>JAUMIR010000001.1:340461186-350461186 GCA_030847615.1 Gambelia wislizenii
GTGTTTGCTTTGATCCTCTGTATCCGTTACTGGATTTGTTCTGTATTTGCTTTGAATTGTATTATACTGTGATTAACTGTATTACATTGTGTTACATTGTATTTGTATTACTGTGTTGTTGTACCCTGCCTCGATTCTGATGAGAGAGGCAGGTAATAAATAACTAAGTATTACTGTACTGCTTAATATCTCTTTATTTTTCTCTGCTGTTCTTAACATATTGGGCTTCATTGCTTGTCCGTTTTGCTTTTAGGATGGGAGCTTGCAGTGTCCAACTTGTAAAACCATCTATGGTGTGAAGACTGGCACCCAACCTCCTGGAAAAATGGAGTATCACCTTATTCCCCATTCATTACCTGGGCACCTTGACTGTAAAACCATCCGAATTATCTACAACATCCCACCAGGGGTCCAGGTCAGATTTGTGCTCTATGGAGAAGGAGTTATAGTATTGAATCACAGTGTAAATGGTGGTGGGAAGCATATACTGGATTGTGGGTAGTCCTCAGAGAGTTCTTACATCCTTGGCTCCCCACAACAAACAGTGTAGTGTTCAGAGATCAGCTTGGTCTTTCTCATACTGTAAACCAGGGTGGGGAACATTCAGCCACAAGTCATTCTTAAACCCCACTTTTGCAGCTCCTTAATCCCTCTAGGAGTCCCCTGTAGTCCCCAGACCCCACCCCCAAATTTTAATGGCAAGTTTTCAGGCAATTTTCCAACCAAACTCCAGGCCAAACAACCTCCAAACTGCACACAGATGTTGTTGTTTGGCTCCCCAGTCCTCATCTTCCCCCAAAACAACTCTGATTCAGCCAAAAACCAACAAAAAATGGTGACTGGAACAAATGTGATGTCACTTCTGTTATGTGAAGAAATACTGGTGTGGTGGTGTTGGTGGTGTTGTCCTTACCCCTTCCCACAGTAAACCTACCCAAGTTGCAAACCTTACTTAAGGATGCTTCAAAGTTAGCTTTATTTACATTTCTGTTTGGTCTTTCTGTCTGTCCCTCTTCCCCTTTAGGGACCAGAGCACCCAAATCCTGGGAAGAACTTTACTGCTCGTGGTTTCCCTCGGCACTGTTATATCCCTGATAGTGAAAGAGGTAGAAAGGTAAGTGGCATATTTTCCCTGTTGGTATAGAGTAAATTTACCAGGATGTTTCTGGAACAGACTTTCCTGGGACGGCCACCTATGCCAAGGCAAGGAAAATTGCTATTGCTCTTTGTGTTTGGTTCGGGTTTAATCTGTCCTTGGCTCCTGGTCCTGATCATAGACAGCTTCATTAGATACCCTAGTAAAGTCTTACCATTGCTCTCACACATAAATGTGTCAATAAGAAACTGTGATCACACATTTTTTTTTGAATGGTTTATGACCCATATGCGCTTGCCTGAAATTTGAGCTCTTCAGTGAAAACCCTGTTATGTGTCCTAAAACCTTGCAAGGCTAGGTTGGTGTTCACATGTGACGGGGCTTTCTCTGTAGCAGCATCCTGACTGGAATTCCCTACCAAGGAAAGTAAAGCTGGCTCCATCTGTTCTGAGCTTCCAGTAGGCAGTTAAAATGGTTTATGCATGGCCATTGGTGTTCAAAACTACTCTGCCTGCTCTAATTGTTGGTTTTATAATTATTTTTAAGGACTGTTTTTCGATTGTCTTAAAAAAATCTGAAAGAGTATTTTAATTTGTTTCTAAAGTTTTGTTTTCAATGTTTTTACCTATTGTGCATCTGCTCAGAGTCCCTGGTAGTCTGGGAGGCAATACATACATTCAGTTAAAAAAAAAAAAAAGCAAATAAATAGTGTCTGCATTACTTTTCCCTAAGAAAAGAGATGGAGGGGTCCTATGTGAGATATGATGGGTAGCAAGCATCAGTGTAATACTGTGTATCAAATTGAATTATGAGTGATACCACATAGCAAGAAGACTGTTCTCTCATCTTGCAGTTCTAAATGTAGAACACTTGCTGGAATGCTGTTCTAGTCCCTATTTTCTTGATATTATAAGCCTAGATGTGAAAATGTGGCAAAGCAGCTCAGTCTGGTGCATCAGTGAAGCTCCTTCCCCATCTTCAAATTTCCCACGCACAGGCTATCCATCTAGTCATTGCACACTGAACTGCTTTGATAATGCCATTTCTCACATTGCATCCCAGCATGTAGGCAAAACTTAGAGAACAATTATGGTTGAAAAGTTGTATTCAAGTACTGTTAAGTGATAGCCATCTATTGATTGTGGCTGTTTTGCATTTATGTTCCCTCTTTATTCCAAAAACCAGAGAAGAGTCCTGTGAGGTACATTAAGCTGATAGTGACTGGGTCAAGATCACTCAGTAGGTATTGTGTGACTGACTGGATATCAGAGCCCAGTTCTCCCCAGGTGCCAGCACTTTGGCCCCTATGCAACACTAGTTCCTGTACCTTGTTTTCTTTCTGGATTTTCTATCTTTGCTGATACTAGGATCCAGGTGCCTCTTCCATCCTGTCTGGGAAAGAAAAGAGGGGAAGTGGGGGATGGGAAATAAGTTGCACAGCATGAAGTGTTCCCCACAAGTTGATGCAAACCCAGGGGCAGCTGGTAAACCAGGTTTTTGTAAAGGATAGTGTATCAAAAGAGACATTCTATGTTCCAACCTGTATACATTGACAGCTTTCTGTATGACTGCTTCTGTGATTTAACACTAAACCTGAAGTGTGGTAAGAAATACCCAGGGAAATAGAACTATTTTTGCTTGAGCATTCTAGGAAGCAGTCACTAGTATGGTTTGTGTACCTCACTGAACTGCTGGGGTCCTGTCACACTACATAATTTATAACACTTTGATTCAGTTTTAATTGCCATGGCCGCACCCTATGGAATCCTGGGATCTGTAGATTCTTGAGGCACTACAGCTCTCTGGTAGAGGATTCTCTCTGGTAGAGAATTCTGAATATTTCATGAAACAACAAATCCCAGGAGCCCGTAGGAGGAACCATGGCAGTTAGTGGAGTGATAACGATACAATTGTGTAGTGTGAAAGGGTCCCAGGCCACTGTGTGGTTGTATGAAGATGTAGTTCCTTATATAGTTTATAGATTCAGGATTAGCTGATCTCGCCCGTCAGATGACTGATCCTGTACCCAAAGATGCCCTTTTAGAACATCACTAGGAGAATGTCTGGAATCTTATTTTTCCCTGATTTAAATAGAGGTGGAAGTTGAAGTTGATCAAAATGATTAGCTAGGGAGATACAGCACTGAGGTAGACAATAAGAACACGTGTAATATACATTAATGAGTTTACACTGAATCTATTTGCTTGCATCTCTCTTCCCAGTAGGTTCCTTTTAATGTTGGACTTCAGGCCAAATAATTCCTATGTTCCCTCAGTAACATTCTGTGGTCACATTTCTAACAAAACCCCTGAACTTCCTTTTTTCAGAGATCCCTGTGGTTCAAACAAATGCTCTGCTTTCTAGCAGGTTGCATCTCAACTCCACAGCAAGAGCTCATTGCTGTCTTCAGTATATTTAGAAATATTACTTGGTTTTGAACCTGTGCCAGATAATTTTTCAAAAGCCCAGATATTGTTGAATTAAAAAATGAAATTTTCTTTCTCTAATTCTTAACTCTGCAGTGCCTGATAATAAGTGGCATTAATATAATACAGAAAAGTTTAGAGAAGGATAGAAAAGTGAAGAGATTTTGACAAGGGGATAGGGCAACAGTTTAGGGAAACTTTCTTTAGTATAATGAGTAGTTCCCCCCCACACACACACTTTTAAAAAAATAAAGATTAAATCTCATCAGTGGTGAATAGGAGACAGTTTTCCTGGGACAGTTCTTGACTTGACACTCTAGGCAAGCCTTCCCTACAGACTTTACAGGAAAGTTACATCTAATCAACTGGAGCACTCATTTCTACGTGCTTGAGACTACCTTTTTGATAGAAAAAAGGACTTCCTTTCTGTCTAAGACAAGGATAAAGAATATGCAACTTTCGAAGGTTGTAGGACTGCAGCCCCCACTATCTCTGTTGGTTATGCTCATAAGGCTGATGTGAGTTGGAGACATCATTTGGAGTCCCAGCAACACCACTATCCCTGTTCTAAGAAATTTTGGGAAAGCACATTGCAGTGGACCAGTTCCCATGTTTTGGGAATGCTTGAATGCCACTGATCTCTGTAAACTTGTAATGCTACCACTGCTTTGCAAATATGAGACTGTCAGGTTTCTCCCCTTGTATAGGATGGATTCCTGCCTACTACATGCAGGTACATCATATGCATGAAGTAGCCCACAAAACAGGTCACTGTAGCTTTGGAAAAACAACTCCTTTAATGCATATCCTTTCTCTCTGGCAGGTGCTGAAACTGCTGTTGGTAGCCTGGGATCGTCGGCTGATCTTTGCCATTGGCACCTCAAGCACCACTGGCGAGTCCGACACAGTGATCTGGAATGAGATTCACCACAAGACAGAATTTGGCTCCAATCTCACTGGCCATGGCTACCCTGATCCCAACTATCTAGACAATGTGCTGGCTGAGCTGGCTGCTCAAGGCATTACAGAAGAGAGTGTGGCTCAGGAAAAGGATTGAGAGTGTGGGAGGAGAGGAGGAAGGCATTGCCCTGGGGGCGGAGCTGCCAGTATAGCAGTATTCCATGGATCCAGCTCCTTCCCTTTCCACTGTGCCTGCTTTGTCCTCTCCTCCTCCTCCTCCTCCTCCTCCTGCCACAGCCACCATCTGCCTCTTAAAAGGGCCGGCTCTGCTTATACAGCAGTCTACTTAGGGGCTTGCTCAGATGAGAAGCTACTGGCCTGCTTCCATGCAGCCCTCATAGCACTTGGCTCACCAGAGCAAACAAACCTGGGAGTTTTCCCCCGGTTCATCTCGAGCATGGGGTGGAGTGTCCTCATGAGGCCTGAGGTTATATTAACCTTAAAGCAGCTTCATGTTTGTAGCTCAGACACCTGGCCTTGCCCCTTCTTTAGGGGTGTGGTGGCATCTTTATGTAGGGAAATTAGGAACCCACTTTAAATTCTGTGAAAAATTCTGTGATAAATTCTGCCCTTAGGGGCAGGTGGTCCCATAAGGTACCTACCTGGTGGTACCACTCAAGAGCCAAGAAAGTGGCTCCATTCCAGAGGCACTGAGGATTAAAACCAGTTCTAGTATTTGCCGTCCTCTCTCTCTCTCATCCAGCTAGGTGCCTACTTCCATGTTGTCATGTCACTGCTTCTTTCATGTCATGGGCAGCGTGTGCTGTTTGCTGGTCTGATACTTCCCTCCCCCATCAGCCTCAAGCATTATGCAGCTGCCTCAACCAGTCCTGTTTCAAGATAGCTAAGAAGCAGCCCTGTTTCCTGCAAGGATCTGTCCCAATTCCATAGGGGGAAGTAGGCTGGAAATGTCTTATCTTCAGTACATTCCAAACTAGGCCAGGCATATGCAAGTCTCTGTTGTATAATCTGAAGCAGACTAAAGCAGAATTAAACATGTTGGCAGGTGGTCTTTGAACTGAACCTTAAGCAGTAGCAGTCAATCTCTTCCTTCTTTAAATTTTATGTATCAGAATTTGAGTCAGTCTGTTCTAGACCAAGTCAGAACTATTTCTTGCTCCTGGTAGCTGGATCTGCTGGACCCAGCTGGGCTCCCTGATGCAATACTGTCTTGGTTAGGGTTTTATGTCAGATCTTGAGACCAATACAGAGCCATGTGCCCCCAATTTTTCCTCTCTGTTCTGTTAATTGCATCCTTGTGGGTTTGTTTTATGTCTGATCTTGTTTCTGTTATGGATTAGAATGATTGGAGTTAGGGAGGCGGTGAAGGGTGAGACATTTCGTGGTTTCACCTCACATCTTCCAAGGTGGGTTCTTTGAACTATTTGTATGGGGGAGTCCCCTGAATATGGATTTGGATTTATTTTACCTCATGTTTTGGGTGGTTTGTCGTATATATGTATATATTTATATATATATTTGTAATGTATGAGAAAGACTCTGAGGTTAGGATGTATAACACAATGGTACTTAAGTTAGACCTGGAGGCTAAGTGCTACCGCTGAGGTAGTGTGCCATGGTATAGGCAGGAGTAGGCAACCTGGTACTTTCCAGATCAGTTGGATTAAAAGACCTGTTGGCCCCAGTTAGCATGAGCAACATCCAGTGATGATGGAAGCTACAGTCCAAAACAGATGGAGGGCCAGAGGTAACCAACCCCTGATTCAGAGAAAACACCGGCAGACATCAAGAGATTGCACCAACAGTCCATCAAGTCCATCTCCATCTCTCTCTGTCTTTGGTGTTTTAATCAATAAGACATTGGCTTTTTAAACATCTTAACAACCCAGGTGAAATCTCTTGTAAGGCAGACTTGGATGAGAAAAGAAGGGATGGGACAGAGTGAGAGGGATAGCATGGGAGAGTAAAAAGGAGCTTGTCTGTGGAGGTGACTGGCTGAATCCCTGCCCAGCTTGGTGATGGTGGCGGCGGCAGTGGTGTCAGGGTGTGTGTGGAAGAGGTGCCCAGAGGCATCACGAGGGTTGTTAAGTCTGCAGCAGCATACCTTCAAAGTTACTCAGAAAAAATATGGGGCTTCTAGGTCTGTGTTTCCTTAACGTCCTCAGCAGCACTCTCTTTAAGAGCATTTTAATATTCCAATGAGCCAGCTTCCTTCCCAAAAACTAAATTGGTTTCAGAACTCTTTCCCTCTAGGCCTTTAATGGAGAAGCTAAAATAATGCCCTACTTGTCCTTTCCTAACTCTGCTTCCCCTAAGAATACATTCTTTAATCTTTACCACTGTTACTTTTTAATGATAGTAACAAGGAGCCATGAGATAGCACCAGAGTCTGAAATGCCTTGGCTTCCATCAAACTAAGGGATTCCTTCTTTCTTAGTAAATCTTAACCAGGCATTTTCTTGTTGGATTCACAGTGACACGTGTCTTCCCTTTAGTAGATCTGATTTGATTTGGTTTGGTTTGATCGAGTGGCGATTTTAAAGAACAAAACATCCCATTACAAGCAGGTTTCCCTATCCCTTCTTTAACAGATTGTCATCCTTTCCTGGCCCCTCCTATGGCATTCTCTTGGTTGTGACTTAGCCTCCAGGATAGGAGAGGAGCTTTTGAAGGGAGACCTTCTAGCCATTATCTTCTCCCAGCTGAAGGGAGTCAACTTGCCTTTTATTTCATTTTTTTTGGCTGATTCATTTCTTCCTTTAATTCTCCAGCTATTAATAATTTTGTATTTCATTGAGAATGATCAGCCTGATGTGACACTGTCAGGGGGAATTATGGGCAGGGTCCTTTCCCCTCCTCTTGTCCTTGTCATGTCCCAGAGCAGGTTGTGTGGGTGCTGGTAGTGGTATTGGGGGTGGGAGGGAGGGGCCAAGGATGTCGGGGGAAGCCATGCTGTATATTGTTTGTTTGTTGTTTGTGAACGGTGCGTTTTGCCCGTCTCTAGTTTGTTGCATTGTGTGAGGATGGCACCCTTGGTGGTGTAACAATAAAAGGAAAACTCCACTGCCAGCTTGAAGAATGTTTTGTGTCTGTGTTTCCAAGTCTGTGTGTTTGTCTTTCATTCATTGTTTCTGTTTCCTGAGCAGGTGAGTGTGTATGCTCTTACCTGACTGGGAGGACAACAGGTTTCAAATGGCTGCAAGGGGATGTTGTTTCCATTTCCACAAAAGCTGACCTCAGACCTGAATATTAATAGGAATCTGAGCTGAAGGCCCATGCTAAGGCCCAATGCTAGACTTACTTCTCGCATCTGTTGGAGAATAAAAATCTCACATTAAGTGTCAAATGGGAGGAAAAGAACTTGAAGGAACAAAGTAGGATTGGAGTCTGAAACTAGTCTTGGAATCTGTAATTGCAATCACCTAGGATTTTGTTACCTGTTCTTTTGAGAGAGATCCTGTGCAATTCACAGCTGCATGACAAACAGAAGTTAAATGAAGCAGACTCCTCCTCTACCTAAAGATGTAGCCTACCTGAAGGTCTGCTTCATATGCAGTGATCAGTGGTGCAAAACCTATCTGGAAAAAGGGTGGAAAGCCTGAGTCCATTCCTTTGGTGAAATCAGCATCTAAGTAGGCTATTCTTTCATCTCACCGAGGGTGCATCTACACTGTAGAAATAATGCAGTTTGACACCACTTTTACTGCCATGGCTCCATCCTACAGAATCCTGGGATTTGTAGTTTTGTGAGGCACCAGCATTTGTTGGCAGAGAAGGCTAAAGACCTTGTAAAATTACAAATCTTAGGATTCCATAGGATGGTGCTACAACACTTAAAGTGGTGTCAACCTACATCATTTCCACAGTGTAGATGCACCCTCAAGGACAACATGCATCCAGCGTTATGCCCTTGATAAACATAGGATCTGCTGTGTGGCCTACTGTTTGCCATTTTTAGTATCTCAGTTTCAAGGGCTGGATTGTGTTTCCTGTAAGCAGATTTTGAGCCCCTGCCTCAGCAGCAACCCAAAGAAAAATGGAAATGAATATGAAAGTGAGATTTGCAATTCTGCTTCTAAGTTTAGTGACTGCGAGTTCCTGTCCAGTGATTACTACTCTCTAACTCATCTACAGACTTTCACTCCTAGTTCTTTCATTTTGTCACCCTCTTCTTTGCCAAAGAATTCTACTTTGGCCTAAATCCAGTTGCTATCCCTAACTAGAGTAGACCCATAGAATCAGTGGGATTTATGCAGATGTTGTCACTCAGCAAGTGAATCAGTGGATATATTCTAGTTGGATCTAACATCCGAGCAAACAAAGTAAATTTATTCAGGAGTATTTTCACATATTGTATTTTAATTGTAGAATTTGGATTTGTAAAGTGTAGACTCCAAAACCATTTTAGTCCAGAATGTATGCAGAACACAAACAATGGCTAGAATCCCATTGGGCCCTATACAAGTGTAAAAATAATTGAGCAAGCATTTGTGTTTTCTCAAGAGGTTGTATAAGTGCAATCAGTGTTTCTGCAAGCACACAAACACAGAGAGAGCCCTCTTGCCCACTTTTGACTTGGAGCATGGAAAACTATTTTTAATTTGCAATAGGTGAATTCAAGGTCACTGCCATTATGCATTTGGTTCTGCAACTGTGGAATTCAGTGTAACTACACTGGTGTATATACCACACTAAAGGTGGATAGGATCTTGGGCTATGGTTTTAGCTGTAGAAGTCCTTTTTCCACTGACTTTTTGGTTCCGCTCTTTCTGTTTAAATGAAATCCAAGTGCCTGTGTCCTTCCTCACGTCCATTAAAATGGATCCTCTACCAGCTCAGAACCATAAAACTGGACTGTCATGCAGGAGCAACTTGAAGCAGATCTGGGGTGCTCATCGTCTTCCTAAAGCTCATTTATAGAAAACGCTGCCAGTTCCCATCAAACGTGTTTGATATATTTATAAACGAGCACAATATTTTTTTGCCTTCTTGGGTATATTTTTAATACATTGTTATATATGGAGTTGACTTTAATGGATCAAATAAAAACCAAGTCTATAGATACTTTACATAACCTGCTGTGATTTACAGACAAATCAGTGGCACACTCCTTGACACATGCCATTTTCCTGTCATCTTTCCTTCCCCATGAGGATATGCCTTCCCCTAATAAGAGTCTTGACTAGTGACTGAGCATGCAGGAACAACTCTTAATAGAATAAAATTGTGCTAATGCACCAGCTTTGTGCGCTGAAAGCTTCACTTGTGGGATGGGCACAGGGAAGAAAAAGAAAAAGAAAGCTGTCTTGTGGAAAGATAAAATACCTTTCAGCCTTTTGCCTTCTGTGCCTCTTGGTACTTTGTGAAGCTGAACAAGGGCTAAGCCTTTAAGTTACTTTGAATTCTCTCCCCTAAACATTCTGTTTCCTTTTCTGTCCCTCTAAGCCCAAAGGAACATGTGAGAATAAGCATGCCTTCTCTTCTATCTCAGTAGTTCCTTCCACAGCTAGCTAAGCCCTCTTCTAGCAAAACCTATCCTTGTACATGGGAGCAAACACTAGGGCTTGGTCCTATGCTTACTCAGCTCTCACTTCTACATTTCTACTAGTAAAAAGTAAGAATTCAGAGACTGCTCTGTCTTTCATTATCATCCATCTCACATTTGGAAGTAGGGAGAGGAAGTGCCCTTGTCAAGTTGTATTATCCAGCTGCTCCACAGACTAGAGCAAAAGGAAGCATGGCAGTCTTCCCTGTGGTAGCAGCTTTTGCAACGTTTGCACACAATTGTAGCTGAACAGGTGCTGGGAGTGCTAATAAAAAAAATAGGTTAATACAGAGATATATTCCTCTAAGGATATACTTGCTGGGGACATGCAAAGGGAGTCTACATCTAGTGGGTTTTAGCAGTGGGATGCAAGAAGTGGGGAGGTCATCTCTCTTGGGATTTCTGCTATCATAGAGATTCGCAAAAGTCCCCCCCCCCAACTTCGACTGCTGCTTCCAAAGCGTGGATTTGTAGAATCTCAGGCAAGAGGACTTCAGCCTGCCTTTTTTTGGAGATTGGGTCTGACACTATCTTTGATTTACCTTGCTAAAGTGGTCCACTAGCAAGATTGATTACTGCATGGGTCCTTTGGACATGTGTAAAAGGTAGCTTTCCCCATGCTCAGTTGGATTTTAGAGGGATCAACTCCTTTGCCATCAAAGTAGAAATCCTGTGATGTGTCCAGCTCACCCAATGGGCTACTGAATGACAACAAACCAGCATGTGACCCTCTACACACACGCCCACCACATACACATTAGTGCCACATGGACATGGTCTACAAGAGATGGGCCAGAAATAAGGTTTGAGAAGTTGCTGTGGCTAGTTGAACAATGTAGAGGTCACCCTATCAGGCCATGCCTTCATTAACACAATTCTGATGGTGCTTACTTGATGAAAAAGTGCTATGCTCTGGTTATCAGAGCAGAGTCTACCCTACACAAAACTATTCTAGTTTGATGCAGGCATCATTTCTTACTCTTAATTCCTTCTCCTGGTTTAGGTACACAGTCTGAATGCAGAAGAGCAAAGCCTGAATCTATTACAAAGTGTTCCAAGTTCCAGCTTGGAACAGGCAACCATTCTGTGTTCTTTCTGCTTTGAACCAGCTCTAGAAGTTGTCCTTGGAGATCAGCATCCCCAACCAAGGGTGTTGTCTTCACAAAAATCTTCCAGAGAGGGTTTAGAAAAGAAACCCTTCTGGATGGGCCGCATGCCCATGGTGACCTCCACACCCTTTCAATAACATAACTCATGAAAAAAGAAATACTATGGTATCAAAGCACCTCTTTCATCTGAATGCCCATGGCAGTCCCATGACACCATGGCTTTCACTGTTATTTGAAGTACTGACTCACAGGCAGGAGAATGAGCATACAAATGAACAGAGGCAACTTTGATCAAATCAACATACCCTATCCCATGCCCCTGCAAAAGTCCTGTGTTTGGACCCAGGTGCCTGCCTGAAACTCTTGACAAACAGCTGCTTGTCAGTGCAAACGAGGGATGGACTGCCATTTGGGGGTTGCTTATGGCATTTGGGGAGGGGGGGAATTCTTCTGATTTTGAAGTGAGGGTGTCCCATAAAATAACATATTTAAGCACTTAAAAACACTTTAAAGTATTTTTGTCTGCAAAATTGGGGGCTTTGTCTGAAAAATGTTGGGGGCTGGGGACTTGTGGGATCCGTGGAGTTCCAAGACTGCATTGGGCCCCCACCCAGGACTGCATGTGTCTTACCATCAGTGTGAACAGTACAGTCTTAGATCCACCCATCATCTGACCTGATATAAGGTAGCTTCCTGTGGAAAAATAAGAGCTTGGGAAGGTTATTTTTTGGACTACAACTCCCAGAATCCCCTGTACTGACTGGGGGTTCTGGGGGTTGTTGTCAAAAGGGGTAAATTTTCTAAGCTCTGGTCCTAATTTAATGGAAAGTGCATATGAAAGCTGTTGTCACCCCACCCCCGTTGCATGTATTATTCTCAGACCGTTTAAAGAAGAAGGATAAGGGCAATGGAAGGAAGCTCATGACTGTTCTGATAACAGATTCTGCAAAAGCTCACTGCAAAACATCTGAAGACAGAGTACTATTCAGCTTTCCTCAACCTTGTGCCCTTCAGGTATGTTGGATTATAACTGCCATCATCCCCAGCCATTATAATAATCAGGATGGCTTGGCTGGGGATGATGGGGTTTGCTGTGCAACACAGCTGGAGGGCTTCAGGTTGTGGGAGGTTCAGTTAAGTAGTATCATATGCATAGACACACATCCTAAACAGTTATACTTTCCTGCTGTTGTGGTGGTATATCCTCCATTTCATTCCTGAGACCATAAGCAGGCCTGTTAGAGATCAGGCTCTTCTCCTCTTCCCCTATCTCATGGTACTTCTTCTTGTACCTCCTGCACCCACAGACCACCAGACCAATTAGGATGGCCAAGCCCATGGTGGCACCAACAGCAACCCCAGCTGTCTCTGCATTTGATAGACTCCCACCAGCATCTGTACTTCTCTTCATACTGTGGTGTACCTCATTGGGGTTACCTATCTTCCACAGCTGAGTCTTAGAGTCTTTGACCCAGGCTTGGCCACCATTGCTGTTCATCACCAGGACGGTGTCAGTGGCAATGAAGCTAATGGTGGGTTTGCGACTGAAGGGTGGGAGCCGAGCTTGAGGTAGAGACCCTTCCGTGAAGCGACCGGCCTGGACACAATATTCCACTTGACATCCATCACTAATCAGAGCCAGGTGCTGGCTAAATCCTGCTGGGCACCTCTTGGGGTAGGGGTCATTATCTGTTCCATTATGGGAGCCCACCAATGGGTTGCCTACCTGGCAACTGAAGAATCCTCCAAAGGGCACCAAGTACTTCCGTCCCCTTTCATCACGGCTGACACAGACTTTAAGCTGGTCAAAGAGCGTCAGCTGGTAGTATGTGGAGGGACAGGACTGGGCATTGGTCATGGGGTTGGTGCTCCTGGTACTAAAGAGGCCCCCAAAGAGGAGCCCTGAGTTTTCAGGGACTATGCCTCTTGCTGCACACCAGTAAGGGCTAAACTGCACTTTGGAGAGTGTGAAAACATCCTTGCAAACCCTCCTGCAAAATAGCCCCCAAACATGGCAATCGTCATGGCAATCCCAGTGGCTATAGCCTTCCTCACGTTCCTGGGAGCTCAGTCGGATGGGGATATAGCCAGCAGGGCAAGAGAAGGTTCCAGTGAGTGGATTCCTCTGTGCCAGGCCTTCACAGAGTGTGGCAGCATCAGGCCCTTCCAGCTGAGCACACACTTGGTAGGCTCCTCCAAAAGTGAAGTTGGTCGCTGTCCCTTCACAGGTCCCATCATCTGTGTTGGCATAGAAGTTGAAGTTGGGTGAGGCTGGATTGGTGCAGCCAGGGAATGTATTGAAAGTGTAATAGCGGGTGACGGCAGATGCCACAGTCTTGTACAACCTTTTCACAGTGGGGCTGGGCAATCCTGGCAGCTTGTCCGGGGTGATAAAAAACTGCAAAGGCAAACCAGAACGGTCAATGGCCACCAGATGGTTGGCAATGCTCTCTTGCCAGGTTTTCAGGGTGATGCCAGGATAAAAAGGTAATCCCCCAGTGCTCTCCACCCTGGAGCTGGTGCGGTTGGCCTCGTACAGCTTGGTGAATGAATCTTCTGTACCTGCTGAAAGGCTGGTTTTGAAGTTCACAATGTTGTGGAAAGAGATTCCAGCAGCAGCTGTGATAGAACTTCTCATGGACTGGCTGTCTTTCACAAAGGTGGACTTGACTTGGTCCTCTTGGATGAGACTGGCTCCAGCATCCACACCAGTGATGACATGAGTGCCATAGTTTAGCACTAAGACCTCTGCCAAATAGTCAGCTGCTCGAGTTTGATTGTTCTCTAAGTGGCTAGCAATGGTCACAAGCTGCTGCTGGAAGCCTTCGTCGAACATGGCTGCAGGGTCAAACTTCACAGTGTACATCCGATTTCTGACCTGAACCCTGGTGGTCACAGCCTGGTCTCTCACTTGGTGGGTTTTCATCCTGCGGAAGTCACTGGAGAACTTACCATTGATAAAAGAAGTGGACAGCTCAGCGTTGATGGAAAAAGAGGTGGCAGACTGATAATCCATCCAAGACTCAAAGATCTCAGAGTTCATCTCCAGGTAGGTCTGTTTAAGGGGAATGGTGAAGACCTCATTCGGGATGATGTAAATTCCATCTTCTGTAGTCCTGCACAAAGAATAATTCAGGCTGATCACTCTTCCCATAT
The DNA here is from genome assembly GCA_030847615.1 of Gambelia wislizenii. Classification (NCBI taxonomy): domain Eukaryota; kingdom Metazoa; phylum Chordata; class Lepidosauria; order Squamata; family Crotaphytidae; genus Gambelia; species Gambelia wislizenii. The sequence continues at coordinate 340,475,440 of JAUMIR010000001.1, forward strand.
CTAGATTCCGCAGGTTATCCCAGCCACCTCCAGGAAGAACCTCTAGGGCTGGACGTCCCCGAGCTTGCCTGCACTCCTGAAAGCCGCTGGCAGATGAAGGCTGCGCTAGAGGTGATTCCAATGCCCAACATGTCCAAAATATGAAAGTCAAGGAGATAAAGATGTATGTGAAATTGCTCATGGCTGGAACAGGGTAGAAGGCAAACAAGCATCTGAAATGATGTAAATGCACTTCTGTCTCAGCTGTGGGTGGAACTTCAGAAGAGGCTTCCTCCTTTTAAAAGCTAAGACTGGTAATTGAAACAGGGAACCGAAATCTGTTGCTTTGTACTTCTCCCTTTCCAGACTGGAGGAGCTTTACAGCTGCCTTCCATAGGATTTTTGATTTATTAAAATAGTTTAATATCACCCTTCATTGTTACAGATACCAAAGTGGTATACAAATCTATTAAAATAAAATATAACAAAATTATCCAACTGAAAATTATAAAATAGAATTAAAACAGCAATGACTACAAAACAAGATCAAACCGTGACCAAATGCATTCTGAACCAATCTTTCAGATCCTCATGGCAGAGTAGGCATTCATGAGCACTGACTGTTTGTTTCCAGTTCATAGTAATGTTAAAGGGAGGATTTCACTACCAGGAAAGATGACTTATGATACTGCAAGAGAAAAATGACAAACTATAACATCTCCTTACATGGTCAGGTAGCAGCCATTTCTCATTTCTGTGTGGTGTGTTATAGTAAAAGAAATGAGTGACGCCCAACATTTTACAGGTGAAAACTGGGGCACATGTGGCCAAGCAACATCAGAGTGTGGTCAAGATTTACAAAAATTATTTAATGAAGAACAACAGACAAGATTTTCAAGGAGAGCAATTTGTTTTTCCCTGAGGCTTCTGGGAAGGGCAAGATTCCACCCCCTCCTCTAGTGAGATCATTTTTTTCAGGGCCTAGAAGTTGGCTCATTCCCTCAAGGCCTCTTAAGTCTTTGTGAGGAGAGTGAGAACACACAGTCGCTGCCATTCACAACCAGCACCCTCCCTCTGACTACCTGCCCAACTTCACATTTTGATCCACATTCTAAGGCTCTCCACTACCACCACCCCACATCACATGCCTTTCAGTAGCCAATCTGAGCCAGCCAGGAGCTGCTCTGGAGCTGCTCTCAGAGATGGAGGAGTTGGCAGAGAATTGAGAGAACTGCTCCCCCAGGCCATGGAGGTGGATGTGTTACTCCTCTTCCTCCTCTTCTTCTGGGCAACTGAGATCACAGTGGGCTAATCATCTCGAGAGCTGCTGCCACACTGTAGGAATAATGCAGTTTGATACCGCTTTAACTGCTATGGCTCAATGCTATGGAATTCTGGGATTTGAAGTTTTGTGAAATATTTAGCCTTCTCTGTTAGAGAGCTCTGGTGCCACAACAAACTACAAATCCCAGGATTCCATAGCATTGCGCCATGGAAGTTAAAACAGTATCAAACTGCATTATTTCTGCCATGTGACAGCAGCCCAGGTCTCTGTTCCCAGCTGCTACCACGGTCATTGGAGGTCTCGTGTTTTACCTATAGCTTCATCCTACACTGCCTGCCCCTTCCTTCAACTCACTGGTGCTATTGTGTCCCTTTGATTCCCCATGGCTTTCTTTCCCTCACTTGGGCCCCAAACCAGCTCTCTCTAGCAGCAAGGGCAGACCAGCTAAAAATCTAATACAGCATTTTGTGTATCATTATTATTTTCTTTGAAATGCACTGCTTTTACAGTGGATGTCAAAAACAATTGACAAATAATACTACTGAAGAGAAAAAAACATATGGAACATAGTCTGGTCCCAGGTTCCCTTCCAGATCACTGGGGCCTGGTAATATGCACCAGCTTCCTCCCACTCTTGTAAATCCTGGGGACAGTGGTGGAGTGGGGAGGTTCAGTTGTAATTCTTGCTAATTAGGTTCAATTGTAATTCTTACTAATCCTGCAAGGATTAAAAATGCACAGCCTTTTAAAGGAAGTGTACGGCTGAGTTCCATTCAACAATTTGCAAATGGCAACAACTGGGGATACCTCAATCTAGACTGGGGTTTGTTGGTGGTTCAGCACTTCCCTACAAAGGCAAACACATCTTTTAGATTGTTATCCTGTATCTGCCAGGTAGTGACATAATTGAGGAGGAAGAGGGGGAGTAGAAGCAGATGTTAGCCAGCATTCAATCCATTCCAAATTGTGTTGCTTACAAACTCTTGGCACATGTTAATTTTATGTCCCTTTGTCTGTTTAGATGGGGGCAACCTTATTCTGTATGGATAGGCGGAGAAAGCAAAGGCACAACAGGAAATCAACGATCAGCTGGAAAAAGAGTGTAGCTGCTCAGGTCATCCAGTTTTTGGACTGGAAACCACATCTGTCTAACCTTCTTCCCCTTCCTGTGCTTTGACAGCAAAATTTCATGGAATAAGAGAGAAAAGTCATGTGCTTTCAGTGAGGTTAAAGAGAATCCAGCACACAAGGGCAACATGGATAAAATAATAGAGAAAACAGTGAAGTGGAGCACAGCGAGGTCACCACCCAGTCCTGTCCTGAAGCAAAGAGGTGTCTCTGGTTCTGGGCTCTCTGAATAGCAGCAGGACTGGGACAAATGTAGCTCTCACATCCCAGGGCTGCCATGAGCAAAGAGCTCTCCTTCCATGAGGAAATCAAAGGAGTAGGCATATTGCCTAAAGCTAGGCATTTCTAACCAGCACCATGAGGAAATGGAAAATAAGGATGGGAGAAAGCCATCTTTTAAAACCCTTTTGTTTTGCAAAAAACATGGACAGAAATTCCTGCCTCTAAATGGTAACTTTCTAGAGGAGATGCTTTCAGTTCTGATAGTTTCTGATGCTTTCAGTTCTGATAAATGCCCCATCCAGCTCATGGAAGGCCCTGGGAAAACAGCTGTGTCCCAAGCTCCACTCTCTGGTGAGATGAGATTCCCCCATACAGGCCAGACCTTCCCAATTGGAAAGGTGAGAAGAGCACAGGACACTCCCACCTTTTCCGTAAAAATCATACCATGACTATGTTATTGAGACTAGAGGTGAGTATATTACTGAAACCTGCCATGCTAAGGGCACAGTTGGGCGGTAAATCTGCTTCAGGTTTTAGCCCCAAATTTAAAGGTGCTATTCAAAGTACTGATCCTATTTGGGAGGTGAGCAGGTTCTGCAGCCTGGATAGTACCTTTGAAGTTCAGACTAAAACCCAGAGATGATCTATTATTCTTCTGACGTGGAAGCCACCACCTTCTCCTGATTGAAACAACTTTTGTGGCATAAAAATTAGCCAGTGAGTGGGCGGTTTTGTAGCAGATGCACTTCCTTCTGTGCTGTCAGTGATCCCTTGGTTCCATTAGTTATTCTTGTGTTGCACCTTCACCCAGGAAGGTTAGGGCAACCCACAGAAAGTCCCTGGACCTTTTAATATCTGCACAATAGCAACAGGATCCTGGGCAGGTAGAAGAATTCCCTCTGTAAGGAGAGGAGAACTTAACCTGTTGAACTTTTCCCTGGCACCCACACTTTCAGTGCAGAGCTGTTCAAGGCCAGCGGGTAGGTGCTTTAGTCACAATTCAGCAAAATATTCAGGGTGGTGGTGCCAGGACCCCATTGATACCTGTGGGCTTAATTGCAATGAATTCTGATTGGGTTGTCGCTATTACGTTCACATTGAAAGTGTCACTGATGTGTTCAATACTGAAAAGATACTGAACTAAGATTCACATTACATTACAAAAAATATTAGAAATACAATATTTCATGGACTCCAAGCTATACTTATTTAAGATGACTTCAATACTTAATAGGAAAGATGACAGAAAGTACTGGGGAATAATACTTTATATGATTACAGTGGCAAGAATAAATTTAGCATCCAAGTGGAAATTTTAAAAAAGCCCCTTCAGTAGACAACTGGTTATTGAAATTAAATGAAATGAAAGAACTGGACAGACTGACACATATACTAAATAAGAAATTTACAAGTAAAGTGGAAATGGACTGGTTACCAGTAACAAAATACTGGGGAAATAGATGGCATGATTTACTGATTGAATAATATGTATAGATGAAACATGGCAATGTATTGTGTAAATATAAAAGGATAGTAGGGGGTAAAAATACTGTGGAAAGTATATTGGTTTTGAAGGTGGAATGGACTTATAGTAAAATTACAAGGGAAACATTGGAAAATTTGAAATGAAGTTGAAATTTGAAAAAAAAATGTAAATGATTCTTATAAGGTAGTAATACATGAGAAGTTGCAGAATAGAAGCTATGAAAGGTAATTGTTTAATATTTGATCGAACAATGACTTGGTAAACTTTATAGCTTCATTCTTTTTAATTTTGTTTAAGTTATACTTTAAGTTGTTTATTTAGATGATCTGTTTATAATATATAACTATTACTTAAGTAAATATTTGATAAACTGAAACATAAAAAAGTGTAATTGATGTGTTCAAAATACACATCAAGAATAACACACATCTAGGAGCTAGGATTTACTGTGGCTGTTCACCACAATACTTGGAAGGGTTACTTTTTGGACTACAACTCCTACAATCCCCAGCCAGCATGGCTAGTGGCCATGCTGGCTGAGTAATTCCAGGAGTTGTAGTCCAAAGGAGCTTTTTCAAGTTTTGCTCTTTCCAGGAGCTATGGTTTGCTGCTATCAAAGCTGTAGCATTTCATTTTGTTTTCTTTGGTTCTTGCATCATACTCTTCTGATGCCCCTTTATTAGACTGAGAATGCTGTTCATAAAAAAAAAAGTCTCACATCAAGGGAAAGGAGATGACAGCAAAGTCTTGAAAAGCCATGTGAGGCCAAAATGCAGTAAACCATCATTAGGTCTTGTCACTATGTGTGCACACATGAGAAAAAAAATATGTTTGGCCCTGTTTATGTGATCTGCTTTATGGACAGTCTCAAGGCAATTCTGGTTCTCAGTTGCACATGATCACAGCTGACAAAGGTGGAAGTGAATGTATTGTCAGCAGAAATGAAATTGCAAGTTTTCTGGACCAGTGAGTCACACAGATCACAACAAAATTATGTACATCCACAGGGCCAAGGGATCTGGGGTTGGAGAAAGGAAAGAGCTGAATGGGGGAAGTGAGATTTCTTACACAATTGGCATTTATAGATTCCATGTAAGCATTAGGAAGATCCTCTTTACTGGAAAAACTGTCAGTGGAATAAACTGCCTCAGGAAGTGGTAGACTCTCTAGAGGTTGGATGAGCATTATTTTTGAGTACTTTAGGTGTTTTCCTGCATGAAAGGGGATTGAACCAGATGGCTCTTGAAGTCACTTCCAACTCTATGTTTCTATAACTCTATGCCATCATTTTATCCTTAATTTAATGCGTCAGTCTTGGTTTGAAAAAATACAGTGGGCCCTTGATATCCCCTGGGGTTTGATTCTAGGACCCCCCCCTCCCCAGATATCAAAATCCATGGATGCTCAAGTGCCATTATACACAATGGCATAGTAAAATAGTGTCCCTTATATAAAATGGCAAATTTAAGGTTTGCTTCTTGTAATTTTTTTTTGGGGGGAGGGGGGATATTTTCAAGATGTGGATGGTGGAATCTGTGGATGCCAAATCCGTGGATACAGAGGGCCAAGTGTAGCAGCAATCCACTTTATTAGGAAACAGAGTTTGCATTATCTTCCACCATGGATAATTTTTGTCAGCATGCTACAGTACTTTTATGTCATAAATAAAGAGTGGCTCTTTTGTTCAGTTCTGTATCATTTCTTCTTCTTCTCCTCTTCCTCCTCCTTCCTCTTTTGTTTCCAGTTTCCTCTTTTCATAGAACAGATTTGACTGAGATCAATTTCTAAAGGGAAATTCTGGTTCAGGAGTGGTTAATCCTCACAGATGGGAACTGGAAAGATTCATAAACACAGGAGAAAAGTTATCTGTCCAAAAGCACAGGGGCAAATGGCAAGAGGCTGGTCTAGTCAAGGGACTCGGAACCTGTTCATTTGAAGGGACATTTGCTCTTGATGTTCATAGAGAGTGAAACTTTCACACATTCTATAACTATTATTGAGACTGAAATGTTTGCGGCCAGGCACAATAGTGGTCAAGGTAATTGCAACTGTACAACTAACTACTGAGTTTTATAATTTCTCTTCTGTTGTGTTCTTAAGTTGTCTATGAAGCTGAAACTACTTCGGCTTCATAATATTAGGGGTGGGCAACCTGTGGCTTGTAGACCCATATGTTTGTAGACCCTGAATTGCCTTGGCAGCAAAAACAGTTTTCTCATAGCATTGTTAACAAGCTGATGAACAATACAGCACAAACAAAAAGAAACTTTTTATCCAGTTTAAGCCACAAGGATTCAAACTGAACATCCTGGTGCATTGTAAGACAATCTGAAACATTCCATGTATTTGCAATCCAGACTGGAAGCTATGGGAATCTGTTGCAGTGAAACCACAGAGTTTTATGGCAACTTAAAACTAACCAATTTATTACCATGTAAGCTTTTGTGTGTGCAACCCACTTCATCAGATGCATGAGGTTTTGTGCTTAGTTGACAGATTCATATACACATGGAGCGATATGGTACATTGTAAACAATGAGGTCAGAAGAAATGGAAATGAAGGTAGTAGAGACCTTACTTTAATGGTCTTCATTCACAAAAGATTTGTTGAGGGATAACACAGGCCTCCTCCAGATGGGGCAAGTATACAAGGAGGCTGTAGTATTGCTTCTGTAGTTCTCAAGGTTAAAATATCTAAACATTTCTGTTGTCTTGGACTATTTATTTATTTATTTATTTGGCCTTTTCCAGTGATGGCTGCAAAATTTTATTCCCATATTCCAGTGTGTTTCTTCTCATTCCAAGACACACAGGAAGAATATTTTCCCTTCTCCTTTCTTTTAATTCCCCCCACTAAAGTTATAGTGCCATAGTGCTTCAGTGAAATAGTATGTGTGCACTATAGCTGTATAACTCTAAAAAAAAATTAGAAACAGAAAAAGAGGAGAACATTTGCTCTTTAAACCATAGGACCACATCAGCAAATCATGTCTCAGTTAAAAAAAAAAAAAACTTTGGCAAAGCCCTAGAGGTGGTCTAAATGGTGAAATAAAACCTCATAGAATTTGCTGGAAATCCTACCTGTCTAAATGAGATCCTGCATCAATCCACAGTATTCAGAAGGAGGAGGGCCCAAAACAGCAAAAACAACGCAGGAAAAGCCTTTGCGGCTTTTCCTGTAGTTTTTTAAAAACAGCAAGGGGGTGCGCATTCCTGCACATTAAGACAAGTGATTCGCTTGGAATTGCTTTCCCATACAAGTGGATGTGCAAAGCTGATTGGCTGGGTGAGCACGGGGGTGGAGCTTGCTAACAGGGCAAGCATCCGCTGCCACCATGCTGAATTTTCACCTTAGCGAGTGATCACTAAAGTGATAAATGGGGTGGATTTTTTGTTTTGCTATAATTTTAATGCGAAAAATTGCTCTATCACTCCAGCGGACCTTAGACAACTTTAAAAAAAAGTTTGGTGGTGACAAAGAACTAATGTGAGTAAATCACTCACAGCCACCATCTGGCATGCAAAGCTTCTGGGAGCTTCTGGGGCCAAAAATACCATTAAGTCATGTCAGTGCTGATGTGAAATGCTGTTAGTATGAGGTACTCTGTTTCCGCCCCCTTCTATAGACAGGGCCCTAGAGTAGATCTAATAAATTGCTACAAACAATCCAAAGAAAGAAATCTAGTAACTGGACATAGAAAGGCAACTGTAACTGGCAAAACAATTCAAAACCATGTAGGTATATCACAAGAAGTCATCCTTCTTTAGACCATTCTGAAAGAGCCCACTGGGATTGTTGCACTAGTGAACTGATTGACACATGTAGGCTCGGACACTATTCATTAGCTGTGGAATGCAGTGCCTCAGAGTGTGGTGGAGCCTCCTTCTTTGGAGGTTTTTAAACAGAAGCTGGATGGCCATCTGTTGGGAATACTTTGATTGTCTTTTCCTGCAAGTCAGGGGGCTTGGACTGGATGGCCCTTGTGGTCTCTTCCAACTCTATGATTCTAAGGTAAATTTCCAGTAGTGGAGTTGCACTGCTGATCCATTTAGCCCACTACAGGCACAGGGCAACTTTCTAATGAGAAGAGCTTCCTCCATCTACAGAGGCTCTCCAATTGATTTGGGACACTGGACTATTGGTGTGCCAAATGGGCAGAGACTCCGGACTTTTTCAAATGGGGGGAAAAAAACCAAGGAGCTCAGGAGAAGAACAGCACTGTCGTGCTTACACTGCTCCGTTTCAGATGGCGCCATCCTCCTCCCAACCTTCCCCCTGTGCTTCCTCCATGCTGCATGTACCACTTTTTATTGATGGGGGAGGAAACACGGGGGAAGGTCAAGAGGAGGATGGCGCCGTCCTAAACAGAGCGCTGTAAGTGCGACAGCGCCATTCTTCTCCCTACCTCCTCGGGGTTTTTTCATTCCGTTTGAAAAAGTCCTCCATGGGGAGAAAAGGCTTTCCCCATCAAAAAGTCACTCTCTACACATAGAGGACATTGAAAGTGACACAAAGGGGACAGTAAAAGATATGAAGGAATTCTGTAACACCTTTCAGATTAAGAGGGAGAAAAGAACTTTCTAGCATAAGCTTTCATTGACTCTATTCCATTTCATCAAATGCTTTCAGGGAGTCCTGGGGCTCAGCTACATGGGAGAATTTGTAGCGAAAAATATCTCCTTACCTCCCTTTTGCTGCGGTGCCCATTTGTGCCCATGGCTGATTAGCGAGCTTGCTGGAAGGAAATAGTTGGCTGTTTACATACCCGATTTTTTTTAATTTATTTTTTTGCCATGAGTGAATTGCATCTGGATAATCTCCATTCTCCCCCCACTTTTAAAAAAAGTGACAGATGCGGAAGAGCTATTTTCCACTTAAAAAATAATCTTCATACTTTCACTCTCCTGCTCTGCTGCTTGAATGATCGTGCCAAAAAGCAACCAGCAAAAACTACAACAAGAATGATGGCTCCAGCATTGTAGCCCTCCCTTGCAAGCCTGCCCCCTCAGCTTTCAGCTCTGCTGTGCCCCCTTTTCGAATTGGTTGTACAGATGACCTATTATGCGCATTTTTGCGCACTTTTTAAAAAAGATCACAAGAAACAGCAGAAGCTGTTATTGTGGTCTGTCCTTCTTGATATGGTGAATCCCAGCAGGAGCTCATGTAAACTAAAGGTATTCTGCCAACATTCTTGCCAGATTTTTTTTGTCATGTAGATGAGTCCCATGAAACCTTATACCAAAAATGTCTTTTTCGCAGTTATGTCTCAAAGGTGCTATAAGATTCCTTTATGTCTTTTTATGCTGATATAGATGAAAATGGCTAGGTGCTTGAATGCAAAGGGGACAGTGCTAGAGCACCCCCTCCCTCCAAGCACATTTAGTGTATTCAGTTAGTGAATGGCTGAAAATGGCTGAATTCTAAATAGTTTCTCACAACCTTCTATATATAGGATAATTGTCATTATACAGTAGTTTCCTGGTTTCACTTCCCTGCATTCTGACCGCAACACAGTCTGCTTCTCTGCACTTTTACCTTTTTATTACAAAAATTTTAATTTAAGGAGTTTTTAAGAAGCAGTAAAGTCTAAAGACTAGGATTGTTTCTTCCCATCTAAAAAAGGAAAGGTACCTTTTAACTGCACTGTTTCACAGAAGCAAGGTGTCTGCCCAGAACTAGATCCAACCCTAAAAATAGTGTTTTCAAAGAAAGTTAAGGCATTTCCCAGAAGGAGAGATGCTTACTCTCACAATTAGACAGCATTGTGCAATTATTCTGTTTTCTTCTACATCACAGATTTTTCCATGGTAAGAAAAAAGATGGAAGTAATAGTGGAAAAACAAAAGAAACACCCCCCAAATTCAGTGATACAAGTGACACTTCTGTTCCACCCCACTTCTGTTCCATGCTGCTTTGCCTGGTATAAGTATTAAAACAAATGAAGCCATTTTAAAGTTCTGATTTCCACAAAAAATTTTCCCTCCAAGGATTTAAACCAACTTAATTTTCTAAGATATGCCAACATTGACAGGAAATCTCTGAAACTGTCAGAGTTGCCCCCTCCCTTTCAGAAGGAGTTCTCTGAGCAAATATCCTCCTGAGCTTAAAAGCACTGAAAAGTGGTTGTTAAGTCAGAAATTTTGTCCCAAGCCTCAAAATGATTTTCTTTCCCCAAAGTAGCAACGTATTTTTAGGCTCAATTAGTGATGTGTGTGTGCGTGCAGGTGAGGGGATGGGAAGATTCCTCCAGACAGATTATTCCTACTATTAACAATCCATACAGCTATTCTGCCTTTCCCTCCTTAACAGATTTTCTGGTTGTTACCCTATAAAGCTTTTATTGTGCAGTCACCCTGCCCCAGACATAAAATTCTCTTGGTGGGTCCATCAAGCCCTCCTTATAACCCTCCTGATTTTTGACTTTTGACTGGTATAGGTTGCACTAGGAGCCATGTGTCTGAAAACATGTTCTGTGGTAAGAAAAAAGATGGAAGAAGTGATTGCATAATAAAAGCCTAGAAACATCCAAAGGAAAAAAGTATCAGACTGACACTTCACAGTTTTTCACAGTGCAAAATAACCATACTATGCTAGGTCTGCAAAAACCGCAATCCTTCAGTGCTCCTTGATTTCCTCTCACAATGCTACTGCTATTCTTAAAACTTCACAGGTGCTCTGCCATCATTCTTCAGTTTCACTTCTCTCTTGGACCTCTCTCTCTTTATAGTCCCAAGACCAGCAATACCTGACCTTTAACTGAATAGCCTTGAAATTGACAGCTATTTGTGACAATGTCATTCACTGAGATCTAGGATGTCCAACACCATTAATCAAGACAATAGATGCCTTCTTACTGCCTGTCCAGTTTAATTCTCAACTCTGGACAATTTTGTCATTTATTGCAAAGAAGAAACTTTAGTTTCATGGCTTTTTACATTTTCCCTGAACACAAAAGCACAGTCTCTCTGTGTTTTTAGATTTCTCCACAGTATCACTAAGGGTGCATCCACATTAGAGAAATAATCCCGGTTGAAACTGGATTATTTGCATGGCTCCTTCCTATGAAATCATGGGATTTGTAGTTTGGTGAGGCAGCAGCACTCTTTGTCAGAGAAGGCTAAAGAGCTTGTAAAACTACAAACCCCAGGATTCCATAGGAAGGAGCTATACAAATAATCCAGTTCCAAACTGGATTATTTGTGTCGTGTGGATTCCCCCATAGTGTTCCTAATACTGTGGCTCTCAATTTATTTATCTTCCAGATGTTTTGGACTTCCTCTCCCACAATCACTGACTGGCTAGGGCTTCTACCAGCCAAATTTCAAAACATCTTGAGGACCAAAGGTTGAGAACCACTGGTTTAATATGTAGCTCTGATTTCAATGTCTCTTTTCTTACAGTTTCATCAGTGCTTTAGGATCAAGATTAACAGTCAAGCTATAACTTTTCTTTAAATGCCAGTAAGTGAGTAATATTTTAAAAAAAAAAATTAGAAACATACACAGATTAAGACACCTTACAATCTCAGAGTTAACAGAACAAATAACAAGATGTACTTCTTTGTTGTGTTGATATTTTCTTGACAGGTAAATATCAAGATCTTCACACTTTTCACCGAAGGAAAGCCATTCTTATTTTGGTATAGCATAGTTATATCTATCCTACCATACTTCCGTGCTGGCTCAGGCGAACTGCACAGCTGTAGATTACATCATTCCAAAAGAGTATCTGGTCTCTAGGAGCCTTCTAGCTAGCTGGCAGCAAGAGCAAACTATGGGCTTGTCTACACAGGGCTTTTACTGCAAGGCACTCTGGGTTGTTGTTGTTATTTTGCCTTGTATAGACAAGCCCTTTGTTAAGAAAAGCTTGACTTGACCATCACGGGGGTCGTTTACACAGCAAAATAAGTCTGTGAAGAATTTGCTAAGACTCCTAATAGTTCCCACACATCAAAATCGCCACATTCAGAAGTGGGGGAGCTAAAAAACACAAAAGTAGTGTAATACAGGCTTTCACAGCTTTCCCCAACTTTTTTAAAAAATTGCACAACTTAGTGCACTATCGATTGTGTGAACTACCATTTCGCAAAAGTCTGTGGGAACTGCCAGCAATCTTCCCGAAACAGCCACAGCAGAGCTGAGCTGTGGGTGGTTGGACTGACTGGGGACAGGGCAGGCTTTCAAGAGATTCAAGGGGAGCCTCAAATGAAAAGATCAGTCACTGTTGTTATACCAGTGCTATTCCAAATCACCCAGCTGTCTGCCTCCCAGTTTGCTTGGCTGCACTGTTCCTCTGTGTGTGTATTGTGTGTGTGTGTGTGTGTGTGTGTGTGAGAGAGAGAGAGAGAGAGAGAGAGAGAGAGAGAGAGAGAGATTGAGTAGCGATCTGCTGTTTGCTCCCTCGCCCTGCTGTGATTGTGTTTGTGTGTGAGAGAGAGAGTGAGTAGCAATCTGCTCCACCAGGCGTTCGCTCCCTCGCCCTGCTGTGATCACGTTCTTTTGTGTGTGTGTGTGTCATCTCCCCCAAGACCATCCCTCCTTCCTGCCGGGCTCCTCCATGGCTGAAAGGCTCCCTCATTCCCTCTCTCCCTGCCCTTCTCTGTGCTTGGGAGGTCATGCCCCCAACCTTTGTCTGTGTGAACTACAAAGGCAAAAACTAACCAGATCAACCAATTTTGCACTAAATCATGTAAACTATGCAGCACTATAGTTTATATGAAAATGCACTAATGTGCAAACTATCACAATAAAAACTGCTGTGTAACTGACCCCTTGGAGTCATTTGTTCCACTTTGTGGATGATGTGCTTGAGGGTTTGCAAGTCTATTGCTTTTTTCATAGTGAAGAAATCAGCATTCCTAAAGATGCTTTTCATTCTCCATTCCTTACATCTATATACAGTTGTCCCTTCATATTCGCTGGGGTTTGGTTCCAGGACCCCCCATGGATACTAAAATCCATGAATACTCAAGTCCCATTATATGCAATGGCATAGCAATGGCAATGTCCCTTATAAAGATGGCAAAATTAAGGTTTGTTTTTTGGATTATTATTTTTAAAGAATATTTTCAAGCCGTGAATACTTAAATCCATTGATACCAAATCCATGGATATGGAGAGACAACTGTATATAATTCTCTTGGGTATGTTGCCATTCCCAGTGTGCTGAGTGGCTGCTTAGGAAACTTCCCAACCAAAGCTCTCCATTGGCTGACCAATCAGCACACTGGGAGCGGAAATGGGTGGAATGCTTCTACTAGGTGCAGGCCCCAAGCTCACTGTCAGGCAGGTCTGCAAGGGTTTAGTCATGAGTAAAGGGTTTCTTTCCCTCCCATCCTCTGGGCTGTTCAGCCAAACCCCCGCACATGCTGCTGGACCAGGTTTCTTGCAGCTGCCTTGGGGAGCCCATACCACGATCCTGGGTGGGTTTACTTGGGAGTAAAGACCAACTGGGCTTCCTTTCCCGAGGAAGTGGCAGAACTTGGTCTCTCCCCCCTGCCTATGAAGTGTGTTGGAGGAGTGGGATAAGATAATGGCATATGTTACGCCGGGTACAGCTAGTTATTTAAATTTGTTTATAGGATATGAGAATAGGTTCAAAAAAAATTGGACATAACAAGCAGGTTAAGGGAGTGAGGAGTTTAGAGCAGGAACTCCTTGCTCAGTATCTTACCATCAAAACTGGGTGATCAAGTTCCTTTCTGAATGGGAGGGATGAAAATACATAATTTGGATTCATTCCATGCCCTGTCTTCATTCTCAACCATTATGTAGATTCACCATCTCTCCATATTTGTAGCTGTTGTTCTACATGAAATGGTTGAAGTAAATCTTTAGATTTGGTACAACTATAAGGGGCTTACCACATTCCAAAGGAAAGTGGCAGTGTAGCAAGAAGGTTTTGTCTTCCGTGCTGCCTTACCACATGATGTCGTCATTCTTCCGGCATTCTTTCATTCCAGTCCTGTGGGGGACTGAGGTTTCTAGTTAGCAAAAAGATGCAGTTTTACCTTGGTCCCTCACTGGACTGGAACAAAAGAATGACAACATAATGCAGTTACAAAATTGAACCTTCCTGATACACTGTTGCTTTTCTTTGGAGTGTGGTAAGCCCCAAGCCTCCTCAGCATAGACAAACTGTATGTACAGTATTTTCTGTAAATTTAAACTTTTTATTTTGTCCAGTAGAGGCATCTGTAGGTTAAGGGATTGGGGAGTTTAGATCAGGAGCTCCATGTTTGATATGCCACCATCAAAAATGGGTGATCAAGGGCTTGCCTAGATGGGCTATTTATTATAATAATAATTATTATTTATTTATATCCTGCCCCTCTACAAAATGGATTTGGGGCAGCTTACAGCATTTAAAATATACATACAAAACCCTCCATCCCACCCCTCCTTAAAATACAATTAAATAATTAAACATTTTAAAAATAATTAATAAATACTAAAAAACAACACAATAAAATAATAAAATAAAATAACAAATATTTACCCCATCTTGACCCTGTCTTGGAGCCCTGCAGTCCAGATGATGCAGGGCTTTTGCCTTATTTTGCCCCCGGTATTACTCATGACCCCTGGAGCAAATACAGCACCTAGATGGGGGGAAGTTGGGGTATTTAAAAAAAATACCTGATAAAATCCATTCCAGCTGGCAAAAAACAGATCAGGCCCGGGGTGACTACAGGAGCCCATTCTGGCATGCTGGCCCATCGCTGCAGCTGCCATCACTCTTCCAGATTTAGAAAGCCGACCCACAGCATGTGACCAGAATGGTCACATGCAGGGGGCCTTGCTTGCATGCTGTGGGGCCAGTTTCCGGGCTTTGGAGAGTGTGACATGGGCAGCGGCGGCTCCTGTTTTGTGTTGGTAACGGGAGAGCAATGGGCCATCTCCACGAGCAGAATACGCCGTCAGGTAGCCAGTGTATTCTGGCTTGTATAGATGAGCCCCAAGCTTCCTTCTGAATGAGAGGAATGAAAATTCATTTGATACCCTTTCTTCCTTCTCAACCATGATGTCAACTCATCATCCCTCCAGATTTGTGGCTGTTGTTTTAAGTGAAATGGTTGAATCAAATCTTTAGATTTGGTACAACTAAGCCTCCCAGCTTAGACAACTTTATATAGGTTTTTAACCATAAATTTAAACTTTTTATTTGTCCAATTGAAGCTTCTATAGTCTTCTGGCTTTACTTAAGTTACACATCATTACGTTAGATGGGTATGGTCTGAAATAGTATACATGCAAACATCTGTAGCATCTTTAGTAACGTAATTCTACCTAATAAGGAGAAGTTCAGGTCTCCACCACTGATCTCCACCATTTCTCACAAACAGTTGCATGTAATGCTTCACAACATGAGTAGAAGGCTGTTCTCTCTGGATTTGCTGCTTCTTGCCTTACATTGTGGAATACAGTGTAGCTTATTCCATCTGGAAAGTTGCTCTTCGTGTGCAAACATTTTCATAACTTGGGGCATACCTACATTAAAAATCTGTATAGGTTTTACACCAATTTCTGAGCAATGGTTTCCATTAAAGAGCCTAGGAATTTAGAAGGAGATGAGGGTGCTGAGAATTCTCTGCATCTGCTGCGAAATAAAACATCACAGTAATACTGGTATGTATACTTGGGGTGCATCCATATTGTAGAAATAATGCAGTTTGATACCACTTTAACTGCCATGGCTCAATCCTACAGAATCCTTGGATTTGTAGTTTTGTGGGGCACCAGCACTCTTTGGCAAAGAAGGCAAAAGACCTTGTAAAACCACAATTTCCTGGATTCCATAGGAGCACGTGCAATGTGTGGGGGAGTGTGAAGCTTCTGGATGGTTAATGTGACCCCATAGTCTTCCATAGTTGCCCACCCCTGGACTAGATGAAGCTTGTGAACCCTTCCAACTCTATGTCTCTATGAAGCTTCTTTCATCACTGGCTCTGCTGCAACAACCACAACATGAGTTGTCCCTCAATTATATTACTTCTTATGTTCCACAACTTGGGAAAAGGTTCTAGGATTGAAACTCAACCCTGCAACCTGTTTCCAAGTTGCCTCTGTCTCATATTAAGCCTTTCCTGATGCTTTTGGTACTTGGGGTTTATGAAAATCAATACAAAACAAAACAAAAATTGGACTCCTCCACATTATATCTTGCTCCAAAGAGGCTGCATCCTCTCTCACTGAGGTTCCCTCCCAGCCCTCCCCTTCCAGCCTTCAGGTGCAGACCCAGCTGTTCCATGGCCCATATTGACTTCCCTCAGCCACAGGAAACAGGTGTTCTCTTCATGAAAAGAAGTGGTCAAAAGTGTCAAATATTGTTTGAGGAAGAGAGCTGGTGTGGACTCTCCCTGCCTGACCATAAAAAAGGGAGGCACAATGAGGATATAGTTCTGCACCAATTGTGTTGCCATGCCATGGGCTTCCGTGTATTGTCCCTGCATGTCACTCAGGTGGTTGCCCTCTTTGGCTGTCCTGCTCCCCCTATCCTTTCTTCTCAAAGAAGATGCCCATCCCATCCTGGCAAATTTCTGCTTACAAGCTGCAATGCTTTTGTGCTGAAAATGGCCATTCTGTGGATTTGGTAATATAAAGGAAGCGATCATCCTGGGAGAGTTAGTATGAGGTAACACATGCAGTGTTGGACTTAGAAACTAGCTTGAGAGACCCTGTTTTAAATCCCTGCTCATCCATGAAGCTTTCAGTAAACCCCCTCTCACTCCAGTGTCAGTCTACTCTTTGCAATGTTTGATTTCAGCTGTGACCAGGGGCCCATCCATACTATGCAATCAGAGCACTATGATTCCACTTTAACTACCATGGCAACATCCTGTGGAATCCTGGGATTGGGAATTGAGGGAGGGGCATTTAGAATTCTCAGTGAGAGAGAACTCTCTTGCCTCACCAAACTACAAACCCCAGGCTAATATATGATATTACCGTGGCAGTTAAAATGTAATACATATCGACCCCCATATCCATGGGGAATATGTTCCAAGACCACCACCACCCGTGGATACCTAAAACCATGGATAATAGGGAGCCCCATTATTTTCAATGAGACAAATGCCAGAAGTTGACCATAGAATCACATTGGAGGACCTAGAAATGCCTAGAGAGAACGTATTTTTTTCAGATGCGGATAAGTGAAACTGTGGATACTGAATTCATGGTTACAGAGATCGACCTGTATAGCACAATATTTGTGGAATGTGAATGGACCTCAGGATTCAGGATTCACTCTGTTCTCCAGAGCTGGTTTTTAATTTTTGTAAGCCGCCCCAATTGTTTTGACAGAGGGGCAGGGTATAAATAAATTTTATTATTATTATTATTAGCTTGATTATGATTGATTATAAGTTAATAAAGACTCAGATTGCCAGACAGATTAGTGTGCCTGTGTGGTTTCATCTGATAGTATTAACTTTACATTAATACTGCATTTATTAATATTCAAGCATTAATATTAATAAAACACATCATGATGTAGATAGCATCTAGTCTTTCTTTCTTTCTTGTTTACTTGTTTATATCCATTTCTCCCAGCATGGGACCCAAGACAGCATATAAAAAGGCTAAAACAAGATAAAGCTTAAAAATTTGAAACACAATTAAACAAGTTACCACAAGGCATCATGATAATGATCAAAAGCCATTTGCCACTTTGGGCACCATGTTGGAAGAAAGACAGGCTAGAAATCACAATTATCTATCTGCTACATGACTAGTAGCCACTATGACTAATAATCAACCTTGTCCTCCATGGATTTGTTGAATCCCCATTTATAGCTGTTCAACATCACAATTTCACTATATCCCATGGCAGTAAATTCCATAGTTTAACTATACAGTACAGTGTCCGAAGGAGTTCTTGTTCTTGTCTGTACCAAATCTTACACCATTTAGCTTCATCAGACAATCTTGAGTTTTAATATTAAGAGAGAGGTAGAAGAATATTTCACTATCCATTTTCTCTGCTCCATGCTTTTATATCCCCTCTTATGTGTCTTAAAGAGATGATTTAAGGCCAAGATCCTGTGATGCAGAGTGCAGCATAAAAGTTCCACAGGCAGAACCATGCTGTGTCTCTCACAGCCCCACCCCAGACTCCTTGTTTAGCTGTTGCAGCCCTAGTGGCTGGTGAAGAGCAGCAGGGAGGGCATTGGAGAAATATCTGGCTATGTCCTTAAAGCTAAAGGCAGAATGATTATATCATTCACTAAGATGTGTCAGGGTCCTCTAGATCAGTGCTCTTAACCTTTTCTTTATTAGGGACCCCCTTTAAATATCTTTGTTGCTGTGGACCCCAAGACTTAACTCAAGATTTAAAATAACAACAACAATAATCCTGATAATAATAACAATACAATTTCACCATTCATTAAACCTTCCCTCAGAGGCACTGGAGGGGACAGAAGACTTTTCTCCTGCTTCTTCCTGTAAGTTTGTAGTTGGAGTGGATTGAATGACAATGTGCAGGCCCAGCCAGCCTTTGTCAGGGGATGATGAGACATTCAATCCCCAGATGAAGCCAAAAACTGTCTTAGCAGACTTGGTAGCAACCCTTTCCCGAGAATACTCACACACAGAGTGTTTGGCGTCCAGAAAAACAGGAGGTGCTTTTATCTTCAAAGTTTCAGCTATTTACTATATATATATATATATATATATATATATATATATATATATGAGAATGATCTCTGTTCTGGCTCACTTATATACACATCAGTACAGCATTGGCTTACCCAAGCACATGGTTACATTGCATCAGATTTCCATACTCATGGCTTTGTCCTATAGTAACCCTTCTTCTCATTCAGCTGTGGCATGATTAGCATGACTGGCAGTTCATGGAGTCAGTCATCATGACTCATCATGATTTCTGCAGTTGTTTAGCCATTTTAAAACTTAGGGTTCAGTCACCGACTCCTGACGATCCCCTCCAAAATGGTCAAACTACTGCGCAGGACACATGTTATCATTGCAACATAACATCATACGCATACATTGTTAGACATCAAATGTCTGTCGGTTGACCTTTCCCCCCTTTTTTTGACCTTTCACTTTACACACTAGTGACAAGGCCCAGACTCTTTGCCATCTCCTCATGGCTTCCTGCTGGTAGGGCTTTTGTGAGCAGGTCTGCAACATTGTCCTCTGATGGACAGTACCTCAGACACAGGACACCTTCCTGTATTAACTGCCTCACATTTTGGTAACGTACCGCAATGTATTTTGTCCTACATTTCAGGTTTTCTGCTTCTGCCATTGCTATGCAGGCTTGTGAGTCCTCGTGCACCTCAATGGGCATTTGGCACGGCTCCCCAAGATCTGAAAGCATCTGCCTTATCCATTGTACCTCACTTGCCATCTCAGACAACGCTGCGAGTTCAGCTTCAGTGGTACTTATGGCTACACAGTTCTGCCTCCTTGATCTCCACACTATGGGACTTTCTGCATACCTGACCACCAACCCGGTCACTGGCGTCTGGTCCAAAGTCTCTGCAGTGAATGAACTGTCCACATAGCACTCTAGGGTCACCTGACTTCCTATCAGCTTCAAGCTCATGTCCCTGGTTCCCTTGAGAAATCTCACTACTCTCTTCAGAGCTTCCCAATCCGCCCTCCTTGGCTTGGAGACTCTTCTGCTGAGCACCTCAGCTGCAAAACTAATGTCAGGCCTTGTGTTGTTTGTGATAAACAACAGACTGCCTACCACTGAGTGGTACAAGTCTGGCCTCTCAAAATTCTGTTCTGCCTCTAAGTTTACAAAATCATTGGTCATTGGAGTCCTGACCACTTTGGCCTCACTTAACTCACACTTGGCAACCAAATTGTCAATTTCTTTTTCTGACTAAGGAAAAATTCTCCATTACTGGTTCTCTCTACCTCTACGCCTAAATAACACCTCAGGTTGCCTAAATCCTTTAGCTTGAACAGGTTTTCTAACTCCACCTGCAACTTCTTGACACCTTTGACACTCTTTGCTGCCACACAGAAGTCGTCCACATAGATGACTAGCATGACAGCACTATCTCCTGCCCCCTTGGTGTAACACACAGGTGTCTGCAATGCCCCTTGTGTACCCTAATGACACCAACACTTGGTGTATGCACTTGTTCCAGCACCTGGCACTTTGTTTCAAGCCGTAGAGTACTTTGTGCAACAAGTACACCTTACTCTCACCTGCGCTGTCATACCCTGGGCCTGTTCCATGAACACTGTCTCCTCAAGATCAGCATTCAGGTATGCTGTTTCAAAGTCAAAGTGTTGCACAACCATCTGCCTCTTGGCTGCTACAGCTAATCTGAGACTTTCTGGTTTTGTTGTGGGTGAAAAAAGTTTTGTCAAAATTTGTGTAGCGCTCCTGCGAAAAGCCTTTTGCAACCAAGCGTGCCTTGTACTTTTGTGTCCCATCAAGCATGTCCTTCAGCTTGTAGACCCACCTGCAACCAACAACCTTCTGATCTTTGGGCCTCTCTACTGCCTGGAACACTTTCCTTTCTACCAGTGACTCAAACTCAGAGTCCATGGCTGAGTTCCACTTCGTCTGCTCTTCTTGGGGAAATTTTAGGAGATCCTGAAAACTTGCAGGCTCCTCTGCTATGACACTGCACAGCCTGGCCTCCTGAACTACAAATCTGTCAGGAGCCTTTCTGACCCTTCTTGGCCTTCTGGGGTTGAACATCCTAATTCTCCCTGACTCATCTTCACTTGTACTACTGCTAGTTTCTCTCCTTGTGTCAGGTTCCCTTTTCAAAAACATGTTGGGCTTAATGTTTGATTGTGGTGTGTGTGTTGAAGTACAGTACTAGGCTTTTCTTCCTCAGCCTTCCCATCACCATCATCATCATCATGCTCAACCACCCCTCCATTTGTGGGACTTTTGGAAGTTGTTGGCACATCCCTCCCTAAGGGAACAAAAACCTCCTGATTGCAGTGCCATCTATCCCACCCTGATTGCATTTCAACATTTGCACTCCTGGAGTACATCACTTTTCCAGAATGGAGAGAAAATATGTACTTATTACCCTCATAGCAAAAAAAAAATAAAAAAATGCAGTCTCCTGATCTTAGGCTGCCCAGGCTTCCTTAGGCTAGGGTAAATAAGTACATTTGCAAATTGCCCAAAAATCCTCAGGTGCTTGAGGTTTGGTGCTCTACCATACAATAGACAATATGGGGTTAGGTTGACACTGGATGTCCACAGTCTATTCATATGGTAAGCAGCAGTTCTCACTGTCTCCCCCCACAGCCCAGCTGGGGCTTGTGCATCTTCCATCATGCACTCCATCATATACTTTAACATCCCAATTTTCCTTTCAGCAAGCCCATCCTCCCCTGGAGATGCTGGGTTTGTGGTCTTGTGCCTGATGCCCCTCCTATGCATCCAGTTCTGCAGATTGTTTGATAAGAATTCTCCTTCCCTATCAGTCACTAGACTGGAAACCTTAAGAGAAGGAAATTCCCGTTCCACCATGTTCACCCACTCATGGAACTTCTCTGCAGCTTGACTTTTTTCCTTCAATAAATACACATAGGTGTACCTAGTGTGTCTGTCCACAATTACAAACAAATAACGATTACCCCCTTCAGTGGGTTTATAGGGGCCTGCCAATTTGGCATGAATTACCTCAAAGGGTCTTCTGGTGACACACTGGGTCTTTTTGGCAACTGGGAAAGCCTTCACCGTAACTTTCCTACACACAGCACATTCTAAAAACCTTGGGTAGTGTTTCATATTTAGACCAGGGCAAGCCTTTGCTAGCTCCTTTAACCCTTTGAAACTAGCATGGTCCATTAGTCTATGGTAATAATGAACACATTTGTCATGTAGGGGTACATTGTCTGTAGGATTCACATTTGCCACTTTCCCTTTAGGTAACATGTAATACAACCCATGTTTCTTTATCCCTTTGCACAGACATTATTTATGTTATGTCTTTCTGTTATTGTACGTTGATCCCCTTCAAATATTACCTTATAACCATCTGTGGTAATTTGGGACACACTCAATATGCAATTTTCCAGTTTGTTAACACATAACTCATCATCAAAATCTTTGTCAAAAGATGGGACATTTGCAGTGCCCTTTTTCTGCACCTTGCTGGGAGCACCATCTGCAAGTGTAATATTGGTTATAGAAGCATTTTTAACATTGCTTAACATTTTCCCATAATTTATCATATTGTGAGTTGCCCCATTGTCTAATAACTAATTTCCCCCCTCATTACCATCAGGATAGTGCTTTGCTATTAAGGCATGGTTTCCAGCCTGAGAGGATGTATCCCTCCTTTGCCCTTTATCTCTGCTGCCCCTCATTTCTTCATGTGCAGGCATTTTACAGTCCTTTTGCAAATGTCCAGGCCGTTTACATCTGAAACATCATCTCACATAACTGCAGGCTCCTTCCTCCACAGTCTCCTGATTGTGTCTGGTAATCTTTGGCTGATTCCCCTCTGTGCCGGAATCAAACTGCTTGTGCTTGTGCTCTTCCAGGATACGTCCAGCCACAAGGTCTACAGATAAATCACGCTCTCTGGTGCTTTGCAGACTGTAGATTAGGAAATCCCATTCCTTTGGCAAACTGCCCAATAATATAAAACACTTGTGGGCTTCTAGAATCTCAAACCCCCTGTTGGCTACCTCTTGGAGAAGCCATCTCATTTCTTCCAAATGAGCTTTTACACAGCCTCCAGAACACAGCTTTGTGTTATACAGTCTCTTTGACCAAATCATCTTTGAGAGACAAGACGAATTCTGATGAACATTCTTTAACACAGTCCAAAGCTGAAAAACTGTGTTTGTTTTTGAAACATGAATCATCTGGGAGGGACCTAGAGATAAAAATAATTGTAGTTCTGGCTTTCTGATCAGCCAGCCTGAATGCTGCAATTTCATCTTCCAAACCCTCTGGGATTACACTTTCATTCTCCAACACATGCCACAAATTGTCCTTGACTAATAAAGCTTCCATGTACGTACTCCATACTTGATAATTGCTATCAGTCAATTTTTCAAAGCGTACGAAGCTTGCTGCATCTGCCATGGTGCTGCCTGAATAAAAATATTCTTCAGCTATGAAACTCAGACAGCCGGCAGCTGGCAATACTCCAAGGTCATGTGAAGATAAACCTAGCCAAAACAGAGCCTAGTAAAAACGTAACTGTTTCTCAGCCACCTAGCCAAAAATACCCAAAACAAAAGAGTTTCTGGGAACTTTCCAGGGTGCACCTTATCTATTCTGAGCTCAATCTACTGGGCCCATAACCATTGTCAGGGGATGCTGAGACATTCAATCCCCAGATGAAGCCAAAAACTGGCTCAGCAGACTTGGTAGCAACCCTTTCCCGGGAATACGCACACACAGAGTGTTTGGCAACCAGAAAACAGGAGGTGCTTTTATCTTCAAAGTTTCAGCTATTCACTATATATATATATATATATATATATATATATATAAACAAAGTGCTATGCCAGGCACCTCAGAATCAGAGGAAGAGAATGATCTCTGTTCTGGCTCACTTATATACACATCAGTACAGCATTGGCTTATCCAAGCACATGGTTACATTGCATCAGATTTCCATACTCATGGCTTTGTCCTATAGTGACCCTTGTTCTCATTCAGCTGTGGCATGATTAGCATGACTGGCAGTTCATGGAGTCAGTCATCATGACTCATCATGATTTCTGCAGTTGTTTGGCCATTTTAAAGCTTAGGGTTCAGTCACCAACTTCTGACAGCCTTTGCCTTGGCTCCTGGCACATGGCAACTGCACTACAGTGAAGAGGTGGGTCAAGGAACTTTCAAGCTTTTCCTTGTTTTTTTTTCCCAGACTGTGAGGCTGTGTTCTGGAAGAGTTTACTTCTGACATTTTGCCTGCATCTGTGGCCAGCCACAGATGCAGGCAAAACATCAGAAGTAAACTCTTCCAGAACACAGCCTCACAGCCCAGAAAAAAACCCAAGGAAAATCTATGGATGCCGGCTGTGAAAGCCTTCGACTTCACAACTTTCAAGCCTTCGCGGTCCCCCTGTGAGGACATTGTGGCCCCCTAGGAAGTCCATGGACCCTAGGTTAAGAATCACTGCTCTATAGCTCTTGGCAGATGAAGTCATAATTCCATGCCTGGGCATGGATACACCACCAGACACTCCTCCTATCTCCTCCTCCAGACACTGAAAGGCAAGATGGGGGAGGGACTGCAATAGCTAAATGGTATGTCCTGGGGGTATTGTTGCACAGAGTGGAAGGGAGTACAACATTCAGAGTGAGGGGGGGGGAAAAGACATATGCAGGCATATATTGGATTATTGCATATGTCAATAACAGGATGCTGGCCTAAGATAGTAAGTAAAGGTGGGAAGGTGGCTCTAGTCTCTTTTTTCACTTTCCTTCTATTCTGCTTACACTAGATCAGAGGCCTGCCACACCTTAAAAAAGAAATGCATTACCAAAGAAAAAAAAGAAAAGAAAAGAAAAAAGAAAAAAAGAATGAAGTATGATACTAGTTTTTATAAGCAATTTTATATTTATTTAATACCATTTAAGTAGAAATATTGTGCATCTCACACCGATGGGGAAGACTATAAGTCGTGTGTACTTCCCCTTCTGATCTGTGCACTAATGGGAATTGTCAGGGGAGATCCCTCCTGCAGGGATCAAAATGTGTTTTTTTGGGGGGGGGGATCAAGAAAAAATTCTTACTCCTAAATGCTCCCCAATGCCCTCCAGGGAGCATGGGTGCATTCTTGCCACATTTTTATGCCTCCTGAACCATTTGGGGCCCAGAAGAAGCCTTTTATAAAATCAGGAAGGATGATTCCAATGTGGCCCCCTAGCTGCCAACCATTTCCTACCCCTGTTCTAATTGCTATAGAAAACAAAAGGCCCACTGAGAGTGTGCTGGATCATAAGTCATCCCCTGTTGACTGCAGACTAGATCCTGGAGTAGACCCATCTTGTGTCTCTATACTCTCCTCTACCACACAGCACTGTTGAGATTCCTCTAAGATGTAAATAGCTGAGCTTTGACAGGGCCATACTTAGAAGGGAATATGGAAGATCTGTTACTGTGGCATTGGACAGATGCAAAGTATACTCTGCTTGGAATGTAAAGGACAGCATAAACAAAACAGATCCTGAAAATTAAGGCTAGAACTTTGCATGTATAATGAATAGTGTTTCGGTAAGGTACCAGATCTTGTCTGATCTTGGAAGCTAAGCAGGGCCAGCCCTGCTTAATACTTGGATGGGAGACTGCCAGTGAATAATATCAGGTGCTGGAGGCTGTATTTCAGAGGAAGGAACTGGCAAAACCACCTCTGAATATTCTTTGCCTAAGAAAACCTTATGGAATTCATGAGGTTGCCATAAGTCCAGAGGTGACTTGAAGGCACATACACACATGCTCTAGTTGGGACTACCAACTGGACTGAAGCCATGGTCATCCTAGTTCCTAAACCAAATTGTTCTGCTACAACAGGGTTTTTCTCTGAAGATGCCAGCCACAAATGCAGGTGAAACATCAGAAGTAAACTCTTCCAGAACACAGCCCAGAAAAAAACCAAGGGAGTCGTTTACACGGGCAAATATTCCTCTAAATATACCACTAAGATAGCTCATAGTTCCCACAGATCACAGCACAGCATCGCTTCATTCAGAAGGGGGGAAGGTAAAAAACCCAAATATAGCATGGCAAGGGATGTCGCTACTTTTACAGGTATATTTGCAATGTAGCGCATTATTGGCAGTGTAAACAACCATCCCGCTAAGGGATACAGCAGAGCTGCATTGTGATTGGTTGGTGATGCAGGGGTGGGCTTAAAAGAGGGGCAGGAAGGGAGGGAAAGACAGCAGTGATTAGAGGAAACTTTTGAAAAATCCTCTCTGCTATTTTGCAAGCCAGTTTGCAAACAAAAAGGATTCCCAACAATTTTCACTCAGGGAGCATTCCTTTTCATCCTCTCTGCTGTTTTGCAAGAATGCAAAGCTTGTCTCGTCACCTGTGATCCTGTGCTTGAGGGAGGGAGAGAAACCATTTCACAAAGGGCTGTATCAGAGCTGCAC
This sequence comes from Gambelia wislizenii, assembly GCA_030847615.1. Taxonomy (NCBI): domain Eukaryota; kingdom Metazoa; phylum Chordata; class Lepidosauria; order Squamata; family Crotaphytidae; genus Gambelia; species Gambelia wislizenii. The sequence continues at coordinate 340,501,621 of JAUMIR010000001.1, forward strand.
TGCTATTTTCCCTCTCTCTCTCTCTGGCTTTCCTCTATTTGGGAGAAAATGCTGGTAAGCAAGGAGGAAAACTTTCCGTTTGATTTGTGTGGGGGGAGGGGGACTCTAAGCTGTTAAGCACGGAGTTCGGGCCAGGGCAGACATTCTTATGGCATTCCTTTCCCTCTCCAATGCTTGGCCATGCCCCTAGCACTTTTGGCTGTGTGAACCTCAAAGCGGAAAAAATCAAAGAGCCACAAAATATAGCTGTGTAAACATATACCGTGTAAACTACCCACCACTGATGCGGGAAAGTGCTAAAGCGCAACTTAACGCAATAAAACCTGCTGTGTAAACCAGCCCAAGGAAACTCTATGGATGCCAGCCGTGAAAGCCTTCAACTTCACAGTATTTTCAAAGACAGTACAGTTGTCCCTCCATATTCACAGATTTGGCATTCACAGTTTTAAGTATTCACGGCTTAAAAATATTCTTTAAAAAATAATAATCTAAAAAGCAAATCTTCATTTTGCCATCTTATATAAGGGACACCATTTTGCTATGCCAATGCATACAATGGGACTTGAGTATTCACGGATTTGGGTATTCACGGGGATCCTGGAACCAAACCCCAGCCAATGTGAAGGGACAACCGTATGACAAGTTTGCAAAGAGTTGGCTTGATTTGGTGCAATTGCACCATCTGGTGTCACTTGTCATTATAACAAAATAAGTATTGGTGAGACTCTTCATGCTCCTCATTTAACTGTATGGAGCACACAGTCTGAATATAATGTATTTAACCAATACAATACCTGTATTTTCTTGGCGTATGTATGGTTCACTAAGGCTTATCTGCCAATTTTGTCAATTGATAGAACTTTCAGATATTTCCCCGCCCCTCCTTGCTCCCTCCCCACCTCCTGCCTGGCCTTTAATGACAGCCAGACAGCCTGTGCTCAGGAGGCCATGCCCCCACGTTTGTCTGTGTGAACTGCAAAGCCAAAAACTCACCCGATCAACCAATTTCACATTAATTAGTGTAAACTATGTAGCACTGGTGCGAAAGGATGGTAAGCTGGAATTTTGCGCACTTTATTCTGCCGTGTAACTGACCCCTAGGAACACATCTTTAAAAGAAGATGAAATAAGGAGCTCCCTTCCCAGGGATGAAAGAATGGTTTCATTTCCTGGCTGTCTTTCTGTTGGCAGACAGACTTTTGTTTTTATTGCAGAACTCAAGGTTTCTAAAGAAAGGGAAATTTGGGGGAAAGAAAGGGAAATTTGGGGACAAAGGCAGGGTATTAATAAAGTTTCTTATCATCACCAGCATGAAAGATCCAAAAAAGAAGGTTCTTATATCCCCTGTGCTTTTTACTCATTACAGGCAGATTCCTGTGTATTCCTGCATGGCAGGGGGATGGACTGGATGGCCCTTGTGGTCTCTTCCAACTCTATGATTCTATGATTCTAGCTCATGGGTGATGATGACTCGCTCCTTCCTTTATTTTCACACATATATAGCCATCTCTGCTAGACAGTCATTATCTGAAGTGTACAAAATACATAGAAGAGACTTTTTTCCTGCACAGGATGGCTTTCTGTATTCAGAATGCAACAGGGCCTGCCCTACCATTAGATAAGGTGAGCCAACCTTCTCAGGTGAAAAAAGTTAGGGAACAGAGGTAACAAGCTCCCAGCTGCTCTTCCTGAATTCCCCAGTTTTTCCATTGTTTTGGGTGATAAGACTCCAAGGGCACCCTCTGAACAACCTCCCCCACCATGGCCTGCTTCCCTCAGGTGTGGTGAAAGACCCTATTCCATTGTCAGTGTTGTCAATAGTAATCTAGCCAGCTTCTGTACATAGTATGGTAGGAGGGAGGTTATCTTGTTCTTTGCCTCAGGCATGAAAATATCCAGAGCGAGCCCTGGAAATCATAACATTTAATCTGTTGCAGCTTTATGTTTTAAGATTTAAGGGTGAACACTCAGCTGCGCCCTCCTCCATAATTTAGTAAATTCCAGTCTGGTTGTAATGTGTTTGCCAACAAGGCAGACAAGAGTTCCCACATACTTTCTTGTCTATGCATGCTTTAATTGTTATCATTTCTTTGTGCTGTTTTACTCCTGGGGTTTTTATTACTTTTAATAATCCCTGCATTCACTGCCAAACTGGCTAGTTTGCTAATTCCCCCTGTAAAAGTGTTGGAAAGCAACTTAGTTAATTAGTGGGAATTAAGCCCTGAGGATTTTCTCATCATTAATATGCACCAAATATTCTGAGTCATCGTGTGTGCTAAATTAGGGATACATTTGACAATCCTAGCATGTGGGTAGCTCACTTTAACATCAGCCTAGGGGTGAGCAAAGTGCAGCCTCCTGATGGTGTTGGACTGCAGCTCTCAGTTTCCCTGACCATTGGCTATGCTAGCTGGGGCTGATGGGAGCTGCAGTCCAACATCTGGAGGACACCAGTTTGCCCATGCCTGTACTCGCCTAGAGTTGCAACATTTAAAAATTAATTTCTCTTGACACACACACTTTTAAAAAATTGTAATACATTGTCAGCAACACAATATAACATTCTGGAAAGTAGTATTTTATCTTTATAGTTTTGTCTGTGTGCTACAGCCATCTAATCCAAATGGCAGACCCAGCATGGAAACACTGTCCATTGCCTGAAGATGTCAGGCTAGTTGGTGCCTATTCAGGTCTACAGCCAGCAACTTTACAATGGGTGAGGTTCTGTGAATACAAACATGTGGGTTCCTTAGTCAACAGAAAAAAATAATCTAAATACAACCCTCCCAAAATGTTTAATGTGATTTACAGTGCAATATAAATCTACTCTGGTGTAAGTCCAATTGAGTTTGATGATGCTATGTAATTCCCAGATATAGGATCAGAGTTTTAGGCTAAAGAGACATGTGCAGTCTTACATTGTTAATGCATTAAGTAGTTTAAAGAAAATTAGATGTTAATAAAACTTGAGTGTCTGATGCCACAGGGTCTGACACACATCTCAGTGCTTTTATGAGCTTTTAAACTCAAAAGCACCTTGTACATATTTAAAATTAATTAATAAACATTCAAAGTAAGTAACCAGAACACTCTAAGCTAGGAATGGGTTTGTGTTTTCCTGTGCAACTGGGTCAAACATTAGGTTTGACTACACAGGGGGTAAAAATCCAGATGAGATTAGGATTTGACCCAAAGCTGCAGCACATGAAATTTGGACTATTCTGGCCCAGATTTCAGCACCACACCTGTCAAAGCCCAAATCTGCATTGGGTTTTTACTTGCCTTCCTGTTACTCACCCTTGACTCTCAGTTCCAGCAAAATCAAAGCCCCAGTGGTACTTTACTTTCCTGAAGCCAGAACAGATGGCTTACTCACAATGGTGGGGCAGGGGCTTGTTCTGCCTTCAGACTGGGTGAGTCTTGCTGGTGCTTTGCTTTTCCTTGGTGATTGTGTGCCAGAAAAGCAAAAAAGCCTGTGGGATTCACCCAGTCTGAAGACAGAGTGAGCCCCTGCCATGCCATTGCAAGTAAGCTGCCCGTTTTGGCTTCAGAGAAGGAGACTACCATTGGGGCTTTGATTTTCTGGGGCACAATCACTTAGGAAAAGCAAAGTACCAGTGGGATTCACATACCTGGGGCCAGACTGGGCAGCTACTATGGGGGCTTTGCTTTTCCTGGAGCTCAGAGGGGTGATTGTGCACAGGAAAAACAAAGCACCAGTGTTGGTCACCCCTTCTGAAGCCATGTAATGGTGGGGCTCGCCGGCGGTTCTGACCTCAGAAAAAGGGACTACCACTGGGGCTCTGCCTTCAGAATAAGTGGTGCTGAAGAGGGGGGGGGAATGGTGGCACCTCAGGCAGCACTTGTCCTTCCTCTCCTCCCCTTTCTCATTCCCCTCGAATCTGGTGCAGATGGCTTGTTCACATGGCAGTTTTCTCCAGAGTTTCTAGCAAACTCTGGAGAAAAATGCAAGTTTTCTAAAACCTGGATTAAGGGATTATTCTCTAAGTCTGATACAAATAGGGACCTACAGCATGTGTCACTGTTGCACCAGCTTCAGGGGAAAGACCGCACTTCATGTGACATTATCAGGCTGGATTTGGGGGAGATTCAGGGTTGGTGACTGGTGTAGTCAAGCCCATTTCCTTCACTGAGCAGGGGGCTGGAATTGATGGCCCATGAGGCCCCTTCCAACTCTATGATTCTATGATTGTATCTGTGTTTCCCCTCATCTCTTGAAACTAAAAAATCTAGAGGTTTCTTTTCTTTTTCCTTTCTTTTTTCCTCCACATAAGAGCTGAGTATCCAAAGAGGGGCCCTGGAACGTCCTGGAGGAGCCTCCTCTGTGGTTTATGCCTATACCTTATGTTCCACCACACACACACACACACTTGAGGTGTTATGACAGAAAGCTAAGCAAGCAATGGAGAAAAATCTCCTGTTTCAAGAACCATTTAGTCATAGGTCTTTAACAGACCGCATCCCAATTGGGGGGAGTGTCTATTCCAGGGATGAGCAGTGAAGGACCTTTCCGATCCTATTGGACTGCAATTCCCAACAGGCCTAGCCAGCATAGCCAGTTCAGCAACATCTGGAGGACATTGCTCTTATTACTTACTTATCAAATTTGCAGATGGCACCAAAATAGGAGGAGTAGCTAATACCCTAGAGGACAGGATCAAAATTCAAAATGAACTGAATAGATTAGAAAGCTGGGTCAAACCTAACAAAATGAAATTCAATATGGAGAAATGTAAAGTACTGCACTTAGGGCGGAAAAATGAAAAGCATAGATATAGGATGGGGGAGACCTGGCTGAATGAGACTACGTGTGAAAGGGATCTAGGAGTCCTAGTAGACCACAAGTTGAACATGAGTCAACAGTGTGATGTGGCAGCTAAAAAGGCCAATGTGATTTTGGGCTGCATCAATGGAAGTACAGTGTCTAGATTAAGGGAAGTGATACTGCCGCTCTATTCTGCCTTGGTCAGGCCTCACCTAGAATACTGTGTCCAGTTCTGGGCACCACAATTCAAAAAGGATATTGACAAATTGGAGCGTGTCCAGAGGAGGGCAATTAAAATGGTGAAAGATCTGGATACCATGCCTTATGAGGAAATACTTAGGGAGCTGGGTATGTTTAGGCTGGAAAAAAGACGGTTAAGAGGCAATATGATAGCCCTGTTTAAGTATTTGAAGGGGTGTCACGTTGAGGATGGAGCAAGCTTGTTTTCTGCTGCTCCAGAGACTAGAACATGGAACAATGGATGCAAGCTCCAGGAACAGAGATTCCACCTCAACATTAGGAGGAACTTTCTGACAGTAAGAGTTGTTCGGCAGTGGAACACACTCCCTCAGAGCGTGGTGGGGTCTCCTTCCTTGGAGGTCTTTAAACAGAGGCTGGATGGCCATCTGTCAGGGATGCTTTGATTGTGATTTCCTGCATGGCAGAGGGTTGGACTGGATGGCCCTCATGGTCTCTTCCAACTCTATAATTCTATGCTTCTATAATTCTATGACCACACATTCCCCATCTGTGGGCTACTAAAACCTTCTCTCCATTTGAAATTTGTATCTTTGTTGCTGGAAGTGGCATTCTGAAATCAAATACAATAACCTTTGCTGCCTTTATGGAGCACAAAACCATTTAGTTATGCACACAGTTCTTAAATACTGTGACGCTTCCTCTTCAGCCCGGGCTTATCTTATTCAGCAACAGTAAGTTCTTTTATAGCCAGGGATTTCCCCTTAGTTTCAGTAAGATTAGCGTGGTGGTTTTGCAGAACAGCATGTTTAACTTTGCCCGATTCTATTTTTTGTTTTCTCATCCTGGATGACATTCTTGGATGACATTCTGCATGTGACACAGGTACTTGTACGTTTAGGTTTTCCTCAGCAAAAATCTAGTACAGTAGTCAATTCTAGTAGCAGAATCCAAATGTTATGCTGCTTGCAACTATGTTCAGGAAAACCAGATTAGGGATTCCTTTAAGTAGTAGACTTTGGGGAGGTGGGGGAAATAAGAGCAAAGAAATGGTGCTTTTTCTTTTGCAGAGATGTTATTGGAGTCTTTATTAGGGCCAACAAGCATCACCTTCACAAGGATGGATAATATGCATGATGGAGGAGTCTTCATCTGTTGGGTGATTGCTGGATTGGGACTTGGGATATCCCTGCTGAGCCATGAAACTCACTAGCGACCTTGAACCTGTTACCTACCCTGACACCCCTGGCCCCATATCTATATTAATAATTGGCAATATTTGATTAGATCAACATGTGGCCTTCCACGCAGTGCGGCCATTAACATAAACCTGGGGGAACTAGAAAAAGCCAAAGACAAACATTGCTCAGTCAGGTGTGCACTCAGGGAGAGGCTACCTAAATTCTAAAGAAATGCTAATTTGCAAGCCAACTGAAGGCATGTACACCTGGCTAATCCCATCTGCCCATGCTGGCATGGTCAAACCTGTAAACAACCCTCATTAATTTTCCCTCATTTAAATAAAGGAAGTTGCTTCCTCCCTTTCATTTGCAAAGTATTCAAGCATCAATGCGCTAGTAACATAGCCGGAATGTCTTTGTCACTCTCTGAGCAACAGCACAAGGTATTGTCTTCTACTCTAAATCCCATCCCGAGAAGGCAAATATCAACCATAAAAACCCTTTCAAAATTCCACTCAGTGCTCACAGATCTCCCTCCTGACAACACTACATCTGTCTGTGCAGCCATTTCAGATCGGGACCCCCACTCTGCCGGTTTCTTCCACGACCTCATCTCTACAGGAAAAGGTGTCATATCACTCAATGGAAACTCCCCTCGCTTTTCCTCTATCCCAATACTCCCCACGTTATCTGCTAGTCTTGCATGAATGCTTGATGCCTGAATGCATGTGTGAATGTTGTTATTGTTGTGTTTCCAAATAAAGATCATTATTATACTATCTAGCTTATGTCTCCTCCTTAGTACTGGTATAATTGGTCAAAAGGTCCTGCTGTTACCCATCTCTCATATTGCCAAGCTGAGTATACTAATTCCCCAAACGAATATCAGTATTTGAGGGTCTTTTAGACCCCTGAGTATTTAGAGCAACAGACCAGTCACTCTCTTTCAGCCAGAAGACCTGCCTCACAGGATTGTTGTGAGGATAAAGTGGAGAGGAGATGAGCCATCAACACTGCTTTCAATAGCATGAGCTCATTGAAGGAAAGGTGGAATGTAAATGTAACTAAAGAACTACAGTCATTTCTATCTAAGTGGTAGATGTAAAAGGCACAGATCTTCTCAAGGTAAGATCCCACTTGCTATGCTGCTTGCAACTATGTTCCGGGGTGGGGGGGAGATGATGATTCCTTGAAGTCAGAGGAAGGAATTGTGCAGCTTTCCAGATGCTGGATTGCAAGAACCACATTCTCACCATTATCTTTGCTGGCTGTGGCTGATGGGAGCTGAAGTAAAGCAGCATCTGGAGATTCCCATCTCTGCTTTTATTTATTTATTTATTTATTTGTTTATACCCCCCTGCTCTTCAGCCGCAAGGCTATCAGAGCAGCTTACAAATTGTTTTTAAGCAATAGCTATTTACACATCTACACTGCATTAAACAGTTTCCAATGTGTGTTAGCTAATTGCCCCCACAAGCTGGGTACTCATTTTACCAACCTACGAAAGGATGGAAGGCTGAGTGAACCTTGGAGCCCTCTGGAATCAAGCTCGCAATGTGGTGACTTGCAGTACTGGCATTTAACAACTGTGCCACCAGGTTTGAGTTGAAACTGAGCCTGTCAGGATGAGTTTTGGAGGAAAACTCTGAGTAAGGCATTGATATGGGGCAGAATCCTATTGAGCAGTTATGAATGCGTAACTATTGTGGTTACATAGCTATGTAGCATCTCCTGTCTTGAACCCTCCAGTCCTCACTTGAGGGAAGCAGCTGCTGCTATCGACGGGTCTCTTCCCATCTCAATCGGGAAATAGCTGACTGATGTTCCTACCCCATCCTGTGAGCAATCTCTATTGCAACAGGCAGAAGCAGGATCCCTCTGGCATTTCACCCTGGTGCCAGAGATTGCTTGCTTCCTGAGTGACAGGGGAACAAGACCCCATTGCTCGCAGTGGCTGCTTCCTGTTTAGTGGGGATTGGGGGACTTTCACAGTCCCCATGTGTCCCCTAAACTAGGGGCTACATAGGGATTGTGAATACCACACAGCCAAGAATGTGTACTGCAAGGTTACTCATTCGTAACTCCCCCAACAGGATTCTGGCCACCATGTCTACTCTCTTTATAACAGCAAACAAGTTCCATTTTTCAGCAACAAAACTATTTTGTGAAACAGGTTAATCTGGTTTGGAACTCTTTGCATAAAACAAATGACTTTCTGAGCAGCAGGTCAGGAATCAGGATCAGAAATTCCTAGCAGGCTCAGGAGAGTATCTATAAATGTAGAATTCATAGATTTTCAGTCAGGAATGACATTTTTTCTTGTCAGGAAACTGCTTCATAAAAAGTACAGGGAATAATCGCTCCATTGATTCTTGTAGCTGTCACTGTGGGTAACTTTAGGTAACTGAAAGGTGTGCAGAGGCAGAAAATCCTTAAGATGGCTGCTCAAAGCAGTAGATTAGAAAAGCAGCTTATTCTGATCAAACTGACTACGAGATCTGGTAAGGAAGTGGAGTGCTTGTTTAAGTAAGCATGCAGTGGCCTCCAGATATCCTGGAATACAATACCCATCATTTCTGACCATTGATCATGATGGCTAGTGTTGATGAGAGTTGTAATCCAACACTTTCTGGGTATTCCTCAAACTTGCATGGTAGATTACGGTAGGGGAGAAATTCATTTGGGTCACATTTTAATATAAATTTACCTTATTTTGCAGTTTTTAGCAAATATATAAACTGGAATACTATTATCCTTTAAAATGTGCACTTCTCTGAATTTTAGAAAGCCATTCTCCAATGCAGTTATTAGGGCAAAATGTCAAGGAAAAGATATAGATAAACACATGTTATTTTATTTTGTGAAAATAACATATAAGTCATGGTGGGGGAAAAAGTACACTCTCTTTGAATTCTATGGTTTAACCCTTCCCAGATTGATGGGCAGCAACAATTGCTTCTCTAAGATCATTGCTGATGTCTTTCCTCCTTGGCATTTTGTTAACACGCACCTGAATGCTCCAGACCAGCAAACTTCTAAAACTTTGGCTTTTGTAGAAGTGGTCACACTTGCTGATGATCAATTGATCAAGAGCATTTGATTAGTATCACCTATCAGCTACCTAGCATCTTAATTCCTATGGAAGCAGTAAAGGTGTACTTAGTTTTCACACATGGCTTCTCCATTTTGGTTTTATTTTTGTTGAATAAATCATGACACAGTGTAATATGCCATGTGTTGTTTTTCATCCAAGGTTGTATTTACCTAATTTTAAGACCTGGTAAGGAATAGATTATTGTTATTATGTCTTAATATGTAAAACCATAGAATTCAAAGAGGGTGTACTTTCTTTTTCATGCAACTGTGTTAGATTGAGGGAAAGCATGTGTTGGGGGAAATGTACGCAAATATACAAATTTTCATGTGAAATTGTTTTGTTTTTTTAAGCTTCAAACTAAGGCAGAAATGGGACAAATCATACTTGATATGGGAATAATGAGAAACATACAGAAACAGAAATTGACACATTCGTGATGGGTAGAAAAATCTCTTTGTTCTCATCACTGCTGCAAATGGAAGTAGGTCATCTATTTTTGTTTAGCGACAAGGGAAGCAAACAAGCAAGAAAACAAGAGGTAAGGCATATTCCCTACCTTGCTGTTGAAAAGGATAGTGATACATAGTTTATAATCCTAGGATCTCTGACTGTCAGACACAGAATTCATTCCTAGGCTTACAAACTGGCATACAGAGTTGGACAGACTTCACAAAGTACAGACAATATTGGTTAAATCATACAAATAGAGGATGGGTAACTTGTGACTCTTCAGATAACATTCTATTGCAACTCCCATCACCCCCAGTCAATGTAGCCAATGGTAAGGGATGATGGTTGCAGTCCAATAACACCAAGAGGGCCACACGTTGCCCGTCCCTGGCACAAAGGCTTTGCTCTTGGAGAATTGAAAATGCAGCTCAGTATTGGCCATTTCTTATCAACATAGCTCACAGTACATCACAAAGGCAAAATCCATGCTACACAAATAATCCAGTTTGAAATTGGATTATTTCCCATTGCTCCTATTGAATCCTGGGATTTGTAGATTTACAAGGTCTTTAGCCTTCTCTGTCGAAGAGTGTTAGTGCCTCACCAAACTACAGATCCCAGGATTCCATAGGAAGGAGTCATGGCAAATAAACCAATTTTAGACTGGATTATTTGTGTAGTGTGGATTTGGCCAAGTCACACATCAGCTTTAATGTTAATACTTCAGCCATTTTGATTTATAACAGCAAAAAAAGTGTCTTGTGAAATCTTATAACCTAATTTGATGTAAGTGTACCTGGGTTTCATGTCCTCTTAATCAGATGCTTTAAAATGGGATTCATGAGGTCAAAATGAGGTGTGTGTGTGTGGGGGGGGAAATGACCAATTCAGGAACAATGGTTATGATTAATTAGCACTTTTGAGCATGACACAAAATACATTCTACACAGATCAAGCAAGCTTTAAATCAAAACACAGTTCAAATGTTCAGGAGCACCTTTCCTTATAGTCCCAATGTATCCTTTCAGCCACAACTAAGTGGTTGCCCTTGAAATGCCTAATTTTCTTAACTGCTAGATTCACCTCCCGCAGCCTGGACAATCACCTAGCACCCACAGGGCAATCTTGTTTGACAATCTTGTTGTAGTTGTGTGCCTTCAAGTCATTTCCAAGTTATGGTGAACCTATCCTGGGGGCTTTCTTGTCAAGATTTGTTCAGGGAGGGGGTTGCCTTTGTCTTCCTCTGAGGCTGAGAGAATGCAATTTGGGGGTTGCACAGTGGGTTTCCATGACCAAGTGGGGTTTCAAACCCTGGCCTCCAGAGTCATAGTCCAACGTTCAGACCACTAAACCAATTGATAATCTATTCTCCACTAATGAAATGTGAACTTAAAGCAAGTGTTAAAGTAAACATTGATTCTGACAAATAATAGACATTTGAGATTATCACACTACACTTTTATAGTGCTATTATTCCATTTTAACAGCTATGGCTGCCTCCTGTGGAATCCTGGAATTTGCAGTTTAGGGAGGGGCATTTAGCATTCTCAGCCTGAGAGCTTTTAGGCCTCACTAAACTACAAAACCCAGAATTCCCCAGGAGGCATCCATAGCATTTAAAGTGGAATAATAGCACGATATCAGTGTAGTGTGATACAGGAGATTATCAGACCGGAACAAAAAAAGCGTTCCCGTCCCACAATCTCCTTTCCCGCCCCTCTCCCACCCCTGTCCCAGCACAAGAACAAAAACTTTCACACTTACCTGAATTGTTCTTGTGCCGGGAAGCCCAGGAAGTGAAAGGAGCTCTTGTTCATAATCCCGGCTGCTGCTCTCATGAGGATTTAAAGGGACAGGCTGGGGACAATTGGGGGGGAGGGAAATCAAGAGGTAAGTGGGGGAGGGTGATCGGGCTGGCAATCGGGGGTGGAGGGCTGGCGATCGGGGGCGATCAGGCTGGTGATGGGGTGGAGGGCTGGTGATTGGGGGGCGATCAGGTTGGCAATGGGGAGGCATCCGGAAGTGTTTTTACACTCCGGATCTCCCACTAATGCTGGCATCCCACCAGCATAATGAGCACCTTTTCACTTGCCCGCCATTCCATTACAGTAATGGAATGATGGATCTATTAATGGCTTAAGCCATGAATAAAAAAACCGGGGGCAGCACTGGAGCAGGACAACAGCAGAATGGGCAGGCAAAACGTCGTGTGAAAGGGAAAGCCTTTCCCGATACTCTGGCGTCCCTGTTCCACTTTATTTGCCTCGTCTGATAATCTCCAAAGTCCATTGTGTGCTGGACAGAAATATCTAGTAAGCAGAACTAGACTGTTCTAGCTCAAAGTCAGACTGAGGCCAGCTGTGTCATGAAGTCACATAGAGCTTGCGTATAAAAAAATTGTGAAGTCGAAGGCTTTCACAGCTGGCATCCATAAATTTCCCTTGGGTTTTTTCTGGGCTGTGAGGCCATGTTCTGGAATAGTTTCTTTCTGATGTTTCGCCTGCATCTGTGGCTGGCATCTTCAGAAAAAAACCAAGGAAAATCTATAAAAAAATTGTTTCCCCCTCACAGCATTATTAGATATGGGAACTGCCAGAGAACATAGTCATTTTACTCAAGCTATGTTTTCCTTTGAAGAGGATCACTGAAGGCTCATGGAGTTTGTGTAACATACATTCTATTTATACTGTATGAATATACAGTATATTCTGCAGCCCTCCCCACTCCCCCCCCCGCAGCCCTCCCCACTCCCCCCAAGGCCTTCACAGGGCCCCGCGAGGCCCCATGGAGGCCTCCGCGGCCCTCCCCACTCCCCCCCAAGGCCTTCACGGGGCCTCCGGAGGGTCTCCAAAGGCTCCGTGGAGGCCTCCCCGGCCCTCCCCCCCATGGCCTTCACGGGGCCTCCGGAGGGTCTCCAAAGGCTCCGTGGAGGCCTCCCCGGCCCTCCCCCCCATGGCCTTCATGGGGCCTCCGGAGGGTCTCCAAAGGCTCCGTGGAGGCCTCCCCGGCCCTCCCCCCCATGGCCTTCACGGGGCCTCCGGAGGGTCTCCGAAGGCCCCGTGGAGGCCTCCCCGGCCCTCCCCGCTCCCTCCCAGGGCCTTCACGGGGCCTCTGGAGGCCCCGTGTCACGGTTTTGGGACGGCGGGGGGGGGGCTCCCAAAACCGTGAATAATCAAAACCGCGAATGCCGAGTTCGCGAATGTGGAGGTGCAACTGTATTCCAATAGCAACTACATCTCCATCCCCACCTTGGTGATGCAGAGGATAAAAAATTGTATCCTCTTCTATCTACTTAACAATCAGGATAGACAGCTCTAAGTGATCGATAGATAGATAGAGATATAGATAGTTATTCTATAGCTTTCTTTATGTAACGAACTTTCCAATGGTAAGTAAAATACGGTGTGAAAATACTGGAGGAGTGTCAGATGCAAGGCTATAGCATCTAAACCTGCTCCCATAAAATACTGCATAGGTACTAAATGGCAGAATGCATATAAACAAAACTGTCCCTTGTCTAGCAGCAACCTGAGGGGCATGCCAGAGCAAGGCCTGTCCAAACTGCATTTCTAAGCAGGGGTGGGAAGAATACCACCACCCCCTGTGATGCTCCTGCCACTTTATATGAGCTTGACAAGATCAAGGTGGTCGAGGGCAATCTGTCCTCTGTTCCTCCCACCTTTACTTTATAAGGTTCCCTTAGTTCTGCCTTTGAACCAGGGTTACTACTTTTACTTAAATGTGTGGAGTGTGTTTTGGTAGCTTGGTTTTACCTTTATATAATAGATAGGAATGGACAGAGTCTGTATTTGAATTAACAACAAGGATAACTTCATTGAAGGGAACGAATAACAGTAATGTGGAATCTTATTTAGAACAGTGCTTAAATCTTCATAGTTATCCCTTATTCCCCAGACGCATTCACCCTTTGTCCACTCACTCCTCTAATTCAAACTAGTAACCTCTGCACACCATTTTACCACATCCAAGCCTCTCTCATACCACACACACATGGAACCCTCTGCTCTAGATAACCATCACCAACTGACTTACCTCCGTTCTAAAATCTGCTTCCCTCAAACTGTCATGCAAACTTCAATCACACAGAATCCCCTCCCATTTCAGCTTCCTGTCATAGGATTGGATCCTAGAACACACTTCTCCCATTTGCTCATCCAGCCATCTGTCACACCCCCTTCAAATATCTACTTAATAATAGAAATGTCTAGGTCAGATCTGTCCAGCAAGTTTCAATAACTTTAACAGATTTATCTGTTTCTTGCTTACAGTTGCAGTTTTGGAAGATACCTCCAGCAGACTACCCAGACCAACCAAATCTCATTGCAATATAATATGTCTCATACATCTATCAAAAAAGTAGACTTGTATGTCCTCCAACCAATCCAAATACTGACACTGCTTCAAAATGTGTTGGACTGTTACCTACCCTGATAGCCCCCATTGTGGAATATCAAATAATTGACTATATTTAATAATTTGGCTAAGTGTGGCCATCCATGTGGTTAGCAGGTAAACCAGGAATCCCCAAATACCAAGGCAGGATTCATGTAAGACCAAGGGAAGGGCCTTTAGAAATCGTCCAAAACCAAATACTCAGGTCAGCATTTTAACACCTGGAGGTGAGTCATTCACTAATCCACTCAACAATAGCAGAGACCTTAATGCTTGTAAAACGGGTCCTTCCTCTCCTGCTCCCCTGCAACAAAAGACCTTGCATGTTCCTATTTCATTCCAAATGCAGCACTCATTAGTGATCGTTAACTCTTCTGGAGCACCCGTTGTCTAGCTCTGGGAACCTCCAAGAAACACTGTATTCCATTCAAACTCCCATCCCTTCAGGTGAATTATTTCATACAGATATCTACTGAAAACACCACCCGTGTGCTCAGATCATCTGCCTTTTGACTACATGTCAGTTTGTGTCACCATTCTGCCTCCTGGAGCTCCTTTCTGCCAGTTTACTACACGATCTCCACTCTGCAGGATCAGTACAGTATAAACCACCATCCCCATTACTCTATTCCTATATCCAAATACTTCCAACTGCCTTCAATAGCATTATGTGAGTGTCTGTAGCCTGAGTGTTCGCATGACTCCTGTTGACATTCATTTCCAATAAAGATAATTTAATTGTACCTTTTGGCTTAGAATCTTTTCCGTTATTCCTGGTATACACAGGTTAAAAGGTCCCACCATTGCCCAACCTCTCACATGCCAAGTTGAGTTAGCTAAATTCCCCAGTTTAATGTTAGGATACCAGAGAGTTCCCATGGACCCTTTGTAATTCAGGTAACAGGAGGTAGGAAACATAGTATGCCTATACACAAGTAGATGCTTGTTTCGCTAACAGTTCAGCCATAGTTCTTGGTTCTGAATATAATGAACAGAAAAACAGATAATAAGGCAAATCCTCAATTTCTGGGGCACCACAAATGTATAAACAAAGGGCCAAAGGTGTATGAGAACATTTGCCATCAATCATAGCTGTAGGCATTATTTGAACACGAAGGGCTGTAAAAGCTTGCCTAAGTTTTGGGAATGTAAGCTTTACTAGGTAAACTGCCCTTTGATGGTCCAATTTATAAAGTCTATACCATTTTGAAAAATTTAGAGTTGTTAATAGCCTGTCTGTCCAGATGCATGCCATGGTTAAAAATGTATTCACGAAGTTTTTCTCTTGAATTCAAGTTAGGATAATTATCAAGTAAAACAGGAAACGATCAGGGCCGGTTTAACCATACCGCCAAATCAGCATCTGCGGGGGGGGGGGCACAGCTGCAGGGCCCCCCGTACTAACCCTCTTCCTGCAAACAAACAAACAAACAAACAGGAGAGAGAAAGCAGGAGCAATAGAGCGGCCAAAAACCTCCTGCTGGCCTTGCCCTTTATTTATTCTCCTGTTTCCTTCATACTTTCCTCCCTTCACCCCCACTGAGCAGGACAAGCTGCAGGGGGGGCCCTCCACATGGACTGCGCTGCCCTGGAAGTGACCCTGGAGCACCTGGGGGGTGAGCGCCAGCGGCTGCAAGAGGAAAGGCTGTGGAGGCGGCAGCAGCATCCGGGCTGGGCCCCATGGCTGGTGTTACTGCCTTTGCCTTGGTGGGAGGAGCCCTGTGTGCTGGCACTGAGCAGGAGCTGTGAGCGGAGCCTAGCAGAGGCCGCTACCCTATTTGTGGGGTGAGCATGGAGCTGCCTGCCTGCCTGCTGCCTCCCTCCGAGAGCTGGGGCAGGCTGGCCTCTCTTTGGTATTCTGGAAAGGAGCTCCTCTTCACTGCAGCAGCAGGGAAAGGTGAGGAGCAAAGTGGCAGCGGCGGCAGGAAGCAGGGTGGGAGAGGAGCACCAAGAGAGGAGAGACTCTTTGAGCCGCAGAGTTTCTCGTCCCTTTGCCTTGCTCCACAGAAAAAGAGGAGGCGGGGTTGCAACAAGCTGCAGCAGGGTTGGCACAGCTGGCGCTTAGTACTGCTTCAGGGGCAGCTGGGCCGGGCTGGGCCTCGCCTCCTCTTTTTCTGTGCAGCAAGGTGAAGGGACGAGAAACTCCATGCCCCAAAGAGTCTCTTCTCTCTTGGTGCTCCTCTCCCGCCCTGCTTCCCGCCCCCACCATTGCTGCCTCTTTGCTCCTCTCCTTTCCCCGCTGCTGCAGCAAAGAGGAGCTCCTTCCCAGAATACCAAAGAGAGGCCAGCCTGCCCCAGCTCCCGGAGGGAGGCAGCAGGCAGGCAGGCAGGCAGCTCCATGCTCGCCTCACAAATGGGGTTGCGGCCTCTGCTAGTCTCCGCTCGCAGCTCCAGCTCAGCACCAGCGCAAAGGGCTCCTCCCGCCAAGGCAAAGGCAGCAACGCCAGCAACCCCCAAGACACACACCTGCTGCCTTTCCCACCCACGACACAGGTGATCACAGGTTCAGCTGTGTGTGTGTGTGTGTGTGTGTGTGTTGTCGCTGGCGAGTTGGGGCAGGCAGCTGGAGGAGCTCCACCACCACTGGTGGGAGCTGGGTGCCCTGGCTGAGCGCCTGGAGGAGTAGCAGGCGGCACAGCACAGTACAGGATATTCAGATTAAGGTAGGACCCCTGTATCCAGGGCCGGCTTAACCAGTCTGCCAAATCAGCATTTGCGGGGGGGGGGCACCCAGCCACGGGGCCCCACCCAGCCCACCCTTCCTAACTCTCCTCCTGCAAAAATCTCCTGCTGGCTTAAAAAAAACAGTGTCTCCCAAATAGAAAGCAAAACTGATTCTGGAGGGAGTTTGCTACTCACTCGCCCCCCTCCTGCCAGAATCATTGTCAAAACGCCAGCCAGCCAGGAGAAGGTGAGAGTGTGTGTGAGTTGTGTGTGTGGGGGGGGAGGCATCTCTTTCCATTCTCTTCAGAAATGGCTTCTTTCTTTCTTTCTCTCTCCCTTCTTTCTCACTTTTTATCCCCTGTCTCTCCCTTCCTTCCTTCCTTTCTTTCTTCTTTCTTTCTTTCTTTCTTTCTTTCTTTCTTTCTTTCTTTCTTTCTGACTTTCTCTCTCTCTCCTTCCTTCCTTTCTTTCTGTCTGTCTTTCTTTCTTCCCTTTCCTTCCTTCCACATAGATCCCCTGAATCCATCTTTCCACCTGCTCTTAACATGCCTGTTTTCTCTCCCCTCCCTTTCCCCCTTGGTCTTCTTCAGCTTCCTCCCCTTGCTGCCAACAGAGTTCAACCTGCAAAAGGAATTTGTGTGTGTTTGCCTATGCACCTTCAAGTCAGTTCTGACTAAGGCAAACGTGCCATGGGGTTTACTAGGCAAGGTTTGTTCAAAGGGGGTGTGCCTTTGACTTCCTTTGAGGCTGAGAGAGTGTGACTTGCCCAAGGTCACCCAGTGGGTATTCATGACTGAGTAAGGATTCAAACCCTGGTCTCCACAGTCATAGTGCAATGCTGAAATTCTACAACACTCTAGCTCTTTTAACAGAAGAATATAAACAACATAAATAAAAAATTGGAGTAATATTACTGGGAACAATGGTTTTATTGTTGTCACTAAAACACACCAGTATTCCATTAGTGTTATGTGAGAGCCTTTGGGTGGAGCAGTGGTTCTTAACCTTTTCTTTACCAGGGACCCCCTTTAAATCTTTTGTTGTCCCAAGACTTAACTCAAGATTTAAAACCCTCCTCTCTGGTTTTTCTTCGCAAACAAAGATTCAGGAAGGACTCATCCCATGCTTTCTGCAAGCGCGCTGATGACTAAAAAGGCCAATCCGAGATAAACAAGTCCGGTTGCAAAAGGCACAGTAGAAGGTCTCCTTGGGTGATGTTTTTGGGTTGTGATTCTTTCTGCGTTGTTGTTTCTCTTCAAGACTTGTTCGTCGTGAGTTCTCAAATAAGGCTGCAGCATTGTGGATAGTGCGTCTCCATGCCTCCCGATGTGAGGCCAGGGCAGACCACTGTTGGTGATCAATTTGGCCGAGCCTGAGATGTTGTTTCAGGGAGTCTTTGTATCGCTTTTTTGGAGCGCCCCTCTTACTAATAATATTAATAATAATAGCTAACAACAACAATACAATTACACCATCCATTAAACTTTCCCTCAGAGGCACTCTTGTTTCTTCCTGCAAGTTTGTGGCTGGAGTGGATTGAATGGCAGTGTGCAGGCCAAGCCAGCCAGCCTTTGCCTTGGTCCCTGTCATGTGGCTGCTCCACTGCAGGGAGGAGGTGGGCCAAGCAGCCTTCAAGCCTTTGTGGACCCCCCATGAGGACATTGTGGACCCCAGAGAATGCTGGAAAAGCAACAATGCAACCAGACCTTGAGAAGGGTGCTGGCAGGGGGATTCTGGGAGGTGTAATCCAAGAGTAACTTTCCCAGGCTCTTAATGCAGCCTAGAATCATAGGGCTGGAAGGGACCCCAACAGCCATCCCATCCAATCGGCTTCTGTCCTGCAGGAACACACCATCAAATCCCTCATGACAGATGGCCATCCAGCCTCTGCTTTAAAACCTCCAAAGAAGAAGACTCCACAACATGCCAAGGCAGTGTATTCCACTTCCAAACAGCTCTTCCTGTCAGGAGGTTTTTCCTAATATTCAGGTGGAATCTCTTTTCCTGTAGTTTGAACCCATTGCTCCATGTCCTAATCTCTGAAGCAGCAGAAAACAAGCCTGATCCATTCTCAGTATGACATCCCTTCAAATATTTAAACATGGCTATCATGTCACCTCTCAACCTTCTCTTCTCCAGGCTAAGCATACCCGGCTTCCTAAGCCACTCCTCATAGGGCATCATGGCTTCCAGACCTCCCACCATCCTTCTCAGTATTTTTCTTGAATTGTTGTGCCCAGAACTGGAAACAGTATTCCAGGTGAGGTCTGACCAGAGCAGCATACAGTGGTAATACTACTTCCATTGATCTAGGCACTATACTCCTATTAATGTAGCCTAGAATCGCATTGGCATTTTTTGCTGCTGCATCACACTGCTAACTCAGGTTTAGCTTGCAGTCCACATTTTTTTTTAGTAAATCTACACCATTATGTTAATTGCTAATTAACAAAAAATATTATGTTAGTGCCTATAATATAGTTTTTAAATTAAATTATTGGTGGCAAATTATGTAATACAGTAGCCCCCCCCCCTTATCCACTGGGGATTGGTTCTGTGCAGGCAAGGATTCTGAAAGCTGTGGATAATAGTGAATGTCATTGAAAATAATGGGACTTCTGGTTTAATATACCATAGAGTTGCCTTGGAGGGCCTAGAACATGGCTAGGGAGGACACGTTTTCTAGGAAGACTCTGTGGTAGGTGTGCTGTTTTGTGTCCCCTGGATAATGAATCCGTGGATACGGGGGTCCTACTGTAATCTGAACATCCTGTACGGTGAATAGGTTAGGTTACATTGACCTGAGATAAACATATGGGACCCCCAAAATAAAGCATTGCAGGGGGCCCCAAAATTCCTTAAACCAGCCCTGCAAAAGGGTGTGATCCTCTAAAGACTCCACATCAATGACATGCCTTCTTTTAATTTACTTTTCTCTCTGCACTGGTACCTTTGCATCTCACCAAACTCATTCCCTTCAGATATATGTTTCTGCTGGCTCAGCATTACAGAGCAGCAGCATGATCACGACTGGAGGAAAACAGAAAGAGTAAAACTGAGGTATTTGTGTCACAAAGTTCTTTTTAATGAACATCTTCCTCCCTCCATTCTCCATATCTTTAAAAGCAAGCAAGGGTCCACATCATACCAGTGGCACTACCTTTCTGCATTGGTGGGACTGTGTGCTCCTGTGAGGCAAGGATGCACATTACAATAGGGCCCCTTTATCTGCTGGGGATTGGTTCAGAGTGGGTGGGGCGTGGATAATGAAATCCATGGATAATAGTGAATGCCATTGAAAATAATTGATTTCTGGTTTAAAATACTATAGAGTTGCCTTGGAGGACCTAGAAAATGGCTAGAGGGGGCACGTTTTCTAGGGAGAATCTATGGTAGGTGTGTTGTTTTGTGTCCATGGATAATTGAATCAGTGGATAATGCATCATTGGATACGGGGATCCTATTGTACACCTTACCTGTTTAACTTGTATGCTAAACTTATCATACATAAAGCAGGATTAGACTGGGAGGAAGGAGGCATGAAAACTGGAGGAAAGAACATCAATAATTTCAGATATGCAGATGACATCATACTACAGTTGTCCCTTCACATTCGCTGGGGTTTGGTTCCAGGACCCCCCGTGAATACCCAAATCCGTGAATACTCAAGTCCCATTATATGCAATGGGAGAGCAAAATGGTGTCCCTTATATAAGATGGCAAAATCAAGGTTTGCTATTAGGATTGTTATTTTTTAAAGAATATTTTTCAAGCCGTGAATACTCAAATCCGTGAATGTCAAATCCGTGAATGTGGAGGGACAACTGTACTAGCAGAAAATATCAAAGACTTGGAACAATTACTAAAGGAAATCAAGGAACAAAGTTGTGGGGGGCAATTAGCTAACACACATTGGAAAGAAACTGTTTAATGCAGTGTAGATGTTTAAATAGCTATTGCTTAAAACAATTTGTAAGCTGCTCTGATAGCCTTGTGGCTGAAGAGCGGGGTATAAATAACTAAATAACTAAATAACTAAATAAAAATGAATAAATAAAGGCAGGTTTACAGCTGAACATTAAAAAACCAAAAATAATTACCACAGATGATTTACATAACTTTAAAGTAGACAACAAAGACATTGAAACAGTTCAAGATTTTCCATACCTTGGCCCAATCATTAATCAAAATAGAGTCAAGAAATCAGAAGAAGACTAAGGACTTTTTCAAAAGGGGGGGGGAACCACAGAGGTCGGGAGGAGGATGGTGCTGTCCCACTTACAGCACTCCGTTTTGGATGATGCCGTCCTCCTCCCAACCTTCCCCTGTGCTTCCTACGTGCTGCAGGCATGAGAAACAGAAACCACAATTAATAAAAAGCAGCATGTCTCTTGTGCCTGCAGCATGGAGGAAGCACGGGAGAAGGTCAGGAGGAGGATGGCATCGTCTGAAACTGAGCGCTGTAAGTGGGACAGCGCCATTCTCCTCCCAACCACTGGGTAGGTGGGTTCCACGTTTGAAAAAGTCCTATGACTTGGAAGGGCAGCTATGGAGGAATGAAGGAACTAGGACTCATCTACACCAGGCAGGATACACTGGCTCCCTGCCAGTATATCCTGCCTCCAGAGTTGGCCTATTCCTGCCCCCCCTCCCCATTACCTGGAGAAAATGGGCTGGAGTCCATACAGGATGCTGGCCTTTTACTGAAGCCACCACCAGCATTTTCTCACTAACGTGGAAACCAGGCAGGGAGACCACAACCATGTGATCAAGCCCCCTGCATGTGACCAGCCTCAGTCACATGCTGAGGGACCTCAGCCTGGCTTCCGGGAGAGGCAGGGAGCTGGCGGTGGCAGTGAGGAATGGTATTCTGGGATGGGATCCTGCAGATACATGGGGCCTGATCCAGCAGTACCAGATGAAACTGGGTATTTTCTTAAAATGCAGTAAAGGGTCCTATCCTGTCTTGCCACCATTCCAGCCCTGGGGCAGATTGGGGTAAATGCCCTGTATAGTTTGGACTACAGGGCTCTGGATCAGGGGCAGGCCAGGATATTTGGCTGTTGTAGACAAGCCCCTAGTCAAGATCCTGAAGTGCCAAGATATATCATTGGATACTAAAGTTAGGATTGTCCATGCCATTGAATTTCCAGTTTCTATGTTTGGTTGTGAAAGCTGGACAGTGAAGAAAGCTGGCAAGAATAAAATCAACTCATTGGAACGGTGGTGCTGGAGAAGAATTCTACACACACTGTGGACTGCTAAAAAGACAAATAAATGGGTATTAGATCAAATTAAGCCTGAACTCCCCTTAGAAGCCAAGATGACTAAACTGAGACTGCCACATTTTGGCCATATCATGAGAAGACATAACTCACTAGAAAATGCAATAATGCTTGGTATGGTAGAAGGCAGTCGGAAAAGAAGAAGACTGCATTCTTGGTGGACGGACTCCGTTAAGGAAGCCACAACCCCGAGTCTGCAAGACCTGAGCAGAGCTGTTGATAATAGGGTGACTTGGAGGTCTCCCATTCATGGGGTTGCCATAGGTCAAAGTCAACTCAACAGCAGTTTAACAACAATACAAGTTTCTCTTATGACAATGGTATTTGTCTGAATCTCAAAACACTCTCATACCCTCCAACATTTCACAGATTAAACTGGGACACATGTGGCCAAGCAACATCAGAGTGTGGTCAAGATGGCAAAAGTTATTAATTTGAGGAGGAACATGCAAGCCCAGGAGAGGCTGCACAGCTTGCTTTTCCCTGAGTCTATTGGGAAGGGCAAAATTCCATCCTCTCCTCTTTTCTTCCTCTGTTGAGTTGAGTGCAGACGACTTTTGCACTTTGAATTCAGTTTGCACAATGGAAGTAAACTGAGGACCAAGAGGAAAAGCAGGAGCAGGAGAGAGAAGCTAGGACGTTGTAAAAGCTTCTGAAAAAGTGGGGTGACACTGGATTAACTGGGATTTTCTCTGCCAAAGTGGGACAGTTGGAGGGGATGCACTCTTTATAACCTGAGAGTGGACAAAGTTTAAGTCCTGTGCTGCTGTTGTGATCTTCAATTTCTCCTGACCATCTTTTATATGCCTCTCTTTCTTAGCCTGAACGTCATCTTTTAAATAAACGATGTACAGTAGTTGCAATTCCTCTTTTAAATGAGTTGCAGGGCTCCCTTGCATTCTTCATTTTTAAAATAAATAAATAAATAAATAAATAAATAAAATCCATTTTCAAAACTAAAAGTAGACTTTTGGACTATGTTTTTGTTTCAGCTTTAGGCCACTCTCTGTGACCCTTACAACTTTCCAGAGGCAGAAAACTAGCTCCCTGGCCTGCTGCAATTGCCTAGCTTGCTATAACTTATAGTACATGAAAATCTCTTTCTAGAAACTATTTTTATAGACTTGTAAAGAAGTCACAAGACTTTCATTGAATAATATACTTATGGGGAAAGGATGTAAAGCCAGGCCTACGTTCCTGTGCCTATCAACCAATCCAAGTACAGAGTCTTTCTCAAAATTGAGCAAGCCAACACCCACTTCCATCATGCTGCCTGCAGACCATACCTGTGGCCTGTGAGAGGAACAAATACTACTTCTCACTCCTGACTGCAATTTGTTTCAGCCTAAATCCATCCTTGTGAACACACACCCAAATTACAAATTGTCCAATTGTAAAGGCATTTAACTGCTCTGACATGAATATTCCCATTATATTTTATACAAATTTTACAAGACATTATAAGGGAGGTCAGAACAACCTAATAATAGAATGATAAAAATTGCCAGGATACTTCTCCTAGAAATGTCTTAAGGAGGCCTGAGCAACTGACTTAAACCTAGGAAGTTTTTCCTAAGACTTCTAAGAAAATATTTTGCATAGTTGGATTGCCTGTTCCAAGTATTTCAATTACAAATGTTATTTTCAGTGAATGTAAATATTTAAAACCTTGGTCTAGTTCAGGGGTGGGAATCATATGGCCCTCCAGATGTTGGTCAACTGCAACTCACAGCTTTCTTGCTCATTGTCCCATTGGCTGGTAAAGACGGAGTTTATTGTTTTGCAAATATTGACCAATATGAATAGTCAGGCTGTCATATGAAATAAGAAACACTAAAAATATATTGATCCCTAGATAATATATCAAAAGATCATGAAATATTGACTTTGGTGGAATGTGTACTTATTTGAAAAATCAGCTAAAGAAGGGTAAAGCTGAACTAATGACAAACATCCCCTTAATTTGCACAAAAAGAACTCCAGATGCTGTTTGACTGCAGTTCCCAGCATTCCTGAGTGTTGTCCAGATGGCTAGTGAGGAAGAAACCATTTATTGCTTAGTCCAAATATCATTGCAAACAACAACAACCAAAGAACAAAAGATTACAGAGTACAAAACACCCACACTTTCATACAATTACAAGATCATAATTAAAATTGACTAAATAAACTACATGACTAAACTTGTAATAAATCATTTGTGTTATAAAACAGGTCACAATACAGTAACAAAGAAAAAGTAACATTTAACCTTTAGTATCATAACAAAGGCATTTTATGCACTCATATCTTCAGGTTTCTACGACAATTAACCAAAATGGACTCCCAAGAACTTTTCTCTGCATCTGGCAACCTTTTCTGCAAATGCAGCAACCCTCTGAATCACATATTGGTTTGTTGATTGTAACAAAAAAACTTTCTCTTTTACACCTCAGTATTTCATTTTCTTTAGGAAAGCCTCTAAATAACTTTCTCTAATATCAGTATATATCTGACACTCACATATGTAAGAAGCCAAATCTTCCAGAGCTGGCTCACCACAGACACACAGTCTATCTTGTACTGGGATACCACAGAATCTTTCCCATTTCCTCATCGTATCCATTTGTTAAAGATGTAAGTGCGTAAAGGCTTTCCGTGATTCCATTGGCAAGGGAACTGTCAGGTATTTTTCATATTTACGCTCACATTTCACACTGGCTAAGCATTTCACTGTTCCAACAGTTGTTAGGTCAGTTATATCAGTTTGTGCACCCATGTTAGACACTCTTTGTGTAAAGATCTTTTTAGTAGCAATCATCCTTGGATTCAATACCTGAGCAGAGAATTCAAAGTTTGGTAGTAAATTTAGACGTTTCTGGAGCCAAATATTTCCTTAAGGAAGTGTCCTCTGTTCCTCCAGGCAGATTTTAGGGAGCCTTTCTTCTGTTAAGTTATTTATTCTAGATGAAAAGTTTACCATCCTAACATATATTAGCCAGGTAATCTCGTCCATACTCAGTTTAGCTCTAATTAAATAAACTGAAGTAGATTTTGAAACCCTTAAAATGATACACAGAAATCAGGTTTGAATATTTTCGATTTTTGAGAGATCTGCAAAGCCCCAAATTTCAGCACCAAAAATTAGCATTGGTATCACTTTTACTTTAAAGATATTTATAACTGGCCATAAAGAACCTGGGTATCTATAATTTAGTAATCTATTTAAGGACTACAAACTGGCAACAGATTTCATTTCATTTTTCCTTATGTGTAATGCTCAGGAACCTGAAGATGAAAAGGTAATGCCAAGGTAGCAATAAGATTTTACTTGCTCTAACACTTTAGAATTGATAAACCATCTGTATGATTTTCTCTTTCTACCAAAGACTATTACTTTTGATTTATTATTATTAAGGACCAAGTCATTTTCCATACAGTGAGAGCTGAAATGTATTAGCAGTCTTCTCAAACCAACTTGAGATGTTGAAAGGAGAATCATATCATCTGCATATAATAATATATTAGCCACTTTGTTTAAATTTTTTGGCATAAAATAATCCTGTTTTTGGAGCAAAACAACAATATCATTGATAAATAAATAATGCTAAGATACAGCCTTGGTGAACCCCTTTGTGTCTGTCAAGACCAAACTTGCACCTGTTCTAACCTTCAAAGAAGTTTCCATATACAGTAAAGTGCTTTCATAGGAGATAAAAGTCTCAGGTCAATATTCATCTTTGACAGCTTCTCCCAAAGATGATTTCTGTTTATAGTGTAAAAGGCTGCACTCAGGTCAATAAAAGCTACAAAAAGCTGTCTGCCCTGTCTGGAGTACTTAGTTATCAAGTGGTGTAATATAAAACAGTTATCCATTTCCTAAAGCTGGCCTGTTCTTCAGCTAAGACAGAGTTTTCATCTGCCCAGTCCTCTAATTTATGCAGTAGATGCTTTGCATAAATTTTGCCTAGCATATTAATCGGGCTGATTGATCTATAGTTCCTAGGATACCGCCAATTTCCTTTTTTTAGTATTGTAACTACTATACTAAGATTCCAGCCTTTGGGGATATAACCTGTCTTATTTATATGTGCAAATGAGCCTGCCAATCATAGGGCCCATCAATCCACATTACTTTTAAACAGTGTGGAAGGCAGGAAGTCATTACCAGGGGTCTTATTGTCTGAATAAGGGGTTTAATCTCAGATGTAGTTACTGGTGTCCATGAAGGAAGGGAATTTCAGATGGGAGGCAAATATAGCATCCCTGTTTCACTAGCTATTTCCTGCCCCACTCCCATCCCCGTAGCAGTTTAAAATAAAAATTTTCAGACCTTAATCCTGATTGCACCTTAATCCTGGCATAAAAATTGCTCCCCTCCAGCAGCCCAGGAGTGAATGCATCTCTCATGGAGCTGAATTCACTTCCTGGAAAGGAAATCCTGGTCATTCTCACGAGAGGACAATTGCATGGGAAATTTAAAAAGAAAAAGAAAAATACACATCAAAAAGAAAAACTAAACACAGAAACATACTTTAAAAAAACCAAGTAACCTTGGAAGGGTACAAAAAAGGCTGCCACTTACCTGGATGTCCTGATTGCACCCAGAAGCATTCAGCACAGACCTCCCAGTGACGCTGGCATAGTGCCAGCATAAAAGGGCACCTTTTCACTCGCCCATGATTCCGTTACAGAAATGGACCAGGTGATCTATTGACGACTTAGCCCGTCAATAAAAAGCCACACGGGCAGAACGGAGGGGGCACGGGAGCAGGACGAGACAGGGATGATGACGTCTGAAAGGGAAGCCCTTTCGCAATCTCCTGCCGTCCCTGTCCCAGGGTATTAAGGTCGTCTGATAATATCCTTAGTGTCCCATATCCGTGGGGATCTATTCATTGGCCTTCTCTCTTCTTCCTTGAACAGGCCTAAACAAACTCTTCCAGTCTTGAGGTTGGGATGGGGATATCAAGTGTAAATTTTGTTTCTCTGAGTTTACCTGATACCAAATGCCATAAATAAGCGGGATTTGACCCTGCTGCTGCCAATTTAAGGTCAGCCCAGAAGCTTTCCTGAAACTGTGATTTCTTATTTGAAATTAATTTTTAGTAATCATTATAAATTTTAACGAGGTTTTGCACCTCATGTTCATTTGAAGCATGTGCTGTACATATCTGTCTTTTCAGTTTCCTTCTCATTACACTATCCTCTGTGTCAAACCATAAGGATTTCATAGGCTTTAGTTCATTGAGACTCATGTCAGATTTTTTAAAAAGGTCTCAAATTATTACATATAGCATGGTATGCTTTCAGTACCTCATTTAATATTGGCATCAGAAAATAAAATTACAGTACAGTTGTCCCTTCACATTCGCGGGGGTTAGGTTCCATAGACCCCCGCGAATTTGAAAATTCCGCGAATAATGACAGCCCTCCCCCCGACCTCCCAGAGCGACCCGGAGGCCTCCGGAGGCCTCGGGGTCGCTCTCCCCAGCCACCCCCCGCCCTCCCAGAGCGACCCCGGGGCCTCCGGAGACCTCCTGGTCGCTCTCCCGGGCCACCCCCCGCCCTCCCAGAGCGACCCCGGGGCCTCCGGAGGCCTCCTGGTCGCTCTCCCCAGCCACCCCCCGACCTCCCAGAGCGACCCGGAGGCCTCCGGAGGCCTCGGGGTCGCTCTCCCCAGCCACCCCCCGCCCTCCCAGAGCGACCCCGGGGCCTCCGGAGGCCTCGTGGTCGCTCTCCCCAGCCACCCCCCGCCCTTCCAGAGCGACCCCGAGGCCTCTGGAGGCCTCCTGGTCGCTCTCCCCGGCCTCCCCCCGCCCTCCCAGAGTGACCCGGAGGCCTCCGGAGGCCTCCCGGTCGCTCTCCCAAGCCACCCCCCCGCCCTCCCAGAGCGACCCCGGGGCCTCCAGAGGCCTCGGGGTCGCTCTCCCCAGCCACCCCCGCCCTCCCAGAGCGACCCCGGGGCCTCCGGAGGCCTCGTGGTCGCTCTCCCCAGCCACCCCCCGCCCTCCCAGAGCGACCCCGGGGCCTCCAGAGGCCTCGTGGTCGCTCTCCCCAGCCACCCTCCGCCCTTCCAGAGCGACCCCGAGGCCTCCGGAGACCTCCTGGTCGCTCTCCCCGCCCTCCCCCCGCCCTCCCAGAGCGACTCCGAGGCCTCCGGAGGCCTCCTGGTCGCTCTCCCCGGCCTCCCCCTGCCCTCCCAGAGCAACCCGGAGGCCTCCGGAGGCCTCGCGGTCGCTCTCCCAAGCCACCCCCCCGCCCTCCCAGAGCGACCCTGGGGTCTCCGGAGGCCTCAGGGTCGCTCTCCCCAGCCACCCCCCCGCCCTCCCAGAGTGACCCCGGGGCCTCCGGAGACCTCCTGGTCGCTCTCCCCAGCCACCCCCGCCCTTCCAGAGCGACCCCGAGGCCTCTGGAGGCTTCCTGGTCGCTCTCCCCGGCCTCCCCCCCCGCCCTCCCAGAGCGACCAGGAGGCCTCCGGAGGCCTCGGGTTCGCTCTCCCCAGCCACCCCCCGCCCTCCCAGAGCAACCCCAAGGCCTCCGGGGGCCTCGCGGTGGCTTTTCCCGGCCTCCCCACGCCCTCCCAGAGCTACCCGGAGGCCTCCGGAGGCCTCGGGGTCGCTCTCCCCAGCCACCCCCCGCCCTCCCAGAGCAACCCTGGGGCCTCCGGAGGCCTTGTGGTCGCTCTCCCCAGCCACCCCCCGCCCTTCCAGAGCGACCCCGGGGGCCCCATGGAGGCCTCCCCGGCCCTCCCCACCCCCTCCCCGGGCCTTCATGGGGCCTCCGGAGCATCTCCGGGGGCCCCGTGAAGGCCTCCCCAGCCCTCCCCCTCCCTCCCAAGGCCTTCGCGGGGCCTCCGGAGGGTCTCCGAAGGCCCCGTGGAGGCCTCCTCGCTCCCTCCCAGTGCTTTCACGGGGCCTCTGGAGGCCCCTTTTTGCGGTTTTGGGGGGCCCGGGGGGCCCTCCCAAAACCGCGAATAAGCAAAACCGCGAATGTCAAGTTCGCGAATGTGGAGGGACAACTGTATATTGCTAAGTGCAGATGGCTAGTGAGAATTGAGCTTTTTGTTTTGCAAATATTGACCAATATGCATATCTACTCTATCCCATGAAATAAATTTATTGATTCTTAGGTAGTATTGAATGTGTCTGTTGACTCTGGTGGGATTGGTATTTATTTGAGAAATCAAATGAGGAAGATCTGGCTTAATTTTCATAAAAAGAACTTATGTTGATCAATGCCAAAGGAACTACTTCCATTCAAATATAGCTGTTCATCTCCATTGCTTTCCATGGGCATCAGCCACCTTAGCCAGAAAGCAGTTTGGTCATGATATATCATTTCTTGTGGTACTTTTAAAAATATTTCTGCCAATATTGAACTGAATATTTTGTAATCATTATTAATAAGGACATGGGTCTATGATTACTGGCTCTCATCAAGTCTTGGCCTTCTTTAGGTATTACTGTTATGCTTTTTCTGTGTCTCTGGAATTTTTTGCTTCTGTAAGATTGAATTAAATGCCTGTTGTATTGGCAAACACAATTCTTCCTTAAAGCACTTATACTATATTGCCAACAGACCATCTGGTCCTGGTACTTTTTCACACTTTGTTCTTCCAATTGCGTTCCTAGGACTTTATCAGACGAGCCTCTAAAAACGTTCTTTTGCCAGCATAGTTAAAGCCATTTTTATGCCGGCAAAAGAACACCTCCCACCAGACTTCCCTTTGTCTCCTGGCAAAGGCTTCCCTGGCAATGAAGAGGCAGCGAATGGAACTCCGTTCACTTCCTCATTCAAAATCCCACAGATTTTCATGAAATTTCATCATGCAGGAAATTCAAAAATAAAACAAAAATAACACATAAAAAGTAACAGAAAGCACATATACAAACTTTAAAACTTACAAGTACACTGGGGAGAGTCATAAAAAGTGTGTCACCTACTTGGATGTCATGATCTCACCTGGAAGTGTTCTGGCCAGTCAGGCCATTGACAGAGTAACTGTGGGGGGGGGAGCGCTAGGTTCCATACACCTGCAATGCCGGCAAAAAAACAGCACAGCCAATCTATTGATGGCTTGTCCCATCAATAAAATAGATTGGCTTATTGGCAGGACATAAATGTGAAAGACCTGATGAAATTTATCGGGCGGGGGGGGGGGACCAACAAGAGTAAGGTTGAAGGTGCTCCAAGAAGATAGACAAAGATGAGGTCTGGGTCTATCTAATTTGAAAACTTATTTTGAGGCTTGTTGCCTGGTGAGGCTAAAGGAATGGATAATGTTGAGAAATGAAAAGATGTTAATTTTAGAGGGACATAACCTGAGATATGATGACACGCATACTTATGGCATGAGAAAATTAAAGTTAATGGAGATGAAGGCTTTCACGGCCAGTGTCCATAGATTTTCCTTGGTTTTTTTTCCAGGCTGTGAGGCCATGTTCTGGAAAGAGTCTTCCAGAACACGGCCTCACAGCCTGGAAAAAACCCAAGGAAAATCTATAGTTAATGGAGAATTTAATAATCATTAAGTCAGGTGACTGGTTTTTAGGATCTGGGTCAGATATAAATCCAGGTTATGTCCCCAAACATCGTAATGGGTTTTGGTTCAGGAAGCATTTTATAAGACTGATAACAACAAAAATGGGAAATGGATGACTTATCAACATTTGTCCGTATGTGAGGATGGGCCATATAGATATAGACAACCAGATAAAGACACAATACAGTGGGCCCTTGGTATCCACTGGGGTTTGGTTCCAGAACCCCCCGTGGATACCAAAATCCATGAATACTCAACCCCCATTATATGCAATGGCATAGCAAAATGGTGTCCCTTATATAAGATGGCAAAATCAGGGTTTGCTTTTTTGGATTATTATTTTTAAAGAATATTTTCAAGCCGTGGTTGCTTAAATCCATGGTTGCTTAAATCCGTGGATACCAAAGCCGTGGATATGGAGGGACAACTGTAAGTTATTACAATACATGATTACAACTGCAAAATTGATATATGCCCAAAGGTGTTAAAATGCTGAGATTCTGATGATAGAAAATTGGTTGGTGAAAATGTTTGATTTACGAGAAATTGACAAATTAACCATTTTGTTATAGGACAAGTCAATAGACAAATTTTTGAAAAAATGGGAGCCTTTTCTGAAGTTCTTACAGTAGAGAGGTGAAAATCTAATACTAATAGGTTTTTAGAACTAAGTGTTCTTGTCCTTTAAAATATAAGTAGAAGTATATAATATTCTGTGGTGTATCAGATGAAAAAAACCCTTAATATTACGTCTAAGCCAATGTTTAGATAGTGGGAAATCAATTTTTAATTATTTGTGTATGTTTGCATGTGTTTAGTGTTTGTGGAGGAGAGATAATTTTCGTGAGAGTTTCATTAGTTAAGTGTTGTTAAAGAAATGTTTTGATGTTTTTGTGTTTATATTTTTCATTATCTTAATGAGGAGTATGCAAAAAAAAGTAACACTATGATCCCACTTTAAGGACTTTATCAGATGTGGCAAATATGGCATCATAAAGACACCTAATGAACGTGAAAGGTCGTGAATGCCAGATGATGTCATGCTTTTGCGATCATGTGTTGCAAATAAGGCATTCTTTTTTATTGTTGGGCCAAGCTGTATTGGCTGTGGCAGGGGTTTTGCCGTGATTACATGTGAAACTGTGCCCTGTTCTGCTGGCGCAATTCCAGCATCAATGGGCGATCCCCACCAGAACACTTTTAGGTGGGAATGGGAAAACTAGCCATGGGATGGTCTTTTTATGAACCTCCCTGTGTTGCAGGCAAGTTTTTAAGTGTGTTTCAGTGCTTGTGGGTACATTTTGTTTTTTAATTTAGCTGTTTTTACACTTTTAAGCACACTTGCATTTTCTCGTGAGAATTGCCGAGAAAATGCTCAGCAGCAAATGTGGAAGTACGAGGCTGCTTTTTCACATGATCACAGCAACATTTGATATTTTGAGTTCTTTTGCTGGCAAAAAAAAAAAAAAAAAAAAGTGTAAAATATGGTGCCAAAATAATGTTTTTAGAAACTTGTCTGATAAAGTCCTAACTGTCTTGGCTGCATTTAATGGTTCCTGGGATTTGTAGTTTAGGGAGGAGCATTTAGAGCTCTTTGGATGAGCATTCTAAATCACCCTCCCTAAACTGCCAATCCCAGAATTCCATAGCATGGAAACATGACAGTTAAAGTAGAATCATAGCACTATTATTGTGTCATGTGAAAGGGCCCACAGAGAAATAAAGTCACAGAAAAAAACTGGAGCTCTGAAGCACAGGTGTAGGAACAGTCTGAAGTTAGAAAGTTAGGAAGCATTGGGGGGTTTGGTCTAATGGATAGGTATGAAAAATGTTCTTTTGAGATGTGCCAACCCTGTGGTTTAGACAGGAGTTCAGAACAGACCATGACTGTAAAACCATTTTAGTCAGAAATGTGATGTGTTTTAGGGGATCACAGGAAGTAGGAAGTCATAAACTGTTTAAGTGTCCCCAGGCTGGTTTTACATCTCTCAATCCCCACCAGACTCTCTAGCCCCCTCACTTTTCTGGACAGAGAAAGAAAGAGGGGGGAAGAGAGCGGGGAGTGACAGACTCTCAGAACAGAATTCAAATTTTTACTAGGTTGCACACACACACAAAAGTATATTATTTAACATTTTCAAATACCATTTTTTTAAAAAAATATTCTGGACATGCCTCCATGTCAGAGAAAGTAGACAAGCCTGATCCTGTAATTTTTACAATATACATGTTATTTTTTGGCCTACAATTCCCAAAGATCTTCAGGCCATGAGAGAGTGATAATTGCTTCTCCCAATGGCCTTAGGAGCAGAATCTCGCTTTTTAAATAGGTTGTAGCCCCTGTGCCCCAGTGTAGCCAGAGTAGTATAGTGATTTGAGTGTTGGACTACGATTCTGGAGACCAGGGTTCAAATCTCTTCTCAGCCATGGAAACCCACTGGGTGACCTTGGGCAAGTCACACTCTCTCAGCCTCAGAGAAGAGCAACCGCCCCCCTGAACAAATTCTGCCAAGAAAACCCCATGATAGGGTCATCATAAATTGGAAACAACTTGAAGACATACAACAGCAACACAACCCTCTTGCCCTCAGTGCACTGTTTAACATTTAAAAATACCAGTTTTTCAAAACCAGAAATAGACTTCTGGGCATTTCCAGGTTGGTTTGGTTTGGTTTTTGTCAGTCACTGCAGGGACGAGAAGGCCCTGGGGCAGAAAAGGTCCTGGACCTGCCACGTTTAGCCACCTTCATGTTAGAGGGCAAGCATGATCTTGCTTTTTGGACTACTGCTCCCAGAATCCTCAGGCAACATAGTGGCTGGGCGTTTCCTAGAGTTGCAGTTCAAAAAGTAACTAGGCAGCAGGAACCCAAGCAGGAGGCCAATCAGAAACTGGAAGTCTTACAGCAACCAAATGTGGCATGAGGTTCTAAGATATGTCACTTCTTCCTTAAGAGAATCCACTGTCAGTAGTCGGCTTGGATGTAAGCCTTGCTTGCTTTAAAATTTCATTAATATATCATGGGAAATCTGTTTCCTTCCTATGCTATAAAGCAACTATAGAATCTATTTCAATAGGCACCAATGTTTTAGGGGTCTACTAAAGTAGACCTTAAGATTTTCAACAATCCAGCATTTGAACTATTTGGATAATAACCTTTTAATGGTTTTGCTCCTTTCTTCTAGCAGTCACTAAATGCTTCACATTTCCAACGAAATCAGTTTCTCGTCTGCTCACTCGGATTCCTATTTCTTCCAATATGTCTTTCAGCAACTCTTGCAATGAGCAAAGTTATGCTTTGTGCAAAACAAAGCACATTTTATACTTCCAAAAGTGAAAGCACACTCAAAACTGTGGTTTTGAATGTTGCTTTGGAGGCCTGATTTCCACAAATCCCCATTTTCCTAATATGGACATAAGGGTTTGCTCCAGCCATGAGGGAGCAAGTGATTAACAGGGTTGTTGTTGTTGTTGTTGTTGTTGTGTGCCTTCAAGTCATTTCCACCTTATGACAACCCTAAGTTGAATCTATCATGGGGTTTTCTGAAGCCGAAAGTGTGTGACTTTCCCAGGGTTACCCAGTGGGTTTCCATGGTTGAGTGGGGATTCGAACCCTGGTCTTCCGAGTCATAGTCCAATGCTTAGCATTGGGCTTAGCACACTTCAAAAGAACAGGTGGGATAGTATTCTTTCATTCATAGTCACCCTATTAATACCTGGAACTCCTTGTAACTTACTGGGCAGCAGCCATGGCAATCAATAGGGATCTGTTCCCTGTTGTTCAGGAAGCAGCTGACTGATGGTTCCACTCACCCCTCATGCGAGAGATCTCTAACACAAGGGGGAATTGTGACAGGGATTCCAATTCTGTCGGTCACAATGAAGATCACTCATGGGAGGGGGTGAGACTGTCAGTCAACTGCTTTCTGAGCAACAGGGGAATGGATCCCCATCAATCAAAGTGGCTGCTTCCTGGTAGGTGGGTGTTAGGCCAGGATTCACTGTGTAGCACTGTAACTATGGTGCTTATGCACCAGTAAATCCCATACAGGATTCTATCCTTAATTTATGTCCTGCCTTTCTATCAGTATGGGATTTAACTGAATGTTCTGTTATCAGACATCAATGCATCAGTGGAATGTTACTTTTGCACTATAATTCTACTTTTTCCCAGAGAGGAGAAAAGTTGCCCATAGGACTATTTTGGCAAACCACATGCAAGTTTGTTTGTTTGTTTGTTTGTTAACCCCTTGGAAGAGCTGTTGTACAGATTCAAGAAACTGCTGCAAACAGACCTCTAAAAGAATAAAACAAATGGATGCAGAGGTGACAACAACTGGCAAAACTCATATATTTGATGGGTTAGGGAGCAGAGTATTGTCAAAAAATGGAAATGGTTGAAAAGCAGAACCCAGTCAATCTGTCTGTCTGTCTGTCTGTCTGTCTATCTATCTATCTATCTATCTATCTATCTATCTATCTAATACTATACTGTATATTATAAGCACAAATATTGTAAGCACAAATACTGTGCAGTACTGTATCAGAGATGCACTGCCCACAATTTCTAAGATGCACCTTGAATGACTGAACACAACTGAATGAAAAAGATGATGCCAAGTCAACTGAGAGGGGGGGAAAGCAGCGTGCTGCATCAACTGAAAGAAAAAAAAGTGCACCTAGTTGACTGAGAGGAAAAAACAGTGCACCTAGTTGACTGATAGAAAAAACAGCATGTGGTCACAAAACTGTTGAACAAGCTGACCATGTGTTGAAATATGTATGGTTCAGGGTATAAATTTAGAACAGTTGAAGATAGGATTATCAAAAAGCAAGTTGTCAAAAAGTGGGGAGTGCCTGTATTTTAGACTAACCTGGAAGAGCCCTGAGCAGGCCCCTACAACTGTTTTTAAGGTCAATCTTGGCAGGCAATTTGTTATTAATTTTATCTACT
Source organism: Gambelia wislizenii (assembly GCA_030847615.1). NCBI lineage: Eukaryota > Metazoa > Chordata > Lepidosauria > Squamata > Crotaphytidae > Gambelia > Gambelia wislizenii. The sequence goes on from JAUMIR010000001.1 coordinate 340,537,171, forward strand.
TGCAGGTACTTACAGAGAGAGCAACTTGCATCCTTAAATATGAAGACTCTCAGCAGCGCAATGTGTTATGTAGAAGTACCTGCCATGCATTTAGTGTAGGTTACTTTCAAGTAAGTGTGCATAGGACAGATTGCAGACAGCCTTTATTATATCTGGAAGGGCTCAACATTATCTGCTGCCTTGATATTTCTTAGTACTCAATCATTTAGAAAGCTTCTGATAGATAATTCCTGAGAAAGCTCAACTACATAGGAGCCTTGATTCTCCAATGTTGCCTTATCATTTCATGAGGGGCCCAGGGGCCGCCTTCACTAGTCAGAGGGGCTTGAGCCCCCTAACCCCCCCCCCCCGTTCCAGGGTCCATTGCCTTATGCTCTGTTTTCTGTCCCGCAAAGCAAGCTGTAGGCTAGAGATACTTAGAACCAGCAGAGGGTTCTCTATAAGATAAATAAAATCTTCAGCTTAATTCTATACATTGGACAATAATTTATATTGAAGATAAATGCTTAACACAGGAAGACAGGAATGGCAGACTGAAGGTAAATGGTTTTAAAGGAATGGTAGGATGACATAAAAGGGGGCTTTCCAGATTGCAAGGTAATATAATTGTGGGGAACCAGGTCAGAGAGAAGATGGGCTAGGAACAGGCAATCAAACATATTGTAAAAAGATCAGCACAATTGCAGTTACAAGGCAGTCAAATTTATAACATGCTATGTAGCCAGGACAGAACACTTTTATATCCCTTTAATGCTCAGGGTGATTCCAGACAGACAGCTCTTAGTGGCACCAATTTAAAAAAAAAATTATATTGGGCAGGTATTTCACTTTTCTCTCCTTAACAGATTTTTCAATGATAACAAAAAAAGAGAATAGAAGCAGTGTGAACATATTGGGAGATTACACATGGAAGGTAATTATGTCTGGACTTCCCCACTGAATGAAGCAGAATGATTTCATAATAAAAAATGAATAAGGCAGGTATACTCTCTAACTTTCTCAATTTGGCAGGGTCAGTACTGATTAATCCTGTTGTCACACCGGTTTTTAAACACACATTTCTTTCTTTTCCTCCCCGCCCGCTGCCTTGTCCTCAGCTTACACAATCTGAATTCAAAATGCATTTGTAGTTTTCACTCATTTAACTCATCAGGGGGGAGAGGGGAGGAAGGGGCAGAATCTTGCCCTTCCCAGCAAACTCAGGCAAAAGCAAACTGCTACATCCTCTCCTAGCTTGCTTGTTCTTTTTCTCATTAACAACGTTTACCATCTTGACCATGCTCTGATGTAGCTTTGCCATTCATGTCCAGGTTTTCATCTGTGACACATTGGAGAATATAGACAGGATGATTTCATAATAAAACCCATGCCTGGAAGCGATGCCAGAGGCATGTCTGGGCAAGACTTGCCACAACTACATACCTAAATGGGGGTGGAGGATGAGGCTTCCCTTCAAATAGTTATTTAACAAAATAGAAGTGACCAGGCCAGACCTGTGCAGGATGTTTCAGCAACGTTAACCAATTAGCCTGATCTTTGTTGGACTCACAGGTCTGAAAGGGACCTCCAGTGGACCATTGAGTCCCAAATCTCATTGCAATATAAAAAGATATATAAGCCCACTCAGATGTAGACTTCTGTGCCCACCAACCAATCTAAATACTGACACTGTCTCAAAATGGAGGAGGACAACTCCCCCTTCAGCCAAGCAGATGCTAACCTCCCTACATCCATGACTTGAACTTCGGACAGTTGCACAGTGATTCATCTGAGCCCCAAATCCACTCTGCAGCAAGCCACACACCCAAAGCACAACAATCTAACCAGAGAAATACTTTACAAATACTGGTGTCATTGAGTACGCTATATATGTTTGTGAGGCAGAGGCTTAGGTGGGTCACTGGAGGAACCACACAAGGTAACTACTATAAACTTGTTCAGCCAGCTGAAAACTGAGCTACACATGCTCAACCCTGTAAGCTCAGAAGTCCATAACTATCAAATTGCACTCACGACCTCAGCCTATAATGGCTTAGGTATTTTGTAGACAGAGATGTAAATCTTCCCTTATTGCTTTCTTGCACGCAAGAATGAATCATTGCAATTGTTTTGCACACTTTCTGATGATTTTGTGTATTTGGGGAGCTTACTTTAGGACTTTTTTGTGATTTTATGATGAGATACCATTTCTCATCAAACATGAGAAAATTTGCAAGCATTCTTTCCATATGTAATCACCAAACATTTGTTATTGATACAAAACTAAAGAATTCATTCCAACAATCTCTTTCATATGCCACAGACAGCTCAGTAGAGCACATAATGTTGGCTTTCCCAGGATAATCCAAATGCAAATCACCTCAAAACCTATTCCATTTCAGATGGGACAGTTCTAAACATGACAAATTCTTCCACAATGTGTTTGACAGTGACTATAAGTGAATGAGACACAGAGTGGTGGCCTTAGCCTTTAAGTCATATCAACTGAGTTTGTCAAGATCCTCTGCTGGCCAGGTCCTCTGCTGGTTCCACATCACATACCCACCAACTGTCTCCATTGGGCTGGGACAGTCCCGATTAATCCTCTGTTGTTCCACTTTTGCAGCTGCTCTAAAATGTCCCAGTTTCTCCCTTCTCCTCCCACTTTCACCCTTTGTTCACAGATTAGTTCCATTGCTGCAAACTGAGTTCAAAGGTGCAAAAGTAGTTTTCACTCAGTTAACTCAGCAAGGAAGAGGGAGGCAGAATCTTGCCATTCCAGGTAGGCTCAGGTTAAAGCAAGCTGCTACAACCTCTCTTACCTTGTCTGTTCTTCCTCATTAGTAGCTTTTGCCATCTTGACCACACACTGATGTTCCTTAGCCACACATCTCCCAGTTTTCATATGTGAAATGTTGGACGGTAGAAATTCATGGGGTCTCCATAAATCAACAGGTGATTTGAAGGCATACATGCATGTGCACACACACACACGCACATGGCATCAGTGACTGGCCACTCAGCTATTGATCTTTGTTTACTTTCCCCCCTGCACTGGTACCATTGTATCTCACCAAACTCAGTGCCTCTAGAAACATAATCCTGTTCCCTCAAGTATTCCAGGGCAGTGACATAATCACAATGAGTGGAAAGAAATTGGCAAACATTGGCCAGTAAGAAAAGAAAACCTTAAATCTATCCAGCGTACAGTATTTATTTGAGAAATCAAATAAGGAAGTGCAAACTAAACAAAGAATCCCCTTAATTTGCATAAAAAGGACTTCCCATATCTGCATCATTGCAGTGCAATTGCTCTCCTTCAAATACAGCTGCCCATCTCCATTCTTCCCTATGGTCAGCAGCAACAGCAGCAGCAAGCAACCGCAGCCAAAGAACAGTTTCACTCCCTGCTTCATCACTTCTTGTTCTTTGCTGCTTCTCCAGAAATGGGTTCCTGGGCATTTCTCTGTATCTTTCTTCTTATCTTCTTCACTCATGGTGAGTTCAGAGTAGCTCAGTTATGAACAGGAAGGAAAGATCTTGAAGACTTCTCATAAATTAACAGACAAATGTATCCGTTTCACAAAATGTGGAACTGCCTTTCAAAAGGGAAATCAGGGCCTGGGGGATTTGCATCTGGATTCAACTTGCTAGGTAACCTTATACCAACATCATTTTAAAACTCAGCCCACCATCTGTAACATGGGAAATGATGATAACTATGAACTGTGTTGCAAAGTTGTTCTAACTATTGGATTTTAAAAAAAAAATTGCTTAAATTAATAAAAAGGTACAGATTCTGTGGCCAGAGTTTGGAAGAATTTGAGCATATAACAAATAACCTGCAAGGAATTTAAAAGAGACTGAGGTCTAAAGTAACAGAAAAAAGGAACCAGAGGTCTGAGGCAAAGGTGAACAGCATGAACAGCAAAAAGTCAGAAAACATTTAGCGTTTTGTCTAACAGATAAGTCTAAGATGTGTTCATTAGAGATTAGTCAACCCTGTGGTTTAAACATGAGTTTAGAACAGAGCAAGAGTGTACAATCATTTTAGTTAGAAATGGTAGGTGTTTTAACAGTCACTGGAAGAAGAAAGTCAAGACACAGGCGTGCAATTATGTTCAGATGATGAACATATGATTGGCAAAATGTCTACATTTTTGTTAAAGTTTGATATGGAAGAAGAGCAAGTGGAAGACTCTATGATAAAATGGTCTCAATATTTCAGATATAATATACAGATGGACCAGTGCGAAAAGATGTGGGCAAAGGGGTTGAAATTTACATTATGTTATGACCCTAAAGAGAATTTTTATAAAATGATGTATCATTGGTCTATGACACCAGAAAAATAGTAAAAATAGTAATAGTAAAATTAGTACCTGGAACTCCTTGTAAATGGATAGATGGTGAACAGGATTATTCAAGTGATGAGTGTGTAATACACAGAAATGCATAGCAATTTACTATTTCTTCTTGACCTCTTAAATCCATCTTCTCCCTGCATTAGATACCTCTTCCCAAACATGTCTTTGTGCCCGTGGCTTTTGTGAGAGTGGCTGGGTGCAGTATATGAACGCCTGTTATAAAGTCGAGAAGGGACCAAAGACCTGGACTGAGGCTGAGGCAAGTGAGGGATGTGGAGTCAGAGGGGTTATTTGAGGGGGGAAAGATGAGAAATGGAGCAACCACATATTCCAACAAGGGAGCGTGTGACTCCCTTGTTAAAACAGCTTCACTGGCTACTGAGTGTTTGTTTCTGGGCACAATTCAAACAGCTGGTCATGACCTACAAAACCCTATGTGGCTTGGGTCTACACTATATGAAAGACCATATCTCCCTATATGAACCTGCCAGAATCTTAAGGTCTACAAGGAAGGACTTTCTCTCACCCCCACCACCATCGCAGGCTTGCTTGGTAAAGACAGGAGAGAGCCTTCGCAGGGCTACCCTCACCCTTGGAAATTCCATTCTGGAGGAGGCTAGGTCAGCCCCCTCCCTGCTCTCCTTTCACCAGCAGGCATAGACCTTTTTTGTTTAACCTAGCTTTTAATGTGCAATCACTCATGGGGAAGCTTCTTATGGGGGTGGGGTGCTTTGTCTTTAAAAAAAAACTTTTCTATACTTTAAAAATTTTAGACTGTTTTAATGTGGCAGTTTTAGTTGTTTTTAATATTTTATTGTTGAATTTTAATTGATTCCTTCTGTGAGCTTCCTTGGGTCCTGCTCCCGGAGAAGGGTGACATATAAATGAAATAAAGAAATGAAATGTTTTTGGAATATCTCTTTTTTGTATAAAACATATTGAGGAGGCCCTTCCTGCCTGTTTGGGCTATTTTGAGTTGGGAAATATTTCCTGGGCTATTTTGAGTTGGGAAATACAGGCACATAATTTTGAATATGGAAAACAGCATTGCACATGGATGGCTTACTAACATCTGGAACAAAAGGCAACATAGAATTTATACAAATATAACTACATAACTGAAACAGGTATAGGTTTCTCTGCTCCCACACTGAAAGCTAGCACATTCTGCTAGCACTCAAGCCCTCTGGCCCTAGCTCTTAAAGGGGCAGTCCACAACACCCCTTACCCAGAAATATATCTGATTCCCGAGGGGGGGGGGGCAGAAAACAGAATGTACAAAATTGAGATCCAAACTAAATAGTCCACTAAATACCCATCCACTTCCAGGTGTAATAGACAATTACATCTGGCACCTTCAATGTGTTACCTAGTAGTAATTGAGCATTCTGTGTCCCTGCCCTCTCTGACAGACCAACAGACAGACACATACATGCACAAACAACAACCACCCCCCTTCTTCCACTTGCCACCTGTACTCTGGGGCCAGTTATCTTTGCTTTGGGAAAAGGTGGCACCCAGGGCCCCCCTGTTGCATCCAATGCTGTGTCCACTTTTGTGGTAATAAAACAAATAATGCTAAGCGGTTTCAATTTGTAAATATTAAGCCTAAAACATTGTCAGACTATATAACTGTATAATATTGAAGAATCTAGTAACCACAATTAGGGAACAATACTTGAGAACGAGCCAACTATAGCTGTAGTCATTGGCAAAATTTGAATGGTGTATTTGATGGACAGAGGAGAGCTCAGATAGTGGGCTCTTGGGGATAAGCATGAAGGTAAATTTCCCTGTGAATTCTCCTCAGATGGCTTGTCAGAGTTACAGCAGGAATGCCCACCTAGCCTCCATCCACAGCACCGAAGAAAATGACTTCATTTTTCACCTGATGGGCAAGCCACTGGATTACTCTAAAGGACAGGCTTACTGGATTGGTGCTCATGACACTTTCAAGGTATATTGTATATCAAAGTAGCTATTCAGAATTGCCAAAAGGTCAGCTGAAACTTTCAAAACTAGTCAAGTCTTGTTGCATTCAGATTCCAACTGTGCCTTATGAGGTTCCTAAGACTTCTACAAGTAAATGAAGATTGGTTCCCTTACCTATGGGTAGGAAAGAAATATTTTCTGTCCAGATGTCATATGAATTAATTTGCTCTAAGAGTGAACCAGTACTATTGGTTGTCCAAATGAGTGTGCAAAACACTTATGAAATTTGCTCTTTCTCAGATCCTCTAGTCAAAACTACATAGAAAAATGTGTACATTAGGATAAACGGTGCACAAAAATGTCTGTCGTACTCAAAATTATATGCAAAAAAAATTGCAAAAGAGGAAATTGCTTGCAAAACTGCATGCTTTAGGGACGTGTAGATTCTGTACTTTTTAACTGATACCAACTGAACTTTTGGTTGTGTGTTCAGAAATGAGACTTGTCTTGCCAAATACAGTGTGACTTACTGCCAAGTTAAGTATGCATATGACTACAGCCTGGGGTGTTATAAGTAACCTTCTATTGCCAGATGAATAGTTAGTGAAAGGAATAGCATTACAGGCAGATTGTCCTTCCATAGTTCAGATGTTTAAAAAAGTGTCCCCCTCCTCCCTGGAAATCTCTCCCAATTATGGTCACTAACTCTGTGAATCTTTCCATAGGAAGGAACTTTTGTGTGGACAGATGGCTCCAGATTTGATTTCAGGTCATTCCCTCCTCAACAGCCTGATGGACTCTCTGGAGAAAACTACCTGGGGTCCTGGCATTTGCAAAATGGTGAGAAATTGTGCCATACCTTTTTAAAAAGTCTTCCCTTCACAATGTGCTGCATGGTTTGGTCAGGGAGGAGGGATATCAACATTTGTGAAAATGACCTTACTTGTGAGGTAGTATTGTAAGCTGCTTTGAATCCCATGTGGGAGGAAAGCGGGATACAAATATATAGTTGTCCCTTCATATTTGGTGGGGTTTAGTTCCAGGAGCCCCTGTAGATACCAAAATCCATGAATACTCAAGTCCCATTATATGCAATGGCATAGCAAAATTGTGTCCCTTATATAAGATTGCAAAATCAAGGTTTGCTTTTTGGATTATTATTTTTTTAAAGAATATTTTCAAGCCATGAATACTTAAATCTGTGGATACCAAATCTGTGGATACAGAGGGACAACTGTAAATGAATGTGTGTGTGCATGCACACATTCTGGGAATACAAGGATAGGTAAGGAAAGAATAAACAAGAGAACAGGGAATTCCTCCCCTCCCTTTCCCACATCAGCATTCTTATCCTTAAGAATGAGTGCTCAAAACACTGAAAAAAGCTTGCTAACCAATTACTATTCTTTCCTCTTTTCTATGGAAATGGGTGGTATGTTGTGACCTACTGGGTAAGACTGTGGCCAAAACACAGAGGTGGTACATGCCTAATCACATGGGAGTCACAGCTGCCCCCTCCATGTCACTCATCTGCCTTGATGCAGCTGACTAGCTAACCTTCCCTGCCCCACTGTGCCATGTGGGAGAGGGGGGGGCACCCACAGCCATTTCCAGCCATGGAAGATGCAAGAGGCACCTTGCCTGCCACAGGATAAAGCAGAGGAGTGAAGGCAAAGCTGGTGGTGAGCTAGAAGAGCCGGGGTGGTAGCAGCTGCACACTGGGTGGCCACTTCCAGAAGCTGACTTTACATGGAGTATTTCAGTACTGCCTGGTTTCTAGGGCAACTTTTCTAAGCTTCTATTGTGTAAATTATGTCTGAGCTCCCACAAAGAGTAGCAGCTAAGTTGTATTCCAACACATTTAGAAGGGAGTCAGTTGAGGAAGTTGCCTTTGTTTATCCCAGGATGCCTCAAACAAGTACTTAACTAACAACAAGCTTGGTGCTCTCTCCATCTTGTTCAGGACATGTCACCTGGAATGACTATGTTGTCTCATGGAAATTCCCATCTGTTTGCAAATACTACTTGGGAAATAGGTAGGAACCAGATTTGCTTTGCTCAAAACTATATCTCCTCTTTCTGCTATGCCAGTGAGCTTCTTGGGATGTATTTGTGAGCACAGGAGCAAGCACCTTCCATATCTAGTTGCCAAATAACTGCCTTTCTCATTAGAATCATTTGTGAGAAAGGGCCTCCAGTTCCTGGGGATTTTTTTTTTCCATTCAAAGTATTTTATTGGCTCTTTCTCATCCCCTCAATCCTCCCAAATACTGTATATCTAGTTGATAAAGAGGGGATTTTTTGTTGTTACTGTTTTTCTAGCTATTTCTGTGCTGTTTAACCCTCTTGCACCATCCCGGGACATGTTAGTCCCCCAAAGTCATGTTCTGCTGCAGAACTCACACAGAATTAGACTACAGTGTAAGGATTGTATGATGTAGGTGCCTGTACAGTTGCAAAGAATGTTTCCAAATTTCAGCCAGACTTGCAATGAATAGTAGTCCCTCCTCCACAAATGAAAAATCTCTGGAACAACAACAAGAAGTCCCAACAAATCTATAGATGTTTGTCAATAGGGTGCTTTTTTTAAAAAAAAAAGTCAGTGCTATAAATTAGGACAAAAATATTTATATATCATTTACAGTTATATGTTTGGCTTGGCAAACCATGTTGTAGTGAATCAGAAGTCATATACACTGCTTGTCAACAGATTGGCTCCATTTGAGGGATGCTGAAATTTCTTTCAGGAAGGGAGACATTCAAGTCAGGAAATTTCCCACAATACAAGAAATGTACATTTCATCTGATTTGATTTAATTTAATTTTTATTCCAACTTGTATTTGGATATGACAGGCTTTGTTCTACACCTACAAATCCTCCTGTGGACATGGGGCATTTTTATATTCACAATATATTCTCATTAGAGTCAGACAATACACCACAATTCAAATGGTACAAGAGTTTTAATCTTAGTGGAACAGTTACTGAATGCCACAACCAGGGGATTTAAAAAAGATCTGCATGAAAGCACTAATACACCCTAACATAGCTTACCTATTTACTCTTGCTGACTGTCCTCTGCTAAATACATTGTATCATGGAAGGGTAACTTGTGGCTCTTGGACTGGATTGCAACTCCCTTTGGCCCTAGCCAGCAGAGCTAGGCATGATGGAAACTGCAGTTGCTCCAGTGGGCAATTTGTGGAAATACAACATGTACATGGAAGTACAACCGAACACAGTCTGCTGGACTAAGGTGCCAAGATGTGGTTGGACAGTGTGCCCTAAAGACCCAGGCTGTAGCCACAAAGCTTGTTCTTTGGCATCCTTCCAAGCCAGCTGGCCAGGTATTTGGAATAGCCACTGCCTTAGAGCCCCATATCTGGCTCCCTTCCCATCCTCAGGGAAGACAGCCTCCAGAGCCCAGCACAACAAACACCTTTTTCATTTTTTCTTTTGATCTGGATCACACAGGAACTTACTGTTGCAATATACACTTTTTGCCGTTCTAGGCACACTTACGTAAGAGGAAGCTCATTTGAACACAGTTGGGATAACCTGAGTGTACATGTGGCTTTGCTATACTTTTTCCATTCTGACCATCAGCTGTACCTCTTTTCTTCTTCCCCTAACAGTATGTGCTGTGCCTCCCAAGGACCCAGTCAAGGCTAATTTGCAATCTCTGGCATGGAAAAATTAGTGCAGAGACTACTTCACTTCTGCCCCACGGATTGCTCTGAAATGTTTGTTCTTTCCCTGACAGCTCCCTTTCCTTGTGCCTCTCTGTGAATCATTTCTGAAAAGATGACAAATTGAGAAGAGTGCTTTTCAAATATTGATGTTGCATGCAGGCCAATACCACATACTTGATGAAAAACTAAAATGCATGAAAATTAAACTCCTCTCCCTGACTGCTACTGGGGTTTTTGTTTAATCATTAATAGAGCACTTTACCATCTTGTTTTCAAAACCACCTTATGAGGTAGGCTATTGTCACTGTTGTTTTACACAGTGGCACCTAAGGATGAAAGAGAGTTACCGGTACTCTCCCAATGTTGTGTAAAGCACAAATGGGCCAACTGCAGCACAGCAGATGTTGAACTGCAGTTCTCAGCATGCACCCCTGCCCCGCCATTGGCTAGGCTAACTAGGACTCACAGTCCAATGGCATCTGGAAGACCCTATAATTTCCCATCCTGACCAAGAGAAGCCATGGTAACAGTGAAACTTGATCCCAACTATTTAAAAAAACACCACCATAATTTGTGTTGTAGCTTTCAGTAAACAGATTGTAGCAAGGGTCAAAATTTCTGGGAAATGCATCCTATTGTAATGAATACATTTCTCCCCTCTATCCCAATACCCCTGAAAAAACCTGTTGTGTTTTTGATACCTCAAAAGTACATACAATAAATGAATAAATGTAGGCTCCAGCTGAAAAAAATAAGTCCTTTTCTGTCCACTTGAGTGCTGGCGTTGCATGGTGCCCTAGAGCAGTGTTCTCAATCTCTAATCCACCAGAAATTGAAGGAACAAATTCTTTCTTTACAGTCAGTTACAGTGTTGCTATTCCATGCATTTTTTAATTTTTATTTTTTGGCCAATGTCTACCAGCAATTCATAATCTGTTATTGGAGCAGGGTGAGCAATACCTTGAGAGAGGAAGAGCAAAGCTGCCTTGAGTCCTGTACAAGGCAAAAGGCAGTATATATATATATATATATATAACTAGTAGCTGTCATTTATTTTATCGTGTTATATATATATATATATATATATATATGAATGATTATATATAGATAAAATAAATGAATGATAAAATAAATGACAGTTACTAGTTATACTTTCAGCTAGTGGGTTTTCTAAGGACACCTTATATTGGAGAGGTTTAAATTTTAAATAAATGGCGATTGCTCCATGGCTGTCTCTGCTGGTTTCCTCCTAGAAACCCCCTGAGAAGGTTAGAAAGGCCATGGCGCCTAACACTGTCTCCCATCCTGTAAGCCTAGCGATCTGTAAGCAGAGGGAGGTCACCCTGAGTTCGAGAGTAAATCGGGGCTGACGGCAGTCTATAAATCCCGGGCCCCAGCATGAAGTATCATCCGCCCACGCGGGACAGAGCCCGAGAAGGCCGTGGGCTGGCTGGGCAACAAGGCATTTCAGACGTCTTGATTTCTAACGTGCAAAATTGGTGGAACTGTTAAACTCTTCGGGGTAGGATTTTGGCTATTTGACTGGGAAATCTAGTTGTTGCTCCCTCCGATCTTTTTAATAGTTCCAGGATTCTTCCTGGCAAGTAACCTTTCATCCTCGAAAAGGCTAATGGAGATGGGAGTCGAACTCATAACCTGGACGAATCAAGAATCTCACCAGCCCTTCGCTTTACCTAAAGCGCCACAGCGCCGCTCCCAGATGTTTCCTAGACTCGTATTTGCCTTAGTGGTAGCAGTGAAAATTTGCAGTGTTTCCCGGGCGTGAAAACAGTTTCTTTAGGGTTGGAATTGCAGCTGTATCTGGAGAAGACTAGATCGGTTCGGGTTTCAGAAAGAGAAACCAATGGATTAAAAGTCAACCCTACCAGAAGTGGGGTTCGAACCCACGCAGACATACGTCTATTGGATCTTAAGTCCAACGCCTTAACCACTCGGCCATTCTGGTATTCGCCGAGAACATTTTAAAAGTCACCTGAACTACCTGCCCTACCTGTTGAGAGCAGCTGCCTTAAGCCTTTTGAAAGGCCCCCACCGCTTCCTGTTTGTACTTCGTCTAATAAATAACACAATAATCCTAGGCATGCCTACACAAAAAGTAAACTGAATGGAGTTCAGATGGATATTTCCACACGACACAATCCAGTTTGAAACTATCTTTGATTGCTCTTTGGGTTCATCTGAATAATGCAGTTTGACACCACTTTAAGTGCTGTAGCGCCATCTTATGGAATCCTGGGATTTGTAGTTTTGCAAGGCCTTTCGAGTGCTGGTGCCTCACCAAACTACAAATCCCAGAATACCATAGGAAGGAGCCATGCAAATAATCCAGTTTCAAACTGGATTATTTGTCTAGTGTGGATGGTACTGAGGGATTTCAATGTAGGCAGAGGACACTCCCCTTATTGGCCATGTCAGGACTCGAGACAAAGGGTGAATCTACAGCGTAGAAACAATGCAGTTTGACACCACTTTAACTGCCATGGATCCATCCTACAGAATCCTGGGATTTGTAGTTTGGTGAGGCACCAGCACTGTTTGGCAGAGAAGGCTAAAGCCCTTGTAAAACTACAAATCCCAGGATTCCATAAGATGGCGCTACAGCACTTAAAGTGGTGTCAAACTGCATTATTTAGATGAACCCAAAGAGCAATCAAAGATCGGTAATAAAATTTCAACTGTATTAGCAACAGAAAAAGTAACTTCTTTTGAGATCCAGATGTCCCTGTCCTGAGTGCGAACCTAACTGCTCCTTCCTTAGGCAGAGAAGATTTAATTTCTCAAGGAGTCTCTGTAGTGTTGCATCTGGAAAAAAACTTTTAGGTGCTGCATAGGGTAAAACTTGCCAAACTGTTTAGTCCAATGAAAGAGTTCTAGTTTTGTAGGAGGTGGAAAATCTCAAAAGAGTTAAGTCCCAGCACTTTGGCTCCTTCTTGTTTAGCATTCCCCTAAACTTTCGGATCTTGAAATCCACTTAACTCTTTGAATTAAGCACCAAACGTTTTTCCAGATGCAACAGTACAGAGACAAATTAAATGTTCACTGCCTAAGAAAGGAGCCCTTAGCTTGGCACAGAAGAGGGATCCCGGATTTTTTTTCTCCCGAGACCTTCGACAGGTGACCTTCAATCCGAAGCGATTTCCTTCAGTTCTGGCCTTTCTGCTGCCCTCCGGGGGAAAAGCTGCAGGAGAAGCCCCTACTATAAAAGGATAGGATTTCCCCCCACCCTTTCATATAGACTGAACAAGATGCCAGAAAATCCCATATTTTGGAGTGTGGTCCTTTCATAAAGACAAACATGTGTGCATCATATATTTTTTTACAGAGAGCGCATGGCTACCTTAACTGAGAATTTAATTTGGTATTTAGGTAGATCACGAACTTGTTAACAGCTGCTTCCCGGCTTGTCATAAAAAAATAAAAAAACAACCCTGCGTGTCGTTCGTTTTAATTGTCCCTTATTGCTACTGTTTTGAAAACTTGGCATCAACTACAGCAGCCTGACCACTGGCGCAGCCGATGCAGGCAGTTCGGGGAAGCAGGAGGCCGATGGGCTTTGCAACGGTCCGCTTATGAGATGGCAGCTTGAAGCTCATGCTTGCTGGAAGCGGCCCCGCCACAAGCTAGGTAGGTCTCTAATCTCCGCAGGCTGGAGCGAAGGGTCTCTATCGGAGCAGCTGCGGGGCCTCCGGGCGAGCAATTTCCCCTGTGAGCAACTACGTTTGCGAAATGCAGCCTCGTCTAGAAGGGAGACTTAGCACTCAAATCCTTAAAGGGATGGATGGATGGATTGGTCCACTCTCCCTCCCACGGGAGCAGGTGGAGAAAGGACCACTCTGCTGTTGCGATCGTCTGTGGGAAGGCTGAAAGCGCGCCCGCAGCCGTGGCTCGGTGGTTAAGACGGGGTCCCCTGGAACAGGGAGCCGTGGTGGAGTTGGTTCGAGCCCCGCTATCGGGGGGGGGGACTCCTTCGACTCCCTAGCTGCCGCTCACAAGCGTGTATAGTCCTAAGCCGCACACAACCAGACACACACACACGCCTACAAACACCATAGCTTCCGTCACACCGCGAGGATCTTGCAGGTCTGGAGTTCTCAGCGTTCCTCTTCGTGAGCTGTGGGTGCTGGGAGTTGCAATCCAACATTTGGCATCACGTTTTGCCATACGAGAAGAGTGCCATAGCGCCGAGCAACAGCGTTTCCGACTTATGACAGCCCCTAAGGGCTTTCTTGGCAAGATTTGTTCAGAGTAGTTCTCCAAATATTTAGGACTTAGCTAACACACATTGGAAGCTGCTTATTGCAATGTAGATGTGTAAACTGCTATTGCTTAAAACAATTTGTAAGCCGCTTTGATAGCCTTGTGGCTGAAGAGCGGGGTATAAATAAATAAATAAAATAAAGACTTCGCAGAATTCATTCTATTAGCCGTGCTGGCTGGGACTTCTGGGAATTGAAGTCCAAAACATCTGGAGAAACAAAGTCTGAGAAAACCAATGCCTGCCGGAGACCAGACTTATTCTGGGGGGTTGTCTCCATCGTCCCCCTCCGCCTGCCCGCCCCCTCCCTTCTCAGGTCGGTTTAAGGAACACCCGCTGAGGTCAGTCTGGAGTTGAGGACACCGGAATTCCAGGGAAGCCTTCCGTTTCAGAGTTTCTTCATTCCTGAAGATTACTTTTTAAGGAACAGGCAAAATTACAGTAACCAGGACCGGTTTAAGGAATTTTGGGGGCCCCTGCAATGCTTTATTTTGGGGGGGCCATATGTTTATCTCAGGTCAATGTAACCTAACTCAGCCTAAGCTATTCACAGTACAGGATATTCAGATTATTATTAATAGTGGTTTTTATGCAGGAGGAGGGTTACTATGGGCCCCCCACAATGATGGGGCCCCCTGCGGATGCCGATGCCGCTGGTGCCTTCAACCGGCCCTGACAGTAGCGTCTGGGCCATCCCTTCTCTTTCTTGTGTGAGACGAGCTGTGTTACTTCTACAGTAAACCGTATGCAATTTTTCTCAACATGCACAGCTTCAAAAATAAAGCTGATTTTCTCTATTTTTTCCAAATAGGACTGGGCTCTTCGGTATTTTTTAATATCTCACCTTGGACTAGGAAAACGGGGCCCTTTCACTCTTCACCATTATAGCACTTTGGTCCCACTTTTACTGCCAAGGCTGCTTCCTACAGAATCCTGGGATTTGTAGTTTGGGAGAGTGCTCTGGCTGAGAATTCTAGATGCCCCCCCAACTGCAAATCTCAGGATTCCAGGGCACTTGGCATGGAATCATAGCACTATAATTATGTAGTGCGAAAGGGCTCATAAAGAGAAGATCATGTTGTCTGCTTTCCAAAATGACACTCAACTGAAATGTATCATGAGACAGAGTTTCAAGTGTACACAGCACCTGATATTCATTGGCCCATCCAAGTACTAACTAGGGCTGACCCTGCTTAGCTTCCTAGATCAGACAGGATCTGGTGCCTTCAGAATGTAGTAGTAAATAAAATATCTTTGCTGTTGGTTTGGGATTGTACCTACAGCAGGAGTGGAGCAGAAGAAAAGGTCCAGTGTAGTGAAAGTCTGCAGCCATAGAGGCTAGAGAAAATGTTTTATTTAGAGATGTGTAAAGACGATGACCATGTAACTTAAAAAATGTATAAAAGGCTTTTGAAAACTAGATAGAAGATAAGCCTGTAAAAGAGTACATGAAAAGTATGCCCAAAATGTCCATATGGATTGGGGTAAAATGTGGTTCAAATATATACTTTGTGCAGTAATTTAAAAGAAAATTATGCAAATCCCAACAAAAACCTGTGTAAGATGATGCATAAGATCCTGGGCCCAGTGCTACTCAACATCTTTATCAATGACTTGGGTGAGAAAATAGAGGACATGCTTATCAAGTCTGCAGCTGACAGCAAATTAGGAGGGGTAGCTAATACCCCAAAGGACAGGATCAGAATTCAAAATGACCTCAACAGATTAGAAAGCTGAGCCAAAACTAACAAAATGAATTTCAACAAGGAGAAATGTAGGATACTACACTTGGGCAGTAAAAATGAAATGCACAGATACAGGATGGGCGACACCTGACCTGGCTTGAAGGCAGTACCTGCGAAAGGGATCTAAGAGTCTTAGTGGACCACAAGCTGAACATGAGTCAGCAGTGTGATGCAGCAGCTAAAAAAAGCCAATGTGATTCTAGACTGCATTAATAGGAGTATAGTATCTAGATTGAGGGAATTAATGGTACCATTCTGTTCTGCTTTGGTGAGATGTCACCTGGTGAGACGTCACCTGGAATACTGTGTCCAGTTCTGGGCACCACAATTCAAGAAGGATATGGACAAGCTGGAATGTGTCCAGAGGAGGGTTAAGCCAATGGTGGAAGGTCTGGAAGCCATGCCCTATGGCTTAGGAAACTGGGTATGTTTAGCCTGGAGACGAGAAGGTTAAGAGCCATTTTTAAATATCTGAAGGGATGTCATACTGAGGATGGAGCAAGCTTATTTTCTGTGGCTCCAGAGACTAGGACATGGAGAAATGGAGTCTAACTACAGGAAAAGAGATTCTATCTAAACATAAGAATAATAGAATCATAGAGTTGGAAGAGACCCCCAAGGGCCATCCAGTCCAACCCTCTGCCATGCAAGAATACACAATCAAATCATTCCCGACAGATGGCCATCCAGCCTCTGTTTAAAAACCTCCAAAGAAGGAGATTCTACCACACTCGGAGGCACTGTGTTTCACTGCCGAACAGCTCTTACTGTCAGGAAATTCTTCCTAATGTTTTGGTGGAAGCTCTTTTCCTACAGTTTGAACCCATTGCTCTGTGTCCTAGTCTCTGGAGCAGCAGAAAACAAGCTTGCCCCATCCTCAGTATGACATCCCTTCAAATATTTACACATGGCTATCATGTTCCCTCCCAACCTTCTCTTCTCCAGACTAAACAAGCCCAGCTCCCTAAAGCCGCTCCTCATAGGGTGTAATGGCTTCCAGACCTCCCACCATAGGAATAGGAAAAACTGGACCAACTCTCTTTCTTAGATGAGGTGCGGCTTTGATGCGGTCTGCCTTGTTGCTCCGCGGATAAGCGTTCACTGGAGACGGAGGCCACGGGTGCGACTGACGTTGCTCGGAAGACTGGGGGAGAGCCCATTAAAGGCTTGGGCGGAGAAAGTTCACCACTTTCTCCACTGACAAAATTTCTGCCCAGCTGAACAATCGAGTTCAGCCTGTAGGAGGGGCTACTGAACGGACGGCTTGTTTTCCCTGTTGGCAGATTCACTCCTCTTCAGAGTGGCTGAGGGGTTTCGGGTACCTCCTGTCTGTGCTGGTCCTTGGAGGAGCAAACCTGAACGGCCAGAACAAGAAACCATTCCCATGAGAAACCTGGGCGGCAAAGGCATGCGTTTTATCAGGCTGCGGAGAAACAACCTGGGGTGCATCTACACTGTAGAAAGAATGCAGTTTGACGCCACTTAAAGTGCTGTAGGTCCATGCAATGGAATCCTGGGCTTTGTAGTTTTGCAACCCAGGATACTGTAGGATGGAGCCTGGGCAGTTAAAGTTGTGTCAAACTGCATTATTTGCACCCCTGTTGTTCCTTCCTAACATGCTGGGATCCTGTTAGAAAATATCCTTAGATATTGGAACCTTAGAAAATATCCCGCAGGACGGACGGAAAGGTCGAGTCTCTAGACGGAAAGCTCACTGGAGTCGGGGAGGATGAAAAGATGGGAGACATCCCACAAGTGATTCTGCGGATCGCTGCCCCCAGTCAATCATTTGCGCTTTCAATAATAATAATAATAATAGAAAAATCGACAAACCTCCAGAGTTTGCTTCTTCCCTGAATAGCTCTTGCTTACTCACACAGTGCGATCGCAGCTGACGATTTCGATTACTTTCCTAGATTAGCGGGAGGTACTGCGATTTCTTAAATTTGGCCCGGGTTTGCATCTTCAAAAGGAGTGACTCTGGTGGGACTCGAACCCACAACCTTTGAATCGCTTCATCCGGCTAGAAGTCCAATGCGCTATCCATTGCGCCACAGAGCCGCGTCTGCTTTGGGTTTTAAAAGGTTAGCCTCCTTGCCGGTGGCAACAGGTAGCCCCACAATCTCGCACGTCCAAAAAGCATTCGCTTTGGGGCCTTGCACCTAACTCTGGGGCAAAGCGCTAGAAGAAAAAGGGCTAAACTGGAAGGGAAAGTAATGCCATCCTGCTCAAACCTAGGCAGATGTACGAGGCGGAATCTGGAGTCGAGAAGCGTAACCCTTGGGCGAATTTTAAACCCACTGAAAAGTTTCGAAGGTGAGCCTCTCGCTGTTGCAGCCGCCTTTAATCGCAGCCGCGCTTGGCCCGGGGAGTTGACTTTAAGTTCCTGATTTCCTGACAGTAAGAGGTGTTTGGCAGTGGAATGCATTGCCTGGGAGCGTGGTGGGGTCTCCTTCCTTGGAGGTCTTTAAACAGAGGCTGGATGGCCATCTGTTGGGAATGATTTGATTGTGTATTACTGCATGGCAGAATGGGGTTTGACTGGATGGCCTTTGGGGGTCTCTTCCAACTCTATGCTTGTAAGCACTGGGACATGCTGCCCTTCTCACCGCGAAGCTAGAAATTGGACCCTTTGCTCCACCCATTGAAGCCGGGGGCTGGAGAGTGGCGCCTCTAGCAACAGGCGAGAGGAGGCTCTTTCTCGGGCACTCCGACGGCAGGGCTGGGTGGTTGTCCTTGTCAGCCTTAAACTTACGACCGCCTTCCCACTTTCAGCACCAAACGCAAACGCGATTCCCAAACACGAAGGGCGGAGAACGTTTCCAGCTCTTTCGATTCGACCGCGGGGTTTCTCCGCCTCCTCTCGCCGACTTCTCTGCCTTCCCCGGCCGGCCACGAGAGGGCGCGCTTTGGAACAGAAGGCGGAGGGAGGGCCCGGCGAAAGGCCTTCCTCGTGATGGGGACCCCCGCCGCCCCAGCATGGCCTCCCCTTCCCCAGCACCCCCGACAACATTTCATGCCCTTCAACTGTCCAACTTGGCAGGGACCGTCCCAATCAATCGTCTGCTGTCCCGCTTTTTCAGCTTCTTAAAAATGTCCCCGTTTCTCTCTTCTTCTCATTTATTCCCTCCTCTTCAGTTTACTTCAGTGGCTGCAAACTGAGTTCAGAGTGCAAAAATAGTTTGCGCTCAATGTAAATCTCTCAGGGGACATCCACACTAGAGAAATAATCCAGGTTGAAACTGGATTATTTGTATGGCTCCTGCCTATGAAATCCTGGGATTTGTAGTTTGGTGAGGCACCAGCACTCTTTGTCAGAGAAGGCTAAAGATCTTGTTAAAGAGCATGGGATGAACATGCGATTCCACCATGGCACTACCTTTCCATGATGGTGGGATTGCATGCTCCTGTGAGGCAAGAGGCTATGCTGATGGCAGCAGTGCTGCTGGTAGGGTCTCCCATACCAGACAGGCTTTTGCTGAGCAGCCAGACTAAATGTGCCAAACAGCTAGTGGGCAGCTGCAGTATTGGGCTGGGGGGTAGGGGAGACAAGAGTGACATTGGAGGAGGATCTCTCAGAGACAATGGCAGTGACACCATAGCTAATACTACTACTACTACTACTACTAATAATAATGATAATTTTTTATTTTTAACCCGCCCCTCTGCTCAGCAACCGGGGCGGCGTACAGCAAGATTAAAACAACATCAAGTTAAAACAATCCTTTCCCATCCTAAACCTCCCACCCCTTAAGACTAAATTAAACTAATGGAGAATTAAAACAAAGATAAAATACAATAAATAAATAAATAAACAAATAAAGGCAACGATGGCAAGGGGGTAGGTAAGCAATCAGTCCACTTGAACCGGGAAGTTATTCTGGGAAGGCCTGCTGGAAGAGATCCATCTTTAGCGCTTTCTTGAAGCTATCAAGAGTAGTGATAAGATGGATCTCATCCGGCAGGCCATTCCAAAGTCTGGGAACCGTAGAAGACCCTCTGGGAGGTCTGCGACAACCTAGTTTTCGTAGGCTGCAGCAGGTTCCTCCCAGAGGACCGAAGTGCGCGGGGGGGGGGGGTCTCATATGGGATGAGGCGGTCCTGGAGATAAGATGGACCCAAGCCATGTAGGGCTTTAAAGGTTAAAACCAACACCTTGTACTGTGCCTGGAATCTAATCGGCAGCCAGTGGAGAGATTTAAGCCCTGCTCACAAGGCGGCACCAATAAACCACTTCTGAATGTCTTTTACTGTGAAAACCCTATGGTGAGACAATGCCAGTGGTAAAGAAGCCCATTGGTGGTTGTGCCTCTACCTAGGGAAGTGGTTGTTCTATATTTAAATTCATGGGTTGTATCATTCCCTTTAAGCAAAAGATACCTCAAGAATTTGTAACACAAGCCTCTACCAAGAAGTAAGTGTTATTTCATCCAGTATAAGCATTTATAAGATTGCAGTTTCTTATTTGCTTTATTATATATTTACTGTACAGTCTTAGTCAGCCAAGGTCAAAGCTACATGGAAGAAATAAAGATCTTGCCAGTTTTTATACCAGACAGAGCATAGCTGGTTGCTGTTGCTGCTGTTATCATTTAACTTACATTCATTTTTATTCTGTTTTTATATTTTAGAACAAGCCCTACTTCCCATCTGCCGAAATCTTCATCCCACTGCACCATAGCAGTTTGAGTCTTGACTAGACAGTGAGGCATTTCCTGCAGTTGGTTTACTATTGCATAATATTATTCTTCCATACAGTGAGTTTGCTGTTATATTTATCAATCAGTCAGCCTGACATGGGCTCCCCTCCCCCTCCCTGCTCAAGTAACCAAAGTGGCGTCATTACAGTTGTCCCTTCACATTCACTGGGGTTTGGTTCCAGGAACCCCCATTAATACCCAAATCCGTTAATACTCAAGTCCCATTACATGCAACGGCATAGCAAAATGGTGTCCCTTATATAAGATGGCAAAATCAAGGTTTGCTTTTTGGATTATAAATTTTTAAAGAATATTTTCAAGCCATGAATACTTAAATCCGTGAATGCCAAATCCATGAATGTGGAGGGACAACTGTACATCATGCTTTGATGCCATGAATTCCTGTTAGACAGGCCAGACTAGGAACATGGGTGTACACATTACCCTGACTGCAGAGGTAAGTGAAGCTGAAAATGATGGTCTTAATTTCACCAACTTTGAGGACTAGAATCAACTGTAGTGGTGAAAAAGTTAAAGCAATTTCCTACCCCTCCTAACTTTTCAGTGAGAGCTGTAAGGCATGCTAAAGGTAGAGTCGGGCATAGCTAGCCTATTTTTGTTCTCTAAAACTATTCCCTGACAAGGGGCCAACATTTGCTGTTTTTGGAACTTGCAGAAGGGGGTACCACGTATGGAAGCACACAAGGAAATAAAGTTAGAGCCTAACATTTTGAGGTGTGATCATGAGGATGCTGAGGCACACATATGAAAACTCAAGAACCCCAGCAAATGTTGAAATCACACATTTCTTCAGCCACACCCCTACATAAATAATAGAATCCCTTCCCTGGCAACACAACCAGACGTTGTGTGCCTTCAACTAGCTTCCAACTTATGGTGACCCTATCAGGGGGGTTTCTTGGCACGATTTGTTCAAGAGTTTGACTTCACCTTCCTTTGAGACTGAAAGAGTGTGACTTGCCCAAGGCCACTCAATGGGTTTCCATAGGCAAGCAGGGATTTGAACCATGGTCTCCGAGTCCTAATCCAGCACTCAAAACATTACACCACACTGGCTCCAGGAATTATTTTTAAAATGTGTGTGTGGGGGGGTTAAGATCCTTTTTATTGGGACCAGTGAGCACTGAAAGAAGGCAACTTACTTCTTGATCACAGTCAACACTTAAGTCCTCTATGATGCCAAAGAATGCTATAAGAAGAGAGTATTTTTATGGAAGAAGAGGCTTTAAAAAAATCCATGTGTGGTTTAGGTAGATGAAGCCAGTTGCAATGGACAATCAGACTTCCTAAAACTCCAGCCTAAAATTCAGTACTGTATTTTAAGCAGTCCCTTGATAATCTACTTTTTAGGAATGGATTTTAGAATTTAACAGCCAGTGCTGTAGTCCAAGCTTTGCCATTGTTTTGGGCCCATCCTAAACGCAATTGTTACTCCCTTAGTCACACCTAGCTAGTACCTGTAGCTTTTACTAGTGAAGTTGGTAAGCTTGATGAGTGCACAAAATGAAGAGTTGGTACTTACAGTAAATTATCGTTCTTGGATGATAGGAAGAGCCTAAACCAACTGGCATGACCCATTGGTTTAGTGGATTTCTCCTCCTAATCCATCCAGTGAATGAAAGAAACACCACCAAAAAAGTTATGTTGGGTAGGAGTGTGGTTTGTGCCAGACAGCAAGGCAGTTCTGTTTGAGCCATCTGCCTCAAAGAGGGCAAGTAGAGAACCAAGGAAGATATTTTTTGGACCACAGCTTTCGAAGCTCCCAAGCCAGCTGGGCCATTTATCTCGCTGGGTAGGAAATAATAGAACTGTTGCCCCTCCTGCCCCTGTATAGTTTCCAGTCTATGGTTCCAGATTGGAGGAGGATACATGGGTTAGTTGGGCACAGTGTTTTCTTAACAGTCATTAATATTGGCACATAACGTTGAGTCTGAAATAATCTTTGAAGCTATAGTGTCTGCGTTCAAGCTTTTGGAGAACGTAGTCACTTCTTAGTTTTGGTAAGGAAACATGGTTTTTCTTCCCTCCTACAACAGGTGGGAATATACAGTCGTGAAAATACTACCAGCTTACCTCACCATTGGCTGCGCTGATGGGAACTGCAGTCCAACACCATCTGGAAAACTGTACAGTTCCCACTGCTGCCCTGCAAGGACAGAACAGTCCTACAATGAACTTTATGAACCTCGTGAGACACCAAGGCCAAATGAGAAGCCAGGTTGTTTCAGGCGCACAACAGGGCCAACAAGAGTATCATTAAGGAGACTAGATACACAGACATATGTATACTCACAGTCCCTGGCTGCATGTGTCCATAGAAAGTGACAAGCCAAGATACAGCAGGGAAAGGACATGTGTGGGTCATATACAGCCCCAAGCAGAGATCTGAGGAGGGCTATGTTGCTAATTCTTCATCTCTGACAGTGAAGTGACAACATACACACACACACTTTTGAATATTTCAGGTTTTATTATTTAATTTAGTTTTCTTGGAAAAAAGATAGTAAGGCAAAAAAAAAAAATCCCAAAAATAGAATTGCAGGGATATTCTCTTTCTTTCTCTTAAAGCCTGCCATTATCCTACACAACAGGAGAGGGGAAGCTTTAGTCTGCTGAATGTCATAGACTACAACTCCCATATTCTCTACGTTGGGAGATGAAGTCCAAAACATCTGGAGGGCCAAATGTTCACCACCGTTGCTGTTCAAGGAAGTTATCACCAGCTCCACCAGCTGCAGATAACAAGTTTGGAACAAAGATTGAGCAGCAAATAGTACGGAGCCCCCACCCAAAGCCCCGTCTTCCTTTGATGGTGGGAAGGCAGGATTCATGGCTCATCTCACAACACCAAGCCTCCCTCCACACTTACCCTTTTAGCAGTTAAAGTTTTGAAGTCAAGGAACTAAACAAAAAGGAGAGAAAACACAGAAGGCACCTCATTGTGTGATCCTTAGTCAAGGGCAAGGGGCTGCCTTACAGTCCTCCACCACCATCTGCCCCATGTGTGCGGGCCTGGATTGGCCAGCCTCTGTGCCCTTGTCCACTTCTACACAGCGGCAGCACCTTTTTTCAACCTTAGGACTTGGCTTTGGCAGCTATGATCAGAGCTGCCGTAGACCAGTTTGGGAGTTCCCACAGCCTTCTTACTCAGCAAAAGAAACAATGGATACGTGGCTTGTGCCTGCACAAAGTGAGGAGCCTTAAGATGGATGCCACTGAGTTCTGGCTCTGCCTCAGAGAGGATTTATTATGATCATCACCATTATTATGAAAGGCAAGACAAACCAATATTTACTGTCACACTTTCTGTAGAACATCTCCCTGGATCTGAGGACGGTGGAGGGTAACAGCAAGGGCAAGTGTTACAAAATAGGGTCTGCAGGATAGGAGGAAGAGGGGGGAAATGTCAGAACAAAAATTAGACCTCTCTCTCTCTCTCTCGCTACATATATATAATATACATATAAACAGGTGCGCATTAAGCCATAAGTTGCTTTAGGCCAGGGGCTTTAGAGAGTGGGAGGTTCTATCCTGCACCATTGCTTCCCATCTAAGTGCACATTGGGGAAGGTGCTGGTGTCTGGTGTGAAAAGTGGATCAGAAAAGGGGGAACAGCAAGTTCCTACCACTCAAGTGAATAGTTCATAATGCCCCAGAGGAAGGTTCCACCAAGACCAGTTATTCCCCTTCTCCCTCACTGGGACACAACTGTTTTGCTTGGCTGCAGGAAGGTAGAGACATGATAACTCTGAGAGAGAACTGGCTTCCTTCACCTCTCCCACCTTTTCCTTCCTCATACTTCAGAAGGCTTACCTGCATTTAGGATGATGCCTCACTTGCATTTTGGATTGGGAAAAAGGAACAAGACAGTGACCCCTATGGTCAAAGCCACAGGAAGGTCCCCATGTTTTCCCCAACCATCCTCCTTGGGGCATGCATGCCACTTGTCAATCAGAAAGCAGGAAAAGGGGTGGGGGAGGGAGGGCAATCCATAGAGCACAGGCTTGTTCCCTTCTCTTCCTCCCCAAAAGTGAAGGACCATGAGCAGAACAATACTCTTGTGGTGGGGAAATGGGGTGGTGGTGCTGTCCTCTACTCCTACTTGTCCCCAGCCATTCAGGAATCCAGACACCAACGTCAGCTTCAATCAGCTAAGGCAACCCAGCCAATCACCACTGCTGGATTCTGCATTGGGTGATTGATTCAAAACAAGTGATTGGTTAAGACAGACAGATTTGGTGAGGAAAGCACTAAGCAGGAAGTCACATGATCAACTGCTCCCCTCCATCCTTCTTCCACTACCCTCTTCGTTTCCCCATCCATATAATAGTCCTGCTGCTTCTTCCAGCTCTCAGAAGATATCAGGGCACATGCTCCAGTCCTGCTTCTCTTTGCTCTCCCAGTAGCCTCCCTTGTACACATGGGCCACTTCCTTCGTCTCAGGATCCTTTTTCCGTTCAAACCACAATGCTTTGTATGGATCATAAGGAGTTCCTGCAAGGAGAGAAAAAACATTAAGAAGAACAAAAAGGGCCTTTGTCCTTGGAATGTAGTGCCAAGTTTTCCCTTTAGCAAGAGCCATACCTCTGTAGAAGAAAGTACATGCTCTGCATGCAGGCCAGAGGCTTGATCTCTGGGATCTTCAATTAAAAAAGATCTCAGTAGAACCAGAGAACAACTCTGCCCGATATGCTGAAGAGGAACTGCCAGCTGAGAGTAAACCCCTTACTATGAAGGTTTTATGCTGGCTGGGGCTTCTGGGAAATGAAGTCCAAAATATCTGCAGGGACAAAAGCTCACTATACTGGTCCTGTTACCTTTTAATGGATGATGAACTTTTGGCCCTAGAGGGATGATTGGGACAACTCCTCTTACCATCCTCCGTTGCCTTCATGGCTTCAGCTTCACGTTTTTTCCGAGAGATACGCTGCTTCTCCTCTAGGCGTTGCTTCTCAGCATTAGCTTCATCCCAACGCCCATTCTCCATGAGTCGTTGGTCAGGTCGAAGTCTACTATCTGTGGGAGCAGTACCACTTTCAGGGGCATTGAGTGTCAAAGCCAGCTCTGAGAAATAGTACATGTTCTCAGCATTCTTCCTGCAACCAAGGGAGGAGAAAGAAGATTCAGGTGGCAGGAAGACTCTGACTTGGACCCCAGACTTCCCAGGTTCCACCAGAAGAAGTTAGCGTAACTTTGTTCTTAGAATGGCAGAAAGGAAATATAGGAGGCAGAAATAATGCAATTTGACACCACGGTAAGTGCTGTAGCTCCCAGCCAATGGAATCCTGGGATTTGCAATTTTACAAGGTCTTTAGCACTCTGCCAAAGAATGCTAATACCTCACAAAACTACAAATCCCAGGATTCTGTAGGATGGAGCCATGGTAGTTAGTGTTGTCCAACAGCATTGTTTCTAGAGGATCCACAGACTCTAAACTTCTGGGATCACCAACTCCTTCAAAGGGTCAAAACACTTTCACCTAGGGCCACATATATCCTGTGACTACACCATTCAGGCATTGCAGCTAGCTAGCATCTTGAGAGACTGTAAGAGTTTGCAGCTCTTATGACAGATTTGAATGTGTGGGCAGCGCTTGATGAATAAGTTAGGAAGTTCAAGAGAAAGAAGAAAGGTTAAGACTGATGTTGAGTTTCCAGCAGTTACAGAACAAGACAGCAGGGCATGTATTGTTTGGCCCATGAACATCTATGTATGCGCAGAATGAAGGACAGGTTGCTTATTTGTAACCATAGATCTTCGAGTGGTCTTCTGTGAATTCACAGTGGGTAATTCCTGCGCCTGTGCAGAGCACTTGGAACATTCTAGAATCACTAGGCAGAAGATTTTTGGCGTAACTCCGCCCATCCTAATGGCCCCTTTAAAAGCACTCCCACTTAATTCCCCTTGGTTCCTTGAACGACGACGCAATTAGCAGCATCAGGAACATTAAGCATATATGCCATAGCAGGACACAGAGGAGAGGATGGGCGGGTCTGTGTGAATTCACAGAAGACCACTCGAAGAGCTATGGTTACAGGTAAGCAAACTATCCATCTTCTTCGTGGTCTCTGTGAATACACACAATGGGTAGATTAGCACGCTTCCACTCTAGGAGGAGGGTATGTCATGCTAATAGGTAAGACTAGAACAGTGTTAAACAAGTGATGTCCCTGAGGCACAGTAATGAGCACCAAGTACCATGAATACAAGCATTTTCATGTATTAACATGAAAGTAGCCCATAACCATATAATACCAAAGTTGACCACAATAAGAACTCACTTATTGAATAGAGGATAACAATACTGCCCTCCCAAACGCAGCCTCATGACGAGACCAAGTGTCCAATCTGTAATTTGATATAAAAGTCAAAGGCGTGGACCATGTAGCTGCCCGGCAAACATCTTCCAACGGAATTCCAGAGAGGAAGGTAGCTGAAGCGGAAACTGCCCTAGTGGAATATCCACAAACCCGAGAAGGCAAGGGCTTCTGGGCTAGTTCATAACAAAGAGAGATGGTTGAAACCACCCATTTGGACAAACGCTATGGAGAAATAGGGACACCCAACTTAGAGTCTGCATAGGACACAAACAGTTTCGGAGACTTTTGAGATGGAGCTGTCCATTGTACGAAGAAGGCAAGGGTTCTCCAAGTGTCCAGGGAATGGAGAGGCTGTTCAAAGTCATCCTTTGGATCCTGCATAAGGGCCAGGAGGACAATGGATTGGTTCAGGTGAAAGCTGGAAACCACCTTAGGGAGAAAAGAAACGTCCGGTTTCAGAACTACCTTGTGTCTGTGGAACGCCAAATATGGAGGATCGGTGCGGAGTGCACAAAGTTCACCAGCTCAACAGGCAGAAGTGATGGCTATGAGAAAGGCTGTTTTACAAGATAGAAGTCTGAGGTCCGTAGAAGCCAAGGGCTTGAAGGGGCACTTTGACAACTGAGAGAGGACAAGCTCTAGGCTCCAAGACAGTGTGGGCTCAAGCACAGGAGGATGCAAGTTGGCATAGCCCTTCAGAAATTTCATGACCATTGCGTCACAAAATGGAGAAGGTCGACCTCGTGCCTGCAACTCGGTGGAGATAGCTGCCAGATAGCCTTCAGAGATGAAAGGGAAAATCCCGAGTCCGACAGGTGTAGGAGGAAGTGGACAACGGTGGTCACTGAGGAGTAATCAATGGTGAGACCACAATCTGACAAAAAGGACTCAAACCAGTTCCACTTATAGAAGTAGGAACGACGCGTAGAAGGGTGGAGAGATGCATCAAGTACTGTCTGTACGTCCACAGGAATGTCTGGTGAAACTGCATGGCATGGGCCTGATGACCGAGTCAAGGCCGAATTCTCCAGGCTGTCAGTCTGAGGGTTTGTATGTCCAGGTGTCTGACGTTCCTGTCTTGAATGGTCAGTAGGTTGGGACGGTACGGAAGGTGTACAAATCAGCAGCGGGCCAGACGAAGAAGGGGAGCAAACCATGGTTGTCAAGGCCACTACAGGGCGAGCAGGATCGCATTCAATCGATCCAGCCGAAGCTTGGCCATTACCTTGGTCAGAAGCGGGAACAGAGGGAACAGGTACAACAGCGGTCTGTTCCTTTGGAAAAGGAATGCATTCCCTCTTGACTCTCGAAACCGGGACCTGGCGCAGAACTGACGACACCGTGTGTTGGTGGGAGTCACAAAGACATCGATCTCCAGACTCTCCTAGTGTTGAAACAGGTCCCGAGCCACTGAGCGATGCAGCATCCACTTGTGAACAGACGAATTCAAATGGCTCAGTTCGTCTGCAAGAGTCTTCTCTCCAGGAAGATGGAAGAATATGCCTCGGGATGCATTAGTTCCAGATTTCGAGGGTCAGAGACAGCAGGGAGTGGGATCTCGTTCCTCCTTGTTTGTTGATGTAGTACATAACCAAGGTGTTGTCCATCACCAGTAGGACTATATTGCTGATTACTAGTCTCTCGACGGCCCGAAGTGCTTTCTGTAACACCAGGGGCTCGAGGACATTGATATGGAGCTCCTGTTCCTTGGTAGTCCAGATGCCTTGAACCACATATGTTTCGAAGTGGGTTCCCCACCCGAGCGAAGATGCATCTGTAGTGATCGAGACCTGTGGTTGCGGGGGCTTGAACAGCATGCCTGATAAGATGTTGTCTGGTACCAACCACCAATCCAGGGAACATTGGATCACACGAGGCATAGTAAGGAGTTTGTGAGGAGAGTCCCACAATGGGTTGAAGATGCTCAGATACCAAGACTGAAGCGGCCAGAATCAAAGTCTTGCAAAATGAGTGACTGACGTTGTGGCTGCCATGTGGCCCAGGAGAACCTGAACAGAGTGCGCAGATAGCCTCCAGGATCGACGGCAGCAATGGATTAAACTTCTTAGGGTATTGAAACGAGCCTCCGGTAGGTAGGCCATTACGAACCTCAAATCCAGATGGGCCCCTATGAACTGGAGGGATTGCTCCGGTTTGAGATGTGACTTTTCCAGATTGACAAGTCCGAGTGCATCTAGCAGACATAATGTCCTGTTGATATCCATGAGAAGCTGAGGGCAAAATCCAGCCACCAGGAGCCAGTTGTCAATGTAGGGGAAGATGACCACCCCTTGTTGACGCAAGAAGGCTGCTACCGCCGCCATGCATTTTGTGAAGACTCTCAGGGCTGTGGCCAGTCTGAACAGTAAGACACGGAACTGAAAGGCCTCATTCTCGATCTGGAAGGCGAGGAATTTCCTGTGGGCTGGGTGGATCCCCACATGGAAGTACGCTTCCTCAAGATCAATGAAGGCGAACCAGTCATCCTTCTGGAGGAGGAGCAGAATCGAAGCCAGAGTGACCATACGGAACCTCTTCGGAACAATAAACTCTTTCACCCTGCAGAGGTTGAGGATTGGATGGAGGCCACTGTGATGCACCAGGTAACACGCACGCTGAATCAACAAACATGTAGCAGCAACATGGTTTATTGATCAAGGATATGCATACGGTTTCATTCCAAAGCCTGTTCTGACTGGCCCCCAGGACAGAGCAGACAGATAAGACCTTTGTTAGGTTTCAATTCCCTGTAGGCCTGGGAAGCCTGGGAACCATTAGAGAGGGTGAGGGAGGCAAGGAAAATACATTCCACTCTCACAGCTGCTAATCTTAGCTGCCAGGAGGGAAGGTTTGTAGAGTTTAAGGCGGGCTGGCCAGCCTCCAGGAGTTAAGGTGTTCTGGGAAATGTTCCCAAGAGAACCAACCCATTATCCAAACCATGTCGAGGCCTACTCTGGAGTATTGCAAACCCCAGTATCCAGAGTAGGGCACGACATACTGTCCTTCCTATGAGAAGCAACCTAGCTGACACAAAAACCCCAACAGAAGCCCTGCAGAAACACATATCAACCTGGCTTGTCAGGGAAGCGGGCATGGAACTTCGCCAACAAGCGAGGGGCACGGATGTGGTCAACATTAACTCATTCCACATGACCCAAAGGAAGGTGGTTCCACTGTACTGTACTGTACTGTACAGTACTGTAGCACCCCCATCAACGCCTAGAGTCCAGAATGTCAGAGATTTCAAAGTGTTGATCATCATCAACCATGACAGGGCTGGGCATCTCAGATGCCGGATGTAGTGGTCTTGGAGGAGCCGCGGGCTTCAGCAGGCTGGAATGAAACACAGGGTGCACATTACGATACAACTTATGTAGAGACAGTTCAAAAGCAACAGAATTGATTTGACACACAATAGGAAACGGTCCAATATATTTTGGCCCAGTTTCTTTGACAGTTGGGGACTCTTGAGAAACCTGGTGGAGAGGTACACCTGGTCCGCCACCGCATAGGGGGGAGTAGGGTTCCTCTTCTTGTCTGCTTGCCGTTTGTATTGGGCCTTAGAAAAGTCCAGGGCAGCCACAACCTTAGGCCATGTGTCCTCTACCTGAGCACTCCACTGAATTAAAGGAACAGGGTCTTTAGGGTTCACTTCCCCCAATGGCAAGTGATTAAACTCCTGGACGAAAACAACCTTGAAGGGGGAGAGTCCACTGCTCTGATGAACTGCATTATTGTAAGCAACCTCTGCGAATGGTAACAGGTCTACCCAGTCCGACTATTGAAAGCACCTTCAAAACCGTTCCAAAGTTGCATTCATATGCTTCATGTTACCGTCCGACCCAGGATGACTGCTGCTTAATCCCCTCTCAATCCCCAAGAACTTAGTGAATGCTTTCCAAAACTGGGAAGTGAACTGCACCTCCCTGTCTGAAACAATCTTGGCAGGAACCCCATGAAGTCTATAAATGTGCTAAATAAGTAGCTTGGCCAGTTACTGGGCCGTGGGGATGCTTTTGCAAGCGACAAAATGGGCCTGTTTTGAAAACATGTCCACTACCACTCAAATGAGAGTTTCCCCCTTGCTTTCAGGCAGGTCCACAATGACATCCATGCTTATCACTTTCCAGGGCTTGCCTGGGGTGGGCAGTGGAACTAACAACCCTTTGGGCCTCCCCCCCTTTTTTGGCCATGGCACAAACGTGACACCCTTTTACATACTCCTCCACCAAATCTGCCTTCTGGCGAGGTGTAGCGTCTTGACATAGACAAAATGGCCTGCAGTTTTTACATCGTCACATTGCTTGAGAAATGAGGGCCGCATGAATGCGGGAACATACATGTGCTCCTCCTTCCAAGCCAAACCCTCCTGTAGGTCAACCTCAGCACAGTGGGCTTGAAACCATGGGTCTTGGGAGAGGGTGTCCGCCATCTGGCCCTGCCAACCCCCATCCTTGGATATGGCCATGGGCAGGTCCTGACACTGGGGCCTTTGGGCCGGGATCTCACCAGGGGGCACGGACAG
Organism: Gambelia wislizenii; assembly: GCA_030847615.1. Classification (NCBI taxonomy): domain Eukaryota; kingdom Metazoa; phylum Chordata; class Lepidosauria; order Squamata; family Crotaphytidae; genus Gambelia; species Gambelia wislizenii. The sequence goes on from JAUMIR010000001.1 coordinate 340,568,729, forward strand.
GGGTGACACAGGACCGCCCGGCTGAGTGGGATCTGGATGCCCCTTCTCCTGCAGAGATTGGCTCAAGCGGGGGCCTGTCTCAGTGGCATGCCACTTTGTTTGACTGCATGTGAGGACTGCAAGACTCAAATGCAAAGGGGAGAAGACAGTGTCAATGACCTCTTTCCTTTTGCTCTCATGCTGCGGAAGCCTTGACAAAGCGTCTGCCAAGAAATTCCTTTTTCCCAGGATAAACTTCAATGTGAAGTTAAACCGGTAAAAGAAATCTGCCCACCTAATCTGCTTGGGGCTCCGTCGACGTGGGGTTTTCAGAGCTTCAAGGTTTTTGTGGTCTGTCCAGACCTCAAAAGGCTGGGAAGATCCTTCCAGGAGCTGGTGCCAGGTCTCCAGCGCCACCTTGATGGCCCCTGCCTCCTTCTCCCAAACTGGCCAATTTTGCTCTGTTTCATTGAATTTCCTGGAGAGGTATGCACAGGGCCTGAGTTCCCCCACTTCACTCTGTTGAAGCAGTACCCCCCATTGCTACCTCAGAGGCTTCTACTTGCACCACAAAGGGTTCGTCGGGGTAAGGGTGCTTGAGAATGGGTTCAGAAGTGAACAACCTTTTCAATTTCTCAAAACTCTGTAGGCATTGATCAGTCCAATTTTGGGGGGCAGCATTTCGCGTTTCCCCTCCTTGCGTGTACTCTGTCCACCAGACCCCTTGGTTTTAAGCATCTCAGTGAGGAGTAGTGCAACCTCTGCAAAGTCAAGGATGAAGGACCTGTAAAAGTTTGCAAATCCCAGAAAACTTTGTAATTGTTTTCTGTTCTTGGGAGCTTCCCATGCCAAAACTCCCTTAACCTTCTCTGGTTCCATTTCCACCTCCTAGCTAGAGATGTGATACCCCAGATAGTCCAACCGGATCTGATGGAACTCGCATTTGGACAGTTTGGCATATAGTTTAGCAAGCTTGCTCAGCTCCTTTTTCACTAACTTGACATGGGATGTGTAGTCCTCAGAGTAGCTGTGCACATCATTGAAATAGACCAATACCCCTTTGTATAAAAACTCCCTAAGCACATCGTGAATCAGGTTCATGAACACCCCCCGGGGGCCCTGATAAGCCAAAAGGCATCACAAGAAACTCAAATGTCCATAGTTGACAATTGAAAGCAGTTTTCTATTCATCCCCCTCTTTAATCCGCACCCCATAGTATGCCTCCCTCAAGTCCAGTTTGGTGAAGATTTTGCCTTTGGCTAAACAAGCCAGCATGTCCTTCATCAAAGGCAGCGGGTATTGATTCATGACACTGACCGCATTTAGGCCGCGATACTCCAGGCACAGCCTCAGAGAGGAATCCCGTTTGCACCTACACAGAACCGGGGGGCCCAAGAGGGAGGTTGTGGGCCTAATGAAGCCCCGTGCTAAATTTTTGTTTATGTATTCTCTCAAAGCATCCATCTCTGCCGGCATCATGGAATAAATCTTGGTTTTAGGCAGTTTGGTCCCTGGGACAAGTTCAATAGCACAGTGAAAAGGCCTGTGTGGTGGTGGGGGTAAGATGTCACATCCCTTCTCTTCGAGAACAATGCGCCATTTCTTATATTCCACAGGTAGGTCTTTTACCTCCCCAGCACCAAGGCTACTAAAGATTCTTGGGGGCTTTCTCCTAAGGAACCCCCCTACCACAGGGCCCTTCCCCTCACCAACCAGGCAATGTTCTTGGATGCAGGAGGGATCTGTGAAAGTGATGATTTCTTTGACCTAGTCTATGGAGGAGTTGTGGAACTTCAGCCAATTGAGGCTGAACACCGCTGCTGGCACCAGACCAAGGGCAATTACAAACTGGATGATCTTCTTGATGATCCCCCACGCTCATTCTCACTGACTTACGTCATGCGCCTTGCGGGGCCCCCCTTCATCATCCCCCCATCCATCTGGGAGAGCCATATGGGCTTACCCAGCTTCACCGTGCCCAGGCTTAGTTCCCTCACTAAGGATGGGTGGATAACCACTTGCTTGCACCTAGTCTACCATCACCATGACCTTGCAGGGGCCCCCTTCCCATTGATTCCTATCTTAGCCTTAATAAAGAGCGGGGCTTTGACTCCACTCACCACAGCACCTGGGTGCCCTTCGGGGTTAGCCCACCCTCGGACGCTTAGTAGAGCAAGCTGGGTCTGTTTCCTGCTTGGCATTGGAGGAGGATCCGCTGTCCCCCAATTCCCAGGATGGCTCCCCAGACGGGTGGCCGGGAACCAGAGGGCGTGCTGTTGCTTTGGCTTTTGGCTTGGAGGTCATCTTTGGGGCCATCACCTTTCCTTCTGGTTTCTTAGCTGACTCCTCACACTGGTTGCTCCGGGGTTCCTTGTCTAGGTATTTCGCTATGCGGTGACCACTCTTTTCGCAGTGAAGACACAGCCCTTTTCGCATCCACCGCTCCTTTTCTGTCTCCACCACTGTGCTGCCTGCCGGCCATGCAGCCTTGGCCTTCTTAGCCACCCCGCCCCCGCTGGGTTTGCTGGCCAGCCCCTGGCACTGACTTGCTAGCTTCACGCTCTGCCTCAGGGTTTCCACCTCCCTGTCCAGGCGAACCCATCCCAGTAGGGTTTCAGGGTTCCCTTAGACAAGTGCCCACTCCAGGATGTCAGCATTAAGGCCATCCTAAAATACTGTACTTTTGTGGCTTTGGTCCAGTCAGGGATCTGGCTGGCAAGATGGCATATTTAGCTACGGATCGCAGGCCCTGTTGCAGTCACAGTAGCTCTGTGCGCGCCCGCCTTCTTCGCAATGGGCACGGAGTGCCATCATGAAGTTGTGGAAATTTTCCAGCTCAGGAGCCCCCATGTCGTAGAGCCCCACTAGCCATTGTGCCGCTTCTCCTTCCAACTGGTTGGAGACATACTGGACCTTCTCGTCTTCTGTCTGGAATTCCTCCTCCCAGTGAGACATGAATCCCATCACCTGGGTGAGGAAGAATGGCAGCTTCGTGGTGCCCATTAAAAGTTGCCTTCAGGTCTTGATACTTAAGGCCTCGTGGGCATTCTCGCACCTCCGCTGGTCCAGGAGTCGGTAGGCCTGAACCCCCCCAGAGGTGCCAGAACACCATCAGGTACCCCCCTGGCACTGGAACTGGGATGGGTGCTGGGAGGCCTCCGTCTCCCGGGGGAGGGGTGACTGGGGGTGCCGGTTGGGGGGGTGCCGGTTGCTGGGGCAGCCACTGTAGAATTTCTCCAAGGCTGGTTTGCATCAACTGCATCTGCTGTTTCACTTGCTGCACCTCTCTCTCTAATTCAGGCTGAGGGCATCTCCACACATAGTCGCGAGTCTCACAGGCCGGTGGCAGCTCCCCTCTCAGCGATTGGCGGTCCTCCCAATCCTGTTTGTCTGGCCCGAACCAGCTGCTTCCCATGGCCAAACCTGGTCCGCGTACAGGCATTTCTAAGAGGTGGCTGGCTGCACCTGGAGCTCTCCAGGCTCCTGGCTCCATCACCGCAGTGAGGGCAGTCAGCCTTCCGGCCCTTCTCCACTCCCGACACTGCCTCAGCCTGTAGGTTTGAGCCGACATCTGTCGCCTCGTGTCCACTGTTGGAGCCCCCAGGTGTGGCTCCAGTTTTTCCATCCTCAGGGCCTTCTGCCAGAGTTTCTTACATCCAGGTCTTGTCCTCAGGGAGTTGGGACATTCTCGCACCAAGCTACCTTTAAGGACTAGAGTCAGAACTAGCTTATTACAGACATGCTGAATCAACACGCCTATAGCAGCAACATGCTTTATTGATCAAGGATATGCATACAGTTTCATTCCAAAGCCAGTTCTGACTGGCCCCAGAACAGAGCAGACAGATAAGATCTTTGTTAGATTTCGATTCCCTGTAGGCCTGGGAAGCCTGGGAACCGTTAGGGAGGGTGAGGGAGGCCAGGAAGATACATTCCAGACTCTCACAGCCAGTGACCTTGGCTGCCAGGAGGGAAGGTTTGTAGAGTTTAAGGCAGGCTGGCCGGCCTCCAGGAGTTAAGGTGTTCTGGGAAATGTTCCCAAGAGAACCAACCCCTGTTATCGAAACCATGTCATGGCCTACTCTGGAGTATTGCAAATCCCAGTATCCAGAGTAGGGCACGACAGCTGCCATCCGTCTTGGTGACCAGAAAGTACCTCAAGAAGCAGAGATGACGATGTTTTGGATCTACAGGTTTGATGGCTCCTTTTTGTAGTAGTGTCTGCATCTCCTTGAGAAGGGGAGGGGAGGGCAGTGTTCAGATCCGGCCTGTCAGTGGAAGTGTCTTGAACTCGATCAAGTAACATTCCCGGACAATGCGAAGCACCCAACGGTCTGATGTTATCGTTGACCACATGTCCAGGAATATCGACAGGCAGTTTCCAAACACTGGATTCTAAAGAAAGAAGAAAACAGGATGAGTAGGTAATTAATATCGTCTCCTTCCTTGGTCCTTCGATCTCTGCTTAGTTGGCTGATGGTATTGGGAGGTAGAGGCTTGATTCCTCACCGAGGATGCCGATGAAGTCAGTTGCTGGTATCGAGCATACCTGGATGGTTGAGGCATATACCCCCTACAGAAAGACTGGGTGTAGGGGGAAGACTGCAACCCGGAGTGGCCCCTTGACCGATATGCAGAAGATGAGGCTGATGGCATACCGTACTTTCACGCGGTGGTCCTCATCTTCTGTGTGAACTCCAGCTTATCATCAGTGGAGGCGTTGAAGAGGTCAGAGTGGCCAAAAGGCATGTCTTTGATGACCGTGGAAGCTTATGGGGTGAGTCATGATGAATGAAGCCAGGCGTGCCATCTAAGAGCCACAGAACCAACCACAGTCTTTGCAGCACAATCGGCTACATGCCTCGCAGAATTCATTTGTTGACCCGCCAGCAACTGGGCTTCCGTTTGTGCCGCCTCTCGTCGGGCAAATCCTGAATGAGAGGCCCCATTCGCTCCCACAGGACCATACACACCGAGTAATTTGCAATCCGGAAGCTCAATCCTGCGGCCAAGTAGATCTTCTTTCCAGTGATATCCAGCTATCATCCCTTGGGATCCACAGGAGTCGTCTGGGTTAGATGTTGCCGTCTATGTTGAGATGCCTCCACCACGACAGAGTTCAGGCGAGGGTGCTCCCGTAGCCAGTCAATGTCATCTCCTGAGATATAGTACAAGCAATCAATCTGCTTTGATGTCGACAGAATCAAGGACAGGTTCTCCCACAAGCCTTGAGTAAACTTCAACAGCGAAAGAAACACAGGAAGGTTGGCCACAGGAGGGGCCTTGGACTTGATCCTATGGTAGGTGGGGTCCACCGGATGGGACTCCTTCTCTAGGACCTTCAAATCCAGGGTGTGGGACATTCTCACAACTTGTCTGGCAAACGTATAAACATCGTCAGTGGGAGAAGAGGAGTCTTTGTCCAGTAGGTCTGGCAGGGGAGAAGGGGCCTGCGGCACGTACAAGATGGAAGAAGCCGATGAAACCGACAATGGTAAAGGGCTGCGATGATGGTGAAGGGCTGTGAGGTTGATGATGCAGGGAGGTGGTTCATAGAGGAGGTGTTGGTGGTACCGGAGGCAGAGGGTGAGGCTCCGGCCGTATCGGTGACACCTGACTACCTGTATCCTTCATGAGAAGCTTGGCAGGCTGAAAAGCTTCAGAAGTTCTCTCCAACCCATGGAAAGAAATGTGTGGTGGCGAGTGGTAGTGTAAATGTCCAGTCTCCAAACCCGAAGTGAACTGAGATCAATGGGGGAATATAAGGCCGTGAGATCTCAGCGGAGACATCAGTGGAAGCTCAAATGCCGAACGGGCCACCTCATAAGCACCATATGAATGCTTGACGTATGATAATCGAGGTGATGGGGTATGAGCCCTTCCAGCCGCCTCCTGAGATGTGGTATTGATGTCAATCTCCATTGTGTTCTTACCGAGCAGTTCGTCCTGTAAAACTATGAGCACAGGGGACTGGAGTAGTCAGGCAGGTCTGGAGTTTTTCAGAGACATTACCCACCTCTACCTGGACAATCTCCAAGGAGGGAGTAGGAGTCACCTCTGGAGAATGGGAACAGCTTCAAGCATGAGCCTTCGCCTCCGTCACCTGGGCCAGTACAGGCGTAGGAACCGACAGTACGGCCGGTACTGTAATGACGTCAGCAGATTGTGTCTGTGTAACAGGCTCAAGCGCCACGGCGGCCACCACAGTGGACCTTGGGCATTCAGCGGGACGAAGAGAAGAATGTCTGTCTTCTTCTTTGGCTTGTCCTGTTTGGATGATGCCGAGGAGTCTTGCTCCCAACTGGAGCCAGACGGTTTGGAGGCGTCTCGGTCCGAGCATATGTGGAGGGCCTTGAATCACAATCCCGTGTCAGTCCCGATGCAGTTGAATGCTTATGAGACCAAGGTACAGCCTCTGGGTCTGAAGCCACTGACTGACACCGGGACGGGCTCGAGGATTGATGCCGGCACTTGGCGGTTGGACTCACCGACGGGGAGTGACCCCTCTTCTGAGGCTGGACAACAGAACTTTGGGCAGCCAAAATAGAGGCAGGTGCAGCTCTTAGAAACAACGTCTTCTCTTATAGGAAGGACTTGAGGCGAGAAAAACACTGCTTACGAGCTTGAGGGGTAAATGCCCGGCAATGAACACAATCATCCACATTGTGAGCCTCACCCAGGCAGATGAGGCACTTTGAGTGCCCGTCAGAGCTTGGAAGCTTTGCCTGGCAAACGGAACACTGTTTGAAGGCAGTAGACTTCAATGCCATAATCAACGAATTAGATGGATGAGACAGAAGACGGGTCAAGCCTGTCCAGGTCATGCCAAATCGGAGTTGAAACCAAGCCAAAGAGTCGAAGAGAGAGAGAGAGCCATAAACCAGTCCGAAGGCCAAAAAGCCAGAAAAATCACAATAAGCCAATGGTGAATCCAAAAATCAAAGTTCAAGACAGTCCAAGTCAAACCAAGAATAGTAAGACCGAAAGTGAAAGAGCTCTAGCAAGAGAAGTTCCTATGTGCTGCTCGCATGGCAGACGAAAAGGAAGTGAGGGGAATTAGGCGGGAGCACCTTTACAGGGACTGTTAGGCTGGGCAGAGTTACTGCCAAAACTCTTCTGCCTAGCGATTCTAGAACATTCCAGAGTGCTCTGCGCAGGCACAGGAATTACCCACTGTGTGTATTCACAGAGACCACTAAGAAGATCATGTATGTATACACATAATGACAGACAGACAGAAGAATTTATAAAATTACCCCTTTTTTGTGCATTTCATAGAATCAGAGTTGGAAGAGACCACAAGGGCCATGTAGTCCAACCCCCTGCCATGAAGGAATACCCAATCAACACAATCCCAACAGATGGCCATCCAGCCTCTGTTTAAAAACTTCATTTGTTGGAGAAGATGTTAGATAACATTTTTTGGAGAAGACATAAACTTCATAGAATAGAAAGGCAGATCAGGGAAATAGGGATTCAGCCTGTGCTGGATGGGGTCACACTCCCCCTGTAATCTCAGGTTCGCAGCTTGGGTGTGGTCCTGGACTCAGATCTCAGCTTGGATGCTCAGGTTTCGGCTGTGGCCAGGAGTGCATTTGTACAGTTAAAACTTGTGCGCCAGCTGCACCCATTCCTTGACAAGTCAGATCTGGCTACGGTGACACATGCCTTGATTACATCCCATTTGGACGATTATAACACACTCTACGTGGGGCTGCCTTTGGAAACTGTTTGGAAACTTCAGCGGGTCCAAAATGCTGCGGCCAGGCTGTTGACTGGGGCAGGCTACAGGAATCATGTGACCCCCCCCTGCTGAAACAGCTGCATTGGCTACCAGCCCGTTTCCAAGCAGAATTCAAAGTGCTGGTTTTGACTTTTAAAGCCCTAAATGACTAGGGTCTAAACTATCTGAAAGAACATATCTCCCTATAAAAGCCGGCGCGAGTGTTAAGATCGGAAGGGGAGGGCTTTCTCTCAGTCCCACCACCTTCACAGGCGTGGTCGGTGAGGACTTAGGAGAGAGCCTTCTCTGTGGCTGCTCCAGATGGCCCTCTCCCTGCTCTCTTTTCGTTGGCAGTTGAAGACGTTCTTATTTAGGCAGGCATTTGAGAACTGAATTTTAATCAGTGTGCTGCTTTTAATGTTTTAATGTTGTATTTTTTATTGATTTTATGTTTTTAATTCATGTTGCGTTTTTAATTATGTGGAAATTAATTTAATGCTTTTTTAATTTTGTAAATTGTGATATTTTAGTTATATTTTTTAACTGTTATAAGCCATCTTGAGTCCTGTCTTGGGAGAAAGGAGGGGTAGAAATCTAATAAATAAATAAACGAAAAAATAAATAAAATACTCAACACTAACTAGGGTGTTATCTAAAAATACCGCATATTCTGGCGTATAAGACAACTTTTGAGCACTCAAAAATACCCTCCAGAATTGAGGGTCGTCTTATACGCCAGATGTACTTTGCTTCACCTGCCTACCGATCTCCTGCCTCTTCGCAACCTTCGCAAATGTAGCGAAGAGGCAGGAGATGTAGCAGGGGGGGTGAGGCAAAGTGTTTAGCAGTTCATTCTCCCTCTCCTCTGCCTTATCCCCCTTTGGGGAGCAACCGAAGACAGAGGAGGGGGGCGAATGTTGCGGTTTGCCACGGCTGCCGCTCGATCGCCTGTGTGTTCAGCGGCAGAGGCAAACTGGCATTTTTGCCCCTTTCCCCCCACCTTCAAGGAAGGTGGGGGAAAGGGGCAAATCTAGTGATTTGCCGCGGACACCCCCGCTTCCCCCGCCTTGGTCCCCTTTGGAAGAGAGCCAAGACGGAGGGAGGGGGGGCGGCAGAGGCAAACTGGGCATTTTCAAGGAAGGTGGGGGAAAGGGGCGAATCTAGCGGTTTGCCGCGGACACCCCTGCTTCCCCCACCTTGGCCCCTTCGGAAGAGAGCCAAGACAGAGGGAACGGAGCTGCCAAGGCAAACTGGGCATTCTCACCCCTTTCCTCCACCTTCGAGTCAAATTTGACTGGAAGGTTGAAGAGAGGGGCTAACGCCATGGTTTGCCTTGGTGGCTGCCCATTCCCTCCATCTTCCTTCCCTTCGCAAAAGGAAGGAAGATGGTAGGAATGGGCAGCCACCGAGACAAACTGGGTATATTTGCCCCTTTCTTCCACCTTTGAGTCAAGGGTGACTGGAAGGTGGAAGAGAGGGGCGAATGCCGCAGTTTGCCACGGACGCTGCCCATCCCCCCCCCATCTTCATTCCTTTCGCAAAGGGAATGAAGATGGAGGGAATGGGCAGTGGCTGAGGCAAACTGGGTTCATTCGGCCCCCTCCTCTGCCTTCACCCCCTTTGGGGAGCAACCGAAGGTGGAAGAGAGGGGCGAATGTTGTGGCTGGCTGGCTGGCTGGGAGAGCCCTGCCAGCTGATCCTGTTCGCTTTCCCAACTCACGAGGAGATCCTCGTGAGTTGGGAAACAGAGAGGATCAGCTGGCAAGGCTCCCCCACCCAGTCAGCCAACCAGCCAAATTAGGGGGTGGTCTTATATGGCAAATATATGCTAAACCCTAGATTTTTAGTTGAAAATTGGGGGGTCGTCTTATATGCCCAGTCGTCTTAATACGCTGGAATATACGGTATCCTCCTTCACTCAACTAAAGTCAGTTGAAAGAACCTTCACAGTGACCAATCTCTTTGGTAGTCAAAGGAAGCACAGCCATGCATTGGCAAGCTACCACCCTTACTCACGGGAGCGGGTTCCTCTTCCATAACATGACTCGGCTGTCCTCAGCTTCATGTACTCTTTGCCGGCTATCACCACCATTCTCCACAGTAGGGATCACTTTGAAGCAGTCCATTTTCTCGTCCCACGTTCCCAACAACATATAATGCACTTTTCCTGATGAATCTAACACCTCTCCAGTGACCTGTTATAGAAAGATTTCAGTAAAGTGATGGAGCAGGTATTCTAGCTATTTCCTTTCCAGCAAAATTACAAACAAATCCTTATGGAAGACAAACTGTTTTATAACTTTCTCCCGGATAACAGAGAAACTGAAAATCACGGTCCTCTCCTCACTAGGGCTGCTTTGGTAACACATTGCTCTCCAAAGTGCAACTACAACATCAACTGCTTGCACAGTCACTGTTGCACACATGGCCCATCCTCTTATGTATGGCTCCTCTTGTTCCCAAGTAGATCCCCCTCTTTTCTCTTCATCTCTCTCTGCAAAGGAGCCTTCATTGTCTTTACCAGCCTAGAGTAGAATGTTAAAGCACATCCTCTTACCTTCCTAGCCACATCTCTTGAGAAGTAGCTGTAAGGAACAAACTTAAGAATACACTTCTCATTGGTCTTATGGTTCAAAATCTCAATCTCGCCGGACTGAAAAGAAGAAAAGTGAGGGGAAAAGTCAAAAAGGCTCAACAGCACTTAGGCAACATGCTAAAATGGTTGTGTTACTGGTGAGTGAATGATCCAAAACAACAAATTGATGGGAGGTCTGGAAAATGGATCTCTGATCTCCTGTTTCCCAGCATTACCATCTGAGAACAGCTGGCTCAATACTACTTATATACGCACACACCCCATCTTTGACTCACCTGATCTATCCATAATTTGCCCACTATGATGTTGTGTACTGTAGTGGTAACCTTTTTCCATGTGTAGTGATTGCCAGTTGCATGAAAGATACAGTGGATGGTACCTAGAAAATAGGGAAAAGGTGCTTCAAACTAATCTCTAAGGATGAAGAGTCCAGTGAAAAATACACCAAACCCACTGGATAGGACTATTTGCTTCAGATATGGAGGTTCTAATCCCTGCTCAGTTATGGATGAATGGATTTTTCCTTTACTGTCTATTCTATTTGTTTTCTACACATGCCCATTTTATCAGTTTTTAAAGTACTAAATGTCTAAATATCTCCAAGGGGGCTATGACAGCAATGAATGCATTAATGAATGTTGTACATTTCACAAATATTCACTGTAGGCCTCTGCTGTTTTCCCAGACAACCTAACTATATCTATAAATGGGCTGCAAACCCTAGACTGTGGTACAAAATGGGGAGCACAGATGCATGTTTGGTTCCTCCAAAAAGCAGCACTAGTCTTGTTGTGCACTTCTAGAAAAGCAGACTATAGTAGTGACAATTCAGTGGCAAAGGCTTACCAAGAGGCATGATTGAGAGGTATTTGCCACGGAACTTGCTGGTGATTTTAATCTCCTGACGAAGGGTCCAGCCATGCTTGGAGTCAGCATGATGAGCAGCTGCAGGAGGGTGGTGGCTTACCTATGGGAAATGAGAAACAGACATCAAGTAAGGGCAAAAGGCATATTCCATCTCAGCAACTGAGTCTCCAGGGCCATCCAGACACAGACAGGAAGAAGTACAGTTGCCCCTCGACATTTGTGGCTTTCACATTCGCGGTTTTGATTATTCGCAGTTTAGCCCCAGCCCCTTAGAGGAGGCTGCCGAGAGGCGGGGCAACCTCCTGCCTGCACCTTCTCCGGCCTTCCAGAGGTGGGTCCGGGGCTTCAAAGCCCCGGAGTCTGCTCAGGAAGGCTGGGGGGTGGGGCGGGCAGCCTCCCTCCCTCCCTCCGACTTTCCCGGCATTCCTAAAGGGACTCCGAGGCTTCTAAGACCCGGAGTCCCGGGAGAGGCCAGGCAGCTTCCCTCCCGCCCACTTGCTGCCTTCCCCAGCCTTCTTAAGTGGGCTCCGGGGCTCCAAACCCCAGAGTCCACTCAGAAAGCCTCCTCCCCACCCGCCCACTGCCTTCCCTGGCCTTCCTGAGGGGACTCCAAGGCTTCTAAGCCCCAGAGTCTATTCAGGAAGGCCGGTGAGAGAAAGGCAGACACCTGCCCGCTGCCTTCCCTGGCCTTTTTAAGTGGGCTTCGGGGCTCCAAAGCCCCGGTGTCCGCTTCAGAAGGCCGGAGAGAGGCAGCGCAGCCTCCTCCCCACCCACACGCTGCCTTCCCTGGCCTTTCTCAGTGGGGTCCGGGGCTTTGGAGCCCCGGAGCTCGCTGAGAAAGGCCGGGGAGAGGTAGCACAGCCTCCTCCCCACCTGCCCGGCCACCCATCCGCCCGCTGCTCCCCCCGGCCTTCTGAAGCGGGCACCGGGGCTCCAAAGCCCCAATACTCGCTTTGGAAGGCCGGGGGGAGCCAGCGCAGCCTCCTCCCCGCCCGCCTGCCCACCCACCCACCACTTCCCCTGGCCTTCCAAAGCGGGCGCCAGGGCTCCAAAGCCCCAGCGCTCGCTTTGGAAGGCCAGGGGGAGCCAGCGCAGCCTCCTCCCTGCCCGCCCGGCCACCCACCCACCCGCTGCTTCCCCCGGCCTTCCGAAGCGGGCACCGGGGCTCCAAAGCCCAGCGCTCGCTTAGGAAGGCCGGGGGGAGGCAGCGCAGCCTCCTCCCCATCCACCCACCTGCTGCCGTCCCGGCCTTCCTAAGCAGGCTCCGGGTATTCTAAGGCCCGGAGTCCCCTTAGGAAGGCCTGCGGAGAGGCCAGCCAGGCTGGCCAGACACCCTCCCGCCGCCTCCCTCCCTCTGGGGGGGGTGTTGCGGGAGCAGTTGTTATTCGCGGTTTTTCCACATTCGCGGGGGTCTCAAGAACGTAACCCCCACGAATGTGGAGGGACGACTGTAGTAATGAGATCTGAAAGACATCTTGGCTAGGAACTCAGCAAACTCACTTGGAGGTATGTTCCACTGGAATCAATGGAAGCAGACATTCTTAAGACTAAAAATATCAAGAGAACACTCCTGGAATCAAATATCTAGCTTAGGTTTGGAAAAGGAATACATCCTATTCCTTACCTGCTCACAGATGGAACGGTAGCCATTCTCTTCCAGCCGGTCTAGCTCAAAGGTTTCCCCTAAGAGGGGGTTGAATGGCTTGCTAGTGCGGAAGACAGTGGTGGAGTAAGACGATACAGTAAAGGCAGCCACATAACAGAGCTGATCCAGGGAGCTCTCACACTTGGCTGCACGGTCCAACAGGTCATGATATTCCAGGTCCTCTGTCAGGCGCTGCAGCATAGATAAGGGCTCGTTGAAGTTAACCTAGAAGCAGAAGAGGCAGGTTTACTGGCAGAAGAATTTCCTGGGACAAAGCATGCCATGCAAGGCTAGACACAGCAAGCAAGGCATCTTAACTGTACAGAGTTTATTGCAGCTCAGAGTCACTCTCACCACTGGGACAAAAGAGGTATAGGAGATGGCTTCCTATTCTTATCAACCACCCTACCCCACCCCCCACCCCGACTCCACATGGCATGGGGGAGGTAGCAAGCCCTCATTCTTGCTACCCAAACTAGGGTACAGGGACTCACTGGCATGGGGATCTTGGAGAGTTCCTTGCCAATGCAGTTCTTCATGATGCTCCACAAATTCAGGCTGTAATTTGGTTTGTGGGGAATTCTTGTTCTTTTTTCCTTTTTGGTGTCCTCCAACTGATGCTTACCCTATGGGAAAAACAGAAGATTAGTCAAAGCCAAGTAGGGAAGGTGTCAGCTGGTTAGTGAAGCCTGAACAGCTTCTGAACATATTTCCTAAACAGTTTCACTTTACTTGACCAAGGCTTACAATTAAACTACTACTCTTCTCTTGAAACCCTCATTTATGTACTAACCTACATCGACAATCACTCATCCTTAATGTTGTTAGTCTTAAACTTCCACATAGGCTAACAACAACAACAGTAATGGAATAAGGCTGACGCTGTAGCCAAGATCCCACCTGGTTTTCCTAATCTTGATCATACTTTGTACCCCATTTTCCACTCATTCTTTCTGCCTAATTTAGCTGGCAGGACCCTGCATGACAAGCTGCTGGGTGACTCCAGAGATTTGAGAATGACTCACATATTATCGTATCTTGCTTTGCAGAGCCCCACTAGCATCTGATGAAAAGGCTCTTCTCTTTTCCCTCTCCCTCCCCTCAGATCAAAGACAGATTACCTGCTCATCAAGACTGATGTCACTGCTAGCGCCACTGATGTTGCTGCCTGTTCGCCTAGAGGAACGAGAAGTACGTGCCATGAGAAACAGAGAACTAAATGTTCAAACTGAGGTGAGACTCTAACGACAGTTAAGAACACAGTGCTACAAAAAGTTGAAAGAAAAAGATTAGGGCACCTACTTTGGTAGAGCTAGAAGTCACTAGGTATAGTGCCAAACATTAAAGACCCATGGGCAGGGTTGGTTGGTTTAAACCAGGCTTAAACCTTGGTGTAAACCAAATGACTTAAAAAAACAACCCCAACATACACACATACTCCTGGGTTTTTAAAATTGATTATGTGTATATATGTATGTGTGTGTGTTTGTGTGTGTATACCTGCTAATTAAATCTGGCTATTACTATTTTCCAACCCTCTTACTGGAACAACAACCTTTAACAGTGTATTGGCAGTTGCTCATTGTTAGACCAGTATCCTTTACTTCTTTTCAATCACTTTATTTTATAGTGCAAGAAATGCCATTCAGAAACAAATCCTTCAATTAACGTAAGTTCAACACAAACAACTTGCTTTAAAAGAGCACTTCTAAAATAACAATTATTATTTAAGCTAGTGGCCAAATACCTGAACTGCATTTTGCTACTTACTTTTCTGATGTAGTCCTATATTGGTTTTAATGGGGGGGAAAATGGTTTAAACAAACAAACAAAAAAAGTTTAAACAACAACAAAAAAGGGGGTTGGGGTTGTTTTTTTTAAATAACTCTCTCTCCATCCCCACCCCTACTTATGGGCCTTCTAGGCAACTAGGGCCACTGGTCTCTATTTTTATTTAATTTTCTTTAATGTTTATTTACTGAGAGTGCCACCTGTCTCTCCACCAGGCTCCAACCAGGAGCCAGCAGGAGCCACCAGACTCAGCAGCATCTGCCCCAATGTCATCCATGAGTACAGCATAGATGGCTGCTGGCTCTGACAGGTAAAGTCTTGGTGGGGGGCAGCCCTTCAAAAGACAGGGTGATGCCAAGAAGGTTGGGGCGGGGGGGCTAAGGACAAAGAGACCTGAGAGCAAGGTTGGAAGAATCATAGAATCATAGAGTTGGGTCTATGATGAGGGACAATTCAATGTCAAAGGCTTAAAAAGGTAACGAGGGATGGGTTGAGTTCAGCTGGCTGCAGGAAGCTGAGACATGTGTGCTGACAGAAACACCTCAGGAGAGCTCCTTTTGAATCTCTCTCTGCAGCTTCAAGAGGACTTGCTGGAAGGCAGCGCTGCTGCCCTCATCCAAGCCCAGGCATAGAGTGAGTGCCAGGGAAAGCACAGAAGAGAGGGAGATTATTGGAAGCTTCAAGTGGCAATTTTGGAAAACTGAGGACAGCAGGAAGGACATGGATACTGCTTTGTTGGGTGCCAGAGAAGGAAAGGGGGCTCCCTCACACCTCCTGTATCCCCACCTAAGCTGAGTCATGCCTCCCTGTCAACACCCAAGATCTGCCATCCCACAGGACAAATCCTGCATGCACTTACCACCTTTGTGCACTCAGCTTCTGGAGTTTATAGCCCACCCCCAGGGTTGTGAGTTGTTACTCCTTAACCACATCAATAAACATGAGGGAGCCCTGGTGGCACAGTGGCTAAATGCCAGTCAATCCCAGAGAGCTCCAAGGTTGACTCAGCCTACCATCCTTTCGTAGGTTGGTAAAATGAGTACCCACCCAGCTTGTTTGGGGCAATTAGCTAAAAAAAACCAACAACAATGTAAACCGCTTAGGGAGTGCTTCGGCACTGAAAAGCAGTACAGTATATAAATATCAATGCTATTGCAATTCTGTGAGCACAGCAAAAGAGTATCTGTGACTTATTGGTAACTATGCAAGGCAGGGTTTATGATGTGCACCCCAAGGATGCACTGGCATTGATGACAAAGTCAAAAGGCAAGACACCTACCCTGGAGTTCCAGTGGATTATTTCAACAGTCATTATGACATGGCTTCTACAAGATCCAAGAAATCAAAAGGAAATTTAAACCAAGTGTGGAGATGCTCTACAACCAGCAGGGGAACACAATACATGACCAAGAAAACTAAAAAGACAATGGCTATTACTACTATTTCCCAACCCTCTTACTGGAACAACAATGACAAGGAACAGCTATATAAAAGATAATGAAAGGATGAAAGACTTATTTGAAGAAGAATCATACAAAGATGAACCTCAAATTTAAGAAAGTGAAGTGAAAGCTCAGTGAGAAGCTCAGCACTAAGAAGGAATAAATCAACAGGCAGAGATGGCACATCGATAGAACTGCTTCAGTCTGCAGTGACAGAATCAACTCTAGTTTTACCTAAATTCTGACAACAAATATGGAAAACAAAACAATGGCTCACAGATTGGAAATGTTCAATAGACATTTCCTATCTCCAAGAAAAGGGACAACAGTAATCAAGAAAGGGGATGCAGTAACCACAGGACCGTTGCATTAATTTCCCATGCAAGCAAAGTCATGCTCAAAATTTTACAACAAAGACTTCTACCACATATGGAGTGAGAATTGCCAGATGTGCAAGCTGGATTCAGGAAAGAAAGAGGCACTGGGAATCACATTGCAAATGTTGGATAATGGAGTACACCAAAGAATTCCAAAAGAAAATCAGCTTGTACTTTATAGACTACAGCAAAGCCCTTGACTGTTTAGATCACAAAAAGCTATGGATTGCTCTTTAAAAAATGGGTGTGCCAAAACATTTGATTGTCCTGATGCGTAACATGTACTCAGGACAAGAGGGTACTGTTAGAACAGAATATGGAAAAACAGATTGGTTTCCAATCAGAAAGGGTGTCTGTCAGGCAAGGTTGCATTCTATCAACCTATTGGCTTAACTTGTATGCTGAAAATATCATAGGCAGAGCAGGACTAGACTCGGAGGAAGGAGGTGTGAAAATCAGTGGAAGGAACATTAACAATTTAAGATATGCAGATGACACCATACTACTAGCAGAAAATACTAAAGACCTGGAACAATTACTGAAGAAAGTCAAGGAAGAAAGTACCAAGGCAGGTTTAATGCTGAACATTAAGAAAACAAAAATGATGACCATGGAGGGTTTACATAACTTTAGAGCAGATAATGAAGAAACTGAAACAGTTAAAAGTTTTTCCATACCTTGGCTCAATCATTGATCAGAATGGAGACTGCAGTCACGATATAAGATGATGATTAGAACTCGGAAGGGCAGCTATGAAAGGACTAGACAAGATCCTGAACTGTGAAGATATATTGCTGAATACTAAAGTTAGGATTATTTACTGTATTTCCCATCACTATGTATGACTGTGAAAGCTGGACAGTGAAGAAAGCTGATAGGAAGAGGATCAACTCATTTGAAATGTGGTATAGGAAAAGAGTTCTGCAGATACTGTGGACTGCTAAGACAAACAAATCAAACCCAAACTCTTCCTAGAAGCCAAAATGAGAGCTCTCACTAGAAGCCAAGATGACTAAATTGAGGTTGCCATACTTTGGCCATATCAAGAGAAGGCATGAATCACTAGAAAAGGCAATAATGTTTGATAAGGTAGAAGGCAGTAGGAAAAGAGGAAGACCGCATTTCAGATAGATCGACTCAATGAAGGAAGCCACAGCATTGAGTTTGCAAGATCTCAGCAGAGCTGTTGAGAATAGAGTGTGTCCTGGAGATGTCTCATTCATGGGGTCACCATAAGTCAAGTTGATTTGAAGAAGTTCACACACACACACACACACACACACGAGACGTGGTAACTTGCCAAGTACCCCACCCCACTACTCCACTCCTTTATTCATTATTTACTACATTTATGAGCTTCTCTGTAAACAGAGTGTTCTCAGATTGAACAGTAGGCACAGAAAGAATGCCCACACTCAAATATAAAAATCAACAAGTAAAAAGCAACACAAACAGCTATACTCATATCAATTAATACAACAAACGAGAGCAAATCACCTAATACCTCAAATATAGAGTCTAAAAGTGTTATCAATATTTCAATAATGTCAACTAAATTAAAGCATTATGAACATTTAAATCAATAAAATCTTTAAAAGCTTAGGAGAACAAAAAAATTATCTTTGACAGTGCCAGTGAACCCCCTTGATGGAGACTATTCCCAAATACAGGAACGGGCCCTAATAGAGAAGACTTTCTCTTACAGGTGCCTGTCTGGTTGAGGAAGCACCTTGAATCTGTCCTGGAAACAGACTGGAAATCAATGAAGAAGAAAACATTACTGCAGCCTGTGTTTATAATGCCTGACCCCAGTCTGTAGTCCTGCCAATAGACTGTACTAACTGATTTTTCTGGGTCTGGTTGGCTACCAGAACTTGTACTTTGCATGCTGATATTCTCAGAGTCAACTAGGGGGCAACCCCAGGTGGTTTTGGATGGAGCTGATCTACTTCAGTCCAGATTTCAGCCTTGTTTTTATGACAAAAACTGTCTCAGCCATTGTAGACCAATTTCCAACACAATGGGGGGGGGGGAAGACTCAGTGTCTAATGCTGTTTACCCCCCACTCCCACATATCTTAGGGACATTCAAAACCATAAGCCAGAAGATCCTTTTTGAGCCCCTCTGCAGACTGAAGTTGGAGGCACTACTTTTGGGTGGATCTTGGGAGGAAGATTCAAGGTGGTGGTTTTGGGGAAAGTATTGTTCTTCTCAATAGATATTTTCTGGTGGGGATCACCTAGGTTCAGTTTTGTCTCTTATACCATTTAATATCTACTATATATGATGAAAACACTATATGAGATAATCTGGGGTTACTGGTTTGATTATGTTAGTGACATACAACTAAAATTCACTATTTTAAATAATCCAGATGTGGCAATGGTTTCCTTGAATGAGTATCTGAGATTAGTGCTGGACTGAATAAGGGAAACAAATGTAACTTAATCTAGACAAGGGGATCTTGTAGCACCTTTGGGACTAACTGAGAGAAATAAGTTGTAGCATAAGCTTTCGTAGACTTAGTCTACTTCCTCAGAGGCAGCAGAGGAAGAAGACCAAATCTATGAAAGTTTATGCCACAACTTCTTTGTCTCAGTCTCAAAGGTGCTAGATCCCCTCGCTAACAGATATTCTAGACTAACACGGCCATGTCTTTTAATCTAAGGCAGAGATAACCATGGTGGGGCCTTGGTAGACAAGAGAAATACCTTTCAAGACCAGGGCCCCAATTTCCTACAAATAACAGTTTCATAGTTCTCCTGGATTCAATTTTGCTCCCAGAATCTTAGATGTAAACTGTATGTAAAAACAGCCTTTCCAGTTTCCATTGGTTTAACTGTACCATCCTCTGCCTGAAGACTAAAATCAGGCCGTTCACATCTAAATCTTGATGACTTCTTGGTTAAATTATTGAAACTCATGCTGTACTACAACTGTTGTCTGCAGTAACTTCAGCTGGTATACAACACTGTCAGTATAAGATACTATTTACTGTCAGTGTAAAATACTACGATCATATTACATCTCTACGTTAAAACAATTACAGTAGGACCCCCATATCCACGGGGGATTGGTTCCAGCCCCCCCTGCGGATAATGAATTCCATGGATAATAGCAAATGCCCCCTCCTTGGTCACCACTGCCGCCATGAAAGCCTTTCCACTGGGCGAAGGGAGAAGGGAAGCAAGACCTCTCCTCCCCTCCTTTTGCCCTCCTGTCGCCATCAGAGCCACTAGAGTTTCACCTCCCTTTGCCCTCACTGGAGCCACTGAAGCCATGGTGGGGGGAGGGGTGGCAAAGGGAGAAAGGTGAGACCTCCTCCTCCCCTCCCTTCACCCTCCGGTCACCATCAGAGCCACCAGAGCTCTGAACCTTCGCCCTCCCATAGCTATTCTTAAGCCACCGGAGCCATGGGGGTGGGGAAGGGAGGCAAGACCTCTCCTTCCACCCTTTGCTCTCCCATCCCCATCAGAGCCATGGAAGTCACCTGGAAGCCTCCTCCCTCCCCCCCCCCCCGCTGTTGCCAACAGCAGATAATTGAATCAATGGCTGGTGAATCAGCAGATGTGGGGCTGCTACTGTACATTGACTACCAGTTTGTTTCCATATCTAATTCAAAATGCTGGTTTTGACCTATACAATTCTGCAAAACACTGAACCTTTAAAAGACCTCAACCTGATCGTTTCAGTTAGAATAGACTCTGTTGGGCGAGATGGATACATTCATTTTACCATGTCATCCTCTCCAGCATCTTTTCTGTTCTTTCTTTATTTCTTCCCTCTGAATGTCAAGTCAGTGATATCGTAGTGTTTTCCAATTCTGTCACATGCACACACACAGTGCATATGCAGGACAAAGCACAAGGAATCTGCTTCAGTGTGTTTAACTTCACTGAAGGCATGCTGGTTGCCAGCTGGGACAAGGGAGAAGGTATCAAAGCCCAAGGGGGATTCCTCTGTGGGTTGGGCATCCAAAGTGCCTATGGCTGAGGGGTGAAAAGTTCTCGGTTGAACAAGGTAATACTTACTTGTGGCCCAAGCTTTCAGGCACAGTGATGATCTCAGGGGCATCAAAGAATTCATTATCATCATCTTCATCACTCATATCTCCCTTTGAAGAGCAACAACGATCTGAAAGACAAACATGCATTGAAGTTATCCTCCCTGGTTTTGATTATATAGCATTTTGGTACCCAGGGCATAGTGCTTAAGGTTGCCAGACTCGTTTTGGGATAGGGCTCCTTTAACTTTAATCTTTAACAGATCCTGGAGGAGGAGAAGATACTATAAAGCTCCATCCAGTGGGACCAAGGTACCTGTCCTCTGTCACCTTCCAACTTCCAGCTGCAGCCCTCCCCTCCCAACATAGCTGTTACAGAGCAGGGAGAAGGGACACAGATTTAATAGTCAGGTTGGAAGGAGGCCCCAACACCCTTGCTCTCCACTGTTAAGGCAATAGCCATGTTGGGAGGGGATGATGGTTGGGGTTTGAAAGGTGAAAAAGGATAGGGGTTTGATGGAATTTTATGGTACCTCGCCCTACACTAAGATCTGTTGGGGATTAAAGTTACAGGAGCCCAATCTGGCAACCCTACTAGTACTTACCATGGAGAGTTATTCTGGCTAAGGGGAGCATAAGAGAAAATTAATGAGCAGAGGGGAATGTCAGGCAAATTACCACTTAGTGGAGCTTGGTTCATGGAAGTGATGGAGGGTGAAGCCCTGGGCTCCTCTTACCTTTAGAGGAGTCCATGCTGCCAGGGGCATTGGATGGCAGGACTGTGACTCCACGGAAGGCTCTTTCCAGGTGATTGTGCTGCTTAGCCAGCTGCTCTAGTGTCTCCTCCAAACGGATACGTTGGTCTCGCTCATACTGAAGAGACTTCTGCCATTTCTTGCTGTGTGTCTGGGCTAGCATTAGGAAATCTCGGCAAGCCTTTATGAGAACACCAAAAAGAGGTAGTATTTACAACTGTAGGTAATGCTGGCCCAATACACTTTGCTAGTCCAAATGTCACCCTTCAGTTCCACTAAGGCCAACATTTTAAGTCATAATGTGCTACAGAGACATCAATGCTGGCCTTTCGCTATTTCTCCCTCACCGCTAGAGTGCCCCCTAAAGTAGGACATCTCTCTCTGTTCCACAGCAGGGCCAACCCAAATCAAATTGCACAGCCCCTTGCTATTGCTGCTGTTCAAGTGGTATACAATGCTCTTCTGCTGCATCAGTGGAAGTACAGAGGATCATGTCCCTTAGAATCTTCCTGGGCAGTTATCCTATTTTTTTCCCATTTGGAAACCAATGAGCATGCAACAGTGCAACACTAGCATCCTAGGCAATGTCAGAAAGGCCACTGTAGACACTTACTTGAACAGGGCTCAGAAGTCCCTGGCACAGACTATTCATTTAATACAATCCCCATCAAGTATTCTATAATCCATATAGCCAAATGCTGCAAGAACATCACTAGCAGATAAGTACATGCATGTCACATAAATATTGAAAATAAGGTAACTGATTTTCATCTCATGAGCTGCCCCAATAATTAGAAGCTTATTTTAAAGTTACATCTAGTTGATTAATTTGTCCTGAAAGCAAAAGAGAAGTGATTAAGAACGTTAGTAAGTTTTCATCTGAACACATATATCCTTTAGATAAAGATACAAAGGTATATGAAAAAAGCACAATCCACTTTCTTCAAAATAGAAAAGGAAAAAGAAAGTTAAACAAGGGCAGGAGGACACAACAGAGTTGTGAAAAAGGTGAACAGAGAGAAGTGACTCTTATTCTCACAATACAGCCTATAATGAAACTGGATGTTGGGAAGTTTTGGACAAAGAGAAAGAAGTTTAACTCCTACTTATTTGCTCAAGATGTGGTGATGACCACTAACTTACAAGGCTTTAAAGGGAGATTTGACATGAAGGATAAGACTACCAAGGGCTGCCAGTCCCAGTGGCATGCTACCTTTAGGATCAGCAGGCCTACAAATACTAATAGCTGGAGAAGCAAAGGTTTGAGAGGTCTACTGCCCTCACATCCTGCTTGTGGCTTTCTGCTGGAATTTGCTTGGCTGCTGTGGGAAATAGGATGCTTAATTAAGTAGGACAAAGAGATCTGGAGTGACAGGTGGCCAAATCTAGAAAGGTCTTCCTACATTATTATGCAGGAGCAAAATGAACACGTGTTAATTCTGTCAAAAGAAAGTTGTAAGTTTCAGTCTACCCTTTATATTTGTACCTAAATATATACAAAACAATTCTCAAAATTTAATGTCCTATTTTTAAACCCACCCTGAGGACTCCTGCATTTCAGGGAGGCAACCCTGCCTAACCATAAGATTTTCTAAAATATAGTCTCCATTTCATGCCTTGAGCAATCATCAGTGTTTTAAAGTCCTTTGCAGTGTAAACTGCCCACTGCTAGACTTTTTTTAAAAAAAGGACATTGTGATGTCATTCCATCCTCAGAGAACAATATTCCAGTCCTTTATTTTACAACTCACCTGGTAGCCAGTGACAACCAGACATTCTGCAAAGCTGAATGCATAGAATTCCATGGCAAGAAGAGTGCAGGCTGGCAAAAGAGGGAAGGGTTACCCATTCTTCTTTGGTAAGTGATTTTTTGGGGGTTGTTGTTTTTTAAATTTTCTATGATTTTTTCCTCTTTTGTGGCCAGTTTGGAAACATCAACTACTTGCCTCATCAGAAGTTAGAAAATAATGCTGCAAACTAGTAACTTTTGTGGACTTGCTGATAAAGCTGTAGTATTCTCTCAGTGAGGGAGGGCTTGGCCAAAGAATGCAGCTCTTGTTGGAGCAATTGCCATTCTCCCATGGTTAAAAAAGGGAACACACACACGCTTATGACAGTGGTCACTTGCTGGGAGAACAGAAAATTTAGCTCTCTAAGGTGGTCTATAGATAATTGGTCATTCAAGTTAGACACTTTGATATATGACATTTAGCATGTATACCAAATTAGAATGTCAGAATGCATTTCCATAGGTCTTTTGAAACATTTTAGTGACATTTCTGACATTTTAAAATAAATCACTTTGCTCAAAACCTTGTTTGCTCCAGGCTACACCTAAAGCTGTCCCAGAAACTGAAACCATTTGCTTAACCTGAAGAGGCATCAGATTTAAACAAGTATACAGACACCTGCAGGTTAAATTTCTGTTTTAGT
Source organism: Gambelia wislizenii (assembly GCA_030847615.1). Classification (NCBI taxonomy): domain Eukaryota; kingdom Metazoa; phylum Chordata; class Lepidosauria; order Squamata; family Crotaphytidae; genus Gambelia; species Gambelia wislizenii. The sequence goes on from JAUMIR010000001.1 coordinate 340,592,341, forward strand.
AAATCACAGGCTCCTCAGCTCACCCAGAAGAAAAGGAAAGCATGCACTGGTGCCAACAACAACAGTACTGGAACATCCAAAAGGACTCACTAGGCCATGAAAGCTGCCTTTGAGACATTATCAGGTCCTTTGCTCTACTGAACGGGTGGTTTACAATTGGCTTAAGGATCAAGGATACTGCTACAGGATGGGCAGCCTTATGTAGACATTTGTTCCTCTAAGTTCAACAGAACTAACTAATCACAGCTTTTTATCTCTCTGGGATTCTGATTGGTCAAAGATGTCTTGTCCTCTGGAAAATGCACTATCCTCCTGCCCTGCCCCAGTCCTCAAACTGTGGCCTGATGGCAGCACCCAACAGATGGGAAAACAAAGCTGCAATTGTGCCATTGCAGATGCTAATGGTCAAGGCCACTAAATTGTAGCATTTTCCAGCTCTCATTAAGTCTTCTAACGATTTTTTGTTCTCTATGCTGCTGTTTTTAGTTGATTCCTTTCCTCTGGTTATCACCAGTTTCAAAAAATCTGATTCAAAACACTGTTTATTAATTTGCAGTTCTATCACATTCTTTCAATACCATTAGGTATGGTTATGTTTTAAATGCCATTCATCTCACTAGCCACAGTGTGGCCACATTGAGCTGAAAAATTATAGGCATCTATAGGGTATTCAGGACAAGAAGGAATTTTGTTTGTGTGATTTGTTTTTTTAACTAGAGGCTTATATTTTTGCTAACATGTGTGATGTCACAGGCAGCTTAGAAATCCAAAAGCTTAATGATATAACACATCAAATCACTTCTCTCTTCTCAGGAGAGGAGGAGGATCCCACCCCAGCTTTAAACCTTCATTTATTAACACCCCCAGAGCCAGTGATAAGGAACTTCCCTGATGGTTTTTGCTGGCCAGAGCCCCTCTCCCAACTGGGCAGGCTCACAGCCAACCTCTGGAAGCAGGCTTACGTTGATCATAGCGTTGGAAGTGATGCGGAAGAGAGTGGCTCGCTCGTTGACCTGCTTGATCTTCTCATTGCTCTCGGCAGGCAGCTTGAGAGTCTCCAGCTCACTGAGGGAGCGCTGCAAAGCTGTCCCGTGCTTAGCGATCAGATCATTACAGGTGCTAAGGTCCTCCACTTTGCTGGAGAGGGTGCGCAGGGTGTTCTGCAGCTCTGTCTTGTCTGTCTGAGATACAGATTCTTCATCGCCTGACTCATCTGTGAGGAAAAAGCTGCAGCTGTAACACCTTTAAGCCAACAGAGGAGCCCATCATGGAAACAGGCACAGAATCAGACACACACATTTTGTCCACAGGCTGTTAGCTTCACAGAACTATGGGAAAGCACCACATAAAAGAGGGACAACCTTTCAGTCATCTAGATTGGGGTGGGCAATTTCTAGGGGCCACCCCACTCACATAACCTACTAGGGCTGAACTCCTCCCATCCTCTGGCATTAAATCAACAGCAACTTGCCATAGTTTGCATATAAGCAAGATGTGTGTTATTTATATTTGTTTTTCTTTTTAACGATTATGCTTCTAAATTGCTTGTAATCCTACAGATAGTTTAACTGTATTTTAACTTTTGTAAGCCACCTTGAGTCCCAGGATTGGGAAAAGGGCAGGATATAAATAAAATAAAAATAACTTATCTGGTGGGCATGCATCTTGCTTTTAAGGGGAACCATGCTTTTGGGAGGCTTCCAGGATTGTACTGTAATTCTCTTTTAAAATGAGGAAACTACCTCCTGCATAGCCTATTTACAAGAGGGAAAAAGCCTTGATTTTATGGTCACTTCAACAACAAATATTGTGGCAAAAGACAGGCAGGGCACACAAATATGCCCAGAGGCTCACATGTTAGCTATCCTTGATCTAGATACGGGAAGGTTAACACTAGAGGAATTAATTAAAAACCCCTCTGTCTTTCCATTTCAGTGATTCAAAGGAAGTAAAGGGTGGAATTTCTATTCCTTCAGCAGAGCACTATGGCCTAAATCTAATTGGAGTCTCAATTAGAGCAGACTCACTGAATCAGTTGCTGAATGGGCAGGCAACATTTATGTACATCCTTCTCCTCTACTTGGAGCTGGCAAGGGGTTTTAAGCCTAAAATGTAATTTGCTTTAATGCAGGTATTTATTAGTTTCAACTTAGTTTTATGTTTTGCCCCCTCAGTATACAAACAATGCAGCTCACAGAAATCCAGACTCCAACAATGAAGACAAGAACCACCACACACCAGTAACCTAACAATCCAAAAGGCAATTAACAGCAAGAAATGAGCCGAGATTTTTAATGGGCAAATCACTGGGAAACTGAATTGTGCAGAAAGCAGCAGCATTTGAGACCCAATTTTAGAGCCAGAGATTCTCTGAAAGAAAAAAGGGGGATATAAATTAAATGAACCAGTCCTAGGCTAATTGTACATAGTGGATTTCTGTTGCAATCTATGAGTCTGACTTACAGGCACAGGCCTACTTCAGTTAACAAAGCCTTGGAGAGCAAAGCTCCTTCTTACAAAGGCTTTTAATGCCTGCCCATCCTCCCTTTTCTGGTTGTCCTCTGTCTAGCTAGGATTTTTATTATTTTATTTATTTATTTTATATTTATTATTTATTGTTAGTTTTGAACAAAAAAATTATAGAAACACATTGAACTGCTCTTCCTTTTTGTGCTGTAGGAACCGGATCCCTATTCTTTCCGTGTTGTTTCTCATTCTGGTATACAAAATTTTCTGTTAAGGAAACAATGCCCAGGAACACATCTACTTCATTAACTGAAGTAATATCTGTACAGATTTTGGATATTCCCATTTCTCAGTGCTGCTAGACCATCATGCCACTTCTCTGGAGCTCCCTAGACTGACACAACCCAGCCATCAAGTATAATTCTTTTTAGTGTATTAATTTACACTTTTATAGTATTGTTTTAATCCTGTTATAGTAATATTTTATTAATTTTATAATCTTGTTTGTGGTTTTAGATTGTGCGCCGCAGGCAGGTTTTTGTGTTTATTTTGGATTGTCATTTTTCTCCTCTGTAAAGCGCTATGTAAAGCCTATGGCGCTATATAAATAAATGTAATAATAATAATAATGATGATGATGATGATGATAGCCCCCAACAAAGAGCAGAAATAGAAGGGAAGGAACTGGGGGTAGATTTATTTTTATTAAAAGAGATCTGTAAAATTATGGATGCTACTAAGAGGGTATACAGAAAATTCTCCCTTGTAATAACAGAACTCATGGTCACGCAGCAGGAGAGATCAGTAGTAGTTTTACATTAGACAAGAAAATATTCATCCATGAAATACACTAGCATGAGAAACAACAATTGCCACCAGTTAAACAGCTGTTAAGAAAAGTCCTGGACAAATTTAATATAGACCTATTTCTTTGATTTATGCCATCTGAATGATTCTGTCAGCTACAGCCCAAAAAAGAGAGTAATTTTTCAAGATCTGGGATGGGCCTATCCGGGATTAACAACACAACCCAAATCAAACCACCTCCATGTTTAGACAGAGTACAGTTGTCCCTTCACATTCGCTGGGGTTTGGTTCCAGGACCTCCCATGAATACCCAAATCCGTGAATACTCATGTCCCATTATATGCAATGGCAAAACAAAATGGTGTCCCTGATATAAGATGGCAAAATCAAGGTTTGCTTTTGGGATAATTATTTTTTTAAGAATATTTTCAAACCGTGAATACCGTACTTAAAACCATGAATGTCAAATCTGTGAATGTGGAGGAACAACTGTATATGTTTGAATGCTAGGTGCTGGGGATAAATGGAGGGGTGATCTCGTTCATGTTCTGGTTGTGAACTTCCAGAGGCATCCGGACAGTGTCTGTTAAATACAGAATACCAGATGAGATGGACCTTTGGTCTGATTCAGCAGGACAGCTCTTAAGTTCCTCTTATTTAAAAAGAAGAAGAAGAAAACACCCTTCACAGTTTTTACCTTACTCTTGCATGTTTCACTACCCACAAATAATGAGTCACAAAGCAGGATGGTAGAGAGTTGCTTACAGAGAACTCTCATCCTCAGGAGGTGGGGGCGATGTCTGCTGCGAGCAGTCAGCAGAACTAGTACGCAACAATGAAGCGTGCAGTCACTAACTAAAGGGAAGAAGACAACACAATATCTATACTGCAGAATGCTCAGTGCCAACATGGCAAAGACATCAAACACCCCCCACTCCCAGTACATACAAAAGTTTGAAAATATGGCAAGTTTCAGGATCCGAGACTTTTGACAGCTTACATTTTAAAAAGAGTAACATCTATCTACATTTTAAAAATGTCCTCCTCTCTCATTATTTCCTTAGCCTTTGAGAGAGGGGGGGGGGAACACCAACACACAGTAGACTGAAAATACAAAGGTAGAAGTAATGGACTAAATTTACTATTAGCTTATAAAGGACAGTCCCATTCAAATGAATGGGACTGACTGGTCACGATTAAGTATAGTAATGATCAGCCTACTCTAAGTAAGTTTAAAATTGCATTTAGCGTTATGTTTGCTACCCTGAATCCTAAGACCTAGGTTTCAAAAACAATTAATGCTACTGGGCAGCGAGTATTTTGTTTGGAACCACTAAAACTGCCAAAGTAGCTCATTATTTTTCAGATCCTGAGTCTCTAGAATTCCATGAAAATGAAACAAACCTTCTAGCAATAACTGGTGGCACATTTCCCACTTGTTTCCCTTCAGCAAAGAGCAAACATTTGCTATCACGAACTAGAGACAATCTGGGGAGGCCTGTGTCCCAAGCCTTCTTCTAGATAAGGACTGAAAGCTTGTTTGAGATACCAGCATTTATAACCCAACACCATTGCCACAGGAGCTGAGGGCTCACGATCTTTTCAGTGCAAGGCTTTGTTCTATACTGAAATGGTCCTTTGGCACTTATGTTATCTAATCATTTATACTAAATATTCACAGACCTTTTTAGTTCAGGAGCCACTGGGTTACACTGCATAGCTGAGTTGACCAGGTATTATGCAGAACTTGCAGAACTGATGGGGTACTACTGAAACATGATTTTGTTCTGGAAAATAGGGACTCTTAGCAGATTCTGAGAGGTCTGATTGGTAAAAATAGAACCTCTGTTTTCCAGAAGCCTCACACTAAAATCACAAGAGCCCCAGGTGGCCTCTTGTTTTGGTATGTCATGTGGATGAATTCAAGGACGGTGAATAGTTTGTCTGAGTAACAAACATTTGATGTTTGGAAGAAAACTCTGCCTCAGGCAGCTGGAACTTTAAATAGGATGAACAGGACAAACTGGAAGAGATGGCCAGTCATATTCACAGCAGGCTTAGAACAGACTGGGCGTCCGCAGGTCTTCCTAAATGCCTATATATATTTTAGGTGTAGAGTTTCAGCTCTTTTACAAACATAAGTATTTGTACTAGCATTCAAAATCAGCTCAATAATTCTTCACATTATTGATGTTCAATAACTAAATACATACATACAAACAGCTGGGTACATTTCAGTTGTACCTATTTAAAAAGTAAGTGATACCCAAATATTTATAACATCATGAGGTTTCAACTCTTGAAGTCCACCTCCCAACGAAGGCTCAAAAGCACAAATAAAGAAAGGGGAATTGGCCTGGAGAAGAAAGGAAAACCCACCATCACTGGCCTACTGAGGCCTCTCTGTTGTTGTTATGGGCCAAGTCAACTTCGACTGATGGTGATCCATCATAGCATTTTCTTGGCCAGATTTATTCAGAGAAGGGTTGCCACTGCCTTCCTCTTAAGCTGAATGTGTCCCCCAGTGGACTTCCATACCTGAGTGGGGATCTGAATCCTGGTCTCTCAGAGTCCTAGTCCAACAGTCAAACCACTCACCATACTGGCTCTCCGAGAGAGCTACTTGCTGTTTTCCACAGCATCATGCACTTACCACCTCTATTTTCCCCATGTTAAATCACTTAAGAGTCTTCTTTCAGAATAAGCTTCCTCCTGTTCCTTCCCTCACCCCAAATGTGTCCTTCTCCCTACCTGATTCTGCCAGCATCTTGACCGCTTTAGCCTTGGCCAGCTCCAGGGCTGTGACCCAACGCTGTCTTTCAACTTCAGAGCTAGCCTTCAAGTGATAAGTCTGTGCCCCTCCATTGGAAATGATGAAGTTGCAGGAGTCCTCCACAGTGATGTTAGCTGTAGCCAGGTTAATTGTTCCTCGGCAAGTGTGTCGCATCTCTGCCTTCGATCTGTAGGCAATGCGAATGAACAGGTAAATATTAGAGGTTTAATCTAAGAAAGAATAAAGAGAAAAGGACACCCCCATCTCCTCACTTGCTGTGTCTCCTCTCCTAGGCTGGTAAGTCAGACACACCAGTGAGTTGTATTCACCTACTCTCACTCCACTTGCAGGAAGCTCTTTGATCCAGTGTAGTTCTGTCAGCAAAACAGATAGGATGGAGATTTTCACCAGTTCCTCCTCCTCCTTGTGCTCCCCATCTCTAGTACTACTTAGAAGTGTTCCCCAGCCCTCCAGAGCATGTGGAGGAACTGCAGAAGAGAGAAACCACATCCCTGCTCATTCTGCTGATGGAAGTATGTACTGTAGTAAAGAATATTCAGCCACTTCAGGGCTAATACCACTTGGATACAACCCAGCTGTACTCACATAATAAAGACATAGTTTGTTTACTATTCCCTCATGAAGATCATGATCCAAATATTTTCATGGATGCATATTGCACAATGAGAACCACTGGATGTAGCAACATTCAAAAAATCAAAAGTATAAGATAAAAGTCAAAAGACAGGCTTCTAGGTTTTGAAACTAGCTCTTGAAGAGAAGAATGTGCAGGAAGTTTTTTTTTTTTAATAAATGTTTCAAAACCAGAAAGAGATGAGTCATAGATTAATTTCCAGTTAATGTGAATAATGATGGTAGCAGTACTTATTTAGCCCACTAAGTGTTCTATTGTCCCTCTTCTGCGTATCTCTGATTTTTTAATATTTTCAAACACCTTTCCAGAGTCCTATTTCCATTAATGTTCGTATAACACTATATGGATTCCCAAATTTCTTCTTTTTTTTTCTACTTTAGCCCTCCCAACAACCCTGAAAGGCAGTCACTACTCATAATAATTTACAAATACATAATTGAGAAAAAGAACTAGTAATCTGAGTCAATAAGTATATGGCTGAAATGGATCATTGGGACCTAGTCTGAAACCAAAGCATTTGTAAACAGCCATTTGTACAGTATCACTGTGCCTCGACTGTAACCTTCAAATATGATTGAATACGCCCCACAGAAGCAACCTGACACACAGAAAACTAAACATCAAGGAGGATTCTACCTAGCTCTCCCCTGACATGCTTGTTTGCATTGTACTAGACAGGTAACAAACCTGTGCCCTTCCCCATATGATGATGAACCATTGCTCCCATCATCCCTTGGCACTGGCCAGTCTGGCTGGAGTTGATAGGATCTAGAGTACAATAACATCGGAGGCCCATGTTTCCCAGTCCTGATATTGGAAGCCTTTCTGCCCCTATGGAGAACAGTTAACTATATGGGACACTCTAAAATATTAACGTCCAGGATGGTGCAAATTTCTGAAGAATCTCTTTGTGCCTTAGATCAGTGCATCCCAGGCTATCTGATGTGGGTGATCAGCAATTGTTTTTGTCCAGCATACTAGAGACCAGCATCATATTTGTGTCCATTCACTACAATTGTTTCTTTCTTCCCTGGAAACTTGCCAAGGATCAGCAGCCAATGGCTCAGGGACCAACCATCACTTTGAACAGCACTGCCTTAGTTTATACTAGCTGGGCTCCATAATTTCAAAGCTCTAACACTCCCCATGCCCTCAACGTAAACCACTTAGTTTATCTGATCAATGTATGAGAATCACACATATATTTTGCACACAGTCATAGACACTCTGATCCTTACTTTGGCAAATTATTAAACTAAATTGAACTCTAAAAGTCAATGGGCAAGTAATTTGCCGCTCACTTTTCCAACGCTTGTCTATATTAAATTAAGAATAATGATAATGTTTTGGGGGGTTTTGTGAGGCCACTTTCTCTAACACCCAAAATATGATTTCCCAGGCTGACATGGTCCCTGGAGTGGGTACAGCCTCCTCTCTGTGACTGTGATCACTACTAGCAGGCATTTCTATTAATAGGGCAATCTCTTGAACTTCACAGAGCTGCCTGATAATTTCACCATGCTGGCTGGCCCAGCTACACATGCAGAGTGGACAGACCAGATGGCAGGGGATTTTACATTCAATATTGGGACACAGCCAGACTTGTGTTTGAGGGTGTTAAACTCAGAACCAGACACAGACTAATGCTCATAATATCCACAGTGAAAGTGCTAGGCCTCCAAGAAGAGCATTCACAGGGACATACATGCACGTGAATCCAAGCACTTGTACACATAATCTCTACAGAGGTGTACACATAGCTTCTACAGAGGTGTAACATTTGTCTATCTGCCCATTTATACCTGAGGCTTCACTTAAGTATTAAGGTACTTCCCCAAGAAAGAGAAAGTTGAAATTTGGTGCATGTATAGCCCAAGGTCTCTTTCACATGACACAATTATAGCACTTTGGCACCATTTTAACTGCCATGGCTACATCCTATGAGATCCTGGCAGTTGTAGTTTTATGAGGTATTTAGAATTTTCCCAAGTGCTAAGTAGCATCAAAGTTAAAATCCAAAATCCATAAACTGAACATTTTTACTTTCTCTCCCCAACATGGAACACTTATCTATTTCAACACCTCACAATGAATGAAGTGAAATGTGGGAATCATAGCCTCTTAAGGTGAGAGACAGAATTTGGTGCAGCATCCATGGATACTACATTTAAAAGGATGACACATACAGCAGCTGTCCTTGAATTGGGTACTCTCTCCAATAGCAACCAATAATCTATCTGTGTTAGCAGAATACATTTTTGTGTATAAGTATCTACATCTGTCTTCATTCAGTATAAATGTGTGTGTGCGTGTGTGTGTCTAAGCAGAGAATTCCAGAGCTTACCAAGTTGTCTCATAAGAGCCCTAAGTTGGTGAGACAGTTGGAATTTGGAGAAGACATCCACAGTCAACCATGCCATCATTCATCTCAGTGCCCACCTTTCTCAAAACTCCCAATGGCTAAGGCTGAACTGTTGCCCTCCCAGGTTTACAGAAATAACCAGCACTGCTTTCAGACTGCTTTAATGTTCACCCCACTCTTTGCTGCTCTCAGATAAGATAAGAGATAAGAACAAAGTTCGCCATGTATCGACCTGGTGCAAGGCAGAGCCATCTCCTTTCTGCCACAAAGCAGAACAACAAATAGGCTGGTACACAGAAACTACCAGCAGGTGTCATTTTGCAGAGGTCAATGAATTTTTGTTTCCTCCCACTGCCCCCAGGGTCTGGGCAAAAAGTAACTAGGCATCTCCTTGTCCCTGCAGGCTGAGCCTGTAGAGAAATACGAGCCTCTGCTGCCAGCTATTCTCGTCCTCCCGAGTCTAGTTACTTTATGAATAATACAGACCCAAGTTATAAGAGTGTGGCTAACAACAAGCAAGCCTTTTCTGCTTGATTTAGGGATAAGGTCCCTTTAAACCTATTCCTTTGTGCCGGAAAATTAAATGGAAAGCCCTTAATACAAGCCAGCATACTTATGAGGGGGCAAATTCTCAAATAGCTGTCTCTAACTTCTGACACACTTTAGGGCTCTTCACTGAGAAAGCAGAAGCAACAGCTAGATTTCATTTGAGAAAAGGAAGAGTTAGGAATGGCGGGTGCCAATAATAGATTCTCAGAGTAAGTAAAAGTACAGGGAGATGAATACATATTACAATAAGGATAACCCACTAACAGCAGCACTTATAAGAATCCACAGTTTATATGTTGGCAGAGGGACTTACTAGTGTCACCACAGTAATTCCCATATAATTCTAAGACTCCTGAAGGCAACTGGTGCTATGGGAATAGTTGCTATTTCTTCTTGGATGTACTACATTACTATAGTCAGCAAAGCTCACAGGATTCCCTCCAACATATACACATCAGGTAGTAAAGATTTAGGTCCCTTGGACTGAGCAAATAGTGAAAATCCAAAATTGCTATTAGAGCACTTTACCTCACCAAATCTCTTTTTATTACCAGCCTTACAAATGAAAGCCAGAGATTGCTAACACCACTTTTAATGGAGTTGGCAAAACTCATCCTATGACCCTCACACAGCATTACAGGAGTGAGCTAAGTGCACATTCAGTCAAATATGTAAATACATTAGGATTTCCAATCATGTTAGAGGGAAGTGATATTTAAAGCAGGCCAGAATACCAAAGATCAGTGTGTATAGAGCCATTGTACTGTCTATCCTCCTTTATGGATCTGAAACATGGGTCACCTATCGCCACCACCTACGACTCCTCGAATGCTTTCATCAGCGCTGTCTACGCACAATCCTAAATATACACTGGACTGACTATGTGATGAATGTTGCTGTCCTTGAGCAAGCAGGGATCACCAGCATTGAGGCCATGATATTGAGAACGCAGCTGCGCTGGGCAGGGCACATTTCTAGGATGGAGGACCATCGCCTCCCAAAAATACTACTCTACGGTGAACTCGCCACGGGTCAGAGTAAGAGGGGCACTCCAAAAAAGTGATACAAAGACACCCTGAAGCAACATCTCAGGCTCGGCCAAATTAGAATTATAGAATTATAGAATTGTAGAGTTTGATCACCAACAGCGGTCAGCCCTGGCCTCACATCGGGAGGCATGGAGACACACTATCCACAATGCTGCAGCCTTATTTGAGAACTCACACCAAACAAGTCTTGAAGAGAAACGACAACGCAGAAAGAATCACAACCCAAAAACATCGCCGAAGGAGACCTTCTGCTGTGCTTTCTGCAACCAGACTTGTTTATCTCGGATTGGCCTTTTTAGTCATCAGCGCGCTTGCGGAAACCGCGGGATGAGTCCTTCCTGAATCTTCATTTGCAAAGAAAAGCCAGAGGATATAGTCCACGCAGGCCAACCAACCACAGTCCAATGAAGTTGTCGCACCATCATCTACATAGCAAAAAGCACTATCTTCTCATTTCCACTGGAAGGCTCTAAAGAGGACAAACCTAATTCACAAAGACAACCAAGGTCCAGTTGAGCCAACACACCTCTAAAGATGTGTTGAATCCAAACCTTTTCTGGTTAAAGGATATTGGAAACTACTTAGGACTAACTTGGCCACGGACTAGCTTTGGCCTATCAAGATACTTGTGTCCCTGGGTTGGGATAAGTTTGGTTTTATCATAACTGCAGAAAGATTGTTCCTATTAGTTTTTCTTACTATGTTGGTCATGAAGGAGGGGCTCTAGCAAGGTAGTTACAGGGTTGTTTGCTTGTTTTTGTTTGGCAGGTTTATTTGCTAGGATAACTTATTATGGCAAAAACTTCTCTTGACTACAGTAAAGATGAATCCAATGATGTGTAATAGTGAGCTGGAAGTGGAACATATATATCTATGAACAGGGAAGCACAGTATCTGTAAGTACACTTTACACTGTCAGTCTTCAAAATGGAAAAAGATATTTATTCATCCTCCTATCATTTATGCTCCCCACCTCTTTGGGACAAAGAAAAAGACGTATGTATAAGCAAAGTCTAGGCGAAAAAGTGAACCAAGTCTCTTTGTTTAAAAAACTGAGGATCAGTCTATTTGATTTCATAATTTTAAGTTGTTTTATTGATTCAGTATGTCGCCCTGAGTCACTATAGTAACCAATAAGCCTAAATGAATAAAAATAGGCAAAAGTAATTTGAGTCAATAAAGTACTGTAACATTACTGGAATAGTATGCTTTCTCCAGAAGTTCCATATTTTATCTGCTACTTGGCAATCCTCCTATTTTATGAATTCAGTTAATTGAAGTGTGCTTCCTTATTCACACAAAAATGATTACAGTAGGACCCCCGTATCCACTGATTCATTATCCACTGATTCAATTATCTGCAGGGCACAAAACAGCACACCTACCAGAGTCTTCCTAGAAAATGTGTCCTCTAACCATTTTCTAGGTCCTCCAAAGTAACTCTATGCTATTTTAAACCAGAAGTCCCATTATTTTCAATGGTATTCACTATTATCCACGGTTTTTCATATCCACAGGCCCCTCCAGAACCAATCCCCAGTGGATACGGGGGTCCTACTGTATACAGCTTTAGAGCTGAATGAACACAAGACTGGGAAGGGGCTAAAAATCTGAGATGGTGTAAGCTAATATTTATGTGTAAGCACGTGAATAGAACAGGCCGACCATACAGAACTGAAAGTTATGTAGGGTTGCTGAAATTAACAGAGTAATGCTAAATGGTAAATATTTGTTCTTAGATTAGCAGAAAACCACCAAGTTGTTGAATCACCTGAAGATAGTGACTTAGGGAACCACAGTCTAAAGGAAAAAACAATGCAAGCAGAATCTTAAGGAAAACATCTTTGTTAAGGTTACTACTTTGGTATCCTACCCTTCTTTTAAAGAGCTCAGGTTGATATGCATAGAATTATAGAATTGTAGAGTTGGAAGAGACCACGAGGGCCATCCAGTCCAACCCCCTGCCACACAGGAAATCACGGTCAAAGCATCCCCGACAGATGGCCATCCAGCCTGTTTAAAGACCTCCAAGGAAGGAGACCCCACCACGCCCCAAGGGAGTGTGTTCCACTGCCGAACAGCTCTTACTGTCAAAAAGTTCCTCCTCATGTTGAGGTGGAATCTCTGTTCCTGGAGCTTGCATCCATTGCTCCATGTCCCAGTCTCTGGAGCAGCAGAAAACAAGCCTGCTCCATCCTCAACGTGACACCCCTTCAAATTCTTAAAGAGGGCTATAATATCACCTCTTAAGGCTAAGGCTTTCCAGGCTAAGACTGTTAAGATATTGGACAAACTTCTTATTTTAATAACATCTGCAAAACAGACAAGACAATTGATTATCCAAGGAACAGAATAGCTGAAGAGGGACTGGAATTCAGGTTTCCTTATTTGGCCTATAGCATACTGGCTTGAATCTTGCTGCTGTATTATGCTGGCATAACTGCACTGGTAAAGAGGCTGTTGGTGGGAATGAAAAGATTGCAGGAACTAAGGAATGGGGAAAAATAGACTGCTCAGAACCTACAGATTTTATCTGCCTTTCCTCACCATTACTGCACAGCCCTGGAAGAAGCCCAATCCCTAAAGTACTTTACCAAAAGGATTCTGGCCACTGTCTCTCATTCCTAACAGAGCTAGGTGTGAATTCCAAAGAAAGCTTGCACGGAGCTCCTAGCCTACCTGGAGGAGTCTCTTTTTTAACTAGAATAGCAGTAGTGTCAGAAAAGCCACATGACCCCAAAGTGTAAATGGTTACTTGCCCAGTACAAACACTTTGTGATAGCCTGTTTTATCCGGTGGGCACACTTCTTTGTCCTATACCTGCCATAATCAGAATGCATATCTTTTGGAAGCCTGAGATTTGCAAGTGACTTGTGATCTCTACATCAGGGATCGTATCCACAGGGTCACCATTTTCTCATTATAAACAAGCTGCCAAGTATGGAAATCTCAGAAAATTGCCAGCAACTTCAGAGAAGATGTATCTTCCCAACTATTCATTGCCTCTGGCACTAGCTATAGCAAGCAACCACAAAGGGGGTATTCCAACAGTGTTGCAAAGGTTGCTGAGGCTGACCTGTCAGAACAAAGCCTAGGAAGACAAAGTGAAGAAACAACAGAAGGCTATAAGTAGCTGAAGGAAAGGAAGAGAGAGCAAATACACACAAATGTACGTGTGGAGAAAAAATGAAAATTGTATATGAGGAGTGGCGGTTCAGTCTAATGCGACGCTTCTCGGGCTATCTGATGTGGAGGATCAGCTATTATTTTCCGCCCAATGTGCCAGGGACCAGCACTATATCTGTGCCCACTGCCTACAATTGTTTCTTCCTATCCTGGAAACTCACCCGGGACGGGCTGCCAATGGTTTGGAGACAGGCATCGGCCCCGGGACCACCACTTTGAGTAGCCCTGGCCTAATGGGCACAAGGCATGCAGGGTGTAGATGGGGATGGAAGCATGGATTCAGGGTGTGAAAGATCCAGCCAGGGGTGAGCTGAGCTTGGAAAATTACATTTTTGGATGTCAATTCCTAGAATCCCTCAGCCAGCACTCATGTTGAGGGGTTTGGGGAACGGCAGTCCCCCCCCCCCAAAAAAAAAGAGGGAGAGAAAAGGTTAATCTCCCCATGCTCTGGCCATGGCTGGGCCATGCCACCAGCTTCGTGCCACGTGGCAGGGCAGGCAGTGGCTGGGCGAGGCGGAGGCGGCGGCGGCGGCTGCTCCCCGCTGCAGAAAGGGCCCCCGTCCGGCCCTGGCTGCCCTGGCCAGAGGGAGGGCGGGCGGGAGAGGGTTCCGGGGGCGCCGTGGGCGGGGCTTCTGAGCAAGGGAAGGGGCGTGCCCCACCCGGCTCCCCGCCCACTAGAGCGGGGGGCGTGGCCTCACCTGTAGTAACTCAGGAGCCCGTTGCTCAGCACGAACCAGCGCCGCTGATACCCTTTGATGTAATTGGTCCATTTGAAAAGCCAGCCCTCGCGCGCTGCCCCGGAAGTGGAGCTCGCTGAGCCGGAAACGGAAGCGGAGCTCCCCCCTGGAGCCGCGGCCACCCCCCCTGGGGCCGACCCCCCAGGGCCTAGGGTCCCTCCTCCGTCGCCTCTTCCGCCGCCGGGCCCGGGCGAGGGCAGCGGCGTGGCCGGGCCAGGCCCACAGGTCCCTCCTGGTCCGGAGGCGACGGGCCCGCTCGCTCCGCCAGGCGCTGTCCCAGGGCCGGGTCCTGCCGCTCGCAGCTCCGACATCGCGCAGCAGGAGCAGCAGCAGCAGCAGCGCCGCCGCCGCCGCAAGCCCGAGCCCCCTCTGTCGACAGGAGCCGCGGAGCCGCCGGAGGCTGAGCACCTCCCTCCTTCCTGGCTTCGCCCTCCCCCCGCAACGGTACGCGTAGCGCCGTCACCCGCCCCGCCCCGCCGACAGCCACGCCCACTCCGGGGGGCTGGAGCCCCACCCCCGCCGCTGCTACTGGTCCAAAAAGCTCCAATGGGCGGGGCCTGCTGGCGGATTGGGCGGTTGTGCGCTGTCATTCCAACTAGCTGGCTCCGCCCAGCACCAGCTCCTCTGATTGGCCTTTCTTCTTGTCGCTTATGGGGCGGGGCGCCGGCTCTGACGTCATCGTAGAACGGGGGCTCAGTTGGTTGGGCAGGAGTGACGTTCGGAGTGTGTGTTAGCGGGGGGGGGGGGGAACCCAATGACAGGCTCTCCTTGCAGCGTCCCGGCTGGTCGCCTTTAGCAGAAGTGGCAAAGCCAGGCAGTCCTCTGGTTGTTGCTGAACGCCCTCAAGTTGTTTCCGACTTATGGCGACCCTAAGGTGACCCTGTCATGGGGTTTTCTTGGCAGGATTTGTCCAAAGGGGCTTCGCCTTTACCTTCATAGAATCATAGAATCATAGAATTGTAGAGTTGGATTCCTCTGAGGCTGAGAGAGTGTGACTTGCCCAAGGTCACCCAGTGGGTTCGCATGGCTGAGCAGGGATTCCAGAAGTGTGCAAATACTTCTTATGGATTAACTGAGTTTCTAGGCTTCTGGTTAAATAACAAGGATCACATTCCGTCTCCTCCACCACCACCACCACCTTTGGCCAATTCAATCTCAGAACTCACTTTGATTTAAAAGCGACAAACACACACACACACACACACACACACACACCCTTTCACTGGGACGTAATTGTCTATAATGCGGCTTGACAGCTCAATCTGTAACTGTAAACCTGCAGTGCACAAACTTTTTCTTTTTGTTTTAAGAGGGCACACATTCCCAAGGGCTGGGCAGTGGTTTTAACCTCACCCTTTCCCAATAATCCTGCTCAAGACTGCTGACTTCTGGGAGGGTTGCTGCGGAGTCACTGGGGTATAAGAGGTAGCTGAAGTTTCACTTTCCATCATGTAACCCCCCAAATGATTGCTGTTTTGGCACCAGCATTAGCCATGGTCACATACCCTCCAACTGTCCTAGTTTGTCAGAGACAGTCCCAGCTAATCCTCAGCTGCTTTTAAAATGCCCCAGTTTATCTCTCCTTTTCTCACTTTCCTTCTCTGCTGTTTTCAGTAGCTGCAAACAATTCAGAGTGCAAAAATAGTTTCTACTCAGTTAACTCAGCTGGAGGGAGAGGAGGGGGCAGAGTCTTGCCTTTCCCTGTAAGCTCATTTGGTGTGCCCTACCCCTTTTCAGGCTTTCCTGCATTCAGCGCCTACATTCCAGGGTTCCTCTGTTTTAAACAGTAGCTTTATGTGCTCTGCCCCATCAATAACCTTTGCCCTCTTGTTGCCTGGCCACACTGTTTTGACCACACTCTATGATGTTGCTTGGCCACGTGTCCTGGTTTTCAGGTGTCGCATGTTGTAGGCTATGCCTTCACAGCTGCTCCAGTTGTCAGAGGGGGAATTCGGTGGAGGTAGCAATGAGGCAGCAAGAGAGGTGTGCAGCAGGCTTCATGTACAGCCCATATTTTGGGCCTACCTGCTGTAAACTTTTGGATCCCTAGATGATGTGGGACTGCAGCTGCCACAGTCCTTCATCTTTAGCTGTGCTGGTTAGGACTGATGAAAACTGAACTCTAACAGCATCTCAAGGGCCTCAAGTTGCCCATCTTTGACTTAACGGGTAATGGTATTTAAATACATAGCCATGTTAGTCTGTATCAATATGCAAAGGGATCTTGTAGCACCTTTGAGACTAAATGAAGTTTGTATCATAAGCTTTACTAGATTGAGTCTACATCAGATGACAGATGTTAACTGGTAATGAACAATCATTCTAGGCTAGAGTGAAGTATGGGGCACTGTACGCAAAACCTCAAACCAAAACATAGAAAATGTCAGGTTGCAGTAGTTCCCCAACTTTGGACAAGAGTGTCTCAGATTATTTGCCAGACCACTCCTGTTCCCGTTTTTTGCTGCTCCAGGAATAATGTGTCAGTTAGAGTACAGACAATAACTCTAAGATTTAAGTTTACTCATCCAGTGCATTTATTAAAGGAGTGGATCTTATAGAGGGAGAAATTTGTTTGTAGATGGATAGTGAATATGGACTCTGGCTGTTCCTAGTCCTGGAGCTTTTACTGCCCATATTTCTTACACAGCAATGTCTGTCTTGCTTGGAAACTAAATTCTGCATCTTTGCAGATGGAAGTGGAATTTAGAAGTTTGGAAAATCATTTTACAATTGAGGAACATTAGGTTATACCTTTATACTTGGGATCCTCTAGCTTACGGATACAGCAGGAATGGAGAACTTCACCTCACTCCCATGGTTACTGTCTGTGGGGAGAAGGGTACACACTGAGGCCAAGGCCAGAGATAAAAACAATATGGCTTTTGGAGGGAAAAATGCAACTGATGCCAGTGGGAGTTTCTCATTGCTATGTGCAGGGGGTGATGGCGGAAATTAATCTTTTCCAGCTGGAACACCCAACAAATTCTTGTTCTCATGCAGCAATTAGAGTTTGGAAACCTACCAGTGCCACCCAGTGAAGCTTTTAAAATCATCTAACTGGGCCATGGAGGGAGGGGGTGAGGAAGAGAACTGTGGGCCTCAAGCTGCTGGATCCATGGGTTACAGGACTTGGTGTAAGCCTTACTATACCAATGCAAGTGCCAGCTATGGTGTCACCATGAAAACAGGCAAGCAGTACCAGGAAGCAGAGCAGGATGTACATTTACCCTACATACTTTCTTGTTCTGTGCCTCAAGTTTACATGAGCCCCAGAACCAGCATGAGAATTTTTCGTTGCATTGACTCCGAATAACACATAGGTGGGAAATCTTTAGCCTACATGCTTAATCTACTGAATTACAGAGACACACCAAATGACTTTCTCTGAGCCTCTCTTGGCAGAGAGAAATTGGAAAAGGGTATCAGTGGGAGTGGACAGAACTAGATGACATCCAGGAAAATTTTGAGGAGGATCCTTGCCTTCACTGACATTATGGGGCCTGTGATTGATCCAGGGAATGTGGTGGGACAATGCAATTCCCAAACAAAGATGTGAATATCCAAGAAAAGCCCCTTTCTCCATTTTTTCTGGGTTTTTTTCCTGGAATATTTTCTTTTAGAATGATAATATTCAAGAAAAAGTGTTATTTCCAGATAATTTCTGGAACTACGTAAAGGGAAGATTTTTATGTAGGACCATGTGAAGTATGGGGTTATTACAACTCCTGGTCTTGGTTTCCCTTTCTCAGTTTGCTTTATGGGAATATTTTTCTACTTTAATAATGTTGCTTTTTTTACTATTTTTATTTATTTATTGCCTGCTCTTCTAACAGGCAAACCAAATAAGTTCCTTATAATTCAGTTGTTCCTTACAGTGCAGAATCACATAGCTGCAATTGTAACAATATCTTAAGTACAATTTTGTTCTAAACAGCCAGTGTACACAACTCACAGGACAATCTGAGTGGATGATTGAAGCCAACACTTCTGTTTAGAGTTATAACAAACAGCTTGCTTCAGGACTGTATATACAAGCACCTAACACCCCACTGCAACAGCAAGGGGTGCTAGGACAGCCTACAAAAGTGAGTAAAGGAGGAGATCACTAAATGATACACGACTGTCTTCTTCATAGAATCATAGAATTGTAGAGTTGGAAGAGACCACGAGGGCCATCCAGTCCAACCCCCTGCCATGCAAGAACACATAATCAAAGCATCCCTGACAGATGGCCATCCAGCCTCTGTTTAAAGACCTCCAAGGAAGGAGATCCCCACTATGACTTCCCCTCTATGTCCTGTGCTTAAAATGCCTTTGGTGTGTATCTTGCCTGAATTCTATGATTTTAACACTCCCCCGCAATAGCTGAGGAAGGTAGACATCCTCCCATGCAACTAAGCCCTGTCATTTACACAGCTACCCAGGACAGAACACTCTACTCAGGTGAACAAGGGAAGAGGGACACATACTGCAAAGTCTAATTCAAGGATGGAGACGCTTAAACCTTTCTTGGCTCTCAATTTCGCTCTCCAGCATTCCCCAGATGGTCATTTTGTGGCTTCCAAGCTTTTGCAGGTTTTTCTTCATTTGAAGTTTAAATGCCTTTGGTACAACCCTTTTTCCTCTACTCAGGGGAAGCCCTGGTTCTGATGACCGACTAATAAGCTCTTTTTGCAAAGACTATGCTCTTTTTCAGCTTTTGGCATTCTAATCAAATGCTCATGAGAACATTTATCTTGCAGGGCAGGATTACAACTCTGATTCAGAGTCCCATAGCAATCCCTAATGGGAAAGGGGTGAATACTTGCCTCTTCCCCTCTTCACACTCTCTGTTGTCCTAGACATTTTTAGCCAGTATCAGGGTGGGATGTATAACAAGTTGTGCCTTTTGGAACAAGTATATGAAGTCATGTCTCCACAACTGTATTGTCCATCCTGTCCTGGGTGCCACTAAATAGAATAAATCTGTGTGGGTCTGAACTAGCAACCATGTAAGCATGTTTATCCCCACTTTGTAATCTGCAAAATGAAATCCCCTTGGTTTTTTGCTGCTGTTGCCCCATGCACATCTTCCATGTGGGGTGAGGACAAGGTAAACTGTTTTGCCCATAGGAATGAACAATTTCCTGCATGCTTATCAGTATTTTGCCAAACAGCTGTATGAGACTGTGGATGTGATCATTACGTAACTCCCTTTATTGTGGTTGCCCTACAAATGTCACTGATCAGAGCATTTGAGAAACAAACTGCAGAAGTGCAGCTGCCCTGGTTGAGTTGGCCATCATGTTAGCCAGGTGGAGCATCTTAGCCAAGTTATATGCCACCAGGATGCATGCCTTGATCCATGTGGCTTATTGCATCTCTGCATCCCAGTGAGGCTGGGTTAAAAGAAACAAGGAGTCACAACATCAAAATGGCTTAGTTCTATGAGTATACATTTTTAGTACTCTGCACACATCCAAATTGTGCCATACCTTCTCTTGTAGGTGTGATAAATTAGGACAGAAAGGAGGGAGAATGATTTCTTGAGACATGTGAAAGATGGAAAGCACCTTAGGCCTGAAGGCCTTAGTAGAGTACAAAGAAATGTGGTCCTTGTTAAAAGTGTTTCCTGACAGGGCTGCAAGCTCTGAAACATGGTGAGCAGACATGGCTACTAAAAAGCCTACTTTTAAGGAGAGTAGCCTTAAGGGAACCTTCTTGAGCAGCTCAAATGGATGCTTCATGAGCTGCTTCAGAACTAGTGGAAGGCTCCATGATGGAAATAGTGCCTGACTGGTGGAGAAACGTCTCTCTCACACACACACCACCCCAAGAAACTTTCATACATGAGGGCGAGAAGAAAGTTAGGACATTAGGCAGAACTGCTGACTGCCTCTTTAACATATTAAGCTTCAAACCTAAATCCAGTCCTTCCTGTAGGAAAGCCAGGAGGTGTAAAATCAAAATCCTGTTGTACTGAAAGGAATTTGATTTATACCACAAAGTGCAAGCTTTCCAAGTAGCCTCAAATTTTTGCTGTAGACCACCTGTGGGAAGACAGAATCTGCATAGCCACTGTCCTTCAAAGCTTTTCATTCAACCTCCAGGTGGCTAGCTGGAACCAAGCCACATCTGGATGTTGAAGGGGACCCTGCGTCAACATATCCTACTATTATGGAAAAATACTGAGACAGGTCCATGAGATCCAAAAACCAAGGTCTCCTGGGCCAGTATGGAGCAATGAGAACCACCTAGGCTCTCTCCTCCCTCACCTTCCTGATGATGGGGGAAGGGGAAGGGAAGAGATACAGGAGATCCTGCAGCTGCTGGCACTGCAATGTGTCCGTGGCCTCTGCACATGGACAAAGGAACCTGGTGAAAAACCTGTGGAGCTTATGATTTGTTGGGGATGCAAACATATCTGTGGCGAAGGTGCTGAAACTGCTCTCTAGTTGGAGAAACACCACAGGGTTCAAACTCCACTCCCCCAGAAGTAAGGTGTGCCTGCTCAGAAAATCTGCCTGGAGATTGGTGACTCCCTGGACATGCTGAGCTGAAAGGGAGAGAACTGTTCTCTCCATCCATTGCAATAGCAGAATTGACTATAAAGGGAGCAAGATCTGGATCCCTCTTGATTTTGCAATGTAGGATCATGTGTGTTGCCTGTGAGAACAAGCACATGCTTCCCCTTAACCAGTGGGGCCAAGTGAAAGAGCGCTAAACAGGCTGCTGTCAGCTCCAACCAATGCTGTGTCCCTTCTCTCTGTAAACCCAGATTCTCTTCCTTCAGCCACTCTCCCCTGCCAATAAGCCTCCCCCACCCCAGAAGGCTAGTATTGGAGGTTACAGGGACATGATGGGACTCTACAAATGGAGATCCCTTCTGAAGATTAGACCAGCAGGACAATCATGCTAGGGACTGCCTGGCCGAGACGAAAGATGCAGTAATGGATGTTTGTAACTTGCAATTAATGATTGATGTGGCTGCAGGAACCACTGGAGGGGCCTGTAGTGGAATCTGGTCTAAGGCATGATCTGAATCACAGAGATCATGAGACCTAGGAGTCTGGCTAAGGTCATGAAAGACACTGAGGTTAGGCACTGTGCCCTGAGATTGTGTTGCCTTGTCAACCAGGGCACCCCAGGTGGGTGACAGATTGCAATGGAACCAGCTGGTTTTTCTTGGTGTTTATCAAAAAGGCATGAGACTGTAAGCAATCCATGGTCACTTTGAGATCCTGCAAAGCCCCCTGAAAAGATGTGGCTCTCAAGAGCACAACATCCAGGCATGGGTGCAGGTGTATGCCTTGCAACGTTAGGTGTGCCACTAATACATCGGTAAGTACCCTTGGGGCCAAGACCAGACTGAAAGGCAGGGCATGAAACTGAAAATGATACTGACAGAAGCCAAACCCAAGGAATCTCCTACTCATCTTGGTGATAGGAGTGTGCAGATATGTGTCCACAAGATCCAGAGAAACTAGGAAGTATCCCTGCTGTAGTACCTCCCAGATGGAGGACAGTTTCCATGTGAAACCGTTTGTATACAATGAAGGAGTTTGTGTGTTTCAAGTCCAAAATTGAGCTGAAATCCCCTCCCCTCTTTGGAATTGTGAAGAAGAGGGAGTAACCTCCAAGAAAACATTCCAAAGAAGGAACCTTCTGTATTGCCTTGATGTGCAGATGCCTAATGACATGAATATCAATAATCCTATTTTGACTGTCCTTTGGAACAGAGAAAGACAGAAACCTGCTCATGGGAACCTGGATGAACTCTATTGTATAACCTTGTCAAATTGGGGACAGGGTCTATCTATCTGTGGTTGTTAAAGCCCAGGTGTCCTGAAAGAGGAGCCTGTCCCCTACTACAGGAACCTCATTGTCAGAACCACTGCCTGCCACTCACCTTGGGGCCTGGAATCCTCCCCTATGACTGAAGGTGGGCTGACAGGTAAAGGACTGGTGGAAGGGGAACCTAAATCTAGCCTAAGAAGGCCTGAAGGAGTGAAAATCCCTTGACCTGCCAAAACCTTATGAGTATACTTATGAGTATAACCTTATGACAAGGTTATACAAAGATGACTATGGGCATCTGCAAGATCCAAAGAAACTAGGAAGTATCCCTGCTGTGGCACCTCCCAGATGGAGGACAGAGTGGGCATCACCTGCCCAAACAACTTCAGCGCCCTTAAAAACTGCTATGGAGAGGTTTGCCCTCAAATGCATGTCTATTTCCCAATGTTTATGCCAGATGGAGTGCCTAGCCACAGTGATTGCCCCTATAACCCTTGCTGCAAACATAGGGGAGTCTTCGGTATCATCAGCTACAACTGCAGTGAACTATAGAGTTTTAGTAGACATCTATGCAGACTTATAATTCAGGTCCTCCCCCTGCAAAATATCTTCCACCCACAAATGAGCCAACAGTGGGAGCCCTGGTTGCTAATGCCTCTGCCTTGTGAACTTTCTTCTGGGAGCCTTTGGTGCATTTTTCCTCTTGGAAAACTCCCCTCCTTCCCTTGGGGCCAGGGTCCCAAAACCAGAGGCCACAGGGGGACCCTGAGCTCCTCTAAAATTTGCTTAACTGGAGAACAGACACTCTGAGCAAAAGAGTTCACTTCTTACTCTACAAAGGGGTAGACCATTCATATCTTACCAACAGGAGAAAAAACAATGGAAAGGGTATTTATCTCACTGAAGGTTTTGGTTGATGCAGACCCTCTCTCATTTAATTCAAAGAAGTCTTTTTGTGCTGGGCATCTGAACTAGACTTGGTGGAACAAAATCCCAATGATGCAGAGATCTTAGCAGAGGAACAAAATCCCCAGCATGAAACAAATGGTCAGACGGCTCATCCTGACAGGAACTAGAATCCGACCACTCCCCTTCCTCTTTATCAAAAACAGTGGCATCCTCCCTAAGCCACTGTGGGTCCTTTCCTAGGAACAGGTACTCAGCATTAGAATTGCAATCCGATTCCTCAGAGGAATGCACTGGAGATATTGCCTTTCTTTTGCCAGGCAGTCTTTGAGCAGAGACACCTTTACTTAGAAGCCCCCTTGGAGGATTGGGGCCCTGCCTGTGATGCAGCAGTTTGTGCCTGAATCTGCTTCTGCGTCAAGCCTCTGATTGTATGAGAAGCTGGTTGAAGCCTTTCTGAAATATTGTGGGGAGCCCCCTTGTGGCCAGAATGAGAAAAACACTGCACCTCAAGAAGCTGTTTTAGCTGTACTATTAGGCTCTGTATATCTGGTCCATTGCAGCTTCCCTAAAGGCCTTCTGCATGTGGGTGGGTGGGAGAACCAAAGACTTATCCAACAAAGACTTAATCACTTACAATTAATTTTCAACTTCTCAAAAAGCGTGTTGATGTCATCCATGTTGATTCTCAGACAGTACTTGCGACTAAGCCAAGAATGCTTTCTTTAAAGCTTGATTATGCACATCCGAGTCTGAAAGTCAGGGCAGGAAGCCTATGCCACGTATAGGGCTCAGAAAGGCAGTCACTACACCCACAGTCAACATGGTGACCATCATCTCCACTCAGCCACGAGGAGGCAAAATGGCAGAAACATTCAAAATCCACACAAGAGAAATGGGTCTGAGAGAGGTCATGCAGAATATGCGAGAGGAATTGGGCCTGGAACCTCTAGGGAGCTGAGGGGACCCGCAGAGACAATGGAAACAACCTAAACTTGAACTTCCCTTGTAAGATCCAGTGGTCTAAGTGGTGCAGCCACTGCCATCATGTCCTCCCGGATATCTTTCTCCAGATCCCCCACAGATGCTGAAGCAGCTACACGAGGAAAGGAGTGGGCCTTGGCTTCCTTCAATACCTGCTCAAGAGGCTTTAGCAGTGGAGTTGCCCTGTTGTCGCATGAGAGCAGTAATAATTTTTCAGAGTGCATCAAAGCACTCCAGGTTGGTTCACTGAACAAGCATGCCCTCACAACTGGGGAAGCGCAACTCTGTGGGGAGGGCCTTTTCTTCTTTTTAGTAACCACCTTGAATTTTTTCCCCTGCCGGAGCCATCACACATGAAAGAGGGAAAGGACAAAAAAAGGGGGGGGGAAGGAAAGAAGAGTCCAGAAAAGAATGAACGCTTTAAAAAAATGTGGAACAGGAAGAGAGCATGAAGCTAATCAGAAGTAGTCAACACGTGAGAAGCCAAAAAAACAAGAGTGACAGAGAGCTGTGCTCTGGGCGCAGGCAGAAGAAAAACTGGTCTCTAAGATGGCCAAATGGAAGGAATCAACAAAGTCTGTTTTCAGCTATTGTGAGAACTTATTGTTCTTCCTGTCTGTCTCTGGGTGGTCATGGAAGAAACCGAAAGTTGTGTGGGTTCCTCCTTCCACCAACCCAAAGAATACATTGAATCCAGCAGACAGCCTGCAAGTATAGCAAAATATTTCCACACCCCCACCGCAGCAGGATAATGCAAATACAGAGTTACTCCAATAAGTGAGAGTCAAATTTGAGACTGAGGTTTATCAAATACCTCTATCCTGCATAGAATGAGAAGAACTCTAGGCAAGGGAGTGGCCAACATCTGTTCTTGAAGAGATCTCATGAGAACTTTCATCTTTATTTCAGTATTTTAAATGATGAACCATCTCAAATGCTTGTAGAAAGGCACTGGATAAAGGTAGTAATAGAAAGACATTCTATAGTATTTATTTTTATGCTGCCTTCCTATTCCAGTGCTTGAGCTACTGAACAGTAATCCAAATCTGGATTACTGCAGATTTGTAACAGAAAAAAAAATGGCATTTAAAACCCAGACTTACTCCATAGATAACATGAGACCTGAGTGATATCATGTACAGGCATCACTGCTAAAAAATGTGTCCCAGTAGCCAAATGCCCTGTTCTGTAGTGTTCCCTTTGGGGGGAAAAAAAGGTTTATTTGCCTCCTACTGAGATGGCATCCTTTCCAGCTTTCTGGATTTACAAACAGTTCAGCACAATACCAGTAATACAATGGTAAATAAGAATTGGCATTATGTTTACCATTTCCACCATTACCTGTGTTCTTGGAGATCTTCCTTCTCCATCTATTTTCCAAGCTAAACACTGTGTTAAAGCTAATTGGTAATATAAGAAACACAAACCCTATCCACATGCTGATTATACTGTGTACAGGACTAGCCCCTGAGCAGTAGATGTAAGAAAGAATAAGTAAACACCAGAGCCCAGAAAACAAATCTTTAAGAATCTCCCTTTTTCAGTAAAAACTGGCAGCTAATAAGGGTTGGGTAAGTTAATTGTGATGGCAGCCTAGAAACATATATTAAAATTAGAACATACATGGTTCTGATCCAGGGTGTGATAGTTTCTGCAGCTGAGCTATTCCATGACTTAAACATCCATTTAAGTGCTCTTACTTTTGCTCTGAGCTACAGTACTCCTCTAAATCAATACATGGAATATTTTCTGCTAGAGGCTGGAATTCCTCATTTACATTTTGAACCCCTACATTAAATTTCCCCACTATCTGCTGAATGAAAAACACTCTCCGTATCTGTATGACAGAGGCCCACATTTCCAAAAAGACCCATACACAACACACACTCCCCACAAGTATACATTTTTTATTTACAATACCCTATAAAAATGTAAATTTAGAAATTTTTCATTAATCATAACCAAACCAAAAAGTAAAAGCACAATAATAATAATAATGATGGACCACCTGGTCATGTGTACTGAAGGGAGTGGGAGTGGAGGAAGGGATCAAGAAAGGCTAAGAGACTTGTAAAGGAAAGGAAGTGGTGGAAATGTTAGAAATTTGGATTCAAGAGAAGAGAAAGGGAGAAGGAAGGAGAATACTGAGGAAAGGCAGCATTAGTAACAGGTGTTTTACTTGCTGGGAGAATACCTACATGTGCAAATTGTTTTTAAAAGCAGAGTAAAAATTTAAAAACCCACCACATTCAAATAAAAAAAAAAGGAAAAAACAGCAGGACCTAGCAGTGTATACTATTTTAATTCACTAAATTAATCTGTTCCAGGTCAGTTAATCCCTGGTACCTTATTGGTTAGTCTACGAGGATCTTGGCCAGCTGTAGCTTGAAGCATGGCGTAGGTCAAAGAGCTCAGCTAGAAAATGAGTTCAGGAAGACTAGACAAATGTGCAAAGATGCTGCTGCTTCATCACAAGGTTTAGAAAGGTGATCACTTAGTAAGAAGTGGGGCAATACTATAATACGGCATCTGACACTGGAAGAGCAGAAAAACAGACTCACCAGCGGGCTAATCAGAAGGGCTTCCAATCATTTAAACTCTCCAACACACAGGAGACACAGAGGTCGTTGGTTCCTCCATTTCCACAGCTAAGTTTGTGTTCCCCTCTCCTGCCCCACACCTGGTGTTTTCAGCAAGGAGGCAAGAAAGCAGAGCTACTCTCCCTACCAAATCAGTCAGTATTGTGGTGGGGAGAATGGGGTCTGCTTAGGGAGAAAAGCCATTGTGAAAGTGTGGAGGGAAGGGAAGGCCTGGGGTGAATTTGATGCAGCAAGGACATGCACGACTGCAAAGTGGCAATGGGGGCAGGTAAGGGAAGCACGTCCCTAGCCAAGCTCAGAGCAAGAGAGCAATTTTCCGTGCTAGGACAGAGAGGCATAATCCCACAAGGATTTATTTTGAGAAGGCACTGCCTCCTCTTTGCCCACTAAAATACTCTGGAGGTGGCAGCAACGAAGGACACCAGCATGACAGAACTTTGAGGCCTTCTACCGTATTCCTTGAATCAACCTGAAATGGCAGAAGGCAATAAGAAGAGTTGTCAAACTGACTGCAGTAGTACTAACTAGGAAGGTAGAGAGTATCTCCTGTTTATATAAGTCACCTTTCAATTAAAAATCCACAATTTAATTAAATATATTAAAACTAAATTTTATTTATGTAATGAAACAATAATAGCCCAGCCACTAAATAAAACTATACCCTCACAATGAGCTTATGCATTGTTCCATAAACATACAATATAATGTAAGCAAAATGGCAACTTTCTGCCCCAAAGAGCTTACAATCTACACCCTCTACAGTGGGAACTTCCAACAGAGGGAAAGGCAAGAGTAAACAGCAATGAATGCATGCAGATTCAGTTACATGTTCTTAGGCCAAAGGACTTCTTGGGAAAATGTTTTCTCCAATTCTCCTATGTCTTCAAAAATTAATCTCTCTAAAACTTTTATATTTGGTAAATCCAAGCTGAATTCTATATCCAGCCAAATAGTGTATCACCGTATTGATGAGCCTCTACCACTACACTACTGTGGGTATCTGACATCACCTTGTTTTGTGAGCATGACTGAGGGTATTTTCTCAATCTATTTTTATGCCATTAGACAAAAACAAGTTTTCCCACCCTCTCACTCAAGAAGTCAACTCAAAGCTTTGGGGATTAATAGCCTCTTTCCTTCCTGCTACCAGTTGCCTCTGCTGTTAATATATAGATAACAGAACATACTTACTGCAACTTTGTTTCTAGCACATTCAGCTTCTGCCGATCAACATAGCGAGAGAAGAGTGATAAGAGATTAGAAGGGGTAGACACTGGCTTGGCCAAAGCCGCTTGAGGGATCCGGAGAAGCTCGCGGGTTGCCATGAACATCAGCTCTGTCCTGCAGAAGACGAGGTAGTAGCAGTGGGAGGACAAGGGTAAGAGCTTGGTTTGTGCAGTCTGGTTCAGGACAGAGAAGTGGGGGTATTTCAAGGAATACAGATGAACCCAAAAAATCCAAGAAATGCTATGCTCAGCAAAGGACAAAAGAGACCCTCTCACAGCTGCAGGAGTTTACCACATATCATGCAGCTGTGGACAAATTTACACAGGGACCACTAAATGCAGTGTGCAAACATGAATCAAGGAACATGAGAGACACTGCAGACTGGGCCAGCCAGAAAAATCAGCAATAGCAGAACATGTTATAAACCAACCTGGACACAAAATGCTATTTGAAAACAGAAATTCTAGATAGGCCAACAACTATCATGTCAGAATGTACAGAGAAGCTATTGAAATCCACAAACACCTGGACAACTTCAACAGGAAGGAAGAAACCCTAAAAGTAAACAAAATCTGGCTCCCAGTTCTGAAATACAATAGAATCAAAACTCAACACTTACAAAAGAATTCCACCCAGAGACAGGGAGATTCTCAGCAGATAATGGTCATCAACCAACCATTCGCCAAACAGACACTAATGAGCCTTGCATTTCTATACCCAGAAACTAACCATTCAATTACACAGATTTACATATTCTCCCCAACAGGGGTTCACAGCATATAAACTCCATACACACACCTACCCAACCATTCTCTGAAGATGCCAGCCACAGATGCAGGGGAAACATCAGAAAGAAACTATTCCAGAACATGGCCTCACACAGCCCAGAAAAAAAACAAGGAAAATCTATGACTTCACTTCATGTTCAACTCTATTGCAATTGTATATTACCAGAAAATGAAGATAAATAAGGTGGGTACAGTATGTCATCAGACAGCTGACGATAAAGTCAAATCAATCAACGTGACAGGAGACTCTACTCCCAAGGAATAGCCAATGATAACAGCAAGAAGCTGAGATGGGAAGGGGAAGTAGCAAGATGCTATTTGTGGAAGAAGTCCTTCTGTAAGCCTTATGAGAGCTAAAAATTGGTGGGGGTGGGACATGTACTCAAGCCTTGCCTCCTAGAGCCCAAACTCTTCAGTGTTGAGCTGGAAGTTCTGAAGAGCTTCATGGCCACTGGCCCTGCTGGCTGGATATGCCTGGGAATTGTTGACTACGAAAAGCAACTTTCCAAGCTCTGGTTCTGAAGGAAGTTCTATGTTTTATTTGTTTGAATATGAATAAAAGAAAAGTGCTCCCCACTGCCCCCTGGGGGCATAAGGAGGGCAAAAACAGATTTTCAAAACTTTTCAGGGGTTTGGCCTTCCAAGATACCCTGGAGTACCAATGCAGTCTTGACAGTTATCCACCTCTGATCCACATGACAACAAATAAGTCCCCAGTGTGTAACACTGGAATTAGCGTAGCTTGAAACTGTATGCATCCTAGGAGCTAAATTCCTAAGTTGTTAGAGTCAGGCAGCACTCCAGATGTTCTTGGACAGCAACTCCAGGCATTTTTCACTACTGGCTATGCTGGCTAGAGCTGCAGTCCAGTAATGTATTGAGAGCTGCAAAATTCCCACCTTAGAGACTAGCCTTTACCTACTGTTGTGGATTCTCCGTTTAACTGCCACACTTAAAACGCTTGATTTTAAAAAAAACCAACAGTTTAACTGCTGGAGATGGGCTGCTCAGACTCACCACTGGTTGTCTTGTATGTGCTCTGTATTACAGTCTGAACTCTGCAATTCTTCTCCACGGCTCAAGACCAAGTACAGAAGAGAGAGGCCAAACTGCAGGTGTGGGAGAAAAGAATTAGGTTAGCCATCCTACACCCTTCTTTTTAGTAAAGAATGATTTATAAGTTAAGTCTACCTTACTTTCAAGGACTAAGCAATTCCTATTTAGGATTAAAAAGGCCTCTATTATAATTATGGAAAATAAAGACAACTAAATGTAGATCTTCTCTCTTTATCATTTCAATCAGCAGTCTCTATATAAGCAGACACTAAACTGTCATTAACAAAGCAGGTTAAAGCATACTGCCCTTTAAACCCCAATAGTAACACCTTTTATACTAGAACAGCAAAACTCTAAATCAGAGCTTAATGGTACATTGGGTGAGACACAAATAAAAGCAAACACCTTATTCTGGAGCACAGCTGTGAGGTGTTGGTTGGCAGATGGGGCTGCTGCTGTGCTCTGAGGTAGGTTCATTAGCTGCTGCAGGATGCTGGCCACAGTTCCCAGAGGAAGATGATAGAGAACAAGGGAGAAGGGTCTCAGTAGACAGGGTAGCACCTGAGGAAGGAGACAATTTTTTTAAAAGCCATACTATTTACACACAGAACTAAAAGCATGCCACCTGTCAGAAGGGGGCACAGAGCAAATCTAGCACCAACTGGATGATTTCTGAGCAGAAATGAAATGGCACCAATTTTAATTAATTGAGAAACATGAAGGGATGCTATTTCAGTAGAATAAATGATGAGTAAAATTAGAATACTATGTTGTCTATGCAGAATGAACCTTATAAGATGACATCAGCACTGACAACTGTACAATTTTATCCAGATCAATAGCACCCACTCTAACACAACTGATCTTGACAAAGCGCTCAAGGAACCTAACATACGTAAATATTTGCCATCCATTTCATAGGCAAGATGGTAGTCCAGAGGGAAGTATTCAGCACAAAGCTATATACAGTCTTTTGAATGGATATTCTCCAGATATTTTGGACCATATCTCCCATCACCCTTAGCTGGAACAGTAAGGAATGACAGGAGTTGCAGTCCAAAACATCTGGAGGACAAGAGAAATGAGAGGGAGAGTTAAGAGGAATGTAGCTCTTTGAGGCCTAACCTGAAAGGGAAAGAGCAGTTCAGTAAAAACTGCGTATGTTTTTCACACTTAAATTATCAGATCTTTGTACCTGTAAAATCCACAGATAATATACTGTGGATAACATAACATTTAACCTTAGGAAGGGGCAAGTGGTACAAGGCAGGCTCTTGGTGGATACCAAAATCTATGAATACTCAAGTCCCATTATATGCAATGGCATAGCAAAATGGTGCCCCTTATATAAGATGGCAAAATCAAACTTTGCTTTTTGGATTATTGTTTTTTAAAGAATATTTTCAAACCATAATACTTATATCCGTGGATACAGAGGGACAACTGTATTTGGTTTTCCTTGGAATTTTTTCATATCTAACTCACACACTGTCTTCTCTTACTTATTCCTTACATTCCATTCTTCCATTCCATGTTGGGAACACATTACAAAATGTTTAGTACAACTATGGTTAGCAGCAAAAAAGCAAAAGAAAGAGCAAAAAGAGAGAAAAGGAGCAAGCATCTCCTTGTCTGCTGCTTTGGAAGTTACTCAAGAATATCAACAGCATCCTGTACTGTATATAATATTCTACCACCTTTTCAGATGAAAAGTTAAAGTAACATTATCATCCTCAAAATATTTTGATGAAGGAAAGTTGGGGGAAAACCTGTATTCTGGCTGTGGCTTTAGCCTTTCCAGACCACCAACATGAACCATTATACAGTTAAAAGTGATTTGTAAAATTGTATCTGTCAAGTCATATTGCACACTGGGAACCTGGAGATGTTTACAGAACAATCCTATGCATGTTTATGCAACAGCAAGTCTCACTAAACTCATTGGGAGTTACTCCCAGACAAGTGTCTTAGCACTGTAGCCTCTGTGAACTGGCTTAATTCCTGACAACCAACCAATCTTAACTGTGAACCATTGCTTTTCCTTTTTTCCCCTTTTATTAACAGAAGTCATAAAGTACTCCAAGTGAGTTCCTGAATTGTTAAACAAGTAAGATGATTCCTCTGTGACACAATCTCTCTGCAGATGTGTTTACCTCATCCTGAGCATCCTTCTTGATTAGGAAGGGCAAGTTCCTGGCTGTTGCCATGAGAATGTCTGCTGCTTGCTCAGTGGACAAGAAGGGAAGGATCCGGCCAACCAGACGCTTTCCTTTCCGTATACACATAATCTGCACAAAAGGGTCATCGCTCAACCTACTGGAAGGCAACACACACATTTTTGTTAGAAAGAACGTAACTCTACCTAAAAGAGGCAGAGAATGCAAAGACCCTCTATTTGCATCTTCTCAAGGAGACACTCTCTTGTCACAGAAGCTCTCTTGACACCAAGAATCAATTTCCTATTTCAGGAAAAACTGAAGCAGGCTCAACTAGTCACTGGATTTCATCTGCATGTGGCTAGGCTGAGACTACTTCATTCTTCCTAATGCCAGGGGTGGGGGGGGAGGCAAAGCCCCTCACTAGGAGTCTTTCCTGTCTATCATCTTTTCCTTCTTCACCTCACTAGTAAGCTGAAATTCTTCATTAAGTTACCAGGGTGTGGGGGTAGAAGCTCTTCAGCACTGCTATGTACACCTTATCACCACTATTTCTTCCTCACAACTTACCCACAGATACCTCCTATACT
Source organism: Gambelia wislizenii (assembly GCA_030847615.1). Taxonomy (NCBI): domain Eukaryota; kingdom Metazoa; phylum Chordata; class Lepidosauria; order Squamata; family Crotaphytidae; genus Gambelia; species Gambelia wislizenii. The sequence goes on from JAUMIR010000001.1 coordinate 340,625,008, forward strand.
GATTTGCTACCATTCAACCCAAATCACACTGGTATGGTAGCTTTCTCAATTCAGGGAAGGGATGGGCTGGAGAAACTTACAGGGTGCTTGGGTGCTGTAGGTGGCCTGTGGGCCACGCTTTCGCCAATCTTTTCCTGTGGTATAAGGCTAGAATTGGTAAATTTGATGGTGGGGACCTTGAGGGGGCAGCTGGGATGGATGTGTGTGCAAGAATGGCCAGAATAGTGCATGCATCCCACAAGATATGTGTTGTTCACCTCTAGTATAAGGAGTCCATTATCAACAAATAATGTGCCTTCTTGTCAGAGAAAAGCTGAAATGACCAAATTTGGAGGGGAATTTGTTTTTCTCTGAACAGTACAGAAACATGCGTCTTACTGCGCAGACCCTTACCTTTCCTGGTTGGGTGTTTTCCCCCTTAGATTGTCATACATGTCACAGATCTTCTGCTTCCGCTCCTCCATCAAGGCTAGCCTATCACCCTCCAGGCTCAAGAGGTAGCGTCTCTCATAGTCTTCTACATCCAAGAGGAGGCTGTATGTCTAGTTATCAAGAGAAGTGGTATATATATATATATATGTATATATATATATATATATGGAAAATCTAGAGACAATTCCAGACAGGATTGCAGGTCTCATATCTTCACAACACAGCTTAAGTGGAAAATGGCTTCTCAATCAGTTTTTCTGCACTCACAGTTCTTAAGGAGCAGACTGCTGCTTTAGAAAGACAAGCACTTCTGCCTGCCAAGTCAGACCATTAATTTAATCTAACTTCATTTCAGGGGAAACTGCACTGTAAGCAAAATGTTATTTCAAAAAGTGAAGTAATCATCACTAAACCATCTGAAGGGCACGTTGCAATGTCAGTGGTAGTCACTCTCATCTAAATCTAAGGAGAGAGGTATGGTTACCCATGGTTTCTTGCACCACAGAACAAATTTAATGTAAGCTGTTGCCATGACTAAGCAAAGGACCTTCCCCTTTAACCTCATGCTAGAATTAAAGCTTACCTTTTCAATCATGAAGAGAGTCTGCCGCCTTTTATCTCGAACCTGCTTCTCTTTTGTCTCCTAAGGAAGAGAATGTTAAAAAAAATACTAAGAAGGCTGTCCAACTGCAGTCCTTCTCTGAAATCTGAGCAGAGCAGGGAACAAGGAAGTTTGTTCATTACAAGACACTACACTTGGGAGGAAAAGGTGAAGAATAAGAGACAATAAGATAACTACTGAGGAGCCAAGTCAGTATAGCAAAGGAAACTTACATCTTCTTCACCTCGTAGCGTCACAACAGCATCAATCATTTTGCGGGGGTTATTCACACTGGAGACTGTCAGCTTCCCCAGTGAACCTTCAAACTGCACTGAAAGCATGAAGGAAAAGCAATGCAGGTGGAATTGCATAAACAAATCTACCTGCCTAAATAGCTTGCCATCTCCATAAATAGCTCCGATATTTTCTTCTCCCTCCTCACTTAAGGTGTTCACCCCAAAGAGCATCTTCATATCAGTATCTTGGACAGTGGTACTAAATTTTGGCTATACAAGTGGCTCACAAATATGTAGTCCCGCTATTTCTTGTTGTACACATCCCTGACTGCCTCCTGCCTGTGCTCCCTCCACTGTGGTGAAGTCTAACTTACATATGCAGAAAAACAGTAGAGCTCCGAGGGAGCAAATGAACTGTTTCATTCTAGACTGCAAATGGAGTGGGGGGGGGGGATCTTTTCCTATAGGGAATTATGAACATAGAAGAATAAAGAGAAAACTGGCACAGCAAAGACACATGTCTCTTTTCCGCTTAATGTGCTTTTGCACTTACAGGGCAATTTTTTGGTTTTTAAATTTTGGGTACAATTCAGTAATGATATCCTTAATCCCACCCCACCCCAATCTGATGTAGCTCAGCTTCCATCTTAGCTTACTCATTCTGCTCTATAAGTAGGCCACATCTTGGTTATATAAAAGGTACATACCTGGCTTGTAGGCATGCTCTAGCTTTGCCACTTGTGGGGTGATCAGCTTAGTGCGCTCTTTTTTAGGACCATCACCATGCATATCTTCAGCTGCAGACAATTTTTCCAGCTTCTGAAAATAATTCTAAAGCAGATAACGATGGTTAGAGGCCCAGAAGAGCAGCCTAGCACCCTAAACCAAAATGGTAATGACCCCAACAAAAGAAAGTGCAAAGAGCTGCTATCGGCTCTAAATAGAGTGAAAGGACAAAACGAATTTTTCAGGGCTACAATCATGGGAGAAAGAGTGTCCCAAAGACCCAATCACTAGTGCCTATGGTCTCTGGTTTACACTTTAGCATAACATGGGACCAGAACATCAATGCAGCCTTCAAGGGGCTACTGAAGTACCAACCTGATAATAGAAGTCATCCAAGTATGGATCAGTGCTTTGCAGCTGCATCATCTGGATCTTGGATACCCAGTCTTTTTCCCGTTGGAGCATGAGATTGGCATATGGATCCTTCCTGATCTGTTCCTGGTGGTTATTTCGATGATTCCCTCGGTCTCCAGCTGACCCATTTAGATTCCGGTGCTGACTGAAAGGAATGTCCCAGAATTTAGGAAAAATAATACCAAACAACTGCATGCTGCATTCTTCTGTATAAGTACTACAGGCAGGATCATACTGCCAATTTCCAAACTTGTATCAGGAGTAAAATAACAGCAGGATGAGTTTACTCTGAATGAACTGACTTCATCCAATTATAATTGTGTCCTGTGTTTTGATAGATCATGAAGCTGCCTTCTTGATTTCCCACGTAAGTCTGTTCAGACTAACTGATACAATAGACACAGCATAAAGAGCTATGGGGATTCTAGAATTGAAGAGGGATCTTTCTGTCAGAAAATGTATCAGTGGGACTGGAGCTCTCCCTTTTTAAAAAAGCAGAAAGGCAACACACATCTGTAATCAGATTTCAGAAAACAATTAGAACTCTATGCAGTGTGGTGACCTCAATATTCAGTACTTTGAGCATCTAAGAGCCTAAGCATTTGTCTTGCTCAGTAAGACTAGCTTTATGTTGAGCCCAGCTTTTTGTCTTCATCAGTGTAGAAACAGCTGCTCTCAAAGAGCTGACAGATAGGGCATACTGACAGCAGCCCCTCCATTTTTCTTTTCATGGAAGCCCCTACATATGGAGTCTCAATTTTAATCTGTTATGGATAACAGCTACTGAAATATCTATGAAATGGTCTTAATCCACTTTTAAAATCTATCTACATCAGCAGGCAACTCCATCCTGTCATAATGAAATCTATGAATGGAGTGCGCATTGCCAAAAGAATATTTTTTTCTCCCATGACTATTCCAGCCATTCTGACCAGGTTTAGACATTATGGGTGGCATCCTGTTAAAATCTCTATTCCATGCTCCACAGCAACCAAAGCTGTCTCCCAGAAGTCAGTTTTGTTGTGATAGTCCCCCTGAATAGCCATTCTCTGATTGGTGGAGAGTCTGGGGATGAGAAAAGCATCTGGCTATGCCACATAGCCAAACAGACTGATGACATCTACTGAGACTCTGCCAGATGTTAATGGAAAATGCCATTGGTTTGTGTGTGGCCACGGGACACAGCCAGACACTTCTCTGATCACCCCAATGCTCGTCACCAGTCACGGAATAGCTGTTTAGGGGATCTAAAACTAGGACTAGGTCCTGAAAATACTCTATGTCGTTCAATATCAAACTGTTAAGCAGGAGTTTTCTAAAATCAAATGTAACATATGATACCCTTTAATCAATTGAATTTGCATAAGACAACCTATATATACATATATACCTAATACAAATAGCATAATAATACACCAAGTACTCCAATATTCCACTACAGTTGCTTAATGAAGAATTTCAAGACCTGCAGTGATATGTTACACACTCCAATGTTCAAAAACATTGTTTTTCACACAATATTTGAGGATATAATCAATGAAAGAAAGATAAACTTTTCAAAACACTCCCAACAGACTAGTAATTAGAAATAATCATGCTGTAATATATAGTTCTCTAGTCAATGTCTCTCAAATGTTCAATACATGGGTTGTCTGATGCAAATTCAATTGATTAAAGGATATCATATGTTGTTACATTTGATTTTAGAACACTCCTGCTTAACAGTTTGATACTGAGTGATAGATTATTTTCAGGACCTAGTCCTAGTTTTCAAATCAGTTAGTAGTTGCAAGGGTTGCTGTTTCTATAGGTGTTCAGGGGATCTATCAAAGCTAAATCATGAACTGTGGAGGTGTTCAGCAGGAAGCTATAGTGGAGTTCCACCTGAAGAAGTCTTATATTATGCTGGGAAATGCAGAATCTCAGCCAAAGTCTGTATAGCATTTAAGTATAGCCTGCAACTATAGAGTATGGTCTTGTACAGTCTTCATCCACCTGTTTCCATTCACTTAAGACCTTGCTATTCCCTGTTTCTCTAAAACCCTGATTTATGTAGAATTACAGGCAGACATTTTGCAGAGGCATGGGATCTGCACAAGTAACTCTAGGCACAGAATTCTTGAGACTAAGTATGTTCAACCCCTAACAGCACCTCGCTGCATGCACTGTGAGGGTGTTCATGCTTTCCCTCCCTATCTCAGCAGGAGCACACAGTCGCACTCAACACTCACCTCCTGTTTTGCTGCTGCCTCTGGTGTAAGAGTCGTCGGTGCTGTGGGTGAAGGTGGGTTGTATCTGGCCGGAACATCTGTGGCTGAGCCCTAGGGAATAAAGTTTCTCATTCAGAAGTGTTGGAATATAAAGTTTGCAATCCAATAAATGGAAATGTTTTGCTATTGAAGGGTTAACTGAGAAGCCAAACAACATGTTTGGTAACTTACAGTAACTTCCTAATGTTTTCCTATTGGGCTTCTAAGGAAAAGGGGAATATCTAAATTTCCTCTTTGTCTCAGAAGCCAGCCACGAGGGTGTTCCTTCTTTCCTTCTTCTTCACCAGCCATGTTTTGATAGTGAGAGGACCTCCCTTTTAGCGAGTCCTGCATATTCTTTTGTTATCATGTAGTTATTAGACATTTTTAAGTAGTTAGTCTGCTTTGATTCTGTACTGAATTTCTGCCGCGTATAGAGCTCTGAAACTGTGAGTAAATGAAGTTTTGTACTTTTAAACTACTTTTATGAGTCTTGAGTGCTTATTTTGGTAAACAAATAACTTTGGATAGGATAAGGGTGTTTGGTTATCTCTAAGCTGTGGTTTTTACATGTATGCTAAGATTATTATGCTAACACTACTGTATGTGTGTACTCTGCTAATCGGCTGTACTTTCCAGGAGTGAAGTGCAGTGAGGAGAGTTTAAACAAGGAACATTGGAACCCTGATTTTTAAACACTTCCAATAAGAAGCAGGCAGTGAAGATTTCTAAAACACAATTTAGTTTAGCTGTCTCTGTGGAAGAAATGCAGGGCAAAGAGGAGGGAAATACCTTAGGTTCTGCAAGTGAGCTCCAGGACATGGGGAGTGATGTGACGATGGTGTTGGTGGAGCTCCAAAGAAGGCATGGAACCCACTGCCTGGGGGCATCATCTGCCCAACTCTGCCTTGGAGGAGTTTGGGGTTCATGGATGTGAGAGGGCTGCTAACAAGGCTAGAGACCCGTGCAAACTGGCTGGGAGACATCCTACCAGCCTGTAAGGAGGAGGAAAAGAAAACAGTATCACCAATCCAAAAACCTTGTCCATTTGATCATGCAAAAGAAAGAGGACACAGACACAGAACACTGTCAATAGTTTTAGCACACATTGAATCTATGAACTGAAAAACAAAACAAAAAAGACAGGTACAATGGGCATCAACTTGTACAGCAGAACAGAAAGGCCTGGATGATGCTGCGTGCAACAGCAACAAAAATTAGAGAAGACAATTATCCAGATTTCTACCTGTGCTCCTCCTAGCAGCTGTGCTCTTTGGAGGTGGGTGAGAACAGGAGTAACACTGGGAGGGAATGGGTGGCCCAGCAGAGAGGAATTCTGGGAAAGAGAAATAGAAGACACCAGTTCTAAAAGCAAAAACTGACTCAGTATAAATATTGTAGGGTTCCACCTTCAGATGAGATAAGACAAAAAATAAGCTAGAACTGTCTTTGAAACTGGCAGCATGGAAGGTGAGGCATGCAAAAATTCAGTGGATAGGCAATCTCCATGATATAGAACAGGGTGAAGGAGAGAAGGGCGAAGAATACAAAGAACAAATAATTACAGTCCTCCCTCAACATTCGCGGCCTCCACACTCACGGTTCCGCATATTCGTGGTTTGCTGGCGAGGGGAGGTTGAGGAAAGTGGCGACGGGGCGTCTGAGGCCCCGTTGCCAATTTCAGGAGGGAGTGAGGAGGCGGGGGAAGAGACCTCAGGGCCTCCGGAGGCCCCATGGTCACCTGGGGAGCTAGCGGGGAGACTTGGGGAGGTGACCTCAGGGACTCTGGAGGCCCCGTGTTTGCCTGGGGAGTGAGCAGGGAGGCGTGCGAGGCCAGTACGGGGCCTCCGGAGGGTCTCCAGAGGCCCTGTGATCACCTAGGGAGTGAGCAGGGAGGTGTGGGAGGCAAGCATGGGGCTTCCGGAGGCCCTGTGGTCGCCTGGGGAGGGAGCGGGGAGGCGTGAGAGGCAAGCATGGGGCCTCCGGAAGCCCCATGCTCGCCTGAGGAGGGTGGGGAAAAGCAACTAAGGGGCCTCCAGGGGCCCTGTGGTCACTTCGGGAGGGAGGAGGAGGGCAGCCTTTATTCGCGGAATTTTCACATTTGCGGGGGCCTGTGGAACCTAACCCCCACGAATGTGAAGGGATGACTGTAAATATAGCAGCAGAAAACAAGGCCTTCCAACACTGAAGGGGCATGCTGAAGGCCTCTTTGGAAGTTGTTTCACAAGCTGTAAAGCTACTAAGTTGATAAGGAGAGCAAAAGTAGATCACAAACACCCAGAGGCACTAAGTGCCAACTACTCCTGTTGTGTTAATAATTTTTGACAGCAACTACTTCGCTGAGAACAACCTGAGAGCATATGTAAGAACGTAGATGTCATAAGAATTAAATAAAGACAAGAATCTGAGTGTTTTTATTTATACGTATTTGTGACAGAAAAATGCTAAAATAACACTCTCTAGCAATAAGTAATTACAACATGAACCAAGAGAGACTTAGAAATGCACAGAGATGCCCCTGGGGTCTCCTGCAGTTGACAGACTCTACATTGTCCATAGATCCCAGTGCATTCAAGGCCACAAGGGTTTCTCAAAATATAGCAATACTGAAGAGAAGATTATGTTAAAGTGCATTGCAAAGAACACAGAATATGGAGGAAAGAAGCAAGGCAGGATTTCAGAACACTAGCCAACCCATAGAATTACACAGCCAGAACTACCGTCACATTGCAGAGCTGGTTTGGAGACATCCTCTCACTGAAGGGACTTGGGTAACGCTGCTGAATTGGGACTCTGATGTGAACAGGCTTGGGACACAAAATCTGTGGAAAAGAAAAAAGCAAAATGATCACACCAGAGTTGTTTTAAGCTTCAGCCAACAATGGCTTCGTCCTGTGCTCACTCTCAAACACCAGCCTGTTTCTTGAAAATGAACACGAATGAGGGAATCATATTAACTTTGCCAGCTGGCCAAAGCTAACTAGGTTTGTTTCTGAAGCCAAGATAGGGTTAGATTACAACTAAGAACAAATGGGATGCCATCCCACTTTGTGCCGTGGTAGCAATCCAATGATTACTTCCTGATGTCATCCTTTTCATTGCTTTCAAGACATAAACCACCAATGACAAAAAGAAAAGAAATAAACAAGCAAAACAGAAAAATGGACAATATTTTTTTCTGGTGCGATGTGGGGAACCCCTATTTCACTGAGTATGCTCCAAACTACAGGGGAGAAGGTACATCCTTGCCAGATCTTTATATTGCCCTTCATGGTACAACTACCACCAAAAAAGCTACAAAGATGCCAAGTTTCTGGCATTAACTTTCCATTCTGGTAGATAAAGACAGATGGAAGACAACACTGGATCTTAACTGTAACATCAAAAGCTCAAAGAGCAGCCAAATGACAAGCATAAAACATTTCAAAGAAAAATTAGCAAAGAAAAAGCAACTTTTCTTTGCAGGTGCTAAACAGAGGTTTTAGTGGCAATCCCTATTTTGCAGCACAGAACAAGCTCTTTTTAAATTTGTTGCTCCCTGAAACCATCATCCATCTACTCTTCCAGGTGATGGAAGGAGTACCTGCTGGTTAAAGTTGGGCATGGTGGGCTGCTTAGGTGGTGTCCCAATGGGAACGGCCCTAACAGGAGGACTGCCGATAACTGGTGAGGATGACCGCCTCGGTAGTGCCCGCTCCGAAACATCCTGCTCCTCCTCTTGGGCCTGGGGAGGCTTCTGGGGCAGGGCATATTCCAACACTGACACAGAGGGCACCTCCTGTAAAGAAGGCAGAAAAACACCAGCGACTTAAGATAGACATTTCAGAAGAGAAAGAGGTGGAATATAGCTTAACACATCCCTATTCTCATGTGAGAGGTCTCCTAGGACATTTGAGACCTGGAGTTTATGAGTCAAGTGTGAAGAATGAGAATGCTTGATAAATACAGTCATCCCTTCACATTCGCAGGGGTTGGGACACAGGACCTCTGCAAAACTGAAAAAAAAGTTAATACTTATAATACAGTGGAGGTGCGAGTGGAGCTCCCGAGAAGGGTTCCTCAGGCTCCCAAAGTGAACAAAGAACATGGACCTGGCAGGCAGGTCCCTCAGCCACCAACCTGCTTCTGGAAGCCCCATGGTGCTGTGCTAAGTGCTTGGGGAAGGCAGAGAGGAGAAATCTCCTTTGCAAAGAGTCTCCAAACCCCATGCAGCAGGCTTTAAGGGCTTGAGGTTTCTGCTGCCCTGCCTTCTCCCAGCATGCACTGAGGTGCCAGGAGAAGGCAGAGAGGAGAAATCTCCTTTGCAAAGAGTCTCCAAACCTCTAGAAGCAGTCTTCAGGGGCTCTTTCCAACAGATATTTCTGCTGCTCTGCATGCCAGCAGCTTGCAACAGAAGGAATGCGGCAGGGAGGTCTTTCAGCTGGGAAAGGTTTTGCAAGTGAAGCTGGGGAATCCTGGTGCATGGAAGAAACTGGAGTGATTGGCTGGAGGCTCTGACAGGGCAGGAAACAGCAGGGCGAAGAAGGAACAGAAGGAGCAGAGTGAGGAGGTTGGGCTACTTAAGCAACAGCTACAAACTCGAATAATCAAATCCGCCAAAGTGAACGCCACAAATGGGGTGAGACAACTGTATACTTGAGCAAGTAAACACAGCTCTGCTTACTGGTGGGTGACTAACCTGCTAATAAAAACACTTTGATTCTTCACCCAAATGTGCCACACCAACTGTGCCAGCAATTCTTATATATCCAAGGAGAGAGAAAGAGATTCAAGAACACTGCCATCCTGTTTCTCACAGCTTTATATGAATCCTTCTGGTTTTTCAGATGAATAGATTTACAAGTAAGAGGGAAAGGCAGAAGATCCTATGCATCTACAAGGCTCCAGATCAGTGCTATTCATACTGGTGGCCTGCGGGCAGCTGTCAGTCCATAGCAAATTTCCAGGAATCTAAGGTAATATGATCATAATGGAGCACAAATATGGTACTGGTCCATGGCACACTGAAGAAGAAAAATACATACTGGTCCGCTATATCAATTAGCTTGAAAGGGACTGCTCTAGATTCCTTGTTTTAAAGTTGGGTTCCCATCCTAGCCATTAGCTTCTACTGTGCTTAAATGCCAAGAGCTCCAAAATCTTAAAAAGCAGGTCCCAGGTAAACCTAACAAATGAGAACACGGTGGAACAGAGCACACCACATACAGAAATCATTTTTCCCATTAGCGTTCTAGGGACAGCCGCATAATAGAAATAGCAGAAATCGAGCTGAAAGCTGAAGCTTCACAAGTTCCTAGTAGCAGAAGTGGACAGTTGGGTGCTTCCAGAAAATCTAACATGGGGCACAAGGCCAATAGCTCTCCCCTGTTACTCCAGCCTGCAATAAGCCTATCCTCTACAAATCTGTCTAATCCTCATAAATTTCTGGTGTCAATACATTTTACTTTGAAATAATAGTCCACAAGCAGAGGAAAGTCCACCCCATTCTTTATATCCAAGAAAAGAGACTTGAATGACTGATCCTTTATTCAGGCAAACTCAAAGCACCCCTTTAAAAAAGAGAACTCAAATCCTGAAATTCCAAGCCATCAGCATGATTGCTTACAGTTACCAAAGGTGAAGATATATTCCATGAGGAATAGCTTGTACTATGGTAGACATTTTATTTCTCAAACTAGGGTACCCTCATAACTGAGGTCACATTCTCTTACAGAGAGGTTCTGCTCCTTTTACAGAACCTCCACTTGTTTTCTCCCCTCCATCATTTGGAAGAGTTACTTTTTTGGACAACAAATCCTAAAATCCAACACCTAGCATAGCAGTCATGGTGTCTGTGGGGTCCTGAAACTGCAATGCAAAAAAGTAGCTTTCCAGGCTCTTTCTCCATTCTCTTCCTTGAACATTCCTCAGTTATGGTGAAGAAGTCTATTGTCAGTACCGCCTGTGTTAAACCAACATTATAACATGTAGCAAGAAAAGATGTTTAACTGCAGAAGAAAAGTAAACAGAGTACTGCACCTGATTGAGAAGCGGCCCTCTAATGCGCCTGAGAACCGAAGGCCCATCCCAGATGCTTGAATTGAGGCCACTTGACTGCTAGAAAGAAAGATGGGGATGAAAATATCACAGAAAGGAGTTTATAACCCATACGATCTACTAGACATTAGTTTATTCCTTTACTTCTACTAACATTACTTGCTACACACCTGCACCAGGGGTTGGGTTTGCACAGCCTGCATGATAGCTGGGTCTTCTAGGTCACTATCAATCACCATTTTGCTCAGCCTTTCTGCCAGGTTCTCCTCATGATCCCCCAACAAGTCCATTTCATCAGTGACTCCCCGGTCCACTTGTCCTCCTGAGGATGCAGGCTTTTCTTCCAGCTCTGCCAATCTTTCATGGGCTTCCTGCCAGTCATCATCTACAAAGGAATGACAGAAAGGATGCCTGCTTAGCACTCTTGTCCTATCCCTCACTCCTTGTTCTGTGACAGCATCATCTGTCTATTCCTCACAGGCAAAAGACAAAAATAGCAAAGGGCAGGTCAGGCAGTCTAAACAGCAGTGCAACTCAGGCCTAGCTCAGAAGATCTTCCACAGGGAAGAATGAGAGTGTTTCAGGACAATTATGATATTATGTGGAAAACAGAGTACAGTTGTCCCTCTGTATTCACGAATTTGGTACCCACGCATTTAAGTATTCATGGCTTGAAAATATTCTTTAAAAAATAATAATCCAAAAAGCAAACCTTGATTTTGCCATCTTATATAAGGAACACCATTTTGCTATGCTATTGCATATAAAGGGCCTTGAGTACTCATGAATTCTGGTATCCACGGGGGGTCCTGGAACCAAACCCCAGTGAATATGAAGGGACAACTGCACACTACAACCCCCGTATCCACAGATTCACTTACCCGGATCAGAAAAAATATGATCTCTCTAGGTATCTTCTAGATCCTCCAGTGTGACTCTATGGACTCTCTTCTCTGCTCAGAGAAGTCAGACTGACACCCTCCCTGCTTTCCTTCTGGAGCCAAGTAAAAGCTTTCCTGTTCCAGCAGGCCTTTACCAATCTTTGCTAATGGCAGTGCTGGGGTATATGTGTATGTTGTATACATGTATGTGTATATATGCGTATGTTTTTAATTTTTTTAGCTTTTTAAAAACTGTGTTTTGTTTGTTTAACTGTGTTTTTACTTTCATATTTTGCTGATTTTAACAATGTCTTTTTATTGTATGCTGCTTTGAGGACCAAATTGGGGAAAAAGTGGGATGGAAATAAAGACAATGATGATGATGATGTATGCTTGGAGTGGAAGCCATTCATTTTAATAGGGTATGCAGTTTCCGATATGCACAGTAAGTCTGGGAACATATCCCTTGTGGATATGAGTGTCATACTGTATCTAAAATCAGGCTTATGGTTGGAAAAAAGCAGGATACACCTGTGACACAAACTCACCGACTGCACCAGCTCCAAATGTGTCATCATTGAACTGGTCAATGTCTTCATCTTCCTCAGCCAAGTTATGGAAGGCTTCATCATCCTCATCTAAAGGGCAGTCTTCAAGAGACTTAAAAGAGAAGAAACCCACAGCATTGATTTCAAAAAGCATTGATTTGAAAAGTTCTGACCTTCCCCCATAGCATCGCAAAATATTCCACAAGCATGAGGTCTAGAAACTTGTCAACATGAAACTGAGTCATAATTCCACTTTAACCTTCCAAATAAATATGCACAATACCTTTGTCTTGGAGATGCTACTCAACCACCAATTATTTTGGACCACTTAAGGACAAAACCCATGGAAGTACAACACCCCCACACAAGCTCACATTGTTTACAGTTTTGCTCCACAGTAGAAAGCTGCTTGTGTTATGAATTGGGATGATGCACTTTTTGGCAAAGGCAGAGATATAAGGTTGAGATCTGCAGTCTTAAGTGCCAAGGTTTAGGGTTCCTCAGGGGAAAACCTCTGACAAAATCCCATTTTCCAATGATGATGCTTTCTCAGGTTAAGCAAGAAGTCCCATCCACCATTTTAAATTTCACTACACCCACAGAATCTAAACTAATTTTGTCCCCTTCTTCCCATGCTATCATACTGGTACTCCAGCTTCCTTATACAGTATATATGGATGAGATTTTATGGGTGTTATGAAATTCAAATGGAGTTAGGGCCACAAGATACTCCCTATATCAAGTCACACCACTGGGCCACCAAGCAGAACAGCTGTAGCAGCCAGTGCTATACTCTTTTCTTACCAACTGTATTCCAGAAAACTATGGAATATGCTGTGCTCTGACACGGAAGGCTGCAGCCATACAACTACTGATTCATTATCAGTAGTCAAATTTTAAGAAAATAACTCCAGACTAAGTGGTTCAAGAACTGAAGCCTAAACAGCTTTTCCATAGGACACTGTCCTTCCAGAAGAAGGATAACTCACTTATCCAATGCAAATAATTGCTGAAATAATTGGTTAATAGTGTTATGCTGTCACTTCTTTTCCTATGCCAGAATATGTTGCATACAGGGAGTTGTTTCCCTCACGGGTCTGTTTGAGTTGCACTTGGATCAAAGTGATGGTTGAATTTCAAGCCAGAAGCACAAGGCAGTCTTATGGGTTAAGTGGGCAACTGCAGCCCTGCGAAATTTTTTTTTTTACTACAATTCCCATAATCTCTCACACTTGTCTACAACGCCCAGGGCTGCTGGGAGATGCAGGCCAAAAGGATGCATAGGACCAGTTACCCATCCCTGAAATCCAACAATACCACTTGAACTATGTTGCATACACAAAGAAAACAAGACTGGAACTCTAATGAACAGAAACTGAAAGCAAAAACAAGAAACAAACTAGCCAAAAGTCATTTTTCTAAGGTCTCATGTGGCAACCTTTTAAAGGCAAACACTCTGGCAACAAGTATAAGGAGGTGTGAAAATCCAATATTAAAAAAGGAGTCCTGTTCTCAATGTTACTCTCAGGTGAGGCTTTTGACTGATCAAAAGCTATTTGATCAACAGATTCATAAAAAATGGTTGAATAACAGTTAAGTATTTCTAAGCTACTAAATTAATTAAAACAAAAGAGAGGCTTCAGTCAGGTCTGATACAACTGTACCAGCAAAAACAAATTAACTATCACTGTAAAACATGGAATAACTGTTCTTAAAAAGTATTTCTTTATTATAACTTTTAACAATGATAAGTACTTCACTGAGTATTTTTCCCTTTTGGCTTTTATTCTAAATGAACACCACATCAGTCTACACTTAAGCTTTAGCTATTTTTAAAGGCAGATGTAAAGATAAGTTGTCATCTATTCATCGGCTTTCTTGGCTTCAAAGCATTATAAACAAAAACAACAACACCCAGTGACAATATTTGACCAGCATGCCATCCTTAACTACCCACCAGAATGTGCTCATATCTCTGGGCTTAGTGTACTACAACAACACTTTCCCTGCCTGGGCTCTGTTGTAGAAGAGATCGTCATGCTGGCAGAAAGATCAGACAGAGAAGGGGAAGCTGATTAAACACCCTTTGAATTCACCTATTCCCCCCCCCCCCACAAATGAAATTGACAAAGTTCCCTGTTCTTTATCTCAGCTAAAACCTTAAGGCAAAGGCTGGAAAACGTTTTGTTAATTATCCCTTTTGTAGTCAAGAGACCAGCCATCAACTCATTGTAAGCAAGGTCACAACACAGCCTGGAGGGTGGGCAGTGGTGGTGAGAGTTTATGCCATTCATGCCATAGACACTATCCAGTTATCTCAGGAAAAAAGGTAGATTGACACAAAAGCTTCTCAAGTGAGAATTTACTGCATAAACAAGATAGATTATGTAGGAAAAGCTTTTCCATCGTCTCCTTGATTCCTGTATAGCTGACAGGCATGCCATTTAGCTAAGAGTGCCTAATCATACTCTTAGTGCCTCTAAAAGTGAGGAGCTTCTTTTCTTTGTATTTACTGTATATCCACTTTCTTATACCATACAGATGCATACAAGATATCACTCTTGTATTTCACTTTAACTAGAAAAAATTAACCAGCACCCATACACCCTAATCTCCTGCTCTTCATCATTTACATTGATTAGAACCTATACAATACTAATAGTGTGTGGACATTATTAGAAACACAGGAACAAAGTTTTAACCATTCTTGCTACAGGCCAAAGAGCTACCCAAGGGAAATAATATCTGAATCACTCTTAAGTATTATGTGACTTAATTCACAGCTTAGCTATTTCAGATATAGATGTTGTCTGGAAGGCAAGATAAAAAGATTCAGGCTTGAGCCCCACTATGAGATCCAGCCCATTAAGTTTCTGTAAGAAAAGAACCTTAACACAATAGTAGGCATCCTGGTGTCCTCCAGATATTTTGGACTTTAACTCCCATAATCCCTAGGCAGTATGTTCAATGATGAGCAACAGTGGACATGTGCAATCCCATATATGTGAGGGAGGGGGCAGGTTC
Source organism: Gambelia wislizenii (assembly GCA_030847615.1). Taxonomy (NCBI): domain Eukaryota; kingdom Metazoa; phylum Chordata; class Lepidosauria; order Squamata; family Crotaphytidae; genus Gambelia; species Gambelia wislizenii. The sequence goes on from JAUMIR010000001.1 coordinate 340,640,155, forward strand.
CCAATGCCCGATTAGCATAGAAATCTAGCATCTTGTATTAGCATGCCCAAATTACAAAATACAACCCACAATACAAACATCACAAGTTGCTATCTCAGTAGAATCCAATCTATCTATAGTGGGCACCATGCTGTAGAAAGTTCTCTCTGTTCCACATTCTCCATTGCTTGAGGTTTTACTTCTCAGAACATAAGACTAACAAGACTTTACAGATCAAGCATAGTGTAAACCCCTGTCTGGTCTATGAGTAACATGCTAAATACAAACAGCTAAAAACAAAAGCTCAAAACATTGATGGAATTGATAAATGTTATTTATGTTATTTTACTCCCTATTTCTTTCAACTGAAAAAAATTCCTATTGTTTCCCTCATTAATATTTACATTTCCTGCAAAAAATATTTTGCCTACATAATTGCAGGTGCAATGGTTGAATCTTCCAAAGTGTTAGCTGACAGGCAAATCAGTCGCACACATTATTCATTAATACAAGACAATTTTGTATGCACAGACATCAAATCTGCTTGCACTGTCCCCCGTCACACACTCAAGGCCTCAACTGCTGGCTCCAGTTTATGGATTTTCATTCCCAGCCAGCCTTGCTGTCTGGCATTTTTATCAGGCAACCCTCAGGGTCACAGTGACATCTCAGTCACCAGGGATGATGCCCATTCCTTCCCCAAGACTTTCTCTAGAAAGGAATCTAACTGTGATAGCCCAGAATTCATTTGTGGGCCCTTTTCCCAAAAACAGTCTGGGGGGCTCTACCAGAGTTATTTGCAAGTTTCCAGTTTTTGAAAGCACCTCAGCAACAGCAAAGAAGAGTGAACCACATAGCAGTCTCTCTCCTAAAGTCTGTTTCAAACACACCCCAAAATCAAATCACACTACACTGTTATTACTTAGAATATCACACTACACTGTTATAGCCCTATAATTCCATTTTAACTGGTATGGCTGCCTTCTGTGTAATCTTGGGATTTGCAGTTTAGGGAGGGGCATTTAGCATTCTCAGCCAAAGAGCCCTTAGGCCTCACTAAACTACCAACCCCAGGATTCCACAGGAGGCAGCCAGAGCAGTTAAAATGGAATAACAGCACTATAACAGTGTAGTGTGATAATGATAGCCCTATAATTCCACTTTAATTGCTATGGCTGCTTCCTGTGGAATTTTGGGTTTTGCAGTTTAGTGAAGCCTAAGAGCTCTGCAGCTGAGAATGCTAAATGCCCCTCCCTAACCTGCAAATCCCGGAATGCCACAGGAAGCAGCCAGAGCAGTTGGAAGTGGAATAGTAGCGCTATAACAGTGTGGTGTGATAATAAAGGCAGCTACAGAGCCGGTTAGTTTATCCGCTTGCTTAAGGATTAGGCTGCAAAGTTGGACCAGGGGTGGTGGTGGAGTGTGCAATGACACTTGGCGGCATCCCTTTTGCTGCAACTGCGCAAAAGCAAAAGCCCTGAAGGACGTGCAACCAGAATTTTTTTTTGGGGGGGGGTGGAATTAGGAATTTTTTAATTGGAATAAGACCATTCTACTGAAAAATACACCTGGCCGCAAAAGGCCATAACAATAACACACACACAAAAATTGTTTTCCTCTCTTCTTACTAATACAAAATAAAACTATCTATCCTAACACTAATACATTTTTCCTCTTAATCTAAACACACTATAATCATTCTTTTTTCTTTTCCAATGAACATAGTATTTACCACATTACAGTTATACATATTTGGAAAAGAAAAAATTAATAAAAGATTAATAAAAATAATACAAAAATACAATAATAATAATAATAATAACAACAACATATTATGATCAGGGTCTGCCCCGCTCCCTACTCCACAGGTCTAGAGGGGCTCCCACCCCAACCACCTGCCGAGGGCAAGGGAGGGGACCCCCACTCACTCACTCACTCACTCACCCTTTCTCCGCCACCACCGCCACCGCCGCCCCGCTCTTCCTCCGCCCTCACCGGGAGCCCCCAAGGAAAGAGGGTCGAAGGTCGCCCTCCTCCTCCGCGGCCAGGCGGGAGGGGAGAAGGCGGAGGGCCCGCCCGCGAGAAGCCCGCCCCGCCCGCGTCCCCTCCTCACCTGGTAGCGGAACATGGCTGGCCGGGCGCGGAGTCTCCCTCTGCCGAGCGCCGCCCGGGAGGCTCGGCGCCGACCCTTCGCCTCCAGCCCTCGGGACCCCGCCCCCTGCGCGACGTGCCCTGCGCGTTTTGACGTAGCCGCCGCCAAGTCCACCACACAGACGCAAGGATTCCTCTTGCGTAGGGACTTTCAGCACGCATGCGCACTCGTTCGTCCCGCTATTAAAAGGGAAACGCTTCTTGTTTTTCTCCTTCTCCCCTCCCACAGAGAGGGGAGGGGTGCTGTCTTAAAGGGCCAGAGCACCGTTTCTTTCCGTGGGGCGGGGCATTCTGCCAGGCTTTACAGTGGTCCCTCTGTATCCACGGATTTGGTATCCACGGATTTAAGTATTCACAGCTTGAAAATATTCTTAACAAAAATAATAATCCAAAAAACAAACCTTGATTTTGCCATTTTATATAAGGGACACTATTTTGCTATGCCATTGCATATAATGGGACTTGAGTATTCACTGATTTTGGTATCCACGGGGGTCCTGGAACCAAACCCCAGGAAATATGAAGGGACGACTGTTTCTGATTTTATCGAAAAGCATTAGCTGAATCGTGTAGAACATTGTTCTTGTACACTTTGGAGTTTTATACAAAAACGTCCCTCAGAGACACGCTATGTGATTTTTTGCACGTCATGGCCTTGTTTGTCCTCACTTATTTACAATTTTCCCCATCTATAACTGTGTGTGTGTGTGTGTGTGTGAGTGAGTGAGAGAGAGAGAAACTGACTGTGATAGAGAAAAATACTGTTAAATCTAAGGCACAAAAGTCTGAGACAGCACAAGACTTTATAATCTAACGGAATTAGATGTCTTACATTGTTATTTAGTTAGTTTATACCCCGCTCTTCAGCCACAAGGCTATCAGAGCGGCTTACAAATTGTTTTAAGCAATAGCTATTTACACATCTACACTGCATCAAACAGTTTCCAATATGTGTTAGCTAATTGCCCCCCACAAGCTGGGTACTCAATTTACCGACCTAGGAAAGGATGGAAGGCTGAGTGACCCTTGGAGCCCGCTGGAATTGAACTTGCAACGTGGTGGCTTGCAGTACTGGCATTTAACCATTGCGCCACCAGGGCTCTAATTTAACATTTATATCATTTATATCCAGCTTTTCTGTGACAAGTGCACTTAAGGGGGCTCACAGAATGAAAATATAAACGAAACAGGTTAACTCATGTTATAATGGTAATACACAAATGCACAGAAATGACATCATCAAAGAGATCCCAGCTAACACCAGAAAGGACAATTTACCAAAATGCCCCAAAGTCATATAATTCAAATCTCTCTGTATATTTATGATTTATAAAGGTTAATTTTGACTTTTCTTCAGCAAAAATTGTTATATAATATACAGCTCCACAGGTAATCAATTTGTTTAACAAGATTAGAATCCTATGAAACCCACCATAATAACTATCCACTTCAATTTGCAGGAGTCACAAATAAAAACTTAAATCTCTTTATTCAAAGCCTGTCCTTAAAGGAGAGGGGGTGCCATATCCACAAAGAACAGCTTTCTTCCATTCTGGCCTCCTAGCAAAGTTTTTTTGTTTGTTTGTATAATACACATGGTACAACATTTAACAGATGTAAACTAGGAAATGTGCGGCCAAACAACATCAGAGTGCAGTCATGATGACAAAAGTTATTGAAGAAGCCCACACAAGAGAAGAGAAGTTACAAGAGCTTGCTTTTGCCTGAGGCTAATGGGAAGGGCAAGAATCTGCCCCTTTGTCACCCCTGCTGAGTTAATTGAGTGTGAAGTACTTTACAGTTTGCAACAATTAATCTGAGAACAAAGGGGGAAAATAAGAGTTAGAGAGAAATTGGAACATTTTAAAAACAACTGGAAAAGTGGGAGGACAGGATTAAGCAAGACAGTGCCTGCAAAATCAGAGCCCAAATAAGAATTCTGTTTTAATCTCCAGATTTCAAGCATTGCAGAGAGACTGAAAATGATTCACATGTAGAACTCTTATATTTGTTGTGTTCACGTTCTCTTGGTAGTTTTGCTTGCCCCTTTGATTTGGATATCTAAACTGTATTTCTAAATGTCCAACTGAAGTTTTAAATAACTGCAATGCTGGAAATTTGGGGTTGGAGGGAAAATTTAATGGTGGAAGCAATGACATCAGAGTGCAGTCATGATGACAAAAGTTATTGAAGAAGCCCACACAAGAGAAGAGAAGTTACAAGAGCTTGCTTTTGCCTGAGGCTAATGGGAAGGGCAAGAATCTGCCCCTTTGTCACCCCTGCTGAGTTAATTGAGTGTGAAGTACTTTACAGTTTGCAACAATTAATCTGAGAACAAAGGGGGAAAATAAGAGTTAGAGAGAAATTGGAACATTTTAAAAACAACTGGAAAAGTGGGAGGACAGGATTAAGCAAGACAGTGCCTGCAAAATCAGAGCCCAAATAAGAATTCTGTTTTAATCTCCAGATTTCAAGCATTGCAGAGAGACTGAAAATGATTCACATGTAGAACTCTTATATTTGTTGTGTTCACGTTCTCTTGGTAGTTTTGCTTGCCCCTTTGATTTGGATATCTAAACTGTATTTCTAAATGTCCAACTGAAGTTTTAAATAACTGCAATGCTGGAAATTTGGGGTTGGAGGGAAAATTTAATGGTGGAAGCAATGACATCCTCCCCCTCCTAGCTTCATCCTGTTAGAAGTTATGAGGTTGTAATGGCTTGAGAGGGTTGAGAAATGTAAACCAGCACACTGCAGGCTGTCTGATGTGTGTGTGAAGTGGTGGTGGCTAGCATTCCTACCCCCACTGTGCTAACGGAGAGTGTGTGCAGCAGTTAAGAGACCTTGATTAAAGAGCAAAGACAGCAATGGCTTGGGAAAACAAGCTAGAGGCTTTGTTACAGGAACTTCATTCTAAAACAGGAAAGTTACTCAGGGTGCTAATCTAAACTAGCTTCATTCTAGGGAATTACTGAGAGAGAACTGGGGGAAGAAAAGAGATGGAAAAGCATCTCCAAGGGTTTGTTTACACCGGCAAATATTCCTCTAAATATACCGCAAAGATAGCTCATTGTTCCCACGGATCGCACCACAGCATCGCCTCATTCAGAAGGGGGGAAGGTAAAACATCCAAATATATTGTGGCAAGGGATGTCACTACTTTTGCCGGTATATTTGCAATGTACTGCATTACTGGTAGTGTAAACAACCATTCCACTAAGGGCTGCAGCAGAGCTGCACTGTGATTGGTTGCTATGATGAAGGGGTGGGCTTAAAAGAGGGGGACAGAGGGAGGGAGATTCAGTAGCGATCAGGAAACTTTGAAAAATCCTCTCTGCTATTTTGCAAGTCTGCCAAGAAAAAGGATTTCCAAGACTTTTCAGTCAGGGGAAGATCTGTTCTGCCCATAAAGCTCCCATCTCATCAGCTCTGCTTGGAGGAGGGAGAGAGCGAGCGAGCGAGCGAGCAACCATTTCACTAAGGGCTGCAGCAGAGCTGCACTGTGGGGGAGGGAGGGGGAGGGAGGGAGAGGGAGGGAGGGAGATTCAGTAGCGATCAGGAAACTTTGAAAAATCCTCTGCTATTTTGCAAGTCTGTGTGAACCCTGACTAAACAAATCATGCTGAAAAAACTTGTGATAGGTTCACCTTAGGATCCACGGCATGGGCAGTAAGGTCTTTCAGCAGAGATGCCAGGGCAGATGGGGAGATTGCTGTGTCTCTGCTTCGGGGAGTGACTGAGTTCATTTATAGGAAGATTTAGAGAGATACAGAAACAGAGCCACTTCTTTGATCTTCCCTCCTGCTATTTTGGCAGTCTGTGAGTCTTTCTTTAGCTAGAAAATGCAGGGCTTCAAATCCTTTCAGTCACGATCTTCCCCACAAAGCCTTCCTCTGCTTGGGAGGCCAAGCCCCCTGCACTTTTTCAAGTCTGAACAAAAAAGCAGCATAATTAGGGGAAAAAACCCCTGACTGGCACAGCTGCAGAAAAGAATTAAAGTGCAAGTTGCCGCAATAAATCTGCCGTGTAAATGAACCCTAAGAGTGTCAGTTTACATCACCAGAGGGATCTAGATAAGGTAGGCCCAAAGGGAGGACACTTTGGGTCACTCAAATTATCTAGCCCTATTATTACTGCACTGCTCTTGTTTGCACATTAAACTGATACTTCTTTTGTAGTGTAGGAACCTATTCCTATTATTATTTCCATGTTATTTCCTGCTCTGGCCCCAAATATTCTGATGAAGAAGTAATGCCCAAGAACAGATCTACCTCATCAGTTGGGTACACCCATATACCATTTAGGAAAGTAACCACCTCAAAACTCCAGAAGTAATTCTGAAAAGTTACAGATACACTACAAAAAGGGTGGCCTTATCTCTGATTAAGTTATGCCCACACAGCATATTATACCTTAATTACTGGATGAAGGAACTCATATGTAACTCACTATGTATAACTAGTAACCTTCAAGTTCTCTCCACAGGACCACAGCTCATGCTTCTTGCAAAGTGCTCCGCCACCTTTATAAATACCTGTTTTTGAAAGATGCACCAGATGTCATGGTTAAACAGTCCTGTTGTATCAGGCCTGGCAGATGGAGGCCTTCCTCAGATATTGTGTGGGGAAAGCTGCCACTCTTACTGATGATATTAACAAAGTAGCAATGCAAGGGAGAAGTCAGGCTGCTGTGAGAAGGGAAATAACTCACCTACCCTAGAAGATGTCTAAGCTCTCTTATCTGTTGTTTCAGAGTCTTAAATAGCCTGCTGTTGGGCCTGGCTAATGAAAACTCTCTTCAAGCACAGCTGGCTTGAGTTTTCACTCAATCTGGAGAAGCTCTCCATTTGCCTTTGGCAGCAGGGTCCCAACAACAGCTGGAAAAATCAGAAGGAAAGGCAACACTTCGAAGCTGAAGCCTCAGGCCTAATAAACTCTAGTTCTACAAGATGTCACAGCTGCCTTGTCCCTTAAAAAATATTGCCTGGCTATGGAATTCTGGAATTTGTTTTCTTATAGACCAAGACACAGTACTAGTGTGGTGTCATGGTTTGAATGCTAGACTAGGGTTCAAATCCCCACTGAGCCATGGGAATCCACTGGGTGACCTGGGGCAAGTCATATTCTTTCAGCCTCAGAAGGTGGCAATGGCAATCCTCCTCTGAATCAATCTTGCCAAGTATTGCCTGGAGTTAACTGAGTGCAAACTAGTTTTGCACTTTGAAGTCAGTTGAAGTAAGACAATGACAAATTGGGGGGAGGGGGAAATTGGGATGTTTTAAAAGCAGCTTAAAAAGTGGGGTGACAGAGGATTATTCAGGACTGTCCCTGCCAAATTGGGACAGTTGGAGGATACGAAATAGGATCGCCATAAGGAAGAGCTGACTTGAACACATATAACAACAAATGGGCCAAGGCAGCATCCTTTGCACTTTAGTTTTTATTATGTGTGTGTGTGTGTGTTTTTAAAATAAGATAAAATGTTGCACTTTTCAATGTGGCTGCAAGCTACCTCAGGCAAAAGTTGTGGCGAGACATTACTGTAATCTTCTAAACCAACATACAAAGCCACATAAAATTGTCAGTAGATGGCAGCAAAGGACACAGAAAGATTTTTTTCTCTCTGGCTTTTGTTCGCAAACGAAGATTCAGGAAGGACTCATCCCATGCTTTCTGCAAGCCGGCTGATGACTGAAAAGGCCAATCCAAGATAAACATGTCCGGTTGCAGAAAGCACCCAGAAATCTCACCCAAGGAGATCCTCTGCTGTGCTTTCTGCAACCGGACTTGTTTATCTCGGATTGGCCTTTTTAGTCATCAGCGCGCTTGCAGAAAGCGCAGGATGAGTCCTTCCTGAATCTTCGTTTGCGAACAAAAGCCAGAGAGAGAGACTATTTTTGGGAGGTGATGGTCCTCCATCCTAGAAACGTGCCCTGCCCAGCGCAGCTGTGTTCTCAGTATCATGGCCTCAATGCTGGTGATCCCTGCTTGCTCAAGGATGGCAACATTCATCACATAGTCAGGCCAGTGTATATTTAGGATTATGCATATACAGCGCTGATGAAAGCATTTGAGGAGTTGTAGGTGTGGCTATAGGTGACCCATGTTTCAGATCCATAAAGGAGAATAGACAGTACAATGGCTCTATACACACTGATTTTTGTGATTTGCCTCAGGTGTTTGTTACTCCAGACTCTTTTGTAAAGTCTTCCATATGTGCTATATGCCTTTGCTAATCTGTGATTGATCTCTTTGTCAATCTTGGCATCTGAGGAGATGATGCTTCCCAGGTAGGTGAACTGCTGAATGGACTTAAGCACAGATTTGCCTACAGCAATGTGGGGATGGTGGTGTTCATCCTGTGGTGCAGGCTGGTAGAGAACTTCTGTTTTCTTCAGGTTGACTTCCAGCCCAAACAGCTCTGCAGCTCTTGCAAAGCAGGATGTTAGGCGCTGCAGAGCTACTTCTGTGTGGGCAACAAGAGCAGCATCATCAGCAAAGAGCAGCTCACAGACTAGATAGTTTAGAGTCTTCGTGCGAGCCCTCAGATGGCTCAAGTTAGACAAGCTACCATCAGTACGGTAACATATATAGATGCCGTTGTCTTATTCGAGCTCTGCCGTAGCCCTTTGAAGCATCATGCTGAAGAAGATTGTAAATAAAGTTGGAGCAAGAACACAACCTTGCTTCATTCCATTAGTTATTAGAAAGGGCTCTGAAAGAGCATCGCCATATCTGACTTGACTGTGCTGGCCCTCGTGTAGCAAGATAATCATTTTAAGGAATTTGGAGGGACATCCTCGTCTTTCCAGGATCTGCCACAGACCTTTTCTACTCACAGTGTTGAAGGCCTTGGTGAAGTCAACAAATGTTACATAAAGTCCCTTGTTCTGCTCTCTACATTTCTCTTGCAGTTATCAAAGGGCAAATACCATATCTGTAGTACTCCTATTGGCTCTGAAGCCACCATTGGCTTTCAGGAAGAAGTTCTTCTGCAATAGTAGGAACGAATCTGTTCAGGAATATCCTTGCAAGGATTTTTCCAGCAATAGAGAGCAGTGTTATACCTCGATAATTTGAGCAATCAGATTTTGCTCCTTTTTTCTTGTACCGGGTGATGATGACTCCATCTCAGAGATCTGATGGCAGTTCCCCTTTTCCCCAGCAATTCACAAGGAGTTCATGGAATTTATCATGAAGTACCTGACCTCTGTGTTTCCAAACTGTCATATACTGTAGCTTCTTCAGGTTTCAGTTAACACTTTCAACTCCATTCTCTGGCTTTTCTTCACAAACGAAAATTCAGGAAGGACTCATCCCACGCTTTCTGCAAGCGCGCTGATGACTGAAAAGGCCAATCAGAGATAAACATGTCCGGTTGCAGAAAGCACAGCAGAGGGTCTCCTTAAGTGATTTTCCCAAGTTGTGATTCTTTCTGCATTGTCGTTTCTCTTCAAGACTTGTTCGGCGTGAGCTCTCAAGGCTGCAGCATTGTGAATAGTGTGTCTCCATGCCTCCCGATGTGAGGCCAGGGCAGACCATTGTTGGTGATCAATTTGGCCGAGCCTGAGATGTTGTTTTAGGGAGTCCTTGTATCGCTTTTTTGGAGCACCCATCTTACGTTGACGCGTGGTGAGTTCACCATAGAGTACTACTTTTGGGAGGTGAACTCCTTTCAGTTCACTGTTAATAACCCTCCCCCCCTGCCCCATACATATACAGTACCAGGATTCCCTGGTCACAGCTTAGAAACAATTAGTTACCAATAACAGGGTACTCTAAATGACATCTCAGTTGCTGGCTTCACATCGGGAGGCATGGAGACGCACTAGCCACAATGCTGCAGCTTTGAGAGTTCATGCTGAAGAGGTCTTGAAGAGAAATGACAATGCAGAAAGAATCACAGCCGGAAACATCGCCCAAGGAGACCCTCTGCTGTGCTTTCTGCAACCAGACTTGTTTATCTCGGATTGGCCTTTTTAGTCATCAGCGTGCTTGCAGAAAGAGTGGGATGAGTCCTTCCTGAATCTTCATTTGCGAAGAAAAGCCAGAGAGAGAGACTGCCCATATGCACTCATGAAAGGGGTTAAAGCATGACAGAATGTGAAAGGAACCATTTAAAAAGCTAATGCACATTCTAACCAACATAAGGTTTTCCATTCTTACTGCAAATGCAGGTAAAAAGAAAAGAGAATTCTAGGCTGCAATCCTTATACACTTTTCCTGGGAGTAAGCTCTGCTGAAAACAAGGAGAATTATTTTGGAGTAGGCATGTATCAGATAGTTATATATGGAGGTTTCCACATTAAGATTTTCAAAAGCTACTTCTACCAGTGCTACACTTTGAACCATACTTTTCTTTTAGTTCATCTCTAAGCATAAAAGCATAATTTATATCGAGACCCTTTTATTATATAGCACCCCTGTTTTGGTTCAAGCCCATTGTGTCTTGCCAAGCTGACCATGTTTTGAACATCCCTCTTCTTCCCTCCCTTGATCAGTGCCATACCTTTCTCTACCATAATGGTTTTCCTCCCCTTAGAATTTGTGCAAGGTCACTGCCATAGAAAGCCAATGAAGAACTACATTTGCCAGCTCATACAGTCTGTGTCATGAAGCTTTTTGCTAGTGTTCTTCTTTCTGTTGTTTGAGATTTGGACAAATAATGATACTAATAATTAAGGTTCAAATGTTTTATGGCTCTGCAGAAGACGAAACAGCAGGATACCTATAAAATATAGCTGCCTGCAACAGGCATGGTAAACAATAGCTGCCTCCAGAATCCCTTACTGAACATGCATGAAAAATGAAACAGAGAGGAAAGGGGGAAACAGATAAGCCTGCTTCACCAGCTCCTCCCAACATGTTAAAACAACATAAATCTATTTATATTTTGGCCACCAAAATATAAATCATAAGCAGAGGCCAGTGAAGGGGAAAAGTAATCTCTGGATACATTTCAGAAGGAACTTTCAAATGGTCTAGAGAAGATTCAAAATGTATTTCTACTTAATGCATGTCTTACCTGCTTTGGTTATTTCACTTCACATGTGCGTATTCTTAGTTCTGAACACAAAGTTTGCTGCAATATGTTGAACTGCTCTTCTTTTTCATGGTACAGCAACCTATCCCTACTCTTTCGATGTCATCTAAACTTTTCTATTAAAGAAGTAATGCTCAGGAACACATCTACATCATTAATTGAGGTATACCTGTATAGATGCTCTAAGATCTCTCCACTGGAAACAGCTCACTGCCAAGTTAAATATCCTTATAAAAGCTGACCAGGTTTTTGTACATCCAGGTAGCAATCATTTCTGGGATTTTTGAAACATTATACAAATTATGTGGATTACTTGTTGATTTGCACCAGTCATTAGCTCTTCCGTATAGTAAAAATATTATTTATTATTACTATATTTGAAAACAATAACATAGACAACAAATAAAGATGCAGTGGCTGGCCAAGAAAGCTACCTCAGTGGAACTAGTCTTCCACTGCCTTACAACTTTCTTGGGATCCAAACTGGCAGCCTTATCTATGCAGCTTCTCTGTTTAGGAAGGGAGGAAAGGAAGATTTTTTTAAAAAAATTATTTAAGAGATTTAGACAACAGAAACTTCATCAGACATAACCATACATTTATATACCATTATTCGCCTTACTCTCATTATTCGTTTTCATATTTTATGAGATAATTTAACTATCCATCCTTGCTTTCTATCTCTTTCATTTCCTTTACCATCCTTTCCTCTCCTTCTTTTTTTCATCTACATCCTTTCTTTACCACATCCCTTCTTCCCTTCACTTATGGCACTTCACTTATGAAGATTTGATGTGTTTAGATTCATCAGACACAGTCCTAGACAGAATCTCTTTCTCTTTAGAAGTGCAGAAAAAATACATTTCAAGTGGTTTGTTTAAATCACAATGCAGGATACTGACACTACCATTCAATATTTCAATACAGTTTGCCCCTTATTTATGCGGGATTGGGACTCGTGATTTTACATGCTCACAGTCAGGGAAAAAGGTATATAGGCATCTGGAGGAACATAGAGTTGTGCTGGAGGTGGTCTCTCTAGGCATCATGGGGGTCCTCCAGCATGACTCTGTGGTCAACGTCTGCTGGAAGATGACCATAGAGCTGCACCAGATGCCTAGAGATGCATCCTCACTAGGTTCTCCAGTGTAATTCTATGGTGGTTCACTATTCTATGTGGTTTCATGTATCTATGGTAAGTCCGGGAAAATAAATGGGGTGTGTGTGTGTGATTTGTAATGTCAATACAATGCTCAGACTAGTAGGGCTAATGTTATTCTACCATTGTTCAAAAGTTGCTGTATGAGGACAACATCCTTGTCCTCTCCTGGTGCTTGTTAATAACACTGGAATTTTGGTCAGGATGAGGCCCAGCATGAGAAGAATCTGGTCAACCTTCCTCTGGCTGTGTCCATACAGACGTTTGTTGCATTAATCCCTGAGAGAAACCTCTGCGATGGTATCTTGCTTTTTGTTTTTTCCTGAGGGATTATTCTCATGCTGCAGCAAAATTATAATCACAGGGGCAAAATCTATTGTCAACATTTCAAATTGCAGAATGCTGCAATTGCCCATGAATAGCCTTGGCACCAACTGCAGCAATCCAGTCCTTGCAGGGACATAGACTTGGAATTGCTTGATCAGGGAATATTTCCATGTGAATGTTCTAGGCTTCAAGTAAGAGCTGGAAAAGCCTCCCACAGGTATTTTAGCCGGGAATACAGATTACTGAATAAACACCTCCTAATGTCTGGTGTAAAATAACATTCTCCCTTCTCTTCCTTTTCTCTACAGTTCCTGTATACCACCTCCATGGGGTTCACAAACCAAATTGAGTTCTATTTCCGTCCCTTCTCAACCCTGCCAGAGATACAGCTGGTCATTTTCCTGCTCTTTTTTCCCCTCTACATGCTCAGCCTCTGTGGAAATGGTGCTGTACTGCTTATTGTCCATATTGACCACTCCCTCCACAATCCCATGTATTTTTTCTTGGGCAACCTAGCTGCACTGGAGATCTGCTACTCTTATGCCATTGCCCCCGTGGCCTTGGTCAACCTTCTGTCCAGGAAAAATGCCACCATCTCTTCAAGTGGGTGTGGAACACAGATGTTCTTCTTCATCTTCTTGGGAGGGGCAGACTGTGTCATGCTGGCTATCATGGCATACGATCGATACATGGCAATCTGCTATCCACTGCACTACTTGCTCATCATGTAGTATGTGAGGAAATAATTATTGTAATGTAAAACAATCTTATGTATCCCATTCACATCCTAAGATAAGTCTAGGAATTTTCCCCTGCATGCTTCTGTTCTCCCAAACTCCCTTTCTCTTATTTCACTGGGCACTTCCAGCCAACTGGAGTGATGGGTCATTCGACACATGACCTAATTTAAATGTTATTGCTCTTTGGGAGACTCTCTTTTAAGTTGAGTCTCCATGCGGCTGTAGCCATCTTTGCTATCTTTATCTTAGCCATCTTATTGATGTCTTTGCCATCTTGTCTTTGCTATCTTATCTAGCCTAGCCCTGGATGCCATGCTGCTGCTATGAAGCCATGCCATGATGTTTGCTTTTCAAATCACCATGTAGCCTTCTACCACTAAAGGCTAGGTAAGTCTTTCTACCCTAAATCCTCCTAGTTAGTTAGGAACACTCTTTTTAAAGTTTGTTTTAGTATGTAGATTGAGATTGATATACCTTCAGTAAACTTTTGATTTGCATTTTTAATCTGACTCCTTTGTTTTTGTAATTAGTCTAATTTAACTGGGTGATCACAGACCACAGACCTCTGAATACACTTTTAAATGTTAATTGAGCTTGTCTCAGCATTCTTAAGCCACTCTGCATGAATTTGAAAGTAAATGATTTTAACTCTTTTTTAAAGAAGATATTTTTATTACTTTTTAAAAGGGCTAGATCCCTGGAATTTTTACTACATTTTTCTTTTTAGACTCATTCCTCCTACACATCATGAGCCAAACAGTGTGTACAGGCCTTACTGTTGCATCCTGGCTGCTAGGATTCTTGTTGTCTTTACAGTTGACCACCTTTATCTTCCTCCTTCCCTTCTGTGGCACCAATGAAATCAATCACTTCTTTTGTGACATTCCAGCCATCCTGAGGTTGGTTTGTAGTGACACCTACATCCACCAGGCTGCTCTCTTCATTGTTAGTGTTATTGTCCTGATCATACCCTTCCTTCTGATCTGTATCTCATATGTCTTCATTGTGGTAGCCATTTTGCAAATCCGCTCTGCTAAAGGTCAGCAACGAGCCTTCTCCACTTGCTCTTCTCACCTGATGGTTGTCCTTTTACAATATGGCTGTTGCAGTTTCATATATCTACATCCCAGCTCCAGCTACTCACCAGAGGAAGGTCGAGTAATATCTATAGTGTACACTTTCGTTTCTCCTGTATTAAACCCTCTGATTTACAGCATGAGAAACAAAGAACTGAAGGAGGCACTCTGCAGAAACTTGAGAAGACAAGCTCTTTGCTGGAAAAAATGATTAGAAATGGCAATCCTGCATTAACGTCAAGTTTTTGGAATAATAATAATGATCTAGAGCAGAAACAGACCCCTTGTGACTCACAGCTCCCATGACAATACATGCAGTTTGTGGTTCCCCCACCAGATTTGAAAGTCTAGTGTTGCAAGAGCTTCGGGCACAAACTGAAAACTCCGGGAACTATTTGTGTATGAAGTGGTTTTAAAGCAGAGGTGGGCAACTGCATGGGGGTCAGCAACCAATTTCTCCTTTGATCCCCCATGTTGCACCCCCTTGATGGTATTCTAGTCACCGTTTTGGGCAAGTACAAGTAAGAAATTGGTATTTGGGGGCTTTGAAGGGTGTTTTGTCATTGCTGTTATTTTCGTGTACCTGGGTTGGTTTTGGCATGGTTTTCGGGTGAAACTTTCCTGAATATCACAGCCCCAACATTTTAAAATGGGAGCGTTCAGGGAGTTTTGGGTGCTGCAAATGTGGTGGCTGGGGCTGCGTACAGCCCATGGACCACACTTTTCCCTCCTTTAAAATCGTTGATCTCCCTCCCCTTTAAAGCCTGGATCTCCCTCCCCACCCATTCCCAACTGTTGCTACAGGTTTTTAGCTCAGCACATAGGGGGGTTGTATGTATTGTATGTACACACCTGCACACCAAAAGTCCAAGAACAGGGAAAATGAAGATCAAGGCAAGGAATGGCCTTCAGAGCAAGGCAGGGAGCGGAGGGCCAGTGTCACAACTCCCTGTAAGCCTTTTTTTTTCTTATGCAAGGCCTGGCAGGAGAGGTGGAGCACCTGGGGAGAAGTAAGACTTCTGGCCTTACTGTACTCCAAAGAAAAGTGGCAAGGGAGCAGGAACATTCCCTCTTTCTTGCTGCCTTACCACACGCCATCATTGTTCTTTCATTCTGGTCCTGTGGGGGACCAAGGTAAAAACTGCATCTTTTTGCTAACTGGAAAAATCTGTTAGCAAAAAAGAATTGGTTTTACCTCGGTCCCCCACGTGACTGGAATGAAAGAGTGCTGGAAGGATAAGAACATCATTCAATAAGGCAGCACAGAAAACAGAATGTTCCTGCTCCGTTGCTGCTTTTCTTTGGAGTGCAGTAAGGCTCTTAGTGTAAACTGGTGCTTTTCCTTCTAGAAGCCCTTGCAACACCAAAGTGCCTGTAAAAACTTCCCATATTTCTTGTGTGTTATAAGTAATGCTGTGTGAGATGTAGTAGAAATTGCAGCAATCACTGCAGCTGTTTGACACATACGTTACCTGCCTGGCCATAAAAAAAGAAGGATCCATTCGTCCCTGCTCCAGCCATATTTCATGGTTAGCCAGGGTTTACCTCATGCTGGGCCCATTTACCTACATTTCTTTTGTGGCTGTTTTCTGTAACCAGCTGGTCCATAAGCAGTTCCGGCCCTGCTGTCAATCCTTACCTGCCTTGCCCCATGACTTCACAAGGGCCTTTCAGTTTTTGGCCCTGAAATCTCAGAAGATGCAGTACTGATGACCTAATAACCCTATTTGAAACAGAGTGGGTGGTGATCCAAGTGTGGCCCAAGAAATGTTCTCCTCTCATTGTCTATCATCCCCAAAGGCTCTTCTAAGGTCCCGTCTACACGATTTAAATAATACGTATGGTGTGCGGAAGTTTGCGCTTTGGTACACATGGCCGTTCGGATTCACACGCATCCAAAAGAGGGGGGGCGGTTTTCCACCCTGAAATACGAACATGTGGCATTTGGGAGGGAAAGTGGATCACAATGAGAAATCCGTGGGCCGTTCGGATGGCTGATGGGTCTGTACGGTCCACTCACACACATATGAACAGGCTGTGTAATCTGATTGGCTGGCTGAGCAGAGGGGGCGGGGCTAGCACAGAGAGGAATTGGGAGCGCCCGCCATGTCGGATTCCCGGCTAGCGAGAGTCTGGTAAGTCTGTGAATTATATGTTTATTTATTTTTATTTTATATTGTAAATAGGGAAAACCGACTGTCCGTAAAGTAGGACCCTTTAAAAAAAAAAAGCGGCGGGATATTTAAAACCGCCACTTCGCTTGCTTGCTCCAGCCAGCTTGGGGAAGAGGGAGTCACACAGAGTTTAGGGGGGTAAAAAATCGTGTGGGTGGTTCGTATGCATATGAACGACAGCCTATTTGTATTTTTTACCCCCCAAATGGATTTTTTTATGATTGTATTGATGCACCCTAAGTTTCATGTTGCTTATTCCAAGGAAGGGACTGTGTGGCCACAGTCCCGGAGGACTTGTGGGTGCACATTTCAGTATTGGCTTAACAATCCCACCTAGACCTCATATCAACAACAAACAAACAAACAAACAAACCAGTTTATATACAGTTGGTGAGGATTTGTGTGAGGGCCTTCTCCACGGCTGCTCCCAGACTGTGGGGCTCCCTTTCACAGGAGGTCTGGTTGGCCCCCTCCCTGCTCTCTTTTCATCAGTGGCTGAAGACATTTTTGCTTAGGCAGGCATTTAAAATGTGAATTGTAATTGGTGTGCTGCTTTTAATGTTCTATTTTTATTGATATTATGTTTTAAATCCTTGTTGTGTTTTTAACTATCATATTTTAATAATGGTATTAATTTAATTCTTTTTTTAACTTTTGTAACTTGCAGTGTGCTAATTGTATTTTTTAAATTATTGTAAGCTGCTTTGAATCACATCTTGGGGGAAAGGTGGGATATAAATCCAATAAATAAATAAGTGGAAGCCAACAGCGGGATCCAGTACTAGACTTCCACTTGATGGACCCAGTGGAATTGAACAGAAGGGGACTATTTCTTTTCCCACTCCCACACCTCATGTATACCAAACTCTTGATCTAGCAGGCTGGAAAACCCTCTGGAGTTGGTTCTGGGGCATCCCTGAGGACTGCCAGTTTGAGAAGAGAGGAAGAAACTTCAGTCGTGTTGTCACCGTAACACCAGTTCTGTGCTGACTTTAGGCCCAAGACATTTCCACCCTCATGCTGTGGGCCTCTCACAGAGCTTGGTGCTAAAGCCTACTCTATCCTCTACTGAAGAAACAGCAACACTCACCATTTAACACTTAAATATGTCTTAGAGAAAGCAGCAGTGATAAAATTATGTAGTTTTCTGTGACCCAACATTTCTTTATTTTTATATATAAACTCTATATTAACATCTTTAAAAATACTCTTAGAGACCTTTCCACCTCTTCTTTCTCCACCACCTTACTCTCTCAAGGGTTGTCTACACAAGTGAAAAAATCACACTCACCTTGTTTTGAGTGCTATTGGCACACATGACGTAAGACCAGTTTCACAGATAGCGCTTCTTTTTGGCATTAACGCCATTTTAAAAACCTCACTTTTTACCTACAGTTTTAAGAAAAACTGGATTTTTAACACATTTCAGGATCGGGATAGAATTGGGGGTAAGTGGGCTAACTGGAGGGAGGGTGGGACAGAATGGTGAGTGGTTACTATTAGTCTGGCAAGCTTGGTGTGTGTCACTATGTTTTGTTTTTTTTTTAATACCAACGGCTGGCAGAGCTTCTGAAATGGAGTCCATCAGGAGTGTGTCTTCTCTCCTGTCACTTTTCTGATCATTCACCAAAAGATAATGATGACATTGATTACTATAGCAGATTATGGGATATGGACCCCAATTCCTTTGTCTGGGCTTTGTGCAAAAATAGTGGCTTTGACTGTAGGCACATATTGTTTACATTGATGAGGACAATTCCTTGACCATACAGATATAAGGTATGTAGTATCCGTAAGCTTAGATCAGGATACTAGGGCTTATATGTTCTAGGTTCTTTCAGTTTACCTATTGAGTTTTCACACAAATTAGGTACTTGGAATTAATAACCAACCTGAATATCCAAAAGATTATAACAGGTAATCTTATCGCATTATATTTGCATGGCGTACAATTTGGTCTTCCACTTCAGTGCAAAGCCTTGCTCTTTCCATGGGAACTGAAGAATTAGATGTTCCTTTAGGTTTTATGAGATCCCTGTGTGAGGTGAGAGAAGAGAACTGAGTGTTTAAATCCAGATGGCACTAATTAAATACATCTTTTCATTTTTCAAAGTTTACATTGGATTTCACCATATATTGCATAACTGTTTCAGATTATTTTTTGGAATTCGTATCCTATTAAAAGGCTAAGAGTGCAATTCTTAACTACTATATTTTAAAATATATATACATATTATCTTTCTCCCAAGTCCCAAGACTTTCAGTGCTGCATCATTCCAGCCACAGGTGATGCATACATACAAAACATGTAATGTGTCGAAGTACAGTACCTACCAGCTGACCAAATAACAAAACAGGTATTGTTGTAAGATATGTTTGAAAGCCCCTAATAGGGCAAGGCTAGTGTTCATATAGCACTAGTACTACTAATTTCCTTTAGAAGCATACACAACATTTTGAAAGAGTTTTACTGAGGGCTTGTCCACACTGGCAAAAAATTCCATACTCACTTTGTATTTGCAGCACAGTTGGTACAAAGCCCTTGTTAGCCAGTACAGAGAAGTGAAAACAGAATTAACAGCAAGGTTGCAGAACCACACAAAATTGCCAGAAATAGGCACCTTCAGGGACTGATCCTGACAGCCTGTCAGCCACTCACTTCTTCCTTCAAGCAGCTTCTGTAGAAATATGGCATTTGGTGGTGGCAGTGGCAGCATTACTTCTTTGTTTGCAAATGAATGAGCAGGAAGCCAATCACCATGTCCCTACAAAAGCTGCTCAGCATCCTGTGATTAGCAGCAGCAACTGCTACCCATTCATTCACAAACAAATGAGCAGAAGTGCCACCCCTGCCCTCAATCACCATGTTCCTGTGGAAGCCACTGGAAGGCAGAAGCAGGCAGCTGGCAGGCTCCTGCTCATTGCAAAGAGACCACAAGGGCCATCTAGTCCAACCCCCGCCTTGCAGGAATACACAGTCAAAGCACTCTACCAAAAAAATTTTCTATTTCAGACTATTCCCATTATAAGTAATAACCAGCCATTTAAAATCTGGCAGAGAGACTATGTGTCTATGTGGCAAAAATCTCCTCATAGAATTTGAGGACAATATGAT
Organism: Gambelia wislizenii; assembly: GCA_030847615.1. Classification (NCBI taxonomy): domain Eukaryota; kingdom Metazoa; phylum Chordata; class Lepidosauria; order Squamata; family Crotaphytidae; genus Gambelia; species Gambelia wislizenii. The sequence continues at coordinate 340,659,918 of JAUMIR010000001.1, forward strand.
TTGTCTAAATGCCATCCCATGTCAATCCACAGTATTTGGAAGGAGGGGGGCCAAATCCACCAAAAACTCCAAAGGAAAGGCTCTATGGCTTCCTGGAGTTTTTAAAAAGCTCTCCAGGGAATGCGCATTCCCGCTTGTTGCTACAATCGATTCTCATTCATTCGCATTCCCCATAAGATCGGAAGTAGAAAGCTGATTGGTTGGACGTGGGCAGGAGTTGGAGCTTGCTAACAAGGCAAGCATCCGGAACCGCCATTTTGGATTTTTGCCTTAGTGATCATGTGCTGAAGCAACGAAACAGCCTTCCCCCCCCTTTTTATTTATTTAGGCAGAATATTGCACTTTTGCACCTTAGATACACTTTTATGAAAAATACTGTTTAACAGCAACAACTGACAACAATAAAAATGAGTAATTCACTTGTGCCTGCTATTTTGATTCACAGCCATGCCTGCTGGGACAGAAAAAGCAGATAGCTTCACATGCCTGCTATTTTGCAAAAAAAAGTTAAGACAAATTGAAGCTGCTTCAAATTGGTGTTAGTGCACATCAATCCACATATTCCCCCCTTGTATAGACAAACCCTAAGTTCATCTGGGCCAGCAAAAAAAACTAGAATTAAGATGAAGTAATTGCAAGACTACTAATAGGGCAGTCTGGGAATGGCGAATTTGAAGGTCTATTCATATGCATCCTGCTTAGACTGGATAAAAGAATGGACAAGACTGGAAAATAGAACAACATTACAACTGGAAGGAGTAGATGTTACATTTGGAAGAATAACACACAAGCCTTTAAAGCAGAATGCATCAGTAAGAGCAATGGAATTGAAACGAAAATCACTAGATGACATTGGCTGAATTCGGTGGCCTTTCCATGTGTATTCTGTGACAGAACTGTTTATTTCTCCTCAAGGGCACTGTGCATGAATAAAAGCCCTTGCGATTCAAATCCACCTCAGTTTGTTGTGCAGTAGCACATAGCGGAGTTGTGACTGGATGATGTAAAAACACGTCAGTGGAGAGGGCATGCCTGCTCTGCCCAAAGCTCCCAGATGGCTTCCCTGCCATTCAACTTCTGGTGGTCAGTGGTCGCTCCCTGCAAATGCACAGGCTAACTTTTAAACCTCAAATGTGTGAAATTTAGCAGTAGCTAAATTTACCAATGCAGTCATTTAACAATACTTGCACTTAATGCATTTAATATGTTTTCTTCCCATTTAAAAGACAGGTAAAATACATGAATGCTTTGAAAAAACTATTCCCTTCACATCAGCCTATGCAAATTTGGAGGCTCTGTGCATTTAAAGAAACAGAGACCTATTTTGCTAGAACATCATGAGTTCAAACAAGCCTTTGGGAAAATTTTAAGTCCTCCATTTATCATTTTAAGAATTTTAGAATTTTGTGCCCCCTTCTTTTCTTACTTGGCAATGCAATTACAATCCCTTTTTGCTGACAAAGGGGTGAATTCTGGTGATTGGGGGGGGAGTCAAGCAGTTGAATGCAATGTATGAATTTAGAAAAATGCCACCTTGAAACAGGAAGTAGACTTTCAAAACGTCTGGGCCAGAATCTTGTACCAGCTTCTTAGTTTAGTGCCTTAAATAACAAAAATAAGTCTTTTGGGACAGGCAGGGGGAGAGAGAAGGGGGGAGGAAATTTTTAAATGCTAAAAGACCCCTGGTGGGATTTGAACCAACAACCTCCTGGTCATAAGGCAAAGATACTTCCTGCTTGCCACAGCAGCTGATCCAGGCTGCTACTAGAGAATCCCTTGAATAGATGGATTTAAAAGGCATGAAAAGTAGAGGAAATGACATTTTAAAGATGGAGAGGGGGAAAGGAGGAGATCATGGGGAAGCATGGTTAGCATATAGTGTGTGGTAACTGTTCTCTGCTTTTGAAACGTTCCATTTCAGAAATGAATATGCAGTAAGTATGGTTCCAAAATGCTATCACTTCATTTTGTCCCGGTTCTGCCACTCAAATATGCCTCGTGTGATATTCTTCTTGGCTTTCATGCTTATCTGTATTATAATCATTGAAAACAAACATAGATTCTAATAACCATTTTATAAGATCTCTGTTCAGAGTCTGGGAAGAATACAAATTAATAATGAGCAACAAAATCCCAAAATGGTTCTCTACAAATGAAGCCTTTCACAGGAAAGAAATGGTTAAAGACAGGTGGCTGACATATGAGGACCTATTGAAAACAGAAAGTGGACAATACAAATGAAATCACCAGAGGAACAGAAAGAAGAAGGCTTTCAACAGCTTGAGGAAAGATTTAAAATGGACAAAAATCTTTTTAAAATTGATTCAAAAGACTGAGAACTTGGGTATTTGATAATGAGAGAGAGAGCATGATCAATTAATTTCTAAATTGGTGGATATGGAACCAGAGACAATCAAAGACAGTATGATTAGATGGGCACAAGATTTCAGTAGTAATATAAAACTGGAAGCGTGGGAGATAACTTGGAACAAAAAGACTAAAATATATCCTAAGTCATGACTTAAGATAATTTTTTTATAAAATGAAATTCAGGTGGTATAATGATGCCCTACAAAATAGCAAAGATCTATAAAAACTCAAGTGCTGGAAATGTTCCAGAAAAACAGGCACCCAATTTCACATGTGGTAGTCCTGTAGTAAAGCTATGGAATATTGGAATCAAATTCACAAGGAGAGTAACAGACAACTTAAAGTGCAAAACTAAAAAAGACCCCAAAATGTATCTAATAGGCATGGTGGGTGAAAGTTTGGAGAAACAAATACAGGAAAATGTTATTCTACATATCAACAGCAGTGATAATGTTCAAGCTTATCTGAGCTGCCTATTTACTTGTTGCTGGCTGAAAGAGAACTGTTGTTTCTTATACTGATTCTAAAAATGAGCTAGTGGTGACACCTGGTGGATAGACTAAACAACCTGTTTCCAAAAAAAAATTTTCTTTTCTTTTATATGTGGTAGAAGAAGAATGAGCTGATGGAGACACCAAGTGGAGAGAAGGAATAATTTAAAAAAATCTTCACCCTCACTTTACAGTTTATGTTTTAGAGGGGAATGGACAATTGACATTTAATAACTGATTTTTGACACAGTGGCAGAGTGATTTTTAAAATGACATCTATGACAAGTATACAAAAGGTGGTGCACAGGAAGCCTGAAAAGGATCTGTTGATATGCCACCAAACCTAATTGGTATTAATGGAAGATTACTGGAGGAGCTGCAGGAGATGAGAGGTTGGATGACTATAATGGAATAAAACATAAGAAAAGGCATGTCAAAGATGGACTTTGATTTAAAAAGGGATTTGAAAGTGGATTTTAGGGAGGAACTGAGAGAAGAGATGAAGGAAATTAAAGTAAATGTGACACAGATCACTCCAGCATTATACAGAAGAATGGGTGTGTGTGAAAAACAACATCTGGAGAAGAAGACTGGAATTAACATCAAAGAGACTGGACAGAAAACATGATAAAGATTTGGACACATTTGCTTTGATGGAAGCCCAAAAGAGAGAATTTTGTCTTCACTTTAGGGTGTACAAGAAAGCCCTAATGAGAATATGCATGGAATGATGTTATAGATCTTAGTGAACTTTCTAGAAGCACAACCTGAAACTTTTGAAATTGAGCTGGATCAAATGTATAGAGTAACTTCAAGAGCTGCTCTTTAGTGGAACCTTCCTCAAGGCATATACAGTCATCCCTTCACATTCGCGGGGGTTAGGTTCCCCAGACCCCCGCAAATGTGAAAAATCCGCGAATAACAATTGCCCTCCCCCTTCCCCGCCAAAGCGACCACAGGGCCTCCAGAGGCCCTATAGTCATTTTTCCCCGCTTCCGCCTCCCTCCCCAGGCCTTTCTGGGGCCTCCGGAGCTCTCCGGAGGCCCCAGGATCGCCTCCCCAGCCCTCCCCACCCTGTCCCCAAGCCTTCCTGGGGCCTCCGGAGACGCTCCGGAGGCCCCAGGATCGCCTCCCCAGCCCTCCCCACCCCGTCCTCAGGCCTTCCTGGGGCCTCCGCAGCGTCTCCGGAGGCCCCAGGATCGCCTTCCCAGCCCTCCCCACCCCGTCCCCAGGCCTTCCTGGGGCCTCCGCAGCGTCTCCGGAGGCCCCAGGATCGCCTCCCCAGCCCTCCCCACCCCGTCCCCAAGCCTTCCTGGGGCCTCCGGAGCGTCTCCGGAGCGTCTCCGGAGGCCCCAGGATCGCCTCCCCAGCCCTCCCCACCCCGTCCTCAGGCCTTCCTGGGGCCTCCGCAGCGTCTCTGGAGGCCCCAGGATCGCCTCCCCAGCCCTCCCCACCCCGTCCCCAAGCCTTCCTGGGGCCTCCGGAGCGTCTCCGGAGGCCCCAGGATCGCCTCCCCAGCCCTCCCCACCCCATCCTCAGGCCTTCCTGGGGCCTCCGGAGCGTCTCCGGAGGCCCCAGGATCGCCTCCCCAGCCCTCCCCACCCCGTCCCCAAGCCTTCCTGGGGCCTCCGGAGACGCTCCGGAGGCCCCAGGATCGCCTCCCCAGCCCTCCCCAGGCCTTCCTGGGGCCTCCGGAGCGTCTCTGGAGGCCCCAGGATCGCCTCCCCAGCCCTCCCCACCCCGTCCTCAGGCCTTCCTGGGGCCTCCGGAGCGTCTCCGGAGGCCCCAGGATCGCCTCCCCAGCCCTCCCCACCCCATCCTCAGGCCTTCCTGGGGCCTCCGGAGCGTCTCCGGAGGCCCCAGGATCGCCTCCCCAGCCCTCCCCACCCCGTCCCCAAGCCTTCCTGGGGCCTCCGGAGACGCTCCGGAGGCCCCAGGATCGCCTCCCCAGCCCTCCCCAGGCCTTCCTGGGGCCTCCGGAGCGGCTCTGGAGGCCCCAGGATCGCCTCCCCAGCCCTCCCCACCCCGTCCTCAGGCCTTCCTCGGGCCTCCGGAGCGTCTCCGGAGGCCCCAGGATCGCCTCCCCAGCCCTCCCCACCCCGTCCCCAGGCCTTCGTGGGGCCTCCGGAGCGTCTCCGGAGGCCCCAGGATCGCCTCCCCAGCCCTCCCCACCCCATCCCCAGGCCTTCGTGGGGCCTCCGGAGCGTCTCCGGAGGCCCCAGGATCGCCTCCCCAGCCCTCCCCACCCCATCCCCAGGCCTTTCTGGGGCCTCCGGAGCGTCTCCGGAGGCCCCAGGTTCGCCTCCCCAGCCCTCCCCACCCCGTCCTCAGGCCTTCCTGGGGCCTCCGGAGCGTCTCCGGAGGCCCCAGGATCGCCTCCCCAGCCCTCCCCACCCCGTCCCCAAGCCTTCCTGGGGCCTCCGGAGACGCTCTGGAGTCCCCAGGATCGCCTCCCCAGCCCTCCCCAGGCCTTCCTGGGGCCTCCGGAGCGTCTCCGGAGGCCCCAGGATCGCCTCCCCAGCCCTCCCCACCCCGTCCCCAGGCCTTTCTGGGGCCTCCGGAGCGTCTCCGGAGGCCCCAGGTTCGCCTCCGCAGCCCTCCCCACCCCGTCCCCAGGCCTTTCTGGGGCCTCCGGAGCGTCTCCGGAGGCCCCAGGTTCGCCTCCCCAGCCCTCCCCACCCCGTCCTCAGGCCTTCCTGGGGCCTCCGGAGCGTCTCCGGAGGCCCCAGGATCGCCTCCCCAGCCCTCCCCACCCCATCCTCAGGCCTTCCTGGGGCCTCCGGAGCGTCTCCGGAGGCCCCAGGATCGCCTCCCCAGCCCTCCACACCCCGTCCCCAAGCCTTCCTGGGGCCTCCGGAGACGCTCCGGAGGCCCCAGGATCGCCTCCCCACCCCGTCCCCAGGCCTTCCTGGGGCCTCCGGAGCGTCTCCGGAGGCCCCAAGATCGTCTCCCCAGACCTCCCCACCCCGTCCCCAAGCCTTCCTGGGGCCTCCGGAGACGCTCCGGAGGCCCCAGGATCGCCTCCCCAGCCCTCCCCACCCCATCCCCAAGCCTTCCTGGGGCCTCCGGAGCGTCTCCGGAGGCCCCAGGATCGCCTCCCCAGCCCTCCCCACCCCATCCTCAGGCCTTCCTGGGGCCTCCGGAGCGTCTCCGGAGGCCCCAGGATCGCCTCCCCAGCCCTCCCCACCCCGTCCCCAAGCCTTCCTGGGGCCTCCGGAGACGCTCCGGAGGCCCCAGGATCGCCTCCCCAGCCCTCCCCAGGCCTTCCTGGGGCCTCCGGAGCGTCTCTGGAGGCCCCAGGATCGCCTCCCCAGCCCTCCCCACCCCGTCCTCAGGCCTTCCTGGGGCCTCCGGAGCGTCTCCGGAGGCCCCAGGATCGCCTCCCCAGCCCTCCCCACCCCGTCCCCAGGCCTTCGTGGCGCCTCCAGAGCGTCTCCGGAGGCCCCAGGATCGCCTCCCCAGCCCTCCCCACCGCGTCCCCAGGCCTTCGTGGGGCCTCCGGAGCGTCTCCGGAGGCCCCAGGATCGCCTCCCCAGCCCTCCCCAGGCCTTTGTGGGGCCTCCGGAGCGTCTCCGGAGGCCCCAGGATCGCCTCCCCAGCCCTCCCCACCCCGTCCCCAGGCCTTCGTGGGGCCTCCGGAGCGTCTCCGGAGGCCCCAGGATCGCCTCCCCAGCCCTCCCCACCCCATCCTCAGGCCTTCCTGGGGCCTCCGGAGCGTCTCCGGAGGCCCCAGGATCGCCTCCCCAGCCCTCCCCACCCCGTCCCCAAGCCTTCCTGGGGCCTCCGGAGACGCTCTGGAGGCCCCAGGATCGCCTCCCCAGCCCTCCCCAGGCCTTCCTGGGGCCTCTGGAGCGTCTCCGGAGGCCCCAGGATCGCCTCCCCAGCCCTCCCCACCCCGTCCCCAGGCCTTTCTGGGGCCTCCGGAGCGTCTCCGGAGGCCCCAGGTTCGCCTCCCCAGCCCTCCCCACCCCGTCCTCAGGCCTTCCTGGGGCCTCCGGAGCGTCTCCGGAGGCCCCAGGATCGCCTCCCCAGCCCTCCCCAGGCCTTCCTGGGGCCTCCGGAGCGTCTCCGGAGGCCCCAAGATCGTCTCCCCAGACCTCCCCACCCCGTCCTCAGGCCTTCGTGGGGCCTCCGGAGCGTCTCCGGGGGCCCCGTGAAGGCCTCCCTGGCCCTCCCCCTCCCTCCCAAGGCCTTCGCGGGGGCTCCGGAGGGTCTCCGAAGGCCCCGCGGAGGCCTCCCCAGCCCTCCCCCCTCCCTTCCAAGGCCTTCGCGGGGCCTCCGGAGGGTCTCCGAAGGCCCCGTGGAGGTCTCCCCGGCCCTCCCCGCTCCCTCCCAGGGCTTTCACGGGGCCTCCGGTGGCCCCGTGTCGCGGTTTTGTGGGGGCCCGGGGGGCCCTCCCAAAACCGCGAATAATCAAAACCGCGAATCTCAAGTCCGCGAATGTGGAGGGACAACTGTAGTTTATTTTGCTTGGAGACAGATATGGGATCAAATCTTGCAACATTACTATGTATCAAAAATGAAGATTGGAGATAAAGTCATCCATGTAATGCCATTTAAAAGCTGGAAAAGGACTGATCAAAATTCATTTGGCAGGGAAAGAAACCAAGAGTAAGGTGTAAAGTCCTTCAAGATCCAAAGCAGAGGGGAGGATTGAGTTTACCAGATTTGAAAACATATTTTGTTGCCTGTTGTTTGGTATGGTTAAAGAATGGATAAAACTAGCTAACAGGAGAGTATTATCTTTAGAGGGGCACAATTTAAGATTTGCGTGGTATGGATACTTGTGGTCTGATGAAGCAAAAGTTAATGTTGATTTTAACAATTGTTATGTGAAATGGGCTGTTCTTAAGATTTGGAATAAGTACAAGTTTAGATTATTACCAAAATTGCCTTTATGGATTTTTGGCCAAGAAATACTAATTTACAATACTAATAAAATGGATAATGAAAATGGGTAACACATTCTGAATTGTTATTATTAGAGAATGGTCAATATAGATTTAAGACCAATGAGGGAGTTACTGGCTGAGGGCTGCAATTTGCAATGGTATCATTACAGATAACTAATGGAAAGATATAAAATGGATAAAAAGTTTTGAGCAAAGGAAAACATAATTTGAATTGTCGTTACGTACAGATGATGATCATCTGGTTAGTAAAATTATAAATAGTTGCTAAAAATAGAGTTGGAGGAGGAACAAGTTAAAAAATGTATGGTAAAATGGGCTCAAGCTTTGGGTGTAATATTGAACTGGAACAATGGGAAAGAATGTGGCAAAAGGGATTGAAATTTACATTATGTTATGACTTAAAGGAGAATTTTTATAAAATGATGTATCAATGGTATTTGACCCCAGTAATAATATCTAAAATGTTTAAAAGGGCAAATAACATTGGTTGGAAATGTGACCTTCAAGAAGGAACATTTTGCTGTATGCAGCAGACTAGAGAGAAAGAAAAAAAAAGGTAGCAGATCCATTGGGTGACTCAGAAGATACTTAAGTCAAGGGTTTATTTTACACCAGAATTGTTTTTATTGGGGCTGATGGATGACCAGATTAAGCGTCAACATGAAAATATGTTATTATATATGACGACAGCTTCAAGATTATGAGAATGTGGAAGAATTTGGAGAGTTCATCTATTAAAGATTGGATGCTGAAGATGTTTGAAATTGCAGAAATTGAAAAATTATCTATTTTGTTAAGAGAAAAATCAATAGACAGCTTTTTGGAAAAGTGGGAACCCTTTTAAAAAAATTTTAGAGGAGAGTGGAGAGAAGATAACATTTGCAGGCTTTGAGAACTAGTTTATTTCATAAATGTAGCAGGAGGTCTATCCATTTTCCCGAGACTGAGCACTATTTTCCTTTTGGGAGAAGACCGAGGCAAAGAAGGTGTTGAGTAGTTCTGCCTTTTCTCTATCCCCTGTTCGAACTTCACCATCTTCTCCATGCAGTTCTTCCTTTTGCTATGGACATAACCAAAAAAAGCCCTTTTTATTGTTGTTTATTGTTTTTAACCTCTCTAACACATCTGAGCTCATTCTGCACTTTAGCTTTTCTGACTTTCTCCCTATACGTGCTGACTACTCATTTGAATTCCTCTTTGGTGATTTCTCCCTTCTTCCAGTTCTTGTACATATTCCTTTTAAATCTTATCTCAGTTGAACGTTCTTTAGACATCCATCCTGGTTTCTTTAGACACCTTGCATTTTTCCTCTTCATTGGAACTGTCTGAAATTATTCCTTCAATATCTCACTTTTAAGAAACTTCTATCCATCATGAACTCACTTCTCTTTTACTATTCCTGACTACAGGATCACACCTAGTATTTCCCTAAGTACTGAAATCAGCTTTCTTAAGGTCTAGAATGCATGTCTGACCATGCTTGGCTTCCCCTTTCTGCTATATAACAAACTCCAGGAGGACATGGTCACTCTGACCTAAGAATCCAGCCACTTCCACCCCATTAGCAGATCGTCACTGTTGGTTAGGATCAGATCTAAAATAGCTGGTCCCTTGTTGCCTCTTCCACCTTCTGAACAATGAAATTGTCTGCAAGGCAAGTGAGGAATTGGTTGGACTTTATGTTCTTGGCAGAGTTTGACTTCCAAAAATGTCAGGTTAGTTGAAATCTTCCATTATTACTATACCTCTCCTTTCCGAATGTTTGGTCATCTGTTCCAGGAAGGCATCATCCATGTCCTCAGTATGGCTTGAGGGTCTGTAGTAGACCCCCCACATGACATCCCTGTTGTTTCTTTCCCCCTTAATTTTAACCAGATACTCTCAACTTGGCTTCCAGGATTTAAGCCATGGATCTCTTCACAGGTGTAAACATCCTTGGTATATAATGCAGCTCCTCCTCCTTTCCTATTTGGTCTTTCTCTAAAATACGTTATGCCCCTCTATTACAACATTCGAATCATGAGACTCATCCCAACAGGTTTCAATGATGCCCACCTATAGATGAATATGTTTCCTTTCCCAGTATGCTGACTGGCCACTTAGGAAACATTGCCCCTACCTCCTCTCATTCCTGTTGGGATATGTAGTTGCAATCCAATATGCTGACTTGTTTAACTGCTGAAAGAGTTAAAGGTAAATGTAAACAGAATGGATGAGATAACTTCCTGTTGTAATGTGAGTGCCTTTCTGGAGAAAGAGGTGTGTCTTAACTCTCTCTTTGTTCTGAGAGACACCACGAAGAAAAAAGACGCCATGAAGATGTCCTAGAGGCAGGATGCCTCAGGACACAGCTCCTGCATGTTTTTGTTTTTAGAAATGTAGCTTTCAAGATATATTTTGTTATTCCTTCTACTTTCAAGTTATTACTGCTGTAACCTTGAGATGCATATGAAGTTCATGAGTAAAGTATTTTTCTATGTTTTATAAGCTACATTTGGCTACTTTGATTCTTTTAAGCTAGAGTGTGGAAAGTGGGGGCAAACTGGGTGAATGGCTATTTAAAACCTATGTGTTTGGAATCAGTATGTTTTTTTCTGCACATGTATCTTTAAAACAGAAACTCTGCTAAGTGTGCTTGCTTTCAAAGGGGATTAAAGCCAACCGTTCTTTGGTGCCAGTTTTAAAGGTCTCCCCAGCATAGCACAGGGGTAACATTAATAATCCCCATTAACTCCCTCAGCCAATCACCACCCACATGCAAATTCCCTCTCCACTTCACAATCTACTCCTGCCACTCAATCTGCATTTACACCCCCAGCTGCACAAGGTCCCCGTTGCTTGCCACTCACCTGAGCATGCAGTGGCGAAGAGAAGGAGCTGCCACTGCCGCCAGTAAAACCATGACAAGGACTCAGGGAGCCTAAACAGAGGCCCCCTCCACCTTCACTATATGGCTCGCTGTAGGAGCACAAGTGATGAAGCTGCCACAGCACAGAGGCCTGTGAGCCTAGGGTGGGAGAGCCAGCCAGCTAGGTGGTTGCTCGGTGGTTGTATAGATTTTGGTGGAAAAGTTATATTATTAGGCAGAAACTTCAGAATCTCCTATAATGGTGTATTGTTTATTTCCCATGCTCTGTGCATAAGTGGAGAGACATCAAAGACTCTGGGTCATTCCCCCAAGCTGCTTATTTACATTTTTTTCCTTCCACTATAGGGTTCTTGTACTATTTGTCCAGTTCTCTCTATAACATTCAGGCTATTATCTCCAGCCCTTGATGAATTCCTGTCCTCAAGAATACTGTCCCCCTCCCCCACACAACTTAAAGTCCTCCTGATCAGGTTTGTGGACTCTTACAATATATATTCTTGCCAAATGCTGTGAGGTGCAACCCATCACTTGCCAGAGGACCATCTTCATGAAACAGCAGGTCATAGTCCAAGAAGCCAAATTGTTCCTGGCAGCACCATCTGTGGAGCCAGTTGTTCACTTCCACTATTTTTCTCTCCCTTTCTGGGCTGTGTCCTTCAATTGGGAGGAGAGATGACATGACAACCTGTGCATCAAGGTCCTTCAGCTTCCTACCCATAGCCTTGTAATCCCTTCTGATATCCTAAAAGCTACGTCTTGCAGTATCATTGGTTCCCACATGGACTAAAAGGAGGGGGTAACAGTCAGTGGGTTTGACAAGGCTTAGCCTCTCTGTTATATCACAAATGTTTGCCCTATGGAGACAACACACCTCTTGAGTGATATTGTCAGGTCCACAAATCACTGCTTCTGTTCCCCTCAGCAGGGAGTCCCCTACCACCACACACATCTCCTTTGGATATTGGCAGGGGCCATTCCATATGCTGAATCTTCCAAAGTCACCTGCCCATTTTCTGAGAACGGACACTGTTGTTGTTGTTGCTGTTCCTCATCAATACTAATAAGGGAGAGAGCTTTGAATCGATTCTGTAGCTCCAAATGCACAGAACGATCCCTGGTCATTCTACTTTTATATGTCACAGTCCTCCAAATGTGTCTACCTCCTGTGTTTGGGAACTGACCTCCTCGGAGACATCACCTGTGTATTCCTAACCCAGGACAGTTTGCTCCGCTCTATGGAAGAAAACTTCACAATCCTTAATATGCTGAAGAGTAGATACACAGGTCTCAAGTTGCTGGCTCTTCTCTTCCAACAGGGCAACCAAATTGCACTTGCTGCAAGTGTAGCAAGTGTAGCTACCCACATACTCCCTCATGAACACAAACATACCACAGCAGCAGCTCCCTCACCATCCATATTCAGTAATTTTAAGTAGGCACTGAGGCAGAATGATAAGACTCTCCCTCACATCTCCCCCACTAAAACACCCAAGCAAAACAGCAGTTGGCCTTGCTGTCTGTTAGCTGAGCTCCTGTTTGCCATTTAAAGGAGAACATTTGAAGGACTTTCCTTTGTTTTTTTCCAGACTGTGAGACGTGTTCTCACAGCCCAGAAAAAACTCAAGGAAAATCTATGGATGCTGGCCATGAAAGCCTTTGACTTCACATTTGGAGGACTGTCTGCTCCCCTATGAGCCTGCCTGAGCTCTAAGATAATAATAATAATAATAATAATAATAATAATAATTTATTTTTATCCTGCTCCTCTACAAACACAATTGGGGCGGCTAACAACATTTAAAATATACATTCAAGACCCTACATCCCACACACCCCTTAAAATACAATTAAATAATACAAAAAATTAAAACATACTTAATAAATACGAAAAATAAACAATAAACAGTGGCTGTATCAGGATCAGGCTAAATTAGATTTTTCTTTCTGATGGCTGGTTATCTATTCAGGAAAGGCCCGCCAGAAGAGCTCCGTCTTAAGATCTTTTTAAAAGCTGTTTAGAGTGGTGATATGACAGATCTCATCTGGCAGGCTGTTCCATAATTTGGGAGCAATAGCTGAAAAGGTCCTCTGGGAGGTCGTAGAAAGCCTAGTTTTTAAAGGTTGTAGTAAATTCCTCCCAGAGGACCTGAGTGCATGGGGAGGATTGTATGGAAAGAGGTGGTCCCAAAGATAGGTTGGACCCAAGCCATTGAGGGCTTTAAAGGTGATAACAAACATCTTGTACTGGGCCTGGAAACTAATGGGCAGCCAGTGAAGTGATCTTAAGATCAGTGTTATATGGTGTCTTCTAGATGTATCTGAGACCAGTCTGGCTGCCATATTTTGTATTAGTTGAAGTTTCTGGACCAAGCACAAGGGTAGCCCGATGTAGAGTGCATTACAGAAATCAAGATGGGAGGTTACCAGAGCATGTACCACAGTCCCAAGATCCCTGACTTTCAGGCAAGATCTGTAGGAGAGACACTTCTTTCTATCCCACTGCCTTCCTAGGCACGGTTGGTGGGGATGTGGGAGAAGGTCGGCTTGAGTACCCGGCTTGTGGGGGTAATTAGCTAACACACATTGGAAACTGCTTAATGCAATGTAGATGTGTAAAGTGCTATTGCTTAACAATTTGTAAGCTGCTCTAAGAGCCTTTGTGGCTGAAGAGTGGGGTATAAATACCTTAATAAATAAATAAATAAATAAAAGGCCTTCTCTATGCCTGCTCCCATACTTTCGAATTCTAGCTCTCTCCTTGTACATGCTTTCAGCAGTATGTTAAGACCTTTGTATTCTAGCAAGCTTTTGGGAATTGATTGTTAATAAAAGAAGGGTTTTTATGGTGCTGTACTGTTTTTATTATTATTATTTTATTGTTGCATATCCATAGAAAGCTCGAAATCGAGAAAAGACAAACAAGATTTTATACATACTTCCGTCATCACATAAATGTATGCAAGCTTAAACATAAGATAGTTTGGAAGCAAACATAACCTGACTTCCCTTGTTAAAGTAACTCAAAGGATTTGTTATATATCTATAGATTTAAATGTCCTCCTCTATATACACAAAACTATTATCTTTCCATCTCTAAGTTTTCCATGAATTTATTCTTTATTTCCTCCTCTCCTCTCTTCTCATTCGTCCTTCCCGTTCTTGTTCCTTTCCCCTTCCTTTCCTATCGCCTAACACAACAATCTATTTCTTTATTCATTTATTAGAACGTCCTTATGTTATTTTCTCTGCATTATATCTCTATATCCCTTTCTATATTCCATCTTTGCCTACAGTAAGTTATTACTGGCAGCCATTCTGTTTCTGTTTTTCTTATCACCTCTTCATTAACTAAACGAGATAATCTATCATTTTCCCTCATCAATAGTAGTTTATTCAACCAACTTTCTATCGAGGGTTCTTCTTTGCTTCTCCATAGCGCCGCAATAATAATAATAATAATAATCATACGAGCCGCCATGCATAAATATAACAGTGTTCGCCAATATTTCCTCTCAACATTCCTTGCTAGCACAGAAGTAATATTTAAAAGATAAAGCTTTGGATTAAATTTGAATTCAATGTTGAACATTTTTTGGGTTATCTTGTGCACTTTCAGCCAGAATTTGTGAATGAGAGGACAGAACCACCACATGTGTCTTAGCGTACCTAAGTCTTTTCCACATTTCCAGCATTCTTTCCCTTTAGTACCATAAATTTTACTTAACCTAGATGGAGTTAAGTACCATCTATTACTTATCTTGAAGTAATTTTCCTTCAGGTCTTGACATGCCATGAACTTTTTTGTTTTTAGCCACGCCCCTTCCCATTCTTCCAGTTTAATTTCACTCACAATGTCTCTGGACCATTTTACCATTGCCTCTCTTATCACTTCAGTTTCAAGTTGTCTGGAAATAAAAATATACAATCTCGCTATCTTCTTTTTCTTATCATCTCATATGATTTTTTCGAAATTCATTTCCTTTTCTGAGAAGCCAAATTCTACTTTGTCCTTTTGAAATCTGCTATATAGTTGTTGATAGGAAAACCAATTAAGTTGCCATCCCTCCTGTTGTAACTCCTCCCTTGTTTTAAATTCCATCTCTCTTCCATCCTCCTTTTTACATAGATCTTGGTACGTTATCCATCTATTTGATTTACCCAATTGCCCCCATCTTCCAAAGAAAGCTTCAGCCAGAGATATCCATAGTGGGATCTTTCCAAAATATTGCTTGTATATTATATTCCAGTTCTGTAATATCACTTTTCTTATTACATGATTGCAAAAATCTTTATGTATTGTTGCCTTGTTATATCCAATGTATGCGTGCCATCCTAGCCTTAAGCCTGTTCCTTCTAATGTTAATAGCTTCTGGTCTTCTAACTTAATCCAGTCGCTTAGCCAAACCATTGTGCACGCCTTATGGTAAAGTTGTAAGTCTGGCAAGTCCAATCCTCCCTTTTCTGATCTTTCTGTTAATGTTTGCCATTTTACTCTTGTTTTCCGATCATTCCATATAAAATCAGCTAGATCTTTCCTCCAACTTTTAAATGGTTTGTTGCTAGAAACAATTGGTAAATTTTGAAATAAGAACATTAATTTCGGGAGGACAGACATTTTAATCACTGCTATCTTCTCCATTATTGAAAGATTCGGTTTAGACCAGACAAGTAAATTTTCCTGAATTGTTTTCCAGGTTTTTTTGTAATTAGAATCGGAGAAATCTAAATTTCTGTTAGATATCCAGATCCCAAGATATCTCACTTTGTGCTCCAGTCTACATTTGGATCTTTCTTTCAATGTGTCTTGTTCTTTTTTATTTAAGTTCTTTGAAAGAATTATAGTTTTTTTTCCTTGTTTATTTTGAATCCGGCATATGCTCCAAATTCCGTGATAGTTTCCATTAAGTAATTCACATTACTGATGGGATTTTCGAGGACAATAGCTATATCATCGGCGAATGCTCTTATCTTGTATTCTTGATTTTTGATTTTTAGACCTTGAATCTTTCCTTCAGCTCTGATCTTGTTTAGTAAGATTTCCAATACTGTTATAAAAAGCAATGGAGACAAGGGACATCCTTGCCTAGTTCCTTTTTGAATCAAAATTTCCCTCGTTCTTTCTCCATTTATTATAATATGAGCTTTTTGTTCCGTATAAATTTTCTTTATATTGTCTGTTATGAACTGACCAAATCCTAACTCATCAATTGTTTTAACTAAACAGCACCAGTTGATGTTATCAAAGGCTTTCTCTGCATCTGCAAACACTATAGCTACTTTTCGTTCATTGTTCTTTTCTAGGAATTCCAATATATCGATTATATATCTGATATTTGTTGATAATGATCTTCCTGGTAAGAATCCACACTGATCGGTGTGTATTGTTTTTTCTAACACACCTTTAATTCTGTTTGCTAACATACTTGCATAGATTTTATAATCCACGTTTAAGAGGGAAATTGGACGATAGTTTTTGACATCAGTCTTATCTTTACCTTCTTTCCAGATCATTGTTATATTGGCCGTCTTCCATGTATCTGGCATCCCCTCTTCATGTATCTGATTAATGACTTCTAACAAGTGTTCTGATATTTCTGTTATGAAGGTTTTATAGAAAGTATCTGCACACCCATCTGGCCCTGGTGCTTTGCCGCTTTTTAAATCTTGAATTGCTTTGATCATCTCTTCCATACTGAAGAGATTACATATGTTTGTCTTGTATTCTTCTGGTATTGTCGTAAATTTATTTACACATTTATTCATCTCACTTTCCCAACCTTCTTCCTGTGTTGTTTCTTTGTAAAGCAGAGAGTAATAGTCGACAAACACTTTTTTGATATCTTCCTGGGACGTTAGAAGCTTCCCATCCCCTTTGATTTCATTTATCATCCTCTTCTCCTTTTCTTTCTATAGGACAGCCATCTACCGGTTTTATTGGCCTGTTCAAAGGTCCTTTGTTTGACTTTCTTAAGTTTTCCTCCAATCTCTTCCACCATCTTATTATCGATCAATCTTCTTATCAGCTCTATTTCCTTGATCAATACTTTATTTTGGAGGTTCTCCCTCAGTTTTCTCTCTTTATCCCTCAATTTTTGTAGGAGTTCTTGATCTGTTTTCCTTCTTGTTCTAACCTTTTCTGCTTCCCTTTGGAGAAAAAAAAACCCTCATGGTAGCTTTAAAAGCATCCCATACTGTCTTTACTTTCACACCCGTCTCTTTGTTTTCTCTGAAGAAGTGGATTATCCTTTCTTTCATTATTGTAACTAAATTTTCTTCCTTTATTAAATCATCCTTAAATCTCCATATGTATTCTCTCCTGAAGGTTTTCATTTGTAGACTTATGGGATTATGGTCGGATATAACTTTTGTATTTATCTCCATCCCTCTTATTCTTGGCAGTAACGTCTTAGAAATCCAGAACATATCGATCCTTGACATCGTTTTATGAGTCTCTGAATAATAAGTGTATCCTTTTTCTTTTTGATATTTAGCTGTCCATAAGTCTACTAAGTGGAATTCTTCCATTATATCCAAACAGACCTTTGGAAGTCTTCCCTGATTTTCTCTCGTCCCCTTCGATCTGTCACTCTTTCCATTTAACACGCCGTTAAAGTCTCCTGCCAATATTATAAGTCCTTTTTCTAGTTTAGTCAACTTCAAACATATTTCCTTGAAAAAACGTTCTTTTTTCTTTAATGGGCTGTAAACTGCTACTACATTTATTACTTCATTAGGGAGACCAATTTCGATTCCAACCAGATGTCCTTCGTTATCATTCAAAATTTGTTTTGCTTCGTATTTCTTATTTACATATATTACCACCCCTTTTTTCTTCTTTGGTGACAAAGAAGCAAATTCTTGGCCAAGTTTCACGTTTTTAAGGAATTTGCTTTCCTTCTGACGTATTCTGACTTCTGATAGGTAAATGGTGCTGTACTGTTTTTAATCTGTTTTAAAGTAGGGTTTTAATTTGTTTAATTCTGTTGTTATTTAATACTGCTTTAAACTTAAATTTATGCATTTTTAAGCATATGTGTCTTATTGTATTCTCTGTCTTTTTGTAAGCTGCCTTGAGGTTGCATATAAATCAAGTGATGGAGGGTGGGTGGATGACAGTTGCAGTGGCAGGTGCAAGGAGCAAGAGAGACAGGAATGATGGGGACAAGGTACAAAAGAGAAAAATGTGGTGTCGGAAGGTGAGGGAAGGAGGGACAGCTTGTATACATATCTAGTGAGGCCAGAATTATTCTGTGTGAATTTAAACTTTAGAAACTAATGGGGCAGTTCTCCAGGGCTCTTAGGCATAGCCTTGAGAATTAGAAATTAAATGTGTGAGATCCTTGGCTTAGAAAGATAATTATATTGGCATATGGGCAAACTATTTTTTTTTTTTACTTTACGGAACCCAGTATCTTACTCTGATGCAGTTTTAAAGCAACATTCATGGTCATAAGAGAATTCTGTTAATTTGTGTGTATATCATGAGAGGCTTGTTGTTTTAATAAGCCTCCAAGGAACTCTCTCTTGTAATCAGTTGCCTAAACAAGAAAAAAGAAAAGAAAATTTGATCCTTCTACACAACTTTACTCATAATCTCATTGGTAAACCCAAGAGGATGTTAATTATTTGCATTTAAGGAAAATATAAGATACTTAAAAAAACAGAGGAAACATCTCTAAGTCATTCAGCTTACTATCTGAGATGTTTCCAGAGAAGGGAGGCCTTTTAACACTGGTACAATCTAAATTTGGTTTAATATCAAGGTTATGTTTGATTCTTGCAAAAAAAAAAAAAAAAGTAGATGGAGTGGAATTTGCTAGTAGCATTTTCCTTGGGATGCAGTGTTTCAAAGTTTGCAAAAAATGGCTTCTTTCTTGTTATCTAGGAAGAGGGATTCTCCGTGCTTCATAATCTGACTGATAAACATCCTCTCTGGCTTTCCTTCACAAACGAAGATTCAGGAAAGAGAGGGATATTGAGAACGCAGCTGCGCTGGGCAGGGCATGTTTCTAGGATGGAGGACCATCGCCTCCCAAAAATAGTCTCTCTCTCTGGCTTTTGTTCGCAAACGAAGATTCAGGAAGGACTCATCCCACACTTTCTGCAAGCGTGCTAATGACTAAAAAGGCCAATCTGAGATAAACAAGTCCGGTTGCAGAAAGCACAGCAGAAGGTTTCCTTGGGTGATGTTTCCAGGTTGTGATTCTTTCTGCGTTGTCGTTTCTCTTCAAGACTTGTTCAGCGTGAGTTCTCAAACAAGGCTGCAGCATTGTGGATAGTGCGTCTCCATGCCTCCCGGTGTGAGGCCAGGGCGGACCATTGTTGGTGATCAATTTGGCCAAGCCTGAGATGTTGTTTCAGGGAGTCCTTGTATCATTTTTTTTGGAGTGCCCCTCTTACGCTGACCCGTGGCGAGTTCATTGTAGAGTACTGTTTTTGGGAGGCGATGGTCCTCCATCCTAGAAACGTGCCCTGCCCAGCACAGCTGTGTTTTCAATATCATGGCCTCAATGCTGGTGATCCCTGCTTGCTCAAGGACAGCAACATTTGTCACATAGTCAGTCCAGTGTATATTTAGGATTGTGCATACAGAGTGCTGATGAAAGTGTTCGAGGAGTCGTAAGTGGTGGTGATAGGTGACACATGTTTCAGACCTGTAAAGGAGAATAGACAGTACAATGGCTCTATACACGTTGATTTTTGTGCTTTGCCTCAGGTGTTTATTACTCCAGACTCTTTTGTAAAGTCTCCCAAATGCGCTATATGCCTTTGCTAATCTGTGATCGATATCTTTGTCAATCTTGGCATCTGAGATGATGTTTCCTAGGTAGGTGAACTGCTGAATGGACTTAAGCACAGATTTGCCTACGGCAATGTGGGGATGATGGTGTTCGTCCTGTGGTGCAGACTGGTAAAGAACTTTCGTTTTCTTCAAGTTGACTTCCAGCCCAATCCTGGAAAGACTAGGATGTCCCCCCAAATTCCTTAAAATGGTTATCTTGTTACACGAGGGCCAGTGTGGTCAAGTCAGATATGGCGATGTTCTTTCAGAGTCCTTTCTAATCATTAATGGAGTGAAGCAAGGTTGTGTTCTTGCTCCAACTTTATTTACAATCTTCTTCAGCATGATGCTCCAAAGGGCTACGGCAGAGCTTGAAGAAGAAGACAGCATCTATATACGTTACCATATTGATGGTAGCTTGTTTAACTTAAGCCGTCTGAGGGCTCGCACTAAGACCCTAAACTATCTAGTTCATGAGCTGCTCTTTGCTGCTGCTGCTGCCCTTGTTGCCCACACAGAAGGAGCTCTGCAGCGTCTAACATCCTGATAAACATCCACACCTACCCATAATAAGCATACCCAAAACTAAGTTTGGTGGTCAGCACAAAATTAGCAGTGAGCACAGTAGCACAATCTCTGTGCCTGTGTTACAACTAGGGAGAAAAACTATCTGGAGGAAAAGCAAACACCATCAAACTATAAAAAATTCTTCCTTGCATTTTTCTATCTCTGGAGTATTTTTTTTGAAAAAACTTCCTACTAAAACAGGTGGGCAAAGTGTAGCCCACAGACCACATGCAACCCCAAGAGTATTTTAGTGGCCCTCGGGGAGGGTAATATTAAAAACTGCTCCCAAATGCCCTCAAGCGGGCATGGGAAGCATTTTTGCCACATTTTTGGGCCCCCCCCAGGCTATTTTAGGCCCATAAAAGGTCTTTTTTTAAAACCCAGAAGTAAACCAGAAGTGATTTCTGGTCACTTCCTGTTTTGAAATGGCCCAGGGAAGCCTAGAACCATGGCAAAAATGCCCCCACAGCCCGTAGAGGGTGTTGGGGGCCATTTGGGGACAACTTTTTTTTTTTTTTTTTGCAGTAGGGTTATGGGGATCAGGAGCAGCAACCCAAGATCTACTGTGAATTAATAAGGCCCCATATGTTTCCACAGTTGGCCATGCCTGTACTAAAGCAAGACCCCAAAGCCATTATTTGTTATACCTGATACGTTTAGATCTTTTCAGAATTCAACTAATATCCATTCTTATTGCCCTAGTATGGAACTATACAGCTCTTCTTAGTCTCCCTGATCACTAATTGTTTTATAAAAGCATTGGTTCCTCTTTTGCTTCCAACATGAGCTTCCACAGACAATTCTCATTCAGTGATCAGCAGTAGCCAATCAATCAGTAAATATCTTCATGATGTCTTGGACTAGTTCCAGATGAGACTTCCATCATGTCACTGCTTTGCCTCATTTACTGAATGTTATGGGTTCTCTCAGATCAAAATCCTCAGATGATTCATGGCATGCATTCCTCAAACAATGGTGGCAAAGACAATTGGGGTCTTCTAGAAAACTTTAAAGTCCAGGTCACTGTTAACCAAGATTAGGAAAGGGAATGGTAAGAATCTCTTTGTATTGTATAATCTATAAAGTTACAGAGCTAACTAGTCAAATAAAGGAGAGGACAAAAGGGCAATCTGAGGGTGAGATGGGTTTGGCCTATGGCTAAAGAGAACAAAGTAAATGCTTTCCTGATGTCAGTGTCTGAGACTATGTCCTGAACTGCATGTCAAAGAAACAATTATGGTAGGGCCTCTGGAGAAAAGAAAGTTGCCCCCTTGGAGGATTAGTAGCTAGAAAAGTAATTGAAATTGTAGAACTAGACAAATTTTCTTATATATTAGAGGGTAAATCAAAGAGCAAATTTGTGAAGGAATGGGAATATCTGCAAGAATATCTGAAAAATAAATTTGATGTATATACAACATTGGGATTTATTGAATAAGAATTAAGTTGGATCCACTTTTTGTCAGAGTTTATAGCAGATGAAGGTTTTCGTAAAGAGCTGTTGTGTTTTAGTATGATTTATGATTAGGTGTGATTTCCTCTTTATGACATAATAAGAAAGCTTTATTATTTAATATAAGAAATTAAAGCTGTTTCCTCACTGTAGAGTGGGGGAAGAGTAATGTATTAGTCAATGTTATGTATGTTATGTAATGGTCTGTTATCCATCATTCTGTTTGTCTTGTCAATTAAATGTGTACGTTGGGGAGGGGGAAGTGTTGTAGATATATATATATATATATATATATATAGTGTCATATATGTTCGACCTGATTTTTAATTTTATTTTCTTGTTGTTAAATGTCAATGTCATCTAATGTTAATTCAATGAGTGCAATAAAAATATCTAGAAGAAGCAATAATTACGTGCTTAGAGAGAGCTTTGACTGCTAAACCTGAAATTATAGGAGGTCAAGAGACATTATAATTAACTTTGCAACCAGTAATGTATGTGTCTCTGTGTGTGTGCCTTCAAGCCGCCTGTCAAATTATGGTAACCCCATCAATTTCACAGGGTTTTCTTAGGCAAAGTATATCCAGAGGTGGTTTTGCCAGTTCCTTCCTCTGAAATATAGCCTACAGCACTTCATATTTGTTAGTAGTCTCCCATCCAAGTACTAACCAGGGCTTAGCTTTCAAGATCAGATGGGATTTGGTGCCTTTAAGGTATTTTACACAAGCAAATATCCTTTTTCAGGATGTTCAGCACCTATTGAAGGACTTTATCTCATGAAGCTGGTAAAGCACTATTTCCATAGGATAATGGTGTCTTTGGCATTTACTTACCACATGACGCCATGTCTGTCCTGTAGGTGCTTGGTATCCCACCTGTTCCTTTTCATTGACGGGTAAAACCAGTCATGGGACTATCCCAGGATCAACTAAGCCTGAAAAACTAGACTCTTTCAGGGAGTTCACTAGCTTAGTCTGCAAAGCAAATTTAACTTTCCAGATTCAAGTCTAATGCTCCCACCCTCCTTGTCATCAGCCTTCCATTAAAGTTTCTCAAAACAGGTCTGTCCAGGTGTGTGTCTTCTAGTCACCTGTTAGCTTATGGTGACCCCTTGAATTTCATAGGGTTCTCTTTAGGCAAGGAATACTCAGTACAGTATACTGTATTTCTTTCTTTGGGAACTAATCAGTGATTTGCTTCATGACACAAGGAATGTGCTGAATATGGGAGAATCAATCAGAGAAAGGGTGGAATATTCCCCCAGCCCCCAAAGAGTTAGCCTGGAGGACTGCAGTCTGACAGGTTCAGAGAAAGAGAAGCACAGGGAGATGAGTTTTAATCTCTGTAAATTGTGGTTGCTAACCTAGGGCCTGAGGGCATCTGTGAATTAGTTCCAACATTTTTCTTTGCTTTCCTTCCTGTTATTTTAAAGTTTTTCAATCACAGTGAATTTTAATGTAGTCCTTTCCAAGTATTTACTGCATTTGTTTTGCTCTGGAACAGTGGGGGGAAAACCCAATCAAATAAATTATGTGCCAATTTTTGTGTGTGTCTTTATGGGTATTTATTTTTCTGGGGCGAGGATACATAGTTTAATTAGATTTGCAAAGCGGTCAATAATGCCTCTTCAAAAAGATGAAGAACTACTAGTGTAAGTGACATGGACTACTGCCACACTGCAGAAATAACACAGTTTGACACTGCTTTAACTGCCATGAATCAATGCTTCTGAATCCTGGATTTATAGTTTTGTGAGAGATTTAGCCTTCTCTGTCAGAGAGCAATGGTGCTGCAACAAACTACAAATCCCAGGATTCCATAGGATGGAGCCATGATAGAATTCCCTTTGGAAGGAAGTAATTCCCTTCTGAAGGGAACCAAAACTGGGTAAGTGCCATTCCCCCTGATTATCTTGCAACTTAGATAAGTGCAATGGAAATATATAATAGTATATTTATGGCGGATAGCTGCTGTGGTGCATTGGTTTGAGTGTTGGATGAGGACTCTGGGACATCAGAGATTGAATCCCCACTTTGCCATGGAAACTCAGTGAGTGGCTTCAGCAAGTCACAGTCTCTCAGCCTCAGAGGAAGGCAATGGCAAATCTACAAATAAACCTTGCCCAGAAAACCCCATGATAGGGTCGCCATAAGTCAGAAATGACTTGAAGGCACACAACAACAATAATGTTTCTGTTACTTAACAGTGTGAGAAGAACTGTGTTTCGCTTAACCCCAGATGAACAGGGTTTATAAAGCCATCAGAGCTAGAGAGCTTAACAACTGTGAGGAAACAGATAAGGAAGATTGCCCCACCCTTGTTTCAGTGAAGATAAAGGCTGTACCCTTTGAAAAAATGGTTAGGAACACAGTAAGCATTATAGATCATGGTCAGAATTCTAATGCCTATAGCTGTTTTGAGAATTTGGGAAAGGTATTGGTCACTGACAATGATTTTCCTGTCAATACCAATAATGTTCATAAACCTAGAAAGTGTTCAGACTGAGTGCTTTCAATGCAGTGATTAGAATCCCATATGGATGGTATTCTGAAGATGCAGATTTATGTTTTTGTATGAGAAACGCTATGCTGTTTATTACCTTAAGCATTAGATAGTTTTTGTAGAATGATACCTTTATTTTCATGCAGTTTTGTCTGTCATTTCCATTAACTCCAAATGAATCTGAGACGCCAGAACAGAATGGATAGAAATGCTCTATTTCACACTTTAGGGGTATGTAAAGGAGAGGGGAGGTTGTTAGCAAATGGTAAGGGTGGGGGGAAACTCTATATACTAATTGTTACCTGTACCTCAAAGTATGCCTAGGATTGTGTGGAAAATTCTGTCAGACCCTTCAGAGAGATATTCCAGTATTAAACTGAACATTACTACTTATCAAAAAGTTAAATTCTATGTCCTCCGGCCTGGATCAAGACATCATGTTTTTATTCAACTGGAGATGTTGCTTAGTTATAATCAACAGTTTTCTGAATGATCACAGTTATAATTTTACATACGTTTAAGCTTTGCCACAGACTGCATTTTTTGCATTTAATCTAATGCCTTTGCGTATAATCTACCACACATATAACACTAAATAACACCCATATAGAGAGCCAGTGTGATGTAGTGGTTTGAGAGCTGCGCTAGGACTCCCCACTAGGTGATGGAAACCCACTTGGGCCCTCAGAGGAATGCAAAGACAAACCCTCTCTGAATAAATCATGATAGGGTCGCTTTAGGGTTGCCATAAATCAGAAGCAACTTGAAGACACACAAGAATAGCAACACTGATGATCGCACACGCATATATGTGATGAAATTTATTCTAGTCCATGGAAGTTTATGCTATAAGACACATTTTTTTTAAGTCTTTGAGGCACTGATTAAGTTACTAATCTGAGGCCCTTTAGTTGTTGTTCTTACATTTGTTTATGTCCCACCTTTTTCTCAATCTGGGACACAAGATGTCTTTACAAAAGTTCAAAGAGATACAGTTAAAAATTCACATAGAAAAGTAAAAAAAAATAACTTAACTACCAGTAGAATCAAAAGCAGGACCACTAAAAAGACATCACCTAATGGGGTTTGTTAAATTAACAATGTTACCCCCTGTGCTTTACTGGAAGTACCTTACAAAACAGGCACCATAAAACAGATGTCTTTAACTTTCTTAGAAAGCACAGAAGTTTTCTATTTCAAACATATGTGCAGCAGACACATGTTGATTCCAGCATGCAGGCTTAAGATAACCATCCACACAACTTCTCCCCAGTTTATATTTTCTAGCATAAAATAGACTCAAAACACTCAAAAGTAGTTTAAAAGTATAAAAACATCTTTACTCACAGTCTCTGTGCATTTCTCATTGAATATCAGCAGCATAATAACGGGTGACGGCTAAACTAGTAAAAATATAACTAAAAAATACATGTCACAAACAAAATATGCAGGAGCCCTGCAAAGCAGGTCCTACCTCTAGAAAAACATCATGGCGACTGGTAAACCTCATGGCAGCTTTCCAGACAAAGAGAAGGACATGGACACACCTCTTCCTCTGGAAAGCCAATTACATTTCACTAGGAAGTTATCATACATACTGTTTGCGTCTATCAGTTAACCCTTTCAACAGTCAAACATCTCAACTTATTGGATTGCAAACTACGTATCCCAACATCAACAACTGAACAGTATAGGACATCCCGAAAGCCCCTCCCCTCAGGAGTTAGCCCTCAAAGACCTGCCATATTTACTTGCGACTCCTTTGCTGTCTGTTGCCACTTGTTTCCTAGCAGGTGTCCCAAACCTTTAACACCAAGTGCTAGCAGAAATCCATCTGATGAAACTTTCTGTAACATGCAAAACCACTGACAGAGAAAGCCTTTCCTCTGAATGCTTCTTCATGTGCATTTATAAAGAGGTACAGTGGCTAGGCAAGTGAGCTAGGAAGCCTTTTCACAGGTAGGAGTTAAGTGTGGCATGGGGAGTTCTTTTCATTTCTCACTATAGCCATGAACCTAACAGGTAGTTGTAAGCAAACCCCTATCCCTCAGCTTCGACCCCCACATGTTTGTAATGGGAACCAAATGTACCTGCTTCACAGAGTTGGTTGACCTTAAGATGGGGTGGGGAGCACTTGGCCCTCCAGATGCTTTGGATTTTAGTTCCCCAAAGCCCCAGTCAGCGTGATCAAAGTAAGAGACTGTGGGCATTATAGTAAGAAATCTGGGCAGCCAGATATTTCCCCACCTCTGCTGTAAAGAGAGAGTTGTAAGATTTGGGATGTAAAATGTGTACCTTTTAAAACGCTGTGCATATGTTTATGACTAATATGCCTTCAAAATACAAAGGAAGGGGATGATGGCAATAATACAGGTGGTTTGATGTCACTGAAAAATGACCAGCAGTGAAATAGTTTGCATCACAGACAGTGAAAATGTCATCTTTACTCAAAAGTTATACAAAGTATTTGACAGCCACCAATGGAATGTTGAGCTTCAGGATTCTAAGGATCTTTTTTGGCTTTAAGAGGGGAGTATCATCTATAAACAATGGCTCTTTTCTTTATACTACCTCTTTGACCTTCTGCAAATTCTTTATGGGTATGTGAGGTGTTTTCATGACTAGTTAGGTTTTCTCTAAAGGCTGAAAATAAAAGATGAGATTGTGCAAGAGGCACTGGAAATTATTTACTTGAAACATAATGTACCAGTCTTCAAGGAGGGTGCTGTTCAAATGTAGAACACTTTTAAAGAACAGTGGGGCATAATTTTAAAGGAGAAAATTAACAGTTGAACTAACCAATGCTTAAGTCATTGAGCTATAAGCTCACTCATTCATAGCACACAGCTACTGCTGGAGAATACTTTTCCTTCCAAATGCTGATGGCTTTTACTCAAGTTGGGGTTAATTGTGTGACAGATAGAAATTGCCTAAAAGAGCACAAGGATGGTTATGGCGGGGACCCAAAGATTTGGTGCCACAGTTCTGGAAGAAACCATCCACTGGATGCTTCACAAATGTGGGCTATATGGAACTATCAACTGGATGCTTCACAAAGGTGGGCTATATGGAAGAGTGGTGAGAAGAAAGCCATTGCTGTGACAAAGCCATATCAAAGCCTATTTGGAGTTTGCAAAAAGACATGTGGAAAACACATCAGACATGTAGGAAAAGATACTCATCTGTTCTGATGAAACCAAAATTATATTTTTGGCTTTGCCATAACATGTGATGTGGGGTACTGTCACCATACCCACCACCCCTATTTCATAACTGCACATAGTGGACACTTTTGGGGTTCATGCTGACTGGACCCTGTTTGGGGTCAAGCTAACCAGAGGACAGTCAAAGTCACGATGACCTGAGACTGAAACCTGAGAGTGTCTAGAATAATAATGGTGAGAAAGCCCAGATAGGATTATGTGGAAAACCCAGCCATTAAGGGGCCTATGCTAATCCTCTCAAACATGCAATAAGTGACCTTCCCTCAACCCATACCCTATGTAAATCTCTCCTATGCCCCCTACCTGTCTGAACATTAAGAGTTTGTTGCAGATCCATCAATATTTTTTTACTCCGGGGGGTAGGGCAATCAGTCCGTTCTGGATTCTTTTATCTGTTCTGTGGAAAAGCCATTTAGGCTTTGTCATAACCAATGCATCCCTTAAGGGTATGAGATGGGGTATAAATATCCTAGCTCAGACCCTAACCACATCTGCTGCAGACTGGATCTGTCATTCTGTGTGCCACAGACCAGATTCACCTGCGTCACTCTCAGTTGCTGTCTGGGTCACTTTGCTGCTAAGACCTCTTTTTCCAAGACTTGTAACTATCACCCTCCCACCCCTGGCTTCTCTCTACCCAATCCTCCATCCTTTCCCTTCAATAGCCTTGTATGGTTCTTAAGAGTGTATGTTCTTGTGAGCTAGTTTTTCCCTTGGGTTAATTATAATAAAATACTTTGTTTACTTTCAACTGGAGTGCTCTCTACAGTTAATATTGGTATACATAGGTGAAAAGATCCCCAAAGTTACCCTCCTCTCAGTAGCCTTTTTTGAGCTATAATTCCCCCAAACTTCAAGGAGATGCTCTTAGGGTAACAGTACAAAGTCAACAGTGCTCATTACCATAACAGCATCATCCCCACAGTGAAACATGGTGGTGGCAGCATCATGTTCTTGGCACTGGAAAAGTGGTCCGGATTAAGGGCCAGATGGAAGGATCAACATACGGGGCAATTCTGGAGGAAAAGTAGAACATGGAGCAGAATCAAAGATTGTAGGAAAATCTGGTCAAGGATCAAGAAATTAAGCAGGAGACAGACGGATTGAATTTTGCCAGACTAACAGTTTGTTCATTGCAAACACATTCTTCAAGCAACCAAAGAGGTGACTGATGGACACTGCCTGATGGCCAATATAGAATTCAAATAGACTACATAATTGGAAGCAGAAGATGGAGAAGCTCCATTCTCTCTGCAAAAGCAAGACTAGGAGCAGATTGTGGCACAGAACATGAACTGCTGATATCAAAAAATAGAATAATGTTAAAGAAGAACACAACCAATCATCATGCTGAAATACAACCTGAGGAACATCCCTGTAGAATTTAAAGATAATGTCAAAAATCGATTTTCACTATTAAGACGAATTGACTGGGAACCAGGAGAACTCTGTGGACTAAAGTCAGGGACATTGTCAAGGAGGAATGCAAAAAGATATTACCTGCAGCACAAAAGAAAAAGAAGCCTCAGTGGATGACAGAGGAAACTCTTCAAGCCGTTAAGGACAGATGAGAAGCAAAAGCAAAAGGTGACAGAAATAGATTCAGAACCCTGAAAGCAACTGTTCAACAAGTTGCACGCAAGGACAAGGAGAACTGCTATAATAATCAATGCAGAGAAATAGAAGATGACAACAAAAACAACAAGGAAGAACAAGAGACCTCTTTCCCAAGATCCAAGAAATCAAAGGGAAATTTAACCAAGAGTGGGGATGCTCTACGACCAGCAGGGAAAGACATTACAAGAATAAGTACAAATAAAAAGACAATGGGAAAAATACATGGAAGAACTATATAGAAGAGATGAAATTATGAGTGATTCATTCAATCTATGTTTTAGAAAGTGAATTGGAAGCTGCACTTAGGACACTTGGGAGAAATAACTAACCAGGAACATGTGGCATACCAAAAGAGCTGCTTCAACCTACAGAGACAGAATCTACTCTAGTTCTTAACTAAAATCTGTCAACAATTATGGAAAACAAAACAATGGTCCATAGATTGGAAACGCTCAATAGACATTCCAGTTCTCAAGAAAAGGGTTGCAAGGGATTGCAGTAACAACAGGACCATTGCATTAATTTCCCATGCAATGAAAGTGATGCTCAAAATTCTGCAACTAAGATTGGAGTGAGAAATGCTGGATGTCCGAGCCGGATGTCAGGAAAGGAAAAGGCACTAGGGATCATACTGCAAACATAAGCTGGATAATGAAGCACACAAAAGAATTTCAAAAGAAAATCAGCCTGTGCTTTACAGCTTTTGATTGTGTAGATCACAAAATCTATGGATAGCTTTTAAAAAAATGGGTGTGCCCCAACATTTTATTGTCCTGATGTGTAACTTATACTCAGGACAAGAGGCTACTATCAGGACAGAATCTGGAGAAA
Source organism: Gambelia wislizenii (assembly GCA_030847615.1). Taxonomy (NCBI): domain Eukaryota; kingdom Metazoa; phylum Chordata; class Lepidosauria; order Squamata; family Crotaphytidae; genus Gambelia; species Gambelia wislizenii. Next base: position 340,689,537 of record JAUMIR010000001.1, read on the forward strand.
CAGAATGGTTTTTAATTGGCAAAGGGTCAAACAAGGCTGCATTTTATCACCCTATCTGTTTAACTTGTACACTGAACATATCATGCATAAAGCAAAATTAGACTAGGAGGAAGGAGGCATGAAAACTGGAGGAAGAAACATCAACCATTTAAGATATGCAAATAATACCATACAATTAGCAGAAAATAGCAAAGACTTGGAATGATTACTGAAGAAAGTAAAGGAAGAAAGTGAAAAGGCAGGCTTACAGTTGAACATTAAGAAAACAAAATAATGAACACAGATGATTTACATAATTTTAAAACAAACAATTGAATAATTCAAGATTTTCCATACCTTGGCTCAGTCATTACTCAGAATGGAGACTGTAGTCAAGAAATCAGAAGACTAGGACATGGAAGGGCAGCTATGAAGGAATAAGCCAAGATCCTGAAGTGTCAAGATATGTCATTGAATGTTAAGAAAACAATTAGATATGGAAGTAAATTTAGAAATAAGTCAAAAATTGAAATTCGCTCACCAAAAACACTTTGAACACGTGAATAAGCCAGGAAAATGGCTAGCCTGGAAAATAAGAAAAGAGAGAGAGAGAAAAGTAATAACAGAGATTAGAATAAATAAGGAAAGGTTGGTTAAACAGACAGACATCATGAAAGCCTTCTATAAATACTTCTGTGGAGTATATAAAGAACATAGATGTACAAGCAAAATACAGGAAAAAATTAGAAAATATCTTGAGAAAGAAAATATCCCACAATTAACTGATATTCAAAAACAAGGATTAGATAAACCTATAACAATTGAAGAAATCAGGGAATCAATAAGGAAATTAAAGAGCGGTAAGACATCGGGACTGGACGGATTTTCAGTATTTTACTGTAAGACATTTGTAGAGGAATTAATAGATCCCCTATATAAACTTCTAAATGAGATCAACCAGTCAAATATACCAGAAACTTGGAGAAAGGCAAATATTATCCTCATACCTAAAGAAGGGAAAGATCAGACACAAACAGCAAACTATAGGCCGATCTCGTTGTTAAACATTGATTATAAGATCTTCACAAACATTCTTACAGAGAGACTGAAAAAAGTATTAGTGTCATGAATATATGAAGACCAAAGCGGGTTCTTGCCAGGGAGAAATACAAAGGATAATTTGAGAACACTACTGAATGTGGTAGAATATTACGAAAAACATAACGAACGTAAATTAGCAATGGTCTTTATGGATGCAGAAAAAGCGTTCGACAATGTGAACTGGCAATTTATGAACATGGTATTAAGAGAAATGGGGATCAGCAATAATTATCTTGATTGGATTGGGAAGATTTATAAAGAACAAGAGGCACATATAATAATCAATGGGGAAAAATCTAAAACATGCCCGATAAGGACAGGTACTCGACAAGGTTGTTCCCTATCTCCTTTATTGTTTATTACAGTTCTAGAAATCTTGAATAGGAAAATTAGACTAGGTCAACAAATAAAAGGGATTAAAATTCAGGAACATCATTATAAATATAAAGCATTTGCAGATGATTTGGTCTACTTTTTAGATAACCCAATAGAAAACACTGAACCATTAATAGAGATTATAGAGGAGTATGGAGAACTAGCTGGGTTAAAAATTAATAGAGGTAAAACTGCAATAATTACTAAAAATATAAATAAAGAGGAGGAACAACATCTAGAGAAAATCACGGGATTTAAGATGGAAAAGAAAACAAGATATCTAGGGATAACTATAACAAATAAAAATATAGATATATATGAAAATAACTACATTAAAGGATGGAAAGGAATAAAAGAAGACCTAAAAAGATGGAGTAAGTTGAATCTATCATGGTTGGGTAGAATGGCAGTAATAAAAGTGACGGTACTCCCCAAGCTATTATACTTATTCCAAAATATCCCTATACTCAATAATGATAACTTCTTCAATAGGGCTAATAAGGATATATTTGGTTTCATATGGGATAATAAAAACCCCCAGATTAACAGGAAACAACTATATGATCTTAAAGAGAGAGGCGGCTTAAACTTCCCAGATATTAAAAGTTACTATGAAGCAAGCTGTTTTTTATGGATTAAAGAATGGATATTGTTAGAAAATCCGAGGTTGTTACAATTAGAGTGTTTCAATTTACGCTTCGGATGGCACGCATATATTTGGTATAAAAAATTTAAAGTACATAAAGATTTTACACATCATTACATTAGACGTGCCTTATTAAAAACATGGTTAAAATACAAAGCAAAGCTATATTGGAAGATACCAATTTGGGTATCAACACATGAAACATTCTACAAATGAGAGAAATTAGCAAAAGATAGATGGCTAAGATATAGGGAGATTTTGAAAAAGGAAAAAGGGATACATAAAATGAAATCTCCGGAAGAATTGAAAAAAGAAAATATCCAATGCCATTGGTTCCTTTTTAGACAAATAACAGGAAAGTTTAAGAGTGATATGAGCTCAGAGGGAATAGAAGAAGAGATGAATGAAGTAGATAAAATTATATGGGATAAGAAAGGGAAATGTTTGTCAAAAATGTATAAGGAAATTTTGAGATTGAATTTGGAGCAAGAAACAATAAAACCATACATGATTGCATGGGCCCAAGACTGCAATAATCAAATATCGCTAGAAGAATGGGAGACTGCCTGGATAAAAAACATTTGATTTACAAGAAGCAATAGTCTGAGGGAGAATTTTTATAAATCCATCTTCAGATGGTATCTTACACCAGTCAAAATAGCGAAAATATATAAGAATACATCAAATATCTGTTGGAAGTGTGGTAAAGCAGTGGGTACATACTTTCATGTTTGGTGGGGATGTAGTAGAGCCAGGAAGTATTGGAAAGGAATTCATAAAACTATATGTAAATACTTGAAAGTGGACTATCCATGCAAACCAGAGATATATCTCTTAAATATATTACAAGAAATAAATAAACAAGATCTAAAAAAGTTCAGGAAAATTATTCTATATGTAATAACAGCAGCCAGAGTGGTATTTGCAAAAAATTGGAAAAAGGCAGAAACCCCAAAATTGGAGGAATGGGTATTCAAGTTGTTTGAACTGTATGAGATGGACAGGTTATCAATAATCTTAGATGAAAATAAAACGTTGAAAGACTGTGAAGGTTGGAAGAATTTGTTACCCCTATGGAAAGAAATAGGGGGAGAAAAAGTAGTGTTAAGCATAGAATAACAAATGATAGAGACATTTCAAGGATGTCTCTATCATTTGTTAGACTTAGACTTAACACAGAAACGACTTAAAGAAGTAAAGAGAAGGGAAGAGAAGAAAATATGTAATAATACACTTGAAAAAGAAGATAATAAAGGAAGTCAATTTATTTGTGTGATTGGGTAGATATGAAGATATATATGTGTTGGTTTGTAATTTATGTACATATGTTATTTATGTTGTACGTTTGTATGTTAATTTTGTTGTATGTCAATTGTGTTGTAATGTCTAATATAATATGTATTGTATGTTTTTATGAGAGGAATTTGCAAGTAAAAATATATTTTAAAAAAAGATATGTCATGGAATACTAAATTTAGGATTGCCCACACCATCATATTTCCAATGTATGGTTGCGAAAGCTGGACAGTGAAGAAAGCTGTGAGGAAGAAAATCAACTCATGTGAAATATGGTGCTGGGGCAGAATTCTACAGATACTGGGGACTGCTAGAAAGACAAACCAGTGGGTCCTGGACCAATCAAACCTGAACTCTCCCTAGAGGCCAAGATGACTAAACTAAGACTGTCGTACTTTGGCCATATCGTAAGAAGGCATGACTCACTAGAAAAGACAGTAATGCTTGGCAAGGTAGAAGGCAGTAGGAAAAGAGGAAGAGCACATTCCAGATGGATTGATACAATCGACTAAGCCACAGCCCTGAATCTACAAGACCTGAGCAGGGCTGCTTACGGTTGGATGATTTTGGGAGGGTGTCTCATTCATAGGATCACCATAAGTCAGACTTGACTGGGTGGCAGTTAACAACTTGATGCTGCTCAGGCTTCCAGAGAACTATCCTACCACTGCTCAGTTACAGATGGCTTCAGCATGTCATGATATTCATTCCTCTTAAAAGTCTTAAAAGTCATTCCCAGTGTCTGTTTTTGGAGCTAGTTTGTCCTGACCATAGTTTAGCTAATTATAACCTTTTCTTCCCTTTCCCCCTCCCCCAACTAGTACTAGCACAATCTATTTCTTTTAACACTGCTTGTCCTATCTCTCATACTGCTATTATTGATTCAGAGTCATGGAGAAGACCCCCTTCCGCCCAGCAAGGCTTCCTCCCCACTCCATGTAGCCTCACTGGGTGGGGGGATCTCCTCCATGACTCAGAGTCACAGAGGAGACCCCTCCAACCCAGCAAGGCTTCAGGAAGGGAGGGTGGCTTGAGGGGGGGAGGCTTTCCAGCCACCACCCTCCCTTCCCAAAGCCGCGATGGGGGTGCTGATTTGGGAACGGTGGATGGTGGTGACTGGAGACTTAAAAAAAAAAAACAGAAGGTAGATAGTTAATAAAAGACATATCCGGGGTAACCCTGTTGGCCATGAAGCAAAATACAACAAAACATAAAATACACAAAACAGTGATACCTTTATTGTGCCAATAGTTAACAGAGATTTGTGATTCTGTTCAATGAAGATTTGTGCGGATGACAACTGAAATTAAACAGTGAAATGGGGTATCACAGTGTAATGTTGGATCAGCATTAGCCCAGTTGTTGTTTTATTGTGAAGAAAGGCTACTTGTGCGTGTCCACCAAACTGCCTATTTAAAAACTCACAGGAAATTCCACCTCCTTTTCAAAATGAGATATGAATGAATCCCTTCTGATGCTTGATGTCTGCATTGCCATTAAGCAATACGGTGTTTTGCATATGCTCTCAGTCTTTGAAGCATTCCATCTGGGTCTATTCTGCCCTGGCCACTACCTCCTCCAGCCTTTCTGCTTTAACAAGGTCTCAAGGCAAATAACTGTCAAACAGTGTTATTGTTTAACTAATATTTTCTAGCTTTCCAACCAATTCCCTAGCCAGACAGTTCCAGAAGTTTAATCAAAAGTTTGTGCACTTGTTTGGGTATATGTGCACTTGCTTCATTCACTGAATTTTACAGGGCCTTGAGATGACAACATGCTTCACTTATAACCCACTCTTTTTTCCCCCAGCTTCTTTTTCTTCATGAAGAAACTCTATCAAGGAAAAAAAGACAAAATAGCTGCATAATGTCTTCTAAGTACCAGCACAGGGAAACATTTTCATTACTATTGGGAATTAGAGTTTCCCATGGTATTAGCCCTTTCTGGGAAAAATATGAAAGCTATGTTAGGAATGGCTTTAACATTTACATACGCCTGGAGAACCCATAGCCTAACTAGCTAATGAAAAGATGGGTAAAGCTTCACTCTTAATTCACCATCTTGTTGATAAACAAAAGGTGGCTGAAGGTGAGGAGAGATCGGATATTAGATAGACACAGAGACTGAGAAGGGGAGAGTCTTTATAAGACTGCTGACCCTAGGAAGTTTCCTGGGTCACATGGTCTAGTGACTTGGGTACACAAAAGGTATTTATGACCATGTACAGTATTTCAATGGATAGAAAGAGCAAATGGTGAGGCTTTAGAAGGGTTTCACATGCTGGAAATTCTGTCTTATCTAAACCCCAATTGCTGTAACAGCAAGGGGTGGGGGGAGAATGCTGGAATTTCCCAACAACTACTCTTTACTCAGCATTGGCTTAATTAGCCTGGAACAGCACCCAGCATTTTTTGGGGTGTGTGTGTTAAACTCCACACTTGGCTATATCTTTATTAGGATCAACCCCACTCCAAAGTGTCACATGACAAGATTGTTAGTTCTCCAGAACACTTAATTGGTCTAGATCAGAAGTTGGCAACTTGTCCCTCCATACCATGTGACCCCAAGGTTCTGTTTATAGCCCTTGTGCCCCCTCAGACACCCTTGGAGTACCCTTTTTCTGGCAAAAAGGAGGGGAAATGGCCTTTCTGCAAAGCCTTCAGGAGCAGCTATTTACCTTGCCCTGGTGGCGCAGTGGTTAAATGCCAGTACTACAAGTCACCATGTTGCAAGTTCGATTCCAGCCGGCTCCAAGGTTCACTCAGCCTTCCATCCTTTCGTGGGTCGGTAAAATGAGTACCGAGCTTGTGGGGGCAATTAGCTAACACACATTGGAAACTGTTTAATGCAATGTAGATGTGTAAATAGCTATTGCTTAAAACAATTTGTAAGCTGCTCTGATAGCCTTGTGGCTGAAGAGTGGGGTATAAATAAATAAATAAATAAATAAAAATACAGTCAGTTCTCTGTCCAAAGGGCCCATAGTTACCCAGCCTCTCAAAGCCTAATTTGAGCTAATTAAAATCCCCCAATAAACTATTAGAGTTTGAGTGACACTAGTGGGTTCCCACAAACTCCACGCAATTGGGGTAACAGGGTCAGGCCTGGCTAGTACTTGGATAGCAGACTGCCAATACAGACGGTGCTGTAGGCCATATTTCAATGGAAGGAACTAGCAAAACTACCTCCAAGTATTCCTTGCCTAAGAAAAACCCATGAAATTCACAACGGCTCCATGACAGGTGACTTGAAGGCATATACACACACATACTATTGGACAGCTGTTAATATTCGGCCATGATGCTAACAAGGACTCTAAAACTCATCTCCCTGGTGATAGAGGCCTAACTCACTATAGCTTGCCCTTGTTTCTACTCATGATTAGTCTGGGAAATTGTGACTGAGCCAACATCATCCAGTGATCTATGATGCTGAAGTGGGTTCATTATTACTAGTTGATTGGTGGTTTAGGTGCACTTTCCAGTGCTGCTGGTGAGTGAGCTGTAGCTTGAAAAATTCACACAAATAAGGAATAAGGAATGAATCTCAGCATCATTTCATAGCTTTAAGTATAGCTTTGATTATGGATCACCTCTTCCCTGATCTTACAGCTATACTGTCCTGGCTTGGTAAGTAAGCCAAGACTGTGCATTCTAGCTGGAAGTACTCAGGAGATACACTGATAGTGGTGGTGGTGGGGGATTATCAAGATGTGTGGTACCTGTTGTGTACTTCCACTTTAAGAAACAAACCACAAAGGCCTCTGTGCTAGCAGGTTGTGCTTGTTAGAAGTTAAATTTTGCTTTGAAAATTCAGCCCAAGAATTCAGGGTAAGCAATCATATTGTGCAATATTGTGTCTGCATATTTCAAAGACATTTCCAGCTGTCCACAAAGATACACAGTTTGAAATTTTAAAAAATTAAATTAAAAAAAAAAGCAACTGAAGGTCATGAGTGGGAAGATTGCAGATTGACCTACTTTGAAAAAAAATAGAATTCTGGCTTCCGGATCAGCAATGGCAGGGTGGAGAGGTTCTTCCAGATAACTCTGGGAAGCCTGGAAGGAAAACTCGCGTTTTTAGTGGAGGGGAACCCCAAAAAAACTGGGTGAAATCTCCCTTCGAGGAACGAAGGGAGTAGGCGACTCATATAGGCTTGTGCCAAGCCCCGTTTCTGAAGAAAGGTCTTCAGAGAGAAGAACGGAGGTTGAGGAGGCCGTGGAGTCATTGCCCCCCCCACGCAACGCAGCCATTATATGGCATAAACCCAGCCGCTGATTTTTAAGAAAATCAAGAAACATCATTGAAGGACCCCTGTCTGAATTTCCACAAGGACTATGACTTACACAGTGGAGGTAAATTCTATAAATAAATGTTAAAAAGGATTTTCTGAGACCTGGGCTCAGAAAAGGTGAAAGACTAGCTGCTACAGCGTGAGCGTTTTCAGTGTCTACTAAACGAATTAAGGGCAAAGCTGGCCATGGACAAATTAAAGAGTAAATCAAATTTGCAAAGAAAGGATTAAAAATAATTATAGATAGTAAGAATTGGAACTTAAGATTGGAGACTCACGGAAAGCAGAGCTGCAAGGTGTGGGGTTTCTTTAAGAAGATCTGTTTGGATTCAGAGTAGGAGGAGTTTAAGCAGGCAGAACGGAAGAGGAAATTGGGTGCTGAAGCTGAAGCTACTGTGAAGAGGGCAGAGTAAGGGAAGCAGAACGACTAGAGGAATTTGGGAAGCTGGAGGACTAAGACTGTTGAAACGACATGCCTGGAGAACAGAAGATTAAGAGGAGAAACTAGAAATCTGCCAAAACCCCGGACTTATAAGAAAATAAGACATAAGACAGAAGACACTATAAGGATTGGATTTTGACTGGAGGAAAAAGGGAATATTGAATGAGTGTTATATAACAAAATAACTTGTTAATGTATATTATAGTGTATACAGTAGGTGGGTTAATGAAAATTGCAGTAATGGCAATGGTCTAATGTATCTTTAAATAGATGTTGGCTGACATTGAAGCTGATTTATTTGATTAGAATGTAAGGGGCTGATTGGAAGAAATAGATAATGATTGTATAACTCTATAGTTAAGGGGTAGTTTGATGGTTTGATTTTGATGGTATGAAATTGACTTAACAAATAGGTAAGAAGCTGATTTAATTTAGTGAATGGAGTAACTGACTGTGGGGTTATATGAGATATTGCAAGATTGGGAATAATTTATGAAACAAAATTAATGATTGAATTAATTAGTTGTTAAGGAAAAATTAATCATTTAAATAAAAGCACTCAGAAAAATTAGTTAGTTAGTAAATAGAAATTGGCTAATTCTATTATAAAGGGAAATGTCGAGGTCTACCAGACAAAGAACAGAACAGGCAAAATTGCAATTTGTTAGAAGACCTTCTCTAGAGATGGCATCTAAGGCCTCAGAACATTCCACTTTGTTGGAAGAGATTAGGAAATTAGGCCAAGATTTAAGGGATGAGGTCAAGAATCTAAGGAAGGAGATGAGAGAGTTAAAATCAGAAGTAAAACAGGAGATTAGAACGGAAGTCAGAGAACTTAGAAAGAGTATAGATGAAGTCTCTACTAGAGTGAAGAAAAATGACCAGAAGATAAATGAGGTAGATGGAAAGGTAGAAAAGCTTGAAGAAAATATAGAGAAACTTAATGAGAAAATAAACCAACAAGAGGATGAGAAGCTGTGGATGGATATGAAAATGAGAGAAAACTGTATTAAGATAAGAGGAGTGTCAGAAAAAAAGGATGAGGATTTGACAGAAAGGATAATAACTCCATTAGCAATATATTTACAAGAAGATGTGGAAAGTCTGGAAAGAGAGGTGGACAGGATATATAGAGTCAAAAATAGAAGTTTAGCTCAGAGGAAAGCACCTGGAGATATTATTGTTTATTTTACAAGGAAGAAGATTAGAGATCAAATTCTAATTAAGAATTTTGAAAGTCAATTCCAGGTAGACGGAGAGAATGTTTTTTTGTTAAAAGATATACCAGGGGAAATACTAAGAAGACGGAGAGAACACAGATTCTTAACTACGCAGTTAAGGAGAACAAATATAAGGTATAGATGGATTAGAATTGATAGTTTAGCATTTAGATTCAAACAAAGGAATATACTATTGAAAAATCTTGATGAAGCTCAGGAATTTTGGGAAAAATATAAAAAGGACTTTAATGAAAGGAAAGATGAGAGAAAGGGTAATGGAAGTGGTGAATTCAAAAGTAGAGAGACCCAAGAGTTAACAACTCTCCGACAAGAAAATAAGGGACAGAGAGCAAAAGAGAAATTAAAAGGGTTAGAGCAGTTGGATCAGGCAGATAGTGATAGAGGGAGTGGAAAGGAAGATTCAGAAGGGGAAGAATTTGGTGTAAATAGAGAGGATATAGAAGAAGAGAGTAATTTGGAGGGAGAGGACGAGGAAGAAGAAGAGGAAGCAGAAGGGAATTAAGTGATTGGAGATAATAAAATGTTAACACAATGGATTGTTGGAAATTTTTGACGTGGAATATTAAAGGTCTAAATTCTCCCCAGAAGAGAAGTAAAATCTTTCATTACCTCAACAAACAAAAATGGGATATTGTTTGCCTTCAAGAAACTAAAATTAAAATATCAGACAAACATTTAATTAAAAATAAAAGGCTTGGTCAAGAATTTATATCCTCAGCAAGAAAAAAACAAAAAGGAGTAATTTTGTATGTAAATAAGAGATTTCAAGCAAAAGAATTATTTAATGATAATGAGGGCCATTACGTGATAGTGGAAATTAGGAGTGAAAGTGAAATATATGTAATAGTCGGATTATATGGACCATTGGAGAATAAAAATAAATTTTATAAAAATTTAGCAGATAGGCTCCATCAATGTGAATATAACCATTTAATAATAATGGGTGACTACAATGGTGTTGTGGATCCATTGTTGGATAGACAATCAGTTAAAAATATTAGAGCAAATCAAGGTAAACTCCCAAAATCTTTTTTTGACATGATGAGAGAGTTGGCATTGTTTGACGCATGGAGAATGGTGAATAAAAATGTTAAAGATTTTACATTTTATTCAAATCGACATAAATCTTTAGCTAGATTAGATATGTTTCTTGTTTCCAGAGGATGGATTTCAAGAGTTAAAAAGATAGAGATTCTCCCTAGAAACATATCAGATCATAATGCAGTTACATTGATTATAAGGAGGAAAAGGAGGCATGTAACTTGGAGTTTAGATGCATCTTTGCTAGATGATAATCAAATCTTGGAAAGAGCAAGAGAAACATTAGATTTATACTTTAAAGAAAATTGGACTGCGGGTACGGATATTAGGACAATATGGGATGCTGGGAAAGCAGTCATGCGAGGTTTTTTTATACAGCAGAGTATAATAAGGAAAAGGAAAGAACAAGAAAGAATAAGGAAGATAAATAGCTTGATTAAAAGGAAAGAAGAAGAATTGAAACAAACCCCTGCAAACATAAGGATAAATGATGAAATAAAAATACTACAAAAACAATTGGATAGGATTTTGGTAGAGGAGTTGGGAAAGAAATTAAAACGAAACAAACAAAATTGGTTTGAACAGGCGAATAAGACTGGGAAGTGGTTGGCGACTCAGATAAGGAAAAAAAGTGAGAGGAATAATATAAATATTATTAAGATGAATGACAAAGAATATTACGACCAGGAAAATATTAAGAAAGCATTTGTGACATTCTACTCTCAGTTGTTTAAATCTAAAAAAGTCAATGAAAATAAAATGGAAGAATACATTAAAAATAATCTGAGTGTGAAACTAACAGAAGAGCAAAAAATAGAGTTAGATAAGCCAATAAGTATGGAAGAAATTTTGGAAGTAATCAAGAAGGGACAGGTGGATAAAGCGCCAGGTCCAGATGGACTAACTATGAAATATTATAAAACCTTGGTTGGATCAATGATGGCTCCCTTGTTGGAAGTATTAAATAGGATAAAAGATAAGGGAATGCCAGATACCTGGACGCAAGCGCAAATTGCTCTCATACATAAAGAAGGGAAAGATCCGAAAGAAGTATCTAACTATAGGCCAATTTCGCTATTAAATCAAGATTATAAAATCTATACAGGTGTTATGGCAAATAGATTGAGGCATATCTTAGTAGGGCTGATTGGAGAGGAACAAAGAGGATTCCTCCCAAAGAGACATATGAGAGAAAACATGAGGGTGGTATTAAATGTTATCGAGTATTATAGGAAACACCCAGAGAAAAAAGCAGCAATGATCTTTCTCGATATCGAAAAGGCTTTCGATAGTGTGAATTGGGGACTAATCCTCAACACATTAAGGTTGATGAATTGTGGAGAAGAGTTTCTCAGATGGATTGGAGCGATATATCGAGACCAAAGTGCCACTATAAATGTAAATGGAGATCTGTCGGAAAATATTAAAATCTTTAGAGGAACCAGACAAGGCTGCCCAATATCCCCACTCCTCTTTATAGTTGCGATGGAATTGCTTATAAATAACATCAAAAATAATAAGGAGATAAAGGGGTTAAAAGTGGGGAAATGTGAGATTAAAGTGAGGGCATATGCAGATGATTTAGTTCTGATTTTGGAAGATCCACATGAAAATATAGGTGAAATAATGAAGATACTGAAAACTTTTGAGGAAGTGTCGGGTTTGAAAATAAATAGAAATAAAACATCCATGTTCCCATTTAATTTAAATGGACGAGAAAAGAAAGAGATAGAGAATGAGACTGAGTTCAAATGGGAGAATAAAATTAAATATTTGGGAATAAATTTAACTAAAAATAACAGCGATTTAATAAAAAACAACTATGTTAAAATATGGAAAGAAATAAAACGTTCACTAGAAGGTTGGTCTAAATTAAAGCTGTCAATGTTGGGCCGAATCGCGGTTATAAAAATGAACATCTTGCCCAAAGTCCTTTTTCTATTTCAAATGGTCCCCACTATAAATAACGATGGTATTCTATATGAGTGGCAGAAAGAGCTAAGTAAGTTTATCTGGGCAGGCAGAAAACCGAGGATAAAGTTAAAATACCTCCAGGATGCTAAGGAAAGGGGAGGCTTGGGCCTCCCAAATTTGAAATTATATTTTCATGCCAGTTGTCTGCACTGGGTAAAGATATGGTGCGATCTAAAAGATGAAACAATATTATCGCTGGAGAGTGACAAATTGAGATTTGGGTGGCATGCTTATGTTTGGTTCGACAAGGAAATAGTTAATAAAGATTTTAACGATCATTATATACGGAAACCGCTCCTCCGGATTTGGAAGAAATATAAAAGTCGCTGTCTATGGAAAACCCCTTTGTGGATTTCCCCACACGAAGCTTTTTATAGGAGAGAAAAAGTACGAGAGGTTGAATGGTTAAAGTATGGAGATTTGTTAAGGTGGGAAGGGAATAAACCAGAGATTAAAACACAGGAGGAACTTAAAATAGAAGGAATTAATTGTCATTGGCTGTTATACCGTCAAGTCAGAGAGAGGTTAAGACAAGACATGAAAATATACGGAATTAAACAAATAAACTCAGAACTGGAGGAGGTAATATTATCAGAAGATGTAAGAATGTTAGCTAAGATCTACAAAATACTGTTAAAATGGGATTGTGAGGAAGAGACAGTTAAAGAAACTATGGTAAAGTGGGCGCAAAACATTAAAAAAACACTCAGATTTGATCAATGGGAAAAACTGTGGAATAGGACATTATCAGTAACAGCATGCCAAGACCTGAAGGAGAACTGTTGGAAAATGTTCTATAGATGGTACATGACCCCCGACAAAATATCAAGAATTTATAAAACATCTAGTAATAGATGTTGGAAGTGTAAAACAGAAGTGGGAACTTTTTTTTATTGTTGGTGGTCATGTGCCAAAGCACGGAAGTTTTGGGTTATGATCCATACTACAGTTGAAGAGATATTGAAAATACCTTTGAGAATGAGACCTGAAAAATATTTGTTATGTATTTTTGATGAGCCCATGGATAAAGCAAATGAGAAAGTAATGTTTAATTTAATACTGGCGGCCAGAATTACGTATGCGCGACATTGGAAACTAGAAACTATCCCCACAAAAGAAGAATGGGGGATTAAAGTGATTGAACTCATGTATCTTGATAAGTTAACAAAGGCAATTAGAAATAAGAATATGAAGGAATTTGAGACAGATTGGAAGAAAACGAGAGAATATCTGTCAGAAATATGGGGAAAGGAAATAGATGCTGGATTTTGATTTAAAGTGAGGAAAAGAAGAGAAAATGCTTGAGTAACCTCCAACTGTTTAGAGAAGCCAAATAAAAATTAAGTCCCCGTGAATAGTAAGCACTGTGAAAAGAGGGGCAGAAAAAGAAAATGGGATAGAATAGATACCAATGGTAAAACTTGATGGGAAGCAGCGAATGTTGCAGAATGAGTTTAAAGTCTGGGTGTTAAGATAAGTTAGAAATAGATGAGGAAGATTTTAACTGTATGTTAAAAAAGAAAGATTGGATGATTGTAATTAGTAGTTAGTTAAATGTAAGAAAAGTATGGGAGAAAATTATGTGGATGATATGTAATAAGAATGTATGATATGATTGTAAAATGAGATTAAAACATGGATGAAATCTATAATAAAAATATATTAAAAAAAAAAAAAAGAAAAAAAATAGAATTCTGAGGTGCACAATCTAGAGCCAAGTGCAAACCAGTGGTTCTGGGAGGTGAACATAGGCTAACAACGAAGAAGAAAGTGGATGCCCAGCTCAGGAATTTGTGATCAGTACAGAATCAAGTGCTGTCATGTCTTTTCATGTAAAAACTCTCTCTCTCTGTTCCGCACAACTCACCCTTCTTTTTCAACAGTTTAAGAGGCAAGGAGGAAACTTTTCAGTTCTTGCTATCACAGTATACTGTTGTGGGAAGGTCAATGAAAAAGTAAATTAAAGTGAAGAGTTGACAGTCTTTTAAATTATCTACCTTCTAAAACATTAAGTGTTTCTACTATGAACTAGCTCAAAATTAAGAGACAGTAGCTACTAGACAAAGACGATTTGTGGGATATGAATGAAATATGCTGGAACTGATTTTCTTTTCCAGACTCTCAGAGAGATAGACTAATTTACTCAGAATCTACACTGTTTTTCCTGAAAATAATGTTATGCTTGTCATATAGTTAATTATAAGAACTATGTCCTTCCCAGTCCAGAACCTACATTAGCTCCTTCTCGTCCTCCACAGGTTCCATATAAAAGTCATGTCATCACAGATATACAGTAGAGGGAAAACAAGACAAGAGATATTCATAGTTGCACGACAAATGAATGATGTTTCCAACCCCCCAAACCCTCTGTTGTTAGAGATTTCTTTTATTGCTCAAAAGGTAGCAAAAGGATAAGAAATACATTTGAATTCAAAATAGTTTTTAAAAGTCCCAAAATTAGACTTAAATGAGACAATAAATTTGAATGAGAACAAGAATTTTTCATCTGCCTTGCAAAACTAAGTATCCATCACTGAACATTCACTCTACACGGACAGCTGAGGTTTGCTCCAGAAATGGCTGCCTATCTCTCTAACTGGGATCAGTGTTTGCTTGGTTCTGTCTATTTCTTCTCTTGCAACCAATTAGCCGCCTTGTTGGTCTTTGAACGTGCACTGAAACTACCAGTATAAAGTGAGATTTGTAGATAGTCGCAGAGATCCTACTGGATGCTGGCATACTACTGTATAATGCTCTGTAAGTGTACTTATACTGGAGGTTTGGGCAATGCTCCATTCCTTGGGCAGCACAATGGCAGCTGGACAACAGTGAGCCACACTCACAAGGCCAATCAGTGGTCATTTGAGCCAGGGGACAAAGTTGAGCCTGGACATTGTCTGGCTGCTGTTACACAGCTATGAAACAGACATTGCAAAAAGAGGTTCAATGCCTGAAAAAAAAACTTGTGCTGATGTAAGTCACCAAGAGTATTCTGGCCTCTTTCTCATAGGACTGCACACTATTCTCTGTCTGAAATAAAAAGTTTTAGATTGTTCAGTAAAGAGACTCTTCTCCATATACAGAGTCTAGAATCTAGGGCCAAAATCCTGTAAGATGCTGATGAAGCATAATTCACCAGTACCATTCTTATGGTTTTCATTCTCCTCCAGCATGAGGCTGCTCCTTCATCCCTGGCTGGTACAGAGCAGCTGAACACACTCAGATGCACCTTTGCCACAAGAGATAAAGCTGCACCCACAATCCCCCAGTTGTTGTTCTGCACCCAGGGTGGGGGTGTTGCAGGAGAAAATAACGAATACCTTTCCCCACAATATCAAAAAGAAAATAAGTTTGTGCACTGGTATAACTAGAGATTATGCTAGCATATGTCATCAACAGCCTAGGAAGGCTGATTTCAGCATTTTAATTTTTTTAACACATAATCATCCTCCCTGTGAAAAACAGATTTGGCATCAACCACTGTTTAGCTAGTTCAGCTGGCAGCTACTGATGCAAAGAATAAACATTAAGCTACTGGTTTCTTTAGGTTTTAGGTAGTTAATTAACTGATTAATTCCCACGACTTCTCTTATTTAGCAATTGGGAGTCAAAAGCCCTTGCCAATTCTACCAAAATCATCCAGAGATCCCTAAGTAGGGCCCAGGCTACTTACTGTATTGCAGTGGATAAGAGAAGAAATTTTGTAAGAACCCCCCCCCCGGAAGAATAAAGTATAGCTCATGAACATTACATGGTTTAATATGAAAAGGGCAACCAAAATGATCATGGGGCTGGAACAATTCAATGTCTTGGACTTAGGAAAAAAAACTTGAGTGGGAAAAGAGCCAAGAAGTGTAGACACAAACAAGTTTTTCTTTCTCTGTTACAATTCTAGAACTTGGGGTCATCCACTGAAACCGAATGGCAGGAGATTGAGGAAAGACCAAAGGAAGCCCCTCCCCTTACAACGCAAAGTGTTGAACTCACTATTGTATGATGTAGTGATGGCCACTGGCTTGGACAGTTTTAAAGGGAGATTAGAAAAACTCATGGAGAATAAGCCTGTCAATTGGCTGTTACTAGTCATTATGGCAACACATTGCCTTCACAATCAGAGGCAGTGTCGCTTTGAATACAAGTTACTTCAGAACATACCCCATGTCCTCTGTGTGGATTTCTCATAGACATCAGTATACCACTGTGGCAAGAGAATGCTGAACTAGATAGACCTTTGGTCTAATTTGGCTGGGCTTTTCTTAATTTTTTAATTTCAAAAAATCCAAAAGATAAGCATCACAAAACTGTTACTGTATGCTACCACCCCCATTTCATAACCAGAAATATTAGACAATTTTCTGGGTCATATTGGCTTAGGCAGACTGGAGGTTAGTTGGAGGTCATGAGGACCTGAGATGAGAAAGCCCAAGTTAAGATTATGTGGAAAGCCCTGATAATGGGTTTATGTTAGTAAACATAGTTGTTATGCTAGTACACACAGTCATTAACCCTTTCTTCCAGCCTTGGGTGTTCCCCGGAATGATTCTATCAAGTCATTAAATGACCATTCCTTAATCTTTACCCTAAGGAAATCTCTCCTCATACCCCCTCCTGTCCAACCTTACCATCAATGTTTTTGTCTTTCCAGAACTGAAGTAATCAGTTGAGTTTCAGTTTCTTTTGTCTATCCCATGGGAAAGCCATCCAGGCTTTATCATAGCCAGAGTACCTCTTCATGATATGAAATAGGATATAAATATTAGACTGCAGACCCCAGTAAAGTGTGCCACAGTCATACACTATCACTCTGACAGATTCTCTGTGCCACCCTCAGACATTAGTCTGAGTATCTTTGCTCCATGGAACTCTGCTGTTTGAGACTGGTACATAACTATAGCCACACTTTCCTGGATCTCTCTCTAGCCTACCCTTCCAGCTTTCTTCCCAATAGCCTTGTATGGTTCATAATAATGTGTGATGTGTATGTTAGTTTACTCTCTGTGGGGCTGAATTCACTTCCTGGAAAGGAAATCTCAGCCGTTCTTGTGAAAGGAAGATTGTGTGGGAAATTTAAAAGAAAAATACATGTCAAAAAAAAAAAAAAAACCAAGCACAGAAACACACTTTAAAAAACCCCAAATAATGCAGGGAGGGTACAAAAAAGGCTGTCACTTACCTCGATGTCCCAATTGCACCAGGAAGTGTTTAGCATGGACCTCCCAGTGACGCTGGAATCACACCAGCCTAATGGGGCACCTTTTCACTCACCTGTGATTCAGTTACAGAAGCAGAACAGGCGATCTATTGACGACTTAGCCTGTCAATAAAAAGCCACACGGGCAGAATGGAGGGGGCACGGGAACAGGATGAGACAGAGTCAATGACGTCTGAAAGGGAAGCCCTTTCACAATCTCCTGGCGTCCCTGTCCCAGGGTCTTAAGGTTGTCTGATAATCTCCTATATGTCATAGATGTGACAATCTCTTGTGATGCAATAACTGAAAAACAGGAGCTTAAATGCTAAGAAAAGGGAGCATAATATCTTGAGAAGCTTAACATAATTTGAACAACGCAAGTATGGATTGTAATTCAATGAGACTTCCTAGTTCAGAACGGGAGAAAGATATTTAGCAATAAGTGCCTACATTGTACAGAATAAAAGATTTAAATATTTCCTTATATTTAAATATCAGGGCAAAGATACAAAGTGATAATGTAACACAATATTTTCATGGTGAAAACAGGCAGTATATTGTGTTTTCCCTACTGCCTTGAGT
Source organism: Gambelia wislizenii (assembly GCA_030847615.1). Lineage (NCBI taxonomy): Eukaryota > Metazoa > Chordata > Lepidosauria > Squamata > Crotaphytidae > Gambelia > Gambelia wislizenii. The sequence goes on from JAUMIR010000001.1 coordinate 340,707,699, forward strand.
GGTGATGCTTTCCAGTGACAGTCCTACTTGTGTTTGGAAAGATGAGTTAACTGAAGGCATATATTTGTAAATAAAATCATTTCCCCCTGACAGGCTAGTGCTGCAGCACAAAAGCTGGCCACTTTAATTGTTACTGATGGACACTGGTCTGCCAGCAAATAGCAGGTGTAAAATGCATCAGATCTTCCAGGAATGCCTTGAAGAACTGGGTAGATAAAAATACGCCAAAAGCCACTGTAGAAGGAACAATACAATAATACATGTCCTACCATCCCCACTGAACCAACTCCACAAGGGCCTAAACATCCATCATAAGGGACATTGTTATATCTCCCCTCTAGCAAGGCTGAGGGTAATACAGTTGTCCCTTCATATTCACTGGGGTTTGGTTCCAGGACCACCACCACCCCTCCCATGGATACCAAAATCCATGAATACTCAAGTCCCATTATATGCAGTGGCATAGCAAAATGGTGTCCCTTATATAAGATGGCAAAATCAAGGTTTGCTTTTTGGATTATTATTTTTTAAGAATATTTTCAAGCCAGGAATATTTAATTCCGTAGACACCAAATTCGTGGATATGGAGGGACAACTGTACATTAAATTTAGCTAGAGGGAATGCTTTTCTGTATTTTGGGAGGGTTAAAATATTCAAATGACTCATTAGCAAGAAAGCCTAACCACTGTCTCTAAATTCAGGATATGCAGTAGCTGCGCTTACATGATGTTGCAATTCATTATCTATAAGACACTGGTAAATTTCCTTTTTTTGCTTTCATATAACCCATTACCAAAATAGAAGTTCGTGAGAATCCCAGTTTGTCTAGTTTCTAATCCAATGTCTTTTTCCACCTAGAGAGAAAACCATCAGTTAGTACCAAGGGAGACAATCCTACAGGGGTAAAAAACATTTTTATCCAAAAGTTTAATTTGAGGACCCATGCCTGGGACTCAATTGACATTTGGCCTGTTTCTACACGTAAAAGTGCATTTGGAATATAGCTAGGAAGGCCAAGGATAGATCTCAGAAATTTTGTCTGTATGGATTCCATAGTAGCAAAATTGCTGTATACACACCACTGTGCACCATATAACATCTGTGCCAAAACCTTAGCATTGAAGACCTGTATAACTGATGGAACACATTGACCTCCTTCAACAAAAGAAAAGATATAAGTGACTTGATACTTCTCTGGGCATTCACAATGGCATTAGAGGATTGAGCTTTCCAGGAGCTTGAGGACTGAAAAAATCACTCCTAAGTATTTATAAGATTTTACCTGCTCAATTGGGTGATCATTTATTTGCCACTTATATATACTCCATTTCCTAGTAAATACTAGGACTTTGGACTTACTGTAGTTAATTACTAACTTTTCAGTTTTGCAATAACTACCCAGAGCTCTTAATAACCACCGCAAGCCAATGCAAGTTAAAGAGAGAAGTACCACATCATCTGCATAAAGGAGGGTTGACAGAGGTTTACCTGCTATGTTAGGAGGGTGAAAATTTGGACCAGACAGACTCCTAACCAGAGAATTAATATAAATGTTAAGCAAAGAAGGAACTAGCACACAGCCTTGTCTGACACCTACATACATTGGGATGGCCTTGGTAAGGTGGCCTACCCAATTGCAACTCACTTTCAAGCATGTTTTTGCATAGAGGCTGTGGATCAGAATCAACAGGCACTTATCAATATTAGTTGTCTCCAGTTTCTGCCACAGCCTGTCTCAGGAGATCATATCAAATGCAGACTTGAAATCAATAAAGGCTGTGTAAAAAGCCCCCTTGGTCATAGATGAATATTTGTCAATAAGATGATGTAAAACTATACCATGATCTCTAGTGGAGCATCCTGGTCTGAATCCTGCCTGCTCATCTTCCAGAAGACTTTCCTCTTCCATCCAGGATGATAGTCTTTCAAGAAGATGGTGGGCATACAGCTTACTGATGACACTTAGCAAGCTCATTGGCCTGTAGTTTGCAAGGTCCAATCTTTTGCCTTTCTTATATATTGGAATGATAATAGCAAGCCCCAAATCCTCTGGTATACAAGCAAATTGATCAATGCTCATAAATAATGCTGCTAGGACTGGGGCCCACCAACTCCTGTTTACTATAAGCATCTCAGGAGGGATATTATCACTCCCTGGTGCTTTACCCACTTTAAGATTAGAAATAAATCTATTGATTTCAGAGACAGAGAGAAGGGGCCAATCAGGGAGATTATGGAGTATGGCTCGTAGATTCCAGTACTCAGATTGCCTGACAGCATACACAGTAGTGAAATAAGATTCCCAGGTCTTAACAGGAATCTGCTGGACCTATTTTACTATCTAACCCCCTGGAAACTATCTTCCAAAAAGTTCTTGTCTATACAAGGGGGAAAATATGAACACGTCCAAAAAAGCAGACATTCACAATGATGCGACCTGTCTTCATGGTGAAAAGAGCCCCCCTAAACTCTGCATGACCCCCTAGCCAAGATGGTGGTTGCAAGTGATTTACTCTCAATGTTAAATCTGTTGCCAATGTTTTTTTTAAAAAAACAGTTTCCCATGGTGCGCACAAGTGACAGTTTGTATTTCCAAAAAAAAAAAAGAAAAGAAAAAAAAGAAAGAAAGTAAAAAAAAAAAAAGAGTATAAGATTGCTGTGTTATCGACTTACCGGACCCTCACTTAGCTGAACATTTAACATGGTGGCCGCAGGTGCTTTCCCTGTTTGCTAGCCCCACCCCATGCTCATCCGGCCAATCAGATTATGCTGCCTGTTTGTATCTCTGTGAATGCAAGTGTTCAAACGATTGCACATTTGCATCTCATACAGAGCTTTTTTAAAAATCCAGACGATGCACCAGACGCAACACACATGGACTTTGCAGTGGATTTGGCTGCCTCCCTTCTGAATGACATGTATTTATGCACATGCCCATATGAATGGATTACCATACATTCATATCCCATTCGTATTATTATGACTGTACAGTATAGACAAGACCAAAGTAAGAGAATCATGCAACCTTGATGCAATTGGGATAAAATTAGTTTATCCCAATTTGTTCTCATCACTAATCCCTTTTTATCTTTAGAATCATAGAATCATAGAATTGTAGAGTTGGAAGAGACCACGAGGGCCATCCAGTCCAACCCCCTGTCACGCAGGAAATCACAATCAAAGCATCCCCGACAGATGGCCATCCAGCCTCTGTTTAAAGACCTCCAAGGAAGGAGACCCCACCACGCTCCGAGGGAGTGTGTTCCACTGCAGAACAGCTCTTACTGTCAAAAAGTTCTTCCTCATGTTGAAGTGGAATCTCTGTTCCTGGAGCTTGCACCCATTGCTCCGTGTTCCAGTCTCTGGAGCAGCAGAAAACAAGTCTGCTCCATCCTCAGTGTGACACCCCTTCAAATACCTAAAGAGGGCTATCATATCGACTCTTAACCGTCTTTTTTCCAGGCTAAGATGGTTAAGATATTGGACAAACTTCTTATTTTAATAACATCTGCAAAACAGACAAGACAACTGATTATCCAGGGAACTGAATAGCTGAAGAGGGACTGGAATTCAGGTTTCCTTATTTGGCCTATAGCATACTGGCTTGAATCTTGCTGCTGTATTATGCTGGCATAACTGCACTGGTAAAGAGGGTGTTGGTGGGAATGAAAAGATTACAGGAACTAAGGAATGGGGAAAAATAGACTGCTCAGAACCTACAGATTTTATCTGCCTTTCCTCACCATTACTGCACAGCCATGGAAGAAGCGCAATCCCTAAAGTACTTTACCAAAAAGATTCTGGCCACTGTCTCTCAATCCTAACAGAGCTAGGTGTGAATTCCAAAGAAAGCTTGCACGGAGCTCCTAGCCTACCTGGAGGAGTCTCTTTTTTAACTAGGATAGCAGTAGTGTCAGAAAAGCCACATGACCCCAAAGTGTAAATGGTTACTTGCCCAGTACAAACACTGTTTGTGATAGCCTGTTTTATGGGGTGGGCACACTTCTTTGTCCTATACCTGCCATAATCAGGATGCATATCTTTTAGAAGCCTGAGATTTGCATCTTTAATTAGCTTTGTATACCTTTTCTTTAACAGAAACCAATCAGGAGGTAAAGATGGCAGATTGAGTTCCCTATATATGTCTTATTAATAGATTCTTCATATGCAGGCATTCCTGGTCAAACCAGGTTTGGATCTAGAAGAAAAAGCATTCTGTTTTATAGGATTATTATGGGCCAGACACCTTTGTAAGAGTGCAACTAGCTCCTGATATAAATTCAGGACCTTTTTAGGAGATCTTGCTATCAAAAGAAACTCCCGTACTCTAAGAATGTTTCCTGAATGTAACAGTGCAGTTGCAACACATTCCACCTTAGTTGACCATCTCACACTAGATGCTCTTATTTCTGTCTCTGAAATCAACATTGGCTCATAATCTGCATGGACATCCCGACTCTGGGAGGAAAGAGAGGCAATTAATGGAAGATGATCACTCTCTGTACGTGAACCCACTTCAAAACTATGGACCAGATTTTGCAGCTCATAGGAAATAATAAAATAATCAATAGTTGAAGCTTCGCAGCCAGTCAAAAAAGTATATTCCCTAAATCTATCCCCACCCACCCCACCATCTAGTAGTATTAAATCTAGGCTATTCATCACCTGTAAAAGATAAAATCCAGAATAATTGCAGATAAGGTCTTTAGATTGCCTCTCAGAGATTGGGTGGGCCGCCTCTGGTTCAGGACCATGTTCACTGAAATGGCTACAAAGAACTTCACCATTTTGACCAATTCTGGCATTAAAATCTCCTGCCAATACTACAGAAGCATTGAGATATGAGAATATAATTTTGCTAATAATTTTTTGCAATTCTGCTCACCTATTGTGGTTTTGCTTTCTTTGTTGGCGTGGGGATAAATAAACATTAATTAACAATAAACGTCTGAAATTTGATAACCACTGAAACTGCAATGTTAGCTAATGGGGCAGAGTTAACATGAGTGGCTCGAATCTTAGTGGAGACCAGAACCCCAAGAACTCCTTTAGAACTACCTGCTCCGTAACTGGGTTCAGCTTTTAGTGAATAACTTACAAACCCTTCCAACTCCGCCCTCTCCCAAGGCTCCTGGAGGAACACTATGTCATTTTTCCTAATAAAATTTTGAAAAGAGGGATCCACATTTGAAAAGAGGGGTCCACATAGTAATTCCAGAACTATTCCAGAACATGGCCTCACAGCCTGGGAAAAAACCAAGGAAAATCTATGGATGCCGGCCATGAAAGCCTTCGACTTCACAGAGGGATCCACAGTTTTTCCCTGACAGCCTGTAACATTCCAGGAGATAAACGCCAGCTGGGAAACCTGCTGGTGGGCCGAAGGTCAGTCACAGGTAGATGGATCTGAGGTAGACACTTTTTTTCCAACAGAGGGGTTAGCCCTCTCTGGGGGAGCCACCTTGACTAGCTGCATTGAGGCCTTGCCCTCAGAAGCCAAAAAACCATTTCCTCAAGCTACTATCTGTGTGCACTGCCCTCCCCCTGGACAGGACATCACCTTCCCCCAAAGCACAGACCTCCTCCCCAGATAGCCTAGCAGGAACCACCTCTTCCTCCACCAGTACAATCTGCTCCATTGATGGACTCCACCTACTTATATTAGACACCACAGGAAGCACAGAATTAAATAAACAAGTGTTCTTCTCATTGGCTCTCTCCAGGGAACCAATTTCCTCCATGTCCAGTTCTCCCATCTGAGTCCAGTTTGGTGGGGTAGTGACATCTGATTTTAGATTTGTGATCATTTCACTGTAATCCAAGTAGAGGATGTTGTGTCCCATCCTAAGTACTGAAGTAAGAAGTATTCAGCTGTGAGTCTAGTCAGCTTCCGTACATAGAATGGGAAAGGGAGGTACCATCTTGAGGAGTCATCTTGTCCTTTATCTAAGGCAGAAAAATTGCCCTGGGGCCTGATTACAAACAGCTGTTGACTCCACACACACCTCCACTCAGCTGAAGGGGGTTACCCCTGCTAGTCTCCTGTCCAAACAAGCAGACACTTTGCCCCACAATAGCAAAGTGCTGTCCTCACTTTGACCATAGTCTGCTATTGGGTGTCACATGTAATAGAAATGTTAGGAATAAAAAAACATTAAGTGGTCTCAATGTCATGTAGAAGATGGAGCAAGCTTCTTTTCTAGTCTTCCAGAGACTAGGGCTGCTGACACAATGCAGAAATAATGCAGTTTGAGACCACTTTAACTGCCATGGCTCAATGATATGGCATTCTGGGATTTGTAGTTTTGTGAGATATATAGCCTTCTCTGTCAGAGAGCTCTGATGCCGCAACAAACTACAAATTTCAGGATTCCATATGGAACCATGACAGTTAAAGCAGTGTCAAACTGGATTATTTCTGCAGTGTGGCAGCAGCCCAGGACACAAATCAATTGATTCAAATTGTGGGAAGGTAAGAGGTTCCACCCAAATATTTGGGGAAATTCCCTGACAGTAAGAACTGTTTGGCTGTGGAGCTTCTCTTCAATCAGCGGGGGACTCTCCTTCATTGGAGGTCTTCTTTAGAAACTTCTACACGCCTTTTCTAAGCATGATTGGTTAGAAGTACAGTAAAACAAGTAGTTGATTATTTATGTGTCCTGCCTTTACTCACAAAGACTATAAATCCAACAGAAGAGGGAGACAAATATAAAAGCATGCATGCACAAATCTCAGTGACAGTTCACAATGCATTTTAGGTGCTGCACTTTTCTATTTTTAGGTTTTATTTTTTTTTAAATGGTGAAAGACTAGTTCCAGAAGAAACTGGTTTCCACCACCTGTGTTGATCACTTGATACTTAAGACAAACAATAGGGATTGCTATCTCTATCTCATATTGTTTGTACATTCCTTAAGTGCATCCCACTGGCCACTCTGTGTGGAAGAAATCCTACTACAGATTGACATTTGTTGTCGTAATACACCTTCAAGTCAACTCAAGTTTATGGAAACCTTAAATGGTTTTCCTTGGTTTTTTTCCAGGCTGAGAGGTCGTGTTCTGGAAGAGTTTACTTCTGATGTTTCACCTGCATTTGTGGCTGGCATCCTCAGAGAATGGTTGGGTAGGAGTTTGTGGGGGGGGATTATATACTGTGAGCCCCTGTTGGAGAGGATATGTAAATTTGTGTATTTGAATGGTTAGCTTCTGGGTATAGAAATGCAAGGAGAATTAGTGTCTGTTTGGATAATGGTTGGTTGCACACTAAACACAGTGTGCAAACACGAATCAAAGAACATGAGAGACACTGCAGAGTGGGCCAGCCAGAAAAATCAGCAGTAGCAGAACATGTTATAAACCGACCTAGACACAGAATGTTATTTAAAAACACCGAAATTCTGGAGCAGGCCAACAACTATCATGTCAGAATGCACAGAGAAGCTATTGAAATCCACAAACTCCTGGACAACTTCAACAGGAAAGAAGAAACCCTAAAAGTAAACAAAATCTGGCTTCAAGTTTTGAAAAACAATAGAATTAAAATTCAACACTTACAAAGGAATTCCACCCAGGGATATGGGACTTCCAGCAGATAATGGCCCTTCAACCAACCATTAGCCAAACAGCCATTCAAATACACAAATTTACATATACAGTCGTCCCTTCACATTCGCGGGGGTTCCGTTCCGCGGACCCCCGCGAATGTGAAAAATCCGCGAATAACTACACCCCTCCCCCTCCCTCCCCAGGCCTTCGCGGGGCCTCCCTAGGCCCCGCGGAGGTCTCCCCGGCCCTCCCTCCCTCCCTCCCTCCCTCCCCAGGCCTTCGCGGGGCCTCCGGAGGGCCTCCGGGGGTCCCGCGGAGGCCTCCCTCCCTCCCTCCCCAGGCCTTCGCGGGGCCTCCGGAGGGCCTCCGGGGGTCCCGCGAAGGCCTCCCCACCCCTCCCCAGGCCTTCGCGGGGCCTCCGGAGGGCCTCCGGGCGTCCCGCGAAGGCCTCCCCACCCCTCCCCAGGTCTTTTACGGGGCCTCTGGAGGCCCCGTGTCGCGGTTTGGGGGGGGCCCGGGGGGGCCCTCCCAAAACCGCGAATAACCGAAACCGCGAATGTCAAGTTCGCGAATGTGGAGGGACAACTGTACTCCCCAACAGGGTTTCACAGCATATGAACTCCACACACACTCCTACCCAACCATTCTCTGAAGATGCCAGCCACAGATGCAGGTGAAACATCAGAAGTAAACTCTTCCAGAACACGGCCTCACAGCCCGGAAAAAAACCAAAGGAAAATCTATGGATGCCAGCCAGAAAGCCTTTGACTTCACTTATATAGTTTTCTTGGCAAGGTTTATTCAGAGGAGGTTTGCAGAGGGAATGTGATTTGCCCAAGGTCAATGGAGAGATATATAGGATTGAACACCATTTCACACTCTTACTTTTATAAGCTTGAACTGATATGTTGGACTTGGTGATTATATATTATTTTTATGATATATATAGTTAAATAGCAATAAGCTATGCAATTAGTATAACAGTGTCATGGCTTTATATTAAATAAGAATTGTTCACAGCATCTATAATATATAGAATCATAGAATTGTAGAGTAGGAAGAGACCACGAGGGCCATCCAGTCCAACCCCCTGCCACGCAAGAAATCTTGATCAATGCATCCCCGACAGATGGCAATCCAGATAATTGTTACATAAATTCTTCTCTCCATTGACGCCCCCTTGTCGTGGGAGAGAGGCTTGCGTACCATAATGATGTTTTGAGCTATGCTGGTGGTGGCACAATAGCCACGGGTAGGGTCTTCCATGCTAGACAGGTCAAAACTGAAGGGTTTGACAAGGACAGGATGGGCTCTCTAGCCTTATGGCAACCGTCCTAGGAGAAGGAAAACTCTAATCCCAAACCCGGGCAGATGGTGCTCATCCAACCCTGTAAGGTCAACCATCTAAGAGAAGGAAACTCTAATCAAACGTATGGCCCGAGGACCTCACTGCTACCGTCCATGCTTGCAAGGCCAAAAGATGAACCTTTAGTTTAAAGGGTGAGGCCAGTTCTGTGCACGCTGCACTCCACCAGACAAATCTATTGCCCAGGCTCAAAGGACAAATCCAATTCCAAAAAAAAAAAAGCCCTGTAGCGATAGGCAAGGGATGAAACGGCAGGTGTAAAGATGCACTGGAAGCCACAGACCCAACCCTGTATGCAGGCAGTTCAGGATTTTGGTCGCTCGAGGCTGACCCGGGAAATGACAGTCTTGTTCGGCAACATCCTGAACGACCAAACATCCTTTTTTAAGGAGAGCACTGCTTGCTCCATATGGAGAGGGGCCTAGAAAAGGTGTCCTAATGAAAGCTCATCCCCAACTACCTGGTTGGCTAGCCGTGGCCAATGGGAATCTTCTGATGCGGTCAAACCAAGGCAAAGAAACAAAGGTGCACACCGGCCTCCAAAGGTGTAAATAAACTGACGCTTGCATGCTGGAACATCAGAACCATGCGAGACTCTGAAGATAGTGGACGGGACGGCTTGAGTGTCGTTCTGCTCTAGTAGCCCATGAACTATCACAACTTAATACTGACATCGCTGCTCTTAGTGAAGTTCATCTCCATGAGGAAGGCAGCCTTAAAGAACACGGCGCCGGCTACACACTTTACTGGTCTGGCAAACCCAAAACCGAAAAACATCTTTCAGGAATAGGCTTCATGATTATAAACTCCATTGCCTCCAAACTCGAAACCTTGCCAACAGGACACTCTGACCGCATTATTTCCTTACGCCTCCCACATGTTGTTCTCCTTAGTATATATGCCCCAACTATGCAAGCCTCCCCAAAATAGTATTCTACAGTGAACTCGCCACGGGTCAGCGATACAAGGACTCCCTGAAACAACACCTCAGGCTCAGCCAAATTGATCACCAACAATGGTCCGCCCTGGCCTCACACCGGGAGGCATGGAGACACACTATCCACAATGCTGCAGCCTTACTTGAGAACTCACGCCGAACAAGTCTTGAAAAGAAATGACAACGCAGGAAAAATAAGAACCCAGAAACATCATCCAAGGAAACCTTCTGCTGTGCTTTCTGCAACCGGACTTGTCTATCTCAGGTTGGCCTTTTTAGTCATCAGCGCGCTTGCAGAAAGCGCGGGATGAGTCCTTCCTGAAACTTCGTTTGCGCAGAGAAGCCAGAGAGAGAGAGAGAGAGAGAGACATAAGTTCTACCATTGTTGGGTATACTGTATTATATAAATTTTAATTCGGTATTTATACCCTGCTCTTCAGCCACAAAGGGTATCAGAGCAGCTTACAAATGGTTAAGCAATAACAATTTACACATCTACACTGCATCAAAAAACACAATATCAATATAATAATAATGATGATGATGATGATAAAATTTATTTATATTCCGCCCCTCTATGGAATGCAATTGGGGCAGTTTACAACATTTAAAATATACATCTAAAACCCTCCCCTCCCCCCCTTAAAATACAATTAGATAATTCAATTTTTAAAACATACTTAAAACAAATACTAAAAATAAACAATAGACTGGCTGTAGCGAGGCTGGGACAGATTAGATTTTCTTTCTAATGACTGGTATCTATTCAGGAAAGGCCTGCCAGAAGAGATCCATCTTAACAGTTTTTAAAAGGCTATTTAGGGTAGTAATATGACGGAACTCATCCTGCAAGCCATTCCATAATCTGGGACCAATAGCTGAAGATGTGTAAATTGCTATTGCTTCAACAATTTGTAAGCCACTCTGGGAGCCTTTGTGGCTGAACAGCGGGGGTATAAATACCTAAATAAATCAATACAATTTGAATACACTGTATTTTTAATACACCAATTGTGCTAATTTTATGTCAGATCAAATTGTACATAGTCATATTTTATGCTCCTAAAGTAACAGAGTGATTTTCAATCTGTAAAAATGGCTAATGATGCTTCCCCTCCCCCAGTTTTTCCAAAAAATTCCATTTTTTCCCCATGGCTTCAAAATATCCGGAAATTTTACATCTCTGTTTTGGACTGCAAACTCCTCAGGAGCAGGGGTGGGTGGAGGAGGGAGGATTCTTCTTTCTGCTTGCCTGATTCCTACAAAATAAAACCACCAACAGAGCCATAAGGGTAGTAGATAGTAACAGAATGCAACAGCAACCCTCCAGATTTGGGATATTATATAATAAATTTTGGATATTGTATAATAAATGTATTAGTGTTAGGATAGATAGTTTTGAATATTATATAATAAATGTATCAGTGTTGGGATAGATAGTTTTATTTTTATATTAGTAAGAAAAGAGGGAAAATTGCATTATTGTTACGGCCTTTTGCGGTCGGGTGTATTTTTCAGTAGAATGGTCTTGTTTCAATAAAAAAATTCCTCCCCCCCTCCCAAAAAAATTCCAGATTTTGGCCCAATTCACTCCCAACTTCAATCCTTGTCTACACCCAGGGCCGGTTTAGGGTACCAACAGCATCAGCATCCACAGGGGGCCCCAGCATTGTGGGGCCCCATAGTAACCCTCCTCCTGCAAAAACATTATTAGTAATACAGTAATCTGAATATCCTGTACTGTGAATAGCTTAGGTTGAGTGAGGTTACATTGACCTGAGATAAACATATCCCCCGCCCCCCCCCAAAAAATAAAGCATTGCAGGGGCCCCAACATGCCTCAAACCGGCCTGCCTACCCGCCCGGGCCCCTTCGGCGAGCCACAGGTCCGCGGCTCCAGCCGGGCAGGGCGAGAGAGGCTGTCTCTTTAAGAGCGCCTTTTGCTCAGGTGAGGGGAGGCGCCTCCCTCCTTCCCCCTCCCCGTGGGTCACGATGGATTAGCAGCTGGGGCCAGCTCAGCGCCTGAGGATCAGGCACACACTGGGAAGGAGACGGATTTAGATCGACCAGGAGGAGGAGGAGGCGGGAAAGGAAGGAAAGGAGAGGGTTGGGGACGCGGTTTCTCCCCCTTGCACTGATGAAACTCAAGCCCTCCTCCTAGCCAGCCAGCCAGCCAGCCAAAGAGTTGGAGGAGGAGGAGGAACCCGTCCTTCCCTTCCCTCCGGGCTGGGGCGCTACTTCCTGAAGAAACCCTCCCTGTGGGGAGTTTCGCCCGGGCTCCCGGCTGCACCTGGAGGAGAGAGGAGGAGGAGCGCCCACAGCCACCACACCTGTCCAAAATGAAGGACCGGCTGGAGCAGCTGAAAGCGGTGAGGGGGCGCGTCCCATTCTTCCCACCCCAACCCCCCTCCTCGCCCAGGATGGGGTCTCTCTCTGTAATAACAAGGACTGTAAAGAGAAATCCCTCCCACACACCTCTCCTGGGTGGAAGTCGTATTGAGCGAGGTTCGGTGGGCACACTTTGGAGTAAACACGGACAAAGGCTGGCTTCGGGAGTGTATTAACCCCCAAAGGGGTTAATTAGCGCGCCTGGGGAGGTTTACATAATTTAGGAAAACTCATTATCCTCTCTCCTCCCCGTAAAAACAGGCTGGGTGGCAACAAAGCATGAGGCGGGGGAGAAGTGGCTCAAACTAACCCCAAAGTTTTTTTTAAATGCTAGAGGTTATGGGGTTTTTTTGGGGAGCGGGGAAGGCTTACAGCTCAGTGGTTTCTAAACTTGCCAAGGGGCAGGCTGGAAAGGTGAAGGGGAGGTTGTTCAGTAATGCCATAATGGGATGAGGCAGAACATTTGTCCAAACTGTAATAAATGTTTTTTTTACCATTTGGGGTTCCTGGTGTATACTTGCAGTGTGGTACAGCAAAGCATGTCCTTGAGCACATACTTCCTGGATGTCCATTTGTTCAAAACAGCAGAGCCATGCAAAGCTAGCTAGGAAGTAGGGGGAAGCTTGGCAATTGAGAGTTGGGGTGACATTGGAGAGGCTAGAGTGGGGTGTAGATTTGTAAGAAAGGTCATGGGGAGGAGATCAGGGTCCCTTTCCCCCCATAACCACCCATTTCCCGCCACTTTTTTCATGAAGAAGATCAATGGAGTTGGCAACTTCCTCCTTTTGGTTTCCCGCCTTGTGACACTTGGCTGTCTCTCTTTCCTCCCCCACTCTGGTGCCCAAACTTCCATTAAAACATGTGCCTGAGGACATATCTATGCATTAGGCACATCCAAGGCTGAAGTACTGGTCTCATATAACCTCTTATTTAACATTTACTACTCAGTTGACTTGTAGCTGCCCCCCCCTCCCCTTGTTTGAAAGGAGTGCTCCTCAATTCACAATGCTCTCTCAGTCTGTGGTCACTTCTGACATCAACTCTTTAGTGTTTCTTAGTTTTTAGTCTTAATCTGTCAGCTTTATGTGAGGGGAATACATACACACCTGGCTTGTAAGACAAGTTTGCCTGTGATTCTCCTGAAGTACATCATCATTGAACAGATCATGGTGTGATGTGACATGGACAGTCATTCTATGCAGATGGCACAAAGGCAGCTTCTCACAGGTTTTATAGCTGGAAAGTTCTAATAGTTGAACATGTGCCAGCCTTAGCAAAGGCCAAGGGATGCTCCTCCTTTCACACTTGCTGACTTCATGGTGATGGTCTGCTTCACCATGAAGCTCCTAGGCTGGCTGTTGACTCTGCCACCATATAAATAAGGTGGGTTATCATTGTGGTTGTTTTTTACATACAGAGGCTAGTTCTATTTCACCTCTTGTTTTATGGCACAAGGAAGACTCCTTGTTTGTTGGGACTAACCAGTTGCCTAATGTCAAGGAAAGATAGTATGGAAATTGTGGCTGTGCTGCCATAACCATCAAACTCTCTCCTTACTTTTTTCTGGGCAAGGAGCACTGGTGCAAGACTTTAGTGATGAGGGAAGAGTATTTGTGCATAATCTGAAGCACTTTCCAAGTTCAGATAAAATGGAGCAATAATGCGAATCAGCTGGTGACAGGTTAAGCTGAAAGGTGCTTCCCCACAGCAGGGTCAAAAACCAATGTGAAGCTATCCTGCCTTTTTTCCTTCTTGACAGGTTGTTTTGCTGCAAGGAAGAGAAGGAAGAACAGGTAGCAAAGTGGGGAGGTTTTTTTTTTCACATGAAGGATGGAATTATTTATTCCTCTCCCAAATAACATTCTATGAATGAGATAGAAGAGGAGAAAAAGCTGGCCATCTTGGGGTCATGGGGAGAATCTTCTGTTTTCTGGACTGGGCCTAGTGTAGAACTTTTGTTACACCTCTGATAAGAAAGAATACAAAACACTCCATTTGAGGCTGAGAGAGTATATGACTTGCCCAGGGTCACCCAGTGGGTTTCCATGGCTGAGTGGGGATTTGAACCTTGTTCTCCAGAGTCATAGTCTAACACTCAAACCACTACATGACTCTGGCTCCGTACAAAGCACTCACCTGGCTTATTTTCTCAATTTACTCTGTACAGTTCAAATGGAAATGTCAAATACATCAAGTCAAAGTTCAGATGTTATGGGTAGATCTTGTCTCTTCCTGCCCCATCCCCACTCAGCTCACTTTGATGCAGAGCATTTGAACCTTCTGTTGAAGTTACATACCTACTTGAACTAGGTTGAAACTGAATCAGAAATCATATAAAACTAGGACCTAATACTAATCTGCCTCCTGGGGAATGGAAGTGCCTGTAGCCTAATAATCAGGAAAAGGATGACACTATCCTTTTCTGTACAAATTCCAGAATTGGATTAGCAATTGGATTTAGGCCATAATATGCCATAACCTACCAATGATGCCCTTCTGTTCTTCATGAAAACTTTTGTCAGAATATATCTGGTGGCTCCAGTAGTGCAAGCCCCCTTGCTTTTTCTTTGTAACTATGATGTCCCCTTGCTTATAACATACAGCTAAAACTTGTATTAAATGGATTATGTTCACTTGGCAAACTGGATAATTTCACTGGCATAAATTATGCAAACTTTCAGCTACTTGTTACAATTTGCGTAATGTATTCTGCTTCCCCAAGTCATGGGGAAGTGTAATGAGCTGTGTAGTGCAATGAAACTTTATCCCCAGGCTACTAAAAATCCCAACTAAATCCTTCTCTGGCTTTGCAAAACTTCTTAGATGTTTGATATATGCATATAAGGGCTAGAAACTCTTTTTTAAAGAAAAGACTGAGATGTCTGGAATACTGAATTATCAGTTGTTCTGTGTTTGAGTAGAATTTAGGAGACTATACAGCCAGGGAGAAATATTGATATCAGGACAGTAAGCTTAATATTCTCAATCTGAAAAAAGACTGAGAATGTTGTTATTGTTATTTGTTCAATTTATACCTTGCCTTTCCTCATGAGATGACTAATTGCTTTAGACTGGGAAACCACAGTGCTATGAGTTGGGAGAGGTAAAGTTCTAAACTTCTCACTCTGAAACATGTACACACAGGAGATGTCTTTCTCCATCAGGATGCTCTATTAAAGCAGACTTCTCAATTTAGTACCTTCCAATTTCTCTTAGAATCCTCCAGATGAAGAAAACCACTATAAAGTCTTGTGCCCTGTAGCTTGGATGAAAGCTACCTCAATACTATCATCCTTATAAGGTGTCTTAAGCTTTTTTTTAAAGAGAGAGAGAGAAGTGTGTTTGTTAGAAGGGTAGAGCAAAGGATGTGTCCCAAGGGGCAACTCCTAGCATTGTCAGTCAAAAGGCATTGTCAGTCAAAAGGCACTGTGTACATTAAGTGTTGTGTCTTTTCCTTCTTAATGGGTTAAACAAAAAAGACAGCAGGCAAACAGAGGTGGGTTACAAGTGGGAGACATTATCATTTGGACCCCTTGTGAAATTCTTTGTTTAGGGAAGGGTGATGGCAAGATAAAGGACTTAATCTGGAAGCTCCTAAGACCCATTTTCACCTATCTCTCATGTCAGAAGTTTTGCAGTTTCAGTGGTTGAAACTCTAGAAGTCTGTATGGCCAGCACTGCAACTTAACCTTTGTCTTGACTACTTAATGGATCAGGCAACTATTTACTCTTAGATCATTTTGATGTGTGTCAGTAGTGTGAGAGAAAGCAGGACTGGAACTGTGTACCTTGCAGGGATGTGTAATCAGATTCAGGAGCTGTGTGACAGGTGCCTGAAAGCTTGAAAATTTCATCTGCTGCTTCAAGGATTGTCTTTCCTAATCCTGATATGTTCTGCCATAGTATGGGACATGAAAGCCTTTTTGCCTTCACTCTGAATGGGTGGGGAAATCCATTGTAGCTCTTTCATAGTTTTCCATGGAACAGTATGTCCATTTCTGATAAATGAGGCCTTGTTTTAAATTCTCACTTGGGACCAAACAGACCCCAGAGAATGATGCTTCATGTCCTCACCCTATTCTACAGCTAGTTTCTGAAATAATAAAGTGGGTTTCTTTGTGGAGACAGAAACAACTTTTGGAGATCCTTTGTCACCTAGACATTCTTTTATTTATTTATTTTTGTTGTTGGGGGGTGTTCCAGATGAGTCACACACACCCTTTGCCTTGCTTATTTCATGGAATTTTACTGGGAGGGTGCCTAGATGTCATTTGTAAACCTTGTGTGTTTTCTCCCCACTTTGTTCTCTTTTTTTCTTTACCTCTGAAAAATCCATTAATGAGGGGAAGATGGGATAGTTGTGTAACAGCTTTTAATTGGTAGTGCTAGGAGCCCTCCATCTGGAAGCCTTGATATGGCCTAAGAGTGGAATGGGCAGTCATAGGCCAGAGCTGTTGACTTTACTTTTGGGATTACAATTTCCAGAAGCAGCCCAACCAGCCCAACTGGTGGCCAGGCTTCTGGGAGTTGTAGTTCAACTAAATAATTTCCCCAAGTTCTAGTAAATGCCTGCCTTCTGTATTCCAGTGTAGATCAATACAATTTCTAAGACTGAGGTAGTGTTTGTCTGTCTTGTCTCCCCTCACCCCATCTTGTTGTTGATTTTACGTTTAGGTCTACATTATCCTTGAAAGACCAGCTGTGGCCTTGTGCCTAGACCTTTTCATTGGATTTCTGGCACACAGTGGGCCCTTGGTATCCACAGTGGTTAGGTTCCCTGACCCCCTGTGGATACCAAAATCCATGGATGCTCAAGTCCCATTATATACAATGGCATAGTAAAATTGTGTCCTTTACTTAAAATAGCAAAGTCAATGTTTGCTTCTTGGAATTTATTTATTTTTTAATATTTTCAAGCTGTGGATGGTGGAATCCAGAGGGCTGACTATAATTGAATTCTGTGAGGTGTTGGGTTTTTTTTTTTTTTTTTGCTAAAACAGAGGAGTTACAGGCAACTGCTCCTTGACTGGCGGAAGGCCTGGGCTGTCAGAGTGAGAGGGCCTTTCTCCCCTTCACAATTTTAAGAAAATGGCCAGGATGACAATGTGTGGGAGAGATGTTTGTTTATCTGCTCATGATTCAAAAGAGCTGGGGGCAGGGCAAAGTGAGGGAAGGAGTGACGGGGATTTAGTCAGGATTATAAAGCCATCAGCTAGGGGAAGAGGGGATAAAACGCTTGGGAGAGAGAAGGGGATTAATTTTATTTTTATTCCTCAGCAGACTCAAGTCCCAAATGGACAGTGGGAGGACATGCAAGCAGAAAAGGTCTTATTGTAGGTGGTATATTTCTGGAAAATAGTTTGCGGATGCTTTTCCTGAAGAAAGGGCTCTCACTAGGAGGTGAACAAGGATAAACGACTCCAGAATGTAGCTTTTTCCTGCTCCTTGGATGCAGTTGCATTTCATTCTGGCATGGTTATTTCTGAATGTTGTCACTGTGGTAGGAAACTGATACACATTTACTGCTTGGTTGACATTTGTAAACTTCTCTGGTGTTAGTTTTTGGCTGTAACACCATCTGTACACACAGCAGATTAAGCTGTAACACTCTTTCTGGGCAGGACCAATTCATACTGCAGGTGGAGATATAATTGGACATTTTCCCTGTTTTAAAAAATTAATGTACAGGATAGATGGTACAGGAAGATGAGGTTTCCTCTTACTCAAGCATCTCTTGGACAAACAACAAAATTGGAAGGGACCTTGGAGGTACAACACCTACATAACACAGGTTTTACAATGGGGGATGCAACAGTACCATTCCTGGCAGTGGGTCACCCAACCTTTACTTAAATGTGTCCAGTGAAGAAAACCCTGCCATTTCCCTTAACCTTACTTGTTTTAGAGATCTCTAAAGCCAACGGAAAACCACAGTCCAAGTTAATATTGTAGTCCAGGTTAATATATGACAGTTTATATCAGCCTTTCCCAACCTTTTTATCCTGGAGGAACCCTTGAAATAATTTTCAGGTCTCAGGGAACCCATGCATAAACATGATTCTATATACTGCTATTGCTTTCCCCCCACAATCACAGTCTCTTGAGGAACCCCTAGCATCCTCTTGGGGAACCCTAGGGTTCCAGGGAAACCCTGGGTGAGAAACACTTGTTTATATTAATGTTATTTATGTGATATATTTTATGGGTCTGTTGGCTTCTGGACGTTGTGGAGACACAAGTACACTTTCCAGCTTTTTTCTGCCTCTGAACCAAGAAGGTCTATATTCCTACTGAACAAATCATCCATGTTTCTCGGTCCCGCCATCATCATAGGCTTGCTTGGTGAGGGCATGAGAGAGAACCTTCTCGGTGGCTGCTCCCACCCTCTGAATCTTCCTTATGCAGGAGGCTAGGCTGGCCCCTGCCCTGCTTTCCTTTCTCTGGCAGGGAAAGACAGTATTCAAGCAGGCTTTTAATATGCAGCTGTGTGAACAGAGGCTTTTTATTGGAGTGTGTTTTTATTTTTATTTTTTCACTTTTATATGTTTTATAAAATTTTAAATTGTGATGATTTTAATTGTTTTTAATTGCATGTTGTATTTTATGTTTTTGTGAGCTGCCGGGTCCCACTGTGGGAGAAAAGCAGCATATTAAATAAACACATGTTTTAAGTGCTTTCTGAGGAAAACACTATGTGTAACAATGATATTTACTGCATAAAGGGTGAATCTGCCCAGACCTCTCTCTTAATATCAAGACTGGGCCCCATGTAAGAGCTGAGAACTCTTCCTCTTAACAACTCATCATATTATTGCTAATATTGTGGTTTTGGGGAAATCTTATATCTTAAAAACCATGAGAATCACAGTCATCATTTGTAAAATAAAAAAGCAATCCCAGGCTTATGGTTTATAGCTCCATGCACAAAGAAGGTAGACTGCAAAGCTAGACTTTAGTTGGTTCAGAACAGCTGTGTTCTGTGCTGGCTTGATTGTTTACAAATTTGTACAATTATGTATAACTGATTCCGTGGTTTGTATTTTTTGAATATATGCAGTTGGTAGCCCTGGGGACCTCACCTCTGTAGAGAGGAACTAGGTACCTATGTGGGAAGCACTGTCAGATCTTTGATAAGACTTTGTCCAAGTCTTGTTAGGCACTGACCCATCCTCCCTCCCTCCTTTCCTCCGCTGTATAGGCTTGCCAACTTTCTCAAGAGGAAGGGGGAAAAACACACTAAACCTCAGCCTTTGGTAAACTAGTCTCATTTGCCCCACCTATCTTAATGACACTTTCTTTTGAGAGAGAGTTCTGCTCTCTTCTGTCTTCCTTAGGAATCCCTGCCTCTTTTCCTTCTTTTCTTTTTGGGCATAATGTTGTTAGTGTGCTCTAGCTTATCACGGGTGACTTCTGCTCCACTTTCTGGCCTTCCAGCAATCCGCTATCCAGATTTGTTCTAAAAAGACCTGCAGTCCTTAGAAGATTATCAGACTGCCTTAATATGGTGTTACATGAACGCCAGGAGATCGCCAGGAGATCACCAAAGGGCTCACTGTTCAGACGTCGTCGTCCTCGTCCTGTACTAGCCCCATTTTGCCCCCATTTCTTCCTATTCACAGCTTAATTGCCCGTTCCATTCCTGTCACAGAACGACAGGCGAGCGATAAAGAGCCCCATTATGCTGGCGCGATGGCAGCCGCAAGTTTAAGGTCTGTGCTGAACACGTCTGGGTGCGATCAGGATGAAGAGGTAAGTGACAGCCTTCCCCCCCCCCAGTTACTTTGAATTTTTTAGTGTGTTTTTCTGCTTGCTGTCATTTTAAAAAGTGTATTTTGCTTTTTATTTTTAAATTTCCCGCATGCTCGTTCTCTTGCGACAGCAGCCTGGAACGCATACCAGGAAGTGAATGGGGCTCTCCTTGAACTCCGCTCACTCCTGGACTGCCAAGGGGAGCAGATGGATGTGTGATTAAGGTAAGTGCGAAATGGGGGGGGGGTTATCGTGCCGGGACGGGGACAGGAGGGGGCTGCAATAGATTATAGTGAGATGGGGACCCTTTTTTGGTCCCCATTTGATAATCTCCTTAGATTCCAAAATTTTAAGTCAGCATATTCTTTCCACAGAAAGTTATAGAGCAGATGAAATAATATTTAAATAGGCCATTTATTGCATAATCCTAAGAATGTTTTATTTGAAAGAAAGTGTCTCTAAATTTGGTGGGACTTAAGCTGTTGAGACACTGCACAAATAATGCAGTTCGACACTGCTTTAACAATGGCTGCTGACACACTGCACAAATAATGCAGTTTGACACTGCTTTAGCTATCATGGCTCCATCCTATGGAATCCTGAGATTTGTAGTTTGTTGTGGCACCAGAGTTCTCTGACAGAGAAGGCTAAATCTCTCACAAAAGTACAAATCCCGGAATTCCATAGCATTGAGCCATGGCAGTTAAAGCGGTGCATTATTTCTGCAGTGTGCCAGCAGCCTAAGTCTCTATTAAATGTATCCTGTGATTCAAAAACATCTCTAGACAGATGTCTTCTTGGTTGATCTTGAGCATAGGAAAAAGGATGAAATAGTCTGGTATTTACCTAAATAATTGTTTGGGGTTTGAATATAACAAATTATTGATCATACTGTATTGAAACCTCACAATGTGAAGTGTGTTTACTATAAGCACCACATAAAATGAAGACAAATGGATGATGTTATCTTTTTATTGGACTAATTAGTCACTCCAAAATGCTACCTAAATTATAGAGGGAAGTAATCTGTCAGAAAGACAAGGAGCTCATCTACACATGAAAAAAATCCAGCAAGAAGGTGGGCAGAATACCTTTAGTTTACATATCAAGAAGGAGGGAGGCTGAAAACTCCACATAGACCTCAACAAGAGCTTTTTTAAAAAGTGCATGAAAATGTGCATAATAGGTCATCTGTACAACCAATTCAAAAAGGGAACACAGCAGAGCTGAAAGCTGATTATTGTTGTTTTTGCTGGCATGATCAATCAGCTGGTAAAGTGGCAGAACAAAAAGTAAGAAGTTTCTTTTAAGGAGAAAACAGCTCTTTGGCGTCTGTCACTTTCAAAAAAAAAAGGGGGGGGTGAATGGAGGGAGATTTTCTGGAGTCAACTCACTTGCAGCCAGCTTTTTTCCCCATGGACGTAAACTGTGAAATATTCCCTTCCAAGACTGCTAAGGAGCCCATGAATGGGCACTAATGGGCACTGCAGCTAAAGGGAGGTAAGACGGTATTATTCGCTATTAATTCTCCCGTCTAGCTGAGCCCAAGGTGTCACTTTTTTAGGAGGAGTGTATATATGTAATTTTCGGGAAGAGCTTTGAGGTGTGTGTCTATTTACCCCATTTTTTTTGCAAAAATTTTCAGGACAGCTCACAACTGTGGTTTGTGTATTAACCATATTATAATCACATTATTTATTTATTTATTGGATTTGTATCCCACCTTTCTCCCTTGAATCTCTTGGGATTCAAGGCAGCTTGGTTTTTTTGGACTGCAACTCTGAGAATCCCTCAGCCTGCTTGACCACTCAATGTTATGAGATACTAGGAGCTGTAACTCTTCCCAGGCTGTGAAGTCGAAGGCTTCACGGCCAGCATCCATAGGTTTCCCATGGTTTTTTTCCAGGCTGTGAGGCCGTGTTCTGGAAGAGGTTATTCCTGACGTTTCACCTGCATCTGTGGTTGGCATCTTCAGAGAGATGCCAGCCACAGATGCAGGCGAAACGTCAGGAATAAACTTTTCCCAGGCTCTCATTATAATTCTTTTCTGTACTCCGAACTCTTCTGAGATAGTGACTTACTCTAGGCCATCTGGTGAATTGTAGTAATTTAGGTAGAAATCTGAACATAGGGTACCCACTGCCTGTTCTCCGCAGGCCTAAAACATTGCCACATAGAAGACAAAGTTCATGGGCCTCTTCTGCCAATGTCAGTCTGAAAAATGCTTACTAAGGCAGCTGTATGGGCAGTCAACCCTCCAAAAATCATAACATTGACTGAGTGGGTGGGAGACAGGCATATTTGCTTGGGTCATGTGTTCCTAGCAGATGACCAACAGGCATCCTGTTCTCAGTGGTTTCCTGAGTAAAAACTGAAAATGCACTTCTCTAAAAAGATAAAAGGCTGAATTAGATTTTTGAGTATTTGAATGAAATCTGTTGTGCACTCCCTCTCATTCTGTGTGCGTATGTGTATGTGTGTGTGAAATGGAGGAAGGGTGTGATGTGTGCATGATCACACCATGCTTGCTCTTCAGGGAGAAGGAAGGCAGCTGCTTCAGCAGTTAGGTTTGACATAGTGTTGGGAAAGCAAAGGTCAGCTGCATGCTTGTAAGGATAGAATATGCCACTGTGAAAATGTGCCCAGAGCATATGGACCTTGAGCTTGTACCACTCGGGCAGGGGGTGGGGAAAAGCCATTTACGGCTATTCATAAATTCACAAGCAAAAGCAGTAAGTTTGTTGCTGGTCATTTGTGACCTTTTGCCTTGCCAGAGCATCTTTGCTTCTTGGTGACATCCCTCTCACTGAAAATAGTCATTCCTTGGGCCCTGTTTGCAGAGCTTATCAAAGTTACCCTTTTGGACGACAGCTCCCCAAATCCTCAGCCAGCATGGCTATTACCTGGGGGATTCTGGGAATTGCAACCCAAAAGGCTAACTTTTTGTAAACTCTACCTATTTGGATATTTATCCCTTAGAAGTATAAATATAAATATCACTGAAGATGAATGAGTTAGGATGAGTATCATTATTGCCTTCCAGATCTGTAATGACTCCAGCCTGCTTTCTGATGTCCTGGAAGAGCAATCATAGAGAAGCCACTAGGTAGAAATTAACTTACCCAGTGTCTCCTTGAAAAGCAAAGGTGTATGTCATATGGCTGTGGTTCTTAAACTGTGGTCCAGGGACTCCCAGGGATCTGCAATGTCCTCACAGTGGGTCCATGAGGGCTTGAAGGCTGCTCAGCCCACTTCCTCCCTCACAGTGGAGTGGCCACATGACAGGAGCCAAGGCAAAGTTTGGCTGGCTGGCTGGCTGGCTGGGCCTGCTCGATGCTGTTCAATTTATTCCAGCCACCAAGGGGCAGGAAGAAGCAGGATAAAGTCTTCCCTCTCCCTCTGGCAACTTGTCTTGGGTGTCTGAGGTAACAAAAGATATTTAAAGGGGGTCCCTGGCAAAGAAAAGCTTAACAACCACTGTCATATGGTATTCTAGATTTAGATCTAGTTTCTCTAGAGCTAGTTTTAGATAACCCTACTATTAGCCTTAGTTAGGCCAATCTTAAATATTAGCCTTGCTACTCCCAGCAATAGGAGTAGCAAATTCACCGTTCCCCATTGCTGCCCACTGCAACAGGGCTCCCACCTCTGAAGAACTGCTGCCACACCACTTTGCTCACTCTTGTGGCAGACACTACAGCTGCCTCCTCTTGCTTTCTCTTCCCTTTGGTTGCATGGACCAGGCCCGTCACCTCCTTCTCCTCTTCTGGGGGCACCTTGGGTGCCAAAATATTCATTTGGCCAAATTTTGCCTGGATTCTAGACATGCCATCTGGTGCCCATTCAGACCACCATCTGGCCTGGATTCCAAGTGTTCACTGTTTTCCAAAAAGTAAGTCTTTAGCCCTTGTAGGAGCTGAGATATGTTGAGGCACCCTTTTGAAATTGTTCCGGGAGAAACAAGTCTACCCCTGCCTTTCAGGTGCAAGGGAAGGGAGAGTGAGCAGTGCAAGAAGTAACAAAAGAGCACATTGTGAGGTGTAACATGAGGGGAAGGAGGGAGGGAAGGGAAGGGAGAGTGAGCAGTTTGAGTGAAGTTCAGGAGGAACACATTGTGTGGGCATGAGGTGAGCTGAGGTGCAAGGAGAGTGGGTAATATGAACAGTGGAGTGTGAGAAACAAGGGGGCTGTAGGAGAGGTTTGCTGAGAGGTTGTGGTGGCCCACGGTCACATGGTAGATTCCGTGACCAAGCAGAGATTTGAACTTGGGGGTCTCCTATCTTCTCTGAGGGAATTGGGTCCAACACTTTAAACTTTACTTTTGTACTGGTTCTCTTGGGTCAGTTGTAACTGTTAAAAATGGTACAAAGGTTGAAACTAGTGGAAGAAAAAACTGCAACAATTAAAGTTATGAATTTAGAAGAGGGCAACCAAAATGGTAAAAGGACTGGAAACCATGCCCTGTGAGGAGTGGCTTTGGGAGCCTGTTCAGCCTAGAGAAGAGAAGGTTAGGAGGTGATATGATAACCATGTTGAAATGTTTGAAAGATGTCATATTGAAGACGGAGCAAGCTTGTTTTCTGCTGCTCCAGAGACTAGGATACGAAGCAATGGACTCAAACTACAGGAAAAGAGATTCTAGCTAACTATTAGGGTGAACTTCCTGACTGTAAGAGTTTTTTTGACAGTGGAATACACTGCCACGTAGTGTAGTGCAGTCTCCTTCTTTGGAGGTCTTTAAATAGAGGCTGGATGGCCATCTGTCAGGAGTGCTTTAGTTGTGTGTTCCTGCATGGCAGGGGGTTGGACTGAATGGCCCCTGTAGTCTCTTCTAATTCTATGGTTCTATGGAATTTGTATAGTTAGAAAGCAAATTAAAGCAATTTGCAAAATTAGAATAATTAGCATAATATATAAGTTAGATGGCTGGGTTTGAAGAGATGGAATATGGCAACCTTACTGCTGCCACCACTTCATTCACCCTTTTGGAGAGGTGTCATCAGCCAGCAGTGGGGGTATAGGTGCTGCTGCTACAGTGTCCTCTTTGTGTGGGGGGAGGGATGCAGGGGCACATGGCGCTTCTGATCCCATCCTGTCTTCTGCCTTCTTCTTGAGTGGGTGGTGGTGGCAATACTGCCATTGCCAGTATGGAGTCCCTCTCCAGCTGGGGACGAGTACTGCTGCTGTGGCTGACGGGAGTGGAGCAGTGACAGTTTTTGCTTTCTGTCTCAAGTGGAAGGGGCATTTAAAGGCATCAGGCCAGTCTAGGGAGTGGCACACTCTGTTCTCCAAGAGATGGGAATGGTTAGGGGCCTAATGCTGGCTGTATACATTCTCCCTGATTAACTCTGAGACACATGGGGTGTTGAAGTAAATATTCCTAATCCAACCATCATCATGGAAATACTGTATAAAGGTCTGGTCCTGTAGACTCTTCTTGAACAATAATTAATTTGATACTCCTAGTCATTTGTTGTTTTGTGCCTTCAGGGCATTTCTGACTTATGGCGATTCTAAGGTGAACCTGTCACCCACCTATCACAGTGGCTTTTTATGACCGAGTGGGGATTCAAAACCTGGTTTCCAGAGTCATAGTCCAACACTTAAACCACTGTGCCACACTGGCTCCATGTCACTATCCATATTGTGGGGTCTCTGTGTATAAGCCTGAAGATAAATATTTGCTGTCAGAAGATTTGTAGGATCAGAAAAACATATTAAAGTTATTAATGCAAGGCTGAGAGAAGTGGTGTGATGGTGTAGCACAGTGGTGCACAACCTGTGGCCCTCCAGGTTTTTTTGTCCTCCAGCTCCCAGAATTCCTGATCATTGGACCAGCTGGTTCAGGCTTCTGGGAGTTGGAGGCCAAAACACCTGGAGCGCTGCAGGTTAAGCAGTTAATGATGGGATTGAACAGGAGATATAGCAAAGGAAACTCTACAGCAACTGAATGTGCTAATTTTCAAGAAGATGCAGTAGGATGTTAGTAGGGAACCTCTGCCCCATAGGCCAAATTTGGTCCACACACACACATACACACACTTCAGCTAAGTCTTCTCCCCTCCCTGAGCCTTTATTCCTTGCATGGAGAAAAACATCTTGATAGTGGTGGCTGTTGCATCCAAGAGATCATCCAGCTCCCCTGGAAAGATTTCCTGGGGTTAAATTGAGGCCTTAGGTAAGATATGGATCTCCCCACCAGCTTTAGAATCACAGAGTAAAATCAATAAGGAGAATAAGGTTTCAATGGTTGTAGAATGGATGAAGAATTGGTACAGTGTGAGAGCTGGGATCTAATATCCCTCCCTGTGCCGTCCTCCCTGTGCTTGCACCGTCCTCCCCGCACCACCCTCTCTGCACTCGTGCCCCCCTCCCTATGCCCTGTGCCACCCTCCCCGCGCACACACACCATGCCACATCCCTCCCATGCTACTCACACCCCCTCTGGCGCTGACATGTTTAGAAAGGACTTAAAGGTCCACATGTTCCTGCCCCCAGTGTGCTGATTGGCTGCCCAACTGAGCTTTGATTGGTCAGTTTCCTAAGCGGCCAATCAGCACACTAGAAATGGCTACATACCCAAGAGAATTATATATATATATATATAGATGCACAATAAGGTCTGGCCAAAGGAAGAGTAATGTGCTTCCCTCTGGGACCTGACTTAACAAAGCCTCTGACAGTGAAACTCCTTTTTAGATTCCCAGCCCTCTGCTTCCTCCTCATCCTCTGACTAACTGGAAGGTTTTAAGCAGCATTGGAATTGGGAGAATGGTGAAGGAAGGCTAGAGAAACACACACTTTCAGTGCAAACTTGCAGCAGCAAGTAAACAATGCAGTAAAGCCTGAGTTGGGAAAGAATGTGATTCTGCTCTAGCAGATCTTATTGTGTGTGTCTGCATACAACAGGCAAGGTATACAGTAGCTGTCTCCAGAATCCTTTACTGAACATGCATGCACAGCAAAACAGAGAGAAAAGGGGAGAGCAGATAATCCAGCCTGAACAACTCCCCCTAGCATGTTAAAAAACACAAATAATTACTGCCCAGTCAGCCTGACATCTATACTAGAAAAGATTCTAGAGCAGATCATTAAACAGACAGTCTATAAGCTCTTAGAAAGGAATGCTGTGATCACTAAAAGTCAACATGGATTTCTCAAAAACAAGTTGTGCCAGACTAATCTTATCTCTTTTTTTTGATAGAGTTACAAACTTGATAGATGAAGGGGATACTGTGGATGTAGTGTATCTTGATTTCAGTAAGGCTTTTGACAAGGTCCCCCATAATATGCTTGCAAAAAATTTAGCAACCTGTGGGTTAGACAATGCAACTGTTAGGTGGATTTGTAATTGGTTGACTCACCAAACCCAAAGGGTAGTCACTAATGGCTCCTTTTCATCCTGGAGAGAAGTGACTAGTGGGGTGCCACAGGGTTCTGTCCTGGGCAGGGCCGATTTAAGGCACCAGCAGCGTCAGCATCCGCAGGGGCCCCATCATTGTGGGGGTCCCCATAGTAACCCTCTTCCTGCAAAAACATTATTAGTAATAATCTGAATATCCTGTACTGTGAATAGCTTAGGTTGAGTTAGATTACATTGACCTGAGAGAAACATATGGGGCCCCCAAAATAAAGCTGGGCCCCCCCAAATTCTTTAAACCGGTCCTGGTCCTGGTCCTGGTCCCAGTGCTGTTCAACATCTTTATCAATGATTTGGATGAGGGAACAGAGGGTATGCTTATCAAGTTTGCAGATGACACTAAATTAGGAGGGTAGCTAATACCCCAGAGGACAGGATCGGAATTCAAAATGACCTGAACAGATTAGAAAGCTCGGCCAAAACTAACAAAATGAATTTCAACAGCGTGAAATGTAGGATACTGACTTGGGCAGTAAAAATGAAATGTACAGATATAGGATGGGTGACACCTGGCTTGATGGCATTACATGCGAAAGGGATCTAGGAGTCTTAGTGGACCACAAACTGAACATGAGTCAGCAGTGTGATGTGGCAGCTAAAAAAGTCGATGTGATTCTAGGCTGCATTAATAGGTGTATAGTGTCTAGATCAAGGGAAGTAATAGTGCCACCGTATTCTGCTTTGGTCAGACCTCACCTGGAATACTGTGTCCATTTCTGGGCACCACAATGCAAGGAGGATATTGAGAAGCTGGAACATGTCCAGAGGAGGGCGACCAGGATGGTGGGAGGTCTGGAAGGCATGCCCTATAAGGAGCAGCTTAGGAAGCTGGGTATGTTTAGCCTGGGGAAGAGAAGGTTAAGAGGTGACATGATAGCCATGTTTAAATATTTGAAGGGATGTCATACTGAGGATGGAGCAAGCTTGTTTTCTGCTGCCCCAGAGACAAGGACACAGAGCAATGGGTTCAAACTACAGGAAAAGAGATTCCACCTAATCATTAGGAAGAACTTCCTGGCAGTAAGAGCTGTTCGGAAGTGGAATCCACTACCTCTTAGTGTGGTGGAGTCTACTTCTTTGGAGGATTTAAAAAGAGGCTGGATGGCTATATGTTGGGAATTATTTTATTGTGTGTATTCCTGCATGGCAGGGGGTTGGACTGGATGGCCCTTGTGGTCTCTCCCAACTCTATGATTCTATTCTATGATTTAAAACTTGGCCACCAAAATGGGAGGAAATAAGAGAAGTGGAGGCTGGTGAAAGAAAAAGTGATCTCTGGATGCATTTTGGAAGAACCCTTCAAATGGTCTTTAGATGGTTCAAAATATTTTTATCTATTTACACAAGGCTTCCCTGGCCTGGTAATTTCATTCCAGATGTGCATATTATTAGTTCTGAATAAAAAAAAATACTGAAAAACATTAAATTGCTCTTCTTTTTTTGTGGTGCAGGAACCTATTCCCCCCTTTTCCATGTTATTTCTGCCTGTGGTAACATTTTTTTTTGTTAAAGAAATAATATCCAGAAACACATCTACTGTTTTAACTGTGGTATACCTGTACTGGGTTGTGTAGAGAGGTGAGGGTAATACTAAGCTGCGTGGTCACAGTTCCTGAGACTGACTTTGCACGTAAATGATTATTTAGGATTATTGAGGAAGCCCATTACACTGTTCCTTTCACCTCAGATGCTGGTGCTTTGTTACCCAGGAGCCTTGGATCCCAAAAACTAATCTATTTTCATTCTTAGGCCCTCTTTTTCAAGCCCACCATTGACCTTTAAAGAGAGCAAAGAGACAAAAAAAAAAAATGCTTAGCCGAGAGTCATGCATGGCTTTGTTACTTTTTCCCCATATCCCTCTCTATTATTTTAAAAACCCTTAAGCTGCCCTTGATGTTTTTGCTGCAACAAACTGAACCAAACCAAGGGTGGGCAGATGAACCAGATCTTGCTGGACTGCAATTCCCATCATTCCTCTCCCCTTGTCCTGGCTAGGGCTGATGAGAGTTGCAGTTGAGCAACATCTGAAGAGCCACAAAGTCCCTGACTCAGCTCTAAACTTACTGAAATGAATAGGAGTACTGTATATACAGAAACACAATCAAGATTGATCTTTAGATTGTAAGCCTGGAGGTGATAGAATAGATTCTCCTTCAGGGGTATTTCTGAGTGACAGTTCTCAATCTGGTAGAACACACTGTTGACATTGTTTCCAATTAGTATTTCTTCTCTTTATCTTTTGCACAGTGCCTCCTGATTTTAGACACTTTGAAAGATGCTGGTGATGATAATAAAGACAGAACTGTGGCAAGGTTACCAGTTCAGGTTTTATTATTGGAGATAAATGACCACTTTCTGATTCAGAAGTAGGGCAGGGAGCTGTCAAGGAACTTCAGCAGAACATATTTTCATATGTTGGGAATTTATGCATACTGAATGGTATGTGTTTTTCAAAGAGACTACAGTATTCTGTTCCTATTGTTAGTTTGCTGGCAACATGGTAATCTTGTTGGGAGATAACATCCATGTGTGTGTGTTAAAAAAAAGAAAAAAGAAAAGGTAAAGTAAGACTTGTTTGAGTGCCAGACTAGGATTTGGGAAATCTGAGTTCTAGTCCCTACTGAGCCATTGAAATCATTCAATGACCTTTGGCCCTGACCTACCTCCTTGAGTTGTTGTGAGGGTGAAGTAGGGGAGAGTAAACCTATGTACACTACTTTGAGCTCATTGCAGCAGAAGTAGGATATGAATGGAACTATGAAATAAATAAAGATCTCTCACTTAGTGAAACCTCATGAATCAAAATTGTGGCACAGTGGGTGGGATGACAGTATTTTAAATACTTAGATGTCCCCAGACTCAGATTAGGTCTACATGGTTTTCCTCTAAGCAGAGGTATAGTTTTAAACAAGAAACTCAGCAGCATATTCTCCCAAGTTAGAAATACTGTGCATTATCGGATGCTACTTACTCTGTTACTGTTTATTTGATGATTTAGTTAAGTGACTGCTCCCATCCTCTGGAATCCCCTTTCTTGAGAGGCTAGGCTGGCCTTCTCCCTGATCTCCTTTCCCAAACACAGACCTTTTTGTTTAAGCAGGCTTTTGTGAGTAATGTATAGTTGCTCAGAGGCAGATTTCTTGTTGGAATGGTGCTTTAATTTTTTTTTTTTAAAAAAACCTTTTTATGCCTTTTAAATGATTTTATACTGTTTTAATGTGAGGATTTACATTTTTTTAAAAAAATTAATTAAGTTTTAACTGATTTGTGAAGTTGAGGACTTTCACAGCCGGCATCCATAGATTTTCCTTGGATTTTTTCTGGGCTGTGAGGCCATGTTCTGGAGTAGTTTCTTTCTATTCCAGAACATGGCCTCACAGCCTGGAAGAAAAACCCAAGGAAAATCTATTTTAATTTATTCTTTTTGTGAGCTGCCTTGGTCCTGCTCAGGGAGAAAGGCAGCATAAAAATGAAATAAATAAACACAAATAAACAAACAAATAAATAAATAAAAGCAGAAAGAAAACCCACTTAGTGTATGCAAATACAGTATGTGATTCTCCATCCAGATTGCTGAACAAGGGAAACAATCTGTTATAAATTGAGAATTCATTATTAACACCCCTTAAAGGCTTAGCATTGATTTTCTTTCTGTTTTTGTGTGCCTCCAGGTTGTTTCTGACTTACGACAACCCTAAGGCGAACCTGTCACAGGGTTTTCTTGACAAGATTTGTTCAGAGGGGCTTTGGCTTTCCTTTGAGACTGAGAGAGTGTGACTTGCCCAAGGTCACCCAGTGGGTTTCCATGGCTGAGCAGGGATGCGAACCCTAGGCTCCACAGTCATAGTCCAACACTCAAGCCACTACACCACACTGGCTCCTGGTTTTCTTTACTAGCCATTTTTTAAAAAAGGCAAGTAACCTATACACCTGCCTAAATACCTAAAGGCACCATATCCCATCTGTTCCTGTTCTTAGTGCTTGGATGAAAGTCTGCCAACGAATGTCAGGTGCTGTATGCTATATTTCAGAGGACGGAACTGGCATAACCACTTCTGAGTAGTCCTTGCCTAAGAAAACCCTATGAAATTTATGGGGCCACCATAAGTAAACAGATGACTTGAAGACACATGCACATACACACAACTTAGACACCCCAGGCATCAGTTCCAACAGGGGTACCAATCTAAGTTTCCTGCTAACATTCCCCATTGTCTTGCGCAAACATTCAACCTAAACTTTTCTTTCCAACTTAATGAAGCTCCTTATTACCAACTAAACAGAGATTAGTGAGCTAACCTTTCCTTTTGATTGTCATGTATTCCATGGGCTATGCTGGCACAGACAACTGAAAGTCTGCTCTAAAAACCTGAATGATAGCCATCATCTTCTCTCTCCTTGCATGGAGCTGATGCCAAGGAACTGGAAACATGTTGAACATATTAAATAAATAAAATAACTGAATATATTCCCAGCATTGAGGTTTTAGGCAGTGCTTTGCGTCTGTAAAATAGATAACAACAAGAAATATTTCTACCCTACCTACCTGTATCAAAAGATCTCAGGATGATGTACAAGTAAAATCAGTACAAACATCGTGATTTCCTGCATGGCAGGGGGTTGGACTGGATGGCCCTCGTGGTCTCTTCCAATTCTATGATTCTATGTTAAAACAATAGAGAAGTAGAGCTGGGTGTCATCCACATGCTGATGGCACTGGACCCCAAAATTCTGAGTAAACTCTCCCAGCGTTTTCATATATATGTTAAATAGCATGGAGGACAAAACCAAACCACACAGAATAGCCAAAGGATTGAGCCAGAATCTCCCAGCTCTACCTTTTGGGTTCAATCCTGCAGGATGCAACAGAGCTGCAGTAAAACAGTGCCTCCAAGTCCCATCTCAGCAAGGTGGTCCTGCAGGATACCATCCCTGATGATACTGAAAGCTACTGAGAGGTCCACCAGAACCAAAAGGGAGACACTCCTCCATCCAGTTCCCAGCATAGGTTTTCTACCAAGGTGACTAAAGTCATCTCTGTACCATAGCCAGGCCTGAAAACAGATTGCAATAGATCTAGATAATCCATCTCAATCAGAAACCCCTGGGGCTGGGTGGCTACCACATGCTTCATTACCTTGCAAAAATGGCATATTGGAAACTGGCTGGTAATTGTCCAATACAGTGGGAACCACTCCTCCCACTCAGCCAATCCTCCTCTACCCTTTCTTTAATAAGCCTGCAAGGGCAAGGTACACATGTGGGAGCCCTTATCTTTTAAAGAATCTTGTCCACATCCTTAGTAAACACACAAACACATTAAAATGGATTTTAAAAGATTAAAATGATAGAATCATAAGAGTTGGAAGGTGTCTCATGGGCCAGCAAGTCCAGTCCCCTGCTCAGTGCAGGATAGCCTGCTAAAGCATCCCCAGCAGGTAGCTATCCAACCTCTTTTTGAAGAGACCCAGAGGAGATCCCACCACCTCTCTAGACAATTAGTCCCATTACTAAACCGCTCTCACTATCAAAAAATTCCTTCTAATGTTCAGTCGAAATCTATCCTCCTGTAACTTAAAACCATTAGAATCATAGAATTGTAGAGTTGGAAGAGACCACGAGGGCCGTCCAGTCCAACCCCCTGTCACACAGGAAATCTTGATCAAAGCATCCCTGACCATCCAGCCTCTGTTTAAAGACCTCCAAGGAAGGAGACCCCACCACGCTCCGAGGGAGTGTGTTCCACTGCCGAACAGCTCTTACTGTCAAAAAGTTCCTCCTAATGTTGAGGTGGGATCTCTGTTCCTGGAGCTTGCATCCATTGCTCCGTGTTCCAGTCTCTGGAGCAGCAGAAAACAAGCCTGCTCCATCCTCAGCGTGACATCCCTTCAAATACTTAAACAGGGCTATCATATCACCTCTTAACCGTCTTTTTTCCAGGCTAAACATACCCAGATCCCTAAGTCTCCTCATAAGGCATGGTTTCCAGACCTTTCACCATTTTAGTTGCCCTTCTCTGGACATGCTCCAATTTGTCAATATCCATTTTGAATTGTGGTGCCCAAAACTGGACACAGTATTCTAAGTGAGGTCTGACCAAGGCAGAATAGAGCGGCACTATTACTTCCCTTGATCTGGACACTATACTTCTATTGATACAGCCCAAAATTGCATTGGCCTTTTTAGCTGCCGCATCACACTGTTGACTCATGTTCAACTTGTGGTCTACTAGGACTCCTAGATCCCTTTCGCACGTAGGCTCGTTCAGCCAGGTCTCCCCCATCCTATATCTATGCATTTCATTTTTAGAACTGGTCCTATCCTCTGAGGCCCCAGAGGCAAAGCCTGCACTCTCCAATTTTGACAGTCCATCCACAACCTTTATTAGGCATAATACAACATATACGTATAACAATAGAACAATAGGACTTCAAAGATCATTTTTAGGCAGGTTAAGCCATATGTTTGCTGCCTCAACACTCTCCTCTTTTAATGCAGACTAAGATAGCATTTGCCTTCTGTGATGAAGCATCATGCTGCTGGCTTAAATTCAATTTATGATTAACAATAATCCCAAGGTCCTTTTCACATATATCGCTCACATACTGAGCCATGTATCCCACATCCTATACCTGTGCATTTGGTTTTGTAGAATTTTGCATTTGTCTTTGTTGAATTTCATTTTATTAATTTCAGCCCAGTTTTCTAGTTTATCTAGGCCCTTTTGAATTCTGTTCCTATCTTCCATTGTGTTAGCTGCCCCTCCCAGTTTGTACCATCTGCAGATTTGATAAGGGTCCCCTGAATCCCATTATCTAAATCACTGATAAAAATATTGAAGAGTGTCAGCCTCAGGACAGAACCCCGCAGCACTCCATGTGAGACCTTCCAGTTTGAAGCACAGCCATTGATGACAACTTTTTGAGCATGGTTTTCTAACCAATTATGGATCTATCTAACCAATTATGGTTTTTCCATCTATCCCATATTTAGTCAGTTTGCTAATCAAAATATCTTGGTGGACCTTATCAAATGCTATGCTAAAATCCAGGTAAATGACAGCCATAGTATTCCTACTACAGTATTTACTAAACTAGTAACCTGATCTAAAAAAGATAAAACATTAGTTTGGCAGGATTTGTTCTTGACAAACCTATGTTGGCTTCTACTAATCACTGCATTGTCATCTAGATAATTGCGGATGAACTCCTGTATAATCTATTCTAATATTCTTCCTGATACTGAGGTCTAGATGACCGGCCTGTAGTTTCCTGGATGTTCTTTTTCACCTTCTTTGAAGAGAGGGACAATGTTTGCTCATCTCCAGTCCTTTGGCACCTCACCTGTTCTCTAGGATTTCTCAAAAATGATGGCAAGTGGTTCTGTGAGTATGTCAGCAAGCTCCTTCAATACTCTAGGGGAACGTTTACATGGCAAAAATGTCCTGGGATGAATTTGTGATGAACTCTAGTTGTTCACATGTACATCGTGACAATCTCATGCTTTTCAGAAGGGGGGCCACCTTAGAACCTTCAAGAAGTGGGACTTTCTGTCCTGCAGTTTGTCCCGTGTTTTTTAAAAAGTCACGGATGGTTGCGAAAAATCGGAAAAGTGAACAGGTCGGGACAAAATATTCCCGGGAGTAGGTGATGCCTCGAAATTGAGGTGGGCAGGGGGGGCACAAAGTTCAGAGAAGGAGGGGTCAGTGACCCTTTTTCAAATTATTTTTAAATTGTCAACCTCACTAGCCATTGTTTTCCTGCGGCTTCACTTGAGAGGACAATGGTATGGATGCTGAAAATGGTACACGAACAAGGAAAGGTGGATGCTGCATCCCATGTGGAGACAATAGACTTGCTCAGTATTTGGGGTGAACAGAAAGTACAGGAACAGCTGAGAGAATGCCACAGAAATAGAGACCCTTTTGAAAAAAATAGCTGCAGAGGTGAGGCACAAGGGGCATGATCGGACCGCTGAAGAATGCTGGCTTCCATTATTGGCCTCCAGTGCCTGGTAGAACTGGCCCTTCAAAGTTTTGAACTTGGACCGGCACTGGATGCCCGTCCTGATAAAGCCCCTTTCCTGGAGGAACTGCACTGCCTCCAAAAAGAAGGCGGTTCCTCCAGTTAGAGGAACATATGAGGCGGTCTGCTGGGAGAGACTCTCCAGAAGGAGGTTGGTCTCACAGGTCCCGCAGTAGGCGACGCGCTGGCCCACCCAATCACGTCCTCTAACCCCCTCAGCCATTGGAATGCCATGAGGCAGTTTGCGGAAACTCGAGTTTTTATATTTTCGTAAAGACCATTAGACTCTGTCCTTACATATAGGATCCCGCAACTTAACTTTTTAAATTTAAAAAATCTGGGTCTTGTAAACAGTTGGTGTTCTGGTGGAGTTATCTGCTTTCCTGCACTTCGCCACCTCACAGACCCATTTTAAAATTTTTTTGGGTCGATTAAAGTCCCCTTTCTGTTAATTACAAACATCAATTCAACAACGTAGCTGCTTAGGTGTCCATAAACCATATCAGTTCAAACAAGGTTATGAACATGAGCTGTGCTCCTTCTAAACAACATGTACAAGCAGTCATAACACTTCATAGTTCAATAGTTCAATAGTAAACATCACAGTAGAATTGTAATATACTTTTTATTTTGCGATTTTACATATTTTCACAACTAGAATAGGTTTAAAAAATCATAGCTAGGTTAATGCATAACATAACGCATTATGTTAATGTTAATGCATTAACGTAATGCTATGTTAATGCATAAAGGGTGAAAAGACTGATACAGCATAGGCGTGTTAATTGTATCATTTCCACATAACACTCTACTTTGTAAGTTGGAGGAGTACTGTCGCATCTGTTGCACGAGAAGAAGGAGACATAACAGTCTGACACGCTGCCAACGTCTCCTTCTGGCAAGCATTTTCATGGTACCTCGAATGAGGACAGCGATAGCTATACAGCAGACTATTGAACTTTCAGTGAGTAAACCTATAAGAAAGTTTTGGCGGATTACAGTCACTATCGACCTGGCAAATGTTCACTGACCAATGCAGAAGCTTGAGCAAACATTTGTTGCAGCCAATAGCATCGCTAGTGGTGGGAAACTCCACAGGAAGTCACTATGGTTGTGAAAAAATGAGTAATCGCATCCTTGACTGACAGCTAAAATATATATATATCCCAGAACCTTTTCCCGTGTAAACAAAAAAACCACAGGATACTATGTCTCAGGATCTTGTTTTTGTCACAGAAAAGGTTGACGTGTAAACAACAATCCCAGGATATTGTTCATCCTGGGACAAATTGTGTAAACAATAAGAGATGAACTTGGGATGAGGATATCTTGCTTTTCCCTAGGATAAACTGCTGTGGAACTGAGCCCTAGGATGCAGTTCACCTGGCCCTGCAGATTTGAACTCATTTAGATTAACCAGCTGATTCCTGACTCACTCCTTATCAATCTTGATTTGCAACCTGGATTTTTTACCAAGGTGTCTGCTGATGCAAGGAAGCACACAGTCCTCTTTTAGGGAAAAACTGAAGCAAAATAAGTATTGCGTAGTTCTGCTTTTTCATTGTTATCTGTTATTTTACCATCCTTGCTGAGCAGTGGTCCCACCATTTCCTCTTGTTTAAAACATATTTGGTGGGGGGGGGAACCCTTTTTGTTGCTTCTTGCTTGCCTAGCCAGTCCCAGCTCATTTCAAGCTTTAGCTTTCCTTACACTATTCCTGCAAACTTGGGCTACACATCTGTATTCTTCCTTGGTGATTCATTCCTTCCCTTTATACTTGGCCTTATTTCTTTTCACTTCCTGCTCAAGTTTACATTGGCTTTTCAGATGTTTCACATTTTTCTTCTTCCTTGCAAAATGGATTGCTGAAATCCAGATAAATGACATCCACAGCATTCCTACTATCTATTAAACAAGTGACTCAATTGAAAAAATATTTAATATAGTTTGGCAGGATTTGTTCGTGACAAACCCATGCTGGTTCCTACTGATCGCTGCATTGTCATCGAGATACTTGCAGACAAACTCCTGTATAATCTGTTCTAATATTTTCCAGGTATTAAGGTCAGGCTGACCTGTCGGTAGTTTGGTGGATCTTATTTTTTTTGCTATTTTTGAAGAGAAGGACAATGTTTACCTCTTTCCAGTCCTCTGGCACCAAACCTGTTCTCCAAGGGAAATTGGGATGAACCCTATTGGTCCTCACACTCATCAGGGAAGCCACGTGCTATGGGGAAGGAGGGGTAGCAAAAATACAAAAACAAAAAACAGTAAACCTGTGACTTTCCATTCCTCTTTTTTCCTCGTACAATTTTGGAAAGTCTGGGAAAAAACACACTATTGGTTGTCTGATCAATCAGCAACCATCTCAGGATATGGGCACATAGCAGAGCTGAACTGTGATTGGTTGGACCTTGGAGGGGGTGAGCTTGCAAGGGAAGCCTTGCAATTCTGGACTCACCATTTCAGTACCCCACTGCCTCTGAAGCCTGGTTGGTAGAAGCTTCAGCCAGCTGAGAGTCTTTCTCTCAGCTGCAGAGGCTTCTGCCGCTGGGTTGTAGGCTCAGCTGGGGAAGCAAACTCCCAGCAGTGTGAGAAGCACGTTCCAAATCTGCAAACCGCAGTCTTGGGGGTGGGAGAGGCTCTGGACTAAAAATGATATGAGAGAGAGGGAGGGATGTGTGGCTGAAATTTTTGCTAGCTTGAATGAGCAAGTTGCCCAAGTGTACTGGGAGAGGTGGGAAAGTCCTTTTTCTGTCCCCCAAAACTGGACTGTAGGTAGGGTGAGGGGGGGGGTTCTGAAGACTGGCGTCATGGAGGAAACACCATATTTCTTGCTAGCCCTGGCCACCCGGCGCCCTCCCCCTCGGGCTCCACTGCACGGAGGAAGCATCCTCGGCAGCAGAGGCTGAGGGGGAGGGCACTGAGCGGAAGGGGCTACAAGCACTGTAGTCCTTTCTAGCCCTGTCTGCCCAGTGCTTTCTTTGGGCAACACTTGGGCAACTTGCTAGCAAAACATTCAAGCTAGCAAAATTTCAGCCACACATCCCTGTCTTGCGCTCTCTCTCTCTCTCTCTCTCTGCCTCTCTCTCTCTCTCTCTGCCTCTCCCCCCAATATCAGTTTTAATCCAGAGCTTCCCTCCACCCCCGAGACTGTGGTTTGCAGATTTGGAGGCAACTTGGTGGCAGAAGCCTCCGCAGCCAGGAGAAAGGCTTTCAGCTGGCTGCAGCTTCTGCCAACCAGGCTTCAGAGGTAGTGGGGGACCAGACTCAGGGACATTAAAAAATGGTGGATCCTGAATTGCCAGACTTCCCTTGCAAGCCTGCCCCCTCCAAGGTCCGACCAATCATAATTCGATATGTGTAAATAACAAATCCAAAAACCCCAAGACTTTTGCTACCTGTGACAAATTGTGGGTACAGTGAGTGACAGAGTCAAGTTCTCTATTTCTCGCTTCTTCCCAGAATAAAAAATGCCATATAGCTGACCTCCAAGATGTCTAAAAAATGATGGCAAGTGGTTCAGAGAGTACAGCGGCAAGTTCCTTCAGTACTCTGGCAGCTTAATGCTTGTCATGTAGGATATTTTCTTTCAAGTTTGACATTTTCAAATAGATGGAATGTGTGTGATGGACGGAAGTGAGGAATACAAAGCGTTGCGATTGGAGGGCTAGGACATCAGCTTGGAAACTGTTACCATGTGTGAAGAACAAGTTACTGTCCATAACCTCTTTCTTTAACTTCTGGAAACATTGCAACCATACAGTATTTGTAGCTCTGGGATCTGTTCAGTCTAGCTCTTCTATTGTTGCTAAAGTTGGGCAAGAAATTGCATTCCACTCCTTAAAATGACAAATAAAATAAAGTTTTAAAATAAAAATCAATTCAAACTGAAACTGAAAAATTAAACTGCATTATAAGCAAGCACCCTTAGGAATACAGGAAGCTGCCTCATCTAGAGTCAGTGTATTTGTGCATCATATTCAACATTCTTGATATTGAATGGCAATTGCTCTTTTTCATGGTCTTACCCAGATCTTGAACTATGCATATGCTCTTTCACTGAGCTATGTCCCTTCTTTCCTCACTTGCTAAGTCTCCCATTACATACAAATTTGTGGAAGTTGTTCAGTGCTTATTTACTGTACAGTGCTTTACTAATCCTAAAGACACAGAAAGAGATAATTAGGCTTTTCCTCTCTTGTTTTAGAAACTGAAACCATATAAAGCCAGGTAGGTATTTTGATGTGTCAGCTCACATTCCATAGTAGTTGGTTATTACAGATGAACAAAAAATTGTAAGTCTTCATATTCTAAGGTGAAAAGACTGGGCAAAGCCCACCTCTTTCTTTTGTTTTATTTCTAAATTCTATTTTTTTTTAAATCACTGTCTGTCTTGTTTGAGTTAAACTAATTCTTTCATTGATGCCAGTTATTCTTCAGAGCTGCCGTACAGAAGGATGGAGCTTTATGTTATTCTTTCATTCAAAGAATATACCTTTGCCCATTCAAAATATACCTTAGGTATCCAGTAGACAGAAATCAAAAAAAAATGCTTCTTTGATCAGTCCCTCCTGCCTGCACAGGCACTGCTGTATGTCGTCATTACATAGACTTTTCTTAAGTTATGGCCACTTTGTGAACAGCTACTTGAAAACATTCAGGATAAAAGCAACA
This sequence comes from Gambelia wislizenii, assembly GCA_030847615.1. Taxonomy (NCBI): domain Eukaryota; kingdom Metazoa; phylum Chordata; class Lepidosauria; order Squamata; family Crotaphytidae; genus Gambelia; species Gambelia wislizenii. The sequence continues at coordinate 340,747,806 of JAUMIR010000001.1, forward strand.
ACTTTTTCTACAACTTTATACTACTGCACTTAAGGGTGATGGTAGTGGATACGTATTGCCAGGTTTATGCATGCTCTTTGTCAGTAACGGACAAAGAACATGCCTTCCCTTCAAACCACACAGTCAATGTAGCTTAGTGATTCTTAATCTTTTCTTTACCAGGGACCCCTTTAAATATCTTTTGTTGCTGCTGACCCCCAAAACTTAATTCAAGTTTTAAAACCCTAATAATAATAATAATAATAATAATACAATAACACAATCTATTAACTTTTCCCTCAGAGGCACTGGAAGGGGAGAGAAAACTCCTGCTTCTTCCTGCAAGTTTGTAGCTCGGGCAGATTGAATGGCAATGTGCAGGCCAAGCCAGCAAGCTTTTGCCTTGGCTCCTGTCACATGGGCTGAGCAGCCGTCAAGCCTTTGCAGACCCCCTGTGAGGACATTGGGCCCTTGAGGGTCCCCAGACCCCAGATTAAGAACGATTGATATAGCTGCATCAGGGTAAAGAAATCTAACTCCACTGGCCTTCATACTAATTTTGTTGTGGTCTGGTAGGTCACAGTTTAAGGAGAACTGATATTCACCCCAATATTTGTTTGTTTGTTTGTTTGTTTGTTTGTTTATTCCAAGTAAGTTTCACTGACTTCATTGGGTGTTACTGAACAAGTAAAAGAACAAAGTGGTAGGAAGGCAGATCAGTTGAAGAGGGAATAATCAGTAATCCTGAGCAAGGCTTTAGGAGTATGATAAAGTGCAGCCCAGGACTCTGTTTTCAGTATTAGGTCAACACTGAGCAAGTCTCTGGCTTTTACCCTCCACACCCTCAGAGTAAATCAATATTGTTATGAACACAGCCACTTATACCAATGCTACTGCAATGTTGCTAATTTTTCAAGTGTGCAATAGTAATTGCCAATGCCCTTTATTTTCATCATTGAAAAGAAAGGATGATTGTTCTTAGAATTAGTTAGTGGATCTGAGCTTGCCATGCAATTTGTGAAAATACTGTTAGAACTAGAAATTTAAAAAAATTCAACTTGCCTTCAGATAGATACCTTTTTGGATAAAGAGGTGTAACTAGCCAGCCGATGCAAATGGTGAAAATATGAAAAGCTGTGTATATGATGTGCTCTGAATTCTTATATCCAGTTTGTGTTTATATTTGTTGGATATTTTTGCAGGAGTGTAAAAATCCTTGGTTCCACCTGTGAAATCCCTTATTTTTAAAAGGCCACTGAATTCTACTCCCACTCCAGTGTAATCACACAATAAAGTTTTTGTTACTCTCAATACTCTCTGCCTTTATTTTCTCTCTGTCTTCACAGTCTATAATACTGAACCCTCTGTTGCATGTGATGCCCCATATCATTATATATTGTATTTTTACCTGAAATTCTGGATTGCATTTCATACATCTGATGAAACAAATTATAGTTCCTGAAAACTCAGGCTATCATCAATTTGTTAAGATGTCACAGGACTCATCACGGTTTTTACTGCAATAGACTTAAAGATGGCTACCCACTTGGAAATCCTACCAGAGTTCAGCAAATTACCCACCTGCCCATCCTAAGTGTTGCCCTCCCAGCCACCTTCTGGTGGCATTCCCACGGTTTCCATCATTCCTTGCCCCCTCATAAAGTATTGCAGTAGATGAGAGGACAGAGGGTTTTTTGCAGAGCATACTGTGAGGGTGTAATGCAATTAAACAAGGATGCTAGCCATCTGTCCCAGTTTTCATCAGGCAGAGGAAGGAATCTTGTGCTCCAGTGAAGGCACTCATCCCTTCCCCTCCATACTTTGGCAAGACAAAATGCCAATGTCTAATTTATATGAAGATGAATTGGAGGCGGGGGAGGCAGGGCAGCAGAGATTGTTGAGGAATGCAAAGAATCTTTCCATTGATGAAGCTTAGTGAAGTAGCTGCATGTTGAGATGAAGGAGATGGAAGGGAACTGTGAACACATGTACCGTATTGCCTCATCTAAGTGGATGCCCTTTACAGCACAGTTATTGTAGTAGAAGCTTGAGTAGGGAAAGCCTGTGGCATTGGGACGTGTATATGTGCATGCAGATTGGCCTCTGTCTCCCTGTTATGAGAGCAGGCTAAACCCCTCCCTCCTGGTCCGAGCAATCCCTTAATACTGCTTGCTGTATGTGTGTGTGTGCAGGACTAGATGTGAGATTAGCTGTGCTCCTTATGAATGCAGATGGCTCAGTGACCCTTCAAGTAACATAACCTCTGACCTCCATTTTGATCAACTCCAGAATGCTTTCCTGCAGAAGAATTTTTGATTACTGAGCCAAGAAACTCCACCTCAGAGAGCTTTCCTATTGTTTGGAATTGAAGATAGTTTTTGCTCTCCAGATCATTGCACTCTCTGGTTTCTTCATCAAAGAAGCTGTAGAAAGGGAATGCTGGGGTTATCTTGACTTATTTGCCTTTTGGGAGAGCAAGGCCAAGATGTTTTGCTTCCTGAGATAGAACGACAAATGTCTCTGCCCCCCACCCCCCACCCTGCTTACCAAAGGCAAGCATGAAGCAGAAGATCCCACAAATACATCTTTCCATCCCTGGGTGGTGAAACATACAACAACTAGTTAATGATGTTCTGCTCTTTCATGAGTCCCCCAAATCTGTTGCCTCAGAAAACTACTCTACTCTGCCTAATACTAGGGGCAGTCCTTCTGGTGTATATCGCTGCTGCTTCCAGCATCCCCACTTTCTTTCCCCACCATTTCTATTTCCTGCTAAACAACATACCACTGATAAGGGTTGACAGAGCGACTGGAGCAGGCTGATATACATCTAAGAACTGTGTAGGAGAGAGTTTTAGCAGGAGTTGCTTGTCACACAACCATCTCTGGACAGTCCCTCTTCTACCCAACCCATTAAATGTACAGGAGTCCTCTCCAGTTTTCACTCCCACAAGAAATGTTATGCTCATACCAAAGCACTTCTTTTTTATTATTATTATTATTATTATATTTGTTTATTTACAATTAAGCATCTCATACTTAAACAACTTGGTTTCTTACACTTATGTTTGTATACATCATAAATCAGTAAGATTATACATAATTTTAACCATCATAACTTCAACCAAAAGAAGAAAAATATAGTAAAGTAAGAGTTTTTTAACCTGAAGCTTGTCTATGACTTCCTATTTGTATTTTGGCGAATATCAGACTAACTGCATAAAAATTACAAATTTAAAATGACTTTGACAGTTTCATGTTAGATCACTCTTATATCGGCTTAGCTCCTTGCTTCGCTGGAGATGTTTAACTTCCTAAATCATAACTAGCCTGTAATTCACCCTTTTCTTTCCAGTATTCAATAATTGGTTTCCACTCTTTCTTCCATACGCTCTCTTTCCTAGCACGCAACATTTTTGTCAGAATATCTAATTCTAACATGTCTATCAGCTTATTTTTCCATTCATTTATCGTCGGGCGATCTGTATAACCTTCCACTTTTTTGTAATAACCAGTCTGGCTGCAGTAATCATATAAAGAACTATTCTCCAGTAAATGTTTCTTTTCTCTTCCTCCAGCTCTTCTAAAATGTTTAATAAGTACATCTTAGGGGTAAAGACCATATCAATTTGAAAAATCTCTGTAATTGCCCTGTGAACCTGCCTCCAGAATTTGTTGATCTTCTCACAATGCCACCACATATGCATTAAAATTCCCTTATTTTTCCCACATTTCCAGCAGTTACTATGCACACTTACTTTCATCTTATTCAATCTTAGAGGTGTGTAATACCACCTACGAGCCATTTTAATATAATTTTCTCTTATGTTTTGAGATGCTGTGAATGCAAACGATCTTTTTCTTGCATTTTCCCATTCCTCTAAAGATATGGTCTCGCCCTTATCTAGTGCTCATTTAGTAATATATTCTTTAACATACTCCCTTTCTGTAGATCTCATCAATAATAACCTATAGAATTTCGTGATGGCCCAAAGCACTTCTAATATCCCTCAGATCCCATAGATGATTTGCTTGAGCAAGACCTTCCATCTTTACTTGGGATGTTACCGTAGCAAAGAGGTGACATTTGCTGGCAACTCCAGTTAGAATATTACTTTAAATCTTGCTCTAGCAGGTGCAGTGGGTGATGCAGGGAGAGGAGAGAGACGGGAGATGAAATCTTTTAATTCTAGGTCACTGGCTCCTATCCAGTGTCAGATTCTGAATAGAAATTGCTTGCATCAAATGAAATTACAGCTGGGAAATGCTTCCTCTCATCCTTAATTCACAGCATTCTCTTTCTGCAGGGCTCAGACCTTCTGTACGTCTCTGAGCTCAAGCTGCTTCCTGTGTAACACACTTTCTGATTAGAGGCAAGAAAATATCTGTAACATCATCGTATATTAACATTGTATCTCGCTGTGTCTCTTTTGTTGGAAATGTGTTTAGGAAGCTGCACTATTAATTGGAAAAGTGATATGTGGAAAACCTCCTCTACCCCCTACTCTCCAATAGGCAATATTGCATAGCTCAGAGATTGCCCCAGGGCCTGTGGAGGATTTGGTTCGAAAACATAGTCGCACACGTCCTGTCTATTTTCCCCTGGTTGAAAAACTATGCAAAAGAGAATAGCTGCTGACACTAGAATTGATTTTTTTAATGTCTTTTGGGAGACAGGAAGAAGCTTTCTTCTCTCATATTAATATTGTTCCAGCTACCTACTGTCTGAAATACAGGTCGACCTCTGTATCCACAGGAGATATGTTCCAAGACCCCCTGTGGATACCTGAAACCATGGATAATAGGGAACCCTATTATTTTCAATGAGAAAATGCCAGATGTTGACCATAGAATCACATTGGAGGACCTAGAAATGCCTAGAGAGAACATATTTTTTTCAGACATGGATAAGCAAACGGAGGTTGGCATGTACTCTATTGCTCAATAGCTTGGGCACATTTTCTCCTCTGTCTGTGAGTCGTATCCAATGGAAGGCAGCAGAAGGTGGCTTCTACTGCTAATCGGTCTGTTCTCCTCCTCCAAGCTGCAGCCTCCTGAGTCCTTGAAACCTTTCTCTGTTTCGGAGAACTCTTCTGAACTGTGGGAGGCTGGGTCTTATGGGGCAGCAGTACAAGGGAGGGAGTTGCCCCAAATTAGGCAGATGTATCTTCTGGGTGATCTTTTTAAGCAGATGTGGATTTCTTGGTCAGTTCTGAGATCCTCTTCCCTGCTGCTCCAACTCTTGATTTCCAGCCAAGATTGGGAGATGTATAAGCTAAACTATTTTTTGATCTCTACAGCACAATTATTGTGGGAGCAAATTGCTCACAGTATGTTGTGTTTTGCCTAGGAACCACTATGTGGTCCTTTGAAATCAACCTGTACCCTTTAGATGGACTCCAACTGTTACCAGCCCAACTATTGCAGTGGCCAGGGATGATGGGAGTTGTGATGTAAAATATATCTAGGGGAACAGGTTAGGGAAAGCTGCTCTGTAGGGGACCAGAAATGTGTGCATCTATTGGTTACCACTATATTAGAATTACAGTTGGAAAACCTGTGCTTCTCTCCAGATATTGTTGAACTCCAGTTTCCATCAGCCCCAGCCGGTATGGTCAATGGTCAGGGGAAGGAGGGTTGTAATCCAACGACATTTATAACAGGGATAGAAATCAGGCAGCCCTCCAATTGTTGGTAGACTGCAGCTCCCAGCATTCTCGGTCATTGGCTGTATCTGATTAGTGTTACTGGGACTATCATCTGGAGGGCTGCATGTTTCCTGTCTTTGTTCTGGAAGGTCACAGGTTATCCACCTCTGGTGTGTGCAGTGAAGCAATTTATTTGTTTTTGCTGGTTTTTAAATTTCCCCATGCATTTTGTTTGACTCTTCTATCTGGGGACAATCAAAGTGGCTCACAAAATTTTATGACAACAGCAAGACACAAAGTTGATTTAAATACAAAAATCCCTGCAGATACAAATGGAGCTGAATTATGAAGCCACCAGATAGCAGGTAGGTCTCTCTCTGGGACAGTGTTCCAGAGACTTGGTCCCATGAGAGAAAGGGATGACTAGCAGCAGAGTTTCCAGGAAGTGAAATGAAAGGCCCATGAAATGAAAAGCATGACTGGGGCTGTGAATCCACTCCAGGTTTTAGTCTGGAATTTAAAGGAGCTAGCTAAGGCATTGAACCGTATCTTTAAAACAGGGATAGGGATAACCCTTTGGGCAACCCTTTTAAAGCCAGAATACATTCACTGACTGCCACACTGGTGTGGGGAGTCTTCAGCCACCACTGGTCATAAGCCTTCTTCATGTATTACTTGTATAGCTTCCCAGTCACTTGAAAGCTTACATATGAGCTGATGTATGACCATGTGTAGACAGGGCAGGAGCAGAATTGCCTGTTCAGCCCTAAATTTTTCATTATGGTGCATCAGGGTTACAGTTTTTCTTTGGATGGGTTCTGTACTGCTCTAGGAAAGAAGCATGTGAGGTCTATAGATCCTGTGGGAGGTTTCCATATCAGTATGTTTAGCTCCACATCTTACTGGAATGGCCTGGGAACTAGGTATATATGAGGGGGCTAGCAACCAAGCATGGTACATTTTTAGCACAAGAATTGACTCTCAGTGTCCTGTGACTTAAGAGGAAGGATGTTCTACAGCTTCTTTAATAAATCATGTTTAAGCTTTATTGTGGATTTCCTTCCATTTCTAAACAAACTCTCCTTTTTTCCTTTTATAGTATCTTAATGATTCCCATGGTCTGAGATTTCAGTCCTCTCGCAGGTCTTCCTGGAAGAGTTGTCTTGGATATCACATTATAACCCCAATCAGACGTTGTCAGAGTCCTTTGTAATTGCTAGCTTCCACTACAGTTTTGTCTTGATGTACTTTTGACCCTGAGTATTATAATGCAATGCAAAATGGTTTTTTTAATAGTATCAGCTACTGGTACCTCACCTTCTGTTTCCTTGAAGGATTTTGTTTTCACTTTCACCTCATGATTTTGGGAAACAACCACAAAGGGAACGAGGGCATGTCATCTTTTCTGTCTTCCTGAAATGAAAAAGGGATTCCCAATGCAATGCCATAATGAGAGAATGCTTATCTTTCTGACATCTCTGAAGGAAGGGTTGTGTCAGCTGAGGTTACCTCTGTGATGATTTGTGCTTGCTACACACCATGATGAGACCTATTGGAAGTCAGTCCATCCTCTTTTCATTCCTAGCCCAGGAGTTGGAAAAGTGCAACTATCAAAATGTTGAACTGAAATTCCATTAATTGCCCATGCTGGCTAGGGCTGAAGGAACATGCAGTCCTTCCAGAACCATCTGAGGGCCACATTTTCCTCACCTTTCTTCTAGCCCCCTTCCCCCCCCTCATCTTTTCTTTTGCTTCCTCCAATTACTACCTGTGAGATCTGCCATCCATTTTGAGAGCTGCTGTTCTATGTCAGTGGCAAAGATATAACCTGCCTTTGGAAGTCCTTGACCTTGACTAGGCAATGTTCTTTACCACTCAGTCAGCTTTACAGCATTTGGTTTGTTGACATTGGGGCCTGGATGTCCTTTTGTCGCCTGTCCACCTAAGGCAGGAGGGGTTCCTCTGAGGGCGCAGTTTGTTTAGTTTATGTTGTTCAGTAAATGGTGATGAATGACACACTATTCAAAAAAGGAGGCATTGAAACATAGAGTCAGTGCTTCAGAGGTGCAAAATCAAATACCAGCAGGAATGGCTTGTATTGCAAAAAGAGGGAAGCAGATTAGGAACTGGAGAAAAATCAACTTCTTGCGAAGGAGACAAGCAGCTTTTGTTTCTGTCCCCACTGCAAGTGTTATGGGCTTCATAAAGTGTCATCAGTTCTTTTCTAGGTATCTGAAGCCTAGCAGACATGTATCTTCCCTATCTTATCTACAATCATCTACTTTCTTCTCTTTGTGGTTAGTTTCACCTTAAGTACTGCCAAGCCTCTGTATTTCCCCCCTAATTATTGCTAATGAACAACTTTGCTTCAGGATAGTTACATTAGTGAGTAAGTAACTGAGGCTACAACTTATTGCTAGTTAGGAATACTGTACTAACATTTTCAGCAACGGATATGGGATCATACATGCTCATTCCATCTTTAACCCCAACCAGTCATTTGTGTTCTCTTTTTCCTCTTGGGGCCCTTTCAGACAACACAGTTATAGCACTATGATTCCACTTTAACGCCATGGCATCATCCTATGGAATCCTGGGATTGGCAGTCTGGGACGGGACCTTTAGAATTCTCACCCAGAGAACTCCTCTAATGGCTCACCAGCCCACCAATCCCAGGATTCCACAGGATGCAGCCACAGCAGTTAAAGTGAAATCATCATACGTAGAGCAAAAGGGCCTCTGGAATGCAAGGTACAAAGAACACAGGGTAGTGGAAGAAGGGGGAAATACATTTGAAATCCAAACTATTTGAAATACTGTATCTCCTGATACGAACCTCCCAGAATGTTAAGATGATCATCACGGCAAGGTTTTTATCTCGGTCCCACCATCATCACAGGCTTGCTTGGAGAGGACACAAGAGAGAGCCTTCTCGGTGGCTGCTTCTAACCTCTGGAACACCCTTCCTCAGGAGGCTAGTCTGGCCCCCTCCCCTTCTAACCTCTGGAACACCCTTCCTCAGGAGGCTAGTCTGGCAAAAACATATTTATTTCAGCAAGCTTTTAATTTGTAGCTGCATGCACAGAGGCTTTTTATTAGGGTGTGTTTTTATTGTTTTTATATATATTTTAACTTTTATACTTTTTATATAATTTCAAATTATCATGCTTTTAGTTGTATTTAACTTTTAACTGTCACTTTTTAATTGTATGTTTTTATGTATTGTGAGCCACCTTGGGTCCCATTCTGGGAGAAAGGTAGCATATAAATCAAAACAATGAATGAATGAATGAATGAATAAAATACATTTTGGAAGCCTATTGGGCCTGACCATCCTTTTTGGCAATGGACATGAGGAAAGAGACAGTCTCATGTGGAAATATTTAAATACTTCTACCAGCAGAGTTTCTGTCCAAATTGTGTTTGGGCACACTCTCTCTGATGTGTGTGTGTGTAATAGACTAGATCAGTGCTTCTCAGGCTATTGGATGGAATGGACTGGCAATTTAGTGTAAGGTCTGAACTTTCCGATGGCCGCCTCTCTCTGTAATGCCACCCTGTTGTTGCCTTTACCACTTGGCTGAACTGGGGAGAATGAGATGTGACTCATGCAGTAGTCTTTATTTGGTATCTTGTCACTTTACAGAAACAGGATCAAGATGATGCTGATGATGACCTGGAAATTGCCATTGATAACACTGCTTTCATGGATGAATTCTTTGCAGAGGTAAGGAATGTCAGGAGGGATGGTAGTGGGAATACTAGTCTTAAATTGAATGCTTCAGGCCAAAGAATAAAGATATGCTGGATTTTCATGAAGTTTGGTGGGAGGTGGGATTGTTAAAGTTTTTCTTTTGAGGGGTCTGCAAAAATACAGAAAAAACCCCCACACTTCCACCTTCTTGCACAGTTTTTGTGTAGACATTTAAATCCCATTCTGCTCTTGTTTGTGGGTGAGCAAGGAAACATTCCAGTTGGCCGGACAACTGGGCCCAACTCCCCTTTTGGCACATTGTTTAGGAAGTTCCAGTACCTGGTTGTAATGGCATGTAGATACTGTAGGAGGAATGAGTCTAAAAATAAAAATGTATTAAAAATTCCAGGGATCTAGCCCTTTTTAAAAGAAATAAAAATTAAATTCTTTAAAAAGGTTAAAATCACTTCACTTTCAAAGTCATGCAGAGTGCCACTTAAGAATGCAGACAAGCTCAATTAACATTTAAAAGTGTATTCTGAGGTCTGTGGTCTGATCACCCAGATTCTAATTAGACTCATTACAAAAACAAAGGAGTCAGTTTAAAAATGCATATCAAAAGTTTACTGAAGGTATATGAATCTTAATCTACATACTAAAATAAACTTTAAAAAGGGATTCCCAACTAACTAGGAGGATTTAGGGTAGAATGACTCACCCAGCCTTTAGCGGTAGAGGCTGCATGGTGAACATCATGGCATAGCATCATAGCAAGGCTTCATAGCAGCATGGTTTCAAAGCATGGCTACAGAGGATGGCTACAGCCGCATGGAGACTCTAACTTAAAAGAGAGTCACACAAAGATGAATAATATTTAAATTAGGTCATGTGTTGAATGACCCATCTCCAGTTGACTGGAATTGCCTAGTGAAATAAGAGAAAGGGAGTTTGGGAGAACAGAAGCATGAAGGGAAAATTCCTAGACTTATCTTAGGATGTGAATGGGATACACAAAATTGTTTTCCATTACAATAATTATTTCCCCACATACTACAGATACACATGACTAGTTACTTTTGGTATTTACAACTCCCATGCTGACTGGGGGATTCTGGGGAGTTGTTGCTGCCAAAGTAACTTTTCCAAGGTCTATGGCAGATTAGCTGCTGCTAGTTTCTGCTGTGATATTTCTTATTCCCAGTGCCTCTTGGCCCCAGAGGCCCTGGAATGAGAAAGGCGGCAGGGTGGGGGGATGGCCCTGCTTGGAGGCAGCCACCTGGACCAGTGCTTCTCTTTACAACATGAGCTAATTCTTTAAAATGGAATAAATAAAATGGTGGACGCATCCAGATTTTGCCCCTCTCTGCCAGCTCTTGGCCTAGGCCTTCAGTTCCCAGTTGTCAAATGCAAATAACTTCTTCATTTGCATTTGTTTAAAGATACTTGACTATTATATTGACTGTAGTTGTGTGTTGAGAGCTGTTGTGATTCATTAGGTAGCAAGACAGTTGGCCTACATTCTGAACGACAGTCTTTAAGATGACTCAACCATCATGTGCACAAGCTATGCACTTCTGGAGTTTGGGGTGTACCATTTTTACATGTAGTGTTTAGTTAGTGTCAGATCTCTAAATGAAGCTTGATGGTGTAGGGAATGGTACTGCTACATGCAAATAGAAAGTTGATCTTTCATTTCATCTAGAACCAATCCTCATGTTCTTACTAACATTACTGGAAACAGTTGAAACACATCTACGGACAAGTACAGTATTAGAATGATTTCACTTTTATATTTGTAAAGCAGATCAGCCTTAACAGAAGTATTGCTCAGGTGGGAGGCAGTCCTGGGTGGTGTCTTCTGTGTCAGTAGTGCAATGAATCTAGGTTTTAGCCTGAACTTTAAAAGAGCTATCCAGGGTGCTAAATTTTGTCCTCAAAGTAGGCTTAGTGCTCTGGATATCACTTTTAAAGTCAGAGTTCAAGTGTGGCATGGATTTTATTGTTTCACTGACACGGTGGAGGGATACACACTTGGGGACGGTGGCACCATTGCCACCAGCACTGCAAAATGCTTGGTATGCATAAAAGTTTTTCTGCATTGTTCTCTGAAGCTTATCCTTCTAATTGTCATCTGACTGCCTGGTCTCATGTGCAGCAGTATTCCATGGGGTTGTCTCTTATGGAGTTCATACAATTACATCAGTAGATGGACAGATGCCATCCTTGGATAGCTGCTGTCCAAGATTGCAAGTGATGCAGCTTTTGCTAGACATGTTTGTATAGACAAGTTGATTTAAACTAGTGTGGCTTTCATTTTATTTTATTTATATCTTGCCTTCTTCCCAGCATAGGATTCATGAGCAAACAAGCTTGGCACCAATGTCCAGGAAGGTATTTCATGCCCCCCTTTTTTTTCTGTACTGTTGGATTTCATCTTATCTTCTCCCCTTAACTTTGCAGATTGAGGAGACCCGGCAGAATATTGACAAAATCTCAGAGAATGTAGAAGAGGCAAAAAAGTTGTACAGCATTATCCTGTCTGCCCCCATCCCTGAACAAAGTGAGTAGGATACAATCACCTGGTGAGAAAATATGGCAACAATCCTTATGGGCTGTCCCTTCTGTGGGGCCTTAGCTCTGACTTTGCTTTATCAAGACAAGGAAATGATGGTTGATAATACAGGTCGCCCCCTGTGTGTGCAGGACTTGATCCCATCATTTCAATTATCCATCATACAAAAACATGGTCTCTCTAGGCATTTCCTAGGTCCTCCAGTGTAACTCTATGGTAACTAGCACTGGAGTTGCACTGGAGATGCCTAGAGAGGTGGCCTCTCCAGGCATTTCCTAGGTCCTCCAGTGCAATTCTACAGGGTTTGCTATTACCCACAGTTTCAAGTATTTGTGGTAAGTCTGGGAATGTATCCCTCACAGATACGGTAGGCAACATATACATAAAAATTGAATATGCCACTTTTGAGATATCATTTCCATACCTAGCGATCTCTACTCCAGAGAGTTCAGGGAGGGTGGAAGCTTTGTTTCTCTTTAGGGAGGGATGGAGCTTTCAGAAGAGGCTAAATCCCAAGAACCATCCTCTGCCCTCTTACAGCCTCAAAATTAGATCATTTTTCACACTTTGCCTTATTGTACCTGAATCGTCTCTTTCTCACTATCTGGGGAACAGTGGGGGGGGGAGGGGAGGAAGGAGACTTATTCTTGTTTTCATGCCACCCAGTGCTAATATATTTGCTTGTGTTCTGCAGAGACAAAGGACGATCTGGAACAGCTCACGGCAGATATCAAAAAAATGGCTAACAGTGTCCGAAACAAACTTAAGAGTAAGGAAGGTGTCCCTCAGGCTGACTTGGCTTGGGAATGCATATTTGTGTTGCTCTGCTTTTAATTAGGGCAGGTTTGCATTTTGCAGAGATGGTGTGATTTTGGTGGTGCCTGTGGTGTAACCTGTAGCAAATGCATGAAGTATAGATGTCCTACTGCTAACTTTAAATGCCTGTATGTGCACGCTGGCACATGGCAAAAGATAACTACCCCAATTATCCCCTTCTTGCTTCCTTCAAAACACTCAACTGCAGCTACCAAAGGAGTTGTCTTAATATTTTTAGGAGCAGAATACAGTTTAATTAGAAATCTTTGTGGAAAAATGTACAATTGAAAGTCCATTTTTATCCCTCCTTCTTTTAGGAAGAGCCAGCATGCTTCAGTTTGAGTGTTGGACTAGAATTTGAGTGCTGGCCAGGATTTGAATCCCTGCTCAGTCATGGAAACCCACTGGGTGACCTTGGGCAAGTCACAGTCTCAGCCTCACAGGAAGGCAATAACAAACCTCCTCTAAATAAATCTTGCCAAGAAAATCCTAAAGCCCATAAGTCAGAGTTGACTTGAAGGCACATAATAGCAACACTCCTTTTAGGAATTTTCTAATTAACATTTTGAATGCCATTTTGAATCTTCATCTTTTCCCCTGTTTTGAAACACTATCAGTTCCGTTTCTTTAAACCCAAGCTATAATTATGGCTGGTTGTTTAGTGCAAAGCTTGTCTTTGCTTCCCTTTTTCCAATAAGATGTTCCACAGAAATGACAGTTCCCTTTTATGGCAACACATGAATCCTTCCATATTGAAACTGAGAGAAGTAGATTTTTAAGTATGCATTTGCATACCTGGATGGGGACACAACTTCCACAGATGAACGCACTCCTTAGGGATGGTATTGCTTACATGCATTCCAGATAAGGGACTAAGGGCTCTTAATGGTGCAAGACAGAGAGGCAGAGCAGCCTTCAATCTGATGTGCAACTCCCTTCCTTGCTTTCACAGGCATGGAGCGCAATATTGAGCAGGATGAGGTCCGATCATCAGCTGACCTGCGAATACGGAAGTCCCAGGTAAGCAGAGCTCTGTGGCAATAACATACTGTAGGGTGCCTTTCCCACCCCCACCCCACTAGCCAGTGGTGAACGAGTGATGCAACAAAAAGAACTGGATAATGCACAGGTATGTTTGTGGAAGCCACAGTATATTTGTGCCTTATTTTGGGAAGAGGGGAAGAGATGCTGTGATTCTTTCCTCTTTGAAGCCACATCTTCAGGTGCATCCAATCCCAAATATGTGAGAATTAACAGTGATTCTTGGTGCTGGCAGAAGCTCTAAGCAGTGTTCAAAGGCACTTCATTCTTTGACATGATTTTGAGCTCCAGCACTTAAAAATGGATTTCAAGTTGAATCCTTTGCTCAGATTAAACCCTGAAAGACACCTAAGCGACGTGGGACAGGTGGAGGAGGCAGGGAAGTGATTGTTTCTAATTGGTAGTTGGCCTGCCCAGCAGAAATATGTGCTTTTCAGCTTGGAAAGAATTTTGGCTGCACCTAAGAACCCACTGAACTTATTGCATCTTGTTTCAGCTTTATTTTGAACTGTTAAACTATCCTTCTTTGCAAGAGAGCAAAAGCAAATGGGTTTTATCTAAAGTTAGTAGGTGCTGATGTGCAGATCATGCAATTCAAACAAAAGAGCCAATCTTGAGATATCTTTTTCCTTCTTGTGGCCAGCATTCAGTCCTTTCCCGAAAATTTGTTGATGTGATGACGAAATACAATGAGGCACAAGTGGACTTCCGGGAACGGAGCAAAGGGAGGATCCAGCGGCAGCTTGAGATCAGTACGTATATTCCTTGCTGAGTAACCTTGGCTTTCCTGGCAGGATGGAGAAAGCAGGAGGGCGTTGCTTTTCTTAGCCTTCAAGAATAGAACTCATATGGATTCTGTCCTCTCCTGTGCTAAACTGAAGATCACTCTGAGTGGCTCAGCCATGTGTACTCTCAGAAGACCCACCCTGATCTCATAACCAAAATGGTGTCATTCAGAGTTTACTCCAGTACCTGCTACTATCCCAACCATCTGGTTTCTAAGATTTCACACAGAGTTGCCATATACTTTCAACTAGTTTTTCTTTATCAGCTTGAAGTACCAGAAACTTGTGAAATTATCAAGAAGCTGAATTAATAATGGACATATTACTACTTATGTAGGGCTCTTCCTAAGTGCTTGAAATACTTCACATACACTGTCTTGCTAATCATCTCAACTGCCCTTGAAAGTTAGATTTACTTAACTCCCAAATACAGAAACCAAGAAAACTAGTATTTTATATGGTGGTCTTTTTGCATCTGTTTCATTGTTATTAGCTGCCTCAGACATGTTTTTACAGAAAGGTGGGAATACAGATTTTATTTTTAAAATAAAAAATAAAAGTTCTAGTGTTGAATTTTGCTACCAGGAAGTACATGAAGCCCTGGCTTGGGGCTGGCTGTGGAGACCAGTGAGGTGCCAAAATGAACATTATCTGGGCATGGAGGCAATTGTGCCCTTTCTTGCCCTGGTGGTTCCCTGCAGCTCACATGGCTTATTGTGGTGTTTGAAGCTCCCTCCCCTTTTTTTTTTCACCCAATGTATAGCTGGAAAGAATACAACAGACGAGGAGCTGGAGGAAATGTTAGAGAGCGGGAATCCCTCAATATTCACATCTGGGGTGAGTATCTGAAGCAGTTGATTGGATTCCTCAAAGAGAAGGAAGGGGAGAGGAGAGGAGAACTGGTGGATCCTTATCATCAGGAAGTACTGAGGGGAGGGGTGGATAACTCTGTGGGGGGGGGGTCTTTGCTGACCCCCACACCCACCCTGGCAGGCTGCACCAGCCCACCTGAAGTGACATTTCATTTTCAGACCATTTTTAACCAATTTGGTTGAGGGTATGTGGGGAGTGGGGAAAGGAACTGCTGCATTTTCAGAGATGAGGGGGCTTTTGAGATTGCAGAATGGAGCCCCAAGGGCTGCATGTTGCCAGTGGGCAAGGCTATGCCCATCCCCATCTAGGGATTGCAAGGAGTTGTTCTTTGAGGTGCCAAGTGTCATTAGCAACAAAATGGCAGCAGACTTTGTATAAGAAGGTGAATGAAAAGGTATACAGATTAAGTCTCCCTTATCCAGAATTCCGAAATAGTCCAAATTCCAAAATAGTCCATATGGGTGGCATAGATAGTGACACCTTTGCTTTCTTATGATTCAATGTACGCAAACTTTGTTTCATGCATGAAATTATTAAAAATATTGTCTATAAAATTACCTTCAGGCTATGTGTGTAAGGTGTATATGAAACATAAATGAGTTTCATATTGAGACTTGGGTCCCATCACCAAGATATCTTATTATGTATATGCAAGTATTCCAAAATCCAAAATATTCCAAAATCCCAAATACCTCTGGTCCCAAGCATTTTGGATAAGGGAGACTCTCAACTTGTATACAGAGAGAAGAAATCAGGATTTTGGCAAAGTGGTGGTGGTGGAGGAGGAGGAGGAGGAAGAGGAGATGGAGCATACTGAGAGGGCAGTGACAGGGAGGATGTGATCACTGTTACTGGTTTGCAAGTGATGATTCTTGTGCTTTTTCTAGATCATGGATTCCCAGATTTCAAAGCAAGCACTGAGTGAAATTGAAGGACGGCATAAAGACATTCTGAGGCTTGAAAGTAGCATCAAGGAGCTTCATGACATGTTTGTGGACATTGCTATGCTGGTAGAAAACCAGGTAATTGAACTACACAAGCTGGGGTGAGATGGTGAGAGAGGAGTAACCAATTGAGGAAGTGTGAATGAAGACTAAAGATGAACAGGGTTTGGTTTTTGTTTGTTTTAAAAACACACGGCAACTGTCTATTTGTTGAAACTGCATAAAGTAATGTTGATAATCCAGACGTGCAGCTGCACTGATGGAGACCATCCCAGCCTATAATACCTACTTATTTATATAATAATTACATATGTATCCTTCCTTTTCTCCAGTGAGCTCAAGGCAGCATTCAGGCTCTTTACCTCCCTGCTTTATCCTTGCACAAATCTGGTGAAGTTGGTCAGGCTGGAAGAGAGTGATTGGCCCAGCATTATTCACTGAATTTGAATCAGTGAACAAGGACTCAGCATAGATTTCCCAAGATTAAGAGGGTGGGATCCATATTTACCAAATTATTTATTTAAGTCCATTTTCTATTCTGTCACCACTATACCCTCCCATGGGCTTTCTTCCCATAGAACACTGGCTGTAGTGCAGCTCTTGTCTTTCTGTGCAGCTGCTAAAAGGAAGTGCCCATCTACCAACTGCTCTCTGCACAAGCTTTGCCTCTGTTCCTACTAGAGCTTGGAAATGTGACTTTTGGAGTGGGATTCTAGGCATTGTATACAAAAAAGTAACTTTTCCAAATTGGTTTCCATATGGAGTAACACAGAGCATGGAAAGAGACTCCTGTGTGGCCAGTGCTTCCTTGCATTATCTCTGCACTGTGGGAGGGAGCCTTTAGAAAAGGGCCCTCACTTTTAGGATGGTGAGCTCTAGAGTAGACCATCAGGAATCCAAAGGGATCTCTCTGTCTGGATTGGATGAACAGGTGAAATAATAGCAGGCCAGCTTCAGTGAAAGTAACTGTAATGTGGATGCCTTTGGAGCAAAATATTCTTCACTGCACTTAGACACTTATAGGGCCTGAAATAGCTGTGGCTACCCAGGAAAATTATCATACAATGAATAGCCCAGTGAAGGTCTCTGTTAAGAGTGCAGCTGGCAAGAGGGAGCCAAGTGATCAAAGGGCTGGTGCGCCTTCTCTTAAAGCTCATGGAGATAGACTTCTCTGTCTGACCAAACAAGGCAGTTCTTGGGTTTAGCTGTATTGCAGAGAGAGCTGTGGGGTGCAGAAACAAGGGAAGATGGGTGGGAAGGTGTTGGCTGAGAGAGTGTGTGTGTGTGTGTGCTAAGAGGATGCTGTTGAATGCAGAGAAAAGAAGTTAACAAATACATTCTGAAGATATAAATGAGTTTCCATGTTTTTTAACTGATGTAAACATAGACCTAGAGTAATTTTGATTTTACTGCCCTGACCTAGGAGGTTGATTGGGTAGTAAAGGAGTACAAGTGACTGAAACTGTATAATAGTAGACTAGTGTAGACAGAAATGGTCCATTATTAAGGTAACTTGCATGCCAAAGTGGAGCTCTTACTATGTTTTGAAAACTTGGATTCATGGGTGACTAGTCTGAGGGCAACCTGTAGCACATTTCTGGTCTGCAGATTGAGTCCTGTCTCTTAAATTTCAGCAGCCGTGTCATTTGCTATGTTCTCAAACAGTCACTATTATTCTGTTGAACAAATAATGTTTGCTTTTTTAAAAAATATATAGCCCTATCTACCCTTCCCAACTTGACCCATTTAGTTATGAGACAGAAATAGACTGCTTAATAGTGTTTAGGCTTTGATGCCGGTCTCTAAGGCCCCATTTCTTGTTTTCTGCTCACAATGCAATGCCGAGGAGGTGACATTCAGGTCAAATTACGGTGAGTGTTTCTTTCCAGAATTTAAAGAAGAATGGGAAGGGAGGGTATATGGGTTAGTTAATGTGCATCTTGGTTGTGGGATTGCAGGAGCTGTAATCCAACACATCTAGAACACATCAAGTTGGGGGAAGACTGGTCTGTGGAAGTGAAATAATTATATCTGTGGAAGGAATTATCATTCAGAGGGAGAATGAGAGCACCAAGGATGAATGCTGTGATCTTGTGTAGAATATACAAATGCTTTGTGTTCATTTATTGTGATAATATACAGTAAGTAAGGAAAGGTATGTGCTTGAAGGCTGAGTGACAGCTGTAAAATATTGGTTGGAGTGAATCTGCATATGGATGGTGATTGGGTGAGAATGGGAGGTGCTGTGGGAATGTAAATGAGAAGAGCTGTATCCTGAATCCTGTTATTGGTCTCAACCAGCCATGGAATCATTGGGATTCACCTATGTGTGGATGTACTGTTCAGCAGTTGATTCAATAAGTCTGTTCTCATTCGGTCTACCCAACAGGCCTGTAAATTCTGAGGAGAGGGAGACTGTGGGGAAAGACTATATTATGTAACGGATGGGCAACTACAGAGAACACAGGGGCCAAAAGGGAATGCCTAAAGTGGGGGTTCGAAGTGGGATTGCTACAAATTGTGGTTTCATTGCAAACCCCTGGCTCACTTGAGGAGAGGGCAAGCTATCAAGAGATCAGCTATATGGTGGGATGTCTTTGGAGTGGAGAGAAGGAGATATAGGCTACAAAGATTTAGGAAAACTGGAGATACTTCCTCAGTGACCTTCTCCGCACACAGTATTTTCTAACTACCTAACATGATTTCTCTCTGTGTCTCTCTTCCCCTTCTCCAAACTTTCACAGGGAGAAATTGTAGATAACATAGAACTCAATGTGATGCACACTCTAGACCACGTAGAGAAAGCTCGTGAGGAGACCAAAAAGGCCCTGAAATATAAGAGTAGTGCCCGCAAGGTGAGCCTCCCACTGACTACCAGCTCTACACCATCAGCTGCCTTTCTGGCTTACGCTTTCTGCTTCTGCCTCTCTGTTTTGCTTCTGGCTTTCCTCTTCCTCTGCAAGGGAGCCATGATTGACCGCATAGAGAACAACATGGACCAATCAGTAGGCTTCGTGGAAAGAGCCGTTGCTGACACCAAAAAGGCTGTAAAGTTTCAGAGTGAAGCCCGAAGGGTGAGAAGAACTAATTGGTGCCTACCCTTCTCCCACCCTCTTTCACACCCCTTGTCCCAGTGTCTTCTGAGTTCCATTACTGAAACTGTATCCTCCAAATCAACAGGAGGTTCTCAGCTCTTGCCCCTCACTGCTCCTTCTACCTAAGTCCCTGTGCACTCTTTTTTGGATGCAGACCCTATTTTTCCCCCATCCTACCCACTTGCAGTTCTAGCCATCCTTGTGACCTGTGCAAAACCCATCCAGTTGATCAATTGATGATACAGCTAGCTGTTCTTTCCCAGTAGTGTCCAGACACCCTAGTTCCCTTTTCTCTAGCATGAGGAAGTTATCTTCTTTCACAGCTCTTTCATTCTCTCAGCAGTTTCTTAAAAGCCTTGAGGACTGATCTTTACTGTACTAAGCTGAAACTACTGCTTTGGGCTGCCCTTGTCTTCTTTTATTAATTTGTTTTTCAAACCGCATTTCTGTTTAAGGCTGGGATTTTGGGAGGGGAAGGGTCTTTTGGGTAAGGGTGGGACCTTGGCAGGGGATTCTGAATGCTGCCTCTGATCCACAGACAGATTCCCCAGCCTGGCTTTTACAGCTGTTTGGCAGGGAGAAATTAAAACAACAAAGTGATATGAACAACAACAACAACAATATTTATTTGTATATGAAGGCAGAAAAGTTGCCACTGTTGAATTTCTTTTAGCTGCTTAAAGTCCCAGGGGCTGAGAAAAAGGCAACTCAGTTGTGGGAGGGGGTGTATTTTCAATACTTCCTGTTTTCACCTCCTGCTAGAAGAGGCTAAGACTGAGTATCCTTGTTTGTATTCCTTGCAGCTGTTTTTATACTGCTGGAGGCATGATAGGATAGGCAATTTGTAATCATCCAAATATCGTTGGCCAGCAACTTCCATACATCCTAACCAGTATAGCCAATGGTCAAGGAGGGTGGAAGTTGCTGTCCAGCAATATGGGGGAAATGCAATTGAGAAACGTGATGGGGATCTAATATCAATGGGTTTTTTTAGTTGATAAAGAAATTGTTATTTCTTAAAAAGGCGGACATGAAATCACTGTACAGACTGCTACCTTTTATGGCAAATCTGAACAGAATTTTTCAATTGGACCTTATATTTTAAACTTGCATGTTGAAAAATGGTGGTTGTTTATTTTATTTAAAAAATCTGAGATGACACTAATGTTCAGTTTGAGAAAGATGAAGCAAGAAGCCTCTATGTTTTAGAATCATGAAGCCCTCCAGATGTTGTTGGACTGAAACTCAAAGCTGCTTTAAGCAGTATAACCTGTGCTACAGCCCAGGAACATCTTGAAGGAATGTTGGGAGTTGCAGTCAAATAGTATTTGGAGGGCCACCCCATGTGATTCTCAAGTAAGCCTTATTGAAATTCTTCAAGTCTTGCTTCTCAGTACCTGTCCATAGGATTGGACTAGAAATCCCATTCAAGAACTTTGTCCCATAGTTAAATGTTGGATAAGGGTCTGTGCTTTTTATTCTTGGAAGAGAAAATAGTTACCAAATGCTTTGTTTTTATGTTTCTTTTTAATGTATGCATGTACATGCTTTTCACTCTCTGAGGCAAGCTTAGCACTGAAGTCATAGACCTCAAGGGTCATCCAGTCTAACCCCCTGCCATGCAGGAATTCACAATCAAATCATTCCATCCATCCTCTGTTTAAAAACCTCCAAAGAAAGAGACTCCACCACACTACGAGGCAGTGTGTTCCACTTCCGAAGAGTTCTTACTGTCAGGCAATTCTTCCTAATGTAAAGTGATGACTAAACCACATGTTTGCTATGTTTTGTATCTCTCATGCAAGATTTTTCAGCAGATAGTGTTGGGTGACCTGAGGTGGATCAGGACGTAGCAGCACTGGAGGAGGGTGGTTTAATCCTTTGCTTCCAATACAGTCTGGCTTGGAATTGCCACCAGATACCTGCTGTCACAATGTGGAGAAAATTCCTATTGGCATAACTAAGATTTTTCTGTCCATTGTGCATAGCAGCCCCACCCATAGCATTCAAGACATTGGTTGGGATAAAGACATAAATTCACTTGCCCACCATGGCCCTGATCTGGCTTATTCCCCTCACCCAGCTTTTTATTATTTAAAAGAAAGCCTTGCATGCCTGAGACAACTCCTCAGTAGGCCTCAGTAGGCTCTCATTTGACCCTAACTTGTGCATTCGGTGTTAACAGCCACTATCCATTTTAAGGCAAAGCAGTTGGATGCAAATGTATTTAGCCAATTTACAAGTGAGTGATTTAAACATGCATATTCATCACTTGTTGCTTACTGACTTGCGCATACATGTGCATTGGCTTCCCTTGGATGTGACTGGGTTCCAAACAGTGTCTAGTCATATTAATGCTGCCTGGTGTTCATCTTCAGCTAGTCACACATACAGGTCATCATTTGGTGTAGCACCCCCACTGAGTGGTGAAATTAGAAGTGTTGATTTGCCCTTACACAGCATAAATCTGAGTGTTTTAGCATAACCAGAGGCCACTTGTTTCTGTCCGTCCCTTGCAATTTCCCTTGTTTGTTGTTATTCCATGATGTAATGCTAAACCTTCCTTTTTCTTTTACCTTTCTAGAAAACAATAATTATCATTGTGATAGTGGTTGTCTTGCTGGGAATTGTAGCTCTCATTATTGGACTTGCGGTAGGGCTGAAGTAAAAGCAGCCAACAGGGCTGCTGGCATTGAACCGTAAGTAACCTGAGGTGGCGCAGTGGGGGAGCAGGAGGGCTCTTCTGATTCTTTACTGCCTTTTTACCGCCTTGCTGAGGTTACATTAGCCACTCTATCTCCTCTGTTGCTTGTCTGTTGGGAGGGTTTCTGCATATTTCAGTCTCTGTCTGGTGGGTATTACTGCTTCAGGACCAGGGTTGACTGAGTTTGTCTGTTCTTAAAGTCCAAACTTCAAAGAGATTTTATGTCTTTAAAGCAAGCTGTATGTTATCTGCAGACATACGAAGAGGAGTAGGGGGCAGATAGAGATCTTTATTAAGCTTCTTAAAGATTGTCACCAAGGGAGAGGTACCCTATGGTAACCTGTTTCACATCAGGCTTAACTCCATGTGTATTTTACTAGTTCTGCAAAAACCTTTGTTCTTTTTTATTGAAATGTCTATCCTTATTCTCTCTCCCTCTCTCTGTCTCTCTCTTTTGGCTAGGGTTCAAATGGTGGAAGGGAAGAAAGGGACATAGGTACAGCATTGCTGCTGAGATATATCTGAAAAATTAGCCCCCTGAGAGTTAATAAAATTATATTAAAAAACAGGATTCCTGACACTCTAAAATGCTACCAAATTTTTGAGGTACAGTAATAGGAACAGATTTTCTTTGGTTTTTTTCCGGGCTGTGAGGCCGTGTTCTGGAATAGTTTCTTTCTGACGTTTTGTCTGCATCTGTGGCTGGCATCTTCAGAGAATCGTTGGGTAGGTATGTGTGTGGAGTTTATATGCTGTGAACCCCTGTTGGGGAGGATATGTAAATTTGTGTAATTGAATGGTTAGTTTCTGGGTATAGAAATACAAGGCTCATTAGTGTCTGTTTGGCTAATGGTTGGTTGATGGGCCATTATCTGCTGGGAACCCCCCTGCCCTGGGTGGAATTCCTTTGTAAGTGTTGAGTTTTGATTCTATTGTATTTCAAAACTGGGAGCCAGATTTTGTTTACTTTTAAGGTTTCTTCTTTCTTGTTGAAGTTGTCCAGGAGTTTGTGGATTTCAATAGCTTCTCTGTCCATTCTGACATGATCGTTGTTGGCCTGGTCCAGAATTTCTGTTTTTTTTAAAAATAGCATTTTGTGTCCAGGTTGGTTTATAACATGTGCTGCTACCGCTGATTTTTCTGGTAGCAGAACATGTTATAAACCAACCTGGACACAAAATGCTATTTAAAAACACAGAAATTCTGGACCAGGCCAACAACTATCATGTCAGAATGCACAGAGAAGCTATTGAAATCCACAAACACCTGGACAACTTCAACAAGAAAGAAAAACCTTAAAAGTAAACAAAATCTAGCTTCCAGTCCTGAAAAACACTAAAATCAGAACTCAACACTTGCAAAGGAATTCCACCCAGGGACAGGGGGAGTTCCAGCAGATAATGGCCCATCAACCAACCATTAGCCAAACAGACACTAACGAGCCTTCCATTTCTATACCCAGAAACTAACCATTCAATTACACAAATTTACATATACTCCACAGGGGTTCACAGCATATAAACTCCACACACACACCTACCCAACCATTCTCTGAAGATGCTAGCCACAGATGCAGGTGAAACGTCACAAAGAAACTATTCCAGAACATGGCCTCACAACCTGGAAAAAAACCAAGAAAATCTATGGATGCAGGCCGTGAAAGCCTTCGACTTCAAATAGGAACAGAGTTGGTCTGTGATTGGGAGGGTGGGTGACTGAAATTCTTTTGGTTTCTGAGCTATAAATTGCACCTGTATGTTTTAATTTTTTCTTCTCAAGTTTTTGCTTCCAAATGTTTCCTAGTATTTGTGATGTGGTGGAAAAGCATGTTTGACCAATTGGAAAGAGGCCAAGTTTTTCCAAAAGGCCTGAGATGTGGTTCCTAAAGTTTCTAGAGCAACTTGGCTAGCAGTTCCTTCAAAGAAGAGACACCACTCTAGTGCTGGCAGTGTCCAAGAGTTGACACTGGTGTTTCTGCAGCACTTTCCCCTCAAACATACATGCACACAGCTTGTTCATTGGTCAAATATCCACACATCTGCCATTCTGTGTCTGTAACAAGGGTGGGAATGATGTTGTCCTCCAGATATTGGACTGCAAATCCCAGCAGCCCTAGCCAGCAGCACCAATGCTGGATGCCAGTCCAACAACATCAGTGGGACCACATCATTCCCACCCCTGGCCTATAGTGTATAAGCTGCTCTGTGTTTACAGAGTAACATTAACAGTACAGCTTGATTGTCTTAGCATCCCATCTGAATTCTCCAAGGCCATCTGTAAAGATGAGAATGTAACAGTGTTACCACCTGAGAGTATACATAACCATTGTGCCAACCTTTCCTTTCATCTCACACTTGAGAGCAGGTTAATGGCAGTTGCTCCTAAAACATCCCTCTATAAAATATCTGTATTCCTCCTCATTCTTGACATCTGGCCCTGAGCACCACCCTTAGATTGTGAATCTTTACTGTTCCTCAAATACCTGCCTTCTCCACTCTCCCTGTCTTATGTCGGGGTAGACAATCTAGTGACGGCCTGGATGTCTTGGATTACAGTTCTCATAATATCTGATCATAGGCCTTGTTAGTTTATAAGAGTGATGATCCAAAATGTCTGAATGGCATCAGGTTGCCTATTGCTGGCTTCTGCACAGGCCATATGCCTAGGCTCAAGATCTAATAGGAAAGAGGAAAGTGAGAAAGTTCATTGTCTTTCTTCTCAAAATACGTTCCCTTTGTCCTACTATTCTGTAGTAATTTGGTGCATCCTTATGATCAGAATAATTGGTTCTCCATTCTTGTATGAAAATTAACTTGTCCCACTTTGTTCCTTTCCTTTTCCTCCAGATGTTCCCAAGCTTCTCCTGGGTTGGTAGCAAGACTTCCCTCCTGATCCTCACCACCATGGTGTGACCTTTCCTTGCCTACCCTCCAGCCTGGCCTCTTGGATTAAGTATGAATGGTTCCCTGCAGAATGAGTTCACTTGCACCAGTGCTTCCTGTGAAAGCAGCATGTTGTTCCAGTTCACTCCTTGGATAAAGCTCTTTAGCTGGAACCTTGTTGAATCCCAAAGTCCAGGGATTGTGTAGCACTCCAGAGAGGAATCTCCCATCAAATCTGTTCCCTACCCATCCTTTTCCTTCCTTCCCACTACACCTGGTGCCTCCAAATGAATCATATCCTGTTTTTAAGTCTACAGCCCTCTCAAATGTTCTACAGTACAGTGGAATGAACCTTAAAAGAAATTGTGGAGTCACAAGCCTACCTCACTGTCTTGTTTTCAGTGGTGCCTTTTTCTTTTTAAAGAACGATGTCGAGGAAATACCAGACATTGTTGCTCATTAAAATGTTCATTATTGGGTAGGAGTCAAAGTGGTACCTTCTGTATAATGCCCAACCACCAGCCAGTTGTATACATGGGCTGGCTTTTTCCTGGCCTTTGAAGGATGGAGTAGATTTTTCAAACTCTGCATTGTTTGCAAACTGCAGCTCTTATCACACTGGTAGTCCTTCAGCACATCTTGCTCACAAAGAGCCCAAAGAGAAGTCAGGGCAAGGAATTATGTTGAATACTTAATAGACCAAGTTTTTATGTGAAGTTTGAAGTTAACCAACCCATCTTGAGGAGAGAGATCATATTAGGACCCAATGCAGGCACTCCCAACATGAAAATACCAAGATATTCCAGACTTCTAAATCATGGTCACAGTTGCATATTGCTGAATGGATGTAGCATTAGCATCAAAGCCCTCCAGATCTGAGCTGCTTGTGCTAACTTTTTATTTCAGCCTCATGCATCACAGCAGAGTTTCCATGCTTTGGGCACTTGAAACTGGTTGGTGGTTAAAGGGAAAGCTGTTAACAGATGCCCATAGATGAAAACACTCTCTTGGGATATGTGTTGCCTGTAAATTTGATAGCTCACTTCACTTGTTTTGAATGCAGTTCAGTTTCTGAGTGGATGTAATTATTTCATGATTGAACATTTAATTTTACTTGCGTGGTTGTGCGTTTTCTCCTGTTATGTAATCGTGAGTTTGTATTTGTCTGATGACATAAGTATTGTGATAAATCAAAGGTGTTGTTTGCTTTGAAATGTTGATGTTTTGTACAGTGGGTTTCTACCTCCTATGAATGTTGTATACGCCACCCATAATAGCTGTTCATAATCTGGCAACTTGGTTTACAAGACAAGAAAAAGCTGGCTTGGAGAAAAACATTGGGTTGAAGGACAGCTGAGAAATGTGCCTTCCTGATATCTAAATTCCAAGCAGAGAAACCCTTCCTGTTAGATAAAAGTCTTGTTAAAAGACAAGAATAGTTTTATCTGCTGTTAAGAGTGGAGTTCTAGCAATTTTTATATTTGTGTGATAAAAATTCCCCTCAAGTTTTGTGTCCAGATAAGGCATTTTAGATTTCTTTGTATGAGTAACTTGGGTATTACTACAACTTGTAAACTCTTCGGCCCTCTCACTGCTTTGCCTTCAGCTGGGCCTTGTCCTCCTTCTTCCTAGGTGTCACTCATGGTAACTAGAGGGTTTGCTTGTGTATTTGGGACATGTAAAATTGGCTAGGAGTATAGCACGTGTGAAGAAATTTGTTTGATTGAGCCTAGCCATAGTATAAGAGCAAGTGTCAAATTTTTTCCTTCAACATCAGGGGCCCTTTCACACTATAGTTATAGCACGATCATTTCACTTTCAACTGCCATGGCTGCATGCAATTTTCAGTTTAGGGAGGGTTTGCAGCTTAGGGTGGAGCATTTAAGAATTATCAGCCATAGAGGTCTAGTGCCTCCTGAAACTACAAACCCCAGGATTCCACAGTATGCAGTCATGGTAACTACAGTGGAATCATAGCACTATAATTGTGTAGTGTTAAAGGGGTCCAGTAAATTCATTGCATGGAAGCCTATCTCAGGGCGTAGGTTCTGGTAGTAATATTTATTTTACTTTTAGGGCAGGTGCACCCAAGGCTATTTTACATGTACCCAAATTATTGGCAGGAAAGGTAACCTTAGCTGTTCTCATCCACTTGAGATACAGCCCTTTGATTGGAATTTAAGGGTTTATTTTCTGGGAGAGATGACCCACTACTTCTTAGTCACTAGCATATTCTGATTGGCCTACCTACTTTTCCATAGGGCACCATTCACACCCACCAAACATCAAGGTTGTGCTATCTTGATGCTGTAAAAAATTGGTTTGTGCCATTTTGATGCTGTAAATTTTCTGATGTTTTCTCTGGTAAAAAACATTTGCATCACCCACATCAGTGAGTGCATGGACAGAGCTAGGAGGAGGATGTCTCTCTTGATGTAATTTCCTCCAGGCTTTGATGTCTGATACTTGCAGGGTGGCGGTTGTGGGAGTGCTTCGAGTGATCAGATGTGAGAGCCATATGCTATATGTGGTCAGCGGCAAATTAGGTTCTGTCAATGCTTTTAATTTTTTTAAAGGTAAAAATAAATGACTTTATTTAAGCATATATATGTGGCATATATGTTGTACTTCTGGACTGGATGCTGGCAGTAGAAGCCATTGTACTTGCTTTGAGGGTAGGCTCTTTTTTAGTTTTTTATATCTAATTGTTCTATCAGAGATTGAAAACAATATCTATATAGAGAGAGATGGATATATGGTTTCCTCCCCCCTCTCTCACTATATATATATATATATATATATATATATATATATTTATATGAGAAATACTATTCTGCCTGCAATGCCCAATTTCTGGGTGGTGGTGTCCAACACTTAGAACATTGTAGTCCATAAGTAATGTTTTTGTGTATGCTTTTGCAACATACGTGCAGCACATGTGGTGGAGGGGAACATTACTAGTACAGACATAGATGGATTGAGAAGTTCTGTACAAGCACATCTGAAACACCAACTGCACTGGAGTCCTTCCTCCCACTTCCTGTTATGTCAAATCCTTAAGGTAAGGTTATACTTAATGAGGTTTCATAGATATCATTGGTCTTGTTAGTGTTTTTATACGGGCGTCAGGGCCAGTTTAAGGCACCACCGGTGTCAGCATCCACGGGGGGGCCCCATCATTGTGGGGGCCCCCATAGTAACCCTCCTGCAAAAACATTATTAGTAATAATCTGAATATCCTGTACTGTGAATAGCTTAGGTTGAGTTAGGTTACATTGACCTGAGATAAACATATGGGCCCTCCAAAATAAAGCATTGCAGCCCCCACCCCCAATTCCTTAAACCATCCTGCCGTGCTTTACTCCTAAACAGCTGAGCACTCTACAGGACTCAAAGTAGTGCTTCTTCACTATGTAAAAGTAAATAATTGAGGACACAGGTCCCTTCTAGAATATTTCATTGAATAATTTTGGTGCCATCTATATCTGTGAAAGAAGAACCCATAATTTCCTCTTTCATTTTTGTAGATTATTTCCAATCTTCTAGTCTACAGTCCCATCCTCTGTTCCTCTTACCTGCAAAACCCATCCTCTTTTTCCTCACATTTCTCACCAGCCCGTTTGCTTAAATAAGTCTGGGTATATTACTACTAATGTTTCCTTCCACTGAACAGAAGAAGATCATGATCATGATATGCTGCATCATTCTTGTCATCATTCTGGCCTCTACTGTTGGGAGCTTCTTTACCTGAGTGCCCATTCCCTGTCCCTCGCCACTTGCCTCAGGTAAGTTCTACACAGATATAGAAACTGGATCTCATTTTTTATGGAAGTAACTGGAGTCAACAATGCCAGTACACTGCATTCTGTTGTATAATTTGCCAACTGGACTAGTACAGATCTAATGATGCTGCTGCAGAATGCCTCACCAGATAGCATGGCGTGTGTGCACACGCGCGCTACCACTAGAGCTGGAAGAGATTAAGTGAACAAAGACACTGACCTAGCAATAAGCCTTTGCAATCCAGTGGGGTGAGGGAAACAGAAGATATACTAGTTCAAACATACAGAAAATCAGTATTAGAATGAGATGAGAGGCTAACCACTGCTGAACTCATGGGATGAAGAAAATGTCTGTAGTTTCATAAATGTTATTTGCTATTGTTTTATCACTTGCCCTCTCTGTTATCTTCTCACTACTTTGCTTTATCTTTCCTTTCAGAACGGATCTGCAAGATGGCTTTTTTACTTTCATGCCTCCCCAGGTCCTACAGTCTGCAGTGCTTCCTCTTTTTATGGACATATCATCACCTTTCAAAACTAGCTAAATTCCAGGCAATTGGGATGAAAAGGGCAGGAGCCAGAACAAGGCCCAAGCTTAGAATGCTGGCATGAAGTATACAAGAGCGAATGTGAAGATTACTGGAGCACAGGGGCCTTGTTCCTAGCTGCTTTCCTCAGCCAAACTCAGTTTTTCTTGATTCACTTAGCAATCTCTAATTGGACTTGGCCTTTCCATTGTGCTGGCTCCTGCCCAGTGAGTAACTTCTGCAGTGAAACGAAACATTTGGGGAGAGCCCTTAATGGTTTGTGTATCTGTGGAAGAACACCACGAGTTACCACCTCCTTTTAAGGCCTGTACAGCTGCTCTAAAGTTAAGAGTTAGATCACAATTGCTTGCTCGCCCACAATTTTAAGCTGTTTTCTCTAGCCTTGCTTTCTCTTCTTGCTCAAACTATGTCAAAGGGAAAAATGACTTCTAATAGAAGCTTTACTTAATATATCTCCAAAGGTCTCTTTGTGGACTTCTGGATAAAGAGACTGACCACCCTGGATTGTGTCCTCAGCCACTGACCAATGTTGCTACAGAAACCCTTGTCACACTTCTGGTCTTAGAGTCCATTTATTTGTGATATATGACAAAAAATTCTGCAGACACTTCTAGTGGAGTGAGGAGCCTATTCTACCAAGGGTGGGGTTTTTTGCCCAATTTGTTACCAGATGTATTAATATGTATAACTTATTATATAGGTCCCACAGTATATCTCCATGTATATTTCCAATGTCCTGGGCAAGGGGAACTTCTCACTTATTTCAACAACTTAAGCTGTATTTATTCAAGTGTATGTGGTTTCCTCCCTTCGGTCACCTCCCTGCTAAAGATGAAGCTGGAACATTTGTTTCCTATTAAACCAGGCCCCATGATATATCCATTTGTTCCTTCTCCAGCTGGGAAAACCTTCATGTTTTCCCTGTAAAGATAAACCAATCACCTGGCAGAGGAAGGGAGATCTCTGCAACTGCATGATAACCTGTCATTCCTTGTATAAATTCAAAGTCCCAAACACACTAGTGTGTGAAATGGGCATAAGGTATTCTGTGCTGAAGAAGAGCTTATTCAGAGCTTTAAACTGTGGCTCATTTAAGCTACTCTGCTAGTATTCAAAAGGCATGGATGTTAACAAAGGAATTTTACTAATAAAGAGTATGCTTGAGTGAAGTGGTGTCAGTTGTGATAGACTAAGTAAAATAAGAAATTGCTCAAATACTGTAGTACATGAGGAACCCATTCTTTCTGGCAGGAGTTGTTAACATGATGCTCAGGGTTTGTTCCCAGTTGTGCTCAAAAGAATGGACTAAGCTCCTTTGCAGTTATAACCTTACTACTACTTCTCCATCAGAATACATTATATATACAAATGCCTTCTTCTAAAAAATGGGACTCAGGACAGCTTTATAAGAACTGATACAAGTCTGTACTATTTCCCAATGTAGTTCCATTCTTTCTAGAACAATTCTACTTCAGTCCTATGCCACTGGGTATCAAGTGAGACTGGGGTACGTACTGAAATTCAGCACTAATATATTGAAGTGAGGCACTGCAGACAAATCAAGGCTTCATATACCTTGTCAAGAACCACTCTGAAATACTGGTACTATAAAAGCTCTGAAATACTGGTACTATAAAAGCTACAGAAAAAGAAAACCAAAAAGGCTAACATCACAGGTTTTAGGCATTAAATTAGTCAACTACAATTCTGTTGTTTCCCCAGATTCTACATGAACTACAAATCTACAGCTCTGTTCTAAGGCACTGCAATCTAAATGGCAATCACTAGAATGCACAGGTGGACGTATAAAAAATAGGCCACATTTATTTAGCCAAGATCCATGTAATTTCAACCTCGCCCTCCATATTTGCCCAACCCTTAAGCTCCATGGTACACGCCACATCCATTACCGATGGTAACCTGGGAGGGAGATACACAGTGTGTTGTAAAAAACTTACAATTAGGGAGTAAAATTCTGCTGTGATATAACAACTCTCCATAAAACCCCACTTATACTCTATCAGGAAGAAAGAATTTTCCCCAGTAGCGGCCCTTCCACTGCAAGTCGTAGGGGCTCACGTATTTCCTCATCCCCAGCATGTTGGCTGTGACAATGCGTTCGAAAGTCCATGGATTCTGGTTGTTACGTCGCCTCTCCTCTTCTTTCTCCCACATCTCTTGTAGGGATTGCTGGCTGACTGCTTGGGCTGGGAAGGGCAATTTCTTTGCCACCTGGGTTAGAAAGCGCTTCACCTCACCAAATTCACAGTGCCCACCTACTTCCACTATGAGACGACCAGCTTTCACTGCTGTCACATAGTGGTCTATTGCACCTTTACCACCACCCATCCGCTGTCCTAGCCCTTTCCGGGTGATGGGCTTGTAAGGAGGTGGGACTCTCCACACTGCAAACATCGTCTTGGGGTTCAGGTGCCGGTTGATAGTCAAGCGCATCATTTCAAAGTGACCCCAATGGAGGTATCCACCACCCATGGCCTAAAGGCAGAAGGAGGAAAATAAGTTATTTTTATAGTCAATGTAAGGAAAGATGTTACACACGAACATCCATATTCATGTTCCTGAAGCTACAAAGAAACACCTTTTAACCTGCCCCCACCCTTTTCTAACACCATAGCATAGTTTTGTTCCACATCACTGAGAAGCGACAGCAAGGTGACTCTTACCAGGATACCATATTGTCCTTCTGTGAATTCTGTGGCTTCTGTAGATGGACCACGGATATCACGTAAATTCTTGAATTCTCGCCTGACTTTGGGCAGACTTGGAGCTTTCTCAACAAATTTCAGTTTGGGTTTCTCAGGAATGGTGATGCCTAGAAGGAATGGAATTGCATATTTATTTAATACTTCTTTTTTTAATGATCTGGCCAGACCAACAGATCTAATGTAAACCATACAGAAGCATTACTGGAGAAACTGGTTCTGAAACCACTTACACTTGTACGTATGTGCCTTCACATTGCCTGTTAACTTATGGTGGCCTCATGATTTCAAGGGTTTTCATAGAATATGATAACTCAATGCTTACATTTGGGCTAATAACTGAGGAAAACCCTGGATGCCTTTAAATATCACAGCCCCAAGATGCAGAATAATTCACTTATCTGTTCCTTCCCAAATACTACCTGTGTATCCTTTCAAATTTCTTTGAAGAGAGCTTTTAGAGAGGGGAGCAGATACCATCAGCATGTTAACACAAAACAAAAAGGCAAGTGGCCTTCCAGAGATGGCAGTACTGCAGCCATGATCCTAGACAACAGGCAATGGTGAAGGACCATAAGAGTTGCAGTACAAAAACATCTGCAGGACCAAACTTTTCCATTACTGATCTAAAGGCTGATGGTGAAGGCTGTTAGAAGTTAGGACTAGTGACAACGGCAGCTACCTCCAGTATACCCCAGAGAAAAGAGAGCACTAGAAGTGTTCTCGAGAAAAGTCTATTTTGATCTTGCTTCCTTCCTACAGTGACTAACAATAACAAAGGTTTCTCCACCTATGTACAAGTGTACATACTAGATAAAGGAAATATGAACTGGCCCTAATTTGGAAGCTGATTTCTCAGACTTCAGTGGACTCATCTTGCCCTGCCCTAGGGGTGGGAATTCTGAAGCCCTCCAGATCTTACTAAACTGAAACTCCCAGCACTCTCACCACTAGCTATGCTGAGTCGGGCTGCTGGAAGTTGCAGTCTAATAACAGATGGATGACTGCAGAATTGTCATCCTTACCCTACCCAACATAGGTGAATATATATATAGGCCACCAGCACCCCACCCTTATCCACAGAACCAGTATCTGCGGTTTCAGTTATCTATGGGACACAAAATACTATAGATTTGTCCTGGAAAACACAGAGACATCCTCTCTAGGCATCTTCTAGGTCCTCCAATGCAACTCTATGGTAAGTTTGTACAGGAAGTCCTTTACTTTAACAGGATTTGCTATTATCCTGTTACATATCCCCCACAGATAAAGAGGGCGACCTGTGTATACGTGTGTGTGTGTGTGCGCGCCACTGTATTTCTGATTTTTATGTACAGTGAAGAAAGTTAGGAAGAGGATCAATTTATTTAAAATTTGGTGCTGGAGGAGAGTTCTGCGAATACCATGGACTGGCAAAAAGAGAAATAAATGGGTCGAAGAGCAAATCAAGCCTGAACATTCCCTAGAAGCCAAGGTGACTAAACTGAGATTATTGTACTTTGGCCATGTCATGAGAAGACATGACTCACTAGAAAAGGCAATAATGTTTGGTAAGGTAACCAAACCCCAGTAGATACTGAGGGCCCACAGTAGATACCATTTAATTAGCCTTCATTCCCAGTTATTGTGCATAGGACTTGCTCTCCTACTGTCTGCAGTTATAGCTGAATACAGTTACAATTACTATACATCATCCTACCCCACTTTTTTTTTAAAGAAAGAAAACTCATATCTTATGCCCACATTAGTGTTGTTTGTCAACATACCAGTGTAATCTAGAGGAAGGACAAATTTCTTCAAACCAGCAGTGAGAAGTTTGTGTCCATTGGACTCTGAAGAGAAATGCAGGGAAGATAAAATGTTTGAAGTTAATGCCAAGCAAAAATTAGCCCCCACAGAATCATTGACAAGGACACTCTCTCTTCCATGTACCAATTCATGATAATTCATGACAATTCTACACTTGGAATAGGAGCTGCCTGCAATAGGGCAGAGAGAACACTGCTTTTATATGGTATATTTTCTTTGGTGATGTTGTGTTCTAGAAATAAGATGTGGAACACAGACCATCACGATAAAAGATATGGAACAGGGTGTTCACAGGATAAAACTTTAACTTTTCTTTTTACAAGCAACCGAAGGCTGTCTTCTGCAACTAACAGAAAGTAAAAATGGACACAAAGGGGATCTGCTTTACTGTTGCTGCCCTATTAAGTAGGGTAACTAGCTGAAGAAAAAAGGATTACTGAACCACTGTTAATCAAAGCATGCTATAGATACTGCTTCTCACTCTTTAGCACATGCTGCTTGTCATTCTTGCATGACAACCTCTATTTCTCCAAGCTTCCATTTTAGATAACTATTATAGGTTCAAGGATCCTGTCTTTTGAATCTCATAATTACAGGAACCAGCCTTACTTAATGCATATGTGTGTGTATGTGCCTTCAAGTTGCCTGTTGACTTAGAATTGCATAGTTGAAAGAGACGACAAGGGCCATCAGTCCAACCCCCTGCCAAATACACAATCAAAGCATGCCCAACAGATGGCCATCCAGCCTCTGTTTAAAAACCTCCAAAGGAGACTCCACCACACTCCCGGGAAGCAGTGTATTCCACTGCCGAACAGCTCTTACCCTCAGGAAGTACAGTACTTCCTAGTGGGGATCCCATGAATTTTATATGGTTTTATTAGGCAAGAAATACTCAGACATGGTTTTGCCAGTTCGTTCCTCTGAAATATAGCCTACAACACCTGATATTCATTGGCCATCTCCCATCCAAGTACTAACGTGGGCTGACCCTGCTTAGCTTAATTCATAGATCAAGCTGAAAAGTGACAGGCGACAACTATGAAGTGTAAGAACTATTCCATAGTGGAACAGAGCGTTGGGGGTGGAGAGTGGACTCGCCTTCTTTGGAGGTCTATAAACGAGGTTGGATGGACATCTTTCAGGGATGCTATAGCTGTGTATCCCTGCATGGCGGGGGGGGGGGGTTGGAATAGATGGTTCTTGTGGTTCCTTCCAACCAGGGCCAGTTTAAGGCACCAGCAGCGTCAGAATCCGCAGGGGCGCCCCATCATTGTGGGGGGCCCGTAGCAACCCTCCTCCTGCAAAAACATTATTAGTAATAATCTGAATATCCTGCACTGTGAACGAATGTTGCTGTCCTTGAGCAAGCAGGGATCACCAGCATTGAGGCCATGATATTGAGAACACAGCTGTGCTGGGCAGGGCATGTTTCTAGGATGGAGGACCATCGCCTCCCCAAAATAGTACTTTATGGTGAACTCGCCACGGGTCAGCATAAGAGGGGCGCTCCAAAAAAGCGATACAAGGACTCCCTGAAACAACATTGATCACCAACAATGGTCCACCCTGGCCTCACATTGGGAGGCATGGAGACACACTATCCACAGTGCTGCAGCCTTATTTGAGAACTCACACCAAACAAGTCTTGAAGAGAAACGACAACGCAGAAAGAATCGCAACCCAGAAACATCACCCAAGGAGACCTTCTGCTGTGCTTTCTGCAAACGGACATGTTTATCTCGGATTGGCCTTTTTAGTCATCAGCGCGCTTGCAGAAAGGGTGGGATTAGTCCTTCCTGAATCTTCGTTTGCGAAGAAAAGCCAGAGAGAGAGAGAATAGCTTGAGTTAGGTTACACTGACCTGAGATAAACATATGGGCCCCCCAAAATAAAGCACTGCAGCCCCCCCCCCAAATCCCTCAAACCGGTCCTGCTTCCCACTCATACGATTCTATGAATGAATTGGCACCTGTCCCTCAGAACTGCTATCAAAGAAAACTCACCCTGCCGCGCCCTCCTCGCTAAAACGAACTCCAGGTTGTCACAGAGTTACCCCCCTCCCCAAGTTACTGTAATTCCCCAAAAAAACCCAAGCCAGCACGGCTTCAGAGAAGCGAGTATGAAACGGGGGGGGGACCATGCTCCCCTGGGTTGCTACAGAGAAAGAAGCGCCCACCCGCCTCATGCCCCTTAAAAGCAAATGCCCTTTAAAGAGACCCCTCACCCACCTGCTGGACCCCCGCCGGAGAGGGCGAATAAAGGGCGCCCCAGCCGCCTCCACATGACGGGGACGGGGTTGGGTAACGGGACACCCCGTCCGCACCGAGAACCAGGCTCCGGAGAATCGGGACCAGATCGGAACAAGGGAAGGGCGGCTGGGACTGAAGCCCCAACTAACCCTCCATTCCGACGAGGTGCGTCGCCTTAATCCGCTCCGATAGCGACACTTCCGGCAAGAAGTAGGCAAGGAAACAACAGACAGGATTTCTTCGTTCCGGGGAATAAATGGCCCCAGGGAAGGAGCCGTAAATTCTTACTTCTTGGTCTTTCTTTGCATAAGGATTATTTACCTCCCCACTCATGAATAGGGTGAGGGGAGTTGGAGAGGAGACGCTCGGCCCAGAGGGACTCTACTTAGGCCATGCGAAGTGTTGCTGGACTGCAACTTCTACCCTCCCTTGCCAACCACTGGCTATGCCTGGCTGGAGCTGAGGAACCTTTGGCCTTCTAGACGTTTTGGAGTTCACCTCCCACAAGTCGTAGCTAGCATGGCCAGTGGTGTGGAATTATGGGAATTGTAGTCCAAAAATCTAGAAAGCTAAAGGTTCCCCACCTGCAGTTACAAGTTGCTCATCCCTGATGTAATGCAAGGATAAGTATGCAAGACAGGGGATAAAGTCAGGGTGCCTGTAGGTGCAGGTGAGGCTTTTGCATAAGAATTACTTGAACTCAACAGGGCTTGATTCTATGGTAGAGTGCTATTATTCCACTTTAACTGCTATAGCTGCCTCCTGTGGATTTCTGGGGTTTGTAGTTTAGTTTAGTCCCTAAACTGCAAATCCCAGCATTTCACAGGAGGCAGCCAGAACAGTTAAAGTGGAATAATAGTGCTATTACTGTGTCGTTTGATATTCTTAAGTAGACACCTATAGCATACGATCACAATGTTTTGCAGATGAAAACCAGGACATGGATGGCCAAGGAACATCCAAGGATGGTCAAGATGAGAAAAGTAATTAATGAGGAAGAACAAACAAACTAGGAGAGGCTGCAACAGTTGTCTTTTACCTGAGCCTACAGGGAAGTGCAAGATTCCGCCTCCTCCCCAACTCATTAATTGAATGCAAACTACTTTTGTACTTTGAACTCGGTTTGCTGAGTTGAAAGTAAGATAAGGACAAAGGGGGTAAGTGGGAGGATAGAGAAACTGGGACATTTTAAAAAGATTTGAAAAAGAGAGATGACAGAGAATTAACCAGGGCTGCCCCTGCCAAATTTGGATGGTTGGAGGGTGTGGTATAGGATTGCACTTTTTAAAAATTCCATGCTGCTTATCAGCTTTCTCCCTCATTCCTTATATTGCCATCCCTAAATATTCTTAATTTGGAATTTTATTTGACTGTGAATTAGATTCAGCCAAAATGCCTTAGGTTTTTTAAAGAATAAATGTTTGATTTGATTTGATTTATATGCCACCTTTCTCCCAGAACGGGACCCAAGGTGGCTCACAATATATAAAAACATACAATTAAAAAGTGACAGTTAAAAAGTTAAAAACAATTAAAAGCAGGACAATTTAAAACTATATAAAAAGTACAAATGTTAAAAAGAAAATAAAAACAATAAAAACACACTACCAAAAAAAAAAGCCTCTGTGCACAGTGTTAAGAATTAAAAGCTTGCTTGAATAAAAACATCTTTGCCTGCCAGCAAAAGGAAAGCAGGGAAGGGGCCAGACTAGCCTCCTGAAGGTGGGAGCAGCCACTGAGTCGTTCAGACCATCAGTAACCATGTGGAGACATGTTTACTTTTTCTTCTGTTTGAAAACCAAGTATTTTTAAAAGGTTAAACAGAAAAGGTGAGTCATCACTTCCAGAAGAATTTGTTGGTGGCCGCTGCCACCATGCCACTGCTGCTGCTTTTTCTTCTTCTTCAGACCCCCCCTCCAAAAAAAGGGTGATCTGATACAGTCTCAGGGGCTGCAGAAAAAACCATGGGGAGTGTGTGCCTGTTAAGACCACACTTTGCTTACCCCTGGACTAAAGGAAGGTAAAGGGAAACAGGCTAAACTTGCTCAGCAGCGACTTCAGAGTTAGGTGCTAGCTTCCCCCTCACCCAGGTGAATAATTACCCTGGAAATTTTGGAACTATTCTCACCTAGGAACAAGGGTAAATGAGAGCTGGAGACAGAGGGAAGCAGAGTATAGCCATCCCTCCACATTTGGGGATTAAGCATTTGCAGATTTGATTATCTGCGGATTTGATTAATATGTTCTCTCTAGGTAATTGATTAATATGTTCTCTCTAGGTGATTGTAGGTCCTCCAGCACTGGAGGAGCTTCAAATGTCTAGAGAAGTGTTCTCTGAGGTTAAAAAAAAAAACCTCAGGCCAATCGTTGCAGTTTTTCCATTTCCGTGCGGCTATTGTGCCTCTAACCCCCATGAAATTTGAGGGCCAACTTATTGCCGGCCAGAGATCCTTCAGCAATCCATGTATATTCTCTTTGCCTTCTAGTGTTTAAATCTCCTT
This sequence comes from Gambelia wislizenii, assembly GCA_030847615.1. NCBI lineage: Eukaryota > Metazoa > Chordata > Lepidosauria > Squamata > Crotaphytidae > Gambelia > Gambelia wislizenii. The sequence goes on from JAUMIR010000001.1 coordinate 340,786,454, forward strand.
TTTGCGGAGAGCTGAATCTGAAGGAGAGTTGGAACAATGCAGGATCTTCTTGATAGCTGCATCAACTTTTGCAGCTTCCCACTGAAGGAAGCCTGTTTATAACATGTTTATAAAGTTTTGTCATATATTGGGGTAGGGATCATGCAGCCCTTCGGTAGGGCTGCCATAATTCTCTGCCACAAAAACAGGACAAAAGTACAATAGGGCCCCTGCATCCACTGGGGACTGGTTCTGGGTGCCCCCGTGAATACAGAAAACCATGGATAATAGCGAACACCATTGAAAATAATGGGACTTCTGGTTTAAAATATGATAAGAGTTGCCTTTGAGAACCTAGAAAATGGCTGGAGAGGACACATTTTCTAGGAAGACTCTATGGTAGGTGTGCTGTTTTGTGTCCTATGGATAATTGAATCAGTGGATACGGGGGTCCTACTGTACCCACATTTTGACCAGGGAGGGGAGTATGGCTCTCTCCTCTCCCCACGTAATGGCTCTCTCCCCTGGCACTAATTTCTTCCAGGGGACGTGGATGGGCTGGAAAAGATCCATCCAGCTGCCTTCGCCCAGCAAACCAGTGAGCTTTAATGGGAAGGTGTAGCCCTGCAGATCAAGGAGGGGGTTAGGCAGGATTGGGGGGCTGGAGGCAAAGGGGCACACAGCTGCTGCTGCCAACTGGGTGAGCCAACCCAGCAGGAAAGAGGACCCGCCGCCCCACTGGGCCATCGGGGGGGGGCAGAGTTTGGAGAGTGAGTGTGCAGCAGATTCCTGTGATTTAAATAAGCAAAACTGGGTTTCTAGCTGCTGCTGACGACCAAGTGAGCCAGGAAGAGGACCCACTGCCCCATACTGCTTCCCGGCAATGACCAAAAGGTGCACTGGCCCCTTGTCTAAGGGGGGCGTACTTAGCTCCCCCCAGGAGCTTCTACAAGTGCAGTGACCTTAGTGGCCAGACTTACCACACAACACAAATAAATGGCTGGCCTTCTTTCTCTTGATTTTCCTTCACTCTCTCTCTCTCTCTCTGCTGCTGCTGCCTGCTCTGCACACTTCAACACCCGCCTTTTGCACACTGCACTCTCCCACCTAGCCTAGAATGTACTCTCCCGCCTTCTGCACTCACTCCCCATGTGTCCCAGAGCAGAAAGGTTGTAGATAGAAAGCCTGGAGTCAGAAATTGGGATCAGCTGCTTGAAGCAGCTCAGCCAGACGAGGTGAATTTCTGTCCCTCTAATCCGGGATTTTCCCGGTTTTCTGGGACTTATGGCAACTCTGCCCTTCAGACATTGTTGGAGTGCAAGTCACACATTTTTTATTCTTGGCAATGCTGGCTAGGGCTAACGGAAGTTGCAGTGCAACAACATCTGGAGGGCTGCATGATTTCTACCTCTCTCATATAGAAAACTGATATTTGAGGGAGTTTGCTATAGGGCTAAGTAATTGCAGGTGTGAGCCATCTCTCCCCTGGCATCATTTTGTGTGGTTTGAATAAAATAGTATTACATATGTACTGAAAATAATCCACTCTGACTTTTCTTTCTTTGTATTGGAACATCCCTGGCTAATACCCAACTTTGTAACCGTTTTCAAGGCAGAATACTTTACCAAATACTTTACTTTACTGTCTCATAAGTAGCATTCTAATCTAGAAGGAAGCAAAGGAAATAAATAGCCCCGACTCCTATTATCTGGCAAAGACCACTCCATTGTGTGAATCTAGAGAAAATCAGGCTTTGTTGATATTGGTACTTAGTCTTAACAATAATATGAAATATGCACTATTTGACACATCAACCATTCATTTATTATCTTTCTAGAATATTAAGGTATCACACAGAAGATATTAACACTGTATGCTGTCTCTTTGCATCAACAGCACCATCTGCTTAACCTGAGGTGCGGGGTATACTTTGGTATAACTGGAAGATACATCTTTGAACATTTGTCCTTTGTCCTATAGAGAGCTGGTTTACGAGCTCGTATCAGTATTTGCTGAAGATGGCCACAATATGCTCATTATCTGTAGGCTTGTAGCTGCCAACGCCTGAAAAAAAATAAATAAGGAGATGTTGGAAACTGAGTGATATTCCACAGAATGGCTATTTTTTTCTTAGGTGAACCTATGTGAATACAGATGTAAGGGCAATTTTACATTAAATAAGTGTCACTACTCAGTTGACTGTAGTATGTGTCACTTTTATTTCGCATGTGTGCTCATGTGTGACTAGAAATCAGGAGTAGGCTTACCACTGCATAACTTTTATATAAACATTTCATTACCTTTCTTGCTCGCCTTGCTATTTTACCTGTAAGATCTTCTTAAATTTCCTCTCTGACCTTAATGCTGGGCTCTTGTTTCTTTCTGATAATATTCCAACCCTGTTTCTTGGAAGTTCTGATTTAGGCAGATCTCCTGAACCTTCTGCTCTGGATTGAGTCCACCAGTCAAAGCAGTTCTATTGAACTTCTTGTTTTATGCCTCACTCTACTCTCAGTTTAATAGATAAAATCTATATACAGTGTCTTTTTCAATTTTTGGAATTGTGTATCTGAATGTGCAGGCAAGGCACTGCTATTTTTGCTCTTGTTATTTTCTTGTGACATCTCCCATTAACAAATCAAACATAACAAATAGAGAAGAAACTGAAGGAACTGCTATGTTTTGCTGGTGAATATAGTCCTCTGTAATTACCAGTAGTTGCTGTTCATCTCCCCTATCTCAGCTTATCTGAAGGTATTATACCTTGATCAAGAGGCGTTTTACCACTGAAGAACTGCCAGTAGGTCTTCTCATTGCTGTTGGCTTGGATGCCATTGATAGAGACAACCATGGGGCCCCAGGAGGTCTGTTCAGTTTGAAAGCTGTGAGATTCAAATAATGCAAAATGTCTAAGAATGATCGTAATAAAGGTAGATGGACCAAAGAGGAAAAAAATATGCTAATATAGGTGCAGTGAGACTCACTCAAAATCTAAACCAAGAAGGGGGGGAAAAACATAGGGAAAGTGACAGAGAAAGGTGAAAATGATTTACCAGAATTTAAATATGATATCCAGGTTCCTTTAAACTATGATAAGGGGTTAATGGGGGAAGGGAATAAAAATTTCAGTGATTTCTTTATTTGATTTTTGTAACTTTTCTATAAATAAGTGATCACGATTTGCATTCTAGGGTTTCACAAGTCCCCAAAACATTAGTGCTGCCTTCTTTGATGCCACGACTTCACCAGGACTCTCCGTCATTTACCTGAATTCACTTGGTTTAGTACTTTGGGCTGCTTCCAAGACAGCAAGCAGTACGGAGCCCTTTGATACCTCCACTGATGTGGAAAATTTGAAGTAGGTTCCTACCAGGTCATTGATGATGGTGTACTGTACCATAATGGTGGGAACTGTACAAAAGAGGGGAAAAGTCAAGTAAGGTATCTCATTATCCCTCCTCCTTCATACTTCAGGGTTGTCTGGTACTTCCCCCATCTTTTTATGTTGAGACAGACTAACATGGAGTGTGTGCATGTGCCTTCAAGTTGCCTGTCGACTTTTGGTGACCCCATGAATTTAATAGGGTTTTCTTAGGCAAGGATACTCAGAAGTGGTCCCTAACTGTATCTCATGTAAGTTGCAATGACCCTTTCCTCCACAGAGAATGGAACCATCAATAGGAGGCAGTGGCCATGCTGACTGGGGCAGTTCTGTGCATTGTAGTCCAAAACAATATCTTTTCCAAACTCTGCTTTGAATGGATCCATGGATCCTTTTATTAAAATCCATATACTTGACTACATGCAGCACAGTACTAGTTTTTGTTCACTTGTTTTTTAAAAAAATCTTCTGGGTGTCCTTGGAAATCACTCCAAAAGCACTCATGTGGAAGAAATATGAGTTGGGAATAACATCACATGCCCTGCCCCAGGAAGATAACTCTGCCTTTTATAGTTGCTTGACTAGTATAAATTTGTGAGGTTCATGGAAAGGTTCCATTTTTCTTCTTGGCATGAAACTGAGTCATTGATGGGGAAAAATCAATATGTCATGCAGCATTTAAAAGTGTAGGACAAGGTGGGTATTATGTAGCCTTCCAGATGTTGCCGACCTGCAGCTCCAAGCATTCTTCACCATTGGCTATGTTAACTAGGGCTAATGGAAGTTGCAGTCAAACAACATCTGGACGGCTGCAGAATTCCCACCCTTGGTGTAGGAAATCTGTCAGGTAGAAGTAAAAAAAGATGGCAACTTCTGCTTAACTCTTTAATGTCAGCTTGGAATGGCTCTATTGGAAGACAGATGACAGGTTTAGGCCTTGTCTGTTTCCCATAAGATGAACCTTTAGGAACAAGCTTCTTGCATTGCTTGAGAGGAATCGCCTGCTGTCATGCACTTTGAGAGAGAGACTCATGAGGGTACAGCCTTACCATTTTCTGGGGAACAAATGAGGCCCCGTATATCCAAGTAAGTTTTGCCCACCAGAGAAGGCAGGATCTGAGAAGCAGCACCAGGGGTATTAAAGGCTCCCAGGTAGACCTCATCCAGGACTTTGTCTAGGGTCTTAGTACAGCTCCATGCCCCATTGAGGTAGAACTCGGAAGTAACACTGAGGGCCTGGAAAGCAGCAATGGAAGAAAGCTTGTATGAGAGCGAATGAGAATATGAGGCAGAGGGCTGAGAAGACAGACATTTGGGTTTGTTTCTTTAAGGATGAGTGATCAGCATAAGGAGGCACATACCTGCATTGCTAGGCCAGTGCTATAGATGTTACCAATGATGCCACTGCTCTCCTGTTCAACAAGGATTTGCTTTGTGATGTGGCCCAAGGCATCCTGAATGGTTCCCACGAGCTTGTTCTGCTGAGTCATGGTCATTCCGTTGTACACGCAGGTCAGTGCCAAACTTGCCACGGCTGCAGTGTCTGCAAATTACAATTTGTCATCACCACTACTACCACCATCCTAGAGTTTAGAGATAGGCAACTGTGTCCTTCAGAGGTTTTTTGGACTGCAGTTCCACAATCACTCACCAATTGGCTATGCTGATGGGATTTGTAGGCTAAAGACATTGGGAGAGCCACAGTTGTCCACCTTTGCTGAAGACTTAGCCACCACCAGACTAGCAGGGCAATGCAAGAACAGTGTCACTTTCTGGTGCTTCACGTGGGAAGGGACGACACTATAGCCTCCCACATTTCACAGATGGGAATTAGAACGCATGTTGCTGTGCAACATGAGAGTGTGGTCAAGATGGCAAAAGGTATTAATGAGGAAGAACACACAAGCTAATGGCAGTTTGCTTTTGCCTGAGTCTACTGGGAAGGGCAAGGTTCTACCCCCTCCTCTCCACCCTGCTGATTTTATTGAGTGCAAGCTATTTTTGCACTTTGGGCTCAGTTTGCAGCAATGGAAGTAGGGTGGAGAGGAAGAGGAAGAGGAAGAGAGAGAAAATGGGACATTTGAAAAGCAGCTGAAAAAGTGGGCTGACAGTGGATTAGTCTGGACTGTCCCTGCTGAATCAGAACAATTGGAGGGTATGTAACACATTGAAGGAAAAGTCAGCAGGTTTATTGGCCTAGGCAAGGTGGATGAGACCTGCAACAAAGGCATTGGAGCAGGAAAATTCAGAAAAGCGGATGCCTAAAATTGCTGCTTGCAATCTGTGGCACACGGGATGGCACCAGGGGCAGGGTTCTGGATTTAGAACCAAGTCTTCTAGGCCATTGCATTATCCAATCACCCGCAGAGCTGACTAGGGCTCTAGTGACCCTCCCTGCCTCCCTCCCAAAGAGATAACAAGGGCGTAGGTGCGTGGAGATGTTTGTAAACTGTTATGCTATCTTGAGTGTTTTGGAGGAAGGGTGGAATCTAATAGTAATTTGAAACGAGGCAAATAATCCAAGTGCTATTCTCTTACCTACAGAGAAACGCCCCCCGCTCTGGAAGCCGTAAGACAGTGCTGCCTTGGCAAGGATGATAGCAGCCATTTCAACATCTGAGCTGTTTTCCACACACAGGGCCAGAGTATCCAGTGCCAACTGGTAGTAGGTTGTCTTGGGGGCATCATGGACATCTGCAAAGCAACCAGGAATTATTGGGCCCTCACTCCTTCTTACAGTCCATACAGAGCTTCTATTCCAATGCTAAAATTTTAGAGGATGCTTTCCAGGTTGAACACAGATAAGAAACACATAATAAGCCCCATTCAGACATTTGGGGATGGGGGGCAGAGGTCTGAAGCAGGGAGTTTGTAGGTTCCCAGTGTGATTTCCTCCCAGCACCCCCCATGTCACTTCTACTGACATGGAGCCACCAGCCACTCATAGCTGCCAAGATTTATCCTTGACTCTTGTAACTGAGTATAAAGAAGGAATACAATGCCCATTTCTTCTTACAGTAATTTTCAATCTCTTCCTTTGTTTTCTCCTCTAGAACATGGACCAAGTTGATTTTCTTTTCCGGTGTAGTGACATCAGTAGGATTTTCACAGGATGATCGGAGAGCCAGGACATAAAGGGCTACTTTGCCAGATGTCATCTCTGCAGAAAGATATGAAACAGAGGGGACAGACATCACAAAAGCCCACGTAAGCACATTTTGGAACCTTAGAACATTCACGTAATGTTGGATTTCACCACTATCCTAGCAAAGTTCCTATCCGTTCTAATAGTTGTGTGATGGAATAAAATTCAACAGATAAAGCTTCCTCTGGTATGAAGATACAATAAGGGTGAAAGCTTCGCTGACTGAATTTCTGCCTATCATTGTTCTAAGGAATGAAATGATGCCTACTTCAGAGAAAAGCTGGCCTTACTTACATTCCTGTAATTGTATATAAAACAAATTGCTATCTTTATAGTGCAGGGGGTACTGAGAAAAAAGGGAAACAAATGAAAAAAGAGGAACTCTAAAAAAAAACAAACCATGGTTAGATTGGCTTCAAGATTAGGTTTTAGAAAGGCTTTAGTTTCTCCAAGAGTCTCTTTTTTCCAAAAATGGAAGTGAAGGGACATGGCTCTTTAATGCCCATTTATTGCAATACATGTTTCACATGTAGACAACTTCATACCCAAAAAGATGCCTCTCCTGTCAGATATCCTACCTTTTGCAGCTGTGTCTTTGAGCTGCTGTATGAGTAGCTTTCTGACACTGATATCTTGGCTCTCTGCCAGATTCAAAGCTATCAGGGCACTGGGGTCAGGTGAATTCAGCAGATTGGCATAGTTCACCAGTTGCTTCTCAAGGCCTCTGACCAACCATTGCTGGTTATCGGGGACAGCTGGAATGGAGGAAAGCAGAAGTTTGTCAAGCAGCAACATCTACACCTGGAGTGCTTACCTGAATTTTCAGTAGGTCTGCAGTTCAACTTGGGTTGGGGGAGGGGTTCTGAGTTTCAAAATAATAAAATAAATAAATACCAAAACTAAATGGAGCTCACACCCACTCCAGATAAAAATCCACATTTGAGCTAAAAGCTTTTAATACTTTTAGTATAAATACGCAAAAGGCACCAGATCTATCTGATCTTGGAAGCTAAGCAAAGCCAACCTTGGTTAGTACTTAGATGGGAGATCATCAATGAATCCCAGGTGCTGTAGGCTATATTTCAGAGGAAGGAACTGGTCAAATCATCTCTGAGTATTCCTTGCCTAAGAAAATCCTATGACATTCATGGGATGGCCATAAAAGTGACATGAAGGTGGGCGCACACGGATGCACACACACTTCCACCAGTCATGCTGGATCCTGCAGCCAATTGCCATGGCTCTCCACTCATTGTCAAGACCAAGAGAGAAAGGGCTATGTGTGTGTTGTTGTTGTATGTGCTTATGAAATGATTTGGTTCACTAGTAACTATACTTATGCAACTTTTGAGAAAGTGTAACTGTTTGTGTAACTGTTTTTATACTAGTGAAGAGTCCCAGCAGAATTACATCCGCATTGTCTTTCTTCATGGGGGTGGGTGGGGGTTTGTTGCCACCATTGTTCAACAATTGGGAGTCAGAAATCACAGTAAACCACAGCAAAAGCCACCACTGCTATTGGTTCACTCTGTCTAGCATCCTGCTAGTGATACAGATGTGTGTAAGTCACCCTATGCATGCAGGGTGAGTTTTTCACCACAGGGCAACAGATATATTCTGCTGATAGTGGCAGAAATGAAGTTCCACATACAGCAACAGCATGCGTTGGCACCCAGTCATGGACATGTGCTGCACAATGTTGCTATTCTGCATGGGGTTGTGCAGTGCTGAAGTCATGTCTCTTTACATGTGGATGTTCACACTACACTGAGGGGGTGCTGGATTGCAGCGGGGTGGTGCAGCGGGGATTAGACCACTGGAAGACAGCAAGTGAATGAATTCATGGCGGTGGCTCGTGCATCTTTCTACTGCCTCTTTTCCAGGCAACTGGCAGATGAGCCAGTGAGCAGCACCAGCAGTTGCTTGTTCACCTGTTCATTTCACAGTTCTGCACACAGGAAGGCAACAAGTGAGTGAGAAATGCCAGTGTCTGCTCCTCCTAACTGCTATCACCATTCTTCAACTTATGCCTGAACAGGCAGGTGAGGCTGGTGTGTGGCATCAAGAGTGGGCATCTGCAGAGAGTGCTGCCACCCCAGTAGGAGCCGAGGGACAAGGGACCCTGGGGGCTTGTTCCCATCTTCACCAACTGCAACTTTCCTGTTCACCTGCCTCTCATTCCCGCCAAGACAAAGAGTGGTGAGGATCAGAAGGAGGCCGGGTAGCTGCCACTGCCTACTTGCTCCCTGGCTCTCTGCTTGCCAAACAAGCAAGTAGTGGCAGTGAGGACAAGGAGGAGCAACAATGGCTGGGCACAATGGTACTGAGAATGTACATATGAAGAGAACTTATTAAAAAGATCCAGAGTTTTAGACGTTCCCTCTGTCCCTCCCTCCCTCCCTCCGACACAGAACTCTTGGCCATTACAAATTTGTTTCAACAGCTACATGTAAAATTCCTTGAGATTTCTGTTAGTGTTTTCAGTCACCAGAGAATGATGTGGAAGTTTTTCAAATTGAAAATTTCTGCAGAGTTTTCCCTTTAAGTAAGTATGTATAGGCTGCATGAATGTATATTTTTATCATGTTGATATGTATGTATTCAGATGTTGTCTTTTATAGTATTTGTATAGCCTTCTGAAGAAGACATTAAAATACCCATAGGCTGAAATGCACCAGGCTTTTAAATTATTAAACATCATCCTTCAGCATCCTGAGACGAATCTTTGTGTGTGTGTGTTCTATTAGTTGCTCTCTGGTTTTTGGTTCCCCCCTTTTTTGTCTGCCCAGAGATAGTAGTCCTTTGACACTAGTTTTGTATTAAAATATGCTGTAATATTTACTAGTCTCTAGAAAGATTATGAGAGCCAGCATGGTGTAATGTTTGAGTGTTGGACTAGGAGTCAAGGAGACCAGGGTATAAATTTCCAGTGCTCAAACATGGAAACCCACCGGGTGAGTTTGGGCAAGTCATAATCTCTCAGCCTCAGAGAAGGGCAATGATAAAACCTCCTCTGAATGAATCTTGTCAAGAAAACCCCATGACAGGGTTGCCATATGTCAGAGTCAACTTGAAGATGCATAGCAAGGACTATGCTCTTTGAGGATATGTGTGCTGGGAAAACACTATTAATGACAATCTGGTTAACATCAACAGCAAATGAGGTTATAGATTAGATTCTGAACTTTGCTAGTTCATGTTTACTACATAATAGACTGCTTGGTTGAATGCTTCCATATGGAAGAAAAAGTCCTGCACTTAGAAACCAAGCAAGTCAGGGCAAAAGCTAAAGAAGGTCTCTTCTTCATAACATGTGGTTTATAACATAATATTAACTGTGAATATCTTATTCATGTTATTACATTTTTAAAGTAATAGAGTAGTGAAATTCCATTGCACGTGTGGCCATTTGTAATGAAAATTTTATATCTGTTAATGGACCTATATATTTTTAGACTCTTAAAATGATTCAGATCCATTAAAAAAAGGTGTACTATGCATGCATGAACTAGTCCTTAGGGTGACTGGCTTTTCAACTGTATTTTAAGATGGCAGCAGTTCACTTCTTGCAAATACAATAAATCATGGTTGCTAATGTTTGGTGAACAGCTGTTGGCAAGCATAGTCTGAGCTGCTTTATTTTCTGCACAATTTTTTTTCTTGTAGGAAAGTTCACCACAACCTACAACACTACACACATGTAATTTCTTTTATTTACCAGTACTCAGAAGTTTCAACAGGGTGTAGTTCTGAAGCACATGCACACTACATGTATGCAAGGTTAAAAAGCCACCATGGCACAGCTGTCAGCAACAGCTGCTACATTTCTTCATTCTTCTCATGATGGCTATGAGAACTAAATGGTGCTCATTTCACTGTTCTTGCCCTGCTAGACAGGGCTTGGCTGTCATTACAAGACAGGGCTGGGAAACCTGTGGCTCTCCAAATATTGTTGAAGTCAAATTCTCATTAGCCCTAGTTAGCCTGGCCAGTGGTGAGCATGATGGGAGTAACAGTTCATCAACATCCTGCAAAATGAAGGTTCCCCACCATTTGTACCCAGGAGCAAGAAGTACAAATGTCCCCTTCCCATGTCTACCATCATCTTGTCTGACACAGTAGGGGCAGGAGGTAGGGCAAGTGGTGGCAGGGGGCAATGCCCTTGCCACTTGAATACCCTGTTCCCCACCCTTTGCTGTAAATGTTGTGGGACTGACTCCTAAATCACATCCATATTTAACTGGGCTTTGGCAGTTCTGGTAGGTGACATATGTAGATAGCTCTGAGAGAAGATTATTTTTTTTAAAAAAAACTACTCACTGCAAGTCCCAGAGGAGATGGAAGAAACACTGCTCAATGTGCAGAACAGGCACATAAAGGTAAGAGCTGAGAGGAGCATTCTGAACTGTAGGGTCTTTTTCTTTCTTTGGGATATCCTTTACTTGATGTCTCAGAGAATAAAGTCTGTGGAGGTCTGAGTGACTGCTTGGACTTCCTTGATATAACCTGTTAGTACAGCTCTGATTCCCTCCCTCCAACCTTTCAATCACAGTTGGCATTTGGCAGTATTGACTTTAACTTATTTATCTTAGTTTCCACAACACCAGACCACAAAGGTTTTTGCAAGGTGATGCCAGGGATCAAAGACTTTCTGTAAAGGTGATGGGTGAGCATTATTGAAAGGGAGGCAAGGAGGGAGGGCTGTGTGACTCAGGCAAGAGTTGTACAGTCTGTAGGGGAAAAGCCTCTTGTTAATAAGGTATTTGCTGTGTAACGTGTGAGTGTGACATGTTTTGCAGAGACAAGTAGGCATTCAGTGGAAGAAGCATCTTGGAGATGGATGGAATTAAGCACACAATTGAACATGGAAAAACTATGCTTCTTAAAAGAGAATGAGTTATAGTACAAAGAATCATAGCTGCAGAGATGATACCAGTGTTCAGTCCTTTTGTGGGAAAATGGATTCTTTGCTCTTTGAAATAAAGTAGGGGCATCATTGGGGTAAACACAGTGGGACAGCACTTGGATAATGTCATGAAGGTAGTACCAGATGCCCCACAAAAAGGGTAGACCAAGCACAGCAGTTTCAATCTAAACACTTGGCATGGAAGCACCCAGACGGCATCTGCTGATCCCAGTTACAAGGCACCGTATAGCTGTTTTACCAATTTATTCTTTAATGGTTTATCTCTCATAAGAAAAAAGAGGGAAGAACCTCTAGGATTTTATCAGACGCACAAAAAATGGCATCATAATGATGCCACATAACCACGAAAGGGTGCACATATCTGATGACATTGCCCTTTCATGGTTATGTCCACGCACAAACCCGTAGTTTTTAAATGACAGGTGAAGCCATCAATTGATCCCCTGTGGCAACTTTTTGCCAGTCCGGCTCGTGAGAACCGACCTACAAAAGGATGGAAGGCTGAGTGAACCTTGGAGCTGGCTGGAATCGAACTTGCGACGTGGTGGCTTGCAGTACTAGCATTTAACCACTGCGCCACCTGTGGTACTCCTCTTTCATTGCTGGGGAAGCCTTCTGCCGGGAGAGAAGGTAAGTGCAGTGGGGGGCATTATTTTGCTGGCATAAAGAATGATTTAAAGGGCTCATCTGATAAAGTCCCTAGGAAGGCTGCTAGCTGGGTCACTCATCAATTTCCATGTATGTGGCACTGTGCTTCCACAGTGAAAGCTGCACCTGAAACTTGGAAGTATCCTTATACCAACTTTACACAGAACAGTGTTTTGCCATTGTTCTGCCTCCAGATACATGTATGAGCTCACACTCACATGCATAAATAGTCTTTTTGAGACTAACAATCAATACATGGTCACAGTCACCAGGTTCTTGTATACATAGAAGTGGAAGGACATTACAATTTCAGCTCAAGAAGATTGGTTGATATAGTTATATAACCTTGCATAAATGGACAAATTGACAATTTTGATTAAAGACAGATCATTGTTAAACCTCATGAAAGATTGGGATGTATTGGTTTACTTGAGAATATTGGGGGAATTTATTAATGTTAGGCTTCAAAGTAGAATGTCATATGTAGTAGACATACATGGAAAATAATACAAAAGAGAAAGCTAGATTGATGAACAACTACAGTGGTATCTGCTGGGGTTTGGTTCCAGGATCCCCTGTGGATACCAAAATCTGTGGATGCTTAAATCCCATTATATACAATAACATAGTAAAATGGTGTCGCTTGTATAAAATGGCCAAATCAATGTTTGCTTCTTGGAACTTATTTTTGCTAACAGTATGTGCAACAACTGCATGGGAGAATAGCAAGAGCAAGTATGCCTCACTTAACAAAGTATGTGTTCCTGGGTCTTACTTCTTTAACAGAAAATTTAGTCCCAGAGATGGAAATAACATGAAAAGAATAGGGATAAATTCCTATACCACAAAAAAGAAGAGCACATCCTACATGTTTCAGCAAGCTTTTAAAATAACAACATGTGCATATGAAATGAAACAAGGTCAGGTATGCTTTGCAAAAGTAAACAAAAACATTTTGTGCCTTATAGAGACCACCTGAAAGCTTCTTCCAAAATGCATCCAGGGATGACTTTTTTTTTCTGATTTCAATTTTGTTGGCCAGACTTATAGATTTATGTGTTGTTTTTTTTAACATGCTGGGGTAACTAGTGAGGCTGACTTATCTGCTTTTGCCTTTTCTCTCTGTTATGCTGTTCATGCATGCTTGTAAAGGACTCTGGAGACAGCTGCTGTTTACCTTGTCTGTTGTAGGCTGACACACATGGTTATTGTAGGACTGGCTAGAGTAGAATCTTGTTCTTTCCTAATTCAAGCTTTATCGCATTGTTTACTGCAGACATGCTACTGCAACCTGACACCAAAAGTCTGTACAGTATTTCTCCAGCCCTCCTTCAACATCCCCCCAATGACGATGCTGCTAAAAAAAACAACCCTTCCAGTTAGACAGAGGACAAGGGGGAAAAGATGGATCTGAGTGGGCATAAAAAGACTTTGTAAAAAGGAGCTTTTTTGTCAGAGGTCTTGTTAACTGAGGGTATGCCTGCATTGCTGTAGAGATTCTAATATGGATTCAAATAGTTTATAAATGCCAAAACAGTATGACACATGCCAAACAAATTAAACAGATAACAAACTTTGAAAAAATACACTTCCATAAACCAGGCTTTGTTGAAAATAGGAAGGCAACTAATTCAAGGAGCATACTAACTGCCAGAGTGGAGGCAGCGAGGTTTCTAAAAATTACATACCCTCCAATATTTCACAGATTAAAACCCAGACACATGTGGCCAGGCAACATCAGAATGTGGTCAAGATAGCAAAGGTATTAATGAGGAGGAACACAACTAATTCAGAGATGCTGCAGCAGTTTGCTTTTGCCTGAGCCAGTTACTAGGAAGGGCAAGATTCCACCCCTCCTCTCCTCTCTCCCCAGCTGAATTAATTGAATGCAAACTTCTTTTTTACTTTGAATTCAGTTTGCAGCAATTGAAGTAAGCTGAAGACAAAGGGGGGAAGGGGGAAGAGAGAAATGGAGATAAGTTAAAAACAGCTGAAAAGTGGAATGACAAAAGATTAATCAGGATTGTCTCTGGCAAACTGGAGGGTATGGAATCAGGCTGTGAATGCAGGGGTCCCACAGGGCAGGGTTTCCATACTAGGAAGTTGTATAGGTCATGGGGCTAAGCCAAGCTGGAGTTCTAGAGGTTTTGGGGAGAGGAAGGAGACAGAAGGGGGTTCCCATAAGGGGTCCAGAGACAAAAGAGTGGGAACACAGGGTGGGGGGGATACACCAACAAAAGAAGAGGCTGGCCACAGTTACCAGGAGCAAGGCTGAACCAGGAGCAAAGGATGAAATTGGAGGTGGATACAATTAAAATATGCTGTTTTGATTATTATTTTTTTAAAGAAAGATCAGTTAGAAAGGAACTATGAACTAGAACTGTAACATCCTGACCTAGCCTCCACTAGCCTACCATATTCCAGATGTCTCATACTACAGCTCCCATCATCCCTAATTACCATACCTACTGGCCTTGATGGCTGGGCTAATGAACATTGTAGTCCATTACATCTAGATGGGGTGCCAGATGGGGGAAAAGTGTACACATTTTATTATGATATACACCTCATCTATTATGTCCCAGTAGGAAATGTTTTTTGATCAGGGGACTGTTCTTATGCAAAATAGAAGGTATTCTTGTTTTCAGACAAGAATGGAAATCACCACCACCCCCAAATATGATTTTCTTATTTTTATCTTGGAGTTCAATAAGTTGTGAATTTAACCAGCAAGCTCTCTCCATCAGACACAACGTATTCCCCAGCACCTAGGAGAAAAGAGACACAATGATTTTAAACTTGAAAAGTGACACAGTTCCAACCCTAATCTTTTTCCTATCCTCCAGTCTTATTCTCTGGGCTTATTCTTCGTGTAACCAGTCCATGTTCTCCTCATTCACTTCTTTCTCACTCAGTCATTTCTTGTCCTCCTTCACCTTTAGCTTACTTATACTTGTATATCAGTGTGTTTCACTTCCACCTTTTGTTCAAGTGACCTTCTGTCCATACTTAATAATTTTTGCTTCAGGGTGACTGCCTCATGTACCCTCAGTGCACTCCCTGGAGCCTGGTGAGGCATGACTCCCACTTCCACATTCTATCATGCTTTTCCATTTCCTTCCCTCTGTTCTCCAACACCACCCACAGCTCTTCTTCTGTCTTTCTTCTTTCACTTTTTTCCAGGCCCTGTTTTGCTCTCACCTTTGCTCAAGGGAGTTTTCCCACTCAGGAGCTGCCAGTAGGTACGCTTGCTGTTGTCCGCTGTCAAGCCTCGCACAGATGTGATATATGGGCCCCAGTTAGTCTGCACATAGGTGAACCTGATGCAGGAGAGATTTCCCAGAGAAACACCATTAGTTACTCCTGAAAGATGGGGACACCTCCCATTACTTATACCCACCAACATATCAGAGATGAAAACTGGGACATGTGTGGCCAAACAACATTAGAGTACGGTCAAGATGGCAAAAGTTATTAATGAGGAAGAACAGACAACCTAGGAGAGGCTGCAGCAGGAAATGGTGAAGGATGACTGGAGATTCAGTGCAGGAACACCTGGAGGGACATCCGGTTCCCACCCCTAAGATGGAGGTGGCTGAATGCTAATACCAGATCAGATATGAATCCATATTGCTTGTCAGGACATTGAGAAGACATTATTAAGCTGGATGAGCAAAAGTGGAGCTCTGAATAACAACAAGGTATGAAGAAAGTACATTTTACTAATGATCATCAACAGCCTTCCTCTTGATACAAAGATCAAATCCTGCACAGATTTTATCATTCAGGCCAACTGTAGTACTTCCCCTAAACAGATCAGTGTTGGCCTTGGGTGCACAAGGTGGTTACCTGAACCTTTCTGGGTCCTCCTTCTGGGCAGCCTCCATGACTCTGAGGAAAACTGAGCCCACTGGGACAGAGACTGTGGTATAGTCAGATAAACTGCTGTTGTAAGTGACAGTGTACATTACCATAATTGAACGTTGAGAGGCAGATGGTGTGGTTTGTGGGAAAGTTAATAAGGTGAGGTGATCTGATTGGAAATAAGACAGAACAGAAGCATCAGGGTTGGATGGATCAATCTATTTCTGGTCTATCAAGTGCACATGCATTCAGTCATAAATCCTTTCCATCCAATTTGCACATCAATATTTTAAATGCACCAACATTTGCATTCACAGTATTTTCATATACATTTCCCCCTAACGTGCACATTTTTGTATGCAGTGTTCCCCAACAGAAGTGCTTTTCTATCCAGCTGCAAAGTATCCAACAGCCCCTGCCCTTCATTATTAGAATTGCCTTTGAACAAGGGACCTATGCAGACATGGAGAAACTGCAGGAGTCACCTGCTGGCAGGTCTTCCAAAGCTATTGATAGGTCAGTTTGAATTTTTCTGTCTGAGAGCTGCCTAGTTTCCCTTACCCCAGAAATACTTGTGTCCTTTGGGATTTTCCTTTGTGTACAACTGTATGATAAAGAGTGAAAGCCAGATCATACAGGGAATGACAGAACACTAGAGATAAATGGTTCTGTTCCCTTACCAGAGGGTGTACTGTATCTGATCATTTTTTTCATGGAGATACTTAAGAGAAAAACAAGGAGCAATTCAGTTGCACAAATGGTGACTTGACATGCAAAAACAGCTAAAGAACATAAAATTGTGGGTGGTGAAGGTGTTTTTAAAAATTATTATTCATAGCTGCATGGAAGTTGATTGATGCTCCTGGGTGTTTAGGATTACATAACCAACCCCTTTTCAAGGTAGCTTGAAAGGTTTCCTGCCCATGTTCCTCATAGAAGATGCTGGGCTGCTACCAGTGGCAGCTGGTGGGTTCTGTGTCAGTGGAATGGCAAGTCCACTCTTTTAGTCTGAACATTTAAAGGGGCTATCCAAGGAGCTGAACCCTATCCCTAAAATAGGTTCAGTAGCTCCATTAAAAATCAGAGTAAAACCTAGAGCAGAGTCACTGTTCCACTGACATGAAAGACACCAGACACAACTGGCTGCCCCAGTGGTTGCATTTCCTGTGTTGAGATGGGAACAATAAGTGGTGTATGCCATCAGGAGTATACCTGTCTTCATACATTCAATGACTATGTAGACACATCACCATTGGGTTTTATAATGGCAGTCCCTCTGGACCTGACCCTCCCAAAGAAGGTTTCTGGCCTTCAATCCATCAAGTTCTTTGAAGCTTCACTTGGGATGCCCTGCTGTGCTTACCTTCATCCTTGGAACAATCAAGGCTATTCACATCAAGATAAGTATGGCCCCCCAGAGAGGGAAGGAGCTGGGCAGCAGCCATGGGGTTGTCAAAAGTGCCTTTAGGAATCTCAGTAAGGACTGTTGCCAAAGTCTGGGTACAGTTCCAGGATCTTGGCATGAGATATTTGTCAGCTACAACTAAAGCCTGGAACCAAAAAGAAATACAGCTGTGCATGTAGTCCAGAAGCAAAATCCCAAACCAGGTTGGCTACAAGAATTACTGGACCACTGATGTTTTATATAAACATGGGCTTTTAAGTTCAACTCCAACTAAATCAACATCCCTTTGATTCACTAGGTCTACTGTAATTGAGATCAGCAACTGGGTTTAGGTTTAAGACCCTTAAGCAAGCTGGGCACAGGGGTGGAGGGAGAAACAGAAAAGCCCAGGGTGATTTTTTAATTTATTTATTTATTTACTTTTCTCATTCTTCCCACCCCACCACAAGCCCCATGCCCACCCTGGCAGACTCAAAATCTTACTTTTAAAATGATATCTCAGTGGTCCAATAAAAGTAATAACCACCCTGTCTGTAGATATGTCCGGGGCGGGGTGGGGGGAGAAAGAAAAACTAATGCAGAATTGAGTATGCACAAATGTAAACTGGGTGAAAATAATATAGGAGTGCAGGAAGTGGCTTTATGCAGAATCAGGGCACTGGACCATCTAGCCTAGTACTGCCAACAGTGACTGGCAGTAGTTGTCCCCAGAGTTTCAGGTAGGAGTTTTTCACTCCTTGCTGGAGATCCCATGAATTGAACTTGGGACCTTCTGCAGGGAAACACATGTTCTGCCACTGAGCTACAGCTTTGTTGTTGCCTGTCAATCAATGTGGGCAACTACAACAGTAAGGATGGTTAAGTACCTATCTGTAAGAGAGCAAAAGGAATGAGACTGGGGAAGAAGCCAGACAGAACATCAGACAGAAAAGGAATGCCTAAGACATTTGGTCTGCTCACACATCATGGT
Source organism: Gambelia wislizenii (assembly GCA_030847615.1). Classification (NCBI taxonomy): domain Eukaryota; kingdom Metazoa; phylum Chordata; class Lepidosauria; order Squamata; family Crotaphytidae; genus Gambelia; species Gambelia wislizenii. Next base: position 340,804,775 of record JAUMIR010000001.1, read on the forward strand.
TTTAGCTCACAATTAAGATATTGCTAGCTCTACAAGATGCAACTATCCATCCTTCTAACACATGCCACATTAATACATTATAGAAGTCTGTGATTTATCTCCAGTGTCTGACTAGAATCACAAACAATCGCACAGGGATCTAAGAGTTGGTTGAATAATGAAATACCACCAGTCTAAATGTGTGAATACAGGGGACAAAATAAGACTTCTCAAGAGATAATTAGGATTTTTCCAATAGTATAAGTACCAAGATACAGAAGAATCCACAGGTGTTTTCTGAGAGTAATTATGATTTCTCCTTAATCAGAGGATAGAAACATTACTTTTTTGGACTGCAACCCTCAAAATATCTGCTTTTACTTTAAGGAAAATATGTAATAACTAGATGTATTGAGCGTAACATACAGCATTATAGTAGATTTGAAAGGTTCACACAGTTCAGCTACACGCTATTATTTAAGACTCCCTGTTTTTACCTAAATATTGCATTGTTTTATATGTGGGTGGTGGGTGGCTGAGAGAGCGAGATGAGGGAGAAGCCCTTGTGAGGCTGAGGGTGTAGATGCAGATTGATTGGCAGGGGAGGATTGTGAGGTGGGGAGGGAATTTTCATGTGGGTGGTGATTGGCTGAGGGGAGGGCGAAGAGGAAGGAGATTGGTTGGGCAAGTGTACAATCAGCACACTGGGAAAGGAAACATACCCAAGCATTTTATATATATAGATAGGATAGATTCCTTGCTGTTTTCTATCAGAAGAGCTGAATAGTATCCATTAAGAAGATTCAGCACCCCTAGAATAGCCTTCATCAACCAGCTGCAACTTTCCACATGTTGGACTACAGCTCCCATCATCCCCAGGCAGCATGGCCAGTGGGGAGCTTACCAAGAAACAAAAGGTGGACTTGGGGGCAGCAGCTGTTTCCCTGAATGCATGAAAATCTTCTTGTTCTGATACAGTAAAGGAAGAAGATGGGCCCATGCAGCCTCTTCTGGAGTCCTGCGTTCAGTTCTGGGCACCGTCTACCATCTCCCAGCGGAAGAGGCAGAAGAGGAAATAGACAAATTGCAGGTTCAGAAAAGGACAACAAGGATGATAAGGGGTGTGGAGAACAAAACATATGAGGAAAGGCTGAAGCAGTTGGGCAAGTTCAGCCTGGTGATGAGGAAGACTGAGGGGTGACATGATTGCCCTCTTTACACATCTAAAGGGCTGCCATGGAGAGGATGGTGCAGGCTTGTTCTCTGCTGACCTAGAGAGTAGGGCCAGGTCTAATGGTTTTAACTTACCAGAGGATAGATTTCAACTGAAAATTAGAAGGAACTTCTTGATGGTAAGAATGGTTCGGCTATGGAACCCATTACCTAGAGAGATGGTGGGGTCTTTCTCTAGAAGTCTTCAAAAAGAGGCTGGACAGCTATCTGCTGAAGATGTTCTAGCTGAAGTTTCTGTACTGAAAGGGGGGTTGGATTTGATGGCCAATCGATCCGCTTCTATGATTCTATGAGCCTGAATAACATCTTCCAGACTGATCCTTGCACTCACCTGCATGGCCTCGCCGGTGCTGTACATGTTCCCAATTATGCCATTGCTGCTTTTCTGTTCCAGCATTTTCTTCAGCAGCCACCGCACATTTGCTGAGAGTGTCCTGTTCCCCTTTACCAGCGTGGCATCATCTACGGTGTTAAGTACACAGATCTGAGCCAGGATTGCTACTGCTGCTGTGTCTGTGTAGGAAGACAGAAAATGCAAAGTTCTTAACTTTCTCAAATACAGCAAATATTCCATTGAACAGAGATAGTAACAGCAGAAATGGATACATGCCTCAGTCAATGTATCCTATCCTGTTTTCTACCATCAAAGAAAATATGAATTTGCATTAAGACTGTATGCACTTCCTCAAAAATATGAATTTTGCATGCATTTCTTAAAGCTGAGAACTATATAACAAAATTCAAAGAGTGACATCGAAGGCTTTCACGGCCGGCATCCATAGATTTTCCTTGGGTTTTTTCCGGGCTATGAGGCCATGTTCTGGAAGATTTTATTCCTGACGTTTGGCCTGCATCTGTGGCTGGCATCTTCAGAGAATGGTTGGGTAGGAGTGTGTGTGGAGTTTATATACTGTGAACCCCTGTTGAGGAGTATATGTAAATTTGTGTATTTGAATGGTTAGCTTCTGGATATAGAAATGCAAGGATGATTAGTGTCTGTTTGGCTAATGGTTGGTTGATGGCCCATTATCTGCTGGAAATCCCTTTGTCCCTGGGTGGAATGCATTTGCAAGTGTTGAGTTCTGATTTTAGTGTTTTTCAGGACTGGAAGCTAGATTTTGTTTACTTTTAGGGTTTCTTCTTTCCTGTTGAAGTTGTCCAGGTGTTTGTGGATTTCAATAGCTTCTCTGTGCATTCTGACATTTCTGTGTTTTCAAATAGCATTTTGTGTCCAGGTTGGTTTATAACATGTTCTGCTACTGCTGATTTTTCTGGCTGGTCAGTCTGCTGTGTCTCTCATGTTCCTTGATTCGTGTTTGCACACTGTGTTTAGTGGTCCCTATGTAAACTTGTCCACAGCTGCATGGTATGCGGTAAACTCCTGCAGCTGTGAGAGGGTCTCTTTTGTCCTTCACTGAATGTAGCATTTCTTGGATTTTCTTGGTTGGTCTGTAGATCATTTGGAGGTTATGTTTCCTCATTAGATTCCCTATTGCGTCTGAGACCAAATCTTCTTCTCCGTGGCTCCAAATGGTGAAAGTGTCGTCCACATATCGGAACTATGTTGTGGGCTTTTTTGGTGCTGTTTCCAGGGCTTGCTTTTCAAAATGTTCCAGAATCAAAACTCAGCATTTGCAAATTAATTCCACCCAGGGACAGGGGCATTTCCAGCAGATAATGGGCCATCAACCAACCATTAGCCAAACAGACACTAATCCTCCTTGCATATCTAAACCCAGAAACTAACCATTCAAATACACAAATTTACATATACTCCCCAACAGGGGTTCACAGTATATAAACTCCACACACACTCCTACGCAACCATTCTCTGAAGATGCCAGCCACAGATGCAGGCGAAATGTCAGAAGTAAACTCTTCCAGAACATGGCTTCACAGCCTGGAAAAAACCCAAGGAAAATTTATAAAAATTCAGAGAGGTACACCGTCTGAAGGATAACTGCGCTCTAAAGCATGGGAAAGTTTCTTTCAGGGACTACAGCTCCCAGAATCTCCCACTGGCCATGCCAGCTGGGGTTTTCCAGGAGTTTTGTTTAGTATGTATGTATGCATTCAAGGTATTTATATGTGTGTATATGCCTTTAAATTCCCTGTCAACCTAATGGGGACCCCATGAATTTCATAGGGTTTTCTTAGGCAGGGAATACTCAGATGAGGTTTTGCCAGTTCCTTCCTCTGAAATAGAGCCCACAGCACCTGGTATTCATTGGCATTCTCCCATTTAAGTACTAACCAGGGCTGAACCTGCTTGCCTTCCAAGATCAGACAGGATCCAGTTCTTTTAGGACACCCTCCCTTTTACTAAAGAAAGGCTCCAAGGGCAGATAACAAATAGTCAACATGACACCCCTTGCCCTCACGCTTACAGTCTGAGCAAGGCAAGGGAAAGGGAATAGAGAGGGAGGAAAAATTAAGTTCCTGGCACAAAGAAGGTGGTGTGCATGACTATCTTTCTTCTCCTTGTTGTTAGAGCAGCAGCAGCTGGAAGCTGGAGGGAGAGGCTCTCAGCAATTATGAGGGCCCAGTGCATGAGGGATGTGTACTGGACTTCTCTTCTTCTCCCATTGTCCACAAAACTGTGGTCCAAACAAAAAGAACTTTCCAAACTCTGCTCCATTCCTATCTATATATTAGTCTAAGAAGTGTGAGAGAGGTCAGTTCTCTCAAAAATGTGGACTGAACAAAATTCTTAAGCATTCAAACACTGCAAAGGTGAGAAACCCATTAACAAATTAAAAACTATACATTCTGTTGAAACCTTAGCTAGTGACATGGGTCCCATGTTGCCTTCATCACAAGAGAATTCATTATAATTTGCATATCAAAATAAAAACATACAGATTATCACTCTAGATCAAACCACTATTCATCTGGTTTAACGACTGACAGAAGCTAAAGAATACTTCATGCAGCATCACAAGCAAGGCAGGATGGAAATATTCTGCCCCTCTATAAGTCCTTGGCACAGTATTAACAGAAATTTATTGTTTATAAAAATGGAAGCTCTACTTCCTGTTGCTGTGTTGGGCAGTCACAAATGGATCAAATTCATCATTGCTCACCTACAGAGAAATGGCCAGAAAGGTGATATTTCTTCTCATCTGGGCTGAACAGATCTACTATCTGAGAAGGTGAAAGGGTGCCTTGAAGCTGGCAGAGGGCAAGAACACTTAAGCCGAGTTGGTAATAGTTTGTCAGAGGATTACTGTGGTTGTCTGAGGAGAAACAAAGAGGCAGAAAAGCCATCAAAATGAGCAGAATGAGGCACAGGAAAGTGAAAAGAAAAATGTCTGTGTGAGAGAAAACAGGACTTGGTAAGAGAAAACACTGAATACAACCAAGGTACAAAGATAAACGGAAGATCAAGGAACTAATCTAGGAGATGTTATATAAGGGATGAAACTAAAATATATATATATATATATCTTTATATATAAAATGCTTGGGTATGTTTCCTTTCTCAGTGTGCTGAGTGGCCACTTAGGAAACATACCCAGCCAGTCCCCTCCCTCCTCTCACTCCCTCAGCCAATCATCACCCACATGTAAAACAATGCAATATTTTTTCCTAAAATAATAGCATGTAGCTGAACCGTTTGAACCATTCAAATATACTATAATGGCATATGTTACACTGGGTACAGCTAGTAAAAATAAAAATTAGAAAAGAGACAGGGAACCTTCTATGCACAATCTCTAATCTGGTCTGTCAAGAGGTGGAATCCAGCCAGAGAGAGTTAGAGCAGTGCTTCTTAAGATAACTGATATAGGGAGGAAAGCAACACCCCCCCCCCAAAGTGCCATATTTGTTCCTACTGACTAATGTTCTCCTTCTCTCTCTCTCTTGGAAACTTGCGGTAGACTGGCAGCCAATCACTCCCAAATGGGCACCACTCCATGGACCACCATTTTGAGTAGCACTGATCTAAAGAATGTCCCTTCCATACCTCAATGGGAATAGGAAATTATGTTTCTCCATCAACACCCCACACCTCCTTCTTATGAGGAAGGGGAATAGGGTAGGGAGAGGGTTTCCACTATAGCTCCCTTCAGAGAACAGAGAGAATATACAGATTTCTCCCCCACCCACCATTTGAGAGAGTGAATGGGGAATGGGGACTCAAGTTCTCTTTTTCTAAGTCTCAGAGGAATGAAGGGGAAGCAAGTAGGAATGCATAGAAAAATGGCTATGGAAAAGGAGAATGAGCCCCTCCCCAATACTGTGGAAGTCTTGGTCTCACTGATGCTCTTCATCTCCATGCTGAACTTCTCTTCTAAGAGCTTCACTAGATCAATCTGGAAATCCTTGTCTGAGACATTCTGAGGATCAGAACAGGCAGCCCGGTGAGCCAAGGCATAGAGGGCCACTTGGCCTGAGGAGAAAGTTTTCCCTATAAAAGTAAGGAGTAAGGAACAAGAATCTGTTATACAAGGTTATATTTATCTGATTCCAGGGTAGATCACATTGCTTTATTGTCTATGGGCATTTCCAGACTGCTGCAAAGAAATGCGAGCTTTCACAACAGAGAGTGTCACTTGTTACTGGTACGTATCTCCTGATGCTGCTTTTGCATCCACCTGGAGATTCCAGCCCCCATAGAAGGATAAAGGAAACTGCATGACAGCAGATCTCATGACACCATAGGCCATTCTAGCCAGTCATGATTCAGCTCTCTTCAGTGCCTTTGTTCAACTATTGGCTCTGGATGTTGTGAGACCTATATAAGCATGCCTTCTTTTTTTGAAGCAATAGCCAGCATGGAATAATGGCTTGAGTATTGGACTATGACTCTGGAGATCAGGGTTCATATCCCCACTCAGCCACTGAACCCCATTGGGTGACCTTGGACAAGTCACTCAGTCTCAGAGGAAGGCAAAGGCAAGCCCTCTCTGAACAAATCTTGCCAAGAAAACCCTGTGATAGGTTTGCCTTAGCATTGCAGTAAGTAGGAAATAACTTGAAGGCACACAACAAGTGCTCTAATAATCTTCAGTGCTATAAGGGACTACTGTGCTTCCATTCTCCCATCCAGCAAGAAGGATGAAGAAAGACTCCTATTCCAAATGCATTATGAGTAAATATGGAAAGCAAGCCTTATTCAGAGAATGTTTTTTGCCTTTTTAAAAAGGGCTGGCTACTCCATTACATGGCTGTGTGAAGGACCATTTCCCTTGGAAGTAATCTGTCAACCTTAAATCTGTTAGATCAAGAGTGCAGAATCCATTGGGCATGGCCCACACATGGCACACAACTACCCCCAGTGTGATGACCCCCCTCCCCAATCCATTAATGGCTCTAATAATGGTTGTATAGAGACTATGGATCTAGCATCTTCTGTGTTCCTGCCCTGTGCATTTTCACCACATGAAGTTCCTAACCTTTCAAGAGTATAATAAACACTTACCATTCCTCACTCTGTCTAATGCATCCTGGGACAGCCTCTTTAGTAATCTGTGCTCAGTGCTCAGGCTGTGGTCCTGAGCAAGACGAAGAGCCAACAAAACACTGGGGTTTGGGAGAGCTTCTGGACCCGTGGCAGATTGGATCATTTTATTCAACAGGTGGGTCACCAAAGGATGCTGGTCCTCACTTACAGCTAAAGGAGAGAGAACAACAGTCACATGTAGTGTGCCCACTAAAGAACCCATGTATTCTCACATTTCATTGCCCCACCCCCTAGTTCTCACCCTGAGATCTTTGGATATAGGGCTGGATAGAAATATTTTAATAAATAAGAAATTTAATATTCTCAGCTTGGAGAGAAAACTTACCATTACCTACAATCAGACTAGCCAAACATTCATACGTCCTTTTGCTCTTAGTTCATGGTGCTTTAGGTATTCAAGCCTTTTCATTATTTTTCATTCTTCAATCTTTTTTGCAAACTACAGTATATGTTTCTTTTTTTTACATGTATATTTTTATTTATGTTCAAAAGGGGTCTCAGTTACATACAATAATGTTTCAGTATAACAAAAGCAGGAAAATAAAAACACAAAAGAAGGAAAAAAATAACCACAATAGTCACACGTTTCTATAAAAGCTGACCAAATGTACAAATAGAAGTCCATTTGTAAATTTCAGCTATACAGTTGTCCCTCCACATTCACGGATTTGGCATTCACGGATTGACCGGTAAGTAGTCACGGCTTGAAAATATTCTTTAAAAAATCACAATCCCAAAAGCAAACCTTGATTTTGCCATCTTATATAAGGGACACCATTTTGCTATGCCATTGCATATAATGGGACTTGAGTATTCACAGCTTTGGGTATTCACGGGGGGTCCTGGAACCAAACCCCAGCGAATGTGAAGTGACAGTTGTATATCATTCTTACAAATGTTGCAAGCATTGTTAGATATTTTCATCCACTAGATCACAGTGGAGGAAAATTATTTTTCCTGTAATGAAGTATCAATCTTTCAGCAGCCAAAAGGGTGCCAAAAAATCCACTTCCGTTGGCCATTTGTTAATTTCCAAAAAACAGGTAAATAAGTCAAAAGGACATACATGTCCCTGAATATTAAGGAACTTGCCAATATCAAATTTACCCTTAGGATTACTTCTTCCCAAAATGTAGCTGCTATGGGACAACTCCAAAATATATATGTTAATGAAGCATTAGCAGTATTAGACCTTTAACAGTTTGCTGATTTAGAAGACCGTTTCTTGAATAGACACTGTGGTGACCAATATACAGTGAGCCCTTCCCATCTGTGGGGGTTTGGTTCCAGGCTTCTCCTCAGATGGGAAACAAATGTGGACACTGAAATGCTTGTGACCAGAAGTGTTTTGGATTTTTTTTTTAGATTTTGGAATATTTGTATATACATGAGATACCTTGGAGATGGAGCACTAGTCTAAACATGAAATTCATTTATGTTTCATATGCACAGTATATACATAGTCTGAAGCTAATTTTATACACACTATTTTTAATAATTTTGTGCATGAAACAGAGTTCATGTACATTGAACCACCAGAAAGCAAAGGTATCACTTTTTTTATTTTATTTTGGAGGAATTTGGATTTCTGATTTCCGGATAAGGGATACTCAACCTGTACTGCTTTTACCAATTGTTATTATGTTATTGTTCCTTTAAGAAAAGTTGAACAGAACTCAGAGAAAAGCAAGAAAAGTGAAGGAAAAGATTGATTTCAGGGCAGTAGTGTTGGATTTCTCTGAAACTGGTGGTAGTCCTTTTAGGCATTTGCTGAGTGGCTTGTAGTAACATTAAATCAACCTTTCTGGACTGGAGTGTAACAATATTATTGCCCATGGCACCCTTGTTCTGGTACTCTAATGGTCACTAGGACAGCTGCTATTGCAGTAGCCCACACTGGCCCCTGCTGGGAGCAATTACATTTTGCTGCAGATCATTGTGGACAATAACAATGGAAGCTCCCCATCCACCCACCCTCAGTCTCCCACCAGACTGAGGAGAGAGACCTTCTCTTACTCCGATATGCCTGGTCACGTGTCCCTGCATCTGGCAGAAACATAGGAGAGTAACAATTTTCCACAAATAAATGGGGGGTGGGGGAGAGATAAAGGAACTCTATGCTGAGGCCCATCAGACCTAGACATGTGCAACTTGGTAAAGTCACTTTTTTGAACTACAATTCCCAAGATCCCCAGTGGCCTTGCTGGCTGGGAGTTCTTGTAGTCCCCAAAACAGGGCAACATTTTTCAGAGTTCTATGCAGATGGCCCCGTCTTCATTATGATGCAGCCTGAAGAACATCAAGAGAGAACCTGTTTGAAGATTAGGAAGATGGGAACATGAGAAGGATGCAAAGGATTAAAGCTGGGGGCCGTTTACACGATGAAAATGTCCTGGGAAGAATTCGTGTCGATCCCTGGCAGTTTACACGTACATCGGGTCGGGTACGTGATTTTCGGAAGGGGGGGCACTTTTTATCCCTCAACCTGCGGGACTTCCAGTCCCGCGGTTTGTGCCGGTTTTTTAAAAAGTCACGGGAGGATTCGGAAAATCGGAAATGTAAACAGCCTGGGGCAAAATGTCTCGGTACTGGGGTGACCGGAAATTGTGACTGGGGGCGGGCTTAGAGATCAGCGACCAGAAAAGGAGGGGCCAGTCACCCGTTCAACAGATCCAGCCTCACCAGCCGAAAACAAAGGCATCCCTTCCAGCTGCACGAAGGTTGATGTGTGTGTGTGCGCGCGCGCACGCGCGCGCGTGTGTGTACTCAATCACCTTTTTAAATGGATTTCTACACTGCAAACCCTTCAGCTTTACCTTTTCCTCAACTGCATGTTACAGAGAGATCGTCGTCGCCCATTCATCCCCTGCCTTGGTCACCTCCCTGGGTCAGGACGGGCACATTAAAATATTCAAGCCTCTGAGCGAATTAGCACCCTTTAATTCCTCCTCTCTGTGTTTGTGTCTTTCAAAACGCCTGCCTATAGCCGGCTTGAAATCTCTGCAGCCTGCTGTTAGGGTTAATATTTTAAAGAGGCAAGGGGAAACCCAAGCGGCTTGATTTCAAAAGGAAAGCACTCAGCTTGATTTCAAAAGGAAAGCCCTGCGTCTGAGCGAAAGATCTGTCTGGATCTTTCAAAATGCTTTCTGCCTCTTCTGAAAGGGTTAAAATTTTAAAGAAGCAAGGGGGAATAACAAACCTTTGCCCCCCTCTCTCCCCCCCAGCCAGCCAATAGCATCGCTCCTGGTGCGGAACTCTAAAGGAAGTGTGTCACCGAGGTTGTGAAAACACGATTAATCGCATCTTTGATTGACAGCCAAAAAAAAATTTTTAAACCTAAAGAAAACCAGAACTTTGGACGTGTAAATATCAGTCACGGGACCACCCGGGATATCCAGATCAGTGACATAAATCGTATAAACAGCGAGGGGCAGATTCATGATCACAAAGTCACAGTAAGCACCGCGACAATTTCTGTCATGTAACTGGCACCCTGGATTGACAAATTGGCTAGACAGAAACTCAACCTGTGCCTTTCATCACAGCTTCAGCTATAGCAAATAGGCAGGGAGATAAGTGTTTTCTCCTGGTAGTTACTGCAGCTGTTAAAGGTACCAGGAAAGGACCGGTTCAAAAGCTGACAACCTGATTGAACCAGAGATGAACTGTGCAAAACAGAGGCTGAGAGGAGAGCTATAAAGGACACTGAGAAGGAAATAGATATTTGAAAAACCATGAAGCAGATGTGACTCATGATAGGGAGCCCATTAAGTAGCTGGACAACAATTAAGTCATCACACAGCAGATTTATGATATTCTGAGACCTGTGCTGGTCTATGACCGTAATAAAGATTTGTTGTTGTTCAATATTCTGAGACAACTACACTCTCATATATTGGGAATAGACCCCAAGAGCCATCTAAGAGCACCCCTTAAAATAAAGGACATTTGGAAACGTGTACCGTATTTTTATTATGGAACTGAAATGGGTGTGCCCAGGCTTTTTCTACTCACCACACTGAAGGCAGCCTTGGATGAGAAGCAGAAACATGAATCCCAACAGGGACCTCATCTTTGCTCAGATGCTGTTGTTGCCTCCTGCTTGCTCTTGGGCTGTCCAAGGAGGATGTGAGCAGCACAGCCAAGCATTTGGCAAGGTTAGAGGGGTAGGGATAAAGGACTCCTCCCTTGCCTGGTTCCTTCCTCATAGTTGCTATGAGCAATTGAGCAATGCCAAGTGGCATGGGCTTGTACCTCTGCCCTTAGGAAAGTACAGACTGACATAACTAGTGATTGTGAGCGTTGACTGTATTGTGGGCTGCTTTCTGTTGTACCAAAATTACCTGAAATTAATTTTTAAACCTTACTTTTTAAAATGTCTTGCAAAATATTATTTTTAAAAATCATTATTTTATAATATAGCAGGTTTTATAATCTATTATTCTGTTCTCAGAGATTCACAATTAAATTTCAGTCATAATTTTAAAATGGGAAAAAAATAACTAGTGACAGTGAGCAAAACATGAGGATCTCACAAGGCTTGCCTTCAGCCTGTAAGAGAGACTGGAAAATAGGTGCTCGAGGTCATTGAAAGACTTATCCAAGTCACATGTTCGCTGCTCTCTGTGTGTGTATTTTCAAGGAATTTTAAAATCCTGTTCTACTTGAAATAAAAAGAGCATCAACATAGCACTGGCTGGGCCAAATCAGCACCTCTCCCTGTTGCCAACATAAGATGGCTTATAGAGGAGAGAAAAATACAGAACATGGAAAAAATCCTTTTTGGACCATAACTCCCAGAATTCCCCAGATAGCATGGCCACTAGCCACAGCGTGGGGGAAATTATGGGAACTGTAGTCATAGAATCATAAGAGTTGGAAGAGACCACAAGGGCCATCTAGTCCAACCCCTTGCCATGTTGGAGTACCCTAAAATTCCTAAAAGGAATTTTTCCATGTTCTAGACAGATGTAGTAATGAGATAATAGTAGGTCATTTCAGTTGGTGGCCGATGAGAGCTTAGTCCGATAACCCTGCACTCATCTCCTTCACAAAATAATTTTCTGTCAAGGGTGTGACAAGGCAGAGTGGTACTGTGAGGCAGAACATTTTTCCATAGGTCTAAGCATCAAAAAACAACAAATGTCTGATTCTACACTGTGTATGTTCTGCAGGTAGGAATGAATGTTCTACCAGTCTTCTTCCCAGTCTAGTTTGGTACAAAATGGAAGGAATCTACAGCAAGAGTGAGGTCTATTGTACTTTTGAGTGTCATCGCTCAGAGGGAACTACAGTTGTCCCTCCACATTCACAGATTTGGCATTCACGGTTTTAAGTATCCACGGCTTGAAAATATTTTTTAAAAAATAATAATTCAAAAAGCAAACCTTGATTTTGCCATTTTATATAAGGGACACCATTTTGCTATGCCATTGCATATAATGGGACTTGAGTATTCACGGATTTGGGTATTCACGGGGGATCCTGGAACCAAACCCCAGCAAATGTGAAGGGACAACTGTATTTGTAAGAATATAAGTTTTTCAACTACAGAATTTAAGGATCCTTTTTGCAATACAACTTCCATAATTACCAGCTGCATGGTTCATGGTCTTGTGGGCTGGAGGAGCCTGGGAGTTGTAATCCAAAAAGTAATTTTTCCAAGCTCTGGTTTTGATATCCAATCAACCCATAAGCTCCAATTTTAAGATATGTGGTGCCAAAAGAAGCATCAATCAATTTATAAAGAAATGCTGAAAAGAAAAGAAAACTAAACATTCAGGAGGCATACAGTTACGTGAGAGTGATTGGCATGGGTAGACATATAAACTAGAGTCTGCATTTAATGGATGCTAACTATGATCCTTCTTCTCCTGTGGTTAGTGCAGGCTAGAGAAGGAAGTCAACAAATAAAATCTCTCTCCTTTGTTTCCTGGTAGTTAATTGGGTCTCTCTAGTTTCAGCTGAGAGCCAGCCAACATGATATAGTGGTTTGAGTGTTGGACTAGAGGCCCATCTACAGGAGGGGAAAAAATCAAAAGTATCTCATAGTACTGGCATCTTGCAGCAGCAGCAACATGTCCAAATGGCTTTTCTGGCCTTGGAAGCCCCCATAAGCCTGCATTCCTGATGGCGGCCGTGAGTGATTTACTCGCTTTAGTTCTTCACTGCCGCCGTTTTTTTTTAAGTCATCCCAAGGTGTGCTGGTGCGATAGAGTGATTTTCCAATTTTATAAGGAAGCAAAACAGAAAATGTTGATCCTTTTTATTGCCATAGCGAGCAATCCCTAAGGTGAAAATCCAACATGGTGACAGCGGGTGCTTGCCCTTCTAGCAAGCCCTTGCCCCACTCTCGCCAGCCCAATCAGCTTTGTACTTCCCTTCGAGTTTTTTTATTGTTCTATAGTCCAAATGAGCAAAAATGCGCACCCGCCTCACAGTTTGTGAAAAAGTACGGGGAAATCTGTGAAGGCTTTTAGTGTGTTGTTTTTGCCGTTTTGGGCCCCCCTCTTTCCGAATAGTGTGGATTGGCACTGGATCCTGTTTAGACAGGTAGGCTTCCAGCAAATTCCATGAGGGGTATTTTCACCATTTAGAGGGGCCCTAGGACTCTGTGAAACCAGGGTTCAATCCCTGTTCAGCCATGGAAACCCACATGGTGGCCTGGGGTAAGTCACATTCTCTCAGCCTCAGAGGAGAGCAATGGTAAACCTCCTCTGAATAAATCTTGCTAAGAAAACCCTAGGGTAGGTTCACCTTGGGGTCATTCTAAGTCACAGATGATCTGAAGGCACATAACAGCAAGGTCGAGTTAGTAATAAGGATCAAAGGAAGAATACTACATGCAGTGCAACCCTTTGGATTTTATGCAGACATAGGGCCCACAAGATGCAACTCAGGTTCAGCGGTTGGAAAGGTTCGTTTCTGGACTACAGCACTGGAGTTCTGGAAATTGTGATCCAAACATGAGCTTTTCCATGCTCTACACAGGAGACACATTAGGTGTTTTATTTTAATTTTATGTTACTGTAGCCATGTAGAATTTGACCATAGAAGTGGCAGACAGAGAGGTTCTCTACCCTCTCCCTCATGCCATTTGTCTGATCAAAAGAACCCTACCCAGCAATTCTCCAGTTAAAACAGTAGAAGCTAGGCTTTCCAAATCAGTTAGTGAATAATGTATTGCCAAGTGGCAAGATCTTTTTGCCTTGCCCAAGTTGATGCCCTCAGATGCCCTCAGAAGTTTATGACTCCCTTTCCTGCCAGCCCCAACTGACATGGGCAGTGCTTCCGCAGTGGCAGGAATTATAGTCCAAGCCATCTGGAGGACACCATGTTGTAGAAGCCTGCCTCATATCTTTTGAGAAATTATGGAAGTAAAAATCACATGTTACACTTCCTCCCATTTGCTCCACTATTTAGCTCAATTGTATGCAGATCAACAAAGATGTAAGTTCCACTGGGTTTGAGATTCAGGAACCGTTCAAATGAAGTACTAGCATCTTTGGCCTGTTGCAGTGGTATACAGAATATAATAATAATAATAATAATAATAATAAAATTTTATTTATATCCCGCCCCTCTGCAACGCAATCGGGGCGGCTTACAATATAAAAACCCCATAGTCACAATACCCTAGCCCACCCACCCCTTAAAATAATATTAAATTACAAAGGATTAAAAACATGGATTAATTAAAATATATATAAATTAGAAGAAAAAAAATTAAAAACATACAATCATAGCCTAGAAAGGGCAGCTGAGTCTTGGGCCGGGATAATTATTCAGGAAAGGCCTGCCGGAAAAGATCCGTCTTGACAGCTTTTTTAAAGCTGTCTAAGGTGGTAATAAGACGGATCTCGTCCGGCAAGCCATTCCATAATCTGGGAGCAGCAGCAGAGAAGGCCCTCTGGGAGGTCACCGACAGCCTTGTTTTCATAGGCTGTAACAGATTCCTCCCAGAGGACCGAAGTGCGTGTGGAGGGTCGTACGGAAGGAGGCGGTCCCGGAGGTAAGTTGGACCCAAGCCATGTAGGGCTTTAAAGGTTATAACCAACACCTTGTACTGTACCCAGAAACTAATAGGCAGCCAGTGGAGAGCTTTTAGCACCGGTGTTATATGCTCTCTTCTGGAAACGCCAGAAATCAACCTGGCTGCCATGTTCTGGACTCTTCTGGAAACGCCAGAAATCAACCTGGCTGCCATGTTCTGGACTAGTTGAAGTTTCCGAGTCAAGCACAAGGGTAGCCCCATGTAGAGCGCATTACAGAAATCCAGACGGGAGGTTACCAGTGCATGTACCACAGTTTCGAGGTCCCTAGTTTCCAGGAAAGGGCGCAGCTGGCGTACCAGCCGAAGTTGATAACAGGTGGTTTGAGTGTTGGACTTGGACTCTGGGACTCCAGGGTTCAGATCCCTGCTCAGCCATGGAAACCCACTGGGTGACCTTGAGCAAGCCACACTCTCAGTCTTAGAGGAAAGCAGTGGCAAAACTCCTCTGAATACAGTGGGTCCTTGTATCTGCTGGGCTTTAATTCCAGGATTCCCCCATGGATACCAAAATCCAGCCATGCTCAAGTCCTATTATATTCAATGGTGTTGATAAATGTACCCTTATGAGTATATAAAGTGGCATACAGCAAGGTTTGCTTTTTGGAATTTCTTTTTTAATATTTTCAAACCATGGTTGGCTTAATCCATGGATGTCGATCCTGTGGATATGGAGGGCCGACGGTAATCCTCTTCCAGAAAACCATATTAGGGGTTCCCATAAATCAGAGCTGACTTGGAGGCACATAAAAACAACAAATACAGTATTTAATGTGGGCATAATATGTAGCTTCTCATTATAAAGTAGGGATATAATTGAGGACAGGCCTTCAGAGCCAAGAGCATGTGTCCATAGGGGGACATCTGTTCAAAGTTCTGAATCTTGGTCCTCCATTCTCACACACACAGGTGCTCCTGCTTCGTGGCCAAGTTATTAACACAAGAGAATAACAATAAAGATTGAAACCCTATGCACACTTTCTTGGAAGTACATTCCATTGCACAAGAAGAAACTGACTTCTGAATTAAAGTGCTTAAGCTAAACTGACTGGGAAACCAATGTCTTGTACTGTATAGTTAAACTTGTATAGTGTAACCAGTTACTAAAAGTACTACATACAAATAGTCACAGCCCTCAACATAACTACTTGGAAATTAGGTCTGTTGGAATAAACAGGGCTTTCTTGCAAATCAACGTTTAACATTAGAACATCCAGTTTTGCAGGGAAAAAACTATTTAACTAGCAGACTGAAAAATAAATGAATTAAGAATTAAAAAAAAAAACACCTAGGCAAAAAGCAACATTTTTATTTGGCACCCCCCAAAAAGCTAGGTTAGTTCCAGTTTTTGACTCCCTGGGTGGGGGCATTTCAAAGTTGATGTGACACTAAAGTGAAGGCCTCTTTTATACAATATTTAGGACAAAGAAGGTACTGGAAACATTTCATTTTCACATGTTGCTAAAGTGAGATATTTTCACACTACACTGTTATAGTGTTACTATTCCACTTTATTTGCTATGGCTGCCTCCTGTGGAATCCTGGGATTTGTAGTTTAGGGAGGGGCATTTGCAACTCTCAGCCAGAGAGCGCTTCGGCCTCACTAAACTACAAACCCCAGAATTCCACAGGAGGAAGTCAGAGCAGTTAAAGCGGACTAATAACACTATAACAGTGTAGTGTGAAAATTTCTAAATCCCTGAACATAAGGTAATGACAGCAAAGCAACGCAAATATAATCAAAGAAAACCTTTTAAGCTGCCTGAATTCTACATCTTCACCACTAAAAAACAAAGGTAGTGAAATATTTGAAACATCAGAAGCAACTCCTTTGGTTTACTGATAGTTTTGTGTTTTCAACAGCTGTTCCAGATTAAACCCTTTAGTTCCAAACTCACCTGGGAGTAAACTGTACTGAGCGTCAGTGGGGCTTACTTTTAAGTAGATATACATGTAGGCTGACAACCCCTCAGTTGTCTGGCCTACTTATGAAGCCCTACCAGGTTTTATTTCTGAGTAGACATATCAGTTTGTGCTATTTCTAGAGGAGTAATTCTCATGGAAGACAGATAAGATTACAGTTTTCACACTGCAATAACCAAATGCTTGCATTCCACCCTTGAGTCTGAGAATGGAAGAGTCATGGGTTTTACGTATAGAATTTACTAATTCAATGTACTCTGGTCAATTTCCATGGGTACTTTTATAAAGCAACATCCACAGCATTTACAGTACTGTATCTCAGCAAATAGCTAAGAAAATGGCTACCCACTTGGGGAATGGAAGTGGGAACCACAAATAAAGCTGTTTCATTGGAAGAGGCAGAGCCACCTGACTGCTGCATGGGTGGGCTATAAATAAAGCCCTTGGGAGCCTGGAGTATTTGGTTCCCACCTGACTAAACCATTGAGTAGGAGCTGTGAGTGATGGAGAGAGACTTAAAGATATGGGCTTTATTTCTCATAGTTGCTGGTGTTTCTGCTCAAAACACCTCAGGTAAATAAAGGAGAGGCAATAGAAGTGTCCTGCTTTGGAAAGGGTAACTAGCAGCTATCAAGTTTTTCTGGGATGTGTGTGTGCTTGTGTGTACTAACCTAACAATGCATACTGACTTCTGTTTTCTTTGTCAGCTGTTTCCTGTTTCTGGGGAAATTACTCCCTGTTAAGAAACCAGTCAGAGCACAAGATTACTGCAAAACTATTCTAGGCAGTGATTAATGATGAACTTTACTTTATAAAACTGCTGGCTTCTTAACCTAGCTGGTATGTTGGTTCCTACTTTAAATTTACCTCCCCCTCCCTCATGTAGGGACTGGATTAGTCCATTGGGAAGGGGATGGTTGGGGGAAACCTGCAGTAAGATAACTGTTGTATGTAGGAATAACTAAAATGTGAAAGCAGAGAGCACCTTTTTTCCACAATACTTGAGAGTCTCCCTTTCTGGGAGTAAAATGGTAAAAACGATAAAATAGTAAAAAGAGAGAGCTTGGCAAAGTTACTTTTGTTTTTAATTTCAAAAATTCCTTAGCCAGCATGAGGATTCTGGAAGTTGTAATCCAAAAATAACTTCCCCCACCTCTGAAAAGAAGAGGATAGAGCTGGGCCTGACTTTTAAAAGCCCCAAAGGTCTCAGGATAGAATGCTACATATGTTATATAGGCTTAATTCAATCAGCTCCTCCTTCTCCTAGCCTGACACACTCCAGATGTGTTGGACTGTAACTTCCACAATCCCTAAGCAATATGCCCCAGTACACACGATATCTTGGATTAAAACACCATTAGACAACGTGAGTTGTGGTCCGGCACTTTTGGGGGGTATCAGGTTGGGGAAGATGGGATTGTTGGATTAGGCTGTGCTAAATATTTTGCCAAGAAAACCCTGTGATAGGGTTGTCATAAGTCAGAAACAACTTGAAAGTACACAACAAAAAAATGCAAAACAGATTGCTAGTTGCTCCAAAGACCACTGGGACAAACAAATAACAGTGTTGGTTCTTTGGAGTTTCTGAAAGCACAAATGCCAACAGTTTATTTGACTATGGCTCCAACATGAAGCGGAATCCATGGATCCCGTGTGAGGCAGAAATGTGGTCTTCTCTATATTGTCAAAGCTCCAGCTGTAGGTAGAGCAGTGGGAGACAGATTGGACAGTACTGCTAATGGTTGGAGGGCATGTAACTTACAGCTATTCCAGGTCCCACCTTCAGGTAGTAGATAATTGCCTGCAGTTGTATCCTGCTGCCTTGCATGGCTAAATCTAGTATTTCCTAAAACAGGCACAAATTGTAGGTAGCTATGTTGATTAATCAGGGAGGAAGGCACTATAAAGCAATAATTTCTCACTGGTATTAACTGTTTATTATTTTAGTTTTATTAAAGTATTAGTATTCAGCCCTATATCTAAATATCTGAAGGTGGTGTGCAGTAAAATCAACTTGAACAATTTAAAACAATGTGAATAATAAACATGATTTTAAAAGGCTAAAAAACATGTACTGCTTTGAGTATTACACTAGGGGGACAGTGAAAATACTCCTTATAGAATGCGAACAGAATATGATTTCTCCCAACATGCTGCAAACGAGATTTGCAGCATTCAGAAGGAGGGGGGCTAAAAACTCCACGAACAGTGCAGTAAAAGGGTTTGCAGTTTTCCTTAAAGTTTTCTGGAACATGTGCATAGATGCACATTTTTGCACTCGTGGACTTAAAAATGCACAGCAATGCACATTTTCTCTGTATTGCCCTTTATCAGAGAGTGTGAACGCTCCATTTGAATAGATGTGCACACATGCAAAATTGGCAAACAAAAAAAAATGGTGGAGACAAAACATTGGTGCAAGTGAGTGAAAATGTGCACCCACTCGCATTATATCATCACGTCTAAACTGGCCCCATGACTCTGGGATTCCAGGCAGACCTTTATGCTCAGCATGCAAAAGTTTCTAGCACTGATGGATGTGGGTGGGTATATACACACACATCTTCGCTGCCCACTTAGTGTTTTATGTATTCAGACAATCTTCTAAACAGGGCTTTATAGCTACTGCTATGAATTAAAAATGGGTGGGGAAACTTTTACCTTCCAGATATTTTTGATAACTTCCACAAAGCCTCATCACTGGCCATGCTAATTGG
The DNA here is from genome assembly GCA_030847615.1 of Gambelia wislizenii. Lineage (NCBI taxonomy): Eukaryota > Metazoa > Chordata > Lepidosauria > Squamata > Crotaphytidae > Gambelia > Gambelia wislizenii. Next base: position 340,824,144 of record JAUMIR010000001.1, read on the forward strand.
AACTGATGGGAGTTTGTGTGCCAAAACATCTGGAGGGTAAATTTCTCCCACCCCGATTTAACACAGATCATTGGAAGCACGTCTCTGAATGATTATGGCCTACTAGTGAGTAAGAACCAGAGAGAGGTATGTGGCCTTCATGTTCTGCTTGTGCGCTTCTGATCAGCATCTTCTGGGCTAGTGTGGGAAATAGGATCCTGGACCAGGATGGCCCCATCTCTCCTGTCTTCATCAACAGGTAATAATATTTCTGTGCCATCAGACATTTGCAATCTGATGTGTGCTACGCTTTTAAATGCTCGTGTGACTCGGATTTTAAAGTTTTTATATAGTTTAGTATTTTAATGTTTGTGGTTTTAACTGTGTAAATTGTTTAATTTGTTTTTAAACTTTGTTTATACTTTTAATATTTTGTATTGTTTTTAACTTGGAATGTTTTAAACCTACTGTTAGCTACCTTGAGTCCCAATATTGGGACAAAGGCAGGATACAAATAAAACTAACGACAAAAACAACCCATTGGTCTGATGAGGCAGGGCTGTTTTCAACTCCTATACTTTCCCAATAACATGCTGGCTCTATCCATGCTGCACTGTCTCTACACTGCTGAGAGGTATGTTGGTGTTAATTGTTCACATGCTGTTCCTGACTGACCCTTTCTTGTGTCCCCTGCAGTGTCTGTGTCATGTGGCAGTTCACACCTAACAATTGCTGTGCCAGTGGATCTCTTTGGTTCTGGTGTGGTGGTCAGTGCCGATGAACTGACCCTGGGATCTCACTGTGCTGTGACCGCTGTGCACACAAATGTTCTGCTGCTGGAATACCCCCTCTTTGCATGTGGGGCCACCAGAAAAGTAAGAAAATCAATGGCACTTAAAAGCATTCTTGGGGAACCACTTGAGCATCAAACTGGAGAAGAGAGTTTGGATCTGGGTACAAACGATACTGGAAATTAGGTCTGGCCTTTCTAGAAGCAAAAACTGAAATGAGTTCACAGGAAAATGTTGAAGGATGCTCTTTGACTGATCCAACTCAAATTTCCCTGTAAAAGTGCAAACTTCATAGCTGAAAATAACATTCTCACTTGGGGTGATCTTATTTATGCAGAATGGTGTGTGAAATAATGTACTGCAAGAAGCATTTTGCAGCTGAATTGTATTTCAGTAGAAATCCCAGTACAGTAGTTGGAGGCTACTAAATCAGAGCTCTGTAATTACCACTTCTGCTGTACTCTATGCCCTGACAGTTCCCTCGTGGTCTGAGAGCCTAGTAAATAGAACCTATTGCCAAAGGCACAAAAAGTCTCCAAAGATTGTCCCATATTTCTATTAGAGTAGTGCAGAGCAAAATGCAAGCATGAATCTCCTAAAACAGAATTTGGCAACTTTTGATTCCCAGTATCATTGGACTGCAATTCCTACTACCTCTCAGAATTGTCAGCAGTTGCTGTCCAGCAACATCTGGAGAGCCACAAGTTGCCCATCTCTGTTCTAAAAATTAGGTATGCAAAAGCCTGGTTGGTTAATATGAAATGAACTTGATTCAGACTTCAAGATTTGGTTGGTACAGGGATGACAATTAAGAGGAAATCTAGAATCCGTTTGACTGTTGCTTACCCCCACCTCCCGACAATGTAAAACATTATTTCAAAATATAACCATTCCAGTCAACTGGTTATAGTGTTAAAACATGGAGCTCTGGAAAAGCTAATTTTTAGAGAAAATCATAATTAAGTGGGGTGTTTTCACTTATCTGTTCTCTGCAGTTTGCTTTGAGCAATCAGAGCCAAAGACTAGGAACACATGCTTATAAATTATAAATTGAAACACTTTTCAAAAGCTTGTTCAAAATCATTAAAACTAGCCTCAACCGAAATGTTATGTGGTTCTTAGATTCTGCCAGGCAGCATCCACTATAGAAATATTCTCCACTATGTACCTTCGACTGCAAATGGAGTGATCCGGTCCAGTGGCTTCTCTCATCCCATAGACTGTTTCTACCCCAGGTAAGTCCTGGCTCTGAAAGGAAAAGTATCCTACTAGTGAGATAATGATCTCAATTTTCATAAGGAAATAAATTACTGCTTGTGGTCTAACCTCACATATGTGGCTCTGGCTTCTCCCATTAGTTATCTGTTCTATCTAAACCAGGAAACTATAAATATGGATGTGTTCTATACCTGAGTGTGGTGGAATCACCTGACACAGATACCCAGAGATTTGAGGCTTTGTTTGAAATACTGTATACACACTAATGTGTCTCTTTTATTGTAGAAGTTCTTCCAGCTCTGTGATATAACTTGTAATAGATCAATAATAGTAATTGCTGATGAAGAATACTTGTTGGCTTGAACACAAAATCTAACTTCTGGTACATACAGGCTGGTGACTCAGTCTGCAACTGCTAATACACCATGCATGCTGTGGGTCATAGTATCTTGATAGCCTATAGCAGCTTTTGAGGGCAAGGGAGTTTGCTTCCTCTTTACCACCTGCTGCTATTGCCACTTCTGCCATTTAAAAAATGACTTTTCTGCTGGGGAATATGGCATTTTCTGTCTGCAATGTGGCACTCCTTCACAGGTTGGCATGGTTGGTTTTCATCACACTAGAGTTCACTATAGAAGCATAAAATGCAATGTAATCCCATGAGATTCTCATATGTAAAGAAATAAAAGATGAGTTTTTGTCTTTATTTTAGGTCATGGAATGTCTCCTCACTTGGACTCAAGCCCACTTGGGCCCCCTTCACTTCCACTGTGATGGACAGACAACGCTTGGACTTTGCCCTTGAAGTCTATGACAGTGAGTAATCAGCAGAAACCTGCATGCCGTGCCCATTTACAGAAAGTTATAAGTAAACATAAAAGGTGGCCAACCTGATTAAACTTTGTCTTTGGAGACACTCAGTAATTTTAGTTTTGTCAGCTTTTTAAAACTGGAAACACATTCAGGGGTAACTGTGTTGGCCATGCAGCAAAACAAAATCCAGAATCCACAAAAAAGTGGTATATTTATTGGCCAACCAAAATGGCTATTCACCAGGCAAAAGATGTTAAAAAATAAAGAAAGAAAAGTGACAATGTTGGAATCACAGGCCTAGGTGTTGCTTCAGATGTTTGTGTTGTTGTTCAGGTGAGGGGTCTCATGCAGGCAGATGCCACTCCTACTTCTTGACCATGGGGAGCTGAGACAAAAGACAGTAAAATTTAAATTCTTTTGCAGCATTGGAGGCAACCTCTCTTACATCCAGGATGTCTCTATTCCTTTGTGAAGCCCTGGGCTCCTTTGTTAGGCAGAGATTATTGGATTTTTCAAGAAGTCTCTGTCCCTGTTAGACCACAGATGACTGACTGTGGTGACATAAATGTGTGGTGGGCATGAGAAGACATACTGTTCTCCAACCACTTTCAACTTTCAAACTATTGCATGTTTTCCAGTCATTGCCTAGAAGAGAAACAAGCCCTAAAAATGGCTGTGAAGATAATAAATGGTCAGTGCTTTAAAAAGAAGTCCATAATGTAAATCACAGAGTTTATAAACACACTCTGAGTCAGAACACACTCTGTGAGTCACTCTGTGAGTCATCAGTGCCACTCAAATTTGTTCTGTAACCACCTTGCTGATCTAGTTCTAACTGATCTATTTCTTAAACTCATCATTTTAATTCTGGCCATAGATAAAAACAGTGGCTGGCTACATAGAGTATCTGACAAGGCCCACATCCTAGCAGAGGGTCCACTATCAAGCCTAAAGCATCCTACCCTTACTGCCCCTCTTTCTTATTATGGCTCTCTTCTAAGAAAATAAGCTGTGTGAGGATCAGCAGCTTCAGTCCTCTCTTCCTCTAGACAGGTGGACTGAGCAAAAAAGGGGGCTGCTCAAGTGAATGGGCAATGAAGACAGCAGCAAGGGGGAAAGGGCTTATTCAGAGTCAAGATCACTAAAGATAGCATTTGCCCTCCCTTCCCTCCACCCTCCAAAAAAAAAACCCCACCTTAGCAAGAAAATTTCTTGTGTTCTAGGAAAGCAGGCATAATTATGAGGCAACCTCCTGCCATGTATGTAGATACTAATGTCTTAATATTCTGTCTCTTAGGCTCCTGGTCACTACCTCTGTCTGACCCTGTTTACTATCTTGGGGACCTAATCAATATCCAAGCATCTGTAAGAAAGGGTAGCCATGTCCCTCTGAAGATCTACGTGGATGAATGTGTAGCCCGTCCCAGTGCAGATTCCTCTGTGAAATATGAAGTCATCACAAACCACGGGTGAGGCCCTCAGAGTGGGGGAGTAGGTGTCATGGGGGAGGGAGCCTGGAAATGCAAGCTTGCCTTTGGCAACAGAAGTAAGAACTTGAGGAATATATCCAGAGCTCTTTACATGGAAGCAAAATCGTTAAAACAGAGACTTGAGAGGCCCATGAAGCAGATTAATCTCATCTAAGTAGCGACTAGCTCAGTGGCAGTTGGTGGTTTTCATGTCACTAGGTGATGGTGTGTCCACTTGGGTTTAGCGTGAGTTGTCCAGGGTGCTGAATTTATTTTGGAGGTAGTGTCCATCCACAAAATAGGTTCAGTATCTTGCGGGCGTGGGTTCATCATCCCATTAATATGGAAGCCATCAGCTGCCACTGGGCTTTTGTCATTTGGAAACTTAAGCATATTTAATTGAACTGCTGGGGGCTCAGAATGTGGAAATTGCTTCAAAATAAGCAGGTGGGTGGATCTGAAACTGCCCACTCAATCAGACTGGAGGTAATGGCAATAATCTTTCTCTCCCTCCCTCTCTCCCCCTCCTCCTTCTCTCTCTCTCTCTCTCTCTCTCTCTCTCTCACACACACACACACAGAGGGAGACAGAGAGAGAGAGCGAGAGAGCAAGAGACAATACTTAAATTTTCTATAGAGAAAATGGTGGGTGTGTAAGGTTGAATGTTATGGAGCAGGCATGCATTGAATTCTCTCTCTGAGTTACTTTCCTCTAGATGGCTACAGACCAAAACTTCTGCTGGGACAGAAGAGACAATGGAGTAACACTCTGGGAAAGGGGATGAGTGGATTAGGGTGAGGTCCTTGCCTCACTGGCTAGTGCTTTTCTCCACATCAATCAACCCCTTTCCAATCTACCTCTTTCTCGTTACCTGTTTAAAGTAGCTTGCTTCCACACAGATTATCTATCACTTTGGTTAGATTGAAAGTTGGTGGGGGGAAAGTGTTCTTCTATGTAACCATTTAAGAGAAAAATCTGAAGAGATTGCAAACCTTATAAACCCCTGCAGAAGTCCATGAACTTATTCCTTAAACAAGGCATTTTGCATCTCTGTAAATTGACCAAGACTGTATCTATCTTGGATCCCATATCAAGGGAAAAGTGAAATATAAATAAAAAGTAAAGAAATCTATAGAATAAATATTTGTTAGGACAGGAGTGAAAATTTTGCAGCTCTCCAGATGTTGTTGGGCTCCAACTCCCACACTAGCCAATGTCACCAATGGTGAAGAACTGGGAGTGGCAATTCAATGACATCTGGAGCTCCACACAGTACCCATCCCTGGTCTAGATTGCAGGCAGAGTGATGAGTATGGTACTGATAATTTGTTGTTGTTGTGTACTTTCAAGTTGTTTTCAACTTACAGCGACCCTAAGGTGGGGTTTTCTTGGCAAGATTTGTTCAGAGGGGATTTGGCATTGCCCTCCGATGTTGAGAGAGTGTGACTTGCCCAAGGTCACCCAGTGGATTTCCATGGTCTCCCAGAGTCCTAATCCAACATTCAAAATATTATATCACACTGGCTCTTATAGTATGGTGACCTCTTTAGCCCAACATTATTGAAAAACTCCTTCTCAAATGAGTCCCTCAAACCACTATACCACACTGACTCTCTAATGGTACTGATAATACAGAGTAGTAAATAAGTCCTTGAGCCTGCCTAAATACCCTAAAGGTACCAGATCCTGTCTGATCTTGGAAGCTAAGAAGGGTCAGCCCTGTTTAGTACTTTGCTGGGAGACCACCAAGGAATACCAGGTGCTATAGGCTTTATTTCAGAGGAAGGAACTGACAAAAACCACCTCTTGAGTATTACTTGTCTTTAAAAACCCTATGAGATTTATGGGATCACCATAAGTTGACAGGTGACTTGAAGGCACATACAAACAGAAATAAGCCCATCCTGTTTGCCTTCATCCATCTTGCAGGTGCCTTGTGGATGGGCAGCGAAGTAGCTCCCGTTTTCTTGCCTCGCGAGAAGATGGGATCATCCGCTTCCAGCTGGACACCTTCACTTTCATTGGGGCCTCCAACAACCAGGTGAGGAGAGGCAGCAATGGAAGCTGAACTAACAGAAGCAAATGGGGCTAATGCGTTATAAACTTGATTCACAGACAATTACTGTTGGGCAGGGTTAACTGATGGAAAATCTAATAGTGATGGTAATGGTAATGGTGATACTTCATCTGATGTGGTGTGGTAAAAGCTTTCAGGTCGCCTGTTTAGGACCCATTTAAATTGACTCTCTTTTCCTCACATCCATCTCTAGATGGCCTTTAATCATCTTCCAGCGACAGCAGATGGCCTTGGTGTGGGCCATCTCATGTCGGTCCTTGTACTTGACCACTGGGTTGTTGGCATCTGCAGTTTGCCCTGAAGACTTGAATTCTGAGCAGCAGCCCTAATGTGTCATGTACTTGGATTCTTTAGATTTACCTCATATGTCACTTGAAGGCTGTGTCCATCAGCTCTACCGGCCATCGCAACAAGGCATGCTCCTATGACCAGGCGACTGCAACCTGGAACTCGCATGAAGGAGCAGATTGTTCCTGTTGTGCATCTCCTAGTGGCTGTGGTGACAGGAGAAGGAGGCGAAAGAGAGGGCAGCAGCAGAGAGGTGAACTTGTTTTTGATAGATAAATGCATGCATGCAGCACTCAATTAGAAATTCTGTTTTAAGGAGGAAAGACACGAATGGCTTTAGAGAAACAGATTAAGGCTTTTATTGTAGGAACTCCCTTCTAAGACAGAAAAGTTACTCAGGGTGCTCTCCTAAGATAGCTATATCTCTAAGGGAGGCTGAGAAAGTTCTGGGTAGGAGAAGAGGTGGAAGCATCCCTAAGAGGACCCATTTACATCACAGAGGGAGCAGGGTAGGTAGACAAGCAGGGAGGGCTGTGGGTCACTCCTAATGCTACTGCCCACTTTGAGGCATTCTTGACTCTTCAGTGCTAAGCATTGTTGTACTTCTAACAGTTTTCTGTACAGTGGACAAGACAGAATAATTTTTTGGCTTGGGTACCTGCCTGTTAATACAGGAGAGTAGAACGTCTGGCCTGCAGGAATGTACAGGGAGGCCCAACTCTTGAAATTACCCACCCGGGAAGGCTAGCATGGAGGAAAACTCTGTCTCTCATTCATTGACACACCCAGATAAGTCATTTGACTTATGGAGGAACAACAGTTGAATGGAGCTACCTCTGCCCATCTGAGTCCAGTTTTCTCCATTCTTGATTCAGAAGAATGACTCATCCATTCATGGTCTCCATTTTATACCCAAACAGAGGCAGACAGTTAATTGTAACCTGCCTGGTATTGCCAGCTCCTCTTACCTTAATTCTCAGTACAGTACATGGTTTCAAACCACATCATGTATTGGGAGGAAAGCTAAAATACCTTGTCTCATTATTTATCACCATCATCATCATCACCACCATCATTTCTATCCCACCTTTCGACCACCAATGGGACTCAAGGCAGCTAACAACATCATTATAAAAACAATACAAGCTAAAAACAGTACAAAGTTAAAATCACATTATAAATATAAAATTTAAAAAAGAATTGAACAATTTTACAGGTTAAAAACATTACAGTAAAAATTAAAATACCTTTTTAAAAAACCTTACGTTTTGTTAAAACCATACCACACAACCTCACTAGGCCAGCCCTTGTTGGTTCCTAAAAACCTGGCGGCATAAAATGTCTTAACCTGCCACCAGAAGGAGAGCAAAGATGGGGCCATCCTGGTCCATTTGCTTATGAAGTTCTGCTGGAGAAGGCTGAACTACATTATGTAAGGCAGTGAGAGAACATGAGAGAGCAAACAGATCTAGATTCATGAGTCTAACTCAGGACTACTATTAAGTGAAGTGAGGCAACTGTTTTAGGTGGCAGAAGGTACAGAACAGTGGGGATATGCTGGAGGGGTGCTGTTGGGTGTACAAGACATACATTTTTGCACTACACCCCCCTAAGCCGGCATTCTTGGGTACAGTGGAGGATACTGTTCTCCATTGTACCCCAGAAGGCTGGCTTAAGGGTGTAGGGCAGAAATGTTGATAACAACATTTGTGATGGGATTTCACATGGCTGATGACTATCCTATCAGGTTTCATAGAATCATAGAGCTGGAAGAGACCACAAGGGCCATCCAGTCCAACCCCCTGCCATGCAGGAATACACAATCAAATAATTCCCAACAGATAGCCATCCAGCATCTGCTTAAAAACCTCCAAAGAAAGGAGGCTCCACCACACTACGAGGCAATGTATTCCACTTCCGAACAGCTCTTACTGCCAGGAAGTTCTTCCTAATGTTTAGGTGGAATCTATTTTCCTATAGTTGAACCCATTGCTCTGGTTCCTAGTTTGGTTGAATTGTGTACCTGGAATAGGAAAGGGGTGGGGGAATGACATCAGCTTGTCCTTATTTTAAGGAGCCATCGATCCTGAGCCAGCTCTGCTTGAAATTGTGCTACCTTTTTGTAGGGATGTTTGGAGAAACAGATGCCAAGCTTGGTCCCATTGAACTGAAAGCAGAACAGGTGAACTTTTCCATGGTGAATAACTCCAACACCTCTGAGTTTGTGTCTACTGTTGCTAGTTTTGCCACATCCAGGACATCACATGCTGCCAGGATACCAGCTAACCAAGTGGTGAATATTATCATGAGGGGTGGAGTGAAGGAAGACGCACCTGGTGAGAACTCTACATTCCCTTGTGTTTATTTAAAATATTTATAAGCCTCCTTTCTAGGATTAAAAAACCCTCCCATGTGGCTTCAAATAATCTTCTGTAATAATGTAAGAAAATGTCTGCCTGCCTATGACAGCTATAGCTCAAAGATTATGAAACCCAGGCTCCCTAACCTGGGCATGCACGAGAAGAGGACATAGGTTAATTAGGCTGCTGACACATAGCAGAAATAATGCAGTTTGATACTACTATAACTGCCATGGCTCAATGCTATGTAATTCTGTGATTTGTAATTTTGTGAGATATTTAACCTTCTCTGTCAGAGAGCTCTGCTGACACAACTAACTACAAATCCCAGGATTCCATAGGAGGGGGCCATGATAGTTAAAGCAGTGTCAAATTATATTATTTCTGCAGTGTATCAGCCACCCCTATTAGTCAAAATGCTGTTGGGACAATATGCTACTGTAGAAATAATTGCATAAGCTTTTTAAAAGAAGGTGAATAAGTGTTGTCCTTTGGCCAACCACAAGTGTGTGTGCACACACACATACATAGCCCTCTCTCTCATTTTTGATTTGGTGGGTGGGGTGCTAATTGACTCTTGTGCAGTGAGTGAACTCAAAGCTATGGCATCCATTTCACAACCAGTTGCACAACTGTGGAGTCTGATTGTGGTATATGTTTATGCTGTGCTAGTAATGTACAGTATCTTAGCCAATGTGTCCGTGAATTTGAAGTCTGCAGTGCTGTTTTCTGTTACTAGGTGACAAACTACTTTAACCAGGCCATAGCTTTACAGACAATCTAATTTGAAACCCGAGGTATGGTTCCCCTCCCATCTGTGTCTAGGGACTTTTTCAGACACCCCTTACTGCGCAAGAAGCCTCCGTAACAGTAACGAAGCTACTGCGCGGCAGGGGGTCCATTTCAGATGACATCGTCCCTCTCTTGGCATTGTCCATGACTGTTCTGGGCAGGATTGAGGGCGGTTGCACAATTTTTTACTCACGGAAGTTGTCCGTGATCGGCATCATCCAAAACGGATCCCCTGTCGCGCAGCAGCTTTGTTACTGTTACGGAGGCTTCTTGCGTGGTAAGGGGTGTCTGAAAAAGTCCTAGGAATAAGTGATGTAGATGGGGCTTTATGGCCAGAACTGAGTGTATACACTATCCAGTAATTCCTTGTCCTCTTTCCTCTGTCAAGGACTGTAAAACTATGGCTAGTTTCCTGGCCCTGGCCTTAGTAAGAAAATGTGGTGATAGGGATGCCCCAGGGACATGTACTGCATATTGAAGCTAAGGTTTCAAACTTTTACCTTTGTGAGGAATCAGTTAAGTCTTCGCGGCAGAGTGAACAGTTTCTTGTTGAGCTGCCAATAAAGCAAACTTCTAGCAGCTTAGACAGTTGACCATCAGCAATATAGATTGGTATATAGTAATAAAGATAGTATAATAGGAAACCAGCTGATGTATGCTTTTTCAACTAGTGTTTCACAGAGCCGGGGGGAAGGGTTAAAATACAGCTCCCAGACCTTCAGTAGCCACACTAGTTGGAGAATTCTGGGAGTTAGCATCTAAAAGCTTTTCCAGCTTTGGAGCATAGATCAGCCATTCAGGATCTTTCCTACGCATAGCTGTTCACTCTCCATTCCTCTTCTTCCCCTAACAGGGCTAAATTTCCCTTTCTCCACTGCCACCCTGGTCATAATAGTTGCCTCTTCCATCATTGTATTGGTCTCTGTAGTGGGTTGTTACTGTTCCACCAAGCGCTCCCACAGAGGCTACCACATGGAGACAGCCCGTGCACCTCTGGGACAGCCAAGTGCTGTTGCAATGGCACCAGCAACTGTTGGATCATCCGGGCCTGCTGTGTCTGGGGAATCCAGTGCTGCCTCCAAGAAACCTGATGGGCCAGTCCTTGCAGTGGGTGGGCAACCTACAATCTAAGATGCAACTGTTTGACAAATAAAGATTTGGCTGTGCAAGAAACAGAATGTGCATGTAGTATATTATGTTATTGTACTTCAGTTTTCTGAGTGATTAGAACAGAGGTTGGAGAAATGTGGGGGCTGTAACTCCTAGAATCTCAGCCAGCTTGGCTGTTGGTTATGCTTGAGAGATTCTGGACATTATGGTCCAAAAAGCTTTTCCAAACCTGGAGAACTCAGTTTTGTTCCCTGGGAATGAGGCTACTGGAGTCTTATGGCAATTGTATTTACACAAGGGGTTCACATGCTTTTTTCCTATTCTGGAGTTCCAGGGGGCCATATATTTTGCTGTTTTATGGTACACTGAACAGGTTTTTGGCCAAAAAAATTAGTGGGGTGCTGGGGGGGGGGTTGTGGGGCAGGTCCCCAAGGGCTGCACTGGATCCCAAAGCTCTGCATGCAGGCCATGATTCCCACCCCTGATTTATACACATTCAAGTTGAGTATATGTGAAGGCTTACAAAATTAACAACTACCAGGTGCTGTCTCACCTGTTAGGTCACTAGTGGGGCATATAGAGAGAGCTGGAAGGGATCTGGCAATACTTATTTTTAACAACCCCATCCCATTACACTGTATATTGTATAGAAGGGATTTGGTAACTCATTTGGGAAATCTTAAGTGGAAATGGAAGAATGGGACAACAGTGAGTCTTCATCTGTCCTCTACCCAACCTGGTATTTGGGAAGATATCGCTTAGGGATGATGCAAGTTCTAGTTGTACATTGTTCAACTTCAATTCCCATAACCTCTGCTCACATCTGGCAGGCACCATGTTGTGAAAGGCTGAAACTGATCATCAGATTCAATACCTGTGGAAGACTTTTAAGATCTGTATGTATCCATCTTCATCTGTACTTGTTCCATGAATAACCAAGCACTCTCTTGTATGTCTTCAGACAGAATTCTGGTCATCTATGAAAAGTTTAAAACTTCAGTATAGGATACAACACAGCTACATCTTACCTCTTGAGTAACTCCTTCCTGCCTTAGCCAATGCAAGCATCCAGCTTGTGTTGCTTCATCCATGCTTTTCTTCTTTTTGCCTTGCACAAGAATGCTTTGCTTTTTCTCTTGCAAATCTAAACATGTCTGTCTATATTTGTAAAAGAGCTTCAAAACTCATGGTTCATCCTTCCTTGAAACAGTCCTTCTGAGGTAGGTTACTGTTGTTACTTTACAACCAGAAAAGTAAATCTGAAAGAGTGACTTCAAGTCTGGTGGTGAGCCATGAGAGAATTATTTAGCATAGGTTCAGTCTACTTAGCATATACTGCTTACTAACACAATAAAAGAAACTTGGAAGTTCATATTCCATGTGCTGTGTTACATATGTGACTCAATGCAAGTTGCCTGGACCTGCTGAAAGAATACAAGCTCAGGTCACGAATGGTGGTGTAGTAGAGTCAGGACTTTCAGGTTTGCAGTGCTTGGATTTTTTTTGTTAGCAGGGATGATTACATAATGTGCCAGCCCTCTCAGACTGTTACCCTAAGAAGTGTGTGTGTGGGTGGGACACTGAAGTTCCACCCACAATTCCAGTGTCTCCTTCGAAATTGGGGGGGGGGAATATTCTCTCAAAAGGAGGCCTGCGAGAGGAGGGTAACTTTGGGGATCTTTTCACCTATGTATACCAGTACTAACCATAGAGATCACGCCAGTTAAAGTAAAACAAAGTATTTTAATTGGAAATAACACAGAGGATGCGCTAACATGCAAAACATAACACTCTTAAGAACCATACAAGGCTATAGCAGAGTAAGGCAGAAAGGTTGGCTAGAGAGTGGTCCAGGAAGATAGGGCGATACCTATCAGTCTTGAGGAGAGTTCCATGCAGCAAAGAGACTGGTGTCTGATGGTGACACAGAGGAGTCCAGCATAATGGAGGGGTCCGTCAGTCTGTGGCACACTTTCTTCATATCCTGAAGGGGTACTCTGGTTATGACAAAGCCTGGATGGTTTTCCCACTGGTTAGATAAAAGGAACCGAAACACAACTGATTGCTTTAAGTAAAACATTGATGGTCTTGCGACAACCTCATAAGGTTGGACAGGAGGGGGTGTGAGGAGAGATTTCTGTAAGGTATGGAATGAGGAATGGTCACTTGTTTGCATGATTGAATTATTGCTTGAAACACCCAAGGTTGGAAGAAAGGATTAGTGCATACCTCTTAATGACTGGGTCATTAGCATAAACCCATTACTGGGGCTTCCTGCTCAATCCTAATAAGGGCTTTCTCACCATTTTATTTCTAGACATGTCTCAGGTCATTGTGACCTCCAGCTGGCCTCCAGTTTGCCTAAGCCAACCTGACCTGTATGTTACCCAAAATGCTCCTTGGAAAATTCCAAGAAAATATCGAGTTTCTAATATGTTGGGGAAATTACCAGCAACTCGACTTTAGCTGTGCAAGAGGGGGTAACAACTGAATCTTTAAAACCTATTATACCAGTACTAGTCTGGATTGAATACATACACATTTAAAATTAAGTATGTTTTTTTTTATTAAGGAGTTCAAAAATAACACCAAACACACACACATTCACCCAAAGAAAGCATTCACACAGGGCTATAGAAAGAAACAATAGGAAAGCTTGGGACAGAGGGTTGCAAGAGGGTTGTGCTGGCATAATATCACCTGTCCTGTAGTCTGTCTGGCAGAGTGGATGGAGAAGCTGGATGTGGCTAACACAGAGTAACAGTTTCCCCCCCTATTACAACTATGTGCTGGGTTGGCTAACACAGAGCAACAAAGCTTCCCCCTGTTACTGACTGCGCAATGAGGCATATTTTGGGGGGTCTTTTATACCGCCAAATACACCTGAGGGGATTGGTCGCTTCATGGGTTGAAACAATGAATTCCATGAGCCTTCATGGATTGCACAGTGAGTTTCCTGGTCTTGACAAAAGGTGAGAAAGATGCTAAATGTGTTTCTTAAAGTTCAGTGATTGGATTTTAACAGCTTTTGAGCAGCTTCTTTTAGGTTGGGAGCTGAGGAGAGGAAATTTCACAATCAGCAAATACAAAAGGGTGTCTCCATCCATTAACCTCCCATTTATGTGGAATGTGTCTTCTTTTGGCCCTTCAGCCCCAGGCCTTCCTTTCCAGGGAAAAACCAAAAATGACCTTTTCTGAGACCATCCTGTCTTTTATCCTTGAAAAAGGCCACATTAATGAACCAAGCTTGGCCAGTTTCTGAGGCTTGTGAAAATGGGGTGTAGGGCAATGCTAACATTCCAGGAATGGGGTGCCTTGAAAGTGGGGTTACACGTAAAAGTGTCCAATATTTTCAGATACCATGGGGAGGGGGTAGTTGGGCATACTAACAGGGCCTCATGATTCCCTTTGAAAATAGCTGCTGAGTGATGGATTTTTCAAGCAGTAGTATGTTGTTGTGACCTATCTCTGCTGCAATACAGTAAATCTTGAGTTGGCTTAGTGTGGAGTAGGAAATTAATACTCGTTAGGTTTACAAAAGTGCTAATCTTGGTAGAAAAATGGCAAGAACTGGATTTTTTTATTCTGTGTGTGGGGGAACAGTTATAGAAACTGTCATAATGGATGCTTACATTTCAAAACTTAACACCACACCACTGGCTATGAGTTGGCACACAAGTGAAGGCCTATGTTGAAAGCAGCACACTATGCAAAGAACAGAATGCTCTGTGTGACATTGGGACATTTCCTCCTTCGTAAAAGGGGTCTGGTTTGATAGTTGCCCAAAGCATCTGGGTATCTTGAGAGGGGAACGGAAGCTGAAAAGAAATCCTTCAAACAGAAGGCAAGCTGTCAGGCAAGCTGAATGAAGTCTTGGGCTTAAAACCTAGAATCTCTCACAAAGCTGAAGCAGTAGCAGAGGTGAGTACTAGAGTAAGAATGTTTTAAACCAAAGTTGTAAAAGAGTTGTGGGGGAGAGCAGCTATTGAAACCTTAGGTAAGGGGTGGGCATAGAATAATTGATATTCCTCCTATGGCTATTCCTATAGCAGTAACTTGTGTTCAGAAATTACACAGGCAAAGCTTTTAACATTTTTATCTCTAGGATCTACCTGCTGAATAACGGGTTGTTGTTAGGCTGCTGTTATAGAAATCTGAGAATAAAAAAATGCAAGAGATTTACACCAAGGGTGGACATTTATGGCACTCCAGTTTTTTTGGGGGGGACAACAACCTCCAATTACCATCAGCACTATGGTGCATTGCCAATTGTGAGGGTTTCTGGGAACTTCACGACAACAGTACCTGCATGGTCACAGTTGTCCAGCCCTGTTTTAACTGTAGCTGTTGCAGAGTATTGACGAAGGTTGTGATCATATGCGTGCATGGGAGAAGAAGAGTGTAATTGAATGTGTTCCAACTTATATGCAAGATTGTGCCTGTGTTGCATAGCATCAGCTTCTAGGTTCTTCAAAATAAACTAGGTGCCATGAATGTTCAGATTTTGCAAGTTGCTGTGAAGAAACTTAGAAGCGAATGAAGGTCAGATTATTCATTATTCTTCCACCCGCCACCCCCAAAACTATGACCTGAATATCTTGCATAGAGAACCTAGGGACTCTGGTCCCTGGCTGCTTCTTCCTCACTCTGGTCTTAACTCCTGTGATTCTGTTAAACCTGGAGTCCTCTCACACTGAATAATTATAGTGCTATGAATCCACTGAACTACCATGGCAACATCCTATGGAATCCTGGGATACTTAGAATTTTCAGCTAAAAGGTTTTAGTGCCTCATCTACCTACAAACCCCAGGATTCCATGGTGCAGTCACGGCTATTAAAGTGGGATCATATTGCTACAATCATGTGGTGTGAAAGGCCCTGAAATGTGTCTTTTCCCCCATCATCCTTCATGTCATGGGTGGAGAAACTGTGGCCTGCCTCCAGATGGTGGTGTTGAGCTCCAGCCCACATCATCACAGCTAAGATGATCAATAGTGAGCTAGAGATGGTGGCAACAGTAATCAAAGAACATTGGAAAGGTCAGAGCTTCCTGATCTATGCCTTATGCCCCCTTTTTCCACTCTAACCATCATTCCTTACTAGCAGGTTCCCCACTCTTTTCCACCTCTGACTGATGCTTCACCATTATCCCACATATGTACGAGATCTGAACAGGACACAGTAGCAGCCAGTGCAGTCTGACTGGGCAGCAGGTTGGTTTGTTAGCTTATCGAAGTTGGATTGTTAGATTTTCCTTGTTTTTTTTCCAGGCTGTGAGGCTGTGTTCTGGAATAGTTTCTTTCTATTTGGCCTGGAAAAAAACCAAGGAAAATCTATGGTTGCAGGCCAGGAAAGCTTTCGACTTCATGTTGGCTTGTTAGCTTATCAAAAACCCTCCACGCGTTTAACTTGCTGTGAATTACAAGCACAGGGCTAATGCTATTCTAGAGAAATGTCCATTTACAGGTTTCCTGTAGATTTCCTTTGGAGAATCTTTATTCCAATATACCAAAGGCTCACTAAATCAGATGGTGGGGCGCGGGGGGGGGGGGGCAGTGGTAATAGGATTCGTTCTAGGCTCCAAAGCACACTGAAATAATTATTAATTATTGCTACATGTGGAGTTGAAGAGCAAAAGAACTCATTTAGATCAAAGATGGGAGCTCTGCCTGGGGCACTGAATTACAACTCTACCTGCATCCAGTCTCTGCTCACTCCACTCCTTAAGAAGATTAACAGGCTTTAGTTGTCCCTTAGCTAAAAGAACCAAGACAACAGTGTTGGGTGATACAAAATTAGTATGACACCCTCCATGATCAGAGCACATCAATGAACAGTAAAATTCTATGCATATTCATTGGGACCTTCTGCCAGATAAATGTGCATATTAGAGCTTGAATGCTATTGTTAGTCCCAACCAGAGTAGGCCTTCTCAATCAAGGAATTTACCAACTTTTGACTCACCATATAACAATTGATTTAGTAGATCTACTCCAGCTGGGACTAACCAATAGGATTCAGGCCCAGGTTTATTAAGACACACACAGGCCATACAAGATGCAACCAATGACATGGACATAGAATGTTTATTCTAATGTCTAACATATCCCCTAACTGGTAAAACAGATGATTGAGCTGGATCACACAATGATGAATACCAAAAGCAGAGCTTGAAGACATACGCTATTTGAACTACAACCCACAGAATCCACTAGGCAGGTCTTATGCTTGTTATTAAAAACAGGTTCTAGGCCTGATTCCTGGCTCATATTAAGGCCTTCCTCTGCCCCCCCATCCTCCTCCTGAAATTGTTGACATCTGTACTGCTAGCCTGTGTGGTTAGTGGCTATGCTGGCTTCAGGATTCTGGAAGATGTAGTCCAAAACTAATTTTTCCAAACCCTGGAAAAGGCAATAGATGACAAACAAATCAAGTTCCTCTGCCTTTAGTCTGTGGCATCCCTAATTCTTGCTCTCTCTGTGATACTCATAAGTGCATCATCGGTGGAAGGTGTGTAAACGGTAGTGGGAAACATGATAGAAACATCACCTTTGCTGCAGAAGTTTCTTGGGATTCAGCCCAGAGCTTTTGGGGTAAGTAAGAGTCTATGAATGAATGTGAGTGTGCCTAAAAAAGATGAAAGGATTACGAGGCTTAACAAAGCTTGTTGTAAAGCTATCCCATATTCTGGCTTAACATTTCATTCATACTACACAGTTATAACATCTTCATACCACTTTATCTGCCATGGCTGCATCCTATTAAATCCTGGGTTTTTTTTATTTGATGTAGTATCAGAATTCTCTGCCAGAGATCAATAGTGCCTCATCCCAGGAAAGAAGCAGGAAAATCCCAGGATTCTGGAGGATGCAAGTAGTGTGGATATCATCAGGGTTTCTCTGTTGTTATCTAGAGTTTATCTCCAGTCCCAGTGTAAAGAACACATTTCTGGTTCACATTAAGGCCTTTATCTATATTGTATTTTAATTTGTAAGCCACCTTCAGTCCTCATTTTAAGGAAAAATTGATTATTGATTATCATGATGATGATGTAATAAGAAAGAAAGAAAGAAAGAAAGAAGGAAAGAAAGAATAATAATAATTATAATGGTGATAATGATAATGAGATGCCAGTGGATGCCAATTACACACAGCTGTCTGGTTTTCACTTGAGCTTATTTACTTTCCCTTATGACTGTTTCTTCTGTGGTTGGTATTATAAAGGATCCTGCAGTGTATTTCTTGGAGTCTCTTTCTTTTCTAGGCAGTGCTGGTGCTACTGGGATTGCTTCAGTCAGCCTTGGGTGGCCTCTTTCTCACTTTCCGCTGCTCTTACACAGATGACATTGGCATTCACTTCTTCTCTGGGATCCTAGTAAGTGGAGTGAGGATTTGAAAATCCCAGAAATTCCAGGCATCACTTTTGCACCCTAAGAGTGTGACTTAATGGGCTTACTTTCACACCAAAAAACCAGTGTTCATAATGCGCACAGGGTTTGTTGGGAAGGCTTGAAGTTCTCTGGCCCCTTAGTGCTGACTCTGAAGCCCAAGACAACACGCTCAGTGGAAAGTCAAAGGTATGCTGGGGACGTTGAGGACTATTACCCCTAGAGCCCCATGCTCAGCATGGTCACGGGTCACACTGCCTAAGGAACTGTGGGTATTGTAATCCAGGGAAGTAACTTTCCCAAGCTCTCCCTTTGCACCTCCTTAGGAAGCTGCCTTGTACCAAGGTTGAGCATTGATCCATCAGGATGAACAGCATTGTCTGCATTGGAGTGGGGTACCTGTGGACCTTCAGATGTTTTAAGACTGCAGCTCCATTATCCATTAGTGGTGGCTATTCCAGCTAGAGCAGATGGGAGATGCTCTCACAAACAATGTGAGAACTATGGTTGTCCACCCTTGGTTTACAATGACCACCAGCAGTTCAGGGGAAAGAATCCAGGAGTTCTTTCTCTTATCAGTGGGATGCTCTTATCAGTGGATCCAGACCTTAACAGTGCTATCCAAGGTACTGAGCCCTAGCCCTCAAATGGATCTAGAACAGCTCTACTAGGGGCACTTTCATAATACATAATTATAGAGCTATGCTTTCACTGTAGCTGCCATGGCAACATCCTATGGAATCCTGGGATTTGCAGCTTAGGGAGAGTTATTTAGAATTCTCAGCCAGAGAGCTCTAGCACACACAACACACACACCCCAAACTATGATTCCATAGTATGCAGCCATGGCAGTTAATGTGGGATCAAAGTGCTACATTTATGTAGTGTGCAAGGGCCCCTGGAAAAGACAGGGAATGAGTTTATGGCCCCTTCTGCATGGAACGTATGTCCTCATACCATTGTGCTCTTACCTGCATACACAGAGATTTAAAAAAGAAAGCCGACCACAGGTTTTCTAAGGATGTGTAGGAATTCCAGAGCTGAAACTCAATTTTGGACAAATCTAGTCAAACATTTGATATTTTTAAATCAAAAACATAATAGCTTAAAATTTTGATTTTTTTATTTAATAATTTTTAATTCAGAAGTAAAAACAAAACAAATTCCATTTTAAATTATGGAAATATCCATACATACATGCATACCTACATACAATTTTACAGTCCAGACATACTCTAAGCCATACCTATTGCTTTTATACTATCTAAAATACAAACAGTCTTTCATTTTTTATTTTAAGGTCAGTGGGGTTTATATGATTGTAGACAAGTTTTAAGGCAATAACACATTAATTTGATAAGACTAATAGTTTTTCTACCCTATTTTAAACATCTCTTATCCAACTGTATATTTAAATGGGGTTGCTTTTGCTCATTTTAGAATATCAGATTAAAACCTTTCAAGTGTTGAGGCTCCCTCCTTCCCTGCCTTCCATCACAAATAAAGTTCATTCCAGCTCTGGTTGGTTCTTTGTTTTGGCTTTTTCTGCTGCTGGTTTCTATCCAGGTTGGAATAAGTGAGGATTCCTTGGTCTGTATGCAGAGTGGGCAACTGAAGCACTTGTGATGTTTCTGGCAGCTTCATTCATCCCTCCTCCTTAGGTGTGCTGGGTGAAGCTAATGGGAGTTGTGAGCCAAAAATAGCTAGAGGACCACAGTTGCCCACAGTAGAAGCTTGTGACTTCCATATTTTTGGGATGGTGACCCATTCTCAGTTTCAGTCTGAACTTTGGTCTATCTACGACACCCTTCAGATGTCTCCCACCCTCCCCATGCTTACTGGCATGGTGGAAACTGTAGTCTTCCACATCTGGTGGGGCAATAGTTGGAGGGGGAAGGCTGCAATAAAAAGACTAGGGCTATCGGGCTCAAAAGAGGACAGCCCTCCCCCTGCAATTTTTAATGTTGTCATTGTTGCTATAGGCAAGCTACTCCAGCTGATATTCTTTGTTGTACATAGCTCTTAAAGTTGCAGGAAACTAGCTCTCCTCTTCCCTCTCTGCTTTTCATCTGGCTACATTCAAAGTCCACCAGTTTAATAAATCCATCTAGTCCCTCCAGTGACACTCAAAGTTTTCATAACCATGACACAGACTCTTCCCTTCAGTTGCCCAATATCACCAACATCTTTCCCAGTGCTTGGGGAAGGACTTTTGGGACTACAGTTCCCAGAATGCCCAGACAGTATGGCCACTGGGGGATTCTGGATATCATAATCCCAAGTGTTTCACATTCACCGACAGTTAAGACCGCAACCCTCTACCCATTTACCTGGATGTAAATTGCACTGACCAGAAGGCATATCATTTCTCCGAAGACATACATAGGATTGCACTGCAAGAGGCTCCTCCTTGCTCTAGAGGTTATAAAATTGCACACATTTCCAAAAACAACAAAATCCCATAGAGATTTCTGATATTCTTATTCCAGCTTTGTTTTAGGTTGTTTCCAATTTCTGCCATCTCTTCCTTCAGTTTGTTTTCTTTCTTTTTCCTAGTTGTTCCTGGCTGGAATTGTTGCCATTATAGCTGACAAATTTCCCACCATTGGCTGGGTAAGTAGCAAATTCCTATGTATCTTTTCTCTTCCATATTGCTGTTATTCCAATAATCCACTTTGTTGTTGTTCTGTGGCTTCAAGTTGACTCTGACTTATGGGGACCATATCCTAGGGTTTTTTTGTTTTTTGTTTTTTTGTTTTGTTTTGTTTTTTGTGCAAGATTTCCTCAGAGAGGGTTTGCCATTGCCTTTTTCTCAGGATGAGAGAGTGCGACTTCCCTAGAGTTACCCGGTGGGTTTCCGTGGCTGAGCAGAGATTTGAACCCTGGTCCTAAACAATCACTCAAATCACTACACCACACTGGTGTAATGGCTTTTGCTATGCTGCATGAATAATGTTTCCTTTCTTCCTGTCTCTCCCAGGTGAAAGCCTGCCTGATCTTCCACATTACTGCAGCTGCAGTTGCAGCCGTGATCAATTTTCTCTATGTGAGAGACATACTTTATTTTTTCCCCACTTTCTGCACCTTCACTGACCAGGTCCAACATGGCTGCAAAGTGATTGCCCGGTTTGTGGTAGGTTATTCATTTGGTAAAGTCTAGCTCTGTGCCGCCAACACACACACCTCCCACTCTATATGCCTCTGGGCATTGATGGCTCCCATATCAGTGGGGCAGTAAATTGGCTCTGGGCTTTAATCCACACTTCAAAGAAGCTATCCAAAGTCCTGAATCTTTTACCCCAAGTACGTCTAGCGTTTTACCCCAAGTACATCCAGAATTCAAAATGACCTTAACGGGTTAGAAAGCTGGGCCAAAACTAACAAAATGAATTTCAACAGGGAGAAATGTAGGATACTACATTTGGGCAGTAAAAAGTAAAAGCACAGATATAGGATGGGTGACACCTGGCTTGATGGCAGTACATGCGAAAGGAATCTAGGAGTCTTCATAGACCACAAGCTGAACATGAGTCAGCAGTGTGATGCAACAGCTAAAAAAGCCAATGCGATCCTAGGCTGCATCAATAGGAGTATAGTGTCTAGATCAAGGGAAGTACTGTAATAGTGCCACTCTATTCTGCTTTAGTCAGATCTCACCTGGAATACACTGTCCAGTTTGGGGCACCACAATTCAAGAAAGATATTGAGAAGCTAGAATGTGTCCAGAGGAGGGCAACCCAAATGGCAAAAGCTCTGGAAGCCATGTCCTATGAGGAGCGGCTTAGGGAGCTGGGTATTTTTAGCCTGGAGAAAAGAAGGCTAAGAGGGGACATGATAGCCATGTTTAAATATTTGAAGGGATGCCATACTGAGGATGGAGCAAGCTTGTTTTCTGCTGCTCCAGAGACTAGGGACTTTTTCAAACAAGGTAAAAAAAAACAACAACCAAGGAGGTCAGGAGAAGAACGGGGCTGTTGCACTTACAGAGCCCCATTTCAGATGATGCAATCCTCCTCTGTCCTCCTCCCGACCTCCTCCCAACCTTCCTCCATGCTGCATGCACTACTTTTTATTGACAGAAAACCTTTGTCAATAAAAAGTGGCGCCCGCAGCAAGGGAGAAGGTTGGGAGGAGGTCAGGAGGAGGACGGAGGAGGACAGGTCGGTCTGAAATGGGGCTCTGTAAGTGCGACAGCCCTGTTCTTCTCCCGACCTCCTTGGGGTTTTTTTACCCTGTTTGAAAAAGTCCTAGGACACAGAGCAATGGGTTCAAACTACAGGAAAAGAGATCCACCTAAACATTAGGAAGAACCTCCTGACAGTAAGAGCTGTTCAGCAGTGGAATGCCCTGCCTTGGAGTGCAGTGGAGTCTCCTTCTTTGGAGGTCTTTAAACAGAGGCTGGATGGCCATCTGTCAGGAATGCTTTGATTGTTTATTCCTGCATGGCAGGGGGTTGGACTGGATGGCCCTTGTGGTCTCTTCCAACTCCATGATTATATGATTCCTGGGCAGCCCCTTGGAGGCACAGTTGGTACCAATGTTGGTTAAATTCCAGCACTAAGTTAAAACTTAGCTTTTCATTAAAGCATCTGAGGCCTAATGATTTAATCTATATCTGTATCCATACAGGGGTTTGACTTTTTAAATTATTAAATTGTTTAATGTGGCATTAAAATTATTTCTATTGTTTTTAATTTTTAAAACAGATTTTATAAGCTGCCCAGAGATCAGGGGAAGACATTTTATTTATTTATTTATTTATTTATTTATTTATTTATTACTACTACTGCAACAATAAGTGAAACAAAATGTTGAAGAAGAGGGGAAAAATCCTTGAGTCATTATATCAAAGAAAGTAAGGTTAATAAATGTTTAGAGAGAAGACTTTACTAATATCAAACAAAGATGTGTACAGAAAGAAAATTATGCAAAAATACCTTGAAACCTGAAAAGACAAATCACTACATGACCAATATATTAAATATATTAAAAGTATAGAGGGAAATGTTTAGAAGGGGAACATCTGGAAATATCTCAGTGAATGGGGCTGAGATTTACTGGAGCAGATTTTTATCCCACTAATGTGGGAGCCACCAGCCCAGGCTTCATGCTGATGTTCCTGGAGGGAGGCAGAGGCCCAAATGGAGCTTCTATTTTGCAATAACCGTGCCTTGTTTGTGGCATTTTACTGCACTTCCAGTAAAATTCCACTTGTATCCCTCTTCTGTTTTTTCCATTGCTGCTCCCATTTGCATGTTTGCATGTTCAGAATCCATTGACAGGGCAGCTGCATCCACTGCATTTCAAGGGACACAGCGGGGAACCCTGCCTCTGGAAGCATTTGGGGAAAGGGGACAGGTAGCACAAAGGGTCTAGTGGGCAGGATAATTTCTTTCAAGGAAACTAGGCCTCATCTTGGTTCTGTTCAGGGTTCAGGCCACTCGGTTCCATATCCCTCAACCCACTTTTCTGTATCTAGCCCCTAGGCATCAGTCAGCAGCATTCCAGGCTTTAAAAAGGTTTTTTAAGTTTTAAAATTGACCTTTAATTCTATCACTGATTGGTAATTAGCTGTGTTTTGTTTGTATTCATTTTGAAAGTCCGTTTGGGGCCTGCACTGTGAGAAAGACAAACAAACAGTGACCTATCCAAAAAATGAGATGAAGATCTGTACTCATTTTGAATCTGCCTCTCTTCTCCGTCTACAGACAGTCCTTTGCATCCCCCTCACCCACCTCACTGCCAGGCATTCTCACCACAGTTAACGTAATATTCCATGTCATTGAGCTCTCTTTCAGCTGTTATGTCAGACTTGAATTGGAAATGGAGGAAACAAACCATATCCCTGTATCAATATGGTGCAGTGTGGGGTGGTTCTCAATATGGTGCAGTGTGGGGTGGTTCTGTTGAAGGTACCCGTCACCCCATCCCTTCTGCCTTTCCGCTAGTCTTTCTTTCCTCCACTCTCAAAGCAGTCAATATCTTATGCCTGTTCTGCGTAAGTGCATGCAAGTAGTCTTCCTCCAGCATGGTTGTATTTTATGGAGTTGGGGAGGGGGGGTATACACACAAATGTGCCAACTACATTAAATTTTTAAATTTTTTGAAAGACGTTGGTGGGCAATTCTCAACTTCATCTTGGGAGACATTTTAAAATAGTTTTTCATGGTAAACCAGGAAACATTGTGTGATGGACCTTTGTTTCTCTCCTACCTCCATTTCCAACCACTTCTCCATTCCATGTTCCACCCACTTTCAGTTTCCCCTGTTGAGTTCTCTGTCCCTCTGCATTAGTGATTTTTCCCTTAAGGTGTTTGTTTTTAGTGTTCTGCTGAAACCTTTCAGTCTCCTGAAACTCTTCTTTTTTTTTAAGTGGGTGGTGACTTTTTGGCTACATTCATGCAAGCATGAAAAGACTTGTGGACTAGCTAGAAATTAAGGGGAATACATATTCCCTAATATTCACCCTTTCTCTTCCACAGTCAGATTGCCTTCAAATCGTCTGACTCAGCAACCAGGTTTGCAAGTTAAGCCTATGATTATTTTCCAATGACCAATGACCAAACAACACACACTAAATGCAAGATATGTTGTTGGGGAAAATCATCTGCTATGGCAAACAGAAGTCTTTCACCACTTGGGAGAGTACCACATGCTAGATGTATCATCTAGTTTGACCCTTGAATTGATCTTACAAGGGATGATAATGATGTTTCTTATCATTTATATCTCATCCTTCTTCCATTTTGGAGTTCAAGGCATGTACTTAGAGTTCCTACATATTTTCCCATCCAGGAAATAACCACTCTGGACTTCTTTTTAGCTTCAGCAAGGTCACTGGATCAAGTACCTTCAGAACATATAGTAATCTCTATTTTAAAAATGAAGGGGACAAGGAAAGAATGCAGGTGTTTTTATAATGCATTAGGCAGTGACCTATCAGAGACATGAACTTCATCAAAGCATCTGAACAGGCTCATTCCTATGCACTTCGCTAACCTGGCACCCACCAGACATACAGTTCCATTTCCATCATTCCCAACCAGCATTACATGTGGGTGATGTGGTTTGCAGTCCAACATGACTCAAAAGGTCCAGGGTCGGGGAAGGTTGCTCATAATATATTTGTTGTTCCATCAGGCATCTTAGGACTTGTTCTCTTCTCCTCCCCACTTCATCTGTTACAGAGCAGAACTTGAGTGGATTTTAACTGAAAGGCTGTCTCATTTTTCCTCGTCTGCCTTGTTCTCTAGTTCTACTGCACCGCACTGCGAGGGATTGCTTTCGCAGCTGGGACTGTGGGCATCTGCCTCACCATTTCTATAGCTGCATTTGGCTGCCAGACAGCTTGCTATCGGAGTTCTGAAGATAATGCGGTAAGTACACAGATGATACAGAATGGAAAAGAGGAAAGTGGACGAAGAAAGTGAAAACAAAAACCAAGCTGAGGTTGGGATGCTATTATTAAAAAAATAAAAGGAGTAAACTATGATTCTATGATTCTTGCCCTAGCCTTGTTATTCAGCTTGAAACTCTTACTTTTTTTTTTTTTTGGACTGCAGTTGGATGAGGGATTCTGGCAGCTGTAGACCAAAAAAGTAACTTTTCCAGGAGTCTTATCTTGTTAGTTACAGAGGTGATCACTTTATAGTGAGTCAGAATACCTAACTATACCTTTAGGCACCTCAGGCAGCAGGTGCTGCTGATGAGAGGGTGGAAGACAGAACTGCTCACTGCTGGTGTGGCCTCTCTTCACCCCTAAGCAAAGTTTAGGGTGTGGTGGAGGCCTCTGTCCTACCACCACCATTGTAATAATGTTCAGCAGTTGACAGTGGTGTGGAGCCAGGGCTTGCAAAGTAGATGATCTGGGACTCTTTGCTTAGCAGGGACCATCACATTATCTGACACTTCCTTGGATGCTCCTTTACCCTCTGAGTTGAACTGGAGGGGGACTTGGTTTTCTCTATGATTTTGTATTGTTATGACCAGGAAATGCTGTAATCTAAGCTATTTAAGGGTGGCTTTTCAAGGGACCTGTTTCTGGTTAAGATGAAAACTGCTAGAAATTGTTTTAAATCAACACAGCCACCCACACCTTTGGGCTCTCCATGGAGGTGGTCCCGGTGATAAACAATTTATCACAATTAGTGCTTCAATCCATCATTTACATAGT
The DNA here is from genome assembly GCA_030847615.1 of Gambelia wislizenii. Classification (NCBI taxonomy): domain Eukaryota; kingdom Metazoa; phylum Chordata; class Lepidosauria; order Squamata; family Crotaphytidae; genus Gambelia; species Gambelia wislizenii. The sequence goes on from JAUMIR010000001.1 coordinate 340,850,604, forward strand.
GAAAAAGCATTTCCAGCAAATAATTTGGGATAACAAAAATGTAATTTGGATAATTAAAACAACAACAAACAAGAAATACAGCTACAAATACAGGAGCCTCCAGCAACATTTGATTCACCTGTTTTCTCCCTGTGCGTGTGTACTTGATGCTAACACAGTGACATCTGGTGGCTAAGGATGCCACTTTTTCAACAGATCTTGACTTTGCACCCTGTCCCGTTTCTTGATCTTCTTCTTTGTCTTTGTCTTTACCTGATTGATTTCTTTCTTTCCCGTCATTTCCCTTTGCTTTTTTCTTCCTTCTCTTCAAATCATATTCCTTTTCATCTCGGTTCATCTTTTCCAGGAACTCTTTGGCTTTCTCCACTGTATTTATTCTATATCTTTTTTGGTAATAACTAAAGGAGACTCCTTCAGTATGTTCCCATCTATAGTTGATACCTTTACTTAGAAGCCTTTGTGTTAAAAATCTATATTCTTGCCTACGTCTTAGTATTTCAGGTGGTGTATCTTTGAAGATCAATATATTATTGTCTTCAATTATTAATCTCTTTGAATAACTTTGTTGTACTATCTCATCTCTTATTGAGGTTTTAGTATATGTAATAACCACATCTCTAGGTATTTTCCTCTCTCTTGCAGCGTCAGAGCTTATTCTAAATATTTTATCTGTATATTGCAGTAGATGATCCTCTGGCATTTCCATGAATTGGGCTAGCAGAGGAATTATCCTCTCAAACAAATTTTCTTTTAATTTTTCTGGAATTCCTCTTAATTTAATACATTTTTCACGATATCTTATTTCTTGAATCAAATTTAGTCTTTTTTCCTTCTCCTGTTCCACCATCAGACTTTCAAATTGTTTCTCCAATATTTGCGTTTTACTTTTAACCTCCTCTAAATTGGTTTTCATCTCCTTCATCTCTGCTGAGAGTTTATCTAGTCGTTTACCCAATCTCTCAATGTCTGTTTTCAATTCTTTTTTCATATTTTTAAACTCTTCCTTCATTTCTCGCTTAAATTCCCTCAGCTCCTGTAAGATCTGAGCATTCACATCAACCTGTTTCGGCATCTCAATAGATCCTCTTCTAGTCAGAGTGGTCTGCAACGTTGTATATGCCCTGGATCTAATCCCTGATGCCATTATTTCTTTTCCACTTCTTTCCCCCTTATACAGTGTATTCTTCACCAACTGTATTCCCTTTTCTTGGTAATCTCTCTATTCCCTAAAATCCTTCAGGTCCTGAATTCCTTCTGACAATCAGGACGTCCTGCTCGCTACTTTGATACAAGGTCTGCACTGAGTTTGGTGATCTCTTTAAATTCTACAATATTCTACAATAGATTATTGTAAAGTCACTTAATTCATACTTATTTGCTTAATTAATTAAATCTTACTAGGTTGCGTCTTACTTAATTAATTTTTAAATCAATTCCTGGATTTCCAATCAATCTTCTAATTAACTTTCAATGAATTAATTAATTAAATAAACAATTAATCAATCAGTCAATTAAATCATACAATCTCTAAATTCATAAATTCAAATATTCCCTTAATTCATAAGCTTTCATACCCTAGGTTTCCTCTCTCTTTTCAATTTATATGTACTAATCTATATCTCACAGTTCTTTTACAAATGTACAAGTACAAATTTCAAATTTCAAGTCTCTTACAAGTCCCAATTTCATACAGTTTTCCAATTAAATCTCAAAATTCATTTATGTCCCTTAATTTCATTACTATTATAAATTCATTTATATCTTAATAGCTTGTTAATTCATAGGTTTCCTACGTGTTTCATAAACATTCCATTAAACATACCAGGGCCTACAATGTCTTTTTCGTGAAGCTCATTAATACAGAATATCTGATCTTTAAATTCATCAATTATAATCAACTTTTTATTAATTCTAAATTAATTTAAATTCATTTAAATTTCCATAAACTACCACTATTACAATCAATTTTCAAATCAGGAACCATACAATGTCAATATTAATTCAATTATAAATTCATCAATTCCTTAAATCCTTAACAAGACAATTCAGTTCCTTCTTATAATCTAGTAAGTAAATTAAGAAGTTGGAGCTCTCTTAAAGCTAAGACACAACTAGTCACTCCTATACGTCTTTTCTTCTTTCTGTTGTATTATTATATTGTTATGTTAACTACAAGTCTTTGCCCTTTTGTTTCTTCTACTTTGTTCCTTCTGTTTCTCCCCTTTAAACTCTCGGTCCAGCTGCCTCTACTCTCATATAACAATCACCAATCCAATCTGTTTAACTTTTACTTGTTTCAGCGTTTATCTATCTATTTATTTATGTCTGTGTTTGTTTTTACCTTGAGGCTTCGTACTGTGATTTATAAAAAGTTTTATACGCTGAGCAAACCACAATGTCCTAGTCGTGTGTTTCGTTTCAAAGTCTCTCCTTACTTTTATATATATCCTCCTCTCTCTTTTCTGCCTTCTCTCTCTGTCATTTTTATCCTTTCCTTTTCCTTTCTCCTTTTGCTTCTCTCTATCACTCCTGCGTCTCGTATGGGCAACACCCAGCACTGCTCAGTCATTTTCCTCCGGGAGGTTTCCTTTCTGTCCACTTAAAATCCCACACCATTTTTATCAAAGTTTTGGCAAATGCCTTATTAGTCAAAGACCTCCCTGACTTCTTTGGGTTGTAATTTAATCTTCCACTTCGTATATTGAAGCTTGAGAGTTGTGAGCTTACCGGAGACTCAGAGCTTGATGCTCCCACTGAGGGGCAGCGGCTACTGTGCCCTTGCTCAGCTGTCTTCTCCGACCTGGCATTTTCCCCCACGTCTCGGAAGACAGCTTCCAAAGGGCTTTCTTGCCAGTCCCGTTTCCCTGTCTTCCCCGACAAGGGTGTTGGTGGATGCCAAACTTTGATGTTAAATATTCAGCCTCCTCCAAACTGTCCCGCTTGAAGATCCGACCTGCGGAGCTTCTTTGCAAGTCGACCATTGTCTCTGCCCACAAAACCGGAAGTCCGTTTTAGGCCAATTTTTAGATGTGAGAAAAATTGTTTGGCTAGCTTTCTAAAGTAGACAGCAGTTTCAAACTTTAAAAAAAATGCATAGTTTCATATGGAAAAATTATCAACATAAAATTTGCGTCTTCAGTTTAGAAGACAGACAGGTAGATCCAGTGCCTTCAATGCCCACTTTATGCATCTTGCTGTGAAAGATCATGCAGTCATATTTGTCAGTCTTCACAATGCCACAGGATCTTGGTTTTGCTAAGAAACTAATATGGCAGCCTTCTGGAAACTCTGCAATGACACTGGCCATCAGATTTCTATTTTGCTACCCTCTCCTTTTGAGTCAGTAAATTAGGACAGAATCATTATATACTGTGAGAGAAAGTTGGTATATTTTACCCTAAATTTGTCACATACGTCTATTGTAAGAAGTCAGAAGACATTTGCTAGGAAGTAATTGGCAGGACAGGAGAGTGTATCTTCTCTTAACAATTCTCCTCTGCAAATTCTCCCATCAATCATTTTATATTATTCTTCCCTTGCTCCCATCTATTTGTAAAGTTCTTCCATAGCAAAATAAAATAAAATGGTTTGAGGGAGTGGTGGTTGTTTGCTTTTTCTAAATCAGAGATGAGAAACTTCTAGCTCTCCAGATATTGTACTTCAGTGCCCTCAGTCCTGGCAAGCATGGCCAATAGTCAGAGATGAGGGAAATTGTAGTCCAACAGTGTGTGGAGAAACACAGTTTCCCCACCCTTGTTTTAAATGATGTTTCTTTTTAATCAGAGGCTGCTTTTTGACAAACAGTTTGAAAATATGGCATAGAATAATGACAGAAGAGCCCCTTTCAAAAGTATTTCTGTTGACCTGAAAGGATTTCTACTGGTCTATTCAGCTCTTGATGTGTGTTCTGTTTTATTTCCCAGCCTGTTGTTAACCTCAGTTTACAAGAGGGCAAAGCAGATGCAGAGTAAAGGCCAGTCTCAGAGATGACACTGAAGCAAGACCCAGGAAGCGTATGTTATGGGGACCCTGCTGTGCTGCCATTTGTCCACCTGCTCTTTCCTAGCTCTTATCCCTCTTCTGTATCTTGAAAACAATAAAATATTGTGAAAGTGCAACTCCTAGAATCAAATAATTCAGTTGCTTGTGATTCAGTGTGATGTAACAGCTGAGTGTCATCCTTGGCCAAGGCCATCTGGGATCAAATCCACCCTCACCTGTGATGTCACTGGGTGTGATAGACAACCTCTGATTCTCTATGTGGTAATGCTGTGGTAATGCTTCCTAGACTGTCTATTTGCATGGTAGCAGTCAAAGAAAGAGTCCCTCCTTTCCTCTCCCTCTTGAAAATTATTAGGATTTTGCCTAAGGAAAGGCATACTTTTTGAAAGCAGTCATTTAAATTGTTGGTTTAGATGAACTGATATGATGTCTTATTAGAGTTCTACAATAGGGTTGCCAGATCTCAGGACCAGGACTTTCTTTTCTGGTCCTCAGGGCAAAGGTGAGGAATTTCAGGGTGAGAGCACTGCCTTGAAAAGTGTGTGTGTATGTGTATTTTTATTTGTTAGAGTTAATGTTTTTGACTGGAATGGCATACTCTGTGCGCAGCTGTGGTTGATGCTTAAGGTGTCAGTGACATTGTCAGGGCCATTCCTCTATGACATCATAAGGAGTCATCCCTAGGTCTCAGGTTTTGGCCGTGAAATTTCATGACCAGGGATAGTTCTGACCAGGCAACCCTGTTCTACAAAGTATTCAGGGCCTGGGGAAACTGCACTTTATGTGGGAACTATCATGGCTGCATGTGCAGCTGTACTTCCCACATATAGCAGGCCCAGTATGGCTAACATAACCATGTCTTCTTAGACACCCCTCTTCTTGCGCCTGGAAATGTAACTGGGATTCCCTACCTCAGTAGGAGAAGAAACTAATTCACACTTGCAAAGAAGCAATGGGATTTGTTGCCTCTACCAGGGCTTGGCTTGCCATTTCCATATTATCCCAGGCCCTGAGGTTTCCAGATCAAAAAACCTGAAATCCCTCGGTTTCATAAGTGATGTCATAAGTGTTATACATTAATTACCAAGCACATTTGCTCATAGTGTGTCACTCAAACACACACACAGAACATATTGTCCTGTTTAGAAATTAAGACAGAAATCTTAACTAAAGGGGCTGTTTCCAGATCAAGGGGAAATGAGGAGATTACAGCAGCACTCCCCGTATCCGCTGATTCACCAACCGCGGATTCAATTATCCATGGTTGGTGATGGCAGGGGGAAGGGAGGGGGAGGAGGGATCTCACCTCCCCCGTCCCTTCCCCTGGGAGGGCTCCTGTCGCCACAGCAGTGATTGCGGGGAGGAAGGGGGGCAGAGAAGCAATCTTGCCCCCGCCTTCCCCCTTTGGCCCTGCCATGGCCCTGCCGTGGCGGCGAATGCAGGGGTGAAGGGGCGGATGAGATTGCTCCTCCGTCCCCTTCCCCCTTTGCCCCTGACATGGCCCCACTGCGGCAGTGATTGTGGGGGCAAAGGGGGTAGGGGAGGAGGCAAGATTCCCTTTCACCCCCATAATCACCGCCATGGCGTCAGGAGCCCTCCCAGGGGAGGGACGGAGCGAGCTCACTTCCCCCTTCACCCCCGTGATCACCACTGCGGCATCAGGAGCCCTCCCAGGGGAGGGATGGAGAGATTTTGCTCCCCTTCCCCTTTTGCCCCTGTGATTGCCGCCACAGAGTCAGGAGCCCTTCCAGAGGAAGGGATGGAGCAATCTTGCCCCTCCTTCCCCCTTTGCCCTCACAGTCACTGCTGTGGCGTCAGGAGCCCTCCCAGGGAAAGGGATAGAGCGATCTCGCCCCCCTTCCCCTCTGCTGCAGCAGGGCCATGGTGGGAGCGAAGGGGAAAGGGAGAGGGAGGAGCAAACTCGCCTATCTCCTTTACCCCAGGATGCCCCCCCTCCAGGATGGCATTTCCTATTATCTGTGGAATTCACCATCTGTGGGAGGCCCCAGAACCAATCCCCCGTGGATACAGGGGTGCTATTGTATTTCTTCTCACTTATTTAGGGAGATGGGATAAGGAACATTTAATCTAGCCTACTTGCTCTTAGCCAGAAGGTGGATGTAGAATAGAGGCTATGCCCTGGTACTACAAAGACTAGGAAGAAAGGAGGAAGGTAGCTACATAAACACATAAACTACCCCTGGAGAGTGTTTACAAATTGCGGCAACAAATTGTAGCAAGTTGGTGCTCTTCTAGCTGAGTTTTTCATCTTGCCTGGACTTGAGTCCTTCAAAACTGGAAAAAAGTGCACTCTCATTTCCCACCTGGAGATGATACATGAAAATTAGATACTCAGGGCCAGACTCTGAGATCTGGCAACCCTAAGGGCACTAGAGTAGATGTACTACTTTTCAGTCACTTTAACTGGATTTGTTTATGTGTCCAATCTGTTCACTGGAGCATGGTATTGCTTCCACACAGGACTGGTTGGGCAAAATGCCCTGGAAACTGCCCTGTTGGGCAACTTTCAAGCTTGCCAAGGGGAAATATGATGTGCTGTTACATGCAGTAATATGGACAAGATGGAAGGGATTGCAGTAGTTGCCATCCTCTTAACTCCCGTAAAGTGCTTTTGTGCCCTACTTTAGGACCCAGAAGTATTCTGAGGAAATTAGGCAACCTCCATCATGTGCTTCACCCACTAGTTATTTTTTGAGTGATGTACCTTTAAAAATGCAAAATAAAACATTTTTGTTAATGCAATTTTGCTGTTGTGATTTAAAAAACAAAAACAAAATAAGAAGCAATTGTTCTGTTTACAAAAAAAAGGAACTAGTGAAAAATATATTTGTAACTAAAATATCGCAGATAGACCAGAGTTCGAATCCCCGCTCAGCCATGGAAACCCACTGGGTGACCTTGGGCAAGTCATACTCTCAACCTCAGAGGAAGGCAAAAGCAACCCCCTCTGAACAAAAATCGCCAAGAAAACCCCACGATAGGGTTGCCTTAGGGTAGTCATAAATCAGAAATGACTTGAAGGCACACAACAACAACAACAACAACAACAACACTTTATATTTGTTTGGGATTTTTTGGTTAATTTATATCCCAGCTCTCTTTCAACAAAGGACAACTGAAAGAAAACTGGGATAGCAGCCATTTTGAGCTCAGCCACTATAAAGAATGCAGTTTCTTGTGTAACAAGAGACTTTCAAAAATCTCAGTGCAGCAGTACATGAGGTGTTGTCTATATGGTGAAAATACTCCTCATTGAATGGAAGAGAATATGATTTGTCTTAATGAGATCCCACATCAATCTTCCATATTTGGAAGGAGGGGGGCCAAAAACTTCGCAGGAAAAGCCTTTGTAGCTTTTCCTGTATTTTTAAAAAAGCTCCGTGGGGAATGCACATTCCAGCTTGTTGGGACAACTGATTTACTTTGCTGCACATTCCTGATAACAGTGGAAGTGGAAAGCTGATTGGCTGAATGTACACAGGGGGCAGAGCTGGCTAACAAGGCAAATGCCCGAAACCACCATGTTGGATTTTTGCCATAGCAAGCATGGGCTCAGGTGACAAAACAGCCCTTTCTTTCTTTCTTTCTTCTTTCTTTCTTTCTTTCCAAGGACTTTTTCAGATGCGTCAAAAATAATGCAAGCAGCCTCGTCACGTTGCGAGGCTGCTGCGCTGCAGAGCATCGGTTTCGGATGATGCTCTCCCCTGCCGGTACTGTTGTGGTACTGTGGGGAGATTTGAGCGTCATATTTCGTTGGTTTTTAATCACGATCAACTTTCGTGCTTAAAAACCGACGAAATATGATGCTCAAATCTCCCCGCAGTACCGCAACAGTACCGGCAGGGGAGAGCGTCATCCGAAACCGACGCTCTGCAGCACAGCAGCCTCGCAACGCGATGAGGCTGCTTGCGTTATTTTTGACCGTCCGAAAAAGTCCTAAGAGGAATATCACACTTCTGCATCTTGGTTAAAAAAATAGTTCGGTGGCAGCAATTGGTGACAATAAAAACACAAGTAATTCACTCGTACATGCCATCTTGATTTGCAGGCATGCCTGTTTGAACAACAAGAGCGGATAGCTTCACATGCTTGCAATCTGGCCAAAAAACCATTGAGACAAATGAAAGCTGCTGTGAATTGGCATTAGTGTGCTTCAATCCACATTTTATTGCCCCGTATAGACAGGCCCTTGAACCATATCCACCATCATTTAGTGGGGCCGCATTCCCATAACTACAAAAGGCAGTTTCAAAAGTTAATATTACACTGCAAGGGGAAGTCAGTTCTCCCTGTTTTAAGTTACAACTTTAAGGCAATATAATTATACTTTAGTTATTGTGTAAAGCGATTAACTACAGTTGAAAATAGTTCACACCTAAGATTCTTATATTTGTTGTATTTGCATTCCCCTGGTATCTTTGCTCTCCCCTCTTTCACCCCCAGCATAAACTGTTTTTTAAAATGCCTGACATTTTAAGTTACTGCAAAGCTAGTAATATGGGGAGTGAAGGAAAATGTCATTAGGAGGCAGAATTCTTGTTTTAGGGGCCACTGTCTCCATCTCTTTGCAACCCCCCCCCTCCACATATACCCCAGGGAGTTGTGGTCCAATTAACTTTGCCAAACACCGCTTGGGCAGACATTATGCCTTGACCCATAGTATCCACTACCCTTTTATTTTCCATCAAATGTTTAGTGCCCTATTGATCTTTTGATCCTCCACCTTAAATGCCTTGAATCGATTCAGCTGATAATACCATCACAACCTGGTTTGTCTCAAAAGCAGATCCTGTATTGCCACATAACCAACAGTCATGGGCTAACAGCTTCATCTAGGTACATCCGGTAACAGTTTCAAAAACACACACTTTCACCTTCCATATATCAGTTCTATGTGAGCACAGCTTTATCCTGGCAAAATAAAATTAGATTCAGCTTGGGCACGTCTAAACTGTGAAAATACCCCTCATGGAATTCGCTGGGAATCCTACCTGTCTAAACAGGATCCAGCACCAATCCACACTATTCGGAAGGAGGGGGGCCCAAAACGGCAAAAACAATGGGGTAAAAGCATTCGTAGATTTCCCCGTACTTTTTCACAAACTGTGAGGTGGGTGCACATTTTTGCTCGTTTGGACTATAGAACAATAAAAAACTCAAAGGGAAGCACAAAGCTGATTGGCCGGGCGAGAGCGCGGACAGGGCTTGCTAGGAAGGCAAACACCCACTGCCGCCATGTTGGATTTTCACCTTAGAGATCACTCGCTAAGGAGATAAAAAGGATCAACATTTTCTGTTTTACTTTCTTATAAAATTGGAAAATCACTCTATCACACCAGCACACCTTGGGATGACTTTGGTTTTTGTTTTGTTTTTAATGGCGGTGGTGACGAACTAACACAAGTAAATCACTCACAGCTGCCATCAGGAATGCGAAGCTATAGGGGCTTCCGAGGCCAGAAAAACTGTTTAGACATGTCACTGCTGCTGCGAGATGCCAATACTATGAGGTATTTTAGATTTTCCCCCTTGTATAGATGGGCCCCTTATTTTTTTATCATCTTCCCTCTTCTCCCCAGTGAGTAAGTGCTAGTTGCAATAGTGTTCTAGACAGATAAGGGAAGAAAGAATTCAATTTTTGGATTCAAGTTAACATCTCAAAACAACAAGAGAGGGAAGAATAGCTTTACTCAAGGGCAAATGGAAACAACCACATCCGCTCCAAAAGACAAGGATGTTGCTCAACAGGAGATGAGACAGGCAGAGGGACAGCGTGATCCTTTGTGATCCCCAGTGCTTTGAAACCCTGTTGTAGGAACGTGGGTTAGAAATAGTAGCATTTGCAACTTCTGTTATGTGCAAGTCTGGTGTAGTGGTTAGAGTGCTGGACTAAGCCTGGGGAGACTTGGGTTCAAATCCTCACCCAGTCCTGAAGCTCACTTGATGGCTTCAGACCAATGACTTCTGCTCAACATAACCTATCTCACAGCATTGTTGCAATGATAAACATAAAGAGGGTCATGAACACCATCTTGAGCTCCCTGAAGGAAATGCAGGATATACAGTAAATGTAACAAATAAATATACTGAAGCAATAGGATAATATACAGATGTGGACTTGGCTACTGTTCCACATCCTTTCCCTTTCTTTGGAGTTCCAGCAAGGTCCAAGCCTGATCTTCCAGAAGCAACTGAATTTTTTTGTATTTCAATAAGGATTTTGTGGGTGGAGATAAAGTGTGGATTTGTTTTAAAGGGAACAAGTTATTAAAATGGCTTTGAGGTGAAGGACAATAAATAAATAACAAATTATACATACAAAAATTAATTAAAGAGGGCTTAAGAGTTACGTCCTGCTGTCCCAAAACATAGCAAAGAGTGATATACCGTGAAAAGTGGGCTTACATGTTCTGCCTTCCCTGAGTAACTCACATTTGTGAATGGTGTGTGTGTGTGTGTGTGTGTGCATGTGTTAAAGCTGGGATGAAAAGTGGTAAGAACATTTCATGTCCTCATTGCAACAGAAATAGCCCTTCTTGCCAACCCTGCTCTGGGAGATGCTAGCCCTGGCCCAATATGGGTGTTGAAAGTTCCCTCAACTGGCAGCCCATAATGGGGTGTGATTGGGACATTTCCTGGCAATGTTAGAAAGTGATCAGATCACCCTTGTAAACGCTCCAGCTGAGAGGTGAGAAAAGTCCTGGAGAGACAGATTTCAGGAGTGAGACCACACCACACACCATACATCTCTGCTCAGTCTGGCAAAGGTGAGTGTTAATAGATTTGGGTGAAAAAGTATTGATAGACATGGGAAAGAGTGCAGAGGAAATTTGGGCCACCTCTTATCATTAGAGAAAGACAGCCACTACAGGCAACAGTTTTGAGGTTTCAAGAAACAGCAGCTTTAATTATTACTTTATTTTATTGTCTCTCTCTCTCTCTCTCTCTGCACCTGGACATTTCCTCCTCTGCCTCAGGCAGCAAAATGTGTTGGGTTATGTATGCGAAGGGAGAACAAAGAAAGATAGACAATTAGGGACTGTCTTGATTAAGCAACCATTAGATATGTGATGGGAGAGGGAATCTTTCACTTGTCCTTGAAAAAGCACACTTTGGGAGTCTATGATTTGATATTCTTTCATCTAAAGGGCAGTCGACTGTATTCCTGAGGTGGTGACTGAAAGCTCTGCAGCAGCCATGTCAGACGCTGGACTCCTCCTGCAGAGATTCCTCCGGGGACATCCCAGAGTTTTTGGGGTGAGCATCATGTGTGGGAGGATTAGTAGCCCAGGAACACATATAAGTCAACCCCTGTATCCATGGGGAATACATTCCAAGACAAGCCGCCGCCCATAGATACCTGAAACCATGGATAATAGAGAACCTTGTTATTTTCAATGCGACGAACGCTGGAAGTTGACCATAGAATCACATTGGAGGACCTAGAAATACCTAGAGAGAACATTTTTGGGGGTGTGGATAAGTGAAACCATGAATACCAAATCCGTGGATATAGGGGTCGACCTGTAGATTTCTTCCTCAGTCAGCTCATCAGTAGTCAAGAGTGAACTTCATGCAAAACAGCACTGAAAGTTGGGATTAAATGGCCTTGCTGGACCTGGGCCTTTGTTTCTTTTAAGTGACCAAGGCTATCCAGAGCCAGAACAGGACATAACAAATGTACGAGTGTACACAAAATATGTACTCAGAGGCCTCTCATAATCTGAGGCCCTAAAATCTAGTTTACTTAACTTTTTGTAAATATGGTACTGACCCCATCCCATTCTGCACCTTACAAAATTGGGCATATCCTTTACTTTGTTTCCTCAATACAAGTTCCTTTGGAATGACAAGATGCTTCTCTCCTATCTGCAGGCCCTTCTGATGATGATTGGGCTCTTCCAGGTGGCCTTTGGGGTCATTTTATTTCTCTCCCCATGTGTCCCCAGAGATGAGCTGGGCACCCATTTCTATTCAGCTGCACTGGTGAGTCAACAACACTTGCATCTGCAGTAGTCCTCAGTCTCCAGATGTGTGACAGCACGTCTTATGTGGCCATAAATATCTGTACCTTTAAGGCTCTTCTGTAGTGAGGGAGGCTGATCCTAGGGCAGAAAGCAGATAGGCAGCTAAACTACTGTGGTATCAGTTGTCTATGGACATATTGACTCTTCCTGACTACAGAGTTCTTGCAAATACAGGAGATCTGAGCATCATAGGACAATTAATCTCCCACCTTTACTAGCCTCCCAGATAGTTGTAAGAGCACTGACTGTGCATCAAAAATGGAGAAGCCACAGCTCCGTGGAAGAGTGTGTGTTTTGCAGGCAAAAATCCCAGGCTCAGTCTGGTTAAGACAATTAGTAGCAGGTGTTTGGAAACTTCTGCTGAAATCCTGGAGAACCAGGTTAGAGCATATAGTTCTGGACTAAATGTAGGAAAATATTGGTATTTATATTAAGCAGAGTGAAGCGTAGCCCAGTACAATATGTGCTTGTGGTATAAAACAGGATAGAAATATGCACGATGTTTTGGTAAGGTTAAAAAGCAAAACTTATGGTTATTGTGGCAGAGAATACATCTGGGATAGGAAAATAAACAGTAGAAGAGAGTTATCTAGGTCTTGTCCATACGAGGAGGAAAAGATAGGAAAACATCCAAAAAAGCAGGCATTCACAATGATGTAACCTGTCTTCACAGCCAAAAGAGCCCCCCTAAATTCCACATGACCCCTAGCCAGAATGGATGCTTTACCTGCGATTTTAAATCTGCTGCTGCTAAAACAAAACAAAACAAAACAAAACAAAACCCTAGTTTCCCAGGATGTGCATAAGCAATAGTATTTACAAAAAAATGAATGAAAGAAAAAGAATATAAGATTGCTGTTTTATCGACTTTTCGGACCCTCACTTAGTGAAAATCTAACATGGCAGCCGCAGGCACTTTCCCTGCTTGCTAGCCCCACCTCCATGCTTGTTCAGTCAATCAGATTATGCTGCCTGTTCATATCTCTGCGAATGTGAGTGTCCAAATGATTGCACATTCGCATGTCGTACGGAGCTTTTTAAAAAATCTGGACAAAATCCTGGATGCAACACACATAGACTTTGCAGTGGATTTGGCCGCCCCCCTTCTGAATGACATGTTCTTATGCGCATGGCTGTATGAACAGATTGCCATATATTCATATCCTATTCGTATTATTTTGACCGTATAGACAAGACCTAACTCGGGTTCCTTAAAAGCTGACTCTGAGTGTGCGTCAGGCATCTCGAGGCTTGAGCTGCCTCATGTGTCTGGCTTCTTGGACAAAGAAGTACTAAAACTTCTTGGAGGAAGAGGGGAAGTGATCGCTATATGCAAATAGGAAGTAAAAGCTTTGAGTACACAGATCAATGAAGTATAGAGGTGAATCAAAAGGATGTTCATGCAACGCTAGACTTTTCCTCTGTCCAGCTACCCTAAACAAGCGTTGATGCTTCTTCACTTCTAACACTAACTAGATTTTCAGACAACACTGTTATAGTGTTACTATTCCACTTTATTTGCTATGGCTGCCTCCTGTTGAATCCTGGGATTTGCAGTTTAGGGGAGGGGCATTTAGAATTCTCAGCCATAGCGATCTTAGGCCTCACTAAACTACAAACCCCAGAATTCTACAGCAGGAAGCCAGAGCAGTTAAAGTTGAATAGTAACACTATAAACAGTGTAGTCTGAAAATCTCATAAATACAAATAGTCTAATGTGATCTATAGCAGCTTTCCCTGTTCCTAGATTTCATTGTAGAAGCCAAAATTTCCAGAATGATTCAAAGGCTTTCTCTTGGATATATGCAAACTCTGAAGTCTAACATGTTTATTGCTATTATCCATGGGCCAATGCAAATGGATATGTTTGATAAATGCACAAGTTATGTGCATGGACATTCAGGCTTGGTATCACAATATGGCGCATTCAGGTAGAATGCTGAGGTCCTGATGTGATCCTGATGTGGTTCAGCTGTGTAGTAGCAGGGACTGCAGGGAGAGCCAGGCCCAGCAAGGCCCTGAGCTCATATGGTGTGTCTGGATTTGCCATTGCCACCCTGTTCATTATACTGTTCCTATACCAGATGTGTATCTGCTGAAAGCAAAGGGAACATAATTTAAAATGTGTATCACAAGAGCTGCATTCTTTGTAACTAATCTTCAGGGAGAGAGGGAAGAGCATTCCAGAGCATGGCAGGGCCAAAGTAAAACCTGGATTAGCGGGGTCAAAATAGAAGTGGCTGAAACTTTTTTTTTCCCCTCATAGATATGCACACAGATGAGTGGGTGGGAGAACACACCATTCTATTGGCTTCAGTGGAAAAAGCAGTGGCTTCTGCTGCAGTCTAATTGCAATGGGAGGGGGCAGGCTGAGGAAGGGAAGGCCATATCCCCACCTTTGACAGGTATGAACTATTTGGTCGGGACCTGACATATGTGGACATACATATATTCACATGCATGACAGGAAGAAAAAAAAACCTGAAGTGGCCACAGCCGTGTGGCCAAAAATACTTTGAAGTGTAAGACACTTGATCAGCATAGGACCATCCATTTACACTGATGTGAATTTGCCTGCAATTAATGTGTGGCAGGTTACTCCGATCTTGCTGTGGTGAGTGTGGCATTTATAGGGTTGCTGCAGATCAAAAAAAACTCTGCGGTGACTATGAGGTGGGTTTGGGGTTTCCCAGCAGTGTAGACAAGTCCCTTCTCTATGTAGTGTTGTGGGTAGGTTTAGCATAGAGGTGGATCACTCTCAATCAAACTCAATGAGTAATCTAGTTAAAAGCAAAGAGCTAATTCAGGCACTGGGGTGCCAAGCCTTATATGAGCATACAATTGCAGCCTTCATGAAAGTAAAACCAGAAGGTTCATATGATGATCTAGCGATAGTGAACAGCAGTGTTGTTCAGTATTTTCTTTTGTTCTTTAAGCTGGATGTAAATTTCTGGTCACTTCCATAAGAAAAAAAATCAAAGAGGATGTGGCCAGTTGGTAGTGAACAGTGAGGTCAGTGTTAAATTGTTTTCCCCATGCCATACCCTCCAACTGTCCAAATTTGGCATGTTGATCCTCTGGTTCCCCACTTTCCCAAACTTTTAAAACATCACAGTTTCTCATTCCTCCTACCACTTTCCCCCTTTGTCCTGGTTTATATCATTCCTGCAGACTGAATTCAAAGTGCAAAAGTTGTTTACACATAGGTGTTTACCACACCGAGGTCCGAAGGTGCAATGATTCCATCATGTAAATGACGGATTCATGTCTGTTTTGCACCACATGTATCAGCCCATTCTGGAACAGAGGCAGAAGAACAAGCGAGTGTTGCGCTTTTTGCACACCACATTTGTGGGCTATGCCCCTCCTTTCCGTCATTTTCCCATTTATGCATCAATCTCCTCCTTCTCACATCACTTCCTCATGTGATTGTGCACATGTGCAAGTTTGTAGATCTTGCTGTGTTTGCGTTTGTATTTTGCGCGGTCTCATGATAATTCAGCCTCTGCCCAGTATTTTTGTCAATTAGCGCATGCATACTTAGCAGCATGTTTGGCGCTATTATATGACAAACACTTTCAGGGCAGGGTATTTCCACGTTCAGTATGCCCATCACTTGATTTCACTGATCAGCTTTGTTGATCTATGCTTCTTTAACATGCTGGGAAGAGCTGGCAAGGCAAACCTATCTGTTTTCCACTTTTCTCTGTTTTACTGTTCATGCATACACAGTAAGGGATTCTGCAGAGCTTCAAGGGAGGCTGTCCTCTGGGTCGTGAAGGCAGCAGCCCCAGCCGCCCGCCCACTCAAAGGAAGGGCTCCCTGAAGCCCGGGGCTTGCTTGGCTCCCTCCATTCCCTCCACTGTCCCTCGCCTTGGCACATACATTCACTCTCCCCACCCATCCTCCCTCCCTCCTCCTTGCAGCTGGCTCAGCTTTGCGGTGGAGAGGGGTCTTCCTCTTCATCTCCCTGCTTCTCTTTGTGGGCGGGGGAGGGGAAGCTCCCAAGCCCACCCCGGTCTGTGGGGAGTGTCTGTGTCTGAGGGTAGCTGTGTGTCTGCAAGTGAGTGATGCGCCTGAGCGAGAGAGAGAGTGCTCCCCCTTCTTCTCCCTCTTTCTTCCTGCAGCCGCCTCAGCCTCCCTTTCAGCTCTGTCAGGCTTTGGGGCTCCGGGGGTTGGTGCAGAGCTTCTACTGGGTCTCAACGAAATGGCCACCAGAAACTGAACTGGGAAGATTGTAGGGGCAGAGTGAATACTGAGCAGCCTAGTCATGCCCTCGCATGATCACGTGATGAAGAGTAGACGGAACAAGGACGCAATTTCGCACCACATATGTTTTTCTTGTGGTAGTTTTGCGCGATCAAGGGCTATTGATGGGGAAAGATTGTCAATTAGTTGTAGCACACTAGAGATCAAACGGAGATGGAGGGAACACTGAATACATACGGCGTTATGTGGGCCGCAGAAATACAACCAAATACTGTAGCGCATTCATGATGGAAAAAAGCCTTGTGTGGTAAATGCCATAATTAACAGGAAGGAGAGGAGAGAAGGGAGGTGGAATCTTGCCCTTCCCAGGAGGCTCATTTGGGTTTTTAATTTTTACAGACTTCCTAAATTCCATAAATAAATTCCTGAGTTTCTCTGCTTCACATAGTAATTTTGTGTGTTCTTCCTCATTAATAACTTCTGTCTTATTGTTGCCTGGCCCTTTTGATCACACTCTGACGTTGCTCAGCTACATGTGTCCTAGTTTTCATCTGTGAAATGTTGAAGGGTATGCAATGTTCAGAAGTCTCCCACCCCTGAGCTATATGGAAAACTATACTTTCTTTAGGAGCTAGTGTGGCATAGGCCTTTATCACACGTACTTGTCACAAGACATCACCTCCAAATCATTGATGCTATGCCTCCAAAATGTGGTTTTGGAGGCCATTGACGGGAAAGACCCATCAATAAGCTCCCAGTTGCACTGCTGTGCCATGAATCTTCAGGTGCAAAAAATGTCTCCAGTTGCAGTTCCAAGACTGGGGAGTCATGTGGTCTCAGTCTTTTCCTCTTTCCCCTTCCCTCCTGCTACCCCCCAAAACAGGCTTGTCTTCTCCACCCCCCTTTCTTTCCTTTTCTTTTTTCCACTAAATTGCATTGCTGTAATTTCCAAATTGCATTCCAACTAAAAATAAAAATAAAAAGCCACAAAATGCATGGTGGGTAGAGCAGGGAGGAGGGGTTAAGGGAGACTCTGGAAGAGAACCGGTGGACCGTCAGTAGTTGAAACAGCCCCAGGCACGTTATTGAAGGGACTTGTGATACTGAGGGCTGCAAAACCGGTTTCTATCCATTCACTTTTGCAAATGTGATTGCAGCAACAACAGGGCTCCTGTGATAATGTCCGTAGTGATGTGAGTGTTGAGACTACAGAGATTTTCACACTACACTGTTATAGTGTTACTATTCCACTTTATTTGCTATGGCTGCCTCCTGTGGAATTTTGGGATTTGCAGTTTAAGGAGGGGCATTTACAACTCTCAGCCAGAGAGATCTTAGGCCTCACTAAACTACAAACCCCAGAATTCCACAGGAGGAAGCCAGAGCAGTTAAAGTAGAATAGTAACACTATAACAGTGTAGTGTGAAAATCTCCTCTGACTCTGGAGTACAGGGTTTAAAAATTTGCTCAGCCATGAAAACCTACTAGGGCTTTAGGCAAGTCACATACTCTCAGCCTGAGAAAACTCTGTGATAGGTTCACCTTACGGACTGTCATGTCGCTGGTGCCATTTGAGATTTAGATTGTTGGGATGTGTAGTAGTTAGCATTGCTAGGCCTGTGAGTAATTGCACCAGTGATTTGACATGATCAAAGGGCATTCTGGGAGTTGGGTCTGTATGTGCTGGGAGAAAGCTACCCTGCGTGCCAAGGTCATTCTCCTGGGAATGTTTAAGGAGGCTTGCATAGAACTGATACAGTAGTTGTAATTGCCAGGAGGTGGTGGTGGGAAAATGAAACTAGCAGAATATATTAACAAAGGGCTTTTGGTGCCAAGACTTCAGAACTGTCTTTGGAGTGTTACCATATGCGTCTAGATCCGGACAATAAAATATTCTGAACTGATGCTTGTTGTATGTGTGAATAAGTGTTAACGGAGTTCACCACAGAAATGACTTTATCACACTACACTGTTATAGTGCTATTATCCCTCTTTAACTGCTCTGGCTGCCTCCTGTGGAATTCTGGGGCTTGTAGTTTAGTGAGGCCTAAGAGCTCTTTGGCTGAGAGTTCTAAATGCCCCTCCTTAAACTGCAAATCCCAGGATTCCATAGGAGGTAGTCATAGCAGTTAAAGTGGAACAATAGTACTATAATAGTGTAGTGTGATACTCTCCAATGACAGTTCTGAGGTCTTGGTGCCAAACTCCTTCATTAATACATTCTGCTAGTTTTGTTTTCCCACCACCACCACCTGGCAATTACAACTATCAGTTCTCTACATACTACACATCCCAGCAATCTAAATATCAAACAGCACCAGCAACATGATATGGTCACCATAAGTCCAAAACTACTTGAAGGCACACAACAATAACATGCTTTCTTTAGACAAGAAAGATAACGTGTTTCAGTTTGTCTTTGCATCACACATCTATTAAGAAAGTTGAACATCATGCTTATGGATATCAATCCATAATAAAAACATGGACTATCTCATTATTTCAGTATATGCTGGGGTATTATGTGTGTGCACATATGTACCCACCCACTCACTCACAATTCTAACTTGCATTTAGTATTATCAGCTCAGAGCAGGGCCTCATTTGCTATTCAGGATTCATCGTGTAATTGTGTATGCATGTCTTGAGTCCATCACATTATTTTTTTTTTTAATTTATTGTCTCCAGTTGATTTTGGCAGGCATCCTCACCCTTGCTGCAGACAAAGCCAACAGCCTGGGACTGGTGAGTTTGTTGGGAATCCTCTGGGGAAGCAAAAGAGGCTAACTGCAGTTTCACTAGGTTAATACTTAGCCCCATCTCCCAAAGATGATTCGCCTCTGCAAATGATCAAACTATCTGCTAAATATTCCTTGCTTTTCACAATGGGATTATCTCATAGATGGGTTGTATATATGAGGAAAATACTCATAGAATTCAAGGGTAATATGATTTGTCTTAATGAGATCCTGCATCAGTTGGCCGTATTCGGAAAGAGTGGGGCCAAAAACACCAAAAACTTCACAGGAAAAGCCTTCATGGCTTTTCCCATATATTTTTTCTAAAGCTCTGTGGGGAATGCTCATCCCTGTTCATTGAGACAACTGATTTGCTTTAATGTGCATTCCCCATAAGAGTGGAAGTAGAAAGCTGATTGGTCAGACATGCACAGAGGGCAGAGCTTGCTAACAAGGCAAGCACCTGGAACCACCATGTAGTGATCATGCATTGAGGCAACAAAACAGCCTTTTTTTCATATTTGTTTAAGAGGAATATCACACTTCCGCACCTTGGATATGCTTTAAAAGGCGGAAACTGTCAATAATAAAAATGCAAGTAATACACTTGCGCCTGCCATCTTGACTCACAGGCATGCCCGTTTGAACAACAAATGCAGATAGCTTCACAATAATCCAAAAAATGTATTACCACAACATGGATTTTGGATCTCCGCCCCCCCTCACACACTAATGGCCAACGTGGCTACTTATGCTTTTATCCATTAAAAGGCTTTCAAAGGGATGGGATGGGTGAATATGTCAGCTTCATTTTCTTCTGCATCCATTTTCTAAGTTCTTTCTGCTAAATTTATCCAGAAATTTATAAATGTTGGTTGGTATATTCTTATTTTTTAAAAAATGAACCAAATGTACTCCTGATTCCCCCCCACCTTCCTAACAAATCATCACCACTATGTGGCAGTGCTGCCTCACCCATGTTCTGTAACCACAGGGGGCAGCTTTATCCCAAGCACCCATCATACATTCGAATGGGAGCTCCTGCCAGGTATCACGCATAGCATGTGTGATCAAATGTTAGTTTCATATATTATATGAGCACCAAGATGTAAACAGACCAGCAGAGACACAATTACATTTTTGGACTACATTTATTTAGGACAGATATCCAACAACAGACTTGATTATTTTTCTGATAACTTTTTATCAGACACATATCAGTGAAATGTATAATTCAGCAGTTGTATCTTGAACTTAGCAGCACAGCATGGCATTATCTGCATGGTTCAACTGTTAAACATGTTTGATGGATTACTAAAATGAATACAGTATTTTAAAAATGTTGCAGTATCATCAGAGCTTCTCTTCCTCCAGGTGAAAGCCTGCCTTGCCATCTATGTTATTAGCACGATAGTAGTAGCTGTGATCAACATTTTCTACTTGATAGATTTAGTATACTCTCCCTACACCCGGGACATCAGATGTTCTTTGCAAGATCCTTTCTGTCAACTGCTCCATCAAATTGCGGTGAGTAGTTACTTCTCTAGAACAATTGAGTATTGGACTAGGACTCTGGAGACCAGAGTTCGAATCCTTGCTCGGCCATGGAACACCATTGGGTGGCCTTGGACAAGTCACACTCTCTCAGCCACAGAGGAAGGCAATGGCAAGCCCTCTCTGAACAAATCTTGCCCTCAGTGATAGGGTCACTTTAGGATCATCATAAATCAGAAACTACTTGAAAGCACACAACAACAACAGACTTACTTCTCTGTATCCCAATCTCTCTGTTCTTCTTAGTGAAGAGCTCTTGGCTTGTGCTGACACTGTTTGTTGGAGGTATGGAGTCAAAGGTGTGGACTTATTATTCTAGTATAACACTAGGTCTCCTCTCTGGTCTACATGCATGCAGTAAATACTGTGCACACAGTGGCAGCCAATGGCCTCCATGTCAGTGGGTTTGTGAATCCAGTTTAGGTTTTCATCTGAACTTTGGAAGAATCTATTCAAGGTGCTGAACTCTATCGCAATATAAGTCAACATTTTAAATAGCTATTTTAAAGTTCATAGGAAAAACCTTTTAAAACCTTGATTCACTGCTCTAATTACATGGAAGTCACCAACTGCTATTGTACATGTATGTGAATACACATACACACACTCAACAAGAAGATCTCCATTTGGTGGCCAGCACATACTATGCAAATAACAATTTCCATACAGTTCCCATTATAGAAAGCCTTGGCCTCTTGCTATGAAGCCACACTCAGGACTAGGTCTGCCCCTCAAAGAATCCTGAGAACTGGAGTTTGGTGGTTCTATTAAGGATGACCTGATAGAGATTCCTAGCTTCCCTGACAGAATTATGATTTCAGACTCCCTGGGAAGATGGAATAACTGCCAAACCACTTTAAATCTATATTGTGTGTATACACACACACACACACACACACACATGTACATGTACATATGCTTTCAACCATTGAGGTTACATGAGCCTCTACTAATGGCAGCTATTACATCTGATTATTGTTATTCCCTGTGGCTTTTGTGGCCCACAGGATGTTTCTGTGTGAACTCTTTCAGAACTTCCCAGTTTGAGTCCTCTTGTTGGGCAATATACACTTACATCGCGTGTGGCAAATCTGTGATATCCTCAACATAATAATAATATTAATAATAAAATTTATTTGTATCCTGCCCCTCTACAAAATGCAATCGGGGTAGCTTACAGCATTTAAAATATACATACAAAACTCTCCATCCCACCCACCCCTTAAAATACAATTAAATAATTAAACATTTAAGAAATACTTAATAAATACTAAAAAACAACACAACAAAATAACTGGATAGGGATCAGACTAATAAGATTTTTTCTCTGATGGCTGGGTATCTATTCAGGAAAGACCTGCCAGAAGAGATCTGTCTTAAGAGCTTTTTAAAAGCTATTCAGGGTTGTAATGTGATGGATCTTGTCCAGCAGGCCGTTCCATAATCTGGGAGCAATAGCTGAAAAGGTCCTCTGGGAGGTCGAGGAAAGCCTAGTTTTTAAAGGTTGCAAGAGATTCCTCCCAGAGGACCTAAGTGCACGGGGAAGATTATATGGAAGGAGGTGGTCCCGAAGATAGGTTGGACCCAAGCCATTTAGGGCTTTAAAGGTGATAACCAACACCTTGTACCGGGCCCAGAAACTAATGGGCAGCCAGTGAAGTGATCTTAAGATTGGTGTTATATGGTCTCTTCTAGATGTACCCGAGACCAGTCTGGCTGCCATTTCTGTACTAGTTGAAGTTTCCAGACCAAGCACGAGGGTAGCCCCATGTAGAGTGCATTACAGAAATCAAGACGGGAGGTTACCAGAGCATGTACCACGGTCTCAAGGTCCCTGACTTCCAGGAAAGGGTGCAGCTGGTGGATCAGCCAAAGCTGATAACAGACACTTCTGACTGTCACATTTACCTGATTTGTCATCTGAAGCGACGAGTCCAGGAGTACCCCCAAACTGCGAACACAGTCCCTGGAGGAGAGTGTGACTCCATCCAGGACTGGAAGTTGTATCCTAATACCTGGGTTCGAGGCTGCTACTGTGAGAACATCCGTTTTGTCTGGACTCAGCTTCAGTCTGTTTTCCCTCATCCAGTCCATTGCTGTCCTAAGACAATCATTGAGAGAAGAGACACCATCTGAAGTCAGAGCCGAAGACCGAGACATGGAGAAATATATCTGGGTGTCATCAGCATACTGATAACACCCTGCCCCATGCCTCCAGATGATCTCTCCCAGCGGCTTCATATATATATTGAGTAGCATTGGAGACAGGATGGCACCTTGTGGGATGCCACAATTAAGTCCTTTCCTTGTAGAGCAACTGTCCTCTGGAATGACTTAAGAGGAAGGAGTGGAACCACTGCAATGCAGGCGAAGGTCATCAGCTAAGGCAACCATGGCTGTCTCAACTCCAAATCCCATCCTAAAGCCAGTTTGAAACGGATCTAGATAACCGGTTTCTTCCAAGACAGCTTGGAGTTGAAGAGCAACCGCCCTCTCGATCACCTTGCTCAAAAAAGGTAATAAAGAGTTTGGCCTGTAGTTCTTCATATCCAGAGGGTCAAGGGAAGATCGTTTTAGGAGCGGTCTAACTGCCACTTCCTTCAAGCAAGATGGAACGTGACCTTCCCTAAGGGATGCATTGATGATGTCCCTGAGGAACGTCCTCAAGGCATCACCCCCCTGGACGGCCAGCCACGAAGGGCAAGGGTCAAGAGGGCAGGTAGTCTTCTCCACTCTACCAAGGAGCTTGTCCACGTCATCAGTACTTACAGATTGAAATTGATCCAGTATAACCTCATCAACGGAGTTACTGGACACCTTGTCAGTTGAATCTGCTCCAACCACGGCATCCAAATTGGCTCTTATCTGAGAGATTTTATCTGCAAAGAAGTTGTTAAAATGCGTCACAGCAGGCCATTGTCAGCTTTAGTAATGAGTTCTGCACAGGTGGAACCTATGTCAGTTCCCTCACCACCCTAAATAGCTCTGGTTGGTGAGACTCTGCAGATGCAATGCATGCAGAAGAGGATTTCCTCACTGCACGTATTACCTCTCTATAGGTACAAAGAAATTTCCTATGATGAGTCTTGTCAGACAAGAGCCGAGTTTTCGCCAGACGCACTCTAGTTGTTGTCCAACCCACTTCAACTTCCTAAGTTCTTCAGTATACCATAGATGGTGATTAGAAGTGGGTTGGAGAGGACGCTTGGGAGCGATTGTGTCGATAGCCTTGGTAAAGTTGGTGTTCCAGGTACCAACCAATAAACCCTCTAAGACTTTCTGGAATCCAATTGGTTCCATTAACCTTCGAGGACGGACCATTCTAATAGGTCCTCCACCCCCAACAAGATGGACAGTTGCTCTGAGTTCAGCCTTGATCAGGAAGTGATCCATCCATGACAATGCAGTGGTTTTAGTCACCTCCGCCCACGGATATTCCTGTTCCATACTAAAGACCGCATCGAGGGTATGACCCGCACAATGAATGGGCCCATTGACCAATTGGGATAGGCCCATGTTTGTTGTGGACTCCATGAACTCCTGAGCCGCACCTGATAGATTTGACAAGCTGGTCTCAAGTGGGATATTGAAGTTGCCCAAAACTAACAGTCTGGGCGACTCGAGCAGCAACTCTGAGACCAGTTGTGTCAGCTCGGTTAGGGAGTCCGTTAGGCAACAGGGTGGACGGTATACTAACAGAATCCCCAGACTCTCCCACAACATTAAGTTTCATTTAAGCAAATATACCTCAGAATCATCTGTTAATAATATCGGCCTGTTTTTGTGTGTATTGGTGTGTGTTTTGTAGTAGTTGTGGGTTTCGCCTCTTTTGAGTGATCTAACAGACATCTCACACTCTGCCTTGTGTTCTATTTTTCAGACATGTTGTACAGGCATGCGTGGCATTGTCCTGGTTTTAACTTCCTTAGGATTCTTTATTGGTATCTCTATGGCAGCCTTTGGATGCAAAGCTGTGTGTCGCCGAAGCACAGACAATGATGATGTGGTAATTTCCTTATATTTGTTACAGGTGGGAGGGGATGGCAAGAGATGAAGGAAGGAGCAACATCAGGCGATAATGGGATGGAAATGGACAAAAGTGGAGACAGGGATCTAGAAATAGGTTAGCTTGGCCACTAACACCCAACCCCCTAATTTCACCAAACCCTGGGCTTGTCTATGGGGGGGGGGAATGTGGATTGATACATACTAACGTCATTTTGCAGCAGTTTTGATTTGTCTTAATGGTTTTTTGGCAAAATCACAAGCATGCGAAGCTATCCGCTTTTGCTGTCCCAATGGGAATGCCTGCGAATCAAGATGGAGGGTGCAAGTGAATTACTCATGATTTTATCATTGCCAGTTGCCACTGTTGAACAGGATTTTTTTTAAAAAAAAGTGTATCTAAGGTGTGATATTCCACCTAAATAAATAAAAAAAGAAAAGAAAAAGGCTGTTTCTTCACTCCAGCACACAATTTCTAAGGCAAAAATCCAAGATGGTGGTTCCGGGCACTTGCCTTGTTAGCAAGCTCTGCTCACTGCCCATGTCTGAGCAATCAGCTTTCTACTTCCACTCTTATGGGGAATGCAAATGAATGTGAATCGGTTGTCCCAATGAGCAGGAATGTGCATTCCCCACTGAGCTTTTTTAAAAACTCTGGGAAAAGACACGAAGGCTTTTACTTTGGAGTTTTTGGTGAATTTGCCCCTCTCCTTCCGAATACTACAGATTGATGTGGGATGCCATTTAGACAAAGCGTATTCTCCTTGAATTCTGTGAGGAGTATTTTTTGCTGTATAGAAAACCCCTCTGTTGGTGATTCCAAGGCCTGCCTCAGGTGACACATGGTAAACAAGGGACCCTTTCATATTACACAGTTATAATGCTATGACTGCCATGGCAACATCTTATGGAATGCTGGTATTTCCAGTCTAGCCAGGGGTATTTCTAATTCAGATCTGGTGTCTCCCCACACTATACAAACCCAGGGTTCAATAGAATGCAGCCATGGCAGTTAAAATGGAACGATTGCACTATAATTGTGTGGTGTTAAAGGGCCTGTAATAGTGAAATGAAAATTGGCTAGACTTAGGAGAGGACTAGAAAGGTGTAGGGGGAGTTCAGAAGAAGGGAATTTTGAATGAAATGAATGGAAACTGAAAAAGAGCAGGTGGGTGGGTCTCTGAAAGAAGCTGGCAGGATGACAAAACCAAGGGCCATTTAAACAGGATAGTTCCTTCATATACACTACTCAAAAGTGCTGCCTTTGTTACATGATTCCAGTATTTGAAGTTCTACACCTCAAGAACTGGGTTAAACAAGCAACATCTCCACATCACGGAATTGCAGAGTTGGCTAGGGGAAGCTTATAGGTTACCTAGGACTAAATCCACACTACACAAATAATCCAGTTTGAAACTGGATTATTTGCCATGGCCACTTCCTATTTAATCCTGGGATTTGTAGTTTTACAAGGTCTTTAGCCTTCTCTGCCAAAGAGTGCTGGTGCTTCACCAAAATACAAATCCGAGGATTGCACAGGAAGGAGCCATGGCAAATAAGCCAGTTTCAAACTGGATTATTTGTGTAGTGTGGATTTGACCTAGGTCTATCCTCTTCTCTGCATGAAATCGATATTTAGAGCATCCCTGATGACCATTCAGCCTCAACTTGAAGGGCTCATAGCCCAGCGCCATTTGGTAATAGATTCTATTATGGAATTGCCCTCACCTTCGCCGAATCGCCTAATACTCAGCCAACCTTCTTCCTTTATAACAAGCTGATTACATCTAGACCTGCACTTTGAGGCAGCTGGGAACAAATGTTTTCCCTTAGTTGTGTTACCGATAGATTTTGGTATATTTGAAGGGTAGTATATTTGCCTGCCTCCCGTTTTATCTTGCCCCAACTAAAGACACTCTTTCCCTTCACCCTTAGCTCATAGGACTTCTTTTCTATACCCATGATCACCATCTTAGTTGCCTTCTTCTGAATCTGTTCCAATTCTACATCCCAGCACACAGTGCAGCACACAGTGTCTCATTTTGCCATGGTGGTGAGGAGCTGGTATTGAGTTGAGGGAGGGTGAGCTTCTCAGGCAGGCTGTAGTATTTCAGTCAGCTTTTGCATAGGACACAAAAGAAAAGGGTAGGGAGGAGGAGAAGGAAAGAGGCTGAGAGAGCAAAGTAGATGATTCTGGCTCATGAGAAGTGCCTGAGTTTGTGTTTCTTTTACAGCCCATAACAGCAGCATCAAGAGATTTTCCTAGTTCCACTGAAGTAAACTGAGAACCTGAACTATAACTGTGTGCTAGTGGGCCTGAACCATGAGGTCCTGGAGGAACTTTTATAACTGTGGTCCCAACAAGTGACTTTGTGCCCACCTATACAGCATATGCTGGAGTTTCCCCCTCATCCCCTCTTGTCTCTACCTGCTGTGTCCCAAACACCTGGATCTGAGAACAATGGATTGTACTATTTTGTAGATTGATCACTTTACCTGCCTTTCCATTTTGAACACTTTCCTGCCTTTCACTTGCTTGAGATTATTTTTCTGCCCCATGTTCTTTTTCTTCGCATCCTCTATTGCACTGTTGGCACTGAGAGAGCCACTGCAGAATGCACCCATTCCACCCCACCCCTCTCAGACCCCTAACTGCTAGTACTCTGTGAGCTAAAAACCTGTAATACAATACACTGCACTGAGAAATCAGGCCTTATGTCTTCTAGGTTCCTGTTGTGGAACATTGCTCTTCCCCAAAAGAGCTAAGACAGCTCTGCAGACACACTGTTGTTTGCTCATGTATTTATGAAAAGAAAATGTCTGAAGCAAAATGAAGATAATAGAATCCACTACTCTGAAAGTTATTTACAATTTCATATACATCTTAAAGACTAAGAAATTTGTTATAGCATACACTTCCAATACCTTTTTAAAAACTAAAGTAACTTCAATAGCAAATGGTAAGGCAAAATCTCTGAATTAAAATAAATCAACAGCTTCAGTTCCATCATCACCCTTGGTTTGACAAGGGACCTTTTATTTTATTTTATTTTATTTTTGTCAGCGCATTAATCCCAGGACATTTGTATTTGTTACTCAACAACTGTTTTGTGAATGGCCACCATTAATAAATTAATTAGCACTGGCTATACTTTCTGCGTTTCATTTTCCTCTGACTTCACTGTTCCCACTCCCAACTACCCCCAACCTGGGTATGTGAATCTGCCACACTGAGGATAACACTCCATGTATTCATAGACTGGCTATGCATTAGTAGCGTACCAGTACATGCGGCCTGGTTACAATAAACCAGGGTTCCCCTAAAACCCTGGCTTATTGTCATGTATCAAGCTGGTCTGTTGCAGGAAAAACAACCCAGAAGTTTGCAACACCTTAATATAAACAAATTAATTGCCACAATGGAGTTGCTTACTTCCAAATCAACTTTTTAGCTGTCAGGGTCCCAAAAGGTTCTTGGTAGCATTTAACAGGTTGGGGGAGGTGGAGGTTGCAAACTTCTTGAGACCCAGACCTTTGGAGGATCTGGGCCTCCTGCACAGTGAAAAACAACAATACATGTTAAGGAAAATGCAACATGGGACATACAGTGAAAGAAATAAAATATGTATGTGAAAGTCACAATGACTAAGCAAGAGCAATTATGAAGCTACACAGGTGAAACTGCTAATGTAATCTAGAAGCCTGAGAGCCAAGGACAGAGGTACTGAATGCAGATTGGAAACACCTGAGAATCATTAAGTGTACAAGGTGAAATGTTGAAATACATGGGTTGGTCTTAAGCATGGGTGGAACTACGTGGACCAGTCAGAATGGAAGTACACACCCACTGGGTGGAAACTAACTAGTGGGTGGTGATAAACAATGGCTATAAAATTGCAATGTTTGCCAATGTATTGTTGTTGAGTAGAGGTGCAGTAGTTTGGAGATATTGTGGAGTAGTGTGTAGAGATTGTGATTTGTTTACCATATAGTATATTTATATAGAAGAATAAAGTAGGTTTTATATAAAACTACTGAGTTGCCTGAGTGAATCCTGGAGACGTTTTGGAGACACCTGGAGAAGAGTGAGAAGGCTTGGAGAGTTTGTCAGGATCTTCAGCCTATTCTCTGAAACTCTGCTGCTTAGAAAGAAAGCGTTAACCACTGATCTAAGCTGGTCAGCTCTGCTGCATAACAAGGTGGTGAGTTTGAGCCAGAGGTGAAGAGCTACAACTCCCATCATCCCTGACAATACATTGCAAAATAAATGTTGGTATCTCAACAGTCCAGGGATGGCTATACTGTCTGTTGCTAAATTTAGGGAGGGGCTCTAATCCCGTATCTTGCCCCAGGCCCAGTACCATCTCTTAACAGCCCTGCTTTTAAACACTTGCTGTTTATAAAGGATATCCCAGTATTGTTCTTTTTGTTTTGAAGTTTGGGGGAAAGCACAGCACTACATGAGAAGTACAGTCTGCTTCTGATAGGAAGCTTGGTAGCTATCTTTCATTTTATGTCAAAGTGGGCTAAAACCAACAGCCCACTAAAGTCCTTATTACTGAAAAGTAGTTCTAAACATGTTTTTTTTTAATTAGTTATTTATACCCCATTCTTCAGCCACAAGGCTATCAAGTTTGTTTGGAAGGAACGCTCACCAAATTGAATGGGCCTTACATGTACATAGGGTTGGAGCCATGCCACTCTGTTCTCAGCATGGACACTTCTGAAGGAGTAAGTTGTGCTGATGTGACTTCTGATTTCATTCCTCCTACAGTCATCTCAAGGCAGCCTGAACAGGTCCAGTCTCCTGATCTGGTGAATCATATCATCAATTTTTTAGCTGTCCCTGCATCTCCGAAAATAAGCTAAAGGAAGTGCTCATATTTAGCTGCATTACGCTATATAAAAAAAAAACTTTACTTTTTTATTTTTGTACAGGCAAATCAGGAGCATAGTACACTGGTGGTGGTGTTTTTTCTGGTTCATAACTCTAGCAGAGAGTATTCACTGCAAATGTTCAAAAATGTATAGAGTAAGCAAGTAACAACAGCCAGTGTGATAAAATGGTTGAAGTGCTGGGTTTTGACTGGAGCCCAGGCTCAAATTTCCACTCAGTCATGAAACTCACTTGGTGGTCCTTGGTCAGTTCCTCTCACTCAGCCTAAGCCAACCTCACAGGGTTGTTGTATTACCTGAATTGTGGGAGGGGGTCCATAAGGATCCCACTAGTGTCCAAATATTGATATGGGGAATATTTAATTAATGCAAAATGGCAGCAACAGGCTGGGTAACAGCAAGATCTTTTGACATATGTATACTGGTAGTAACGAAGGAGACTGTAAGTTAGAACATACAATTAAATGATCTTTATTGGAAATTATTAGTAACAGCATTCATGCAAACACCCAGGCTTCAAGAAATCACACAAGGCTATCGAAGATAGTAGGAAGAATTTGGATAGAGGGATAGAATAAGGGGGTTCTCGGGTGAGACAACACCTATCAGAGCAGCAGAGATTCATGTAGCGGAAGATTCTCAGAAATGCGTTTTGAGGCTCTCACAGCAAACCGACAGCATGGATGTAGGAAGAGGAACTGTGGACATTTTGGTGCCGTTTTAGGGTGATATTTAGATGTGATGATTCCCCTGAAGGGATGGGATTTAGAGTGAAATACAATGTTTCTTGGAGTTTTCCATGTCTAAACAAAGGGTGCTCTGGAAGAGTTAACAATCGTTAATGGGAAATTTATTGGAACTAAATAGGAGCAGCCAAGGTGTTTTGTTGAAAGGGGACAAGGGAAAGGAAGAACCCATTTTACAAGCATCGAGGACTCTGCTATTGTTTAGTGGATTTATGGATGATTCATCTCCAGGTATTAACTCTGACCTGAGTATTACTTGTTTGGGGAATTTCCAAAGGCCCCTCACTTGGTTATACATGACTCTAGACTTGGTGTCTGGGGGTCCCTGACTTACCTCTTAACCACGTGGAAGGCCACATTGAGCCAACTTATTAAATATTGCCAATTATGTGATATCCAAGATGAGGGCTGTCAGGGTAGGTAACAGTTGTGAGGATAAGATGTTTGCTGCCTTGAGCTTCTGGAAGGAAAGTTGTATAGAAATGCAAGACATAAATATCAAAAGGCTGCAAAGTGAAGCTGCCAAGCAGGGGCAGGTAATCTCAGGCAGTCTAATTAATGTGGGACTATAATTTCCATCATATGTAGTTAACTACTGTGTATGCTATATGGGGCTGAAATGAGCTGGAGTCCAACATAATCTGGCCACTCCTGGTCTGTAACAATATAGTTCACGTTCTAGAATTAGCCTGTTCAGAGACCCTTTTTTGTTTGATTTTTCAGGTGCTAAGAACACTGCAGTTTTAGGCTACAATCTTATGCCCATTTACTTGAGAATAAGCCACAATGAATTTAATGGGGCTCACCTCAGTGGACAGGATGGCACTATCTGAGCTCTCAATTTGCAATTGGCACATATTACATTCAACCCATATCATTTACTTTGCACTTACCATGTAGAATATCAGACAGGAAGACACAATGAGATTTTATCAAAACCACTATGTTATGAATGGAAATACAGACTCACGCTGTGACCTACATGAATCTTTCATAGCTGCCATGTATGCTATATGGCCCTGTGGAAAATATATGGAATAACTACAAGCTGAGCTGGAAGATTCTAGCATGTGGCTACAAAATATGGAATCAACAAGTCTTTGTCTTGGCAGAAGACCCTCATGACTTTAAAAAGTGCAGGTTGGATATTTATCTTGATACCAAGTGCTTTGTGACCTGTCCTGTCCTTGCACACTCGTTTAAACATTGTTTTTCAGGCAGGCTACACAAAAGCACTGTTCCTTGTTGTGTTTTCTGTTTTGAGTGAATCATTTACCGCATTCTCACACATTGGCAATACTTATATGCATCATGCTAATAGGGTAAATAGGAATTTGCTTGCATCAGCCACCCAATGTGTCAAAAGAGTGGTGTAGGATCGCTCAGAAGTGGGCACTCTGAGCCAGCTTTTCACAAAGCCAATTGTTTTTCTTGACATAACAGGTCTATGGAAGATTTTTTAGAAGGTCAGCATCTTGACATTTTAGTCATGCAAGTACTCCTGACTTTGTATTTCACTGTTACATGCACTCTCCCCCACTACTTTCTAGGCTTGCTAAAATATATTGCAATTTTAAAATTACTGTTCCAGTGTGACCTACCCGATGCTGGGTGTCATTTATACCAGAAGCAGGCAAGTTGTGGCCTTCAGCTGTTGTGTGGTTGCAATTCCCATCAACCCTCACCACTGGCTATATTGGCTAGGGATGATGGAAGTTGTAGTCAACAATACCTAGAGCCCCAAAAGTTTCCCACTACTGGTGTATATAAGATAGTAATTTTAGATCATTTCATTATAAAAGGGAATGTTACCCGAAGAGGTAGGGGTGCTTTAGAGCCCCACTCGTGATACCAAAACTATATTAATAATTAGAGAATTATTATTATTATTATTGGCTAAAATGGAAGGCTGCAAGAGGCAGGTAACTTCAGGATCTTTTTACCTCTCTCTCTCTCTGGCTTTTCTTCGCAAACAAAGATTCAGGAAGGACTCATCCCGTGCTTTCTGCAAGCGCGCTGATGACTGAAAAGGCCAATCCGAGATAAACATGTCCGGTTGCAGAAAACACAGCAGAGGGTCTCCTTCGGTGATCTTTCCGGGTTGTGATTCTGCGTTGTCATTTCTCTTCACGACTTGTTCAGCATGAGTTCTTAAATAAAGCTGCAGCATTGTGGATAGTGTGTCTCCATGCCTCCCGATGTGAAGCCAGGGTGGACCATTGTTGGTGATCAATTTGGCCAAGCCTGAGATGTTGTTTCAGGGAATCCTTGTATCGCTTTTTTGGAGCGCCCCTCTTACGCTGACCCGTGGTGAGTTCACCATAGAGTACTATTTGGGGAGTCGATGGTCCTTCATCCTAGAAACGTGCCCTGCCCAGTGCAGCTGTGTTCTCAATATCATGGCCTCAATGCTGGTGATCCCTGCTAGCTCAAGGGCAGCAACATTCATCACATAGTCAGTCCAGTGTATATTTAGGATTGTATGTATACAGCGCTGATGAAAACGTTCGAGGAGTTGTAAGTGTTGGTGATAGGCGATCCACGTTTCAGACCCGTAAAGGAGAATAGACAGTACAATGGCTCTATACACACTGATTTTTGTGCTTCGCTTCAGGTGTTTGTTACTCCAGACTCTTTTGTAAAGTCTTCCAAATGCACTATATGCCTTTGCTAACCTGTGATCAATTTCTTTGTCAATCTTGGCATCTGAGGAGATGATGCTTCCCAGGTAGGTGAACTGCTGAATGGACTTAAGCACAGATTTGCCTATGGCAATGTGGGGATGGTGGTGTTTATCCTGTGGTGCAGGCTGGTAAAGAACTTCAATTTTCTTCAGGTTGACTTCCAGCCCAAACAGCTCTGCAGCTGTTGCGAAGCAGGATGTTAGGCGCTGCAGAGCTGCTTCTGTGTGAGCAACAAGGGTAGCAGCAGCAGTGAGGGGCAGCTCATGGACCAGATAGTTTAGAGTCTTAGTGCGAGCCCTCAGACGGCTTAAGTTAAACAAGCTACCATCAATAGGGTAACATATATAGATGCCATCTTCTTCTTCAAGCTCTGCTGTAGCCCTTTGGAGCATCATACTGAAGAAGATTGTAAATAAAGTTGGAACAGGAACACAACGTTACTTCACTCCATTAGTTATTAGAAAGGGCTCTGAAAGAGCATCACCATATCTGACTTGATTGTGCTGGCCCTCGTGTAGCAAGATAATCATTTTAAGGAATTTGGGGGGACATCCTGGTCTTTCCAGGATCTGCCACAGACCTTTTCTACTCACAGTGTCGATGGCTTTGGTGAGGTCGACAAATGTTACATAGAGTCCCTTGTTCTTCTCTCTACATTTCTCTTGCAGTTGTCTAAGGGCAAATACCATATCTGTAGTACTCCTATTGGCTCTGAAGCCACATTGGCTTTCAGGGAGAAGTTCTTCTGCAATAGCAGGAACGAATCTGTTCAGGAGTATCCTTGCAAGGATTTTTCCAGCAATAGAGAGCAGTGTTATGCCTCAATAGTTTGAGCAATCGGATTTTGCTCCTTTTTTCTTGCACAGGGTGATGATGACTGCATCTTGGAGATCTGATGGCAGTTTCCCTTTTTCCCAGCAATTCACAAGGAATTCGTGGAATTTATCATAGAGTGCATGACCTCCGTGTTGCCAAACTTCAGGTTGGATTCTATCAATCCCAGCTGCCTTGCCGTTTTTCATCTGCTGTATGCCTTAAGGGTCTCTTCCAAAGTGGGAGCTATATCTAATTCATTTTTCATCAGTTTTTGTATCATATGTTGGATAGCTGAGCCTTGGACTACTCGGTTGGCACTAAAGAGACTTTGAAAATGTTCAGCCCAACGATTCAGGATGGAGGCTTTATCAGTAATTAATGTTTGACCATCTGTATTGTATAAGGAGCTGTGGACCTGATAAGTAGGTCCAAACACTGGTTTAAGAGCTTCGTGAAATCCTCTAAGATCGCCCAGATCTGCCCAGCGTTGTTTCTTTTCTGCTATATTGATCCACCACTTGTTCTGCATGTCTTGGAGTTTTTGTTGAAGTTTACTACATGTGAGGCAGAAAGCTGCTTTTCTTACATGGTAGGTTGGCTGGGCGAGGTATGCCTGGTGAGCAGTTCTCTTCTTTGCCAACAGCTCCTGGATCTCTTGGTTGTTTTCATCAAACCAGTCTTGATTTTTCTTGTGGGAGAACCCGAGGGATTCTTCTGCAGACTGGAGGATACTGTTTTTGATATGTTGCCAAAGCACTGTGGGAGAAGGATCTGTAGGATGGTCTTCATGTTTTGTTTGCAGATTTACCTGAAAGTTGTCTCTCATGGTAGGTTGTTGAAGATTGTTGACTTGGTGTCTCTTCTTTAAGATGCCACCCCTCTTAGGTTTGAACTTGAGATGAAGATTTAGTTTACATCTTATGAGGCGATAATCTGTTTGGCATTCTGCACTGGGCATCACTTGAGTATGACGGACATCGCGAATGTTTCTCTGGCGGACTAGAACATAGTCAATGAGGTGCCAATGTTTGGATCGGGGATGCATCCAGGTTGTCTTCAAGCTATCTTTCTGCTGAAAGATTGTGTTTGTAATAGTCAGCTGTTGTTCTGCACAGAATTCTTGCAGGAGGCGTCCATTATCATTGCAGTTTCCAACACCATGCTTGCCTAAGACACCTTTCCAGGCTTCGGAGTTCTTTCCGACTCTGGGCATTGAAGTCACCAAGGATAATAATTTTATCTTCTACAGGGACTTTTTGTATGAGGTGGCATAGGTCTGTGTAGAATTTGTCTTTCTCTACAGGGTCGGCTTGCATAGTTGGGGCATATATACTAAAGAGAACAACATGTGGGAGGCGTAAGGAAATAATGCGGTCAGAGTGTCCTGTTGGCAAGAACTTTTTACCTATAACAGTACTAACTGCAGAGAACTCCAGGTTAAAGTAAAATAAAATGTTTTTTAATGGAAATAACACAAAAAGCATTCACACAAGCAACACACACTCAGAAGAACCACACAAGGCTATCGAAGAATTAAGGCAGAAAGGTTGGATAGAGGAATAGATTCGGGAAATAGGGTGATAGTTACCAGTCCTGAAGAGCAGAGTTTTAGACTATTCAGCTTGAGGTATGGGGATGGCACTGGAAGTTCCGATCTGGGGGTGAGCTGAGAAACAGAGTGGCTGGTCTTGTCCACAGTGGCACACAGAGGACTAATATTTATACCCTGCTTCATGTCCTGAAGGGGGCACTTTGGCTATAACAAATCTTAGATGGATTTCCCACCAAACAGACAAAGGAAACTGAAATGTGGCTGATTGCTCTTAATGGCTGGGAGACAAAAATGCATGGGTTTATGACAACCTTGCATGGCAGGACAGGGGTGGTGGTTCTGAGGGATATTTCCTGGGGATTTGGGTTGGAGAGGTCACTTGATTGAAGAGATTAGCACATATGTCCTTAATGACTTTGTTTACCAGGAGGCTTCTGCTCAATCCTTGTTTGGGCTTGCTTGCTAAGATATTTCTAAGACACCTTCCCAAGTCCTTGTGACCTCCACCTGACCTCATTTTGGATCACCCCAGTCTACCTGACCCCTTCGAAGTGTCCAATATTTCCAATTATGAGATATTATAGGGAGAGGGTAGTAGGGCATGCTAACAGGAAGGGGAGGAAAGAATCTAGCGGCACCTTTTTAGCATGAGCTTTTATGAATTTCACCTCTTCAGATGTATGGATAGAGTACAGTATTCAAGCTATAGTATTTAAGCACAGTTACATAGGACTTTTTCAGACACCCCTTACCGCGCAAGAAGCCTCCAGAACAGTTACGACACTGTCGCACAGCAGGGGGTCTGTTTCCGATGACACCATCCCTCTCTCAGCATCATCCGTGACTGTTCCAGTTATGATTGAAGGCAGCCGCGCTATTTTTTATTCACAGACAACTTCCGTGAGTAAAAAATGGCACGGCTGCCTTCAATCATAACCGGAACAGTCACGGATGATGCCGAGAGAGCGACGGCGTCATCCAAAACAGACCCCTGCCGCACAACAGTGTCATAACTGTTCCGGAGGCTTCTTGCGTGGTAAGGGGTGTCTGAAAAAGTCCATAGTTGTGGGGAGCAGGATTCAGAATATAATAGAATACATTGTGGCACTAGCTACAAACCTTCAAAGATTTGTATAATATGATACAGGTCTGTGAAGCAGCTGTCCTGTTACAGGTCCTGTGGTGTCAAACAATTCACCTTGAAATCCTCGTGCTAAAATAAAAGAAAAGCTCGTGCTAAAAAAAATCAGTCTTGTGCTACTAGATTTGTTCACCCATTCCTTTTTATACCATTTCTTTGTGATTCCAGAATGCTCTTTTATTTAATTAATTTTTAAAAGTCTAGAAACTGTGGACCACCCGCACCACTTACTCAACATCACCTGTTGGCATGTTGGCATTCATTGGGATATATGCCCACTGCTACCAGTTATTTTAAAATACTAAATACCGTCAATATTTTAAAATTGTACAGTCTGGTGGTTAAGATAGCTACAAGAGGCAGAATGGCTGTAAAAAAGAAATGGGAATGTTTTTCAGGTAGCAAGCAACATTGTAACTGGCATCCAGTTAGTGACTTACACTAAGTTCCCCTACAGAAGCAGTTTGACATTTTGGTCCAATGTAGAAGTCCGTATTCTGTTGCAGTTTGCAGGAGCAGAGTTGCATGTGAGCTGTAATCAGGGGAAGCTAGACATAGTAAAACAACAAATGGGACATTGCAACATTGCAAGAAATACAGTCGTCCCTCCACATTTGCGGGGGTTACGTTCTTGAGGCCCCCGCGAATGTTGAAAAACCGCGAGTAACAACTGCTCCTGAAAACCCTCCCCCCCAGAGGGAGGGAGGCGGCGGGAGGGTGTCTGGCCAGCCTGGCTGGCCTCTGCAAGCCTTGCTGAGGGGACTCCAGGCCTTAGAATACCCGGAGCCCGCTTAGGAAGGCCGGGAACGGCAGCGGGCGGGTGAGCGGGCGGGCGGGTGGGGAGGAGGCTGCACTGCCTCTCCTCGGGCTTCCGAAGCGGACACCGGGGCTTTGGAGCCCTGGCACCCGCTTCAGAAGGCCGGGGACGGCAGCGGGTGGGCGGGTGAGTGGGCGGGTGGGAGGAGGCTGCGCTGCCTCTCTCCGGCCTTCCGAAGCAGGCGCCGGGGCTTTGGAGCCCTGGCGCCTGCTTCGGAAGGCCGGGGACGGCGGCGGGTGGGCGGGTGAGCTGGTGGGAGGGTGGGGGGGAGGGCCAGGGATGGCAGCAGGTGGGCGGATGAGCAGGCGGGCGGGTGGGTGGGGAGGAGGTTGCGCTGCCTCTCTCCGGCCTTCCGAAGCAGGCGCCGGGGCTTTGGAGCCCCGGAGCCCACTTCGGAAGCCCGGGGACGGCAGCAGGTGGGCAGGTGGGGAGGAGGCTGCGCTGCCTCCCCTCGGCCGTCCAAAGCGAGCACCGGGGCTTTGGAGCCCCGGCGCCCACTTTGGAAGGCCGGGGACAGCAGCGGGCGGGCGGGTGAGCGGGCGGGCGGGTGGGGAGGAGGCTGCGCTGTCTCTCTCTGGCCTTCCGAAGCGGGCGCCGGGGCTTTGGAGCCCCGGAGCCCGCTTCAGAAGCCCGGGGATGGCAGCGGGTGGGTGGCTGTCTTCCTCTCCCCGGCCTTCCTGAGTGGACTCCGGGGCTTAGAAGCCTTGGAGTCCCCTCAGGAATGCCGGGGAAGGCAGCGGGCAGGCGGGGAGGAGGCTTTCTGAGCGGACTCTGGGGCTTTGGAGCCCCGGAGCCTGCTTAGGAAGGCCGAGGAAGGCAGCAGGTGGGCAGGAGGGAAGCTGCCCAGCCTCTTCCCGGCCTTCCTGAGGGGACTCCGAGTCTTAGAAGCCTCGGAGTTCCCTTAGGAAGGCTGGGAAAGGAGGAGGGAGGGAGGCTGCCCGCCCCACCCCCTGGCCTTCCTGAGCAGACTCCGGGGCTTTGAAGCCCCAGAGCTGCCTCTGGAAGGCCGGGGAAGGCGCAGGCAGGAGGTTGCCCCGCCTCTCGGCAGCCTTCCCTAAGGGGCTGGGGTAAACTGCGAATAATCAAAACCGCAGGTGTGAAAGCTGCGAATATCGAGGGGCAACTGTATAAACATTGCAATACTTGAGTGAGCTAAAGTAGACATTTTGAGTCAGATAATCACACAGTGTTTTATTCAGGAAATGAGAAATGGGGTGGCATTAATAGTGAGGAGAGATAATCCAAGTTTGTGCTACAACCACAGAAATAGAAGAAGAAACAAAAAGACTCTGTGCTGGAGTCCAGGAGGAAATTACTCACATACCAAAACAGGACTTCTTGTTAAGCATAGTTGATTGCAGGGGGTTGAACTAGATGGCCCTTGTGGGCTCTTCCAACTCTATGATTCCATGAATGCAAAAGTAGGAAACAGAGCAGAATCAAAGCTTGTAGGAAAACTCGGCCTAGGATCAAGAAATAAAGCAACTGATTGTAGAGGTGACTATATACATGGACATCACCTGATGGCTGATACAGAAATCAGCTAGACTACATAACTGGAAGCAGAAGATGGATAGACTCCATTATCTCTGCAAAAACAAGACCAGGAGGAGATTGTGGCACAGAACATGAACTGTTAATAGCCAAAATTAGAGTAAAGCTAAAGAAAAACCACTTAACCAACCATCATGCCAAAATACAACCTGAAGCACATCCCTGTAGAATTTAAAGATAATCTAAAAATAGATTTGTACTATTAAGCCTAATTGAACAGGAGACAGAAGAACTCTGGACTGAAGTCAGGGACATTGTCAGGGAGGAATGCAAAAAAAGACACTATCTGCAGCCAAAAAAATGAAGAAGAGAGATGCCTCAATGGATGACAGGTGAAACCCTTCAAGCAGTTAAGGACAGACAAGAAACAGAAGTAAAAGGTAATGCAAATAGAGTCAGAACCCTGAATTCAACTGTTCACTGACTTGTGTGCAGAAAAAGGAGAACTAATATAATCATCAATGCAGAGACTTAGAAGATGACAACAAATATGGAACAAGAGAAATTTTCCACAAGATCCAAGATATCAAAAGGAAAATTAATCCAAGTATGGGGATGCTCTACAGCCAGCTGCAGAACACATTACATGACTAAGAAGAAATAAAAAGTTGATGGAAACAATGCACTGAAGAACTATATAAAAGAGATGAAAGGATGACAGATCCATTCAAGAAAGAACCATTTAAAGATTAACTTGCAATTTTAGAAAGTGACAGTAAAACTACACTCAGAGAGCACTTGAGAGAAATAAATCACCAGGAACAAATGGCTTACCAACAGAGTAACTTCAGGCTGGGATTGCTGCCTGAGTCTCTTCTTCAGCCTCCTTTTCAAACTCATCTAGGTCCAGATCTTGGCCCATGATGGTTGGAAACACTCAATATACATTCCAATCCCCAAGAAAGGGGACACCAAGGATTGCAGTAGTTTCCTGGGCAAACAAAGTGATGTTCAAAATTCTACAACACTTGTCATATATGGAGCAAGAAATGCCAGCTCTCCAAGCTGGGTTCAGGAAAGGAAGAGCACTAGGTGCAAACTGCAAACATATGTTGGATAATGGAGTGCACCAAGGAATTTCAAAAGAAAATCAGCCTGTGCTTTATAGAGTATAGCAATGGATTTGATTGTGTAGATCATGAAAAACTATGGATCACCCTTAAAGAAATGGGTGTGCCACAACATTTTATGGTCCTGATGCATAACCTGTATTCAGGACAAGAGGCTACTGTTAAGACAGAAAACAGAGAAACAGAATGGTTTCCAATTGGCAAGGAAGTCAGGTAAGGGTGCATTTTATCACCCTGTCTGTTTAACTTGTACGCTGAACACATCATATGTAAAGTAGGATTAGATGTGGAGGAAGGAGGCATGAAAACTAGAGGAAGGAACATCAACAAACTAAGATATGCAGATGACATCATACTATTAGCAGAAAATAGCAAAGACTTGGAAAAATTACTGAAGAAAGTCAATTACTTGGAAAGGTGGCTATGAAGGAACTAGCCAAAATCCTGAAGTGTAAAGATATATATCATTGAATACTAAAGTTAAGTTTGTCCTTGCCATTGTATTTCCCATTTCTATGTTTGGTTGTGAAAGCTGGACAGTGAAGAAAGCTGATGGGATGAAAATCAACTCACTTGAAATGTGGTGCTGGAGGAGAGTGCTATGGATACTGTGGACTGCTAAAAAGACAAACCAATGGGTCCTAGAGCAAATCAAGCCTGAATTCTCCCAAGAAGCCATGATGACTAAACTGAGACTGTTGTACTTTGGCCATATCATGAGAAGACATGACTCGCTAGAAAAGACAATAATGCCTTGTAGGGTAGAAGGCAGTAGGAAAAGAGGAAGAACACATTACAGGTGGATAGACTCAATCAGAGAAGCCATAGCCCTGAGTCTGCAAGACCTGAGCAGGCTGTTGAAGATAGGGTGACTTGGAAGTCTCTCATTCATAGCATCGCCATAAGTCAAAGCTGACTTGACAGCAGTTAACAACAATATACTATTATGCATTCATAGTTATATAACAAATAGCATATTTTATAATCTAATTTTTTAGCTAGCATTCTATAAAAGGGCTGGGAATGGTAAAGTGTTTAGCTTACCTTGTTCCCTGGGTCTATTAATTAAATATTCTGCATTCTCTTAATATAGCAGTCTGAGGCAGTCTCTCTTAAGACAGTGTCCTCTGGCCCAGGAGCACTGAGCTGGTTGACTTTTATAGCTATGTGTTATGTAACAGGGCTCAGAGGTTAGTTTCTTGAACTCTCTCTCTATTCTGAGGAGTTCCCAATCTATTATCTGTGTTCCTGCTGAGGCGTTTGCTTTCTATTTTTGAGTGCCTTCATTCTGTCCTGAGTTGTTTACCCAGGCAGGGCCCTTTGGCACTCTTCCTGGAGTAGCCTTATCAGTATGATAAATAGTAAGCAAAAATACTGGCTGCATGCCTAGAATGGGTAACCATAGAAACGACATGGATTTTGCTTCACTTCACATGCAGATAATTAGAAGCTTTACAGTTGTTTTTAATAATCATTAATACATTTGTTTAGAGCTTAAATTGGGAACCCCCTCATGCCTTGTGGGGGATGACTGTAGGAATATTTG
This sequence comes from Gambelia wislizenii, assembly GCA_030847615.1. Lineage (NCBI taxonomy): Eukaryota > Metazoa > Chordata > Lepidosauria > Squamata > Crotaphytidae > Gambelia > Gambelia wislizenii. Next base: position 340,891,982 of record JAUMIR010000001.1, read on the forward strand.
GTATCTCTATTAAGCAGAGTGCAGCAGGGCTAATTCAACATGAGTTTATAGTAGAAACAGGAGAAATTACTGTACTCTGGATGGCTCTTGTAAGATAAATGGCGGGGGGGGGGGACTTATATTTATTGTCTCAGGAAATCCATCTTAGGATAGCAAGGAGAAGAAAAAGAAATTTACCTATACAGTATTGATTAGAAGAGCCCCTAAATAAAAGCTGGCTCTCATGTGTGGTTGTAAGCTAACATCCATTACTGGAGGCTGGAGCTGGAGACCCATGGACGCTCCCTTCCCAAACAATGAGAACAAAGAGACTAACTTTTCAACAAAGGGGGGAGTGACCTGGGGCCAGTCTAGACACAGTCTAGTACTATACATATACCAAAGAAAGATACAGAGCAGGCATTATCTGGACTCTCCTCTGTCACAAATGATGCTTCTTTGCTTCCAACAATGACAACTGGGTCTGGTTTTTTTCTGATTCTGAGACTTGTCTAGAGAGGAAACCTTCTTCTCAGTTACCAGCATCAACCCCTCATCCAGGTGCCCATAGACAGAAATTAGATTTTCAGGAAGCTTGGAGACCCAGGACCTCTTTGAGGCTGTAAGTCAAACAAAACTTTCTGTCTCTCTTTCAGGCTGCAGCCAGTCACATATTTAATACTTTCAGCAGCCCTTGGTACTTTGGCAGGAATAGTTCTTTTGACAATTGATTTGATAAAAAGGTTTACTTCAAAACTTCAGCACATTCTAAGTCCTGATAAGCTATGTTAGCCAGTATCTTAATTTCTTACTATGCCTCAGAGAGATGCTCAACCAGGGAGATTATGAGAGTATCACACCACACTGTTAGTTGCATTGGAGTAAAAGGGCAGGGCTACATTGATCACACGTCCTATATGGCATACTATTTCTGGTCACACATCCAGGGCAACTCTGTTGTTTTGCTCATGAATGAGAATAAATGAATATAGGTGGTCCCAGAATATTGTATTACTGGTTAAGCAGAGATAAGCTTATCTATATATGCACACAATTGAAAAAAGTTTTTACTTTTTTTAAAAAGCACCAGAATGGAGTCCTGTCCAGTGGAAGTCCCACCCAGATTTTGCTCCAATGCCACTTCTCAGCCACCACACAGCCAAAAATCCAGATTTTCCCCCAGTTCCAGAGCAAACTGAAAATCTTATCGATCCGGGGTTTCCTGCAGAAGCCCCAGTGAAAATGCACATTGAAAATGGCATCCATCAACTGTGCCGTGAATATGGGGTGGGTATGGATTTTACTGCCTGTGTGACAAGCCCTGTGTCAAGGCTCTTGCAACTGCCTAACAACAAAAGACTGGAGCTACCTTAAGTCAGAGTGAGGTGCTTGCCTCAAGTAATACTGTAGATACTAGTTGGACTTGGCCTCCATACGCCATTAAAAATTCCCCCCAAAATGTTCAGTAGACTTCAAGACAACCCTGTAAGGTAGGCTGGTGGATTAAAATTCCTCCTCCCTCTTTCTCAGTGTTCCACACTTTTCCCGGAATTGCTGAGGATGACTTCCTCTGTTGCCCTGCCACCACCACTACCAGTTGACTACCTGGGTCCTGTTGCAATGGCAGCAGTGTCATCCTGCCGCTGCCAGTTGCCTGCCTGGGTCCCGTCACAGGCAGCCCATCACCACTGCAAATTGACTGCCTGGGTCCCAATCTGGGCCACAGATTGAGTGACAAGAGCGTATTGTGAGGTGGAAAGGGAATTTGTGTGTAGGCAGTGATTGGTTGGGTGTGGGTTGGGTGTGTTTCCTGAGCAGCCAATCAGCACACTGGGAAAGGCAACATACCTAAGAGAATTATATATATAGATGGGATATCATGAAAGAGCAGAAAATTGTTATTTAATCTTAGTTGTGTTTTTATCAGCAGGCAGCAAAGATATTTGTGGGACTTTTTTGCCTCATGTGCCAGAACAACTTAGTTTGTTTTGAACCATATAGACCTTGATATGGGTGGATAGGTGAGTGATGGAGAGTGACCAGGATGGTGGGAGGTCTGGAAGCTATGCCCTATGAGTAGCGGCTTAGGAAACTGTGCATGTTTAGTCTGGAAAAGAGAAGGTTGAGAGGAGACTTGATAGCCATGTTTAAACATTTGAAGGGATGTCATACTGGGGATGGGGCAAGCTTGTTTTCTACTGCTCCAGAGACTAGGACATGGAGCAATGGGTTCAAATTACAGGAAAAGAGACTCCACCTAAACATTAGGAAGAACTTCCTGACAGTAAGAGCTATTCGGAAGTGAAATGCACTGCCTCGGAGTGTGGTGGAGTCTCCTTCTTTGGAGGTTTTTAAACAGAGGCTGGATGGCCATCTGCTGGGAATGATTTGATTGTGTATTCCTGCATAGCAGGGGGTTGGACTGGATGGCTCTTGTGGTTTCTTCCAACTCTATGATTCTATTATTCTAACTCAGGCAGCAAGATATCATTTGCTGCTCCCTCTCAAGCAGTAAGATGAATTTAGCTGGCCCAGTAAGGCCAAGTAATTAATTGATAGAAAGCACCTCACTGGAGATTTGGAGGATGGGGGTGACACTGTATAAAGTAATTCACTGGAGATCTAGGGTTGTAATGCCAGTTCTCTTCTCCTGGCTGCAGAACCACTCAGGGTGTGTGAAAGTTGGATGGATGTTGTATAAGGAGGTACTGAATATGTTGTGCAGATGAGGAAATACATGCATGTAGCCTCAGGTGCTCATTACATTTTCCATTTATTTGGAGAGGCATTTAGAATTCTCAGCCAGGAAATTCCTCTGGTGCCTCTGAACAAACTACAAACCCCATGCAGCCATGGCAGTTGAAGTGGAATAATGGCAGTATAATTGCATGGTATGAATGGGCCCCAAGTAATACCAGTCATCTCCAAGTAAAGCTAGGAAAGAGTCCTGGCTGGAACTTTGGAAAGTCATTGCTGCTAGTCGGACCTTCCAGAATCATGCTAGATGGACCAATATAAGGCAGCTTTCCTTGTTTCTTTTACTCTTCAAGTTTCCACAAGTCTCTTTGTTGCATGACTTCAGTACAGAGCCACAGCAACGTTAGCATGTGGTGAAGTAATCCAGTCTAAACAGACAACCAGCCACACACAACCACCAAAGTGCAAAACAGAAAAGTGTGTGTGTTTGTGTGCATTGATACTCAAAGATTATTAATGATGGCCATAATCCTCTATCAAGATGTACATTGTGTAACTTTACATGTACTTAGCTACGTAGCAGAAGCATTAAGAAACCCTGTTAGTGAATTGTAAAGATGTATAATGGGACACTGGCAAGAGGGTCCTAATATATATCGGCACTCCCTAGTTGGTGTCCTGGTGTGCAACGGGACTTATGCACAGTGGTCACTTTGCTGGCTCCCCTACATAGTAGCATAACAGCAGTGCCTTACTGAACATGGACTTTATGGAACTGCCCAGTTCTAATTCACGTAGATGTAAGTCCACTGAAAAAGATGTTAAGTCCCCAACAGGATTCCAACCAATCTCTAAGTTTAACAGGATCTGTTGGGGCTCATCTATACCTGTGCATTATAAGCAATTTGCAGCAATTTCCTTTGTCTCCACTGCATTTTGGCAAAAAGGATAGTATGCAAAGCTCTCCTCTGCAATGTCCAAACTGCTGCGAATCAAGATTGTGGCCATGTCATTGTTTGGGCAGGGGGCGAGGAAGGCGAAGGGGACCCAGAAACGCAGCAACTGGAGACAATGAGGAGGGTGGCCACCATGAGGAAGAGGAAGAGAGCTGCTCACCCTTCACCCATCCTAGCAGTGGTGGCCTTTGATTCTGGCTGCAAAGGGATGGTTGGAGCCTACTGGCCAGCCACTTGGAGAAGTAAGAGGGGGTGGTTCTTCACCACTCTAGCAGAAGGTGAGATGAAGCGGTGAAGAACCGCCCCCTCTTACTTCTCCAAGCGGCTGGCCAGGAGGCTCCTACCATCCCTTTGCAGACGCCATGTGGAGGGAGGGAGGTGGTGTGGGGGAGGGAGGTGGCAGCGTGGGTGGGGATGGAGCGGCATGTGTGTGTGTGTGTGTGCACGTGGGGGGGCGGGGAGGGTGGCAGGGGGTGGGACGGCTGCGGTGGGAGGGCAGGTGCTGCATGGGGGGAGGGGGTGGCGTGGGGTGGGTGAAAGCAGTGTGTGTGCGCGTGAGGGTGCAGGGAGGGCAGCAGGGGGAACGGTGTATGCCACACCGGGTCTATAGCTAGTTAGAAAGAACTGTCTTACTGGAAGAGCTGTTTAACAGTGGAATAGACTCTCTTGGAGGGTGGTGGACTCGTCATCTTTGGATATCTGGATGGGCATCTGCCGCTTTGATTGTGCATTCCTGCATGGCAGATGTTCTGACTAGATGGCCCTTGTGGTTCCTTCCAACTCTAAGATTCTATTATTCTGTGCTTTTATTTTATTCAGTGCCATCTTTACCCCAAATGACATGCAGAACAAGGAAGCTCACAAAGCTCAGGCATTCGTGTCAAACCTTTGATGACCTCATGGGATGTCATGTCTGCCAGAAGGAAATGGTTGTAACAGATCAGAGGGAATAAACATGGCTTCCATACCACATGACAACAACTCAAGATGCAGTGCAAAGTCAGTTTGGGGGAGATTCACATGTGGGGCTTAAAGTATCAGCTAGTTTTTCCCTGCTATTGATGTGGCAGTGTTTTGGTGAAAAACAAACACATGTGCTGTCTGGCAAATATAGTCAGACCCCTGTATCTATGGAACCAATATCTGCAGTTTCAGTTATCCATGGGACATAAAATAGGGATGCATAACACAGAGTCACACTGGAAAATGCCTAGACAGACATCCTCTCTAGGCATCTTCTAGGTCCTCCAACATACCTGTATGGTATGTTTTTACCAAAGGTCCTTTATTTCAATAGGGTTTGCTGTTATCTGTGGTTTCCAGTATCCACGTTAAGTCTGGGAAACGAACCTCTGCAGATATGGAGGTCCAATTGTACATGTTTTACATAAAGTGGTTTCAGGTCTGTACAATGCAAAATGCCAGACAATGTGAACCAGAAATCCCTTAGTTCATATCTCACCTTGACCATAAGCTCACTCACTGGCCTGTAGCCAGCTGTTGTCTCCAGTACTGGGAAATAGTATACTTAACTAAGTAGCTGATATAGAAAAGTGGCCAAAACATTAGGAAGAACTTCCTAACAGTAAGAGCTGTTTGGCAGTGGAATCCACTGTTGCCTGGGAGTGTGGCGGTCTCCTTCTTTGGAGGTCTTTAAACAAAGACTTGGATGGACATCTGTTGGGAATGCTTTGATGGTGTATTTCTGCAGGGCAGAATGGGGTTGGACTAGATGGCCCTTGTGGTCTCTTCCAACTCTATGATTCTATGATTCTATGGGGGTGTGGTGGAGTCTCCTTCTTTGGAGGTTTTTAAACAGAGTCTGGATGGCCATCTGTCGGGAGGGCTTTGATTAGGTATTCCTTCAAGGCAGAAGGGGGTTGGACTGGATGTCTTTGGGATCTCTTCCAACTCTATGATTCTATATGTGGTCAACCATGGGGAGAGCCAGTGTGGTATAGTGGTTTGAGCACTGGACTATAGAAGGGGGTTGGACTGGATGGCCCTGGTGGTCTCTTCCAATTCTATGATTCTATGAACAGAACTTGAAATGTTCATTGGTATAGTGCAGGGCTGAGAAACTTGTGGTCCTCCAAATGTTACTGAAATCCAGTTGCTATCAGTCCCAGCCAGCCTGGCTAATAGTGAAGAATCATGGCAGTAGGAGGGCTAAGATTCCTCCTGCCTCCTTGGTATATTGATGTAATCAGACTAAAAAAAATGTTTTGTTTGGAGTGGGAGTTTGGAGTTCACTTCTTTGCCTCTCTGACTCCCAGCATTGATGAATGGCAATGTATGCCTTAGGTCAGTTATTATACATCAAAATCATGGAGTTTATTTGGTGCTTGCTTGTGACTTGTTTTAATTAATGAAGTGCATTTATATGTAATGACAGGAACATCTTGCAAATGCTTGATATACCTCACAGCCATTCCTCATCATTCCCCAGGGATGACAGCACCCTCAATTTGGAATTCACTCCCAAAGGACACTTGGCAGGGTGCGTTCCACTCTTAGGGGCTTACCACACTCCGAAGAAAAGCAGCAAGGCAGCAGGAATGTTCCATCTTCCGTGCTGCCTTACTGCATGATGTCGGGGTTCTTCTGGTGTTCTTTAATTCCAGTCCCGTGGAGGAGTGAGCTAAAACTGTGTCTTTTTGCTAACATATTTTTTTGGTTAGCAAAAGACAGTTTTACCTTAGTCCCTCACATCTCTGGAATGAAAAAATGATGACGCCATGCAGTAAGCCCCTTAATTTCTGAAACGTGCTCAAAATGTATTTTGCTGTCTCATGAGGATAAGTAACTGGTTTTTAATTGTGTTACAAGCTAGATTTTTCTTACTGCTATATCATTTTACAGTTTTAAATGGGCTTTTAATTAATGACTAAATTTTGGCAGTGTAGTCCAAGGTTTGCTTTTAGATGATTGTAGTGTAAAGTGTCCCAAGGGCCCTTCAAAATGCTGTGAGGCAAGAAATGAGCAACTTTGTTCAACGTTATTTCAACACACCGTGAATGGCTTCTTTGAGCTGTACCTGATGGCTGATGTGAAGAGTGGAATTTTTTTATATATAATACCATTTGTGTCAGCTCTAGGTGTAAGAATTGTGTTACAGGGAAGTGTGTGTGGAAGCTAAGTCAGTGTCTTCTACTCTTAATATATATATATTTTCTGATTGCAGATTCTCTCTGTGTATATATCAGTGGAGTGATATGGGTTCCTTTGATTTGTAAGGAATGCAAGAGACTGAAAGCAGGGTGGGGTGAGGTAATTGTGTGATGGGGGCTTCAGCCCAAGTGCTGGTATTAACATGGTATTGGCCTCCATGGGAAAGGAAAGGAAATGGCTCACTAGTACCATGATAATGTTTGTCAATGTCACATCAGAAAAGATTGGCTGGCTATTTAGAGGAAATTGATCAATTTGATAAATATAACCACTAGTTGAAAGGGTGGAAGTCATTGGTATTATTTTGTAGTTATTGTGCTGTTAGTTGTACTTTAGTTTTTTTTTTGTTGTATTGTATTATTTGTTTTTGTGTGTTTTTCATATATATATATATATATATATATATATGTATATGTATATATGTGTATATATATATATATATATATATATATGGAGAGAGAGAGAGAGAGAATTAAAATATTATTATTTTTTAAAGATTGGTTGGCATCCTGTAGGTTCCTGTACATTTGCCCGGTCTTTTTTTGTCATTGCAGAGGGAGGAGTTCACTACCTTCCTTGTGCACTGACCCTCCCCCAGCCCTCTCAAAACCCACCTTCTCATACTGCCCTTCTCACAACACAGCCAGTACTGGCCAATAGAGAGCAGAAGGTGGTAATAAAGCATCCATCTATGTTCATATAGCTGGACTCACAATGCCAAAGGCATTCTTTGGAACCTCCTAGGGTCCTGGACTAATCAGCATGACCAGCACCACTGCCTCCACCATAATCACTCCACTTTTCTCCCAAAATTGGGGCTCAATGTGGCTTTCAATTTAATACAGAATAGAGCTAAAAACACACAAAAAGTACACATTAAAATGGTATATTAAAACAATTTAACTCTACACTTAAAAAGATAAAATGCAACTAAAAAGCTTTTAAAAAATTAAGAACGGTTCAATTTAAAAACCGTACAGTGTAAAACAATACAATGAGATTATCATTGTGCATTAAGCCATAGGAACATAACTACATACTTCAGTATCACCCCCAGCTCTCCATTGACCAGAAGATGGTCGTGTTGGGTGGGGGGAGATGATGGCATAGGTGGGTTATGAGGGAAATGAGAGGGGCATTGGGGCATAGTATTACCTGGGTGGAGTGTTACACCCTGTCTCCTGATGCAAGATCTCAGTCATTATTCTCATTGGTGCTACTCAAAGTTGTGGTCCAGGGACCATTATCTGCCAGCCCCAGGCAAGTTATCAAGAAAGAAACAAACAATTGTAAATAATGGATACAAATATGATGCTGGTCCTTGGCAGATAGCTTGAGAAGCACAGATTTACATAATTTCTATCTAAAGTGTTATTAGTGACACTGTTGGCATACTCAATTCAGTTTCAACAAGCTAACATATTTGGAGAGACAGATGGTTGGCACAAGTCAAATTTTCCAGCTAATATTGTATATAGCTGAAAAAACCACAGGATGTGATGTCACTGAAATGATGTTCCCTTGCTCCGTAAGAACAAATAGCCACAAGAGCAGAGAAGGTGAACCATTACTATGCTGCTGATACCACCTTTCTTTTCCAACTATATATTACCAAGGAGAGTGGGTTGGCAGTGATGATTGAAAATCTCCCTGGTAACAGCTAGAGTGTGTGGAGGCATTTAACCTATCTGAAATCTGGTAACATGCCAGCACTGGAGATTTCTATTGTTTGTTTGGCAATGTATGTGCATGGTAGTTGAATGAACCTCCATTTTGAAGCTCTGGTGGCCTCGGAAAACATGGCAAAGTTATCAGAAAACAGTAATTAAAGGCTGGAACATTTTAAAAAGGGGGAAAGATTGACTCTTCCTTCAAGTCTTAAAATGGATCAGTCAAATCCCACTTTAAGGAATGCAAAAATTGAACATTTGAAAACGTACTAAGATTATTGGTTCTTCTTATGAATTGAGGGCTATTGCCCTCATCTTTAAGTGTTTGCTTTCCACATGAGTTACTGCCACAAAGTAATTCTCATTAGACCTTGTCAGTATAGGAGGTGGTGAGGGGTGACAGAAATTACTGTCCAACATCTTGAAAGGCCAAAAATCATCCAGATTATTTAGAATGTAAGTCCACCCATTCACCTGAGAGTGCAGTTCTTACCTTGCTAAAACATTCTACAAGGGGAAATTTTCATTGTCTTATACACCAACAGGAGCTGGAACTCTGTCAAGTTGTGTTTGTGCTAGACATACAATATGCGACATTCTAAAACGATTGTCTCAATCTTGGTTCCTCTAGGTGTTCCAGACTTCCAGAAGTCACAGTCAGCATGATCAAGGATTCTGGGAGTTGGCATTCAAAACATCTGGACTGCCAAAGGTCCAGATGTTTTAGACTACTGTTCTAAAATTACATTTGATTACTTACATGCAGTGTGATAATTTGTACAGCTGAGCCAATAGCAAATTATCTGCTATTGGTGGTTGTTCTCAACCACAGTGCAAATACCATCAAGTTTAAGAGTGCAGGTTGCCCTACTGATGGATTACAATGGGCACTTGCAAATAGGAAGGTAAAAGTGGTTCTTGCTTGTTTGCATTGACATGCAATAGAAATGATATTCTACCTTCTTTCTTTTCCACCAAACACTTTTACATACCTACTCTCCTAAAATTCAGCTTGATCATTATTCTTAGAAAAAAACCAGATTTAAGAGGGATGAGGCTAACTACCTCATCCTTTCTCCTTAAAAATTACATCTGTCTTCACCCTCAGAATCCGTTTTCAGGACCAAACCTCACATTATCCTAGGATAATGAATTTTGATTCACTTTAACTCATCTACAAACAGCAGTTGTGGAGGCCCTTCATTGGATTGGGACTACAGTTTGCACTGAGAGGGTTTATGTTTTCATAACCATAACCCCTTGGAAGATATTTGCCACAACAGGAAAAGCACGTATCCACATAGGCCCTCCAGCTTTCCTATTGTGAAAAGTGTACATCCATCTGAGAGTTACCTTTATAATGTATAGATTGGCTTTGACTGAACCTGCAATTTCAGCATCTTCCACCTCAAGCTTCACAGCAAGACCATGCTTGCAGGTTAGTACAGAACAGTCTGTCTTTATTTCTATTTCTGTATGATCGTTCTAGTAATCATTCCTGAAGATCTGAATCTCAGCTCAGACAGGATGGCTCCAACTTTTACACGTCCTAGGAGCCTTTTAATAATTAAATCAAAGAGGATACAGAACTAGAAGTGTCAATGGTCTCTCTTTGACTGCCGGTTTAAAATACACAGTGCTCAGGCTTCACTTTTTTTATTTTTCAGTTTTAGAATACATTTAAAGATAAATGTAACCCCCCCCCGCAATATCCCTCAAAAAAGGATTCAACTCCCCACCTCCCCACTTTATTTTGAACAATGAAATAAATAACCAAGTCCTCCTGTGTCAACAAGAGAGTACAGATTTGTCCTTATTCTCAGATATCCTGTGCTTTCTTGCACTAGAAACAATAAATGCACAGGAGGGGCAGTATCATGCAAACACCCAGAAACCAGGGCACAGGCAGGACTGGGCTGGAGCAAGGCGCTCAAGGAAAGTGGCAGATGGGATCTCTGCTATCTAGATTGTCTCTAGCCACCCCACCCTCCCTAAGCCACAGAGGGACATGGGAAGACCTGGGAAAGCTGCTGGAGCTAGAACCACTACCACCTCACTTGGTATCCGACTGGGAGAGCAGAACTTACCCCAGTCTTAAGAGCCCTGAAAAATCTGAGCTGGGGGAAGAGGAGGAATTTGAACAGTCAATTCACAAATAACGCAACACAATTATCAGGCTAATATGAGCACACTCCCATGGTCCCCTCCCTCCCTCCATCCCCAATTCCCCAGGAGGTATGAGTTGAGGGATGTTGGCTGAACTGTGGGTCAAAGGGGACCACAAACAGGAGCCAGGAGCTGGAACTGAGGGGAATGGAAGCAACTTCTGGGATTATACAGAAGTTCTCTCCTCATGTCTTAGCAGCACCGTATCCCAGCTCGTAGCCTATGCAGGGCAGAGCCCTCTCCTTCCCTCTCTCTTCTTCTCTGCCTGGTGTTCTTGGCTCCTCTCTCACACACCTGCGGCCTCTCGCAGGCCCAGTCCTGGCACCAGCCACTGCAAGTCAGAAAACACAGACTTCCCTGCAAGGGCCTACTCCTCACTCTCCAACTTGAGGCTGACACTACGTGTCTTGGTTCGGGGCTGAGTGCTCCCTCCTCCTTCTCGTTCAGCCTGGCTCTGTCCCCGTGAGCGCAACAGCTGGCTCTGCTTGCGCAGAAAGTCAACAGGAGCAGGACAGCCATAACTGCCTTTGCCCAGCGTGGGCCTTGTGGTCCCCTTTGGTGAATGGGCAAGGGAAGCTGCTTCCAGCTGTGCCAGGTGTGCGACGTAGCCGTCTGACAGGAACTGCAGGGAAAGAGATTAAAGCAGCCATCATTTGTCTGTTCTTTAACCCCTCTTACCACCACCTCTTGACAAGCCACAGACTTTGTAGGCTTCCCTATTACATTGTAGGCCTCATAGCCTGATTCCACAGTCTGTGGTGTAAACTGCAGGACAGCTGAAGCCTCCCCTCCCCCACAACACAAAACTTCATACCTGACACTGGCTTTGTAATTTTTTCACAGCCCGGCCCACAATGTAGATTTGAGCTGGAGGAAGCCCTAAGGAGCTATACACTGAGATGTCCTTGGTGGATCCATAGGCAGCCACAATGGTGACTTCTGCCTGCAATAAATGAAGGAAGACACTAGTAATTTTTCTCCCATACTTCCATCTCTTCTGAGGTGCTTTTTCAAAACATTCCCACATGCACCAGTGTTGTGCCAGTGCTACAATCCCAGACCTTCCCCTATTGTGCTTGAGTCCCTTTTCAAGCAAACAATATCTGATGCTTCTGGCAAGTGCTCCCGTACCTCCTGCTGAAGGCCCTGTAGAAAGGCAGCTTTCTGGCGGAGGGGGTCGTGTGTGAGGCCATCACAGAAAGAGACAATGCCATGGGGAAAGTTGTGCTGGGTAAGCCAAGCTACCACACGGTGCTTCTGCATGTCTGGACGCCCAGTCACATAGATGATCATGAACCCAGAGTCTTGCCAATGCCTAAAGAGGAAAGGGAAAGATTATCTACAGGTCCTGGAATGCTTATTTATTCAGGCTCTCCTCTAGAACAGAGTTGTAAAAAATTACAAAGATGCACAGTGCTACAGGTATTGCTGGTCTGCAACACCCACCAGTCCTCAATAGTGGCTGACAGTCACTGCAATCCCACATCTGGAGTGCCACACATTCCCCTTCCTTAGTCTAGAGTGCAAGAGCCTGAGGATTGCAGGTAGATGGCAAGATGCTGGCAAATCAAGTGTAGCTAAGTTCACTTAGAGCATAACACTGTTCATGATATTCTTATACCATGTTTCCTTAAAGCTCAAAGAACTTCTATTTAAGTAACCAGAACAAGGATTCTTCTATCAAGGATACAACAGTGGCCACATTTTTAAAAACAGTTTAAAAAACTATTTTACATATGTATAAACTGCCTCTCTGGATGAAGTATATTCAGAAGCTTTTAGGAGACTCAGAAACAGGGCAAGTCTGCCTCAGAAGATGGAAAGTCCATTTTGTTATTGAAGTGAAGAGCTATTAACAGGCCCATCTCTCCACAAAGTTGTGCAATACCTTTCAAATGCAACATTAGTGGCCATTGTCACATCTTATGGCACTGAACTCTGTAAGCTAGAAGGATGCTGACTGAAGACTATTTCTTCCCATACTGAATAGCAGTGGGTAGTAGAGTAGAATGAGATGGTGTCCCCACTTCTGTTAAAGCGACAAGCAGAACAGAGTGTCAGAGAGATGCTGCTTTATCTAGGTTTCCCAGCCCACGCCATGGTTCCCAAAATGCGCTGCCACCATATCATGCTGTCCCTCCTCTCTCTGTGTGCATACACACCAGCACAGCATGGAGAGGAAAGGGTTGTGTGTGTTTATAACCAGTTCAGGAGTGCTCCTGCTGAGAACTTCTACCCTGATCCCTCTGAGACACACTCTCAGGATTCCTCTAGCCTGGAAATCCCAGAACTATGTCTCTCTTTTGATAAGCTGTCACCACCCAGACTCAGTCTTTTATCAGTCTGCTGGGAGACTGAATGAAGTTCTATGGTTAACAAGTGAAACTACTCGCTCTGTTAAAATATTACCAACCCCACTTCTCAATTTCCGGAGAAGAGCCAAGATAGCTAGGACCAAAATGAGGCACAAGTAAGGCGTGGCTTGGTAGGAAAAATAGAAAGGCATATTTTTATTCAAGCAAGTTTAAGTCAAGTTAAAAGGTAAAGCACTTCATGAAGAATTTGTTCCTTTCTTCAGGTTCAGTTTAAAGTTACAGAGATACAAAGCATTCATACATTCAGTCAAGGAAAATAAAAAGTAACCCTGATGCAAACTTACATTACAGAAGTCTATGAAGGTTAAATCTGGTGTCCAGGTTTGTCGGGACCACATGCTTATCTTAAGCCAGACCCCAGCCATGTGCTCACTCGGAGCATTGTTCTCTGAGGTGCATCCATCCCCTCAGAGTGCTTTTTTTGTCTCTCCCTTGCCTCATGGCTGAGGCAAAGTATAAAACCTTTTCAAATTACCATTCCCAAATTCTCATTGGCCAGTCCAGTGTCTAGTAATGCGATGTCATGATGATGCTATCTCAGGAGATGACCTCCACATCCCTCCTTGGTCTTAACCCTTAACCCTTAGTTTACCTGGTCATGCTGATCAGACAATCACTGTTTGCAGATATTGGAAAATGTAGTCATTGCAGAATGATGGGAGTTCATCACCCTGCAGGCAGAACGATGGGAACTCCATCATGACAGATGGAATTCTGTGATAAATGCATATATTGCTGGAATGCTCTCAATTTGATCCATAGTAATCACCTTTGAACATTCAATCTTCAGCTACCTGGATTTTAACCAAAGCGCAGAGCACAGCTTGGAAACTTACTTTTTTAAAAATACACTATGGCTAGTGCTAGCTGGGGGACTCTTGACACTGCAGTCTGCAAAAGTAACTTGCCTCAGCTCTTGCCTAGAGAAAGAGACAGAGGCTCCCCCTCACACTACTTTTTATAAAAAGAAAAGCAAGGCTTATAAGACTAGTTTAAACAAATGGGAGTTTCAGAAGATAATCCAGTTGATTTAACAAAAGCACCTTTCAGTAAATCCATCTTGACAGCATTTTGGCACTGAGAGACATGGAAATTGGCAAACAACTATAATATAGGCTTATATAAATGTGAGGGATAACAGTAGAGCTGTTTCTACAGCTGGTATTTTATTTGTCTTCTTGTTATTGTCTTGAGGAGAAAAGGCTTTGAAAACAATGATTAGGCACATTAAAGTAGAATAGTTTCAGCAAGATTGATTTTAACCAAGTTGGGCACTAGTATAACCCATACAGACTTTTAAAAATACTTGAAAAGTAAAAGGGAGGGAGAAGTCCATCAAGAACGTTGCTGTGCCCTCCCCATGTTTCCCGAACACACTTTTTAGCTAGTAGGAAAGGGGAAAGGGGATTGGAGGAGTGTCTATATCAGGGGTGTACCCCACAAAGCTGTTTATGTAGCCCCCAAGGGCATCCTACCCCTCTCCCCAAAACCATTGGGGAATCAATATATATAAAACTCTTGGGTATGCACAACGGCCTTAGGTATGAAGGTGCACTGCCTCCTGGGTATGTACAATGGGTTTAGGTATGTTGCTTCTTTCAGTATGTTGATTGGCTGCTCCTGTCACTCCCTCAGCCAATCACCACCCACATGCAAATCATCACCCACACACAAATTCCCCTTCCACCTCACAATCCACTCTTGCCACTCAAGACCAATCTGCAGACTGGGAATGACCAAATGATGTACTACAATGCTGGCTATAGTTACTAAGACTGCAGGCCTTTCCAGTTCACCAATGTCTCAAGGCTGCACAATTCCTACTTATGATTTAAGTCTACACAGTAATATCATGTCTATTGGAACAGGACCCAGGGAGTCCACTGGTGGTGGCAGCGGTGGCAGGATGCTGCTGCAGCTGCTGCAACAGAACCCAGGCAACTGGGAGTGAGGTCTAGCAGGCATGTTTTGGGGAGTTTTTTAATGGCGTATAGTACGCCAGGTCCAGCTAGTTAAAAAGATATTTTACTCAACAGCCCCCTGCTTAAGGGATGTGAAGACAACTTTGACTTCTAGTTCACTTCCTGCTTTGGAAAAAGGCTCTCCTGGGCCTAAAACAGCCAGGGGGTAGGATAACATTTTGAGTGCAGGAATAAAATTTTAAAATGGAAGGGGAGGTGCAACTCTGCAAGGTTCTGGTAAGCCTGGGAACCTCAGGTACCTGGCCAGCCCTGGGCTATGGAGTCCTGAAGGATTGCTATTACTTACCTTACAACATCAACAGCACCAGCACGCACCTTGGGATCGCTGCCCATAATGGAGACACTGGCTGTGAAGGAACCATCAATACTGAAGACAACACAAGGAGTGGCCTTAGCTACTACAGTCAGAAAGGACTCAGCATAGGTGTGATCACCCCTGTGGAGAGATGTGAATTGGCATTTGTCCTTTTCCAGGTACTGTTAACAACACCCCACACCACCTTCTCAGAATTAGAAAAGCAGGGACCCTCCCTTCAAATTGGTCACAGGGACAGAGGAAAGTGACCGTGAGCTGTTCCTTTTCCACCATCTTAGAAAACAAAGGATAAGCTAAGTCAAGCAGTCCAGTTACAGCAGATTGGCAGGACCCATGCTGTCTGTTAAGGACAAACATGTCCGGCAGGGGGTGGGGGGAGAACATATTCTATAAGTCGAGGTGGGCTACTATGGCTTTCCAGATATTTTTTGGCCAACACCAACCCCAGCCAGCACAGTTAATGGTAAATGTTTATAGGAGCTGCATCCAAAGACATCGGGAGGGCCACAGTTGCCCACCCTAGCCTAAAGGATAATAACTAGTGAAGTAAAATTTCTGGAAATGTAGAGGTCCTGGGGAAAAACATGTTTTTTTCTCAGGGTTTTGGACATGGATTTTAAAAAAAAATTGGGGGGGCAGGGAAGTGATATTAGCACCCTTTACAGAATGAAAGTCACTTTGTTACTTAAGGAGCATAAACTATATACTTTGGTGGGCATAAAACTGCCACATTTGATATCTTAAAAGTAGTTTATTGAAAGAATAATTCAATTTGCATTTTCTTTTAATTTATTCCCTTTTATTGTTACAAATAGAGCTATAAGGTCCTGAACTACAGTTCAGGAACCTCTTTGATTTTTCTAGTTTATAAAGAGTGGGGGTGGGGGGTGGGAGGCTCCATCAGCATCAGTAAAAATTATGTTGTCTTCTTTAGTTTTTCATACTGTCAAGCAGACATAAATCACTCATTCCCATGAAAAGAACTAAGAAAATGAAACCAAGATCAGGAATTATCTATCTATCTATATATTGCCCTTAGGTATGTTGCCGTTTCCAGTGTGCTGATTGGCCGCTTAGTAAACTGACCAACCAACCAAAGCTCTGTTGGGCAGCCAATCAGCACACAGGGGGCAGGAACATGTGGAAGTTTCAGTACAGTTGTCCCTCCATATCCATAGATTTGGTATCCATGGATTTAAGTATTCACGGCTTGAAAATATTCTTAAAAAATAATAATCCAAAAAGCAAACCTTGATTATGTAAAGGACACCATTTTGCTATGCCATTGCATATAAAGGAACTTGACTATTCATGGATTTTGGTATCCACAGGGGGTCTTGGAACCAAACCCCAGCAAATATGAAGGGACAACTGTACTTTCTAAACATGGTGGCACAGAGGGGGTGTGAGTAGCATGGGGTGTGTGTGGTATGTGTAGCATGTGCCTGAGTGCACGGGGGGTGTGGGGGTGCACAAGCCTGGCGGGGGCAGGGCCAGGGCACAGGTGGTGCATGCCTGGTAGCAGGGGGGGTGGGGGCGTGTGCCTGGTGTCGGGAGGGTGGGGGGCACGCACCTGGAGGCGGGGAGGGAGCGGGAGCGGCTGAGTTTGAAGGTGTATGTTACACTGGGTATAGCTAGTAATGATAAGATATTGCCCATTGTTTTACATATGTCATTTTTTCATAGTTTTTAGGGCTAATTTGGGGGAAGTAAATATATTAACTCCTTGTCTTAAGCACATTATTCGTCATTCTAAAAGAAAATATTCATTAATCAATTTCCCCCGAATTTCCCCCAAAAAAAAGGCTTTGGAAAAAGACAGCCCCCCTCAATTTTTTTCTTTTGTTCTTTTTCTTTCTTTTCTTTTTTACTAGGCCGTCAAATCTCTAATAATAACCCAGATTGGACTGAGCACAAAATATCCAACTTTGAGAAGGCTGCTGATCAGGTTGGCCATAGAGAAGGATCTACTATGCACTTACCTGACTACCATACGGACAGGATACATGCCAATGCCCAGCATCTTCTCCTCAGGGACAATGTAGGAGAGCCTCCCGCTGCCACTTGTCACCTCTGTACCATAGTGTACCCACTTCCCTGAGAGTGGCTGTGCCATGACATAGATGTCCACCTGGGAGAAGGGACCAGAGGACACCAGCATTGTTCAGTCCTCAGTATTGACCTACACATATTGCACTGCCTCCCACCACCAAACATTAGCCTCTTTGAAGTGCTATTTCTGAACTCCTGCAAGGGCCACGGGGAGAAAGGCATGGTTACCCCCTTAATTTTCCACATCTTTCCTCTATGTTCTGTTGGCATCCATCTTCCCTTCTGGACATTCCCTACTCCATTTTGCTTATACAAGTATGTCTGAGTTAACCAAGTAGGTGTCTTCCTGGGCATGACTTCTTTAACAGAAAATTTGATACCAGAAGCAGAAATAACATGGAAATAATAAGCGTAGGTTCCTCCACTACAAAAAAGAAGAGTCCTTCAACGTGTTTCAGCAAACCTTTTACTCAAAACTAAGAATGTGCACATGTGAAATAAAACAACCATGTCAGGTAAGCCTAGTGGAAGGAAACAAAATAATTTTGAATCTTCTTGCGACCATAGAATCAAAGTAAGAAGAGACCACAAGGGCCATCTAGTCCAACCCTCTGCCATGCAGGAAGATAATAAAAACTACTTGAAGGCTTCTTCCAAAATGCATTCAGATATTATATTGTCTTTCACCAGCTTCCATTTTTCTTAATTTTTATGTTCTAGTAGCCAAACATACAGGCCTATACTTGGGTTTTTTTTAACATGCTGGGGGTACCTGGAGAGGGAGGCCGATCTCTCCTTTTCTCTCTGTTTTGCTGTTCACGTATGCTCAGTAAGACATGATGGAGGCAGCTGCTGTTTACCTTGCCTGTTGTAGGCAGGGCACACAAAGCTACAAAAAGATTAGCTAGAGCAGAATCCCATTCTTTCTCAGTTCAAGCTTTACTATATTGTTTATTGCAGACATGCTGCTGCAACCTGACAATGAAAGTCTGTCCAGCCCTCCTTCACCATCAACCCAATGTTGATAAAAAAAATCTTCCAACTAGATAGTGGCTCAGAAATAAAGTGGGGTGTGGGGAGAGGCTGGGCAAGCATAAAAGACTTTGTAAAAAGGAGCTTCCTTGTCAGAGGCTTTGTTAACATAGGTAACTGTACTCTATTTCAACTCCTCTTTAACAGCTCCACAGCCCCTGTGGGAAGTTTCCAGTCCTTGCTTCCTCCAGGGTTGTTCTCAACATCCTCCTCAACAGAGCTCATATCTGCTCCACTTTCCTTTGTGAATTTGGATCATTCATTATTTCCCTACCCTTATGAACCAATGCCTCCTTCTCTTCCACCATGTACGGCCTGTTTCTGTTTCTCCATTCACTCTTTCCTACTTTGGTCTACTGTGCTCTTACTGTTGATGTCCTCAGCTTAGTTCCAAAGGCCAACTGGGAATGGGGAAGCTGGCAATTGGAGAGGACCTGAGGACTGTGTGAGGGTCTGTAACAAGACCCTTTTCAACAGTCTAGAGAAGACTGTCTGGGGCACTGAAATTCAGGAATTAAGCACATTCTCACAACTAACAACAATTCAGTCATATGGTCCATTTCCACCCCTACTTTATATGTTTTGCTTGATCCAACTTACTGCCAGCTGCAACTTGATTATTCCTGTCTTTCACATGAGCCTTAGGGGGGAAAAACTTCCCCTTTACACTCTGTAATCTAAGATGTTTTGCTGCCTAAAGAAAAGGTCACAATGGTGATCCCCCCTATAAACACACACAATGAACTGGACTAGAAGATATATGTTACTGCAGCAATGGTGAAGGGGCAGCATCCTGAACCACCATGAAGGGCAGCAGGTTGGTGTAGGGCAGGGATGGGCAAAGTGTGGCTCAAGGGTTATTATGTAGACCCCATGGCCATTTTTGTGATTCCCGGTGTAAAAAAGGAAGTTTAAAAAGAAATTTTTAAAACAGGATGTGAATAGGAATGACTTCTGTTCATAGAATCATAGAATCATAGAATTGCAGAGTTGGAAGAGACCACGAGGGCCATCCAGTCCAACCCCCCTGCCACGCAGGAAATCTTGATCAAAGCATCCCCGACAGATGGCCATCCAGCCTCTGTTTAAAGACCTCCAAGGAAGGAGACCCCACCACGCTCCGAGGGAGTGTGTTCCACTGCCTAACAGCTCTTACTGTCAAAAGTTCCTCCTCATGTTGAGGTGGAATCTCTGTTCCTGGAGCTTGCACCCATTGCTCCGTGTTCCAGTCTCTGGAGCAGCAGAAAACAAGCCTGCTCCATCCTCAGCATGACATCCCTTCAAATACTTAAACAGGGCTATCATATCGCCTCTTAACCGTCTTTTTTCTAGGCTAAACATACCCAGCTCCCTAAGTCTCTCCTCATAAGGCATCGTTTCCAGACCTTTCACCATTTTAGTTGCCCTTCTCTGGACACGCTCCAATTTGTCAATATCCTTTCTGAATTGTGGTGCCCAGAACTGGACACAGTATTCTAAGTGAGGTCTGACCAAGGCAGAATAGAGTGGCACTATTACTTCCCTTGATCTAGACACTATACTTCTATTGATACAGCCCAAAATCGCATTGGCCTTTTTAGCTGCCGCATCAGACTGTTGGCTCATGTTCAACTTGTGGTCTACTAGGACTCCTAGATCCCTTTCGCACGTAGTCTCATTCAGCCAGGTCTCTCCCGTCCTATACTTATGCATTTCATTTTTCCACCCTAAATGCAGTACTTTACATTTCTCCGTATTGAATTTCATTTTGTTAGCTTTGGCCCAGCTCTCCAGTCTATCCAGGTCATTCTGAATTTTGATCCTGTCCTCTAGGGTATTAGCTACTCCTCCCAATTTGGTGTCATCTGCAAATTTGATAAGTATGCCCCTAATTCCCTCATCTAAGTCATTGATAAAGATGTTGAATAGCACTGGGCCCAGGACAGAACCCTGTGGCACCCCACTGGTCACATCTTTCCAAGACGAAGAGGAGCCACTGCTGAGCACCCTTTGGGTTCGGCCGGTCAACCAATTACAAATCCATTGAACAGTTAACTTGTCTAGCCCACATTTTATAAGCTTGTTTGCAAGAATGTCATGGGGAACCTTGTCAAAGGCCTTACTGAAATCAAGGTATGCAATGTCCACAGCATTCCCTTCATCTACCAAGCTGGTAACTTTATCAAAAAAAGAGATCAAATTAGTCTGGCATGACTTGTTTCTCTGAAACCCATGTTGACTTTTTGTGATTATGGCATTGCTTTCTAAATGTTCACAGACTCTCTGTTTAATGATCTGCTCTAGAATCTTCCCTGGTATTGATGTCAGACTAACTGGACGATAATTGTTGGGATCCTCTTTTTTCCCCTTTTTGAAGATGGGAATAACGTTTGCCCTCCTCCAGTCTGCTGGGACTTCTCCTGTTCTCCAGGAGTTCTCAAATATTATTGCCAATGGCTCTGAGATTATATTTGCCAACTCTTTTAATACTCTTGGATGTAGTTCATCTGGTCCTGGAGATTTAAATTCATTTAGATTAAGAAGGTATTCCTGTACTACATCTTTACTTATTTTGAGCTGGATTTCTCCTGTTGTGTCCTCTGTTCCATTCTCCTCAGGTTGGTCCTCCTTTTCCTTTTCTGAAAACACTGAGGCAAAGAAGGTGTTGAGTAATTCTGCCTTTTCTCTGTCCCCTGTTAGCATTTTGCCATCTTCTCCACGTAGCGGCCCTGTCATTTCCATCTTCCTCCTTTTGCTGCGGACATACCCAAAAAACCCCTTTTTATTGTTCTTAACCTCCCTAGCAAGCCTGAGCTCATTCTGCGCTTTAGCTTTTCTGACTTTACTCCTACACGTGTTCGCTATCTGTTTGAATTCTTCTTTGGTGATTTCCCCCCTTTTCCATTTCCTATACATGTTCCGTTTAAAACTTAGCTCCATTGAAAGTTCTTTAGTCATCCATCCTGGTTTCTTGAGACACCTCCCATTTTTCTTCCTCAATGGTACTGTTTGAAATTGTGCCTTCAGTATCTCCCTTTTGAGAAAGTCCCATCCGTCTTGAGGTCTCTTCTCTTTTAGTATTCTTGACCATGGGATCATCCCCAGTATTTCCCTGAGTTTATTGAAATCAGCTCTCCTAAAGTCAAGAATGCGTGTCTGACTATGCCTGGCTTCTCCTTTCCATTGTATAACAAACTCCAGGAGAACATGATCACTCTCACCTAAGGATCCCACCACTTGCACCCCATTAACCAGGTCGTCTCTGTTGGTTAGGATCAGATCTAAAATAGCTGACCCCCTTGTTGCCTCTTCCACCTTTTGGACCATGAAATTGTCTTCCAGGCATGTAAGGAATTTGCTAGACCTTGTAGTTTTGGCTGAGTTAGATTGCCAGCAAATATCAGGATAGTTGAAGTCACCCATCACTACTACATCTCTCCTTTCTGCATGTATGTTCATCTGTTCTAGAAAGGCAACATCCAATTCCTCCGTCTGATTTGGGGGTCTGTAGTAGAGTCCCACAATAACATCCCTGTTGTTTCCCTCCCCTTTAATTTTTATCCAGATGCTCTCCACCTGGCTTCCAGTATTGATGTCGTGGATCACTTCACTAGTGTAAATATCCCTGACATATAATGCTATTCCTCCTCCTTTCCTGTTTGGCCTGTTTCTCCTATAAAGGTTATACCCCTCTATTCCTACATTCCAATCATGAGACTCGTCCCACCAGGTTTCAGTAATGCCTACTATATCATATTTGTTTTGTAGTGCGAGGAGTTCAAGTTCATCTTGCTTGTTTCCCATGCTCTGTGCATTAGTGTAGAGACATCTGAGACCATGTGTTCCCTTTACTTGCTCCCTGTGCAAGTTTTTTTGCCTCCCACTGTTGGGTCCTTGCGCTGTTTGCCTTGTTCCCTCTATGACAGTTTGACTATTTTCTCCAGCCCTTTTGCCTTCCAGAATACTGTCTCCCTCCCCCATTTGACTCAGTTTAAAGCCCTCCTGATCAAATTCTTGATACTGTTGGCAAAAATGTTTCTTCCAACTGTTGTAAGATGCACCCCATCTCTTGCCAGAAGTCCCCCCGCATGGAAGCGCAGTCCATGATCCAAGAATCCAATTTGTTCTCGGCGACACCATCTACGGAGCCAGTTGTTTACGTCGGCTATTTTCCTCTCCCTTCTTGGACCATGCCCTTCAACTGGCAGAAGAGACGAGATGACCACCTGTGCGTCCATTTCTTTCAGCTTCCTCCCCAGGGCCTTATAATCTCTTCTGATCTTGGGAAAGCTGTGCCTTGCAGTATCATTGGTTCCCACATGGACCAAAAGGAAGGGGTAATGATCCGTAGGCTTGACAACTTCCTGTTGTTTTAAAAAAAGTCCTCTTCTAGGCCTAAAATGGCCCATGGGCCTTAAATACATGGTTAAAATGCCTTCCATTCTCTTTAGAGGCATCTGGGGGCAAAATATTGTTGTTTTTTTAATTGCAGAGAAGGTGCAATGAAGGGTGATGCCCTCCGAGGTCTCCTGGAAGGGTAATGTGGTTGCTTGGCCTCCCACAGTTGCCCACCTCTGGTTTAAGAGATGCAGGACAGGCTGAGTGGCACAGAGAAATGTATATGGTAAAGAGCTGACATTGTGTTATATGCTACTGCCTGCAGGGGGCAGTACTGAGCTAGCTACATGCAGCTGGCGAATGTAACAAAATACTATCTTGAAGCTACTGTGGGAACAGAAGCAGGAGAGTAATTCTGTTATCTCTCTGGGAACATGTTGACTAGCCCATGTGTATGGGAATCACTGACTGTATAATCCATGAATGTACTGTATTTGTATCTGAATAACTAGATGTCCCCACACACTGCTCTGACTTGGATTTTTGCTCTGAGACTGTGCACTTGAATTGTGCTCTGTATGCTTCACAGTACTGGATAGTACTGTTATGACTGCTATGTTATGTAGTCTATGTTTCTGGAGTCCCAGGCTCATTGTATATTTTTCTTTGATATGCACAAGTAAAGAAAAGTCATTTAGGCACAATTCCTGTGTCTGCGTGCTCATTTCTTCAGCCTGATGTCTTCTGTCTCTGCTACAAGACCTATTTGCTGCCTGGTCTTCTTGATATGCTCAGAGGCACCAGTGCGCTACCGTGACAGTAATGTGGTTGCCTAGCCTCCCACAGTTGCCTGCTTCTGGTTTAAGAGATGCAGGTCAGGCTGAGTGGCACACATATCCATGTCTTCCAGCAGAGTAAAACTGCTGGGTTATGCAGGAGCAACAGTGAGTGGTATGCTGTTTCCCCCCTCTTGCATCCATTGCCTGAGGTGGTTGCCTCATTCGATCTAATGCTAGAGCCGGCCATGGCCTCAAAGAAGAAGGTATGCTGGAGGAGGAGATTCATGACACTACCAGGTTCGGCTCCTTGTCCTTTTCTGATGGAACCTGTGCATAGTGCTTAGGAAGACACATGGAAATGGGAGCACTTATGGCAGATAATGCTTCCTGCTCAGATTCCAACTGGTTACAACCTCCCGCTGTTCACTTATCCCCAGTGGATGGACGTGCGCACACACACACCTCAGCATAGTGAGGACCTTTGTTACCTTCTCTCCAGTCAGAGTCACCACATCCAATGGTCCATACATGAAACGGCCACTGAGAACTTGGGGTCGTCCTTCACATACAATGACATCACTGGCCCGGTGGTTTGCTGTGACATTCTGGAAAGCAAAGTGCCAGCAGCATTTAGCAAACTTATTTTAGCAAGGGAATCAATAAAACATTGAAACTGATCTGTCCACAGAATGGTAGCAACTGAGGTGGAAGAGGATGATGATAACAATAACGATAATTATTGTTGTTGCTACCATTATTATTGTTCTTATGACTACTCTGCAAGTGGATAAACTCACTGAGTGTTTACAAAAGATTTTTTGTGCGTGAAGGGGGTGGATCTCACTGCATGATGACTACCTCTTCCTATAAACAGACACACACCAACGCAGAGAACAAGAAATACATCTGTGGAATTTCTTATGTCAAACTAGAGATAGGCAACTGTTACCCTCCAGATTTGGACTGCAACTCTTAGTTGTGACAACTTTACCACTTGTTGTTTTTAATTTCAGTTACCTTGGCAATCCTGGCCAGAGTGCCATGGACTACAGTGGTTAGTGCTGATGGTTAGTATGACCACCCACATGGTTTCTGACTGAGCGGTAGGCCAAAACCATCTGGATGGCAACAGTTGCCCACCCTTCCATTAGTGTATGTGTACTATACTTGTATTTTTATTGTTGGTTTTAACTAATTTGACATTGTTTTAAAGGAGTTGTGTCTATAACATGGTAGTTTATTTAATTTTTTTAATCATCAGGTTTTTAGAAGTACAGTACCTTGTTTTAATTCACGTTGCGAGCTACCTTGAGTCGCATGACAGAAGAGGGAATATTAGTTAATTAATCAATACTACTTATGATTTTTTTCTTGCTTGTTTTATCCTCTTTGCTACACAGAAGTGTACTATATTTAATGGATGCCTACATTTATGTCATGTAAATTATGCATCAAAACCTGCCTGCAGGCCTTTTAAATTTTTACAAAAATGGCATAATTTCATTTCATGTACAAATTGGGATGTGCGCAGCAATATTTATTAAAGCCTTTCCTCAGATTATGGAAAAAGGATTAAATACTAATTGCTATTATGAAAAACTACATAGATAATCTCTAAACCACTAGTAGATTTAACTTACAATTTTACCAGCAAAGTAAAATATTTTAAAGGCAATATGTAGGCCTGAAATAAGGTCTTTTTTAATAAGAAAATTGGTCACTGTCTTTTTGGTTTTGTTGTTTCTTTTTCTCTTTAGATTTGGATAAAATACATTAAAAAGTCACAGATCTCCCTTAGACCTTTTATATAGGACTTATAGGACCATAAGTTGTTAGGATTCCCTTGTCTAAAACAAGACCAGGCTTGGGTTCCAGTGTCCCAGGTAGGAAGCAGCTGTTGCACCTTTCTTCCAGAGAACTGAAACGGAACCTCTTAAAGTTCTAAGCAGTGAAGGAAGGTCTCTCAGCATGACAAGTGCTGAGAGTGCTTGTCAAAACACGCAAGGGTCAACTAGGGTGACCAGGTGAAATAAGGGAGAAGGCTCCTCTCCCTTTAATGGGTACGTGCAAGAGGAAATTTGAACAGGTGTTGCTTGTCATGCAAGGAAGACTGCTGAAATTTCTCCTTCTATACAACCTTTAAAGCACAGGAGACGTCTCCCTTATTTCACCTGGTCACCCTAGGATCTACTAGCCTCGCTATTTCGAAATTTAAAAAAGAAAATCCAAATCTTTGGCTTCAAACACACTGTACAAATAGAATTTTTGGAAATGTTACTTTTCATCAACGACACCTTGCAGAACATGGCTAAGAGATTCTGAGACTTGTAGTCACCAAAAAAAAAAAAAAAAGAAAAAAGAAAGAAAGGAAGGAAGGAAGGAAGGAAGGAGAACCAAAAAACAAACAACACCAGAAAGTCTCTTCAAGCTCCAAGTACATGAGGCATTCGCTACATCACTGCTACTCAAAGTGGTGGTCCCTGGACCACTGCCATTCCCTGAGCTATTAGCTGCCATTCTCTGGTAAGTTTTCAGGAAAGAAAGAAACAATTGTAGTTAATGGGCACAAATATGGTGCCATTGTCCCTGGCACACTGGAAATAATAATTGCCAGTCCCCCACATCACCTAGAAGAAGGTTTAGACATCACAGGTAGCCTGAGAAGCAGTCATCTACATAAAGTGGTTTGATTTGGTTTGTGAACTGAAATGATAATATTGATTATGTGTGTGTGTGTGTGTGTGTATGAAATATATGGAATCTTTTTGGCTGGCACTGAAAGAAGAGATGAAAAGGAGCAAGGACATCTGCAAAGCTCCCTTTTAAGATTATTAGCAATGCAGAGAGCTGGATCAGACCCAATCTCCCTTCCTGGAAGACCAGCTCCCTTGCCTTGGCCCACAGCAGATTCCAGTTTCCTACATAAGCCTGCCAAGAAAGAGAGAAGGCAGAACGACATACCCGGATCTTCACTTGTGTCCGTTTCCGTTGCCACTTTTCACGGGGAAAAGCCGGGCTGTAGATGGAACTCTCCTCATTTTCCGTCACTTGGTGCTGCTCTGTCTCAATCACCTGCAATCACAAAACATCAGAGCAAGCCCAGCCCATGGCCCCCACAACTCCCAGACTTCAAAGGGGGTGATGCCTTCAATCTCTGCATCTCTCCCAGTCTCTTCCCAATTGCACAAGGCAAGCAGCCTTGTAAGGCTCATTGCCTTTGCCAGTGCCAGATCTTGTGGGGGAGGATCCCTACCTTTTTGACTACAACTCCCAGAATCCCTCAGACAGACTCTCTGGGGGATTTTGGGAGTTGTACTCGAAAATGTAACCTTCTCAAACCTTGCCTTGGCTAATGCTCATAAGAAACCGAGGAAACTGCTTGATATCAGGATGAAGCTAGGTGCTATATATTCTCCTGGGGATCAGACAGTGCTGTTTTTCTCTATCAGTTCGTGCTTTTTAATCAGAGATGCCAGCAAATTAACCTAAGACATTCCGTATACCTGATAGGTGCTCTTTCAGTGATCTGCAACTTCAATTCCTTGTTGATTTGTGAACCGGTGGCTGTTTCGTACTCACAAACTACTGTAATGATCTCTTTTGCTTTCTATAGCAAAAGGAGCATCTGTCCAGCACTGATGTCACAATCTTCTCAAAAAATATCAAAGTAATCAGACCACTGGTCTTGCCCTCTGCCTGATCCATTATTCACTCTCCAAGGACTGTGAGAAGACAACCCTTCTCAATATCCACTTTCCCTTAAAAATTTCTACTGCAATTGCACTTTCCCATACAATCCTGCATTAGCCTATCATCAAAATTAGGTAAGCAATCTCATCCATCAGAGCAGTGGTTCTCAACCTGTGGGTCCCCAGATGTTGTTGGACTACAGTTCCCAGGA
Organism: Gambelia wislizenii; assembly: GCA_030847615.1. Lineage (NCBI taxonomy): Eukaryota > Metazoa > Chordata > Lepidosauria > Squamata > Crotaphytidae > Gambelia > Gambelia wislizenii. The sequence continues at coordinate 340,919,375 of JAUMIR010000001.1, forward strand.
GTCCTCTGAGGTCTCACCTTGACAGCCAGGTGGTCTTCCCAGTCATTAGTGAGGCTGTGAGGGCTCAGAGGGCTCCTGGGAACTGTAGTCCAACAACATCTGGGGACCCACACATTGAGAACCACTGCATTAGAGCAAGGGTATGCGAAGTATATGGCCCACTCTGCTCGATTCTGAGCTGATCCCCTGCTGGGCTCCATGCCTCCACTGCTGAATTTGTAATTCTTCTTTAAAACAAGATGCACAGAGAGCATGCATCTTGTTTTAAAGCTGAATCATGCTTTCAGAAACCTCCTGAAAGCATGATTTGACTTTTTTTTTTTAAAAGGCAAGTGCTTCCCATGTGCCTTTTATTAAAAATGAGATTTTTGCTGCTGCCTCAGTAAAATCACCAGCATGGTAGAGTAGAGTGCAGCAGCTGATGGGCTGAGGGCCGTAACACCCCCAATGGTTCCCAAAGCTTTCCAACCCTGTACTAATGTAGCTCTTCCAATTGTACATTCCCTGGCTGAATTAGTTCCCTGTGTCCATCGGCTGCCCCACCACCAAAAAAGTTTTCATGTTGTAATTTGCTATAAGAGTAACTGTGACAGACATAAGGGAGTTTACAAAATTTGAAGATTTGGTGAAAAAAGGTGAAAAGATGGATAATAATGAAAGTTTGAAAGGTATTACAAGTGAATTATATAAAATATTGGTAAAAAATAAGGATAGTAAAGGCGAAGTAGAATCTTTAAGGAGAATATGGGAGGAAGATTTGAAACAAAAAATTTGAGATTATGAATGGGATAAAATTTGGAAACAAAGACAATTAAAAATTATGCCAATACGGATAAAAGAAAACTAGTATAAAATAATATGGAGATGGTATTTGACACCAGCAAGATTGCATAATCTAGATAAGAATAATTCTAAATATTGTTGGAGAAATAGGTACATATATGCATACAGTGGTGGAATTGTAAATATGTACAGTGGTTTTGGGAAATGGTCTTTATAGAAACAGAGAATATTTTGAATATAAATATAGAAAGGAAACCGAGCATAGCATTGATATCAATTTATAATGGAGAGAATGGGGATCAAGCAAAAAAGGATTTAATAAATAACAAATTTATTAACAGCAGCAAGATTAATTATAGCAAGATACTGGAAAAGGCAAATAAATGTACAAGTGGAGGAGTGGTATAAAGAAGTTTGGAAAATGGCAATAAATGATAAGTTAACATGCAGAATTAAAGTAAGAATATGGAAAGAAAATGATTTTGATAAAATTTGGAAATTATTTGCTTAAAAAGTATTACAGACAAAAGATGGGAGGTTACCTCCACGAGAAGAAATGAGATTTTGGAAAGATTAGCTAATGGCTCCGGTGAAGGGGAGCACTGTGGTGGGAGGGGGGTAGGGGAATTAATATTCTTGAAAAGAATCATAGTAAAGAACTTATGATAACTTTTGAAAGTAGTTAATAGAAATATTGTTATATTTATGATAATATTATGTGCTTTAGTAAATAAGTATTGATTGGATATTATAATGTATGATTATAAAATTAATTAAAAAAAAAAGAGTAACTGCGACAGCTACTCCTTCCCTGGCACAATGTGGCATGTTCTCTAACACTATGATCTGCTATAGCCATGGTACCTGTCGGAGAATGAAAGCAGCCACATCAGCACTTTCCCAATAGCTGGCATGGAAAAGGTGAGGCAGGGTGATGGTGGGAAATGCTGTCAGCGCCTCCGGGCAGTAGAGAGAGTAGTCGACACGTTTAGTCCCCCACCAGCGATCCAGAACTAGTTGTAGGAGGAAGAAAAATTGTATTAAGGTGGTCCCTTTCATGCTCCTGTCTTATTTCTTTTCCCAGTGCAGTGTGGACTACACCAAGGCATGAGTGGTTGCTTTCATTATGCAAGCTTCGCTTCCGTTCTCTTTATCTTTTGTTTTCACCAAATACACAAATCATGCTTCCCTACATTCTAGAGATGTAAATGCTCATGGCGGGAGGGAGCACATTTGGTTTCTGTTCCCCCCACAATTAGGCCTTCACCTCTCTAGTCTTACGAAGGTCAATACAAAAATATTACATGCATTAATAAGGATATGGAAACATCTGTCACAACAACCAATCCTTTACAGATACAGACTAAGTACGTAACCACTTCATTAAGAGGCATTCAGCTTCATTAACCAAATTACTCCTGAACCATAAGCCTCCATGTTAGTTTCGAGATATAGGGGAAAACAGAGAAGTGAGCAGGTGATAGAATATGAAGGATCCACATTTCCTCTGTTCTCAGGCAAGACACATGGACCAATAATAATCACATTACAGCTTAGACTCTAAGCCTTAGAGCAGGAGTGGGGAAGCGTTGGCTTATGCACCATATATGACCCCCAAACTCCACTTGTACAGCCCCCCAATTCCCCTGGACTACCCACAAAGCCCCCTGAATCCCTCAAAAATTATGTTTTAATGGACTATTTTCAGGTGATTTCCCCACCTATGAATTGCTCAAAATGCATGAAAACTACTCACAAAATCAACAGCTTTTCTTTCCTATCCCTCCAGAGTCTGACTCTGGCTTTCTTCAATTGAAAACCAGCCAAAATGATGACTGGAGGTGACGGGAGATCACTTCTGGAGTGAGTGCCACCAAAGTACATTGCACAGTAGCCCACTGTTTCCTTAGAAGGTGGGTTGAAAGGCACTGAGACAAAAGGGTAGGGGAGCTCCTGAAAACAGTGTGTTAGATACCTGCATGTTTCCTTGTCTCAAAACAGCTACTTCAGGCACAAGACCAAAAACAGGACTGATAAACTTGTGGCTCTCTGATATTTGCTGAGTTAAAACGTCCATCATACTGATACACCTTGCTGTCTAGTAGGGGTTGTGGCGGGGGGGGGGCACTGCCACCCTCAAATAAGAGTTCTTCCAAATGAAATTTTCCTTCAGTCCTCAAATTTCTAGCATTGCACTTGAGCATTATGAAAATATAGTATAGGCTTTTTTAAAAAATAGGATATGGTAAAATCCTGCAAAATCCCAACACTAATCCTTCATGAACTTACATACTAAAGCATAGTATTGTACAAGCTTTTCCACACATGCACATTTTATATGCTGCAAGATTTTGTGTTTGGCGCATCTACAGCTGTGTAAGAAAACTTGTTCCCAATCTTGAGGCCTGTGCTGACACCATACTGGCATTGAGCATCTCATCCAAGAAACACAAATTTAGTAATTTTTGCTTTTCAAGTAACATTTTTGAAGGAATTTCAAGTGGACAGTTTCTCTCCAGGTTTGCAGAGAAATCACAGTGCATTAGACTTTACTAATACTTCAGATCATTACAGAAGGATGACTTGAACAAGATACATATACTGTTCTGTCACTACTATTTAGTTTACCCAGCTTTTTTGCATGTGGAAAGTATTGGATTTTAAACTGATTTGCTTTCTTGGATGCTTCACAACATACTTTCTAATTAAAATGCATTAAATGGGTCGTATTTTTGTCATTACCTATGAAAACCTTTTCCTTAGAAACCGCTTTTATAGTAACCAATACTGTACTCTTCTTTCCCCCCTCCTAATTTTTATCTCTACAGCCACAGTGAAAATGTGCTGCTGTCTAGGGCTGGCGGAAGACAGAATCCACAAAGACTCAGAGGTTCCCCAGCCCTGATGTAATAGGCTGTACCCTCTCCCCAGCCATATTCTTGCTAGAAAACACACCATACAGGCTACCAGAGAAGTGAAAATCTACTCAACAATCTCTGACTCTCACATCCTTATATTTTTCCTTTTCAAGCACCCCCAACCCACAAATCCAATACCACCACCACCCCCTTCTATGCTAGCCCCTCTTCTTTCAAATCAAAAGCCTCACTGCAATTTAAAATGTAATATGAGGATCATCCTAGACTTGACATTTAAATGGATCTTTGCATTTAATGTGTAGGTTTAAAAATGCAAATAGAATTGGGGAAGGGGGTGCTAATAATTATTGCGATAGCAGCAGGTGTAGAGGAGGAATTTACCCTTTTGTCCCCAGTTGCTTTTGGTGATGGTGGGGGATCCCAATAATTATAAGCCCTTACACCCAGCTAATGCTAAACTCCATATTTTATTTTATTTTTTAAAAAACACTAAATACAAAAAAAATTAGCATCAAGTGTAATCAGGATTTGGTCCTAGTCATCTAATTTTGGGCTACAATCTGTTCAATAGTATTTATTTCAGTGGCTTCCTTAAATCTGAATTTAATGAAACCTAAGTGTCCTGGTTGTGCACAGGATTGCACCGTTTTACTCCTTATCCAATTTAGCATAGCACTTGAATTTATTGATGTGAGACAGGAGCCCAGTGATTTGGCAGAGCCAGAAGACTGTGAAAGCACTCCAGTTTGGAATACAGAGTCCAAGTGACACAATATGGCCAGGCTATGGTATCACTGAGGAATTTGGTCAAAGGACAAGCCTTTTTCTTGGCAGCACAACAAACATTCAGAGCCTGAAAAATGAACTCATTTGACTTGTGGACACAAGAATCATTGTTTAGGTTTCTGTCTGAATCAGCAGTTAATGTATTCAGGAAGGACCGCTCAATACTTCTTGAACTACTGAGTGTAAAGGAACAGCTTTCCATCCTGAATTTGCAAGACCTGAGAAAGGCTGTTAATGACAGGGTATCTTGGAGGTCTTTTATTCACAGGGTCACCATAAGCTGAAGCTGACTTGATAGCACATAACAACAAACAACAACAGCCTCCCCCTCCCACCACCAAATTTACTGCTCCAGTGTCAAAAAGAATGTGCTCCTCTCCCCTTAAATTTGCTGCTGCACCTTCACAACACACAATTAGTCAAAGGACAAGGTGTGCGAGGTGTCTCCCTGAACCCCAGGTGTTGCCTATCTCACTCAGATGAACAACAGACACGGGCCAAACTTGAACTGTGCTTGTGTGGAAATGAGGGGAGGAAGAGAAGCAGACACTCACTCTTGACCACTTCATTGGTGCTGGTTACAGTGCTCTCGGTGGTAGTTCCTTCATTCCCTTTCCAGAAGCCCCCAAACACACCTGTTGGAGTGGGCGGTGTCACAAGGTCTAACTCATCCATGAAGAGAGAAGAGTGACTCTGCAAGGCCTCCGCTAGGTCAAGGAGAAAGGAAAACAGGGATGAATACAAAGAAAGCTCTACATTCCACATTGGAAACTGCTTAATGCAGTGCAGATGTGTAAATTGCTATTGCTTGTAAGCCGCTCTGATAGCCTTGTGGCTGAAGAGCGGGGTATAAATAATAAATAAATAATAAAATACATTCTAGACTGCTGAGAGATCCTAAGACACCATGCCTTAGACATAGTTCTAAGGGAAATGCCTTTCCTACGCCCAGCCTCTCACACATGTCTACAAAGGAACATGGATGCTACCATGGTGTGAACATGAGAGAGTGCATGAGCACATGAGTGACAGTGCATATGAACTCCAAGGGATTTCCCCATAAAATCAGCACTCTTTTGTTGGTGCCAATTCCCTGAGAAAAACCCAGTCAACTTTGCCCCAGTGATCATGCTATTCAGCTGACTGTGGAATCAAACACACCACAGAAAAGCAGCTCCTATGATGGGTATGGGTACAAAGGCACCTTATGGTTCCCAGAGACAATGTGGAACACAGTGCAGGCGTAGTGTGCATTATCAGTAAGAAACTTCTTTTTATCCTCATTTATTATATACTTGTTAATTTCTCTCTTACGTCCACATACCCTATATACAATAGAAACAAAGATGGATAAATGAAACATTCAATCCACAAAGGTGATGGAAGCAGTTAAACTAAACATATGTGTTTAAATCTAATTTTCTTCTCCACAGAAAAGAAAAGAGGTACCAAACTCAGGCTGTGGGCAGCCAAAAAAAGAACAAAGGAGGAAGTTATCGCTCTCATCCTTATCTAAGGGGAAGTGAAACACTTGAGACGGAAGAGTCCTCCCTTCTCACGCCTAAAAGATACAGCATTTCAGACACTAGTTGTTCCACTGACTGATTACTCGTATGTGGGGAACATGTTAGAGGAACACATGAAACATGTAGTTTTCAACTCAGGGATAAGGACTAGGGATAGATCAATGTCTGCAGTAGAATGGGTTATATCACTTCAGATTTCAGGTAGGGGACCACATTTTTGTTAAGGCTTCCAGACATAAAAGCTCCCTGCCAACTGGAATCTAACAGAGAAAGATTTTAACCCACCCATTTACCATTCCATGTTGATTTTCTGTTTGTAGGCAGTAGAGCTAGCATGGTGTAGTGGTTTGAGTGTTGGACTAGGACTCTGGAGACCAGGGTTTAAATCCCTGCTCAGCCATGAAACCCACAAGTCACACACTCTCAGCCTCAGAGGAAGGCAAAGACAACTCCCCCTCTGAACAAATCTTGCCAAGACAACCCTGTGCTAGGGACGCCCTAAGTCGGAAACTATTTGAAAGCACACAACAACGATAATTTGATGTCACTGTCCCCCTTCTATCTGGGTGCAGCAAAAAGAGAGGTGGGTGATTGCAGCTGCTCTACTGGGACCACTGTGTTCCTCCTCTACCCAAACTCTTCCATTCAAGCTGGACCTAAAAACTTTGCAACATTAAAAACCAGTGACTCGGGTTGCTTTATTTTCCTTTTGTGTTCTGCCTTTCAGGCTTTGAGACTGAGGGCATTCTGCTGCCTGTGGAGACTAGCCTTAAGCAGTCCTCTTGCAGGTGCAGTTTTCTCCACCACAGCAGCACAAAGAGGGCACAGCTGTTTCTGCAGAATATATGACTATCCTTATTACTGAATGGAATGCTAAAACCAGCGTGGCGTAGCGGTTTGAGTTTTGGACGCTTACTCTGGAGACCAGGGTTCAAATCCCCATATGGCCATGAAAACCTACTGGGTGACCTTGGGTAAGTCACACACTCTCAGCCTCAGAAAACCAATGACAGGGTTGTCATAAGTTGAAAATGACTCGAAGGCATACAACAACAACAACAACAACAAAAAGCTCCCTAAAGTTTGCCCTCTTCTTTCATGTGGCCCCAGATTTAAAAAGAATTTCACCACCACTGCCATCATCCACTCCACAGGAACCTTGTCTTTGACAGAACATAGAATACTTACTTTTTCAGACTCTCTCTCTGGCTTTTCTTCGCAAATGAAGATTCAGGAAGGACTCATCCCGCGCTTTCTGCAAGCGCGCTGATGGCTAAAAAGGCCAATCCGAGATAAACAAGTCCGATTGCAGAAAGCACAGCAGAAGGTCTCCTTGGGTGATGTTTCCGGGTTATGACTACATTTCACAGAATCCCACAGTCAGCTTGCCCAGTGGCCATGCAGGCTGGGAATTCTGTAAAATGTAATCCCAAAAACTAACTTTATCAAACACTGGCCCTTGAAAACTCATTGTGTTCTGCAACATTAACAGAACACAGAACTGTCTAGTGTCACATGGCACAAATCCCTTGGATTTCTGGGCACCCATATCTCACTCCTTATCCCTAGGTGACATATTCTTCCCTATCCATATTCCCTAAGGAGGCAGGAGCAACATTCTCCCAGCACATCCAAGTCTCTGGCCTCCATGGTTCTTCTCACCCAATGAAGTAGATGAGCCGTCGCCCAGTGGGTATTTCTGATAGCGGGGAACACCAAATGGAGGCATCGCATGGAACTGCTGGGCCAGCAGAGGTTCCAAGCGGGAGGCGCAAGGGTCTGCTGCATGGAACAAGTTGTAGATCTGCTCACAGGCTGGGCGCATCTGGGCCACTGAAGGGGCAAAAGAAAGATGTGAAATCCAGGGCTTGTGAAAATTCCTTTTTTCAGACTACATTCCCAGAATCCCTCAGGCAGTTTTATATCCAGAATAAGTCATTTTTTGGACTAGTGAACTGCTGCATTAATAACAGAACAGGAAGGCAGAAAAGGATAGAGGAAGTAGGCAGTGAGAAAGAAACTTCTTACCATCCAAGGCAGGCATCACTGTCTTCCGAAGCGCAAGTACCAGACCTAGGGGTGAACCAAACAAGAAGAAGCCAGACACCTTGAACTCCAGCTTTCCAACCATGCCTGGCCCCTCAAAAGTTTCCACCATTGAGGAGGAAGAGTTACTGCTACGTCGAGGGTCTCCATCTGCATCTGAAGGTGGCACACTAGCCTGCAGGCTGGGAAGAGCATCAAAAGACACTTTCACTGCCAGGTGGAACTCACATATCCTCTCCCCACCAGCACCACTGCCCTAGGTAAAGGAAATTCAGGATGCCTTTAGGCTGGCTTTTTATCCCCCAATACCACCTACAAAGAAGCCTCACCTCATCTTATGATCTACTTGGTTCTTTCTCTCCCTGTATATGAATTTGGGAGTTAGCTGAAGAATGACCAAGTGGACAAAAATCCTATGATGTCCTCTCTCACACACATGTGTACGCACGCACGCACGCACATACGCACACATGCATGTATACACACTCCAAACATCAGAGCAACATCCTCAGAAAATAAATAAGTAGTGAATTTACACCACTGCATCTGTGAAACACATTTAATGTAGGTACTTTGCTCATTTATTTTAGTAGACACTAAGCCAGCTACTTCAATATCCCAGACCTCAGCTATTTTATTAACTTTTAACCATGCTTTCCTCTCTCCCCATTTCTTTGTCTATGAGAGCACATGGCATCTCATTTACTGAGGTCTTCAATGTAATTTGACAGAGGGTGAAAATTGAAGACTTTCATCCAACGGGACAACTGAAAATGAAAGGAATACTCATGAAGATTGACACCAAAGTTGGTTCCAGATGGAGGGATCCTAGTGCCATCCATTTTTTAAAAATGTGTAGTAAATCCTCATTTCCCTCCTTAATAGATTTGTTAAGGGAAACAAGGTAGAAAGTAGTGCGTGGGGGACATGAAGGGAAGAATTGGAAACTCTTGATACTTCCAGAGGCTTTTTCCCCATCTGGAGGCACCTTAAGTTGGGAGAAGATTATGCCATCCAAAACCTCACCCTGCCCCAGATAGAATACTAAGAATTAGGCAGTGTGTGTGTGTGCGCGCACACTGCATTCTAAAAGCCTCCTCTGGAAGCATGCCAAGCTAGCAAACAACAAATATTCCTAGTTAGCAATATGGATAACTACAGCTGTGCACATTGTAATATTATAAGATGTGCATCCCTGCTGCTAAATTAACCTGTTGTGGGTTTTTTGCACTGTCTGTGGCATTTTATTTGTTCTATTTTTGCCATTATTCTTTTTAAACTGTTCATAATCATTTAATGATTTGCTGTAACTATTGTTTTGTCTTATGAATGATGGGGATTACACCTGATTGCAGTGTAAGTCTGCCTCATGGGTGAAGCATTTCTGATAAAAAGAGACTCCCGGGGGCTGAAGTAGCCTATTCTGTGCAGACTCTTTAGCATTTGAAATAATTGACTAACTTCCAGATGAGAGAAAAAAGTATCTGGAAATCCCAGGCTTTGTTTCTGTACCAAAAAAAATTTAAAAAAAATTGAGATCCACTTAATGTTTTCTTCATTCCAAAGCATTTCCTGGGAACTCGCAGCATTACCAAGGCTTTTTATTCCCGCTTCCCAGGTCAGTTTAAATTAACCCAGTACATTGCTAAATGAAATGTATCTCTATTTGCCTGTGTGTTTGAACTATCTTGGAAGTACTAAATATGGCAGTTGCTAGTAAAGATAGCTATTTTTTTCCAGGATGCAGATGCAATAGAGATCAAGCAAAGGAAAGAGGAATTTAGCACTAAAACAAAATGATTCTAATGCGTAACCAATATAATATTGCAAAAGCGTGTTAGCACTGTGACTATAACTCCAGAATAATAATAATAAAAGGCTCAGTGGAAATTGGTGAAAATCAATTTCTGAAATGTTGAATGAGGCTAGATCTGACATTGGTCAGGGAAGGGGAAGGGAAAATGAGGGAGGGCGAAAAGGAAACCTGGCATATTTCTAGAAGAGTCTGGGTACAAAGTCATGAATATACAGGTACAATCCAAACAAAAAGAACTGGAAACTCTTGATACTTCCAGAGGCTTTTCCCTCCCCATCTGGAAGCGTCATAAGTCAGGCCTCCAATTTGTGTGTTAAGCAGCTCTACTTCCCCGAAATGTGCACCCATGACTAGGATTCCATTCCTGAGGGATTCTAGTCCAATTGTAGCAATTCTTTCATCTGGTATGCTGTTCTGCCCTCTCTCACATCTGCTCACCTGGACAATAAATGATGCTGCTGTGGTAACGAGTCACTCTCCTGTGCCACATTGTCACTGCGTTTCAAGGTGGGTGGGAGTGCCCCTGGCTCAGGACTGGCACGGCCCATCCCCCCCAACACTTCTGCTTTCTCAAGCAGTGGGTCTCGCACCACAGAAATCTCTGGGGAAAGCAGCTCAGCGTTCTGGAAAAAAAAGGGGATGGAATACAGCAAATGTGCATCTCTGTTCCACTCAGGAGATCTGTAAGCTCACACTTCTATTACTTGGGGTGGCAGAATCTGCTAGGCCTCAAAAGAGACAGAAGCAGAGCCGGCAACTGCTTGATCAGAGTACATTACATACTCGAATACTGCTGGAGCCAAATCAGAACAGAATCTTGTTCCTCCATGTCCATTCTGTCTCCCCCACCCACCTTTACTCTGCCAGCCATTTTGATTTCGTCTCTTAGATCTGAAGAGAGGGAAAAGACTAAATCCTGGGCACAAGCAAGAAGGTTTGTCCCAGTCACTGACCATGCTGCCACGACGGCTGCTCCCACGACTGCCAGACCCACCAGCGCGACTGTGGCACAGGGCATCAAAGGCCAGAATGCCTCCGACGCAGTCCCCAATCAGCAGCACCTACAAGGGGAAACATGAACACCTAAGTAGCTTCATGCTTTTGTCAGAAGCCATTTGTAATCAGTTGAGATCTCATTGGAAAAAGCACAAGCTCTGCCAACTTCTCAAGCAAGGGCAGAGAGCTAGGATCCACAAACTGCATTCTCAGCCCTTCCCTACAACTGAGAAGGGTTGGGACTAAAGCAGCTGAGAGAATTCTCCAAGTGTTTGTGCTCTAGACCTACTCGCCCTATACTTTGTTGAAAAAATGCTACCAGGTACATAGAGCTTTATATTACAGTGGCTTTTGCTTGGAAAAGACTAATATCCATGGTCTAGGTACCTTCAAATGCTACAATTGCCCAGCAAAACAGGGTGCAAACCTCCAACATGCTCTGATGTAGAATCCTGAGCATCCAAACTTTCACTATGAGAACAAAAAGCAAGTTTCTAGTTTTTAACATTATACAGCAACACACAGTTCTGAAATCGCATGGCCGTCAATATCTGTACTGTTCTATCTGTACTAGTTCCAACCTAAGGTATTCACACACATGCCTAGAGGGAAGATGAAGAGGGGAAAAGAAGTGAATGGTACACACACGTGCGTGCACGCCTGGAGGGAAGATCAGGAAGGGAAAAGAAGCCAAATGGTTTGCAGTCTATCTAGAGGGAAGATGAGGAGAGGAAAAGAAGCGAGTGGTACATACACACACGCCTGGAGGGGAAAAGAAGCCAAATGGTTTGCAGTCTACTGAGGGACATACACACACACATACGTGCGCACACCTGGAGGGAAGATCAGGAAGGGAAAAGAAGCCAAATGGTTCGCAGTGAGAGAATCCATTTAAAAAATACATGTCCCTTTAAAAGGAAGATTGATGGCACAGGCAAACGGGGAGCCCCAAGCTTGGCTGTAAGAGAATCCATTTTAAAACACAAGCCTCCATGCAGGGGACAGGGAGGGTGACTGAGCCCTCCTTCTCAGAATTCTGAGCCTGCCCCTGGCCACCTCAATTTCCAGCCATCACCTACTCCCGAGATCATTTGTCCTGACTTATTCACATATCCTATTTTCCACATCCTCCCGAGACTTTTTTAAAAACACAGGACAAACTGAGATCGCGGCACGGAGCGCAGCAGAGGGGGTCGGAGCTGTAAGCCACCGCCGCGCGTGTTTAAGCAGCTGGGCTTTCCCAGCAAGCGTCGCCACCAACTTTTAAAGTTTAAAATCTTAACATTAACACTGCTAATTTGATAAATTCGAAGACTATTAAATCTCCTGGTTGGGTCCCTGATGTAAAGGAAGGGTCGCTTGACAGAAAGGTTTCTGAGACGGAAAGCGGTTTAAAAGGGAGTGAGAGCCCTGTGGACGTAAATACAGTTAACAAGACTGGCTAAACAGATTTATTTTTCGTTTTTTTTTGCTTCGTAACCAGCTTTAAAATAACACAATATAACTCTTTTGGTGTATGAAGATCCAGTATAGAATTTGATACGATATATCCTTTGAAGGACTGTTTATGGAACATTGTCATCGCTACTGTTGTTGAGCTGAAAGGGGAAGGAAATACCGAAGACCTAAAACGGACTTTTATGTTCCCTGTTTGTCTAAACTCCGAGTGTGTGCTGTGTTGTACTACTTGTGTTTTTTTTTTACGTTACCCCTCCTAATGTGGAAAGTTAATGTTTGACAACTGTGTTGTACAAGTATAGTTATTTGTATGTCCTGCCAGTGTATATATTTTTTATTTTAGTTTGTTATATCAATTTGTTTTTTTTCTATTCTGACCCGTTTATTTTAGTTTTTTCTTCAGAGAACAAACCCAGGTGGAAAGAGAAGGGAGGGAGTGAAGAGCGAGAAAGCGGAAGATAAGCAGAAAGAACAAGGTCACTGAAATGAAGGACGGAAAGGAGATAGAGACTGAGAGACCGTGATAAGCTGGGATCTATTGGAAAGGAGGAGAAGACAAAGCCAAAGGGAAAAAGGCATTTATACATGCAGTGAAAGAAGATTACAGTACAAGGGAAATAGAAAATCAGAAGTTTATATAAACAATAAGAACTGGTTAAACAACTTATATAATTAATCTTCATAATTCATTATAGTATATAATCTATTATAATCTATTATAGCAACTCACTATAGTATATTAAGGGGCAAGGTGTAAATATATATCAATTATTTGTTTGGTCTCAAACTGGGTGAAAGACTGGAATCAAAGCAATAGACTTAAGGGGTGATATATAATGTGAATTTGTTTATGGTGACTGTTACATACTAATATTACAAAATAATTGCCTTGAGATGAATAGATTGAAGATACATTGAAAATATTAAACAGGGGTTGAAGATACAGAGTTTAAAATTGACTATATAAATCTGAGTTAGATAATATATTGTGGAACCTTAATTTTGGATGTGGACATTGATATCTGATATCTTACATTACTGATAAGAATTAATTTGATTTTATTGGGATATTATATTAGTAATTGGGCCAGAATAAGCCACTATATATAATTGATTGCTATATTCACATAATTAATTTGAGGAGTAACAGAGATTAGAACATTTACAAATGGTGAAACTTGTAGAGTTGTGGAGTAGTGATTTCCTTTGAAGTTGTTATATCTTTGGTATATTGTTAACTCTGCCTTGGTATAATTTGGAGATAGATAAAATACAGCTAAGATACCCTTTATATATAACGAAAAAAGGAAGAAAGGGAGAAAGAAAAGAAGTTAAAAGCAAGTGTTTAAATGTTTAAATAACTTTGGGAAATCTGTGATTTTGGGGCTTTCTGGCCTTTTTTTTGGACTGGCTATAAACTAAAACAAAAGAGGAAATTAGGCAATAACAACTACAACAATAATTTAAATTACATATTAGAAGATTATAATATTAACAAATAAATTAAACAATGAAGAAAACAACCCAAACAACGTTGCAATCAGTCAGAAGACCATCCTTTGAAGCTAGCCAACCAAATCAAAACTTGATTTTGGAAGAAATAAAATTAATGAGAGAGGAATTAAGAGAAATGAAAACTGAAATAAAACAGGAAATGAAAAGAGAACTTAAAAATATTAGAGAATCTATTGACAAAGTAACAGAAGACTCAAAGAAATTAAAAGAAAAAGTGAGTACTATTGAAAACAAAATTGAAGAAATAGACAAGAAGACGGTGGCCCTTGAAGAGGACAAAGAGAGAGAATTGGATGATCAAGCTCTTCAAGAGCTAAGATGGAGAGAAAATTGTGTAAAAATACGAGGCTTAAAAGAGCAACCAGACGAGGACTTATACAAATATCTAATCCCCAAACTTGCAAAATTTATGGGGAAAACAAAAACCCAGTTTGAATGGGAAGTGGATAAGATATATAGACTTTCGTCAAGAATTGCAAGGCAAAGGAACCTACCCAGAGATATTGTGATCTATTTTGTAAGGAAAAAGACCAGAGATCTCTTCTTGCAGAAAAATTTTGAAAACAAATTTACAATTGAAGGATCTGATATCCTCCTGTTGAAAGATATCCCAATGAGAATTCTAAAGAAAAGAAGAATATATAGAGAAATTACGCAACTGCTAAGACATAACGAAGTGCGATATAAATGGGAAAGACTGGAAGGAATATCTTTCAGATTTAAACAAAAAAACTTCAGGATTACATCTGCACAAAAAATTGAACAATTTTTGGAAAAATATAAACAAGACTTAAAATTACCAAACTATAAAGAAACACAAGAGCAAGAACAAGGAACTCAAGAAGAAGGTGCGGAAGGAACGGAACTGGGTGCAGAAGAAATTGAAGAGGAAGAAACAGAAGAAGAGCCCCTACAAGAAGAAGAAGTTTAAGTAGAAAAAGAAAAGAAAATAATTAAGGATTGGAATATAAGATGAACTACAAAATTCTCACCTGGAATATTAGAGGACTTAACTCCCCGGAAAAAAGGAAAAAAATATATCATGTATTAGGTAAAGAAAAATATGACATTGTTTGTTTACAGGAGACCCATATCAGAGCTAAAGATGCGGAACTACTAAAAAACAAAAAATTGGGAAAAGAATATGTGTCAGCCTCAAAAAACAAAAAGAAGGGAGTGGTCATTTATGTAAACAATAGAATTCAATCCCACGAATTGTACAAAGACCCAGATGGACATTTTATAATAATAGAAGCTAATATTCAACAAAAAAGAACACTGATTCTTGGATTGTATGCACCACAGAATAACAAAAGTACATTCTACCAAAAATTAATGGAGAAACTTTTCGAATATGACCAAGATAGATTAATCTTAATGGGAGACTGGAACGGCGTAATCTCATCTACTTTGGATAGAAAATCCCAAACGAAAACTAAAAAGAAACAAGGGAAGCTACCCAAAACTTTTGAAAATTTGATGGGAAATTTATCCCTGATGGACTGTTGGAGATTCAAATACAAAGATGCAAGAGAATATACGTACTATTCAGAACCTCATCAATCATTTTCAAGAATAGATTTTTTTCTGACATCGAGAAATATTGTCAATACTATTCATAAAATAGAAACACTTCCAAAAATTTGGTCAGATCACAATCCGGTGTTACTGGAATTAAAAACAGAGAAGAAGGTGGACAGATCTTGGCGACTTAATGAAAATCTCCTACAAAATAAAGAGATAGTCAAAAAAGCTAAACAAGAAATAAAATGGTTCTTTGAAACTAACTTGGAGAAGGATACAGATATCACCATTATATGGGACACATTTAAGGCAGTGATGCGGGGGTATTTCATCCAGCAGAATAATATTTTGAGAAAGCAAAAAATAGAAAGAACAAAGAAAATTAGAGATAAGCTAAAAGAAAAAGAATTGAGTTTGCAAAAAGACCCAACAAATAAAGAGACTTTGAAAGAAATTAAAGTATTGCAAGAACAAATAAATTTAGAAGCTACAGAAGAAATTCAAAAGAAATTACAATTTTTGAAACAAAGAAATTTTGAGCATTCAAACAAATCTGGAAAATGGTTGGCATATCAATTACGGAAACAAAAAGAAAGAAACATCATCAATAAAATTAAAATAGATGGCAAAATATATACAGACCAACAAAAAATCAAACAAATCTTTCAGGACTACTATGCAACACTATACAGAAAGCGTGCGACAACTTTTAACATTTCACGAGAGTTCTTAAATGGAAATTCAATAGAAGAATGTACAAACCACCAAAGAGAAATTTTGAACCAACCAATAACAACAATGGAAATAGTAGAGGCCATTAAAAAGTTAAAAGAAGGGAAAGCGCCTGGTCCGGACGGCTTCACTGCTAAATTCTATAAGGTGATGGAAGATGAAATTCGGATACCATATAAAAAGACTTTAGAAGCTATTACGAAAGGTAAATACCCCAAAACATGGGAAGAAGCATTTATCACTATTATACATAAAGAAAATAGAGATCCGCAAGACCCTAAAAATTACCGTCCGATCTCATTGTTGAATGTTGACTATAAAATTTTCGCGACAATACTGGCTGATAGATTGAAAAAAGTATTACGAGAATGGATTGATGAAGACCAGAGGGGCTTTCTTCCAGATAGATTTATCAAGGACAATGTTAGACACGTTTTAGACCTCATTGACTATCATGAAAAATGTAAAGACAAAAAATTGGCTTTAATATTCCTGGATATCGAAAAGGCCTTCGACAATGTAGATTGGAATACAATGTTTGAAATTCTCCACCGGATAAATATAGGCCCAGAATTCAGAAACTGGATCAAGACAATATATAACAATCAATCGGCGAAATTAATAATAAACGGTGAAAAAACAGAGTCCATCCAAATTCAGAAGGGCACGCGCCAAGGATGCCCTTTATCACCATTGTTATTTATAATAATAATGGAAATGTTAAGCAAAAGAATCAATGAAGAAGGGAAAATAGAAGGCGTCAAGATAAAAAAACATAAATTTAAATTGAAAATGTACGCAGATGATTTAGTTATATCCCTTGGTGACCCTTTTCTAGAGATCACTCCATTAATGACAATATTGAATGACTTTGAGATTTTCTCTGGACTGAAAATAAATAAGGATAAAACAGTGCTACTGTCTAAAAACCTTACAAAAGAAGAAAAAATAGAAGTGACGGAGAAATCAGGGTTCAAAGAGGTTAAAATGACGAAATATCTGGGTATTAATATTACGAACAACAATGCAGAACTTTTTCACAATAATTATGGAAAAATCTGGGCACAAATTAAGAAAGACTTGGAAAATTGGCGACATCTTAAACTATCTTTTCTGGGTAAAATAAATGTAATCAAGATGAATATCTTACCAAAGATGATGTTCCTGTTTCAAACAATCCCAATTGTTCAATCTCCAAAAATATTCAGAGAATGGCAAGCAGATTTAGCTAAATTTATTTGGTCAGGCAAGAAACCAAGGGTCAAGATGAAAATCTTACAAGATAGCAGACAAAGAGGGGGACTAAATCTACCTAATTTGAAATTGTACCATGACACCTGTTGTTTGGTATGGATCCAAGAATGGATTACACTAAAAAATGAGAAACTGTTGGCAATTGAAGGAGTAGGGAACTGGTATGGCTGGCATGCCTACCTCTATTATAATAAAGAACTGACAAACAAGGACTTTTCAAAACACACTATTAGAAATCCATTAATTCAAACATGGAAAAGATATAGAGCAAGACTGTTCCCACAAATGCCGATATGGATTTCCCCACATGAAGCCTTTTATAGTAAAGAAGGCATCCCTACTAAAAAATGGATAAGATACAGCGATTTATTAATCACCAAAGGAAATCACCAACAAATCAAATCTCAAGAAGAACTAAGAAAAGAAAATATAGACTGTCATTGGTATCTATATAGGCAGATGAAGGAAAGATATAAGATAGACATTAAACTAACTGGTATCACAACAGAAACAACAGAATGGGACAAGATAATTGGAAAGGGTAGCAAACATATGATATCAAGAATTTACAATCTTCTTCTAAAATGGGACACAGAAGATCAACAAATTAAGGACAATATGATTGTTTGGGCGAAAAATTTTGGACATACAATAGAATTAGAAAAATGGGAAAATATGTGGATCAAACAGATAAATTATACGTTAAGTCAGAGCATAAGAGAAAATGTGTACAAGATGTACTTCCGTTGGTACCTATCACCACATAAATTATCGTTAATGTATAAAGGAACACCAGATCTATGTTGGAAATGCAACGAAGAGAAAGGTACTTTTTATCATGTATGGTGGAGCTGTAAAAAAGCCATTAGCTACTGGAAACAAATCCACCAAACTATTGAAAGCATCCTAGACATTAAAATGCAAATGAAGCCTGAAACTTTTTTATTAGGTATGATAGAAAAGAACATTGAAAAGGAATATGGGAAAATAATCTTTTACATGTTAACTACAGCGCGCATTACTTTTGCTAAATTGTGGAAAAACAATGATACCCCTACAGTAGACCAATGGTTGGAGAAACTTCAAGAAACATTACATATGGACAAATTGACACTGTTATTAAGAGGGAAAGACGTGAGAAAATGTACAGAAGATTGGCAAAAAATAACTGACTATCTGATGACAAGATGGGGAAAAAGAAAAGAACATGGAGAATCTTAGGCTCTTCAATTAAAATGAATAAATACTGTAAGGCAAGTAACTTTAACAAAGATGAAAAAGGGAGTAGTTTATGGGAGAAACAATAGAAACCACAAGTAAATAAAAAGTATTTTTCGCGATACAAAAATCCACTTTAGGATCAGTAACATCAGATGACCTACAGGAAGGAAGTAATTAGATAAAACTTTTAAACTCAGCACAAATAAGACAAAGATAAAGATAATAATGTAAATTATTTAAGACATAAGTATGGTTTACTAATCAAAAAGATATATTATGAAAAAAGGTTTAAATATATAATGTAAAATGCGGTAATGATATTGTAAAATATGCTGCAAGATATGACTATGCTGGATGCAATTTTGTAAATATGTATTTTTATTTGTATGAAATTTAAAAAAATAAATTCTAAAAAAAAAAAAAAAATTAAAAACACAGGACAAACTGCGGGACGGAAAGTCCCGCAGGTTGAGGGATAAAAGGTGGCCCCCTTCTGAAAAGCTCAAGACCGTCACACAGGACGTGTGAACTACCAGAGATCAACACGAATTCATCTCACTACATTTTCATTGTGTAAATGACACCCAAATGTTCTTTGGAGAAAGCTATGGGGGTCAAATTAACTTGTACTGGAGATAAGACCTCATTAATCAGGAAGTGGCTTAGATGGACTGATGGGAAGGTTACAGCATTCTATCTTTAAAGGGTGCCTATCACTCTTCTCCCAACCTCTTTTGCCCCAGTATATTGTGAATTTTATCCTTCTTTTCTCCAAGTAAAACAACCCTAATTCTATTTCAAAAGAAGAAAAAACAAATCAAGGCCACGGCATGCCAGTTAAAATGTCTGGCTCAGTTGGAACATTTGGGCCTCAGAAATTTATGGGCTTCCATTAAAGAAAGGCTGGGGAATATATGGCCTTCCAGATGTTGGACCACAACTCCCATCAGCTATAGCCAGGATAGCCAATGCTGTGAATAGTGGGAGTTTTAGTCCATCTCAGGACCATACATTGCCAGGCCTAGCATAAAGTACTCAGGAATCCTCCTCTTCCATGTTATCTTTTATAATTCCCTGCCCTCTCACCTGACCACAGAAGCCGATGCCATCAGGGGAGTGGATGAAATTGGCGTAGGTCTGGTTGGTTCGGGAAATGACGGTTGCAACCGCATTCTGGTAACTGCTCGAGGAGGTAGCCAGCAGAGGCAAAGCAGCAAGTGGGATGTGATCTTGGCTACTAGACAGGCTGTCACCATCATGACTGTAAGGGCTGAGCCTGGGAAAGGAGAAGGGAGAAATGATCAGGAGTCAAGTTCAGATTGAGAGGACCTGCAAACTCATGGACAGTCCAAACTTTTGCCCAGAGTTCAGAAGGCACCCTTTATTATGATCATCAGATCACTTTCCGGACAAAGCTCTGGAACCTAAACCAGGGCACTGACAGTCCCTAAGCCACACAGAAAGGAAAGCACTCTCCAAACTGGCTTTGGGCTAAGAGCTATTCCAAGATGAGAAGAGTGGCGTGAGGTAGATGTTCCACCTCAATAGCCAAAGTTCTTCAGCATCTGGAGGAAGAAGAGAACCAGAGAACTGAAAAAAGAGAGAAGAGAATTTACCTCAGGAAGCTCCTGCCCCAAGACCTTCATCCAAAACACAGCTTCCCTCTTCTGGATACTCACTGTCAGAGCAATACATCATCCACATCAAGTTTTCTGCCTATTTCTATGCATACAATATCAATGAGGACAGACCTTCTGCTTTTCCCTATAGCACAGCACCCACCAAATTAAAAAGGTTAGTTCCTCTGCAGCCTAGGGTGGAGAAAGCACTGCCATTCTTATTGAGCCCCTTCACATTTGGCTACCTGAAGCTGTAGACTGCTTGACAGATGGATAGACAAACAGAAAGGTGGACAAGCCCAGCCCCCACCAAGTGTTCACAAGAGCCTGAGAGAACATGCTTCCTACTTGGAGACGAGGGTGTAGGCAGCAGCACAGATTGGGGGACAGGGCACCAGACGCAGTGCAATGTGCCCCAGTGCCTCTGGGAAGTGCAGGCGGGTGACTGAGTCCAAGGTGGCAGTGAGGGTGTGCACATCGGCCTGTTTGGAGCCTGGTTCTCCCACACCCTGGTCTAGGATGTTGCCACTGTGGAGGATCAGGAAAAGTGCATGGATGCGACACGTCCCCGAGAGGGCTTCTGGGCCACCCTATGGAAAACAAATATGGGGAAGAGTGAAGGTTATAGCTGCAATTGATTGGTGGCATGGTTGATATTATCCAAGTTGGATGGGGAAATGGTAACCTTAGACCCTGAAGCCAAATGTGGTGTTCTGGAATTCCCCATATGGCCACACCTCCTTCCCCATGATACTATCATTTGTTGGTTTCCCAGACTTTGTACAGCCCCCCATCCCTCCATTCTAAAAGTCTGATATGCCTCTCCTAAGACTTTGGTACTGGCAGTAAGGGCCTTCTGCTACAATATACTGGTGTTTTTGGTCCCACCTGCTTGCCTTTGGCCATGCCCACTGTTGGAAAGGATACCCTGAATACTCCTATGAAACTGAATTTGGCCCTTGGGATTAAAGAACCATACAACCTAAGCCATGATGAGGGATTGAACCCAGTACCATGTAATGCAGTCAGGGTCCTGGGGTTTGTTCACACTACATAATTATAGAGCTATGATTCTACTTTAACTGCCATGGTTCTATGCTATGGAATCCTGGGATTTGCAGTTTAGGGAGGGGCATTTAGATTCCTCTGCCAGGGAGCTCTTCTACTGCTTCTGACCAAACTATTAACTTTAGGTTGCCACAGGATGGAACCAGAGCAGTTAAAGTAGAATAATAGCACTGTAAGTGTGGATGGGCCCCAGAAACATGTCTATGAAGACAGCAACAAATAACCACAAGCCCTGTGCTGACACTTGGTTCAGAAGGTCCTAAATTGGGAAAGCAGCCTGGTTTGCTCACCTCTGACGGGCCAGGTGCAGCAATCCCATCACTATCTGGCTTGGCTACCTCAACAGCATCAACTGGAAAGACAAGAATATTTAATGAGTGGTAAAGTGTAGAAGGGAAAGCAATAGCAGGATCTAAGGACACTAATCACAGATGGGGATGCAAAGATAAAAAGTAGCCCTTGTACTTCAGAGACAAAGAGATACAGAGATCTGTCACAAGAACTCCTTGATCTTGCAATAAGAAGCAAAGAAGGTCTCAATCCTGGGCCCTCAGATGTTGGTGGACTTCAACTCCCAGAAACCCCAGGTAATATAATCAATGCTCAGGGGTTCTGGGATTTGTAGTCCAGCAACCATTGGTGACCCAAGGTTGGGAACCAGTAGTCCAGGGAGCTGTGTGGCTATGTTTATGTTGTGAAACTTGGATATAACATCTAATACAGAGTCCAACAGTAGATGTTTCTAATTTTTCTTTCCTTTTGTTAGAATAAAGTTTCTGAGCCACATAGCAGGAGAGACAGCCCCAAGAATATTACAGCTGTTCTTGCAAAAAAAAAAAAGCACCCTTTTTTAAAAAAAAAAGAAAGAAAGAAAATAAACAACATGGGTGCCAGCAGTTAGCAGAAAGGAAGGTGGTGGTGGGAGACTTTAGGTACACCCAATTCACACCTTCTTGTCATTTTACAGTCATGCAGTCCTCCAGATGCTGCTGGGCTCCAGCTGTCAGCATTCCTCACCATCGCTTATGCTGACTAAGGCTGCTGGGATTTGGAATCAAGCTGCATCTGGAGGGCCACACAACTTCCAACAAGTTTACATCCTCATGAAGAAAAAGAACCTGTTTTCACTTTCTAATTTTTTTTTAAAAAAAGAATGCACCTGCTTTTAAAAAGCTGCCACAACATCCAAATATATAACTAAATTATTTGAAGTGAACATACACAAAACCCAAACATAAACGTAAATGTCAACACAAAGCATCTACACAAAATTTAGTCTAGTCTTTCAAGGTATCCCATGTGTATAATTACAGATGTGTGGCCACTGAATGTGGTGTCTCTTATCACTTCTTTTCAGAAGCACAAGCCAAGACAGTGGGATGTATACAAAGCCATGGTCCATTGCATTTTGCATTAAAGACATGAACTGCTTGCTCTCTTACCAAGAACATCATCTGGCTCGCTGGGTCTCTCCAGAGTGTCAAGAAAATCATTGGAGTTCCACTTAGTGATTTCCTTGGCAAAAACATCATCGCTGTCGGAGAAATCCTCTAGCGAAGGAAAAGTCATTGAAAAGCTCACATAGTATTCAAAAACTGTAAAAGCTGCCACACTACACTCACTGCAACTTCAACCACCATCATACGTAAACAGGAGACAAACTTAAAGAATATAAAAGAGAAGTTTTATAAGACAGGTCAATGATTTATCTAGCCCAGTACAACATCCCCTGAAAATAGTTTCCTAGTCTTGCTATGTGTGATCTAAGTGGAAAAGGAACAGGATCTAAGGTCCTTTGCATTTGCAGATGGGGCTAGAAACTGTCTGGAACTGTGAGTGGGCTCTGTCCTCCAGGGCAGATCAGCAATGGCCACATTGGCTAGGGATGATGGGAGAAGTAGCTCAACACTTCTGGAGAATACCAGGATGGGGATGGTTGGTACAGATAATACTAAGCTAGATGGATCAATGGCCTGATTGCTGCATTTCGTATGATCCTTGGACATTAGGTACACAAAGCCCTCTGCTTTACCACTGAACTAAGATCTATCTTCACATCAGCACACACACTGCTGTACAAATACCAGATTCTTATCTACAAAAATCCATCTTATGAATCTGGAGAGCCTTTATCTCCAAACAGATACAACTTCCAAAACGTATAATGTACTGACAGATGGTTCATATAGACCCCTGCAGACTAGCTGCTGCATAACTGAAGTTGCAGCTGTCAGAACCAGAGCTTGGAAAAGTTACTTTTTTAGACCACAACTCACATAGCCCTCAGCCAACATAGCTAGGGGTTCTGGGATTTTTAGTTCAATGAGTAACTTTTCAAAGCTCTGATCACTCGCAACAGGTACAAGCTCCTTTTTCAGCTCTGCACCTTCTTTCAAAACAGATTCACACACAGCATCCTCCTTGCTACTTACCATGAGCATCAAAGAATTCCTCCTCAGAGCTGTTCTCTGAATCTCGGGCAATATTTTGCATCCGCCACTCTGATAAGCTGTGGGGAGACACTGCAGCTGCAGAGACACATCAAGCACAGAGACAGCATGACCAAAAGAGCCACACAACTCAGTTGGTGGAAGGCCGGCCAGAAGCTGAAATTTTCCCCAAATCTAAAGGCAGCTTATCTCCCCCTCCCCCTATTCTTAATTTGGGAAACAACAACAACAATGTAATCAATAGCAATATATCCTACCATACACATATAGATTTCAGGGTGGCACATAATACAATCAGTTTAAGAAATTTAAAATGACTTGAAATAGTAGAAATAATTTAAACAGGCTAAAAGCAAACAATTTGAGAATTTAAATCAAGACATTTCAAAACAAGTTAAAATAGTTTAAGACAAATTAAAACCATGCAAATGTCCAGAGTTTTTTTCCATTTCGTTTCAATTTTAAAAAAAATAAAAACCCATGTTTTTACTTGTCCTCTAAGGGGAGGCTATTCCACAATCAGAGTACCATAACAGACAAAGTCTTCCACAGTGTATTTTCCCACTGGCGGGACAGAGGGCAGGCCTCCCGCAACAGACCTCAATCTTCAGGCAGGTGTATACGGGAGGAGGTGCTCCTTCAAGCACTGAGGTTCCAAGCCATATGGGGCTTTAAATGCTATCACCAGCACCTTGAGTTCAGACAGGAAGTGTATTGACAGGCAGCGTAATTCCTTTAAAACTGGTATTACACGGTTCCTATATGCTGTTCTGGACAGCAGTCTGGCTGCTGCATAGTGCACTAGCTGCAGCTTCTGCATTGTCTTCAAGGGTAGCCCCATGTAGAGTGCACTGCAGTAGTCAAATCAAGAGATTATCTGTATGACATGGGGATCATCTATACTATTAAAACACCCAAGTCCTCTTGCGAATTCCCTCAAATCCTCCTGCAAATTCCCCTGAATCTGTGGTGATCAGGCCACATGACATATGGCCTTTTTCCCGAATTTGGGGCAATCAGGCTGCATGAAACGTGGCCCAGATTTGGGGCATTTCGGAGTATTTTACCTTGATGTGGAGTATGTTGGATTTGGAGTTTCCCCTGCATTTTCATCTGCCACTGCCGCCACAACCATTTTAAGCTCAAGAGGCCTGTTCACAGCTGAAGGGAGAGCTTTTCTCCCTTGCTTTGGCTTGGCAGTGCTGCCTCTGCCTTCTCACCCATCACAGGAAGAGGCACTTGAAGCAAGCGAAGAGCGAGTGGAGAGAAGGCAGAAACAGTGCCCTTTAGTTGGGAACCTTGCCTCCTGAATTTTAAAATGGTTGCGGCGGCAGCAGATGAAACTCCGCAGGGACAGTCAGGTAGTGAAGACAAGTACCCAACATCCCTGTGGAGAATAAATACTGTGCAGGGCTTGGGGGCAAATGCAGAAGCACGAGGAGCAAGACTCCATTCTGAGATTTTGTCCCATGTGCAGACAACCCCGTGGACATTTAATGCAGCTAGGTTATTTGGTGAGAACAACCAACAATGGCTCCTAGTGCTCCCAGACAAAAAGGAAACACTTGCTTTGAGGTTCCTGCTTCCTCTGTTTTCCTATTTCCTAATTCCTAATTGCAACAACTTTCTCTTATGTCATATAAGAACAGTGAGTGGTGAAACTGACCAAGACAGATCGCAGAGAACTTTTACAGCAGTCAGTTTCACAACAGAATTTCTGCATGGTTCCTTACTCCTTTTAAAAGTCTACATGAATTCAGAAGTAGATATGAACCCCTATCCTTTCAAGTGGTAATTAAAAACACAGAAACATAATTCCTAAATGGTTTCAGGAACTGGGGGTGGATAGTGGGAGTGGGGAAAGAGGAAGAGTGTGTTGGACATTTCTCTCAACTGTGTCTCTCTAAAGTGTACATGTGTGTACACTACAACACCACACAGATGCCTGCATGATTCAAACATTCTGATAAAACATTCCAGAATAAGTCAAAATGAGTGGTAGCCAAGTATGGCAGGTCTGGGGGAAGAGGTCACTTTTATGCCTCGGGACCCTCTGGGAGCCGCACAGACTACTCAAAAATAAAACAAACCCTGAAAGATTCTGTAAATCTACTTCTGGTTCTCAAAAAAAGTATATTTATTTAATGTTAAACAGCACAAGGAGGCCTTGCAGCCCATTTAGAAGGTGAACTGGTACAGCTAAAGGCTTCCAGGAGCAGCAATTCGCCCTCTTTTTTTTGGCCAGAAAAAGGTCAATCTGGGGACTTCGGAGGAGCTGAGGGCCACAAAAACATCTTTTTGAGGGGGTGCACACAGTTCCAGAGCTGCACTTTGCAGATCTCTGGTCAAAGCCAAGTGAGGCAAGTCAAGAACTTACAAACCTCTCAGGCGTTCCTACTTAATTCAGTTTCAGAGAGGGAAAACTATCTTGATCTCAACTACAGGGGTCACTTAGCCCACCCAAGCTCAAAGAAGCTCAGAATCCCCCAGCCAACACAGTCAGAAACTTTTCTGAGCTCTGAAAAACAATCTTAGTCACTGTGGCAACTCTGGTGCTTTATAATAACCTACTGCACTAGAAGCCTACCTCCAGCAGCAACTCTCACTTATTCTCTAAGGAGGAAAAGACCTTTTTAATGATGCTGTTCTATTCGCACCACAACCAGTGCTGAATCCCTGTTTCCACTGAGTACAAAGATTACTCACCACCATGCTGAGAAGAGTAGGATGAGCGAGAGGACGTCGACCACTGCTTGGCAAATGGATCATCTGGAGAAGAATCAGGAGCCCTCAGGCTATCAACTCTGTCTTGCTTATCATGGACGCTTAGTTCATCTGGACGCTCGGGGCTGGGCTCAGCAGGGCCTGTATCGGGCTCTATGCAGGTGGCCATCTTCTGAGCCAGCATACGTGCTGTCTCTTCTTCCAGCCTCCGGATGTCGTCCATGGTGAGATCTATCCATTCATCCTGCCAACACCAGGCCTGGCGGTGTGCTCGCAGCATCACTTTTCGTAGACCTGCAGGAGGCATCCAAAATCATCAAGGCCCAATTCTGCCCAGGGCCCCCCATGAGACCATAGTTCATCCTACTCATGAAGAGGCATAACTTCAGCGCCCAGGGTATCATTCCCTCAAAATGTTTCCTTCATGAGCTTTCCCACAACTAAGGGAAACATTAAGGTCCAGTTCAGATTTATAAAGAGAGAACTGGGATAACGTCATGGGACTGCATGCCCCATCCACCTTTTTTGTCTGAATTTCCCCATGCCTTCCTCTACCTGGTTTCTAAGCTTTGAAAAATTTCTTTTTGGACAATAACTCCCAAATTCCATGCTGGTCAGATTCTATGCTGGCTGGAGGATTCTGTGAGATGTAGTCCAAAAACATATTTTTCCTAAGTCCAACATTTCTGTTGAACCATCATCATCCAAGGTTAACAGTGAAGTTAGCCAGGCTCCTAAACTTGCTCTGAAAAACTAATGCTTGATACCTGCTGTGAGCTGGGCCTCTGCCACCAAGCAGATAGGTTTTAGAGTCCATGCTAGTATCAGGCCAAACATTAACTATTGTCCAGTGCTAAGTCTGAAACAAGCCTAATACAAAATATAGCATCCACAGTAATATTTAAGACATGTCTATGACTAAAAAGGAGGCAGGAATCTAATATTCTATTGACATATTGTAATTGGCCCTTATCTGAGGATTGCAAGTAATCCCTTTCAAAACTATATCATGCCATCAAACACTTCAGTGGAGGCCACTAATACATAGTACAACAGCAAACAACTTAAGCATCCTACTTCTGGTAAACTGATTTCTAGCCTACCAAATATTATTTACTGTCCCTAAATGTGAGCCCCACACTACAAAGTTTCCAGCATGCCAGCTTCATATTTAAATTCAACAAAATGTCTCACTGTTATGATTCCATTCTGAAGTTTCTTTTAGGTACCAGGGACTTTGTGCTCGAATGCAAAAAGCAAAAATAAAAATAACAATTAAAAATACTAACACCTAGACACAGTTGACAAAGGGATCTTGCCTCCTTCGTCATCCTTAGAGCTAGTGCTCAAGTTCTAGCATACAGTTACAGATAAGGGACCCTTGGCAAACCTAGGCTCACAGCTCCTAGAAAACAACAGCATCCAAGTCACTCCACACGTCAAACAGGCACAGAACCTCTCTTGACATTCATTTTAGCTTTGCAAATACAGACCGAGACTAATTATGGATGTTTAGAAGAACCAAATTGGAGTAGTAGTTGAGACAGAGATTGTGGAGAAAGCCAAAGACTGTGAGAAAAGGGAGCCCACCATCACATTGTTTCAGAGACCACTGAAACTATCTAAATCTCTGCCACTTGTTTATGGTCTGTGAGCCTAAACACACACATTGATGTGTCAGAGGCAGTCCTTGCCACTAAAAGATAACACCAGCATTGAAACAACAAACCAATTATCCCTTTTCAGGTCAGGGGGGGAAAAGGTCATCCTGAATACTGGAACAGTCTTAGATTGTCCCTTTAATGCAGGTTCCCCCTAGGATTCTTGGAAATAGCCATAGCAGTCATTAAAGCTAATTTCACTGTGAAGTTGCCTTAAGGAAGCAGTTCAGCAGGGAAGCATTGCACAAATAGGGCCACACAGAGAGAGAGAGCAAGCACTGTGCTTCTGCCAATGCTAGAAAAAGGCATTCCACCCCCTTTTCCCTTCCCTGGAATGAGAAGGCAGCCAGAACTAGCCAGTCTCCTTGTCCAAACCCATTTGGCTTAGTGCAGGAGGACTGCACAGGATGGAAATGTGAAAGCTACCCTCACATGCTCACCAACATCATGGATGAACTGTTCAATCTTGGACTGCATGCCCCAGTAGCGAAACTCCACCTTACAAAGCTTATAGGCACACATGAGAGAACCAGCAGCAGCATTCTCCAGCCAGTCATCTCCCAGGGGTCCACGACCGGTCTTGAGTGAGCGATAAAGCCGTGGATCTTCCTCAGCCTTATATTCACTGGGTGAAATGGGATCCCGCACAATGTCAATGGTATCTGCAGGAAATGGAGCGGAGGATAAACTGGAAGCAAACACTTGGCATCCACTGGAAACAAAAGGCGTAGCTACCCAAAACTGTTATATTACAGTCAGACCCTGTATCCATGCAAGTTCAGTTCCCAGGCTTACCATGGATACCTGAAGCTGTGGATAACAACAAACCTGATTTAAATAAATGACTTCTGGTTCAAAAAATACCATAGAGCTCCATTAGAGAACCTAGAAGATGCCTAGAGAGGACACCTTTCTAGGCATTTTCCAGCACGACTCTATGGTATGTGTCCCTATTTTGTGTCACATGGATGACTGAAACCATGGACATTGGTTCCAGGGGTCCAACTGTACTTTGATACTCCTTTAACTGACATGGTTTCCATCCTAAGGAATTGTGGGATTGGTAGTTTGGTGAGGTACTTAGAACTCTCTGCTAAGGTGTGTTAATGCTGTAATTCAGGAGATGCTACTAAAAAAAATTAAGGATTTTAGTTCACTCACTAAGCTATAGATCCCAAGATACCATAGAATGGAGCCATGACAGTTGTGCAAATACAGTTTGGGGTAGACAGCATTCCTTTAGATCTCACAACTGCTCCTTCAGATGGTTAACAAAAACATTATTTTGCCCTCTTCTCAATCCATACCTATTCCTCCCTACTTCTCTTTACCCAGAAGTACACATCCCGCTCCCACTTTCCTGAAAAGCAGCACAAAATCATGGACTAAAGAGGTGACTACAAACTTACACCCAATTTCCCCTTCAAATGGCAACAAATATCACGCATTAGCCTTTCTCACCCTCCATGCTTAATTGCTCTATACAACACTCTGTATAACATAAAGTGGTAAATAAGTGTTCCATGTCTGCACACTTACCCAGAATCCTCTGCCTACGCTCTGCAGCACTCAAGTTGAAAACATTGTTCTGTTTCCCAGCATCTGGTCGATAATAGGTCTCAATCTCAATAGAAAATTTCTCCACAAAGGGGCAGGTGTATCTGCAGGGGGAAGGGTTGAAAATGACAGCCCTGCCCCGCCCAAAGTGTGAGCCTCAAAAGCCCCAACACTCACCTGGGTAGCCATCTTTTTTCGGCCCTCAGCCTTCCCCTTCCCCCTCTTTACCTGGTGCGGGTGTATGGATAGGCGTTCCAGGACTCTTCTTCCACCTGCAGAGCTGCCTTGGGTAGGAGGGCCCGGAACCAGCTGGGGATGTGAGAGCCCACGTGGTAGATCTTGTGTGTATACTGGCCGCTCCCGCCTGGGCCATCGCTGTAGGGCCGGTTGGACAGGATCTCAACCCCACTGCCCTCGCCACTCGACTCCTCACGGCTTTTCTTCTGGGGGATCAGGAGAGCCAGCCCTGCTCAGCCTGGGTCCCAATCTATGTACCCCGCTCACCCTCTTGTGTCCCTCAGCCCTGCTCCGTTTCTGACCCCACAACCCTGTCCAAGAGAGGGCTCTATCTTGCCACGCGGACACTCATCAGGCAGCTCACTGTGTTCTACCTCACTGAATACTGATTTTACCTGGATCATGTAGAGCTGGGCCACCTGGTACTCAGTCAGGCTCATAGGCAGCAGTATGTGATACTCCTTGATCAGCATTTTGGCAACCAGGCTCTGAGGATTGAGACAGAGCAGGGGGTAAGTGCACCTCTTAAGCACACCAGAGGGGAAAGCAATGGTGCAACAGAGCCACAGCCTACAGGGTCAAAGTGCCAGCATTTTTTTATTTAGCAGGGACAATAGAGTCAATTGCCTCCCACCACTGTTGCCTCACCTTCCTTGTTCCCTCTGAGGCACAATCCTCACAGTACCTGGTGTTGGTGGTAAAGGATTGGATTGCCCCAAGAGTAATATATTGTTGTGAGTTATCCACTTGCAATGCAAGGCATTCCATAGTAGCTCGAGCATGAATGAGGAAATTAAGACACATTCGCTTTACAAAGGGCCTACCGGTACTCCGAGCAAAGAAGAAAAATGCCAGAACAAAGTGGCAGGGAATATCTCTCCTGGGTGCTATGAAACCTCCAGGAAAATCTTGAGTTGGTGGTCTTCTGCTATGCAGGAATATACTGTGCCCTCTTTTCTCCTTTCTCATTCCATTTCGGATCTCTTCAGTCAAAGCCTTGTGCCATTGCCTTGTGCCAATTCACTATCCTGTTTACTATCACTGGATCCTGATAAATAGGATATTGTGCTATGTACTGGTAAATGTGTATGCATGTGCACTACAGAATACACTGAGATACACAAATAGACATATACACACAGATAGATCCAACCTGTGCTTGGATCCCCAGGGAGAGCAAAACTCTCCCCAGGAGAATTTCTGGATTCTCCTGGGGAGAGTTTTGCTGTGGGGACTACCATAATAATCACCTGCACTTTCAAATGTACCACTATACCACTTGGAAAGAGGATTCTGTGAGTGGATAGCATGCACCTAGGAATATATACAGAAGGACTGGTATGAAATTAAGGCATCTGAAGATGGGCTGCAAAACAGCGTAACTTCCTACCATAACTTCCTACAGGAGGATTTTATTTCCTCTGCAGAGAAAATTTTGGACCATGCATTTATGGCAATGATTGGGTTTTTTACCCCTTCAACAGAGTGCCTGCGTCGCTCAAACCAGCATTTTGGGGCGCATGCTTTTTCCACACAGGTCATTCTTGCTGTCAGGAAAGACGCATAAGTTGAAAAGAATTGCTAAATACATCGGGCTGACTAGGAACTCTTTGGAGAAAGGTGGCATTTGAAACTATGCCTGTACTTGTTTAAGAAGAAGAAGAAGAAGAAGAAGAAGAGAAGCTGGGAGGAAATCCACATTTGACCTTCTTTCAAAACACAACCCACTGGGTACGTTTCCATAGCAACTGTGGGCTAATGTGAGGCTAGGGAGTTTCAACATATTGCAAAGGGAAATGCGCTGGGGAGCAAGAGAGCAGCAGCACCATTTTGACACACTTGCTCTGCTCTTTGGCCCTCTCACCTGCCTAGGCAACAGGCAGATCCAACCCCCAGTCCTAGTGCCTACATACCTTGTACTTGCATTTACCCCACTCAAGTTGCTATGTTCCTCTACAGAAGGGAGGAGTGCAATTTCATCTTCTCACAGAGCAGGAAAGATAGGGAACCTCTGGCTCTCAACTCCCATCAGCGCCAGCCAGCAGGGCAAACAGGAAGGGACTGAGGGAGTTGTAATCCAATATTTTTGCCCTCCAGATGTTTTTTATCACAGCTCCCACAATCTCTTCTCTAGGGTTGTACTGGACAGAGTTGATGAGGATCATAGACCAAAAACATCAGGAGGGCAAAAATATTGGATGTGAGCCTCACATGTGAGGCTCACATCCCCACATTTTCCACAGCTGCTCAAGCCACAAGCATACCTTAACTGAAGGCTTTAATCCTAAACATGCTGGCTAGGGAGTAGGACCACTTAACTCCATGAGTAAGTATGTAACTCCATGCCTTGATGGGCACCTTTAGGAACTGTACACCTTGCACTTGCCATTCCAATCCAGCTTTGAGGATTTAGGAGCTGGCATCTTGCCTTTTACAATTGCACAACAGACACAAATGGAAGAGGGCCAGCTTTGCCCAGTATGGTAGCACAGTGATGAGGAAAGCAACTCAATCCCCACCTATCATGCAGTTGTTTAAAGCATAGGAATCCTGCCAAAAAAGAAACCCAAAACAAAACAAACCTTTGCAACCTCAGTAGTGAGCTATTGTCATGTGTGCATCCCTCTGCCTTGTGCACATACAGTTCTGCTCTGAGACATGACCCTTGCGCTCTGCACCAACACTCTGATTAATAGAAGCAGGGAGTGGGAAACACGTAGCCCTCTAGATCAGTGATTCCCCAACTTTGATCCTCTAGGTGTTTTGGACTTCACCTCCCAGAAGCCCTAGCCACCTTGACCAACAGTCAGGAATTCTGGGAGATGAAGTCCAAAACATCTAGAGGACCAAGGTTTGGGAACAACTGCTCTAGATGATGCTGAATGGCTACACCAGCAGTCCCAGCCAATCCAGCCAACGGTAAGGGATGACACAACTGCAAATTTTATCTGGAGGGCTACACATCCCACATCCCCAGAATCTGGAGAGCTACACATTCCCCATCCCTGGAACTAAAGCAATTGTAAGCACATCTCAAATATTCAAGGAACTTCATATACATTTTCTCAATAATCCATTCAAAAGCTCTGCAAGGTCAGCCAGCATTATTCTCCTTCTGCATTTGGGGTTGCATTTGACTCACAACTTATACTTTAAAAAAAAAATCCCTATATTCTGTCTGTCCTCACAAATCTTTGCACGCTACAGTCCCCCTGGAAAAAGCATCACTAGAAGAAGCTAACAACTTAGACCATCCAAAATAATGCCATGCAGGCAGCAAAGCAGGTCAGCAAGATGTAACATAATCAGAAAAGCCTATAGAAAAAAAGGACCAGTTTAGCGGGGCAGGGGGGGGACACACACATCCAGGTAGCTCTTTCAGGCAAGTTGTGCATGATGCTCACTGCCTGGGGAGGTGATATTCTGCTCCCCTGAGACCACGATCTAATCACTATTTGTGGAGAAATCTCTTCTCAAGCTAGAATATGTCAATCAGGTGAAGATTCTAAGTTTGAAAGCAAAACCTTTCTTCTGAAGCATCACAGGATAAACATCTTCATGCAATATTTTCATCTCCAGCTGTGGAGAGATATAAAATTAATGGGGTGGGGAGGGAATTGTGCCTAACTCACAAGATAAGCTATCATTTTGTTGTTGTGTGCCTTCAAGTCATTTCTGACTTATGGCAACCCTAAGGCAAACCCATTATGGGTTTTCTTGGCAAGATTTGTTCAGAGGGGGTTTACTCTTAATAACCCATCTCATGGTTAAATATGAATGAAATCCAGTTGCTCTCATGAATGCACAGGGGAGATTATTTCAGAATTTCACTCCCTTATAAAGCCATGTTCAGCAGCAATAGCTTCATGTCCAAACATTCCCATGTCTCAAGTCAGCTACGTATTTAACATGCACTCTGTTATCTAGACCAAACCTTCTTCCTCCAGCCTTCACTACACAAATTCCTATTTTTAAAAAAACCCACATGCACACCCTCGTTGGGAACCTGCTCTCATTCATCCAGATCAAACAACTGTCAACATTTAATTGGGCAGTAGCAAGAAGGTAAGGAGAACAGAATGTCATACATTTAAGATTCATACCTAACCACATCTGTTTAATAAATACATGCGCAGAATTGGACTGCACAGTTGCAAACCTGAGCACACTTACTAGGGAGAAATGTGTTTGGGGAGGCTATAATTCTATGAAATATTCATGAGTTACACATGAACAGGATTGGTGTTTGTACAGTGCAGTCTTCAATATTTTATCCCATTGCTCAGGATGCTGTGTACTTTTGTTGGCTATTTGACCTTTGGAAAGGATAAAAGAGGCAAAGTTGAGGCCCACAAAGCATATTGGGTTCAATAAATAACACTGAGCCTAGAGCAGGTAGACTACAACCCAGGCTTGAAGAGGTCTGCGCTGGCAGGAAGTGTTGCTCTATTTAAATCCCCACCATCCCCACCACCTTCAGCAATAACTGAGCAGAAGATGCCAGCAGGTGTAGTTTACCCTGCCACTACTACATCTCCATATCTGGAAAAGCTTCAGCTGTTGAATGTATTGTTGTTGTTATATGGCCATTAAAGAAACAGGAGCCAAGTGGGGGGGGGGGAAAGATGGCAACCTGACCAATCCAAAAAACACAAAAACACACCCAGCCTGTCTTTGAGGTTCAGTTAAGGCCAGGCTTCAAGGGGACAAACTCTGACTAGCCCTAGAGCCAATCCTGCCAGAAAGTATGAGGAAGAGAAAAACACACAGAGAGAAAAGCAGTCGCCCTCGGAAAGGTTTGGAGGAGAGACGGAGCGGGTCCCATCATCCTCGCTGCCACTCGCCTTCCTTCAGGTGAGAGGCTCCCCCGGCTGTTGTAGCGCAGAATGGAGCCTTTCAGAAGGGAGACCCGGGGAGGGAGGCGAGTCAAGGTGGCACCGAGACGGACCCAAACCCCACCAGCACGGGGCTCCAGAAGAGACAACTGGGTGCACGGAAGGGGAGGCGTGCCGGCCCACATGGTTTCACTTTCAAGGATCCCACACACACACACACACCCCATCCCTTCCCCGATCGGTGTCCCATCATCTTCCTCTACCTCCCCCGGCCCACTGCCATTTTGCACGCGCGCGCACACACACACACACACACACACACGCTGAGCTGCATGCAAAGCCCCCTCCTCCTCCCGCCGGCTGCTCTCCACCCCCGCCGCCCCCGGGGGGCTTTCCTCCTCCCCGCTCCTTCCCAGGCGGCGGCGGCAGCAGCAGCAGCAGCACCGCCCGCCTCCCCGCTCCCCTCGCCCCCTCCTGCTGCGCGTGCCGAGGGCGAATCATAGCCCCCCCGCCCCTCCCGGGCCCGGACCTGTGGCTGGACGGAGGGATGCCGGTGGTGTCAGCGGTGGTATGCTGCGGGGGGGGGGAGAAGGGCGGCCGGGAGAGAGGGGGCGCGGGAAGAGGGCTCGCCGGCCTCCCTAGGTCCTCCTCCGCCTCCGCCTATTCCCCCCTGCGCCCGCCCTCTCGTTGCCGCCGGCTGCCTGGGCGCTGCCAGGGCTCCTCGGCTGCTCCTCCGGCGGCGGCGATGGCGGGGTCATGGTCTGGGCAGCGGTGGCCCGGCAGAGAGGGAGGGGACCTCCTCCGGCCAGGGACCGAGGGAGAGCCGGGCGGCTGCCTCCCGCGTCCGCCCAGCCACGGAACGCGCCCAGCCGCAGTCTCGCACGCCTTGCAACGGGGGGGGGGAGGAGAGATAGGGAGGGGAGGGCGCCCAGGAGGGGTTCGGGCAAGGCTGGGGAAGGCGTCTCGTGTGAAGGAGCGCAGGGCACGGAGGCTGGGCACGGAGAGGGAGAGGCGAGGCGTTAGGCCAGGGGGCGGCAGCGTCTCCCGGCTTGCCTGGTTGCCCCTTCCTTAGGCGAGAGGACCCCCGCCCGGGCGTTTGGGGAGGCCGTGAGCCAGGACGGGGCCGGCCGGAGGTGCGGGGGCGCAAGTTTATTAGTCGGCATCCTGGGGAGGCGGCCCCCTCCTCCCGCCCAAGGAGGAGAGACCCTGCAGCCGAGCAGCCTTAATAGGGGGCCCGGCCATTCAAGCTCCTTGGGCTCCGCAGGCTAGCAAAGAACCCGGAGCCCCCTCCCCGTTTGGACCTCCCGCCACCCGGGTCTCTTTTTTCGCCCAGGATTAAAGGTTTCCATAGGAACGGCAACCGCAGGTTGCAAGGCTCAGCTTGCTCGCGCTCCCGCCGCCGCCGCCCCTCCTCCTCGTGACATCACTGCTCATCACCCGGGAAACGTCAGTGACGTCAGAGGCTAGTGACATCAGCGACCTAAAAGGGAGCAGCGGGGGGGGGCTAAGGAAACCTCGAGAACAAATTTGTGCGTAAGCTCTCCGGGCCCCACCCCCGACATGGCACTTTTAAGCATGCATTTTTAAAAAGTAGCCCCCAGGTCGGAAATCGTTGCGTGCTGAACTGCACAGACTGTAAAGCCAAAGCGGGCCAGGCGGGTTCCCTGGCTGCTTCAGATGCAGCCCACTAAAGGCCTCTTTAATTGCTCTAACCATCCCCTACTTAAAACTACAACATCCTTCTCTCACTGATGGCACCAAGTGCCTCTTCTGCAATGAAGCAAGGCTCTTACACTTGGGCATAAGATTTTCTTAAAAACAAACACCGTGTTAGAATATTGGTAAAGCAAACTTCATCACCATTCCCCCAATCCTTGCCTTCCAGATGTACTTACCTAGAAGTCCTAGCATTCTTAGCCTCACTGTCCAAATGATGAGATGTGTGGTCCAAAATACCTACAGCAGGGTGAGCCTTCCCAATATTGTTGGACGCTAACTCCCAAACACCCTAACCAGCAAAGCCAGCAGTGAGGAATTTTGTATATTGCAGCCCAGCAATCTGCCCATCCCTTGGGGAAGCCAATTTGAGGAAACTTCCAATGCCACCCATGTAAGGCTCCAGGGTTCATTACTGGATGAGAGACAAAACCATAGTTCAATGTACGGACCATCAGGTTTCCCATTCCAAACTTCACTGGGGTTTTTTTGGAAATATTTTACTGTTTTGCACATTTCCCTTCCTCTTGCTGGGAACTAAAGAAAGAACAATTTATTTACATCTCTTCAAATGCCCCTCACAGTACATATTGTCAGCAGCCCATGCGATAACAAGTTCTCCCAGCTGGTAAAGTACAGTACAATTCAAGAGAACCCTTTCCAGATTTTGTGGTCCCTGAGTTTCCTCCAAAGTAAGTGTGTACAGAATTGTCCAGGGCTGTGTTGCCTCAGGGGCACATGCCAGTACTGTACAGCCAAATATCTGCTGTATGCTGCTTTTTTACTAAATTAGAATGCTTATCAAATCAGATGTACATACACATTTCAACCATGCAGTAGCACAAACACCTCAATCCCAAGTCTATTATGTATGGAAGGTATAGAGAAAATGGGATATAAACCAAAGAAATAGTGCAGTAGGACATAAAAGAGGAGAGAGCCTTCTTAGCAGCTAATCTTAGACTGTGGAATGCCCTCCCAGAGATTAGGTTAGGTCCCTCGTCCTTCTGCTGGATATTTGCTGGTAAATCTGCTGGTAAAGACCTTTCTACAGTATTCAGACACACCTTTAATAGCTAACTTGGACTGAATGAACATGCTGGACTTCAAATGTATTTTATCAAGATGGTGGTCTAAAAAGTATTTATTACATTTTAATTAGTGTATAATTTTACCTTTTAGAATTTATTGTGTTGTATTAGATATTAATATGATGTAAACTGCCTTGTTCAAACTTTGCTAGAAAGGTGGGATACAAATTACATAAATAATAAACACGTACAAGTTATGACAATGCTGTTTAGAAATACAGTAGGCCCCCATATCCACAGGGGATTGGTTCACTCCTCCCCCGCCCCTGCGGATGCTGAAAACAGCAGATAACAGCAAACACCCTTGAAAATCACAGGACTTCTGGTTTAAAATACCATAGTTTCCTTGGAGGACCTAGAAAATATCTGAGGATGCCACTCTAGGCATTTTCTAGCAAGACT
The DNA here is from genome assembly GCA_030847615.1 of Gambelia wislizenii. Taxonomy (NCBI): domain Eukaryota; kingdom Metazoa; phylum Chordata; class Lepidosauria; order Squamata; family Crotaphytidae; genus Gambelia; species Gambelia wislizenii. The sequence continues at coordinate 340,957,271 of JAUMIR010000001.1, forward strand.
CTTATGGTAGGTGTGCTGTTTTGTGACCCGAGGATAACTGAATCTGTGGATAATGAATTAGCAGATAGAGGGGTCCTACTGTACTTTGACCATGCAGAAGGACACTGTCTGTGGCCTTATTAAACATGTTGAAGTTCTCTTCTAAAAACTTTTAAGACCATCAAATAATTAGGCTTTGCCCAGGCCCCCAAATATGTCTCTTTTAAGGAAAGGCAACAAGAAGTGATCAGCTATATTGTCAAGTGGTGAGTTCTTGGGAGAATGAGCCTCAAAGGGTGGATTTACACAGTTTGTTTACTGCAGCTACACACAGAAGAATGTGTCAAACACAAAAGCCAGAACCTTTCTACTCAAGTGAATTCTCAGGCCCGGATCCTGCACATTTCTTCCTAGGAGCAAGCCTCATGGATATGAATAGAGATTACCTACAAAGTAGCTGGCAGGCCTACTTTCATATTTTGGAGTGGCAGTTATTCATAATATCAGTTTTAATAAAAGATTTAAGAATCTGAGCAAGTACTTTGAAGCAAATATCCAATCTTCTGATTTTCAAATGGTCAGGGGAAAAAAATAAAATGTTTTTAGAACACAACAGATTTGAAGTAGTATCTCTACCCCACCACCTCCCCACTCCAAGATGGCACAGACTATGTAATTCCCAAGGATACATTTACCTTCTGGAGGTACCAGATCCCATCTGATATTGAAAGCTAAGCAGGGTCAGCTCTGGTTAGTACTTGGATGGGAAATTGCCAGTGAATATCAGGTGCTGTAGGTTATATTTCAGAAGAAGGAACTGGCAAAACCACCTCTAAGTATTCCTTGCCTAAGAAAACCTATGAAGTTCATGGGGTCGCCATAAGTCAACAGGCAACCTGAAGGCACAAACACACACTTCTGACACACAGTGAATGAACTGCCAATAAGTAGCCTAAGGGCTGGATTAGATTACACCAGAAAACACAAGTCCATGTTCTCTCCCCCACCCTCAACTACAAAAGAATATGTGGAACAGAATCAGCAGGTAGGAGTGGAGTTCTCATAGAACTGGAAGAGACCACAAGGGCCATCTAGTCCAACCCCCTTCTCTGCAGGAATACACAATCAAAGCACTCCCAACAGATGACCATCCAGCCTCTGTTTAAAGACCTCCAAAGTAGGAGACTTCACCACACTCTGAGGCAGTGTATTCCACCTCCAAACAGCTTTTACTGTCAGGAAGTTCTTCCTAATGCTTAGGTGGAATCTTAATGTCTTCCTGTTCATACATTCTCCCCTATGACCTTTCATCCCATCTTCTTTTCTTCCAGCTAGTGCTGTAATTTTACACTGGTTGAGAGTTATATATTAAATAGTAAGCAGACAATAAGGGAGGTTAAGCATCTACCTCCAACCCAATTCTCTTCCAGAAATATCCCCCCTTCCAACTGGCCACCATCCTTCCTTTTAGAAGGCAAACAAAGGATTGGGAGTCCTTTCCTTGGCTTATATATAATATTTAAGATGCCCAGCAGTCACACCCTGTCCCGTAACAGTTTTCAGGGGCATAAAATAGTAACACACAACAATGCTGATTAAGAAATGAATGAAAAAGATATCTTTCTAGTGAGACACTAACAGTATACATTTATTCATAATTTAAATCCAGTGGGGGCTCACTCCCAGGTAAGAGGGTACAAAATTGCAGCCTAAAACAAGTTTTATGTTTTCAAGATTACTGCTTCTATATTAAGTACAAAGCCAATCCAACTTCATATGCTCAGGCCTCTAATAAAGTTTCAAGATAACCTTGCTTGCTTGTTTATATCTAACAGCATCAAGTAGAAAAACCCCTTAACAATGAAGCCTTCAAATGGCAAGGAAAATAGGAGGGTGAGGAGACAGTTTGGGGCAGCCATCATTCAGTTCTTTACAGAACAGTCATAGAATCATATAACAGTGTTATGGATTAAGTCTTTAAGGCCACCTGCCAATTCCTGACACAGTAGTAACATCACAGGCAAATTATTTAGGCGTAGAAATATTTTATTACACAAGTTTTCCAGTGCAGATTCAATAACTGCTGACTGAGACTTCCATTAAAAGTGGCAGGGAGGGCCACAAGCTGCTTTACTAAGGAAGCACATCTTGCAATGCCAACCCTCAAGAATGTCTCAGTAAGGAAACGAGTATATCCTTCAGCCCACAGAAGAAAAAATAGAAAACCACAGTGAAGAAATAATCCAAATTCCAGAGCCTTCCTTTTGTTTATTAAAAAAAACCTCCAAACATTTTATAAAGATACAGGACTTGCTACCAGCCATTATTCTCACGTGTTGACTGAAAGGTGTGTGCAATGAACTCTTTCTGCATCAATAATTCCCAGGGTGCCAATTGGTGGGAAGTTCTGTGATGCAACAGGAGAAGCTTCAGATTCTTAGGTAACAATTGTTATAAAGGTCTTTGAAGATGATCACCATTCTAGGATGTGAGACACTGATTGGTTGGAAAAATTTGAAGGGGTGGGGGAAAGCCTCCAGATTCCAAATGCAGATTGACAGGAAAGTGCCAGGGTCCTCCAGGGGCGGTGCCAAGAGGAAGCAACTGTTACGTACGGGCATTACGCTCTGTCTCTGCTAAACACTCTCTTACCAGAGCCCGAGCATGTATAATTCCTGTGAAGGAAAAACATAAGACTAAGAAATAGTGAACTATCAGGTGCAAAAGTTTCAACCCAGTAGTTCCACATTCGTCCAAGTTCACAACTGCATCCTCCCTCACACCCTGACTACTTTTGTTTGCGACTACAGGTGAAGTGCTATTACACAGGGAAAGCATGGTGTATGCAATGGCCTTTTATAGGACAAATTAAAGATGCAAAAGTGTTGATGTAAGTCAGTAGCATAATTGGAAGACAAGCTTGCTGGCAGCATGCCAGAGAGCTGAGTAAAAGAACAAGGAGGCAACCTGCTTGAAGGGTGACACTTCACTGCTAAGCAAGAGTTATACCCACTGGATAGAGAGAGATTCTAATCCAGCAGGTTCTACCTGTTCAAATGTGTTGCAGCTATCTGCATAAGAAACTGCAGAGTTGGCCAGGTCTTAGCATTAGAGCCAGAGATACACTTCTCACTGTTTCCTCCTTAATAAGGATAGAGCCTTAAACCAACTTTTTACTAAAAGCAAAAGCGAACCCAAAGATAAAGGAACTGACAGAAAGAGTTAATGGTGTGCTATTGCTAAACTAGTTGCATAAATTGGTTAGCTATGAACAGCAAAGAAATGCACTATCTACAAAAATTAAGTATGCCGTGTCTGATCTGGTAAACTCTGGAACTTTTGGAATAAGTCACATTTCTGTGCAGTTCCATTTAGGTTTTCTGACATTCTGTTAGTTAAGGACAGTTTAATGTTTGTGCTTCCTCATCCCATGACCAGGAAAGTTCCTACCTCGTTTCAGCCGCTCCATAGCACTCTTGCTGCCTGCATAGGTAGGTCGGATCTCCTTGCCCATCTCCTCGATGACAGAAAGCAGGTCTGTGTACGTGCTCTGGGAGCCTTGGGCACCTGGTGGCTTCATAGCCTATAAAATGAAGGCCAAAACAGAAATGAACAGTACCCTTCTGCCATTACTCCCACAAGATGGGGAGAACCTCTCCCCCTCAGTCCCAGAGCAGAAACCCACCTGCACGTAGCCCATTGATGGGGGGCCAAAATCGTTGAAGAGAGGTCGGAAGGGGGCGGATGCTCCAGGGACAGATCCAGATGGAGAGGGGACGCTCGTGACTGAAAATAACATGAGAAAACACAGGGTTTTAGCCAACAGTATTAAGGATTTTCCAATATTGTTGACTCGTAATACACATGACACACTTTTGAGGGTTAATGCTTCCCTTGCACTCCCAATGAGGTAATAGTTGAAGAACTGACTAAGAAATATGAACTGTTTCATTTAGTGATAAATGTATATGCCTTCTGAATTCTCTGACAAAAAAAATGGCAGTAATCCTGAAATTACCACCTCATTTTTGCTCAGAACACTTGTGTAATATGGTTGACATAAGTCAAGACAACTGGAAAGAGATGGGTTCTTTTTGTTTCAACTTGTTTTTTTAAGTTTAAAGTAGGAGAAAAAGGACTGGATGTAGTAATTTTAAAATAAAGGCAACACACTGCTTAGAAGCCTGTCACAGGATTTCAAACATTAAAGGTCATGAGGTGGTTTCTGATGTTTCAGCTCATTTGTTTCTACTGCAGGACAAGACGGATTACCACACAACGACTATCCTATGAAGTGAAAGAAGACATATTGTATGTATGCCTTCTCCTTCAGACAATGAATATGATTACGCAAGCATGCATGAGCATATGAGCTAGCAAGTTTAGAGGAAATACTTGCAAAGATGGTTGAATATGGTCACACTGGGAATTTTGCCTTAAAGAAGGTATTAATTAGCATAACTTATGCCTGGATAGTACTGCATACAAAGGATGAAAGGACACAGTTTTAAATATGCAACTAGGCAACACCTTGTTTGTTGAATGCTACTGGTACATTTGATCATGTACAGTTAAATCCCTGTTAAAGATATACATGTGACCTTTTTCTGTTCAGAGCAGTACTTACAGTGGGTGCACACTGATACCAAAGGTAGAGTTTGTGCAAAGAGCTGCAGCTTAACTTCTTACTAAGATCAATCAACCACTGTGCTCAACACACAAATGAAAAGTAAACAAGAGGACACATACAGTGAAGCTAAATATAGGAGTGGTTTATATATTTGTGAGTGGAATGGGTTGCATATTCCTGATTTAAAGAAATGTGAGGGGCACATGCGCTTGCAACATTTCTCATGTTGGACCTCTGTGGCTATGGGCCTTCATGTGAAGCGCTATGTGATTGGATGGCATCCAGAGAACACAATTCCACTTATTTCCGCTATGTCAGCTGGATCAAGAAATACTGTATATGTACATATACAAGAACAGAAAGGGTACTGATTTATCATGATTTAAATAGTAAAGCTTTTATTATGATGTAGACAATTATTATGATGTAAGGAGTAAAACAGTTAATTTTTCAGATTCTACACATATGTAGGCCAGAATCCAATGATATACGCCCATTAGATTGCACAGCCTCTGCCAGAATTGGCAACTCTCTCACTTCCTGCAACCATTCATGTACCCTAAAAATTCTGGAACAGGTGCTCTGGCACCTAAGAGAGACACAAGGGTCGGAGAGGAGGAGGAAAGTAAATCTGGAATCTGCTGGCACTGGATAGTGAAGTACACTGTTGGATCTTGGCCATGGTTATAAAGAGCTACTTACAAAATATTTTGGTGATAGAACTGAATGCAGTTCAAGAATTTCAAGTGTATTCTGACTCACTTTTGCCAGTCTTGGAATGGAACAGTTGCTCATGCACATCTGTGTTTTAACAGTTCTATTTCCTTGTCAGTCCTGAAGTAAAACCAGCCCAGTCTACCTCTCATTCAAGTCTTTAGCATTTCCTTTTGTCCCTCACTTTTCTAATATTCTATCTATACAGAGTGATCTGAATTGGGTTCCCTTAAGAACATCAACAAAGTTTTAATGACAGCAGAATTAACACAACACTTGTATGCATCATAAGAACACAACACTTCCCTCCGATTCTTTTAGCCTTAACCACAGAAGCTTGTGGTTTTGCCTTAACTTCCTGTCTGCCAGCATATAAGATATGTTCTTCTCTTCTAAACAAAGAGGGACGGGTGAAAAGAGCAGCCACCTCTACAATCCAATAAGAATTTGCCCCTGTCACTCACTTGTCTGAATCTGGCCACCATTTTTCATCTTACATTTCACATCCTATTCACATCATCCTTAACTTACAGTATTTTAACATTTTGTGTTATATGTAATTCCAAAAACTCTGTTACAAGGCAGCCTATAGATGCAATGGACACACATCATTATGTACATGCAGTTAATTAATATACATGTACAGGATCACATGCTACTCATCAATGGATAAATCAGGGTAAGAAGTTGGGAAGCTATTCAAATTCAGAGTGATTATCTAATAACAGGAAGCTGCAAACACTGAGTCTTTAATTAAGAAAATAAATGGGTGTTATTATGCTAGTAACAGGAGTCTTGGAAATTTGTGAAGCATCTGGAGTTAATTTGAGGGCACAGGAAGCAAAAGTGATTGAAAGCAAGGCAATTACTTTATTTGAGAAGTCCAGAAAAAGAAAAACAGCAGCTACTTTATTATGAGAATTACTTTGATGAACCAGATATTGAGCCATTAGAGATTATTAGCTAACTCCTTTTCTTGTGAAGCCCAGCCTACATTTGCTGCACAATTTAGTTGCATGTTTTTACTTGCACAACAGAGTCGCTATGGCTATTGCAAGCAAAACCAAATAAAACACTGTAGGTGTTACTTTAGTACAGATTCACAGGAAATAGCTTTCCAAAGCTACTTTTGCAAATAATGTAGTGTTTTCTTTTAAACTGGCTAATAAAGATGGAGTCCACTGATTTCTGAATTCCAGCAATTGCTTCATACCAAGCATGAGTGCCTGCCATTCTCCTGCCCCCTCAAGCTTTTAAACAACTAGAATAGCAGCAGTTTGCTTTCAGATATGCAAATAAACTCTCTGCTCTGTTGCAGTAAATTAAAAAAAAATCACTCTGACAACCAGAAATGAAAGCTTTTGTAAACCAGGATCAGGCTGCTGCTGCTTTTAATTAAGCTACCTACCACAATTGCCCAGATGACTAACATGGGTGTGTGGAGGCAGGCAACCTCTTAAATTTTTGCAGGAGACAGTTTTTATGAATCTACAGCAAATAAGATCGCTGGTCCATCTAGCCCACTAATATGTATTTAAAAGCATGCTAAATATGTATTTAAATATGTATTTAAAGGCAGGCACAAGCAAGACTCAGAAACCCCCTCTAACCAACATACATATATACACAGAACAGGGTTGAAAGCCAAGGTAGTCTGGGGAAAAGTCATTCTTTTCATTCCTCATATGGCTGTGAGGCCCTGAGCAAAGCCCAGCTAAAAGTTTCTAAAACAGTGAAAGAAACTTCTGGTATACTGAATCCAAGCACTATGATCTAGCTGCTTCAGGTATATGGGCTTAACCGTTCATGCCATTAACTATTTTTTTTCACAATCATCTATCCATTGCTATTTCTGCATTCTGAACCTAAAGAGAAAATTACAGTTGTTTCTAATTTTTCAGTACCTGTAATAGTTTTGTTTGCTAATCCAAGAGAGCACCATCCAACACTTGCAAGATTCACATTAACTCAGCAGTACTCAGTGAGATTTAGAACAGGACCACAAATAACTGGGTAAAGGATTTCATCCTTGGGCTGTAATGCATGCAAGTATACTGGATATATTGGGATTGACTTATTCAGGATGAGCAATTCATTCTTTCATCTTATCCCCCTTCTTTTCCAATCCTCAGGGCTATCCTATCAATTGAACTTATTTTTCTGGTGGAGCTCATGTGCCTTTTTTTTTTTTTTTTTGCAACTGCATTTTCTGGACATAGCACAAATACTGTGGCAGAAAACCTACATCTAGACAGTATGCCTTAGTCATTAATACCATTTTATTTTATTTTTCTGTATAAACTTTAATTTTAAAAGAAAATTATTTCAACACAGTGTTTTATGACTAATGTGCATCAATAATTCCAATGGAAACAGTCAAGCTTCCTTAGTTATGATAGTAATAACAAGCATACCACAGAAAGTCAGAGCATATTAAATTGGCACAAGTAGCTCTCAAGAACAAAACTAGGACTGACTGTACCCATACAGTTATTTTTCTTTTAAAATTGCCAAACTGCTCCACTTGTGTAAATCTAATTTTTCCCCCCACTGTTGCCTGTGCATAGTTTTCAAATATCTTTTTTTTTATTATTATTTTATTGTGAAAGGGCACAGTATCTCTAGGGCTCGTTTGGTGAGAGAAGAAGCACCTGCCTGTTGGCCCTGAGCCTCCCCGCTCTGTCTGCACTGGGCCAGGAGGGAGCGAGGCGAGGAAGCGGGCAGGGGCGGGCAGGGGCGGGCAGGGAGGGAGGGAGGGAGGGAGGGGAGCCGAGGCAGCGAGAGCCGGCCAGGACTTCGTCCCAGGCAGGCAGGGAAGAAGGCGGGCGGGGGGGGGGCTCCGGAGGCTCTTACCGACCGGCGGGGCTCCGGGGGCGGGGCTGGCGCTGCTGCTGTTGTTGCTGCTGCTGCTGGTGGTGCCGGCGGCTCCGGAGCTGGTGGGGGCAGGCGCGATAGGCTTGTAGGACATCCCCGACTCCGCGCTCTCTGGTGCTGCCTGGCCCGCGATTGGCGCGCTGCTCCGGCTCCGGCCGCCGCTGCCGCTCCTCTGATTGGCCGCCAAGCTCTACCACAAGCACTGCCCCCTCTGGGCTGCCGGGCGTTCTGGCCACCGCCTCCTCCTCGTCCCGATTGGCGGGGAGGTCACTTCAGTCCCGCCTCGCAATTGGTTGCTGCGGCGGTCACTCTTGCTTCCTTCTTTTTCTCTCTCTCTTTCCCCCTCCCCCCTTTTCCTCGCCTGTGTGAGTCCCACACCGGCAAGGGAGGGCTCTTCCTCGCGCCCGGGTAGGCAAAGGCGGTCAGGCGCGCGCGCTTCACACCTCGGCCCCTCGAGCGTGTCTTCTCTCTCTCCTCGGGCTGACCCTGGAAGAGCGAGCGAGCGAGCACGCGCGCCTAGGACTCCCCTCCCTCTCGTTTCCACTCGCCTTTCCTCCTCGCGCCCAGAGTAGCCGAGCCCCCGTGAACAGCCGCCGCCGATTCCGCCTTCGTCCCCGCGCCTACGTGTCCCGCTCCCTCCCCCTGTGACCTCACTGCGTAGTATGACACCCTCTGCTCGCCTGTCGCCATAGCGACGGGAGGGTCCGACTGTGGCCTAGTCGTAGTCGCTCCTTGTCTTGTTAGCTCTACCTACCGTAGTTATCTTTTTATAGAATTATTATTATTAGTCTCTATTTATTATTATTATTATTATTGCTGCCTTTATTATAGTCAACAGACCATTAGGCAACACATTAAATACATATTAAAACATACAATACAATAAAACAACACAATAAAATATTCATATTAAATGTACTGTACTTGCTATCATACATACTAATCCAATTAATTGACTAAATGGGTTAGTTAGTATAGGGTAACATAATGGTAAAAAGTTTAAGTACTGTATTTAACTAGCCATTTCTTAAAAGAGTAAATGATTTCCAACGTCCGATTTATGATTACCACAAACCCCTAACATACCTTAATTCACACCTAATATAAAATATTGTTCACACTTAGTAATTTTTTAAAAACTGTTTAAGAACTATAAAACAACATTCTAAAATAAGTAGCACAGATCGATCACAGATTAGCAAAGGCATATAGTGCATTTGGAAGACTTCACAAAAGAGTCTGGAGCAATAAATACCTGAGGCAAAGCACAAAAATCAGTGTGTATAGAGCTGTTGTACTGTCTATCCTCCTTTATGGATCTGAAACATGGGTCACCTATTGCCACGACCTACGACTCCTCGAGCGCTTTCATCAGCGCTGTCTACGCACAGTCCTAAATATACACTGGACTGACTATGTGACGAATGTTGCTGTCCTTGAGCAAACAGGGATCACCAGTATTGAGGCCATGATATTGAGAACGCAGCTGCGCTGGGCAGGGCATGTTTCTAGGATGGAGGACCATCGCCTCCCAAAAATAGTACATACTCTACAGTGAACTTGCCATGGGTCAGCGTAAGAGGGGCGCTCCAAAAAAGCGATACAAAGACTCCCTGAAACAACATCTCAGGCTCGGCCAAATTGATCACCAACAGTGGTCCGCCCTGGCCTCACATCGGGAGGCATGGAGACGCACTATCCACAATGCTGCAGCCTTATTTGAGAACTCACGCTGAACAAGTCTTGAAAAGAAACGACAACACAGAAAGAATCACAACCCAAAAACATCACCCAAGGAGACCTGCTGCTGTGCTTTTTGCAACCGGACTTGTTTATCTCGGATTGGCCTTTTTAGTCATCAGCGCGCTTGCAGAAAGCGCGGGATGTGTCCTTCCTGAATCTTTGTTTGCGAAGAAAAGCCAGAGAGATTAATGCAATAGGTTATCTCATATTCCATCTAATTATACATTTCTTATCTCAAAACAATACATAATTATTAACTAATCTCTCATATATATATAGTACATAATATTTCCTATGTATAATTACCTCCTCACCCCGGCAACTGTGTTATCATATTAACTTCCTTTTTCTTTCATGTGGAAAATCTTTTTAATGGTTTCTGTTACATTCTCATACCCCTTCCTCTCTTCAACAAACTCAGTCATTATTCTCCAATTACTAAACCAAACATCTTTCAATTGGCCAAAATAAACCCTATTTTTTTCCATTAAAAAAAATAAAAATATATATTCTGTTATATAGTATATTGTTTCCATCTATCACAATTCCACGTTTCTTTATCTTTCCAGCCATATGCACTCATTGCCTGTGCTGCTATAATTAATTGTTTAACTAGATATTTCTTCTCCTCCTGTAATCCTATAATCCTAACATTGCTAGTAATACTTCTTTCTTTATATAATTGAATTTCCCCCCATTTTATTCATTTGTTGTTCTATTTCCTTCCAAAATCTTTGTATTTCACAGTATTCCCACCACATATGAATGTAGTTTCCTTTGCTCCCACACCCATGCCAACAAGCAGGTGAAACATTTTTATTAATATATGCTAACTGATGTGTTCTATACCAGCGCTACCTAGTTTATCTAGGAGACAAAGAAGCTGCCATTGCCTCTTCCTTGTCATTCCCAGTGCCTTTGGTCATTATTATTTCATGATATGGACAGAACTGAAACCCTCTAACCCGCATATCTATATATATAATTCTCTTGGGTATGTTGCCGCTTTCAGTGTGTTGATTGGCCGCTTGAGAAACATTCCACGCCAATCATAGTGTTCCGTTCGGCAGCCAATCACTACACTAGGAGCCAGGAGCTGCTAAGTTAAGTTTCCTTTTCTCCCAGTGATGACAAAGGCCAGGCAGGAGGAAGAGGAGGAGGTGAAGACATGGGGCAAGGATGCTGAGAAATGGTTCTGGGTTGCTGCTGGGTGAGGGGTTTTGAATAGAGGGGAGGGAAGAAAGGAGGAGGCAGAAAAGAAGAGGATAAAGCTGATTGCAATGCGGGAGAAGCAGTCAAAACCTGGGAAAGCCCCTCGCCCCCTCAACAACTCCAAGAATGCCACCGCCACAGACATCGCGATGATTGGTTAGATGGGGAGGGGTGGTGTTTTTCACTTCAGTTCCTCCTCTCCCCACAGTGGGACTTGAGGGAGGTAACAAATGATTAAAATCAGTACCTATTAAAAACAGCAGTATAGCCAGATAGATACCTAGATAAATGATTAACAAACCAAACTGTAAAATATGAGCAAAATGTTTTGGTTTCCCCCTTTCCCCCTTCTTCAAGTTGCTAAAGATGAAGCTGGACTACCCTAGAGAGTAGTCACTGAAGGAGGCAGAAGCTGATTATTTTACGGTTTATATTTCCCAGTTTTCTTTGGTTAATCGCTTCAATATAAATATATACAGTACTTAGTTTTATGGAATAATGATATGGTTCTGGGATCCAGCACAAACTTGGCAGAAAACTGGAGTCGATTTGCTTTTTAATTTCATGCCTGTGTGAGATTTCATATACAGTTGCCCCTCCACATTCGCAAACTTAGCATTCGCAGTTTTGATTATTTGCAGTTTTGGGAGGGCCCCCCCCGCCCTCCCAAAACTGCGACAAGGGGCCTCCTGGAGGCCCTGTGAAGGCCCAGGGAGGGAGGGGGGAGGGCTGGGGAGGCCTTCACGGAGCCTTAGAAGGCTCCGTGAAGGCCCAGGGTGATCATATCGTCAGCAAATGCCCTTAATTTGTAAGTAAAACCTTTTATATTTATGCCTGGGATTTTCCCATTGGGTCTTACACTCTTACACAATACTTCTAATACCAAAATGAATAGAAGAAGGGATATTGTCTGGTACCTTTTTGGATTTTAAACGTTGATGTTCTTTCCCCATTGACAATAATTTGGGAAGATTGTTCTGTATAAATTTTTTCTATTCTATTACAGAATTTGTCACCCAATCCCGATCTCTTTAGCACTTCTAACATAAAATCCCAGCTTATACTGTCGAAGGCTTTTTCAGCATCGACCAGCATTAACCCCATTTTTCCCCACTATGGGCCTCATAATACAGTTGTCCCTCCACATTCGCGAACTTGACATTCACGGTTTCGGTTATTCGCGGTTTTGGGAGGGCCCCCCCTCCGGAGGCCCCGCGAAGGCCTGGGGAGGGGTGGGGAGGCCTTCGCGGGACCCCCGGAGGCCCTCCGGACGCCCCGCGAAGGCCTGGGGAGCGGTGCGAACCCCTTCGCGGGACCCCCGGAGGCCCCGCGAAGGCCTGGGGAGGGGTGGGGAGGCCTTCGCGGGACCCCCGGAGGCCCTCCGGAGGCCCCACGAAGGCCTGGGGAGCGGTGCGAAGGCCTTCGCGGGACCCCCGGAGGCCCTCTGGAGGCCCCGCAAAGGCCTGGGGAGCGGTGCGAAGGCCTTCGTGGGACCCCCGGAGGCCCTCCGGAGGCCCCGCGAAGGCCTGGGGAGGGGTGGGGAGGCCTTCGCGGGACCCCCGGAGGCCCCGCGAAGGCCTGGGGAGGGAGGGGTAAGGGCCGGGGAGACCTCCGCGGGGCCTAGCAAGGCCCCGCAAAGGCCTGGGCAGGGAGGGAGGGAGGGCCGGGGGGGGCCTCCGCGGGGCCTAGCAAGGCCCCGCGAAGGCCTGGGCAGGGAGGGAGGGAGGGCCGGGGAGACCTCCGCGGGGCCTAGCAAGGCCCCGCGAAGGCCTGGGGAGGGAGGGAGGAAGGGCCGGGGAGGCCTCCACGGGGCCTAGCAAGGCCCCACGAAGGCCTGGGGAGGGAGGGAGGGAGGGCTGGGGAGACCTCCGCGGGGCCTTGCTAGGCCCCGTGGAGGCCTCCCCGGCCCTTCCTCCCTCCCTCCCCAGGCCTTCGCGGGGCCTTGCTAGGCCCCGCGGAGGTCTCCCCGGCCCTCCCTCCCTCCCTGCCCAGGCCTTCGCGGGGCATTGCTAGGCCCCGCGGAGGTCTCCCCGGCCCTCCCTCCCTCCCTGCCCAGGCCTTCGCGGGGCCTCCGGGGGTCCCGCGAAGGCCTCCCCACCCCTCCCCAGGCCTTCGCGGGGCCTCCGGAGGGCCTCCGGGGGTCCCACGAAGGCCTTCGCACGAAGGCCTGGGCAGGGAGGGAGGGAGGGCCGGGGAGACCTCCGCGGGGCCTAGCAAGGCCCCGCGAAGGCCTGGGGAGGGAGGGAGGAAGGGCCGGGGAGGCCTCCACGGGGCCTAGCAAGGCCCCACGAAGGCCTGGGGAGGGAGGGAGGGAGGGCTGGGGAGACCTCCGCGGGGCCTAGCAAGGCCCCGCGAAGGCCTGGGGAGGGAGGGGGAGGGGTGTTTGTTATTCGCGGATTTTTCACATTCGCGGGGGTCCACGGAACGGAACGCCCGCGAATGTGAAGGGACGACTGTACTCTAGAATGTCCAATACTATTCTGATGTTATCACCAATCTTCCTCCCTGGTATAAATCCATTTTGGTCCTCATTTACAATATCTGGTATCATCTTTTTTAGTCTATTAGCCAGTATCAATGTATATATTTTATAGTCTAAATTCAAAAGCAATATAGGCCGATAGTTTGAAATCTCTTTCCTATCTTTCCCATCTTTTAGTACAACTGATATGTTGGCATTTTTCCATTTATTTCAATCTCATTAAATGTTCTATAAAGTGGGATGGCTAGTTCATTTTCAAATTTCTTATAAAATAAGGCGGTGTAACCATCAGGGCCAGGAGCTTCGTTCATTTTCAGACCATGTATGGCCTCTGATATTTCTACCACAGAAATTGTTGCATTTAATTTTTCCGATTGCGCTTTCTTTAACTTCTGAAATTCTTGTTTTGCTAAATATTCTATCATTCTTTGGATTACTTCCTCCTTCCTGCTTTTTTGACTAAATAAGTTATTATAGAATTCTCTAAAGCTTTCACTTATTTCCTCTTGTTTAGTTATCGATTTCCCCCTGTATCTTATTTCCGTTATCAATTTATTTTCAAGCTCTTTTCTTAGCCTATATGCTAGCCATTTGCTAGATTTGTTTGAATATTCAAAGTTTATTTGGTGTGCCTTTTTCATTTTTCTTTCTAAAATGGGCATAGTGTCTAAGTTTATTTGTATCTGAATAAGTTTAATTTGTCTTAACAATTTTTCCTTATTTGGGTTTTCTCTTAACTTTTCTTCTTTTTTCCTCAGTTCTTTAATTAAAAAGTTATATCTGGCCAAATTCTGTTTTTTTATTTCAAATCCTCATTTATTCAGTAGACCCCTAAAAACTGCTTTTGCTGCATCCCAGACAGTTTTCATTTGACATTTGTTATTGTTGTTTTCTTTAAAATATGATATGATTTCTTTTCTGAATTTTTAAATAAATTCTTCATCCTTTAATAAATACTCATTCAGTCTCCAAATTAATGTTTTCTTATCTGTTTTCAATTCTAGTTTAATCGGGAAGTGGTTAGAGGTTATTTTAGGTAATATCTCCATGTGCATAATTTGTGGCATCAAACTTTTAGATGCTAAAAACATGTCAATTCGGGACATGGATTTAAATCTTTCTGGGTAGAATGTGAAACCTTTGTCTTTACCATGCTTTTTTGTCCTCACATCTTCTAATGTGTACTCTTCTTTTATAGCAAAGAAGGTGGTTGGTAATTTCTTTTCTGCCCCGATTTTTCTTTTAGATGATCTATCCATTTTGGGATTTAAAACTCAGTTGAAGTCTCCCATTAACATAGCATTTCCCTTTACATACTTTTCCATTTGTTCATTTAATGTTTTATAGAATTTTTCCTGTTTAACGTTTGGAGCATACACCCCCACTAACACTACTTTCATTTTTTGAAGAGTTACCTCTACTCCTATATATTCGCCTTCCTCATCTTTTTTTTATTGTTATTTTATTTATATGTAATACATACTAAAAAACTTACATCACACAAACACGACTTACAACAATCAAAACTAACAACAAACAACAAGACATAGAAAACATAAAGTAATACATACATCACCTCTTATACTTAACTAAAATTACATAAAAAGTGACTTCTCTCATTTCCTTGTCTGGCAGGTTGCTTGTTCATAAATTTAACACTACCCATCTGTTTCCTGATCTCTTAATTCATCTCCTGTTGCTATCCCTTTTATTAGTTAATTACCATACTTAGTATTATCTAGTCCACGGATATAACTACTAAATTCCCCCATTTCTCTCTCCAGAGTGGGAATAAATCTTTCCACGGATCCAAGTTCCTTTGATTTTCCCTATCATCCAATAAATTTGATAGTCTATCCATTTCGTACATATCCAATAGTTTAATTATCCAATCGTCTATTGAGGGTATCTTATTATTTTTCCATTCTTTTGCAAAGAGCAATCTCGCTGCGGTGGCCACATATAATATAATCCTACCATACCTTTTCTGTACTTTATAGTCTATTTTATGTAGCATGTTTAACAAATAAATCTCCGGATCACACAGGTAGTTAATTTTCAATGATATTATATTATGTATCTTTTTCCAATATATTTTTATCTCTGTACAGCCCCACCATACATGATAAGAAGTTCCTTTTGTCTTATTACATTTCCAACAGTTCCCTGAACCATTCCTATATATTTTAGCCATACTTTCGGGGGTTAAGTGCCACATATTAAACATCTTACAAAAATTTTCACGCAAATTGTAACTTCTAGTAAATTTTATATTCTTTATCCATGCTGCTTCCCACTCTTCTAAATTTATTTCATGTCCTATGCACTTAGCCCACTTAACCATGTATGGTTTCACAACCTCTCTTTCCAGATTTACCTCCAGTAACAATTGGTATATTTTAGATATCCTTTTTTTTCCCCAACTCATTGTATTATCTTATCTAATTCAGTTTTTTCTGTCATAAATCCTTCTACCTTTGAATCAAATCTATTAACTTTTCCATTAACTGACTATATATGAACCAAAGACAGTTAATTCTCTCTCTTCAAAGTTCCTCCTGGGATTTCATTATATATCCTCCTCTACTTCTTTGTAAGGTCGTATGTTAACTATTTCTCCATTTGTGACTTTTCTCTTTTATAAAACGCCTCCTGATTTGATACACAGAGAGGTAGCTTTGGGTACAGTTTTCTCTTATATTTTTTCCAGACTCGCATTAAAGCACGTGTTATGTAATGATGTTCAAATTCTTTATGAACTGTTGTCTTCCCATGCCACATGTATGCATGCCAGCCGAACCTAAGGTTAAATCCTTCTAGTTGTAACAATCTGTCATCTCTTAACTTTATCCATTCCGTTATCCACTCTAAACAGTTTGCTTCATAGTATAACCTTAGGTCCGGCAAACTGCTAACTGACCATATTCCTCTATTACTTCCTTTAATTTTTTTAATACCATTCCTTGGTTGTTCTAGAAAAAAGATCAAATAATCGGCGAATGCCTTATATTTAAATTCATAGTTTTTAAATTTTGGTCCTCGAATCTCTGTTTCTTTATTTATCTTCCTATTCAGTATCTCTAGAACCATAATAAACAGAAGAGGGGACAAGGGACATCCTTGTCTTGTCCCCCTATTTACCATGCAACTCTTTGTTTTATCCTCATTCACAATTACTTGTGCTTCCTGTTTATTGTAGATCTTACGTATCCAACTACCAGAGTTTTCTCCTATATCCATCTTTTCCATCACTTTAAACATGAAGTCCCACCTGACATTGTCGAATGCTTTCTCGGCATCCACCAATATCACTGCCAAATTCTTATCGTTATATTTTTCATAAACTTCAAATATATCCAACACCGTTCTGATATTTCTTGTAGCCTGCCTTCCTGGCAGAAAACCGTTTTGGTCTTCATGAATCCACCTTGATAATACCTTCTTTAATCTTTCAGCTAAGATACTTGCAAAAATCTTATAGTCTGTATTCAAGAGTGATATCGGCCTATAACTAGCGGTGAGAATGTATCTTTCCCTTCTTTGGGTAATAAAATAATATCGGCTTTCTGCCAGGTAGGCGGGCATTCACCCTGATTTATTTGATTAAACAAATCACACAAAGGATTTATTAGCTGATCTTCAAATGTCTTATAATACAAAGCAGTAAACCCATCTGGGCCTGGTGCCTTCCCTATTTTCATTCATTTTATTGCTTCCCTTATTTCCTCTTCCATTATCTGTCTATTCAGTTCTAATTTTTGGGATATTGTGATTTTTGATATCTGTTCCCTCTCTAAATATTCATCTATCTTAAGTATTTCACCCCTTCTGGGTATGCCTCATAGATCTTTGAGAAATATTTATAGAATATATCATTAATATCTCCATGTTTAGTAATTCTTGTGTTATTTACTTCCAATTCTGTTATAAGTTTTTTTTCATTCTCTTTCCTTAGTTTATATGCGAGCCATTTACTTGGCTTATTTGAGTATTGAAAAAAAATCTGTCTTGTATATTTTAATTTCTTTTCCATTTCATTTGGCATTTCGATATCTAGTTGCTTCTTTAATATGTCTAATTCTTTTCTAATTTCTCTATCTCTTGGTTTTGACTTTAATTCACTTTCTTTCCTTGCTATTTCTCTCAATAACTCCCTTTCCTTACCCTTCTTCACATTTTTTAATTCATAATCTTTCTGCATCATATATCCCCTGATCACAGATTTCCCTGCATCCCATACCAGATTCAAAGGTGTACCCTGTTCTAGATTCTCTTGAAAATAATATGTCAATTCATTCTTGATTTTTTCTTTAACCGGTTGATTTTTCAGTAATGAGTCTTTCATTTTCCATCCATATTGTCATACCCCTGTAACCATCTCCAAGAAGATAGGTGCATGATCTGATATTACTTTTGGGTAAATTTCAACTTTTTTTACTTCCTTTATAAGCCTTTTTGATATTAAGAACATGTCTAGTCTCGACCAAGTTTGAAATCTGTCCGAGTAATACGTATAATCCCTTTCATTTCCATGTTTAAATCGCCAAATATCAACCAGTGTAAATTGCTCCATCATCTCCTCCATTATTTTTGGTAGCTTTCCATGTTTTAAACTCACCCCAGGTCTTCTAGATCTGTCCATTTCTGTGTTAAAGACTCCATTCCAGTCCTCCATCATCAAATAATCCTCATAATCATATTCATTCGTTACCTGTATTATGTTATGAACAAACTCTCTCTTGTTATTTCGTGGACCATATACCAAACCACCAATAGCCGCCTCTCTAGCATTTTCACTTCCACTCTTAAATAGTAATCCTTTCTATCTTTAAATATTTCTCTTGGTTCAAACTTCGCATTCACATACATAGCTATCCCTCTTTTTTTTCCAAACTCTGTCGCATATAACTTGCCTAATTTGGCATTCCTTAATAGTTTAACATCCTTTCCTTTTATATGTGTCTCCTGTAAGCATATCAGGTCCAGCTTTTGTTTCTCTAAATAGTGAAAAACAATTTTCCTTTTGTGAGGGGTATTTAGCCCCCTTATATTCCACGAAACAATCTTATTTGTCGTCATTATTTTATTTTATTTGATCAATACTCAATCTTATTCAAACAGGTGTATATCCAATCCTTCAATCTCAATTCCACCTCCTACAGCTCCTTCCAACTCCTCTATTTCTTCCACTTCTCCCTCTGATCCCTCTAATTCTATTCCTATCTCTTCATCTATCTCTGTCCTGATCTCTTCCACTTCTTCTACCAAATTTTTCCCTGGAGATTCCTTTTCTACTTCTTCCTTTTCAACCTTCCTCTCCTTCTTCCCAAATTCTCTTATTACCTCCCCTTGTAATTTTTTTCCAATATTCTCATTCAAGTTCCTTGTTTCACCATTTTTCTCTTTTCCATCTTCCTTCCCTGTAGCTTTACGTCTTTGAATCTTTGTTAGAAAGTCCTTAGCTTTATGTACTGTATTAATCCAATTTTTCTTGAGATTATAGGTTACTGTCACTCCTTCTGTTTTATTCCATTTATACTTTAGATTCTTTCCCCTCAAAATTTGTGTCAAAAATTTGTATTCTCTTCTCTTCCTTATTACCTGTGTAGGTGTATCTTTGAATATTTTCACCTCTATTCCCTCGATCTTTAGGTTTTCCTCAATTTTTTTCCTAATTATAATATCTTTAACCCTTTCTCTCACAAAGTATATAGCAATATCTCTTGGAACCTTGTTTTTCCTTGCTATCCAGGAATCAATTCTATATATTTATCAATTTCTAAATCTAACTGCTCCGAATCCCACCTTATGAAATCTGCCAAGACTGGTATTATCCTACTTGATAAATCTTCTTCAGCTTGTTCTGGTACTCCCCATAATTTTAAACACTTTGTTCTATATCTTAATTCCTGAGTTATATTCTGATTATTTTCTCTCTCTACCTGTAACTCTAATTCTTTTCTTTTCTTCTCCAAAGTTATTTTCTTAGCTTGTAAATCATGTAATTCTGTGGTTATTTTTTTTTGACATCCTCAATGGCTGATTCCAAATGAGAGCCAAAATTGTCTAACTG
Organism: Gambelia wislizenii; assembly: GCA_030847615.1. Classification (NCBI taxonomy): domain Eukaryota; kingdom Metazoa; phylum Chordata; class Lepidosauria; order Squamata; family Crotaphytidae; genus Gambelia; species Gambelia wislizenii. The sequence goes on from JAUMIR010000001.1 coordinate 340,976,978, forward strand.
TTTCTGTATATCAGTCCTAATATCAGATTTCAATTCCACCATTTCATTTTTAAGTTCTGTTCTTAATTTTTAAAATTCTGTTAACAACAGCTGATTTATATCCATAACTTTTGTAGATACCTCTATTGAAGACCTCCTCACCAATTGTAGTTGTGAGTGTTGTTGCGCCAACGCTTTCCTAGTGGTTGGCATTATCTATTCTTTCTGCTTTCCCCCCCTCACTCTCACTTCTCTTTTTTCTTTAATATTACTCTCAATTTCCAACTTTGCTTCTACTTTTCCTTTCTTTATTTTCCTGTAACTTATTTCCTAATTCCCCCTCTCCAAATCTCTATACCTCGAAGTAATTTACAATACCTCCAGAATAATTCTCTGTACCTCCAGATAGCTTTCACTTTATCCCAATCGTCTATGTTACAGTAGATACAATTAATCACTACAATCCGTACAATTATAATATTGATTTGTTAATCAGATAATCAGTCAAACAGTTTACAACCAAATCAGCATTTGCACTATCAATTTACTTCCCCACAAATTCTATCATGTCTTAATTATTATTATAATTGTAAATATATATTATACTATATTGTATTTATATTATATTATATTTATGTTCACCCATGGCCAAATTTTATTTGTACAGATAGGTTAATCCTAAATCAATAACTTAATAAGTTTTTAATATTTAATGACCAATTATTTAACCAATCAATTCCATATCATCTATATAATTGTTCTAATCATTTAAATCAAATTAAATATCAATTTTAAATCATTAATGCAATGTATATTGTATACTCATAATTGCATATTCATTATATATTAACTCCTTATCGTCTGTAGCCACTTCTTCTCACTTCTCCTCCCAAGCAACTATTATTTATTTCCTCTTCCTCTTCTAATGCTGAGATGGACAACTGCAGCATATGTCCTCTTCAATTCTTCCAGCTGGTGCCCTCTTTCTCCAAAATCCAACGCACAGGTTCTACTTGCGTATGTCAATAACCCAGGAGTCTGTTTATTCAATTTCTTTCAGCTTCTCGGTCTTTTCAATTCAACTCTCAGTGTTTGCAACTTGACTCCTACTTCGCATTTCGTATCCACACTTTGCTTCTTTTAATTCCCTCTGAGTTCTCCTTTCTTATAAATGTTAATGTATTTTAATGTATATACATATACATATAAACTCTTTCTTCTCAGTTTACAGTTCAGCAAACTCTCTTTGTGTACGTTGTTTCAAAGTTTTTCCTACTATAACCCCTGTGTTACTATGTTTCCAAACTGACTTATAGCTACTTTCTCTCCCTTTCCCCTTACTCAGTCTTTCCGATTCTCTTAGTATCTGGTTCTTACACTCTGTCCTTTCTACTTAAATCAAACCTCACATTTCCTTCAGCGGTCTCCTCTGGATTTTTTCCCCCTTGGGTCAATTCAAAAGTTTAATCCAATTTTTCTGAGCTTATTTTCAATCTACTCGCCTCCCTTCTGTTCTATCCGCGTAGTTTTCGCTCCTTTCCCTCTCCTTTCTTCTTTCTCCTTTCTCCTTTCTCCTTTTTCCCATTTCTCTTTTCTTCCTTCCGTATATTTTCACTCCCAATCTTCTTCTCACAGTTCACTAAACCTCTTCCCCTGGCTTGATTTCTTAAGTTTATATTCAGTCTGTCCCTTTGATTCAACAGCACAACAATTTTTTACCTCCGTGTCTTCAAGGTAAACCTACGGGTCATGATGTATTTCCTTCCCTTCTATCCCGTCACTTCTCTCTTTCACACAAACAGAAGAATTATCTTTGGGTGTTTAAACACTGACCCAAACAAGGAAAAGCATAAATTTGACTTAACTTGGATATCTTCTCTCTTCCTTTCAAAGTGCGGGGGTGGCGCTATAGTCTCAAGGGCAACCAAACGCAGTTCGGCGACTTTCGGCTCCTTCAGTGCATTAAGTGCTGAGCCCTCTTTCAAGTTTCCAGCGTTTTAGCACTGGAATTCAAGCCCAAGCAAGTCTCCTCCTCTGCCCATTTCCCAGGGCTTCTGAGTTACCACCACATTTGTTCTCTACTATTGGTGTTCCCACGTTTGGCGGCTGAGCCCCAGGAGCTCCTCCGCAACACAGCCACACATGCTGCCTTCCCCGCCGTCCTCATCTTTGAATAACTCCTTTCCTCTTCACTTTCTAAAACTCCTTCTTCTTCTGTCCTCTAGATACTATCCCTACTTCTCATTCTTCTTCTGTTCGTCTCTCTTCCTCTTCTTCTTTTGCGCCTGCCGTTCGTTCTCGCCTTCTTATAAATATTTTTTCTACCTGTCCTCTCCCTTCTTCGTCTTTTGTATTTTGTATTCACTAGACTCTTTGTGATGTTTTCTCTTTTCAAATCTTTTACAGAATTCGGCAGCTTTTTGAGTTGAATCTATTCTATATCTCTTCTGCTTGTATGTAAATGAAATGCCCTCTAATTTATTCCACTTATACTTGACACCACTATTTATTAGTAGTTGCGTTATTAATCTATAATCTTGTCTCTTTTTTAATATAGTCGTTGGCATGTCCTTAAAGATCTTAATTTCCTTGTTCCCTATTTTAAATGGTTCTCTATAACTCTGTTGTAATATCCTTTCCTTTATTTTTATCTTAGTAAACTGAATAATTATGTCTCTTGGCAATTTCTTTTCTTTAGCTATAACCGAATTTATCCTAAACAGCTTTTCTGTTTCTTCTCCAAGATAATCTTCTGAGTATTCTGTAAACTTTGCCAATTCAGAAATTATTCTTTCAAATAAATTCTCATTTACTTTTTCTCATAAACCTCTTAACTTCAAACATTTTCCCTATAGCGTAGCTCTTGGTTCATCATTAACGTTTCTTCTCTATTTTGTTTTTCTTGTATTTTTACTGTCACTTTCTCTGATTCTTGTGTCTTTTCTTTCAGTGTTTCTATCTCTTTTTTCATTCCATCAATTTCCTTGTTTATTTTGTCCAGTTTTTTTCCCAGTATCTCTGTTTCTTTTTTATAATCTTGTTTAATCTCTATCCTTATATCTTTAAATTCTTTCCTTATTTCTTTAAATTCTTTCCTTATTTCTTGTTTAAAAGTCCTGAGTTCTGTTCTCATCTCCTCTAATAATAAAGTATGTGTTTCCAATAACTTTGGTAATTCTTGTGATCCTCTTCTCACTATTAGTGGTTGGTATTGGATCTGGGCAGTAGTCTTTCATGTGCTGTATGCCATTTCTCTGCTCTTGTCTCTCTTTTTCTTAAATTTAAATTCACTTTTTGTTTGTAGCTGTACTACCTCTCTGCACTTATCAATTTATAGATTTTAGCTGTGATTGTTGATTTCCCCTCCTACCAAATATTCCTATTGATCTCTTAATTTCTTTCTTTCTCGCAAGTATTCAATATAATGTAATCAGACTAAGATCATTCCAGTTAATGAATTCCTTCCAAATTCAATTAAAGCAACAGAGGGAGGGAGAGGGCCGGGGAGGCCTCCATGGGGCCTTCGGAGACTCTCTGGAGGCCCCCTGAAGGCCTTGGGAGGGAAGGGGAGGGCTGGGGAGGCCTCCACGGGGCCTTCGGAGACTCTTCGGAGGGTCTGTGGAACCTAACCCCCGCGAATGTGAAGGGACGACTGTATATTCAAGCTTCTTTGTTCCCTTAGACCACTTCTTTCAATTTTCTCTTTTCCCCTTCTCACTCCATCTCCAACACCTTGTTTCAATTTATAACTCTTTTCAGTTAAAGCTGTTACTTCTTCAAAGTATCTCTTCAGCCTTCTTTTGTCAAAAAAAAAAATAGTTCTAGCTTTATAACTTCTAAGTATCCAGCTTCTCCTCCTTGCCTCCAAAGCCGAGAAGCCAGTTCTTTAATATGAGTTGAGGCGGTGAAGCTTCATTCTCTATTTGTCTCCTGTGGTGAGGCAATTCCCTTCACTCCGCGAACCCCAAAGGGAGCAGAAACCTCTGTTTCCACCCACTTTGGGGTTCCCCTGGAGCCACTACGGGTCTTGCATTCTTCCGACCTTCCCAGGTTTGCTTTCTTCCGACCTTCCCACCGCAGTTGAACGGACCCTTCGGAGCTCAGCTCCTTCACATCCGGCGCCTCCCGCTCTCCACCAGAAGTCTTCACTTAAAATCTCTTTTAAACACAGGCTTGCTGCAGCCAAACTCCACATTCAAAGAGCGGGTATGTAACTTGAGAGTTGGGGTGGCTATAAGCAGGGATGGAAGACATGTATTTTTGCCCTAGCACAGAATCATGTGAAGCAGTTGTCTGTAACTAAGGAACATCTTTTTCCTCAACTTAAATCTGTTGTCATGCAATGCTTAAGTGTATTAAGGGAGAGGGATGGGGAAAACACTAGATGCTTTTGGTGTCACTTTTTGGTGGCCTTTTGGTTCCTCATACAGTGTGGCACCAGATCCTGTTTGATTTTGGAAGCTAAGCAGGATCAGTATTGGTTAGTACTTGGATGGGAGACCACCAATAAATCCTAGGTGCTGTGGGCTCTATTTCAGAGGAAGGAACTGGCAAAACCATCTCTGAGTATTCCTTGCTTAAGAAAACCCTATGGAATCCATGGGGTTGCCATAAATCAACAGGCAATTTGAAGGTGCACACATGCACACTGAGTGTTCTTATCCCCCATTCCACCAGCGGGGGGGGGCACAGTACACAATTACAGCACGTTAATTTTCATGACTTGAACTTATGGATTCTCAGGATTGGTAGTTTTGTAAAGTACTTAGAATGTTCTGCCCCACAGCTTCAATACTCAGGGCAGTGTCCTAGTGAAATTCTGAGTATCTTACCAGCCTACAAATGGATGGATGAAGCCACAGCAATTAAGGTGATATCAAACTGTTGTAATTGCCCACTCTGGATAGTCCCTTATAAGTTAAATGCAGCTGGATTCACTCCACAGAGGAGACTATCACAATGTTGCCTTTGCCAAGTGCCATTAAGCAATAGTTCCAGTATTTAGGACCCTCAGGCTGCTGGCAAGCTATAATGATGATACTCCAAATGAACAATAAACATCAAAGTGCCTTTGTTGGGCTCAATTTTTATATTGCCCTGACAAGAGCTAGCAAGGAGAAGTCAATTTAATTTTTCATTTGGGTTATATTATAAATATATTCTCAATAGAATATAATATCAATATCCAACCTGTGTAGGCTAAAACAATAGGTTTTGTGTTGTTAACTGCCTTCAAGTTGACTTTGACTTACTGTCTTTTCTAGTGAGTTGTGTCTTCTCATGATATGGCCAAACTACGACAGCCTCAGTTTAGTCATCTTGGTTTCTAGGGGGAGTTCAGGCCAGATTTGCTCTAGGATCCATTTATTTGCCTTTTTGGTGTCTGCAGAACTCTTCTCCAGCACCAGATCTCAAATTAGTTGATTTTCTCCCTATGAGCTTTCTTCACTATCCAGCTTTCACAACCATAAATAGAAATGGGGAATATGATGGTATGGGCCATCCTAACTTTAGTATTCAGTGATAATATCTTTACACTTCAGGATCTTGTCTAGTTCCTATCATCATCATCATCATCATCATCCATAGCTGCCCTTCCAAGCCCTAGTCTTCTGCTGACTTTTTGGCTGCAGTCTCCATTCTGATTAATGATTGAGAGAAGGTATGGGAAATCTTTAACTATTTCAGTGTCTTCATAATCTGCTTTAAAAAGTTATGTATAACATCTGTGGTCATTATTTTTGCTTTCATAATATTCAACTGTAAACCTGCCTTTGCACTTTCTTCCTTGACTTTCTTCAATAATCATTCCAAGTCTTTGTTATTTTCTGCTAGTAGTATAGTGTCATCTGCATATCTTAGATTGTTGATGTTCCTTCCTCCAATTTTCTATCTTCCTTCCTCCGAATCTAGTCCTGCTTTATGTATGATATTTCAGCATACAAGTTAAACAGATAGGCCAGATAGTGATAAACTGCAGCCTTGCTTGACTTCCTTGCCAATTGGAAACCATTCTGTTTCTCCGTATTCTGTACTCTTGTCCTGAGCACAGGTTATGCATCAGGACAATCAAATGTTATGACTCATTTCTTTAAGAGCAATCCATAGCTTTTCGTGCTCTATACAATCAAAGGTGTTGCTATAGTCTATAAAGTACAGGCTGGTGTTCTTTTGAAATTCTTTGGTGCACTCGATTATCCAAAATATGTTTGCTATATGATCCATAGTGCCTCTTCCTTTCCTGAATCTAGCTTGGAGATTTGGCATTTCTTGCTGCATATATAGAAAAAAATCTTTGGTGTAGAATTTTGAGTATCACTTTGCTTGCATGGGAAAGTAATTCAACGGTCTTGTGGTTCCTACAATCTTTGGTGTCCCCTTTCTTGGGGATTGGAATGTATATTGAATGTTTCCAATCCGTGCACCATTCTTTTGTTTTCCATATTTGTTGACAGAATTTAATTGGAACTAAAGTAGATTCTGTCTTTGCAGCTTGAAGCAACTCTATTTGGTATGTCATCTGTTCCTGGTGATTTATTTCTCTCAAGTGCTCTGAGTGCAGTTTTCATTTCACTTTCTAAAATTGTAAGTTCATCTTTAAATGGTTCTTCTTCAGCTGAATCTGTCATCCTTTCATCTCTTTTGTATAGTTCTTCCATGTAGTGTTTCCATCGTCCTTTTATTTCTACTTGGTCATGTAATGTAATGCTGGTTGTAGAGCGTTCCCATTCTTGGTTTAAATTTCCCTTTGATTTCTCAGATCTTGTGGAAGAAGTCTCTTGTTCTTCCTTTTTTGTTGTCAATTTCTATTTCTCTGCATTGATTATTATAGTAGTTCTCTTTATCCCTGCGTACAAGTCATTGAACAGTTGTATTCAGTGTTCTGACTTTATTTCTGTCACCTTTCACTTTTGCTTCTATTCTGTCCTTGACTGCTTGAAGAGTTTCATCTGTCATCCATTGAGGCTTATTTTTTCTTTTTGGCTGTATAGGAAGTGTCTTTTTGCATTCTTCCCTAACAATGTCCCTGGTTTCTGTCCAAAGTTTGTCTGGTTCCCAGTCAGTTAGGCTTAATTGTGCAAATCTATTTTTTTCACCTTGTATTTAAATTCTTCAGGGATGTTGTTCAGCTTGTATGATGGTTAGTTTAGTGTTCTCCTTTAGCTTTACTCTAATGTTTGCTATTAGTAATATTAGTAAATCTGTCATGGTCTGTGCCACAATCTGCTCCTGGTCTTGTTTTTGCAGAGAGAATGGGGCTTCTCGATCTTCTGCTTCCAATTATGTAATCTAATTTCTATATTGGCCCTCATGTGATGTCCATGTACCCAATCACTTCTTGGGCTGTTTGAAGAATGTGTTTGTAATGAACAAATTGTTGGCTTCGCAAAATTCAGTCAGCCGGTCTCCTGCCTCATGTCTTGATCAAAGGCCAAATTTTCCTACAGTCTTCGGTTCTGCTCTGTTTCCTATTTTTGCATTCCAGTCACCTGTGATTCACAATAAGTCCTGTTTTGGTGTTTGATCAATTTCATCTTTAATTCCAGCATAGAATCTTACAATTTCTTCCACTTTTGTCTCTGTTGTTGGAGCATAAACTTGGATTAGGATTATATTAATGGGTTTTCCCTGAAGTCTTATTGAAATGATAGGCCCTTAGCAATAATAAATGCTTTTAACTTTCCAAGATCTCAATTTTGTTTATCAGAGACTTTAATTTTAACATTCTAAAAAGATTTTTAAGTTAATTGCAGCTAAAAAAAGATAAAATAAAGGTTGTTCAGGCGACAGGTTCACAGCCCTAATGAGCTTCTGACGGTGAAAATACTGTATGCTGAGAACATCAGAGCCATTTATACACTTTGTATGCATGACTTTATTATTAAGAATGATGTTTTCCCATAAATTTGAGCTCTTAATTCTCACAAGAATTAAATGAAATCAAAGCTTACAAAAGAAGCATATTTCAGGCTAGATAAGATTATTTTTGAATTAAACCATTGAAAAACAGCAACTCATTACTCATTACTTAAATCCAATTATGTAAACTTTTCTAGACATCTGTATATCAGGTTGTTAGCATTTATACCTTATACAATATTTATTGGTTGTTATTTAGCCATCATTAACTGATAAACAAACCTCTAAGTACATCTATGGCCTCAGATAAAATACTAAAACTTTACAACCCAGTGCTCTTCTGATAACCTTTGATTCCTAACAGTAGGTTTTACAACTCCTAATTATCAAATAACCTTTGCCCTCAAGTGACAAGCTATAACTCAGCATTACCCATACTATCCTCCCAAGTAAGTGGGCTCTTGGTATCCACTGGGGCTTGATTCCAGGACCCTCATGGAGGCCAAATCTGTGGATGCTCAAGTCCCATTATATACAGTGGCATAGTAAAATGGTATCCCTTATATAAAATGGCAAAATCAAGGTTTGCTTCTTGGAATTTATTTTGGGGGGAGAATATTTTGAAGCTGTGGAAGGTGGAATCGTTGAGTGCCAAATCTGTGGATACAGAGGGCTGGCTGACTGTAGTTCTTGCTATCATGTAGAATTTATTGTGGACCTGTGTGAATCTTTGAATGTCTTTGACTTTTTTATTTATTATACCTCCAATTCTCAAGTATCATTAGGCATTTGCGGTTGCTCCTCATTTGAAGTGTTCTATATTAAAAAAAAAAAAACTTATACTGCTTTGAGAGAGATGAGCTAGCAGTTGCCTTCCCAACAATTTCCCAAACTAATGTTTTCAGCAAGAGCACTAGCTAAGAGACTATGTAGCGCCTGATGGAATGGGCTAGACATAATGATAATATAGTTTATATGTTTGACTTTGAACAATGAATGTTAATTGCCTAAACTAGATTGTTAGTCCCAACTGAAGTTGAACCACCGAATCAACAAAGCTTAGGTAAGTATTCCATTACTCTGCTTCCATTGATTCAGTACGTCTAGTCCAGTTGGGATTAAACCAGTGGATAAAGGTGAGTGATTGTTAAGTACAGTGAAACATTTTTGAGTGCATAAATCACCCATAGGAGTAACTAAAATGTGTGTCAAAAGCAGCAATTTGAAATTTAACTATATGAAACAGAGAGGGGGAGATGAAAGCCTAGAGAAGCATGAAGAGGAGGAGACTGCTTAAGCATCTCTCTAGGGGTTTAATGCAGGAGTAGCTCTTAACCTGTTTCCAATGTGATTTATGTTTTACTTTGTACATAAAGAAAATATTGCAAAGACCCTGTTAAGTCTCAAGTACAGTAGCATCCCCCTGTATCTGCTGATTCGCCAACTAAGGGGTTCAATTATCTGCGGTTGGTGATGGTGAGGGAGAGGAGGGATCTCACCTCCTTGATTGCTTCCCCTGGGAGGGCCCCTGTTGCTGCAGCGGTGATCACGGAGGCAAAGGGGGAAGGGGTGAGATCACTGCCTCCTCCCCTTTCTCCTTCGTACCTGCAGTCGCTGCCGCGATGGGGCCATAGTGGGGGCAAAGGGGGCAGAGAAGCGATCTCGCCCCCTTCCCCCCACCATGGCCCCACCGTGGTGTCGATTGCGGTGGCAAAAGGGAAGGGGACGGAGACTATCTGGTCCCCCTTCCCCTTTTGCCACCGCAATCACCACCATGGCAACAGGAGCCCCCCCAGGGGAAGGGATGGAGAGATCTCACCCTCCCTTTGCCCCCATGATCACCACTGCAGTGGGGCCATGGCGGGGACGAAGGGGCAAGGGAGGAGGAGGAGCAAACTCACCCCCCCTTTTCCTGGGATGGCCCCTCTGGGTCACTATCATCCGTGGAATTCACCATCTGCGGCAGGCCCCGGAACCAATCCTCTGCGGATACAGGGGTGCTACTGCACTCTCTCATCTAGGGGAAACAAAACCAGATAGCACTGCAGACTAAAATCTCTCACTGCTCAGAAGAATTGAATGTATAACAATGTAGTGTACTTGTGTTTGTGTGTATGGGCCTTCCAGATGCCTGTTGACTTATGGTGGCCCCATGAATTTCATAGGGTTTTCTTAGGCAAGGAATACTTGGAACTGGTTTTGAAATACAGCCTAGAGCACATTATATAACACTAAAATCTGTTCATGTACATTATTTTGGTGGCCTTTGGAACAGAAGTAGGCAAATTGTGGCCCTGCGGTGATTTTTGCTGCCCCTGGCTCCACTAGACTGCTTTTTTAAAAAATGTTTTCCTGGAACAGTAAGAGCTGTTCGGAAGTGGAATACACTGCCTTGTGTGTGGTGTGGTGGAGTCTCCTTTGAAGGTTTTTAAACAGAGGCTGAATGGCCATCTGTCGGGAATGATTTGTGTATTCCTGCATGGCAAGCAGTTGGAGTGGATGGCCCTTGAGGTCTCTTCCAACTCTATGATTCTATGAAAACTCCAGGGGTAGTCCTTTGTCTTGAGGGGGCGCACTGTTTAACAGTTTTAAAAAGTGTTCTTTTGAAACAAAAAACAAAAAGACTTCTGGCCACTGCCACTGTTATTTTTTAAAAAAATGTTGGGAGGTATGAGTCTAAAATTAACAATGTATTAAAAATTCCAGGGATCTAGCCCTTTTAAAAATAAAAATATCTTCTTTAAAAGTAAAAATACTTTTCTTTCAAATTAAGCAAAGTAAAGCATCCGGAATGCAGACACAGCTCATTTAACATTTAAATGTGGGGTCTGATCACCCAGTCAATTAGACTCATTAAAACAACAAAGAAGTCAGTTTAAAAAGCATATCAAAAGTTTACTGAAGGTATATCAATCTTAATCTACATATTAAAACAAACTTAAAAGGTCCCTAGGTAACTAAGAGGATTTAGGGTAGGAAAAGACTCACCCAGCCTTAAGCAGTGTGGGCTACATGGTGACTCAACTAAAAGGAACACAGATGGCTTAAGAACTAAGACTCTCAAGGCTTCTAAGATGGCTCCAGTCACATGGAGACAAAACTTAAAAGGAACTTAGACAAAGTGTAATAATATTTAAATTAGGTCATGTGATGAATGACCCATTGCTCCAGTTGGCTGAAATTGCCTAGTGAAAGGAGAAGGGGTGTGTGAAAGAACTGATGCATGCAGGGAAAATTCCTAAACTGAACTTAACATGGGATACACAAGATTGCATTGCATTACAATAATGATTTCCCCACATACTACATAAAACTGGCATTTTTGGTAGCTTGTGAGGTTCACAGAGGATCGCAGGGTTAGAAAACTGGCCTACCTCTGCTTTAGAACTATTTCATATCTTCTGAGATTCTGTCTCTGATATAATTTACCTTTGGGACACTTTTTGGGTAGAGTTTTACAGTATTTGACTAATAACCATAGTTTGGGCCACAGGAGGAAAACCCTCATAAAAGTAAGAAGTAGGCTAAAAGTGAGAGAATATTCCCATAACCAGAAGGCAGATGGAGGAAGGAGCAAAATCCTACCAGCTGGCCTGCCTCCTTGTCTCTATGATTTCAATGTAAGATTAACAGAGTAATGTAAGGAAAGGTGCACACTTGAATAGGGAATTCTGTGTGAGCAGGTATCCAGATAGCAACTACAGATCCCATGTGTATAATACTATGCATTTAGGAACTCTCTCACTGTACATTGAACATTGAGAAGTCAGGAATGGGTAAAAGGTTTCTGTATTCAGGGCCAGTACAGTCAGCCCTCCATATCCATTGATTCTGCATCCACAGATTCCATCATCCACAGCTTGAAAATATGCCCTCCCCAGAAAAAATTTCCAAAAAGCAAAGCTTGACTTTGCCATTTTATATAAGGGACACCATTTTACTGTGCCATTGTATATAATAGGATTTGCACATCCACAGATTTTAATATCTGTCAGTGGGAGAGGGGGCTGGAACAAAACCCCAGCAGATATCAAGGGCCCACTGTACATGACAAGAGGGCTCAAGCAGAACATGTAAACCTGCTAACTTGATTAGATGGTCTAATGTTCTAGTGGCATCATAAGCCATGATGCTCAGAAGTAACCACAGCAAGTCTTTATATTTTAAGTTTTATTTTAATTTTGTTTATTTATGTCTTGCCTTTCTCCCTGCACATGACCCATGGTATCTTACATTCAATTAAAACAAAGCACAGCTTAAAAATCCTATTAGTATAAAGGGTTAAAAAATCAAGCAAATAATTCTATTAAAAACACAAAGTTAAAGATTAAAATACATTTAAAACACAATAAAAAGATAAAAGCCCCTTCTGCAACATGAATTCTGAGCCAAAGGTCTCCCTAATAATAAAGGTCTTCACCTGCTGGCATAAAGCGGGTAGAGTGGAGGCCAACTGAACCTCCAAGGGGAGGGAATTCCACAACCTAGGAGCAGCCTGCTGGGAAGGTTGTCTCCCATGTCTTCACCAAACACGCCTGTGATTGTGATGAAACCCAAACAAAGTCCTCTCCCATTTTTAATATAAGAAAATATTAAGATAAGAATACAAAATTCAATTTGTTGTAGACTGCGCCTAGAACAAAATATAGTCATTTCTGAAATGAACACATATCATGGGTTCTTGAAGACGAGACAAGGAAAAAAGTAGCTATAGTTTGACCAAGAGGAAAGTCCAACCAAATATACATTAACCATTTTTATTTTTATTTTTTTGCCAATGTTCTGTTAGTCTTGTTAGATCTTTCTTGGATCATTGGCATTTGGCTATGAATGTAGTGATATGAGTGAGAAACCTAATGAACAAACTGCTTTTGAGTAGGTTTATACCTGTTGAAATATTGTTCTTGTGTACAGTATTGTGAATGTCCACATGTCATGGGCATCTAATAGATGATGACATCTATAGAAGCTGTGAACACTCTGTTCATTTGATGCATCAGTTTCAGAAGGTAGCATTATTTGATTTGTTGCTCTACTCATTGGGTTTTATCTTGTTGTCTACTGGTAAGTTCCAGCATCTCTCATGTGGTTTGTAGCACTTATAATCAACAACTGGACAAGATCAGCAGTTTATTGTATAGTGTCGTCAATATGCTGATTACACCCAGTTCTATTTTCATTGTCATCATACCAAGCAGCAGCTCTCCTTAAGTGACAAGGTGTGATGCTTGGTGGTTTGTCTAAACCACATATAAACAACCTACAGATTTCTCAGTAGACTTCCATGAGGCCTGCAGATCCCCCCCACCCCAGCTCTCCAGTTGATTTTTCTTCACCACCTCCATCTTACTTGTGTAGGGCACTTTACAGTACCAGATAGCTGGAAACAGGAAGAGATGGAGAATTGTGGGATTGTTCTCAGACTCATCTCTACACCTATGAAATCTTGCAAGCCTTTTTGCAAAGGACACAAGCCAGCAAAAGAACATGAAGGTGGACTTAAAGCCTTGCCCATTGTCAGCTCTGGGCATGCCACAACTGGCATGATTACCTCATCTGCTATCCATTGCTGTATATAGTCCTGAAGAGGAAAATGTTTCCCCAGCTGTACTGTAGCTGCTGGGTTATTTCTGAATTGTTGGGGGAAGTGTTACCCAAAGAGATGGGGGGCCTGTGGGGAGCCCACCTGTGATGCCAAAAATCTGTTATTAATTGGGGGAATTATTAGCTCAAATGGAAGGCTGCGAAAGCTTGGGTAACTTCAGGATCTTTTCACCTATATATACCAGTACTCACCACAGAGAACTCCAGTTTAAAATGAAATAAATGGTTTGTGTTGGAAAATAACACAGAAGGCATACACACACTCACAAGAACCATGCAAGGCTATCAAAGAGTTTAAGGCAGAAAGACTGGACAGAGGAATAGATTTGGGGGACAGAGTAATAATTACCAGTCTCAAAGAGGGGAGCAAAGTACTCAGACAGCAGTCTGAGGGCAGCACTGGAAACTTTGAGCCAGGAATGCACCGACAGTGAGAATGGCAGGGTCTTGTCCACGGCAGCACACTTTGTTATTGTTTGGGGCTAATATTTATACTTTATTTTGTGTCCTGAAGGGGTATTTGGGCTTAGAACAAAGCTTAGATGGGGTTCCCACCATTTAAACAAAGGAAACCGGTACTTGGCTGAATGTTGTTAATGGCTGAGAGATAGGAATTGATGGGTTTATAACAACCTCCCATTGTAGGACAGGAAGGGGTGATGAGGGATATTTTCTGGGGATAGGAGTTTTGGTAACGTGTTTGTTTATGATGTGTGGCTCATAGCCAAGGGGATCCAAGAGAGGATTAACACATACCTCTGTGACGGTGTTTATTAGGGGTTTGCTTAATCCTATCTTGTTGTGTCTGCTGATATATTTCCATGACACCTGCACAGGTCTTTTTGACCTCCATTTGACCTTACCTTTTGGTCTACCCCAGTCTACTAGACCTCTTGAAGTGTCCAATATTTCCAGATTATGAGATATCAAAGGGAGGGGATGTAGGGCATGGTAACGGGGGTGGGTGGGGGTCTTTTATCACGCCTGGCTGGTGAGCTAGCTTTGACTTCTCTTCTGGGATCAGGTTTTGGTCTCAGTGATCCATGCCTTAAGTATCTCTGGTATTGTCTACAGCAGTGTTTTTGTGCGAGTCTGCCTGTGAAGACAGTTTGGAAGTTATAGCTAATTTAGACTACTGTGGTTTACCTCTTCATTAAAATAGTATATTAATGGGGAATTGATCCTCCTAAAGTCAGGGGCTGTATCTCCCAGTCCCTCTCAGTGTACACTTCCTTGATTAGTCAGATCTGCAGAGTCACTGTCCCATGTCGTGACTTTTATGAAAGAGAGAAATGAGGGGATGAGCCATTCCTTCTCCATCACAAGAATTCAGCATCATATTGGTATCTTTTGGGCTGCATTTTATATTTAATTGTTCTTCCTGTGCTTTGGGGATTCGTTTTAAATTGGGAATGTATGGTTTTCTTTTGTTTACTGCTGGGGCAGGGGTGTTGTTTTTTTTTAGCATGGCTGTATACATTTTTTGGGTGCTATCCTTATGGCAAAGAACACAGTGCATGTGTAGAATCTATACTAATAAAAATACAATGCCTGTTTGTGTGCCTAAAACCCAGCTCCAAAACTTTCATGCTGAGGCACCTAGAATTGGGCATGAATACTAAAGGGATGCAGGTGTGTGCTTTTGGGGGTTGATTTTTAAAAGGGTTATTTTCAGTTAGTTAACATTCACCTGTAGACTGCAGTGCCAACTTCATTCTTTAGGTGGCAGGCATCACTAACCTTCCCCAAAGACAAAGTTGGCGGCAGGCCTGGAATATGCATTTTACTGTTGGGGCGGGGAGAGAGAAAGAATCCTGCTACCTGGTAGGAATGCATAGAAGGAAGGGCTGAGTGAGCACTGAGGCAGAGGAAGAAAAAGACCAGTGAGAAAGAAAAATGGGAATAGGAGGGGGGGGGGAGAGCAGGTGGAAAGTGCACTGATCTTCTCTACAAAGGAAACTGCCTTCAGATCTGGGAGATTAATTGTTCCAGAGGGTCTTTAGGCAGCTGAACTGACATTTCTCTTTGCAAGGCCCTGAACTTTTCAGACAAAAAAGAGAGAAAAAAGGTGCTGCTGCCTGGTTGGTGGTAGTATGCCGGCTTATTTTCTTAGCTTTGAAATGACAGAAGTTAAAGAGAAGCCTAAAATTCAACACCCTTACCTCAGTTCTTTTCAAACGTTTTGAGGGCTAATGGCAGATTTCTTCAACCTGAAAGAAAGCTGTAAATTCATAGAATCATGGAGCTGGAAGAGACCACAAGGGCCATCTAGTCCAAACCCCTGCCATGAAGGAATACCCAATCAAAGTGTTTATCTTTTGTTGAAAAGGACCTTAAAAATAAGCTCCATACCATTGCAGATTATGGGGTGCAGGATAACAAAATGTCTATTATTTTTCCACTCCTTTTATCATTCTTAACCTATTTTTCTGTAAAGTAAAGGTGTGTAATGTTGTAAAACAACAGTGTTGTATTTATTTTAGGTCATAAAGAGATTTTGTTATGAAACATGTAGTCCTAAGCACTGTGCTCCTGACTAGTTAGAATTAAACCTTTCATCAAATGTCTACAAGCTTCCACTTGTTAAGCAGAATGGAGAAGAAATGCTATGATTAGATAAGGAGACCTAAACTGCTCAGTTGTGATGCAACAAACAAAAAGGCCAATATTCCAGGAATCTTTTTGATCTGTACTTAGAAGGGATTAGGGTGATGTATTCATGTTCTGCAGTGATAATGACAAATTACTTATTCCAGCACTGAGAAAGGCAAAGGTTAAGCAGCATCTACTGAAACACACTTTTAAATTGTTGGGGCTTGATAGCTTGTACAAAGGTAGGATTATTATTATTATTTTTTTAAAGAGACAACTATCTGAGAAGCACTACGAAAAATTGATGTTACTTTTTGAACCAACTGTGAGATGCTGGCGGCATTTGGAAAGGGTTCAGTAAAACCTCACAGCATGTTAGGGTTAGGTCCAGTAATGGAATGTTTTGGCCAATGTGGCTATGTTGAAGGTCTTGCTTGTAACTACACTTCTTATATACTACTTTCCCCTCAAGAAGAAATGTGTGTGCTGAAGCACATTGGAGGATCTTAAGACTGTTAGCTCAGTAGATACAGTATGCTGTATACAAGTTACAGTCTTGCTTGCATCACTGATTAGTATCCACACCACCCAACACCAGATTTGATCTGATTTCAGAAGCAAAGCATGACTGGGCTTGGTTAGTATCCAAATCCCAGGACTTTCAGAAAAATCTGCCTGAAATCCTGGAGAACCACTGACAGAGTTGTCAGTACTGTGGCAGATTGACCAATTAGTTGACTTGGTATATGAAAATGTCCTATGTAGTGTCAGATGAGGTACTTGGTAGGGCCCTGTGAGTAACCTTGCCTTTTCATCACTGCTATTGCTCTTGCCTGTTTACTTGCCCTGTAATTTGACTCCCCACCACCCAGGAGAGGCCTAGGCCCATAGAGGATGAGCATGGCTCACTTACTGGAAAACAGCAGGCAAGAGGAGGTGCAGGGCCAAATGTTGCCAGTAAACCCCTTCTGAGGGCCTTGGCTGGTGGTTTCAGACAGTGTAAAGAGATCCAATCCTTCTTGCTTTTCTATTGAATGGGGAGGGGGGCTTCACATCAGTCTTGTAGAAAATAATGGCAAGGACAATGTGGTATGCATTTTAAATATCAGTAAATCAATTCCTTGCTTAGTTGTGAGAATTACCAGTCTTTTTTTAAAGCAGTGTTGAAAGAAAAAAGTAATTTCTCATTATTGGTTATTACAAGTGCCTAGATTTCATTGGGCACACATTAAAAACCAGAGGGAAACAGAATCATATTCAGTTACGTAGATTAAATTCTAATTATAATGGACAGTGTAAAATGCTGTCACCAACTGCTGTTGCTGAATACTAGCCAGCACTCGCCCAATATTAACCAGGAGGTGTGTGCCTATGAGCATGTACAGCATGCCTTTACCTCACCACTGAATACCTACCACTCACCCCAGAAAGCTGGGCCTTCTAATTCGGGGATGTGGCAACTTGACAAATGAGTGATCCTACATTCTATGTTTTAGAGATAATCAACTGGGAGGAAATACTGTCTTCCCGTCAATGCTGCAACATATATTTAATTGGTTGGTTAATCATCTAAAGCCCTTTAGTTTCCAAAAAACAAACAAACTAATGTCCCCAATTAATTAAGCAATAGATTTTTAAAAGTTTTTTTTTCATTTTTAAAGGCAAATATTTCTACAGACTGCAAGTAGCAGGCACTCTTTTCTTTTATGCATTCCCCATCTCTCACATATAGGAGAACAAAATATTTTTTGAAGGCCTACCTTCATATACCTCAGCCGAGTGATGCATGGCTACTAAAGAGAGGGCCTTCTCAACAGTAGCAACTCAGCTGTGAAATAGCCTATCCAAAGCAGCTGTGAAATAGCCTGTCCAAAGAGTGGCTCCTCTTCGTCTTGGAAAGATGTGACCAGTGGGGTGCCACAGGGTTCTGTCCTGGGCCCAGTGCTATTCAACATCTTTATCAATGACTTGGATGACGGAATTAGGGGCATACTTACCAAATTTGCAGATGACACCAAATTAGGAGGAGTAGCTAATACCCTAGAGGACAGGATCAAAATTCAAAATGACCTGGATAGACTGGAGAGTTGGGCCAAAGCTCATAGAATCATAGAGTTGGAAGAGACCACAAGGGCCATCCAGTCCAACCTCCTGTTCACAAGTCAGCAATAAACCATGGAACTCAGGCTTTGGCCTGTTCCTGATAAACAACAATGATTAACAAACCATGGCTTTTTGGTCAAGGCAGATTAACACATCACAACAAGCCAATTTTCAACAAACCACATCAAGCTTTGTGCCTGAGAATACAGTCAGTATGCTGATTCAGCTGGCCAATTTAGTGCCATAAAAATATATTCTGAAGAAAGTTTCACTAAGTACTGCAAATTAACTTGCCACTGAAAACCATAGGTTCATTGATTGTTAAGATAATCCATATATCAAGAGACACTGAAGTTTCAGATGTGCTCTGTGCTATATGTCCTATAATTAAGCAAAAAGGAAAATAACTAACAAAATGAAATTCAATACGGAGAAATGTAAGGTACTGCACTTAGGGCGAACAAATGAAATGCATAGATATAGGATGGGGGAGACCTGGCTGAATGAGACTACATGCGAAAGGGATCTAGGAGTCCTAGTAGACCACAAGTTGAACATGAGTCAACAGTGTGATGCGGCAGCTAAAAAGGCCAATGCGATTTTGGGCTGCATCAATAGAAGTATAGTGTCTAGATCAAGGGAAGTAATAGTGCCACTCTATTCTGCCTTGGTCAGACCTCACCTGGAATACTGTGTCCAGTTCTGGGCACCACAATTTAAAAAGAATATTGACAAATTGGAGCGTGTCCAGAGGAGGGCAATTAAAATGGTGAAAGGTCTGGAAACGATGCCTTATGAGGAGAGACTTAGGGAGCTGGGTATGTTTAGCCTGGAAAAAAGACAGTTAAGAGGTGATATGATAGCCCTGTTTAAGTATTTGAAGGGGTGTCACGTTGAGGATGGAGCAGACTTGTTTTCTGCTGCTCCAGAGACTGGAACACGGAGCAATGGATGCAAGCTCCAGGAACAGAGATTCCACCTCAACGTTAGGAGGAACTTTTTGACAGTAAGAGCTGTTTGGCAGTGGAACACACTCCCTCGGAGCGTGGTGGGGTCTCCTTCCTTGGAGGTCTTTAAACAGAGGCTGGATGGCCATCTGTCGGGGATGCTTTGATCGTGATTTCCTGTGTGGCAGGGGGTTGGACTGGATGGCCCTCGTGGTCTATTCCTACTCTGCAATTCTATGATTCTATGATCTGATGCCTTCTTTATACGCTTTTAGTGAAGACCTTTACATTTACAGAGGCCTTTTATATACACTTTCGGCCACCAGTGTCTTTATTGGTTTTTAATTTGTTGTTTTGAATTATTGCTTTTTGTATTTTTAACATTTTGTATTGTTTGCCTTGATCTCCAAGCTGCACAGACAATATTTTTTAATTTCTTAATCTTAATCAGATTAAGAGGAAACTTCTCTTCTAAGACTCTGTAAAACTGTGTGCTCTGTAAAACATTTTTTCATCATCTGAAAACATCTAAAGTGATTTTTCTTCCCAATAAATTGTTGCATACACCTGCCGATGTTTGCAGATTTAGCTGATTTATCAGTTAGACCTTATAATGGATCTAGTTTTGTTTTACCAGCTGACTTCCGTAACATAAATACATAGACAAACAGTAAGGGAGGGTGGTTTTTGTATGATCATCCATTTGTTGCTAAGGTTAGCCAACTTACCAGTGACAAAACCCATAACATTCACATCAGAATGCATGTACTGGTCAATAATGATAGCCCTGAAACAAATACATAGTGATACCTAACTTTAATGAGCTTGTTTGAACAAGCTTTCTGATATAGTCAAATGCAGGGTATTAGCTCTGTGAGAAGAACAATATGGGCCATATGCACAACTGAAGGGAAAATATGCTTGAGGGGCACTATCTTTCCTGAAGTGTATTTGCTTTTTTCTCAACAGGAAGTGGAGCTGAGAAAACAGCAACAGTGACTGGTATGGTTTATTTCCAACAGTGCTCCATTTCTAGCAGTGGGGCATTGGGACCTTCCATATTCAAGGAATCTTGTCCACATTGATTTATCTGTGTATGTCACCATATCGCTTTGTGTTGCAAACAATTCTGGGAAATTTTCTGAATTACATACCCATTTTGTGCAGGATCCTAGGCCAGAGCTCTTGGACCCATACATGAACTTAAGGGTGCCCCTTAGTCTTCACCCAGCACTCCCACAAGGATGGGTGTTTTAAGAAGATAATGGGAAAAGTTAGTCCGCCACTACTGGTTTTCTCATTGGAGAACCTCTAGAAAGCTTCTAGTGGATCCCAGAATTCTCCAGAGTTCAGTTTGAAAACCATAAGTATATGGGGTTCTGAGCCCAACTATAGATAGGAAATGTGCTTATACATATGTAGTTGGAAGGGCAGTATGTAAAGCCTGACATTTGCAGAGCCTAGGAAAGGAAAGGTCAGTCCTGATAATAGAAGAATGCAGCATCCAATTCCTAGCCCTATCAATGAAGAACCACCTCAGGACCACAGCTGTTACTTCCAGCAGTCCTAATAAACATTTGTGTTATCATATATCCCACTTAGTCACTAAAAGTGTCTAAGAGCAAGCAGCAGCCAACAGCATATCCAGCTGTAGAAACAGGCCATGTTCTGTTTGCCCTTACCACCAGTGGGCACCACCACTCTTGCACTTCCACTGCGCCTAGGAAGGACAGGTAGTAATGACATCATTTACAAATTATATCCCAGAGATAGAGTTGTGATAGTGGTGGTATAACTCAGGCTGTAGTGGGGAACAAAATACAACTTTAAACACAAACACTATTTAGAGAGAAAGGTAGGAAGAAGCAACCCCTCTTGGAGAGAACAGAGAGGTATTTGGAATATCTGGAACACAACTGCATGCAGAACCAGTTTGGGAGATGTGTTGGTTAATGCTGTTCCCTCCTTAAGGTATGCATGAGGTGAAAGGTCAGCAGTAGAGCAAAGGTAGTTCATAGGCAAGGTACGATGGCATCCCAAGTCAGAGAGCGTATAGGGTAGATGTTTCTGTCTGTATCTAATGCAGACTGGTGTTGCTTTGGGGCCTGGTCAGATGGTATTGCAAGCTGTAAAGCTGTTGTGGGTCTCTGGACTTCTGGGCTGGTTGTTTGGCTCCTGGCAGGGTGCACAGGGTGTGTGGGAAGTTCTTGTATGCTGCCCTTGCTCTTGATGCTCAGATTCATTACCCTGGAATATATGGCAGTTTGAAGTCTCTCTCCTCAATAAGGCACATCCGCCTTGGCTGCTACTAGCTGCTCTCAGCGAGACATCATCCGCACGAATTCTGCAAAAGAAAGTCCAAATATGTTGCTATCACAGGTGATGTGGGAAAGCCTATTTCATCTGCTACTAACCAAAAGAGGAAAGGAGAGGGTGATAATGGCAGCCTACCATCTTTCAGCCTAGCCAATATCCTGTATTACAAAGTAACTTAGGACCAGGAAGGGGTTAACATCATGAGTTTGCTGTATAGAGGCAATGAGGTGGGTAACTAAAGGGGAATAAGCCACTTAAGGTGATTGAGGGATCTTTAAACTAGTTCTATAAAAAACATTTACTACTTGTCTGGAAGGGGAACAGGGAAACTGCTTCTCCCAAGCCCGGCCTGCTCTGGTGTTGGCAAGAAGGAGCCATGGGAAAACAAACAGTAGGGTGTACTGTTAGCCTGTTGAATCAGCAGGGATTGTACTTTTTTCAGTTTGATCTTTTGCAGATGCTGTCATTTGACTCTGTCTATCTTAAATTAAGCCCAGAAGGGGGAGCTCGTGTGATCCATACAGTGTTTACAATATACAGTACTCCGTAGTGGCCTAAACAGGGTGGGGAGGGGGACCAGGTTGGCATTAAAACCTATGTAGGACTAAATCAGAAAATTAAGTATCAAAATACAGTTCAGATGCCATGGCCACTAGCTTAAATAATAACTATTCTTTTAAAAGTGCTCTTTTAACGCAAGCTTGTTTTGTTGAATTTATGTTAATTGAAGGATTTGTTTCTGAATGCCATTTCTTGAGGTATAAAATACAGTGATTAAAAAGAAGCAACTGACACTGGTAACAATGAACAACTGCCAATAAACTATTAAAGTTAAAATGTTTAAATTCAAAAAGTCATTGTTGTTCTGTTAATAGGGCTGGAAAATAATAATAGCCAGTCTTTTTTTAAAAAAAAATTGAATAATCAATTAAAAAACAAGGCATGCTTTTTTTTAAAAAAAGCCATCTGGTTTAAATTACCCTCGGCCTAAATACCGTAAAGGGACTAGATCCCATCTGATCTTGGAAGCTAAGTAGAGCATGTGGATGGGAGACTGTCGAGGAATACCAGGTGCTGTAGACTATATTTCAGAGGAAGGCACTGGAAAAGCCACCTAAGTATTCGTTGCCTAAGAAAACAGTATGAAATTTGTGGGGTTGTCGTAATTCGAGAGGCAACTTGAAGGCACACACACATACATGAATGTAGTCTTTCCTATATAAATAAAGCTTGACTTCTTTTTTAAACAGCAGAAACTGTATGTTTTTACTGCTCTTCCATGCATTAGTTTCTTACCAGTTGTGGAAGGAAAGCTTTCTAACAGCTCCGTCTCCCAATAAAAGGAAAGAGGTAAAGAAGTATCTCACAGTTTGCTGGGGCAGGAGGGTGGAAAGGTGGTTGTAGGAAAGGACTGAGCAAAAGGATCAGTGAATCGTCTGTTCTTCCTCAGAATCAGCTCGTATGGGGGTCAATTACCTTATTTTATAGATAGCCAAAAAGGTACTTAAACCAGAATCTGGTTATCCACACCCCCACCGCAATTCCTAAAACTCCATCTTGCTTTTCCAAGATTCCATAACACGCTGTGTCTGAGAAATAGGACTGCAGGTGGACTCTGGCCAAGATGGCTGACTGTTAGCAGCATGATCTGCATGTTGTCCAGTCTTGCAGGTTTTATTATTATCTTTAAGCCTTTAAAGTTAAGAAAGGATTCCACAAGGACAGAACTGAAGTCTCTTGGATAATCCTCTGATTCAGGAGTGAGCTGGGGGCCATCTGGTTAAGACATGCGTCTGGAAATTACAACATTCCCCAATTGCAAAGCTGAAGAACCATACAAGATTCAGAAAGGCTGGCTAGACAGAAGCTTCTCCAACCAAGGATTTACAATATGATAAAGGTCCTTTGATGGCCCATGCTGAACAGGGAAGGAGAACCCCTTGCTCGATTGGTGTTTTAGTACACTTGAGTGAGTACAAACAATTTGCATCATAAATTTTCAATGTCCAGTCTCCTTTATTAAAGTATTTGTAAACTGAAAGTAGTGCTGAGAGAGACGGAGAACATACCACTCAAAAAATAAATAAATAAATTGAAGATTAAATTAAGTGATCTGGAAATAAGAAATAGACTCAACATTTCTAAGACTTAAATAATTAAAAGGTTTAAATGGAAGCTACATTTTAGAAAAGGAGACTCTGACACTGGGACTCAAGCAGAAAGAGTTTTATATGAGGTCATAAACAACTTCATAAAAATTGGCCACTAGGAAAGTGTCTAGAGCTGGAGTGGATGAAACTGAACCTGTGTTTAATAAAATTCAAGCCTCAATATCTGAGATCTCTAACCTGATCTTAGATCTGAATAAACAAGTGACAGAGAGTAATGGGAATTTGGAACAGAAAATGGAAAAAAATTGGACTTATTAAGATTAGAGATAACAGGACACGTAAAGTACCATAAGGAGGCTGTATAAAAATAGTTTAAAGAGATCACAGTGTCTGCTAAGACTTTAATGGCTACTGCAAATATACATTGACAACTCAAAGGGAATTGTTATTTTACAGCAGGATTTGGAAAAGGTGCAGTACAGAATTATGATGACTGATTTAAAATCAAAGAAAACACAGATTAGGCTAAGAGCACTGCTAGAAGAGTAGATTGATTTAAGACAGGAAATTCTAAAAGCAATGGTGTATTTTACAAGTAGCTCTCCTGAAAGTGTTGATAAGGTGATTGAGACACTATAAAGGCAAAGCTCTGCATATGCACAGAGGAGTAAACTTCTGAGATGTGATAATTTGCTCCACATAGAAAAGCATCAGAGATGAAATACTGGGAGCACATTTTTTAAAAGGCTTAAAGTAAATGAGAATGAAATAATTATATTTAAAGAAATTCCAGAAAGAATGCTGAAGAAACAGAACAAAAATGTTTGGTAGAGATGCTCAGGAAAAAACAAAAACAAAAACAAAAAAACCCACCACATAGCCTTTTGCTGGATACAGTGGGCCCTCAGCATCTGCTGGGGTTTGGTTCCAGGACCCTCCATGGATACCAAAATCCGTGGATGCTCAAGTCCCATTATATACAAGGGCATAGTAAAATGGCGTTCCTTATATAAAATGGCAAAATCAAGGTTTGCTTTTTGAAACTTTTTTTTAATATCCTCAAATTGTGTTAGATTGAATCCATAGATGCTGAATCCTTGGATATGGAGGACTACCGTTCCAAAGCATTTGATAGCCACTTATTCAGGCAATAAATATGCAATAAATTCTTTAAGGAGAGTAAGAGATTTGTTTAAAAAGCTGAAGGATGAGGCTCAAGAAGGAGATATCCAAAAGGCTGAGCTCTTAATAAGAAATAAGAATGAAAATATACAGTAATAAGAATTTTTAAACAAAATAAATAAAATAAATTGAAATTAATTTCATGGAATGAAAATGGACTAAATTATCCCCAGGAAAGGGAAAACATGGCATTTTCTTTTTTAAAAATCCAAAATATGAAATTATTTGCCTTCCAAGAGACTCACATAAGCAGAAGAGACTGTAGGCCTCCTGCAGAATATAAGTATTGGTGTCTGCAAACAAGAATAAAAGAAATGGAGTAGTCTTCTACATAACCCAAACACTACAACCTAAATTGATATGTCAAGATGAACAAGGTATATGTGTAATTGTGGAACCGAATGGCAAGATAATGTATTTAATGGGCATTTATGGCTCTAATAATAAAGACATCAGAACTGGACTGATTTTCATTGGTGACTGGAATGAAGTTTCTGGTCCTAATATAGATAAATGTTCCAGTAAAGAAATTAAGGAAGATCAAGGGAGACTACTGCCCAAAACATTTTTTTAAAATATACAGAGTATTAAGGGGGGTGAGACTGCCCATGAGGGGCATTTCCCCCAGTTTCTATTAAAGGTGAGAAATTGGGGAGATCATAACATGACAGAGGTACCCTTACTAGGGTCACCATGGCAGAAAATGGGTAGGTGCCCACACATTCTAGATCACAATGCCACCATTTCCCATATTGCCACAACCCCAGTGAATTGGAAAACAATGTTAGGGCAGACTCTAGTCAGTTTCACCAGACCTCTCACACTATTCACCTAATCTTGGCCTGCACACCCTACCTTCAGTGGGAAAGACAAAAGCAGAAACGAAAGGAAAAACTTGTATTTTCTCTGATACCTTCAAAGTCCACAAGGCCATCCCCATTGAGATCAACGTCTTTGAGGATCTCATCCACTTCACGGTAGTTCAGCTGCTGCCCCAGGAGCTTACGCATGGCTTCACGTAGCTCAGCTATGCTGATCTGTCCATCACCATTTGTGTCAAACTAGAAGAGAAGGAGGAAGAGGAAGAAGAAGACTCATTCTAGTAACCTGTTTAACAGTCTGCCATTCGTGCACTTCTCTGATCTCCAGTACCACCTTACCTCCCTGAATCCAAGGGATACCATTAATGTCCTCTTCCACTTTTGATGGGCCATTAAGACTGCTGAATGGAGTGCTTGGATTTACTTGAAGTATAGACCATGCTCATCATGCATGACTTGCATGTCCCACACATTTCACCAGCTACACACTGCCAGCTTACAATGGATGCTCATGCAAACCTCACAAGCTGAAACCCTCAAATCACGTGCATATTTCACTAAAAGGGCTTTCATTATCACTCTGGAATTTTCCCCTGCTGCAGTTAATGGGATTTACTGTACCTGCTTTAAATATCTCCCTAATATCAATAGACAACAGCCACAATCCTATCCATATGTTATGAGTCCAGAAGTTCCCCATGAAAGTAGCTGGACTTCTTTGTCCAAAGCATAATAACTGCATTTAGTTCTAGGTTATAGAAGATGTATTTTCTCAGCTGATATGCATCCGTCTACAGAGGTGGCAGTAATACTCCTTCAGTTATGCATTTGCTGGTGCAATGTTGCCATTCAACACAAGAGTCACAGCACAATAAACACATATGTAATTCTGTATGCAGGGATTATGCTACACAACCCAGATGTAGGACCTTGACCAATGTTTCTCCACTTGCCCACACTGGATGGTCCTCTGACTAGTTTCAAAAAGCCATCACACATGTACCCTTCTAACCCAGGAGTGGATTAAGTATAGCTCTTGGGTTACATGTAACCTGGGGTTGCAAGACTTACTGTTGCCCTTAACCCCTCTGGACTCCACAGGTTGCCCTTTTACTGCCTCCCACAGAAGCGCAAAATGCCTCTCTTAGAAGCTTCCAGGAGCAACAATTTATGTTTTGAATTTATGTTTTGAAGGGACCCCTGCACTGTGACATCAAATACAGTTGTCCCTTCATATTAGCTGGGGTTTGGTTCCAGGAGGCTCCCGTGGATACCAAAATCCATGAATACTCAAGTCCCATTATATGCAATGGCATAGCAAAATGGTGTTCCTTATATAAGATGGCAAAAACAAGATTTGCTTTTTGGATTATTATTTTTTAAAGAATATTTTCAAGCTGTGAATACTTAAATTTGTGGATACCAAATCCGTGGATATGGAAGGACAACTGTATAACATTTTTACAAAACCAGAAATAAACTTCCACCCATTTCCCTTTGGAGGCATTTTTGCAATTTAAGCAGCCCTGGAAGGTCACCAGGGCAGAAAACACAGTTACCAGTCCCTGTTCTATCTCACCATGTCACCACTTTCCATAATGCCACAACCCCAAGGAACTGGAAATTGTCAAGGGAGAGACTCGTGTCAGTTTCACCAAGACTTTTATCATTTTCTCTAATGCTATATCACCAACATCTTGTAGTATCACTGTTGACCCAACTTGGTGTGTAGTACATGCTCTTTTTGCAATCTGAATGGAGTAGGGTACAGAATCTTAAAACTCGCTCTCTCGTCCTCAGAGTAGAAGTTACCAATGGCAGCAGGTGAAAGTGGTGAAGGCATTGGTATACAAGGGGATAATGCAGGGGTGGGAAGGCATTGCCCCCAAATAAGACTTCTGCTCCCGAATGGAATTTTCCTTCAGTCCCCAAATTTCTAGTATTTCAGTAACTTAAAACTTCAGTTAAGCATTTAAAAATAAAGTTTTACTATCCAAAGAAAAAGGACAGGCATAGTTGAAGGAATGAGAACACAGCAAATATAAGAATTCTAGGTGTGAATTATTCAGTACAGTACTTCATTCTCTGCAGTGCTAGAAATTTGGGGACTCAAAGGAAAATTCCAATGAGGGACAGAATTTCATTTGGAGGGGCAATGTCCTCATTTTGCCTCCCCAGCAATTATATCCCTGTTGGTATAACCGGCAAGTCTCTCCCATGACCATGACAGGTTTAGTGCAAGTGAGACAGTAGTGAAAGAAATGTCTGTGGGCTAGAAGGATATCTGTGGAAAACAGAGGAGGGACTGCAAAGAAAATCTACGTAGGTGAAAATGATGGGGCTTTTTCATATAGTGGGGAGAAAATTCTACAGTGGAATATGCTGCCCTGGAGTGTGGTGGAGTCTCCTGCTTTGGAGGTTTTAAAACAGAGGCTGGATGGCCATCTGTCGGGAATGCTTTGATTGTGTATTCCTGCAGGGCAGGGGGTTGGACTGCATGGCCTTCGTGGTCTCTTCCAACTCTATGATTCTATGAAAATACATGTTTTTTCAAAAGTGAAAAAACACTTCCCAAATCTATACACCACTAAGGGCCAAAATGCTGGGTGGAGGACTGAAAATGCACTATTTTCAGGTGAAATAAAAAACTTAAGGACAGTTGTTGTTATTGCTATTTATAACCCTCCCTTTTTCCAGTCTGGGATTCAAGGTGAGAGAAGTCCTTTTTGATGGCTGCCCCTAGACTCTGGTACTTATTTCCCAGGGAGGCCAGAATGGACCCCTCCCTGCTGTCCTTCCATCACCCAGCAAAGACCTTTTTATTCCAGCAGGCTTTTAAAATGGAAAGTTTTTAAAGAATGGGCTGGGTGTGTGTGCTATATTGTTTTAGACTGAACTGTTTTAATAACTTTTTATCTTTTAATGGTAGTTTATCTTTTTATGTGTAGTTTTTAAATATTTTTATTGAGTCAAAATCATGAAATAAAGAATATACAGAAATTTTAAACTTGTACATTTCATTCCTTGTTACATTTTTTCCCTTTTTTACATAAAAAGATAACTACCAGACCAACTTTCTTTACAATGTATTCCAATTTTTCCCTTCTTACCAAGCTATACATCTCTCAGCAAATTTGCATTGACTTTTTCTGCTATATACCTATATCTTCTTATGCATTCCTTCCTACTAGTTTGTTTATATTGCCTATATTTCCTTTCATTACATAATCAAGTTACCTTAGTATATGAAATCTCATAGCTCTTTTTTTTTCTTTACAACTGGTTCAACAAATCTTTTCTCCTTAGATATATTTCCAGGATAATCCTGGTCCTTCATATATTTTGTGGGATAAATCAATTTCACAATCCTAACCACTTATTTCCCATTTTGTTTTCCATATTTTTTTTACAGGCTCCCATTCCTTTTCTACTCTGTCCACGGATTTACCTTTCAGAAAGGCCGTGAGTCTATCCATGTCTAAAGTATCGTATAATTTGATTAGCCAGTCCTCAATTGTTGGTATTCTTTTTTCTTTCCAATTCCTGGCATAGATGATTCTTGTGCTCGTTATCATATATATCAATACTCTCTTTTTGTCCTTTATATTAACCTCCTCCATGCTATCTGTCATATTTAGAAGATAAATCTCTGGTTCGAGAAAGAAGTTTATTACCAGAATCTCACTTATTCTAATATGTATCTTTTTCCAAAAGTTTTTTGCCATTTGACACCTCCACTACATATGAAAAAAAGTTCCATCTGCTTCCCCACATTTCCAACAACTCCTTCTACCTGTTTTATAAATTTTATCTAATCTAACTGGTGTAAGGTGCCATTGAAAAAACATTTTTATATAATTCTCTTTCATAGCTTGTGACAATGTGAATTTTTGTGTATATTTCCACGATCTTTCCCACCTTTCCATTTCTATAATTATGTGTAGTTTTAAATCATTTTAATATTGTCAAAAGTTTGATCCTATTTTCATCCCAATCCTTGGATTCACTGTGATTGTAGACAGCTGGTGACAGAGCGATGTCACTCAGCTACCATTCACTTTGCCGCTGCTGGAAACAAGATACAAATATAATAACAATAACAATCACCACCACAATAATAAGGTGGCTTACAAAAATTAGAACAGATGCAGGGAAAAATTCACATCATAAAGAAGTTAAAAATAGAACTGAACAAACACTCGATAGAATTAAAAGCATGACCAGTAAAAAGAAAAACAACACATATAGGCAATATAGCACGTTATGAAAGGCCCCTTCCCCCTAAGCCATCAGTCCTCAAAGGCCTGCTGAAACAAAAGATCTTTACCTGACTACAGAAAGATTGGACAGAGACACCAATCTAACCTCTCCATGAAGGGAGTTCCAGAGCCTGGGAGCAGCCACAGTGTTCCAATCGGATGTACCTGTGAGGTGGTTGAAATGCAGCCTTTCCTGCACAACCATTGCTGACATCCACACATGCAAACTAACAGCAGGAGAGAAGTTACAAAAGTGCTTTTAGTGGTATTAGGTTAAATCAGCTGTAGTAGAGGAGAGCTGTTTGCTGAGCACAAATATCACTGTATTTGCACTGAGGGCTAAGAGGAAAGTAACAGAAATTTCCCCATTCTCTACACATGCACACACATGGTCCTCCGTCCATTAACTGCTGGATTGTGTGATTCTCACCTCACGGAAGGCATCCCGTAGTTCTTTCATCCCAATCATGTCTGCTGTCTCTGCCAGCATCTTGGGACCCATCAGCTCCACAAAGTCATCAAAATCCACTTTCCCTCCAGCTGGAGAGAGAGAGAGAGTTTTAGCCAGAAGAGGGCTGGATAGTGCCAGGCTGAGCATTTATAGGCCACTTTCCAGTCAACAAACTGAACATCCTTCCATCTGTCCTGCCTTTTCCTTCCCTCCCACCACCCTACCATCCCTTCTAGTAGGGATTAAATGTGCTTGTAGCAAAGTAGAACAGATGCAGATCGTCAAGATGTGTGTTGTGTTAAGAAAATCACATCACAAGTGTTTTGTCCTATGTCTGATTCACATGACCATTTTGTAAACAATCTGTGCAGTAAAAATGCCACCTGCACAAGATGAAAAATCCCCAGTGTGAATTTTCTTTGAATAGCCTATTAGTGAAGGAACACAATAGGATAATCATGAAGTTCCTTGGAGTGTTTTTTTTTTAAAAAAACAATGGATGCTATGAATACACGGCATGCTGTGTGCAACATGGCTCTATCTGTGGATGGGTACGCTTGTGTCTTGTAGGAAGATGTTTCTGTGTTTGTTTAGGAGGTTTTGACTCCCATCAGATGTTTCTGTGCTTCTGTTCCTATGAAGCTCCCAGTAGTAGGCTTCCTCTTCTTCGCTAAAAGTCCTTACAATATACAAAATTTCCAGTGGCAGTTAGTAGTGCTCATGTCAGTGAGATGGTGAATTGGCTATAGGATTTGTCTGAACTTTAAAGAAGCTTATTAAAGTTCTGAACCTATGTGGGTGGATAGGGCCCAGCACCTTGGATAGCTCCTTTAAGTCTGGACTAAAACCCAGAGTAGATTTAGCATCCCACTGAGGTGGAAGCCACAAGCTTCTACTATTCCTTATCCTTACATGACAGAGTGGAGGCAGAGTGAACACACTAGGCCAGCCAGCATGTTTCAGTCTTTTATTATTATTGTGGAGCTTTTCTCTCTAAGTGCAGAAGAGGGACTCTGCCATTGTGTATAAATGCTGATAAGAAAGTGTATGAAAAATATGGATTCTGCACCATCTTCTTAATTTTAGTTTGGCACCGGGATTAATCACTGGGGTTTGGAGGGGAAAGGCTGCTGTATATAAGTCGGCAGGTGACTTGAAGGAACATACCAGGGAGAAACCAGGAAGTGTGAGTTGCATTCTGTGTTATACAGGCTATTACTGGTGAATATCAGACTGTCAGAGAACTCTGAGGATGGCTATGTGAAAAGGATGTCTCACCCTTTAAAAACAATGATACTGTTTAGGGAGATTAAAAAGAAAGAAAAAAACTGTGGAGTTAATGTAACAATTCTTTAGGAGGTTCTAGTCTATTGTTTGAGTTTTGAATCAGGATAATGGATTCTAATCACATTACAAGAGTTAATTGGCTTACCTACTGTAAAGATGTTTGTGTTATCAGCAAAAGTTCTGCAAATGGCCAGTGTTAGTTATGTAATTGTCACTGCCACTGCTTTCGGATCTCTTTCGGCAGGCCTTCCTGATTAGATCCTGGCCTCAGGAGCTGCATCTCCTGGCCTTTTTTAATCTTGTGTATATTTGTTTTTAATGTGATTTTAGTTAGATGGTTTTAATTTTATAATTGTTTAATGTCTTTTTATGGGGGAGTGTGGGGGTGGGTGGTGCTTTTAGTCGTTATTACAATGTTTTAATTGTTGGAAGCCATCCTGATTGTTTTTAGCAGAGGGGCGGGGTATAAATTATGATGATGATGATGATGATGATGATGATGAATTTAATTTCCCTCTGAGTACACTGTCTGCAATCCCATCACCAGCCATGTGTACTGCATATGTAACTGAAATTCTGGAGAACACTCCATGAACCTGATCAAGTGGTTCATAAATGTCCATGTGAAAATAAATTGATTAGCCTTTGAGGTGGCCTCTTTATTATCACAGTGTAGAAAAGCATGACTATTTGGCCTGTAATGTAAAGCTCTTTATAAATAACAGGGGAAGGTTTCTTTTCTATTCTGTGCATCTCAGAGGATACCATCAGGAGACTGGCACTGTGCAGTAGACATGGAAGAAAGGTGGATGATATTTCTTGACATGAATATTCATCAGCCTTCTACCTAACCCCATCCAAACAAATGTTTCTCGATTCAGTTTCTCCTCAACTCAAAATAATGGCCTTCTGGCAGAAAGGAGAGTCATGAAATCCTAATAACCCTCTTCATGACTTGCATTCTGGTAAAACACCTTCTCTGGAATAAATATATAGGCTTAAATACAATTACTAGTCTCAGCTAGAGTAGTCTCATTCATTGAATGAGATTTATTTAAGTGTTGATTTAGTCTTTCAACAATTGATTCAATAGGTCTACTTTAGGTTGATGTAGCAATTGGATTTAAGACAGGGGCGGGAATCACGCAGCCCTCCAGATGTAATTGGACTTCAAGTCCCAACAGTCCTTGCTAGCATAGCCAATAATGAAGCTGTGAGTTCAATCAAATCTGGAGGGTTGCATGGCTCCCACCCTCAATTGAGGCTATAGTGTGTGCCTCTGATAGTAAAAGACAGGCAAAACCAAGTTCTAGCTTAGTTGTGGGAGAGTACATTCTTTGCATGCAACAGGCAGCTTCAGTCCCTGCCGTCTCTAGACAGGGCTAGAAAAGACCCTTGCCTGAAACCTGGAGGGCTGATACCAGTCACAGCAAACCACCTGTGCTGGTTTCCTCAGAGTCAGAGACTATTTGGGTTGAACAGAGCTATGTCAGAAAAGGCTTACCAAGGAAAGCAAACTGAGCTTGAGACATTCCTTGTCAGGGTCAGAGTAATTCCAGTGGTGGTTGGTGGCTTCCGTGTCAGTGGAGTGGTGAATCCACCCCAGGTTTTGATCTAAACTTTCAAGGTGCTGAAACCTATCCACAAAATAGGTTCAGCACCCTGGATAGCTACTTTAAATTTCAGACTAAAACCCAAAATGGATTTACCACCCCACTGACATGGAAGCAGCCACTAGTAACCTCATGGATGCATTCTACTATTGTGTGAGTGAAGATGAATTGGGAGAGGTCAAAAGTAAGTGTTGTTTAGACTATTAAAACACCAGCACAAGAGTGAGGGATAGCCACAATCAACTCCTGATATTACACATCTCCAGCAAGGGTAGGCAGAGGGACAGAAAGAAAGAGCAGAGGGTCTACACTGGATGGAACTGGCAGCTTGCTAAATGGGGATAATTCATTGGGGGTAATTCACCACTGGGGCATGCATCATTCTGTAGTGTTGCCTTTGGTTCTATATTGAAACTTACTGATCTGCTGAGATAATTCAATGAGCTCCATTTCAGTGGGCATGTAACCCATGGTACGCATACATTCCCCCAGGTCCTTGTAGCTGATGTAGCCATCACGGTCTTTGTCAAATTCCTTGAAGGCCTCCTTTAACTCTGGAAGGAGAAAAGATGCTATAAGTTTCCACTCAAATACAACTAGACCCCCTTTCTTTTCATAACAAGAATTGCAGCTTAAGAAGATTCATATCAGCTTGTTGCTGTTCTTTTCAACTTGTTGATTAACTAGCTACCCTTAAAAATCTGGTAATCCATATGTGTCTTGCAAGCACCAATGCAAATGGGAAGAGAGCTGCTGGACTTACCCAGTGCCGCTGCCAGCTCCTTTGAGGGTATGGGCCGGCCCCCCTTTGCCCCCTTGGTGCATGTGGTGGCTGGCATGGGGGCTGCCATAGTTGTCTTGACCTTCCCGGCCTGCTCTGCAGGCCGGGAAGGGTGCAAAAAGGAGAACCAACCAGGGCAGGTCACCCCTGCCCTGACTGGTTGATCTGGAGGGAGGCAAGATACTGCTGCTTTTTGCAGCAGTTTTGCAGCAGTTTTATGACTGCTGCTTTATGGCACATCGGTTGGGCATATATACCCGGCCACCGCGCTGGATTGGTTAGTGGCTTTTCGGGAGCTGAAACCCACCCACCTCCCTTTATTTCTTGTTGCAGGTTCATAGGTGATTTTGTAGCATGTATTTACTTTCTATCACAATTTTGGGGAGCGGTTGGCATGGGTCCTGATCCGAGGTCATCGGTAATGGGAGGGGGATCTCCGTCGAGCTCATGGCCAAGGCCAAGGAGACCCCATCCTTCCCAGTGGTTGGTGGAAAGCGGGGGAGGGTGGTCAGGCATGTGGGGCCTGGCCAGGACTCCCCTTCATCAGTGGTGATGTCGGTAGTTAACCGACAGCACTATCATTGACCAGCATTCAAGTTGGTTGATGTCTGGATCTGAACCCATGTGATGTTGAGCCAACCACTGCAGCTGTTATCAATAAAGTTGTGGCCTTTATTGCCAATATAAATATCATCATGTAACAATATAACTTTCCAACTGATATAATGTGTCTGTCATTATTTGGGTAAGAGGGGTGGTGGGAGAACATCCAGCCTGGACATGCAAGGAGAAGATTGGGCCCCAGAACAAGGTATATCCATTTTGCTAGCTGCTACACAGCAAAAGCACTATCACCTTTCCATACCCTCCAACATTTCACAGATGAAAATTGGGACACAGGTACGAAGCAAAATCAGAGTGTGGTCAAGATGACAAAAGTTATTAATGAGGAGGAATGCACAAGTTAGAAGAGACTGGGACAGTTTGCTTTTGTATGGGTCTACAAGAAAGGGCAAAATTCTGCCCCCCTCTCACCTATTCAGTTAATAGAGTACAGACTACTTTTGCACTTTGAACTCAGCTTGCAGCTACTGAAGTAACCTAAGGACAAAGGGGATAAGTTGGAGGAGGAGAGAGAGAAACTGGGACACTTCAAAAGCAGCTGAAAAAAGTGGGATGACAGTGGATTAATGAGACTGTCACTGCCAAATCAGCATAGCTGGAGGGTATGCGTTTCACCAGTGCCAACACCCGAACTCACACTGGAGGTCTGCTCTGGTGGAACAGTAGCTGTGAGTGTCACTGTAAGAACACTGGGACAGAATGGGTGCCTCCAAACAAAGTTTTTATCCTGAAGTCACCCTGCCTCAAATACGGGGATCCAAGTGATATTGCTTTCCATTGTAACCCTTCTGTGTTTTCCCTCTGCTCCCTCAACCCCTTTTTTTTTGACTGACAGAAGAAAATCATTAAGGAGGAGAAGACAAAATAGATGCATAATGCCTTTTGACTGGCTGTGTTTGTTTGTTTAACACACACCCCATTTCTCCCAGTGCAGGACACAAACAAAAATACAGCTAAAAACCAATCAGTTATAATGCTGAAGAGCAATTCTTCATCTGGAAGCACCCAGTGTTAGTCCAACATGAGGTCCCGTCTATACGAGGGGTGGGGGGAAATATGAACACGTTCAAAAAAGCAGGCATTCACAATGATGCAACCTGTCTTCACAGTCAAAAGAGCCCCCATAAACTCTGCATGACCCCCCTAGCCAAGATGGTGGCCACAAGTGATTTACTCATGATTTTAAATTTGCTGCCACCAATTTTAAAAAAAAAAGTTTTCCCATGGTGCACACATGTAATATTTCGTTTTTTGTTTTTTTTTTAAAAAAGGGGGAGAGAGTATAAGATTGCTGTATGGTCGACTTACTAGACCCTCACTTAGCCAAAAATCCAACATGGCGGCAGAAGGCTCTTTCCCTGTTTGCTAGTCCTGCCCCCATGCTTGTCCAGCCAATCAGATTGTGCTGCCTGTTTATATCTGCGTGAATGCAACTGTCCAAACGATCACACATTTACATGTCATATGGAGATTTTTGGAAAATCCAGACAAAGCCCCGGAACTATGCACATGGACTTTGCAGTGCCCCCCCTTCCTAATGACATGTACTTGTGCAAATGTCCATATGAACAGATCGCCTTCCATTTGCATCCCGTTCGTATTATTTTCACCATTTCGACAGGCCCCAAGTTTACATACAAGGACTGAATTCACACTTAAAAATCAGGGAACTGATGTATCAGATAACTTCCCCATCTGGTAAGGCAGTGAGCCAAAGAAGCAGGCAAGGGTACAAAGCTTTGGAAGGCATGGAAATCCAGACAAGTTGATAAGACAGAGCATAAAGTGAGACAAGGAAGCTGGTAGCCTCTTAGCTGACCTGACCCAAGAGCAGTGGCGGCACTAAGGGGTGTGTGGAGAGGCTGAAGTGCACCAGATGACACCGTCCAGGGAAGGGGTGACACTGGCCTTAGTAATTCCACAGCCTAAGAGCAAGTTTCCTAAGAATTTCCAGTCAAAAAGAATAGTATTTCTACTTAGTCAGTCCCAGACGGTAGCTGCATAATAGGTCTACAGAATCTACTGCACATTAAAACAAAGTGAAAGGTAAGGAGTTTAAAGGCTAAGGGCTCTTTCATACTACACAATTTAACACTATGATTACACTTTAATTCCCATGGGTTCCATCCTATGGAACCCTGGGATTGGCAGTTTAGAGAGTGGTATTTAGAATTCTAGACTCCACAACTGTTCCAGTTTGGCAGAGACAATCCCAATTAATCCTCTGGTGTCCACCCCCCACTTTTCAATTGCTTTTAAAATAATGTCTATATGGTGAAAATATTCCTCACAGAAATTGAGGAGAATACGATTTGTCTTCATGAGATCCCGCATCAATCCGTAGTACTTGGAAGGAGGGGGGCAAAAAACTCCAAATACTCCCCAGGAAAAGTCTTTCAAGCTTTTCCCGTAATTTTTTTTAAAAAACTCAGAAGGGAACGAGCGTTCCCACTCATTCAAACAACTGATTCACTTTGCTGCGCATTCTCGATAAGAGCGGAAGTAGAAAGCTGATTGGTTGGACATGTTCAGGGGGCAGACCTTGCTGGCAAGGCAAGTGCCCCAAACTGCCATGTTGGATTTTCACTGTAGTGATTGTGAGCTGAGGTGATGGAACAGCCTTTTTGTCTATTTATTTACGTGGAATATTGCACTTTTGCACCTTGGATATACTTTAAAAAAATACTGTTTGGTGGTGGCAACTGATGGGAATAAAAACATGAGTAATTCACTCATGTCTGCATTTTAGACTGACAGGCATGCCTGTTTGAACAATGAACACTGATAGCTTTGCATGCCTGTGATCTTGCCAAAAAATTATTGAGACAAATGAAAACTACTGGGAATTGGCATTAGTGTGCATCAATCCACATTGTTTTGCCTCGTATAAACAAGGTTTCCCTCTCCTCCCACTTTGTCCTCAGTTTACTTCTATTGTTGCTAACTGGGTTTAAGGTGCAAAAGTAGTTTGCATTCAATTAACTCACCAGGGGGGAGGGAAGAGAAAGGTTGGAATCTTGCCCTTCCCAATAGGCTGCAGGCAAAAGCAAACTGCCGAAGTCTCTCCTAGCTTGTGTGTTCTTCCTCATAAATAACATTTGCCATCTTGACCACACTAGATGTTGCTTGACCACATGTGCCCCAGTGTTCATCTGTGAAATGTTGGAGGTCATGGAATTCGCAGCCAAAGAGTTCCTCTGGTGTCTCACTAAGCTATAAACCCCAGGATTGCATAGAATTCAGGCATGATTATTAAAGTGGAATCATGAAGCTATAATTGTATAATTTGAAAGATCAATAAGTGTTATTGATTCAGGAGCTGTTTCATGGGGGCATCCCAGTTTGCCACTCACATGGCAAATGTGTTTTTTTTTGGGGGGGGGAAATCTCTTAATGAGCAAGAGATACCACATCTTTTGTGCACAGCTATGTAATTTTTTCCCCATACAGATTGAACCACATGCTCCCTTAGATGGCCATTTACTCCTCCTCTGCTACTTTCAATTGTTTTATGTATCTGTTTCTTAAAAGGGGGCATAGGCTGAGGTTGGGAATCATGCAGCCCTCCAAGGCTAATGTGAGTTTCAGTCCAGCAACCTCTGGAGGGCCACATGATTCACACTCTGGCACAGGCCTAAATCCAATGGCTACTCGCAGCTACAGTAGACTCACCAAATTAATGAGATTTATATAAATGTTTCCTTACATTCAGCTACTGGCTCACTGGGTCTACTCTAGCTGGGACTAGCTATTGGATTTAGGTCTCAAGACATTTTGCAACAATTAAAGCATATAAAAGTTGAGAAGAAAAGAATGGATCTATAATAGAAAACACTCCTTTTCCCACAAGAATAACAACAGTCAATGAGCATAACCCTGGTGCCTAAAAACCAGCCAGTGACATGCCATTAAATGCCTGGCAGCAGAAAAATGTCTTCACTTGGTTGAAAATGATGTTAAGTTTAGGCCCAGCTGGGGGCAACAACCAAAAAAGCCTTCTCCCTTATTACCACTCTCCACTCTTTTGCGGGAGGGGTCTCAAAGGAATGCCTCAGATGCTGATCTCAGGGTATGGGAAGGTTCATGACTAGGGCTGCTAGATGGAAAACTGGAGATGGCTCCTGTGGTATTAATGGCTCTTTAGAAAAGGGGGGTGTAGCAAGTGTTGCTTGTCAGGCAACCAAATAACAAGCAACACCTACTGAAATTCCCTTTTCCACACAACCATTACAGCTACAAAAACCATCTCTGCTTTTCATTCTGGTATCCCTATTCACGATTGAAACTGAACAAAATATTAATTCTTCTCACTGTTAGTGTAATTTTATGCTTACAACAGCTTCCACAGTTCCTGAGAATGTAGAGCCAGGTGGGAATCAACATCCATGTGTTGTTGGACTGCTAATCCCAGCATTCCTTCCTATTGGCTATGCAGCCTAGGGCAGATGGGACTTACAGTCCAACAACATCTGGAGGGTCCATCATTTCCATTCCTGTGACAGGACAAAACAACCTTGCAACCAACCCTCCTCTGAAAAAGCTTTTTGCCAACCCATTTAAAA
The DNA here is from genome assembly GCA_030847615.1 of Gambelia wislizenii. NCBI lineage: Eukaryota > Metazoa > Chordata > Lepidosauria > Squamata > Crotaphytidae > Gambelia > Gambelia wislizenii. The sequence goes on from JAUMIR010000001.1 coordinate 341,016,070, forward strand.
AATTTTTTTGAGGATATGCAATTTTGCATGTTAAGCTCACGTGTAGCCTTGACTGCTGCATGGCTCTAAAAGCTCTTGGCTTTTTAACATGTCCATGCTAACCCAGTGCTGATGCCAGGCCTGTACTGCCCACCACAGATATCTGCTGATCTCTGGGAGTGGTCATTGAGGAGGGATGGGCTGTGGGGCCCTGGACTTAGGCTTCAAAGTCCATCCCTAACAGTACCATGGTAGACGGCTGGTCTGAGACCTTTTGCTGCTTGAATTGGTGCAGCAGATCCCCCTTCCACATATCAAGGTGCATTATACTAAAGGGCAACCAAGTTACTTGGTACATGATGCAGAAAATCCAAGCAGACCAACTAATTGCTGCCCTTTCATAGCAGCGAAAATCAGCCACCTGCCTTGCTCCCCCTAATGGTAGTGTCAGCTCTGCTACTGTAGAAGAGGTTGGATTACAGCCCTAACAGTTGAAGAGAACAGATATGATGGTATTTTTCAGTTTACCTTCAATTTCCTCTGGTCGCAGCTCTCTGTCCTGGAGAAAGGAGGAAAGAAGGAATCCAGTAAATAAGCAAATACTGGCTGTCTTGCCCACCCACACCCATTCTACATACAAACTTCTGCTACTGACCTTCTAATTACATGCTGCATCCCAAATACAGTCTCAAGGAAGTCTTCCTCACTCAGTTCATTCCTTCTCTGTAATGAAGCCTTGTTCCTTTGGGCAGCCTACTTCTATCCATGTTTATTTGGAAGCAAGACCCAGTACAGCAAGACACATCGTTGCTGGTGGAGGGGGAGCCATGGTTCAATAAGGCTTCCTCCCAAGTATGTTGGTAGAAGATTATAGCCTCATGATGCATCAATGTTGGGTTCAATGTAACCTCCTTTTAGGCCATAGATCAACTGGAGGAAAGCTCCTCTGACTCCTCAAAGAAACACTGAAGGGTCCTCTTAACAGCAGAAACTTAGTGTGAATCTGAGTAGCCCAAAAGCTGGTGTTACAGAGGGGCTAAGAACTGAGCACCTAATCAGGAAGTCCCCAATAGAAAGGTTGCCTCTGTCATGTGCTCACTAGGTGGCCTTAGGCATGTCACTCCCTCTTTCAGCCTCCATTTCCCCACCCACTTTGTAATCTAGGAATACCACAATTGACAGGAGATAATGAGTTGAGAATCAACTCAGGCCAGTCTAGAGCACTACATACAAATGCCATAATCATCGGTCAAGCAATCAGTGACTTTTAAGGGTTTTCTAGACAATGAAAATACTCCTTCTAGAATTTGAGAAGAATATCTTTTGTCCCAACACACTGTGAATGAGATTCGCAGTACAGTACGACCCCCACATCCACTGAGGATTGGTTCGGGGGCTGTGGATACCGAAATCAGTAGATAATAGTGAATATAATTGAAAATAATAGGACTTCTGGTTTAAAATACCATAGAGTTGCCTTGGAGGACCTAGAAAATGGCTATAGAGAACACATTTTCTAGGAAGACTCTATCGTAGGTGAGCTGTTTTGTGTCCCATACATAATTGAATCAGTGGATAATGAATCAGTGGATACAGGGGTCCTACTGTATTCGGAGGAGTGGGGCCAAAGGCTCCATCTACTGCATGGGAAAAACCTTCATTGCTTTTCCCGAAGTTTTTTAAATAACACATTGAAATGTGCATTACCACTTGTTTGGACATCTGATTAGGGACACTGCACATTCTCAATGAAAGTGGAGAATGGGTTGGTTGGACATGTATGTGGGGTGGGCTTGCAAGCAAGGAAGTGGCCAGAAACACCATTTTGGAGTTTTGTGTTATCGGTCATGTACTTTTTTGCCCAACTAAGGCAACCAAATAGTTTTTTAAGCAGAAGGTCACACTTGCCCACCTTTGATTTACATTTTTTTAAAAATTACTGTGCAGCAGTGACAACATGTAGAGAATAATAAGATGCTGCAATTTACTCAGCCACCATTTTGATTCGCAGGCATGGCTGCGTGTGCACTCCAAACATGGATAGCTTTGTATATAATCGATTTTGCCAAAGGACTGTGGAGACAAATGAATGCTGCTGCAAGTTTGTGTTAATGTGCAAGAATCAGCATTATATCTTCTCATCTAAACAATCCCTTATTGTTGGACTTGTGACCTATGGGAAATGGACTCAGTGAAGGACACTTCTAACAAGCCAATTTCCATATGGGAAAAAGTTGAAAATCCACAAGCTGTGGCACAAATGGTTCTACAAATACAAAGGCTGAATAGCCGCTGCCTACATGAGCTGCCCAATTTGTACACATGCAGCAAAAAGCAACACAAAGGTTGTGCTTTGTCAGCTAACACATATATGCTTCTTCCTAAATGTAAGAATATTAATCTTCATGGAGGAAACAACAATGCATGGCTCAGTTCTGCTCAGAACTGAATCAGATCTGAGCCATACATCAGCATCCAGTTATAAGTACCCTTTCACACTACACAATTCTTTAACTACTTTAAAGTAGTTCTACTTTAACTGCCATGGTTCCATCCAATTGAATTCTGTGTCTTGCAGTTGAGGTCATGTGTTTAGAGCTCTCAGCCAGAGAACTCTAGTGTGTCACCAAACTGCTATAACTGTGTGCTGTGAAAGGGCCCATACAAAGGAGGTGAGGGGAGCTTAAGGGGCTTATCACATGAGGGAAGGGAAACAGAAGTAAAGCTCAAGAGTAGCACATCCCACCTTGCCTTATTGCACAACATCATAGAATCATAGAATTGTAGAGTTGGAAGAGACCACGGGGGCCATCCAGTCCAACTCCCCTGCCACGCAGGAAATCTTGATCAAAGCATCCCCGACAGATGGCCATCCAGCCTCTGTTTAAAGACCTCCAAGGAAGGAGACCCCACTACGCTCCGAGGGTTCAGCTGTTCCATGGTTCATTCCAGTCCCATAGGAGATGGTGGTAAAGGTGAGTCTTTTCGCTAACAGAATTTTTCCAGTTAACAAAAAGACTCATGTTTACCACCGTCTCCCCCAGGACCGAAACAGAAGAAAAACTGAAGCATGCAGACATCATGTGAAGGCATGGCGGGCTGTGCTATTCTCGGGCTTTACTTCCGCTTCCCTCCCTTGTGCAATAAGGCTCTAAATGATGGTGACGTGGGGAGGGGGAGCAGTGACAGCTATGCTCTAAGGTGCCATCTTAATGGAGCAATGGTGGAAGCTCAAGTACATACGATCTGTGTGATGGCGATGCTCTGACGCAAGAAGATGCAGGCTGGCCCCACCAGGCCATGCAGCACTGAGTAGTTCTGTAGTGAGGGATACGACATGCCATCGATAATTTCATCCACATCGTTGCTGGTGGAGGGGGAGCCAAGGGCCTCTGTGGGCTTCTTATTCTCCTGTAGCATAGCTTACAATTAGCTGAGCATGGTTAGGCAGAGCCTCATTTCCCCACATGTCAGGACTAGAGTGCTTAAGGCCTTGGCTCCTAGGAAATTCTGAGAAAGCAGAGGTTTGGATAATGGAGAATATGGAAAGGAGGAAGGACAAAGGAGGAAACCCGGAGGTATGTGAAAGAAATAGTGGCAGGCCATCTTCCCTCTGCCCTGGGCAAAAAAGTTTTGCATTTTTTTCAGTCCCAATTTATCTCAGTGTCACAACTGACATGGGAAAATTCACAGTTAGGCCTGCATTTCCTCCAGACCTCAGTGAATCCTTGATAGCAAACCAGAGGATTACCCTCTACCAAGTGATAACTCACCCAGCCAAATAGGGAGCTAGTCAATTGCCTTATCTGACCCCATGTAGATGATGTTTTTTGATTTCTAATCCAGTACAGATATGTAAGAAAACTCTCTACTGAAAGACAGACACACAGAAAAAAGAACCAACCTACACATAAAAACGGGCAATTGACAGACATGAACAACTCCCCAACACATACAGAGGTTGGCATTTCCTTCCTTGCATAACCATGCCACAGTGTCTTCTCTCTTTTGCTAAATAAGATTCTGTCTTGACAGGGTGACAAAAGGAAAGACTTAGCCTATCTAACACCCATACCTGAGTGCCCCCAGCATTCAAACAGTCACATGCTTCACAGAGACACATGTCTCCTAAATGAGTCCTGACATTTGTAAAAGACATAGATCCTAAGCCTCATCCTGTTCACCTCGCAAAAGGAGTCTTGACATAGCCACAGAGAGGACATGCTACTAACAATACAAGCATCTGTACGCTCCTTGAGAGATGCACACACTTATCTGTATAACACATACTGAGCCAGTATGGCGTAGTGGTTTGAGTGTTGGATTAGGACTCCAAGAGACCTGTGTTCAAATCCTTGCTTGGCCATGGAAACCAACTGGAAGGCCTTAGGCAAGTCACACTCTCTCAGCCTCAGAGGAAGACAGTGGCAAAAGCTCCTCTGAACAAATCTTGCCAAGAAAACCCCATAATAGGGATGCCATAAGTCAGAAATGATTTGATGGCACACAACAACAAAGCCTTCAATTCCACAGTTAACAGCTATATACACTGTATTTTTTACTTCTCTGACAATGACGGGGGGGGGGATTGTAACTGTCTGAAACATGATGCTAATTGTAGGGACTGAGTCCTGATTTCTTAGTCGAGTTTCATATTGCATAGATTTTCCTTGGTTTTTGGGGAGGGGCTGTGAGGCCGTGTTCTGGAAGAGTTTCTTTCTGACGTTTCGCCTGCATCTGTGGCTGGCATCCTCAGAGAATGGTTGGGTAGGTGTGTATGTGGAGTTTATGTGCTGTGAACCCGTTGGGGAGTATATATAAATTTGTGTAAATGAATGGTTAGTTTCTGGGTATAGAAATGCAAGGCTCATTAGTGTCTGTTTGGTTAATGGTTGGTTGATGGGCCATTATCTGCTGCGAATCCTCCTGTCCCTGGGTGGAATTCTTTTGTAATTGTTGAGTTTTGATTCTACTGTATTTCAAAACTGGGAGCCAGGTTTTGTTTACATTTAAGGTTTCTTCTTTCCTGTTGAAGTTGTCCAGCTGTTTGTGAATTTCAATAGCTTCTCTGACATGATAGTTGTTGGCCTGGTCTAGAATGCCAGCCACAGATGCAGGCGAAACGTCAGAAAGAAACTATTCCAGAACATGGCCTCACAGCCCGGAAAAAACCCAAGGAAAATCTATGAATGCCAGCCCTGAAAGCCTTCGACTTCACGTTTTCATATTGCAGTTGGGTTGGCAGTAAAGTCACTAATTAGAGACCACATTCAGATTCTCTCCCCTTCCCTCCCTCCCTCCCTCCTGATTACAATAGCCTATCCATCTTCATGGGCTCCTACTACCTTGGTTTTCTTAAAAAAAAAACAAAACAGTTATTTAAAGTACTGTATACCAGGGCATATTAAATGTAAGTGAATGCATATGAGTGCTTAACTTCCTTCCCCAAGACTCAACACTGATAACAATGATTTGCCTTTCATCTCTAATACATATTACCTCTACAATCCACTTGATGTTCCTAAACTCTGCACCCAGATTGCCCCTCCTTACACACAAACAACCAAGCACTAATAAACAGGACCATGTTCCTCCTCTGTTTCTACATTGCCACCACTATACACACAAGTACAGGCATCCCCTTTAAGATGTAGCCCACACTCCGGGACTGAGAGGTTGATTCTTTGGAACCTGCAGGGCTATGTGGAAAATTCCATATGCATTGTGTGCTATGCATTTTTGCTTAGATGCAAGAAGAGAGAAAAGGATCTATAAGAAGAGTGGGACTAGGAAGGGGAAAGAAAAAGCCTGTTAGCTTTCAGCATACACTGTTCTACAAAACTCACACCTGGCCTCATCTAATAATCTCAAATCAGGAATGATGCCTCAGTGCCTCATCAGCCTGAGGCAAGTGGATAAGGCTGCCAGGTAAAATAAGGGACAGGCCTTATTGGTTGTCAAGCAGATGGAATTCCAGCAGGAATTTCACCCGCTGAAATTTTCTTGTCTGCACCACTATTAAAAGTACAGGAGCTCTGTCCTTGTTTCACCCAGCAACCAACCCTACTGGTGGATGAGGGAGTGGTATCAGAGGGGCCTAGATATAAGTGGTCACCAAAGTGAGCATTCTTATTGCCACATCTCCTAGGAGAACATATCCAGCCAGGGGGTTTAGCCACTGAGAGGAATCAAGGGATAGGCATGGAGAACAGACAGACAAAGACATACAGAACCAGCTGTACACCAGGAGGGGCGGTGTCGGTGGTGGTCTGACATAAAGGCATGGAGATGTCAGGATGAAAGAGGCCAGCCTCCCCCTCCATCCCCTTTCCCTACCTTGTTTAGCCGCTTGCCTGGGGTTTTGGTGCAGTTGCCCATGTCTGCTAAGGCCCTCCCATCCTGCAGAGCACGGTATGGGGCTAGAGGCAGCTGGTGCCGCAGACAGTAAGAGGGTTGTGTGTGTGGGTTTTTTTTATAGTAACAAGTGATTCTCTTCCTCCGAGGTTTAGACGCTTTGGGGATTTTCAGGGTTTTTATTGTTGAATATCTCCAGAATATTAAGGGAAAGTGAACAGGGGGAGGGGGGAGGGCATGGGCCAGAGCCATAATCCTGAGGATTATACCCAACTCAATCATAGATGGTGCTAAAGCAGAGAATGGGGGACAGGCAAGGCAGCTCTTTCTCCTCCAAGCATTTCAGCCCTGCAGTGTGTCCCAGGAAGGAAAGCCCCACCTTCCCGCTGTCTCTCCTGCCTCCACCCAGAAGCCCCTTCAAGGGCTGGTGTCCGAGTAGGAGTGAGGGCTCATGGACTACCACCACCCATCCGTCCAATCCTCCCCTCCCTCTGTGAGAGCAGCGAGGCCATAATCTCCTGTGACAATCAAAGAGCTTTTAAAATCTTTGTTCCTGGGAGTGGCTGCTTCCCCTGAGCTCTGAAACTGTGAGACCTACCAGCATTACTGGGCACGCAAGATGGCAAAGTGGCACAGGAGGGAAGCAGGGAGTGTGCATGACCCAAGATTGTCAGTCAGACTTACCGACTGACTGCAAGACATGTGAACCAGCAAGCAGAATTCACTGTATTTATAGATTCATTGGGCATTTTCATGATAGAGGTGGGTAAGAAATGCCTGTTCATATCTGATACATTACTTGCCAATATTTAATGCATAACAATATTTGGGGGGGGGGAGGATTTTAAAATCCAAGGGAGGTTCTGATCTATGGAACTCTATTTGTTTTATAGATACGGGGAACAGAACTACTTTTGTCATTTGTGAAAATGCCTATGGATTTGATAGAGTTGTTTTGAAAATTATTATGCAGATCGAGCAAACTGATTAAGCTCTTGTTTACCTGCCCATCCTTTTCTTGGCAACTAAGGTGAAAAAAGAACCTGCAAGTTTCTTTAGGCGACAATAGAATATTTAAAAAGCCCAGATCCTTTTGCAGCATTTAAGAGGTTTACAACACAAAGGCTATAGACAAAATGACACAGTTTTTAGAGTACACAGAAATGTGCAGAAGGCAGGCCAAAGTACATGGACAGATTTCTGGGTGGTTTGCAGTAGATTCACAAAGGTTTCTCACAGCGAAAATACAGTATATTTTTCTCTTCAATTGGGCTTCTAGAAAGAATGTTTGGGAGAATTCCACTAGAGTGGATTCTTGTGTGAAAGGACTTGTTAGTTTGGTCTTGATACTGATCTGAAATTCCTGGGTGAGAGATGTGCTCAGAGTCACCCAACTCCTTTTAATTCTTAAGCTATGTCTGCATGGTGTGTTTTTTTTTTTAAGTCTGTTCATTCGACTTTTTTAAAACTCTGGCATTTGCTCACCCCTGTACTAGAGTAATTATTCACACATACTTCTGACTGTCCCACTGTTGTATTTGGTCAAACAGTTTTTGCAGATTTACAGTTTGAAAGGGTTGACAGCAAGAATAAAAGAAACGAGTGTGATTACAATCAATTGTAGTTCCATCACAGCACCTTTCACCCTCTTAAAGGCAATTATTCAGCCTCAGGAACAAAAGCCAGGAGATTCCTCTACCTCCTTATATCCCGCTTCTGATGACCAATTAGGTATTTCCTCTTATATTATAATACACCAGTGCCCATATGACAGTGTCTACGGCCTCAGAAATCCCTTCCCTTATCAAACATTCCCCTAAATCACACAGAGTCAAGAGAAAGATGACACTTTAAATAAAGCAGACATGCACATTTTCAATGCCTTAAAAATTCACCATGCTTAAAATGTTACATCTGTCTTCCTCTTCAGCTGCATTTTGCGCTCTGAAAATATTAGCTAGTACATTCAGTGGGGTGACAGAAGAGGGTTAATGACATGAATTTGTCAAAAAGTCTAAATGTTAGTAAAAAAAAAAAAAGTCTAAATGTTAGTGTGCATTGTTTGTTTGTCAAATACCACATTCTATTAGATGTTAGGAATCTAATACACTGTTTAGGAATCTAAAACACTGTCACGCTTGGATTAATGGTCTATTTTCTCCAATGGTCCACCTTGGACTACTAGTAAGAAAATTCCCTAGGTTACAAAGTTATTGGCATCTCCTAGGGCTTGACTACACAGTTGGGAAACCCCACACCTACATCATAGCCATAGTGGATTTCTTTGATCTGTAGTGGCCCCATAAATGCCACACTCACCAGGCTTCTCTGATTATAGATCAGAGTTTCCCACCATTCTGTTAGTTGCTTCGGAGTAAAAGGGCAGGCCTATGTTGATCATGTGTCCTATACATCATACTATTTCCAGCCACACAACCGAGGCTGCTCTGTTGTTGTTTTCTGTTTGTTCGTCCATATGAATAAACAAATATACATGGTCCCAGAGTACTGTATTACTAGATAAGCAGAGATATGCATATCCAGATATGTACACAATCAATTTTTTTTTTAAAAAAGTGACAGAACAGAGTCCCATCTACCAAAAATTCCACCCTGGCTTTGCTCCAAAGCCAATCCTTGGCTGCCACACAGTCAAAAATCCAGGTTTTCCTCTCAAATCTGGAACAAAATGTGAATCTTACAGATTCAGGTTTTACTACAGAAACCTTGCTTAAAATGTGCATTGTTGAAAATGTAATGTGTCAACTGTGCTATGAATACGGGGTGAGTACAAGTTTTATTGCCAGTGTACACAAGTTCTTAATCTAATAGGGTGAGACTGTATGCTGTAATGGTTTGAGTGTTGGCCTAGGGCCCTGGGAGACCAGGGTTAGAATCCCCACTCAGCCATGAAAACCGACTGGGTGACCTTGGGCAAGCCACACTCTCTCAGCCTTAGAAGAAGGCAATAGCAAACCTCCTCTGAATAAATCTGGCCAAGAAAACCTAATGACAGGATCACCATTAGTCAGAATCGACTTGAAGGCACACAACAACAACAAATTGGATAGGGCTATTAAAAATCCCACATCAGGCTGACATTGTGTCTGATTAACTAGTTGAAGTAACTCCGCCCTTCCTGGCTGTCACATGCATGATTTCCCTTTGGCTATTCTTGGAGAGAATTGGGGGCCCCTACTTTGGATTCTGCTTTCCTCTCAGGGTTGCCTGTGGATGGGCATCCAACATAAACAGCTATCAAATACTAAATATCACTACATATGTCAACATTCTAATGCCACCACATACCACACACATTGCATATTGATGATCCAATGCTATCAGATATCAACTTCAGATCATATATACCGAAGGGAACATACTGGAGTAGAAGATAGTTTGATTTTTGTGCATGAGGTGCTACCCATTCCCAGCTGGCACCAGGGCTCCCTGGCTCAGCACACACAGTGTTTTGTATGTGGAACCAGGGAGAAAGCTGATGGATGTCTGCATTTGGGCCCATAGTTTCATTTAGAGCAAGGCAAGGAGTACAGGGACATCATCATGACTCATGAACCATCTTGTTGCATACTTCCTAGAAGCAGCCATGCAGGGCCTAACAAAAAACAAAATCACCCCCCCGCCTCTGTGTCATAGATGCTGTAGATAACACTATGTGGGATATAACCCTAGCAGAAGTGGTGGTGATCGTTGCAGCTGCAGGGCACATTTTGCCACCTGTTCGGCCACTAAAAGGGGTTCCCTCCTCCCACTCATTCTGGGTTCTCATATTTCTTATTAGCCAGCTTTTGCCAGATTCTGGGCCCATTTGTTCCCTTCATGCCTGTTTCCACAGTCAGCTCATGCAGAAGCATTTCAGCCCGCTCCCTGCTTTTGACTATTGCAGCTTTGAGACATTATAAGGATCTCCCTCTGTGATATTACAAGTACCCGGCCTGGCCTCAGGTTTTGGCTCTGAAATCTCAGAGAATGGGATGCTGTTGACCTGGCAACCCTAGTAGGTACGGAGTGTATTGATTTCACCAATAAGCCTGTCTGATACATGTTTAGGGTACTGTGAGGTTTCTCTGCCAGGTGGTGTCATTTTTCAAGTAGCTGTGTTCCTATATTTTATTTTATTTTTAGGAAAGGAATGACTATTGACTAATCACATTCTAAACAAACTGGACTTACTTAGCCATTGGTTGCATTTGAGGTACACTCCTCTCAAGACTGGACATACTTCTTTTTTCTTCTATCAGGAAGTTCAAGAAGGACTGGATCTACAGTCTGAGCAGCCAGGTATTGCTGCTTCAGAATCACCTGAGAAGGGAAGGAGCCCTACATCCTTCCAGTGGACGTCAAGAAGAAGAGGAGATCTAGGTTTGCAGCTGTAATGCAACTGCTAACTGGTCAGTGACATCCTATGCAAGTAGTGATCTTAGTGGAATGGACACGGTCACCAGCTTATACACTTGGTGCAGTTAGACTCAGCCAAAGTTTAGAGAGTGACTTTCTGAGAGTATTTTGTTTCTTTTACTCATAACAATATGAAGAAGGCCTTTTTTCCTGTTAGTCATTAAAATGTAAGCAAAATTACTTGCTTTTTAAAACCTTTTAGATTAATTTTTAAAATAGCATAAAACATGAAAAATTCCACTCAGATTGCCTCTGAGTGCCTTAAAATGGCTTAAAAGCCCTTCAAAGTAACTTTAAAAGTAACTAGGAATTGATGCTCATTACACTAGAGAAAAAGAGAGGAAAGGAGGGGAGGAGAGACACTTTCACTTGTTACAGTAGTTCCAAAGTATAACTTCATTCCATTCTTTGTACCAAAAGGAGTAATATTACAGATAATTACATCATTGGTAAACTGTTATTTCCAAGTTCTGTACTCAGCCTCCTTTTGCTTTCAGCACTCTCTCTACATCTTTGCTTTCCACCTCTGCTCAGCAAAGGAGGGCATGTATTAGTTCACATGCCACTGGGTTGACTAAAGGCAAAATCTGGTAACCCAATCTACCACCTTTTACCTGCATGGTTTACAAGGCCTCATTAAGGCAACTGAGGAGATTATCAAAGGGTGCTCAGCAGAGGCTCCTCTTTGTATTGGAAAGATGTGACCAGTGGGGTGCCACAGGGTTCTGTCCTGGGCCCAGTGCTATTCAACATTTTTATCAATGACTTGGATGAGGGAATTAGGGGCATACTTATCAAATTTACAGATGACACCAAATTAGGAGGAGTAGTTAATACCCTAGAGGACAGGATCAAAATTCAAAATGACCTGGATAGACTAGAAAGCTGGGCCAAAGCTAACAAAATGAAATTCAGTACGGAGAAATGTAAGGTACTGCACTTAGGGTAGAAAAATGAAATGCATAGGTACAGGATGGGGGAGACCTGGCTGAACGAGACTACGTGCAAAAGGAATCTAGGAGTCCTAGTAGACCACAAGTTGAACATGAGTCAACAGTGTAATGCAGCAGCTAAAAAGGCCAATGCGATTTTGGGCTGCATCAATAGAAGTATAGTGTCTAAATCAAGGGAAGTAATAGTGCCACTCTATTCTGCCTTGGTCAGGCCTCACCTAGAATACTGTGTCCAGTTCTGGGCACCATAATTCAAAAAGGATATTGACAAATTGGAGGGTGTCCAGAGGAGGGCAACTAAAATGGTGAAAGGTCTGGAAACCATGCCTTACGAGGAAAGACTTAGGGACCTGGGTATATTTAGCCTGGAAAAAAGACGGTTAAGGGGTGATATGATAGCCCTGTTTAAGGAGATTTTCAGACAGCGTTTAACAGTGCCTACCGCGGGATGAGGTCCCAGGAGAGGAACGGCACTCTTGCGCGGCAGGGGGTCATTTCTGGATGCCGCTGTCCCTCTTCCGGGATCCTTCGTTGCACATCCGTGAAGCTTTGGAAGCAGCTGTGCCATATTTTAAGTACGGGCAACTTCCATGCTTAAAATATGGCACGGCCGCTTCCAAAGCTTCACGGACATGCAACGAAGGATCCCGGAAGAGGGATGGCGGCTTCCGAAAATGACCCCGTCACGCAAGAGCACTGTTCCTCTCCTGGGACCTCATCCCGCAGTAGGCACTGTTAAACGCTGTCTGAAAACCTCCTAAGTATTTGAAGGGGTGTCACATTCAGGATGGAGCAAGCTTGTTTTCTGCTGCTCCAGAGACTAGTACACGGAGCAATGGATGCAAGCTCCAGGAACAGAGATTCCACCTCAACATTAGGAGGAACTTTCTGACAGTAAGAGCTGTTCAGCAGTGGAATACACTCCCTTGGAGCGTGGTGGGGTCTCCTTCCTTGGAGTTCTTTAAACAGATGCTGGATGACCATCTGTCAGGGATGCTTTGATCGTGATTCCTGCATGGCAGGGGGTTGGACTGGATGGCCCTTGTGGTCTCTTCCAACTCTACAATTCTGTGATTCAGACAGGAAAGAAAAAAGTGTTCCTGTCCCACAATCTCCACTCCAATCCCTGTCCCGTTCCTGTCACGCCACAATCACCCTCCCCACCACACTTACCTCCTCTCCCATCATTCCAGCAGCCCAGGAGTGAATGGAGCTCTAACGGAGCTCATTCACTTCCTGCATCGATATCCCGTGGATTCTCGCGAGAAGATGCGAGCGTGGAAAATTCAAAAATAAAAATAAAAAGAACACCAAAAAAATTACAGTAAGCACAAAAACACACTTTAAAAGGTAGAAGTAACCTGGGGACGGTCATAGAAAGTGTGTCACTTATGTAGATGTCCTGATCTCACCCTGAAGTGTTCTGGCAGGGACCACCCATAGATGCTGGGATGTCACCAGCATAATGGGGCATCTTGTCACACACAGGAACATCCATGACAGGAACGGAATAGGGAATCTATTGACGGCTTCTCCTGTCAATAAAAAGCAGCACCGGCGGAACAGTAGCACAATGGGTGCATAACGGGGGGGGGAACAATGTCATCTGAAAAGGGAGCCCTTTTGCAATCTCCTGGCATTCCTGTAACGCCACTTTTAACGCATCTGATGATCTGAATATCCAGTGACAAGCCTTTTTTGTATATTCCTCTTGCCAGTGAGCTCCTCTGAAAATATTTGCTCATGTTATCTCTGTAACCTTTATAACAAATATCATATAAAGAAAAAGCTACATCCTGGATCTCCAGATTCGGAGCTTTGTTCTCAAGGTTTTCAAGGAACTGCAAGGATAGCAATCAGACCCCCTTACCTGAAAAACCTGCACATGGGTTACTCCTGCAATTCTCTCAGCTGAGTAAGAGAGCTGAGTCAATGGTGTTATTATATATGAGGCACATTTCTGGGACTTCTTTTGTTAGTCTCAGTCCTTAGTCTCAGAACATCATTTTGTGGTGTTTCCTTCCCTCTAAGGGGAAGAGAGAAGACAGTAGTCTCTATATAAGTTTATCTTATTCACATGAAAGAAAGCAAGGTATAATCTACCAGGGATTCTGCAGAATGCTCTTATCCACTCCCTGGGGAATCTCTTTCCTCACGCCTTGCCTCCACAGAATTTCTGGTACAGACAGCACAGCTTTCGGCCATGGCTTTTTCCTTGCCACCGTCTGCCCTCCTTTGCCATTGGCCCTCCACCCCTTTCCCCTTACCCTCAGCCCAGTTACCTGCCCAAAGACGGAGGTGAGGATGGGCTCCATCTCCCAGATGCTTGAGCATTCCTCTTCTGCAGGAGCTGAGCCACCCCTTCCTGATGCTGCCCCTTTTAATAGCTCCCCCTTGGCACTGCTGGCTCCAGCCAAATTGCCCTCTTCCTCCATCCTGGGGTGGCTGCCATATAGGGTGGCAGTGGCTGTCTCCAAGGTGCTCTTGCACCTGGGCTGCTCCATGAACCGTTTGTCTTCTTCCCGGGATTGACTTCCTGTCCTGTGGGAGCGTTTGCTCTCAGATCGCCGGTGAGAACTGCTTTGGGAGAGGCCACGGGGTGCCCGCAGCTCTGGTGCCTCACTGCTCAGTCGTTGGGTCTCCCGGAGAAAAAAGAACATGTTGAGAGCTGGGCAAAGAGCAGCGCCTCTCCTTTGGAGCTTAGCTCTCTGTCCCTTCAAGAAGACAAGCCCAGACTTCTCTGGGGCAAGGCCTAATCCCTCCCCATGCTGCCTCTGCCTTTCCCCCTGGGTCCCATCCTCCTATACATCCCCACTTGTGGCAATTAGTGCATTCCTAGGTCTCTCCTATTCTTCCCTGCTGGTGAGTTGAACTGCTTTAGTGCTCTCTGGTGCAGGTTACTTGCCACCACTATGCTGTGCTGCCACACTCACTCATGTACTCTCTTATATATACATATACACAGTCTGCACCCCTTCTTGCTGGACACCCATAATTCTAGGTAACTAACTCTGAGGGAATTACACCTTTACTACCTGCTCCCCCCATGCATTGTCTCCCCTCCCCTCTGTTTCTTTCTCCCTCTCAAACCATTTCCCTGAGTTTAAAATGCTTAAACTCTATTCTCTCCTCCCTCTCCCACTCGTCTCTTCTCACCCACTTGCTCTCTTCCTTAGCTCCTCTTCACTCCTTGAGGCACCTTTCCTCTTTGCTCTTTCTGTCTCTGAGACTTTCCCCTTGTAAATCGGCTTAGAAGAGATCAACCCTGGTGCTCCCCAGGTCCAGGGACTAGCCTGGGAATGGGAGGGAGGGAGGGAGAGGGGGGGCATCTGCTTCTCCCACAGCCGTTCCTCACTCTCCATCCAAACCTAATCAACCTGACTTATTATTGCAGGGAGTGAGCTTGAAGTAGGAGGACAGGGAGGGAATCTGAGCTTATCAGGTCAGACACACTACCCCGCAGGGATCTGGTTTTCACTAATGATACAAACAAAGTAAGACAACCCCCTGGAGCAGGAAACCCAAGAGGTATCTGAGGCAGTAGGACACAGATTGAGCAGTGGTGTGGAGTTCCATGGCTTCCCCTGTATTAGTCACCCGTCCCAGGAAGGGGCATGGTAAGAAAATGAGGCAGAGCAGATGCTCTGGGTGGAAAATGCTTCTGCCCTTCACTCCTTGCTCTCCCTCTCCCAGCAGCCTGATTTTAAATGACCCCTCCCTATTAAAATGACCTTTCCTCCTCTTTTCCACCACTAGTCTCTTGGCACTAATTTTCCGGCCTTTGCAAGATACTTCCTTTTGTCCCATGCCCTTGACATCCATTCCCCTTTCTTTCATTCCCCTGCCACCCCTACATGGACAGACCTCCCCACCACCACCATCACCACATCCTGCATAGCCCTCCCATTTCAAAGCAGGAGTCTCATCCATTCTTTAAAAGAAGCTTTTGGCCCCACCTGTGGCCCTCTGGATGGCTGAGCAGAGGTTCCTGGCAGTGCTGCAACTGGGTGCTGTCACGCAGACAACTCATGGTTTATTCAGTGCAAGGCTGGCGGCTTTCCAGTGGCAATGGTAACTGGACCCCACCTAACTAGTCAATGCAAAGACTCCTGGGGCTGAGTCTTAATGTTCCCTGGCTTGTCTCAGAGGAAGCAAGCAGGAGGAATTACCTGGGAAAGAAGCCCCTGCCTGCTAGGATGAGGTGGGCAAAATGTGGTGGCCCCACAAGGCCTTCAGCTACTCCAGACTCCCCAGGGGGAAAAGGCTTGGTGAAGTGCCTCTTCTGGAAGCCTCCAAGAGCAACAATTTATTTTGTAAATAGGTTGTGTGTGTCCTCTGCACTGTTTAATTACTTTTTCAAAAGCACTAGTAGTTTTGAAAAACCAGCCATTTCTGCTTTTTCTGATTTCCCCCCAGGGTGTGTGTTGTTTTTAAGCAGCTCTCAGATGCTGCCAGGGCAAAACACTGGACTCTCTGGACCACCATAGCTAACCATTCAGGTACGTGGGAACTAATGAAAAAATGAAACACACATATATAAGATGGGTGACACCTGGCTTGATGGCAGTACATGTGAAAGTGATCTAGGAGTCTAAGTGGACCACAAGCTGAACATGAGTCAGCAGTGTGATGCGGCAGCTAA
The DNA here is from genome assembly GCA_030847615.1 of Gambelia wislizenii. Taxonomy (NCBI): domain Eukaryota; kingdom Metazoa; phylum Chordata; class Lepidosauria; order Squamata; family Crotaphytidae; genus Gambelia; species Gambelia wislizenii. The sequence goes on from JAUMIR010000001.1 coordinate 341,032,417, forward strand.
AAAAGCCAATGTGATTCTAGGCTAAATCAATGGGAGTATAATGTCTAGGCTGAGTGAAGTAATAGTGCCACTCTATTCAGCTTTGGTCAGACCTCACCTGGAATACTGTGTCCAGTTCTGGACACCACAATTCAAGAAGGATATTGACAAGCTGGAACGTGTCCAGAGGGCAACCAAAATGGTAAAAGGTTTTGAGGAGTACGGTAAAAGGTTTTGAGCTCCCATAGGGAGCTGGGTATGTTTAGCCTGGAGAAGAGAAAGTTAGGAAGTGACCTGATAGCCATGTTTAAATATTTGAAAGGATGTCATATTGAAGATGGAGCAAGCTTGTTTTCTGTGTTCTTGTTTTCTGTGGCTCCAGATTCAAATTACAGGAAAAAAGATTCCACCTAAACAGTAGGAAGAACTTCCTGGTGGTAAGAGCTGTTCATCACTGGAATACACTGTCTCAGAGTGTGGTGGAGTCTCTGTCTTTGGAGGTTTTTAAACAGAGGCTGGGTGGCCATCTGTTGGGAGTGCTTTGACTGTGTGTTCCTGCAAGGCAGTGGGTTGGACTGGATGGCCTTCGTGGTCTCTTCCAACTCTATGATTCTATGATAACCACTTCTCTTTCTCTACAAGAAATATCAGAGCACACTTTCTTACAACCACATATGAGTCCTTTGCATGACAATGCTCCAATTCAGTGATAGTCATATAATATTGAGTCAACATACATATAATGGAGGCATTACCATGCTGACAGGATGGGGCCACTGCTGTTCTCTTATTTCAATGATAGCTGGGCATTCCACTCCTGAAAGAGGCTAGACACCGCTTTCAGTCTTTTAAATTACATGGGGGAAATAACTAAAAAGAAAAATGAACAACCTATGAGGTGGTTGATAATCTCTTCCTAGGGTAGAAGTCATCTTGCAGAGGTTTACTTTTTAAAAACATGTTTAAATGTTCCTTAGCTGGAAATGTCTTTAACAGATGATGATACTTAACCTCTAAATGATTTAAAAATAAAGACTAAAAAGTCACAACACTTACATAGATTTATGTGTAGGTTGGGGTACTGCTTTTCGTAGTTCATGCCATAAGCAATATCCACTGGATTCTTCCATTACTGCCACATCATTTTCTGTTTGCAATTGCAATAGTGATGGCTGTGCTATCTCACTATTTTGTCTAGTACAAAATTTTGTCTAGTACAAAACATTTGTGCTTAGAATGCACGAAAATTACTATTTGCCTGCAACCAAAGTGTGAACCTGAGCAAAAACATCTGGACCTCACACAGTCCAAGCAGAATCGTAGAGCTGGATGGACTTTCCAGTCCAACTCTCTGCCAGTGCAGGAATCCAAAAAAGAATTCATTTGTAACATGAAACATTTGAAGGATGAAATTTTTAGGTGAAATCCAATGTGGGAATGAATTTCCTGCCTCTAAAGATAGGCTCTCTTTCTTATGAATCCATGTTGGCAAATAAAATGTATTACAGCTTTCCCCAGATTAGGGCCTTCCAGATGTTTCATGATCCCTCAGCACTAGCCATGTTAACTGGAGGAGGCAATGGGAGTTTTAATTCAGACTATCTAGTGGGTACCAGAATGGAAGGGCTGCTTTATTTCATGCTTCTGCCCCCTCTGGGTGAATGGTACATTCAGTGGCATGCACCATCATAGCAGGGCTTTGTAGATAGATATCCATGGCCCGCATTCACCAGAATGAGCAGAAGGTCCCTGAAATGCAGCAGGACTGTATTAGCACATTTTGAAGAAATAATACACATTACCCATCCAAATACCCCTCCATTTGTCCAGAGTCTAAAATTAGTTGACAACAACACCACATACATAGGGTGTTTTTTTTTTTTTTTAATGTAGGCCAAATGAGTGCTTACTATTGCTTCAAGTGTGAGGTAGTTCTGGAAGGTCACAAGCTATCTCCTGAGTAAGAGATTCCCTTTGATTGGATGTAGATTTCATATGTCTGAAATGGAACTTCCCTCACATACCACAACGCAGAATCAACAGATGTAATGGTACACAAAATGTTTGCCGAAATACCCTAAAGGTATTATATCCATCTGATCTTGGAATCTAAACAAGGTCATAAAGTTGGAAGGGGCCTCATGAGCCATCAAGTCCAGCCTCCTGCTCAGTGCAGGATCTCCAGCTAAAGCATCCCCAGCAGGTAGCTGTCCAGCCTCTTTTGGAATTGGTTCAATTGCCAAACTGCCCTTACTGTCAAGAAATTTCCTCTTTATGTTCCATCAAAATCTACTCTCCATTAACTTCATACCATTAAACCTGGTTCTGCCCACTGGAGCAGCAGAGAACAGGCCTGCCATCTCCTCTCTGCAATAGCCCTTGAGGTATTTAAAGAGTGGCATCATGTCACCCCCCAGTCTTCTCTTCACCAAGATGAACAAGCCCAGCTCCTTCAACCTTTCCTCATATATTTTGTTCACCATACCACTTAACACTCTTGTTACTCTTCTCTGTACCTGCTGCAACTTGTCTATATACTTAAGATGCCCAGAACTAGAGGCAGTATTCCAGATAAGTCCTGGCCATAACAGAATATAGTGAGACTATTACTTCCCTCAACTTTGAAACTATGGTTCCATTAATGCAGGCTAAAAAAATGTATTCAAGTATTTGCCATCCTTGCTGCAGCATTACACTGCTGGCTCATGTTCAACCAGGCAAAACTACTTTTGCACTTTGGATTTATTTTTCAGCAATGGAAGTAAACTGAGGACAACAGGAAAAAGTGCAAGGTGGAGAAAGAAACCAGTACATTTTAAAAGGAATTGAAAAAGTGGAATGACAAAGGATTAATTGGGACTGCCCCTGCTAAATTGGGACTGTTGGAGGACATGGGTATGTCCCATTCAGTTAAGGAAACAAGACAACTATAGCATAGTAACTATGGAAGTCAAGTGTACATGACATGATACTTTGTAATAACATTTTTCGTGTGTGTCTGTGTATGATTGAGTATAAAAATAATCTCCAACTAAATCTACATAAGCAAGTGAACCACTGGTTGGTTATTTGCCCAGCCAGATGTTTACCCCTCAAAATGTCACTGGCCAAAATCAAAAAAGAGAAACGACAAACAAAATATAAGGATTTAAGTACAAATACAACTCATTTCATGAGCTTGCTGACCTAAATAAAGCAATTTAAATGTCCAGCACAATCTTATCTGCTTGCAGGTGAATGGTTTTTAGTTCTAGGTTTTCAGGACACTGACTTTCCACATTTCTTTATGCTAGCCCTTCCTTTGTCTCCATGGGTTTCTGGGAGGGTCACAACCATCTGATGACATATTTCCATAGTAAAAAAATGAGACTAATTTCTCCATAATTAATTCCAATGTCTTCTCTCCTCTGACCACCTGACTCCTACATAGACAGTTTTTCACTAGACAGTGCATATTTGAGCATTCTGCTGGAAATTTAATTTCTAGGCAAATGCTGTTTGTCATCTTCCTTTGTTACAGGACAGAGAGGAAAGAGGTCATTAGATGAATGAATTATCTTTGCTTCCCACTGGAGACACCATCTGCAAGGCAAAGTGATGAAGAGCTCCAAAATGCCAAAGGAGGCAGGTGTAAATTCCAAAAATAGTGCCCAGGAGGAAAAGACAGCAGCCAAAGATGGTTCATTATAATAAGCAGTCAAGTATCTTGCAAGAAGTAGTACATTTCCATGGCCTTTGCCTGAGCTACACTATGGTGTAGCAACAGCTTGCCGCTCTGTCTGTGTCTTCAGCAGATACTATTGCAAGCAGCTGTTCACTTCCTGTTTCCACACCATTTTCACATTTCTCTTATAAAGAAATGATACAGGCAGGATAGGTAGTAAAAGAAAGTGAACTCATAAAAGGCAGAAGAGGCCAATTAAGCTGTACGGATCTGGAAAAGGCTTTGTGGAAAGAGTGGGGTTTGAGAAGCAATTGAAAATGGGGGCAATGGTGAAATGGCTGCAGGTATTGCAAACAGGATGCTACGAGGTACAAGTAAAAGTGGGGGAAATTATAAAGGAGGGTCAATGTTAATTCACATTCACAAGGGTAAGCAACTGTGGAAGGGCAGGGGGCACATTAGCCCTGCAAGAGACTTTGGAGGGCTACACCCCTGCCACAAATACTCTGGCAACAATGATGATGATGATGATGATGATAATTTTAAAAAATCAATTTTTTGGGGTACCCAAATGCTCTCTAGAATACAAGGGGAACATTTTCACCATGTTTTGGGGGCCTTCCTGGGCCATTTTAGGCCTAGGAGACACCATATTTTAACAGCAGGAAGTGAGTGGGAGTCACTTCTTCACTCCCCATTTCAAAAAAAGTCTTAATGAAAAGCCAGGTATTGCTCATAAAGAACTGGGTGTGCCATTACATTTGATTGTCCTGATGCGTAATCTATACTCAGGACAAGAGGCTGCTGTTAGGACAGAACATGGAGAAACGGAATAGCTCTCAAAAGGAAAGGGAGTCAGGCAAGGCTGCAATCTATCACCCTGTCTGTTCAACTTGCACACAGAAAACATAATATGAAGAACACGTTTAGACTCAGAAGGAGGAAGAATGAAGATCAAAGGAAAGAGCATAAATATTATAGGATATGCAGATGGCACCTGAAACTAGCCATTCAAATACACAAATTTACATATCCTCCCCAACAGGGGTTCACAGTATATAAACCCCGCACACACTCCTTCCCGTCCATTCTCTGAAAATGCCAGCTGCAGATGCAAGCGAAACGTCAGAAAGAAACTATTCCAGAACACGGCCTCATGGCCTGGAAAAAAACCCAAGGAAAATATTATATGTGTTCCTGTGATGCCGGGAAACTGCACAGTAATGGCAACGGATGCATTTGGTAGTTTTGCCAGATCGAGCAGGAATTTTACTTCTCATTGTCACTGTTGCACAGCTATGACATCACAGCATAGAACTAAAAGTAAACAGCGCTGATATTATTTTCCGTACTTTGCCATCTTAATAAAGACTCCTTATTTTTGCATGTGAAGTAAGCGATTTTTCTTATTTTAGTCAGAGGACATTATTTCCTTGTTTTAAGAGCTGGGGGGGGGTTCTGCTTCTGCGCGAAAATAAATTTTAAAATGCAGCACTGAGACGTATGGTTAGGGAACATGCAGTACTGCAACAAAAGTATATAATCCTGACACGTAACAGCCAGCCTTGTGGGTGTAGTAGAAATGTCACAGAGGAGGACTAGGGGGACTGCTGCCGAGGTTGTAGTCCTTTTCCATGAGTTACATAAGAGTGGTGGGAGATTTTCAGACAGGCAAAAATCTCCCCTTGCCGCGCGAGCAGCCTCCCGAAACTGCTGCGCGGCAAGGGTCTTTTTCGGACCGCGCTGTGCCTGTGGCGAAACCGTCCGTGTCACTTCCGTGAAGCTTGGGACGGCTCCGCGCCATATTTCAATCACGGAGGCTGCCCGTGCTTGAAATATGACGCGGAGCCGTCCCAAGCTTCACGGAAGTGACACGGACGGTTTCGCCACAGGCACAGCGCGGTCCGAAAAAGACCCTTGCCGCGCAGCAGTTTCGGGAGGCTGCTCGCGCGGCAAGGGGAGATTTTTGCCTGTCTGAAAATCTCCGTGGTATCACTACTCTTATGAGAAGCACCTCTGAGCTCAACAGGCACATTTATAAGAGAATTACAGCCTAGAAAAAAAAACCCACGAGAAAACTATATTATGAGGGCACTTTGCTTGTCTGGACATTATAGAACACAGGCTCAGGTGGTCTCTAAATTCAAAGTAGTGAAGGGGGCCTTCTACAGGGTTCTGGAGTTGTTTGAGGGGATGCCTCCAAGGGGGCATCAGCCACCTTTTTTCAAGCAGCTCCACACCCTGTGGAGACTTGCTGGAAGGCCAGCCTGGGAGGAAAGACACATGTATGGTGAGTCCAAACTGATCCATTAGTATTAAACCATATAAATTGTTCATGAAAACACAGTAAAAATGTAATTTTTACATTTAGCCCTGGTGGCGCAGTGGTTAAATGCCAATCCTCCAAGCCACCACGTTGCAAGCTTGATTCTAGCGGGCTCCAAGGTTCACTCAGCCTTCCATCCTTTTGTAGGTCGGTAAATTGAGTACTCAGCTTGTGGGGGCAATTAGCTAACACACATTGGAAACTGCTTAATGCAGTGTAGATGTGTAAATAGCTATTGCTTAAAACAATTTGTAAGCGCTCTGATAGCCTTGTGGCTGAAGAGCAGGGTATAAATAACTAAAAAAAAAAAAACTCTATTACTACTGTAGTTACTGAACAAGTCCCATTTGCTGCTTGTTGTAGGTCAGAGGCCAACTCTTGGTCCAGATGTTTCCCACAGCAGGAGAAGAAGGATACATCATGGTACGATACTGCTCAATGTACACCTAAGAAAGGGTTGGTCTCGTATCATCCTATCTTGCATTATTCCAACATTGCATTAGTGGGATGTACTAGATAGTGCCTGGGGTCTCCTCAAGTTCTAGGAGTCTATACTTATGTCATCCTGAAGGGCAGTGGGGGATTAGACGTGATGACCCTTGGGGTCTCTTCCAACTGTATGCTTTTGTGATTCTATAACCCTCATAGCAATCTTGCTGGTCCCTCACTCTCCCCTATTGCAGCAAGGCTGTTGGTTGAGGAAGAGGAGGATGTGCTTGAGTCAGAGGAGGATATGCCAGAGTTGGAAGTACAGACTCCAGCAACCCCTCTTTCTGTTCCTCGCCATTCTGAGGACCATGCAGAAGATGTGCAGGCAGGACCATCTACCACCATTGATGGTATGTATAAAACATGTGCTATTGCATTCCCATTATTAAACATTTGCTATGTGCAAGACAGTATATCTGGTGCATACCCACATATTAGTTGGCCAGGGTAAATAATACAGTAGGATTTCCATGTGCACCACTAGTAAAATTATGGATGCCACCCCTTTATATGTACCTAGTACTATGTCTCCTTTCAGTGCTGGAAAGACTGTATATTTTTGCTATAAAATCACTGTGACTGCTATGTTTATCTCCTGTTGAGCACAGTAGTAAATGCTGTATGGTCATGCAGAATTCTGATCCAATTTGAAACGTTATGCGAGAACACCCAAAGAAGTCTTGGCTCTTCTTTTGAGGAGCTAAAAAAAATTGTGGTATATGCTTGCTGTAACCCCCTCCCCTCCAAAAAATAACTGTTTAAACCCCACATAGCTAGGTCTCTGGAGCAGAAGAATAGAGACTACTGCTGCAGCTAATCGCTAAATGATCCTCTGGCATCACTTTGCCCTAGGTAATCATTAAGCCAAAATGCAGAGTTTTCCCCTCTGTCCTCCAGGTGCCTGCGCCTTTAAGAAGACTTGCTGCTCCAGCGTGAGTCAGCATTTTCTTTCCTCCAAGGAGATTTATTGAGCCGCGGCTTCTCTGGCCTCCCAAAGGGGAGGAGAGGCTGTCTCGGTTTCTGCACCTTTCCCGGCAGGTTCGGTTTCGACAGTGAGTACAGCGCCGCCGCTCAAGACAATAGTAGCGCACGTAGGCTGGGCCGGGCCAGGCTGGGCCGGCTGCCCGGGGAAGGGTGGGTGCGGCACCGAACGGAGACCAAATGGGGAATTCCTTGAAGAGTGCGAAGTGGTGCGGGTCTGCTTGGAAGTAAGCGCTGCTGGGTTGAGTGTGCGTTAGGATTGCATCCCATAAGTGTGCGTTAGGATTGCATCCTCAGGCGGAGGGAGGGAGGAAGGAGAAGAAGGGGTTGGCGGCGGATCCCTAACCAACACTCTTTCATTCTCTTTGTAGTGCCTGGCAAATACACGTTCACCTACTTCCCTGTTCGCGGTGAGTCCTGAAACACACACACACCTCCTTCTAAGAAGACAAGGCAGGGAACTCGTGGCCTTTTCACATTACCCGATTATAGCACTAGCATCCTACTTCAAGGGCTATGGCTGCATCCTACGGAATCCAGGGATTTGTAGTTTGGAGAGGCTGTAGAGCTCTCTGTGGTCGCACTACACTGCTATAGTGCTATTATTCCACTTTAATTGCTAGGGCTGCCTCCTGTGGATTTCTGGGGTTTGTAGTTTAGTGAAGCCTAAGAGTCCTCTGGCTCAGAATGCTAAATGCCCCTCCCTAAACTGCAAATCCCAGGATTCCACTAGGAGGCAGCCAGAGCAGTTAAAGTAGAATTAATAGCATTTTAACAGTGTACAGTTGTCCCTCCATGTCCACGGATTTGGTATCCACAGATTTAAGTATTCACGGCTTGAAAATATCTAAAAAATTATAATAATCCAAAAAGCAAACCTTGATTTTGCCATCTTCTATAAGGGACACCATTTTGCTATGCCAATGCATATAATGGGACTTGAGTATTCATGGATTTTGGTATCCACAGGTAGTTCTGGAACCAAACCCCAGCAAATACGAAAGGACTACTATAGTGTGGTAAGGCTCACCTAACCATACTAAGCTGTTACTGTACAATGTTGTTATATGCCCCTTACCACACTGCACTGTTATAATGCTGCTTCTAAACTGCAGCTCCTAGGATTCCATAGGATGGAACCATGGCAGTAAAGTGGAATCATAGCATACTTACTGCATACTGTGAAAGGGTCTTCCGATTGTGTGCATGTGTGCCAACGTATTTGGGGGAGCTCTTTTTACTTGGCTGGGAGTGGAAGCAGGAAAGGAGTGGAGCAAAGTTGTTGCAAACCCTCATGGGTTTTGGATTCTTTCTTGTAGGAAAAAGGTTGTGCTGGAATCATGAAGAATATTAGACTTTAAACCCCATTGTGTATCCCTCCGTTTATTCAAAAGTTTGCCTGTTGAGTAAGGTGGAACAGACTGCACACACATTCCACAGGTTTTGTAGGCAGCAGTCAGCTCAGAGCCCAGAGGAGGGGGAAAGATGCAGGATTCTTCATCTGTTGAGATCCTGAGCTCTTTTTTAGGAATAGGAAGGAAAGGCCTGCTGGATCAAAGCTAGAGACACTGGAGTCCAACGTGCCTTCCATAGATGACCCAGTAGTTAGGTTCACGGGCTGTCAGCATTCATGTGATGTTGGGATTTCTTGCTGTTTGAGGTTTGCTTACACTGGACCTCATTTGCCTTTTTAATGTCCACTCCCCCACTGTCAAATCCTTCTGGAGCACTTGACTTTGTTCTAATCTCCCTAAGTATTTTGGTGTTCCCAGAAACTGGGCCACATCAATATTCACCCCTTCCTCTAGGCCATTTATGAGCAAATTGTAAAGTACTTGTCCCAATGCGAATCCCTGGGACACTTAGCTGTTCGCATCCCTTCGTTGTGATAATGGACAAGTTATCATACTTTCCAGCTTGTGTTCTTTAACCAGTTTCCTATTCCTTCCTATCTTATTGCTGCTAAGCTGATTCAGAAGCTTTTGCGGGAGGGTTTTGTCATAAGTCTTTTGGAAATGCAACTAAATGATGTGTACACATTTTCTTACTGATATATGGCCATATTCGAAGAGAGAGCCATGTTAGTCTTTTCTAGCATAAAAGGACATAAAAGAATCTAGTAGCACCTTTGAAACCAACCAGGAAAAATAAATTTCTGGCACAAGCTTTTGTGGACTCCAAGCATCTGATGAAGTGGAATGCTTATGCTACATGTTTCTTTTCTCCCCAGTTAGTCTCAAAAGTATATGTCTTTTTATGGATTTATGACCATCAATATTGGCAAAGAGGATGGAGAAGAGACTGGCTCTTCAAAATATCATTCCACAATGGTGTATGGGATACTACTGGCCCAAAGAGAAGAATCTACTTAGTGGTGCCGTTAGGGGGAATAAGACTTTGGGGTCGAAGTCTAGGAAGGGTTGCATACGCATCAGTGTTGGCTTACTACATCTTGAGGTAAATGAAGTAATCCCATTGCCTTCTAAATATGGCCATTCTCCCATAAGTTGGTTAAAACCAGAGTCTAAAATTGCCTAATTCCACAACTCTAGTTTTATGTCACTTATGAATTCAAATTCACTTGCTACCTACCTGGAGGATACTTAGTAGTTTAGCTTTAATGTGGACCCATGGCCTCCTGGTAGACTTCAAAATAGCAGGGCACCTCTGAAATCCTTACTATGCTCTAAACTTGGCTGTATTTTTCCATAATAAAATAAAAGCCTGTAACTCCCCAGCCACTCTTATAAGTGAACCTAGTTTATGTAGTGAAGTTTTTCTAACTTATTGTGGTCAGAGATCTGAGGGCAAGGTACAGTCATAGATTTCCCTTGGTTTTTTTCCGGGCTGTGAAGGCTGTGTTCTGGAAGAGTTTACTTCTGACATTCCGCCTGCATCTGTGGCTGGCATCTTCAGAGAATGGTTGGGTAGGGGTGTGTGTGGAGTTTATATACTGTGAATCCCTGTTGGGGAGTATATGTACATTTGTGTATTTGAATGGTTAGTTTCTGGGTATAGAAATGCAAGGAGGATTAGTGTCTGTTTGGCTAATGGTTGGTTGATGGTCCATTAACTGCTGGAAATTCTCCTGTCCCTGGGTGGAATTCCTTTGAAAGTGTTGAGTTTTGATTCTATTGTTTTTCAAAACTGGGAGCCAGATTTTGTTTACTTTTAGGGTTTCTTCTTTCCCGTCGAAGTTGTCCAGGTTTGTGGATTTCAGTAGCTTCTCTATGCATTCTGACACGGTAGTTGTTGGCCTGGTCCAGAATTTTGGTGTTTTTAAATAACATTTTTTGTCCAGGTTGGTTTATAACATGTTCTGCTACTGCACAAAGGAGCTATTGAAATCCACAAACACCTGGACAACTTCAACACGAAAGAAGAAACCCTAAAAAGTAAACAAAATCTCGCTTCCAGTTTTGAAAAACAATAGAATCAAAACTCAACAGTTATAAAGGAATTCTAGCCAGGGACAGGAGGATTTCCAGCAGTTAATGGGCCATCAACCAACCATTAGCCAAACAGATACTAATCCTCCTTGCATTTCTATACCCAGAAACTAACCATTCAAATACACAAATTTACATATACTCCCCAACAGGGGTTCACAGTATATAAACTCCACACACACTCCTACCCAACCGTTCTCTGAAGATGCCAGCCACAGATGCAGGCGAAATGTCAGAAGTAAACTCTTCCAGAACACGGCCTCACAGCCCGGAAAAAACCAAAGGAAAATCTATGGATGCCAGCCGTGAAAGCCTTCAACGACTTCACAAGGTACAGTCAGTTGGCATATTCTGGCACAACTTCAACTACAAACAAGCTAAAAAACCCTTGAATCTGATAGACTGAAAATCAAGCCAAGGTCTTTGAATGTGCCCTTCCAACTTAACCCAGGTTTTGATTGCACTTCCTTTTCTTCTCTTTTTCCTGCTTTAGATCCATGCGTGCAACCACCTCAGATTCTGTCAGTTGCTTTGTAGTAACTACGTGCATGCAGACTCTGGTTTGGTTTTTCCTGGGCCATTTTCGTAGAAGCCATTCTGCCAGTGTATTTCCTTGCCTGCAGATGTAGAAAGTTGGCATGCGTTGAATGCATTCTCTTGACCCCTACTGTGTGTTTATGCATGACGTTTTGGGTTTCTTCCTCATAGGACGTGGTGAGGCCACCCGAATGCTGCTGGCTGATCAAGGCCAGGAGTGGACAGAAGATGTGGTGACAGTGGAGATTTGGCAGAAGGGAGACCTCAAGAAATCATGTGTGAGTCATGCAGTCTTGAGAGTTTTGTTTTACATTAGAGCAGTGATTCTTAACCTGAGGTCCCCAGACCCCCGGGGGGGGCACAGTGTCCTTGCAGGGGGTCCGTGAAGGCTTGAAGGCTGCTCAGCCCACCTCCTCCCTGCAGTGGAGCAGCCACATGACAGGAGCCAAGGCAAAGGCTGGCTGGCTTGGCCTGCACATTGCCATTTAATCTACTCCATCCACAAACTCACAGGAAGGAGCAGGAGAAAAGTCTTCCCACCCCCTCCAGTGCCTCCGAGGGAAGGTTTAATGGATAGCGTAATTGTATCATTATTGTTATAAGATACCATTATCATCATCATCATCATCATTAGGGTTTTTAAATCTTGAGTTAAGATTTGGGGGTTCATGGCAGCAAAAGATATTTAAAGGGGGTCCCTCTTAAAGGAAAGGTTAATAGCCACTGTCTTAGAGAGTTGGGGCAGGGAAGGTCCTTCTAAGATACGAGTTTTACTTGGCTCTTCAGACTGGCACTTTATCTCTTCCTTCTACTATGCAAGAAGTTGCAGCCTTATTACTTAGGCTCCTTAATGGGAATATGTACTGAAAGGTTTAGTCATGAATCCTTTCCCCACCTCCACCTGTGGCGTTACTAAGGCTAGTGTCACTCCTCCCCCCTGACAGTGTCACCTGGTGTGGTTCAGCTTCTCTGCACCCTTCCCCCAGTGCCTCCACTGACCTCCACTGCTCTTTCTTCTCCACCAGCTCTTTGGCCAGTTGCCTAGATTTCAAGACGGAGATTTGGTACTGTACCAGTCAAATGCTATCCTGCGTCACTTGGCGAGGAATCATGGTATGGTATGACTCAGGGGTGGTAATGGAGGTGGAAGTGGTTGTGTGGACATGTGACTGGTGCAAATCAGTGTGCATGTTGTCTTTGCAAGTGAGGGAAAATGTATGCATATACTTTGGATGTGTGCATGTAACGTCGTATCTTGGCTGGATTGCCAAGGATATATCTTGTAAGTGAGAGGTAGTAGTGGTACAAAATGGAAAAAATTACTTTTTTAAAATTCTGTTGTAGGCCAAACTGGTTGGGGGATACTGGGAGTTCTAGTCCAAAAAATGTAACTTTTCCATGTTCTGATATTCCATGTTCTGAGTAACAATAGTACTAGATGTACTTGTAATCACCATAAACAAAAACAAAAGGAGATAAAAGTCAAGCAGAAGCACATAAAAGTACTCATAAAATTATATTAAACAACAGACCACAATGAATACAATGGATATGGATGTGAAACAAAATATTATAGCCAGACTGTTGTAGTCAAACACATCTGGAGGGTATAAAATGGGGGACTGCTGTAATGTAGGGATTGTGAACTATAGTATATGTGGGTGGGAGGCTGGATGACCACTCACTGAGCCCACTGTGGGCCAGATGATGTCCCGGGCCTGGCCCACACACCCTGATGTTATCCGGCCCTGGGGAGCTGTCTTCACCTATGCTATTTTCATCCAAAAGAACAGACAAAAGCACACTTCCCTAGTGCTAGCTGGAGGGATAGTCCTGCAGCTGGCATGTAAGTTGAATAGTTTTGTTTTGCTATGCGTGAGATTTTCCTGATTGGGGTAAGCCCACACGCAGCAAACCTGACCCAAGCGGTAGCTGCAGGAACACATGTGCAGCAGGTGGCTGGGTTGGTGTAGCTTTGCCTGTTCTTGTGTCTTCCTTTTTGGGGGAAGATGCAGGGCAGGCAAAGCTCATTACTGCTGTTACTACATATCACTGATTGGAGATAACAGTAGGATTCCAGTCCCCCCCCCCCACATTTCTCACCCTTTGAAATAGGGAGGACAGTGGGTGGGAGCTTTTGGAAGGGAGTGGACTTCAGCCAGATCATTGGTCAGCAGGACAGGGCACCTCTGTGGGCTAGATTAGGTACAGGAGCCAGATGTTCCTCCCCATTGCTTTAATATGAGGTTGGGGAAGACTATAAAGTTACTTCTGTATTTTTTTAAAGCCCAGTAATTAGCTGTGGGAATTGTCAGGTTGGGGAGAAAGGGAAGAAGTGTGTCTCTGAATGTATGAATGTGCCTATGTATGATTGTGAGTGAGTGTGGTTGAACATTAAGACACACCCTTTCCCAACCCCTTTTCTTTTGCTGTTCAGGGCTCTATGGTCAAGATGCACGAGAAGCAACGCTGTTGGACATGGTGAATGATGGACTGGAGGACCTACGTATTAAATACGCCCGCCTCATCTATCAGAACTACGTGAGCTGAGGGGTGGGAGGGCTTGCTTTTGTTTCCATCCTGAGATTTCCAAACTGTTAATTATCTCTTGGAATCTGTGACAATGACAGCTGGGAAGCAGGGTGGGGAGGAAGAATTAAGCCATGTTATATTAGGAGAAGTAGCTCTACTGGAGGAATGGCCTTGGTCTTTGTAATTCAAAATCGAAGAAAAATAAAACCCAAACTTCAGTTAGTCTGACGCACAATTCAGTTGAATTACCAATATTGAAAAGTTTTGGCTGCAGGGGTTCCAGTCAGAGGAAGAGTGAAGGTAGGGAAAACTCAGACCCTGCTTCTGCCATCATCTGACTCTTGTTTCCTCCTTTGCTTGAGCTGGGTGGATGGGAGTGCCTCCTGTAGGAAAGGAGTGTACGTGGGAGCCTTTAGATTCCTTGCTTCTGTTGCAAGGAGTCCTTTGAGCAAGTACAGGGCTCTCCTCTGGCAAAAGGACAGGACATAATAATAATAAATAATAATAAAATTTATTTCTATCCTGCCCCTCTGTAACGCAATTGGGGTGGCTTACAGCATAAAAATTCCAGAATTACATTAGTACCCTAACCCACCCACCCCTTAAAACAATATTAAATTTAAAAGATTAAAAACATACAATAATTAAAAAGAGGAAAAAATGGAATAATTCAGTGGCAGCTTAAGGGAAAAACAACCGAATCTTTGGGCCGGGATAGCTATTCGGGAAAGGCCTGCCAGAAAAGATCCGTCTTGACAGCTTTTTTGAAGCTGTCTAAGGTGGGTAATAAGACGTAGAACCCAAATGGTTATGTTCCATCTCTGTTCTTGCAATATTATAGAAGGAGCTTTGAGCTAAGCTGTACCAGTTCACCCATAGGGAAGTAAGTCATCACTTGGGGCTTGTCTACACAAAGCGAGAAAAAAAACAGACTGCTCCACAGTAATAGCAAGTCTTGCATTTTTACATATGCCACTGCTGAAAAAAGAAACCTACAGTCGCCCCTCCACATTTGCGAATCTGACATTCGCGGTTTTGATTATTCGCGGTTTTGGGAGGGCCCACCGGGCCCCCCCAAAACCACAACACGGGGCCTCCGGAGGCCCCGTGAAAGCCCTGGGAGGGAGCGGGGAGGGCCGGGGAGACCTCCACGGGGCCTTCGGAGACCCTCCGGAGGCCCCGCGAAGGCCTTGGAAGGGAGGGGGGAGGGCTGGGGAGGCCTCCAAAGGGCCTTCAGAGACCCTCCGGAGGCCCCGCGAAGGCCTTGGCAAGGAGGACGGAGGGCAGGGGAGGCCTTCACGGGGCCCCCGGAGATGCTCCGGAGTCCCCATGAAGGCCCGGGGAGGGGGTGGAAAGGGCTGGGGAGGCAAACATGGGGCCTCCGGAGATGCTCCGGAGGCCCCATGAAGGCCTGGGAGGGAGCGGGGTGGACCGGGGAGGCCTCCATGGGGCCTCCAGAGACGCACCGGAGGCCGCATGAAGGCCTGGGGGAGGGCTGGGGAGGCCTCCATGGGGCCTCCAGAGAAGCTCCGGAGGCCCCACGAAGGCCCAGGGAGTGAGGGGGAGGGCCAGGAGAGGCCTCCGCGGGGCCTCCGGAGATGCTCCGGAGGCCCCATGAAGGCCTGGGGGAGGGCTGGGGAGGCCTCCATGGGGCCTCTGGAGACGCTCCGGAAGCCCCATGAAGCCCTGGGAGGGAGCGGGGAGGGCCGGGGAGGCCTCCATGGGGGCCTCCAGAGCGTCTCCGGAGGCCCCATGAAGACCCGGGGAGGGAGGGAGAGGGCCGAGGGAGACCTCCGTGGGGCCGTGCTAGGCCCCACGAAGGCCCGGGGAGGGGGTGGGGAGGGCTGGGGAGGCCTCCGTGGGGACTCCGGAGATGCTCCGGAGGCCCCACGAAGGCCCGGGGAGGGAGGGGGAGGGCTGGGAGAGGCCTCCGTGGGGCCTCCAGAGACGCTCCGGAGGCCCTATGAAGGCCTGGGGGAGGGCTGGGAAGGCCTCCATGGGGCCTCAGGAGATGCTCCGGAGGCCCCACGAAGGCCCGGGGAGGGAGGGGGGAGGGCTGGGAGAGCCCTCCACGGGGCCTCCGGAGACGCTCCGGAGGCCCCACGAAGGCCCGGGGAGGGAGGGGGGAGGGCTGGGAGAGCCCTCCGCGGGGCCTCCGGAGACGCTCCGGAGGCCCCACGAAGGCCCGGGGAGGGAGGGGGGAGGGCCGGGAGAGGCCTCTGCGGGGCCTCCGGAGACGCTCCGGAGGCCCCACGAAGGCCCGGGGAGGGAGGGGGGAGGGCCGGGAGAGGCCTCCGCGGGGCCTCCGGAGACGCTCCGGAGGCCCCACGGAGGCCCGGGGAGGGAGGGGGAGGGCCGGGAGAGGCCTCTGCGGGGCCTCCGGAGACGCTCCGAAGGCCCCACAAAGGCCCGGGGAGGGAGGGGGAGGGCTGGGGAGGCATCCATGGGGCCTCGGGAGGGTCTCCGGAGGCCCCGGGAAGGCCTAGGAAGGGAGTGGGGAGGCTGGGGAAAGCGACTATGGGGCCTCCGGAGGCCCCATGGTCGCTATGGTGAGGGAGGGGGAGGGCAGTCGTTATTCGCGGATTTTTCACATTCGTGGGGGTCCGTGGAACAGAAACCCTGCGAATGTGAAGGGACAACTGTATTTCTATGGTGCATACAAGTGATATTCCACCTTTCAAAAAAAGAGAGAGAAAGATAGCACAAATCCCCATTTTATTGCTTTAGCAATCACTTGCTAAGGCAAAAAACGAACATGGCAGCAGCTGGCACTTGTCCTGTAACCAAGCTCCGCCCCCTGTGCTCATCCATTAAGACAGCTCGTTTTTGGAGGGAATTCTGGGAGGAGTATTTTCACAGTACAGACAACCTCTTAGTTCATTCTTTTGTGCAAGAATTAAAATTTGCAAATGTTTTTGCCCTGTTTTCTGAGATAACAAGTATTTTTGCACATTTTAAATTTTTTTCTTTTGCACATTGGAACTTTTTTGTAAGTTTCAGAAAAATGTTTTCATGAAGAAAATGCTTTTTTTCGTAAAAAAAAACTTTGCAAATTTTTTTGCAAATATAGAACAAATGCTTGTTTTTTTTAGTCTTGCATAGAGATGAGATATCTTGTGCTGGTTGAGAGATAATATTTTTTTTATGGTGTATCTCTGCCCATCCTTTCTTGTTTAGAACATGTAGGCTTGGGAGTGGTCTTTATAATCCCTCCTCACTCATAGTCCCTACATTTCCATGAAGGTATAATGGTGTTCTTTGATAGGAGGGAAAGAGACTGGGAACACAGGGCCTTTTCTCCATGCTGACTGTTCTCTCTTGATAGGATGCAGGCAAAGCTGAGTATATTGAGGCCCTGCCAGCACAGCTCCGTCCTTTCGAGAATCTTCTGGCTCAGAATGATGGAGGAAAAGGCTTCATTGTAGGCAAAAAGGTAAGCCAGCCCTGTTGGTAGAGGCAGGATCTGGATAAGCTCACTTACTTGACCCATAGGGCACTGATTCCATTGCTCTATTTTTGTCTTGTTACATACTTTATTATTGCTTATTATTACATGTTTATATCACACTGAAATCAGTGTGTAACCAATTTAGAACAATGTTAATTTATAACAATGAGGAATAATTGAAATACAGGTATATCTCAGTTAACGCAGTAGATGTGTTCCTATATATTACTTCTTTAACAGAAACTTTGGGACCAGAGGGAGAAATAACATGGAAAGGATAGGGATAGTTGCTTCACCACAAAAAAAAGAAAAGCATCTTGAATATGTTGTTGTATTGTGTTCCTTCAAGTCATTTCTGACTTAGGCTCACCTTAGGGACACCATATCATGGTGTTATCCTGGTAAGATTTGTTCAGAGGGGGGTTGCCCTTGTCTTCTTCCAACCCTGAGAGAGTGTGACCTGCCCATGATCACCAGTACCGTGGCTCTTAACCTTTTCTTTACCAGGGACCCCCTTTAAATATATTTTGTTGACATGGATCCCCCAAGACTTAACTCAAGATTTGAAACGCTCACAACAACAACAACAACAACAACATAATAATAATAATAGTAATACAACTACATCATTCATTAACCCTTCCCTCAGAGGCACGGAGGGGAAGGAAGACTTTTCTCCTGCTTCTTTCTGCAAGTTTGTGGCTGGAACAGATTGAACAGCAATGAGTAGGCCAAGCCAGCCAGCCTTTGCTCCTGTCATGTTTGCGAAGCAGCCTTCAAGCCTTTGAGGACCCCCTGTGAGGACATCACAGCCCCCTGGGGGGGTCTATGGACTACAGATTAAGAACTACTGACCCAGTAGGTTACCATGGAGAGGTGGGAATTCGAACCCTGGTCTCCCAGTATCCTAGTCCAATGCTCAAACCACTACACCATGCTGGCTCTCTGACATGTTTTACAGGCTTTTTATTCAGAATGAAAGATATGTACATGTGAAATGAAACAACCAAGTCAGATAAGCCTTGCATGTGTAAACAAAAACATTTGGAATTTTCGAGAAATCACTCCAAGGCTTCTTTCAAAATGCATCAAGGGATGCTTTTTTTCCTATCAGCTTCTGCTTTTAAAATACTTCCCATTTTGATGGCCAGTTTGTAGAACTATGCTTTTTAAATATGGGCACACATAGTTACAGGTGGATTGGCTAGAGCAAAATCCTGATCTTTCCTCATTCAAGTATTATTTACTACAGACATGATTTTTAACCCAGGATTTTGAACGTTTGTATTTCTCCAGCCCTCTTTCACCATCCTCTTATTGCCAATGTTGCTTAAAAACTTTCTGTCTAGACAGAGGAAAGCAAGGGCTAGGCAGGCATAAAAAGATTTCATAAAAAGAAGCTTCTTTCTCAGAGGCTTTGTTAACTGAGGTATGCCTGTAGTCTAAACCATACTAACTATAACAATACAAATTAAAATCTGTACAGATTTAGACAAAAATTGTTAGCTCCCCAGAGGCTTTAATTAATAGAAATGTTTTAATATGGTGCCAGAAGGAAGTCAGTGTCAACTCCAGACAGGTCTGAGAGGGAGGGCGTTGCACAACCAGGGTGATCCATGTCCTTCCATGATGTATTGCGCCCCCTTGTGGAACACAGAGGAGGTCCCCTCCAGTATACTTCAGTCCTAGGGCAAGTATATAAGACGACAGGCAGGCAGTCCTTTGTACGTTGAGGTACCAAACCACTTAGGGCTTTAAATTTCATTATCAGCACATTGCAGTGATGTATTCATATCTTTTGTTCCAAGTCTCAAGTCTGGGAGCCAACTTTAACAGAAAAACAGGGGAGTGGTGGTGGGGTATGTTAGGAAAGTCCATGACAGCATTCACTTTGAGCAACAGGCACGATTTGTCACAAGAGCATGGGGCGTGTTTCTCAGAGAGGAACAGCAAACGTGTTAGGCATGAGCCTTGCATTCTGGGGGTGAGTCTTGCCTGCTGCTCCTAAGAAAAGCTTTAGAATGATCCTACCACCTCAAGCACATTTTCCTAACACATTTGCTATTCCTCTCCAGGAAATATGTCTCATGCTCTGGGGGCAAGTCTTGACTGCTGCTCTTAGGAAAGATTTAGAAGGCTACTCTAATGTGCAGTGGGAACTGGCTGCCAAGCTAACCTCAATCCCATTACACACTTACTCTTACTCTCCAAGAAATGTGCCCCAAGCTTTGGGCTTGAGGCAGGGTTTAGGTCTGCTCAACAGCCTGTTCCCACTGCAATGGGCAATGGGCAAAACTTGCCCCAGAGCGTGGGGCACATTTCTCAGAGAGGAATAGCAAACGTGTTAGGCAATGGGTTTGAAGTGGGGCTTGAGGTCTGCTTGGCAGCCTGTCACTGCTGTACATCGGAGGAGCCTTCTAAAGCTTTAGAAAAGTTTTTGAAGCATCCTTCCACCTCAAGCCAGTTGCTTAATGCATTTGCTGTTCCCCTCTGAGAAACGTGCCTTGTGCTCTGGGAGGGAGTTATATCTGCTGCTCAAAGTGAATGATGAAATGGACTTTCCTAACATAACCTGGGTTAGGAAGCTGGGCGGGTGTTGTTGTGGCCTGGAGAGCATTTTATAATTGTAACTGAAGGGTTTTTTTGCAGCCATGAAATGTGGAACCCAGTCTTTTTTTAAGTTGTAAATGCCAAAATGCATTTGCAAGCTAAAATAAACCCCGAGTCCCACTTTTCAACTGATTCCATTTTCTGACAGCGACCCAGTACATAACCTGTCTGATAAGCAGGGGCTTCCTGTGTTAAGGTCTGTTTGGGTAACAAAGGAGTCTCAGGCCCACGTTTAATTCAGATGGCTTTATTGCTAGCAAAACAACACAGGGGGATCATTCCTGCCAAACTGTGTCACTGAATCAAAAGCACACACACCTTTTTATTACAGAGAAACAAAACCTAAAAATCTAAGGCTTTGCGCATGTCAATTACATCATTACATCACTTTGTTTTTATTTTTCAGAAAACTATTTCTTAGCTCTGATATCAGGTTCTTTGAACAAGAAAACCTCCCTAGTTCTACCCAGCTCTATGTCTTGACTGTAATAAATCTATACTAACAAGCAAGCTGGGTAGTATGCCAGAAAAGATAACAAACACACAAACACAGCTGCTAACCTGACTGAGTTACTATTCTTGATTCTAACAGGCAGTACAGACTATATTATTTGAGCAAGCAAGTTACATTTCTCAGCTTTTCCTCTGACACAGACATATTTTGGCAGACTCAGTCTTTTCTTTTAGCAGGCCCAACATAACAAACTTTTGGGTAATCAATATACAGACAGACCCTCTCACCTGTATGGCACACATAAAGTACTGCTTCCATCACATGACTGGTAGGCAAAAAGCAGCAAGATGGAAGCATTGTTCAAAGGAGGAAAACCATTTTCTGTTCCATAACATTTCTGGATGAATGCATTATGTTACTGAACTAAGGCCAGCAAGTTGGTTGCTAAAAATATACAAGTTGCGAGTTGAGTCGAGTCAGTGCATCATTTATTGTGGAGTTAAGCCCAAGTCAAGTCATTGAAGTGACCTGAGTAATATGAGACTTAATTCATATAGCACAACTTGTCTGTTTATATCAAGATTATATATGTAACAGTTAATGGTAGTGTTTCTTGAAGCTGCTTTAATATTTTTTTTAATTGAAATTTGCATACATACAGGCAAACGCACATTAGGGAACTGTTTTCAGATGAAAAAAAAACAGAACTGGCCCTGGTCTCTCTATTACTGTGTGCTATACTACATTTAGCGTAGCAAGCGGTGATGGCAATGTTTTTTACATTTGCAAATTGACATGAGCTGTTTCTCCTTCTCCAGATCTCCTTTGCAGACTATAACCTGCTTGACATACTACAGGTGCATCTGGTCCTGGCACCTAACTGTCTGGCCTCCTTCCCTTTGCTGGCTGCCTATGTGCAGAGGCTCAGTGCCAGACCACTTCTCAAGGCTTATCTGGAATCTGAGGGCCGCAAAAAGCGTCCCATCAATGGAAACGGCAAGCAGTGAGACCAATTCCTTCCCAAGGAGGCAGTTTTTATCATGTCCTGTGGAATCTTTGTATGGATTTTTTTGGTAGTATCATGTGAATAAAAGCTAGTTTCAAGAATGTATCTTTTGTCTTCTTGCTGGGGAGGGAAGGGGGTATAAGCCAGCAGAAAGTTACTGAAATAAGAAGTGCTAAGAGCCTGGAGTCTGATCTCTGAAAGGAAGCAATAAACTGGGATGGCAGCTGTAGTTTTAGAGTGGAGCAGCTTTCCACCCACAAAGATGTGTTACCTGCCCCACACCCCCCAGCCCCATATTTGTATCAGTAATTGGCAATATTTAATAATCAGGTCAACATAGTGCTGACATTAACAAACTGGGGAACTAAAAATCCAAAGACAAACACTGCTTAGTTAGGAATGCACTTAAGGAGAGTCCATCTAAATTATAAAGGAAATGTTAGTTTGCAAGGCAAAATACATATGGCTAATCCTATTTTGCCAGGCTGGCAAGCCAAAATCTGTAAAGCACCCTCAACGATTTTCCTCATCCAAAGTTTGCATCCCCCCTTTCATTCACAAAGCACTCAACTATTAAAATGCTATTAACATATTGGGAATGCCTTTGTCACTCTCAGTACAACAGCTTAAAGTATTTTCTTCTACTCAAAATCACATCCCCAGAAGGCAAATATTTACTATAAAACCCCTCTCAAAACTTGGCTAAAATGTACACTCCCTTTCTGCTGACATACTGTCAATCTGTGTAGCTGTTTCAGATTGGGCCTCTGCTCTGCTGGCTTCCTCCGTGACCTCATCTCTTCAGGAAAAGGTGTCTTATCACCCACTGGAAACTTCCCTCACTATTTATTCCCCTATCCAATACTGTGCGTGCATGTGGTCATTATTGCTTTTCCAAATAAAGATTATTGTTATTCTATCTAACTTATGTCTCCTCCATAGTACTGGTATACCTAGTCACAAGATCCTGCTGTTACCTGCCCCTTTGCATTGCCAAGTCAAGCACATTAATTCCCCAAGTTAATTACTACATTTTGAGGGTCCCCACAACCCCTGAGTGCATAGGGTAACAGGTGCAATTTATGGTGCGGTTGACATAATGGCAGGAGAAACTGTAAGCAGTTCTCATACTTGTTAAAAAGGATAAATTCAGCCATAGAAGCCTGTAATTTCGAGCCTGTGCAATGGATTTTTCTGGTGGAGCGCAGCGTGCACAGAACTGGCCTCACCCTTTAAACCAGAGATTCATCTGCCGTGGCCTTGCAAGCATGGACGTGGCAGTGAGGTCCTCGGGCCGTAGGTTTGATTAGAGTTTCCTTCTCTTAGATGGTTGACCTTACAGGGTTGGACGAGCACCATCTGCCCGGGTTTGGGATTGGAGTTTTCCTTCTCCTAGGACGGTTGCCACAAGGCTGGAGAGCCCATCCTGCCCTTTGACGCTCTTTGTCAGACCCTTCGGTTTTGACCTGTCTGGCATGGGAGACCCTACCAGTGGCTATTATGCCACCGCCAGCATAGCTCAAAACATCATTAGGGTACGCAAGCCTCTCTCCCACGACAAGGGGGCGTCAATGGAGAGGAGCCTGTAATTTAGAGTGGAGCTATAAGATGAGGCAGTGGAAGGGCTAAATGTTACATGCTTCTTTCTAGAATTGAATCTGAGACCCACAGCTACATTTACCTTTTTAAAACCAGAAGTGAGCCAATCATAAATCCTTCAGCATCTTTTCTAGATGGCCTTTGGCTGTGTGGTCTCTGTCTGCTGGAACTTTCTTCTTGTGGGCTGGAGGATGCTAAAAGGCAATATAAAAATACCTAACTGTGCCTGCGGTTGAGAGATAATAGCTTGCATGGCATTTGGTGACTGAAATGGCTCATTGTTGGTCCCTTCCTGGGTACACTGCACTGAGTCTTCTTGGGAAACAATGGGTGGATGATCGCATTAGACCTGCAGTATGAAGCTCACCGAATGGCTTTGGGCTAATCACTTTGTGGGTTAACCAATTCCACAGAGCTGTCTTGTAGAAAACTGATATGGAAGGTGTAATCCAGAGTGTCCTCCATGGCACGTGAGGGCAGCAGGTTAACAAACAGGTTGGCATGGGGGCTCAGGGCAGGTCACATGACACACACTGCTCTTCTCCATTATTGCTCTGCTGGCTGTGCACAGAAACAAAAGCTACAATGCAGCAGTAGCAACAGCAACAGTTTGCATTAGGACAATTCCTGCGTCTCCCAAGTTCTCTTCCCAACTATCTGTAATGCACTGATTCATTCACAGCCTCGATGGCAGCAAGATGGTGAACCCCCTGCAGGTTTTAATGCAGGTGTCAAAGGAGTCAAAATGCTAGACCCTGATCCCAAAATAGGTTCAGCATCTTGGGTAGTTCCTTTAAAGCAATGGAAAACCTAGAGTGGATTCACTGTCCCATTGACATTGGGAGTCAGCAGCTACCACTGGCACTGATGAGAAGGCAACTAGGTGAGATGGTTCACCTGCCTACAAAACACCAAAAAACAAGCACTGGTGGAAACCGCTCAGGAGGATGGGAATGCTTAGGCTGAGTAGCTAGAAGGGCGGCTCTGGAGAAATAAGCTGAGGGACACTTGTAACCACCATACTGCTTCTCGACAACCACAAGTTGCCTCACTCTGCACCATTTTTGTGTGGCAATGTTGGAATGATCTTGTTCAAAGAACTAGGCATGAGGTGGGAGTCTTTCCTTGGCATTTTGGAACAGTTCCATACAGTTGTGCTTAAGGGGAGGGTGTCACCCCTACAGCACATTCCAGTATAATGGGATCATCCTTCTCAGGCCAAGAATCAACAGGATCAGAGAGATCAGCTATGTAATCCTCCTCCTAGCAGCAAAGCTCAACAGCTGTTTGAAAATGAGGCAAACTGGCAAAAGCCAGGAAGTTCTGGGACAGAGAGAAATAGAAGGCTCTGGAACCCCAAGTCCTCTCCCTATAGTCCTATTCTTCTTGTGACTAAAGAGATGCCTCTTGGTGTCCTACTGTGTTGCCTAGCCTCAGAAATGTACACAGTTGTATCCTGACTGAACACCATCTACGTCAGGTAGAATTACAGTAGGACCCCCATATCTGCTAGGGATTGCTTCTGGAGGGGTTGTGGATACCGAAAACCATGGATAATAGCAAACACCATTGAAAATAATGGGATATCTGATTTAAAATACGATAGAGTTGCCTTGGAGGACCTAGAAAATGGCTAGAGAGAACATATTTTCTAGGAAGACTCTATGGTAGGTGTGCTGGTGTGGATATGGGGGTCCTACTGTAGTGCAAAATAAGATTTAGCAAGGGGTGATTAAAATAATGCAAATGGTGCATTTTTTCTTAAGAAGAAAGAAAGCACTCTAGGATTTCCAGCTTAGAAAACAAATGTGGGGAAGGAAAGTAAGTCTATAAAATAACTGACAATGAGAAAAGAGGAAGGGGGGGGGAGAAAAAAAAGGAATGTGGCAGCATCTCCCCCCATTTTTCCCCTCCCCCTGCCTTCTTCCTTTCTTTTCTCCTTCCTTCCTCTCTTTTATGCAAGAGACTAACCTGACTACTTTTTTGAAAACTATAATGAGAAAGTGAGAATTAAAAAACTCCCTACTCAGAACACTAGGGGGTGGAGACACATGATGAAATTTGAATTGGGGTATACAGACAAGCATTTATCCACATTCTACACAATAAGCCAATTTATTGCTGCAAAATATGCTGATAAGCCTTAAGGAAAAGGTGTCTTAAAGGACTAATCTTGAGAAGACCAACAATGGGGAGAAACAGAGGAGTTTCCCCTTTGATTACCATATACTGGTGGTCATTAAAACCACAGGTATGACAGCTTTGGTATTTTTATACTGGGTTCTTTCCTGAAGCTAGTTAGGGTTTTCCCACATGTTATGTAATAGCAAAACCCATCACTTCTACTGGTCTGCATCTAAAGTGTAGGCTCTAAACCAGGCAAAGAGAGCTTTGACCAATCCCAATTCTTTAGCAAGTGTTTGTCATATATTTGCCATGTTTGTGATCACATCATTACCTGTATTCTTAAAAGAATGAACAGAAATGCCTTAAAAATGTTACATATAAGACAGTTCTTGCTTTAGCTAAGCACAGCAATTAAGTTTGTTGTTCCTTGCAATTTATAGAAATTCCACTATGAGGAGCCCTCAGGGTGAGGCAAAATTCCTCTGAAGCTTTTGCAAAGCCACATTTAGCAACTGTTAGCAGAATAAACTGGAGAAAGGTCCTAGATGGTAAACATACACTGCTAACAAGTCTCATTAAGAGGGAGTGATCTGTCAAGTTATAAAGAATACTAAAACTGCCACAGCACTGTGAACATGTGTATGAAATGTGTGAGTGACTTATGGAGTATTAACTTCTACTGAAAGCAGACCATTTCAAAAGATGCATGAAGAAGCTGTGGCCTGAAAAGATTACATAAGACTGCAAGAACTAAAGTTAGAATTGTACATTTTGCCAATTTCCTTTTGATAGCATGTCGAACCCTCCAGTATTTCACAGATGAAACCAGGACATGTGTGGCCAAGCAACATCAGAGTCGCGTTAGCCCCCTCATGAGACTTTGGAGTGCTGTACCCCTCTACCACATCCCTTAAAAAACATTTTTATAATAATAATAATAATTTATTTTATTTATATCCCGCCCCTTTATGAAACACAATCAGGGCGGCTTACAACAATTAAAATATACATCCAAACCCTCAATCCCAGCCACCCCTTAAAATACAATTAAATAATTTAAGAATTAAAACATACTTTAAAAAATACAAAAATAAAAATAAACAATGGACAGTGGCCATGGCGAGATCAGGACAAGCTAGATTTCCTTTTTTTGATGGCCAGGTATCTATTCAGGAAAGGCCTGCCGGAAGAGATCCGTCTTAAGAGCTTTTTTAAAGCTATTTAGGGTGGTAATATAACAGACCTCATCTGGCAGGCCGTGCCATAATCTGGGAGCAATAGCCGAAAAGGCCCTCCAAGCGGTCGAAGAAAGCCTAAAAGTTTACAGGTTTTTTGCCCCCAAATGCCTTCTCATGGACATTGGGAGCATTTTCATCACAATTTTAGATCCAGGAGAGGCTGTAGCTCAACTACTGTTTTAAAAAGAGGCCTCTCATAGGTCTAAAATGCTGTGGTGAAAATGCCCCCATGTCCCCTAGAAGGCTTTTTGGGGCAAAAACTTTTTTGCATTGCTTTTAACACCTGGAGGCCTGCAAAAACAGCCCTGGGGGTGCACATGCAACCCACAGGCTGCACTTTGCCCACCCCGTATTAAACCCTAATCCTAACCATCAGTACATTGGTATTATGGGTTTGGAAAATGCCTCACAACTCAAGTTTTGAATCCTACTGTACGAAGCTTTAGGAAAGTCTCTGTGTATCAGCAAATGAGGTCTCCAAACACAGTAGGTCCCCCGTATCTGTGGGGGGAATTGGTTCTGGGCCCCATCATGGATAACAAAATCTGCAGATAATAGTGAACATCATTGAAAATAATGGAACTTCCGGTTTAAAATACCATAGAGTTGCCTTGGAGGACCTAGAAAATGGCTAGAGAGGACACATTTTCTAGGAAGACTCTATGGTAGCTGTGCTGAAACTATGGCTAATTGAAGCAGTGGATAATGAATCAGTGGATATGGGGGTCCTACTATAAAGCTATAGTTCTCTGCATGTGGCAACAAAAACTAAATGCATCATGAGTTTAAAGAAATATCCATGGGTGCAGTCTGGACCTAGACATGTTTTCAGAGAAAAAAAAGTTTCATCAAAACCAAAGGGGTTCCACTCTGTAAATCCTCAATTTATAAGAGGCACTGAGATGAAAGCCTGCAAAATGCTGTCAGCTACTCTGGAAGCCCCTCCCCAATTCAATGGGATAAACCACATCAAAATCGTATAGCCACTGTTTGCAGAAAAAGTATCAAGAACAAATCCATTTATTTGTAAGTAAATACAATTGATTTGGAGGGGACTTCCAAGGTTAAGCTATTTTACTCATATGTAGGAACAGCACACAAGGACAAGGTCCTGTATGTGTCTAGTCAGAAGTAAACCCCACAAAATACCATAGTGCTCCTTCCCAGGTGTTGGACTGGAACTGTATGCAACAGTATGCAGGTCAATGGACTACGAGTATGAAGGCTGCCACGTGTTAAAATATGTACATGCAGAGCTGGACTGGTGATATGCTGTGGCTACAGAAATGCACTCTGCACATACTCTTGAGGCACTTTGTTGGGAGTAATAATGATGTTTCATACATTCCAAATGTTGGTACAGTAGGACCCCTGTATTTGTGGAACCAGTATCTGCAGTTTCAGTTACCCGCAGGACACAAAACAAAACACATACTATAGTCTTCCTAGAAAATGTGTTATCTCTAAATATTTTCTAGATCCTCCAAGCCAACTATATGGTAATTTAAACCAGAAGTCCCATTATTTTCAATGGTGTTTGTTTTTATCCACGGTTTTCAGTATCCACAGCAGGGGGGGGACCAATCCCTCGCAGATATGGGGGTCCTACTGTACTGGGGGGGGGAAAGGTTTCTGGAAGGGAGCCCTCTCACAATCACTATCACATTAAATTGTTATAGCGCTATTATTGCACTTTATTTGCTCTGGCTGCCTCCTGTGGAATCCTGGGATTTGCAGTTTAGGGAGGGGCATTTAGAAATCTCAGCCAGAAAGCTCTGAGGCTTCACTAAACTACAAACCCCAGAATTCCACAGGAGGCAACCAGAGGACTTAAAGTGGGATAATAGCACTATACTGTAACAGTGTAGTGTGATAAAATGAGAAAATTCATTAAGTCACTCAGCTCAAAGGGAACTACATCTCCTCAATGGCTTCGACTCTCAATTTATTGCACTTGGGAGCCGCCCGTTTTCACTCCCCGCCGCATCAGGAGTGAGGGGTGCAAACGAGGCGGGGACGGTGTCACTTCAGCGGTCATAAGAACCACGGCGAAACTGAACTACAACTCCCACAACCCCTCGCGCCGAGGGAGGCGATTCATTTTGCGGAGGCAAGCGGCGCACTCCCCCCACCTGCTGTTTCGGGTGACGTCAATAAGCGTCGCCCAGAGTTGTGTGACGCAGAATCCCCGCGCAGAATAGGTGAAGGTGACGGGGGTCGGTGAAGAAGGGGGCTAGAAGAGGGGGGACAACCCCGGCGTCCCTTCGGCGCGATGTTGGCGGCTCGGCCTCTCTGGTTCCGCGGGGCCGCCGCCGCTCAGGCGCGTTTCCTTTCCGCCGGCGCCGCTTCGGAGTCGGTAAGTCGGTGGTAGGCTTGGCGGCCCTCCTCATCTTTCCCTCTGGCCAGCTGTGGAGAGGAGGGAGAGGAGCAGAAATACAGTCGCCCCTTCATCTTCGCTGGGGCTTGGTTCCAGGACCTCCCCCCGTGGATACCAAAATCCGTGACTACTCAAGTCCCATTATACGCAATGGCATAGCAAAAGGGTGGCCCTTATATAAGATGGCAAAATCAAGGTTTGCTTTTGGGATTATTATTTTTTAAGAATATTTTCAAGCCGTGAATACTTAAATCCGTGGATACCAAATCTGTGAATACGGAGGGACAACTGTAAATGGCTGGCGAGGGGAAGGCGTTTTCAGAAGCCCTTGTTTTGAGTCCCGCCTATATTCTTTCTAGCCAGCATGTTTTCCTGACCTCCTTTGACAAGCATAGCAGTTCCTCCTTGTTTGCTATGCAGATGGGTGGTTGTTGTGCCCAGTTTCAAAAGGGTGCTTGGTCTTTCCTTCTTTCACTGTTGCCCCCCCCGCCGACAGGGTTTATTTATTTATTTTATTTTCTATATTTCTATACCACTTATCAGTGCCAAAGCACTCCCTAAGCAGTTTAGAACCTAAAAACAAGTCAAAATAAGATAATTAAAAACAATTAACCTTTTGTAGGTTGGTAAAATGAGTACCTGGCTTGTGGGGGCAATTAGCTAACACACATTGGAAACTGCTTAATGCAGTGTAGATGTGTAAATTGCTTAAAAACAATTTGTAAGCTGCTCTGATAGCCTTGTGGCTGAAGAATGGGGTATAAATTAAAAAAAATATTTTTTAAAAAAACATATACAAGTTAAATCAATAAAAACAATAAGGTTTACAATGGGCTCATGGCAGGTAAACGTTGTCAGACTTCAGCTCTTTTTTTAAAATCCTGTTCTCTAGGCACCCCCCAAGAAAACACAATTTGGGCCACTCAAGGATGAGGATCGTATTTTCACAAATCTTTATGGACGCCATGACTGGAGGTGAGGTTTTAGAAGGTGCGTTGTTAGTCGAAGAAAAATCAATTGGACATTCAGGCTGTTGTAGTCCTGTAGAGGAAAGTCAACATAGGGGAGGGGTGATCTAATCAGAAAGACTTATTTAAAAACAACAATAGAAGTAATAGTGCCATTCTATTCTGCTTTGGTCAGACCTCATCTGGAATACTGTGTCCAGTTCTGGGCACCACAGTTCAAGAAGGATGTTGACAAACTGGAATGTGTCCAGAGGAGGGCGACCAAAATGGTGAAAGGTCTGGAAGCCATGTCCTATGAGGAGCGGTTTAGGGAGCTGGGTATGTTTAGTCTGGAGAAAAGAAGGTTAAGAGGTGATATGATAGCCATGTTTAAATATTTGAAGGGATGTCATACTGAGGATGGAGCAAGCTTGTTTTCTGCTGCTCCAGAGACTAGGACATGGAGCAATGGATTCAAACTATAGGAAAATAGATGCCACCTAAACATTAGGAAGAACTTCCTGATAGTAAGCTGTTCAGCCGTGGAATACATTGCCTGGGAGTATGATGGAGTCTCCTTCTTTGGAGGTTTTTAAACCGAGGCTGGATGGCCATCTGTTGGGAGTGCTTTGATTGTCTATTCTGGCATGGCAGAATGGGGTTGGACTCGATGGCCCTTGCGGTCTCTTCCAACTCTATGATCCTAATAACAACAGGAAACTAATGTTTGGTAAAAAAAATAATGAAGGGTCTAGTAACTCCTTAAAGCCTAACAAGTTACAGTCCATGTCTTCATTTGTTGCCTGAATTGACAGCTACTTTGACACATGCTTGGGGTGTGTTTTGCTTATGTATGTTTTGCTTATACTGTAATTTCATAGATTTCTTTGTGAGGTTAATGTTAATGATGTGGCCTACTACAATTTTGCTTGCAAAACCCAAATTGATTTACATGATCCTTCTTAACCAATCTTTTTGCTGTCTCTAGGTTGAAAGGGGCTTTAAGCCGTGGTGACTGGTATAAAACCAAGGAAATCCTTCTAAAGGGTGTCGACTGGATTTTGAATGAAATAAAAACTTCGGGCTTGAGAGGCCGTGGGGGGGCTGGTTTCCCCACTGGCCTCAAATGGAGTTTCATGAATAAGCCGCCAGATGGCAGGTGTGTTATGGTGGGAAAGAACTGTAATGTGGTTTCAGATTTGAGTCTGTATATGCTTGCTCCTCGAGAAACTGTCTAGGGCTGTGATATAAGTGCTTTTCTTTGAACTGAAAAATGTTGGCATAGACCATGCTGATGCAAGGAAAAGAACTTGGAATCTTGGATTCCCACTTCTGTTACACACTTTCCCTTAGTTTGTGGGAATTGTTTTAGTTTGTGGGAATGGACACTTCTGTTACATAGTCTCATACACATCTTTGCAAGTTGCTTTCTTTTAAAGAGACTGGCTTTGTGGAGCTGCACAAATAGTAACCTCCAGACTTCTTTTTCTTGATCACAAGAACTACTGTTACATAAACTAACTTCTTGTTATTGATCACAAGAACTGCTGTTACATAAACTAGAGTGTGACTTTAGCACAGTGAGTGGAGTTGGGATTTGGGCTTAAGAATATTGGCTTTAAATAACACCTCAATCAGTGATCTTACTCAGCAGATCACTACCGTAGTTCTTGGTTTGACTTACCTCACAGAGTTGTTGTAGAGCTAAAGTATTATTCTGAATTTTTGAGGAATACAGATGCCACAAGAAACAAAAAATGCTGAATAAGCACATCTGAATGCTGGCAGGTTAAGCCTTGAATTTCTTGAGCTTTACTATGTTCACTGTGGATTCAGTCAGAATCTGAAGCAAGGCATATTGGTATCCTGAGTAATTAGTCTGTCTCTAGTTTTTAGCATAACGTAAAATAGGTTGATGGCATAATGACTTCAGTAGAACAGATGCTTCCTGATTAAAATAATTATTTTCCAGGGATATTTGTTTCTTGTTGAGGAACATAATTCTTCATGTGTTTCAGACCAAAATATTTGGTAGTGAATGCTGATGAGGGGGAGCCAGGGACCTGCAAGGACAGGGAGATCATGCGTCATGACCCCCATAAGCTGGTGGAAGGTTGCCTTGTAGCAGGAAGAGCTATGGGGGCCCGAGCTGCCTACATTTATATCCGTGGAGAGTTCTATAACGAAGCCTCAAACTTGCAGGTGAGCTGCAACTCTCTGTGTAGAAGTGATTAGTATTCCTTCCCTGTGTGACAATTTCTAGAGACATTAATTGTTTCATCTCCTAGGTTTGTCCTGCTCTTAGTTTTTACTGGTACATATCATTTTGTAAGTCTGCTTGCATTTTTCTGTAGTTGGAGAACAAGTAAGCAGATTTGGTGGGCTGAGCTATAGCTGCTTTTGTGTTTTCTCACTAGGTGGCAATCCGAGAGGCATATGAGGCAGGACTGATTGGGAAGGATGCTTGCGGTTCAGGCTATGACTTCGATGTCTTTGTGGTAAGAGGAGCAGGTGCTTACATTTGTGGCGAGGAGACAGCACTTATTGAATCTCTTGAGGGCAAGCAGGGCAAGCCACGCCTCAAGCCTCCCTTCCCAGCTGATGTGGGTATGTCATCTTAAATGCTTCCTCTGTAATGGTTGGTGTGGGTACAGTGTTTTCCTTTATTCTGTACTTTGGTCCCCCCCCCCACCGCATAGCACATTTCTATCAACTTAGGTATGCCACCCCAGCACTTTCAGGATCCTTGCTGTGTCTTTCTCCTTCTTTGCATGTGACATATTGGAGTGCAGACATGAAAATATTTCCTTAACCTGAATTAATGACATGATTTCTTCCTGCTGGGAAATTTTCCTTTTGATATCCAGACTTTAGACAGTACCAGCTGTTCATTTCCTTTTGAACTTCTAGTATTAACCAATACAAATCGGTTTTCTTTGGCCCCTGCCCTTCCCAGTATTTTTATCCAATAACTAGTTTAAAATATTTTTTTAAACTGCCTTGTTTTTAATTCTGCCTTTAGGGGTTTTTGGATGCCCAACCACAGTGGCCAATGTAGAGACTGTTGCTGTGGCACCTACCATCTGCCGTCGAGGAGGTTCCTGGTTTGCTAGCTTTGGACGGGAGCGCAACTCAGGCACCAAACTCTTCAATATCTCAGGCCACGTCAATACACCATGTACTGTGGAAGAAGAGATGTCAGTACCACTGCGTGATCTGATTGAACGGCATGCAGGTGAAAATCAACTGTCTTTATTTTCTGTAAAGTAGAGCCTTTGAGTCCCTTTCAGATATCTTGTGTTACTAGGGGAACTCTGCATCATTGCTTGGTTTTTGCTATGCTCTGATACAGGCATGTAATCCACCAAATCAAGCCTGACTGTGTATCTCCCTTCTAACCAGGGGGTGTTAGAGGTGGCTGGGATAATCTGCTTGCTGTGATTCCTGGAGGCTCATCTACTCCTCTCATCCCCAAGTCTGTGTGTGAGACAGTTTTGATGGACTTCGATGGGTTGATCCAGGCACAGACTGGGCTTGGGACAGCAGCTGTCATTGTCATGGACAAATCGGTAAGGACAGGTCCTTGACCCTGCTGCTCTTTGTCTCCTTTGAATGGGTTTTGACCATCTTCTTCTTCCCCAGACAGATATAGTTCGAGCCATTGCCCGTCTCATTGAATTCTACAAGCATGAGAGCTGTGGGCAGTGCACACCATGCCGAGAAGGTGAGTGTTGACGACTGAGGCTGTTCTAACTTCCTTTTCAGAACAGGATTCAGGATGGAGGGGGGGAATGGTGGTTTAGTGTACAATTCCCAGCTTCTTTCAATTATGAGGATTGCCGAAAAGTTTGGGGCATTAAGAGGAGAGATGTGTAATGACCTCTGGAAATGAAAACTGCAAGTGGCCTAGGACATGGTCAGCAAAGTCCACTGAATCTCTTCTGATATATGACCTAGTTCTCCTTCCTGTGACCATTTGCTTTTATAAATCTTGGTGTTGTTATTGATCCATATCACATGAATTTTGTTCCTGCAGGTGTTGATTGGATGAATAAGGTGATGTGGCGGTTTGTGAGAGGCAATGCACAAGTGGCAGAGATTGATGCACTATGGGAGATTAGCAAGCAGATTGAAGGACATACCATCTGTGCCCTGGGGGATGGGGCTGCTTGGCCTGTACAGGTAACTTTCTGATTGTCAGAGAATGAACAAATTCTATTTTTAAATGGCATTTTCCAGAATCCCCCAGCCAGCATCACTAGGCTTGTACTGGTTAGGGGATTTAGGGAGGAGTTGTGTAAAAAAAGGAATTTTTCCAGACCCTTTTCTTCACCCGGTTTGTGAAGAAATATAAGATTCTTGTGGAACTTTTTTCTTATCAGTTATGTTCTTTTGGTCTATGACTGTAAATAAAATGATGATGACATCAGTTACATTTTAAATGCTCTTGAATTATTTTTAATTCAGTGCTATTTTAATCTTAGTTTATTTATTGTAATTATTTTTACTATTATGATAAATTTTTGGCTATATTATGTTTTAATCTATCATAAGCACTTGGGTCCTGCACTGTGAGGGAGGTAGGATGACAATGAAATAAGAAAATAATAAAAATAGAGGGCTAGAAATAAATTAATCTTAGTAAGTTGTGAGCAGGTTGGGGCAGAGGCAATCATATTGAAGTATATCCTATTAAGTCTTGGTGCCTGATTCATTTTTCCAGGGGTTGATTCGTCACTTTCGTCCTGAGTTGGAGGAACGGATGAGACAGTACCATGAATCTAAGGCACAGCAGGCATCTGGATAAGCAACCAGAAGATCAACTGCATTCAAGTTACTCCTCTGTTGGTTGGGTGGGATCCCTTGAGGAACAGGCCCATCTCTGCTTTTGCTTGGGCGCTGGGAACAGTACAGTTACCTGACATTGCCATTTAGGTGGCGGCTTGCCTCAGACTGTTTTCCTCCTTCCTTTCTTACAGGGCAAACTATCTATTAAATGCTTATGACAGACTTCTGTTGTCGGCTTTCTCGTTATTGGAAAACCAGGTGGATAAGCTTCATGTTATTTGAAATAGTTCTGTACAGTATTTCTTTGACTAGTTGGGAAATAAAAGGGAGTAACAAGGGAGGAACCTACTGTTTGTCTTCCTTTGTAGGAAATGAATCTCCCCCTGAAGAACAAGATTCAGAGCTCAGGCAGTCATTTGACTGGTGAACACATCCAAACTATTTTCAGAACCTCATTGCATCCAACTCAGGTGAAGTCTATACATTAGAAGAATAAGATTCTAGAATGGGATGTGCCACTTTAGAATGATGTTAGGGACAACAGTAAGTAGAAAACTGACACAACAGAGACAAATGGTATATCTCAGCTTACTCCATAGAATCATACAATCATAGAATTGAAAAGGGCCTCATGGGCCATTGAGTCCAACCTTCTGCTCATTACAGGTTCTCCAGCTAAAGCATCCCCAGCAGGTAACTGCCCAGCCTCATTTTGAAGACATCTAGAGGATGAGACCCCACCACCTCTCTAGGCAATTTGTTCCATTGCTGAACCACTCTTATTGTCAAGAGATTCCTTCTAATATACAATTAAAATCTGCTGTGCTGTAACTAAAAACCATTAGACCTGGTCCTACCCTTTGGAGGAGCAGAGAACAGGTCTGCCCCCTCCTCTCTGTGACAGCCCTTGAGGTATTTAAAGAGTGCAATCATGTCATCCCTGAGTCTTCTTTTCACCAGCCTAAGCCTAGCTCTTCCAACCTTTCCTTATGTTTTTTCTCCATACCTCTTATCATCCTTATTGCTCTTCTCTGAATCTACTCCAATTTTTCTATTTCTGTCTTAAAATGAGGTGCCCAGAACTGAACACAGTACTTCAGATGAGGCCTGACCGGTGCAGAATATAGTGGAACTACTGATTCCCTTGACTTAGAAACTGCTTCTATTAATGCTTTGACATGGTGCTTTGTAATGCAACAATGAAAAATGAACCATTGCAGGTGGCAGATGCTAATTTATTATACTTTCTTTGATCCGTGCAGCTCACTCATATTTCATTCTGCTGTATGTGTACAGTAGATGCTAGAGCAAGAAAAAAACAACACTGTGTATTCAAAGCAGTGTACACACCTTGTCCTATATTTAATCCATACACTCATCTTGAAAAATTGCTCTTGAAAAATTACTATGAGAAAATGGAGAATGCCAAGAGATTTATGTGTGAGTCAGATTCATACTGCAAGATGTAACCTATTGTATTCCTCTGAGGTGCGTACTAGTGGTGTTCAGGGCATTTCCCATTTCATCTCTGCAAGTTAAGCAAGGGGGAAGGCAGAGCTTAGATAACAATTTTTAAGAAGAATATGTCATGTTGAAACTAACAATAATTGAGCAAGAGTGCGAGATGCTCAGGGACCATGAATGTGTGGTTTAAGCACATCCAGCAAAATGGGGAATGTTCACTTCCCTTTGGCCTAACTTAAATCTTTGCATTTGCAGTGGTCAATCTGCAACTTTTAAGATCACCACTGCCAACCTATCCTGTATATATATATATATATATTGCTGACGAGAATGTGACTGACTAGGGGATAGCAGTGCTTCTGCCTACTGCTGGCAAACTAGTTGGATGGAAAAGTGGTTTCTGATGGACAAAAAATAATAGGCTAACTGTGTACTATGTCATATTAGAGGTCATTTTAATTGTTCCAGTTATGCAAGTTTAGAAACCATATTTTGGAGGGATGCTGACAAACTTCCATTCTAATAACAGAAAACAGAACAAAGCTAAGTCCTGATACAAGTTATTGTTATACATCATAGTGTGCTCAAAGAATGAAAGAATGGCTTATATTCACCAGTTACTTTGTTTATTGCAGATATGCCCCCAGGGATACAACCCTTTGAGAAAAGTCATGCTATAGTAATAAAATGACCAGATAGCTTTAAACCAAAATCACACTTTACCAAGGGTTTCTGCCAGTATCACTTTACACAACTCCTAAAAAATTTGTGGCCAGTACATTGCATCTTTCTGTATCTTATTAACACTGTGATCCCACCCCCACAACCATGTAATTGCCAACACACTTGCAGTTTGATATTAACTCTATCAGATCATCTGAAGTGGATTGAAACCCAGGAAAGCTCATGCTAACATAAATCAGTTTTAAAGGTGCTGCTAGAATCCTCTTTTTCCCTTCCTCGCCTGCCTCCACCATTTTATGCTTAGTACAATTTTGTGCATTATAAACTTCACTGAAAGCTGTGTGGGGCCAGAGGTGATACCATACAGTTATCGGGTCCCTTCAGGTTGTTCCAACTTATGGCAACCCTAAGATGAGCCTATCACAGGGGTTTCTTGGCAAGATTTCTTCAGTGGTGGTTTACCTTTGCCTTCATCTGATGTTGAGAGTGTGACTTGCCCAAGACCACCCAGTGTGTTTCCATGGCCAAGCAGGGACTTAGCAGAGTTGTAGTCCAACACTCAAACCATTATATCTTGCTGGCTCTTGGATGATGCTAGACTACATTTGGAAGCTGTGATTGTTGTCTTGAAGTCAGCTCAAGACAGATTTATGGTGACCCTGTCATTGTGTTTTCTTGGCCAGATTTACTGAGATGGTTTGCCCTTGCCTTTCTGGTAAGGCTTAAGAGTGTGACTTGCCCAGTGGGTTTCCATAGCTGAGTGCAGATCTAAACCCTGGTCTGGAGTCCCAGGCCAACATTCGAACCACTACACCATACTGCCTCCCAGCAGCTGTGCTTTGTTGTTGTGTGCCTTCCAAGTCCTTTCTGACTTTGGGGTTTTCTGAGGCTGAGAGTGTGTGACTTGCCCAAGGTCACCCAGTGGGTTTTCATGACTGAGTGGGGATTTAAGCCCTGGTCTCCAGAGTTGTAGTCCAACACTCAAACCACTACACCATGCTGGTTCTTGTGATAGCCCCTAATTAGTCTTCTACAGACTAATGATCCATTTGGGACTTTCCCCCGAGTTTTGCTACCTAGATCAGGATATTTCCACAAAAATCACTGAAGGGGCTGAATCATATACTGTATATTTTTTTGAAAGTACTGTAAGTGGGAACGTCTTTTTTTTTATTTCAGCTATCTGCAAACAAGCTATTTTAATAGTTATGGCGTTTTTTGAAATGCCTATTGAATCAGATGGGTCAAACGTCTGTCTTTCTGAAATTGAGGAGGGTAGGGTGACAGCGGGTGGTCATTTCAATAAATGCACCGACACACCCGCGCATGCGCACGGGGAAGGCAGCAGCGTTCCCCTTTTAAAGAGACTGATTGGCGACTCGGAGAGTCGGGTAAGTCTCCGCTTCTAAGCCTGTCCGCGTTGGGCGTGGCTTTCGGGCTCCGCTGATCTCATTGGCTGGAGCGGGCGCCTCCGTAAACGTTCGGCGGCTTGAGTTTACAGGAGAAAATCGACCGGTCTTTTGGCAGAAGGAGCGCGCTTGGAAAGGTGACCTCCATTTTGTTTCCGGGCGGAAGTGGCCCGCTTGTCCTGCTGTCCGCTTGTTTTGATGCCTTGAGGGAAAACCCCTCAGTCCTGCTGGGTTTTTTTTGGGGGGGGGGAATAATAGGAAATATTTTGAATTACTCTTCAGGCTGCGGTTACTTGAGGGCTATAATGGGACTGTTCTTCCTGGCGCCGGGTCACCTGGGGACAGATATTTTATTTATTTATATATTTATTAGATGTCTCCCAAGATGGGATAACCGTAGCGAAGCGGGGCCGCTTGCATTTATGTTTTTATTTTATTTTTTTTGTTCTGGCAAAGTTTAGCTCTTTGCTATCGCTGAAGCCCTTTTCCGCGGGTCTCTCTAATTCATTGAGGAGGCTCCAGTGCAAGGAATTAAAGCCTCTGTAAAGTTTTCCTCTCCGCTGACGCGCGAACACATTCCCGACGTTCACCACCAACACGGGCATCTCCCATTGGATTTTCCTATAACTGTTTTTTCAACATAGGTTCGATTCTCTGCCTGAGATGAGAAAAATGATTGGCAAGCTGTCTTTCTTTCCCCCATTAGACCTATCGCCCAAAAAGCAGATTCCAAATTATTGGAAGTTGGGAGGGTTTAATAACATCCCTTTGATGGGTTTCTGACTTTGCCCTCTGGGCAGCGCAGCAGTGGATATTGGATCCCGCTCTCCAGTTCTTTCTTCTAGGCCACTCACAATTGGGCCAGTCTACACTGCAGAAATACAGCACTTTGATACCACTTTATCCACCATAGTTCTACCCTATGGAATCCTGGTAATTGTAGCTTTGTGAGGTATTTAGCCTTTTCTTTCAGAGAACTCTAGTTCCTCACCAAACTAGAAATACCAGGATTCCATAGGATAGGACTATGGTGGATAAAGTGGTGTCAAACTGCTGTGTTTCTGCGGCCTAGACAAACTCTTTAAAGAGATGTCCAGAAGCAGGCAGACTCTTCCAGAGGAAGAGAATTGCCTGCCTCCCCACCACACCTTTAGGTGATATTGCACAGGAAGTAACTCTTTGGCAGCTACTGGAACAAAGTGTCAACAAGTGTAAATAAATATTAATTTTCTAGTACTTGTGGGTGTTTTCTCAAAAAGCCTGCAAAAATGTGACATTGGAGGGTGGAAGAGTAGGATTTCCCTTCCTTCCTTCCTTCCTTTCCGGTATTGTGGGATTCTGAAATGGTTGTGGCAAAGATTTGGCAATGGGCAATGGCCTTGACATAGATTTGGACATAGTCCAAATCTGACATAGATTTTGTCCACTGGACATAAAAATTAGACAAATGCTTGAGTTCAGCCTAATTTTGGCACTTGTCTGCTTCTTTGCTGAATTATACCCGTTACTGACTTAGGTCTCTTTCTCTCTCTCCCCATCCCCACGCCCCTTTGTGCTCTAGCAAACCATGTATACCATGGTCTAACTAAAAACATTGCTGGGCTAAGCAGCAGGAGGTGAGTTGATCATGTGGGAAGCTCCATGTAAGTATTAACTAAGCTGTGTGGGCTCTGTGCAGTCCAGCAGTGATGCAGGAAGACAAATGCTGCATGCAAACTGGCTGCTGGTTTTCATACATTGGCTGTGTGAGTTGTGATGGGAGCAAATGACTAAACATGCCCATAGCTTCTTCCTCTTTTTCCCCCCATAGGGAAATATGCATCTAATTCTTCGCCACCTCTGCCAGGGTATGACCACTATACCCACAACCAGCATATCTCCAGTCCGTAGGTACTTATCTTGGAAAAATGAGCAGCGGTGCAGAGGGCTGCTAGAGGCTTCTACAAACCGACACAGACAAGGAGCTGCTTCAGCAGCTGTTCTGGTCTCCCTGTGCTCTGTGGCTGGGGAACCAGCCATCCTGTACACCCTACGGTCCAGCACCTTGACTGGTTTACACAAAGGAGATGTGAGGTACTTGACAGCTCAGTCCTGTTTTCAGATAGGGTAAAAGCAAGCTAAATTATTTCCTCTAAAATTTCTGTTTCATCTTTCCTGAACTTTAGAGACCATTGGGACCATTCTCAATCACAGTAGACATCCTCTCACTATATTAGGTTAGTTTCTCAGAGGAGTGTAGAAACTGATGAAAGTCCTGTTGAAAGCTTGGTATGTTTAGCCTTAGAATCTGATATGGCCAAGGTCTTCAAATATCTAAAGGGCTGTCATGCCAAAGAGGGAGCAGACTTATTCTCTTGCTCTAGAGACCAGAACTAGGTTTGGCAGGTGGGAATTATGGGGATGCAAATTTCAGATAAACATTAAGAGAAACTTCCTAACAGGGATTGCTGTTTGACAGTCGAACAGCCTGTCTTGAGAGGTGATGGGCTCTCCTTTGCTTGGAGGTATTTAATTAAGGTGTACAGCTTGTACAGTCAGGAATACTGTGATAGCATTCTGCATTGTAGGTCCTGCATTGAACATTGAATTAAGCTAAATTACCTTCATTGTCACTTCCAAACTCTCTGATTCTTCCCATCAAGGTTTTGATTGCCCCTTAGTAACATGAGAGACCCTTGGCTTTCCAGCCCCGAATTTCCCTTTAAAAAGAACCCTGATTTGCTCATGCAGTTTCCCAGGTGGTAAGTGTGACGACTCTGACCGGGATGTCATCGCTACAGCCCTCAGGGAGACTCGTGAAGAGCTGGGTCTGCAGTTAGGGGAGGACTGCGTCTGGGGCATCATGAGACCTTTGCCTGACAGGGTAATGTTGTACCTGGATCCCTGAATTTTTAGGGAGTCCTTTAGAGGAATGGTGACAAAATATTTCTTTTTGTCACGGGGCTACTTGAGGAAGGGATCCACATGAAGCAGTAACTGTCATGAGAAAATGATGGACTCTCTTGACTATTGCTTTGGATCAAGAAGTTGGTATGGGGTTGGTTGTTAAGGGATTTATATCTTTGGGGTATGTGCCTTACAAGAGGAAGCATAGAGAAGCCAGGAAGTCATTAGCATTTATTGTGTGTTTGATTTTCAGACAAAAAAGATAGTTGTTCCTGTGCTAGCAAACCTGGGTCCTCTGGAGCAGCTGATTCTGAAGCCTAACCCCCAAGAGGTGAGGCAAATAGTAAAGGGAGCACCATGTTATGTTATCACACATCCCTTTTGCTAGATAAGCTACCAGAGAGATGTATGGGTAAGGGACGGTTTAGTGATGTGTTTCTATTGATGTTTATTTAGACCCCTCATTGTGTGGGTTTGGGTGTGAAGCTGTATTTCTATGGGAAAGTTATGGTCTTTGCTATTTGATTTCCAGGTTGAGGCTGTTTTCACACTGTCCATTTCCCACCTGCTGAAAGAAGAGAACCAGGGCTATACCCACTTCTGCCGAAATGGTGTCTATAGCTACACAATGGCTGTCTTCCCACGTGGTCCTTATCGAGTATGGGGCCTTACAGCCATAATCACTGAATTGACTCTGGAGTTGCTGGCACCAGGGAAATACCAGAGGCGGACTCGTGTGTTGGGCAGTCGCTGATGCTTTCTAGCTGAGGTCCAAACCTCAGCTTCTAAGCTCTGTCTCCC
The DNA here is from genome assembly GCA_030847615.1 of Gambelia wislizenii. Taxonomy (NCBI): domain Eukaryota; kingdom Metazoa; phylum Chordata; class Lepidosauria; order Squamata; family Crotaphytidae; genus Gambelia; species Gambelia wislizenii. The sequence continues at coordinate 341,074,212 of JAUMIR010000001.1, forward strand.
TCCACCCCACCCCATATTTCCCAAGGGATTGGAATGCAGGTGATGTGCTAGCCAGGTGCTAATTTCTTTCCTAGCCATCATGGTCTTTAAAAGCTCAAGCCATTTCTTTCTTGCTCAACACACACAGCCCCACTCTCCATGGTTCAGTCGTATTGCATTATTGGGGATAGGGGAAGAGCAGATAGCTGTGACCTATACAGTTTCATTATCAGCTGGTCTAGGACTTATTTTTGAATAAAATAAAGCCACATATTTGGAATCCCATGCAGGTTTTTGTTTCAGCATGTGTGAGTGTGTTATAGACCATATAACACCAATCTTAAGATCACTTCACTGACTGCCGATTAGTTTCTGGGCCCAGTACAAGGTGTTGGTTATCACCTTTAAAGCCCTAAGTGGCTTGAGTCCAACCTATCTTCAGGATCGCCTCCTTCCATATAATCCTCCTCGTGTTTTCAGGTCTGCTGGGAGGAATCTGCTGCAACCTTTAAAAACTACCATATATTCTGGCATATAAGACGACCTTTGAGCCCTGAAAAATATCCCCCAAAATCAGGGGTTCGTCTTATACGGCGGATACACTTTGCTTCACCCGCCCTCCGATCTCCTGCCTCTTCGCTCCTTTTGCAAACGGAGCAAAGAGGCAGGAGATGGGACGGGGGGTGAGGCAAAGTGTTTACCGGTTCATCCGCCCCCCCCCTCCTCTGCCTTCTCCCCCTTTGGGAAGCAACCGAAGACAGAGGAGGGGGCGAACGTTGCGGTTTGCCATGGCTGCCGCTTGATCCCCTGTGTGTTAGTTCCCCAAAGGGAACAAACACAAAGGAGATCCAGCAGCAACTGAGGCAAACCAGGTACGTTCGCCCCTTTCTTCCACCTTCCTGGAAGGTGGAAGAAAGGGGCGAATCTTGCTGTTTGCAATGGCTACCCTGCTTCCCCGAATCTTCATTCCCTTCCAAAGAGAATGAAGACGGAGGGAAGGGGGTGGACGAGGCAAACCGGGTATTTTCACCCCTTTCCTCCATCTTCCTGGAAGGTGGAAGAAAGGGGAGAATCCCGCAGTCCATGTTCATTTCTCAATCCACCCTTCCACCCTCCCCGATGCTGTGATTGGGCTCCCCATCGCGGCCTCGGGGAGGGGGTGGGCTGGCTGGAAGCTCCCCCCCTCGAGCCACCCTTCCACCCTCCCCGACACCGCGATCGGGCTCCCAATCGTGGCCTTGAGGAGGGGGTGGGCTGGCTGGAAAGCCCCCCCCTCGAGCAACCCTTCCACCCTCCCTGACACTGGGATCGGGCTCCCGATTGTGGCCTCAGGGAGGGGGTGGGCTGACTGGAAAGCCCCCCCCTTGAGCCACCTTCCACCCTCCCCGACACTGGGATCGGGCTCCCGATTGTGGCCTCAGGGAGGGGGTGGGCTGACTGGAAAGCCCCCCCCTTGAGCCACCTTCCACCCTCCCCGACACCGGGATCGGGCTCCCAATCGTGGCCTCAGGGAGGGGGTGGGCTGACTGGAAAGCCCCCCCCCCTTGAGCCACCTTCCACCCTCCCCGATGCTGGGATCAGGCTCCCCATCACGGCCTTCGGGAGGGGGTGGGCTGGCTGGAAAGCCCCCCCCTCGAGCCACCCTTACATTTGCCCCTCTCCTCCGCCTTCCATTGCTTTAGGAAGGGGGGATGGGCTGTGGCTGGAGGGGGGGAGGCTTTACAGTCAGCACCTGCCCTTCCCAAAGCCACGATCGGGGTTCCTATTGCGGCTTTGGGAAGGGTGGATGGGTGGTGGCTGGAGGGGGGAGTTTGGGATATACAGTTGTCCCTCCATATTCATGGATTTGGCATTCACTGATTTGTATTCACAACTTGAAAATATTCTTAAAAAAATAATAATCCAAAAATCAAACTTTGATTTTGCCATCTTATATAAGGGACACCATTTTGCTATGCCATTGCATATAATGGGACTTGAGTATTCACAGATTTGGGTATTCATGGGGATCCTGGAACCAAACCCCAGTGAATGTGAAGGGACAACTATACTTGCCATATAAGAGAAGGAGGGGTCATCTTACATGGCAAGTATATCCCAAACCCTATATTTTAACTTAAAAATTGAGGGTCGTCTTATAAGCCCAGTCATCTTATATGCCGGAATATACGGTAGGCTTTCCTCGGCCTCCCAGAGGACCTTTTCGGGCCTGCCGGACAAGATCCATCACATTACAACCCTTAATAGCTTTAAAAACCTCTTAGGACGGGTCTCTTCCGGCAGGCCTTTCCTGAACAGATACCCAGCCATCAGGAAAAAAATATCTTATTAGTCTGATCCCTATCAAGTTATTTTATTGTGTTGTTTTTTTAGTATTTATTAAGTATTTTTAAAATGTTTAATTATTTAATTGTATTTTAAGGGGTGGGTGGGAATGGAGGGTTTTGTATGTATATTTTAAATGCTGTAAGCCGCCCTGATTGCATTTTGTAGAGGGGCGGGATACAAATAAATTTTATTATTATTATTATTAGACAGAATATGGCAATTTTGAGCTAAAAGAGGTCCAGCCCTGCATCTTTTTTTGCTGTTTACAGGCTTTTGTTCAGTTTACAAGCTTTTGTTCAGTAATATTTAGTTGCCTGAGGGGGCGTGGCTGACTGCCCAAGATGGCAGATGTCTAAATCTTGAGTGGAAGAAGATCTCCTTAAAATTGCTAATTTGGGGCACTAATCGATAAAACAGTCATGGTATCCCTTCTCTTATCCGATGCTTGGAAGTAAGCGATTGACTGACCAGCCAATTTCAGGCTTTTGTACTTTGGCTAAAACACCTAAATTCGAATCCAGTGAATTGGACGACAATACTGAACCCACCATGAAAAGAGACTCAGCTAAGGGTGGCAAAGGTGAAAAGGCAGAAGAACATCTACTGCCTGACTCCATACTCCCGGATCCTCTGGACCAAATGTGAGAGAAGATTGTAAAAGATGTACAAAAGGAACTACAGAAAGACTGGTCTACAGCCCTACTGCCAATAAACACCAAATTTTCAATGCTTACAGCACAAATAAACAATATTGAGGACACAGCAAACGATGCCTTGTGGCAAGGGATTGCACAAGATGTCTGGATCCAGGAATTGGAACGTAACCAAGAATATCTCATTAGTAAAGTGGATGACCAGGAGAATCAGCCAGTGTGAGAATATTCACCTGAGAGGCTTTCCGGAATCTGTGGGTCAGAGTGATCTATTACCAACAATACTCACCTGCATAAAAGACACTTGCCCAGACCTGACTCTTGCAGACTCTGATATTGAATGGCTCCACCATACCACCATATTCAACCCACAGAACAGGACGTTACCCAGAAACATTGTGGTTAAATTTTCCAACTATCAGACAAAATCCCAAATTCTAACTGCATTGACCACAACTCCAAATCTGACTTATCAGAACCACAAGATACAGGTTTATCAAGATTTATCCCAAGAAACCCTCAGGAAATGGAGAATGCTTTGACCATTCACCCTGCTCCTGCAGAAAGAGGGAATCAAATATCACTGGGGATGTCCTTTCAAATTGATTGTGACCAGAGGAGACCACACCATGACCACAACAAATCAGCAGCAGATGCTTGAAATGTGCAAAGCCCTGGAGGTAAAGATCCCTCAGGAAATAGAGAAAGAGATTGCAAAAGAAAACAACTCTCACAATTCTTAACAGTGGGACATGCTCGGCTGGAAAACAGTATATAGGAAGAGGCATGGAAAGAAAGAACAAGACCACACTAATGGACCATGAAAGTGACTTTATTACTCCAAAGTGGCAATGCTTTTTCTACATTGCGGCAACTTCATACAGATGTATAATTCCAGGTTACTCCTCTCGTATGTATTTCTCTCCCTCTACCCTTCCCATGTCATCCCTCCCCTCTCCCTCTTTTAATAATTAGACCTATCATACTGTTGCTAAATAAGTTATTGCCTGACAGCTACTGACAGAAGACTTTAGAGACGCCATCTTGTCTTCTTCCACCTCCCTTACTTTCTACCTTGACTAATGACAACTTCAACTACCATACTGATACAATCATCATCTAGCAGAGCTGTCAACGGTCTTTTCTTCCTCTTAACATAGAATCATAGAGTTAGAAGAGACTACAATGGCCATCCAGTCCTGCATGGCAGGGGGTTGGACTGGATCGCCCTTGTGGTCTCTTCCAACTGTATAATACTATGAATCTATGAGGTAGCCATCCAGCCTCTGTTTAAAAACCTCCAAAGAAGAGGATTCCACCACACTACGAGACAATGTATTCCACTTCCGAACAGCTCTTACTGTCAGGAAGTTCTTCCTAATGTTTAGGTGGAATCTCATTTACTGTAGTTTGAACCCATTGCTCCGTGTCCTAGTCTCTGGAGCAGCAGAAAACAAGCCTGCTCCATCCTCAGTATGACATCCCTTCAAATATTTAAACATGGCTATCATATCACCTCTCAACCTTTGCTTACAGAATAAGCAAAGAGGTAGTACAGGAATACCTTCTTAATCTAAATGAATTTAAATCTCCAGGATCAGATGAACTACATCCAAAAGTATTAAAAGAGCTGGCAAATACAGTTGCCCCTCCACATTTGCAAACTTGACATTCGCGGTTTTGCTTATTCGCGGTTTTGGGAGGGCCCCCCGGGCCCCCCCAAAACCGCGACACTGGGCCTCCAGAGGCCGTGTGAAAGCACTGGGAGGGAGCGGGGAGGCTTCCACGGGGCCTTCGGAGACCCTCCGGAGGCCCCGCGAAGGCCTTGGGAGGGAGGGGGGAGGGCCGGGGAGGCCTTCACGGGGCCCCCGGAGATGCTCCGGAGGCCCCATGAAGGTCCGGGGAGGGGGTGGGGAGGGCCGGGGAGGCCTCCATGGGGCCCCCGGGGTCACTCTGGGAGGGCGGGGGGAGGGCGGGGGGAGGCCGGGGAGAGTGACCACGAGGCCCCCGGAGGCCTCCAGGTCGCTCTGGGAGGGCGGGGGGAGGCCGGGGAGAGCGATCACGAGGCCTCCGGAGGCCCTGGGGTCGCTCTGGGAGGGCGGGGGGAAGCCGGGGAGAGCGACCACGAGGCCTCCGGAGGCCCCGGGATCGCTCTGGGAGGGTGGGGGGAGGGCGGGGAGAGCGACCTCGAGGCCTCCGGAGGCCTCGGGGTCGCTCTGGGAGGGCGGGGGTGGCTGGGGAGAGCGACCCCGAGGCCTCCGGAGGCCTCCAGGTCGCTCTGGGAGGGCGGGGGGTGGCTGGGGAGAGCGACCACGAGGCCTCCGGAGGCCCCGGGGTCGCTCTGGGAGGGCAGGGGGTGGCTGGGGAGAGCGACCTCGAGGCCTCCGGAGGCCCCGGGGTCGCTCTGGGAGGGCGGGGGGAGGCTGGGGAGAGCGACCACGAGGCCTCCGGAAGCCTCGGGGTTGCTCTGGGAGGGCGGGGGGTGGCTGGGGAGAGCGACCACGAGGCCTCCGGAGGCCTTTGAGTCACTTGGGGAGGGCGGGGAGCGACCAGATAGAGCGACCACGAGGCCTCCGGAGGCCTCCGGGTCACTTGGGGAGGGTGGGGGGAGGGCTGTCATTATTCGCGGAATTTTCACATTCGCGGGGGTCTATGGAACCTAACCCCCGCGAATGTGAAGGGACAACTGTATAATCTCAGAGCCATTGGCAATAATCTTTGCGAACTCCTGGAGAACAGGAGAAGTCCTAGCAGACTGGAGGAGGGCAAAAGTTGTCCCCATCTTCAAAAAGGGGAAAAAAGAGGATCCCAACAATTATCGTCCATTTAGTCTGACATCAATACCAGGGAAGATTCTAGACCACATCATTAAACAGAGAGTCTGTGAACATTTCGAAGGCAATGCCATAATCACAAAAAGTTAACATGGGTTTCAGAGAAACAAGTCATGCCAGACTAATCTGATCTCTTTTTTTGATAAAATGACCAGCTTGGTAGATGAAGGGAACGCTGTGGATATCGCATACCTTGATTTCAGTAAGGCCTTTGATAAGGTTCCCTATGACATTCTTCCAAACAAGCTTGTAAAATGTGGGCTAGAAAAAGTTAACTGTTAAATGGATTTGCAATTGGTTGACCGGCCGAACCCAAAGGGAGCTCAGCAGTGGCTCCTCTTCATCTTGGAAAGATGTGACCAGTGGGGTGCCACAGGGTTCTGTCCTGGGCCCAGTGTTATTCAACATCTTTATCAATGACTTGGATGAGGGAATTAGGGGCATACTTACCAAATTTGCAGATGACACCAAATTAGGAGGAGTAGCTAATACCCTAGAGGACAGGATGAAAATTCAAAATGACCTGGATAGACTGGAGAGCTGGGCCAAAGCTAACAAAATGAAATTCAATATGGAGAAATGTAAGGTACTGCACTTAGGGCGGAAAAATAAAATGCATAAATATAGGATGGGGGAGACCTGGCTGAATGAGACTACTTGCAAAAGGGATCTAGGAGTCCTAGTAGACCGCAAGTTGAACATGAGTCAACAGTGTGATGCGGCAGCTAAAAAGGCCAATGCAATTTTGGGCTGCATCAATAGAAGTATAGTGCCTAGATCAAGGGAAGTGATAGTGCCACTCTATTCTGTCTTGGTCAGGCCTCACCTAGAATACTGTGTCCAGTTCTGGGCACCACAATTCAAAAAGGATATTGACAAATTGGAGCGTGTCCAGAGAAGGGCAACTAAAATGGTGAAAGGTCTGGAAACGATGCCTTATGAGGAGAGACTTAGGGAGCTGGGTATGTTTAGCCTGGAAAAAAGACGGTTAAGAGGCGATGTGATAGCCCTGTTTAAGTATTTGAAGGGGTGTCACGTTGAGGATGGAGCAGGGTTGCTTTCTGCTGCCCCAGAGACTGGAACACGGAGCAATGGATGCAAGCTCCAGGAACAGAGATTCTACCTCAACATTAGGAGGAACTTTTTGACAGTAAGAGCTGTTCGGAAGTGGAACACACTCCCTCAGAGCGTGGTGGGGTCTCCTTCCTTGGAGGTCTTTAAACAGAGGCTGGATGGCCATCTGATGGGGATGCTTTGATCGTGATTTCCTGCGTGGCAGAAGGTTGGACTGAATGGCCCTTGTGGTCTCTTCCAACTCTACAATTCTATGATTCTCTTCTCCAGACTAAACATACCCAGCTCCCTAACTCGCTCCTCATAGGGCATGGCTTCCAGACCTCCCGCCATCCTGGTTGCCCTCCTCTGGACACGTTCCAGCTTTTCAATGTCCTTCCTGAATTGTGGTGCCCAGAACAACACAGTATTCCAGGCTGGGGTCTGACTAAAGCAGAATCGAATGATACTATTAATCCCCTTGATCTAGACACTATACTCCTATTAATGCAGCCTAGAATTGCATTGGCTTTTTTAGCTGCTGCATCACACTGCTGACTCATGTTCAGCTTGTGGTCCACTAAGATTCCTAGATCCCTTTCACATGTACTGCCATCAAGCCAGGTGTCACCCATCCTATATTTATGCATTTCATTTTTACAGCCCAAGTGTAGTATCCTACATTTCTCCCTGTTGAAATTCATTTTGTTAGTTTTGGCCCAGCTTTCTAATCTGTTGAGGTCATTTTGGATTCTGATCCTGTCCTCTAGGGTATTGGCTACCCCTCCTAATTTGGTGTCATCTGCAAACTTGATAAGCATGTCCTCTGTTCCCTCATCCAAGTCATTGATAAAGATGTTGAATAGCACTAGGCCCAGGACAGAACCCTGTGGCACCCCACTGGTCACTTCTCTCCAGGATGAAGAGGAGCCATTGGTGACTACCCTTTGGGTTTGGTCAGTCAACCAATTACAAATCCACCTAACAGTTGCATTGTCTAGCCCACAGGTTACTAACTTTTTTGCAAGCATATCATGGGGGCCCTTGTCAAAAAGCTTACTGAAATCAATATACACTACATCCACTGCATTCCTTTCATCTATCAAGTTTGTAACTCTATCAAAATAAAGCGCTAAGATTAGCCTGGCATGACTTATTTTTGAGAAATCCATGTTGACTTTTAGTGATCACAGCATTCCTTTCTAAGTGCTTACAGACTGTTTAATGATCTGCTCTAGAATCTTTCCTAGTATTGATGTCAGGCTGACTGGGTGGTAATTATTTGAGTCTTCTTTCCCCACTTTTTAAAGATGTGGAAAACATTTGCCCTCTTCCCGTCTGCTGGGACCTCTCCTGTTCTCCAGGAATTCTCAAAGATTATTGATAGTGGTTCTGAGATGACTTCTGCCAGTTCTTTTAATACCCTTGGATGAAGTTCATCTGGCCCTAGAGATTTGAACTCATTTATACTGGCCAGGTATTCCTGAACGACCTCTGTACCAGTTCTGTGCTTATTTCTCGTGTTGCATTATCTGCTCCATTTTCCCCAAGTTGAGCACTGTTCCCCCTTTGGCAGAAGACTGAAGCAAAGAAGGTGTTAAGTAGTTCTGCCTTTTCTTTGTCCCCATCTTCTCTCTCTCTCCCTTTCCTTCACCTAAACACATGTGCCCCTCCTCCCCATTCTGTTACATTCCCTGCTCCCATATTCCCTTTCCCCTCCCCCTTCCCCCTCCTCCCCACTGTGACCTATTTTCCAATGCCAACGCATGCCCCAAATGTGTTCAGGACTACTCCTATAAGAGATATTGATCCCGCCTCACTATACAGATCATCCCTGTTCCACCCCCCATCACCAGAGGAGATCGATCGTTTCAGATCAGATCGGGACCTGGATTCACACCCAGGCTCTCTTCCTCTTGGTTCCACGTTGTTATTTCAGTTGTTAATGTTTTGGGATGTAGATGAGATGTCATTCTACTTGCTTGTAAAGATTCACACTCTTCCTCCTTTGATCACTGATCATATCCACTACTTAGCTTTTATACCTAACCATCCACACCTTGACATAATGATACTTCCCTCAATCCAGTACCCACACCTAATATCTGGATACGGTTAAAATAGCATCTTTCAATGTTAAAGGTCTAGGGTCCACCCTGAAATAGAAGTGGATTTCTAACTACTTGAAAAAATTAAAGTCAAATATCACATTCCTACAAGAAACCCATAGAAACGGTCATACACCAATTTTCTCCCCTTCTCTCTTCCCATTACTATTTTTAGCTGGTAACTCTAAAAATCTAGGGGAGTGGTGATCTTCTTTAGCTAATTGCCCTTGTGTAGTTGAATGGGAAATCAAGACTCCAAATGGCCGCTTTATAATACTCCATGGTTCGCTTCTGCAAAAATCCCTTACTTTAGCTACATCCTATTCCCTGAATTCTGATCAGAACACTTTTATGACTTCCTTCCTGAACAATTTAAAGGAAAATGCAGAGGGTGAAATCATAACTGGAGGAGATGCAAATGATGTAATAGATTACCATTTAGATAAGTCCTATTGGCCACCTAAGAAAAAAATGTGCCCCCCCCCCACTGTGGAAGGCAATGGCCACCATGAAATTAATTGACCCCTGGAGAGCCTTGCATCTGCAAGAAAGGGATTACACATTCTATTCCAATACACACCAATCCTATTCCCGGATAGATTTTTTCCCCATTTCCAAATCTAGTCCCCCTGATCTGCAGGATGTTTCCACAGACCCCATCTTATATTCTGACAGCTCACTAATTTCCTTTTGCTGGTAACTCAGACCAGAAACACCTAGAACAAAAATTCTGGAGATTTGGAGATTTAGCCCAACTCTCTTATTAGATGACACTTTTATACAGCAATTTTAAGAGGCAATAAAACAATTCTACAAAGAAAACAGAACAGCAGAGACCACGGAGAACCTGCTGTGGGATAAAGGTGGTCGTCTGGGGTCTCCTCATTCAAGAAGATGTGCAGAGGAAAAGACAGGTAGAAGCAGATAGAGAAATCATAATAAAAGAAGCGAGATGCCTGGAACTCCTGCATAAATCCTCACAAGACTCTCAAATATATGTCCAATTATTGAAAAAGAAAGCAAAATTAACAACCTTGGATAATCACAAAGTACAAATGTCACTGCAATATACCAGGGCATATTTTTTATAAATTTAATAATAAACATTCCAAACTACTTGCAAGAGCAGTTAAACACAAAGCCTCAAAAAGAACAATTATTTCAGTTACCTCCTCTAAAGGGAAAATGCACATTTCCCCTAATGAGATCTTGCAGGAGTTCCACGAGTTTTACTCTAATCTATATAAATCTGACTTCTTCCAAGCTAGACCGTCACTCTTTTATTAAATTACTAAAGATACAGAAACTCAGTGAAGTCCATTGACTGCTTTTAAGTGCACCTATAAAAGTGGAAGAAATAGACACCACTATTCAAAAAATTGAGGTGGGACGATCCCCAGGTCAGGATGGATTTTCAGTGGAATTTTACAAATCACTCAAATTTGATGTTATCCCTCACTTAACTACTCTATACAATGAAATCCTAAGAGACGGAATCCAGAGCCAAATTCATTTCATCCTATCTCACTCCTCAATCAGGATGCGAAGCTCTTCACATCTATTCTTGCCACTCGCATTAACAAATGTATTAACCACTACATTCATCCAGATCAAGTAGGCTTTATGCCTGGTCATCGCTTGACTGACTCGGTATCTATCCAATTCATAAACTTCAAGCAAGGTGGTTTGGCCATTCCTGATCTGATAGTACTGTAGGGTTGTGAGGAGTCGGTCTAAAATTATGGTGTGCTACCTAAATTTCAAAAGATACGAGGTAAATAGCAAAGCACCCATAGCTTAAATACATGATTAGCTGGTGCCTTTGGAGCCTTCCCCAATCTGATGCCCTATTGAGAGTCTGAACTACTGTTACCAGGGCTCTTAACTATTGGCCATGCTTGCTGGGACTGATGGGAACTGGAGTTAAGAACATCTGGAGGACAGCAGGCAGGGGAAGGATGATAAATTGGTGCCTTCAATGCATATAGAATTTTGCTTTACTTTAGCATATTGCTCTTTATTGGCAGAGACCTGATGTTCATCGTGAAGGGATTTTTTTTTAGCTTGCTGGTTTGACATCAGTTAACTACTGGTAAGACATAACCATGTTAGTCTGGAATATCAGTAAGCAAGGGGATCTTGTAGCACCTTTGAGACTAACTGAGAGAAAGAAATTGTAGCATAAGCTTTTGTAGACTTAGTGTACTTCCTCAGACACATGGAGCTTATGCTACAATTTCTCTCACTCTCAACAGTGCTACAGTTCCCCTTGCTTACCAGTTAACTAATTTCTTCAAGTAGCTTTCTCATACCTGTTACCTAACTTGCTTACCCTTTATCACAAAGACATATAATCTAATCTCAAGCCATTTCTGAGCTAACCTCTTCAGAGGAACACTTAGCTAACAGACAAGGGCAACTTGAACTTAAACAGATAGATATCATTCACCACTGAAAGTATTAATTCACAAAACTGGCCTCCTGTAAGTTTAATTGTGCTTCACACAATTTGGTATGAGTTTGCTATTTGTACCCCAGAGTGTTATCCACGAAGAAATTATTTCTTAGAAAGTGCCACTGACGAGGATACTACAAAATCCACAAAAGAGGGGTATGTTTATTGGCAAATCCAAATGCAGAAAATACATCATGCAAGCTTTCAAAGCTTCAGTGGCTTCTTCATCAGACAAAGATGTTAAAAATCATACAGGACAAGAGAAGTTATGATGTTATAGTCACAGGCCTACATTTTGTCTCAGATGTTATTTCTTTTGTCCGTTAAGATGGTCTAGAGGGATATCAAGGCAGGTAGAGATCACTTTGGAGCTAATGAACTTGGAGTTAATTCTTTGAGGTTTTTACCTCCAACAGTGTACAATTCTATGATTCTATGAAAGGTAAAACTCTTCCATTGGGATGGTGTAATAGTATTAGCATTATCAGGTATTATTATTATTATTATTATTATTAGGGTTTTAGTTAAGTCTTGGGAGTTCACAGCAACAAAAGATATTTAAAGAGGGTCCCTGGTAAAGAAAATGTTAAGAGCCACTGCTCTAGACCATCTTAACTGACAACAGAAACGTTTCTGAGACAGAATGTAGGCAGGCCTGTGACTCTAACATCATTATTTTTCTTGTCCTGTATGGTTTTTAACATCTTTGCCTGATGAAGAAGCCAGTGAAGCTCTGAAAGCTTGTATTTTCTTCATTTTGGTTGGCCAATAAAGATATCACCCTTTTGTGGATTTTGCTGTATTTTGCCAGCACAGCTACCCCTGAATACTAATGTGTGCCTGCCTCATTTTCACATGTTTTCCCTTTTCTTTCACAAAAGCTTAAAATTATAATTGTTGGTCAGTAGATGGCGCTGCCCCTTTAAAGAATCAACTATCCTGTAACTTGCTGGACTTTGATGTTTGAGGATGACCGCCTCTGGAGACGCCTCTGCCTTCTCTTCCCATTGACATTTTCCCCCTTAGAGGAATGCAAGATTTGACTACCTCCTGCTAGCAAGCTAGCCTTCCTGTTTGGATGAAATCACTGGGGCAGAAAGTCAAGGAGGCACGTCTCTGGAGAGCCCAATAATGGGAATCCCCGGGCTGAGCTATGCTTGAAAATTCACTGACTGATTTCAAGAATGGGTTCTTTGGCTCATAGGGGGAAACCAAACAAATAATCAAATACTGAAAGGTCAGGAGAAAATTCTGTGTTAGGTCTTTCAACCACTGGAAGAACTGACAGAGAAAACCCTACTAATGGATCCAGAAATTTTCAACAATTATAATTTCTCTCCTATTCTGAACTAAGGGAAATCTTGTATCTTGATTATCCAGAAATAAACTAGGGCTGATAGACCTAAATCCTGAATGGGCAGTGCTCCTTCCAGGTGTTGTTAGACTGCAACTCTTATCAGCCCTAGCTAACATAGCCAATGGTGAAGAATGCTGGGAAGTGCAGTCTAACAACACCTGAAAGACCACACTTAACCCACCCTGGCCTAAATCTAGGTGTTAGTTCCAAATAGATGAGAGCCATTGAACCCATGGGATGCATGGCTGTTGAAGATAGGGTGTCTTGGACGTTTCTCTTTCATAGGGTTGCTATAAGTCGAAGTCAACTTGATAGTAATTAACCACTCAACAAAGTTCACATTGATTAGGTGGTTCACCTCTATTTGGGACTAAGCAATTGTGTTTAGGGTAGAATAAATAGTTATTTCTTTGTACTGAACTTCTATCTAAATGTATCTAATTGTTTTTCCCATTCTATCCTGTTGGTCTCTCCTTTTCTGCACTTCCTTTGTTACTCATCCAGATGTTAAAATGAGATAGTAAACTTTCTAAGGCAGGGAGCTGCCTTTTCTGAAATGTGTTACTAAACACATGGACCTGCTGCAGCATCAGTACAAGTTGGCCCTCCACATTTGCTGGGGTTAGGGGCACAGGGCCCCACAAATGTGGAAGAATAGCAAATATCTCTTGGGGGGGGGACCATATTTAATACACATAAAAAGTATGATTCATAGATTCAACCCACTGCGGATATCTTCAAGATGGCAGGATTCCTTTGCAAGGCAGAAGTGGGTGGCTGGTAGGGCTTGCCGCCTCCTCTACTGCTGCCCTGTGTAATTTTTATTAGGGACTTACAAGTCTCACCGCACACTCTCAGGAGATTTTCAGAGAGGGGGGAAAAAGTGTTCCCCTCTCGCAGTCTCCTCTCCTGCCCCTCTCCCATTCCTGTAATGACAGATTTTTAAAAAAAGAATCAGGCCTACCTTGTTCATGCGTCCTTCCCTCAGCAGGGCAACTCAGGAATGAAAGGAGCTCGAATGGAGCCCCTTTCACTTCCTGGTTTGAAATCCCGGCTGCTCTCGCAAGAAAATGAGAATGCAGGAAATTCAAACTGTAAAAGGAAAATAGACATCCAAAAGTTACACTAAGCACCTAAACACACGTAAAACTTTACAAGTAACCCAGGGAGGGTACAAAAAGTGTGTCACCTTGATGTCCCAGTCTCACCCAAAAGTGTTCTGGCATGGACCTCCCACTGACACTGGCATCACGCCAGCATAACGGGGCACCATTTCAATTGCATGTCATTCCATTACAGAAACGGAATGGGGGATCAATTCACGGCTTAGCCCATGAATAAAAAGCAGCGCGCGTGGAACAGAAGCAGCACAGGTGCATGATGACATGGGAATGATATCATGTTAAAGGGAAGCCCTTTAGCGATCTCCTGGCATCAGTATCACACCATATTTAGTCCATCTGAAAATCTCCTCAGTCTCTTTCAATCTTGCGAGGCTTGCAGTCCCTATTAAAAATGGCATAGGACAGCAGCAAAGGTGGCAGCAAATAATTCACAAATAATCAAATCTGCAAAAGTTAAACCCACAAATATGAGGGGGAAACTGGACTGTGTTCTATTGGTAGTAAACATTTTAAAATTCTATCTAGATATCTTGTGAGTTGCATCTGGCTAAGCTTTCTCAGAATATTATAAACTGGCAAAGCTATGTTGCAACTGTGCTATAGGTCAGTACTAGGCCATGGACCTGCGCTGGTCCCTGGAGAGTTCCCAAGATTGAAAGAAACAATTGTAGCCAATGGGCACAAACACAGTGCTGGTTCTTGGCGCACCGTGTGTGTGGGATGCTGGTTCTCCACATCAGATAGCTTAGGAAATGGTGCTATAGATGATACCACATGAGGTTCCTTGTGGAACTTCCCACAATGTGTGCTAAAGATCACAGTTCTGCTTGCCTCAAGTAAAAGTGCATAAAATTTACCAAATTATCAAAGAGCTGACTGAAGCAACTCCACTGTGAGGAAAGGTTACAATGTTTGGGGCAGCTCAGAAAGGCAAATAAAAGGAGATGTGATAACATTGTACAAAATCAGGTATGGTGTGGTGAAAGTAAAGACACAAAATAGACAGATAGACAGAGACATGTCATCTACTGCAACTAAATGATGAAAGACTCAGGACAGAGAAAAGAAAATACTTTTACACACAATGTATTGATAAATTCATTGCTACAGAAAGTAGTGATGTTTGCCAAACTGCACAACTTTTAAAACAGATTAGATACATTTATGGAAGTTATGGCCATCAGTGGCTACTAATCAAGGTACCTGTATGTCACCCCTCAAATCAGAGGCAGTAGTCCTTTGTCAATCAGTTGCTGGAGCATATGAGGAGGGTGCTGTCACATTCATGCCCAGCTTGTAGATTTCCCAGAGGCACGGAGGGAATGCTAGACTAGATGGTCATTCAGCTTGAAACAGCACAGCTGTGTTTGGATCAAGAAGTCAAGCTGTTCATTATACCATAATGATCAAGTTCAGAAGGAATGGCTCTACTTTTTTGTGCGTCAGACTGTGCTTCAACTTAAACATGGATCTGTCCAAAATAACAAAAGATACAGATTTTGCAACCATCGATTCCACCATCCATGGCTTGAAAATATATTTTTTTAAAAAATCCAAGAAGCAAACCTTGATTTTGCCATTTTATATAAAGGACACCATTTTACTATGCCATTGTATATAATGGGACTTGAGAGTCCACGCATTTTGGTATCCACAGGGGGAGGGGTCCTGGAACCAACCCTCATGGTTAATAGGAGTCCACTGTATAGTGTTTTTTTCTTAACTTATTCAATCCCAGCTCAAGTAAAACTCAATATAACACAGCTGCTGATGTGTGAAAAATCAGGAGAATGTATTCGTGTGACATCCTTTGAAACCCACCCACTCACACCCTCACATAACTTCTTCTTGCAAGAAAGTGCTTGCCTTCTTAGCCTGGGAATGTGTCGATGCAAACACGGCAAATATTTACTTGTTCAGATCCTGCTTATTTGGAAAAGGAGTAGGGGGGCTGTCAGCTACAGCATGGAGTGGAACTGACATGATATCCCTGAAGGCTTAAAAGCTTGCACATCACACATTCCTTGAAGAAGAGAGATTTAGGATAACTGAAAACTATAAAGAAATTTGGATCACTGCCATCTGTCCTTCAAGACACATTCCGCACATATCCCCTCACAAAGAAGCTGTCTTACTAATTCTTAGGTGTTTTGTTTAGCATGTGTGTATATGTGGTGTCCTCTTGTTGTTAAGGTTAGTTTTTTGATGCTCTTCCAGCAGTAGGATGTTAGCATTAGGCAGGAACACTGGTGTGCCATAAGGTTTAATCCCATGACAACCCTGCAACAAGGACAACCAGTTCTGCAAGGTGGCCAAACCGAATGAATTTATGCATAAATTACATTAACTATTCAGATATCTTAGACATGCTAATAGTGAACATCCTCCAAGTGTTGATCCTTATATAGTCAAATTGGGCAACCACACACAAGAAGGAGTCATAAAGAGGCTTATGCGGGTGCTACCCTAAGGTTTATAAAACTAGAAGGAAAAAAAATCTCTAGGAAAGGTGTCTAAAGGGGCATTTCAGAATGTGCTATACTATTCATGTGTTGTTTCCCTTTTTATGGTCTTACTTTTAATTGCTTTTAATCTTTCAATTATATTTTTAGTTTGTGCATGATATGAACTTTAAAGCTGTATTATCATTTGTAAACTGCCTTGAGTCCTAGGGGTCAGCTAGATGGGAGGATTAATTGCAGAAAATAACACATTACCTCACTATTTGCAGCAGTGTTAATTTGTCCGCACGATCCATTCACAAGATCACTGGCATGGAAAGCTATCCAACATTTGCAGTTCACACGGAGCATACTGCAAGAAATGATTGTGGCTGTGAGTGAATTACCTGCCTTATTATCTCCCGAAAAAGCTTCCTCCATCCCTCTCTTTTTGCCAGTAAATGAGAGAAATGGAAGAGCGATCTTCTACATAAAAACTTTTTTCCTCTGCCACTTGAAAATAGCACTTGAATGTGTCCCTGAGAAAACAACAAAAGCGACTCCAGCTGCTTCGTTGCTAGCAAGCGTGCCCCTGCGCACACCCAAACAATCACGTTCTGACTTCCTGGATGTGCCCCAATTCGAATTGGTTGTTTAGATAGCCTGTTATGTGCATTTTCGCATACTTTTTAAAAAGGATTGCAAGAAACAGCAAAAGCTGTTATCACAAACTACTTGGAGTTTTCAGCTCCCCGTCTTTCCAATATGGCAAATCCTGACAGGAGCTCATCTAGACAAAACTATTCTGCCTGCATTCTTTTAGGATTCCCCCCTCCCCCAATAATCTAAAGAACCCCCTAGAGTGGAAAAACTTGGGAAATGTTGGCCAGAATTCTACATCAACTACTTAGTTAAGTGAGGCTGTGAGGAAGACTTGTGAGAGGTGTCCTGCTTCTGGTTGTTGCAGCCTAACTTGCTGGTGGAAGGAGGTAGATACGGCATCCACCTATGTCGCAGTTGCTAGCGGAATGGACCTCCTTCTCTTGAAGCAGCTGCTTTCCGGTAAAATAGATTTGTGGGGGCAATTACAATAGTGCAACAATCACGACTATATAGGGATCATGAATACAGAACAGTTACAAATGTGTAACTCTAGGAAGCTGTTTACATGGCAAATAATAATGATGATGATAATAATAATAATAATTCCTCAACTGATTCACCCAGAATCCTAATGGTCCCCATGCATTTCAGGCCAATGTCGCCATATTCAGAAGGATGGGGACCAAAATGCCCACGAGCTGCACGATATAAGCTTTCGCTATTTTTTCCGACTTTTTTGAAAAGTTCCGTAAAGTTGTGTGCTATTGGCTGTGTGATATACCAGCAATCTTCCTGAAACGGGGTCACAGCCAAGCTGAGCTGTGATTGATTGGACCTCGGAGGGGGCAGACTTGCAAGAGATGCTTTGCAATACTGGATTCGCCATTTTTTTAAAAGACAGACCAGGTAACCCCAGTGCTCTCCCCGTCCCCGATCGCAGGCTGTGGTGGTGGAGAGATGGGCCTCCATGACTGTCTCAGTCCCATAGGCCAATTTCGCCGCTGCTGCCGCCTGTAAGGCCCTGCGCCCCTGCTTCCCCGTTCGCCGGGTGCAGAGGCGGAGAGATGGGTGTACAGGACTCTCAGTCCCATAGGCCAATCTCTCTGCTGCTGTGGCCTGTTCCTCCCTGCACCCCCCTTCCCCGTTCGCCAGCTGTGGGGGTGGAGAGATGGGTGCATGTGACTGTCAGTCTCGTATGCTGATCTCTACGCCACTGCAGCCTGTTCCTTCCTGAGCCCCCCCTTCCCCGTTCACTGGCTGCAGGGGCCGAGAGATGGGCCTATGGGACTGTCATTAACGGAGGCCATGCCACCTTTGTGAACTGCAAAATTGCTAATTTATCAGAATCTTTCAGAAGAACTATTTTCTGCCAAAATCATATAAACAGCTCGGCACTGGAGCAAAAGGGAGGTAAGCTGGCAGTTTATGCATTAAAAATGGTCGTGCAAACATAACTGCAATAGAGAATGCCAGCCAATAATTGTAGTAACATTAGTAGCAGTAATAATATTGGAAGACCAACATAAAGGGGCATCTCCAGTCCAAACAAGCATGCCTGGTGGCCACAGAAAGTCTATTGTTTGGATAGAATGGCATATCCTGATTGAATATGTGAATATGTGGCTGGCTGGAACCCTATAAAGCTAGTCCTAGGTGGCTGGAGCAAATCTCTCCCAGAGGACCTAAGTGTATGGGGCATATTATATAGACAAAGGCGATCTTATAGGTAACCAGGACTCAAGCCATACAGGGCTTTAAAGGTAATAACCAACACTTTCTGGGCAAGGTACAGAGTGTTGTTGGACAGGAAGGTGGGGAAGGATGATGGACAGCCAAATGCGAAGAAAAATGGAATGGAGTATCCTGAACAGGAGCACCCCACACTACAAAATTTTTGTAGGTTCCACATATGTGGTTCAGTTCTAGTGGAATTTTAGCCTCTCCTTTCACCAACATGGGAGCTGATACAATCTAAACTAATCTGTGGAACTCTGGTGCTCTGTGAGAATACAGTTTCTTCACTGCAAAATAAAATGTGGAAGTAGAGAAGAAAGAAGGGACAGCATTCTGGATATCTGGGGCAGTTGCTAGGTTTGGAAGTTGCTAGGGAGGTTTTGTGAAGAGTAGAAAACTCATTCTATTCACTCAAAAACACATCCTGTCCTCTCCTTTTCATTTGATCCTTAGTTGAGGCTACCTTTAATACTTTATGCTTCTCTCTCTCTCCCCTGCCCCCCCCCATAACAGCTAGAAATGTGCTCTATAGACATGGCAGCTGGGATTCTCAGGAATCTAAGGGCAGTACTGAACAGTGCTCTGAAAATGAACTCCTAGGATTTGGGGCCTTGTGGTAAGTTCACAAGTCAGGTATTAAAAGCAAGCTAACCCAACAGACATCATTGGCTCTGGACCTGATTAGTTTCAAGACCACAATCAATAGGTTATAGACTCACTGCTGTAGATGTCCAAGGCTTCAGATGCTAAACTGACCCTGTAACGTCTTCATGTTGGAGAGGGGAGGGTAGAATTTGTATAATTTTTTTTACTAAAGCTTCCCCAACTCAGGAGTATTCTACAAGCCGTAGTCCAAAAATGGTATTTTCCAAGTACAGTTGTCCCTTCATATTCACTGAGGTTTGGTTCCAGGACCCCAATGGATACCAAAATCCATGAATACTCAAGTCCCATTATATGTAATGGCATAGCAAAATGGGGTCCCTTATATAAGATGGCAAAATCAAGGTTTGCTTTTTGGATTATCATTTTTTTAAAGAATATTTTCAAGCTGTGAATACTTAAATCCATGGATACAGAGGGACAACTGTACTGAGAGCTGTTGCTGATTCTCAGTAACTGAATAGTTAGCTTCATTTGGTTCCCAGCTGCTTTCATGGTGACTGGGCTCCATCTTCCTCAGCCTCTCTTTTCTGGAGCAGCCCTCAGTGCTCCTTATCCACCCCACCTCCAGTTTAACTGTCCAAGTGTTGCATATATTTGTGTCTGGCCCTGAGTAGCACCATCATATTCCCCCCTGTTGTGAGTAAGGGTTAGTCAGCAGCTCAGCAGGCCACCTGCCATTTCATTTACAGACACGGTCTGTAGACAACCTATTTCTGGAATTCACAGCTGAAGCTTTCCAGTCAGAATATGCTCTTCTTTTTCATGTTACTTGGTTGCAGCACTATTTAACAACGAAGGACAACAGAGAGGAAACCCAAAGCTGTAAATCTGAAACATTTCCCATGACAAAGATTTATACTAGTATGACCATGGGTGGTTGAGCCTGAATAGGATTTTTTTACGGTGGAATTAAATTTTACAGTATATGCATCAGTCATTAAGGATTGTTGTTGTTAGATATGAAGGCCGAAGGAAGAATGCTGGAGGCTACTCCACTGCTAATTGCTTAAGTAATGTGGAATTTAGATTCAGCACCTCCAAATCCATAGTGCCCTGCTTTAAAAACTAATGCTACTTGATTGTGCTGTAAAGTAACTGAAAAATTTACCTGTCCATCACTCTAAACTCTAGAAGTTATTCTGAAAATGGGTATTCATTTGAATAATATGACAGTCCTATATCCTCATCTTCCTTTTTGCATTCTTTGACCCCAGGTTATTTATTTGATTTATAGTATATCCTGCCTTTCTCCCCCAAATGGGACTCAAGATGGCTATCTGAGGCTCTGCTGGCTGGGCTTCTGTTCCCCTTGATAGCTCTGCTGTTTGGACACAGAAGTATCATACATAATGCATACTTTCTCCTGTATTAGTCCTGAAGTGTTTCTACTGGTCTGTGCTGGCATGAATGGGCATCATGTGCATCCACAGCAAGCTAGCAGCATCCTAGAATGACCTACCTACCCTCATCTTCCCTCCTTCTGATGACATCTGCTCTGGAAAGGAGGTGTGATGGACTTTTGTGCAGGGATGCTTCACACAAGTGTAAAGGTCTCCCTTTACACAAGTAAATATTTTTCTGCTGTATTGAGGAAGAAATAATTTGAAAGGACACAGATAACCTAAGTATGGCAAAGTGAAAGGAGCCTTTACCCCAAATGCTGGCCTTTATCTTTTAATGCTGAAGAAAAGCTGTCTGTAGGATCTTCTGATGGAATGGAAGATGAAAATCTACTTATCCTTTTCTTTTGTCACTGCATATGAATAATTTTCACAACTTTAAGGGAGCAGGAGAGCTTTTTTTGTTACATTAATTCTTACAAGTGGCAATGCACATTAATTAGGGAGACTTCATTATGCCACTATTATCTATCTTCTCTGTTATGATTCGTTGAGTTTTCTTGTTTCATCCACCCATCCATCCATCCATCCACTCCTCCTTGATAAGGAAATGATGCCCTGAATGGCAAAATTAATATTTTGCGGAAGCCTATAAACTGGATAATTATTGCATCTGAAATAAAGTTTTTGAAATTTAGTCCATGTATTACTCACAACGATGTGGAACAAGTAGAATCACTTTGAGGCCTCTGTAATTCACACACAGGAAAAACATTGACGCAATGATGTTCAACTTTAACAGCAGCTCCCTCTTCTAAGTATAGGGTAGAGACACTTAGCTCTTGAACTGAGGAATCATAAATGATCTAATGCCCACCCCACAGCTAGAGCAGTCTGCTTATCCCTGACTGAACCTTCCCCCTTTCTTCATGTACTCAAGTCCCAGCCTGGAGTAGGGCCCGGGGTGGGGGAGGAAGTGGGTCATTTGGTGCAAGACTAAGAAATGGTGTGCACCAAAGAAAGGCTCCCAAGAGTTCATCATTGCTTACTTGATTCTGGAGTGGGTTAGTGCTTGTAGTTTGTTTCCCACAGAGAAAGGCTGTAACATATGGGATTTGTTAGTTTAGCCGAAGGACATCTGAAGGAAGCATGACAGAAAATTATGCATTCTGTGGAGAAAGTGGGCAGAGAGGACTCTCCCCCACCAACAGAATACTAGAATCAGAGACAACTCAGTTAAACACATAAGCAGTCATCATGAAAGTGTGGAATTTGCTCCTACATGATGTAGGGATGGCCACTAGTTTAGTTGGCTTTATGGGGGATTAGGCATGTGAACATATTTTATTATCTGCTATGTTTCTTCTTTACCTGTCCCCTAATGAGATCAAGCCAACATGCATGGATCTCATCTTCTATCTTTACTCTCAGAATAGCCCTTTGAGGAAGGCCAGGTGACTGGTCATTCAGTGTACAGTATTTCATAGCTCAGTGGGGGCTGGATCTCAATCTCCCCAGTCCCATGCCAACACCAGCCACTACACTCATACTGATGCTGTGTAAGTTAGCCTAACTGTCAATAGACATATGGCCCCTGTTTGCAGAGGGTATGTTATGGCTTCAGCCTACTGATTCAATGTTCCTGATCTCTGCAATCCATGTGGGCAACTGCAACACCTTCGCCACTGATCTCTGTTCCCTCAAAAAGTAGATGGGGGAGGAATGGAATTGCATACTCCATCGGATGAATGGTGTGTACAAAACATTGCATTATATTGCAGAATTGGCAAAAGTTACTTTTTTGGTCTATAAT
Source organism: Gambelia wislizenii (assembly GCA_030847615.1). Lineage (NCBI taxonomy): Eukaryota > Metazoa > Chordata > Lepidosauria > Squamata > Crotaphytidae > Gambelia > Gambelia wislizenii. The sequence goes on from JAUMIR010000001.1 coordinate 341,096,700, forward strand.
TTCCAGAATGTCCCAGCCAACATTACCAAAAAAATGTTTCTGAACACTGTGAAATACTATAGTACCTGGGGGTGGGGGGTATGCGCTTCTGGACATACTAGTTTATTCCTGAAAATGCCAGACTGATAGCTCAGCAACTGATGTGCTTTTTCTAAGACCATGTATAGGAAAAGTCATTGCATGTGCATTCCTTTACTGAAATAAGTTAAATCTGGATGGTGCCTTATCTCCCTGGGGCTCTCAATCAAAACAGTTGGCATGTGTCTGGTCTGATAGATGAAATATATGTTATCAAGGGGTCTTGTTTCTAAGCCATCTGCCTCTTAAAGCCAGGTAATGCACAACTCAACTTAGCAAAGCGCTTTAGCATCTACATTATGTAATTTTAATTTTGGAAGCATCCATTGGGATTAGTGCAACTAGTTATATTTACATTTATGTATTCTGCTGAATCAGGAATTATTTTCCATTTGTTCAGCTGGACCAGATGCTCATAATAATAACCTCTCCAAATGATTTCAGCCAGCTTTAAATACTTAATGCTCTTTAACATTACGACATTTTTATTCTATATTTGGTTGCTTTCAGGCTAGAGTTGGGATCCACTGGGAATTTCCTTTTGACCTAAGTGGGTGAGCAGGTTTATTCCTAGGCCTACAGGAAGCTATGTTTCAAAAAGCATCACACTTTTATGGCTAGATAAGGAGCTAGAATTATTGTCCTAAATTTGGTTGTTCTTATACTGGTAAGAATAGTGGGAGAGAGGCACAGAGTGGCATTATGCTGCAGCTAAGAAAAATAGCACTGTTCTGGACTGGAAAATTATCTTCTTCAAAGCTGGTTTGAAATTGCATGCAAACTGCCTATTGGAGCTGAAGACTTGGGGCCCATTTACACAGCAAGAAAACCCTGAGAAGAACCCTATTTGTTTACACACATCACAGCTATTCGGAAGGAGGGGTAGCAAAAACCCCAGTTAACCCATGACTTTTCATCCCTCTATTTTTCCAGGGACTTTTTGAAAAGTACGAGACAACCCATGCTATTGGTTGTCTGAACAATCAGCAACCATCCTAGGACATGGGCTGAATATTGATTGGTCGGACTTTGGAGGGGGCAGGCTTGCAAGGGAAGCCTGGCAATTCTTTATGCCCAGCTGGCAGAAGCTGCAGCCAGCTGAGAGCCACTGGCCCCTCCCTCCCTCCTCCTCCACCTCACTTAAAGCATTTCTTTCTATTGGAAGAAAAAGAAGTGGGGGTAAAGAGTGGGGTGGGACAGAAAGCTCTTAAAACATTGCTTTCTATTGGAAGGAAAAGGAGCGGGGGGACAGACAGAACTTAAAGCATTGATTTCTACTGGAAGGAGAAGAAGTGGAAGGAGAAGAAGTGGGGGGACAAAAAGAATTTAAAGCATTGCTTTCTATTGGAAGGAAAAGACGTGGGGGGAAGAGTGGGGGGACATACAGAACTTAAAGCATTGCTTTCTGTTGGAAGGAAAAGAAGTGGGAGGGAGAGTGGTGTGGGACAGAAAGCACTTAAAGCATTGCTTTCTATTGGGAGGAAAAGAAGTGGGGGGAGATGTGGGGGGACAGACAGAACTTAAGGCATTGCTTTCTATTGCAAGGAAAATAAGTGGGAGGGAGAGTGGGGTGGGACAGAAAGCACTTAAAGCATTGCTTTCCATTGGAAGGAAAAGAAGTGAGGGGGAGAAGGCCTTGGGGGTTGCTCCAGACTGGCCGTCCTATCTGCCCAGCCTTGGCCACAGGCCTGGCTTAACCATACTGCCAAATCAGCATCTGCGGGGGGCCTCACACAGCCAGAGGGCCCCATCCTAACCCTCCTTCTGAAAAAACCTGCTGGCTTAAAAAACCCTGCATCTCCCAAACTAGAAAGCGAAAGAGAAAAGCGGAGCTTTCTTTGTGTGGCTGATTCTGGAGGGAGTTTGCTGCTCTCTCGCCCCCTCCTCCCAGGATCGTCAAAAGGCAAGCCAGCCAGGCATATGTCAGAGAGGGGTGAGTATGTGTGTGCGTGTGGAGGCATCTCTTTCCTTCTCTTTCTTCCCTGCTCTCTCTTCAGAAAGGGCTTCTTTCTTTCTTTCTCCCTCCCTTTCTCACTTTTTATCCCCCCTGTTTCTCCCTTCCTTCTTTCTTTCTTTGCCTTCCTTGTTTCTGACTTTTTGTTTCTCTCTCTCTCTCTCCTTCCATCTTTCTTTCTTTCTTTCCATCGTTCCTTCCTTCCTTCCACATAGATCCCCTCCAGCCCATCTTTCCAGCTGCTCTTAACAAGTCCTGGTTTCTCTCCCCTCCTTCCCTTTCCCCCTTCGTCTCCAGCTTCCTCCCCTTGCAGCCAACTGAGTTCAGCCTGCAAAAGGAATTTGTGTGTGTTTGCCCATGAGCCTTCAAGTCATTTCTGACTAAGGCAAACCTACCATGGGGTTTTCTAGGCAAGGTTTGTTCAAAGGGGGTGTGCCTTTGACTTCCTTTGAGGCTGAGAGAGTGTGACTTGCCCAAGGTCACCCAGTGGGTATTCATGGCTCAGTCAAACCCTGGTCTCCACAGTCATAATGCAATGCTAAAACTTCTACAACACCCTGGCTCTTTTAACAGAAGAATATAAAGAATATAAATAAAAAATTTGGAGTAATATTACTGGGAACAGTGGTTTTATTTTTGTCACTAAAACACCAGTATCCCATTAGTGTTATGCGAGAGCCACTGGGCTAAGCAGTGGTTCTTAACCTTTTCTTTACCAGGGACCCCCTTTAAATATCTTTTGTTGCCCCAAGACTTAACTCAAGATTTAAAACCCGAATAATAATAGCTAACAACAATAACAACAACAACAACAATACAATTACACCATCCATTAAACTTTCCCTCAGAGGCACTCTTGCTTCTTCCTGCAAGTTTGTGGCTGGAGTGGATTGAATAGCAATGTACAGGCCAAGCCAGCCAGTCTTTGCCTTGGTTCCTGTTATGTAGCTGCTCCACTACAGGGAGGAGGTGGGCCAAGCAGCCTTCAAGCCTTTGTGGACCCTCTGTAAGGACATCACGGACCCTAAGTTAAGAACCACTGGGCTAGAGAATGCTGGAAAAGGAACAATGCAACCAGACCTTGAGAAGGGTGCTGGCAGGGGGATTCTGGGAGGTGTAATCCAAAAGTAACTTTCCCAGGCTCTGAATGCAGCCTAGAATCATAGGGCTGGAAGGGACCCCAACAGCCACCCCATCCAATCGGCTTCTGTCCTGCAGGAACACACAATCAAAGCCCTCGCGACAGATGGCCATCCAGCCTCTGCTTAAAAACTTCCAAAGAAGGAGACTCCACCACACTCCCAGGTAGTGCATTCCACTGCCAAACACCTCTTACTGTCAGGAAGTTCTTCCTAATGTTTAGGTGGAATCTCTTTTCCTGGAGTTTGAACCCATTGCTTTGTGTCCTAGTCTCTGGAGCAGCAGAAAACAAGCTTCTCCATCATCAGTATGACATCCCTTCAAATATTTAAATATGGCTATCATGTCACCTCTCAACCTTCTCTTCCCCAGGCTAAACATACCCAGCTCCGTAAGCCACTCCTCATAGGGCGTAATGGCTTCCAGACCTCCCGCCATCCTTCTCAGTATCTTTCTTGAATTGTTGTGCCCAGAACTGGAAACAGTATTCCAGGTGAGGTCTGACCAAAGCAGAATGGAGTGGTACTATTACTTCCCTTGATCTAGACATTATACTCCTATTAATGTAGCCTAGAATTGCATTGGCATTTTTTGCTGCTGCATCACACTGCTAACTCATGTTTAGCTTGTAGTCCACTCTTTCTTTTTTTTCTTTTTCTTTTTTGAGGAAATCTACACCATTACGTTAATTGCCAATTAACAAAAAATATTATGTTGGTGCCTATAATATAGTTTTTAAACTAAAGTATTGGTGGCAAATTATGTAATGCAGTAGGCCCCCCTTATCCACTGGGTATTGGTTCTGTGCAGGCATGGATTCTGGAAACCGTGGATAATAGTGAACACCATTGAAAATAATGGGACTTCTGGTTTAAAATGCCACAGAGTTGCCTTGGTGGGCCTAGAAAATGGCTAGGGAGGGCACATTTTCTAGGAAGACTCTATGGTAGGTGTGCTGTTTTGTGTCCCATGGATAATGAATCCATGGATACGGGGGTCCTACTGTAATCTGAACATCCTGTACGGTGAATAGGTTAGGTTACATTGACCTGAGATAAACATGTGTGAGCCCAAAAATAAAGCATTGCTGGGGTCCCCAAAATTCCTTAAACCAGCCCTGCTTGGTCATCACCTGGCTCTCAGCTGGCTGAAGCTTCTGCCAGCCGGACTTTGGAGGCAGCAGAGGACCCTACAGAGGGCAATACAAAAATGGTGGATCCTGAATTGCCAGGCTTCCCTTGCAAGCCCGCCCCTCCAAGGTCTGACCAATCATAATTCAGCTCTGCTGCGTGCCCCTTTCCCGGGATGGCAGTAAGTGCAAACAACAATCATAAATACACGAGACTTTTGCTACCCGGGACAAATCATAGGAACAATATGAGACAGATTCAAGATGAGGATATCTCGATTCTCCTCGGGATAAAAACTGTCGTGTAACTGAGCCCCCTGAGAGGTTTTTCACACAAAGCCAAATCAATGTGTTTTGCTTTATGTGGTACAAAACCCTGCCTTGTGCATAAGGATCCCTTCTTTTGATATTCACCTTCGATTTATAGCCTGCCTTCAGATGAAAGTTATCTGGTGACTCCATAAGAGACCAGCCTGCCTGGCAGGTATGCAACATAGTGAGTGATAAGAGAGTTACTCCTATCCCATACTCCTCTTGATCTGTCCCAGCCTTTTCCAGCTGATACTCTCCAGATGTGTTAGGGCCACAACTCCCATTTTTCTCAGTTGGCATGTCCATTGGAGTAGGAATCCAATACATATGGATTGGACCAAGTTGGGAAAGCTGTATTGATCATTATTGATCTATTGCTGTCTATATGTAAGGTATAATCTAGGGACTTCTCCCAGTTATTGTAAAAACTGTGCCTGCCAAGGAGAGCTGTTCCTGACCATAGTGCCTGAACATAAGACATTCTCCTCCTATTGCATCCTTCTTAGCAGAGATGGGAATCTTGTTTTATTTTCTGCCTTTTGGGAGGTGACTGGACAGAACCTCCCACCTCAGCTTTCCTGCCCCTAATAAGTGCTGGAATTGACTATTCTGCCTGTAGAAATGGGCCAGATTTTCCTTCATCTGCCAGTCCTTCATTCACATAATAATCAAAAGATATACAAGGATGATTTGATAACTAGTCTTGGGGTAAGCAACTTGTGGCCCTCCAGAAATTGTTACACTGCAATTCCCATTAGTTCTAGCCAACACAAACCAATGGTGAGGGATGATAAGAATGACAATTCCATATTCAGAGTGTGCAGCTAGTTGCTCACTCTTTTGCACTGCAACTTGAGGTAGAGAAAATAATTATTGGCTGGTGTACCCAATTGCTAGTCTCAACTAAAGTAAATACATTGGATCAATGGGATTTACATGATTGTTGACTCACCATTCTGCATTTCATTCAGTGAATCTACTCTTGCTGGAACTAGCAATTGGATTTAGCCCTGTGTTGCCAATCTTGTTCTCCATTTATGCTGCTGCTGGCTGTTCTCTTAACTTTGTGACTACTTCTTTATGTGGCTAGGTGACTATATAAGCATGCTGTATGGGTGCATTGAAAGTGCATTAAATGGTAATTGTGTGACAAACAAACACATAGAATCATAGAGTTGGAAGAGACCACAAGGGCCACCCAATCCAACCCCCTGCCATGTAGGAATACACAATCAAATCATTCCCGACAGATGGCCATCCAGCCTCTGTTTAAAAACCTCCAACTGCATCTTTCCAAGTAAAAAAATTTGGGCTGGAATCCTGTTGATGTCTTACACATGCGTCAGTTCCCCTACAGAAGTAGTTGGATATTTTTGTCCAATAAAGAATGGTCACATTTAGTGTCCACAGGAGCCCACCCAACTCTACCTGCCGGTCACCCTTACCTTTCCAGGTCCAGGAAGGGGTCCTTCAGTATGTGACCAAGTCTGGTCACATGCAGTGAGCCTTTGGTCACATGTTGTGGCTAGCTTCCTCAGTGCTGGGAAGGCAAGGAAAATGGCAGGGATGGGGGCTGCAGTGACCGGCTGGCATTCCTGTCTGGACTCCGGCCCATTTCGTTGAGGAAACAGGGAAGAAATGGGCCTGATCTGTGGCCAGGATACGCTGGGAGGAGCTGGCATATCCTGGCTTGTGTAGATGAGCCCTCTGTTCTAGCTGGGACTATCACTTGAATTTGAGCATTTGTTAGCTGTTTGTGGCTTTGCTGTGGGTCAAACTGAACATTTTCAATGAACTGTATCACCTAGCCTCTTGCCAAGAGACCACACCAGCACTTAGTAAATGAGGTGGTGGGAAAGTGGAAGAAAGTACTTCCAGATTACATTTCAACTTTCTGTAATAAAAGGTGTAGGTTTGTTTGTTTTTTTACATTAGGAAACAGGCATGGTTTCAGATGGATTTTTACATTTTTTAAAATTGGCTTACATTTGGCTTAACGAAACAATTGGGGGCCGACATTAAACATGTAATGTTTTATCGTTATAGCAGCACATTAAATGTTTCCACATGACCTCTTTTTGTTTGTTAAAGTTATGGAAAGCCAGAAGCAGTCAGGGCCACAAGCTGCAACTACACTATAACCCCAAATCTTGAAGGGCCCAAGCTGCAATTCTGAAAAGAGAAAACAAGACAGGGAATTGAAGCCTTCTATTTATGATGTCCAATGAAGGAAGGGCAGAATAAGCAGAAATAAATATTTTCAGGACTTATTTAATATTCACACAATGGACATAATAGTATAGTCCTCCAGAGTCACATTTTGTTGCAGAATAGACAGAGTTAGACCTGCAAAGCAGGCCTTCTACTGCAGTGGATCTCAAATGTTGGTCCTCCAGGTGTTTTGGACTTCAGCCCCCAGAAGCCCCAGCCAGCTTGACCAAGGTCAGGGATTCTAGGAGATGAAGTCCAAAACATATGGAGGACCAAACATTGAGAACTACTGTACTACAACATTGGGACCTGTGCAATTATAAACCATGTCCCCAGTTTCAACTATTTGCTAAATACTGTTTTTGTTTTCCCTACAAACCAAAGATTTGTGGGACAAAGAATGCCCTAACATTTCTGTTGTGGGGTTTCTTTGTTTTTTTGCCACTGTGGCACTATTTTGTTCCTTACTGGAACAAAACATGTTTCATGCTATTTCTCAGCAAACCATGATGCAGCAGAGCACAAGTTACATCCTCTGGTTGTCAGTAGGTTATCAGTAGGTAGATCTGGGGAAAATCAAAATCCCTTCCATTGGGGTCAGAATGGAATCCATTGGGTTTAGGAAATATCTCACAATGCAATAAGTATATGCTTCACTTTTTTTAAATCTGATTTTATTTTATTTTTATTCCACTTTGTGCCTTCTGGCTCAAGATATTTGGGAGACACACACTTGACTCTGCACATGCAAAATTAACATGGAGGATGTTTATATCCTTCAGAATGCTGGAATTCTCACTTAGAATCATAGAATCATAGTTGGAAGAGACCACAAGGGCCATCAAGTCCAACCCCTGCCATGCAGGAATAAACAATCCAAGTATTCCCAACAGGTGGCCATTCAGCCTCTATTTAAAAACCTCCAAAGAAGGAGACTACCATGTTCTGAGGCAGCTCATTCCACTTCCAAACAGCTCTTACTGTCAGGAAGTTCTTCCTAATGTTTAGATGGAATCTCTTTCCCTGTAGTTTGAGTCCATTGCTCCCTGTCTTAGGAGATTTTCAGACGGGCTAAATATAATGTGACAACGATGCTGGGAGATCATGAAAGGGCTTTCTTTTCAGATGATGTCATTCCTAAGTCATCATGCTCCCATGCTCCTTCCATTCTGCTATCTCTCCTTTTAATTCATGGGCTAAGTCGTGAATAGATCGCCCATTCTGTTTCTGTAACGGAACGATGGGTGAGTGAAAAGGTGCCCTGTTATGCTGGCACAATTCCAGCATCAGTGGGAGTTCTGTGCCAGAACACTTCTGGGTGCAATTGGGACATCCAGGTAAGTGACACACTTTTTTGTACCCTCCCCAGGTTACTTGTATTTTTTAAAGTGTGTTTAGGTGCTTGGTATAACTTGTGTGTGTGTATTTTTCTTTTAACCTTTGAATTTCCCACACTCATGTCCTCTCACAAGAACGGCCCTGGATTTCAAACCAGGAAGTGAATGCAGCTCTGTGCGAGTAGTATTCACTCCTGGGCTGCCGAGGGGGTGGGAAGACGTGCAAACAAGGTAGGAGTGAAACTGTTCATTACTGTGCTGGGACAGGGTTGGGAGGGTATCAGGAGAGGAGATAGCGAGACAGGGACGCTATTTTTGTCCCTGTCTGAAAATCTCCTTAGTCTCTGGAGCCACAGAAAACAAGCTTGCTCCATCTTCACTACGACATCCCTTCAAATATTTAAACATGGCTATCATGTCCACTCTTAACCTTCTCTTTCTGACTTGTGTCAGGAAACTTCCTACAACTAACACAGTGCATAATTTTGACTTATGCTTAGTGCATGAGGGTTAAAAAACCAAGACTTTCCCCAGAATCTATTTGAAGATGTACTAAAATGTATCCTAAGAGGGCACTTGACATGGAGCCCTGGGCATGGGTGGGGTAAATTATGTCTCCGATGTCAGGGTCTTTTGTCTCACATTACAGAACAAGTATTAAGAAGTCTGAGGTGAAAAGCAATAGTCCCTGTGTTGCGGTGGCAGGCATTGTCATCACTATTATCACCACCCATGCTGTGGCTCATCGTGTATGTAGCCATTCCGCCCCTTGCCAGCAAAAACTAGGGCCATAAACAATAGCTACAGCTTCCATAAGCCAACTTTTAGAAATAACAAAATCATTTTACACTAACATGTCAAGCATAAAAGAATATATAGCCTGCAGTGTATTTCAACAACTAGTGTTTAAACACATTTATTTCTCATTCATTCATTCAATTTATATGCCACCTAGCTCCCAGTATGGGTTCCAAGGTGACTCACGTAGCTAAAAATATGATCAGCTAAAAACCTGACAATAAAAATTAAAACACAATTTAAAAAATCATGACAGTAGAACAACGCCAGTTCCTGTTTCAGATTGAATTCCTGCCCCCTTTCCCAAAATACACAATATAGGTGACTATATTGATAATCAGTGTGAATAAATAAAGACATGTCAGAGTGGTAGGTTGCTTCTGACCTGACAGCTCTTGATGCATATATTCTGGCAGAATGTCAACAAACTGACTTAATCAGCACTGAAATCCTAAAAGCCTTAAAGAGGAAATGCACTCCAGATGTGATAATATGGATCAGCAGGGACCTACGCATCAATAAGTGGATGATCTTAGTCTTCTGCTTTCTACTGCCTTGGGTTTGTCAGTTTCAATATGGAGAATTTGATAGGTGAGTGGGAAGCTTTTCCGTTTCCTGTGGTGACCTCTTTCGTCTACTCAGGTGTTCAAAGCACTAGGGGAACACACAGCTTCTCTTCTGTGGTAGTTGCAGGATTTTCACTAAACTAATCAGATAGTTTTTATTTTGAACTGTCCACCTCCTCCCAGAGCATCAGTATGGTACAGAATATACCGTATGTCTCCAACAGAAGATGCCAGGGCTCCCAAAGGCCACTCATAGACTAGAATCTAATCCATAGTTATTTTTACTATTTTCAGTTAGCAGAGGAAGAGCTGCAGGAAACTTGCTTCTCACCCTCTTACCTATCAGTCAGTTCCTGACTTCAGAGCTGGGGAAGTATAAATTTTGTGAATTCCAACCCCCAGAATAACCCCTCCCAGCCTGGCTACTGGGCGTTTTTGGACTATAAGATAACTTCCCCAAGCTGTGCACACTTCGGCCCCATCCATCTGGCAGGCACTTGATGATTAATTGGTTGCGGGAGAGTCTTTGTTATGGGTTTTGTGCACTCCATTTTTATTTTTATTATGTTTTGAAATGAGTTTTAAATTAATGGTGTTTTAATGTGATAGCTTAACAGTGGTTTGACTTTTTTATCATCAGTTTTTTTAGCTTTTATCTTGTTGTAAGTTGTCTTGGTTCCCACGTTAGAAGAATGGCAGGATAATAAATAATGAAAGGGGAAATAAAAGGTTGCTGGGCTGTGTCTCTGAACTTATATAGATGGGCTATTTTCCCTGTCTTGCCCCCATCTTAGAGCCCTGCAGTCCAACAAACGCAGCCCCATTTTGCCCCCAGGGAGTCCTCACGAGCGCTGGGGCAATGACTGGTCACAGGCAGGGGGCCTTGGTCATGTGCTGCAGGCTGGCTTTCTGGTTTCAGATAATGTGATGTGGGTGGCGGCTGCAGGGACTGGCCAGCATGGCAATCTGAACTCCATCCCGCTTCATTCAGCTAAAAGGGGGCCAGTATATACTACCTGTGTAGATGAGGCCTGTGTGTGCAGTTTTTTGCAAGTTGCCTTGAGGATCATTCAACCAAAAAGCAGGGTAGAAGTGCTTGAAGCAATATTCATAATGCTAGTATTGCCTATCTGTTCTCCATGCTTCCCATTTCTTCCCTGTAGTCACCAATTAATTTAAGAACTAATTAAATGTAAATAACATTGTGTGTGAGAGTACCTGTATAGGAAAACATACAGGCTGGGATCTTGTTGATTAGGCCCCACTAGAGTAGACCCATTGAATCAATTGTTGAATGGTGAGTCAAGACATAAGTAAATCCAATTGATTCAGTTGCTCTACTCTAGTCTGTGGGAGCTCGGGCATAATTTAAGAGGCAACAGGTCTTAGACAATAGCCATCACTGGACTGACAGGGGCATTTCCCCTGGACGTTCAGCCAATAGGGACCTCCTATTGCCACCTGTCCCACCCCCAGTCCTTACTTTGACAGAGTAGATGGTGGCGGCGGCAGCAGCTGTGCTGTAGGGGGTGTCATTTGTACTTCTTGCTACTTGGCAACATTTCCTCTTGGGTAAACCTTATAAATTCAAGCTCTGTGTCCCACTGAAATCAATACAACTGTCAAATATATTTTGTCTGGAATTGCACCCATTCTCTGGCTATGGTAAAAGCTTGCCACATTTAACCAGGTGTTAGATTTCCTACTGACATCATACAGATGCAGCAAGGAAGTGGGTAGTGATTCATTTATAAACACAGCTGTACAGCAGAACTAAACAGCAATGTGCCAGAAGTTTGTAAAACTAATGTATGATGGAGGTATTAAGAAAGCCTTTTCCCTATTGACTTTCCCACAAAACTATTATTTTAGCTGTTCTTTTTATTTTTGCAGGAGTATTGATTTTCAACACTATTTAATGAATCACAGGAGCAAGCAAAGGGAACAGTTGGGAGCTAATTATTAAGCAGAAATGTCATTTTGGAAATGCCTATTTCCAGGCTGAACAAGAAGGGAAGGATGAAATGCATAGATATAGGATGGGAGAGACCTGGCTGAATGAGACTACGTGCGAAAGGGATCTAGGAGTCCTAGTAGACCACAAGTTGAACATGAGTCAACAGTGTGATGCGGCAGCTAAAAAGGCCAATGCAATTTTGGGCTGCATCAATAGAAGTATAGTGTCTAATCAAGGGAAGTAATAGTGCCGCTCTATTCTGCCTTGGTCAGACCTCACCTAGAATACTGTGTCCAGTTCTGGGCACCACAATTCATAAAGGATATTGACAAATTGGAGCATGTCCAGAGAAGGGCAACTAAAATGGTGAAAGGTCTGGAAACTGTGCCATATGAGGAGAGACTTAGGGAGCTGGGTATGTTTAGCCTGGAAAAAAGATGGTTAAGAGGCGATATGATAACCCTGTTTAAGTATTTGAAGGGGTGTCACGTTGAGGATGGATCAGGCTTGTTTTCTGCTGCTCCAGAGACTGGAACACTGAGCAATGAATGCAAGCTCCAGGAAGAGAGATTCCACCTTAACATTAGGAGGAACTTTTTGACAATAAGAGCTGTTTGGCAGTGGAACACACTCTCTCGGAGGGTGGTGGGATCTCCTTCCTTGGAGGTCTTTAAACAGAGGCTGGATGGCCATCTGTCAGGGATGCTTTGATTGTGATTTCCAGGGGGTTGGACTGGATGGCCCTCGTGGTCTCTTCCAACTACAATTCTATGATTCTATGATTACAATCATAACAAATGAGCTACCTTTCCGCTCTTGTCTATTCTTATGCTCTGTGTCAGCAGGATTTCTGAGATATAAGCCGTACCCAGCAGATGTTCATTGGTCACAAAGGCTCATGAAGTGAAATTATATATTATATACAACATTATTTAAAATGATTCATTAGGCAGGTATTCCATTTTCTATTTTCTCATCTACATTTTTAGGCTACTGCTGCCTTACTCTTCACTTCCTGCCAGCATCAGAGGGCTTCCATCTGGTGTCATGGCACAGATGGGTATGACTGCTGCTATGGTACGATCTGGCCAATTTTGCCTCCATGGATTAAATATACCTGGCCTGTTGGCATACTTCATACCTAAAGGATCAGTGTGACCAGGAAGGAAGGATCCTCCTGCTCTTATAGGCTGGTGACTCTTTAAATGGATGTTGTGGCCCAATTGGGGTCTTTCTTATGGTAGCAAACATAGGTGGTGAGCTCTGACTAAAACAGGGGCAAAATGGGGCTGGTGAAAAATAAGAGGGAAGTACCAGCATGATGAGGGAACCGTAAATAGAACAGAAGGACATAATATGTAAAAGAATAAAGACCATCCTGACCCATTTAGAAGCCACAGGTTATCAAGTGTCATTTGGAGCCTTGGTGGCACAGTGGTTAAATGCCGGTACTGCAGCCACAACGTTGCAACTTCAATCCCAAGGGTTCCAAGGTTGACTAAGTCTTCCATCCTTTTGTAGGTAAGTAAAATGAGTACTCAGCTTGTGGGAGCAAATAGCTAACAAATTGTAAACTGCTCAGAGAGTGTCTTGCACTATAAAGCGGTGTAGATGTGTAAGTGCTATTGCTTAACAATTTGTAAAATGTTCTGAGAGCCTTTGTGGCTGAAGAGCAGGATATAAAAGCTTTACTAACTAATTAACTAAATATCTGAAGAAGACAAACTGGGGAAAAACAGCAGGAAATAGTTGGAATGCAAAATTCTAGAAGAGGACATACCTGGCTGGCTGGCTGTAACCCTGATCCAGAATACTCATGTTTGTAGGAAAAACAGATGGCAAGAGTTGGTTGAAAGTTGCATTATCTGAATCATGTGAGTCATGCTTATTCTGACTTCCCCCACATCTTGCAGGCACTTCTACAGTGGGCCATTACTGACCCATTGTAGAATCTGGCAGAAAATAGATATATTTATTAAAATCTGGTTGGGATGAGATTTCTAAAGATGCGTGCGCGCACACACACACTTGTAAATGTGTGGCTTATTTTGTGATTAAATTACCAAAGTAACTCACAACACTCTTAATAATCAAATCCACTAACATACCATCCAACATTTCACAGATGAAAACGGGACACATGGCCAAGCAACTTCATAGTGTGTTAAATATGGCAAAAGTTATTAATGAGGAAGAACACACAATCTAGCTTGCTTTTGATAAGCCTACTGGGAAGAACGCGATTCCACTCCTCCTCTCCTCCCTGCCCCACAATGAATTAATTGAGTACAAATTACTTTTGCACTTTGGACTCAGTTTGCAGCAATTGAAATAAGCTGAGGACAAAGAGGTAAAGTGGGAGGAGAAGAGAGAAACTGGGACATTTTAAAACAGCTGATAGGGTGTGACAGCAGAAGATTAATGGGGACTGTCCCTGTCAAACTGGGACAGATGGAGAGTATGCAGTACAATGGTAACAAATGATATAAAACACTAACACAGTCATTACAATAATAAGACAGAAGGAAACACAAAAACTAAGAAAATCAAATTAGATACCTGGTTTTCACCGCCCTCTTCCATAGGTCTGCAGAATTTCCACCCGGAGGGAATTCCATGGCTAAGATGCCAACACTGAAAAGGCTCTGCTTGCAATGGCAGCCTGTCTTACCTCAGATAAAAGTATGTCTGTGAAGGGCATTGTTTCTAAATCTCCAGTCCCTGAGATATGAGAGGAGATACACAGCTCTCATATAATAAGAGCTATACAATCCTGTAATGGTGCTATTACTGGGACATCTACCAATATGGGACTTTATCAGACTAGCCTCTAAAAACATTCTTTTGCCAGCATAAATAAAGCCATTTTTATGCCGGGAAAAGAACGCCTCCCACCAGACTTACCTTTGTCTCCTGGCAAAGGTTTTCCTGGCAATGAAGAGGAAATGAATGGAGCTCCGTTCACTTTCCATGCCTCGTTCAAAATCCCATGGATTCTCATGAGACTTCATTGTGCAGGAAATTAAAAAATAAAACAAAACATAACACACAAAAAGTTTTTTTAAAAAGCACATGCACACACTTAAAAACTTCCAAGTAACCCCGAGAGGGTCATAAAAAGTGCATCACTTACCTGGATGTCACAATCTCACCCAGAAGTGTTCGCAACGGACCCAGCCATTCACACTGTATTCACATGAGTTAAATGGCACAAGGTTTCATACACCACCAATACCTGCACTAAAGTGCCATGGGGGATCAATTGACAGCTTCAACCATCAATAAAATAGGATGGGTTTTGGCCAGGACATAAACACGAAAGGGCAACATCTGATATGCACGCCCATTCATGTTTATGTGGTGTCATTATTATGCCATATTTAGTACGTCTCATAAAGTCCACAGTCTCGTGTGGCAAGCCTGTAACTATTAAGCTGCTAATAGGACTTTATCACACTACACTGTTATAATGCTATTATTCAGCTTTAACTGCTCTGGCTGCCTCCTGTGGAATTCTGGGGTTTGTAGTTTAGTGAGGCCTAAGAGCTCTCTGGCTGAGAATACTAAATGCCCCTCCCTAAACTGCAAATCCCAGGATTACACAGGAAGCAACCTTAGCAGTTAAAGTGGAATAAAAGCACTATAACAGTCTAGTGTGATAAGAGTGGACATGTCTGGATGGTAGATTGCCAGAGAAAGCCTATGCCCACTGCTGTGAGTTTCATCACTGTAGTTTGGGTGGGGGGATTTAAATGAAACAAATTATTAGAATATGGCTCGCCCTGATAAAAATGTAGGTCTAATGAACACATGCAGTTCTGGATTGCAATGTATCTGCAGCTTGTTATGGTGGTGTGCCTCTGAGAAGCACAGACCTCAGTCTAGTCTTATTCTTGAGAAGGTCAATCTAATCAAGTGTCTCCTTAAAAAATTTTTTTTTTCAGCATATTCCAGGAATAGCATATGTTTCTGTAATGTCTACATGCAATACCTGTGACACCGAGTCTCTTCAAGGCTTGGATGAACAGTATTAACTAGTTTTTGATAATCTTGCTCTAAGGGCTTATCTACATGGACAATATACCCCGTCTTAGAGCCCTGCCATCCAGATGATGCAGGGCTTTTGCCTGGTTCTGTCCCCAGGCAGTCTTCACTCCTGGGGCAAATACAGGGTCAGACTGTGGGGTGAGGGGAGACGGGGGGGGGGCTTTACTGCATTTTTTTAAAATACCTATTTTAATCTGTTCTGTCCAGGAGGGAATGGATCAGGCTCCACGTGTCCACAGAAGCCTGTCCGGCAGGCTGGCCAGTCACTGTAGCTGCTGGTCTCTTTTGCTCTCTCCAAAGCAGGCAGCAGGGCCACAGCATGTGACCAAGTCTGGTTTCATGCAGGGGGACTTGGTCACATGTTACAGGACGGCTTCCTTGTTTTATTTTTATTATTTATTTATTTGTGCCACTTCTGTGCTACCTTTCTCCCAAAGTGGAACCCAAGGCAGCTTACAAACAATTAAAATCACAATTTAAAGCAATTAAAAACAATAAAAACAATAAAAACAGATAAAAACAACTTACCCAATAAAAGCCACACACATATGCTAAAGGCCTGCTTAAACAAAAATGTTTTTGTCTGCTGGCGGAATGACAACAGGGAGGGGGCCAGCCTTGCCTCCAGAAGGTTGAAGGAGATGTTGGCCTTGGCAGCAGCTGGACTCAGACGAACCCTGAGAAATCTCTCATGGTTATTTTAGCTCTGTGCCCTACACTGCTGCTAGTCTCTCATCTCTTTGGTTGTGTGTTTGTGCCTTCAAGTCACCTATCGACTTACGGTGATCTCATGAATTTCATACAGTACTATGAAAAACTACACTTCTAAATCTCTTTCGGAGGGTTTTTGAAGGCCGTCTTTCAAACTACTGGCTCAGGCAGCAAGTGTTAAGGTTGCTTTCTAGCAACATTCTGGCCCACTGATTGTCAGTGATTGGCAGAGGTTCTCCAGGGTTTCAGGCCAGATTCTTTCCTACACATCCCCTGGGAATTGAACTTGGGCCTTATGCATGCAAGGCATGTGCTCTACTACTGAGCTACAGCCCCTCTTTAGTCAAAGGACCTTTGCTTCATCTCATTTGTCTTCAGATCCATTTAAAAAGATTCTTCAAGCATCTGTGATCTTGTTTGTACATCTGAAAAACTAGCCCCAAACTCCTTTACTGCAAGGGAGGGGGGAAACAACAATAACCCTTGTTTAATAATCCTGAGACTTCTTTTTGGGGTCTCAAGTCACTGTATAAATCATAGCCAATGATAACAAGCAGCAGGGCAAGACAGAAAAGGAAGGTTAAGCAAGGAATGTCTGAGAAACAGAGAGAAACAGCCTGCCAGCTCTGCAGGGGAGAGTTTGAAGGCACAGGCATGTTTTCCTGCTCTCCCTTTGTCCCCTGTAACTCACAGCAGGGCCATGTGGGTGTCCCTCGGCACTCAGTTTATTAATATCC
Organism: Gambelia wislizenii; assembly: GCA_030847615.1. Taxonomy (NCBI): domain Eukaryota; kingdom Metazoa; phylum Chordata; class Lepidosauria; order Squamata; family Crotaphytidae; genus Gambelia; species Gambelia wislizenii. The sequence continues at coordinate 341,113,677 of JAUMIR010000001.1, forward strand.
CAGGAGGTTCCAATGTGAGAGCCAGAATTGTGCAATGGTCTGAGAGCTGGGCTAGGGAGACCAGGGTTCAAATCCCTTCCTAGCCATAAAAACTAATTGAGTGTCCTTGGCCAAGTCACACTCTTTCAGCATCAGAGCTTGTCTACATAGGCCAAATAAAACAATCTCACCTTGTTTACAGAAATTGTACAGCTCGAATCTGGGTCTTTTCAGCACCTTGGAGCTTTAATCTGGACCAAAAAGAGTTGGGATTACTCTGGAATGGAGCAGAAAATCTACATATTTGTGTTTGTATTTGTGCACCTGCATGTGTGCATGGACTGTGCTCCATAGCGACATCGATGTGGGGCCAGGGAGAAGAGTTTAGTCAGGTGGGTGGAAGAGATCAGCAGGAGGCTCCCTGGGCCAGGTGACCAGCTGACCTTTCCCGCTAGGAAATGCCTCTTTCCCTGTTTCAGTGTCACTTTTTAGCAGTTTCTTCCTCGCCATTGATTTTGCATATGTGGCAGTTCAGATACGCACATACCAGGATGCCAGCATACCCATATTGATTGCCGCATTGACATTTGCATGCATGGAGGAAGGGGAGAAAAGCCTGGAATGGCCATGGCTATGTGGCCACAAATGCTGCAATTTCTTAGACCAGGGTGAGTTTGAAGGGGAGAACTGTGTGGACAGTGCTCCCGAACTTGACTCGGTGTGTGTGGTGCTCATGTGGACTAGCCCATGGTCGCTAAGAACCAGGGAAACTGGAAGGTAATCTGGATTTTCCTGTTGGTGTAGACAAGCCCTCAGAGGCAACCCCCCTCTGAACAAATCTTGCCATGAAAATCCCCATTATAGGTTTGCCCTAGGATAACCATATATATATATATATATATATATATATATATATATATTCATTCATTCATCCAGTTTATATGCAGGACCCAAGTCGGCTCACACAACAATTAAAATCACAGTTAAAACCAATAAAAATTACAGTTGTCCCTTCATCTTCGCTAGGGTTTGGTTCCAGGACCCCCCCCCCCCGTGGATACCAAAATCCATGAATACTAAAGTTCCATTATATGCAAAATGGGGTCCCTTATATAAAATGGCAAAATCAAGGTTTGCTTTTTGGATTATTTTTTTTATAAAGAGCTTTATTGATTAAAATAACCACAAACAACTAATAACATTGTACGATATACAGTACAATAGACATAAAAGACAGAATAATGCACAAGATATATCAGAAAACACATATAACACACCAAATACATCTCTATCCTATCTATCAACATAAATAGCATATATTTACAATACCTGACTTACAATACACAGCTACGATGACACATTATATGACAATACACACATAACAAATAATCAACAAAACTTCCTGGAGTGGGGGACCGGTCCTAAAAATTTTTTTTTCCTTTTCAGTGCACTTTTCATTATGAAAGTCCTGAAGCTAAGCTTCCTATGTGAATTAACTTCATTCCTTAAGTACACTATTAAGTTTAAAGAATTTAAAGAATTAACTTATATTCAATTCTGTAACAAAAATAGCTTAAACCAGCTATAACCAGTAGACACCTTAGCTTCTAAACTGAGATATTCAACCATTCATTTTAAACTTAAGTATCTTTAACCTTATATAATCCATTCATATAATCCCTAAACGGTTTCCAAATCCTCTTGCTTATTTCCACATTATGGCCTCTTAGAATAGTAGTGAGCTCATCCATCTGTTCAATTTCACAAAGTCTATTTAGCCAGCGTTCGACCGCTGGGGTTTCTTCCGATTTCCACCTACTTAGAATCATAGAATCATAGAATCATAGAATTGCAGAGTTGGAAGAGACCACGAGGGCCATCCAGTCCAACCCCCTGCCACGCAGGAAATCACAATCAAAGCATCCCCGACAGATGGCCATCCAGCCTCTGCTTAAAGACCTCCAAGGAAGGAGACCCCACCACGCTCCGAGGGAGTGAGTTCCACTGCCGAACAGCTCTGACTGTCAAAAAGTTCCTCCTCATGTTGAGGTGGAATCTCTGTTCCTGGAGCTTGCACCCATTGCTCCGTGTTCCAGTCTCTGGAGCAGCAGAAAACAAGCCTGCTCCATCCTCAGCGTGACATCCCTTCAAATACTTAAACAGGGCTATCATATCGCCTCTAAACCGTCTTTTTTCCAGGCTAAACATACCCAGCTCCCTAAGTCTCTCCTCATAAGGCATCGTTTCCAGACCTTTCACCATTTTAGTTGCCCTTCTCTGGACACGCTCCAATTTGTCAATATCCTTTCTGAATTGTGGTGCCCAGAACTGGACACAGTATTCTAAGTGAGGTCTGACCAAGGCAGAATAGAGTGGCACTATTACTTCCCTTGATCTAGACACTATACTTCTATTGATACAGCCCAAAATTGCATTGGCCTTTTTAGCTGCCGCATCACACTGTTGGCTCATGTTCAACTTGTGGTCTACTAGGACTCCTAGATCCCTTTCGCACATAGTCTCATTCAGCCAGGTCTCTCCCATCCTATATTTATGCATTTCATTTTTCCGCCCTAAATGCAGTACCTTACATTTCTCCGTATTGAATTTCATTTTGTTAGCTTTGGCCCAGCTCTCCAGTCTATCCAGGTCATTCTGAATTTTGATCCTGTCCTCTAGGGTATTAGCTACTCCTCCCAATTTGGTGTCATCTGCAAATTTGATAAGTATGCCCCTAATTCCCTCATCTAAGTCATTGATAAAGATGTTGAATAGCACTGGGCCCAGGACAGAACCCTGTGGCACCCCACTGGTCACATCTTTCCAAGACGAAGAGGAGCCACTGCTGAGCACCCTTTGGGTTCGGCCGGTCAACCAATTACAAATCCATTGAACAGTTAACTTGTCTAGCCCACATTCTACAAGCTTGTTTGCAAGAATGTCATGGGGAACCTTGTCAAAGGCCTTACTGAAATCAAGGTATGCAATGTCCACAGCATTCCCTTCATCTACCAAGCTGGTAACTTTATCAAAAAAAGAGATCAGATTAGTCTGGCATGACTTGTTTCTCTGAAACCCATGCTGACTTTTTGTGATTATGGCATTGCCTTCTAAATGTTCACAGACTCTCTGTTTAATGATCTGTTCTAGAATCTTCCCTGGTATTGATGTCAGACTAACTGGACGATAGTTGTTGGGATCCTCTTTTTTCCCCTTTTTGAAGATGGGAACAACGTTTGCCCTCCTCCAGTCTGCTGGGACTTCTCCTGTTCTCCAGGAGTTCTCAAATATTATTGCCAATGGCTCTGAGATTATATTTGCCAGCTCTTTTAATACTCTTGGATGTAGTTCATCTGGTCCTGGAGATTTAAATTCATTTAGATTAAGAAGGTATTCCTGTACCACCTCTTTACTTATTTTCAGCTGGATTTCCCCTATTGTGTCCTCTGTTCCATTTTCCTCAGGTTGGTCCTCCTTTTCCTTTTCTGAAAACACTGAGGCAAAGAAGGTGTTGAGTAATTCTGCCTTTTCTCTGTCCCCTGTTAGCATTTTGCCATCTTCTCCACGTAGTGGCCCTATCATTTCCTTCTTCCTCCTTTTGCTGCGGACATACCCAAAAAAACCCTTTTTATTGTTCTTAACCTCCCTAGCAAGCCTGAGCTCATTCTGCACTTTAGCTTTTCTGACTTTACTCCTACACGTGTTCGCTATCTCTTTGAATTCTTCTTTGGTGATTTCCCCCCTTTTCCATTTCCTATACATGTTCCGTTTAAAACTTAGCTCCATTGAAAGTTCTTTAGTCATCCATCCTGGTTTCTTGAGACACCTCCCATTTTTCTTCCTCAATGGTACTGTTTGAAATTGTGCCTTCAGTATCTCCCTTTTGAGAAAGTCAAAACCGTCTTGAGGTCCCTTCTCTTTTAGTATTCTTGACCATGGGATCATCCCCAGTATTTCCCTGAGTTTATTGAAATCAGCTCTCCTAAAGTCTAGAATGCGTGTCTGACTATGCCTGGCTTCTCCTTTCCATTGTATAACAAACTCCAGGAGAACATGATCACTCTCACCTAAGGATCCCACCACTTGCACCCCATTAACCAGGTCGTCTCTGTTGGTTAGGATCAGATCTAAAATAGCTGACCCCCTTGTTGCCTCTTCCACCTTTTGGACCATGAAATTGTCTTCCAGGCATGTAAGGAATTTGCTAGACCTTGTAGTTTTGGCTGAGTTAGATTGCCAGCAAATATCAGGATAGTTGAAGTCACCCATCACTACTACATCTCTCCTTTCTGCATGTATGTTCATCTGTTCTAGAAAGGCAACATCCAATTCCTCCGTCTGATTTGGGGGTCTGTAGTAGAGTCCCACAATAACATCCCTGTTGTTTCCCTCCCCTTTAATTTTTATCCAGATGCTCTCCACCTGGCTTCCAGTATTGATGTCATGGATCACTTCACTGGTGTAAATATCCCTGACATATAATGCTATTCCTCCTCCTTTCCTGTTTGGCCTGTTTCTCCTATAAAGGTTATACCCCTCTATTCCTACATTCCAATCATGAGACTCGTCCCACCAGGTTTCAGTAACGCCTATTATATCATATTTGTTTTGTAGTGCAAGGAGTTCTAGTTCATCTTGCTTATTTCCCATGCTCTGTGCATTAGTGTAGAGACATCTGAGACCATGTGTTCCCTTTACTTGCTCCCTGTGCAAGTTTTTTTGCCTCCCACTGTTGGGTCCTTGCGCTGTTTGCCTTGTTCCCTCTATGACAGTTTGACTATTTTCTCCAGCCCTTTTGCCTTCCAGAATACTGTCTCCCTCCCCCATTTGACTCAGTTTAAAGCCCTCCTGATCAAATTCTTGAGAGTGTTGGCAAAAATGTTTCTTCCAACTGTTGTAAGATGCACCCCATCTCTTGCCAGAAGTCCCCCTGCATGGAAGCGCAGTCCATGATCCAAGAATCCAATTTGTTCTCGGCGACACCATCTACGGAGCCAGTTGTTTACGTCGGCTATTTTCCTCTCCCTTCTTGGACCATGCCCTTCAACTGGCAGAAGAGACGAGATGACCACCTGTGCGTTCATTTCTTTCAGCTTCCTCCCCAGGGCCTCATAATCTCTTCTGATCTTGGGAAAGCTGTGCCTTGCAGTATCATTGGTTCCCACATGGACCAAAAGGAAGGGGTAATGATCCGTAGGCTTGATGAGTCTTGTCAGCCTCTCGGTCACATCACAGATCTTTGCCCCAGGGAGACAACACACCTCCCGAGTCATCTTGTCAGGCCCACATACCACTGCTTCTGTACCCCTCAGCAAGGAGTCCCCCACCACCACCACACGCCTCCGCTGAGGCTTCGCAGCTGCTGTTCCTTGCGGTGGTCCTCTCAAGGTCCCCTGCTCTACCCCTGAAGTCTGTCCATGCTGTTCTTCCTCGTTGTCCTTGATAAGGGAAAGGGCTTCAAATCGATTCTGTAGCTGCAAGCTGCTGGAAGAATCCCTGGATTTTCTTGTTCTGTGTGTGACATTCCTCCAGCTGTCTACTTCCTGTGTCCGTGAAGTGACCCTCTCCTCCACAGCCACTTCCTCTGTGCGGTCCCCATCCAAGAGTGTTCGTTCTGTTCTGTCCAGGAAAACCTCTTGCTCCCGAATCTGTTGAAGTGTAGCTACCCGTGTCTCCAGCTGCTGTACTTTCTCCTCCAAGAGGGCTACCAGCTTGCATTTGGTGCATGTGAAGTTCTCCACGTCTGTAGACAAGAATAGAAACATCGCACAAGTGTTGCAAGTGACTGCTGCAGTCCCCTCAGTGTCCATGATGAGAGCTTTTAGGTAATCTAAGAACTCTTAGTTAACGCTGATAATGCTAAGCTGTACTTTTAGGTCTGCTGTATTTTTGTTTGGTTAATGAAATTCGCGCGCTGTTAGGCGCGCGCCTCTGGCTCTTGAGGGTAAAAGGGGAAGTTCAGAAGTTCAAGCCCCTCAGCAACAAGCAGCCTCTCCCAACAGTTTTTTTAAAAAAAATTCAATCTCCCCAGTCAGAATGGCTGTTCAGAAGTTGCTTCCTTCTTCTCCCTGGCAGGAAACTGGCAGGAAACTTGCTGTCCAGAAGCTGCTCTCCTTCTCTCTGGCAGGAAACTGGCCTGGAAAGCCTCTGCAAGGACTTATATAGAGCTAGGCTCCCAGCTCCACCCCCTAATGACTCACAGGTGTGACTCACAGGTGTGACTCACAGGAAGGCCTCTGGCTCTTGAGGGTAAAAGGGGGAGTTCAGAAGTTCAAGCCCCTCAGCAACAAGCAGCCTCTCCCAACAGTTTTTTTAAAAAAAATTCAATCTCCCCAGTCAGAATGGCTGTTCAGAAGTTGCTTCCTTCTTCTCCCTGGCAGGAAACTGGCAGGAAACTTGCTGTCCAGAAGCTGCTCTCCTTCTCTCTGGCAGGAAACTGGCCTGGAAAGCCTCTGCAAGGACTTATATAGAGCTAGGCTCCCAGCTCCACCCCCTAATGACTCACAGGTGTGACTCACAGGTGTGACTCACAGGAAGGCCTCTGGCTCTTGAGGGTAAAAGGGGGAGTTCAGAAGTTCAAGCCCCTCAGCAACAAGCAGCCTCTCCCAACAGTTTTTTTTAAAAAAATTCAATCTCCCCAGTCAGAATGGCTGTTCAGAAGTTGCTTCCTTCTTCTCCCTGGCAGGAAACTGGCAGGAAACTTGCTGTCCAGAAGCTGCTCTCCTTCTCTCTGGCAGGAAACTTGCCAAAACCATCCTGGCTGCAGTTGTCAAATGAAATGTTAATTTTCCAAACTTACATTCAAAATCCGGATTTTCACATAAACTCAACAGATAAAACTTTGGGTCCAGGTTAAATTTTAAATGTAATTTTTTTTCAATAACACCATGATTTCCCCCCCAGTATTTCTGTACTTTTTTACAGGACCACCACATATGCATGTAGGTCCCAGTTGTTTTCTTACATCGCCAGCATTTATTTGATGTACCTTTATATATTCTGCCAATTTTTGCTGGGGTAAGGTGCCACCTAAATTGCATCTTCACGTGGTTTTCCCTGAGATCACAACAGGGGGAATATCTAACTCTATTTCTCCACAACCTCTCCCATTGATCCAAGTTAATAAACTTTAAATCTTGGGACCATTTAACCATCGAGTCCGTGATTAACTCCTCCTCCATTTCAAAATTCATAAGCTAATTGTAAAACCTCGCTATTTTATGTCTCCTTTCCGAACATATAATTTCATCAAATTCACTTCTCTCCTTTCTAATACCAATTAATTTTTGATCTGAGAGATACCTCTCTCTCAACTGTCTATGTAGGAGCCAACCACACATATAACCTTCATCTATTATTTGTTGATGTTTTTTAAAACAGAGATTTCCGTCCCGTTTATTCACCTCCAGTAAGTCATCATATATAATCCACTTCCCTTCTTTTATAACTTCCCTATGATGAAATGCCTCGTGTATTGACACCCACCTAGGTAGTTCCGGACTAACTCTCTCTTTATACTTTAACCAAACATTAAACAAGGATTTACGAATGAAATGATTGCCGAAATCTTTGTGTACCTTATGCTTTCCATAAAATAAATAAGCGTGCCACCCAAATCTAAGTCCATTGCCTTCAAGAGCTAAAATCCCCTCATTATCTAACAGAAACCATTCTGACATCCAAACAAAACAACAAGCTGCATTATATACTTGTAAATTGCGTAAAGCAAGTCCACCCCTATTAGATTTGTTTTGCAGAAGTTTAAATCTCACTCTGGGCTTTTTCCCGCCCCAAACAAATTTCGAGATTTTTTTGTGCCAGATTTTAAACGGTTTAAAGTTGGTGATTATTGGCAAATTCTGGAAAAAAAAACATAAATTTAGGTACAATTTTCATCTTTATAACAGAAATTTTCCCCAGCCATGATAATTGTAATTGACTCCATAATTTTAGGTCTTTAACCACAGCCTTTGTCAATTCCTCATAATTATTCTTATAAAGGTCCACATTTTTACTGGTCAGTGTAACCCCAAGGTATTTTATCTTCTTACAAATCTGGAATCCTGACATTTCTTTAATTTTTGCTTCCTCATCTTTAGAAATGTTCATAGATAATACAGAAGTTTTCTCTTTATTAATTTTTAAGCCAGATAGTCTACAAAATTTATTTAAGATATCAACAAGACATTCCATGCTATCAATAGGGTCTGCTACTGTCACCAAAAGATCATCTGCGTAAGCACGCAGTTTAAATTCATGTCCTTTGCTTTTTATCCCTACAATTTTTTCCTCAGCCCTAATCTTATTATTAAGTACTTCAATTATCATGAGGAACAGTAAAGGGGACAATGGACATCCCTGTCTCGTCCCATTATAAATTCGGATCCTCTCTGTCCTTTCCCCATTAACTATTACTCTTGCTTCTTGAACGTCATATATGGCCTTAATCCATTTAATGCAGTTCTTCCCAGCCTCCACCTTTTCCAAAACCAAAAAAAGAAAAGACCAGTCTACTTTATCAAAGGCCTTCTCGAAGTCAATAAAAGTCATAACCAATTTTTTATCGATATTTTTTTCATGGATCTCAATCAGATTCAATACTACTCTCAGATTATCTTTTATTTGTTTCTGTGGTAAAAAACCACATTGGTCTTTGTGAATCCATTCCTTCAGAATATTTTTCAATCTCTCTGCTAGGATGGAGATGAAGATCTTGTAATCCGCGTTCAGCAGAGAGATAGGTCTATAATTGCTGATGTCTTGTGCATCTTTATTTTCTTTTGGTAGTAACACTATGTTAGCATGTGCCCATGTTAGCGGATACTTCCCCTCAAGGATTTCATTCATCACTTCACTCAAGACAGGAGCTACCTGCCCTGCGAACTTTTTATAGAACTCCGCAGGAAAGCCATCTGGTCCCGATGCTTTTTGGATTATTATTTTTTAAAGAATATTTTCAAGCCATGAATACTTAAATCCGTGGATACCAAATCCATGGATATGGAGGGACAACTGTAATTAAAAGCGTACAAAGTAAAATAAAAACAAAATAAAAACAACATTGAAAACACACCCTGATAAAAGTTCCATGGGTGCAGTTATATATCAAAGTCAGACACCAAAAGTCATAAATGACTTTAAGGCACAAAGCAATAATTCAAAATGCATAATAACAGAGCACTGACTCAGATACTGCTTTGAATGATGAAAATGGTTGATCTGTGGGAAATACTTTGGGTTGAACTTCATGCATGGCACAAAATCATTGCTTTCCTATGTACACCTGATTGATCCTTTTCCTTCAGACAATCGTGGGCACAAGGTAGCACCCTGGCTGCTTACACTGAAGTAATTCTAGTTGAGTCCTTTGCTTAAAAGAGAAGCCAAAGAAACCAGAGACATAGGACTTTATCAGATGAATCAAATACGGCATCATAACGACACCACATAACCACAAAAGGGCGTGGAGATCAGATGACCGTGCCCTTTCACGGTTATATTCTGCCCCAAACCCGTACCTTTTTATTGACGGCTTAAGCATCAATAGATCCCCCGTGGTGCTTTGGTGCTGGCATTGCTGGGGTATGGAACATCACATCCCCCCCCCCCCGTACTTACACTGACAATGGCCGGACTGGCCAGAACACTTCTGGATGAGATTGTGACATCCAGGTAGGTGACAAACTTTTAAAAACTTTCCCTGGTTTACTTGTAAATTTTAATGTATGTTTATCTGCTTGGTGCAACTTTTTTAATGTTTATTTTTTGTTTTACTTTTGAATTTCCCTCGCAATGAAATCACACAGGATTTCAAAGGAGGAAGTGAACGGGGCTTCCTTCACTTCCTCCTTCATTGCCGGGGAAGCCTTTGCTGGGAGAGGAAGGTAAATATGGTGGGGGACGTTCTTTTGCCGGCATAAGAATGGGTTTTTAAATGCTGGCAAAAGAACGCCTTTAGGGGGTGGTCTGATAAAGCCCAGACTGTCCAACATTTCACAGATGAAAACAAGGACACGTGGCCATGCAACATCAGAGGGTGGTCAAGAGGGCAGAAGTTATTAATGAATAAGAAGAGATAACACGTTAATTGCTGCAGCAGTTGGCCTGGGCTTACTGGGAAGGGGAAGGTTCGGCTTGCTCCTCTCCTCTCCCTCTGCTGAGTTAGTTGAGTGCAAACTACTTTTCCACTTTGAACTCAGTTTGCAGCAACTGAAGTAAGCCACGGACAAAGGGGGAAAGTGAGAGAAAGAGAGAGATACTGGGAGATTTTAAACACAGCTGAAAAAGTAGGATGGCAGAAGATTATCTGGGACTGTCCCTGCCAAATCAGGACAGTTGGAGGGTGTGCAGAGGGTCAGAGTAGATGTGGTGGAGGATGTAACAGACATTCCTCTTCTTTTCTGATTGCAGGAAATCCTGCTTCTCCCTTCACTGGTTGGAACTGCTATTTCTCTCCCCACTTCCCAATGCTATTTGCATTTGAATAGTTAAGGATTAGTTATCTATTGTCCCAGGTGCCTGTGATCTTTCTTCAACTAAGTCTGCCTACTTCTTTCACAGTCTTTTAGATTTTCTTAATTAATTGTTCTGTGTTGTCCAAGTGTGTCAAGCTTGCAAATCCTGCAGTTGTTTTTGATTCATGGCACATATAGGCTCCTCCCACCATTAAAAGCTGGCCTGTTCTTTAAAAATGAACATAGATCTTTAGTATAGGTATTGGAGAATCTTTTTAAAACACAAACTGAGAATAGAGGAAATGCCAGGATTTCAAGACCTAGGCATGCAAGTTTCAGAGCCAGGGTAAAAAATGTTGTGAACATGCAGGCAGCATATGACAATGCAGATGGTAATTATTTGGGGATGCATTCAGTTTTCATCTTTAAAATGTGTAATAAATACAGGATACACATAGAGATGTGAAGGCTCAGAGGAAAAAAATGAGAAAAAAATGAGGATTAAAGGTTTTCCCCCCAATATTTTTTTTAAATGGATTATGAAATATTTTCTTTTAGAATGGTGAATATATATATATATTTTAGGATGAGGTGTTCACATATTTTCTGCCCCACCCTGGTTTCAGTTTAACCAGGTTAGCTATAAAATATATTTCATGTTCCTAAAGTAACAATGTTACTTTAATCCTTTAAAGGATGCTAATAAACTGCATTTTTCGATTCCCCCCAAACATTCCATCTCCAAATGTAAACCCTCCCCACCCACCCACATTTCCCCCATGGCTTCAAAACTTCCAGAAATGTACCATTTCTAGACACAAGGTATTAGGTGAACAGAAATGTGTAACACTTAGCTGCTGCAGAAGTTCCAAAATACAAGTGATGGTGTATTACTCAAAGACTAATTAATCCCATAAAAAGGGGGGAAATAAAACTGAAAAGGCATGCCAATTAGGTGGACCTATAAAAAGCTTACTTGACAGGAGGCAGTGAGAATCGTTTTCAGTATTAGAAACAAGGGGTTATCACAGCATGGAAGGCATCAAGTTCATAATTGGATCTCCCAAAGTTTTCATTTTTAATTGAAAGCCACTGCAGGGATGAGAGATGAAATTTAAAAAAAACAAAAAAAACAAAACACTTTTTGAACAAACTGAAGGTGGATGGATGAGAGATAATAGTTTTGAAGGAAATACCCAAGAGAATTTTGCATAAATTGAAATGGAAAAGGATCTCATTTAGATTAGGAAAATTTGGAAGGGCTGAGTTTTACTTTTAAAGACCAAAGATTTTGATTGGATTGAGTTCAGAAAGCAAGGCAATTTTTGAAGAAATATAAAGGGGAATTTGCAGAATTTCAAGAAGAGGATAAGGAGGAAGATGCAAGAAGGAACAAAGAGAAGGACAACAGCAAGAGGAGCAAACCTCATTGGGCAGGGAAGACTAAGGACTTTATCAGGTAACAAAACACACTAACATTCTTGTCCCACTTATTAGCAAACCCATTCCTGTCCCAGCACAATAACCCAAAATATTAGACTTACCTCCAGCAGCATTAAAAAGCAGCCCAAGCATGAACAGAGCACTAATGGAGCTCCGTTCACTTCCTGGTTAGAGATCTTGCCGATTCTCACGAGAAGATGTGAGCACGGCAAATTAAAAAAGAAAAAGAAAAACAGAAAAAAGTTTACACAAGCACAGAAACACACCTTAAAAAGTACAAGTAACTCAGGGAGGTTAATAAAAAGAGTGTCACCTACCTGGTTTTCGCGATCTCATCTGGAAGTGTTCTGGCCGGACCGGCCATTGATGCATTCACGTGAATACAATGGTGTGAGGTTTCACACACCAGCAATGCCGGCACTAAAGCACCACGGGGATCAATTGGTGGCTTGAGCCATCAATAAAAACGGACGGGTTTTCGCAAATACATAAACGTGAAAGGGTGACGTCATCTGGTATGTGTGCCCTTTCGTGTTTATGTGGCATCGTTATGACACTGTATTTGGTGTGTCTGATAATGTCCTAAGATCCAAAATCAAGACCACAATCTAGCTCAGGGAGTGACGATGATACAAGGTTTCCAATGGCTGCCAGTGGAGACTTATCTCAATAGCTAGTCTGATCATGGATTACAAATGCCTTACTTGGGAAAAAAAGGGATCTAATGCTCTACAGAAAAGCAAAAAGATATTCCATTGTTTGACAAAACTTAATTATTTTATCATTCATATTCAAGAGCCACACATTTTAAAAAAAGAATACTGTATAAAATATTTGAGAGATAAAAAATTGGGAGAAGTCATTTTCACTGGTCAGAAGAAGAAAAATGGGGGTGGTTTTGTATATAAATCTTCTCTTGGTCCCGAATTGGTACTGGTGGATAATAATGGGAGATGTGTGGTGGTTCAGTTTGATTTGCAGGGGGTACAAACTTTGGTGTTAGGGTGTATGCTTTGAGTGACTTGTTAGGCAGATAAATTGTTGGATTTATTGTATAATAATTACGTGTTATATGAGAGATTAGAATGGGGTGGTATCTCCTGAAAAAGACAGAACATCAATAGACTATGGGCTTTATCAGACCACCCCCCAAACCCCGTTCTTTTGCTGGCATAACTGCCGTTTTTATGCTGGCAAAAGAACTTCCCATGCCACGCTTACCTGTGATCCTGGCAAAAGGCTTCTCAGCAAGGAATGAGGAGTGAATGGAGTTCTGTTCACTTCCTCATTTGAAATCCTGCAGATTCTCACGAGAATACCTACTCAGGAAATTCAAAAATAAAAATAAAAAGAACACTCAAAAAGTTTCAAAAAGCACAGAAACACACTTAAAAACTTCCAAGTAAACCAGGGAGGGTCATAAAAAGTGTGTCACCTAACTGGATGTCACAATCTCACCTGGAAGTGTTCTTGCCGGACCAGCCATTAACGCTACATTCAACTGAGTACAATGGTGCGAAGTTTCAAATATCAGCAATGCCAGCACAAAAGCGCTACATGGATCAATTGACGGCTTGAGCTGTCAATAAAAAGGTATGTTTTTTCAACTGGACATGATCGCAAAAGGGTGACGTTGTCTGGTACGTGCGCCCTTTCATGATCATTAGGTGTCCTTATGATGCTTTATTTGCCTTGTCTGATAAAGTCCTATTTCCTACTTTTCTGAAAGACATAGGTTCTTTTTGAGAATAGATGTGATTTTGATGTTGACAATTTTAGCCAATGGGTGAAAAAAGTTGATTAATTGGTCAAGTTCTTTCATATTTTTAGTCAGTATCACTATCTTTTGTTTATTAATCTTAAACCCAGCCAGTTCCCCAAATTCTTTTAATTAGCTGTACCCAGCATAACATATGCTGTTACCTTATCCTGCTCCATCAACCTGCTTTATGGGGTGGGGAGAGACCAAGTTCAGCCACTTCCTGGAGAAAGGAAGCCCAATCAGGCTTTACTCCGGAGAAACCCAGCTCCGGTGGCATGTGCATGGTTCAGCTGAACAGCCCAGAGGAGGGAGGGAAGAAACCCTTTACTCATGAATAAACCTCCCGTGGACCTGCCCAGTGGCGCACTCAGGGCCTGCAGCTACTGGTAGCATTCCACACGTTTCTCCACTCAGTGTGCTGATCGGCCAGCCAATGAAGAGCTTTGATTGGTTGGGAAGTTTCCTAAGCAGTCAGACAGCACCCTGGGAACAGCAACATACCTAAGAGTTTTATGTAGAGATTTTCCCATTAAACTTCTCACAGACTCCAATGGGTTTTCCAGAATTAACACCAAATCATCAGCAAATGCCCTTAATTTATACCATTCTTTTTTTATTATTCCTATACCTTTAATGTTTTCATCAGTCTTATATCAAGACCTCAAAGATAGGTTGAGTATCCCTTATCCAGAAATCCAAATCCCTCCAAATTCCAACCTTGTCCATATGAGTGGCTGAGATAGTGACACTTTTGCTTTTCTTGGAGTTCAATGTACACAAACTTTATGTATATCATTACTTTCAGGCTATGTGTATAAGATCTATATAAGACATAAATGAATTTTGTGTTTAGACTTGGGTCCCACATTATTTATGTATGTGCAAATATTCCAAAATCCAAAACCCTTCTGGTCCCAAGCATTTTGGATAAGGGATATGCAACCTGTAACTAACATAAATAAAAGAGGTGATAATGGGCATCTTTGTATCTCCCATGCGTTAGATAACTCTACCGGGACTATTTGTGCTTTTTGCATTGAATAAATTAATCTGACCCATTAAATAATATTCTGCCTGAAATCTTGTTACCCAAATTGTGTGGGGTCTGTGGGGATCCCACTAGTTTCCAAATTATAATATCGGAAATTTTAATTAGCTCAAGATGGCAGTGAGAGGTTGGGTAACTGCAGGATCTTTTGGCCTATGCATTTGACTGGTAGTAATTAAGGATTAATTAATTTAATTAATTAATTTAAGTAATTAACTAAGGAGGCTCCAAGCCAGAGGATAAAATAAAAATGTCTTTTATTGGAAAATAATTAAGGGAACACACACACGCATATACTCAGGCTTCAAGCAGTCACACATGGCTAACAAAGCAAGTAGGAAGTATTGGGATAGAGGACTAGAGTTCAGGATGATGGGTTATACCTACCCGATTTGTAGAAACTGCGACCAGTGGTAACACAGATGGACGGAGTGACAGGAGGAAGAGAAGCTGTGCACTTTGGCTATCTTTTAGGGTGATATTTATAGTACATTTTCCTTCTGAAAGGGTCAGTTTGAGTGGAATACCATGTCTGCTGGAGTTTCCCAGGATTAAACAATCGATTCTCCAGAGGTGTTAATGATCACTAATGGCTGAAACATTAAAACTGATGTGTCTCAGGCAAACCTCTATTGTTTTAGGAAAAGGCGACAGGAAAAAACAGTTTAGCAAGCAAAGAATGTACAGCTACCTTAATGGGATTATTGAATGACTAATTTATGTGAATGTCCAGGAAAATTAGTGTATTTCTCCCTAAATCAGTTCAAGGGGGCTTCACATAATCCTTTCCCAGACATGTCTTTCGGGAATTTTAACAGGCTACTTCCTTAGGCTTTCTGAGCAAACCTTTATTCCTTATACTTGGGAGTCCATGGTCTACTGTCAACCACATGGAGTGCCAATAATAAGCCAATTTATGAAATATTGCCAATTATTGACTTATTAAAAAGAGTGGGGGGTGTCAGGGCAGGTAACAATCTTCAATAGCCATAGCTGCCAATTAGAGATGACAAAAATAGGCTAGAATCCAGAAGCCGTGAGATGGATCAGTGGGCCTGACTCAGTAAAAGCCAGGCTCTTTTGTTTCTTGTTCTTCCATAAATGTGGACAACCCATTATTATGAGTTTTAAAAGATCACTTCACAGAATCCATGAAAAAAATTATCTAGGAAGCTAAAACATATGAAAACAAAAATAACTACAATATGAACACTTAGTGTCTGGCAAGAATGGGTTTACATAGAGTTGGAAGAGACCATAAGGACCATCTAGTCCAACCACCTGCCATGCAGGAATACACAATCAAAGCACTCCTGACAGATGACCATCCAGTCTCTGTTTAAAAACCTCCAAAGAAGGAGACTCCACCAGACTCTGAGGCAATGCATTCCACTGTCAAACAGCTCATACTGTCAGGAAGTTCTTCCTAATGTTTAGGTGGAATCTTTTTTTTCTGTAGTCTGACTCCATTGCTCCATGTCCTAGTCTCTTGAGCAGCAGAAAACAATCTTGCCATCTTCAGTATGATATCCCTTCAAATATTTAAACATGGCTATCATGTCACCTCTTAGTAACATTATTACTTTGTGGCTGTACACAAGAAATTTCTACCATATGACAGCCCAGCCCTTTGGCATTTCTATCAGTTGTTTGCATTAACCAGTGTGGTGGGTCAATGCTTGTGAGTGACGGTAGCCAGGCTTAAGTCCGTTCAGCAGTTCACCTACCTGGGAAGCATCATCTCCTCAGATGCCAAGATTGACAAAGAGATCGATCACACATTAGGAAAAGCATATAGTGCATTTGGAAGACTTTACAAAAGAGTCTGGAGTAACAAACACCTGAGGTGAAGCACAAAAATCAGTGTGTATAGAGCCATTGTACTGTCTGTTCTCCTTTACGGGTCTGAAACATGGGTCACCTATCACCACCACTTACGACTCCTCAAACGCTTTCATCAGCGCTGTCTACACACAATCCTAAATGTACACTAGACTGACTATGTGATGAATGTTGCTGTCCTTGAGCAAGCAGGGATCACCAGCATTGAGGCCATGATATTGAGAACACAGTTGCGCTGGGCAGGCCACGTTTCTAGGATGGAGGACCATCGCTTCCCAAAAATAGTACTCTACGGTGAACTCGCCACGGGTCAGCTTAAGAGGGGCGCTCCAAAAAAGCGATACAAGGACTCCCTGAAACAACATCTCAGGCTCGGCCAAATTGATCACCAACAATGGTCCGCCCTGGCCTCACATTGGGAGGCATGGAGACGCACTATCCACAATGCTGCAGCCTTATTTGAGAACTCACGCCGAACAAGTCTTGAAGAGAAACGACAACGCAGAAAGAATCACAACCCAGAATCATCACCCAAGGAGGCCTTCTGCTGTGCTTTCTGCAACCGGACATGTTTATCTCACATTGGCCTTTTCAGTCATCAGCGCGCTTGCAGAAGGCGCAGGATGAGTCCTTCCTGAATCTTTGTTTGTGAAGAAAAGCCAGAGAGAGCAAAAAGCCAGAGAGAGACACTGGGTAGACTGATGCACTGAGACTTGGAATATCCAGGTGATAGTCCACATTGAGTTTAGGAAGTGTGTCCCCTCAGAGATGTCAAGAAAAATATTCTTAATATTCTTAACGCTTCTCTCTCTCTCTCTCTCTCTCTCTCTCTCCCCCTCCATCCCATCTTCCCTTACCCACCTCAAAGGGTTGTTGTGAGGATAAGGTAGTGAGGAAAGCTATGCATGGTATCTTGAATCAATAAACAAGACATACTTTCTTGTATAAATGGACTACGTCTACCCAAGAATTTCTAGAACTAGGGATTTTTCAAGCAGGCATTGGCAACTGTTCTTTCTGTCCATAGGAGAATGCAGGGAAACAGAGGACTTTATCAAACGCAGTAAATACGGCATCATAAGGGCATCTAATGATTGTGAAAGGCTGCACATACTAGACAATGTTGCCCTTTCACAATCATATCTTGTTAAAAAGCCGTACTTTTTTATTGACGGCCCAAACCATCAATAGATTGGCAGTGGTGCTTTGTTGATGGCATTGCTGGCATTTGAAACTTTACTCCATTGTACTCACCTGAATGCAGCATCAATGGGCAGACACTTCCGAGATCGCGACAGCCAGGTAGGGGAAGCTCTTTTTATGACCAGCCCCCCCCCCGTACTTGAGATTTTAAGAGTGTGTTTTTGTGCGTTGCTGTACTTTTTGTGTGGGTTTTTTTGTTTTTATTTTTGAATTTCCCATGCTAGGTCTTCTCACGAGAATCGGCAAGATCTCAACCCTGGAAGTAAATGGAGCTCCATTTGTGCTCCGTTACTGCCTGAGAAGCCTCACTGACACTGCGCAAGGTAAGTGTGGTGGTGGGAGGTTCTTTTGCCAGCATAAAAACACCACAATTTATGCTGGCAAAAAAACAATAACGTGGGGTGGTCTGATGAAGTCCTCTGAAACCCTATATGGTACATTGGTGTGACCTGGAAACAATGAAATCTCTTCCTTCTGACATAAGGCTGAATGGAGAAACATCTGTCTCTTCAGGTTAGGAAGCTGTTCTTGAAAAGGAAATCTGTGGAAGCCATAGAATGGCTACAGCTTTGGCCTGAAGGTTTCCTGTGTGGGAAGCTCTTAATTGGCTGCCAGGTCCTTCCTTAGACACCATTCTGTGACTGGAAAACACATCCACTCCCACACACTGGCTGAATGTTTAAATTTAAAAACCAGAAGTAAGAGCATTCCCTCAAAGGTCTAAAACACCTACAGTATATTCTTGCTAAATACAGTATGCCTTTTTTGCCATGCAAACATGTTGCCCGTGGGCACAATTTTTTGCTCTTTGTCAGCCTAAGCTTTTGTTAATTTGTTAAGGCCCTGCTGCCATACTTAAAACTTTAGAGAGGAAAGAAACAGCACCCTCCCCAATTAATCATGAACACAAGCTTGTAGATACAGGCCTCTTTCTGGGTTTTAGCCATTCATACCAATTAGACAGTGATTTACAGCTAGGTAACCCAGTCAGGAAGAAAGCTTGTTCCTGGAGAGATGTTAAGGAAGATATTCTCTCAACCAAATGTGCAGCAACAAAGGATTTAAAAAGCCCAAAATGTTTCAGAAGTCAATACGCGCCTTAGATCTGAGGAATTATTTATGCGAACAAAGAGTCTGGTGGCAGCTTCAAGACAAACAAGTTTTATTTTCATGGACTGCAGCCCATTTCATTAGATCCATGAAAACTTATGACCAAAAAGAATTGTTACTCTTAAAGGTGCTGCCACACATTTTGGTGCTTTGCCTAATATGACTACCTTATGCTAAATGCATTTAACTTTCCCACTTTCACTGCACATTTATACATTATTTTCCATGACTGCTCTGAAGTCCCCCTATGTTGCAGAGAGTTCAAGGACATGTTGTAGGGTGCATACTCTTTGTTCACTTGAACACTACTTGGGTTGTGCCCCACCATTGCCCACCGATAACTTAGTATGTGTCCCTCCCATCTCCTGAAGAATGATTGCAGTAACTTTAAACATCATTTGAGCACTTAGAAATAGAGTTTAAGCATCTAAAGAGTTTAGGGAATGTGAGCAATTTTCTCATGTTTCCTAATGCTAGAGATTTGGGGACTGAAGGAAAGTTTTGTTGGGGGAGGCAGAATTCTTGTTTTTGGGGCTGAGCTGTCATTTCACCCCCCTCCCCAGTTACATCCCCACTCCTTCATCATCTAATATTCCCCTCCCTGTGACTAGGTACTGCAAAGCATAAGCTGTCTACCACAACTAATCTTATTTAGGAACTCCCAAGTTTCTTTTTAGGAACTCAAGGGCCATGATTCAAAATTGCCACAACATTGTATAAATATCTGCCAAAGGAGTTATGTTTCCACTTGCATGAGTGATCCCTGTGCTAGATACCACTATAGCACAATGTAATCTGCGTCTGTATGTATTCTGCATTGGGCCCCTGCAGGCTCCACAGTGGGGCTTCAGGACCCATTATGGAACAGGCAGAGGCTAACTGTGGATTGCATACATCCTAGTCAATGTGCATTAGCATGAGTTCTGAATACTGACCATCCCATCAACCAGATATGGCTGTTGCACAATGACTAATAGAAACA
Source organism: Gambelia wislizenii (assembly GCA_030847615.1). Taxonomy (NCBI): domain Eukaryota; kingdom Metazoa; phylum Chordata; class Lepidosauria; order Squamata; family Crotaphytidae; genus Gambelia; species Gambelia wislizenii. The sequence goes on from JAUMIR010000001.1 coordinate 341,133,500, forward strand.
CTCCGTAGGCTGCAACAGAATGTACACCTGTGTATATCACTAAATGAAATGGCAGCCAAGGATTCTGGAGCACAACGTGCTATGGGATTGAAGCCAAGTGCCCTCCCTTATGATGTCATTTGTAAGGCAGTGTCTACCTCCTATGGGGTTATTGTGTGCCTTCAAGTTATTTCCGACTTATGGCAACCCTAAGGTGTTTTCTTGGCAAGATTTGTTCAGAGAGGATTTGCCTTTGCCTTCCCCTGAGGCTGAGAGAGTGTGATTTGCCCAAAGTCACCCAGTGGGTTTCTATGGCTGAGCGAGGATTTGAACTCTGGTCTCCAGAGCCATACTCCAATGCTGAAACCAGTACACCACACTGGCTCCAGTACTTCCTGTACACATATATTTTGTTTGTTTTAAGCAGGGTTGGTGTCAGATTGCTGTGTGGTTGGGCACCAGACCAGCAGGAATCCCAATGCCAATCCTCTGGGCTCCCTAGCCCTGCTGCTGCTTGTTTATGTCTCCCCTCTGAGCCACTGAGCAGTGATGGGAAAGAAGAGTAGTAGCAGAGGCCTTCACTAATTATGTCCTGTTCCCTCCCCTCTCTGTAGACTGTAGGGATCCACCTCAGTGGGAGAGGGCAACTCAGAAACATGAGGGTTTCTTGTTCAAAGCCACCTTAAAATGTGGAGCTGCTGATGGTTTTCAAGTCATCCCACCTTCAGGTGTCATCAACCATCCCACAAACGTTGCAGTTCTGTCTTATCACATGTATAGAACAGATGGGACTTTGCCAAATGTAAGAAAAATTTCTAGATGCAGATGGGACTGGAAATGACCGTCAAAGCAGGGTTCTACACCAGGCTTCCATATCCTTTAACTTTCCACTAATCGCATATGAGGAAACAGAACTGATAGATTCTCAGTCCAAAAGTGGACTGAGAAGTTCAAGTGGTATAGTCTACTAAACTGGATAAAGAATTACTTTGGAGGAGTTTTACAGCCAGCATGGTGAAATGGTTTGAGTATTGGATTCAACCACAAAACCCCACTGGGTGACCTTGGGCAAGTCACACTCTCTCAGCCAATGAGGAATGCAATGGCAAACCTCCTCTGAGTAAATCTTGCTAAGAAAAGTCTATGACAGGGTCACCACAAGTCACAACTGACTTGAAGGCACATAACAACAACAAACTTGTTGTTTATAATGATCGTGGGCATTCTATTATAAAAGAAACTAGCGATATACCCAGTGTAGCATACACCATTCCCCCTGCCGGCCTCCCCAAGCCCCCTGTGTGCGTGCACACACACACATGGGGGCACACGCCGCTCCCTCCCTACCCCCCGCTGCCACCCCTTGCAGCCCTCCCTGAGCCCCCTCCCGCATGCGCGCGCACACAAACACACACTGCTTCCTCCCTCCCTCCCCACGCCCTATGCAGCCTCACACCGCGGCCCTCCCCAAGCCCCCTCCCGTGCGCACTCACACATACACACACAACACTTCCTCCCCACCCCCTGCTGCTTCCCTCCCCCCACATGGCACCTCACCCCCCACTGCAGCCCTCACTGCCTCCTGCCACCCTCCCAGAGCCCCCCCCCCACGCGCACACACTATCCCCCCCACCCTTCTACTTACTCATTGTGGCCATGTTTGCACTGGAGGTAAAACTCCACACGTTCCTGCCTTCAGTGTGCTGATTGGCTGCCCAACAGTTTCCTAAGCAGCCAATCAGCACACTGGAAACGGCAACATACCCAAGAGAATTATATATATAGATATTGTGGCTTAAGTCTAAATGGTTAATCTTAACTAAAGTAGTCCCTTTGAATCTATTTTACTTATATATGCATTGGCATACTAAATTCCCATTGGTTTCATTGGTCTATTTTAATTCAGACTAATGACTGGCTATAGGCTATCATGTAGATAACAGTTGCCCTACTGTATAACATTTAACATCTGAAAGATCATTATTAACTTCTACCGCATTTGGCTATATGCGGTTGAGAATCTTTGATTAGCAGAATTAGAGCAGTGTCCAGATTCCCAATCTTTCCCTCCCTCTCCTTTGAACAATCATAATGTGGGTTTTTTTTAAAGTGGATGATGTCTTATTAGTTTTGATTTATTCTTTTATGATACAGTTTAGTAGGAATATTTGCATATGATTATGTTGCATGTTGTAGGCAATTTTTTTCCACAATTCTTGGCCTTGTTCTCATCATGTGTTTTTTTATTTTCTTGTTAATATTGGAACATTATATGCTGATTAAAAATGTATAAAATACACTATAGCTTGGACATTCACTAATATTACTAGCATGGTAATTTACATCCTGTAGGGGGAAAAGAGCATTATTTGTAATATTAAAAAGGAGAGCTGTTCAGAACTATATAAACACCATTAAACTGGTGTGCTGGGTGTTTCTCTTTAGACATTTGAATTTCTGTGTTAAACTAATTCATATCAGGAGAAAGAGTGGAAAGCCAATCAACCCACTGAACTCAAGACTTTTAAGAATTCAGCACTCTCACTATAATGGTTATCTGAATGACTACAGTTAATAAAGAGAGTAGCAGGCTTTGACCTTCTTGCTTTGATGTTTTGTTCAAGTCTTAACATTTCCTTGTGTCAGAAAAGTAAGGGAGAAGAGGTAGGGGGCATGGGGGGGGGGGACAGAGGAAGGATTTGATTTTACTTTAGCCAGACTTGGGAGTCCTTTTCGGTATGAGCTGGCATTCTGTGATCAGCTCCGGGTTATAAGGGACCACTATTATTGTCATGTAAAAAAGCTCCCATTCGGAGGCCCTCAGCAAGTACTGGCCATTCCTGGATTAGGAAGGAGGGGATTAAAAATTAGAGGAGAGTACATGTGTCCCACACATTGCACAACTGCTTTTGAAAAGAAGGTCTTGTCTGCAACTGGTAAATTAGTGGGATTCAGAGTTATCCCAAGCATAAGTAACTTGTCTACGCCATCTGCTCTGAAAACATCTGGAAGTTGTTTTGTGAATAACAGTAATGGACTGAAATTAAATAAATCTGAAGGAAAATTTCCTACCCTTCAGCTGTTTAACATAGTTTTTCTCGTTAATATTCCCTTTGAGTGTGTTTTGAAAAATCTCACCAATCAAGGTTGTCTCTTTTGGGCAGAGTAAATATCATCTTTGTGCCTTTTCTTGGCTGTGAGTTTCTTTCCTTTAACTTGTTTATTATTCAGTTCCAGAATTAGGAACATAATCTGCTATAATGACACCATGGTGAGAACTACAAAGATATGTGGATTAAAATTCAGACAGCATAATTTAGTTTGCACAACACAACAGTCAAAAGATAATATGCATTTCCTATGGAACATGCTTAAGGAACATGTAAGCCTAAGCAAAAATGATCTAAACCCCCAATATTATAACCAGGATGCCATGCAGTACAAAAGCCTTAAACTACAACTTAAACGTACCTCCAAGAGTATATAAGGCTCATCAAAGTCAGTAGGACCCCTGAGTAAACATGTTTAGGATCAGAGCTTTGCAGTAGGGTTTTTTGTGGTTTTTTTTGGATGACAACTTTTAGAGTATCCTAGATGGTGTTGCTGGGGATTCTGGGAGTTGTAGCCCCAAAATAACTTTGCCTAGCTCTGCTTTGAGAACATGGTTTTGGTTGGAAACACGGTTCTTGTAGTATGGGACAGAAAACAAAAGGAAGTCATCTTAAGTTGAATATGCATTCTAGTTAGTGTAGCATTTATAGACAAAGGAAATGCCATAACACATTTAAATCACTTTAAGTCATAGCCTGCATGGTATTCAAACTTGCCAATGTTTAGAAAGACAGCAGAGATCCATTTAGGTTCCTGCGTTCTGTCTACAATACATCCCCCAACATTGGTTGCATTGGTTCGGAATGCAAATCATAGAATATTGAGCTGGAATCTCATATGGCTCATCTACATGAGTCAGGATACATCGGCTCCCTGCCGGCATATCCTGGCTGCGGATCAGGCTTGTGTCTCCCCTGTTACCTCAACGAAATGGGCTGCCACCACTGCTGCCACCATCTTCCTTGCCCTCCTGGCACTGAGGAAGCTGGCCGCAACATCTGACCAAAGGCCCCCTGCATGTGACCAGCCTTAGTCACATACTGAGAGACCCCTTCCAGGACCTGGAAAGGCAAAGATGACCGAAAGTTCAAGTGATGGGCTGGCCTGCTTGAACAGGCTCCTGTAGACACATGAGGCCTGCTCTATTTTTTCCTGGTGGCAGCAGAGTAAAGCAGGTATTATTTTAGACCACTGTATTGGGCCCTACCCCAGCTTGCCCCCATCTGAGCCCCATTTCTGCCCTGGGGGTCGTAAGGACTGTCTGGGGCCACAACAGGGCAAATACCGTTGTATGGACTGCAGGGCTCTCAGACAGGGGAATCCGGGGTAAATTGCCCATTTAGATAAGGCCCTAGAAAGCAAGGGGCTAGAAAGGAAGGGGTATAATATCTCAGATCTTTCTAATTCCAAGAGGCTTTCAATTTGCCTATGTTTCTCTACACTGTAATTACTAAAACTCAATCAAGGTATACTTAATATTGATCATGAATAAACTAATGAGTTTCTATGTTTTGGAGTATCAGCATAGTTATTACACTAGGACTAAAAAGTATCAGGTTCAAATCCAGAAGCCGCAGTGAGGATGCTTTGGTGACCTTCAGCTGGTCACCATCTCTCAGCCTAACTTACTTCATAGCTGCAGCTGCATGATGGACATCTGAGTACCACCCTATATCACAAAACCATTGACTGCTACATGTACTTACATACTTCCAGTTTCCACCCTGAACACACTACCAAATATATAGTTTACAGCTAAGCCCTCTGAAACAATCACATCTGCTCAGACCCACAAGACAGGGACACCAAACTCATGGAATTACAAGCATTCCTCAAGCTACAGTACTCACCATATGAAGTAAAACAACAACAACAACAACAACAACAACAAATAAACAAGGCAGGACGTGTACCCAGGACTAATCTATTACAGAACAAACTGAAGACAGGAAATGACAGAACCCCACTAGTGGTCACGTATAGGTCTCAATTGAGACCCCTCAGATGCATCATCACTGAGCTACAACCTATTTTGGACAATAACATTGCCCTTTCAAAGGCTCTTGGTGGCCCTTGCCTACAGATAGCCTCCCAATCTCAAACAATTATAGAGGACCCCCTTATCTGCTGGTGATTGGTTCTGGGGGCCCCTGTGTATACTGAAAATCATGGATAATAGCGAACACCATTGAAAATAATGGGACTTCCTGTTTAAAATACCATAGAGTTTGCCTTAGAGGACCTAGGAAATGGCTAGAGAGGACACACTTTCCAGGAAGACTCTATGGTAGGTGTGCTGTTTTGTGTCCTGTGGATAATTGAATCAGTGGATAATGAATCAGTGGATACAGGGGTCCTACTGTACTTACCTACAACAGGACACAAAACACAGATGGGGAGACAGGTACAAGACATTGCCAAAAGCCCAAATGCCAACTCTGCCCACACATCTACTCAGGAAATGTAATCACAGGACCTAATCACATCGCCCACCATATTAGAGGTACTTTCACTTGTTCTTCCTCTAATGTGATATATGACACCCTCTGTCAACAACACCCTTCAGCACTTACATTGGTCAAACAGGGCAGTCTGTGTGACAGAGGATTACATAAATCAGACAGTAGGAATGGGAATACACAAAAACTAGTTGCAGAATACCTCAGTCTTTCTGGGCCTTCCATCTCTGACCTAAGGACAGCTGTCCTTGAACAAAAAAAAAAAAATTACAAACGAAGATTAGAAAGAGAAACAATGGAATTGGAATACAGTTGTCCCTTCATATTCGCTGGGGTTTGGTTCCAGGACCCCCATAAATACCAAAATCCCATTATATGCTCTCTCTCTCTCTGGCTTTTCTTCGCAAACGAAGATTCAGGAAGGACTCATCCCGCGCTTTCTGCAAGCGCGCTGATGACTAAAAAGGCCAATGGCATAGCAAAATGGTTTATTGATTTTTTAAAGAATATTTTCAAGCCGTGAACATTTAAATCCGTGGATACCAAATCCATGAATACGGAGGGACAACTATATCCACAAATTCCAGTCCATCAACAGTGGCTTGAACAGAGATAATGGCTTCCTGGCACATTACACATATTATAACAATAATTATAACCCAGCCCCATGAGGGCGCTCTTGGCCAGTTTATCACATATCCTTTTTGGTTCCCGGCTAGAATCACACTACATTCCATAACTCACTCCATCCTTCATATGGTCATCTACCCACCTTGGCTTTATGCAACATCCTTCCTCTTGCCTTTGTCCCCCAATGATCATTGTTAAAACTGAACTTGTCACCTCATCACCATGCTCACAAGTTTTGCATTTCTATGGCTATTCATACAGCCTGCTTAGGGGCGAAGGGAGGGGGAGAAGCAAACTGGCCTCGTCCCCTTCCCCCTTTGCCCTGCTATTGCTGCTGCTGCAGGGCCAGGGTGGGAGTGAAGGGTGAAGGGGTGGAGAAGTGAACTGGCCTTTTCTCCTTCCCCCTTTGCCCCGTGATTGCTACGATGGTGGGGCATGGCGGGGGCAAAAGGGACAGAGGAGTAAGATGCCCTCGTCCCCTTCCCGCTTTGCCCCTGTGATCACCACCATGGCAGGACCATGGTGGGGCAAAGGGGTAAGAGGGAGGAGGAGTGAACTCATCCCCCCCTTTCCCTGGGATTCCCGGGATTCCCTGAGATGCCCCCCCAGGATGGCGTTTGCTATTATCCGCAGAATTCACCATCCACAGGTGCTCCTAGAACCAATCCCTCATGGATGTGGGGGTGCTACTGTATGAAAGCTCGTGCTACAACGTCTTTCTCCTTAGTCTCAAAGGTGCTACAAGATCCTTTTGCTTACTACTTCACAGGGCTGCTGCCAGGATAAAATGCAGAAGAGAAATGACACAAGTTCCTCTCTAAACTCATTACAGGAAAAGTTAATGAACAGAAATAAATATGTATTTTTGTGAGTTGCCTGGCCACCCCCGCCCCCCGAGGCCTGCTGTGCTTCCCTGGAGCCGCCTCGGAAAGGCCGGGTAAGGGGCGGGTGGGCAGGAGTCTGCCTGGCCTTCCCGAGGGGGCTCCAAGGTTTTGAAGGCAGCGGGAGGGAAGGACTCTGCCCGGCCTCTCCCCAGCCTTCCCGAGGGTGCTCCGAGGCTTCAAAGCCCTGGAGCCGCCTCGGAAAGGCCAGGGAAGGCGGTGAGAGGGACTTTGCCCGGCCTCTCCCCAGCCTTCCTGCGGGTGCTCTGAGGCTTTGAAGCCCTGAAGCCGCCTCAGAAAGGCTGGGGAAGGTGGTGGGAGGGACTCTGCCCAGCCTCTCCCCGGCCTTCCCAAGGGGGCTGTGAGGCTTCGAAGCCCCGGAGCCACCTCGGAAAGGCCAGGGAAGGTGGTAGGAGGGACTCTGCCCAGCCTCTCCCTGGCCTTCCCAAGGGTGCTCCGAGGCTTCGAAGCCCTGGAGCCGCCTTGGAAAGGCCAGGGAAGACTGCAGGAGGGAGGGAGGGAGGGACTCTGCCCAGCTTCTCCCCGGCCTTCCTGAGGGGGCTCTGAATCTTCGAAGCCCTGGAGCTGCCTCGGAAAGGCCGGGGAAGCCAGCGGGCAGGCGGGTGGGAGTCTCCCCGGCCTCTCCCCAGCATCCTCGAAGGGGCTCCAGGGCTGCAGTGGGTGGGCGGGCGAGAGTCTGCCCAGCCTTTCCCCGGCCTTCCTGAGCAGGCTCCAGGGCTTTGAAACCCCAGAGCCGCCTCAGGAAGGCCGGAGAAGGCGACAGGAGGGCGGGAGGGAGTCTGGCTGGCCTCTCCCCAGACTTCCTGAAGGGGCTCTGGGGATTGAGAGGCCCATATAGCCTCTTTGGGAAGGTTGGGAGGGGTGGAGGGAGCACGGCATAGGGGCTTTTCAACCACCTCCACCCTCCCAATGCCGTAACAAGGCTTAGAAAGCTCAATAGTGGCTTTGGAAAGGGCGGGGGGGCCCCTAACAAGCGCTTTTCCCGCCAACTCCCCACTCTCCCGGGGCTTGGCTCTCCCCCCAAAAAAATGGAGCCAAGCCCCAGGAGAGTGGGGAGTTGAGTGCCTGGCTTGCTCAGCAAGCACTCAGTTTAAATCAGCTCCTCTCCCTTGAGTGGGAGGGAGAGAAGCTGATTTAAATGGGGTGCTTGCTGAGCAAACCACGAATAATCAAAATCGTGAGAGTGAAAGTTGCGAATGTGGAGGGGCAACTGTATACATTTATGTTATTTAAACAATAAATATAGCGAAATAATGTTTTTTCCTCAAAGTGACACACCACTCGAGTTATGCTCAGTTTTTTGGCGAAGTTTACACACCAAGCTCAAAAGGTTGCCCATCACTGCCATAAGGTAACTCAGAGGCAAGTTCTTTCAGGAGCCATGATATAATAGAAGAAGAAAGAGTCTTTCTATTAAGATCAGAACATATATTTGGCCTTCTTGTTAGGAAAATTTAAGTTTGTTTCCATATGAGTGTAACCTTTCCCCAGAATATATATATTTTGGGGGAGGATATAAGGATTACTGGTAGCCTTGGAATCAATGAAATATCATCATCATCATTAGTATCATCATCATCAACCCACCTTTTCCTCCCCAAAATTGGGAAGTAAACCTGAGGCAATATGCTTTGTATTAAAAAATTTAATCTTTGGAGATTTTCAGACAGCGTTTAACAGTGCCTACCGCGGGATGTGGTCTCGGGAGAGGAACAGCACTCTTGCGCGGCAGGGGGTCATTTTCGGACACCGCCGTCCCTCTTCCGGGATCCTTCGTTGCACGTCCGTGAAGCTTTGGAAGCGGCTGCACCATATTTTAAGCACGGGTCAGGTGTGTGTGAAGAAAAAGTCTCAGCCTGCTCTTGTTGAGTGTCGTCCCACCCACCCTCCCTCTGTTTAATCTTGCAATCTTGTAAAGTATGTGATGCACTGAGCATGTTACCATCTATGTCAAATTCCTTGTTATTGTCACAACTTTGGGGGGAGCAGTTGGCATGGGTCCTGCATTTGGAATATTGATTACCAATATCTTTCTGGTATTGCTAATGTATCAGAGTAAGGGACTTGGGGTGTGTGAGGCAGATCTGGTCTTGCTCAGCTTGGGGGCAGACACCTATCCTGCATCCTCTTGTAGCAAAACTCACTCCTGAACACACAAGGAAGGACAGGGTGGTCAGATGGGAATATGTAAGGATGGGAAGCTGAATGGAAAGAAAGCTCAAGAGGTTTGATAGCCAGGGGTTTCGTCAAGGTGGTTTGAACAAATATAAAAGTTTTTAAATGCTGAAAAGCAGAAGGAAGGCTTGTGGGATGGGATGAGAGAATCAGTATTCTTGCCTATATTGATAACTTGAAAAGGGCGGGTTCAGAAGCTACCAACCTTTCCTTCTGAGTAAGAGTGAGCGCACAGTGCCCCTAAGAATCTGTTTGGGGGCAGGTGTTATTCACCTCATCTGAAAATGGATAGCTAAGTCAAGTAGTAAAGATCAATGGTGGCTGATGGCCATGGCCCCCACGGTGGGGGTTTTTTTTTGACAGGGCTCTAGCCTGGGGATAGTGAATTAGGAGCCCCCCCCCAGCGTAATCTTATTGTAAAGTTTTTATTATGGAAATCCATTTAGGTTTTTTTAAAAAATAGATATATAAATATTACTTTGGTGTCCTCATTTAAACTGACTTATTTTAATTGTTACCCTAAATCCTGTAGAGCATTGCGCTGCCCTTAACCTTAGCAGTAGATGTGTGTGTGGGGGGCTCCAAAGATCCTGGCCTGGGGGTCCGATCCAGGCTGTGGGGGCCGTGCTGGTGGCTGTTCCGTTGGTGCGAGGGCGATTCTGCTCTAAGTTTTAGTCTGAACTTTAACGGAGCTCTCCAAAGTGCTGAACCCTATTCCCCACCCCCCACCCTCAGAGGGTTGTGTCCGGCCACTGCCGAGGCGGAAGGGCGATGTTTTGGCCAGGTCTGGCAACACCGCCGAAGGAGCGCCCCCTCGAAGGAGCCACAGCCTCGCTCTCCCCCCCTTCCACACCCTCTGTGCTCGGCGGCGGCATGAGGGAAGCCTCTCTCGCCCCTGCCGGAAGGCGCTAGGACCTGGCGGCCGCCGGCCCCCCCAGCGCGCCCTGGGAGGCGGCGAGTCCTGCTCCGAGCTGGCTGCCCGGCAAGAAGAGGCAGCGGCGGCGGCGGCGGCGGATTCTTCTTCTCCTTTCACCGCCGCTCTCAGTGCAACGCAGGCACCATGCGCGCCAGGTGAGCGGGCGAGGCGAGGCGAGGCGCAGCGCGGGGATGCCGGCAGCTTGGAGGGCGGGCGGGCGGGCTGGCAGCCGGGCTCCCCGAAGCCCCCTGACCTGTTGCTCCCTCCGCAGGTGTCTCCCGCCCCGGCTCCTCCTCGGCTTCTTTGTCTGGCTGGCGGCGCCCGCGTCCCCTCAGCGAGGTAGGTCCGGCGCGCCCAGGGGCTGCGGGTGGGTCCGGCGCCCCACTTTTCTCCCTCACGGGAGGGAGGGAGAGAAGGAGGAATTGGGGGCTGGAGTGGCTCGAGACGCCCACCCGGGAGCCAACCTGGGGGATGCCGCCTCGGACGGGAAGGTCCGGCCTGTGTCCGCGGGGCTGTCAGCCCACCCGGGGGTCCTCCTTGAGGAGCCCATTCGCACGGAGGGCCCCCCCGGAGAAGACGCCCGTCCCCGCCGGCCTCTCTTCGAGGAGCCTTCCGCGCGCCCTCCCCGTTCCCAGAAGTTGCCTTGGAAGCTCCTAAAGTTTCTGTGGGGCAGCAGGTTGTGGGGCAGCCATCCGGAGCGCATGGCAGATGAGGGGGCGCTCGTTCCTGCCCGAGCCGGGTCCCTCCCCCTCCCCTCGGAGTCCTCTTTCGCCCCCGTGAGCGTTGGGGACTTCAGTCTGGAGGGGCTGCTCAAGTATGAAGGGTCCTGCTTTTCTCGAGCCTCCTGGCTGCTTGGGTCGGTGAATGCTCCGGTGCCTACGCGACGACGGCCGATTCGTTTGTCTTGGTGCAGAGTTCGGTTTCTTTGAATTGGTGGAGTGGAAAGAAAGTGGTGTGTTGAGAGCTCACATGGGGAGGAAATGCTCATTGCCATGGGCAGGAGAGTGGAGGGGAAAGTGCTTCTTGCAGAATACACTGATCCAGAGGTTTGCCCTATAATGTTTTCATTCAGAAATAAGTATATTCATCATCAGGTTTCAATTCTCAAGACAAGCACATGAGTGTTGTGAGGTTACTTTCACAACTGATGCACATGTTCCTCCATCTCTGATATGAATCTTAAATATATCTTGGCTTAGACGTTATAAAGTATGTATTTTGGTTTTGGGGTGACTTATTTCCCACTTTCTCCCTTCCATTACTAGCCATTACAAGTGATACATTCCAGACTAAAAGTCATCTTTAGGATCACTTGTGAAAGGCTTTGGAGTGTTAAGAAGTGGCCCTGAGGCTATAAGGTGAGAAGATGCTTTGTTGATATAAGGTCCCTGTGAAATCTGAGTTAAAACTGCTCCAAAAGAGCTTCCTATGCTTCACCCAGAACTATAGGAAACTATACAGGAAAACAAGAGGGAACAGGGTCCCTGGAACTGCTTTTAAAGAGGGGAGTGTTCAAATATTGGCAGACAGGTTGTTATTGACTACTTGCAGATATGTTTTTACAAAACAATAAAAATGAAAGACATTACATTAAAACATTCCTTTTCCTCCTCCAGCTAAAACTGGTAACAATCTGAGTACTGTGAAATCAACAGAAAAATAATACTTCTGGCTGATAATTCCTGAGGGGGATTAACTACATAGGAATGCTGGTGGTCTAGTTTTGCCTGATCATTTCAGAGGGCCTCAACTCTCCCCCTTACGTAGTCTTGGGCTTGACCCCTCCACCCCGTTTGGTGTTCTGTGGTAGGAAATGTAGCTTAAAAATGCAACATGTCCAGTGGTACACAGAAGAGCCTTGTTGTGTTATTGGAAATCCTGTTGCGCAGAATACACTGTATCCTTCACACTTATCACATCATGTGGGAAATACAGCCTAAAACCACAGACATGTGTGGGCCTGATGTGTGTGTGTGTTAGTGTCAAGCTAAATGGACATGCTTCTGGACTTGCCTCAGAAACCTTCATGTAGATAGATACTAGCTAGGGGTGTGTGGAGAGGCCGAACCACACCAGGTGACACTGTCTGAGGGTGGGGTGACACTGGCCTTAGTAACACCACAGCATGTAGATAAAGACTAAAAATAAGTTAAGAATCAGCAGTTCTGTAGAACATCTGTCTATAGCTGGCAGAGTAGCAATAGCAATAGCACTTACATTTCTATATTGCTTTATAGTGTGAAGCACTCTCTAAGCGGTTTACAATGTGTTAGGTCAAAGGATTTAAAAGTATTGTAGTGGTTTTGCCACTTGCTATTTTATGACCCATGTCTGCCTTGTATTAATTGGTGGTAGCACATTGGATCCTCCCACCTCACCTACTTTTTACATCTAAGGCCTGTTCCTGGTGACACACTGATGACCAGAGATCTTTATTTTGTCCCTTTGACAGTGTGAAATGTGCAAGAAGCTGTGAGAAGAGGTCTCCCACCCCCACTTATGTCTGTGCAGTGTGAGATGGAGAATGCTGAGACTTTACTGGTTTTTAGTTTAGTCCTATAGATTAAACGTATTTCTATCATCTTTAAAGCATTTTGCCAAGGTTAAAAAAAAGTGGATGGTGCATTTTAGGGGAGTGGCTGACTTCTGTGTCATTTCCCCTACAAGAATTGGTCTATAAACATGTATCAGAAAGTAGTCCATTGAAGTCAAGGATACTTCAGTAACATAAGTGTTTGCCAGGCAGATGTTCAGGAGCTCTTTATGGTTTCTTTAAAATGCTTCTGGCTATTCATGAATCATGACTTAATAAAAGTCTTGTGTCTCTACACTGTTAGTTAACCTATTAAAGGTGAAACATTGTTTGGCTTTAAAACACTAGAGTGTGATCCACATGTACGGTCACTGAGTGGAACCTCAGTGACACATTTTGTCAACAAATGCACACATTCCATTAAGCGGAGACCCTGCTTGTATTGACTGGTAAGTGGAGGGAGGGGGGAAAGGGAAAAGGGAGACCCCTTTTGTAAAAAAAAAAAAAAAAAAAGACTTCTTAATGGGACTGTTTCATTTTCTGACTTCATCAGTTTGATTACAATGAAGCCAACATGTTAGGACAAGGAGAGGAAGGTTTGCAGAGGCCAAATGTAGTTTTCCTCAGTGCTCACTCTCTCTTCACTGCATGCATTTTCTAGCCAAGGAAGAAAAAGCATGGAACTCGACATATTTCTGTGGCAGGTTTCATTAACAGGAATGGTAAGCTCCTGGTGCGAACTGTTACATTGTGGTTCAGCTGTTCTCTACCACATTGACCTTGTAAGTCAGAGCTGAAGGAGGAATCACTCTAGACCTGAGCTAATAACCTTTGAAGGATATAGGTTTTCTGAAGGGCTAAAATATTTCTGGTGTGGGGCAAAAACGATTTTCATATTAAGTTGTCCCTATCGGGTTGTAAAGAAGACACCTCAGAGTCAGGGGTGGGAATTGTGCAACCCTCCAGATGTTGTTGGACTGCAACTCCTGTGAGATCTAGCTAGCATTGCCAATGGTGAGAAATGGTGGGAGTTATAGTTCAACAACATCTAGAGGGCTGCATAATATTTACCCCTGTTGAAGCTGGTTTCCATGACTATTTCTTCATGCACCAGGGATAGCTGATGGATGTGCCTCAGTGGCAGGGGTGAGCAAAATGTGGCCCATGAGCCACAAGCAGCCCCTGGACCCCACTTTTATTGCCCCTGCCAGATCCCCAGCCCCCAACTTTTTTTAAAAAAATGTCAGCATAGTGTTCGAGTATTCCCCTCCAAAACCATGCTGAAAGTCCCCAAAACATGCCAAACCAGCCCCACCCAGAAGGTCCCCACAACTCCCAGCACCCCCAAATACCTCTGTCTTCATGCAATTCCTTCCCAAAATGGCAACCAGAAGTGAAATCAAGTCACTTCCTGTCACCATTTTGGGAAGGGCTCAGATGAAGTTCGACGTACAGGTCAACCTCCGGATTCATGGTTTCATTTATCCATATCTGAAAAAAACCATGTTTTCTCTAGGCATTTCTAGGTCTTCCAATGCGAAGTGGTTAACCTCTGGCATTCGCCTCATTGAAAATAATAAGGTTCCCTATTAGCCACAGTTTCAGGTATCCATGGGGGTCTTGGAACATATCCCAGAAGGATATGGGGGTCAACCTGTATTTGGGAGTGTTGTTGGCGTGTGTGTGCAGTCTGTTGGGTGCTGACTGGGGGGGGGGATTGGCTTTTGGCCCCCTGTGCAGCTACCCACCCTTGCTCTATGAAGGTGTTGAATCCACTGTGCACTGGTAGACCTTCTTTTCAACTGTGCAGGAGAAGCAGTAAAATCCAGAGTGGATTTGATGCCCTGGCCATGGCAGAATCTACCATATGCCTACTGTGTTTATAGCTCTTATATGTAGGACAGTGCTCACAGGGGTCTCTTCAACTAAAACCCAGGTTGGTGTATGAATTTATACAACATTCAACATTTTTGATTTCATGGAATTACTGATTTCATGGGACCAGATCATGCAAGACAGACAGGATGTCACATTTATTCTTGGATTGCTTTCTGAGTAGAAATTGCAATTTGTAACAAAAAGTGGGTTTTTTTTGTGAAGTTTTTTCCTCACATTAATTGTGGGTCCTGTGCTGTTTTCTAAGTTTGTGGAAAGTGGGACTTATGGCAGTATCCTGGCTGTAATAATGATTACAAACTGTCCTGCACTTCCTTTTTGTTTTCTGCCACTTCTCTTTAGCCTAATAACCCATGTTTATTTTAATTGTCTCATCTGTTTTTGGTTAACCGCTGACATAAATTTTGACTTTTATGTACATGCTAAATGTTCACAGGCATTTATTGATTAAGTACTTTATTACCCCAAAATGATGGGGTAATTGATGCCAATTTTTTCCTGGATCCCAGTTGTGTGTACCTTTGTTAAACCTGTATAATTTCCTTCAAATGATGGTTTCTTGCTGGTAAGGTTCATGTATATCCAGATGTAACCATTTAACCTTAATAGCAAGAATGATGCTCCTCTTAGTACTGAGGCAGTATACCTTCTGAATATGGTTGGTGTGAAAGATTTCCAGCTTCCCTTTTCAACATCTGATGGAGGTAGGAGAGCATCACAGTACTGCTGACTTTATTCTTGCAGAAGAGTTGGTAAGATAGCCTACTGGAAAATGCATTACGCTCTCTTCAGTTGCATGACTCATGGAGGTACAGTACATATTAAAAAAAGAATTTGGAAGAGAATGTTATTGGGAAAGATGGCAGTAGGATCTGCTGTAGCATAGCATCTTTAGAGTTAAGAGTAATACTGATCCTAGAGTTCCTTTTTGTCTCCCTCTTGAAGTACTGTTGTGGGTATTTGTTGCACAGCTTGGGAGAGTTACTTTTTTTTGAATGATAGTTCCCAGAATCCTGCTGTCAGCATGTATATTTGCTATGCCGCCTAAGGGATTCTGTGATATATAGTCCAAAAAAGTAACTTTCCAAAGATCTGGTCTGATGTGCCTTGGGTTGTTTGCATCAGAACTGAGCCGCTGTACCTGTCCCTTTTTAATAGCAGTTTGATCTGTTCTGCAACAAAGAGGCCTTGATTTCCCTCCATGCCATGAAAATCCTTACCTGCTCATTTTTGCATATCAGGTGTGTGCTACAATTGTAGATGGAAACCAGGTTTCCCCCTCTAGTTGTTCCAGAAGGCAGAACCCATGTGAGATTCTTTGTGGTGGCACTGGTGCTGGGTAGCGGGGGTCAGGCTTCTATTTTTCAAAGCCCACTGCCTTCCTCTGTATGGGCAGTGGAGCACAGAGTGGACTTATGGCCTGGACTCGTGTTTTATTTTTAGTCTGCCTGTTAACTAGGGTTGTAAATAAATAAATAAATAATAATAATAATAATAATAAAATTTATTTTTATCCCACCCCTTTGTTAAAAACAATCGGGGCGGCTTACAAAAATTAAAATATCAATACAGATTAAAATCCCCAAATACCACCCACCCCCACCCTCCCCCATAAAAAGACATTAAACCAAAATACATTAAAACAACTGATCTAAAATCACATTAAAAATAATAAATAGCGTTCTCTTATTTGATAGGAATCTTCTGTGGAAAGAAATAACATCTGTCCAGGAATCTCTGAATTTTGTGTATTGTATCATTATACTTTTGTAATGTGTTGCATGAGAGAATTGCATCATGGGTGATGGCTCCTAGTACATGTTAGGAATAGTCCTTCTCCTTTCCTCTTGGTGTGGCTTACTATGGGTACATACTCAGGTTTACATTAGTAACTACTCAAAACATGCTGTGGCACTGCTGCTATACTCCCAATGAGATGTGCTGATGATAATTCACCATTTTCACTGGAGGCTTACGAGTAAAAGTGCGGTTCTGGACTAAGTTAATGCAGAAACAAGTAATAATTACTATTATGGTTAATTAAAATGAGACGCGATTTTGTGATCTTGAATAGTTTGTAAAGGTTTTGAATATTCTGACTTAAGCTCTAGCTGCATTGGTGACTGAGTTATGTAGCAACTCAGTGACAATGGGCATGAATGGAACTTATTACTGGATATATAGCAAATGTCTGCAAGTTAAAGAGTTCTAAAATATTCCTCCAGGACCACAAATAACTGTAATGAATAAGGGTCTTTATGTTGATGATTAGATAATTAATATTATATTAGCTGGCCCCAGCGTACCATACACCATTAAAAAACTCCCCCCAAAATGCCCAGGAGACCTCATGACAACCCTTTGAGGTAGGCTGGTGAGTTTAAGTTGCCCCACCGGCGCTTGTCCTGCTCCCCCCACCGGCGCTCGTCCTGCCCCCACTAGCGCTCGTCCTGACCCCACACCACTGAACTCCCCCCTGCCACCGAACAGCCCCCCCTACCCCTGTACTCCGGCAAACACGCACACACCACATCCACCCCCATGCTACTCCCTCTCCCTCTCCAGCCGCCATGTTTGAAATCTACATGGTCCCACCCCCAGTGTGCTGATTGGCTGCCCAACAGACCTGTGATTGGCTGGTCAGTTCCCTAAGCAGCCAATCAGCACACTGGAAATGGCAACATACCCAAGAGAAATACACACACACACACACACACACACACACACGTATATTTGGGTGTATAAGACGACTAGGCATATAAGATGATCCCCCAATTTTTTAGGGGGGGGTATAGACTTTAGGGTATACTCACCATATAAGACGACCCCCCCCATCACCCGCCCTCCCCGAAGCCAAAATAGGGCTCCCCTTTGTGGCTCCAGGGAGGGCAGATGGTGGCTGGAAAGCTTCCCCCCTCCAGCCAGCCACCCTTCCTGAAGACTTCCCGGAGCTGGCTGAGGAATCACGGGGGATGGCTGGCCAGCTGGGGAAAGGCTCAGCCACCTCCCACGATTCTCCAACCCACGAAGAGGCTGGCCAGTTGGGGAATCACCCATCAGAAGTGGTTATTTGGTGACCTCTTGATCACTTTGCCAGAAGAATCGGGTTTCATTTTGTCTGACTCGCTTTTTCCTGATTATTCAGTCCCTCCTAAATTTAAAAGGAAGATGCATTTTGGCCAATTTCTGTCCTGTCCCATTGTGTGTGTGTGTGTGTGCTTTCAAGTCAACTGTCAACTTATGGCGATCCTATGGGTTTCATAGGGTTTTCTTAGGTGAGGAATACTCAGAAGTGGTTTTGTCAGTTCCCTCCTCTGAAATGTAGCCGACAACATGGGCCACGCGAGTTGGGGAATCGTGGGGATGGCTGGCCAGCTGGGGAGAGGCTGAGCCACTTCCTGTGATTCCCCAACTCCTGAGGAGGCTGGCCAGCCTCCTCGCGAGTTGGGGAATCACGGGGGATGGCTAACCAGCTGGGGAGAAGCTGAGCCACTTCCCGCGATTCCCCAACCCATGAGGAGGCTGGCCAGCCTCCTCGCAAGTTGGGGAATCATGGGGGATGGCTAGCCAGCTGGGGAGAGGCTCAGCTCCTCCCGCCCAGCAAGGCTCCCCCCCCCCTGTGCAGCTGCACTGGGCAGGGGGGATAAGGTGGCTAGCAAGCTCCCCCCCCCCCAGCCAGCCACCTCTGTTGTTCTGAGTCCGAGATGGGGCTTCGGACTTGTATCTGAAGTATAAGACAGCCCCTGACTTTTCAGCTGATTTTACAGGTTGAAAAAGTTGTCTTATACGCCAGAATATACGGTAGCTTATATTATTTTGTGCGATTATACAATAATATAATTAATAAGCTATTGGTTTTCTTGTTTCCTGATGAAAGGTACTAAGGAAGCTTCCATTTGTCATCTGCTGTTATACCATATTCACATGCATTATTTTAAAAATTATGTTTTCAAAGAGCCTTTAGTGCCTAGTGCAAGACCGTTGCCTATTTGGATGTGTGCTGTATTTAATCCTACCTCTTCACCTTTCTTGGCCCTTTTTTCAAATGGATGAGCAAGCAGCCAGAATGATGGTTTTACTGTCCCCATTTTCCTGTTAAGTAGTTACTGTACCAACAATAAGACAGTAGTCATAGTACTGTCATAGAGAAAGGAGTTCTTCAAAGGCTGTGACGTCTCTGTTTTATCAAAAGGTATTTTATGTCATTCCATTGTGAAATCTAAAAGCCCTTTGACACAAACAATTATGCTAGGAAATTGTGATACATTTGAATTTCTTGTTTTTTCCCCTATATACTTTTTATTGAAAGACTATTGTGTGTGATTGTGTGCAGGGATATGATCAGTTTCCCTCCAAGTGTACTTTTATTACGATATTACAGCAAATAGTATCCTATGCATTGGTCACTGTTTCTTGTTTCTCAGTGAGATAAAATTAAATTGCTTCAAATAGCTCCAGTGAGATTTCAGGGTGTGCAATATTAGCTATGCTTTTAGAATGGTAACATTTTAATCATAGCACTTTCTTGCAGCCTTTAAAGGTTCACGGGGAAGCAGATAAAGAATCAACATAGTTCCTTCTATATTACTGTAGAATTTTATATAATTTGCATTTGTGGCAGCAAAAATATGCTTAGGGTAGACGGTAGGGCAACTAAAGAATGCCTAGGAGGTGATGTAATGGTCACCTTGTCAGTAGGCTCTTCCCAGGCTGTATTTCTATACATGTAGAAGTGATACAGTTCTCTCCGGCGCAAGATTGTACTTCAAATGTTGTACCTTATTTCATATTTCTGTAGTTATTATCAAATATGGAAGGAGAAGATCACAATGCAAATTATTGGCAGCAGTCTGACTGTGTTCCTGTACCTTTTTAATAACTTCTTAGCACACATTCTAATGGAGGTCTCTTGTTGTTGTGAATTGTTTCCTTTACTGATGAGCTAGGAACCAGTGGATTTATTTTCAGGTACTGTAATTTTTGAAGACCTTTCATCATCTTCTCTACTATGTTTTCCACCAGCAATGAATGGTAGGAAACTACCCTTAGACCACTTTCAGGCTTCTTCTTTGTAGACATTATAGCCATGTTCTTCTGGATATAAAGATGTACAGTATTATCCAATGAACATAATAATAAGCCAGGAATCCCGATTTATTAAACTATAGCGTGAATGGGCAGTATTTTCACACATTCCATTTGGTCCCTGCTTCATGTGAGCTGTTTAGCAAACCAGGCAGAGATAGCTTACTGTGATGAGCTTGGGTTTGGTCATCAAATGAACATGACAACCATTTGCCTCTGCAGAGATGTCTAATCTGGCTTTCTAATATGGAAGTATTACTTGAAAAACTAAAAGCACCAACTAATGTTGAATGATTTCTTCGCATCATTTCAGTTGTACTTTGGTTTTTGGTACTCAGAAATTGGGTGAATTCTTCAGGACCAGGCATTGATACCATTCATATGAGACTGCTGAGAATGAAGAAGAAGCTCTGTCAAAATGTCTCCAATGTCAATGTATTTACCTGACAGGTACTTGCATATTGAAGATAAAACAGTTGTTTTAAATTTTGTCTCTTCTGTGGTCATTTGGATTCTTCTGGGCAGTGTTTCCCTGGACTTCCTTCATCATACTAGGATTAGTTGGTCCTCCTAGGAACTCAGGGCTATCCATTCCTTTTCAGGACTGAAACCATGGAAAGTAACTACTCGAGTTGTTTTCGTCTTTCCCTCCCCTGCTATGTTTCTTTCCTTATCTACAAATGTTTCCTTACACAAGATGTCCCATCCCTTGGAGATAACTGACCCTGAGAACTTGACTCTGAGCTTTGTGGGAGGGAGGATAGCTAACTGGTAGGGAATTTGTTTTCTCCTTTGACATTGAAAGTAACTTTATAAAATGCATGTAAGAAACTGTTCTGATGGCACAAATTAAAAGTACTGTAGTTAGCGGGTTGCTGTGTCAGTTTCTCCTGTGCTTAGTAGATAGGTTGTTCTTGGCAGGAACAACAAATTTATTTTTATATCGGCTGAGGAAATACCAACCTGCTGTTTGATGTCCAGACTACTGTACATTAATAACTTGGACCTGTGGCCCAAATAAAGTTTGTAACTAAGACATCCTGTTACTTCTATAGGTTTTGAAGTGACAACTGGTATGCTTGTATATTTACATCTTTCTGTATGTGAGATACTTGCATACATTGCTTGCACGTTGGATGCAAATTCAGTTTGTGCAAATTCACCTTATCTTCTCAATTACTGAAAGTATCATGTAGTAGCCTAATCACCTAGAGCTCTTAAAGGTACTTTTAAGCCTATAAGGTGTATCCAGTGTACCTGTTAGGAACAAATGAGGAGAGAACATTATGTAAACATATCCTGTATGCAAGTACATAGGGCATGCCATGTTTAAACCAGGTGAATCAATGAGTTGGATTGCTTATTCAACTGTTTATGTAAGTATTTTATAGAAGAAAAACACTGAAATAGTAAGCAAGGGGATCTTATAGCACCTTTGAGATTAACTGAGAGAGAGAAAATTGTAGCATAAGCTTTCATAGACTTAGTCTTCCCGTATATTCAGGCGTATAAGATGACTGGGAGCATAAGATGACCCCCCCATTTTTAAGTTAAAATATAGAGTCCTCCGCCCATCCATTCAGCCATCCTGCTGGAAAGCCTGCCCCCCACCAGCCAGCCAGCTCAGTGGCTGTAGATGATGGAATAGTCTGTGAAATTAAAGGACTGAGAACAGCTAAAAAAGCATGGGATACTTGGAAAAATTTCTGTGGTATTCAATCTTTGGAAAGTAAGGTTTCATTAATAATGAAGTTGCTTAATATGAAGCTATCAAATCCCAAATTTTTGAATGAGCACATTAATGATTTTAGAGCCACGTTGGCAGACTTGCAAATTCCTGGAGAGGAAATCCCCAAAACTATGCAAATGGAAATCTTCCTGGCAAGTTTACCAAAATACAATCCCTAAATGGAGGGCAATTAACACTTCAAAGGCAAAGCAGTCATTCTCACAACAGGGGGAAGGATCTGCTGGGGAAACTGCCCAGGGAATTTACAACTTCAAAGACAAGGCAGTCATTCTCACAGCAGGAGAAAAGATCTGCTGGGCGTATAAGACGACCCACCCACTTTTGAGGAGATTTTCAAGTGTTAAAAAGCAGTCTTATACGCAGGAACATACGGTACTTCCTCAGATGCTGGAGACATTTGAGGAAGTAGACTAAGAAGATGATCAGATGGGGACAAAAAAAGTGAGTCCCAATCTCACCATATTATCTCCTGCCCTCCTCCCGTCCCCGTGCGATAACCCCATTTTTCAGCCTTAACTTATCCTACGTCTGCCCCTCCCCTCAGCAGCTGAGGTGTGAATGGAGCTCGAGCAGAGCTCCAGTCACTTAGTGGTTTGAGTTCCCGGCCGTTTTCGCAAGAGAATGGGCATGCAGGAAATTCAAAAATAAAAAGCAAAATAAAGTTAAAAAAAAGTTACACCAAGCACAAAAACACAGTTAAAAACATACAAGTAACCTGGGGAGGGTACAAAAAAGTGTGTCACTTACCTCCTTGGCCCAATCTCAACTGGAAGTGTCCAGCATGGACCTCCCTGTGATGCTGGCATCACGCCAGCATAATGGGGCACCTTTTCACTCACGCGTCGTTCTGTTACAGAAGCGGAACGACGGGTCAATTCATGGCTTGGCCCGTGAATTAAAAACAGCACAGGCGGAACAGAAGGGGCACAGGAGCATGAAGACTCCATGACAACATCGTCTGAAAGGGAAGCCCTTTCGTGATCTCCTGGCATCCCTGTTGTGGGATATTTGGGTTGTCTGATAATCTCCTAAGTCTATGAAAGCTTTTGCTATAATTTTCTCTCTTGGTTAGTCTCAAAGGTGCTACAAGAGCCCCTTGCTTACTGATATTACCAACTAACACAGCTATGTCTTTGAATTCTACCACTGTGAAATTGGATCAGGTTTACAGAAAGGTGTGTGAAAATGTCTCTCTTTGGCATAGCCCTTCCTGAAATAATAAAATATCATCAGAATTAAAACTGGTCTAAGTAGTATTTTGAAAATCTTGGGTGTGGAAATTGTCTGCTGCTAGTCTTCACCTACTGCCAGAAAAACAAGTTGAGGTACCAGAAAAGTCTTCTAAGGCCCAGGAAGTATACTGTGGAGATGAGGTTGATGCCTACCTGACCTCCAAATGCAAGAGAAAGGGCAGGACTGGTTTAAGGAATTTGGCCACCCCTGCAACGCTTTATTTTGGGAGGCCCATATGTTTATCTCAGAGCCTAACCTAACCTAATCTATTCACAGTACAGAATATTCAGATTATTACTAATAATGGTTTTGCAGGAGGAATGTTACTATGGGGCTCCCCACAATGACTGACCCCCTGCGGCTGATGCTGCACAATGATGGGCCCCCTTAAACCGGCCCTGAGAAAGGGCCTCAGATAATGACCTAAATATGCAGGCAAGTTTTCGTGAGAGGAGGCAACCCTTTAGGTAGTCAGACAATCTGCCAGTGAAGTTATTCAACAGATAACAAGAAATGGCTTGTTCAACTCATCCTAGCCAACGTTCTACTAACAAGATTTTGGACCACTTTTAAAGTTAACATTTTATTTTGTTGCTTTTTGCATATAAAACTGAGCCAGAGACAGTTTTTGTGCTCAAATCAAGAGTATTCGATAAATATTTGCTGAAATCAAGAGTAACTTCCATTAATTTTATATAACGTCTCTTATTTTAATTCACAAATATATATTGGACATCCATAAATCTACAGAGAATTCAAGCCCACTTGCTTTCTTCTCTGTCACTGAGAATTCTGTAGGCTTTAACATGCCATTGATTTAGGAGATTTTCAGACAGGCAAAAATCGCCCCTTGCCGCGCGAGCAGCCTCCCGAAACTGCTGCGCGGCAAGGGTCTTTTTCGGACGACGCTGTGCCTCTAGCGAAGCCGTCCGTGTCACTTCCGTGAAGCTTGGGACGGCTCCGCGCCATATTTCAAGCACGGAGGCTGCCCGTGATTGAAATATGACGCGGAGCCGTCTCAAGCTTCACGGAAGTGACACGGACGGCTTCGCTAGAGGCACAGCGTCGTCCGAAAAAGACCCTTGCCGCGCAGCAGTTTCGGGAGGCTGCTCGCGCGGCAAGGGGCGATTTTTGCCTGTCTGAAAATCTCCTTAGTTAATAATTCAGTGACAATGCAGTTGTTAGGATTTGTTAAGGTAGATTTCAGAAAGAAAAGATTGAGGCTGGTGTGGCTGTGCTGGCTGGGGATTTCTGGGAATTGTAGTCCAAAATAAACTTTTCCAAACTCTGTGCAGAATTGCATGATGCTGATTAGTAGAACTGGAGTGAGGCTTCTGCACTTCACTTTTTGAATGCCTCTTTTTAGCCTTATCACCATATGCACACATAGCTGCTGCATATGTAAGGGCAGGGGGGATTTTGCTGTGGTCAGCTTCTCTGATTTTTGCCACATGTGAATAGGATAGTGCTGTGATTTATGAAAAAGCTCCCTATTGGTATATAGCAGAGGAAGAAAGCAGGGTGTGCAGCAGACTTTAGATACTGGTGCCTTTGACAGATTGGGTTTTATTTGAAAGGTGCAGCTGCCCATAGCAAGAGACATACTCATTTGGTTTTACTGTGTCAGCCTCCCCACCAGGTTGGTTGTATCTGCACTCCATGTCCTACTCAGACTAATGGCTAATCCTTTTAAATCCAGCTTGATTTATGCATTTGCCTTTTCTCTTTGAAAACTCTCCTGGTCCATTCCATGTAGCTGTCAAAGTATGTAATAAAAGAACCCTGCACTCCCTTTCTTGATTATAAAGTAGAGAAATCTTAACAGCTAACATTCCTAGCACCTTCGTCACCTCAGCTTTCCATACAGTGAAAAAACACCCAGTGTACTTTAAGCCCTAAATTTCTTCAGAAAGAGATAAAAGCAAGCTGAATGTTAAGATGGAGATAAGGAAAACAGTGGTTCTGGTTTTTGGAGTCTAAGGTTGTGTACCCTTGTTAGCTTGTTCTGATTACATAAATATCTATACAAAATAATTATTTATTTCTTGTTCCCGACCACGTTTCCTCCTCCCACAAAGACCTGTAGTGTTCAGCTCTTGTTCTTTTGAGCTGTTCTGTACACATTTTTGTAAAGACATCTGTGGCCAAGGACTATAGATGACAATATGGGAGACAAGTACACAGTTCTACATTTGTCTTTTACCTACTAATATCAGGGAGGCCATGGAACTTTTTAATATCTACTTGGAAGGGATGGATGAAGGTGAATGAACTGAAGCTTAATCCACACAAGATGAAAGCACTTTGGGTAGGGGAATTTTCAGGTTTTAGTAGAGGGCTGAAAGAGTGTGTTGCTTGGGACTGCATTCCTGCTGAAGGACTAGGTTTGTAGCCTGGTAATCCTTTTGGTTTTTTTGTTGACTGTGAAAGCACAGGTGGTGGCAGTAGCTTTTTGTCAATTTCTCTGGACCCAGTCTAGAGAAAGCTGAACTAGCCTTAGCTATGCTTGCCCTATCCACACCCAGACTGGACTATCACGGTAAAGCTGGCCTACCATTCAGCAAATTTCAACTGGTACAGATTGCAGCAGCTTACTGCCTTTTTGAGGTTGGGCCAGGGACTGGGAACTTCTGAACTACGGGCTGTAGAGGTTCATCATCTGGCCCCAGTTTTCACAGAGCCTGCCCCCTTACTTGAACACTTCACCTTTCCCCAAGCTCAGAACCAGATGGAAAAATGGCTTATCATGGATCAGAGATATGCCCTTTCTCTGTCACTATGCTGAGAGGGGCTCCTTCTTTCTGCAACTGGGCTGGGGAAAGGGCTTATCTCCCATTTTCAATAAGGAAAAGATAAGCTCTTTTCCTTATTTTGTACAAAGAAAGAGATTCCCTCTCTGCGTGAGGGTTTTAAAAACATACTTGTTCTCCCTGGCTTTTAACTGAAGATACTCTATTTGTTGCTGTTATGTATTTGAAATTGTTTTTTATTGCAATTAGCTTATTTTAAAATTGCTCAGATTTAAGGTATTTTTCATATTTTCACACCAAACTTTAGTGTCTCGTGTTCTCTTTCATTCTTTAATAATGCTAGTTACCTTGGAAAGACCATAGTCTTGAAAGGTGGTAAGGAATATTAAAAGAATAATAGCTCTATAAAAGTCTTTAATAATGCTGTCTGTAACATGGGTTATAAAATGTTCCTGCTTATGTATAAATAGTGAGGAGGTTTTGAGGGAGAACAGACCAACATGGCTACCTGCAAATTTTGGTTGAGTAAGCCAAGCAGGGTCAGCTCTTGTTAGTACCTGGATGGGAAACTGCCAACAAATACTGGTAAGAACACCTCTGAGTATTCCTTGTCTAAGAAAGCCCTGTGAAATTCATGGGGTCATCATAAATTGGCAGGCAACTTGAAGGCACATACATACACATCTGTCCAAACACCCTAAAGGCTCCAGATCCTGTCTGATTTTGGAAGCTAAGCAGGGTCAGCCCTAGTTAGTACTTGGATGGGCTACCACCAGTGAATACCAGATGCTGTAGGCTATATTTCAGAGGAAGAAACTGGCAAAATCACCTCTGAGTATTCCTTGCCTAAGAAAACCCTATGAAACTTGTGGGGTTGTCATAATTTGACAGGTAGCTTAAAGGCGTGCGCGCGCGCGCTTGCGCGCACACACACACACGAGTAAATGGTATAATGGAATGAAATTGCAGTGGGCCCAGGACTCCACCTCATGCAGTGGCTTAGAGTGGACCTCACTGATTTTGTTGTTGTTGTTTGTCATCAAGTTGGCTCTGACGTAAGGCAACCCTATGAATGAGAGACCTTCAAGAGCACCGGTCATCACCTGCCCCACTTAGGTCTTGTAAACTCAGGGCTATGGCTTTCTTCATTGAGAGAATCCACCAATCCACAGTGAAGAAAGCTGATAGAAAGAATATCAACTTACAGTTGTCCCTTGACATTCGCGGGGGTTAGGTTCCACGGACCCCCGCGAATGTCAAAAAACCACGAATATTGATTGCCCTCCCTCCACCCTCCCCAGGCCTTCACGGAGCCTTCCAAGGCTCCGTGAAGGCCTCTGCAACCCTCCCCCCTCCCTCCCCGGAGCCTTCGAAGGCTCCGTGAAGGCCTCCGCGGCCTCCCCCCACCCTCCCCAGGCCTTCACGGAGCCTTCCAAGGCTCCGTGAAGGCCTCCCCCCATCCTCCCCCCTCCCTCCCCGGGGCCTCCCCCCTCCCTCCCCGGGGCCTTCACGGAGCCTTCCAAGGCTCCGTGAAGGCCCCCGGGACCTCTTCCACCCTCCCCAGGCCTTCACAGAGCCTCCCAAGGCTCCGTGAAGGCCTCCCCCCACCCTCCCCCATCCCTCCCCGGGGCCTTCACGGAGCCTTCCAAGGCTCCGTGAAGGCCTCCCCCCAACCTCCACCCTCCCTTCCTGGGGCCTCCCCCCATCCTCCCCGGGGCCTCTTCCCACCCTCCCCAGGCCTTCACGGAGCCTTCCAAGGCTCCGTGAAGGCCTCCCCCCACCCTCCCCCATCCCTCCCCGGGGCCTTCACGGAGCCTTCGAAGGCTCCGTGAAGGCCTCACCCCAACCTCCAACCTCCCTCCCTGGGGCCTTCACGGAGCCTTTCAAGGCTCCGTGAAGGCCTCTGCGGCCTCCCCCCATCCTCCCCGGGGCCTCTTCCACCCTCCCCAGGCCTTCACAGAGCCTTCTAAGGCTCCGTGAAGGCCTCCCCCCACCCTCCCCCATCCCTCCCCGGGGCCTTCACGGAGCCTTCCAAGGCTCCGTGAAGGCCTCCCCCCAACCTCCACCCTCCCTTCCTGGGGCCTTCACGGAGCCTTTCAAGGCTCCGTGAAGGCCTCCGCAGCCTCCCCCCACCCTCCCCAGGCCTTCACGGAGCCTTCCAAGGCTCCGTGAAGGCCTCCCTCCAACCTCCCTCCCTGGGGCCTTCACAGAGCCTTTCAAGGCTCCGTGAAGGCCTCCGCGGCCTACCCCCACCCTTCCCAGGCCTTCACGGAGCCTTCCAAGGCTCCGTGAAGGTCTCCCCCCTCCCGCCCCAGGCCTTCACGGAGCCTTCCAAGGCTCCGTGAAGGCCTCCCCCCAACCTCCAACCTCCCTCTCTGGGGCCTTCACGGAGCCTTTCAAGGCTCCGTGAAGGCCTCCGCGGCCTCCCCCCTCCGTCCCGGGGCCTTCACGGAGCCTTCGAAGGCTCCGTGAAGGCCTCCGCAGCCTCCCCCCACCTGCCCCAGGCCTTCACGGGGCCTCTGGAGGGTCTCCAAAGGCCCCGTGAACGCCTCCCCGGCCCTCCCCGCTCCTTCCCACGGCTTTCAAGGGGCCTCCGGAGGCCCCTTTTCGCGGTTTTTGGGGGGCCCGGGGGGGGCCCTCCCAAAACCGCGAATAATTAAAACCGCGAATGCTGAGTTCGCGAATGTGGAGGGGCAACTGTATTTGAAATGTACTAGAGAAGAGTTCTACTAAAAAGACAACTTAATGGGTCTTAGAGCAAATCAAGCCTGAACTTTCTCTAGAAGTGAACATGACTAAACTGAGGCTGTCGTACTTTGGACATATTGTGAGGTGGCATGACTCACTGGAAACGACAGTAAAGCTTGGTAAAGTGGAAGGCAGTAGGAAGCAGAAGATTTGGAAAAATGGGGAAAGTTATATTTATCCTTTATGGGGAGAATTGCACTAATAAAAGCAAACTTTTTCTAAGGCTTTTAATTTATTTTCAAATTATCCCCATAATAACAATTCACTACCTTTTGTGAAATGGCAGAAAGATATTTCCAGATTTGTTTGGCAGACCAAGAAACCCAGCATTAAAATATTGTGTGATGCTAAGGAAACGGGTGGTTTAGAAATTCCCAGTATTAAACTATAGTATATTACAAGGCCTGTTTTGTGTGGTTGAAAGAATGGATTTTGCTTAGAGAAGAGAGATTCTTGGATCTGGAAGGTCATGACTTAAGACTTGGCTGGCATGATTATCCTTGTTATGACAAAACCAGGGTATGATGGATTCAAAAACTCTGTTATCAGAAAGGCTCTTCTGCGAATTTGCTATAAATCCAATCAAAGGCTTTTTCCTATTATATTACTAGGAATATATTACTTCACCATCAGAAGCTTTTTTCCAAGAGAGAATTAGTTAAAAAGTGGAAATGGTTATATTCTTACCCAAAATGCTCCTTGGAAAATTCCAAGAAAAGAATTGAGTTTCTAATATGTTGGAGAAATTAGCAGCAACTCGACTTTAGCTATGCAAGAGAAGGTAACCAGGGAATCTTTTAAACCTATTATACCAGTACTAGTCTGTATGGAATACATACACATTTTAAAATTAAGTATGTTTTTTTTTAATTAAGGAGTTCAAAAATAACACCAAACACACACACATTCACCCAAAGAAAGCATTCACACAAGGCTATAGAAAGAAACAGTAGGAAAACTTGGGATAGAGGGTTGCAAGAGGATTCTGTTGAGGTGATACAGATCAGTCCTGTAGTCAATCTGGCAGAGTGGATGGAGGAACCTGGGTTGGCTAACACAGAGTAACAGAGTCCCCCCCCCCCCTTACAACTGTGCGCTGGATTGGCTAACACAGAGCAACAGAGCTTCTCCCTATTACTGACTGTGCACAATGAGGCATATTTTGGGGGTGATATTTATACCTCCAAATACACCTGAGGGGATGGGTTGCTTCATGGGCTGAAACAATGAATTCCATGAGCCTTCATGGATTGCACAATGAGTTTCCTGGTCTTGACAAAAGGTGAGAAAATGCTAAATGTATTTCTTAATGTCCAGTGATTGGATTTTAACAGCTTTGAGCAACTTCTTTTTAGGGTGGGAGCTGAGGAGAGGAAATTTCACAATCAGCAAATACAAAAGGGTTTCTCTATATCCATTACCTTCCCATTTATGTGGAATGTGTCTTCTTTTGGCCCTTCAGCCCCAGGCCTTCCTTTCCAGGGAAAAACAAAAATGACCTTTTTCTGAGACCATCCTGTTTTTTTCCCTTTGTAAAATGCCATATTAACGAACCAGATTTGGCTCGTCTCTGAGGCCTGTGAAAATGGGGTATAGGCCAATGCTAACATTCCAGGAGTGGGGTGCCTTGGAAGTGGGGTGCAAGCTTATGCTTACAATATTATAATGATCTTTTGTGTTTGGAACAATGTAACTGGGACTTAAAGAGAGGCTTTTTAAGGAGATTATAAATTTGCTTATTCACATCTTAAAGAGAGATTTTAAAAAGATGAGAAAGATCTCGTTAAAAAGGATGAAGAAAATTATTTTTTTTTTGTTAGAATTGTATAAAGATGATGATCATGTAATTTAAAAAGTTTACCAATGTCTTTTGAAGTTAGAGACAGAAGATGAATTTGTAAAAGAATATCTGATTAGGTGGCCCCAAAATTTTGGGCATTATGTACAAATGGATGTTTGGGGAAAAAATGTGGACTGAAGATATAACATTTACCTTGGCCAGTAATCTGAAAGAATATATGTATAAGATGATGTACAGATGGTACTTTACGCCAAATAGGTTGTCAAAAATGTCTACAAATGCTTCAAATTTATGCTGGGGTTGTCAAGCTAAGGAAGGATCTTTCTTCCACATATGGTGGACTTGCAAACATGTGAAAAGATATTGGTAAGACATTGATAAGATTTATATGTTAATTCAATTTTTGTTAAGGTGGATTGTGTGATGTCACCAGATTTTTTTTTGTTGGGCATTTTTTGAGAAAGAATTGGATACTAAATATGGACAGTTGTTGTGTGCCTTCAAGTCATTTCTGACTTATGGCGATCCTAAGGGGGTTTTCGGAGGCTGAGAGCGTCTGACTCACCCAAGGTCACCCAGTGGTTTTTCATGGCTGAGTGGGGATTCAAACCCTGGTCTCCAGTGTCATAGTCCAACAACTCTCAAAATACTATACCATGCTGGCTTCTACTCCTTTGATATTTGATATATGATAATAGTGTAAAAATACTGTATGCTCAAATTTGGAAATGGACCACAGCACCGCGAACTGAAGACTGGGTTGCTAGAGTGGCAGAATTCACCCAAGTTGCTAAACTGATGTAGATTCTCAAAGATAAACCAATTGAAGATTTTATGAAAGATTGGAAACTGTTTATGGATTTTTTGTACAATAAGAATTCTAATGATGCAATCTTGTGGTTATGGTTTTGAGCAATTGTAGAAAGAGGAACTTAGTTAAATCTGTAATGGGACAATAATATGTTTTAAATAACTTTTTTCTTTTCACTACAGTTTGTGATGGGGCAGAGTTCTTTTGTGTTTTGTTTTTGTTACTTAGTGTTTAGTTTGGTTGTGCTTATTGTAATAGATTAATGTTGTAGTTTAGTTTAGCATAGAGTAGTTTACTTTTAGTTTTAGCTATATATATATATATATATATACAGTTGTCCCTCCACATTCGCGAACTTGACATTCGCGGTTTCGGTTATTCGCGGTTTTAGGAGGGCCCCCCCGGGGCCCCCCCAAAACCGTGACACGGGGCCTCCAGAGGCCCCGTGAAAGACATAGAGGGAGCGGGGAGGCCCAGAGAGGCGTCCACGGGGCCCCCGGAGGCGCTCCGGAGGCCCCATGAAGGCCTGGGGAGGGGTGGGGAGGTGATCCTGGGGCCTCCGGAGACGCTCCGGAGGCCCCAGGAAGGCCTGGGGACGGGGTGGGGAGGGCTGGGGAGGCGATCCTGGAGCCTCCGGAGACGCTCCGGAGGCCCCAGGAAGGCCTGGGGACGCGGTGGGGAGGGCTGGGGAGGCGATCCTGGAGCCTCCGGAGACGCTCCGGAGGCCCCAGGAAGGCCTGGGGACGGGGTGGGGAGGGCTGGGGAGGCGATCCTGGGGCCTCCGGAGACGCTCCGGAGGCCCCAGGAAGGCCTGGGGACGGGGTGGGGAGGGTTGGGGAGGCGATCCTGGGGCCTCCGGACGCGAAGGCCTGGGGAGGGCGGGAGGAAGGGCCGGGGAGACCTCCGCGGGGCCTAGGAAGGCCCCGCGAAGGCCTGGGGAGGGAGGGAGGGCATTGGAGACCTCCGCGGGGCCTAGGAAGGCCCCGACAAGGCCTGGGGAGGGCGGGAGGGAGGGCCGGGGAGGCCTCCGCGGGGCCTAGGAAGGCCCCGCGAAGGCCTGGGGAGGGAGGGAGGAAGGGCCGGGGAGACCTCCGCGGGGCCTAGCAAGGCCCCGCAAAGGCCTGGGGAGGGAGGGAGGGAGGGCCGGGGAGGCCTCTGCGGGGCCTAGGAAGGCCCCGCGAAGGCCTGGGGAGGGCGGGAGGGAGGGCCGGGGAGGCCTCCGCGGGGCCTAGGAAGGCCCCGCGAAGGCCTGGGGAGGGAGGGAGGAAGGGCCGGGGAGGCCTCTGCGGGGCCTAGGAAGGCCCCGCGAAGGCCTGGGGAGGGCGGGAGGGAGGGCCTGGGGAGGGAGGGAGGAAGGGCCGGGGAGACCTCCGCGAGGCCTAGCAAGGCCCCGCGAAGGCTTGGGGAGGGAGGGAGTGAAGACCGGGGAGACCTTCGCGGGGCCTAGGAAGGCCCCGCGAAGGCCTGGGGAGGGAGGGGGGAGGGGTGTCGTTATTCGCGGTTTTTTCACATTCGCGGGGGTCCGCGGAACGGAACCCCCGCGAATGTGAAGGGACGACTGTATATATATATATAACATGTGTATAGTCCTTTTTCTTGCTCTTCTTGAATGTTGTTTATTTTGTTGTGAATTAGTTGGTATGTATCAAAATGAATAAATATCAATATTTAAAAAGAAATTTATCTCAGTGATTAAAAGGGCAGAAAAATCTGATACTACAAATACTATCAAAATGTTTAGAGTAGGATGTATAATAATACTTAAAGAAAGAAGACAGACAACATTTGTTTGTTTATTTATTTTGTATCATCCTCCCTCCCTCTTTCTCTAGCTGCTGACATACTGCAGAAATAATACAGTTTGACATGCTTTAGCTATCATGGCTCCATCGTATGGAATCCTGAGATTTATAGTTTGCTGTGGCACCAGAGCTCACTGACGGAGAAGGCTAAATATTTCACAAAACTACAAATGCCAGAATTCCATAGCATTGAGCCATAACAGTTAAAGAAGTGTCAAACTGCATTATTTCTACCCTCTATGGACATTTTCAGACATGGTTTTATTGTACCTAGCACGGGAAGAGCTCCCGGGAGAGGGACGGGGCTCTTGCACGGCAGGGGATCATTTTCGGACACCGCCATCCCTCTCCCGAAAGCATCTGTTTCAGTTCCGTGAAGCTTCGGAAGCCACAGAGCCATGTTTTAATCACGGAAGTTGCCCGTGATTAAAATATGGCTCTGCGGCTTTCGAAGCTTCACGGAACTGAAACAGATGCTTTCGGGAGAGGGACGGCAGTGTCTGAAAATGACCCCCTGCCGCGCAAGAGCCCCGTCCCTCTCCCGGGAGCTCTTCCCGCCCTAGGTACGATAAAACCGTGTCTGAAAATGTCCTATCTAGAGATCTCAGTGTGGCAGCCAGCAACATTATTTTAAGATCATTTTCCCTTCCAGTGTCTCTAAGCAAACTCAGTAAAAATGGTAGTTAACTTTTTAAAAGTACAGTCCTCCCTTCTAATTCGTGGGGGTTAGGGGCAGAGCACCATGGTGAATTTGAAAAAAACCCAACACGAATAACATTCGGCTTCCCTCCAATGAGCACCTGCCTCCCCGCGCCCCTTCAAAAGCAGTGGTGGGGCTTGGGCAGCCTTGCTGCCGACCCTCCTGCCTCCCTGCGCCCCTTCAAAAGTGGGGGTGGGGCTTAGGCAGCCTTGCCACGGACCCTCCTGCCTCCCCGCATCCCTCCAAAAGCAGCGGCGGGACTTGGGCAGCCTCGTCGCCTACCCTCCTGCCTCCCTGTGCCCCTCCAAAAGCAGTGGCAGGGCTTGGGCAGCCTCGTCGCTGACCCTCTTACCTCCCTGTGCCCCTCCAAAAGCAGCAGTGGGGCTTGGGCAGCTTCGCCGCCAACCCTCCCGCCTCCCCGCACCCCTCCAAAAGTGGCGGCAGGGCCACCTGCTTGCCCACAAATACACAGAACCACAAAAAGGAAAGCCGTAAATTAGAAGGGAGGACTGTAATCTGCAGTTTTCAGATATTGAACATATTAGACATTCTTCTCTGTGCTTCAAATAATAATAATAATAACAACAACAACAACAACAACAACAATTTTATTTTTGTACCCCGCCTTTTGCCTATTAGGCAGTCAAGGCGGCTCACAACAATCGGATGTAAAAACAAATCCATAACAATAGTAATAACTTAAAATAATTTACCCCCCTTAAAATTACAAATAATAGTGCATGTATTTAAAATAACTGGCAAATTCACCAGTGACATAAAATAACTACCCTAAAACTTTAAAACTATAGAATCAAAACATCAAAACATAAACATAAAAACATAAAAAGAGGGCGAAGCATCCATTAAAATGGTCTGATCTATTCAGGGAAGGCCTGCCGGAAGAGATCCGTTTTGATGGCTTTTTTGAAATTCTCCAAGCTAGTTGCTTGACTGATCCCCTCTGGCAGGGCATTCCATAGTCTGGGAGCAACGACAGAAAAAGATCTTTGGGAGGCTGATGTTAATCTAGATCTCATTGGTTGCAATAAACCCCTCCCAGAAGTTCTAAGGGTGTGGGGCGGACTATATGGGAGGAGGCAATCCCTTAGGTAGGTTGGACCTAGGCTATGTAGGGCATTATAGGTCATTACCAACACCTTATACTGTGCTCGGAAATTGATAGGCTGCCAGGGAAGGGATTTCAAGATTGGAGTAATATGCTCCCTTCTCAATTTCCCAGTAACTATCCTGGCTGCCATATTTTGCACCAGTTGTAGTTTCTGAACTAGATATAAGGGTAGCCCCGTGTAGAGAGCATTGCAGAAATCGAGTCATGAGGTTACCAGTGCATGCACTACAGTTTCTAGGTCCTTTGTCTCAAGGTAAGGGCGCAGTTGGCGTATCTGCCGAAGCTGATAACAGGCGCTCCTGACTGTTGCATTCACCTGAGCAGTCATGTGAAGCGACGAGTCTAGGAGCACCCCCAAACTGCAAACACAGTCCTTAGCAGAGAGCATGACCCCACCCAGGACTGGCGGTTGCAACCCAATACCAGGTTTAGGGGCCCCCACTGTAAGCACCTCCTTTTTCTCTGGATTCATTTTGAGTTGATTTTTCCTCATCCAGTCCATTACCGCTACAAGACAGTGACTGAGTGGAGAAATACCATCTGTCGTCATGGTTGATGACTGAGACATGGAGAAATATATTTGGGTGTCATCAGCTTACTGATAACACCCCTCCCCATGTCTCTGGCTGATTTCTCCCAGTGGCTTCATATAGATATTAAAAAGCATTGGGGACAGGATGGCACCCTGAGGGATGCCACAATTAAGCTCTATTTTTGATGAGTAACTGTCCTCGAGCATCACCCTCTGGAATCTACCTGAGAGGAAGGAATGGAACCACTGAAGTGCAGTGCCTCCAATCCCCAACTCTTCCAGGCGTTCCAAGAGGATGCCGTGATCTATTGTATCGAAAGCCGCTGAGAGATCCAGAAGCACCAACTGGGTCACGCTTCCCCTGTCAATGTTTTAGTGAAGGTCATCTACCAGAGCAACCATGGCAGTCTCCACCCCAAATCCCGGTCTGAAGCCGGTTTGAAATGGATCTAGAAAATTGGTTTCATCCAAGATCACTTGGAGTTGAGAAGCAACGGCCCGCTTGATCACCTTGCTCAAAAATGGCAGATGGGAAACTGGTCTAATTTTTCAAGTCCAGGGCGTCCAGGGAAGGTTTCTTTAGGAGCGGTCTCACAACCGCTTCCTTTAAACAAGATGGCATAATTCTTTCCCTACGGGACGCATTGAAGGTCTCCTTGAGAAAGGCCATCAATGCATCACCCTCCTGGACAACCAGCCACAATGGGCAAGGGTCGAGAGGGCACATCGTCTTCCTCACTTTTCCAAGGATCTTGTACATGTCATCGGTACTCACCAGCTCAAACTGATCCAGTCTAATCTCAGAAACGGGTTTACTGGACGCCTCATCAGCCAACTCTGCTATAAACCTGGCGTCCAAGTCGGCTCTTATTTGAGAGATTTTATCTGCAAAGTAGTTATTAAACACATCACAGCAGGCTGCTGTCGGGTTAAGTAGAGGGTTCTG
This sequence comes from Gambelia wislizenii, assembly GCA_030847615.1. Classification (NCBI taxonomy): domain Eukaryota; kingdom Metazoa; phylum Chordata; class Lepidosauria; order Squamata; family Crotaphytidae; genus Gambelia; species Gambelia wislizenii. Next base: position 341,169,388 of record JAUMIR010000001.1, read on the forward strand.
TACAGGTGGAGCCTGTGTGAGCTCCCTTACCACCCTAAACAGCTCTGCTGGACAGGACTCTGCAGACCCAATACGTGCATAGCAGAAAGATCTCTGCACTGCACGTATTGCCTCTCGATAGGAATAAAGAAAATTTCTATGACGAGTCTTGTCAGATAAGAGTCGAGTTTTCCGCTAGGTGCACTCTAGTCGTTGTCCAGCCTGCTTCATCTTCCTAAGTACCTCTGTGAACCATGGTGGTTTATTTGGAGCGGGTTGGAAAGGACGCTTAGGAGCGATCATGTCGATGGCTCTGGTGAGTTTGTTGTTCCAAGTATCAACCAGAGCTTCGACAGAATCACCAGCATTACCAACCAAGGAACCCTCCAAGGCTTTCTGAAGACCTATTGGCTCCATTAGCCCCCGAGGACGGACCATTCTAATAGGTCCTCTACCCCCAGTGGGGCGGACATTGGCTCTGAGTCCGACTGTAACCAGGAAATGATCCATCTATGACAATGAGGTCGTACTCACTACCTCTGCCCACGGATATGCCTGCTCCATACTGAAGACCGCATCAAGAGTGTGACCCACACAGTGTGTTGCCCCAGAAACCAGTTGGGATAGGCCCATGTCTGTCATGGAATTGATGAACTGTTGAGGTGCACTTGTTAAATTGGTCTCGAATGGGATGTTGAAGTCACCCAGGACTAACTGGGTGACTTCTGGGTGACTCCAACAGCAGCTCTGAGACCAGTTGTGTCAGCTCGGATAGGGAGTCTGTTAGATGACGAGGTGGACGGTATACCAACAGAATCCCTATACTATCCCTGGTTTTCAGGCTTAGATACACACACTCGAAGTGGGCTATTTTCCAGATAGATATCCTGGTCAGGGTGAGATTATCTCTATGGACTAAGGCCACTCCACCCCCCCCCCCGCCCACTTTCCCTTACCTGCTCATTAACGGAGTACCCGGCCGGGAGGGCCTGATTCCAGGTGATGACACTGTCCTCTCCCAGCCAGGTTTCTGTGAAGCAAGCCAGGTTGGCCTTTTCATCCACGAGTACCGTATATTCCGGTGTATAAGACGACCGGGCGTATAAGACCACCCCCCAATTTTTAAGGTAAAATGCAGAGTTTGTGATATATTCGCCCTATAAGACGATCCCCCTCTTCCAACGCATAGCCCCCGCATGCCCCTCCTGCGCTCCCTTCCAGGAGGGAGCGCAGGAGGAGGATGCGGAGGCTGTGCGCCCAAAAGGGGCACGTTCGCCCCTTCTCCCCACCTTCCTGGAAGGTGGGGAGAAGGGGGGAATTGCGGGTTTGGCTGCATAGCCTCCAGATCCCCCTCCTGCGCTCCCTTCCAGGAGGGAGCGCAGGAGGGGGATCTGGAGGCTGTGCGGCCAAACGGGGCACGTTCGCCCCTTCTCCCCACCTTCCAGGAAGGTGGGGAGAGGGGGCGAATCACGGGTTTGGCCGTGCAGCCTCCGCATCCCCCTTCTGGCCTCCCTCCTGGAAGGGAGCGCAGGAGGGGGATCCGGAGGCTGTGCGGCCAAACAGGGCATGTTTGCCCCTTCTCCTCACCTTCCAGGAAGGTGGGGAGAAGGGGCAAATCGCGGGTTTGGCTGCACAGCCTCCGCATGCCCCTCCTGCACTCCTTTCCAGGAGGGAGCGCAGAAGGGGGATCCGGAGGCTGTGCGGCCAAACGGGGCACGTTCGCCCCTTCTCCCCACCTTCCAGGAAAGTGGGGAGAGGGGGAGAATCGCAGGTTTGGCTGCGCAGCCTCGCCTGCCCCTCCTGCGCTCCCTTCCAGGAGGGAGCGCAGGAGGGGGATCTGCAAGCTGTGCGGCCAAACGGGGCACATTCACCCCTTCTCCCCACCTTCCAGGAAAGTGGGGAGAGGGGGCGAATTGTGGGTTTGCCTCGGCTGCTGCAGAAGCAATCGAGCGGCTGCTGCAGCAAACCGCAATGTTCGCCCCCCTCCTCTGTCTTCCGTTGCTCCCCAAAGGGGGAGAAGGCAGAGGAGGGGGGAGAATGATCTTCAAAACACTTTGCTTCACCCCCTGCCCCATCTCCTGCCTCTTCGCTCCGTTTGCGAAGAGGCAGGAGATAGGCAGGTGGGCGAAGCAAAGTGTATCCGGCGTATAGGACGACTGTCAATTTTGGAGGGCACTTTTGAGTGCTCAAAAGTCGTCTTATATGCTGGAATATACGGTATATCATGGATGATATGGGTTTTGTTCTTTACCAGAGAGCTTGTCCTTTACATTGAAAGGGAGAGGTTACACTGATTGATTAAAGAAATAATACATTTTAATGTGTTCGATTTCAGTCTTCCTGTACACCATACAAATACTTCAAGAGCAGAACAAAAGTGTAGTTGAACAAACCTTTAAAGGGCCTTTAAAGTCGAGACTCTGCTCAAACAAGTTTAAGGACCTGCTGGTTTTAAGACTTCAATAAAAGCTAACAAGCTTCCTTGCCTTGTTTGCCAAACAAGGCAAAACTTTTGGTTTTATGGACCTCAGATTCTTTAAAGCTAAGCAAGGAACAACTAAAGGGAAAGGATTGATGAGCCATCTATTAAGGGTACTGTGTATTAGTACACTAATGATGGATCATTTGTTAGTACACAGGTAACATATTAATGCAATTGGCAGACACTTGATTTGGGAACTTGGAACATTTGTTTAACTTTGTAGTATTCACTTTTCTCAGCACTTTATATGGGCAACAATTAACAATTAACTTTTATGTCTTAGTGTGGTACAAAGGCTGCTAAAATGTGTGGTATTTGCTTTGTATGTTTGTGGGATAATATTTATCTGCCTTGTGAGTTGATTGGGAGGCTTGGCTAATTAATACCACCCTGATAATTGTATGAACACAAAAAAGAATGCATTTAGGATTGGGGCTGAAGGCTTGTAGAGAAGAGCAAGATTCTCTCTTGATAGGGAGTGTACAAAGAAGGCAGCAACACAAAAGGTACTTGGTATCACTTTATTCTTGCTTAAAATTAAAGGGATTTGTTTACATGTGCTTCTACCTGAGGGCCAGCCTGGTACAGTGGTTTGAACTGTTGGGCTACAGCTCTGGAGACCAGGTTTCAAATCCTCACTCAACCATGAAAACCCACTGGGTGCCTTTGGGCAAGTCACGCTTCTCAGCCTCAGTGGAAGATAAAGGCCAACCCCCTCTGAACAAGTATTGCCAAGAAAAACTTGTGGTAGGTTCGCCTCAGGGTCGCCATAAGTCAGAAATGACTTGAAGTCACACAACAACAATTATATCTGATACTTCCAGTTCCATAACAACTCTTTTGTTGTGCCACCAATAATTCCTGATGTAATTACAGTTGTCCCTTCATATTTGCTGGGGTTTGGTTCCAGGACCCCCTGTGGATACCAAAATCCGTGGCTACTCAAGTCCCATTATATGCAATGGCATAGCAAAATGGTGTCCCTTATATAAGATGGCAAAATCAAGGTTTGCTTTTTGGATTATTATTTTTTAAAGAATATTTTCAAGCCGTAGAATCATAGAATCATAGAACTGCAGAGTTGGAAGAGACCACGAGGGCCATCCAGTGCAACCCCCTGGCATGCAGGAAATCACAATCAAAGCATCCCCGACAGATGGCCATCCAGCCTCTGTTTAAAGACCTCCAAGGAAGGAGACCCCACCACGCTCCGAGGGAGTGCGTTCCACTGCCGAATAGCTCTTACTGTCAAAAAGTTCCTCCTAATGTTGAGGTGGAATCTCTGTTCCTGGAGCTTGCATCCATTGCTCCGTGTTCCAATCCTGGAGCAGCAGAAAATAAGCTTGCTCCATTCTCAACGTGACACCCCTTCAAATACTTAACAGGGCTATCATATCACCTCTTAACCATCTTTTTTCCAGGCTAAACATACCCAGCTCCCTAAGTCTCTCCTCATCAGGCATGGTTTCCAGACCTTTCACCAATTTGTCAATATCCTTTTTGAATTGTGGTGCCCAGAACTGGACACAGTATTCTAGGTGAGGTCTGACCAAGGCAGAATAGAGCGGCACTATTACTTCCCTTGATCTGGACACTATACTTCTATTGATGCAGCCCAAAATCGCATTGGCCTTTTTAGCTGCCGCATCACACTGTTGACTCATGTTCAATTTGTTGTCTACTAGGACTCCTAGATCCCTTTCGCACGTAGTCTCATTCAGCCAGGTCTCCCCCATCCTATATCTATGCATTTCATTTTTTCGCCCTAAGTGCAGTACCTTACATTTCTCCGTATTGAATTTCATTTTGTTAGCTTTGGCCCAGCTCTCCAGTTTATCCAGGTCATCTTGAATTTTGATCCTGTCCTCCAGGGTATTAGCTACTCCTCCTAATTTGGTGTTGTCAGGGACTCAAATCTGAGTTCCCTTCCCAGGAGCTCCAGGTTAGCCCTCTCTCTGTAGGGTTAGTCCTGAGTGTCCTCACCGCAGGATCCTCCTACAAACCCCCAAAACCATCGATCTGCCACCACCCACTGGGTTTCAACTGGGGGGGGCTTATTTCCCCCTTGGGACCCCCCCTTTTTCACGCACAACGCAGTGGGAAGTTGTGCGTAGTCTATATTAATCAGTGGCACTCCTTGCCACTATAGAATCAACTAACTCCCTCCTCCTAACCCCAGAGGAGGTTCACAGTAGCATAGTCAAGAGTAAGGCACGTGGTCAGCATCAGCATAGGAAGATAGAAGTTTACTTTATTCAAGAGAAGTAGTCATGCAGTCTCACATGGGGCAGGGTTCTCCCCTACCCCAGGCAGGCAGGCTTAAAGTGATAGCAATACAGAGTATCAAGATCAAAGCATTACATTACTCAGGTTACATTCAATTACTAATTTAGCTACATTCAACCAAAGTAAAGAAATTAAAAAGAATTCCCTAACGCAACTAAACAGGCCCTAATCTCTACTAAATACTTGCAGTTTGTTGCCTTGAGATCTTGTCCAGGCAGCTGGGAGCAAAAGCCAGAGATGGAATGGCTGTGCTCTACCAGCATAGCAGTCTGTGTTCCTTCACATTTTCCAAAACCTCTTTCTCCAAATCCCACTCATCTCACTCACTCTCTGGTTTCAAACAAAAGCAATTAAAACCTCTCCAGATTTCCCGGGCTTAAAGCTGTAATTGGTCAGTCCAGTCACATGGTGTTATGTTAATGATGTCCTCTCATTAGCTCTGTGAAGGTGGTGCTTGAGCCCCTTCCCATTAACCCTTTTCTTACCTGATACTATGCTGGCAAGACAATCTGTTTACAAACAAAGAGAGTTATAGTTCTCTAGCAGAATGATGGGAGTTGCACCTTGTGGCAACATGATGGAACTCCATCATGACAGGTGTCATCTGCAAATTTGGTAAGTATGCCCCTAATTCCCTCATCCAAGTCATTGATAAAGATGTTGAATAGCACTGGGCCCAGGACAGAACCCTGTGGCACCCCACTGGTCACATCCTTCCAAGACGAAGAGGAGCCACTGCTGAGCACCCTTTGGGTTCGGCCGGTCAACCAATTACAAATCCATTGAACTGTTAACTTGTCTAGCCCACATTTTACAAGCTTGTTTGCAAGAATGTCATGGGGAACCTTGTCAAAGGCCTTACTGAATGAAATCAAGGTATGCGATGTCCACAGCATTCCCTTCATCTACCAAGCTGGTAATTTTATCAAAAAAAGAGATCAGATTAGTCTGGCATGACTTGTTACTCTGAAACCCATGTTGACTTTTTGTGATTATGGCATTGTCTTCTAAATGTTCACAGACTCTCTGTTTAATGATCTGCTCTAGAATGTTCCCTGGTGTTGATGTCAGACTAAATGGACGTGATTACTTAAATCCGTGGATACCAAATCTGTGGATGTGTGTATAAGGTGCATATGAAACATAAATGAATTTTGTGTTTAGCCCTATGAGGAGCAGCTTAGGGAGCTGGTCATGTTTAGCCTGGAGAAGAGAAGGTTGAGAGGGGACATGATAGCCATGTTTAAACATTTGAAGGGATGTCATACTGAGGATGGAGTAGGCTTGTTTTCTGCTGCTCCAGTGACTAGGACAGGGAGCCATGGGTTCAAACTACAGGAAAAGAGATTCCACCTAAACATTAGGAAGAACTTCCTGACAGTAAGAGCTGTTCAAAAGTGGAATACACTGCCTCATAATGTGATGGAGTCTCCTTCTTTGGAGGTTTTTAAACAGAGGCTGGATGACCATCTGTCGGGAATGATTTGATTATGTATTCCTGCATGACAGGGGGTTGGACTGGATAGCCCTTGAGGTCTTTTCCAATTCTATGATTCTATGATATGGAGGGACAACTATACTTATCACTTTTAAAAACAAACTTATCTAAAAGTACTAAGAACCAAATTGGTACAACTGGGTCTGTGTGAGTTTAACCACTGAGTGTAAGATAGCATATCAGAGTAAGCGTGGTATAGTGGTTTGAGCATTGGACTGTGACTATGGAGAACAGGGTTCACATCCCCAGTTAGTCACAGAAACCCACTGGGTGATCTTGGAGAAATCATACTCTCTCATCCTTAGAAGAAGGCATTAGCAATCCTCCTCTGAATAAATGCTGCCAAGAAAACCATATGGTAGGGTAACCATATGTCAGAGTTGTTAACAACCACAACAATCACAAATGAAACAGAATGAGGTTGACTGAAAAATGCAGCTACCAATGGCTGGAAGGGTTGTGTGGCCCAGGAGCATGAATCTCATGTATGTGTTACTTACAGGTATTCTGGATCACCAAGAGAAAGCACTGTGGACCTAGAATACCTGTCAGTAGCATACTTGGAACTGCAAGCCAGCTTACCTTTGAGTACATACTTAGAAGTAGCTTCTTTGATCTGCTTTACCTGAGGTCATTTCCGGCTTTTTGCTTTGCATTCTTTGTTAACAAAGGGGAATAATGACTTACTAAATACAGAATTGGCTCAAGTCTGGATCTGGAACAAGAACACTTGCTTAAAGATGGTTTGTGTTATGCCCCCTGAGGTACTTAATTTCCATAACGTGCCTCAGTGGGCAAAACACAATCAACCAATTGTTAATTTCTTCTTTTAGAAGTGCTGTTTTGGCAGCTTGTGGACATCAGCCTAACAGTAGGCAACCAGACATAAAGCAGCAGTGTCTGTCTTTTTGAGTGGCCATGAATTATGGGAGGACAGCTTTCTCTAAAATTCATATGTATTGCAGGGTTTCAGGGGAAAATGCACTGATGGAGACAGCTAGGAAGATCTGACAAGGTATCATTGTGAAATGGATATGCCCAATCAAAGAAAGGAAGGAAGGGATGAAGAGAAAGACAGAAAGAACCCCCCTTTTTGGTGGGTTTAGGAAGGAATCTTCTCTGTTCATTATTTCAGATTTAAAGTATTACTACTTCCCAAGCACCTTTCATATAATTCTTCTCCTAAAACTAATTTTTCTCTAAAACTAAAACTCAGGGTCATCCCATGAAATTGGTTTTTTCAGTGTGTGCAGGAGAGACACAAGAAAGTAGTTGTCACAACACAAAACTTTATGGAATTTTATAGCTACAGCAGATTGTGCTGGCCACTAGCTACAGCAGATTGTGCTGGCCACTGGCTTAGAAAAATTATGGAAGATGAGAGTCTTAGAGATACTGGCCATGATGGCTGTAATGAAGTTGCAGAAGCTGAGGCAGTATACTTCTAAGTCACAACATGCAGGGGCAATAGCAATGAATGGGGCGGGGGGGGGCTGTTATTGACTTCAAACCTTCTTTATGGTCTTCACAGAGGCATCTGCTTTGCCAGATTCCACAAAACCTCAAGTACATTATTTAGACTGGATCACATCAATTGTGCAGCTTTATATAAAAGAAGAAATTGGTATTGAAGGATTGACTATGCTGCCATCTGACCTTGCTTTATGGGTGGCAGGGAATACTATGTTTGATCTCCCAGCAATAACAGAGGGTATGACATGAGGATAGGTGATATGAGATGGGGCATTCTGTTTGGCACTGCCCCATTTGGGGAACTTGCTCCTTTGTGACTTTTGATTTGTGCTCCCCTGTTCAGTGATTCAAAAGCTGAAAACGCTGAAGATGCTGGTTTCTTCAGCCCTTTGGAACTTGATTTGGTGTCCTCCCTCAGAGCTTTATTGTGTCTATATGTGCCTTCAAGTTGCCTGTCAACTTATGGTGATCTCATGAATGTCATAGAGTTTCCTTAGGCAAGGAATACTCAGAGGTGGTTTTGCCAGTTCTTTCCTCTGAAATATAGTACCTGGTATTTGTTGGCAATCTCCCATCCAAATGCTAACCAAGACTGGCCCTGCTTAGTTTCCAAGATCAGACAGGATCTGGTGTCTTTAGGTTATTTAGGCAGCTGAGAGTCTTATGACTCCTGTTTTATTACATTTTAAGTATTGTAATATTAAGGATGATCATGTTTGTCTTTTATTGTTTTTGGTATATTGGGTTGCTAGGGGGGTTAGTTGCCCAAGAAAAACAGTGTGATTATATTGTATTATTTTATTATATTAATATTTAGACACACACATGCATATTCTCGATGCACAATTGGACACCTTTTAGAGGTGCAGAACTTGAAATTGAATAAGCATAGCCCAGGGAGATATTGGGGAGCTGCAGATAGTGGTCTGATTGTACTGCAAGCATCACAGTGGAGCAAAGATTGCAATGTTTCTAGTCCTTTGAATGCACCCTGAATTGGCTGAAGCTTGTCTGTCCAGACACCTGTTGCATGTTTTTGCAGATAACCCTCCCTGCTTCAAATGTTTCACTGAAGGCACATGGGATCTATGTTCTGCAAATGCCCTTAAAGGAATTCTGTGAAGACCTTGAAGGAAATTAATTTTGTAAAAGATGATGGGAAAAGACCCAAAGTTGCCTCTAGTTGCTCTCTTTATTCTGCCAGCTCCCATGTGTGTGGCAGTGTGCTGACGGATGCTATGCAATTTAGCCATCAAATATTTTAATATACCACTTAATTTCTTCATCCTTCCACCCCCTTTAAGTTTCTCTAAGTGCTGTTTTCCTGTGTAGACACCAAATACTTTTCAGACTAATCTGTTTTTAATGGTTTCAAGGATTACATTTAAATAACAGTTTCAAAGAGTTTGCTCTATTCCTTTTTTAAAATTTGAGAGCTTACCAAGACAGGAATTACCATAGGCATCTCAAGGGAGTTCAAAGTGATATCAGAGACATTGAATATGAATCAGTGACTCAAAGCTGTAAGATTAATAAAGTATTTAAATGATCCTTAAATACATCTGATGGCAAAATGTATTTTTTAAAAAAAATACTTTGATTTGTATTTAAAAAAAACTCAGAAGAAAATGCTTTCTTCCATCTTGTGGATTACTAGTCTTTTTTCCCCTTTTTTTGAGGGAAGGGTGTCTTTATATCATGTGTAATTTATCTTACATATAAAAATATTATTAGATGAAATGTATTTTGTGTGTGATGTGCTACTTCACATAAAATAATTCCCTCCCATGGAAGCAACTACACAGTCATGATGGTATCCCCATAGTGAAACCCATAGCTTCCCTTCTTGCCTGTCCAGGGTTACGTGCTTTTAGGTGCAGCACATAACAAAATGTACCCATGCGTACTTCTGCTCATGATTCCATAGCTCCAGTCCTTGTTTGTAGCTTGTGGCTAAACATTTTCAGATGGACATCCAGAGCTAAGTGCCTGTTCAGGAGATGTTTCTTTATGTTACCAACAGAAAGTGAACAGATGAAAGCGAAGGTCAGACTTCAGAATGAAGGAGAGAATTTGCAGACAATTCCCTATAGTTTTTATACTGCAGTGATACAGTTGTTCCCTCCGTATCCACAGATTTGGTATCCACAGAGTTAAGTATTCATGGCTTGAAAATATTCTTTAAAAAATAAAAATCCAAAAAGCAAACCTTGATTTTGCCATCTTATATAAGGGACACCATTTTGCTATGCCCTTGCATATAATGGGACTTGAGTATTCACGGATTTTGGTATCCATAGCGGGTCCTGGAACCAAACCCTAGTGAATATGAAGGGACAACTGTAGACCTATCCTAGGGGCAACTCTTCAAAGAAAAGTACAGTTGTCCCTCCACATTCATGGATTTGACATTCATGGATTTGAGTATTCACAGCTTGAAAATATTCTTAAAAAAATTAATAATCCTAGTAGCAAACCTTGATTTTGCCATTTTATATAAGGGACACCATTTTGCTATGCCATTGCATATAATGGGACTTGAGTATTCATGGATTTGGGTATTCACGGGGGGTCCTGGAACCAAACCCCAGCGAATGTGAAGGGACAACTGTAGTTTAAGGAATGGAGTGGCGGGACGGATGATGACAACCATTATTTGTGGAAATTTGACAGAAAGCTGAGAGGAGCAAATAGTGGAATGCCCACTTCCCCTGGAGTCATCCCATAGCTATTGCAATGAAAGTCACCAGAGCCTGCCTTGGAAGCTAAGCAGAGGCAGCTTTGGTTAGTACTTGGATGGGAAACTGCCAACAAATACCAGGTGCTGTAGGCTATATTTCAGAGGAAAGAACTGGCAAAACCAACTCTTTAAGTATTCCTTGCCTAAGAAAACCCTATGAAATCCATGGGGGTTGCCATAACTTGACATGTGGCTGGAAGACATACATTCACACACTGGAGGGATGGACAATCTCCCTTCGTCAGGGTATTGTGGTAGAACCCACCAGCAGCCACACTACAACAGAGCTTACTGCTACCACTGCTGACTTTCTCACCAAAACTTGGCAGCAGCTACAGTTGCTCTCAGGTGCCCAGATCATTCTCTTACTCCATAGCAATAGCACCTGCATTTCTATACCGCTTTATAGTGCTAAGCACTCCCTAAGCGTTTTACAGTGTGTTATCTAATTGCCCCCAACAAGCTGGGTACTCATTTTACCAACCTCGGAAGGATGGAAGACTGGTCAACCTGGAGCACTGCGGGATCGAACTCACAGCGTTGTGGCTGCAGTACCGGCATTTAACCACTGCACCACCAGGGCACCACTAGGCTGCAGGCCAGAGTGCCTCCTTTTCTGGGAGGTTTTTGTCTGAAGGGAAGGGGGCGGGGAATGCTGTGACTGCGACTACATGAGTTCTGGTGGTGATGGCTGCCACTGATTCTATGGGGTGCTACAGCAAAGGGCTGAATGGGGCACATGTGATGTTGCCCCTCGCCTGGTACTGCAGCTAAGCCTATGAGTAATGTATAAGTAATGGTTTCCTCCTGCCTCTGCTTTCTTTTGCAGCCTTTAATTTATGTTGATTTTAAAATGTGTTAGCTTCTTGGGGCAGGGATCTGTCATCTATATACCATGCCTATTGCTGCAGTTTTGGCAGGGTTTAGGCTTATGGGGTGTAATTTATTTTTCAGTAGTATCCTAAGGTCCACAAACTGGACCCAGACTCAGGAAAATGAACATAAATTTATAGAAGAAAATGATCCTGAGCACATGCTAAACACAAAAATTTGTTTCTAGTATCAGAACTGGACTTCGTGCACAGATCCTTTTACACAGAGGTCTACTCCAGTTTTCTTGATTTAATTAGCATCATTCACATCATTTTTCTTGTCCTTACTACTGAACAACTGCAGGGCTGAAGCCATTAGTAATCTGTAAATTGCCCAGAGATCTACCAGTATATGATCCTGTTCTGTTTTCTGCCTGTTAGTTTCATATAAATAACTATAACTGCAACCTATGATGTTGACATTGTTAATAAAAAAAATTGTAACAGACAGTTCTTAATACCTGCCCCCATTTTTAATTGTTTTGAATGATTACTTCAAGTACACTCATTTTAAAAAATCTCAGTATTTTTCTAAATAAAATAATTTTTAAAAAATCTTGGTATTCTAAATGTACTGTTCTCATTCTATATGTTGTGTTTTATCAAGAGATATATAATCTTTTTCATTTTCTTTTTTTATTGCTTACACATTTGCTTCAAAATCTGTGGTGTGTATATGGGAAGGAGCGGGTGAACTATAACTATTCTTCCAACCCCTGTAGCAGGCTTCCAGTTTTTCTGATGAAGCACGTACCTTCATCTCCCTCAGGATATTTAGAAGATGCATTTTGATTTTTCCAATATTTGGCAGTAGTTGGCCCCAGCTGAAAATGTAGTTGCTCCTTACACTATCTGCTTCATGTGATGAGTGAAATGGGTTCACATCATGGGTACGCAACATAGGAGAAACTTACATTTCTGCTAGTGACAAAAATACTGTTCACCGTGGGAGAGAGGCAGCTTCTGATCCTATTTGTGCAGCAAAGGGACAACACAGTGGCAGGTCCAAATTCCAGTGTTCGCAATCCATAAATAGTTGTCTAGTTCTCATGGGTCATATTGTAGAACGAGGCCTGTGAAATTAATTCTTAATGTGAATGACTCATAACACGAACCCAACAGCAGAGGCTGAGTGATATTAGGATGGGAATATGCAGAAATGATGGTTACAGAGACACTCTTTTTTATTGCTGTAAGAGAAGCAGTCAGGCTCTGGAATTTCTGATATGTTTTTCTACATAATGAATATAAACCAAGTGGCTGCACGCATCTTGTTAAGAGACCTGCACTCTGGATATTTCTCACAAGCATGTCATTATCTGATGACTGCAACACCAAGAAGGGACTTGGGTGATGGATCATTCATATTTATTAAACAAAAACAGATAGAACTCTGTTTCAAACACAATTCTTAATAGAGCCAGTTCACAAATCACATTTGTAAATTTCCTAGTCATCAAGCCTTGCTTTTTAAGGAGTCCTGTGAATTGGCTGTGGTATAGAGATGCCTGCTAGGGAAAAAGCAGAAGGTAGAAAGGTTCATTCCTTATGAAAGTGTAATACCTTACATATAAAGTCATGAATGTAGTACGCCTAGACATTGAAAAGTCTATGTTCCTCCCTGAGGGGAGTGTATATTGGTTTTTCTATTACTGTATATAATGAAATTTCCAAAAAGAGTAACAGAGAACCTGCTCATTATCCCATACTATGGCCCTGTCTACATGACGGGCAGAAAATCCATACAGGGGGTAAAAAATCGAAAAGGCAGACGTTCAAATGTGAATGATCTACCTACATGATTTTTTACCCCCCATAAAGTCCACATGACCTGGGAGGGAGCAGGAGAATAGTGGCGGTGGTGGGGGGGGGCTGGGAAGGGGGCCAGGGCCAGGGTCCTCCAGAGGAGGAAGACAGAGGAGGGAAGAGGATAGTGGCAGTGCGGTGGGACTGGGAAGAGATCCAGGGCCAGGGTCTTCTGGAGGAGGAGGAGGGAGGAGGATAGCAGCAGTGGTGGTGGGGCGTTTTCTCCGGAGGACCCTGGCCCCAGTCCCCTTCCCAGTCCCGCCACTGCCGCTGCTCTCCTCCCTCCTCTGGAGAAGACACCAAGAAGACCACATGGCTCAGCTACGAGGTTCGGATCCCTCCGGCTTCATTGCCTGGACACCGCATTGGATGGTACCTCGCTGGGGAGGAAGGTGAGGGCCACCACGCCGGAGGCGAAGCCAAGGAGTGGGCAGCCCAAGTTGGGTCGTTGCTTGTGCTGGGGCCTGAAGAGGAAGGGAGGGAGGGAGGGAAGAGGTTTAGAAGTGTCTGGTGAACCCTCCAGGTAGAGTGGGGCTCTCTTGGCTTTTCCTTTGCTTCCCTCCAGAAGTTCTCCCCTACGGAGGAGGAGGAGGACAGCGGCGGCGCCATCATCGCATACCTTTAAAAAAATGGCGGCCGCTGCTGATTCCCCTCTTTCCAAGCCCCACCCCCTCTACCTGGCCAGCCAATCAGGTTGCACTCCTGTTCGTATCTGTGCAAACAGGAGTGTTTAGACGGACACCCATTCGAATGTTTTCTGGATTAATCCCTGAGATCCGGAGGAAGCCCCAGATCCTCCACACACGGATCAAAAGTTGAGTTTTGCTGTCCCCCCCCCTCTGAATGACACGTATTTATTTGCCGATCTTTCGAATAAATATGTGTCCTTTTCCATCATCTAGATGGGACCTTTGTATCTTGTCAAAATGTCTATAAGAATATCCTTTAAAAGTAATGTTTGAATGTAACCAGAGACTGTTACTCATTATACCAATTAGGTAATTCTGTTCTTGTTCATTATGCTGTTTTTGAATGTCGCTTTGTTACATCCTCATTACCTCCTAAATCTACATACAGGTGACTGTGTTACTTGTAACTCATACCTTTCAAGATCTGGTTGAAAAAGCAGCCAGAACATACAAAAATTACCTAAATGACCAGAAAATTTGGCAATTTGGTTTCTTTTGTCTCCTACCCAAATTTGAAGTGGCCACATTTTCACAGATTCTTGGGAATGAAAGTGATATAGTCTCACTTTTAGCCATTTGGGGGCAGTTGTGTGGCCCATGGGATTTGGGGGACAGAATGATCCCTTCTCCTGCTGCAGTTACCCACTCTGATGTGGGATCATTCCTACAATATGCATTTTAGTGAAATTGAAGGCAAGTCCATAGACACTGGAACAAAGGATATAGGTTTGCAGAATGGAAGATGTACGCAGCAGCTCATAAAATAACTTAGCAGGTAAAAGCAAACCCAGGGTAGGATGTATGAGAGAGCCAAAAGTATTAGTGCATTCTTCTGAATTCATCATTAGTGGAATAGGAATGAGAAACATTCTTATACACATTAAGGCCTCATTTCTATTACTCCCAACTGGAGTAGAATCCACTGAATGAATGGGATTTACCTACAAGTTGACTCACCACTGAGCAATTGATTCAAGGTGTCTATTCCAACTGGGAGTAGACAAAAGGGTTCTAGCCAATGTGTGAACCAATTGCTAGAATACTCTGGCCTGTTGGTTAGGTAAACCCCACAGTTTTCAGCAGCTGTTAAGAATAGCCAGAGTGTCAAGATATGCGCTACAGCAGTATTGGCTGTTTCCTATTTTGCACTGTGTCATTGGTTGTTTCCTATTTTGCACTGTGTCTTCTCTGTCTTCCTCTTCTGTCAAGTCTAAGGGTGGTATCAAGTATAATAGCTGTAGTGAAGAAACGCCTACACCATACCCTCCTACTGTCCCAATGAATCTCTTGTTGTCTTCCTCCACTATCAAGTCTAAGGATGGTATCAAGTATAACAGCTGTAGTGAAAAAATGCCTACACCATACCTTCCAACTGTCCCAATGAATCCCTTGTTTTTCCATTTTTCAGTTGCTCTTAAAATATCTCAGTTTCTCTCTCCACCTTCCACTGCCCCCGCTTTATCCTCAGTTTAATTCAGTTGCTGCAAACTGAGTACAAAGTGCAATAGTAGTTTGCACTCAGTTAATTCAGCAGCGGGGGAGAGGAGATGATGGGTGCAGTCTTGCCCTTCCCAGTCAGTTCAGGCAAAAACAAACTGCTGCAACAATTTATAGCTTGTGCAGTCTTCCTCATTAATAACTTTGGCCATCTTTAACATAGTCGGATTGCTTGGCCACACATGTTCCAGTTTTCACCTGTAAAATGATGGAGGATATGCTACGCTGGTATCATTATGTCACCATTTATGGGGTTCCATCCTTCCCACTCCAGTTTTTTATGGCAAAGAAAGTGATGGGGAAGGCATAATGGGACAGGAGGCTTATGCACAGTGGGACATGGCTTGTATGGAACAGAATGTTCACAAAGATCCCTCTGTGGGCCAAGCTGCCATAGGGATTAAGAGATGATACCAGTACACATTCCAGGGGTCACAGCAGCAATGTCTAAGGAAGCAAAGTTAACCAATATCAGAGGGAAGGTTCGCAAACTCAAGAACTCATACCAAACAAGATTGTAATAAATAAATAAACATACTTCAAACAAATGATAGAAACAGGGTATAATATTTCAAACATACCCATGGACATAATAAGTAATTTAAGGTAAATAACCACAAAATGCAGGCCTGAATGGAATTCCAACAACTCATAACATGGATTACAAACATTCATAGAAAACAACAACATGCAATCTTAATATTTTGAAATAAAGCACAGGTAGAAATAAAGTCTATATGTATCCTGTCTATGCATGTTAGCAAGATGACTACAAATTGTGGAGTTATTTTTAGGTCTTCTTCAGGGGAGTTATTTTCATTATTCAACATAAGCTTACCGCATACTATAGTTGCATCAACCCAATATGTTAGCAATTTCTAAGGCAGCACTATAGTGTGTTGTGAAATAGCAAAAGATGTGAGAGACTTGGGTATCAATGAAGTCATAAGGAAATAACTTTCCACAAGGCTGTTGCGGGAAATACTAATTAAACCATGGGTTAGTAGATGTTAGACACTAGTTTTGCAAGCAGTTTTAAGTGGAGCTGATCATATAGTTCATCCTCTGTGGAACATTAAATGCATTTCTAACTTTTGAAATATGGATTATGCTCATACAGATTTAGTGACTAGAAAAAAATTATTTTAGACACTTCCCCCAAATAATGTTTCTGGTTTGGAAGTCCCCTAGAAGTCCTTTGCAGGGAAAGTCTAGAGCATCAGTGGTCTCACTAGGAGGGTGCTGGGTGGCGGCAGCTGCGGACCACACCAGGTGACACCATGAGAGGGGGTGACACCAAAATACATAATTTTTATGCAGTGTTTCAGCATAAATGTATATTTATTATAAAAATATATCTGGCACTGTGTCCAGCTAGGTGGGCCTTCCTTCTTGTTCCTTTTCTGCATGTAGGTTTTTGGTGACCTTCAAAGTTGTGCACATATTGCGTAGAATGCTGGGACTACTGAGGATTCTGTATGTTCTGGTATGGGAGGAGGTCCATGAAGGTGATATCATGATTTACTGCATTGTGTGACACCAACCCTAGTGATCCCACTATAGAGCATGGAAGCATTGGGGGCTGGAGGCATGCACAGAAGTATTTGTCCACTGATAATCTCAGTTGATCCAGACATGCAACTTTTATTTTGTACATACAGGCTGTATCAGCCATTTCTCTTTCACTTATTCAGCTCCAAGAAAATGCATTTTGATGTAACTAATATATATTATTGCAGATGACTTCATGATGTGTTGTTTTAGAGATTCATGAAGTAGCAGGAACTGAGTGAAGTAGGAGTGAACTGAGTGTTCTCATTTTGATTAAGTCTGAGGAAGAAAGCCTTCACTGTAGCAGGTAATGAAAAGGGAAAGGTGTGTTGGAGGCTTTAAAGAGTTTAGATTTCACCCCAGGCATTTTGAAGGACAAAGGATGTGCTGTTCATGGAGTATCTGATCTATCAGTAGCAGGTAGAGTCAACTGTTGCTGGATGCAGCTGCTCTTGGAATATTATTTTCTGACAGGCCTGATTTGCTCTATAGGCTTCTGTATTTGTTGCCCCTGTCATAATAGAAGAGAGGCTAAAAGGTGTCATTATTGTTTCATTGAAGTTTAAGAAGAGGCTAATTCTAGGTATGCAACAGAGAACGTGAGCAAGAGGGAAATCCACATTAGCCCTTATGAAAAGACAATGATTTTATAATGCATGTAACTTTTCTCTCTTTCCTCCCCCCAGCTCATTTCCCAGATTTCATCAGAACAAAACAGCTATAATAAGCTAGAATAGAATGTTAATCATTCTCTTGAAGGATATGGAGTTTGCCCCTGAAATGCCCCCTTTCTAGTGTTTGGGAAGCTCCGTTGTTTTATTTCTATATTATCAAAAGTTAGCAGAAGATTTTATGTCTTTCTGTTACTCAGATCTTCATTGCAACCATTGATCTATTTTCATTTCTGTATCCATAAAAAGAAGTCCAAGTTCAATAGAAATTCTAAATACATTGTTTCTAAAAAAGTAATGAGGCTTCCTACCTGCTATTTTGGGTATATAAAGCAATTTAAATGGAGTGCACAACTTCTCTTTTCATTAATTTCAAATTCAGATTGTTAAATGGTATTTCTCAAAACATTCCTATTACCTTCCTGTTTTGTGTGTTTTTAACTATATTTTAATAATGGTAATTTAATGTAATGCTTTTTAAACTTTTATAGCTTGTGATGTTTTAGTTGTACTGTATTTTTCAATTACTGTAAGTTGCCTTGAATTCCTTCTTGGGAGAAAAGCAGGCTATAAATCCAATAATAAATAATTAAATAAAATTTCTAAATGACCAGCTTGGCTTCAAACTTCTGTATTTTTCTGGCTGCTTCTCGTATCCGTTGCCTAGCCACACACACATTCATTTCTCAGAACTTTAAACAATTGTCAAATGATTATGTAATGCTGAAAATACATAGTGCATCCAATTAACTTTAATAAAAAATGAACTGAAATGGTTGTTGTTGTTGTATGCCTTCAAGTCATTTATGACCTACGGTGACCAAATTTGTTCAGTTCCCATTATCACAGAGGGAGTTTGCCCTTGCCTCCTCTGAGGCTGAGAGAGTGACTTGCCCAAAGTCACCCAGTGGATTTTCATGGCTGAGTGGGGATTTGAACCCTGATTTTCCATCATCCTAGTCTAACAATCAAGCCACTGCAACACACTGGTTAGAATGTGTAATTATTTTGGGAAGAAGCCCAGACTTAATAGATTTAAGTTTTCATACTGTATTAGTTTGTTATGGATAACAGAGGTCTGTCAGACAGCAATATTTATAGTAACAGTATGATTCTGGATTGGATTTTGGACCAATGTAAGCCAGTGACCAACTTAAAAAAAGAGAACTTGGCTTGGATTCTCAAGTCAGTAATGGCAGTAAGTGGGGCAGGGCAGGACTGATGGGCTTCAGTGGGCTTACAGTTAATTAGTATGCTTGTTTGACACTTTGTAGCATCACTGAAAATTGCATTGAGAAGCCTTTCTATATAGCATGTCTGTCATCACTCAGAGGGTTATATTTTAGGCTTATAAAGGTAGTGAGAATCAGCATGGTATACTGGTTTGAGTGCTGGACTAGACTCAGGGAGATCAGGGTCTGAATCCGTCCCTCAGCCACAGAGACCCACTTGGTGACCTTAGGCAAGTCATGCTCTTTCTGCCTCAGAGGAAGGCAATGACAAATCTCCGCTGATGAAAACTGTAAGATAATAGAGTCACCATATGTTGGAGGTGACATGAAGGCACATAACAAACTCTGACTGGTACTCTGGAGCCCAGCAACATTTGGAGAGCCACAAGTCACACTTTCTCAGCTTTAGAAGACAGTAATGGCAAACCTCCTCTAAATAAATCTTGCTGAGGATAACCTAGGATATGGTTGCTATAACTCACAGTCAATTGAAGGCACATAACAGCAACATCATATATAAGCAACAAACTCGTATGTGTATTCATTATCATATGCTCAGTATCTGCACAGTGTTAGGTGCCAATTAGATTGCAGAAAGGATTTGCATTCTGAATACAGCTGTATACAGACAGTACTACAAAAATGTGGAAGGAATGAGAAATTTATCTACTCCAGAACATATGCATGACTTCTCTCCAATATAGGTGAAGAAATATTGCAGTCACTTATGCATCTCTCTCTTTCTCTACTGGGAGTGGAGCAAACTAACACTTTTGTGTGTGTGCACATAATAGAGATGGATGGAATAAAATAAAAAGCATTGTAATGCAAAAGGCAAATGGAAATACAGTCAGCCCTCCATATCCACAGATTCTGTATCTACGGATTCAACCATCCCCTCTCTCTCTCTCTCTCTCTCTGGCTTTTCTTCGCAAACGAAGATTCAGGAAGGACTCATCCCGCGCTTTCTGCAAGCGCGCTGATGACTAAAAAGGCCAATCCGAGATAAACAAGTCCGGTTGCAAAAAGCACAGCAGAAGGTCTCCTTGGGTGATGTTTTTGGGTTGTGATTCTTTCTGCATTGTCGTTTCTCTTCAAGACTTGTTCGGCATGAGTTCTCAAATAAGGCTGCAACACTGTGGATAGTGCGTCTCCATGCCTCCCGATGTGAGGCCAGGGCGGACCACTGTTGGTGATCAATTTGGCCGAGCCTGAGATGTTGTTTCAGGGAGTCTTTGTATTGCTTTTTTGGAGCGCCCCTCTTACGCTGACCCGTGGCGAGTTCACCGTAGAGTAGTATTTTTGGGAGGCGATGGTCCTCCATCCTAGAAACGTGCCCTGCCCAGCGCAGCTGTGTTCTCAATATCATGGCCTCAATGCTGGTGATCCCTGCTTGCTCAAGGACAGCAACATTCGTCACATAGTCACTCCAGTGTATATTTAGGATTGTGCGTAGACAGCGCTGATGAAAGCGCTCGAGGAGTCGTAAGTGGTGGCGATAGGTGACCCATGTTTCAGATCCATAGAGGAGGATAGACAGTACGATGGCTCTATACACACTGATTTTTGTGCTTTGCCTCAGGTGTTTATTGCTCCAGACTCTTTTGTGAAGTCTTCCAAATGCACTATATGCCTTTGCTAATCTGTGATCGATCTCTTTGTCAATCTTGGCATCTGAGGAGATGATGCTTCCCAGGTAAGTGAACTGCTGAACGGACTTGAGCACAGATTTGCCGACGGCAATGTGGGGATGGTGGTGTTCGTCCTGTGGTGCAGGCTGGTAGAGAACTTCTGTTTTCTTCAGGTTGACTTCTAGCCCAAACAGCTCAGCTTGAATATATATGAATATTTTCAAGCTGTGGATGGTTTGTTATTTGTGTGTGTGTGTATATATATATATAAATAAAAAACTTTGATTTTGCCATTTTGTATAAGGGATACCATTTTATTATGCCATTGTATATAATGAGACTTGAGCATCCACAGATTTTGGTATCCATGGGGAGTCCTGAAACCAAACCACAGGTGGATACTGAGTGCCCACTGTATCTGACACCACTCAAAGGGGCAAATTAGATGTGACATGTTTTTAATGGGTAATAGTAGCCATGTAGCCCTATTAGACTGAGACCATGGAATTGGAATGGTTAACATTTGCCCTTCCATACCATTCTCCTGACTAAAATTCCCTTCTGCTCAGCTTGCATCATGGCATGAAACATACAAGTGCAAGCTAATATTAACTTTTTTTTTTTTAAATCCTGTTTTCTGAGCAGGAAATACAGTCATGCACCAAAGGTCAGTCATTCCATGCTGACATGAATCCTAACAAAAAGCATGTGCTTTAACCAAAAGGTGGCTGAGGATCAGCACCTTACAGCATTGATATCAGTTTCAAAAACTGGAAATACAAAAGGGACAACAAAAGGGTGACTGAAGATAATCAACCTAATCAGGGCAATTTCCTTAGTAAATTGTACTGTTGCCAACTTCAGGCTACCCTGGAGCAATCTGGCTCTTTGTTATTTATTTATATAGCACCATAGGCTTTACATGGTTGAATTCACACCTATGGTCTGATGAGTAGTCCTAGTTTCAGAAGGTTACTTTTCAAAAGTGGCAGCTAATTGGAGCTGTATTCACTGAGCCAAACCTGTGCTGCTGAGTTACCATGCTATGGGGCTCTTCTGATAGCATTTAATTGTACTGATCCCAGATTTTTCTTTCTTTAGGGATGCCTGAGCAGAACATAAATCTCAAACTATGCCAGCTTTTTACATGTGTTGACATGTAGAACTAGGCAGGAGTGTTCTGCAGACTTTTGTGACTACTGCAGCCTGCCAGTAGCTGATCACTGATCTTCTCAGTCACCCCTGTTTGTGCCAAGAGAGAATAAGGATGGGATAGTTCTGAAAAGGACACTATCCTACTTAATCCTCATCAACCTTCCCAACCACCAGGGAGGTATATGAGGTGTACTTAGCCCTTAGAAAAAAGGGGGTTGGATAACAGCTTAGGTGTCCTTGGCTTTGTCTCTAGTGACCCTTTGGCTTTGCCACTGGTGACCAGAGCCTGCTCTCCACCAGCTCCCGTGGTTGTCAGCTGCCACTGAGCTATGGGCTTTTTGTCCCTCCTGATTCAAAGGCTTAGAAGATGCTCTTCTGTCTCATTTGACAAAGTGGCCTTTAAGGGTTGTCTCCCCACAAGCCTTTCCCCTTCTTCTTCTGTCTCACAGGTCTCCTCTGACTTTGGCACCCAGTGGCCAAACTAGAATTTGCAGGAGAAGCTTCCCCCATGAATGCATATTCATGCCAGTGAGCAGCTTCACTTGCCAAATTTTGTCCTTATTATGCAGCCTTTAAATTAATAGGAGCCTTGCCAACAAAAATGCTGACAACTCTGTTAATGAGACAACTTTTGTTATGCTTCAGGGAAATTATCTGTAAATCCACTTGAGACTGTTTCAGCTGGTTCTGTTGAGTATTAATTAACAATCATTCTGCACTCCAAGCTATTTTTATGTTTTTATGATTACATAAATGGAAATAACTCTCTCAGAGAAGGCATAGGCATGTAAGTGCACAGTGCAAATATTGCCTTTTCCAAACAACTTGGAAGCATTTATTCCTCCTTGCCCCATGAAGAATGTATACATTTATTTTTCATAGGTAAAGGAAAAAAGGTTTGTATGCATGCACATGTGCATGCACATGTGTGCACATACACATGCAGTCAATGGGCCACTGGTTTTAGTTTCAAATAAAATTCCATTGAAATGTACCATTTTGAAATCTTCTGCAAGGTAGTTCCATCTACTACTATTCACAGAGATCAAAGGGGATGATTACTTTCACACATTTTGAAAATGACTTCATTTTATGAATCAGGTGTTTATTACTTTGAATGTGTTCCAGCAGATCTTACAGCCAAACTAGGTATGAACTTACTTGTGTGAATGCAATTAATGTGCATGTTTTGCATTATATAACTCACAGTCCAGAGGAACTTGAGTAAGCTGAAGACCTGAAGCATGTGGAGGGGAAGTTTAACTCACTCTGCCGTGGTGTCATGATGGCCTGCCCAGCCATCATGGGGAGTTCATCTCAAAAACATACAGTTCACAGCAGTGGAAAATTCCATTCCCTGGGTTCCATAGCAGCAGGTATGGTAAGGGGGTGGGAATCTCATTTCCTAAACATGACATCACATCACCTGACTGGAGAACCAATCAGATTTGGCAATGCAGAACCAATTAGAGATGAGCAAAGGACTTTTAAGTTCTGACCTCCCTTTGTTCAAGAGAGCACATAAGGAGAGCACATGGCTTAACTAGCAAGATAACTAAACTGTGATATAGGAGGTTGGGGGGAGCTAACCTCCCTCATGACCTGATAACATCAAAAGGGCCCCAAGGGATATCTGAAATCTAAGGAGAGACTTCCTTCCAAAAGGACTTTGAATTTCCATCTTCAGAACCAGCTAGGCAGGCTAGGAGGAGCCTGGCCTAATAATCCCAATTGGGATATGGACTTTGCATGGACATCAGAATTGTAAGTTACCATTATCTTAGCTTAGGGACAAGTCTAGCTAGTTGCATTAGTTTTTATGATTTAATTTTAGTGCTCTGACTGAATGTATAACTTCTGTAAACCTAAGCTGAAAGCCTGGGGGAGTGCTTTTCCTCAATGTTAGCCTTAAGCCTTTGGAATTAAAATAAAGCTTTTCCTGTTGTTCCTAATCTCCATGGCCACACACCTTTCTTGGTCAGCTGTCTGAACTTCTCTGGGATAGAGAAAAAGGTCCTTGTTGATATTTTAACACAACCTGTCTGGCTTCTTGCTGCACTAGGATGGGTCCCAAGCTTGTGCTTATCCATGTGGCTCTCTCTCCATGTGCTTTCCAGCATGTGGCCCGAGAACAAAGGAATTCAGAAAACTTAAAAGTCTTTTGGTCATCTCTAATTGGTTCTGCATTGCCAAATCTGATTGGTTCTCCAGTCAGGTGATGTGATGTCATGTTTAGGAAATGAGATCCCCACCCCCTTACCATACCTGCTGCTATGGAACCCAGGGAATGGAATTTTCCACTGCTGTGAACTGTATGTTGTTGAGATGAACTCCCCATGATGGCTAAGCGGCAGGCCATCATGACACATGGTCTCAGCAGAAATCTCTTCTCTGAACAAAGGAGCCTAATCTGGCAGTAGTCAGTATAGTTGTCCCTTCATATTAGCTGGGGTTTGGTTCCAGGACCCCCCTGTGGATACCAAAATCCATGACTACTCAAGTCCCATTATATGCAGTGGCATAGCAAAATGGTGTCCCTTATATAAGATGGCAAAATCAAGGTTTGTTTTTTGGATTATTATTTTTAAATAGTATTTTCAAGCTGTGAATACTTAAATCCATGGATACCAAATCGTGGATACGGAGGGGCAACTGTAGTAAAAGCTGGAGAAGGGGGCCACCTTCACTTCATGGTATAAAGTGTTGGTGCAGCCAATGAAAAGCCCCTGGTGGGCTCTCATCACCATAAGTTGTGCCTCCACCTTTCACTCCATTGAAGGGACACAGAAAGGGGCTTCTCCTTCTTAGGCAGCAGGCAGGATTGTGTGGGTGGAGGCAATCTCTTAGGTATCTAGGACTCCTTATGGGAATTTATATGCTTAAATAATGATTGCTCAGTTATTACTAATATCACTGTGAACTGACTTTGGGTGCATCTACACTGTAGAAATAATGCAGTTTGACACCACTTGAAGTAATGTGCTCTATCCCATGGAAGCCTGGGATTTGTAGTTTTACAAGGTGTTTAGCCCTGGTGGCACAGTGGTTAAATGTCAGTACTGTAAGCCACAAGGTTATGAATTCGATCCCAGAGGCCTCCAAGGTTGATTCCATCCTTCCGTAGGCTGGTAAAATGAGTACCGACTTGCTGGGGGCAATTAGCTAGAAAATTATTGTAAACCACTTAGGGAACGGTTTTCTGTGGTTTTTTTTTTTTTCTGAGGCCGTGTTCTGGAAGAGTTTATTTCTGACGTTTCTCCTGCATCTGTGGCTGGCATCTTCAGAGAATGGTTGGGTAGGAGTGTGTGTGGGGTTTATATACTGTGAGTCCCTTTGGAGAGGATATGTAAATTTGTGTATTTGAATGACTAGTTCCTGGGGGGAGATATGCAAGGAGGATTAGTGTCTGCTTGGCTAATGGTCCCTGGGTGGAATTCATTTGCATGTGTTGAGTTTTGATTTTAGTGTTTTGATTTTTTGATGCACAGAGAAGCTATTGAAATCCACAAACACCTGGACAATTTCAACAGGAAAGAAGAAACCCTAAAAGTAAACAAAATCTAACACTAAAATCAGTACTCAACACATGCAAATGAACTTCACCCAGGGACAGGAGGATTTCCAGCAGACAATGGACCATTAGCCAAACAGACACTAACCCTCCTTGCATATCTCCCCCCCAGGAACTAGCCATTTAAACACACAAATTTACATATCCTCTCCAACAGGGGCTCACAGTATATAACCCCCCCCTCCTACCCAACCATTCTCTGAAGATGCCCGCCACAGATGCAGGTGAAAAGTCAGGAATAAACTCTTCCAGAACACGGCCTCACAGCCCAGGAAAACCCCACAGAAAACCTATGGATGCCGGCTGTGAAAGCCTTCAACTTCATGCTTAGGGAATGCTTTGGCACTGATAAGCAGTGTATAAATATCAATGCTATTGCTATTAGCCTTCTCTGTCAGAGTTCTGGTGCCTCAGAGAACTACAAATCCCAGGATTCTGTAGGATGAAGCCATGGCAATTAAAGTAGTGTCAAATTGCATTGTTTCAACAGTGTGGCTGAACCCTCAGTTTCTATTCATTCCTTCACTGTGGATGTCATTTAAAAGAATCCCTCAGTAAATACTCTAAAGGCACCAGATCCTGCCTGTTCTAGGAAGCTAAGTAAGGTCAGCTCTGGTTGGTACTTGGATGGGAGACCACCAAGGAAGCACCAGGTGCTGCAGGCTATATTTCAGAGGAAGAAACTGACAAAACAACCTTTGAGTATTCCTTTCCTAAGAAAACCCTATGAAATGCATGGGGTTGCTATAAGTCAACAGGCAATTTAAAGACATATACTGTACACAGATCTGTTTGTGAAGAAAAGCAGAGTACACATATACACACTCAAGTAAGAGGAAGTGGTAATGGTCAGATCTACCCAGTGAAGCCCAACACTCCTTTTTAGCTGTGGAACTTTGACAACTCCATCTTTCTCCCTTCTTATAGAGATGGAGACAACAACCATATATGACCTAGGAGGTTAATTCTAAAAAGTGCCTCCAGTTATTTATTCCATCTTGGATAAAATACCTTCCTAGAGCATTAGTCAGCTTTCATTTTATATTGGCTGCCAGATCTTTCTAAAGCCTCTGGGCAGGGCGCATCTCAACAGGATCTACTGTCAGATGCTGAGATCCTGCAGTGATGAGTTCTGCTGAAAGTCAGAAGTTCCCTGCTCCAGGGGGATTGAAACTGAAAATAGGGACTTTCAAATTACATAAGGAAGTACTTAAAGTTTTGGGATTCTGTTTGTGTCTGTTCAGGCAGGGGAAAGATGTAACAAGAAAGAAAAAGCTGAATTTAGGAATGAGAAGTTCCAAGGCAGCATTCATGTGTTCTTGAGCATTTTTAGGCTCAATGATAAAAGAGTTAATGAAAATATCAGGAGGAGGCAATTCTTCCCCCCCCCCTTTCCAGAGCTGGAGGTAATAATCTTCTTTCAGTTCTTTCTTTGCTAATTGAAGAGTTGACATTATCCCCTTCAGTGAAAGAACCCTTTGTCAGAGTTGGTTGCTGGGCAAATCAAAATCTTGGCAGTTGGATGGTAAGGCCTCTGAAATTCTTCTTTACACATCACTTTCCTAAAACAGGTAATTTAATGGCCTTTTCAGATGCAAGAATGTGGCTCAGCTTTTCCTTTTCTGCCCCAGTCTTGTCCTTTAGGAACTGCAAATAATTTACTTTTCTTTAAAAGGCTATCTACTCATGAGCCCAGAATTTTTTTGTGCCAATTATATCCAGAAAACCAAGGGAAAGGTCATGAAGTCTAGACACTAATCCGAAAGTACGGCATTTCTCCTCATCTAGTTGCCTAGCAACATGGATTAATGTTTGAGAATGACGATGACAGTCATTGAGTCTTGTGAAGGTATGTGGTGCCAAAGCTGTACCACCTTCTTGGCTCCAGCTTGTTCTTCTCTTTGCCAAGAAACTCCAGAAAACAGCATCTCTGCTTGGGAATCCCGTTCCCCCCTACCCATGCCCCTGTGACTGATACTGTATGTACTAATACTGGAGGAGAGAGCAAAAGTGTTGAATAAATTGATTCATTAGGTTTTTGTTGGGATTGTCATGGTTAAAAAAAATGAACTGCAAAATAAAATGTGTAAGATTTTCTCTCTCCCCCCTCCTTTCCTCTTCCCCCCCTCCCCATTTCCTTCCATTATGTCAGTGATCCTATCTGTAAAAAAAAATCCAACTCACCCCCCCCACCCACCACATTGTGGTGATACTTTTATTAAGCCAACCCAAAAGGTGCAAAATATGTTATACAAGCTTTCAGAGCTCACAGTCTTCTTCATCAGGCCTGGGTGTTAAAAGTCATGTTAGGGGAAGAAATGTGATGATGGAAGGTCACAGCTGCAGCTCTCTTGAAATGTTAAAGCTTGAGATGCTAATGCCGAGATGTTGCATAATGTATTTTGTGCCTTTTATTTTGGCCTACGTAATAAGATATCACCACAGTGTTTTTCGGTTTTACTATACTGTATTTTGCTACATGGCCAACACAGCTATGCCTGAGTAAATAAATTCTCTAACCTTGCAGTTTTGTCCTTGCCCTGATACTTTAAAAGTTGCAGTGTGTGCTTCCTCCTCATTACTTTTCGTATTATTAGAAGTTACTTTTGATCTGTTACTTCACTTCTTTAATTACTTCTTTCTCAGTCTTTCCCTTGCCATCTCTATAGAGTACTATATACTAGCTTGGAAAAAATATTATTCTCTGAAAGATTAGATCACAAATGGGTGCTCTAGAAACTGTCTTTAACCCTTTCCAGAAATCAGTGTAGGTTGAGTGAACATGTGTAGGGATGAAGCAGGGGGGCAGTGATTGTAGATCTAGAGCTTGGAAGCAGCTACTGGTAGTTACCGTACTTGCAGTTAGCACATTTGACAATAAGGAAGATATACTGTATTGATATTGCATTATGATTGTAAGTTAAAAAGGGATGACTTGGCTCCTTTGCAGCATAACAGTAACGTTTAGTTACTTCAATAGCTATCGGGTACTAAATGGTAGAGGAGGAATATCCTGCCAGGTGCTGCTTTATGCTCTCTTGTGGATGTTAATACGACAGTGAAATGGATATGTAACGAGTAGGTTTCATACTACAGGCCAGTGACTTGTAGCATTAAGATGGTTTGAAATAAAATTAAATCAAAGTACAGGTGAGTCTCAATTTACGTTATCTCCATTTTCAACATTTCAAATTTACAATGTTTCTGCAGAAATAAATAAATAAATAAATAAAGACTCAACCACAATAAATAGTTATCCTAGCACGACTGTGATGTTGAGTGAGGTGGAAGAGGCAAGAAAGTGAGGATGTTGAGGTGAGTTGGAGTTTTGTTGTAAGAAAAGCTCACTGGACTGAATTTCTGGTCCCTGCCTAGGCTGGGGGAATGGGAAGGGAGGGGGAGAAAGCAAATACTGTATCCTCTTAGCATTGCCAGAGTGAAGGGCTTTCCTTTGTCTGCTTAAAAGGAACTGTGTGAGGAGGAGGAAGAAACTGGAATCATGGAGTTTTGATGTGGCTGGAGGGAAGCATTTCCTTTGCTTGCTCAAGTGAGAGAGCCGTGGTGGGGAAACAGCAGAAATGCCAAAAGGAGTACCTGGTATCAAGCACGCTGGAGTAAAAATGACAAAGAAAGTTGTGGCGTCCTAAAGCCTGCGTATATAAACTATGACTGAGTGGGAATAGAGAAGTCAGTGGGTGTTGTGTGCATGTTGTTGTTGCTGCTGCTGTTTTTAGTGAAAATGGTTACTGTACAAGAGATATAATGTCTCTCCTCCTATTGTGCCCTCTGCACCTGCTGTAGAAAACTCAGCAGGATGTGTGTTGCCTCTTTTTCTGTCCCGATGTGGTTTGTCCACCTGTGAAGCCTCCTGCAGAAGGCACAAGAGAAGAATACAGTTGTTACCAGTTGCTGTCAGTCTGTATGTTCCTCTGAAGAGGAATGATCATGTAATGGCAAGCCAGCTCACCCCAGCCAAGGCTCCTTAGGATCAGCCAGTTGCTGATTTATGGAGAGCATCTGAACATTTCCATAGCCTTGAAAGCATAAGCTCTGATGTTTTATGCTTTAAATTTCTTTAAAATTGTTGGTTGGTTGAGTAAAATCACTAACTATGGCTACTTCAGCTCCATGGGAAAGAATCCCCCTGGTCCCCAGTGATTAACTATGGTACTGGTTCCCCCATTTATGTCAGTTTGAATCTACCATAGGAATGGCAACCCTGATATAAACCGAGACACCCCCGTAATTGTTTTAGTTTCCTCTGGGAGGCAAGAGAATGAACCATTACATTTAAAAGATCACACTAATCATCCCTAACTAATTCCTTTTGAAAGTAATGTTCCCAACTCTGGGCATTGTCCCTGTCCAGCCTGTGCATATTCAATAGTGTAGGAGTAAGCAGTGTTCATGCTTGCTAAACCTACAAGCTGTCCTCCAAAACACTGAGGTCCTCCAGGTGCAAACTGTAGTATAGGTTGGGGGAGTATTGAAGCAATGGACATACACGGAGTATGTCCAGACCCTTAGAATCAAGGAGAAGGCTGCCTCTGAGGATATGCTCAGCTCAGGAGTTTGTTTTTACAACAGGACTGAGCAGGTACCGTATATTCCGGCGTATAAGACGACTGGGCGTATAAGACCACCCCCCCAATTTCCAGCCAAAAATCTAGGCCTAGGCATATATTCGCCAGATAAGACCACCCCCCCAATTTGGCTGGCTGGGGGAGCCTTGCCAGCTGATCCTCTTTGTTTCCCAACTCATGAGGATCTCCTCGTGAGCTGGGAAAGCGAACAGGATCAGCTGGCAGGGCAACATTCGCCCCTCTCTTCAACCTTCCAGTCAAACTGGACTCGAAGGTGGAGGAAAGGGGCGAAAATGCCCAGTTTGCCTCAGCAGCCCCCTTCCCTCCGTCTTGGCTCTTCCGAAGGGGACCAAGGTGGGGGAAGCGGGGGCGGCCGCGGCAAACCCCTAGATTCGCCCCCTCTCCCCACCTTCAAGGAAGGTGGGGAGAAGGGGCGAACATGCCCCGTTTGGCTCCATAGGGAGGATGC
Organism: Gambelia wislizenii; assembly: GCA_030847615.1. NCBI lineage: Eukaryota > Metazoa > Chordata > Lepidosauria > Squamata > Crotaphytidae > Gambelia > Gambelia wislizenii. The sequence goes on from JAUMIR010000001.1 coordinate 341,199,573, forward strand.
GGGGCCGTGGAGCCAAACCCCGGGATTCACCCCCTCTCCCCACCGTCAAGGGAGAGGGAGCGAATCTAGGGATTTAACTCCACAGCCCCGATCCCTCCTTCTGGGCTCCCTCCTCCCGCGATTCCCCAACCCATAGGAGGCTGCCCAGTCTCCTGGTGGGTTGGGGAATGCGGGATGGCCAGCTGGCTGGGGGGGTGGAGGGAGGGGGCTTGGCAGCCACCCCCCTCTCCAAAGCACAGCTTTGGGGAAGGGGGGTGGCTGGGGGGAGGGGGCTTGGCAGCCACCCCCCTCTCCAAAGCGCGGCTTTGGGGAAGGGGGTGGCTGGGCGGAGGGGGCTTTGCAGCCACCCCCCCTCTCCAAAGTGCGTTTTTGGGGAAGGGGGGTGGCTGGGCGGAGGGTGGCTGGGTGGCTGGGGGGAGGGGGATTCGCAGCCACCCCCCCTCTCCAAAGCGTGGCTTTGGGGAAGGGGGTGGCTGGGTGGAGGGTGGCGGGGTGGCTGGGACTTCGCAGCCACCCCCCTTCAAAGCTCGGCTTTGGGGAAGGGGGTGGCTGGGTGGAGGGTGCCTGGGTGGCTGGGGGGAGGGGGCTTCGCAGCCACCCCCCTCTCCAAAGCGAGGCTTTGGGGAAGGGGGGTGGCTGGGCGGAGGGTGGCGGGGTGGCGGGGGCTTCGCAGCCACCCCCCCCTCCAAAGCGAAGCTTTGGGGAAGGGGGGAGGCTGGGTGGAGGGTGGCTGGGTGGCTGGGGCTTCGCAGCCACTCCCCTCTCCAAAGCGAGGCTTTGGGGAAGGGGGGTGGCTGGGCGGAGGGTGGCTGGGTGGCTGGGGGGAGGGGGCTTCGCAGCCACCCCCCCTCTCCAAAGCGAGGCTTTGGGGAAGGGGGGTGGCTGGGCGGAGGGTGGGGGGGTGGCAGGGTGGAGGGGGCTTCCCAGCCCCCCTCCCTTTTGGGAGGGGGGGTGGATGTTTGGGGGGTGGGCAGGGGGAAGGGAGGAGGGGGCTTCTCCGCCACCCCCCCTCCTGAAAGCCGCGGGTCCTGCGGCTTTCAAGAAGGGGGGTGGATGTTCGGGGGGTGGGCGGGGGGGGAAGGGAGGAGGGGGCTTCTCCGCCACCCCCCCTCCTGAAAGCCGCGGGTCCTGCGGGAGGTGGATGCTCGGGGGGTGGATGCTCGGGGGGTGGGCGGGGGCAGGGAGGAGCACTTTGCTTCACTCCCTGCTGGTCTCCTGACTCTTCGCTCGGTTTGCGAAGAGGCAGGATATAGGCAGGCAGGTGAAGCAAAGTATATCCGGCGTGTAAGACGACTGTGGATTTTGGAGGGCACTTTTGAGTGCTCAAAAGTCGTCTTATACGCCGGAATATACGGTAATCATTTCACACCAGGAATGGACAAAATGCAGCATGCTGTCTATATGTGGCCTCAATATATAAATATTTTTGGCAGTCTTCCCCAAATTTAATTTAAAAAACCCCTGACATTGCAGTTTGCTTCCAGCGTTAGGCAGAAAAGCATTAAATGCAGACAAGTCAATGGGAAAAGGAGCAAAATGTGCCATAATAAATGTATTAGACAGTGTAGTTCTTTTAAATTCAGTACTGCAGTCAATATCACATTAACTAAAGCCAATTTAAAGATCTATAAACATACATTTAACAATAATCAATTGAGTGGAAGATTTTATTAACAACCACTGGGGTTTTAATATGAATTTAATAATATTTAATGACTTAATTTCAATCAATTATAGCTACTTTTAATGTACTTTATTACAGTTCTTCTATGTATTTTCAACTAAATAAACAATGGAAAAACAAACATGAGGCCCTTAAGCCCATGGACAACTTGAAAATTGGCCCCATGGTCCCATGGCAGTTGCCCACCCCTGTTTCACACATGAATCCACTCCTGCTTTTCCCCTAAGTGGTCTCACCTTTAGTAGCCTAATTTAAAGAGCATCCCACATCTTTGTTGCTGTTGTTAACCAACAAGGGACAAAGATCCATGCCAATCTCCTGTAGTCACCCAGATATTTACCTCTAATCCCAGTCTATCTCCTGCCTCTGAAGGTAGATGTTTTGAATAGACCATATGTATGCCAGTTTCTGTTTCTAATGGGGAGCCCTGCTTTCCTGCTTCTCCACCCCACAAAAGTACTATTGCATAGACTTACTATGCTGTTCTTGGTGTAACAAACTTCCTTACAACTAGGGGAAGGATTGTAGATGTCGTTGGACAAACTCCCAGATTCCCTCAACATTACCCATGTTGGTTGGGGGTTTGTGGCTTGAAGTTCCAACAACATGCAGCCCGCTTATGGCTGAGAACCTCTCTTCAGCTGGCTTTGATCTGTTCAGCTTTGCTGTTCTCCTGAAGGCAACGTCAGTGATTGTTTCACTTCCAGCTTGATCACGTTAATTTTACCTGTTCCTGAATGTGGATTTTGTATGATGCATTCTTTCTTTGTATTCAGAAGAACAGGACTGGCTTTATGCTGCAGGGGTTGCTGACAGTAGCAGGTTCCAGATGTAGAATGAATGCATGTAAGTTTGAGGGTAGAATTAGGTTCAAGCATTTTATCACATGAAAGTTACTACTGTACTTTGTTCATTGGGATACTAGATTTGATACTAACAAAAGGAAGAGGAGCACTGATCAGGACAAGATGAGATGTATCCACATTCAGACTAATGTCCAGTGAGCTGATTTTAACAAACAAATAATGCTGCTTGATGGTTGTATTTGACAGCAGTATTTCATGGTTTGCGCTTCTGAACGAGAAATGCTGAGGTTAGCTGTTGTCTAGCTTTCTTCTTTTATGGGTGCTTGTGAATGACTGGAAACGAAACATTCACATTGTCATAAGTGAATGGCTGAAGAGAACAACAAAGTTGCAATGGCTGGTGAATACAGTTCAATGGATCATGTTCTTGGTGGAAAACCTTGCTGGCACACCATAGTTTAGGCAGTGTCTAATAGTAAAAATCTTCATTTTTATGTGGTATTTTAATTGTCTTGTTATTACAGCTAACAGACATCCTCCCTCCAAATTGGTTGGGGAACGTGGTGTAAATCTCCTTCTATGAACACCACAGTTCAGCAGCTGATGGCAGAATTTTCTGGTACATCTTTTAGTTGGTATTTATGCCCTGAAGAGGTGGAGAGATGGATGAGAGACATTGTGGTTCAACACTCAGTGTTTGTGAAGAGTAAAATTATCATTAAACATTTTTGGAGAATCATAAACAAAGGAAACAATGTTTATTGAGATGTTACAGGACAAAACGTGGGAAGAGTTTTGTCCTGTAAGCTGATGCACTATGATTCAAATAACTGTTCACACACAGCTCTTAGGTTGGCAGTAATATTTGGCCTTTTCTGCTCCTTTCTAAAAACATGTTCTAGAAGAGGTTCCAGCCCCTGGGGCAGGATTTGAGATGTTCAGAGGCTGAAGTGCAAGGGAGAATTGTGTCCCCCTATTTAGGCTGGCTTATGCTCTTGCACAAGTGGAAGTCCAACATTTTTATAGAGTTATGCATTCACTCATTCTGATATGCAACTTTTCACACCCTCAAAGGCATCTGTCTGAACCTGTTTTGATAGTTTTTCATCAATTTCTAATAGCCTGCTTATTTGTGGAGTAGGGAAGGGGGAATACATCTGAATGCAACTCTTTGTTTTCTGTCCTTCTAAATGCTACAGAACTTGACGTAAGATAAGCACTCACCATAGCTTGAATCATGGTCTTACTTTAATATGTGTTCTATTAATATAAAGAGATGTGCCCGCTTAGTAGTGAAAAATAGATGTTTTAGAGATAGTAAATTATACAGGAAGATGGTAGAATCCACAAACCATCATTTGACTTTTGACTTTTGACTTTTTCTTTTCTTTCTTTCTTCATTTAATTTGTATATTGCAAATTAAATATATAAAAGCTTGACTGGACAAGTTAGATCTTAGAAATGTTACTTTTATGGATTATACTTCCCAGAATTTCCCAGCCAGCATGTTGTCCATAGGCCATAGTGGCTAGGAGATTCTGTGAGTTGTAGTCCAAAAAAGTAGCATTTCCAAGCTCTGGAAGTGATTCTAGTCTTGTGTTCTGCTTTTAGCTGTAGCCAGCCAGTTGCCTGTAGGCAGTGCACAGCAGGTCAGAAAGTCAACAGTTTCCTCCCAGAGAGGAGAGCAGCTTCTGGATAGCAAGTTTCCTGCCAGTTTCCAGGCCAGTTTCCTGCCAGGGAGAAGAAGGAGAGCAGCTTCTGGACAGCCATTCTGACTGGGGAGATTGAATATGTTTTTTTAAAACTGTTGGGAGAGGCTGCTTGTTGCTGAGGCGTGCACGAATTTCAGTAACCAAACAAAAATACAGCATACCTAAAAGTACAGCTTAGAGTTCTCAGCATTAACTAAGAGTTCTTAGATTACCTAAAAGCTCTCACCAGGGACACTGAGGGGACTGCAGCAGTCACTTGCAACACTTGTGCAATGTTTGTCTTCTTGTCTACGGACGTGGAGAACTTCACATGCACCAAGTGCAAGCTGGTAGCCCTCTTGGAGGAGAAAGTCCAGCAGCTGGAGACACGGGTAGCTACACTTCAACAGATTCGCGAGCAAGAGGTTTTCCTGGATGGAACAGAACAAACAGTCTTGGACGGATACAGCACAGAGGAACTGGCTGCGGAGGAGAGGGTCACTTCACAGACACAGGAAGTAGACAGCTGGAGGAATGTCACACACAGAACAAGAAAATCCAGGGATTCTTCCAGCAGCTTGCAGTTACAGAATCGATTCGAAGCCCTTTCCCTTATCAAGGACAATGAGGAAGAACAGCATGGACAGACTTCAGTGGTAGAGCAGGGGACCTTGAGAGGACCACCGCAAGGAACAGCAGCTGCGAAGCCTCGGCGGAGGCGTGTGGTGGTGGTGGGGGACTCATTGCTGCAGGGTACAGAAACAGTGGTTTGTGGGCCTGACAAGATGACTCAGGAGGTGTGTTGTCTTCCTGGGGCAAAGATCTGTGATGTGACCGAGAGGCTGACAAGACTTGTCAAGCCTACGGATCATTACCCCTTCCTTTTGGTCCATGTGGGAACCAATGATACTGCAAGGCACAGCTTTCCCAAGATCAGAAGAGATTATGAGGCCCTGGGGAGGAAGCTGAAAGAAATGGACGCACAGGTTGTCATCTCGTCTCTTCTGCCAGTTGAAGGGCATGGTCCAGGAAGGGAGAGGAAAATAGCCGACATAAACAACTGGCTCCGTAGATGGTGTTGCCGAGAACAATTTGGATTCTTGGATCATGGTCTGCGCTTCCATGAGGGGGGACTTCTGGCAAGAGATGGGGTGCATCTTACAACAGTTGGAAGAAACATTTTTGCCAACAGTCTCAAGAATTTGTTCAGGAGGGCTTTAAACTGAGTCAAATGGGTGAGGGAGACAGTATTCTGGAAGGCAAAAGGGCTGGAGAAAATAGTCAAACTGTCATAGAGGGAACAAGGCAAACAGCGCAAGGACCCAACAGTGGGAGGCAAAAATACTTGCACAGGCAGCAAGTAAAGGGAACACATGGTCTTAGATGTCTCTACACTAATGCACAGAGCATGGGAAATAAGCAAGATGAACTTGAACTCCTCGTACTACAAAACAAATATGATATAATAGGCATTACTGAAACCTGGTGGGATGAGTCACATGATTGGAATGTAGGAATAGAGGGGTATAACCTTTATGGGAGAAACAGGCCAAACAGGAAAGGAGGAGAAATAGCATTATATGTCAGGGATATTTACACCAGTGAAGAGATCCATGACATCAATACTGGAAGCCAGGTGGAGAGCATCTGGTTAAAAAATAAAGGGGAGGGAAACAACAGGGATGTTATTGTGGGACTCTACTACAGACCCCCAAATCAGACAGAGGAATTGGATGATGCCTTTCTAGAACAGATGAACACACATGCAGAAAGGAGAGATGTAGTAGTGATGGGTGACTTCAACTATCCTGATATTTGCTGGAAATCTAACTCAGCTAAAACTTCAAGGTCTAGCAAATTCCTTACATGCCTGGAAGACAATTTCATGGTCCAAAAGGTGGAAGAGGCAACAAGGGGGTCAACTATTTTAGATCTGATCCTACCCAACAGAGATGACCTGGTTAATGGGGTGCAAGTGGTGGGATCCTTAGGTGAGAGTGATCATGTTCTCCTGGAGTTTGTTATACAATGGAAAGGAGAAGCCAGGCATAGTCAGACACTCATTCTTGGCTTTAGGAGAGCTGATTTCAATAAACTCAGGGAAATACTGGGGGTGATCCCATGGTCAGGAATACTAAAAGAGAAGAGACCTCAAGACGGATGGGACTTTCTCAAAAGGGAGATACTGAAGGCACAATTTCAAACAGTACCATTGAAGAAGAAAAATGGGAGGTGTCTCAAGAAACCAGGATGGATGACTAAAGAACTTTCAATGGAGCTAAGTTTTAAACGGAACATGTATAGGAAATGGAAAAAGGGGGAAATCACGAAAGAAGACTTCAAACAGATAGCGAACACGTGTAGGAGTAAAGTAAGAAAAGCTAAAGCACAGAATAAGCTCAGGCTAGCTAGGGAGGTTAAGAACAATAAAAAGGGTTTTTTGGGTATGTCCGCAGCAAAAGGAGGAAGAAGGAAATGATAGGGCCACTATGTGGAGAAGATGGCAAAATGCTAACAGGGGACAGAGAAAAGGCAGAATTATTCAACACCTTCTTTGCCTCAGTGTTTTCAGAAAAGGAAAAGGAGGACCAACCTGAGGATAATGGAACAGAGGACACAATAGGGGAAACCCAGCACAGAATAAGCAAAGAGGTGGTACAGGAATACCTTCTTAATCTAAATGAATTTAAATCTCCAGGACCAGATGAACTACATCTAAGAGTATTAAAAGAGCTGGCAAATATAATCTCAGAGCCATTGGCAATAATCTTTGAGAACTCCTGGAGAACAGGAGAAGTCCCAGCAGACTGGAGGAGGGCAAACGTTGTCCCCATCTTCAAAAAGGGGAAAAAAGAGGATCCCAACAATTATCGTCCAGTTAGTCTGACATCAATACCAGGGAAGATTCTAGAGCAGATCATTAAACAGAGAGTCTGTGAACATTTAGAAGGCAATACCATAATCACAAAAAGTCAACATGGGTTTCAGAGAAACAAGTCATGCCAAACTAATCTGATCTCTTTTTTTTTATAAAGTTACCAGCTTCGTAGATGAAGGGAACGCTGTGGACATCGCATACCTTGATTTCAGTAAGGCCTTTGACAAGGTTCCCCATGACATTCTTGCAAACAAGCTTGTAAAATGTGGGCTAGACAAGTTAACTGTTCAATGGATTTGTAATTGGTTGACCGGCCGAACCTAAGGGTGCTCAGCAGTGGCTCCTCTTCGTCTTGGAAAGATGTGACCAGTGGGGTGCCACAGGGTTCTGTCCTGAGCCCAGTGCTATTCAACATCTTTATCAATGACTTGGATGAGGGAATTAGGGGCATAGTTATCAAATTTGCAGATGACACCAAATTAGGAGGAGTAGCTAATACCCTAGAGGATAGGATCAAAATTCAGAATGACCTGGATAGACTGGAGAGCTGGGCCAAAGCTAACAAAATGAAATTCAATACGGATAAATGTAAAGTATTGCATTTAGGGCGGAAAAATGAAATGCGTAGATATAGGATGGGAGAGACCTGGCTGAATGAGACTACGTGCGAAAGGGATCTAGGAGTCCTAGTAGACCACAAGTTGAACATGAGTCAACAGTGTGATGTGGCAGCTAAAAAGGCCAATGCGATTTTGGGCTGTATCAATAGAAGTATAGTGTCTAGATCAAGGAAAGTAATAGTGCCACTCTATTCTGCCTTGGTCAGACCTCACTTAGAATACTGTGTCCAGTTCTGGGCACCACAATGCAAAAAGGATATTGACAAATTGGAGCGTGTCCAGAGAAGGGCAAATAAAATGGTGAAAGGTCTGGAAATGATGCCTTATGAGGAGAGACTTAGGGAGCTGGGTATGTTTAGCCTGGAAAAAAGACGGTTAAGAGGCGATATGATAGCCCTGTTTAAGTATTTGAAGGGATGTCACGCTGAGGATGGAGCAGGCTTGTTTTCTGCTGCTCCAGAGACTGGAACACGGAGCAATGGATGCAAGCTTCAGGAACAGAGATTCCACCTCAACATTAGGAGGAACTTTTTGACAGTAAGAGCTGTTCGGCAGTGGAACACACTCCCTCAGAGCGTGGTGGGGTCTCCTTCCTTTGAGGTCTTTAAACAGAGGCTGGATTGCCATCTGTCGGGGATGCTTTGATCAAGATTTCCTGCGTGGCAGGGGGGTTGGACTGGATGGCCCTCGTGGTCTCTTCCAACTCTGCAATTCTATGATTCTATGATTCTATGCAGATTAGGCTGTCTTGATTTGTGGAACTGGACTATAGCAACACAATCATGATAGAATAAATCAGGCCTGAACTGTCCCTATAAGCCAAGATGACTAAACTGAGACAGTCAGACTTTGGCCATAACGTGAGAAAACATGATGTACTAGAAAATACAATACAGTAGCAACCCCCGTATCCAGGGGAGATTGGTTCTGGGGGCCGCTGCGGATGGCAAATTCCATGGATAACAGCAAATACCATGCTGGAAGCCATCTAGCCTCCTCCCCTTCCCCCCACCATGGCCCCACCGTGGCAACAGGAGCCGTCCCAAGGGAAGGGGGCGAGATCTCTCCTCCCCTTCCCTTCACCCCAGCCACAGTCCCACCACAGCAATGATGTGGTGATGAAGGGGGAAGGGGAGGAGTCTAGATCGCTTCCCCCTTCACTCCAGCCATGGCTCCGCCACAGTGGTGATCACGGGGGTGAAGGGGGATGTCCAGAAAAGCGGCCAGTTACCAGCAATTAATACACAGCTTGGGAGGAGTTTGACCAAGCTAAAGCTCAAAAGACCAGGAAAGCGGCCAACTCTCAGTGATAGCAAAGATAGGAGGAGGAGGCTAGATGGCTTCCAGGATGGTGTTTGCTGTTATCCATGGAATTTGCCATCCGCAGCGGCCCCCAGAACCAATCCCCCCTGGATACGGAGGTTGCTACTGTATTGTATTTTCTAGTAAGTCATGTTTCCTCACGTTATGGCCAAAGTCTGACTGTCTCAGTTTAGTCATCTTGGCTTATAGGGACAGTTTAGGCCTGATTTATTCTATCATGTATGTGTTGCTATAGTCCAGTTCCACAAATCAAGACAGCCTAATCTGCATATTACACAGATTTGGATAATATGTAAGTTAAGTACGTAATACAAATTTTCATATACAAATCAATCACATTGAAAGTTGCATTGTATTTGTATCACTGTAATAGAGTGCTAGACATTGAACCAGGAGATCCACATTCAAATCCCTGTTTAGTAACAAAGCTGACAGGGTAATCTTGGGCCCTTCACCACATCTCCACCAACCTGACCTTATTGAATTTTTCTGGGGATGAAAAGGGTGAGGTGAAGCATGTAAAGCAGTCCTGTATGGTGCTGGTGCAATACAAATGGTGATGATGATGATAATAATAATGATGATGATGATGATGATAATTATGAAGACAAATTATGTCATGCACAGAAGTTTAATGTGGTACAATTTTAGTTTTTTGACATCCGTTCTTATTTACTGTTGTTTACATAAGTATGAGAACACCACAGGCAGTCATGCAAGTGCATACTGTATATCTGATTGACAGGGAAAATGCAGAATAAAGTAAGGGCAAACAGCAGGAATGACAGGGAAAAACAAGGTGTGATTGCACTGTCTCCCTGTATAATTTACTGTCTCTAACACAATAGACATACTATTTTAATTTGGAAATATTTTAGTTTAACTTTCTTTGCCTGCTGTCCTCTACATCTCCTGTTTACTTGTACAACAGTGGCAACAGCTGCTGCTCTTCATTGCTGATGCATGGGCCTGACACCCCCTCTGTCTCTGCCTGCCCACTTGCTCACATGGCAACTGCTCCTCCTCCTCCTTGGCTGCTGCAACCTGCATAGAGCTGGCAGGACCAGGCTGGCTCTTTTTCAATAAGCAGTGGAGTTTGGTGGCAGGCAGGTGGCTCTAGGATGGCTGTACACCAACCTGATATCTTTTGATGCAGGGCAAGGTAGTAATATTTTAGTAAATAAATATAATATAATATGGTGGAGAGTTTCAAAGGAAGTACCAATCTGAGGTGGCCAAACCTGTTTTCTCCTTAATGCCACCCTACCATATTTTGTTGTCGTTGTGTGCCTTCAACTTGTTTCCAAATAATGGCGAACCTAAGGTGGCTAAGGCAAAGCTATCACAGGATTTTCTGAGGTGTGAGAGTGTGTGACTTGCCCAAGGTCACCCAGTGTGTTTTCATGGCTGAGTGGCTATTTGAACCCTGGTCTTCAGAGGTGTAGTCTCACACTCAATCCATTACACAACATTGGATACAATATTTTACTTTGCCTTAGCATAAATCTCTCCTATAGCTCATACCCTCAATCTCCTGATTTATTTTCCTGCTTTGGGTTACATTGCAGTAGAGAATGGGATGGATATTTTATGAATACAGGAGAGTGTTTTGGACGAGCACCATCTGCCTGGGTTTGGGATTAGAGTTTTCCTTCTCCTAGGATGGTTGCCATAAGGCTAGAGAGCCCATCCTGCCTATAAGGCTAGAGAGCCCATCCAACCCTGTAAGGTCAACAATCTAAGAGAAGGAAACTCTAATCAAACCTATGACCCGAGGACCTCGCTGCTACCGTCCATGCTTGCAAAGCCACAGCAGATGAACCTTTGGTTTAAAGGGTGAGGCCAGTTCTGTGCATGCTGCGCTCCACCAGAAAAATCCATTGCACAGGCTCGACTCACGCCAAAGAAGTCTTGAAGAGAAATGACAACGCAGAAAGAATCACAACCCGGAAGCATCACCCAAGGAGACCTTCTGCTGTGCTTTCTGCAACCGGACTTGTTTATCTTGGACTGGCCTTTTTAGTCATCAGCGCGCTTGCAGAAAGTGAGGGATGAGTCCTTCCTGAATCTTTGTTTGTGAAGAAAAGCCAGAGAGAGAGACAGGAGAGTGTTTTAATAAAACAAAATCTACAAAAGAGGGAGGTACTTTGTTTTTTGAATCAGAAAGGCCATACTGCTTGTTTTATTACTTTTGTTCCTACTCAGCTAATAGCCATGGCAGGCACTCTTCATTTATTAACACTTTCTATAACATCCAAAATATTGGTGCTATGATCATAACACTGTCACCCTCTTTCTTTCCCTAATGTAATTTTACCAACTTTGCCTGACAAAGAAGTTTGTGAAAACTTTGAAACCTCTGAAAGCTAGCATGATGTATTTTGTGTCTTTTGGCTGGCCCAATAAAGGTATCACCACAGGCTGAGTTTTGCACGTTGTTGTTTATTGCACATACAGTTGTCCCTTCATATTTGCTGGAGTTTGGTTCCAGGACACCCCGCCCCCCGTGGATACCAAAATCCGTGAATACTCAAGTCCGATTATATGCAAGGACATAGCAAAATGGTGTCCCTTCTATAAGATGGCAAAATCAAGGTTTGCTTTTTGGATTATTGTTTTTTAAAGAATATTTTCAAGCCGTGAATACTTAAATCCGTGGATACCAAATCTGTGAATATCGAGGGACAACCGTATATCAATCTCCTGAGAACATTTACTTTGGTGTGAATCACATTTAACTTAATGAAACATATCTCTGAAACCTCATTCTAGAAATCTAAGATCCACAGCAAGCACCTGTCCATCTTAATAAACATTTGGCTGTCCCTCCCTCCATTCTCTTTCTTCTCTTGTCTTCTCTCAGCCCCTCCTTTCCTCCTGGCAGGACTTAGTTTCCAGGAGTCCTGTGGAAGATAAAAATTCAGTAAAGGTTAATAATATTGCCATGTCAAGTCTATTGCAGTAAAAACAACAAGAGTTGTGGAACATAACCCTGGGGCTGGTTCCATGACAGGAAAAAGTTCGTGAGATTCCGGTTTCCATTCTTTCGCATCAGGAGTGCATAGATTACACGAATTCTGGCTTATTCGGAAGATGCAGCCAGATGCAGCCAGTTTCGGTTTTCCTTAGTTTACACAGGCAAAGGGGGGGGGGATCACCTCCAGATGATTAAAGCCAGGCAGGAGGTGGGGAGGGAGCAAGGAGGGGGTCATGGAGGCCATAAATAATGAGAGGGAAGAAAAGCACAAACAAACAAAAGATCGAAAGAGCGATCTGTCAACTTCCCCGTCTTCCCCTGCCCCGAAAGGCTTCTACAGTTGCCCCTCCACATTCGCGAACTTGACATTCGCGGTTTTGGTTATTCGCGGTTTTGGGAGGGCCCCCCTGGGGCCCCTCAAAACCATGACACGGGGCCTCCAGAGGCCCCGTGAAAGACCTGGAGGGAGCGGGGAGGCCCGGGGAGGCCTCCATGGGGCCCCCGGAGGCGCTCCGGAGGCCCCATGAAGGCCTGGGGAGGGGTGGCGAGGCCTTCGCGGGACCCCCGGAGGCCCTCCGGAGGCGCCGCGAAGGCCTGGGGAGGGGTGGGGAGGCCTTCGCGGGACCCCCGGAGGCCCTCCGGAGGCGCCGCGAAGGCCTGGCGAGGGGTCGGGAGGCCTTCGCGGGACCCCCGGAGGCCCTCCGGAGGTGCCGCGAAGGCCTGGCGAGGGGTCGGGAGGCCTTCGCGGGACCCCCGGAGGCCCTCCGGAGGTACCGCGAAGGCCTGGGGAGGGGTCGGGAGGCCTTCGTGGGACCCCCGGAGGCCCTACGGAGGCGCCGCGAAGGCCTGGGGAGGGGTCGGGAGGCCTTCGCGGGACCCCCGGAGGCCCTTCGGAGGCGCCGCGAAGGCCTGGGGAGGGGTGGCGAGGCCTTCACGGGACCCCCGGAGGTCCTCCGGAGGCCCTGCGAAGGCCTGGGGAGGGAGGGAGGGAGGGAGGGAGGGAGGGCCGGGGAGGCCTCTGCGGGGCCTTGCTAGGCCCCACGAAGGCCTGGGGAGGGAGGGGGAAGGGGAGTCGTTATTCGTGGATTTTTCACATTCGCGGGGGTCCGCGGAACGGAACCCCCGCAAATGTGAAGGGACGACTGTATAAAGAAAGGAGTGAATGAAAGCATGAGCAAGCAAAAATATGGTGGAGCGATCTTCTTCCCTTCCTTTCCCTTCATGCACACACACACACACAAACACACAGCACACAACCAGGGGCTAGCCCCATTCCTGATCGTCTTCCCTGCCTCTGAAGCCTTGAATAAAGGCAAGTGAAGGGAAGGACAAACAAACAAAAAGACGAACATGCAATTGGCTGTTTCCCTGCACACACGAATGCACACACATACACACGCACACACCAGCGAAGCAGGGGCTAGTCCGGATCGTCTTCCCAACCCCCAAAGCCTTCCTTTGAAACAGACAGGAAAGGCTCAGAGCTGATTTTCCAAAGTGGGCTACAAGCAGAAGAAGGGTGAAATGGCAGGCTTGGTGAATTTCTCTCTCCAACCCTTCCATCTATTCGGAGAAGGCACAATGGTCACTCCAACCAATCAGGATTCAGCTCACAGTAATTCGAAAAGGTTGATGCCAGTTTACACGATGGTTAGTTCCCATGATGAATTATGCACATTTTCGCAAACTTAATCAAAAAAGTCTGGAAAATTAGCGAAAGCTGATACTGCGCGATTTATGGATTTTTTGCACCCCCTCCTTCTGAAAAGGGCACTGTTGCTTCGAAATGCATGGAAACTATCAGGCTTCTTGTCACATTCTTTGAGGAGTTATTTTGCCGTGTAAAACCCCCCTGCTTTGTGAGGGCATTGTGTTCTGCTGCATTTGGGCTGCCCTGTTCATTCCTATGGTTTGGATTTCTGTGCTATGCCTGCAGGTAGATCTGTAAAAACAGATTTATTTTCATCCTAAATTGCAACATTTTCTCAGTAAATTAGGAGACGTTCAGTCAATTTAAATTCTTTGAAGTTGTAAGTCTTCACTGAAAGGCAGTAGTTGGTTAATTTCTTGCAAAACAATAGGGTTGCGTATTTTCTTCTATTTAGATTCTCATAAGACAGAGAAACTAACTTAAAAAATAAAATAAAATTGGAATCTAGGTCAAATGATAGACACAGGATAGTAATATGGTGACCCTGTATTATGAGTAAATTACCTGACAGTTTTCTTTTAACAGAAACCAAACCTGGCTACTTCATGATCCTATCTTAAAGTTTTCCACTTGTCTGATTCACGTCTAATTGCGAAATTTATCAGGAAACTTTTGGTGTTGTAGAAGAGCAATTTTAGTTTGAAGCATAAGGAACAAATTGAGCCTGAATTGTCAGAAGGTACTTCTGTATGGAAAATATACTTTTGTATGGAAAATGTTAGTACTGGAACGGTACGGGACAGAAGTGAAATTAAATTCAGTGCAACAAGCTTGCTGATTGGATGCAGATTATGTAGTTGCAAAGAACTATCCTGCTAGTGATTTAGAGAAATGAGTGAGTAGAGGAGTCAAGAAAATAATAAATTTAACCTCAGGTGGTGGAGAACCCAGCCATATGGGGATCCATATGTTTAATTCTAAAACTAAAATTTAAAAAAGAGTTATTTCTTTCTGGACTTTATAGTTGTTATGGTGACCTTTGGGATTGCATCTACCATAAAGTAAGTGACATCTAGAAAACTTTTGTTACTTAGTTTTCAGATTTTCATATGGTCCTTCCTGCAAAGCAGCTGAGAATGATTTATTTGAAGTTGTTCAAAGTTATACAAATGGTAATGTTATTTCTCCTTTACTTAACAATTTACTCATTTGGATTTTTCAGCTTTCTTCACCCCTAAGACTTGGGGTAAGTAGCTATATAAAAAATGTATTGATTAGCTGTGGTACTCTTGCTTAAGATAACATTCTAATTTGGCCTTCACTGGTGGAAATTATAGAGGGTCATGACATAGCTTAGAAGCAATCTGGTTTATTGTGGTTCAGTTTAAAAGTTAATGCATTAAACCATTGTGAATGCATTTCAAAGTAAAACTTGCTGTTGCCAGACAGAGATAAAAAGCTTTTCCTGGGACTCATTAATAAACATTTAATGTTCTCATGCTTTCTCAGTTATAAGTGACTAGAATTAACTGCAATACTTAGTTGGGCAAAAACCTCCAAAGGAGGAGACTCCACTACACTCCGAGGAATGCTCTGCCTGGGAGTGGTGCCTCCTTTAGAGGTTTTTAAACAGAGGCTGGATGGCCACCTGTTGGGAATGATTTGATTGTGTATTCCTGCTGGCCAGGGGGTTGTACTAGAAGGCTCTTGTGGTCTCTTCCAATTCTATGATTTTATGAAATGCCCTTAATGAAGAAAGTCATGGCTCTTTCCTGAAACTTACTAAACACATTATATATGTTATAGACTGGGGGTCCAATTTGTACAGCTTGCAGTTCTGACATCATCTTCTGGGGGAGCATGAGGAGGGCAACTGGTGGATCTGCAAATTGGACAGGACTGTATGAGAGGGGGAGCTGATTGTTTAAACCAGTGATTCCCAAACTTTGGCCCTCCAGGTCTTTTGGACTTTATCTCCCAGGAGCCCTAGCCACCTTGGCCAACAGTCAGGAATTCTAGGCAATGAAGTCCAAAACATCTGGAGGACCAAAGTTTGGGAATCACTGGTTTAAACAATCAGCGTCACCTCCCATATCCTTAATATAGAGGGTACTGACATGATTGCACACATTGTGATGACCATTTGTATTACAGCACCCATTTGGATGAACTTGTTCATACAGCCAGCTCATTTACATCTTCCTGGGCTAATTAGAAGCCTACCAGCAGCCCCACTGGGCATGGCATTTGTAGACTTGGTTGTAGCACTTTGCATACATAGAGGTCTTCTGTTGCTGGCTATGACTGGTGTAGCTGTTTTACATGGACACAGGCACTTCCTCCTACTTTTGGTGAACAGTGGTAGCTGCTTGCTGTTCTGCATGGATCAACACAACTTTATCATGACTACTGTACTGTGCCCTTTCTTGTTTGCTTTAGCCTGATCTCATGTGCAAATGCCCTCTCCTTCATACGGCTGGGAAAGATGACATGTATCTTGTAGGATCATAGTGAATCTGAATCATTGTTCTTCTAAAATGGTTAATTCTTTTGGCTTGAGGATGGTCCAGAATTCTGATTATAAAGTAGCAGAATAGTTGTATTGTCCAAGATCATCATTTTAAAAAAAGATTCTGGGTGGAAAACATTCCTAGATTAATTAATTTGCAGTGTTAGGCTGCCTGCCATCATCTAGATTTAGGGCCAGGGAATGTCATGCCCATAATTGAAGTTTATGTGAATCTTCTGCTATAACCTCTTTTCCTGATATCTGTCTCTGTCCCTATCTTTTCTGGCCTTCCAAATATTCTACCAGACAGTTGCTCACTCTGCACTGGAGAATTCCTGTCCTC
The DNA here is from genome assembly GCA_030847615.1 of Gambelia wislizenii. Taxonomy (NCBI): domain Eukaryota; kingdom Metazoa; phylum Chordata; class Lepidosauria; order Squamata; family Crotaphytidae; genus Gambelia; species Gambelia wislizenii. The sequence continues at coordinate 341,216,056 of JAUMIR010000001.1, forward strand.
CAGTTTGGACTCTAGATTCTTCCTTAAAAGCCTCATTACGCTGTTAGGCCTTCTAGTATCTCTGAAACAATTAAAATATATCTGTAAAATAATTTTTCAAGCTGGGGAAGGTGAATTCAGAATAAACATAGTTGGCAAGTTTTGGATGTAACCTGCCAGTTATCATGGATAGTTTCTTTGTTATGGTGAAGTTTGGTACACTGGATTCCTCAAGGGACAGATATTTTAAAAACTGAGCTGCCTTTGCATGTTTTTTTGAGGGCGGGGGTCTATCTACTCTGGGATGTGTTTGGAATACCTGTATCCTTTCTACTTGTATTACCTCTAGATGAAAACATGAAGCTGGAAAGACAATAATGATTTTAATTTTTATCCTGCCCTTCTTCCAAGGTGTTTAGGGCTAGTGTATGTGGTTCACCTGTTCAGGCATTCACTTTATTTCAGGTTAACTTCACAGCAGCCTGAAAGAAAGTGATGGCCCAAAAGAATCCCAGTAAGCGTGAAGGCTGAGTGGAGATTTTAATTTACTTCTCCAGCATTTCCACCACTGCACCATACTAGCTCTCACAGTGAAGATCTCTTTTGTTTAGTCGGCACGAGAACTTGTAGACATAACCAGGAGTGCATTGAATATGAGATTGGGCCATGCTTGCATGTTTCCCCACTAGGAAGGGTTACAGCAAGGCCTTCTAAGAATATTTTCCCCAGTTTCTTCTTGCTTGTTTGTTTACTCTTCCACCAGTCTTCAGATTCCATTGTTGTTGATTAGATCTTTCTTGCTATGTTTTAAATATATTTGTTGTATCTGATTGATGCTATCTTCTGTACTGGAAAGGATCTCTTGTCAAGGCAGGGATGTTAGAGAAGGTTAGCCTTGCCAAACTCATCCTACCTGCCCTCCTGCCTATTAGACAGATGGGACCTTCACCAGATGTCCAACTTCCCCATTTCTGTAGGCTGGGAATAGCAGTGCCTTTCAGTCTGTAGATAATTAACAATTGTTGGCAAACAATACAAGCATTGTAGATAGGAAAAGAAACCCTAGGAGCAAATTCTTCTGTGTAATGTTAAGATTCCATTTATGCTGGCATGATTTACATTGTGAACATCTCTCCATGGGCAGTGCATGTTTTTATCTCCTTCAGCCTTGACCAGAATATGTTGTGAACATCCTCTTGGGAGGAAGCAATGGGATGTGCCAAGCTGCTTCTTCTTCTTCTTCTATTTATTTATTTATTTATTTCCCACCTTTCTCCCAATAATAGGAGTCAAAGTGGCTAACAACGTTTTAATAACAATACAAATTTCAAAACTATACAGGAACGTTGATAACAGTATAAATATAAAAGTAAATTAAAAAGGAATTGAACAATTTATAAAGTTAAAACATTAAACCTTAAAAATTAAAATTCATTAAAAGATTATACGAATCATAGAATCATAGAGTTGGAAGAGACCACAAGGGCCATCGAGTCCAACCCCTGCCATGCAGGAATACACAATCAAAACATTCCCGACAGATGGCCATCCAGCCTCTGTTTAAAAACCTCCAAAGAAGGAGACTCCCCCACACTCCAAGGCAGTGTAGTCCACTTCTCTCCATATCATAGAAGAATCCGAACAGCTCTTACTGTCAGGAAGTTCTTCCTAATGTTTAGGTGGAATCTCTTTTCCTATAGTTTGAACCCATTGCTCCGTGTCTCTCTGGAGCAGCAGAAAACAAGCCAGCTCCATCCTTAGCATGACATCCCTTCAAATATTTAAACATGGCTATCATGTCCCCTCTCAACCTTCTCTTCTCCAGACTAAACATGCCCAGCTCCCTAACCCACTCCTCATTAGGCATGGCTTCCAGACCTTCCATCATCCTGGTCGCCCTCCTCTGGACACGTTCCAGCTTCTCAATATCCTTCCTGAATTGTGGTGGCCAGAATTGGGCACAGTATTCCAGGTGAGGTCTGACCAAAGCAGAATACAGTGGCACTATTACTTCCCTTGATCTAGACACTATACTCCTATTAATGCAGCCTAGAATCGCATTGGTTTTTTTAGCTGCTGCATCACTCTGCTGACTCATGTTCAGCTTGTGGTCCACTAAGATTACACATAGAATACAAAGAAAGAGACATTAAAAACTATTCAACCAACGTACAAATGGAGCAATCCATAATGCATGATATCACCCAATCCCTATTTTTTAAAAAAATGTATTAATTTCATTCAAAATATTAATATCTTTCTTTTCTTCCAAAGTGGTTAAGACCATTAACAACAAATCAAAAACAACAGTTTAAAAATTTATTAAAGTATGCCTGATCATCTAGCTCTGAAACACTTAATCAAAAATATAGCTGCAATTAAGATTACCCCAAAATCTAGAGTTTAAAACTAATTCTGTACAGTTGCATTTTCTGACTGAAAAGAAAACCCTTTAATAACTTCTGGAAGGCCACTAGAAAACAAATAGAACACTTTCCACTCCCCATCCTCTCTTTCCACTTACTTTCCTATCTCCTTTTGAAAAAGTCGTAAGAAACATACTATCAATGTTATCAGCCAAGCTCATTACCTTTCAGACCACCTTCATCTTAGTTCTTCATTTATTACTCTGTATCTCATCCATCATTACTGGAAATATATGGGCAGCTTATCCCAAACCTCCTTAGCACAGGAATTCAGAACATGCCAAGCTGTTGGAGGTTAATTATTCATTGCATGGACGTAGTTATTACATAAAGTGATGCAAAACTGCCTCAGTGGTGCAGCTGTATGTATCATGTGGTACAGCTCTAGGGGCTTGTCTAGATGGGCAATTTACTCCATTTTGTCCCTATTTTAGAGCCCTGCAGTCCAGATGACACAGGGTGTTTGACCCGTTTTGTCCCTGGGCAGTCCTCATCACCCCTGGGGCAAAGATGGGACCAAGATGGTGGTGGTGGTGGGTAAGGCCCATTACACTGTTCAAAAAAATCTGGTAAAATCTGCTCCATTCAAAATAAAACTGATCAGGCCCCTTGTGACCACAGGAGCCCAGACCACCATCTGCCTCACTCTTCCATAGCCAGGAAGGAGTTCCACAGCATGGGACCAAGGCTGGTCACATGCAGAGGGCCTTGCTCACGTGCTGTGGCCGGCTTCCTGGCATCAGAGAATGCAATGTGGACAGTGGCTACAGAGACTGGCTGGTGTGCCAGCCTGGAATCCATCCCATTCCGTGCAGGTAACTGGAGAGCAATGGGTCAGATCTGTGGGCAGAATACGCCGGCGGGGAGCAAGCATATTCTGGCCCATGTAGAGAGCGCTTGGTCTGAATTTGCCACTTGAACATACCGTATATTCCGGCGTATCAGACGACTTTTGAGCACTCAAAAGTGCCCTCCAAAATTGATAGTCGTCCTATACGCCGGATACACTTTGCTTCGCCCACCTGCCTATCTCCTGCCTCTTCGCAAACGGAGCGAAGAGGCAGGAGATGGGGCAGGGGGGTGAAGCAAAGTGTTTTGAAGATCATTCGCCCCCCTCCTCTGCCTTCTCCCCCTTTGGGGAGCAACGGAAGAAAGAGGAGGGGGGCGAACATTGCGGTTTGCCGCAGCCGCCGCTGGATCGCTTCTGCAGCGGCTGAGGCCAACCCGCGATTCGCCCCCTCTCCCCACTTTCCTGGAAGGTGGGGAGAAGGGGCGAACGTGCCCGGTTTGGCCGTACAGCCTCCGGATCCCCCTCCTGCGCTCTCTCCTGGAAGGGAGCGCAGGAGGGGCATGCAGAGGCTGCGCGGCCAAACCTGCGATTCGCCCCCTCTCCCCACCTTCCTGGAAGGTGGAAAGAAGGGGCGAACGTGCCCGGTTTGGCCGTACAGCCTCCGGATCCCCCTCCTGCGCTCTCTCCTGGAAGGGAGCGCAGGAGGGGCATGCAGAGGCTGCGCGGCCAAACACGCGATTCGCCCCTTCTCCCCACCTTCCTGGAAGGTGGGGAGAAGGGGCGAACGTGCCCGGTTTGGCCGTACAGCCTCCGGATCCCCCTCCTGCGCTCTCTCCTGGAAGGGAGCGCAGGAGGGGCATGCAGAGGCTGCGCGGCCAAACACGCGATTCGCCCCTTCTCCCCACCTTCCTGGAAGGTGGGGAGAAGGGGCGAACATGCCCCGTTTGGCCGTACAGCCTCCGGATCCCCCTCCTGCGCTCTCTCCTGGAAGGGAGCGCAGGAGGGGCATGCAGAGGCTGCGCGGCCAAACCCGCGGTTCGCCCCTTCTCCCCACCTTCCTGGAAGGTGGGGAGAAGGGGCGAACGTGCCCCTTTTGGGCGCACAGCCTCCGCATCCTCCTCCTGCGCTCCCTCCTGGAAGGGAGCGCAGGAGGGGCATGCGGGGGCTATGCGTTGGAAGAGGGGGGGTCATCTTATAGGGCGAATATATCACTAACTCTGCATTTTTCCTTAAAAAGTGAAGCACAGTGTTTCCTATGGAGACTTGGCAGTAACTTGTGCATTGGTTATTTACTGCCCCCTCCTTTCCTTCTAGAAATATTGTACTTACTGTACTTCATAGTGTTATAATATCTTTACTGGCTTGGGAACTATATAATGTTGCAAGTCTGTCTTCACTGTATGATTGGATAATGTCCCTAATAACTTTTCTCTGTCATCATATCCAGCTAATAGGAAAAATGTTGTGGGAATCATAGAGCTGGAAAGGAACAAAAGACCATCTCCCATCTTTTGCCCCAAGGCAGGATCATGTTTATTATTAGTCACCAAGTGAATAACATGATACTTTGTATTGCTGATTTTTGAATGGAGAAGAGGCAGCAGTAAGAAACCTTTAAATTGAGGTTAAGTCATATACACTCATTAATTATTACAGAGAATTCATTTCCTATTGAGGACAGCGACTTTAAGTGGAGGTCTATTTTATTTGAAATGGATCCTCCAGTTTTTTGTTTGTTTGACATGTTGATTTTCATGGAAAAAATATTGCTTCCCTTTAGTATGATTACTAAAGTAGATGGTAAGACACAGAGCCAAATGGCGAACAATTTCAAATGTCTCAACTGGCCTTTTGTATTTTGTAAACAAGTCTAAATGTGTATATGTCTCTTCTGTTTGCAGGCAAATGTGACTAAGTGTGGGAACAGAGGAGGAATGTTGTGAAAGTCTGTAGGCTGCACTCAGAGCTCATGGAAAACTGTGCTGATTTAACATTATTAATTACTGAGTGAACTTCACATTACTTAAATCCATGACGTCAATGAATCTCCACTACTATAGGCCACCTACAGAACAATTCTCTTCTCTATTTCTTAACAGAATGCTCTTGTTATAAACTTTGAGCTTTTTTTTAAAAAAACCCCATCCGATTCAGGTTGTTCAGTACTGTTGGATTAATTTTAATGTTTGCATTGTTTTTGATGCCATAGGGCTCATCTACATGGGCCAGAATATGACGGCTCCCTGCTGGCGTATTCTGTCTGTGAATCAGGCCTATTCCTCCCCCATTACTGGCATGAAACAGGAGGAAGTCCAGATGAGCACAATGTCCCATCCTTGTAGCTGCTGCCACTGCCCTTTGCATTGCATTCTCTGACAACAGGAAGCAGGCCTGCAGCCTGTGAGCAAAGCCCCTTGCACATAATCAGCCTAGTCACATGCTGAGGGCCCCTTCCTGGCTACGGAAAAGCGAGGCAGATGGCAACTGCAGAAATGGGCCAAAGTGCTGAAATGGGCTTCTGTGGTCACATGGGGCCCAATCCTTTTTTTACTGGCTGGAACAGATTTTACTGGGTTTTTTAAAAAAAACACTGTAACGGGCCCCACCCAGTCTTCCCCCTGTCTTGGCCCCGTCTTTGCCCTGGGGTCATGACAACTGCCTGGGGGCTAAATGGGACAAATGCCTTGCATTGTCAGGAGTGCAGGGCTCAAAGACGGGGGGGGGGGTAAGATGGAGTAAATTGCCAATGTGGACAAGTCATATATATCATTTGAATGAGAAAGTGGGATCTGTCCTTTTTAAAGAGAATTCAACTGGATGTGAAATTATTGTTTTTGCTTTATGATTTATAAAGGCCTCCTAGTGAATGTGGAAATACTAAATATATATATATGGTCAGTTGGAATAGTAGTGTATCTTGGTGTTACATTCTTGTTTTCTCTCTCCACTTCCACAGCATCTTCTTTTGGGATAAATTATCTCCTGATACATTGTCACCTCATATACAGTTGTTACATGCTTTTGTTATCTTCAGTGTATTTTTGCTTCACATTTCCTTTTTAAATATCTAAGGGTGAAATGGCTTGTGCTGATAATAGTTCTTCCCCCTCCCTGCTTGAAACTGTCAGTACTGTTCTTATGAAGACAGAAAGGTGAATTAAATTGCAATTTGCTTCCTTCTGCAGCATTCAGCTTCACATGACCTGAGCAGCTTTTTTTCTTGCATTTTCAACTGATATATATCTTAATAAAACTTTCTATTTATTTGTAACTGTTTGCTTACATTTACATTTTCCCTCCCACATTCTCTATTTACATTTATTTATTTACATTCTTCCTCTCTCTCTCTCTCTCTCTCTCTCTCTCTCTCTCTCTCTCTCTCTCTCTGGCTTTTCTTCGCAAATGAAGATTCAGGAAGGACTCATCCCGCGCTTTCTGCAAGTGCACTGATGACTAAAAAGGCTAATCTGAGATAAACAAGTCCGGTTGCAGAAATCACAGCAGAAGGTCTCCTTGGGTGATATTTCCGGGTTGTGATTCTTTCTGCGTTGTCATTTCTCTTCAAGACTTGTTCGGCGTGAGTTCTCAAATAAGGCTGCAGCATTGTGATAATGCGTCTCCATGCCTCCCGATGTGAGGCCAGGGCGGACCATTGTTGGTGATCAATTTGGCCGAGCCTGACATGTTGTTTCAGGGATTTCTTGTATTGCTTTTTTGGAGCACCCCTCTTATGCTGACCCGTGGCAAGTTCACCGTAGAGTACTATTTTTGGGAAGCGATGGTCCTCCATCCTAGAAACGTGCCCTGCCCAGCGCAGCTGTGTTGTCAGTATCATGACCCCAACGCTGGTGATCCCTGCTTGCTCAAGGACAGCAACATTCGTCACATAGTCAGTCCAGTGTACATTTAGGATTGTGCGTATACAGCGCTGATGAAAGCGTTTGAGGAGTCGTAAGTGTTGGCGATAGGTGACCCATGTTTCAGACCCATAAAGGAGAATAGACAGTACAATGGTTCTATACACACTGATTTTTGTGCTTTGCCTCAGGTGTTTATTGATCCAGACTCTTTTGTGAAGTCTTCCAAATGCACTGTATGCCTTTGCTAATCTGTGATCGATCTCTTTGTCAATCTTGGCATCTCAGGAGATGATGCTTCCCAGGTAGGTGAACTGCTGAATGGACTTAAGCACAGATTTGCCGATGGCAATGTGGGGATGGTGGTGTTCGTCCTGTGGTGCAGGCTGGTAAAGAACTTCCATTTTATTAAGGTTGACTTCCAGCCCAAACAGCTCTGCAGCTGTTGCAAAGCAGGATGTTAGGCACTGCAGAGCTGCTTCTGTGTGGGCAACAAGGGCAGCATGATGATTTCCATAAGGCTAGAGAGCCCATCCTGCCCTTTGACGCTCTTTGTCAGACCCTTCAGTTTTGACCTGTCTGGCATGGGAGACCCTACCGGTGGCTATTATGCCACCGCCAGCATAGCTCAAAACATCATTAGGGTACACAAGCCTCTCTCCCACGACAAGGGGGCATCAATAAATGGAGAGGACAGTCTTCATACTGCAAAACAATATTGTACTGATATTGTAAAGCACGGGTGATCAAATGGTGGTTCTTCATATGTTCAAGGCTCCAAAGTCCAAGAGCAGTAACATTCAGTCAAGAGAAACTTGTTAAGTCAACACTAACATGGGTTCTATTAATTTTGTAGACTAGCAATTGGATTCCAGGATTCCTCACCACTGACTATCCTAGCTATGATGGGACCTGCTCTCCAACAATAGCTAAAGGGTTACTGTTAGCCACCCCTGAGCCTAAAGAGTTCTTTGGTTACAAGCTTATGTTGACCTCATTTCCTTGTTCATCCCTGGCTTTCATTCCAGGTTATAAACTTGAGTCAGTGTATGCACCAATATTCTATCCAGATATTGTGAGTGGAAAGCTGGTCTCTCTTCTCTGCATTTTATCTGCAAATTTATTTTTTAACCTGTGACTTTTTAAAAAACATCCTGAAATTCATATATGCAGCAAAGACCTACTTTTTTTTTTCAGGGAAGAATGAATGGGGCATACCTTGTACACTTACTTCTGGATTACATCCAAATCTCCACTGATGCCAAGATTTCAGAGTTTGAGGAATTAACACTTGTTGCCACTTCTGTTATTCCCCAGTATCTTTCTTTAAATTGGAGAGTTACTTTAAAAGAAAGAATTAATTGCAATTATTAGTTATAGGAGATTTTCACACGGGGCCAAAATGCCCCGTTACTGCTCCGCCACCTCCTCTCCCGTTCCTGCCACGGAATAATGTAAACCTTTCACACACTTACCTTAATTCTGCGGCAGGAATGGGCTCCCCCTCCCCTCGCTGGCTGGCCATAAATGCAGCTGTCGTAAGGCTGCTTTTACGACCAGCCGTCTGGAACATTATCACATTATCACATGATAACGGCCGGGCAGTAAATTTAAAAAATAAAACTCCCCCAAACATGAAATCAGTTCACCAAGCACAAAAACACACTTTAAATCACACAATCAAAACAGGGAGGGTAAAATAAAGGGTGCCACTTACCTGGATGTCCAGATCGTACCAGGAAGTGCTCGGAACGGACCTCCCCTCCGCAGCTGTCATTTCGGAACAGGAAAGGGGCTCCTGTTCGCACACCCATGATTGCGTGATAGCGACGGAACGGGAGGTCTATTCACAATGAAAAATCGTGATTACATTGTTCCAGAACAGTCACGGAAGCAGGGTGGATGCAGGACAGAACGGGGTCAACGTCGTCCAAAAGGGAAAACCTTTCCCGACCCTGTTCTGTTCCTGCCATGGGATATATAGCCTGTGTGAAAATCTCCATAGTGTTTGAAAACGAATTCATTTTTGTTGCTCTTTACAGTTATTGTTGGGTTTTGCTTTGCTTTTTGGTTACTTAAAAACTCCCCACTTTAGGATTGGTAAAAGAATAGCAGAAAAATTGAAAACATCTTGTCAACACCTTGCCTATAAAAATGCCCAGGAAAAGTAACCTTAAAAAAAAAAAAAAACACAGCTGGTATTCTGCTTCTGACTTATGTCCATATTTACCTAGGGCTTGCTGTTATGTTACAACATATGGGTGTGCATTGTGCAATGGTAGTTAATGGGGTTACTGATGTGCCAGGGCTTGGTGTGTAATGGGCAGTGATGTGCATCAGGGGTTCTCCCTCATGTGTATCCAGACACCAGGTAGGAAGTGTAGAAACACAATGAGAGTGCCCAATGTGCTTAGGAATGCACATTGGAGCACTATTGTCCAGATGTATATCTTCACAATCACTAATAGGGTTTCGTTGCATTTTTTGCAATGTAACTATTTTTTTGAAATGTAGCTATGGATTCATCAAGTTACAAAATGTAGAGACTGTAATCATGACCAACTTGTTTTACTTATTAGATCAATAAAAGAATTTTGTTACTGCTTGTTTTCTTAGTTTTGAAATGTGATTTCATTGCATCTGCATTACCAAACGTAACATTTTACCCCCCCCCCAATAATCATCATCATCATCATCATCATCCTTGCAAGGATACTGCTGAACAGATTAGTTCCTGCTATTGCAGAAGAACTTCTCCCTGAAAGCCAATGTGGCTTCAGAGCCAATAGGAGTACTACAGACATGGTATTTGCCCTTAGACAACTGCAAGAAAAATGTAGGGAGCAGAACAAGGGTCTCTATGTAACTTTTGTCGACCTCACCAAAGCCTTTGACACTGTAAGTAGAAAAGGTCTGTGGCAGATCCTGGAAAGACTAGGATGTCCCCCCAAATTCCTTAAAATGATTATCTTGCTACACGAGGGCCAGCGTGGTCAAGTCAGATATGGCGATGCTCTTTCAGAGCCCTTTCTAATAACTAATGGAGTGAAGCAAGGTTGTGTTCTTGCACCAACTTTATTTACAATCTTCTTTAGCATGATGCTTCAAAGGGCTATGGCAGAGCTTGAAGAAGACGACGGCATCTATATACGTTACCGTACTGATGGTAGCTTGTTTAACTTAAGCCGTCTGAGGACTCACACTAAGACTCTGAACTATCTAGTCCGTGAGCTGCTCTTCGCCGATGCTGCTGCCCTTGTTGCCCACACAGAAGAAGCTCTGCAGCGCCTAACATACTGCTTTGCAAGAGCTGCAGAGCTGTTTGGGCTGGGAGTCAACCTGAAGAAAACAGAAGTTCTTTACCAGCCTGCACCACAGGATGAACACCACCATCCCCACATTGGTGTTGGCAAATCTGTGCTCAAGTCCGTTCAGCAGTTCACCTACCTGGGAAGCATCATCTCCTCAGATGCCAAGATTGACAAAGAGATCAATCACAGATTAGCAAAGGCATACAGTGCATTTGGAAGACTTCACAAAAGAGTCTGGATCAATAAACACCTGAGGCAAAGCACAAAAATCAGTGTGTATGGAACCATTGTACTGTCTATCCTCCTTTATGGATCTGAAACATGGGTCACCTATCGCCACCACTTACGACTCCTCGGGCGCTTTAATCAGCGCTGTCTACGCACAATCCTAAATATACACTGGAGTGACTATGTGACGAATGTTGCTGTCCTTGAGCAAGCAGGGATCACCAGCATTGAGGCCATGATATTGAGAACACAGCTGCGCTGGGCAGGGCACGTTTCTAGGATGGAGGACCATTGCCTCTCAAAAATACTACTCTACGGTGAACTCGCCACAGGTCAGCGTAAGAGGGGTGCTCCAAAAAAGCGATACAAAGACTCCCTGAAACAACATCTCAGGCTTGGCCAAATTGATTACCAACAGTGGTCCGCCCTGGCCTCACATCGGGAGGCATGGAGACGCACTATCCACAATGCTGCAGCCTTATTTGAGAACTCACGCTGAACAAGTCTTGAAGAGAAATGACAACGCAGAAAGAATCACAACCCAAAAACATCACCCAAGGAGACCTTCTGCTGTGCTTTTTGCAACCGGACTTGTTTATCTCGGATTGGCCTTTTTAGTCATCAGCGCGCTTGCAGAAAGCGTGGGATGAGTCCTTCCTGAATCTTCGCTTGCGAAGACAAGCCAGAGAGAGAGAGAGAGAGAGAGAGAGAGAGAGAGAGAGAGAGAGAATAATAATAATAATAATAATAGTAATAATAGTAATAATAATAATGGTGCTTGTAATTTACTTCCAAGATCCGGTTTAAAGCATACACAGAGAGGATCAGGCACAGCAGATGTGATTAGATCCTGCATTTAGGCAAGAAGATAAAACTTTTTCAGAGGTTATACTAAAAGGAACAGATTTATTTAACGTAGCATAAGAGAACAGTTGAAAGACAAACCTGTGATAAATGAACTTTTATTCACTGACAGAACTAGATAATATTTAAGACAGATTTAGCTGAAGATACTTTAAAGTTACTGACATGAGAACTGGATGGGCCATCTCTGGGAGTTTGTAGAAAACATTAGAGGATGACAAAAAAGTAAGGGGAAGACTCACTGTTATTCGCCTCTGGAGTTTCAGGAGAAGGGTTTGGGGAGGAAAGGGGCAGCTCAATTGGAAAACAAACTCCCTGGGACACCTGAGTCCAGTGCTAAATTTTCAAGTGCAGGCCCTCATCATGACAGGCCCTATAACAACACCCGCCACTCGAGAGTGCAACAGTGGGGGTGGTTGTGTTGATCTGTCTGTCAGTCTGTCTGTCTATCCACCTCAATATGTTTAGCAGTTTTGATCTCAGGAGCAGTCTTTTGTAAAACTATTGGGTGTTGTCCAACAAGACGAAGCCACTCCCAATACTTTGGATTACCACAGGGATAGCTCATAACAGTACTGCACATTGTTGCTGGGAAAATTGAAATCTCCCTCCAGCTACTGTGAGGATTTAAGCTAAAACTTGAGGGTACAAGAGTGTCCCAAGGAGGGTGGCAGGTGATGTCATCATCCACATTAACCCAGGACTTCATTCTTGCAAGCTCTGCTCCCTTGCACCACTGATTGAAGTAGCAAGGGTAATTGGCCATTAGCACCTACCATGAATGGGAACAGTCTCCCCTTGATTTTCTGTAAGACTGGAACATTCAGAAGAGAATAACCTTCAGTGGAGGCATACACAATGGCAGGACTCAATTCGAAGGTCACAGATGAAAAGAAGTAAGTGAGGGTAGGCCTTTGGATTTTTATTGCAGTTGGGAGCCAGCATGGTGTAGTGGTTTGAGTGTTTGACTAGGATACTGGGAGACCAGGGTTTGAAGCCCTGCTCAGCCATGGAAACCTACTGCATGACCTTGAGCAAGTCACACTCTCTCAGCCTCAGAGGAAGGCAAGGACAAGCCCCCTCTGAACAAATTCTGCCAAGAAAACCATGTGATAGGGTTTGCCTTAGGGTCGCCATGTGAGAAATGACTTGAAGGCACACAACAACAACAACAACAAAACAAACAAGACAGGCTTCTATGGTTCCATTATGGGTTAACAGACATTTTTTGTAGTGTTTGAAAAGTGTTTCATTTAAAATAAATGATAAACTCTGTGCAATGGAGTCTTATTGTAGCTTTTAGAAGTATTTTACTCAATGTCTGAAAGATACACAAATGCCCATCAAACATGGAAAAGTTGTGGGAGGCATGCAGAGACATGTGTTTTCTGTAATGTCTGAAGCAATCCTTCAAGTTTATTCAGCATCAGGTTTACTGCCCACTTCATAGTCACATTCTATACTGTGATTGGCTGTTTATTACAGTGGAAACCATGAATATGAAGATGATGGTTACCTTGTATGTTTACCCTTAGGCCTTTTGAGCCATAATAGTGAAACTTCTGGGATGGCATTGTCACTGAATCAGAAGTGCAAGGAGAAGAGATTTGAAGTCATACTGGTGATGCACTGGTATGTACAAGGTTTGGCAGTAAAAGCAGGGAATTAATCGGGCTTCCCCTGGACTGCCATAGATGACTTGTAGGCTGTGTTTGGCATGATGGGTCACAGGTTGTACAGGCAAGATTTCAGGTGTTCTCTACCATTTAGGGTTTGAGAGAAATAAGGTGCCTAAGGGTGGCGGGGGGGGGGAAAGCAGCATACTGTATTTTGAGGTGTGCCACACCTTGTTGGTTTCACGTTCAGATCTGCATCAACACATCTCTAAACAATTGCCGCATTTGTGGAATGCATTACTCATATGCTGTTTGGATCACCTGCAATTTACCATACAGTCCTCATCCTAGGAAGAGGCCAATTTCCTTTGCTTTCTTTGATCATTCTGTACTGTATACTGTAAGGGCCGTGGGATGTTCTCCAGGGACTCTCTCTGGCTTTTCTTTGCAAATGAAGATTCAGGAAGGACTCATCCTGCGCTTTCTGCAAGCGCGCTGATGACTAAAAAGGCCAATCCGAGATAAACATGTCCGGTTGCAGAAAGCACAGCAGAAGATCTCCTTGGGTGATATTTCCAGGTTGTGATTCTTTCTGCGTTGTCATTTCTCTTCAAGACTTGTTCAGCGTGAGTTCTCAAATAAGGCTGCAGCATTGTGATAGTGCGTCTCCATGCCTCCCGATGTGAGGCCAGGGCGGACCATTGTTGGTGATCAATTTGGCCAAGCCTGAGATGTTGTTTCAGGGAGTCCTTGTATTGCTTTTTTGGAGAGCCCCTCTTATGCTGACCCGTGGCGAGTTCACCGCAGAGTACTATTTTGGGGAGGCGATGGTCCTCCATCCTAGAAATGTGCCCTGCCCAGCGCAGCTGCGTTCTCAATATCATGGCCTCAATACTGGTGATCCCTGCTTGCTCAAGGACAGCAACATTCGTCACATAGTCAGTCCAGTGTATATTTAGGATTGTGCGTAGACAGTGCTGATGAAAGCGTTCGAGGAGTCGTAAGTCATGGCGATAGATGACCCATGTACTCCAGGGACTATCAGCAAATTAAATACTGTGCCAGCAATATCCAGGAGATCTGGAAGTATGAGCCATAGAAGAGATATGCTGGCGAACAGTTCAAGAGAATATTTGTGCTGCTCCATTTTGTTTACAGTCATCAGCAAAGTACTTCCAGCCTTCTTGAGCTTTGCATATACTGTAATTTCATCCTTGGAGGCTAGAAGAGACGGTCAAATAAAGTGCACCTATTTGTAGCGCATTTATTTGCAGTTGTAGTCCTAATTCTATTAGAAAAGAAATTAGTTGGCAAGGGTTGGATATATTCCTTTTAGGATTTTATCAATAAAGGATCCTTTTATTCCAGCAAATCAACATGATTGGGCAAGTTGCTTTTCCAAAGTGACTACGATCAACCATCCATTTCAGATCATTGTAAGGGCCAAACTACTCATTATGTTTGAGCTCCATGAGCTAGGACTCCCAGTGTAATTTCGTTCTCCTCCAAAGAGAAGTTGAGGTAGGTATGTGTGCTTTCAATCAATGCCTCAGCACACTGGGTGGACGTTGAGCACTCTTACAGACCTCATCCTGTAGCTGCTTCTAAGCAAGTGATACTAGTTGCAAAGGGGGAAAGAATGGGCAGGAGAATTGTGCCTGCATTTCCTCCTTTTATGGCAATAGCTGCTGGGTGGGTGGGCAGTGAGGTGTTAAGGTCACAAATCAGTGTATGGACCAAGGATTAAGTCCCCTCCTTCAACATGGCTGTAGTCTGAACCATGTGGAATGCATTACCTATAAGGCTTCCTTGCAGCAGCTTTTGAGCAAGAAAATGGCACTGGGAATTCCAGACTGAGAACTCCCATATGCTTGCCCTAAATGTTAACAGGAAGCATCTGTCCAAAGGTCGAGCTACCTAGATTGGTAATGTATGTTGATTGCCAAAGCACTTTTGACATTGTCTGACCCCTGGCTCTTGGTTCTTGTGCCACTTTTGGTTTATGATTCTGTTCTGTTACCTGTGCCATAGCTTAACTCTGTTGATCTTGTATCTATTTGTAGTCAAGGACTTGATCATAATAACAACACTGGAAGGAACCTCTAGTCAATGTTTTTATAACCTGGCAAAGTTTTCTAGGTTAGCAATACCCAATAGCACTTAGCTAGGGCTGCCAGCAGATCATAATTTTAATGTAATATAGAAATCCTGTTCATGAGAAATATAGAAATTGTATGTGTGAAGGGTTAGAGTGTAGCTGGTTACTTTGGCTGTCACAAGCTCTTTGAAATCTTTTTGTGCTCCAGTGATGGAAAATTGTGTTGAGCCCAGACACATTAGCCACCCTGAGCTCCCTGTCCATTGGCTGATCATACACAAGAGCATGTAATTGTGTCTGTTGCATGGCAGCGAGAGTAGCAAAGAAAACTTACACTTCTGCCTCTATTACATATTCAAATAGTCAACCAGATGGTTTCTTTTCTGGTGCCTCATGGGTTGTTAACATCAAACCCAGTGATTGGAGCAACAGAGCCCTCAAAGCCAGTTGCAACATGTTTGCTAGACACTATGAGGATAAGTTGCTCCCCTTTGGTCTAAATGCCATTGCTGTGGCAAGTACATGTGAAGTGTCTGGTGAATCATCTAGCTGATTTTTGTAGAATCAGCTTTACGAAATGTGGCTTGAGCTTGTACATTGTCTACTCCTGACTCTTGCCCAATGTGGCTTATTAGAATTAGTGGAAGGGCTCCAGCATGTGGTAAATGCATCACTGCATATGAGGGAAGTACCTGCCACCTTGAAAGAGGTGATGTTGGTCTATTCTGAAAGAAACCCACTGTGCGCCCAGAGGTTTTGAACAACTACAGACTGATTGAGCCCGTCCCCTGCAAGTTGCTTGAATCAGTTGCCAACTGTTATGGAGGAAATGGATTATCAGAGTATGGAAATCTTTACTACGGTATTTTCTTTGGTTGAATTACAGAACAGCCTAGGTAGCATTGGGTAGTACCTGTGGATTAAATATAACTATGCCACTCAAGATTCAGACCTTGATTTGGGATTGAATTGTCTGTAGTCACCCTGCTGGGTGCCTTTTGAGAGAAAGAGAGGAGACAGCAACCCTGTTACTTTTACTCAATCTCTTGATGGCCTTTGATACCACTGAGTATTGTATCATCATCAAGATCTCCATTAGTTGGGAACTGCTGGCACAGTATTAGGTTTTTTGTGGGTTTTTTTCTGGGCTGTGAGGCCCTGTTCTGGAAGAGTTTATTCCTGACGTTTCGCCTGCATCTGTGGCTTGATCTTCAGAGAATGGTGGGGTAGGGGTGTGGGGGGTTTATATACTGTGAGTCCCTGTTGGAGAGGATATGTAAATTTGTGTATTTGAATGAGTAGTTCCTAGGGTGGGAGGATATGCAAGGAGGATTAAATTATCTGCTGGAAATCCCCCTGTCCCTAGGTGACGTTCATTTGCACGTGTTGAGTTTTGATTTTGGTGTTTTTCAGGACTGGTAGCCAAACTTTGTTTACTTTAAGGGTTTCTTCTTTCCTGTTGAAGTTGTCCAGGTGTTTGTGGATTTCAGTAGCTTCTCTATGCATTCTGACATGATAGTTGTTGGCCTGGTCCAGAATTTCTGTGTTTTTAAATAACATTTTGTGTCCAGGTTGGTTTATAATGTGTTCTGTACTGTTTGTGCAATACGTGACTTTGTAGGACTCTTTGATTTGTCATTGTTACTGGAAATGTAAGTGGCACTGGTAGGAATGCTTTTTACCAGTTTAGCTGCTGTGCCAGTTATGCTCCTTCTTGGATGGAGATAGCTTGGCTAGAGTGATTCATGCATTAATGAACTCTAGATAGGACTGATGCAATGTACTCTGTGTGGGGCTGCCTTTAGTGTCTGTTCAGAAACTGCTAGTGCAAAACATGGTTGTTGTGTGTCTTCAAGTCATTTCCAAGTTATGGTGACCCTAAGGTGAACCTTTCACAGGGTTTGGTAGTGGATTAGAATGCCTGGTGGAACTTCATAATGTTTTAACTGCTCTGTTTTTAATTATACTGTAAGCCACTTTGAATCCCATTCTGGAGAAAAGCAGAATATAAGTAAAATAAACAAATAACCAAACATCCAGTGCAGAAAGAATTGCAGTGGCTGTGTAGCAAGGGGATCTTGTAGCACCTTTGAGACTGAGAGAAAGAAATTGTAGCATAAGCTTTCGTAGACTTGGTCTACTTCCTCAGATGCTGGAGTGGTTGTATATTCACTGCTGAGCCAGATTTTTATTGTTGACTTCTAAGATCCCAAACAGCTTGGGACTCACTGTGTGAGCTCTTCATGTCTTCCATATGGACCAGCATTTGGAACATACAGTGGCCATGAATACAATAGGCATGAGCTCCCTTCCCTTTTGCGACCATCAGGCTTCTGCCACTGAAAGTACCACCAAAGGAGCTGCACTTTTCTTTAGAAACAAAGTGAGTGGGAACAATGAGCCTTTTGTTAAAAAGAACTTTTTGCCATCCCATTTGTTCAGATGGTCACTGGGGATTCTTCTACTTGTGTCATGCGCAGATGCATCTTATGGTTACTCAAAGTAGGCTTTTTGTTTGGTGCTCCCCATATTATGCAGTTATCTCCTCTTAGAGAAAAAAATGGGGCACCTATGATGCAGGTTTTCCACCAGTTAGTAAAAATGTACCAGAGTGTGCTGGTATTTTGGGGCTCTGGTTTTCAGATCAGCTTTTTTGAACTTTGGACATCTTATTACATGTTTCATGATTGTTGTAGCTGTTGTATTGTTTCTGTGTCATAAAAAACTTGTTTTTTTAAAAAATAATGAAAGGTAATCTATAAATAAAAAGAGTTAACTGGATTCTGTATAACCCACCAGGTGAGAAAGTGTCTTAATATAAGTTGTTGCTTGTTGTGTTTTATCTTCAGTTACTGTGCTATCCCTTGGGATGTTCTGTTGTTTTGTGGTGTCTAAGAATGTGTCTTGTTAGGTAGTATAATTGGTAAGGGTTTTGCTTCATGCTCAGGAGCTTGTTGTCCTGATAGTGGATGGGAGAGATCTCCTCCCCCCAGTTCTGGTTGACTAGCAAACTAGGGCTGGGCAGAGTGAGCACTCCTTCTTAGAATGTGGCTTAATTCTCCTGCTTAATTCATCTGGGTTGTTTTACCAAGCTTTTCCTTGCCTTTAGGCACTCTTGGCATGCATGCACTATACGTGAGTTTGCTCTGTGCTTGTTGCACATTGCAATATGCATGATGTAATTCACATATGTAAGGTAGTCTACTAATGTGTGAAGTCTTTCCCAGCCTGGTACCTTCCACAAGCATTGGCCCACAACTCCCATTATGCTTTTTCTGGGGATGATGAGATGTGTCATTCATCTATAGGAGTTCCAGTTAGAGAAGGCTAGTGAGGAGGATGCAGTTTTAGGACATATGACAGAATGAGAGTCTGTGTTTAAGGCTGTTGTCTAGCAGGGTTGTTCTAATCTTTTTTTTTTTTTAAAGTAACAACTGATATCTGAAAATCTTGTAGACCAATATGCCTGTTGAATGTTACTTCTAAGCTTTATTCCCATTGTTTGTGATTTGGGGCTTTATCAGACACGAGAAAAAATGGCAAAAAAACCTGTGTCAAAAACCACATAATAAGGATGGCATGATAGCCCAAAGGGCAAAATTATCAGATGCCTGCATTCTCGTCTGTCCTCGCTGTGTGGCCCGAGCATGAATAAAGTGTCACTTTTGTATTGATGGGAAAAGCTGTCAATAAAAAGTGACACCTTATTAATGCCCATGCTACACCCCCGGAATTGCTATATGACATCATTGTCTGATAATTTTACCCTTTTGTGTAATCGTTGTGTCCTTATGACACATTTTTTGATATGTCTGATAAAGTCCTTGGAGACTTGGGAAGAAGCTGATAACACTAACGTGAGAAGCAGGTGAAATTTCTTCTTTTTTTCCATTATTTTTATTAATATTTTACCTTACAACATTTAAAAACATTTAGAGACAACCCTTATTCTCTTACATGCATCCTCTTGTATTCTTCCCCATTCACCATTTCCATTCAGCTTTTATATACAACTATACACAGAAATAACTTCCTCTTTTCTTTTCTATCTAGTGGTTTCTTCACACAATTCTTCTCCTCCCTCTTCCTTATTCCTCCATTCTAGATCTGTTATGGATATCTCTCCCTCTCGTCCTCTTATTCTGCTTCATTATCGCTCTATACATATTGTTGCCCATTCCCCCCACTTTTCTTTCCATAGTGGGATTAGAATTTTCCAATCGTCTCTGTTTTTTTGCGATTTTTTTCTCGTCCAACAACATTGTCAATTTATCCATCTCATACATATCATACAATTTTGTTAACCATTCTTCTATTGTTGGTCCATATTGACTCTTCCAATTCTTTGCAAATATAATTCTTGCTGCTGTTACCATGTATAGAAGGATCTTTTCATACTTTCCTTGTTTCCAATCTTTTACATTATGTATCATATTCAATAGGTATATTTCCGGATCACATTGGAAATCTGCCATCAGAATTTGCTTAATTTTTTTATGTATCTTATGCCAGTACTTAGAATCATAGAATCATAGATTGCAGAGTTGGAAGAGACCATGAGGGCCATCCAGTCCAACCCCCCTGCCACGCAGGAAATCTTGATCAAAGCATCCCCGACAGATGCTTCGCTACTTCACATCTCCACCGCATATGATAAAAAGTGCCCACTGGTTGTTGTTGTAGTTTTTTTTTCCCCCATTTCCAACAAAATTCGGATGAATTTCTGTATATTTTTGCTATCTTTTCTGATGACAGATACCATCTGAACACCATTTTGTAATAGATCTCTCTTATATTGTTACTGTTTGTGAATCAAAGATTTCCCCAGTTCTCCAATAAAATTTCGTGTCCTGTATCTTGGGTCCATTTTACCATATGTGTTTTTATTCTCTCTTGTTCTAATTTGTACTTTAGTAGTGTTTTATATATTTTAGATATCATTTTCATTTTTCCATTTTGTAATATCTTATCTAACTCTGTTACTTCTTGTTCCATACCTTCTAATTTAGAATCTTGTTTGAACCTTTCCAATAATTTCCTATGGAGAGACCAGTGACACTCTATGTTCTCCTTTTTTAGTTCTTCTTGAGTTTTCATCCTATAGGAATCCCTCTCTCATTTCAGAATACCTCTATATGTCAGCCATTTATCGTTGTACGGATTTTCTTTTTTATGAAATGTCTTGTGGTTTGATAACTCTCTCTCTCTGGCTTTTCTTCGCAAACGAAGATTCAGGAAGGACTCATCCCGCGCTTTCTGCAAGCGCGCTGATGACTAAAAAGGCCAATCCATGATAAACAAGTCCGGTTGCAAAAAGCACAGCAGAAGGTCTCCTTGGGTGATGTTTTTGGGTTGTGATTCTTTCTGCGTTGTCATTTCTCTTCAAGACTTGTTCGTCGTGAGTTCTCAAATAAGGCTGCAGCATTGTGGATAGTGCATCTCCATGCCTCCCGATGTGAGGCCAGGGCGGACCACTGTTGGTGATCAATTTGGCCAAGCCTGAGATGTTGTTTCAGGGAGTCTTCGTATCGCTTTTTTGGAGCGCCCCTCTTACGCTGACCCGTGGCGAGTTCACCATAGAGTAGTATTTTTGGGAGGCGATGGTCCTCCATCCTAGAAACGTGCCCTGCCCAGCGCAGCTGTGTTCTCAATATCATGGCCTCAATGCTGATGATCCCTGCTTGCTCAAGGACAGCAACATTCGTCACATAGTCAGTCCAGTGTATATTTAGGATTGTGCGTAGACAGCGCTGATGAAAGCGCTCGAGGAGTCGTAGGTGGTGGCGATAGGAGACCCATGTTTCAGATCCATAAAGGAGGATAGACAGTACGATGGCTCTATACACACTGATTTTTGTGCTTTGCCTCAGGTGTTTATTGCTCCAGACTCTTTTGTGGAGTCTTCCAAATGCACTATATGCCTTTGCTAATCTGTGATCGATCTCTTTGTCAATCTTGGCATCTGAGGAGATGATGCTTCCCAGATAGGTGAACTGCTGAACGGACTTGAGCACAGATTTGCCAACGCCAATGTGGGGATGGTGGTGTTCGTCCTGTGGTGCAGGCTGGTAAAGAACTTCTGTTTTCTTCAGGTTGACTTCTAGCCCAAACAGCTCTGCAGCTGTTGCAAAGCAGTATGTTAGGCGCTGCAGAGCTGCTTCTGTGTGGGCAACAAGGGCAGCATCGTCAGCAAAGAGCAGCTCATGGACTAGATAGTTTAGAGTCTTAGTGCGAGCCCTCAGACGGTTTAAGTTAAACAAGTTACCATCAGTACGGTAACGTATATAGATGCCGTCGTCCTCTTCGAGCTCTGCCATAGCCCTTTGGAGCATCATGCCGAAGAAGACTGTAAATAAAGTTGGCGCAAGAACACAACCTTGCTTCACTCCATTAGTTATTAGAAAGGGCTCTGAAAGAGCATCACCATATCTGACTTGACCACGCTGGCCCTCGTGTAGCAAGATAATCATTTTAAGGAATTTGGGGGGACATCCTAGTCTTTCCAGGATCTGCCACAGACCTTTTCTACTTACAGTGTCAAAGGCTTTGGTGAGGTCGACAAATGTTACATAGAGACCTTTGTTCTGCTCCCTACATTTTTCTTGCAGTTGCCTAAGGGCAAATACCATGTCTGTAGTACTCCTATTGGCTCTGAAGCCACATTGGCTTTCAGGGAGAAGTTCTTCTGCAATAGCAGGAACTAATCTGTTCAGCAGTATCCTTGCAAGGATTTTTCCAGCAATAGAGAGCAGTGTTATGCCTCGATAGTTTGAGCAATCGGATTTTGCTCCTTTTTTCTTGTACAGGGTGATGATGACTGCATCTCGGATGTCTGATGGCAGTTCCCCTTTTTCCCAGCAATTCACAAGGAATTCGTGGAATTTTTCGTGGAGTGCATGACCTCCGTGTTTCCAAACTTCAGGTGGGATTCCATCAATCCCAGCTGCCTTGCCGTTTTTCATCTGCTGTATGGCCTTAAGGGTCTCTTCCAAAGTGGGAGCTATGTCCAATTCATTTTTCATTGGTTTTTGTATCATATGTTGGATAGCTGAGGCTTAGACTACTCGGTTGGCGCTAAAGAGACTTTGAAAATGTTCAGCCCAACGATTTAGGTTGGAGGCTTTATCAGTAATTAATGTTTGACCATCTGTACTGTATAAGGAGCTTTGGACCTGATAAGTAGGTCCAAACGCTGCTTTAAGAGCTTCATAAAATCCTCTATGATCACCCAGATCTGCACAGCGTTGTGTCTTTTCTGCTATATTGATCCACCACTTGTTCTGCATGTCTCGCAGTTTTTGTTGTAGTTTGCTACATGTGAGGCGGAAAGCTGCTTTTCTTACATGACAGGTTGGCTGGGTGAGGTATGCCTGGTGAGCAGCTCTCTTCTTTGCCAACAGCTCCTGGATCTCTTGGTTGTTTTCATCAAACCAGTCTTGATTTTTCTTGTGGGAGAACCCGAGGGAGTCTTCTGCAGACTGGAGGATACTGTTTTTGATATGTTGCCAAAGCACTGTAGTAGAAGGATCTGTAGGATGGTCTTCAACTTTCGTTTGTAGGTATGCCTGGAAGTTGTCTCTCATGGTAGCTTGTTGAAGATTGTTGACTTGGAGTCTCTTCTTTAAGATGCCACCCCTCTTAGGTTTGAACTTAAGATGAAGATTTAGGTTACATCTGACGAGGCGATGGTCTGTTTGGCATTCTGCACTGGGCATCACTCGGGTATGACGGACATCACGAATGTCTCTCTGACAGACTAGAATATAGTCAATGAGGTGCCAATATTTGGATCAGGGATGCATCCAGGTTGTCTTCAAGCTATCTTTCTGCTGAAAGATTGTGTTTGTAATAGTCAGCTGTTGTTCTGCACAGAACTCTAGCAGGAGGCGTCCGTTATCATTGCAATTTCCAACACCATGCTTGCCTAAGACACCTTTCCAGGCTTCGGAGTTCTTTCCTACTCTGGCATTGAAAGTCACCAAGGATAATAATTTTATCTTCTACAGGGACTTTTTGTATGAGTTGGCGTAGGTCTGTGTAGAATTTGTCTTTCTCTACAGGGTCGGCTTGCATAGTTGGGGCATATATACTAAAAAGAACAACATATGGGAGGCGTAAGGAAATAATGCGATCAGAGTGTCCTGTTGGCAAGGTTTCGAGTTTCGAGGCAATGGAGTTTTTAATCATAAAGCCTAGTCCTGAAAGATGTTTTTCGGTTTTGGGTTTGCCAGACCAGTAAAGTGTGTAGCCGGCACCATGTTCTTTAAGGCTGCCTTCCTCATGGAAGCGAACTTCACTAAGAGCAGCGATGTCAATATTAAGCCGTGATAGTTCATGGGCTATTAGGGCAGAACGACGCTCAGGCTGTCCACTATCTTCAGAGTCTTGCATGGTTCTGATGTTCCAGCATGCAAGTTTATTTACACCTTTGGAGGCCGGTGTGTGCCTTTGTTTCTTTGCCTTGGTTTGACCGCATCAGAAGATTCCCGTTGGCCGCGGCTAGCCAACCAGGTAGTTGGGGATGAGCTTTCGTTAGGCCACCTTTTCTAGGCCCCTCTCCATATGGAGCAAGCAGTGCTCTCCTTAAAAAAGGCTGCTTGGTCATTCAGGATGCTGCCGAACAAGACTGTCATCTCCCGGGTCAGCCTCGAGCGACCAATGTCCTGAACCGCCTGCATGCAGGGTTGGGGCTGCGGCTTCCAGTGCATCTTTACACCTGCCGGTTTCGTCCCTCGCCTGTCACTACAGGGCTTTTTTGGAACTGGATTTGTCCTTCGAGCCTGTGCAATGGATTTTTCTGGTGGAGCGCAGTGTGCACAGAACTGGCCTCACCCTTTAAACCAGAGATTCATCTGCCGTGGCCTTGCAAGCATGGACGTGGCAGCGAGGTCCTCGGGCCGTAGGTTTGATTAGAGTTTCCTTCTCTTAGATGGTTGACCTTACAGGGTTGGACGAGCACCATCTGCCCGGGTTTGGGATTAGAGTTTTCCTTCTCCTAGGATGGTTGCCAAAAGGCTAGAGAGCCCATCCTGCCCTTTGACGATCTTTGTCAGACCCTTCGGTTTTGACCTGTCTGGCATGGGAGATCCTACCAGTGGCTATTATGCCACCGCCAGCATAGCTCAAAACATCATTAGGGTACGCAAGCCTCTCTCCCATGACAAGGGGGCGTCAATGGAGAGGGTTTGATAACTATAATGGTATTTTCTGAGATAGAATTTTTATATTTCAGCCCAATTCTTATTAATGGGCATCGCATGTAATGATGGCAAAAATCCTTATGTACTGATGTTTTATTAAACCATAAGTAAGCGTGCCATCCAAATCTTAAATTGAATCCCTCCAATTGTAGAAGTCTAGTATTTCTTAGTGTTATCCATTCTATGGCCCATAATATACAATTTGCATGATAATACAACTGTAAATCTAATAAACCTAGGCCTCCTCGTTCCTTTGTATCTTGTAAAGTTGTCCTTTTTACTCTGGTTTTTCCCCTGCCCAGATATATCTGAATAATTCTCTATTCCATTTTTAAAATACATTATCATTGATTATAACTGGAATATTGTGAAACAAGTATTGTAACTTTGGCACTATATTCATCTTCACAGAAGCTATCCTCCCCAATAGGGATAATTCTAATTTACGCCATTTATTTTAATCTTCTTTATCTTATTCCATGTTTTTATGTAGTTGTTTTCAAATAACTCTGAATTTTTATTTGTTAACAATATACCCAAATACTTTATTTTCTTTCCTGTTTTGTATTTTGTTATTTTCTCCATTAGTTGTTCTTCTTTTTTATTTAGATTCTTTGTCAGCATAAATGTTTTTTCTTTATTTATTTTCAGACCTGCTAATTTTCCAAACTCTTCTATTGATTCCATTAAATACTTAATACTCCCTAATGGATTATCTAGCACAAATACCATATCATCTGCAAACAATTTATATTTGAATTCTTGGTTCAGAACTTTTAACCCTGTTATTTGTTGGTTTAAATTAATTTTTTGAGTTAGAACGTCTAACATTGTTATAAATAGAAGAGGTGACAGGGGACAACCCTGGCATGTCCCTTTTTTCTATATAACATGGTTTTGATTTTTCTCCATTGATTATAATTTGGGCCACTTGCCTCTTACAGATTTTCTGAATCCAGTCTATATAATTCATTCCTAAACTCATTTGCTCTATAACCCCAAATAGGAATTCCCACCTCACGTTGTCGAAAGTCTTTTCAATGTCTGCAAATATCAAACTCAATTTTCTCTTACTATGTTTGTCATAATATTCTATTATATTTAACAATGTTCTTAGATTATTGTTTGTTTGCCTGTTTGGTAGGAATCCATTTTGATCCTTGTATATCCAATCCTTGAGAACTTTTAAAAATCTCTGTGGTAATATGTTTGTAAATATTTTGTAATCAATATTCTGTAGAGATATCGGTCTATAATTTGCTGTCACTGTTTCGTCCTTCCCTTCCTTTAGTATTAAGATTATATCTGCAGATCTCCAAGAATCTGAGTAATTTCCCTTATTAATCTCATTAAATAATTTATGTAGTGGATTAATCAGTTCATTTTCAAACGTCTTATAATAAAGAATTGAAAAACCGTCAGGTCCGGGGGCCTTTCCTACTTTCATTTTACTTATTGCCTCTTTTATTTCTTCTTTTGTAATCTGCTTGTTTAGTTCTAATCTCTGATCATCTAATAATTGAGGAAGATTTTCTTTCTCTAAATATTTCCTTATTTCCTCTCTAATGTCTTGATTTATAGGATGTTCCGCATATAATTCTGAATAATAGTTGTGAAATACTCTCATAATATCTTTTTGTTTAATATAGGATCTATTGTTTAACTTGATCTCCGTTATCTTTCTTTCTTTTTCTTTTCTTAGTCTATAAGCTAACCACTTCTCTGGTTTATTTGAATGTTCAAAAAATCTTTTGTTAGCGTATTTTAGTTTTTTCTTATTTCTAATGTCATTTCAATTTCTAGTTGTTTCCTTAGTATTGTTAATTCTTTATCCAGTTTCTCATCTTTTGGTTTTGACTTTAACTCTTTTTCTTTTTTTGTAATTTCTTCCAAAATTCTGTTTTCTTTGATTTTCTTCTTATTCCTTTCTGCTTCTTGTTGAATAAAGTGCCCCCTTAACACCGCCTTACATGTATCCCACACTACACTAATATCCGTCCCTTTTTCTAAGTTCTCTTCAAAAAATAATTTCAATGTTTTCCTCATTTTTTCAATTATCAAATAATTTTTGATCAATATGTCATTCAATCTCTAATTGTACTGTCTTTCGGGATGACCCATTTCCATTATTACTGGACAATAATCTGAAATTATTTTCTGATATATTTCTACTTACTTTATTTCTCTATGGAATGTTTTAGAAGTTAAAAACATATCAATCAACATATCAGAATAGTATGTATAGTCTTTTTTGGATTTGTGCATATGTTGCCATATATCTACTAGTGCTAGCTGGTCCATTAGCTCCAATACTATCTTTGGTAAATTTCCTTGTTTAGTTTTGATTGTATTTGGAATTGATGATCTATCTAGTTAGAGTTTAACACACCATTCCAGTCTCCTGCAAGGATATAATCTGAGTAGTCATATTCCTGAATCTTCTCTAATAGTTTTTGGAAAAATTTCCTTTTATTTTCTTGAGGTGTGTATATTCTTACCATCAATCTTTTTTTCCCATATAAGATTATTTCCACCCCGATAAAATATCCATCCACTTGAATTGAGAAAGGTCACAATTTTCATGTTTTCTAATCAAGCTCTGCTGTTGATGAATTAAATAGGTTTCAATAGCTGCAGCTGCCACCACCACTATCTCCCATACTCTCCTGGAAGCGAGGAAGCCAGCCTGAAACATATGACAAAGGCCCCTTGCATGTGGGACCCCTCCTGCTTTGGAAGAGCAAAGCAGACTGGCAGCTCCAGTGATAGGCCGGCCTGCTGGGGTGAGCTCCTGCAGACACGCAGGGCCTGATTATTTCCTTCCTGGCAGGAATGGATTAAACCAGTGGGTTGTCTTAATGGTCAAAATAATTCTCAGAGAATTCACTTGAAATCCTGCCTGTCCTGATGGCATTCCACATCAGATTGCAGTATTCAGAAAGAGGGGGGCCAAATCCATTGTAAACTCCGCTAAGAAAGCCTTTGTGGCTTTACCCATATGTTTTAAAAAGCTCCATAGAGATTGTGCATTGTTGCTTGGTTGGACAATCAGATTTGCATTCATTTGCATTTGCTAAAGAGTGGAAGTAGAAGCTGATTGGTTGAATATGGGCAGGGGGTGGAACTTGCTAACAATACAAGCACCCAGAACTGCTATCTTGGATTTTCGCTTTAGCAATTGTGCGCTTAGGTGACAAAACAACCTTTTTTTTTTCTTTTAAAAAATTTATTTATTTAGGCACAATATTGAACTTTCGCACCTTAGATATGCTGCTTTTGTTTTTGTTTTTTAAAAAATACTGTTTCGTACGGACAACTGGCGACAATAAAAATGTGAGTACAGTAATTCACTCACACCCACCATTCGTAGGCATGCCTGTTGGGACAGCAAAAGTGGATAGCTTCACACGCATGCAATTTTGCCAGAAAACCGTTAAGACAAATAGAAGTTGCTTCAAATTTGTGTTAGTGCACATCGATCCACATCCCCCCCTTCGTATAGACAGCCCCCAGGTATTTTTTACAACAGTTTATCGGACCCTATATCTGTCCTGGGGGTCTGACCCCCATATCTGCCCTGGGGGTGGTGAGGACTGCCCGGGGGCAGAACGAGGCAAAAATTCTGCATTGTCAGGACTGTAAGGCTCTAAGATGGGGGCAAGATGGATTATATTTCTAGCTTTCTTGTAATTTCTAGCTTTTTAAAAACATAGTTATAGATCTCAAGCTCATTATAATAATTCATAAAGCGCTAAGGTTGCTAGGTTTTTCTGACCTCAGTGGAAGACAACCTGCATCACTGCCCAGGCCATTCAGGACTGGCTGGTACACATGAGGCAGCCCTATATAAAGTCTAACTCAAATCATAAGAGAGAAGGACTTCTCACAAGAGTTCCAGGTTCCTCTGAGATTTAAGATCTCACAGGTGCCTGAGACTCTTTGAAGAGGCCCTCATTTAGGCCTGCCCCAAATACTCCTGTCTCAGTCACCTGCAGAGCTGAGAGCAGGAAGATTAGGCATCAGCTGCTTTTGTAATCCATGTGCCCAGTCTGAAGCCATTTTGCTGTGCATTAAATGCTGCAGGGTTAGTCTCTTGTGAGTGTGACTGGCATTTGCTCTTTCTAAAACTGGGTGCAAAGCATACTCTCAAGAGAACAAATTCAGGGCATATGGTATGCAGAAAAATGGCCTGACTGGTCTCTGTCTTTTGTGAGTGGGGTTGGAGCCTTTTCTGCCTACTCTTGCTGGTCTTTCGGGAGTGCTGTTGGTGCTGACTCTCAATAAGTGAAGGATTTGGGAAGTCCCTATGGTCCCAATATGGGCCTGACTTCAGGCCCCCAAATATGGGACATCCCTTAGAAAACGGGATACCTGGGAACTCCAGCTGTGTATTCAGGGGTGTGACCCTCCTCACCTGGGGACAAAACAGCAGCTATGAACCTGCTATCTACTTATTTATTTACAAATATTTATATAGTGCTCAGATTCATACATTTCAAAGCAGTGCACATCAATAACATGATGAAATCTGCACAATGCACAGTACACAAATTAGCATGCATTTGTTATGAAGTACATGAAGTAGACATTAGTTTTGATTAAGCAGCTATGGCTTGCATAAATAAATATATTTTTAACATGTGTTTTTAATGTGCTGGAATTGGCAAAGAGAAAGCCAGCATTCAGTCAGGCTCTGGGGCTGTCCGGTTGGATAGCAAAACTTAGCATTTTGCTCAGCTTTTGCATGAAACTTTTAAAGGGTTTGAACTCAAGAATATACCCCTATTTCCAGCCAAAGTTTCCCCTTTTGTATTCCTCCCAAAGCTCATGACTCACATGATTTTTCTGTTTTGCTCCTATGGAGAAAAAAGTCTATAAAGAGTCTGATTGGTCCAGACCGAATGAAATGCCAGATTCCCAAAGAAATGTTGCTATGATCAAATGAAATCCACGGGTTGAGCACAGATTTGTCAGTACAGAGTGCAGGAATACTCTATTGCCATGGAGTATGTTGCTCTCCATGGTCTCCAATCAGGACCATGTGAGCTGATTACAATCTTTTATTAGCTATTAATACTAATTGTTCCTAATGACATGTTGCCATAAAAATAATATCTCAAGGCATTTATGGCATATTTTTGCCTCCACCAAACTTAAATGTCAGTAGATGCTCATTGTTTATTTGGATGGTGTATTTCAGGCAGTAGCTTATATGCTACTTCTGCTAATTTTCTGAAAAACAAGAGGACTGGATTGAATGAGAAGCTCATGTGTCTAGGGTGCTGTCTCTCCCTCCCCCATCTCTAGCCTGGGGGGATGCTTCACTGATGTGGCAATTTCCTATGTGGTTTTGTTTTCCACATGTAAATGAAAAGGTATGGGACCCACCCTCAGGGATGGGGCAACCACACTATGATTCTGACATAACAGAGAATCCTGGGGGATAAGCTGAGAAGGTGTTGAGTCCCATTGAATACTGGCCTTTTAAGTGACAGAGAACATTTCTGTGAATTTAGGAGATCTTTCCCTAGAGATGAGAAAGGGGGGGAAAATTGGAAAATTTGAGGGGAAATGTTAGTTTTAGTATTTTTTCCCAGAAGCTTTTTTTTCTTAGAAAAAAGAAATAATAGAGTGTGAAATATTTTCTTTTAGAATAATGAATTAAATATGTAAGACAAGGGTTTCACACATTTACTGCTCCCAAAGATTTCTAAAAATCATGTAAGAAGAAGAGTTCTGTATAAAACTATGTACAATATAAGGCCAGTACAATTCCTTGTCTTGGTTTCCTTTTCTTGGTTCTTTTTATAGGAATGAGCGTGTTATGGCTGCTTGACATGATGGAAAACTAGTGGAGACAAAAGAATTTTTCTCTAATGTTGATGGTTTCTTTTGTTTTTTGGGTTTTGTTTTGTTTGTTTTTTTGTCTGCTCCTCAGACTGGCAAAACTAAAGAGGTTCCTTATCATTTAGGTGTTCCATACAGTTCAGGACCATGTTGCTCCAGTTTGTAACAAAAAATAATTTAAGAAAAAGTAAATTCAATTTGTAATTATATCCTAAAAACTGTACTGCATGTTTAATATAGCAAAGATGATCATTGTATCCCAAACCAAGCTATATCTAGTGCATTTTATGTTTCTAAGTAACAGAGTGACTTTTAATCTGTAAAGGATGCTAATATTGCATTTTTCAATTTTTCTGATAATTTCAGAAAATTGAAAATTCACTCTGCCCCCCCCAACAGGAAAAAAATCCCATTCCCCCACCCCCAGTGGCTTAAAAATTTCCAGAATTTGAATCTATCTTTCCACCATTCAGTTTTGACCCCCACAACTCCCAACAATAGGTGGACCTGTAGAAGCTGCCCTAGGAGGAGGTGGTGGGGAAGCTCCTTTATCCTGGCTCTATGGCACAAATCCATTATGGCATATTCACTTTCAGATTGCTATGACTGTATACCTTACCAAATTGTATTATTTGCCACTGCAGCAAAGACAACCTGTCCAGTTTTTAAAAATAAAGTCACTGGACTGTAATTTGAACAAACTAAGCAAAGAAAGGACATAACTATTGATTTGTTTTAGCTGTGATCTGTATGATAATTAAGAAATGGGAGGCTTAACTGCTCATATTTAATGTTTATATAGATGTTTATCTTTTAATTATGTTGTATGAAATGGTCTCTGGCTACAAGTAAAGTACTATAAATATTGGAGGGCCTAATATCCTAAAGGCACCAGATCCTGTCTGGTCTTGGAAGCTAAGCAGGGTCAGCCCTGGTTAGGACATGGATGGGAGACTGTCAATGAATACCAGGTGCTGTAGGCTATGTTTCAGAGGAAGGAACTGGCAAAACCACTTCTGAGTATTCCTTGTCTAAGAAAACCTTGTGAAGTCATGGGGTCACCATAAGTCAACAGGCCACTTGAAGGGGGGGCACACACACACACACACACACAATATAAATATTCTCCCTCTCCCCTCCCTCTCTCACACTGTTTCTTTCTCTCATTCTTTCTCTCTTTCTGAATATCAATCATATGTCATATTAGAGGACTTTCAGGTTCCTATGGGGTACTCTTTGAATTTTATAATTTCTAACTGGAATGACAAGTCACCCTCTCTTTTCATTTAGAATTCCTTTTAGGAAAGTGATAATTTTAGGGATTAGTTCCGGCCTCAGGGAAGGAACCTATTTTATCTAATTGCTGCTGCTGTCAGTGTCTAGAAGTGCCATGCAAATGCTCCTGCATGTTTGTTCTATAGTTGGGAACTTTTTAAAAAGGCCACCTTCTGTCGAAGCCAACTGATACTTTTCAATTCTGATACAAATTCTTTCTACAAAGATGTCCAATCACTGTGATTTCCTCTTCTTGCTGAGAACAAAGAAAATGAATCAGATGCCTATTTTGACTCTGTCTGAAATATTTAATGCTTGAATGGAGCTGCACAGTGTGGGCAAACAGACTGAAAGTTAAACAAACCATCTCCAGCAAAATGGTTAGTTGAACATTCTCAAACCCCATTCTGCCCTTCTTAGTTTGGAAGGTAATTTATTAATGGGAAAATAGGGTGGGGGTCTGTTGAGCACTCTGTGGGGAGGTCACATTCCAATCATATCTCCCTGTCACCTTATCTCCGAGCTGTCAATTAGCCCTAGGTGAAGTAAAACAGAGTTAATTTATCATCCCTTAAACATTTAGAGTAGTGGAATTCTTCCTTTCCCTCTACTCCCAGCTTTCAAAAGCTCCCCAGTGCCGCTTTAATTAAATTTGTAAAAAAGATGTCAGCAAATATTCTTTTTAAATTGTTCAGATAAGCGATTATGATAACCTGTTAGCTCAAACTGAGATCGTCTTGCCTGTTTTTTCTCTTTTGTTCATTGGCTCTAAGATGAGAACTGCCATCTATCTACAAGGTAAGCTTTGATGGCAAGTTCTTTTGCAACTGTGATTTGATACAGTTTCAAACAGGAGTGATGTACATAATGCAGTGTGGGATTATTCATACTTTATTTTTGGAATTCACAGAGTGTACATAGATCTTTTGATATTGCAGAGAAACTCAATTAAACCTATATGCACACACAGTGAATTCCTCTGGGGAAGCAAAGGACCATCTATTTTTGTTCATCACTTCACTCTTAACTCTAGGAACCAGTGTTACTTAAATCTACATGCACAAGCCACAGTCAATTGCATCTTGCAGGTATTTTGCTGGTGAAACTTGAGTTAATTTCCTGCCCAAGTTCAGTGTGCATTGGTTCTTGGTTGCATTTGGAAAAACTAGTTCATTTGCAGTGTGAGATCTATTGACTTGTGAGATCATCTTCCATTCAGCCTTTAACTTCACATATGAAGTTGTGTGCATCAATGCCATTCCCGGAGGCTAAAAATTCCTATGTGCCTGCCTGTGGAGAGCAGCTATTTTTCTTACACAGATTGTTATATGTCAGAAAGTTTTGCACTGGTGTGCAGAAGGTGGCACTG
Organism: Gambelia wislizenii; assembly: GCA_030847615.1. Lineage (NCBI taxonomy): Eukaryota > Metazoa > Chordata > Lepidosauria > Squamata > Crotaphytidae > Gambelia > Gambelia wislizenii. The sequence goes on from JAUMIR010000001.1 coordinate 341,248,916, forward strand.
AAAATCTCTGGTAGTAGAAATACAGTTGTCTTTCAAATAGACTAGCTTTTAAACCAGTGCTAGGCAAATTGCATATGGGTGCTTTCCCCCCCCCATCATGATGTGTGTGGTCTCTTTTGTTTGATGTGACTTAGTGAAGTTTAATCTACAATTGATTGTCTTCCCAACATTGTTTCATTTTCTTTTCACACTGCCATGTTATCTCTTAAATATTGTGCTTCCAAAAATGAATATTCATTCCTTAAAATTAAGAGGAAATGAGACTTTTGGTACAAAACTTCCTTGCCATAACCTCATTTGTTATAAAATATTTTCCTGACCCTTCTGTAATAATATTAGACTTTAACTAAGTTACTCTGCTGCAGTCTCTTTGAACTCCATTGGGAAAGATTTTCAAGTAAACACAGTGTGAATGCATAGGGATTCAGCCTTTCCATTCCTGTTGAAGTTGTCCCTGTGTGCTATAGATTTCTGGTGTCAATTAGCCTCAGAAATGCCCCATCCTTTCAGAAGCATTTATACACTAAGGATAGTAAAGTCATTTCCAGTAGGTAATAAAATTTGCAGTGCTCTGGTAATCTGGATGAGTCAGGTGGCTTTTGAAGAATCCAGGAATCTACAAGGAGCTGGGAGAGAGCAGGGGTCCTGTTTGCAAAGATCATTCCTTGAGCACTAGGAGGTTATTGTAAATACTGTTAACAATGGCAGGATTAATAGCAGCATGATCTTCTCTTCATAAGAGGTCTAGGACTCCCTGGATGCAGTAAACATCATGGCACACTGTCTCACTAATTTAGAGTGGTATAAAAGAGACTGGTAGCAAGATCACAGTTGTGGGATGAGTGCCCAACTTCTTAGGGTAGAATGTCCTTCTGTCTAGGAAGCAATAGGGAGGAAACATCCAAATTATCTCTCTGTTTGGAAATGGAAAGGAAGCAGTTTAAACAATTTTGACACATTCCTTGTTCTGAACTAATGGCATATTGAATTAAAGCAAAGCATTACACAAAGGGTGGAATCCATCCTGTTATAGCACACAAATACACAGATATGTCCAAAAGGAAGTGGCTTGAACCTGTGAGATTTACAGATCTTGAGCTTTTTTGGGGAAAAGAAGATGGATGGTATCCATGCTGTTATGCTCAGTATTTTATGTATGGAGATATGATGTTGATGATGATGATGATGATGAATGGGCACGTTTCCATTTACTTCATCACAATGACTATGAGCTTCAGCACAGTATGGCACTTGTAAAATGCAAAATCCACAATATCTTTATTGGACAACCAAAATGCACAAAAAAAGGTTGATGGAAATAAAGATTGGAGAGATTATCAGACACACTAAATATGGCATGAAAACGATGCCAGGAGATCACGAAAGGGCTTCCCTTTCAGGTAATGTCATCCCCGTGTTGTCATGCTCCTGTACTGCTCCCATTCTGCCATCGTTCCTTTTTATTGACAGGCTAAACCATGAATAGATCGCCCGTTCCATTTCTGTCATGGAATGACGGGCGAGTGAAAAGGTGCCCCGTTATGCTGGCACAATGCCAGGGTCAGTGGGAGGTTCGTGCCAAACACTTCCGGGTGCGATCGGGAGATCCAGGTAAGTAACACACTTTTTTGTACCCTCCCTGTTTTACTTGTAAACTTTTAAGTATGTGCCTAGTTTTATTTTTTAAAGTGTATTTTTCATTTTGAATTTCCCACACACTCGTCCTCTCATGAGAACGGCCCAGGATTTCAACCAGGAAGTGAATGTAGCTCTGTGAGAACTCCATTCAGTCCTGGGCTGCCCGGGGGTGGGAAGAGAACACTGTGGCAAAGGTAGGTGTCTGAAACTTTTCGTTCTCTGCCGGCATGGGATCAGGAGGGGGGTGGGAGAGAAGATAGTGAGACGGGGATGCTATTTTTGTCCTTGTCTCATAATCTCCTGGGACTTAACTTTTGACATACAGCAAACGTAAAACTTTTTCTTTGGGACTGTAATTGATTGAGTTTTACCTATACAGCACCTAAAAGTTTTTCCAGATATAGCAGTACAGAGACTTTTTGAGAAATCCAATGTCTCTGCATAAGAAAGTGGCCTGTGGCTTCACAAAAGACAGAGGCACCATGTATCCAAAGAGGTGTTACTTTACTGCTGCTAATGGAGTTTACTGTCTTTGTCTTGGTCCCCACATGGCCCAAAAAAAATGGGTGGGAAGAAAGGGGTGGCCTCTGCCTGCTTTGAGATCCCTCCAGACCAACTGAACTAAAGCAGAGACAACATCTGATACAAAATGTAGGTCTATGACTCCAACACTGTCACTTTCCCTCCCCTTTCTCCTGTATGAATTTTTAACACCTTTTGCCTGGTGAAGAAGACAGTGGAGCTTCAAAAGCTTGCATGATGTCTTTTGTACATTTTGGTTGGACAATAAAGGTATGGCTCTTTCGTGTATTTTGTATATTTTTTAGTTTGCTCTATGGCCAACATGGCTGCCCATTATTATATTGTTTTTCTGCCTTTGTAAAATGGTATCTGGGAGTTTCTATGAACAGGTCAGATGGTCCATAAAATCAGAAGAAGAATTAAAGACACAAGGTCATAAAATAAATTGGTTTCTTTACAAACAAATATTTGAAAGATTTAAAAAGGACAAAAATTTAGAGGGAAATTGAAACAAAAAGAAACTTACTAGACGAGATTATTTGGGGAAATAACAGGAAAATAATAGCAACATTTTATAAATTACTTTTAGAAAAACAGACAGGACAAGAACCTATAAAAGAGACAATGATAAGGTGGGCAAATGACGTAGGGCATCCAATGCAATTGGAAAACTGGGAATATGCATGGAATAAAACACACAAATTTATGAGATGCCAAGACCTTAAATAATTTTTTAAAAAAATAATGCATAGATGGTATTTAACACCTGCACAATTAGAAAAAAATATACAAGACTAAGACAAATAAATGCTGGAAATGCGCAAAAGAACTTGGAACTTACTTTCATATGTGATGGAAATGTGCAACAATTAAGAAACTTTGGAATAAAATTCAACAATTCAAAATATCTTCAAAATATAATTTCCACTAAGTCCAGAATTTTATCTACTTAACATGATTAATACACTGAACCAAGAGGATGAAAAGAAGTATGGATCGATTATTTTATATTTAACCACAGTTGCAAGAATCCTTCTGGCTAAATATTGGAAAAACGGTAATGTTCCAGATCCAGAAGATTGGACTCAGAAAATACAAGACATGATGGAAGCCGATACACTTTCTTTATTATTAGCACAAAGACCAACAAATGTTGAAAAAGACTGGCTACTAGTAATGAAATATTTAAAAGAGAGGTAAAAGAGGGGGGGGAAATCAATAAATAAACAAGTATAATAATATGTATATGTATATACATACACAAATCCATATTCTGGATTAAAGAAGCTGAATCTTTAATTATTGAATCCAAACTCCAAAGTTTTTACATAACTTAATATGAGAGTTAAAATTTATTAATAAGCAACAGAGGCTCCTTGAAAGCATTGTACTTTTTACTCTAATATTATGATATATATGTATATACCATTTTTCTTATTATCATTTTTGAGAAGCTAGATGTAAAATGTATTATAATCAATTCAACTAGAAGAGTAACTAGGAGGAAGTATCAATGTCTTTATAAGTTTAGAAAATGAGATTGTATTTGTATAGTACAGTATAGGATATAATTGTTTGTGATGTATTTTAATACTGAAATGTCTTTTTGTTGTGGTTGGTTTTGTCTCTTGTTTATTTTTCTTGTCTTTGGATTTTCATGTACATAAAAATAAATTATATAAAAAAAGGTCTCTAGGAGTTTAAGGAGTTTATGGGCTAGCCATGCAAATCAAAATTGGATTTATAGAAAGTTCATAAGTGGTGAAGATTATTCGTATCAAGTGCCAATTGCTATTCATAAAATCCTGGGTGGCAACACAACTTCAAAAAATCCCTTTTCCTGATTTGTAATATGTGAGATGTCTGGCCAGTAGATCTTTTCACCTAAAAGCTTTACCTGTCATGCACTAAAGGGACCTGAAATGAAATTTCTGCCATCTGTATGAGTGGTTAATAGGAGTCCAGCCCAGTGTAAGACAGTTTTTGTACCTACCTTACTCAACCCTGCTCCTGATAACTGTCAAAGAGTCTACCTACTTTCTCTATGGACCAGCTGTTCCCCATGGCTGTTTCTCAACACCCAAGTACCATAGTATGTTATTCATTCCTATATATCTTGGTTTTGAAAGTTAGAAAATATTTAATCTTTATATGAAGCACATCTGCATATTTAACTGATAAACAGAGATTCCTAAATTCAACATAACTCCAGTCAACATAACTTTTGCAATGAAATTGCTTATATCTTATCAAGAGCTTGTGTTCAGCTGATTTGAGATGTAGCAATTTCCTCTTGGTTCCCTGTAAATAAACAAAATGTTGGTCAATGAGTGCCTGAGCTATCCTTTTCTGGCTCAGTTCAAACTGAGATGGTAATCACAAACAATTGTAAAGTTTTAAAGATACCATCTGTCTCCAGAATTTTGCAGCCTTTTCCACCTCATAAACATGCTTAACCTCAAGCATTTGTTTTATCTGTTTGACTAATTGGCTTATTGGTTTCTTTAGAGATCAGCAGGGGAGCAAAGAACAAGATTTTTGTGTAAATTGTTATTTAATGAAAATAAAATTCAAAATTCACAAAAGAGTGATACCTCTATTGGCCAACCAAAATGCAGAAAATACATCCTCCAAGTTTTGAAGCTTCACTGGCTTCTTTGTCAGGCAAAGATATGAAGCTTCCAAAGCTTGCACTAATAGGTGCAACTACTGTAATGTAAAGGGCAATTGGTGCTGTTTTTTCTTTTTTCTTGTTTTAATTTAAACTGACAATGAAATAGTTAAAGGATTTCCTATAACCAAAATGGAGACTGTAGCCAAGAAATCAGAAGAAGACTAAGAGTTGGAAAGGCAGCCATGAAGGAACTAGGCAGGATCTTCAAGCATCAAGCCACATCATGTAATACCAAGGTCTAAATCATCCAGGCCGTAGTATTTTCAATTTCTATATATGGTTGTGAAAGCTGGATAGTGAAGAAAACTGATAGGAAGAAAACCAACTCTTTTGAAATGTGGTGCTGGGGAAGGGTTCTATGGATGGCATGGACAGCTAAAAAGACAAATAAATGGGTCCTAGAGCAAATCAAACCTGAACTTTCACTAGGAGCCAAGATGACTAAACTGAGACTATTGCACTTTGGACATATCACGAGAGAGCGTGACTCACTGGAAAAGCAATAATGCTTGGTGAGTTGAAGACAATAGAAAAAGGAGACCATACTACAGGACATGAGTTTGCAAAATCTGAGCAGGCCAATTCATGACCTGAGATCTTGGATTCTCATTCACAGGGTCAGTGTAAGTCGAAGTCAACTTGATGGCAAGTAACAACAAATGGAAGTGAGACTCTTGTGCCTCCTGCATCATGAGGGGAGGGGAGGGAGGCATCCTTATCCTCAGCCACATCAGGAGAACCATGAGTACTGGATGACGTAATTCCCATTGTTGCTTTCCCTTGCATGCAGAAGTTTTTGTGTAGGCTGGCATGCTAATTGCTGAATTCCAAAAAGCAGGAATGAGGGTATATCAGGATCCATTAAGTAGCACTTAAGTAACCTGCAGCCATATGTAGGGGAGTGGGGCTTTTGTCTCTCTCTCTCAGCACTTAAAGGGGAGGCAGATCCTTACTGAAGATGTGCAAAGACCCAAGGCCCTTTTACACTACACATTAATAGCACTATCATTCCACTTTAACTGCCATGACAACATTCTGTGGAATCCTGGGATTTGCAGTTTAGGGAGAGGCATTTAGCCTCCTCGGTCAGGGAACTCTTCTGGTACCTCTGACCAAGCTACATACTCCAGGATACCATAGGATGTTGCCTTGGCAGTTAAAGTGGAATCATAGTGCTATAATTGTGTAGTGTGAAAGGGCCCCCAGGTGTTGGGAAATGTCAAGGTTCAATTACAGGTATTTCTTTTTCTGAAGCTAATGGGTCCTGTGGACTGTCATGTTAAGGTCCTATTATCTAAGTCAGAGAGCTTGGAAAAGTTGCTCTTTTGACAGCTCCTAGAGTGGGAGTCGAAATCCAAGCTCTAGTCTAAGCTGTCCTGCTATTAGAACTCCTCCATGTTCCTCCTAAAGCTTAATCTCCTATCAGCACTGATGGTTGTCACAGGCCCTTGGGATGTTAGCACTTCAGAACATTAAAAATTAGTGGCATTAAGGCTTTCATCAAGTCCGTTTAATAGATCGTGAAGCCTTTTGTTGGTGCTTAACATTAATAAAGGAAGATGACTGGCAAATCAACACATGTTATTGGAAGTGGATAAAGATATTGTTCTGTTATTTAAACAGCTGATCCTTTTCTCAGTCTGTTTGTCTCTCCTCGGCTCTTCTTTATATTTGACTCAAACATCACACATGCGGAGCAAAGTGATATGTTCAGCTACCAGGAACCTTGTTTTCCATTTGGTGGCTGACCTACCACTGCTTTCAGAGGAAGCATAGAGGTGTCAGGAGCCAGCAAGGCATAGTGGTTTGAATGTTGGACTACAACTCTGGAGACCAGGGTTCGATTCCCCACTCGGCCATGAAAACCCACTGGGTGATCTTGGGCAAGTCACACACTCTCAACCTTAGAGAACCCTGTGATAGGTTCACCTTAGGGTCGCCATAAGTAGGAATTGACTTGAAGGCACACAACAACAACAACAACAACAACAACAACAACATAGAGGTTTCATCCAATGGTGTTCACCTGACAGTAGAACAGACAGAATTGTTAGAGCAGATTCCCTCCTGCTTATGTGACCTCCAAATGTACTGTGTAGGATAGAGGGAGGATCTGGAACAGATTGGGATGACCTGCAGAAACGATGGAGAGGAAGGAGACATCTCTTTGTGTGAGGTTGGATGTTTCAACTGAAGCTTTAAAATGCCCCAAGTGAAGTTGTTGTAGCATTTGTTTGTCCAGGGAAGTGATTTTCAAAACTGTGGGTATTGCAAGAATGCTAATATATGCTTTAATATATATATTTTTACCAGGCCTTTATGTTTTCAGAAATGGAGAACAGCCATTGATACTTTATCTCATAATGTACTGCATTGCTAGTAGTACAGTAGCACCCCATATCCGCTGAGGATTCAATTACCTGCAGTTGGCAATGGCAGGGAGGAATGTGGGGGGGGGATCTCACCTGCCCTGTCCCTTCCCCGGAAGGGCTCCTGTTGCCACGGTGGCAATCGCAGGGGCAAAGGGAGAGTGAGGAGCGATCTCGCCTCCTCCCCTTCCCCCTTTGCCCCCACAATTGCCGCTGTGGCAGGGCCATGGTGGAGGAAGCAATCTGGCCCTCCTCCCCTTCCCCTTTCACCCCTGCTGTTGCCACTGTGGCGGGCCATGGCAGCGGCAAAGGGGGAAGGGAAGGGGAGGAGTGATCTCACCTCCCTCCTTTCCTCCGGGATGGTGTTTGCTATTATCCATGGAATTCACCATCCGCAGGCCCCCCTGGAACCAATCCCCTGCGGACACAGAGTGCTATTTTAGTCACACCTAATCACCTGATGGTGTTTCATTTAGTCTGTACTCTATCTTGAAATTCTGCCTTCACTGCAGACCTTATTACAATATCACAATACCACAGCCTCAGACCTAATCTTTGGACTTCTCTGTTTCTTCCCTTTATTCCATACTTTTTGTACCCGATTATGGGTACTAGATCTCTCAAAAGTTTACACAGTTTTATAGAAGTTTGGCCTGTCCTAATAAAGCTGTGGCCCAACTGTGTGTTTTAATATGTTTTTTCTTTGGAAAATATAAACTTGGTGAAATTAAGATTAAGGGTTTGTGTACACTGACAGGAAAATCCAGCTTCTCTTTGGGTTACCCTGGTCCACAGTGACCATGGGCTTGTCCACATGATCACTACACATGAGGCAAGTTTGGGAGCACTGTCCACACAGTTCTCCCTGTCGCTCCACTCCAATAAATCCAAGTATGTACTATGGCCACATGGCTGTGGCCGCACCAGTCTTCCCCCTTCCCAATGTACATATGTCTTTTCCCACAGATCGGAGGGGCTTTGAACATCCTACTAAAGCACAGCTACTAGCAGCTATAATAATGATATGGCTATGCTGGTATGCACTTCTCCAAATAACTGCTGCTTATGTAAAATAAATGGTGAGGAAGAAATAGCTAAAAAGGGAAATTCAAACAGGGAAAGAGGCATTTCCTTGTGAGGAAGGCCAACTGATCACCTGGTCTAGTGAGCCTCCTCCCAAACTCTTCTGCTCACCTGCTTAAACTCCTCCCCCCCAGCCCCACACCAATGTCACTATGGAGCATAGTCCACACAGACACACAAATATCTGGATTTTCTGCTCAAATCCAGAGTAAATCCCAACTCTTTTTGGTCTTTATTAACGCCCCGAGGTGCTGCAGAGACCCAGATTCAAGCCCCATGTTGTCTGGACAGCTTGCTGTGAAAATGAGGAGAGATTGTCCTAAGACTTAGTGAAATCCCAGAATCATCACAACTTCATTCTTGAGCTCCACCTGATCAGGGCAAATAGGAGGACAGGAAACCATGGTGTGGATGGTGTGAGGTGAATGTTATCTCAGTTTATTCTGCAGTTTCAAGGAGGGATTGTTTTGGGAGGTAATCAAGAAATTACAAACATGCCTCCTCCTCCAGAACTTCCAATCTTAATCAATTTAAAATGTGCCCTTGGTATTACAAGTTTGGAAAAGAGAGTTACTCTAGGCAGGGGTGGGCAGCTGTAGACCTCCAGCCATTATTGGACTGCAGCTGCCATAATCCTGTATGATTGGCTATGTTGGTGAGGAGGGTGGGAACTGTAGGCCAGAAATATCTGAAAGGTCACAGTTGCCCATCCCGCTCTAGAGCTATAGTCCATGTTAAGATTATGGAAAGGGTGGATTTTCCCGAGAAAGGTAAATTGTTCACTGTTCAAGATTTATTTATTTATTTATTTATTATGAACGTGGGGAAGAAAAGGTGGACACTTCCTGAATGAGGAAAAAGTCCCTCTGGTGACCTCGTAAATAACACAAAATGCAATGAAATGGCGAGAAGTGTCCCCCGTGCGTCTTTCATTTGTACAGTTGCCCCTCCACATTTGCGACTTTCACATTCGCGGTTTTGATCATTCGTGGAAAGCTGCCTGCGTCCCCCCCCCGCTGCTCAACACCCCACTCCCTTCCCAAGGCAGCGAGGGGCTTCTTAGGAAGCTCTTTGCTGCCTTGGGAAGGGACTGGGGTGGAAAACCGCTCGCCGGCAGGCTAATTTCTTATTCACGTTTTTTTCACATTCACGGGGGTTGTCTGCCCCTAACCCCTGCGAATGTGAAGGGATGACTGTACTTAAAAAAAAACCCTCTATATTGTAAGGAATCTTGGTTCCCAGTTCTGGTGGAAAGGTGGGATATAAATAAGCAAATAAATAGAAAGAAGATGAGGAGAAAGTGAGCATTGTAAGGCAGTGCTTCTCCACCTTTAGTCCTCCAGCTCACAGAAGTCTCAGTCCTCGGTTTGCTGGCTAGTGCCTCTGGAAGTTGAAGTCCAAAACATCTTCAAGACCATAATTTGAGAAGCACTGTTATAAGGCCCTGTTCCAGCTGTCACCCCCTGAAGTGGGAATCTTTCACACTACACAATTAGATGTCAACCTCTGTATCTATGGATTCAGTATCCATGGTTTCACTTACCCACATCTGAAAATATATATTTATCTAGGCATTTCTAGGTCTTCCAGTGTGATTCTGTGATCAACTTTCTGCATCCATCTAATTGAAAATAATAGGGTTCCCTATTATACATGGTTTCAGGTATCCATGGGATGGGTGGCTCTTGGAATGATGTATCCCCTGCAGATATGGGGGTTGACTTGTACAGTGCTGTGATTCCATTTTAGCTGCCATGGCAACTTCCTGTGGAATCCTGGGATTACTAGTTGAGGGAGGGGCATTTAGAATTCTAAGCCAGAGAGTTCCTATGGTGCCTCTAACCAAACTACAAATCCCAAGATTCCATAGGATGCAGTCATGGGATTTAAAGTGGAATAATAGTGCTATAATTGTGTAGTGTGAATGGGCCCCACCAGAAGAGAATGGAGTTGGTATGAGGATGAGGGATGTTTATATGGATTCCCTTGTTAAAAGGGTAACACAAGTTGGCCTTGAGAGATCTGGGATCCAGTCCTTTGCTCAGTCATGAATTCCTTCAGAATTCTGCAGTTTCTTTTCTCTCAGTTGCATTTTCCTCCATTAAAATGGAAATACAGTATTAGTCAAACTTCCTCACAGAATATTTGTTGAGAATGAAATTGCTGGAAATTCACTTATCGTGCTTGGATTAAGAGAGTTCACAACCTAGATAAAAGAGCTCTGTTTAAAATCTTTATGCTGTACTTAAGTTCTCTCAGTTGTCAACTTACTTCTTGACCAAATAATTGTATTGTGTGGTCTAAATAAACTGTTTAAAAGATTACATACAGAATCACAGAGTTGGAAGGGGTCCTGGTAAACATTTAGAACAAACCTCTACTCAATGCAGACTCATTAATGCAGGATGCAACTATAGCATACTTGATAGATGGCAGTCCAGCTTCTAGTTAAATATGTCTAACAAAGGAGAGTCTTTCACTGCCTGAGGCAGTCTGCTCCACTGTTAAAATTCATAGAATCATAGAATTAGAAGGGGCCTCATGGGCCATCAAGTCTTTATGTTTTTGATTTCACTCGATTCTGCAATAACTATTTAAAGGATTTTTACCCTGCTTCTCAACCAATAAAACTGACCCAATCTCATGTATGAAGCAGTCTGCATATATTTAATAAGAATAGTCCATGATCTTGCAGTCCACAAGTTTACAGTCATTAAAAAAAAAAAATAACATCACAAAAGTGAACAGCAATGAGGAGGGAAGAGTGGGTAAAAGCACATGGTCTTTCAGCAGGATTGATTGAATGGCTCTTTCCACTTCATCCCTCTCTTTTGCAGCTTCCTGGAATAACTGTTCTTTCTTACCTGCAGTTTTTTTTTTAAGTGTGTGTCGGGAGGTGGGGGCAGACCTATATGTGTACCTAATTTTTGGCTTCTGTTTAAAGTTGCATCTATACTGCTTGCTGCACCATGCCATGATGTACTGCTGTATCCTTTCATGATTGGTGACACCCAGTGCTTCAAAAGAAAGAAAAGTGGGAAGTTTCTTTTATTGGTCAAATGGAAGAGAGTCGAATTTTGGTTGATGCCCAGATGATGATGATGATGATGATTGCAAATGCTGTGACCCAGCTTGTCTAGAAAAAATCTTGTTGATTTCAATTGCCATTAAAAGAAAGAATGAGAGAGAAAGAAAAGTTTGTTAAACTGGTCCTTGTAACTGACCTTTCTGACATTGAATTCTAAAGTACTGTACTGTATTCAAAGAAGTAGCCATGCTAGACTCTTGCAGCATAAAAAGGAGGAAGCAAAGGGGAGAATAAAAGAAATGTGGCAGCACTTTAAAGACAATCTGGTTTTTATTCATGGACATGAACCAGCTTCTTCAGATGCAGTACTGAATGATACTAAGGCCTCTGGTATAAAGAATATTTATACAGTTGTGTGAGTGGGATAGAATGTAATAGGATCAAATAGGAGCTAAAGCTCTATAGGTCAGCTAGTATGGAGAAAAATGATTCCCTTTCTGTTGAAACACACTTCCTATCATCTCTTTTCATGGTTATCTGCAACAGGAGGGGTTAAAATTCACATATTCCCTGACCGCCTTCATTTGTGTGGGTGGAATCACATTTCTTAGCTTGGGCTTCCAAGTCTGGTTCTAATAGATAAAAATGTCACAAGTGTTCTTGCTTAGGATGTGATTTTTTAAAAAATCATTTTGCTTCCTCTGTGTTTTCAAAGGATTCTTGCTATCTAGGTTCCTTGAGCTTTTTGGTCTTTAACTTACGGTATTTTGAGGGAAGATAGATAGCTAAATCAAGTACTGTATATTTCTCTTGTTACAGATATGCTGCTATTTTACAGAAAGTGGTAGTTAATCCCCCTCCCCCCAGTGTGATATTCTTATACAAGGATGTCCCAGCACAAATTCATTTCAAGAACATGAGAAGATCAGGAAAAGGGCCCTGGATCAGGACAAGAGTACATCAAGTCCACCATCATTGTTCACCATGAGTGACCAGCTACATGCTTGTAGGAAGCTCACAGGCAAGACAGCATCTTCCCACTTGTGTTCTTCAGCCACTGGTATTCAGAACTATAATATCTCTGAGTGCGTATGTGTGTATGTGCCCTCAAGTCTCCTGTTGACTTATGGAAACCCCATGAATTTCACAAGGTTTGTGGCAAGGAATCCTGAGAGGTGGTTTTGCAGTTCCTTCCTCTGAGATAGTGGACTTTTTCAGACAATCCTTGCAGCGCAAGGATCGAGCGGGAGAGCTTTGTAGCTGCAGCGCAGCAGGGGGTCCATTTCGGATGCCGCCGTCCCTGCGGCGAAATCGTCTGTGTCTCTTCCGTTTAGGATTGGAGCCTGCTGCGCCATATTCAGCCAGATTTTATTTACGGAGGTTGTCTGTGAATAAAATCTGGCTGAATATGGCACGGCAGGCTCCAATCCTAAACAGAAGAGACACGGATGATTTTGCCGCAGGGATGGCAGTGTCCGAAATGGAACCCCTGCCGTGCTGCAGCTATGAAGCTGTCCTGCTTGATCCTTGCATAGGGTCGTCTGAAAATGTCCATAACCTACAGCACTTGGTATTTGTTGGTGGTTTCCCACCCAAGTACTAAGCAGGACTGACCCTGCTTAGCTTCCAAGATCAGATGGAATCTGGTGCATTAAGAGATTTAGGCTGTGCACTGTTCCTGAGACTGTTCACTGTGACTAATAGCGAGCTGTATCCTCCATCAATTTCCATAAACCCTTTTTGAAGCCATAGAAGTGATCACAACATCTTGTGACTGCCAACTCCATAAATTAACTGTGTGCATTTTGTCTTTGAAAGATCGCATAGGCAATAGTAAAAAGTGAAAGTAGTCATGTTGAATTGCCATGAGCAGAGTAGTGCCAGAAATTATCACTGTTTACCAACACTAAAGAGAAAATGTCAGACAATTACCAATGGTTTGGGGTAGAGCTTAGAAAAGTTATTCTTTTGGAATATAACTTTCAGAATTCCCAGGCCAGAACAGCCACTGAGTGATTCTGGGAGCTGTAATCCCCAAAGGGTAATTTTTCCAGGCCCTGATTGTAGGGAAGCAAAGTGAGCAACTGCCTTAGACATTGGCAGATAGTAGGACCATGTTTGAAAGGTTGATTCTTTTCCCCCTCAAGGCAGTAATGTTTGTCAGTGAAAATGTAATCCAAGGAGGAGAGCTAATTTATGACTTTGGTTTTGCTCCATGTTCCATTTACTGGGTTGCTGATGGTGGTGGAAGGACCTGTGAATGTAATCAGCATATGCCTTCTTTCCTTCTTTTTCCTCTACCCCACGCTTTTAGGCAGTTTAGCGAATAGCCTGAACTGGAATGCAGAGCAATGGAGACATGGTGTCTGCCAAAAGCAACCAGTTCTTGCTCAGTGTTAGTTCCTGATAAGCAGTTTTGCCAACTCTTTCTCCCCTACTTCACAGTTTTAACTAATGTGAAGTCCAAATCTATTAAACAATGGGAAGAAATCACTGGACTTTGCCATGGGATGCCAATATTGCAAATTAGTCTGCTTGACCACAGCTCAGAAACATACATCATAATTTGTGTCTATCTCTCTCTGGCTTTTCTTTGCAAACGAAGATTCAGGAAGGACTCATCCCGCGCTTTCTGCAAGTACGCTGAAGACTAAAAAGGCCAATCCAAGATAAACAAGTCTGGTTGCAGAAAGCACAGCAGAAGGTCTCCTTGGGTGATGTTTCTGGGTTGTGATTCTTTCTGCGTTGTCGTTTTTCTTCAAGACTTGTTCGGCGTGAGTTCTCAAATAAAGCTGCAGCATTGTGGATAGTGCGTCTCCATGCCTCCTGATATGAGGCCAGGGTGGACCATTGTTGGTGATCCGTTTGTCCGAGCCTGAGATTTTGTTTCAGGGAGTCCTTGTATCGCTTTTTTGGAGCACCTCTTAGTTCCTGCTATTGCAGAAGAACTTCTTCCTGAAAGCCAATGTGGCTTCAGAGCCAATAGGAGTACTACAGATATGGTATTTGCCCTTAGCTGACTGCAAGAGAAATGTAGAGAGCAGAACAAGGGTCTCTATGTAATATTTGTCGATCTCCCCAAAGCCTTCGACACTGTGAGTAGAAAAGGTCTGTGGCAGATCCTGGAAAGACTAGGATGTCCCCCCAAATTCCTTAAAATGATTATCTTGCTACACGAGGGCCAGCATGGTCAAGTCAGATGTGGCGATGCTCTTTCAGAGCCCTTTCTAATAACTAATGGAGTGAAGCAAGGTTGTGTTCTTGCTCCAATTTTATTTACACTCTTCTTCAGCATGATGCTCGAAAGGGCTACGGCAGAGCTCGAAGAAGACGACGGCATTTTTGGAGCACCTCTTAGTTCCTGCTATTGCAGAAGAACTTCTTCCTGAAAGCCAATGTGGCTTCAGAGCCAATAGGAGTACTACAGATATGGTATTTGCCCTTAGACGACTGCAAGAGAAATGTAGAGAGCAGAACAAGGGTCTCTATGTAATATTTGTCGATCTCCCCAAATTGATACATGAAGCATCAATAAAAGTTCCACATCTATATATGTTACTGTACTGATGGTAGCTTGTTTAACTTAATTTGTGGCTAGGGTATCATCAATTCCATTTCATGCTTTGGAAATTGAAACCGCTACACCCACACCTAGCGAGAAATTTTTTTTATAAGAGTCATCTCAGCAACTTGAAAAAGGCTTGGGCAGTAGTTGTGGGAACTGGTTCTCTGGAAGTGATGTGTTTGTTCTAAATGCAGGATCCATCTTATTATACTGAAGGTTTCTCTGACAGTTGGTGTGAAACCTAGAATATCACAAAAAAGATGATGTGTAAGATAAGAATCCTGTCTTTTCTTCTCCTATCATTAACATTTTACTTTACCCTTCTAAAAGACTGTTGCTTCTATTGTACCAATAGCATTTGCCAGTATTTTATCAGTTTCTTGTTTCTAAATACTATGTTCGGGGAATTTTATATATTTATGTTAAAAACCAGAACTTTATTTAAGGAAACTTGTAAGAAGAGTATTTTACTGCCAGGATGTTACCTTAACTTAGTTTCTACCTGTTAGGAAAAAAAGTCATTGTATGTATTTAAAACAAAACAAAACCAGTTGGGATACTTGCAAAAATGCCCCTGTGTAGACTGGAGCCTCTGCATTCTTTTATGATACCATTTAAAAAGTGCAAGGTGTGTGTGTGTGCGTGTGCGTGTGCGTGTGCATGCAGCCATGCTGACTTCTTCCTTTTTCTATTTTGGGTTTGTCTTTGTGGGTAGTAACCTCTTTCCATCACACAGTTTATGGCTGGGCTATAAAGTGCTTTTAACTCTGGTCAGAGTTCATGAGAATTGGGATCTCTACAAAACTCATCTGGTTTGGGCTCAGCTGTTGCCAGTCAGCTGACCAATCTGAGCACAAATGGCCAGACCTTTCACTTTGCAGGGATGTTCTATGAGCAGATGGTGTTCCAGACATGATGCTGGATGAAGCCTTCTTTGGGGAGGGACAGTAGGCCCAAGTAACAGATAAACCATGGCTCTTTTCTCACATATTAATGAAGTGCTTAATTTTGATGGTGCCAGAGGTGTGTGGGTAGCACTCATTTCCCTACCTCTGCTTATTTATTTGCGGTGGCAGCAGCTGCCTGGTTGGGTGGGGCTGTGTGTGGGTTTGGGTGTGCAGAAAAACCTCAGTTCCACAAGGCCAGCAGTGGCAAGTGGGTGGCTTGGATTGGGCAGGAGAGACAAATCTCTTCTCTCACCAGCCAAGATGAACTTGAATGGTGAGTCACTGCCACAGAGGGTTGCGGGTCAGGACTATTCCAGGCCCTGAGATTTCAGGGCCAAAAGCTGAGACCTATGGATGACCCATTGTAATGTTATGAGGGGTAAGTCCTCTCCTCATTATGTCATTCAGCATGATACATGAAGCATCAATAAAAGTTCCACATCTTGCCATACAACAACAAAAATCCTAAGTGTAACAAATAAGAGCACACACACACACGGAAACAACTTGAAAGCACACAGCAGCAATAGGGGTGTTTTAGTTAGCAGTATCCTAATCTAAGCAGCTAGTTACATTTGGAAAGGTAATGGAGAAGGGGAAGAGCAGGGCAGGGGAGCACTGTTTCTCAAAATGTTGGACAATGCCCAGAGTCTGCTCTAATTGTTGTTGTTCTGTGCCTTCAAATTATTTCTGACCTATGGTGACCCTAAGGCAACCCTATAGTGGGGTTTTCTTGGTAAGATTTGTTCAGATGGAATTTGCCTTTGCCTTCCTCTGAGGCTGAGAGAGTGTTACTTGCCTAAGGTAACCCAGTGGGTTTCCACGCTGAACAGGGATTTGAACCCTGGCCTCCAGAGTTGTAGTGCTCAAACCACTACAGTACACTGGTTCTCTTCTACTCTAATTGTACATGCCTTCAAGTTGCCAGCTGACTTATGGTGACCTCATGATTTTCATAAGGTTTTCTTAGGCAAAGAATACTCACAGGTGGTTTTGCCAGGGCTTTCTTCTAAAATGTTGCCTACAGCACCTGATGTTCATTGGTGATCTCCCATCCAAGTACTAAGCAGGGCTGACTCTGCTTAGTTTCCAAGAGCAGATATGATCTGTTGCCTTTATTAGGCCTCCCTAATATCAAATCATAGAAGCACTGAAGTTTCCCAGACACTTCTTTATGTAGATTGATTTGTCTCATTCCTGATGGTTATGCCCAACTACATCCTCCCCATGATATCTCATAACTGGAAATATTGGACACTTTTGGGGGTCAGGTTGGCTGAGGCAAACCAGAAATTAGTTGGAGGTCACAATGACTGGATGTATCTGGAAAGAAAGCCCCAGTTAAGATTATGCGGGAAGTCCCATAGTAAACACAGTCGTTAAGGAGGTTTGTGCTAATCCTTTCTTCCAGGTGTGTGTTTCAGCAATGATTCAATCAAGCAATTAAGTGACCATTCCTTAATCTAGGCCTTACAGAAGTCTCTCATTATCCCCTCCTGTCCAAACTTGCAAGGTTGTCACAAACCCATCAATTTCTGTCTCCCAGAAATTAAAGCAATCAGTTGAGTTTTGGTTTCCTTGGTCTCCCATGGGAAAGCCACCCAGACTTTGTCCTAACCAGAGTACCCCATCAGGATATGAAATAGGGTATAAATATTAGACTCCTACTTTCCCCCCTACTGTTAATGCAATTCTATTAATTATTGAAACTTAAGGGAGGCGGGTGGTGGTGGTGGTTTCCCTCATGTCTGAGCCATAAAAGGTGTTACTTCATTCTGGTCTTTCTTAAAACTTGACACAGATCCATCTTTAATCAATATTGTCAATTTGTTCATTTCAGGAAACTTCATCAGCTTGTGTTGGTGTCATGGTTTCCTTCCATTTCTGTGCATATAGAAGTCTGACCATTGTCAACATGTATTGTAGAATTCTTCCATATTTCTCTTCCAAGTATTAATCCAACATTCCCAAGAAAGAAAAATTCTGGTTTCAATTGTATGTTAAATTTCAAATTGTTATGTTTTTCTTAGTTGAATAAAGCCTTGGATTCCAAAACACATACAGAGGCCATTGCAGAGAGGATTGAATGAGAGGACATCTTCTGGCTAGATGTTGCTAGGAATGTCCTTGAGGAGCGAGCAAACTCTTATGGAAATCTGAGTTCAGGAAAATCCAGACCAAATCAAGACTTACTGTTGTCTTGTCCAATCACGAGATGTCCTCCATATCTAAAGACAGCCAACAAATTAGAATATAATCTAGCATAATATTATCTAGCATAATATAGATAAATATAGTATATTACATAATATAGTACATAATATAGTACATAATATAGTATATTACATAATATATAGACAAAAAAGCGATACAAAGACTCCCTGAAACAACATCTCAGGCTCGGCCAAATTGATCACCAACAGTGGTCCGCCCTGGCCTCACATCGGGAGGCATGGAGACGCACTATCCACAATGCTGCAGCCTTATTTGAGAACTCACGCCGAACAAGCCTTGAAGAGAAATAATAATATAATAATAATAAAATTTTATTTCTATCCCGCCCCTCTGCAACGCAATCGGGGCGGCTTACAATATAAAAACTCCATAGTCCAGTACCCTAGCCCACCCCCCCTTAAAATAATATTAAACTATAAAAGATTCAAAACATACAGTAAATTAAAAATATATAAATTAGAAAAATATTAAAACATACAATAGTTTTAAAAAAAATGATTACAGCTCAGGGAGGACAACCGAGTCTTGGGCCGGGATAGTTATTCAGGAAAGGCCTGCCGGAAAAGATCCGTCTTGACAGCCTTTTTAAAGCCGTCTAAGGTGTTAATAAGACGGATCTCGTCCGGCAGGCCATTCCATAATCTGGGAGCAGCAGTGGAGAAGGCCCTCTGGGACGTCACCGACAGCCTTGTTTTCATAGGCTGTAACAGATTCCTCCCAGAGGACCGAAGTGCACGGGGAGGGTCGTACGGAAGGAGGCGGTCCCGGAGATAAGTTGGACCCAAACCATGCAGGGCTTTAAAGGTTATAACCAACACCTTGTACTGTGCCCGGAAACGAATAGGCAGCCAGTGGAGAGCTTTTAGCACAGGTGTTATATGCTCTCTTCTGGAAACACCAGAAATCCACCTGGCTGCCATGTTCTGAACTAGTTGAAGTTTCCGAGTTAAGCACAAGGGTAGCCCCATGTAGAGCGCATTACAGAAATCCAGACGGGAGGTTACCAGTGCATGTACCACAGTTTCGAGGTCCCTAGTTTCCAGGCAAGGGCGCAGCTGGCGTATCAGCCGAAGTTGATAACAGGCACTCCTGACCGTTGCATTTACCTGATTAGACATCTGGATCATCTGGTCCAGGAGCACCCCCAGACTGAGAACACAGTCTTTGGAGGAGAGTGTAGTTCCATCCAGGCTTGGAAGTTGTATTCCCAGACCTGGTTTCGGGCCTGTAACTGTTAGTACCTCCATTTTTTCTGGATTCATTCTCAATTTGTTTTTCCTCACCCAGTCCATTACTGCTTTAAGACAATCATTGAGAGGAGAGATGCCATCTGAAGTCGAAGCTGATGACCGAGACATGGAGAAGTATATCTGGGTGTCATCAGCATACTGATGACAACACACTCCATGCCTCCGAATGTTCTCTCCCAGTGGCTTCATATAGATGTTAAATAGCATCGGGGACAGGATGGCACCCTGAGGAATGCCACAGTTAAGCTCTATTCTGGTAGAGCAGCTGTCCCCGAGCCTCACCCTCTGGGATCTGCCTGAGAGGAAGGAACGGAACCACTGCAAAGCAGTGCCTCCAATTCCTAACCCCCTCAGGCGATCCAGGAGGATGGAATGATCTATTGTATCAAAAGCCGCTGAGAGGTCCAAGAGCACCAACAGGGTCACACTACCCCTGTCGATACCCAAGCGGAGGTCATCAGCCAGAGCAACCATGGCAGTCTCCACTCCATATCCCGTCCTAAAGCCAGTTTGAAATGGATCTAGATAATCGGTTTCATCCAAGACAGCTTGGAGTTGGGAAGCGACCGCCCTCTCAATCACCTTGCTTAGAAAAGGCAGCAAGGAGACTGGTCTATAGTTGTTCCTGTCCAAGGGGTCCAGGGAAGGCTTTTTCAGGAGTGGCTTAACCGCCGCTTCCTTCAGACAGGGTGGAACGGACCCCTCCCTGAAGGACGCATTGATAATATCCCTAAGGAGTACTCTCGATGCGTCTCCCCCTTGGGTGGCCAGCCAAGATGGACAGGGATCGAGGGGACAGTGCAGAAAGAATCACAACCCAAAAACATCACCCAAGGAGACCTTCTGCTGTGCTTTCTGCAACCGGACTTGTTTATCTCGGATTGGCCTTTTTAGTCATCAGCGCGCCTGCAGAAAGTGCAGGATGAGTCCTTCCTGAATCTTCGTTTGCGAAGAGAAGCCAGAGAGAGAGAGAATCTATTATCTTAACAAACTTTGTTTTTTTTCTTAAATTATAGAGAAACAGGCCAGCTCTAGTTGTTCAAACCACATGCAAAAGAAATCAAGTTTTCGGTACATAAAGTACAGAAGAAAACATCTGGCATATTCAGATTGCTCCAACAAGTTGCCACACAGACAGGACACTCTAGGGGGCACTTTTGGGCTGCAGCAGAATTCAGGGGTTTCCCCCCCACAGTTGTGTCTCCTGGTTTGCCTGCTAGTTTGCTGGCATTTGGAGTGGGAAATTCTTTCACCATGGCTTGGCAATATCTATCTGTTGATTGGTCACTTGAGTGATAAATAGACTGACCTTGTTTTCATCAAGTTTCTCTGTGTGCTTCATTTCTCTCTCTGGCTTTTCTTCGCAAACGAAGATTCAGGAAGGACTCATCCCGCGCTTTCTGCAAGCACGCTGATGACTAAAAAGGCCAATCCGAGATAAACAAGTCCGGTTGCAAAAAGCACAGCAGAAGGTCTCCTTGGGTGATGTTTCTGGGTTGTGATTCTTTCTGCGTTGTCGTTTCTCTTCAAGACTTGTTCGTCGTGAGTTCTCAAATAAGGCTGCAGCATTGTGGATAGTGCGTCTCCATGCCTCCCGATGTGAGGCCAGGGCGGACCACTGTTGGTGATCAATTTGGCCAAGCCTGAGATGTTGTTTCAGGGAGTCTTTGTATCGCTTTTTTGGAGCGCCCCTCTTACGCTGACCCGTGGCGAGTTCACCATAGAGTACTATTTTGGGGAGACGATGGTCCTCCATCCTAGAAACGTGCCCTGCCCAACGCAGCTGTGTTCTCAATATCATGGCCTCAATGCTGGTGATCCCTGCTTGCTCAAGGACAGCAACATTCGTCACATAGTCAGTCCAGTGTATATTTAGGATTGTGCGTAGACAGCGCTGATGAAAGCGCTCGAGGAGTCGTAGGTGGTGGCGATAGGTGACCCATGTTTCAGATCCATAAAGGAGGATAGACAGTATGATGGCTCTATACACACTGATTTTTGTGCTTTGCCTCAGGTGTTTATTGCTCCAGACTCTTTTGTGAAGTCTTCCAAATGCACTATATGCCTTTGCTAATCTGTGATCGATCTCTTTGTCAATCTTGGCATCTGAGGAGATGATGCTTCCCAGGTAGGTGAACTGCTGAACGGACTTGAGCACAGATTTGCCGACGGCAATGTGGGGATGGTGGTGTTCGTCCTGTGGTGCAGGCTGGTAAAGAACTTCTGTTTTCTTCAGGTTGACTTCTAGCCCAAACAGCTCGGCAGCTGTTGCAAAGCAGGATGTTAGGCGCTGCAGAGCTGCTTCTGTGTGGGCAACAAGGGCAGCATCATCAGCGAAGAGCAGCTCACGGACTAGATAGTTTAGAGTCTTAGTGTGAGCCCTCAGACGGCTTAAGTTAAACAAGCTACCATCAGTACGGTAGCGTATATAGATGCCGTCGTCTTCTTCAAGCTCTGCCATAGCCCTTTGGAGCATCGTGCTAAAGAAGATTGTAAATAAAGTTGGTGCAAGAACACAACCTTGCTTCACTCCATTAGTTCACGGCTTAATATTGACATCGCTGCTCTTAGTGAAGTTCGCTTCCATGAGGAAGGCAGCCTTAAAGAACATGGCGCCGGCTACACACTTTACTGGTCTGGCAAACCCAAAACCGAAAAACATCTGTCAGGAGTAGGCTTTATGATTAAAAACTCCATTGCCTCCAAGCTCGAAACCTTGCCAACAGGACACTCTGATCGCATTATTTCCTTACGCCTCCCACATGTTGTCCTCTTTAGTATATATGCCCCAACTATGCAAGCCGACCCTGTAGAGAAAGACAAATTCTACACAGACCTACGCCAACTCATACAAAAAGTCCCTGTAGAAGATAAAATTATTATCCTTGGTGACTTCAATGCCAGAGTAGGAAAGAACTCCGAAGCCTGGAAAGGTGTCTTAGGCAAGCATGGTGTTGGAAATTGCAGTGCTTCATTTAAAATGGTGGCAAATGACTTAAATACATAGCTGAATGTATTTTGTGTTCACTTATTCTGTGAAGAATACTTCTTGTCTCTAGATGGAAATTGTAAGGAAAAGCAGACATTAGGAGAGACCTAAACTTTAGGAGAAAACTTTTAAAGATAGGAGAATTGCAAGTTGTTTCTCACTGATGGTGACCATAAGCTGAATCTATTACAGCTTTTTTTTGGGGGGGGGGAGATTTGTTCAGAGGGGGTTTGCCATTGGCTTTCTCTGAGGCTGAGAGAGTATGACTTTCCCAAGGTCGCCCACCAGGTTTCCATGGCTGAGCCGGGATTGGAACCCTGGTCTCTAGAGTCACAGTCCAGTGCTCAGACCACTACAGGGTTATCTCCTAGGATGATTACTTTTAATTTACTCTGCAGGGGATACATTAGCTGGAGATCCTGCACTGAGCGTGGGGCTGGACTTGATGGCCCATGAGGCCTCTTCCAACTCTATGATTCTATGGATTTTAACAGTGGAGCAGACTGCCTCAGGCAGTGAAAGACTCTCCTTTGTTGGACATACTTAACTAGAAGCTGGACTGCGGTCTGTCAAGGATGCTACAGTTGCATCCTGCATTAATGAGTCTGCATTGAGCAGAGATTTGTTCTAAATGTTTACCAGGACCCCTTCCAACTCTGTGATTCTGTATGTAATCTTTTAAACAGTTTATTTAGACCACACAATACAATTATTTGGTCAAGAAGTAATTTGACAACTAATAGAACAGTAGATTCTTGTGAAAGAAGTTACATGGATAGTTATTCTATGGTTTGTCATGCAGTTGGGATTAGATGCACGTATTTGTATGAGAGGCCAAGTGCCAGATTTCAGTAGGCAAAGAACAGCTGTTTGACTAGATGGCCCTTGTGGTCTCTTATAACTCTAAGATTCTATGATTCTGTAAATGAATTCAATACGCAGTTGCTCTTCTGTCCTTACTGGCTGCTGTGCTGAAAGCCACAGGCTGGTTGGCTTGTTGTTTACTCAGAGAATCATACATAATAAGAGTTAGATCAGTGATGGCGAACCTATGACACACATGTCAGCACTGACATGCGTAGCCATTTGTATTGACACAAGGCCGTAGGCCTCCCCCCTGCCTGCATCCTCACCACCCTCCCTAAAGTGGTGGGTGGGGCTACGAAGCCCTGATCACCACTTTAGGGAGGCGGGGGTGGAGCTTCCCCCCCACCTGGCCAGCACCACCCCTGAGGCCTGCCGTGCTTCCCTGGAGCCGTCTCGGAAAGGCAGGGTAAGGTGGCCGGCAGGCGGGACTCTGCCGGGGAAGGTGGCAGGCAAACAGAAGGCTGGCTGCCCGGCCTCTCCCTGGCCTTCCCGAGGTGGCTCCAAAGCCTCGGAGCTGCCTCAGAAAGGCTGGGGAAGATGGCAGGCGAGCAGGAGGGTGGCTGCCTGGACTCTCTCCGGCCTTCCTGAGGTGGCTCTGAGGCTTCGAAACCGCCTCAGAAAGGCCGGGGAAGATGGTGGGCCTCTCCCCGGCCTTCCCGAGGGGGCTCCGTGGCTTTGAAGCCACAGAGCTGCCTTGGGGAGGCCAGGGAAGGTGGCGGATGGGAGGGAGGGACTCTGCCCGGCCTCTCCCTGGCCTTCCCGAGGGGTCTCCGAGGCTTCAAAGCCTTGGAGCCGCCTCGGAAAGGCCAGAGAAGGTGGCAGGTGGGAGGGAGGGACTGTGCCCAGCCTCTCCCTGGCCTTACCAAGGGGGCTCCAAGGCTTCGAAGCCTTGGAGCTGCCTCGGAAAGGCCGGGGAAGGAGGCAGGCAGATGGGCTTCTTGTTTGAGCCCAGGGCACCGCGTCCAGCTTCTCCAGTGGAGCCCTCCTAAATAGTTCTGCACAGGGGAGCTGCCAAAAGAGGGAGGGGGAGAATGTGTGTGTGTGTGTGTGTGTGCACGTGGCGTTGTGGGGAGAGGGATTAAGTGCTGTGAAGGGAAGAAGCCGAGGGTCTGGGATCCGAGGAGCTGCCCGCGTAATCGCTCCTAGGCTAGGCGGCAACACATGCTCTGCTCCATGGCTAACTCAGGCTGCCTCCTTGTCTCCAACTCCACCTTGCTCCCACACTCACTACTGTGCCCCCCAGCCTTCCTCTACCTCCACCTCCAGCAGGTAAGTCCACCTCTTTTATATCTTTCCCTGCTTCACTCGTGGGTGAGGTATCCCCCCCCCAAATAAACTCATGGGTCAGAGGGAGGCCGGGGGAGGTGGGGGGAAAGTAGTGACGGGGCCTCCGAAGGCCCCGTTGCCACTTTCGGTAGGCCAGGGTGGGGGGGAAGTAGTGACGGGGCTTCTGGAGGCCACGTTGCCACTTTGGTAGGCCGGCAAGGTGGTAGTGGGAAAGTAGCGACGGGGCCTCTGAAGGCCCTGTTGCCACTTTCGGGAGGCTGGGGGGCTGTTATTATTCGCAGATTTGTCACATTCGCTGGGGTCTTCGGAACCTAACCCCCATGAATGTGAAGGGACGACTGTACATTTTGATTACTCGTCACATGAGTTGTGACAACTCGTTAATTACTAATAAACAATAATATTGTTGATTAAACAATAAATATCACAAAATAATATTTTTTTTTCCTCAAAGTGACACACCACCCGAGTTATGCTCAGTTTTTTTGGTGATGTTTGACACACCAAGCTCAAAAGGTTGCCCATCACTGAGTTAGATGGAAGAGAAGCTGACCCTGTGCACCCCTTGTCTCCAAACATGTGGAGGAAGACAGCAGCACATAGGCCTGTTTTCCAGATTTGGATGCAGAATTGCTTAGTTAGTTCGCTGTTGCTCAAAGCACCAACCAGCTCAAATTATCCATCCTCTTCTTTCTGTGTAGGGAAGAATGTAAGGGGTCTTTGATAAGCAGTCACCCAAACCTCAATTCCCAGGGTCCTTGTAATAATTTTGGCTATGGGTGCATCTCTAGTTGGCTCTTGGCCTCATTGAGACCTTGGTGAGCTGCCTGTTAACATAAATGAGAGCATTATAGTAAAATTTGCACCAAGTTGAAATACACTAAAGGAAAATACAGTGTTACGTATTTTTTTTTGCCCCTCTTCTGCGTCTTTGTTGTGTACTACATTCTTGCAAAATCATCATCGTCATCAATCATCATCATTGTCATGGTGGAAGTAACTAATTGTGGATGTACAAGGGAAGTATTGGATGGTTTCGAATATGGTAAAAGTACGAACTTGGCACTTAAACTTTCATAGTCCCTTACAGTTTTTGAGTGAGCATGATACTTTGGATTTGGCAGTAGCAAGCTTGCTGGCAATTGCCTTCCACCAAAAACCCATTTAGTAGCAATGCAGTTACTTTTTGTGTTGCCAGAAAATTGCACTGAGTAGGAGTATGTTATGGTATGATTATGAACATAAATAAGCTCCATCCCACCTGCTGAGATAAAAGCAAGGAAAGAATGGCTGCATATTAGCTAACTTTAGAGTAGTAATATCATTTTTTTAAATGACATTTGAAAGCTTTTCAAAGTCAAAAGACAAGGCTATTCCCCACCCACCCCCACACACATTCCAGTGGCTCTTATTTCTAAATGTCCCTTTTTTTGTACCATATCAGTTTGCATAGTTTCAATCGACTCTGTACTTCCCTCTAGTGGTTTGGAATATCATGCAGTCTTTGTAAAGGTGGGATATCTAGTTTCATTTATCATGTGTAACTCCAAACAATGATGTCCTTTCAAAATAATTCTGGATAGCTATACTAAATCTAATCTGTGATCTTAAAAACAACATTGTGATACCTTCTTAATATTTACCCATCTCTTGCCAGCAACAGGAAGCTTGTTTATGGTGTGTTGTCTGAGTTAATCTGCAGCAATAGACAATCTTGGCCTAGAGAGTTGGAAGTGACTTGAATATCTTTTCCAGAAGAAGAAACACTCTGGATTTTCTCTGTGATGCTATACTGATGCTTGCATTGACCCAACAATACTGGCATGGTAACCCTGGCTGTCTCTCCCCACTGTGGTGTCACTAAGGCTGGTGTCACGCCTTTCCCCAATGGTGTCACCTAGTGCAGTGTGGCCTCCCCCCCCCCCGTGCTGCCATAGTCTCCCCATCAGGGGTGGGCAACTGCCATGGACTAGAGGGCTGCATTGCCCCCCAGGGGACATTGGGGCATACCCTGCTGTGCCACCAAATACTTTGAAAAATGTCCCCCCCCCCATGTCCCCTAGGCAGTGTGTAGAATATTGTCTCCGTGGTTTTGGTGCTCTCTGAAGAAGCTTTTTCCCCCAAGAAGAAGTGGCTTGGGTGTTATTTTTTCCCCATAAAAACAAAGTTTCAAAATATTTGGCCCTTTGGGGACCTAGGAGCCACAAAAATTCTCTTGGATGGCTGTACATTCTTCACCCCTGCTCTGCAATCTGGATTGGGGTGGGTATGTTAGCCTTCCTGCAATGCTTCCTCCTCTTCTGCTTAAAAACAACAACAAAAAGGCCACAACGCTGCAGAAGGAAGAGCACTCATCCTGGGGAATGTTTAGAAGAAGAAGGAGAAGAGGAGGAGGAGGAAGGTGGAGGAGGAGGGGGAGGGGGAGAGGAAGTAGCCATCACCAGGGCAGCGATCCTGTATTTGGAGATGTAGCTATGACAAGCAGAACAATGGCATCATTTCCAGAGCACCCTTGGTTGTTCCCAGAGGATGCTGCTCACTGCTTACAGGAAGATAGTTGGATGCTTCTCTATTTCTCTTCGCACTTTTCTCAGCAGAAAAGGGAGGCACCTCTTGTAGGTTGGGCTATGCTTCTTCCACTGCTCCAGATAGGCTGGAAAAAGAAAGACTTTCCTGATGTCCCCACATGGGGGGAGCTAAGCCTAGAAGGACAGTCTTTTTCCTGCCTATGCTCTGGATAGGTCACACTCATAGTTACTGTTGTGTCATCGCTATACCTGCTCCAGACCCTTTTTCTTTCTTCTCTCTGGGACTCTTCCTCCTTGTCCCTTAAAAAAAGGCATTAAAAAAAAATCAGTTTCCCACTCTGTTTCGGTTTCAGGCTCCTTTGGTTCCCTTTGCTCTTTCTCCCTTCCCTCCCTCCCTCCTTTCTTTGTTCTCTGGGAGCACAGAAGTAATTGATTTAGATGACAAGGGCTCTGTGGATGGGGGAGAGATTCTCTGGCCTGGCCAGCAACTCTCCCCTCCTCCCAAAGGTGTTTCCCCCACCTGTGGTGGAGCACAAGAAGCCAACATGGAGGACAATAGCATGGCCAAGAAGCTGAGGAAACAGGTAGGGGAGGGGAAATAACTCTGTGATGATGTGTTCCCACATTGCCACTGCCCAGCTCAAAATGGGCCAGGGCCCGAGAGGGAGAACCAGCTGGGCGATGGAGGGGAAGGGGCGAGTACCACCCCCTACTTCATAGGTAAGGACTCTCTGCCTGATTTAGCAGCCTGGTTCCAGGTGGTTATCACCCAGGAGGCCATTGCCATTACTGTCATGGGCACATTTCTCCTGCAGGAGAACCAGGAGGCCACCAGGAGGATGGATAGGGAATGGCTGTGCGGCCAGCCCTTTCCCCCTCCCAAACATCAACGGTGCACAGTCCCCCAACAGGGGAGTGAGGCCTTTTCCTTGCCCAGGAGGCACGTCTTGGCAACACCAGGGACTGATCAGGGTCCAGCCTGAGTACTCATGCTGAGGCCATGTGGCAGGAGGTAGCAGCCTCTTCCACTGTTAGCAGCTGCCATCTTAACCACATGGCAGAAAAGAGGTTGGAGCAGGGCCACGTGGTGGCAGAGAGAGAGGCTTCAGCCTCTGATTCTGGGGCAGCCACTCATGTAGCACACAACACCCCCGAAGAAGCACAGGAG
Organism: Gambelia wislizenii; assembly: GCA_030847615.1. Taxonomy (NCBI): domain Eukaryota; kingdom Metazoa; phylum Chordata; class Lepidosauria; order Squamata; family Crotaphytidae; genus Gambelia; species Gambelia wislizenii. Next base: position 341,277,066 of record JAUMIR010000001.1, read on the forward strand.
GCACCAACTTGCCACTGCAAAGGACAGCATGGAACTCACTTCTCTGTAGAGGAGTATAGGGATAAATCCCCCTACACTGACTCTTTAGAGACAGAGGAAGGAGACCTCTCCACAGAGGAAGGGGAGAGGGAGGGCCCTTCGTCCACTTCCATGAGGTTATTTCAAATGGAGGATTTACCTGTTATGTTGAGAAAGGTGGTTAGGACCCTGGGCTTCTCCTTCCCCTCTGAGGCCCCCTTTCTCAGGACCCAGATCTCCACCAGGGAAATGAGGAGCTTTTCCTCACAGCAGCCCCCACCCCCTTGAGGTTGCATTCCCATCTACTTTCATATGGGTGGTGAGAGAAGAGTGGAACAAGCCAGCCTCAAAAAGGCCCAGCCCTAGTGCTCCCAAGAAGCTCTATGGCTACCCAAAAGTGTGATAACCAAGCTCCAAATCCCATTGCTGGATACCCCCATGTCTGTCCTGGTATTATCTGCAGTGTTTTGCAAGGATGGAGAGGACACCCCAAAGGGATCTGAGGATAGGAAAGCTGAGGCAGTGCTCAAAAAGTGCATGAGGCTGCCTTGCTGGCCATCAGGGCAGCTGCCTTTTATGGAGCTACTGAGATTCCCCTGGATGAGATCAAAATTAGGCAGGGGCTGAATAAATGGATAAAGGCAGTAGCCTTCTCAGCAGACGGTACACTGGACACAGCCCAGTTCAGTGCCAGGGCTCAGGTGGCGTCTGTGGCAGTTACGCACTAGCTCTGGCTTAAAAGTTGGAACTTAGATGCATGCTCCAAACAGAACATGGCATTCACCCACTTTTTGGACCAAGCTTTTTAGAGAGTCCTTGGAGCCTATCCTTGTGGAAAACAAGGGCATAAAGAAAGCACTAGTTCCAGGGAGGAGGAGGGATGACAAAAAGCACAATGGGTGGGGGCACCATCCCTTTTGTGCTTCCAGAGCTCATTTCACCCCCTTCAGTTCTTCCTTTCAATCCAGGGACTTCTGAGGCTTTGGACCACAGTGGGGGGAGCAGCGTTTTAATTCCATGCACCAGCCCTCAGCTGCAGCTGGACGCCCTCAGTCCAACAACAATGACAGAGAGCAGCGGAAGGGCCAGCAAATTTGACATCACTCCACCAGTAGGAGGAAGACTTTGGGAATTGATTCACACATGGGATGACTCCACCTTGGATCACTGGGTGGTGGATACACTCAGGCACGGATACCTGATAGAGTTCTCCTGCAGGCTACTTGAGACTTTCATCATCCAAAAAGCATCACCTCCTATTGGAAGCCACCAATCACCTGCTTCAGATTGGAGTGATTGAAAAGGTACCACCCTCACAAAGGTGCAGAGGCTGCTACTCCATCTTCTTTCTCATGCCCAAGAAGAATGGCACCTGAAGAAACATTCTGGATCTCAGGGGGTTGAACTCTTTTGTCAGGAACTGATATTTCCACATGGAGATGCTGAAGGATATCTTAGAAGCACTCCAGCCAGGGGACTTTCTGTCATCACTGGATCTACAGGAATCATGCCTTGATGTTTCAGAGCATTACTTACATTGCTAGTTCCTGCACTTTGCATATGGGAAGCACCACTTCCAGTACAAGGCTCTCTCGTTCAGGCTATCATCAATGCCCAGGGTGTTCACCAAAATCATAGCAACTGTGGTAGCTCACTGGAGGAGGGCGTAACTACACATTTACCCATATTTGGATGATCTACTGATTTGTTCAACCTCTCTGCAGCAGGGCCTATGTGATGTCCAGCTGGTCCTCAACTCCTTAAACCAACATGGCTTTCTAGTGAATGTAGAGAAAAGTCTCCTCACCCCATCCCATGAGATCAAGCACTATTGGAGCTATGATCAACACCAGGTCAGGAATAGTGTCACTTCCACAGGACAGGATCCACAACATCTTGATATCCATCAACAAGGTCAAGAAGTCAGCCACCTTGAACCTGTCCCAGCTAACCCACCTACAGGGACTGATGATCTGCACAACAGAACACTCGCCTTGGGTCTGTTTCCATGCCAGACCTTTGCAGTGGCTTCTCCTTCCTCACCAAGAAGCAGTCATCCCAAAGAGACATTTGGAAATCAAGGTCTCATCATCAGTCCTGTGCTCCCTCAGCTGGTGGATGTCACTGGGGGAAGCCCATTTAGGAACTTGCAAGGGTCCAGATAACCACAGATGCCTGCCTCAGGGGCTGGGGAGCACACTGCGGTCCTTGACTAGCAGAGGACAAATGGGATCAGGAGGAGCAGAACTACAGTATAAACTAGACTTTGTGGACACCATAGTAGGGAACGTGGTCCTGATCAGGTCAGACAACATCTCCACCAGGGCCCACCTGAACTGTGAAGGTGGGACAAGATAGCAATCTCTCATGAAGGAGACCCAGGAACTACTGACTTGGGCAGAAACTCACTTGCTGTCTCTGGAAGTGGAGCATCTACAAGGCACCCTGAATATTCAAACAGACTGACTGAGTCAGACTGACATCAACCAGGGAAAGTGGAGCCTGCACCAAGAGGTTTTCCAGATGGTCACCAAAAAGTGTGGCTGCCCAGACGTGGACCTCTTCGCCTCCCCAACAAACTTCAAGGTGAGGAGACACTAGTCAGAGGGAGCTGAAGGCATGCATGCTCTCTCTATTCCATGGCCATTGGGACTTCTTTATGCCTTCCCCATCCTATGATTCTACCCAGGGTAATGAGGAAGCTCTGGAAGGAGAAGGCAAAAATGATTTTGGTTGCACCAGCATGGCCCAGGAAGACTTGGTTCTCCAAAGTTATGACATTTATTATCCTTTTTTAAAAGCACATGGTCTACAATGGACATGTTTTAGCTTACAGCTCTCTGCATTCCCAGCCAGCCTGGCTAATGGTCAGGAACTATAGGAAATGCAGTCCAAAACAGCTGGAGGGTGCCTGTGTGAGAAAGACTAGGATCATCTCAAACAGCTATTTCTGCCTCATATTATTTTTTCTTGGGATGAATCCTTCCAATTACATTTATCCAGCCTGCTCTGAAAATGCAGCCTGCTCTAGGAAGACACTATTAATTTAGATCCCTGCAAGTTTTTGGCAAAAACCTTTTGTATCTCCAACTGATATTTGCTAAGTGCCACACAGAGGGGATCCTGTATTGATTCCCCTTTTAACTAAACAAAAAGATGTCCCTTTGTGGTTTTATGCAGTATTAATCACTACTGTGCCAGACATAAGATGTAGTTTGATCTTCTGTCCTTGTCCTTCCAGTCCCAACATTGTCTAGTCTGATGATCACCCATTACTTCCTTCACTGAGAGAGTGAATCAGCTGCCCAAAATTATTTTGTTCCCCCCCACCTTTCATTCTTTCTTCTTGCTTTTCTTCTTTCTTATTTGCTATAAGAGTCTGCAGATTTTAAGCAGAGATGATTGTGGTAATGGTTCTAAAATTTGATGCAGCAAAGTGCATTTTAATAAGTTGGCTTTGGACTAGAATGGATTCTTTCTGTTCCTTTAGTGCTTCTCATGACATATAGTATCTTCCTAACTCTATAAGTTTACTGATTCATGAAAGTGAGCTGCATGATGATTAAGCCAAGCAATCATATAAAAACAAATAAGTTAGGTAGGTGCAAAGGTATAAGAACATGTACACAGAATAATGCTCAAAGGTTCCTTTTTTCTTCCTCCTTCACATTTTATCATTTGTGTATTACTATTAGTATTATTGTTGTTTTCAAAGACATCACAGTTTTTTTTTTAATTTTTAAACTATCAACTGATTATGATTTTAGCCAATAATGGGATGTGCTCATTGGTGTTCCATTTACTTTGCTTCCCAAGATGAGAATTTTGTATGGGAAATTATGTTGCTGGCCACTAGATGGTGTTGGAAGGCCTCTGAAATGAGAAGTGTACAATACTTTGCATATGAACAGAGAAGAATCAAATAGATTGAATCTCCCTTATCTGGAATCCCAAAATCCAAATTATTCCAAAATCCAAAATAGTCCACATGGGTGGATGAGATAGTGGACTTTTTCAGATGCCCCTTACCGTGCAAGAAGCTTCTGTAACAGCAACGGAGCTGCTGCACGGCAGGGGGTCCATTTCGGATGATGTCGTCCCTTTCTCAGCGTCATCTGTGATTGTTCCGGGTAGGGTTGAGGATGGCCGCACCATTTTTTACTCACAGAAGTTGTCAGTGAAATAAAAAATGGTGCAGCCGCCCTCAATCTTACCCAGAACAGTCATGGACGATGCGAGAGAAGGACAGTGGCGTCCGAAATGGACCCCTGCTGTGCAGCAGCTTCGTTGCTGTTACGGAGGCTTCTTGTGCAGTAAGTGGTGTCTAAAAAGTCCAGTGACATCTTTGCTTTCTGATGATTCAATGCACACAAACTTTGTTTCATGCACAAAGTTATTAAAAATATTGTGTATAAATTTACCTTCAGGCCATGGGTCAGCGTAAGAGGGGCGTTCCAAAAAAGTGATACAAGGACTCCCTGAAACAACATCTCAGGCTCGGCCAAATTGATCACCAACAATGGTCCGCCCTGGCCTCACATCGGGAGGCATGGAGACACACTATCCACAATGCTGCAGCCTTATTTGAGAACTCACGCCAAACAAGTCTTGAAGAGAAACGACAAAGCAGAAAGAATCACAACCCAGAAACATCACCCAAGGAGACCTTCTGCTGTGCTTTCTGCAACCGGACTTGTTTATCTTGGATTCGCCTTTTTAGTCATCAGCGCACTTGAAGAAAGCACGGGATGAGTCCTTCCTGAATCTTCGTTTGCGAAGAAAAGCCAGAGAGAGAGAGAGAGAGAGAGAGAGAGAGAGAGAGAGATTTATAAGGCGCTTATGATACATAAATGCATTTCATGTTTAGACTTGGGTATCTCCAAGATACCTCATTATGTATATGCAAGTATGCAAGTATTCCACATTCTGAAATATTCCAAAATACCTCTGGTCCTAAGCATTTCAGATAAGGGAGACTCAACCTATGCCACAAAATCCAGAATCCACAAAACAGCAATATCTATATTGGCCAGCCAAAATGCAGAAAATGAATTATGCAAGCTCTCAGAGCATCACCAGTGTCTTCATCAGGCAAAGATGTTAAAAATCACACCGGAGAAGAGTCATAGGCCTACATTTTGTCTCAGGTGTTATTTCTGTTGTCAGTGAAGATGGTCTGGAGGGATATCCAGGCAGAGGCCACTCTCCTTCTTGGCCATGTGGGAAAAAAGGGCAATAAAAGGCAGATAATAAAATTTTCCAGTAGCAACAGAAAAGTAACTTCCGATGAGACCCAACATTCTGGTTCCAGCACTGGACAACCTTCTGCCCCTTGGAAGGACCACAAGTAGGGCAGTATGATGGAGATAAGAGTTTCCCATTTTGTAATTCCCATTAGCTGGTTCATCATGCTGGCTGGGGAACATGTACAGGAAATGGGAAAAGGGGGAAATCACGAAAGAAGAATTCAAATAGATAGCGAACACGTGTAGGACTAAAATCAGAAAAGCTAAAGTGCAGAATGAGCTCAGGCTTGCTAGAGAGGTTAAGAACAATAGAAAGGATTTTTTTGGGGTATGTCTGCAGCAAAAGGAGGAAGAAGGAAATGGTAGGGCCACTACGCGGAGAAGATGGCAAAATGCTAACAGGGGACAGAGAAAAGGCAGAATTACTCAACACTTTCTTTGCCTCTGTGATTTCAGAAAAGGAAAAGGGGGACCAACCTGAGGATAATGAAACAGAGGACACAATAGGGGAAATCCAGCACAGAATAAGCAAAGAGGTAGTAGAGGAATACCTTCTTAATCTAAATGAATTTAAATCTCCAGGACCAGATGAACTACATCCAAGAGTATTAAAAGAGCTGGCAAATGTAATCTCAGAGCCATTGGCAATAATCTTTGAGAACTCCTGGAGAACAGGAGAAGTCCCAGCAGACTGGAGGAGGGCAAACATTGTCCCCATCTTTAAAAAGGGGGAAAAAGAGGATCCCAACAATTATCGTCCAGTTAGTCTGACATCAACACCAGGGAAGATTCTAGAGCAGATCATTAAACAGAGAGTACATGAACATTTAGAAGGCAATGCCATAATCACAAAAAGTCAACATGGGTTTCAGATAAACAAGTCATGCCAGACTAATCTGATCTCTTTTTTTGATAAAATTACCAGCTTGGTAGATGAAGGGAATGCTGTGGACATCGCATACCTTGATTTCAGTAAGGCCTTTGACAAGGTTCCCCATGACATTCTTGCAAACGAGCTTGTAAAATGTGGGCTAGATAATTTAACTGTTAAATGGATTTGTAATTGGTTGACCGGCCGAACCCAAAGGGTGCTCAACAGTGGCTCCTCTTCGTCTTGGAAAGATGTGACCAGTGGGGTGCCACAGGGTTCTGTCCTGAGCCCAGTGCTATTCAACATCTTTATCAATGACTTGGATGAGGGAATTAGGGGCATAGTTATCAAATTTGCAGATGACAGCAAATTAGGAGGAGTAGCCAATACCCTAGAGGACAGGATCAAAATTCAAAATGACCTGGATATACTGGAGAGCTGGGCCAAAGCTAACAAAATGAAATTCAATACGGAGAAATGTAAGGTACTGCACTTAGGGCAGAAAAATGAAATGCATAGATATATGATGGGAGAGACCTGGCTGAACGAGACTACGTGCGAAAGGGATCTAGGAGTCCTAGTAGACCACTAGTTGAACATGAGTCAACAGTGTGATGCGGCAGCTAAAAAGGCCAATGCGATTTTGGGCTGCATCAATAGAAGTATAGTGTCTAATCAAGGGAAGTAATAGTGCCGCTCTATTCTGCCTTGGTCAGGCCTCACCTAGAATACTGTGTCCAGTTCTGGGCACCACAATTCAAAAAGGATATTGACAAATTGGAGCGTGTCCAGAGGAGGGCGACTAAAGTGGTGAAAGGTCTGGAAACAATGCCTTATGAGGAAAGACTTAGGGGGCTGTTTATGTTTAATCTAGAAAAAAGACAGTTAAGGGGAGATATGATAGCTCTGTTTAAGGATTTGAAGGGGTGCCACATTGAGGATGGAGCAAGTTTGTTTTCTGCTACTCCAGAGACTAGAACACAGAACAATGGATGCATGCTCCAGGAACAGAGATCCCACCTCAACATTAGGAGGAACTTTTTGACAGTACGAGCTGTTCGGCAGTGGAACACACTCCCTTGGCGTGTGGTGGGGTCTCCTTCCTTGGAGGTCTTTAAACAGTGGCTGGATGACCATCTGTCGGGGATGCTTTGATCGTGATTTCCTGCATGGCAGGGGATTGGACTGGATGGCCCTCGTGGTCTCTTCCAACTCTGCAATTTTATGATTCTATGATTCTATGATGCTAGGACGACTGTAGAATGAGAGGAAGTCACTCTCTATTTTTGTCCCCAACCCATCTTCTAATATATTCACAATAGAACAAACAGTCCCGCTGCCTGTTTGCCAGTCCCACTGGTTTTTTCCTTCCATTAAAAACAGTAGGTATGGGAAAGGTGATTCAATTCAGCTCAGGCCTGTGGCTGTGTCCAAGGGCCATCTGCCCCCACACCATGATCCCAATCCAACTGGGCCCCTAATTCTATTGCTGATTTACTTTTGTTTTTTCAAGCAGCACTTCCAGGTTAAGCAACATTAATAATGCCACAACGCAATTGGACTGCAGCGTAAGACTCACAAGCAAATAGTGACTGTATGTGCAATATGCAAAAAGAAACTAGAGAGAGAAACAAAGGATTTGATCAAAGGATTCTATGACTGGAACTGTTTCTGTAGAAAATGAAGCTGAACATTTGGAGATGTTGAAAGAATGGTAAAATCTAAAAGTCTCAAATAGATGATTGCTCCCATCATTGGAATGAATTACAACTACTTGAGCACTCTGTGCATGTGTGCATGTGTTTTGTTTTGTTTGGCTTGACACTCTTCCCATTATTTCAAAGGGTGTTGAAGAACAGAAACAGTGCAGCAGTGGTGAAAAAGTCACAGGAAATTCATGCATCAAGCTAACCCCTAAGAGGCTGGATTAGCTTGCCACTTGATGCCTATTCCAGAATACTGATATGTAGATATAGATGCTGGATTCCCTCTTACCCTGGAAAAAAACATCCCTTTGAAATGTAAAATGTCTTTGGCATGGCTAAGGATATCCCTTTCTTTTGGGGGAGGGGGAGACATAATAACTGTGTCTTTTAAAATAAAAGCCAAACATCATTCACAGCTAAATCAGAGCTTCTACCATCCTTGGTCAGGAATCAATTACTCATCCAGCTTGTCTAAAGCGTGAAAATAACCCTCATGGAATTCACTGGGAATCCTACCTGTCTAAACAGGATCCAGCGCCAATCCACACTATTTGGAAGGAGGGGGGACCAAAGTGGCAAAAACAATGGTGTAGATTTCCCCATACATTTTCACAAATGGTGAGATCAATGAGCATTTTTGCTCATTTGGACTATTGAACAATAAAAACCTTGAAGGGAAGCACAAAGCTGATTTGCCGGGGGAGAGTGAGGGTGGGGCTTTCTAGGACGGCAAGTGCCTGCTGTCGCCATGTTGGATTTTCACCTTAGCAATCACTCGCTAAGGTGATAACAAAGGATCAATATTTTCAGGGGGTTGGACTGGATGGCCCTCGTGCTCTCTTCCAACTCTACAATTCTAGGATTCTATGAAAGCTGCCTTATATCAACCAATAATTGCATAGGTGTGGTTGAATGCTGACAGTATCAATTGCTGTTATTCCAGATTTGTAATTCTGTACATTTTAAAGAAAACCAGATATTCATTTCATTCTCCTAATATTTTCATATAATCCTTCCTTAGGAGATCTGCTTTCGCAAACTGATAGGTAGAAGAACTTTTTATAATGCATGTTGTGCATGATGAGTAGATGAAAGGAGAGTGAAGTTGCTTGGAGTGTTGACTGTTAATTAAGTGGCGTAAACTGTGATGCAGGTGGAGAGGAGTTTAAAAAGGCATGATGTCTGTGTGATAGATTTTACTTATTAGCTATCCCACAGTAAAAGATGACACTTTGCTAGGAATACGCTCCCCGCCCTTTCAGTTTACAGGTGCCAGACTTGGCAAAAGACTACAAGATTTTTTTCTGTGATTTACTAAAACAGAGCAGTGCAAAGCACAATGAACTGAGATTTGCCTGCCAGCTCCGTTAGATTACTCAGGCAACCCTGACATGGCCCTTGGGGAATTTATGGTATGTTTGTTGAATATTCGTTTGTTTCTTGCCTTCTGAAAACTGGACTAATGACCTCTTCTGCAGTACAGTATGTCCCCAGTATCTGTGGGGGATATGTTTTTGGACTTACTGTGGAAATGGGAACCTGTGGATAATAGCAAACCCTATTTAAATGAATGACTTTTAGCCCAGAGTCATGCTGGAGGACCTAGAGATTCTTTGTAGAGAGAACATCTTTCTAGGCATTTTCTAGGTCTTCTAGCATGATTCTATGGTTAACTTCCACCAGAAGTTGACCATAGAATCATGCTAGAGGACCTAGAAAATGCCTAGAGAGAACATATTTTTTCAGTTGTAGGTAAGTGAAACTGCAGGTACTCGTCCCGTGAATACTGGGGTCATATTGTATTATGTACTGTGCTAAGAGTCCCTGCTGTTTGGGGGAGTGATTTCTTGGGGTGGATTTTGTTTCTTCATAATAACCTGAATGTTAAGTGTGATTGCGAGTATTTTGTTAGAGATTTTCTGTCAATATAAGGCTAATATAAGGCTAAATTTCAGAAGAAGGAACTGGCAATACCACTTTGAGTATTCTTTGCCTAAGAAAATCTTATGAAATTCATGGGGTTGCCATAAGTTGACAGGTGACTTGAAGGCACATACACACACATATTAGCTTGACATGGGATTTTTCAGCATCTCTTGGGATCCAAGGAACATTCTGGGTGCTCTTGAAGTGTTTATGCTGCCTTAAGACTTCACTTCATTTGCCCTTTAATTTAGCCAATACAAGCATGTTCCACCCTCTTAATTGCTAAACAATGGACTAGGGCCACCAGGGCTTTTAAGCTGAATCCTGGGAAATATGTTGCTGCTAGACACAGGAAACATTTTTGTTCTCATCAGCTGCCCTCATTTTTTTTTTTTTTACCATTTCAGAAACTTTGGCAAAACAAACAACAATGTGTTTATTGCTTTCATTTGGATAAATAAACAGAGTTGGAGGCAATAACATCTATGGAAAAGTAAACCACAGGAAAACAGCAGCAGCAGCAACAAATCCTCCTGCGTAGAGGTGACCAGATATGAACTGCATGGACCACTAACAGCTTGTGGGGTTTGATGTGGAAAGAGGCTGCAGAAGGAGGGGGTAGGATGCTCATGTTGATTGATCATTTCTGGAGATACAGGTGTCTCAGACTGTGTCAGTTGAAAAGCTCAGCTGTATGGCCAAGAGTCAAGAAGCTTTGTGGTTCCGTCAGGGGAACTACATGGGGAGCTGTTGTCTTAACACCCTGAAGCCACCATAAGGAGAAGAAAATAAAGTGTGGATTGGGTTGATTCTAACAAGAGCCTGTAGGCTGGAGAAGGGATTCATGTAGCCCTTCTGCCATCTTCCCTCACCACTGGCTATGCTAGCAGGGGCTGATGGGAGTTTCAGTTCAGCAACATCTGGAGGGCCATTCATTCCTCAACTCTGCTGTAGGTAATAAAAAAGAACCCTGGGACTGAAAGAACAGATAGTTTTTCTTTAAGAAGCTGGAGAAGATAATAATACCAAGTTAATATGTGTAGAAATGTTCTGTATTTGAATAATTTTCTGCTTATAAAATATACTTCTGAAGCAATGTTATTATTTCTGAACACTGTCCACTGTTAAACCATTTTGTCCTCACAAATAACCTTGGAAGGAAGGTTAGGATAAGCAGTAGTTAACTTGCCCAGTGAAATTAATGAGTGTGTCTTCCTGGGTCTCCTCCACATCCAAACCCAGCACCCTGCCCACTGTATAATGTATCCCTTTTCACAGTAAGTCATGGAAGTAAGGAAGGGTGTTGAGGAAATGGGAGATATGTAGAGAGCAAATAAGTCTTTCTGGCCTCTGTCTGGCTGCTGAGGCATATTTATGCTATGTACAAACATTCTCAGGTTTTCCTCCTCAGCCTGGAAGGCTAGACCCAAACTGCTTGAATGTGCCCCCACATCACATTGGCACACAGAGCAGTGCAGTATAAAGGTGTGCACATTTCAAAATCCCTTGTTAACAGTCAGCATTGTGGCAGGAAGATGGCATGCCTATAACTGCATTGCAATAAATGTACTACAGTATTGCCCTCTAAGTTTTCCCATGTAATGAGGAGTTGTGCCTGTCTAGTATGCCTGCACCTCTTATTTTCTACTGCTCCATTCTTGCTAAAACGTAAGGCAAAGATTGTTAGATCACACACACACAAACACACATACACAAACACACACACACATAGCTGGCTGGAGAGAATTACTTCAACAGGCTTTCTTAAAAAATAAAATGAATCTAAAGTGGGTGAGGTTATAAAGAGAATCAGGATTGTTCTCAGGCCAGGATTGAATTTCAGCACAGCAACTGGTTGCCAAAAGACTATGTACACTTATGCATCTTTCTAAGTATCTATAATAGGCGTGTCAGTGGTTTTTGGAGAGCAACGGTGGGTCTTATCCATTGTTCCCAGGATGTGTGCCATACTCTGTTCTAATGAGTGAAGCATGTTTATTCCTGTTTCTGCAAGACATGGGTAGCACAGTGCTTGTTCCTATGCCAGGCCACGCCATGCTGAAGTAAGGGCAAGAGAGGGAAAGGCTCAGTGAAAAAACTGAATGAACCTAGCTTGAGGTTTGTGAAGCTGGAAAAGGGCAAATATAGTACAGCACGTATGTCAAAACAGGGTGAAATCATGAGCTATACAGACCAGCCAAAGCCAATTACTTAGATCTTGCTGATTTCAGTGGAAGGTTTAAGCTCATGCTTGACACTCTTATTATTTTCAGTTAGATATAAGGGCTAAATTTTGCATGGGCAGCATCTATAGTAGGAAAGCTGCTGATGAATCCCCTCTTCTTTCTCTGCCTCTCATATAGAGTTAGTTGGAAGAGACCACAAGGGCCTTCTAGTCCAACCCCCTGCTCTGTAGGAATACACAATCAAAGCATTTCCAACAGATGGAATGCAGATCCACCCTCTGTTTAAAAAAACCCATAGTCTGAGGCAATGTATTCCACTACCAAGCAGCTCTTACTGTCAGGAAGTTCTTCCTGATGTTTAGGTGGAATCTTTTCCTGTAGTTTGAGTCCGTTGCTCCAAACCAAAATGAAGCTCCTCGGTGGAGTCAGGTGAGACAGTGAAACAACTTGAAGTAAAGTCATTAATCTGTGATCCATTCAGTTAATTTTTATCTTTGAAAGTGGAGCACCAAGAGCCTTTTAATTGTTGTTGTTAAGTGCCTTCAAGTAATTCTGACCCTAAGGCGAACCTATCACAGGTTTTTCTTGGCAAGGTTTGTTCAGAGGAGGTTTGCCATTGTCTTCCTGTGAGGTTTTTCTTCTTGTGAGGTGTCACCCAGTGGGTTTTTCATGTCTGAGCAGGGATTCGAACCCTGATCTCCAGGGTCATAGTCCAGCGCTCAAACCACTACACCACACCGGCTCTTTCATACCATACTATTATGATTCCACTTTAACTGCCATGGCAACATCCTATGGAATCCTGGGGTTTGTAGTTTGGTCAGAGGCAGCAGAGGAACTCTCTGGATGAGATTTCTAAATGCCTCTCCCTCAGCTGCAAATCTCAGGGTCCCATAGAATGTAGCCATGACAGTTAAAGTGGTATCATAGTGTTACAATTGTTTAGTATGAAAGGGTCCCAAGATAAATATGTAGAGACTAAACAAGGCTGCTGTAGCGACTGGGACTTGGGAGATCCAAGTCCAAGTCCCCCTTGAGCCATGAAACTCACTAGGTGACCTTGGGCCTGTCACTCTCTACCAGCCATATATAGGGTTCTTGTAAGGATAAAGTGGAGAAAGCCATATATGTTGTCTTGAGCTCACTGGAGAAAACAATAACTATCAAAAGCTACTAGTTAATTGTTTTGCAGGTCGACACCTGTATCCATGGATTTGGTATCCACACGTTCACTTATCCATGTCTGAAAAAATATGTTCTCTCTAAGAATTTCTAGGTCCTCCAATGTGATTCTGTGGTCAACGGAGATTATCAGACGTGTCCAATAACCTGGGACAGGGACGAGGGGAGATCGCTATCAGTCTCCCTTTTCAGATGATGTCGTCCCTGTCTGGGAAGCTCCCATCCTGCTCCCGTTCCCCCCCCCCCGCTTCTTCTTATTCACAGTTTAAGCCACGCTTAAGCATTATCATTACGGAATCACGGGTGTTTGAAAATGTCCCCCGTTGTGCTGGCACAATGCCAGCGACACGTGGTGTCACCAGGAGGTCCGTGCCAAAGACTTCTGGGTTTGATAGGGACATCTAGGTGAGTGTCACCCTTCCCCCCTCTCCCTGGGTTACTTGGGGTTTGTACTGTGTGTTTTGGGGCTTGCTTTTCTGTTTTGACATTTGGTTTTGTTTTTATTTTCAAATTTTCCGCGCGATCGTTCTCTCGCGAGAAGGAGCGGGATTTGGCTTCACTGCAGTAAAAGCAGTTTTATGACAGCTGCCTTTACTGCAGTGAAGCTGAGGGGAGGGGAAGCAGTTCCTATAATGGAATAAGGCAAGTGTGTGAACATTTTTTGATCATTCTGTTACAGGGACAGGAGTGGGGCGGGAGTGGTACAGGTGGGGGGGTAGCATTACAGACACAGTTTCAAGGGACATATCTGATAATCTCCAACCTCTGGTGTTTGTCTCATTGAAAATAATAGGGTTCCATGTTATCCACGTTTCCATGTTTCAGGTATCCCTGGGTGTGTGTGTCTTGGAATCTATCTCCCATGGATATGGGGGTCAACCTGTATAATCCAGAACCAGAGGAGGGAATACCTATTTCTATAAGCTGCTGGGTAGCATAAATAGAAAGAGCTTGTCTTGCCAGTGTGCTTCCCATAGGTAGTTGACTGGCTACTGTGTGAACACATTGCTGGACCAGATAAGGTTTGGTATGATTTAGCATGGTTCTTCATATGTTGTTATTGAAACCAATTATGAAATAAATAGTACATTTCAGCTTAATTCCATATCTAGTTGAATAGGAACACCACGCTTCCTTTCTATAAAACACCATTAGTTCAGTAGTGTGTCTTGCTATACACCTGGAGTGTTTCACCTGAGAATCCAGGAAAGTCCATGGTTCTTGTGGTGGTCTAGCCTGTTTTGAGTGTATGTTACTGTTTATCTGTTGTTTTCAGAATTTGACTCTGAAAGCACTAGTTCACTACTATTCTATTTGTAACACAACTTACATTGCCTTTGATATTTTCTGTTCTTCTAGCTAAAGAATATGAAGGCTTTTATTACAGGAGTAGATTTGCTGGCCAGCTGATGTTTGAATAGGTGGGTAGATGTGGCAAGCTTTTTCACATCCATATGGGTGTCAGAATAAAGAGTGAATTAAAAGTGAGAGGGCAAGGGCTTTGTGGGTCCTAGAAGTGAAAATATCTGGCAAAGAACGCATACCGGTAGCCATTGCTGTAGCACTAGCTTTCCCCCTAGGGGAAGGGGGCTCAAAAGTGTCATACTAATTGACGGGTGGAAATAATCCTTCTTTTCTTTCTATCTCAAGAGGTTCACAAAACTCCAAAGAAAGCTAGGGTGTACATTTATGCATGAATTTGGAGGATGTGCTCCTGGAAGAGTGAGGGTGGTGTAGTGGTTTGAGTGCTGGATTTAGACACTGGGAGATGAGGGTTGGAATCCCTGTTCAGCCATGGAAACCCACTTGGGGACCTTGGGAGAGTCATACTCTCTCAGCCTCAGAGGAAGGCAAGGGCAAACTGCCTCTGAATAAATCTGGCCGTGAAAACCCTCACCATAAGTTGAAGGCACACAACAATAACAGTAGTAGCAGCAGCAAGCTCCTTAAAGGAGCTCATGCTACCAGTACCATTCATATGGAAAACTGCCTTGTGCTTTTTCAGAATCTTGGAACTGACCACAAAAGACTATGAGCCACTTTAATAAGATTTATATTAATAACCAACTGATGACTTATATTAATGACCAATCACTCTGAGAACAGTTTTAGAGCTTCTTCAAATGTTTTTCCTTGGTTTTTTTCCAGGCTGTGAGGCCGTGTTCTGAAATAGTTTCTTTCTGATGTTTCGCCTGCATCTGTGGCTGGCATTCTCTGAGGATGCCAGCCACAGATGCAGGCAAAATGTCAGAAAGAAACTATTTCAGAACACGGCCTCACAGCCCGGAAAAAAACCCAAGGAAAATCTATGGATGCCGGCCGTGAAAGCCTTCGACTTCACTTCTACAAATGACATTCATATCCTGCTGCTGGTTTTAATTTGGTTTTATAGTTTGAAATGTTTCATTTTCTGCCTCAGTTATAGCTTGTTTTTATAAATTCCGCTTCCTTATTATTTATATTTATTTATATTTTTAACGTAGATGTTTGGTTAGTGGGTACCTTAAAAGTGCAGCAATCAACTAACTACCTAAAACATGTATGAATGTATCCATTACTTTGAATTGGATCCAGTTTTATCCCCCCCACACACCCTTGACTATGAGACCTTTCGTCAATCTCACAAATGGGTATACCATTTAAAGAGCCCCCTCCCAGTTATCATGGTGTCCATTCATTTTGTGCCTATATACCAGTTTAGATTTAAAAAAAAACTACAGTACTTGCCTGAAAGGACCTTGTTATTTGCTAATTGTTTTGTGGGTGGGTGGCTAATTACTGGGCTACAAAACCGATAATTAGCATGCTTATCAAAACATTTCTGGAATTAGACCCTTCAGTTCTTTTGTGGTTTACATTTTCTAGCAGCTTTCTTCACCAGTTGTTGTTTTTTTCCTGGGGTGGGGGAGAATGGAGAATAGATGATGGATATGGCAGCTTGTAGAAGACACATCGGGCTGATGGTCCATGCTATCTCATTTTTCAGAGAAAGCTGTTTTGATGTGCTTAGTTGATTTTCAACAAGCTTTGAAGATCCAGTTCACTATGGAATGGCTCTATGCACTCAAAAGAACTGTATTAAGAACACTCATTGTGCTTATTATTTTTTTATGCTCATAGTAACTGTAAAAAATGTTGTCTGCATTGTTTAAACAGACTGTACTGGAAGTACAGAGATTTTGTGTATTTGGTATAGTATAACTGATGTCTAGTGCCACTAAACTTTCAGTAACATGGAAGGAGCTGGAGGTACCGTACTTTTAAGACTATACATTTTGAAAGTGGTAGCCCTGTTAATCTGTTACAGTAAAAGAACAAAAGGTCTTGTGACACAATAATTTTATGTATATATTTATAATTCTGATGATTTTAAAATTATTTTTAAAAGAGTCTTGGGATACCTTTAACGTGAACAGATTTATTTTACCACATGCTTTCAAGGGTTACAATACAATAGAGTATAATATATGCACAGCATGTGTGTGGGGGACAATTATAGATGTTTGTCACATGTTAAGTGATTTACTTATTTCCAGATTATTTGTACTAATTGTTTATCGCTGGTGTTAATAATATAATTATCACCTTCTGCATCTAATTTCCTTCTGATCTGACCCACAGCCATGTACCCTATGCATATGCCATTGTATTGTAATCCATGAAAGTTTTTGGGGAAACAAATGTGTTAGTCATAAAGGTACAAGAAGACTCATTTCTTGTTTTCAGCAGATTAACACAGCTACTCTTCTAAAAATTTCTAATGCTGGTCACTTAGTTTATTGAAAGAGTGAGATGGTCATAGTTACAGGGGGTACTCCTGAGGAATATTTCACTATGTTTGTGTGAGGAATGTGTTCCTTCTTTTGAATAAAGGTCCCCCAATGAGAAATGCTATTTGTCCTATTAAAAATGGCTTAGACACCAGACTCCACTTTTGCTTTTTTCAAAGCCCCCACCAATCCCTGCAATCCCCCTGGACACCCCCTTATTTTTAATATATGAAAAAAATGTATGTCATCACCCCCAGAATCCTAATCTCTGCAATATGTCCTCTTATTTTTGGTCCCAGTCAAAATGGTGACCAGAAGTGATGTGATGTCACTTCCATTTGCCATTTTGATCAAGATACAGTGAAAGAAGGAAGTGTGTTTATGCATTATTGGGGAGGGACTTAGTGTGCAGAGCGAAATTGGCTCTCAGCTCCAGCCCATTTACCCATACCTTGCCTAGACATTCAGGAATGTGAAATGTGTCCAGTACAATCAGCTTTCAGCAGAATATTGTATGTGGCATCCAGGTAGAACCAACCTGGGGACATTTTTTTATGTCCAATGGGAGCATGTGGCATATTTAGGCAGCTACCAAATCCTCAGTGCTTGGTCTCCCATTTGGGGGTTGGATTGAGGCTTCATTAAACAAAACAACAAAACACATCCCTTCTTGGAACCCTCATTTAAAGTTACCATGTTGTTGTGTGCCTTTAAGTCATTTTGACTGATGGCAACCCTAAGATGAACTCATCACAGGGTTTTCTTGGCAGATTTGTTCAGAGGGGAGTGGCTTTTCCATTCCTCTGAGGCTGAGAGAGTGTGACTTGCCCAAGGACACCAGTGGGTTCCCATGGCCAAGTGGGGATTTGAACCCTGGTCTCCAGAGTTATAATCCAATGTGCAAATCATTACTCCACGCTGGGTCTGAAAGTTACCATAGTATTCTCCCTCTGTTGAAGACATTATGTTAAACCAAAATGGTGGTAAGTACCCGGCACTGGCTTAGAATATTGCTGTAATCTTTGACAGAAGCCAAAAAGGTAGGAAGGGCCCCCCACCAGATGATATTCAATCTTCCCCCCTCCCTTGTGAATTGGAACTACTTGATAAGGACATCAAAAGGATCTGACAGCTTTTTAAAAATTACTGTTATTGTGGGAAGAGCCACCCTGCATCCTGACTGCTGCTCATTATAGCTTGCAGCTGAAGATGTGAAAAGGCGACTAAATGGCAGGCTGGATTGCAGAAATCAGTGTATTCCTTTGTCTTATCCATGCCAGGCTCTGTGGGGAAATGTTATAACTGATATACATGGGAAAAGAATGTTTGGTATGCTCACACAGAATCTGCCATGGCACTGTGATTGATAAGGGCATTAAACTGGCTTTTTTCTTCAGGAACTGGTCATTACTCAGAGACAGTAACATAACAAGACAAATGAGATGAGTGCAGTGAGATTAAGTACATCAGTGCAAAGTATTTGTAAATGGTCAACTAATAGAAGAGCGGAATTGAAACAGGTTGGCGGAATCATTAGCTATGCCTGTCTTTCAGTGGCTGAACAAACACATCAGGATTATAATCAACAGAGTGAAGAGGAGAAGGAGTGAAGTTCAGGGAGAAGGATTTGAGATTGGGACTGATTTATAGCACTATGGAAGCCATTTTAAATTTTAAAAAATATTTATTA
This sequence comes from Gambelia wislizenii, assembly GCA_030847615.1. Lineage (NCBI taxonomy): Eukaryota > Metazoa > Chordata > Lepidosauria > Squamata > Crotaphytidae > Gambelia > Gambelia wislizenii. The sequence goes on from JAUMIR010000001.1 coordinate 341,295,661, forward strand.
ATTAAAAAACAAAAAACCCCAAACATTTTCACAGAAGGAATAATAAACTTATTGCAATATAACAAAAAGATGATAAGATACTTTATACAGGTAGACCTGTTAACAAAGTAGATGTACTTCTGAGGATTACTTCTTTAACTGAAACTTTGGTACCAGAGGTAGAAAAAAGTAGAGATAGGTTCCTATACCACAAAAAAGAACAGGAGTTCAATATGTTTCAGCAAACTGTTCATTCAACGCTAACATTATGCACATGCAAAATGAAACAGCCAGGTCAGGTAGGCCTTGCATAAGTAAACAAATATATTTTGAATTTTCTAGAGATCACTTGAAACATCTTCCAAAATGCATCCTGGAATGATTTTTCTTTCTTTCAACAGGCTCCACTTTTTTAATGATTTCCATTTTGGTGGTGAAACAAAGATCTATGCTTTTCCCCCAAGATGCCAGGGTAGTTGGTGAGGCAGGCCAATCTGCTTTCCCCTTTTCTTTCTGTTTTGCTCTTCACACATGCTCAGTAAGTGATTCTGGAGGCAGCTGTTTACCTTGCCTGTTGTACCTAAGCACACACAGCTACAGTAGGATCACTGAGAGTAGAATCCTATTCTTTCCCAGGTCAAGCTTCATTGACTTATTTACTGTAGATCATCGGCTGGTGCAACTCAACACTGAAAATCTGGCTTTCTCCAGCCCTCCTCTACCATCCTCCTATACAATGACAATGTAGCAAACAACAACAACAACAATAAAAACTTCCAGCTAGACAGAAGATAAGAAACAGCAGGCTAGACTGGGCTCCCATAAAAAGACTTTATAAAAAGGAGCTTCTTTTGTCAGAGGCTTTGTTAACTGAGGTATGCCTGTATAAATCTGTGAATAACAAGTAGATGGACAAAGGCTAGAACTACTCACATTGTCTTTCAGCATATATCCATGATAAGTTAGAGGCTGTTTTCTTTCATCTTCTGATTGATTCATGATTGAAAGTAAAGGATACCATGTGCTCCAAAAGGTGTCAATGCTTTTATTGGTTTTGCAGTGGTTTTGATCTACAGGTTGACTTTTTAGACAAAGCTAAATTCTAGGTTTTGCTATACCAACGATCTAAACTTAAAACTGATCCAGTTTCCCACTGTTTGTCAATTTCCTGTCTGGCTGCAACCAACAAGAAAGTAATAAGATCTTTACATATAATAGTCTCATTAGGTCCAGCAAAAATGCTTAAAAAGGCCAAATCAGTATGAGAGTGTACATTTTGATTGGTGATAGTATTGCCTTCATGCCCTAACATCAACCGGAAGTGTTAAATTATAGCACAAAGTTCACCACATATGAAAATAGGAAGCCATCAGTCTACATCCTCCTCAACAAACTGTTGAATTGCCTGCTGAGAGGTACCAGTGGTAAAGTCATTTAATTGTTGATTCCCTTGTATAAGAAGAGATTGGCTTCAGTGGGTTTGATTTCCATAAATTATTCCACTGGCTATCAGGCGGTTCAAATCTTGATCCCATTCCTGTGTTAGCCTTGCATTGAATAGCCCACACTGCAGACTGGTTTATGCCACTATGGAAGCAATTTTAAATAAACTGCTGTGGTGGCTCTGACCACATGATGTGCTAAGCTTGTACAGTGGCTCACCATGCAGGTCGGGCCAAACCAAGAGTCTGAGTGGACAGGTGGGCAGCCATTTTTGGCTCCTTCCAACTGCAACTGAATTGGTGTACTCAGCAGTGACTTCCAGTTACTCTTTATTTTAATATTTAGGATAATAGAATCATAGAGTTGAAAGAGACCACAAGGGCCATCCAGTCCAACCTCCTGCCTTGCAGGAATAAACAATCAAAGCATTCCTGACACATGGCCATCCCGTCTCTGTTTAAAAACCTCCAAAGAAGGAGACTCCAGCACACTTGTTATTTCCTGGAACATCATTAATTATCAAAGTGCCCACCAACAATATAGGGTGGTGGGGGACAAGGGCTGCCTGTAACTTCCCCCAGGCCACATGGGATTCCCAAGGGACCCCTGTGTGTGGCCGAAAGGCTGCATCATGTCCACCCCTGCTATACTGGAGGAGAGAAAACATTACACTCCATATGGAAAATTGTGCTGCACTCATTATTTGCTCTATGCTTGTGACTATGAAGGTGTCCTGATGTGGTGGTCACAACATGTGAACCATCACTTGGTCATGCTGTCGTGTAATGGTATTAGGTTGTTTGCCATTTACCATCTTCTAGAGAGAATGTCTGTCTAGAAACACTCCCAAATCTGTTTTCCTTTGGCACAGAGTAATTTAGAAAGCCAGCATGGTATAGCGGTTTGAGTGTTGGACTAGGACACTGGGAGATCAGGGTTCAAATCTCTGCTTGGCCATGGAAACACACTGGGTGACCTTGGGCAAGTCTCATTCTCGCAGCCTCAGAGGAAGGCAAGGGCAAATTCTCACTGAACAAATTCTGCCAAGAAAACCCTGTGATACACGAGTCAGAAATGGCTTGAAGGGACACAACAACAAAATTTAAGTCTGTTTAATAGGGACTAAAAACCAATAAGGTTATGCCACGATGTCCTTAAACTTAACTTCCAGTTCATGCTTTTCAAGCGTTTTGCAAGCAGTGCTAAGTTGCTTAGGACCTTGCTGGATCAGATCAAGTCTCATCATTCTTATGAATTCTCTTTACAGCAGTAGGTAGCCAGAATGCCTATGGAAAGCTCATTCCACAAAGTGTAGTGAAAGTGGCCTTGCTCCCTGGTATTCAGATGAGTGCTAGTTCTCTGAACATTAAGAGTCCCTAACTGTCATTTGAAATAGCCAATAGCAGACTGTGATCCCCCCCATTGTCCCTCCCCACCAAAAAAGTGTCTTAACATACTGTCATTCACTGCATCTGATCAAAATAAATTGGGTAAAGTTAATTTGATCAGGAGGGCTTTAAACTGAGTCATATGGGGGAGGGAGACAGTATTCTGGAAGGCAAAAGGGCTGGAGAAAATAGTCAAACTGTCATAGAGGGAACAAGGCAAACAGCGCAAGGACCCAACAGTGGGAGGCAAAAAAACCTTGCACAGGCAGCAAGTAAAGGGAACACATGGTCTTAGATGTCTCTACACTAATGCACAGAGCATGGGAAATAAGCAAGATGAACTTGAACTCCTAGCACTACAAAACAAATATGATATAATAGGCATTACTGAAACCTGGTGGGATGAATCGCATGATTGGAATGTAGGAATAGAGGGGTATAACCTTTATAAGAGAAACAGGCCAAACAGGAAAGGAGGAGGAAGAGCGTTAGATGTCAGGGAAATTTATGCCAGTGAAGAGATCCATGACATCAATACTGGAAGCCAGGTGGAGAGCATCTGGTTAAAAATTAAAGGGGAGGGAAACAACAGGGATGTTATTGTGGGACTCTACTACAGACCCCCAAGTCAGATGGAGGAATTGGATGATGCCTTTCTAGAACAGATGACCACACAAGCAGAAAGGAGAGATGTAGTAGTGATGGGTGACTTCGACTATCCTGATATTTGCTGGAAATCTAACTCAACCAAAACTTCAAGGTCTAGCAAATTCCTTACTTGCCTGGAAGACAGTTTCATGGTCCAAAAGGTAGAAGAGGCAACAAGGGGATCAGCTATTTTAGATCTGATCCTAACCAACAGGGATGACCTGGTTAATGGGGTGCAAGTGGTGGGATCCTTAGGTGAGAGTGATCATGTTCTCCTGGAGTTTGTTATACAATGGAAAGGAGAAGCCAGGCATAGTCAGACATGCATTCTTGACTTTAGGAGAGCTGATTTCAATAAACTCAGGGAAATACTGGGGGTGATCCCATGGTCAGGAATACTAAAAGAGAAGAGACTTCAAGATGGATGGGACTTTCCCAAAAGGGAGATACTAAAGGCACAATTTCAAACAGTACCATTGAGGAAGAAAAATGGGAGGTGTCTCAAGAATGGATGACTAAAGAACTTTCAACGGAGCTAAGTTTTAAATGGAACATGTATAGGAAATGGGAAAAGGGAGAAATCACCAAAGAAGAATTCAAACAGATAGCGAACATGTGTAGGAGTAAAATCAGAAAAGCTAAAGTGCAGAATGAGCTCAGGCTTGCTAGAGAGGTTAAGAACAATAAAAAGGATTTTTTGGGGGTATGTCTGCAGCAAAAGGAGGAAGAAGGAAATGGTAGGGCCACTACACAGAGAAGATGGCAAAATGCTAACAGGGGACAGAGAAAAGGCAGAATTACTCAACACCTTCTTTGCCTCAGTGATTTCAGAAAAGGAAAAGGGGGACCAACCTGAGGATAATGAAACAGAGGACACAATAGGGGAAATCCAGCACAGAATAAGCAAAGAGGTAGTAGAGGAATACCTTCTTAATCTAAATGAATTTAAATCTCCAGGACCAGATGAACTACATCCAAGAGTATTAAAAGAGCTGGCAAATGTAATCTCAGAGCCATTGGTAATAATCTTTGAGAACTCCTGGAGAACAGGAGAAGTCCCAGCAAACTGGAGGAGGGCAAACGTTGTCCCCATCTTCAAAAAGGGGAAAAAAGAGGATCCCAACAATTATCGTTTAGTGTTAGTCTGACATCAATACCAGGGAAGAATCTAGAGAAGGTAATTAAACAGAGAGTCTGTGAACATTTCGAAGGCAATGCCATAATCACAAAAAGTCAACATGGGTTTTAGATAAACAAGTCATGCCAGACTAATCTGACCTTTTTTTAAAAAAAAAATAAAATTACCAGCTTGGTAGATGAAGGGAACTCTGTGGATATCGCATACCTTGATTTCAGTAAGGCCTTTGACAAGATTCCCCATGACATTCTTGCGAACAAGCTTGTGGGCTAGACAAGTTAACTATTAAATGGATTTGTAATTGGTTGACCGGCCAAACCCAAAGGGTGCTCAACAGTGGCTCCTCTTCGTCTTGGAAAGATGTGACCAGTGAGGTGCCACAGGGTTCTGTCCTGGGCCCAGTGTTATTCAACATCTTTATCAATGACTTGGATGAGGGAATTAGGGGCATAGTTATCAAATTTGCAGATGACACCAAATTAGGAGGAGTAGCTAATACCTTAGAGGACAGGATCAAAATTCAAAATGACCTGAATAGACTAGAAAGCTGGGCCAAAGCTAACAGAATGAAATTCAATATGGAGAAATGTAAGGTACTGCACTTAGGGCAGAAAAATGAAATGCATAGATATAGGATGGGGGAGACCTGGCTGAATGAGACTACGTGTGAAAGGGATCTAGGAGTCCTAGTAGACCACAAGTTGAACATGAGCCAACAGTCTGATGCGGCAGCTAAAAAGGCCAATGCGATTTTGGGCTGTATCAATAGAAGTATAGTGTCTAGATCAAGGGAAGTAATAGTGCCACTCTATTCTGCCTTGGTCAGACCTCACCTGGAATACTGTGTCCAGTTCTGGGCACCACAATTCAAAAAGGATATTGACAAATTGGAGCATGTCCAGAGGAGGGCGACTAAAATAGTGAAAGGTCTGGAAACGATGCCTTATGAGGAGAGACTTAGGGAGCTGGGTATGTTTAGCCTGACAAAAAGATGGTTAAGAGGTGATATGATAGCCCTGTTTAAGTATTTGAAGGGATGTCATGTTGAGGATGGAGCTGGCTTGTTTTCTGCTGCTCCAGAGACTGGAAGACGGAGCAATGGATGCAAGCTCCAGGAACAGAGATTCCACCTCAACATGAGGAGGAACTTTTTGACAGTAAGAGCTGTTTGGCAGTGGAACACACTCCCTCGGAGCGTGGTGGGGTCTCCTTCCTTGGAGGTCTTTAAACAGAGGCTGGATGGCCATCTGTCGGGGATGCTTTGATCATGATTTCCTGTGTGGCAGGGGGTCGGACTGGATGGCCCTCGTCGTCTCTTCCAACTCTATAGTTCTATGAGTCTATGATTCTATAATTATGTTGTGTGAGGAAGCACTGTCTTTTCTCAGTCCTGAACCAACTTAATTGTGTGAACGTAGTTCCTGTTAGTGCTGGATGAGAGGAAGAAACGTTTCTTGTTGCCAATGCCATTTCTAATCTCTTGGTTACTGTTACAGTTTTTTCTTCTGTAAGTTACAGAGCTTCAAACTTTTTAGCCTTTCCTTATGAATGAGCTCTTTGATGGGTATCACTGTCCTTTTTCTGTTGTTTTCTCCATCTCCTGTGGCATCACTAAGGCTGGTGCCACCCCTTCCCCAATGGTATCTCCTGATCCAGTTTGACCTCTTTGCACCCCCTTGGTGCTGCCACTGTTCATCTTTGCAATATTTTTGAGGCAGGATGAGCAGAACTGTTCATCGTATTCTAAAGGTAGCCATAGATTTATATAGTAGCAATCTGAGATTTGTTACTTCTGAATGCTGAGGTTCCTTCTTTCCCGGGTTCCTTGGGACATCTTTCACTTACAGGTTCAAATGTTTAAACAAGTGCTTCATTAAAAACAAAAATATTCATCATTTTGTTATCTTTAGTTGCAACACTAATGGAAGATACTCTAAAAATATGAAGTTACTGTGAAGTGGATAAAGGGTTTTGTCCTTTTTTTCTAATATGGCAATTTTAACATATTCCCAATTAGAAAGCAAGACTTTATATGTAGCAATCACTACAGGTATGTCTTTGTGACACATATTCAGAGTGTGGATTCATACAAGGCACACATGCAAAAATACATTTTTAATTGAAATTATGTTGTGTTTTGTGATGATGCATGAAACAGATACAGGTCAATCCCCGTATCTGTGGGTGATACGTTACAAGACCCCCATGGATACTTGAAACCATGGATAATTGAGAACCCTATTATTTTCAGTGAGACAAATGCCAGAGGTTGACCATAGATTGAATCACATTGCAGGACTTAGAAATGCCTAGAGAGAACATATTTTTGGGGTGTGTGGATAAATGAAACCATGGATACCGAATCGGTGGATACTGTGGTTGACTTGAATATGGAGAGTGACTTGAATATGAAGAAGATAAGAATGAATGGAGACCAACAAGTCAAAGAAGTTCTCTTTCCTTTTGGAGCCAAAGAAGAAATATTTGGAAAGATGCCTGCATTAAGCAACTTTCCGCCCTCCATCTTTTGTGTCTGCATGTGGGGTTGTTTCTGACTTGATATATAAACTTCTCTCCTGGAAGAATGAATGTGTCAGCTAAAAATCTAGTCTTCTTTGGCATCTAACTGTAAGAAGACACTGACAAAGTATCACTGCATAATTTGCTTGTAAAGAAACTTTATTGTTCATGGAGCTTTTAAGTTTCTGAAAACGTTCAGTAATGTGCTTGTTTAAAATCATGCTCAGACAGTAGGTCACGAACGCTCAAATAATAAATAGTTGGGCAAGGTTAACCAAAGCAAAGCAGCTGACAATAGGCTGGCATAGATGGTCATACAAAGTTGAATACAAAGTCACTAAGTAAGTGCTGAAACCCCTTACGTGGAATATAGGTATGTCTCTGTGTAAAGGTGAGCTGGGAGCAACTGGGAGTTGTAATAACTGAAATGTACTGTTGAATTTGCGTTGGGAGTTTTCTTTTAGCTTGGGACTTTTTCAGATAGGACTTACTGTGCAAGAAGACTCCGGAATAGTTACGACGCTGTCACATGGCAGGGGGTCCATTTCGGATGACGCCGTCCCTCTCTCGGCATTGTCCGTGTCACGTCCATGTATGATTGGAGGCAGCCGCACCATATTTTACTCACGGAAGTTGTGCATGAGTAAAATATGGCACGACTACCTCCAATCATACACAGAAGTGACACAGACGATGCCGAGAGAGGGAAAGCATCGTAACTATTCCGTAGTCTTCTTGCAGGGTAAGTCCTGTCTGAAAAAGTCCTTAGACTTCAAACAAGCAGCCAGCTGTATGCACTAAGGTTTCAGTCCTACAGTCATTGACCTGTAAGTAAGCTATATTGAACCCAATGCAGTTTACAGTGCAATCATATATAGTTTGCTCAGAGGTAACTCTCACACATGCTGACAAAGTTGTTAACTGCACATGATGGACCACTAAAGATTTTGCATATCCTTTGTGGTATTTTTATATTGAAATGATGCTAATTCAGTAAACAGTGAAACAGTAGATCCAGTGGGATGCCTGGATTATCAGACAGGGACCATATATAGCGTCCCTGTCTTGCCAGCTATTTTCTGCTCCACTCCCGTCCCTGCTGCACTTCAATTTCCCCCCGCCCCCAGACCTACCTTCCTAGCATGATAGAAACTGCTCCTCTCCGGCAATCCAGGAAGTGAATGGAGCTCTCATCGAGCCCCATTCACTTCCTGGAAAGCAAATCCCAGCCATTCTCGTAAGAGAACGATTGCACGGGAAATTCAAAGTTAAAAGCAAGAATAAACATACAAAAGTAAAACAAGCAGCTAAATACATTTAACCCCCCCCCCCAAGTAACTTGGGGAGGGGGAAAAAGTGTGACACTTACCTCGATATCCTGATCTCATCTGGAAGTGTTTGGCAGGGACCTCCTACTGCAGCTGGCATCACACCAGCATAACAGGGCACAGGTTCAGACGCCCGTGATTCTGTAACAGAAATGGAACGGGCAATCTATTGATGGCTTAAGCCGTCAATGAAAAGGAAAGCAGATGGAATTGAGGGGGCAAGGGAGCAGAATGAGACAGGGATTACATAGTCTGATAAGTGAGACCTTTGGCGATCTCCAGTTGTCCCTGTCCTGGATTTTTTAGGTCGTCTGATAATCTCCTAAGATAACGGTGACTTTTTGCCTTGTGAACAGAACTTCCATTTCTGGGAGAAGCAGGATGCCTTCACATTTCACCTGAATTTAAATATTCTTATGTGTCACAAAAGAAACAATATGCCATAAATATACCCATTATACAGGCATATTAGCTAAGAAGACAAAAAGGGGTTGTGTAATACATGGAATAATTAAGTTTTTTGGGGGAGAAAAAACAACAGTGTGAACATGAGGCTGTTATCTGGGCTGTTTTCTAGATGGTGAAAATACTCAGCACAGAATTTGTTGGGAATACCTTTTGTCCCAACGAGAACCTGTGGCGATTTGCCTTATTCAGAAGGAGGGGGAAACTCCATTTATTGTATTTTTAAAACTAATATGAAGAAATGCACATTAGTGCCCACTAAGATGACCAATTTGATTTGCTGTGCAGTCTTGGAGAGGGCAGAACTAGAGATCTGATTGGTCAGACATGTGCAAAGGGTGGGCTTGCTGGCCAGGCAGTGCCCGCAAGCACCCTATTGGATTTTTAGAGTTAGCGATCGTGTGTGGATTTTTTTTTGCTCTGCCGATCGCCCAAATAATTTTTTTAGGAGAAGGTCACACTTTTGCACCTCTGCTTTAATATTTTTTTTTTTAAAAAATACTGTGCAGTGGTGGCAGCATTTATTGCTCTAATTTATGGCTAGCATCTTGATACACGGGCGTCTGGACTTCAAACTCCACATAGTTCTCAGGGTATTGTTTTTGCAAAATATCGTGGAGACAAAAGAATGTAGCTGCAAATTGGCAATAATGCTCAGGAGTGAGCATTATTTCCTCTCATGTAGATGAGCCCTGGGAGTAAGGTCCAGATAGCTTTCTACTGGTACACAAGAAAGTGGTTGAATGTGTGATCAAACAGTCACTACAGAAGTTGCCACAGCTTTGTTAATTCAGTAATAAATAAAACCGGAGCATATCCATGCAAACTTGTCAGCCACAAACTTCACTCTAGCTGAGATGTTTAATACTTTCTTAGGTGAGATGATCATGAGTGTCAGTACCTAATTTCTGAACACGAGTGAGACTTCTTTGAATATAAGAACTATGCTGCTAGCAGGAAAAAAATGCAGAATGCCTGCTGAGTCCCATCCCTATCAGAACATGGCTGACTGTGCGACATTAACATTTTGGAATAAGAAATCGGTACAGCTGGAAATTTTATTTTTTTAATTGCATGCAAATAAAATAGCACAGCTGTATATCAGTGACTCAAAATATTTTCCTTACAGCAACTAAGACATCAGTGGTTCTCCCTTTGGTCTTTGACTCACCAGCATGAGAAATCAATTTTGGCTGCTCTTTCTAAAGAAAGGCCTTCTTGTTAATGCCTTTGCATGACTTTGGAAACAGCTAACTCAAATGTTCACATCCTCCTTCTCTTTGGCCTCTTTTCTCCCCACTTATGTTTTATTCCAGTTTTTAGAGCTTAAATGGTTTTACTTAACTGAACAATATTGGTGGTGATCATTTAATACTGGTGGCATTTGAATATGTACACAGATCCTGTGCCATGAGTTCTTGGAATGCTGCTTGTAGGAAATGACATTCTTACAGTTCATTGATATCAAACTGATGTAAATTAACTTGATTATCTTGAATAAGGCTAAAAGAAAATCCCAGTGGTGAGGAAATTGCCAACCAAGCCTCAGCTTCTTGCTGATCAAACTTCTATCCATCCTCCCACTTAGCTTAGTCTGGAGTGTAAATCAAGCAGCCTAAGTGGGAGGAGAAGAACTCTTCCCCCAGTTTCTAAGAAATTCACTCCAAAAAAACTTGAATTCAGAGTGAGCTTTTTTTTTTTTAAGTTAAGCAATAAGGGAAGAAGGGAATGCAGAAATATATTTTAAAATAAAAGAAACATAAAGCTTGTTTTGTTGTTATTTGCCACCAAGTCAACTTCAACTCATGATGACCCTATGAATGAGAGACTTCCAAAATCCCTGGGGGGGAGTTGTCTATACTTATACGAGGCAATAAAATGTGTATTGATGCACAGTAACTCCAATTTGCGCAGCTTTCATTTGTTTCCACGATTTCCCCCAAAATTTCAGGTATGCAAAACCATATGTGTTTGTTGTCCAAACGGGCATGCCTGTGAATAAAGACAGCAGGCGTAAGTGTATTACTCATGTTTTTATTGTCATCAGTTGCTGTCACTGAACAGTATTTTTTAAAAAAAGCAAACCCGTGGTGCGGAAGTGCAATCTTTCACTTAAATAAACAGAAAAAAGGCCTTTTCATCACCTCAGTGCATGATTGCTATGGTGAAAATCCAACAGGATGGTTCTGGGTGCTTGCCTTGCCAGCAAGCTCTGTCCCCTGTACACTTCTGACCAATCAGCTTTCCACTTCCACTCTTATTGGGAATGCTCAGTAAAGAGAATTGGTTGTTCCAACAAGCAGGAATGCACATTTCCTTCAGAGTTTTGTTTTTTTTTTAAACATGTATTCGGAGTATTTGGAGTGTTTGCCCCCCCCTTCTGAATACAGCAAGATGATGTGGGATCCCATTTAGACAAAATGTATTCTCTTCACATTCTATAAGGAGTATTTTCACCATACAGGCAAGCCTGTGGTAATCCACAACCCTGATCAGGACTCACATACTCAGGGCAATGGCTTCATCGATTGAATCAGTCCACCTGTAGTGCAGTCTTCCTCTTTCCCTACTGCCTTTCACTATACCAAGCAGTATCATCTTTACCAGTGAGTCACATTGTCTTATGATATGTCCAAAGTATGACAGCTTCAGTTTAGTCAACTTCACTTCTGGGAGTTTAGGCTTGATTTGCTCTAAAACCCATTCATTTGTCTTTTGGACAGTCTGTGCTATCTGTAGAACTCTTGCTAACCTATGCTAAAACTCTTGGAGCAAAATAGTCACCAAAAAAAAAAAAAGAAAAAAAGAAAGAAAGAAAAAGAAAACAAAAACATGGTGGTCATCTGGGTAGATTCAATACATAGGACACTGAAAAAAAAAGGTAACAAAGGAATAAAAGAACCATAATCCTTTTTTTAAACTGAAGTGCAGTCAAGTCTTAGGCATCCTTGCTAAACAGGTTAAATATGACCAATTAAATGAATCCTTTGGACCTCAGAGATGGGCTAGAAGGGTGTAAATGAAAAAAAAAGTTTGGTCCCTTTCTTAGTACAGTAAAAGAATTCCTCCTAGTGGCTCTTGGAACATGGCAAGAGCAATAGTATTTACATTTCTATACCACTTATCAGTGCAAAGCACTTCCTAAGTAGTTTATAATGTCTTAGTTAATTGCCTCCAACAAGCTGGGTACTCATTTTACCAACCTACAAAAGGATAGAAGGCTGAGTCAACCTTGGAGCCCTCTGGGATTGAACTCACTATGTTGTGGCTGCAGTACCAGCATTTAACCACTGCGCCACCAGGGCTCCTAAGAAGTGGTCAGTTTGGAACTGTGGGTGCTGGATGTCTTGGCCATGGATGTTGCCCTTTTAAAACAATGGTGGTAGTTGTGTGATCCTCCAGAGGTTGTTGGTCTGCAGTTCTCAGTGTTCCTCACCACTTGCTCTGCTAGCTACAGCCTCTGGGAACACCTGGAGGGTGATGTGTTTCTCACCAGCATGCCCATCATCATCATCAGCATCATCATTTTAATTCCATCACAACAAAATTTGAAAGAGCCAAAAGGGGGAAATAGTTCCACAAGGACTGTAAGCCCTCTCCCTCAGGGCCATATGGTCCTGATCCAAACCTGTAGCTACAAGAAACACAAACACTATAAAAACCAAGTGAGGTGGGTTTTATGGATCTCTTGCATCATGTGTAATCTGGGTTTTACTGGGAACAGTGGTCACAGCAGAGCTATCCATTTCATTTTAATTCTTCAGCTGGCAGCAAGATGCATGTAGGAGCATTTAGATGTGTCTAGGAAAGGAAACAGGCTCCTGACAGTCTCCCAGGAGAGAAAGGGAGAATCTTTAACTACCCTGTTATCTGGTCCCTAGTGAGTCTGATCTCACTGCATTTCCTTTCTTATGGAAACTGGTCCAGAAATCCAAAATACAATAGCCTCTTAATGCATCTTTAGACAGGAAGCAATTAATAGCAGTGTCAAGGATATCTCTGTAGACTTCATTCCCTGGGAAATGGCTATAGAAGGCCCTCAAGGGGGCATCAAGAGAATTGCTGGGTCAGAGTCCATTGAGAACAAGAGGAATGTGGTAAAACCCTTATTTGGAGGAAAGTGTATTTTTATTGGAGGCATAGGTGACAGGGGTTTTTCTTTTACTTTTTGGACTGAAAGAAGCCTGGAGGAATTGTTGCACCAGCCCTGTTTCAGAAAACAGAATGGAATGGAGAGGTGGATGTTGTTTGTTAACAACTGCCAAGGTTAAGCCATGAGGAGATAAATTGTGAAGTCTGGTAAAACAGCCAGAAGAAAGAGGGAATTTGGTTTGCACTGGTTCTTTGGATGTTAGAAACTGAGAGATATATGGGGTTGCCATATTTCATCCCCTCAAATGTAGGCATCTAATTTACATATTATGCAAATATTATAATTATGCATATCAATCATTTAGATTTTATGTATTTAAATTTACATTAATAATTTCATTTATTTCTACCACTATTTTCCAGCCTATGTACCATTTTTATAGTAACTATTATTTTGAGAAAACTAAGAGAGTAATATTTATTGTTTTGGACTTGGGACATAGAGACACAAGCTCAAATCCTTCTTTGGTCATGGGATTTACCATGTGACTATGGCGTGTCACTACCTCTCAGCAAATCTATCTTACAGGGTTGTTGTAGGAATTAATAATAGGACAGGAACTATGTAAAGTACTTGTGTATATTCCTGGTGTGGTAAATACAACAACCTGCTGTCATGCACAGGTACTTCTAATGCTACTGTATTGTTATCAGATCACTAAGGGGTTGCCATCAGTTTTCTTACTGATGGCAAAAGGTATATAGTACCCAAAGGTATAATAATAATAATAATAATAATAATAATAAAAAATTACTTGTATCCCGCCCCTCTACAAAATGCAATTAGGGCAGCTTACAGCCTTGAAAATATACATACAAAACCCTCCATCCCACCCACCCCTTAAAATACAATTAAATAATTAAACATTTAAAAATATGTAATAAATACTAAAAAACAACACAATAAAATAACTGGATACGGATCAGACTAATAAGATTTTTTCTCTGGCTGGGTATATATATATTCAGGAAAGGCCTGCCAGAAGAGATCTGTCTTAAGAGCTTTCTTAAAGCTATTCAGGGTGGTAATGTGATGGAAGGTATATGAGTACCCCCAGCTTGTTGGGAGCAGTTAGTTAATATGTTGTAAACTGCTTAGAGTGATAAGTGGTACAGAAATAGAAAAGCTATTGCTATTGCTATATAGATTCCTGAAAGTAACACAGGAAGACCCTGAAAGTGGCTACCATCTGATTCCCAGGTAAAAATGGAGAGGAAAGTAAGGACAAATTGCACTTCCTTCCCTTGCACTTTTCTTCATGTTGTACCTTCTTCTCTTGCTCTTTGCAGCCTCCCACTGTACCTCTTTCCCTTCCTCTCTGTTGCCTCACCTAGTGGCTTCACAATGCTTCCCTTCCTTACTCCTCAGCTGCACCTTTCTGTCTTCCTTGGGCTTGACAACACCAGTCACAAACCCCAAATCCTCCCCCAAATCCAGCCCATTAATGCCACACAATGTGCAGCCTTTTCCCTGAATCTCGTGCGATAGTGACACACGCTGTAGGGCCCCATTCGCACCAGACTCAGCCAATACCTCCTTAATCGATGTGTTAGAAAACGCACAGTTTTCTCTGGAGTTTGTTGGAAGCCTTGGAGAATCATAGAATCATAGAGTTGGAAGAGACCACAAGGGCCATCCAGTCCAACCGCCTGCCATGCAGGAATACACAATCAAATCATTCCCAACAGATGGCCATCCAGCCTCTGTTTAAAAACCTCCAAAGAAGGAGACTTCACCACACTCCGAGGGAGTGCATTCCACTGCCGAACAGCTCTTACTGTCAAGAAGTTCTTCCTAATGCTTAGGTGGAATCTCTTTTCCTGTAGTTTGAACCCATTGCTCCATGTCCTAGTCTCTGGAGCAGCAGAAAACAAGCTTGCCCCATCCTCAGTATGACATTCCTTCAAATATTTAAATATGGCTATCATGTCCCCTCTCAACCTTCTCTTCTCCAGACTAAACGTGCCCAGCTCCCTAAGACGCTCCTCATAGGGCATGGCTTCCAGGCCTCCCACCATCCTGGTTGCCCTCCTCTGGACATGTTCCAGCTTATCAATCTCCTTCCTGAATTGTGGTGCCCAGAACTGTAAACAGTATTCCAGGTGAGGATTGACCAAAGCAGAATACAGTGGCACTATTACTGCTCAAGTCCATTCAGCAGTTCACCTACCTGGGAAGCATCATCTCCTCAGATGCCAAGACTGACAAAGAGATAGATCACAGATTAGCAAAGGCATATAGCGCATTTGGAAGACTTCACAAAAGAGTCTGGAGTAATAAACACCTGAGGCAAAGCACAAAAATCAGTGTGTATAGAGCCATTGTACTGTCTATTCTCCTTTACGGGTCTGAAACATGGGTCACCTATCGCCAACACTTATGACTCCTCGAACGCTTTCATCAGTACTGTATATGCACAATCCTAAATATACACTAGACTGACTATGTGACGAATGTTGCTGTCCTTGAGCAAGCAGGGATCACCAGCATGGAGGCCATGATATTGAGAACACAGTTGCGCTGGGCAGGGCACATTTCTAGGATGGAGGACCATCGCCTCCCAAAAATAGTACTCTACGGTGAACTTGCCACAGGTCAGCGTAAGAGGGGTGCTCCACAAAAGCGATACAAGGATTCCCTGAAACATCTCAGGCTCAGCCAAATTGATCACCAACAATGGTCCGCCCTGTCCTCACATGGGGAGGCATGGAGACGCACTATCCACAATGCTGCAGCTTATTTGAGAACTCATGCCGAACAAGTCTTGAAGAGAAACAACAACACAGAAAGAATCACAACCTGGAAACATCACCCAAGGAGACCTTCTGCTGTGCTTTCTGCAACTGGACTTGTTTATCTCAGATTGGCCTTTTTAGTCATCAGCGCACTTGCAGATAGCATTGGATGAGTCCTTCCTGAATCTTCGTTTGCGAAAAAAAGCTAGAGATTACTTCCCTTGATCTAAACACTATACTCCTATTAATGCATGACCCATGACCAAAATCCCATGACCAAAGAAAACTGCCAAGTGAACAATCTATCTAGACTAGATTTGGGGGGTGAGTGGGGAGGAGAGGAAGGACAAGGGGAAAAAAAAGAAAAGAAAACTCAAATAATTATCGCCTAGTCAGCCTGACATCAATACTAGGAAAGATTCTAGAGAAAATCATTAAACAGACAGTCTGTAAGCACTTAGAAAGGAATGCCATGATCACTAAAAATCAACATAGGTTTCTCAAAAACAAGTCATGCTAGACTAATCTCTCTTTTTTTTATAGAGTTGGTACATTTGATACACTTGGTAGATGAAGGGAATGCTGTGGATGTAGTATATCTTGATTTCAGTAAGGCCTTTGACAAGGTCCCCCATGATATCCTTGCAAAAAAGTTAGCAACCTGTGGGCTAGGCAATGCAACTGTTAGTTGGATTTGCAATTGGTTGACTGACTGAACCCAAAGGGTAGTCACCAATGGCTCCTCTTTAACCTGGAGAGAAGTGACTAGTGGTGTGTCACAGAGTTCTGTCCTGGGCCCAGTGGTATTCAACATGTTTATAAATGACTTGGATGAGGGAATAGAGGGCATGCTTATCAAGTTTGCAGATGACACCAAATTAGGAGAAATAGCTAATACCCCGGAGGACAAGACCAGAATTCAAAATGACCTTAACAGATTAGAAAGCTGAGCCAAAACTAACAAACTGAATTTCAACAGGGAGAAATGTAGGATACTACAGTTGGGCAGTAAAAATGAAATATACATTTATGAGATCAGAACCCCTGGTGAGCCCCACCATTGTGAGGCTAGCCGCCTGTTCTGGGTTCAGAGAGGGAGACTACTGCTGGGACTTTGCTTTTCCATTGCAGAATCGCCCCTCTGAGCTTCTGGAAAAGCAAAGCGCCAGTGGTAGTTGCCTCTCTGAAGCCCGATCAGGTGGCTGCCACTAATGCTTTCCTTTTCCCAAAGCTCAGAAATGGGGTTGTGCAATGGAAAATCAAATCACCTGTGGTAGCCGCCCAGTTTGGCTTCAGAGAGGCAACTACTTCTGGTGCTTTGGTTTTCTTGGAGCTTAGAGGGATGATTGTGCAATGGAAAATCAAAGCCCCAGTGGTAGCTGCTCAATCTGGCTTAAGAGGGGTGACTACCATTGGCTCTTTGCTCTTCCTGGAGCTGAGGGCCAATTGTGCAACGGTACAGCAAAGTCCTAGCAGTAGTCAGATGTGTAAAGAGTTCATAACTAACATATTGCCCCTAAGAACTGGGGCAAAATAGACATTTTGATTTGGCTTTGTCTCTCTTCCTCTGCATGGTATGTGAATATGTGTGTGTTTTACAAAGAGAACCCTGTCTAAAGGCATATAATACAGTATTATAACTGTAAAAACACTACCTCTTCCTGTATTCATAATATATTAAAATATTAACCTAATGAAAAGAGAGTATTATTCCTTAGAATAATGGGAAAATAATAGTGCCTAAGTAGTCTTGAACTTCTGCAATCACCAGCAAGTGTTGTATTGACATGTTCTTTAAATAAATCACAAGCATATTTTATTTTAAAATAGTACTCATGTAAATACATGTACTCCTGGATTCTTCAAACTGTTCCTTTTTATAATTGTAGGCTTGTGCAACAAATGATAATGCTCCATGAAGTTTTCCTTGGGTGGGACATTAAGAACTCTTGCTTTTACTTGGAGCTTTGCAAGCATCTGTTTTTCAAGAGCTATGATGGCATTTTGCTATAACTTCACGTTATTTCTAAACTGTAAATGTTGTTTTAATATTTATTAAATGTTTTTGTATACTGAAATTCCATTGGTTTTAGAAGTCAGAAACAAAGAGATTGTTTAAATGCTGATTAAGCTGGTATAGTTAAATTCTCTGACCTGCTGAAATGAACAACATGGATCACCTTAAGGCAGTACTGTAATCCTAAAACCACTTACTGGGGAGCAATTACCACTAAAGTAAGTTTTACATCTGAGTAAACATGGTTAGGATTTCACTTATAGATTTTACATGTGGATAGGACTGAATTTATATTCTACTTTAATTATACCCTTCTGTTTTTTTTAAAAGCTTGCACTCATTTTTTATGTACTGCTTTTAGAAAGAACTCCCTGAACTGATTATATCTCTCTGGCTTTTCTTCGCAAACGAAGATTCAGGAAGGACTCATCCCGCGCTTTCTGCAAGCGCGCTGATGACTAAAAAGGCCAATCCGAGATAAACAAGTCCAGTTGCAAAAAGCACAGCAGAAGGTCTCCTTGGGTGATGTTTTTGGGTTGTGATTCTTTCTGCGTTGTCGTTTCTCTTCAAGACTTGTTCGTCGTGAGTTCTCAAATAAGGCTGCAGCATTGTGGATAGTGCATCTCCATGCCTCCCGATGTGAGGCCAGGGCGGACCACTGTTGGTGATCAATTTGGCCAAGCCTGAGATGTTGTTTCAGGGAGTCTTTGTATCGCTTTTTTGGAGCGCCCCTCTTACGCTGACCTGTGGTGAGTTCACCGTATAGTAGTATTTTTGGGAGGCGATGGTCCTCCATCCTAGAAATGTGCCCTGCCCAGCGCAACTGTGTTCTCAATATCATGGCCTCAATGCTGGTGATCCCTGCTTGCTCAAGGACAGCAATATGACAGTGTTTGTTGTTCTCAACTCTCTACTGGGCTCCTCTCCTTTTACTTTAACCTGAACATATGATTTCCTTAAGCAGTTGTGACTGTATGTCTTTAGATTCTGTTTTTTGTCATTTGCTTTTGAATGACAACCCATTTATCCGGGGAGTAAGTGACCATTGGTTGTTCTCCAAAACATCAGAATTCTTTTGGAAACAATGAATTAATTTTTTCATTGGCACTGAGCTATTTGAAAAGAAAAAAATCTGGCTGCAAACTGCTTGAGAACTAGAAAATGACAGCTCTGTCCTCAAGACAAAGCCCAATTTCCGTAGATCCTCAGTATCTGCAAATGCATACACTGAAAAACAGACTTGAAATTTTTTTAGGCAAAATGCTTGGACAGGAAGGAAAGCATACTGTTAACAATTGTCTTATCAGCCTGTCCGGCCCATTCACACACACATACGCGCACACCAATCTTCTGCATCTATTCATGCTTGTGAAGAGGAGTCAGAAGTAGCTGACTCATTATAGGGGTAGCCCCAGAGTATACAATGGGCATGTTATACAGAAGTAAAACAGAAGCCACTTTGTTTTTAAAATTCTTTTGAAATTGTCCCTTGTTCCATTCTGTTTGTAGCAAGATGGGTGATCGTAGGGAGCACCATATCAGGAAAATTAGAATGCAGAAAAGAGTTGGAGAAGCTTTAGTCCCTTTACTGACTAGTGCTTTAGTTGCATGTGGTCTTAGCCTTTGGGAGCCTGTCTTAGTAATGTAACAAGATAGTCCAGTTCAGCTGTATGGTCATATGAAGCTCTTCTTTCCAATTTGACAGTTTTGGGTGAAGGGAAGTAGTCTTATCTCCAGCCTGAGCATTTTTAGCAATATATCCCCATCCCTTGTTGCGGAACATGCCTTTTCAATATGGGTGGGCCAGTTGTTATAAGCCTTTAATCAAATTTACAGATAATAGGTTTATTACATTCTAGGCTCAGTAAATGGATCGAAGGAAGTATGTGTGGAATAAATAGACCCTTTCAGGAATTTGTGAATTCAAGCCTATCTGTCTAGGGCAGATCTGGATGCAAATAAATTGCCATGTTGGAAGTGTTTAGGAGGATATCTCTCATGGTATCTGGGAAATTGGTGGGTTCCTCTTAATGCCAAAGAGATGCCAAAGAGAACAGGGCTCCAGGGCCGGTTTAAGGGATTTTGGGGCCCCCTGCAATGCTTTATTTTGGGGGCCCCATATGTTTATCTCAGGTCAATGTAACCTAAGACCTATTCACAGTACAGGATGTTCAGATTACAGTAGGACCCCTGTATCCATGGATTCATTATCCATGGGACACAAAAGAACACACCTACCATAGAGTCTTCCTAGAAAATGTGTCCTCCCTCCAAGGCAACTCTATGGTATTTTAAACCAGAAGTCCCATTATTTTCAATTGTGTTCACTATTATCCACAGTTTTCAGGATCCATGCCCGCACAGAACCAATCTGCAGTGGATAAGGGGGGGCAGCTGTATTATATAATTTGCCACCAATAACTTAGTTTAAAAACAATATTATAGGCACTAACATAATATTTTTTGTTAATTAGCAATTAACGTAATGGTGTAGATTTCCTCAAAAAAAAAAAAGAGTGGACTACAAGCTAAACATGAGTTAGCAGTGTGATGCAGAAGCAAAAAATGCCAATGTGATTCTAGGCTGCATTAATAGGAGTAGTGTCTAGATCAAGGGAAGTAATAGTGCTGCTCTATTCTGCTTTGGTCAGACCTCACCTGGAGTACTGTGTCCAGTTCTGGGCACCACAATTCAGGAAGGATATTGAGAAGCTGGAACATGACCAGAGGAGGGCAACCAAAATGGTGAGAGGTCTGGAAGCCATTATGCCCTATGAGGAGCAGCTTAGGGAGCTGGGTATGTTTACTCTGGAGAAGAGAAGGTTGAGAGGTGACATGATAGCCATGTTTAAATATTTGAAGGGATGTCATCCCGAGGATGGAGCAAGCTTGTTTTCTGCTGCCCCAGAGACTAGGACATGGAGCAATGGGTTCAAACTACAGGAAAAGAGATTCCACCTAAGCATTAAGAGATTCCAGCTAAACATTAGGAAGAATTTCCGGATGGTAAGAGCTGTTCGGCAGTAGAATACACTGCCTCGGAGTGTGGCACAGTCTCCTTCTTTGGAGGTTTTTAAACAGAGGCTGGATGGTCATCTGTCAGGAAT
Organism: Gambelia wislizenii; assembly: GCA_030847615.1. Taxonomy (NCBI): domain Eukaryota; kingdom Metazoa; phylum Chordata; class Lepidosauria; order Squamata; family Crotaphytidae; genus Gambelia; species Gambelia wislizenii. Next base: position 341,316,582 of record JAUMIR010000001.1, read on the forward strand.
GCTTTGATTGTGTGTTCCTGCAAGGCAGAAGCCAATTGGGTGGGATGGCTATTGGGGTCCCTTCCAGCTCTATGATTCTAGGCTGCATTCAGAGCCTGAGAAAGTTACTTTTGGATTACACCTTCCAGAATCCCCCTACCAGCACCCTTCTCAAGGTCTGGTTGTATTGTTCCTTTCCAGCATTTTCTAGCCCAGTAGTTCTTAACGTGGGGTCCATGATATCCTTACAGTCCACAAAGGCTTGAAGGCTGCTTGGCCCACCTCCTCCCTGTAGTGGAGCAGCTACATAACAGGAACCAAGGCAAAGACTGGCTGGCTTGGCCTGCACGTTGCTATTCAATCCACTCCAGCCACAAACTTGCAGGAAGAAGCAAGAGTGCCTCTGAGGGAAAGTTTAATGGATGGTGTAATTGTATTGTTGTTGTTGTTGTTAGCTATTATTATTAGGGTTTTAAATCTTGAGTTAAGTCTTGGGGCAACAAAAGATATTTAAAGGGGGTCCCTGGTAAAGAAAATGTTAAGAACCACTGCTTAGCCCAATGGCTCTCACATAACACTAATGGGATACTGGTGTGTTTTAGTGACAACAATAAAACCATTGTTCCCAGTAATATTACTCCAAAATTTTTATTTATATTCTTTATATTCTTCTGTTAAAAGAGCCAGAATGTTGCAGAAGTTTTAGCATTGCACTATGACTGTGGAGACCAGGGTTTGAATGCTTCCTCAGCCATGAATACCCATTGGGTGACCTTGGGCAAGTTACACTCTCTCAGCCTCAAAGGAAGGCAAAGGCACACCCACTTTGAACAGATCTTGCCTAGAAAACCCAATGATAAGTTCACCTTAGTCAGAAATGACTTGAAGGTGCATAGGCAATCACACAAAAATTCCTTTTGCAGGCTGAACTCAGTTGGCAGCAAGGGGAGTAAGCTGAAGAAGACCAAAGGGGAAAGAGACGGAGGGAGGGGAGAAAACCAAGGACATGTTAAGAGCAGCTGGAAAGATGGGCTGGAGGGGATCTATGTGGAAGTTAGGAAAGGGAAGAAAGAAAGAAAGAGAGAGAGAGCGACAAAAAGTCAGAAAGAAGGGAGGCAAAGGAAGGAAGGGAGAGGGGGGGATAAAAAGTGAGAAAGAAGAGAGGGAGAGAGAAAGAAAGAAGCCCTTTCTGAGGAGAGAGCAGGGGAGAAAGAGAAGGAAAGAGATGCCTCCCCCCCCCCATACACACTCACCCCTCTCCAATGCCATTTGAGGATCCTGGGAGGAGGGGGCGAGGGAGCAGCAAACTCCCTCCAGCTTCAACCACACAAAGAAAGCTCCCTCTTTCTCTTTCTAGTTTTGGAGACTGCTGCTTTTTTTTTTTTTTTTAAGACAGCAGGAGATTTTTGCGGGAGGAGGGTTAGGATGGGGTCAGGGTGGGGCCCTCTGACTGTGTGAACCCCCCCTCCCCGCAGATGCTGATTTGGCCGTATGGTTAAGCTGGCCCTCCAGGGCTCCTACACCTTTAACAGTGGTGTAGAAGAGAAAATTGCAGCACATGTTAAAATTCTTCTGTCAAGTTCTTTAAAGGTTCAGGGGCCTTTATTTACAAACCAGTGGAGAACTAAGGAGATTTTCAGACCGCGTTTTAGAGTTCCTAGGGCAGGAGGAGCTTTCGGGAGAGGGACGGCGATCTTGCGCAGCAGGGGGGCGTTTTCGAATGCCGTTGTCCCTCTCCCGAAACCATCCGTGTCACTTCCGTGAAGCTTTGGAAGCCTGAGCGCCATATTTTAATCACGGGCAACCTCCATGATTAAAATATGGCTCTGCGGCTTCTGAAGCTTCACGGAAGTGACACGGATGGTTTCGGGAGAGGGACAATGGCGTCCGAAAACGCCCCCCTGCTGCGCAAGATCGCTGTCCCTCTCCCAAAAGCTCCTCCCGCCCTAGGAACTCTAAAACGCGGTCCAAAAATCTCGTAAGTATGGGACTGAATCTGACGTTTCACCACAGGTAAAGCTGTCTGTTGTGGTTTTAAATTTATTTTCATCTTTGAGGCAATTTGATGCAGAAGAGCCTTCCTCAAACAGTTGCCCTGCAAATGTGTTGAAGGACAGCTGTCATTAGCCCCAGATAGCAGTGCTGTTGGCCATTACTCTCTGGCAATACTGGAATTTGCCATCCAGTACATCTGGAGGGCGCCAGGTTAGAGAAAGCAGATGTAGAAGAACACTAAAGTTAGAGTAGTTGTATTAGAGCCAAAAAATTGTGCCAGATTCCTCCAAAGTATCTAATGAAAAAAATATCCTGCACTTAGAGTTCCTATGTGAAAAATCCCCCTTAGCCTTTATGATGCCTGTGCCAACACTTTGTGCTTGATTTATCAAGTCACTGGGTGAACAGTGGAATGTGCTTTTTAAAAAAGTAGATGAATCTTTCTGAGACCAGCCTCTTAACACAGAAGCAAGCACATGAGAAATCAGATCTGCCTCGCAGCACAATCCTAGCTTTACCACTCAGAAGTAATCCTAAAATCAGCAGGACTTGCTCCCATGTAAACAAATAGTGTTGCAGTCTAAATTGGTTGTTGCCAAGCAATTAAATTTTTTTTTATGTACAATAATATACTGAATGGCTTTTAGGGCAAAAACAGCACCATAACAAAACTAAACATATATAAAAAATTAGAAATGCTCTCTAAAGAGAATGTATACTAGTTAAGGGATATCCAGATCTGGGCTGTGAGGCTGTGTTCTGGAATAGTTTCTTTCTGATGTTTCGGCTGCATCTGTGGCTGGCATCTTCAGAGAATGGTTGGGTAGGTGTGTGTGGAGTTTATATGCTGTGAATCCCTGTTGGGGAGTATATGTAAATTTGTGTATTTGAATGGTTAGTTTCAGGGTATAGAAACGAGCCTTGCATTTCTGTACCCAGAAACTAAACATTCACTCCCCAACAGGGGTTCACAGCATATAAACTCCACACACACACCTACCCAACCATTCTATGAAGATGCCAGCCACAGATGCAAGTGAAATGTCAGAAACAAACTATTCCAGAACACGGCCTCACAGCCCAGAAAAAAACCAAGGAAAATCTATGGATGCCGGCCGTGAAAGCCTTTGACTTCACACAAAACTGTGTTTGCCAGCAGAAAGCAGTAAGACTATTTCCTCAATCTAGTGCTAGCTGGGGATGATGAGAGTTGTAATTAGGTATAGAGAAGGTGTTTGTTTTAGATTTCGCTTTGAAAATATCCATTTCATACTCTTCCCTACAGGACTGATTATTTGATTAATTTGATAGAATAAATCTTTCCTCAGAAAATCATATTGGCTTATGAGACCTTTTGGTGAGGGGGAAAAGGCACACAGACCAGGCATTAAACTAGCTAATAATGTCTGTGACCAAAAATTTGTATATTTGAAGAGGTCTGCACAAATATGCCGAAGTGAAGAGGAAGTGATGCACCCAAATACTTCCATTAAGAAAAATGCATTTAAACAATGTGAATCTTAGAAAAACGTGTTAGAAAAACCCTCAGTACAGCACTGGAACCAGGAAAGTTGGCTGTGTTCTGAGAATGAAAATGAATGGAGATCTTGTCATCTCATTTTCATTCTTAGAGTAGTGGTTTTAGTGTTGGACTACAGCTCTGGAAACCAGGATTCAAACCCCACTTGGCCATAGAAATCCACTGGGTGACCTTGGGAAAGTCACACTCTCTGCTTCAGAGGAAGGCAATGGCAAACCCCTTCTGAACAATTTTTGCCAAGAGAACTCCATGATAGGTTCACCTTATGGTTCCTATAAGAGAAGGGACCTGGTGGATCTCCAAGAGAAGCATACTTCAGACTGCATGTGCCATCACACTGAAAGCCTTACTGGGTTCTCCAGGGGATACTTCAGTACACAAGAGACCTCTGAGCCAAGCTGTATCCACAGATACTGCAGAATAGAAGGGATTATATGTGAAAAAGCTCTCCTACTGAGGTACAAGTCACAGACCTTCATGAGTGTTCACAACAACTAGGGATGTAAATCTTTAAGAATTTTGTTCTCAAGGACATCCAGGAATAATTTAACCATCCCCACCCCTCCTCCACTGCAAGAAAGTTCTTGAGAATTGCATAGTTTTCAAGAACCATTAGTTCTTAGGGACTTATTTTGTGAAAAATCCATACACGGGGGGGGGGATTGCATAGAAAACAGGATTTTCTGTGCAAAAAATAATGTTTTCTGTGCAGGAAACCTGATTTTTGCATAGAAAATAATATCTGTGTGCCACACAAAAACTTCATGTGTGAATTTTTTGCAGACTAAAGGTAGAACTGTGAATATTCTCATCTGCCCAGTATTCTCCTTGTCAGGTTTTTCTGATACTTTGGAAGCCCCCCTTTTTTGTCTAGGATTTGAATATTTATGAATGTACTTTCCATCTCTAATCAACAGATTGATTTATTTCATGAAACAAACTTAGATAGATGAGGAAGATTTGGAGTGATCAATTTAAGCCTCCATTTAGAGGCAGGTGACCCAAATGACTGCCTGGAGTGCTGCATGGATCATGTACTCAGCTGTCCAGACAATGAGTAAAAGCACAGTACTATAAGCAGGTCATCTTAACTTGTAGAGCATCCCTCAGTGACCTGTGCTACCAACATTGGTGTCCCTTCAGGAAACTGTGCATGTTAGTATGGTGACCAGATCCATGTATATAAATTTAGTGTCTCATGTGACAGAGATTAAAAAAAAAAATCATGGTACTTGGAATGATTTGAGGGAAGGTCTAGGGATGATGCCCAGAAATTGGAAGGGAGCCATTTGTGGCAAAACCCAGTGATCTGGGGACTGATAAGCTATCTGGGGTGGTCCCATGACCACCCTGTCCATCACTCTCCCCCCAGCCTATTCTTCTAGAGGAGGAAAAAACCCTGATTTTTTTCCATAGTCCATTTCTTTTCAGTCTTGAATGCTAAGGACACACTATAACAAACTCTAAGGAGACTATCAGACGAGAACAAAAAAAGTGACCCTGTCCCACAATCTCCTCTCCCGCCCCTGTCTCAGTAGAACAACAAAAGTTTTCAGACCTACTTTTTGCAGCGTCAAAGGGCAGCCCAGGAGTGAATGGAGCTCTAACGGAGCTTCCTTCACTTCCTGGAGTCAAATCCTGGCCGTTCTCATGAGAAGACAAGAGCATGGGAAATTCAAACTGTAAAGAAAAATACAACAGTAAAAGTAACACTAAGCAGAAAAACACACTTAAAACATTACAAGTAACCCGAGGAGGGTACAAAAAAGTATGTCACTTACCTGGATGTCCTGATCTTATCAAGAAGTGTTCTGGCAGGGACCTCCCATTGATGTGGGGATTGCGACAGCGAAACAGGCACCTTTTCACTTGTAGGATTTTCCATGACAGAAACGGAATGGTGGATCCATTGATGGCTTCCCTGGCTTTTCTTCGCAAACGAAGATTCAGGAAGGACTCATCCCATGTTTTCTGCAAGCGCGCTGATGACTAAAAAGTCCAATCCGAGATAGACAAGTCCGGTTGCAGAAAGCACAGCAGAAAGTTTCCTTGGGTGATGTTTCCAGGTTGTGATTCTTTCTGTGTTGTCGTTTCTCTTCAAGACTTGTTCAGCGTGAGTTCTCAAATAAGGCTGCCGCATTGTGGATAGTGTGTCTCCATGCCTCCCGATGTGAGGCCAGGGCGGACCATTGTTGGTGATCAATTTGGCCAAGCCTGAGATGTTGTTTCAGGGAGTCCTTGTATCACTTTTTTGGAGCGCCCCTCTTATGCTGACCCATGGTGAGTTCACCGTAGAGTACTATTTTGGGGAGGCGATGGTCCTCCATCCTAAAAACGTGCCCTGCCCAGCGCAGCCGTGTTCTCAATATCATGGCCTCAATGCTGGTGATCCCTGCTTGCTCAAGGACAGCAACATTCATCACATAGTCAGTCCAGTGTATATTTAGGATTGTGCGTAAACAGCGCTGATGGAAGTGTTTGAGGAGTTGTAAGTGGTGGCGATAGGTGACCCATGTTTCAGACCCATAAAGGAGAATAGACAGTACAATGGCTCTGTACATACTGATTTTTGTGTTTCGCCTCAGGTGTTTATTACTCCAGACTCTTTTGTAAAGTCTTCCAAATATGCTATGTGCCTTTGCTAATCTGTGATCGATCTCTTTGTCAATCTTGGCATCTGAGGAGATGATGCTTCCCAGGTAGGTGAACTGCTGAATGGACATAAGCACAGAGTTGCCGACGGCAATGTGGGGATGGTGGTGTTCGTCCTGTGGTGCAGGCTGATAAAGAACTGTTTTCTTCAGGTTGACTTCCAGCCCAAACAGCTCTGCAGCTGTTGTGAAGCAGGATGTTAGGCGCTGCGGAGCTGCTACTGTGTGGGCAACAAGGGCAGCAGCATCAGCGAAGAGCAGCTCACGGACTAGATAGTTTAGAGTCTTAGTGCGAGCCCTCAGACGGCTTAAGTTAAACAAGTTGCCATCAGTACGGTAACGTATATAGATGCTGTCATCTTCGAGCTCTGCCGTAGCCCTTTGGAGCATCATGCTGAAGAATAAAAAGCAGTGCTGGTGTAACGAGAGTCGAGCGGGAGCATTACGAGAGGGGAATGACGTCATGTGAAAGGGAAGCCCTTTAGTGGTCTCCTGACATCGTGGTAACACCATATTTAGAGCATCTGATAATCTCCTAAGTAATTTTTAATCTTTTTCATTTGAATGACGGGCTTCAGACAAGCCCCCAGCTCTCCTGTTAGATCACTTGTTGTTTTAAAGTGCTGTGTTTTAACTGAATCATTACCGTGTTGGCAACTTAAGACACAGAGGGATGCAGCCTATGGAGTAAGTCAGTTAATTGTGAACCCTTACTGTAGTTCTAGCTTGACGTGGAGGACATTTACAACCCTGGAAGCTTTCTATGTTCTCTTCCCTTTAGAAACTATTTCTCTAAAGAAAAGAGTCTGTATTCTCTTTTCTGATGTTAATGATTTTGAAAATTAGTCTATAAACAGCTAGGATGGGGAAAAATTTCCACCCTGTTTTAGTATTGGCTCAGGGCAGGGAGGAGTTTAACATGCCCAAATACTTTTGTAAGCCTTGTGGACAGGAAAAACAACAATATTTTTAAATTGTAGAGCAGTTGTGCAGAATGGTTAGCTTCCAGGTATGCCTTTTTATGTGCTTATGCCTTGGGTTAAAAAAAGAGAAAAGAATAAATCTTCATGTATGCTTATAACAAGCACCTCCTCTGAGAGTATTATAGGCTGTGTGTGCTGTGAAAAGTTTTTGATTTAATGGGAAGCAGGCTGCTGGAGGGGAGGACTCTGTTAGCCACACCTCCACAAGTTTTATATCTGCTTGGAAGAGAGCTGCATGTTTCCTCACCCTGCAGCTCCAGAGGACAGATCAATGTGAATTCTTCCATTCACCACTTATTGCTGCATAACACACTCTCCCCCCAAAGCCACTTTTTAATGGCTCGAGCTGAGCTCGGCATTGGGCTTCTGCTGTTACTGACCTGTAGCTTGTCAAATGCTCAAGGCTGGAGGAATTGGTTTTGGGGGGGTCCTGAGAAAACAACCATCCCTCCCACAGAAGCTGCCAGTCCTAAGGAGCAGACAGAACAGACGACGCAGCATCTTGCCAAGCCTAAGGCCACAACCACCACCTCGAACATCCCACTTGAAAGTAGTACCCATCAAAAGGGAAGAGTGTGGACTATCTTTACCTTGAAGAGACCAGACTTCACTGCTGCCACAACCATCCTGACAGTTACATCTCCTTCCCAGCTGGAAAGGAGAGAAGGAGATATTGCAGGCGTAGGTGCTGAGATATTAAATGTAGCTGAAGGAATCAGGAATTTGGTTCAGCTCTGGGATGAAAAAACTACTGAGGCGACAAAGACAACGGAGGCACCTGTAACCACTGACCTTTTGAAAGCATCATCTATTCCAGGTACAGAGCCAGTGAACATCCTGAATGTTACTGCAAACTCTACAGGTGATGCTCAAACCTTGCTGGAAACTGGGCAGCCAAAAGGGATTCCCTTGGTGACTACAAAGCCCACTCTTCTGTGGAACAAGACTCACATCCTCCTAAAGAAGCCTGATTTTCCACTCCCAGGTAGTTCTTCTTTCTCATTTTCACCAGATGATCATGCCACTGGCACCATGTTGGCTTTCCAAGAATCTACACATGCAGGGCAAGAAGGTACCACCGCCCCAGAAACAAGGGCAACCTGGGGAGCCCCCTCAGGAAAACAAGGAATTTTGCCTGGTGTAAATGTTTTGGAATTGCAAGAGCCTCAGGCTAACAATAGCAGTCCTGTGCATGGTGGAATTCCATCCAAGGTGGTGGGTGCTTTAGACAACTGGCTGTTACATTATGTTGCAAATCCAAACCAATCGATCTCTAAGGGCGATAGAGCCCACCTCCACCTTAAAAACCACCCCTTCTTTAAGCATTCTGGGATAGTAGTAGCGGATGCAAATAAGAACCACTCTAGTGATTCTGTTTCTAATTCAAACGCAACTAATATTATGGATTTTTCCTCTGCAAATAACTCTGACTCTCTTGAGTTTCTACTAACCTACACTGTGCAACATTTTAGCAATAGTAGTAGAGGGCTTCCTTCCTTCTTTCCTGGATTGATGCCAGCACCTGGCCACTGCTTGCCCTTACCAACCAAGCTGTCCTATTGCAACAACCTGGGCATGAAGCATTTCCGAGTGCCGAATTACTTGCACCTTGGCAGTGAGGAGGAAATTCAGGCTGCTTTGCATGAGTGGGAGGGGCTTCTTAAATCTCGGTGTCACCGCTATTTGGAGTGGTTTTTCTGCTTGCTACTGGTACCTGGGTGCAATGCTTCTCTTCCTGTAACACCTCCACCATGTCGGGGATTTTGTGAGGCCTTGAAAGATCTATGCTGGATTCATTTGAAAGAGGGGCAACTTCCGATATCATGCAACTCACTTCCAGAGGAGGATGGTGTATATTCATGTGTATTTGTTAATGTTTCAGCAGGTAATGTTGCAAGGGTAATATCTGTTAACAGTTCTTTTATCTCTCCTCTCCAGCACCAGGCAAGCTAATCTTACAGTGGAGTCAGGGATTAAAAATAATGTCTTTGTTAAACTGTGACCCAAATGCACTTCTCAGATTTTAGGAAAATGGGGAAGAGGCATGATGGAAGCCCCTGTTTCCCTCTGTTGCTGAAAGGTAATCTCCAGTCTCTGTTGTCCAGGTGCAAAACATCATTCTAATATGAACCATACATTACAGCAGCTTCTCCCAATCTGGTGCCCTCCGGGTGGGTTGGTACAGCTGACTGGGGGATTCTGGGAGTTGTAGTCCAAAACATCTAAAGGGAACAAGGTTGGCGAAGGCTTCATTGTAAAACAGCTTCTCAGCCTGGTGGACTAGACACCAGTAGTGGTTCAGTCAAAGTGGAGGGAAAGTGTTGTGGAATTCTGGGCAAGAATAAGAGGGCCCCACAGGTCTGACTATGACTAAGAATTTGCCTGTACCCCTCTATGTACATCATTTACCTTATATTACTAGCTGCTCATCAATGCATGGGAGGTTACATATGGATTCCAGTGTGCACTGGAGTAACACTGTCTCATACCGTGGACTTGGCATGGGACAAACATGCCAAAAAAGTTGGCCCACATTGATTTTTTAAAAGTTGGCTGTATTGATTATAAGAATTTCAGCATTTTGGAATTTTAACATTACAGTTAGAAATGAACGTAAACTGGACAAGAGGTAAGTTGACTTGAGGGCATTCTTATAACTGTTGTCTTGATAGCGCTGTCTCTTTCACTGTGTGTGTGTGTGTGTGTGTGTGCGAGATAGAGATAGAGAGTTAATGAAGTGACTGAAAGCATTGGGCTATCATTAATAAACATTTTCTTTGTCTGCTTTATTTAACATTTTTTTTAAGCGAAGCCCCTTTTCACTTTAAAATTGCATATGTCCTTACTTGTATATGTTTTAAATTTGACTATAAGATTATAAATCAAATCTATTGGCTTTCAAAAATGTTTATGACAGGGTGATCTTATTAATCTGATACTATTAAAAACCCACCCAGCTTTTATTTGTGTATGTATGTGTGAGCAGGAATGAATCAATGAAAGTACAAATCAGACAAATAGTACACATTACATTGTATTCAACAAGAATACAATTTTCAGTCTGGCATTTGGGGAGGGATAATGATAATAGCATTTCCTTCCACCTGCATCTTCAGCACTTTTACATTTTGAGTGGTGCCCCTTTCCTTCTGGTTTATCTGTGCTGCATTCTGATTTCCACCCCAGGCCTTTTAGAACCTGGAAAAAGAAGCCCCCTCCTTCTGATTCCAGCCCTGGCAGGTTAGCATCTCTCCAAGCTTCCCTTAAATCATTCCCTTGTCTACTCACCTGGCATTGGGTTTGTCCTATATACCAGATCCTGGAACTTCCTGTTCTCTGTGTGCACAGTATGCCTAAACTCTACTGCTGCAGAAAGCAAGTTCCTGCAAGACATGAATACTTATTGGCGTCTCTTGTGGTATCTCAGCTTTCTGCTGGCAGAGACTTATCCATTCTCTCCCAGAATTTTAGAAGTTGGGGGCCGTCCAGTAAAATTGCTTGGCAGGAGATTGTGGACAGACAAAAAGAAATACTTCATATACCACATAATTAATTCAGGATATGGGATATATTGCCACAGGATGTTATGATAGCTGATGGCAAAACTGCTTTTTTATTAGGCAGCATTATGTAGGATAGATCTCACAATGCCTAGCAGGCATAACTGTTAAAGATGAAACTTCTAGTAGAGACCGTTTTGTTTCTGGCAAGGTTTAGACAATAGTCTTAGTGTAGAAAGTGGGTGGAGAGAGGCCTTGCTTCCCATGTAGCAGATAATATGTTTCTCCCCCAATCCCACCAGTCAAAGGCATTTTGCAGGATATAGAAACAGTCACCAGACCCTACAAAATCTTGTTTCCCAGAGGGTTGAGTGTGCACATACCATGAGTGGATATGCCTCTTTGAAAAGAATTTTCACCTTAGGGTAGGAATTACAGTTTCTGGTCAGTGATTACTAGATGTTGGAGACCAACAAGTGGGGATGGTGGTTCCCACTGAGACTTGCCTGTGATCCTTCCAATGACATTCTTGTCACACAGACACAGACACAGACACACACACACACTTTAAAACTCTGGAATAGGAATTATTGTGTCCACTGTATGCTTTACTTAAAAATAATAATCCAGATTTGAAGCAAAAGTAACTGACACACCATACTTTAAAAAGCCAGATTTTACAACTGTATACTGTATACTATTCAAATTTGCTGGTGATGGGAAGAGACCAGAAACTGAATAATATGGTGAATTACAATTATTACACATACCCCACTGTTTTATTAAAAACAGAGTTTAAGGTTCTCTGATAGTCTGCCATCCAGCCATTGGTTGAACTCAGTCTTGCTTGACTTTATCATACTTGCTGCATCCTGTGAGGAATTTCTGGATGGCTTAACCCAGCCCTCGGCCCCATTAGTGAATTTTCAGTTAGGTATTGTTGCCAGCTCTCCAAGATAGCTTTTAGATAATCTGGGAAAGGAAGTAGCAGGGGCAATGTGGAAGGGAACTGGAGAATGGTTTTACAGTCACAGAGCTTTTTAGACTTTAGATAGAAGTATCTTAAGGATTCGATATTTATAGACTGCTTTTTAAGCGTAATCAGATTTGGAAGCATTTATCTTCTTGTATGCTTATGTGGTGCAGTGGTTTGAGCATTGGACTATGACTCTGGAGACCAGGGTTTGAATCCTACTCAGCCATGACTACCCATTGGGTAACCTTGGGCAAGTCACTCTTTCTCAGCCTCAGAGGAAGGCAAAGGTACACATCCTCTGAATAAATCTTGCCAAGAAAACCCTGTGAGAAGGTCGCCATAAGTTGATGTCACACAAGAACAACAAATGCTCAATTATCCCTCAAGACATTAAAGATAAGAGGGTTGTTTTGATTTATGAAAGAACATGTTAGTTTTTAATTTGATTTTGCAATGTTTAAGCTAGCTGCATCATTCAGATCTTTTCTCTGAACAAAAATAGTTCTTTCACAAGGAGGTTTCAGGGTCACATAGGGATATTGCAAAATGAGAGTGAGCCCATGCTTTCATTTTCTGGACAGCTTGAGGTTCATATAACATTAACTCCCTATTCCTGGCTTCTGGGTTTGCTGTGATACACACGCATAATCTAGTTCACAACCCAGATGGGCAGAAGTGCTTGGTTGGGGTAGGTATCTGCTTGGGTCTATGATCTTAAATCCAAGCACTTGAGTTTAACTGTGCTGGATTGTCTTACTGTGCTGGGCCTTAGTCATTTCCCGCCTTGATATTGTAATCTTCTTTTGACTGGTCTTCCATTCTCTCACCTTTGTCCTCTAGTTTCCGTTCAACATTCTGCTGCTAAGATGATCTTTTTGGCCTGTCATTTTACCCCACTTTTGATATTTCTTTATTGGTTAATCTAGGATTCAATATAAGCTTCTTGTTTTAACGTTCAAAGCCCTACACAACCTAGCTCCTCCCTATCTTCCAGCCTTTATTTCTTTGGATTGCCTCCCTGAACATTTGTGGACTGCTCCTTCTCTTGTTGTTTTTACATCTCAATTGAAAACTTATTTTCCAAAGCTTTTGGAATTTTAGTTTGACTTTGTTTCATAATTTTTAATATTTTGATTACATGCATTGGTCAGTTTGCTTTATATTATATTGTATTTTTTTGCATTTTATCTGGATAATTTGTTCTGCAATTGTATTGTATAGTTTTATATTTTATTATTCCTTCCTTCCCTTTGAATGTGTATACACATGTATTTTAGATTGTACGCCTTTGGCAGGACCCACTGTTTTTGGTTGTTTTATTGTAAGGCATCATGTACATTCATGACACTATATAAGATGATGATGATGATGATGATGGCGACGATGATAGGCCATTCTTTCTTCTGTCCCCCACAGAAGCCAGTATAAGGCAGGAGATACAGTCTAGAGGAGCCAAACAACGTTCATACTGTATGTATTCCTGTATGGCAGGGGACTAGATGGCCCTTGTGATCCCTTTCAACTTCTGTGATTCCCAAGAGAACAGAAAGTGTGCCATAAAATGCACACCTAGTATTACAGAGGAAATGTAATCATCATTCAAAAATTTTATGTCATTATAGATCTTCTGAGTAACCACAGATCCCTGAAAGGGAGCTTGAAATCAATAATCTAGATCAGCCTTGCAGTGTATTGTAACAATTGTAACAATTGATTTTAACAATTATGTTGGGTAAGTACCCGGCTGATTCTTATCATAGGCCCACATAATGCCCTGGAACAGACAATCTGGGGGGTGATGAAGGATTCCACTTCCCCTCCTCCTGAGGGGTGTATGTATGAGTCTTACCTGCAACATTGTATGAGCCTTACCTGTAACATAGGTCTGGGCTTAGAATTTAGGGGAAATAGCAAAAATGATGGGAACTTGGCTCTGAAATAATCCTGAATCTAGTCACTGTATTGTCATTTGTGCTTATTCTTTGCTTAAGATACCAACATTACTGTGAATTCTTGCATGGGATTTATGAAGCCAAACTATTTTTGTTACTGCTTTTCAGATCACTAGTCATTCCTTTACCCTATCATGGTGGTAAAGTAGTGCATAATTCCCAATTGGCTTGATGTTAACAACTCCTCATGTCTTTGGCTATTTCTCCTTTCTTCCTTTTTAATGTGTTTTAAAGGTGTACATAGAGCTATGTTTAGCATAACCTCCCCTTGTCTTGGAAAACATAGGAAATGAATAGATACGAGTACAAAAACTAAGGGAAATTGAAGCTACCTTTGATGGGATCAACCAAGGTTCATATACTTCTACATTTAGAGTGAATAAGTACAGTCCTCCCTTCAAATTCATGGGGGTTATGGGCTGATGACACCTGCAAATTTGAAAAAAAACGCAAATAATGGTGGGCCTGGAAAGCCTCCCCACTGTTGGCCCGCCCATCCCCCCCTTCTAAAGCAGCAGGGAGGCTATGCTAGCCTCCCCACCGCTTGCCCAATCCCCAGTCAAGTCGCACGGTAAGCCTGCCAGCTGGGGCCAAAACAGCTTGGCTGGGGAGGGGGTGACTCGCCTCCTCCCCAGTCAAGCCACTCACGAAGCCTGCAGACTGGTGCCTGAGCGGCTTGGCTGGGGAGGGGGCGACTCACCTCCTCCCTGTTCAAGCCACTCATGAAGTCTGCAGGCTGGGGCCAGAACGGCTTGGCCGGGGAGGGGGCGACTTGCCTCCTCCCTGGTCAAGCCACTTGGAAAGCCTGCCGGCACAGGCTTGGTCAGCTTTCCTTTTCCCTGTGGGGGAAAATGCTGAAAACCACTCCCCCATCCTCCCTGCAGCCTCGGCTTTCCCCCCAACAGGGAAGGAAAACCAACCAAGCTTGCAGTGCTTGCTGCGGGTTTGGTTGGCTCTCCTTCCCTGTGGTGGGGAAAGCCAAAAACCGCTCACCCCCTCCCCGCGGCCTTGCAAATCCACGAATTCTCAAATCCATTAATTAGAATGCCGCGAATTGGAAGGGAGGGCTGTACTGCCTTTCATTCAGTTGTGGTATGGGGGCACTTCTAAGAGTCACACCTGTGTCTAACAGGGATTGGGATCCTCCACCCTGCCAGGCTCTCCCATCTGCCCTGGCAACAGGCAAGCAGCTTCTGACTGAACCACTGCCTTAAGGACCTCCTGGTGCCTTGAGGTGATGTTTCAGTCAGCATTGCTCACATCGAATAAAGGTGAGTGAAGCTCACTCTGTTAGGAGCTGTATGGCAAACAGATGGGGATGGCATAACCGCAGTGTGTGTGTGGCCATGCCCATTGTTGGCATGCCACCCCTGATGTGCTGGCCTGGATCTGACCTTTGGATCTGACCCAGACTTTAAAGGTATATGCTTGTTTTTCATGGATAGCAAGTATCTTGAAATAGAGATCAGAATTCACAATATTTTACTTTAGCACTCCTGTATCTGCGGGGGATTGGTTCCACGGGTTCCCACGGATAGTGAAAACTGTGGATAGTAGTGAACGCCCTGTGATGGTGGGGAGGAAGAGTGATGGAGGAGGAGAAGGAAGGAAGGAAGGGAGGCAGGCAGGCAGGCAGGCAGGAAGAAGAAGTAAGAGGAAGAGGAAAGAAGGAAGAGGAAGGCAGCAAGAGAGCAAGGAGCTGGAGCTGGGCTGCTCCTCATTGATGTCGCCACAGAGCCAAGCGGAGTCTGGCCTGGCTGGGTTCTGGGTGCCTTCCTGGCCTCATTTGATTCCTCAACCAGCAGGCCCAGTGCCATGGGGAAAAGGATGGGATGGGAGGGAACCCGATAGGAGGAGTGGGGGGGCAAGCGAGTTCTCTGCTCCTCCTCTCCCTTCCCCATTCACCCCTGCTGCCGCCACCACAGCCCTTAGAGGGAAGGGGGAAGGGAGGCAAGTTTTCTCTTCCTCCTCTCCCTTCCTGTTCACCCTTTGCCCATCATCAACTGTGGATAACTGAATCAGCAGATGGTGACTCAGCAGATATGGGGATCCTACTGTATTTCTAAAACAGACGAAGTGCACTCCTGCTACTTCTCCCATTACATGTGCAAGTATTTTTCAGTACTGGCTTGACTTGTGAAAATACTCCAGTAATGTACACAACTGTTCTCTTTCTTCACTAGAATGTTTCCTGGAGGAGTTAAATTTCTGTGTTATATCCAATCATGATCATTGTTTCCTTCAGCTAGGCAAGAGGACTTTCCTTTTCATTTCATATTACAATTCTGTTAGTCTGAGAATATTTCTCAAGGGAACTACCAAGACACTCTTATGTTGTGGGGTCAACCCTCCCCCCATCATTCTTCAGTGTTTTAATGCCCAACTTTATTTAATCTTAACACAAAGAGTCTTCAGAATGGAGTAACTTGCATTAATACTTGGCAGAACTCCTGACAGCAGTATCTGCATTGTTGCATGAAACTCCTGTTCATTTTAAGCATCTTTATTATCTTCTGTCAGACAGAACCACTCATTCCAAGTTGTCCTGAATGAAATTCTATGCTTGATAAATGAAAACTCCCACATGAAGTAAGAATTTGTCAAGCTAAAGTTAACCTCCCTAACCTGGCAACTTCTTTCTTAGGCACTAGTTAAGAACAAAAGAGTTTAAACATGACTGTTGTTTTAATGATTTTTTAAAAAATACATACTTTTAAGAGTGTGTTAAATTGCACTCTTACAAATGAGAACATGTAATGTAGATATCTTCTGAGACAATCAAAATTCACAATGAGATTTCAGATGTGTATGGTGTGAGCACCTAGGATAACTGTTCTGCTTACATGCACTATTTTATTTAAATTACTCTACAGAAGGCAGGGTATAGCCAGTAAGGATCTGGCAATTGGATTACAGCTTCTTTCATCCTGCCCTCCTGTACTTTGTTGCTGTAGAGCAGACATCCCTAACATAGTGACCTCCAGATGTGTTGAACTGCACCTACCATTATCCCTGGCAAGTACAGGTTGACCCCCCTATCCATGGATTCAGTATCCATGGTTTCACTTATCCACGTCTGAAAAAAATGTTCTCTCTGGGCATTTCTAGGTCCTCCAATGTGATTCTATGGTTATCACCTGGCGTTTGTCTCATAGAAAATAATAGAATTTCCTATTATTCACTGTTTCAGGTATCCACAAGGGATCCTGGAACGTATCCTCCGTGGATATGGGGGCCAACCTTTAAAGCCATCGGTCATGTAAGCTGAGAATGTTGAGAGGTGTAGTCTAAAATATGTAGCGAGCACCAGTTTGGGAAGAGCTGCTTGAGAGCAATCTTGTGCAACTTGTCCTCCTTACCTTGTCCATGCTCCTTTTCTTTGCTGCTCCTATAACTATCCTCAGTGGACCAGTGTGCCATTATTTTAGGCACATGTTCCTGTCCAGGGCTATCTAGCAGTGGTGATAGAGCTGTGTACACATCTGCCACCTATTTCTGACACATCGTCAGAAGCAGAGCATAAAAAAGTATTATTTTGGACTGTAAGTTCCAGAACCCCTAGCCAGTGTGGGTACTTATTATACAACACTCACAATCTACTGACCTTGCTGCCTGTGGCCTTCTGAGAATTGTAATCCAGAAAGTAAATTGTCAAGTGCTCATAAGAGGGATTCACAGTAAGGTTTTCAGTTAGAGCGATTACTCTTTTTTTCTTCCTGATGCAGAGGAGATAACTTACCAGTTTTTGCAAGGTGAGATATCTGGGCATAACCCCCACTTTTTTTTAGTACAGCTGGGCTTTTAAAAGCCCTGATGGATGTTTGAACCTGTTTTAAGTGATGTGTCAGTTAGATGAGAAATGCACAAGAACCTCTTTCCTCAAGGCTTTTGTATACACCTCCCTCTTTTCCATGTGTTCCTGAATGCTTCACCCTGCAGCTACATATGGGTGCAGCTACATCCTGGAATAGCTATGATTTGTGAAAAGTGCATAGTTCAACAAACAGTGTTAATAGAAAAACTTCTGATGGAGATGTGGACCACATCTCTGCAGAACTGTAGCCTTATAGGTTGGGGGTGGATTACTAATTCTGATTATTATTGTTGTTATTCCTCTTCCTTCTCCTCCTCCTGCCTCAGTTCTTTCCAAATTAGAACGTCTGGCCAGTTCTCAGATTCACCTGGTTCCCCTGAACTGGCTGGTTGAATAGTCTGTTAGGCTCCTTTTCAATGGAAAGCTTGGAGAGACTGTTGGCAATTTAATGCAGCGCTGCCTTTTCCAGCTGAAAACAGCAGCACACAGGATTACTGTTGTTGCATGGGCTGCCTCCTCTCTCACCTTTAAAGGCTCAGAGAGTGAGAGAGCCTGCTGTATTCACAATCATGAGTACAGCAGGGGGTGTCTTGGCTGCTTCCCCACATTTTAAAGAGTCAGGAAGATGCTGTTAGGACTGCACTGTGGGACACTTTTCAGATTTCAGTTGTAGGCAACTAGTTCATTAGGTTCCTTTGTAGCACTGGAATCCCTGCTTTCTCTAGACCCAAAGTCAGCTTTCTGAGAGTCATTTCATTCAATCCAATATTAGTCCCAATTACAGCAGGTACGTTAAAATCAATGGAATGTACATTGCTTGTGACTGTCAAATATTATTCATTTCAATGAATCTGCTCTAGTTGAGCCTGATGCCTCCTGAAATCTCACAAGAAGACTCCATGAAAAACAAAAACAAAGGAATCTGCCTTGAATTCTCTCCCTACATTCCTACCCATGTAGCAAATGGCCATAATGTTGTTGCCCCCCACCCCACGCATATATTTTGCCATTGAATGCTTTTTGTGAAGGTTCTCCTTGTCCTAACCTGAGAGGAATTTATTTTCTTCCCCATGTGTTTATGAATGAAGATCACTGTCAAGAGGTAAATGTTTGCTCAGTGCTTTAAAATGTATTCATTGTATACTTACTCCACTCTGTCCTGGCTTGCCACACAGTGACAAAATGTTTCTATTCTGTTTGTGGATCAATATCTTCCAAAGGTTACTGGCTACTGTCAAAATCTATGTTGAAGGGTTAGGTTCATTTTAGGGCAGGTGGCAACCAGCTTTTCTGTGATGTGGTGATGATGGGGTGGGGCAGGATTATGGTGGGGCTTTCACTGGTGTCTGTAGTGGTTCTTCACCCCCCCTTCCTGAACATACAGGTCAGTCCCCGTATTGGGTATCTACGGTTTCACTTATCCATGTTAAAAAAAAAGTCTTCTCCAGGCATTTCTAGGTCGCCCAATGTGAGTCTATGGTCAATTTCCGGCATTCGTCTCATTGAAGAAAATAGGGTTCCCTGTTCTCCATGGTTTTGGGTATCCGTGTGTGTATGTGTGTCTTGGAATGTATCCCCTGTGGATACAGTGGTCAACCTGTATATGTAGCAGTAACAACAGCAGCAGCAGCAGCACTGTGCTGGGATATACTGTATGGCAGGAGCTGCGATCCTCTGATCTGCAGGCCAGATATGCCCCCCATGGCCATTTTGCAGCCTCTGGGGCCCTCTAGCAAAAAAATACACAACCTTCCATGCCCCCCTTTTCACTACTACAGTGCAGTTTTTTTTCTAAAACATAATGGGAGGCTCACCACTTATTTTAGCAACCTCCTCATCATCGTAATAGCTTTAAAAAACAATATACTTTTAAAAAGGAGGCTCTTGGGGCTTGAAAAAATGATACCTAGACCAAAAGAGCTCATCCATCTTTTATACATGAGATACCAAACTGGCATCATTCCTGTCTAGAGGGTTTACAGTCTTCCCTGGCTAATCTAGTGATCTTCAACCATTTTAGACTTGATTCACTTTTATAAAAACAACAACAACAACCCCTCTATATTAGCATGGTGTTGGTGTTACTGCTGGTGTTGAGTCTGCAAGCCAGTACTGGTTCTGACCTGTCAGTTTAAGACCTGTAAATTAGGCCAGATTGGGACGTGGGGAGGGGTTTCCAGTGCTGTTCTAGGCAGCAGGATCTGTGTGCCAGAAATCAAGGGACAGGGGAAAAAGAAGAACATGAAGGGCTACAGGTAACAGGATGAATCTCTGCTGAACAGAAGGAACAAGACTGGGTGTCGTGGTGGCAAAGGTGGAGATAAAGAAATATTCAGAACTTAGACAGGAATCAGATGCTGATGCAAAGCACATCAGGAGTGTTAACAGTAATGCCTTGTTTTTGTACCTCCCTCCACCCATAAGTTTAAATTCTTGGCCTTTAACAGATTCATAGATAAAGAGGTAGATGGATGAATACTGAAAATATATGTGCCTCTGTTATATGATGCATAACCTTTTGGCCTCAGCCTTTATATCTGTTGTGGTGTGGATTAAAACTCCATTAAATGGAAGCTTTTGTATTCCAGTGGTCAAACAAAGCCTTCCCTCTTTTCTGTATAAGTCCATAATGTTAGACACTCACATGCTGCCTTAATGCAAGCTATTGAGAAGTTGAACAGACCTTTCCTGGAAGCCATAGCCAGTTGCTGGTGTGAGAAGAATACAAGCAAACTTTGAGGTCAAACTACACATTGTGTTATTTGAGGTTTTTTAGAAAGAATGCTTAAACTGGTCAATTTTACTTTGCTGAAAAGCAATTGCAGGGCCCTAATCCAGAATGTGTTCTCAATCTCAATTGGGGCTCTGTATGAGTTTCTGCTAATCCCTTACTTGGTTGCTACTTTAAATTTTAAAATCAACCTGCACATATTCTACAAGGAGTGTCTCCAAAGCTTATGCCTGGCAACTGGGCATAAGTTTTGGAGACACTCTTTTTACAATCCCCGCAGGTTGATTTTAAAGTTATATTTCCCTGAAGAAGGCCATAAAAATGTGGTTCTAAATTACTCCAACTTCTAGGCTGGAGCAACCTAGAAGTTTTTTAAGGAACACATTAACTAAGGAGGAATGTTTAAAAATGCCCTAGACAAAGGCTCATGCCTTTTATCTAAGTACACTCTCATAATTGTTCCAGCTCATACTGTAGTCATAGCTTTGTTAAACCAACCAAAAAAGGTACACACAAGCATGCACATGTGCACGCACACACACAAAATCTTGGTGCCAGCTTTCAGAAACAAATTCTTTCATCAGGCAAAGATCTTTTAAAAAATCATAGAAGGGGTGGGTATGAATGACATGTTTTCCTTCTCATATCATCTAAAAACAGTATGTGTACTACATGACCCTAACACTGTCACTCCCTGCACAATTTTTAAAATATTTTTGCCTGATGACAGAACTTTGGTTCCAAAACTAGCACCAAGATTTTCCCCACTTTTGTTGTTTCAATAAAGGTAGTTACCATAATACGGATTCTGGAGTTTGCCTTACAATCAACACGTATATGCCTGCATTTTCATAATTGCTACAGGAAGCAAGAGGTGCTTGTGCTTGTCCCTGGTAGTCATGTGGACAAATGGGGGAAACAGTGGATTCTGAAGTGCCTATTACTCATTTCTGCTGCAGAATTTAAATGCTCCAAAGCAGCTGACAAAGTAGACTTGTTTTTAAGAGGGTGAATGAGAGTTACTGCTCAGCTGTGGATTTGTTGAATGGCTTTAGGCAAACCATTGTATTGTAGGTGATCTTGAACAGGAAGATGACAGGTGGCTTAGAGTTAACATGAAGCTTAGCCATAAATGTGCAAGTCATCTATTTTTATTTTACTGCATTTTATTCTATAGTGTTCAGAGCCAGCCCAGGCTGTTTGTTGTTAAGCAAGTCTACAGGTTCAGGAAAAATGATTGCATCCTGATGTTGGTATTTAATGCTGTTTTATCTTAGCTTGCTGAAGAATTTCAGAGAACTTCATATCAATTTTCGCTGTAAAGATGTTGCTTTCTGAACCTAAATAATTTCCCTTTCTTTCTTTGATGCTTTTAAAAAAGAAAATACTGATGAGAGTAACAATTAGGAAACTAAAGTGTGGGCCCTGCTCCCCACCTATTTCTGTGCACACACATTCTGCATCTGCACAGAGATTATTCTGGAGCAAGGTGGGCAAACTGTCAGTTTGCAAGAACTTCATTCTTTTAAACTGACACGTTGAGAGATTGACTAGTCCAAGCACAATGCAAAACAGGGACTCAGATGAGTAAAATTCTCCTTCTTCTGTCCTTTTATATGCTGTCTTTCTCCCAATAATGGGACTCAAGGTGGCTTACAACATATCCTAAAAATTAATGAACATGGTTCCTCACCTTTGGAATTGACCAAAACCAATCTCTCTATTTGTTTCATGCAATAATCTACTCATAGTTGTGCCTACCACCCACATACCTTCTTAGCAACCTAATTTAAAAGGTGGGGAAAACTTTTAAATTGTTGCTATTGTTAGACAAATGGAAGCCAGAAACTTTGGGAGATCATCAAAAGATCTACGAAGAAAATGCAGATGACCTTCTATGCACTTTTGTTCATAGTGCTATGATACCACTTTGACTTTCATGGTTCCATCCTGTGGAATCCTGGGACTGGCAGTTTAGGGAAGAACATTTAGAATTCCCACCCAGAGTGCTTCTTTGGTGCCTCTGAACAAACTTCAAAGCTGAGAATTTCATAGGATGCAGCCATTGCAGTTAAAATAGCATCATTATGCAATAATTATGTTGTATGAGAAGGTCCCAGGTCAGGAGTACCTCAGGATTTTTTTCCCTTGTGGAGTTTCTCTCCACAACAAACTTTAGCTGTCACTTCTCACCTCTCATCTCATTAATCCCACCTTCCACTGAACATTGGGTCTGTTAAAAGTTTAATCAGGCTTCATCCCACATCCTTTTATCTTGACATAGGAACACATTAGCAAAAATTCACTAAGCAAGCAATTTATGGCCATTCTGGGACATGTTTATGGGAAAATGTCATTGAATTCCAGGTAGCGGGTACCAAGGAGGGTTTTTTTTTGTTCATCTTGACATCTGTGAGTAATAACAGAATTTGCTTACATGTAACTGATGCTCATTAATTGGTAGTCTCTGTGTTTGTTCTCCCTGTTGCTACTGCAGGTGTCAAATATAGAGTTAATCTCCTGTTGCAGTAGCAACAAAGGAAATAATCAGGAAGATTGTGCACAACACCCCTTGAGGGGAAGGGAGGCAGAGTCAAAATTGTCCTCTTGAGTGAAGGATCATGAGCACAACCACCTTTATTGGAGAGTGCTAGAATGTTCCCAAAGTTGGCTTTGTGTAAGTAGAATCCATATTGTAAGACTTCCTCCCGAAAGAACACTGATTACAAGTAAGCATTGCTTCTCCTTGCCACCCTAGTATGGACAGAAGAATAGTTTTAAAATGTGTCTCATCCTTAAAGGAGCAAGAGTTTTTCAGCAGCTTAATAATCAGAAACATATGTTATGTTCTCTTTCTTTTAATGGCATCAGTTCAGGGCAAACCATTTGCATCATGTCCCAAACTTGCTGGCATTCATGCCTTGTAATTTTTACAGCTGTTATGAGGACATAGTATAATACACTATTGTAGTCAGCAATCCTAAGGAGGGGGAAAAATCTCATCAGTTGGGTCTGGACATGAATCTGGTTCATGCAATCTGTTTCACAGAATGCAGTGTGTTTGTCGGATGAACCCAACGTGCCTGTTCTTTTCTCCCTTACCACTGCCACCAAACAAGCACATATTCCCTTAACAAATTAAACAATTCTGTTTGATTCCATTGGCTTTGGTTTTTAATTTTGCAAAGGCAGCAGCAACAAACAACAGAAGAATGTTATTCCAAATTTTGGCCTGAATCCTCTTGGTGATATGTCGTTATGATAGCATAAGTATTTTTTGGTGGTGGGTTTATGCTAGCAGGGGATGATGCTTGTGTAAGAATTCTTTATGATGTTGTGCAAAGATGTGTCTAGTACCTCTTTGTGCAACTTATCTCCCTAGGCTGCTCATGGCGATGGGTGCAGCTTTGTCCCCCTAACCCACATTGCCACTGATTGGTTGCGGCACTCCTGGCACACTCCCGCAGCCAATCAGCTGAACTGTAGCCTGGCTGGTAGTAGTCCCACCCCACCCCAAACCTCTGTATAAATATGCTGCAGAAGCTCTGCACTCTGCCAGAATTAAATAGCCTGTCAGCCATAATGTGTCTATATATACACAGTTGGGTTGCCTAAACAATCGAAATAATCCCCATAGAATTTGTGTGGAAGGCAATCTAAGCAGATAATGTAGGAGGTATGAGTCTAAAAATAAAAATGTATTAAAAATTCCAGGGATCTGGCCCTGCTTAAAAAGAAATAAAAACATCTTCTTTAAAAAGTAAAAACGCTTTACTTTCAAATTCAGGCAGAGTGACGCATTAAGAATGCAGACAGCTCAATTAACATTTAAATGTGTGGTCTGATCACCCAATCAATTAGACTCATTAAAAAACGAAGTCAGTTTAAAAATGCATATCAAAAGTTTACTGAAGGTATATCAATCTTAATCTACATATTAAAACAAACTTAAAAAGGGTTCCTAACTAACTAAGAGAACTTAGGGTAGAATAGACTCACCCAGCCTTTTAGCGGAGTGGCTACATGGTGACTTGAAAACAAACAACATCATGGCAAGAACATCATGGCAAGGCTTCAGCAGCATGGAGACTCTAACTTAAAAGGGGAACTTAAACAAAGAGTCATAATATTTAAATTAGGTCATGTGAATGAATGACCCATTGCTCCAGTTGGCTGAAATTGCCTAGTGAAATAAGAGAAGGGGGAGTTGGGAGAAAAGAAAAGCATGCAGGATAAATCCTTAACTGAACTTAACATGTGAATGGATACACAAGATTGTATTACATTACAATAATTATTTCTCTACATACTACAGATATTCGCATTGACACATCTTATTCAGAGGAGGGGCAGCCAAATCCACCATAAACTCCATAGGGAAGCCTTCATTGGGGTTTTCCTGGAGTTTTTGAAAAGCTCCATAGGGGATGCGAATGTCTGCTCGTTAAGACAATTGCATTTGCATCCTGCACTGAGGCAGTGCAAGCTGACTGGCTAGATGAGCACGGGGGGAGGGGCTTGCAAACAGGGCAAGCACCTGCTGCCACCATGTTGGATTTTTGGCTAAGCGAGATATTGGTAAGGCAATAAAATGGCGATCTTTCCCTCTCTTTCCTCTTTTTTTCCTTTTGTAAATATGAAGTGTCACTTGTGTGCACCATGGCAAACTTAAAAAAAATAATTCCGCAGCAGCAGATTTAAAAGTGTGAGTAATTTACTCATGGCTGAAATCTTGGCTAGGGGGCATGTGAAATTTATGGAGGCTCTATTAACCATTCAGACAGGTTATAGCTGTTGTGAATTGCTACTACTCCAAAGCAATTCATTCTCCCCCCACCTCATATAGATGAGCCCAGTGAAGCAGGTGAGGCAATTTCTTTCATATAAATAATGTGGGAGCCATACTTATTTATTATATACATATTGCAAGCACTTATATTCTGCCTTTCAGAACAGAAATCCTTTCAAGGTGGCCTACAAGTAAGGTGAAAATACTTCAGTATTTTAAGGGCATTAATAAAATGACTATAAATTATATTAACAACTCATATCAATAATCTAATTCAGTAACTCAATCAGGATCCACCACATAAGGCACCTGATGTGGGGAGAAAAGGGCCAATCCACTTGGAACAGGGGCTTGAAATATTCACCTGGCCCCCACCTCTCTAGGAATCCTCCCCACAGGGCAGTTGAAAGTAGGATTGGCCCTGTGGGGAGAGGAGAAAGTGCAGCTGGGGTGGGCAGGATTAGTCTTATTGTCAAGAAGAGAGAGCAAACCACCTCTGGCAGCAGGTTTTGGGGAAAGGTCAACAAACTCTTGGTTTCTCCCCCACCAAAGTATTGCTGTTGCATTCCCTATCTTTTTTTTCTTTTTTTCTTTTTTTAATTACAAGGCATGCAAGGAGGAATTCATGGGATCTTTCGCTCATGTGTCAAAATAACAAAGTTGGCTTTGGATACTATCTTTACTTGAGTGAGTAGCACCACTTACTTCGCTGTCTCAGGCAGCAAAATGGCTTAGGGCAACCCCTGAGAGCAAGAGCCTGAGGTGGCTTTCACCTGCTTGCTTTCACCTCTTCTTTCTGTCTCTGAACCACCTCTGTGATATTGCTTAAGCAAGCAGACTGTACTTGGATTTGTGTAAGTGGTAGGAGCCTTGTAATGTTACGACCGTTGCTCCTCTATGGTACTTATCTCCTAGGCTATGTTGTTCCAGGGAGGGATTCCTATTTCCACAACCATGTATTACGTGTGAAAACCACAGTCTTCATAAACTTCATCCAAGTGTTGTTTCTTCCACCATGGATAGAGCCCTTAATAGAAGCTGACACAGGATAAGTTACATTGAGCTGGAGGCATTCCAAGGAAACTCCCTGTTCATTGCTTGGCTTCCCCTCTTCACAGGATTTTCTCATAACACTTGACTAAGCAAGGGCTTAGAAAAGCAGGGGAGGGAGAGAAAGAAGCAATCTAAGCAGGGAGTGGGTTTCTAAGGATGGTGGAGGGCATCGCCCTTTGCTGTCCTGAGAGTCAAAAGGGCAAATTTGTTTGATGTTTTAAAAAAATGCCTACTCCCTGGAGGCTTGGATTTTTAGCTCTTTCCAGTTACAGGTCTCTGGGCTTTGGAGTAAAGCTGGAAGTGGTACTTTAAATTACTGTGGAAGAAACATTTGTTCATAAACTGGGATCAGAAATAAGAAGTGTCTCCTTGTTTCCACTTGTATGTGCAAGTATGGTAAAATGTGCATTTTCGGAAGTATTTCTAATTGCTATCTTGTTCCCTCAGTAGTGCCATAATTTTGCTGTGATAAAGGTATGATAATGATATGATAAAGCTGGGGTGAAGAACCAAAGGGCCAAACTCCAACCTGGGAAAGATTTTGGGTAATTTGAGGGGGGCTGCATCCCCTTGGTAAGTGGGGCAAACAAACAGGAGTATAACTGCTTTAAATAATTACAGGGTCTGCCACCAAATTCAGTCCTCTACCAAACTACTTGCACGTACCCCGGCAATCCAGAAACATACTACAGCAGGACCCCCGTATCCACTGATTCATTATCCATTGATACCTTATCCACTGATTCAATTATCCATGGGACATAAAGCAGCACACCTACTATGGAGTCTTTCTAGAAAATGTGTCCCCTCTAGCCATTTTCTAGGTCCTCAAGGCAACTACATGTTATTTTAAACTGAAAGTCCCATTATTTTCAATGGTTTTTGCTATTATCCATGGTTTTCAGTATCCACGGGCCCCCCAGAACCAATCCCCAGTGGATATGGGGGTCCTACTGTACTCTAAGGGTTCCTCTACATGAGCCAGAATACATTGGCTTCCCCCTGGCGTATTCTGATCATGGATCAGGCCTATTCCTTCTCCATTACCAGCACAAAACGGGATGGAGTCCAGATGGGCATCCTGGTCCATTGCTACAGCCTCTGCCACTGCCGCCCACATGCCATTCTCCGAAGCCAGGAAGCCAGCCTGCAGCATGTGAGTAGGGCCCCCTGCATGTGACCAACATGGTCACGTACTGCACACCTCCTTCCTGGCTTCAGAAGAGCGATGGCAGATGGCAGCTGCAGCAATGAGCTAGAATGGCAGTGTGGGCACCTGCGGTCATGCGGGACTCTTTTTTTTTTTTTTTTTTTTTTGCCTGCTAAAGCAGTTTCCCCCAGGTATTTTTTAAAAGTGCTGTAATGGGCCAACTGTATTGGCCCCGTCTCTGATCCGGAGGTCATGCGGACTGCCCCAGGCAAAATGCAGCAAAAGCCCTGTATCGTCTGGACTGCAGGGCTCCAAGACAAGGTAAATAGCCTGTCTAGACAAGGCCTAAGAATCATTTAGCTATGAATGAAAACTGGAGGATTATCAGAAGGGGGTAGAAGCTGTGTAGATCTCTCAGGGAACAGAGAAGGTGAAAGACTCCAGCAGAGTTCTGGAAGACTGAAGAGCTCTGAGGAGCAATGAAGAACTGCCTCCTCCCATACAATCCTCCCCGTGCACTCTGGTCCTCTGGGAGGAATTTGCTTCAGCCACAAAAATCTAGGCTGTCTGCAACCTCCCAGAGGGCCTTTTCAGTAATCGCCCCCAAATTATGGAATGGCCTGCCAAACGAGATCCGTCAGATGACGAGCTTGAGTAGCATTAAAAAAACACTAAAGACGGATCTCTTTTGGCAGGCCTTTCCTGATTAGATCCCGGCCTCAGGAGCTACATCTCCTGGCCTCTTTTAGTTTCACTGGCTGTTGATTTTTGTATTTGTTTATTTATGTGATTTTAGTTTAGGTGGAATTTAATTTGATACTAATTTAATATCTTTTTATGCGGGAGGGTGGCGGTGGGTGGTGTTTAGGGATTTTACTCGGTATTGTTGTATTTTAATTGTTGTACACCGCCCCAATTGTTTTTAACAGAGGGGCAGGGAAATAATAATAATAATGATGATGATGAAGCATGGAGATGAAACCAGAGACCTGATAGCAGAGTTTCTCTTCCAGCTCCTTCTTTTCATGACAATAACTCCTCTTTCTCCTCCTTAAACATCCTGCCTTTCCCCTCAAACTGGGACTCACAGGGACAGCTGCCTCTGTTTAATTCTCCAGCACAGAAGGGCAGGGCATGATGGGAGTTGTGGGTCTGTCAATGAATGGAGGGCACTTTGAGGATGTCCTGCCAGGAAAGACTGACAGGCAAAATGATATGCTGCATTCCTGGACATGGACTTGCTCATCACTGTGATAATGGGAGCTAAGTTTACTCTTTTTTTTTGTTTTTGGCATGGTATTATAACTAGTCCTCAGTCTGTTCTGGTTCAACCTGTTGTCTGAAGGATTCCTTGGACTATGCTAGAGAGGTTTTAGAGTATTCACAAGACTGATTGACACTTGGGCCAGCATTATCACATTAACATTTGGAAAGAGGGTGATTCGTATAATGGGGTCTGCTTACAGAACTTTCTCCAGACATGCTCACCAGTTGTTGTCCTTGGTATATTTGGGTGACACATGAAAATACTTCTGTGAAGCCCTTTTACACTTTTTTCAGATTACCCACCAAATTTGTTTCATGTGCTTTGCAGTTTTACATCATGATATTGTACACTGTATGTGTACAATATTTGTAAGTTGCCTCTCTAAGTAGGAGGGCATAGGC
Organism: Gambelia wislizenii; assembly: GCA_030847615.1. Classification (NCBI taxonomy): domain Eukaryota; kingdom Metazoa; phylum Chordata; class Lepidosauria; order Squamata; family Crotaphytidae; genus Gambelia; species Gambelia wislizenii. The sequence continues at coordinate 341,345,363 of JAUMIR010000001.1, forward strand.
ATTAATCAGTCAATAAAATGTATGACGATGGGCTTAAAGGACAAAATCCAATTGCTACTCCCAACTAGAGTGAACCCGTTGAAGCAACTGTGGAGTGTTAAGTCAACACTTACACAGGTCCCATTGATTCAGTGACTATTCTAGTTGGGATTGGAAATCAGATACTCTGAACAAAGTAGCTTCTAACTGGAATTACAAGAATTTCCAGTTAAAAGTTATCAAGGAATAAGACTGGGAAGTGCCTTTTTTTCCTGACACCCTAGGGAGCACTACCAGGTAGAGTAGCCAAATGTTGGTTAGACAGACCAGTGTTCTCACAGTTTAAAGGTCAGAGTAGTCATGGATGTCATCCCTTACTCTAAACCTCTCTGTGGTGTAAGAGTATTGGCTGGCCATTGCTACTGGAGATCTATGCTGGGAACGTTTCTAAAACTTGCTATATATAAAGAGGAGTGAGGAAAGCATCTGGTAATCAGCTTTGACTGCTCATCCTTTAGGAGCCATTAATCTTGCTGGTGGCAGTGTGTGAGTCAGAACAGACACAGGGTTATCTTTGTTCACAGTATAAGCACTGGCCCAGGTCAAAGAGGAGCAGGGAACCATGTGGGGTGTTCCTCTGCTATTTCCTGTGGGCTGTAGGTCTGACAACCTCCCTTTATGTTACTTACTTGAGCGTGGGAGTGAAAGAGTGTAGACGGCACATTTTATCTATTATCACAAAAGCGGCTCTTTTGTATAGTTTTGAGCATCCTATAGATCCCAACATAACATCTGCAGAGGCCAAAGACAACATCTTATGGACCTGAAAGAATTAAGAATTTGTTTCTTCTTTTGCAGGAGAAATAGTCAAATTTCCTCTCTTTCTGCTTTTCATGTTTTTTGTTGACTTTCAGTTTTGTACCCATTTCTGTCAACATTTTAATGAACACACACTGTGCATCTGATTTTTACTGACCAACTGTATTTTAGGCTTATGATGCTAATGCCTTTTTGAAGGTTATATAGCTTGTGGGTACATTAAAATGCAAATGCTCATAACACCAGGTAAGATTGTTCACTTATGAGACATTGAGCTAAGGTACTGTAGTTAATGTTTCTCTCAAAGGTTTCTGAGTGTTTCTGTTGCAGGTGGCAGTCCTTGCTTCTTGGTCTTGTGTCTACATCAGTGACAACTTCACGCCCTGTCCCATGACCCTCCTTCATACAGTGCAAACCATTCTCTTGTAAAGTGGCATTTTCTACCAGAATATGTGAAGGATTCTAAAAGCTCAATGACCTTTTAAAAAATAAATAAATGAATTAATAAATGGAAGCTCTATTAAGAAAGCTATCCCACAGTGATGAAAATTTCAGTAGTGGAATTATATTTTCCCTGTAAGTCATTGTTTGATTTTGATTAAAGTATCTCTCTCTGCAGAATAATATTTCTTTCCCTTAGTTACCCGTGGTTACTTGACAAGTATGAGAAACGAAGTGTGTTTTTGCATCTGCACTAAAGTATTTGAAAAATAATAATTATGTTTTTACTTCTAAGATTCTCCCATTTGTTTTAAATTTGATGTTGTTGTGCCTTCAAGTCATCTCTGACTTATGGCAACTGTATTTTAGGATTTTCTTGGCAAGATTTATTTAGAGGACATTGCCATTGCCTTCCTCTAGGGCAGAGTGAGTGCAACTTGTCCAAGGTCAAAAAGTGGATTTGCATGGCTGAGCAGGGAATTGAACCCTGGTCTCCCAGGGCTTGTCTACCCAGGCAAAGTATCCCATCTTGCCCCTGTCACAGAGTCCTGCAGTCCTGACAATGCAGGGCATTTGCCCCATTCTGCCCCTGGGCAGTCCTCATTACCACCAGGGCAGATACGTGGGGAAGGTGGGGTCAGCAGGCTGGCCCTCACTGCTTTCATTGCCATCTCCTTGGTTCTACCAGAAAACAGCAAGGAGTCCTGCTGCATGTGACCAGGCTGGTCACATTGCAGGGAGCCTTGGTCACATGTTGCGTGTCAGCTTCCTGTCTTCAGAGAAAGTGAGGAAAATGACAGTGGTGGTGGCCAGGGCCGGTTTAAGGAATTTTGGGGCCCCCTGCAATGCTTTATTTTGGGGCCCCCATATGTTTTGGGGCCCCCATAGGTCAATGTAACCTAACCTATTCACAATACAGGCTGCTCAGATTACAGTAGGACCCCTGTATCCATGGATTCATTATCCATGGGACACAAAACAGCACAACTACCATAGAGTCTTCCTAGAAAACCTTTGTCAGATAAGGAGGTCAGCAGGGGGCCCCCCTTGACCTTGGGGCCCCCTGCCAATGCTGATTTGGCAGACTGGTTAAACCGGCCCTGGTGGTGGCTGCAGCAGTGGGCATCTGTGGAGGGAACAGGTGAACAACAGGCCTGATCTGTGGCCAGGATGTGCCAGCAGGGAGCCAGTGTATCCTGGCTCATGTAGATGAGCCCCCAGAGTTCTAGTCCAACACTCAAACCACTATACCACACTGGCTCTTTTTTGTTTTGATACTGGATATAAAAACTTCTCCATGAGCTAGGGTTGCTTCTTTGAGTCCTGCATTCCTGCCTACATCATCATTTAGCACAACAATAGATTTTGGTGTTCCACCCTTGAGAATCCATCTATATATATATAATTCTCTTGGGTATGTTGCCATTTCCAGTGTGCTGATTGGCTGCTTAGGGAACTGACCAACCAATCACAGATCTGTTGGGCAGCCAATCAGCATACTGGGGGTGGGACCATGTAGATATCAAACATGGCGGCTGGTGCTGGAGAGTGAGTAACATGGGGGTGGATGTGGTGTGTGCCTGTGTGTTCTGGAGTGCAGGGGGTGGGGTGGGGTGGGAGGGGCAGAACGAGTGGGGGGAGGGGAAGAATGAGCGATGGTGGGCAGAACGAGTGGTGGAGGGGCAGAACAAGTGGTGGAGGGGCAGAACGAGTGGTGGAGGGGCAGAACGAATGGTGGAGGGGCAAAACAAGTGGTGGGAGGGGCAGAATGAGCGGTGGGGGGAAGCAGGGGGCAGAACGAGCGGCGGGTGGATGAGTTAAACCCACCAGCCTACCTCAAAGGGTTGTCATGGGGTCTCCTGGGCATTTTGGGGGGAGTTTTTTAATGGCGTATGGTACGCTGGGTCCAGCTAGTTACTTTATATTTTTTACACTTTTTGATGTATTAATATATTAAAAAACCCCACTCTTTCACTCATGCACAGTTTATCCTTGAATTGTGACAATTGTTGCTACATTTAAACAAATATTTAGTTTTGATTTCCTAAATTGAAGGGTAAGACTTTCACGAACCACATTTTGAGTTAAACTTTTTCATATAGAGAGGGAGTTTATTTGTGCTAGCTGGCTCCAGCTTGAAGAGCTGACATGTGTTAGGAAAAAATCTCACTGAGTGTGTGGGTGATTGAGAGGAGATGAAGAACAATGCCAGAAAGACAAGAATTTACTTGTGAGGGTCAGTGTGCACATGGCCCAGATGTTCTGCTGGGGCTGGTAAGAGAATAATTTGTGGATAAGAAAAGTCCAGCATGCCTTGAGAGAAACTCTGTGTACTTTCCTTTATAATTATTTCCATTGCCATTCAAAATGTAAAAATGTATAGTTAAATTGGGAAGCGTGGAATGTCAGTCTAAGAGACTTTCCCATGGAGTAAAAGGAAGGGCATTTACAGTACTAGGAGGGGCTTATGAGAATCAGTCACTGGGGCTTTGGGTTTTGTGTCATCACAGTCAGTCTTCTAAACTTTAAAGTCTAAAGTTTTTCTTGTGCGCAGTACTGTGCATGATTACTCAAAAGTAAATCTCATTAGGTGCAGTGTTGCTTCTTATTCCCAGGTAAGTGTGCATACAATTTTGTCTGCAATTGTGGCTGAAAGTTTCCACTGCTAAGGAGATACTAAATCATAGGGAGTATAGACGCTTGAAGGAGGACACTCACCCCTTCTCCTTTTTTCTTTACTGCTGTACCAAGTCACAAACAACCTATTCATTCTGCAGTTGTACTGAATTCAGGATTAAGTCAGGGAGAGCAGTGTAACCATGCCCCCTCAAGTGCTTGCCAAGAAGTAATGCACAGGGGCCAGATTCTTTCCCAGCCCTCAAAATGTGTTCTGCCATCAAACCACCTGCCCCTCAAGCTGAATGAATTACTTATGTTGCTTTGGGCAGAGCTTGGAGAAGTTTCTTTTTCTGGACTACAGCTCACAGAGGCAATCCCCTTTTGAAGTTGAAAAATAACTTTTTAAATGGCTGTCTTCCTCTCCCTTTTCCTTAACTGTTATTTGAAGTTGTGAGGTCTATAAGAATCATATTTGCAAATTTCAGGAATGTTTTGGGGGGTGGGATAGGGAATAATCTCCAATAAAAAGAATAATACTAAAGCAAAGTTCATAGATCATAGATTTTTCTATAGAACTTTTTTTGGTAGAATATTTCTATTTATGGTATTCTATATATGGTTGTCATCCTTACACAATTCTAAATAAAGCTCATTTTTGCCAACCTCTATGGCTAGATATCTCTTATCCTGATTAAATCTCTCCTTAAGTTGCAAATAGGAAAACCAGTTGAGATCTTTGCCTTCCTTAAGAAGCATCTCTCCTGATTTAATTTCCCAACTGTCTTGTTCCAGATATAAAAGATCACCATAGAGCAGCCTGCTTCTGTTTTAACCCATTCTTTCCTTAAAAAAGGCCTCCTGTGGTTAGGTGGCTAGTGTTATCTTAGGGAAAAGTCTCTGTTTATATTTATACCATACTTGCAAAAGAGTATGATATATTGAGATAATGATTTTTAAATTCAACATGTACCTTCACTTTATCATACCAGAGAAGTTAATTATGAAGGATGCTAGGAGTTGTAGTCCAACCACATCTGAAGGATCACATGTTCTCCCCCCCCCCCTCTGGCTTTTCTTCGCAAACGAAGATTCAGGAAGGACACAGCCCGCACTTTCTGCAAGCGCGCTGATGACTAAAAAGGCCAATCCGAGATAAACAAGTCCGGTTGCAAAAAGCACAGCAGAAGGTTTCCTCGGGTGATGTTTTTGGGTTGTGATTCTTTCTGCGTTGTCGTTTCTCTTCAAGACTTGTTCGTCGTGAGTTCTCAAATAAGGCTGCAGCATTGTGGATAGTGCGTCTCCATGCCTCCCGATGTGAGGCCAGGGCGGACCACTGTTGGTGATCAATTTGGCCGAGCCTGAGATGTTGTTTCAGGGAGTCTTTGTATCGCTTTTTTGGAGTGCCCCTCTTACGCTGACCCACGGCGAGTTCACCGTAGAGTAGTATTTTTGGGAGGCGATGGTCCTCCATCCTAGAAACGTGCCCTGCCCAGCGCAGCTGCGTTCTCAATATCATGGCCTCAATACTGGTGATCCCTGCTTGCTCAAGGACAGCAACATTCGTCACATAGTCAGTCCAGTGTATATTTAGGATTGTGCGTAGACAGCGCTGATGAAAGCGCTCGAGGAGTCGTAGGTGGTGGTGATAGGTGACCCATGTTTCAGATCCATAAAGGAGGATAGACAGTACGATGGCTCTATACACACTGATTTTTGTGCTTTGCCTCAGGTGTTTATTGCACATGTTCTCCACCCTTGCTCTAAAACAGGGGTGAGCATTTGAGTGAGGGCCAGGAGGCAGTTTTCCCCAGAATTCCCAGGGACTAAACCCCCTCCACCACAGCAAGCCCAAATGCTTCAGTTTTCCTCTGCAGTTCCTCTCAAAATGGCAATAGGAACTGATGTGGCATCACTTCCTGTCACCATTCTGAGAGGGGTTGTTGAAGGGAACTGAAGAATTGGGGGGGGATCCCAATTTCAGACTCTAGTCTTTCTGTCTGCAGACTTTCTGCTCTGGGTCACATGGGGAGTGAGTGCAGAAGGCGGGGGAGTCCAGTCTAGGTTAGGTGGGAGAGTGCAGTGCGTAAAAGGTGGGAATTGGAGTGTGCAGAGCAGGCAGCAGCAGAGAGAGAGAGAGAGAGAGAGAGGAAAGAAGGCCAGCATTTGCGTGTGGGGGTGGGTGGGTGGTAAGTCTGGCCTCCAAGGTCACTGCCTGTGTAGAAGGTCCTGCGAACGGACCATACAGACCCATCAGCCATCCGAATGGCGTATGGATTTCTCATCACGAACCGCTTTCCCTCCCGAACACAGCATGTGCGTATTTCAGGGTGGAAAAGCACCCCCCTCTTTTGCATGCGTGTGAATCTGAACGGCCGTGTGTACCGAAGCGCGAACTTCCGCATGCCATACGTATTATTTAAATCGTGTAGACGGGACCTAAGTATGGGGTTCTAGGGTGTTTATGGGGGTGGGGTAGGGATATTTTGGCATGTTTGTCATGTGTTTGGGGGGCTGTTGCATAACTTTGGAGCAAAAAAGCCACCCTAAAATAGCTCTGACAATTTTTAAAAAGTGTTGAGAGGCTTGGGGGACTGGTAAGGGCTCCAGGATCCACAAAAATGGGGCCCAGCAGCTGCTTGCAATCTACCGTATGTGTTGTATTGTGCCCACCCATGTTCTAATGGGTTACACTCTTTTCAACTGTATCTGAAATAATACGCATACCATCTCCATCTATGCTTTCATGATGTTTGTGAATCTCCTTGTTATGACAACGTGTTTCTTAGGATCCAGTGAACTATGGCTGTCTTGATTTGTCATCCTTTTGAGTTGCCAGGTCTTCTACCTCTTCAGTGAAAGTGCTGTGAGGAAAAGTTTTCATTTCAGGATGAGTGACAGCTGTGGCTGTATGGCAGTTAAGTAATGGGTGGGAAACTGAAAGCTGTGATTCCCATTCTTCTGTCTGCTCATTGCAGTTCATGTTCTTATATAAATTTGCTTGACATTGGGCTTGAACTGTGCAGTACTCTCTTGCTATTAAAAAAACAACAACCCTACCCCAACCTGATTTCTGTTTTAGTTCTACCTTGGGAGAAAGGTGGGATATAAATCCAATACATACACACATACATACATACCTCATTTCACAAATAAATCATTAAAATGTGAGCCCCATTCTTAGCTCTCAATTGTATGTTTGCACTAGCCAGAGTCTGTGTGTTTGCTACAGCTCTCTCTCTCACACAAACACAGATGTGTGTTTCAGTGGGAAGAAAGTTCCTTGGAGCTCAAGCAGAAAGCCCATGAAGTGTTTAAGGGTGGTGATGGTTGGGATGTCAGTGTTGTTTTGAATGTCCTCTTCTTTGATACAGCACATAGTTATGTGCAGTGCAACGGCTGGAGACTCATGTCTGCAAATACTGTACATTGGAAATTATGCACTTTGTGAAGCTTCCCGCTACTCATTAAAGGTGTGTTAATTCAATCACATACCACACAGTTTTTATTCAAGCGTTCTGCATAAATCGAGGTATGTTTGGATGGACACTGATTTAAGAGGTTTAACCTGTCATTCTCCCCATTCCCTACTTTCATGGCCTCTTTTTATGCACATAAAATATCTCAGTGGACAATGCAACTGTTCAGTGGATTTGTAATTGGTTGACTGACCAAACCCAAAGGGTAGTCACCAATGGCTCCTCTTCATCCTGGAGAGAAGTGACTAGTGGGGTGCCACAGGGTTCTGTCTTGGGCGCAGTGCTATTCAATATCTTTTTCAATTACTTGGATGAGGGAATAGTGGATATGCTTATCAAGTTTGCAGATGACACCAAATTAGGAGGAGTAGCTAATACCCCAGAGGACAGGGTCAGAATCCAAAATTACCTCAACAGATCAGGAAGCTGGACCAAAAGTAACAAAATTTCGACAGGGAGAAATGTAGGATACTACACTTGGGCAGTAAAAATGAAATGCACAGATATAGGATGGGTAACACCTGGCTTGGTGGCAGTACATGTGGAAGGGATCTAGGAGTCTTAGTGGACCACAAACTGAACATGAATCAGCAGTGTGATGCAGCAGCTAAAAAAGCCCTTGTGATTCTTGGCTGCATTAATAGGAGTATAGTGTCTAGATGAAGGGAAGTAATAGTGCCACTCTATTCTGCATTGGTCAGACCTCACCTGAAATGCTGTGTCCAGTTCTGGGTACCACAATTCAGGAAGGATATTGAGAAGATGGAACATGTCCAGAGGAGGATGACCAAAATGGTGGGAGGTCTGGAAGCCATGTTCTATGAGGAATGGCTTAGGGAGCTGGACATGTCTGGAGAAGAGAAGGTTGAGATGGGACATGATAGCCATGTTTAAATATTTGAAGGGATGTCATACTGAGGATGGGACAAGCTTGTTTTCTGTTGCTCCAGGGACTAGGACACAGAGCAATGGGTTCAAACTACAGGAAAAGAGATTCCACCTAATCATTAGGAAGAACTTCCTGACAGTAAGAGCTGTTCGAAAGTAGAATACACTGCCTTGTAGTGTGGTGAAGTCTCCTTTGTGGAGGTTTTTAAACAGGCTGGATGGCCATCTGTTGGGAATGATTTGATTGTGTATTCTTGCATGGCAGGGGGTTGGACTGGATGTCCCTTGTGCTCTCTTCCAACTCTATGATTCTATGATTCTATGATTCTATGAGTATCTGTGTGAACCTCTCTCCCATTATTCTTTTTTAATGTATGGAGTGGCCTCAGTTCTCTTGGGACTAGAGTGGGAAAGGAAGCAGGTTATGTCGGGTTCATGTTCTCAGGGCAAACTGTCCAACATGGTCTTTTGTAGAGCCACAAGAGACTTGCCACAGGGATTTCCAGTTGTGCTTCAGGAAGAACCTCCCCCCCTTTCCCAATAAAGATTGAAATAGCACTGATTTAGTTGCTGGTGTGAATTAGTCCCTACTGTCTAGCCACTGCCAGAAAGCAACAGATGCTATTCCTATGGCATGCTTCATGCGAGTCTTGAAAATCAGTAAAATGTTATTCCCATGGAACGGGTGCAGTCTGTGGGAGGAATTTGAATGTTTGCCTTTGATAACACAGTTGTCAAAATGAAGCACAAGCAGCCAAGGATGTGGTGCTGTGAGTGGTGGAAGATGATTCCCCTCGGAGATATTTTGGGACCTTCCCTCTGAAATGTCAGCTTTAATTTCAAAAAAATGGAACTGTAGGTGAGAAAGAAGAATCAGGGAGCATCCAACCCAATTGCTCAGGCCGAATTAGATTTTATTTCAGCTGCTATAATGCATTGTAGACAGGCCTGCTTTTGAAGACTGCCTGGAAATTGCAGTTAGTTCAAACTACAGTTGTCCCTCCATATCTACGGATTTGGTATCCACGGATTTAAGTATTCATGGCTTGAAAATATTCTTTAAAAAATAATCCAAAAAACAAACCTTGATTTTGCCATCTTATATAAGGGACACCCTTTTGCTATGTGTAGGAAGGTAATGAGTCTAAAAATAAAATTGCATTGAAAAATTCCAGGATCTAGTCCTTTAAAAACAACAAGAAGTATTTCCTTTTAAAAGGAGTTTTAAAAAAAAATTCATTCAGTCACTTTGACTTCACGCTTTATGCAGAGTGCGATTAAGAAGCAGACTTAAGCTCAATTATCATCAGAGGTCTGGGATCCCCCAGTTAAATTAGACTCATTACAAAACAAAGAAGTCAGTTTAAAATGCAAAACAAAGTTTACTGAAGGTATATCAGTCTCAATCTACATACTAAAACAAACATAAGAAAAAGTCCTTAACTGACTAAGAATGGGTAAGAGAGACTCACCAGCCGTGGGCTGGGTTCCGATGCATCATGGCATGGTTACAGGAAAGCTTAAGATGCCTCCATTCTCATGGAGAGTCAGATTCAGAAGAAGGCAAGTTACACAAAAGCAATAAAATTCAAATTAGGTCATGTGTCCGTCCAATCACTCAGCACTTCCAGTTGGCTAGAAGTGCTCAGTGAAGTAAGAGAAGGGAATTTTGGGAGAAGAAAATGCATGCAAGGGAAAAAACCCTAGACTTATCTAAGATTGTGAATGAGGTACACAAGATTGCTTTTACATTACAATGATTATTTCCCCACATACAACATTCCCCTTCTCAATCATAGGGTGCTTCAGGAACAATCTTCATTTCTTCTCGTAGTCTAAGGAAACTGTCCTTAGGGAGAGGCTTTGTTAAAACATCAGCTATCATTTCTTCTGAGTTGCAGTACTCCAGTTGAACAAGTTGACTCTGGCACATTTCTCTCACCTTGTGGAAAGCAATGTCTATGTTCTTCTTCAGAGGCTTGTCACTCTGAGAAATCTTGATACAGCTTTGATTGTCTTGCATCAAAATGGTTGGCTTGGGTTCCTCTATCCCAAGATCCAGAAGCAAATTCTGCAGCCATTTGATTTCATCACAAGCTGTTTTCGCTGAGACGCACTCGGCACCTGTGGAACTATCCGCCACTGTACTCTGCTTCCGACTTGTCCAACTTACTGCTCCACCACCATAGAAGATGATGTTTCCACTGGTAGATTTTCTCTCCACCAAATCACTGCCCCAATCAGCATCTGCATAGGCAATCAGTCGTGGCTTGTCACATGCTGGCAGCATCAGTTTGAAGTCAGCAGTCGCTTTTAAATATCTTGCAATTCGCTTCACTGCAGTAAAATCTCAAAGAGTAGGAGAATTAACCATTCTACATAAGATGCCAACAGCATTTGCAATATCAGGTCTAGTGAAGTTTGCTATGTACAGAAGTTTTCCAACTGCAGTTCTGTACTTTTCACTGTCTCTCAAAGGTTCAGATGCCTCATTGCTCTTTAAGAAGCCCACTTCCATTGACGTTAGAGCATCCTTGGCATCTCTTAAACCAAGACAGTCCAAAAGATCTACAATCTTTTGCTTTTGATTAAGAAAGAAGCTTCCATCACGGTCTCTTTCAATTTGTACTCCAAGATAGTGTGAGATATCTCCCAAACTTTTAATATCTGTTTCTTTCTGGAGATTCAGGAGTATCTCTTGACTATCTGCTTTGTCTTGACTGCACAGAATCAAATCATCAACATAACTTGCAATGTAAGTCCATCTATTGTTTCTGAATCTTTTGTAAACACATCGGTCAACAGTGCCTGGAGTAAATCCTTCTTTGATAAGGAGCAGATTTAGCTTTTCGTGCCACTTTTTGGCAGCTTGTTTTAATCCATACAAGCTTTTCTCAAGTTTACATACTAGATGCTCCTTTCCAGGTACTACAAATCCCAAAGGCTGTTCCATGTACAGTTCCTCATCTAGATCTCCATAAAGAAACGCTGTCTTCACATCTAGATGTTGTACATGCATTCTCTTGGAAGCTGCAACAGCCAATAGGGTTCTAATAGCTGTGTGTGTAACAACTGGGGAGAAAGTCTCATGAAAATCTTCTCCAAATTGCTGATTGTAACCTTTAGCTACAAGTCTGGCTTTATATCTTTCAATCTCCCCTTCTGCATTTTGCTTCGTTGTAAAGACCCATCTGCAGCCAATTGCTTTCTTGCCTTTTGGCAATTCTGTCAAAGTCCATGTTTTATTTTTATATAAGGACTCCATTTCCTCTATTGCTGCTTTCACCCATTTCTCAGAATCAGATTTTGGCATCCCTTTGATCTTCTGCCAGTCAGAGGGTTCCAGAAGGCTTTCCCCTGTGGCTAGGTAGGAGAATCTCAAAGGAGGCACTCCCCTGTTACCCCTCGCAGACTGTCTCACCTGGACTTGAGTTCCTGGCTCTGATCGTGGCGCGCCGTCCGGTCCTCCGTCCTCTGATAAGTCGTGGGCTGAGGGAGCCCCTTCTGGATGCGAAGCACTTGCAGGAGGGTGAAAGAGCTGCACACGCTGTGGCTGCCGCTGAGAATCAGGGTCAGGGTCTGCTTCCACTGCAAACACATCTGAATAGAAATCTTTGTTTGCATTAGAATTAAATTGAGGTCTTTCATCAACATAAACAGCACTTGTTATTCTCATTGTGCGTCCATCAGGGTTTAGGATTTTGTAAGCACCTTTGGCATAGCCAATGAAAATTCCCTCTTCACTTCTACAGTCCAGTTTGTCTCTTTTCTGTTTGGGAATGTATGTATAAGCTTTTGATCCAAAAACCCTTAGATGGTTGAGTCTGGGTTTCACACCATGCCACAACTCAAATGGAGTAACATCTCTGGATCTGGTTGGAAGTCTGTTGTATAAGTATGTGGCTGTGAGAATTGCCTCAGACCAATAGGCTTTAGACATGTTAGCTTGCAACAGCATAGCAACTGCCATTTCCTTTAAGGTTTGGTGAGGACTACAAATCCCAGTAGTCTGGTGTCTGATGCCATGTTCCTTTAAAAACTCATCAAATTGATGATTGACAAACTCAGTCCCATTATCCGTCCTCAGATTCTGAATTTTGTAAATAAATTTAGTAGTGACATAATTAAAGTACTCTTTGAACTTTTCAAAAGCTTGACTTTTCTCCTTTAGGAGATAGGAGTGGGTATATTTGCTGAAATCATCTGTGCAGGTGAGAAAATAGAGGTTTCCACCAACTGATTTCTGTCTAAATGGCCCACAGATGTCAGCGTGTATCAGTTCAAGAGGTTTGGTAGATTGCCTTTCTGTGAGAGGCTTGTGTGAAGGTGCAGTAGCCTTGACTTTAATGCATTCCACACACCTTTCATTCACACAACAGTTCTTGAAATGAAAGTCTCTTGCTAGCTCTTGGTTAGCCAATTTCTTTATGCATTCAACATTTCTATGAGCAAACCTTTTATGCCATAAATTTATGCAGTCTTTGTGTTTACATTGAGTGGCAACATAGGCATTTGAGTCACTGATCTCCATGTGATAAAGGCCATCATCCTTTAGAGTGCCTTTAAAAATCAACTGTTTGCCATGAAAACCATAACATGCATTCTTTTTGAAAATTACTCTGTTGCCTCTAGAGGTGCTCATTTTTACTGAGTAGAGGGAGCTCTTCAATTCTGGAGCATAGACTGCGTCTACAATTTTCAATATCTCTGTTCTAGCTCCCAATTTCATAGGAAGATATACTGTTCCAATCCCTTGTACTGAAACAGTATCTCCATTGGCAAGGTAGACAGGGAATCTTACTTCTTCATTAAAATCTTGGAAATATTCCCTTTTATTGAAAAATGTATTTGAGGCTCCAGAATCTACGACAAGAGCATTTTTATATTCATTTCCAGAAGCTTGCATTACTTTTTCATAAGCCATTCCAATGTGAAACCTCTGTTTAGTATCAGCTCCTGTGTTACTAGCTCTATGTGCTTTTTCATTCTGTTGCCTCTGGCCAGTCATCTCTTGCGGTGAGAATGACTGCCTGTTTGCCTTTGAAGCTTTAGTGTTTAATTGCACCCCATTTGGCTCAGAAGAGGAGGGGGGCTTAGAGTGGGCTTTAAAATGTTTCTTTTCCTTTCCAGCCAAATTTACTTGCTGGTTGAAGTTAGAATTTCTGGATTCAACTTTGTCATTATGCATCAAATTCTGCCTATGTTGAAATTCCCTTATTTGAATATAAGCTTCTGGTAGGGTTAAATCATTCTTTAATTGCAAAGTATTTATGATGGGATTGTAAAACTTTGGTAAGCTTGCTAAGAAAATCCCAACTTGCATAGCCTTTGGAATCTCTTCTCCAGGAGATTGCAATTCTGCTAATGTAGCTCTAAAATCATTAATGTGTTCATCTAGACATCTTGGATTTGATAATTTCATGTTCACAAGTTTAATCATCATTGCAATAGAATTTGCCATGGATTTTGTACCACACAAATCTTTCAAAGTGTCCCAAGCATCTTTTGCTGTTCTCTTATCTTTTATTTCAGAAATTAGTGCCTGATCAGTTGTTAAAAGTATGAAGGCTAGTACCTTTTGATCAATCCTATCAAAATCAGTCCTTTCTCTCCCCTGAGGAGGCCTGGGATTGTGTAAAACATCAATAAATCCCATTGCCTTCATGTATGTTTCAAAAGAAAATGCCCATCTTCTATAATTCGGCCCACAAAGCTTTTCCATGGCTAAAAAGGCAGGCAGGGTAGCTTCAGCAGCCATGTTGGTTTATTGGTTTATTGCTTTACTGCCTTTGTGTTCAAGCCGAGAGGGAGACCAAAAGTAGCAGCTCTGAGGTGATCAGATAAAAAAAATAAAAACAAAACTTTTGCAAAAACAAAAATTAAATTGAGCTTTTAAGTCTTTAAATCTGGGAACCATTAACCCTTTTTTGTAGGAAGTTAATGAGTCTAAAAATAAAAAATTGCATTGAAAAATTCCAGGATCTAGTCCTTTAAAAAAAACAAGAAGTATTTCCTTTTAAAAGGAGTTTTTAAAAAAATTCATTCAGTCACTTTGACTTCACGCTTTATGCAGAGTGCGATTAAGAAGCAGACTTAAGCTCAATTATCATCAGAGGTCTGGGATCCCCCAGTTAAATTAGACTCATTACAAAACAAAGAAGTCAGTTTAAAATGCAAAACAAAGTTTACTGAAGGTATATCAGTCTCAATCTACATACTAAAACAAACATAAGAAAAAGTCCTTAACTGACTAAGAATGGGTAAGAGAGACTCACCAGCCATGGGCTGGGTTCCGATGCATCATGGCATGGTTACAGGAAAGCTTAAGATGCCTCCATTCTCATGGAGAGTCAGATTCAGAAGAAGGCAAGTTACACAAAAGCAATAAAATTCAAATTAGGTCATGTGTCCAATCACTCAGCACTTCCAGTTGGCTAGAAGTGCTCAGTGAAGTAAGAGAAGGGAATTTTGGGAGAACAAAATGCATGCAGGGAAAAAACCCTAGACTTATCTAAGATTGTGAATGAGGTACACAAGATTGCTTTTACATTACAATGATTATTTCCCCACATACAACACTATGGGACTTGAGTATTCATGGATTTTGATATCCACGGGGGTCCTGGAACCAAAACCCCCAGCTAATATGAAGGGACAACTGTACATCCACTAACCGATATACTGGATGGGTTGTTTTTCCACACCTTGCTGGTACCTAAAAACGTCAGTAGCTTCCAGTTTGTTTCCAAACACAAATCGAAATGTTTTCTGTTTATCTTTTTGAAGCCTTGTAGTGGCTTTTGGATCCAGTTGTCTGAAGAGAACCTGCTCTTGTGTCAGCCTCCCTATGTACTGTCAGCTTAAAAGGCTCTCCTGCAGTTTCGTCCACCATCTGCGATGAGATGGGTGATGGCTAGAGAAGGAGACATCTCAGTGAAATTCTATCTACAGAGTTGGAAGTAATGGAAATGAAATCTCCCAGGATGTTGTTGTTGTTGTTTTGCATTAGCAGTTGCTCTTGTCTTTCTTTTTCTGTGTCCATCCATCTGTCTATCCATCTATGTCTCCAACGTTATTTTCTAAAGCAAATCTATATGTTATTTCCCAGAGCAAAACTGTTGTTTGCCAAAGCAAATTCATAATGAAGAATTAGTAGACAAGAGATAGTACTTAATCCTTTTTACCAGTTCTCCCCCAAAATGCTTCACTGGGGCCATTCTCCTCCACCCTATCTCCCAGCTCCTACCAACCAGACTCTTTTCCAACTTGAAGGCTGGACTTTGCAGCCTTAAAAATAGATGAGGTGGGGATTTGCATGTGGCAGGTGTGTGTATGTGTGTGTGTTTGAGAGAGAGAGAAAGAGAGAAAACAATTCTTGGGACAGAAAGAATATTGACAATTATTTCTTTCCTAGTCAAAAATTGGGTTTCCTAAAGATGGGAAACTTGGTGAGGAAGAATAGCAAAGTGGTAAGAATTTTGCACAGTTTTCAGCCACTATTCATATACCCTAAAGTTTTTTTTTCCAGGAAATCATTTTGCATAGAAATGCACATGGGTTCTTTGTGCCAACCAGTCCCGCATTCTGCATGATTTAGGAGATGGACCATTTTTCAAGTAGGGGTTGCAAAAATTTCTGCTTGAAACCCTGGAGAACCTCTGCCAATCACTGTAAATAATATGGAGTTAGATGAACCAGTGGACTGAGTATAAAGCATCTTCTCAGACTCGTTCACAGGTGGGGCAGAAATGGAGAAGGGAATTGTTTTGAAACTCCACTAGGCAGTACCTCTTTAATACTTCATTTCCCATTTTACTCGACAAGCTATCTTGCAACACAGTTTAGTGACAGCTGGTCGCCTTTACTGAAATGTTTAGATTCCTCCCCCCTGCACTGTCGCACCATCCTATAATGGAAGAAACCATTCATTTTGAAAGAAATAATAAGAGTGTAAAATTGCTTTCCATAACTGTAAAAATGGGCATCCAGCTGTCCTAATAGGTCCATTGTGCTTTATTAAATTAGAGCCAAAAGCATTGGCAACTGTTTTTTTTTTTTGGTTTTTTTTGGCAGGCTGCTTTAGATTGGAGGCTGAAAGACACAGAAAAACCACACACACACACACACACAGAGAGAGAGAGAGAGAGAGAGTGAGAGAGAGAGAGAGAGAGAGAGAGAGTTCAAATTATGAAATCTAGACTCTGCCACTTTTCCTCACCCCCTCTAAAATGGACTGAGCACACTAGGGAAAGGGTGGGCTGTTTTTTTCTGCAGGTATTGGTCTGTACTAAAGCTTTTTTTCTTTTGGAGGAGAAGAGAGTCTTGACCCCTGCAGCAACATCCCTCTCCTGCATTTCTAGGGCCTCCCTCTATGCATTTTCCCTGTCTTCTTTAGTTAGGCTGCACCAGTAAAATACTTTCTTCTCTCATATGGGCACTCATGTCTCTTTCCCCCTCGTTCCCAGCAGTTTCAAGAAGTGCAGAAGAGAGGGTGAGGATGGTTGGCAGCTGGGTGACCAGACAATTTTATCCATTGAATAATTTGGTTTATATTATTCCTTTCTTCCAATGAATAGGATTCAAGGCAGCCTGTAAGCAAAACAGAATAAATGCACTTAAAACATAAAATGAATGAAAGTATAGGGAATTTGAGCTAAAATATACAGGCACAGCAAAAAAAAGACACAACACCCACCCAATCAAATAGAAAAAAGAAAAAACCCTTCTGCAGAACGTGAGGCTGGTTGCCAAATGCCCACCTGAATGTGAAAGTTTTTGCTTGCCTGCAGAAAGACCACAAAGATGGAGCCAGTCTAGCCTCCCTTGATAGGGAGTTTGAGAGGCTGAGAGCAGCCAACAGAAAACCATCAGGCAGGTGGACACAGAGAAAGATGTATGCACATACACAGTCTCACTATCCATTATATTATCTCCCATAATATACTCACTTATAGAGCTGTATACTGGCTGATATTTCACATATTCTGTGTATATATGTATATAGATATAAGTAGAAGTAAACTATTTATGCACCCTTATAAAAATGTACTATGTACATGTGATGAATGCGTGTTTGTAAATGAAGTGTGATACAGGTGCATGGCTCAGGAAACCATGGTCAACTGTGGTCATTGTCTGTATGCATACATCTGTGTGTAAAATGAGTCTTGCAGGGTGGGTAGGTTGCCACCAAGACTTGAGTATGAAGATGCCAATACTATTTCACAGTGTGCTGCCCTAAAACAAAGTCCTACTTGCATTTGATTAAGGATGTAATTTTTCCCCCTGAAAGGAGTCAAAACAATGTGATTGATTGCAATATGAATTGGTTTCCTGTCTATACATATTTTTTAATAAGGCTACAAACTTATACCACATTTGCCTAGATGTATATCACATTGACCCAATGAAAATTACTTCTAAGTAGACATGTATGGACATGGATTACATGAGAGAGCATTAACACAAATAATTTATTGTTGTGTCCTTAGGCTACCATATGTTTGTCATTGTGTAGTCTTTATATATTGATTCAGTCCTGAATGGAAGGCTTGCATTTCTGCTAGTGTTGTATTGCAATGCATTGATTATATTATTTTTAAATTTAATTGCTTATCATGTAATTAAATAATTTAATTATAAAATGTAGAATTATATATATATTTTAAAAAGGTAAGGCACCCTTCAGGGTAACTAAATTAGGCCAGCTAAACAACCACATCTCTGCCGTTGTGCTACTTTAATGAGATGAGCAAGATTTTCTGTCTGGATAGTCCAAATGGCACCATAAATTAGACAGCAAAATTCAAATATTTTAAAATATGATCCATGGGGTTTTCATTCAGAATCTGAAATTATGATTTTTTTAAAAAAACATTCAGAAGCTATAATAATTATGGAGCTAGTAATATGGACAAATATGTCTCAAAGGATTACTCTGGCAAATTGATTTATCTTGTGCAAGCCCCTCAAATAGAACTGGACTAGTTTTTTTTTTTTTTCAAGCAGAGCAAACCAGAACGGACTTGGGTGTGGTCCAGAGAGTCTGGAAGGGTGGAGGGCCACAGAACAGCCTTGGAGGGGGCACAGTTTGCCCACTTCTACAGAAAAACATGGGAATGTCTTGTGGACTCATGCATTGGAGCCTTACTGCTTGTATAATCTTTCACGTGAATTGGGCATGTAGTCTGGAAACGTGTTGGTTAGTCTCAAGTAAAGCAGCCCCACTGAATCAATTGTTGGAATAGTGAGTCAACACTTGACTAAGGTCCTGCCTATACAAGGGGGAAAATATGATCTCTTCCAAAGAAACAGCAGTTTGCAGAGCTGGGACCTGTCTTAATGGTTACTAGAGCTCCCTAAACTTCACATGCCCCCTAGCCAAAATGGAGGCTGCAAGTGATTTACTCGCATTTTTAAATCTGCCACCACTGAATTAAAAAAACAAAACAAAACAGTTTATCATGCAATATTTTGTATTTACAAAAAGAAGAAAAAGAGTAAAAGATCGCCGTTTTATCGACTTACCGGACCCTTGCTTGGCTGAAAATCCAACATGATGGCAGCAGGCACTTTCCCTGTTTACTAGCCCCACCCCCATGCTCGTCCAGCCAACCAGCATATGTTGCCTGGTCACAGCAACGTCAATGCGACTGTCCTAATGATCGCACATTCATATGCCCTACAGAGCTTTTTTAAAAGTCCGAGAAAAGCTCCAAAGGCTTCCCTTCAGAGCTTTATGGTGAATTTGGCTGCCCCCCTTCTGAATGAGGTGTATTGATGCGAATGTCAGTTTGGACAGATCTCCTTCCATGTGATTGCCATTTGGATTATTTTCACCATTTGAACAGGACCTAAATCCCAGTGAATCAATGGGTTTACTCTATCCAGGACTAATAATAGGATTTACACCATAATGTATAGAACCTACTTGTGTGTACATAATGGTGTCCTTTGGAATTAAAATCTCAAAATCTTTAAGTTGTAAATTTCCCCTCTCCAGAAATCTTTTTGTAGCAGAATAGCTAAAAAACATGGAGACAGAATGTTATGTGTGCATGGTAGTTTATTCCTTGAAAATAATCAGAGTCAAGAAGACGTAAGTTGCAGAATTATGACACCATCAGATCACTGAATCAGTGTTGACTCTCTTTTTTGTACTGTGTTGCTTATTGGTACTGAGACTTAAGGTCTGTGTTGTAGCTGATCTGTTTGTCTTTGAAACTGAAGAATTGGTAGCATTGAATTTGGGCTATATGTACTCTTAGTTGAGCAGTAATATATGTATTACAAACTTGCTTCTTCAAGATTTCTTGAGAGATAGGCTATAAAGGAGAAGTTGGTGTCTGTGTGGATGAACAAAAAATGTAGTGAGCACTGATAGAACATCATAAGTCAGTGGTTTTCTGCTTTTAGATACAGCTTTGAGATACAGCTTTTCTCATTTTGTGATTATTAGGAGGCTCTCATGTATGAATGGGTCTATTCCATATTATACAGAGCTGTTTTCCTTGTTTTTGAAATGCCCTTTTTCTTTCTCAACAGAAAACCTCAGCACAGAAGTTGGTCTCATAGAGCTGATTGGGGATCCCCCACCAGAACAGATAACAAAAGTGTATGGCCCAGACAACAGCCCTGGCTATGTCTTTGGACTGGATGCCAACACAGGGCAAGTGGCACGTTACCACCTTCCTAGCCCTTTTTACAGAGACTTCTCACTCTTGTTCCATGTGCAGCCCACAACAGATAAACCAGGAGTCCTTTTTGCCATCACGGATTCCTCTCAATCAATCATCTATGTTGGTGTGAAGTTATCTGAGGTGAAAGATGGGAAGCAACAGATCATCTTCTACTACACAGAGCCTGGCTCTCAGAACTCATATGCCGCTGCCACGTTCACAGTGCCTTCGTTGGTCAATCGGTGGACACGCTTTGCCATCAGCGTGGAGGATGAGGAAGTGGTTCTCTATGTGGACTGTGAGGAGTTTGAGCGGGCCCATTTTGAACGCTCACCTGATGAGATGGAGCTGGAAGATGGCTCAGGGCTTTTTGTGGCACAAGCTGGAGGAGCTGATCATGATAAATACCAGGTGAGCATGGCTGACACCAAGCTGTTTTTCAGTGGCAGCTGGTGGGACAGTGAAGCTGCTCTAGGATTTAGTCCTAACTTTGAAGGAGCACTACGAGGTGCTGAACATAAATATGGGTGTTGTTTTTTTTAAAGAATTCAGCACATTGGATAGCTCCTTCAAAGTTCAGACCAAAATCTAGAGCAGATTCACTGCCTCATTGACATGGAAATTTCCAGTAGCCTCTGGTATTATTTCCATTAAGATTATTATCATAAATTGACCTGTTATCCCAGTGGACAAAGGAAGGCAGGCAGGAAGGAAGATTGAAATAAGTTGGCTGGCTTGTTTCAAAAAGGAGTAGTAGAAAGGTATGAGTAATACTTTTCCCCCTTGGGTGTGGCTGCTTTGGCTTACCCATAGGTCCCTATCAGGAAACTTTCTCCTCAGCTCTGTACTCAGAGCCTCCGTTTTCCCTCAACATACCCATTGTTCACTTCTGAGAAAGGAGGCCAATTCAGAAGTGCAGGAATTATGAGTCACTTCTCTCTATGACTCATGAATGACTATGAGCCTATTGGAGCTTCTTTGAGTAATGGGCTGTCAGGGTTACTTACTGATCACTACCTCAGCACCAATTTGCTCATTCTCTCTTGATTAGTATAGCTGAACAGCTAACCAGCTGGAGAAAAGACCCTTAGTCTAAATAGGAATTTTGCAAAGGAATAGTCAGGCTCATAGGTTGCAGTAAAACAATGAAAAGTTGTGTGACACCTCTAAGACTAGCAGATTTATTATAGCATGACTTTTCATGGATTATAGTCCATTTGATCAGATTCAGCCATGCGTCAGGCAAAGCAGGTTCTAATCCACAAAGGTTCAGGCAGTAATATCAGTTGGTCTTAAAGATGCTGCACAATTTTTTTTGTCATTCTGGTCTAGATAGGGGCTCTTGTCTTGTGTGTGTTTCCTGGGATATACCGTAGGTCAAATTTAGCATGCATAGTCATTATTCTATGCAGTGAAGAGGAGTGTATGTGGTATGCAGTTGACAGCTGCTAGTTGTATTCCCCATCCTTGGCAACCCCAGGCAGACTTCAGTCAGCAACATTGCAGAAGAGAATTCCTGGGCGTTTCTGCTGTAGAATGTAGGTTAGCTTGTCTGGGTTAGGACATCTGTGGTTTTAAGAGCTTTTCCCCATTCCCTGTTTTACTCTTTACATGCTGTGTATGCATATGCATGCCCACTAAGGATATTTTGAGATGTTTTTCTTTTTAAAATTTTAAGTAATCACCATTAGAAGGATATCCTCAAGTAATTATAGCCAATAATTCTATGTGACAGTAGTACAGTAGTTTCTCTTCTGTTTCATCTATAGGAGACTCTCTTTTTTTGTTGAAACAGATAATTATTACTGTAGTTTTTTGAGAAGCTTTTAAAATGACTCTAAATAATCATTCTACTGTATCAGCCAGAGTGGCGGGAGGGGGGAGTAGTAGAAGTAGAAATAATTAACATTTTTCATCAGCAACTTCATTTCCAGACACTGGCTTAATTTGTCAGTCTAGTGACCCCTGTGATTTATACTGGGCCTCCACACTGAGATCAAATCCATGGCTGCATTCTTCCTTCTTGGGGGGTGAAGGGAGGCAGGAATTCTCTGGTGCTGATGTCTGCAGACCAAGCACGGGGCATTTCTACCCAAGGGTGATTTTAAAAAGTGATAAAAGCTGCTTATGAATGCTGACCTCCTTGGGGGGGGGGGAAATGTCCCTACCCACTCAGCAACAGATGTAGATATTTATCTGTAATACATGCAGCAGATTGTTTCTTTAGGCTGTTGCTAACATAAAAACAACAGGAAAAGTTAAACTTCAGTAATAACTGACTGTTTAATAAGTTAAACAACAGTTGGTGGGACAGAGTGGGGTCTAGAAGAGACAATGAAAAAAACAAGAGGGTCAAAATGCCAACAAGCATGGCTTTGAACTCTACTTTGATTGGAAGAACAGAATTGGCAGGAAACTAACTTTACTTTGCACCGTCTGCAAAACAAGCTGATTAGAGCACATCTCGTTATTCTGTCCTAGGAAACCTGCCCATGAATGTTAAATCAAGCTCCAGATGGGGAAACATTCCACATAATTACAAGTATGAAAGTAGTTTTGACTTCAAGTCAAAAAGAGGATTAGAGTCATCATACATGCTTTGCCACTGGGTTGGTATAGAAAATGCAAATGCTTGGTGTGATCCCTTTGAGTGTACACAGGTTTTCCTGTGTAAGTTTTAAAAGACAGCAGTGGCTTGTTTTCTTGTTGGCCCATGTCAGATTATGTTTACTACTTGGGTCAGCTTTATTTGCAGTACTGTGGATCAGGTGTAAACCAACAGTTTTCAGAATGTCCTGTTTGAATTAATTTTCCTCCCTCCTTCCCCCAGATTGTTTCCTGCACTTGCAGTGGCCAACTTTTGCAAGCTCCAGTTCCTTACTCTGTGCAAAATTTGTCTTTGATACTTTCACCCAATTATGTTCTATCCAGGAAGTGTGTGACGTGACAGCACAAGTCATGTACTAGCTTTCCCTTTCTGAATGTGTGGAGAATGAAGCCCCAGTTAGAGAAAATTGCTTTGAGCAAAGGGCATTGTTCTCATCCTTAATCACTCGCAATCATTGTAGGCATAGAGAACTCCAATTTACAAACAAGCACAGTGTCTCTGAGGGGCAGCTCAAGGTACATTCAACATAATCTGAACTCCTCTTATAGGTTGACCCCCATATCCTCAGGTGGTATGTTCTGAGACCGCCCCCCCCCATGGATACCTGAGACTGTGGATAATAGGGATTATTTTCAATGAGATGGACACCGGAAATTGCCCATAGAATCTCACTGGAGGATATAGAAATGCCTACAGACAACATATTTTTTCAGATGTGGATAAGTGAAATCGTGGATACTGAATGCATGGATACAGGGGTCAACCTGTATGTTTAAATATGTAGACAGTTCTTGGTTCTAAGAGGGACCCCTGGTAGCGCAATGATTAAATGCCAGTACTGCAGCCACAACACTGTAATTTCAATCCTACACGGCTCCAAGGTTCACTCAGCCTTCCATCTTTCCATAGGTCAGTAAAATGAGTACCCAGTTTAGGTTTTCCATGGGGTTTTTTTTGTCCAGGCTGCGAGGCTGTGTTCTGGAAGACTTTATTTCTGATGTTTCACCTGCATCTATGGCTGGCATCTTCAGAGAATGGTTAGGTAGGAGTGTGTGTGGGGTTTATATACTGTGAGCCCCTGTTGGAGAGGATATGTAAATTTGTGTATTTGAATACAAATGAACTCCACCCAGAGACAGGGGTTTTCCAGCAGACAATGGACCCTTAGCCAAACAGACACTAATCCTTCTTGCATATCTCCACCCAGAAACTATCCATTCAAATACACACATTTACAAACGCAGCCTCACAGCCCGGAAAAAAACCCCAAACCACGGAAAACCTATGGATGCCGGCTGTAAAAGTCTTTGACTTCACATAGTACCTAGTTTGTTTGGAGCAATTAGCTAACATGTTGTAAACAGTTTAGGGAGTGCTTTGGCACTGATAAGCAGTATAGAAATAGAAGTGCTATTGCTATTAGTTCTAGAAGAGAGGCTATGGTTCGGCTATGTTCTTTACTTGGTACTGGTATCCCTGATCCTTAGAATTTAGCCCATATTTGTACCTGACATGTCTTTACTGTGCTGGGGTGATAACAGGGTAATATAATGCACAGCCTCAGTGGGGGGATAAACATTATTCAGCACTGCTGAAGGGCACAATCAGTGTCTCATGGAGGCCTTTCCCAGTTTATGCAGAATAGTGGCAAGCCTAGAAAGCTAGAGTTAGTTCTCATCACAGTTGGGGCAAGAGGCAGGTCTCTGAGTTTGGACATAGTGGGTAACTGTAGTTAGTTCAAAAGTGAACATATAGAAGCTTTTGTTTGCCCAGGACTGGTTTAAGGAATTTTGGGGGTCCCTGCAATGCTTTATTTTGGGGGCCCCATATGTTTATCTCAGGTCAATGTAACCTAACTCAACCTAAGCTATTCACAGTATAGGATATTCAGATTATTACTAATAATGTTTTTGCAGGAGGAGGGTTACTACGGGACCCCCCACAATGATGGGCCCCCTGCGGATGCTGTTGCTGCTGGTGCCTTAAACCGGCCCTGTGTTCGCCTCTTCACACTTGGATTATTTGTGTAGTGTGGATTTGGCCTCACATACCTCCTGTCTCCTCTTTCGCAAGTGTGAAGAGGAGAACAGAAGCTTCTATATGCTCACTTTTGAACTAACACTAACTAAACTTTATTATTTGCCATGGCTCCTTCCTATTGAATCCTGGGACTTGTAGTTTTACAAGGTCTTTAGCCTTCTCTGCCAAAGAGTGCTGGTGCCTTGCCATAAAAAGGAGCCAGGGCAATTAATCCAGTTTCAAATTGGATTATTTGTGTGGTATGGATTTTGAACCTCAAACAGGCTCATGGTTGTAGTGAGAAACAGTGGCTTGTCTTTAGGTCTGAACTCAGCTAGTGTGTATCCTTTGTACTGCAGAATGAACTTTTGGTTTTCATTGTAATTTGTAACTGCATCAGAAGGAGCACAAGAGACCAGAATCTTGTGCTGTTTCATGCATAGCAGATGATAAGCGCAAAACCCAATACTTTTTACAGATCTACACAAGTCAGCACCATGCAAGGGCAGGATGAACAAAGCCCTCTAAAGGATTTATTGCTAAATCTTGCTATATGGCTGCTAGTTTGCCAGTGACATTTTTTCCTTTATGTTTTCTTCTAGATTATGTTTTCTTAGTCATTTTTTTAAACAATTAAAAACATTACTAATTAAATTACAGTTGCAATACAGATATAACCCAGCATTATGTAACAGCAACATGATAACATTCCGGGGAGGTAAAATCTGAGCTAGTCATTTTACCAGCTGTTTCCTGGACTCATCTGCCACATACAGGAATTCTGCCACTACCAAAGAAACTCCAGTAATGTTGTCTGGGAATATATAACTCACATAAGAACTTGTTGACCACTCATAGTATATGTTTTGGTTTGGCCAGTTCTTTGGACTTTTAGGAAAGAATTTGTTGTGCTTTAAATGTATACAGTACTTGTTAAGGATAAATAAATGCTAAAGAAGTGTGGATTAGTTTAAGGAACACAAACAGATAGTAGCATTGTAACAGGCTAATGGATGGAGGATTATTTAGAGGATGCTATAGTTAAACAGCTTTATAAACACACTGTTTTTTCTCCTTTAGTGATGGAAAAATAAGCATACTTGTATTTATCATTGTTTGCTTCTTGATACCAGGATTTGGCATGCAGAGAATTGGTAAAGTCTGACCAAGAACAAAAACCCACACGTAGACTTTAATATTTAGATTTTTTAAAGAAAATGTGGGAAGTTAGGTTTAGGCATGCATTTAAAGTGCAGTTTGCCTACTGATAAACTGAAACAAAGGGGTGCCATTCAACCCTCCCTGCCCATAAAATACATTCTTTTTATTTTGACATTTTTGGCAGGGGCTGAGGAATGGTGAATATGTTTGCCTGTTCAGAGTAAGGACAGGCAATATTGCTTTCATCTTAACTGGCTTCATGACATCATTACATAGCTAAACCTGATTGCGTATTTGAAATAATCAGGAAGCCTTTTAAAAGTGAGACTGCTGCTTCCCGGCTTTATAAAGAATATACAAAGTCAATAACTCTGCCTTTTTGACCTATGCCCTACCCAGTGTGCATTTCTGTATTTTCCCCCCTTTTTGCCATAATTTTGCAATTCTGGCAGTACAAGTATAGAAAAAAGAAAAAAGAAAAGAAATAGAAAATAAAAGGAAAAGGAGTCTACTTTGGAATAGCAAGTTGGGGTGGGCAGAGAGGAGGAGAACCTTGCCCACTGATGCCACCATCACTGAAAAGGTGCACACCTTCAATGAGCTGAATACAAACTGGCAACAGGAGTGAGACAATGTTGTATGGTTAGGTATGGTTGTAGACATTATTATACTGCTGTGGTTGCATTGTACAAGCCTTGTGTGATAAAGTCTATAGACCAAGGCTCAGACCACTATAGGGTTCTGTCCTATGGCCACTACGCTTCAATTATTCTGCTGGGGATGCTTTAGCTGGAGATCCTGCACTGAGCAGGGGGCTGGAATTGGTGGCCCATGACGCCCCTTCCAACTCTATGATTCTATGGTTCTGTGATTGCCTGATTGCCTGGAATTGCTTCAGGACTTCAGATCAAGGAATGAAACAGTTGTAATATCACACAAGAAGGTTCAGGAAGATAGCTAACAAAATTCTACTTCCTGCAAATGTTAATAGTGAACCCTAAATCGGTCCTTGTGCTTTAAATTAACCACATTTCTTTCTACCTGTCATGCTGTCCTTGCTCTCAACACAAACAAACATTTGAATGGTGTGGAATGTGGTAGGTCATTTAGGATATGAGAGATGCCAGAATAAAATACTTGCAGATCATCTCTCAAAAGGCCATTCTAGTCCACATTCTCCTGCTGTCTTCTATGACTATGGAGCATGTTGAGGTCTTCTTTTCTTTTTCCTTTTTCTTTTGTTTTGTCTGCCCTCTCACTCTTGGACACACACCTACTTGCAGTCTCTGACCTGTTCCTACTTGCCTCATGTTTTCTGTCTCCACTCCTGGAAGCAGGAGATGATGTGTTGTGTAGTGTGTTTACAGTGAGATGAGATACATAAATCCTACTCTTGAACATATGCGGTCTCTCAGCTCATGTTCTAGCAGCACTCAAAAAGTTGGGCAATTTTTTATTGTATGTGTATGGGAATGGAGACTGGAGAGGGCAGAACTGTAACACAACATGGTGAATAGATCATAGTTTTATGAGAAAGACACAGTGGATTTGAATGAAAGGGGAAAAGATGGTGAAGAACTTTTCAGTTTAATACATTTTGTATAGCAAAGGCTTCACAGTCTTTGTTTCATTCATTGTCAAAAGAAGACAGTGTTATGCTTAGATTATATTTGTCATTAGGGAGTCCAAGGAGATTTTCACACAGGGAAAGTAATGCCTGGGGAGATCAGGAGAGAAACGGGGCTGTTCCGGTTGCAGCGCTCTGTTTCGCACGCCCCCTTCCTTCTCCCAATCTCCCGTTGTCCTCCCTCCATGCTGCTTCCATTTCCCTTCCGCTATTTTTTACTAACGAAGAACTTCATTAGTAAAAAATAGCGGGAGGGAAATGGAAGCAGCATGGAGGGAGGATGACGGGGAGAGGTCAAGTATGGGAAAGGGTTTACCTATTTCGGTTGCCTCTTAAAACCAAGGGTGTGTCTATATGATCATAAAAAAATCCGTTTCGGGGTTAAAAATATGAATAGGCTGTCATTCGTATGCATACGAACCGCCCACATGATTTTTTACCCCCCTAAACCCCCGCTGCTTTTTTTTTTTTAAGGTTCCTGCTTTGCTGACAGTCGGTTTTCCCTATTTACAATATAAAATAAAAATAAATACATGTATAATTTACGGACTTGCCGGAGTCTCGCTAGCCGGGAATCCAACATGGCGGCCGCTCCCAATTCCCCTCTATGCTAGCCCCGCCCCCTCTGCTCAGCCAGCCAATCAGATTACACAGCCTGTTCGTATGTGTATGAACGGACCATACAGACCTGTCAGCCATCCAAACGGCGTACAGATTTCTCATCGTGATCCGCTTTCCCTCCCGAATGCCGCATGTGTGTATTTCAGGGTGGAAAACCGGGGACCCCCTCTTTTCGATGCTTGTGAATCTGAACGGCCGTGTGTACCGAAGCGCGAACTTCCGCATGCCGTACATATTATTTAAATCGTGTTGACGGGACCCAAGTCTGTGTAAACTGTCTAAATTATGGTTTAATCCATGACTTAATCCTGGATTCATGTTATCAAGCACTGATATACAAGGAGTTTGATAGACTGACAGTTTTCTGATATTATAGATTATGACCTAGGAGAGCCATCAGATCCCTATCTCACAACCAGGGTGGACTGTAAGTACTGTAATCAAAGCCTGTACATTTAATTCACAAGTTATGATTGGGAATCATAATTCACCAATTTCAAACTTGGGAGATGCAGAAATAGCTGGCAGAGAAAGAAGTGTCTAGGCTAATTTACTGCGGGGGGGGGGAATTATGTGGCTGTCCAGATGTTGTTGGACTGCATGTCCCAGCAGCTCTAGCCAATGGTGAAGAATGCAACATCTGGTGAGCCACATAATTCCCACTCCCCATTCTACTGCCTAC
Source organism: Gambelia wislizenii (assembly GCA_030847615.1). Taxonomy (NCBI): domain Eukaryota; kingdom Metazoa; phylum Chordata; class Lepidosauria; order Squamata; family Crotaphytidae; genus Gambelia; species Gambelia wislizenii. The sequence continues at coordinate 341,373,981 of JAUMIR010000001.1, forward strand.
TCACTGGCAGAGAACAGAAAGACTTGGCATTGTAAAAACCCCTAATTATCCAAGGTCATAATCAACTGATGGGGTACATTCCTGGAGACATAGCAGCATCTTTTTGCTAGGGATTTTTCATGCATGCCTCTGAGAGAGAATTGCTACCTGTGAACAGAAGCTGAGAAATATATGGCATTGATTTTTAGTTGTTACAAAACTAACTTTAATGCTTACTTCAAAGTTTCTTATTTTTTTTTTATTGCATTAGTTTCTAGCAGTTGGGATGGGAGCTACTGAATTTGAGCTATACTTAAATCTTCTCAGAGGTTTGCACTTCTGTGTAAGCACTTTGATTAGTCTGCAAAGTGGTTGTTGAAATGGATGTAGGGGGGAAGTGTGATTTGCACAAGTTATGATGGAGATGGTTGTGAATTTGAATCTGAAGTCAAGTTTGTGTATGTGTTTGTAGTACAGAAGGTTCTTCTGATCTGCAGAGTCCAGATCTATGATTTGGAGTGACTGCAGATTGTCATGTCCTATACTTAAAATGGTGGTGACATGAATGTCGACACACTGAAGCATCTGTGTGCATGCTGCTGCCATTTAATAATATGGGTAGTGGTCATCTGTGTTTTTTGTCATCCGTGTGTGTGTGTCCTTTGAACCAAATTCCCAACAGATCCAGAGGGCCGACTGTAGTTTACTAAAGCATGGTCTGAGATATGGGCAATTTTCTTGCAATTGAGGAATTCAATTCAGCTCACAATTGCAATTCAGCTCACAAAAGATACTTTGCTTTTGTGAGCTGGGAAAGAAGATTGCAGGGAGATAACACCTGCTTCTTATATGTCACCTATATTGTGTTAAACAACAACAACAGTGATGACATGGAAGTCTTGCTCTGTAATGACTTTGGAAAGCAAGCTGCACACACAAAAATGTCAGTCTGCCTCCCTCTGTGGTTTCCGTCATGGACCCCCATGCAATCCACTCAGCAGATGGAGCAGGAGCGTCCTCATTGTTGGATTCCAAAGGGTAGTTTGTTGCCTGATGATCATGCTGTGCTCTCTCAACTTCCAAATAGTTAACTCAGAGTGAAAGGCTCCCACAGTAAGGATTCAGCTAGCAAATGTTTATTTTATACTGTCTGAAGTAGCTGGTCCCACCCCACTCTGTAGGACTGGCATTGGGCAAAAGGTGTTCCTGTTTGTGGGGCCTATCTAATGGTCTGTTTATCATGAGGCCCAGAGTCAACAGGCCAGACAGGAGCAGGGTATCAAATCCACCTCTTTTGTCTGTGGGGTGTGGCAGGGAGAGAATATCTTGTCTAGTGGGCCCAAAGGAAATCTGCAGGAACAAACCAATTTTGCCCGTTAAGGGCGCCTGAAGAGGAGATGGTGAACCAGAGTATACATTATAATGTGAAAGCAAATTGTCAGGATTGACAGTCTGTTAGACTGCAGGGGGAAGGGCATGGACTCATCCCAAACTTAGTTATATATATCAATTAAGTGGTTGTGTATATGAGGCAAAAAGAAGCAGATTGCTTTGCAGTAAAGGCAACTTGCAGCAGCTGTGATTTGTCTTATTTTTTTGTTTGTTTTTTTAGGTAGTTTGCAGGCATGCGAAGCTAGCCACGTTTGCTGTGCTAATGGGCATGCCTGTGAATCAAGATGGTGGCCGTGAGTGAATTACTCACGCTTTTATTCTCACCAGTTGCCACTGCTGAACAGTATTTTTTTTTAAAAGCATATTTAAGGTGCAAGAAGTGCGATATATTGCCTTAACAGAAAAGCAAAACCCCAAACAAACCCCTATTTTATTGCATTAGCGCTCGCTCGGTAAGGCAAAAAACCCCAACAAAAACATGGCAGTTCCGGGCACTTGCCTCGTTAGCAAGCCCCACCCCTGCACTCATCTGGGCAATGAGATTTTGGCTTCTGCTCCTTTGGGAAAACAAATCCATTTGTGTCGCTTGTCCCAAGGAGCAGGAATGTGCATTCCCCCTGCTGTTTTTAAAAAACTCCAGGAAAAGCCACAAAGGCTTTTTCTGTGGAGTATATGGCATATTTAGACCCCTCCTTCTGAGAATGGCGATACAATGCGGGATGCCATTAAGAACAGGTAGGATTCTCCTTGCATTCCATGAGGAGTATTTTTTCTGTTTAGACAACCCCTAAGGCTGGCATCATACATCTGCTGATTTGCTATCTGCTGAATCAATTATCTGTGGACAGTGACATCATTGGGGTGGTGGACAAGGGGGGGAGGGGAAGAGGAGTAGATCTGCCTCCCTTCTCCCTTTGCCCTCGGATCCCCCCCCATCACTCCCGTGGCAAGAATGGCAATGCAGGGATGAAGGGAGTGGAGGAATAGATCTACCTCCCTTCTCCCTTTGCTCCCCAGATTGCCCGCCAGTATCGCCCCTGTGGCAAGAACGGCGATGAAGGGAGGGGAGAAGTAGATCTGCCTCCCTTCTCCTTTTGGCCCTGGAATTGACCCCCCCCAGGATCACCCCCATGGAGAGAATGGCAACGTGGGGGCAAAGGGAGGGGAGGAGTAGATCTGCCCCCCTTATCCCCCCGAAGCACCCCTTGGAATCTCTCCCATGGTGGGGATGGTGACAGGGGTGTTCACTATTAACTGTGGGGCCTCCTGGAACCAATCCCTCATGGATATGGGGATCCTACTGTATATATGACTGGGAAAAGCTGTTCCCCATTGCCCATACTGAACAACATGTTCTGATTCTGATATGGCAAATTGTGGGCTGGAGCGGACATGTAAGTCCTGCAAAAAAATCATAACACAGACTCGGAGTGAGGATACTCAGGACTAACCCTACAGGGAGGGCTAACCTGGGGTTCCTAGGAAGTGAACTCAGGTTTGAGCCCACAACACCATCAAAGCTCAGGATTTGGGGGCAGAGGAAAAGGAACTATTCATATTTTTTCATCAAACATTACATTGCTGTTGTTTTAAAATCAGTGGCTGGCATCCTGTCAGTAAGACAAGCATGTGTACATCACGCTATGCATGTAAGGTGAGTTATTTGCCATAGTGCAACAGATGCATTCCACTGACAGCAGCAGAAGAGAAGCTGCAAATAGCAACATTGTGATTGTGCATCATGCAATGTAGTTGCACAATGCACGTTGGAGTTATACATTGTTCACTTGCAGTTGTTCATTGTTTGTTGGACATTGGATATTGTGCATTACACTCAGTCCTTGACATGTGTTTCAGTGTTGCTATTCTGTATGGAGTTGCATAGTGCTGGTTTAGCATATCTCCACATGCATATATTTAGTCAATGCTAAGAGGAAGTTAGATTGCAGCCACAGGCTGTTAGAATGAATGACAATATATTATAACTGCTTTTATAAATCAGACTATGAAGGAATGAAGTTGTCTTGTGCCCTGACTAAGACCTGGTGCAAATCAGGAGGTACATGTTTAGGAGAGACCATATATACAGCCCACTGCTAATCTATCTGTGTTTTAAGCAGGTGAGGGCAACGCAGACATTTTAGCAGCCGCGTATTGGGCAGCCACAAAAATGGCCCTTACTTAAATGATTTTGCACTTCAAAAATTGAATCTTAAAACTCTGTGGCCAGAATCTTACAGCAAACAGGTGGAGAATAAAGCTCTGTCCGTACATATTGTGTCCATCCCCCATCAATGTCTTTTTTGGATGGGGTGCAAGGGGCTATCCTCTAACCCCAACCCCCTCCTCCATGGGTGTTAAGTTCTGGGAGGGTTTGCTGCTGTTGGTGGTTACTGATGGGGAGGAGAGGGAGAAGGGAGGCAAGTGAGACCTTGACTAATGGGCTCAGTCTTGGCTTGAAGGGAAAGGAAATAGGAATGTGCTCACAGAAGGAGAGCACCCTCCTATCCCTTCACCTTGCGTGTCTGAACTGCCGCCCCCTTCCCCACTGATACGCAGCAGCAGTAGTGGCCTCTTGGGGATTAACAGTTGTTGGGTGAAGGTTTTGGATGTTGTACAAAGGGTGACAGAGTAGTACCTTACGCTCCTTTAAAAAAAGTTTGTAAACCATATTTACATGCACACATGTCATTGACAGGGTCTGGCTTTTGGTGGTACAGTTGTTGTTATACAGGGGGGTGGACAATAAATTACTTGAAGAAGCATATTGGGATAAGTCTGTGATTCACCAAGTGATCTCTGAATTATGCATAAAGTCTCAAAAAAGGACAACTACTTGTTTGGAAAAGTATCCCATTTGAATAGTTCATATGGAGGCTTTCCCCATGGGTGGTTTAGTGCTGTAGCACTAATCTAGAAGGGAAATGTGTGTTGGAGGAAGGTACTGCAAAGAGTTACGTTAACTAATGCAAGAATTTTAGCAGCAACCCATTGTTTTGGGTGGTGCTCCCCACAATTATACAACGTGCTACTGGTTTACTGTTTGGACTACAAATCTTTAACAGAGACATTGGGTATCTATAGATAACTTGTTGATGCTGGGAATGATGAATCTGTTTGCTTGACCATTTGGAAAACCTTATACCAGAAAAATGGATCATAGATCTGGAAGAGACAAGGATGAAATCAAGTCCAGGCCCTTAATGCAAAATGTAAAGATAATCACATCACCCTCTTCAATGGCACAGATTTTGTTTTCCTGCTTTGAAGCTTTTCTTAATTAATACTCAAGTTTTGATTGGTGCAGGTGTGTTATCTGTGGGCCACAACCAGAGATCAATGAACTGTTTGCCTTAATTAGGTATGATATATAAGTCATTGCTGTTGCTAGGGGGATTTTGTGAAATATGACTCTTGCCAATGAAAATAGGAATGAACTCTGTCTGTGCTGGATATTAATCTTGACTTAAAATGCAAGTGGGAAATGTAAACAATCAGTAGAGTGTAGGGCCTGGGGGTTATACTCCCCCACAACTGGGAGTGGTGTTCTGCACTTCTGGGAAGTAGAAGATGGACTGATGTTTGTGTTGCTGGTTTTCTAGGGAGTAATTGCAGAACTGAAAGTGAAAGGAGATCCTCGAGCAGCTGAGCTCCAGTGTGAGGAAGATGAAGATGATTCTGATATGGTAAGTGGCTCTCCCATACATACACATATATTGAAAGTCCCTTGTATTGAGTTAGCTTTGTTGTGTTATAATACCATTATTTAATCATATTCATACTTTTTCACTCCAGATCTGCTGTGGCTGCAAAGAGGAACTTGGACATGTCTCACTTGCATTTTCAATAAATCATAGTTTGCTGTCTCTTCTGCATATAGATAAACAGTGATGTATCTTAACTTTGGTAAGTGGAAGCAAACCAAGTTCAAACCATGCTTTATGAAACTGGCTTGTTTTCACTAACTATAGTTAAGATGAATCACAGCTAAGAGTTGGAAAAACATGCTAAACTGCATTTATTTTGAAACAGAAGCAGGATCTGTGGAGTTCCTTCTTGCAGCTGCACCAGAAATTTAGGTGGAAGCTATGTTTGTTTTCATAATTACCAGTGAAGAAACAGTTTGGGATGGGGAGCCTGAGTTCCACTTCACTGACCCTTGGTGGACTTGAGGCCATTAGGGCCTGTGGCCACCCAGTCAGAGCCTTTACTCACTGTGTCTGGGGAGATGACTTTCCTAGCTGAATTAGAATCATTCCCCACCTGCCTTCTCCTGAGAGGGAAGGCAAGAGGCAAGTGATGCTCCTAGATGATGCTCCAAGAACTGGCAAGTTCCAAGATCCCACTCAGCCAGCTGTCAAAGTACTAGCTGACTGCCTTGCTCTGCTTTGTCATTCCTGTGCACCTCCATGGACCAGATTAATCCCATGGGCTAGAGGTCCCCCTCCACAGGTGTAGTATTGTGTCCAAATGCAACTGAATGCAATTCCCAGCAGCCTTAGCCAGAATTGCCAATTGTGTTTAATGTTAGGAGTTGCTGTTCAACAGCACAATTCCTGCTCCTGGGCCCTTTCACAATACACAATTACAGTGCTGTGATTCCACTTTAACTGCGATGGCACCATGCTGTAAGATCTTGGGATCTGCAGTTTAGGGAGAGGTACCGTACTCAGAATTCTCAGCCAGAGAGGTCTAGTGCCTCACTAAACTACAGGGTTCCATATTCAGCTGTGGTAGTTAAAGTCAGCCTGGAATCATAGTGCTATAAAGGTATAATGTGAAAGGACCCACGTATAGGCCAATATTATCTATGCAGTTTCTGACTGGCTATTCTGGCTCTTTGCCAGAGGTCATTCCCAGTCCTCTTCTCTGTGATTGTTTAACTAGAGGTGTTGGGGATTAAACCTTGGACTTTTATGTATGCAAAAGCAAGTACACTAAGACTGAACAATGACCTTTCCCATAACATAGGTAGCTTAAGTTGTAGGGTAGGGGTTTCCCAGAAATTAGATACAGATGAGCAGGCAGCTTTCTGAATACGGATGTAAAGCTATTTCAGTACAGAAAATCAATATTATTTGCTGCTGAAAAAAAACAACTTTAAAACAAACCCAAGACATACAGCTTTTCTGTTAGTGAGGTATCTAGGCTTTGGGACTTTATAATGAGTAAGGTATCTTTGTCATATGAAGTGAAGTGTCTATGTTCTTCAGGTTTGCCATGGAATTATATGGTGATAATGTCTGTCATTCATTACAATTCCTAATTTGGAACAATGATTCCCAATATTGTCCAGATCTTGCTAGGCAGTTGGTTCCATCTTTGTTCTGTTGAAAGCTCATTTATAAATCCAGTCATCCTGGGACAGAAATCCCTTTATTTATGAGCCAAATTGGAGATTGAGTTTAATGGGAGAGACCTGTCCTTCTTTCATGGAAGGAGAAGAAATGAGCACAGATCACATTTTTTTCAGAATGGAAAAAGCTGTACAGTTTTGTTGGCTATGGCTGAATAGGCTTGGCCCAGAGCATGGGTCCAGGTCCAGGCATCAGTTGATCTACCCACCTGCTGATGGCAATGATTGACCAGCTGATGAAAACCCATTCACCCAGCCTGCCTGCTAGGTAGCACTGGAATGACAGACATGGGAATCCATTGTGGTGGACACCATTGTGTGGTTCCTCTAACACCTGGGAACATGGCAGAGCCATCTGCCCTTGAGCTGGGCATGATCTCATTGTCTACACCTCCAAGCTTCCTTATCGAGTTAACAGACACATGGGTGCTGTCTACCACCAAATTAGATCTGCCCCCCTCAAACCTCCCAAAGCTGTGACTATATCAATATTAGCAGCGTGATTATGAAAGAATGAAATGATCATCTATACAAAACCCCTAGCAGTCAGGAAAGTGTGGGTAAGGATGATGATTAAAGCTGACTGGTTGTTGGCATGGAAGCAGCTTGTGTGGGCCAGGAGTGGCCCAGAGTGAAGCCTTCAGTTGCTCCACATCCCACCCCTGCCAGCTAACCAGGATGCCTCTGATTGACTGGCTGGCCTGCTCCATACCAGACCCTGGGAAAACCGTGTGGGCTTCTGGGAAAGAAAAATGGCCCTGGTGCCTGGAACAAGGCTTCTGCCCTCCTTTTGTCCACAGCTGAGATCTGCAAGTTGGCACTCCCGGTGAGTAGGGAACTGCACTCTTCAGAGAATCAGGTGATTGTGTCAAATACCTTCATTAACTGAATCCAGCCAGCCTTTGTTCATATCTGCTGACCTAGAAGACTGCTTATCCCTCTTATTATTTTTTTTCCTTCTTAAAAAATTCTTTAGATGTCTGGAGATGGTGGAAGTGGAATTGAAGAAAAGCCACGGTTATTAGAAAAGGAAAGGGTGAGTCCAAGACCATTTTTTTTTTTTAGTGTTAACGCTTTCTGGTATAGAAATGCTCTTTTGAGTCTCATAGTGAGCCTTAAAGTATGCAGGCTCCTCCTCTTCTTCACGTCTTACTATTAAGTGGTTATAGTAGGACTCCTGTATCCGCAGGGGATTGGTTCTAAGGATCCCCGCAGATAACGAAATCCACAAATAATAATAAACGCGCCCGTCACAATTTCTGCCCTGGCAGTGATCCCGGGGGCAAAGGGAGGAGGGAGGCAGATCTCTCCTCCTCTCCCTTCATCCCCGCGTTGCCATTCCCACCCTGGGAGTGATCCTGGGCTGCGATCCTGGGGGCAAATGGATGAGGGAGCCAGATTTCTCCTCCACTCCCTTCATCCCCGCATCACCATTTCTGCCCCGGGAGCAATCCCGGGCAGTGATGCCGGGAGAAAGGGGAGAAGAGAGGCGAGATCTCTCCTCCTCCCCTCCCTCCCCCATCCACCCCCCCGTTGTCACCATCTGTGGATAATTGAATCAGTGGATGGCGAATCAGCAGATGTGGGGGTGCTACTGTACAATAATAATTTTGTGGGGTTTTTTGTAGTGGTGGCAAAGGATGGTTTGGCTGTACCTAAAACTACACTCAGGAAATTTGATGTTAAGTTGTAACAATTTTTTTTGTATGGTGAGCAGTTTAGGCCACCCTACTGAGTGTTTGGGTAAACAAGTGTTGCTTGTCCTTTGAATTACAAGTAAAGCTGCAAGGTTACTCCCATAGAATTAACTTGGAAGAGGTCAGGGTAATGGCAGACTGAAATCTGCAAGGTCAGCACATGCCGGCCAAGCCCGGCTTGATGCCTACTTCCACCCACTGTCAGCCCATAAACTTGCAAATAACTTGATTCTGAGCCACCTCACTCTCAAAAGGACCATTTAAAAAAAATGACATTTGCCCTCTGTGAGAGTGTTGAGCAACTGGAGTTATTATATTTTGAGCATAAAGACCTGTGCAAGCCTGATTTGATTTCCTCCTGCTATTTTGTACTCATAGAACACCATCAGTATAATAAGTGCTTTATGGGCCGTAGTCCCCTTAACCAGAGTTTAGCATCTCCCATGAATGGGGCAGAGCAGGGAAAGGTTTGTCACATTAATTGGGAAGATGGAGCAGGAGGAGTTGGTGGAAGCGGAAGAGAAGGTAAAATGGGATTAGAATGATTCAAAAAGGGCTTTTCTAAAGATCTGCAAGGTTAAGCCGCAACAACAACAATAAGTACAGAATGCCAACTCAAACCAATGATGCATCAAGAGATAAGGAGCTGTCTTATACTAAACTAAATAACTGCCCATGTCTATCCTGAAAGGTAGCAGCTCTCTGAGGCCCCAAGCTGGGATCTTTTTCATCTCTGTTACCTGAGATCTTTTATAAGGTGGTGGTGGTGGAGTTTGTGGCCTTCTGGATGTTGATGAGCTCTGACTCTTAAGAGACCCAGCCAGCATAGCCTAGCTCCAAAAGCTGTAGCCTAGCTCCAGGAGGAGGACTACAGGTTTCCCACCCCTTGCCCTGTTCCCTATCCAATGAGTCTAATTTTGAAACTTCTGCATGGAACAGAACATGTGTTCGGCCACTAAATAATGGACCCCTGTTATGTTTGGCAACTTTTTTGAATGTACCTGTATAAAATCTTGATGAGTTTTTTTTTACTCTGTAATTAATATGATTGTTTTATCATCTGTAATTTCTAGCAGTTCTCTGACCTTTACATTTACTTGTAGGTCTAGAAAGGGTAGTCTTTGGGGCAGAGCATACCTGGGTTGTATGTGTGTGACATAGGCTAATGTAGGAAAAGGTGCTGGGTTAATGTTTTTAAGAATTTTATATGTAATAAATTGTATACTGAATCCTGCTTGAAAACAAACCAGTAGCCTACTCATGAGTTTTCCTACTCATGAGTTTTCTAGTTATAAAGGAAAAAGGTTATCAGGATACACATGAATTTGGCTTCCAAGTAGGGGTAACAGTGGACATATGAGTGATATATAGGTCACATGTGACCTATATAATGCATAGGTGACCCTATAATGTGGTTTTCTGGGCAAACTTTGTTCAGAGGGGATTTACCATTGCCCTTCTCTGAGGCTGAGAGAGTATGACTTGCCCAAGGCCACCCAGTGGGATTCCATGGCCAAGCGGGGATTTGAACCCTGATCTGCCAGAGTCCCACTCCAACACTGAAACCACTATACCATACTGGCTCTCATATAGGTCACATACAATGTATTTATGCATATGATTATAGTTTTTGTACATGTAAACCATCATTTCAAGCAGTACACGTTTTAGTTACCCAGAGATAGAGTTCCTGCTGTACCAAAGACTCCAAAGATGATTTGCTGATTATCCTCTTTCCACCAGATGTGCAATGCAGCCTGAAACTTGCCCCAGTGTGCTAATCCAAACAGTGTGTCCAAGTATAGCCATTAGTAGAGCTGAGGATGTGAGGTTGATCCAGGGCAGTAATATGTTGAGGCAGCTGGTCAAGCTGGACTCTTCCATTTCCTGCTAATGGAGATTTGCTGCTGCTGAGTTTTTGGCAATGTCTCATCATCCTTGGCATGCTAATGTCTGTTTTCAGTGCTGCATCACATAACTGAAGACTCTGTTCATCTTTTTTATTCAAATACTTTCTGTGTCTGGCTAGCCAGGTCTAACTATGATATATGGCACTGACTTTTGTTCTGTTCTCCCCATCCTTTCCAGAGCAGATTGGGTGGAAAGGGTTGTACCTTGCTGCTCCAATAACCTGGCATGAATTACAGAGTACAAGACAACAAGATTAAGAGAGAATATGTAGAGAAATGGACAATTCTGATACAGTCCATTGGCTCTTTAAAAATGTGGTCCACAGGCCCACAGAGTTCTTCTTGGACTAATGTGCATCTATTTTTCTCTCTCTTTGAAAAGACATCCTGATGAGTCTGGATTAAAATGTTCAGTGAGCAAAAGTATTTGGATGTGGTAGAAATTCATGTTTTTGAATGTCATATGTATATTCTCTAACTTCAGCAAAAAGCAAATGGAAAAAGAGCTGTCTTATTTAATCGAATTCCTGATTCTTTTCTAAATAGGAAGAATACCCCCATGAACAATTCTGTTCCTCCTCTGTCTCATCACCACTTCTAGTAAAACACATAAATCTATTGCCTTTTACACCAAGAGCAACATGTCTTCTATATTGCTATTGCTTAAAAATCACATGTGCTTTAAAAATTGAATTGGTTGTTAATTACATATTTTGCATTTAATATCAAATTCCTACTCATGAGTTTTCCAGTTATAAAGGAAAATGTATATACAGCAATTCCATCCTTTCCTACTTCCACCCCATTCTCTTGGATTCATCTTGCTGTGCAGCTAATTTTTCACATTCATTTTCTTCAACTTTAATTTGTAATTCATGTTTGACATTAGTGCTGGAGACTGTGATCTCTTGAAATGCTATGTGCCTTCATTTGTTGGGCCTGTATTCTGTTTGTTCATCACACAGATGTTTCACAGCTCTGTGTGAGTTCTCTAATGTTTGCCTCCTGGCTTGTAGACCTCCACAGTGACATCTAATTTCTTGCCACATACTAACAACGCAGGCTTTGGAGGTAGTCTCATCTGCTTTCCAGTTCACTCTTTGAATCTGCCAGTATCCCTTTTATAGGCTTGTACAAAATATTGATTAAAGTTCCTTACCAAAAATGGATTTCAGTGTCCCTGAAATGCAATACTACTGCCTTGTTCAAGCAGCTGTTTATAAAGTGGGGAAAAAAGAGATCAAATTAGGAAGTCACTTTATTATGTCCACAGACCAGCTGATGAATGGGGCTTCAGTCCTATTAGTTTCCCAGCTGCTTTGCATTTTATCTTAAAAATTAAGTTTCCCTTCTCAAGGGATTACCAGAAATCTCAGCTTGGCCTTGAGACAAGTGGATCATCTCAGCTAGAAGTAGTTCAAGATCAAATTGCAAAATCAACCACTTCATTGTAGGGAGGCAAGGATGGCGTTCCCTAGGTTTATTTTTCTAAAGTATTTTTTTACACAACCTGAAACTGGCTGGGATTCTGCTCAGTGTATAGAATCCTGGACCAATACTGTAGAAATATTTTTTTAAAAAACCCACAAAAAACAAAGAATCATGAGTAAGTGATTAGCTAACGTCACCCCATTTTCCCCCAGCTTGAACAAAGTTTACTGTTCTTAGCTGATTAGTTTTTTAAAAAATAATTATTGTATTTACTTGAATGATATATTGCCTTCAGTATGCATTGAATTGTGGGGTGCTTCATAAGTATTTAAATTAATGATAAAAGTTGTGTGTATTGTTTATCACTTAGTCCAAAGACCATTGCAAAGAAAAATGATAAAAATTAATGTATATTCCTTTTTTTAGAATAAGCATAATAACCGTGCATCTTTTGATCTTAAAAAAATCCTTTTATACATTATAAGCTTGACCTTGGAAGCTTCAATATTTGGGCTGATTTTGGATATTTTCAGTGTTGGATGAAAATACTCAGTGGCAGTAGAGATGGGGGCATAAAGCCCTCATCCACAATATGTCCTTTATGTATTGATGAAATGAGCAACTCCTGACCTTTAATTTCTTGTCGTTGTTAAACTGGACCAAGGCTGTGCAAGACCTGGAACCAAAGGTTCTGGCACAATGTTGTTTTTAATGGTTCCCACACTCATCCTGGGTCCTTTCACCTTATTGTTATGATTCCATTTTAACGGCCATGGCTGCATCCTATGGAATCCTGGGGTTTGTAGTCTAGTGTACCTCTCCATTGACGCCCCCTTGTCGTGGGAGAGAGGCTTGCGTACCCTAATGATGTTTTGAGCTATGCTGGCGGTGGCATAATAGCCACTGGTAGGGTCTCCCATGCCAGACAGGTCAAAACCGAAGGGTCTGACAAAGAGCGTCAAAGGGAAGGATGGGCTCTCTAGCCTTGTGGCAACCGTCCTAGGAGAAGGAAAACTCTAATCCCAAACCCGGGCAGATGGTGCTCGTCCAACCCTGTAAGGTCAACCATCTAAGAGAAGGAAACTCTAATCAAACCTACGGCCCAAGGACCTCGCTGCCACGTCCATGCTTGCAAGGCCACGGCAGATGAATCTCTGGTTTAAAGGGTGAGGCCAGTTCTGTGCACGCTGCGCTCCACCAGAAAAATCCATTGCACAGGCTCGAAGGACAAAGCCAGTTCCAAAAAAGCCCTGTAGCAACAGGCGAGGGATGAAACGGCAGGTGTAAAGATGCACTGGAAGCCACAGCCCCAACCCTGCATGCAGGCGGTTCAGGACATTGGTCGCTCGAGGCTGACCCGGGAGATGACAGTCTTGTTTGGCAGCATCCTGAATGACCAAGCAGCCTTTTTTAAGGAGAGCACTGCTTGCTCCATATGGAGAGGGGCCTAGAAAAGGTGGCCTAACGAAAGCTCATCCCCAACTACCTGGTTGGCTAGCCACGGCCAAGGGGAATCTTCTGATGCGGTCAAACCAAGGCAAAGAAACAAAGGCACACACCGGCCTCCAAAGGTGTAAATAAACTGACACTTGCATGCTGGAACATCAGAACCATGCAAGACTCTGAAGATAGTGGACGGCCTGAGCGTTGTTCTGCTCTAATAGCCCATGAACTATCACGGCTTAATATTGACATCGCTGCTCTTAGTGAAGTTCGCTTCCATGAGGAAGGCAGCCTTAAAGAACATGGCGCCGGCTACACACTTTACTGGTCTGGCAAACCCAAAACCGAAAAACATCTTTCAGGAGTAGGCTTTATGATTAAAAACTCCATTGCCTCCAAACTCAAAACCTTGCCAACAGGACACTCTGACCGCATTATTTCCTTATGCCTCCCATATGTTGTTCTCTTTAGTATATATGCCCCAACTATGCAAGCCGACCCTGTAGAGAAAGACAAATTCTACACAGACCTACGCCAACTCATACAAAAAGTCCCTGTAGAAGATAAAATTATTATCCTTGGTGACTTCAATGCCAGAGTAGGAAAGAACTCCGAAGCCTGGAAAGGTGTCTTAGGCAAGCATGGTGTTGGAAATTGCAATGATAATGGACGCCTCCTTCTAGAGTTCTGTGCAGAACAACAGCTGACTATTACAAACACAATCTTTCAGAAGAAAGATAGCTTGAAGTCAACCTGGATGCATCCCCGTTCCAAACATTGGCACCTCATTGACTATGTTCTAGTCCGTCAGACAGACATTGGTGATGTCCGTCATACCCGAGTGATGCCCAGTGCAGAATGCCAAACAGATCATCGCCTCGTCAGATGTCAACTAAATCTTCATCTTAAGTTCAAACCTAAGAGGGGTGGCATCTTAAAGAAGAGACTCCCAAGTCAACAATCTTCAACAAGCTACCATGAGAGACAACTTCCAGGCAAATCTACAAACGAAACTTGAAGACCATCCTATAGATCCTTCTCCTACAGTGCTTTGGCAACATATCAAAAACAGTATCCTCCAGTCTGCAGAAGAATCCCTTGGGTTCTCCCACAAGAAAAATCAAGACTGGTTTGATGAAAGCAACCAAGAGTTCCAGGAGCTGTTGGCAAAGAAGAGAGCGGCTCACCAGGCATACCTCGCCCAGCCAACCTGCCATGTAAGAAAAGCAGCTTTCCGCCTCACATGTAGTAAACTACAACAAAAACTCCGAGACATTCTATGATTCTATGCAGAACAAGTGGTGGATCAATATAGCAGAAAAGACACAAAGCTGTGCAGATCTGGGTGATCATAGAGGATTTTATGAAGCTCTTAAAGCAGTGTTTGGACCTACTTATCAGGTCCAAAGCTCCTTATACAGTACAGATGGTCAAACATTAATTACTGATAAAGCCTCCATCCTGAATCAATGGGCTGAACATTTTCAAAGTCTCTTTAGCGCCAACCGAGTAGTCCAAGGCTCAGCTATCCAACATATGATACAAAAACCGATGAAAAATGAATTGGACATAGCTCCCACTTTGGAAGAGACCCTTAAGGCCATACAGCAGATGAAAACTGGCAAGGCAGCCGGGATTGATGGAATCCCACCTGAAGTTTGGAAACACGGAGGTCATGCACTCCACGAAAAATTCCACGAATTCCTTGTGAATTGCTGGGAAAAAGGGGAACTGCCATCAGACCTCTGAGATGCAGTCATCATCACCCTGTACAAGAAAAAAGGAGCAAAATCCGACTGCTTAAACTATCGAGGCATAACACTGCCCTCTATTGCTGGAAAAATCCTTGCAAGGATACTCCTGAACAGATTAGTTCCTGCTATTGCAGAAGAACTTCTCCCTGAAAGCCAATGTGGCTTCAGAGCCAATAGGAGTACTACAGACATGGTATTTGCCCTTAGACAACTGCAAGAAAAATGTAGGGAGCAGAACAAGGGTCTCTATGTAACATTTGTCGACCTCACCAAAGCCTTCGACACTGTAAGTAGAAACGGTCTGTTGCAGATCCTGGAAAGACTAGGATGTCCCCCCAAATTCCTTAAAATGATTATCTTGCTACATGAGGGCCAGCACGGTCAAGTCAGATATGGCGATGCTCTTTCAGAGCCCTTTCTAATAACTAATGGAGTGAAGCAAGGTTGTGTTCTTGCACCAACTTTATTTACAATCTTCTTTAGCACGATGCTCCAAAGGGCTATGGCAGAGCTTGAAGAAGACGACGGCATCTATATACGTTACCGTACTGATGGTAGCTTGTTTAACTTAAGCCGTCTGAGGGCTCACACTAAGACTCTAAACTATCTAGTCCGTGAGCTGCTCTTCCCGATGATGCTGCCCTTGTTGCCCACACAGAAGCAGCTCTGCAGCGCCTAACGTCCTGCTTAGCAACAGCTGCAGAGCTGTTTGGGCTAGAAGCCAACCTGAAGAAAACAGAAGTTCTTTACCAGCCTGCACCACAGGACGAACACCACCATCCCCACATTGCCGTCGGCAAATCTGTGCTCAAGTCCGTTCAGCAGTTCACCTACCTGGGAAGCATCATTTCCTCAGATGCCAAGATTGACAAAGAGATCAATCACAGATTAGCAAAGGCATATAGTGCATTTGGAAGACTTCACAAAAGAGTCTGGAGCAATAAACACCTGAGGCAAAGCACAAAAATCAGTGTGTATAGATCCATCATACTGTCTCTCCTCCTTTATGGATCTGAAACATGGGCCACCACCTACGACTCCTCGAGCGCTTTCATCAGCGCTGTCTATGCACAATCCTAAGTATACACTGGACTATGTGACAAATGTTGCTGTCCTTGAGCAAGCAGGGATCACCAGCATTGAGGCCATGATATTGAGAACACAGCTGCGCTGGGCAGGGCATGTTTCTAGGATGGAGGACCATCGCCTCCCAAAAATACTACTCTATGGTGAACTCGCCACGGGTCAGTGTAAGAGGGGTGCTCCAAAAAAGTGATACAAAGACTCCCTGAAACAACATCTCAGGCTCGGCCAAATTGATCACCAACAGTGGTCTGCCCTGGCCTCACATCGGGAGGCATGGAGACGCACTATCCACAATGCTGCAGCCTTATTTGAGAACTCACGACGAACAAGTCTTGAAGAGAAACGACAATGCAGAAAGAATCACAACCCAAAAACATCACCCAAGGAGACCTTCTGCTGTGCTTTTTGCAACCGGACTTGTTTATCTCAGATTGGCCTTTTTAGTCATCAGCGCGCTTGCAGAAAGCGCGGGATGAGTCCTTCCTGAATCTTCATTTGCGAAGAAAAGCCAGAGAGTCTAGTGTGGCACTAAAGGAGCTCTTTGGTTGAGAATTCTAAAGGTCCTTCCCTGAACTGCAAAGCCCAGGATTCTGTAGAATGTTGTCATGGCAGTTAAAGTGTATTCGTAGTGCTATAACGGTGAATGGCTCCGTGTATAGAGTACAGATGTTTTACAGATGGACTATAGTACAATATGTACATTTGTTTGTGTGAAAGGAGGACCGCATCCATTGCAGTCATGACATGAAGCCATTGTGTTTCATAGAAGGAATCCTCAGAGTCCTCAGAGCAAGGATTTTGTCAATGTGTGGTCCTGAAAGCAATGCAGTAAAATTCTAAGCTGTTTATTAGCTCTCTGGAAAGACTGATAATTGCACTCAAAGTAACATTTTATTGTATAGTGTCTAGAATTAATTCAGTGCAGTTAGTGTGTGTGCGTGTACATGCACAAAGGGTATCTTTTGCTTTGTTACTCATATTATTTACTACAGCTTGAACATCCCTTATTTGGAATTCTGAAATCTGAAATACTCCAAAACCCAAAATTGTACACATGGGTGGCTTTCTGATGGTTCGATGCACACACACTTTGTTTCATGCATACAGTTATTCAAAAATGTTGTATAAAATTACGTTCAGGCTATGTGTATAAGGTGCATATGAAACATAAATGAATTTGGTGTTAAGCCCTATGAGGAGTGGCTTAGGGAGCTGGGCATGTTTAGTCTGGAGAAGAGAAGGTTGAGAGGGGACATGATAGCCATGTTTAAATATTTGAAGGGATGTCATACTGAGGATGGAGCAGGCTTGTTTTCTGTTGCTCCAGAGACTAGGGCAGAGAGCAATGGGTTCAAACTACAGGAAAAGAGATTCCATCCAAACATTAGGAAGAACTTCCTGACAGTAAGAGCTGTTCAAAAGTGGAATACACTGCCTCATAGTGTGGGGGAGTCTCCTCCTTTGGAGGTTTTTAAACAGAGGCTAGGTAGCCATCTGTTGGGAATGATTTGATTGTGTATTCCTGCATGGCAGGGGGTTGGACTGGATGGCCCTTGAGGTCTCTTCCAGCTCTGTGATTCTATGATTCTGTGACTTGGGTATCATCTCCAAGATACCTCGTTATGTATGTATATACAAATACAGGTATTCCAAGATCTGAAAAAATCCGAAACCCAAACCACTTCTGGTCTCAAGCATTTCTGATAAGGGAAACACAACCTGTAATTTGCCTCCCATCTCAGTTCCCAGCACTCTCAAGGCTATTATTAAAGGCGAGAAGGAAACCAATTTTAAATGCATGTGGGAAAAAGAAGAACAGCAGATAGAAATGGGGGCAACTATTTATTTATGACATTTTTGTCCTGTTATATTTTCCAAAGACCTAAAGGCATCGTACAGGTTTCTCTCTGATATTGTATTCACAACAACCTGGTCAGTGAGGTCAGGCTGCAAGAGAGCAATTTTCCACAATTTACCCAGTGAACATCCTGTTGGAGTGGGAATTTGAACCTAGACCTCTCTAATAATGCAGCCTGGCACTCTTAAAAAACATTATGCCACATTGATAAACAATAGTCCTTGTGTTTCATGAAACAAGGAAAGAATGATGAAACAATGTGGGGAACAAGTTCATAGAAGAAAATGCCCCCTCGAAACAAATTGTTAAAGTCTGTTTCTGGATTAGCTTGATTCGAGGATTTTTAAGGAAATCAAATTCTTTTTTCTCATGCATTTGAATGTGGAACACACATGCCACCCAGTGGCCAAAGGTGTGATTGTTCACATTATCTGTTTTGCATTCTCTATTCAGAGATGTGGCATTTCTTCAAAATCTTGAAGCTAGGGAGATAGATAGATAGATGTTTTAGTTTTTTTTTTTAAAGCCTAGAAATTCCTAGAAAATTTTAAATGTTTGAACTGTATCAGGCATAAGCTTTCATTACATTTTACTACATAAAACTGTACCATTTTGGATATTTGTGATATTTATATATACATTCAACCCTCTGTATCCACGGATTCTGTATCCACAGATTCCACCATCCATGGCTTGAAAATATTTCCCAAAAAATATATTCTAAATAAGAAAACCATGATTTTGCCATTTCATTTAAGGAACCCTATTTTACTATTCTATTGTATATCATGGGACTTGGGCATCCATGGATTTTGGTATCCCCCAGGGGGTCCTGGAACCAAACCCCAGCAGGTACCAAGGGCCCACTGTACATTTAGGTCATTTGGGAGCAATCATAAGCTCTCAGAGAAGGTGAATGGGGTATGTGTGGCATGCTGGGAACCTCCCTCTTTCCCAGTGGTGAGTGATGTCCACCTCTGGAGGCCTCCTTGTTGCAGCATTGGAAAGATCTGCCACCATTACTCCTCCATCATTACTGATCTAACAGGAGTAGGCAGTGAAAGGGGGACATATTGTGGGCATATGGAAGCAGCCTTTGGATCTGTGGGATTCTTTTTCCTGGCAACGGGGAAAAACAATGCAACCACTGGAGTTGACATAGTTGTTTTCTCTCTACTGAAAGCAATGGGAGAGAAATTCTTTTTAAAAGGAAGAGTAAGACATGTTGTGCTGCAGCAAGTGGTCTTTCCTGTGTCATGGACTCACTCTCCCTGTCCAGCCAGTGTTTGTAGCAAAATCTGATTGGATTCCCATTGAAGCGATTAGGGTTTGACTCTGGCTGTTGTGTTAATGTTTGAATTTGGGGGCCAAGCTGTCCTTTGGTGAAGTGAGTTGGCTAATGAAACCAGAAAGCTAACTCTAATTTCTCCCTGCAACTTCCATAGGACTGTTCTGCAAATTTTAATTCCAACAATAATTCCTAACTGTACCCAGTGCTGAAGATGAAGCATGGGTCCCTTAAGAATCTAAATATATTGTTGGTTCTAAAAGCTGGAGAAAATAAGAATAAAATAAATGTTAAAAAAGAAAAACTGTGGATAAACCAGTTACTTTAAACCTCAATTTGTTTATTTTCTCCCATTTCATCCAAGTAAATATGTCCTTGAAACCATAAGGAAAATTGAAGGTTATTTCTCTGACCAAAATTATTATTTGCAAAACAAAAACAAAAACACCCCCCCCCACAAAACAACCATTAACTCTGAGTGTTATGGATTTCAAAAAAATTCTGAAATCTATTGCTTTAAAAAAAAATAAAATAAAATCAAGGTTCCATTTTTTATTTTTATTTTTTAAAATGCAAGTTCTTCCCATCTCCAATATTAAACAAACAAACAATGGTCATTGCAAGTATCAAAAGTCTCTTAAGCTGCAGTAGTTTTGTTTTGGGATTGGGAAAAACCTGTGTAGGAGATGATAAAACAGAAGCCTTTGCCTTTCCCTCTCCCCCAGACTTGCTCTCCATTTCTGGCCACATTGTCCCCTGTATGTAGCTCTCACTCCTTCAGACTTGCTATCTGTTCTCATAGCTCTTGGGGAAAAAAAAGATTGCCTGCCTTGGGGCTGAACTTAGCCTGGATGCAAACAATTAATGGCAGACTTGGCTTTAGATTTCTACTGCAGAGCATGCGAAAGCTTACTCCAGGGCTGTTGCTTTTGCCAGGTGACTCCAGTAGTCTCAGGTCTGCCAGTGCCTCCACCTGTCACTTCTCCTCCCATTGCCAAAAAGCCCACGCAGCCGGAAGAGACGATCTATTCGCATGTGGATCTTACTGAACCAAAAGAGAAGCCACCATCTGCTGCAGGAGGTAAGACTAGTTTTTTAAAAGTTGCCAATCACTACTTATTTGTTTGTTTTTGTTTGGAAAAAGAGAAAATAAGTGTAATTATAGATCTGACCGTTCGTGTTTGATAAGATTGGAAAGAAGAATTCCCAAATAGTACACATTTCTCATAAAAAAGCAAAGGGAGTCGTGTTGACTGTAAGAAAATCTTTAATGTCTGTATTAACGTAATTCAGAATTACCATAGGTTAATTATTAGGCCCACACAAAATATGCAAGTGTTTGAGATCTCTAGCTCTTTTCATCAGACAAGATGTTGCCAAAGAATAAATAAACAAAATTGATGGGAATGAGAGAGACTATTTTCTGAGATCTTATCCCTTCCAAGCATGAGGTGCAGTCACCCAATTTGACTGGGGGTTGATTTTTTATCTTTGGCACCATCTGAAATGGTTGGGCAGCCCCTGCAACTGCCTCCCCCATGGGCTGCACCAGCATATCCAGCATGTCCGGGTACACCAAAAACCATGTCACATCGCTTCTGCTTGCCATTTTTGGCTTCTTTGGTGGCAAAATAAGTTGATGAGGGTTAGAGGTTCTCGGGGGTAGAAAAGTGGAACTGCCACATTTGTGAATGGTTTTCTTTTGTTTCTAGCCAATTTTAGGTGGAAAATGGTCCAAACAAAAAATGAGGAGTGTTTCAGGGGGCTTTGCAGGGGGCCTTTTTGGGGTATAAAATGGGGGTGGAGACCACTGCAGCCCATGATCTTTCTCCACCCTGGTCTAAACGATCTTCATATTCCTATCTATCTATCTATCTATCTATCTATCTATCTATCTGGTTTCTCTTTACTCCTGTTTTCCCTCTACAAAAGGAACCTGTATGTTTTTCCTACAGATGGAAAGAGATCCATGTAACTGCTGGATTTCAGACCCTCAAGTTACCTATGGCAGTGTTTTTATGTTGCATCTGAACATTGAACATCCAGTGTTACTTATTATTTTCACATTTTGCAGCCATTCTTCCCCCCTTCTCCTTTTTTCCTTCTTTTTTTAATGAACAGATTATTTTTGCTTTTTCTACCACAGTGGGAGCTAAAGGTGAGAAAGGAGACTCTGGTGAAAAAGGTGAACGTGGCCCCAAAGGGGACTCTGGACTTGGTGGAGTTTTGTCAACAGGCGATGCCAAAGGTGAAAAGGTAAAGTGAAGATATATAACATTCTTAGTCATTTTCTTCTAAAGGTGACAGTGATGCAACTGGGCTCATCTAAATAAGAAATAGGTACAAAGACAGTCATCCATCATTTCCTCTGTCCTGCTAAGTTTTCTTAGTATGGCCCCTTCTCATTTTCCACCTTGAGCCTTGCCTCCTTCCAAGGCATTCTACCAACATGAAGAAAACAATGAATGTGTATGTTCAGTAACACAAAACTTCACCAAAATGGATAATTTTGTGCATGTATGAACTTGTGGGGGGGAATCTACTTGGATTTCTTAGGGATAGAAATTTGGACAAATGGGGAAAGAATAACTAACACAAAGGGGAAAGAAGCATTTAGAAGGGATGGAAGTGTAAGAACTCTAAAACAACTGGGGAGGGGCAGGTAGGGTGAAGAATCCAGTGCAAGCAAAAATCCTCACACCTGCTCATTTTCTGTCACAGATGAAATCATTTTTTGCCATCATACCTTCCCATCCTTTTTAAAGTGGTCATATTTGCACAGTTGTATAAACTGGAATAGAAGGCCTGTGTGATGTATGTTAGGAAGCAAATGTAAAAGACTAGGAAGAGAAGAGTCTTCCTGTGAAGGTTTTGAGACAGCAGTGCTGAACATCAAAGTTTTCTTGTAGCTGTTGGACAAAACTGAACTTTATGGGAGGAAAAGTTGCTTGTGTTTCCATGATGAACATATTAATTAATCCATCCTTCAACTTGATGCTGTTCAGATGTTGTTGTACTTCAGCTCCCATCATGCTTCACTGTTGGCCAGGTATGTTGGATTGCTATCCAACAACACCTGGGGAGCCAAATATTGGCTATCCCTACTTTAACCTGTCATTCCTGAACACCTTTACTTTGCCTCCAGAGTACCTTGGTTATCAATGAGTGTGTATTTCAAAGTATGCTAATGCTGCATTGTACTCATTATAGTTGTTCTACACCAAAATGTTTTGATTTTTCTTTTGTAGGGAGAAAAAGGAGAGCTGGGTGTCAAGGTGAGCATAGCTGCTACAGTGTTTGCTTTTAAAATTGGTTTCAGAGAAGTACTGTGATGATAATTTACTCTGGTAGATTTCTCTCATGGATGGAGAGCTGTTTTATATGGTAACAGTGAACTCATTCTTTGGATGTAGACTCCTGGGCAGCCAAAAATGGCACCATCCACACACCAGAGAGAGGTATTCAGCAAGTTTCAAGGAACCTCAAAATTTGAAGATGGAGAGTTCAAAGAGTACCATTAACCCTTGAATCACAGATCAACATATGCAGTTTGTTGTGGGCCAGGAGCAAAAAACACAAGATCCTAGGTCAAATGCCTCTGCCCAGTTTCCTTTAGTGTAGTGCATTGGTCCTGTCTTCCATATTTCCTTTTTATTTATTTTTTTATTTTTTCCATTACCTTTACTATCTCTTCTTTTTTTAAAAAAAAATAGTATTTTAGATATAGAGGTATACTCTAGAATTAAGTACACCTCAGATTGTTTGTAAAAGAGCTTATGAAGGAGACAATAGTAGTTGTTGAGTTCCAGTTCATTCATGACTTTTAGGAAATGAAGCACCTGAATTAGAATGGAGAAGTGACCTAGAGCTATTCCAGACACAACATCTGCAATATGACGCTTGTACTGGCTCTTCCTTTGTCTCTCCAAGATTTCCCTTCCCTTGGCCTCAGAGATTAAGAAACACCTGATTCTTTTTGTTCTTCCTTCTTAATCCTTGCTTCTAGCTGTGAAGTAGAATGAAGGCTTGAGTTGATTCTCCTGACTGTCCAAGATGGGGGATAGATAGGACAGGGAAGCAACGTCCAAACTATAGGAAGCATTTCAGTGCAGCTAAGAATTTGTGTGTTTGGAATAAGGAAGAATGAAAATGTACATATAATTAATTATCTGGTGGTACGTAACAGAGGAAAGCAGAAAGGTCTACTTAGCAATGAGAGCCAATAAAGAAAATATGAGTCACTAATGAGTCACTAAATATGAGTCACTAATGAGAGACAATCTAGTGTAGTGGCTTTGAGTGTTGAAAGACAACTCTGGAGACTGGGTTCAAATTCCCACTCAGCTGTGGAAACCGACTGGGTGGCCTGGGGCAAGACACACTCTCTCAGCCCCAGAGAAAGGCAAAAGCAAACCCCCCTCTGAACAAATCCTGCCAAGAAAATCTCATGATAATTTCGCTTAGGGTGCAGGCATAAGTTGAAAATGACTTGAAGTCACACAACTACAACAACAATTTAGAAGAGGTCAACCTCCAGCCTCTGTAACCACAAGTACAAATGGTGCCTGGCTTGTTTCCACTTAAAGTGTTCTTCCATACCTCTAGGGAAATGCAGGCTTTGGATATCCAGGTTCTAAAGGACAAAAAGGGGAGCCTGGGGCTCAAGGTTCTCCTGGCCCTGTTGGCCCCCCAGGCCCTCCTGGGACCATCGTGCAGCACTCCGATGGCTCTGTGGTAGAGCAGGTTGCTGGGCAACCAGGACCCATTGGCCCACCTGGACCACCTGGCAAGGATGGCTTACCTGGAAAAGATGGAGAACCTGTGAGTAAACCTTTCAGACAGAGGCTTGTTTCAGTTGGTGGGCTGTGTTAACAGGTTAAAATGGATGTGGTGGTTGGGAAAACTTGCCTCTTAGGATCAGTGGGTTTATTGCTACTGTCTGCTAGAATGAGAGAAAGAGAGATAAGATGATATGCACACTGCCCAGATAGGTCTGCATGAGTTAAATTCTTCAGGCTCTTCTATGTAGTCTACCAGTCCTTTTAGATGTCTGGTGGAGTGGGGGTGTCTTTGTGTTGATTATATTTACCCACATCTGGAATAGTTTTTACATTGTTAGCAGGGATTACAAATGTACAAAGCACTTCTGTTCTTGAAATAACGTCTAAAGCAATGAATCAGCTTCAAAAAGAGCCCCTGAAGCTCTTGGAATGCAGGTGAGATCACTGTGCTAGAGCTTTAGCTTATAAACAGGTTTCCAAAACATAAAATAATTTTCACCTATAGAATGCCTGCTCACAATATAATGCCTTCTTAGATTTTTTTTAATCCTCTAACCATTTTATTCTCCACAGAATTTTTCCCCTTCCACCCCTTCCTGCTTCTTTTCTGTAAACCGTGTTCCTCAAGCTTTCTCTGCATTCTGCCTGTGGGCATATTACTTGCTTCATTTGGATGGCACGCTTGTTATTTAGTAAAAGAAAATCATAGAATCATAGAGTTGGAAGAGACCACAAGGGCCATCTAGTCAAACCCCTGCCATTCAGGAATACCCAATCAAAACACATCTGACAGATGGCCACCCTGCCTCTGTTTATTCTTTTCTGCCTTGCAATTAGTCAAAATAACATCCTCCTCATTACCAGCCCTACCTCTTTTTTGCTCTCCCTTCCCCCTTGCTCCCTTCTATATGTCTGAACCATTTTCAGCACAGAGAGTATTAAATCTAAACATTCATCTGTGATGCAGACCTCCCTCCTCTCTGTGCATTCATACCGTCACAGAGAGGGTAAGGAAGGCTCGTGTGTTTGTACAATCTGAGACACACTCTCAGGGGTTCCTCTAGCCTGGAAAACCCTTGTAACTATGTCTCTCTTCAATAGCTGCCACCACCCTCCAAGTCTCTCCCCTTTCCACACAGCGCAGTGGGAAGCTGTGCAAGGTCCTGATTAATCCGTGGAACTACCCGTCCTGCTAAAGTATCACCAACCCCTCTTCTCTATCCCAGAGAGGATCAAGGTAGCTGCCCAAGCCAGGCACGTGTATGTGGACTTTAGCAGGAAAAACAGAAAAAACTTTATTTCTAGTTCAAGCAATTAAACAGTTAGCATGGAGAGAAAGCTTTCCCTCCAGGTCACCAACTTAACAGTTACCTAGAATAGCATTCAGTCAAAGGATTAAAATAAATCACAAAAACTAACACACTTCTAGCTATACACATTTTCCCTACGCTAAAAGAAAATGCTAACTTACATTTATGAAGTCCATGGTATCGGTCTGTGTCCCAGTTGGGATGGGCTAGGCTCATGCTTATCAAAGCCAGCCTAGCTGAGTCTCTGATGATGGAATTCAGAGTCATTTGAGAAGTCTGCTCCCTCAGACTTCATGGTATCACATAGCTCTTTGATGACCCTAGAGCCATGTGTCTGGGTGGCAGCTATTGAAGAGAGACATAGTTCCAAGGGATTTCCAGGCTAGAGGAACCCCTGAGAGTGTGTCTCAGATTGTACAAACACATGAGCCTTCCTTCCTTCCTGTTTCTGTGATGGTGTGAATGCACAGAGAGGAGGGAGGCCCACGTCACATCATCCTGTGTTTGTGCAACTAACAATGAGGGTTTGAGCTTGGGTTGCTTTCACTTGCAGCTATTTCAGTAGTTTCTGAGCAGTGCAAAGGCACCAAGGGATGTGGACTTGGAAAATAAGAGTGGCTTGAAATAATAGAGTGCAGGATTACAAACGTATGAGCAAGTCAGGCTTTTGCTAAGCTCCTACATTTTGTTCTCAATAGGGAGATCCTGGTGAAGATGGCAAACCAGTAAGTTCTTCTCTTTGTGTCTCTCCTTTTGAAGATAAATGTTTCGTGTTTAATGGATATCACTGCATGGAATTATATTGGACTGCCAGTACTTTCCTCAACAATTTTCATTTCTCCCTTTTCTCATGCTGTGTGATGCTGCCCTGCTTTTGGAGAAGAGAAAATATCTCAGCTGCAATCCAATACATGTTTACTGAGAAATATCCCAGAGTGTTCAATGGGGCTTACTCCCCAGTATGTGAGTTGAGGATTGCACCCTAAAATCATTCTGTGTGCACGTGTGTGTATGTACACATGTGCATGCATGAGAAATGTTGTCTTTAATCCTTTATTTCAATTCCCAGACTAAATGTTTGTATTCCTTAAAATAAAAAAGCAGCAATGAACTCGAGTTCATCCACTGAAAATTGTAATGGTTAGGCACTCAGTTATATCTATAATTACCATTTGTCTTAGAGGATTTAGTGCAGTCTTACCAAATAAATGAGCATTCCCCATCTTCTGAAATATGCTAAAATCAAGGAAGCAAACTTGCAATACCAACATAATAAACAATTAGTATCTTTATAAATACACTGAATTTATAAAATGTGTTTAACTACACTGTTTTGTGTTATGAAGTGTTTATATTGCATTATGTTCCTCTAAGGGAAGTTTTCAGGGATATTTTGTCACTGTTTAATAAAAATAGTCTCAATATTGTAATATAATTAGCAATATTTGTGATGTATGCACTGTAGAACAGTGCTTCTCAGGCTGTCTGATGTGGGGGGCTGGCAACTATTATTTCTTTCCAATGTGCCAGGGACCAGCACCTTATTTGTGCCCATTTGCTACAATTATTTCTTTCTTTCTTGGAAACTTGCCATCGACAAGCAGCCAATGTCTTGGGGACTGGGACTGGCTATGGACCATCACTTTGAGTAACACTGCTGTTGAACATCTCAGTGGAAATTTGTCTGTATTGGATATAGACTCTGTTCTTGCTGATCTTGGGCAAGTAAACTTGATGTGAATCCAGAAGGCAATACTACTCTTGGAAACACATTTATCTTGATGCCGCTTTTAGTTGACATGCGTATGTGTGTGAGTGTTTTTGTGTGCCTGTAAACAAATTGTTATAGATCCTTTAGAAATGTTTGGGAAGCACCCAACATTGATCATATCACTTATTTATTTCTCTTGCAGGGTGATGTTGGCCCCCAAGGATTCCCTGGGACCCCGGGTGAGCCTGGCCAGAAAGGTGAAAAGGTATGAGCTGTTGGGTCATGTGGACATAACTTGATTCATTCTCATTGAATGCACAAGTCTGGTGGACATCATCACTTTGTGAGCAACAATAGCTCTATGGCTGCTTTTTGGGTAGATGTGGTCATTGCTCTCAGCTTGATCATTTGCTCTCTCCATCTAGGGTGATCCGGGCATTGGCGCAAGGGGTCCTCCTGGGCCACCAGGACCACCTGGGCAGCCTGGATTCAGTTCCAAATTGGACAAGTTGGTGAGTTCCATGTAGTTTCAATAAAAGCATGGGAAGCTGTATGTTCTTGTAGTCACTCTCTGCTTTGGGTGACTGTTAGGAAAAACTGAAATACTGTGCAACCAGTGCAACTAATTTTGCCTTTCTCCAGAGGCAAAATTATCCCCTTTTCTTAATACCGAGTAAGTCTTTCAGTATTTGTTGAATCTGTTCTTTTGTGTGTGTGTGGGGGGGGGGGAAATGACCAAATAAAACTCTTTCTTTACTCTCAAGACTTCTAGATTTTGGTTTCTGTCCTGCTTGATTTCCATCCTGCTTTATTGTCTGCTTTCCTCTTACATGCCTTAACTGGTTTTGCATTTTCAAGCTAATGTTGTATTTTAAGTTTCTTTAGTAGCTCTTGTAAACTGAAAAATGGGGCGATACATGTTGAAATAAATGCTGAACAATTTGAGGGGGAAGGAGGAGGGCCCCGCATTTTATTAGCATGGTCCATGCAGCACCTATCTGTCTCTCATTTGGGATAGCCCTGACTACTTGGAATTATAAACCTTTCTTAGCCTATAGCCAGGAGGCCAAACTTGGTCAGACTTCGTTGAGACTCATATTTTTTTTTTGCCCAACCTGCATTTGGTCTCAATGAGCACTGAACACTTTGATGTCCTTTTCCTCTCCAGACATTTATTGATATGGAAGGCTCTGGTTTTGGAGGTGATATGGAAAACTTACGAGTAAGTATGTGAGCCATGTGGGTGTTGCCATCATTGGGCTTCTCCTTGGGCGATGGTGCATAGCATGCTGCGTGCCCACTAAGGTAGCCCTTGCCAGCTCAGTTGGGTGTGTGGAGGGCTTTCTTGGGTGATGTATTCAGACTTAGAAATAGGTCACATGTCCTGTTTGCTATGTTTCAGGGCCCCAGAGGCCCACCTGGCCCACCAGGACCACCTGGAGTGCCTGGCTTGCCAGGACAGCCTGGACGATTTGGGACAAATGGGACTGACCTTCCAGGACCACCTGGTTTACCTGGAGTGCCAGGCAGGGATGGTAACCCAGGACTTCCAGGACCTCCTGTAAGTAAAAAAAGGGGTACTTGTGCTTATGGAAACTAATAGACGCTAGGAATCTTGTCTCCAAAAGTTGCTTGTTTCCTCCCTGTATCATTTTGCAGATTCAGAATTCACTAGGAGTACAATTTCACACATTGCTTTATCGACTATTGTGGGGTTGCTGGAGTTTGACCATTAAAGAGACTGTCTTGTGGCCCTGCTACCTTAAAGGTATTGCATAATGTAGACTCCCTGTGTTGCATTCATGCAATCTTCTCCAACCTGATCTCCTCCAGAGGTATTGGACTATTAGTTTGGAGAAACCACAGGATACATATGCAGTGTGTGTGTGTTTTTGTGTGTCTTGGGAGGTGTAACCCAATATTTAAGGGGGCCACCACGTTGGGGATGTATCAGCAGGATTTCCAAGGAATACGTGAAATGTAGCTTTGCCTGACAGATTGAAGGAGAAAAATTGAATATCCCAGTTAAGACAGATGGGGATTTCAGGCATCTATCCCTCTGCTTTGGACGTAGATCACAAATACCTGGATGCATATACTTGTGAGCCTCACCAAAAGCTAAAACAGAGTCCCAAATATGAATACAACATAGAACAATGTGGATATTTTATTAGTCGGCACAAGATCTAATCTAATGTTTTAAGTATTTTTATTCATTGTGCATCAGACTGGAGGCACTACCTGGGCAGAGAAGGAATAAATAAATGCCTTTAAAAAACAAACCTGGCAGTTTAATTCTGATAGTCTTGATCAGTAGCTTATGCAATGCAGGGCAAAAGTAAACTTTGCATGCATAGATGTGTAACAAAAACCCAATTGCTGCCTTAATTTGGAAAGGCTGATGGTGATAACACAGTGCCATAAGTGGCTTCTTCTCTTCCACCTTTGTGAGCAAAGTTCCAGGGTGCTGGTTAGATGGTATTTATTGTCCCGGGGTGTCCCGGGATTTCTTGATCCCAAATTCATCCCTTGTTGTTTAAATGATTTTTAACTCTTACCTCAATATCCCAAGATCATTGTTTACACTGCATTATGTCCCCCTATATGTTTTGTCTCCCGTGATAAAGTATTCAGTTTTTTTTTTTTGTTTATACGCCTTTAAGATCCAGGGGTTCTGTTTTGTTTTGTTTTGCTGTCAATCAAGGATGCGATTACTCGTTTTTTCACAATCTCGGTAACATACTTCCTTTAGAGTTTTCCACCATGAACGATGCTATTGGCTGGCATGAATGTTTGTTCAAGCATCTGCATTGGCCAGAGAAGGAGGGCAAAGGCAACTCCCTCTGCACAATTTCATTAAAAAAAAAAACAACTGATGGGCTTGCCACAAAGGTAAATGCCCCAAAAATGTTAAAATCCATTTAAAAGGAGAATGCCAGTACAGACTCACAAGACATTTTAAAAGACAAGCCTCAGTTGGTGCTGGGGACAGTGAGAGAAGTCAAAAGCAGAGCTGACTGGGGCCCCGGGCACGTGCACACACACGCCCACGCCTGATTTGCCTTCAGCCGGGAAGCCGAGTCCAGGGGATGGGACGGGGAGGAATTGAATGAGTCGATCGTGAGCCCAGAGGCCTGCAGTGTGACTGTCCCTTTAAAAATCAAACCCTCTAAGCAGGGGATGCTGAGGAGGGAATGCATGAGCGATCGTGAGCCCAGAGGCCTGCAGTGTGACTGTCCCTTTAAAAAGTAAACTCACCATGCAGGGGAGGGACAGGTAAAAGCTGAGGGAGGGGTTTGCAGTGTAAAAATCCATTGAACAGGGTGACTTATGGCACACACACACACACAAACCTATGTGCAGCTGGAAGGGAAGCCTTTGCTTTCAGCTGGTGAGGCTGGATCTATTGAATGGGTGGCTGAACCCTCCTTCTCTGAACTCTGTGCCCGCCCCTGCCCACCTCAATTTCCAGCCGTCAGTTAGTCCCGTGATATCTTGTCCCGGGCTGTTTACATTTCCCATTTTCCTAACCCTCCCGTGACTTTTTTAAAAAACAGGACAAACCGTGGGACAGAAAGTCCCACAGGTTGAGGGATAAAAGGTGCCCCCCCTTCCGAAAAGCACAAGACCGTCATGCCGTACGTGTAAACAACCAGAGATCGACACGAATTCATCTCACTACATTTTCATCATATAAATGGCACCCCGGTAACCTGTTTCTTTGTGAACTAATACATGCTTTTGAGCAAAATAGAGAGGACATAGCCTAGGAGTGGATAACAGCAAGTAGAGAAAGCATGTGTGCATACACACATGGATGTGTGTGTGTGTTCCCACACACGTATGCACACACAGGGTTTCCTTACCTGCCCTCTCGTGAGCTATTTTTCTTTTTCTGATGTTGACTGAAGAATTACCGCTGTCAAATTGATTCTACGAAAAACCAGCTATCAAGTTATTTAACTTATAAGATCTAGTTCTACTCAAAAGTAAGCATTTAAAAAAAAAAAAGGAAAGGGCTTATTTTGAATGCAGGGCTAGAAAATCTTTTCCCACCAAGGACTGAACTTCCTTGGGAAGAATCTTTCAGGTATCAGGGCATATGCCCAAATATTCTTTCTCTTAAGAATCATAATCACCCTACATCCTTCCTCTATTTTTCATACGCACATTCATTCTCACTCCCCTATTCCCTTACCTTTTTCTTTACTGTCCCACATCTCTCTGTTGTTATTCCTTCTCTTGCCCTTCCAATTTAGCCTTTTATAAATAATAATAATAATAATAATAATAATATTTATTTATATCCCTCCCCTCTGTTAAAACAATCAGGGCAGCTTACAAAAATTAAAAATACAAATACAGATTAAAATCCCTAAACACCACCCACCCCACCCTCCCCCATAAAAAGATATTAAACCAATATACATTAAAAACATCTACAGTTGCCCCTCCACATTCGCGACTTTCACATTCGCGGTTTTGATTACAGTATTCACAGAAAGCCGCCTGCCCCCCCCCTCTCTCCACCCTGTCCCTTCCCAAGGCAGCGAAGGGTTTCTCACGAAGCCCATCGACGCCTTGGGAAGGGGGGATGGAAGCCTCCCTTCCCTCCCTCTCTCCATCCCAGTCCCTTCCCAAGGCAGTGAGGGGCCCCCTTCGCCACTTTGGAACAGGCGGGGGGGGTGAGAGTGAGTAGTGATGGGGGCTCCTGAAGCCCCCGTTGCCATTTGGGAAGGACGGGGTGGTGGTGGGAATGAGTGGCGATGGAGGCTCCTGAAGCCCCCGTCGCCACTTTGGGAAGGGGGTGGTGGGAGTGAGTGGCGACTGGGTGGGTTGTTGCAGGTGGGTGGGGGGAGGACTATTATTATTCACGTTTTTTTCACACTCGTGGGGGTTTTCCGCCCCTAACCCCCGCGAATGTGAAGGGACGACTGTAATCTAAAAGCTAAAAAGCTACCTTTGATGCCGATGGGAATACAGTAGTTTAAAAGCCCACACGCCAGGGTGGGGGAATGAGAATGTATGATTTAAAATAAATAAATAATTATTTCTCTTAGGTACTACCTTAAGGAAATCTTTCCTCTTGAATGGACATAATACTTTTAAAACCTCTCCTATTGGCATCAAACATTTTTTCAGAAGCCTGGGGCAAAGGCAGTGGCTCATTTCTCATCTAGTAGATGCAAACAAGTTTGTTGGCAGCTTCAAAAAGACTTCTTTGCTTTTCTTTTCTGATGTTTTCCAGGGTCCTCCTGGTCTTCCAGGAAGAGATGGGATCCCTGGACAGCCAGGGTTGAGAGGAGCCAAGGTATGTTTCCCTCTTTGTGCAGGTCCCTTTTACTGAATGACAGTAGTGAGATCATGAGGGATACCTTGAGACACTGGCCTGCATCTGACCAGCACTGACCTTGTGAAAAACTATTTCAGCATCAAAACCAAGCAAAAACAAACAAACAAACCCCTGAATTCCCCTCTTTTCTGTTTTCAGGGTGAACCAGGTGAACTAGGCCTCCCAGGAGCACCTGGACCTAAGGTAATATAGTTCAGTTTCTGCAGAAATTAGTATAATACTGTTGTCTGGTTTTGCATTAGCAACAATATGTCAGGCTATTTTACTGCGCAGTTAACCTTTGGCCAGACTATGGTTTATTTTTAATTAATTTTTAATTAATTTCCTTCTTCAGAGCACTCTTGTACGATAACTATAAACTGCTGTTATTTGAAATCCATTTCAAATTTCACACAGGGTTATTTGGGGGAAAACATCGCTTTGAAGCCTATTTCAGAATAACTTCCTCCAAAGAACAACTGAGAGTTGTTTCATGGCATTGAGAATACAGCAATAGAGGTACCTAGAGCTACTTGATGTGGCAGACTGGCAGGGTTTTTCCTGTTGTGCCAGTACCATGCTACTATTGTTATATTTACATAGTTTCCTGATAAATCACTACAGACTGGCAGGCAATAGCTCATAGACAAGCACTATCTATAATAAATCACTACGGACTGATAAATGTATGATAAATCACTATGGACTGGCAGGCAATAGCTCATAGACAAGCACTTTGGGTAGTACTGCCCTAGGACCTTTAGAACAGCCATAGGAAATAGTGGATTTCCAAGTGTTTTTGGCTTTCAGCTCCCATCATCCCTAGCCTGCTTGGTCAATGGTGAATGATTATTTGAAGCTATAATCTAGTAATGTATGGAGAGCTAAGGTGGCCCACTCCAGAGCTACGTGAGAGGAATCCAATTCCCTGGGGTTTTTTTCCAGGTGGCCATGATACGTAAACAAGTCTGACTCGATTCAGATTTGTAGTGTAGGGTTGCCCCAAGACAGATGCTGGAAACATTTTTCTTTATTACAGCTCCCAGGATCCTCCAGCCAGCATTTCTACTATAACCTTTTTCAAGTTCCGCCTGACTATTTACCAGACAAGGCAGTCAGTGAAGGTGCATTCTGGATCTTACAGTTAATTCATATTCTTTATATGTGTGTGAGAAAATGCAATAACTACTCAGCCATTAAGCAGAGCTTGTTCTGCTTTCAGGGTGAACTAAAAACTGGAATTTCTTGAATCTGTTACTAACTTTAGAAGACAATGCAAAATATTTCCTCTACCCCCTCTATTGAAGATATATGCCAGGAACCATAACTTTTGTTGATATAAATAACAATGCATGGTCATGCTGCTGTGCAGTTAATACCACAGAAAAAACACTAAAATTGTCAGTAAGTGATATTATGGCAGCAGTCATCCATCATCTCCTTAGCTGTTTGCTAGGGCTGGAACTTCCTTTGCAGAAACACCCTATTTTAGCAAACACAGGTGGGGAAGCAAGTAAAATGAATATTTTTTTAAAAACCCACAAGTCCAGATACCATCAGGCATCACAGTAAATCCCTGCATCTGGGCTGGCTGATGCCCTCTGGGTCTGGCTTCATTGCTTTCTTAGTCTACATTTTGGCAACTGTGTTTTTCAGCCATTTTGCCATCAGGTCTGCTCTCGATAAAGAAGGGCTGAGCAAAGTGCAACGCCCCAGGTGTTGTTGTACTGCAACTCCCAGCATCCTTCTCCTTTGATTGTGTTGGCTGGAGCTGATGGGAGCTGTAGTCCAGTTGGAAGGCTGTACCTCTGTGTGAAAATTTCTCACTTCTGTGTTCTTCTTTACATGATATAGGTACAGTATATGTATGCTATTTCCATATAATTGCTGTTGCTATTTGAGAGTCCAAACCCCACCCCTGGGTTATTGAGGTAGTGCCTTTCTAGGACTTCCAGACAACCATTTCTCTCCTCTATATCTTTCCTTTTCCATCCTTAGATGTAAGAGTTTCATACATTCTACAGTTGTCCCTCAACTTTTGTGGGGGTTAGGGGTGCAGGATCCCTGCAAAAGTGGAAAAACTGTGATATAGACCCACATATTATGCAAGAGATACATTCTGGAACCCTTTGCATATAGTGATTTTTGCATATAATCGTGAACACTATTTTTTTTAACCTGAGAGAATGCTTCCCTAGGCATTTCTAGGTCCTCCAACACAATTCTATGGTCAACTTCCACCAGAAGTTGACCATAGAGTTGCACTGGAGGACCCAGAATTGCCTAGAGAGAACATATTTTTTTTGGTTGCATAAAGGGCAGCAGTGGAGGCAGTGGCAAATACCATAATCCATGAATAATAAAATCCTTGAATGCTTAACCTGCAAATGTGGAGGGACAACTGTATTATGTAGGAAGAAACAGTAGCCAGCTTGACTTTCATCTATTAAAATGTTGTCTTACATTCAGATGCATTCCCAATCAGAGTTTCTTGCATAAAATCTTCAGTATCATGTAGCACTTCATTATTGCTCCCAGTACTCATCAAATGTGGACACTATGGACTTTTTTGGATGTGGTTTTCTAACGGAAGCAGCCTCGTCCCCATTGCGAGGCTGCTGTGCGGCAGGGGGTCCATTTCGGATGACTCTCTCCCCTGCCGATACCGTTGTGGAAGTGATGGGAGGCTGCAGCGCCATATTTGGTGATTTTCTAATCATGAAAGTTGATCGTGATTAGGAAATTGCCAAATATGATGCTGCAGCCTCCCAGCACTTCTGCAACAGTATCGGTGTGGGCACAGCATCATCCAAAATGGACCCCCTGCAGCGCAGCAGCCTCGCAACGGGGACGAGGCTGCTTCCGTTACAAAACCCCGTCCGAAAAAGTCCTATGTATGCATCCAGCTAGTCATGTAGACAAATGACTAAGGTCAGATATAGTACAGTTAGCATTTCAACCCTATGGAGACTTAGGAGATTTTCACACGGGGCCAAAATGCCCTGTTACTGCCCCGCCACCTGCTCTCCCATTCCTGCCACAGAATAATGTAAATCTTTCACACACTTACCTTAATTCTGCGGCAGGAATGGGCTCCCCCTCCCCTTGCTGGCCGGTTGTAAATGCAGCTGTCGTAAGGCTGCTTTTATGACTGGCCGTCTGAAACGTTATCACGTTATCGTGTGATAACGGCCGGGCGGTAAACTTAAACAAGAAAACTCCCCCAAACATAAAATCAGTTCACCAAGCACAAAAACACACTTTACATCACACAATCATAACAGGGAGAGTAAAATAAAGGGTGCCACTTACCTGGATGTCCAGATCATACCAGGAAGTGCTCGGAACGCACCTCCCCTCTGCAGCTGTTATTTCGGAACAGGAACGGGGCTCCTGTTCACACACCCGTGATTGCGTGATAGTGACGGAATGGAAGGTCTATTCACGATGAAAAATCATGATTACATTGTTCCAGAACAGTCATGGGAGCAGGATGGATGCAGGACAGAACGGGGTCAACGTCGTCCGAAAGGGAAAACCTTTTCCAACCCTGTTTTGTTCCTGCCACGGGATATATAGCCCATGTGAAAATCTCCTTACTGTGACACAGTAACGTAAGCTGCAGCTTTCAGTGTTTTGTGTTTGATTTGTGTTTGTGTTTGAATGCTGTCATCTGGCATTCAGAAGAATGTGTGCAGGCTGAAAATGAGGACAAGAATGGGGCTGCCCAGGCAGTCTCTCCCAATTCCCTTTGTTTGCCTACCCCAGTCCCTTCAATCTCCGATCTTGCCACATGGACTGAATATGGTATGAATTAAGGTTTCTGTTCATAGTATCATGAATGTCAGTAAAGAGCTCCACATGATTAGGGTTCCCAGCTGTGTGGATCATCTCATTCATGATCAACTTTAGGATTACTGCAAAACACTTTACATGGAGCTGCCTTTGAAGAGTGTTTGGAAACTTCAGTTGGTCCAAAAAAGCTGCTGCCAGATTGTTAACTGGGCCTGGCATACAACTCCCTAGTTGCAACAGTTCCACTGGCTGCTAGTCCATTTCTGGGCATAATTAAAGTGCTGGTCATGACCTATAAAGCTCTATATGGCTCAGGTCCAGGTTATTTGAAGGACTATATTCTCCCATACAAACCTGCCTGTGTTTTGAGATCTCCCGGGGAAGCCCT
Source organism: Gambelia wislizenii (assembly GCA_030847615.1). Lineage (NCBI taxonomy): Eukaryota > Metazoa > Chordata > Lepidosauria > Squamata > Crotaphytidae > Gambelia > Gambelia wislizenii. The sequence goes on from JAUMIR010000001.1 coordinate 341,410,492, forward strand.
TCTCTGTTTCACCATCCTCACAGGTATACCTGCTGGGAACTCCTTTCCCAGAGAGGTTAGACTGGCACCCTCCTTACTTTCTATCTATTGGCAGGTGAAAACTTTCTTGTTCCAGCAGGCCTTTGAGAACTGACTTTTTTAAAGGGGGAAACAGACCTTCTATAACATGCTGGACTTTTTCTGTTTTTAATTGTTTATGTTTTTAGTTGATTTTAATCTTTGGATAGTTTATTTACTTAATTTTAATATACTGTGCATTTTTATCTATGTTTGTTTTTAACTTTTGTAAGCCGCCTTGAGTAGCAAACTGGGAAAAAACGGTGGATATAAATAAATGTAGCAAAAGCAGAAGCAGAATGGCCCTCCCTCCATCCCAATTGCCATTGCCCTGGCTGCAGAGGGAGAGAAGCTAAGGCAGGCAGAGCTCCATCTTGCCTTGGCCCAGAAGCAGAACGGCCCTCCCTCCATCCCAACTGCCATTGCCTGGGCTGCAGAGGGAAAGAAGAGAATGCTAGACATAATCCCTTCCCATACTGCCATCCCCTTTCCTTTTGTATCATGTCTTCATTAGATTGTAAGCTAGAGGGCAGGGAACTGTTTCGTTGTTCTTTTTTTGTAAAGCGCCATGTACATTGATGGCGCTATAGAAATAAAAGATAATAATAATAATAATAACAGCAGCAGCAGCAGCAGTTTACTCCTATAGACCTCACCATTCCATGTGGCAAGATCAAGGAATGAAAGAGTTTGGGCAGGTGCACACAGGGACTGTTGGTGGCATGGACAATAAGCACAGCCTTTCAGGCTTCAGGCATTCTTTTGTGTCTGAAGTGGGCCCCGGTTTTACATGTGCAGCAGAATTAGGTGGCAGAGACCTGCAATGGTACAATGGAGTGCACTGCTTCAGGTTGTGTAGCGGGCTGGGATACCATTTGGAAGCTCCTTGCAAGTTATTATTTTTTAAAAAAGAAAATTTAATATATCGGTATAACTTCCATAATCTTTCAGTCTTGCCTATTCTCATTAGAGCTGATGGAAGTTGTAGTCCCACAACATTTTCAAAGCAATACATTTCACATGTCTGCTAAAGTCTTAACAGCACAAAGAGCCAGAAACGAGAGACTATTGTGGTTTTCACCACAGAGCATTAGGACTTTCCTCCTTTTCCTGCTTCTCAATCTTCCTGTCTTCATTCACTTTTTCCATCTAACCAGAATACTCTGCCTCCTGATGTGTTAGAGCAACTTGCTTATTACTACTCAGCCCCATTTAGGGCAAAACCAGAAACTGAGGTAACATCTCTGCACTTGTTTTTGTGTGTATGAAATAGTGTACTTGTATATGTGTATGGAGGCATAATAGCAATAACAACAGAAATACAGTGTACCCTGGCATGTTGAATGGCTTGTGGAATTACTGTAGTAGTCTAGAGCACAGCTTCTTAAACTGTGGATAACTGAATATGGGGTTTGTGAAAAATTTGGCAACAGTAAAAGGTTTATATACTTATATACTCAGAGTCGCCTAAAAAATTCTCAGCCGAAAAGGGGTCGCAAGTGGAAAAAGTTTAAGAAGCCCTGGTCCAGAGCAGGGCCAGGGAACCCACAATGTCCCAAATGTGGTTGGAATTCAGCTCCCGTTATCCCTAGCTAGCACAGCTAATGATCAGGAATGATGGGAGCTATAATTTAACATCTGAGGGGCAACAGGTTTTCCATCCCTGATCTTGAAAAGCATTCACCACTTCCTGCATCTTCCATTGCTACCTGGAGTTCTGAATATTTCGACAGCCTTTTTCTTGAATCTGGCCTATTTGTGAGTAGTAGTTCTAATTTTTAACTCTACTAGTCAAATATAAAGATTCTAATTTATTCATGTAATTAACTTGGCATTCCTAGATTGGGGTGGGGTGCGGTGGGGTGGGCTGGGGAGGGAGATACATATTCTACTTTTATCAGAAGTTTTTTCCATCCATTATTGTTTAATTAACAGTGTACATGAACACATTTCAGATGAGAATGACCTTTGTTATTGATGTCTGGGAAGCTAATGTCATATGCCTATTAAATGAAAGCAATTTCCATTTTCTGTAAGCTATGCTAACATAGCCCATAGTTAACTTTCTCTCTTTAGTTCATACATTCTGTGAATGAAACGCAAAGACTTTTGGAACAATCTTGACACCAATGTCTGTTGTTAGACGTCTGGACTAAATCATGCTTTCCTCACATCCCCTCTAGTCTTGCTTATGGAAGATGCTTATTTGTCTGAAGGCTAGCGGCCAGGGCCACACAACTCCACTGGTAGGAAACAGTGCAAAGATGTGTGCACTGATTGTTCAATGTACACTGAGTACATTGATTGCAGTTTTTAGTTGTGTTTTGCATAGATTTATGTACACTAAGTAGTCTGAAGTCTGACAACTACAAAACTCAAGATAAGTAGCCTGGGTTATTGTCCAGTTTTGAGCAACTTTGCATGCTTATTCTGTTCTGTTGTGTACACATCTCTAATAAGATGCATCATGCGTGCAACCAGTTTGAGCATCAGACTACAGAATGCAGATCAGCAGCACATGCCATTCTGAACTGTGTTCAGACAAATAGGCTTAATGCATGGGATGAGTGAGGCAGCATTACAGCATTTTGTTCTGTGAAGACTACATGAAATTTCACATTGCTAAGGCTGCATTGTTTAACTTCTTGTATCTCTCTGTGTGTGGGTACAAATACATGCATTTATGATACACTGATATATTCACCATGCTCAAGTTTATACACCCTGTGAGTAGAAGACAGGAGCCTTTCAGGCTTGCATTTCCTTGAGTTCAACTTTGAAATCCTGATTGGCTTGCATATGACTTGGATATTCTTTACCCAGCATTTTATGTTATGTGTTCTCTGCTCTATTCACACTTTTTCTTATTTACTTACAGGGAAGTAAAGGCGATGCTGGACTACCAGGAGCACCTGGTGAAACTGGCTTGGCAGGTCTTCCTGGGCCCATGGGTCCCCGTGGACAGCCTGGTCCCCCTGGTCCCCCTGGCCCAGGCTTTGTGGCTGGATTTGTGAGTAAAAGAGAAGTACCATTTGATATGCCACAGTTGCACCCAGACCCAGTTGTGCAAGATTCTGATGAAAGTATCAGTTCAGTGTTATCAGTGGTGATTCTGATGCTGCTCTGGATGTGTGTGATGCTTTACAAAAATAAACAGAAGTTTACAATCTAAAATTCAACACAGAAGGCAGCAGCAGAGAGATAAGAGACTGATAAACAAGAGGAAAATCGTGTTCTGTTTGTTGTTCCACTTGCTGAGGCTTAGTTTTTAACTAGGGAATGAAAACTGAGGATTTAGCTGAAGGATTCCTGGAGAAGGAGAGTTTTGAAGGAACTGAGAGCAGTGGCATCATTTTGTGTTTTAGGAAGGTGGTTCTAGGCTTAAAAGGGCAAAAAGGAAGAAAGAGAGAAAGAGAGCTTCAGTTGTTCAATGTGGAGGTACTAGAGGAGCAAAGGTGGGGATAAACTGAGGTACCAGGGTAGGGGCATAAGAGGAGGCAGAACTGAGGCTTTCTAGTTAAAAAAGCAGATTTTGACCAGTGTAGGTAATGTATCAGTTCCTCCCTCCACTTCAACCATTTGTCCCTCGGGAAAGTGGAATGAGGTATGCAGCTTCCGTTGTTGTTGTTGGTGGTGGGGCGCTAGCTGGATAAAGTGGCATTTGTCAGCTTGTAGGGCCAGTGAATGAATTTCTCAGAAATAAGAAATGAGTTATAATATTAATCTTTAACAATAGTTAATTAATGTGTGTATATAGTTATCTATAATAACAGATTATTGTGAGTACACGCACATATATAATTATTATATAAAATTTATTATACTTCTTTATAATATTTAATAGAAGGAGAAATTATATGGGGACAGCTACCATTTTTACATAAGAATGTCTCTGGGAATTATGATATATCTTGACTAGAGTCATTCTGGGCCAGTAAATACAGTTGAGCAGCTGATAGCATGAGCATCCATAGGGGTCTTCTTTAAGTGTAAAGAAAGAAAGAAAACTTATCTTTCAAACTAAGGTATGGTAGAACTGCTCCCTCCACCATTTCTGTTAACTTCCTCTTTGTTCCTTCGTCTAATTCCCCTTCCACAAAGCTGAGCTAAAATCTTTGGTTCAGTTCTATTAGGAAGTCAATGTGGTGAACTGTTTTGGTAGCAGAGTTCTGAATCAGGTGTAAGAGAGTCTAAGTTGAGACAACGGACAACAGGAAAAGAGAAGGCTCTGATGTTTGAAGCATGAGATGGAGGGTAGGGAATCAATCAGGTTTCAGTGTGAGAGCAGAAAGGAAGGAAGGAAGGAAGGAAGGAAGGAAGGAAGGAAGGAAGGAAACACCTCATATTTGCTATATGCTCTCAAAGTACAAGGGGGGCTCAGAGGAGATAAATAGGCTCTGCGGTGGAGAAATGGGGGATAATGGCAGAGGAGATGGCTATCAGGAGTTGTGAGAGGATAGGGTCAAGAGAGTACATGAGTGGTTTGTCCCTCTAAGTTTACAAGAGCTATAGAAGTAATACAGTGAGAGATGTTCTGACGTATTCATAGCACAATCCAGTAGCTAAGAATGAGCCGTGGGACTGCATACTCATTTCTCTCCTTCCTTCCCCTCCCCTCCTTTCCTCTCCTTACTTCCTCAGCTTTTAGATTCACATTTAATAAGCTATGGCTTGAAGTTGTTTTAAGTTCTTGGTTAGTAAACTAATATCAAACCACAGTTTCCTATTTGGGTGGTAATCAATAACTTAGGTTTAATTAAACCAGAATGTTAACACTGAGAAAAGGAGGCAACAATGCGGGGCAACCTTCTTAGCTGATAAATTTCGCAAGGCAGGAGCTGTGTGTCCAAACTGAGCCGTTGTTTATTTTTTATATTCAAAGTATATTTACTGATTTACAAAAGCATTTGCAAACCATAGCTCATTCCTCACAAAGGGGCATGCAGAGGGAAAGGTGACAAGATGTAAGCCTGTTGACTAACTAATTGCATCTGCTATTACTTAGGATGATATGGAGGGCTCCGGGCTGCCCCTTGTTTCTGGTGTCCCTGGAGCACGTGGCCCAGAAGGGCCTCAGGTAAATTCCTCATTCCTTAGTTTCACCTTTTCTTTCTTGTAAGTCCAGAATGCACACATAGTATGAACCCAGGAGCAAGCATTATTAAATAATATATTAAGCTTTATTTCTTATTGCATTGGATGGTGCTGCAAATCATTTTAATGTTTTGATGGTGTCCCTCAAGTCCTTTCATTTCTCCATTCCAGACTGGTCATTTGTTATTTATACCAAAAAAAAGGGCATGCAGCCTTAAGAAAGTTGTGCATCCTTGGAAATTATATTTTGACTTTCTCTATTGCAAGAAATATGCCATGCAGGATTTTCATTGGGCATACATTAAAAGCTTGATGCGTTGCCACTTCCCAGTTACAAAACTCTGCTCTGCTAGTACAGTATTACTCTTGCAGAAACAAGTCTTCTAGTGCTGAGGTATCTATATCTCTAATGACTACATATTAGTGGAATGTCAGGCTACCTTTGAAATGTACAGATCTTCTCTGTAGATTCTTATATTTAAGATCTGAATTGCAGATCTCACACTTTAACACTGAATTCTGCCATTATTATTATTATTAAGCAATGCTAAATAAACACAAGACATGTTTAAGCATGGCTTTTAGAAGGCTGTGTTCTCATATAGTTCATGAGTTTGGTTGAAGGTTTGTATTTTCTTTTTTGTAGGGTCCACCAGGGCTTCCAGGACTCAAGGTATTGCTTTGATTTTGTGTTTAAATTGGTTGGTAGGGAGTAGGGAGTATTTCTTAGTTTGCTTTAAGCCACAATTACACCTACAAATAAAAACTCACTCCCTTTGTCTGATATGAACTCTTGTTTATTTTATAGCACTCACCTGTCATATTTGTCACTGTCCTATTCAAGTTAGGATAGTAACCAAGTTAGGAGCAGACCAGTCCTTTTAGTTTACTATCTCTGGCTTTTCTTTGCAAACGAAGATTCAGGAAGGACTCATCCTGTGCTTTCTGCAAGCGTGCTGATGACTAAAAAGGCCAATCCAAGATAAACAAGTCCAGTTGCAGAAAGCACAGCAGAAGGTCTCCTTGGGTGATGTTTCCAGGTTATGATTCTTTCTGCGTTGTCGTTTCTCTTCAAGACTTGTTAGGCATGAGTTCTCAAATAAGGCTGCAGCATTGTGGATATTGCGTCTGCATGCTTCCCGATGTGAGGCCAGGGCGGACCATTGTTGGTGATCAATTTGGCCGAGCCTGAGATGTTGCTTCAGGGAGTCCTTGTATTGCTTTTTTGGAGTGCCCCTCTTACGCTGACCCATGGCGAGTTCAGCATAGAGTACTATTTTGGGGAGGCGATGGAGAGGAGTTTACTATACAGCAACAGGGAAAGATGCTAGTGAACTGGTGCTGTATTGTGTTTTGGTGTGCTGCCTTGTTGCAGCAAAGGACTCAGAGTATTCTCTTGGTGTAACTTAGGATAGTGCAAAATATGCCACTTGAGACTTTGCATCAGTCAGATGTGGGTAGACAAAGGTTATGGCAGAGCAATACTGGCCTGTCCTGGCACGAAAATCATAACTGTCTTTGGGGCTATCTACACAAGGGGGAAAAGTCCAAAGTACCTCATAGTACAGTTTTCCCTCTGTATCCATGGATTTGGTATCCACAGATTTATGTAATCACGGCTTGAAATAATCCAAAAAGCAAACCTTGATTTTGCCATCTTATATAAGGGACACTATTTTGCTATGCCATTGCATATAATGGGACTTGAGTATTCACGGATTTTGGTATCCACGAGGGGTCCTGGAACAAAACCCCAGCGAATATGAAGGGAAAACTCTATTGGCATCTTGCAGCAGCAGTGACATGTATAAATGGTTTTTCTGGCCTTGGAAGCCCCCAAAAGCCTCACATTCTTGATGGCGGCCGTGAGTGATTTGCTCACGTTAGTTCTTCACTGCCACCGTTTTTTTAAAAAAAGTCATCCTGCTGGTGTGATAGAACGATTTCCCAATTTTATAGGACAGCAAAACAGAAAATATTCATCCTGTTTTATCGTCTTAGCGATCGCTTGCTAAGGCGAAAATCCAACATGGTGGCAGCAGGTGCTTGCCCTGCTAGCAAGCCCCGCCCCCCACTCTTGCCCAGCCAATCAGCTTTGTGCTTCCTTCAATTTTTGTTGTTGCTTGATAGCTGAGACAGACAAGCAGGAATACACACCCCCTTCGTGGTTTTTTTAAAAGTATGGGAAAATCTCCAAAGGCTTTTACGCCGTTTCTGCTGTTTTGGGCCCCCCTTCTTCTGAATAGTGTGGATTGGCGCTGGATCCTGTTTAGACAAGTAGAGTTCCCAGCAAATTCCATGAGGGGTATTTTCACCATTTAGACGGGCCCTGAGTTAAACAAACTGGAACATTCTCCTTGTGTTGATGTAATGGCTTTTCCAATGGAAGATGAGTATTAGCCCCAAAATATGAGTGCCAGTTTCCTGTTCCCTTTGTTCTAACAGCCCTGGCAGTTTATTAACAGTTATGCAAGTGAGCATTTTGTGTTATGTGTATAAAGCATGGTGCATATAGTCATACACAAATGAATAGGATAGTTGTGGGGGGTGGTATCAGATTCTTTATACAGGCAGTAAAATAGGCCTTATGTCTGTTTTTTTTTTTTTTTTTTTTTACAACTTTCAGGGAGATGCTGGCAGTGTTGGTCTCCCAGGTTTGCCAGGACAGAAGGTAAGCCCATGTTGTAAAGTCTATGGGGTATATGGAAACAATTGTCTACATTTTTAAAGCAGTCTTTTATTCATGTGTTGTTGCTTTAAAAACCATTTTAATGGGAGTTGGATTGGGTTGCTGAATGGCATTTGTGATAAAGCTGAGGTTTCTTTTGTTTACAGGGAGACCCTGGATTGCCAGGAGTGGACGGGCGCCCAGGATTAGAGGGTTTCCCAGGACCTCAGGTGAGCATGAATCCGAATGCCATGATTCTCTCAGGGTTCTGCCTTAAAAAGTCTTTTGCTGACAAACTCACAGAAAATGATATTCTACAATGGTTCCTTTTCAAACTATTCTGCTTCTTGAAATTAGCAAATTAAGATAACTTTAGAAATATATATTTGTGAGGGACACTGCAGAAAGCACAAAAAACCTGAAAACAATCTTCACAGCAGTCCTGTTCTGATCTCTCTTGTATGATCTTTGCCCCTACACAGTTGACTCAGAGTGATAGCGTTGTTTTCCTCATCTATGAATGATTACACATCTCAAATATTTGTGATTGCTATTATTATGAATAGCTTTCAGCAGGCAAATATTAATTGCCTTCATCGGGGGGCGGGGGGAGAGAGAGAGATTGAGAGGGAGGACACTGTTCTTCATTTTGTATGTCGGGAGCAGATTAAATGATGATGGCTTACCCAAAGCCACCCAAAAAGTCCATGGCTGAAGTGGGTGTTCAGACCAGGTTTGCTGGAACCAAGTCCAGGCTTCCATCTGCTGGACCACACTGGCTGCCATTGGCAACACACTCCCTCACTAGACACAGGTCTCCATTGTGTGAAATTGTCTCCTTCCTTAAACATATGTTTTCATCTCCTCTTATTTCTCATTTCAGGGGGCAAAGGGTGACAGAGGGGACCCAGGGGCTAAAGTAAGTACCACCCAAGAGTTGAGAATGAACTGATCATTTGTACGTATATCTGGGGTTGAGATTTATCATGGGAGATTTGGTTGTGGAGACAATAGTTGGTTATTCAGGCTGTGTTCATCAGAATTTTAGAGCAATATATTCCTATGCACATATGTGATCTAACATGTCTCCTCAACTCTCCTTATCACCAAACATATGTACCTCTTTCTCTCTATTGTTATACCAGCATACACCTTGATCTGAAATTTCTCTATGCTAGTCTCTTAATGGGAAAATTGAGAGGAAAGTTACTGGGCAGGACAATGAATTACTACCACTACATTTGCTTTTCATTTGAGTGCTGATTCCCCCCCCCCCAAGATGAAGAGAGTAATTGGACCTTCACTAATTGAGCAGTGTTGCAATTACCCTCTTAAAACCAAAGTGTTCTGCTCTACTTATGCATTTTTCTCAGTGCCACACTAAGTAGGTTAGAAAGGTGGGCAGTCAATCAGGTTTGGAACTGAACTCCCTAAAACTTTCAATTGTGTTTTCCCCTTCTTTTTCTTTTGAGGGTGAAGCAGGTCGAGATGGAATAGGACTTCCAGGTCCTCCTGGCCCCCCTGGTCCTCCAGGACAAATCACATACCTGTCCAGTGATGATGTAAGCATATCTGAGCCTTTCACATTTTGAATACTGATCTTTTGCTCTTACTCTTCCAGAACTGTGTTATCTTCTCAAGGTGGATAAGAATGATTGGAGTCATTGTTTCAGGAATAAGTTCAGCATTTTAAAAAACCTGATAGGTGTTCAATGTTCAAAGGTGCTCAGAGCCTGTTCTGCCATAACTAGTCTAGGGTAAACAATCCTGATGATGCACTTTCGCTTAAGAAAAGAAGTACCTTTGTTGCATCAGATTCTGACACCAGCAGATATGAGGGGGCACATGAAATTGGCCAGGGGACTCTGATTTTCCTTCTTTCTACCTCTGCTCAAGCCTTCTCCAACCCTGTCACCTCTGTCTGTTTATATGTCTGTCTGCCTGAAACTACGAATAGATCTATACTGGAGTAGTTTAATGGTGACTCTAATCAGTGCAATCATTCCCAGCCTTCTACCTCCAGCAATATAAAACTACACCTCCCACCATCCCCAAGACAACCTTGCTATTTCTGGACCACTCTTAAAGAAATTCGTATGCCACAACATTTGATTGTCTTGCTGCATAACCTGTACTCAGGACAAGTGGCTACAAGTGGCTACAATTGAATGGTTTCCAGTTGGCAAGGGGGGGTCAGGCAAGGCTCCATTTTATCACCCTGTCTGTTTAACTTGTACGCTGAATACACCATATATAAAGCAGGATTAGATGTGGAGGAAAGAGTTGTGAAAATTGGAGGAAGGAACACCAACCATTTAAGACATGCAGATGATACCATACTACTAGCAGAAAATAGCAAAGGCTTGGAATGATTACTGAAGAAAGTAAGGGAAGAAAGTGCAAATGCACATTTACAGTTGGACATTAAGAAAACAAAAATAATGACCACAGTATGTTTACGTTATTTTGAAGCAGATGATTAAGACATTGAAATAGTTCAAGATTTTCTATACTTTGCTCATTCATTAATCAGAATAGAGACTGCAGTCAAGAAATCAGAAGACTAGGACTTAGAAGGGCAGCTAGATAAGATACTGAAGTGTCAAGATATATCATTGAATACTAAAGTTAGGATTGTCCATGCCATCATATTTCCTGTTTCTGTGTATGGCTGTGAAAGCTGTACAGTGAAGAAAGCTGATAGGAAGAAAATAAACTCATTTGAAATGTGGTGCTGGAGAAGAATTCTCCAGATACTGTGGACGCTAAAAAGACAAATAAATGGATCCTAGAGCAAATCAAACCTGAGCTCTCCTTAAAAGCCAAGATGACTAAACTGAGACTGCCATAGTTTGGCCATATCATGAGATGTGACTTACTAGAAAAGACAATAATGCTTGGTAAGGTAGAAGGCAGTAGGAAAAGAGGAAGACTGCATTCCAGATCAATCAAGGAAGCTATGACCCTGAATCTGCACGGCCCAGGCAGGGCTGTTGAAGATAGGGTGACCTGGAGGTCTCTCACTCATAGAGTCTCCATAAGTTGGAGTCAACCTGACAGCAGTTCACAACAAGAGGACTTGATGTGCATCCCTACCCACCCATATGAGTTTCTAGCTAAGGATATCCAGATGGCTACTAGCCCTGTGAATCCAGTCATTGGGATAGCATTCACTCATTAGGAGAGTGGAGAAAGGGGCAGCGTTAGTATCTTAAAAGAGATAAAGTTAAATCTTAACTTAAAAGAGAGAAAGTTGATTAAATAGAAATAAGCAAATAGTGGGTAATTGGGCTGGGATATAAAACCTAACAATGCTGTCAAGGAATTCACAGTACTTATCCTGTAGATAATTACATGTCTTCATACTTCTGGATAATAACAGCAGAGCTCTGCAGTCTTGCTAGGTATGAGATATGTGATTTGTTTGTCTAAATTACATCCACAATCCTATACACATTTACCAGGGAGTGAGGCTGATTGATCATAATGGAACTAACCACTCAATGGTACTAAATTTATTGGAATGTGTATAAAATACACTGTTTAAAATATCAGGGTATGTTGTCCCTGTTTTTCCAACAAAATTATAACATATAGGATGATGTCATAATTCCTGGTTTATGCCAGTGAGTCCTCATGTGGTGAAAATAAGAAATTCAATACAGGCTGAGCATCCCTTATCCAGAATTCCAAAATACTCCAGAATCATCCACATAGGTGGCTGAGATAGTGACACCTTTGCTTCCTGATGGTTCAATGTACACAAACATTGTTCCATGCACAAAATTATTAAAAATATTGTGTATCAAATTACCTTCAGGCTATGTGTATAAGATACATATGAAACATAAATGGATTTCATGTTTAGACTTAGGTCCCATCTCCAAGGTATCTCATTATATATATGCAAATATTCCAGAATCTAAAAAATCTGAAATATGGAACATTTCTGATCCCAATCATTTTGGATAAGGGATACTCAATGTGTATTAAGTCTGAATTCAATTCCAGCCTGCATCCCCCTGTAATATTCTTAACAATTATTTACAATTTCTATTAAATCAACAGTAGCAGCTATGGTTGATTTAACAGAATTTGTCAACTGTTGGTAAGGATGGGCGGATACAGATATTATTGTCTTGTTACCTGATAAATAAGTTAGGGTCATTAGTCAGAATTTTGTAGAGCTTTAAAGAAGGGATTAGTCTTCATGCTAAAGTATCGGAACCTTCACATTTGTTTAAAAATTCATTTTTTAAAAAAAATACAATTTTGTTATTTTTAGAAAAACGTACCTGCTTTTCCAGGCCCAGAGGTAAGTAAAATGTAATCTCTTTTCATTGCATCATTCTGACTTCTACAAATGGATGTCTGCTGAATACAAACTTCAAGAAAATAAAAGTAGCTGCATGGCAGATTATAACATAAACTGGTGGATAATGCAGTAAAAATTCCATCAGTGGAAACTTGCAAAGAGAAGCAACTGACTTGGACAATAATTTCTTACCAACAGCTTACAGAAACTAAGCTGGAGCAAGAAAATATATTTATTTAATTGAATGTATTCTCCCAGTGTGGTGTGAGAACCAGTGTGGTGTAGTGGTTTGAGTCATGGGCTATGGAGATTATCAGATGGGGCAAATATTCCAGGGCAGGAACGGAACAGGGGCAAGAAAAGGGCTCCATTTTGGATGATGTTGACCCCCTCTGTCCTGCCCCAGTGCTGCTTCCGGGGTATTCTATTCACGATGAAACATTGTGAAAAGAACACCTCTTCTGTTTTCTTCTGTGTCTGTCACGGAATCAGGGACATGGGAAAAGGATCCCTGTCCCTGTTCTGAGATGACAGGCATGGGGGAGGAGCTCCATGCTGAGCACGTCCGGCCACAAATGGGACATCAAGGTAAGTGGCACCCTTCTCCCCATCCCCGGGTTACTTTTTTTAAAATTTGTTTTTGCCTTTTATTTATTTCTTTGACAGCTGGGGAGGGGTTATTTTTGAATTTCCCTCCCACTCGCAGGATTTCAGCCAGCCAGCCAGTCGTAAAGGTAGCCTTTACGATGGCTGCATTTACAGCTGGCTGGCAAGGAGGAAGGGAGCCTGTTCCTGCAGCGGAATGGAGGTAAGTGTGCGAACATTTACCTCCATTCCATTGCAGGAACAGGATAGGAGGTGGCGGGGCAGTAATGGGGCATTTTGGCCCCATCTGATAATGTCCTATGATTCTGGAGAACAAGGTTCAAATCCCCACCTGGCTATGGCAAGTCATACTCTCTCAGCCCCAGAGGAGGGCAAACACACACACACACACACACCCCGAACAAATCTTGCCAACAAAACCCCATGATAGGTTCATCTTAGGGTCACTGTAAGTCGGAAATGACTTGAAAGCACACCACAACCACATTCTCCCAGTATGGGATAAGGTAGCTCACAGGTCAGATTAAAAGAATGAACAGCTAAAAGAAATAGTGATGATTATTTAAAAACAAGCAAACAAACAAACTAGCCCATTAAAACACAATTAATATAAAACGTTTAAAATTGTAGCATAAAAAAAAATAACAATTGTCCATCCCTTTACCCCATAATCTTACTTACCATGTTAGGGGTTGCACTTAGAACCTATTTCCAGTGCCAGAGATGAGCAGCCACATGCATGTAGGAAAAGGAAATGTAGCATATAGGAAAAGGGAATTTAGGGCTTGATCAGATGAGTACAAGGAATGTATTTTAATCTTAAAAGGCTGAGCTGAAGTTTCATGGAGAGAACTCCAGGCTATCCAGGCATTATGGTTGTTTGCAAGGATGTGATAGATACAGCAGGGGTAGGAAGTCTCTAGACTTCCAGGTATTGTTTGACTCTAGCTCTCATCCGGCTCAGGCACCATGGCCCATAGTCAGGCATGATGTGAGATAGAACCCAGTACATCAGGATTCTCCACCCTAGTAGACAGAAATGAGAGTTACCATGAATGTTTCTTCCAGGTCTAAAAATGCTGTTGCCTGAATTCTGTTCTTTGTTCCAGTCAGAGTAGATTCATTGAATCAGTGGAGTTTAGCTTTGTGTTAACTCTCCAGTCAGCTTTTGTTTGGTGATCTACTCTGGGACTAAGCACTAGGATCCAGACCTTTGGATTTAGTACCTTGTGCCTGAAAATGCAATTAGGATGCTTGATAAGAGGGCAAAGTTTAAGCATGTGAGAGAAGTCCTAAGGCTGGACCATACCAAAGGCATTTCTAGTCCGGCAGTCTAGTCACTTGGTGGCCAACCAGATGCATGTGGGGTAGTCCAGAAGCAGGACCTGAGTACAACAGCATCCTCCCATTCATGTTCCTCAGCAATGGATATTCAGAGGCAAAGTTGGCCTCTTGTGGTTATGGGCTTTTTCTTAATTTTTTAGCTACTACATATACATCAAAATTGATGTCTATGATATATGCAAGAAAACCCCAGCAGCCGAAAATAATTCCCGGTGGCTTGGTGCTTATAATGTTTACTGCAGCCATTTCCTTTAGAGGTAATGTTATTCTGTTTTCTTTTTTGCAGGGCAAACAAGGCCATGCTGGTTTCCCAGTAAGTACTTTTCTTGGTCATAATGGCCAGCCATAGTGATTTCTTTGTGCTCTTGCTGTGTAATTTAAACTGCTGTACAATTTTGCTGCTTAGTGAAGGGGGTAGCAGGATATCAAAGGACTGGATTTTCTATTGATTCTGTTGAAAACAGGAGACAAATTGCATCAGCTATTTAAGTTAGCAATGCAAATAAGTCCATAAGAGCTGCAGGGCTCTAAACCGTTTTTTTTTTTTAAAGGACTTATTTGCTTGTATATTCTGACTTTGCACTTTCACTACTCTGTTCTGGAAAGTGGCCATTTGTGGTAACTCCTGAATAAATGTGTTTGGACTGGAGAGTAGCCCTACTGAGGGTAGTCCAGTGGAAGGTTAGGGTGACCATGCTACAAGCCTCAGTGAGGTGCTCTCCTTCCTGGAGTGCAGTTCTAGCTGTGAGCTAGTCTACAGCCACCCAGAGGCAAAGGAGGTCAGCTTTTTCTTATTGCTTTTAAACATTTGTCAAAGGTTGTGCTAGTTTGACAGGAGCCAAAAAACCAAAAGAAAACAGAAAGTGTGTGAGTTTGTGGAAGATTGTAAGGTTGTCCTAATTCTCTTTCTCCTGTCCTTTTCCTGAGTGATCCAGGCAACAAGAAGCAGATACCAGTCCAGCCATATCCCTGCAGCTCACTTGCTGTTCCTGTGTTTTCAGAGCTTAAGACCTTGTGAATACTCGGACTTGCAGATCGCTCACAGTTTTTAATAAGCCCCAAAACTTGTCTCTCTCTGTGTGCAGTACTTGTTCCTGCTGTTTGCAAGTTCTGTTAATTTACAGAGAATAAGGAACATATTGCATTTTTCAAAAGCCTACTCATGACTTTACAACAGGAAGAAAGTACATCTGAACTATGTGTTATATTTGTTTAGATAACCAAACTCTTTTTAGCACTTGAGTAAATAAATGTTTTAAAAATGAATATGTGAGCAGGCCTCATTAGTTTTAAAGTTGGGTTTCTCCAGATTTTTCTACAGTTGACTGTCCCAAGGCAAGGCAGCAACTAATTCTCAGGCAGGGTGATTTGCTTGAGTTTAAACATACCAAAGAAGAAGAGCAGGGCCCTGCTGGCTTAGTGACCTGGTGTCCTCCAGATGTTTTGGACAGCAATTCCCACAAGCCCAAGCCAGCATGGTAAATGGTCAATGATCATGGGAATTTAGTCTACAAAATTCTAGAGGGCACCAATTTGCCTAGCTTTGGTTTCCAGTATACCTTAATACCCCCAGAGGAAGGGAGATATTAGGTGGGAAATGCTGGAAAAGAGAATTGCTCTATTGATCTCCTCATTCTGAAAAGACTGTGTTCGGTGGTGGGGAGAAATGCCTTGATGTCATCAGCTGCATCTGTGATTCCATCCATAGGGGCCTGTAGGACCAAAAGGTGACATAGGATCCCCAGGTGTTCAAGGCTCACCAGGACTGAAGGTATGATGATTCAAAGTACTTCCTTGCTGTTGTCTTATTTCCAATTCTCTCCACCATCAGAAGTACCAACCACTCTCTTTTGGGATTTTTAGTGTTACAATAATTTATTAGCGACATGAGAAGTACAGTTGGCCTCCACATTTACTGAGGTTAGGGGTGCAGGACCCCTGTGAATGTGGAAAAAACATGAATATTTTTAGCCTCCCCCGAAAAAAACCATATTTAACACACAGAAAAAGTATGATCTGTAGATTCAATCCACCGCAGATGCCTTTGAGGTGGCAGAGTTCCTTTGCAAAGCAAAAGTGGATAGCTTGCAGGGCTTGCTGCCACCTCCACTGCTGCATTTTTAATAGGGACTTACAAGTCTTGCTGCACATTTGCAGTCTTTCTCAGTCTCATGAGGCTTGCAGTCCCTATTCAAAATGACAGAGCAGCAGCAGCAGAGGCGGCTGCAAATAATCTGTGATCAAACTCACAAAAATTAAATCAGCAAATATGGAGGGCTGCCTGTATTTCACATTATGTTTCTACAAAATTCTCACTACTGCTTGTAATCCTCCTTTTGACTAGAAAAATGTGAGCTGGCTGTTTTGTTGGCTGAAGACTGCAGAAGAAGCTCTATTATGCTGATGTTATGATAAGTCTTAGCAGAGTCTGGAAAGTGAAAATAAAGTTACGTTGTGTTTGAAAGCTACAAATCAATTTAATAGAATATTTCCACCCATATTTTGATTTTTCCACATTCAAAATGTGTGCTATTAGATTTTTTTTAAAAAAAAAACTCTCTCCTGTGGGAAATGAGAGCCAAAGACTTCTTACTGTTTTAGTAAGAGCACAAAGGATTAATCAATGTGTGTGGAATCTTCATTTGCGAAGAAAAGCCAGAGAGAGAGAGAGAATATGAAGATACTCTCCTTGGCAGAAATTAGAAGGAAAGATGTACACAGCACCTGGTGTTTCTCAAGTGATGTGGGAAAGGGCATAGTTTGGACGAGCTGAGACATTACATTAATTGCTCATGTGAATCAGTTAATGTTGCATACATAATTGCTTGTACAAATGTGATCCATCTTCTGGTCAGAAGCAGCCTTTTCCACCTTAGAGTCACAGAACCTCTTGTTAGCCAATATGTATGATTTGTCTGATTCACACATTGCAGCAGGGATTAGAACTAGCAGCATAATTCTGAACCATCCCTTGGCCTTGAGAATATTCAACAAATCTTTTAGGCAGTAGTGAACCTTTGGGAAGTAATTTGCATGTGTGTAATGTTGCAAGAACACTGGACAAAATCATACACACACACACTTCAATGGGATCATTGTACTAGATAGTTGCCTATAAGGTAGGACACTATGGAACATTACTCAAATTATTGCAAAGTTTACATTTTGATAAGAGATCTGTCATAATTCTTGTTTCTTTTTGTCTCCTGAACAGGGTGAGAAGGGAGAGCCAGGAGTTATAATTGGCCCTGATGGAACATTTATAGCAGCTAATGCAAAAGGAGAAAAGGTAGAAATTAAGCATATCCTGCTCCTCTTATGAAGAATTTCACTCACTAACCCAGTTCTATTTTTCTGCAGGTAGAATTCCTTTTGCATAGTGCAGGCTGAGAGCAGAGCCCTCTTAAACTGGGGGAAAGAATGAGGGTCCCTGACTCAGTTGTGCTCCTGTGGTGAATCTTCCCATTTTCTTTGCTGATTTGGAAGAAATTACCACCGAGTTTTCTGATGTGCTCTTTCCATGAAAGATCTATTGGGAACCACTCACACGGGGTTCCCTAGATGATCTAAGAATCCCCTGTTTAAGGCACATTCTCCCACCATGCAGTTCTTTTCTTGGAGAAGAAGAGTGAGTATTTTATAGACTGTAATGTGGCCATGAGCATGATAGAGAAGAGTGGCCATTGGTGAGTTGCTCTCTGGCAGGAACTACCAACACATCCAATTTGGAGTGATGGGGAGTTGCGCCTTTCCTGATAACTGATTAGGAAGTTGCAAGGGAGGCAGCAGGTATCTCAGCCAGAACTATCTAGACACATGGTTGTTGACAGCTCCTGCTGCTAGTAGTAGCCTAAGCTCTCTCTCTCTCTCTCTCTCTCTCTCTCTGTGTGTGTGTGTGTAGAGTAGGGATGAGAATCTTGTGGCCCATCAGAACTGCAGCTCCTAGCATTCCTTACCATTGGCTATCCTTGCCAGTGCTGCTGGGAGCTGTAGCCCAACATCATCCAGAGGGTTGCATAGTCCCCACTCCTGGGATCTGTACACTACACAATTACAGCATTAATGGTTTCACTGCCATAGCTGCCATATGATTGTGAAGAGCATGTGATGAGCGTCTGATGAGCAAATGGGTAGGGAACATGAAGGAGCCAATCCTGTTGCTGGAAATTGGTATGGGAGGGGTGTCCTAGAGTGAAAAGGTGAGGATGACTGACTGTTGCGAGGGGAGGTGAAGATGTGATGAGGAGAGGGCTGGAATGTGCATATGGTTGTGAGTGCAGCTGAGGGAATGTATGTGCAGTAGGAATATTATTGAGAGAAATAGAGGCAAAATTGGAATACAGAGTGAGAGGAAAGAAAGAACCTAATAACTTGTTATTGAGTCTGGCAAATTCTGGAGTTACATGGTCACTACAGAGTGGGACTATCAAATAGTTTGAAGGTAACCACGTTGGAAACAAAGTTCATTTCTGTAGTACTGTTTATGCAATAAACCAATCTTTATGTTTTGTTTATCAAATCCAGACTCCTCGTGAATTATTTCCCTTATTAGTATTTGTTTGGCACACCTGTGAGTAAGCACACACCAATACAAGTACTATCTATAGTAAGTCAAACCCCAGTCCAAGGAAGGGATAAGGGGGACATTTGACATAAAGGGTAGCAACTGTGGAACTGCGGTCTCCACAGTGATATCCTATGGAATTCTGGGATTTACAGTTTAAGAAGGGTACTTGGAATTCTCAGTCGGAGGCCTACTTCAGTGCCTCACTAAATTACAAACCCCAGGATTCCATAGGATGGAGCCATGGCAATTAAAGTAGAATTATAGTGCTATAATTGTGTAATGTAAAAGAGCCTCTTGTGTAGAGCTTCCCTTCCTTTTTGCTGTCTCTTTAAGAGTAGCAAGTGGTTTCTCACTGACGAGTGTCAATAGGAAAGGGGACCCAAAGCTATGGAAGTCAGGGCACTGCTGTATCTTAAACTATCTTAGGGTGGAAAAGCTCTGTTTGCCGCCTTTTTTTTTTTTAATGTTGGTTGCTCCTAATGTTTTAACCCCTGTCATGGAATGACCCTCTCCTCTGATCACCCAGGCAAAATCATGTGGGATGCTCTATACCACCCTTTCCTGACCTGGTAGCTTCCAAATGTGATTCTAATGAGCATGCTGGACATTAATTGCTAATGGCCATGTTGGATAGGGATGATACAATAGAGAGTGGCAGATTTCAAAAGGCTGCTCTGAACAGAGACATGCTTTTATAATCACCTTTATTTTTGTCTTCAGGGTGAAGCAGGCTCAAGAGGACCTGTGGGACCAGCAGTAAGTTACAAATGGTATCTTTGCTTTCATGCAAGGAATTTACATTGAAGTAAACACTCTCTTGTCTTTCTATCATATCTACCACAAATTGGGAGCTGCACAAAAGCACTGCTATATTTTCAAATGTAGGACAACAAGAAAAATAATAACAGAGAGATGATGATACCATGAAAAAAATTTAAATGTTTCACCAATTAAACACTAAAATAATGACTGAGATAAATGAAAGAAAGGTAGTGTTTAATTGGTGAAACTTTAAAAAATTTTCATGGTATCATCATCTCTCTGTTATTATTGTTCTTGTTGTCCTACATTTGAAAATATAGCAGTGCTCTTGTGCAGCTCCCAATTTGTGGACAGGGAAAGCTGAACAAAATATTTCAGTGTTAATCTTTCCTGCCTGGTAGAAGGACCCCTGTTCAGCTACCTTCACCTATTTCAGAGAGGACAAACTGTAAGGAGCTTGAAGAAGCCTTGCCTCCTCCTCTGTTCCCATGGCTTTTCTTTCCCAATTGACATTCAGTATTCTGTATCTACTGAATACAATGTTCAGCCTTTATTAAGGGTTTTGGGTTGCCCATTAGGGCCGTAATTTTATTTTATTTTTAAAAAAATTCCCCTGTATTTATGCAAACTCTGGGATTTCTGCATTGCTCCATTTTAGTCAGGCATCTCAGCAATCATCACCCCAGTTTGCAGCTAGAATGAAGGATGATGGTCTGGCTTGCCAGTTCCACTTAGAGCTATGAATCCTATTGTGTGTGATATGTTACGACCATCACAAGAACACACATTTTACAATCTCTGTCTTTCTAACCCAGATTTATTCTACCATGATTTTCTTTCCTTTCTTTCCTGTTTCCTTTTATAGGGGCCACCTGGGAGGCATGGACAGAAAGGAGAAATTGGCTTTCCTGGAAGACCTGTAAGAATTGTTATTTTAGATTTTTCTTGTGGTATATTTTCTCATCTTATAAAAGAAGTGGGAAATAAAAAGGGCAAGGTGGTTGAGACCCAGTAACGACTGCCAGCTCTCAGTTCAAGAAGGATTCGAGAGAAGGCTACAAAAATTAAACTGCTAAAACACAGGCAGTGTTAATTCACTGAGTCATCAACAATGAAGAAATGAAACCATTTTGAAAGGACTGTAGGGCCCTGTAACACTCTGCAGTGGCTCTTCACACACCTGGCTCTGCACGTATATCTTTGGGCCTCCACTGAGAGTCCCCATTTAGGCTGATCCTCTTTCCTTCCGAAAGCACAGGTGCCTGGCTTTGTGCTACCTCCTACTTGTTTCATTTCCCTGTGTGGGATCATGACCACACCGATCTTACCAACATCAAGGATGCCCCTGCAGTCCTTTTTTCAGCGATGGTCTGTTTTTCTAGCCAGGGTGCACCTCCCTGCCAAAGGAATCCCACAAGCCTTTTCCCATCACTTTTTATACACTCATCACATCTCCTGGAGATTCCACAGAGTGACTGCCATGCTCCAGTCCTGTGGCTCAGTTACTGACTTTCTCTAGTAAGGGTGTGACAGGACTAAGAAAGGACAGAGGGTGTCATGCAACACTAGATGAATGCAACCCCGAGTTTTATTCAGGAATCTGTGACAGCTGCAAGGATGTTATTGTCTGTGTGCACTCTGTAGCTCTAGCCCAGGGTGGGAATTGTGTGGTCCTCCTGATGTTGTTGGATTTCAAACTCCCAGGAGCTCTACCCAGCATAGCCAATCATGAGGAAAGCTGGGTGTTGCAGCCCAGCAACATCTGGAGGGATTCACATTCCAATCGAACCTGAATTGCCTTCTCTGTGTAGTCAGTCATTCAGGACAGAGCCTCAATACGGCATTTTCCATACCTGATGCTTTTTATACAAAGGAGTGGTATATAGCACCTACCCACAGAAAAAACTGGAGAGGCCAACCATTTCTTCTGTCAGCCCTTTCACACAATTTTGTGTGAGAAAGAAAGATCATAGAATCATAGAGTTGGAAGAGACCACAAGGGCCATCTAGTCCAACCCCCTGCCCTGCAGGAATATGCAATCAAAGCATCCTGACAGATGGCCATCCAGCCTCTGTTTAGAAACCTCCAAAGAAGGAGACTACACTACACTTTGTGGCAGTGCATTCCACTTCCGAACAGCTCTTACTGTCAGGAAGTTCTTCCTAATGTTTAGGTGGAATCTCTTTTCCTGTAGTTTGAATCCACTGCTCTGTGTCCTAGTCTGTGGAGCAGCAGAAAACAAGCTTGCTCCATCCTCAGTATGACATCCCTTCAAATATTTAAACATGGCCATCATGTCACCTCTTAACCTTCTCTTCTCTAGGCTAAACACACTTAGCTCCCTAAGCCGCTCCTCATAGGGCATGACTTCTGTACCTTTTTGCCATTTTGGTTGCCCCCTTCTGGACACATTCCAGCTTGTCAATATCCTTCTTGAATTGTGGTGCCCAGAAATGGACACAGTATTCCATGATGATGATGATTACATTGCCTAGGTGCACCATTTCTTCATTTATGCTGCATAACCTAAAGACCCAGTATACTGATTCTGTTGCTTTATTTCTTCTTTGCAGGGTCGCCCTGGTATGAATGGGTTGAAGGGAGAAAAAGGTGACCCAGCTGATTCCAGTGGAGGGCTGGGCTTAAGGGTGAGTGGAAAACCAAGTACATCTAAACTAAACATGTTGCCTGAATTTCTCTCTCTCTCTTTGGCTTTTCTTTGCAAACAAGGATTCAGGAAGGACTCATCCTGCGCTTTCTGCAAGTGTGCTGATGACTAAAAAGGCCAATCCGAGATAAACAAGTCCAGTTGCAGAAAGTGCAGCAGAAGGTCTCCTTGGGTGATGTTTCTGGATTCTTTCTGCGTTGTCGTTTCTCTTCAAGACTTGTTCGGCATGAGTTCTCAAATAAGGCTGTAGCATTGTGGATAGTGCGTCTCCATGCCTCCCGATGTGAGGCCATGGCGGACCATTGTTGGTGATCAATTTGGCCGAGGCTGAGATGTTGTTTCAGGGAGTCCTTGTATCGCTTTTTTGCAGCACCCCTCTTACGCTGACCCATGGCGAGTTCACCGTAGAGTACTATTTTGGGAGGCAATGGTCCTCCATCCTAGAAACGTGCCCTGCCCAGCGCAGCTGTGTTCTCAATAAAAACCTATTTCTTCTGGCAAGCCTACCAAATTTATTTTAAACTATGAATTTTAAATTAGTATTCTAAGTTTATGGATTATTTTAATCTAATGGTTGTTTTAACCCTATGTGTTTTAACCAATGTGTTTAAACGGTTTTACGTTTCAGTTATATACTGTATTTTAATTCATGTTGTACCCATCCTCGAGCTTTGGGGAGAGGTGGGCAACAAACAAACAAACAAACAAACAAACAAACATCCTCTATTGCACCTCTATGGTGAAGATGGGTATGTTAGCTTTTATGTTGGCTGTGCTCCTTTAGGACCTGGAATGAGGATTCTCAAACTTTGACATTATGTAAGGAAAGATAAAAGCACAGGCCTTCCAAAGTGCATCTAAAAACAATGTTATTTCTGCCATCATCTCAGTCAGTATTGCCCTACTATAGTTGCCAACATCTGAGGAAGCAAAGTACAAATAATTTTTAAAGCGGTGATAGCTAAGCATTTTTGCAGTTAAGTCCACTGTGTGGCAGAGCACCACTTTCCTATGAATATGTCCCCTTTTTCCTGGTGTCATTCTGACTTTGGTCTCAGGGAGTAGAATTAAAAAGAGGGCCATAGGGAAGGCCTGACTCTGTGCTGTATCTAGGCTCTTGTGTTTCCTCATACTCTGGTCCAGAGGTAACATAAACTCCCACTGTTCCTGCCACTTGGTTTCTGAGGAAGGAACTTGGGCAAAGTCATATAAATTTTTACCAGTGCAGTGCACTGGAAGAGCAATATCCTCAAATTTATAACATGCTCAACTTGTATCCTGGTAATGGCTGATGAAATAATTTGAATTCTTTTTGTGAGAGTATGAACTTTGCAAAGCATGGGGAAGCAATTATTATTTTTCTGTGTGGGTGGTGGAAGGAAACAAACAGTTTGTTTTTGTGGTAGCTGATGTTACATAAGACAGAGCAAACTTGAGTACACATTCCACTGCCTGTATTTTCTTCCTATTTTTCATCCCTTGAGTTGGCCATGAATCATGGGTTTCAGGTGTCATGGCCCCTAACAGGATTTTGACCTCGAGTAAGAAAAGATTTAAGGGCCTAAATACACAAAAGGCACCAGATCCTGTCTGATCTTGGAAGCTAAGCAGGGTCAGACCACCAAAACATACAAGGTGCTATAGGCTATATTTCAGAGGAAGGGACTGGTAAAACTACCTCTGAGCATTCTAAGAAAATCCTATGAAATTCATGAGGTTGCCATAAGACTTGAAGGCACATACATGCTCACAAGAACAGCTTTAGGGCACACACAGAGGCAGGATGGTTGTGCAGAGGTTCTGGGCCTCAGTTCTACACTCCTAGGCCACACAAAGTTATTGGATGGTTGTTTTTCCCTTTCTCTCTCTGTAGGGTCCTCCAGGGCTTCCTGGCCCTCCTGGCCCCCCAGGTCCTCCAGGCAGCATAGTTCCTGTTTATGACAACAATGTGAGTAAAGGCCTAAGTGCATTTCACTTGCTTGGGCAAACATGGGGGGGGATATACCTTATTTAGCTCTGGAAGTGCAATGTGTAATAATCTATTATATGCTGAGGTAACACAGTTCATGGCAACTGTTGTTTTAAAAATTTCAGGCATTTGGTGACGTGGGCCCTCCCGGACCTCCAGGATTGCCTGGTAAGAATGTTGTGAAGTCACAGAATGGGATGGAGTGGAGGAGATTTGATGTTGTTGTTTTCCCCATAAGTTCCTTGGAGCAAATCTCTTTGTAAATAGAACAGTGTGGGCAACTTTCCAAGGTGTGTGTGTGTGGGTCCAATGTGAACCTGTGGGGGTAGGGCATATCACCACTAGATTTGGTGCTGCAGTTGCCACAAAAATGGTGCACATATCCACCATCAGTTGCCGAATTTTGGCATCAACTCCAATGACTCTCTTTAAGGAGCTCTGTGATAAGCTATATTGATACTTTACTGAAGGATTGGGAGGTGGGCTTGAATTGCAGTTTGATATGGTGGAAAGTCAATCAAAACTGAGGGGTGTGCATGTATGTTACTGAACCTTTGTACAGAAGCAGGGAAAGATAAGTTCAGAAAGGTGCAGTGGGGTATTGTATAAACTGAGGAACTTGTCATCTATGGGTGACAGTTGGTTGATAGCTAAAAGACAATAAAACATCCCTCCCGGCAATTATCCCTCCACATATTTTGGATTACTGATCCCATTATCTCTGACTACTGAACCGGATGGGAGTTTGTCATACAAAACATCTGAATAGACTGAAGTTGCTGAAGGTTGGTGCAGTGTTATCGTAACATGCAGTGCTGTAGAACTTTCTCAGTTCCATTAAGACTTTCAGTATTAATTACTAATCTTTGCATCAGCCATATGGCACTCTCTGTGTAGAAACATGGCATTATGTTGCCATGTTGAATTCAAGAATACACTTGCACAGTAGTTTAAATCATGAGTTTTGTGAGTTTGTTCCAGGAGTTCTGGAATTTTGGCTATGTGCTGAATTAAAACTGGTTTACCTGTCTATGCTATTATGCTGTACCTTCTCACAGGCTCTTGGGGATTGTAAAGCCTTATGCCAATATTCTGTTTCAGGCTACCATGGTGCTCCAGGTCAGAAGGGAGAAAAGGGTGATGTGGGCTCCCCAGGACCCCCAGGTAAGATTCTTTGCAACGTGATAGTTCTATGGAATTACCACTTCTTTTTATCAAGACTTGTCATGGGTTCATGAAATTATCAGAAGCATGGGATAAGACCCTTGTGGCTTGGCTCACTTGTCTTGCACCAACCAGGGCTTCCTCCATATACATTGATGCTCCAGTCTACTTTAGTGCCCCTAATTTAGTTTTGTAGCATGCTTTGGCCTATGACGGGTGGGAATCATGCAGCCCTGCAGATGTTGTTATATCACAAGTCTCTGCAGCCTTAGCCAGCATAGCCTATGGTAAAGAATACTGGGAGATGCTGTCAAACAAAATCTGGTGGGCTATACTTGGCCCAACCTTGCATTAATCAGAAGAGCCAGAAAGCAAACTACACGCAGAACAAGCACCATACCACCAAGCTGTGGCTTTTCCCTTTTTTAGTATAGGATGAAAAAGTTTGGTTCATGTCTCTAAGTACTGTTGTTATTCTGTGCCTTCAAGTCATTTCTGACTTATGGTGACTCCAAGGCAAACCTATCACAGAGTTTTCGTGGCAAGATTTCTTCAGAGGGGGTTGTCTTTGCCATCTTCTGAGGCTGAGAGAGTGTGACTTGTCCAAGGTCACCCCATTGGGTTTCCATGGCTGAGCAGGGATTCAAACCCTGGTCTCCAGATTCATAGTCCAACATTCATACCACTATACCATGCTGGCACTTTATCTCTAAGACAGAGACAAATCTGGAAACACGTGTGTTCGCGTTTTGAATTCCATCCTAGGACTTGACACACCCAGTAAGTTTTGCAGCTGAAAATTTCACAACCATGATGGTACACATAGGTAAACATACATGCATAACCACGGTATACATTATTTGGTTTGTATGCAGACCAAACTACATCTGTAAAGATGGCCTGGTTCTTAGGAACTAGCCTTTTCAGTCCAGGTGTTTGAGTTACCAAAGATCCATAGCATCATTCTTCAAACCCAGAATGTACTTCTCATAGTTTTCTGACAAGAAAAATATGTAGAAGTTTCCAAAAGATATTTACTCTGCTTTCCCCCTCTGCACTGGTTTCCCAGTCATTTATTGTCCACCCTCACTGCCATCATAAGAAAGTTATGCACCTAGTTTTGGTTTTTTGGGGGAAGATACTGTTTGGTTTTACGTCAGGAGTTGGCACATGACTTCCTTTTGTACCCTGCCTTTAACAATCTTTTAGAACAGTCTTCTTCAACCTGACATCTTCCAGATAGAAAGGAAAGGAACTTCTCAGTGGAGTACATTGATGTTTGTCATTAAAAATGTCTAACTCTTCTTCCTCCCTTTTCCCCACAAAGGCCAGTTCCCTTATGACTTCAGCAGATTTGGTTCCACCTTTAGGGTAAGTGTTCCTTATTGAGAAGGAATGTTTACAGCTATAGGAAATGAGGGCATCAGTGGAAAATGAATGCATTGGGCTTAAGGAGAAGTACAACAATCCTGTTTCTCTTAATACATGTTTAGTGAGATAGGGCAATAGCCTTATGCTTTTTGATTCTGAAAGTATTTCTGCATCAAGTATGTGAAGTTTTTCTCCTTGCCCTGGTCAGTTTTAACAGCAGGATACAGGAAAGGGTTCAGTATAATGGACCAATTTTATCCACATACTTCCTAAAGAGATGGTACCAATTTTCACAGGTACTGAGACTTTGAGGTGCAAGATAGCAGTTTGCCTGCTCTGCCCACTCAAAAGCTGGGTGTTCCTTTGTTTTTGTTTTGTTTGGGGCTGGGGTTTAGACAAAGGAGCTCGGATTACTTGGTTTTCAGAGCAGTCTACCCAAGGTATAATTTCCTGTTAAGTTGGTTCTTGAGTTCCAGTATGTCATCCCTCTGTCACTTTTTAACCAACTTGAGTCCCCAGATGAGTCTCTTCTCACAGGGCTCACTGCCTCATGCTTATCAAGTTACCCTTCCCAGCCCTTCCCTTTAATGCAGGCTACATATGGATCTCTTTCTGGGCATGAAAAGTAGAAGGAAACGATGTGATCTTCTGCCCTCAGGCCTGTTACATTCTTGACTGGCATTTGATTGGCATTACATTGAATGAGTTTTTTGATGCCAGTCAAATAGAAACTTGCACCACAGAGATCTGAGTGGCACTTGTGTATGTGTCTGCAGGACATCGTGGCCAGTGGTAACTTTTAGTTCAGTAGCAGAAATTGGGCTGTGCCTCATCCCTGTCCTTTTCTTAGCCCTCTGCTAGCACTTGGGAAGTTCTGTTTATTTACTCACCTACGTACTCTGGAGGGCAATAGCCCTAGCTTTGGAGGTGAGGCAGGTAGGTGGGTGCATTTTGTTTGATACCTGCATATTTGCTTATCTAATAACTTTTCCTTAGGGAGAAAGAGGAGACAAAGGTGAACGCGGACTGAAAGGTGAAAAGGGGGAGCCAGGTGGTGGAGGATTGTTTGGACCAGGTGCTGCTGGACCTCCAGGTCACCCAGGATACCCTGGTCCTCCGGTGAGAGATCCCACATCACACAATGAGAGGGGTGATGGCTAAGGTCTTGGCAGAGTGGTATATTGTGCTGTATTCTTTTTTACAAGGTGGACAGAGCACATGGCCTGCTTAGGGGTGATGGGCTGCAAAAAAAAAGGGGGGGGAAACAGTAGCTCCCCGCAAAGACCAGGTGTTCTTTCATATTCTTGCTCTGTGGCAAGTGTTACTACTTTTCAGTGGAGCAGGCTGGCAGATGCTTTGTTGTCGAAGGAAACAGACTCTTGAGTCAATTTGCTTTCAGCATGGTCCAGGGAGTCTTGTGCTTAATGCAGGGACAGTTAATTATTATCCCTGCTCCCCAGTGCCTTTGCTGTTTTACTCATCCCATCCAGATTGTTGACTCTGGTAGCTATGCTTTTCCCTTTGCCACGGCAGTTTGGTAGGAGCAGCCCTACCACTGGGCAGAATACACTTGCTACTTCAGGTGGAAAAATTTTTTTACATCATTGGATTGTTACTGATGGTGTGTGTGTGTGTTGAGGGAGCAGGAGCAGTGTCATTTAGAGAGGACCTGTTCTACAAAGAGCCATGTTCTTTCTTCTTCCATAAGACTGCTCACCAAATACCTTTTCCAACACAGTAGTAATAACAGCAGCAGTGCAGAATGCCAAACAGATCATCGCCTTGTAAGATGTAAACTAAATCTTCATCTTAAGTTCAAACCTAAGAGGGGTGGCATCTTAAAAGAGGAGACTCCAAGTCAACAATCTTCAACAAGCTACCATGAGAGACAACTTCCAGGCAAATCTGCAAACAAAACTTGAAGACCATCCTACAGATCCTTCTCCTACAGTGCTCTGGCAACATATCAAAAACAGTATCCTTCAGTCTGCAGAAGAATCCCTCAGGTTCCCCCACAAGAAAAATAAAGACTGGTTTGATGAAAACAACCAAGAGATCCAGGAGCTGTTGGCAAAGAAGAGGACTGCTCACTAGGCATACCTCGCCCAGCCAACTTGCTATGTAAGAAAAGCAGCTTTCTGCCTCACATGTAGTAAACTTCAACAAAAACTCCAAGACATGCAGAACAAGTGGTGGATCAATATAGCAGAAAAGACACAACGCTGTGCAGATCTGGGTGATCATAGAGGATTTTATGAAGCTCTTAAAGCAGTGTTTGGACCTACTTATCAGGTCCAAAGCTCCTTATACAGTACAGATGGTCAAACATTAATTACTGATAAAGCCTCCATCCTGAATCGTTGGGCTGAACATTTTCAAAGTCTCTTTAGTGCCAGCTGAGTAGTCCAAGGCTCAGCTATCCAACATATGATACAAAAACCCATGAAAAATGAATTGGACATAGCTCCCACTTTGGAAGAGACCCTTAAGGCCATACAGCAGATGAAAAATGGCAAGGCAGCTGGGATTGATGGAATCCCACCTGAGGTTTGGAAACATGGAGGTCATGTACTCCACGATAAATTACATGAACTCCTTGGGATCACCAGCATTGAGGCCATGATATTGAGAACACAGCTGCGCTAGGCAGGGCACATTTCTAGGATGGAGGACCATCGCCTCCCCAAAATACTACTCTACGGTGAACTCGCCATGGGTCAGCGTAAGAGGGGTGCTCCAAAAAAGCGATACAAGGACTCCCTGAAACAACACCTCAGGCTTGGCCAAATTGATCACCAACAATGGTCCGCCATGACCTCACATCGGGAGGCATGGAGATGCATTATCCACAATGCTACAGCCTTATTTGAGAACTCATGCCGAAAAAGTCTTGAAGAGAAACGACAACGCAGAAAGAATCACAACCCAGAAACATCACCGAAGGAGACCTTCTGCTGTGCTTTCTGCAACTGGACTTGTTTATCTTGGACTGGCCTTTTTAGTCATCAGCGCGCTTGCAGAAAGTGCAGGATGAGTCCTTCCTGAATCTTCGTTTGCAAAGAAAAGCCAGAGAGAGAGAGAGAGAGTGAATGCAGTAGCAAGAGGGCGAGCAAGGCAAGCAAGATGGAAAATGCATCTTTATAAAGGGGGGGGGGGAGAAGACCTAAATAATTACCTCCCAGTCAGCCTGACATCAATACTAGGAAAGATTCTATCCAATCTGTAAGCACTTAGAAAGGAATGCCATGATCACAAAAAGTCAACATGGATTTCTCAAAAACAAGTCGTGCCAGACTAATCTCACCTCTTTTTTTGATAGAGTTACAAACTTGATAGATGAAGGGAACGCAGTGGATGTAGCGTATCTTATTTCAGTAAGGCTTTTGACAAGGTCCCCCATGATATGCTTGCAAAAAAGTTAGTAACCTTTGGGCTAGACAATGCAACTGTTAGGTGGATTCATAATTGGTTGACTGACCAAACCCAAAGGGTAGTCACCAATGGCTCCTCTTCATCTTGGAGAGAAGTGACTAGTGGGGTGCCACAGGGTTCTGTCCTGGGCCCAGTGCTATTCAACATCTTTATCAATGACTTGGATGAGGGAATAGGAGGCATGCTTATCAATTTTGCAGATGACAAAAGGGGTAGCTAATACACCAGAGGACAGGGTCAGAATCCAAAATGACCTCAACAGATTAGAAAGCTGGACCAATATTAACAAAATGAATTTCAACAGAGAGAAATGTAGGATACTACACTAGGGCAGTAAAAATGAAAATCCTATATCAGAGATATAGGATGGGTGACACCTGGCTTGATGGCAGTACGTGTGAAATGGATCTAGGAGTCTTAGTGGACCACAAGCTTAACATGAGTCAGCAGTGTGGTGCATCAGCTAAAAAGCCAATGTGATTCTAGGCTGCATCAATAGGAGTATAGTGTCTAGATGAATAGTGCCACTGTATTCCGTTTTGATCAGATCTCACCTGGAATACTGTGTCCAGTTCTGGGCACCACAATTCAGGAAGGATATTGAGAAGCTGGAATGTGTCCAGAGGAGGGCAACCAGGATGGTGGGAGATCTGGAAGCCATGTCCTATGAGGAGTGGCTTAGGGAGCTGGGCATGTTTAGTCTGGAGAAGAGAAGGTTAGAGGGGACATAATAGCCATCTTTAAATATTTGAAGGGATGTCATACTGAGGATGGAGCAGGCTTGTTTTCTGCTGCTCCAGAGACTAGGACACTGAGCAATGGGTTCAAACTACAGGAAAAGAGATTCCACCTAAACATTAGGAAGAACTTCCTGACAGTAAGAGCTGTTCGAAAGTGGAATACACAGCCTCGGAGTGTGGTGGAGTCTCCTTCCTTGGAGGTTTTTAAACAGAGGCTGGATGGCCATCTGTTGGAAATGCTTTGATTGTGTATTCCTGCATGGCAGGGGGTTGGACTGGATGGCCCTTGTGCTCTCTTCCAACTCTTTGATTCTATGATTCTAAGAACGGAGGGAAGTTGCAAATGTGCAGGTTATTTCTTTGAGTGGGAAGTGTAGGGAAAACTTGCCCATTTTAGGACTCAAGAATGGAGGCATTAGTGAAATGCAGGTTGTAGGTTATAGCTTTGGCTCTGGAGAATTTGCCAGAGCCCAAATAGGAGATGTATGTTCCTGGGTGAGGGGCTCAAACAAGGTACTTAGAGCTTGGTCAAAATTGTGAGATGATCTGGGCTAAGTGCATAGCTTGAGTTCTAATTAATTGCTTGGCCCAATCAGTACTGGGCGGTGGTGGATGAACCTGCTGTTAGACAAAGGATCAGCCTAGATCAAAGGTGGGCAACTGTGAAAAGTTAGGAGACCATGGAGGGCCACACCCCCACCAGAAAAAATAATCAATGTTTTATTTCAAAATGCCCCCAAATATCCTCTAGAAGGTGTGAGGGGCACCTCTGATATGCTTTTAGCCCAACATAGGTGTTTTTAACAGCAGGAAATGAGACATCACTTTCTGTTCATGGCCTGTTTCTTTAAAAAAGGACTTTTCTGGACCTAAAATTTCCCAGAGCCCCCTCAAAAATGGTGGAAATGCCCCAATGTCCCTAGAGTGCATTTTGGGGGTACCTAGGCAGCCCAAGGGGCCAGAAAAATGGCTCCAGGGGCTGCATGTGGCCCATGGGCTGCAATTTGCCTGCTCCTGGTCTAGATAATCCCCATTTCTTTCTGCTTCTATATTTCAAACCACATGTATTTCTTCCAGGGCCCTAAAGGGGAGAGTGTTAGGGGTCCTCCTGGCCCACCAGGACCCCAAGGACCTCCTGGCTCAGGATTTGAGGGGCGCCCTGGTCCTCCAGGCCCCCCTGGTCCTCCAGGCCTGCCAGGCCCACCTTCTTTTCCAGGACCACAAAGGCAAGGTGAGTAGATGATAGTTGCTGCTTTTTTAGTCAATCACTGCAAGTAGCTCAGCTTTTGGGGGGTCAGGACCTTAACAAACCCAATTTTCTTTCCTCTCCAGCTCTCAGCATTCCTGGTCCACCTGGGCCACCAGGACCACCAGGACCTCCAGGCATCAGTGATGCATCATCTTCATCTGGGGTAAGAAAATGAGGCGATGGCATGCTGACGGCCATGTAGAGTGGGATGGGCAATTTTGGAGGGCCCAGAGGCCATTTCCCACACACCTTACGCCTGCTGCAGGTCTTACTAGGCCTACCTGGTGAACTTCTGGTTTGGGTTTCTTTTTAAACTATATGCTCTGTTGGGGTGAGAGACACACAGTCTTTACAAAAGAAAACCAAAGTGGAATGATGGGGTTCCTGGCCACTCCTAACACAGAGCAAGCCATGCAAATAGCAACAGTGGGTTGTTTTTGCTGGGAGGGCAGGGAAAAAGTGAATTCCTATGAATGATCCTGCTTACTCAAGTGAGAAATTAATTAATTAACTGGTCAGAGATTGTCAGTGTGAAAGTGATGGCTGAAGCAGCATCTGCAAGCATTGGCAACTACTTCTGGCACTACCAGAGCAGCACTACCAATTGACACAGTAACAGCATAAGGGTGGTGACTCCAGATTTTGGGTTTGTCCTCTGACATTGCCCAGTACAAGAGGCTTTTAACTGTCTTCATTATGAGTGAGGTATTTGATGAAGTATCTTTTACATCAAGGGCTATCAGTGTGCTGGCAGTGTACAAAGCCCACCAGATAAAATGGTCACATTCAGTTGTACACAGTTAAAATTGGACATAGTTACTGCCCCATATACTGTGCAATGCTAGAGGGTCAGAATAAAGCAGGAACTAATGGTCTGGGGCCCTTAAACACTATATCATTACAGCATTATGACTCCACTTTCACTGCCATGGCTGCATCCTGTGGGATCCTGGGCTTTGTAGTTTGGTCAGAGGCAACAGCGGAGCTCTTGGGCTGAGCATGCTAAATACCCTTCTCTAAGTTGCCAGTTCTAAGATGTTGCCAAGTAGTATTAAAGTGCTATAATTTTGTAGTGTGAAAGGTTAACAGTTTGAGAAGCTCCTCCCCTTCTACTATTTATTGCAGTTGTAGTTCATTGGTTATAAATAAGCCTTGGAGATTTAGATACACATAGTCAGACAGTGAGTCAAAATGTAGTGCATTGTCCAAACTGATGAGTGTCAGCAAAGTTTCACTTCTTTGTTTTTGCTTCCATCCAATTACCTGCTTCCTGACTGACAGCTGCGGATCTTGCCAACCTATCAGAGCATGATGGGCAGAGCTCACGAAGTGCCAGAAGGACAACTTGTTTTCATCCGGGATAGAGAAGAGCTCTACATCCGTGTTCGCAGTGGTTTTAGGAGAGTCATTGTAAGTACCCATACAGTGTATGTGGAGACTGGGTGCCAAGATTTACAAGACAATCGCTTCAGAGAATGGCCTCTCTTTTTAGGATAGGAGGCAAACATTCAGATTAATGCAGCACTATATTGTTCATTTATATGAAAGTAGAATGTCATGTCAGAAAGGAGCACCCTCATGTTGTGATGGGCAGGATCCCCCTGCCCAAGCATGATTTAGAAATCCTCCTGCCCAAGCGTGCTCTCTGGGGGTGGTAGGTTGAACAGTTCAGTTTGGGGGAAAAAAATCAAATATTTAAACATTTTCAGGGGAGGAAGAGGAGGTCTTTAAGATTCTAGAGGAGCCTGTGTGTCCTCCCCCTGCCACAACCCTTGGCAGCTGCCCACCCCTGCTGTAAACCCTCTTAGCTCCAAATGTCAGCTGCATTTCTTTTTTTCCTCTGTAACACAGGCTGGCGAATGTCTTTCATTTGTCAGGGACTGTCCTACAGAACATTTCCTTAATAACACTCTCTTGTCTAAAAACATAATGTGATGAGAGATCTGCTCTTCCCTTATCAGGCTATGTCCACTGCGTAAAAAGCTCTTTATCTTTCCCCCATTCCCCAGTTGTTTTATACTAATTCAGGCAACCTTTGCTCCTTTTAGACATCACATTTGTCATATTGCCAAGAGGCAGTTGAGTTACCTTCTAGGAAGCTGGGTCTTAACTTGTTTAGTAGTTAGCGGTTCAGATATGTGGTGGTTTGCTAACTATCCATTCTCAGCCTTGGATTGAATTTGATATTGACAAAATCCATCCTGGAAAATAAAAATCGTTGGGACTGATGCAGCATAGAGTAGTGGTCATAGCTAAGAGCATAAATGGTGGGTTGGGAATCTGCTAGTTCAGATTATTTTTTTAGCCCTGAATTCACCAGCTGGTCTTAGACACACCTTCAGACCTTCTCCAATATGGTGATAAGAAAAGCAGTGTACGTTACAGAGTTGTTACATACATTTTTTAAATAGATAAAAAGCACAATATATATGTTAAAATAATGGTTCTGGATTGATTTCAGCTTGAGGAAAGAATATCTCTCTCCGGCCCTGGGTTGGTAAGTGAAACAGTTATCTGGCATTGTGATGTGGGTAGAAGGTTTATTATGGGACATTCTACATTTGCCAGTACTCTTTCATTGTAGTGATTTTATTTTATGTTCTTATATAGTGGGCATATTTCCATGTCACAATAAGCCATAGTTTTAGGTTAACAGTGGTTTGTTGCTTAAGCCATGAATTGCATGGCAGGCGATCAAACAAATTGTGTTTTTTTCCCTTATGTCTGGCATGTTTCTTTCTCATCTCTTTTATTAGCTGCTGTTTCTGGGTGGGCAACTGAGGAAACAAGCCACAGTTGCAGATTCAGCCATCATGACAAACTGTGGTTTAAAGCAAGGGAGGGGAAAGTACAGTCTGTGGGTTCCATGTCACCCATGGAGCCCTTCAGGATATAAGCACAATTTTGTGGAAAAAATGTCCCCAAATGTGCATTCAGGGGTGTGGGAGGTAATGGGTAATATCCCCCCCCCTCAGTTCATTTTAGGCTCAGGGGAGGCCTTTTTCCCAACAGAAAGTGACCCAGAAGTTGACATTCAGATCATTTCCTGTTGAAAACAAGGCCTCTGTGGGTCTAAAATGCCTCAGAGTGGGCTGAAAAGGTGGTGAATGGTGGTGGTGGTGAGATTGGGGGCAACCTCCAATTTCCCCCCAGGGGTTGCGGCCCTCTATAAGCCCCCACAGGGCAATGCAGTGCCTACCCCACCTACAGTTGCCCACCCCAGGTTTAGAAAAAACAGAATTCATAAGTCAGCAAGATTCAGATTGTAGTTTGTGGCTGGTTTACAAACCATGGCTTGTTAACAGAGGCAGGTACATCCTAACTAGCCACATTTCAACAAATGGCTTGTCTTAATGCACAGTCACATGTCTATGTTTGTGTCTGTGTGTTTTTTAAATTGAAAATCTAACATGTTGGGGAAAACCCACAAATGTATTATAAACACAGAATACATGCCATTACCAGCAATTATGATATTCCAGGAGAGATGGTTGGCTTTCTTAAGAGAGAATGTTGTAAAACATGGGGTGGGGCTTCAAAAATCCCTTTAAAATGTACTGTATTAAAAAATGTATTAAAAATGCCCTTTCAAAATGACTTTGAAAAAAACCCACCTGACTTATTAAATAATTCGCAGTAATGGCATTTCACAGCAGCTGCAACTTGTCTTAATGGTGTTTTTGCACCCATAAGTTTCACATGCAAGATGGCGGCTGCGAGTGGTTTACTCGCATTGGTATTTACCTCAATTTACCCTGCTGAACTTTTTTTTAAAAAGTGTCCAAGGTGCAATAGAGTGATTTTTAGATTTAACAGAAAAGCAAAAACCACCCACATCCATCCCGTATTCTTGCCTTAGTGCTCATTCACTAAGGCAAAAATCCAACATGGCGGCAGTAGGCACTTGCCTTGTTAGTAAGCCCCACCCCCCGTGCTCACCCAGCCAATTAGCTTTGCGCTTCCTGTCCTATGGGAAAGCGATTCATATCGAATTGCTTGTCCCAACATGCAGGAATGTGCATTCCCCTCGCTGTTTTTTTAAAAATTCCAGAAATGCCACAAAAGTTTTTCCTGCAGAGTTTTTGAGATTTTTGGGCCCCTATCTTTTCCAATAGGGCAAATCAATGTGGAATGCCATTAAGACAGGTAGGATCCTCCTTTCATTCTGTGAGCATTTTTGCCATTTAGACAACCCCTTTAATTCATTACTTTCCATCTCTGCCCTCAGGGATAGATCAGAGTAGAAATCTGGGGGTACAATTTGAATAATTTGGTCACAGCAGAGCATAATGGTTTTCGCATCACCCCTAATGAGTTGTAGTGTGGGGGAGCATGGGTCCAGGCTATCTGGCTCATCATATCTCCCGATATGAGCCTCTCCAGACCCTGAGGTCCACAAGGAAGTCACTTCTTTCAATCCTGCCACTTTTACACACTTTTGCTGTGTATTGTTTTAAACTGTATTGTTTAACTTTTAAAATCTCTTTAGACTGTATGTTTTTAATATGGTTAACAATTTAATTCAGTTTCAATGTTGACTTCTAAAATATGTTTTTGTCATCTTTTTAATGTGTAAGCTGCCTTGAATCCCAGCCTTGCAGAAAAAGTGGAATATAAAGATGCTGATGGTAGTAATAATCTTCATTCCATTCCAGGACAACGAGGTGTATGATAGGCCTTCCAGTGTCCACTACTCACATGGAGGCACAGCATCCTCTGGATCTCAGCGCACATTCCAGCAGCATTTGCCTGTGCATTCACAACGAGAGTATAGCGCTTACTCCACCGCCAAGCCCTGGAGAGGGGATGAAAGTGCCACCAACCAACACCGCCTTCCTGAGCAACCAGCCATCCACCAGCCTCACCAGGGTGCACAGCACCAACAAGAGCCACTGAATGCCTTCTTTAACAGTCGCCAGCCCGAGACGGCACCTTCTGCTGTCCATACTCACCATGACTTCCAACCTGCTGTGAGTGTGCTCTGTGCATATTTGGGTAAAGTTCTCATCCCTGAAGCTGCTGGGATTTGGAGCACAGTTATTTTGGTAGCTGTCTGAGCTTGCCCTGTAGAAAGAGATCTAGGGTGGTGCTATAAATGCATCTGTCTCCAGTAAACAAGGGCTGCAGCAGACAAGATGAGATGTGATGAGAACTATGCACAGCACCAGCCTGGAAAAGGGAGGATGAGAACTGGTACCCTAGGAGAAGACAAAGTGTTGCCCTCCAGATCTTGTTGGACTACAACTTCTGTCAGAAAAGTGTAACCAGTGGTAAAGGATACCCAAACACACCTGGAGGGCTACGCCCCTCCTTTATGTTCCCTTTGCTAATTCTGTCATCCTGCTACAGAGTGCCACCAGATATATTGGAAACACGACTGAAAACAAAAAATATAGGTGCGGGGATTTGGTGGTGCATATCCTTGGATCTGTAGTGAGGAATATAGAATTGGGCTCTGTGTGTGTGTGTGTGTGTGTGTGTATGAAAGAGAGGAGGGGGGTTCATGTAGCCCATTTAATATCATCAGCAATGGCTCTACAGAGTTTCAGGTGGGATTTTATACTAAGCCTGCAGGGAGTAGAATATGGATGGTTGTGCTTTTTTAAATGTCTGTTGTGTGTGTGTTTGTGGGGGGGGGTGTTTGCTTTTTCAATCTAGCGGATGGTTTCACTGTTTTATTTTGATTTATGTACAATGGATAGTTAATGTGCATGCTCCACAAGTAGAAATAAATATAGGTATGTACACTCAGGGATGGCTTGTGCCCAGTTCAAACATATAGAATGGTCCCTACATGAGGCTATTCTTCAAACTTTTAAAAATTAAAGTTCCTCCTATAGGGTTGAAAGTATTAGTCAGCTTGGTGGGTTTATTCCCCACCCCCCATTAGCAGCAATAGGGATGGGGAAGCTGAAGGCATTGAAACTGCTTGGGCACTCTATGTGTGGTTGTGTGTGTATGTAAAGAGCTCTTGTAGCACCTTTGAGACTGAGAGAAAGAAGCTGGTAGCATAAGCTTTCAAAGACTAAGTCTAATTCATCAAATGCATGGAGTGCAGTTATAACACTAGTTAAAACCCCAGCCTCATCACGGCTCTCTTGCTCAGTTCACATCTCCATTCTGTTTCCCAGCCAGCATCATACTACATTCCAATAATTCCCTCCAGCATTCATACCATTATCTAATCACCTTGGCTTTAGGCAATATCTTTCCCCCTGCCTTTGTCCCTCACAACTGAACTTGTCACCTCATCACCATACCCACAAGTTTTACATTTTTATTGCTATTCAAACATACAGCCTATTCATTCATAGCTATAAAGGTCTATTCCTCAGCACTTCACCCCATGCATCTGATGTAGACTTATGAAAGCTTATGTTATCAACTTCTTTCTCTCAGTTACTCCCAAAGGTGCTACAAGATCCCTTTGCATACTGATCCAGACTAACATGGGTATGTGGGGGGCGGGGGAAGCCATATGTTTGTACCCAGTTTTAAACAGGAAGCTACTTAAGGTGGGCCTTTCTGATCTACTCTCAAAAATGGTCTCAGGGTGTTCACTTAAGTAAGCAGCCCTTCTTGATTTCTGAAAGCAATCCTAGCCAGTAGCGCTACGCAACAGCCAGACCAGAGAATGACTTTCTTCCTTTCCTGGAAGCAAAGCAAGCATGGGATTTCTTTGGCAAGTTTCAGATTTTGATTATCCTTCCTGCTTTCAGGTCAAAAGAGGCACAAAAGGGGAGCGGTCTACTTCCCTAACCACAAAACAAAATAAGCAGGGGGTGGGGAGATAATGAAGATGCTTGCAATGAATTAATCGGAACTTACTGCATATGGTAAAATATATATTGACAATCTGGCATTTAAGGAAGTGTAAACATTTTTTTTCATCATTAAAGAAATGTACTGTGTATTTTACAGAATGCATCTTAACTCCAGGCCATGATAGCTGCAGTGCGACTCTGGATACTATTTATTTATTTATTTATTCAATTGCCATTCTGTCTCAGCCTTCTTCCAAGAAGTTCTAGTTAACATACATGAACTCTCTCATCTGCCCAAGTGATAAGAGGCTTCAGTATGTCATTATAGTCACCCCTTATCTTTGACCATAACTGTAACTTTCCAAACTCTATTTATTGCATGTCGATATAGTGGCCTCTGCCCTGCCACCCACTGTAGTCTCACAACATCCCTGGCTGAGAGATGACTGAGAAGAGTCGGTGTCCCAATTTGATAAGACTGGAGACTTTCCCTTGTCAGGAAGCAGAGCAGAGGCCAACCAAGATGCAAAGAGACCTAAGACTCATGCTTAGCTGCTTGAACTGTGCTGCTCACGCTTCTGCCTTACTTCTTAGTGCCTCCTCGAATCAAGAGAACAGTGGCATCAGCATTTTAATGAAATATTGTTACTTGACTCTTTCTCATGTGCTGGCCTTCTTTTTGGTTTGCAGCTCCACCTGATAGCTCTGAACACTCCCTTGAGTGGCAGCATGCGGGGCATCCGAGGAGCTGACTTCCAGTGTTTCCAGCAAGCCCGGGAGGTTGGATTGACTGGTACTTTCCGAGCATTCCTCTCCTCCCGGCTGCAAGACCTCTACAGCATAGTGCGTAGAGCTGACAGGAGCTCAGTGCCTATTGTCAATCTTAGGGTAGGTGTGGTCACAGGCCAGTCTTCATTTTATCTCCTTTTTTTGACAGTTATTAAGCTGGTAGACTGAGAATGCTGTGAACACAATATATCTTGATTTCAGCAAGGCTTTCAACAGGGTCCCTCCTGATATTTCTGTAGACAAAAGGGTCAGGGGCTAGATGATGCTCCTTACGTGGATTTATAACTGATTGATGCCCAAAGAATACTCATCAACAGCTCTTGTCAACCTGGAGGGTTCAGTCCTGGGGCTTGTGTTGTTCAACCTTTTTATGAATTATGTGGTTGAGGATGTTGAGATGATGCTGGTAAATGACAGCCATAGGATGGTGTAACTAATACCTTAGGCAGAAACAGGATGCATGATGATCTACACCAGATGGAGAACAGGGTAAAAAAAAATATGAATTTCAGAAGAAATAGATGTGAAGTTTTGCATTTAGTAAGAAGAACTAGTTGCATAAATACAGGATAGATGACACCTGGCTCGATAGCAGTACATGTGAAAAGAATCACAGGCAAGGGTGGGAATTATCCAGCTCAGAGACTGCATGCAGCCCACCAGAGCTCTCACCTCAGCTTCCCTGAGACCCCCGGTCACCAAATAAAATTGGTTCCCAGATGAAGAGTTGCTTTTTCAGAAGCGTTCAGAGGGAGGTGAAACTGCATTTTAAAGTTATTCTCCCTCCCCCACACTTTTTTTCAGTGCCTGAAATACACCCCCCCTTTTCCCCCCCAAAAATTGGAAGGACCATCTGGTCATTTACCAAGTGCAGTTGACAGAAATCTGAGATCCATGGGCTTTAGTAGCCCAGAAGTCCACGAGTCAGCAATGCAATAGCAACTGAAAGGGATAATGCAATACTAGATTGCATTGGCAGAAAGCTAGTGTCCAGATCACGATTCTCTTCCACTCTTATTTTAATATGGTCAGGCTTTACGTGGAGTCCTCTTCTGGACACTGAAGTTTAAGAAAGATACTGACAAGCTGGAACATGTCCAGAGAGAGTAAGAAATGGTGGAGGGCCTGGATATAAAGTACAAAGGGAAAATGCTGAAGGATGTGGGGTGGGTGGAGATGTGGTGCTTAAGAGAAAGTATTATAGTCACCTTCAAATATCTGAAAGGCTATCATGTAGATCAGGGTGGACAGTTGTGAACTCCAGATGTTGTTAGACTATAACTCCCATAATCCTTCACCATTTGCTATCCTGGCTAGTACTGAGGGGAACAGATGATAGAGAACATTTACTGTTGTAGCTCCTGAGGGTAGGGACCAAGTCTCTGGTTTCCAACTAAAAGTCTTTAGACAAAGAATTAGGAAGAACTTCCTGGCAGTCATTGCTGTTCAAAAATGCAGCAGACTGCTGCAGAAGATGGCAGAATCACCTTCATTGAATGTTTTTAATCAGAAGCTGGATGGCCACCTATCAGGAAAGGTGTCAAAGTGGGTTTTAGACTAGATGACTCTTTTGAGGTGCTTCCTTTTGGTTACCAGGAAAAGTTAACAAAGAAGGAGAACCTTCCCAGGATTACTGGATGACACTCCTCTGCCTCTTTAGAGAACCACAGGATCTTGGTAGAGATCGTAACTGAGAGAGAGAGTCCTCCTCTGTTCATGACTGTAAAATACTACTACAGTTGGGTCTTGGTGTCCACTGGGATCTCATTCCAAGAACCCCTATGGATACCAACATCCATGGATGCTCAAGTCCCATTATATACAATATACAATGGTGTAGTCCCTTATATAACATGGCAAAATCAAGGTTTGCTTTTTGGAATTTTTTTGGGGTGGGTGGGATATTTTCAAGCCGTGGATGGTTGAATCGGTGGATGCAGTCCGTAGATACAGAGGGCCAGCTGTTCTTCCTTGGTTTTAATGCATGGCATGAAGCCACCATCTGAATACAAAATATGCAGAAAATGTAACATCATTCTAGGCAGTTCATTTTAATAGTTTTCAAGTTGAGAGGGTTTTTTTTTTTTTGGTAGCAGCTCTGTGCTATTAACATAGCAGAAAACATTCAGTTTGGAGAAGTGCAAAGTGAAACACAACTATTAAGCAAGTTCAATATTTATATCCTGCTTTTCTGGGGGGGGGGGAATAAAAATGGATGAGCAAATAGCTGACATTTTTCCTATTAGTTATATTCGTTTTGTGGGAGCATTTACTGCTCAGGAAAATCCTCTATAGGCATTTCACCCAAAGCATGAGTTCCATGCACTGTAAGGCTGGGGAAAAGTGTTGCCAGATATTCAAATAGCAATAACGGACAGTCAAAATTAATGACATTCCATAATCCTAGTTATTCCATTTCCAAAATGATCCAACAGAACTGGTTTCGTGAAAAGCTGCCTTATGGTACTAGCTGCAGTGCTCCAAGGGGTCCTTTCCAGACCTTTCCCCTGAAATCCTTTGACTGGAGATAGCAGGGAGTGAACTTGGATATGCATGTCATGGGTTCGCCCAGTGAACTACAGTCTTTGCAATGGAAAGGGCAAATTTCCCCAGAGAGTCAAGTGATCACACACAGTCAGAAAGCTGTTCTTGGAGTAATGGTTAAGTGAATACATTGTCCTTTTCTCATTCCTT
The DNA here is from genome assembly GCA_030847615.1 of Gambelia wislizenii. NCBI lineage: Eukaryota > Metazoa > Chordata > Lepidosauria > Squamata > Crotaphytidae > Gambelia > Gambelia wislizenii. Next base: position 341,452,746 of record JAUMIR010000001.1, read on the forward strand.
TCTAGGATGAAGTGCTGTTTAATAACTGGGAGAACCTCTTCTCAGGCTCTGAGGCTCCATTCAGAACTGGGCTTCGAATTCTTTCCTTTGATGGAAGGGATGTCCTGAGAGATCCTGCATGGTAGGTGGAGGGCAGAGGGACATTTTTTTTTATCTGATGGCAGAACTCTGGGTATGTGCACTGTTTGCATTTTGCTGTCATTCCTGCTGAGCATGACCTCTTCATGGCTCCACAACTCTAACAGCATCAAAGAAGAGTTGCCTCTTTGCTTGATCTTCATAAATAGAACGGATGTGTCTACAGCTGCTAGTTTGTTTGCCTGCTCCAATATCATCTGATGTTTCTTTTGCTGTGCTAAATGTTGATGATGGGTGGGGGGATTGCTTTGCCAGGTATTTATGTTTTTGGCAGTCCTTTTGCAATCTAAATCATTTTGTAGTATTCTTTTCCTTCCCAAAGAGTGAGCCTAAATTCAAGGGGTATAGCAAATGCCACTGTTCAGTCATTTAGCCACACCACTTGCTATGCTGGCTGGGGAATCCTGGGCACTGAAGTCCAAAAAGGTCACATGTTTAGCCTGTACTGAGAGATACTGCCCAGGCCCCGTTTACCTTCATAGAATGTGTGTGCCTGTAAGTTATGGCGACCCCATGAATTTCATAGGGGTTTCCTAGGCAAGGAATATTCCATTTGCCATTGCTTTCCTCATCATGTTTACGTTTGAACCTGGTCCTAATTTGTAATGCATTTCAGGCCTCAGAAGTATGTGTGGCATGGCTCTGATTCCAAGGGACGCCGGCTAACAGAAAGCTACTGTGAGACATGGCGGACGGATGACACAGTGGTGACAGGCCAGGCTTCCTCGCTGGCATCGGGCAAGCTACTGGAGCAGAAAAGCAGCAGCTGCAAGAATGCTTTTATTGTCCTGTGCATTGAAAACAGCTTCATGACTTCTTCCAAAAAATAAAACCGCACACACACACACACTCAGAAGTGCTGACTGCAAGTGGAGGATGGGAACCCCAATATTTCCTTTAGGAACGGGGAGTGAGCCATGGTCCCCCCATCCCCAATCAGGATAATGTCTCCACCCAGCCCCGTAATATATCAATCAAACAGATAAAAACAAGCAAAAAAGCCAAAGAGTGTCTTCCTATGATTTCCAGCGCAGCTCTGGTGCTGAATGTTTATGTATTTTTTGTTTGTCTATGTCTTTCACCTGGCATGGCTGCTGTGAATACTAGTGCATAGGCCTGCTGGAGGGGCAGGGGCAGAACAGGTTAATTTCCAGGCAAGTGTGGTACATGAAATGGTCTCTTTCCCTTCTTTTTTTAACCCTGATCATGTACAACCCATGGATTGGCTTGGTTTCCTTTTTTTATATCTCTTGTTTGCCTCTCTTTTTTTCACTACCCTTCTAGAACTACTCCTATGAAAAAAGACAACCCAGACCAAGTGGGATAGGTCAAAAATTCTATTTATTTGGAGTTGATTTAATCCAGGATGGTTTCTGTAAAGTAGAAAGCTTGGTGATGGTGTTAATGCTCTTTGGAGCCCATTACTGTGAGCATAGCCTATAGAAGTCTCTGCCTGATAAGGGCCCTACAGCTAGGCACGCTTGGCAACCCTTGCCCTTATATTTGGGTGTATGGTGCTCAAGGACATAAACTAGACCCTGCTGGACATGGCCATAGTTAAAGGCCTTTGTAAAAACTGGCCATGCTTTTCTGTGCATGCCCAGCACATATCAAGGACAAAAACTGGGGGCAGGGGTGGGATCACCAGACTTGTTAGGGCCTAGCCCTCTGAGAGTAATCACTATATACAATGTGTTTACAGGATAGCCTCTCCAACTCTGCCTGACTCACTAGCTGGCTTAACTGTTTGCTCACGCATAATTATTCCCAAGCAGATGAAAATGACAGTGTTTTGCATAGCCTGCTTAAAAGTTTTTCTGCTGAATTTATGCCACCCTTTGCTGAAATGACATGCCCAGAGCAAGGCGATGACATGCCCGGAGCGCAGAAGTCATGCTGCACACAGTTCACTACCGTTTGCCCCTCTTCCAACCTTCACTCTATCTACCTCTGCAGGATAGCCAGAGGTATTAAATGTTACAGACGTACAGGTGATTGTGCCAAGGTGTTTTTCTTAGGGATCCAGGAGAGAAGTAGAAATGATGCAAAACTGCTGTTAAAAGAATCAAAAGTTCATTTTTAATGTTTTTCCTTCTCTACTATCCTTTTCAGAGACAATATCACACTTTGCTAGGCAATTTCATCAAAAATAAGCAGGTGCAAAAGCTGTGCCAAAACTACTCTTAACTTGCATGGTTTTTCAGTGCCTAAGAGGATACCTCGTTCCTTTAACCTAGCAAAAGAGACCATGGCTTGATTGTCAAGCCCCATGCACTACATGCAGAAGGCCCTTCTGCCTTAAAAGAATCAAGTAGCATTGTGAAAGATCCCTGCCTGGAGAGCTGTTTGTCTGACTCTGTTGACAGAGCCAGATCAACCCCGAGGAAGCTGCCTAAAATCAGCTTGAACTATGATCCTTCACCTGAGGTTCTTTCTCAAATCTGTATTAAACCCTTGCCTTAATCTGTGCCATATCTAAAATCTGTTAGCAACTGCTCCCAAATCAGAGCTAGAAGAGGTCTGGCCCTGTCCCAGTTTATAATCACCTTCCTGACTCCTACTCACCCCCAGAACTGTGGCAGGAACCATTAGATAATAAGCCATTCCTAAACAGCTGGAAATTTAGCCACTCTTCCGAAGTTTTAAAGCAAAAAGGGGACTGACATTGTGTTGGGATTTCAAGGTGAGAGAATCACTGGCATTCAGACAATTAACTGCCATCTTGTGTTGTACAGCACAAAAACTGGGACGTGGGGGAGAAGAAATGTCCTTTTTTATTATTTATAAGTCTCAGATTATAAGCCTGGCAGAAGGACTCTGGGAGTTGGAGTCCAAAGAAAAAGAAATAGGATTTCCAAAATCTGATACAGCACTGATTCTTTGGGGGGGTCAGAATCACAGGTACGTAGGCAGGCTCATGGCTTAGCCTCCCTTAAAGCCTGCTCATGGGCTCCCCTGTGAGTGAACTCCTGATATCTACCCAGCACAACCCATCCACCGCTTCAGTGCCAGAAGCTTTGGTCAGGCGTGTTTCTTGCCTGCCACTTGTTTTAAACACTAACGTACAAAGCATTTGAGTTGGTTTTCAGAAACCAAGGTGCTAAATTTCTGCCTAGCTTTGTTGTTTTCATTAATGTAATGAAATTTTATTACTGGGGGGCAGAGGGAAAGGAATCTGTGCAAGTCAAACAGTCAGTTTCTTACTGTCTACTGTATTTTGTGAAATTTCAATGCCGTTTGTTAAAAGCCTGTGGAACTCTATATCTTTTGTCAGTTGTGTGTTGTGTTCTATAAACTGTTTTCTAAAGGCACTGAATAAAAGAAAGTATCCTCTTTTAAATATTTGTTCCTATGCGTATAAGAGTAAAGAGCGGTCTGTGGGCTTTACTGAATCCTGTCACATGTGACGTAATAAAGAGATGCCTCTGAGTAAGTGCAGAGTGCCTTTCAAACAATGGTATGGAGCTGAGACAGAAACTGAACTTCAACATCAAATGGTGTGACTCCTGAGCTACAGTGAGTCATACCTGTTTAAAAATATGTATTTAACTGGCAGCCTTGTCTTCCTTTTTAAGAGTGAAGCCACAGAGGTTCTAGGGCAGGCAATGTCCATGGAGTTCACACTTTTGGGGACACTATTAGTCATTGTGGGACACTGAAGATGGCTTGAAAGTAAATCCATGGGTTTTATGGGAGGAGGGGGAGTAGAAGGGGAAAGTACATATTAGAACAAAATACCAGCTTCTGATCACTTAGGAGGAACAAGGTCTGCTCTAGATTGGAAACAATTGGCAAACTTTCTTTGGTCTTCCTCTATCTCCTAGCCATTTCCCTTTGTGGATCTGAAGGCCTGCTTCTGAGCTGGCACCCTCACTCTTAACAGCATGCACTTCCTGAGCATGGCAGGAGAGACTGGAATGCCAAAAGCCCATCCAGGAAGAAACCAAGACGTTTCTTGGACAGGGACAGACAGGCAGACTCAACTAAGGTTGCTAACTCAAGAATTCCAGCACAGTACATTTACTGATATCAGATTAATACAGATTTTTTTTAAAAAAGTTAAAACAATTTGTCTATTTGTAAAAAAAAAAGGGGGGGGAGTGCTTCCTCTGTCTATTGGCTCCTTTGCAAGTGAGGAGAGAGAACACCAGGGTTTAGGGGGAAAAATTAAAATGACTGGTGGTGTGCTCCCATAGCATCAGCAAACACTGACCCTACAATAGCAGCTTGGCTCAGAACGTGGGGCAGTGGATTGACTGCACGTTCAAGACCCAGACAGAGTGGAGGAATCTACAGCCTGCGAGCTACACACTGCGTGTGCCTTAATATCAAGCCCTGCTTTTACCCTCTTGGCCTCTGCAGAGACATGATATTCTGGAAATCAAAGATGCCTTGACCTTGTAAATGCTGATTGTCGTGCGAGTTCTACTCAGTCACGTTCCATCTGGAAGTGTGCAGAGAGATCCTGGTTTTTCTGCCACCCGTTGGGTTTCTCAGGCTTCTGAGCTAGCCAGTTCTGTGCTTTTGTCCTTGCCCAGGGCTTCCACAACTGGGCTGCAGAGTTCTTTAGCAGGTGGTGCCTCTTGAGGCTTCCTGCACACGTTGTGCCTCATGGCCACATACACAGTTGCTGCAAGGTACACCACAGCCAGGAGCGTGAAGTAGCCAAAGTACACATAGAACTGGAAAAGAGAGGAGGGAGGGGGACAGAAAGAGACACCACTGAGATGAAAGCAAAGACACAGGGTACCAAGAAGAACTGCATTGGAAATGGCTGTTTATCAGCAATACAGAGAAGCGCAAAACACTGCTGGAAGAGGTCCAAAGAAGAAGAGCTGGGCTGGATCAGACCAAAGGCCTATCCAAACCACCATCCTGCTTTGAATTTTTTTTTGGGGGGGGCAGGAATCCCAGAATGCTGAGGAATTCTGGGAGTTGTAGTCCAAGGCCAGAGTCTTGTTAGCACACTATACTGGCAGCAGGAGATAAAAGGGTGGGAGTCCAGTAGCCATGAAGGAAGTAAGGCATTGGGGAAATAGGCGGCCTGGAAAAAAATGGAACCACTGGATTCTGGACCCCCAAAGTAGCATTTCCACACTCTGCTTCCAGCATGGCCACCCAGTTACCTCTTGTGGGAAGCTCCCAAGTGAGCATGAGGGCTTCAGTCTTCCCAGCTTTTGTCTGCCAGCACAATGGGCCTGAAAATGGTTGTTCTCTTTAGCTCTCAAAGATCAAAAGCCAGGTTGCCTTCCTACTAGTCACAGCAATTCCACTTAAGCATCCCAACAGGGGAAGAGGGGAAGAAATCCCGCCACGTCCACTTGTGCACAGTATACACAGAGCAAGAAGCAAACTCAAAAGAGGTCACTTGCTTTATTTTCTTGCTCTACAGATCAAGCTCCTTCCATTAATCCAACAGAGTATCTGCTTTGCAGATTTTCATTAATGAAGGTTTACACACACTTAATCCTTCCACAGTGGATGAAGCTTTTCTTCAAGTCCATGCAAGATAAATAAGCAAATGGAGATCATTTGCAGTCATTTGTATCTATGTTTGTTGGAGGTAGTGCTGTTAGTCCAGCAGAGCTTCCCTGGCAACAAGCTCCACTCAAATCACAGGACTGCCGTACTGTATGTGTAGTAAGGCTTTGGCACACGCTCTGTTAAAGCTTTGAAATAATTCAACAGAATGATTGTAAGTCACCTTGGGAACTTATTTCAAGGGTGGGGTAGAAATCTCTAATATCAATAAAAAGTCAGTCAAGGGCAGAGAAGTGCTGCTTTTCACAGGCTATACACCTCGTCACTACTGGACTTGCTTCCTTTGCACTAGTGATATGCAAAGTGGTTCTCCATGGTCCACTGCTAGTCCATGAGCCATTGGCTGCCAGTCCATAGTGAGTTGCCAGGAAAGAAACAGTTGTAGTCAATGGGCAAAAATATGATGCCGGTCCCACACATCAGACAGTTTGGGAAGCAATGCGCTACAACCACTGAGAGTTCAGCTGTAATCAGAGATACATCTATCTAGGTGTGAACCCTACCAAACTCCCTGGGAGTTACTTCTAAGTGAATTTGCAAAGAATTGTGCTGTTGGTGGGAAGTGCAAAACCCAGAAGGCAAAAGTAGGAAGGCTGGGCCAAGCAAAGCAGGAGAAGCCCATTCTTTTGAATTCTGCACTTCCACTGAGTTAAACTGGGCCCATCCAACATTAAAGTTATTCATATGACCTAACTTACCAGATATTATTTTATTTATTTATATCCCGCCTTTCTCCCTATGGTGGGACTCAAGGTGGCTCATAACATTTAAAAACAACAGATACCTGCAGATCAAGCCAAAAGACAGCCAGGGCAACACACAGCTGTCTACCATGATCACAGTGTAAGCATGTGGCCCTTACCTGAGGGTGGACTGAAAGAGCCAGGCCTCTTTTATCTGTTATGATGATGGTGATGATAGTCTTAAGAACTGTGGCAAGGAAAGTGTTGATTCCAAACACCAAAGCACAGAGTTCTTTGGAAAGGGAAGCTGCAATCTGGAAGCTTTAATCAAAGAGAGAAGAAGGGAAGTCACTTTGGCCAGCAAGCACAAATGATACCAAGGACAGAAAAGGCTCCCTTTTTGGACAGGGGCCTCAGCTGACATGCTGCAAGAGCACTGACTCCTGGGAACTGCTAAAAGGTTTTTTAAATTAAAATCTAAGGTGCTAATTGGCAATATAGCAGGAGCTAGCAGTTTAGTGACGGCCACAGAAAGCAGCTTGGAAATGGGGAAGTTTTGGAAGACACGCCACCACTAGGAACAAAGTCCAGAATTCATTAAGGCAGCTACAAATGTGTAACCATTTAGTTATGTAGCTACATAATTCATTAAAATGAATGCATTACCACCTTAATTACATAGCTCAACCCTTCCCAAGCCCCACTTACTGGGCAACAGCTGCTGTGAGTGGCAGGGGTCTGTTCTCCTGTCACTTGGGAAGCAGCTGACTTATGCTTCCCTCCCCTCTCCCATGAGCCATCTCTGGTGCAACAGCCAGAAGCAGGGTCCCTGTTGCAATTCCTCCATGCACCGGAGATTGCTCTAAGAGAGGGAGTAGGGACATCAGTCTGCTGCTTCCCAATTGACAAGGGAACTGACTCCTGTTGATTGCAGTGGCTGCTGCTGGTAAGTGAGGATTGAGGGGACTTTCATGGTCCCTACATATTCCCTAAACAAGTGAACACACAGGGATCATGAATATAAACCAGTCACAATAGGTTACACATTAATAACTGCCTTAGTGAATTCCAGCCATAAAGCTTAGAGACCTACAACCTGTTGGCTTGGAAGAGCACCGGAAAAAAAAATCTGATGGCACAGTCCTTTGTATTTGGTTACATCCCTGCCTGTCTGCCATTTTCCAGAAGTTAGTTCATATCTATATACAGGTATTGGACTATGAGTAGCTGCCACATTCCCATGATATATTTATATTTTAAATCTAGAACCCTCCAATGACATACCTGCCATGGGAGCAAAAAAATTGGATATACTGTACTTGGAACTTTTTGCATCCTTATGAACATACAACTGTTTTATTATAGCCACAGGTCAATCTACAAAACAACAGATATCACTAGGATCTTTACAGGTGGCAAAAAAGAACATATAGGCTTCAATCCTACTGGCAGTCCCAAATAGAGCAGACTTACTGAATCAGTGGGATTTATGTAACTGTTGCCTCAGTATTAAACAGTTAAATCAGTGAGTCTACTCTGGCTGGGACTATTAACAGGATTCAATTCACTGTCATGATAAGCCCTCCTTGAGGAAAGCAGAGATACTAGAAAGACAAGTTGCTCTATACAATCACCTTACAGGTATACAAACAGACAGATAGATATACCCTCTCCCCTCTTGCTGAAATAGTGAGAACTACTATTTATTTCCAAAGGTTGATGGGACTTTTCATGTTCTCCATCACCTTCCTGTCTCAAATGAACTTTGTTGTTGAAAGTTGTTTTCACCACTCACATGGCTATAGGGACGAGAAACTGGTAGGAGCCACGGAAAAGGATGTAGCCTACATAGCAAAGCCAGATATTGCCCGTTGTGCTCATCAGCAAAAGTAGGCCTGCCTGGAATGCCGTCACAACAGCAATCAGGAGCTCTGACCAGCGGGTCCAGCGGATTTTCACATAGCCAGCAGCAAAGGAAGTGATGGCACCTGGGAAAAGACACAAGGGTTGCCAAGATAGAACAGTATCCAGGTGTCAACAGCAAGGACTCTCGAGCCAAAAACAGTTATTTAAAAGTGAAGCATCCACCACCTTTATACACTAGCTAGCATAAATTGGATCCACAGGACAAGTTGATTGCTAAAGGTTTTAATGGCTCTGGTCAGGACAGTTTCTTTTCTTTTTAGAACCTGCTAGACTAACTTTACTAAACTCAGCAGGTTCATCCAAATAGTATCATAAGGAGAAAGACAACGGCATCCTCCACACCCAGAAAAGATCTTCTGCACTAGCAAGATAACTGAACGAGTGAATGCCACAGTTCAAACTTGAATATCATATTTCCTCAATGCATCTGAGGAAGTGGATTGTAATCCACAAGAGCTCATGCTACAATAAATCTGCTAGTCTGAAAGGTGCTAGAAGATTCTTTCCTCTCTTGCCTCCATGTCCTTTTATGTACTTCAAGTAGGCAATCAAACAGCATTTCTAAGTGTAGGAATATAATAAAAATCCATCTGAATGTTACATTTACAACAAAGCATGCTACTGGTTGGGAAACTGCAGAGCACATCCCACAGCTTAGAAAAAGACCAGTACTTTTTGTAAGCATAGCTTCCTTCAGACAAGACAGCTAAGAGGCTGCACATAAGAAGTTCACTGGTGCACTTGCTCCCTGGTGGTGGCCCTTCCCTGTGTTTAGGGCTGTGGATGCCATGGACTGAACCGAGGACCTTCTGCATGCTGAGCATGTTCTCTACTGCTGAGCTATGACGCACATTCCCGCTGGGGTTCTAATGTACACTAGCCTTGTGAACTAGCCAGTGAACTAGCCTATGTATTATGATGTGGGGGCTGGGCGGGGTGGGCTGGAATGTCAGAAAGCTGATCTCTTAGATAAATAATCAACCTCTGAATGTGGTGTAGAAAATCAAGAACAAAAACAGGAGGTTGGATGGGCATCTTGCAGGGGTGCTTTAGTTGTGAATTCCTGCATGGCAGGGGGTTGGACCAAATGGCCCATGCAGTCCTTTCCAGCTCTAAGATTCTATGATTTTAAATCTGCTTTTTGTGCAAGGGCTTCTCTCCTCCCTGCTTACATTGAAATTCCTATGGTAAAAATATGGCTTGGGTCACCTGGGAACCCCTCAATGACTTCCACAATTGTGGCTGTGTACCTTTCAGTAATCATAGTATGTTTTTGGACTACAACTCTCAGAACTCTCCAGCCAGTGCAGCTCTAGAGCTGATGTAGCCTAACTCACACAATACAGTCTCCATGCAGGGGGATTCTGGGAGTTGCAATCCAAAGAAGCTCCTTTTTCAAGCTCTACTTCCATGCTGTTCTGAATTACTCAGTGGTGACCTAAGTCTCACAATACATTCTTCATGCAGGGGGGAGATCACTGAGGGTGGATCACACAGAGCAGTGGTTCTTAACCTTTTGGGGGTCATGAACTCCTCTAAATAGCTGAGGAGAAGTATGGACCCCTCCCCCCTGAAAAAGTGCTTAAACAACTATTCCAGAGTAACATAAACAATATTGAAGAAATAAAAATCCACTAGTAGTTCACAGACCCCCTGAAACCCTAGAGGTCCAAGAACCCCAGGTTAAGAACCCCTGGAACAGAGACTATTTTGAAGAGACAAGTCAACTTTGTAAGTCCAATCAATTTCAGCAGCACTTGCCTTTGCACGAGGGTGCCTGGGACAGTCTGCTAGGCCCACTTTCATTTCATGTTTGAGGCACAATGAAGCAGAAAGAGAGAGAAAAAGAGAGATCTAATATACATCAAGCTTTAAAAAGTGAGGAGAGGGGGAAGGTTCTATACCAAGGAGCGTAGAAGCAGCTTCCACGCCTCCATTGTAGACTTTTCTGTTATCTGTGGTGGAGTAAATGTCATTCCACAAAATATGCACGTAATACAGTATCAGGTAGTAGCCGGCAGAATTGAATATCCACCAGAGGGACCAAAGCCTCAGCTGTGGCAATCGAACGATGGACGCCAGCTCCTTTAACATACGGATAATGACCAGGTTCTGCCAGGCCGAGGCCTGCTGCCACCCTGGCTTCCCAGGCCTAGGGTTCATCTTGTCCAGCTCTGAAGGTGAGGTGCCATTGCACACAGGGTCACTCCTGTTGAAGAAGAGGCTGCGTTTGGGGCGCTCCAAGAACAAGGTCAGGATCAGGCCAAAGCACATGAATCCCAGCGAGATATAGTTGAGGGTCATGAAGGTGGTGCCCCCAACTGTGACACAGAGCTGCCCCAGCACAGAGCTGGTGAAGACGCCCATCAGGACGGAGGAGCGAGAGTAACTGGCCATCCGCTGATAGCGCGATGGGGTGATCAAGGAGAAGATGTAGGAGGAGTAGGCCACCCGCGCGGCCATCGTGATACCATAGAAGAACTCCATGAACTGCATAGCGAGGATGCTGGTGCCAAAGATCAGCAGCAGCCAGATGGAGATGTGGCTCAGGCTCTGCAGCACCAGCACCGGCTTGTACCGCAGGTAGTCAGTGAGCAGGAAGATGGGAACCAGCACCGCCATATATGAGTAGGAGAGCACGGGGGTGATTTCATTGGTGACCTGCAAGATAAAACCCAGGCCAATGGCAGTGCCTTCTCACAGTGAACCCCCAAACCCCCAGGACCCTGCACTCCCCTTTTTGCAAGGACCAAAGTGATGCCACTCCATGTTGGGCAGGAGAGACACAGAACCCCAGGGTAAAATAACTAGAGTTGTCCCTCCATATCCACATATTTGGTATCCATGGATTTAAGTATTCATGGCTTGAAAATACTGTATTCTTTAAAAAATAATAATCCAAAAAGCAAACCTTGATTTTGCCATTTATATAAGGGACACCATTTTGCTATGCCGTTGCATATAATGGGGCTTGAGTATTCACAGATTTTGGTATCCACCGGAGGTCTTGGAACCAAACCCCAGCGAATATGAAGGGACAACTGTATTCCAGGAACCCGGGGTGGGGTGGGGACCACAAGTAAGAGCGGTACTCACTGCAACAAATTTTGAGCACCATGATCCTGAAGGGCTATTTTAAAAGGACAGGGGAGGGGCATATTGGGTACAGAAACAGTACTCCCTGATGCTCAAAAGGATACATACATTATTTTGATTGCTGTTTTCCAGTGCCATATTGCAGTGAACAGAGAACACTTGCAAAGGACACACATGCTACAATCCAACATCCCCTCAGTGTAGTGTAAATATCCACACGTGGAGATATGCTACACCAGCACTACAACCCCCCCCCCCATACAGAACAGCAGCATTGCACAACATGTGTCAACGAGTGGGTGCCTGGAGATGTAAAATCTCCGGAAATTTTGAAGCCATGAAAAACCCCCACATTTTTCCTGGTTTTTTTTAAATGGGAATTTTCAGGAAAATTGAAAATATGCCACATTAGCACTTTTTACAGATGGAAAGTCACTCTTACATTAGGAACATAAAATATGAATATGTACAATTTGATTTGGCATAAAATTATCACTATTGGTACATTAGAAATACAGTGTATTCAAAGAATTATTGTATTCAGTTACAGTTGTCCCTCCGTATCCACGGATTTGGTATCCATGGATTTAAGTATTCACGGCTTGAAAATATTCTTTAAAAAATAATAATCCCAAAAGCAAACCTTGATTTTGCCATCTTATATAAGGGACACCATTTTGGAGAGAGAGAGAGATCATATAATGGGACTTGAGTATTCACTGATTTTGGTATCCACGGGGGGTCCTGGAACCAAACCCCAGCGAATATGAAAGGACACCTGTATACATGAACACCTTGTCTTAAAAATTTTATTCATCATGCTAAAATAAAACATTCCATAATCGACTTTCTTCCTTCTTTCAATGTTTTCAATTTTTTGGAAAAAAACTAAAAAGGATTCAGGAAAAATTGGAAAAAAAAATTCCCCTGAATTTTTCTGGTTTTTTTCCAGGTCTTCACATCTCTATGGGTGTCATTGTATAATGGGCAATATTTAATGTGCCATGTTGCTATATGAGCAACTCTGCTTCTGCTGCTATCAGAAGACCATATCTGTTGTGCTATGGTGAATGAATCGCCCCGTATGCATGCTAGCTGCTGGCGGCAATCCTGTTGGTTAGTTCTGACTAAAATTGACCCATTGAATCAACTGTGAAATGGTGAGTCAACACAAAGGTAAATCCAACTGATTCAATGCTTCTATCAGGACTAACAATAGGATTTAGGTCATAACAGGCAGCCATGCTAAACAGGCAGCTCTCCTGTTTGGACTACAACTCCCAACAGAGAAGGATTTTGGCAGCTGAGGTTCAAAAAGTAATATTTTCAAGCTCTAACACATGCACATGACTGTGTGCTGGTCAGGAGAGGTGAGATTCTGGTGCCATTCAAATCTGCTGAGTTACATAAAATGTACTGGAACCTCTTGGCTTTTGAAAGAGCCACCTGCTGGTCACAGCTTTTTAATTACAAAGATTTGATGTTATTTTTTAAAAAATAAATCTTGGAAGTCTTGTGTCTGAAGCTAAATCTGCCCCACACCCAGCCCTGCCACCCACGTCCCCTGCCAAGGAGGTCAGTTAAGCCTCTTCCAGCCTCTTTTGATTGGAACTTGCTTTGTTTCAGCCATGGAAACAAAGGGGGGGGGACTCTGATCCCTGGCCAACCAGAGCTGCCCTAGGACACGACAAATAACTTCTCCCTACTGAGTGGAGGGGTGGGGAAAGTACAGGGGGACAGGCCCTGGAGGGAGGCTATGTTCCCCTTTGCTGAAAGCAGAGGCAAAGAGTGGTGAGAGATACTGCTTGTAAATGGATCTAGGGCCCAACCATCTTGTCAGTTTTTGTATTTTTATTTTATTTTTTTGGTTGCCATCCAAACCATGAAGGTGCAGGATTTCATGTATGCATAAATCTTAAAGTAGGCACTGTCTCAAACTGAAGCTGATCTGAAAGTTTAAACAGAAGAAAATCCACTGATGCTTGACCCGCCTATACCTATTTTATTATATTCACAGGACAGTTCTGTATGATCTCCAGCACATGGATTTGAGCTACAAGGTCAATTGCTATCTTCTCAACAAATCTCACAACATTGCTAAGGTCTAGATCTTGTGGTTGTTGCATGCCTTCAAGTTGCTTCTGAGTTATGACAATACTATTGTGGTGTTTTCTTGGCAAAATCTGTTCAGAGGCGGTTAGCTATTCTCCTTTCCTCTGAGGCTGAGAGTGTGTGGCTTGCACAAGGTAACGCAAGGGGTTTCTACAGGTGAGTGGGGATTTGAACCCTGGCCTCTCAGAGTCCCAGTCCAGCACCCAATCACTACACTATGATCAGGGCTGGGCAAAGTGCAACTCAAGGCTTCAAAAAATTATTATTTCCCCTACGATGGCTCCTAGAAGCCTCCAAGGTTGCAATTTACCATTAAATGTAACATCATCGCTCATAAGCCTGTTTTAAACCAGAAAAAAACTTTCAAAAAAAAAAAAAAAAGAAAAAGAAAAAAGAAAGAAACAGGAAGTAACTGTCTGGTCATTTCCTATTTCTTAAAAAATGCTTTTCTAGCTTAATGCCTCCCAAATCACATTTAAATGGCAAATTGTCCCCTCCTCCCCAAAGCTTCTGAAGGCATGATCTGCCATTTTGGAAGTATGCATTTCCCCCACCAAGGTAGGTATATATGTGTGTGCAAAAACAGCCCTTAGACCTTTAGCGTTGCCCACCCATGATATAGATTATGCGGGGGGAGGGAGGCTTCTAAACTTAAGGGCTACACAAATTTTGTTTAATTTCTCAGTATATACATACCACCTCTCTTCCATCATGAGAGTAAAAATGGCATACATGGGCTGAGATCCATCAATCCTTTTGGTAGAGCATAAGTCTCCCCCAAATGAACTTACACCATCACCCCAGCTTCCACCCTGATGCACAACAGTAGCTAGGGCTCCTCCCAGGCACAGCTCTACCCTCCTGGCCACTGACTGGCTGCAGATGTGCTTGGCACTCTAGCTGCCTTTGTGCACCACGGAGTCCTCGGTGTAAGAATATTCCTTCCCCAGGTGTTCACGAGCAGCTGGAATAAACTCTGGTGCATCCCCACAACTGATCAGTGGCTGGAAGGGAGAGAGTTCCCCCAGGAGCACACTTGGGGCTAGGGGCATTGCGGAAATAAGTACTCGATACCTCCTGCAACACATCCAAAGTACATAAGCTGGCATAGCTAGGAGTTACCCTTGCATATGCAATCAACAGGATTCAACCTAAGGTGTTCTTTCTGTTAGAATCCAAACACAACAGATGTAGTTAAGGGGTGTTTCCCAAGCTGTCTGATGTGGGGGACTTGTATTTTCCCCCCATTGTGCCAGGGACCACCATAATATTTGTGCCCATTGGCTTCAACTGTTTCCTTGTTTCCTGCAAACTTTCCTGGGACTGGAGGCCAATGACTTAGGGACTTGCACTGGTCCCTGGATCACCACTTTGAATAGCTGTAATATACCATGATTTCCCTCTTCCCTTTCTCCAGTTATACCGTACAACCTCTGAGAGGCTTATCACATGAGGGAAGGGAGGCGGCAGTGCAGCCCAATAATAGTGCCTCCCATCCTGCCTTACTGCATGACGTCAGCATTCTACAGCTGTTCTTCTGTTCTGGTCCTGTTGGAGACAGTGGTAAACACGAGTCTTTTGTCTAACTGGAATCCATTAGAAAAAAAGACTAATGTTTATCACTGTCTCCCACAGGAATGGTGCAGAAGAACAGCTGTAGAATGCTGACATCATGCGGTAAGGCAGGACAGGAGGTGTTATTATCAGACTGCACTGCCCTTCCCTCTCCTCATGTGATAAGCCTCTAAAGGGATTGGCTTGCTTCTAGCTCAGATTCCCTGAGCTCCCCTCAGATGTTTTGGACTATAGTTCCCATCATCTCCATCCAGCATTGTCATTAGGTTAGTCTAACATAGCAGGCTAGAAAGGGTAATCAAATTCCAGATCAGGTGAGAAGAGAGTCGTAAGACAGTACTTCCTGCTTCAAGAGACACGAGGGGGCACTTCCTGCTTTGAGACCATGGCTGGAACTCTGTTGATCATAGAATTGTAGAGTTGGAAGAGACCACAAGGGCCATCCAGTCCAACCCCCTGCCACGCAGGAAATCACAATCAAAGCATCCCTGACAGATGGCCATCCAGCCTCTGTTTAAAGACCTCCAAGGAAGGAGACCCCACCATGCTCCGAGGGAGTGTGTTCCACTGCCGAACAGCTCTTACTGTCAGAACGTTCCTCCTAATGTTGAGGTGGAATCTCTGTTCCTGGAGCTTGCATCCATTGCTCCGTGTTCCAGTCTCTGGAGCAGCAGAAAACAAGCTTGCTCCATCCTCAATGTGACACCCCTTCAAATACTTAAACAGGGCTATCATATCACCCCTTAACCGTCTTTTTTCCAGGCTAAACATACCCAGCTCCCTAAGTCTTTCCTCATAAGGCATGGTTTCCAGAACTTTCACCATTTTAGTCACCCTCCTCTGGACACGCTCCAATTTGTCAATATCCTTTTTGAATTGTGGTGCCCAGAACTGGACACAGTATTCTAGGCGAGGCCTGACCAAGGAAGAATAGAGTGGCACTATTACTTCCCTTGATCTAGACACTATACTTCTATTGATGCAGCCCAAAATCGCAGATGATACACACTTAGGTAAACTGTGATTATGTGAGTCTATGTCCTATCAGGAATGTTACAGAATGTGATATCTAATATCTCTTTGTGTAATGTCTCCCCCTTGCCCCCCAAGAAAGCAGCTTTCAGTCACTGGAACATGCTACCATGGCCATTTCCCAGCAGGATGGTGGAGTCAGAAGCAGTGGCAGCACCAGCCTTAGTGACACTGTAGGTCAGGATGCATTTGGGCAACATTTGGCAGTCAGGAGAAGAGAACTGGGACTGCCCTCCCAGATCTCCTTCAACTCACTGAAAACTCAGGAGAATTATGTCAGCTTTCTTCTCCAAGCTATAGAATTACAGCCAGATGTTATCCAAGTGTCTCCCAACCATAAATGGCTGCAGTAGTATGCTCTGGCACCTGAAAGCTGCTTTCTGGAGGGAAAGACATGTAACACATGGGCAACACATTATACTCCATCTACCTGATGTGCAGTCCTGGCCCATGAATCTTCTACAGAATGGAAACTGCAAGACGGAGAGTCCTCACTGGTCTTGCTTGACTGCTCCACTGGACACCGAAAAGGTTAACTGTGATTTGGAATATGTTTTAAAAGAGAGCTTTCAAGTGCCTGGGGTAGAATCCCCTCACCCAACAAGCTCCCTCAGCACATGCTATTCATGCCTAATCAGCATGCCTGAGAGTCTGAGCTTTGGCCCTTCCAAAGTGCAGAGCTGGAAAGCATAACTAAGCCACAGCATCCAGGTTGCCTTCCTGCGCCCTCTCCCCAGAGCCAGGCCTGAGTGGGATGAATTTCAACACAAAGAGCAGAAGCTGCCCACGTCCCAGAGTGAACTCTGAGGCGCATCGACAAAGAAATTATAAATTACTGATTACTAGAGTAACAGAAGGAAATCAGGACAGTAGGTCAGAGTTAGCTGAGCAAGGCCATTGCAACATCTCAAATGATCTTTAGGGCAGCTCATAGTTCTCTAAAAGTGAAAGAAAACAGTGTGTTTGTTCTCTTAAACTCAGTAAACTGAAGAATTCACATAGCATTTGTTTTTTTAATGATCATTCCTCAAAATATGGGGGCTAAATTGGCCATTGCCAATATTGTTCTTCTTGTCTATTTAGGCCCGTAATGTGAAAAACTGAAATTAACCAAAGTTTATTTTGAATTTTTTTGGAAAATATCACCTTTACATTATTAGATTATTAGAATAAAGAGCTATGGTTGGAATCCTGTCAGGGACATATGTGTTCATAAGTAGATGCGTCTGTGGGAATTAGAACTGGGCAGTTCCATAACGTCCATATCCAATCAGAGGGCTGGTGTTATGTTACTACATAGCAGAGCTAGGAAAGTGACCACTGCTCCATGGGACCAGCGCACAATGGGATGTGCATTGCATCAGCCCCTATGTGTATCAGTCCTGATGTGCACTGGGCACCAATGCGCATTGGATACTCTTACCTGTGTCCTGTTACATATCTTGGCAATTCATTAACAAGGTTTCTTAGCGTCTCCACCTAAGTATGTGTAAAGTTACTGGTGTGGACGGTGATATAGGATTCCAAGGAATAATTTCTATTCTAAAAAACAATAAACTGTATGAATAGAACCTATTTTGAATCAAGCAACGGAGACTCAGGCATCCCCAAATATGTTATGTTTTTTTTTATAAAAAATTACAAGCTGATCTTCCAATACAGGGGTTTGCAGCATGGGGCTCTTTTTGTAACTTCTGACCATTGTTGTATCCCCTGCAGCCCTCGTCAATGAATTTCAGTCATATGAGTATATCAGCAAAAAAGTACATTTTCGCAATTTCAGAAGCCTCTAAGAAATGCAATTGTCCTTTGCAACAAAGCACATGCTCCTAACATACCTTATTTTAACACAAAAATATGTGTTAAATGCTGTGTTTGCAAACTGGAAATGGGGAGAAAGGGACATTTCTTTGTATTTGCACCACTGAATTTCAAGACTGAGATGGTGTATGGCCTGTGGTGGAATCCAATTCCCTCTCCTAAAATTGGCCCACAGAATCACCAGAACTGCCTAGCTCTGCTCTAAAACATCACAGGATGACCTGGCAAAAAGTCCTACTGATTTCAATGGGAAAGATTTACATAATCATCATTTTTATTTACTGCTGCTACCACTACTACTACAACTATTACTACAGGTTGACCTCTGAATCTGCCAGGGATATATTCTAGGACTGCATGCGGATATGTGAAACTGGGGTAATAGCAAACGTTCTATTTTCATGCTCAGAGCAAAAATAAAGCATTTGCTATTCCCCTCCTACCACCACTCACTGACTGCCCTGAGCTTCATTGCATGGGGAAGGTGGAGAGGTAGGGAGGATTCTCCGCAGTGACAAATCCACCCTTCCACTAACTGGCTGGTGCCCAGGGGCTCTCTGCCTCATCTCCACACTGCTGGGTCTGTCCAAAGAAGTGTGGCCAGCCTTACCATGCCTTCCCAGGTGGCAGAAAGGAGGAAACTCTTGTCCACCCAGAGAGGCATGGCCAGCCTTGCTGTGCCTTTCTGGATGGAGGAAAGGGGTAAGCTCTTCTGTCTGCCCAGACGGGTTTGGCCAGCCTTGCCATGCCTTTTCGGAAAGAGGAAAGGGACAAACTCTTCCATCTGCCTAGAGTGAACAGCCTCCTGCTGGCCTTCCACTCTTGCCCCCGCCACGAATGCTCCACTTTGCCAGGATTGCCCCCTCGCCCCTGCCCCCTGCCAGTGCAACTCCTCCACAGCAAATGAGGGCATGGGCTGCCTGCCAGCTTGCTCACACATGGGGAGCAGATGACTGGGGGAGCAAATTTAAACCACAGGTAATTGAAACTGTAGGTACCAGTCCTCATAAACAGGGGTTGACCTGTACTTCTAGTATATTTATTTGAATACTGCCTTCCTCCCAAAACTGGGACTTGAGGCAGCTTATAGTTTAAAAGCTCAATATAGTTAAAAACATATAAAAGTGAACATTAAAATAGAATTAAACTACAGGTCAACCCCCATATCCATGGGATCGGTACCCATAGATCACTTATCCAAGTCTGAAAAAATATGTCCTGTCTAGGCATTTTCGAGGTCCTCCAGCACAATTCTATGGCATGCTTCCTCTGGACGTCAGGAAGGAAGTAATTCATTTCAATAGGGTTTGCTGTTATCCTCAGTTTCACATATCCACGGTAAGTCCGGGAATGCATACTCCGTGGATATGGGCATCAGCCTGTATTAAAACACTGCATTAGAACACTTCAAATCTCTAGTTAAAAGACCAAAATGCAATTTAAAAGATTAAACGCTATTTCAAACAGGTCAGTTTAAAACAACACAGCATCCTCAGCCCATGGTTTAAAAACTTTCTGTATTCTGTCTGAATAAAATGGTCTTTGCCGGCCAACAGAAGGACAACAGGAAGAGGGCCAGTTTGACTTCCCTGGGAAGAGAGTTCCAGAATCTAGTGGAAGCCACTGAGAAGGCCCTCTCTCATGTCCCCACCAACCATACTTGTGAAGGTGGTGAAACTGAGAGAAGGGCCTCTCCTGATCGTTCAGGGCCTGAGCAGGCACACACACACAGATGGGTAGTTAGCTACTCCATTATAGTGAACAAGGCATAGAAGTACTGCATTTTGTCTAGATCAGGAGTGGGCAAAATGAAGCCTTCCTGACATTGCTGGACTGCATGTCCCAGCAATCCTAGCCAGAACAGCCAATGGTATGCTGGAAAATGCAGTTCAGTACCTAGAAAGTTGCATAATTCCAGCCCTGGTCTAGAGCATACCTGTGCAGTGCAATCATATATATATTTACTCCAAAGTAAGCCATACTGAGTACAATGAGAATTACTTCTTAATAAATGCGTACAGTCTTGCAGCCTAATAGTGCACTTCTATACATATCTACTCAGAAATAATTCCACTGGTTTCAAAGCAATTACTTCCAAACAACTGGGTATAAGAGGAGAAGGATGAACTTTACTTATACCCTGCTTCCCCCCACCCCCAAACTGGAACTCAAGGTGGCTTACAAATTAAAATGAGGCTGCACTTCTATACTTGCTTCCCTGAGATTATGTCCTATTGAACTCCAACTCTGAGTCCATACACTGGCTTGCACTGTTAGAAGTAAATCCAGTGTTGGTTCCAACTGTGAAATCCCACAGTTAGGGTCTAATCCCACTGGGTTAGACCCAGTGAATCAATGGGCCTTCATAGAATTGTAGACTTGCCTTGTTAGTTATGACTACCAAATCCCATTAATTTATACTCTAGTTGTGAGTGGATTTATTGGGACTGACTACAAGGCAAGCTAGACCAAATTTTTTGCTAAATTGATCAATAATGATTTTCAAAAGAAAAAGAAAAACATGATGTGGAATCCATGGAAACTACAATGGAGTGATTCATTGGTCTGTGCAAATAGAATTTATGAAATTATAAACAATTTTTAAAATGTATGGGAAATTATTTCAGCATGGACTCTTTATAATATTAGAAACTGTGACTGGTCAGCTTGGATTTAAAAAAAACAGTGATAAAAAGGACACTGGGGAAAACAAGCACACAGCATCAGACCAAGCTTACTATTGAATTTTATTCATTTTTCAGACTCAACTATATTTTCTGGCCTTAGCTACACTTTCACTTCTTTCTCCCCGGCTTTCTCCCCTTCTGCCTGAATTGAACCTCTGTAACTGAGTGGCATAAATCCCATACTGTATTTACTTTTTTACCACTGAGCACTCTCTGAAATCAGGTCAAAGCTAAAACATACACACACAACCACCAAAAACCCTTAATGGTGACCTGAACCTGGATTTCTGAAACCTCATTCAAGCATCCTAACTAGTATACCACACTGGAATTGCTGCTTCCAGATAAAATTAAATATTTGCATGCCTTAGCATCTTTACAGACAGATGAAGGTTAACAATCCTTCAAGTCTAGAGAGAATGGGACAGTTCAAATGTAACTATGGTTCCATGTTATATGAAAGAGCATTCAGGAGCCTTGAACCTATATGCATGGTAGTTCCCTGCCTCCTATTCTGATTTGAATACAAACCACAGTTTACCATGTAATCCACAGAAGCCATGCTATGGTCTGAACTTACCCTGCACAATGCAGACATGGAAACCAGAGTTTGCCAGTCTGAATGAAACAATGGTACCCTAAGATGTGTCTACAATCCTGACTCACTATGCTGGTCAATCTGACCAACTCACCTCTTCTTTTGTGAAGTTCTTCTCTGCTCCCAACAAGTAGGGTGTGATGAAACTCTCTCCAGGTCTGATCTGGCTCATGAAGCCATAGAAACAGAGGTAGAAGACAAGGCGTTTCCACCGTGAGTCTGGTGGAGGGTCAGGGGGCTGGTTTTCAGGTTTCTCATCCTCAGTAGACATGTCTTAACGATGTCACTTTGATCACTTCTTGGAAGAAGTCACTCCTTTCAACCAAGTCCAGGCAGTTAGAGGTGTTCTTGGTTCAACTGTTCGGCCCTTTGGCTGCATACAGTCTCAGCACCTGTCAGTGTGTCTGTAGAAAAAGCAGAGAGGTTGGCAACGCATCAGCTTTCCAGAGGGGCACTGTTATGAATTAATGCCTGCCACCATCTCAGCAGGAATGTGTTTACCTAATTTTGCAGATACAAATCTACAAGAACAAAAAACATTCTGTCTCCCAGAGCCCCTGAAATGTCTTTAAAGGCAACACGGCACTTGTTTGTACACAGTGCCAGGAAACATTTCAATGGAATGCTTAAAGGCTGCCAAATCAGGACATTAGAAACCGTCCCACCCCCAGAAGACTGTAATGGGGCTGAGTTTATGCAACTGTTTGGAAGCATTGATTGATAAGCATCTGCCTGATCCGTTCACCTGCTACATCTACGTCCTGCTTTTGGGCCAACATGCTTAGAATGGGGCAAGGTTTCTTAACCAGGATTCTTTGAAACTGTAGGGCTCGGGATCCAGAAGATATTGTGATTGGGGGGGGGGACTTTTTTGAGCTGTAAATAATTTTTATGTAGGGATTCCCTGAGACCTGAAAATTATTTCAAGGGCTCCTCAATGGTTAAAAAAAGTTGAGAAAGGGTGGAATAGAGGTTGCTTTAACTGCAACACAACCCTTTGAGGTAGGTTAGGCTGCAAAATATCAAGATCTAGCAGGCCACAACATAGCTGAGCAGGGCTCTGAACTAGAGTATCCCTCACACAAATTTGACACTAGAGCTGCTATGAAAAATTAACTCTCTCTCACACACACTCTTACTCTCACAAAAAAATTAATAGTAGTAACAAAAATCATTATTACCACCATTATCCATGAGTTATCCATGCACAGATCAGCTGGCTTTTAAGGTATTCTATGGAAAGTTGCCTTTTGAGATGACTTGGAAATGCGAGGCAAATGGAGACTACAGGTTCACAACTGCCAGGTTCAAAAATTGTATTAGATTTTTCTATCACAGATTTTCCCATTACCTTACAAATATAATACAGGCATGCCTCAGCTAATAAAGCCTCAAGCAATTAAGTGCCTTTTTACAAAGTCTTTTCATGCCCATACTTTTCCTCTTCATCCTTGGTCTAGCTGCACCTTTCTTAGCAGCATTGGCATTGGGAGGATAGTGAAGGAGGGTTGGAGAAACACAGATGTTTGATCTTAGATTGCAGCAGCATATGTAAACTAAAGCC
Source organism: Gambelia wislizenii (assembly GCA_030847615.1). NCBI lineage: Eukaryota > Metazoa > Chordata > Lepidosauria > Squamata > Crotaphytidae > Gambelia > Gambelia wislizenii. Next base: position 341,475,519 of record JAUMIR010000001.1, read on the forward strand.
CGTGCTGGGAAAGAATGAGATTCTATAGTTCGCCACTCCTATTGTAGCTGTGGGTGCCTGCCTAAAACAGGCAAGGTAAGCAGCAGCTGACTTCAGAATCTCAGGGAGCACACATGAACAGCTGAACCAAGAGAAGAGGAGAGTGCACATAAGCCTGCTTCAGCAGCAATCCCCAGTATATTTAAAAAAAAAAAACCCAAACACAGATCTATATATTTGCAATGAAAATAGAAATCATAAGAAAAGTGGAGACTGGTGAATAAAAAAGTCATCCCTGGATTCATTTTGGAAAAAGCCTTCAAGTAGATTCTGATAAGTTCAAAATGTTTTCGGCTACTTATGCATGGCTTACCTGACCTGGTTGTTTCATTTTACATGTACATACTGTTAGTTTTGAATTTTAAAAAATGCTGAAATGTATTCAGCTGCTCTTCTTTTCTTGTAATCTAGGAACAAACATAGAGGGGCTGCACTTTCCCCTCCCATCTCCCACAATAGCCTAAGGCCTGATTTTTTTTTTTTTAATTAAAACATGTGAGCAACTTTCCAAACTTTTGAGTCCCCATCAGCCTGCTTTAGGCCCAGGAAAAGACTTTTTAAAAACAGGAAGTCAACCACAAAGCGTGACTTCCTGTTTAAAAATGGCCGATTGTAGACTTAAACTGGCCTTTCAGGTGGGTGTAACAAACTGCCCCCCGTCCTCTAGTTGGTGTGTGAAAGCACTTTGGGCTGGTTATTTTTAATGAACTTTTGGGGGCCTCAAAATGGCCTTGGGACCTCTGCTTAGGAGAGACCTAGGACAACAGGCATATTATATCTACTGCAAAAAAGGGCCACCAATCAGTGGTTGACCTGCTGCTTTGCATGGAGATGCTGCATCCAATGCCTGGCATCTCCATGGAAGAGAAGGAAAGACTCTAGTCCAGTACCAGTCTGTATAAAGAATACTGAGCCAGATGGATCACTGATATAACCCAAAGCTTTCGGACCCAGGTTGGCTGGGGGATTCTGGAAATTCCTGCTCAAAAACTAACAGCCCATATTGTGCATCGCCTACTTAGTTGCACATGCGTAACTACGGTATGTCTCCTCTCCCAACCTACTTTACCAGGCAGCAGCCACAATGAGAGATGGAGGTCTGTTCAGCTGGTGATTGGGGCACATGAGGGTGATGTTTCCAGCCCCTTTCCATTGGCAAGCAAGGCTGAGACAGGAAATTGTGATGGGGTCTTGCTTCTGATTGTTGCCGTCTTGCTTGCTGATGGGTGGGTGGAAAAGTCACCCTCCTGCACCTCCTTTGCTAGCTGAACAGGCCTCCATCACTCAGTGCAGCTGCTGCCTGGTGAAGTAGGGTTGGGGGGGCATTTACTGGTGCCACTATGGCAACTACGTAGTATTAGTGAATACGGAGAAGTTGCAGATCTGTAACTCTAGGATGCAAATCCACAACAGCAATACAGAATGCCAGTAAAGTTTTCCAAGCTCTGGTCCAGGGGTTCCCAAACTTTGGTCCTCCAGGTATTTTGGATTGCATCTCCCAGAATCCGTGACTGTTGGCCAAGGTGGCTAGGGCTTTTGGGAGATGAAGTCCAAAACACCCGGAGGACCAAAGTTTGGGAATCACTGCTCTGGTCTGTCTCTATATTGGACACAGAGCAATGGACTCAAACTACAGGAAAAGAGATTCCACCTAAACATTAGGAAAAACTTCCTGACAGTAAGAACTGTTCAGCTGTGGAAAGCACTACTTGGGAGTGTGGTGGAGTCTCCTTCTTTGGGGGTCTTTAAACAGAGGCTGGATGGCCATTTGTCGGGAATGCTTTGATTGTGTGTTCCTACATGGCAGAGGGTTGGACTGGATGGCCCTTGTAGTCTCTTCCAGCTCTATGATTCTATCTAAAGCACTCCAATCAGCATTAGAAGCCCTTCTTTGGGTCAGCTCCCCAACACAGCCAAGGTAGATGAGGATCAGGGATACTTTTGTCTTGTGGTATCTTTGTGCTCTGTCTTTGCACAATCCTTTCCAAAGATGACCATGTGTGGCCTATGCTGGAATCTTTTATTTAACATAGCATTTTCCTGTGCTTTTGGCTTCCAAAGCTCCTTGCAGACTGCGGGGTTCTCCATACAGTGAAAATACCCCTCACAGAATTCACTCAGAAAACTAGCTATCTTATTGGGATACTGCATTGTCTTGTCATATTGTGAAGGAGGGGAGGGCAAAAAGAGGGGAAACTACGCGAGAAAAGCCTTTGCAGCTTTTCCCAACTTTTTAAAAAAGCTCCAGAGATATGTGCATTTTTGCACATTAAGACAGGTGATTTGACATAAATCGCTTCCCCATGCAGGACACAGTGCAAACCTGATTGGCTGGATGAGCACAGGGGGCGGGGCTGGCTTACATGGTAAGCCCCTGCTGTTGCCATGTTGGATTTATGCTTCAGCCAGTGATCACTAAGGCGATAAAATGGAGGTTTGTGGTATCTTTCTCTCTCTCTTTCTTTTTGGGAAAGGTGGAATATCGCTTGTGCACACCATAAAAATAGTTTTAAAAAAAATTTGGCAGCGGCAGATTAAAAACGTGAGTAACCCACTTGTGGCTGCCATCTCAGCTACAGGCATGGGAAGTTTAGGGGGCCTGTAAATCCATTAAAACAGGTTGCAGCTGCTGCAACTTGCTATTACTGTGGAGCAGTCCCATTCTCCCCACCACCACCACTTCGTGTCGACAGGCCCTGCTTATTTTGTGTCCTGGCTATTTCTGCAATTGCGTTAGGTTTCTGCAATACTTAATACTTTTCTAGTTGCTACTGAATTATCTGTAACATTTTGATAAGTTTTGTGTTTATCTGAAAGCCAATTATAGATCAGTATAAATAGAAAAGTGAGGTAGAAGTGTCAAAAAATAAATAATCCATGCTTCCATTTTAATACCAGCAGCAAATTCATTCATTTTAAATCACAATTTCAGTGATGCCAATGTTTTCTGACAGTTACTGTGTTTAGAAACATGATAAAATTAATTAAGTGATTAAAAACTGAGAAGCATTTACAAAACGCAAAGGAATCAGTCAGCTAATATAATTACTTTGTATGCGATATCAAATGAGAATATTGTTCTATTCAGCTCATTTAATATCAGTTTAATGAGGCAGTTCCAGAAATAAGAACACAATGTGCCTCACCAATCTTTAATATGGTTAAAGTGTACTGTACTAGGAAAAGTAAAGTTGCCTATGAGAAGAACACTCCATCACATTGTTTTGCATTAATGTAGGAGGAGGAAATAATTTTTTTAGATAAAATAACCTCCTTGTTATGAACTTAAATGGAAAGGGCCAGCAACACTACTCTTGTCATATACATTAATCACTCATACCTGAAAAGAAAGAGCACCTTCAGTTCAAGAAAGCTGAAGGGACGTGCCCATTCTCAAATCTGATAACCTTCCTTCTCCTTAGGTTGCTCAAAACAACTAACTGTAAGTAGCAATTCCTCCAGACTTTGAAAGAAAATGTCAAACCATCAACTCATGCAATACTGTAGCATAGAGGTGCAGACCACAGCAAAAGCAACAATGTAGCACAAAGGGACTAGAGATGTGAAGGCCTGGAAAAAAACCCAGAAAAATTAAAAACACGCGTTTCCCTTTTTTTTCCTCCCCCTGAAGCCTTTTTTTAAAATGAAAAACTGAAAAAATTGAAAAGAGGAAGAAAATCGATTATGGAATGTTTTATTTTATCATGATGAATGAAATCCTTAAGACAAGGTGTGCATATACTGTATTCTCCAAATCATTTCTAAAAACTATGTACAGTATCAGATTATTCTAATTTCTATGCACTGAGGACAAGCAAGACCTAGGTTACCAAACAAACTCTCCAATGCAAGAGCAAGATGCATTTCTTCCTTTTTAATTTTTTAAAAAAATTCTTCACATAAACTAGCAAAACTGAAGAGATTCCGTTCTGTTCAGGAGACTGTTGCTCCATTTGTTACAAATAAAAATTAATCAAATAAATAAAAGTACAGTTGTCCCTTCACATTCGCTGGGGTTTGGTTCCAGGACCCCCTGTGAATACCCAAATCTGTGAATACTCAAGTCCCATTATATGCAATGGCATAGCAAAATGGTATCGTTTATATAAGATGGCAAAATCAAGGTTTGCTATTAGGATCATTATTTTTTTAAGAATATTTTCAAGCCGTGAATACTCAAATCCGTGAATGTCAAATCTGTGAATGTGGAGGGACAACTGTAAATCCCATTTGTAATAATTGTTTGAATACACTATATTTTTAATATACCAATTATGATAATTTTATGCCAAATCAAATCGTACGTAGTCATATTTTATGTTCCTCAAGTAACAGAGTGACTTTCAATCTGTAAAAAGTGCTAATGTTGCATTTTTTCAATTTTTCTGAAAAATTCCATTTTTTCCCTGAAACCACCTCCCCCCCCCCGTGAAAAAATGGTTTTTTTCCATGGCTTCAACATTTCCGGAAATTGTACTTCTCTAAAAGGGACCAGGGGTCCCTCCAGGTATATTGCACTCTTAACTCCCCACAATAGTATACTTGCTTCAAAAAAATGGGTGGCTTATGCATTTAGGAGTACCTCCAATTGCTGCTTGCCTGTGGTCCTACCACCGCTGAAGGAAGACTACACACTACCTTGATGAACAAAAATAAAAAGGCAAACGCCAATGGGATTTTGCAGGACAGTTTCCTAAAAAGCCTTTCATATATAGTACATGTTTACTGCATAAATGTTCTTGCCTAGAGGGAAACTACAGTGGGTCCTTGGTATCCGCTGGGGTTTGATTCTGGAACTTCCTGTCAATACCAAAATCTGTGGATGCGTAAGTCCCATGATATACAATGGTATAGTAAAATGGTGTTGGTTACATAAAATGGCAAAATCAAGGTTTTTGGGGAAAAAATGTTGAATATTTTCAAACCATGGATAGTTGAATCTGCGAATGCAGAATCCATGGATACAGAGGGCCAACTGTACTAAAAACACTAGTGTAATTAAGGGATCCAACAGTCTAATTAAATTCAATCTCATCAAACTTACTCCAAAGTGAAGAAGTGATGTACTCAGAAGTTATACCATTCTGAATTGCATCTGGGTTCTACTGGTATCAGGAAAAAAAATCTCTTCAGATTTGACTGTCATAAAGTCAATCAGGATATTGCTTTCTTCATTTATATTTCAAGTCATGGCCTCTTCAAACAATCATGTGTAAAGTGTGTTGGGAAATCTGGAATCCAGATGCTTAAAGAAACTCTCCTATATCAGTGGCTTTTGTTTCCCATCTCCTTTAAAGCTCCCCCACACCAAGAAGAGAGAAGTTACATTTTCTTAACATACCATAAATTTGTTTCTGTCATTTCACTATCTGTTATGCTTCTGTCACCAAGTCTCTGCCTAGTATGACTAAGATCCAGAGGGTCACAAATGCCCTCCCACTCAGTTTTTCAGGCTTCATGTTCCTGTGGTAGTGTCTTGAGTCACCGAAAAGCCAAACCTAAAGAATGCATTCCATCAGGCATAATGAACAATATTTAGAAAGTCCTTTTTTTACTGCAACTCCCAGAATCCCCCAACCAGTATACCAACTGGTTATACAAGCTCTGCCTTCACCTCCCCATTGCACTGTTCTACTAGGTGTCTCATAGCATCATAAAACTGTTAAGATAAAAGATTGCCCTAATCTATGATAAGGATATCCAAACAAAGAACAGACATGCTTCTCTGCTAACCTTTTGAGATAGCAGAAGACCCTGCTTAATGAGAGAGAGAGAGAGAGAGAGAGAGAGAGAGAGAGAGAGAGAGAGAGCAGAATGTATAATTCTCCATTCTGAAAGTGTTTTGGTATGCCGTTGTGGGATAACCAAATTTTTCTACTTTTAAATTGGGAAGTGAAATAAACATTCCAGGAGTTGGCTGTAATAATAATTATAAAGCAGATTATCTCACATTGTTGCTGTATAGAGCTAACTGTATTTAGTCAAAGCACATTTCAAAGAAAAGCTGCAGTCTTGATTTAGAAACTCGGCCTGGCCTTGCTTTACAAGGCTGCTGTTACCTTGCCTATTATACTGGTATTCCTTCCTTCAAAGAGCTGGTATCACTGAGGTCCACACCTGCTTAGGTTCTGAGGACCAAGACTGAACTGAACATTTGGCAAATCAATGAGTAACCTTCACTTGGGAAACAGACACTGTTATTTACTCAAAATTTCAATGTGTCCAGTTTTATTGCTGAAGTCTCTGTTTCTCAAAGGCTGTTGCTACTCAACATTTTCTCCCAATAAATGTAACCATCCAAACTAAGCCATTAACAATACTTTATTCTATAAGCAAAATATAGATAAGACCCCATGTTGCAACAGGTCCACTGTGGACTTTTTCAAACGGGAACCCCCCCCCCAGGAGGTTGGGAGAAGAATGGGGCTGTTGCCCTTACAGAGCCCTGTTTCAGATGACACAGTCCTCCTCCATCCTCCTCCCGACCTTCCCCTGTGCCGTAGGTGCCGCTTTTTATTGATAGAAAACCTCTGTCAATAAAAAGCGGCACCCGCAGCACGGGGGGAGGATAGAGGAAGATGGGGGTGTCTGAAATGGGGCTCTGTAAGCACGACAGCCCCGTTCTTCTCCTGATCTCCCCGTTTGAAAAAGTCCACAGTCTTTTTATTCTGCAATTCTTTTCAATAAGCCTTAAACTACTGCAATGCACACTGAATGTATACTCTTCCTAAAATGGAAAACAAGTCAGTTTTAAAATATTTACACTACCATTTCTGATTAAAGGTTTTGAAAGGTCTGTACTTATTCATAAGATGATCAGAACATGTGTGCTGTAGAAACAAGAACATTTCATTCTGACAATTGGACAAGGTGGTCCTCTGGAAACTGTCCAAGAATTATGCTGGTATCAGTTTATTTTTAGAACATTCAAGTCCTCTGTTATTTCAGTTAAGCTGGTAGACACTTTACTTCTAGATCTAATTCAAAGGGTCCAGAACCATAACATCTCTAAATGGTTTGGGACCAGAATACTTAAAAACCTTCTTCTCCCACATGACCCAACTCAACTATTACAATAGGGTGGGAAACATGTGATGCACTGTTGTTATTTGACTATGACTCCCAACAGCCCTAGTCAGTACAGCCAACGGTGAGGGATGGTTGGGCTAGATGTCCAACAACGTCTAAAGGCACAAGTGACCCATCTTTGCACTAAGGTAGATCTACAAAAAAGGAGGGATTGGGATTGGAGTTGAAATCCAACCACATCTAGAAGGCCATACACCCCCCAATCTGGCATTATGATCAGCAGAAGAAATTCCTATGGTATTTCACCACCGCCAGAAAAAGCAATGGGAAAAACACAGGACATTTTACCCATGGATGACAAGGGCATCTGGAACCTCCATGAAATTCTGTGAATAAGGCAGGGTTGTAGCATATCAGACACCTCATCTGGAAGCAATATTTTAGCTTTTTTCCATGTCCTGAACATAGCATTTTGGATTCTGGAATACTTGCATATACATAATGAGATGGGACCCAAGTCTAAATATGAAATTCATTTATGTTTCATATACTGTACACCTTATACACAAAGCCTGAAAAATAGACAATATTTTTAATAATTTTGTTCATGAAACAAAGTTTGGGTACACTGAACCATCAGAAAGCAAAGGTGTCACTATCTCAGCCACCCATGTGGACCATTACGGATTTTGGAATATTTCGGATTTCAGAATTCCAGATAAGGGAGACTCAACCTGTACTTTGTATCTATATTATTTAATTGTAAGTTGCCCTGAGTCCCATTCATGGAAGAAAGGCAGGATATATGCTCAATGGATGAATAAATCAAATAATGTTCCATCAACCACCCATTAGCCCTCTCATTTACCTCTTTGCACTTTTGAAACATAGTTATACTTATTTTCAGTTAGTAGTGTATTTAATTGTATTTGTGTAAAGAACAGCATTGTAAGCCGCATTTGAGTCCCATTCTTGGGGGAAAGGCGGGATATGTATGGAATAAATAGGTAAATAAGTACTATGTATAGGCCAAGAGGGTATGGGAAGAGCATTGCTTCCAGTTAAGGATTTTGTTGTGCAACAATCCTGCTTTGTGTGCTGAATTTTATTCACTGAATTGAGGTTTCCCCTCCCATGTTTTCCTAATAGCAAAGGGATCTTGTAGCACCTTTGAGACAGAGTAGCATAAGCTTTCATAGACTTAATCTACTTCCTCAGATGCTGGAGTGAACTGGTGCCCCAGGAGCAAATCTTATAAGCAGGCTGTTGAATAGCCATAGAAATGCCATAGGTATTTCCAAAAGGGATCTTGTAGCCCTCAAAGGTGCTACAAAATGCCTTTGCTTACTGATATGCCAGACTAATACATCTATGTCTTTGAATTCTACCCCATGTTTTCCTAGTCTCTCATCTTTTTTTCTTATCTCAGGGCCTCTTCACACTGTACAATTCTAGCATAATAATTCTATTTTAAACGATATGGCTACATCCTATGACATTCTGGACTTTGCTGTTTGTTCAGAGGCACCAGAGGAGTTATTTGGCTTGGAATTATAAATTACCCACCCTAAACTGCCAAACCAAGATTCCATAAGCTGTTGCCATGGCAGTTAGGCTGGAATCATAGGGCTACTATAATTGTGTGGTGTGAAAGGGCAGGCAGAAGATCTGTTGAAGAGGGAAAGCACAGAATAGCAGAACAACTAGAGGATGAATAGAAAATAGGTACAACTGAGGCAGGGTTGGAGGAGCTGTTTCTGGGGTGTGCAGACCATGGTTTGGGGAAATCCCTCCTTTAACTACCTCTTGAATTGAGTTTGCTCAGTCATTCCATGTCCTGCAGGGCAACTCCTCTAAAGAGCTCTTGACACCTTTCACATGTTTTGCACCCTAGATTTTTTTTACCAAGTGAGGGGTGGGCAAAGTGTGGCCTGGGTGCTACACACCACCCACCCCTGGGCCATTTTTATGGCCTCAGGACCTCCCAGAAGGTCAATAAATGTGGGAGGTTTTTTGCAAAAGAAAAATTGCTCCAAAATGCCTAAAAATGATCTCTAGGGGGTGTAGGGGGCATTTCCACCACGTTTGGAGGTCCTCTGGATCCCACAGGATCAAAATGAAATTTAGCCATTTATGCCTTAAAATGCCCTCTAGGGGCCAGGAAGGCCCAGAAACAGGCCCTCATGTCCCTTAGAGGGCAGCTGGGAGCAAAAACTTCGAATTATTTTTTTTTTATTTTTTTTTTATTTTTTTTGTTTACAGAAACAGGCATCCCCCCTCCTCTCACTCCCTCAGCCACTGCTGCAACAGGACCCAGGCAGTCAACTGGCGGTGGCAGCATGGCAACAGAGTGAGTCATCCTCAGCAATTCTGGGAAAAGTGTGGAACTCTGAGAAGGGGGAGAAGGAATTTAAAAATCCATCGGCCTACCTTACAGGGCTGTCATAAAGTCTACCGGGCACTTTTTGGGGAGTTTTTTTAATGGTGTATGTTACATCGGGTACAGCTAGTTAGGAATTTCTTTCTTTCTTTCTTTAAATGACTGAATACTTGCACAATTATGAAATAAAAATATGTGAGAAAATAAAAATGGGACTGCTCTGAGCTGGAAGGGGCAGGTGCTGAGGCTTTCTCCTAAAACATGAATGTCCAACACAATGAACAAGGAGGGGAAATCAAGGCATTCCCTTGTGTTATCTCTACTGTGAAGTTGACTAGATTGGATTGTCTGACAAGGGAAAAAAAAACAGGCTGCAAAATTGATTAGACCAGAAGTCAGACATCCTCAGGGGAAATCCACTGGATTTAACAGCCCAATTTGTAGCTATGTTAACCTGGAAATAAGCTGACCTGTAATCTCTACGCTTTGTGCTGCAGACATTATTTTTGAAAAATCTGTTTAAAAGGAATTTGGAATAGTGAAATTGTTTTATATCAGAATAACAAAGTGAACATTAAAATATTTTTATGTATCGTTACTAGAGCATGCAATTAATCACAAAACATGAAAAATGTATTTTGCTCAGCCTTTCAGCTGCAGCGCTCCTGTTTGATTTATCAGACACATCCAACACCTAGCTGAAGAACAATTGCCTCTGTTGATTCAGTAAATTTCCATACATTCTCCACTTGCCCTTCACTACTCTAATCCCTGCCTTTCAATTAGCTCAACACTGTGTGTGTACATGCCTTCAAGTCACCTGTTGACTTATGATGACTCCATGCATTTTATAGTATTCTCTTAAGCTAGAAATAGTCACAGGTGGTTTTGCCAGTTCCTTCCTTTGAAATATAGCCTACAGCATCTGGTATTCTTTGGTGATCTCTCATCCAAGTAGTGACCAGGGCTGACCCTGCTTAGCTTCCAAATCAGACGGGCTCTGGTGCCTTTATGGTATCACAGAGTAAGAAATGGGAGGTTCAGGAACAATGTGCTGCCAGAGGCACATATTCAGGTTAGATAGCTGCATACCCCTTCTGAGATTGAGATGGAGTGAGGGAGAGAGATGAGGTAAGCTTCTAGAGTCATCACCTATAAACTGGGCATGCTGATGATGGCCTGCTCTCTTTTCAATAACTTTTCAATAACTTTTTTTTCTGCACTAGCCTTGAAGATGGAAATCAACTGAGTGATAAAATGCTTGGCAGACTGCTATGCACATTTTCCTCTCAGCTCCGCATAGGAAAAGAAGGTTCTACTAGAACAGAACACTTGTTGAATAGAGTCAACACATGAGTACATCCCATTTATCTGATGTGTCTATTCTAGCTAGAATTAACAAAAGGATTTAGGCTTTATTTTCCTGCATCTGTCCCTACAACTTGAGATTTAATGGAGTCAAAGAGAAGCAGTATTAGAGTACTGTTCCACTGCTGTCCCAGTCCTTCTTCCAGAAGCAGTATTAGAGCACTGTTCCACTTGCTCCCAGTCTTTGCTTGGCAGCAAGATTTTTGGCCTGGCAACCAGGATTCTATTTTTGTTTCGTTTTGTTTGAACCGTCTCCAAGGTCTTTTCAGGTGCCCTACTAACTAATTTTCATTGGGCAAGACCAAGCTTAAGAACATAAGGAACAAACCAAAGACCTATCCAGTCTACTTAGTGGCCAACCAGTTGCCCATGGGAAGCCCACCAGAACTACATGAATGCATTTGAATCCTCCGTTTCACATTTCCCAGCAAATGATATAAAGAGACATACTGCCTGACAGTGGAAGTGATAAAAAAAACATCCTGACTACTGGTCATTGGTGGCCCCATCCTCCATGAATTTAACCCAGTCCTCTTTAAAAGCTGTCCAAGTTACCAACTGTCACTACATACTGTGGCAGGGAAGTTCTCATTGTTGTAACAGCTATGTGAAAGAGTACCTCTATTTATCTATGCTGAATATCTCATTATTTAGTTTCAGTGATTGACCACGGATTTTAGTACCATGACCCAGGGAGAGGTCCTGCCTTCCTCACTATTATTCTAAGCTCAACAGCCACAAGCACTGGGGCTTTTCCTAATGGGGCAGTTGCTTTAGTCCCTCAACCATTTTGGTGGTTCTTTTCGGCATCCTTTCTAGCTCAACAACATCCTTACATTGTTGTGGCATTTAGAGTTGTACACAGTATTCTGTCTTTGAAGCATGGATTTGGATAAGGGCAGTAGGATCCTGGCACTTTTATTTTCAGTTCCCTTCTATGTTATGTCCAAAAAGGAATCTGCCTTTTTTTTTTTTACAGCAATACCACACTGGTTTGACATCTTCATTAAGCTGCCTACCACAACCCTACGATTCCTTTTTCAGTTGCTTCCAGCTCAGATCCCATCAGTATATGCAACAGAATATATGCAACATTGAGATTTTTTTGCCCCAACGTGCATCATATCACACTTACACTGAATCTTATTTCCCACTTTACTGCCCATTGTCCCTGTTTGGAAAGTTCCTTTAGCAGCTCTTCTAAATCTGTTTAATAGCAAACCTGACTCACTTCATGAGCAAACCTGGCCACCTCACCGCTCCATAACTCCAGATCAATTATGAGCAAGTTAAAAATCACCAGCCCCTGAGGAAGCCCACTACTCACATCCCTCCATGGCAAGAACTAACTACAGTTGGACCCCCGTATCTGTGGAACCAATATCCACACCTTCAGTTATCTGCAGTTGAAAAAATAGGTGTCCTCTCTAGCCATCCTATAGGTCCTCCACCACAACTCTATGGTATGTTTGAACCGTAAGTCCTTTATTTTAATAGGGTTCACCATTATCTGCAGTTTCCAGTAACCATATGCTTCCTCCTCTTTAACCACTTTTGGTGTATAAATGAAACCCAGGAAGGTGAGGAGTCCCCACAGGCCCCAGTGCCTGCTGTCCAACCTCCTCCCCTCAAAAGGGGGGGGGGGGAGCCGGAAAGTGCATGCCCCAAGCTGGCATGTCCTCCCGACCCATGCCCCCCATACCTCCGGAGGGGATCTCCGTGACCTCCCAGTGATGGAAACCCCCAAGACCAATGATGACCTTGGTTCCAGGACCCATGCCAACCGCTGCCTGGGAATGTGCTGGAGTCTCTTTCTTTGGAGATTTTTAAACAGAGGCTGGATGGACATCGGTTGGAGGTGCTTTGACTGTGTATTCCCGCGTGGCAGGGGTTTGGACTAGCTGGTCCTTGTGGTCTCTTCCAACTCTTATGATTCTATGAGAATATAATGACCCAAGCTGCCACAGGACGAACACCACCATCCCCACACTGCCGTCAGAAAATCTGTGCTCAAGTCCGTTCAGCAGTTCACCTACCTGGGAAGCATCATCTCCTCAGATGCCAAGATTGACAAAGAGATTGATCACAGGTTAGCAAAGGCATATCACGCATTTGGAAGACTTCACAAAAGAGTCTGGAGTAATAAACACCTGAGGCGAAGCACAAAAATCAGTGTGTATAGAGCCATTGTACTGTCTATTCTCCTTTATGGGTCTGAAGCATGGGTCACCTATCACCACCACCTACGACTCCTCGAACACTTTCATCAGCGCTGTATACGCACAATCCTAAATATACACTGGACTGACTATGTGATGAATGTTGCTGTCCTTGAGCAAGCAGGGATCACCAGCATTGAGGCCATGATATTGAGAACACAGTTGCGCTGGGCAGGGCACGTTTCTAGGATGGAGGACCATCGCCTCCCAAAAATAGTACTCTACGGTGAACTCGCCATGGGTCAGCGTAAGAGGGGCGCTCCAAAAAAAACAAAAAACAAAAACAAAACAAACGATACAAGGACTCCCTGAAACAACATCTCAGGCTTGGCCAAACTGATCACCAACAATGGTCCGCCCTGGCCTCACATCGGGAGGCATGGAGACGCACTATTCACAATGCTGCAGCCTTATTTGAGAACTCACGCCGAACAAGTCTTGAAGAGAAATGACAACGCAGAAAGAACCACAACCCAGAAACATCACCCAAGGAGACCTTCTGCTGTGCTTTCTGCAATCGGACTTGTTTATCTCGGATTGGCCTTTTCAGTCATCAGTGCGCTTGCAGAAAGCGTGGGATGAGTCCTTCCTGAATCTTCATTTGCGAAGAAAAGCCAGAGAGAGAGAGAGAGAGAGAGATAATGACCCAACATAATTTTTAACATAACATAACGCAGCCCAGATGGCCGACGTAATATTGGACCAATACAGCCTGAATCAAATAGCTGCAGTGTAAAGTGCTCCCAATCAAGGCTCTGTCAACCAGGCATGGGCTTTCACATTTCACCCTGCCATATTTAACTAGTATTCCAGCCCCACTGAGCACTCTCAGTCCTCAATGGGCTGTTTCTGGATTTCAACACACACACACGCATGCACACTGGGTGTTCTTTTCAATCCTATGCACTGGTGAGGAGAGAAGGTGGGAATTCATCTGTGGGGATTCATCTGACTGGGCCTGTACAGGTGAAATGATAGCTCATCATAAGCACATTAACTCAGAAGAATGGTTGCTTCAAACTGTTGGGGGAAAGGAGTGGTTTACCCAGAAGTAAGGCTTTCTGAACTGTTGAAAGGAGGAAGTATTGATGACCATGATGAATAAGGAAAGGAGAAGGGGTAAGGCTGCCCACATGGCTAAGTTCTGCTCACCTTGTGAATGGAACATAGTGAGATTCAGAGATCATAATAAAGTGCTACCAGCCTTCCAGTAGGTAGAAATAAGCTTGTGGCCTATGACAGAAAAGCCATGATTTTGATACAGATCAAGAGTGCTTTCAGATGGAAGGTGCTTCACTGTACAACAGGGGTGAGAATCATGTGGCCCTGCAGATGTTCTTGGAGTGCAACTTCCAGAATTCCTTATCCATGGCTAGGGCTGCAGGGAACTGTAGTTCCAAAACTGCATGATTCCCATCTGTTGCCCTGTTGTAGAGCTAAGACCGTTCCATTTAAAAGCATCCAAGATGTACATTTGCAACTCTAAATACAGTGACCCACGAGAAAGAATGAGAGATTGAGTCTACCTGGGCTATTAGGACCAACAAATGCCTATCCAGCCCCAGGAGGGGTTCTCACTGTAATTCCACTAGACTACAAGAAATACATTAGTGTCCCATGCAGTGTAGGACTGTCCAGCAATAACTCGCTGCACAGCCTTCCCAGACCCTTCTGCTGCAACTACCTTTGTTCATTCATTCACTCACTTTATTTCTATCCCACCTTCTTCCCAGGAAGCAGGACTTTAGGCAGCTATACAATCCTATCTGCTGGAGTTGGTGACACAGTGGTTAAGTGCCAGTATTGCAAGTCACCACGTTGCAAGTTCAATTCCAGAGGGTTCAAAGGTTCACTCAGCCTTCCATCCTTTTGTAGGTCAGTACAATGAGTACCCAGCTTGTGGGGGGCAATTAGCTAACACACATTGGAAACTGCTTAATGCAGTGTAGATGTGTAAACTGCTATTGCTTAAAACAATTTGTATGCCACTCTGATAGCCTTGTGACTGAAGAGCGGGGTATAAATAAATAAATAAATAAATACATTAAAAAGAGTTGGCAACTGTGCTGAATCTAGAAGACCAGGTGCAGTCTGACAAAAGACTGTGCCACATATACCCACTTTAAGACTCTGACTGCCCAAAATCACTACACAGACCTGACCCATCTTTCTCACTCTATGGGATCATCAGGACAACGTAAGAGTAACACATTTACACTCATTACAACCCTTTTTCTTCCCAGCACATTGTTTGGTATATTTTTCCAGGGCAGCCATATTAACCTGTTGCAGCAAAGACAGCATAAGAGTTTTGTGGCACCTTGAAGACTAAAGTTTCACTGGCCACTTTATGCTGCACATGTGGTGTCTATTAGCATGAATTACAGGTTTTCAACACTTTAAAGCTGCAACTGAAACAAACTAGCTGAGGAACAAGTCTACTGCTGAGTAAACAAGGTAACTATGTTTAATAAAATTTCAGTTTCGTTTTACTGGCTTTCCACCAGTATCGGACAGCTTTGTGCCCATGGCTAGTTTTAAAATTCCATAATCTGTTCTACTTTCCCTCTGCCATGTGAGGAATTCTTTTCATTACTGGCAGATCCAGAATTGTTTTAATAGCTTGTGGGCATTTGTGTCTATCTTTCCTAATGTCCAGTAACTCCAGTAATCTTATTTTATTATACAGTATAAGTTCCATTTATTTATTGTTGCTAGTTGTTTTCTGCTAACAGAGGAAAAGAGCAAACAAACAAATAGGCCTTAACACAAGCCAGTAAGATAAATGCTTTAATCACTCACCCACATCCACTTTGCTCATTTGCTGATTACATCAGCAGGATATACACAGCCAGCCAGGCATAGAGGTCTGCATTCCCTTTGCCACGGATGTAATGTGAAAATTCCAGGAGGAATTATTTTTATGCATTTCATAAGCTTTCAGGATGATTTTCTATATGAACGAACAGATATTTCCCCCCTTTTGTTGTTGTTTTAATTAAAAAAAAATATTAAAAAAAAAAGAAAGAAAATTCCAGGAGGCTGCAGAAAGGACACGGTGGAAACACGCATCCAGCTCGGCTGAACTTGGGACCCCAACTCTCCCCCGTCCTGTGTGATGTGAGTCTTTGAGGGAGCATCCACACTAGAGAAATAATCCAGGTTGAAATTAGGTTTCTTTGCTATGACTCCTTCCTATGGGATCCTGGGATTGGGAGTTTGATGAGGCACCAGCAGAGAAGGCTAAAGACCTTGCAAAACTACAAATCTACAAAACTACAAATCCCAGGATCCCATAGGAAGGAGCCATGGCAAATAATTCAGTTTCGAATTGGATTGTTTGTGTAGTGTGGATAAGGGTCTGAAACACACACACACACAGCAGGGCGGTCCACCTCCCTCTCCTGAAGGCGCAGGAGAGAGCAATTCAAGGCTGGTGGGTTCTGCACCTTCCTACGGCCGCCCCCCTCCTCTCCCGCCTTACCCGCGGCTTCTGCCTTCCCAACCACTGCGCCGTCCCGGGAGGAGGAGGAGAGCCTTTCGCGGGGCAGCTCCGGGAACAGCGAGGACCCAGCCAGCCAGCCAGCCAGCCACCCCTCCGCCAGGCACGTGGTCACTTTGTCGCACGTGGGGGGGGGGGCTCGCGACTGCTGGGAGCTGTAGTTCCGGGGCCAAGGCGCCGCTAAACTACAACTCCCACAATGCAAACGCAGGGCGGAAGATATCGCTCCGTGGAAAACGAGGCATCATACAAATTTTGCTTTGTTAAGCAACATTATTGCAACAATTAACGGGTCCCTCTGCACACACACCCCGGTAACGACAGTCAATGCGAACGACTTCAACTGCCCTTTTATTCGTTGGTTCGCGTGGCTCCATCTAGCAAATGGTCTTGAATCATCATCATCGTCATCATCATCATTTAAGCAGAGCCTGGATGGCTATCTGCTGGGAATGCTTTGATTGTTTATTCCTGCATGGCAGGGGTGTGTGGACTGGATGGCCCTTGGGGTCTCTTCCAACTCTATGAGTCTTATGAAATTGTCTATGAAATTTCTTATCCGCGTCTCTCTGTGGATCGAGGCGGGGAACAACATATCAACACAGTGGTTCTTAACCTTTTCTTTACCCTTTAAATATCTCTTCTTGCCATGGACCCCCAAGACTTAAATTTTAAATAATAATAATAATACACCATCCATGAAACCTTCCCTCAGAGGCACTGGAGGGGGAGTGACTTTTCTCTTGCTTCTTCCTGCAAGTTTGTGGCTGGAGCGGGTTGAATGGCAATGCGCAGACCAAGCCAGCCTTTGCCTTAGCTTCTGTCAGGTGCCCACTGCCCTGCAGGGAGGAGGTGGGCCAAGCAACTTTCAAGCCTTCGTGGACCCCTGGGGCTCCCAGGTTAAGAACCACGGGATTAACATCTATACATATCATTTACTTCTGGTCTTGATTTGGAGCCTTGCTTGGAAAGCGAAAGAGACCCGGAAAGCCTGTCACCGCAGACCCGCCTTGGCCGTCCTGCTGTTACTTTCACGGTGCAATCCTACACCTGGAAAGAAGCCCCGTTGAGCAAAATGGCTCGAGCCCCATGGAGTTCAATCCAGGAATGGCCGCGTGCCCGGTCAAGGGTTGCCCCGCTAGGCTCCGGTCTTACTCCACGCTTCACCTCCGCGGAGGTGGCGAGAGGGAGTGCCTCCCGTGTAGTGGCGTACACGGGATTGCCTTGCCCGCCTCGTTCTGGAGCCATGAATTACAAAAGCACTTCGAAGGGCACAAAGTCGCCAGGCTTTCAGAAGACTTGCCCAATGTAATCGTGAGGAAAATTCTACCTCTGCCGGGGGAAACCTTGCCTACCGCAGGAATGGTCTTGCTCGCACTCCGTGAAATTTCCTCCTACAGACTTGTATAAGGCTTTTAAAATTGGCTTTTTGAAATATAACATTGTCCCTTCATATTCGCTGGTGTTTGGTTCCAGGACCACCCGTGGCTACCAAAAACTGTGAATACTCGAGTCCCAGTATATGCAATGGCACAGCAAAACGGTGTCCCTTATATAAGATGGCAAAATCAAGGTTTACTTTGTGGATTATTATTTTTTTAAGAATATTTTCAAGCCATGAATATTTAAATCCGTGGGTGCCAAATCCGTGGATACGGAGGGACCGCTGTACCACCCCCACTCTGGGTTTAAACGTTGCCCGGGTGTGTGGGCGTAGTGTTCAACGTGTCCGCCAGAGGGCGCCAAAGGCCTGTCTCCGAACTAATTCTAATTCCTTTGTGGAGAGGGGAAATTAAGGGCTTGTCTAGGGGCCCATCTACACAGGACCGGTTTAAGGAATTTTGGGGCCCCTGCAATGCTTGATTTGGGGGGGGGGGCATATGTTTATTTCAGGTCAATGTAACCTAACTCAACCTAAGTCATTCACAGTACAGGATATTCAGGTTATTACTAACAATGTTTTTGCAGGAGGAGGGTTACTACAGGGGCCCTCAAAGTGATAGGCCCCCCTGTGGATGCTGACGCCGCTGGTGCCTTAAACCGGCCCTGCATCTGACACCAGGGGAAAAAATCCAAAGTACCTCATAGTATTGACATCTTGCAGCACAGGACATGTCGAAACCGTTTTTCTGGCCTTGGAAGTCCCCATAAGCCTGCATTCCTGATGGCTGCGAGTAATTAACTCGCATTAGTTCTTCGCCGCTGCCAGTTTGTTTCTTTATTAAAAAGATCGTCCCAAGGTGTGCTCATGCAATAGAGTGATTTTCCAATTTTATAGGAAAGCAAAACAGAAAATATTCATCCTGTTTTATCTCCTAAGCGAGTGATCCAACATGGCTACAGTAGGCGCTTGCCTTGCTAGGAAGCCCCACCCCCACTCTCAACCGGCCAATCAGCTTTGTGCTTCCCTTTGACTTTTTTGTTGTTCAATAGTCCAAACAAGCAGGAATGTGCACCCTCCTCATGGTTTTTGAAAAAGTACGGGAAAATCTGCAAAGGCTTTTACCCCGTTGTTTTTGCTGTTTTTGGGCCCCCCTCCTTCCGAATAGTGTGGATTGCCGCTGGATCCTGTTTAGACAGGTAGGATTCCCAGCGAATTCCATGAGGGATATTTGCACCGTTTAAATGGGCCCTTAGGACAGGGCTTCTTAAACCTTTCCCATGCGCACACATGAGAATTGACACCCCCCCAATGGTGGGGACAAAACACCATTGCTGGGAATGGGCAAAAATGTATACCCACTTGCAGTATACCATCAGATCTAGACTGGCCCTAAGGGTGTACTTGTACTAGATAGATATATTGGTGTCATACTGCTTTTAACTGTATGGTTCAAACCTATGGAATCCTTGGGCTTGTCTATATGTGGGGGGGGGATGTGGATTGATGCGCACTAACGCCAATTCGAAGCAGCTTCGATTTGTCCTAACGGTATTTTGGCAAGATTGCAGGCATGCAAAGCCATACGTGTTTAGATTTTCCTTGTTTTTTTTCCCTGGCTGTGAGGCCGTGTTCTGGAATAGTTTCTTTCTGACGTTTTGCCTGCATCTGTGGCTGGCATCTTCAGAGAATGGTTGGGTAGGTGTGTGTGTGGTGTTTATATGCTGTGAACCCCTGTTGGGGAGGATATGTAAATTTGTGTAATTGAATGGTTAGTTTCTGGGTATAGAAATCTGGCTCCCAGTTTTGAAATACAATAGAATCAAAACTCAAAACTTACAAAAGAATTCCACCCAGAGACAGAGGGATTCCCAGCAGATAATGGCCCATCACCCAACCATTAGCTAAACAGACACTAACGAGCCTTGCATTTTTATACCCAGAAACTAACCATTCAATTACACAAATTTACATATACACCCCAACAGGGGTTCACAGCATATAAACTCCACACACACACCTACCCAATCATTCTTTGAGGATGCCAGCCACAGATGCAGGCAAAACATCAGAAGGAAACTATTCCAGAATACAGCCTCACAGTCCAGAAAAAAACCAAGGAAAATCTATGGATGCCAGCCATGAAAGCCTTTGACTTCCCATACGTGTTTGTTGTTCAAATGGGCATGCCTGCGAATCAAGATGGCAGGAACAAGTGAATTACTCACGTTTTTATTGTTGCCAGTTGCTGCCGCTGAACAGTATTTTTTTAAAGCACATCTAAGCTGCAAAAGTGTGATATTCCACCTAAATAAATTTTTAAAAGTGGGGGAAGGCTGCATCGTCACCTCATCACATGATCGCTAAGGGGAAAATCCAGCATGTTGGTTCTGGGCACTTGCCTTGTTAGCAAGCTCTGCCCCTGTGCATGTCCAACCAATCAGCTTTCCACTTCTGCTCTTATTGGGAATGCGAATGAAAGCGAATCGGTTGTCCCAGCAAGCGGGAATGTGCATTCCCCACAGAGCTTTTTTAAAATTCCAGGAAAAGCTGCAAAGACTTTTCCTGCAAAGGTTTGGTGGATTTGGCCCCCCTCCTTCTGAATATGCCAGTTTGATGTGGGATGGGATGGCATTTAGACAAATCATAGTCTCCTCGTATTCTATGAGGAATATTTTTGCCATTTAGACAACCCCCTGGTATCTCTCTGGTATCTGCAGTTTGGGGATATATAGAGATATACAGTATATAGCTCTGTAGCAGAGAATTCTAAGTTCCTCACCATATTACAAATCCCAGTGGTATGGAATTGTTGTAACTGTAGTTCAGATGCACCTGAATTCAAAAGCCTGATCACTTCTGGATGAACAAGCTTCCATCCTCTTTGTCTTAAACTTGCCCTGTAAAATATCAGTAGTGCCCAAAGCTGCACTCCAGGGCACCATTTCCTAGGAGTTCGTCCCCTTGAATCCAGCAAGATTCATTTAAAATGTAAAATGTCCACTGGAACACCATGGAAATTGCAATATGATTCAAATGAACACAGCGTATACATCAAGCAAGGCCAGGAAATCACTGTTTCACAATTCTCCCTATATATTACAAACTGTGAAGGGCAAAGATGGAAACCTTTGGTGCATTTACACTGTAGAAATAATGCAGTTTGACACGACTGTAACTGCCATGGTTCCATCCTACAGAATCCCAGATCTGTAGTTTTGTGAGGCACCAGCACTCTTTGGCAGAGAAGACCAAAGACTAAGAAAAACTACAAATCCCAGGATTCCATAGGATGGAGCTCCAGCAGTTAAAGTGGTTTCAAACTGCATTATTTCTACAGATGCATCCCTTGTGGCCTTTCAGACAGAGTTGAATGAAGTCAACTCATTGTTCCAAGGGTCCCAGCCAGTATGGCTGATAGTTGCTGACTGTGGGAATTGTAGTCCCAAATATCTGGAAGGCTAAAGCTCTCCCCTCTTTGATAGGTGGCCTCAGCTCATAAAAGGATCTGTCCAAATATTACAGGACAATTAGACCAAAGAAGGAGAAGGCAGGGTGAGGCAAGCTAAATCAAGTTTGTCATTGGCTGAGATGTCAGGACATTTATCCATTTATTTCAGAGCGTGGAATGTTATTTGTAATACAAGCTGAAGCCATTCATAACTGAGCAGAGGCAGTGTTGCTAGGGAAGTAAATGCTGTATCTATTACATGCTATCCTGTCCTTTCCCCCACAGATATGTTGGTTGTCCTCCTATAACAATCACTTTAGGCTGACAACAACCCTGTGAGGTAGTTTCAGCAGAGCAAAATGGATTGGCCCAGGGTTATCTGCTCAACTTCATGGCTTGAGTGGGAATGTCTTCCATGTCAGGTTATTTGTGGCAACACACTATCCATAACAAAAACTGACAGAACCACAGTCACTTTCTGAATGTATGGTCTGGTGATCACTTTGAGATTATCACACTACACTGTTATAGCACTATTATTCCACTTTAACTGCTCTGGCTGCCTCCTGTGGAATCCTGGGATTTGCAGTTTAGGGAGGGGCATTTAGAACTCTCAGCCATAGAGCTCTTAGGCCTCACTAAACTACAAACCCCAGAATTCCACAGCAGGCAGCCATAGCAATTAAAATGGAATAATAGCACTGTAACAGCATAATGTGATAAAGTCCTTTGAGAGGATCAGTCCATCTACTAGTGACGAATACAGGTTTTGAGGGCCAACATGACTGGATCCTTTCTCTCTGTCTCTCTGTATATGTGTGTATATTTGTGTGTGTGTGTGTGTGTGTGTGTAGCCCAAATTCTTCCCCCAACAGCAGCCCAATGAGTACTAAATATGTTCAGTAGCAATGGAGTATTGAGGGTCACTTGGGAAAAGAAGAATGGAAAAGACTATGGATAATGACAAATCCTGCTTATTTTTCCTACAGCTTCTTGTGTCATGGAGGAAGGTAGGCCTCACTGACACCTTGAACAAAAATGATCCAGCTAAGGATATTCTCCAGAGCTTGAAAATGTTACCCTCTGGAGTACAGCTCCTGACATCCCCAGCAAGCATGGCCACTGGCCATTCTGGCTATGGGATTCTGGAAACTGTAGTCCAAAAAGATAACTTTAGCCAGCTTTGATTATGTTGCCAGCCTGACTTGCTCATTACAATGCAATTCTCTTGTTTTGTTAGTCTATGGCCACCTCTCTGAGCTTTCGACAGCTTAATAAACAGCTAAAGATGTTTGCATAGTTGTCATTGATGGTCACCTGATGTTCCTAGAAAGTAGAATATAGGTTACTCACATCTTCCTACTAATGCTGGAAACAAAGTGAACCAAAGAGAGGAGGAAACTAGTTTTGCAGCTTTTTATTCTGGCTAAAGAAAGCCAGAAAGAAGAGCGTTTGAATTGATTTCTAAGGCATAGCCTATGGGAGCTTTAAAGATGTGCTGTTGCTTTTGGGATACTGGTGGTGGCTTAGCATAGCCTTGCCCATGTGTCTGCCCGCTTCCCTCTCCCTGCTCAACTGCTATCAGTTAATAATCAGCTATTACACAAAAAACTTCCAGTATTCCATCCTCTTAAGGAAACTAGCAAGAAACAGCTCCCCTGCATGTTCCTTCTGCCTGGGCAAGTGGGAGGTGTGAAACTTCCTGGCAAGCTGTAAATCTACAGGAAGAATCACCCTAGGATTATAATTAAACTGATGAAGAAGGCACATTATGCTGGGCCAGTTCCAAAAGGAGAATGAAATACCATTAGGTTATTCCTTGCTTAAGAAAACTCTATGAAATTCATGGGATCACCATAAGTCAACAGGTGACTTGAATATATGTAGACATACACACATTGGTTTTGCCACACACATGGCATTGAATCCTAGACTCCACTGTTGGAGCAGGTGATTTTATAGACATAACTGAGGAACCGCGTGAGAAATTTGTAATCTGTGCTACAGCTGACCAGGATGGGTATCACAATAAGAGATGCATGAGTGAGAAGATCTGCTTAGGCTAAGACCAAATCCGGAGATAATGGGCCCTTTCACACTACATAATTATAACACTATGGGCTTAGCTAGACAGGATAATTTATAGCAGAAAATAGCACATTAACTCACTATCACAGCAGTGTTCATTTGTCTCCACAATGCATTCATAAGATCACTGGCATGGGAAGCTATCTGAGTTTGAAGTTCACACAGAGCATGTCCACAAGAAAAGATGGTGGCTGCAAGTGAATTACATGTGTTATTATTCCCCAGAAGCTCCCTCCATTTCCCCCCTTGTTAAGTGAGAGACATGAAAGAGCAATCTTATGCTTTAAAAAAAAACTTTTTTGCTCTGCCATCAAAAATAGTGCATGACCGCTTCCATGAAAGTCAACGATGGCAGCTCTGGCTGCTTTGTCACCAGCAAGCCCGCCCCTGCATGTGTCCAACCAATCAGGGTTTGACTTCTGGGATGTGCCCCAATTCAAATTGGTTGTTCAAATGGGCTGGAATGCGCATTTCCACATGTTAAAAAAAAACTTCACAAGAAACAGCGAAGGCTGTTATCACGAAATACTTGGAGTTTTCAGCCCTCTCCTTCCAAATATGGTGAATCCCTGCAGGAGCTCATCTAGACAAAAGGTATTCTCCTTGAATTCTTTGAGGTTTTTTTTTCACCATCTAGACAACACCTATGATTCCACTTTAACTTCCATGGCTGCATCCTATGGAATCAGGGCCGGCTTAAGGAATTTTGGGGCCCCCTGCAGTGCTTTATTTTGGGGGCCCCATATGTTTATCTCAGGTCAATGTAACCTAACCTATTCACCGTACAGGATGTTCAGATCACAGTAGGGCCCCCGTATCCATGGATTCATTATCCATGGGACACAGAACAGCACACCTACCCTAGAGTCTTCCTAGTAAATGTGTCCTCCCTAGTGGTTTTCTAGGCCCTCCAAGGCAACTCTATGGTATTTTAAACCAGTACCATTTTTTTCAATGGTGTTCACTATTATTCATGGTTTTCAGAATCCACCCCCCCCCCGAACCAATCCCCAGTGGATAAGAGGGGCCTACTGTATTACATAATTTGACACCAATAATTTAGTTTAAAAACTATATTATAGGCACTAACATAATATTTTTAATTTATTAGCAATTAATGTAATGATGTAGATTTCCTCAAAGAAAAGAGTGGACTACAAGCTAAACATGAGTTAGCAGTGTGATGCAGCAGCAAAAAATGCCAATGCGATTCTAGGCTGCATTAATAGTGTCTAGATCAAGGAAAGTAATAGTATCACTCCATTCTGCTTTGGTCAGACCTCACCTGGAATATTGTTTCCAGTTCTGGGCACAACAATTCAAGAAAGATACCGAGAAGGATGTTGGGAGGTCTGGAAGCCGTTATGCCCTATGAGGAACGGCTTAGGGAGCTGGGCATGTTTAGCCCAGAGAAGAGAAAGTTAGGAGGGGACATGATAGCCATGTTTAAATATTTGAAGGGGTGTCATATTGAGGGTGGAGCAAGCTTGTTTTCTGCTGCTCCAGAGACTAGGACACGGAGCAATGGACTCAAACTATAGGAAAAGAGATTCTACCTAAACATTAGGAAGAAGTTCCTGACAGTAAGAGCTGTAAGGCAGTGGAATACTCTGCTGCCTGGGAGTGTGGTGCACTCACCTTCTTTGGAGGTTTTTAAGGAGAGGCTGGATGGGCATTTGTCAGGAATGCTTGGATTGTGTGTTCCTGCAGGGCAGAAGCCGATCAGATGGGATGGCTGTTGGGGTCCCTTCCAGCCCTATGATTCTAGGCTGCATTCAGAGCCTGGGAAAGTTACTCTTGGATTACACCTCCCAGAATCCCCCTGCCAGCACCCTTCTCAAGGTCTGGTTGCATTGTTCCTTTTCCAGCATTCTCTAGCCCAGTGGTTCTTAACTTGGGGTCCGCAATGTCCTCACAGGGGGTCCACAAAGGCTTGAAGACTGCTTGGCCCACCTCCTCCCTGTAGTGGAGTAGCCATGTGACAGGAACCAAGGCAAAGGCTGGCTGGCTTGGCCTGCACATTGCCATTCAATCCACTCCAGCCACAAACTTGCAGGAAGAAGCAAGAGTGTCTCTGAGGGAAAGTTTAATGGATGGTGTAATTGTATTGTTGTTGTTGTTAGCTATTATTATTAGGGTTTTAAATCTTGAGTTAAGTCTTGGGGCAACAAAAGATATTTAAAGGGGGTCCCTGGTAAAGAAAAGGTTAAGATCCACTGCTCTAGGCCAATGCCTCTCACATAACACTACTGGATATTGGTGTTTTAGTGACAACAATAAAACCATTGTTCCCAGTAATATTACTCCAAATTTTAATTTATATTCTTTATACAGTATTCTTCTGTTGAAAGAGTTAAGAGTGTTGTAAAAGTTTCAGCATTGCACTATGACTATGGAGACCAGGGTTTGAATCCTTACTCAGCCATGAATGTCCACTGGGTGACCTTGGGCAAGTCACACTCTCTCAGCCTCAAAGGATGGCAAAGGCACACCCCCTTTGAACAAACCTTGCCCAGAAAACCCCATGGTAGGTTCGCCTTAGTCAGAAATGACTTGAAGGCACATAGGCAAACACACACAAATGCAGGCTGAACTCAGTTGGCAAGGGAAGGGAAGGGAAGGGAAGGGAAGGGAAGGGAAGGGAAGGAAGGAAGAAAGAAAGAAAGAAAGAAAGAAAGAAAGAAAGAAAGAAAGAAAGAAGCCCTTTCCGAGACAACGCTCAAATTCCCTGTCTCTCTCATAAACACACACTCACCGTCTCCACGGTAGCAGCAAACTCCCTCCAGCTTCTGCCAGGGAGGGCTGCTGTTTCTTTCGCTTTCTCTTTAGTTTTGGAGACTTTTTTAAAAAAAAAAGCTAGCAGGTTTTTGGAGGAGGGTGGGAATGTGGTAGAGTCTCCTTTAGAGGTTTTTAAACAGAGGCTGGATAGCCATCTGTCTTGACTCCAGCAACAAGTTAAAAAGTAAAATAACCACCCCATTGTGCATGGCAGCCCCCCCCAAGATCCCCATGCCCCCCTGAAGACAGTCACTCACTCACACCTGCTCTGCCTTTCCTCCTTCACAGCAATGCAGCCAGGGACTGTCTCCAAATTACAGTACAACTTCCCAAGAGCAAACCCTTTCTCTATCTCCGCACTAGCTCAGTGCTATTGCCATGCCCTGGCTGAGGAGGGAGGGGGAAGGGGCTCCAAAGGAGCGGAGGAGCCGGCTGCTGTCTCCTGGCTGTCTCCTTCGTCAGATAAGGGCAACACTCACCAGGGGGCCCCCTTCACCCCCGGGGCCCCCCGCCAATGCGGATCTGGCAGACAGGTTAAACCGGCCCTGTTTGGAATCCTAAGGTTTGCAGCTTGGTGAGACACCAGAGGAGCTCTCTGATCTAGAATTATTAATAACCTTCTCCAAACTACTAATCTGTTGTAGTAAAAGCTTGAAGAAAATCTTCCAGAAAATAATTCACAGAATGAACGCAGTGTCAGGAGATTTTCAGATGGCTAAAATCAGCCTCTTGCCGCGCAAGCAGCCTCCAGAGCAGTAACGAGGCTGCTGTGCGGCAAGGGTCCGTTTTGGACGACGCCGTTTCTCTCTTGGCGTCATCCAAAATGGACCCTTGCCGCACAGCAGCCTCGTTACTGTTCCAGAGGCTGCTTGCACGGCAAGAGGCTGATTTTAGCCGTCTGAAAATCTCAGTTTCATCATAGCTGTATAAACCAAACCAAAACGTGTTCCAACTGGAATGGGTGGGAATTGTTTGGCCTTCCAGATGTTGTTGGACTGCAACTCCCAACAGCCCTAGCTAGTATAGTCAATGGTCAGGCACACTGGCTGTTGTAGTCCAACAATATCTGGAGAGCCAAATGGCTTCCCTCCCTGAACTAGAAGGAGTTTAATCTCAAAATGAAATGAAATTTAGCCTCTTGGGGCTTCCTTTCTGTTTTCCCATACATTCTCTTTCTGTGCACATTTACTTAGAAGTAAGTCCGCCTGGGTTTAATAGGAGCAAGTAACTGTGTGTAAGAATATATCCTCTCTTAACTTTTATGCCTGTGCTAAGCTCAGGCACTTGGATTGCAATCCAGCTTTCACTCATTCTGTCTCTGCTATGAAGGGTCCATCTTAACACCCCCACCCTCACCTAAACGTGATAGTTGTTATGTTCTGGAGACACGAGAAATGAGAGAACAGGAAGGTGGGTGGTAAGTTTGCTATGATTTTTTTTTTCTTTTCAAAATGTCATCTTTGTGGCATCTGGGATAAATCCATTGAAATCCAATGCTGAAAAGACCCTGAAGTATTCTCCCAAGAGACACAAAGTGCTTACACCTCATCTGAATACCTGCAGACTCATCAGAATACCTGCAGACTATCTTTTTCTGGGTTCCATGGGGCTAATTATAACTGAATATTGCAAACAGAACCGCAGTTTAAGTTCCAAAAGGTTTTTTAGCAACAATCCAACAAATTAGATATTAAAATTAACACATATGCACTGTCGCAAAAGTTCCATGCATCCAGTGAAGGGCCAGTGCAGGACTTGATTGCTGGACTCTTCTGCCTGTGCTATTTAATTTGGATGTAACTTTAAAGCCCTAAATAAAAGATACAAAGTAGATGCAAATGTAATATAGAAATTCTAGTATAAAGAATTTACTATTTTGTTCCTTCCTAAAAAACAGATAATTGAAAATCACACTGTTTTACTCAAGGTGAAGAGGGCCTATCCCTTAGACCTGAAAACTGCATCTCCTCTCTTCTTCAGCTTGCCCTTTCTTTCTGAACTAGTAAGTACTCATTGGCTATGTCACAGGAGTCATGGGCAAGAATTTGGTCTTTACAGCTTTATAAGCCTATGGACTTTATCAGATGCTGCAAATAAAGACACCTAATTAACGTGAAAGGGCACACGTATCATAGGACTGTCCAAAAGCCATTCCTCACCTATGTGGAGGAATCCATATAAAAGATCTGATGAACTGTGATGACTGAATTGAGGAAATAATAAACATGTTTTTTTTAATACTATAACATCACAATTCCCAGAATTCCTTGGCCAGGGTTGGGAGATTCTGAGAGCTGTATTCCCTGCCCCCCAAAAGTAAAGCTATGCAGTTTTAGTCCACTCCCTAGAACCAAGGATCCCCATATGCATAGAAATGTTACACCCATGAGAAGGGAAGGGGGACCTTGAGGCTAGGGCTGCATCTGTACTGTGGAAATAATCCAGCTTGACACTGCTTTAATTGCCATGGCTCAATTCGACAGAATCCTAGGATTTGTAGTTTGTTGTGGCACCAGAGCTCTCTGACAGAGAAGGCTAAATCTCTCACAAAACTACAAATCCCAGAATTCCATAGCATTGAGCCATGGCAGTTAGAGTGGTGTCAAAACTGGATTATTTCTGCAATGCAGATGCAGCCTATGTGTATTTAAGGCAGGGGTAGGCACAGGACCCCACAAGATGGTTTCTTTGGCTCCTAGCTATATGCAGACTAGGGATGAATCGAAGACTTGCAGAGGCTGAAAAATGAGGAGAACCCACTAAAGTCCTGCAGCCCAAAAAAGAAGGCTTGGCCCCATGATCTGAAAGTGAGGCAAATTCACTGTTTTTCAGCCTCCTTCTGACAAGGCCAAGTACTGGCTGGGGGAGGCTTGAGGGCAGCTGAGAGAGCAGCAGGCTATGTTCTAATAGCTGGTGCACTATGATGTTAGAATCCTTCAGGATCTTCCAGAAGATGATGGTATGGTGTGTCTGGGTACCAGAATATGGCTGGATGATCCTTTGCTGCTCCCTAATCACTATGTGATCACGTTGGGGGACGGGTAGGAAAATGGTCTCTTGGGAGGTGAGAGACTTTCTCCCCCCTACAAGAATATCTTCAAAAATTGTCCAGTTTTCTTTTCATTTATGATTTATAATTTTTTTGTTCTTATCTAATTCCATTCTCCCCCCACTGATACATTGTTACTGGTTTCCAATCTTTTCCCACATGTTTTGTTGTCTTTTGATTGATCCAAAATTTACCAATTTCTTTCATTATCTATAACTTTTGTCTTCCATTCCTCTATTGTTGATAGTTTACTTGACTTCCAATTTTTTGCTATCAGCCAACGGGCTGCCATTACCATATAAAGTGCTAGTTTCCAATGAGTTCTCTCCAGATTATTGTCTAGTACACTTGTCATGTTCAGCAAATATAGCTGTGTGGTCATTGGAAATTTGATCTTAAGTATATCGCTTAAGTATATCTTAAGTACCGTATATATCAAAGATATATGGTGATAACTAGATGTAAAGGTAGAAGTATAGAAGTTATAAGGTGTAAATTAACAAAGGTAAATAAGAAGCAATTTAAGATCCAGTGATGTCAGGGAGTTACAAGGGAAGTTTAAAGAAAACTTAAAGAATAAAGAAATGAGTAAGGTAGGAGTGAAGAGGTGTAAAAAATGCCAGACGATACTTAATCTGACTATACTTAAGAAGATATATATCACATTTCACATTTAAATGTTTCAGATATATATTTAAATGTTTCATATATATATATAATCTGAAACATTTAAATGTGAAAGCAAGCAGATTTTCTTTTAAAGGCTTTTTGTTTTTTTTAAATATAATTAATACAAAATTGTTTAGTTTTCAAAGATATTCTCATAGTAAGAGGAAAATTCAATAAATTTATTTTCCCCATTGGAATGAATTGAATGACAAGATACATCCTTTGTCTAGCTTACCATTTTTCTGGCAATAAAAATGAAATGTGTGTGTGTGAGTGAATGAGTAAATCACTTCTGGAAGCCTCTAGGCCCAGACACTGACCTTTCACATAGATTGTTGTACTGTTTAACATTTAAATCAGTGGCTCTTAAGGTTTTCCTTATCAGGGACACCCTTTAAATATCTTTTGTTGTCATGGACCCCCAAGACTTAACTCAAGATTCAAAACCCTAATAACTCCTAATAATAATCTATCTATCTATCTATCTATCTATTGCTCTTAGGTATGTTGCTGTTTCCAGTGTGCTAATTGGCTGCTTAGGAAACTGACCAACCAATCAAAGCTTGGTTGGGCAGCTAATCAGGACACTGGGGGCAAGAGCATGTGGAAGTTTCAGTCCTTTCTAAACATGGTGGCAGCAGAGCGGGTGTGAGTAGCATGGGGGGATGTGGTGTGTGTGTGTGTGTGTGTAGGATGTGTGTGCCTGAGCACGGGGGGGGGGTGCGAGCCTGGCGATGGAGGCAGTGATGGGGGGTGAGCTTGACGATGGGGGAGCAAGACCCTGGTGACAGGGGGTGACGGGGTGAGCCTAGCAATGGGAGGGGGAGAGCCTGGTGATGGGGGGCCAACCCTGGCAATGGGGAGGGGGTGACGGGGGGATCCTGGCGACATGGGGGGATTTTTTGAAGGTGTATGTTACACCGGGTATAGCTAGTAATAATAATACTACAATTACACAATCCGTTAAACCTTCCCTCAGAGGCACTGGAGGGGGAAGGAAGACTTTTCTCCTGCTCCTTCCTGCAAGTTTGTGGCTGGAGTGAATTGAAGAGCAATGTTCAGGCCCAGACAGCTACCCTTTGCCTTGCCTCCTGTGATGTGAGCTGAGCAGCCTTCAAGCCTTTGCAGAGCCCATGTGAGGCCATCACAGATCCCTGGGGGTCCATGGACCATAGGTTAAAAACCACTGATTTAAACAATACCATTTTTCCAAAAGCAGAGGTGGACTTCCTTCCTCTTCTGTCTCCCCCTCCCCCCCATCTGTGTGAAATTTTAGCATTCTATGCAGCTCTGGAATGTCACAGGAGCAGAAAATTGGCCTCCGAACCTGCTGAAATTGCTCAATCCTGACATTATCAGACAATGTCGTCCTTCAGTGTTTCAGGGGTGTAGTGTGGGAGTGAATAAGGTGTCCCTTTGTATTGGTGGCTTAGCCCCATCAATACAAAAGTGAAGCCTCACCTGCGCCAGCGCTACGCCCGGGAATGGCTGAAGACTGATAATGTCCCCCTTCTTTTGAAAATGGGCTCATTACTCTCCTCCAGTTTTCTGAGACTTTTCCTGTTCTCCAGGAATTCTCAAAGATATTGCCGATGGTTTTGCAATTACTTCTGCAGTTCTTTTAATACTGTTGGATGTAGTTCATCTGGCCCTGGAGACTTGAATTCATTTTGAGTAGCCAGGTATTCCTGTACTACTTCTTTACCTATTCTGTCCTGCATTTCCTCTGTTACATTGTCTGCTCCATTTTCCCCAGGTTGGACACTGTTTCCTTCTGGGAGAAGTCAGAGGCAAAAAAGGTGTTGAGTAGTTCTGCCTTTTCCCTGTCCCCTGTAAGCATTTCTCCATCTTCTCCATGCAGTGGCCTTACCATTTCCTTATTCTTCCTTTTGCTACAGACATACCCTGGTAATGCAGTGGTTAAATGTCAGTATTGCAGCCACAATGTTGTGAGTTGATTCCTGCAGGGCTCCAGGGTGATTCAGCCTTCCATCCTTCCAGAAGAAATGCAGGTGCTATACTAAAAAAAAAAAACAAAACCTTTTCATTATTTCAAACCTCTCTAGCAAGCCTGAGCTTGTTCAGTGCTTTCGCTTTTCTGACTGTCTCCCTAAATTTGCTGGCTAGTCATTTGAATTCCTCTTTGGTAATTTCTCTCCCTTTCCACTTCTTGTAAATGCCCTTTTTAAAACTTATCTCAATTGTGAGTTCTTTAGACATCCATCCTGGTTTCTTTAGACACCTCCCATTTTTCCTTCTCATTGGAACTGTGTGATGTTATTCCTTCAATATCTCACTTTTAAGGAACTCCCTTCTCCTGAAAAGTGTCCAATATGTGCAGTTATGAGACCTTGTGGGAGGGGTAGTAGGGTATGGTAACAACTATACTTGGCTTCTACTTTCTGCTGTATCACAAACTGTAGGAGAACAGGTCACTCCCACCTAATTATCCTGCCAATTCCACCCTATTAAACAGGTTGTCTCTGTCGGTTAGGATCAGATCTAAAATAGTTGATCCCCTTGTTGCCTCTTCCACCTTCTGGACAATGAAACTGTCTGCAAGGCAAGTGAGGAATTTGTTGGATCTTATATTCTTGGCAGAGTTTGACCTCCAATAAATATCAGGATAGTTGAAATCTTCCATTACTAATACATCTCTCCTTTCTGAATTTGTGTTCATCTTTTCTAGAAAGGCCTCATCCAAGTCCGGCTTGGGAGTCTGTAGCAGACCCCCACAATGACATCCCTGTTGTTTCTCTCCCCCTTAATTTTTACCTAGATGCTCTCAACCTGTTTTCCAGGATTTAAATCATGGATATCTTCACAGGTGTAAACATCCTTGACATATACTGTATATTCCACCGTATAAGATGACTGGGCATATAAGACGACCCCCCAATTTTAAAGTTAAAATATAGAGTTTGGGATATACTCGGCATATAAGACTACCCACCACCACCCACCCTCCCCGAAGCAGTGATCGGGCTCCTGATCGCAGCTTCGGGGAGGGCGGGTGGTGGCTGGAAGCCTCCCCCCCTCCAGCAAGCCACCCTTCCACCCTCCCCGAAGCCGCAATTGGGAGTCCGCATGCTGGTTGGGGAATTGTGGAAGATGGCTGGCCGGCTGGCTGGGGAGATTCCCCAGTCCTGCGATTCCCTAGTCTGCCAGCCACCTCCCGTACCTCCCCATCCCGCGATGGGTCGGGAAGGACGGGAGCTGGCTAGGGAGCTTCCCCCACCAGCCAGCCACCCCTCCAAGGTGGCTAGGAAACTTCCTAGCCAGCTCCCATCCTTCCCAAGTCCGAGATGGAGCTGGCAGCCCCATCTCAGGTCCGTATATCCAGCGTATAAGATGACCCCTGAGTTTTGAGGAGATTATCAAGGGTTAAAAAGTTGTCTTATACACCAGAATATACATGCTGCTACTCCTCCTTTCTAGTTCATAATCAATTCACTGAGTCTGAACGCAGAATGTTTTAAATAATTTCTTGCTTTTGGGGGATCTACCTGTGCATGTCCTTAATTTTCTTCTGCATTGACAGATATCTCAGGAAGAGATATTTATTTATTTATTTATTTATACCCACTCTTCAGCCACAAAGGCTACCAGAGCAGCTTAGAAATGGTCAATTTAACAGTCCCCTGCCCTCAGGCTTACAATCTAAATAAGTCATGACACATAAGGAAAAGGGAATGGCAGTGGGGGTAGGGATTAAATCCAGCAGATATTGCTGGTTCTTCTCTCCCTCCAAGGGCAGGGCGGTGGCAGTTGGGATGGATGGAGGGCCTTTCACCTGCTTCTGGGCCCAGGCCTGATGGCGTTCTGCCTGCCTCTTGTTCTCTCTCTCCAAGGGCAGGGCAGTGTCACTAACGATACTAGCATTCATGGTTATTCATTTACAGACTATCTTTGATTACAAATGCCATTTTAAATAGTTTATTTAAATAATATTTGCATTCATTTATACACAATTAAAGCAGTGGGGATGCATGCCAAGTAGCAGCAGCTCAATATAATTGGCAAAAGTAAGAGCATTTTCAATGTCTACAAAAAGGCTGAGAACCACTTAAAGCCTGTGGGCCAAATTTTACTTCAGACAAGTTCTCAGTGGCCACATCCCAGCGGTGGGTGAAGCCAAAGGCAAGCAAAAGTGTGCTCCAATTATCAATATATTTGAGCTCAGCTACCACTAACTGAGAGCCAGAGTGGTACAGTGGTTTGAGTGTTGGACCATGACTTCAGAGACCAGGGTTTGCATCCCCGGTTGGCCATGGAAACCCACTGAGTCACCCTGTGATAGGTTTGCCTTAGAGTTGCCATATTTTGGAAACAATTTGAAGGCACACAACAACACAAATAACTAAGTCTTGGAATAGGAATTTCAGCCTTTTGGAACATGGGATAGAGAAGCTAGAAAACTGCCACACAATGATGTTATGGGGAAGGGGTGGTAGCCCTCTGAGGAAGCCTGTGGGACCAGAAAGGCCACAAATACCACATGCCTGAAGTTCTCCACTCTGTCTATCAGATAGGCCAAGTGGACTTAGACTGAAATAAGGCCTGAATATGCTATGTTTTCCATCATCAGTACCCAGGACTAAGTTTCCATTTCTCTCTGAGTCAGAGACTATCTGGGTGGACAAATAAGCATTATACTAGTGGAATGTGGTCATAAGCTCTCTTTTTGTCTCTGAGATTTAAAAGTTTTGCAAGGTGCCAGGATGTGGAAAATTGAACTGTGGCTGAAGCAAGTTGGCACCCATTCAGAAAAGGCATGTGATGTGATTAAGCTTGAGGAAAGTTACAGAATTGTAACTATATTGGCTGCTAGGAGTAGCAGGCAGTGAGAAACTTGGATTCTAAAGGATTACCTTTATGAGATGCCCCTCCCAGATTTTGGAAAGTTTACTCATTTACAACATTATCAGATGGGGCAAAAATTGTGGGATTGTGACATCATGCTAGTGTGAACGGATCCCACTATTGCACGTCATCATTATCTTCGTGTGGTTACTCCATGCTCCAGCTGTGAAAAAGACATTATTTCTAATTCACCGGACAAGCCGTCAATAGATCATCAACAGTGCTTTTTTCATGGTATTGATGGCATGTGAAACTACATCTCGTTGTAATTGTGAGATTACAGAGTGAATGGGTGGTCCTCAGAGAGAAGACATCCGAGTGAGAACGTGAAAACAAAGGACAGGACACTCTTTTTATGAACTGTCCCATTTAGTTTCAACATTTTAATGTTTGTTTCAGTGCTTGTGTGTTCATTTACTTTGTTAATTGAAGTGTTTTTGAAGTTTTAAGTGTGTTTGTGTCTTCTTGCAAGACCTGCTGAAATCTCACCCATGCTAAATCATGGAAGTAAACTCCCATTCTTAAAGCGCTAGCGGTCGTTGTGTGATAATTCCATGACGGTCCTTTCACGTGGTTACACTGACATGCAATAATAAGTGTAATAATACCACAATGTTTCCACGACCCTCATTTGTTGAATTACAATGTTTTTAGACAGTCGTCCGATAATGTCCTTAGACAGTTGGCTGGGGGAATTCTGAGTTGTAGTTCAAAAAAGTAGCTTTTCCAAATTCTGTCTCTCTGGAGACAAGCTGTATACATGAACTGAAATAATTCCAAAAAATGTTTCCCACCCCCTTTTGGTGGTATATAGTACTTTTGTATTTGCCTGGCTGTACTAGATGAAGATGCCGTGATTATTCATGGAAGTTGGAAACATACACACTTGTAGGGTGGCATTTTGATTTGATCCTAATCAAGGTATTATTGATCAGCAGTACATTGTTGATTGGTAATGGTCTTCAAGAATTTTGAGAAATGATGAAGGTCAAGCATGTGCCTATATTTACATTCACCCTGGGAGGGTTTTGTTTTGTTTGGCTGGTTTTTTGGGAGCCTATCAAAGGACACTGTGGGGTTTCTTCTTTATTTGCAATCAAATAACTGACTTGTTTTCCTCAGCAACATACATCTCTCTTTCAAAGCTGAATTGTTGACTAGGGGCGGGAATGGGAAGGGAGCATGATTGGAATTATAGAGAGGGAGAATTAATCTTGAGAGACACAAACAAGTTTGATGAAAAAACAGTAACACAAACTGCAGGAAAAGCTCCATTGTTTAGGGCTGTTCACACGTCCATGAATACCACTAGATTTCACCACTGGCCAATTCTGTCGTGGTAGTGGTGGCGGCTGTGGTGTGCCTTGAAGTCACCTCTGATTTATGGTGACTATAACACAGTTTTCTTAGCAAGATTTATTCAGAAGGGGGTTGCCATTGCCTTCCTCTAAGGCTGAGTATATGTGACTTGCCCAATGGATTTTTCATAAATGAGTGGGGATTTAAATCATGGTATTCTGGAATCCTAGTCCAGCATTCAAGCCACTATACCATGCTGGCTTGAAGAAATTTCTGTATATGTAATTCTCTCTCTTGAAAAGCTCTGTCTGCAAAACTGTAAAATTGTATGGAAGTTTTGCTTCCTGCCCCTATTCAAATGAAAAGGACTTGATGTTGCAGTCAAGCAATCAATATGCACATATGAACCAAGGCTGAAATCTAATTGCTAGTCCTATCAAAAGTAAACCCACTGAATCAAATGGTTTTACCACTCAACAATTGATTCAATCTACCATAGTTGAAAGTAGTATTTAGATTTGAGTCTAAACATTTAAGACCCTTGTAGTTTAAGTATGTTCATCTGAAGCAAACCCCTTCATTTTCAATGGAGTAGGAGGAGGAAAGATGTAGTCCTGCTAATGTTGGACTGTAACTTCCATGCAAAATGAGTAATATTATCTCTCCCATGACGTTATAGTTGAAATGCAATTCTGTGATACCTTTGCTATTGGACAATGGAAGAAATGGTAAAGAACTTTTTATTTGTAAATAATTACTTCTAGAGATGTGAAGGTGTGGGAAAAAAACCAGAAAAAAATGCAGAATTCCCCCCCCTTTTTCCCCCTGAAGACTTTTTTTCCCCAAAAAATTGAAAAAAAGGAAGAAGATCAATTATGGAATATCCAATTCAAGCTGCTGCAAATCTGTTGGATCCAAGATTCAATGGTAGAAATATAAGTGATGATAGCACTGCTACTGAGTTTGACTGGATT
The DNA here is from genome assembly GCA_030847615.1 of Gambelia wislizenii. Classification (NCBI taxonomy): domain Eukaryota; kingdom Metazoa; phylum Chordata; class Lepidosauria; order Squamata; family Crotaphytidae; genus Gambelia; species Gambelia wislizenii. Next base: position 341,512,608 of record JAUMIR010000001.1, read on the forward strand.
ACAAAACAAGCATCACACTTAGTACTTGATGCTGGGAAGGTATTTTCAAATGTTGCAGAATATAGAACATCTTCAGGGATTTGGTCCAGGAATGCAGTTTGGGATTCTGCCAAACATAGCCCTCCTGAAACATGTCGGCAAGGTCTTTGCACAACACAGCCTCTTAGTCCTCTTGCTTCTCGCCTTCTTCAGATTCCTCCATCTTCTTCAGCATGTGAAAGGATCTGGTCTATGTTTGGAAATACTCACACTAAATCAAGAAATAAATGGACATGTGAAAGAGTAGAGAAGCTTGTTTCAATCTGGGTAAACCTTCAGTTTTTAGAAGTCCATGATAACTGTGATGCTGACAAACATAACGAAGCAGAAGCAGAGACTGAAACTGATACTGATAACAATAGCTCAGAAAATGAGTCTGATTAAATTTCATGCCTATTCATTGAATCTTATCCCTCCCTCTTCCTTTCCATACACTTCCCTCTCCTCAGTTCTTTTTATGAGAATGGGTGCTTTATGTCTATTTGATACTGTGGAGAGAAAATATAAGTAATTTTTTTTGTTACTAATGTTGATGGTTTCTTTTGGTTTTTGTTTTTGTTTTGCCTGCTCCACATATACTAGGAAAACCAAAGAGGTTCCATACAGTTTAGGAGATTGTTGCTCCATTTGTTACAAATAAAATTTAAAATATATAAATAAAAGTAAATTCTGTTTGTAATAGTTGTTTGAATACACTGTATTTTTAATATAACAATTGTGATCATTTTATGTCAAATAAAATTGTACATAGTCATATTTTATGCACCTAAAGTAACAAAGTGACATTCAGTCTGTAAAAAGTGCTAATGTTGCATTTTTTCAATTTTCCCCAAAATTTCCATTTTTTCCTGAAACCTCCCCTGGGGAAAAAAAAAATTCCCCTACGGCTTCAAAATTTTCAGAAATTGTACATCTCTAGTTACTTCCAAGCTCTTGTTATGATGGCTATGTAACCAAAAGGGGCTACTGAAAACAAGAGGAGGGATATTAGGTGTCAGGAATGGTCTCTGGCATGACCCATTGCTGCCATTTTCAGTGCTTTTCCTATAACCTTGCTGTTAATTGCGTTTTCCTTTTTGTGTGCTGGGTAATGAATGTTTTGTTTCATGTGGCAAAGGAGTATATTATCAAAGTGGTAAGATAAGCCTCGCAGCTATGGCTCGGAGCTTGGAACAATGGGTTGGACGTTTCTATGGGGAGAGGAGGTCTGGGGATGATGGATAACCAATAGCTTTGTAGCCTGCCAGATTTCATAGATTGCAAATGATTTCAGTATACAGTACTGTCTGCCCTCTGAGTTTCAATTCTGATCAACAACCTTGTATGGTTTGCTTTCTGGATTTCTGTGCCAATAAAGTTTTTCTGTTTAACTCTGAAACTTCTGGTCATTGAATCTGGGAATGCCAGTACATGACATTAGCATACTAGAGGGAACCCCAAGATTTGTAGAAAAACATATTTGTAGATAAACATATTTAAGAGGGGGGAAATTGTGAGTGGACCACACACACGCACACTAGTGCCATAAGGAGTGATCATTTGCAGTGGCCACAGAATTCTGAGTGTCAGTTAAGGAAGGAACGGTGCACTCTTAAAGGAGACATGATTGGCTGGAACCCTGAGTGGGACCATTCCCATGCTGCAACATTTTGCTACAGATCTCACTTGAGTGATATTGAAGTGGAAGAAGTGCTCCAAGGTTTCGTCAGTATGACACAAAAGCAAACAGTCATGAGCAATAACAAAGATACTTGCATGAAGACAAGTGTACGAAATATCAGCCAGACCATTATTGATATCTTATTTGTCATATAGCAGGGGATATGTTGTGTGATAAAATATATAAACACAGATTTGAGGTCCTCCATATGAAACATAATAGAAGCAATGAAAACTAAAGAGATTACCCCCCAAAATATATAGTAAGGAATGGAGGGTAACAGGGATCGGTTCTTCGAGGACACCGACATAACAGGGGTACAAACAGTATGCCCTCCAGATATTGTTGGATTACTACTCCAAGCATTCCTTACCATTGGCTATGCTGGCTAGAGTTGCTGGAAATTGCAGTCCAACAAATATCACATGATTTGCCACCTGCAATACAGGGAGCAACACAGATGAGGAAGACATCTGAACAGCACTTCCTCCCCTCCCATTGTATAACCTGTGCTTGTTTGGTAATACAAATTCACTATCTCTCAAACAGATTATGTTCAGTGGAGGCACACCCAGTATGGGCTTTGTCTTGATTTGTTTTGTGGCAAGCTTTTGAACTGGTGTATAAACAAATGTTGTGCTATTTGTGCAAAATCCCTGTGGACTCACACCCTTCTACATGGCATGAGGAGTCCTGAGATATATCAAACCCTCCAGTTCACAGTATTTCCACAATGAGAGGAGATCCTCTTCCATGGACCAACTCCAGAAGAGTTGATTGGTGAACTTTCTTCTTGAAGAACTTCAAAGCATGGAAGAATTCCCCACCCCTTACAGGCCACACTTCTGCGTCACTTGCCCTCCCCATCTCCTTGTCTACTGTCCTTAAATAGCAGTAATTCGTTTATAGGCATTTCCTCAGCTGCTGCACCCCATTGTGAGGATCCCAGAGGGGGTGCTAGATATATAAGATCTAGCACTGCCACCACAATCCATATTGCAAAAGCAGAGGCACTTTTTTAAAGGCACTAAACATTATTATGTAGTGGTGGTGTTTTTTTCCTGACAGGAATTCCAGTTTTGTGCAAAACACTTGTATCAATATTTGAGTTAGATTTATAGTGGGCAATACACCCTTAACACACAGGAAGCTGAGGGATTTTTCCTGATTCACCTACAGTTTCCCAGTAAAGCCACTAGATGCTACTGTGTTACAAACAGAGATGCCAAATCAATCCATTTGTAAAGCAGGGGTAAGCAAAATATGGTTTGCCAGCTGCATATGGCCCCAAATCCACCCTATTTTCACCAGCTGAAAATGCTTTTCCACTTCTGGCAGCCTGGTGCAGCCCAGGGTAGGTTCTCAGGGCCAAAAGAAGGCCCCGTGGACCACTAGAAGTTGCCTGTTTGCCTCATAAAGTGTTTCTTACACTAGATTAGGGACACACAATTTGTGGCCCTCCAGATTATGTTGAACAACAACTCCAATCATCTGTAGTCATTGAAATTGCCATCCAGCCACATTTGGTGGGCCACAAGTTGCCCAGCCCTGCTGTACAAGTTGCTACCCCGTTCAGATTTCTTACCACCCAGGAATCATTTCTAGTTCAACTGGACAGCGAGGGAATCTCTGTGAACCATCCATGGAGACCTTGCATATTGCAGAGAGGATGGATTGGGATGCACATGTTCATTTCACACAGAGTTCTGACCAGGCTCATTAAGATCCACGTCATTCTCTGTGAACTGGTACTGTATACCCCATCCAGACTGCCTTGCAGCTTTGCATTTCAGATGAAGATCTGACTGAGGTGGACATGCTGTATTTTAAGGATCACTGTTCCGCTTTTCTAATCTTCCAAAGGACCCTAAGATACCCCCTAGCAATGTTTGAAAGCTACTGCTCCAGAAAAACAAAGCCCCATTGGATGTGGGGGATAAATGTGATGTGCTTCATATTTCTCAATCCACATATATTTGGCTCCCTTCCTGTAGGCACCACAATTTCAAAGTGTCTCTCAGGGTTGAACTTTTGATCTGTTGCTTGCCTTAATGATCAGAGGGTGGAAATATGGCAATCTCTATGAACTGAATTTTCTTCATAGCTTAGCTTTCCTTGGAGGGCACCAAAACTAGAGCGTCACCCTTCCATAACCCTGCCAAACATTTCAAAACCCTAGTGAGATAGTGTGCCTCCAGACCTAAAGCTTATATTCATAGGGTTGCCAGATTAAAAATTGGAAAGTGCTCTTGCACCCTTAATGGTTGTGAAGAAGCGAGAATTTCAGCAGGTGTTGCTTATCATGAGACCAGGTAACAAGCAATACCTGCTGAAATGCACTGTTCTATACAGCCGCTAAAGGTACAGGAGCCCTCTTCATTTTCACTTTGGCAACCCTACACCATAATTTCTCAACAGAAAATGAAGGCAGTAAAACTAGGACTGCAGTGATGAGCCTTATGTAAGGGCAAGTTTTGCAGAAATCAACACATTTGCAAGGGAGAGTATACAGATTCAAAATCTATCAAGGAATAGTGGGGGGTGAGGAAGAGCAAAAGTTCTTCATGAAATTGTGAGAATTAAATGCTGCTCAGCCTATAGATTCTAAAATTAAAGATGATAGCTTGGCAGTAGCAAACACTTTGACATTAAAACAGCAAAGAACCTTCTAGCACCTCAAAGACTAATTGGTTTATTGTGGCAACAAGCTTTCATGGACGAATATAATGTATTGCTATAGGCAACCAATAAAAGGTGGCCACAAATCATTTTGTTCAGAAGATAAAGACAGTCTTAAGGGATCTCTGGCTATTTCTTTAGCATTTCTGTATATTGCTTTGGCACAAGAAAGGGGAAAACTCAGCAGATGTTTGATATCTATAATGGGATCTCCTTTCTTTTTAAATTTCTTCTCAAAGCACTATTGGTAGGAAGATGCTAGTAGACTTTTTTTTAAGTTAGGGAAATCCTGTATGCTTCTATAATTAAGAAAACAGCTTGGTGGTGGTGGTGTGTGTGAGTGGGTGGGAGGATTTACATCAGGAAAAACTAGTGGGGAAAGTGTTAAGTGGTCTCCCACAATAATACAGGCCTGATACAATTCACCTTTAGCTGAAATACCCTGAAGGCACCAGATCCCATCTGATCCCATTTTAACAGCCATGGCTTCATCCTGTGGAATCCTGGGGCTTGTAGTCTCAGCTCTTTGGATGAGAGGTCTAAATACAGTTGTCCCTTCATATTTGCTGGGGTTTGGTTCCAGGACCCCCCATGAATACCAAAATCCGTGAATATTTAAGTCCCATTATATGCAATGGCATAGCAAAATGGTGTCCCTTATATAAGATAGCAAAATCAAGGTTTGCTTTTTGGATTATTATTTTTTAAAGAATATTTTCAAGCCGTGAATACCAAATCTGTGAATACTGAGGGACAAGTGTACTCCTCCCTGCACTGTAGGTCCCCGGATTAAGTAGGCGATTGCCATGGCAGTTCACATGGAACTGTAGCAATACAGAATCATAGAATCGTAGAGTTGGAAGAGACCACAAGGGCCATCTAATTGTAGTGTGAAAGGCCTCCTCCTCCTTTTCCTTCTTCTCCTCCCCTTGTCTGCTCTTTGCAACTTGCTCCTTCCCTCTGCCAATTCCCCCTTTCTTTCCCTGTCGATCTATTATTAATATCCCTTTTGACCTGTTATCATAATCACTGCTATTCTCTTTAGTAGTTGTTGTATGCCTTCAAGTCATTTCTGACTTATAGCAACCCTAAGGCAAACCTATAATGTGGTTTTCTTGGCAGAATTTGTGTTTTTTTGGGGGGGGGGTTGTCTTTGCCTTCTTCTGAGGCTTAGGACTTTATCAGAAACAGAAAATACAGCTTCATCATGCTGCCACATAACCGTGAAAGGGCACGTGGATCAGACGACATTGCCATTTTGTGGTTAAAACCAGCCAAAATATCATAGTTTTTAATTGATGGCTTAAGCTGTCAATAGAGCTCCCTGCTGCTTTTTTGCTGGCATTGCAGGCATGCGATACCCCTGTTCCTCTAAATCTTGTACCTGCCCCATCAGTGGCCGGACCAGATCAAGCATTTCTGGGTTAGATTGGGACATCCAGGTAAGTGACGAACTTTTTTTGACCCTCCCTGGGTTACTTGGAGTTTGTTTTTTTAAAAAATGTGTTTAGGTGCTTAGTGTTAACTTTTGATGTTTGTTTTTAGTTTTATTTTTGCATTTCCCATGTGATGAAATCGCACGGGATTTCAAAAGAGGAAGTGAACGGAGTTTTTATGCTGGAAAAAGAACATTATCAAGAGGACGTCTGATAAAGTCCTTAGAGAGTGTGACTTGCCCAAGATCACCCAATGGGTTTTCATGGCCAAGCGGGGAATTGAGCCCTGGTCTCCAAAGTCATAGTCCTACACTCAAACCACTATACCATGCTGGCTCTACTGCCATTATCACCATCTCTAAAATAGTTGGTGATTATTAGTAGCTTGACTATGAACATTTTGGTGGATGAGAGAGGATTCTACAACCTGAATGGAGAAAAAAGAAAAAGAAAGAAAAGAAAATGTGGCCAATGAGGAAAACATTCCAAGAGTTTGAAAGACATTATTTTTTGCTTCTAAAAATTTGTTTGGTATACTAGAACTCCCCTGTGTTAAAATAAATGTTTGCAAGGGCTAAAATACAGTTGGGGAGTGTTTTGGATTTTGTGCTCAAAGGAGAGCTTGGAAAACTTCCTTTGGTTTGACTACAATTCTTTTGGGTTTTAAAATGAAAGCGTGCTTAAAATACATTGTTCAAAGCAGAGCTTATTATTTATTTATTCAATTTATATCACACTTTGTTCAAACATGGGATCCAAACCAGCTTACAATAATGTAAAATAGAAATGTAATTAAAAGGTTTTTTAAAAAAATAATAATAAGTAAACGATTCTATTACAAAGTACATAGATTGAAAGCAGTCTAATATACAATTGTGTTTTGTGGGGGTTGTCTTTGCCTTCTTCTGAGGTTTAGGATTTTATCAGAAACAGAAAATACAGCATCATCACGCTGCCACATAACCGCAAAAGGGCACACGGATCAGATGACGTCAACCTCTCCATTGACGCCCCCTTGTTGTGAGAGAGAGGTTTGCGTACCCTAATGATGTTTTGAGCTATGCTGGCGGTGGCATAAAGCCACCGGTAGGGCCTCCCATGCAGGACCGGTTTAAGGAATTTTGGGGCCCCCTGCAATGCTTTACTTTGGGGCCCCCATATGTTTATCTCAGATCAATGTAACCTAACCTATTCACCGTACAGGATGTTCAGATTATAGTAGGACCCCCGTATCCCTGGATTCATTATCCATGGGACACAAAACAGCACACCTACCATAGAGTCTTCCTAGAAAATGTGTCTTCCCTAGCCCTTTTCTAGGCCCTCCAAGGCAACTCTATGGTATTTTAAACCAGAAATCCCATTATTTTCATATTAAGGAGGCCAACACGGGGCCCTCTCTTGACCTCGGGGCCCCCTCTTGACCTCGGGGCCCCCTGCCAATGCTGATTTGGCAGACAGGTTAAACCGGCCCTGCTCCCATGCCAGGCAGGTCAAAACCGAAGGGTTTGACAAAGAGCATCAAAGGGCAGGATGGGCTCTCTAGCCTTACGGCAACCATCCTAGGAGAAGGAAAACTCTAATCCCAAACCCGGGCAGATGGTGCTCGTCCAACCCTGTAAGGTCAACCATCTAAGAGAAGGAAACTCTAATCAAACATAGGACCTGAGGACCTCGCTGCTACTGTACATGCTTGCAAGGCCACAGCAGATGAACCTTTGGTTTAAAGGGTGAGGCCAGTTCTGTGCACGCTGTGCTCCACCAGAAAAATCCATTGCACAGGCTTTAAGGACAAATCCAATTATGAAAAAGCCCCGTAGCGATAGGCGAGGGATGAAACAGCAGGTGTAAAGATGCACTGGAAGCTGCAGATCCAACCCTGCATGCAGGCGGCTCAGGACTGGTCGCTCGAGGCTGACCCAGGAGATGACAGTCTTGTTTGGCCACATCTTGAACGACCAAGCAGCCTTTTTTAAGGAGAGCATTGCTTGCTCCATATGGAGAGGGGCCTAGAAAAGGTGGCCTAATGAAAGCTCATCCCCATCTACCTGGTTGACTAGCTGCGGCCAACGGGCATCTTCTGATGTGGTCAAACCAAGGCAAAGAAACAAAGGCCTCCAAAGGTGTAAATAAACTGACGCTTGCATGCTGGAACATCAGAACCATGCGAGTCTCTGCAGATAGTAGACAGCCTGAGTGTCGTTCTGCTCTAATAGCCCATGAACTATCATGACTTAATATTGACATCGCTGCTCTTAGTGAAGTTTGCTTCCATGAGGAAGGCAGCCTTAAAGAATACGGCGCCGGCTACACACTTTACTGGTCTGGCAAACCCCAAACTGAAAAAGCTCTTTCAGGAATAGGCTTTATGATTAAAAACTCCATTGTCTCCAAACTCGAAACCTTGCCAATAGGACACTCTGATCGCATTGTTTCCTTATGCCTCCCACATGTTGTTCTCTTTAGTATATATGCCCCAACTATGCAAGCCAACCCTGTAGAAAAAGATAAATTCTACACAGACCTACGCCAAAACTCATACAAAAAGTCCCTGTAGAAGATAAAATTGTTATCCTTGGTGACTTCAATGTCAGAGTTGGAAAGAACTCTGAAGCCTGGAAAGGTGTCTTAGACAAGCATGGTGTTGGAAACTGCAATGATAACGGACGCCTCCTGCTAGAGTTCAGTGCAGAACAACAGCTGACTATTACAAACACAATCTTTCAGCAGAAAGATAGCTTGAAGACAACCTGGATGCATCCCCGATCCAAACATTGGCACCTCGTTGACTATGTTCTAGTCCTCCAGAGAAACATTCGCGATGTCCGTCATACTCGGGTGATGCCCAGTGCAGAATGCCAAACAGATCATTGCCTCGTAAGATGTCAACTAAATCTTCATCTTAGGTTCAAACCTAAGAGGGGTGGCATCTTAAAGAAGAGACTCCAAGTCAACAATCTTCAACAAGCTACCATGAGAGACAACTTCCAGGTAAATCTGCAAACAATACTTGAAGACCATCCTACAGATCCTTCTCCTACAGTGCTTTGGCAACATATCAAAAACAGTATCCTCCAGTCTGCGGAAGAATCCCTCGGGTTCTCCCGCAAGAAAAATCAAGACTGGTTTGATGAAAACAACCAAGAGATCTAGGAGCTGTTGGCAAAGAAGAGAACTGCTCACTAGGCATACCTCGCCCAGCCAACTTGCTATGTAAGAAAAGCAGCTTTCTGCCTCACATGTAGTAAATTTCAACAAAAACTCTGAGACATGCAGAACAAGTGGTGGATCAATACAGCAGAAAAGACACAATGCTGTGCAGATCTGGGTGATCTTAGAGGACTTTATGAAGCTCTTGAAGCAATGTTTGGACCTACTTATCAGGTCCAAAGCTCCTTATGCAGTACAGATGGTCAAACATTAATTACTGATAAAGCCTCCATCCTGAATTGATGGGCTGAACATTTTCAAAGTCTCTTTAGTGCCAACCGAGTAGTCCAAGGCTCAGCTATCCAACATATGATACAAAAAACGATGAAAAATGAATTGGACATAGCTCCCACTTTGGAAGAGACCCTTAAGGCCATACAGCAGATGAAAAACGGCAAGGTAGCTGGGATTAATGGAATCCCACCTGAAGTTTGGAAATGTCCTCCATGATAAATTCCACAAACTCCTTGTGAATTGCCGGGAAAAAGGGGAACTGCCGTCAGATCTCCGAGATGCAGTCATCATCACCCTGTACAAGAAAAAAGGAGCAAAATCCGATTGCTCAAACTGTCGAGGCATAACACTGCTCTCTATTGCTGGAAAAATCCTTGTAACCAATTATCACACTATTCAAGTGGCGGGAGGGTGGGTCAATGGTGAAAAGAATTCTAAAAATGTTAAATCAGCCACAATATCCGAAGCTGCCCAAACTATCAATGTATAACAGTGCTCTCTATTGCTGGAAAAATCCTTGCAAGGATACTCCTGAACAGATTAGTTCCTGCTATCGCAGAAGGACTTCTTCCTGAAAGCTAATGTGGCTTCAGAGCCAATAGGAGTACTACAGATATGGTATTTGCCCTTAGACAACTGCAAGAGAAATGTAGAGAGCAGAACAAGGGACTCTATGTAACATTTGTTGACTTCACCAAAGCCTTCGACACTGTGAGTAGAAAAGGTCTGTGGCAGATCCTCGAAAGACTAGGATGTCCCCCCCAATTCCTTAAAATGATTATCTTGCTACATGAGGGCCACCACGGTCAAGTCAGATATGGCAATGCTCTTTCAGAGCCCTTTCTAATAACTAATGGAGTGAAGCAAAGTTGTGTTCTTGCTCCAACTTTATTTACAATCTTCTTCAGCATGATGCTCGAAAGGGCTATGGCAGAGCTTGAAAAAGAAGATGGCATCTATATATGTTACTGTATTGATGGTAGCTTGTTTAACTTAAGCCATCTGAGGGCTCACACTAAGACTCTAAACTATCTAGTTCATGAGCTGCTCTTCGCTGATACTGCTGCCCTTGTTGCCCACACAGAAGCAGCTCTGCAGCGCCTAACATCCTGCTTTGCAACAGCTGCAGAGCTGTTTGGGCTGGAAGTCAACCTGAAGAAAATGGAAGTTCTTTACCAGCCTGCACCACAGGACGAACACCATCATCCCCACATTGCCATCGGCAAATCTGTGCTTAAGTCCATTCAGCAGTTTACCTACCTGGGAAGCATCATCTCCTCAGATGCCAAGATTGACAAAGAGATCGATCACAGATTAGCAAAGGCATATAGTGCATTTGGAAGACTTCACAAAAGAGTCCGGAGTAATAAACACCTGAGGCGAAGCACAAAAATCAGTGCGTATAGAGCCATTGTACTGTCTATTCTCCTTTTTGGGTCTGAAGCATGGGTCACCTATCGCCACCACTTACGACTCCTTGAACACTTTCATCAGTGCTGTATACGCACAATCCTAAATATACTCTGGACTGACTATGTGACGAATGTTGCTGTCCTTGAGCAAGCAAGGATCACCAGCATTGAGGTCATGATATTGAGAACACAGCTGCGCTGGGCAGGGCACGTTTCTAGGATGGAGGACCATCGCCTCCCAAAAATGGTACTCTAGGCGCTCCAAAAAAGCAATACAGGGACTCCCTGAAACAACATCTCAGGCTTGGCCAAACTGATCACCAACAATGGTCTGCCCTGGCCTCACATCGGGAGACATGGAGACGCACTATCCACAATGCTGCAGCCTTATTTGAGAACTCATGCTGAACAAGTCTTGAAGAGAAATGACAACGCAGAAAGAATCACAACCCGGAAACATCACCTAAGGAGACCTTCTGCTATGCTTTCTTCAACTTGACTTGTTTATCTCGGATTGGCCTTTTCAGTCACCAGCGCGCTTGAAGAAAGCGCAGGATGAGTCCTTCCTGAATCTTTGTTTGCAAAGAAAAGCCAGAGAGAGAATATACAATTGAAACGTAATTTACAAAATACAAGATACAAACACAGAACAACACTTTCAACACCCTTCTGCTATGTGATTAAAAACCAAAGGCTGCCTAACTAGGAACGTCTTTGCCTGCAGTTGGAAAGGGAGCAGAAGGGGGCTGACTGGACTTCCTGTGGAAGGGAGTTCTAAAGTCTTGGAGCAGCCACTGAAAAGGCTCTCTCCTGTGTCCACATCAAACATGCCTGTGATGGTGGTGGGACTGAGCTAAAATATAATTTCCAGCCAGAGATATATTTTCCCATTAGTTAGACTTTTGGTTTTTCAGAATTTGAATGACATGCGCTGAGAACTGTGGGGGATAATATGTCAGGGATGATGGGAGTTGTAGCTCTTCTCCTCTGGCTCAAACTCACCACCTTTTTATGCAGCAGAGCCAACCAGCTTAGATCAGTGGTTAATGCTTTTCTCCAAAGCAGCAGAGTTTCAGAGAATAGGCTGAAGATCCTGACAAACTCTCCAAGCCTTCTCACTCTTCTCCAGGTGTCTCCAAAACGTCTCCAGGAATCACCCAGGCAACTCAGTAGTTTTATATAAAACCTACTTTATTCTTCTATATAAATATACTATATGGTCAACAAATCACAATCTCTACACACTACTCCACAATATCTCCAAACTACTCCAACTCTACTCCACCACAAAAATACATTGGCAAACATTGCAATTTTATAGCCATTGTTTATCACCACCCACTAATTAGTTTCCACCCAGTGGGTGTGTACTTCCATTCTGATTGGTCCACATAGTTCCACCCATGCTTAAGACCAACCCATGTATTTCAACATTTCACCTTGTACACTTAATGATTCTCAGGTGTTTCCAATCTGCATTCAGTAACTCTGTCCTTGGCTCTCAGGCCTTCTAGATTACATTAGCAGTTTCACCTGTGTAGCTTCATAGTTGCTCTTGCTTAGTCATTGTGACTTTCACATACATGTTTTATTTCTTTCACTGTATGTCCCATGTTGCATTTTCCTTAACAATCCCCTCCGAAATAAAATATTGTATGTGTCTTACAATGTCATTCCAACCATTTGTGTCAGCCTTTCATGTTTTTCTGCTGTCAATGCTTTTGTGAACAAATCTGCTATGTTGTGTTGTGTTTCTATATATCTCAATTCTATTTCACCCTTCTGAACCATGTCTCGCACATTTTGATATCTTACACCAACATATTTTGTTCTGTTCTTCAAACTTTCAGTTTCAGCCATCGCTATGCATGACTGTGAATCTTCCAGAATTTCCACTGGTATCTTGTAACTTTCATTTAAATCATTTAACAATTGCTTAATCCACTGTACCTCATTTACTATCTCATTCAAAGCAGCGAATTCTGCTTCTGTTGTGCTTAACGCTACATTAGTTTGTTTTCTACTTCTCCAAACTATTGGACTTTCACTATATTTAATTATCATACCTGTAACTGACTTCTTGTCTCCTAATTCTGATGCAAATGAACTGTCTACATAACAATCTAGATCTGAACTATTGTTTCTTATTATCAATTTCCTATCTACGGTTCCTTTCAAATATCTCAATAAATGTTTTACCGCTGTCCAGTCTTCAATTTTTGGATCATTAACCCTTCTAGACAATACATTTACAGCATAAGAAATGTCTGGTCTGGTATGGCAAGATATGAATTGTAAAGATCCTATTATACTTCTGAAGAAAGTCTTGTCCTCAAACGCTCTAGTTGTTTTCTCAGACACAAAACCAGTTGTCATTGGAGCTCTTACTATTTTTGCATTCTGTAATCCACACTTTTCAATCAATCTTTCAATTTTATTTCTCTGACTTAATAAACAATGTCCTTCTTCTGTCCATTCAACGCAAATACCTAAATAAGACTTCAATACACCTAAGTCCTTCAAAACAAACTTCTCAGACAATTCTCTTTTTACTGACTCAATTTCCTGTTTTGACTTAGCTGCTACGCACAAATCATCTACATAAATCACTAATACTATATCTCCTTTTGTATAAACACAAGCATCTGCAATGCTCCTCTTGTAACCTAGCTTAACTAGCTCATCATTGATGCACAGATTCCACGCTCTGGCACTTTGTTTTAAACCATACAATGCTTTCTTTAATTTATATACTCTCTGACTACCATTTTCTTCGAAACCTTGTGGCTGTTCCATAAATATTTCTTCATCCAGAACCGCATTCAAGTAAGCTGTCTCAAAATTAAAATGTTCTACAACTAAATTCCTTTTTGCTGCTACTGCTAGAACCATTCTCAGACTTTCTGGCTTTGCAGTTGGAGAATATGTCTTATCATAGTTCTCATACTGCTGTTGTGCAAAACCCTTAGCCACTAACCTAGCTTTATATTTGATACTTCCATCTGGCATTTCTTTCCTTTTGTATACCCATTTACAACCAATTACTTTCTTGTCTTTGGGTCTGTCAACAATTTCAAAAACATCTTTATTTACCAGGCAACCAAACTCATTATCCATTGCATCAAACCATCTTTCCTGTTCTTCACTAGAATAACTTTCCAATTCTTCAAAACTTTCAGGCTCTTCTACTGCTAAACAAGCTCTTGCCTTTGTCACAACAAACCTATCTGGAGGCTTTCTAACTCTATGACTACGCCTGGGAATAAAATCTGCTGTTCTTTCTCTTTCATCCTCACTTTCTCTACTGGGAGTTGTAGTTCTATGACTAAATCTCTTGTCTTCAGTCATTCGAGTAGTAGTAGGCCTAGATGCTATCTCATCATCAGAAGAACTACCACTGCTGCTAGGTGATGCTTCCTGCTTAACTGAAACCCCTCCGTTTCCTGAGGTTGGTTCAGTTTGTGCTTCTGGCTCATTTGAACTCCCTAATCTCAAAAACACTTCTTTATTGGCATGCAGTTTGTCCCAACCAGCATGTCTCTCAAAATTTGCAGACCTAGAATACTGCACTTGTTTTCCTCCCAAATGAAACTTGTAGCTATTTCCAGAATACCCCAAAAACCTAAGCCTTTTGCTTTTGGGTTCTCCTTTCCTCCTGAAACAAGCAGGTGTGTAAACATGAGCAAATTGTCCAAAAACCCTTAAGTACTTGTAATTTGGCATTCTCCCATACAATACCCTGTAGGGAATGTCTTCAATTTCTGAATGATACAATCTGTTACTGATATGTATTGCAGTCAAAGTTGCTTCTGCCCAAAAACTATCTTTCACCCCTGCATCTGCCATCATACAAGCAGTAATTCTTTTTATATCTTGTATTTTCTTTTCTGCTAACCCATCCTCACTAGGACAAGCAGGGTTTGTAGTTTCATGCCTTATTCCCACCTTTTGAAACCAGTTAAACAATTGATTATTTAAAAATTCTCCTCCTCTATCAGTAATGATGGTGCCTACTCTGCTATCAAATTGTCTTTCCACCATTCTTACCCATGCTTTTAAACTTTGCCCAGCGTCAGATTTGTTTTTCATTATTCTCACAAATGCAAACCTTGTATACCTATCAACAATTACTAGGAAATACTTGCTTCCCCCTAAGGACAAGCAATTAGCTTGGGCGACATCTGCATGTACATACTGAAATGGTCTTTGAGCAATTCTTTTTGTTTTCTTAGCTACTGGAAAAGCTCTGACCTTTACCTGTTGACATACCGTACAATCTAAGTGGTTTTTGCATTCAGCAACTTTTAAATCTGGACACATACTGATTAAATTCTTTAAACATTTGAAGCTTGCATGGCCGAATTTTCTGTGAAGCTCGTGTATGCAGTCTTTGTGGATTGGAATATTTTCTATGTTATTAGCTTCTTCAACCCTGTAGCTATCAATATTGTCCTCCAAATAATAAAGTTTGTCCTTTTTCAAACCTACGCCACACAATTCCCCATTCAGTTTTATCTTACACATGTTCTTTTCAAAGATGACTGTGTAGTCTTTTTCTGTTAATCTGCTTACTGATAACAAATTATTTTCTAACTCTTTTACATGTAAGACATCATTAAAATTCTCTTTTAGCCCTGGAATGTACACAGTACCCATTTGATTTACAGTACTTAGCTCTTTCCCATCAGCCAAAACTACAGTATTTACATTAGCTGATTTTCTATTACTTATTAAATTTATGTCATTACACATCAAAGATGTGGCTCCTGAATCAACTAGCCATTTAGAATTTGCATTTTGTTTTTCCTTAATCATGGTTGCAACCCCCTTTTTATTACCACTGTCCCTCAAAAATGGAGGTCTGGACTGTTTTTGATACTGCCGTGGCTGCCATCTGCTCTCTGCTTGCTTGCGTCTCTCAGCTGCAAGATGTTTACAATGTCTCTGCAGATGACCAATCTTCTTACAATAAAAGCACCTCCGTTGCTCCCTTGTAGAGGCTGCTTCCTCCTGCGTTCGCCAGTCAGGAGTTGTTTGTTGTTTTGGCACAGTCTTTAAGCTTGCTGAGTCACCCTGCTCAGACATTCTTCTCTGGTTCTCTTCCAATATTCTGGCCACAATTAAGTCTCTATTAAGCTCAGTTTCTGACAGGTTTTGCAGGCTGTTCGTTATATTGTCCCACGAAGAGTCTAGTGATTCTATTAAAATGTAGCATTGCTGCTCTTTGCTAATTTGCACTCCCCTCAGTTCAGCTTGCACAAACAAGTCTTGCATTATTTTTAAATGTTCTATCACACACTGCCCTTTAGCCATCTTTTGCCTGTATATTCTTTTAGACCATAGCATTTTTGCAAAAGCAGTTGAAGGAGTGTGTAATCTCTGCAAGGTATCCCACACATCCTTGGCAGACGTTTTATCTCTGACGTCATTAATTAAGTCTTCTTCAAGCATGAGATAAAGACAGGCTTTTGCTTTACTATCTCTCTCTTTAGTGGCTTCATCAGCATCAGCTGCCAGCCCTGTTTCAACTGTTGACCACAGACCTTCCTTTACTAGTAGAGATTGGGCATAAATCTTCCAGGTAGAGTAGTTGTTTCTATTCAATTTACTAAACTTTAGAAATTCCATCTTGATTTGTGCAGTGACTCAATTTGACACAGTCCTTCTGAGTATGCACAGCCGACCCGTCTGGGCTTAAGCAAAACACAAAATGATTTACTCACGAGGCTTATCAGTGCAGCACAAACAGCTTGCTCTGATCTATCGTCCACAAAGCTTTCTTCCACTCTCTGGAACTTTCAGCTTCTGTGGATGCTGGGTGCTCTAGTAACTGGGCCCATAACCCTTGTCAGGGATGATGGGAGTTGTAGCTCTTCTCCTCTGGCTCAAACTCACCACCTTTTTATGCAGCAGAGCCAACCAGCTTAGATCAGTGGTTAATGCTTTTCTCCAAAGCAGCAGAGTTTCAGAGAATAGGCTGAAGATCCTGACAAACTCTCCAAGCCTTCTCACTCTTCTCCAGGTGTCTCCAAAACGTCTCCAGGAATCACCCAGGCAACTCAGTAGTTTTATATAAAACTACTGAGTTGCCTGAGT
Source organism: Gambelia wislizenii (assembly GCA_030847615.1). Taxonomy (NCBI): domain Eukaryota; kingdom Metazoa; phylum Chordata; class Lepidosauria; order Squamata; family Crotaphytidae; genus Gambelia; species Gambelia wislizenii. The sequence goes on from JAUMIR010000001.1 coordinate 341,529,374, forward strand.
GAATCCTGGAGACGTTTTGGAGACACCTGGAGAAGAGTGAGAAGGCTTGGAGAGTTTGTCAGGATCTTCAGCCTATTCTCTGAAACTCTGCTGCTTTGGAGGAAAGCATTAACCACTGATCTAAGCTGGTCGGCTCTGCTGCATAATAAGGTGGTGAGTTTGAGCCAGAGGTGAAGAGCTACAACTCCCATCATCCCTGACATAATATTATGCTTAATGACATTGTGAGAGGCTGCCTCCACTATAACATAACTTTTTTTTTTTTTTAGGATGTGAAATTTCAGGGCCTGGAAGGCTGCTAACTTGGCCACCTTAATTATGAAGCTGAATGAGGCAGTCGCCTCACACAGCCAAGTTTGGGTGGTGTCATGAGAAGGCAACATATTAATTATGGTGAATTATGTAATGTATCATTGTTGCATTTTAACTAGTGAAGAGGGGAGGAGGCAGTTCTGGGATTTTCTGCCTCAAGGTGCCAAAATAACTGGTCTTGTTTGTTTGTGCATGTGTGCGTTTGTGCTGTGAAGAATGTATATGCCCTCCATCCTTCCTTGTGAGGTAGAGTGGACTAAGGATTTCCCCTTTCTAGTAATCAGCAGATGCTGCTATCATTGTGTTAATTACTTTAACTGGGCATGTGGAATTCAGGCCTGCAGCATTCTTGAGAGAAGGAGAGATAGTTCCCCTGCATAATCAGGTAGCTTTAAGGCACAAGGGTTTGCGGGTTAGACCAAGTTCAGACAAAGGTCATTACTCCAATCCAGACTCCCAGTTCAAGTTATTCATTAAAGGATTCAAATACAACAATCAGCCATTGCATAAAAAAAGAGAATATAGCTAAGAATTTTGGAATAGCTTTATACAGATACAGTGCTTAGGGGAATTCAGCAGCACTTGTAAAACTAACAACATCCTTCATGTGAATATAATTACATGGGATGCTGTTGGAAGTTGAGGCAAGCAAGCAGCAATCTTTAGCACAGCCAGGCACAAAAATATATTCAAACCACAAATTTTTTATGTTCAGTATCAGAAAGTATCAGGAGTATGTTTTAAATGCAGTTGCTTATTTTTTTAACTTATTTTATCTGAATAATTTATAAAAGATAGGCAGCAATGAGGCAGCCATCCAATCAGAAAGACAGCAGCAGTATGGTGTGGCAGCTTTTAGACTGAGTTCAAAGCGCAGAGACTCATTCAGAGATATCCTAGACAGCCTTATCTGAGGTTAGATATCCAAACCTTTTCCAGTCCAGTTTCAGGGATGGTCACAGTATCCAAACTACCCCAGTCACCCTGACTGATGACCAATGTCAGAAAAAAGACAGATCGAACTCATTTGCATTGACAGGATTTTAAAAAAATGTTTACAATCAAAACACAAATCAATTTCTTTGTATGAACTAAGATCTGAATTAGAACTATTATGAATTATGTTACCTTTTGGTTTTGATTAGATGCAGAGTTGCCAAATCACAGCAACACAAAAATCTTGGGTGTCTTGTTTGTTGTAAATTCAGAAACTGAGAAATCCAATTCAAATGATTTAAAGCAGTGGACATGGCAGACACTATATTAGAAATCCATAACCTTGTCAGGGTATGATCCCAAGGCTTCAAAAGCTGAGGCAAATTTTAATCTGGTGTTGAAATGTGCCCAGTGTTGGCACAAATCAGGCCTCCAAGGGGGGGGGTATTTCACAGCAAGGGTGCCATAGCAGAGAAGGCCCTCTTGCCTGTGCCTTCACATAATATATTGCTCCTCCTGGTAAGATACAGAGGAGGACCTGCCCAGCAAATCTCAGTAGCAGGGCAGATACAGTCATATGGATTTATTTATTTTATATTTTATTTTACAAGAATATTTTATAATCAGGCATCTCATCTGCATTAAGGTTGGTTGACTGCTCCAGTCTGCAATGCAGTATTCAGTGGAAGTTTCCTCTTTGCTCCCCCTCCTCTCGCTTGCAGAATCTGATTGAAAGAAGCAGAGCAGGGAGTTGCACAGATACCCCACAGGCATAATCCTCTGTCAGTGGTTCTTTGGGTTTACAGGAGCCATCCATAATGTTGTTCCATTGTTTCCTGCAGCTGCCTCACACGTCCAAAGTCTGAGGAATTATGACTAGTATTGGGGAACTGCCCTGCTTGCAGCTCTGTCTCCAGCACAACCAGCAGCCTAGCTTCCCCATCATGCACATCATCAGCCTGTGTGCATGTTTCTCCTCTTTTAGGACTGTTGACAAAGCTAGGTTGGTTTGCTACAGCTGGGGATTCAGTTCAATGTGCGACTGACTGTGTCTGAAATAACATGAAGAAGGAGGTGTGTGTATGGAGCGGGGAGAGAAAGATTGGGGAAAATAAATGATGGAAGGCTTTCAAACCTTGGGGGCTGAGCTTTAGGATGCTTCAGCGACTGGTGCTTTTTTTAGCTGCGCTGATTCCATCTGTGCCTACTTATAGCTCTGCCGTTTGTTTGCTTTCCACCCAGATGAAAAGGCTGCGTGGGGAAGAGCCGTCAGTCATGGCTCCTGAGAGCCCTCCTGCGTCCTTGTGACAGGTCACAAACATGAACCTGATCAGTACACAATTCTGGTTCTGCCACCACATGCTTAGGCTGTCTAACAGGCCCCTTTCCTTCACACATACTGCCAGTGTATTCTCAAAGGCTTGAGCTTTGCTTTTGTTCCTTCCCTCCCTCCCTTCTTTCATTGCCTGAGCACAGATGGACATGCCTGCTTGCCTCCTTCCCTCCCTCCTTCTCCCCACTCTCTTTGCATCACTGTCAACACCATGCAGTTTGCTGAGTTCACACTGAGCAAGGGGAGGAGAGGGTTTGCTATATGACTCACCAGAGCTTTTCCTCTTCATCAAGAGAAAGACCCCTGCAGGCTTCTGTCCCAAATATCCCCCATACCAGCTTCACTAAAAGGCGGGCATGGAGGTCTTGAGTCATTCTTCTTTAATAGCTCTCGTTCTTTTCATACAGGGTGGCCTTCACATTTGGGGAAAGGGCTGCAGCAAAGTGCTATTTATGTCCCATTTAAAGGACTTGAGTCAGGTTGTTACTGGTGAGGTGACTCTTGTTTGGACTCTGTGTAGAACAGAATTTCACTGGGTCCAAACTAATGATTGAGGGGTGAGTCCTACTGAATTAATGAGGCTCAGCTCCTCATATGGAAGCCTGGCTTGTGCACATCTTGTGTACTAGAAAACTCGGCAAATTGTTCATTGTTTTCCTTGTTATTATTTTTTTATTATTACTAAGGAGAGTGAGGGAGAGATGTGCTTGTGCAGTTTTCTGCCTCTTGTGTCCAGAGTAATATGAGGGATGTGTTACTTTGTTCACAAGAGGCAGAAGGGGTGCACCTTGACTTGGACTGAGATTTTGCTGTTCTGCCTCAGGCAGTGAAGTGTCTTGGGCCCTTGCATGCTGCATTGCACAGGCATGCTGATCAGTCATTGACTGCAATTTGATAGAGCCTTGAATATCTGAAAGAAGCCATATAATCATAGAATCATAGAGCTGGAAGGGACCACAAGGGCCATCTAGTCCATCCCTCACCAGGTAGGAATACAGAACTAAAGCACTCCTGAAAGATGCACATCCAACCTCTGTTTAAAGACCTCCAAAGAAAAAGGGTCCACCACCCTCCAAGGCACTGTTCCACTGTTGAACAGCTCATACAGTAAAAAAGTTCTTCCTAATGTTTAAGTGGAATCTCTTCTCCTTTAATTTGAATCCATTGGTTCAGACTGTAGTTCCTAGAGCAGCAGAAAACAAACTTGCTCCATCTTCATGACATCCCTTCAGATATTTAAAGTTAGCTATCCTGTCACCTCTCCGTCTTCTTTTCTCCAAGCTAAAGACATCCAGCTCCCTCAGTCATTTATCATCAGGCTTGTTTTCCAGACTTTTGATCATCTTGGTTGCCCTTTTCTGGACATGTCTCAGCTTGTCAACATCCTTCTTGAATTGTGGTGCCCCAAAGTGGACACAATACTCCAGATGAGGTCTGACCAAAGCAGAGTAGAGTGACACTACTATATCCCTCGATCTGGACACTATGCACCTGTTGATGCAGCCCAGAATTGCATTGGCTATTTGACCATTGCATCACACTGTAGACTCACATTTAGCTTGTGGTATATTAAGACCCCTAGATCCTTTTCACATGTACAGTTGGTCCTCCACATCCATGCATTCTGCATCCACGAATTCAACAATCCACGGCTTGAAAATATTCCCCAAAAATAAAATTCCAGAAAGCAAACCATGATTTTGCCCTTTTATATAAGGAACATGATTTCACTACACCATTTTATATAATGGGGCTTGAGCATCCACCGATTTCGGTATCCACGGGTGGTCCAGGAACCAAACCCCAGTAGATACCAGGGGCCCACTGTACTGCTTTTAATCCAGGTGTCACCCAGCCTATATTTGTGCATTTTGTTTTTCTTCCCTCAATGTAGTATGTTACATTTATCACTGTTGAAATTCATGTTGTTAATTTTGACCCAGCTTTTCGAACTGACAAGATCATTTTGAATTCTGTTCCTCCCCTTTCACGTATTAGCTGCCCCACCTAATTTGGTATCATCTGCAGATTTGATAAGCATGACTTCTATTTCACCATCTAAGCCCGTTATAAAGATTTTATAACACTGGGCCCAGGACAGAACCCTGTGGCACCCCACTGACCATTTCTCTTCAGGAGGAAGAAAACCATTGATGAGTACTCTCTGGGTTTGGTCTGTCAACCAATTATAGATCCACCTAACTGTAACACTGCCTAGCCCACACTTCACCAGCTTGCCCTCAAGGATATCACGGAGGACCTTGTCAAAAGCCTTACTGAAATGAAGATATACTATACCCACAGCACTCCCCTGATCTACCAGGCTTGTAACTCTGTCAAAAAAGAGGTAAGATTAGTTTGGCACGACTTGTTTTTGAGAAACCCATGCTGGCTCTTACTAATCATAGCATTCCTTTCTAAATGTGCACAAATTGACTGTTTAATGATCTGTTCTATAAGCTTTCATAGAACATTGACATCAAACTGACTGGTTGGTAATTGGTTGGGTCCTCTTTTTTTGTTGTTGTTTTGCCCTTTCTGAAGATGGGGGCAACATTTGTCTAATGGTAGGGCTGGTCTTGTTCAGTCTAGCTGCAAGTTTATTTTGGTTGATCAGCCAGTGACCTCAGCACAGAGAATTAATGCGTAACTGACACTCCTGTACACTCCACTGACTCTTTCCCCTCTTTTCCCAAGTGCACCTTGAGCAACTGATCTCATCCGAACTACCTATCCCATTGTCCGTGACCCATAACACCAAACCTTGTAGGTGGTCTTGCGGCATCCACCCACAGTTAGAACAGCTCCTTTAAAGTCCTGACTAAATGGATTCACCACTTTACTGACATGGTAACCCCCCCTGACACATACTGCACTAGCTTTTTCTCCAATCTTTGTGCCCATAAGACCTTAGCTTCTTGATCCTCCCAAGCATTCTCCCATCCCAGAATGATAGGGTTATAGTAGTACAGTAGGACCCCTGTCCTCTCCATTGACGCCCCCTTGTCGTGGGAGAGAGGCTTGCGTACCCTAATGATGTTTTGAGCTATGCTGGTAGTGACATAATAGCCATCAGTAGGGTCTCCCATGCCAGACAGGTCAAAACCGAAGGGTCTGACAAAGAGCGTGAAAGGGCAGGATGGGCTCTCTAGCCTTGTGGCAACCGTCCTAGGAGAAGGAAAACTCTAATCCCAAACCTGGGCAGATGGTGCTCGTCCAACCCTGTAAGGTCAAGCATCTAAGAGAAGGAAACTCTAATCAAACCTACGACCCGAGGACCTCGCTGCTATGTCCATGCTTGCAAGGCCACGGCAGATGAATCTCTGGTTTAAAGGGTGAGGCCAGTTCTGTGCACGCTGCGCTCCACCAGAAAAATCCATTGCACAGGCTCGAAGGACAAATCCAGTTCCAAAAAAGCCCTGTAGCGACTGGCGAGGGACGAAACAGCAGGTGTAAAGATGCACTGGAAGCCGCAGCCCCAACCTGCATGCAGGCGGTTCAGGACATTGGTCGCTCGAGGCTGACCCGGGAGATGACAGTCTTGTTTGGCAGCATCCTGAATGACCAAGCAGCCTTTTTTAAGGAGAACACTGCTTGCTCCATATGGAGAGGGGCCTAGAAAAGGTGGCCTAACGAAAGCTCATCCCCAACTACCTGGTTGGCTAGCCGCAGCCAACAGGAATCTTCTGATGCGGTCAAACCAAGGCAAAGAAACAAAGGCACTCACCGGCCTCCAAAGGTTTAAATAAACTGACACTTGCATGCTGGAACATCAGAACCATGCAATACTCTGAAGATAGTGGACGGCCTGAGCGTCGTTCTGCCCTAATAGCCCATGAACTATCACGGCTTAATATTGACATCGCTGCTCTTAGTGAAGTTCGCTTCCATGAGGAAGGCAGCCTTAAAGAACATGGCGTCGGCTACACACTTTGCTGGTCTGGCAAACCCAAAACTGAAAAACATCTTTCAGGAGTAGGCTTTATGATTAAAAACTCCATTGCCTCCAAACTCGAAACCTTGCCAACAGGACACTCTGATCGCATTATTTCCTTACGCCTCCCACATGTTGTTCTCTTTAGTATATATGCCCCAATTATGCAAGCCGACCCTGTAGAAAAAGACAAATTCTACACAGACCTATGCCAACTCATACAAAAAGTCCCTGTAGAAGATAAAATTATTATCCTTGGTGACTTCAATGCCAGAGTAGGAAAGAACTCCGAAGCCTGGAAAGGTGTCTTAGGCAAGCATGGTGTTGGAAATTGCAATGATAACGGACGCCTCCTGCTAGAGTTCTGTGCAGAACAACAGCTGACTATTACAAACACTATCTTTCAGCAGGAAGATAGCTTGAAGACAACCTGGATGCATCCCCGATCCAAACATTGGTACCTCATTGACTATGTTCTAGTCCGTCAGAGAGACATTCGTGATGTCCGTCATACCCGAGTGATGCCCAGTGCAGAATGCCAAACAGATCATCGCCTCGTCAGATGTAAACTAAATCTTCATCCTAAGTTCAAACCTAAGAGGGGTGGCATCTTAAAGAAGAGACTCCAAGTCAACAATCTTCAACAAGCTACCATGAGAGACAACTTCCAGGCAAACCTACAAACGAAAGTTGAAGACCATCCTACAGATCCTTCTCCTCCCAAAAATACTACTCTACGGTGAACTCGCCACGGGTCAGCGTAAGACGGGCGCTCCAAAAAAGCAATACAAAGACTCCCTGAAACAACATCTCATGCTCGGCCAAATTGATCACCAACAGTGGTCCGCCCTGGCCTCACATCGGGAGGCATGGAGATGCACTATCCACAATGCTGCAGCTTTATTTGAGAACTCACGACGAACAAGTCTTGAAGAGAAACGACAACGCAGAAAGAATCACAACCCAAAAACATCACCCAAGGAGACCTTCTGCTGTGCTTTTTGCAACCAGACTTATTTATCTCGGATTGGCCTTTTTAGTCACCAGGGCGCTTGCAGAAAGCACGGGATGAGTCCTTCCTGAATCTTCGTTTGCGAAGAAGCCAGAGAGAGAGAGGAGGACCCCTGTATCTACTGATTCATTATCCATTGATTCAGTTATTCGCGGGACACAAAACAGCACACCTACCATACAGTCTTCCTAGAATATGCCTAGAGAGGCATCTTCTCCAGACGTTTTCTAGGTTCTCCAAGGCAACTCTGTGGTATTTTAAACCAGAAGTCTCATTATTTTCAATGGTGTTCACTGTTATCCATGGTTTTGGTATCCATGCCCCACCCCCACCCGGAACCAATCCCTCGCGGATACAGGGGTCCTATTGTACATACATACCAATAGAGAACATGACATGTTCCTCATAGGTTACTTCAAACTATCCTTATTTCTACACTACTGTAATTATGGTGCACCACATGCTTCTACTCTGTTGGTGAGGATACAAAGAGAGCCTACACTGTGGAATCCCTGCCATGGCAGGTCCAGTTAACCCCCTCCCTGCTCTCTTTTCACTGCCAAGTTAAGACCTTATTTTTAAAGGCAGGCATTTGATTGATTTTAATCACATGGCTGAATATTGTTTAAAATGTTAGGCTCTTTTAAATGTTTGGATATTTCAAATTATGTTTTAAATGTACAGGTTGACCCCATATCCACGGAGTCGATATCCATGGTTTCACTTCATCACATCTGAAAAATATGTTCTCTCTAGGCAAGTCTAGGTCCTCCAATGTGATTCTATGGTCAACTTCTGGCGTTTGTCTCATTGAAAATAACAGGGTTCACAATTATCCATGGTTTTAGGTATCCACAGTGTGTCTTGAAATGTATCCCCCACAGATACGAGGCTTGACCTATATTTTAAATAAACAACAGAACTGATGTTTAAGGGTTTTTACACTTTTGTAAATTACATTTTTTAGCTAAACTTTTATTTTAAATTAATTTAATTTAATTTTAAAATTTATTTTGAATTTTATAAGCCACCTTGGGTCTCTTGGCAGGAGAAAGGCAGGATATAAATTGAATACATACATACTCATTGGGACAAGGTGAATACATCAGCCACAGGCCACTTCCCTCTCAGCAGGATGTGGATGCTAATAAATGATGGGTGAGAACACTATGGACAGGTAGGGCACTCATAGGAATCACATCCAATAATTGTTTCCCAGTACATGAAGAAACATGAAGATTTATGTGTTAGTTAGTTGGGAAGCCAAAAGCATTATGGAATTAGTGCAGGTGACACAGCTCACAGGGGGATAAACCCCACACAACTTGGTGTCTGCTGTATGGGTTTGCTGCTGTTGCCATTATTGGCAAGTTCCTGAATACAGGTTGGCTAAACCATGATCTCATGAAGACTGGCCCATCATACCTGCCCCCTTCTCCTTGAAAGTGATTGCATAGTGATGGTTCTATCATTGTGTTAGCCATCATGTAGAATACGTATGTTCTTATGAGCTGGTACATACTGTGGTAGATTTATCTGCTTCTGCCATGCACCATGTATACACAGCATATGTACAAGTATTTTTTTTTTTTTCTAGAATTAGTCAGGTTGCTTAGACTTGCAGGGGAAGGGAACAGGAAGCATAAATTATGTACATCTCCTGTTTTTGCAACAATAAGATCTGAATTGGATTCTAGGATTTTGCTGTTAATTTATTCCAGAAAAAAGGAATGAAAAATTTTGTGAGATTTCTGACTCATAATGACTCTATGGCAAACCTATCCCAGGGTCTTCTTGGTAAGATTTGCTCAGAGGCAATTTGTCTTTGCCTTCCTCTGAAGCTAAGATACCAATTTTTGCCCAAAGTCACCCAAGTGGGTTTCCATGGCTGAGCAGGGATTCAAATCCTAGTCTCCCATACTCCTAGTCCAACACCAAATGCATTGCATGATGCTGACTCTTGTTACTGTAGTTGGCTAATTATTAAACACTTGAGAGAGTCTAATCAATGAATTCAGATGGAATTGAAATTCACAAAGTACAAACAGTGATTAGCTTTAGCAGTGGCCATGAACAGTTGTTGAGTTGTTGTGTACCTTCAAGTTGTTTCCAACTTATGACAAACCTTAGGTGAACCTATCTTGGGGTTTGCCTGGTAAGATTTGTTCAGAGGAGGTTTGCTTTTGCCTTCCTCTAAGGCTGAGAGAGTGTGACTTGCCCAAGGTCACCCAGTGGTTTTCCAAGGCCAAGCAGGGACTCGAAACCTGGTCTCCAGAGTCATGGTCCAATGCTCAAATCACTACATATGAGAAGCTGCTTTTACTGAATGATGTAGAAGATAGAATATGACTGGTAGTTGAGTATAGATATGAAGACAGTGGCCATGTAGATACAAAGGGCCAATTTGAAACTGGAATTATTCAGACGTTTGTGTGAGTGATGTCACTTTCTTTGGGGACATGGAAGGAGAAGGCAATTGTGTTGATGGCAGATGAAGGCTGCCTGCCACCTTTATGCTGGCTGTTTCTTGAGTGTCTGGTTTCTAAGGATCCACAAAACTAAGCCAGTAGGGGACAGCTGGTTTGGACAGGCAATTGTTCAAGCCAGCCAAGCCAAGCCAAGCCAAGCCACTTTCCCACCCAAAAGAGAGAATTATATACTCGGGAACCACTCCCCTCATGTTTTTTAAAAATACAAAGTCAAGAATAGGAATGGTCAGATCTGTCAAATTTTCTCAGTCTTAAATCTACAGTACTTTATCCTTTTTCTGCATCACTATGTGACTTTAAAAGCATCCACTGAGCACATTTTTGTGTTTATTTCTATGGATATACACATTTCTATACAGGTTGAGTCTCCCTTATCCAAAATGCTTGGCACCAGAGGCATCAGATTTTGGAATACTTGTGTATACATAGTGAGATCTCTTGGAGATGGGACCAAAGTCTAAAGAAGAAGCTCATGTATGTTTCATATAAACTTTATACACATAGCCTGAAAGTAATTTTATACACAATATTTTTCATAATTTTGTGCATGAAACAAAATGTATGTACATTGAACCATCAGAAAGCAAAGGTGTCAGTATTTCAACCACCCATGTGGACAAGTTTGGTTTATAGAATATTTTAGATTTTGGAATTCTGGATATGGGAGACTCAACCTGTACACTCTGTTTCATAATATCATGTCTTGGTTTTTACTAATCTGTTAAGTTTGTATGTGTTTCCACTAAAATAAGCATAGGCAGGACAGGGGAGGTCTAGAAAATTGCATGGCAAAATTTGAAGATGAGTAAATACTAAAGGATAACCGCTTTTTGGTTCATGTGGTGGTTTTGGAAGTGCACATTAATGCCAACCAAGTGAATTCTTGCCCACCAATTCTCTCCCCGTACTCAAGCATGGTGTGTGCAATGCGTTTTTTTTAAGAGCATGCTCTTTTAAAGAGCTATTGGAACAATAGCACCAGGATACTCAAGCAACCAAGCTGAACAATAGTACAAGAATGCAGGTTCCCATTATTGGCCAGTTGCTGATTTGACATATTTTTCTATGGGGAGAGGTTGACATGGTGCATGGCATTGTTTCCCAACTTCAAAAGATCTGTATATCAATCAGATACTGAGTAAAGGGAGAACTGAAATCCAAGTCATCCAAAAATGGAATTTGGGAAAAAGAACAGCATGTCTCCCTCCCTCTGCTATGAGCAAGGAGCTAGCTACAAGAGTAGAGCTCAGTATTTAACACTGCATTTTATGATTGTATTCTGTCTAGCAGCATGTATATTTTTAGGCGTAGTGGTGCAGTATAATGTTACTTTTAAAAAGCAAAAAATAACACATCTTTCTTCACAAAGAGCAACTAATGGAATCTCAAATTGTTTTCTATTACAGTTAAGTACTTTCCATGAAATATTAGCTAATTGTCTGCTAAACCCAAACCGAATCCAGCATTTATCTTTAATGACTGGAGACATTCAAAGAAATTGTTACTTGTCTGGAATCCATTTGCACTGATTAACCCATTAGTTGACTGAACTTGTCTTTACCATCTGAAGGCTACCAGTATGTTTCTGAGCCAAGTTGAAATCACTCTGAACCAGTTTTGGTTGTGCATAGGGTGCGTGTATGTGTGTGCGTGTGCGTGGTGTGTGCGTGTGTGCATGTGTGCGTGGTGATGATGGTGGTAGGAAGTGTTGGGATTGGTTTATCTTATTTTATGGCCAAGGTAGATAAAGTACCGGTAATTCTATTTTGAAAAAGGCACCTTGTGGCCAATTGTACCAATTGCAAGGCTCTCCACAGCCTCCCAGTCATGATTCCTGAACAAGAATATGATGGAAGCCATGTCACATTTCCCACTTGGCCCATTTTGTGAAGTGTTATTTATGTCCCTCAAACACTATAACACACTTTAACCCTGGTATGCTTAGAGGGTATTTGCATGACCTATACAGGGAGTTGTTATGAGTGGGGACTGGTGACTTCTATGTCAGCGGGATAGTGAATTTGCTCTGGATTTTAGCCTGAACTTTAAATGAGCTAACTAAGCGCTGAATCTTATCCCCCAAATAGATGTGTCACCTTGCATAGTTCTGGCCAAAACCTGGAGAGGACTAACTGCTTCGCTGATATTGAAGCCACTACTCATCAGTTGCAGCTATATTGTAGTTTTCTATTTCAATATGCATCCCTCTCTGGTGATATTTTCTTCATCTTTGGCTGCTGCTTTCAAAATACTGCAGATAATGTTTCTGATGGGTACAAACTGTCACTAGGAGACACTGTAGTGCTCTTTGGATAGCTTCTTTGTTGTTATTTGCCTTCATGTCAATTTCAATGTATGGCAACCCTCTCATAGAGTTTTCTTGGCAAGACTTATTTGGAGGAGGTTTGACTGTGCCTTCCTCTTATGCTGAGAGGTTGTAACTTGTTCAAGGTCACCCTGTGGGTTTCTTTGGCTAAGCAGGGATTTGAACCCTCAGAGTCCTTATCTAATACTTGAAATACTACACCATATTGTCTCTCTTGGACCACTTCTACTTCAGAGCAGACAAGAAAATGGGAATGCTCTGACCTTAATGGGCACCTGGTCCATTTCTTTTCTATGGCAGGGAGGAAGAAACCCATCTTTTTCTATGGAGGTTGAATTATGTTTACACAAGCAAGTGAGCAAGTGCATGAAGTGTTTTATAGAGGGTGACCAAATGAGAAGAACTTCAAGGGGAAAGGAAGAGCTCTCCAAAGCATGGTAAAAATAATCTCCAGTCCCATGGGCTCTAGTTCAAATGATCAAATAATTCTCTGGTATATGGATACAGGAAACCCACGTGGCTTTTGGATTGTGTAAACTCACCCTGAGAGATGAGTTAAAGTAAAAAGAGAACAAATGCCCCTAGGCCTCAGTGAGGCCCTCCAGTTATTACTGGACTGCAAGTCCCATGAGCCCTAGTCATCATAGACAACAGAGTCTATGCAGTATGGCAACATCTGAAAGACCACACAGTTCTTACTGCTGGTCTAGGCTATTCATACATGTGAACGTTATGAGATAGGGACTTGTTCTACCATTTCCCAGAGTACTTACTGGTTCAGTACTAGAAGGGATAAGAAATGAGAATACCTTCCATTAACCCCCACCCCACCCCCTGCAGTTCATATACTAGATCTTTCAAAGGCCATGTGTTCACTGCACCCATCACAACCTCTCCCTCTTAATGCCTGCTTCTGAAAAATGCATGTCATCACATTGCAGATCATTCCACCCCTACAATGAGCAGCCAGTGAGCTGTAATGCAGTAGTGGGTTAAGCTTTTAAGAAGATTTGGTTTATTTGTTTTTAATGGCTGGTGTTTTGGGTTGTTTTTTTTTTTAAACTGACCCTATCAAATGTAACATTTTACTGTGTGTTGCATGGCAAGATTGTATTACTGAGTGGTGCTTCAGTTAAAAGTGCATTGAAAATGATCCTGACATTTGCAGGGCCATTTCTCCCCCATGATAATGTAAAGCCATTTTCTATTGCTTTTGTAGGGTATTGGGAGAATTTCAGAGAAATTTGGGGGGTGGGTTTCAAATCTTTTAATTAAAAAAAAAAAAACCTCAAGGTTTTTGCTACTCTCCAGCAACTCCATAGCTTCCTCCCATGGGCATTGCAGAAAATGCTGTTATCAGGTCAGGAAGTGGTAGATTTTATTCCCCTTCTCCCATGAATAGCCCATGATATTTAAAGGTTCAAAATGAAGAATAAAACTTTTAAGCCTCAATACTGTTGGTAGTAACTACTAGAGTAAACCCATTGAATCAAGAGAAGACCGACCTTGGGTGAGAGTTAGGATCTTGAAACAATATCATAGTGAGAGTGTGGGCTAAAGCTCTTAGGAAGCCACTTTACAGTCCCTGGGTGAGAGGCAGGGAGTACAAGATCATTAGGTGCCCATGTGAGACATGTGGTTCCAGCATAGATGTGGCAGATGTTTCTAGAATGGGGGAAATGCCCTGCTAATTGATTCTCTTGGGGCTTGTCCAAATGATGAAAATACTTCTAATAGAATTCGCAGAGAATACGGTGTGTCTGAAAGTGATCCGAATGAGATCCATGATACTTGGAAGGAGGGGGATTAAAAACTCCACAAACTGAACAGTATAAGGATTCACAGTTTTCCCTGAAGGTTCCTGGAAAATGTGTGTAGATGTGCATTTTCACACATGTAGCTGGGGCTGTGCAGGTGCTGGACCAGTGCCTGGATGCTTCAGTGGACTGGAATGGGGCCAATAAACTGAAGCTGAATCCTGATAAGATGGAGGTTCTGTGGATTGTGCTTCTTGGATCTGGGAATTGGGTAAGCAGTCTGTCCTGGATGGGGTTGTACTCCCCCTGAATGAGCAGGTACATAGTTTGGGAGTACTCTTAGATCTATCCATCACAGGAGGCCCAAGTGGACTCTGTAGCTTGGAGTGCTTGGTGCCAGCTTTGACTAGTTGACCAGCTATGACTTTTCCTGGACAAAGATAACCTTGTCACAATAGTCCATGCCCTGGTAACCTCCCAATTAGACTACTGTTAATGTGCTCTACGTGGGGCTGTCCTTGAAGAAGACTCTGGAGCTGGAACTAGTGCAAAATGCAGCAGCTTGACTGCTGACTTGAAATACCATATAGACAGCATTTCAAGCCAATCTGAAAAGAATTGCACTGGCTGCCAATATGTTTCTGGTCTGAATTCAAGGTGCTTGTGATGACATTTAAAGCCCTAAATGGTTTTAAATTATTATTGCTGTTTAATATGCTTTTAGCTTATTTAATCGTTCTATTGTTTTAAATTTTGTAACTTGTTTTAATGTTTTTTGTAAGCCACCCTGAGATCTTTGATATAGGGTGGGGAATAATAATAATAATAATAATAATAATATGTTCATTCACCATTCAACAATTGAGTCAATGATTCTGCTCTAGGTTGGGACTACCAATTGGAGGCCTTGAACACTCCATAATTACTAGAAGTGTAAAGTAAGCCCCTTCCCGCAATATATCTGAAATTTTCCCTATTCCAAACCATCCAGTTTGGAGGATGATTTCTTTACTTGCCAATTTTCAGCAAATGTCTGGGGAATCTAAGCCAAAAATGTTGGTCCAGATCTCATTCCAGCCGTGAATTGTTTTGCTTTAAAAACTTGAGTATGTTAATCATGAGAGCCAACATGGAGTTGTGGTTTGAGTGTTGGACTATGACTCTGGAGACCAGGGTTTGAATCCCTGCTCAGCCATTGAAACACCCTGGGTGACCTTGGGCAAGTCACACTCTCTCAGCTTCAGAAGAAGGCAAAGGCAAACCCCCTGTGAACAAATCCTGCCAAGAAAACCCTGTGATAGGGTTGCTTGAGGGTTGTCATAAGTTGGAAACAACTTAAAGGCACAGCAACAATTTTAATCATAGGCACAGCACACTGTCCAGATGATTTGGTACATTTTGAAAATTCCCTTCATTTCAGTTTATTGTTACCACTGGTGGGGCACTGTGTCTAATTGCCTTCATGGCCCTTGCTGCTCTGTCTCAGCTATTGAGTGTTCTTGAGCTATGTTCTTTCCTTGTTATTGGCAAGGTGCGGAGGGGGGGGTATGCAAGAGAGATTTCAACCTTTTTTTGCAGTTGCTATGGGAATATTGAATTCAAGACTATCATGAATCACCTTTGTATCCCTTATATGGAGGATATGGATTTGGATTAGGATCTAGACTGGGGGTGGGCAAAGTGTAGCCCTGAGGCTGCTGGTGGCCCTCCAGGGCTGATTTTGTGGCCCCCAACAACTCTAGAATCCTCAGACCAACCTTTTTCTCTGGATATAAAAAAGGGGTGAATTGCTGTTCCTGGAAGATTTCAGCAACAATTTACCTTTTAAATAGGTTGCAAGGCCTCCCTGTACTGTTTGACATTTAAAAAATTGACCATTTTTGAGAATCAGAAGTGGTCACCTGGGTACTTTGGTTTTCTTTTCTTTTCTTTTGGTAGTCCATGCAGCCCCTGGAGGGCTCCAGGGCATGAATGTGCCCCCCTGACCAGCTGCAGTTGCCCAACCCAATCAAGTTCTTTGCTATATTATCCATCCTTCTCAGACATTCATTTATGAACATGTGAAGGGGCTGTGAGAGCAGGCGAGGTGGGCTCTGCCCCCTTAATGATGTCCTCCTGTGCTCAGAGGACTCTCTGTGATCACAAAGCCTGATAGCTCTTAGTTGTGGGGAATCTTCTAAGTGCATTTAGCTGAACCTCACCTATAATCTTCCTAGCACTGAACATATGAAGGTTGTGAGCAAAGTGAGAGGGACCGGCATATGTGAGGACTTTGGGGCTGGGCTGGCACATGTGCCTTCACACATCCCATTACACACTCGGTCGCCTTCATTCTTCTTCAAGGACTGAAAGAGGGCATCAGTCTTTGTGTTATTTGTTGTGTTGTTATTATCCTCTGTTTATTTTTGTCCACTGAAATTATTTTTAAAAGAGTAATTTGTTGTCATGATAGTTCCAGGAATCCAAAAACTAATTAGCTACCCCCCTTCTCCTTCTCTGTATATACATGTTTAAGATGAAACTCTTTCCTTTTTTCAAAACCAATTAACACATCGCTGCACCCCAAATCTGAATGCTAAGCGGCTGGCCAATCATACAAAACACATTCTGTCACCCTGTATCACATCATCACCTCAATACCCATGGTGGAGTACAAAGCACAGGACAAGGTTGTGCTTACACATCATGTGATATTTCTCCTCATCCCTTTAGTGTGGGCAAACTTCCAGCATGATAAAACTAAATTTTACAGTGACACTGCAAAAGAGTGAAAGTATGATCAAGTTACAATGGTAATATATTGTAGTTATACTTCCATTACTAAGAAAGGGGAATTACTTTGTAACTAGTTACTTCTAAGTTGTCCTGGCCGTGCTAAGGTTTGACAAAGCTTAGACAAGTTATTTTTTGAATACAGCTCCCCAAATCCTCCATCTATCCTGGGCACTGCCCCAGTTGGCTGGGAATTCTGGGAATTGTAAAAAAGCAAAGAAAAAAAGTAATGTTTTGAAGCCCTGTATTTTTTTCCCTTTATAATTTTTCTCCCTTTAGTTTGCTTTGCTTATATCTATGCAAGCTCAGCTCCCAGAATTAGGAGGACTGTGTGCTGCTGAGACACTGCATTGTACAGGTACATTTTAAATTTAGCTAAGTTCCCTCAGAATCCAGGCAGATATAAAACTGCTGCCAAACCTCCCCGCTGCCCCTCATCTTTGGTACCTTTGTGAAAAGAGCCTAGCAGGGCAGATCTAGGTCCTGGAACATGCTGGTAGGGGAATTGCTGGGCCATATCCTGCTGCTGACAACAGAATCAGGAGCATGATAGGTTTCCAATGGATCCACATGATCAACTACCCCAGATGTTGAAGGTCCAGGAGATGTTTTTCAAGTAATCAGTTTTATCTGCTCCATTTATTCCTAATCAAGCAATAAAGTTAACACTGCCACAATTACTTAATGTCTCAGGTGCACCATGATGTTATCCTATCTTCAAGGGTGATGTAAGATTCAGGCTGCCATCCTGGTTGGCTTTTGTGCATGGAATGGGTAAGCTGCCATCTTAGGCAGCAAAATGCTTTAAGCCAGCCCCATTCAGTCTTCTATTGTGGTGAAATACACCAGTGTGGTCAAGTGTCAGACTAGAAGCAAAGTGGAGACTCAGTTTCGAATCCCAATTCAGCCTTGAGCCTCACTGGCTAGCTTTGGACTAGTCTCTCTCTCTCTCTCTCTTTCTGTCACACACAGACACACACACAGAGACACACTCCACCCCCCTGGCTACGTATGTATATGCCTTCAAGTCACCGGTTGACTTATGGTAACTCCATAAATTTCATAAGGTTCTCTTAGGTAAGAAATACTCAGAGGTGGTTTCTCCTGTTCTTTCCTCTCAAATATAGTCTACAGCGCCTATTTGTTGGCAGTCTCCCACCCAACTACTAACCAGGGCTGGCCCTGCTTAGCTTAAAAGATCAGAAAGGTTCTGGTGCCTTTAGGGCAGTGGTTCTTAACCTGTGGTCTGGGGACCTCCAGGGGGGCTGCAATGTCCTCACATAGGGTCCACAAAGGCTTGAAGGCTGCTCAGCCCAACTCCTCCCCACAGTGGAGTGGCAGGAGCCAAGGCAAAGGCTGGCTGACTGGCTTGGCCTGTGCATTGCCATTCACTCCGCTCCAACCATAAACTTGCAGGAAGAAGCAGGAGAAAAGTCTCCTCTCCCCCTCCAGTGTCTCTGAGGGAAGGTTTAATGGATGGTGCATCATCATCATCATCATCATCATCTTGAGTTAAGTCTTGGGGGTCCACAGGAACAAAAGATATTTAAAGAGGGTCCTTGGTAAAGAAAAAGTTAAAAGCCACTGCTTTAGGGTATTTAGGCCTCCCTCTGCCTAACCCACCTCAAAGACTTAGAGGGATAAGGAGGGGGTGAGTTTCTTAGACCAGTTATTCAATAAATGCTATGTCAATCAATAATAATTCAGGGTATATTTATGTTACCATGGAGAAAATCCTGGAAGCTTTTAAATACACATTATGTTTCAGGAGCATTTTGGGGCCACTTTCCTGGTGCCTTATTTCCTATTTCTTTCTGAAATACCCATCTGTGCAACCTGCAGATGTGGTATAAGCTGTCACAGTGATTTCACCAGCCTCTTCCTTCCACCTAAGTCCCTAGGATATAATTACCCCTATCATTCCCTGGTAATATCATGCAGAACACTCACTCGTGCTTCTGCCTCTCTGCTGGCTGAGAAAGCAATTCTGGCAGGATCAGTCTTGAGCAGGGTAGGTATGAACCCTCCTTCCACACACCCAACTGACTCCCCAACATGCTTTCCCCATTTCTGCCTCTTCTGCAGCAACTCTGACTGTGTTTGACGTCACCAGTGGCAGAAGCCAATAAGAAGAGACCCTCTTTTCTCTTCCTTTCCCTGGAAGAGAGTGCTGCTGGAGCTGAGCAGTCAGGCCAAGCGAGCTGTCATCCATGCTCAGCCTGTGTGTCTGATGCAGCCAAGTGTGCTCAGTTGCTAGGGGACCCAGTAGGCTTGGGAGCAGCCAACACACCAGCTAGTTCCCATGCAGGGAATGGGGACCTTCCGGCTGGGGAGAAGGACTGTGATGTACACTGTGGAAACCATTCCTAAAGGGAAGAACCGAGTCCTGGGGGTGAGTGACACAACTGTGGGGGAGTGCTTGGGGTGGAGGGGAGAGGGAGGGAACTGTGTCATATGGATGGGGGAGGATGGAAGAGAGGGGTCCCCCCCCCATAGTATTGGGTTTCCTTACTTAAAGAATGGTGTTATTCTAGATCTGTGTGTCTTTTTGTGTTGTGTGCGTGTGTGTGTGTGAGAAACAGAGAAAGGTGGCGGGAGCAGGTGGCAATAGAAAAGGTGAAGAGAAACAATGTCAAGATGGATAATCATAATGGTCCCTTGAAGTAACCTGGGAATGCACTGTTCATTTTCTTTCTCAGATTGGTGGTGCTGGTGGGATTTATGGCCCATTTTTGTAGGAACATTGTTCTGAGAGAGCAGCTCATTCTAAGGATGGTTTTTGACCTAGTGTGTGCGTTTGTGTATTCATTTTTTATGCTAAATTTCATCAGGGATCAGTAATCAGTTCTATAGCCAGCAAGGAAGGCTGTTATCTTGGGAGTGCCCAGTGCTTGCTCTATGCAGCTGGGGCACAGCAGACTTCAGTACCAATTTTAGGACAGTGGAGGGAAGGATGAGCATTACCATCTCTGTGCATAAGAGGAAGGGAGCAGCATCACTTTAGGAACAGAGTATATTAAAATAGAAATGAAGGCAGAACTCTGTTAACGCCTTTGAGCAGTCTTTACAAGAGAGAATATATCAGTGGCTGTGAGCTTCGGTAGTTAATGGAACCTCCATGTTCAGAGGCAGTATCCCCCAAATGACAGATGCTGAGGACAACCAACAAGGGAGGGCTCTCATTTTTTTGCCTCATGTTTGAGCTTTCCAGAGGCATGGGGGGAAGAATGCTACATATATTAGATGGGCCTTTGGCATGATCCTGCAAGGCTCCAACCTCTGGGCTGATAGTGGCACTGGGCTGTTCAGATACCTGATCTGAGAGCCCTGATCACAAGCCCCAGGCTTGTGTTTGTGTCTGTGTTCACTGTGCACATGTCTAGGGGTTTTCTCTTTATTATTAATACATATGACCAAATCAGGACTCAGGCCTATGTTAAAATGGTTTCCTGGGCTGGGCTGTGAGTGAAAAATAAGTCTTGCTTCTGGTCTTTGAAGCAATGTGAGTTATCTCTGGCATGGCATCATTTACACATTAAGAGCACAATAAAAACAAAAACAAAAACAAAAAAACTTTCACAATGCTTTCCCAGAGAATAATGAGGAGTAGCAACAATTCCTCCACCCCCCAAACTTCTCCCAACCCCCTTTCCTCATGGCTCTTCATAGAGTCATGTAGGAAAACAAGACTGAGGAAAACACTTTGGGAAAAGAAGAGAGTTTAGGGCTGCTCCTGAAGACCACATTACTGGGTGGACAGATCCAATGTGATGCCTTTAAATGCTGGATTCTGGGCTATAGTATAACTATACTTCCCCCCTTGTAAACAAGAAGGTTTCTTATTTTACAATGGTAAGAAGACAACATTTAAAGCATCACTTTTAAAGCTAGAGCACAAGGGTAGAAATTATATACTAGTGTGTATCAGTTTGGTCTAAGTTCAAAATAAACCAGAGTCCAGCAGAGGCCATGTCTACAAAGGAGAATTCCCATGACTGGGATTTGTGCTTTAGGGCTACAGAGGAAGTTTAGGAAAGGATTCTTCACCCACCCTTCCTTCTAAAAAGATGTGTGTTGTTATGGTGGGATTTACCAGCTGTTCAACATGGCTGCTCTCCAGAAAGGCTACATAATCCCTAACTGGAATAGGAAGGCTATAGAATTTGTGAGGTATAGAGTATGTTTGTAAGGTATCAGATATCCTGTGAGAGCACTTTGCATCCTCACAAAAGAGCCTTGCTGTCAGAAGAATCAGTGTTGGTGTACATTGCCTTCTTGCGCTAGGTTTTGTTTGGCTGAAAAGAACTACAGTATGTTTACTTTTCCTTCCAAGTTACTCCACCACCACCACCACCACCACTACCAAAGTTGGCACAAATGTAATTAATACAGCATGTCTTATCTGGTCTTTAAATGCACCAATTCATTTGAATGTATATTATGTTTAGAAAACACATGTGTGGGGTGGATGTGGTAGTCTACCAATGGCAAATTCTGCTAACTTTTGAACCACACAAACGGATACTTTACTAAATAGGAACAAAATTATTAGACTGACTGTGTAGGCATTTCCTGCCCCCAAGGATATAGATTTGTACTCGCTAATTCATACATATATATTTATCTCTCTATCACTTTATCTCGGTATACATATTTTGAAACAATGGTTGTAAATGAAATTAAAATATACAACACTGCTCACCATAATGAGATGAAGTGTGCCCTGGTGACAATGTGCCTGCTCAGTTTGCTTCCAGGTGCTTCAGGGCTGATGGGGAACTTCCTTTCTAATAGGTGCTTAACATTAAACCAGTCTTGGACTGTTCTCCAGACAGAGGATGCCTTCAAATAGAGGACTGTCCATAGACAACCTTTCCAATAGAGGACTGTCCACTAGAAAGTTGGACTCATGGCCAACCTAGCATCATGTGGCCTAGCTGGTTTATTATTCATGGCTTGAGCTTGCCTAGGCACAAGCAGAGGCAACTATCCCTGAGTCCAAAAAACCAAAAACCAGCAAGAAGATATCATTCAGTGACTCCTTTATACTGAGCTTTTCATGTGTTACTATATGATAAAAGGATAAACATCCCTGCACCAGTATTCTCATGTGCCCCTACCCTATGTTGATAGTTGAGTGGTTTCTCAAGTGCTTTCTAAGGACTGCTACCCACTTAGATGCTTTTCATTCCTGTTTGTTTGGCCCTGAACCTTCAGCAGCTTGTCAGCTAGTGTCAGGACTGGAGAAGAAACAGTCCAAAAACAGCCTAGCCCCAGGAGACAGACAGGCACCAGCTTGCTCCTCAGAAATCCTTCCCACCACCTCTGTTGTTTTCTCACAGGCTCCAAATAGCAGCATCTCTCACATGCGGGCCCTACCTGGTATCTATATATACTTGATGAAAAAAGCAAGCAGCTTATGTTCCTACATAGCTACAGTATTGTCAGCTATAAAATGGTGGCAGTGTTATCCACTGCCTTCTCTCTCAAGATGAGAGGATCAATATTTGTGTAACCAGGGCCAATCTGAGTTGAAAATTGGATTCAAACAAACATTCCTTTAACCTCGCAATATCTAGGGGAATAGTAAACCAGATGAAACAGCCGAAGCTTCAGCTGGCATAGGAAGAAACAGGAGGGGGAAATAGAGTGGATGTTTGACTTGCTACTCTCTGGTATAGAATAATAGAATCATAAAGTTGGAAAAGGTGCCATAGGGTATTGAGTCACTTATTTCAGAATAGTCCTGTGCAGCTTGTAGTCCATCTGAACATAATCTATCAGCCGTACATTGTTGGCAGCCAAGTGCTTTACATTCTACTCCTTTGTTGCGACAGGCAGGTGTTAAAAACTGGAAGTTTAGAGAGAGACTTCTGGTGAACAACCATGGCCAGCGGGACCACCAGCTTGTTGGGCCATATTATATTCTTCAGACTTGTTCTCTAACTTCTCATAATTTGGCTGGCCTGAGTTAATCCCAAAACCTTACAGTCAAGAAGAGTTTACTGTGTGATGTGTGTCAAAGAAACAATTAGATCATCCAACAGAATTATCTGCGATAAGGAATCTGCTCTCCCTCTACTCCCTCCTCACAGGTCCCACTGGATCAGCTTGGCCCAGTCTTAGATTTTAATTGGGTGTCCTCCTGTGAACATCACAAAAGTGCTAATTGGGGCAGATGTACAAATGTCAGATTTCATTCATCTTGCAGATTATATTAACTAATCCTGTGAACATTTAGGAACATAAAGTTCTTCTGAAATAAAATGTCAGTGACATGAATGAAAATTGTGAAGCACTTTCTCCGTGGAAAGCTGCTTTGGAATGAACTGTGTACTAACAGCACCATTTAAAAAAAATACTGGTTTGACAGATTCTCTGGTATCAACCCTCTGAAGTCAGTGTAATCCGGAAGGGGTGTGTGCGAGTGTGTGTTTGTGTGAACTTAATCCATCAAGTGCCGAGTATTGTTCCCCTGATTGTTCCCACAGACCATCCAGATCATGATTGGCTTCATACACATTAGCTTTGGGATCATTCTCAGCACCTTGACCAGTGTATATACCTCATTCTTTGTGTCTGGAGAGATCCCTTTCCTGGGAGGAGCATCCGTGAGTATATGATACATGGGGCTGGACGAATCCCCTGGGGTAGATGGGGAGTGAGGTGGAAAAACAGGCAGGTGAGAGTAGAGAGAAAGTTTTAAAGGAGAGATGATCGATGAAGGAGTGAGAATGAGGATGGCATGCTGCATGTGAGAAAGAGATAGGGATGGTATGGAAGAGGCATCAACTGTTTGAAGGAAACGTCTGCAGAGGCATCAGAAAGCTCCTGGACTAATGTGATTTGCAGCATGATCCTAGAAAATACCTACGCAGAAGTAGACCCTATTGAGTTTAATAGAATTTACTCCCAGCTAAATGAGTATAAGTTTGCAGCCCTAGTGGAAATTTCAGTCTGTGCTGTGAAGTGAAACTTTCATATGCCTGCCTGGCTTCTAATGACAAGACAGATGATGTTTCTCATCTTTCAAAGTGTATAATCCATTTTGAATCTCATTGAGTGTTTTGCCTAAAAATGCCCTGCATGCTCTAAAATACGTTATAGTACCAGAATTCCTTCCCTACCTTTCTCTTCCTTCTTTCCTTCCTTCCTGCCAAAAAATCAGGGTTTTAAGAATTGTATTCATTCCTGTTTTCACTAAAAATGAAAACATTTTGATTTTTGTTCATAAATCCCTGTTTCCATTAAAAAAATCCCCACTATATTAGAGGTTCTGAGGAGGAAAATGTTCTTTTTTAAAAGAAAGAATGAACACACACACACACAAACTCAGTGTTGTACTGATATATTTTGAGTGAATTCTTTTGAACAAATAGACAATTTATTTCTGAGAATCCCCACATTAGGGTTTCAGATCAGTTTCATATTAGAGGAAGCAGGTACTATTTAGAATTCATATGTGCTTCTCTCTCTGCATGCAATACATAAAATCCTTATGCTGTGCAGATCTTAAGAAGGCATATTCCAAGCTCTAAAGACACAATGTCCATTCTACAGAAAGCAGTGTTTTACATCCTGTCACATAAAGATGTCTTCCTTTGATGCAATTTTGTGGCTTTCCATGCAGAATAGAAATGCATGAAAGTGCAGGGCAGGCTTTACCGTGAACACCTGAGGTGCAGGATCAAGGAGAAATTGATCTTTAACCTTCCCAGCATTTTGTTTCCCATACAGAATTACCTGCCTGTTTTCTCCCTTACAGGTATCTAGATGTAAAAATACACATTGGACTGGGATTGTGGAGCAAAGCAGCTTGGGGTGGGTGGAGATTTGAGCTGGAAAATAGTCAGCTATTGAAGTTAAGAAAACCATACAACTCTCACTTCTCTGGTTGAATCAGACCAGGCCTGTGACCCTTCAGATACTGGTTGGCTGCAGTTCTTTCAGCATAGCCAATGGTTAGGGTAAAGGATGATGGGAGCTGCAGTCCAGCAACATTTGGAAGACCATACATTCCACTCACTCCTGCTCTATAGGTTGCTTTTCATTAAAACAAACAGACAGCTGGGATTTTGTTACAAATATTTATGACTGTGACATGTAATTCTTTCTCTTCAGTTAGAATCTGGAATCCGTTATGAATACTGAACTATGAACAGGAAACATTACAACAGATCTATTATAGCATAGCTGCTGTGAAAGACAGACAGCCATATTCTGTCTGCTCAGTGGAGAAAGATAGATATTCCCAATCATTTTTTTAACCAATTCAGACATTCAGATAGAAGATCCAGAGCTTATTTACACCAGGCAGAATACACTGGCTCCCTGCTGGTGTATCTTGACTCTGGATCTGGCCAATCCCCCCACCCTGTTACCTGGAGAAAACAGATCAGAGTGTACACAGAGTGCCGGGCCGTTGCTGAAGTGGCTGCCATTGTCTCACTAACGCAGAAACCAGCCAGGGGTCCCACAACATGTGATGGTGGTCCCCTGCATGTGACCAGCTTTGTGCTGCAGGACCCCTGCCTGGAATAGTGAGGAATAATGTTATGGGATGGGTTCCTGCGGACACATGGGACCCGATCCAGTGGGACTGGATTAAACTAGCTATTTTCTTAAAATGCAGTAAAGGACCCTATCCCGGCTTGCCCCCATTCTAGCCCCGTATCTGCCCCGGGGGTCATTTGGACTGCCCAGGGACAGATTAGAGTAAATGCCCTACATTGTTTGGACTACAGGACTCTGGAATGGGGGCAAGCCAGGGTATTTAGCCTATGTAGATAAGCCCCCAATCTGGCCTGATTTGGGCTTCAGCCTTATCTGAGTGTTAACATTTGGCAGCCAGGTTAATTACGGGTACATCTAGGAGAGAGCATATAATACCTGTGCTTAAATCTCTTCAATTTGCTGCCAAATTGCTGCTTAAATCTCTTCAATTTGCTTCAATTTGCTGGCTGCCGATCAGTTTCCAGGCACAGTACAAGGTGTTGGTTTTAACCTTTAAAGCCCTACATGGCTTGGGTCCATCTTATATCTGGAACCGCCTCATCCCATATGATCCCCCCCACACACTTTGGTCCACTGGGAGGAACCTGCTGCGGCCTGTGAAAACTAGGCTGTCACAGACCTCCCAGAGGACCTTCTCTTCTACGGCTCCCAGACTTTGGAATGGCCTGCTGGATGAGATCCATCTTATCACTACTCTTGATAGCTTCAAGAAAGCGCTAAAGATGGACCTCTTCTAGCAGGCCTTCCCGGAATAACTTCCCTGCTCAAGTGGAGTTGATTGCTTACCCGCCCCCCTGCTGCTATTGCCATTTTTAAAAATATTGTATTGTATTTTATCTTTGTTTTTATTCTCTACTAGTTTAATTTAGTTTTAAGGGATGGGAAAGTTAGGATTGGGAAGGATTGTTTTAACTTGCTGCTGTTTTAATCCTGTTGTACGCTGCCCTGGTTGCCGAGCAGAGGGGTGGGTTAAAAATGAAAATTTATTATTATTATTATTATTAACATGTTTAGCCTATTGTGAAACTGTAATATATGGAGGAGATAAGTGCATGCCTAAAAACATGCACACTGGCATGTACATGTGGTGTAGATCCATTGGATGTTTAGGGTGACCTGACACCTTTAAAACCCTTTATTTGTGTGATATGGCTTTAGTGCTATTTGCATATCCCTAAGAGGTAGCAATAGTGATTATAATAAGGAGGAATTTACCAAGGTAGTGTAGATGAAGACTTGATTTCACCACTCTGTGCTCCAGCTGGTTCCTTCACATCATGGGCTGCTAATTAGGATTACCAGATTGAAAACTGGAGGAGGCTCCTAGTTGCGTAGAAGGAGCTTCACAGCCAGAGACTCATTCACACTACAAACAGTCTTACCACACACTGAAGTAAAGCAGCAGTGCAGCTGGAAGGTTCTGTCTTCTGTGCTACCTTACTGCATTACATTGTCATTCTTCTGTTCCAGTCCCATGGGAGACCGAGGTAAAACCACATCTTTTTGCTAACCAGAAAAACCCGTTAGCAAAAAGACATGGTTTTACCTTGGTCTCCCATGAGACCAGAATGGCAGAGCACCAAAAGAACAATGACGTTGTGTAGTAAGGCAGCACAGAAGACAGAACCTTTCTGCTCCCTTTCTGCTCGCTTTACTTCAGTGTGTGGTAAGCCTCCAAGTTATAGAACTATTATTCCACTTTAACTGCCATGGTTCCATCCTGTGGAATCTTGGGGTCTGTAGTCTGTTGAGCTACCAAAGCCCCTCTGCCTGAGAGAACCCTAAATGCCCCTCCCTAAACTGCCAATCATGGGATTCCATAAGGTGGAACCATGGCAGTTAAAGTGGAATAATAGTGCTATAATTGCATAGTGTGAATGTGTCCCATATAATAAGCTACACCTGCTGAAATTCTTTCTTCTACACAACGATTAAAGGCCTTTCCAGTTTTTACTTTGGCAACTCTAGCTGCTATACAGGTGCATCGTACTCCACTGTAAACAATTTCCCCGTGACAGGTTCTCCACACCTTAGCTGTATCTTGAATGGTATTTCCCCACATAGGCTTAGGGTGAAGCCAGATATGGTATGGGGAGCCTTTGTGATGAGAACGTCTTGTTTGAACATTAAACTATGGTGAGAAGGTGCTTTTTCTTTAGTAGAAAGACTACTTTGGCCCTCTAAATGGCTTCAACCATTCTGAAATGTGAAATGATAAACCTACAGGAGATAGCACAATTGCCTTTATTCAACTGTTTTCTACATTAGCAACAATTGGACTTGAGTATAGATAGTGCAATAGAGGCTTAAAGACAGGTTAAGTGTGGAACACAGAACGCCATGCAAGTTTACTCAGTGCCACTGTATTGCCCTGTCTACACTTCACTTAATGAAGAGGCTTCAGGATAGAATCATAGAATCATAGAATTGTAGAGTTGGAAGAGACCACGAGGGCCATCCAGTCCAACCCCCCTGCCACGCAGGAAATCTTGATCAAAGCATCCCCGACAGATGGCAATCCAGCCTCTGTTTAAAGACCTCCAAGGAAGGAGACCCCACCACGCTCCGAGGGAGTGTGTTCCACTGCCGAACAGCTCTTACTGTCAAAAAGTTCCTCCTCATGTTGAGGTGGAATCTCTGTTCCTGGAGCTTGCATCCATTGCTCCGTGTTCCAGTCTCTGGAGCAGCAGAAAACAAGCCCACTCCATCCTCAGTGTGACACCCCTTCAAATACTTAAACAGGGCTATCATATCAACTCTTAACCGTTTTTTTTTTCCAGGCTAAACATACCCAGCTCCCTAAGTCTCTCCTCATAAGGCATGATTTCCAGACCTTTCACAAGAAAGTTTTATTGAAAGTTAAGTTCAGCACAGTAGCAAAGTCATTGCCAGATCTGACAATACAACATAGGGTTCCACTTTTAAGAAGTCCCCACAACTCATTCACTCCTCCCCAAGTCCTGCCTACCAAGTAGCCAAGTCACCTTGGTTTCCGACAAACATCCTCCAGCACCTGCACGCCCTCCAACACACACCAGCCTCATTTCAATATGGCTACAGATCAGCTAAGCAAGCTTTACCAACCAGAGAGGCCTGAACACAAAATCGCCCTCTGACAGCCACTGTGCTCAATGGGACTTTGGGTGTCTCCACATGACAGAGTTATAGCAGTTTGACACCAATTTAATTGCCATGGCTCAATCCTGTGGAATCCTGGGGCTTGGTTTTTTGTGAGGTATTTAGCCTTCTCTGCCAGACAGCTCTAGTGCCTTCCCAAACTACATATCCCAAGATTCTGTAGGATGGAGCCCTGCCAGTTAAAGCGATGTAATTCTGTGTGTGGATACATCCTATTTGTCTCAGGAAATATACACATGATTCTAATCTTAAGGAGGCTTAAAATATGCTTTACTATTATTGTGTTAAATGTCTCCACTGGTTTCTGACAATGGAATCTTTCAGTGTAATATTGGCCATCAGGTGATGGACAGGGATAGGCCTGAATCTTATTGGTAACCCCAGTTAAAGGAGAGCCACTGAATGGGATATATGTAACTTCCAGTCAGCATATTCTGCCCCCAGATCTGCCCCCACACTACCTACATGAAAATGGAAGGAAGCCTGCATGGACATGCTGGTCTGTACCAGTGGGCGCCTCCACTGCTGTTGCTCGTCATTCCCTCTGAAGCCAGGAAGGAAGCCCTCAGCATGCAATCAGGTTGGTCACATGCAGGGGGCTTTGATCACGTGCTGGGAGCCTCCTTCCTGGTTGCACAGAGATTCTAGCATTGGCAGTGGCCAGCTCTACAGGCTGGCACGCAGATACAGACCTGCACTGGCCTTATCCAGGTTTTCCTGAATAACATGGGTTTTCCTGGGTGTTTAATTAAAACATTTTAACATGCTTTACCCTGGTCTTCCCTCACCCCTGCTTTGCCCTGGGCATCGTCAGGACTGCCCAGGGTGAAACGGGGCAAAAGCCCTGTGTCATGTGTTCTGTGGGGCTTCAGGACGGTGGGAAGTCAGGATAAATAGCCTGTCTAGACAAGCCGCTAGACAGGAGTGGAACCTGCTTCTTCTTTCTTGGGTGGCAAAGGCATCTAGACAGTGTCCAGGCAAATCCTCATGGTTTATCAGGCTGTGAAAGGTCAAAGGTCATCTGGGTGCCTCCAGCTGTGTACCTTTGTGCACCTCTGAGGCAAAAGCCTTGTGTAAGGAAGTGCTTGGTACCTCTTTTATAATGTCTTTAAAAGCACTAACAGGATTCCAGCTAAGGTCTGCACCCCAAAAGGTGGCAAATAAGTGTTAGCGTTGTTGGACTCACAGAGTTTTGTGTGTAACCACAATTTATATAAATCTCATCTAGGACAATCCCTGCAATCCAGTACAGTGACCAAAAGGGAGGGAATCACAAGATCCAAAGCACTTGTGTGATTATGTCAGCTACTATTATATTTTTGCAAGTAACAGTGAGTGTAGACTGGAAGTGCATATGCCCAGAAGTTAGAACGTTATGTACTGAGAGCCAGTGTGGTGTAGTGGTTAGAGTACTGGACTTGGAAGATGTGGATTTTAGTCTTCACTACACCATGAAATTTACTGGGTGACCTTGGGCCAGTCAGTGTCTCTCCACCTAACCATAAGGTTGTTATGAGGATAAGTTGGGGGAAGAGGAGGGGTACAAACATGGTCCTGAACTCATTGAAAAAAAGGCAGGATATTAATGTAACTAGTAAATAAGTGAGCTTGCAATAGGGTAGAATGTATCTACCTCTATTTTGGCCTTGATTCCTCAGACCAGAATATCTAAGCATAATCTTTGCACTCTGGTAGGCAAAGATCTACTTTCACTGCTTATCATCGAATGTGGATAACAGCTCGTCCACTGTTCATCCATAATGCAGTTCTTCTGCTAGTTACAATTCAGGCTTGAAGAGACTCTCACAGGCAGAGGGACACCTCGTTGTGAACAGAGCTGTGGTACAGAGGGAAAGCTACGACCCATTTGCCAGGCTAGTGGTGAGGGGAAAGGAGGTTATGGAAAAGGAACATACAGTAGAATATACAAACACTTTTGAAGTTGAAATGGCCACAACTTTGTTGATTCCAGCTGTTAGAACTTTGGCGAAGTATAGGATAACAGCTCCTATCATTCTGTGACCTGCCTGCCAGTGAGATGGATGTCTCACTGCAGCCCATCTGTTACGGGAACTCACAGGATGACAGCAAATGGATATAAGCTGCTGAATGTTTCTTTGCCATCTGGGAATGAAGCAGTGATGTTAGCTCCCAAGAAGGGCATGACCCTGAATGCCTCAACCCCCAAGATCCCTTAAGGAGACCCCCAAAGCTGGGTAAGTTTCACCCCTGCCAGCCAACACAGCACATGATTGGCTGGATGGAGCAGAAGTGCTTCAGCGAGCCTGCACTAAGCTCAGGGTACCCTGAAAAGCAACTAAACAGGCAGGATAAAAAACGGCAGCTCCCTCAGCCTCTTACAGCAGGTAAATGGGGCTCCGATAAGTCTGGAACCTATGCTTCTTCTAAAGCCAGCTCTGCTCTGGGTTCTGAAATATATGCAACAAACTGTTTTCCACTGGAAATAGATAGATTTCATCATATGTTACTGCTGAACATGTTAGATCACAGCCATAGGTCAGGTAAACAAGAGCTTGGAGGTTTCATGGGTTAGTTATCTGCAGATTAATTGAGAACGAGAAAATCCAAGTGTTGATGAGTTCAGTATTGGATACATATCTCACATCTACAGTCCCTGTTAGCCTCTGAAGCACAGTCTTTGAAGATGTGATTGAGTACAGTACTTCCTCATGATCAATATGCCAGGCGCTGAGTTGTCTGTCCATTACATCAGAAAGTCAGAGTCTGTCGGAATTGATTAGAAGACAACTCCAACTGTGAAGCATTGTGATAGACATGGATCAAACTCAGTTTGCAAAAGCCACAGAAATAAGATGGAAACAGAAAGACCAGTATATCACTGTTATTTTAAAATGGAGATATTGGTCTCAAGGACATATGTGCAGAATCAAGAATTCTTGCAGAGGGTTCTGTCAGTTAGGTCTTTAATGTTAAAATGTCCAAAGATGGTGTTGGCAGTGCACAAGTACATCTAAGAAACACTTGCTGAAGTCCAACTACGTGTTACTCAAAATGTGAAGTGTTCTGCTACATCTTTGATTTTTCTTAAAATAATTACAGGTATCAGGGTGTGTATACATGTTATTTTGATTGCAATGGATGGAAAGGTGTATGAGATGTATCCTTCACTTTCCAGCCATGATCAAAACTGATCTCCCTCACTATATGACTAAGAATCTTAGACAAAAAGTTTCCCATCAGTGTACTCCATGGGATGTAGCTCCTAGATACATGGGATGGCGTATTATCCATTCTGATCATGTTTAGGGAACATCCCGAGATGTGGTGGAAGTTTACATAATCAGGGGCTTTTTGACATCAGGAGAATTGGGTCAAGCCTAGGCAGAGATGTATGTATAAAGCTGAACAGATTTAGTAGAGTGGCTAGCAGGCTGAACTGCAAATCAGGCCATTTCTGGTTTGAATCTCATCTCTGCCATGAATGTAATAAATGGCTTTAGGCAAGCCACTCTGTCCCCTCATCTGCAATATTGTCTTACCTTACAGGGTTGTAAAGATTACACCAGGTAATGCACTTTGTGCTATACACTGTGCTAGTCAGTGGTCTGTGATGGCTTCCACATTAAATGCTTTGCACCTTATTATCATTGACAAATTCCCATTCTGTCTATAGAAAATGTTTATTGCTTAGTCCAAAGACCATTGCAAAGCCATTCTGTCTATAGCAGAATGAAATGTGTTCTGTTACCTTTTGTTAAAATTTCATATCCAGAGCTTTGCAGAAATCTAAGAATATTTGTTGTTTTTCTTGTGTGCCTTCAGGTAATTTCTGATTTATGGCAACTCTAAGGTGAACCTATCACAGGGTTTTCTTGACATGATTTATTCAGAGCAGGGGGATGCCTTTGTCTTCATCTGAGGCTGACAGGGTGTGACTTGGTCAAGGTCAGCCAGTGAGTTTCCATAGCTGAGCAGGGATTTGAAACCTAGTCCCATACTCAAACCACTACACCATGCTGGCTCACCTACAGCATAATTGCTAATAAGCATTTTACACACAAGAGATTTTCAGACAACACTGTTATAGTGTTACTATTCCACTTTATTTGCTATGGCTGCCTCCTTTTTAATCCTGGGATTTGCAGTTTAGGAAGGGGCATTTACAACTCTCAGCCAGAGAGATCTTAGGCCTCATTAAACTACAAACCCCAGAATTCCACAGGAGGCAGCCAGAGCGGTTAAAGTGGACTAGTAACACTATAACAGTGTAGTCTGAAAATCTCCACAGAAGCCTTGACAAAACAAAATGGTGGGAAGATAAGGGGCCCTGTAATGTGTTGTGTGAAAGAGCCCAAGATAACTTGTAGTGACACACAAAATCCAGTGGGTGTTTAAGCCCACCATGTAACTTCTTATCTTAGGTAAGAGAATGCAGACATCACTTTGAGTATGGTACCTCTGCTAGCCCCCTACAGGTTGGCGCAACAGAACACCACATTTCAGAGCCCAAGTTCTCTCTGCTTGTAAGCTGCTTCACCAGTGGAGAGTTAGAAGGTCTGGGCCACCCTGGCAGAACCTTTGAAGCCTTCCAGGAAACTGGGTTGGGTAACATCTAAAGAATAATATTTATCATAGCTTTGTCCTTGAATCCTTTCCTGGGCTTAGAAAAGGTTAATTTTTGGACCACAACTTTCAGAAGTCCTGAGGAGATTGTGGGAGCTGTAGTTCCCAAAAATTAATGCTTCCAAGTTCAGGTTCTGTTTCACAAGAAAGCAAAAGTTTCCTAAGAAGTGAAATGTTTCTTCTTGTCCTAGGAAAGAATTGTTCTCTGAGGTTTGTGGACACCTCCTTTGCTAAGTGTTGCCATATTAATAATTCATTGACGAAGTGGAGTATAAACACAGCAATAGCCAATGTTAGCACCAACCTGCATGTACACAGCAAGCACAGAGTTTAAGTAGGGTCTGTGTTGAGCTACCATCTGGTCTGGCCACTGCAGGACTTCTTTCCAGCTGGTATATGCCATATGTCTTCTCGGCAGTGCATGTGATGGTGATGCCAAACACACTACCACTACCACCACCACACAGCTCTGCCTCAGCCTTATTTATTAGCTTGCTACCTTTAATTGCTTTAACAGCAATACTTTATCATGTGTTAGGAGCACTTTATGCTGCAGCCCTAAGCATTGTTAAAATAAATCCCATTCTGAGTACATATGTTTAGAATCAGGTCAACCAAATGCAATTTATGGCTATTTGATTTTGGGGTGAAATCCTATGAGGTCAGCAGTGGTTTGAATACTCATAACAGAAACTTGAAGATGGCAAAATGTACACTCAGCAAATTTAGGTTTGGCACATTGCAACCTGGGATTGGCATACTCTGCCCCAACAAAGTTTTCTAAATGAATGAGTGAATGAATAAAATTCCATCTGTGCTCAAAAGTGAACACACAAGAATTATATATTCTCTTTGATCCCCTTGAGTAGATTTTACAGAATCTGAGTGTTTATCCTATGAACTGCAGTGTTAAAAAACCAACAGAGATATTGATCTGTGGGAGCAAAAGGATAGAATAATAGGAACAGAACAGAATGACACAGGACCAGTGACAGTCCTTCTCAGCACACTTCTCCTTTCTTCTGAGATTTCCCCTAAGCCATGTGGGCTAGAATCTTACTTTTGAATATTAAAACAACAATTCTCATCAAGTTGCATTTTGTTTCTCAGATTCCAGAGTATGCATTTCAGGAAATGCAGAGAAAAACCAGAGCCTTCATTTGGTTCTTTGCATATATTTACCACAATTGGGCCACATTTGCATGTTAATGGGATGCATGGTTACTGTCAGCTGACATGGATCAGCCCCCTTCCAGCTCCAGTCCATATCATGTCAAATCCTAGAAACATATGAAATGACATCATGTTACCATTTCTCCATTTTCTGCAGCCAACAGTTAACTGAAGGAGTGGTAGGAAATTGCTGAGCACAATGACACTGCTTGTTTCTTTTGTCAAATGTTATCAGGGAGACATGGGGAGGGGGGAGATGTAGGTCAGCAACCATCAACATATCCTCCACCTGCCCCAGTTTAGCAAGGACAATCCCAATTAACCCTCTGTCACCCCATTTTTCAGCTGCTTGTAAAATGTCCCAGTATCTCTCTCTTCCTCTCACTTCCCCCTTTTGACCTCAGCTCACTTCTGTTGTTGCAAACTGAGTTCAAAGTGTAAAAGTAGTGTGCACTCAGTTAACTCAGTGAAGTGGGGGTAGAGGATGGGCAGAATCTTGCCCTTTCCTGTAGGCTCAGGCAAAAGCAAACTGCTGCATCCTCTCCTATTTGTGTCTTTTTCCCCCAGCATTAATAATTTTTGTCTTCCTCACCACATTCTG
Organism: Gambelia wislizenii; assembly: GCA_030847615.1. Lineage (NCBI taxonomy): Eukaryota > Metazoa > Chordata > Lepidosauria > Squamata > Crotaphytidae > Gambelia > Gambelia wislizenii. Next base: position 341,564,276 of record JAUMIR010000001.1, read on the forward strand.
ATGTTGCTTTGTCACATGTTCTGGTCTTCATCTGTGAAATGTTGATGGGTATGCCATCAATGCATTTTCTGTAAACCTTAGTTAATCTCTTACATTTTTTTTTAAAACAACTCTTGTTCTTAAGCCCATGTTCATACCAGTTCATTGCTCACGGTTCATTTCTGTTTTACTGTTGTCTCTTCTACATGCCAAGAAACTGGATGCAGGGGAAAGGAGGATGAAATTTAGAGGAAGGCTGTGAAACAACCCATTTTGCGAAGCAGATGGATGAGCTGCTGATAAAAATGATTCTTAGCTGACAAAATGGTTAAGGTAACTCTGTGGAGGCTATCCATATGCAGTGGCACAAACTTAGCAACAGAAAGAAAGGAAACAGAGCCAACAATTAAGATAGGAAGTGTAGGTGGGTAGAAAGCCACAGAAAGGAAAGAAACAGGAAAAGAGTACTGGCCAGACCATTTGTAGCAAAAGTCTTTACTGCTGTAATGAACACCATGTGTTCACAGCTTTTTTTTTTTTTTTTAAGGAAGAGAATAGTATGCAGATATAGATTACAGAATGTGTTCTAGGAAGTGCCACTTTCTCTCATGATTCCTGTAGCAAACCATGCAAAAAACCCCGGAGGTGTCCTTATCTCACTGCATGCAGCAAATGCCATTTGGGGATGGATATGTGGGGTAAGGTGATATGGTGTACTATCTATGTTTATTCCTCTTACTGACAAACTGTGGCTGTCTCTTCTGAGTAGCTTCTATCAATTTCTTCCTCTCCTGTACATGTTGCTGTCTATATTCATATGTCTTCCTTTCTGCATCTGCTTTATACCAGCCTGGATTGCTAGCCTGATCACTGATTTAAATCCATGCTCCAGCTTGATTTTCATTAGTTTCCTACTGACGTTCCTCCGTATTGTCTTATGTTTTCATTAGTGAGGCTTAAAGTGTTCCTTGGTTAAATTGGTATGAGTACATGAATACAAAACCTAAACTCAGCAGAATACAAACTGTCTTATAAATGTCTCTCTTTGCTGTCCCACAATTAAGGGCCAACTTGGGCCCTTTTACACTACACATTTATAGCAACATTTTCCACTTGAAGTGACAACCTCCAATAGAATCCTGATATTTGCAGCTAGAATCATTGAATCATAGGGTTGGAAGAGACCACAAGGGCCATCCAGTCCAACCCCCTGCCATGCAGGAATACCCAATCAAAGCACTCCCAACAGATGGCCATCCAACTTATATTTAAAAATATCCAAAGAAGGAGAATCCACCACACTCTGAGGCAGTGAATTCCACTGTTGAATAGCTCTTGCCATCAGGAGGTTCTTCCTAATGCTTAGGTGGAATCACTTTTCCACCTAGTATGTATCCATTACTCCATGTCTCAGGGCATGTCTACACTGGTGGGAAACCCTGAACCTGCCTTGTAGCCCCCATAGATGTTTTTGATCTGCAGCAGCCCCATAAATGCTACACTCATTGTGGCTTTTCTGCAGTATCCTATCATACTGTAACAGTAGGCAAACTTGCATTGGCGTAAAAGGGCGGTCCAACACTGATTACATCTCCTATGTGTTGCATTATTTCCAGCCCCATGACCAGGGTTGTTCTGTTTTTCCCCCTGTTGGCTTGTGCATGTGACTATACGTTGTCCCAGAGTACTGTATTGCTGGATAAGTGGAGATACACTTATCAAGATGTGCACAATCAAAAATGAAAAATAAAAAAGTGCTAAAATGGAGTCCACTGGAAGCAGCACCCCTAGCTTCACTGTGAAGCCAATTCGTGGCTGCCACATGGCCAATAATCCAGGTTTCCCACTCAAATGTGGAGCAAACTGCAAATCTTCAGACTCGGATTTTCCTTCACAAACCTTGATGAAGATGTGAATGAATCATTGCAAACATCATGTGGCAACTGCATCACAACTTCAGGGTGAGTATTGGGGGGTTGCCCATGTAGACAAGCCCTCTGGAGCAGCAGGAAAAAAAATTGACATCCTTTCAAAGATTTAAACATGACTATCACATCACCTATTAACCTTCTCTTTGTCAGGTTAAACATACCCAGCTCCCTAATCTTCTCCTCATAGGGCATGGCTTCCAGACCTTCCATAACTTTGGTTGCCCTCCTCTGGATATGTTCGGCTTGTCAATGTCCTTTTTGAATTGTGGTGCTCAGAACTGGACCCAGTATTCCAGGTGAAGTCTGATGAACACAGACTAAACAAGTGTTATATAGCACAAGCTTCAATCCCGTCCTTAAAATGCTAGTATGTGGTCATGCAATCTTCCATTAGTGGTAGTGTTGCGTGATTATGGTGATGTACAATAATTACTGTGATCATGCCACTATGTTTCTGCTTTCCTCAATTGCGGAATTACAGAATTTTTAGACGCTCGTGTAATAAAGTGCTTGTTTGCCTCAGAGCAAGTCACTATGCACCAGCAGTGTCGAGGAAGTAAAAACCTTTCTGTAACCATTTGGGACCATGAACTGGCCCAGACATTGAGGTAAATGGCAACATCTGCTAGGCAGCAATCTGTCCTGCCTCCCCACCCAACCCTGAATCCAGGCTGAATCCATTGTTCACACTACAGGAAATACCAGAGTTTCCTGCCAACTCCAGAGAAAACAGTAAACTTTTAAAACCCGGGTTAAGGTGGTATACCCTGAGTTTGGTGCAGATAGGGCTGTACATTGTGTGGCCTTATCATGCCAGATTTGTTGGGGGGGACTTATGGGTTCCATCCTTGTGTAGACAGTCCCTTAGACACTATACTCCTATTGATGCAGCCTAGAATCACGCTGACTTTTAAGCTGCCGCATTACACTGCTGACTCATATTCAGCTTGTGGTCTACGAAGACTCCTGGTTCCCTTCAACATGTACTGTTGTCAAACCAAGTGTCACCCATCCTATATCTGTGCATTTCACTTTTATCTGCCTGTGTAGTACCTTACATTTCTCCAGTTGAAATACATTTTGTTAGTTTTGGCCCAGCCCTCTAATCTATTAGAATTCTGATCCTGTCTTCTGGGGTATTAGCTCCCCTTCCTAATTTGGTGTCATCTGCAAACTTGATAAGAATGCCCTCTATTCCCTTATCCAAGTCATTTATAAAGATGTTGAACAGTACTGGCCCAGGACAGAATCCTATGGCACCTCACTAGTTACTTCTCTCCAGAGGATGAAGAGGAGCCATTAGTGAGCATCCTTTGGGTTTGGTTAGTCAACCAATTACAAATCCACCTAACAGTTGCATTGTCTAGCCCACATTTTACTAGCTTAATTGCAGGGGAGCCAGGGATTAATCTGACGTGACTTATTTCTGAGAAACCCATGTTGACTTTTAGTATCACAGCATTCCTTTCTAAGTGATTACAGACTGATGATCTGCTCTAGAATCTTTCCTGGTATTGAGGGCAGGCTGATTGGGTGGTAATTTATTTGGGTTCTCTTTCCCTCTTTTTGAAGACGGGGACAACATATGCCCTCCTCCAGTCCGCTGAGACTTCTGTTCTCTAGGAATTCTCAAAGATTATTGCTAGTGGTTCTGTTATTACTTCTGTCAGTTCTTTTAATACCCTTGGATGTAGTTCATCTGGCCCTAGAGACCTGAATTAATTTAGAGTAGCCCGGTATTACTATTCTACCTCTTTCCTTATTCTGTGCTGCATTTTCCCTACTGTATAATCTGCTCCATTTTCCCCAGGTTGAGCATTGTTTTCTTTTTGGGGGAAGACTGAGGCAAAGAAGGTGTTGAGTAGTTCTGCCTTTTCTCTGTTCCTTGTTAGCATTTCACCATCTTCTCCACACAATGGCCCTACCATTTCCTTGTTCTTTCTTTTGCCATGGACATAACCATAAAACCCCTCCTTTCCTGTTTGGTTCATTTCTCCGAAATAGGCTGTAACCCCTTTCGTACTACATTCTAGTCATGAGACTCATTCCACCAGGTTTCAGTGATGCCTATTATTTGCTTTGCTGTATTAAGAGTTCAAATTCATCTTGTTTTTTCACATGCTCTGTGCATTAGTGTAGAGACATCAGACTATTGTCATCCCCCCACCCCAGCTGATTATTTAAGGGTGATTTTTCCCCCTCCATCCCACTATTGGGTTCTTGTACTATTTGTCCAGTTCTTGCTATAACATTTGGGATGTTATCTCCAGCACTTGATGAACTCCCTCCCTCAAGAATACTATCTCTCCCCCCCACATAACTCAGTTTAAAGCCCTCCTGTTCAGGTGTGAGACTCTTAGCGAAAACGTTCCTGCCAACTGTTATGAGGTTCAACCCATCCCTTGCCAGAAATTCATCTTAATGAAACTCATGACCATGGCCCAAGAAGCCAGGTCATTCCCAGTGGCACCATCTATGGAGCCAGTTGTTCACCTCTACTATTCTTCTCTCCTTCCTGGGCTGTGTCCTTCAACTGGGAAGAGAGATGGAATGACAACCTGTGCATCACAGCCATTCAGCTTCTTACCTAGAGCCCCGTCATTCCTTGTGATATCCTAAAGGCTATGCCTTGCCACGTCATTGGTTCCCACATGGACCAAAAGGAAGGGTAACAGTCAGTGGGCTTCACAAGTCTTGTCAGCCTCTCTGTTACACCACAGATTTTTGCCCCAGAGAGACAGCATACCTCTCAAGAGATACTGTCAGGTCCACAAACCACTGTTCTATTCCCCACAGTAGGGAGTCCCCTACCACCACTACACATCTCCTCTGGGGATTGGCTGGGCCCATTCCATGTCCTGAATTTTCCAAGGTCACCTGCATGTTCTCTGAGGGCTGACACTGTTGTTCTTCTTCCTGTTCATGCTGAGGGAGAGGCATTTAGAATTCTTACCCAGAGAGCTCCTCTGGTGCTTCTGACTAAGCTACAAACCCCAGGATTCCATAGGATGCAGCTACGGCAGTTAGAGTGGAATCATATAGGCTGCTGCCACACTGCAGAAATAATGCAGTTGAACACTGCTTTAGCTGTCATTGCTCCATCCTATGGAATTCTGGGAGTTGTAGTTTTGTGAGAAATTTAGCCTTCTCTGTCAGAGAGCTCTGGTGCCACACCAAACTACAAATCCCAGGATTCCATAGGATGGAGCCATGATAGTTAAAGCAGTGTCAAACTGCATTATTTCTGCAGTGTGGCAGCAGCTCTAGTGCTGTAATTATGTAGTGTGAATGTGCCCCAGGAGTTTTTCAAATATGTCTGAGTCTTTTCTAGAGTTCCTTGCTCTTCTACCTCATAGGCCAGGCCACCCAAGAATTCCTGACTCCTCCAGCTAGAGCCAAACTTGTCCTTATATCCCTTTCACTTACGATTTTCCATTCAATCAATTGGTTTCTGGTAGAACTGTACCCCTTCAATCATCTCTAACAATGGGCCAATAGATTTAAACTGAATACTCACAAACTAGCCAATTGTAAATGGGCTTCTTTACACATCACTCCTCCATGAAAAGGCAAAAACTCTAATTTGATAGAATCAGCATCTTGGTAACAATAAGCAACAATTTAAGATTTAGTAGACTGTCAGCCAGCCTAATATTAAAGTTCTCTGTGCCTTCTCTGGCTCTAGCTACGAATGAAAAGACAGACTTTTGTGTGCATGTCTGCTTCTGTCAGTTAACCATTTTCATATTGATCCCTGTCCACAACATTGCACACAGTAAATATATTTTTTAACAGTTACCTCAAGTAATTACAGTCTTGTTATGGGCCATTGTGGGAAATTAAAATGGGAACTCACTGGAATGCCCTACCAGGGCCTTGGATGGTGAGGGGGTGGTGGAATTGATTAGGAATGATCACATGTTTATAAAGAATAACAAGGTTTGAAGATTACTTAAGGCTCACCTATGAAAGCTTCCTTAACTGATGTCTGCAAACCAACTCTCTCAAGGTCTATTGATTTCTCACACCTGATTAGGGCTGCCACAAATGTTCACCTTGAAATTGCCACATCCAAATTACTGTTAAAAATGCTCATCTCACCGAGTCATTACATTGGTTCAATACCTTTGCTCTCATCATCCTCAGCCTCATTTGCTGTATTACCATTTCATCTGATTTGATCATGCTTACAAGCTCCCATGGCACCATCATCACATCAGATGTTTCCTTCATGACGCCATTAATAAATAAATCATATGGTTCCCTATAGCCATTTCAAGTCTGGGGAAATTGGGACTGAATGTGGCAAACAGCAATGAGAAGGATAATGATGCAAAGCATTGAAACATGTGAATATGTTCACTACAGAAGTTGAACACTGCTGAAAGTGGAGGGCTTGGGGCAGGACTGGACACTTACAAAACCAAACACGAAAAAAAGAAAGGATGCTTTGTTTCCATCCTTAAATCATCCAGAACAAGTACATTGCACACTATGGCAGAGAATCCATAGCATGGCTGAGACCAATCCCTTGAGCAATCAGATGCTGGGGAGCAACATGGCTTCAGAGCAGGCCAAAGATATCAACCTTCATTCATCCAACATCTCCATTTCCTTTTGGAGGATGAGGTACCTCATAATTTTCCTGCAAAGAGAAAGTGCAGAGCAGCTTTAGTTCTGAGGCCCAGAATAGAAAACTGAACTAGAAGATTGAGATGTTAATAAATGAGATCTGAGAACATGAGCTGTGCAAAAGAGTAAAAGGTCTCTTGTGTGCAGAAAGTCTAACCTGCTGAGAGACCTCACTGAATCGGGTGAAAAGACAGTGGCTTGTCTTGCTTGATCAAGACATCCTTTTAAAACACACCAGTCAGGATGGCTCCAGTCTTCCTCTTCATTTATGTCATAGCCTTTCGAGATGGGTCCAGTGATGGTAGGAAGCGGGAAACTGTCTCAAATGTGATTTATCAATTACATCCTTGTTTCTTTCCTTCTGAACAGTTCATTGTTTCTGGATGCCTCTCCATTGGTGCTGAGAAGAGCCCAACAGAGTGTGCCGTGAGTCAGCCTGATGTTGTTTCTCTTCTAATTGCACTTTTAACTCTGATTACAGGAAATCTAGAATATGCTGCAAAGTCTTTACACGTATGGAATGGCATACCCTCCAACTGTCCCAATTTGACAGGGAGAGTCCTGATTAATCCTCTGTTATCCTGCTTTTCCAGCTGCTTTTAAAATGTCCCATTTCTCCCCTTTGTGCTTGGTCATTTCAGTTAGTGCAAACTGAGTTAGAAGTGAAAAAGTAGTTTGCATTCAACTCAGCAGAGAGGAGAGGAGAGGAGATGGAATCTTGTCCTTCCCTGTAGGTTCAGGGAAAAGCAAACTGCTGCTTTTTCTAGCTTGTTTCTTCTACATTAATAACTGTTGCCTTCTTGACCACACTGAGGCTTGGCCGTATGTGTCCTTGTTTTTATCTGTGAAACACTGGAGGGTATGAGAATGCCAGTCTGTTGTAGCTGTTAGTATGCCAGACATAGCTTAGGACTGGGAGACCCAGGTTCAACAATCATTCACTCACAAAGTTCATTGGGTAAGCTTGGGCCAGTTACTATTTCTCAGCATAACCCACCTCATAGAGTTGACCTGAGAATAAATTGGGGACAGGAGGTGACCTTTGTATGTCATCCTGAGCTCCTGGAAGAAAGATAGGATGAAAATATATTGAATACAGTAGGACCCCCGTATCTGCTGGGGATCGGTTCTGGGGGGTGGCATGGATACTGAAAACCGTGGATAATAGTGAATGCCATTGAAAATAATGGAACTTCCAGTTTAAAATACCAAGACAACTCTTGAAGGACCTAGAAAATAGCTAGAGAGAGCACATTTTCTAGGAAGACTCTACAGTAAGTGTGCTGTTTTGTGTCCCATGGATAATTGAATCAGTAGATAATGAATCAGTGGATATGGGGGTCCTACTATAAATAATGGAGCTGTTGTTTTAAATGCCTGGAGTGAAAATAGGCCCAAAGACTGAAGAAGACCCTATTCAAAACATGACTTACCATCATGAAGTGTAGAGTTGTATTTCAAGGAAGCTTTCTGTAGATCAAAGGTAGACAATTGTGAACCTTCAGCCCTCATCTGTCCTAGCCAGCAGAGCCATGGTGAGGAACTATAAGGGTTTCAGTTCAAAAACATCTGGAAGGCACAACCACCCAAGCCTGAGATAGAGGAACAATTGCACAGGGCATGGTCTGAGGACATTTGATGCAGCTACCTTGTATAAGCTTGGAAGTAGAACTAGCTAATTTGTAACTGGCTTAGCAATCAAGATGTACCAGAAACACTTTGGTGGGCATTTATGAAACAGGAGACTAATGTTAAGCAGCAGAGGTTTTCTTTCTGATGGCATGACATTCATATTCTGTGTAACTGAGTTGGTACAATTTCCATATAGACCAGCCATGACTTGGATTGAGTCAGAAGCCATTGAATATATGTATTCTACCAAGGAGAGGAGAGAACTGAGGGGATAGGATGTATTTCCTCTCCCACTTCAGCAAAATAGATTTCCAACAGAAATTCCTCCTCCCTTTACCCAGGATTTAGCAGTCTTCTTTAGAATGTTCCCATATATTGCCTGATGCAGGTGTGAGAAGTGTGGTTCTTGTTTGTCACCTGCATTGCCAAGGGCATCCCAGTCATGCCCTGTGAATTATTACAAATAACAAGCTGCTGGCCTGCTAGATTAAGCAGAAATCCTATCCATCCTCCATAAGACTCACTCATATGGAACCCAGCAGGATTTTTATCTGAGTAAACCTGCCTAGGATGGGGGCACAAGGTTTTAGTTCATCTAATTTCTGAGGTTTTGTCAGGTTTCCTCTCTAACGGGTCTTGGTACTTCTAAATCACAGATAAAGCTGCTAGAAGGTGGGTATGGGTCTCAACCTGAAGGAAGTAGTTGCTTAATTAATAGAGTTTGAAAAGTTACTTTTTGAAACAACAGTTCCAGAATCCCCCAGACAGCATGGCCAATGACTGGGGGAATTCTGGGAGCTGCAGTCCAAAAATTAACATTTCTGACCTCTTTTCTTAGATTTTCAAAGACTGGAGACAGGCAATTGGGTTTTTTTAAAAGAAAACAGAGGATGGTACAACAGTGATGTTTTGCCCATGGTCAACATGTTCATCTCACTGTTGTTTCTGTTTATAGAATTTGCAAATATGAAGGCGGTTTCAACAAACACCTGCCTTAGCTATCTGAGCAGAGATCTTGGTGAAAAAGCAGAAAGGAGAGTGTACTAACCCACTTCTGTACTGACCGTATCAGTCTGAGTGCTTCATAAGAAAGCATTGAGTGTTTCATTTGACATTTGAATTGAAGTGCAGGGAGACAGTATCCCCCAAAACTACAGAAACAGAATGAAGTATTATGTAGACTCTCATTCACTGGCACTCTGAATCAACCTTCCTCAACCTGTTGTCCTTTAAATGTGCTAGTACACTATACGGCCATAGTCACAGCTAGCTGTGCTGCCTGGGTAGGATCAGAATTTTAGTGCAACAAACACACTTGGAGGGCACCAAGTTGGGGCAGGTAGCTCTCAATATTCAATAGAACTCTTCTTGCTTCTAGGGTCACCATATGTCCCTTATTGTAAGAGATGTCCCTTATTTGAGGACCAGAAAGCTTGCTCCTTACAGGGCTGGCAGGTGTCCCTTATTATAAGGGATGTCCTTTCTCTGTTGGAAAACTTTTCCTTTTTTTACAGACTGAATGAGATCCCCCAGCCAATTCCTATATTTGGGGTGTGGTCCCTTCACAAATTCAGAAATGTGTGCATCATGTAACTTATGAATGTGAACTACATGGCTAGGTTAACATAAATCTATACTTTCATTGGTTATTTAAGGAGAACACAAACTTTTGGTAGCTACGTACTTCCTGAATGTCAGCCCTACATGTCATGAATTTTGATTGTCCCTCATTGCTGTTTTGAAAACCTGCCAACACTACTTCTTCCTCTCAGCAGTGACCTGCATTCAGTGTTTATATTTTGCAGGTGAAGGGCTCTCAAGCCATGAATATCATCAGTGCCATCTTTGCATTACTTGGAATACTGGCTTTTATAGTAGATCTGAGCATAAATGGGCCATTTCATTCTGATGACAGTCATCAGTATTCCCTAGTGATGGTAAGAGATAACACCTTAACAACATCATTTCTCCTGGGCACAGGTTTTGGTGGTATAGTCCTTATATGAATGTGGAGGGAAAGTACACTTTCATAGCATTTGCACGGTGCTTAAGATGTTGTAGTGGGGTAAGGGGAGATTGTCAATTATGTATATTCAGTATACAGTTGTCCCTCCATATCCACGGATTTGGTGTCCACAGATTTAAGTATTCATAGCTTGAAAATATTCTTAAAAAAAAAAATCCAAAAACCAAACCTTGATTTTGCTATCTTATAGAAGGGACACCATTTTGCCATTGCATATAATGGGACTTGAGTATTCACAGATTTTGGTATCCACGGGGGGTCCTGGAACCAAACCCCAGCAAATATGAAGGGACAACTCTATATAATCGGGTCCCAGCTGGCAGTCCATGTTCAAGCTGTGGGAGCCCAGACCCAAAGAGCTACTGCTATACACTTTAGTTTCAAAACGCCTATGCTTATTGAACATTGTTTCTTTACTATGATACTTGTCACATTCTTGGGTTGGTGCTTCACTGTGAAATCTGTTAATGCCAAGATTGTCCTAAGGGCTAGTGTTTCTGTTCCCATTTTCTCCATGGGGTCAAAGAGGAGGGAAGGGGAATAACTCATGGATGCTTGCATTCCCTTTTTCATCCTCTCCCATTTCCAGCAGAAATCCCTACTGACCTTACTCTGTCTTCCTTAACAATATTTAGATGTTAACACTGTTAGCCATGGCAAAGACTAGTAACTATGGGTTCTTCTATATGAGGCAATAAAATGTGGATTGATGTGCACTAGTCAATTCGCAGCAGCTTTCATTTGTCTCCGTGTTTTTTTCCCCAAGATCTGCAGGCATGCAAAGCCATATGTGCTTGTTGTTGTGCCTGTGAATCAAGATAGCAGGCGTGAGTGAATTACTCACATTTTTATTGTCACCAGTTGCTGCTAGAGAACAGTATTTTTAAAAAGCAAATCCAAGGTGTGGAAGTGCAATCTTCCACTTAAAGAAACAGGGAAAAAAGGCTGTTTTGTCACCTCAGCACATGCTTGCTATGGTGAAAATCCAACATGGCACTTCCAGGCTCTTGCCTTGTCAGCAAGCTCCACCCCATGTGCACATCTGACCAATCAGCTTTTCCCTTCCACTCTTATCAGGAATACGCAGCAAAGTGAATCACTTTCCCAACAAGCAGGAATGTGTATTTCCTTTGCAGTTTTTTTTAAAAAATACAAGAAAAGCCACAAAGGCTTTTCCCATGGAGTATTTGGAGTTTTTGCCCCCTCCTTCTGAAAATGGCGAAATGATGCAGGATCCCATTTGGACAAATTGTGTTCTCCTAGAATTCAATGAGGAGTATTTCCGCTATATAGACAAGCCCCATGTTTTCCCTTTTCACTTGGGGTTTGCTAATTAGCCTCACATGCCAATTTCAAATGCTAGTTAAGAGGGAACCTAAGATACCGGTAACTAATGTTGTAATGCTGCTTATTAATTATGTATCTCGAAAGGTTCCAGCTGGTAAGAGACAATATGTTTCTGTTTCCCCTCTTTTAGATATTTTCATTCTCATCCTTTCTCTCTCACACATAAATGCATGCATGCATGAACGCACGCATGCATGCACACACCCACACCCATATATCTTCAAATACCTTGCAGAAAGGTACAAAGAAGTGTGTTTTGTTATTATTATTATTATTATTAGTTATTTTTATACCCCGCTCTTCAGCCACAAGGCTGTCAGAGCTTAAAACAAATTGTTTTAAGCAATAGCTATTTACACATCTACACTGCATTAAGCAGTTTCCAATGTGTGTTAGCTGATTGCCCCCACAAGCCAGGTACTCATTTTACTGACCTACGAAAGGATGGAAGGCTGAGTGAACCTTGGAGCCCTCTGGAATTTGAACTTGCAACGTGGTGACTTGCAGTACTGGCATTTAACTATTTTGTCAAATAGTCTAAGGACATAACCAACCTTCTGTCACTTCTCAGTGAGCCCCATAGTGTTTAATGAGTCCTACTCGGTACCTTGCATAGGACAGAAGCTTTACAACCAGAACATTGGCTTCTACCACACTGCAGAAATAATGCAGTTTGATACTGCTTTAACTGCCATGGCTCAATGCTATGGAATTCTGGGATCTGAAGTTTTGTGAGATATTTAGTCTTCTCTGCCAGAGAGCCCTGGTGCCACAACAAACTACAAATCCCAAGATTCCATAGGATGGAGCCATGATAATTAAAGCACTGTCAAACTGCATTATTTCTGCAGTGTGCCAGCAGCAATCATTTCCTGTTAGCAGCTGGATACCAAAGCTATATCCAAATCAAAACAGATTTATATCAGTTCTGAATGTTCCTCATTAAATTACTTACAACTGCAAGGAGGAAACTTCAACTGAATTTGCTTAATGCCTTCTTTTTAATGCATACACCCCAAATAGGCTAAAAAGTAATAATTTTATGAATCTGCAAGATAAACTAGGAGATTTTAATGTTGTGATCCAAGTGTAATATTGTATATGTTTTCTTTTTGGGGGAAGACCGGCAACAGGATCGCCATTGTACTGCTGACATTCACCATTGTGGAATTTTGCATCGCATCTGCCACTGCATATTTTTGGTGCCGAGCAACCCGCTCTGACTCCAATGAGGTGACTGCATAATTCTCACCAGGCTTGTAATTGCATCTGTGTTTGGGAATTAGAGTGCAGTGTGGTTGCTGTAACTCATCAGGCTGATTAAAGTGCATAAATAAGTGGATATGCAAGAAGCAATGGTAAGGAAGATGGCAAGGTAAGGTGGGAAGATAATTGGAGGGAAGGATATTTCTGTGGATAGGAAAATGACATTGTCTGGATGGTGATGAGGAACGGATGCGACAATAACAGGGTTAAGACCTAATCCATCAATCATGTTATGGCATCAATGGGAAATGAATCAGTCCATCAGAGTACATAGCACATGGGCTGCCTCATCCATTTCTATGTGTCCCCCAAGACCCCATGGGCCATCTGCAGATCCCCTGGGGGGAAAAAGTGGCTAAAAAGCACTGTTTACTTTTGAGAGCGATATTTTTTCCTGTTTGGAACTAGGAAGCATGTGCTTTCCTGTCTCAATAACAAGAAGATTATGTCTTCTGAGGTAGCAAATCTGCTATTCACAAGGTGCACACTTTCCAGTTTCAAAGGAAAACCACCCATTCTTAAAGGTAAGCAGCATTTTTTTCACTGTTTTCACTGTGGCAGTAGAAGAGGGAGGAGGCAGAGGAGGAGCAGGAGTCTCAAGGGGGCTGTGGAGATAGCATCTGAGGGTGTGTGGCCCCTGATGGATTTGGGAGAAGGTACTGTGGCCTCTCTCATCCCTAAAGTTGCTCCTCCTTACCACAGAGGAATGTAGGAATGCAAGCCAGCCTAATATTTTCTGTTTTCTAGGCCATATTGATTGAACCAAATGCCATCAGGACTGATACGGAGACCCCTTCTGTAGTAGAATCATCAAGAAGCTATCCACCAGATTCCAATGACGTAAATTATGATTCAAAAGTAGAGACTGTGTAGAAGACTAAAGAGGAGGAATCTGTATGGAGAAATCACACCGGCTGCACCTCTTTTGAGGTGTAAATGCTGGCCCTTTCCTGCATGACAGAATTCCTTCAGTTACTGCCAGTATTCTAGCTGCCAGGCCAATGAGGTCAAAGGGACTATCTCTCTTCTTTCTCCAGTACAGCCTTGATTTGAGGCTGGGACTAAGAAGCATGTGGCTTGATCTGCTCTGCCTCGGACTAGGAGGTAACGCGCGGAATCCATTTTGCATAGGCTGTGTATGGCACTAGCCATGTGTCTGACACATGGATTATGAAAAGTGTTAAAATGTGTTTGAAGACAGTCTTGGTCTAGTGTTGGGGGTGGTCACAGGATAGCTGGGGACCAAAAGGAGAAAACGGAACAGAAGCACACCCAAGTATAGGCAAATCATTAGTGCCTCTTTTCTGCCTTTGGCTGGTTCTATGGCTGACTCTGGGATAAGAGGAAAGGGAAATCAGTCTGTGAGATTGATTTGTACGGTCAGTGCCCAACACTGCAGCTGGTTTGCAGATACTTTTGATTGAGCTTGAGTATCCTGAGAATTAGCCAACATAAGGGACTGCCTTGGCCCCAATACTTTGTCCCCTTTATGCTTTCATATGGGAGCATGGGTTTGATGCAGAAAGCTGCATTTTGGCATTAATTTGAAATGCACAGCAAAGCTGATTGGTTTTCAAATCTTCTCAGCAATGCTGCTTGTTCTTGAGCACTGTCGACTACTACTCTTACCATGACTATTTATATTTCAATTAACTGTACATATATGTCCATTCAGCCTATTTCATCCAGTCACTCCTGCCCTGGGAAATGTTCTGCTCATTTGTTCTCTGGAGGGCTCATCTCTTTGTGATGGATATATAGCTTGTAGGTATGGTGAACTAAAATAGCACTTTGTACCTCTACCTTTCACAAGCCCTGCTGGGCTTTACGTATGCACCCTCTTTGAGGCAAAGAGAAAAAAGAAAAAGAGATAACACCTATTTCACATTCCACATCACTGAATCCTATTCCAGCATTAGTCATTCTGGAGTTATACACTGCCATCTAATACTCAGAGGTCTTGTAAGAAACAACTTTTTTTTTTAAAAAAAGTTGATAACAGGACATTTTTGATGATGGAAATAATTGTTTCTCCTGATGGACCTTTCACGTTTCCTCACGCCATTCAAAGTCGGCAATGACACTGAGGTAGGCCCAGGAAAATAAGAGCTGACACAAGTCTTCATATGACAGATCTCTGCTTCTAGGAGGGGTTGGACTCTGCTGGGTTAAAACAGCCTTTTCCCAACCTAGGTGTCTCCAGATGTTCCAGACCACAGTTCCCATCAGCCTCAGCCAGCACATGCATTGATCAGGGATGGTGGGAGTTATATTCTGGGGTTGGAGAAGACTGTTTTTTTTTTTTTTTAAAGTGAATTTCCAACCCAAAAATGTCTTCTGGAAGTAGGAGGCATTCAAATTGCAGTCCTGCACCTGTTAGCTGAGAGTCCCACTCGGCTACATGCAATACCAGTGTGTGCTTAACCAAATAAAGGACTGCAGCACAGTCTGGTTCTCCTGCTTGAGCACCAGTGAAATGAATGGGAGCTATGCTAAAACATGAGCGGATTCCATTCATTTCAATGGGGCTTGGGACAGAATGTCCTGGTAGATCATGCCCTTGGTCTCCAAAGTTTTTGGTTGAGGGTTGTTTTTTGGTTTTGTTTTTTGCCTGCATATCATGTAAGTAGAAGTTGGCATTTTTGAGATATTGTATTGTCGTTAAAGAACTGGGAATGGCTAGGATTGGGATCAATTCCCCTGGCTGGCTTCAGAGCATCTTGGTTAATGTTTATTCAGAGCATGTTTTCATGGGAACTTTCTACTATTTAATGCCTGTCTGTGAAACAGGAATACTTTTATCTTAAGTGACCTCACAGAGGTCTG
Source organism: Gambelia wislizenii (assembly GCA_030847615.1). Taxonomy (NCBI): domain Eukaryota; kingdom Metazoa; phylum Chordata; class Lepidosauria; order Squamata; family Crotaphytidae; genus Gambelia; species Gambelia wislizenii. Next base: position 341,579,915 of record JAUMIR010000001.1, read on the forward strand.
ATTCTTGTAGTTGTTTATTTCATCCTAGACAAGTTAAGGTTTTAGATTCTGCAGCTGATTCACTCTTTCTAGGTTTGATCTTGCTTTTCATGGGTATGAGTTTTTTTTTTTTAAAAATAAAAATAAAACATGTACTTGAAACAATACGTCTGTCTTTTCATTGTTCCCTGCTGTCTAACAGAAAGACACCATCATTGGCAGTTACTTAGAGGCTTATTGCACAAGGGAAGGGAAGCAGCAATGCACCCCGATAATAGATGCCTCCTGCCTTGCCTTACCGAATGACGTTGGCATTCAACAGCTGTTCTCCCATTCCGGTCCCCTGGGAGATGGTGATAAATGCTAGTCTTTTTTCTAACTGGAAACACCAATTAGAAAAAAGACTCATATTTCCCACCGTCTCCCATGAGATTGGAACAGAAGAACAGCTATTGAATGTCGACGTCATGCAATAAGGCGGTGATGGCGAACCCATGACACGCGTGTCACCACTGACACGCGTAGCCATCTGTGGTGACACGCGGCTAGGACTCCTCCTCCCCTCCCCCCCACAACCTCACCACCCTCCTTCACATGGTGGGCGGGGCTTCGAAGCCCCCGATCAACACTTTAGGGAGGGTGGGAGGGGGGAGGAAAGTGGCGGGTGGGGCTACAAAGCCCCGATCGCCACCACCACCCCTGAGGCCTGCCTGCTTCCCTGGAGCCGGCTTGGAAAGGTGGCAGGTGGGTTGACGGGACTGCCCGGCCTCTCCTCAGCCTTCCCGAGGGGGCTCCGGGGCTTCGAAGCCTGGAGCCGCCTTGGAAAGGCTGGGGAAGGCAGTGGGCTAGCGGGAGGGTGGCTGGGAGTCTGCCTGGCCCGTCCCCGGCCTTTCCGAGGGGGCTCCAGGGCTTCGAAGCCCCAGAGCCCCCTCGGAAATGCTGGGGAAGGCAGCAGGCGGGAGCCTTGGAAGCCCGTCGGTGCCTTGAGAAGGGAGGGGGAAGCGTGCGGGTTGGAGGCTTTCCACAAATAGTCGAAGTTGTGAATGTGGAGGGGCAACTGTATACATTTATGTTATTTAAACAGTAAATATTGCAAAATGGTGAAATCACCACGGGTCAGCATAAGAGGGGCGCTCCAAAAAAGCGATATGAGGACTCCCTGAAACAACATCTCAGGCTCGGCCAAATTGATCACTAACAGTGGTTCGCCCTGGCCTCACAGTGGGAGGCATAGAGACGCACTATCCACAATGCTGCAGCCTTATTTGAGAACTCACGCCGAACAAGTCTTGAAGAGAAACGACAACGCAGAAAGAATCACAATCTGGAAAATCACCCAAGGAGACCTTGTGCTGTGCTTTCTGCAACCGACTTGTTTATCTCGGATTGGCCTTTTTAGCCATCAGTGCGCTTGCAGAAAGCGAGGGATGAGTCCTTCCTGAATCTTTGTTTGCAAAGAAAAGCCAGAGAGAGATTGCGAAAAAATGTTTTTTCCTCTAAGAGACACACCACCCGAGTTATGCTCAGTTTTTTGGCGAAGTTTGACACACCAAGCTCCAAAGGTTGCCCATCACTGCAATAAGGCATGGTGGGAGGGGCTATTATTGGGGTGCACTGCTGCTTCCCTTCCATCATGTAATAAGCCTCTTAGTGTATTGGATAGAGTCAATCCAAAATGTAATAGGCACTGGAGCTCCAAGTTACCATCTCAATGCCCTCTTCATTGCAGTCTGGCTACTGCCTTTTGGAAATAACCCATGAATTTCAGGGGGTGGGAATAGTTCATTATGTATGTCTTATATTTCTGTTGGAAGCTTGAAGTGGATTAAAATGAAGAAGTAAGATAAAAAATAAATGTATCACCATTTATATGAGACTCGTACTAAAATAACTAACAAAGGAGCAAAGATGGCTACACTGACTATAAGAAACAATCCAAAGTCTGTATTTGCTCTATTGGGCTAACTTAAGGTTCCAAAATAGTGTGCAAGCTTTTGAGTTCTCCAGAATTCTTCATCATGCAAGATGGCAAACACAGCCTATTCTGAGTAATGGTAGGATTTTTATACACTTGGCCCTTCGTATCCACGGACTCTGTATCCACGGATTCCACCATCCACAGTTTGAAAATATTTTTTAAAAATATTCCAAAAAGCAAACCTTGCTGCTCACCATTTTATATAAAGCTCTTTGCTATTTTACCACACCATTATATATAATGAGACTTGTGCGTTCATGGATTTTGGAATCCACAGGGGGTGGGGAGTGGGTCCTGGAAACAAACTCCAGTGGATACCAAGGGCCCACTGTATTTTCAGAGGGAACCAAACATGGTTATTTCTTCACTATTGGCAGCTCTCCATACTGTCCCAAACCACCTCACTACCCACTAACCTAACCTGATCTGCATCATCCCTTCCAACATACCATCTGTGGGCTTAACTCAATGCAGACTCCATGGCTTGAACTTCAGTCATTTTTCCTCTTTCCTCCCCCACTCCCTTTTTGCTTTGTTGACCTGATGTATTGTTCTGGAGAAACTGAGAAGCTGCACAATATTTTCTGATCTTTAGTTGGCCTAATAAAAGTATTGCACTAATATGGAATTTTGGAATTTATTAAAACAAATACTTATTATTATTATTATTATTAAAAAGCTATTAAAAAAATTAAAAATATGCCTCCACATCCTAAAATGTTGCATATACCCACTGAAATCCTGGACTGCGAATCTGAATTTCAGATTTTGAAATCCCACATTCAGATTGAATCAGGCATTTATCCTTCACCTGCTTACAATTATGCTAATCATGAATCCTACTGTACTACCCAAGAAAACAATAACTGAAATGGTCTACATTAGACTGGTATGAATTGTAGAACAGGTTAAAAGAGTTTTACAAGAGTTGGTTCTACAACTTCTAAAAGAGTTGGTTCAGCTAAAAACCGTGGTAAGTAGTCTGAATAAGTCTCCAGACCATTTCAAATAAAAATAAAATAAAATGTATATACTGTATATATACAATGATAAAAAGCACACACACACATAGTTTAAAACTTACATAAAACTTTAAAACTTACAAATTATAAAATTTAACATATTTGGATCTAGTTACACCCCTCTTGTAATTTGCACTACAGTCTATTTTAGGCCCTTTTCTACTTCTTGCTTCTGTAGAATAGCTGCTTTCACTGCAAACAAGGCAACCCTAAGAGTTATAAAAGGCTCTAATCCTTGCAAGAGCAGAGACAGCTTGCTTTCATCATCCCTTTCCCTCAAATTTCTGTGGATGCGAACTAGATATTGCTCTCTAATTCCATTATGTAATTGACAATGCAGCAGATAATGTGCAAGATCTTCAACATTAGGTGCCCCACATATACAGAGACTATCAAGAAAAGGAATACCCTGGTATCTTCCCTGAATCACTCTAGAGTCCATTTGCTCAAAGCAAAGTTTGGCAAAAGCCTTCCGATGTTCTCTTTTCATAGGGAAAAACAGATATTTCTCTTCTTGGAAGAGCGTTTTGGCCCTCGATAGCCATTTCAAAGATTTTACTGAGGCCAGAGCTGCTAGGTCCAATTGAGCTCTATTGTTGAGCACTCTTTGTTTAAAGAGTGCTCAACACTTCAAATGTTGCTAGCATTTGAATTGTTCTTTCTAATAGCCATTACACTGAAACCCACACTGGAAAGCATTTTTGAAAAGTTGAAAAACCAGGAGTTAGATGTAAGATTATTCTCCTGTTCAACTAAACATAACTTGGGTAGCCTATCATCACACATTTGTGTTAACTTGATCCAATAATTAAATACTTGAAATAAACACAAGTCATAAATAGCTGCCATACCAAATTCTGCTCTAATTGCTTGTGCTGGGGTACTTTTTGCCAATCTTAAGAATTTATTCTGGGTTCTTTCAATTTTCATATTTGTATTGATTCCCCAGATTTCTGTGCCATACATCAGAATTGGCAAAACCTTTGACTTATATACTTTTAAAACAGGATAAAATGAGCAGGGATACTTAAAATGCAATAACCTGTTTAAAGTATAATTACAGGTAGATGCTTTCAATTCATTCTTCTTTATTTGTGGAGCCATGATCCTCTAGACACAAATGTAATGCCCCAATAATTATAAACTTCCACTTACTCGACTTCTTTAGAATCTATACGCCATTTATGAATTGTCCTTTTTTATTTTTAACCAAAAATGACAATTTTAGATTTGCTGTTGTTAATTACTAGATCATTCAGCTGGCAATAAGTGCTAAACCTTTTCAACAATCAATGCAGGCCTATCACAATATAAGAAAATAAAATCATATCATCTGTGTATAAAAGCCCATTAACAGCTCTATCCAATACTTTGGGCATATGAAAATCCACACCACACAAATCTGAAACAATATCATCAATATAAAAATTAAAAAGAAAAGGGACCAAAATGCGGCCCTGCCAAACACCTTTATAAGTAGGAATCTCATTGGTTAGAGCCAGATTTGCACCTGTTCTAACTTGCAGACTGGTATCTGTATAGAGTTCCTTTATTAGAAAGAGAAGTCTCCTGTCAATATTAGTCTTTAAAAATTTTTGCCACAAAAGATTCCTATTAATTGAGTTGAAAGCTGCTCTTAGATCTATAAAAGCTGTGTAAAGACCTCCACCTCTTGTAGAATACCGTATTTTGAAATCAGATGTAAAAGGGTGAAACAGTTATCTATAGTACTCCTACCTTGTCGGAAGCCTGCCTGTTCCTCAACTAGAATCACATTTTGCTCAGCCCAGTCCTCCAATTTCAACAGTAAGAATTTTGCATTGATTTTAGCTGCCACATCAATTAAACTAATCGGGCTGTAATTTGGGGGGTCTCTTCTATCTCCTTTTTTATTCAAGGGTATAACTATGCCTGCCCTCAACCTTTTGGGAAGCAGCCAGTATTGTTTATATGGGTGAAAAGGCCTGCAAATAAAGTAGCCCACTATTTTCTATTCTATAGTCTATTCTATGTTTAAACAATTCAGGAGCCATGCAATCCTCACCTGGTGCTTTATTATTCTTTAATGTTTCAATAAGGCCTCTAATTTCCTGTATAGTAACTGGAGTCCATTTGTGGAAATCATTTATATCCCCAAAGGAAACCTCCATTAATGATGTTTTAACTAGCTTTGACTGCTCTTTAAACATATTCAGGAAATAGCCTTCCCAGGTTGATGCAGCAATTGGGATCTCCATGTATCTCAAATTGCCCAGCCTCCTGGCTGCTAATTTCCAGAACTGAGTTGAATTCTTATTAGTTGCCTCTTTTCCAATTCAGCCCAACAATTAGCCACTTGGGAGATTTTCACACGCCGAAAATATCGCCGCCAGAAACCGGGACAGAAATATTTCTGTCCCGGAAGCAGCGCCGCGGTTCGCACGCTCACCTCCCTCTCCCGTTGTTCCGTCGTCCTCGCTTTGGGTTTTTCCCTCCCTCTTCTGGAATATTTTACTAACGGGAGTTTGCCGTTAATAAAATATTCTGGAAGAGAGAGGAAAAAACCCAAAGCGAGGACGACGGAACAACGGGAGAGGGAGGTGAGCGTGCGAACCGCGGTGCTGCTTCCGGGACAGAAATATTTCTGTCCCGGTTTCTGGCGGCGATATTTTCAGCGTGTGAAAATCTCCTTAATAGAGTTTTTTAGTTTTGACTAATTTTTTTATAATTCCTTCTGGTGTCAAGCATAGCTAAATATACATTGGTTTCAGGATATGAATGGACCAATCATATTTGTTTCCTCAAGCAGGCCGTCATCCTATGACATTCGGCATCAAACCATGGATAGTTTTTATTCTTAGGACCATTTTTGCCATACTGGAATATTAACAGAGGTTTTAATGAGGGAACATATGCCAAAATAAGCCTCTAAAACATCGATAATCTTTGCTTCATCACAGCAAACAATGGAGCCAAGTGTAGATACGTAGTTATCTTAACTAAGTAATCTCTCCTAGCCTGTGCTTCCCAAACCTGATGGAAATGCCAGCAGAATGGATCACCTTCTCCTCATTCAGCTGATGCCCAGTAAAGTAGGTTGGGGAGTTACAATCATGGCAACGGTGTCACAATTGTGACTTGGGTCTTACCTACACTAGCCAGGTTACACAGGCTCCCCACTGGTGTATCCTGGCTGCAGAGATGGCCTGTTTCCTCCCCGTCACCTGTAGAAGATGGGCTGATGTCCAAACAGGATGCCGTCCTGTTCCTGAAGCCGCCACTGCCATTTTCTTGTTAACACGAAAGCCAAGCAAGGATTCCTACAACATGTGACTGCAGCCCCCCTGCTACTGCAGTACTGTTGCCTGGTTTCTGGAAGAGCCAGGGAGCTGGCAGCGGCAGGGAGGAGTGATGTTCCAAATGGGCTCCCTCAGACAACATGGGGCCCAATCTGGTGGAAACAAAGTAAATAGGGCTTTTTCTTATAGGGCCCTATCTTGACTTGCCCTCGTTCCAGCCCTGTATCTGCCCCAGGGGTCACTTGGACTGCCCAGGGGCAGATCGGCATAAATGCCCTGCATTGTTTGAACTGCAGGGTTCTGGAACAGGGGGCAAACTGGAGTATTTGGCCAGTACAGACAAGGCCTCAGAAACAACTGTGAATATGGAAAAGTTATAGATGTCTGCTTAACTAAACAGCTGATAGAGGCTATTGGTCTGTGACTGAAGAAACTGCTTAGAGCAATGCTGCAGAAAGTGGTGGTCCATGGACCAGTGTCAGTCCAGAAGGCATCAGCTGCCAATCCCTGGAGACTTTCCTGGAAAGAAAGATACAATCATAGCCAAGAGGCATAAACACAGTGCCAGTCCTTGGCACATTTGGGTGGTGGTGGTGGTGAATTGTTGGTCCCCATCACCAGACAGCTTAAGAACCACTGGCTTAGAGAATAGTAGAAGGTTGTAAAAGCAACCAATGCACTAAAATAGCTTATTAAAAACTAGGAGACTAACTGGTTAGTATAGAACTTTATGTGGTATAAACAGCAATGGTTTTCTTGTCCACAGTGAGATGAGGTGGATTTATTTTCCCTACCTGGGAATGTGGGTCTCAGGTTGCTGCCAGTGACAACACAAAGGAATATAAGGCATCATGGAAGTTCCAGTAAAATGGTTGTGGGGTGCTTGTGTGTGCATGTGTGTGTTTCTTTTGAGCCAGTTGCTAAAACAGCAGGAAGCTGCCCTCCTGCAATTCAACCAATAAGCCCACACAGCGCTTACATGAGACAAGCAACAAAGCAGTTTCTGAGGCAACATTACATAACAACTAGATATAGGGCAACTCAGTACATGAAATGTAGCCCTGATGAAATTCTCTCAGGGATTTTTTTTTATTGTATAATTTTCTGGACTTCAAGACAGCACAACACTTTAGGAATCTGTCTGGGACATCTAATGGAGTGCTCTCTTTTAGAAAATGAATGAGGAATGCACAATCTGTTCTTTAGTCTGCTCACTTCTGTGGCTGAAAGGTTTCAAAAATAAAATAATTTTTCATCTTTAAAGTCTAAGGGCATGTCTTGTGAAAGAGTGAAAAAACTGAACATGGGATTTAATGTTCTATTTACTCTTGGAAAGCCCAAAGCAGAGTTGCCAGAGTTTATCCTTTGCCATTAACAGCAGAAATATTAGCTGGTGAAACTTTTCATGACCTTGAGATAAAGCAATACTTATCTTTCTCTTAGCCAAGGGGGTGGGCAACTATGATGGACCTAGGAGCCCGTTTTCTACCTCTGGCGGGCTCCGAGGGCTGCATTGACTGCCAAAAATGCCTAAAAAGAGACAGAAAGAAAGAAAAAGAAAAAGAAGGGGAGGGGAGAAGGGAAAAAAAGGGGGAGAAGTTGTACTGTGGATGGTGGTAATGGTGCCTGGAAGTCCACTAAACATGGATATTTTTAGGTGTCAAACAGAGCAGAAAGGCCCTGTAATCAGTTTAAAAGGTTAATTGCTACTCCTTGGTGCTTCCAAGGGCATTCCAAGGAATATGGACGTGGTGAGTGTGGGAGATGGCTGGATGAGCGAATGGGAGAAGTGTGTTCCAGGAGCCAATCTTATGGCAGAAAACTGAAAGAGGAGGGGCTTCTGGATGGTTTAAGTATGCATGACAGTTGGAGAGAGTCAGTTAAGTTCTGAGTGAGAGGAACATAGGGTAAAGAGGTGGCCAGGCTGTACCCTGAGGTACAGTGGGGCTGGTGCTTTGAGGATTGCCCTTGACCACCTGGTTGTTGTGAGCTGTCACAGATTTGGTGGCAGCATCACAAAAGTGGTGGCAGTGGTGGGATTTGAAAGGCCCCTGTGTCACAGTGAGGGCTATAAATACAGACTTGGGGTGACATTTTGTCCACCCTATCTTAACCAATCCACCTGCTATTAATGGCATTGAAGTGGGGATGGTTAAAAAATGGCTGGGATCCTGGATAAGGGAGACATAGCAAAAAGTATTGCTATGTCACCTCTCCCACCACCCCAAACTGCACCTTTTGCCTGCTATCCCCTCCCCAATGTTGCGGGGTGTAGTAGGGAAAAGGTGGGTGGAGAAGTGGATGGAGAGGAGATGTGGCGCCATCCTGGAGGGTGACATTGTTGTGGTGCATTCTGCTAAAGGAACATAGTTGGACAACTTCCACTGGCTGGTAAAAGGCCATGTTGCGTGGGGGACTGCTGCAGATAAAATGTGAGTTTGGGTGTGGACTTTGTTTATGATGTTGTTACCTGAATTACTGAGGTCCATGGAAATTCCATGCGTATCTCCCAAAAATCTATATTTCTATGAGGAATTTTTAATTAGCTCAAACAGTGACTGCAAGAGGTCGGGTAAAAGTGGGATCTTTTAACCTATTATATACTGGTACTCACTGACAAGACTCCAAGCCTGGGGATAGAATAAAAATGGTTTTTATTGAAAAGTAATCAGGGGAACATACACATACATACACTCAGGCTTCAAGCACTCACACAAGGCTATCAAAGAAATTAGGAAATATTCTGATAGAGAAATAGAGTTTGGGATGATGGGCTATACATGTCTGATGACATGTAATGTCATTTATTAGGCTTTCTGAGCAAACCTTGAATCCTGGTATTTGGGAGTCCTTGGTCTACTACCAACCATGTGGAGTGCCAATAATAAACCAATTTGTGAAATATAGCCCATTTATGAATTATTGGAAGAGTGGGGGTATCAGGGTAGGTAACAACATGATGTCAGTAGAAAATGCTGACTTCTGCAATGACAAAAAACAACAACAACCTTTTGCAGATGCAAGCTGGACTTACACATGTGTAACTCACAGACAGGATGCCAGTAAATATTTGGCAATGTCAGTCACTTGACTCCTTGTTGATCTTTGCTTAAATTATGTATTTAGATAATCTACACCACATCACATTTCTGTTTTAATAAATATATCCAAAGCAGCTCACCATGTAATACTATAATAAAACAATAATATAAAAATTAAAAATGCAAATAACTAAAATGACTTTCCCTATCAAAAAAGAAAGAAAGAAAAAGAAAAAAGAAAAGGAAAAAAAGAGAAGAAGACATACACAGGGGGTGAACATGGAACTACATGGGTGAAGTGTTACCCTCTACTTGGATATCACTCCAAATCTGCTTCCATTTCTCACCATCTAAAAAAGTAAAAAGAAAAAAATGTTATAGAGATATGAAAATGAAAAATCCAAACAGTGATTCCATTTTTGGAAGTGAACTGAACACACTAGAGGTTTGGGGAGGGAGGAGACAGAAAAGCAAAGACAAAGTACAAATTACTTTTCATGAGCCAACAATGAATTCACTTATTGTCTAGGAGGATGAAGATGCTGGTTGTGAAAAGTATCACTGAAAGATCAAAGTCAGAGGTCCAGAGTGGGGGGGGGGCGCAGTGGCAGTGAGGAAACCCTGGTTCCTGGCTTGTGCTGTGTGAACTTGGCATGTTCTCCCAGGTATTCAAGCAGGATTGAAAGAATTTTTTTATTTCTTCCCCTGCAATGGAAAGGGATTTCCAACTCTCAGGAAACCCTGTCAGGAAGAATGACACAACTGCTAGATTTCTGTGCAGTTTCTCTCAATATTCATTCTTTGTGAAGTGTTCTGGGGGATTATTCTGTACTAAACTAAACTAAACTAAACTAACAACAACAATAAATTGTGCTTCTCCATGAAGAATAATTCTCCAGAACACGTTGCAAGGTGTGAATACCAAGAGAATGCTCTGCAGAAGTCTTCATTCTCTCTGCCAGCAGGAAGAAAATTATGAGAATTAGTCATCCTTGCAGGATGATTTAAGCAAAGATTTACATCCATTCAGCAGTTCTAACTGGTGGTGGTTGATGGTCTTGTGTACATACAAGCAGGGGAGAAACAGCAGCTGTCATTTCATAACCCACTTGGCTACCCAAGTTCTCTCTAACTGGAGAGTGGAAGAGACCTGGTTGTCACCCACTTTCATATTGCTTCAAAGGGAAAGTTTGTGGTGAACGCTACCTCAAAAAGCATACATGAATGCAGAAGTTTGTGTGGTATATATATGTACTAATGCATTTATTTATTTATTTATTACAAAAAGGAGGGAATGCATCACTAAATTAAAAATAGATGGCACAGGGGAAGTTGATGGCTCCTGTGTCGGGGGGGGCAATGAATCCACTCCAGGTTTTATTCCAAGCTGTCTACTTATTCCAAATAACTTTCAGCGCCTCAGATAGCTCCTTTAAAGCTACCCAAAACATGGCATAGAGTCACTGCCACACTGAAAGGGGAGCTACCAACTGCTACTGGGATGGAGCCTTCTGCAAAATTTGCATATGCTAATTCACATGCAGTGGTGCAATTCAGATACAGTTACTGTAATTTTAATAGAAACACCCTCAAGAGGGACCAGTGTCACCAGCTGTGCCTGTTCAATCTGCTGTCCTGATGGGCAACTTCAAAACCTCTCTCTTCCTTCTTATGGCTCTTTTTCTTTCACTTGGACTCCCTTTAAAAAATACATCTTTAAATAGGGGATTGTCATCTGTCCCAGAGCCTCATTTGTGTCCCAAGTGCCGCCCGGGTAGGAGGTATGGTGGGAAATTTTGCCACTTTTTTTTTTTTTTTGCCTGCTGCTGACTCTGCAACATTTCTTGTTGGAAAAACGCCATACCTGGACCTAAAATGGCTGAAAGAGAACAAAAAACATGACAAAACTGCACCCCATGCTCTCTAGGAGGTGTTGGGGGCATTTGGGAGCAAAGGAAATCAAGAGTTTTGGGAGGTACAACATGGGGTACAATCCTCCAAATTTGTTGGGTGCCAATGACATGCCTTGATAGTTGTGCTCTTTTGCTTTAGGTAGAGAGAGGCAGGTGCCTCCAGAAGTACATGAGGCAGAGCTGGGGAATAGTAGTAGGCAGAGCTGTATCTGCCAAATGGCCCTATGGCCTAAGCTACCTTGATGCCCTCAGTGCAAGGTGGACACTAAAGCATGATGCAGTTGCCTGTCCTGTCAGCAGGGCTGGTTTAAGGCACCAGCAGTGTCAGCATCTGCAGGGAGCCCCATCATTGTGGGGGGCTCTGTAGTAATCATCTTCCTGCAAAAACATTATTAGTAATTATCTGAATACCCTGTACTGTGAATAGCTTAGGTTGAGTTAGGTTACATTGACCTGAGATAAGCATATGGGCCCCCCAAAATAAAGCATTGCAGGGGCCCCCCAAATTCCTTAAACTGGTCCTGCCTGTCAGCTTTTGTATACGGACAAGTATCATCTTGCCTTTTGCCTCAAGTAGTCTCTACCCATTACTGCATGACGTTGAATTCTCAGTGCTTCCTTTTTTTAGTACCGTGTTCTCTGGGCTTAAATACCCTAAAGGCACCAGATCCCCTCTGATTTTGGAAGCTAAGCAGGGTTGGCCCTGGTTAGTACTTGGGTGGGAGACCACCAACAAATACCAAGTGCTGTAGGCTACATTTCAGAGGAAGAGACTGGCAAAACCACCTCTGAGTATTCCTTGTGTAAGAAAACCCTGCGAAATTTATGGGGTCGCCATAAGCCACCAGGCACATGCACGTACCCCCCCTCCATATTCTCCACTTGTGTTGCCAGATCTAAACAGGACGCTCTGCCTTCCACTTCAAGAGTCTGAAAGCCACACGAAGAGCTTTGTTTTGGAGTCTCAGGCCTATAGTGTAAATTCATGAAACCTACCTAACCACATTCAGTCTGGTCTTCAGCTCTGCATATAAGCACATTATTCAAAAGCCACCAGACTGGCAGGATTTCATTCAATGAAATAAATTGTCTGAAGTGCCAAATTGACATTCATCAAGAAGTGTTGATGACGTCAGTGGGTGAGATCATCATCAATGAACACGCCTGTTATTTCAGGAAAGCTTGGAAAAGTTGTTTGTTTTTCTGCTGTGTTCAGAATTCCTAGCCACCATGGCCCCTGGCTGACACGACGGGAATGGACTCACCAGCAACACTGTGTTTTCATTTTGAGTGTTGAGACACTGAATGATATGCTAAAATGTGTGACTCAGCACTAAGAGTTATTTACAGTATGGTGGAGATTATGGGGCTGGTTGCCACAAAATTTAAACTTGGGACTTTGGGCATGGCAACAGATTTCACAATTATCTGAGATAAAAATATAACCGCATTTGAACAGGCACCTGTCCTTTCAGAAATGATGACACACAATGCATCAGGCATATCTGCTACATTTCAATACCACAGGTCCTTTAGGGCAGGTGTGGGAATCTTGTGGTACTCTATATGGCTCCAGATGTTAGAATGCAACTCCCAACATTCCTTACCATTAACTGCACTGGTTGGGGCTGTTGGGACTGGCCACCATCTGGCAGGCTGCACAATTCCCACCCCTGCTTTAAAGTTTGGATTCAGAGCAGAGCACATCTGATGAATTCAGTCTATTATTGGCTTGCTGTCAATAGCCCAGATGGTACGAATGCATTTTAAAAGCCCTGTTGCCTAGTGATTAAAACATTCTCTTCAGACTTTTAGTCCAATACAGTACTCACCACTTGTCTGGTGCTTCTGTGCTTATGCAGATCAGAAGACATGAAAGGACAGTGTTTAAAGGGAGGCCGGCTGATCTCCCATCACCTGGGTGGGAGGGAAACACCCTGAACTGGTCTCAACAAAGCAAATGGCTTGAAATTAGCAGTGTAGTCTATGATTTGTCCTTGTGTTGGAACAAATGCTTTATATTTAGTATTAATATCCTTATTGTGAGGTTTTGGGAAGAAGGGGAAGAGAAAGAAAGCATGCCAACTATGTATAAAAAAGCTTTGCACATTAATATGTGTGGACTTCCTGATAAGGCAGTAGAATCAGGCTTGAAAGAACATAGAGGAAATTTCAGGTTTGTGCAACACATTCATATGGATTGTTCTTATATTTTAAGATGCCAACAAGGGGAAACTAAGGCTTTTATTTGCTGTTGATTGATTTCTGGTTGTGTTCTGTGAGGGCTCAGAAAGAACCTAAACCATTAGGGTTTAAATGCAGCTAAAATTAGAATGATCAAATATTAACACTATTACCACTCTTCAGTGACTTTAGTACCAATGCTGTCCTATGCCCCAATACAGTAATATTAAAATGAATCTCCCAGACTTAACTGAATGCTGTTGTGGCTTTCTGGCTTCAGGATGGATGAGAGGACTTCCAAATGTTGGCCTCAAAAATTACAGTGCTTTTCTTCATACCTCCAAGGTTTGGGCTACACAGTATACTAAGATTTCCAAAGGTAAATCTCTACTATTTTGCAAGGCAGAATGGGGAATATTTGAACAGGGATTCCAAATGTTTTTTGGGAGGCTCAGCTTGTCTTTTCCCTGTCTCATTTCCCATGTTCCACTTGCTACTCTTAGGACCAAGAATATTCACACAACTCTCAGAATTCCCCTTCCTGTCAGTCTCAATGATATAAAATATACAGTCCTTTGCTCCTTTCACTCTCTGCTAGAATTGACAATTGTCAGTAAATCTTTGCTGACTTTGGCTGCTGCCACACTGCAGAAATACTGCAGTTTGACATTGCTTTAACTATCATGGCTCCATCCTATGGAATTCTGGGATTTGTAGTTTGGTATGGCAGCAGACAGAGAAGGCTAAATATTTCACAAAACTATAAATCTCAGAATTCCATATCATTGAGCCATGGTGGTTAAAGCAGTGTCAAACTGCATTATTTTTGCACCGTGGCAGCAGCCTTTGTTAAATTATGGCTCATGTCTTTATTGTTTATGCCTTGGGTCCCACTTGGGACTCCATATATTGGATAGCTTTCTCTCTCATCATTACAGATAGCAGCAAGGACTTGTTTTAAGATTAGTAGATAGAAAGATCAGGGCCCAAATCAACAGGATTGGAATCTTTTTCTCTATAATTTCTGACTGTCAGGTAGTGACATGAAAGAAACGTGCAAATAATGCTCTCATCTTTATTGGGAAGTGGGCATCCCTGCTGGTCATAACTTATAATGACAGTGAAATGAGTTTCAAGTGGATGTCCTGCTTTTATGCTTATGACTGGCTGAGCAAGGCACTGAGGCTGGTGTCTGCTGGTGGTGGACACATACTCAGAACTCAGTTACTTTAACCCTTTCCTGAGTTTTGAGCTTCCCAACCCATACCCCATGGCCACCCAGGGATTCCAGAGAATTTCTGCTGGCAGCCCATCCTGTCACTTACCAGCATCCTGCTCCACTTCCACATAGGGAAGAGGATGGGAGTGGAGGAGGGTGCATCCCACTGGAACTCATTCCTGCTCAAAGCTGGGACAACGTCTTGGCATCCTGTGGGGAAAATTGCTTCCTTTTTCTCTCCTTCCACATTCCAGCACCAAGTCAAGATCCTGAGCTTTGGGATTCTCATGACACAAAAGAAACAGACACTTAGAAACAGTGCTGCTGCCTGCCCTTGAACTACAGTTCCCCAGTGGCCTCCTGATAAAGTACATTATGAGCCAATTTAGAACTTTAGAGGGGGGTGGGAATGTTTGTAAAGGAAGCTTGTGATTAGTGGCCCAGATAGAATGGGAACAGATATGCTGGCAGCGACAGTGGGTACAGAAGGCATTAGTTTATTGGTTGTCCCTAAGAGAACCGAGGGGCTCCTTCATGGCGAAGAGCTTCTACCCTTGTGCCTGTCCCTTATAGCTAGCCAGCTAAAGGTGGCTTGGGGAGGGGGGTGGGAGCTGTCCTTTGAGGTCCTGGAGGCTTCACCCATCCAAACACTGGCCAGTGGGGGAATGGGACAGAAAGAAGAGGCCTCTCCTCTGGCTTCCATCAGTGCATTGGCTGATCTGGGGCTTGGTGGAACCAGGGCAGTGTCAGCTGCAGCTGCACACAGCTAGTTGCCTGCAAAGGCTGGCCTTTTTGTGTTTCTTATTGTATTCCCTTAGGTTAATGAAGATGTGGCCCTCAACTCTGTACTCTATTCTCATGCCTCCATTCTGGGAAATGTCTTAACCAAAATGTTTGCAGAGGGAGCTGAGTTAGTGGCCCACATATCACTGGAGCACAGAGGAGCCATCACATCACTCTCTGGCTTCTCTTAGCAAACGAAGATTCAGGAAGGACACATCCCACGCTTTCTGCAAGTCTGGAACAGTTAAGACAGTTATTTTCAAGTTCCTGTCCTAGCACTCATCAATGAAACTAAATTCCAAGGAGATCCCATGAAGCAGGTATGAATATAAAATAAGTGAGTAGTGCAGCTATATATAGCTTCTGCCACATTGGGCTCATCTACATGGACCAGGATACACCAGCTCCCCACTGGTGTATCTTGCCCACGGATCAGGCCCATTCCTCCCGTTCCCTGTACGGAATGGGCTGGAGTCCAGAGGAGGCACACAGCATGTGAGCAAGGCCCCCTGCATGTCATCAACTTGGTCACATGCTGTAGATCCTCTTCCTGGATCTGGAAGAACGAGGCAGCCGGCAGCTACAGTGATGGGCTTGCATGCTGGAACAGGCTCCTGTGGTCACATGAGGCCCCATCTTTTTTATTTGGGCTGGAACACATTTTAACGGGTATTTCTTAAAATGTTTTATTGGGCCATGGCGGTCATGAGGATTGCCCAGGGGCAAAACAAGGCAAAAGCCCTGCATCATCAGGACTGCAGGGATCCATGATGGGGGCAAAATGGGGTAAATTGTCCATGTAGATAAGCCCTTTGTCCTGAAGTTGGAGGTTAGATGTAATCCATTGCCTGCAAAAGCCAGGCTTTCCTGATGTAATCTGGACAGTTATGACATTAGTAATGGTGTTTCTACTATACTGTTGGTTTCATTACTGTGGCTTTGTCTTCCCCAGATTATTCCTAAGGTTCTTTGTCAGGATCCTTCTTCATCTGAGATGTCTGCAGAACACAGCTGCTGTCCTCTCTGTACTATACAGTCATGTTTCTTCTCAATAGCAATGTCTGAATTCTTACTTTGCCCCTGACACAGGTGAATGTAGGAAAGCAGATGGAAGCTTAACAGTGCTGTAAGGGAACCTAATATCTTGCATAGCAGGCAGTTTAGAGGGGCTGAAATGTGACCTCTAAGGATGACAAGGTGTGAATGGAAGGAAGGACAAGCTATGGGATATGTACTAAAGATAGGTTATGCATAGAAAGTGGTTTCAGACATTCGTTTTAAATTGTGTGTGTTTGTGTGTGTATAAATGGGGTGATCTACCCTGTCACTGAACATATAGGATCACACAAGAATTTGATTGTTATATTGCATGGGAATGCATGTGAATTATGGTACTAAGCCTATTAAACAAGAACACATGTATGAGTGCCTGTAGTGCTTCATAGCTTTTAGCCAAGAGGGTCTTAGTTTTCATTCTCTGGTCAGATCTGTAATATCCTGATACATAATGCAGAACCTTTTGCTTGTCCCATTCTGTCTTGAAATTGCATCTGTCTTCCAGTAACAAAAACATTGTAAGGTGATAGTTTTCATTATGCCAGCTTCAGCTGGTAAATATACACAAGGTTTTCAGAGACATAGTGTTCATTACTGGGCTTCTAGGCATTTAAGTTTTTACAGCTATGCGCCATTCATTATTGGGCTTCTATGCATGGCTGTCCTTAAACGGACTGTTAAAATGTAATATTGTTATAATTTATTTTATTTGTATCTATCATTTTGCAAAAACATAAAACATAATACAAAAATATATAACATCTCTTCAATATACTTTATGTCCTAATATAACAATAAAATGGAAGGCTAGAGCCAATGTTAGTTGTAACGAGAGTGCCAAGAACATTTGGGTACTTTCTACCACATGTAGTGGGAATGCCCACGAATCAAAAAGTTTTGGGGAGAAATACATATGATGATACAAAAGATACTACATATAAAATTTGCCATACGACCAGAAATGTATTTGCTCAACATGACTCAAGTATTAAAGAAAGAGGAAGAGAGGAGATTTCGGAAAATAATTCTTTATAATGGTTACCGCAGCTAGGTTGTTAGTGGCACAAAAATGGAAGAGCAATGAAATTCCGACCATAGACGAATGGCTGATAAAACTAGCTGACATGGCATGTATGGACAAACTTCCAGTTGATCTAGCATCTAAACCCACGAAAGTGCAAATGTGCGAGTGGGATCTAGTTAAAATTCACTGGGAAAAGAGATGGGATATACAAAGTTAATTTTATAATGGAATCATGAAGGATTAATTAGAAAGAAGTGAGACATTGGACAAAAACAAGAAGAGTTAAGGAAGAAAGAGGAAATACCTTATTGGCAAAAGGTTTAAATCTAAGTAATGGATATACTTTAATGAGTCTATGACAATACTCTTTGAGAGTATTTGATATTATATAAACATGTGAATGCATTGGTTTAAGTTGTATTACAAAGACAATTAAGAAAAAAGACCAATCACTAAGAACAGAAAGAACAGAGGAAGTCAGCGGTATGATAGTGTACGGTATGATAGAAGAAAGTAGAAGCATATGGGAGGTTCAGAGGAAGTGTGGAGGAGGTAAGAGAGAAGAGGTATTTGATGAGAGAATGAAGGTCTGTAGAATGGGAAGAAGATAAATGTAGAGAAGAAGGAAAGAAGTGTCTCTGGCTTTTCTTCGCAAACAAAGATTCAGGAAGGACTCATCCTGCACTTTCTGCAAGCACCCTGGTGACTAAAAAGGCCAATCCAAGATAAACAAGTCCAGTTGCAGAAAGCACAGCAGAAGGTCTCCTTGGGTGATGTTCTGGTTTGTGATTCTTTCTGCGTTGTCGTTTCTCTTCAAGACTTGTTCGGCGTGAGTTCTCAAATAAGGCTGCAGCATTGTGGATAGTGCGTCTTCATGCCTCCCGATCTGAGGCCAGGGCAGACCATTGTTGGTGATCAATTTGGTCAAGTCTGAGATGTTGTTTCAGGGAGTCCTTGTATCGCTTTTTTGGAGTGCCCCTCTTACGCTGACCCGTGGCGAGATCACCGTAGGGTACTATTTTTGGGAGGCGATGGTCCTCCATCCTAGAAACGTGCCCTGCCCAGCACAGCTCTGTTCTCAATATCATGGCCTCAATGCTGGTGATCCCTGCTTGCTCAAGGACAGCAACATTTGTCACATAGTCAGTCCAGTGTATATTTAGGATTGTGTGTATATAGTACTGATGAAAGCATTTGAGGAGTCGTAAGTGTTGGCGATAGGTGTAGAAGAAAGGTAAAGGAAGTGTTGAAAGAAATGTATGTATGTATGTATGTATAATAATTATATGTTGGTACATGAAATATGAGATTTGTATGTATGTGAAATATGAGAGTTGTATGTAGCAAGGAAGTTTAAGTATATAATGTAAGAAGAGTGTTTGAAACTAAAATAAAATTATATAAAAATTGATATTATGTGTTTTAATTGGTTTATGTTGATATTAGTTGTTTTGCATAAATCTGTTGTTCCCCACCTCAAGAGGAAAGGTGAGTAAGAAATAACAACAACAACAACAATAATAATAAGGCAGTGTGGCTCTTACCATTGTTTCTTTGGCCTGATTGCACTTGAACCACTTACCAGGCAGATCTGGCCCTACTGTTAGTATGCCTTGCAATATTTCATAATTGAAAATATTGGACACTTTTGGGGGTCAGGTTGGCTGGGGCAAACCAAAAAACTAAGTTGGAGGTCATGATGACATGGGATGTGTCTTAGAAATATTTTGGCAAGGAAGCCCGTATTAGGATTGTGTGGAAGCTCCTTGGTAAACACAGTTGTTAAGAAGTATGTGTTAATCCTTTTTTCCAGCCCTGGATGCCTCAGCAATGATTCATTCAATCAAATAAATAAGTGACCATTCCCAAATCTATTCCTATGGAAATCTTTCCTATACCCCCTCCTTTCCAGCCTTGCAAGGTTGTTGTAAACCCATCAGTTTCTATCTCCCAGCAAGAAAAGCTATCAGTTGAGTTTTGTTTTCCTTTGTCTCTCCGTCTAGCCATTGTTAAAGCCAGAACATGCCTTCAAGGCATGAAATGGGTTATAAATATTACAGCCCCCACTATAGCAAAGTGTGTTGTAGAGGGACCCCTCCATTTTCTTTCTCAATGTGCCAAAGATCAGGGCTCCGCTGTGCCACCCTCAGCTGCCAGTCTGAGCTCCTTCGCTACATAGAACTTTCTTCTCCCAAGACTGGTAATTATTTCCCTCTTACCTGGACCTCTGTTTCCAACCCTCCCCACTTCCTTTTCCTGATAGCCTCGTATGGCTTGTAAGAATGTAGTTTTTTGTATATTAGTCCATGTTTTTCTAATAAAATACTTTAGTTTATCTGAACTGGAGCCTCCTCTACAGTTAGTACTGGTATAGGTTAAAAGATCCCCGAAGTTACCATCATCTCACAGGCCAGCGATCTGAGCTAATAATTCCCCCAAATAATAATAGAGATTCTGGCATCATGGGTGGGGCTCTAAAGCACCCCCACCTCTTTAAGGTAACACTACTATTAGGCTAAAGTTATGGATGAGATTTTTTATTTTATTTTATTTTTTTTTTTTTTTTGAGGGCGGGCAAAACCTACATTGACTCTGCTCAAGGACACTGGAGACCTTGCTTTTCCTTTCCCATTGCCCATCTCTGGGGGGGGGTGAGGAACTTGAGGGAGAGGAAGGGAAAAGGATCTTTGCAGGTTGGATGCTGAGGCCTCACAGGTCAAATCTGACCATCAGACCAGGGATTCCTGACCCATAGCAAAAGGGAATTGACTGAATTAACTTATTAGTACTTTCTAGGTTTTAAGTGATGTTTCCAGACTGGTCAGAAAATCTTTCCAGACTGATCAGAAAATCCTGAAACCTCTTTTCAGGATTTGGGAGATTATTTGGTTTGCTCTGTTTTCTTTTCACAGGCCATCCAAATCATGATTGGGCTGACACACATTGGTCTGGGATGTGTATTAAACAGGATTGGTTAGTGGACCAATCTACTATTTTCCTTTGGGCATATATTCCAGCTACCCATTCTGGAGTGGACTATTTGTAAGTAGCTTATTATTTGTCTAAAGAATCAATGTGTTTAGTTCTCATGGTTTTGAATTTAGACCTTGGAAGGGAAGATCTATACTCAAATTCCTTTCCTGCTGTTGAATTTGTGTGTTTGAATGAGTAGACCAATTAGTGCTTTCAAACTATGTTTAGTTTGGTAGAATATAAATAAGTTTATTAGACTGATACTATATACACTTGCCTGAGGGGGCCCTCCATTGTGTCCCAGCCATTGGGGCAACAGCTGTGGGAGGACATGGCAGAGGGCTTTCTCTGCTGTAGCGTCCAAGTCATGGAGCAGAGGCCTGACTGGCCTCAACATTGCTGTCAGTCTGATGCCAAGTAAAAACATGGTGGTTTACTAAAGCTTTTATGATTGTTTTCATCCAAATTATTTTAACAGCTTTCAAAGTCTTAAATGGTTAGTATGCTTTTAGTCTTTAAATTATTTGTATTGTTTCAGACTGTCTGAATTGATTATATTCTATTCCTCCTGGGATCCTTGGATATAGAATGGGATATATATATTTAAATATTTAAATAAATAAATAAATAAATAAAGCATAACCAACCACTGAGCAGCCACCCATTAGCATCGCTAATGGACACTGCATATCTAGCATTGCCTCCTGAATGACCCACAACAGGTATGATCCCTCCTTCCTCTGTCACCAAGCAATGGCCATTCATGGCTTCACATAGCAAACCACCTTTCTGGCTGCCTCTGCTCCATAGGTAGTTTGCTAAAATGTCAAACATTCCAAAAACTATTTGCACTTTTCAACAGGAAGGAAGAGATTTGAGTGGTGCCTCTAGAACACAAAGAAAATTTACATATGCATGGCTGCAGACCTGCACACACATCTCTAAGCAAAGGGGCTGTTCTCAGATTCAGAGTCAGTTGACCAAAGTTAAATATACACACACATACACACATTCCTTCACACTTTGACTCTAAACAAGATGATAGTCTGCAACTCCCTGGCCCCCAATTATGAGGGATCCCACAAAATGGTGACAAATGTTTCCACATAGAAGGTGCTCAAGGAAGGGCTACAAACATGCGCACACTAGGGTTGTTAGACGAAAACCTGGAGAGGGCTCCTGTACCTTTAATGGTTGGGAAGAAGGGAAAATTTCAGCAGATGTTTCTTGTTACCCAATTGCATGAAAAGGAAGACCTGTTGAAATTCCTTCTTCTTGTTGTTAACTGCCATCAAATCCACTTTGACTTATGGTGACCCCATGAATGAGAGGCCTCCAAGTCACCCTGTCATCAATAGCCCTGCTCAGGTCTTGCAGATTCAGGACCGTGGCTTCCTTGATTGAGTCTATCTATCTGTAATGTGATCTTCCTCTTTTCCTACTGTCTTCCAACTTACCAAGCACTATTGTCTTTTCTAGTGAGTCATGTCTTTTCATGATATGTCCAAAGTACGGCAGTCTCAGTTTGGTCATCTTGAATTCTAGGGAAAGTTCAGGCTTGATTTGCTCTTGATTTGTCTTTTTAGCAGTCTATGGTATCTGTAGAACTCCTCTTCAGCACCACACTTCAAATAAGTTGATTTTCTTCTTATCAGCTTTCTTCTATGTACAGCTTTCATAACCATACATAGAAATTGGAAATACAATGGCATGCACAATCCTAATTTTAGTATTCAATGATGTACCTTTACACTTCAGGATCTTGTCTAGTTCCCTCATAGCTGCCCTTCCAAGTCCCAGTCTTCTTCTGATTTCTTGACTGCAGTTTCCATTCTGATTGATGACTGAGCCAAGATATGGGAGAACTTGAACTATTTCAATGTCTTGTCCTTAAAGGGATAAAATGTCATGGTCATAGTACCCAGTTTTTCAGAGTTAGATTTCCCTCCCCAGTACTTTTTAAATAAACTGTAGTCAAATTGTTAGTATGCCCAACTACCCCATGGTATCTCATAATTCAAAATATTGGACACTTTTCAGGGTCAGGTTGGATGGGGCAAACCAAATGTCAGTTGGAGGTCACAATGACCTGGGGTGTATCTAGAAATCTAATGGCAAGAAAGCCCAGGTTAGGATTGTGTGAAACTCCCTTAATAAACACAATTATTAAGGAGGTATGAGCTAATCCTTTCTTCCAGCCCTGGGTGCCTTAGCAATGATTCAATCAAGCAATTAAGTGACCATTCCTTAATCTATTCCTATGGAAATCTCTTGTATACCCCTCCTGTCCAAACAGGCAAGGTTGTTGCAAACCCATCAATTTCCATCTCCCAGCAATTAAAGCAATCAGTTGAGCTTTGGTTTCCTTTGTCTATCCCATGGGAAAGCCATCCAGGCTTTGTCATAACCGGAGTACCCCTTCAGGATATGAATAGGGTATAAATATTAGTGCCCTAACAAGATGGACACTGACACACTGCCGGATTCTCCCAGACACTGACACACTGCCGTGCCACCCTCGAATGCCAGTCTGGGTATCTTCATTGCATGGAACTCTTCTCTTCACGAATGGTAACTATAACCCTATCTTCCTGGACCTCTCTCTATCCAACCTCTCTGTCTTTCTTTCCAAAAGACTTTTATGGTTCTTAAGAGTGTATGTTTTGTATGTTAGTGTATCCCCTGTTTTATTTCCAATAAAAATACTTAATTTCACTTTAACTGGAATGTTCTCTACAGTTGGTATTGGTATACATAGGTGAAAAGATCCCTGAAATTACCCTCCTCTCACAGACTTCTGTTGGAACTAATAATTCTCCCAGATCATAATAGATATTTTGGCATCATGGGTAGGACTCTAAAGCACCTCCCACCTCTTAGGGTAACAAAATGATTTTTTTTCCTTCTCTTTTGGACAGTTCATTATTTCTGGATACCTTTCTGTTAGCTCTGACAAACACCTAAACCATTTACAAGTATTGGTAAGATATTGTAAATATTCTCCTCTTCCGACATGCTGTTTTAGGGCCTTATCACACTTCACTGTCATAAAATAATTATTCCACTTTATTTGCTATGGCTGCCTCCTGTGGAATCCTGGGATTTGCAGTTTAGGGAGGGGCATTTAGCATTCTCAGCCAGAGAGCTCTTAGGCCTCATTAAACTACAAACCCCAGAATGCCACAGGAGGCAGCCATCACAGTTAAAGTGGAATAACAGTGCTATAACAGTGTAGTGTGATAAGAGTTTCCATTTTCCTTTGCTATGCATTACATTGTTTGTATGGCCAGTACTCAGTAAAATACAACCAACCTAGAATAGGGGGCAACTGAAATCACACCCAGTTCCTACCCCTTAGTTCCGAGCACATAGCAGGGTTAACCTCAATTTTAAAACTTCAAAGAAGAAAGAAAGAATTGAGGCAGATTTGAGGATACTAATTCTGTAGTGTCTCTCTGGCTTTTCTTCGCAAACGAAGATTCAGGAAGGACTCATCCCACGCTTTCTGCAAGCGCGCTGATGACTAAAATGGCCAATCCAAGATAAACAAGTCCAGTTGCAGAAAGCATAGCAGGTCTCCTTGGGTGATGTTTCTGGGTTGTGATTCTTTACGAGTTGTCATTTCTCTTCAAGACTTGTTCGGTGTGAGTTCTCAAATAAAGGTGCAGCATTGTGGATAGTGCGTCTCCATGCCTCCCGATGTGAAGCCAGGGTGGACCATTGTTGGTGATCAATTTGGCCAAGCCTGAGATGTTGTTTCAGGGAATCCTTGTATTGCTTTTTTTGGAGCACCCCTCTTACACTGACCTGTGGTGAGTTCACCGTAGAGTAGTATTTTTGGGAGGCTAAATTATATAGTGGTGGCTGTTGTTAGGGAAGTGGCAAAACTACTGTGAGTTTTAGTCTGAAGTTTAAAGGAGCTATCCAAGGTTCTGGACCCTACTCACCAAATAGGCTCAGCACCATGGATAGCCCCTTTAAAGTTCAGACTCAATCCAGGAGTAGATTCCTTCACCCCACTTCAAAGTCAGTAGCTGCCACTGCAATTACCTCATGGCCTGCAGTTCTTCCTCCAGGACCCTGTAAGTAACTGGCTAGTAGCCAGTCATTCTGCTGATAATATCTTCATGGGATGGGAGCTCCTGCAGCACAGTGCCTGCCTATATCATGTCAGAAGTTCCAGGTAATGTGGGAAGTTTCCAGAATGTAGCTTCCTACACCAGAAACTGGCATGTGGAGAGGAAGCCATATTGTGGATGCCTGCCATGTGACCATTGCCATGACCTCTGTGGTGCAGGAAGGAGCCATACTTCAGAGACTCATGTGTTGTGAGTGTAATGTTAGAAGGCGATTCCCACTGGGTGCGGAGTATGGCATTCCAGAGGATGCATATGTGAGTTGCCAATGGGTGTGCAAATCAAGTTAGGAATCATAGACATGACTTAGGACAGA
Source organism: Gambelia wislizenii (assembly GCA_030847615.1). Lineage (NCBI taxonomy): Eukaryota > Metazoa > Chordata > Lepidosauria > Squamata > Crotaphytidae > Gambelia > Gambelia wislizenii. The sequence goes on from JAUMIR010000001.1 coordinate 341,604,817, forward strand.
CAGTGTTGGAATGCTTAGAATTTGATCAGACTTTGTATCCACACAACGGTTTCCTTCTTAGTCTTTTCCTGGCTGTGAGGATGGTCTGGACATGTAAATGGAGGCTGTCAGGCCCTGTCTCCAAGGAAATGGATGAGGAAGTTATGAGAGTTATTGATCACACACACATTAATATGCCAGAGTAGAAAAATACTGCTACACAGTTTTGTTTATTGCTATTAACATTGACAGTAATTCTTCCTTATGGTGTTTATATTTGCTTCTGACATTTTAATGGTACCATTATATATGTAGATTTATTATTATTTGCCCTTCCTTCCCTTAATTTCTTTTTGTCAGTAGCCCAGCAGTTTCTTCTTACACTATTTCACTTTGTGGAAAAATCCACATGTGAGTAAATTAGGGATCTGTGAAGCATTTACTCCATCCAAATTTTACCTCCTGGAAGTGAGCACAGAGGTGGACATAATTTACAGCTGGAAATCTATACCTCTCAAGGCTTGTTATGTGTTCCATGGTAGGACAGAGGGAGAACTTTTCACTGAAAGTACAGTATTACTTCTTCAGAGGACCTGTGCCCTCTCTGAATTTCTTGCTGTTCTATTTACTGTGCCCTCTCCACTGACGCCCCCTTGTCGTGGGAGAGAGGCTTGCGTACCCTAATGATGTTTTGAGCTATGCTGGCGGTGGCATAAAGCCACCAGTAGGGTCTCCCATGCCAGACAGGTCAAAACCGAAGGGTCTGACAAAGAGCGTCAAAGGGCAGGATGGGCTCTCTAGCCTTGTGGCAACCATCCTAGGAGAAGGAAAACTCTAATCCCAAACCTGGGCAGATGGTGCTCGTCCAACCCTGTAAGGTCAAGCATCTAAGAGAAGGAAACTCTAATCAAACCTACGACCCGAGGACCTCGCTGCTATGTCCATGCTTGCAAGGCCACGGCAGATGAATCTCTGGTTTAAAGGGTGAGGCCAGTTCTGTGCACGCTGCGCTCCACCAGAAAAATCCATTGCACAGGCTCAAAGGACAAATCCAGTTCCAAAAAAGCCCTGTAGCGATAGGCGAGGGACGAAACGGCAGGTGTAAAGATGCACTGGAAGCCGCAGACCCAATACTGCATGCAGGCGGTTCAGGACATTGGTCGCTCGAGGCTGACCCGGGAGATGACAGTCTTGTTCGGCAGCATCCTGAACGACCAAGCAGCCTTTTTTAAGGAGAGCACTGCTTGCTCCATATGGAGAGGGGCCTAGAAAAGGTGGCCTAACGAAAGCTCATCCCCAACTACCTGGTTGGCTAGCTACGGCCAACGGGCATGTTCTGATGCAGTCAAACCAAGGCAAAAAAACAAAGGCACACACCGGCCTCCAAAGGTGTAAATAAACTGACACTTGCATGCTGGAACATCAGAACCATGCGAGACTCTGAAGATAGTGGACGGCCTGAGCGTCATTCTGCCCTAATAGCCCATGAACTATAATGACTTAACATTGACATCGCTACTTTTAGTGAAGTTTGCTTCCATGAGGAAGGCAGCCTTAAAGAATACGGCGCCGGCTACACACTTTACTGGTATGGCAAACCTAAAACCGAAAAACATCTTTCAGGAGTAGGCTTTATGATTAAAAACTCCATTGCTTCCAAATTCAAAACCTTGCCAACAGGACACTCTGATCGCATTATTTCCTTACGCCTCCCACATGTTGTTCTCTTTAGTATATATGCCCCAACTATGCAGGCCGACCCTGTAGAGAAAGACAAATTCTACACAGACCTACGCCAACTCATACAAAAAGTCCCTGTAGAAGATAAAATTATTATCCTTGGTGACTTCAATGCCAGAGTAGGAAAGAACTTCGAAGCCTGGAAAGGTGTCTTAGACAAGCATGGTGTTGGAAATTGCAATGATAACGGACGCCTCCTGCTAGAGTTCTGTGCAGAACAACAGCTGACTATTACAAACACAATCTTTCAGCAGAAAGATAGCTTGAAGACAACCTGGATGCATCCCCAATCCAAACATTGGCACCTCATTGACTACGTTCTAGTCCGTCAGAGAGACATTCGTGATGTCCGTCATACCCGAGTGATGCCCAGTGCAGAATGCCAAACAGATCATGGCCTCATCAGATGTAAACTAAATCTTCATCTTAAGTTCAAACCTAAGAGGGGTGGCATCTTAAAGAAGAGACTCCAAGTCAACAATCTTCAACAAGCTACCATGAGAGACAACTTCCAGGCAAATATACAAACAAAACTTGAAGAGCATCCTACAGATCCTTCTCCTACAGTGCTTTGGCAACATATCAAAAACAGTATCCTCCAGTCTGTGGAAGAATCCCTCAGGTTCTCCCACAAGAAAAATCAAGACTGGTTTGATGAAAACAACCAAGAGATCCAGGAGCTGTTGGCAAAGAAGAGAACTACTCACCAGGCATACCTCGCCCAGCCAATCTGCCATGTAAGAAAAGCAGCTTTCCGCCTCACATGTAGTAAATTTCAACAAAAACTCCGAGACATGCAGAACAAGTGGTGGATCAAAGCAGAAAAGACACAATGCTGTGCAGATCTGGGTGATCATAGAGGATTTTATGAAGCTCTTAAAGCAGTGTTTGGACCTACTTATCAGGTCCAAAGCTCCTTATACAGTACAGATGGTCAAACATTAATTACTGATAAAGCCTCCATCCTAAATCGATGGGCTGAACATTTTCAAAGTCTCTTTAGTGCCAACCGAGTAGTCCAAGCCTCAGCTATCCAACATATGATACAAAAACCGATGAAAAATGAATTGGACATAGCTCCCACTTTGGAAGAGACCCTTAAGGCCATACAGCAGATGAAAAACGGCAAGGCAGCTGGGATTGATGGAATCCCACCTGAGGTTTGGAAACACGGAGGTCATGCACTCAATGATAAATTCCACGAACTCCTTGTGAATTGCTGGGAAAAAGGGGATCTGCCATAAGACCTCCGAGGTGCAGTCATCAGCACCCTGTACAAGCAAAAAGGAACAAAATCCGATTGCTCAAACTGTCGAGGCATAACACTGCTCTCTATTGCTGGAAAAATCCTTGCAAACAATTATCACACTATTCAAGCGGCGGGAGGGTGGGTCAATGGCAGAAAGAATTCTAAAAATGTTAAATCAGCCACAATATCTGAAGCTGCCCAATCAGAAGGCCACCTACTCGTGCACCACTGTCCACTGAAATAAACCCCGAACCCCGTAGAACCAGTTGCATCGGAGGCTATCTGGAAATTACCCTTGAGCTTCCGTTCCTCCCGCCAAAAGGAGACGCCATTAAATTGATCTAAAAACTGCTGCCAAAAAGGCAAATCCTCCCTTATAGCTTTAGATATATGGATTATATCCTGAACAGATTAGTTCCTGCTATTGCAGAAGAACTTCTCCCTGAAAGCCAATGTGGCTTCAGAGCCAATAGGAGCACTACAGACATGGTATTTGCCCTTAGACAACTGCAAGAGAAATGTAGAGAGCAGAACAAGGGTCTCTATGTAACATTTGTTGACCTCACCAAAGCTTTTGACACTGTGAGTAGAAAAGGTCTGTTGCAGATCCTGGAAAGACTAGGATGTCCCCCCAAATTCCTTAAAATGATTATCTTGCTACACGAGGGCCACCATGATCAAGTCAGATATGGCAATGCTCTTTCAGAGCCCTTTCTAATAACTAATGGAGTGAAGCAAGGTTGTGTTCTTGCACCAACTTTATTTACAATCTTCTTTAGCATGATGCTCCAAAGGGCTATGGCAGAGCTTGAAGCAGACGACGGCATCTATATATGTTACTGTACTGATGGTAGCTTGTTTAACTTAAGCCGTCTGAGGGCTCACACTAAGACTCTAAACTATCTAGTCCGTGAGCTGCTCTTCGCTGATGCTGCTGCCCTTGTTGCCCATACAGAAGCAGCTCTGCAGTGCCTAACATCCTGCTTTGCAACAGGATATAGTGCATTTGGAAGATTTCACAAAAGAGTCTGGAGCAATAAACACCTGAGGCAAAGCACAAAAATCAGTGTGTATAGAGCCATTGTACTGTCTATTCTCCTTTATGGATCTGAAACATGGGTCACCTATCGCCACCACTTACGACTCCTCGAACGCTTCCACCAGTGCTGTTTACGCACAGTCCTAAATATACACTGGACTGACTATGTGACGAATGTTGCTGTCCTTGAGCAAGCAGGGATCACCAGCATTGAGGCCATGATATTGAGAACACAGCTGCGCTGGGCAGGGCATGTGTCTAGGATGGAGGACCATCGCCTCCCAAAAATAGTACTCTACGGTGAACTCACCACGGGTCAACGTAAGAGGGGCGCTCCAAAAAAGCGATACAAGGACTCCCTGAAACAAGATCTCAGGCTCGGCCAAATTGATCACCAACAATGGTCCACCCTGGCCTCACATCGGGAGGCACAGAGATGCACTATCCACAATGCTGCAGCCTTATTCGAGAACTCATGCCGAACAAGTCTTGAAGAGAAACGGCAACGCAGAAAGAATCACAACCCGGTAACATCACCCGAGGAAACCTTCTGCTGTGCTTTCTGTACCCGGACTTGTCTATCTCAGATTGGCCTTTTTAGTCATCAGCGCTCTTGCAGAAAATGCAGGATGAGTCGTTCCTGAATCTTAGTTTGCAAAGAAAAGCCAGAGAGGTATAGTATAACACAAGGTAATGGTAATATCCTGTATTGCCGTTATGAATTCGTGATCTAGGCTGCTGCAACACTGCAGAAAAAATGCAGTTTGACACCACTTTGACTATTATGGCTCCATCTTATGGACTCATGGGATTTGTAGTTTGTTGTGGCATCAGAGTTCTCTGACAGAGAAGGTTAAATATCTCACAAAACTACAAATCCCAGAGTTCCATAGCATTGAGACATAGCAGTTAAAGTGGTGTCAAAATGCATTATTTCTGCAGTGCAGCAGCAGCCTAGGACACAAATTCATAATGGCAAAACAGGATGCTGGCCCATATGATTAATTTAGAAAGAATTTTCTGATAGATGATGGCCATATAATCTGCCCATTTAAAGTGTTTCTCCAGTCAGTTTTACTGACGAAATACCGAACTGGGTTTTCTCCATCAGATGTATGCATTTGTTAATCTGTGGATCTGCTATGGTAGATAGTACAGTGTTGGGGAAGATCTTCCCTGACGTATGACTTCTACAGATAAATCAGAATGTAGAGTAATAAAGCCTTACATTTGTATGACATTTTCTGAGGCACAAACTGCATATTAAATGCACACATGTGGAGAACACCTCCTGAACCCCCCCCCCTCCTGATCACTAGCCCTCTAAAACTGATATCTGATGGTGGGTGGTTAAATCCATTTGCATGTTAGGTGTCCTTTTGTATTAGGTGTCAACATGATTGATTTAATCTTCACAGCAAGTCTGTAAAATAGATCAGCACTAGCACCACATACTGTAGGGAGTGTGTGGCAGAGCAGGTGAGTTGTCCAAGGCTGCCTACAAAGGTATGGTTGAGTTAAGAATTTGCATTTGGAATTTCCTAGTTAACAATTCATCCAACATCCCAGAGTTCATTCCGGGTTAAGCATTGCACTTAACTATTTTGAGGTGACAGTATATAGGAAAGGACGATTTATCTGATGCACAACTCTTTGGACACATTAAGATTAATACATATGTATTATACAGACCCTCTGGTGATTGATATAGTATCTATCTATCTATCTATCTATCTATCTATCTATCACTCTTAGGTATGTTGCCATTTCCAGTGTGCTGATTGGCTGCTTAAGAAACTGACCAACCAATCAAAGCGTGGTTGGGCAGCCAATCAGCACACTGGGGGCGGGGGCATGTGGACCTTTAAGTCCTTTCTAAACATGGCCACCGGCAAAGGAGGTGTGAGTAGCATGGGGGGGATGTTGCACGGTGTGTGCACGCACGGGGAGGATAGCACGGGGTTCAGGAAGGGTGGTGCGGGGTTCAGGGGGGTAGCATGGGGTTCAGGGGGCATCCCAAGTGCAGGATGGGTGTTGCAGGGTGTAGCATGGGCATTCTGCGTGCAGGATGGGTGGCACGGGACACAGGGGATGGCACAGGGCATGGGGGGCATCACGAGCACAGAACGAGCGGTGTGGGGTGCAGGGGCGCATCATGAGCACAGGATGGGTGGCGTGGAGTGCAGGGGCAGCACGGGGCGCAAGGTGACATCACGAGCACAGGACGGTGGTGCAGGGTGCAGGGGGGTGGCACAGGGGAGTGGTGTGTGTACTGTCAGGGGGGCGTAGCGCATGGGGGGGAATGTTACACCAGGTATAGCTAGTACATCTTATTTGTTTAGGAGGTAGTACTGGAAAATCAAGTTACTGATCTCTTTCACTCTATGTCACACACATGTGTGCACAGTCACACATTATTTTGTAATTGTGACACAAATGCCTATCCCCTTGTTTCAGGTTCTGACCCCAACATCTCAGGGAATGGGAATCTGATGACCTACTCCAGTCTCAACTGAAGTAAACCTACAGAATCAATGGGATTTACAAAACTGGTGACTCTCCATTGAGCAGTTGATTCTATGTGTCTACTTCATTTGGCAGTAGCAATTGGCTTTAGGCCTAAGTTGTAGATCAGGGGTTGCCAACTAGAGTGAGGGCAGGAACCAATTTTCACACTCATGTAAAGATGCACTACTGCCTTTTTATCAAACATAGGTCTGGGGGCTCATTTAAACTGGTGCCATAATCCAGGGCCAGTCTGGAACATAATGCTCCAGAATTGCTCTGGATCAACATGGTGCTGGCTACATGTACTGGCACAGATCCATTCTGGAGCTGTGCCATAGTCCAGATGGGCCACTGGACCAACACTGCATTCCCCTTGCTAGTCTACCCCACTTAGTGCCACTGCCTCAGCATCACCCACCCACCAGCCAAACAGCTCTCTATGAAAGCCTGGCCATCGCCATTGCTGCTGGTTAGGTCAAAATGGGGCACCCACACAATCAATGAGGAGAGTGTATAGCAACCCACTCCTTTTTGATCACATGGCATATCATCCTATTCTGGGCTCGCCAGCAGCAACAGCAATGCCCAGGTTCTTGCAGAAAGCTGCTTGGCCAGTGGGTGAGGTAGTGGCGGCAGTGGCACTGAGGAGGCCAGGCCAGTGGAGCCTGGCAGCTCTGGAGCAGCATGTGGTTCTATTAAGCTATATTAACAGCTAAAAGGAATGGATTCATTTCATGCATAGTGTGGACAAATCACACGGGATCCAGGGTGAGTATGCATTTTATCCTTAGTGTAGACAAGCACCAAGAAGTGACCAGAAATCTACCTCCAGATTTTTCAGCCACTTTCTGATGTGTGTGTGGGCGTCAGGTGCTTATGGGGGAAATGATGCTCCAGTAAAAGGTACTGAGGGACATTATAAAACCATTTTAAAATTAGGGGAGGCTGGGGAGGTTTTGATGGGGTTGAGTGGCTGGGTGGTGCACAGAATGGGGTTGAACCAAGGGCTGAACCTTCTCCACCTACTCATCTTACCTTTTAGAGCTTTAGGGGAAAAAACACCCCATGATGTTTCTCTGTCAATACTGGTAACAGCAGAAGAGGTATTGCAGGAAGGTGGAAAGCTATAAAAGAACTTCAGTATCATGATACGGTATAACAAGAAGCATTGCCTGCTTTTTCTTTGCTCTCATTCTTGGTGAAAATGAAAAGGTACTCTGGGGTAAAGGAGTTATGAAAAATTAGGCATAAATCTTAATTTTTCTCTTCAATATATTAAAGCCTGGGTTTTAAATTGTGTTCAGAAAAATAATAAACCTGTTTGCTATTTTGGTTCTAAAGTACAAGCCCTTAACATCATTCTGCCCCATATGTGTGGGGCTTAAGTATTAGCAGCATTTTTATTTTCAAGGGAACGTGAATATCCAACACACAGTTAAGCACTATCCAGTGAATGGGCTGAGCAAATACAGCCAGACTCTTCCTGATTTATGCTTTTAAGTTGTCTTCACAGAGGCTGAGATTCCTTTACATCTTAAAAGTCCCTGTTGGTTGAGGAAAAGGTACTTGTCAACAAATTCATGCTGTAATCAGCATCACTATTTTAATACACAGATTTTTTTAAAAAAAGAAAATGATCTTCTGCCCCCTGCTGTTTCAGAGACCGAATGTACCAAAAGTGCGAACAGTTTTATAAGAAAACCACTCATTATTATACAGCCTTTGTGTTCTTCTATGGAGGAAGACTGAGGTTTCTAATGAATAAATTTTCTTTGTACCCTAAGGAGCTTCTAGGGATCCATTTGGCTCTCTGATCCATCCACTGGATCTTGCCTGAGTCTTTCCAACCTGCATAACTAAAAATAAAATAAAATAAAAATTCCTTGATTTTTTTGCAGATGTTTAGCATCATCCTCAGGGGAGGAAGTAGGAGGTTCTGGAAAAGGCAGCTCTTCAGAATATTTTTTTCCATATTAAGATCTTTGGTATAGCTTTGTGTCCACCTGCCAGGTTAAGGCCAAATCTACACTATATAAATATAATCCAGTTTGAACCTGGGTTATTTGCCATGGCTACTTCTGATTGAATCCTGGGGTTTGTAGTTTTACAAGATCTTTAGCCTTCTCTGCCAACACATGCTGGTGCTTCACCAAACCACCAATCCCAGGATTCCATAGAAAGGAGCCCTGGCAAATAATCCAGTTTCAAACTGGATTATTTGTGTAGTGTGGATTCAGACAAAATATGTTCAACCAGATTTTGTCACCTACTTACTAACCCTGAATCTTTTACAATGGGAGTAACTAAATTGTAAATATCCCTAAACTAAATCTCACACTATTAGAAAACCCATATGCAGAGATATTTACTGAAGGTACACATCACAAGAATTTGGAATGTTCTCTTACAACCAAAAGACCAGGACCTCTTTACATTACAGTTATAGCACAGTGATTCCAATTTAGCTGCTATGGCAACATTCTGTGGAATGTGTAGTTTGGGGAGGCACTAGCATTCTATGGCTGAGAGTTCTAAATTTCCCCCTTCCTGAACTGCAAATCCCAGGATACCATAGGATAGAACCGTGGCAGCTAAAGTGGAATCATTGTGCTATAACTGTGTTATGTGAAAGGGTCCTTGTAGTACCAGATCCTGTTTTCATGCAGTGATCAATGCCCAATGAATGCTATCTTTTCCCTGTCAGGTATAATTCAAGGAGCAAAAGGAAACAATGAGTCAGCAATCTGATATGAGTATGATTCCTCAGAAGAAATGCTCCTCACATGGAGCTTCCTAAGCATGGAGTGCAGAGAAGGATGGGCTGCAGGGAAGAGTCGGCAAGGTTTCCATGAGTTTAGGGGCCATACAGGAAGCAGCTGAGTACCACATATAGCCGAAGGCTTTGATATAAATAATAATTTATACCTGATATAAATAATAATTTTATCTTAATGTCTGAATGACCAACGTCTGACTGCATTTGGGTTACATAGGTGAGGCCTAAAACAAGATGCCTTGACAACCGTAACCATAATGCAGGTAGTCAGGAACCAAAGGCTTGCTGCAGGAGTAAGGTGGGGTGGAAGTAGCTATGTAAATAAGATCCAAAGTCCAGTTAAAATAAAACATGTTTCAACCTAAGCTCTTGACACACTTCCTGGTTGAAGGCATGGACTGTTTGGCTTCCGAAGGAAAAGCAGAGTCTGCAAAGCCAAGCACAGAGGGAGTTAAAGGAATTCTTTACTTGGGGTAATTATTATTGGAATGCTAATTGTCATTGGAAGGGGCTGGGTCTTGTCACTGGAGGAGAGGGAGGGCTAACTGTCCCTGCCCACCTCTCCCAATCTACCTGCTAAAGAATGGTGTATTTTTCCTACATCAGCAGTCTATGCTGTCATAAATAGGATCCAGCAAGGAGAATGAGGAAAGAGGAGCAGGGATATGAACCTGTTTGTCCGTGAAATTAATTAGATAATTAATATTAGGCCATGGAACATCCATGTGTGGCTGTTTTCTTTCTACGGGTTTCTGATATACACTGTTTTTTAATAAATCATTGGATCTTGCTTATTGTTTATTTATTTATTTATATTTATTTATTTAATGTCTGTCCTGCCTTTCTCCCAATATGGAAAGCAATACAGCTCATAATATGGATTAAAATAAACTGTATTATTTTATACATAATATGGATTAAAATAAACTGTAGAAACTAATAATTGTAAAAAAATCCTGTTAGTTTAAAAAAAAAAACATAACTGAGGTAGACCTCAGTTAACAAAGTTGATGACTTCCTGAGGATTACTTCTTTAACAGAAGATTTGGTACCGGAAGCAGAAATAACATAGGAAGAATACAGATAGGTTCCTACATTGCAAAAGAGAAGAGCTGTTCAATATGATTCAGCACATTTTAAAAATTCAAAATTAACAACAAGCAAACATGAAATGAAACAACCAGGTCAAATGTTAACTGCCTTCAAGTTGGCCTCAACTTATGATCACACCATGAATGAGACATCTCCAAAACACCTTATCTTCAACAACCCTGTTCAGGTCTTGGAGATGCAAGGCCGTGGCTTCCTTGATTGAATCTATCCTCCTGTAATGTAGTCTTCCTTTTTTCCTGTTGCCTTCAGGTTTACCTAACATTATTGTTCTTTCTAGTGAGTCATGCCTTCTTATATGACCAAAGTATGACAGCCTCAGTTTAGTAATTTTGGCTTCTAGAGAGAGTTCAGGCTTGACTTGTTCCAGGACTCATTTATTTGTCTTTTTAGCAGCCCATGGTATCCACAGAACTCTTCTCCAACACCACATCTCAAAAGAGTTTATTTTCTTCCTATCAGCTTTTTCCATTGTCCAGCTGTCACATCCATACATAGTGATAGGAAATATAATGGCATGGGCAATCCTAACTTTAGTAATCATTAAAATACCTTTGCACTTCAAGATCTTTTCTAGTTGTTTCATAGCTGCCCATCCAAGTCCTAGTCTTCCCCTGATTTCATGGCTGCAGTCTCCATTCTGATTAATGATTGATCCAAGGTATGAAAAATCTTTAACTATTTCAGTTTCCTCATCGTCTACTTCAGTGTTATATAAATCATCTGTGGTCATTATTTTTGTTTTCTTAATTTCAGCATTAAGGCTGCCATAGCACTTTCCTCTTTGACTTTCATCAGTAATTGTTCCGGGCCTGATATTTTCTGTGAGTAGTATGGTGTCATCTGCATATCTTAAACTGTTGATGTTCCTTCCTCCATTTTCCGCACTTCCTTCCTTTGAGTCTAATCTTGCTTTGTGTATGATATTTTTGATATAAAATTGTAAATATGGTGATAGAATGCAGCCTTGCCCGATCCCCTTGCCATTTGGAAACCATTACCGTATGTTTCTCTGTAATCTGTTTTAATCATAGCCTCTTATCCCAAGTACAGGTTATACATCAGTACAATCAAATGTTGGGCAATCAAACACCCATTTCTTTAACAGCAGTCCCTAGCTTTTCACAATCTATGCAATCAAAGGCTTGTATAACTATTTTTGTCCTTTCTCTTTAATGCATTTTCCATAGTTAAAAAAAAGCAGAAAAAACAAATAGTGAAACAAGGAAGAGTTACAAGAAGAAGATAGCATCTGAAGTCCCAGCAAAATTCAGTGAATGAGGCAGGGGGATGGTGTGATTAAAAATGTATCTGGAGCTGCTCAGAATGATGGGAGAAGTTTCACTTGCTGGATGTGGTACTGAGTAGAATTCTTGCCAAAACACAGCAAACCTGGGCTTGTCTACACTGGCTAAATACCCTGTCTCAGAGCCCTGTCGTCCATATGACACAGGGCATTTGCACCGTTCTGCCTCTGGGCAGTCCTCACCACCCCTGGGGCAGATACAGGGCTGAGACAGGGGGAAGGTGGGGTAGAGCCCATTAAAACACTATAGAATAATACCCAGTTTACTCTGTTATAGATGGCCAAAACCCAGATAAGGCCCCATGTGTTCGCAGGAGCCCATTTGGCAGCACCATCTCCCTGGGCCTCTCAGAAGCCAAGCAGAAGTCTTGCAGCACATGACCAAGGGTAGTCACATGCAGGGGGCCTTCGATCACATATTGTGGTTCCCCTTCCTGCCTGTGAGCCAGCAAAGGAAATGGTGGTGGTGGTGGCAGCAATGGGTTGGCATGCCTGTTTGGACTCTGGCTGATTTCGTGGAGGTAATGGCAGAATGGGCCTGCTCCATAGCTAGGATATGCTGGCGGGAAGCTGACATATCCTGGCTCATGTAGATTATCCCCCTAATGCTGAACTGGGAGCACAGACAACTTCTCTGTGGAACCCTATGCATCCCTAGTCTTTCATGGGGTTATGCTGAAGTATTTCTCTAGCATTTGGAGAAATTGCATGGGGTCATAATAGGGAAATAAACTTCTTCATTAAAATTGGACTGAAGGGAATCATGGCCTAGGTAAAAGCAGCCTGAAAGAATGACCAAACCGCCTATTTCTCTCTTAAGAACACAGCAGTGTAAGAACAGCCATTCTGAATCAGCCCAAAGACTCATTTAGCTCATTGGCCAACCAAATGTCTATGGGAAGCTCACCAATGGGGTGTGAATGCAACTGCATCCTCCATCATTCATTCAACTGATATTCAGAACCATAGAATCATAGAGTTGGAAGAGACCATAAGGGCCATCTAGTCCAACCCCCTGCCCTGCAGGGATACCCAATCAAAGCAGTCCAGACAGATGGCCATCTAGTCTCTGTTTAAAAACCTCCAAAGAAGAAAACTCCACCACACTCCAAGCCAGTGCATTCCACTGCCGAACAGCTCTTACTTTCAGGAAGTTAACACTGCCTCTGGTCCTGCAAGTGATACATAGCCACCTTGACTAGCAGCCACTGATGGCCCGTTCAGATTTGCCAGTCTGGATGGATGTTTGTGGCTAGTCATGATTGAGGTTGCACTTCCCTTAAAGGGCCACACTCATACTGTAGCTTGGGGAGGGGTGTCTCCTGGACTCAGTATTTTTTCCATGGACAGAGGTGCCTTTTTAATGCTCACACTGATACATCTGTTGTAACCTCATCTAGGGAAAGTGAGCCTAACCTCAGTTACTCCTGTGTTGGTTACACCCAGGCAAATATAACACTCTTTGCTTGGTATGCAAAGGGATCTTATAGCATCTTTGAGATTAATGGAGAGATAGAAGTTGGTAGCATAAGATTTTGTAGACTTAAGTCTACTTCATCAGATACATGGAGTGAAGGACCAAGGAACAGACCTTTATAGCTATGGATGAGCTGGTTGTACATGTCAATAGCAATAGAAATGCAAAACTTGTGGGTATGGTGATAAGGGACAAGTTCAGTTTTAATGATGGTCATTGGGGGGCAAAGGCAGGAGGAAAGATGTTACCTAAAGCCAATGTGAGTAAATAACCATATGAACGGTGGAGGAACTTATTGGAATGTAGTGTGATGCTGGCTGGGAACTAGAAAGGAGTTGTGATAAACTGGCCAAGAGAGCCCTCACTTATGAAGCTGGGTTGTTAATTAGTGTTATAATATGTGTACTATGCTAGGAAACCATTGTTTCGGTTCAACCCACTGTTGATGGGCTGGAGTTTATGGATATATTCCCATTCTGCTGTTTCTCTTTCCAATCTTCTTTTGTAGTTTTTGTTGTTCAAGGACTGCTATTCTGAGGTCCAAGATGGAATGTCCAGGAAGATTGAAGTGTTCTGCAACTAGTTCTTGTGTGTCCCCATTCCTAATGTCTGATTTATGTCCATTTATTCTTTGGTGCAGAGACTGGCCTACTTGCCCAATGTAGAGTGCTGAAGGGCATTGTTGACAGATGATGGCATATATCTCATTAGAGGATGAGAAAGTGGAAGTATATCTAATATTGTAAGTGATATGATTAGGTCCTGTGATTACATTTCCCAAATAAATGTGTGGGCAGAGTTGGCATCTGGGTTTGTGGCAAGGTCTTGTACCTGTCTCGCCATCCAAGTTTTGTGTTGTCCTGCAGGTAACTATTTGATACTGGGAGGCTGTCTGTAGATAAGTAAAGGGCTGCCACCAAGAGCTCTTGAGAGGGCAGCATTATTGTGCAGAATGAGTTGTCAATTGGGATCTGTACGTGACCACTAGTGGGATTCTGCCATTTCCTGTCTTTAGTCTGTTCTGTAATATATTACTCCAAGGTACAAGTCTTCATAGAGTGGGTACTGTAGCTTGAGGAATGCTTGTTGTACTTCCATCCCTGACTGGTGGGTCTGAAGAGACAAGATTGTTTTGGCTGGCTTAGCCGTAAACTATGGATTTGGTAGTGTGGAAACTGGAGGCAAATAAGTATGTCTTGCGGTCAGTGGGTTTGCAATATAGTGTGGTGCTTAGATTCCATTGTGTAGCTGTATGGTGGTGTCCAGAGAGTAAACTTGTTCCATTGATAATTCCAGGCTGAGACAGACAGTAGGGTAGAAGTTGTTGAAATTTTAGTGGGATGTCTTGAGTGAGCCCTCTCAATGAGTCCAAATTATAAAGATATAATCAATGTACCTCAGGTAGAGGAGAGGGTTTTGGGTGCAGGAATAAAGGAATCATAGAAGTGTTGCTCCAAATCAGCTATGAAGATGTTGGCATATTGTGGTGCCATGCATGTGCCCATAGCAGTACCATTAACTTAAAGGTGTATGTTTTTACCAAAGGTGAGTAGTTGTGTAAGAGAACAAAGTGGCAGGCCTTGGTGGTTAGGTCTGCTATGGTGCCATTTGGAAGGATGTTCCTGACAGCTTGGAGTCCATCCTTGTGTGCAATGTTGGTGTATATAGTCGTCCCTTCACATTTGTGGGGGTTAGGGGCGCAAGACCCCCACAAATGTGAAAAAACCACGAATAAAAATAGGCCTCGCTGCCCCCCGCCCTTCCCACCTTTATTTGTTTGGGAAAGGCACGGTGGGTGGGTGGGAGAAAAGCAGTGATGAGGCTGCCAGAGTCCCGTCATCGCTTTGGGAAGGGCAGGGGTGGGTGGAAGAAAAGCGGTGACAAGGCTGCCAGAGCCTCGTCGTCGCTTTGAGAAGGGCACAGGGGTTTTGGAGAAAAGTGGTGACGAGGCTCCCAGAGCCCCATTGTTGCTTTGGGAAGGGCCAGGGTGGGTGGGAGAAAAGCCCTTCCCCCACCTGCCCACCCCCACCCTTCCTGGAGCCAAACCCCGGGAGAGCAGGGAGTTGGGTGTGCGGTTTGCTTGTGAAGTGCTCCATTCAAATCAGCTCCTCTCCCTTGTGTGCAAGGGAGAGAAACTGATTTAAACATGGTGCTTGCTGAGCAAACCACAAATAGGTAGAACCATGAAAGTGAAAGCTGCAAATCTGGAGGGACAACTGTATAAGGATTCCACATCCATAGTGGCTAAAATGGTGCTCCCTGGGAGGTTGTGGATGGACTGTAATTTCTTCAGGGAGTCAGTAGTGTCCTTCATATAGCTAGGAGTATTGGTGACACATGGTCTACAGATACTGTCCATATATCCAGAGGTACCAACTATAAGCTAAGTGTATGAAGCATAGAAGATATATGCTGGTGAGCTCTTGAAGAGAAGATCTATGCTGCTCCATTTTGCTTGTATTCATCTACAAAGTGCTTCCAACTTTCTTGAGTTTTGCATATAATTTCATATTTGGAGGCTAGAAGAGGCAGTCAAATAAAGTGCACCTACTTGTAGTGCATTTATTTGCAATTGTAGTTCTAACACTGGTAGAAAAGAAATTAGTTGAAAAGGGTTGGATATATTCTCTTTAGGGGTAGAGATTTGAAAAATCAGCTGAATCTTACCAATAGATCATTTTATTTCAAACCATTTTAAGGGCCAAACTCCTCATTATCTTTGAGCTACATGGACTGGAACTCCCAGTGTAATTTCTTTCTTTTTCAAAGAGAAGTTGAGGCAAGTATCCTCAATCAGTGCCTCAGCCCACTGGTACCTCAACCCACTGCTTTTCCTAAGTAGGTGATACAAAGGGGGAAGAATGGGTAGGGGAACTGTGCCTGCATTTCCCCCTTCTGTGGCAATAGCAGCTGGGCAGGGGTGAGGTGTTAAGGTCATGAATCAGTGTATGGACCAAGGCTTAAGCCCCCTCCTTCAACATGGTTCCAGTCTGAACCATGTGGAATGCATTACCCATAAGGCTTCCTTGCAGCAGCTTTTGAGCAAGAAAATGGCACTGGGAATTCCAGACTGAGAACTTCCAAATACAGTGTGTAGGCTTGCCCTAAATGTTAACAGGAAGCAGGAAGCATCTATCCAAAGGCTGGGCTGCCTAGATTGGTAATTTATGTTGACTGCAGAAGCACTATTGGTATTGTCTGATTCCTGGCTCTTGTGCCACTTTTGGTTTATGGTTCTGTTTTATTATCTGTGCCATAGCTTTACTCTGAGTATGCTATATCTGTTTGTAGTCAAGGACTTGATCATAATAACACTGGAAGGAACCTCTAGTCAATGTTTTTCTAACCTGGCAAAGTTTTCTGTGCTAGAAATCCCCAATAGCACTTAGCTAGGGCTGCCAGCAGTTCATAATTTTAATGGAATATTTATATTTTAGAGATCCTATCCATGAGAAATATAGAAATTGTGTGAGTGGAGGGTTAGAGTGTCACTGGTTACTTTAGCTGTCACAAGCTCTTTGAAATCTTTTTGTGCCCAGTGATGAAAAATTGTGTTGAGCCAAGACACATTAGCCCCTGAGCTCCCTGTCCATTGGCTGATCACACACAAGAGCATGTAGTTGTGTCTGTTGCATGGCAGCAAGAGTAGTAAAGGAAACTTACACTGCTGCCTCCATTACATATTCAAGTAGTCAGCCAGAAGATTTCTTTTCTGGTCCCTCATGGGTTGTTAACGCCAAATCCAGTGACTGGAGCAATAGAGTCCTCAAAGCCAGTTGCAACACATTTGCTAGACACTATGAGGATAAGTTGCTCCCCTAAATGCTGTTGTTGTGGCAAATACAGTTGTCCCTCCATATCCACGGATTTGGTATTCACGGATTTAGGTATTCATGGCTTGAAAATATTCTTTAAAAAATAATAATCCAAAAAGCGAACCTTGATTTTGCCATCTTATGTAAGGGACACCATTTTGCTATGCATATAATGGGACTTGAGTATTCACTGATTTTGGTATCCATGGGGGGTCCTGGAACCAAACCCCAGCAAATATGAAGGGACAACTGTACATGTGAAGTGTCTGGTGAATCATCCAGCTGAGCTTTGTAGGATCAGCTTTAACAAATGTGGTTTGAGCTTGTCTGCTCCTGACTCTTGCCCGATGTGGCTTATTAGAGTTAGTGGAGGGACTCCAGCATGTGATAAATGCATCACTGTGTATGAGAGAAGTATTCTGCCACCTTGAAAGAGGTGGTGGTAGTCCACTCCTGTGAATTAAATATAACCATACCACTCAGGATTCAGACCTGGTTTAGGACTAAATTGTCTGTGGTCACTGCTGAGTATTGTATCCTCATAAAAGTCTCCATAGGTTGGGAACTGGTTACACAGTATTGTACGGTTCAGTTCCTACAGAGCTTGTTTCAGAGAGCAGCCCTTGTTGACTATGGCTTATCCTCTTGGTAGTTATTCAGTTAGGATAGCAGGGTACTATATCCTGTCTCCAAACCATTTAATTTCTATATAAAGCTTCTGGGAGGAGTCATGAAGGGATATTGAACACAATATCATCAATGTAATGACCTCATCTAGTTCATTATACGACCATCATGTTACACTTTCATAAGAACTTTCATAGGGACTGAATCTTTGTCTTTTTAACAGTGTAGGTAAAAATTAACACATGTAAAAACATGACCCTTCTAAAATACTTAACATAGCCATTTATCCATCTTCATCAGCAGCCATATATCCATCTTCATCTTCATGATCATCATCATCACCAGTTTCTTCCATAGTTTCATAGTATCTGTAAAGGCATTATACAGACATTTCATGAAGGCTTTCTGTGTACAGAATGCTATCCCTTTTATTATCCTTAACAATAATATAACTTAGCCTATAATCCATTCAGGTACACATTCTCATCTGTGATGAATTACACATCTCTAACAGCTCCTGTGTCTACACAGGCATTCAAGGATTTAATCTCCTCGAGCATTATTAAATCTTAATAGAATTTATTGCCACATATGCATGTATCTATTCTTAGTATAGCCTTACCAGTATCAGCATGACTCAACAATTTTGGGGCACCATATTAGGGCCAATTATAGGACTATCAAGAACAATCATTGTCATTTATCAAACAGTGTTTTCATGCACTGGAGACACAGCAAGCCGGCAGTCTGATTATGTTAGCTCTCTCTTGCTCTTTTTATCCTCTCCTTACACCTGCTCAGCTTGTCAACAGCCCAATCAACAAAGGTGTTCATTACCTCTTATCCAATCAAAATAGGGATCTTATCTATAATCCCACCTGAGAGTCATTACCATCCTCCCTGTTTCAACCAGTGTGCCTGCTAAGGTTTATTCTCTCTCAAATGTCTCTCTTCTTGAGTACAATTGTGCAGTTTTTTTGCTTACCTTATTTACATTCCAGATCATCTGGCATTTTCCCTGGACTGAAGCCAGCTGCTCAATGATACATCATTGAGCACACACACTCTCAGATCTAACTGCCTGCATTAATTCTTATACCATATATCTCACACTCTATAAGTTATACTAGGTTAATTCTTTTCTTTAAAGTTATATAAGCAGGCTACAAAGTTGGCTACTGACTATGTCTGGCCTGCAACCAGATTCTTGAAGGCACATAACAACAAATTCTTAGAGCACAGGAGTGGACTAATACTAATATATGAACATCTTCAAACTTGAAACTTGGCTTTAGGATATATAATAAGGTTGACATATCAACCTCAGTCCAGAGATGGCCCATCATGGAGCAGGACTACATCATATGCTGAAGAGTCAGGAAGTATAGAATAACAATTTTGCAGTATTAATCTTAGAAAAAAGTATTTAAGTTTGATCTTTTATTCATGTGTGTAAGTCATCTTAGGAGAGCTTTACCTGAAACAAAGGTTACATAAAATGTTAAAGCAAACCCAAACCTCTGTAAATCACAATGCTGTCTGGACCCAGTTAGATCCCTAAATAAATAACACAGGGTCTGTTGCACCTGATGACTTTCTTGAACTAGAGATTGCTAGGTAGTGTCAGAATTGCCTTCTGTCACTGTATGTTACCTGAGAGACCCATGTCAAATTCAGAGAAAGAACAATTCCAGTTTTCCATGGCTCAACTGATTAATTTATCTTCTGTGATTTTATAATATCTCTATTACAGTGGTCAGATTGCTCAGCATGAACAATCCTGTATTTATGGTTGTTCCTCAACCTAGTGTGATGGTTAGCCACCCAAACCAGATTTTGTTCCCTGGATCCCTCAACCAAACTCCAGGAATTATACAATACAGTGGGCAACCACTTATAACAGGCAACCTAAGAAACCCATTGTCTGAAGGGAATGGGCCAAGGCAGAACACATGCATGGGAGGATGTATCAACACTACCCTGAGAGGAGAGCTCAAGGTGCTTGGGGTAAGTGAGAGATCTGATCTCTGGCTATTTGAAAATAACCAAGAAAGAGTAAACAGTAGAAGCCCTGGAAATAAAGAATATATTCAATTCTAGTTTGTGGACAAGCTTATTGAGGCAGCATGACTTCTAAGCAATAATAATTCATCCTAAGAAAATCCTGGTGTTCTACACCTCCATTTGTGTCTAGTTGCATGAAGTCCAAACTAGTGTCTGTACAGATTTAAAACAGGAAAAAGTGGAGTATATTTGTCTGCATACCCAAAAGAGAAAGGGTAGTCCTTTCATTGACAAACCCTAGAAAAACTCTGATTGGCTAATACCTACAGTGAAAAAATAATCTAAGTAGTTAGTGCAGCTCAAGCCTTCAAGTTAATACTGAATGCTGTTGAGGAAGAACACTAGAATTAAAGTACTATGCCTCCTCACTTTCTCCCCAGTGTAGGATTCATCTCACTGTTGTGTTCTGTCCTTACAGGCCATACAGATTCTGATCGGCTTAGTTCACTTTGGCTTCGGGAGCATCTTGACCTGTCTCAGTGGTGTATACATGTTATTAATTGTCATCTCTTCATATGTGTACTGGGGAGGACTCCTAGTAAGTTGCATCAGCTCAACTAAAATGTAAAATGTGCACTGTAGCAGCAGCTACCTGTTTGTTTTGTAACTGATGGATGTAGGCAACGAGAGGATCTTCTTATGCCTCCAAGGGAGGGGAAATGGCATCATTCAAGAAGGCTCACGAATATAGAATTAAATAACAGCTGGGCCTTGTTTGATTTCAACAGCACTTGCGTTTGCAGTTGTAATCAGCAATTGTCTAGCTCTTCATCGTACAAGTATTATCCAGCTTGAGGCGGGAGGGTACTATCTTATCTCAAGATAGAGTACTATCTTGCTGCTACCTCTTACCACCTACCGCTTGAGGCAATATCTTCGTATTTCTTCATTGTACAGCTGGCCCTCAGTTGCTTGTGTTTTAAAAGAGGATGGGTGTGCACTTACTGGCATCATCATCATCATGCCACACCAAAACACAAAACAGCAAATTCAGAAAAAGCATAACATGAATTTGGTCTTAACCAAATTATCTTGGCTCCTAGTGTTTTCATATTGTAACCCCTGTAGACACCATGCTATTCATTAGTATCCCATTTTCAATGGGTAAATCTTTCCCCTACTGAACTTGAAGCAAAGTACGAACATAGTTTTTTTCTCTTATGTGTGATACAGTTCACCATTTCTGGATCTCTCATTGTGGCTGCTGAACATTACAAATCACTCTATCTGGTGAGTTTAATATTTATTTATTTATTGTCATTTATTGTATTCTTGGAAATGTTACAGCTCTGCAAATCCCCTGCCAGGTTGACCACTGGCTATGCTGGCTATGGAATTTGGGGAATTTTAGTAAAAAAAAAAAAAAGCTTCCAAACTCAGGTGCTATAATCTACTCTTCCTTTGAAATCTCAGGGCAGTTCACATGAGGCTCCTAGAAATCCTCCCATTTGGACAGGGCTGGTTCCAAAGTGCATTTCTGGAATGTATGAATGTAGTTGGAGCCCCATCTTTATTTCCCCAAGTACACTGTGTTGGAAGTTGCAGTTTTAGTGCACTGTAGGTAAAACACAAATATACATAAGCTACCATTTCTGTGTGTGTGTGGAAGTGGCTATGAATTGTGACTTTTTACTCAAATGTGATGTAACTGGATTTTCCCACCCATCAAATCTCAGCAAAATAAATATGGTGACTATGCCTGCAGCTGTAAAAGACATGAGGGAAAGGCTCAGGTAGAAGGGGTCCCCAGCAGACAGACAGTAGCAGTATTTACCCAATATTTGCTGACCATACGACCTAGTGGTACCATTCATGTTATAGATGCTGATTATATCCTCTCCAGTCATTTTCTAGATGATCTCATATAGGTCCTTACTTCCTGAAACAGTTACATTTCAGTTCTGAAAATGGGTAAGAACAGGGAGGCTGGTGGAATCCCAGCAAAATATTAAGAAGCAGTGACAAAAATAAATGTTAACTTTAAGATATAAAGTCTCTTCTTGAGCCTCTTCTGCACTGCATCAATAGGAGTATAGTGTCTAGATCGAGGGATGGAATAGTACCACTTTATTCTGCTTTGATCAGACCTCACTTGGAATACTGTTTCCAGTCCTGGCACAGCATTTCCAGAAGGGTATTGACAAGCTGGAATATGTCCAGAAGAAGGCGGCCAAAATGGTCAAAGGTCTGGAAGCCATGTGCTATGAGAAGCAGCTTAGGGAGCTGGGTATATTTAGTCTGGAGAAGAGAAGGTTAAGAGGGGACATGATAGCCATGTTTAAATATTTGAAGGGATGTCATGCTGAGGATGGAACAAGTTTGTTTTCTGCTGCTCCAGAGACTAGGACATGGAGCAATGGATTCAAACTACAGGAAAAGAGATTTCACCTAAACATTAGGAAGAACTTCCTGACAGTAGGAGCTGTTCTGCAGTGAAACTCAGTGCTTCCGAGTGTGGTAGAATCTTCTTCTTTGGAGGTTTTTAAACAGAGGCTGTCGAGCATACTTTGATTGTGTGTTCCTGCAAGGCAGGGGGTTGGACTGGATGTCCATTGTGGTCTCTTCCAACTCTATGAATCTATGAATATACCTAACACAAAGAAAATTCACCTCATGGTGAAGTGTGAATTGGTCTTTCACTTTCAAAGGCTCCCAGCTAGAAACTTGTAGAACATGAGAGGAAAATCTCTTCTTCTTGAGGTAAAATAATTACTTAGAAAATATCCAGATAATTAACACTAAATTTAGAATGTGATGTGACCCCTGTTTCCAAAGAGGCTATGGACTCTCTCCTATCAAATTTAAGACTCTGGATTACTGTGCCAAAGTTTTGCAATCCTTTTATAGTACAAACTCCACATTTTGCAGCATCCCCAGCACCTAACACCTTCGTAGGCATAGGGCCTACTGATCACTGCAAAGCCAATTTGTCCAGTTTGCTCTAAATCTTGTCAGAATTTTTGCAATAATTCTGTGGCTTTTGCAGCACCCACTGAAGCGTGTTACTGACCTACCCAGAATTATACCCATAGTTATCTATGAATGGAATCCAGTATCAGCTTATATTTAACAAAGTACTTAACTTCTCCTGGCTTTACCCCCAAAACCTGACATTTGCATTACTCAGTCATGCTGTGATCTTTAGCAGAATGGCTCTCCTTCTCCCCATGCAGCTGATTCCCTGGTAAAGTAGGTTGGAGGGTGAGTTACAGTTCTGGCAATGGTGTCAAAATTGTGACTAAGTACATAGAGCAGACTTAGATTCAGAGGAAGGAGGAGTGAAGATTGGAGGAAAGAATACCAACCATTTAAGATATGCAGATGATACTATGCTACTAGCAGAAAACAACAAAGACTTACAGCAACTACTAAGGAAAGTCGAAGAAGAAAGCGAAAAAGCAGGCTTAATGATGAACGTTAAAAAACAAACATAATGTCCACAGAGGATCTACACAGATTTAAAACAGACAATGAGGAGATTGAAATAGTGGGGGGGAGGGGGAATCCCATTTCTTGGCTCAATCATAGGCTAGAAGAGAGACTGCAGCCAGGAAATCAGAAGACTGGGGGCCCATCTCCACAAGGGGGAAAAATCCCAACTATCTCATACTATTGGCATCTTGCAGCAGCAGTGACATGTCTAAATGGTTTTTTTGACCTTGGAAGCCCCCATAAGTCCCACATTCCTGATGGCAGCTGCAAGTGATTTACTCACGTTAGTTCTTCACTGCTGCCAGTTTTTTTTTTAAAAGTGGTCCCAAGGTGTGCTGGTGCGATAGAGTGATTTTCCAAAGCAAAACAGAAAATATTGATCCTTTTTAATCACCTTAGTGAGCGCTTGCTAAGGTGAAAATCCAACATGGCGGCAACGGGCGCTTGCCCTCCTAGGAAGCCTCACCCCTGCTCTCACCCAGCCAATCAGCTTTGTGCTTCCCTTCACATTTTTTACTGTTCAATAATCCAAAATGTGAATAGTCCAAAAGAGCAAAAATAGTCCAAAAGAGAAAAAATGTGCACCAGCCTTGCAGTTTGTGAAAAAGTATGGGGATATCTGTGAAGGTTTTACCCCCTTGTTTTTGTCATTTTGGGCCCCCTCCTTCCAAATTCCATGAGGGGTATTTTCACTGTTTAGACAGGCCCTGGGATTGGGAAGGGCAGCTATGAAAGAACTGGATAAGATTATAAAATATTAATTGTAATATTTTTAATTGTATGTTATATTTTATGTTTTGTGAGCCGCCTTGGCTCCCATTCTAGGAGAAAGATGGCATATAAATAAAATAAAATAATGAAATGCAAAGATATAAAACAGAGTACTAAAATCAGGATCTTTCAAACAATTGTATTTCCCATCACCATGTTTGGATGTGACACCTGGACACTGAAGAAAGCAGATAGGAAGAAAGCCAACTCATTTGTGATGCGGTGTTGGAGAAGAGTGTTGAGGTTTCTGTGGACAGCCAAAAAGACAAACAAATGGTTCCTAGAACAGATCAAGCCCGAACTTTCATTAGAAGCCAAGATAACCAAATTTAGGCTGTGGTACTTTGGATACATCATGAGAAGGAACGGCTCACTCCTCACCTCACTTCCTACAAAAAAATAAAATAAAAAATAAAAATTGTTTTGCCCCTAAATACCCTCTAGGGGGTGTGAGCTATTTTTGCCATGGTGTTGCCCCCTGGGACAATTTCAGGTCTAAGAGAGGCATTTTCTTTAAGCAACAGGAATTACTTTTTTACTTCCTGTTTTAGAAAAAGATCTCTCCTGGGCTTAAAATGGCCCAAAGGGCATAAACATGGTAATGCTACGTGTACCCTAGAGGGCATTTAGGGTTAAAATTGGTCCCCTTCCCAATTTGGTCCTTGGGGCTGCGTGCACCCTGACATTTAGAGAACCTTTTAGGTCCCAGTTAGTTGCTAAGCATTTGTACTTAGATCTGTTAATCAGCTCTGCACCCTGGATGAGCTCTGCTAGTAAGCATGACTGTTCTAAAATTTTAAGATGAAAATTAATCTTTTATATATACCTTTTCTGGTATGATCAACAGCTATGGCTATTCCAACAGAAGAGAGGTGCAAAGACCTCTCTTACATAAAGACCAGGAATGGGCAAATGTTGTAAGACTGCAGCTCCCAGCATGGGTTATGCTGGCATGGGCTGATGGGAATTACAGTTAAGCAACATCAAGGGGGCTGCATGTTACCCTTTCCTGATACAGACTCATGGAGAAAGGGTGCCAATGTCATGATGTTACCCTGTCAGGTCATAATATCTGGAGTCCTATGTGTATGCTTGTTTCTTGCAGGTGAACATCAGTATATGCATGAATTTTATGAGCACTCTTGCTGCAACTGCTGGGATAATTCTTTTTCTTAGGGATGAAAATATTTTTTTTGGTCAGAACAGTTTTTCCATTTTGGAGGAGGTAAGTCTATATTAGAACTTCTGAATTATGAACTCATTCTCTCAGCAACTAAATGGCTGTGTCTCTGAGATCACTTAGGAGATTATCAGATGTGGGGGAATGTGCCAAAAAATCACGTTCCCAACTGCATCAGATCACTGAGAAAACAGAAAGGGCGACCGTAAGAGACGTTCTGAGGGCGTAGCACTACTATGGATGAGGCTTCTCTGTTGTATTGACGGGAGAAGCTGCTAATAAAAAGGGACGCCTTACTGATGCCTGCGCTGTGTCCCTGGAACACTGGAGGGTGATGTCATCTGGTAAGGTTGGCCCTTCCTGTTCTTCTAGCAATCTTTTGATGTGGTTTTTGCCTCCTTAATTTTGATGTAACAAACTATGCTGGCTGTTAAACCACTGAATGTCTTATCTTACCCTGGTGTGTGTGTGTGTGTGTGTGTGTGTGTGTGTGTGCATGCCTGCCTTCAAGTCACCTGTTGACTTAAGCCAACCCCATGAATTTCATAGGGTTTTCTCAGGCAAGGAATACTCAGAGGTGGTTTTGCCACTTCTGTCCTCTGAAATATGGCCTACAGCACCTGGTATTCACTGGCGATCTCCCATCCAAGTATTAACAAGGGTCAACCCTGCTTGGCTTCCAAAATCAGATGGGATCTGGTGCTTTTAGGGTTACTCCCTCTTTATTTAGTTTGCCCTCATTGTTGACATACACATTGCCTCTCATTTATCAAACGGTGAAGTGAAACTGCCACTGGGTAGGAGGTGTCTAAAGTGGGGTGGTAGGTGAAGTAAGTGTGTCACACATAAAGGGATTAGGATGATGAAGTCCTATTTGATGATGTATCTCCACTCACACCTTTACAAGGCTGTGGCTCCTCCTGCTGCCAGTTCTTAGATGTCGCAGGGTTTGCAAAATGAATCACAGGTTAGGGCTATGCATGGGGTGGGGTGGGGGGCATATGGCCTCAACCTAATCTCATTACTTCACATAAGGGGCTATCTTGATTGGGAGGCCTGACTAGATATCACACTGTGCCTTAGTTCACAGACAGAACGTTGCCTTGCCTTCAGAAGCCTTGGGTGATTTCATTAATCCAGAATTCAGAAGCCTTGGGTGATTTCAGGATGTGGACTCTCTGGTTTGTGGGCTCTAAATAATCTGCAGGTCGTCCCCAACTGGCCTACTGACCAAGTATGGCTGGTGACATCCATGTTGGTAGGGTTTTACTCCAGATAGTAATTTATTATTTATTTAAGTATATACCCCACTTTTCAGCCACAAAGGCTCTCAAATTGATTTACAAATTGTTAAGCGATAACTCTTACATATCTACCCTGCATTTTTTTATAGCGTGTTAGCTAATTGCCCCCACCAGCCGGGTACTCATTTTACCAACCTATGAGAGTTCATCTCAGGGTTAATAACCCTCAGTTTGGATCAGGGGTACTTTCCTATAAATGGTGCTGTCTATTGACCGCCCTAAAATGTTCTTTCACAGTCATCTTTTGAGAACTGAGTTGCTGTTCCCCATCCCGTCTTCTGCTTCTACTGTCATTAAAAATAAAAATAAAAATAAAAAACACCTTTTAGCTGGGTTTACATTTTTCATTTTTGAAAAAAAAAATTGCTGAAAAGGTTTTAAATACATTATGTTGCAAACCTTCAAAATCATATGATTGTATTTTAACAACTATAACTTGGATAGTTATATTTCTGTCATTTTTTTAAACAGTTCTTACTGTTATACGCAGTTTTGCTGTTCAAAGACAAACTCATGTGTTCCATTTTGACTTCTTTAACCAAATTATTTTCTCTCACGCTTTGACTGTAATTCTATAACTTTCCTATAACCTGTGGCATGGCTTTCTTTACATTTTTAGAGATTAGCCCAAGGGCTTTTGACCGTGCTTTTAATCTTTACCATCCTGGAACTCTTCCTTGGCATTGCCTCCTTAAGTTATGGATGTGAAGCAAAACGCCACCAACGTGATGGGGAGGTAAGCATCTTAACATGGAAAGGAGAATGTATAAGGTGCTTCCTTTTTCTCAGTTTTATTGCAAGTGGGAGGAGAAGGACAATTTCTAGAGAACTAAGGCAGAAAGAAGAGCTACAGAGAGAAAATGTAGACAATGGAAGCATTTGGAATGTTGTGCAGCATAATATCAACAGTGGCTGTCCAGTTACCCATTGTAATATATTTTTCAGGCAACACATATTGTATCCGATAGAATCATAACACACCATGGACGACTTCTACCAGTTTTTCGTCCTCCAGCTTATGAAGCATATGCCAACACAGGTTGTGACAATGCAGGCTGTTCAGGCCAAGCTGAATAGAAAACCTAAGAAGAGACTTTAAAAGAAAAACCCAACTAGAAAATCTATTCCTCCAGGAAACCAGCTTAATGCTCAATGGCAGATGCAGTTCTCTTGAAAATCTATCTATCTATATAATTCTCTTGTGTATGTTGCCATTTTCAGTATGCTGATTGGCCGCTTAGGAAACTTCCCAACCAATCAAAGCTCTCCCTTGGGCAGCCAATCAGCACACTGGGGGCGAAAACATGTAGAAAGCTTCAAGTCCTTTCTAAACATGGCAGCGGCAGAGGGGCTCTCCAGCGAGAGGTGTGTGTGTGTTTGTGTAGCGGTGTGGGTGTGTAGCATGGGGTGTGTTTATAGCATGGGGTGTGTTTATAGCATGGAGGTCTAGCGTGGTGTGTGTGTGTGTAGCTTGGTGTGTGCATGTGTGTAGCGTGGTGTGTGTGTGTAGCATGGGGAGTGTGGGTGTTGTATGGGGGTGTAGTATGGTGTGTGTGTGTAGCGTAAGGGGTGTAGTGTGTGGGGTGTAGCATGGTGTGTGTAGCGGGGGGGTGTAGTGTGGGGGTGTAGCGTGAGGGGGTGTAGCGCGGGGTGGGTGTGTAGTGTGTGGGGGCTGTAGCATGGGGGTGTCACATGAGGGTGTGTGAGTAGCATGGTGTGTGTGTAGAGTGGGGGTGTAGCATGGGTGTGGGGTGTAGCATGGGTGTGGGGGTGTAGCATGGTGTGTGGGTGTAGCATGGGGTGTGTAGCACGGAATGTGTGTAGCATGGGGTGTGTGTAGCGTGGTGTGTGTGTTTTTGCAATTGCATGGCAGCGGGGCTCTCACATCCTAGTGTGTTATGTGTGTGTGTGTGTGTGTGTAGCGCAGTGTGTGTGTGTATGTGCGATTGCATGGCAGCGACAGAGGGGCTTTCATGTCCTGGTGTGGTGTGTGTGTGTGGTTGCATGATGGCAGCTGAGGGGCTCTCATGTCCTGGCATGCATGGTGTGTGTGTAGTGTGGTATGTATACATATGGTTGCATGGCAGCAGCAGAGGGGCACTTGCATCCTGGCGTGCATGGTGTGTGTGTGTAGCATGGTGTTTGTGTGTGTAGTATGGTGTGTATGTGTGGTTCCATGGTGGCAGGGAGGCTCTCGCATCCTGGCACATGTGGTGTGTGGGTTTGGCCAGCATTTTGTGTGTGCGTGTGTGCGCAGTTGCATGGCGGTGGTGGAGGTGCTCTCAGTATGAAACTAGCTGTACCTGGCGTAACATACACCATTATAGTTGATTTGAAAAGTTATATATTAAAGTGTCAAATGATCATACTCTTGGCATGTTTCCTAAGCAGCCAATGAGCAGAGTGGGAACAGAAACATACCAAAGCATTTTATATGGTATGTAGATAATGGTATGTATGAGAGGCCTGGGTATGTTTCCTCTCCCAGTGTGCTGATTGGCTGCTCAGGAAACATATCCAACCATTCACCACCCACATGCAAATTCCCTCTCCTCTTCACAATCCACTCCTGCCACTCAATCTGCATTTACACCCCCAGCCTCACCAGTTGACTGGCGGAGGCCCCTTCCTCATCTCATTCCTTCAGCCAGTCATGGGCTGCAATTGGACCCAGGCAGTCAATTGGCGGTGGTGGCGGCGGCAGCAGTAGGGCAACAGAGCAAGTCAACCTCAACAATTCCGGGAGAACAGTATATTAGCTGGGTCCAGCTAGTTACTATGTATGTACAGTACTTCTCTATAGTACAAGACCTGAAAACAAGATTCTTGTCCCTTTAAAACAGCAGTGCCTCTTGCATAATGGGCTAGCTTCCCCATTACACATGCTACCTGCTTTTTTCTATCTGCATTCTAATCTTAATAAAACTTCTTAATTTGGAACCTGGGATTTGACTGTATTCTTGGAAAATCTAAGGACTTTTCCTGGGGTGCTAGAGAGCAGGCCATGATTTCCCACAGCAAATGTCAACCAAGAGGAGGTAAAGGGAAAACAAGTTCAATTTGCTCATCAGTGGGAGAGCTAGCTTGTAGTTGTCTCCCTTCTGGACTGAAAATTGACCTGAAACTCTTGAAGTGCATCTCACTAAGGAAGTACTGTATGGTAAACTGAGAAATGGTGGCAGAATTCAATGGATATATCATAGGCTGGAAATGCCTTAGGAAGGTTGGGTGGCCTGGATCCTGACTCTTTCTTGCTCCGGAAGCATTGATAATGATGTTCCATTTAGACTGTTCCCATTGGCATAATGGAATTGATTGTTGCATTCCCCTCCCAATCCCTTTCCTGTCTCTAGCAGTGCCTCTTCTGCTATTCTGGAGGGTCTCCCAATCCTTATGAGAAGAAGAAGATGTGTTGAGAAAGGAATGGTAGTCATTATTCATAATGATGTGCATTACTTTTCAGCTGCCTTTGGAGCATAGTTCATAAAGTTTGTTGACATATAAGACAACTTTCTCTCTAAGTAACTAAGGGATAAGTTACCAGTTAATGGGAGGGGAAGCCGCCATCAAATGGAAGGATTATTTAAAAATGTGTCAAGGAACAATACCATGTCTTGTTTAGTGACTGAATTTGAAACTGAAAGGATCCCCAAACTACAAAAGAATATTATCAAAAATTAATTCTTAAATTGTATCTGTCCATTTTTTTAGAAGATTAAAAAAAAATAGGAGAGAATTCTGGGAACAACAGTTCCTCTATCTGGATGGAATAAAATCTTCATTTAAAAAGCCCCTATATAATCAGTGTTAACATGAAAGACCATTACTTGAAAATTCTCTTCATCTGGTAAATGAACATTAGAAAAGCTAACAGCTAGGAGACAGTGACATGTGTCTCCAAATTATTTGTGTTAATGGATGATATCACCATCATATCTGGTACTCTTATCCAAAAGTTAAATTTCATTGGATTAAAATATTGCGGCAAATAAAATGAATTACTATATATGTGAAACAGTTAGAACTGCTGATAGAGGAAGTAGTTCAAACTGGGCACAGATGATTTAATTTCTTAGCTTTTGTCAGCTGTCAGCAGGGTCAGGTTCCATTTGGCTGAAATCTGGAAATGGGTGAATCTAATTGGGTCATAAGATGGGATAAGATCCAAAGTGAGGTGGGGATATGTTCCAAGGCAGCTGTCATGGCACTATCATCTCTAAAAGAAACATTTCTTAGACTAAGGAGCAAAATCTGAAGCTGGTTTTTATACAACCTGCTAGATAAGGAGTGGTCCTTGGGGGTGGGGGTGGGTCAAGATCTTGTGACTAAGTTTCTAAGTACTGCAGCCAACATGGCATCCTCACGGCACAGAGCTCAGCTTGATAGGCCTGCAATAGAAGTAGAAAACTGATGACGTATGTACCGTACCTTTACCACTCCTAACAGCAGCAAATACTGTATCCCTTGGGAAAATGGCAACTCCATGCTCCCAGCCCTCTGAGAATCAAAGAATGGATTATTAAATCTTGAGCATGATGCTCAGTTGTCACACTTAACTGAAATGTTTAGTGTCAAGGAAGAAGATAAATACTGTGAGACTTTTGTTACCAGTTAGTGCTCATTTGTTGCATTCTGGAAGTTTAAATATAATAGTGATGGATGTGCCCATAATTGCCTTCAGTGCCATAAATAATGGCAATTTATGCGCATTTCCTTTTAGTTTTGTTTTGCCCAGTTCTATTGTTGCTGTTGTTAATTTTAGTATAACTAATTTATGTACTGCCATTAATGTATGTAGTATATTTGTTAATTACTAACTGGTGTAATAAAACAATGTTTTGGAAAATCTTATTTCTATTCTACATGTGTGTATGTGTTCGTGTGTGTGTATATACATGCATATATAAATATTATATTAAAACAGTGCTTCCAGAGATAGTGTTTACAAGTGACAAGCCTACTGATTCACTATGTCAGGTACCACCCATAGACAGCTTGCTGAGCTCTGTGCTGATGAGCAGCTCAGAGAGCAGGCCTGTACAGGGTCAACACCATCAGTGGCATTGAAAAGTGTCATGAAAAACCTATATACTATACTAAGTTTCAAACTAGACTAGTTGAACGCTTTTGTGGGGGGGGGAGGCACCTGTTTGTCATAGCACATGATCTGACCTATGTACCTTGCATTTAGTATGTTTTCATTTTTGATTGGCCTTTGAAAAGTAAACACGGGATTATTTATGCAAGTCCGATTGCTGAGCCATGTACCTCTCAGGAACTCTCATTCTGGGAGGGAAGACGGGTGAATCAAATGAAATACCCATTCCTCTCAACATCCAGTTTGGTATTAATTGGTGCTTATTCCTCTAGATATCTTTCCTTCCACTGCTAGTTTAACCTACAGAGCAAAACCAACTGCAGAGGTGGTCATGATTTGAAACTGGAGTGAGGTTAATAGTTCAGCCACACCTCCCCTTTTCTCATGGAGTCTTCTCCATGTGTATAGTGTATGGAAGAGCTATTGTGAGAAAAGGACAAATATCTCCTGCAACCTTTCATGGTTATCGTGGAAGATTTTAGCTGTCAGTCCTCATTTTAGTTTCTGTTCTCCCCATTTCTGTTCTAATGTCTAGGAAGCCTTATGCCATGTTTCTCATGGACCGTGATACCCTGAACAGATTCATCTTGACAGTTACCATGCATTGACTGGTTTCATTGCTAGGAGAGAAAAGAAATCTTGACTTGTAAGCTTTTCTCAGGAACAAACTTTTTCATCATGACAGCATAGCCGCAAGTCATTAAAAAGCATCATTCTTCCCATGGCCATCCAAGAAATGTGAGCTACTAATAGCCCACTATGATGACTCTAGCAGAGTTTTCCTTTGTTATTTTTTTGTTGTTGCTTATTGGATTTTCAGCCTGCCCTTCTCTCCTACAAATGGACTCAAGGTGACTAATAATAAAATAAATACAAGTAGTATAGTTAAAAACACAAATTAATGAATTAAATGTACTTTAAGAATAATTTAAAACAAATAATTATCTTTTTTTGGAAAAAAGACAGCACCCACTTAGATTAAAATCCTCTTTTGCAGTAACCCAGTTGAACAACCATAGGCCTACCTAGATAAAAATGCATTTGTCTGAAAGTGGAAGGACAGCAGGGAATGGACCAGTTTAGTTCCCCAGGAGTTCCATAGCCTATGAGCAGCCACTAAGAAAGCCCTTTTCCACAACCCCAATATCCTATAATCTCTTTGGGATGATGGGAACAAAGGAATCCATACCAGCCTTCTCCTAATCTGGTGCCCTTCAGATGTGTCAGACTACAACTCCCACCATCCCTAGCTCTTGGGGAGGTTGGGGAGGGTTCTAGACCAATACATTTGGAAAACACCAGGTTGGGAAGGTTGTTCTATCCTTATGAATCTTGGCTTTGGGTTTTAGTCATGACTCTTTATGATTCTGTCTAAATTTTACAGGAGCTATCCAAGGTGCTGAACCCTATCCTCAAAACAGGTTTAGCAACTTGGATCATGCCTTTAAGCTGTGACTGAAATCTGGAGTGGATTCACCATTGCACTGACATCTCAGCGCCCAACTGACAGTACACGCTTGAAAAGAATTTCTGATATAGGTCCTGTCTATACGAGGTGGGGGGAATACAAACACATCTGAAAAAGTAGCCATTTGCAGTGTGGCAACCTGTCTTAATGGTCAAAAGAGCCTCCCTAAACTTTGCATGCCCCCTAGCCAACAAGATGGC
Organism: Gambelia wislizenii; assembly: GCA_030847615.1. Taxonomy (NCBI): domain Eukaryota; kingdom Metazoa; phylum Chordata; class Lepidosauria; order Squamata; family Crotaphytidae; genus Gambelia; species Gambelia wislizenii. Next base: position 341,637,960 of record JAUMIR010000001.1, read on the forward strand.
AGCCGCGAGTGATTAACTCACTCTTTTAAATCTGCCGCTGCCAAAAAATTTTTTAAGCAGTTTACCATGGTGTGCACATGCGATATTTGTATTTACAAGAAAGAGACAGAACAAGAGAGTAAAAGATCACAATTTTATTGACTTACCAGACCCTCACTTAGCTGAAAATCCAACATGGTGGCAGCAGGCGCTTTCCCTGTTTGTTAGCCCCCACCCCCCATGCTTGTCCAGCCAATCAGATTATGCTGCCTGGTCGCAGCAGCGTGAATGCAACTGTCCTAACGATCACACATTCACATGCCATACGGAGCTTTTTAAAAACTCCAGAAGAAGCCCCCAAAGTTTCCCACAAAGAGTTTAAGTGGCATTTGGCTGCCCCCCTTCTGAATGAGACATAGTTATGCCAATGTCCATTTGTACAGATCGCTTTCCATGTGATTGCCATTTGGATTATTTTCACCGTATAGACAAGCCCATAGATCTTATCAAGCTGGTAGTATTGTATGGGTGAATATGATCTGTTCCCAAGCTTTTAAGCCCTCTTTGAATTGGGTCTGAAAAGATACTGGTGAGCCTGTGCTACTGATGCAAGGCTGGAGTTACATATTTTTATTTTCTATCCCCTATCGTGATCCATTAAACTGTATTTTACAATAGTTCCAGCATAGAGTCTGCCTTCTGAGGAAGCACCACATAAATACAGTGCTATTATCTACACCAGAGGAAACTAGATTATAGTTTGCTTGTTTGGTCAGAGACACCAGAGGCCTTCTCTGGCTGGGAATTCTAAATGCCCTTACCTGAACTGCAAATCCCAGCATTTCATAGTATGGAACCATAGCAGTTAAAGTGGAATCATAGCATTGTGTAGTGGAAATTGGCCCTAGTCCTATATCACTGTGCCAATCAGCCAGGTTCCCAAATCACAAAAACTCTTTCTTCCCAATATTATGTTTCAGTTCACTCTCCCTCACCTGTCCCAAAAATAAATCCAGAAACCTGCTCAGTACTTCTACAGTCTCTCTGGGATCATTTACTAGAGAACAGAGAGAGAAAACACTGTGAATAATCAGTGTATTGGTTACACTGAAGCCTAGACCTCTGGATGAGTTTTCCCAGGAGCTTTATAGAGCTGTTGAAGAGCACCAAGGGTAGGATGAAACCCTGTGGTAGCCCTAAGGTCATGGGAATGAGCACATATCTCCAAGTACTACCTTCTGAAACCAACCATGTAGGCAGGACCACAAAAGGACACTGTGGTCAATTATACCGAATGTTCTGAGACGTCTAGTAGGACCAAGAGTGTTGTACTCCCATCATCCAGTCTTCAGCATCACGGTGACCAAAGCTGTTTCACTGCGGGACCCCAGACAGAACCCAGACTGGATTAGTTCTAGAGCAGTGAGCAATTTTGGTCAGTCCAAGGGTTAATTTTGTGCCACCAAGACTCTCTGGTGTCCATAAGGACTGCCAAAAATGCCCCCCCACACCAATAAAAACCATCTGGAAGTGGCCTGAAATACACTTTGGGTTTTGAAAGGTTGATATTTTTAAAATATTAAAAGATGCAAGAGGGCCATGCAAGCTCTTTAACATATGAATTGTTGCTTCTGGAAGCATCAAGAGGAGGCAGTTTACCCTGTTGGGGGCTGAAAAGTGCAGCCTGGAGTAGTCTGGGTGGAATTATTATTGTTGTTATTTCTTACCTGCATTTCCCTATGGAGCGAGCTGGGGAACAACAAATTAATATATAAACATAGGGTTTGTCTATACAAGCTCCAAAAAGCTGGAGTGCCCCACAGTAATGGCATTTTGCAACAGCTGCGATTTGTCTTAATGGTGTTTTTGCCCCCATAAGCTTTCCATGCAAGATGGCAGCCATGAGTGATTGACTCGTGTTTGTACTTACCTCAATTTGCTGCAGTCGAACTTTTTTTTAAAAAAAAAATGATGTCCAAGGTGCGGTAGAGCCATTTGTTGATTAAACAGAAAAGCAACACCCCCCCCCCAAACCACCCAGTTTTCTTGGCGCTTGCTTGCTAAGGTGAAAATCCAACATGGTGGCAGCAGGGGTTTGCCTTGTTAGCAAGCCCCATTCCCCGCACTCACCCAACCAATCAGCTTTGCACTTCCTCTCCTATGAGAAAGTAATTCATATCGAATCGCTAGTTCCAATGAGCAGGAATGCACATTCCCTTTGCTGTTTTTTAAAAACTCTGGGAAAAGCCACAAAAGTTTTTCTTGTGGAGTTTTTGATGTTTTGGGCTCCCCTCCTTCCCAATATGGCAAAACAATGTGGAATGCCATTAAGGTAGGATTCTCCTCACTGCTTAGACAACCCCATAATGTTGGTTAAAAACATATCAGGTAAAAACATATATCAAGTTAAAAGAACAAGTAAGACCAAGACATCTTAAAACAATCAATACACAATTTAAAATTCACAATTTAAAATAATCTGGATAAGCTTGCTGGAAGAGGTTAGTCTTTAATGTTGGGGCTGCAAAAGCAGCTTTGAGGGCTGCATGAAGTCCAGGACCATACTTTGCCCATCCATCCTCTAGACAATCAGTTTCCTCCAAAACCACTTGGCGCTCGGAGACCATCACCTCCTTTGACACCTTACTCAGAAAGGGAAGGTTAGCGACCGTGCATTAGTAGACCAAATTCTGTGGGTCTAAATCTGGTTTCTTTAGTGAGAATCAGAACTGCTTCTTTAAGGAAAACAGGGACCATGTCCTGTTTCAAGGAGGCACTTATTACTTCCGAAGCCCAGGTTATCAAAGCCAGATGTCTATGGCACAGATCCAACAAGCACCCAGATGGAGCCCAAATCTCTGCCAGTATATTTACACTGTCATGAGAGGTGGGTGAGTGACTATTCTTTCTTCCCCACTTCTTCTCTGGCTGTGCAACACCAGTCGGGGGCTCACGGGTACAGCTCCCCCCTCTTGGCCACTGTCAGCTGAAGAAGGAACAGACTTGTAAGAGAGTTATTATGCCTATGTTTGTCACCCAGAGGAATCTAACCAAAAATTATCATGTCATGAACACATGCAACAATTCTAACTTTAAACTTTAATTCTGTAAGTGAAATTAAAGAACTTGCAGATAAGAACTTTGACATCAGTTATATATGGTTATGTCTAAAGTTAGAACCTAGAATATATGAACCTTAAATTGCAGCATTAGTCATAAAGTACAAAGTTAAAAAAATAAAATTTTAATTTTACATGCATAACAGGTTATCAAAAGTTATAAAACTCAAATTAAAATGTAGTGGGTGACACTTCCAAAAAGCAAAGCCAGAGTGAATCAGTGTTAGGACTAGAATGCCATGAGCTTTCCCTTCCTACTTTTACTACTATTTTTATTATTATTTTAAATGTTCACCTTATTTGCTTTTTAAAAGCTATTCTTCTGAAAAGCTAGGCCTCTAGAGCATTTGGTGGGTTGGGCCTGTAAGCCATTTTATCCTGATTCATCTAACATTTAACTCTTCAGTCTCTCAATTTTTGAAACAATGCTGTACTGCCCATGCCCAAATTGTGGACTCATCTGGTGAAAGACCTGCAGCCCATACTTTGCAGAATGGGACAATGACATGTGGGGGACAATGCCAACCATAAAACGAATATACAACAATATATGCAGTGCTTTAAGGCTGCAGTCCTCTATACACCTACTGAGAAATAAGACCAATTCTACTCACCAGGACTTACTTCTATGTAGATATTTATAGACTTTACTCTCTGGCTTTTCTTCGCAAACGAAGATTCAGGAAGGACACCTCCCACGCTTTCTGTAAGCGCGCTGATGACTAAAAAGGCCAATCTGAGATAAACAAATCCGGTTGCAAAAAGCACAGCAGAAGGTCTCCTTGGGTGACGTTTTTGGGTTGTGATTCTTTCTACGTTGTCGTTTCTTTTCAAGACTTGTTCAGCGTGAGTTCTCAAATAAGGCTGCAGCATTGTGGATAGTGCGTCTCCATGCCTCCCGATGTGAGGCCAGGGGAGACCACTGTTGGTGATCAATTTGGCCGAGCCCGAGATGTTGTTTCAGGGAGTCTTTGTATCGCTTTTTTGGAGCACCCCTCTTACGCTGACCCATGGCGAGTTCACCGTAGAGTACTATTTTTGGGAGGCGATGGTCCTCCCACTGTTAGTGAATTGTTCCTGTTACAATTTTAACTGCTTGCTCCTTAAAAAAAAAATCAACTGAAATGTACATGATGCCATCAAACTAGGTGATGAGGAATCTGTCAAAGCTGGGTTTCTTCTGGGCCATAAGTCAGAAGTAACTAGTTGTAGCAAGGCATAACCAGGTTACATTCTGGGTGTACCCCTATGGGTCTAAGTCATTTCTTTTGTGATATAATGGTGACAGTGTTAGTTACTTAGTGACTCATTATCTGCATTTCTTTTATACTAGAGGTCACCAACCATGTAATACAGCACAGCCGTATCTGCAGAACCAATATCTACAGTTTCAGTTATCCAGGGAACACAAAATAGGGGACACATACCATAGAGTTGGGCTGGAAAATACCTAGCTAGGCCCTCCAATGCAACTCTTTAATATGTTTGTACAGCAAGTCCTTTATTTTAATAGTGTTTGCTATTATTCAGTTTCACTTATATATGGTAAGTCCAGGAACGTATACCCTGTGGATACGAGGGACAACCTGTTTATTGTGGTATGGTAGTGTTGCTAAATTATTGTTGTTGTTTTTTAAAGTTGCTACTGTAATGTGTAACAGCTTTTTCTTCATAACAAAAGTTACTGTTTTAATACTGTAACTATAATGGTAACTGAGAGTCTTCTATTGAAAGTTTTCTTCCTGTACAAACCAATTTTACTTTGGAGATCCACGTGACATTTTCTTCATCTCAAAGTATTTCCTGAGAACTCCATTGCCAAAGACTTTTCGTTCCTACTTCACAGGTCAGTTTAAATTAACCTGGTATTTTCTGAAATGAAACATATCTCTGCTTGGCTGTCTGTACTGTTGCAGAACTGTTGATTTGGACTGTTTCTGGACAACAGCAGCAATAATAACAATAACATATGATGAGGAATCCTGGGTGCCGGTTCCACAACAGGATAAAGTTCGCGAGATTCCAGATTACCGTTCTTTCGCATCAGGAGCACATAATTCCCACGAATTCTGGCTTATTTGGAAGATGCAGCAAGTTTCGGTTTTCCTTAGTTTACACAGGCAAAGGTGGGGGGGGATTGCCTCCAGATGATTAAAGCCAGGCAGGAGGCGGGGAGGGAGCAAGGAGGGGGTCATAGACCATAAATAATGAGAGGGAAGAAAAGCACAAACAAGCAAAAGAATGATCTGTCAAGTTCCGATTGTCTTCCCCTGCCCCAAAAGCCTTGAATAAAGAAAGGAGTGAAGGGAAGCGCAAACAAACAAAAGCCTGATGGAGCGATTGTACATACGCACGCACGCACACACATACATACACCACCCAAGCAGGGGCTAGCCCCATTCCTGATGGTCTTCCCTGCTCCGAAAGCCTTGAATAAAGGCAAGTGAAGGGAAGGACAAACAAACAAAAGCACAAACGAACGTGCGATCGGCTGGTTGCCACACGGATGAACGCACACACATACACATGTACACACCACCCAAGCAGGGGATAGCACCATTCCTGATCGTCTTCCCTACCCCCAAAACCTTCCTTTGAAACAGACAGGAATGGCTCAGAGCAGATTTCCCAAAGTGGGCTGCTAGCAGAAGAAGGGGCAAATGGCAGGCTCCATGGATTTCTCTCTCCAACCCCTCCGTCTATTCGGAGAAGGCACAATGGTCACCCCAACCAATCAGGATTCAGCTCTGCTCATGCTAATTCAAAAAGGTTGATGCAAGTTCACACGGATGGTAAGTTCCCACAACCAATTGTGTGCATTTTCACGAACTTAATCAAAAAAGTCGAGAAAACTAGCAAAAGCTGATATTGCGTGACTTAAGGGTTTTTCGCACCCCCTCCTTCTGAAAAGGGCGCTGTGGCTTCGAAATGCATGGGAACTATCAGGCTTCTTGTCGCATTCTTTGAGGATTTATTTTGCTGTGTAAACGGCCCCCTGGATCTCACTAAAGATCTCTTTAGTCCAATTTTCTGTTTGTATTGTGGTCAGTCAGTTGCCTATGGAAAGCCTATATGACCTATGTTCATTGCATGCTTTGGAGTGCCAGAAACAAAGAAAAGCTGTCTGAGGCAAAAAGGCTGACCATCTCCAGTGAACAAAGACTCTGGTTCAGGAAAACTTTGGTTCATGGACACTATTATGGAATTTTGAAGCTGTGTGAACCTACAGTATAGAGGCCAGTGTATCCTTTAAGATAAAATATAGGACACAAGGTTGAAAGACAGCATTTGAAGAATTGGCTGCTCATTTGCAGACAAACTAACAACCATGTCTAAAGATAAGACAGCACCTGCACTGGAAATTCCCCCAATTAAAATATACTTCAAAACTGAGAATTTATGCCTTAGTGTCTCTCTGACTATGTGATCTGCTTATTTGTTATTCATGTTCAGTTGTTATACTTTTCCTTTTTTGTGACTACTACTTCATATTTTAGATTACTGTTTATAATTATGTACTGCTTTTCACCAACTTGTCCAGCATTCCAATACATTTTAAATTTGCTTTACTTTTGAGTGTGCTGCTGGTTCAAAGATCTGCTCATTGCTTATTGCCCTGCTCACTGGAGCTATATACCAAGAGTAGTATAGAAAAAAGAACCCAGAATTTTCAAGAACTAGCTAAAATGGCCACCAGTAAACAGCATTGTTTCCAGGACACAGATTCAACAGAGATCAAGCAAGGGAAAGAGGAAGGTTTGCACCAAAACAAAATGATCTTCATGTGTAAGTAGCGGAATATTGCTAAGCACTTTAGTACTTTGACTGTACCATCTAAATAATAAAGAAGGTACAGTGGAAATGGGTGAAAATCAATTTTTGAAATGCTGCATGAGCCTAGATGTGACCTGCAATCAGTGGGAGGAGGGAAGAACACAAGGGAAGGAAAAGGGAGGAAAACATGGGATATTTCCAAAAAGAGTTTGGATACAAACCAGGAACAGTGCAGATAAAATCAAAACAAAAAGAACTGGAAACTCTAGACACTTCTAGAAACTCCCCCTTCCCTTTTGGATGATCCCTAAAACTAATTTTAAGATTTTGAAACTTTAACTAATTACTTTCCAAAGTAACTCAAAATCCTATGGCCTGCATGACTCTAGAGAAGAATTTATTTGCAGAAAGGGGTTTCACTCCACAGAAGTGCAGGGGTTGGTAAACAGCAATGTCCTGAATTCCTGCACTCCCCCAGTAGAAATTTAAGATACAAAAGTGGTAAAGAAAGACTGGGAAAGCAAGGGAGCAGAAGGGCAGGGGCAGGAGTGGGGCTGAACAACCCATATCTTGGAAAAGGGGTAGAGAAAATGGGCGCTGGTGGACTGCAATAGGAACATCACAACTCTAGAGGGCACTCCAGTGTAACAGAAAAGGAAAAACGATTAGTGAGATGCAAGCGTTCTGGAAAAACAGAAAGTTTTCAAAGAATTCGCTGCGTTAAATCTGTAGTGCATAAAAAGGGCAAGGAGAGCGGAAGGACTCTAGCAGCACCTCTAAGACTATTTTCTATTTTTACAAACGCTTTTGTGGCTGTCACTCAAGAAAACAGAAATCCCCAAAATGTGAAGTCGAAGGCTTTCATTGCCACCATCCATAAATTTTCCTTGGTTTTTTCCCGGCCTGTGAGGCTGTGTTCTGGAATAGTTTCTTTCTGATGTTTCACCTGCATCTGTGGCTGGCATCAGATGCCACAGATGCAGCCGAAACGTCAGAAAGAAACTATTCCAGAACATGGCCTCACAGCCCGGAAAAAACCAAGGAACATCCCCAAAATGTTTGCTATCTGGGCGGGGAAGGAAGACAGCTTTTATAACTATAAGGAGTAAGCTTGAGGGGCAGGAACTTTCTTAGCCACGATTTATAAACCACTCTGGAAGATTTTAAGCCAAAAGGGAGAGTAAAAAAAATACTATAAATAAATACATAAATAATATTCTGGAGAGACGCCTAATTCTCATCCGATGGTATAGTCCTCTGAAGGGAATGAAAGTTTATGCTGTGGTACGGTGCTGTCTACAAAACATCACTAAACTCCCTGTTGTTCTATCATTCTGATTTCTTCCCCTCCATTTGGAGACAGGAAAAGCGCGTACTCGTGAGAGCTAACAATGTGAATGAATCCCCCTGCTCACAGAGTTTTAGGTTCTGCGGTGGTCTCAAAAAGCGACAGAAAAGGGGGACAGGCGGGGGGGGGAAGGCGGGCGTGTTGCTTGTGAAGGAAGCCATGGGAAAGGGTCTGGCGACAGGCTGGGAGAGGATGAGAGGAACCTCACGGGCCTGCCTCTTTTCTCCTCAGGGCTGAGTCGTAAGTCTACCTGGCAACTGGGGCGTCGTCTTTGACCTTTATTATTGTGGAAAGGTGGCATGCTTGAAAAACCACCATAAAAAGTGGAAAAGATTCCGCGCTTGCTGGCCATTGAGAGTGGGGAGGGAGCGGGCAGGGTGGCTGCAGCGAAGCCACAGGGTGGGGCAGGGGGTCCGTCTATACAGTGAAAATACCCTTCATGGAATTTGCTGGGAATCCTACCTGTCTAAACAGGATCCAGCACCAATCCACACTATTCGGAAGGAGAAGGGGAGGGATCCAAAATGGCAGAAACACCAGGGTCAAAGCCTTTGCAGATATCCCCGTACTTTTTCACATACTGCAAGGCAGATGCACATTTTTGCTTGTTTGGACTATCAAACAAAAATCTCAAAGGGAAGCACAAAGCTGATTGGCCTGAGAGCGGGAGTGGGGCTTGCTAGGAGGGCAAGCGCCCACTGCCACCATGTAGGATTTTTGCCTTAGCAATCACTTGCTAAGGTGATAAAAAGGATCAATATTTTAATAATAATAATAATAATAATAATAAAAAAATTTTATTTCTATCCTGCCCCTCTGCAACACAATCTTACAATATAAAAACTCCATAGACACAGTGCCCTAGCCCACCCACCCCTTAAAATAATATTAAATTATAAAAGATTAAAACATACAGTAATTAAAATATATAAATTAGAAAGAAAAAAATAAAACATACAATAGTTAAAAAATCTGATTGCAGCTCAGAAAGGACAGCCGAGTCTTGGGCCGGGATAGTTATTCAGGAAAGGCCTGCCGGAAAAGATCCGTCTTGACAGCTTTTTTAAAGCTGTCTAAGGTGGTAATAAGACGGATCTCGTCCGGCAGGCCATTCCATAATCTGGGAGCAGCAGCAGAGAAGGCCCTCTAGGAGGTCACCGACAGCCTTGTTTTCATAGGCTGTAACAGATTCTTCCCAGAGGACCGAACTGCGCGGGGAGGGTCGTACAGAAGGAGGCGGTCCCAGAGATAAGTTGGACCCAAGCCATGTAGGGCTTTAAAGGTCATAACCAACACCTTGTACTGTGCCCGGAAACTAATAGGCAGCCAGTGGAGAGCTTTTAGCACAGGTGTTATATGCTCTCTTCTGGAAACACCAGAAATCAACCTGGCTGCCATGTTCTGAACTAGTTGAAGTTTCTGAGTCAAGCACAAGGGAAGCCCCATGTAGAGCGCATTACAGAAATCCAGATGGGAGGTTACCAGTGCATGTACCACAGTTTCGAGGTCCCTGGTTTCCAGGAAAGGGCGCAGCTGGCATATCAGCTGAAGTTGATAGCAGGCACTCCTGACCGTCGCATTTACCTGATTAGACATCTGGAGCATCGGGTCCAGGAGCACCCCCAGACTGCGAACACAGTCCTTGGAGGAGAGTGTAGTTCCATCCAGGACTGGAAGTTGTATTCCCAGACCTGGTTTCGGGCCTGTAACTGTTAGTACCTCCGTTTTGTCTGGATTCAGTCTCAATTTGTTTTTCCTCATCCAGTCCATTACTGCTTTAAGACAATTATTGAGAGGAGAGACACCATCTGAAGTCGAAGCTGATGACCGAGACATGGAGAAATATATCTGGGTGTCATCAGCATACTGATGACTCCGCACTCCATGCCTCCGAATGATCTCTCCCAGCGGCTTCATATAGATGTTAAATAGCATCGGGGACAGGATGGCACCCTGAGGAACGCCACAGTTAAGCTCTATTCTGGTAGAGTAACTGTCCCCGAGCCTCACCCTCTGGGATCTGCCCGAGAGGAAGGAACGGAACCACTGCAAAGCAGTGCCTCCAATTCCTAACCCCCTCAGGCGATCCAGGAGGATGGAATGATCTATTGTATCAAAGGCCGCTGAGAGGTCCAAGAGCACCAATAGGGTCACACTACCCCTGTCGATACCCAAGCGGAGGTCGTCAGCCAGAGCAAATTTTCTGTTTCACTTTCGTATAAAATTGGAGAATTGCTCTATTGCACCAGCACACCTTGGGATGACTTGTTTTAAAAAAAAAAACCAAACTCGCGGAAAGGAAGAACTAACATGAGTAAATCACCCGTGGCCGCCATCAGGAATGCGAGGCTTATGGGGGCTTCTGAGGCCAGAAAAACCATTTGGACATGTTGCTGCTGCTGCAAGATGCCAATACTATGAGATACTTTGGATTTCCCCCCCTCATGTAGTTGGATCCAGGGATTCCGACCTTAGCAGTCTGCTCTTTCACTGAGGCACAGCTTCATTCCTCCCAACCCAAATGGTGATGGGAGGGAGAAGCAGCCTTCATCTCCCAATTGTTATTGTCATGTGTCTTCAAGTTGTTTCCAACTTACGGTGACCCTAAGGCAAACCTATCATGGGGGTTTCTTGGCAAGATTTGTTCAGATGCTGTTTGCCTTTGCCTTCCTCTGAGGCTGAGAGAGGGTGACTTGTCCCAGGTCCCCTAGTGGGTTTCCATGACTAAGCAGGGATTCAAACCCTGGTATCCAGAGTCGTAGTCCAATGCTCAAACCACTATACCATGCTGGCTTTCATCTTCCAGACCTCCAGCATAAGTATAGGACCTCCAGCCTCCAATAGGCTCTTAGCTGTAGTGGCCACATTCTGTGTGTACTGTACTAATTTAAACGCCTGACCAGTCTTTAAAAACAGATGTATGGTAAAAAAAAGATGCATGGTGGGACATGCCATCTAAAACAGTGGTTCTTAACCTGTGTTCCACAGACCCCCAAGGGTCCGCAATGTCCTCACGGGGTCCACGAAGGCATGAAGGCTGCTTGGCACACACCCTCCCTGCAGTGGACAGGCACGTGACAGGAGCCAAGGCAAAGGCTGGCTTCGCCTGCACGTTGCCATTTAATCAACTCCAGCCACAAACCTGCAGGAAGAAGCAGAAGAAAAGTCTTCTCTCCCCCTCCAGTGCCTCTTAGGTAATGTTTAACAGATTGTGTAACTGTATTATTATTGTTGTTGTTTTAAATCTTGAGTTAAATCTTAGGGGTCTATGGCAACAAAAGATATTTAAAGTGGGTCCCTGATAAAGAAAACATTAAGAGCCACTGGTATAAAACATCTGGAGGGTACTAGGTTTAAAAGAGTTTTCCAAGGTACAGCTAAATGCTATCCCCAAAATAGGTTTTTAACATGCAGGCTTTAAACGAATAACTGTTTGCAGAGAGCCTTTTTAATATGGGTTGCTTTATTTTAACTTTTGTATGCTTTTAAATTATTTTATACTGTGTATAATCTGTGGTTTTAGTGTGATTTTAATTGTGTTTAAAATTATTTTGGTCAGGTTTTTAGCTGAATGTGTGTTTGTCCCACACTAGGATAAAGGTGACATATAAATGAATAAATAAATAAATAAATAAATAAATAAATAGGTTCAGCACCTTGGCTAGCTGCTTTAAACTTTGAACTAAAACCTGGAGCAGATTTACCAGCCAATGTCACGGGAAACTGTCAAGCCAATTTTTGTTTAACTCCTTCCTTAAATAATCCTTAGCCTTTTGCTTTTTCCAGTCTCTTCTCCCCATAAATTCCTGCTAAACATCTGCAGATTTGAGATATTTAAGATCCAATTTAAGATTCTCTCCTCATCAGGTGATTGATAGGAGCCCAAGAATTGCAACTGTGGGGCCAACCTGGATAAGGAATTTTGGCACAGAAGTTATCAGCCATCAATGCTGGCAAGGCAGATGCATGAACAAAGATGACGATAGATATACCTTCAGAACTAAAGATTGTGATCTTGGAGGAAAACAACAGTGAAGAACAGTTTGGTCCTTCAGGACTCTAAAATGCAAGGGGATAGCATGGCAGAGGAGGCATCCCCATTTCTCTGGGAGCTGGTGAGAATGCCTACACCCCACCTTACAGAGGACCACTAGGAACCTCACATACACAGACCTGCCCAGCTGGGGTCTTATATACCCATTGCACTGTGCTATACATGTACTTTAAATAGTTTAAAATTTGTAGGCCATGCTGTTGGCTCTGCTTGGACAATGGTCTCCATTACATCTCCCTTCCCCTCCTGAGAATATGAACATTGTGGGATTGTGCAATTCAACTTCACATGATTGTAAGCCAGTTTATGACATAACTTCCTAGCAGGGTGCCAGGCATTGTTTTTAATAGGCAGGCTTGGTAGTCATTCATTCATTCGTTTATTCATTCATCCATTCATTATTGCTTTATTAAATATAATATTTATATCCCACTCTGCATCATAAGATCTCTGGGACCCATACAATAAGATCAGTTCACACAATTTACAATTTAAAACAATAACAATCACCTCATTCTTCTAAAAACATATTAAATAATTGAATAATTAATCTTGGCACTGGAATGAAAACAATGTTGGCATCAATCAGGCCTCCAAAGGGAGGCCATTCCTAAACTGGGGTGCCACAGTGAAGAAGGTCCCCTCCCATGTCCTCCTAGTCAGTATATTGCTCCCACAGGTGGGACACAAAAGGGCTCTTCCAGCACAGCCAGTCCTCAGTCTGGTATATATATATAGAGAGAGGTCTTCCTTCAAATATCCAGGTTCCAAGCTGCTGTCATGGCTAGCACTTTGAATTCAGACATATTGGCAGCCAGAGCAATTCCTCTAAAAGTAGTCTAGTATGGTTTCTATAAATTCTATCTATCTATCTCTCTATGGAGATTTTCACATGGGGAAATTATTCCCCAGGGAGATTGGGACATAAATAGGGCTGTTCTGGAAGCAACACCATGTTTTGCATGCCCCTTTCCCTCTCCAGATCTCCCGTCGTCCTCACTCTGCTCATTCCATTTCCCTCCCACTAGATTCTGCAATTTTTTTTTATTAATGAGGGTTCATCATTAATAAAAAATCACGGAACCTAGCGGGAGGGAAATGGAATGAGCACAGAGTGAGGACGATGGCAGATCGGGAGAGGGAAAGGGGCATGCAAAACATGGTGTTGCTTCCAGAACAGCCCTATTTATGTCCCGATCTCCCTGGGGAATAATTTCCCCATGTGAAAATCTCTTATCTATCCATCCATCCTTCAAAATTATACCTTGTCATCTATCCAAAGTACTCAGAATGGCATACAATAAGAACAACCAATGGTGGGAGGTCTGGAAGCCATGCCCTATGAGGAGCAGCTTAGGGAGCTGGGCATGTTTAGCCTGGAGACAAGAAGGTTAAGAGGTGACATGATAGCCATGTTTAAATATTTGAAGGGATGTCATACTGAGGATGGAGCAGGCTTGTTTTCTGCTGCTCTAGAGACTAGGACATGGAGCAATGGACTCAAACTGAGGAAAAGAGATTCCCCTAAACATCAGGAAGAACTTCCTGACAGTAAGAGCTGTGCAACAGTGGAATGCGCTGCCTCAGAGTGTGATGGTGTCTTCTTCTTTGGAGGTTTTAAAACAAAGGCTGGATGGCCATCTCTTCAAGAATGCTTTGATTGTGTATTCCTGCATGGCAGGGGATTGGACTAGATGGACCTTGTGGTCTCTTCCAACTCTATGATTCATGATTCTATAAATTTAAAACAATGTAAACAATAAATGAGATTTTAGAAGGCTAAAAACATATTAAACAATTTAAGATGTTTAAAAAAGATTAAAAGCAGTTAAAATATTTTAAAACAATTTAAAGCCATGTATATGTGAGAGTTTGCATAAATCAGGTTAGGCCCAAAAGGCTTTTGTAAACAAAGATTTTTTTTCCCTTGGTGCCAAAATGATAGCAATGTAGAGACCAATTGGTCCTCTAAGGGGAGGGCTTCCATAACTGGGGTGCCACAACAGAAAAGGCCCTCTCCCATGTCCTCTGATGCCCTGTTATCCTGACTGGTAGGATATAGAGGAGGGCCCCTCCTGCAGATCTCAAACCTCCAGCAGATCGCAACCTTCAGACAGGCATATTGAGGGAGAGGCACTCTTTCACGTATTGAGGTTCCAAGCTGTTTGGGACTGTAAATGTCATTGCCAGCACTTTGTATTCAGACCAGAAATGTATTGGCAGCCAGTGCAATTCTTATAAAATCAGTGTTATATGGTATCTGTATGATATTCTGGTCAGCAGTCAACCAGCTCCATTTTGCGCTAACTATAATTTCTGCATCATTTCAAGGGTAGTCACACACAGAGGGCATTGCAGTAATCTTATTGGGATATTAGCACATTACCTACTGTGGCTAAGCTATCCCTATCCAGGACAGACTGTAGTTGCACAGGACAGTGAACGCTGGTGTCAAGCACTCTGAGCCACAGAGTCCACCTAGATCACCAATGACAAAAAATGGATATACAGTAAAAGTATTCCCAGGCTACACACCTGCTCCCACAGCGGGAGTGCAACCCTGTCCCATTAAGTCAGCAATCTAGCTGCTGCATCTTGCACTTTCTGAAGCTTGCAAGTCATTCTTCAAGGGCAACTCCACAAAGAGTGCATTATAGTAGTCTAATCAGTAGGTTACCAGTGCATGAATTATGGTGGCCCAGGTAGTTCCCTTGTCTTCATCCCTAACCCTCCCAACAGCCAAATGAGACATGGACTGTAAGATACATTCAGGGACATTTAAAGCTTGGGAATATTAGTGGAAATGGCTAACACATGAGAATTATTTGTTACCTTAATATTTATCATGCATTAATGTTAGCATTAGTCACAATTGGAAGGGGGGGTTAATGCATTGGTAACATAGTAACTTTTCATTATTTCTTATTTTTCAAAACACTTTTAAATGGTGCAAAACCACTCTTAAAAATTATGTTTTTGAAATAACACTTAATCATTACTCATTAATATTAATAGTCTATTGCATTAAAAACACAGAAAAAGCTGTTATGCCTTCTTTGACAGAAAAAGTAATTTCACAGATAACATCACTTGTAATGTGTTACTTCCAAGCTCTGATTTCTCCTCCTGCCTGTAAGTAAGGTGGCTGGATGACTGCCATTCCTGAAACAAAGCAGCTTTTTAGTAGCATGCAGCATCAACAATCCTTTTAAAGCCTAATCTGCTTGCTAATGCTCATTTCATTCCCTAATTAAACCTCTTTCCTGCTTGTTTAGTCTCACTTGGTTTCCCATTCTAATTCCTTCTGGCTTGTTGTGCTTATTTGTAATGAAATGAATCCATTCTTAATCCAATTCTCTGTGTTTCAGAGTGCTGCAGCCTACAACACTTGCCATTTTCTTATTCTCCGAACATGTATTTACACTGAAGTTCTTTCTGATTGGAAAGCAGCAAATATTTGACAAAGCAACATATGTGTTAAATTATATTTTAAAGAGTTTACTGAGAACATATATATGACAGAATAATTGAAAAAAGAAAGTGATGCTTTAGGACAGGAACTCCTGACAAGAAAATGGGTGAAATGTGTGTTTGTGTGTGTGTGTGTGTGTGGTGGGGAGAACCAGATTAAAGGGAGAATTTCTCCCAAGAAGATGTCCCTTTGAGCCCCTTTCAGTTTGGCCTGACTTCAACTGCACCCGTACAAATTCTGCACAGAATAAGTCCTCAAGTACAATATTTTCTGTGCAGGAAACATAACATTATTTGCAGAAAATACTATTTCTACATAGCAATATCATCTTCTGCACAGAAAATGCTGTATTCTGCACAAAAATATCATGAGTGAATTTTGTATAGAATAAGTCCCAAACTGCAAATAGTCATCAAAATGTGAACTTTCTCTCAGTGCAAAGAAAATTATTGATTGCTTCCTTCAACAACACCATTTACAAAGAATTACACCATTAAGTGAATTGTGCTCTCAGTGTATATTTAGGGTACATACATTCCTATTTCTTTTATACCTATGAAACTTTCTTGCTGTTGTTGTTTCTAAATCCATTTTTTTTTTAATGTTTTCATTTCCTGTGTGATGAAGTGATGGAACAAAAACCTAATCATTGGTAAAGATTTTGGGGTTTTGTTTATTTTCTACTGTGGAAATCTAACCAAAGATGTGTGATTTTTGAGAAGCCATAATCTCATTCGTTACAATTGTTCCAACTATTTGATTCATTATTGTTTGGAAACTCTGTTCTTAACTCATCCAGGACTGGCTGTTTGTTACTGACTGTTCATTGCAGCTTGTACAAATCTTCTCTGACATGAAATTGTTGCAGGAATCTGGCCTGAGCATTCAGTAAAAACCAGATAGTAGGATAATTAGATCTACATTTCAATAAAATAGGGAAAAATAGGAAAGATGTTGCTGCAAAAATGTCCAGGTTGTAAACTGGAGGAAGTCCACAGTAGTCTCTTGTCAGTGCAACTGATATGATTCCCAGATGAAACTTAACTCGGTGTTTCCCAGACTCTGGTCTTCCAGGTGTTTTGGATTTCAGTTCCCAGAATTCCTGATCATATGGCCAAGATGGCTGAGGCTTCTGGGAGTTGAAGTCCAAAACACCTGGAGGACTGGAGTGTGGGAATCACTGACTTAACCCATGAGCATGTAATAGACTGCTGGATAATGACTGGGGAGATCTGCATTGCGGTTCCCACACGCCATGAAATTGACTGGATAATCTTGAGCCAAGTATAAATACCACAGTTGCTGCTGAAGTCAGTGAGATGCACATTCTGTCCAGCTTGTTCCATAAATCTTAAGGGCTCTTCAAGAATTCTAGTGAAATTTGAAAAAAAAATGCTCAGGTGTTTTCCTGGGTGTATGTTGAACTCTCAGGAAGCCCACCTGGCTTTGAACACAGTTTTCCGTTTCCTTCCTTGGCCATCATCCTGTTAGGGGTGTACGCATGTGTAAATTTCCTTATGTGTGCAGTTGTCCTTTTCAAGGCACTGTTGGGGTTGGTACTCCCTTCTTCCCCTCACCCCTCCTTAATTAAAAGTCCCTGAGGCCCCCCTCAAACAGCAATTCCATGCTTTGTGATGGGTAACCAGCTGTGCAATGATGGCTTCAGCACTGAGATCCTCTGGGGTTCTTCTGGGATCTCAATGCTGCTGTAACTCTTTCATGCCTGGCTATGGGGACAGCCTAAGGAGCTTTTTGTCACCTGTTACCACCTCTCTCCCTTTCTTAAGTGAAAGCTGTTTACATACCCTGAAGGCATTAGATCCAATCTGATCTTGGAAGCTAAGCAGGGTTAGGCTTGGCTAGTACTTGAATGAGGAACCACCAAGGAATACCAGATACTGTAGGTTATATGTCAGAGGAAGACAATGGCAAACAACCTCTGAGTATTCCTTACCTAAGAAAACCCTAATTCATGGAGTCTCCATAACGTGACAAGTGACTTGAAGGTGTACAGACACAAAAGGCTTCAGTCCAGCATCCCCTCAGTATAGTGTAAATATCTACATGTAGACCTACACTATGATGAGCCATATATCCTCATTCCAGCTTACTGGAAAATTCCTGAAGCCACACCAAGAGGTCATGCTGTGCTTTTCAGGAAGCAGGCAGAATCAGAGGAAATTCTTGAGGTCACTGTAAGTTGATAGGCAACTTGAAAGCATATAAACATACAAGTCCTGTAATCCAACATCCCCTCAGCATAGTGTAAATATCTTCATGCATGCTTATACTACACTGAGCCATATACCCTCCCCTGGTGTACTGGAAAGCCCCTGAAGCCATTCTGCACAGCTGTTCCATGCGTCATTGTGAGCAGACAGGAGGAGTGTGTGACTGTGTCCTAGCATTCCTCACCATTGTCTATGTAGGGCTAGAGCTGCTGAGAGTTACAGCCCAACATCTGGATGGTCACACTTTGTCCACTTGGCTCTTTTACTTTTACTACTCATTTATGCCATACTTTAGATTGCCTCATGTAAAATATCCCCACATTTATCATAACAAGCCTTTAAATTAGGCCTGCATCATCTTGTGGTTGAAGGGAAGACTGTGGGTTAGAGAACAGCACATTGCAGGAAGCCTCTGCTTATCCAACAGGTTAGGGACTGCAAGCAGTGTCAGAAACCAGAATTGGTCGAAAAGCAGAACCCATATAAGGAACATGACAGAATTGTGGTGGCTTGCTTGGGACTGCCTGTGTGTGCCCACATGTACCTGCACATGCCCACTGCTTGCAAAGTCTCTCAGTTGGCTTGGGGACTCCCCCACCCCAGCTGACTTTGCAAGCAGTGTGTGTGTGTGTGCAAGTCCGTCCCAAGCAAGCCTGTAAGCATAAGCTTGCACCCCACTTCCAAGGCACCCCACTCCTGGAATGTTAGCATTGGCTATAGGCCTCAGAAACTGGCCAAGTTTGGTTCATTAATGTGGCATTTTACAAGGAAAAAAATCAGGATGGTTTCAGAAAGGTCATTTATGTTTTTCCCTGGAAAGCTTAAGACTTGGGGCTGTGAGGCCAAAAGAAGACACATTCCACATAAATGGGAGGTTAATGGATATAGAGAAACCCTTTTGTATTTGCTGTTTGTGAAATTTCCTCTCCTCAGCTCCCAACCTTAAAGAAGTGTCTCAAAGCTGTTAAAATTCAATCATTGGACATTAAGAAACACATTTAGCATTTTCTACACCTTTTGTCAGGACCAGGAAACTCATTGTGCAATCCATGAAGGCTCATGGAATTCGTTGTTTCAACCCATGAAGCAACCCATCCCCTCAGGTGTATTTGGAGGTATAAATATCACCCCCAAAATATGCCTCATTGTGCACAGTTGTAATAGGGGGGAAACTCTGTTACTCTGTGTTAGCCAACCCAGTTTCCTCCATCCACTCTGCCGGACTGTCTACAGGACAGGTTGTATTACCTCAGCAGAATCCTCTTGCAACCCTCTATCCCAAGCTTTCCTACTGTTTCTTTCTATAGCCTTGTGTGAATGCTTCTTCTGGGTGAATGTGTATGTGTTTGGTGTTATTTTTGAACTCTTTAATAAAAACCATTGTTGCAGGAACCAGACTCAGGACCACAGAAAAGTTGAGAAAGTGAGCTTTATTCCTAATTACGCGCAAGCCCTTGGTGGAATAATTTCCGAAAGCCTAAGAGCCTCGAGCCACATTGAATGTAATCTTTTATAGAACATACAGTGTGTGTTATGAGATACAAACAAGAGCATTTCCCTCCTCCCATATTGTGGTTTCCATGTCCATATTTGACACTTCTCCTCTTGCAATACTGTTTACATTTCAGGAACTCAGTTACAGACTAAAACAAGATAAATATTGCAATAATTTCACTGAGGTCTCTGTGACCATAATGTTTACAAAACCTTGGCAGTGTTTAGCAGCTAAGCTTCACCTCAGACACAGTTCTTTCTAGCATTGCAGTTTCAGCATTTCAGCACATCTTGTTATTTGTTAGCAATTAGCAATATAGCATATGAAAAGGCATATTAAAATATACTTTTTGCAAGTTCCTTAATATGGCTACCACACCATACTTAATTTTAAAAGTGTATGTATTCCATCCAGATTAGTACTGGTATAATAGGTTTAAAAGACTCCCTGGTTACCCCCTCTTTGCATAGCTAAAAGTCGAGTTGCTGTTAATATCCCCAACATATTAGAAACTCAATATTTTCTTGGAATTTTCCAAGGAGCATTTTGGGTAACAAGCCTCTGTAAGCAAGAAATGTTGAAAGAGTGGATTCCTCATCCTCGTTGAATAAATGGAACTTGTCCTTAATTTGCAAGTGTCAAATAATGAGCCTTCGAAAGGTGGGGTCTTCCTGTATATATCTAAGCCTGTGAATTATTGAGTGTGCTTTGATCCAGGGGTTTCCTGGTTCAGTGCTTGTTCTCAAAGCCATTACATCAGTGGGGATTTTTAAAAAGAAGAAACCAGCACATTTTTTTTCTAGGAAAAATAGATGAGCAAGCAGGGATGTCTTTAAGGGACTTTGTGGCCAGTTTGGAACCATTCCGTGGAACCATGTGACCAGGAACCATTCTGGGGAAGTTGCCCATCATTTGATGCACAACCAACCTGCAGACTTTCCTTTATGGCATGGAACTCTTGAAATATAGCTATCAAACATTGCAGCTTAAACTTAGTTCAGATGTAATGACGGCAACAACATGTGCAAAAATTTGAAGTGGGGGCACTCACCAGGACTCTACAGCTATACTCCCCAGGGAGTCCAAAAGTGCAGGTGACTGTGTTGATCTAAAGTAATTTTTAGCACTTTTAATCTCTATCAGGAACAGGTGTTTTCTAAAGCCATTCCCAAAAAACTTTGGATTGCAACCAGAGTAGCTCATAAAAATATCTCATTGCTGGGAAAAAACCCTTACAGCTATTTTGGGGATTGCAGCTAAACTTTGAGGGAATAGGGAAGTGCCAGGGATGTGGCAGATGAAGCTGTAGTTCCTGCTAATAAAAAAAGTCCTGGGTTTTCAATCTTACAAGCCCTGTGATCACTACATGGCTGCTGACATGGGATGCATGTGTCTCATAGTGACATCTTGGGATCATCTAGGGTAATTTTTCTGCTGTACCAGCCCCTTCATAGACTTGGCAGTCTATTTTGATATTCTTGACAAATGTATGACTCTGAAACACCCCAGACCAATTCAGAGTGGTACACTGGAGCCAGGGTAAGTTTGTCATGCTTTAATCCCATTTAAATCAACAGGACAAGTCTAACATAAGTCTTACTCATTTAAATGGATCTATGTCTAAATGTAGATCCGGCTATAGTGGGATAACATGCTGGTCCTTCCCCTCAGACTGGACATTTCCTGCTCAAAGAGAATTGTGTAACCCTATTTGGCTGAATATGGCTGGGATATTTCCTTTTTACATTTTCCCCATTAGCTCCACATTGGTGGTTGGCAAGCAGGTTTCATTCCCATCTCTCCTCCATGCTTATAATAGCTGAAGACACGAATACAGGTTGTGAAAAAAATAGTTTGGATTCAACACACTTACTTTGTGGGTATTCTCCTTCTAGGTATTCCCTTCAGCTGCTTATTTTACACAGGAGGCTTCTGGATTCTCAAAAGAAGTGAGGAAAATGACATAGGAGGGTCTGTGAAGAGAGGGAATTTTCACCGATGAGACTTAAACTCAGTTTCTCTAGTCTCAAACAAATTTGATCTAAAGCAGAAGACATACAGAAGGTTATAGCAGAATGAGATAGTTACAGTTAGACACATATTGGGAGGGAAAGTGTTAATGTTTGATTATGGTAACACCCTTGCTGTATATTTCTCTCTTTCATTACTTCCTGATAAGATGATAGATACACTGGAAATCTGAGAAAAGGCACATTTAAGTGTGTAAGGTAAGTCCTTCTGGAGGGATTCAACTGATTTGGGGACACTTTAATTTGACCCAGGTTTCAGCTCTGAAAGAACAGCAGGGTTTTTCTGAACATGAACCGAGGGCCTTCCCCTCACTCCTGAATAACCAAAACCTCTCTAAAGAGGAGATTTGACATAGAAGAGTGCAGTGCAGATTAGACAGCCATTACAGGAACATTTGTGTCTATGAACTGTGAAGATTTCACATGTGTTTCACATATATCTGCGGACATTTTGAAATGGTCTCCAAAATAAGGATCCTCTGGGCAATCTGGCTGAAATTTGGCAGCTCTGATACTGTGGGAAGATAGGGGGGCACTTGAAAGGATAGTGCAGATCAGATGGAAATTGAGGAGATGGAGAAAGATGGCTGGTCTTTCCAGATGTAGCAATGGGGAGCTTACAACTCCCCTGAATTACCTTTAAAATGGGCAGCCTAAGTGTTTATCTGCCTGTAATTAAATTAAATTTGCTTAAAAAGGGAGCAAAGTAGTTAAATTTACTTTTTACTAAAGTCATTTAAAGTAGAATTTCAGCATAAATGTTTCTCTAGAATCAAGTCATTGATTAAATGAGTCACAGTGCTAGAAAGCCAGCATATTTTACATTATCCAGACCATTTTTTACTCAGAACCACATTCCTCAGGATCTATGCATGATTATGGACTTTACCAGACGCATAAAATACGGCATCATAATGATGCCACATAAATGCGAAAGGGCGTGTGTACCACATGACATTTATGTTCCCACCAAAACCAGTACTTTTAAATTGATGGCTGAAGCCATCAATTGATCCCACGTGGCACTTTAGTGCTGGCATTGCCAGCATATGAATGCTCGTGCCATTCACATGACTGTAGCAACAATGGCCGGTCCAGTGCAAAAACTTCTGGGTGAGATCATGACAGCCAGGTAAGTGACACACTTTTTATGACCCTCCCCAGGTTACTTGGGACTTTTAAAGTGTGTTTCTGTGCTTTAAAAAGTTTTTCTGTCTTTTTTTTTTAAATTTCCTGCGTGATGAAGTCTCGCGATAATCAGCAGGATTTCAAAGGAGGAAGTAAACAGAGCTCCATTCACTTCCTCTTTCATTGCCAGGGAAACCTTTGCCAAGAAAGCAAGATAAGTACGGTGGGGAGGCTTTCTTTTGCTGGCATAAAAATTGATTTTTTTTTAATGCCAGCAAAAGAACACTTTAAGGGGCTTGTCTGATAAACTCCTAATTCTTGCTTTTTTTGGTTAGTTCCTAGTGATTTACTCAAGAACAGTTCCAGTGACTTAAGGCACTTTTGAGGTTAGCTGCTTCAGTAACTGATCCACCCCACCCCATTTCTAAAAATAATAAAAGATCCCTATAACTATACTACTTTATATCTATAAAATCAAAAGAACATCAAAAAGTTATACAAATGTTTAAATTCCAGGTTAAGTCAAGACCAAAAGAAAAAGAAAACAAATGCTTTAAGAATATAATTGCGAAGCATTTTCTCCTCTACTTTACAAAACACCTTTTGTTTCAAAAACACACTGAATCACTAAAATTGAGTTCTACAAATGCAAGAATGCTTTAGGGGTTTTACTAAAATTTGAAGTAAATATTCACTGAGGTTTATGCATATGAACATGTTAAGATATGTTTAATTTTAGTTACCATGTAAAATTGCAATGAAAAAGGAAGAACTGCTGTGAACCTTAAACTATAAGGCAGATATCTGTGAACCCAAAATGTGAAATGTGTTACAAATTTGATTTCTGCTTATTCTGTGTAAAATAACAGTGCAGCTATGGAGTCGGACTGAAACATGGGTGGTTCATGGTTAAGTTTCAGCAGGGGTGTAGCTACAGGGAAGGGCAAAATGAGGACTTGATAACTTTATTTGCTCCTTTTCTTTGGATGGCTACACTGTGGGCCTGTCTATACGAGCCCCCCCCCCCAACGGATTGTTCTGCAGTAATGTCAAATTGCAACAGCTGCAATTTGTCTTAATTTTTTTTTTTTTGGCCCCCATAAGCTTCGCAAACGGAACCATGGCAGCAGCAGCATGGAAGGCACCCATGGGGAGGGGGACGAAGAGGAGGGAGCCATCCTCCCTTCCCTGATCCCTGTGATGGTGGCAGCATGGAGGACACCCACAGGGTGGGAAGAGGAGGGAGCCATCTTCCCTTTCCCAGTCCCCACAGTGGCGGCAGTGGCACAGAGGGCACCCATGGGGAGGGGGAAGAGGAGGAGGGAGCCATCCTCCCTTCCCTGATCCCTGCGGTGGTTGCAGCACCCATGTGGGGGGAGAGGAGGAGAGAGCCGTCTTCCCTTCCCTAGTTCTTTCTATCCCCCTTCCCAATGGCTGCCCTCCACCCTGTCAAAAAAGAGGGTAAAGTGCAGGATCATGCTTGCACACCCCTGACCAATCAGAATGTCCATTCTGCACCCTCCAGATCATGCAACAATTCACATGGTTGTCTTAATGGTCGGGGTGCACATTTCCCTTGGAGTTTTTTAAAAATTCCAAGAAAAGCCACAAAGGCTTTTCCTGCAGAGTTTTTGACACTTTTGCTCCCCCCCCCCTTCACACTATCGCGAAACAACATGGATTGCCATTAGGACAGGTCATCTTCTCCTCACATTCCGTGAGGAGTATTTTTGCCATTTAGACAACCCCTGTACTTCTAAATTCTCACCAGAAGTTTTAAATCACTGCAATGCTAGAAGTCTGGAGACTGGTGGAGGAAAAATTCTTATGTTTCCCCTGGGAGCTGCCTCAGTAGAGCCATGAAACTCTCTGAGTGACCTTGGGCTAGTCACTGCTTAGCTTGGTTTATTCCTCACAAGTAAATACAACAGGGAGGAGAAGAGCTCTGCTTGACACCGGGAGCTCATTGGAAGAAAGGTGAGGCAGAAATGTAAATAATAAAAGACTAAGTAAATGTTATGTGCTCCAAATACTTTTTATTAGTCACGATGACAATCAGATAGCTTAGTAAATTCCAAGATTACACAAGTTTAGGCCAAAGAATAATGGCAACTCAGACAGGGGTGATAATATTTTGCAATTGCATGGTTCTCCTACAAGGGATACCATGTAAAGACGCAGGGCTGAGTCCAGAAGCACACCCAAGCTACAAACCTAAAATTTCAGGGGGAGTGTATCCCAATCCAGCGTAGGCCAAATCCCTACTTCCTGATTTTTCTTTCAAATGCTTTTAGAGCACCTCTGTCTTGTCTGGATTAAACTTCAATTTGTTTGCCTCATCTAGTTCATTACTTACTGTCTTTAGAAATTAGTTTAGTAACCATTTTTTTTTTAATCTGATGGAAAGGAGAGATAGACCTGAGTGTCATCAGCATACCAAAACACCAAACTCCAGACTACTTCCAGAGCTTTCAAGTATAAATTAAACAGCATGGTGAGGGAGGGGGGATACCAAGGACAATGGCCAAGGTGTTGAACAAATCCCCCAGCAGCACCTTCTGAGTGCACTCCTCCAAGAAGGACTGGAGCCAACGTAAAACAGTGGCCCCAGTCCCATTTCAGATAGGTGGTCCAGAAGGACACAGTAGTTGGTGGTATCAAAAGCTGCTGAAAGGTACAGCAGAACCAACCGGGACACACAGTCCTATCCAGGTTGTGGTCATCCATTAAGGTGACCAAAGCTGTCCCATATCCAGGCATGAAGCCAGATTGACATGGTTCATCCAGGAACCCCTGGAGCTGAAAGGCCACCACACACTCCCAAACAGTGCTAGAACAGTGCTTCTCAGGATATCTGATGGGGTCGGGGGAGCTGGCAATGATTTTTTCCTCAATGTGCTTGGGACCAACATGAAGTTTGTGCCCATGGGGGTACAATTGTTTCTTCCTTCCTGGAAACTTACCAGGAACTGGAAGCCAATGGCTCAGGAACCAGTACCAGTCTAAGGATGACCATTTTGTGATGCACTGCTCTAGAACATGCAAAAAAGGGGGGGGGGATACAGGAAACTGTTTGGTAATTATCTTATATGGTGGGGTTCAGGAAGGGTTTTGTTTTTTTCCAGTAAAGGCCTCACCACAGCTTCTTTCACAGAGGCCAGAATCCTGCCTTGCTGTAGTGAGGAATTTGCCACTCCCATTAATGTACAAAAGAAAATTGTTCCTTTCTTCCTTTGCAAACTTTCTCTAACTCTGCTCAGTGTCCCTTGCTAGATACAAGACATCTCCTTCTGCCCTCTCACCATGCTCTTCCTCTCTGCCAAGATATGCTACTTAGAGATAGACATTACCAGTGGAGTGAAGTAAACACAGCCAAACAACATGAAGAAGAAAGTCTTGCTCTTGATGAAGCTCATTGATTTTGCTACTTTTGCAAGCATTTGACAGGAACATCCTGTGGGAAGATGGCATTTCTCCCAAGAGAAGGGCAGGAAATGGTCAAAACCGCATTATTTAAAACATGGTAGAGCTGAATACATGCCATCTTGCCATGGGGTCAAGGCAGCATAGTGGTATTCTTTCACCTGCAAGGTTCCATCCTTCCAACCCTCAAACACTGAAATTTAGAGCATATGGATTCTGTAGCTGGAACAGATAATTCCTGAAAATCACACTGAAGAGAAGAAGCTAGCAAGAAAGGGAGACATTATAGATGTAGAACATGTAACATGCTGTCATGACATTAAGATGGCATGATGCCATTTTTGTACCCACCTGGTACCATACCACCACCACCTCATCACTCAAAATGCTGGTAATATTAATCAGACAAGAAAGTGAATAGAGCTGCAGACAAATATCATTTCTTTGTGAGCTGAATCACTGGAATTAGAAGTACTTGTATGTAGATTCCACTGCTGAATCAGATTCTTCCTGTTAGGCTACTGGAAACTGTAATGGTGAATGAGGGGGGAAATGAAAAATGGGAAAGAGAGGCCAGTGAATGAAGGTCTTGTGCACAACCACCTCATCACCACATGCATCTTGGGGCACACGCCCCAGAAGTGATAGTGATGAATTGAATTCATGGATGAACTCAACTGAGCATTGTATTGACACAGTTCAGTTTTAATTATCCTCTGTTTTTAAGCAACATGCTAAAATATGGTTGATGTGAGGAAATGTGGGCAAGGAATGTGTCTTTGGGGTTGCAAGCAAGAAACCACAAGGTCCCATGCATCCAGGGAGGGGGGATTAGGGCTTTCCCCAAAATAAGAATTCTGCCACCTCCAATGAAATTTTCCATCATTCCCCACATTCCTAGCATTGCAGTAGTTTAAAATTTCCATTAAGCATTTAGAATAGTCTTTGGTCAGCCAAAAATAAAAAAAAGGGTGGGCAAAGTTACCAAGGGAATTCAAACACACCTAACCAGAGAGTTATACATAGAATCATAGAACTGTAGAGTTGGAAGAGACCACAAGGGCCATCCAGTCCAACCCCCTGCCATGCAGGAATACACAATCAAAGCATCCCTGACAGATGGCCATCCAGCCTCTGTTTAAAGACCTCCAAGGAAGGAGACCCCACCACACTCTGAGGGAGTGTGTTCCACTGCTGAACAGCTCTTACTGTCAGAAAGTTCCTCCTAATGTTGAGGTGCAATCTCTGTTCCTGGAGCTTGCATCCATTGCTCTGTGTTCTAGTCTCTGGAGCAGCAGAAAACAAGCCTGCTCCATCCTCAATGTGACACCCCTTCAAATACTTAAACAGGGCTATCATATTGCCCCTTAACAGTCTTTTTTTCAGGCTAAACATACCCAGCTCCCTAAGTCTTTCCTCATAAGGCATGGTTTCCAGACCTTTCACCATTTTAGTCACCCTCCTCTGGACACCCTCCAATTTGTCAATATCCTTTTTCAATTGTGGTGCCCAGAACTGGACACAGTAGTCTAGGTGAGGCCTGACCAAGGCAGAATAGAGTGGCACTATTACTTTTCTTGATCTAGACACTATACTTGTATTGATGCAGCCCAAAATCGCATTGGCCTTTTTAACTGTCGCATCACACTATTGACTCATGTTCAACTTGTGGTTTACTAGGACTCCTAGATCCCTCTCGCATGTAGTCTCATTCAACCAGGTCCCCCCCATCCTGTATCTATGCATTTCATTTTTCTGCCCTAAGTGCAGTACCTTACATTTCTCCAGTAATTTCATTTTGTTAGCTTTGGCCCAGCTCTCCAGTCTATCCAGGTCATTTTGAATTTTGATCCTGTCCTCTAGGATATTAGCTACTCCTCCTAATTTGGTGTCATCTGCAAATTTGATAAGTATGCCCCTAATTCCATCATCCAAGTCATTGATAAAGACGTTGAATAACACTGGGCCCAGGAAAGAACGTGTGGATGATTTTCACTGTCTCACTCTCTGCAGTGCTAGGAATTTGGGGACTGAAGGAGAATTTCACTTGTGTTGGCAGGATGCTTACTAGAGGGGCAATGGACTCATTTTAGTGCTTCCCCCATAGCTGCACCCCTGTGAGCAACCCACTTGAGTGCAATAAAACTCTCATCTGATTTCCCTCTGAAGTTGTTTACCCTGGTTCCACATGGAAAATCAGTGGATCAAATTAGAAGACTCCCCAGCTTTTCCAGTTTAAAAAAAGGCTATGAAAGAATGCATGCAGTACCTGTGTCTGCATTTTAGGCCATCATTGCCTTGACAGAAAGCACATGTGAAATTTCATATAAGTAAGGAATAATGTGTACAAAAATGGATACCTGTATTCATAAGCACATGTACAAAAATGTATACAAATCTCTATCTGGACAAGAACTCCAAGAACTACACTGATGTAGAAATGGAATGAAACAAACTGAAAGTTGAAAAGGAAGACAGAAATTGAAATTGGACTGTGTCCTAACTTGGCTGAGAAGATTCATGAAACTACAGTCTTTCCAATCTGTCCCTACCTAATGCTTAGTCTGTCTTATTAGTGAGGGGTGAGAAATTAATTTGGTTGCTGGTTTTTATGCAAATAAAAATTTATGTCTTAAACCACATAAAAAATGAAACACCATTATAGGTTGACCTTTACAAATTTTGCCACATATCAGAAATATAGAAAATGAAAACACATAGCCCCACACTATGGTTGCATGGTGTAGCGTCACCACTAGTCCAGCAATATGACTTATCTGTGTATGTGTTTGTTATTTGCATGATTTGTAATATCTGTCCATATCTGAGACAATGTTATTTGTTTGTTTGTTTAATGTACTTGCAGATAACTTAGCAGTGACTGACTTGAAACATCCTGTGAGAATGGCTAGTGGGCCAGTAGTGTTCCTTAACACAAATGCTAATAATGTATACCAAGCAGCCCAAGGGGTTCCTGGTAGTACTCTTGTCCAACCACCAGGGATGGTACAGTATGTACAATGTGGAGGCCAACAATTGGGAATCCTCACGAACCAAGCTCAACAGAACTCTCAAGTGGGACCACTGAAGAAATTTCTCAAAGCAGAGGCCAAGGCTCTAGGGGTGAGTGTGTTTGATATCTG
Organism: Gambelia wislizenii; assembly: GCA_030847615.1. Classification (NCBI taxonomy): domain Eukaryota; kingdom Metazoa; phylum Chordata; class Lepidosauria; order Squamata; family Crotaphytidae; genus Gambelia; species Gambelia wislizenii. The sequence continues at coordinate 341,667,156 of JAUMIR010000001.1, forward strand.
CTCCTGCTGAAGTACACAGTCAACTGAGTTTCCCCTGCAGGACTGATGTCAGTGCAGGAAAGACCACCAACATGGCCAACGTGTGTGGGTGGGCTCATTCTGCCTTTTTGGGTAACAGGCCTGTTCAGACCTTGGGCCACTCCTGGGAAAGACAGCACATCAGTCAGGCTTAGTTCAAATAAGATAACCCTTCCTCCCTCCCTCCCTTTTTTCCTTTCTTTCAGCAAAGTTGGATTCATCATGACACCACACCAACATAGAGATCCTTTAGCTCCACTGGCTGAAAGAATATCCAATTTGACACACTGATGGGGGCACTGAGATTTCTTTGTGCACAAAAATTATATTTTATTTAAAAATACCCACATAGTTTACAAACATGTACATTTGTGTGAAGAGATTTTAACTTTCAAAAAAAAATTTTTTTTGGCTTTCAAATCATTATCTGAAAAATATGGCGCAGGGAAAGTGCAGCATTCTGTCAACCTGCAGCACCCCTCCCTATTTTTGTGGGCTCCAGGGTCCTTTTTTTTTTTTTTTTTGCCCCCAAATACCCTCTACAGACAATGGGGGATAATTTCAACACTTTTTGCCTCCCCGGGTCATTTTAGGCTGAGGAGAGATGCCTTTTGACTTCTAGGTCATTTTTTATGGGGAAAAAAGGCTTCCTTTTGGCCAAAAATGGCCCAGAAAGGACCAGAAACCTGGCAAAAATGCTTCCATGCCCCCAGAATGCATTTGGGAGGGGGGAAGAAAGCATGTTTGATATTTGGCAGATGGATGTGGCAGGGGAGCGTCACATGGATGTGGCAGGGGAGGGCTCTCTGTGGTCTCCTGGGGACCAATGTGGCACCCCAACCCGAGAGTTGCCCACCACCCTTGAGAGTTGCCACCATATATGAGCTGCGTATATAAAGCCTGAAAGGTAGTCAGACTCAAGGACAGGAAAGTCAAATGGAAACACCCTCTTGAATTGATGCCACAACCACCAGCTGTCATCCAGAGTCATTTGCCACCAATCCTCTGTTGGAGTGGGGAGAAATAGCCATGCAGAGGTAATCATATCGACATGCTCTGTGTATGCACACAATGCCTTTTCCTTTCTGTCCAACAATCCCAACCATCTATTCCATTTAAGACCAGGTAGCATGTCTTTCAAAGCAGATAATGAGTTTCTGGAGGCCCTTCAGATCTGGTACCACTCTAATGGAATTACATAATGGCTCTCCTTGTTGTCAAAAGCAGGTAGCTAAACTAAAAGCTAATCAAATGAAAAGGTTTAAACTGATATTGTACATACAGACACCAGTCTTTACAGTGGCACTGTGAAGGCTCAAGCACACTCTGTCTCCAGGACTCATTGGACAGAGGGCTCACCCCAGAATCTATTTGCAGCACTAGAGATGACCCCCCCCAATATGCAAACTGCAAACAAGGAAATTGCCCCCTAAAGATGTGAAGAATACTTTTTCTACATTTCCAAAACACTCCCCACTCCCATCAGAGTATAGAACTTAGCAGTCTTCCTGGCAAGGGTGAGCCTTGTAGTTTTCTCCTTTTGGTCAAAAAATGTTCCTCCCCTTCTTATGGCAGGCTTCTTGCATGGTAAGGGGCGTCCAAAAAAGTCCAAAGTCAGTATGGTGTAATGATTTGAATGCTGGGCTAGAAGATTGGGAGACCAGCGTTCAAATCCCTGCTCAACCATGGAAATCCACTGGGTGATCTTGGGCAAGTCACAGCCTCAGAGAAAGGCCATGGTCAACATCCTCTGAAGCCATCTTGCTGAGAAAACCCTGTGATAGGTTCATCTTAGGGTTGCCACAAGTCAGAAACAACTTGAAGGCACATTTCAACAACAACTTGATATTGACAGAAGAAGCATTGTTTACCTCTGGGGAGTGACTGGCAATTGCTTAATGCTGTTTGACTGCCACTAAGAATAGGGGCCCATCTATAAGGAGCAGGGGGAAAGCAGTGCCCTGCAGTAATAGCAAGTTGCAGCAGCTGTGACCTGTCTTAACAGTGGTTTTATCCCCAGCAGCCCCCATAAGCATTGCATCCCAGATGACAACTGAGGAAGGGAGAAGAGGGTGAGGGAGCCCCCCCCCACTTCCTTGGCCCTGCAGGGGCGGGTAGGCAGACAGCAGCGGAACAGGGGAGAACTGAGGAAGGGAGAAGAGGATGACAGAGCCTCCCCCTTCCTCGGCCCTGCACGGGGGGGGGGGACAGTGGCGGCAACAGCGACTGGGTGGGTGGGTGGGAATGACAGCCGCTTTCCTCCCTTCCCCATCCCTGATCACTCAGGGAGGAAATGGTGGCTGCAGACACTTGCCTTGCTAGCAAGTCCCACCCCCTGCACTTGTTTGGCCAATCAGATTTGCACTTCCTCTCATTTGGACAAGCAAATCAAATCAACTCACTTGTCCTAACGAGCAGAAATACGCACCCCCTCATTGTTTTTGAAAAGAAAGGGGGAAAGTCATGAAGGTTTTTCTGGAGAGGTTTTTGACCTTTTTTGCCCCCCTCCTCCACAATATGGCAAAATCACATGGAATGCCATTAGGACAGGTAGGATTCTCCTCGTATTCAATGAGGAGTTTTTTCACCATTTGAAAAAAACTCGGTTATGAAGACAGGTTTCAGATGGAGGGAATCTTAGCTATTTTTTTGGTTAAATCTTTTTATTAGCATACATAGTCTTATATTTGCCAAATAATCTCATAAACGTACATTTACATTTTATAAAAAATTTCTTTTCCTTAAAACATTCGCTTCCCATTTTATACTCTTCTCTCTCCTTCTTCCTTCTAACTGTCATCTCACAACCTTTACGTTACAACAGATTCATTCCACCTTTCTTCTTTTCTCTTATATTCTCTTTCCTTCTTCACTTTCACTTAGCTATTGAGTAAGTGTGACTCGTGGTTTTCAGAATATTCCATGGAAGCTGATTGGCATGGTGTGTTCATGTCATGGGTACAATGTCATTATAGGCCCTTGGGATATGTTTGGCTGTTCACCTAGCAAGGGGTTTGGTCTGAGAGAATTAAAGGAAAGAAGCAGAGAGAGTTGCAGCTGAGGAGTCTATCAAAGAGAAGGCTGTGTCATAACTCACCCTCTGGATTTGGAAGAGTCAGATAAAGAGGAGGAGGCAGATTGCCAGGAATCTGAAACTCTGGATGCTTGTTGGCTCTCTGAGTCTGAGGAGCTGGGGGCTGAGGCAGAGAAGGTCCTGCTCTCCAGCAGGAAGTGGCAGATGCTGAAGACCCATTGTCATCTTTCATAGAGCAACAAAGAGACAAAGAAAGATTGTGTTGTTCCCAGTGTTTATTAAGTAGGAGACACTGGCCTGATTAAGCACCTGGTGTTTTGGAGACAGCTGCCTATAAATCCCCCAGCCACTCCCTGGCAGTTTTGTTGCTTTCAACCTGCCTTCTTGAAGACTAGCAGTACTCTTCAGCATTTGTGTTTTCCTGACCCTGGTCTGGCTATGATTTATTACTCTGTTTTACTTCTTGCTGGCTTTGTTTATCTGGACCACTGACTTGCTGAGTGACTCCTGGACTTCCTGACAACCACCCTCTTTCCTCTCCCTTCATCCTGCTGGATCCCGTCTGACTGACCTGGACTGAATTAACTACCCAATGGCTCTTTTATTTTAACCTCCTGATTCCTGGAACACTTGCTGACTGGAGCATAGAACAAGCTGGATGAAGCGGCTAGAAGGCAACAACAAGCCCAATGTGCTGGGATTATTCAAGGTTGAGCTGAGAAAAGGCTGTGGAGAGACCCTGTAATAGCCTTTTGGAGCAATGGAAACTAGTGGGAATTTAAGGAAGTGGTATATGGGCCAGAAGGAAGACATAAGCAAGAAGTTAAGACACTGTGAAGATCACAGGCTATGTAAGCTGAGCCAGGCTATAGAATGATGATCCATTTTTAGAGCAGTGGCTGAGAATTGGCTGGGAATGGAGCTGGGCAGGGGGACTGACCTATAGTTAAGTAGAGAATGGAACTGGACCCTCTTAATTATACATGATGTCTGTTAAAATATGATGTGTTAAGAAGGATTTGCTTACAAAAGTTCACCAATATTCTATATCAGCTAGTTATCTATGTAGATGTAACACAGTAACATCTCATCAGCAAGCAAACCTGCAACAAGGAATTGTTTAGATTTTGCTAAGAAGTTTTTCCAGGATTCAAGGACCTGATTTATGTTATTTTGTACATTTTCTTCCCACAGGCCATCCAGATCTTTATTGGATTGATGCACATTGGCTTGGGCACTATCTCAGCTGTTATTGGGAATCAATACTACATATCTATTGTCGTTCTTGTAGGCTATGTATACTGGGGTGGAGTATTTGTAAGTAGTATATTATATTTCTATGCCTAAAGAGCTTAAAGGTACCAGATCCCATCTGATCTTGGAAGCTAAGCAGGGTCAGCTCTGGGTAATACTGGGATGGAAGACTGCCAATGAATACCAAGTGCTGTAGGCTATATTTCTGAGGAAGGAACTGGCAAAACCACTTCAGAGTATTTCTTACCTAAGAAAAGCCTATGAAGTTCATTGGGTCATCATAAGTTGACAGGCGACTTGAAGGCACACACACACACACACACAATTATATTTGTAGGAGAACTAATGTAATTAAGGTTTATGATTTTGAAGTTAGACTTTGCAGTGAAATTGCAGATCAGATGTTGATTCCCATTGGCAAGATTCCACAAGGGTGCCACATGTTTCTGTGTGAAACACCTACTCTAACCCCCCCTACATCTATTGTTCCCATATATAGTGTATGTGTCCATCTTCAAATCATATTTGATTCCTCTCAAGAGGCACAAAGACTCAATAAGCAGAAGCTCAAAGATACCATTGCAATCATGAGTTAATTCAGTTAATTACATTGAAACAAATTATTTTATTTCTAAATTTAAAGATCTCCTCTTTCTGTCATAATAATTTTAAAAAATACTATTCTCTTGCTCCTTACAGAATATCTACTTCTGAACCAAAAGAAACATAAGATTATCAGAAGGGCAACACATTCCTTGTGTCTCTTTCTCTGTCCACTAGACATGATCAGTCCTTACCGGGCTTTTTCTGAATTTGTCCTCCCTCAGGATTTTTCTCCTAAAGATGTTTTCTTTGAGGAATTTTTTAAACGTTGAGATATACCAAAATACATTGAAATCTCCATCTTGGTGATGCTGTTGATAGAAATAATGCTTTTCTTCCTTTGTCTTCAAGAGAGATCCCAGTCACAGAACCCAGTTTTTCTAAGTATGGAAAACTCTTATTTAATGGTTATGTGGACTGCATCTGATGCACATTTTCTTCTTCTTTTGGATAGTTCGTTATTTCGGGATCCTTGTCTGTGTCAGCTGAGAAACGTCTAACCCCTGGATTGGTGAGAGAAAAGGAGGGAGGGAGGGAGGGAGAATCTCCTCTCTATAACATTGGAGATGCCAGCAAATGAGTTCCATTGACATGAGACTTTCAGTGTACACCTGCCGCATAAGCGGTGAAGAATGTCACTGGGGTATTAAAAATGCTCTGGGTATTATGGTAGTCCAAACTTTAAATGAACTACCCATGGTTCTGAACCTTGGACAGTTCTTTTAAAGTTGGGACTAAATCCCAGAATGTATTCACTAACTAGAGAGCCTCGGGTCATCTAGGAAATAAACACAATGTGTTGCCCTCTCATTCCAGCACTTCTTTACTAGCTTCTAAGAGGGGTGATCCTGCTGGTGGCCAAAGGTGCATTATTGCATCCTCTTCTGATGTGACATGAGGTGTTTGGCATGATGAGATTGATATTTAACACAAGAGACAAACATTCATTAACAGCTACTTAGTTTTTCCTTAAGAACCAAAATGAAACTATGCTCTGTAAGCTTTCAATAACCTAAACTAATGCCTGTCTCTTTCAGGTGAAATGTAGTGTGGGAATGAACATCACAAGTGCTGTAACGGCAGTAATTGGCATCATTCTGCTGATAGTGCAGCTGGCTTTAAATCCAGCTTTTTCTTATCCCTATGAGTCTCCAAGTCTAGAGGAATATTACTGGGCACAAGTAAGTGAGCTTGTTAATCAGAAAACTTTGATGCCACCACTATAGAAGAAGGCCTAGCTTCTCTCTTTGTTTCATCCTTATGCTTGGGTGGGAAAATAAGGTGTTGAGTTGGAAAAAGGAAATGCATTCAAATTACATTGGCCATGGAATATACCAACTCCATGGTCCTGCATGGACCAAATACTCAGGCTGAATGGGCAGAAGGTTCTCCTCATGCTAATGTCTTCTATTATTACTACTGTACTGAGTTGTATGATGTTCTAGATAGCTTCGTGTCCAACATCTCCAATATATTTCATATATCAGACCTTTAAAATGGACCTGTATTCTTATGTAAAGGTGCAGGGTAATCTAGGAGCAAAGAAATAGTGCACTGCTCATTTAAGCATATCTGTCAGTGGGTATGAGTTGAATCAATGGAACCCAGATTTACCACTTAGGAGATTTTCGAATGGGAACCAAAAAAGCATTCCCATCTCACAATCTCCTCTCCTGCCCCTCTCCCGTTCCTGTAACACCAAAAAAGAAAAAAAAATTCAAACCTACCTTAATCATGGCTGCTTGCCTCAGCAGGGCAGCCCAGAAGTGAATGAAGCTTAAACGGAGTTCCTTTCACTTCCTGGAATGAAATCCCGGCCATTCTTGCAAGAAGACAAGAGTGTGGGAAATTCAAAAATAAAAAGCAACATAACCCCCAAAAAGTGACAGCAAGCACAAAAACACACTTAAAATAGATTTTTCTTGGTTGTTTTTTCCCCGGGCTGAGAGGCCGTGTTCTGGAATAGTTTCTTTCTGATGTTTCGCCTGCATCTGTGGCTGGCATCCTCAGAGAATGATTGGGTAGGTGTGTGTGTGGAGTTTATGTGCTGTGAACCCCTGTTGGGGAGTATATATAAATTTGTGTAATTGAATGGTTAGTTTCTGGATATAGAAATGCAAGGCTTGTTAGTGTCTGGCTAATGGTTGGTTGATGGGCCATTATCTGCTGGGAATCCCCCTGTCCCTGGGTGGAATTCTTTTGTAAGTGTTGAGTTTTGATTCTATTGTTTTTCAAAACTGGGAGCCAGATTTTGTTTTCTTTTAAGGTTTCTTCTTTCCTGTTGAAGTTGTCCAGGTGTTTGTCGATTTCAGTATCTTCTCTGTGCCTTCTGACATGATAGTTGTTGGTGTGGTCTAGAATTTCTGTGTTTTCAAATAGCATTTTGTGTCCAGGTTGGTTTATCACATGTTCTGCTACTGCTGATTTTTCTGGCTGGCCCAGTCTGCAGTGTCTCTCATGTTCCTTGATTCGTGTTTGTACACTGCGTTTAGTGGTTCCTATGTAAACTTGTCCACAGCTGCATGGTATGCAGTAAACTCCTGCAGCTGTGAGAGGGTCTCTTTTGTCCTTCGCTGAGCATAGCATTTCTTGGATTTTTTTGGTTGGATCCATAGATCGTTTGGAGATTGTGTTTCCTCATCAGTTTCCCTATTCTGTCTGTGACTCCTTTGATGTATGGCAAAAATACCTTCCCTTTGGGTGGCAGTTTTTCTTCTTCATTTCTGTGTTTTTTTCTGGGTCTGGCAGCTGTCGTGATGTCTGATCTGGAGTAACCATTAGCCTGTAGGGCCCAGTTTAGGTGCCTCAGTTTGTCCTCTAGGTAGTGGGGTTCGCAGATCCTTTTTGCACGGTCTACCAATGTTTTTATTGTACTTCTTTTTTGTCCTGGGTGATGATTGGAGTTCTTGTGTAGGTCTCTGTCCGTGTGTGTGGGTTTTCTGTATACCTTGTGGCCTAACCTTTGGTTTGGTTTGTGGATGACTAGGACATTCAAGAATGGCAGTGTTCCTTCCTTCTCTTTTTCCATCGTGAATTGGATATTTTGGTGGATGCTGTTCAGCTGGTTCAAGAATGAGACCAAATCTTCTCCGTGGTTCCAAATGGTGAAAGTGTCATCCACATATCAGAACCATGTTGTGGGCTTTTCTAGTGCTGTTTCCAAGGCTTGCTTTTCAAAATGTTCCATGTAAAAGTTTGCTATCACTGGGCTCAGGGGGCTGCCCATGGCTATCCCATCTATCTGTTCATAGAATTCATTATCTCACTGGAAGTAGCTTGTGGTGAGGCAGTGTTTGAACAAGGCTGTGATGTCCTCAAGAAATATTTTTGAAATACAATACTGTAGAATCAAAACTCAACACTTACAAAAACAGTTACAAAAGAATTCCACCCAGGGACAGGGGGATTCCCAGCAGATAATGGCCCATCAACCAACCATTAGCCAAACAGACACTAAGGAGCCTTGCATTTCTATACCCAGAAACTAACCATTCAATTACACAAATTTACATATACTCCCCAACAGGGGTTTACAGCACATATACTCCACACACACACCTACCCAACCATTCTCTGAGGATGCTAGCCACAGATGCAGGCGAAACATCAGAAAGAAACTATTCCAGAACACAGCCTCACAGCCTGGGGAAAAAAACCCAAGGAAAATCTATGGGTGCCGGCTGTGAAAGCCTTCACCTAAACACACTTAGAACTTTACAAGTAACCCAGGGAGGGTACAAAAAAGTGTGTCACTTACCTGGATGTCCTGATCTCACCTGAAAGTGTTCTGGCATGGATCTCCCATTGACACTGGCATCACGCCTGCATAACGGGGTAACTTTTCAGTTGCAGGACATACCATGACAGAAATGGAATGGGGGATCTATTGATGGCTTAGCCCATCAATAAAAAGTAGCACCGGTGTAATGACAGCTGAATGGGAGCATAACGAGAGAGGAATAATGTTGTCTGAAAAGAAAGCCCCTTAGCGATCTTCTGGCATCGTGACAATGCCATATTTAGAGAGTCTGATAATTTCCTTAGTCTGAGCCTTACAGCCATTATATCAGTAGTGAATTTTTGTTGGAGCTCCCAAATTTCCTATAAGACAAATGGATAAACAATTAGGGATGTCTCCAGCAGACCATCCTCTAGGGCAAGTGTTGCAGAAAGCAACCCACAGAGGTCAACGTTCATTTGGTGAGCAATCAATTAGCAACCTTTCCCTTGTGACAGGAAACACTGAAATAAGGCACATATACATTGTAGCTGAAAGTTGGTAGCTGGCAAGTGGGGGTTCTAGTGAGTAGGGATGTTAAAAGATTTGGCTCTGAAGTGCCCCAGAATCAAAATATGCTTTATCTGTTGGATGCTCTCTTATCCACAGATGTAACTGATGTGATACATAAATAAGTGCAGGCAGCAAGAAGATGGACACACACCTCAACCCTCTTAAATCTAGACTAGAAGCATTCTGGGCACCTTTTGAAATAGAGATAATCCAGATGCCATTGGATAGGTTACTGTCCCAGGTCCTGGAGTAATGGCTGGATTCAGAATTAACCAGCAACACCCACCCGCAAACCAAGTCAGGAGCAGTCACTTTACATGGTACTTCTCTTTAAGGTAGTATAGGGTGGGTTTGGGAAACATCTACAAATAAAGAAGTGTTCTACATATAGTAAGGAAACATGCAGACACATATTTATAGATGCCTGTATTATGCTTTTGCACACACACATTTTCAGATGTGGCCACACTACATATGTACTGATCTGACAGAACTGGTGCACAAAAAAGTATATGTTCACTAAATATTGGGTCAAAATATTTTGGTCTGCTAAGAACAGATACATGGGATTTTATCCTCCTTGCAATTACTGTATCTAATTACAGGAAGGGAAAAGGGGGGAGCAAATTTATACAGCCCTTAGTGACGAAAAATATCTTCAGCTCCAGAAAATGCCTGGTGCTAATCTCTTTTCAAGCTGCAGGGTACCTCCTTCCTTCCTCCCACTGTCCTCCTGACCGGGTGTAGGCCCACATTTCCACATTGGCCTGAACATAATCATAGTTCTTTTTCAGACTTTCTTGAATGACATGGAGAGGTTGCAGGTGAGGAAGATGGACCATCAGGAACTTACCCACCTCTCCTCCATGCTTATAATGCTCTCCTCAGTCCCTCATTTGGGTTTTTTAATAGTCTGACTCTAACTCACTGGCTTTGTTTATTGGCAGAGTATCTCCCTTCCAGATATTCTCTTCAGCTGCTTCAGTCCACCCAGTATAGGGCCACTGGTTGGCACCTGGCAAAGCCTGGGGACAAACTAACCCAGGAGTAGCCAAACAGCAGAAACTCTGCAGCAGAAAGGGCACAAAAACAAAGGCTTCAGCTAGCATCTGTTTAACTGCTCTGACTCACTTTCACACACAGTAAGAGACTTACAGGCAACAAGGTTCATCCAAAGATAACTAGAAGTCTTTATCTTCAGTTTCAGTATAAATAAACACAGTATACCTCATTAACAAACCCAACAGCAATTTCTCCAAACATCCACCAACACTCCTCTTTCTTCATAACACTAACCCACACAGAATGCATCTTGTGCTTTGCCTATATAGGAGTGTTTGCTAGTCACCTTCTGCCCAGACACAGCTGTGTACAAACTCACTTCAGCTGTGCTAGTGAGTGCTCTGTTACTCCAACATTTTCCTTTTACACTTACAGCAATATTACTCTGACAGCTTCCTCCACACAGGAGACTCCTGGATTCTAAAAGGAAGTGAGGCAAATACACAAGAGGGTCTATTAAAAAGAGGCACTCCATGAGGCTTGAACTGGGTCTTCCTTTAATCAAGGGCTTCAGTACACTCCGGAACCCAGAGGGCCACATTGCCCATTTTTTTCCTCTTCTCCAGAGCTCTAGAGAGCCACAGGGCATTGTGACAGTTATTTTAGGAAATGATGGTATGTCAAATCTCAGGCTGTTTAGCATGGGAGTTGATGTTTAAAACCCCTGAAATAGCATTTCATAGCCCCCTCCCCAAAAGACTATGGCCATTCAGTCTGTTTTTTCAAATATCTGAATTAAAATCATTTTGGTGGATCTTTTTTTTTTTTTTTTTTTTTGGAGTTGTGTGCCAAGGCCTTTAGGGTGTTAGTGTTAGAGTTTGAACAACACTTAGCACTGAAGAGTCAAGAATGCCTCAGAGTGGGCAGTAGCATTAGGATTAGATAGTTTGAGTGACCCACAGTCCTCCCTGCTGGTCTACCTACCCTGCTCCATCTGTGATGTAAACTGATACTCTTAGGGATGTTTTTACCCGTTCTCCTACTCAGAACTCTTTCAGCCCTCTGTAGAGATGTAGCTATCTTAGGATAGCACCCTGAGTAAATTTTCTATCTTAGAATGGAGTTCCTACAATAGAAGTCTTAATCTATTTCTCCAAAGCCATTGGTATCTTTGCTCCTTAAGACAGAATCTGTAATTGACTGCTGCATGCATGCATTTTTCTATCAGGTTATGGGCCCAGTGATAGATAAATGCATGCATGAAGCAGTCAATTAGATATTTTGTCTTAAGGAGCAAAGACAGAACCTCAAATTGACCGCTGCATGCATCCATTTATCTATCAGTTAGTGGTTGAGGGCAAGAATCACAGTGAACCCACAAAAGGCTGCTAGCAGCCCACAACTTGAATTATTCACTCTCCCAATTTAATTTTATATAAATTAAAACCATTAACCACCATTAATTAACCATTCCTACCTCTGGAGTAGTGAATTTGCTCTGAATTTCAGCTTAAACATCAAAGGAGCTATCCAAGGTGCTGTTTGAGAGGAAAGGTTCAACAGCTTGGATAATTCCTCAAAATTTAGACTGAAATCCAGAACAGATTCACTGCCTCACTTACATGGAAGCCACCAGTTGCCATTTTAGTTAACAAAAATGTTTAATGAATTATTATCTGTTCTATCCCATATAAGTAGCCCCTTTACATGCCACGTAAAATATAAATGGGGTGAAAGGAGAGTTTAGACATATCTGTAGATAAGAGACTAGAATTCTGATGGAGTTCTTTGTATGTATAAATTCCACTACAGAAATGGTTAGACATTTATGGCCGATGCACAATGTCTGGAAAGAGAATTGCACATGTTCTGCCATTGAGCATATAGCTTCACATTCTTAGTCATAGAATCATAGAGCTGGAAGAGACCACAAGGTCCATCTAGTCCAACCCCCTGCCATGGAGGAATATACAATCAAAGCATTCATGACAGATGGCCATCCAGCCTCTGTTTAAAAACCTCCAAAGAAGAAGACTTCATCACACTCCAAGGTAGCATATACTGTTGAACAACTCTTATAATCAGGGAGTTCTTCCTAATGCTTAGGTGGAACCTCTTTTCTTGTAGTTTGAGTCCATTGCTCCATGTCCTAGTCTCTGAAGCAGCAGAAAACAGGGTGTAGTCAAAGTAGATCCTTCTGCTCCTGCTGAAACTGGAGGTAATATTCCTTTAGTTAACATATTCAGGGGTGGCTGTGTTGGCCATGCAGCAAAATACAACAAAATCCACAAAAGAGTGATACCTTTATTGGCGAACCAAAACACACAAAATGCATAATGCAAGTGAGCTTTTGAGGCTTCACTGGCTTCTTCATCAGGCAGAGATGTAAAAAGTCATACAGGAGAAGAAAAGTGACAATGTTAGAGTCACAGGCCTACATTTTATCTCAGATGTTACTTCTGTTGTCGGTTAAGATGCTCTGGAGAAATCTCAATGCAGACAAAGGCCACTGCCATTCTTGGTCATGTGAAGGCTAGGGACAAAGGGTAATAAAAGACAGGTAATAAAATTTCAACTCCATTAGCAACAGAAAAGTAACTCCCCTTAAGATCCTGGCTGCCCCTGTCCTGTGTGAAGCTAACTGCCCTTTTCTTAGGCAGAGAACATTGGAGTTTCTCAAGAAGTCTCTGTACTGTTACATCTTGAAAAATGTTTAGGTGTTGTATAGGTATAATGTGCCAACTGTAGTATGTGACTCTAACTTTTCTTCTCCTGTATGATTTTTTACATCTTTGCCTGATGAAGAAACCAGTGAAGCCTCTAAAGCTTGCAAGACATATTTAGTGCATTTTGGTTGGCCAATAAAGGTGTCACTCTTTTATGGATTTTGAATTTTGTTGTATTTTACTCCTTCACTTGTAGTGTGTTTGGTTGTGCATTTGGTTGCATGACTTCACCATTGACTACAAAGCTAGCATAATCTATGCATAACTCAACACGTCTTTATTTTTTCTACACAACCCTGATTTGGGATTTTAAAGTCCCATTGACTTAAAATGTATGCGTGTAGCCTTACTTGATGATTTTTTTCAAAAGATGGGCTAAAAAGGCCATTTCTTAGTCACCATCACAGATTTCAATAGTTTCCTATTCCAAGAGGCATATGTAAATGTCAAAGAACTTTCTGGACCAGCTGGCCTTTTAATTCCACAAGCACAACCTCATAGGAATGAAAGGTATGTAACAAATGTCTTTCCATGTACAGCCTGTAGGTGCTGGTCTCTCTACCCTGCTCCTCTTGTTCAGTATCCTGGAGTTTTGCATCACTGTTTCAACAGCTCATTTTGGGTGCCAGGCAACCTGCTGCCACAGTGATCAGGTAAGAATTTGATACCAGGCTTGAAGGCTCAGAAGATCTTACTGAGATGCACAGGGGGCTGCTTTCCATCTTCTTTCCCTTTCATAAGGAAGAAGATTTCTCTCCCTCTCAGGCTGCTTGGGTTGAAATTAAACCCCAGCACAAGAGCACTAGGAAAACACAAGAATCTGGACAGTACAGTACGAAGATGAGAGAAAGATAATCTACCAAAACTCTTATTACATTTAAAGTCCCATTGTTAGGAGTGAAAAACACTTCTGGTGGTTCAGAGAGTAACTGACTTTGCTAGCTGAGGGAAAATCTGTGTTCCTGCCTCCCTAATATGCTTTCAAAATGAGCCCAGCATAATGGTTGTGGTACGAAGAAGCCTGTTTTCTTCTTGCACTCTCTGGTTGCTCTGCCTCAAAGCAGAAAACACAGTGATGTCAGGAAAGAATGTAGGACAGTTGGTTGAATGATGACTAGCGAAGTGATGTGGCATTCAGTGCCACCATGACATTGATGAGCATGATGACTGTGACAATGCTGACAGTATTTCTTGTAGTGAACCATTCTTTTTCTTATAGCAGCCAGTGGCTTTTGTGCCCTACGCTGTCAGTGGAGGTGTGGCAGCTCCCAGTGAAGTCCACTCTTCTCCTCCTCCAGCCTATAATCTTGCATATTCACCTCCTGAAAGAGAATGAAGAACACAAAGAAGATGCAATGAGAGCAGTCTTGGCAAGCCAGCTGTCCAGAATGTGAAATACCATGGATTTCCTGTCAGAATGCATCACCTATGTGTTTCCTAAGTCATCAGTTTTAGTAGATTGATCCATTCAGTTAATCCATTAAAAATTAAGGAAGCAGTATCCTCCTTCTGTTCCACATAGGGGAAAAAAAATGCCTCTTCTGTGATGGTACTTACCTATTGCAGTATGTGCACTTCTTTTAAAAGTACTGTACTTTTGTTTTCTTAATATGAAAATGTATTCAGGTCATAACTGATAAACATTAAATTGCAAATTATTAAATTTAACTGAGTATGGATTTGGATTTTGTTTTTGTTACCTCAACTGTTTGTTGATCTAAGACAGCTTTGTTAAGAAAACTTTGATATAGAATCCCTCCTTCATCTGATAATTCCATTTACTATCCTGCTGTGAAGAAAAAGTGTATTGTGTTATTTTATATTGATATATATAGGTTAGTTTACATCTAACCCATATATATCAATATATATCAATATATCTATATCTATCTATCTATCTATCTATCTATCTATATAGTGATGCCCAGTGCAGTATTGAGTGATGCCCAGTGCAGAATGCCAGACAGATCATTGCATCATCAGATGTAAACTAAATCTTCATCGTAAGTTCAAACCTAAGAGGGGTGGCATGTTAAAGGAGAGACTCCAAGTCAACAATCTTCAACAAGCTACCATGAGCTACCATGAGAGACAATTTCCAGGCAAACCTGCAAACAAAACTTGAAGACCATCCTATAGATCCTTCTCCTACAGTGCTTTGGCAACATATAAAAAACAGTATCCTCCAGTCTGCGGAAGAATCCCTCGGGTTCTCCCACAAGAGAAATCAAGACTGGTTTGATGAAAACAACCAAGAGATCCAGGAGCTGTTGGCAAAGAAGAGAACTGTTCACCAGGCATACCTCACCCAGCCAACTTGCCATGTAAGAAAAGCAGCTTTCTGTCTCACATGTAGTAAACTTCAACAAAAACTCCGAGACATGAAGAACAAGTGGTGAATCAATACAGCAGAAAAGACACAACGCTGTGCAGATCTGGGGGATTCTAGAGGATTTTATGAAGCTCTTAAGGCAGTGTTTGGACCTACTTATCAGGTCCAAAGCTCCTTATACAGTACAGATGGTCAAACATTAATTACTGATAAAGCCTCCATCCTGAATCGATGGGCTGAACACTTTGAAAGTCTCTTTAGTGCCAACTGAGTAGTCCAAGGCTCAGCTATCCAACATATGATACAAAAACCAATGAAAAATGAATTGGACATAGCTCCCACTTTGGAAGAGACCCTTAAGGCCATACAGCAGTTGAAAAATGGCAAGGCAGCTGGGATTGATGGAATCCCAACTGAAGTTTTGAAAAAACCGAAGTCATGTACTCCATGATAAATTCCACGAACTCCTTGTGAATTGCTGGGAAAAGGGGGAACTGCCATCAGATCTCTGAGATGCAGTCATCATCACCCTGTACAAGAAAAAAGGAGCAAAATCCGATTGCTCAAACTATCAAGGCATAACACTGCTCTCTATTGCTGGAAAAATCCTTGCAAGGATACTCCTGAACAGATTAGTTCCTGCCATTGCAGAAGAACTTCTTCCTGAAAGCCAATGTGGCTTCAGAGCCAATAGGAGTACTACAGATATGGTATTTGCCCTTAGACAACTGCAAGAGAAATGTAGAGAGCAGAACAAGGGTCTCTATGTAACATTTGTTGACCTCACCAAAGCTTTTGACACTGTGAGTAGAAAAGGTCTGTGGTAGATCCTGGAAAGACTAGGATGTCCCCCCAAATTCCTTAAAATGATTATCTTGTTACACGAGGGCCAGCGCAGTCAAGTCAGATATGGCGATGCTCTTTCAGAGCCCTTTCTAATAACTAATGGAGTGAAGCAAGGTTGTGTTCTTGCGCCAACTTTATTTACAATCTTCTTCAGCATGATGCTCCAAAGGGCTACGGCAGAGCTTGAAGAAGATGACGGCATCTATATACGTTACCGTACTGATGGTAGCTTGTTTAACTTAAGCCGTCTGAGGGCTCGCACTAAGACTCTAAACTATCTAGTCCCTGAGCTGCTCTTCGCTGATGATGCTGCCCTTGTTGCCCACACAGAAGCAGTTCTGCAGCGCCTAACATCCTGCTTCGCAAAAGCTGCAGAGCTGTTTGGGCTGGAAGTCAACCTGAAGAAAATGGAAGTTCTTTACCAGCCTGCACCACAGGACGAACACCACCATCCCGACACTGTTGTCGGCAACTCTGTGTTTAAGTCCATTCAGCAGTTCCCCTACCTGGGAAGCATCATCTCCTCAGATGCCAAGATTGACAAAGAGGTCAATCACAGATTAGCCAAGGCACATGGAGCATTTGGAAGACTTTACAAAAGAGTCTGGAGTAATAAACATCTGAGGCGAAACACAAAAATCAGTGTGTATAGAGCCATTGTATTGTCTATTCTCCTTTATGGGTCTGAAACATGGGTCACCTATTGCCACCACTTACGACTCCTTGAACGCTTTCATCAGTGCTGTTTACGCACAATCCTAAATATACACTGGACTGAGTATGTGACGAATGTTGCTGTCCTTGAGCAAGCAGGGATCACCAGCATTGAGGCCATGATATTGAGAACACAGGTGCACTGGGCAGGGCACGTTTCTAGGATGGAGGACCATCGCCTCCCCAAAATAGTATTCTATGGTGAACTCGCCACGGGTCAGCGTAAGAGGGGCACTCCAAAAAAGCAATACAAGGACTCCCTGAAACAACATTTCAGGCTCGGCCAAATTGATCACCAACAATGGTCCGCCCTGGCCTCACATCGGGAGGCATGGAGACACACTATCCACAATGCTGCAGCCTTATTTGAGAACTCACGCCGAACAAGTCTTGAAGAGAAATGACAACGCAGAAAAAAATCACAACCTGGAAACATCACCCAAGGAGACCTTCTGCTGTGCTTTCTGCAACCGGACTTGACTATCTTGGATTGGCCTTTTTAGTAATCAGCGCGCTTGCAGAAAGCGCAGGATGAGTCCTTCCTGAATCTTCATTTGCGAAGAGAAGCCAGAGAGAGAGAGAGAGAGAGAGAGAGAGAGAGAGAGAGAGATGGGTTTAATAGTGCTTTATGTTTTATAATGATATGTGTGTGCATGTGTGTGTGTGTGCGTGCAGCTAATGTTTAGTAAGTGAATGTGGAAGCTAGTAGAAAGCTGGAAGCAGAAGATGAACTGAGGACTTTATCAGACGTGGCAAAAACCATGTCATTAGGATGCGACGACAGAATTATCAGACAACATACTTGCTTACCCATTCCCTCTGCATTGTGCTGGCGTGAATGAGACATCACTTTTTATTGATTGCTTAACCAGTCAATAAAAAGTGGTAACCAATTCACACCAGTGTGATGCAGTGGGAACGGGTAAACGACAAGGACATCCAATAATGTTGCCTTTTGTGCTATTGTTGCATCCTAAATGACGTGGTGTTTTGGCAAGATTGGGCTCATCTGATAAAGTCCTGAGACAGAGCTTGAATTAAAGCTGAAGATGAAGCAGAAGTGGAGAAGGCAGAGCAGAGAGGGAAAAGGCCAACAAGAAAGAATCAGTTAAAGCAGTCAGAAGCAATGAAATAGCCTGGGTCTTGATCTGTGGGAGAACAGTTTTGGGAGAAAAGTTTGCCAATAAGTCTCTGCAAGGAACTGCCTGCATGAAGCCTGAGAGGGAAACAGAAAAAGTGTATTCCTTAGGGATTGTAGGGACCATTCTCACCATAAAAACATAGTGCAATATTTCACTTCAACTGCCATGGTGGCATTCTATGGATCCTGGGGTTTGTAGGTTAGTGAGGCACCAGAGGCTGAGATTCTCTGGTTGATGCCCCTCCTCAACTGCCAATCCCTGGATTCCATGGGCTATTTCTATGGTAGTTAAAGTGGAATATAGTGTTATAGTTGTGTAGTGTGGATGGGCTCTGTGATTAGATCAGCTTAGAGGGATCCATTTATTCATAATTTGTTTTCCATATTGCTCAATTGGAATTTGCTGTAAAATACAACTACTATTTTTGAAATATTTTGGGATATAGTTGTGAACTCTAACAATGAAAAAAGGTTTTTTTTAAAAGAAATAATAGATTAGCAAATCATTTTAAAAAGGTATTATTGTTTTGTATTGTAACTATTGGTTGCCTATCTTATACCTATACCCTTACCACTCTATCAAAACTGTGATTCCGTTGTGAAATAAAAAGTTTGGGGGATGTTTTTGTGGAAACAGCCTAAAAATAATAAATCTGCTCCTGGTGGCAACAGGAGAGTTCCTGTCAAGCCATAAGTACTGTACAGGAAATCCTTGCTTATCCGACAGGTTAGGAACTGCACCAGTGTCAGAAAGTGGAATTGGTCAACAAACAGAACCCATGTAGGGAATATGAGAGAATTACAGTGGCTCACTTAGGACTGCCTGCATGCATCCGCACATGCACTGCTTGCAAAGTGTCTCAGTCAGCTTGGTGACTTTTCCCTCCCTTTCAGCTCACTTTGCAAGGAGTGCTTGTCATAGGCAAGAACTGTTGAAAGAGTGGATTCCTCATTAAATGAATGGAACTTGCCCTTAATTTGCAAGCATTGAAAGAGCGAGTCTTCAGATAAAAGAACAAGTCATCAAATAATGAGCTGTCAAAAGGGAGTGACTTTCTATATTGCAAAGGATTGACAGAGAGTGAGAATGCAGTAAGGAATTGTGACGGAGACCTTGCTTCTGATTGTCACAGCCTTGCCTGCTGGTAGGAGGGGGCTGGAAACTTCATCCTGCTGTGCTCTGATCAGCAGCAGAACAGACTGTCATTGCTCAGTGCAGCTGCTGGCTATTAAGGCAGGGTTTTTTGGGGGGGGGCATTTACAATAGTGCCGTGATTGTGGATACATTATATTAGTGAATATGGAGCAGTTACAAATCTATAACTAGGTTACAAATCCATAACTACAATACAGGATGCCAGCTCTAACTTTTTAAACTACATTAGAAACTATGATAAAGAGACACCTGCTTTTACATTTGCCATCTGAGTCTTTACCCAAAGTTATCTTGGAGGGTTTTTTGGGGGGAAACACGCCTGTTTCTGGCTTTTTGTTCACTCCACAGAGTTGAGGAAATGCGGTGTTTAGGCCACAAAATTCAAACCACATACGCAAGAATAGCCCAGTGGGATTTGTTGGTTTAACAGCTTTTAAAGTTAGCACTTCCAGTAATTGATCCCCCTATCCCACCCCCATTTCTAACAATAATAAAGGATCCATATAACTTAAAACCAGACATTTCTATCCATAAAATTCAGAGGACTTCAGAAAATTGTAGAAATACTTGAAATTCATGTGAAATAAAGACCACAAAATAAGGAAGACAAGAGGACAGGGAATAAAATCATGTACAGCATTTGCCAGCTTCATTCTGGTAGGGCTTGTGGTACAGCTTTTAATTTCAATGGCAGTTTCACATAAACATAACAGTTACTTTTTCCTCTGCTAATGTATATCTGAATTGGGTTTTTAAAAGTTTTTTTTAACAATTTATTAACAATTAGCTGAACACAATAACCCTTTCCCACTAACTTTACTATCTCTGAGAATAATATCTGAAGCAGATGTCTAGAAGGTCATAGCAAAATGAGATGATAACAACAAGGGAGAAGGTTGGAGGCAAGAATCAAAGTCCAAAGAGAATAACACTCCTCCCATTTTTCATTGCTTCATTATGCAATGATAGAGACAGAGGGAAACACATCTAAGAGTATAAGGTAAGTCCTTCTGGAGGGAGTTCAATTGATTTGGGAACATTGTATAATTTGATCCAGAGCTCTACACTGAATGGCTTGAAGAAATAACAGAAATAACATTTGAACATGAGTAGAGGTCCTTTCCCTTAATATTGGATAACCAGAAGCTCTCCAAAAAGCAGTCTTGATATTGAAGAATGAAATTTAAATTAGATAGCTGACTATGCATCTGAAATTGTATGGATTAATCCCAACTGGAGTAGACCCTGTCTTCTGGTTCATTTCGTACAAATCAGTGTGCTGCCTATGACATATGAAGCCCCATACAGCCTTGGTCCAGACTGTCAGAATGACTGTCTCCCAATATGAGTCTGCCTAAGTTTCAACATCTTTAAGGGAAGGCTTTCTGCTGGTCCCACCACTATCCCAGGCACGCCTGGGGAGGACATGTCAGAGAGCCGCTTCCAGGGTGTGGAATTCCCTTTCTCATGAGGCTAGATAGGGTTTTTTTTCTCTATTTTCTTTCAGCTGGCAGGCAAAGACCTCTTTGCCCAGACCTTTCATAGTTCATTGCCCATTGCAGAAGGTCTTTCAAATCAGGGTGTGCTATTTTTTAAAAAAATCATTATTACTATGTTGTAACTTTTTAAAAAAATGTTGTAAATGTATTGTGTTTTTTAATATAACAAATGGTTTTTAACTTTGTATTATGTCTTGTTTTAACTGTATCTATAAATAATAATAGATCTATAAATAAACTGATTCAATCAACTGTTGAATAGTAAGTCAACACATAGGTAAATCCATTTGATTCAACCGCTCTGCTCTAATTGAGAGTATCAATGTGAACTTTTAAAAATTGTCTCTGTGTCTATGGAGTGTCTGAAAAGTTAATGCCAATTTGGTAGACACTGTAGAAGAAGGAAAAGAGCTGTTTGCCTTCTAATTGTACCGATGGGAAACTTGTAACTTTCAAGAAATGTGGAACCCTTCAACTCCCACGAAAGTGGAGAGCTCCTAATTTTATCTGTCAGAAGCCAGGGGGGAAATATTATCCCTTGGTAGGAATACAATCAGTATCTGACACAGGGTTGCCATAGTGAAAACTAGAGAGGACTCCTATACCTTTAATGGTTGTATAGAAGAGGGAATTTCAGGTGTTGCTTGTTAGCTGGCTTCCTGACAAGCAACACCTGCTGAAATTCCCTCTTTTACACAACTATTAAAGGTACAGGAGCTCTCTCCAGTTTTCAGTCTAGCAACCCTAATTCTGAAGGAGTTGTATAAATGATTTTTTAGAATGTTTTCAAATTTTAATGACATTTTAGTTGTAAACATGTAAGGATAGAGCAGCAGAAGATTGGCTCTTCCATTGAAAACAATAAGGTTTGTATGAATGTTTGCAGCTCATACCAATAGACAATAAAATGAAGAAAACTTAAAAATGGAAAGATGTAGGGGGAAATCCTCCTATCTGTTATACCCTATCAATGTTACCATACTAATATCTTCATGTCCACATCATTATGTGGAATTAACCTCAAGGTAATAGCTACTGAAGGAAGGGAGGAAGGAAGGAAGGAAGAAAGGAAGGGGGGGAAAGAGCAAAGAGAGTGTTTAAAAGAATCTGTTCCACGTAAGATGAGGAAGGTCTTGCAAAACAATAGTTTTATTACAGGTACCGCTGTAATCTGTGAACTCAGGGCAAAGGACTACTCCCACAGCAGAGCACATACAGCAATTCCACTTGCTGAGACAAAGCTGTCATTCTAACCGTAGTTTCAGGTATGGTTTGGATGTGTTTGATGATTCCTTCTGAATGGAGGTATTTGGTGGGGTAAGGGTATTTGGTTGTACAACACTCTGGTCCTAGCTCAGCCAAGTTCAAATGGTTGTCAAAGTGAAACAAAAGCACAGGTAAACGAAATGATGTTTTATGAATTTTATAGAGATGTTTAGGGGGGGGGGCGGGCATAAAACCTAATGTGAAAAAATGCTCATGTCCCTTCAGCTGCCCAAAGCTGCCATTTGTCACAACATCCATTTGCCAGGGTGTCACAATGAACCACCCACCATCCCACAGACTGAGTTCCTGGGCTGGGTTATGGCCAAATACTTCCCTTCAGGACCAGACCACTGACCTGATTTATTTCTGAACTTTACTCCCTGGTTTTGGAAAATCCGCAGACCAAGGAAGTCTTCTCTCTACGTTACAAAGGAACAATTTGACAAGCATTCCAAAGCAGAATACTTTATCTCTATTATACCTCCAACTGTCCTGATTTGGCAGGGACAGTTCTGGTTAAGTCTCTTATCGTCCTGCTTTTTCAGCTGATTTTAAAATGTCCCAGTTTCTCTCCCTTCCTTCCACTTTCCCCTTCCTCTTTGGCTTACTTCAGTTGCTGCAAACTGAGTTCAAAAATGCACAAGTAGTTTGCACTCAATTAACTGAGGAGGGTAAGGGGGGAAGAATCTCATCCTTCCTAGTAGGCTCAGACAAAAGGAACCAGCTGCACATCTCCTGGCTTGTGTGTTCTTCTTCATTAATAGCTTTTGTCCTTTTGACCACACTCTGATGTTGCTTGGCCAAACATGTGTGCCAGTTTTCATCTGTGAAATGTTGAAGAGTGTGCTCTAGAATGTAAGCTGAACTTCCAGACCTGAGCTTCAACTATACGAGATCTGTCTATTAAATAACAAGACTGTGTTTCTACCTTTCAGACAAATCAGGGAGAACTGATTGTGTTTGAGTGGTGACCTTGAACATGTCTGAACCTGCATGACAAACACTCTCGACTGTTCAGTTAATTGCCAGTCGTTTAAAGCAGCTGTGTTGTGTGCCAGAAAAATGCTAAGTTTAAAAGTCAAGCAACATGACATTCTGAAACAACTTGAGGCAGACCCAAACCTTTTTAAAGAAACCATCACATGTGATGAAACCTGGATCTTCCAGTATGATCCTGCAACAAAATGACAGTCAATGCACTGGAAAACACCATAATCACCAAGAATGAAAAAAGCATATCAAAACAAGTCCACATTCAAAGCCATGCTCTTTTTTTTTTTTTTTTACATCAAGGGCATAATTTTGGCAGAAAGGGTTCCAGAAGGCCGAACAGTGAACCAGCATTATTATAAGGAAGTTTTGACAAAACTGAGAGAAAGAGTCAGAAAAAAAGGCCAGAACTGCGGGGAAATGGTTTCATTCTTCATCAAGACAATGCACCTGCTTACACAGCACTTTCTGTGAAGCAGTTTTTGGCTAATAAATACATCACTACACTTGAATATCCTCCATATTCACCAGATTTGGCACCATGTGAATTTTTTCTTTTCCCTAAAGTGAAATTTGTGCTTAAAGGAACACGTTTTGAGTCAACTGATGCCGTAAAGAAGAAAACGGCAGATGTGTTGACACAGCTGACAGAAACTGATCTGCTCCACACTGTTGACCAGTGTAAAACAAGACTGCCTCAGTGTGTGAGTGTGAACAGGGAGTATATTGAAAGGAACAAGAATTAGAATTGTAATATAAATAAAGATGTGTTATTATATCAATCTCATTATTTAATATTGACAGACCTTGTAGGAGAAGCTGCATTAATAGTATTATTGCTAGAGGCCACTTTGACTAACTAGTAGATGCCCATTTAATCAAGTATTCATCTCTTCAGTATATAAAACATGTTTACAGAGTGCAAGTGAGAGCTCTTTAACACTCTTTGCCATTCTTCTAGAAAGCTAGCCTGCTCTAGGGTGATTCAATATAGCTGCTCAGTCTGTTCCAAGCATCAGGAAAGCCCTGCCTGTGGGTTCCTTGTTCTCAGCATTAGTTTCTAATTGCTGCCTCTAGAGGTCTGTGTAGGGTTCTGAAACAAGACAAGGACCATTTGGTGGCCCAAGATATCCTCAACCATGATGCTTATGCCTAGGTTTGTGATCCTCAATGTAGCTGCCCATTGCTGATGCTATTTTTTTAATGGCATGATTTATATTTGTCAACATCCGAGACAGTGCTATCCATTTGTGTCTTTCTCTGATGAACTTGCAGATAACTTAGCAGTAACTGAGCCCAGGCATCCTGTGATAATGGCTAGTGGAACAGTAGTCTTCCTTGCCCCAAATGATGCCAACCAAGTAGGCCAGGGGGTTCCTGGTGCTGCAGGTATCCATCCAACAGGAACAATACAATATGTACAATATGGAGGCCAGCAGTTTGGAAGCCCCATCAACCCACTTCAACAGAACCCTCGAGTGGGGCCAATGGAGAAACTCCTCAAAGTGGAGACCAAGACTCTGGGAGTAAGTATTGTTTAATGTCTGCTCATGGAGAAGTACATGGTCCATAGTGGTTCCCCTGCCATAGTGAAGTCAGTGCAAAAAGAACCATGATCAGCTAATGGTCCAAGCTTGTATGTGAGGGCTCACATTTCAACTCCACACTGACAGCAGCACTGAGATTTTAGAGTACTTTCTGATAAAGCATGATAGTTGGTGGACCAAGGAACAAGGAGGACTATGAGAACATCTCTCCTCTAAAACAAACAGCTAAAAGTATATCTGCCAAAGTGATTGGGACTGCAGCCCTGTTATTTATTTAGTATAAATAACAGAATCTTCAAGAACCTAAACAGAACCTTTAGTATAAATAAATATAATAATAATAAAGTTTTTAACTAGTTTTAATTTTTTGATAGTTTAATCATTTTTTGTGAAAATGTGTGTGTGTGTGTGTTATCTGTTGTAAGCCACCTTGAGTCCTGAACTGGAAAAAATGGGTTATCAATATTATTATTATTATTATTATTGATGGTGGTGATGATGATGTGGTAATGGGTGCTGCCATTATCTTGAGAAACTCAGCTGAGGGGTGTGAGCTCACCTCCAGGTAAATGAAAGGTTAACGATATTGGACTTTATCAGATGTGGCAAATATGGCCATAACAATGCGTAATGATTGTGAAAGGGCGCACATACCATACAATGTCATCCTTTCACGATCATGTACTGTCAAAAAGCCATTCTATTTTATCAACAACCCAAGCCATCAATAGATCTCCCCTGTAACTTTGTTGCTGGCATTGTTGTCATTTGAATCCTCACACCATTGTGCCCATGTGAATACAATGTCAATGACAGAACACTTCCAGATGAGACTGTGACAGCCAGGTAGGGGATGCTCTTTTTATGAGTGCCCCCCAGATTTACTTGTAATTTTTTAAAGTAAATCTGTGCTTGTGTCTATGTTTTGTGTATTTGTCTTGTTTAACTTTTTAAATTTGCCATGCTCGTGTCTTCTTGCAAGAATCAGCAAGATCTCAACCCTGGAAGTAAATGGAGCTCCATTTGTGCTCCATTTATGCCGGGAATTCCTCATTGCTGCTGCTCAAGGTAGGTCTGGGAGGGGGGTTTCTTTTGCCAGCATAAAAACACCACAAAAGATGTCAGTAAAAGAACATTAATGGGGGGTAATCTGATAAAGTCCATTGTGGTTTGATTACTTGTATTAGATTCAACTTTACATAGGATTGACAAGAAATGGTGAGAGACAATTACTGAATGGGGATGACCTGTTTGTGAGAGGTGTGAAAGCTTCAAGACACTTTGAAACTGGGAGATTATAACACATGGTGCCATAAGGTGTGCAAAAGGTCCCAGCTCCCAGCCTTCCAGGAACACCCAAAGACTAAGAATACCAATTGTATCATGAGTAGAATAGCAATGTTTAATTAGCTGCATTCGAGCTTATGCTTTCTTTCTAATGTTGGCTGAATATTATTTAAGACTATGGACTTTTTTGGATGAGTCTTTTACAGCGCAAGCAGCCTCGTCGTGTTGCGAGGCTGCTGCGCTGCAGACCGTCCCTTTCGGATGACGCTCTCCCCTGCTGGTACTGTTACGTTACCGCGGGGACACTGCAGAGTTATATTCGGCGGTTTTCTAATCACGAAAGTTGATCGGGATTAGTACTGATCATGTTTCAGTATCTTGCCCAAGACTGGAGTCTTCTCAATGTTTCTAATGTGGTGGGGTCCAGGGAAGACTTTTTTTCTCTCAATAATGGCCTCACCACAGCCTCTTTTAGGCAGAATGTAAAGCTGCCTTGCCATAATAAGGTATTTGCTACTCCCCTTACTTATCCAGTCTCCCTCTGGCTGCTTTTATGAGCCAGAAGGGGCATAAGTCAGTACACCCATGGTGGTTTTCACTTCCCTAAGGGTCCTGTCCATATCCTCAGGTGCCAAATTGAAGTGTAGGCAGTAACACTGGACAAGCAGCAGCTAAGGCTAAACGCAATGGATCTGTATTAACTACAGCATCCATGTCAGTGTGAATCTAAATAATTTTGTCTGCAAAGTATTGGTGCAAATTCTCCACAGTGGGTTGTCAAGTGGTGTTTATTTTCTTGTTGTGGGACAGGGCATAGAAGGCCCCTGACCACTTGAAACAGCTCAGCTATATGACCCTGTGCCGACTCAATGGTGGCAGAGAAGTATGATTCCTTTGCTGTCACACTTCCATGACACAGGCTTTCCAATGAATTCTAGTCCATATCGAGTCAGACTTCCTATGAGTTTTTCACTAGTGATGGTCTACTCTCTGCCTCACTCATTTCATCACCAATAGTTGCCTACTAAACCAATGGTCTCACTTTTATCCACTCCATGGGAAAGGACACTTGGAAGAGATCATGTCCATACCAGAGGTCAGCCAAGATGGTAACTGGACCACCCGCCCTGTGCCCACTTACCTGTGAATATGCCTCTTTGGACACAATTGGACTTAAAGTAATTCTGAGTAGTCAGGTAGGACTGAACTGGTACTTTCAGGCAGATAGGTATTCCGCTGTTAGTGTCTATCAAAAAGGCAAATTCTGACCTCTTATTATGTATTATTATATCTACTGTTTATTATTTAGTATCTATGGACTTTTTTGGATGCGTCAAAAATAACGCAAGCAGCCTCGTCGTGTTGCGAGGCTGCTGCGCTGCAGAGCGTCCCTTTCGGATGACGCTCTCCCCTGCCGGTACTGTTGCGGTACTGCGGGGAGATTTGAGCATCATATTTCGTCGATTTTTAAGCACGAAAGTTGATCGCAACAGTACCGGCAGGGGAGAGCGTCATCCGAAACTGACGCTCTGCAGCACAGCAGCCTCGCAACGCGACAAGGCTGCTTGCGTTATTTTTGACGCGTCTGAAAAAGTCCTATCTATTATTCCAGAATTGAATGAGGCATGGGTATGTCATAGATACATTGCGGCACATCTTCCATTCCAGCAATGTATAACTACTGACGGCTTGCAGTATGTGAAGAAACAATCTTATTATGAGGGGAAGTTGTGTGTGTGTGTGTGTGTGTGTGTGTGTGTACAGTATGTATGTAATCCAAATGGAATCTATTTATGTCAGGGATGTGAGATGTTGCTGGACTACAACTCCCATCATTCTTCGTAGGGTATATTGTTTAGGGCTGCTGAAAGCCCAGCAACTTCTGGAGGACCATATGATTGTCTTGTGCCCAGGCAGCCATGAGTTTTGAAAGAGAATTATGGAGGGAGACTATTTATTTTAAATAACAAGGATTACATTAGGCTAGTAAGGCATCATACACCATGAAATGCCTCTCCAGGTAATTAATGTAGGAAGCTGTAGAGTTAGAAAAACAATCTTGCATAAAGGTAGATATTCTGATTTCCCAGTTTCTATGACAGGGAAGCTGAAAGTCTGGTCCTTCTGGAGTCCCAAACTCTACTTGTCCTTTCTTTCTCAAGCTCATGCATACAACCAGATCTTGAACAGACAATAAGAGAGAGCAGAAGCAGTACAATCTCAGTTTTGTACCCTTGCTCCCAAAAATGTCAGATATTTTGAAGCTCCACTAACTTATATAGGCTTGATTGGCAAAGAACTCCCTGATCTTATGAGAGGAGATTTTCACACGGGGGAAATAACCCCTGCGGAGATCGGGAGAGAAACAGGGCTGTTCCACTGCCAGCGCTCCATTTCGCACACTCTCTTCCTTCTCCCAATCTCCCTTCATCCTCCCTCCATCCTGCTTCCATCTTCCTTCCGCTATTTTTTACTAATGAAAGTTCTTCGTTAGTAAAACATAGCAGAAAATATCAAAAGGAAAATGGAAGCAGGATAGAGGGAGGACGAAGGGAGATCAGGAGAAGGAAGGGGGCGTGCAAAACGGAGCACTGGCAGTGGAACAGCCCCGTTTCTCTCCCAATTTACGTGGGGGTTATTTCCCCCATGTGAAAATCTCCTAACTCTCTGCTGTAAGTGGTTAAATTAACCCTTTGTTAGCTGAATGTGGTTTGGTGCACCATCACGGGATAATGGCAGGGGGTGGCATTATCACAGAAAGGTGAGTGAAATTCCCTTCCAAATGTCTATTTCATCTGTGTCAGCAATATAATGTCTTGAAAATAGTGAATTTATTTAGCAAATTATGGGTAATTTTCCTGTTTCATTTTCATATTAATGGAAGAGAACTGATCAGCTCTACGTTCTGGGCCTTCCTGCATTTTCAGCAGCCATTTTCAGACTTTGTTAAGGAGGCTTTCTATGACTCAAGGAATTATTTTATCTTTTTTGTGTGTTTTCTTCCCCCAGGCCATACAGATCTTTATTGGATTGATACACATTGGCTTGGGTGCTGTCTCAGCTATCATGTGGGGTCAATACTACATTTCTATTGCCGTTATTGGAGGTTATGTATTCTGGGGTGCACTATTTGTAAGTAGTATATTATATTGCTGGGGAAAGTAGGGTGATTTAGAGTACGGTATATGTTTTTTAAGGTTGCAGCCCTGCATTCAGATTCTAGATCAGCTGTTGAGTCCCATGTAAAGGACTCCACAGAGGGATGCCGTGTGTTCATTGTGAAATACCTCCTCCCGCTCCACCCCCACACATCACCACCATGTATAATATATGAGTCCATCTTCTAAGCATATCTGCTCCCTTCAGGACTTTCCCAAGGAACAAGATAAACCTTTTGGATTTCTCATTGCTCTCTTCAGTAGTGTAATGCTTTTGTTCAAGAGACTCAGAAGCAGAAGCTCCAATATCCCCCTGTAGCCGTGGGGCTAATTCACTTGACCTAATTTCTTTAAAACAAAGTATTTTACATTTCAACATTTAAAGGTCTCCCTCTAATAACAGAGGCATACCACAATTAATAAAGCCTCTGACAAAGAAGATCCTTTTTATGAAGGACTTTATCAGATGGACAAAATAAGGCATCATCATGATGCCACATAACTGTGAAAGGGTGCACATATCAGATGATGTCGCCCTTTCATGTTTATGTCCTGGCCCAAACCCGGGGTTTTTAATTGACGGCTTAAGACGTCAATAGATTCCCCTGCTGCTTCAATGCAAAACCTCGGTCCCATTATATCTCAGACTTACCCTAACAATGGCTGCTCCGACGTGAACCCTTCCAGGTGAGATCAGGACATCCAGGTACGTTTTGCTCTTTTTGTGACCCTCTCTGGGTTACTTGGTACCTTTAAAGTGCGTTAAGGTGCTTGGTGCAACTTTAAATGTTTTGTTTTTGTTTTTGAATTTCCCATGAGTCAAAATTGCGTGGGATTTCAAACAAGGAACTGAATGGGCCTCTTCCTTTTTATTGCCAGGAGGCTTTGCTGGGATTAGAAGGTAAGTGCAGGGGGGGGAACGGTTTTTTGTCAGCATAGAAATGGGTTTTTCTATGCCGGCAAAAGAACGTTTTATAATGGAGCATCTGATAAAGTCCAAAGTCTTTTTATACCTGCCCAGTGGCCCCTTTTCTTCCTCCTCCTAAGTTTAGCTGAAAGGTTTTTAAAAACCAGCATCAACATTGTGAGCATGATGAAAGAGGGCTGGAGAAACACTTACTTACAATGTTGGGTTGTAGCAGCATGCCTGCAGTAAATAATGCAACAAACACTTGAGCTGGGAAAGAGTGGGATTCTACTGTAGCTGGTATTACTGTAGCTTTGTGTGCCTGCCTACAACAGGTAAGATAAACAGCGGGTAACTTCAGAATCACTTACTGAGCATTTGTGAATAACAAAATAGAAGTGAGGGCAGATAAGCCTGTTTCACCGCTTATTCCCAGCATGTTAAATCCTCCCCCTCCCAATAGATCTATACATTTGGCCACCAGAATGGAAATCATAGGAAAAAGTGGAGGGTGGTGAAATCATTGCATATTGTTAGTTTCAAATAAAACGTTTTCTGAAACATAGAATCATAGAATCATAGAATCATAGAATTGCAGAGTTGGAAGAGACCACGAGGGCCATCCAGTCCAACCCCCCTGCCACGCAGGAAATCACAATCAAAGCATCCCCGACAGATGGCCATCCAGCCTCTGTTTAAAGACCTCCAAGGAAGGAGACCCCACCATGCTCCGAGGGAGTGTGTTCCACTGCCAAACAGCTCTTACTGTCAAAAAGTTCCTCCTCATGTTGAGGTGGAATCTCTGTTCCTGGAGCTTGCACCCATTGCTCCGTGTTCCAGTCTCTGGAGCAGCAGAAAACAAGCCTGCTCCATCCTCAGTGTGACATCCCTTCAAATACTTAAACAGGGCTATCATATCGCCTCTAAACCGTCTTTTTTCCAGGCTAAACATACCCAGCTCCCTAAGTCTCTCCTCATAAGGCATGGTTTCCAGACCTTTCACCATTTTAGTTGCCCTTCTCTGGACACGCTCCAATTTGTCAATATCCTTTCTGAATTGTGGTGCCCAGAACTGGACACAGTATTCTAAGTGAGGTCTGACCAAGGCAGAATAGAGTGATATGTTGAAGTACTTTTCTTTTTTGGCTGTGCTGGGATCTATTCCTATACTTTTTCCTTGTGGTAGCAATTTTTTTTTTTTTTTTTGGTTAAAGCAGTAATTCCCAGGAACACCTCTGCTTTGTTAACTGAGGTACATCAGTATCAAAAGAGCGTCCGAGTAACAGAAAGACAGTACAACAAAAACCCAAAATAGTCAGAAGGCAAACTCATTAAGGACCACCACTTCCATTTGTTCCCTTCTGTGTCCTCTAGGCATGCTGAGTCCTCTTTTTTTTAAAAAAAAACCCTAAGATTTCCCCCTGAAGATTTTTTTTCCTGACCTGTGTAAACTTTGAGGTTCACCTATTTTTTAAACCTCCATTTTGTGTGTGAATCATTCTGTTTGGGCTCTGTAACAGACCTTGGAGTACTGAGTCCACTTTTAGATAAGGAGGATGGAAGTAACAGAAATACAGGTTGAGTCTCCCTTATCCAAAGCGCTTGTGACCAGAGTTATTTTGGATTTTGAAATATTTCAGGTTTTGGAATACTCACATTATACAAAATGAGATATCTTGGAAATGGGACCCAAGTCTAAATACAAAATACATTTATGTTTTTATACACCTTATACACATAGCCTGAAGGTAATTTTATACACAATATTTGTTATAATTTTGTGCATGAGACAAAGTTTGTGTATATTGAACCATCAGAAAACAAAGATGTTATTATCTCAGCCACCCATGTGGGAAAATTTTGGATTTTATAATATTTTGGATTTCAGAATTCTGGATAAGGGAGATTCAACCTGTAATGCTTTTCCTCCTTTAAGGATGACACTAATTGGCTTTCATGAGAGAAGTTAAGTGGAGTCCAAAATATCTCTGTAAAAGTTAAGTGAACCTCATCTAATGCATCTTACTGTTATCTTCTTCTTTTGGACAGTTCATTATTTCTGGATCCCTGTCTGTGTCAGCTGAGAAACATCTGACCCCTGGACTGGTGAGGAAAAAAAGACAGAGAAACAGAAAAGGAGACCATAATTTAATCTCTTCTACAGTGCTAGAGGGGCCAACAAATAAGCTTCACATTTTAGCTTACCTTATTCAGAAATTCTTTTACCATCAGTCAGGATTCTGAAATAGGGGGCACTGTCCCACGAATTCCCATCCCAGTCCATATCCAACCACTATTCCCTTGGTGATCCTAAAATCTGTCACAAATTAGGACCTTCCTTAAAGACTAGGAATTGCTGTGACTGCTGTTTGACTGATCTCAGCTCCTGGTCTAGCCCCCTTCTTTGGAGGCTCAGGCAGGCAACAGAGTATGTATTAGGCCCCTTTTGATGGTGCGAGAGCCATTGCCTTGTAGCTCATACCTGCAGTATGAGCTGGTGGGTCTAATGTTTGCAAGGGTATTAAATCCACTCTGGGTTTTAGTCCAGGCTTTAAGAGGGATAGTCAAGTTGCTGAACCTATTTTGTGGATAGGGTTCTGTACCTTAGCTAGGTCCTTTAAAGTTTTGACTAAACCAAAAAAGCAATATTGTGCACTCTTCTGATGTGACAGGAAGCCTCTGCCATGCCGTTGATGGCACAGAAAAGAGCCAGATTGCCCATGGTGCAACAGCAACATTAGAAGGGGCCCACTGAATCCAAACTCCACTGCTAATTAGGCTGAGAAAAAGATAGAGGGAAAGTGGAAGTGCTTCACCCTCTCACTTTAGTTACACTATAGGTATCTTATACCTATTTAGTTGTATGCTAATGATATATTCATCTTTGAAGTGGCTAAACATGAACTGGCTTCAGTGGAAGGAAAATGGACTTTCTGATAGTAAAGGAGAAAGGTGAATTCTTTCATAGATGAGATGATAGAAGCCTTGATGGAGAGCATAGAAAATGGAGAGAGACTGAATTAGTGTCTTTTTCTATAGGGGCCTTACCTCACTCCAAAGAAAAGCAGCGGTGCAGCAGGAATGGTCAGTCTTCTGTGCTGCCTTATCACATGACAAAGTCCTTCCAGCATTCTTTCTTTCCAGTCCCCATGGGGGACCAAGGTAAAACCACATCTTTTTGCTAACAAGTTTTTTTCTGATTAGCAAAAAGACACGATTTTACCTCAGTCCCTCATGGGATCCGAATGAAAGAACATTGACATAATGTGGTAAGGTAATGCAGAAGATGGAACATTCCTGCTCCCATGCAGCTTTTCTTTGGCGAGCAGTAAGGCTCTATGTCTTCTCACTCCTCTTTGTATTGTGTGGATCCACACACACATTTTTCTTGCTGTTTGCTAACTTTATAAAAATTGATGTTTCTGTGATATCGTGGACTGGGATGGACAAGTGTCATAGATGCTCTCTGTAGGCAGACGTTCACCCTCCCTTTTTAGTTCAACAGAAAATTGCTCAGTAAAGTAAAATGTGGCGATCCTTCCCAGGAGAAAAAATAACTCTGTGCCTACAGGTTGATCTGAAGAACTGAGTGATATTATGGGTTTGCATTGTATATAAAACTGTTGCTTGATTTATTTTGAGAATATGAGGTAAGTAGCTGTTGGAAGGTGAGAGAAAATGGAGTGGTGAAGTGAATGTTGGTTGGTGGAATGTTTGAGGAGGTGTGCTTGAGACAGTTGGGGAATGACAGTTGGGGTGTGAGTCTGATGGCTTGTCTACACTAGGGGCAAAATTCCACATGGAATCCAGACTATTCTGGCCCTGAGCTGTTCCAGATTCACTACATGGGTGCCACATGTACTAGCACGAAACCAATAGTAAGCTGTCTTGCAATCCGGACAATCAGCTAGGCCAACAGCGCATTGGCACCAGCGCCCTGTCCTCTCCCCAGGGCTGCCACTGCTGCTGCCTCACTGGCCAAGCAGTTCCCTGGGAGAGACTGGCTGGTGCATCAGAACGGGGCACCCAGACTGGTGATCAACAAGGAGGGGTTTGCTTTACCTCCTCCTCACTGATCACATGAGCACCCTTTTCAGACATCAGCAGAAGTTGTCAGGGGATGACAGGACATTCAATCCCTGGCAGAAACCAAAAACTGTCTCAGCAGACTTAGTAGCAACCCATTCCCAAGAATACTCACACACAGAGTGTTTTGATGTCCAGAAAACAGGAGGTACTTTAATCTTCAAGTAGTTGCAGATATTCACAAATATTTACAATCTCGTCAGTCAGACTGCTATGCCAGGAACCCATGAATTGCAAGAAGAGAATGAGCGCTGGTCTAGCTCATTTATACACACATCTACAGGGCATTGGCTTATTCAACCACATGGGTGCATTGCATCAGATCTTGTACACCATAGCTTGCCCTCTAGTAACCCTCCTTCTGCAGCTGTGGCATGACTAGGCATGACTTGGCAGTTCAGGGAGTCAGCCATCATGACTCAGCATGCTCTGCAGTTGTTTGACCATTTTATAATGAAGTTCAGTCTCTAACTCCTGACAGAAGTGCCAGCCAGATTCTCACAGGGCGCTAGCTACTTGGCTGGCAAGGCAGCAGTGACAGCTCTGAAGAGGATCCATTGCCTTTCCTGCACTGCTTAGCACAGGGTAAGGGAGATGGTGCTGCATTTGCATGTGGACAACTGGATTGGGCCAAATCAAACCCGATCCAGCTGTCTAGACAGCAAAAGAACCAAAGGAAGCACTGAAGTTTCCTGTAGTTTCTCTTAAGCTGGATCAATGGCTTAGTAAAGCAGATTTGCTGTGTGTCTAATCTGGGGTTAGTCTGGTTTATTTCCTTAGTGTAGACCCATCCTGAGTAAAGAGCAGTTTAGCCTGGGATTTGAGAAGTGTGCATCAAGGAAGTGTTTGAGAGGGGTTTGAATTGGAGTAGGGTTGGAGAACTCAAAGGCATAGTCATGTTGGTCTGGATCAGGATGCAAAGGGATCTTTTTAGACTGTCTCTCTGAGCTGCCTTGGATCCCATTCTGAGAGAAAGGCAGCATACAAATGCAATAATTATATAAATAAATAGCACCTTTGAAACTAAGGAGATTTTCACACAGCCACTTTTTCCCATTACAGGCACGAAGCAGGGTCACTGAAAGATTGTTCTTTCATAGAATCACAGAATTGTAGAGTTGGAAGAAACCACAAGGGCCATCCAGTCCAACCCCCTGCCACGCAGGAAATCATGATCAAAGCATCCCTGACAGCGGGCCATCCAGCCTCTGTTTAAAGACCTCCAAGGAAGGAGACCCCACCATGCTTCAAGGG
Organism: Gambelia wislizenii; assembly: GCA_030847615.1. Lineage (NCBI taxonomy): Eukaryota > Metazoa > Chordata > Lepidosauria > Squamata > Crotaphytidae > Gambelia > Gambelia wislizenii. Next base: position 341,702,267 of record JAUMIR010000001.1, read on the forward strand.
AGTGTGTTCCATTGCCAAACAGCTATTACTGTCAGAAAATTCCTCCTAATGTTGAGGTGGAATCTCTGTTCCTGGAGCTTGCATCCATTGCTCTGTGTTCTAGTCTCTGGAGCAGCAGAAAACAAGCTTGCTCCACCCTCAATGTGACACCCCTTCAAATACTTAAACAGGGCTATCATATCGCCCCTTAACCATCTTTTTTCCAGGCTAAACATACCCAGCTCCCTAAGTCTTTCCTCATAAGGCATTGTTTCCAGACCTTTCACCATTTTAGTCACCCTCCTCTGGACACGCTCCAATTTGTCAATATCCTTTTTGAATTGTGGTGCCCAGAACTGGACACAGTATTCTAAGTGAGGCCTGACCAAGGCAGAATAGAGTGGCACTATTACTTCCCTTGATCTAGACACTATACTTCTATTGATACAGCCCAAAATTGCATTGGCCTTTTTAGCTGTCGCATCACACTGTTGACTCATGTTCAACTTGTGGTCTACTACAAGTTGACTCATGTACAACTTGACTCATGTACAACTGTTGACTCATGTACAACTTGTGGTCAGATGACATTCACCGTGTTTCATGCCCTAAGTGTTACTGTTTTGTTTTCTCCCCATGATATAGTATTCATGGGGAGAAGTTGTTATTAAATGCCCGGTTCCGTTTCTGTAACGGATCACAGGTGTGCGAACAGGAGCCCCGTCCCTGTTCTGGAATGACAGGGACAGGGGAGGAGGTCTGTGCCAAGCACTTCCGGCCATGAATGGGAGATCCAGGTACGTGAGACCTTTCCCCCCTCCCCGGGTTACTTTTTTGTGTTTGTTTTTGCTTTTTATTTCTTGATTTGACAGCTGGAGGGGGTATTTTGAATTTTCCTCCTGCTCGTTCTCTCGCAAGAACAAGCAGGATTTCAGCCGGCTGGTTGTAAAGGCAGCCTTATGACAGCTGCATTTGTGGCCGGCAGGCAAGGAGGCAGGGAGCCCGTTCCTGCAGCGGAATGAAGGTAACTGTGCGAACATTTACCTCCATTCTGTTGCAGGAACCGGAGAGGGGCTTGCAGGACAGAAACGGGGCTTTTGGCCCTGGTGTGAAAATCTCCTAACTGAGAGAAAGAAGTTAGTAGCATAAGCTTGTGTAGCCATGAGTCTACTTCATCAGATGCATGGAATGAAGTGCCCAGCAACAGACATTTATAGCTATGAATGATCAGGTGGCATGTGTGAATAGCAATAGAAATGTGAAACTTGTGGTTATGGTGATGAGGTGACAAGTTCAATTTTTCAAGATGGTCGTGGGGGGACAGAAGCAGGAGAAAAGATGTTGCCTAAAGCCAAGATGAGTAGATAACCATATGAATGGTGGAGCGAGCTATTGAAATGTAGTATCATGCTGGCTGGGGACCAGAAAGGATGTGGTCAACAGGCCAAGAGTGCTCTCATGAGGCTGGGGTAATAACTAGTGTTATAATATGTGTAGTGTGACAGGAATCCATAGTTTCTGTTCAACCCACAAGGACTGCTGTTCAACCCCAAGGGCTGCTGTTCTGGACCTCATAGCAGCAGCCTTGAACAAAAAAACAAAACAAAACACTACAATAACTACAAAGGAAAATTGAAAAGAGAAACAGCAGAATTGGAATATATCACAAACTCCAGTCCATCGACAGTGGACTCCATGCATCTGATGAAGTACTCTTAATTCTATGAAAGCTTATGCTACCAACTTCTGTCCTTCAGTCTCAAAGGTGCTACAAGATCCCGTTGTGTGCTAGGGCTGGAGAGACAGAAATGAGTTGAGTGAGTGGTAAGAGTGATTTAGCTTGAGAGGAGAGGAGGTAGTATTTTAAATGTTATACTATATATAAACAATGTGCTGTTTTAGGCTTAACTTCTGTAAATAAAATTTTGTTTTTGTTTTTATATACTTTTTGGCCTTCAGAAGAGTTTGGTTTCAGACAAGATGTCTGTGGTGGCTGCACTGAAGGTTGAAGGGTGGTGTCCTGTCAGGAATAAAAGTAGTATAAGTCCTCATAGGAGCCTTGAGGACATGTACATTGACCCCACAGTTGGTGTCACACAAGGGGGACAGGAGGGCACCCTTATGGTAGTAGTGATGGGGATCAAGGAAAGCCCTTTTACTAAGATTTGCAGAGAACACCAGAAAGGCTTTACATTTAGTGGGTTAGGTGTAAAGACCCTCACATTTAACCACAGTGGTGGGATTGTCTGAGAGGAATCCTCGCAGTTGGTGGCACTGGTGGGATATAAACAGAGATCCCCACATTTGGTGGAAGCAGCAGTAGGATATAAATTAAAATCCTTACAAACTGTATAGGTGCTCAACTGAAGAGACAACTAATCCGTAACAACTACTTTCCTTTCCTAAGTGGAACTAACCTAATCCAGTGTCTGTCTCTTTCAGGTGAAATCCAGTGTGGGAATGAACATCACAAGTGCTATAACGGCATTAACTGGCATCATTTTACTGATAATAGATGTGCTCTTAAATGTTCTCAGTTCTTGTACATATGTACCTGAAAGTGAAAGTGAATGTTACTTGGCAAGAGTAAGTGAGCATATTACACATGAAACCTTTTTCTCTGCTAATGTCACAGAAGAAAAAAAGACCCAGCTTCTCTCTTTGGACTTTATCAGACCACCACCCCCTCCATTAATGTTCCTTTGCTGGCATATTTTGCTGCGTTTTTATGCTGGCAGAAGAAACCCTCCCTACTAGACCTACCTTGAGAAGCAACAATAAGGCAGCCCTGGCATAAACAGAGCATGAACGGAGTTCCATTTACTTCCATGGCTGAGATCTCAATGATTCTCGTGAGAAGATGCTAGCATAGCAAATTCAAAAATTAAAGCAAAACAAAGACATAAAATGTAGACACAAGCACAGGAACATACTTTAAAAGTCCCAAGTAAACTGGTGAGGTAAAAAAAGAGTATCACCTACCTGGCTGTCTCAATCTCACCCAGAAGTGTTCTGACAATTGACACTGTGTTCACTGAGCACAATGGCATGAAATTTCAAATGCTGGCAATGCCAGCAACAAGGTGCCATGGCAGATCTATTGACAGCTTGGGCCATCAATAAAAAAATACGCCTTATTGACAGCACATGATTGCAAAAGGACAACAACATCTGTGCGCCCTTTCGCGATCATTAGGTGTCCTTATGATGCCATATTTGCCTGGTCTGATAATGCCCTTTGTCTCATCCTTATGCTTGGGTGGGGAAATATGGTACTTGTGGGGGGGGGTGGAGGGAAGGAATTCCATAAAGGTGTAAAATTCTACTGGCTTCTGGTCCTGCATGGACTGAATGCCCAGCCTGCCTGCTTCCGGAAGATCTTCTTGCATTACTGTATTCTTTTGTTACTACTTAATTATATGGTACTTTAGAGTGCTTCATGTGTTTCTTAAATCGTGCCTTTGAAATAGACCTGTATTAGTCTAAAGTGAAGGTGAAGGGAAAGCTAAGGGTGAAGAAATAGTGCACTGTTTATTTAAGTGCATCAGTCAATGAGTGTGATTTCAACCAATGGCTTCCAGGTTCACTGCTTTGTCTCAGGGTCACAGCTGTTAGATCTGTAGAGAATTTTCTTCATAGCTCCCAACTTTTCTTTAGGAAAAATGTATGAACAAGCAAAAATATCTCCAGGGGCTCAGTTACACAGCAGTTTTTATTGTGGCAATTTGCGCTTTATCGCAGTTTCGCACCAGTGCTGCATCATTAATATGATTTACTGCTAAATCGGTCTATCGGTTTAGTTTTCTGCTTTTTTCCACTTTGGAATTCACACACAGACTGAGGTGGGGGGCGTGGCCTCCCAAGCACATCTGGGGGAAGAGAAAGAGAGAGAAAATGCTGGCATCTTTCCCTCTGATTACCAGAGGAATGCCTGCTAATTTGTATTCCTTTAGCAGGGAGTGTCAGCCCGTCAAGCCCCCCTTCCCCTCACCCACTCCCCCCTCTCTCTTCTGACACACAGAAACGGGATCTCAGCAGAGCGAGGAAATGAACACACACACACACACACACACACACGGAGCAGCCAAGCAAGAGAGAGCTGGGCGATTGGGATGGGTATAGCACTTGTTCTGTATTTTCCATGGCTGGAAACAACAGTGGATGGTTCTTTTCATCTGTGGCTCCTCCACCCTCTCCTGGTCAGTCTATACCCCTCCCTGGTGAGTTCAACCAATCACGGCAAAGCTCTGCTGTAACTGTATCAGAAAAATTGCTGGTAATTCACATAGCCTTTAGTGAAATGGTAGTTCACACAAGTGAAAGTGCGCTAAGTTGTGCTACTTTTCAAAAAAAGTCAGGAAAAGTAGAGAAATCCCCTATCATGCTACTTTTGAGTTTTTGAGCCCCCCCCCCCCTTCTGAATGAGATGATACTGTGGTGCGATGTATGGGAACAATTAGAAATCTTAGCAATTTATTCAAGGGAATATTTTGCTGTGTAAACAGGGCCCAGGTGACCATCCTCTAGGGCCAGTTTTGCAGAAACCATCCTGCAGAAGTCACCAGTTATTTCATGCTCAATTGATTTGCAAACATTCCCCTATGACAGGATACCCTGAAATAAAGCAGGCAAACATTGTAGCATAAACAGGATAGCTGAGAAGTGGGGGTTGTAGTAAGTAGGGATGCAAGAGAATTTGGCTCTGAAAAGTTCCAGAACCAAAGTGTTCAGTATCTGCTGAATGGATGCTCTATTGTCCACAGACATAACTGATACCACACATTTTGTAAATGTGTGCAGGTACTAAGAACACGAACACACACACACACACACACTTGTCTCAGCTTCCTTAGATGTAGACTAGAAACATTCCGGGCCAGTAAAAGAACACCTTTTGGAGGACAATCCTCCCAGGGGACATTTGGTAGGTGATCATCCCAGGTCCTGGTGAGGTGACTTGACTCAGATTTAACTAGCAACATCCACAGCCCCAAACCAAAAGTCAGGATCAGTCACTTTATACTGACCATTATACTGCTCTTTAGGGGGTAGAATAATGTAAGGTGGATTTAGGAAGCATCTGAAATGATACAAAAGGAGTGCTCTGTGCATATTAAAAAAACATGCAAGTGCATATACAGTATTCTGCTTTTTGTGCACACTCATTTTCTGATGTCTCCACACTACATATGCACTGATCTGGCAGGGTTGGTGCACAGAAATGTATACATCCATAAGTGGGTTTTATTGAGTTCTGCTAAGAACAGATACAGGAAATTAAATCTTCTTTGCAATAATCTGGTTACAGGGAGGAGCAAACGTGGACACATACAGCTGTAGTAATAAGGTCTAAAAATATGTTCAGGTTCAGAAAATGCCTGATGCCCATCTTTTTCACCCTTCAGGGAGAAATCCATGGTACCCCCTTCCTCCTATCCCATTATCCTCCTACCATATGTAACATCATTTCCATATTTGGCAGAACATAATTACACACACTGGCTTAGCAGTGTTGCTGCACCAAATATGTATGCATCAGTTGGGGTGGGGGTAGGGAGTGAGGTCTGCTGAGCAAATGTATGTGGAATTAGATTTCTCTTGCAATTATTTCATTACAGGAAGAAATAAATGAGGGTAGATTTTTTTCATCCTTAGTGGTGAGGTGTAAAAAGAAGGGTCCATGAAGCAGAAGGAATTTTCACTCATGAGGCTTGAACTAGTTGGGGATGTGTGTGCTCCTAAGGGTTGTACCACCAATTTTTCAGCTCCTCTGACTCTAGAAAGCCAGAGGTCATCCCAACTGTTTTTCGGGGGGGGGGGGTGTTTTAGGGTTTTTGTTTATTTGTTTGTGTGTTTTGAGGAGGTTGCTTTCTCAAGTAGGAAATTCCCTGAAGTAGCATCCAATACCCATGCAAAAGGATTTTGTCCTGGTTGAAAAACAACTCTGCATGGAAAAAAAAACCTGGTGGGACGCCAAAGCCTTTGGGGTGTTGGTGGGAGTCCCATGAGCTGCACTGGATCCCCAAGCACCATATCCAACCACAGGCAATACCATTCTGTCCCCTGCTTTGTTGTGATACAAATTTAAAACAAATTAATTAACCAGTGGCAAATAGTGTCTCTCATGTCTTAGGTAGTAAATCTGCTCTTGGTTTTAGTTTGAACTTTAAAGGAGCTATCCAATGTGCTTGACCTATTTGGGGGGAAGAGTTCTGCAACTCAGCACCCCTAAAGTTCAGACTAAACCCCCTTGTGGATTCACTTCCTTACTGGAGTGGAAGCCATCGCTGGCACTGCAGTAAACAGAAATGTACATTGGACCATTCTTCTTTGTTCTGTCCCGCATTAAAAACCCCTTTACATGCAACATAAAATGATAAATGAAAGTCAAAAGAGAAGTTAGACCTATATTTAGGTAAAGACCAGAATCCAGCAGGTGTTTTATGAAAGTATAAGTTCACTTACAGAATTTGTTGGACCATGTTGGACTTGGTTGGACCATGTTGGACCATTGGTTGGACCATGTTGGACTTGGTTGGACCATGTTGGACCATTGGTTGGACTTATGTACCATGTTTACATTCATTTCCAAGGTTGTGGAAGCAGTGTCATTGCACATGTAGATGGTACTTTCCACCAATGTGTTTCCATCTGTGCCTGCTGAGACTGGCAGTCATACTCCTTCAGTTGCACATCCAGTTGCACATTTAGATGCCCATTTGCTTCTGCATTCCTTTGTGCATTCAATTAGGTATTTGGTTGACTTGAGCATTGCCTTGTGCATTTGGTTGTGCAATGTCACTGCATATCCAGCTTCCCCTGCTGAGATTGGTAGTAACCCTCTTTTCATTGCACATCCAGTTTCATATTCAGTTGTGCATCTAATTGCATATTAATTTGTGGATTTAGTTGTGTAATTTCCCCATTGAACAGGAGGTTTGTGTAGCACAATCTATGTATGCATCAATACATAACTCCACATATAGAGATTTGTGCTATCCAGCCCTGATAAAGGACCTCAGCCTTAAAGTTCCATTGCTTCTCAAACAAGGTCATGTGTAAGCGGAGCCTTGCTTGGTGATTTTTCAAAACACAGGCACACAAAAAAGGCCACTACTTACCTCGTAGATTATAGTTTCCTGTCTGGAGGGAAAGGTACATGTGTATCAGGCAAACTCCTACATTAAATGATTTAAAACTGTCAATGCAACTTGTCCCAGCTCTTCTGAGATTTTTTTTAAAAAAACACACCAAAAAACAAGCACTTGATATTTTAAAGTCAGTCATACTTACAGGGTAATTCCTCAATCACTTTTTCATGCCACAACTCAACCTGGCTGGAGTGAGAGGTATAATAGCATTGTTTTCCTAATGTGGACCCCTTTCCACTTGCAGTCTGTAGGTATGGGGATCTCTGTCCTGCTCCTTTTGTTCAGCCTCCTTGAGTTTTGCATCGCTGTTTCAGTGGCACATTTTGGGTGCCAGGAGACCTGCTGCCACAGTGATCAGGTAAGCCTTTGGTACCAGGTTTGGAGGCTGAGTAGATCTTACTGAAAAGTAGGGAGGGTTGCTTTGTATCTCCTCCCTCCCTCTTTAGAAGCAGCAGGCTGCAAGAAAGAAGAGTTCTTTCCCTCTCAGGCTATCTGGATTGAAATTAATCCCTAATACAAGAGTCATGGGCAAAACATGAGAGTTTGATTTCAGGGTACAAAGATGGGAAAAGGATAATCTGCCCAAACACATCTGACATGGCTTACTGGGAAGGCATAAAAATAGTTTCAAAAATAGTAGTTTCAATGTTGATAACCTAATTCAGAGAGGAAATGCCTTTGGGAATGGGGGAGACTTAGCTAGCTGAGGGGGGGAAATCTGTTTTCTACCCTCCCAAATGCACTTTCAGAATGACTCTAACATAACACTTTCAGAATGACTCTAACATAACGGCTTTGTACTAAGAAGCCTGTTTCCCTCCCCCAGCTTGATCTATGGTCATTCAGCCACAAAGGAGAAAACAGAATGATAGCAGGAAAGAATCTGGGTTAGTAACTTGAATGATGATGATTAGAGAGGTGATGTGGCACACAGGGCCTCCCTGAAGCTGATCGCAATGACAATGCTGGCAGCAAGGGCAGTATTTCTTGTAGTGAACAATTCTTTTGTGTTACAGCAGCCAGTGGTTTTTGTGCCCTACACTGTCAGCAGTGGTGTGGTGGCTCCCAGTGAAGGCTACTCTTCTCCTCCTCCAGCCTACAATGCTGTAGACTCATCTCCCAAAAGAGAATGAAGAACACAAGGAAGAAGCAATGCCAGGCCTCCTACCAGCAATCTTGGCAAGCCAGTAGTCCCAGAAGTGAAATACTCTGTCTTTCTCTCTGCCTGGAGTATGTGCTTGCTAGGGCAGTAGCTTTTACTAGATTGCTCCATTAATTTAATCCATTAAAAAACAATGGAGAGATGTCCTCTTTCTCTCCCACATGGGAGAAATTACCTGTTCTCTGATGGCGCTTACTTAATTTGGCCTGTACATGCCTCGCTTGGTGTTTTTTGTTTTTTTTTTAAATAAATCTGCGTTATGAACTAACTTTGTTGTTGTGTGCCTTTAAGTTGTTCCGGACTTATGGCAATCCTATGACAGTGTTTTCTTTGCAAGGTTTCTTCAGAGGGGGTTTGCCATTGCCACCTTCTGAGGCTGAGAAGGTCGGACTTGCCCGGGATCAATGTTGTATGTGGGGAAATAATCATTGTAATGTAAAAGCAATCTTGTGTACCTCATTCACAATCTTAGATAAGTCTAGGGTTTTTCCCTGCATGCATTTTGTTCTCCCAAAATTCCCTTCTCTTACTTCACTGAGCACTTCTAGCCAACTGGAAGTGCTGAGTGATTGGACACATGACCTAATTTGAATTTTATTGCTTTTGTGTAACTTGCCTTTTTCTTCTGAATCTGACTCTCAATGAGAATGGAGGCATCTTAAGCTTTCCTGTAACCATGCCATGATGCATCGGAACCCAGCCAAGGCTGTAGGCTGGTGAGTCTTTCCTACCCATTCTTAGTCAATTAGGGACCTTTTCTTAAGTTTGTTTTCGTATGTAGATTGAGACTGATATACCTTCAGTAAACTTTGTTTTGTATTTTAAACTGACTCCTTTGTTTTGTAATGAGTCTAATTTAACTGGGGGATCCCAGATCTCTGAATACACTTTTAAATGATAATTGAGCTTAAGTCTGCTTGCTAACCACACTCTGCATAAAGCGTGAAGTCAAAGTGACTGAATGATTTTTAACTCCTTTTAAAAGGAAATAATTCTTGTTGTTTTTAAAGGACTAGATCCTGGAATTTTTAAATGCAATTTTATTTTTAGACTCATTGCCTTCCTACAATCACTAAGTGGGTTTCCATGGCTGAGCAGGGATTTGAACCTACACTTGTTTCATATGATTTTGTTAGTTGCCTTGAGTTCTATTTTCAGAAATGGGGGATTGGAGAGGAGGAAGGTAGGGTTGACAAAGAAAGGAAAGAAGGAAGGAAGCCTCAATCCTATTGTTTTCTTTAAGATGGAAATATATTCAGAAGACACTGAATTCATCTGCAAAACCATGTAATGTAACTGTAAATTCTTTAATAAGATAGCACTTCAACAATTTGTCCATCAAAGACAACTTTGATAATAAAAATATGAAATGGAATTCCCTCTTTATCTGATTTTACTGAACTACCAAACAGGATGCAGGAACGGGAAAGTCATTCTGTTTCTGGTTGTTTTACTTTGATACATGTTCCTCAGAAATCTTTCCCAGTTTATTTCCTAATAAACTGCAAGTGATAAGTTTGTATAAAAATACATTTGCATTTGAAAACATATTTTAAAATTATGTTTTGTCTCGAAGACTGAATTGCTGTAGGATCTCTATTGTATACTTACATGGTATGCAAAACTGGGTTGATATGGATATTTTTGTTGATCTTGACTATTAAAACTATTTGGTATTGGTCATTATATCCCATTACTGCTTTTGCTACATCTCTTCTCACTATTATTAGATTTTCATTTCCTGAGTAAAACACTTTGGGCTTATCTAGCTGAAAATGCCCCATTCCTGTCCACTTATTTTTCTCATCCCCAGTATTGCATAGTTTATACATTCCATTTCTTGTTTTACTATTTAAAATGAATTTTGTCATTTTAATGCACAATTTTTGATGCCAGTTATTTTATATAGCACTTTTCTAATACTGTATTTTCATATTGTTCTCATTCACTGTGTATGCAAATGGCCTTTGGTCTAAGCATTAATAAACTACTACATTACGTGTGATTACATTACGTGTTTTACTATGGACTTTTTCAAACGGGGAAAAAAAAACCCGAGGAGGGCATGAGAAGAATAGGGCTGTTTTGCTTATAGAACACCATTTCAGACAGCCCTGTCCTCCCAACCTCCTCCTGACCTTCTCCCATGCTGCTGGCCTTGCTTTTATTGACAGGGTACCTCCGTCAATAAAAAGCAGCATGAGCAGCATGGGGGAAAGTCAGGAGGAGGACAGAGGAGGACAGGGCTGTCTGAAATGGGGCTCTGTAAGGGAAACATCCCCGTTCTTCTCCTAACCTCCTCGGGGGTGTTTTCCTCCCGTCTGAAAAAGTCCCAAGTCTAGCTTATTCATGCTTTTCATATTTCTTCCTATAATATGTGCTGTGCAGCTTCAGACTTTCAGCTGCTGAATGTCCTTTCAGTTTAAGTCCAGTTTCATCATCAGCCACAGCACTACTCATCCTTTGCTCTTAGAATCATAAAGTCATAGGACTTTTTTGGACAACTAAAATGCAGCGCAAGCAGCCTCGCCACGTTGCGAGGCTGCAGCGCTGCAGGGCGTCCCTTTTGGATGATGCCCATCCCTGCCAGTACTGTTGCGGTACTGCAGGGACATTCGAGTGGAATATTTTCAGTACCGGCAGGGACAGGCGTCATCCGAAAGGGACGCCCTGCAGCGCTGCAGCCTTGCAACGTGGCGAGGCTGCTTGCGCTGCATTTTAGTTGTCCAAAAAAGTCCATAGAGTTGGAAGAGATCACAAGGGCCATCCAGTCCAACCCCCTGCCATGCAGGAATACACAATCATATTATTCCCAACAAATGGCCATCCAGCCTCTGTTTAAAAACCTCCAAAGAAGGAGACTCCACCATACTACAAGGCAGTGTATTCCACTTCCAAACAGCTCTTACTATCAGGAAGTTCTTCCTAATGTTTAGGTGGAATCTTTTTTCCTATAGTTTGAATTTATTGCTCCATGTCCTAGTCTCTGGAGCAGCAGAAAACAAGCTTGCTGCATCCTCAGTACGACATCCCTTCAAATATTTAAACATGGCTATCATGTCACCTCTCAGCCTTCTCTTCTCCACACTAAACATGCCCAGCTCTCTAAGCCACTCCTCATAGGGCATGGCTTCCAGACCTCCCTGGTTACCCTCCTCTGGACACATTCCAGCTTCTCAATATCCTTCCTGAATTGTGGTGCCCAGAACTGGACACAGTATTCCATGTGAGGTCTGACCAAAGCAAAATAGAGTGGCACTATTACTTGTCTTGATCTAGACACTATACTCCTATTAATGCAGCCTAGAATCACACTCAAGGTCCTGCATGGACTGAATGCCCAGCCTGCCTGCTTCAGGAAGACCTTGGGGTCGTTTACACGGGCAAATATTCCTCTAAATATACCGCAAAGATCGCTCATAGTTCCCACGGGTCGAGCCACAGTTACGCCTCATTCAGAAGGGGGGTAGCCAAAATGCCCAAATGTAGCATCTCTGGCAATGTCGCAAGTTTTGCCAGTATATTTGAAAAATAGCGATACTAACGATGTTATTTCTTGTGTGAACTGTGTATTGGTATATGTTTTTTAAAAAAAGCAAACCGGAAACTGGTGCCCTGTGGGCAGTGCCATGGGAGTGGTCAATGCTATTTGCCTGCTCATTTTTTTAAAAAAAAGGGATAGAGAAAGCACATCTTCTCAGGAGCGGTATTGTTTTCAACAATGGAAGCAATGGTGTCCACACCTCAGGTCAGAAACAAGAAGGGTGGCTGTGGCATAGCTTGGGGGCATCTTGAGACACTTGATTTGATAGAGTTATGGGGTGAGCAGAAGGTGCAGGAGCAGCTTCAAAGCACCCACCGCAACACTGATGTTTTTGAAAAGATAGCAGAGGAGATGCGTAAGAGAGGGCATGAGCTGAGGAGTGTTGATCCAAGAGTAAAACGTTGAGGGCAAGGTATAGGCAGGTAAAAGACCACAACTCTACTAGCAGTAATGATGCGGCTACTATGCCCTTCTTTGCTGAACTTCATGCTATATTCTCCGGGGACTGCAGTTTAAACCCACCACGAGTTTCTCACAGCTCTTCTGCAGATCACAGACCTTTTTCACCCGAGCGTTCAAGGAACAGCATCTCTGCTGGCTCGGTGGCCCTGCAAGGGACACGGAGGTGAACTCTCCCCCATTGTTTGAAGAAGACTTAGGTAAGTTGGATAGCATACTGCTCTTGTTAAATTACAGTCAATGCATGCCCTTATTTGCCCTCTTACACTACCGTTACCTATTTTATTTACCTTCCCACTGAAAAGAAAAGCACTTTGCCGCTCACTTTCATTTCCCCTATTTTGAAAATGATGTGTATTATACCTTTCCCCATGCTTGTATTTATGAGGTGATGTGCAGAATGATACCAGTTTCAGCATTCTTTGCAGTCCGGTTTCAGAAATTTAATATCTTATATTTTTCTTCCACGTTATCCTTTCTGACAGCAAGAGCGCAATTTTTTTTCCTACTGCGTATTTGGGGAATCACTATATGAAAATATTGTTTGTACTCCAGAAATAAAAGGAAAAAAATTAAAATTGCATGTTGGTAATAAAAGACGATGGCTGTGTCTTGGAGCAAAACATCCTGTCTGCTGCCTTATGGTACCTGGGCTACCGATGTTTCCAATTGTATCCTATTACACTGGGGAATTATTTAAAGGAGGACTCCATAACAAAGGATTTTTTGTTTTGGGTTGGAAAAATAAACTGTGCAGATGCTTACATTGTTTCACAGTTGATACGTGCGATGCTGTAATCAGATGATGGCTTCCATCCCCTCTGTTGCCTGCTAAAGATTGAGGACAATAAAAGGGCAATTATAGGTGGCCGGAAAAGCAACTTCCTTTGTTAACAGCTTTACTTTCGATTTCAGGCAGAAAAATTCCTTGCCTTCCTTTATGTTTAAAATATTTTAACATTACCAGTTTCCTGTATACCCCTGATTTAAGTAAGAAATGACTGGTTTTGAGAGAAACTGTTACTGTGGGGATAGATTATTTTATTTCAAATTTACCTATACATGTGCAGATGTGTTCGTTCGTTATTTAACTAGCTGCATATCCTCTTGCATACAAAATTTACAGGCTGCTAAAGTGTTATTCCACTGATCCTGATAGGAAAGTGTTTTTTTTATCAACTGCCCACGTTCTCCACAGGTATACCTGAAAATCTATCATTGGCATTACATGTGGATCAGATGTTACCTAGCTTTTTTAAAAAGCTTTGTTGTTTTGCTGTTAATATTTGAATTGGTCATTGCGTTATCTGGTTCTCCTCATTTAAAATTAAAACTTTGTTCTCGCATTCCTAGACTTACAAGCAGTAACAGAGAACAGTTGTGAGGAAACAGTAACCATAACGCTTGAAGAACTTGAAACTCCATCAACATCTGGTTCTGTAATGCTGCTTGATAGCCAGGACCCTGAACTGGATTTGTCTGCTGAGAGGAGATCCACTGAGTTTGAGATCGCCTGGAGCAGTCAGCAGACTGAGGTCCATGAAGGTGGGTGTAAAAAAATGCTTTCAAGCATATCTGCAATGCAACAGATATGATGCTGCTATCCATACATGTTTCAACCTCATATTTAACCTATCTTTTATTTCTACTTTCAGGGGCAACAACATCTTCACCTCTGTCAGCCCTAACCCCAGGTGAAAGATTGGCACTAAGTAAGAGAAGGAAGGAACGTAAACCCACTGAACATCAGCAGCTGATGCTGCACTCCTCCAAATTGATGACACGCATGCTCTTGCACATGGATGCTCTGGCCGAAAAAGAGCATCAGCATCTTGATTGCTTAGAAAAAACTGCTGAGGAAAGGCAAAAGGTTGAGGATGCAATGTATGAATGTACCACTTCTTTATTGCAAGCCAATTTGGAGAAGCAGACATCTCTGCTCTCTGAAATGGTCCAATACATAGGAACCATAGCCAATAGACCACCAGTAGTACGTACGGTGGTTAGAAAACTTTTTATTTATTTTATTTATTTATTTATACCCCGCTCTTCAGCCACAAGGCTATCAGAGCGGCTTACAAATTGTTTTTTAAGCAATAGCTATTTACACATCTACACTGCATTAAATAGTTTCCAATGTGTGTTAGCTAATTGCCCCCCACAAGCTGGGTACTCAATTTACCGACCTACGAAAGGATGGAAGGCTGAGTGAACCTTGGAGCTGGCTGGAATCTGTGACCATGCTCATTCCACGCCAGATAGTGTGGAGTTATTTTCAGAAACACTGTCTGAGAAGGAAAATACTGCTACAGGTCAGCCTGTCAAAACAAGGCCCACCAGGAAAATTAGAAAACCAGATATTATGTCCCTTTAGAAGTATACACCTTTGAATAATGACTTCCCGACCCTGAAATGGTACCCATGTGTACAAAAAAACCAAAAATTTGTTCTCTGCCCCTTGCATACCTGTATTGGTTTATAAGTTAGAGTGTTGCATAAGAAACCCGTTGTAGCTATTATACCAGAAGTATTACACAAAGCTCAAGGAGTGTACTCCTAACAATGTAAGAGTAGTGTTCCTTATTGGGAATCCATAGCTTTGGGCCACTGTACCCCTTTCTAAATAAAAAAAACAGTTGTCTGGTAAGTAAGTTGTTCAATCAATTTTTTTTTATTTACAAATATGTATATTTATATACACTATTTATAGAATGTATGTACTCAATGAAAAATATATAAGCATAACAGAAACATATTTTTTGAGCAAAAGATTAAATTATAATTTCACAGTATGTGCATATATACAACATCTGGCTTTTTTATCAAAAAAGGGAGATTTTATACAGCAAAAAGAACAGTGTTTTACATAAACAAAAAAAAAAATTACAGCCCCCCATCCGAAAGCCGCCGCTCTATAGAGGGGAGTCTAGGCTCCAGTCTCTGGGCTGCAAATGAAACATAAGAAAAGGTAATTAAGTCACTTATAGAAAGCACAGTATGCACTCCTCTCCTGGCCTAAAAGAATAAAGTGTACTGCAATTAAACAGTACATGTACATTAAAGCTACATGGAACTTTTTTTCCCCTTAGGTTGTTCTTTCTGTCACGCTGCATTACATGGTAAAAGCACATTATATGATCTCACAGTGCATAACCAGCACAACTGGCAAGGACAGCAATAATGGAGTACTATAACATTTATTGATGCATTTCTGGCTACATACCTACTGCATCTGATACAGCAGCAAGGAACTGCTGGCCCTCCTCCCCTCTTAGAAATTCTAAAAAAATCCATCCTCTTGGGCAGTGCTGTAATACAGGAAAAAATTGTACAGGTCATGTTCTGGTCTAATTGAGGAACCCCAGCAACACTTCAATCACATCCTTTGCCAGACTTAAAATTCGGATTCACCAAAGGACCCCAACATTAATGGGAAAACTTTCTTAAACCAAGAAGATATACTTGTGGGAAAAGAAGACTACTACAACTTAAATTTGTTTTAATTTTAGCTTTGTCACACACACAATACAGGGAACTTATTTATGTAATAAAGGGGGTCTATATTGCTTACAGGAGAAAAACTGTATCCCTACATACATCATCATATCTTCAGGTGAACATTTGTAAGTAACATAGCCTTTGCAAAAGTGCTTTTGGCAACAGCCATTTACCAAATGGGATGAGTTATCAATGGGACACTTAAAGGAAACTATTCATAGGTAAGTCTCTCTGGCTTTTCTTCGCAAACGAAGATTCAGGAAGGACTCATCCCACGCTTTCTGCAAGCGCGCTGATGACTAAAAAGGCCAATCTGAGATAAACAAGTCCGGTTGCAAAAAGCACAGCAGAAGGTCTCCTTGGGTGATGTTTTTGGGTTGTGATTCTTTCTGCGTTGTCGTTTCTCTTCAAGACTTGTTCGTCGTGAGTTCTCAAATAAGGCTGCAGCATTGTGGATAGTGCATCTCCATACCTTCTGATGTGAGGCCAGGGCGGACCACTGTTGGTGATCAATTTGGCCGAGCCTGAGATGTTGTTTCAGGGAGTCTTTGTATCTCTTTTTTGGAGCGCCCCTCTTACGCTGACCCATGGCGAGTTCACCGTAGAGTAGTATTTTTGGGAGGCGATGGTCCTCCATCCTAGAAACGTGCCCTGCCCAGCGCAGCTGTGTTCTCAATATCATGGCCTCAATGCTGGTGATCCCTGCTTGCTCAAGGACAGCAACATTTGTCACATAGTCAGTCCAGTGTATATTTAGGATTGTGCATAGACAGCGCTGATGAAAGCGCTCGAGGAGTCGTAGGTGGTGGCGATAGGTGACCCATGTTTCAGATCCATAAAGGAGGATAGACAGTACGAAGGCTCTATACACACTGATTTTTGTGCTTTGCCTCAGGTGTTTATTGCTCCAGACTCTTTTGTGAAGTCTTCCAAATGCACTATATGCCTTTGCTAATCTGTGATCGATCTCTTTGTCAATCTTGGCATCTGAGGAAATGATGCTTCCCAGGTAGGTGAACTGCTGAACGGACTTGAGCACAGTTTTGCCGACGGCAATGTGGGGATGGTGGTGTTCGTCCTGTGGTGCAGGCTGGTAAAGAACTTCTGTTTTCTTTAGGTTGACTTCTATGCCAAACAGCTCTGCAGCTGTTGCAAAGCAGGACGTTAGGCGCTGCAGAGCTGCTTCTGTGTGGGCAACAAGGGCAGCATCATCGGCGATGAGCAGCTCACGGACTAGATAGTTTAGAGTCTTAGTGTGAGCCCTCAGACGGCTTAAGTTAAACAAGCTACCATCAGTACGGTAACGTATATAGATACCGTCGTCTTCTTCAAGCTCTGCCATAGCCCTTTGGAGCATCGTGTTAAAGAAGATTGTAAATAAAGTTGGTGCAAGAACACAACCTTGCTTCACTCCATTAGTTATTAGAAAGGGCTCTGAAAGAGCATTGCCATATCTGACTTGACCACGCTGGCCCTCGTGTAGCAAGATAATCATTTTAAGGAATTTGGGGGGACATCCTAGTCTTTCCAGGATCTGCCACAGACCTTTTCTACTTACAGTGTCAAAGGCTTTGGTGAGGTCGACAAATGTCATAGGTAAGTGCTTTGGTTGTAAAACAATACCGGGTGCTTCGCCAG
Source organism: Gambelia wislizenii (assembly GCA_030847615.1). NCBI lineage: Eukaryota > Metazoa > Chordata > Lepidosauria > Squamata > Crotaphytidae > Gambelia > Gambelia wislizenii. The sequence goes on from JAUMIR010000001.1 coordinate 341,719,698, forward strand.
CTGGCTGCGGAGGTGGTGCCTCCTCCTCCTCCTCCCTTCCACCACCTGGCTGATCTGCTGGGCCGGCGGCTGACTCCTCTGATGATGAATCAGCTGCCTCAGCGGCCCTTCTCGCACGGCCACGCATCCCTGTTAAATAGAAGGACCCAACTTTTAGATTTTCAATTCAAAATGCAGACTCAATCCAGAGGGACTTCTAGCCTAAAGCACTTACCAGCAGGACGGCGATCCCTCCAGCTCGGTCCTCCCCCCGTTACCCAGAAGTCATGCATAGCCTGATAGAAGGGGGGGTCGACGGCGGCAGGGCAGGCTGCCATCATAGGCCTCCCAGGCCTCAAAAAATTTGGTGTTTAAAATTTTAAACTTCGACCAGCACTGCTGTGCCGATCGATTATACCCCGCACATTGCAGGCTGGTGGCCTCTGCAGAAAAGAAGTGGTGGTTCACCCTATTGGAGGAGTGTATTATCCTCCTAGGACACCCCTCCTGCTGGACGAGGTGTTCTAGGAGGAACAATGTTTCCTGGGACCTCCAATAGGTGATCCACCATGCTTCCATCCTGCAGGCGGCCATGCCAGCACTGACAACAAAAGCGCAGTGGCCTTAAAACGCTCTTCTGGTGGTTAATATAGGCCCGGCGCATTACCCGTTGGAGACATTTAAATTTGAAAGTTGCAATTTGGACCCATTGATACAATAGGTTTATTTGAATTGTTTTGGTGTATTGATACTCTTGCATGCATTAACTGCCGGAAAGGCATATAGGCATGACTACTGTGGAACTAGTTTACCAGCGAATTTGCACCCCATGAAGAAATGAGACCAGATCGCGTTTTTCTTTTAAAAAGTAACACCTTTTTATTTCCATTGTGAACAGTTGAAACATTATACATCAAGATTGATGCTGTGAAGGAAAGCATACAGTGACCTCGTTTAAACAGTTAATTCTTATTAAGCATACACAACGAGGATGTTCCCTGTGCATCAGCTACCTGCGTCTTCGCTCCCAGAAATAATTAGCCAGCGCATTGCGCACAGCTTCCCCCTCCTCTTTTTTACCCTGCTCTAAATTTAAAAGGAGTGCTCCAAGTGTGTTCAGAACGTACCAGTTAGACCGATACCGTTCCGGATTGAAAAATCTCTCCTTTGGTTTCACAGTGATTGTGTAAAATAACGCATACAGCAATGACAGAACATATGTTTTGTTCTGATACTTCTAGGGGTACTTTTAATGCCCTCCATCTGGACTTGAGATGCCATAACTTCTTTCTATGCAATTCCGAACCTTATTATGGGTTTTATTGTACAGGGCTTGCTTTGGGTTTAAACGGCCATGCCTGTATGGGGTCATTAACCACTTCCTGATGGGGTATGCTCCATCCGCAAGAACCAGTGGAGGAATCAACACACCGTTTACTGTGATGCTAGGGTTGTTAGGGACATATATTCCAGCCTCCATAGCCTAAAAAAAAAAATGAGTTACACAACATGCGTGCATCGTGCACCTTGCCACTCCAACCGATCTCCGTGTCCACAAACAACCCTCTGTGATCACAAACACCTTGAAGCAGCACAGAGTAGCTATTCTTCCTATTGATGTAATAGTTCCCCTGCCTGATCGGCGGGACAATCGTTATGTGGCATCCATCGAGGGCGGCTATTACATTTGGGAAGCCCATCTGCTTGAATCCTGCCATTACCTGTAAAGTGAAACAAGACTGTTATTAACAGTAAAAATGCTAAAAACATTTCCCACGTATATCATGCTAACGTTGGAAAAAATAGATGATTACTGTTCCCCGTGGAACGTTCATTATGACAGCATTATCGCACAGGAGGAATCACACCATGTTTCCTGAACAGACCATTTATAGTACATCTAAGGTAGACTGCTAACGTTTAATAATTAAAAAGTACCCAGTGGGCTTCTGAAAAATTGATAGGTGTTCATTAGGAGAACTCCAACAGTGTAAGACAAAATATAACTGGCGATACTAGATCCGGGGGGAAAGCGCAAAGTAGATTTTGTCCAGCAGTGCATCTCAAATCCTGTTATAATAGTAGTATTCCGAAGAGAACTGTAACATTATTTGCGTTATACTATTGGTAACTCATTAGGATGACATACATGAGTTTAGATTCTAATGAATGCAACCGTGTCAATATTGGGAACAATATAATCAAGACACGGGGGGAAAGCACAAACTTGATTTTTCTCAGGAACGCATAACAAAACTTGTTATCATAGCAATAAAATTTACAGAACAATTATATGTGGCATGATAAAATTGTGTTACCTCATCCAGATCACCAGGATACACCGCTTTAGACAGGAAAACATGTTCCATTGTTAATACGACCTCCTCAAGAATTTTGGAAACTGTTGCTTTCCCCACTCCGAATAGATGACTTGCGGTAAGAAAGGAGCGTCGATGTCTGAGGACCCAAACAGCAATAGCCACACGCTTCTCAGGAGGTATCGATTACCTCATATTAGTATCTGACTTCTGAATATGTGGTCGAAGCATCTCTACTAGTTTGATAAACAACGACCTATCCATTCTAAAATTTGAAAACCAGCGCTGATCAGACCAGACAGACATAATGAACTTCTCCCACCACTCTCTGGATCTCGGATACTCCCAATATAATTTCCCCCTTTGAGAGCGACGTAACATTTCAGCCCGCATTGATGGGACAACCTGGGAGGCAGCTAGCAGGCCAGTACATAAAGACGTATGCACTTTTCTTCTTTTGTACCCATCGTGACTGCCGTGACCCAACCACAGAGCCCAGCTTGTTCTTTTTGATTTCCTGCTAAGGTAGACATGCAAGTCCTCATCAATGGCACTCAATGTTGAGCATATGGTGGATAACAAAAAAAACCCCACATGCAACTATCGCAAGCGACTCCATCTCATCCTCGTCCGCCATTGCTCATCCAGATGTGCAGACAAAGGTAATATGGCCAGACCAATGAGAGCACATCATCATCCTTTTTTGGATAGCCAATAGGAATGAAGGTGGCGGGAAAATGAAACGGAAATACATGTATAATTGAGGTCACGTGAGCTTGATTGACAAGACGGCCTTAGTGCATCTTTGCCAGTGGGAACTGAAATAGGAGTGGAATAATAAATAGCGATTCATTTCTGATGACGGAATAATTTCCACGTAAACAGATTTCACGCTATATATTGACAAAGCAAAAAAACCTGTGTAAACTATGCGCTACAATATCGAAATTGCACAATTGCACAATTTCGCGTAATAAATCCTTCCGTGTAAACTACCCCCTTGTGTTTGTTTCTTTTGTTGCTACTCAATTATATGGTGCTTTAGAGTGCTTCATGTGTTTCTTAAATCACACCTTTGAAATAGACCCGTATTATTCTAAAATGAAGGTGAGGGGAAAGCTAAGGGCGAAGAAATAGTGCACTGTTTATTTAAGTGCATCTGATACCAAGGAGGGTTTTGACATTCTGAACTTCACAGTGGCACGAATTCAGTGGCACAGATTGAATGTGGGCTAATGGGCTGCAGGCTCAGTCCAGGCAAGATTAAGGAGATTTTGCTGGTCATTAGCAAGCTAAGCTGGGATAGAAGACACAGCCCATTATCAGCATGGTTTGCACTCACTCTAAATGATAAATTTAACTTCTTTGGGATACTTCTGGACTTGGCATGCTCCTGGCTGCTATAGTCAGGAGCACCTTTGCCCAGATTTGGTAGATGCATAGTTGTGCCTCTTTCTGGAGAACATTTGACCATGTTGATCCATGTCATATTAATCATCTGCAATATGCTGTACATGAAGTCCCTGAAGAGTACTTGGAAACTGCAATTAAGTAGTGGTGGTAGTGGTGATTACATTGCTTTTTAAGATGTTTTTTGTGTTGCACCAGTCTTGTGTTAGCGCACCTCACAAGCCCTGCCCCCATATATCCCAATAATTGGTGATATTTAATAATTTGGCCCTAATGAGGTCTTCCACGCAAGCTGCAGTAGATCAGAGACCCCTGAAAAATCCCCAAAAGACACTCACTGGAAAAAGCCAAGTCATGCATTCCTTTAAGGAGAGGCCATGGGAAATTTCAAATCTTAAGGCAAAACAAAGGTCACGCCAGACTTAAGGAAATGTTTCCTGAGAAGAGGAGGAGGAAGAGGGGATGGACCAGGTGGGAGAGAAGGAGCTCCAAGTCTACTTAGAGGAGGTAGTCAAAAAGGAGTGTGATCTCCTGGATCTGGGCCAGAGGGCTCTCTACAAGGAACTCAGGATGGAGGATGACGGGAAGGTCGCCTCTCTGGGTGAACAGGGGCTCACAGTATATCAAACCCACACACACTCCTACCCAACCATTATCTGAAGATGGCAGCCACAGATGCAGGTGAAACATCAGGAACAAACTCTTCCAGAACACAGTCTCACAGCCCAGAAAAAAACCAAGGACAACCTAATAATCTCATCATCTGTATTTGGAGCATCCATTGTTTGTAAACAACATCTATCCTGATCCCCAAGCCTGGCACTAAAAGGAGGTAAGCACTGCTATTAAAAAAATATATATATATGCAACACAATATAGGATAATTAGCATCTCCATAGATCCATTGTTTAATTATAGAACTTACCTGAAATGCATTGTTCTGCATTCAAAATCCCATCCCCTCAAGGCATGTTTTGGGGTATAATTAGAAGCCCTATGTCAGGATGCCTGTACATCTAGGCCTCACTTAGCCTAAGTCTGGTCAGGTTCCTATCATGCACTATAGGGGTCTGTGTCATGTTGGGAGGGGGAGAATGGAATGTGAGTACCTAGTGGTTCTCAGGCCTGGGGCATCCCGACCAATCTCCCAAGGTCAGGCAGCTGTACAAGTCTGGGAACTGGAAAGGAGGAAAGGGGGGGGGTGAATTCAAGCCTCAGTTTAAAGTGTATCTGACTTACAATAAATCACTTCTGAATAGTGATTGTTGTCTGAGTGGATTGAAGTTCAGACAGGAAACTTACACCCCAAACCACACCTCATGGCACACAGATCTCTTTCCTGTAGACACTCTGTCCAACCATATTGCCACTCCTGCTTCCTTCATCCACGCTGCCAGTCTGCTCTGAGACTTCAGGATCTACAGGACAGGTCATATCACCCACAATATCCTCCTTCTATTCCCCTATCCAAATACTTTCCACCTTTCTTTCATTAGTCTTGTGTGAATGCTTCTTGCATGACTGTTTGTATGAGTTGTGTTATTTTTGAACTCTTAATAATGACCTTATGTGGGACTGTTCAGAGCTAGTGGGGGTATACATAGGCTTAAGGTCCCCTTGTTGCCCCCTTTCGCATTGTCAAGTTGCTGCTTATTTCCTCCAAATATCAATAACTCGATCTTGCATGGATTTCCATATCACTAGCATCAAGGGTAACACTTGTACCAACTGCACCAGTTTCCAGTTTGTTTTTTTGGAGCACAATTCAATGTTTTGAACTTATATACAACCTGAAACACATCTATAAAATAGTATGCATTCCTCTCTTTGTGTATAGTCTTTAGTGCCAAAGAGCAGCTCAGATATTACTGTACTCACAAATAATTATGCTATTAATTGATTATGAGGCAATTTACTGGCAGGAGGCTTGATTTCACAGGTTCAGTTTTAGTGTGCATGATTTAAATGTGCACATGTTTATGGTGGGTATGAATTGTAACAATAGGGGAAACAAGCGCAGGGTGAGTGTCAGGATTCCCAGGGGTTGAAGTTTGGGGAACAGCCTGGGTTAAGGGATCTGTCACCCTGCCCAAAACTGAGATGGTTATTCATTAGTTTGTTTCTTTGATGTGCTTGCAGCAGCTGACCACAGACATCCTGTGAGAATGGCTGATGGAACTGTAGTCTTCCTTCCCTCAAATGGAGCCAACATACACCAAGCAACCCACGAGAATCCTGGTACTGCTGTTATCCAGCCACCAGGGATGATGCAGTATGTACAGTATGGAAGTAAGCAATTTGGAAGCCCCAGCAACCCACCTCAACAGAACCCCCAAATGGGGTCATTGGAAAAATTTCTCAAAGCAGAGGCCAAGACTCTAGGGGTGAGTGTGTTTGATATCTTGCCATATTGAGGTCCATGGCAATAAGAGTGGTTTCCCTGAAGGGGTGATATCAAAAGGAATATTTCAAGAGGTGCCAAGAGAGATAGATAATCAAGGTTCTCCCTTAAAAGTTTATTTGCTGCACATACAGATGCACAAAGATCTTTTGGCTCCAATGGCTGATTGAATAACCAACTCATTGGGTGTCTGAGCCACACACTTATGACAGACTGAGATTTTTTGAGTACAGTAGAACTCTGTATATACTGATTCATTATCCACTGATTCAATTATCCAGGGAAACACAAAACATCACACCTACCAGTCTTCATAGAAAATGTGTCCTCTCTAGCCATTTTCTAGGTCCTCCAAGGCAACTCTATGGTATTTTAAACCAGAAGTCCCATTATTTTCAATGGCATTTGCTATTATCCATGGTTTTGGTATCCATGCCCCCCCAAACCAATCCCCAGCGGATACGGGTATACTACTGTACTTCCAATTCAATCAAAAGCATGTTGCCTGACAGTCCAAGGCTCGCTCTCTCTCTGGCTTTTCTTTGCAAACGAAGATTTAGGAAGGACTCATCCCACGCTTTCTGCAAGCGCGCTGATGACTAAAAAGGCCAATTCGAGATAAACAAGTCTGGTTGCAGAAAGCACAGCAGAAGGTCTCCTTGGGTGATGTTTCTGGGTTGTGATTCTTTCTGCGTTGTCATTTCTCTTCAAGACTTGTTTGGCGTGAGTTCTCAAATAAGGCTGCAACATTGTGGATAGTGCGTCTCCATGCCTCCCGATGAGAGGCCAGGGCGGACCATTGTTGGTGATCAATTTGGCTGAGCCTGAGATGTTGTTTCAGGGAGTCCTTGTATCGTTTTTTTGGAGCGCCCCTCTTACGCTGACCTGTGGCGAGTTCACCGTAGAGTAGTATTTTTGGGAGGCGATGGTCCTCCATCCTAGAAACGTGCCCTACCCAGCACAGCTGTGTTCTCAGTATCATAGCCTCAATGCTGGTGAACCCTGCTTGCTCAAGGACAGCAACATTCGTCACATAGCCAGTCCAGTGTATATTTAGGATTGTGCATATACAGCGCTGATGAAAGCGTTCGAGGAATCGTAAGTGGTGGTGATAGGTGACCCATGTTTCAGATCCATAAAGGAGAATAGACAGTACAATGGCTCTATACACACTGATTTTTGTGCTTCGCCTCAGGTGTTTATTACTCCAGACAGGGTTGCATGTTTATTTCAGGCAAGTGTGAGTATACAATGTAAGTCTGTAATATCTATCATAAATCCAAAATCTGGACTTTTAAAATATTATCTAGGTTCATCACTGCTGCTGCTGTTGTTATTGTTGCTGCTGCTGTTGTTGTTGCTGCTGCTGCTGCTGCTGTGGCATGCCTTCAAATAATTTCTGACTTATGGCCAACCTAAGGTGAACATATCATGGGGTTTTCTTGGCAAGATTTATTCAGAAATGGTTTGCCATTGCCTTCCTCTAAGGCTGAAAAAGTGTGACTTACCTAAGGTCACCCAGGGGGTTTCCATGGCTGAGGGCAGATTTGGACCTTGGTCTCTTGAAGTCCAACACTCATACCATGGCACCACACTGGCTGTCTGCATCATCCACTATAAATCGGTTATTCCAGAAATTCATTGACCACCAACCTTTCACAAATCTTTGTACAGTAGCACCCCTGTATCTGCTGATTTGCCATCTGCTGATTCAGTTATCTGTGGCTGAGGATGGGGAACAGGTGGATGGGGAAGGAAAGGAGGAGGAGAGGTCGCCTGGCCCCCACCCTGGTTCCCTCCCCTCCCATCTGCCTTACCCTCTCTCCACGGCAGGAACTCACTGGACTGCCTTCCTCTTCCTTCCTCTTCCTGCTTTCCTCCCTTTCTTCTCCTCTTCCATAACTCTTCCTCCCACCATCACAGGTTGTTCACTACAATCCATGGTTTTCATTATCTGCGGGGACCCCTTGAAAGAACCCCCGCGGATACAGAGGTGCTATTGTATATTCTTCCAGCACATCATTGCACAACTGCCCAACATTTTGCTTGTTTATTTATTAAGGTACTTGTTTATTGCCTTTGATCCTGCTGAGCCTCCCAAGGAGATGTACTGTATAACCAAACAGGGGGAGATATCTTCCTATGTTTTTATGGATTCTCCAGAAGCAAATTATTTCCCAGAAGAATGGACCAAGAGCAGCTATCATTGTGTTAAGGTCCAGGGCCAGATCATTTATCTTTGGTGGGGTGGGTTGAAGTTCTCAGCACTATTCTCACCTATACCAAGAATAAAATCTCCTGAAAATGATGAGTTCCTTTGGCAAATTCTGGGTACAAAAACTTCTGGTTTCAATTTTGTATAATTATTAATGTAAAAGAATAGACCAAATCATCTTGCCAGTTCTTCCAGGGATTTCAGGAGGAATATTCAGACTTACTTTCTAGGACTCGGGGAATTGTTCTATATTGCTTGTGCATTTTCTTCCTACAGACCATACAGATCTTAATTGGATTGATACACATTGGCTTTGGGTCTGTCTCAGCCACTCTTTCTGGAGGGAACTATTCACCTTTAGCTGCTATTGGAGGTTATCCATTCTGGGGTGGAGTATTTGTAAGTACAGTAATATCTTCTATATTTGTGAGAGCTCATGTGCTTGTCAGTATGAACAGCTTTGAAGTTAGACTTTGCATTTTAGGACTTTTTCAGACAAGGGTTACCGTGCAAGAAGCTTGCAGAAGAGGTACAGCGCTGTTGCGCGGCAGGGGGTCCATTTCAGATGCCGCCGTTCCTCTCTCAGCATTGTCCGTGTCAGTTCCATGTACGACTGAAGACAGCTGCACCATTTTTTACTCATGGAAGTTGTACATGAGTAAAATATGGCGCGGCTGCCTTCAATCGTACACAGAACTGACACGGACGATGCCGAGAGAGGGACAGTGTCGTCCGAAACGGACCCCCTGCCGCACGACAGCACCGTACCTCTTCCACAAGCTTCTTGCGTGGTAACCCTTGTCTGAAAAAGTCCTGAAACTTTGTAGCACAGCAGATATAAAATGCAGGGGTACTATGAATATTATGGAAATAAAGAAATGTTTCCTTTGAACAGTAAGAATAAACGAGAGGCGGCCAAACCTTTCAACCCAGTCTTTCATAGCAGTTGACAGGGGTGAACTGGGGGTGAGTAGAGGAAATTTTCAAATTGAGAGGGTGGAAGTAACTGGCAGAGGATGTCTTTCACATTTTAAAAAAGAGGTCTTACAGTTGCTTGAAGAAGCCACAAGAGTCTCTGCATCCTTCTATCCCTGTTTCCTGGGAGCACTGCTGGAAAGTCCAGAGATACAATCCTCTAAAAAATGGGGAAGGGAAAAAAAGAGTCACTCCCAACTTGCTGGAACAGCCACCATCTTCAACAGCCCAACAGCCACCATCTTCAGTGCCTAGTGGTGTATCTTCTTTGTAAGAAGGCTTGCTGTGCCTGGTATTTGTGGCTTCCCCACAAACAATGTGAATGGCCAGCCAATCAAGAGGATGGCTGGTTGGCTGGAGGTGGGACACTCCAGCACAGATATCAGAAGCAGAGATCTCTGCTCTGGTTCATCTTCCCCACATTCCTAAGCTTGAGCTATATATACAGGTTCCAGCATAGGCACACTGGGGGGGTAATTTTGGTTTGTGGATGTTTTATATTTGTCACACCTTCATAGCCTCCAACTGACCTGATTTGTCAGGGATTAATCATCCCACTTTTTAGCAGCTTTTAAAATGCCCCAGTTTCTCTCTCCTTCTATCACTTTCCCCCTTTGTCCTTTGGTTACTCCCATTGCTGCAAACTGAGTTCAAAGTGCAAGAGTAGTTTTGTACTCATTTAAGTTGGCAGAGGAGGGCAATATCTTGCCCTTCCCAGTAGGATCAGGCAAAAGCAAACAGCTGCAGCCTCTCCTAGCTGCATTAATATCTTTTGCCATCTTGACCACACTCTGATGTTGCTTGGTCACATGCGTCCCAATTTTCACCTGTGAAATGTTGAAGGATATGCACCTTTTGGGTGACAGTTTGGGCACTGGATATTTGGGGAGTGAGGGAGGAAGTGAGGGCTGCATGCCCATTTCCCCTTTCTTTAGGAGATCTCCTTGAGGGATCTTGTGGCATTCTGGGCAGGCTGAGTTGGAAGAGGGTGTTACCCAAAGACCTTGTGAAAATTCCAAGAAATATCGAGTTTCGAACATGTTGGGGAAATTAGCAGCAACTCGACCTTAGCAATGTGAGAGGGGGCAACAGAGATAGGAATGTGAAGTCGAAGGCTTTCACGGCCGGCATCCATAGATTTTCCTTGGGTTTTTTCTAGGCTGTGAGGCCGTGTTCTGGAATAGTTTCTTTCTGACATTTCGCCTGTATCTGTGGCTGGCATCCTCAGAGAATGAGGATTCTCTGACAATGCCAGCCACAGATGCAAGCAAAACATCAGAAAGAAACTATTCTAGAACACAGCCTCACAGCCCAGAAAAAAAACAAGGAAAATCTAGATATAGGGATCTTTACACCTTTACATAAGAGGATCAATTGTCCGTCACTTGGTTGTGTGCAAACAATGTCCTCTTGACCTTTCTGTTTCTTCATATGATGGAATTCATCAATAGTCCTTCCTTTGGGCGATGCATGGCTTAACATGTGCCTTTTGGGCTCCATACTGTGGGTCCCTGATATATTACTGTTCTTCCCTGTGGGAGACTGCATTAATCTGCCAAATTATTAATAATCCAATTTTGGGGGTTTCTGGAAGGGGGGTCATTAGGGGCATTAACAAGGGAATGATCACAACAGCCTCACCCTCAGGTGACAGTGAGAAAAGATGCAGTGGCTTCTGTCATTGCGGTTCCCAGTTATTACAATCTTTCAGGTTTACCCCCAGCAGGAGGGCTTGGGGTAGGTGTCACTGGCCAGCAAGTGAGTCATGTAATGCCTGGATCCATTGCTGTATGTTGCACCAAGGCTCTAACAGCTACAGCCAATAAAGTTGTGGCCATTTCAGCTCCTGTGTGTATGTTCATGGGGTTCCTTTCACATGAACCCTCTACACAGTGCCTAGCCTGGCAACTCTACTTTCTAAGAACAGATCATTTTTCTCTAAATGTTACAGGAATTGCTATGCAATCTTTTCTTCTTCTTCTTTTGTACAGTTCATTATTTCTGGATCCCTGTCTGTGTCAGCTGAGAAAAATCAAACATTTGGCTTGGTGAGAGATGTTATATATAAGAATTTTAATTACTTCTATAATGCTAGAGATGCATAAACTGCTTTCTCATTACAGTTTCCCCTCCACAGGGGAAGGCAATGGCAAAACCACAATGGCAAAACTCCAGAGGCCCTGTGAAAGACCTGGAGGGAGCGGGGAGGCCCGGGGAGGCCTCCACGGGGCCCCCGGAGGCGCTCCGGAGGCCCCCTGAAGGCCTGGGGAGGGGTGGGGAGGCCTTCGCGGGACGCCCGGAGGCCCTCCGGAGGCGCCGCGAAGGCCTGGGGAGGGGTGGCGAGGCCTTCAAGAGACCCCCGGAGGCCCTCCGGAGGCGCCGCGAAGGCCTGGGGAGGGGTGGCGAGGCCTTCGCGGGACCCCCGGAGGCCCTCCGGAGGCGCCGCGAAGGCCTAGGGAGGGGTGGCGAGGCCTTCGCGGGACCCCCGGAGGCCCTCCGGAGGCGCCGCGAAGGCCTGGGGAGGGGTGGCGAGGCCTTCGCGGGACCCCCGGAGGCCCTCCGGAGGCGCCGCGAAGGCCTGGGGAGGGGTGGCGAGGCCTTCGCGGGACCCCCGGAGGCCCTCCGGAGGCACCACGAAGGCCTGGGGAGGGGTGGCGAGGCCTTTGTGGGACCCCCGGAGGCCCTCTGGAGGCGCCGCGAAGGCCTGGGGAGGGGTGGCGAGGCCTTCGCGGGACCCCCGGAGGCCCTCTGGAGGCTCTGTGAAGGCCTGGGGAGGGGTGGCGAGGCCTTCGCGGGACCCCCGGAGGCCCTCCGGAGGCCCCACGAAGGCCTGGGGAAGGAGGGAGGAAGGGCCGGGGAGACCTCCGTGGGGCCTAGCAAGGCCCCGCGAAGGCCTGGGGAAGGAGGGAGGAAGGGCCGGGGAGACCTCCGTGGGGCCTAGCAAGGCCACGCGAAGGCCTGGGGAGGGAGGGAGGGAGGAAGGGCCGGGGAGACCTCCGCGGGGCCTAGCAAGGCCCCGCAAAGGCCTGGGGAGGGAGGGAGGAAGGGCCGGGGAGACCTCCGTGGGGCCTAGCAAGGCCCCGCAAAGGCCTGGGGAGGGAGGGGGGAGGGGAGTCGTTATTCGCGGATTTTTCACATTCGCGGGGGTCCGCAGAACGGAACCTCCGCGAATATGAAGGGACGACTGTACATATCCAGGGCTGCTTCTACCATCTCCCCTGTAAACAGGGTACACTGGAGAAATGTCTCTGTGTATGTAGTGGGAAAGAAGCTTATTTGTTAGTATTGCAATTGCAAATTCATCTTTGAAAGAAGCTAAATACATATAAAATGGGAACCTGTGTGGTTTAGTGGTTTTATTGTTGGACTAGGACTGTGGGAGACTAAGGTTCAAATCCCAGCTGAACCACAAAAACCCACTGGGTGACCTTGGCCAAGTCACATTCTCTCAGCCTCACAGGAAGGCAAAGGCAAACTCCTCTGAACAAATCTTGTCAGGACCACCCAACGATAAGGTGACCATAAGTCAGAATTGACAGGAAGACACATAACAAATATGAAATGGCTTCAATAGCAGAAAAGCAAACCTGCTGATCATAGAGGAGAAAGGTGACTTCAGTGATATGGCTGAGGCCATGATGGAGACAGAGGAGCTAGTTTGTTTTCTGAGCTAGTTTCTTTCCTTTTAGTGTGGTTTCTATGGATCTTTTTACCCACCCACCCGCACTGGTGTGCACATTTCAGCACCAGGTCTTCAACAAACTGTACTTGCCCAATATAATTCCCTCCCTCCCACCCACCTGCAGTACATTTTTCTCCTCCCAAATATATTCTGAGTCTGGAATCTCCCTCATCTCTCGGAAAACATCCTTTGGAGGTGCACAAGGGCTGAAGGGGAAGGGAAGCACCATCATCAAAGAGATGGCATTTCACCTTTCATCAGGGGCAACTGAAATCCAAAGCCAAACAAGCAGGGGGGAGGAGAATGAGGGAGAAGGGAAGGGAAACTGTGCTTCAACATACCTGAACTACTTCAATTTCTCTTTCATTTTAAAATGTCCCCTAAGGCTAGAACTTAGGCTTCTTACTGAATGGATCTTTTGTTTTGCTTTAAGAGAGTCTGACTCCTTTTCTTTAGTGATTTGACTTGAAGAAAAACTGTGAACACTCTGTAGTTTTTAGTGGCTTAATCCATTGTCTCTATCTATCAGGTGAAAAGCAGTGTGGGAATGAACATCACAAGTGCTATAATGGCATTAACCGGCATCATTCTTTTCTCAGTAGAGCTGGCTAAAAATTCACCTTCATCTTTCATCTATTACCAGATATCTGTAAGTAAACACATTCCACACAAAACTTTGATGTGATGTGTAGAATCCAAAAGAGGGGATGTACAAATAGTAGAGAACCCATACACTTTGAGGTTTGCTTACTATTTTCACTACTGCAGTTCCCATTGCCAAAGACACCAGCAAATATTTAGAATGAATGGCAGCTTGTCTCTTAAGGCTTTATCACACAAGCCTCTTTCTTGCAACAATAGCATTAGCAAAGCAAACGGGAACATACTTGTTTGAAATAATTCATTATTACACTGTCTCTTCAATCACACATATTTGCTGCGACTATGGTGTTTTGCCAATCATCTGTCCTTCCACACAGGCTCTGCATAACACTGCCTTCAGCACACGTGTGACTTTAAAAAAAATTGTTCCGCAATTGCACACTTATGGGGAAACAATTAAAAATTTGTATCCCCATAATTGCTCAATCACAACAAAAATAAAAATAGTACTATTTATCTTCTTCCAATAAATGAATATAAATCCAATATATCAGCAAACCAGCAAAAATTGGTCCTATTTTCTTCTTCCAATAAATCAGTTCATTTCCAATATGTCAGCAACTCAACAAAAAGATAGCCAGATCCAGATATTCTCCAACTGTTTCAAGTTCCTTCATCAGCTTTTTTTAAAACAGAATTTATATATGTAACTTATAGTACCAAAACATTCATATATTAAGACAAAATGCATGCTAGTTCTTTCAACTTACCTCAACTTGCTTACTTCAACTTTTCCTATTACAACAGTCTCAATCCATCAATTTTCATCCTTCAGGATGTGTGTGGAGTTCTGGTCTTAACTTACTTGTATGCAAACTGCTGTTCCTATTGAGGTAGTTTAGCAGAATGGCTAACTGTTTAACCTACTTAACAACTGAATAGGTTACAAAAAACTTTCCAAATGCATCCTTTCATTGTGACCAGCTGGGGTTTGAGTGTTTAACAAATGAATCCAGTAATAAATCCAATATCTGGTTCTTATCCTGGTTAGATTTAAAGTGAACCACCTCCAATACTCCAAATTTAAATGAATTGGCAGAATGTTTCTGTGGATAAAAATGCTCATATACGGAGTATCTCTAGTTAAATTCCTGATTCTACTTCTATGCTCCAAAATCCTTATTTTCAAAGAATGAGATGTCTGACCCACATAAAGTCTGGACCATGGACAGATAGGTACATAGATCAGTCTTGCTGTTTGACAGTTAGAGAAACTTCTAAGCTTGTATTTATTTTGAGTCATTGGATGAATGAATTGCTTCATATTAAGGACTTTATCAGATGCTGTAAAAAAAAAAAACTCCCGTGGAGGCCACTGTACCGCTTCTAGCAGTCGCTACTGCACACCCCATCCTCCTCCCATCCTTTGTTTGTTCTCCCTCTGTGCTGGAGCGGAGGAAAAGGCACCACTTTTTATTGACGAAAACTTCAGTCAATGAAAAGTGGCACAGAGGAAGGATGGGAGGAGGATGGGGCATGCAGTAGTGGCCGCTGGAAGTGGGACAGCGGCATCCTCCTCCTGACCTCTGTGGGAGATTTTTTATAGCATCTGATAAAGTCCTAAGGCTATAGGGGCAACATCCACACCTGCAACAAGGAAAATGTCCATAAAGAATAGGAGTTAATTGACTAGATGAACGTATAACAGAATGTACTAACTGGTCCTTTAGAGTCATCATTAGAGTGTACCTATCAAAGATAACTGTCTATACCCCTTAATATGCTGTATGATAAATGAGTACCCGGCCTGTGGGGGCAATTAGCTAACACACATTGGAAACTGCTTAATGCAGTGTAGATGTGTAAATAGCTATTGCTTAAAACAATTTGTAAGCCACTCTGATAGCCCTGTGGCTGAAGAGCGGGGTATAAATAACTAAATAAATTTTAAAAAATATATAAAGTATATAATAAGTGTAATTTTGCATTTCTTCTCAAAAGCCTACAGGTACCAGTCTCTGTATCCTGCTCCTCTTGTTCAGTCTACTGGAGTTCTGCATCACAGCTTCAACTGCACATTTTGGGTGCCAGGTGGCCTGTTGTAACAATGACCCAGTAAGGATTTGATACCATGCTTAGAGTTTTAAAAACTAATATGGAGAAGCACAAAGAGATATTACTCTTTTGTGGCTTTTTTCTCCTTGTTTTTATCACTTCCCAAGGGTGACAAACAGGTTGATTAGAAGGTGACAGTTGTTGTTAATTAAAAAAAAAAAAAAACAAGTTGCAAGCAAATCTCACCCCTGTCTGCTAAATAGGGGATCAGACTTACTAAATTTGGCAATAAGAAGCCTACAGTATTTCTCTTTCCCAACATCTCTGATCACTCAAGGTCAAACTAAATGTTGAGGGGAATGCCTGTTTCCTTTGGTGGTGGTGGTAGTGTGAAGGGAGCAGATGCTAAAGCTGGATGTAACACAGACATTGGCAACTATGAGGATGGCTTTAACGCTTGCAGGGTGATCCTTGGTGTAGATGAAACCCAATGGGGGCTTGGGTGAGAGTGCTGGCTATCAAAGCAGCATGCCCCAGGGCCTGGCCAGTACACCACAACACGTGGGTTTCCCCCTTCTTTCTGAGGGATGCTGCATTTGTATCAGGATTTTCACTAATTTATGGGCAATCCAGTGGTGTCTGGCCTCTCCTTCCCAAACACAAATACTCCGTAGACGTAATATTGTGGGGGAAAGGATTTGTGCAAGGAATTGACACCTGCAACATCCCGGCTATTATAAGAGCACACCCAAGGAAATTTCTGCTATAATGTCATGTAACACAAGAATCACATCTTGCAAGTTTTAAGAAGGAGCAGGCCTGTGGATTTGCTGAGAGACATGTGCCTCAGTAAACAGACTTATCATTTAAACCCATGTTTGCCTTTAAATAATGGTTTTCAAATTCTGGTCCTGCAGATGCTATAGCGAGCCTCAGTCAGTATGGCCAGTGCTCAGGAATTCTGGGAGTTGAAGTTTCCAACATATGGAAGCCCATAGTTTAAGAACCACTGCTTTAAATAACCCATCATGAAATAAAGCATACCAATATGAAAGATAAATCAATGAGGAAAATCACATCCTATGACTAACAGATTTTACACTTGGGGGAACATATCTGTCAAAAGAAAAAAAAAGTGTTAAAGCTTTCACTTAGGTATGGGAATTATGTGGCCCTCCAGATGTTGTTTGACTGCAAATTCCAACAGTCCCCCTCATTGGCTATGCTGTCTAAGCCTGATGGGACTTACAGTCCAACCATATCTGAAAGGCCATATGATTCCCACCCCAGCTTAGTTTGACTCTCAACTAAGAGTATGGGGGGAGCCCTATAATATTAAAGACTAAATGCACTATCCAGAACTGAGGTCCCAGCTACTCTTTTAGACTTCTCAGGAACAGGGGCCATAGCTTTAAGGATGATGACTAGAGAGGAGGTGGTGCTCAGCGCCACCATGAAGATGATGAGAAGGATAAGAATGACAATGATGATGACCATATTTCTCACAGTAAATCACTCTTTTGTGTTATAGCAGGCACTGGTTTTTGTGCCCTACACCATCAGCAGCAGTGCGGTGGCTCCCTCTGAAGGCAGCTCAGCCCCCCCTCCTCTGGCCTACAATGCTGCAGATGCTTCATCCAAATGAGAGTGAAGAATCCAAAAGAGAAGGAACGTGAGATCTCCTATCATCAGTCATAACAAGCCAGCTATGTCAGGAGGAAAATGTGGGCTCTGTTTTTAAAAATTGCAAATATATCCATTTGCCTGGACTATGTGCTTGCTTGAGCAACAGCTTTTAGTCCATCTGTAGTGATGTAGAGGAGTCCCTCCCTTCTCTCCCACGTAGGAGAGAAAACCTCTTCTATGTTGGTGTCTGCTATGACATGTACATATAACCTCTTAAAACAAGAAATGCTCCCCCCCAACATATTACAGTTTTATGAAGATTTAAATGTATCCAGAAGTCACTGAATAATAATGTAATGTAATTATATATTATATCATTTAACTGACTATGAATTATTTAATAAAGTGAGCTCCCAACACTTGGTGCATCTATAGGAAAATTATGCCAATAAAACTATGAAATGCAATTTCTTCTTTGCCTGATGAATGCATATGCTAACCTGTGAATCTGGATATAGAGGTGGGGAAACCACTCTGCTTCCAGTCTGTGGTGTCACTTTCATATCTCTTCATTCATAAATAATTTCCATCCCATTTCCATGCTAATCTGCAAATTTTTAAAAATCTGCATTCAAAAACAATTAAATACAGTGGGCCCTTGGTATCTGCTTAGATTTGGTTCCAGGACCCGCTGTGGATACCAAAAGCCATGGATGCTCAAGTCCCATCACATACAATGACACAGTAAAATAGTGTCCCTTATATAAAATGGCAAAATCAAGGTTTGCTTTTTGGATTTTTTAAAAAATATTTTTGAGCCATGGATGGTTGAATCCATGGATACAGAATCTGTGGGTACGGAGGGCCAACTGTACAGTATTTGAAGCATGCTTATACTCCAAATATATTTCCCCATAAAATATACATTTGAAATGTATGGTATTTTGGCACGCTGAAACTGCTTTGAACTATGCTATAATATAAGAAGTACAAGATCAAAATATAGCACTGAAGAGAGGCAAACTACAACAGGTGATTTCAGAATTATATGTAAGATCAAATTCCCTAAGTATCCCTGCTATAGAACTACACACTGTGTCAAAGTAGATTGAAGTTCTCATAGATATTGACATTCTCACTGTTACTGGCCATCATCACAATTTATAAATAATAAAAACAAACTAATAATGCTTTGTATAATACTTTGCACAAAACATTATGTCCGTCTGAAAATACTTCTATCTGATGTATATCAAAAGGATACAGACAATAAAAACATATGTTCATTTAAAACACTTGGTGTAATGGAAAACTTTGAAATAGTTTAAAACAATTTTGTGTGTTTGTTTATTAAAATAAATTATTTCAATGATTTCAGCAGACAGAAAAAGGCAGACAGGAAGCTGTCCTTTGGGGAAGGGGTCTTGCCCATGCAAGTACATTAAATTTTGTCTTCTTATGCTTCTGATCTCCCCTGCCAGAAAGAGTTTTTTTGTAACTAAAAAACTCCAAACCGGAAAATCTTGCTTTGGTCATTGTTACCTGGATTTTCACATGACATCTGCTTTGTTCCCCTTTGGCAAACTCACACATCACTGTGAACTTCAGGAGTGGCTCTTCTGTGATCTTTCCCCCACTGAAATAGGCCTATTTTGACAGTCCTTTTCTCCTTAGCTTCCAACTACAATTTGCTTGCATTTACATTACACAGTTATAGCAGTTCATACCACTGCAAATGTAGATGGCTTGATTCTGCAGAATCTTGGGACAGGTCGTTCACCAATATATTTAGAATGCTCTGCTAGAAAGCTGCTCCAGTGCTGCCATTCAGGGAGTGTATGAGAGAATTTTAAGTACCTTGCCAAACTACAAACTCCAGGGTGTCAGTTAAACGGCAAGTTTTATTTCGATACTTTGCGCATTAGCGATCTTTCGATATAGCGACGGTAAGTTCCCACGATTTAAATCTGGTAGTAGTAAGTTCCGTTACATATGTTCACAGTACAGTTTTACCCCGTATTTATTTTTATTCCGTATTCTCAAGTTTTGTATTTTTATGATTCAGACGGGTCATTGGTTACTCGTTTTTCTGCTGCTGTTCCTGTCAATCAACCCTGTGTGTGATCGCTTCTTCGTTACGTACTTCCTTTCTATTTCCTGCCAGAGCACTTCCAATTGGTTTTCAAAACACCACATGATTGTATTACATCTGTTTACCTGATTGGTGTTTCCACATACCGATCGATTCCTTCTTCTTTCTCAATTGCAACAATGGAAGTTTTTTACATCGTTAGCATCTGCTTATATGTTATAGATCAACTGAAAGCGTCCATTAGGGCATACGAAAATAATGAAAGACGGTATCGTATTTTAAACCACCGTAGAGAAAGGATTATGGCAAGGCTAATGAAGACACAATCATCAGATGGCGTCCACTTAATTTGTCGTATACGTAACACTATGCTTCAATTCGGGGTGTTGGATATTTTCCCATCAATTAGAGCAGAATTCTTTAGCACACCTATGGGAGATAGGAGATTCTGGGTGTATCCAGCATCAATGGAATGGTGAGAACAGTTTGTGATGCTTGTGTGGTCCGATGAGCACTGGTTTGCTAACTTTCACATGGACCGAGCACTGTTTATGAAACTTGTCGAACTTTTGAGGCCACACATTGCTAAATCGGATACCAACATGAGGAAGGCAATTTCTCCGGAGAAACGTGTAGTGATTGCTATCTGGCTGTTGGGACACCGATGTTCTTTTGCTACTGCTAGTCATCTTTTTGGTGTTGGAAAATCCACTGTTTCAAAAAAATTTGAGGAGTTCGTTCTGATTATGGAAAATGAATTTCTTTCAAAGGCTGTGTACCCCGGAGATCCCAAAGTGGTAAGGTTATAATGTATTAAAAAAAAAGATTGCGCATGTGGTTTTCTCCTGCTGTATTGTATGTCCGTCTTAACAATGGAGCGCTATTCCTATCTTATCTAACAATCGAAAGTAACAGTTAACAGGTTTTCATCTTATTATAAGAAAGGAAAATTCATCATGAATACTTACAACATAGTGTTCCTCTGTTACAGATAACGGATTGCTGATAAGTAATTGTATACCCTTATTCTGTTTTTCATGTACAATACACAGACAGTGTCGATAACAGATACAAAAATGCTATGCTATAAAGTATCGATAAACCGCTGTTACTGTCAAATAATAGTTATATATATATATTTAGCAGACATAATTTTATGTCCTTGTTCAGTGACAAATTACACAGCTTAGTTACAATAATTCATGCTACTTATTTTTTCCTTCACAGATCATGGATGGATTTGAAAGAATGGGATACCCTAATCTTATCGCAGCTCTAGATGGATGTCACATTACTATAATCCCACCAGTTAGACAAGGGAATGATTATATTAACCGGAAAAACAGTTATTCCATATTACTTCAGGGAGTGTGTGACCATACTGGACTTTTTGTGGACCTTGAGGTCGGTTGGAGCGGCAAGATTCACAATGCCCGAATGTTATGAAATTCAATTTTTTTTGAAGCCATGGAGGCTGGCATATATGTGCCCCATAACCCAACTATCACTGTGTGTGGGAAACAGATTGGGCCACTAGTATTAGCAGATGGAGCATATCCTATAAGGAAATGGCTTATGACACCGTACAGAGGTAGATTGACACCTAAGAAACATCTGTACAATAAACATCATAATCTATGTCAGAATTGTATCGAGAGGGCGTTTGGGCATTTGAAGGGACAGTGGAGAGCATTAAGGATCCCTCTAGAGGTAGCTGAACAGAATATTTGTTCAGTTGTTAGTGCTTGTGTTATTCTACACAATTTTTGTGAGACACGTGGTAAAGTGCTTGATCCCAACCAATACAGATCTAACCACTACGTTCTTAACACACTTGGAGCTCCCCTTGATAACAGGGAGAAAGAAAAAATAGAGGAGGGTGAAAAAATCCGTTCCTCCCTGACTGAGTACTTCTGGCAATAGAAGCATCCCCTGTAATAATTCTGTTATTCTCCCTTGCCATGTCTGAAAGTATGTAACAGAAATACCACCTAGTTGTAGTAATGTAATAATTGTAATGTTACCTTGCCTATTAATCAACATGTACAATGTGTTATTACATTAAAATTGAATAATTTTTTTTCATTCATTTTGCCAGCCAAGTTCTGTCCATATTAAAACAATATGGTACAATGTGATTAAGAATAGCTTTACATTTATTAAGGTATAGTTGCACTGTTTTTCGCTTGCTCTAAAGTAATCCCTACAGGCTTCCAGAACTATAGTGAATGTATAGGTCAAAGCTGCAAAGGGTTAATATTCTCAGGGGAGTAAACAATGCAAAATTGTGCTTTTTGCATAAGTCGACAACATAATATTAATAAACCGACACTCAAAGGGCCTACAAAGAACACAAGTTTTAATTTTTCTTTAACATTCCAGTGCACGTTAATGTGCAGAGATTGACCACTAGCTGAGAAAAAATATATCTACTGCCGTGGGATTGAAAGGAACAGTGCTACTTTAAAAATCGGTCTTATTCATTAAAGCATAAGCGCTTATATCGTGTCATTTCGCCCCAGCAAACATCCTAGGGAGAACTATTTTCCATTACTCCGACAAATAATGTTTTTATGAAATCACTACTCCTTAAAGGTGCAAATGGCCACCGAATAACATGTTCTTTGCATATCATATTTCAAAAGTAACGTGCACACTGCCGGATCTTAATGCAAAGTCGCGGTGGAGATATACAGCTTCATCGCTTTTGTTATCATGGCTGTCCCAGGAAGAGAGCCACGTAGAATTACCTACTGGAGGACCCTTTTACTTGAGAATCTTGTTCAGCAGGAGGGTTTACTTCAAGAGACAACCCTTTTACTTGAGAATCTTGTTCAGCAGGAGGGTTGTCCACGAAGAATTATGCACTCTTCAAACAGAGTTAATAGACATTTTTTTTCTGCCACCGCAAACTGTTTGAGAAGGGCTGGATATAACAGGTCTGCCCAACAGTGCCGCTTTAAATTTAAAATTTTAAAAACGAAGTTTTTGATGCCAGAGATGCATTTAATGGCAGTCCCCCACCCAGGCGTCGCCCACCCTTTTATAACCTGATGCATGACCTGTGGGTTACCGGTGGAAGACCTCATTGGCGAGACCGCAGGCCCACTGGTAAGGAATTCACAAATTGGTTAACATAGTATTGGAATAGGACTATATTAATTTCGTGTAACTAACAAGTTAATCAACATATTTGGACAGGAATGCGTGGATGAGCGCGTAGGACTGCTGTACAGTCTGATTCCTCTTCCGATGAATCACAGCAGGAGGAAGCAGGGGGAAATGTACAGGAGGCGCCTGCTGCAGGTAATCATTCCTTTTATTTACCATAATAGTTTTCTTATCTATTTTATTTAAATAGAAATGGAAATGTATGAATGTATATATGGCCATCCGACATAATTCTTCTCCTCTACAGCCTACATAAAGTAATGTTTACTGTTTCAATACTTTAAATTACAATGATATGCACCTACATGTATGTTATACCAACTCTATGATTCTATGATTCTATGATAAGGATTTCCTAGAAAGTGTGTGCAGTACTTGTAAATATTAACAACACCACAATAAGATATGGATTGCAGTCAAATGCCTGAATGTTGTCATGAGTGAAACTTACTAGATATTGTTGACTACTACTGCACAGTGCCATAAGCACACTGTCTCAGCCAATTCAAATCATTGACCAAAAAAAATTTGATTGTCCATAAAGAATGTCAATATAGTACTATGGTATTACCTGCTGCAACTTCAGCCAATGCTTAATTCAGCATCGCACTAAATGCATTTCAGTAAAAAACTATTGTATGAAATGAGGTAAAACATTAACTTTTTCTATCCTGTTTGGAAAGTACAGTTTTATAAAAAACAAAATTGTATCTCTGAAAAGCAAAGACAACATGGAATTGTTATGTGCCACTACCCTCCTGTTTTGTTGTTATGGGAGTGGAAGCTGATATCTGTCTGTTATTGTGGAATGTTAGGAAATGGAACTTTCATTTTATCTGTGAACATTTTTTTTCTTCTTTTGGATACGTACAGCAGAACAACAGCAAGCACCTGAAGCAGCACCTGTTCAAGGAAACTTTCCTTTTGGAGGGGAGCAATTCAGGCAGCTGATTTCTGCAATAACAGAAGCTGTTGGTAGGTTGCTTTTTGATAAATACATGTAAACAATGATTACGGTATACATTCCTCACTACTTATTTTCTGTTTTACTTCCAGCTGCTCATCTGGAACCCAGAATAAGGGCACTTGAAGATCTGTACCATCAAAGGGAGGGCCAACATGGTGGAAACTAAACATTTTTTGTTATTCTTATGTAAATAATTGTCCCTACATCTTCTTTTATGTTGTGCTCGTCTGTATAATAGAAAACATATTTATTTATTTTCAAACCTAAATATGAATGTTATATGTGCAGTTGAGCAAATAATTGGTTCTTTGTCCACATATACTGTACAGGTACATATACATATATTATTTATTTATTGCATTTATGAGGAATAAAGTATGTTAATTAATTACCTGTCTTGTTATTGCTTTCTATTTTTCAACTACCAGTACATTGCTGGGTCACAAACTTAATGGTATTTTAAAAAGAAAGATTTAGAACTGATTCTTGAATTGACAGAGTATGCAACGTTTGGTTTTAATGCATTGATTCATGGTCTGCACAGTTAGAAAGGCACAGTTGAAGTATGTAATGTTTTCCTGTACTGAAGAGTGAAACATTAACAAAAGAGAAAGTAGTAGCTAGGCCTACAAAGGTCCTTGACTGTTGCCAAATCAATTTTCCAAAAAGAAAGGTATCCAGTACTCAATGACGCAATTCACTAGTAACTAAATTACAGTGTGGACTACATTAACAGTGCTTGCACAGTAACAACATAAACATTTTTTTCTGCAAAGGAAGGTATAAGATAACTATGTCAATGTATGAAAATATTCGAATCTTAATCTTTCTACATTATGTCTACATTTTACCCATAATTATAGTTTGAAGGCCTACTTGTTCAGGGCATAACTAATACTACACATCAGCCTATCGCTGCAAGTTATCTATTGCAGTGATTGTCAATAGCAAAAGTAAATATAAAATTATGGTACTACAAGCTCATCACATCTGGGTTTTTTATCTTGCACACAGGCCTTTTCTTAATTACTGTTGAAGGCTGTGGACAACTAGATGTGTTTTTATCCTGACTTGTACCAGGAACATCAGACCCAGATGTACAGGGTTGTTCAGGCATTGGCTGGGTACGTTTCCTAACAACTTTTCTCACAATTCTTTTCTGGGATGTTAATGCTGTCAACTGCTGAACCATTGCTGAAAGCAATGAAGTCTGCTCCTTCATATTTGTTTCTAGCATTTCCCTACTACGCTCATACTGGGAATCTTCAAATTTTTGTGTTTCTAAAATTGCCCTTTCCAAACGCTCCACTCTACTTTCCTCTACTTTAGAAAGTGATTCGAAATAAGAGAGCTATCTGTCCATCAGCCTGCTTGAGTGCTGCATTATTTGCCCTGTATCCACAGTCTTTCTCTCTTTTCTTCTTTTATTCATTGCTAGACGTTCTGCAGGTGTAAGGGTGGCCACAGAATTGGTCGAAGATGCCACTGGAAAAGATTAACAACAAAAAGTAATGAAATACATTCATTGGAAATGATATTTTAAACAATCAGTATATATATACATATAATAATAATTTAATATGGAGAACAATTTGGTACCACTAGAAATACTTTTTTGCTGATTACTCCATAGTAGTTCGTATTCAGTAGACATCCTTTCCTCCATTATATCATTAGTTTCTTCTCTATCAAGAATTGCATTGAATGATGGAGTTGTTTCTGGAATTTCTTCCACCAGATTAAGGGTTACAGTTTGTTGGCCAACCTCTGTGGAAGCTTGTTCTTGTGTTTCTAAAGCAGTTTCAACACACAAAAAAAGAGAACATAAAGGTATTAATAAGTACAAGTGAAATGCCAATCTTCATCTGTACATTAATGGGAGCTATTTCTAATGTTAAAATACCTTCAGTTATAACTGGGTGCTACATGAAACTACTTTTAAAAGAAAACATTTTTATACTGAGGATTTGCAGCAGAGCTTATCCTTTATTCCTTACAGTAAAATAGTGTAGGTTAGTGTAAGAATGCATGCTCTGTCTTTAGGCTTTCATTGCCGTATTTAGCATAACAAATTGAGGAAAGTAATGGTCCTCTTTATTTGTTACTGGGGGCTATAAAGAGTCTACAGACAAAGAAATCCCTTTCATCCCCAATGTTTATGGCACCCTGCAAACATGGATGGGAGAAAAGTGTTGAGCTTTGATATGCTCTCCTATCCTTTCAAGTTCCGACAACTTTGAATAAATTTAAGAATACATATTGAACACAGAAGCTAGCAAACGGCAGTCAATGTTGTTTCTTATCACAGCAAGTTACATTTTGAATTTTTAAAAAAACATGGGGATGTAAAGTTTATGGAATAATAAACATGTTCAATGGATCTTGCTAGTGGATATTCTCCATGTAATGTTTATCTTTTTTGTACCTGTTTAGAAAAAATGCAGTAATGCTCTAAGCACTTCAAAGTAAAGTGTTTTTTTGAAATGTAAATGTCCCTGGTGTTGTTAGAGGAAAAAAAATTACACTAATCCCAATTTAAATTTATCTTCCATTAGGGCAGGAGAGGTGACACAAAAAGATTTCTTTCAACAAAGTTACGGTTATTTCATGAGTAGGAGAAATGCCTTATGTACAATAGTGGTTTGGTTTTATGATACTTAAAAATAAAAAAGGACATTATCATGAGAAGGGGGGAGTTTAACTTTGGGTCCAGCAATCCTGCCAAAAAATATATATAGGCGGTATAGGAAATCATAGCAAAAGCGATAGTTCTCTCATTTCATAAAATAAAAAATGAAACACCAATTATTTCTTTTGCATGAGCAACAGGTTACATCAGATGACAATATATGACCAGAAGCAAAGCTTAAGATGCAGAAGTTAGTTATGATAAGGAAGGGGGAGGGTTAAGGAATATGTGTTCCAGGATGCTATTATGTCCTGAAGTCGCATTTTGGCGGTATAGGAAATCATAGCAAAAGTGATAGTTCTGTCATTTCATAAAACAAAAAAAGAAAAACCATTAATTTCTTATGCATGTGCAACAGGTTACATCAGATGACAATATATGACAGGAAGCAAAGCTTAATAAGCACAGTTAAAGTTAGATATGATAAGAAAGGGGGAGGGTTAGTGAATATGTGTTCAAAGAAGGTATTATGTCCAGAAGCTGCATTTTGTCGGTATAGAAAACCATAGCAAAAAGAGAGAAGTCCATTTCAAAAGTAAACAATAGCGTCAATAAGAATGATTGGCAGTAATTACAACTGACTTCATTGAACAATGTAATACAGAAATAAGCGCTTACCTAGCAAAAGGGGATTGCAATAAATTTGGGCTCATAGAAACAATCTAGCCCTGAAACCGAATATTGCCGGTGTAGGGAAAGCATTGCAGTAGCGATAAATGTTTCATAAATTATAGTACATATTTGTAGCAGCAAGTAGTTATAGCACTACGTTTAGGTTAGAAAATGGGACAATATAAAAGAAAGAGTGCTTACCAGGCACAGTTTCAAATAGCACTAAGGATTCATTACTCGCGTCCATCGATGTAATGTTCGGTCTTACAATATTGTTAAATGGTCTTCGGTTAGCAGAAGAACTTCTCCCCACCCTTTTGGCATGCATACTGCAGTCTGCGCCTAAAATTGCATGAAGTTCTTCAAAGTAGTGCATAGTGATGGCATCGTTCCCACTTTTTGAATTATGATCTATCACTTTGTGATAATGGGCGCGCATCCATTTACTTTTCATACGGCATTCTTCCACAGTCCTATTGTGTCCCCTTTTTCTCATTTCTTCTGAAATCTTCTCAAAAACATCAATATTTCGGTGCGAACTTCGTAACTGATCTTGCACCATCTCTTCTCCCCACAAGACAAGCAAATCGATAGTTTCATCTTTTGCCCAGGCAATGCACCTGCCACCCTTCCTTTGTCTTGCATCGGTAACAGCAGCCATTTCTCAAAGATGTTTACTTCTGTATGCCCTTTGTTTTTGGGGATGGGTTGAAACCACACCCCACATCCCGCCCTTTATCGATACTGCGATAAATTTCGTATCTTTTTTAAAAAGACGGGAAAAAATACGAAAGAAAAAATACGTTAAAATGGGTATTTTGGACCCCCTCCTTCCGAAAACCGCGACATAGGACCGTGATACATGTAAACAATTAGGATTCTCAGCGAATTCTTCATGGATGTAATCCGTCATGTAACCAAGGCCCAGGATTCTATAGAATGGAACAATGGCAGTAAAAGTAGTATCAAGCTGCTATAACTTTGTATCATAGAAACACTTTCTCTCAACTCTACATTCTACCACAGTGTTGCATCGTCCAAATTATATCATTTACATTCTGAGTGTGCCCCATTGTGTTTAGGCCTCCAGCATCGATTGCCAAATCCCTAACACTCTCTATGCTCCCTTGGAGGGTGGGTGCAAGGACTTTATCAGACCACTCTCCACAAAAGTTCTTTTTTGTCGGCATATTTTGCTGTGTTTTTATGCTGGCAAAAGACCCCCCCCCAGACCTATCTTAACCAGTGTCAATGAGTCTTCCCTGGCAGTAATGGAGCACAAATGGAGCTCCATTTACTTCCGAGTTCCTGATCTTGGTGATTCTCATGAGAAGACACTAGCATGGCAAATTTGAAAAACAAAACAAAGACACAAAAAGTTCACACAAGCTCAAAAACACACTTTATATGTCCCAAATACATGGGGGGAGGGTTGTTTCATAAAAAGAGCATCCCCTACCTGGCTGTTGCGATCTCAAGCGGAAGTGTTTGCCCATTGATGCTGCATTCACGTGAGCACAATGGGACGAGGATTCAAATGATGCCAATGATGGCAAGAAAGTCGAATGGAAGATTTATTGATGACTTGGGCCATCAATAAAAAAGTACACTTTATTCCCTACTCTCTCTCTGGCTTTTCTTCACAAACGAAGATTCAGGAAGGACTCATCCCGCGCTTTCTGCAAGCACGCTGATGACTAAAAAGGCCAATCCGAGATAAACAAGTCCGGTTGCAAAAAGCACAGCAGAAGGTCTCCTTGGGTGATGTTTTTGGGTTGTGATTCTTTCTGCGTTGTCATTTCTCTTCAAGACTTGTTCGGCGTGAGTTCTCAAATAACGCTGCAGCATTGTGGATAGTGCGTCTCCATGCCTCCTGATCTGAGGCCAGGGCGGACCACTGTTGGTGATCAATTTGGCCGAGCCTGAGATGTTGTTTCAGGGAGTCTTTGTATCACTTTTTTGGAGCACCCCTCTTACGCTGACCCGTGGCGAGTTCACCGTAGAGTAGTATTTTGGGGAGGCGATGGTCCTCCATCCTAGAAACGTGCCCTGCCCAGCGCAGCTACACATGACTGCAAAAGGACGACGTCATCTGGTATACGCACCCTTTCGCGATCATTAGGCATACTTATGATGCAATATTTGCCATATATGATAAAGTCCCAAGAGTAATCCACCCCCTCTGTTGCTCTCTCTCTCTCTCTTTATAAATCATAGTGTAATTGTGTTAATCTACACTTTTTTCCATCAGGTATTAAAACCAGATATTTAATATACTATAGTGACGCATACATCCTTTTCATACATGCCATGGTTTATATTCATTCTACAATACCACCCTACCATCTGTTGAAAGTGCACCATGATCCCAGAATCCAAAGCTATATTATCTGTCAGTTAACCACACACATTTCCATACCAGATGGGATGAAGGACATACTATACCTGAATGGTTGACATTCCAGGTGGGGCCTGACAGCCCAGCAACGTTGCTTACTAGGTAGACTTAAGTATGCTACAGATTGAATGCAGGAACTGAAAGGGCATGCAAGAAAATACAGCTTGCTCCCTGTTTACATTGGGGATATATTTCCGGGCTTACTGCAGATATGCAGAACCACATATAATAGCAAACTGCCATAATAGACCAATAGAATCAAGGTGGAGGACCTAGAAAATGCCTAGAGAGAATGCCTCTCTGGGCATCTAGCACTACTTTTTGGTCAACTTCTGGTGGAGTCATGCTGGAGAACCACCTGATGCCTAGAGAGACCACCTCTAGCGTAACTCTATGCCTAGAGACCTCCCCCCCCCGATCGTAAGTAAGTGAAACTGCAGGTACCAATCCTGCCTAAATGGAGGGGGGGAAGTGATGTCATGTTTATTTAATGAGAGTCTCCCGCCCACTCCCCATTTCCAAATAAGGAGTGGAATTCTCCAATACTGATCCTGTGAGTTGTGAAGGTGAGCTCCCATGCTGGCATAGCAAGCCAGCATGACACCTCCAAATGATAGAAAGTATCAGTGGCCCATGGATCAAATGATAATGGGGGGGGGAGGGGAACAATACCGTTTTGGAGTAAAGCATCACTACAAGCCACTCCTGCTATTGAGGCAAGTCATTCAGCCCACAGCAAATCAAATGCATAGAATTCCCATACGTGTATAGATAACTGGAATTCATATGTGCTTGTGATAAAGTCCTCCACCCAGGAATAAGTAAACAAAGCCAGGGCAAAAGTCAGCAGTATGGAATGGCAGTCTCTGTACACTTCCAGCAGATATTTAAGCTTTAGAAGTGGCAATGGCTACATAGAATAGAGTGAAGAGGCAGAGGCAGGGAATGTTCTGGGCTGAATAGGCCCCATGGTGAACCCGAAAGTCCCCTACTTTCACTTTCATTCAGAGGACCCCCCCCCCAAGAAAAAATGGGCCATGAAGGGAGGGCAACAGCAGTGAATAGACTGTAGAGAGTGGTCCAGACATTTTGAGTGTCTGGATGGGTGAGGATTTTGTTTCAGCTTGTTTCTGTTAAGAATTTACCAAAATTCACAAATGTCTTTATGTCCAGTTTGGAAACAACTTGAGTTTGTTAGTTTGTATTTAAGTGAATGAGGGAGAAATCGAAACTGAAAGATTGCTTTCTCCTCACCACTCTACTGTTTCAAATTCTTTTCTTCAAAACACTAAAACTGCAGATCTATGTATGATTATCCTGGGAGTAAGTGGGGCCAGTGTAGCATAGTGTTTTGAGCACTAGATTATGACTTTGGGTCCAGGGTTTGAAACCATGCTCAGCCATTGGGTGAACTTGGGCAAATCACACTCTCAGCCTCAGAAAACCACATGATAGATTCATCTTAGGATCACCAAAAATTGGAAACAGCTTGAAGATAAACAACAACAATGACTCAGAAGTCTGCGGGTCATATTTCTGAGCACGCATGCATAGAATCACAGTGTTAGTGTGAAAAAGTAAAGCTTATGAGTCATGGTACATCTTCCATATAGATTAAAGATTGACTGCCTGTCTTATTAGGAGTGAAATTATGACTTGAAGAGAAAAAAAAGAAGAAGTGAAACAGTGACACTGTCTCTATGGCCAGCATTACACCAAACCATGATCTTGTGGTGGTGCAGCCACTGATATGATGCACATAAACACTTTCTGGAATTACCTCATTTTGGTAGTGAGAATTCTGTTACTGAGGCTTTAAATCTGAAAGACAGAGGATTTAGGAGATTTCCTTAACTCCACAGGAGCACAGTTGTGTGTATTTGTTTGGAAGGCACTTTTAGTGGGAGGGGAAAAATTTAAGCACCTCCCCCTTTTCCCACTGCACATAAAAGCCAACCCATTTTAGCAGGATGGTTAATCTGTCCCAGGTGCAGATTCCTTTCCCAACATTGGTTCAGCTCCCTGGAAAGCACCTTTAAAATTGGGACTCACAGAGTATGGATGTAATTCTTCACTACTGTTTTTTTTTAATTAAGTATTTATACCCTGTTCTTCAGCCACAAGGCTATCAGAGCGGCTTACAAATTGTTTTAAGCAATAGCAATTTACACATCTACACTGCATTAAGCAGTTTCCAATGTGTGTTAGCTAATTGCCCTCATAAGCTGGGTACTCATTTTACCGACCTATGAAAGGATGGAAGGCTGAGTGAACCTTGGAGCCCTCTGGAATCGAACTTGCAACGTGGTGACTTGAAGTACTGGCATTTAACCACTGCACCACCAGGGCTCCCTTTATTTATTTATTTATTTATTTATTTAGAATATTTATACCCGGCTCTTCATCCACCAAGACTCTCAGAGAGGCTTACAAACTGTTAGCAATAGTACTTACATTTCTATACTGCTTTATAGTGCTAAGCACTCTCTAAGCGGTTTTATAATATGTAAGCTAAGTTCTTGAAAGAAGCAATGAGTGATTTTAGCAATATTCATCCTGCTGCAAGAAATTTTTTGAAAACCACACAGTTTTGAGATACTATTTGCAGCTTGGGATTTCTTCAATGCAAAATTCGCACATGGTTGTTTTTCACCGAAAACAGCTTTTCTGTGCAGAAAACAGCATTTTCTTCACAGAAAATAAACATTTTGCAAAGAAATTATTTCCCCTGCTAAAATGTTGTTTCCTGTGCAGAAAATCCCTTTTTTTTCTTTGCAAAACAACAACATGAAAATTTTGCGCAGCAGAAGCCCCAACCTGTGAGATTCCCATCAGTCCAGAATTCTTCTCATCAAGGTTTCTTGGCACTTGAAAAACATGTTTTTCAACCATTTTTGGGAATAGTTTTGAATATTCTTCCCATTCTAAAGCAGATTTGCTGCCCAAAGGACATAGAAGCCACTGGCTGTCTCTGGTCTACCTGGATCAGGATTCTGAATATATAAGGCTAAATGCCACTGCAGTGCAGGCATTTACTCCAAAACATGAGGGCTAAAAGTAGGTTAATGGCACTAAAAATATCCCTATACAAGATGGGCTCCACTCCAGGGAGGTCCTTATTCACATTCAGATGAAGGCAATTAGAAAATAGTTTTAGGCGTTAATGCTGAACCCATGAAAGTCTTCAGAGAAGCTGGTGGGCTCAATGGCATTTAGGTCAGGTTTGCTTGCCCAACCTGCACTCTGCTCACCTTTAGGCCTTGTGTGTTCAGAGAGACAGCTGCCTCAATAGGACTAAATAGGAACTGGAGAGATACACCGAAAGGAAAAGAGTATCATAGAATCATAGAATCATAGAATTGCAGAGTTGGAAGAGACCACGAGGGCCATCCAGTCCAACCCCCCTGCCACGCAGGAAATCACAATCAAAGCATCCCCGACAGATGGCCATCCAGCCTCTGTTTAAAGACCTCCAAGGAAGGAGACCCCACCACGCTCCGGAGGAGTGTGTTCCACTGCCGAACAGCTCTTACTGTCAAAAAGTTCCTCCTAATGTTGAGATGGAATCTCTGTTCCTGGAGCTTGCACCCATTGCTCCGTGTTCCAGTCTCTGGAGCAACAGAAAACAAGCTTGCTCCATCCTCAATGTGACATCCCCTCAAATACTTAAACAGGGCTATCATATCGCCTCTTAACCGTCTTTTTTCCAGGCTAAACATACCCAGCTCCCTAAGTCTCTCCTCATAAGGCATCGTTTCCAGACCTTTCACCATTTTAGTTGCCCTTCTCTGGACACGCTCCAATTTGTCAATATCCTTTCTGAATTGTGGTGCCCAGAATGGACACAGTATTCTAAGTGAGGTCTGACCAAGGCAGAATAGAGTGGCACTATTACTTCCCTTGATCTAGACACTATACTTCTATTGATACAGCCCAAAATCGCATTGGCCTTTTTAGCTGCCGCATCACACTGTTGGCTCATGTTCATCTTGTGGTCTACTAGGACTCCTAGATCCCTTTCGCACGTAGTCTCATTTATCCAGGTCTCTCCCATCCTATATTTATGCATTTCATTTTTCCGCCCTAAATGCAGTACTTTACATTTCTCCGTATTGAATTTCATTTTGTTAGCTTTGGCCCAGCTCTCCAGTCTATCCAGGTCATTCTGAATTTTGATCCTGTCCTCTAGGGTATTAGCTACTCCTCCCAATTTTGTGTCATCTGCAAATTTGATAAGTATGCCCCTAATTCCCTCATCTAAGTCATTGATGAAGATGTTGAATAGCACTGGGCCCAGGACAGAACCCTGTGGCACCCCACTGGTCACATCTTTCCAAGACGAAGAGGAGCCATTGCTGAGCACCCTTTGGGTTCGGCCAGTCAACCAATTACAAATCCATTGAACAGTTAACTTGTCTAGCCCACATTCTACAAGCTTGTTTGCAAGAATGTCATGGGGAACCTTGTCAAAGGCCTTACTGAAATCAAGGTATGCGATGTCCACAGCATTCCCTTCATCTACCAAGCTGGTAACTTTATCAAAAAAAGAGATCAGATTAGTCTGGCATGACTTGTTTCTCTGAAACCCATGTTGACTTTTTGTGATTATGGCATTGCCTTCTAAATGTTCACAGACTCTCTGTTTAATGATCTGTTCTAGAATCTTCCCTGGTATTGATGTCAGACTAACTGGACGATAATTGTTGGGATCCTCTTTTTTCCCCTTTTTGAAGATGGGAACAACGTTTGCCCTCCTCCAGTCTTCTGGGACTTCTCCTGTTCTCCAGGAGTTCTCAAATATTATTGCCAATGGCTCTGAGATTATATTTGCCAGCTCTTTTAATACTCTTGGATGTAGTTCATCTGGTCCTGGAGATTTAAATTCATTTAGATTAAGAAGGTATTCCTGTACTACCTCTTTACTTATTTTGAGCTGGATTTCCCCTATTGTGTCCTCTGTTCCATTCTCCTCAGGTTGGTCCTCCTTTTCCTTTTCTGAAAACACTGAGGCAAAGAAGGTGTTGAGTAATTCTGCCTTTTCTAGTAATTCTAGTAATTCTAGTAATTCTAGTAGAAGAGATCTAGATGAATGGACAGGTAGATGGATGAATGAATGGATTAATGAATAGCAGAATGAGATAACAGCAGAAAGGGGGAGATTTGGAGGGTGACGTAAAGGGAGTTAAACTCCTCCTCGGTTTCTTTCCGTTCTCACTACTTCCTGGTAAGTTGATAAGAGATAACAGTGGGAAGCTGAGGACAAGCACACCGGGGAGCGTAAGGTAAGTACTTTTTCTGCAGAGGGAGTCTAATCAGTCTGAGGAAAGGGTTCAGTTTGAATTCAGAGACCACTCGGAAAAACTGACAGTGTTTCTGAATATGAGCAGAGGAATCCCCCTCGCTACCACAGGTGCAGAATTGTATACAGCACTGTTAGTTGCTGGGGGAAAGTTTTGGGCAGGAAGGGGATACTAATCTTTCCTTTGACTGGCAGTTCTGGCCTGTAAATCACCCCCCACACCCCAGATAATTTCCCCTTAAAGTTGGACTTCCCCAAGTCTTGAACACTGCATAAAGTGCAGGTGGAGCTATTTTTTAAAGGGTAGAATTAGTGGGTAGGGGAAGGGGTTAATTCCTCACCTACCAGTTCTTTGCTGCAGATGCCTCATTTATGGACAGACAATTGTTTATTACCTCTACCTCCAAATTGAAATATGAGAAAACATCACACTTTGTAGTATGTTATCACCTGCCTTGTGACTTTAAACAATGACGTGTTTACAATCTACTGCAGTCTCTGGAATTTCTCAAACAATAACTGTGGTGGCTAGGCTTCATTCACATTAGTTCACAATCCTTCTGAAACAAAAAGAGGCAAGCAGTCTGTCACCTTTTAAAAAGAGAAATTTCCTATGCTCCTCTGCCTAGGTGTAGCCCACATTGCAAAGAGGCTCAAAGGAGAATTTCTTGGAGAATTTCCCTATTGCTTGCTTACTCACGAATTCATCCAGTGGAAAGAGAGTTCATGTTTCAGGTTCAATTTTAGTACCTACATGTTGCAAAGCTTGGAAAAATTACTTTTTTGAACTACAGACTGGGGGATTCTAGTAACATTTCCAAGCTGTAATAGATATGTGGATTATTGTAGGGATTTATTTATCCAGATTTTGTATGTGTGTATAAAGAGTTCAGGATTTGTTAACAGTTGTCCAAATTTTTAGAGATGGTTATTTTCATTTGTGTGTTTCTTTGATTTGTTTAAAGACAGCTTATCTGTAAAAATACATCTAGTGAGAATGGCTACTGGAACAGTAATGTTCATTCCTCCAAATGGTGCCAGCATAACCCAAGAAGGACAAGGGTTCCCCAGCAGTATTATCCAGCCAATAGGCACAGTACAATATATACAGCTTGTTCAATATGGAGGTCAGCAGCATGATAACTCCAGCAATCCACCTCAACTGAACCCTCAAGTGGAACACTGGAGAAATTCCTGAAAGAAGAAGGCAAGACTCTGGGGGTAAGAAATTTTGACATCTGCTTATACTGGGAACCATGGCAAAAATAATTGCTTATCTTGCTGCAGTGACGACAATGCAGGGTAAGCAAGACATCACTGATAACGCTGACCCACAGTGTAAAGGAGTATATTATCTAGATCGAAGGATGTAATACTACCACTCTATTCTACTTTGGTCAAACTTAACCTGGAATACAGTTGTCCCTTCACATTTGCTGGGGTTTGGTTCCAGGACCCGCCGTGAATACCCAAATCCATGAATACTCAAGTCCCATTATATGCAATGGCATAGCAAAATGGTGTCCCTTATATAAGATGGCAAAATCAAGGTTTGCTTTTTGGATTATTGTTTTTTAAAGAATATTTTCAAGCCATGAATACTTAAAACCGTGAATACCAAATCCGTGAATGTGGAGGGACAACTGTATTGTGTCCAGTTCTGGCCACCACAGTTCAGTACGGATATTGACAAGCTGGAACACGTCCAGAGGAGGGTGACCAAAATGGTGAAAGGTCTGGAATCCATGCCCTATGAGGAGCAGCTTAGGGACCTGGACATGTTTAGCCTGGAGAAGAGAAGGTTAAAAGGGGACATGGTAGCCATGTTTAAATGCTTGAAAAGATGTTACATTGAAGACAGAGCAAGCTTGTTTTCTGCTGCTCCAGAGACTAGGACATGGAGTAATGGATTCAAAGTACAGGAAAAGAGATTCCACCTAAACATTAGGAAGAACGTCTTGACAGGAAGAACTGTTTGACAGCAAAATATGCTGCCTCAGGATGTGGTGGAATCTCTTTCTTTGGAGGTTTTTAAACAGAGGATGGCTGGCCATCTCTTTGGGTGTGCTTTGATTATGTATTCCTACATGGCAGGGGTTGGACTGGATGGCCCTCATGGTCTCTTCCAACTCTATGGACTTTATCAGACGGGCTTAATGAAATGGAACAGAAATGCCACAGGGTCGCTAAAGAGGTTTTGTTTTCAGACGACGTCCTCCTCACCCGTTCTGACCCTGTTCTGACCCCGTGTGCTTTCCGTTTTGTTTTATTCACGGGGAAAAGTTGTCAATAGATCTCCTGTTCCATTTCTGTAATGGAATCACAGGTGTGTGAACTGGTTTGCCGTTATGCTGACACGATGTTAAATCCGGGTACGATCGTGACATCCAGGTGAGTGACAGCCTTTTCTGTACCCTCCCCATGTTGCTTTTAAAGCTTTAAAAGTGTTTTGGTGCTTTTTTTAATTTTTAGAAGTCTGCCTGTATTTTTATTTTTAAATTTACCCCCGGCTGCCTGTCTCTGTAAGGTCCTGGAACACTTCTGGTGGCGATCTGGACATCCAGGTAAGTGACAGACTTTTTTGTACCCTCCCCTGTTTACTTGTTTCTTTTAAAGGCTGCTTAGGTGATTGCTTTAATTTTTTGATGTCTGTTTTTTTTTTAAATTTTTTAAAATTTCCCTGCACAATGCAGGGCTCCCTGCAAGGTCCTGGGAGGTCCCTGCAAAACACTTCCTGCTTTGATTGGGACAAAGAGGTCAGTGACAGCCTTTTTTGTTCCCTCCCTGGGTTACTTGGGTTTTTTTTAAGGGTGTTTAGGTGCTTGGTGCACTTCTTTGAGGTTTGGGGGATTTTTTATTTTTAAATTCTCCACGCGATTTGGTCTCCAGGAAGAGGAGGGGACTCTGTGAGATCTCCATTCACTGCCTGGACGGCTGGAGGAGAGGGAGCAGTTTCTGTCCTGGGATTAAGGTAAGTGTGTGAACATTTTTTTAAATTCAGTTACAGGGACGGGAGGAGGGTGGGTGGGTGGGTAATGGAACAGGAACGGGCTTTAAGGTGCCTGATAAAGTCCTATGATTCTATGGCCTATAGGTCTTGTTTCAAAAAGGCATTGTGAAAAAAGAAACTCTAGCTTATTCTCTCATCTAACATATACAGTTTCCCCTCCACATTCGTGAACTTGACATTCGCGGTTTTGATTATTCACAGTTTTGGGAGGGCCCCCCCAAAACCACGACACGGGGCCTTCAGAGGCCCCGTGAAAGCCCTGGGAGGGAGCGGGGAGGGCTGGGGAGGCCTCCATGGGGCCTTCGGAGACCCTCCGGAGGCCCCACGAAGGCCTTGGAAGGGAGGGGGGAGGGCCGGGGAGGCCGCCGGGGGCCCTTGCGAGGCCCCGCGAAGGCCTTGGGGAGCACCGGGAAGGCCTCCGCGGGGCCCTGTGAGGCCCCGCAAAGACCTTGGGAGGGAGGGGGAGGACTGGGAAGGCCTCCGCGGGGCCTTCAGAGACTCTCCGGAGGCCCCGCAAAGGCCTTGGGAGGGAGGGGGGAGGGCCAGGGAGGCCTTCACGGTGCCCCCGGAGACACTCCGGAGGCCCCATGAAGGCCTGGGGAAGGGGTGGGGAGGGCTGGGGAGGCGATCATGGGGCCTCCGGAGATGCTCCAGAGGCCCCATGAAGGCCTGGGGAGGGGGTGGGGAGGGCTGGGGAGGTGATCATGGGGCCTCTGGAGATGCTCCAGAGGCCCCATGAAGGCCTGGGGAGGGGGTGGGGAGGGCTGAGGAGGCAATCATGGGGCCTCCGGAGATGCTCCAGAGGCCCCATGAAGGCCTGGGGAGGGAGTAGGGAGGCGGGGGAAAGTGACTATAGGGTCTCCGGAGGCCCTGTGGTCGCTTTGGCGGGGGAGGGGGAGGGCAATTGTTATTCACGGATTTTTCACATTTGCGGGGGTCTGGGGAACCTAACCCCCGCAAATGTGAAGGGATGACTGTATTCTAGAAAGTAGCTATGGGGAGGGGAATGAGGGCCATGTGCCCCCCCCATTAGATATTCTGTCCACCAATGAAATTTTCCTGTAGTCCTCAAATTTCTAGCATTGCAGTAACTTGAACCTTCACGATTGGGCACCTAAAGAAAAGGGGAAGAGAAATGACTAAGGGAATGAGAACACAGGCAATAGAAGAATTTGCGGTGTGAATGATTTTTAATGTCCCACTGTCTGCAATGCTATAATTTTGGGGACTGAAGGAAAATTTTATTGGGGGGAAGAATATTTATGGATGAGGAATGCCCTCATTTAGCTCCCTCCCCCTGTAGTCGCACCCCTGCTTATATTAATTATATATATATATATATTCCAAGCTGCTTGAGGTCTATTGGTTGACTGCACAACCGATTGGCTGATCTCTCACTCATGCATGAAGGCATTAATAACAATAACAATAACAATAATAATAATAATAATAAAATTTTATTTCTATCCCGCCCCTCTGCAATGCAATCGGGGCAGCTTACAATATAAAAACTCCATAGTCCCAGTACCCTAGCCCACCCACCCCTTAAAATAATATTAAATTATAGAAGATTAAAAACATACAATAATTAAAAACATATAAATTAGAAAGACAAAAATTAAAACATACAATGGTTAAAAAGTCTAGTTGCCGCTTAGAAAGGACAGCCGAGTCTTGGGCCGGGATAGTTATTCAGGAAAAGCTTCAAAGGCTGAGAGATTATAGTCTTTGTCAGACTGTAAACATTTGCAGAGGAGGTGATGCTTAACATGTCTTTCAGTTCATAGAAGTGGCTTTGAGAGGTATAAAACTAGGGAGATGTCTCCCTCCCAAATATATCAGGGGTTACGGGTGGAAAAATGTCTGTGCAGATAAGACAGTGAATTCCTGGTTTCCCAGCATTCTTTCTTTCTTTCTTTTTGCACATTTTTCCTTCCATAGGCCATCCAGATCATAATTGGATTTATACATATTGGGTTTGGGGCTGTGTCCGCTTTTCTTATTGGCCGTGGCTGCCAATCTTTGGCTATCTTAGCAGGTTATCCATTCTGGGGTGGACTAGCTGTAAGTATTATTATTATTATTATTATTATTATTATTTGCTTTGAAACACAGTTTGCTTTTGTGGCTATGGTTTGGAATTTCAACTTTGCAAAGAATGTTGAGAGTGTTGCATGAAACTCATTTATTGACTGTTGTGTGCAGAAAATCAATGATTGGTGTTGAAGTACCTGTAAAAATTACTGGTAGTATATGATTTCTATGGAGAGTAATTGTATTTGCTCTGAGCTTTAAGGATACACATATATACACAAACAATTAGAAGTAGGCACAGAGATATCCCACAATCTAGTACTGAACATAGAACAAAAAAATGCAGTGCCTTCTTCAAAAGCTGGAGTTACCAGGAGCAGGGGAAGAAATGGCTTAGTCTGATCTACAACAGTGTCCCCAAAAGCATCTGGCTGCCATTCATTGTAGTGTAAGCAAAGCTTATCTTCTTGCCTTAATGCTAAGTGGCTTGATTCTCACTGTCACAAAACGGTGTCATGAATTTCTGTGTTCTATATGCCCCCCCCCAAACTGAAGCACCCTCCACACAATGTACAGTCTCATGCTCTGTCCAGACTCTTTCAGTCAAAGGCTTTCCCATAAGGAATACAGAATCAGGCATGTCTCCTCAGTGGGAAGCCTTTAAATAAATCATCATATATTCAGAGGGAAATAATTTAGGTGAACTCACACTACTGCTCCAAGAGAACTTTCGGAATGGGAATGTTGTCTCTCTTAGAGCAGCAGTGTGAGTTTACCTACATTATTTCCCTCTAAAATATATGATGATTTATTCTGTGCATTCAAGAGGACTCTTTTTCATGTTGGACTCCTCCCACCCTCTCTCTCTCTCTCACACACACATCCTTTTCCCCTCCCACAAACTTAAGCATGTTAAGGAAAAACAAAAACAAAAAATGTAAAATCTCTCATAATGTTTCTTTTCACGGGGCTCTTTCACACCACTACAGTTATAGTACTATGATTCCACTTTAACTATCATGGCTGCATCCCATGGAATTCTTAGGTTTGTAGTGTGGTGTGGCACTAGAAGAAGTCTCTGGATGAGAATTCTAAGTATTCCTCCTGAACTGCAAATCACTGGATTCCGTAGGATGGAACCATGAAAGTTAGAGTGCATCTACACTCTAGAAATAATGCAGTTTGACACCACATTAAGTGTTGTAGCTCCATCCTATGGAATTCTGGGGTTTGTAGTTTTACAAGGTCTTTAGCCTTCTCTGCCAAAGAGTGCTAGTGCCTCACAAAAACTACAAATCCCAGGATTCTGTAGGATGGAGCCATGGCATTTAAAGTGGTATCAAACTGAATTATTTCTACAGTGTAGATACACCTCCCCCACCAAATATTATTTATTATTAGTGTAGATGCATTCCTAAAGTGTAATCAGAGCACTATAATTGTGTAGTGTTAAAGAGGCCTGGAACACAAGCCAACAAAGTGGTGGCTTGTGGTTTCTATGGCACTAGGAGAACTGAGCTCCCTGATAGTAGCAGGTATTGATGATATATAAATAATGATTATCCTCCTTGAAGGGTGACATGGATTAGTCTTCAAGAGAGAAAATGGGCTATTATCTAATGCTGGGAATGGACAGGCCAGTTTTTCTAAGAGAGAATTCTTTCTGTAAACGTCAAGGGAACTGTTGTTAAATGTATCTTTTTCTCTCTCCTTGTCTTCTTTTGAGCAGTTTATTTGTTCTGGATCACTATCTGTTTCAACTGAGAAACATCTAACACCAGGACAGGTGAGACAGGGATGCATTACATTTTAATCTCTTCTATAATGTTGTAGATATTGACAAAAAATAAGCTTGTTTCCCATTATACTTTGGAGAGCCATTTCAACAGTCTACCCTGTGTAGAAATTCCATTACCATGGAATTCTGGAAATATAGTGCCACCAAGTCCCGCTCCCTCTCTTCCCATTGAGAAGAAATTCTTGAACACACCTGGGTGCCAGTTACATGGCAATTTTTGTCGCGGGGCGTCCTGGGATTTCTTGATCCCGTATTCGTCCCTCCCTAATTACACGATTTTTGTCTCTGAACTTGATATCCCGGGAGATCCCGGGATCATTGTTTACATGGCATCACGTCCTGTGATATGTACCTTCTCCCACTATATACTATCCCGTTTTTTGGTTTGTTTGTTGTTTTTTGTTTTTGTTTACACGAGTTTACGGTCCCCTGGGATTTTTTTTTTTTAGCTGTCAATCAAGGATGCGATTACTCATTTTTTCAGTGACGTACTTCCTTTAGAGTTCCGTGCCATGAGCGATGCTATTGGCTGGCTCAAATGTTTGTTAAAGCTTCTGCATTGGGGATGAGGGGGAGCGATCAGTGGCTAAACGCTGTGCTTTCCTTTAGAAATGAAAGATCACCATTTAAAGCCAGCTAAACTGGTGGGGGTGGGGAGAATGATCAGTTGGTGCTTGGGAGTATGAGAAAGATCAAAAGCAGAGCCAGCACGAGCCCAAAGCTAGTACAAGCGGAGTGCAGGGGGCAGAGGCTTACCATTGTCTTGTCTCTTTAAAATGTTAACCCTTTAAGCAGAGGCAGCTGTGGAGTGAAGGTTTCAAGCCAGTGACACACAAGGCATTTTGAAAGACCCAGACGCTGGCATTTTTTACTGTGCCTTGAGGGAGGCGGGATGAATGAATGTGTGATCATTCGCTCAGATGCTGGAATTTTTTATTGTGCCTTGGGGTGGGTGGGTGAATGTTTGATTATCCAGGGAGGGGATCCAGGCAGGGAATGAATGGGCGATCCTCACCCATGATCTCTTTATAATTTACTCTCTCTTTAAAATTTAAACCCAGCATGCAGGAGAGGAACAGGTAAAAGCTGAAGGGTTTGCAGTGTAGAAATCCATTGAACAGGGTGATTTAGTACACACGCACACACACAAACCTTCGTGCAGCTGGAAGGGATGCCATTGTTTTCAGCTGGTGAGGCTGGATCTGTTGAACAGGTGGCTGACCCCTCCTTTTCTGGTCGCTGCTTTCTGAGCCCGCCCCCATCACCATTTCCGGTCATCACCTAGTACCGAGATAGCTTGTCCTGGGCTGTTTATATTTCCGATTTTCCAAATCCTCCAGTGACTTTTTTTAAAACCGGCACAAACCGCGGGACTGGAAGTCCCGCAGGTTGAGGGATAAAAGGTGGCCCCCCTTCCGAAAATCACGTACCCAACCCGATGTACGTGTAAACAACCAGGGTTCG
Organism: Gambelia wislizenii; assembly: GCA_030847615.1. Taxonomy (NCBI): domain Eukaryota; kingdom Metazoa; phylum Chordata; class Lepidosauria; order Squamata; family Crotaphytidae; genus Gambelia; species Gambelia wislizenii. The sequence continues at coordinate 341,762,496 of JAUMIR010000001.1, forward strand.
ACACAAATTTTTCCCACTACATTTTCATCGTGTAAATGGCACCCAAGCTTTGCCTCAGAACACGACTTTCTATAATCTATGGAAAATGCTGAGACAGTTGTATATGTGTCTACTGTTCAGTCCCTGGCCTGGCACTCTCCTTTGCTGGGTCCCTTCTGGTAGTCCCTGCAAAGTGTGGGAGATGCTTCTTTGCAGCATATATACCTGCACTATCAGAGTCTTGTCAGAAGAAGCCTCAGGTCAGGTCACCTGGGAGATGAGACCACAATGTGCTTTCTATTTATGTTATAGAAACATGTTTATTCATGTTATAGAAACTCCCTGTTTATAGGCGGGCTGTAAAGATTGACCATGGTGGTGAGTAAAGGGACAATATTGTGCACTCTTCTGGTCTGAGATGAGGCCTCTGGCATGACCTTGGTGGGAGGGTGGGTGGGAAGGGAGCTATATTGCAGAAATGGCCATATGGTGGAAAGCAACCACTAGAAGCAGAGTCCACCAAGGCAGTATAACTGCTAATGCAGATGGTTGTGAGTCAAGGCCTAGGAAGCAGGTTGGGAATCAAAGTAAATAGTGAGAGCATGTGGAGTTTTATTAGACAGTTTCTATCTAGCACTTAGGAAAGTTACTTTTTGGAGCTTTCAGAATCCTGCAGTCAGCACGATTAAAAAAAAAGGAACTCTTCCAACTCTGCCTCTATCCCTCTTTACCCTCTCATTGGGCATGTCTACATGATTTAAAAAAATCTGTTTGAGGGGTAAAAAATTTGAAAAGGCAGCCATTTGTATGCATACAATCCACCTACACGATTTTTTACCCAACCCCAAACTCCGTATGACACCCCCCTTGCCCAGCTGGCTGGAGTGAGCAATCCAAGTGGTGGCTTTAAATCTCCCGCCAGTTTTTTTTTTTTTAATTTAAAAAGGTGCCTGTTATATGGACAGTCGGTTTTCCATATTTACAAAATAAAATAAAAAGGAATAAATGTAAAATTCATGGACTTACCGGACTCTTGCTTAGCCGGGAATCCAACATGGCAGCCGCTCCCAATTCCCCTCTTTGCTAGCCCCGCCCCCTCTGGTCAGCCAGCCAATCAGACTACACTGCCTGTTCGTATGTGTGCAAATGGGGTGTACAGACCATCAACAGTACGAAGGGCTGTACAGATTTTAGCTCAAGATTCGCTAATCTTCCCGAACACCGAATCCACGGAGTTTACGGGGAATTCGCTAGCCCCCCTTCCAAATGACATGTATGCATCCAAACAGCCATGTGTATGGATGATTGATCTTCTGAATGCCATACATATTTTTTTTACCATACAGACGGGCTCATAGTTAGGTTGTGATAACATAGAATCATAGAATCATAGAATTGCAGAGTTGGAAGAGACCACGAGGGCCATCCAGTCCAACCCCCTGCTATGCAGAAAATCACGATCAAAGCATCCCCGACAGATGGCCATCCAGCCTCTGTTTAAAGACCTCCAAGGAAGGAGACCCCACCATGCTCCGAGGGAGTGCATTCCACTGCCAAACAGCTCTTACTGTCAAAAAGTTCCTCCTAATGTTGAGGTGGAATCTCTGTTCCTGGAGCTTGCATCCATTGCTCTGTGTTCCAGTCTCTGGAGCAGCAGAAAACAAGCCTGCTCCATATCATTTTTTAAAAGGGCATTCATTTTTTAAGAGGGCTAAATATAAAATGGTTTCACCAGCAGGAAAGCAATCCTGTTGACAGTGGAGAAGGAGGGTCACTGGTGTTATAGAAGAAATTATAAAAGCTTTGATGTGGAGAATGGAAAACAGTCAGTTTGGTTAGTTTATTCTCAGTGTGATTCGCTAGGCTTTCTCATTCCTCTGTGTCTTTGCTTAGCTTTTTATTGTCTGGGGTTTGATACAGGGTAAACTTTATATTAGCTTCCTTGGATGTACAAGGTGGATGTATTGTGGTGTGGATAAATGTCACCAGTTGTCTTTTCTGTTTTTGAACAACTGACTCAACAAACAAATTCTTCATTGGGGGAACTGAGGTCCAAAACAAATATGGGAGTTCCACTGTCTCATGTTGTCTCCAGTTCTAGTGCCCTGAGCAGTTTCAGATAATGTCTTTGACATTACATTGGCTTTTGGGAAAACCTCAGTGCAGGCTGGGACTCAGGCTTCTTGCCAAATGTAGGTTTGCTGGGTGTAGAGCTCGGAAATGTTCATTATTTGGACAACAGTTCCCAGAAATCCTCCAGTTAGAGGCAATGCTAAGATAGAGCTTTCTGGGAGTTGTAGCCCAAAGAAGTAACTTTTCCTACATCCTGGCAGGGTGTGGCTCCCTGTATTGGGTGATTTGTGTTCTGTTTCTGCTTGTTAATGGCCTGATCCGTTGTCTGTCTTTTTCAGGTGAACTGCATGGTAGGACTGAACATCACAAGTGCTATAATGGCCTCACTTGGCACCATTCTATATATACTACAGCTGGGCTTACATTGTTATCCTTCATATTATGACACTCCATTTAGCTATGGGACATCTAAGTATCAATATATTGATTGGTCAAAGGTAAGTAAATAAGTTCCATGTAGAACTTTAGAGTTTTGAGGCAAGATCCAGGGCTGGACAAGACATTTTGCTACTTGAGACCAGTGGCAAGATGATTCTTGTTTCCCAGTACAGAAGCTGACTGGACTGGGAGTTGAACCTTACTTCACCATTGCTGGTGGGGTAGTGTCTGTGACATTACCTAAGACAGCACACTAAACTAGAACAGGTTTGTTTATATATTCAATATATTTACATTGCACCTTTCTCTCAGAACTGTGACTCAGTGTAACACAAAATAAGATTATAAGTGGGGGTATAAATAGGTTATAGGCCACAATCTTGCATCAGGGTGTACTGCTCTCTCCCTAAAGTAGCTGTCAAATTCTGGGGGCACTGCCTTGGCTGTTTACTAGGTGAGCAGGGGAAGAAGTGGGGGGAAGCAGCACACAGGCAGTACTCAGCTGTACTCCTGGAGCCAGGGGAAGAGAAATGCTGGACTCCCAGATCTTCAGTGACTTAGGACTTTATCAAACAAGCCTCTAAAAACATTCTTTTGCCACCATATTTTATACCATTTTTGTGCCAGCAAAAGAACCCTTTATATCAAATGTAGCCATGATGACGTGAAAAAGCAGCCTCATACTTCTGCGTTGATGGCCAAGCATGATCTTGACGGTTCTAGCGAGAAGACGCAAGTGCATTAAAAGTAAAAAAAAAAAAACACAGCTAAATTAAAAAACAAAACGAACACACAAGCACTGAAACATGCTTCAAAATATGCCTGCAACATAGGGAGGTTCATAAAACTAGTATCCCATGGCTAGTTTCCGTATTCCCACCTGGAAGTGTTCTGGCGGGGACTGCCCATTGATGCTGGAATTGTGCCAGCAGAATGCGGCATTGTTTCACATGCTCAGAATCACAGCAAAGAAACACCACAGCTGATCTATTGATGGCTTGGCCTGACAATAAAAAACAACATCTTATTGACCACACAAAATCATGAAACCATTACATCGTTTGGTATTGGCATTCTTTCATGTTCATTAGACATCGTTATGATGGCATATTTGCCATGTCTGATAAAATCCATGCTGTGATTGTCAGTGTGCAAAATGAATGAAATTGTTAAAATGCACAACATTAAATATTTTTATTTTTTATTTTTTATTAGGGAATAATACAGTTACATGTTTGCCAAATAATAAAACTTGTTAGTTTTTAAGATGCCACAAGACATCTTTGTTGTTCTAATTATATAGCCAACATAGCTCCCTGTCAAGAAAGTAGAAGAATCTGTATATATAGCTCTTTGAAAGCAGAGTAGGGTTCATTCAATGAACAACGTTAGTAGTAATTGTCTGGCCATTTGTAATATAATGCATTCATTAATTTTGTCAATTGAAAGTGTCCCAGTATTCATTAATTCCTTTGCATGTAGAGAAAAACCTGAACATCAGAATGCAAAGGGATCTTGTAGCACCTTTGAGACTCCCTTTGCATACTGATATTCCAGACTAACACGGCTATGTCTTTGAATTCTACCTGGATGTTGGAAATAGAGCAGGTAGAAAACACCCTCCCCACACCCTTTCAAAAGATAAACATCAGATGAGTAATACCCATTAGCTATCAATTTTGCTACTTTCCTGCTTCAATCAAGCATGACTTCAAAACTCAGAAATAGCCTAACTTCATACCCATTTAATAAAGGCATAATCATAGTGCTGGATTTGACTTTATGGACCATCTATGGTCTTTCTTGATGATTTTTGAACATAATACTGCCATAGTTTTTCCTTAGTTGTGTGGACACTTTTCCTCAAATCAGCTGTTGTTTTATGGAAAAGTTTGTTGTCATCGTGTGCCTTCAAGTTGTTTCCGACTTATGGCATAGTACAGGGTCAGCCTCCATATCGGCAGGGTATACGTTCCAAGACCCCCTGGGGATATCTGAAATCATGGATAATAGGGAACCCTATTATTCTCAATGAGATGATCACCAGAAGTTGACAATAGATTCACATTGGAAAACCTAGAAATGCCTAGAGAGAACTTTTTTTTTCTTGGATAAGTGAAACCACGGATAGCGAATCTATGGATACGATGGTTGACCTATATTTCCTTACTATTGGGACTCCAGTCACCATTTATTCCCAGGCAAATGTTGTTTGTTCTTTACAGCTCATGCATCCATTGTGATTTTGGAACACTGTTTAGAATGGAGCCATGCAACTGTCATGAACACCAATGGGACAGTGCCTGTGACAACACCCTCTCATGTCTCTCCATTATGCTTAAGAAGATGGTGTCTAGTTGCAAAAAGGAAAGGCATAATAGTTTTAAAAAATCTGACTTGGTATCTTACCAGCTCCAGCCTGCACCTTCTGAAATGTCACCCTGGATGCAGCCAGGATGGGTAACTTTGGGTAGGTCACACTCTCTCAGCCTAAGATGAAGCTGTGACAAACCTCCTCTAAATAAATCTTCTCAAGAAAACCCTATAATAGGATCCTCAACAGTCAAAGTTAACTTGAAAGCACATAACAAACAACAATGCTGAAGGAAGAACAGACTCCATTGCCTTAAAAAAAAATCGAATACAGTTGTCCCTCTGTATCCACGGATTTAAGTATTCACAGCTTGACAATATTCTTTAAAAAAAATAATAGTCCAAAAGCAAACCTTGATTTTGCCATCTTATATAAGGGACACCGTTTTGCAATGCCGTTGGATATAATGGGACTTGAGTATTCACGAATTTGGATATTCACAGGGGGGCCTGGAACCAAACCCCAGCGAATATGAAGGGACAATTGTACTACACTTTTCATTCATATGGTGCTCTAGTTCACTTCTTATATAATTGTGGGTATGTGTGCAGTACCTTGGCTGGCTGTAGGAACTTTTAAAAGATACTCTGCCATAACTACTCCCTTCTACAACTTTTATTTCTAAATACATGATAACCGAAGCAACTGTGAGTTTACCTAGGGAGGAAGATCTGGTTATGCTTCTGCTTGTTTCCACTCTCCCTGTGCCTATCTTTAGGTCTAGTTCAAAGAAGCCCATAAAGTGATTCAAACAGCAAGTGAGAGGAAGGAAATTTCTCCTTAGGTAAACAGGCAAAATCCAGAATCCAAAGTAAGATATGATTAAACCAAGAGGAGGAATGGGAACAGAGAATGCACACAAAGTTTTATTTAAAAAAATAAAACAGGTTAAGTTTTACATAACTTAACACTGTATGATAGAAGGTTACATTTCCCAAATACTTAGTGGTATTTTTGGTATTTTTGAAGATGACATTAACAGTAAAAATATTTGTTGTATGTGGGGAAATAATTGTAATGTAAAAGCAATCTTGTGTACCTCATTCACAACCTTAGATAAGTCTAGGGTTTTTCCCTGCATGCATTTTGTTCTCCCAAAATTCCCTTCTCTTACTTCACTGAGCACTTCTAGCCAACTGGAAGTGCTCAGTGATTGGACACATGACCTAATTTGAATTTTATTGCTTTTGTGTAACTTCTCTTCCTTCTGAATCTGACTCTCCATGAGAATGGATGCATTTTAAGTTTTCCTGTAACCATGCCATGATGCATCGGAACCCAGCCCACGGCCTCAGAGTTGCTGTTTCTGGTCTCTCGGCTTGAGGACAAAAGCAGTAAAGCAATAAAACCATAAAGCAATAAACCAATAAACCAACATGGCTGCTGAAGCTATCCTGCCTGCCTTTTTAGCCATGGAAAAGCTTTGTGGGCCAAATTATAGAAGATGGGCATTTTCTTTTGAAACATATATGAAGGCAATGGGGTTTATTGATGTTTTACACAATCCCAGACCTCCTCAGGGGAGACAAAGAGATGATTTTGATAGGATTGATCAAAAGGTACTAGCCTTCATACTTTTAACAACTGATCAGGCACTAATTTCTGAAATCAAAGATAAGAGAACAGCAAAAGATGCTTGGGACACTTTGAAAGATTTGTGTGGTACAAAATCCATGGCAAATTCTATTGCAATGATGATTAAACTTGTGAACATGAAATTATCAAATCCAAGATGTCTAGATGAACACATTAATGATTTTAGAGCTACATTAGCAGAATTGCAATCTCCTGGAGAAGAGATTCCAAAGGCTATGCAAGTTGGGATTTTCTTAGCAAGCTTACCAAAGTTTTACAAGTTTTACAATCCCATCATAAATACTTTGCAATTAAAGAATGATTTAACCCTACCAGAAGCCTATATTCAAATAAGAGAATTTCAACATAGGCAAGATTTGATGCATTATGAGAAAGCTGAATCCAGAAATTCTAACTTTAACCAGCAAGTAAATTTGGCTGGAAAGGAAAAGAAACATTTTAAAGCCCACTCTAAGCCCCCCTCCTCTTCTCAGCCAAATGGGGAGCCATTAAGAGCTAAGGCTTCAAAGGGAAACACAAACAGGCAGTCATTCTCACAGCAAAAGATGACTGGCCAGAGGCAACAGAATGAAAAAGGCCATAGAGCTAGAAATACAGAAGCTGATGCTAAACAGAGACATCACATTGGAATGGCTTATGAAAAAGTAATGCAAGCTTCTGGAAATGAATATAGAAATACTTTTATCGTAGATTCTGGAGCCTCGAACACGTTTATCAATAAAAGGGAATATTTCCAAGATTTTAATGAAGAAGTAAGATTCCCTGTGTACCTTGCCAATGGAGATACTGTTTTAGGGCAAGGAAGTGGAACTGTATAGCTTCCTATGAAATTGGGAGCTAGAACAGAGATATTGAAAATTGTAGATGCAGTCTATGCCCCTGAATTGAAGAGCTCACTCTACTCAGTCAAAATGAGCACCTCTAGAGGCAACAGAGTAATTTTCAAAAAGAATGCATGTTATGGTTTTCATGGCAAACAGTTGATTTTTAAAGGCACTCTAAAGGATGATGGCCTTTATCACATGGTGATCAGTGACTCAAATGCCAATGTTGCCACTCAATGTAAACACAAAGACTGCATAAATTTATGGCATAAAAGGTTTGCTCATAGAAATGTTGAATGCATAAAGAAATTGGCTAATCAAGAGCTAGCAAGAGACTTTCATTTCAAGAATTGTTGTGTGAATGAAAGGTGTGTGGAATGCATTAAAGTCAAGGCTACTGCACCTTCACACAAGCCTCTCACAGAAAGGCAATCTACAAAACCTCTTGAACTGATACACGCTGACATCTGTGGGCCATTTAGATAGAAATCAGTTGGTGGAAACCTCTATTTTCTCACCTGCACAGATGATTTCAGCAAATATACCCACTCTTACCTCCTAAAGGAGAAAAGTCAAGCTTTTGAAAAATTCAGAGTACTTTAATTATGTCACTACTAAATTTAATTACAAAATTCAGAATCTGAGGACGGATAATGGGACTGAGTTTGTCAATCATCAATTTGATGAGTTCTTGAAGGAACATGGCATCAGACACCAGACTTCTGGGATTTATAGTCCTCAACAAAACGGTTTATCAGAGAGAATGAACCGAACCTTAAAAGAAATGGCAGTGGCAATGCTTGTGCAAGCTAACATGTCTAAAGCCTATTGGTCTGAGGCAATTCTCACAGCCACATACTTATACAACAGACTTCCAACCAGATCCAGAGATGTTACTCCATTTGAGTTGTGGCATGGTATGAAACCCAGACTCAACCATCTAAGGGTTTTTGGATCAAAAGCTTATACATACATTCCCAAACAGAAAAGAGACAAACTGGACTGTAGAAGTGAAGAGGGAATTTTTATTGGCTATGCCAAAGGTGCTTACAAAATCCTAAACCCTGATGGACGCACAATGAGAATAACAAGTGCTGTTTATGTTGATGAAAGACCTCAACTTAATTCTAATCCAAACAAAGATTTCTATTCAGATGTGTTTGCAGTGGAAGCAGACCCTGACCCTGATTCTCAGCAGCAGCCACAGCGTGTGCAGTTCTTTCACCCTCCTGCAAGTGCTTCACATCCAGAAGGGGCTCCCTCAGCCCAGGACTTACCAGAGGACGGAGGACCGGACGGCGCGCCATGAGCAGAGCCAGGAACTCAAGTCCAGGCGAGACAGTCTGCGAGGGGTAACAGGGGAGTGCCTCCTTTGAGATTCTCCTACCTAGCCACAGGGGAAAGTCTTCTGGAACCCTCTGACTGGCAGAAGATCAGAGGAATGCCAAAATCTGATTCTGAGAAATGGGTGAAAGCAGCAATGGAGGAAATGGAGTCCTTATATAAAAATAAAACATGGACTTTGACAGAATTGCCAAAAGGCAAGAAGGCAATTGGCTGAAGATGGGTCTTTACAACAAAGCAAAATGCAGAAGGGGAGATTGAAAGATATAAAGCCAGACTTGTGGCTAAAGGTTACAATCAGCAATTTGGAGAAGATTTTCATGAGACTTTCTCCCCAGTTGTTACACACACAGCTATTAGAACCCTATTGGCTGTTGCAGCTTCCAAGAGAATGCATGTACAACATCTAGATGTGAAGACAGCGTTTCTTTATGGAGATCTAGATGAGGAACTGTACATGGAACAGCCTTCGGGATTTGTAGTACCTGGAAAGGAGCATCTAGTATGTAAACTTGAGAAAAGCTTGTATGGATTAAAACAAGCTGCCAAAAAGTGGCACGAAAAGCTAAATTTGCTCCTTATCAAAGAAGGATTTACTCCAGGCACTGTTGACCGATGTGTTTACAAAAGATTCAGAAACAATAGATGGACTTACATTGCAAGTTATGTTGATGATTTGATTCTGTGCAGTCAAGACAAAGCAGATAGTCAAGAGATACTCCTGAATCTCCAGAAAGAAATAGATATTAAAAGTTTGGGAGATATCTCACACTATCTTGGAGTACAAATTGAAAGAGACCGTGGTGGAAGCTTCTTTCTTAATCAAAAGCAAAAGATTATAGATCTTTTGGACTGTCTTGGTTTAAGAGATGCCAAGGATGCTCTAACGCCAATGGAAGTGGGCTTCTTAAAGAGCAATGAGGCATCTGAACCTTTGAGAGACAGTGAAAAGTACAGAACTGCAGTTGGAAAACTTCTGAACATAGCAAACTTCACTAGACCTGATATTGCAAATGCTGTTGGCATCTTATGTAGAATGGTTAATTCTCCTACTCTTCGAGATTTTACTGCAGTGAAGCGAATTGCAAGATATTTAAAAGCAACTGCTGACTTCAAACTGATGCTGCCAGCATGTGACAAGCCACGACTGATTGCCTATGCAGATGCTGATTGGGGCAGTGATTTGGTGGAGAGAAAATCTACCAGTGGAAACATCATCTTCTATGGTGGTGGAGCAGTAAGTTGGACAAGTCGGAAGCAGAGTACAGTGGCGGATAGTTCCACAGGTGCCGAGTGCGCCTCAGCGAAAACAGCTTGTGATGAAATCAAATGGCTGCAGAATTTGCTTCTGGATCTTGGGATAGAGGAACCCAAGCCAACCATTTTGATGCAAGACAATCAAAGCTGTATCAAGATTTCTCAGAGTGACAAGCCTCTGAAGAAGAACATTGACATTGCTTTCCACAAGGTGAGAGAAATGTGCCAGAGTCAACTTGTTCAACTGGAGTACTGCAACTCAGAAGAAATGATAGCTGATGTTTTAACAAAGCCTCTCCCTAAGGACAGTTTCCTTAGACTACGAGAAGAAATGAAGATTGTTCTTGAAGTACCCTATGATTGAGAAGGGGAATGTTGTATGTGGGGAAATAATCATTGTAATGTAAAAGCAATCTTGTGTACCTCATTCACAATCTTAGATAAGTCTAGGGTTTTTCCCTGCATGCATTTTGTTCTCCCAAAATTCCCTTCTCTTACTTCACTGAGCACTTCTAGCCAACTGGAAGTGCTGAGTGATTGGACACATGACCTAATTTGAATTTTATTGCTTTTGTGTAACTTCTCTTCCTTCTGAATCTGACTCTCCATGAGAATGGATGCATTTTAAGTTTTCCTGTAACCATGCCATGATGCATCGGAACCCAGCCCACGGCTGTAGGCTGGTGAGTCTCTCTTACCCATTCTTAGTCAGTTAGGGACCTTTTCTTAAGTTTGTTTTCGTATGTAGATTGAGACTGATATACCTTCAGTAAACTTTGTTTTGCATTTTAAACTGACTCCTTTGTTTTGTAATGAGTCTAATTTAACTGGGGGATCCCAGATCTCTGAATACACTTTTAAATGATAATTGAGCTTAAGTCTGCTTCTTAACCGCACTCTGCATAAAGCGTGAAGTCAAAGGTGACTGAATGTTTTTTTAATTCCTTTTTAAAAAGGAAATAATTCTTGATCCTGGAATTTTTTAATACAATTTTATTTTTAGACTCATTACCTTCCTACAATATTCCCCTGTATTCTCTTTAGATAGAGCAATAATGATTTCTAGACAAAGGGACTGTTGCACCCAAAACTCAATTGTTCCAAACTCTAATATGGGGTAGGGGTAGGATCAAAGCCCCACATTTATTGAATATTTTAAGAAAGGCACAAAGCGCTCTCTCTCTCTCTCTCTCTCTCACACACACACACACACACACACACACACGAGCACACACACACACACATCCTACAAGAGTTGAGTCAGTAAGAATCCTTGTTCTGGAACAGCTTGGTAGCCAGACTCAAACCTAGACTGGGGAAAGGAGATGGGCTTTTGACAGACGTCACACTGCTCCTGGGAAAATTTTGTCAAAAGAGCCTGGGGTTGGATCCAGAGTTAGGCACATATGACTGCGTTAGAGAAAGTGGATTTCTCCATCCTTACCACTCCATACCCCTGAAAATGCTACACAGAGGGTCAAAAGACCTTGTTGAATGAGGTAAGCTGGGGTGTGGGGGAAGAAGGGGGGAAGAAGGTAGTAAAACCCCTCCCAATTAGGGAGAGACACCTGTTGTGAGCTGAAATTGTGAGTCCACAGAGAAAAGATTCTGGATCCCACTGCCTCTGTTCTCCTTGAGATGTTGTACTATCTTCTCAGTTATCAAGAAACCAGTTGTCCAAGTCCCCCTTTTCTCACACTTTTTGTTACCTTGAGATCCTGCTAAGAGTGATACAAGTTCTGTGGTCTATTCTTAGGATCTTATCAAGGTCAGAGGGTGCTAAGATAACAAGAGTCAGAGGATGACCACCTTTCAGTCATCTGGCTGGCTGCTGTTCTGGGGACCCTTTCACACTACACCATTACAGCAATATAATTCCACCTGAACTGCCATGGCTGCATTCTATGGAATTCCTGGGGCTGGTAGTCTGGTGAGGCACTAGAGGAGCAATTTGGCTGAAAATTTTAAATACCCTTCTCTAAACTGCAAATCCCAGTATTCTACAGGATGTAGCCATGGAAGTTGAAGTGCAATTGTTGTGATATAATTGTGTAGTGTGGATGGGCTCCCAGTTGATTTGTAGTATTGCAAAAACTTATACAGGCATCCCCCATTTTTCAATGCCTCACTTTTTGACGACTCGCTCTTTCAACCATTTTAAATTACTACCTAGTATTGTATACTTAACATGTGATCTGCTCTTTCAACCACACATAGAATTACTGTACTGTAATGGGTTCTGGTTATGTATAATTTAAAAGGGTTGAAAGAGTAGCTTAGCGCGTACCGATACTACAGTACTGTACTGTACTCAAGCTGAATGAAAAGATGGTGCTTTGCACAACACTTTTGCAACCACACACTGCTTTTTCCCCTGGTTTGCCACCATCTTTTGTTCAGTCTCTGTACTGTAGAAGAGTACTGTACAATGAACCTTGTAGCTGTCTCGTTCTTCTCCTCCTCTGATGCTGGGGAGGACAGTTGTGGTGGGGGGTATTTAGCTACACCCAGGAGCGCTCAGGAAAGTTTGGAAGCAGCTTTAAAGGAGGAAACAGAACATCCTGGCTCACTCTGCTGAGGAGCATGCACAAGGGGAGAAAAAAGAAGAAAAGCAGAGTAGGTGTTGTACGCAAACACATTTGTTCTCTGTGACTCTGGAAGGCAGAGGAGGGTGGAGGTGAGAGGAAAGGATTGATTTCAGGAGGGGGTACCAGCTCGCTGTTGCCACCTTTTAACACAGAATTTTAATAATTCTAACAAGAGACCTGTAAAGTTCTCAAATGTTATCTTAACTTGCAGGGAAAGCTGAGATTGAGACAAGAGTGGGCTGCATATCAGGCAACAGGTTGAATACCATGGATCGATAAGTGATATCTGAGCAAAGGGGGTTGTTTGGCCACAAATTATTTTCATGGGCACTATATTACAAGATGATTTTTTTTTTTGGAAGCTGCTGTACATTTCTGCAGGGCCACAAGGTGAGCAAGCAGGGATGTCACTAGGTGTGCCTGGCTGCCTCAGATGGCAATCAATACACACAGTTTGCTATGAGATGTTAAATGACATTACATTCTGAAATATAGCTGGCCCATGTAATCTTCACTTCCCAAAGATATCTGGGCCCAGCTCATCTGACACGGGATGAATGTCTCTGATGCTTAAAACTCAGGATAATCTGAGATACCTTTTCAGCTGTACCAGCCACAGAACTATCACTGGATTTCCTGACTGTTCCTGATTGAAGAATCTGAAGAATCACATGTAGGATCTAAACTGGAGCTAATACTATTTGCGAGATGCAACAATGCAAGATATCCCCCCCCCCATGCAATTGCTGCTTGTTGGGTAAACAGTAGAGAATACAGGACAGTAGCTGTTGTGTGTACATACCAGCTATCACCTGTACACTGTGTGAACAGTGCTGCATACCAATGCATATTGCTGCAGTTGTGGAAAAAATGGGAGGTCACGTTGTATTTCTATCTTTCACTCTGTATGTGTGTGTGTGTACATCTGTAACTGAATGTATATCTTTGCAGATGTAAAGGAATGCACATCCATTTATTTTTATTTATTAAAAATTATTTTATTTATTAAGTTAAATTTTAAATTTAAGATTTATTTTTATTTATTAAAAATAAATTCTCGAGTACATAGCTCTGCAGCTCTGTAGGTGTAAAATCAAGAATATCTTTTAAAAAGCCAACAGGGATTTATCGGCCACAAATACCATCACAGGCCTAGTGAGCAAAGATGATGTGGAGAGGTGGGAAAGTCACACTGCCATTTCAGGTTGCTCTCTCCATCCCGTAGTTAGTCACAGCTGTGCAGCTCTGTAAATGCATAGTGTGCACACACACACACACACACACACACAAAGCCTCATAGAAACAACATTAATGCAGTGGCAATGATTTCCTGCCTAGAGACCCAATCAAAATCCACATGAGGCTCATAAATGCCAGGAAAGGGGAGAAGGAGGAGAAAGATCTGGTGGTGGGCCAAGGAAGTGGGGGGGGGGAAGAGTGTTCCAAAACAAGTTCTACTGCTATAAAGTCACTCCCACCGGAAAGAGTTATCATCCTGCTAGATTGGAAAACACAATGCGTGGCTAGGTGCAATGGGGTCACCTCCCTTCGCCCCCATTACCCCCCAATGAAACACAAACACAAGGTTACATTTTAGAAATATATTGAAATACAAAGTGAATAGAGAAATAGGATATTGGCAGAAAATGGCCACAACTTTTCTTTGGTGACAGCGATTTTGGTTGGCACATCAGCATAGGTTCGAATCCAGGCATCAATCAACCCGTCTGCTCAGTTGATGGATCCTCTGTCGGCCCTCCTGCCAACAGCCCTGAGCGGGGAGGAGTCACCGCAGGCCCCAGTTCGCCTGCCCCCCCTTTTGGTCCTCCCCTATGGGTAACCAGAACACGTGATCCAAGATTGCATTAAGGGGAGGAGTTCCAAGCAGCATGCCCCAAACTGGCTTGCTTGCTCTAGACCTTCCTCCCCGGGGTCCCCATGAACTTGAACTTGATGGAGACCCCTGTACCCCTGAGTTTGGAGCAGAACCCATGCCCACTGCCAAACCCCTCATAAGATGTGACAAGTTAACAATTACACAATGGAACAATTTTTTTTTAAAAAAACTAGACAGTCCTCGTACTAAGCATGCAAATAGGGAGGGTGGGCAGGTCTTCTGCTCTCCAGGAGCCAACTATCGGGTGTGGCTCAGCGGCCGGGAATATATACCCGACCGCTGGACCAGAGGGAAAACCTGCTGCCAGCAGGTCTTCCCTCCCAGCCAATCAGGAGGCAGAGGCAGTGCCTGCTCCTGATTGGCTGCAACGATTCCAATCCGGCCAATCAGAAAGATGAAGCCTCTTCCTGATTGGCTGGATTACTATCCTCTTCCTGGCCAGGCAAAGCCTGCTGGGAAGAAGAAAACCCCCCAAGCATGGTGGCGCCCATGCCAGCCATGCGTCGAGGGGGAGAAGAAGGAGGGGGACCCCCCAGCCCCGCAAAGCTGCCGCAGGGAGGTGAGTTGGGCAGCAGTCTTACTACCAGCACAGGCAAACCAGTTTTATGACAAGTCATAAAAGTGGGGTGGGACAGAAATGGAACAATGAGGAAGAAACAATGTCAGAGGAACAGGTTGGGGAAATGCATCATGCACCTAGCATGTGTGTTAGATGTTACAATTCCACATCAGGATGAGACACTTGTGTGCATGGATTTTCTCTTGATACTGACTCTTTTGATAATAGATTTTCTCTTGATACTGACTTTGTTGCCACTGCAGCTCCCAGATATTCTCTTCTCTTCAGCTGCTTCCTTTGCACAGTAGTGTTTGCGCTCTAAAGTAACAGGAAGCAAATGATATAGGAGAGTTTGCAATGAGGACATTATTTTTATTTATATGCATGAACGTGTAAAACCAATAAACCAAAATATACACTAGATAGTTCCTCTTTTTGCTGCACGTTTTACATGTGGTATAAAATAAATGTGCTTAAAAGAAATCTTTAGCCTTATGTGTGGATTTAAAGTATGATTGTCTATCAGGCAATGTCAAATTATGTGTGTGTTTGTTTGTTGCATTGTTAACACTGCAAAATACAATCTAAGAAGTTCCTGCACAGCTTCATGGAGGGTGGGGGTGGAGCAGAGGTTCTATCAGGTAGATTCCTCAACTATAAACAATGCAAAACTGTCACCACCACCTCTAGCTCTTCTTGAGATACTGTTTTTAAGTCAGTTTTATCTAAAAAGTGGGTAGTAGGGCACTTTTTAGTACTGCAACTGAACTAATTTGCTATATATTGGTAAGCGTCTTTCCACATGCCTTTTCCCCCTACAGCCTGCAGGTACTGGCCTCTGTGTTATGCTCCTCTTGTTCAGCTTGCTGGAGTTCTGCATTACTGTTTCCACAGCACATTTTGGGTGCCGGGCAACCTGTTGCAACAATAGGATGGTAAATATCTGACACCATGCCCAGAGTTTGAGGAGAATGTATTGCTCAGAATGTGAAAAGCCCAAGATTATATCCTTGTTATTTATTATGTTTATAACCCCTCCCCGTCCCTGAACCTGGCCTTTAAGGAATTTGGTGTGTCATAAAGTTCTTCTTTACTGTTGCTTTTATACTCACATCAACCTGAAAAATAGCGATTGGCCCAACATCATCCAACCAGCTTCAGAACAGAGTGGTGATGTGATTCAGGACACAATGTTCCAACCACTACACTTTAGCTGCGTCTTGACATGATGGGAGAGATGTTTCATTTACATCAAGGGTAAGCAAATTATGTCCTGCAGGCTGCATATGGCCCTTGTCTATCCAAAGTACAGCCCCTGAAGCCTCCTCCAAACCCTAAGTCCCCCTAATTTTTTTAAAAAACCTTGAGTGGAATACCCTAGTAATGGCACCCCGTTTTTGCTAGGCACTATTCACTTTTTAAATATCTTCATTCTCTCTTTAAAACTGCGTTCTTTTGATTGCCCTCTAAATTCTGACGTCCTCAAAGACACATGGTAGCCATGTGTTTTAATACTTGCACGTAGCATTTTCCTTTCGGACTATAGATTCCTATAACATCTGTGACTTTTTAACATTAAAAATATAGGCTGGACTCCTTCTGGGGATTTAGGTATGCCTAAGAATTGTAGTTATGATGTTACACAGTGAATCCCATCCTGATCCCCACAATCTCCACTTAAGGGAAACAGCTGCTGCGATTGATGGGGGTCTGTTCCCCTGTCAATTGGGAAGCAGCTTACTAACAGTCCCATTCCCTCCTGTGAGTAACCTCCATTGCAACAGCCAGAAGACAGGTCCCTGTCCCAATTCCCCCTTGCACTGGAGATTACTCATTCAAGGGAGAGTGGGACCGTCAGACAGGTGCTACCCAACTGAAAGGGGAATGTACCCCAGTCAATCACAGCAGCTACTTTCTGTTATGTGGCATTTGAGGGACTTCCATGGTCTCTACGTAGCCCCTAAACTAGGATTTCGACCATAAATGCCATAAATCGACCATAAATTCACACATTGTGTGAATACTGGAGAGCATTGAATCATAGAATCATAGAGTTAGAAGAGACCACTGAGGGCCATCCAGTCCAACCCCATTCTGCCCTGCAGGAACACATAATCAAAGCATCCCCAACAGATGGCCATCCAGCCTCTGTTTAAAAACTTCCAAAGAAGGAGACTCCACCAAACTACAAGGCAGCAGTGTATTCCACTTCTGAATAGCTCTTATTGTCAGGAAGTTCTTGTAAAAAGTGTCTATTGATTAATGGATGATTGACGTTAATATTATAGGTCACATTCTAGCCGGACTCACTTGTGTGCCAGAGACAGGCAGTTAGGACAGTCAGCAATGTGGAAACAATCACTGCAGGCTGGAGAAGATAGTCAAACACAGAGATTCATGAACAGTGGGTTAGATTTGTGATTCAGAATCAACACCCTATCTGTAGCAATGGGTATGAAATGAAAACTCTCAGAGAACTCCTCTAGAACTTCATGATAGGCCAAAGACACCTCTCTCCCATCGTTTTGTTCATGAAAAGTGTCAATTAAAGGGTGGCAACTGTGGAGCACATGGAGATCAAATTTTGCTCCTCTTTCTCCCAGTGGCTGCAGCAGTGGGTTCAAATCCCCCAGACTGCCTTTTTTAAAAAAATCAGGAATTGTTTGCCCCCCACCTCATAGAATCATAGAGTTGGAAGAGACCACAAGGGCTAGCTAGTCCAAACCCCTGCCATGCAGGAATATACAGTCAAAGCACTCCCAAAGAGATAGCCATCCAGCCTCTGTTAAAAACCTCTATGGAAGGAGACTCCACCAAACTCCAAGGCAGTGCATTCCACTGTTGAACAGCTCTTACCATCAAGAAGTTCTTCCTAATGTTAGGTGGAACCTCTTTTCCAGTAGTTTGAGTCAATTGCTCTGTGTCCTAGTTTCTGGAGCAGCAGAAAACAAAGCATGTTCCCTCTTCAATATATCATCCTTTTAAGTATTTAAACATGGCTATCATGTCACCTCTTAACCTTCTCTTCTCCAGGCTAAACATACCCAGCTCCCTAAGCTGCTCCTCATAAGGCATGGCTTTTGCATGACTGTTTTGCGCTTTTGCTCTACCAATCCTCCCCTTTCAATTTTGGCATTCTGGGGGTTCTGGCAGGTTCTTAAGATATGTGGAGTGGGTACACAGTACACAAAAGTACTGGATTTGCAACAGTTTTGAGCCATTTGGGAGTGCTTGTAGGTGAACATTGCCTGGAAATTAAGTGGTGATGGTGGGGTGTCTAGTGGCTTTGGCACACTGATTCAGCTTCCCAAGTGGAGTGAAGGAATGAAAAGTGGCTCCTGCCTTCTCCATAGTGGCCAACCTCTGGCTGACATGTATCATGAACAAAACCATAGGGTTATTGTGAAGTTCTCTGGGAGTCTTCATGGCATACTCACTGCTCCTGTCTAATCAATGTTACCACTGATATTTCTAATGCTGAAGGATTTACAAATAGTAAAGTAATCTAAGATTTTCATTTTCCAAAAGGATGAGTCTGGACTTACTATTATGGGCAAGTGTTAGAACACATCACTACCACGTGCCTCTGAGAATCTCAGAATTTAGAGAGCAAATCAAAGGGACCCAGTTTTAAGGAGAGGATGAATATATTTCAAAAGAGAATTGCACCCAGGGGTGCCACTTCCAGGTTATTCTATGGTTTTTGGTTTGTTAAAGAATGCATATGAATAAGCAATGGGAATTAACCTCCCAGACCCTCAAGTTCTCCACAGCATTCAAACCTTATTCCCTTGACTCCCAGTTTATTCAGGATGAACATGAAGCTGCTTTTAAAAACATACAAAAGCAGTAATAGATGGTGGCTTCCATGTTAGTGCAGCAATGAAACATCTCTGGGTTTTACTGTGAACTTTAAAGGAACTACCCAAGGTTCTATTTTTACTGCTATGCTTTAGCACTTGGATAGCTTATTCAATTTTTATTTTTACTGAAGTCCAGAGTCCACTAATGTCCACTAACATGGAAGCTACAAGCCACCTCTTTAGAAAAGTAAAGAAGTCAGCTTAGTTTGTTCCTCACAAGGGGGAGTTAACTGCTGCTGAGGAAGAGTTTTCAAGAGAGTGAGTGGTGAGGAGGAAGGGGGGGGGAGATGGTGACACTGAAGCAAATACTACCTTGAAGATGATGTCAATAGTTACAAGGCTGGTAATGACAATGGTGACAACATGGACAGCATTTATAGTAGCAAATTATTCTTTTGTGTTACAGCAGGAGGCAATCGTAGTTGTGCCCTATGCTGTCAATAGAAATGAGGATGTTCCCATCAAAGGCAGCCCTGCTGTTTCTCCTCCACCCTATAATCCTGTGGATTTTTCTACACATGAAAATGAAGAACCAAAAGGGGAAGTGATGAGAAGTGACTCACCAGCAATTTCAGCAAGACAGCTACCTCAAGCCAAGTAGTGCTTTATGATTTTCAGACGGGGCAAAAGCCCTGCATTGTCTGGATGGCAGAGCTCTTAACACATGGACAAGATGGGGTAAATTGGCCCCCTAGACAAGCCCTTATTTATCCTCCAGTGGTTCCATTTCTACATTAATGTGATTTTAAAAAGAAAAGCTGCATGAAAACTTCCGCTTAGGACTGTTTCAATGTGCATTTTAAAATGTATTCTATCAAAATGTACAATTCTAAACTTATTCTTCCAAGTATGCGGACTGCTACAAAGATAAATAAATGGGTCCTAGAGTAAATCAAGGGGCCATACCTCTGGATGATTTTCAGTGACATAATTTGGTTTCCCCCAAATTATTTGAAATTTAGGTTGTGGAACTCTGCATATCACTAATTAAAAGTCTTTTGACAATTTAGAACGATACCCTGATCTATTGTGCAGAAGAGTTTTGTTTAAATGTTAAATACTTTTTTATACAATGAAGACTAAAAAAAATTGTTATGTGCCATCCCTCCTCTCTTGCTTAGAAGGAAATGCCTCTTCTATGATGGCACCTGCTGTAACATGTGCCTAATCAGCACTTGACAACAAAGAAATAGGATATTTTTTTAAAAAAAATAATTGTTTATTAATATATAAATATATCCAGATTTATGCAATTATAAATTATAGACTTAACTGACAGCAAACTCTTAAAAAGTGTGGCACTCCAACTCACTGTTTATCCATGACAGCTTTCTTAATAAAGTTTTGAATTGGTGTTTCTTCTTTGTTTGATGAGTACAGTTGTCCACCTGTGATGTTTAGACTATGGATGCAATTTCAGCAAGCCAGCTATCCCAAGCAGAAAACTGTGATTTTCTAATTTAATTTTTATTATTGCTATTTTTGGCAGATATATCATAGAGTTGGAAGAAACCCCAAAGGCCATCTAGTTTTAGATGGCCTTTGGGGTTCCTTCCAACTCTATGATATATCCCCTCTTACTGCTAAAGTCCCACTGAAAAATAGGCGTCCAACAGTTTCCCTGGGTTGTGACCTGGGGTTGCAACTTTTAGTGGAGTAATCGTTCAAACAAATTGATTAAAAAAAACATGAGCACAGAATATTCCTGCTTCAGGTTCTCTCAAGCCTTCCTCACCACTGCTACTTCTTTTCTCAAATGTATTGAAGGGAACGGGCAATATCACTGTGGATTCCATAGAATCCACAGCTACCAGCAGGCCTCAGACATGGCTATGTGGAGGCCCACCAAGCAATTTCGGGAAGTAGGCAGGGAGCAGGTTTGATTTCAAGCAAGAGTGGTTGATGAGCATCCCTGCTAGAATTCTTTTGAACATGACCAAGGCAGGCAACCTTCACTTGCAGCCCTTTTAAGTACTCAGTGCTGTCTCCTCCCTACCATCCCATGGGCAAAAACCTGGAGAAGCTGATGTGGTGGAGACAGTAGATTCTTCTACAGAGCATCTTTTCCCACTAAGTATTTTGGGAATTGGGCTTCTAGCTGAGGTCCTTGGTTTTCTAGGCAAATACGTCTGCTGCCTATTCCCCCATCATCTTCCCCATCTGGGACAGATAGCAGAGGGAGAATTTTGTATTTTTAGAACAAGTAGTCAAGAAGACCCATGTGTCTATAGATGCTGTTAAAGTGTTAGCTTGAGGTTGAGTTGGCCCTCTGTATCCTTGGATTTGGGATCCACAGATTCCACCATCCATGGCTTGAAAATATTTTTTTAAAATAATAAATCCAAGCACCAAACTTTGATTTTGTAATTGTACCCATGCCATTGTATATAATGGGACTTGAGCATCTATGGATTTTGGTATCCACAGGGGGTCCTGGAACCCACAGGGGATACTGAGGGCCCCACTGTATAAATATACCCAGATGTATGTGATTATAAATTACAGAATTAACTGACACCAAACTCTTTAAAAGTGTGACACGCCAACTCCCTGTTTATCCATCCAGCTTTCTTAATAACAGTTTGAATTGGAATTTCTTCTTTGTCTGATGAGTACAGTTGTCCACCTGTGATGTTTAGATGGGTAATCAGTGTATTCTGTGTCAGTTTTGCAACTCTTTACCCATAAACTGGTTCCATTTCTACATTAATGTGATTTTTAAAAGAAAAGCTGCACAAAAACTTCCACTTAGAACTGTTTCAATGTGCATTTTAAAATGTATTCTGTCAAAATGTACAATTCTAAACTTATTCTTTCAAGTATGTGGACTGCTACAAAGTTAAATAAATGAGTCCTAGACCAAATCAAGCCCGAACTCTTCCCAGAAGCCAGGATGACTAAACTGAGTCATTTTGGATATATCATGAGAAGGCGTGACAGAGCCTTATCGCACCACACAGTTATAGCACTATTATTCTACTTTAACTGCTCTGGCTGCCTCCTGTGGAATTCTGGAGTTTGTAGTTTAGTGAGCCCTAAGAGCTCTCTGGCTGAGAATTCTAAATACTCCTCCCTAAATTGCAAATCCCAGGATTCCACAGGAGGCAGCCATAGAGGTTAAAGTGGAATAATAGCGCTATAACAGTGTGGTGCAAAATAAGGCTCACTAGAAAAGACAATAATGCTTGGTAAAGTAAGGCAGTAGAAAGAGGAAGACCGCATTACAGAAGGATAGACTCAATGAAAGAAGCCACACCCCTACGTCTGCAAGACCTGAGCAGGGCTGCTGATAACAGGGTGACTTGGCGAGCTCTCATTCATAGGGTTGCCATAGGTTGAAGCTGACAGCAGTTAACAACAACAGGAGGTAGACAAACAGGAATCTAGCAGCTCCTTTAAGACTGATTTATATTTTAGCAGGTATCAATCCACTTCCTCAGATGTAGTGACTGAGGAAGTGGATTGATATCCACTTAACAATTATAAATCAGTCTTTCATTTACAAAAAAGTCTCTACTTCTCTAGTGTTACCCTAAATGCTCAGGAGTCTTAAGGACCCTCAAAATGTCGATCTTAATTTGCCTTATCTCAGTAGTTCTTAACCTGTGGTCCAGGGACCCCTGTGGGTCTGCAGTGTCCTCACAGGTGGCCAGCGATGGCTTGAAGGCTGCTTAGCCCACCTCCTGCCTATAGTCAAGTGGCCATGTGACAGGAGCCGAAGGCTGGCTGCCTTGGCCTGTGCATTGCCATTCAATCTGTCCCAGCCACAAACTTGCAGGAAGAAGCAGGATAAAAGTCACCCCTCAACATCCTTCAGTGCCTCTGAGGGAAGGTTGGATGGTGTAATTGTTGTTGCTTTAAATCTTGAGTTAAGTCTTGGGGGTCCACGGCAACAAAAGGTATTTAGAGGGGGGCCCTGGTAAAGAAAAGGTGAGGGGCCACTGCCTTAGCTTCATCCCGTTTAGTGCATACCTTGTATACTGTCTCAATAAGTTGTGGCATCACCCTGCCCTTGGGCCCATCTGCTTTTGCCCAAGGTGCTTCAGGAAGACGGTCTGTGAGGTCTCTCTAACCCAGCCCTTCTCAACTTGTTTATCCTGAAGGAACCCTTGAAATAATGTTCAGGTCTCTCAGGGAACCCCTATAAACATCATTCTATATACTGCTATTGCTCCCCCCCCCCATAATCACAACCTCTTGAAGAACCCCTAGCATCCTCTTGGGAAACCCTAGGGTTCCAGGGAACCCTGGTGGAGAAGCACTGGTCTAAGCTCTCTGTTATTTCAATTCCTCTCTCTGGGGCATCAGGGGGAGAGCCAGTGGTGTGTTTTTCTTAAAAGCTCTCTTCCAGGCTGTGGTGTTTGCTTGGCTCCTTGGGTTGAGGGGAGCTGAAGGGGTGGGCCTTGGTCCCAGCTCCTCCTCAGAGCGGGTGGAGACCTCTACTCAGGCCTTTTGGACATACCATTTGGACCAGAAAGGTCCCTTCTCTTCTCTCGCGCTTGCTGCATGCCTGGACAGAAGCGACATTTTTTCTCTCTCTCGGTGCTTGCAAAGGCACGCTGTGTGTGTGTGTGCCAGAGAGGAAGGGGCCGCACCCCCCTGCTTCCAGCACAAAAAGTAAGTGTGTGTGTGTGTGTGTGCTCATGTGCGCGGGCTCTTTTGTTTTCTCTCCCCGTTTTCTCCAGAGAGGAAGTTGGGGGGGGGGAGCCCTTCCCGCCTTTTGCTAAACTCTGGAGTTTTGCATGCAGGCGAAACTTTTAGAAGGGATCTGATTCCCCCTGGCTTTTAGGAGACGTTTGATTCCGCATCTCTTCACTATTTCTATCTCTTGTCTCCCGGTGGCGGTGGAGGAAGTTTTCACTCATGGGGGGCGTACGCATGATACTCATGAGCACAGTGGCAAAAATTGTTTCCAGGGGTTTACTCTCAGATTGGGGAAAGCCGCCCCTCACAGCAATTCAATAGGGAGGTGCATCGGCAGCGAGGGGGGGGGGTTCCCAGTGCACTGTGCTGAACCCATTTTCTTTGGGGGTTTTTCCAGGCTGTGAGGCCGTGTTCTGGAATAGTTTCTTTCTGACGTTTCGCCTGCATCTGTGGCTGGCATCCTCAGAGAAATTCTACTATTTCTAGAAGAAACTATTCCAGAACACGGCCTCACAGCCCGGAAAAAAACCCAAGGAAAATCTATGGATGCCAGCCGTGAAAGCCTTGACTCTATTTCCTTGGCCTCCCTGCCATTGGTGCTGGAGCCAACAAAACCTGAATATCCCCCTCATCCTCTCCCCCCCCCAGGGGAACCGGGACCTCTCCAGACTCCCAGGCCATGAGGCTTGTCCCTATACAATTGCATAAAGCATTCAGAATGCAGATATTAATCACATTTCTCTTGCCACAGCAAATACAATGTTATTAAATTCAAGAAGAGCAATAGCACGTATATTTCTATACCACTTTACAGTGCTAAGCACTCCCTAAGTGGTTTACAATGTGTTAGCTAATTTCCCCCAACAAGCTAGGCACTCATTTTATGACCTATGAAAGGATGGAAGGCTGAGTCAACCTTGGAGCCCTGCAGGATTGGACTCACAAGTTGTGGCTGCAGTACTGGCACATAACCAGTGTGCCATCAGGGCTCCTTTCCAGGATCCTTTGGGTGGCCAAAATTCACCTGATTCTAATTTATATAATGGCCACCAGTGACTACAATATATTTTCATCTTAATTTTTGTTAGGGGTCTCCCCCACACTTACCCCATTTTTCAAAACACATGACAACAGAGAGGGACCCTCGGCAGCTGAGACACTTCCCCCCATTATGGTCTACGTCATTGCCTCGGCTTTTCTATTTCTCCTCCAACTAGAAATTAAGGACAGCCAATCCTATGGGGGACTCAAACCTCCCTTCTGCTCTGGCTGTCCAAGTGTCTACAGCAAACAGTTTAGACCAAAATTATTCCACTTACCCAGTCTAGGAGAATTTCATTGCCCACCAGAGGAGCCCTGTCTGTTATTTCTGACACCTTCAAATGCCATCCTAGTCATTGCTGGGCATCCTTTGCTGCCTTGATGTCGTCTGTCTTCAACAAAGAAGGTCAGTACACACTGAGGTAGAGATCTTGGCTGCCAAGGAAATCCCACAACATAAAAGGCACAACGAATTTGGTTTGGTAAAGTCTCCTCAGACATTTTAGGGGAGTTAAGTGGTTTGCACATTGCCACCAGTGCCACTGTGCCTCCCCCTAAACTAAACAATCTTGAGTCACAGGCACCAGAAAAACTCATTGGGAGACTCCAAAAACACCACTGTCAAGTTTAAAACCAATAAAACCCAGCCTCAGGTGTCAAAAGTAAAAGAATCTTTATTCCATCTGCAGAGGAGGACAGCAAGGAGCAGAAGCCCAAAGCAAGTGGACCCCATTTGTTTACTATCAAGCATTTTTATACCCTTACAAAAACAAGTCAGTTCAGACACAAGGCTATTATTTTTCTACTGTGAGAAGAGAGAAAAATACACAAAATTGAGACGAAGACAGCCACCATTTTGGTTGCAAGAATATTCTAATAATGCTCCTTTGTCAGACTTCTCTATTTCCTGGAATCGGCTAACCGCAAGCTAATTAGCCCTTGGGATCTGCTGGGGTTTGGTTCCAGGACCCCCGTGGATATCAAAATCTTTGGATGCTCTAGTCCCATTAAATACAGCGGAGTAGTAAAATGGTGCCCTTTATATGAAACAGCAAAATCAAAGTTTGCTTTTTGGGAAATGTTGTTCTGGTGGGGGGGGGATATTTTCAAGCAGTGGATGGTTGATTCCATGGATGCAGAATCCGTGGATATGGGGGGGCTGACAGTACAGTACTTGCATTTGGTATTTAGGTAGAACACAAAGTTGTCAATAGCTACTTCCTATTGTCAGCCCAATATGTCATGAATTTTTACTGTTCCTTACTACTGTTTTAAAAAGCTGGCAACACCACTTTGACCACACCTGAGAATGTTTCCCCTGTGCCCAATAATTTTATTGGTAGCTAGTGTCCTGTATTCTGCATTAGCACTGCAGACAAAAATTAGTTCAAATAGAGATTTAGGAAAATGGAGGGGGAGGCCTTATCTCATAAAATTGTGTGCTATGGAAAGTGAAACTAGAACACAGGAAACTGAAGGGGAGGTTGTGCTGCTAGTAGATAAGTGACTGTCTTATTTTAGACAACAAAGGAGTTTACAGCTAATCTACACCAGTCGCCAGCTTTCATTAAAGAATGACTGTAAAGTGAATGAAGGATAGGTTTAATTCACTTTAATTTAATTATCTCTGGGGGGGGGAAGGAAATCCCTCTCTTATCTCCCCCTTTTCAGTTTCCTGTGCTTTGCTGCATCTCCAGCTCTTTTTTGCAAGAAATAGCAAAGGAACAACTTGTGCATAATTCCCCTATAACAAACATTGAGGTACAGTCCATCTTGCTTGTTTTTTTCCATTGCAATTATTATCAAGGGGCTGGGAAGGATTTAACAATATCCTTCCCTGGCTGTGTCATCAGTCTCTTATGTTTTGTGTCCATGTAATATTTAATACTTGCATACATTTGTACCTCTTTTATTTATATTGACATAATTGTATGAATCCAAACATGTGTATTTAAGTTACTGTTTTTGCATTTAATTCTTTGCCAGCTGTAAATATAAATGGGTTCTCTGTTGAACATGAGTCAAATCAGCAGCAGGGAGCTCAGTCTCTCAAGCTCATTTTTTAGCATAGCTAATATATGTGCTCATGATGGTGGAAATTTTAACATTATTAATTTCTTTGTTTCTGTTATGTGTTTGTAGATTACTTATCTGGAGTAATACATCTGGTGAGCATGGCTAGCAGAACAGCAACGTACGTTACCTTAAATGATGCCAATGTTTGTCAAGCTGGCCAGGGATTTCCTGGTACTGCTGGTATACAACAACCAGCGATGGTACAATATGTAGTGTATGGAGGGCAGCAGCTTGGAAGCCCCAGCAACCCACCTGAGCAGAATCCTCGACTGGGACCACTGGAGAAACTCCGCAAGGTGGAAACCAAGACTCTGGGGGTGAGTGCCTTTGATCACTGCTCAGACAAGCAAGGATTCATAAACTCAGAATAAATCCTAGTTTACTTCCCTATTTTGTAAGTGATACAATAAGCCAGAAACCCTGGTTTGGATAGTATAATATGATTCCCATATTTGCGGGAGATACATTCCTGGACTTACCATGGAAACATGGATAATAGCAAATCTTATTGAAATCAATGACTTCCGGCCAAAGCATACCATAGAGTCGTGCTGGATGACCTAGAGAGAACACCTCTCTAGGTATTTTCTAGGTCCCCCAATGTGACTCTATGGTCAACTTCCAGTGGAGGCATACCATACATAGAATGGAGGACCTAGAAAATGCCTAGTGAGAATATATTTTTTTCGGACATGGGTAAGTGAAACTGTGGGTACTGATCCTGCAGATACGGGGGTCATACTGTACACTTAAGCTTTCCATTTCCAGCTAATTTAGCTGCTCCTTTTGGTGGGAGGAGCCAAGCAGAAGTGAATAGGCTGCGTCCAACAGCCTGGGACTCCTTCACAGTAAGCCAGAATTCTCCTGAACTATGTTAATATGGCCAGTGATTACTAGAAAAATTTGGAAAAGGGGATATTTTTTTGTACATTGTACACAGAGATTGAAAAGTTACCTTTTGGATCTAAACTTCCGCAAATCCTCCCCAGCTAAGATGGCCAGTGGCTATGCTGAGTGAGGTGTTCTTTTGTAATACAAAAAAGCAACTTTTCCACACTGATATTTTAGTCAAAACTCAGTGAATGAAGTTTATCTTATACTTAAAATCAACATTTTAGTGCTGAGCCAGCCAGGTTGCCAGACTTGCAGTATGTTTGTACATACTTTATATTAAGATAAACAGTTCATATTTGTCTAAAATATTTCCTCCTCCTCCTCCATATATTATTATTATATTTATTTATGTCCCACTTCCCCCCAAAAAAATTAGGACTCAAAGCAGCTCACAATTTAAAAGAACTATACAATTAAAAACATACCAAAAGTTAACATTAAAATAGAAATAAACTACAGTATTTACACTATTAAAGCAATTCACACCTTAGTAAAAGAATAAAGTGACATTTTAAAAAGATAAAAAGCTATTTAAAACAGTGGCTCTTAACCTTTTCTTCAACAGGGACCCCTTTTAAATATCTTCTGTTGCCATGTTTCCCCCAAGACTTAATTCAAGATTTAAAACTGTAATAATAATAATACCTGATAATAACAATAATACACCATCCAGGGGAAAGGAAGACTTTTCTCCTGCTTCTTCCTGCAAGTTTGTGGCTTGCAGGAGTGGGTTGAACAGCAATGTGCAGGTCAAGCCAGCCTTTGCCTTGGCTCCTGTCATGTGGTCTGAGCAGCTTCAATCCTCTGCAGACCCCCTGTGAGGAAATCATGGCTCCCTGGGGGTCCGTAGACCACAGGTTAAGAACCAGTGAGTTAAAACAATACAGGACACACACCCCGAGCCCATTCTTTAAAAACTTTGTTTTAAAGACCTGTGTGGAAAAAAAGGTTTTAGGCTGCCTACAGAAGGACAAGGAGGGGGCATCCTGGCCTCTCTGGGAAGGGAGTTCCAGAGTCTAGGAGCTGCCACTGAGAAGGCCCTCCCTCTCTCATGTCCCCACCAACCATTCTCGCGATGGTGGTGAGACTGAGGGAAGGGCCTCTCCTGCTGATCTTAGAGCCCAAGTTAGCTCATACAGGGAGACTGTCTACCAAATAGCCTGGACCTGAACTGCATAGGACTTATAGGTCACAACCCAGCACTTTTAATTGTGCCCAGAAACAGACTGGCAGCCAGTGGAGCTGTTTCAACAGAAGCATAGTATGATCTCTGTAACCTGTTCCAGTTAACAGCCTGGCTGCAGCTCTTTGGACCAGCTGAAGTTTCTGATCACTCCAGAAACAGTTGCCTCCAGAATCACTTACTGAGCATGTGTGAAGAGCAAAACAGAACAAAAAGGGAAAAGCAGATTTGCCTGCCTCACCAACTACCCTGGTATCTTGGTAAAAAAGCATAGATCTTTAAGTTTCACTACCAAAAATGAAATCATAGGAAAAGTGGAGGTTGTTGAAAGAAAGAAAAAAGCATTGCAGGATGCATTTTGGGAGCTTTCAAGTGGTCTCTAGAAGATTTAAAATGTTTTTGTTTACTTATACAAGGCTTAACTGACCTGCTTGTTTCATTTCACGTGTGCATAATGTTAGTTTTGAATAAAAAAAATTGCTGAAACATGTTGAAATGCTCTTCTTTTTGTGGTATAGGAACCTATCCCTATTTTCCCATATTATTTCTATCTCTGTTACCAAGGTTTCTGTTAAAAAAGTAAAGCCCAGCAATACATCTGCTTTGTTAAGTGAGGCCTACCTGTAAATCAATTATTATTGTTTGGTTGATTAAATTAATTTCAAATCTCCTTTTCAGAGCACTTTGCCCTCACAAGGCAGTTGGCAAATTATTTGGCAAACTGATAGAAACATCAGCCAATAAAACAGAATAAATTACAATTTTAAGGCATCAGTTTAAAAACCAGCAGGAGTAAACATAGAACACAGGTTGGAAATTGTCAGAGTACTCTTAGAAAGCCTCAATAGGGAGACCAAGGAGATTATCAATGGCAAAAAAAAGAAAAAAAAAGCATTACCATCCTACAATCTCCTCTCGTGTCCCTGTCCCAGCACAATAATGTAAACTTTGAGACCTACCTTGTTTGCATGTGCCAGGCTGCCCAGGAGTGAATGGAGCTCCATTCACTTCCTGGAAGGAAATCTCACTGGTTCTCACAAGAAGATGAGAGTGATTGAAATTTAAAAATAAAAAGCAAAATAATACATAAAAAGTGACAGCAAGCACAAAAACCACTTAAAACTTATCAAGTAACTCGGGGAGGGTACAAAAAAGTGTGTCACTTACCTGGATGTCCTGGTCTCATCTGGAAGTGTTCTGGCATGGATCTCCCATTGATGCTGGGATCGTGCCAGTGAAAAGGGCACCTTTTCACTTGCAGGACATTCTGTTATAGAAACAGATCAGGGGATCCATTCATGGTTTAGCCCATGAAAAAAACAGCAGTGCTGTCATAATGACAGCTGAATGGGAGCATAATGACACGGGAACAATTTGGCTTCCTGGCCCATGGGATGTGGTTTCAGGGAGGTGCACATTTGCAAGGGATTGGTTGCACCTCACAGCAGTTGGCAGGAATGTTTTTGCTAAGCCTGAAAGATCTTATCAGGAGGACTTTAAACTGAGTTGTATGGGGGAGGGAGACAGTACCGTATATTCCAGCATATAAGATGACTTTTTAACCTTCTCAAAATCTTTTAAAAAAAATTAGGGGGTCGTCTTATACACCAGAATAGGCTTCGGACGGACGGGTGGCTGGCTGGATGGGGGGAGGCTTGCCAGCACCCGCCCTTCCTGAAGCCGCGATGGGGAGCCCTATAAGAAGACACCCTGCCCAGCCAGCCATCCTTCCACCCTCCCTGAAGCTGCAATTAGGAGTCCCCTCCAGCCACCCTTCCACCCTCCCCAAAGCCTCGATCAGGCTCCTGATTGCAGCTTTGGGGAGGGGTGGTGGTGGCTGTAAATCCCCCCTCAAGCCACCCTTCCACCCTCCCTGAAGCCACGATCGGGCTCCCGATCGCGGCTTTGGGGAGGGGGGTGCTGGCTGGAAATCCCCCCTCCAGCCACCCTTCCATCCTCCCTTAAGCCACGATTGGGCTCCCGATCATGGCTTCGGGGAGGGGGGGGCTAGAAAGCCTCCCCCCAGCTAGCCACCCTACATTCGCCCCTCCCCTCCACCTTCGATTCCTCCTCAAAGGGGGTGATGGCGGAGGAGAGGGGTGAATGTTCCCACTTTGCCTCACCCCCCGGCCGGTTTCCTGCGTCTTCGTTCCCTTTGTGAACCTCGGTGTGTGAGGCAAACCGCTATATTTGCCCCTCTCTGCCTCAATTCATTCAGGAAGGGTGGATGGCTGATGGCTGGAGGGAGGGAGGGAGGCTTTATAGCCAGCACCCGCCCTTCCCAAAGCCACGATCGGGGTTCCCATCATGGCTTTGGAAAGGGTGGATGGGTGGTGGCTGGAGGGGGGAGTTTGGGATATACAGTTGTCCTGCCCTATCCATAGAATCATAGAATTGCAGAGTTGGAAGAGACCACGAGGGCCATCCAGTCCAACCCCCTGCCATGCAGAAAATCACGATCAAAGCATCCCCGACAGATGGCCATCCAGCCTCTGTTTAAAGACCTCCAAGGAAGGAGACCCCACCATGCTCCGAGGGAGTGCGTTCCACTGGCAAACAGCTCTTACTGTCAAAAAGTTCCTCCTCATGTTGAGGTGGAATCTCTGTTCCTGGAGCTTGCATCCATTGCTCTGTGTTCCAATCTCTGGAGCAGCAGAAAACAAGCTTGCTCCATCCTCAGCGTGACACCCCTTCAAATACTTAAACAGGGCTATCATATCGCGTCTTAACCGTCTTTTTCCAAGCTAAACATACCCAGCTCCCAAGTCTCTCCTCATAAGGCATGGTTTCCAGACCTTTCACCATTTTAGTCACCCTCCTCTGGACATGCTCCAATTTGTCAATATCCTTTTTGAATTGTGGTGCCCAGAACTGGACACAGTATTCTAGGTGAGGTCTGACCAAGGCAGAATAGAGCGACACTATTACTTCCCTTGATCTGGACACAATACTTCTATTGATGCAGCCCAAAATCGCATTGGCCTTTTTAGCTGCCGCATCACACTGTTGACTCATGTTCAACTTGTGGTCTACTAGGACTCCTAGATCCCTTTCGCACGTAGTCTCATTCAGCCAGGTCTCCCCCATCCTATATCTATGCATTTCATTTTTTCGCCCTAAGTGCAGTACCTTACATTTCTCCAGTAATTTCATTTTGTTAGCTTTGGCCCAGCTCTCCAGTCTATCCAGGTCATCTTGAATTTTGATCCTGTCCTCCAGGGTATTAGCTACTCCTCCTAATTTGGTGTCATCTGCAAATTTGGCAAGTATGCCCCTAATTCCCTCATCCAAGTCGTTGATAAAGATGTTGAATAGCACTGGGCCCAGGACAGAACCCTGTGGCACCCCACTGGTCACATCTTTCCAAGATGAAGAGGAGCCATTGCTGAGCACCCTTTGGGTTCGGCCGGTCAACCAATTACAAATCCATTGAACTGTTAACTTGTCTAGCCCACATTTTACAAGCTTGTTTGCAAGAATGTCATGGGGAACCTTGTCAAAGGCCTTACTGAAATCAAGGTATGTGATGTCCACAGCGTTCCCTTCATCTACCAAGCTGGTAGTTTTATCAAAAAAAAGAGATCAGATTAGTCTGACATGACTTATTACTCTGAACCCCATGTTGACTTTTTGTGATTATGGCATTGCCTTCTAAATGTTCACAGACTCTCTGTTTAATGATCTGCTCTAGAATCTTCCCTGGTATTGATGTCAGACTAACTGGACGATAATTGTTGGGATCCTCTTTTTTCCCCTTTTTGAAGATGGGGACAACGTTTGCCCTCCTCCAGTCTGCTGGGACTTCTCCTGTTCTCCAGGAGTTCTCAAAGATTATTGCCAATGGCTCTGAGATTATATTTGCCAGCTCTTTTAATACTCTTGGATGTAGTTCATCTGGTCCTGGAGATTTAAATTCATTTAGATTAAGAAGGTATTCCTGTACTACCTCTTTGCTTATTCTGTGCTGGATTTCCCCTGTTGTGTCTTCTGTACTTTTATCTTCAGGTTGGTCCCCCTTTACCTTTTCTGAAAACACTGAGGCAAAGAAGGTGTTGAGTAATTCTGCCTTTTCTCTGTCCCCTGTTAGCATTTTGCCATCTTCTCCGCGTAGTGGCCCTACCATTTCCTTCTTCCTCCTTTTGCTGCGGACATACCCCAAAAAACCCTTTTTATTGTTCTTAACCTCTCTAGCAAGCCTGAGCTCATTCTGTGCTTTAGCTTTTCTGACTTTACTCCTACATGTGTTCGCTATCTGTTTGAATTCTTCTTTGGTGATTTCCCCCTTTTTCCATTTCTTATACATGTTCCGTTTAAAACTTAGCTCTGTTGATATTTCTTTAGTCATCCATCCTGGTTTCTTGAGACACCTCCCACTTTTTTTCCTCAATGGTACTGTTTGAAATTGTGCCTTCAGTATCTCCCTTTTGAGAAAGTCCCATCCGTCTTGAGGTCTCTTCTCTTTTAGTATTCCTGACCATGGGATCACCCCCAGTATTTCCCTGAGTTTATTGAAATCAGCTCTCCTAAAGTCAAGAATGCGTGTCTGACTATGCCTGGCTTCTCCTTTCCATTGTATAACAAACTCCAGGAGAACATGATCACTCTCACCTAAGGACCCCACCACTTGCACCCCATTAACCAGGTCATCCCTGTTGGTTAGGATCAGATCTAAAATAGCTGACCCCCTTGTTGCCTCTTCCACCTTTTGGACCACGAAATTGTCTTCCAGGCAAGTCAGGAATTTGCTAGACCTTGAAATTTTGGTTGAGTTAGATTTCCAGCAAATATCAGGATAGTTGAAGTCACCCATCACTACTACATCTCTCCTTTCTGCGTGTGTGGTCATCATCCAATTCCTCCGTCTGATTTGGGGGTCTGTAGTAGAGCCCCACAATAACATCCCTATTGTTTCCCTCCCCTTTAATTTTTATCCAGCTGCTCTGCACCTGGCTTCCAGTATTGATGTCATGGATCTCTTCACTGGTGTAAATATCCATGGATTTGGCATTCACGGATTTAAGTGTTCACGGCTTGAAAATATTCTTTAAAAAATAATAATCCAAAAAGCAAACCTTGATTTTACCATCTTATATAAGGGACACCATTTTGCTATGCCACTGCATATAATGGGACTTGAGTATTCCGGATTTGGGTATTCACGGTGGGTCCTGGATCCAAACCTCAGTGAATGTGAAGGGACAACTGTACTCGCCATATAAGAGAGGGAGAGGTAGTCTTATATGGTGAGTATATCCCAAACTCTATATTTTAACTTTAAAATTGGGAGGGGTTCGTCTTATACGCCCAGTCGTCTTATATGCCATCTTGAAGGCAGGACTGAGTGCTAGATAGCCCAAATGTTATACAGAGAACAAGGCAAATAACACAACAACCCAACAGTGAGAGGAATAAACCCTTTAAAAGGCAGATGGAGGAAATGGCCCATGGTCTTAGATGTCTCTATACGAATGCACAGAGCATGGGAAATAAACACGATGGGCTTGAACTCTTAGCACAGCAAAACAAATATGATATAATAGGCATCACTGAATGTGTTAATAGAGGGGTATAACCTATTTCAGAAAAATACCACTTTAAGTGCTTTAGCTCCATCCTATGGAATCCTGGGGTTTGTAGTTTTACAAGGTCTTTAGCCTTCTCTGCCAGAGAGTGCTGGGGCCTCACCAAACTACAAATCCCAGGATTCTGTAGGATGGAGCCCTGGCAATTAAAGTGGTGTCAAACTACATTGTTTCTACAGTGTAGATGCACCTCAAGCAAGGGGTGAACAGATCAATCTAGTTATGATTCCTTTCTTTTTCATATATATTAGTTACTGAGACAGTGAGACTGTCCTGCCCTGTTTCAGGTGGAATTTTCCAGTGTTTAAAATAAAACATCAAGCAATGTCACCAGCATTTGAGAATGAACTTATTTATTTTTATTTATTATTAATTAGATATTTCCCCACTTAAGAAGGCATTCTAACAAATACCATTAAAAAGAATTAAAATAAAATTTAAAAACCCAATTAAACAAATGAATCATTGCAATAATCTAAACCAAATTAAACCATAAATGTCAAAAGAGTTTAAAAAGGTGAGTTTGAAGGGATGCGTCTTCACACCCTTCTTAAGAGCAGGATGTAAAAATGGGAACTGATTGCAATTCTAAGGAAAGGTGCCATCCAAAATCTGGGAGCATCATAACAGAAAACCCTCTCTTTTATGTTCTGTCAAGCTGGGCTCTGGTGGTGCTGGCATTCTCATGATGGCCTCTTCTAAAGATCAAAACAAGTAGAGAATTTCCCCCTTTTCCAGCAGCTTGTGATTTTACAAGATTGTCCATGGATTGCCCTTGAAGGTTTTGTGTTCCTTCTTTTGTTAAAAACAACAACCACCCCCTGCCCCTCCAAACTAGTTTTGGAGTTTTGTGCCTTTTTAAAAATTCCAAGCAGCTTCCAATTAGATCAGTTTGCACAAACAAGTTCAAAATGTGTTTTACAAAAGCCTCTGGGAGCAGCCTTACATACAGAATGATTTGCTGACCCACTGTATCAACACAGAGGTAGAGCCCTCTTAGGCTGCATCTGCACTGCAGAAATAGTCCAGTTTTGACACCATTTTAACTGCCATAGCTCCATAATATGGAATCCTGGGACTTGTAGCTTGTTGTGGAACCAGAGCTCTTTGACAAAGAAAACTAAATATCTCACAAAACTACAAATCCCAAAATTCCATAGCATTGAGCCATGGCAGTTAAAGCAGTGTCAAACAGTGTCAAATTTTTTTCTGCAGTACAAATGCAGTCTTATTTTACTATATAATTTCTGACCATGCTATTTTATTTATTTATTATTTATTTGTGCAATTCATATGCCGCCTTCCTCCCAAAGTGGGACCAAAACATGCTAATGCTCTCAAGGCCTGTATGCCCTCATTTTGATCAAGGGCTTGTTTGATTTTCCAAGGACCCATCAGGACTTGGGTATTTGAATCTGAAAATAGGTACAGTTGTCCCTTCATATTTGCTGGGGTTTGGTTCCAGGACCCCCTGTGGATACCAAAATCCGTGAATACTCAGGTCCCATTATATGCAATGGCATAGCAAAATGGTGTCCCTTATATAAGATGGCAAAATCAAGGTTTGCTTTTTGGATTATAATTTTTTTAAGAATATTTTCAAGCTGTGAATACTTAAATCCATGGATATGGAGGGACAACTATATTTATTTATTTTTTTAGTGTCCACATACAACATACCTCTAAATTGTTTTTGAAAGAGACAGGAACCAGAAAATCAGTTAGAAAGGAGGTCACTTCCTTTTTTCAGTTGAAGGGACAAAATGGAGAACATTTTGTAAATGTGTGTGACACTGATGGTCCCTTCCAATTTTTCTTAATTTTCCAAATAACATTTAAAACTGGAAAATAAGTGCATTTAAGAAATCGGGGGGGGGGTATGGAAGAACCTTTGTCAGTTCCCATGTGGACCTCCTAGAAGCCAGTTTGGCTCCTGGGGGATGAATTTGCATCCCATTGATTCTTCTCTTTCCCATACATGTGCTCTACATTCATACTTGCAAAATGAAGGGATTGAAGGAACTCTTTCAGATGGGGGGTATTTTTTTGGTGTTGTTGAAATCCAGCTGTGGGTCAAATGAAATTGAGTAGAAAATCAAGCTCTGCCTGTGGCTTCCCCACCCCAGCATTAGATGGGATAAGATGACTGATTGTCTCTGTGTTTCCAAGTGCCATTTTCAAGCTGTGCTACTAAGGGGTTGTCCACACAGTGAAAATACCCCTCACAGAATTTGTTCAGAAAACGAGCTGACTTAATGAGATTCCACGTACACTCATCATATTGTGAAGGAGGGGAGCCAAAAAGAGGAAAAACTATACAAGAAAAGCATTCACAGCCTTTTCCAGCAGCCTGGGAAGGAACTCCTTGAGTGGATATTGGCTCCGCCTCCAACCAATCATAGGCAGGACACCTGAAAAAAAGAGTTTGAGACCACCCCTGCCAGGAGGAGGAACCAACCCCATCCTCCCCAGTTCTTTTCTGCCTTGTGCTAGAATAGGCAGGATTTTCCAGTCGCTCCAGAGCTTCCTTGGACAAAGGAATCCCAAGATGGCGGCGCCCAGGCACAGACATGTGCAGGGAGAGGATCTCTCCTCAGAAGAGGAGGATTCCTCTCTGGGCCTGCCGGGGGACGGTTTGCAGTCCCCAGACAAGGTGCTCTGTGGTCCCTTTATGGGACACACGCTGAGCTCAACCGCCCAGGGGAAGGCGGAGTGCGATGGGGTCTCCGACTCGGAGACGGACCACGCGGAGGGGGCAACCCGGCCAGCGGCGGACCCCCCCAGGCCCCGGACCCCCGAAGAGGACACCGCGGCCACGGAGGACCTTCCACCGCTTTTGGTAGGAGGTAAGGCCCTGCCACCAGAGCTGACCGCCAGGCAAGTTCTGGTGGCGGGCGCTTCCGTGGCGGGACCGTTGGGGGCGAGCACTAAGGGGAGGGGGAAGGACGTGGGCCCCATTCTCCCACCCCTGGGGGCCGAGCAGGAAAGCGGCTGTGCCGCTAAGAGGAGCGTGGCAGGCGCGGCGGGGATCCGGGCGCCTTTACCGCCAAGCCGCACGGAGCCGCGGGAGCTGCACGAGGGGGGGCTTCCCCCTCCGTGCAAAAGGCAAAGAAAAGAAAAACACCTGGAGGTCCCCGCCAGGCAGGGGGACCTGGAAGAGGAGGAGGTGGCTCAGGAGCCCAGGGAGGAGGGGGAACTCTCCTCTGAGGGGGAAAATGGGGAGGGGATGAGGTTGACTCACCCCGGCTGTTTGAAAATGCTGCCTTCTCACTTCTCCTTAAGAAGGCCTTAAGGGCCTTGGAATTGGAGCCAACGAACCCCAAGGAGGGGGGCTCCAAACAAGGGGTCCCTGAACTCAGAGCATCCAACAAGTCTTCAGGGAATATCCTACCATTCCCAGATGTGCTAAGGGATGCACTGGTGGGGGAGTGGACACAACCAGGTGCCCCCAGAACGCAGCCTGCTTTTGTCAAACAGCTGTATTCTTTTTCTGGGGACGTGATGAAGTTATTAAAACTCCCGGCCATTGATGCGCCTGTGGCTGGCCTGGTTTCTGGTTCGCTCTTTCCTAGAGATGGAGACGAACATCTCAAGACGCCAGATGACAAGCGCATTGAAACCTTTCTGCGCAGGTCACATGAGGCAGCGGCCCTGGCCATCAGAGCAGCAGCAGCGGCGTCAATCTTTTCCAGGGCCACCATCAGGTGGGCCAAGGACCTCATGACCAATGTTCCTGAGGACGAAATTAAGTTTCGCCAGGGCATGAACAAGATAGCGAAGGCATCTGCCTATGTGGCAGATGCCAGCCTGGACGCGCTTTGGTTCACGTCCAGGGCCGTGGCGGCAAATGTGGCTGCCAGACGTCACCTTTGGTTGAGAAACTGGAATGCGGACAGCAAGGCCAAGTCCAACATGGCAGGCTGTGCGTTCAACGGTAAGAAGTTGTTTGGGGAGACACTGGAGGAGGTCTTGGTGGAGACCAAGGACAAGAAGAAGATGCTTTCGTCCTTACCAAAAAAGGAGGAGCGCAGGTTTTTTCGCCCCAATTTTCAGAATTTTCGTGGAGCAAGATTCAGCGGCTTCAGACAACAGAGGGGTAACTGGAATCCACCCAAGCAGTTCCCAAGGCCAAAGTCCCAACAGTTCCCCAAGGCTTCCTCCAGCCAGCCTTCCAAGCAGGGAGGCAAGGGTGGACAATCCGCATGACTATCAAGCGTCTCCGGTGGGGGGCAGACTGGCCGTCTTCGCAGCAGTTTGGCAGACTACATAATCCGATGCTTGGGTCAACAGGACGGTCAGTCAAGGATACACAATAGATTTCATTGCAAGACCGCCTCCCACCTTCATTCAGTCTTGCACGTCAATGGGTGAGGACAAACAGAGGTTGATGGCGGAAGCCATCGATCATCTACTTCAGGTTCGAGCAATAGAAGCAGTGCCGCAGGAGGAGAGATTCAAGGGGACTTACTCTATACTTTTCCTGGTGCCCAAGAAGAACAAGGACTGGAGGGCCATCTTGAACCTACAGGGGGTCAATCTTTTCGTGGCAAGTCGCAAATTTCAGATGGAAACTCTACGTTCGATACTGGAGGGGATTCAGGAAGGGGACTTCCTGGCATCCTTAGATTTACAGGAAGCTTACCTGCACATAATGATTCATCCCACACACAGACGCTTTCTCAGGTTTGCCTTCAAGGAGGATCATTTTCAGTACAGAGCACTCCCGTTCGGTCTATCTTCATCGCCAAGGGTGTTCACCAAAGTGCTGATTGCACTAGTGTCACACCTAAGATCTTGGGGATTCATGTATTCCCTTACCTGGACGACCTGCTATCAGGGCCGCTTCTGAGAGCGAGGCGATGAGAAGTGTGTCCAGGACTCTGCAGGTTCTGGAGTCTCATGGGTTCATGGTGAACAGGGAAAAAAGTCACCTGGAGCCAGTTCAGAGAATTCAACATTTAGGCAACATTCTGGACACCAGGGCGTACCGTGTATTTCTCCTGGAGGAAAAGAGGTTGAAGATTCAGGAGGCCGTTACGACGGTATTAGACCGGGCCAAATCTCCCCTGATGTTCTTGACAAGACTATTGGGGTTGATGATTGCTTGTATAGACTCAGTAGCATGGGCCAGATTTCACCTCAGGAAGCTACAGTGGTTTTTACTCCCTTATCAGGATCTCATTGTGACCAAGGTGACGAGATTTCTAAAAGTTCCATCGGGGGTGAAGGAGTCCTTGAGGTGGTGGCTATCGGAAAACCTATCGTTGGGTGTGCCAATAGCGGACCCCAGGAGAGTAGTAATGACGATGGATGCATCTCTGAAGGGCTGGGGTGCCCACTGCGAGGACCAGATGGCTCAGGGTCTATGGTCATCACAGGAGCGCGACTGCAGCATCAATCTGTTGGAGCTTCGAGCAGTCAGACTGGCATTGGTGGAGTTTGCCAATCTGGTGAGGGGATCTCATGTATTAGTTCGGACAGACAACATATCGACCAGGTGTCATATAAACAAACAAGGGGGGACGCGCTCCCGGATCCCCATGGAGGATTCCGAGTTGTTGTTCCTATGGGCAGAAAGGCACCTACTGTCGATCAGGGCAGAATACCTCCAAGGGAAGTTGAATGTACTGGCCGATTGGTTGAGTCGACACTCCTTGCGCCAGGGCGAGTGGAGTCTCAACAATCTCGTGTTCCAGATGATAGTGTTTCACTTCGGGGATCCCCTGATAGATTTATTTGCCTCGGCGGAAAATCACAAACTACCTCAGTATGTGTCAAGATTTCGGACTCCGGGGGCGCTAGCCTTCGATGCCCTAACGATTCCATGGCCTCAGACGTTATGTTATGCGTTCCCTCCAACAGCGCTCCTGGGCCGTGTGTTAAGGAAGATCAAGCAAGAGAGGGCAGAGATCATCTTGATTGCCCCAAACTGGCCGAGGAGACCATGGTATCCAGACCTGATTCGGATGCAGGTTCAGGAGCCATGACCACTACCTCCGTGGCTGGACCTTCTAGTTCAGGATGGCTTTCTGCACCCGGATCCAGGCTGGTTACAACTGCACGCTTGGAGGTTGAGCGGCTGAGACTGTTAAAACAGGGATATGAGGCGGAGGTAGTCAGCACCATGCTGGCTTCGCGTAGGCCTTCTACCATCAGACTATACGAGGTCACGTGGAGAGCTTTCTGCAGGTGGTGTCGGTCTAGGGGGACCAACCCCTTACAGGCCTCTGTTTCGGTAGTGCTATCCTTTCTACAATCAGGGTTGAAAAAAGGTTTAGCTCCAAGCACTCTGAAGAGGCATGTGGCTGCCTTGGGTTCCATTTTGAAGTTGACTCGGAGGGGAACTTTGGCCTCTCACCCGCATATTCGCAGATTTTTAAAGGGAGTTTCTCAGTTGTGTCCACCTGTAGTGCATAGGTTTCCATCATGGAAACTGAATGTGGTTCTAAAAGCGTTAGTAAAGGAGCCCTTCAAACCCATCAGTTCGGTGGATCTGAGTTTCCTCACTTGGAAGGTGGCTTTTCTTGTAGCCATCACTTCGGCCAGAAGAGTATCGGAGTTGAGCGCGCTGTCAGTAAGGGAGGAGTTGTGTGTCTTTCAGAAGGACTCAGTAACCCTCAGACTAGATCCCTCTTTTGTGCCCAAGGTCAATTCCATCTTTCACAGGTCACAGGAGATAGTATTGCCGTCCTTTTGTCCTCACCCTGTAGCGGAACTGGAAAAGCTCTGGCATAAGTTAGACGTCAGAAGGGGTTTAAAGATGTATCTCAAGAGAACTCAGGTTTTTCGCAAGTCGGATGCCTTGTTCGTAGCTTACACAGGGGCTACGAAGGATAAGAAGGTGTCTTTGTCCACGATAGCGAGGTGGTTGCACAAGTGTATTGAGCAGGCTTATGTAGCCAGTGATTTACAGGTTCCTCAAGGTATTCTAGCTCATTCAACTTGCAGTGCTGGACATCGGCGGCTTTAGGTAAAGCACACTCTATTTTGGAGATCTGCAGAGCAGCTACCTGGGCTTCAGCATCTACCTTCACAAGACACTATCAGATTGATGAATATGCATCTGCAGACGCGGCCTTCGGTCGTAAGGTACTGCAGCAGGTTGTACTCTAGTCTAGTTTTCAGAATTTCTTCCCCCCCCCTTCTTTTCGGACCGCTGTGTTACGTCCCACTCAAGGAATTCCTCCCCAGGCTGCTGGAAAACGGAACATTGGTACTTACCGTGAAGGTTCCTTTTCAGCAGCCATGGGGAGGGAATCCTTACCCACCCCAAAAAAAAAGAAAAAAAAAAGAAAATGAAAATGATGAGAGGATTGTTTAGTCGTGTTTCAATGGTTGTCTATGTTGTTTCTGGAGCTGTTTTGACTTATCTGGGGAGGATGGGGTTGGCTCCTCCTCCTGGCAGGGGTGGTCTCAAACTCTTTTTTTCAGGTGTCCTGCCTATGATTGGTCGGAGGCGGAGCCAATACCCACTCAAGGATTCCCTCCCCATGGCTGCTGTAAAGGAACCTTCACGGTAAGTACCAATGTTCCGTTTTCTGACATTTTAAAAAAGCTCCAGAGATATGCGCATTTTAACATGTTAAGACAGGCTATTCGACATGAATCGCTTCCCCATGCAGGACAAAGTGTAAACCTGATTGGTTGAAGGAGCACTGGGGATGGGGCTGGCTTAGAGGTAAGTGCCTGCTGCCGCCATGTTGGATTTTCGCTTTAGCGAGTGATTGCTAAGGTGATAAAACGGAGGTTTGTGCTATCTTTTTCTTTCTTTTTAGGAAAGCTGGAATATTGCTTGGGTGTACCGTAAAAATAGTTTTTTTAAAAAAGTTTGGCAGCAGCAGATTCAACCACAGTCTCAGCTACAGTCATGCAAAGTTTTTAGGGGCTGTAAAACCATTAAGACAAGTGCCAGCTGCTGCAACTTGCTATTACTGTGGAGCAGTCCACCCCCACCCCTTCGTGTAGACTGGCCCTAAGTCAGGTTTCATGTCTTCGTAGAAAATGTATTTTTTTCATTTCGCTTCTGCTTTTTCTTCCCACAGGCCATCCAGATCATGATTGGATTAATACACATTGGCTTGGGAGTTGTCTGTTTTATTAATTTTATTGGAAGCAGTGTGCTCTGGAGTGGAATTTTTGTAAGTAGCACCTTGTTCTCGCTGATGTTTTATCTTTGAGAGCTGTCTGTTTCATTGTCAGTAGTTGGGAATCTAGCCATTGCAGAGCTAGGTACAAATTTTTGTTTGGCTGTTGACTTCAGACGTTATCACACTACCCTGTTATAGTGCCATTATTCCACTTTAACTGCTATGGCTGCCTCCTGTGGAATTCTGGGGTTTGTAGTTTAGTGAGGCCTAAGAGCTTTCTGGATGAGAATGCTAAATGCCCCTCTCTAAACTGCAAATCCCAGGATTACACAGGAGGCAGCCATAGTGGTTAAAGTGGAATAATAGCACTATAACAGCATAGTGTGGTGATCTACTTCTTGTGCACAGAACCCAGTGACTGATAAGTTAATGTCTTTACAATGGAATGCATATAGGTATATTTTGAACAGTAAAAAAATAATATGGCACACAGACACTTGGGCGTGTTACATGTCAACGTATATGTTAAGTATGATTTGACAATCCCTATGTAAATGCCACCAGAAAGTGCCCCACTGTTGGTGCTGAACCCTAGAAACAGTTCCTTCTCCCTACAGGATTTTTTTATTGGTATTCTGCATACATCAGGGTATGTCCAATGCTGCTGATAACTCCCCCTTCCTTATGGATGGTGCTGCATGGTCACATAAGGACCAGCATCTGAATAATGAACTTTGTATTGGTAGATGACAGTGATGTCCAATAAGTAACACTTCTGCTTGACAGATGACCCCAGTTGGCCTCAAGCAGAGCTGGTGGCTCCGTTATTACTAACAAAGGTTGGGAATAGGGCTCAGCATCTGAAACCTGGCGAAGCTTCTAATACCTGGAGGAGCAGTGGAGGAAGCTGCTCTTAAAACTGGGGATGGAGTCACTGACCGACAATAATGACGCCACTGCACTTGGCTGTCCTTCAAGGGAAAAAAAAGTGTTGTTATCCAGTGCTCAAACGATACAAGACAAGTTTTCTCTTTTTTTGGTTTGGAATAGAGAGATTTTTTTAAAATGTGAAATGTAGTCCAATACAATTCTTTCTAAGGCTATCTGATCAGGCGTGGGGGGCAATCTCCCCCTCCCCCATCAGTACCAGTAGAATGTTTGTATCCATTGACTAAAACTCTTTTCTGGAAGTTCTCGGTGGCCCAGCAGCCAATGGCTTATGGACTGGTGCCTCTGCAGGGTCCACTACTTTTAGTAGCATTGGTCTAACGCCTCCTTTTCCTTCTTTTGGGCAGTTTATTGCTTCTGGATCCCTGTCTGTGTCAGCTGAGAAACGTCTGACTCGTGGATTGGTGAGAGATACATGACCGTTCTATGTCTTCTGTAATGCTGGGGATAGCAACAAACAAGCTTCCTTTTCATTACACTTTGTGGAGCCATTTCTACAATCTACATAATTCAGAAAAGTGTTCACCAGAAGTTGGGGTTCAGGTGCAGGGGGACACATGTCAGAGTTCCATGAATTCCCATCCACCCTGTTCACATCAACAGTAAGCTCTTGGACACATCTAGTTCTGCTGCAAAAAAAGACCATCCTGAAAGGATAGGAAATATTCAGATTCCTGTGCATCTGCTGCTTAGTGTCTAGTCCAGCCCCCTTCTTTGATGGTTCAGGCGGGCAACATGGGCATCCACTAGGCCCCTTGTGATGGTTCTTCCACAGTCTGGGAGACTTAAGGCTTGTCTAGACGATGAAAAAAACTCCTCATAGAATGCAAGGAGAATACCTTTTGTCCCAATGCGATCCCATGGTGATTCACCATTTTTGGAAGGAGAGGCCCCCAAAACTTCATATACTGTGCAAAAAAAGCCTTTGCAGCTTTTCCTGAATTTTTAAAAATAATGCGAGGAAATGCGCATTAGCGCTTGTTAGGACAACCATTCTTGGAGAGGGTGGAAGTAGAGATCAGATTGGTTGGACATGCATGGGGGGGGGGCTTTCTGGCATGGTAGCACCCAGAAGCACTCTGTTGGATTTTCTCGCTAGTTATTACGTTTTGTTTTTTTTTTTTTTTTGCTTTGCCAAAGGTGCCCAAATAACTTTTTAAGTAGAAGGTCGCACTTGCGAACCTTTGCTTTAAAGTTAAAAAAAAAATACTGTGCAGTGGCGGCAACATATATCACACTAATTTATGGCCACCATCTTGATTCGCACGTGTGTGAACTTCAAACGTGCATAGCTTCTCAGCCTGTTGTTTTTGCTGAAAGACCCTGGAGACAAAAGAACACTGTTGCAAATATGCAGTAATGCGCAGGAATGACCCTTATATCCTCTTGTGTAGATGAGCCCTTACTTTGCACCATGTAGGTAATATCAGAAGCCTCACGCCACCTGGGATGATGACCACAGTGAGTTTTCTTTTCATGCTTTTTTTCTGGAAGAAATGGTCTTGGTAGCGAGCAAAAGAGCAACAATGTGTCTCCTTCTGATGTGGCATGAGGCTATTAACATCACCTTGGCAGCATGGAAAACAGCAATATTCCAGAAGTGTCCATGCTGGGACAGCAGCATGAGAAGGACCCCATGGGGTCCAGAGTCCACCATAGCAGAAGGAGTGTTAATATTTGCTTAATATTGATTTGAGTGGGAAGACTCCTTCTATGCGACAGTTTCACTTCATAAAGACCTCTAC
Organism: Gambelia wislizenii; assembly: GCA_030847615.1. Lineage (NCBI taxonomy): Eukaryota > Metazoa > Chordata > Lepidosauria > Squamata > Crotaphytidae > Gambelia > Gambelia wislizenii. Next base: position 341,807,488 of record JAUMIR010000001.1, read on the forward strand.
GATTGATTGATTGATTGATTTCCTAATTCTTCGTCTCTCTCTTTCAGGTGCAGTGCAGTGTAGGAATGAACATCACGAGTGCTATAATTTCATTGAGTAGCATCATGCTATGTATAATAAATTTGTCTGTAACTCACTCTGAGTATAATAATGCTTTCTCAAGGGTAAGTGAAAAACCTCATGCAAAACATTGCCTTTATGGTCAGGATCCAAAAGGGACAATATCTGTCAGTAGTAGAGAAACCCTGTGTACCTTGAGTTTCGTCATTTTCACTACAACAGTTCCCATTAGTTTAAAACATGGCCTGCCTCTAAGTTGGAAATGTTCTGGAAATAAAAGCAAGAAAGCTTCAGATTACACATATGATTCCCTGAACCTTCTATTCACCCCTTTTTTTGTTTGTGGTTTATAAACCTGGAGTTCTGGAAAACTTTGGAATCTGGACAGAAATGTCTTACCCTTCAAGGTTAAGAATTTTTACTGGAAGTAAATAGCTGAATGTTTGAGAGGCCTTTGATTGCTCTTCCATATTGGTCTAAAGAATCATTCTCATGATACAGCGCCGTGGGTGTTGCCAATTTTCACTGCTGCGTCCACTCATTCCATTCTTTTTGGGGTGCTCTTTCTGTAGTGGTTTCTTGGATGTGTACTAGAAGGTCTTCCACTGTTTCAGTGGTCATATGGTTTGAAGGACAAATTTTCTCCTCTCTGAAATTTTTTTTAATTAGAGTTATAGTGCAAAAGTATCATTTCATTAATACATGATAGTGCTTTATTGCCTTAAAAAATTAAAAGAGAGAAAGGAGGAGAGGAGAAGGATATATTTTTAATTTTTTTGCTCCATATGTTTTAGAATTAAAAGGAAACCCACTTGAGGGTAAGAATAGCATGCTGCATATGATGCTGAGAATTGTTATAGGATTGTCTAATGGCACAGAACCATTGTTTATGATTATTATTTTTTTAAACCCAATACTACAGCAACAAATACCTCAGCTGCCCAGAAACATTCTGCCACATTTGCCCTGTCTGGAGGAATACAATATTAATTTAAGAGCAATATTGCATTCACTGTCCTTTTTTGAATCTCTTCTTGTGTTTAAAATTTGCTACCAAACTTCATCATAAAGCTCATGCACAATGGAAAATGTTAAAAGTTAGTTTGAATAAACTATCCAAAATTTCTGAGGGCTTTCATGTATATTTTTAAGTTATTATGACATAAAGGTAATGAATTGGAACCACACCAACTATGCCATTGTACAGTCCCATTAAATCAATGAAATAAGTTAATCTAGGAGCCCATCTATATGAGGGGGGGGGAACGGAGTACCTCACAGTAATGCCATTTCACCATAGCAGTGACTTGTCTTGATGGTGTTTTTCGCCACAGAAGCACCCATAAGCTTCACATGCCAGATGGCGGCCGTGAGTGATTTACTTGCATTAGTAGTGTGCCACACTTTTAAAAAAAGTCTATGGTGCCCTGGGGCAATAGAGCAAGTTTGCGAGAAAAGGGCAGCAACCCTCCCCCCAAACACCCCGGTTTATCGCCTTAGCAATCACTTGCTAATTTGAAAATTCAGCATGGCGGCAGCAGGCACTTGCCCTGTTAGAAAGCTGCGCCCCCACACTTGCCCAGCCAATCAGATTTGCACATCCTCTTGTATGGGTAAGCGATTCAAAGTGAATTGGTTGTCCTAATAAGCAAAAATGTCCATGGATCCCCTTGCTGTTTTTAAAAAAGTTGCAAAGGTTTTTCCTGTGTTGTTTTTGCTGTTTTGCCCTCCCCCTTCTAAATACTGTGGATTTATGTGGGATCCTATTTAAATAGGTCATATTCCCAGAGAATTCCATGAGGTTTATTTTCACCATTTAGACAATCCCAAGGCTAGTTACAGTGGGACCAAATATCCAAAATGTGCCACAGAATGAATACTACTAGGTGTGGGAGGCTGTCTACTGTCTAGAAAACTGTACAGTGCCTCATGAAACTGCAAATCCTGCAGGCTATCTAACAGATAGTATCTCCCCATATGAGCCTGCCCTGAGAGCCTCAGGAGAGACCCTTCTGTCAGTTCCACTATACCAGCAGGCACATTTGGTGCCGAGTTAGTCTTTTCAGTGGCTTCTCCTAGGTGCTGGAACTCCCATCCTAGGGAGGCTAGAATGGCCTCTTCCTTGCTGTCAGCAGGCAAAGACTATTTTATTCTGACAGGCTTTTGAGACATGAAAGTTTATTGGTTTTTTTAAAAAGGGCTTTTAACAGGATGCTTGTTTTAACACTACTGTTCTAAATCTAAATACGATAATCATTCTTAACTATATATTTTAAATTGTTTTAAAATGTTGTTGACAACTTGATTCCATTTTAATATTTTAATATTAATATTTTAATATTGATAAAATAATGTTTTACCTATATCATATTTTAATTTGCAAGCTCCTTTGAGTCCTAGTTTTGTCAGAAAGGTAGGCTATAAATGAAGTTGGGCTGCATGCCAGGAGAAAAGTAAGATATAAATTGAATGAATGAATGATGACAGCAACAACAACAGCTGTTCTTGACTTTTTCTAGAAAACAAAATTTGAATTTATTTTACAGTTAGTAGGGTCAGAATAATTTGTGCAAACTAAATATAGGAAAACCATTCAGCATAAGAAAATCAGCAAATAACTCATATATTTAAAGTAAAATCAACACTATAGTTGCAACTAGCAGCACCTCCCATCACTTTCCAAGTTGTTCTCCTATATTCTCTCCCATCTTCCTGACAACTGGCCTCACTCACTCCCATTTTCCAGTTGGCCCTCTCCTATGTAAGATTTGCTATAGCATTTTATCGCTTTTCTTTGTTCCATCTTAAAATACCAACATTCACATATAAGGTTAAAAAAAATGTGGTTTTTGTTGTTGTGTGCCTTTAAGTCATTTCCAACTTACGGTGACCCTAAAGTGAACCTGTCACAGAGTTTTCTGAGGCTGAGAGTGTGTGACTTGCCCAAAGTCACCCAGTGGGTTTTCATGGCCGAACCCTGGTCTGCAGAGTTGTAGGTCACAGTCCACCACTCAAATCACTAAGCCATGCTGTCTCCATTCATTTTTAAAATATTTATTTATTTATTTATTTATACTCCGTTCTTCAGCCACAAGGCTATCAGAGCGGCTTACAAATTGTTTTAAGCAATAGCAATTTGCACATCTACACTGTGTTAAGCAGTTTCCAGTGTGTGTTAGCTAATTGCCCCCACAAGCTGGGTACTCAATTTACCGACCTACGAAAGGATGGAAGGCTGAGTGAACCTTGGAGCCCTCTGGAATCGAACTTGCAATATGCTGACTTGCAGTACTGGCATTTAACCACTACAAAAAACATGAATGAAGCTCAAATAATATTTTTCCCCCTTGGGTGCGTAACCCAAATATCACTGTCAACACAATAGTGTCATACATTTACAGTTGTCCCTCCACATTCACGGATTTGACATTCACGGATTTGAGTATTCACGGCTTGAAAAATATTCTTAAAAAAATAACAATCCTAATAGCAAACCTTGATTTTGCCATCTTATATAAGGGACACCATTTTGCTCTGCCATTGCATATAATGGGACTTGAGTATTCACGGATTTGGGTATTCACGGGGGGTCCTGGAACCAAACCCCAGCGAATGTGAAGGGACAACTGTATATGAAGCCTGCTTGTGGTGTAGCCTAAGAAGGTGCCTGCTCAGCTTCTTACCTACTATCACAGTTTTTGACAGTGAATATTCCCAAAAGGTACCCCCACACACTCTCATTCTGCTCTCTCTCATTCTGTGTAAATGATCTGCCAGGCAGACTTCTTGACCATCCAGTTTGTCACCACTGCTGCTCCCAACTCCTGATGTGTGTTTTTTCATACTTAGTCATATGCTTCTTAATGCTGCAATTGAACCTACAGTGATTTAAACTCTTCAGCTGAATCAAGGGCTATATGCCTGAGCTGTCTTTTCCTAAAATACCCATATCCACAAAAATAAATGCCTTTTCATATTCAGTCTATAGGTACTGGACTCTCTGTCCTGCTCCTCTTGTTCAGCTTGTTGGAGTTCTGCATCACCGTTTCTACAGCACACTTTGGGTGCCAGGCAACCTGCTGTAACAGTGAACCAGTAAGCAGTGCATGCCATATTTTGAATTCGAGAGGATGCTGCTTAGCAACTGAGGAGAAATTGCTTTTCTTTTTTAAAATTATGCTTATATAACAAATCATTGGTTTGTTTGTTTGTTTGTTTGTTTGTTTTTTGCTTTTACCCTAACAGGTTAAGCTGACAGAGGCCTAAATCCTGTTGGTTAGTCCCAAGTAGAATTGGGGCTCATCTGCACCAGCCAAGATAATCAGGGTATTCTGGCCCCAGAGCTGCCCTAGATTCCTGTTACCAGAGCACTCTGCACTGAGAACAGGCAGCTGTCTTCATACACATCTTGCTGTATTGCCCAGCGTTGACAGTGCTGGTGTGCGTCACATTCCCTTAGACTAGAAACAAGGCACACAGCCTTGATCACATGCTGGGGGCCTCATTCTGACCTCAGAGGATGCAATGCGCACCACCACCAGCGGAACTAGGCAATACAGTGGGATGTGTGCAAAGACAGTTGCCTGTTCTCAGTGCGGAGTAACATCCAGAGTAAAGCAGGAAATTTAAAAAAGGATTTTAAGAAAGATTTAAACTGTTTTGGGGACTGAACTGGCCAAACGTCATGAAGACAGTTCTGTCCAGATTCAGGGTTTTGGCCCAGTGTCATTTGGACAGATCACCCCCATATTGGCTCCAAAACATTTTATTAGGGTCGTGTAAACAAGCCACAAGCCCACTGAATCAATTATTGAATAGTGAGTCAACACATAAGTAAATTTCATTGATTCATTGGGTCTGTTCTAATTGGAACTGGCAATGGGGTTCAGGCCAGAGAGTGAATTGCCCAAGACTACCTAGTGAACTTCATAACTCAATGGGGATTTGATAAGGGAGTGAACAAAGAAATGATAGCAATTTCAAATAAAGATGCTAGTGTAGAACCATCCTAAAGAATACTGGTTACTGTCATGTCAAACAATATATATTGTCTTTCCAAATATGCAAGTATACAAAGTATATGTATGAGAATGAAGAGTCTCCATAAGAAAATATAGGTTTGGTTAGTATCAGATTTGTTTGTTTGTTTGTTTGTTGTGGGGGGCAACAAGAAGGCCCTTCCTAGCATTGTTTGCTAGTTTCAGGCAGCTGTGAGAGTGGAATACTATGCTGGGCAGCTGGAGGCAGGACAGATTTTTCTCAACTGGAATGTCCTTGCTACTCCATGCAGGGTAGAGTGTCTTGCATTTCTCTTTCTTGCAGCAGCAGCAGAAAGTCCAAGCCTGAGCTAAAAAGAAGTTTGAGTCTGAGCTAATAGGAAACAGAACAAAAGATGAGACAAGCTGGTTGATAAGAGAATGATTGCTTTGCAACAAGAATATAGCTAACAGTGGCAAATATGCAACCCTCTCTCCCTAATATACTTTGAAAATGGATTGTGCATAACAGCTCCAAAAAAAAAGACTCCAGAGTCTTCCCCCCTTTTCCAGACTCTGGTCATTCAGCATCAAAACAGATGGGAAAACTTACACTAATAAAGGGATTAATGATAAATCAAGCTAGTCAATAAATTTAGCACACTATCAGAAGTGGTGCCTCCTTAAGTGGTGAAAGAAGGCTGTTTGCCATAGCACATTACTTTTCTCACCTCTGTATCTTGCTTTTAGCATGCCTTATTTTGTAATTGATCATTAAAAAATAAACATGGGCTTAATTTGCAAGCCATTGCTAAGTCACATGTCTAACAAAATCCTGTTCTGGGGAAAAGAATAGGTTAATTGTAGCAAATGCATATTCCCCTCAACATCTGCTTTATCCCAGAGTCACTTCCTAACAAGTGGGGTAAGAGCCACCTGTTGAGTTCTGAAGAACTAAGATGGTACTTAAATGCTGATTAGAAAGGTGGAAGCACTTTATGCTACCACAATGATGAAGACAATGGTGATAACAACGACAGTATTTCTTAAGTTGGATTACTTTTTTTATGTTACAGGAAGCTGTGGTTTATGTGCCATGCACTGTCAGTGGAGGTGAGATGATGCTTCCTGACAGCTGTCCTACTGCTCCTCCAGCCTATGAGGCCACAGAGCCTTCTTCCAAGGGAGACTGAAGAACAGATGGGGAAAAGTTATAAAGAAGCATCACACCAGCAATGTTTTGCCATCTAGCCACCTCAGGAGTAAAATATTATGCATTTCCTTTCTCAAAAATTGCAAATATATCAAATCTACTCAGACTATATAGCACTGCAGAAACTTTTAGACTAATCTTTTTTAAAACATCAGTTTAAAATGATGGAAGCTGTCCTTCCAGATTCAAATATTTTATTCCTGAGTCATCCCCACCACTCCCTATTCCAAATCAACAAAAATAAAGTGGAATACTACTAAGGCTTCCAAAAGAAATAATATCACCATTAACAAAAATAAAGTGTAATACTACTAAGGCTTCCAAAAGAAATAATATCACCATTAGGGCTCAATTAGTGCTGTGAGGAGGTCTTGGCCTGGCACATAGCACATTTGGGCCCATGTAACTGAGAAGAGGCCCTCAATATCTCTTTTTCTTTCTGTGTCTTTTTCTTTCAATACATGTTTACAAGTGGCCACAGTGTCAAGTGTCAACAGAGGCCACAGGTGTCAGCCGCCTGATTTTTTTCAAGAATTCCTCCAAGCACTGCTCTGTGAGGGCCCAAAGACATTCTTAGGAAAATAATATGGCAGGCAGCCTCAATCTTACTGGGACTTATGTTCATGGCACACCTGCTGCAAAATGCATGTTTTTTCTTTAAAAAAAAATATAGAGACACTTCCCCAGTGATACACTTGCCGAGAGTGTACCAGAGTGGCATAGGTTTGCCTGGACAGTACCTTTCCCAAAATTCTTCTATGAAGGCCCCAAACCCTATAATGCTCCAGAAGCACCCACAGGCACCATAACCAACTCAACAGGAAAGGAACTTGCTGAGAATGCTCCTTTTTGGATGCAGTAATGGGGATCCCACTCTGGTGCCCAGAAATAGTTGTCAAATGTCTGGATAATATTGAACAATATACTCTGGTTCCCCCATACTCTGGAATGTAGAGATCCCCATATCACTAAACTGAAAGCCTTTTGATAATTTTAAACAAGCCCTCCCTCCATTTTCCAGGTTAAATATATTTGAAGACAGCCAGTATTGAAAAATATAGGTCAAAAGAGCGATGTTAAAAGAGATAGCTGTCCCCCCCTACTCTCTCTCATAAAAGGGGGTGTTGCATCCTCTAAAAGAAAATTCTGTTCCCCCCCCTCCTCAGAACTACTGTATTATGAAGATACAATGGGCCCTCTGAAACAGAGTTCAGGTCTGTGACTTCCCCACCCCCAATGCCAAAAAACGTGGGCGGTCAAGCCCCATATTATTCAATGGTAGTGATGTGAACATACACTCTTCAACATGTCTACATTAAAGACATTGCCATTGAATAATATGGGGTGTGTCAATCTGTGGAAACTTCACAGATTGGGAGCCCTCCAATATGGGCTGTTCATAAAAATGTAAATGATTGGAAACCGAAGTACATATGTTTAAGAATATTTGATAATTAAAGGACAAATCTATAAATAGGAATATAAAAAAATCATTGCATATTGTTGTTGTCATAGCAGATTCTATAGAGAAAGTATTCCAAAAATGTATGAAGCAATAGTGTACATAAGAATTAAGTCATCAGTTTATATAACCAATGTTTATGTTGAAAATGAATATGTATGGTTGAATACTATTTCAATATTTTGTAATGCTGTATAAATCGTCTCCACTTTTCAGTAAATTTGTCTGCTGAACATCTTTCTTTAAATCTTTAATATGTGAGTTCAACCAGAAAGCCACAGCCCAAACCCAGTAACCCCAATTTAAGGGAAGTTTGGGGGATTTCCAAGCTGACACTAGTAACAAATCCTACCTAGACTATTCTCTAAGATGTAGTAATTCAACTACACAGCATACAGAGGTCTCTGATGTGGAAACAATGTCATATAAGATGAAAGAACTGTCTTTTAAAGTTCTTGGGGACTGATCAGATGGGCCCTTCCCTGAACATCTATTAGGCACTATCACAGTGTTCACACAGAGTATTTGAGTGAAGAAAATAATATCCTATCTTTTGCTGTTTGAAGGACAGAATGTATCTGAAGTGTAAACAGTACTGTCAGAAAAGGAAGTGGCATTTGATCTGAAGCAGAACAAAGAAGCTAGGAACTTTACAGAACCCTGTCCCCACACACATAGAGCTTTTCCCTAGAACTTCTTTAGCTCCATGAACCAAACATCAGGAATCACCACTGAATAGGGAAGGGTTTCAAAGGAAAAACTGGGGAGGGGGTATGATGCTAGTGGGAACTAGTGAGAAAAAGTGGCCCTGTATCCTTATCTCTGAACAGGAGTGCTCCTGTTCAAGGTTTCAGCCTTGCCCTCTTACAGGATATTGTAAGCTTCAAGCTGCCTGTGTTGAGTCACTGCTTCCTTTGGGGAGTTCTTTGACCTTTAGAATTTTTTTTCTTAAGGGTTTGGGAAGTACTTTTGCAAAGGAAGGGAAGAAAGTTCTTTTACACTGGTACTGCTGTTAGATTTAGGCCATAGTCCCCAAAAGGAAGTTAGCTACTTTTATAGTTGTAATTTGCTTTAACTCTCTCAAAATTGACTAAAGTAATTTTCTCATTTAAAAAAATTTAATGCTGTAAGCAGCTGGCCTGCAGTGCAAAACACATTCTCTTCCTGCCCACCTCATTATTCCATTAAAACAGGCCTAGCACAAGCCAGAATTTGAACCATGTGATTTTATTCCTCCACCATTTAGTGAGACCACACCACTGTAGGTAGAAAAGTAACTAAAAGTTCTGTAACAGTTCTCCCTTGTTAAGTTATAGTCAAATGCAATACATGTTTATTATTGGGAAGTTAATTAAAAACTAGTTATTTGTAGCTCATAATTTCCAAACTAAATAGAGGAAACATCAGTGAGCTGAAGAAACAAGAAAAGTACTGTTACCTAGCAAGAATATGAAATTCCTAGAGTTTGGAACCAAGGTATTAATAGAAATTCTGTTGATTCCTTTTAAAAAAAAGTGTCAACCAGGATGTAAAATACCATTTTCCACCAAAAAAAATGGAATGTAATTTGGACAGCATTTTCCAAGAAATGATAATGAGGGATAGTGTTTTTGTTTGCTGCATTGTTTCCTTCTTGCCATCTTTACTGGAGTTTTTCACTCCCTGGTGGCTGGTGGCTAGAAGCAGGATGAAACACAACAGAAATCAACTATAATGGGTGGGAGGGAGGAGCAGGAAGAGGAAGAGGAACCTGTGGCATGCTGCCTTATTCTTCAGAGATGCACTCTGTAAAGGTGCATCTTTCCAGAGTGCACATTTTTTAAGGGGAAGAGAAGGGAGCTTTTGATATAATATTCTCTGCCTCTGAGAACCTTGTGTATTTTTCTTCTGCCCTCCAAATATGCATTGCCTTTTCATATACATCTAAAAATCCATTAAAGACCTGTTGTGAGTCAGGACTCAGAATGGAAGTAAAGTGGGGTGATGAACCTGTGGCCTCCAAATGCTGTTGAACCAAAACTCCCACAATTCTTTGTCATTGCCCATTCTGGATGAAGCTAATGGGACTTGGCATCCAGCAACGTCTGTATGGCCACAAGTTACCTATTGCTGGAATAAAGATACAGAATAAGAAGACAGGCATAGAAAAAGAATAAGGATCATTGCAGCTGATTCAGGTAACAAGAGACAAAGGGCATCATGCTGTTCGGGGACCAAGGGTCAAAGTTTGATCCTTATAAATAGCATGCATTGCTTTCATTTCCTTTTATTTCCCCGGTAGGCTGGAAATAAGTTGAAAGGCTGAGAACAAGAAAATCAAGAAGTAGAATGTAAGTACTTGGGAAGTAAATTCATGTGATTAGGAGATGGTGCTTAAATTCATTTAAGGCTGAAAGGATTCCCAAGGACAGTTTTCTTTGTTGTTGGATAGGCATAAAAACCAGAAGACAAGCATCTTTACCAGACCAAGTAAATGACTTGAGCCACTGAAAAAATATCTGCTCAATGAGGATTATTATTTTTGAGCTGCTGAGTGTGGAGTGGCAATGGATCAGAAAAAGCCTAAAGTCAGGGTTGAGTAGGTGTCCCATGCTACTATGATACAATATGTGTTTGTTGAGCCCATATAGGTGAAGAGCATTGCTAGTAGTACTAGGGCCAGCTCCATCTTTAGTTGGGCAGGGTGGTTTTTCACAATGCTTATTGTATTTATTTATTTATTTATTTTCCTGTCTGTGATGAGGAGAGATCTTTGTGGGATTTTCTTCAACCCCACGTGCTGCCAAAATAACTTGGCTAGGTTTCAGCACTATATCCAAAGAGGCCAGGAAAATTTGGGTGAATGAGTGGTGCCATTTTTTGTTCTTGAATTATCTGGGAAGTATGTGGGGTTAATTACCCTATCAAATGCTTATGAGCTAATCCACCACACATGAGAGCCTACCTTTAGTGCAGGAGTAATCAAAGAATGGCCCTCCAAGATTATTTTTGTGGCCCCTCAGTCTCCTCAGACTGCCCTTTTTCTGGCGCATGAACATGTACACACACAGGGACAGGGAAAGAGATAGAGTGCCTTATTGCACTACATTGTTACAACACTATTACAGTATTTCTTTAATGGCTGTGGCTGCCTCCTGTGGAATCCTGGGATTTGCAGTTGAGGAAGAGGCATTGAGCATTCTCAGACAGAGAGCTCTTGGGCTTCACTAAACTACAAACTCCAGAATTCCACAGGGGGCAGCCAGAGCAGTTAAAGTAGAATAATAGTGCTGTAACAGTATAGTGCAATAAGGTTCAGAGAGAAATTGCCCCACGAGTAGCAAATCACCTTTCAGGTTCCAGGGGCTCCCTGCATTTGTTTTTCAATACTAATAGCTAGAGATGCAAAATTTCTGGAAATCATGGAGGGTGGGTGAATTTTTTTCCTGGGTTGGGGGGTTAAAAAAATGAAATTTTAAGAAAAAAATGAAAAAAAATATGATTACAGTAGTACTCTTTACAATTGAAAGACAATTTGTTACCTCGTGACCATAACATATATTACATCTAATTTGATTTGGAATTTACATTGTCCTGTTTGGAACATTAAAAGTACAGTTTATTCAGACAATAATAACACATGGGATATAGTTTTTAAAGATATTTTTTTATTAACCCACACAGTTACAACAAAAAAAGGGAAAGGGCAAAAAAGCAAAAAAGAAAGCATGGCATATACTTATTTTCTAGGTATTAAAAACATACAGACAAAAACAACTGAAAGGGTGGGACACACCACAAAACTTGACACATGAACTAGACTATTAATGATACACTATGGCGATGGAATTTATTTTTTTAAATGTTTGTGTTTTGTTACAAAAGGAGCTACATGGTCTGGAATTGCAAGGAAACTCTTTGATTTGGCTAGTTTATGAGGGAGAGAAGAAATCATCAGCATTAGCAAAACAAAAGAAATTATGTTGTTGCTTCTTGCCCTTCATAGTGTCAAGAAGAAATAAACCCTTTCCATAAAACAAAGTGAGATTATTATTATTATTATTATTATTATTTTGCAAGAGCAAGAATTGCAATAATCTGACACTGTACATATTGTTACATAAAAGTTTTTTCCTGTTACATCATTTTTTGGGTGAGTAAATACATGTGAATACCTTGTCTTAAAAGTTTGGGTTATTTTTCTGAAACAAAATATTTTGTAATCTTTTTTCCCCATTCTTTTCAGAAAAATATCTTTGAAAAAAATTAGGAAAGCTTTGCGTTTTTCCTAAAAAAAATACCAGGTTTCCCCCCTTTAGATCTTCACATAGCTACTTCTGGCACTTTCAGATGTGGGTTGTGGGGTGTTCTTTTCATTGTTTAGTAATCTGGGTGGCACCCAGATAGTCCTAGAAACAGAAATATGACTCACTAAACCTGCCAGTTGCCCACCCCTGTTTTAGTGGATCTGTGTGTGTGTGTGTGTGTGTGTGTATGCATGTAATTTTTAATATTTGTTCAAAGCTGAAAAAGCAGTCTCCAATAATTACAGTACTTCCTTTGAACATTTTAACTGCAGACGGCTGTACCACATGGTTCCCACACATGGTGCCAACAAAATCCAGGAAGGTCAGGAGATTTCTAAAATTATTATCCAGCCACCAGGGATGGTGCAATACAATCAACATGATGGAGGCCAACAGCTTGGAAACTACTGCCCTCCACAGAGGCTTCAGAAGTTTCTGTTTCTACAGAAACAGATGAGCCGGGTGTTGGACAGTTTCAGTAAAGTAGAAAACTGCTTTCTGGGGGTAAGTATGTATGCTCTCTGCTACTCTGATTCATTGTTTTCCTGCCAGAGCCTGGTCAATGCAGATCAACCAAGTTTGGTTCAAAAGGGCAATACATCCACAAAACAATAATTAAGTCCCCTGTAAAATTAGCTGCCAAGAAGAGAGATGTAGTGATGATAAACAAAGATATGGAAAGCCTGAGGCCCTGTATTCAGCAAATACTCAATGTGCGAGGTTTCTCTATTCTTCTTTACATTTGGGAGTTCTCATGTGGTGAGTGTAATGAATATGAGCATACCCATACTAATACAAATAATACATGGGGGGAGAAGAAGGGGCAGAATGTGTCTGAGGACATTTTCAGACAGCGCTAAACGGAGCTTACCGCGGGATGAGCTCCCAGGAGAGGAACGGCGCTCTTGTGCGGCGGGGGGTCGTTTTCGGATGCCGCTGTCCCTCTTCCGAGATCATCAGTGTCACTTCCATTAAGCTTTGGAAGCGGCCGCGCCATATTTTAAGCACAGGCAACTTCCGTGCTTAAAATATGGTGCGGCCGCTTCCAAGGCTTAACGGAAGTGACACTGATGATCTCGGAAGAGGGACGGCGGTGTCCGAAAACGACCCCCCACCGCGCAAGAGCGCCGTTCCTCTCCCGGGAGCTCATCCCGCAGTAAGCTCCGTTTAGCGCTGTCTAAAAATGCAACAGCTTCCAGTTTCCTCTGCCCTTTACTCAAAGGAGAAATTTAGTGGTCCTCACCATAGAAAATTACTTACTGCCCAGTGCTAGTCATTTTTAGCAGGAGAGCTCACTGGCTATTTTCACACATAATGATAAACTGGGAATCCTGACATCGCTGTTTGCTTCAGCCTTGCTTTCTTCTTTGTGTGAGTGGACAAACCAACCAACAGAGAGAGCTTTGGTGATGGTTAAGTGCACCCAAACAAACTAGTACTTGTCACAGTATTTGTCAACCAACAACAAAGCCTGATTTACAGACCTGATGTCTGGGCACACCTAACATGCTTAGACCACAGTGCAAAGCTCTTTTTTTTCCTGATTTCTTTGTCTGCTTTCATGAAAGGAGGCACAAATGAGCTGGATAAAAATTAAAATGTCAGTTTAAATGATGACACCAAAGTAATATTTGTATTTATTTTTGTAAAAAAACACCTAAATAGATTTACATAATAAAAACTTACAATAATATCACGCCGGGTCCTCCTCCTAATCCCTGGAGCCTGGGCCCCCAGGCTAGAGTCCTGTCAGCCCCCCACTTGTGAGGGCCATGGTTCTGCCCATCCTCTTCTGTGTTGCATATCAACATGTGAAAGGCGATTTGCCTCTTTTGAAAAGAGAACATCAAACCTGCTTTCTCTACTCCTTCCACCTAAAGAATGCTACTGTCAGGATTGGTCCTGGATGTGACCTCTTCCTACCAAGTTCAATTCTGTTATTTATTTATTACATTTATATCCTGCCTTTCTCCCCAGATGGGATCCAAGGCAGCTTAGAAGTATTAAAAAATACAGCTAAAAACATGACAAATTACAAAAGTTGAAAAAGAATTAAATCAAATTATCAATGTTAAAATTGTGTTTGCATTACTTTGTAATTACTAACAAGTTTGTAGTCTAAGTGTGAAAAAGGAATATGGGCTTCATGTCTGTAACTATTTTGATTAAGCTGACATCTGGTCTCAATAATGGTAAAAGTGGGTTGAACCCTGATACGGTGGGATCTGAAAGTGAGAATGATGGATAGCCAATGACTGTATAGCTTGCCAGATTTGTAGATTGTAGAATGCTTTTAATTTACTGCTTTTTAGTTAGGTTACATTCTGAGCAACGAAATTGTAGCAATTTGGATTATGGTGCCAAATAAAGTTTTCTGTTTTTAACTCTGAAACTAAGTCTGAAGAAGCCAGTACAGGACAACTACTCAGTTTTGCTGCTCAAATAATGTTACTTCTTTGCTGCTTTTTTTTCTCAAAAAACAAGAAATTAACAGAATTATATGTGGAAAAGTGAAAGGCTTTGAAAGAAGAATTATGTGTGTGTTGGCAGCCAGTAGGGAAAAATAAGACAGAAGCAGAGCCGTTAGCCCACTCACTGGGGTTTGGAGTGGTCCTTTCTTTTTCCTATGTGGTATTTGGGTCAAGTGGGAATATAAATGTCTTCTTGACCAAGGGTGTTCATTTTTTGGTAAAGTCTTGATTTAAAAAAAGGCCTTGTTTTAGTGTCAAAGGGGATGAATAATAATAATAATAATAATAATAATACAGTTGTTCCTTCATATTCACTGGGGTTTGGTTCCAGGACCCCCGTGAATACCCAAATCCGTGAATACTCAAGTCCCATTATATGCAATGGCATAGCAAAATGGTGTCCCTTATATAAGATGGCAAAATCAGGTTTGCTTTTTGGATTGTTATTTTTTAAAGAATATTTTCAAGCCATGAATACTTAAATCCGTGAATAAAAGTCTGTGGATATGGAGGGACAACTGTACTTAGTTATTTATTACCCACCTCTCTCATCAGAATCGGGGCGGGGTACAACATCACATAGTAACACAGTGAATCACAGTAATACAATTCAAGTACATTTAATACAATACAGTTTTAATACAATACAAAGACAATTGTACTATTATCCCTCCATATCCACGGATTTGGTATCCACGGATTTAAGTATTCACAGCTTGAAAATATTATTTAAAAAATAATAATCCAAAAAGCAAACCTTGATTTTGCCATCTTATATAAGGGACACCATTTTGCTATGCCATTGTGTATAATGGGAATTGAGTATTCATGGATTTTGGTATCCACGGGGTGTCCTGGAACCAAACCTCAGTGAATATGAAGGGACAACTATACATGCAAATGCCAGTAGATGGCTCTGTTGGTGTGCAATGGTGTTACAAATTGCAAATTGCATATATACAAATAAACGGCAGTTGCCTTTTGGAAAATGAATTAACAGTTTTTCCACAACATACCACCCCAGCTCTTTATTATGCTGTTCCTCATTTTACTGGCTTACGGAAGGCTGATTTGACCTGGCCGGGGGCGGGGGGCTGGGATTGAATTTTTGACTCAAGATCTAGGATGAGTTTTTGCTTGCAGTTTTGGCTGCATTCGCCTGCTGCACCACCAGGGCCCCAGTGAATGAACCCAATGACCTCAAGGGATTTTTATTTTTAACGGATATTTCCCTGAGTCTGTTAAGGGGTCAGAATGCATACCTTTCCAGGCCTGAATTATCACCTATATTTTGCTTTCCACAGTCCATCCAGATCATCATTGGACTAATACACATCAGCTATGGGATTCTCTCTCCGATATTTTTTGATTCACATTACTTGACTTGGGTCACTTATTTGCTTTATCCATACTGTGGCGGAATAATGGTAAGCATTCCCAGAGAAGCTGGACTGCAACTTTCCCTGCTTTCTTTTCATAGACAAATAAATAATAATAATAATAATAATAATTAAAAAAAATTATTTCTATCCCGCCCCTCTGCAACGCAATCGGGGCGGCTTACAATATAAAAACTCCATAGTCCCAGTACCCTAACCCACCCACCCCTTAAAATAATATTAAATTATAGAAGATTAAAAACATACAATAATTAAAAATATATAAATTAAAAAGACAAAAATTAAAACATACAATGGTTAAAAAATCTAGTTGCCGTTTAGAAAGGACAGCCGAGTCTTGGGCCGGGATAGTTATTCAGGAAAAGCCTGCCGGAAAAGATCCGTCTTGACAGCTTTTTTAAAGCTGTCTAAGGTGGTAATAAGACGGATCTCGTCCGGCAGGCCATTCCATAATCTGGGAGCGGCAGCGGAAAAGGCCCTCTGGGAGGTCACCAACAGCCTTGTTTTCATAGGCTGTAACAGATTCCTCCCAGAGGACCGAAGTGCGCGGGGAGGGTCGTACGGAAGGAGGCGGTCCTGGAGATAAGTTGGACCCAAGCCATGTAGGGCTTTAAAGGTTATAACCAACACCTTGTACTGTGCCCGGAAACTAATAGGCAGCCAGTGGAGAGCTTTTAGCACAGGTGTTATATGCTCTCTTCTGGAAGCACCAGAAATCAACCTGGCTGCCATGTTCTGAACTAGTTGAAGTTTCTGAGTCAAGCACAAGGGTAGCCCCATGTAGAGCGCATTACAGAAATCCAGACGGGAGGTTACCAGTGCATGTACCACAGTTTCGAGGTCCTTGGTTTCCAGGCAAGGGCGCAGCTGGCGTATCAGCCGAAGTTGATAACAGGCACTCCTGACCGTCGCATTTACCTGATTAGACATCTGGAGCGTCGGGTCCAGGAGCACCCCCAGACTGCGAACACAGTCCTTGGAGGAGAGTGTAGTTCCATCCAGGACTGGAAGTTGTATTCCCAGACCTGGTTTCGGGCCTGTAACTGTTAATACCTCCGTTTTGTCTGGATTCAGTCTCAATTTGTTTTTCCTCATCCAGTCCATTACTGCTTTAAGACAATCATTGAGGGGAGAGACGCCATCTGAAGTCGAAGCTGATGACCGAGACATGGAGAAGTATACCTGGATGTCATCAGCGTACTGATGACACCACACTCCATGCCTTCGAATTATCTCTCCCAGCGGCTTCATATAGATATTAAATAGCATCAGGGACAGGATGGCGCCCTGAGGAACGCCACAGTTAAGCTCTATTCTAGTAGAGCAACTGTCCCCGAGCCTCACCCTCTGGGATCTGCCTGAGAGGAAGGAACGGAACCACTGCAAAGCAGTGCCTCCAATTCCTAACCCCCTCAGGCGATCCAGGAGGATGGAATGATCTATTGTATCAAAAGCCACTGAGAGGTCCAGGAGCACCAACAGGGTCACACTACCTCTGTCGATACTCAAGTGGAGGTCGTCAGCCAGAGCAACCATGGCAGTCTCCACTCCATATCCTGTCCTAAATCCAGTTTGAAATGGATCTAGATAATCGGTTTCATCCAAGACAGCTTGGAGTTGGGAAGCGACCACCCTTTCAATCACCTTGCTTAAAAAAGGCAGCAAGGAGACTGGTCTATAGTTGTTCCTGTCCAAGGGGTCCAGGGAAGGCTTTTTCAGGAGCGGCTTAACCACCGCTTCCTTCAGACAGGGTGGAACAGACCCCTCCCTGAAGGACGCATTGATAATATCCCTAAGGAGTGCTCTCGATGTGTCGCCCCCTTGGGTGGCCAGCCAAGATGGACAGGGATTGAGGGGACAGGTCGTCTTCCTCACTCTACCAAGGAGCTTGTCCACTTCATCGGTACTCACAGATTGAAGCTGATCCAATAAAATTTCATCAAGGGAGTTGCTGGACACCTCGTCTATAGATTCTGTCATAACACTGGCATCTAAGTCGGCTCTTATCCGAGAGATTTTATCTGCAAAGTGGATGTTAAACGCATCACAGCAGGCCGTTGTCGGGTTGAGTAAGGGGTTCTGCGCAGGGGGAATCCGCGTCAGCTCCCCCACCACCCTAAACAGTTCTGCTGGACGGGACTCTGCAGACGCAATACGTGCAGAGGAGAAAGACTTCTGCGCTGCGCGTATCGCCTCTCGATAAGAATCAAGGAAATTCCTATGACGAGTCTTGTCGGATAAGAGTCGAGTCTTCCGCCAGGTGCGCTCTAGTCATTGTCCAGCCCACTTCATCTTCCTAAGCTCCTCTGAATACCAGGGCTTACGGTTAGGAGCAGGCTGGAAATGACGTTTGGGAGCGATTGTGTCGATAGCCTTGGTGAGGTCCGTGTTCCAAATATTAACCAAAGCTTCAACAGAATCACCGGCATTACCAATCATTAAACCCTCCAAGGCTTTCTGGAATCCAATTGGTTCCATTAGCCTTCGAGGGCAGACCATTCTAATAGGTCCACCACCCCCGGTGGGGCAGACAGTGGCTCTTAGCTCCATCTTGACCAGGAAATGATCTGTCCATGACAATGCAGAGGTTTTAATAACCTCCGCCCACGGATATTCCTGTTCCGTACTAAAGGCCGCATCGAGGGTATGACCTGCACAGTGAGTAGGCCCGACAACCAGTTGGGATAGGCCCATGTTTATCATGGATTCCACGAACTCCCGAGCTGCGCCAGTTAGATTTAGCAAGCTGGTCTCGAGTGGGATGTTGAAGTCACCAAGAACTAAGAGTCTGGGTGACTCCAGCAGCAACTCTGAGACCAGCTGTGTTAGCTCGGTTAGGGAGTCTGTTAGACAATGGGGTGGCTGGTACACTAACAGAATCCCTAAGCTATCCCTGGACCTCAGGCTTAGGTACATACACTCGATGTGGATTGTGTTCCGGATAGGCTTCCTGGTCAAGGTTAGATTGCTTTGATGAACCAGAGCCACTCCGCCCCCCCCCCGCCCACTTTTCCTTACCTGCTCACTAACTGAGTACCCGGCTGGGAGTGCCTGCACCCAAGTCGCAGCACTGGCCTCTCCCAGCCAGGTCTCCGTAAAGCATGCCAGGTCAGCAGCCTCATCCAATAAAAGGTCATGGATAATATGTGTCTTGTTTTTAACCGACCTGGCATTGCAAAGGAGTAGAGTAAGGGTCTGTGGAATGGTTGGTGCTCTCTCCAATTTATTCCGGGAAACAGAGTGAACTGAAGGCGGGATAAATATTAAACATCAATCCCGCCTTCTTTTGTAACAATTTTTCACTCTGTTACCGCCATACCTTCCCTTCCCCCACACAACCTCAATTCCCACTCCCAGATCATTCCCGGCCCCTTTCTAAACAGAATGTTTTTCTGTTTAGAAAGACATTTGACGATTGATCTGTCTCACCAATATAATGTGCTAGATCTTGCTAATTGCTGTGCTAGTGTGTATGTGTGCGTGTGTGCGTGCGCGCACATTCTTAATGGCACACGTTTTCATCTTGTTTTAATGTTTTAATTATTTAATCTTGTTTTAACTTAGTAATCTTGTGAGGTTTTAACAATAATGTGCTGTTGTAAGCCACTCTGAGTGCCTAAATACCCTAAAGGCACTAGATCCCATCTGTTCCTGGAAGCTAAGCAGGGTTATCTCTGGTTAGTACTTGGATGGCAGACCACCAATGAATACCAGCTGCTGTAGGCTATATTTTAGAGGAAGGAACTGCCAAAGCCACCTCTGAGTATTCTTTGCCTAAGAAAACTGTTAAATTTATGGGGTCTCCATAAGTTGACAAATGACATGAAGCCACACACACACATACACACAAATCACTTTGAGTCCCGAACTGAGTAAAAGGCAGGATAGAAATAAATATAACAATAACAGTAGAGAAGAGTTCTATGGATACTGTGGACTACAAAAAAGACAAATAAATTGACACTAGAACAAACGAAGCCGGGACTACCCCTAGAAGCCAAGATGACTAAACTGAGACTGCTGTACTTTGGATAGATCATGAAAAGACATGACTCATTAGAAAAGACAATAATCTTGTTAAGGAAGAAGGCAGTAGGAAAAGAGGAAGATTGCTTTACAGACAGATAGACTCAATGAAGGAAGCCACGGCCCTCAGTATGCAAGATCTGAGCAGGATGGTTGATTATAGGGGGACTTGGAGGTCTCTCATTCATAGAGTCACCATACATCAACAGCAGTGAGCAACAATAGATGGCAGTTAACAACAAATTCGCAGAATCATAGAGTTGGAAGAGACCATTCTCTAGGGCCATCTAGTTCAACCCTCTGCCCTGCAGGAATACATAATCAAAGCACTCCCAACAGATGGCCACCCAGTCTCTGTATTCAACCATTCAATTTTTATAATTCAACGATTCCACCTATGATGGCCCTGACTTCATTTTCCATTGCAAAAAGTGTTACAGCATGTATTGGCACACGTAATGAGTGTTGCCCCTTCTCTCCTTCACTGGTGGAGATCACAGAACAGGATCCAAGTTCTGTGGGCAATAGATATGGAAAAATACCACTGTTGCATGTCCAATGTGTGAAGGGAGTTCATATCTTAGGGCAATTGAAAACACTAGGTCTTGACTACTCTTGGGGTTCTAAAATCAATTCTTGTCAGAAAATATCCAATAGTAGTCTCGGTGGGGAGGGGGGTTCCATTGCCATCTCAAACGTTTTGGGAGCTCCCTCACCATTTTAGGTCTGTTTTCAAACCATAAAGTGATTGGACTTCCTTATCATATCACTTTCTATTTTATAAAAAACCCACATGGTCTGAAAAACAACCATTTAAAAGGTAAAGGAGCCCCCAGATTTGCAAAGTGGGCAAGAGCACCCCTGAGGGTTAGGAACATTAATGTTAATCTTGCCAGCAAAAAGTACTTTGGAGAGCTGGTATGGAGACCCAGGTGTGTGTGTACTGGAAGCTGCCCACCTCTGCCTTAAGGAGAAAATGAACTACTATTTGATGTCACTTTTCTCGTATAAAGTTTTTTTCCTGAGTATTTTTTCTGTGGAGCAGTGAATTCACTACAGGTTTTTATCTGAAGTTTAAAGGGGCTATCTGACTTGTTGACTATATTTTGGAGATAAAGTTCAGCACGATGGGTAGCTTCTTTAAAGTTCAGACTGAAACCTGGATTTTTTACCCGCTTTGACATGGAGGCCACCAACCACCACTGACTTGAGATAAACTGAAATATATCTTTATCTTCTTTTGGACAGTTTATAGCTTGTGGATCTCTAGCTGTCTCAGCTGAGAAGAACCTAATCAGCTTGGTAAGCAATATTTAATATATTTTGTAATGCAAATTAGCTTCTTTAACACATCACACATATGTAGGATCATTTCCAAAATCTATTTTATTCACTATAGTCGCCCCTTCATATTTGCTGGGGTTTGGTTCCAGGACCCCCCGTGGATACCAAAATCCATGAATACTCAAGTCCCATTATATGCAATGGCATAGCAAAATAGTGTCCTTATATAAGATGGCAAAATCAAGGTTTGTTTTTTGGATTAGTATTTTTTTAAGAATATTTTCAAGCCATAAATACTTAAATCCGTGGATACCAAATCCGTGGATACAGTGGGACAACTGTATTCCTTTTCTGATTGCACAGATGTTTATATGAGTTGTTGTGTCCCCCAATTTCTGGGTGACTTTTTGAAAAAAGTATTCTGTTGCATATGTGACATTTCCCTTAAACCACCTGTCTATCACCCAAGGAGTTAGGGAGCTGATTTTTACTAACATTTGTATTCCTTCATGAGAAGCATCTGGAACATCTACTCATATCCCTGAATGTAATACAGTTATATACAGTTGTGCCCCTGTATACACAGGGGTTTGGTTGCCAGACTTATCGTGGATAGCGGAAACCATGGACAATAGTAAACCCTATTAAAATAAAGGACTTCTTGTACAAACATATCATAGAGTTACATTGAAGGACTTAGAAATGCCTAGAGAGAACACCTCTCTAGGCATTTTCCAGTGTGAATCTATGATATGTGTCCCTATTTTTTCAGCCCTGGAAAACTGAAACTGCAGATTTTGGTTCAGTGGATACAGAGGTCCGACTGTATCTTGCTTACATTTATGGTTAGCTAGATGCTAATTTTATATTTTTATTTTAGTCTGCACTCTGCATATCCCTCTCTCAACCCATGTTAATTCATTCTTTTCAAGAAAAGCTAATAACCTGGTCTCCTGGAGCCTCACAGACTACTTTACCGTACCTCCTATGTCACTTGTGTCTTGGGTTTTATGCTTCAGGTTTCTGGTTATGTTACTGGCTTCTAGCAACATGTATTGTTCATAGGAAAAGCTGAGTACCTTCCAGAGGTCAAGGGGCTGCAAACACTTTCCCCCCTCTCAATTTCAGAAGACCTCAGGACCCCACCTGGCACCCTTGACATTCCCCCTCCTAATTTTGTTAATTTTTAAAAAAGCCCTGACCCCTTCAGGAAGAGCAATTTTGTGCTTATTTTGGGCCCTCAGAGCTCTTTTAGGCTCTGAGGATCCAAATCTTTTTAGGACCATTTTTTAAATACTTGAAACAACATCTGGCCATGGGGGTGCAGGATGGGATTTTACAGAGTCCCTAGAGGGGAATGAAAATAGATTGATTTATTCTGCAGTGCTGGGAAATTTGTCTGGCCACCCACCTCCCTTGTTAAAAGGGCCAGTGGTGGAAAGGTTTCTTTCTACCTCAGTAGCCCAAGATTAAACATGGAATGCTAACAGACAAAAAGGCCAAAATCCTGTTGGTACATGCCACACACAGATTTACCAATTACCCATGCACTGAGTGCTCACAGAGGGAGCCATCATCACTGGCAAAGGAAGGAGAAGCCTGCTGGGTCCATCCCACCTTTTTCCTCAGATGCCTGGCTTTGAGGGAAGAGAGATCCTCAGAGCCAAGGACCATGTCAGGAATGGCTTGGACCAGTGGTTCTTAACCTTTTCTTTACCAGGGACCCCCTTTAAATATCTTTTGTTACTGTGGACCCCCACGACTTAACTCAAGATTTAAAACCCTAACAACAACAACATCATAATCAACAACAACAACAACATAATTACACCATCCATGAAACCTTCCCTCAGAGGCACTGGAGGGGGAGGGAAGACTTTTCTCCTGCTTCTTCTGCAAGTTTGTGGCTGGAATGGATTGAAGAGCAATGCGCAGGTCAAGACAGCCATCCTGGGTCTGTTGGTGGCTGGAGCAGTTTCCTCTACCCATTGTCATCTTCCCTTGGGCTCTTCCGGAGAGGAGGGTGAAGTGGAAATTGGCTCACGGCCACCCATCCCACACACAAAAAAACCCACAACTACTTGAGGACCTGTCATCTCCTTCCTCTCATGCCAGTCTTCCCTTCCCAAACATTAAGTAGAATTGAAGGTGTTTAGGCCCTCTGTTGCCCCTCTGTTGGCTGTATCTGTGGCTTTTCCTGCTCACCAGGAAACTGGCTGTTGGTGTGGCGCCTGACTCCAAATCTGGGTGTCACTAAAGCCAATTACTCCACCACAGTAAAAGTTTCTCTCTCATCATGTTGCTCCAAAAGCATTCCAGGAAGAACAAACTGTAACAGTCCCAGTGTTTCTATCACAGGCACATACTTTCCCCTTTCTCTGAGGCTGGAAGCTCTTCCACTGTTATAGTGCTATTATTCCACTTTAACTGCTATGGCTGCCTCCTGTGGAATTCTGGGGTTTGTAGTTTAGTGAGGACTAAGAGCTCTCTGGCTGAGAATACTAAATGCACCTACCTAAACTGCAAATCCCAGGATTCTACAGGAGGCAGCCGTAGCAGTTACAGTGGAATAATAACACTACAACAGTTTAGTATGATAATCTAGTACATCATTATAGTACTGTGATTCCAGTTTAGAGACCTAGGCAAAATTACAAAAAGCATGACAGATCAAGACATTCATGTAAACCCATAGGGGCAATAGTTTTTTAACTAAAAATTCCAAAAAGCTTCTCTTTGAAGAAACACTTTACAAACAGTTCCTTGGGTAAGAGACCTTCCTGTGCTGTTGTGAGTTAGGTGGTTCCACTTTAACCATCATGGTTCTATCCTATGAAATCCTGGGATTCGCAGTTGAAGGAGGAGCCTTTAGAACTCTCAGCCAGGGAGCAATCGTGCCTCACCAAACCACAAATCCCAGGATTCCATATAATGCAGCTGTGACAGTTAAAGTGCAATCATACTGTTATAATTTTGTTGTGCAAAAGGTCCCTGGGCTGATATTTTTTGAAAATTTCAGAAATTTCCAGGTACTGAGTGAGCTGCCACTTACATGACAAACTTCCAACCAGCTGTATTTCCTGGAATGTTTGTTGGCGTAAGTCCATGGGCTTGTCTAGATGGGCAATTTACCCTGTCTCGCTCCCTTCTTAGAGTCCTGCAGTCCAAACAATGCAAGGCTTTTGCCCTGTTTTGCCCCAGGCAGTCCTCACTATGCCTGGGGCTAAGATGAAGGGAAGATGGGGTAAAGCCCAATAAAACGTTTTAGCAAAATACCCAGGGAAAACTGTCTCTTCTGAGAAAAAAGTGGATTGGGCCCTGCATGACCACAGGAACCCATACTGGCTCACCAGCCTGTTGTTGCAGGTGCCGTCAGCGTCACTCTCTCCAAAGCCAGGAAGGAGCCCTGCAACATATGACCAGGGCTGGTCACTTGCAGGGGGCTTCGGTCACGTGCTGTGGGCCCCCATCCTGGCTTCAGAGGGAGTGATGCAGACAGCAACAGTGGTGGCTGAAGAGATGGGCCAGCGTGTCCATGAGGGCTCCATCCCATTTCATGCTGGTAATGGGGGGAGCAAAGGGCCTGATCCAGGGGAAGTGGGAAATATTTTCTACTCAATTACACAAATACCTTCTACACAATTACAAGATGCAGGAGCCCTCTTTTCTTTTGCATCTGGTTATATTGCAAGTTGGCTTTGTGTGGAAAGAACCTGGGTGACTTTTTATTTAACCGTCTACTTTCAAGAAGCCCTATGTTCTCTCTGTGCCTCAAAGAAGCCTTACTCTTTTTTTCCTTTCTTTCAGGTGAAGTGCATTGTGGGAATGAGCATTGCAAGTGCGGTAACAGCATTAATTGGCACAGTTCTGTATTCAGTGGAGCTGTCTATGAATAATTGGACAAATGTAAATGAACAAAGATCCACAAAGATCTCTGGCTTTATGGGGACTATCCAAAGAGGGTGCATGTGTGTGTTAGGGATGCAGGTCTCAGGGTAATGCTATGGATCTCAAGTTGGGGAGACAAACCTCCTAGGGACTGATACTCAAGGAAGTTTTATTTTTATATGTTAGGTGGCTTTAAGGCTTGGATGCTTATCTCCTTCCCACTACCAATTTGTACCTTTATTTATTTATGTGTTTGTTTATATCTCACCTTTCTCCCTGTAGCAGCTAAAAATATTTAAAACCAATAATAGCTTTTAAAATAGTATAATAAATAAGAATTAAAAAGAGATTAAACCACTTATATGATTAAAATTCCACATAAATGATAAAACATTTTAAAAACTCCATAAAATTAAAATAGATCTTAAAAACAGAAGTACCAGCAGCCCAACTTTCATTTGTCAGAAAAGGCTGGTGGCATAAAAATGTCTTAATCTGCTGCCAGAAGGAGAGCAAAGATGAGGCCATCCTGTCCTCTCTAGAGAGGGAGTTACAAATTTTGGGAGCAGCCATCGAAAAGGCTGTCTCCCTAGTTCCCACCAAACGAGGCTGAGAAGGTGGTGGGACAGAGAGAAGGGCCTCTCCAGCTGATATTAATGGTCTGCTGGGTTCATACGGGCACCATGGCCCACTGGCTCAGCACAAAAGTGCTTCTTTATGTGTCATGCTTGCTCTGGCCATCTAGATGTTGTATATAATATTTCTTTAGGAGGTTTTTGCAGAAATCCACATTATCTGTCTCTTTCCACACAATTCCTATTCTGTCTGTCTGTCTCTCTCTCACTCACTCACTCACTCTCTGCCATCACTTCTGTGGCGCTGGGACCACAAGAACCTGCCCCTTGGTATTCAGTTTTGGCCCTGTAATATCAGGGAATGGAGCACTGCAAGCCTGGCTGAAGATATTCGAAGAAAAATGGTAGAGGCACTGGCTGAGTTTCTGGAGATGCCTGTGCAATGATTGGGATGATTGGTAAGATTTTCAGAGTGGATTCAAAAGTGCCCAGGCAATATAAACTACCTAGAGATGTGATTATCTACTTTACTAAAGCAAATACAAGAGATCTGATACTTGAACAACACCATGTGAGCAAGTTCATTATGGATGACAAAGAACTAATTCTATATAAGGATATCCCTCCAAGAATCTTAAGCAAGAAAAGAGAATAAGCTGAAGAAAGATGAGATTCCATTTAGATGGGAAAGGCTGTTGTGAGTATCCTTTAGATTTCGACAGAGTACCAATCTGATACTGTTCTAAAGGCAGGAGAATTTTTGAAGGCACATGGGGAGAGTCTGGGAGAGGACCAGATGAGAAGAAAGGATGATAGACAAGTTGAAGATGATGGAAAGCCTCCATATACAGATGATGCTAAAGGCCTAGTTGGGTAGGATGAGACAGATTTGGACTGTGATGCTGATTTTCAGATCCTCTAAATATGCCATGATAAAGATGCCAGGAAATCGCTAAAGGGCTTGCATTTCAGATGACGTTGTTCCCCTCTTGTAATGCACCCGTTCAGCTATCATTTCCCCAGCGCTCCTTTTTATTGATGGGCTGAGCCATCAATGGATCCCCCGCTCCATTTCTGTCACTGAATGATGTGCAACTCAAAAGGTGTCCCGTTATGCTGGCGCGATGCCAGTGTCAGTGGTAGGTCCGTGCCAAAACACTTCCAGGTGCGATTGGGACATTGAGGTTAGTGACACACTTTTTTGTACCCTCCCTGGGTTGCTTGTTTTTTTAAGTGTGTTTTTGTGCTTGCTGTCACTTTTTTCCTTTGATTTGCCTTTTAAATTTTGAATTTCCCACGCTCTCATCTTCTCGTGAGAACGTCCTGGATTTTAGTTTCTCTTGTATAATCTGCTCATTTTTTACTGTTTACTGTTTCTACTGTACAGGCTCTTTCTCTTATCTCCACTGTTTCAAGTTAGGTGGCTTCATGGCCAGAACTAGCTGGTAAGCAGCACTCTTAATATTATGCTGTCTGACATAGAAACATCCTACTTTTTACTCCAGACAGACACACACATTTCCTTAATATTTAGGCTCCAGGGGCTTACATTTTGCAAAACATACTGTATATCCAAGTAACACACAGCCTGTAGCACATCAAATCCCCAATTATTCTTCCTTTCATTCTGAGGGGAGGGGTGGAGGGGTGGCATTCTAGTAACATTTCTTTGTGTGTTCTAATAAATGAGACAGGGAAATGCAGTTGTTGCAGCTGAACTAATTTGGCTGGACTCAGAAATGTCATTCCACTTGTTTCTGTGTTCTGCAGAAATAACACATTTGTTAAAATTTAGGGGTTTTTATTTATTTTTTATTTATTTTGTTCTACAGTATATTGATACTAGTCTGTGTATTTTGCTTCTCTGGTTCAACTTGATGGAGTTCTGCATCACTGTTTCAATATCACATTTTGGGTGCCAGTTGACCAATTGTAAGGATGGGATGGTAAGTATTTGGCAATTTGCTAAGAGTTTAAACTGATAATCTTGAACAATCCAAGAAGAATGCAATCTTGTGGAGAGGTCCCCCTCCCAAAAAAATGTTTTTTAGCTTCTTAGAAAGATTCTTGCAGCTCCCTCTAACTCTTCAGATGGTATTTACTGTGAAAATTAAGATGTTGGCTTTGGTGTAACAAATCTGGTAATTTAAAATTCTTATCAGCCTCAATGAGTTAAAAATACCCACATGAGTAAATGGTTTGAGAGATCTTATACTTCTCATAGTGTTAGTAGTTGCACTGGTAGAGTTCTGCTTTAGAAGAATTTAGTTTAATAATTATGACTACTGAAGTTGTGGCAGAGGATCCTCCCAATGAACATAATGACAATAGTACTAATATCTGTGTGTGTAGTAGTGATGTTAGTCTCTTGCAGAAGGAACAACTGTGACTCTCACAGCACCTTAAAGATCAACAAATCTATTATGGGAAAAGATTTCATGGACCACGACATTTGATGCCATTATCAGTTACACTGGTTGAGTCTCCCTTATCTGGAATTCCAAAATCCGAAATATTTCAAAATCCAAAATTGTCTATAGGAGTGGCTGAGATAGTGACACCTGTGCTTTCTAATGGTTCAATGTACACAAACTTTGTTTCATGCACAAAATTATTAAAAATATTGTCTTTAAAATTATCTTCAAGCTATGTGTATAGGGTGTTTATGCAACATAAATTAAATTCATGTTTAGACTTGGGTCCCATCTTGAAGATATCTCATTATGTATATGCAAGTATTCCAGAATCTGAAATATTCCAAAATACCTCTGGTCCCAAGTGTTTTGGATAAGGGGGGCTCAACTTGTATTATGGTGACAACAATCAAAACATTTCTGATTTGTGACTTCTCTGTGTTTCAGGAGACAATTTTTGTGCCCTACCCTGACAATGAAGGTAGTATGGCTCCCACTAAAGGAAACCCTGCTGTTCCAGCATATGATAATGTGACTTTTTCTCCTGAGCAAGAGTAAATAACCCAATAAAGAAGCCATGGAAGGTACCATACAGCAACTGAGAAAGTCCAGTAATTTCAAAAGTGGAAAACTGATTTTTCTTTCAGCAGGGTCAAGCAACTTCTTAATGTCCAGTGACTGCCCACACCTCAGAGGTTCACCATGCCCCCCACCCAATCTTAATTTTAAAGAACACTTTAGGACCAGGGTTTGAAAAATTGGAGGAAGGAACACCAACAATTTAAGATATGCAGATGACACCATACTACTAGCAGAAAATAGCAAAGACCTGGAGCAATTACTGAAGAAAGTCAAGGACAAAAGTGCAAAGGCAGGTTTACAGTTGCACATTAAGAAAACAAAAATAATGACCACAGATGATTTACATAACATTAAAGTAGATGATGAGGAAATTGAAATAGTTCAAGTTTTTCCATACCTTGGATCAGTCATTAATCAGAATGGAGACTGAAGTCAAGAAATTAAAAGACTAGGACTTGGAAGGGCAGTTGTGAGGGAACTAGAAAAGATCTTGAAGTGCAAAGATGTTTTAATGATTACTAAAGTTGGGATTGTCCATACCATTGTATTTCCCATCACTATGTATATATGTGACAGCTGGACAGTGGAAAAAGCTGATAGGAAGAAAATCAACTCATTTGAGATGTGATGTTGGAGAAGAGTTCTGTGGATACCATGGACTGCTAAAAAGACAAATAAACAAGTCCTGGAACAAGTCAAGCCTGAACTTCTCCTAGAAGCCAAAATGACTGAACTGAGGCTGTGGTACTTTGGTCGTATCATGAGAAGCCATGACTCTCTAGAAAAGACAATAATGCCTTGTAGGGTAGAAAGCAGCAGGAAAAGAGGAAGACTGCATTACAGGTGGATAAACTCAGTCAAGGAAGCCACAGACATGAGTCTGGAAGACTGGAACAGAGCTGTTAACAATAGAGTGTCTTGGAGATGTCTCATTCATGGGGTCACAATAAGTTGAGGTCAGTTTGAAGGCAGTTAACACACAAGCTCATTTAGGCCCACTTTCAATTGAGAAAAAGCCTTCTCCAACCCAAATCATGCAGGAGGGTAAAAACTGGTTTTTGTTTTTTTTAAAAGATCAGGGTGCCCTGGGGGAAAGGGAACCATACCTACTTTTCGGCCTTCCATGCCACTCGCTCTGTTTTCTGAATTTATCAAAGGCAGGAGAGGGCTGATAAGGCCTCCAGGGGGAATTACAGCCAGACTTTGGCTGTAGAGCCAGGCGTAGCCACCGGACATGCCCCAGAGGTCACAAAATTGCAAAAATTCCCCAAAATGATCTCAGGAGGGTGTAGAAGGCACTTCCACCATGTTTGGAGCCCTCTGGACCCTCCAGAGGTCAAAACAAAATTTTACATTTAAAAAAATGCCTCAAAGTGACCCAAAATGCCCTTTAGGGGCCCAGGAAGGCCCTAAAATATGGCGAGAATGTTCCCTAGAGAGCCTCTGGAGAAAAAATTGTATTTGTTATGGGAGTGGGTGTGATGGGGGTGCAACTCTCCAAGGTCTTCTGTGGGGCTGGTGCAGCCCCCTAGCATTCCGCAGTTGTCCAACCCTCCTGTGCAGCAACCTTCCTCAACTTGGTGCTTTCCAGATGCTTTAGACTTCAGTTCCCATGATCCCTCACCATTGTCCATATTACATGTGGAACTGAACATCTGGAGGGCATTGTCCTTACCTTCTAGGGGTCTCTAGTGTTCACATTTCATGGCTGTCAATGTCAATCTTCTGTCTCAGATGTGACTTGTTAGTTTGTTGTGCAGCTGTGTCCTGTGTGTGCATTGCTTTAATAAAAACATTCCTTATGTGTTCATCCCCACAGATTTTACTGTGCACCCAGTCATTATATCGTAAAGTTACTTTAGCTTGCTTAACACAGAGTCATAAAACCAGCTTGTCATGTGATCAAACCATACCAAATAAGTGCATAAGAAATACTTAAACAACCTCAAATCAATGATAGAAACAGTGCGTAATATTACAAATGTGTACATAAAATGTAAGTACAAATAGTCAAGGCAGGTAATAAGTTAACAAAATGTAAATAACCACAAAAATGCAGGTCAGAATAGAACTTCAACTGTTCATAACACACAATAAACAAAATCATAGAAGAGTATGACAGAAAGAGATTCAGGAGGAAGTCAAGTCTGTATATAGACACTATATATGCTTTGGAAAACATTAACATACTGGGTTAATACAAACAATGTGGTGAGCTTATGCAGTACTCTTGACAGTGTCTTGACCAAACAGCTTTCCATTTTAAAAAAAAATCTTGAAGAAATCTTCCATATTCTTTCAAAAACGTTCTTCTGTTATCTAGCACTAGTTGGACCACTTGACAGCCCTGCACTTACAAGCAGCTTTGGGTTGACCAAAGTTAGTGGCAGAGGATAATTCCTCAAATGTAAGAGTTTTATGATTTGGGTGGTGACCCACAGCTTATTTTAGGATGTACAGGGCACTTTATTGCTCAACATCATCTGTGATCATCATACATTTATGTGCATTTTCAAAAAATGAATATCCTATATAGATTCAAAAGAATTAAACAAAAAAAATCTTGAAAGAGGGAGTTTCATGGCCATGGTGAAATACCATGTTATTGTTGTGTGCCTTCAAGTCATTTCTGACTTATGGTGATCCCAAGGCAAACCTATCACAGGGTTTTCTTGCCAAGATTTTTTCAGAGGGGTTTTGGGCTTTGCCTTCCTTTGAGGTTAAGAGAGTATGACTTGCCAATGTCACCAGATGGGTTTCCATAGCCATGCAGGGATTTGAACGCTGGTCTCCAGAGTCCTAGTCCAACATCCAAACCACTACACCATGCTGATTCTCTAAAAATATAATATGGTGTATTTAACATATAGTATGAAACTATAATATGGTGTATGAGAAGCTGAAGTTGTGGTTCAAAAGCATAAAGCCTTCAACCCCTTATTCAGCTGAATGAGTGAACTGTATTTTGAAGCTTCACTACAATAAGAAACTAGCAATAAGGAAAAAACTTTAGCCTTGTTGGCAGGGTGTAGACAATTGGGAATGCTACTTTGTACAGAATGCTCTTCAGAGTAACATCACGTTGTGAAATTTTGTCTTTCTGAGGCATGTCAAAAAGGCAGCTGAGGAAGTGCAAAGTGGGGGAAGTTCCAATGAGTTTCCTGTCCTACTATTGAATTTCACTTCACCCTCTGAGGAGAGCCCAGATTCTCCTCCCCATTTGCTATTGTGAGCTAAACCAGTTAAGGTGGACAGTGAGAACATTTTGTCACTGATTTTTTTTTTTATGAAAAGTGTTTTCTTGATATTTCTCCACAAAAAGATATGATGTAAAATCAAACAGAGTAAAGTGCAATGAACTGCTGCACTTGTTGGATGTATGTGAAGTCATAAATCTGCAAACAGAAAGTGGCCAAAGCAGGTTTGAGGTTTGTTTGCTTTTAATTTATTGTGAATGAACAACCAACAGAGTAACAATAGTGTACTTTTCTTTACCTTTACATACATAACATTTCTACAATCATTATAACAATGAACATGTTATAATAAATATTTTTTTAAAAGGGAAGAAAATGACAAAAATAGGGAAGGAGGGGTAGAAGGTTCCTATGAATCTAAAACAGTGACATTTATCTAAGCTTGATTAGAAATGCAAATAATGATGTACATATGGTAATGATCAGAAGATGTGAAGTCAAAGGCTTTCACCACCGGCATCCATAGATTTTCCTTTTTTTTTTTTTTTCCTGGGCTGTGAGGTCGTGTTCTGAAAGAGTTTATTTCTGATGTTTTGCCTGCATCTGTGGCTGGCATCTTTGGAAGCCCAGAAAAAAACTAAGGAAAATTGATCAGAAGATGCTCTAGAGTAGATTAGAAGAGGGTTTGCTGAAAGAGGGAATACAGACTAAGTGCAGACAGTGACAATTCAAGAATGAACTTTCAGCCCGTTGAATCAGCTTTTAATACTTTGATCATAGCAATGGTAGATTGTGTGCATTTTCATTATTATGGACATTACATCCATCTCTCCAATCAGAAATTAAGTATTACCATGAACAGCACCTCGACTGAATAACGTCAGTTGGAATAACTTTCACTACTTTTGAGTGAAAAGACTGGGCAAAAGGGTGGTTGTGAAAGAGATGTTATCCAGCTGGCTACTCTCCTTGGCTGGCTTCTGCAGCAAAAAGTGCAGTGGGAAAAAAAGGAGGCGATCCGGAAAATTTTCTGAAATTATGTTATATTGAGTTTTCAGAGAGACCCATTCATGTTTTTGACTATATCAGCTGGGTAACTGTGTTTGTAGTCATGATTTCATTACAACTTTGTGAAATGTTTTCCAGTTAGTTATGCAGACCACTTCCTAAGTAAAATCTGCGTAATCTGGAACAAACACATGCAATTTCCTGCTTATCCAAGCACTGCTTTCACTTATCACATTGTGGTGAGGTTGTGGATCCACTGTCAATCTGAATAGGATCACATCAAGGAGTGTAACATAACATGTAAGTATTTGGGTGGGGGGGTTGAGTTAAATGATTTGGGAGAATATAATTTAATTTGATCCAGGGCTCGGTTTGAATGGCTTGAAGGAACAGAATGCTTCTGAACACAAGTAGAGGGCTTTCGCTCGCTGCTAAAGCTCTCTAAAGGGGTGATGAACCTATCTTTATGGGCATGTGTGGATTTTTTATTTTTTACTTTTTTGCCACTGTACCTTGAGCAGGGAGTTGAACCAAGCTGTGAAATTTATCCAGATGTGAATGTATTATCTCTGTCCTGTGTCTAAGGCCTGAAAATGGTTTTCTGTGGTCTCTCTGAAGGCTGTTTTTTTTTCCTTAAAAAAATCTGTTTATGTATTTAAGGGATAGAAAAACACACACACTTTTTATTTTGTCTTGCCTAGTCAAATTTCCAGGCTTCTCTGCTTTTCTGGAATGTAACCTATCTGTTCAAAAGGCAACACAAATTACCAGAGCTTAGAAAAATTTTGGACCACAGTTTCCAGGACTTCCCTGCCCATGACTGAAAATTACACACATCCCACCTTTGTTGGCTTAATTTGAGATACTGACGGGTAGGTTCTGTAATGTTTATCCAAGTCAGAGAAGAACTGTTCATTTGTTTGTTTGTATGGCTTATTCCTCTTCACTAGCTTAGCCATAGCAACAGATCCAACAAGGCTACCTGATGGAACAGGGGTCTTTGTTCCCTCATATGGTGTTGGCATCATCCAGGCAGGCCAGGGTTTCCCTGGTACTCCATTTATCCAACCAGCAGGGACAATAGAGTATGTACAATATGGTGGCCAGCAGTTTGGAAGCCCCAGCAACCCACCTCAACAGAACCCTCAAGTGAGACCACTGGAGAAACTTCTCAATGTGGAAACCTAAACTCTTGGGGTAGGTACCTTAGACATTGTGTTGCATTCAGGTCCCATGGAGATTTCACTGGTATTCTTGGGGAGGTTTCAATTCAGGAAGCAATAGCAATAACATTTGTATTTTTATACCACTTATCAGTGCTAAGCACTCTCTAAGTGGTTTCCAATGTGTGTTAGCTAATTGCCCCCAACAAACTGACCTACTGAAGGATGGAAGGCTGAGTCAGCCTTGGAGCCCTGTAGGACTGAACTCTCAGCATTGTGGTGGCAGTACCAGCATTTAACCACTGTAGGAATAGGACTAAACTTATCTACAGAACTGGTTGAAAACAGTAGGAATTATAGATGGAAATTGGTATTTTATTTTTTTGGAGTCAAGATTTTCAATAAAGGTATCAATATCACACCTGAGATTCATTATCCTTTGGAAAGTCACACATTTGAATGGCTTGCAGTTTTGGAGTTATTAAAATGCACAAAACCATGCACATATTTTAAAAAATATAAACTGGTAAAAGTATACATGAAAAATGCACATGAATACATTTTAGTCAATGGGTGTAATCTGTCAACAAGAAAAATTTAGTCAACTCAGAAAATGCAGAGAGAAATTTATACGCATTTTTAAAAAATATGTACATAAAACGCACACACATTTCTAAGTAGTTTGGGAGGGGGAACAAAATCTTTGAACCTGATATGAACACAAGCTTGAGTGACAAAGTTGGTGGGATTTGAGGAATCACCACAAACCTGAGATAGCAGTTTTCACATCACTCTTATTATTCACCAAAGGATTGTCCCTTCTTTCTCTCAACAGAAGTGGATTTGTTAGGTTATTTTAAAAGATGTTTGGGCCTCACAAGCTGACTAACCATCTTTTCCACTCATAAACAGAGTCACTGAAATACTTGGGGTACATGCTGATAAGCTAGGGCCCTGATAGCTCATAGTCAGGGCCGGTTTAACCTGTCTGCCAAATCAGCATTGGCAGGGGGCCCCGAGGTCAAGAGGGGCCCCCAAGGTCAAGAGAGGGCCCCGTGTTGGCCTCCTTAATCTGACGAAGGAGACAGCCGGGAGGAGCCCCCTCTTACCCTCCTCCAAAAACCTCCTGCTGGCTTTTTTTAAAAAACAAACAAAACAGCCTCTCCAAAACTAAAGAGAAAGAGAAAGAGAAAGAGAAAGAAACAGCAGCCCTCCATTGGAGAAGCTGGAGGGAGAGGCATGTCAGGGAGGGTGAGTGTGTGTGTGAGAGAGAGAGACAGGGAATTTGAGGGATGTCTCCCTCAGAAAGGTCTTCTTTCCTTCTTTCTTTCTTTCTTCCCTTTCCTTCCTTGCACATAGATCCCCTCCAGCCCATCTTTCCAGCTGCTTTTAACATGTCTTGGTTCCTCTCCCCTCCCTTTCCCCTTTGGTCTTCTTCAGCCATCCAACCTATGTTTAAAAAAAGCCAAAGAAGGAGACTCCACCACACTCCAAGGCAGTGTATTCCACTTCCAAACAGCTCTTACTGTCAAGAGGTTCTTCCCAATATTCAGGTGGAATCTCTTTTCCTGTAGTTTGAACCCATGGCTCCGTATCCTAGTCTCTGGAGCAGCAGAAAACAAGCTTGCTCTTTCCTCAGTATGACATCCCTTCAAATATTTAAACATGGCTATCACGTCACCTCTCAACCTTCTCTTCTGCAGGCTAAGCATACCCAGCTCCCTAAGCCGTTCCTCATAGGGCGTAATGGCTTCCAGACCTCGCACCATCCTTCTCAGTATCTTTCTTGTGCCCAGAATTGGAAACGGTATTCCAGGTGAGGTCTGACCAAAGCAGAATGGAGTGATACTATTACTTCCCTTGATCTAGACACTATTCCTATTAATGCAGCCTAGAATCGCATTGGCATTTTTTGCTGCTGCATCACACTGCTAACTCATGTTTAGCTTGTAGTCTACTCTTTATTTTCTTTGAGGAAATCTACACCATTACATTAATTGCTAATAAACAAAAAGTATTATGTTAGTGCCTATAATATAATTTTTAAACTATATTATTGGTGGCAAATTATGTAATATAGTAGGCCCCCTCTTATCCACTGGGGATTGGTTCGGGGGGGGGGCGTGGATTCTGGAAACCATGAATAATAGTGAACGCCATTGAAAATAATGGGACTTCTGGTTTAAAATACCATAGAGTTGCCTTGGAGGGCCTAGAAAAGGGCTAGGGAAGACACATTTTCTAGGAAGACTCTATGGTAGGTGTGCTGTTTTGTGTCCCATGGATAAAGAATCCATCGATACGGGGGTCCTACTATAATCTGAACATCCTGTACGGTGAATAGGTTAGGTTACATTGATCTGAGATAAACATATGGGGGCCCCAAAGTAAAGCATTGCAGGGGGCCCCAAAATTCCTTAAACCAGCCCTGCTCATAGTCAAAAGAACCTCAGTTAACATACAAAACTGAAAACATGGCTCCTCATTAACAGGAGCCTAAAGGTCTAACTTCAAACGATTCCAGTAATTCTCATATTAGCTAGGAACAGGAATGAACTACATGCATTGGGGTTACCTACACAGGCTAATACCCCAGCTTCCCACATTCAGGAGCCCTGCAGTCTATATGACACAGGGCTTTTGCCCCAATCTGCCCCTGGGCAGTCCTCACCACCCCCGGGGCAAATACAGGACTGGAACAGGGGCAAGCCAAGATAAGGCCCTTTACAGTGTTGTAAAACAATACTCAGTTTAACCCTGTTACCACCGGGATGGACCAGATCAGGTCCCACATGTCTGCGGGAACCTGTCCCGGCACACTGTCCCTCATTGCTGTTGCCATCTCCCTGGCTCTCTTGGAATCCAGGCAGGGGTCCTCTTATGCTGTTCAGTTGATTGGTGGGAGGTAGCTGAGCTCTGCTGGGATCATGTGTGTGTAAGTAAGTGAGGTGCAGGGAGAGAGAACAAGGTCTTTATCAGACTAGCATCTAAAAATACTGCAATTCCACTATTGAGGAAAGCAGAAACAAAGGAGATTATCCTGGGATTTGCAGTTTAGGGAGGGGCATTTAGAATTCTCAGCCAAAGAGCTCTTAGGCCTCACTAAACTACAAACCCCAGAATTCCACAGGAGGAAGCCAGAGCAGTTAAAGTGGAATAGTAGCACTATAACAGCATAGTGTAATAAAGTAGAAAATGGCATGACTACAGTAATTATTGCACAGCACCATAATTGTGAAATACTAGCATCACGGAATTATTGCACAATCACCACTAGCAGTTTAAGAACAGGATTTCAGCTCCCGCTATAGTAACCCTTGTCTTCACTTTGCCTTATAATGACAGAATATGAATGCTTCGTGCTGGTCCACACATGTGCCTTTAAGAAAACGTTTCTCTTACTTCCTGAATTTTGCATGGGTGAGATTTTGGCTGCTCCTACAAGAAGATGCAACTTCACTTAAAAACACAAAAACACATAAATAGCGAAAGATATTCACAAATGAACATTTAAATAAACATAAAGATGTATCAAGAAAAGGCGACAGTTCATTCTACTATGAAAAGAGTGATATTGAGGGCTATTCACAGCTTTTGCCTGTCAATGAAAAGTGGTGCCTAATTAACTGGTGGCGCATGCAATAACCACAGGGGGAAGAGAATGTTGTGCCCGTTTGTGCTACTATTGCATTGTAATTGTGCTATTACAGCCCCATCTGATAAAGTCCTGAGTTTCCCTGCCCCGATTGGTTCTGGACCTGCTCACCAGTAGGATTGTCAGATGTCGTGGCATGCCCTGAGACTCCAGTTTCCATGGGTCATCTCCAGACAGGAGATGAGGGTACAAACTTTCCAGTTTTGGGGAGCTTACCTCCAAGAAAGAGGAAAAGGTCTGTCTACAAATTTCCAACTCAGCTAGTAGAGCAGTTTCTGGCTACAGTTTCCAATGATTAGGTCATTTGTTGCTGCAGCACGAAAAGACTCTCCACACGGTCTATGGATTCGATTTGTTAGCTCCCCCACCCCCTGTTGTTGTGGCTCCAGGGCTCATCCTCTGTTCTGCTCAGCATCACCTTCTGGCTAGAAACAAGGAGACTAGGGACTTTTTCGGATGGGGTTTTGCAACGCGAGCAGCCTTGTTCCCGTTGCGAGGCTGCTGTGCTGCAGGGCATCCCTTTCGGATGATGCTGTGCCTGCGCCAATACTGTTGCGGAAGTGCTGGGAGGCTGCAGCGCCATGTTTGGAAATTTCCTAATCACGATCAACTTTCGTGATTAGAAAATCGCCAAATATGGCGCTGAAGCCTCCCAGCACTGCCGCAACAGTATCGGCAGGGGAGAGCATCATCCAAAAGGGACCCCCTGCTGCGCAGCAGCCTCGCAACGGGGACGAGGCTGCTCGCTTTACCAAACCCCATCCGAAAAAGTCCTAGATTAAATGTTCCTTTTCCTATGTCCCTAAGTAAATGGGAAGGAATAACCCCTTTATTTCACCTTGATCTGGGAATAGCCCCTTTAACTAATATGTTTTCTCTCTCTCTGTGTGTGTGTGTGTGTGTGTGTGTGTGCACATATGCATGTTTGAATGACAAGCTGTGAGCAACTGTGGTTGGTATTTAATGCATAATGCCCAATGACTTCACTAAGGGCTATCCTGAAGTCTCAGGTTTTGACCCAGAAACCGCAGGGACTGGCAACCCTAGCCAACACTGACCAAATGGTAGTCTTCATGGAGAAAAAAGATCCACACTCCTGCCTTCAAGAAAGATGGATCTGTACAGTTAGTTGGCCACCAATGGGAAAAAAGGGCTAAAGGAAAATATCTCAAGTGTGAAATATGCTTTGCTTCAAATAGTGGTTTTTCTTTGTTTTTTTCCAAAAGGAAAGTAAGAAAAAAGAAGATATAAAATGTATGAAATATGAAGTAAATACTTATAAAAATGTTCTAAGATATGTTGAAATGAAATGTTTAATATGTTGGATTAAATTAAATAAATAAATAATATGCTTTGCTATTTCTCTTTGATGGACAGGTTCAGATCATTTTTCAATGTTTTTATTTCATCAGGAGGACTAGGGGGGCTCTTTCATTTCCTGTAACTTTTCCCACAGGTCATCCAGATCTTCAATGGGTTGATACACATTGGCTTCGGGGCTCTCTCAGCTATTGTTTTAAGCCAACAATATCACGCTATCACTGTTTACGGAGGCTGCCCATTCTGGAGTGGATTACTTGTAAGTGATGTATTACTTGTTTTTGCAATCCAATGTCACTGTCTATGGGGGGTTTTCCTGACTGTTGACCCTCCAACAGAAGACCTACAGTCAGTTTCCTATTCAGTGGTTGACTTTCTGTGTGAAGAGAAGTAACAGCTGGTAAACAAAACCCCATTTCTGACACTCTTTGTTTCATTTGTATAAAATAGAATAATAGTCACGGGAATATTATGAACTTCATCCAAGGATATTAAAAGAACTGGCAGAAGTAATCTCAGAACCATTGTCAATAATCTTTGAGAATTCCTGGAGAACAGGAGAGGTCCCAGCAGACTGGAGGAGGGCAAATGTTGTTCGCATCTTTAAAAGGAGAAAAAAAGAAGACCCAAATAATTACCACCTAGTCAGCTTGACATCAATACTAGGAAAGATTCTAGAGCAGATCATTAAACAGACAGTCTGTAACCACTTAGAAAGGAATGCCATGATCACAAAAAGTCAGCATGGATTTCTCAAAAACAAGTCATGGCAGACTAATCTCATTTCTTTTTTTGATAGAGTTACAAACTTGATAGATGAAGGGAACGCAGTGGATGTAGTGTATCTTGATTTCAGTAAGGCTTTTGACAAGGTCCCCCATGATATCCTTGCAAAAAAGTTAGTAACCTATGGGCTAGACAATGCAACTGTTAGGTGGATTTGTAATTGGTTGACCAGCCAAACCCAAAGGGTAGTCCCCAATGGCTCCTCTTCATCCTGGAGAGAAGCGAGTAGTGGGGTGCCACAGGGTTCTGTCCTGGGCCCAGTGCTAGTCAACATATTTATCAATGACATGGATGAGGGAATAGAGGGTATGCTTATCAATTTTGCAGATGACACCAAATTAGGAGGGGTAGCTAATACCCCAGAGGACAGGATCAGAATCCAAAATGACCTCAAGAGATTAGAAAGCTGGGCCAATATTAACAAAATGAATTTCAACCGGGAGAAATGTAGGATACTACACTTGGCCAGTAAAAATGAAATGCACAGATATAGGATGGGTGACATATGGCTTAATGGCAGTACATGCGAAAAGGATCTAGGACCACAAGCTGAACATGAGTCAGCAGTGTGGTGCAGCAGCTAAAAAAGCCAATGTGATTCTAGGCTGCATTAATAGGAGTATAGTGTCCAGATCAAGGGAAGTAATAGTGCCACTCTATTCTGCTTTGGTCAGACCTCACCTGGAGTACTGTGTCCAGTTCTGGGCACCACAATTCAGGAAGGATATTGAGAAGCTGGAATGTGTCCAGAGGAGGGAGACCAGGATGGTGGGAGGTCTGGAAGCCATGTCCTATGAGGAGCGGCTTAGGGAGCTGGGCATGTTTAGTCTGGAGAAGAGAAGAGAGGGGACATGATAGCCATGTTTAAATATTTGAAGGGACGTCATACTGAGGATGGAGCAGGCTTGTTTTCTGCTGCTCCAGAGACTAGGACACAAAGCAATGGGTTCAAACTACAGGAAAAGAGATTCCACCTAAACATTAGGAAGAACTTCCTGACAGTAAAAGCTGTTCAGAAGTGGAATACACTGCCTCGGAGTGTGGTGGAGTCTCCTTCTTTGGAGGTTTT
The DNA here is from genome assembly GCA_030847615.1 of Gambelia wislizenii. Lineage (NCBI taxonomy): Eukaryota > Metazoa > Chordata > Lepidosauria > Squamata > Crotaphytidae > Gambelia > Gambelia wislizenii. The sequence goes on from JAUMIR010000001.1 coordinate 341,848,323, forward strand.
TAAACAGAGGCTGGATGGCCATCTGTCAGGAACGATTTGATTGTGTATTCCTGCATGGCAGGGGGTTGGACTGGATGGCCCTTGTGCTCTCTTCCAACTCTATGATTCTATGAAGATGAAGGAAATAAATATTGATGGCCCTGAGCCTTGAGTACCTCAGATACATAAAGGCCAGTTCTCAGAATTCCATCCCATTCTTGCAAAATTCTTCCATCTTTTGGTCTGAGCAAGAATCAGAACTCTGGGCAAGACTAGAGGCTCTTCCACACTACACAGTTATAGTGCTATGTTTCCACTATGTTTCCCAGCCAGAGAGATCCTCTGGTTCCTGTCACCAAACCAATCAATCCAACAGTCCCACAGGCTAGAACCATGGCAATTAAAGTGGAATCATACCACTATAACTGTGTAGTGTGATTGAAAGGGTGCTCATACTCATTCCCTGGGGGATACCAAGGCCAGAATAGTCACATCTGTGTAAGGCCAGAATCCTGTTGGTGAACTACACTAGCAGTTGCATTTTTTTCTCCAAGGTTCTGCAGTGGTGGGGAGGAAAAGAGAATCTGCCACCTCTAAGCAGCCTATTTATCCAACACCTGACTTTTTTCACCGCCCCTTTGGCCTTTCCTTCCTGCTGCCATGGCCCACACTGGCATAGGTACACCAGTGTAGCAAACCAATGAGATTTGGGCCAAAGGCAGCAGACTTTTACCAGTGCTTTCCTAAGTGCAGCCTTTAATTTCTCCTGTATATAAGTGAACTCCTGCAGAGTAGTAAATTAACATGCTTTTTGGGGATAATACTCTAGTGGGTACAAAACTTGGTCCTTCACCCTTGATGTTAAGTGCACTGGCCCAACTGACAGGGATCCAGGAAAGCAATAATAATGCCCCAATGCCTTTTTTTGAGCTCTTTGGAGAAATTAAAAAGAAAAGTGCTTCACCGGGAGATAGTGGTGGTGGTACTAAAATTTGCCCTCTACCCTGATACAGCAGCATTTGGCCTGCTCCCTCTTGTTCATCATCTTGCAAAAGGGCATCTCTCTGGCTGGCATTCTAATAGTCACACCTAAGTGCAACTTAGGCATGCATAAATGTTGGGACAGAGTGCAGAGGGCTATTCTTTTACCCATGTGCTCCATCCAACCCCCCCCCCCCCAATGCTTGGCAGCTTTCAAGCCCAGGGGGAGGGGGGCTGCTACTCCTTCTTGCCAGAAGGAAGGAGAGGGAGGGGGAGGAGATTCAGACCATGAATTTCCAGCTGCTCTCAGCTCCTGGGGGAAGGAAAAGGTGGCCTCACTACATTTAAGAGTACACCTTCATTTCTTCTCCCCAACTGAGCTGAGACTGACTGTTTCTCTACGGTCCAAACTGTAAGTAAGGGAGGCTGCAACAATCAGGAGGACCTCTGTCACAAATGCTCATCACACCAGAGATGAGAGGGGGCAGAAAACATGTTTCTGCTGTGCCCCAATCACCAGCAGAACAGACCTCCATCACTCAGTGCAGTTGGTGGGGGGGTTGCTATTTGCAATCATGGCAATTGCACTATGATCATGAATATGTAATATAAATGAATACAAAAGCAGTTATGGCTCCATTACTCTAGCTTACAAATCTGTAACTGCATTACAGGCTCCCAGCCAATGTTTTTATGTGAGAAAGACAAAATGCCCTAATGAGGAGTGTTCAGACAATTCCCTGGTAATTCATTTGAATTAATAGTCAATGTGTACATGGTTTACCCAGGGCTGGTTTAAGGAATTTTGGGGGGCCCTGAAATGCTTTAGTTTTGGGCCCCCTTATGTTTATCTTAGGTCAATGTAACCTAACCTATTCACACTACAGGATGTTCAGATTACAGTAGGACTCCCATATCCATGGATTCTTTATCCATGGGCACAAAACAGCCCACCTACCATAGAGTCTTCCTAGAAAATGTGTCCTCCCTAGTGGTTTTCTAGGCCCTCCAAGGCAACTCTATGGTATTTTAAACCAGCAATCCCATTATTTTCAATGGCATTCACTATTATTCATGGTTTTCAGAATCCATGCCCCCCCCAAACCAATCCCCAGTGGATAAGAGGGGCCTACTGTATTACATAATTTGCCACCAATAATTTAATTTAAAAAACTATATTATAGGCACTAACATAATATTTTTTGTTTATTAGCAATTAACGTAATGGTGTAGATTTCCTCAAAGAAAAGAAAGAGTGGACTACAAGCTAAACATGAGTTAGTAGTGTGATGCAGCAGCAAAAAATGCCAATGCGATTCTAGGCTGCATTAATAGGAGTAGTGTCTAGATCAAGGGAAGTAATAATATCACTCCATTCTGCTTTGGTCAGACCTCACCTGGAATACTCTTTCCAGTTCTGGGCACAACAATTCAAGAAAGATACTGAGAAGGATGCTGGGAGGTCTGGAAGCCATTACGCCTTATGAGGAACAGCTTAGGGAGCTGGGTATGCTTAGCCTGGAGAAGAGAAGGTTGAGAGCTGATGTGATAGCCATGTTTAAATATTTGAAGGGATGTCATATTGAGGAAGGAGCAAGCTTGCCTTCTGCTGCTCCAGAGACTAGGACACAGAGCCATGGGTTCAAACTACAGGAAAAGAGATTCCACCTGAATATTAGGAAGAACCTCCTGACAGAAAGAGCTGTTCGGAAATGGAATACACTGCCGCCTTGGAGTGTGGTGGAGTCTCCTTCTTTGGTTTTTTTTTTAAAACATAGGTTGGATGGCCATCTGTCAGGAATGCTTTGATTGTGCGTTCCTGCAGGGCAGAAGCCGATCGGATGGGATGGCTGTTGGGGTCCCTTCCAGCCCTATGATTCTGGGCTGCATTCAGAGCCTGGGAAAGTTATTCTTAGATTACACCTCCCAGAATCCCCCTGGCAGCATCCTTCTCAAGGTCTGGTTGCATTGTTCCTTTTCCAGCATTCTCTAGCCCAGTGGTTCTTAACTTGGGGTCCACAATGTCCTCACAAGGAGTCCACAAAGCCTTGAAGGCTGCTTGGCCCACCTCCTCCCTGTAGTGGAATAGCCATGTGACAGGAACCATGGCAAAGGCTGGCTGGCTTGGCCTGCACATTGCCATTCAATCCACTCCAGCCACAAACTTGCAGGAAGAAGCAAGAGTGCCTCTGAGGGAAAGTTTAATGGATGGTGTAATTGTATTGTTGTTGTTGTTAACTATTATTATTAGGGTTTTAAATCTTGAGTTAAGTCTTGGGGCAACAAAAGATATTTAAAGGGGGTCCCTGCTAAAGAAAAGGTTAACAACCACTGCTCTAGGCCAATGCCTCTCACATAACTCTAATGGGATATTGGTGTTTTAGTGACAACAATAAAACCATTGTTCCCAGTAATATTACTCCAATTTTTATATATATTCTTTATATTCTTCTGTTAAAAGAACCAGAGTGTTGCAGAAGTTTCAGCATTGCCCAATGACTGTGGAGAGCAGGGTTTGAATCCTTACTCAGCCATGAATGCCCACTGGGTGACCTTGGGCAAGTCACACTCTCTCAGCCTCAAAGGAAGGCAAAGGCACACCCCCTTTGAACAAACCTTGCCTAGAAACCCCCATGGTAGGTTTGCCTTAGTCAGAAATGACTTGAAGGCACATAGGCAAACACCCACAAATTTCTTTTGCAGGCTGAACTCAGTTGGCAGCAAGGAGAGGAAGCTGAAGAAGACCAAGGGGAAAGGGAGGGGAGAGGAACCAAGATGGGAAGGGAAGGGAAGGGAAGGGAAGGGAAGGGAAGAAAGAAAGAAAGAAAGAAAGAAAGAAAGAAAGAAAGAAAGAAAGAAATCCTTTCTGAGGGAGACAACACTCAAATTCCCTCTCTCTCTCTCTCTCTCTCTCTCTCTCTCTCTCACACACACACACACACACACAGACACACACACACACACACACACACTTACCCTCTCCATGCCTCTCCCTCCAGCTTCTGCCACGGAGGGCTGCTGTTTATTCCGCTTTCTCTTTGGGTTTGTGAGACGCTGTGGGTTAAAAAAAAAAAAAAGCCAGCGGAGGTTTTTGGAGGAGGAGGATAGGAGGGAGCTCCTACTGGCTGTCTCTTTCGTCAGATTAAGGAGGCTAGTATGGGGCCCTTACTTGACCTCCCCCCCCCCCCGCCAATGCTGATTTGGCAGACTGGTTAAACCGGCCCTGGGTTTACCATATAGTACAAATATGTTTGAGAGCTCTGCCTGATGCCTACCTTCTTGACTTTTTTGAACTTTCAACTTTCTATATGTTTTACTGTCCATTTCTATTTTAAAACTCAGCTTTAATGCTATTCTTATCTATTTTTTTAAAAAATAGTAATTGCTGCCTTTGATGTTTGGCCTCTATTTTATAAATTTTGTTTCTGTTACTGCTTTAAAAATTTTTGAATAGTTATTTTCTGTAAACAGTGAGTACCCTAAGTCAAACATATTTTTCTTTTTCTTTTGGACAGTTTATTATTTCGGGATCCCTGTCTGTTAATGCAATGAATAGTCAAAGCATTTCCTTGGTGAGATATATAACAATTCCTCCTCTCCTCTAATGGTAGAATTACTGACCAACACCCTTCTGATCACATATTCAGGTCCATATCAGCCATCTACACTATTCACATGTGTAGTTATCATAAACACTGTCCAGGAGTGGTGAACATCAAGAACGTCAGCAGCTAATCTAGAAAAGGGGCCAGCCAATTCCCACCTTTTTTGTTGTTGCAGAAATCATGGAACAGCAGACCTACGGATTGAAAAGTGAGTTTTATTACACCGGTGGGCCTGAGTGGAGTATCTTCCAAAGAGTCAAAGCCCCGAGCCATGACTACAGAATAAATTTATACAGTATAATGACTGTATGCAAAAACAATTCCCTCCTCCTTCTCTTTGGTGTCAGCAATTTCTCTGCGACAATTGTTGATAGTTCAGAAAGTACAAGGCAAGATAGCTTAGGTACACTTGGGTACAGTTCGAGCGTTATTAGAGAAAGAATTGTTTACATCAGCCTATCATATGTTTATGGAACATAGAGTTGATTAGTAAGGAACATTGACTAGGCCTGAGAGTTAAAGGAAAAAGACTTTTCAGAGTCGCAGAGTCTCATGGGCTATCTAGTCTGACCCCATTACAACAGTGATTGTAAGATTACAGCATTTAGCAAATAGACATAAGAGTCGAAATGGCTATTACATTGTTACCCACACACACTAAAAGGCACCAGAGGGTTTGGCATTGGGAATCTGCCACAGGGTCCAGACAGCTTAGTTTTTTAAGGTATCAGGGCATCTCCCAAGTATCTTTGTGTTTTGGCATGAACTTTGCTACTCTACAGCTCTACCCAGATAACAAATAGAGGCTGGAATCCAGTGGGTTTGTCCCAGCTAGAGTAGGCCCATTGAATCAATTGCTGAATGGCGAGTCAACACATAGGTAAATCCCACTGATTCTATGGGTCTACCCTACTTGAGACTAAAAATAGGATTTGGACCAGAGAGGAGTACTGCAGTTCAACAGCACCTTGGGCTAGGAATTATGAAAGATTTAGAGCATCTGGAGGTACTCCTTACCATTGGCTGGTTCTTTGTGTCTTTCTTTCAGGTGAAATGGAGTTTGGGAATGAACATCATAAATGCTATAATGGCACTAACTGGCATCCCTATTTACATGGTAGAATTCATTGTAAATGGTCGTAACCAGACATATTTGGCAGTGGTAAGTGGACACATTCAAAGAAAAACATTGAATGTATGGAGAAGGTGGAAGGAAGGCAATATATGTAAAGGGAAAGAAAAGCAAACACAATTTGAACTTGCTGTCTTCAGTTATTCTTTTCCACAGCCAAAGAGAAGAGTAGCATTTTGTTTGAATAGGACTTTGTAGCGTTGGCAGTGGAAAATACCATAGAAGAAAAGAGAACACAAATTTTAAACTGCACTGCTGACTTGTCTTCATCCTGCATGTCCCTTTTTTTTTTTTTTTTTTGAATTTTGGTGTGTGGTGTTAGAAATCTGGGATTCTAGCAAGCTCAGGAATTTGGGTGAAATGTATGTCCATAGATTGGCAATAGAGGAGCCCACAATCATCACCAAACCTGATTCTTTAATGCACTCTGCAGATCTCATGACCATTCCTTGTTCCTAGACCCTTTGATCAATAGATTTAAAACAGTCAACACTTCCCCAGCCTTCCCCCTGCCCAAAAAAGTCAGTGGTACTCAGAATATGATTACATACTTCCTTATGTTGCAACTGAATTAATCTGTAAAAACAAAAAAACAAAAAAAAAACACCATAAACATATGCTTCTCCGCTTTGCAGGCTGCAGGTCTTGGGGTTTCTGCTCTACTCTTCATGTTCAACCTGCTGGAGTTCTGCATCGCAGTTTCAGGAACTCATTTTGGATGCCAGGCAACCTGTTGTAACAATGCAATGGTAAGTATTTGAATGGCTTGATTGCTTCTTAAGTAGATTGAAAAGCCTGCAGAGAAGATACCAAGATTATTCTGCTGTTTTTATTGCGGTCTGTTCACATGATGCTCCTCCTTAGCTCCACTCCTGGATCCACTCCAAGCTACTTCTTCTTGCTTTCAAAGACCTACAGGACCATGTACCCACTATTCACCCTTCCTTATATCCTGCCAGTGCATTGTTACTGGTGATCTTCACTCCTTCATGTCTACTTCCCACCCAGATGTCCTCTACTTCCTCAAAAACTCTGCCCTTCTTGTCCTGCTGTTCTGTATGTTTGGAAGTGCCTCTCTGAAAGCTTACGAGATGCAGCCTCTCTTACACGCTTCAAATCCTTCCTCAAAACCCACTTTCTCTACAAAGCCTCTTATACTCAACCACTAGCACTTTTGCCTGACTGTAATGGAATCTGTAATGAAGCCTAAATGTATGAAACTGAACTGACCATGTGTTACTTCCCTGTTTACCCTGCTTTCACTTCCTTACCTTTGCTCAGTGGTTTCATAGTGTTGGATTTAAGATTGTTAAGCACCTCTACTACAATGTCAGTCAGCCCTACTCAGTACAACCAATGGTAATGGGATAACATCTAAAAGGCCACCAGTTGCCCAAACTTACTGAAAAGTGTAAGGCACACTGATGACACATCAACCTTATCACATCTGCAGCCTGCAGTTCAACTTTCTTCTCATCTCACTGCGTTATTATACAAAACATGTATTTCAGTTGTGGCAGTCTTTTTGTAGGAAGAAGGTGTCTACACTCAGGAACAGCTGCGCTTGTTTATGCTGCTGAGGTCAAAACACAGGGGGCCATTAACTGTTGAGCTGAAGGACATGTTAACGTCCCCCTTTTTTCTCTTACATTTGACACCTTGTTCAGAAAATACATTTATTGTACAACAGATGTGCATGTTCCTATAAACAGGCTGCAGTCTTCTCTCAAGATTACATATCTTGCACGAGGATATAGTTTTCCTCATCTCCCAACTGGCAATTATTTTGTATTTGGGAAAATGTTCTTTTCTTTCTCTCCAGAAAATGCATTCATTACAGTTCTGATTTCTAGATCAGATCCCACAACATGATCCATACAACATGAGTTTGGATTTCAAAGTATTGCCTTTGTAATGGGAAAAAAATGGTGTATAGGCTCTATTCCTTACCAGAGTGGCAGGAGCCATACTGGGAGAGTTCATCAGTACATCAGTTTTGAGCAGGTATTTTTGTAGCAGCATGGAAGAATCATGTCAAGATGATGACAGTGACAACTGTGGTGATGATCACAGTGAAAATATTTCTTATATTAAATGCTTCATTCATTCATTTATTTTTGTGTTTCAAGCTGTAACTTACATGACATACACTGTCCTTGGAGATGGATCTAATCTTGTTCAAGGCAATTCTTCTCCTCCATACTATCCCAGCCAGTATCCTGCAGGCAGCTCTCAAGCTTAGGAACAAATCTAAAATGGAAGATATGAAAGATATCATCGACACCAGCAATCTCAGTAGTAAAAAAAATCTGATTTTGCAGACTTTGTACCCAGACTATGCTATGGTTTCAGCTTTTAGTAGACCATTCAGCTGGTTAAATGGCCTGAAATTTGGGATGGAATGAATATAGTGGTAGTGTTACATAGCAGATTTGATGTTCCAACTCTCCTTAAATTCCTTTAATTTCAAGCAAAGAAGAACTGACTAATCTAAAGCTGACCCTTGCCTGGGTTCCTTTGAGGTTACCCCCATCTTTTTTCATACCCACACACTAAGACCAAGGGGCCACATAATGGAGTGCTCCACAGGAGCTCCAGCCACCAAAAGCCACTAGAGTAGGAGTGGGCAAAGTTAAGTCTGCTGTGTGACACACACACGCACACCCAGGATCATCCCCTCAAATCAATCTAGGGGTGTAGTACAAGAAAGGCAAAGTGGGGGCATTGTCACCTCCAAATGATACTGCATCATAAAGATGCCTAATGATCGTGAAAGGGTGCACTTACCAGATGATGTCGCCCTTTTGTGATCATAAAGTAAAAAAAAAAGAAAGGTACTTTAATTGATGGCTCAAGCTGTCAATGATTCCCATAGCGATTTTCTGCTGGCATTGCCAGCATTTGAATCCATGTGCCATTGTACTCATGTGAATAGAGCATCAATGGGCAAACACCTCCGGGCATGATCAGGACAGCCAGGTAGGGTACACCCTTTTTATAACCCACCCACCCCAGTGTACTTGGAACTTTTAAAATGCATGTCTATGCTTTCTTTAACTTTTTGTGTCATTGTTTTGTTTTGTTTTTTAATTCCGGTTAAAGCCTCTTCTCGAGATAATCTGGGAGATTTCAAATCAGGAAGTAAACAGAGTGCCGTTTGAGCTCTGTTAGTGCCTGGGCTACCTCTTTAATGCCTATAAAGGTAGGTCTGATACAGGGGCTTCTTTTGCCGGCATAAAAACACCCCAATTTATGCCAGCAAAAGAACATTAAAGTGGGGTGGTCTGATAAAGTCCCTAGTATTGTTGCAGTAACTTAAAACTTCAGCCAAGCATTTAAAATACAGTTTAGACATGCAAAGAACAGGAACAGGGAACATTATCAAGAAAATGCAAACAGAATAGAGTTCTGGAGATGAATGATATTCAGTGCTTCACTCTCTGGAATGCTAGATATTTAGAGAATGAAGGAAAATTTCATGGGGTAGAATTCTTATTTGAGGGAGTGATATGGTACTCTCATTTTGCCATCTCCTGGTAGCTATACCTCTAGACACCCCCACTCCCACTCTCATATTTTACATCACCAAAACCTCTGAAACATAGTTTACTGTTTAAACATAACCCCCCCACACCTGCAGTTCATGCGGTTATAATCCTTGGATGGAAAGATGAACAAAAATGGAAGGTGGATAGATGGCAACATTATATTTTGGAATATAGAATGTTTGATTTTACATTGGAAATAAGAATAAGGTATATGGGTCAATTGAAAGAAGGGGATTAAATAAGGAAAAGGAATGAACAAATAGAAATAATTAAAGAGGAGGGGTAAAATATTATAAAAGGTACAATTAATATGATTCTCCACATCAAAGGTAAGGGATTTTGATTATATAATAACTTGTTCCCTGGGGGCAGGTGGGAGGGAGGGAAATATTATAGTAGAAGGAATATCAATATATGGGTTATTCGGATAATTAACTTGATAATTATATGTTAGTACTAATCCTCCACATTGACAACTCCTTGACGCCCCCTTCTCATGGGGGAGAGGCTTGCGTACACTAATGAAGTTTTGAGCTATGCTGGCAGTGGCATAATAGCCACCGGTAGGGCCTCCCATGCCAGAGAGGTCAAAACCAAAGGGTCTGACAAAGAGCGTCAAAGGGCAGGATGGGCTCTCTAGCCTTATGGCAATCATCCTAGGAGAAGGAAAACTCTAATCCCAAACCCGGGCAGATGGTGCTCGTCCAACCCTGTAAGGTCAACCATCTAAGAGAAGGAAACTCTAATCAAACCTACAACCCGAGGACCTTGCTGCTGCCGTCCATGCTTGCAAGGCCACAGCAGATGAACCTTTGGTTTAAAGAGTGAGCCAGTTCTGTGCACGCTGCATTCCACCAGAAAAATCCATTGCACAGGCTCGAAAGATAAATCCAGTTCCAAAAAAGCCCCGTGGCGATAGGTGAGGGACAAAACAGCAGGTATAAAGATGCACTGAAAGCCACAGACCCAACCCTGCATGCAGGTGGCTCAGGACTTTGGTCGCTCGAGGCTGACTCGGGAGATGACAGTCATGTTCGGCAGCATCCTGAATGACCAAGCTGTCATTAGATATGCAGAGTGCGGTCATTCACTGTTCATCCGAACAGTGACACATGCAGCAAAATAGCGTGAGCCTTTTGAGCAAAACAAGTACTCCTCTGGTGCAAAGAAAAAATGCCATCTGAAAATCCTTTATGGCTTTTATTAATAAACAAGTGAGAACAAAATAAACAATAGAAGACATTCACCCATGCTTCTATATGCCTCAAGATTCTTCTGGAGCTAAGGCAAATAGCTCCTCAAAACAAGAAAAGCACACAGTCTAGAAACTTAAACTAGCTTGAAAAAACCCCTCCCAGTTATATAGCTTTTCAGCATTCAGTCTTCCTGAGAAACGAAAGAAGAACTAATTCCAAGTTTCGATTTCTCATTTTCAACCCCCAAAGAACAGAATAACAAGAATAGACAGATTTATGAGCTTCTGATAGACTGGCTGGCGCCTTGGTGAAAAAATTTACTCACAATATCTATTTTCCCTGACACAAGCAGCCTTTTTTAAGGAGAGCACTGCTTGCTCCATATGGAGAGGGGCCTAGAAAAGGTGGCCTAACAAAAGCTTATCCCCATCTACCTGGCTGGCTAGCCACGGCCAATGGGCATTTTCTGATGCAGTCAAACAAAGGCAAAGAAACAAAGGCACATACTAGCCTCCAAAGGTGTAAATAAACTGACGCTTGCATGCTGGAACATCAGAACCATGCAAGACTCTGCAGATAGTGGATGGCCTGAGTGTCGCTCTGCTCTAATAGTCCATGAACTATCACGACTTAATATTGACGTCGCTGCTCTTAGTGAAGTTCGTCTCCATGAGGAAGGCAGCCTTAAAGAACACGGCACCAGCTACACACTTTCCTGGTCTGTTAAACCCAAAACTGAAAAACATCTTTCAGGAGTAGGCTTTATGATTAAAAACTCCATTGCCTACAAACTCAAAATCTTGCCAACAGGACACTCTGATCGCATTATTTCCTTATGCCTCCCACATGTTGTTCTCTTCAGTATATATGCCCCAACTATGCAAGCCAACCCTGTAGAGAAAGACAAATTCTACACAGACCTACACCACCTCATACAAAAAGTCCCTGTGGAAGATAAAATTATTATCCTTGGTGACTTCAATGCCAGAGTCAGAAAGAACTCCGAAGCCTAGAAAGGTGTTTTAGGCAAGCCTATTGTTGGAAATTGCAATGATAACCAACGCCTCTTGCTAGAGTTCTGTGCAGAACAACAGCTGACTATTACAGACACTATCTTTCAGCAGAAAGATAGCTTGAAGACAACCTGGATGCATCCCCAATCTAAACTCTGGCACCTCATTGACTATGTTCTCGTCCGCCAGAGAAACATTCTCAATGTCCGTCATACTCGAGTGATGCCCAGTGCAGAATGCCAAACAGATTATCGCCTTGTAAGATGTAAATTAAATCTTCATCTTAAGTTCAAACCTAAGAGGGGTGGCATCTTAAAGGGGAGACTCCAAGTCAACAATCTTCAACAAGCTACCATGAGAGACAACTTCCAGGTAAATCTGCAAACAAAACTTGAAGACCTCCCTACAGAGCCTTCTCCTACAGTGCTTTGGCAACATATCAAAAACAGTATTCTGTAGTCTGCAGAAGAATCCCTCGGGTTCTCCCACAAGAAAAATCAAGACTGGTTTGATGAAAACAACCAAGAGATCCAGGAGCTGTTGGCAAAGAATAGAACTGCTCACCAGGCATACCTCACCCAGCCAACTTGCCATGTAAGAAAAGCAGCTTTCTGCCTCACATGTAGTAAACTTCAACAAAAACTCTGAGACATGCAGAACAAGTGGTGGATCAATATAGCAGAAAAGACACAACGCTGTGCAGATCTGGGTGATCTTAGAGGACTTTATGACGCTCTTAAAGCAGTGTTTGGACCTAGTTATCAGGTCCAAAGCTCCTTATACAGTACAAATGGTCAAACACTAATTACTGATAAAGCCTCCATCCTGAATCGATGGGCTGAACACTTTCAAAGCCTCTTCAGTGCCAACCGAGTAGTCCAAGGCTCAACTATCCAACATATGATACAAAAAACAATGAAAAATAAACTGGACATAGCTCCCACTTTGGAAGAGACCCTTAAGGCCATACAGCAGATGAAAAATGGCAAGGCAGCTGGGATTGATGGAATCCCACCTGAAGTTTGGAAACACCGAGGTCATGTACTCCATGTTAAATTCCACAAACTTCTTGTGAATTTCTGGGGGAAAGGGGAACTGCCATCAGATCTCCGAGATGCAGTCATCATCACCTTGTACAAGAAAAAAGGAGAAAAATCCAATTGCTCAAACTATCGAGGTATAACACTGCTCTCTATTGCTGGAAAAATCCTTGCAAGGATACTCCTGAAAAGATTAGTTCCTGGTTTTGCAGAAGAACTTCTTCCTGAAAGCCAATGTGGCTTCAGAGCCAATAGGAGTACTACAGATATGGTATTTGCCCTTAGACAACTGCAAGAGAAATGTGGAGAGCAGAACAAGGGACTCTATGTAACATTTGTCGACCTCACCAAAGCCTTCGACACTGTGAGTAGAAAAGGTCTGTGGCAGATCCTGGAAAGACTAGGATGTCCCCCCAAATTCCTTAAAGTGATTATCTTGCTACATGAGGGCCAGCACGGTCAAGTCAGATATGGTGATGTTCTTTCAGAGCCCTTTCTAATAACTAATGGAGTGAAGCAAAGTTGTGTTCTTGCTTCAACTTTATTTACAATCTTCTTCAGTATGATGCCCCAAAGGGCTACGGCAGAGCTCGAAGAAGAAGATGGCATCTATATACGTTACCGTATTGATGGTAGCTTGTTTAACTTAAGCCATCTGAGGGCTCGCACTAAGACTCTAAACTATCTAGTCCATGAGCTGCTCTTCGCTGACGATGCTGCCCTTGTTGCCCACACAGAAGCAGCTCTGCAGCATCTAACATCCTGAGGTGAAGCACAAAAATCAGTGTGTATAGAGCCATTGTACTGTCTATTCTCCTTTACAGGTCTGAAACATGAGTCACCTATCGCAAACACTTACGACTCCTCAAACGTTTTCATCAGCGCTGTATACGCACAATCCTAAATATACACTGGACTGACTATGTGACAAATGTTGCTGTCCTTGAGCTAGCAGGGATCACTAGCATTGAGGCCATAATATTGAGAACACAGCTGCACTGGGCAGGGCACATTTCTAAGGGTGGAGGATCATCACCTCCCAAAAATAATACTCTACGGTGGACTCGCCTTGGGTCAGCGTAAGAGGGATGCTCCAAAAAAGCGATACAAGGATTCCCTAATAATAATAATAATAATAATAATAATAATAATATTTATTTATACCCCGCCCCTCTGTTAAAACAATCGGGGCGGCTTACAAAAATTAAAATACAATACAGACAAAATCCCCAAACACCCCCCACCCCACCCTCCCCCATAAAAAATATTAAACAATTATAAATTAAAACCAACTGATATAAAATCAGTTCAGATTCCCTGAAACAACATCTCAGGCTTGGCCAATTGATCACCAACAATGGTCCACCCTGGCTTCTCATCAGGAGGCATGGAGATGCACTATCCACAATGCTGAGCTTTATTTGAGAACTCACGCTGAACAAGTCTTGAAGAGAAACGACAATGCAGAAAGAATCACAACCTGGAAACATCACCCAAGGGTACCTTCTGCTGTGCTTTCTGCAACCGGACTTGTTTATCTCCAATTGGCCTTTTCAGTCATCAGCGCGCTTGTAGAAAGCGCAGGATGAGTCCTTCCTGAATCTTCATTTGCGAAGAAAAGCCAGAGAGTACTAATGGTTTTGTATTAATATTTGGATATATCGTGTGTGTGTGTGTGTGTGTGTGTGTGTAAAAATAATGTTTGTTAACTATCTCAAAAATTCAATAAAAGTTTATTAAAAATTAACACTCACACAGGTCTTGATAATTTTTTTAAAAAAAGAAACTGGAAATTACCAGGCAGTCAAAGCTTGGCAAATTTTTGGTGTGGGAGTGCTTGGAAATGGTGGCCCGCCAAGGTCTGGGGGAATACAAAATAACCTCCCCAACTCTTCAGAGGTTGCCTACCCCTGAACTGCTAAGTGCTATAAGTTGCAGAGCAGCATCCAGGACAACTGGTGAGAATAAAATGGGAAATGTAGTTGCCATGATGCTATTATGCTGCTTGCTTAAAGCTATGGTGCTTTCTGTGCCACATAGACTACTAGGAACTGTAACCAGGCTTGTTTGGCACACTATTAGGGATGGAAAGAATATGCAAAAATATATTTTTAAAAAGGATCAAACAACATGTTCTTTGAGTGCTGAGAGAAATTCTGATGAGAAGAATCCTAAACTGATAAGAATCCTTGCCATTCAAGACTTACTTTGCCCAAACTTTGTATGTGGTTGTTTTGCAAAGAAAACAGAAATATATTTTCCTTGCACATAAAATGCTGTTTCCTGCATAGAAAATATTGCAATTGGGGATTTATTCTGTGCAAAATTCGTACATGATTGATTTGCATAGAAAACCACATTTTATCTGCAGGAAACAGCATTTTCTTTGCAAAATGACCACATGCAAAGTTTGCACAGAATATGTCCCAAATCTGAATAGCCTTTGAAAATTGTGGAGTTTTCAAAGATTTTCTCAAAGTGGGAAGAAACTTTCTAACATTACTCATTGCTGTAGCTTCTACAGAAAGAAACTACAGCCAAGATCCTGCCTTGAAGTAGCATAGAGTAATTTCTTTATGTGAGACCCAAAGCTTATTTTGAATGTGATGTATAATGTTTGTGAAGAAAAGCCAAAGAGAGAGAGAGAGAGAGAGAGAGAGAGAGAGAGATAACCAAATGTCCAGCCAAATGTGCAATGGAATGCATAATGAAAGGTACTGAATGAAAATGAAAGGCACAATGTATCAACTGAAAATTCACATCCACATGTGTAACACCATCACATGCACAGCTTCACTTCCATGACCTTGAACTCAATGTGGACGTTGTGCATTGGCTAAAAATATCCAATCACTTCTGTAGGTGAACATGCACATCTCTGTGTGACACCAACAGGATTCTGGACAAAACAGATATAAATGAAAGAACTGGGTCCCACCCCTGGAGAAAGGCAGCATATAAATGAAGTAAGTAAGTAAGTAAGTAAATAAATAAATAAATAAATAAGGACATCAGTGGTAATCTACTGCCCAAACCCTACCAGTGCAGAAGTCCATAGTTAAAACATTACTGTTTAAAAACTTCCAATGAAAGAGAATCCACCACTTTCTGAGGTTAGGCTACTCAACAGTTGAACAGCTCTTGCATCAGGACATTCTCTCTCCTGCTTACCTGGAAACTCCTTTCATGGGATCTGCATCCAATGTTTGGATCCTGTCCAACTGAAGCAGCAGAAAACAAACTCACTCCATCTTCCGTATGACAGGTTTTCAGTTATTTAAATGTGGCTACCATATCACCTTTCACCACATGAAATCTATTTCTCCTTGGACTTTATTGCACCAGCCTGTTGTCTCACAGCCATCTCATTGAAAGAAATGGGAACATTCATATCAATTTGAAAACAATCATTATCACACTTCTTTGCATTCATGTTATTATGCCACGTCTGAGATCCATGGTCCTATGGTTGCTCTTCTGCACCATCTCACTAACCACACCTTCCCCATGTATGCTCTACCCAGTGCATGTGTGTCTTTCAATCTCGTATCCTACCCACAGGGCCACCCCTCACTCCATTTTCCAGATTGCCACCACAACATCTCAGCCAGATCTTAAACTCCTCCCCAGCCCATTTATTTCAACTTCCAGCGGTCTTTCTCCTAATCCTGAGAGGAATGAGTCAATGATCTGGGACAGTAGGTAGAGAGGAGGAGGGGTGAGAAGATAGAGATATTTAGACTGGAAAAAGCAACCACAGCCTGCTTGGGAATAGGGAGGGCAAGAGGGAAGAGTGGGAAGAGAAGGGGAATCAATATCAGAACTGCAATGGAAGGGACCTATCATACTCCCTATCATAGTGGAAAAGCAGAGATATTGGGAGCCATTGATGGGGGTTTCCATCAATGAAAAGGTGTGCTCTAACAACAATTGAAAGACAAAGGAACAAGGGGACAGGCATGACATCATGTGATAAGTACCAGTCATAGATGCTATTATCCAGCTTTAATTTTGATTTACCATCCTCATGTGATAAAGTCCTTTATTCATGGAAGATGTTCTTTTGATACATGAGTGATTGGGAGAAGTTACTCTAGTGCTAGGAGAAGCTTTTCAGTCCATACCCTCCAACATTTCACAGATGAAAACCAGGACACATATGGCCAAGCAACATCAGAGTGGCTAAAATGGCAAACATTACTAATGAGGAAGAACAGACAAACTGGGGATTTTATCACACCAGGCAAATATGGCATCATAAGGACACCTAATGATTGTGAAAGGGCGATCATGTGTAGGGAATAAGGCATACTTTTTATTGATGGGCTAAGCTATCAATAGATCTCCCATTCCACTTTTGTGCCAGCATTGCTAGCATTTGAATCCTTGCACCATTGTGCTCACATGAATGCAGTGTAAATGAACACTTCCAAGGTGAGATCAGGACAGCCAGGTAGGGGACACTCTTTTTTCTTTTCTTTTTTTTACTTCCCCAGTTTACTTGGTACTTTTAAAGTGTTGTTCCTTTGCTTGTGTCTATGTTTTATGTCTTTATTTTACTTTAATTTTTGAATTTCCCATGTTAGCATCTTCTCACGAGAATTGGTGAGATCTCAATCCCAGAAGTAAATGGAGCTCTGTTTATGCCAGGGCTGCCTCATTGATGGTCCTAAAGGCAGATCTGGGGGGGGGGGTCTTTTGCCAGCATAAAAATGCCACAATTTATGCCAGCAAATGAACACTAATGGGAGTGGTGGTCTGATGAAGTCCTAGGAGAGGCAGTAGCAGTTTGCTTTTGCCTGAGCCTACTGGAAGGGCAAGATTCTGTCCCTTCTCCTCCACCACCACCCCAGAGTTAATTGAGTACTAACTACTTTTGCACTTTGGACTCAGTTTGCATCAATTAAAGTAAACCAACAAAGGAGGGAAATGGGAGGAGAAGAGAGAAATTGGGACCTTTTAATACAAATGAAAATGTGAGACAACAGAGGATTAACCAGGACTATCCCTGCCAAATCAGAACAGGACAAATTGGAAGTTATGTAACTATAAAAGTAACTACAGTAAAACAATTACACTGTAAAGAAGTGAGGTTATCCCTTGTTAAGTTGCAGCTGTAATGTGACTTGGGACTTTATCAGACGAGGAAAAAAAGGCACCAAAACGATGTGATAACAACATTATGGGTAGTCATTATCAGATGACGTCATTCTTCTCCCGTGGCCAGTCTATCAATTAGCTGGTAATAGGACATCACTTTCAATTGACAGCTGAAACCCTCAATAGATCGGCAGTGCTGGCTTTTTGCTGGCATTGCCAGTGTGTGAAATTTAGTTAGTTAGTTAGTTAGTTATACCCTGCTCTTCAGCCACAAGGTTATCAGAGTGGCTTACAAATTGTTTTAAGCAATAGCTATTTACACATCTACACTGCATTAAACAGTTTCCAATGTGTGTTAGCTAATTGCCCCCACAAGCTGGGTACTCAATTTATGAAAGAATGGAAGGCTGAGTGAACCTTGGAGCCCGCTGGAATCGAACTTGCAATGTGGTGACTTGCAGTACTGGCATTTAATCACTGCACCACCAGGGCAAATCTTTGGCCCTTTAAATCTCATCACTGAAGAGTAAATGGCTAGATGGGGCACAACACTTCCCGGTAAGATCGCAACATCCAGGAATGTTACTAACTTCTAATGACCCTCCCCGGGTTACTTGGAAGTTTTTAAGTGTGTTTAGGTGCTTAGTGTAACTTAAAATGTTTTGTTTTTGTTTTTGTTTTTATTTTCCCATGCGATAAACGACCACGAAAATATGTGAGATTTCAGAAGAGGAAGTGAATGGAGTTCTGTTCACTTCCACTTCATTGCCAGGGAAGCCATTGATGGGGAGAGAATATAAGTGCAGCGGGGGACGTTCTTTTGCTGGCATAGAAATGTTGTTTTTTTCTATGTTGGCAAAAGAATGTTTAAAGGGGCTTGTCTGATAATGGTTATGCTTTAGTTAATGAGAAAGAGAATGAACTACAAGTAATACATTTGTGATGAGTTATCTTGGATGTCTGGATAGAACATCACTGGGCCACTTTCCAGACTGATTATGAGACAAATCTGTGAGTTTCTTTCATATCCCTGGGACATACTGTAGCCACAAGAGAAGGGAGGAGCACAGAAAATGTAGGTGTGGTTGTCTGTATACACAATTTGCACCTTCCTTTGTTCTTTGCCAAAGAAGTAACCAGATACTTGTCCTCACATACACAGCTACTGACAACGAAATCCCTGACATCAAGAAGGATTTGGTCATAATTTTACACAAGGAGTTCATCTGTAAATTCCAAATGCTATATACAACAGGGATTGCCCAGTTGATTACTTTGAGAAGCAGAAGGACACATCACTAGGTGGACCTTCTGATATGATCCCAGAATGAAAATCTTAATTCCCTATCCTGTCCTTTGAATATTTCAGCCATTTTGCAGAGCCAGAAGCTGAACTTAAAAAAAATATGAAGGCAGAAACACAGGTTTGAACTTGTAGCTCCACAATGCTGCAGAGCTTTATTAGAAACATGCAAGGTTAACCATAGGAGGTTTAGAATATCCATGGAATAACAAAGGGGTCCCAGTATATTGATCAATAACAAACACTAGATAGTAGTGAAATGAACCAAGGTAAAGCCATCTTTGCTGAGAATGCTGAAACTGTAATAGACCTTGACTGCCTGAGGATACTGTAGCAGCTTTAGAAACTGCCAGGAGCTACAATTTGCAGCAGTAAAAGGTATCCATTTCTGTAACACTAGTGTAGAGGAGGCATTAGCATATGAATAGCCAGTGGTCTTACTGATGTGTCCTAAACTGAATGAGATCATGAGAACCTTTCTCCCTAACATGTGTACAGACCTAGAAATGGGTCTATAAATTCAGTTTCTACTAATAAAGTTGTTCTTTGCTTGTTCCTGACATTGACTGTGTGAGTCTCTGTTCAAGAGTAAACAAACCTCTTATGCCAAAGACCTTTCTACAAGGATTCAGGATCCAAGGAATGCTGTTTTACCCATAAGTCTATGGGTATAAGTCCAGGTCTGGCAAATCGGCTGATACCTCAGTTCTCCCCCTGCTAACAATTTGGAGCTCCCTGTCCAGGATCTACAGATACGAGCTCATCTACGCTGACTTGGGCCTACCTTCATTGGAATGCAGAACCTGCACACAGAGGCTGAGCTGTGGTCTGGTGAGTTTTCTTGCCTTCTGAAAGGACTCGTGGGAGTCTGGGTGAGGGAGGTGCCTAGTTGCAGATCCCCCTGTAGGAAAGGTGGAGGGATGCAGAGAGCATCCCCAGTGCCAGCCCACTGGGACTGAAGTGCTGGCTGTGGAAAGATGGGCAACTACCAGTAAGGGCAAGCCAAAAATTCCTGAAACTGGTAGATCTTTGCATGCACAAGTAGCCTGAGTACATAAGGGGGTCCAAGACAGATGACAGGATCTAGCCAGAGTGGAGATCCTTTGAGCCAGGACCTCTTCAGGAGATGTGGAAAAAAATCATTAACCAACATCCTAAACAATTAAACTACTGTATTTGGATCTGTGGGAGGGAATGGCAGCCCAATAGAGAGCCACTTTTCCCCAGTCTTGGGTGCTGCCCCTTCCCCAGACCTCCAACAAAATTCCTCAATGCTTGGGCAATCCTGTGTTCCTTCTTACCCCCCCCCCTATTTCACTGAAACCCCCCTCAGACAGCCACCTTTGCCCCCCCTACCACACCCACCTCCCATCTCAGCACCTGCAGTCACTTCACCAAGTGTCTCTTCATCTGTTCCTTCACCCACCCTGTGTTGTCATGTCAAACCTCCACACCGCTTTCTGTTGTTGGGGCAAGTCAGCCTGTGTTGTCCTTGGGAAGGGGAGAGAACAGCGAGGGTGTGGAACTGAGACAGACTGCAGCAGATCAGAGCCTCTGCCAATCCTTAGCCTGGTTCTTCCTGGGGAGTGGAAAAGGCAGGCAGAGCTAGAGGCTCCCAACAGGGAAAACCTCTTGACTCTGAAACTGCAGATGGCTGCTCTGGAAGAGCAGTTGCATGGAATGAAGCAGGACACTGAGGAGCAGAGGCAGTATGACATACAGGTTGAAAATGATTTGTCCTGTGACTACCTGCTCTCTGCTGTACTGGAAGGAAGAAGGAGGTGTGGGTAGGGAGGTTTTTACAGAGGTTCACCCTTGGCAGGAGTGGGACCTCATGCAGTGGTCTGCCCTGAAGGGCACTTTTGCAGTTGAGCCACAGGGGATTTGGGATCTTTTGGAAAGATTGTTCACTATTTGCAACCCCACACACACGGATGTGGAACATGTGTTGATGAAAATGCTGACAGATGAGAGATCCAGGTTGTGGGCAAGAGAGCAGGGTTGGGCAGAAGAGGGAGAAGGGAGGTGAGGCTGGAAACACAATAGGGATCAGATGTCTAGGGCAGGGTCAAACTGGACCAAGACCCAGAGAACAGAGTTGGCAGCTGACCGACTAGACTGTTGGAAAGGAGTTGATAAAGTTGTTGACAATAGTAGGAGCAGGGATTGGAAGTTGAATGGGGTGCCAGGAGTGCAGGGGCACCCAGGGACTTGGGACATCAGGCTAGTCATTGGTCCTAGAAGGTGGATTGCGACTAGGGGAGTGTGCAGTGGCACAGAGAGAAAGCCAGGGAGAAGGCATGAGCAGGCATGTTATTCTTGCTGCCAGCTGGGGCAGGAGGACTATGAGGACGGATTTGAGGAGGAAGGGGAGAGTCTCTAACCTCTAGCTACTAACTGGCAGGTGCCCCACTTGTGCCTTTCCCCCACAGACTCAGGTACCTGCAGGTTCCCAGATGCATCTGCTGCCAGTTGCCCAGCACTACCAGCAAGCTCCACAAGCCTGGGCTCCACTGACCAGTTCTGGAAATGTAAGTCGTGCCTGACAACAGCAATCCTGACATCAGGTATCTGATGGTTTTGTGAGGAGATAAATAAATCCATTTGTGGTTTACTTGCTCTGATTACTCTTGCTCACTCACTGTCCATCACCAAAGAGCCTACACTAACTGTTTACATTGAATGCATTCATTATTCCCTTTCATTAGACACTGGTGCTGTCTTTTCCCTGTTACCTGAAGTTAAGCCTGGATGGTTGTCCACTCACATGCAGCTTGCTATGGGGATGAGTGGAGATACCATAAGCCCGTCTTTCACTTTTCCCCTACAGGTTTCCTACCAGTTCCAGATTAAGTGGCCAGTGTAGACAAGCCCTCAGTCTGCCTAGGAGCGGGGTGGGGGGGGTGGCTCTGGCAGTGGCTCCAGAGCAGTGACAATAATATATCCTCCGTCTGTCCTGATTTGGCTGGGGCAGCCCCAAATAATCCTATGTCACCCCACCTTTTCAACTACTTTAAGTTTCTCTCTCCTCCTCTCACTTTCCCCCTTTGTTTATTTTCATTGCTGCAAACTGAGTTTAAAGTCCAAAAATAGATTGCACTGAATTAACCCAGCAGGGGGGAGATGAGAGAAGGGAGTAGAATCTTGCCTTTCCCAGGAGGACCATGCAAAAGCAAACTGCTGCAACCTCACCTAGCTTGTGTGTTCTTTTTTGTCAATAACTTTTCCCATCTTGACCATAATTTGATGTTCCTTGGGCACACATATTCTGGTTTACATCTGTGAAATGTTGGAGGCATGTAATAGTGACACAAGAGGGAGAAAGTGTGCCCTTTATCCTCTTCCTCTTTCTTCTCTGTCACTCTGGGATTGCAAGAGTCTTTGGAAGGAAAAACATGACTCTCTGGCTCCCTGTTGCACAATAAGAGTAAATGGCCAGGGATCAGACAATAATAGAATCATAGAATCATAGAATTGTAGAGCTGGAAGAGACCACAAGGGCCATCCAGTCCAACCCCCTGCCACGCAGGAAATCTTGATCAAAGCATCCCCGACAGATGGCAATTCAGCCTCTCTTTAAAGACCTCCAAGGAAGGAGACCCCACCATGCTCCGAGGCAGTGTGTTCCACTGCTGAACAGCTCTTACTGTCAAAAAGTTCCTCCGAATGTTGAGGTGGAATCTCTGATCCTGGAGCTTGCATCCATTGCTCCATGTTCCAGTCTCTGGAGCAGCAGAAAACAAGCCTGCTCCATCTTCAACGTGACACCCCTTCAAATACAGTTGTCCCTCCACATTCGCGAACTTGACATTCGCGGTTTTGGTTATTCGCGGTTTTGGGAGGGCTCCCCGGCACCCCCAAAACCGCGACACGGGGCCTCCAGAGGCCCCGTGAAAGACCTGGAGGGAGAGGGGAGGCCTCCACGGGGGCCCCGGAGGCGCTCCGGAGGCCCCATGAAGGCCTGGGGAGGGGGTGGGGAGGCCTTCACGGGACCCCCGGAGGCCCTCTGGAGGCTCCGCGAAGGTCTGGGGAGGGGTGGAGAGGCCTTCGCGGGACCCCAAGAGGCCCTCCGGAGGCCCCGCGAAGGCCTGGGGAGGGAGGGAGAAAGGGCCGGGGAGGCCTCCGTGGGGCCTTGCTAGGCCCCGCGAAGGCCTGGGGAGGGGTGGAGAGGCCTTCGCGGGACCCCCGGAGGCCCTCCGGAGGCCCTGCGAAGGTCTGGGGAGGGGTGGAGAGGCCTTCGCAGGACCACCGGAGACCCTCCGGAGGCCCCGCGAAGGCCTGGGGAGGGGAGGGGAGGCCTTCGCGGGACCCCCGGAGGCCCTCCGGAGGCCCCGCGAAGGCCTGGGGAGGGAGGGAGGAAGGGCCGGGGAGGCCTCTGTGGGGCCTTGCTAGGCCCTGCTAAGGCCTGGGGAGGGATAGAGAGGCCTTTGCAGGACCCCCGGAGGCCCTCCGGAGGCCCCGCGAAGGCCTGGGGAGGGAGGGAGGAAGGGCCGGGGAGGCCTCTGTGGGGCCTTGCTAGGCCCTGCGAAGGCCTGGGGAGGGGTGGAGAGGCTTTCGCGGGACCCCCGGAGGCCCTCCGGAGGCCCCGCGAAGGTCTGGGGAGAGGTGGAGAGGCCCCCGCGAAGGCCTGGGGAGGGATGGGGAGGCCTTTTGGACCATGAAATTGTCTTCCAGGCAAGTAAGGAATTTGCTAGACCTTGAAGTTTTGGTTGAGTTAGATTGCCAGCAAATATCAGGATAGTTGAAGTCACCCATCACTACTACATCTCTCCTTTCTTCATGTGTGTTCATCTGTTCTAGAAAGGCATCATCCAATTCCTCTGTCTGACTTGGGGGTTTGTAGTAGAGTCCCACAATAACATCCCTGTTGTTTCCCTCCCCTTTAATTTTTATCCAGATGCTCTCCACCTGGCTTCCAGTATTGATGTCATGGATCTCTTCACTGGTGTAAATATCCCTGACATATAATGCTATTCCTCCTCCTTTCCTGTTTGGCCTGTTTCTCCTATAAAGGTTATACCCCTCTATTCCTTCATTCCAATCATGTGACTCATCCCACCAGGTTTCAGTAATGCCTATTATATCATATTTGTTTTGTAGTGCTAGGAGTTCAAGTTCATCTTGCTTATTTCCCATGCTCTGTGCATTAGTGTAGAGACATCTAAGATGGTCAAATCATTATTTAGGATTTTATCAGACACATCAAATACAGTGTCATAATGATGCCACATAAATGCAAAAGGGTGTGTCTACTAGATGACGTCACCCTTTCAGATTTGTGTCTTGTTCAAAACCCATCATATTTTGACGGCTTAAACCTTCAATAGATCTCCCCTAGCGCTTTTGTGCCGGCATTGCTGGCATTTAAATCCATGTGCCATTGTAATGATGTGAATGCAGTGTCAATGGCCAGTACAGCCAGAACACTTCCAGGAGAGATCACGGCATCCTGGTAGGGGACACTCTTTATATGACCCTCTGCAGTTTACTTGTAAGTTTTTAAGTGTGTTTATGTGCTTAGTATAACTTTTTGAGTGTTACTTTTGGTTGTTGTTTTTTTAATCCAACACTGTGTATTCTCACAAGAATATGCAGGATTTTGAATGAGGAAGTGAACAGAGCTTTTTCATGGGATAGAAGATAAGTGTCACATGGAGAGTTCTTTTGCTGGCATAAAAACAGCAAAGTTATGCTGGCAAAAGAACAGGGTTTAGGGGGGGGGTCTGGTAAACTCCTTAGTTAAATTACACACTGGCACCGACTGGTGCTCTTTGAAATTGTTTGTAAAGGCAACATATCTCTAGCTGTTTTCTTGGAAAAGCTCTAGCTCAGGAAAGGAAAAAGTAAATCCTGGGGACTGCATTTTCCTCCTCCCCTTCCACTGTTTTTGCAGGCCTGGAACCCTTTGGCTTACCCTTTAGAGAAAAAACTAGGGGGAAAAACTCAGTCAAGTATTAGGAAACATAGGGGTCGGTTCCACAGCAACTTTTGTTAGTGCACTTTCGATTTTGCATCACGGAGTTCCCTCGGCAAAATTTCGGTTCCTGTTTAGTTCCGTGATGTAGTTCCGATGTGCTTATAATGTGGAGTATATTAATATGCGAATTTCTACACATCGAAATATTTCAGTTCCCATGACATCGATATTCCACATACTTTGACAACCCTACCTGTCAATCAACTAAATACGTCATTCATTCTAGACGTACTTCCTTCGGGAATTCCCGCCACCCGTACTCCCATTGGTCATCCACTTCCCCCCTCTTGGGCTTCTGATTGGGCATCTCATCATCTTTTATGGTCTTTGTTCTCTTTGATGGTGCCAATTAAATTGTTGCAGCCATGGAGGTTTTAGCTATGCTCATTTCCTGCTTGTATTTAGCTATTAGAGTTATGATCTCTAATTTCCCTGTATTTCTGACGCATCGTTTTCGATTTCGTGTGGCATTCTTCCGGGGTTCGGTTGTGTCCACGCTTTAGCATTTCTGCAGCTATTTTTTCGAAGACATCGATATTCCGGTGACATAGACATAGCTGCTCCTGTACTTTCTCTTCCCCCCAAAGATCCAGTAAATCAAGAATTTCAGCATGACTCCAAGCTATTCCCCTGCCCCCCTTCTTTGTTCTCTGAACTGACTCCATTAGGAAAACGATAGATGTTTACAGGGATACTTCAAAGCAGATAGGAAAACCGGATGTGTAGGCGGGTTTCTGTGGCATCACTATAAAAAACCGCCCACATCCCTAATTTTAAACATCGCAAATTTAAAAATGACGGACAGTTCCCAAATGCGATCATGCGCAAACTTGCGGCACTTTTTTAAAAAAGGCAGAAAATCAGCGGTGTCATTAAGTGCACCACTTACGGGTGTTTTAGACCCCCTCCTTCTGAAAAGGGCGATGCAGATGTGGAACACATGGGAACTATAAGAATTCTAGGTGAATTCTTTGAGGATTATTTTTGCCGTGTAAACGACCCCATAGGTTTTTTGTGGGGGTTTTCTGGGTTATGAAGCCATGTTCTAGAAGAGTTTATTCCTGACGTTTCACCTGCATCTGTGACTGGCCTCTTCAGAGAATGGTGGTGTGTGGGTGTGTGGGGTTTATAAACTGTGAGTCCCTGTTGGAGATGATTCGTATGTGAATTTGTGTATTCAGTTGTTGGATGTTCAGTTCTTAGGGTGGGAGGATATGTGAGAGGGATTACTATGTAAATATGTGTATTCAGTTGTTGGCTGTTCAGTTCTTAGTGTGGGAGGATATGCAAGTGGGATTAGTGTCCATTGTCTGCTGGGAAACTCCTGTCCCTGGGTAACATTCATTTGCATGTGTTGAGTTTTGATTTTGCTGGTTTTCAGGAATGGTAGCCAAACTTTGTTTACTTTTAGGGTTTCCTCTTTTCTGTTGAAATTGTCCAGGTGTTTATGAATTTCAATAGCTTCCCTATGCATTCTGACCTGATAGTTGTTAGCCTGGTCCAAATTTCGGTGTTTTCAAATAGCATTTTGTGCCCAGGTTGGTTTATAATGTGTTCTGCTACTGCTGATTTTTCTGGCTGGCCCAGTCTGCAGTGTCTCTCATGTTCCTTGATTCATGTTTGCACGCAGTGTTTTGTGGGCCCTATGTAGACTTGTCTGCAGCTGCATGGTATGCGGTAAACTCCTGTGGCTGTGAGAGGGTCTCTTTTGTCCTTTGCTGAGTGCAGCATTTCTTGGATTTTCTTGGCTGGTCTGTAGATCATTTGGAGGTTGTGTTTCTTCATCAGTTTCCCTATTCTGTCTGTGACTCCTTTGATGTATGGTAAAAATACCTTCCCTTTGGGTGGTTGTTTTTCTTCACTCCTGCGTTTTTTTCTGGGTCTGGCAGCTGTTGTAATGTCTGAGCTGGAGTAACCATTAGCCTGTAGAGCCCAGTTTAGGTGTTTCAGTTCGTCCTCCAGGTAGTGGAGTTCTCAGATCCTTTTTGCGCAAACTACCAATGTTTTTATTGTGCTTCATTTTGTCCTGGGTGATGATTGGAGTTCTTGTGTAGGAATCTGTCCATGTATGTAGGTTTTCTGTATACCTTGTGTCCTAATCGTTGGTTTGGTTTTCGGATGACTAGGACATCCAAGAATGGCAATGTTCCTTCCTTTTCTTTTTCCATCGTGAATTGGATGTTTGGGTGGATGCTGTTCAAATGGTTCAGAAACCTTCCTCTTCTCTATGGCTCCAAATGACGAAAGTGTTATCCACATATTAGAACCATGTTGTGGGCTTTTTTGGTGCTGTTTCCAGAGCTTGCTTTTCAAACTGTTCCATGTAAAAGTTTGCTATGACTGTACTCAGAGGGCTTCCCACGGCTACCCCATCTGTCTGCTTATAGAATCCATTGTCCCACTGGAAGTAGCTTGTGGTGAGGCGATGTTCGAACAGGGCTGTGATGTCTTCTGGAAACATTTGTTGGATGAGTGCCATAGTGTCTGTTATGGAGACTTTGGTGAACAGGGAGACCACATCAAAGTTGATCAGTCTGTCCCCAGGTTTCAGTTCAAAGTTGTTGGTTTTTTCTATGAAGTGAGCTGAATGCTTGATGTAGTGGGGGGTTGGCCTAAATGGGTTTATAATTGTGTGGCTAGAAACTTAGGACTTTTTCAGATGGGGAAACCCCCCCCCCCAGGGAGGTCAGGAGAAGAACAGGGCTGTCGCGCTTACACAGCCCTGTTTCAGACAGCCCTGTCCTCCTCTGTCCTCCTCCCAACCTTCCCCCGTGTTGTGGGTGCCACTTTTTATTGATGGTAAACCTCCGTGAATAAAAAGCGGCACTGGCAGCATGGGGGAAGGTCAGGAGGAGGTTGGGAGGAGGACAGAGGAGGACAAGGCTGTCTGAAATGGGGCTCTGTAACCGCAACAGCCCCGTTCTTCTCCAGATTTCCTCAGGGGTGTGTGTGTTCCCCCATCTGAAAAAAAGTCCATAGCCAAGTCATACATGGGGGATCCAATGGCAGTCACTAGGTCCATAGAGTTTTGGGGGGAGAGCCTCAGATTTGCATAGACTCTGGTGTGTGATTGGCTGGATTGATGAGTTCTTGATCAAGGTATTTGTTATTCTGCTGATTTTTTTTGGTTGGGTCTTGCTTGAGTTTTTTGTATATTTCAGGATCCAAGAGTTCCTTTATTTTGTGTTTGTATTTTTCTGTTTCCATGATTACCGTGGCATTGCCTTTGTCTGCTAGGAGAATGATCATTTCTGGGTCTGCATTGAGATCCCTGATGGCTTTTCTTTCTTTTTTGGTTATCTTGCTGGGTGGTAGTTTTGCCTTTTGCAGAATCCTCCTCTTATCTCTTCTGCCTTGTCCTCTGGGAGATGGGAGAGGGCAGATTCGACATGGGCGATGATGTCTTCAACTGGGATTCTGGTGGTGGTAACTGCAAAATTACCTCCTTTGGACAGGATGGATGTTTCTTCTTTTGAAAGTTTCTGCTCTGTCACATTGATGATAGTCTGTGATATGTCCAACATGGGTTTTAGTTGGTGTTCAATGGCATTTGTTGAATTTTTGTTTCTGCCTTTCTGTGTGGACCGTCATATCTTTTTCCAATTTTTCTCTAGGTGAAGTTGTCGATTTTGTCCCAGTCTTGAATGTTCATCTTTTGACTGATGTTGAGGTGGAGTGATAGTAGCTCCTTGTCTGTGTTAGCCAGTTCTTTGCGGGTGGCATGTATTTTCTCTCGTAACAGTGCTTGTTCCACTCTGTTGTAGATCCGGTTGGCCTGTGGGGATTTTAAGGTCTTTTTAGCAACAGGTCAATGATCAACAGGGACTCACAGTATATAAACCCCACACACCCACACACCACCATTCTCTGAAGATGCCAGCCACAGATGCAGGTGAAACGTCAGGAATAAACTCTTCTAGAACACAGCCTCATGAGCTGGGGAAAAAAACCATAAAAATCCTATGGATGCTGGGCATGAAAGCCTTTGACTTTATATTAGGAAACACCTTAATTGCAAGAGTGATGTTGGGTGAGAGGTGGGTTGGAAGATTTCAGGTTAAACAAAATTTGGGCTGCATCCACACTACACAAATAATACAGTTAAGAACTGGGTTATTTTCCATGGCTTCTTCCTATGGAATCCTGGGATTTGTAGTTTAGTGAGGCACCAGCACTCTGGCAGAGAAGGCTAAAGACCTTGTGAAACTACAGATCCCAAAGATTCAATAGGAAGACGCCATGGCAAATAATCCAGTTTCAAACTGGATTATTTATGTAGTGAGGATTAGGCCTGGATCTCTATCCCTTTTTCAGGGCTAATAAAGTCTAAGTCTAAAGCCATGATCCAATGACATAAGTCTACATCAGCATAGCTCCACTGGCCCAGGAAACAAAGGCAGCTGCTTCTTTCCCTGTTGTGTCAGGGCGACTGAGGCAGTTCTGGTTTGGCTGTACCCCTCAGCATCTCATTTTGCCTTGTGCCCCTGTGGTAAGAGGAATAGCTTTCAACTTCTTTGACAAGGGCAAAGGCTTCTTCTATCTGCTGTATACAAGAGCATCCAAACAGCATCTGGGCACACTCTGTTCAGCAATGAGTGGCCTGGGGGGATGAGTTGCAATCAAGAGCATCCGGCACAAACACCTTGCACAGCAATGTACTGGGTGCCTCCTTCTGCACAGATGCACTTACGCTGATGTCACTAGGGTTTATGCTAACATAAGCTACCTACACGGTTCTGGCCTGGATGAATAACAATAAAGGTCCTGAAAAACCCTTAGTGAGATTCTGGACACTTTGACTGTAATTGAACAAACCTCTGAAGAAGAATGCAGGTTTATAGGATCACATAACATAAAAAGCAGGTGTGGTAAAAGGTGTAAGACTATTGGGAAGGGCAAGAGTTAATTCAGCTATAACATTCCTCCTATGTTTGCTTTCACTTTGCACTACTTCCTGGTGAGATAATTCACAGAGAGTCTGAGAACACAGGTATCAAGGAAGGCAAGGTAAGTACTTCTGAAGGCAGTTAAATGAATTAGGGGGGAGATCTATATTTCAACTGAGCTACAGCTCTACCTCAAAAACCTATCAGGAACTGTGAGAGAGGGCTTCATTCCCATCATTATTCAGTAATTATAGCACCCATCTAAATTACGGAAGATACACAATCCCCTATCAGATACTGTATGTTCAGCCCTTGGGTGAGCCTTCATTTGGGACAGACAACCAAAGCAAGACTGGCTCAAGGCAATTTTGGATGTCCCCTGTCCTTTGTATAAAGTCTGATTTAAGAAATTCCATCCTGTAGCTTCCTCAGAGCATGTGTGTGGGTTTGGTGTGTGTGTTAGCCATATGCAATGATGTCTCCATCTTCACATAATAGAAATAAGGTGGGCTGGTCTCCCCACTCACCTACCCAGGAGTTTCCTAGAGGAAGAAGGAAGGAAGGTATTAAACCCACACCCACTAAAAATAAAGTGAAAGATAATAGGAAAAGTGGGAGACAGTACTATAAGTAGGATTGATTCAATCAATCAAGGCTATCATTGCTCTGAAGCCCACAGGGCACTATAAGCACTTGCTAGGGCAAGTACCAATATTTAGTGCCCAGATTAATTATGGACTGAGAGCTGAGGAATGTACACATAAGTTGAACTACTTGGCAGGATATCATCACTGGAGTGGTTCAGTTTGTCTGTTCAAACCTCATGATGGAGTGGCTCTTAACTGAAAGGGACCACCTTTAAATAGCCTTTGTTGCTGTGGATCCCCAAGACTTAACTCAAGATTTTAAATGATGATGATGATGATGATGCAGTTACACCATCCATTAACCCTTCCCTCAGAGGCACTGGAGGGAAGGAAAGAGTTTTCTTCTGCTTCTTCCTGCAAATTTGTAGCTGGAGCAGATTGCCTTGGCTCCTGTCACATGGGCTGAGCAGCCTTCAAGCCTTTATGGACCCCTCTGAGGACATCACGGCCCTCTGGGAGTCCACAGACCACAAGTTAAGAACCACTGCCATGATGAATCATAGTAGGTTCACTGGTTGTTGTATTTTTTAAAAAATCATATTTATTAATTTTTGACACAGACAAACTAATTCACAAGTTGATCAACATTCAAAAAAAAGAAACAAAAGGGAAAAGGAAAGAAAGAAAAAAGACAATGTATATGTATATAATATATATGTATAGCTAAAGCTAAAACTAAATTAAACTAAACTAAAGCTAAAACACATTACTAAAGCACTAATCTATAACAATAAACCTAACTAAACAGTAACTAAAACAGAAAAGAACTCTGACATCCCTATACAAAATGCAATGAAAAAGAAACACTAATTAATGGTGAAGAAATATTATTCTACTATTACAGATCTAACTAAATTCAATTTACTAGAATTATTAGTAACCATAACCACAGATTATTACATCATTGGATTTCTTTTTGCTCAGAAAGTCCATATACAGTTCCCAGTCTTTCCAGTCTTACATAGTAGGTTCACTGGTTGACCTAGTTCATTGAGGGTCACATTCTTAGTGCTAGCTTCTGGTTAATACAGATATTTGTATCTATTTGTGGTGCACTTTGGGGGCCAAGAACCAAAGTGTGAAGAAATGCAAAAGCCAGGGATAGCTGCATTCCTGTTTGCTCATGAGTCCAAAATTTGCAGATCAGGTCAGTTTGCTTGAAAATGTGGATCAAGCATCCCTAGCTGATCATCAGGTTTTGCCTGATGCATTGCAGTAGCAGAGGAGAACACTTCTATTGTCCTGGGGCAAAAAATCATTATAGTGGACAGAGGGCTGGATCTCAGCAGTGAATTTCAGGGCTCCATCCAAGGATCCTCCAGTCTCCTTCCTTGGAGGTCTTTAAACAGAGGCTGGATGGCCATTGGTCAGGGATGCTTTGATCAAGATTTCCTGCATGGCAGGAGGTTGGACTGGATGGCCCTTGTGGTCTCTTCCAACTCTACAATTCTATGATTCTATGTATAACTCTTGGTTATATGTATAACCACTGGTGAGCAGCAGACATTGGCTGCCATAGGCATGCCAGAGCTCACTAGAGCTGACAGTGCTCACCATAACATCCTGCTTTCTTCTTAAGTTTTAAAAACATTTTGTACTTGGGGGCAGTTGCTTGGGTATGTACATGGTTAGAGATTCTCAAGAAATGGAAAAAATCAACAGGCCATTGGAGGAGTACAATGGATGGGAAGGGACTATAGTGACCACTTCAATGTAACACACAAGGTTAAAGGGCTTAGGGGCAAGGATAGGTGGGGATTTAATTTCAATTTTTTAATATAAAAAATGGCCAGCATTCACCAATTTTATCCAGCTAGGCTCAGGGGATTGAGAGTAAAGGGGCTGCAGATCTTAGCTTGCTTTGCTCTTAAACACAAGAGTGGACAATTTCAAAAGTCTTGATGTGAAGTCGAAGGCTTTCACGGCCGGCATCCATAGATTTTCCTTGGGTTGTTTTCTGGGCTGTGAGGCCGTGTTCTGGAATAGTTTCTTTCTGATGGTTCGCCTGCATTTGTGGCTGGCATCGTCACACCATTCTCTGAGGATGCCAGCCACAGATGCAGGTGAAACGTCAGAAAGAAACTACAGTATTCCAGAACACGGCCTCACAGCCCGGAAAAAAAACCAAGGAAAATCTTTCAAAAGTCTTCTTCTGTCTAGATGAGACCATGAGAGTTTTGTGCATTTTTTAAAAGAATGGTTGTTTGCACTGCAGAACTTTTTTTGTGAAATGTGAAATTTCACAATGAAATTTTATGAAATGTGAAATTTCACAAAATTGCACATTTAGGTACCATTGTGAAAGACTGTGCAGAAAGCATTGTATTTCATACAAAATGCAATGCTTGGGGGGTGGGGGAGGCCACTGTTTTGTGTAAAGACAATACGTTCTGGTCCTAAATCCTATTGTTAGTCCTGAATTGGATTTACTCTAGTTGGTACTAACCAACAGGATTCCAGGCATGGTTTTGCTTTTTTGTTTCCTTTAGTTCTGTTTTTGGTAGCCCATGCAGATCCTACAGGTGGAGGCAGATGGTTTGGCCCCTGGACTAAATGCTCCTGCCCACCCCAGTGTAGAGAGTCCCTAAGGGAGATGGACCTGTGGTCTAGGGCACCTTTCTATGTTCCTTTGTTGGGGTCGGGGAATTGAAAGGGAAATTGTGCATAATATTTGTCCAAATACAAGAATGGGTTCTTTGTTTCTTTGGTGCTCCTCACCCCCCAGAAAACTAGCTATGGCAACAGATCCACTGAGAATGCAAAATGGACTAATGGTCTTTATTCCACCAAATGGAGCCAATGTAGTCCAGGCAGGCCAAGGGATCCCTGCCACTGTTATTCCAGCACCAGGGGCAGTACAATACATTCAATGCACAAGCCAGCCACTTGGAAGCAACCAGTTCCAGCAGAGCCGCTCACTGGGAACACTGGAGAAATTCCTAAAAGCTGAGGCCAAGACTCTGGCGGTAAGTATATTTGTTATCTGCACATGCTCCTGTCCAAGGTGATTTCAGAGGTTTCCTTACAGCAGCTGCAGAGGCAGCAGCAGTAAAAGTATGTGCATTTATAAATTAAAAGAAAATGAAGCATAAAAACCCTTCTAACACACCTTGGCTGGAATCCTATTAGTGGCATACACACACATACATTTCCCTTATGCCTGTATATGCCCTTTCTTGGGCACTGCAGAGGTTGGTATTCCCTTCCTCCCTTCACAGCACCCAAAGACACTCTCCTCAGACTTGCTCTACAGCCTCTGAACCCTCCCGCCAGCATGGCTATCCTGTGCCTTGTGGGGCATGGGCAGGATCAGAGAAGCATCTGGCCAGTAGCCAGATGTGAAAAGATAACAGCAGTGCTGAGGTATCCAGAGTATCCCAGCATATCTAAATGCTGATGTAATCATTTTGACTACAATGGTTTCTTTCTTTTTTGAAAAATCTACATGGACTGACCACTAATGCCTTCTGGACCGACATTGGTCCCTTGACCACCACTTTTATTGCTGCTCTATGCAACTGTCCCTATAGAAGCCCATCAGAATGATAAAGCTCTGTTCCTCCATCGATGCTTAGTCTGTTTTGTGAACCACTTCAGGGTGGGTTTTTTTTTAATGAAAAGCAGTAGAGAAATAGCTTCAATAATAGTCAATAAATATAGATTTATTAATTAAATACAAATCTTACAAAACACTGGGAAGACTGATTGGGTGAGTGTTGCAACCATAGAGTGTCTCACCACTTGAAGAATTGGGATAACATGTCAATATATGAATTTAACTGGTAGCCAGTCTAGGAGAGTGAGGGGGGACAAAACTGAAGGAAAACCTTTTTCATACACCCAGGGCTAAGAAAGAATTCAGCAGATGTATGGAAGTCATTTTTTAGCTTTTATATTTCATTTATGATAGAATTAAAAGAACATGAAAATGGGGTGCTCACATGCCTTTTATGGTTAAAGTTTTGGTAACTCTGTCTTGCTCCACTTTTAATTATTTTTTTTTATTTTTTATTTTTTTGGTAGCATGCGAAGGACATCATTTGGTTTTTGTGTAATATTTAAACACAAAATATTGTTTTTAAGAGTAAGTGCATGTGAAATACTTGGATTCTTTTTAATCCCAGTCTTCTATGGATTATGCCCTAAACAATAACTGAAAACAAAAAACAAAAAAACACAACACATAAAAATAGAGAAATTGTTTAAAACAGCAACTGCCCCCCCCTGCAAAAAACCTATAGTTTAAATTCAATTGCCAGTTTCAACTTAAATAGACTAATTGAATCATTTGCTATGTATTAGATCAATATCTATGTACAGTCATCCCTC
This sequence comes from Gambelia wislizenii, assembly GCA_030847615.1. Lineage (NCBI taxonomy): Eukaryota > Metazoa > Chordata > Lepidosauria > Squamata > Crotaphytidae > Gambelia > Gambelia wislizenii. The sequence goes on from JAUMIR010000001.1 coordinate 341,883,059, forward strand.
CACATTCATGGCTTTGACTTTCACGGTTTTGAGTATTCGCGGTTTCTCCTCCTTCTCTTTCCTCTCCCTGGGAGGGAACTCCATCCACCTCAGGGGCTTCACTCCATTTGGAGTGGGGAGCCAAGGCGCCCCCTCCCCGCTCTCCTGGGGCTTGCCTCCATTTTAAATGGAGAGCTAAGCCCCGAGAGAGCAAGGAGGGGAGCGCGTTAGACCCGATCTCCCTGCTCCCTTGTGGTTGGCTCCCCACTCCAAACAGAGCCAAGCCCAGGGAAAGTGGGGAGATGGGGTCTAAAGCACCCCTCCTTGCTCTCTCTGGGCTTGGCTTTCCATTTCAAACAGAGGCAAGCCCCAGGAAAGTGGGGAGGGGGCACTTTAGACCCGCTCTCCCCGCTCTCCCTGGGCTTGGCTCTGTTTGGAGTGGAGAGCAGCTTTGGGACGGTGGGGGTGGTGGCTGAGAAGTGGCTACAAGGCTTCAAATGCCCCTTCACCACTTTGAAAGGGTGGGGGAGGTTGCGGGTGGGCAGGGGGAGGTGTATTTTATTCACAGTTTTTTCACATTCACGGGATTCTTGAGCCCCTAACCCCTGTGAATGTGGAGGGAAGACTGTAAATCCCAATTGTTCAATACATCTCCCCTAGTTGAGGACAGTTAGCAATTGGGATTTAGGCCTATATTTCCACCCATAATTCCAGAACTTTATCTTTTGTGTGTACTTTCTCCTTGCAGGCAGTCCAGATCATGATTGGGTTGATCCACATTGGCTTCGGGGGTGTCTCAGCTGTGCTTCTTAATTCTTCATACATCAGTGTGTCTACTCTTGGAGGTTATCCATTCTGGGGTGGACTGTTTGTACGTAAGACATCCTGTCTTTGAATACCAAGGCATTGTAATACAGTACTTGTTAGGAATAATGTAGAAAGAACGGGGAGGGGGGACATTAGCCCTGCACACCCACATGTCTTGTGGCTGTTCCTCGTCGCCTTCCTTGCATGCAGAGTGAACTGTTGAAGCCTTTTGTATCTGTGGAGAAATGAATGAATGCATGAGGGGATGAGGTTATGGTGGTTTAAAAATTGACCCTAAACCCTTGATGCTAGGTGACTCAGTTTCTACTCAGTGGATCTTCCAAAGGGGGGCGGGGCGGCATACACCTCTGTGATACAGGTATATGTGCACACAGAGAAATAGGGTTCTGCAGTGCAGAAGCTTTTCTGCGTCCTCACTGGTTGTGAAAGGCACTTCCTTAGTTTTGAATAAGAATGCAAACCAGATGGTTGACTCTTGCAAACGAGAGTTTTCCTAAGGAAAGCAGAAATCAGTATTTTGGATTTCACTACTCTCTCTACTCTTTGAAAAAGAAACGGAGAAACACGAAATCCCCTGACAGCAAAGGTGCTAATTTTATTCATCTAAATCGATCCCTTAGTTACATACATTTAAAAATCCATTTTTAGGATGATTGACTATGGCTGGAATTCTATCAGTGGTCCCAGAGTAGACCCATTTAATCAACTGTTTAATAATGAGTCAAACATTTTGTAAATCAAATTGCTTCAATGGATCTACTCTATTGGGACTACCAATTTGATCCAGGCCTATGAAAAGCAGATTAAATATTTTTAAAATAAATGAATCAGAGTCACACACTGAAAAGTTATTTCATAAAGATGAAGTCCTTTCTTCACTTCTGAATACAGCTCTGTCACGTTTGATGTAACAGCCTGCTGTTGACTGGTCTTTGAAAATATTCTGTAGATAAAATCATTCATGTGCATTTTGACGTAGGGCTCATCTACATGGGCCAGAATACTTGGGCTCCGTGCCGGCGCATTCTATCTGTGGATCTGGCCCATTCCTCCCCTGTTACCAGCACAAAATGGGCTGGAGTGTAGATGAGCATGCTGGCCCATTCATGCAGCCACTGGTGCTGCTCTTTGTGTCACACTCTCTGACATCAAGAAGCAGGCCCACAGTCTGTGAGCAAGGCCCCCTGCATATGACTAGCCTTGGCCACATGCTGAGGTCCCCCTTCCTGGCTATGGAAGAGCGAGGCAGAGGACAGCCGCAGTGACAGGCCGGAGTGCTGGAACAGGCTCCTGCAGTCCATTTTTTGTTGGCTGGAATGGATTTAAACAAGTTTTTTTTTAAAAAAATGCTATAATGGGCCCTACCCCATCTCCCTGCCCCCCCATCTTAAGCCCTGTCTTTGCCCAGGGGGTCATGAGGACTGCCCATGGGCAGAATGAGGCAAAAGCCCTGCATCATCAGGACTTCAGGGCTCCAAGATGGGATAAATTGTCCATGTAGACAAGCCCCCAAGATTTCATAATTATAAAGGAGCTGGAGACAAATGAAGCCTGTGCATCATCTGGTCAGACTTGATATGTGTAATACTCAGCTGATGCAGCCTGAGCACACGGACAAGCTGCTTAGAGTTTTAAGATCTACTGCCTGCTAATCATTGCCCTTCATTGGTCATGAAGGCTGCCCAAGTCAATTTATGTATGTGGATAATGTCACTCTGAGAGAAGGTATCCATCTTCTCTATCTTAAATGAAGGCATACAGTACACATGCCCCCTTAGGAAATTTATCCTAGATCTGAGAGATTTGAATCACTATTATCTAGAATGAAATATATAATTTTGGGTGGGGGGATTGGATCTTAGCAGATTTTCACATGGGGAAAGTAATCCCCGGAGAGATCGGGAGAGAAACGGGGCTGTTCCGGTTGCAGTGCTCCGTTTCGCACGCCCCCTTCCTTCTCCCGATCTCCCATCGTCCTCCCTCCATGCTACTTCCATTTCCCTCCCGCTATGTTTTACTAATGAAAGTTCTTCATTAGTAAAAAATTCCAGAACATAGCGGAAGGGAAATGGAAGCAGCATGGAGGGAGGAGGACAGGAGATTGGGAGAAGGAAGGGGGCATGCAAAACAGGGCGCTGCAACCAGAACAGTCCCATTTCTCTCCCAATCTCCCCAGGGATTACTTTCCCCATGTGAAAATCTCCAGAGAGTGAGGCTTTAGTTGCCTGCTTGGTTTCACCTTTGTCTTTCCAGTCTCCCTGATGGATGATTGTGGCCCTGTGGCTTCTCCTAGATCTCTCAGCAACCTCTGAAATAATTCACTACAGTATTTTTCTGAGCCAATCAAAGCTTAGAAAAGGTTGAGGGGGTGTTGGATTGCAACTTTCTCAGCCAGCCCTGGGTCATCTCACCAGAATTTGGCTTTGAGACATAATACTATGGTGACTTCAGTCCTCTCTAGAGGAGTGTTCCATATTGGAGTGATGGTCTCATAGTCTGCTACTTCATAGTCTTTTGGCCAATGAGAGGTCTCTGGATTTCATTGTCCTGCAAATAAAGATGAAGAAACTGGGAAAAGTCAGCTAGATATTTAGGTTGACAGGTCTTCAGTATACTCATGATACACTAATATGAAGATGGGTGAGAAGTTTGGTCTGTTTTTTAATAAGACTATCCAACATTTGCAAATTTCTTCATACATTTGATAGAAAGAAATTGACATTTTCTTAAATGAATGCCAAAGAAATTAAAACTGACACATTTACCTCAGGCAGAGACCTTTGAGTATTTAGCTTTTAAAAGTATGACTTTTGAGTCTCTGTGTATTTAACCGTGTCTGTGGTACTGAATGAGGGTTGTGGCTTCTGTTTTTTCCTGATAGGCTCCTCATATTTAATAGCTAAGTGGCAGACAGGTAATGATTCCCTTGGAATAACTCTTTTCTATTGTATTTGACCCATAAAGATGATTGAGTAATTCAACTATTATCCCTATGGTGTCACGTTTTTCCAAGTAGAATTTTTTCCCTGCAAAATTTAGGTGAATTGAAATGTATCTTTTTTCTTCATTTTATTTGGACAGTTCATTGCTTCAGGATCCATTTCTGTGTCTGCTGAGAAAAAATCAAGCAAGTGTTTGGTGAGAGAGAGAACAAGATAAAAATCTTTTATACCTATCTTCTATTGTTCTGCTTCTGCAAACACAAACCTTTCTTCTAACTATACCTCCAGGGTCATATCCACCAAATGCCTGTACCATTTTCTTTTTTGCTTTTTGTATTTCATGAGCCCCCTCTCCCCCCCCCTTATTGTTTGTTTTGGTTTTTGTTGCTCAGATAACTTTTAACCACCCTACAACAGAGAGCAGCCATGGCCCATATCAAGTCTTCTTGATACTTTCTTGATCCTAGTAACAGCCCTTGAATACAATGGGCTTTGTCTCAAATAGCTACCTTCCTCAGACTCTACACAGAACATGTAGAGGAGGAATCAGGCCATGTCTGTGGGGTTTGCCCTGCCCCAGCACTGCTATTCTGACTGAGTAATGTGTGGTGCTTCAGATGCTATTGAACAGCAGTTCCCATTAGCTAATGGTGAAGGATCATGGGAGTTGCAATCCAACACTTTTGGAAGGCCATGGGTTCCCCAAACCTGCTTTACACATTAAGCTGTGCATATAGGCTTCTCCATGTGGTTGGTAGCCTTAGATTAGGGATGAGCAACTGTCAGGGGGGCAAACTGGCACCCCAGGCATCCTCAGAGAGCCGAATCACTCCAAATATCCCCAGTGCTGACCGGCTGACTCCCATGTTATTTCTTGTTGGAAAAAAAAGGTCTCTCCCATACCCTCCAACATTTCACAGAAGAAAACCAGGACAAATGTGGCCAAGAAACATCAGAGTGTGGTCCAGATGGCAACCACTATTTAATGAGGAGGAACACACAAGGTAGGAGAGGCTGCAGCAGGGTGCTTTTGCCTGAGTCTGCAGGGAAGGGCAAGATTCCACCTTCTGTTCTCCTCTCCTCTCTTGCTGACCTGATTGCGTGCAACTACTTTTGCACTTGAGAGCTAGTGTGGTGTAGTGGTTTTAGCACTGGACTACAACACTGGAGACCAGGGTTCAAATGCCCGCTTGGTCATGAAAACCTATTGGGTGACCTTGGGCAAGTCACACTCTCTCAGCCTTGGAGGAAAGGGAAGAGAAACCCCCCTCTAGACAAATCTTGCCAAGAAAACATTGTGTTAAGTTCGCCTTTGGGTTGCCATAAGTCAGAAACGGCTTGAAGGCACATAACAACAACAACTTTTACACTTTCAACTTAGTTTACAACAATTGAAACAAACTGAGGACAAAAAGGGGAAAGTGGGAGCAGGAGAGAGGAACTGGGACATTTTAAAAACAGCTGAAAGAATGGTGTGGCAGAGAATTAATCAGAATTGTCCCTGCCAGATCAGGATATTTCAGGGGTCTAAAACAGTAAGGAGAGGAGGGGAGAGACATCTCCAAATTGCCTCCCCCACCCCTAGGGGGCGTTGGAAGGCAACATAACCTTCTGTAAAAAAAAATTCAAGAACATGTTTTGGACTTTCTTGGGGCCACACAAAGAGTTGGGGTGGGTGAGCTTTCCCAGTCTTTGCTCTAGATTATCTGTGCGATCAGCTGAACAAAGATAGGTTCCCTGTTCAGACCTATACATAGACTACAAAGTGAAAGGCTGGAACCATTATATGCCTGCCAGACATCATGATGAAGATGCTGTTTCTTTAATTAGAAAGGGAGGGGAACTGTATCAGGCTTTCTTTTCTTTAGCTTTTGAACACTTGAGGTGCTTCAGATTTGTCTAAGGAATATAGTCAAAAACCGGGGCTTTATGCTAAACATGTTGCATATGCATGTTGACTAGTTGCAACCTTTTTAAATGAACTGTTTGCCTTTACAGAAGTTTGTATGCTATTTGTACCTCTGAGTAGCCTCCTTTATCACTTTCTTTCAGGTAATGTATGGTGTAGGAATGAATGTCACCAGTGCTATAATGGCATCCTTTGGCACTATTCTGTTTATAGCAGAGCTGACTGTAAATCCTCGATATTATGGTTATTATGAAAATGTAAGTGAACAAATTGTCTGACTATGTGAGCAGGATTCACAGATTATACAGGTCACCTCCTGTATCTTTGGGGGATATGTTCCCAGACTTACCACAGATACACAAAACCACATATAATAGTGAAGTTCCATAGCATACCATAGAATTGTGCTGAACTACAAAACACCTAGAAATTGTGCTAGAGGACCTAGAAAACCATAGAATTGTGCTGGAGGACCTCCAAATGCCTAGAGAGACCACTTCCAGTGTGGCTCTGTGGTCCTCCAGATACCTAGAGAGACCTTTTCCCCCCAACCACAGGTAAGTGAAACCATGAGTACTGATCCTGTGTGAATGAGGGGTGATCTGTACATGTTACTGGAACAGAAATCTGTATACCACGGACTTTATGTTCTAAAGAAATTCCTAGAACCAAAATATTATTTTAATTCTGCTAATATCAGATTCTCTGACCATTGAGGATGCAAAGAACCTGATATTTGTTTTTGTTATTTGCCATGAAATCAGCTTAGACTTATGATGATGCTATGAATGGGAGTCAGCATGGTGTACTGGTTTGAGCATTGGACTAGGACTTCAGTAGATCAGGGTTCCAATCTCCACTTAGCCATGGAGACCAACTGGGTGACCTTGGGCAAGTCATACTCTCTCAGCTTTGGAGAAAGGCAATGTCAAATCTTCTCTGAATAAATGTTGCCAAGAAAACCCTATGATACGGTCACCATAAGTCAGAGTAGATGTGAAGGCACATAGCAACAACAACCAGTGAATGAGAGAACTCCAAGAGCATCAACATCTCTGCTCAAGGCTTCTTTCACTTTCTTTATCAATCCATTTATCATGTGCTCTTTAACCTTACTAAGCATTATCATTTTTTTCCTGTGTGTCATGCCATCTCATGATGTGTCCAAAGTATGATAAAGTCTGTTAAGTCATTTTGTCTTCCTGTGAGAGTTCAGTTTATTTGCCCTTGGACCCATTGATTTGTCTTTTTGGCAGTCCACGGTATCCCTGGTGGCGCAGTGGTTAAATGCCAGTCCTGCAAGTCACCACATTGCAAGTTCGATTCCAGCTGGCTCCAAGGTTCACTCAGCCTTCCATCCTTTCATAGGTCGGTAAAATGAGAACCCAGCTTGTGGGGGCAATTAGGTAACACACATTGAAAACTGTTTAATGCAGTGTAGATGTGTAAATAGCTATTGCTTAAAAAAAACAATTTGTAAGCCGCTCTGATAGCCTTGTGGGGTATAAATAACTAACTAAAAATATCCTTACAACTTTCCTCCAGTGCCAAATTTCAAATGAGTTGATTCTCTTCATGTTAGCTCTCTTCATTTTCCAGCTTTCACAACTATGGATAGAAATTGGAAATGCTATGGTATGGATGATCTTTGGTATTTAAAGATATACAGTATATTGTGGTAATATATTTTCAACTCAGAAGGTGATGACTAGGGTGCTTCTAAATGTTGCAACTATTGAATTAATGTGCCAATACTGTGAGATATGTGAATTATGCCATTCCACCTGCCTCTCTTCTCTATAGTCTGTAGGTACTGGTCTCTGTGTCATGCTCTTCCTGTTTACCTTGCTGGAGTTTTGCATTGCTGCTTCTGCAGCACGTTTCAGATGTCAGGAAGCTTGCTGTAGCTATGATATGGTAAGTCTATTAAAAAGCCCAACAAGGGGAGAAGAATAAAACACCCCACCTATGGAAATAAGTGAATGTGAATGAAGAATGTCTTTAGCCTGCTGTAGGGTTCTTACAGACCCCTCAGAAGGTCTCCACTGTTAGGGACAGGAGAAAAAGTCTGGCTTCTTGCCAGAAAACATCACCAACTACACCTGAAGCAAGTGCATAACGGTAGCTCCCTTGGAAGAGAAGGCCATTTAGGTTAGCTAGGTGATTTCTGACTAACTCCCTATCAACCTTGATTTGTAATCCAGAGAATGACCAAGAAGACAGTGGATATCAGGTGAGGTGCCAAAGGACTGGAGAAGGGGAAACATTGTCCCTCTCTTCAAAAAAGGCAAAAAAGAAGATCCAGACAACTACAGACCAGTCAGCTTAACCTCAATACCAGGGGGGAAAATATTAGAAAGGATTACACAGGAGTCTGTCTGCAAGTATCTTGATGACAATGCAGTGATTGGTAGGAGCCAACATGGGCTTGTCAAGAACAATTCTGCCAGACTAATCTTACAAGATATATTTTTTAATCAGGTCACTAGTTTAGTAAATGGTGGGAATGTTGTGTATTTCATTTGTCTGGATTTAAGTAAAGCATTTGATAAGGTCCCCCATAATGTTTTGATTAGCAAACTGATTAAATGTGGAATAGATGGGAACACTGTCAGATGGATCCCTACCTGGTAGGAAAACAATACTCAAAGAGTCATTATCCACGGCTGCACTTTAAACTGAAAGGAGGTCTCGAGTGGAATTCCTCAGGGTTCTATCCTAGGACTATTGCTCTTCAACATTTTTATCAATGACTTAGATGACAGAGTGGAGGGAATTCTTATCATGTTTGCAGATGACCCAAAACTGGAGGGGTGGCTAACACACTGGAAGATAGGAACAGAATTCAAAAGGACCTAGATAAACTAGAAAATTGGGCAGAAGTTAATAAAATGAAATAGAGACAAATGCAAAATTCTACATTTAGGCCACAAAAACCAAATGCACAGTTATAGGATGGGGGATACATGGCTCAGCAGTTCTACATGCGAAAAAGACCTTGGGATTATTGTTGAACGTAAGTTGAACATGAGCAAGCAGTGTGATGCTGCAGCAAAAAAGGTGAATGTTATTTTAGCCTGCATTAATAGAAGCATAGTTTCTAAGTTGAGGGAAGTAATAGACCTCCTATACTGTGCCGGTCAGGCCTCATCTGGAATACTGTGTTCTGTTCAGGGCATTTAATTTTAAGAAGGATATAGACAGGTTGAAACAAGGAAAGTTAACTTTCAAGGCCTCAGGTTTTTGAAACTGTTCCCAGTCCAGGTGTTTGTGGCTTACATTTTTATTTATGACAAATTTGAACTGTATCATATCAGAGATTTTGGATTTTACAAGTAATTCCTGCAAGCAATAAGTATAAACAAAATATCAAAACCCTCAAATATAAATATGTTTTAAAAATTGTGGACATAATTTACCAGTTAAGAAACACTTGTCTGGAACAAAAAGCCTCAAAGACTAAATGATAGGCCAAGGTGAAAAGGAAGGAAGTTCTACCCCCTTATTGATAGACTGCAACAAAATTACTGGGCCCAGATGGTATCCATCTGAGAGTTCTTAAAGAACTCAAATGTAAATCTGCTGCTGTTTTAACAAAATATGCAGTGTATCCCTAAGATCTCCTTCTGAATAGAGGACTTGGGACTAGCAGAGACAACACCAATTTCTAAAATGGATCCAGTAGAAATTTGCAGAATTCGAGGCTGGCCAATGTCTGTTCCAAGTGGAAAGTGTTATTAAAGATAAAATTGTTAAGCTTGTAGAAGGGCAAGACCTGCCAATAATGAATTAGCATGAATTCTGCTAAGATTGAGACAGAAGTGAATGAATCATATAGAGATCAATAAACACATGGACATGAGTGATCCAATAGATGTTGCTAAATGGTCCTAAAGAAGGCTTTTGGCAAAGACCCTCACCAAAGGCTGTTGACCAAATTTAGCATCATGGGATAAGATGAGAAGGTCTCTCATAACTTACAAACTAAAGAACAGGAAGCAAAGCTCACAAGGGAGGGACATGGGGTTCCCCATGTCTGCATTTGAACTTGTTCTTCACTGACATATAGTTAAGAATGAGAAGTGAAGTGGTGATGTTTGCTGGTGACACTTAGGAGATTATCACATGCTAAAAATATCCCAGGACAGGGCCGACAGGAGATCGCTAAAACGCTTACCTTTTAGATGACATCGTCCCTGTCCTGCGATGTTCCCGTTCTGCTCCTGTTCCTTCCCCACTTCCTCGTACTCATGGGAAAATCCGTGAATAAGAAGCCCGTTCCATTATCATAACAGAATGACGGGTGAGTGAACAGGAGCCCCGTTCTGCTCCCGGGATGACAATGGAATTTGACGTCACTGGGAGGTCCATGCTGGACACTTCCAGGTGCAATCGGGATGACAAGGTAAGTAAAACACTTCCCCCCCCCGAGTAGCTTTTATTTTTTTAAATGTCTTTCCATGCTTGGTTTACTGTTTTGACAGCTGGGGGTGGGTAATTTTTGAATTTGCCACTTGTGAGAACGGCTGGGATTTCAATTGCCGGTCATAAAAGCAGCCTTATGATGGCTGCATTTACAACCAGACAGCGAAGGGAGGGGGACCCCATTCCTGCCACAGAACTAAGGTAGGTTTCTGAAACCTTTTACTTTATTCCATGGCAGGAATGGGAGTGGGGCAGGGGGGGCAGCAGGCCAGAAACGGGCTATAACGGCCTGTCTGATAATCTCCTTAATGAATGAGGGTGGTGAGAACAAACAGGGGTTGTGAAGAGATCTGAAAGGCATTTCCAAATGGGGGAGGAGCATCAATATGGCAAATGAGAGTCAATATCATAGAATCATTGAATTGTAGAGTTGGAAGAGACCACAAGGGCCATCCAGTCCAACCCCTGCCACGCATAAAATATAAACTAGTGTAAAATGACACATGGGGAGGGGAAAATGTTAGCAGCAACCAACCCAAAAAGGGATGTTGGAGTTGTGGATGGATAGCCTGACAGAGGTGCCAATTCAGTGTGCATCTGCTGTAAAAATACAAATTCCATGTTGAACTTACCGTATATTCCGGCATATAAGACGACTGGGCGCATAAGACGACCCCCCAATTTTTAAGTTAAAATATAGAGTTTGCCCCCCCCCCCCCGGCCAGCCAGCCAGCCAGCTGGCTGGAAAACCTGTTCAGTGGCTATAGATGATGGAATAGTCTGTGAAATTAAAGGACTGAGAACACCTAAAAAAGCATGGGATACTTTGAAAAATCTCTGTGGTGTTCAATCTTTGGAAAGTAAGGTTGCATTAATACTGTAAGTTGGTTAATATGAAGCTATCAAATCCCAAATTTTTGAATGAGCACATTAATGGTTTTAGAGCCACATTGGCAGACAAGAGAATTTCACCATAGACAAAACTTGATGCAAAATGAGAAGTTGAATCCAGAAATTCTAATTTTAGGCTAACTTGTCCTGAAAAGAAACATTATTTTGACTCTCCTGAGCTAAATGGAGGGCCATTTAACTCTTCAAAGGCAAAGCAGTCATTCTCACAGCAGGAGGAAGGATCTGCTGGGAAAACTGCCCAGGCCATTTTACACTTCAATCATTCTCACAGCAGGGGAAAAGATCTACTGGGGTATAAGACCACCACCACCACTTTTGAGGAGATTTTCAAGTGTTAAAAAGCAGTCTTGTATGCAGGAATATACGGTAATTAGAAAAGAATTTTAAAAATAAAATTGCTACTTTTTTTCCTATCATGTGCAATATCTACAACAGTGAAGAAATAAATAGGTCCTCTCCATCATAATTATGCTTCAGAAGAATTGCGCAGGTGGTGGTGGTACTCAGAATGCCTAGAGAGGTGGTGGCACAAAAGAATCTTGTCATGATGCTGATGGCAAAGGGAATTCATTCTTATAGCAATTTTTTTTTTCTGTTTCAGACTATGGCTTTTGTGCCCTACACTATAAATGGAAATGGTTTGACCCCCACTGAAAATAACCCAGCTCCACCATCCTATGATCAGGTGGTGCTTTCTCCTAGTGTAGAAGCTTAGTAAATAACACACAAGAGGAATAACAGGCTGCCCCTCACAAACAGCCTCAGCAATTTAGATTTCAGGTGTAAACTGCACTGCCTGCTACGTTACATACATTGTGTACAATTTAAGAACTCTTTTTCTTTTTTTACTTCCAAGTTAGAAGTGAATATGTTCATAGTATAATAATAAATTATATTTGATGCACAAGGTTAGTTTAGGCTCAGTAATTTAAATCCATACCAAGAGCCAGCATGGTGTAGTGGTTTGAGTGTTTGTCTAAGAGACTGGGAGACCAGGGTTTGAATACCTGCTCAGCAGTGGAAACCCACTGGATGACCTTGGGCAAGTCATACTTTCTCAGAGGAAGGTAAAGGTAAATCCCCTATGAATTTTGCCAAGAAAACCCTGTGATAGATTCACCTTAGGGTCACTACAAGTCAGAAGTGACTTGAAGGCACAACAAATTTAAACCCATCTCTCAGTCTTCATCTCAGACATAAGAATGTTTATGCTTTGTACCTACTATGATGGTTTCAGATAAACAGGAGGCCTAAAACAGGCCATTCAGTTAATCACTTCTTGATATGAACATAGATGATTATCCACTAGAAAACTTAATACTGAACAGATCTTTCTGTTATATAGATATAACTTCTATATTTTGTTCTGAATAATTTTTTGTTGTATGGAATAGGGCCTTACCACACTCCGAAGAAAAACGGCAAGGGAGCAGGAATGTTCCATTTTCCATGCTGCCTTACTGCATGATGTTGTCATCCTTCCGGCATTCTTTCATTCTGGTCCTTTGGGGGGATTGAGGTAAAACTGCATCTTTTTGCTAACGGGTTTTTCTGGTTAGCAAAAAGCTGTGGTTTTACCTCAGTCCCCCACGGGTCCAGAACAAAAAAAAGGACATCATCATGTGGTAAGGAGGCGCAGAAGATGGAACATTCCTGCTATCTTGCTGCTTTTCTTCTGAGTGCGGAAAGGCTCGTATAGAGATGTATGTTCTGCTGATGTTCCTCATTGAGTGAATGCTTGTAGATGTTAATAAATATCCAGTTGCCTTCATGTTTATTATTTCCTATTTTACTTTATGTTAAATCTGAAATTTGTACCATTTTTTAGAAACACTGTTGAAAAAGAGCTTGTGTGTGTTGTAATAAGCTGAGACTGAAAATGTACAAGATATTATTTTCCAACTATTCTTTTTCAGCCCCAGTAGTGTTTTCTGATTTAGTCTTATTTAAAATTGAACTAATTTTTTTGCATAATAATATTCAGGAATATGAGGCACACTAAACCCACCACTCCACTTCTCTGAAGATGTATTTTATAGAATATTCTAGATATTTTGCCTGCCAAATAAATGTTATATCTTTCCATTATTGGTAGATATACTGCCAAAGTAATATTTGCAAATAAAAGTGAAATACTGTAATTGCCAATATGTTTTTATTATTGTAAACTCAGGTGAAGAACTATGGAAGGTCCAAGGGACACTTTTCTGCCCTGGAACCAACTAGGGGCTACACAGACTACCAGAAAATGGGAGGGAACCAAAACAAAACTAGAAATAGTCCAAAGGAATTCAAGTTTCCAGGACTAGATGAGCTGCATCCAAGGGACTTGCAGGTGTAATTTCAGAGCCACTGTCAATAATCTTTGAGAATTCTTTGCGGGCAGAAGAGGTCCCCGCAGATTGGAAGAGGACAAATGTTGTCCCCCATCTTCAAAAAAGGGAAAAAGGAAGAGCCAAGCAACTGCCAACCAGTAAAGTAGATGCAAATATCAGGAAAGGTTCAAGAACAGATCATTAAACAGTCAGTCTGCATGCACGTAGAGAGGAACGAGGTGATTACTAAAAACCAGCGCAGGTTTCTCAAAAAGAAGTCATGGCAAACTCTCTCTCTCTCTCTCTCTCTCTCATTTATAGAATTACAAGCTTGGTAAATCAGGGGAATGCTGTGGATGTAGTATATCTTGATTTCATCAAGGCTTTTGACAATCCCCCCCATGATATTCCTGCATGGTATTCCTTACAGTTAGGTGGATCTGTAATTGGTTGACAGACTGAACCCTGAAGAGTACTTACCAATAGTTGCTCTTCATCCTGGCAAGAAGTGACTACTGGGGTGCTTCAAGTTTCTGGATCCGGTGTTGTTTAGCATTTTTATAAATGACTTAAATGATGGAACAGAAGGCATGCTTATCAAATTTGCTGATGGCACCAAATTGGGGTGGGGGTAGGACAGGCTCAGAATTCAAAATGGCCTTGAGAGATTTGAGAACTGAGCCAAAACTAACAAAATGAATTTCAACAGGAATAAACGTAAGGTACTACATCTAGGCAGGAAAAATGAAATGCACAGATATAGGATGGGTGACACCTGGCTTGAAAGCAGCTCATGTGAAAGGGATTTAGGGCTCTTAGTAGACCACAAGCTAAACATATGTCAATAGTGCGGTGAAGCAGCTCAAAAAGCCAGTACAATTCTGGGCTGCATCAACAGCGGTATAGTGTCCCAATCGACGAAAGTATTAGTACCACTCTATTCTGCTTTGGTCAGACTTCACCTGGAATCCTGTGTCCAGTTCTGGGTACCACTGCTCAAGAAGGATATTGAAAAACTATAATGTGTCCAGAGAACAGCAACCAAGATGATCAAATGTCTGGAAACCAAGTCTTATGAGGAACAACTTGGGGAGCGGGATATGTTTAAATTAGAGAAGAGAAGACTGAGGACTTTATCAGATGAGGCCAATATTGCTTAAAAAAAACCCGCATCATTTAGGACAGGACAATAGCAGTAAAGGCAAAATTATCAGTCATTCTCATTGGTTACCTGTTCCTGCTGCATCGCACTGGCACAAATGAGGCATCATTTTTTTATTGACAGGCTAAGCTGTCAATAGAAAGTGACACTTCATTCATGCCAGCGTGATGCAGCGGGAACGGGGAAGCAACGACGTCTGATAATTTCAGCCATTTCTGCTATCATCTCGTCCTAGTGACATGTTTTTTGCCATGTCTGATAAAGTCCTGAGAGGTAACGTGACAGCTGTCTTTAAATATCTGAAGGGATGTCACATGGATGAAACAAGCTTGTTTTCTACTGCTGCAGACACTAAAACAAGAACCAATGTATTCAAATTACAAGAAAAGAAATTCCATCTAAACATTGGAGAGAACTTTTTTTTAACAGTAAAAGCAGTCTGATAGTGGAATAGACTGCCTCAGAAAGTGGTGGAGTGCTTTAACTTTGTAATCTTGCATGTCAGAGATTGGACTAGATGGCCCATGTGGCCCCGTCCAACTCTATAATTCTAAGATTCTAAGTAGATGAAAGGCCACTTATGGTTTTGACAAATTGATAATTTAGCGTGCTACACAGTACAAAGTTGGGGGATGTCATTGCATATAACCTATTTAAAAGGCCATTTTTTTCTCTTCAAAGCTACTAGGAGAGGTGATTCATGCTCTTTTTAAGGCCTTAATGGGGTCAGTCTGTGGAGTCTGGAGGGGTCAAGGACTACAAAAACAGCCTCACTGAGCCATCCCTGCTGGAGATATTTTTCCAGTCCTAGACAAACCTAGTACTGACCTGCCAGAGTCTTAAGACCTTAAGGAGAGGACCTTCTCTCAATCCCAGCTCTATCATAGGCCAGCCTGGTAAGGACAGGAGAGAGCCTTCTCTGGCTGCTTCTAGCCTGTGGAATTCCCTTACGCAGAAGCCTAGGCTGGCCTCATCTCTACTCTCCTTTCACCAGCAGGTAAAGACCTTTCTGTTCAGTCGGGTCTTTAATGAGTAAATCCTTGCAGGGAGCCTTTTTGTAGGGTGTGTGCGCTCTGTTATGATTTTAAATGATTTTATACTTTTAAAAATGTAATGCTTATAATGTGATGGTTTCTTTAATTGTGTTTTAATTTGCATTGTCAGGCTTTTAGCTAGGGCTTGTCTAGACGAGAGATATACTCTACTCTCATGGAAGAAGGTGCCCACCAGAAGGCATTTTGCTCAGTGCTCCTTTATGCCTAGAGCCAGCCATGAAGGGAAATTTACATATCCAGGATAGCTCTTTTCCTTCCCTTCGTCTCCAGTAATCTCACTTCAGTAACTGTCCCAAAGCCATCTTTAGAAAAGAAAGTGTAAAGGTGAAAACAAACAGTTTATCAAGTGTTACCCATTCCAGATGTGTCAGAGTGGTTGAACTTGCACCTGATTAATGGAACATCATGGAAGCTCTTACCAGAACATGCAGACCACAATGAGTAAACAAAGAAGCTGTGGTTTAGCAAATGGCACTGTGAGCAGAGTTTCAAGTACTCATGCTGTCATGTTATAATGTCAGGGTTTTTTTTAAAAAAAAGTGAAGTCCAGAGGGGAGTTGGTTCCCAGCTGTGATCTAAAGCAGGATGCATGGAATGAACATATGAAAAATCATGATCTCTGATCTATTCAAGGGGAATTTGAATCATCCCATAGGAAGAAATTCCTTATTATAATACTGTATTATACTGTTTTGTAATAACATGCACACACTTTCTCAACTATCTGCTATTTACTTAATATTTTAAATATTTAATAATTTTGGCAGCCAGTGTGGTATAGTAGTCTGAGTGTTGAGTGATTCTTGAAGACCAAGGTTCAAAACTCAGCCATGGAAACCTACTGGGTGACTTTGAGCAAGTTGCACTCTCTCAGCCTCAAAGGGAGGCAAAGGCAAACCATCCTCTGAACAAATCTTGCCAGGATAGACCCATGATAGGTTCACCGTAGAGTTTCCACAAGTCAGAAATGACTTGATGTCACACAACAAACACACACACACACACATTTACATTTTTGAATGTATTAACTTCTTTTCCCAGAAATACCACAGTTAAAGTGGTATTCATGGCTGGCTCTAGGCATAAAGGAGCACTGAGCAAAATGCCTTCTGGTGGGCACCTTCTTCCATGAGAGTAGAGTATATCTCTCGTCTAGACAAGCCCTAAATACCACAGAGACTGGAACACGGAACAATGGGTGCAAGCTCCAGGAACAGAGATTCCACCTCAACGTTAGGAGGAACTTTTTGACAGTAAGAGCTGTTCGGCAGTGGAACACACTCCCTCGGAGCGTGGTGGGGTCTCCTTCCTTGGAGGTCTTTAAACAGAGGCTGGATGGCCATCTGTCAGGGATGCTTTGATCAAGATTTCCTGCGTGGCAGGGGGGTTGGACTGGATGGCCCTCATGGTCTCTTCCAACTCTGCAATTCTATGATTCTATGATTCTATGAAAGTAGTAATTTCCTACAAATCTTTAGCAATAAAACCACAGTAAAATACAAAACAGAATGATAAATCTTCCAGAAGCAATGAACACCAAGACCTGTCAAATTAAGGATATTATTTCTATTGTTTAGAAACCAAAAAGCTAGACCTAAAAGGCCTCTGAGAAGTGAGTTCCAGAGGCCAAGTCATGCTACAAATGTGCATTGTTTTTACATAGAGATGCCAACCAAGTTCTCCGTGCTCAGGTTTGGAATTAATCTAGGAATCTGTAAAGGGTACCTCAGAAGGAACTGCAAGTTTTAGAAACCCTGGCTTCTCCCCATTTCTGCTGCCGATCTTACCCATGATCATGGTAAATATTTACAGGATCTGGTTCCAGGTAATGAGAGGTAACTTCAGGTAGAGGGGAGTTAGCCAAAGGTGTTCCCCAAGGGCTTGAGCCATGTTATCCAAATGTTGGGTGGATCTACCCTCCTGTCCTGGCTTGACAGGGGCAGTCCCAATTAATCCTGTCATTTCACTTTTTCAGCTGAGTTTTTCAGCAAACTAAGTTCAAAGTGGAAAAGTAGTTTGCACTCAAATCAGGGGGTGGGGAGGAGATGAGTAGGCAGAGCCTTGCCCTTCTCAGTAGACTCAGGCAAAAGCAAATGGTTTCTTTAAAACAGCTGAAAGTTTAAGTTTGAAAAGCAAGGAAAGAGAGGTACTTTAATCTATCTTGATGTATTATGGTACCTCAAGCTCCTTCACAGTCTGCAAGGAGCCCCCTCCCACATCCAGCCTGGAAACCTTTCCACTACACCTCTGAGAAAAAAATAACATTCCCCCCTCAAAAAATAGGAACCCAACCCAACCTCAGCAAACCATGCCCCGAGTTTTTTTAAAAAAACCTTCCAGTGTGAATCCAAGGGCTTGTCTACACAAAGGGGAAAAAAACGGACCGCTCCACAGTAATAGCAAGTCAATCTGCTGCCAATGAACTTTAAAAAACAAACAAAAAGTATTTCTATGGTGCACACCAGCGATATTCCACCTTTCCAAAAAAAGAGAAAAAGATAGCACAAACCTCCATTTTATCGCCTTAGCTATCACTTGCTAAGGTGGAAATCCAACATGGTGACAGTAGGTGCTTGCCCTATACCCCAGCCCCTCCCCCTGCACTTGTTCAGCCAATCAGGTTTGCACTTTGTCCTGTATGGGGAAATGATTCATGTCAAATTGCTTGTCTTAATGAGTGAAAATTCACATATCACTAGAGTGTTACAGCGCATCGTGATCCAGAGGCAAAATGCTAAAGAGATTTTATTCAGAGTTTGCATGCTGACAGAGAGACATTAGGAGAGAACAATGGACACTACATCTCAGTCAAAGCAATGCAGGCAGGCAGGTAGTTACAGCAAGTGACAGAGAGACATGATGAAAATGAGCAGAAGCTTCTCCTTAATGAGCAGAAGCTTCTTTCTTTGTCCAGAGCTTACAGGTTATATAGGCTCTATGTCACATACACAGTTAACCATTTGTCTGTTGAGATCAAAGGAGGTCTTGAGATTCTCTGGGTGTGCCCAGGTGTGACCACATGTCCCCCTTCTTTATTTTTTAAAATCCAAATTGTTTAGTCGTTGTCCAAATATAACAACTGATGTCTCTTTGTAGGAAAGGCTCATGAAAAATCCTATGAAACAAACAAAGGCAGTTTGTAGTCAGTTTAGATTAGGCAGCTAGCTTAAAAGATCATGAAATCCTATATTTGTAGTAATGTGTAGTCAAGTTTCTTAAATAATGCAACTGTTGTTCTATAAAAAGTTCATATCTGTGATGATGCAGGTAAAGCAAATAATAGCAGCTCTACTGGCAGCAAGAAACATATTCAGCATTATGTGAGCATCATTAAAGGATACATATTCATATGTTTAACAATTAATGCAGGTGGCAAACATGTTCTGGCAACTCAATGGAACCTTGGTTTGAATTAGATCAGGCTTTACAAACATGGAATATAAATTGTGCAACAGAGAGTTAGAAACAATGGAAGAGATAAACAGAAATAATATACATCCAGATGTGTCCATATGTTGAATAAAACAGTCATGTAAAAGTCTCTTTAGCAGTTAGGAGTGACTGTAAATAAGCAGATAAGGTACAAAAGTGTTTTGCTGAGTTAGCAGTAGGTCCAAACTGCTGCAACAAAAGTTCTCAGGTGTCCTTTAGTTTGTTCAGTCAATATAATTTGTGTTTGAACAGTCCTTTAATATCTTCCCAAGTTACTGGACAATGGTTTGGTTGTTATGGAATCACTTGTTGCAGGCTTGAGATTGAAATTCAGGGGGCGGAGTCACGCACCACTGGATGTGGCTGTAGAATCCAGCTCTCTCCGATGCGATATCTTTGAAATAAAGAAAAAACGTTGTTGAAGCAGTTAATTAAAGAAAAAAGAACTGTTCCCTGTTCTGGAATGCTGTGAGTAACATCTGTTTTATTTAAAAGCTAGAAGCTGAAAGCTGATGCCCGGAGTTTGAGGATTTATGAGGGAAGCTGATGTCGAGAGGACAACAAAGAGAAGATAAGGCAAAGAAAAAAACTTTACAAACTCCCTTGTGGACAAGATCTAAAAATAAACCCTCTGATAAGACCATTTCAAGATTAGAATGGGCGTTTTCAGCAGAGACATTAATAACAACTGAAAAGATTAGAAAAGAAAAACAACAGACCGAAGCAGCTAAAATGGCGACTGGAGCAGGGGGAGGAAAGAATGGAAATAAAAATGGACAGAAGGGAAATCTGTCAGAGAAAGAAGATTTACAATCTTTGCTGGCACAGAATAATGAAAAATTACTTCAAAGTTTTAAAGCTCATACACTTGAACTACGAAATGAAATACAGGTTATTAAGAAGGATACTGTACAAGAAGTATCAAAACAACTTCAAACTGCAATGCAGCAAATCAACCAGGAGATGGCAGGAGTGTGCAAAGAAATTAAAAAAGTGAATCTTATGGTAAACGACAACAGGAACAGGCTTCAAAGACACGATGAAGAGATTACTGAGATACAAACAAAAATTATAGCATTGGAGGATCAAAGCAGAAGAATGAACATCAGAATTCGAAATGTTCCACATTTTGAAAAAGAAACTCCAACCCAGCTGAGAATTAAAATAATAAACTGGTTCCAACAAATGACACCCCAGTTACAGTGGGTGCAAGAAGACTTTGAGAGAATTCATAGAACTGGATTCAGGAAAACAACTCCCAGTGATATATTGGTAAAAGTGGCCAACTACTACAAAAAAGAGACATTTATGAAAGAAATTAGGAAACTGGGTGATCAAATACTTTTTGAGACAACACCAGTGATGATTTTCAATGATTTGTGTGAAAAAACACTGGAATGGAGGAGAGGTATCAAACCCATTATAGCCATACTGAAAAAAAACAATATTAACTACAATTGGGGATACCCAATATTTTTAAAGTTCAAGTATGCTGGGAAATTCTACAAAATAAAAACACTGGAAGAAGGATTACAACTGATGACAATGCTGGGACTGAGAGGGGAAGAACAAGAAGCAGCAAAAGACCAAGGGGAGCTGAAAGGAGCAACAGGAGGAGAGGAGAAATGAAGATATAAAGACAAGGGACTGGAAAAAAAACTGAGAGAGATGGGATCAAAGGTGACATTGGTGATGGGTGACACCCCCTCCCCCCCTCAAAGTTTGCAGCTATGGCAGGGATGGCAATCCCTGGGAGTAGGAGGGGGGAGAGGAAATGTGTATGTGGGAGGGGTAGGGAGGAGGGGGGAAGGGGGGAAGGTGGAGGGTGGTGCAGGGGGGATTGCTATTGTTAATGTTTATTGTTTATTTGAGTGTGGTAGTATTTGTGCACTATGGGGGACTATTAGAAGTAGAAACTTATGGAAGGTAGATTGAGAATATTGACTTTAAATGTTAAAGGGTTAGGAAGTGTAATAAAACGAAAAAGAATAGAATCTTTACTAAATAAATCTAAAGCAGATATAATATTCCTTCAGGAAACACATCAAAATAAAGATGGAGTGAATGAATTGAAGGTGAAATGGGCAAATATATATGAGAAAGCATTTGGAACATCAAAATCAAGAGGAGTGGCAACTATTTTGTCAAAAGGATGTGATTTTATTGTTAAGAAAATTAAAAAAGATATAAAAGGAAGATATATAATTATGCAAGGAATTAGGGGTAAGGAACATCTCACTTTAGTTAATCTGTATGCACCAAATGAAGGTCAAATAGAATTTTATGAAGAAGTTATTAAAGCTACAAATGAAATAAGTGAAGGATCTATAATAATGGCGGGAGATTTTAACATGGTAATGGATAAGCAGAAAGATAAATCTAATCCTACTAAGGAGGACAAGAAAATGTATGAAACTGGTTTGAACAAAATTATAAATAGAAATGGACTACGAGATGTATGGAGAGAATGGAAAGGAGAAGAAAAGAGATACACCTATTATTCACCAACACATAAAAATTATTCTAGAATAGATTATATTTTTGTATCAAAAAATCTGGTCCCACAAATTGTAAACACAGATATAGGGATTATAAAAATTACAGACCATGCAACAGTTACAGCAGATATAAAGATTACAAAAGATTATAAATTAGCAAAAAGATGGAGAATGGATACAAAAATTTTGGGTTATAAAAATATAGTAGAGAAAATACAAATAGAATTAAAAGAAATATGGGAAATAAACAGAGTAGGACAAAGCAATCAAGCATTATTGTGGGATTCAATGAAAGCTGTAGCAAGGGGAATATTTATTAGGGAAGCACACACACTGTGGAAAAAACAGGGAAAAGGTAGGAAGAAACTAGAAGAGGAAATTAAGGGTCTAGAAAAAGAATATTTTAGAAACAGAGATAAACAGATCCATGTATTAATACAAGCAAAGAGGAAAGAGTTAGAAAAGGAAGATATAGAAACAGCAAAAAGAAATCTGTTATTTATGAAAAGAGATTTTTTGAATATAGTAATAAAAATTCTAGAATGTTAGCAAGAGCTACACAAACAAAGAAATCTAAAAGTTTGATTGGCATTATTAAAGATAAAAAAAGGGGGGAAAGTAACTTGATGAAAGATAAATTAAAGATATTTCAAGAATATTATCAAAAATTATATTCAGCAGGCGATTCACCGAAAAACTTAGAGAAATATATACAGGAAAATTATAAGGATATAATTAGTGAGGAGGAGAAAGAATTAATGGGAAAACCAGTAATAGAACAGGAAATAGAAGATATTATAAATAAATTGAAATTAGGGAAGGTTCCAGGAGAAGATGGTTTGGGAACTGAATATTATAAAATACTTAAAAGTATATTAATACCTAGAATGAAAGAATTATATAATAACATTTTAAAAGGAGATGAGATCCCACAATCATGGAAACAATCTCTGATTATATTACAGTTGTCCCTTGACATTCACGGGGGTTAGGTTCCACGGACCCCCGCGAATGTCAAAAAACCGTGAATATTGATTGCCCTCCCCCCTCCCTCCCTGGGGCCTTCAAGGAGCCTTCCAAGGCTCCGTGAAGGTCTCCGCGGCCTCCCCCCACCCGCCCCAGGCCTTCACGGAGCCTTCCAAGGCTCTGTGAAGGCCTCCCCCCATCCTCCCCCCTCCCTCCCCGGGGCCTTCACGGAGCCTTCCAAGGCTCCGTGAAGGCCCCCACGGACTCCCCCCACCCTCCCCAGGCCTTCACGGAGCCTTCCAAGGCTCCGTGAAGGCCTCCCCATCCTCCCCCCTCCCTCCCCGGGGCCTCCCCCCAACCTCCCCCTCCCTCCCTGGGGCCTTCACGGAGCCTTCCAAGGCTCTGTGAAGGCCTCCCCCCTCCCTCCCCGGGGCCTTCACGGAGCCTTCCAAGGCTCTGTGAAGGCCTCCCCCTCCCTCCCCGGGGCCTTCACGGAGCCTTCGAAGGCTCCGTGAAGGCCTCCGGGGCCTCCCCCCACCCACCCCAGGCGTTCACGGGGCCTCTGGAGGGTCTCCAAAGGCCCCGTGAACGCCTCCCCGGCCCTCCCCGCTCCTTCCCAGGGCTTTCAAGGGGCCTCCGGAGGCCCCTTTTCACGGTTTTGGGGGGGCCGGGGGGGCCCTCCCAAAACCGCGAATAATTAAAACCGCGAATGCTGTGTTCGCAAATGTGGAGGGGCAACTGTAATCCCAAAACCAGATAAAGATTTGACAGACCCAGAATCATATAGACCAATATCATTAATAAATCAAGATGCAAAAATACTAACAGCAATAATGGCGAAAAGGATGAATAAATTCATGTACAAATATCTACAAAAAGACCAATGTGGATTTATAGAAGGAAGACAGATGGCTAATCTAACTGGAAGAGTAATAAATTTAATAGAAACAATTAGAAGAAGGAAAATTAAAGCAGGGCTTATAGCTATAGATATATTCAAAGCTTTTGATTGTGTGGAATGGCCAGCAATAAAAAACATAATGAAAATATTTGGATTTGGAGAAAAATTTAGGGGTGTGATTGACCAATTGTATAAAAAAAAAATAAAGCAACAGTAATAATAAATGATGGTATGACAGAACAAATAAACCTAACTAGGGGAACGAGACAAGGCTGCCCACTCTCCCCAATAATATTTGCTATGGTAATAGAAATATTAGCTAATGTAATTAGAAATGATGAAGATATCAAAGGGATAGGAAATACTGAAGAGATTAAACTGAATATGTTTGCAGATGATACTTTAATAACAATACAAGATCCAGTGGAAAAAATGCAAGACATAGAGAAACATTTGGAAATGTTTGGGAAGATGACAGGTTTACAAGTAAATTGGAATAAATCAGAAATGATGATATTTAATTATACAGAAGCAGAGAAAAAAATATGAAGAGTAAGAAATGTATTAAAATAAAAGAGCAAATAAAATATTTAGGAATAAATATTGTGGCAGAACTGGAAAAACTAGAGGAAAAAAATTTCACTATGCTAAGGAAAGATATGGAGAAAAGAATAGAGAAATATGGGAAAATCAAACTGTCATGGTTTGGAAGAATAGCGCTTGTTAAAATGAAAATATTACCAAAAATAAATTTTTTATTTAGAATGCTGCCTATTAAAGTATCAGAAATTGAATTTAAAAAGTGGCAAAATATGATAAATAATTATTGTAATGGAGGCAAAAGATCAAGAATCAACAAAAATAGATGGTATAAATCTCAAAAAAAAGGAGGTTTAGGCTTACCTAATCTAAAGCTATACTATGTAGCGAATCAATTGAGATATATTATTGATAGTGTTGCGGAGGTGAAGGAAATGGAATGGATGAAAATAAATAAACAAGAGATAGAGTTAAAATTAAGAAATATATTTTTTTGTAAACTAAAAAAGAAATATAGGGATTCAATACAATCTGTTTCTTTAAAAAATATATTAGATATATGGAATAAATATAAAAAAGTATTAGTTCCAGGAACATCTCCATTAACACCAGTAATATTGTTAGAGGGTTTCCCAGCAAATTTAAGAAATGAAGTGGAAGCAAAATTAGGAGGACAAGAAATTATAAGGTTGAAGGAATGGATGGGGAAAATGAAAAATAAAAATTATAGGGAAAAAATATTAAAGGAGCAAGGATTTACATGGTTTAAACTGATACAGTTAGAAAGATGGACAAAAAAATGTTTAAAGGAGGGTAGTTGTAGAAAAAGTACAAAATTTGAGGAATTAATTACAAAAGCTATTCAAGAGAAAAAGACTATAAAGGGTATTACAAGCAAAATATATAAAATGTTAATGGATAATGATAACAATTGCTGTTTGACTAAATGACTACCAAGGAGCGCACAAGAGGCACACTCCCCCCTTTTTGTTTTTCAAAAGTCTTTGAGTGACTATGCCAAATAAGTTGACCTGTAGAGTTATGAATGTCATGAGATTAGGAAAGAGAAAGAAAGATGTATATCACAAAACATAATATCAGTTTTTGAAGAAAGGGAGAAAAGAAGTAAAATGCAGTTATTCATATGCCAAAGTTCAAGGTGCAGGACAAAACATTTTAATTTTGGGGTCAGACTGGATGCCCTTCTAGAGTCTCCAACTTTGCCTCAGGGTTGGATTCAAATTCCTGTTTGTTTGTTTTTAATTAGAAAAACAATGCATGTTAGATCTATGTAAATCGTGTAGGAAAGAACAAAAATAAAGAAAAACTATGAAAGTTAATCAGCAACAGTTGAGCAATCTTCCTTCCCAAGCTATGGAGAGATCAGGAAAGCAGATAGAAAATTGTGTATGTTCCACTGCAGCATGCAGTCCAAAAAACTGGCAGCTTCCAGGAGTTTTGTCTAGTGCTGATGAGATACCTGTTTCTGAGAAAAACTTCGAGAAATTATGCAAAAACATTCATGGTAATAATAGCTGAGGGATAACTAACCAAAACATCATGGGCTTTAGAGTAACTCATTTAACTAAAGTGAAAATCAATAACAACAAAGCAAAAATGGCTAAAAGGAGCACAAATTCTACTATGACCTGCAAAAGGACAAAAGTTATTGGGGTTCCCAAAGATCAGGAAAAAGTCATGGGCAAGGCTTTTAGACAATTTGGTCAAACAACAAGATTTCAAATGAGAAATAGAGCAATTCCCTTAAACAATGGAATTCTCTTTTCCCAACATAAGTTGCTTACAAAAGTGGGAGTTCATGAAAGAACTATCTGAGAATGCAAAAACATCTAAAACCAATTACTATGTTTAACAAAAATCCCAATGAAAATCAAATTTCAGTTATTAACATGTAACTTTGGGGAACTTCAGGCAGCAAAATTTCATGGGTCAGCAATCACTGGAAAGGATCAGGGAATCAATAGGATGTCAAAGTGCATGCTCTGACTTCCTCCTACATGCTTAAAAAAGAAAAAAGGGTT
Source organism: Gambelia wislizenii (assembly GCA_030847615.1). Lineage (NCBI taxonomy): Eukaryota > Metazoa > Chordata > Lepidosauria > Squamata > Crotaphytidae > Gambelia > Gambelia wislizenii. The sequence continues at coordinate 341,908,965 of JAUMIR010000001.1, forward strand.
TTCCCAATTCAAAGAATTACAATTGCATGCCTTGAGAGTCTGGGGCCCACAGATGCCCCAATTTACATGAAAGAGAGAAGACAAAAGAAAGGCACAAAACTATTTACAAATGAGTGGGTTGTGGGGACTTCTTTCCTTATGAGATACCATTCCAGCTTTCCTTATGGGGGATACCATTCCAAAAGATGGGGGAGAAAGAAAAGAAAAAAATATTTTGAGTTTTCCCACTCTGCTGTTACAAAAGAAAAATACATTCATGGGATAAACATTCATGGGATAAACTTGTTAGCATTTCATATTTCATGGGGGGTGCAAATTCCCAAAAGATTTGGCATATCTCCAGTCAAGAGACATCTTTTCAGTCATCACAAGTGGTAACACTGTCTCAGTCTCTGAAAGGCTAGGAAAGGCTAGGGCAGCCTCATTTGGAGGTCTGCCGTTCCACTCAGACAGCTTCTGAGGAATAGGAAAGAGGGAATGAAATTTCTCTGCTTTTGTCTGTTCAGGGTTTCCAGGAACACTTTCAAGAAAGGAGGCTTGTGATTTTTGTGGACTGGCTGGAGTTTGTAGCATCTCATCTAAGTGGTGTTTGGCACTTGAAGCCATTACCCTTAGGAATGTGGTTAAAATTGAGCTGCATGTTGCCATTGTGAAGGAAACTAGAGAAGTTGCAGCCTCATGGGCATTGCAGTCCACAAAATTTCTACTGGGGACTTCTGCAGCAAGGGTTTGGATTCCCTTATCCAAAATCAGGAGAGAAACTGCTGTTGTGAGGTTTGAACACACTATTTCTCTTTTCTGAGTGCTCTCACTCTCTGGGGAGCATTTCCTATGATGGGGGGGGCATCAAGGCTGTTGTTCTGAGGGGTTCCCATAAGGGGAACTTGCAAGAGAGTCCCATCAGGTCCGCACTTTCCATTGCCCAGTTGGGGCTTGTCTGGATGACTTTTTAGACTAAGGGGCAGATCTGATAAATCAGGATCTTTCAGCATGGATTTCAAGGTTGGCAGACAGGGAACTTCTAAATTTGGAGGTTCTGAGAACAGAGTTGGTTTACTGGGACCTCCCAAATCTGTGGACTCCATAAATGCTAAATTAACTTTAAAAACACACAAAAAATCATACTCACCATTCTCCGTGGATGTTCTGCCCTGTGTTCCATCCTGTAGATTTGTTCCTAAAGGAAAGCCTGTGTATTCTAGGGAGAATTTCCCTGAAATTTGAGTCTGTGTGGGTGACACTATCTCAGCTTCACAAGCATTGCTTGCTCTGCTCAAGGCAGAGAGTTGGCTTGTGCCATTCCAGTATCTGCTTTGGGGTGGCACACAAGTGGATCACTTTTGGTGCCGTGTGATCCATTTCTGGGGCAAGCATCTGTGAAACTTCACTTGCATCTCTAATCTCTGTTTTAAAGGTCATTTCCTTTTTCTTTGATGTCTTGTGGGGAACTGATTTTGCCTGTGCTTTCTTAGAGCAAGGCTTTGCCTTAGTGAAGGTTTTCCAAACCACTTGGGGCTTATGGCGTGGTTTGTGGATGGATGCCTGTTTGGCAGAGGCCATGCAAGCCACAGGAGTTACAAAACTGAGATTCTCCCATTTGGAGAGCTCTGCATCCTCCCAATCTGAATCCCTATCATCACTGCAATTCCCATCATCCTGGCAAGATTCATCCATTCCTTCCTGAGTTACAGGTTTGACTAGATTATCTTTAGTTTCCATGTTGCATATGGCAAGCATTTCCCATGTTGCATATGGCAAGCATTTCTGCTGATTCATCAGCCAGAATTTCTCCTGCCATCTCCTGCACTGTACTATGATTTTTTTGAGTTTTGAAATTCATTGGTTGGAATAACAGAAGTGGCAGTCAGTGGTGGTATAAACAAAGGGGATTGATGAGTTGGAGGAAAAGTGGATAGCTCTACAATTTTTGGTTCACAGCCAAATTTTTCCACTGCATAACAACAAAGATGCCACATCTGTAAGGTTTCAGTTGAAGCCCTAGGTTCCGCATGCAATTCCCTTCCTAATTTCTCCCAATCCTTAAACTGTAGGGATCCTTTTTGGGGGTATCACGGGCATTTTGCCCCAAGTTCAAGGACCAGCCTTTGAACTGCATCCCAAGAAGGATGGCGATCTATTCTTTGTAAAAGAAATAAGAGTTCCTCTGCATGCTTCTCCTGTTCTCCTGACAAGGAAGCGCCCATACTTACCTTGGAGGGATCGGATTAATTCGATGGTGAAGTAGCTACTTAGCTCATGCCGAGCGAGAGGTAAGATGAGAGGTCTAGAAGTCTGCGAAGTCCCGGGGTGAGAAAAGCTGAATCTTGGTTCCAGGGTGAGAAAAGTTTTGAGTCTCTGTTCGCTGCGCCACATGTTACAGCAAGTAACAAGGAAGCATCCCGATCCAGAGGCAAAATGCTAAAGAGATTTTATTCAGAGTTTGCATGCTGACAGAGAGACATTAGGAGAGAACAATGGACACTACATCTCAGTCAAAGCAATACAGGCAGGCAGGTAGTTACAGCAAGCGACAGAGAGACATGATGAAAATGAGCAGAAGCTTCTCCTTAATGAGCAGAAGCTTCTTTCTTTGTCCAGGGCTTACAGGTTATATAGGCTCTATGTCATGTACACAGTTAACCATTTGTCTGTTGAGATCAAAGGAGGTCTTAGCCTAGGGATGTGATGTTACATGAAAGAAACTTCAGATAGGAAGGTAACACTGAGTTGTAAAACCCAAGGTGTAATTTCCTGAGCATTCCTTCAAAGATGGCTTATGAAGCCAGATGTTTTATTGGCGCAATTCTAAAGGCAGGAAGAAAGGAAGGGCATGAGATTCTCTGGGTGTGCCCAGGTGTGACCACACTAGAACTTTTTTAAAAAGTTGAGAAAAACGGTGAATGCTTTTCTCATATAGTTTTTCCTCTTTTCAGCCCCCACCCCACTCCTTCACAATACAATGAGACAATGCGAGATCCCATTAAAAGAGCTTGTTTTCTGACCGAATTCTGTGAGGGGTATTTTCACCGTGTGGACATGCATATCATATGACATTATCCTCTCACAATCATGTCTTGTCAAAAAGCTGTTCCTTTTTATTGACAGGCCAAGCCATCAATAGATTTCACGTGGTGCTTTTTTTGCCAGCATTGCCAGCATCATTGTGCTCACGTGAATACAGCACCAATGACAGAACACTTCCAGGTGAGATTGTGACAGCCAAGTAGGGGACACTCTTTTTATGAACCTCCCCAGTTCACTTTCAAGTTGTAAAGTGTGTTTCTGTGCTTGTGTGTTTCTTTTTCTTTATTTTTAAAATTTACCACACTCATATCTTCTCACGAGAATCTGTGAGATGATGAGCATGGAAGTGAACAGAGCTTCATTCACTCTCTGTCAATGCCTGGGCTGCCTATCCATGGAGAAAAAAGGTTGGTCTGGTAGGAAGGGCTCTTTTGCCAGCAGAAAAACGGATCTAAACATGCCAGCAAAAGAATGTTTATAGAGGATTGTCTGATAAAGTCCTCAGTCAAATGAAGAATTATTGATACAGGGCCATCAGTTCCAATAGCACTCTTACCGGTAAATATTTGAAAGATTTAAAATGGATAAGAAATTTTATTATTTTGAATGGAACAAATCAGAATTTGAGATACAGTTGTATACAGATAACGAACACTTGATTTAGGACATACAAACTTTTGCTAAAAATAGAGATGAAAGAAGAACAGGTAAAAGATTGTGTGACAAAATGGTTGCAACCTTTTGGTTACAACATACAGTTAGAAAAATGGGAGAAATTATGGACAAAAGGGATGAAGTTTACATTATTTTGTGATCGGGGGGGTGTTATAAGACGATGAATTGTTGGTATTTGATACCAGAAAAACTGGCTAAAATCTTAAAAGGTGTTTCAAATGTATATTGGAAATGTGAGCAACAGGTGGGATCTCATTATCATATGTGGTGGATATGCAGATTGGCAAAAAAAAAATAATAATTCTGGAGTCAAATACATAATACAATACAAAAAAAATGCAAGTTAAACTTGTAAGAAAATCTGAATTGTACTTGTTGGGTTTGGTAGAAGACCAAATGATGAAGAAATAAGGAAAACTACTATGATATATGAATACAGCAGCAAGATTACTGTACATGCAGAAATTGAAGAAAACAACTATACCAACTTATTATACCAACCAAGAGTAGTTATTGAAACTTTTGGACTTAGCAGAAATGGACAAATTAACAACTTTGATAAGAGAAAAATCATTGCTGTCTTTTTCAAAGGATTGGAAAATAATAACTGATTTTTGCTGAAAAATGAAAGTAATATATTTGACAGCAAGTTTTGATAATTGTTAGACTAGTTGATTAATTAGAGAAGTAGAAGTTTTAAAAATGTGTTTATATTGGAAGAAGCAATTTTATTTCGTTCGGTTCAATCATTGTCAAGAGAAGTTAGCAGTCAAATGTACGATATTTTTCTTTTCTTTTTTGTCTTTTTCTTGTATTAATCTCTTTTTTCTTTTATGTTTTATCTTTCTTAATTTGTGTTCTTTTTTGTTGTACATGAAAATTCTGAACGAGAAGGAGGAGGAGGGTAGGTCCGTTGTCTGGAAAAGGTCGTGTCATGGTTTTTTTTAAGGTGTTTGAGGACCTTCACATGCATACCATTGCACACATTTGGAGGTCGGCATTTCACCACCCTGCTCTATTGGCTTTACCTTATAGATGGTGAAAACAGGGTAAAGCTATTTGATTAAAAGAATATGCGAATATGTGCATGTGTGGCAGGAATCCTGCCCTCAAAAAAACACCCCACAGCTGCTGCATTTGTGTGACAGGACAGAAACTGATATGGCAAACATATGCACACAATAGAAACACCCTCTTGAGCTGATGTGGCTATAAGGCTTATCAAACGCTGAAGTAAAGCGGCAGGGCAGTCGGAAGGTTCTGCTTTCCATGCTGCCTTACCACATGACATCATTTTTCTTCCAGTGTTCTGCCATTCCGGTCCTGTGGGAGATGGAAGTAAAACCATGTCTTATTACCAATGGATTTTTCTGGATTTTTCCAGTTAGTAAAAAGACATGGTTTTACCTCCGTCTGCCTTGGGGCCGGAATGGCAGAACTGGAAGAATGCCAATGTCATGAGGTAAGGCAGTAGAATACGTAAAGCAGAAATGTCCAGCCACTTTACTTTGGTGTGTGATAAGCCTCTGTGTAATGAGGGTCCTGTGTGCCTTTACAAATTGATTTCAGTTTGGATTAAAACAGGTCAGAGATACTGCACAGTGGAGCTGGGATACAGCGCTCGTGTAGATTCAACCAGAATTAGCATCCAAGATATGAGATCACTGAGATTAAAGGTGTATCCTGCACTACACAGGTTTGATCCCACTTTAAATGGCCATTGGTTCATCCTAAGAAACTGTAGGATTTGTAGCTTGATTAGGTGCTTGGAATTATCCACTAGAGATCTTTAGTCCCTTAAACTACAGTACCCAAGGTAAGGAACTGAAAAGAGGGATTGGGGATTAAATTGGAATAACTGGGGAACTGTGGTAATGGACATATTTGTTCCCAAGCTCACTACACTAAATTCTTTAAATTTTCCTCTAATATCTATGAACAACTCTTTTGCCTATCTCTGGGGGCATGTAAAATTGCTTTTTAAACTGAACAGTACATTTAACTATTGTAAACTCTTATTTGAAGTAAACCTAAATTCTTTCCATTCTGCATATTAAGAAATACAGTTGTCCCTTCATTTTCACGGGGGTTAGGGGTGCAGAACCTCAGTGGCGGGGGCATGGTGGCAGTGACGGAGCAAGCAATGGTGGTGATGGTGGCTGAGGAGGAATGGAGGAGGAGGAGGCCTGGGAGGCCTAGGTGTGTAGGGTTGTGGTGATGGTCTGGGCCACGACCCTCTCTCCCTCCTTTCCTCCTCCAGGGCATTCCATCCGCGCTGCCCCCCAACCAATCTTTACTTAAATTTTTATTTGCAGTTCCTGAGGGTTCAATTCGGTTGGGGTGGGAAAGCCAAGCCCAAAGACTGGCCGCATTCAGCGACTTGGCCCTGAACTTGGACATTCCTCGAAGTTCAGTGTGGTTGGGGAGAAGCAAGCCTGAGGAATGCTGCGCGCTCTGGGCAAAGCCATGGAATGCACAGGATTCCTTGGGCTTGGCCTCCCTGCCCCAAATGGAACACCACCATATCTCCAGAGCCTCCGCCGCTGTGTTCGCCATGCCACCATCGCTGCCACCATGCCCCCACCGCTGAGCACTTGGAGGCTAAGTGGCTTTGCAGCAAATGCGGGGCTTTCCTCAGGTTTGGTTCCACCCCCACCAATGTGTTCCTTGTGGGAGGGGGAGCCGAGGATTTCCGCGAATATACAAAACCGCAAAAATCAAAGCCATGAAGATGAAGGGACGACTGTATGTGCCTTCAAGTAACTTCCTCAAAAATGAACCAAAATAAAATTCTCAAAACTCAAAACAAGATTATTTTTCACAACTGAGAATTAGGTTCCCTCAAGGAGGAAAGACTGGAGTACAAATGACTGTTTACATGCAGAACTCCTTGCCCATGAGATGGAGATGTTTTCTTCCTCTCAAATGTTAAAAAAAAAAAAAGGAGCCCAAAGGGAAAGAAATAGTATAGCTGCTCAATAGTAATACTGTATTCCCAACTCAAATCAGCAGGAGAAAATAATTTTTCTAATTGCTTCTCTAGGGAACTGGCTGAGGCATCTTGCTTTTTAGCTTCCCTTTGGGAAGCACCATGATCACCTTTGCCATGAAAGAAAACAAAAAAGAAACCTCCAGTTTAAGTCATTTCACAGGCTTGTCCAAATGAGGATCATAGGGGAAATTACTGTGCTTCATAAAGGTAAAACTACTTGCTGAGGGCATAGGCCTCCATGCCTCTAAAATACTGTTTCCTCAGCTTATGTTTCTCAGTCTAGAAACTGGTCACCTCACACGTACAGCAAAGTGACTTCCATCCATTCCCAATTTCAGCTGAGGAGAAGTTTTGAAAATAAGATACTTAGAATTTTGGTTCCTATTTTTCTGATCTGTTCCCACTGAAACTAGAAGCTGATTGTTCACAAATACTACATTTACACAAAAACATTTAGAGTAAACAGTTTTCATTGGCATAATTATATTTTTCAACCATATTAATGACATCAGTGTGGTATATGACAGTGTGCTCATGTGTTCTCAAAGCCAAGGACTGATCCTTAGTCACAGTGATACACTCTCCCTTGGTCAGCAAAGCTAGAGTTCCATTCAGGACATTTTCAATGGTTTCATTTAGTTTCTCCTTCCACCAACACCCCTGCCAATCAGTAGAGCTCCCATTTGGCTTGGTGCTCCAAACATCAAGTCTATAGAAATTATCACATGCTGAAAACATCCCAGGACAGGGATGACAGGAGAGTGCTAAAAGGCTTACCTTTTAGATGACGTTGTCCCTCTCCTGTGATGCTCCCGTTCTGCTCCCTGGCACCTGCCAAAATGTCCAATGGGATTTCCAGCAGACAATAGGCCATTAGTGTTGGGAAGGTAATGAGTCTAAAAATAAAATTGTATTTAAAAAATTCCAGGATCTAGTCCTTTAAAAACAACAAGAATTATTTCTTTTAAAAAAGTTAAAATCATTCAGTCACTTTTGACTTCGTGTTCATGCAGAATGCGCTTAGGAAGCAGACTTAAGCTCAATTATCATCAGAGGTCTGGGATCCCCCAGTTAAATTAGACTCATTACAAAACAAAGGAGTCAGTTTAAAATGCAAATCAAAGTTTACTGAAGGTATATCAATCTCAATCTACATATTAAAACAAACTTAAGAAAAGGTCCCTAACTGAAGGTATTTAGATAATAAAAACTCACTCAGCCTACAGCCGTGGCTGGGTTCCGATGCATCATGGCATGGTTACAGGAAAGCTTAAGATGACTAAGATACATCCATCCTCATGGAGAGTCAGATTCAGAAGAGCAAGTTACACAAAAGCAATAAAATTCAAATTAGGTCATGTGTCGAATGACCCAGCACTTCCAGTTGGCTAGAAGTGCTCAGTGAAGTAAGAGAAGGGAATTTTGGGAGAACAAAATGCATGCAGGGAAAAACCCTAGACTTATCTAAGATTTTGAATGAGGTACACAAGATTGCTTTTACATTACAGTGATTATTTCCCCACATACTACAATTAGCCAAACAGACGCTAATCCTCTTTGCATATCTCCACCCAGAAACTAGCCATTCAAATACACAAATGTACATATCCTCTCCAACAAGGGCTCACAATATATAACCCCCACACACACTCCTACCCAACCATTCTCTAAAGATGCCAGCCACAGATGCAGGCGAAACGTCAGAAATAAACTCTTCCAGAACATGGCCTCACAGCCTGGAAAAAAACGACGGAAAACCTATAAAAATAATGTGCTGGGGTTTTTTTTTTTGTTTTTTGTTTTTTTTAAGGAACAGCAAGGAAGAACTTTAGGAGAGCTGATTTCAATAAACTCAGGGAAATACTGGGGGTGATCCCATGGTCAGGAATACTAAAAGAGAAGACAGATGGGACTTTCTCAAAAGGGAGATACTGAAGGCACAATTTCAAACAGTACCATTGAGGAAGAAAAATGGGAGGTGTCTCAAGAATCCAGGATGGATGACTAAAGAACTTTCAATGGAGCTAAGTTTTAAATGGAACAGGTATAGGAAATGGAAAAGGGGGGAAGTCACCAAAGAAGAATTCAAACAGATAGTGAACATGTGTAGGAGTAAAGTCAGAAAAGCTAAAGCGCAGAATGAGCTCAGGCTTGCTAGGAAGGTTAAGAACAATAAAAAGGGTTTTTTGGGGGGTATGTCTGCAGCAAAAGGAGGAAGAAGGAAATGATAGGGCCACTACATGGAGAAGATGGCAAAATGCTAACAGGGGACAGAGAAAAGGCAGAATTACTCAACACTTTCTTTGCCTCAGTGTTTTCAGAAAAGGAAAAGGGGGACCAGCCTGAGGATAAAAGTACAGAAGACACAACAGGGGAAATCCAGCTCAGAATAAGCAAAGAGGTAGTACAGGAATACCTTCTTAATCTAAATGAATTTAAATCTCCAGGACCAGATGAACTACATCCAAGAGCATTACAAGAGCTGGCAAATGTGATCTCAGAGCCATTGGCAATAATCTTTGAGAACTCTTGCAGAACAGGAGAAGTCCCAATAGACTGGAGGAGAGCAAACGTTGTCCCCATCTTCAAAAAGGGGGAAAAAGAGGATCCCAACAATTATCGTCCAGTTAGTCTGACATCAATACCTGGGAAGATTCTAGAGCAGATCATTAAACAGAGAGTCTGTGAACATTTAGAAGGCAATACCATAATCAAAAAAAGTCAACATGGGTTTCAGAGAAACAAGTCATGCCAGACTAATTTGATCTATTTTTTTGATAAAGTTACCAGCTTGGTAGATGAAGGGAACGCTGTGGACATCGCATACCTTGATTTCAGTAAGGCCTTTGACAAGGTTCCCCATGATATTCTTGCAAACAAGCTTGTAAAACGTGGGCTAGACAAGTTAACTGTTCAATGGATTTGTAATTGGTTGACCAGCTGAACCCAAAGGGTGCTCAGCAGTGGTTCCTCTTCGTCTTGGAAAGATGTGACCAGTGGGGTGCCACAGTGTTCTGTCCTGGGCCCAGTGCTATTCAACTTCTTTATCAATGACTTGGATGAGGGAATTAGAGGCATACTTATCAAATTTGCAGATGACACCAAATTAGGAGGAGGTGCTCATACCCTAGAGGACAGGATCAAAATTCAAAATGACCTGGATAGACTGGAGAGCTGGGCCAAAGCTAACAAAATGAAATTCAATACGGAGAAATGTAACGTACTGCACTTACGGCGGAAAAATGAAATGCATAGATATAGGATGGGAGAGACCTGGCTGAACAAGACTACATGCGAAAGGGATCTAGGAGTCCGAGTAGACCACAAGTTGAACATGAGTCAACAATGTGATGCGGCAGCTAAAAAGGCCAATGCGATTTTGGGCTGTATCAATAGAAGTATAGTGTCTAGATCAAGGGAAGTAATAGTGCCGCTCTATTCTGCCTTGGTCAGACCTCACCTAGAATACTGTGTCCAGTTCTGGGCACCAGAATTCAAAAAGGATATTGACAAATTGGAGCATGTCCAGAGAAGGGCAACTAAAATGGTGAAAGGTCTGGAAACCATGCCTTACGAGGAGAGACTTAGGGAGCTGGGTATGTTTAGCCTGGAAAAAAGACGGTTGAGAGGCGATATGATAGCTCTGTTTAAGTATTTGAAGAGATGTCAGGCTGAGGATGGAGCAGGCTTGTTTTCTGCTGCTCCAGAGACTGGAACACAGAGCAATGGATGCAAGCTCCAGGAACAGAGATTCCACGTCAACATTAGGAGGAACTTTTTGACAGTAAGAGCTGTTCGGCAGTGAAACGCACTCCCTCAGAGCGTGGTGGGGTCTCCTTCCTTGGAGGACTTTAAACAGAGGCTGGATTGCCATCTGTCGGGGATGCTTTGATCAAGATTTCCTGCATGGCAGGGGGTTGGACTGGATGGCCCTTGTGGTCTCTTCCAACTCTACAATTCTATGATTCTATGATTCTAAGATGCCAGAGACCTGTTTTGGTTTTAGTTGTTTCTTCTGTGTACACTTTTTAAAAGATGGCCACTTGGGGGCTGTGCCAAACATTTTGTGAGAAAGATGGGAGGTGTTGAGGAGGAACTTGAAGGAAGTAAGAGAGTGGTATGAGGCAAGGTGCCCTGGGCAGGAACTCTAAGCATGCAGACCAGCAAGGAAGAAGGAATCAGTCTTTTGAAGGTAGCAGAGACCTGTTTTGGTTTTGACACAAAACACTCAATATACATTAAGCAAAAGCTGTATGGCGAGGTGTCCGTGATGACATCTTTATACATATGGAATGGACCACAAATATTTATGAAACATTTGAAAAACATGAACAAGAGCAGTTTGGGTAGAATCATACCAAAAGGGCAAAGGGACATGTACAACTTGCTCTTCCAAATGACAATTGCAATTCCCACAGGTGGTGTCTAAGCATCTAATGGAAATGGAAGGCAACCGCATACTACTGACCGGTTTCATCTTGGTGGGTTTCACAACAGATCAATTCCTGTGGATCTTCTTCTTTGTGCTGTTCTTGATCGTATATATGCTAACACTGACTGGAAACCTCGGTCTCATGACACTGATCTACATGGATTCCCACTTGTACACACTATGTACTTCTCTGTGGGCAGCCTCTCCTTCCTGGACATCTGGTACTACACCCCCAGAATCTTGTCTGATTGTGTGTCCAAGAACAAGGTCATGTCCCTTGCTGCCTGTGCAGCCCAGTCCTTCTTCTCTGCTGGCTTGGCCTACAGCGAATGCTTCTTGCTGGCTGTCGTGGCATATGACCGCTATGTGGCCATCTGCAACCCCCTCCTCTATGCCACCGCCATGCCCAAGAAGCTCTGCATCCAGATGGTCATAGGGTCTTTTGCAGCTGGCTTTGCCAATGCTGTTGTGCACATGGGAAACATTTTCCATTTACGCTTCTGTGGGAATAATATTATCAACCACTACTTTTGTGATGCTCCACCACTTGTGAAAATGGCATGTAATGATACTCATGTCTATGAATTCGTTCTGGCCACTGTCATTGGTTGCAATGTTGTGTCAACCACTGCTCTCATTCTGGGTTCTTTTGTGGGCATTGTGGCTGCCATCGTACACATCCGCACAGCTGCAAGATAGTGCAAAGCCTTCTCCACATGAATTGCCAGGGGGATGGGCTCCAGGAGGAGGAATGGGAAGGATTTCTGGAGGCTCAAAATGTCAGCCCCTCTCTGAGCCCATTGCAGGCTGAGACAAAGCCATCCCCACCCCCAGGCAGGAAGAGGTCCCAGCTGCTGAATCATCCACCCATGTGAAATATGTCAGCACAAACAACAGTAGGAAATAAGTCCACTGGGACCGTGTGTCAAAATTCAACAGAGATCAACAACTTGGGGGCATGAGAGTGCTGCTTTGAAGACTATCCTCCCTCTGTTATCTTGTCTGTATCTGTTATTGTGCTTCTGACTTAGGAGCTCCCTTGACATTTTAACCCTCTCAACCAACCTCCTTGATTGTTTCCGAAACTAGTAGAAGTGCTCTTGATGTTGGAGCTTGGATTACCTCTGAATAGATCCATCTGCCTACTCCTTGAACTGCCAGTGCTTCATGACTCCTTGTGTATCAGCTCAGACTGGCTGTTACTCATTCCCTGGCTGCTCCCTGCCCTTGCTTAGATCAGGAACTTGCCATCAGTATAAAACAAATAAGAACAAGAACTCCACCTCCCCATGCTCCTTCAAATTGGAAATGACTTCCTGGTTGGTCACTTCTGTTTTCATCTGGTGAGATATATATTCATATATCAAACTAAAATTGGGGGGGGGGGTTGCTTCAAATCAGTGGTAAAAGCTTTATTTTTACCTAAGTTTATGTATCCTTTTCAAGCAATCCCCATAAACCCTAGGACAAAACATCTGAAAAATTGTTAACAAAAATTCAAAGTTTAATGCAAGAGCGGGGGCTAAGATTTGTTAATGGGTTGAAATATAACCAAGTTCAAATGGGAGGGAGGGAGGGCTTGCAATTCCTAATCTGATCAATATTATTTGGCGTTTCAGTAGGTGCAACTTATTAAATTCATTAAATATAATGAAACAGTTGCATGGCTTCAAATGGAAAGGGATGTCATTCTAGGTATAGCTGATGCCTTTATCTTTCTACCAGCTTTCGGGGGCGGGGAATGAAGCAGATTGTGAATCCATTTGTGTTTCAGATGTTCATGATATGGTTGAGCACCCACCCAGATAGAGTGGAAAACCCAGAAAGTCCCTGGCTTTCTTCCTGTTCTTTCCCACTGATTGATTTATTTGATCTACATGACGTTTTCCTTATCCTGAAGTATTCCCAGGGAACTCCCAACACTTGCAATGATTTTTTTATTCCCATTCCCCATGTCAATTTAAATGTACCAGTATTTCCCATGATGAAATGTACTTCTCCATGGCTGACTGGCTGTGTTATCCCAGAAGTAGTTAAGATGGCCACCACCAACAAACTCAATGACTGTTCCCAGGGCAGCAGATTCAACAGAAATCAAGTGAGGGAAAGAGGAATGCTAGCAATACCTGTATAAGAAACTGACCCTAATGCTTAACTAGTTTAATATTGCTAGAGCACTTCAACACTTTGACTATAACTCCTGAATAATGATGAAAGGGCTTAGTGGAAATTGATGAAAGTCAATTTCTGAAATGTTGCCTAAGTCTAGGTGTGACACACAATCAGTAGACGGGGAAGGAGGAACACAAGGGAAGGGGAAGGGTGCAAAACCTGGGATATTTCAAGAAAGAGTTTGGATGCAAAACCATGAGTGTGAAGATAAAATCAAAACAAAAAGAACTGGAAACTCTCGATACTTAAAACAATATAGAGACTTTGTGACAAACTCATTGCTCTCTTCCTACAAAAGGGCTCGTGAACCTCACACCAGATAGAGGCATGTTTTAAGTTTCCATTGGTGGATTTTTGTATGTTCAAGGGAAGAACCAAATTGTATTGCTCTTCTTTTAGTACTTGTGTTCATCCCAATGAGCTCAAGGCCGTTGGGGGTATGGCCTGATGAGTGTATTTTAACAGCCTGTGAAACTTTCATCCATACCATCTCAAAACAAGAAGCAAACTACTTAACTGTGGCTTCCTTCAGATGGAGTAAGTGTTGCTGATGGCTGTATTATTTGTAGCTGTAGCTCTTTAAAAAATAACCAGATGACATTTATGTGTCCCAGACTATTCAGTGGCAATTCCAAGCACCAGTGTAGGCCTTTAACACTGAACCAAAGTGCCTTCATTTTTGTATGCCTCAGCTGTTTCTCTGTGTATTTTGTTTTTTCCCCAATGAGCTCTGTTTGTAAAACATAGATAAGAGAACAACTTGACCCCGGGGCTAGCCTGAACTGGGTTCAGTTGCTTCATGAAGCAGTAAAGAGGATGACTTAACTCAGCTATGCAAGTGGTGAAGATAAGCAAGTGCAGTTGTGTTTCTTACAGATCCCCTCTGCTTTTAACCTAATATATAAGTCTTGTGTGTATCCAATAAATCTGTCTCACCTACTCTCTTGCTGCATAGCCTGAAGGGGGGTCTGACCCTTTTGATCAAAAGCTCTGTGTGGTGTGTTTTCCCTTTCTCAGTGTTTGTTTATCAGCTTCATGCCTACTAAGGGTACAGGATATTGGCACTGCAGTAATAGCCAACAATGTGGGGGCTTGGGGATGTTTCCCAGTTGGAATGTTGACACGGTCAAGCCCTGTAAGTGCTCTGCTGCTGGGCTGATGCGGGATGCAGTGTTTGCTGGACAGAGGGACTCTGAACCAGCAAAAAGTTCCCCCTCAGTAAAAGGGGACTAGAGGATCAAGTACATAGGTCCAATATATCCAATCCTGGCAACTCAACTGCCATGGGACTGTGGCAGGCGAACGCAGGTGGAAAGGAGAGGACCAAGACTACCAACTTGCCCCACTGCATCATTAGCCCATCCAAAACCAGGCAGAAGCACAGTGAACCCATCTTTCTTAAACTAATTAAGTTGAAGAGCTTCAGTGTGTGTTAAGGAAACTTTCTGATTCCAATGGGGAGAAGTAACTTCCTGAAATTTTATTTCTACTTTTAACCAAGAGAATATTTTTCAGTATCAGATAAGATGAGATATGATGAGTTGTTATTTATGCAAAATCAGTTAGCCCCAGAGAAAATATTTGAAAATCAGTTTCACAGATACGTGGGAATGCAGATAAACATACAGGAAACTAGAGCACTTGTGGCAGGAATTAAATAAAGTAGACTTTTTTTTAAAAAAATGACAGAAAGGGTAATGGACTTTTCTTTTGAAAAGTGGTTATTTTGGGGAGATTTGAATGAAATCATTCTTCCACAATTGGCTAGATCCTCTGAAAAAGATATTAAGTGTTCACAAGGTAAACTTCCCAAGCCCTTTTTTTAATTGATCGAAAATATGGGATTGTTTGAAGCATGGAGATTTAGATATGGAGATGCTAAAGACTATACTTTGTTTCAGAAAAACACAGATCTTTCTCCAGAATTTATATGTTTTTGAACTCTAAAACTTTAAATAATAAAACCCCAAAAATGGGGATTTTTACCAAAGACATTTTCTGATTATAATCTAGTGACTTTAATTCTGAGTTCAAAGAGTAAAAGGAATTTTATCAGTTGGAGACTGAATGAAACACTTTTGCAAGATAAATGTAAGAAGATTTTAGAGGATTTTTTTGAAGATAATTTGGATAAGGAGATTGAGATCAGAATGGTTTGGGATGCAAACAGAGCACTTATGAGAGGATGTTTTATACAGCAAAATGTCGAGTTAAGGAAAAAGAGACAAGAAAAGGTGTAGTTCATTTTGGATGAAATAAGAAAGAGAAATGACAAGTTAAAGAGCTCTCTCTCAAAAACTGGGGTGAATAGTGAAATTAAGTTGTTACAGAATCAACTTTTGATGATTATGGTCAGTGAGACTGAAAAAACATGTACAGTTGCCCCTCCACATTCGCAACTTTCACATTCGCGGTTTTGATTATTCGCGGAAAGCTGCCTGCCCCCCCCCTCTACCCCGTCCCTTCCTAAGGCAGCAAAGGGTTTCTCATGAAGCCTGTCACTGCCTTGGGAAAGGGGGATGGAAAGCCTCCCTCTCTCCACGCCAGTCCCTTGCCAAGGCAGCAAGGGGCCCCCGTTGCCACTTCGGGAAGGGGCAGGGGGTTGAGAGAGAGTGGCAACGGGGGCTTCTGAAGCCCCCCTCACCACTTTGGGAAGGGGCAGGGGGGTGGGAGTGAGTGGCGACGGAGGCGTTTGAAGCCCCCCTCGCCACTTTGGGAAGGAGCGGGGGTGGGAGTGAGTGGTTACAGGGGCTTCTTAAGCCCCCTCACCACTTTGGGAAGGGGCGGGGGTGAGAGAGAGTGGCGACGGGGGTTTCAGGAGCCCCCCTCACCACTTTGGGAAGGGCGGGGAGGGTGGGAGTGAGTGGCGACTGGGTGGGTTGCTGCAGGCAGGTGGGGGAGGACTATTATTATTCGTGTTTTTTCCACATTCGCGGGGGTCTTCCGCCCCAACCTCCGCAAATGTGAAGGGACGACTGTAGTATGTGATATTAAAGAATTTTGAATTTGCAAATAAACCTGGCAGATGGTTATCATACAAGTTGAAAAAGTAGAGAGAGAGAAGTTAATTTTGAAGATACAAGATGAGAAAGATAATTCTGACAATGAGAATATTTCAAATCTTTTTCATAGTTTCAGTTTCAGTTGAAAGGTTGAAAAATATTTAAGAAAACAGGATTTGCTATTGCTTATGGACCATCAAAGAGAGGCTTCTGCCATGTGAGGGAACATTAAATGGACCATATAGGTCACTGTGTATGATGAGATATAGCACTTTGGTGGTTCTCTTTTCAGTCCTTGGATGAATGAAGGCCTAGCTGCCTTTTCTTCAACACAAGTCATACACTTACTAGTGCTC
This sequence comes from Gambelia wislizenii, assembly GCA_030847615.1. Lineage (NCBI taxonomy): Eukaryota > Metazoa > Chordata > Lepidosauria > Squamata > Crotaphytidae > Gambelia > Gambelia wislizenii. The sequence continues at coordinate 341,925,618 of JAUMIR010000001.1, forward strand.
TCAGTGTCTTGTGGATTTACCTCAATACCTGTGGCCAAATTCTGCTTCTGTAATTGAAGAATTGCCTTTGGATCATTATAGCCAAGGCCTCTGTGTCACAGATGAAGGCTGTTCTCATCCATCTGGGCTTGACCCACATTAGCTTTGCTGAGCTGAAAGATTTAATTCATATACACCATCATTTTCACATGTTTGAGTGTACACAACATTTTAAAAAGTAATTATGTATTTTCCTCATCTGAAAAGTGTCTGAAATCTTTTTTAATCTAAAGCAGACACACTGAGCATGTCAGGAATAAACAAGACATCATCTGCCACATTCTGCACAATTCCATCAGGTAGTTTGCAGTTTAGAGTACAACATCCTGATCCCAAGAATCTGCATAAATTCACCATTAGCAACCTGGATCTTTCCTTTAGCATTTCTGTTAATTGTATCAAAGCAAAACATCAGAAAATGTGTTATAACTGGTAGAGCTAGAATTTATAATCCAAGAATCTGATTTCTGCTTATATTCACCAATTGTTAGTGCCTTTTCTTTTAAAAGAAAATTACTTCCTCAAGTTTATGATTTGTTAGACCTGTTGCTAAATACAGCTGAGCCATGCTGCCTTTGTCTTGCACATTGAGTACCTAGAGAGCTACCATTAATTGATATTCTTTGGGGGAAGGTGAAGTTTTTGGCAATGTGATCTTTTTTGTCACAATTATAACAACATGTCAAGATACTGGGATATGCAGTCACTGAAAATTGTTATTGTAAAGAGCTAACATGGTATATTAAGTGCTACTGCCAGCAGGGGCCAGTAGTGGGCTAGTTACATGCAGCTGGTATGCACGAGATGCTGTTTACAATAGCCACCGTGAGAACTGAAGAAGAGGAAGTGATAATGTTATTACCCTAGGAACAACTGAGTAAACCATGTGTATGGGAATGGGTAACTACATGACCCACGAATGTAATGTAAACATGTACTTGTATAACCATATGTTCCCACCCTCACTATGCACTTGGATATTTGCTCTTGGACTATGCACTTGCACTGTGCACTCTATGCTATACAGTACTGGATAGTACTGCTGTGATTGCTAAGTTATGAAGGCTATGTATTTGGAGTCTCAGACTCATTGTATATATTTCTTTAGTATGCTCAAGTAAAGGACAATAGTTTAGACACAATCTCTGTCTGTGTGCTCATTTTGTCAGCTTTATGTCTGCTGTTTTTACAACAAGATTTATTTACTACCTAGTCCTCTTGACATACTCAGAGGTACCAGTGTGCACCCATGATACAACAAGGTTCTGATTCCTTTTTGGGTGGAGCCTTTCATCTATCCTCTTGGGGTTTTGAATAAGGAGAGAGGCTAAGGCTCTCCAATACATTCTCTTCTAAGGCATTTAGGACTGTCCTCAAATTTAATAGTACAGTCATCCCTCCACATTTGCAGGGGTTAGGAGCGCAAGGCGCCTGTGGATGTGAAAAAAACCATGAATAAGCCACCTGCAAACCCCCTGCTGCCCTTCCATAGTGGGAACAGGGCTTTTCAACCCCATTTGCTGCTTTGGGAAGCGTGGGGGTGGCTGGCAAGCCTCCCGCTCACCCAGCCAGCCACTCCACCACCCTTCTCGAAGCACAATGGGGCTGGCTGGGCAAGGGGGAGGCTGCTGAGTGAGGGGGGGCTTGCCAGCCCCCCCCCAAGATTTCCAAAGCCATGATGGGTCTGGAGAGCCCCATCGCGCTTCAGGAAGTGCGGAGGAGTAGCTGGCTGGGCCAGCAGGAGGCTTGCAAGCCACCACCACCCCAGCTTCCCAAAGTGGTGATGGGGCTTGAAAAGCCCCATTGCCGCTTTGGGAAGGGTGGGGATGGCTGAAAAGCGCCTTTTCCCCTAATTCCCCACTCTCCCAGGGCTTGGCTCTCCACCCCAAATGGAGCCAAGCCCCAGGAGAGCGGGGAGTTGGCCGCGGTTTGCTTGGGGAGTGCTCCATTTAAATCAGCTCCCCTCCCTTGTGTGCAAGGGAGAGAAGCTGATTTAAATGGGGTGTTTGCTGAGCAAACAACGAATAATCGGAACCACAAAAGTGAAAGCCGCAAATGTGGAGAGGCAACTGTATTTAGATTATTTAGCACAGAGATAAAAGAATCAAACTGCTCTCCTAAGGTTTCAGTAAGGAATCTCACTTTTTGTTCATCATTAAGATCAAAACCATTTACGTTCAATTTATCAAAAATTGTGATCAAGTTGGCTATATGTGTTTCACAATTTTTCTTGAAATCAAGCTTCAGTCTCATCAGTTCCCTAATCCAAATTGTTTGGGATTTCACACATGAGCAGCCAAATGTCTTTTTAAGTTTATCCATTTCCTTGTCTGTGTCACATAAATTAACAGATAATTACTCTGCCATGCCCTGCCTCTCAGAGGACAGTGAAGACGAATTTGAGCTAGAGATACAGGGACAGAGTGACCAGCAGGCTGAGGAACAACGGTGTTCAACAGATACAAGCTGCTAAGGAACAGAGCACCCAACAGGTTCACTCATTTGAGCAACAGGATATTCCACGGCCACAAACACCAGAGGAACAAAATACAAAGTTTCCTAGTTTCATGCAGTATTGACAAGAAAAGGAAAGGTGTAGGAGGTCAGAGAGAATAAATAGGTAGCAGGAAGTAATTAGGCAACACCTGAGGAATGCTGCTGGCCCATAAATTAGGCAGCACCTCCTACAGAACAGAATGGCTAACAACCAACCTTCTTGGGAGTAAGCCACACTCCAGCTTTGGAATGACTGTCCGTAATCTTGAACCTTGCCTTTGCCTTTGTGACCTCGTCTTTGGATTTCCCCGTTGGACTACTGATTTGGCTTGTTGCCTCTTCGTGTTTGATTCTTAAGATTGGACTGTGTTTACTCTTTGTGCCTGGCTCCTAGATTCCCTTTGAACTGTGGAAGCTGATTTATTGGTTCTCAACAGCCTGCTCTGAGCAGTATAGGACATAATCAAGGAATTATATATTATATCCTGTACTATAGTAACCTTTCTCTCCCAATTAGTGCCACATTTGCCTTCTGGTTTTTCCTTCTTGATCAATGCATAAACATCTTGTGCTTTAAGCAAAATCTCTAATCTTTTTCTTCATTAATTATACCTGGTGAGTTTTACAGGCTTACTATTCAGATTTCTGTCTCCTGGTAAGGACATTTTGCTTGGTTGGCAATTCAGAAAAACCTCAGTAGCCCAAAAGGACAGGGAAAAACTTCTCTAGCTAGTTTGTATGTTTCAAATGGAGGGGGGCACTTTCAAAAAATACACAAAAGTAGAAAAACAAAGCCTAAACAATTGGATTAACTGTTCTTGCCTGAGCCCATAACCTGTTGGGAAATATATTGTGGATGTCTCAAGCAGACCATCTCAAGTTTGAACAGCTCACCAGCCCACTCTACCCACACACAATATCTAGCAGGGGGGAAAATATAAATTATTTCCATTTTTAATAGGAAGTAATTTGTGCATTTGCGTGAATTCCTCAAAATGAACTGAAATAAAATTATCAAAACTCAAAACTAGATTATGCTCATGACTGAAAGTTTAGTTTCTCTCAGAAGGAAAGACTGGAGTACAAATGACTGTTTACATGCAGAACTCCTTGTCCATGGGATAGAGATGTTTTCTTCCTCTCAAATGTAAAACAAAAACAAACAAAAAAACCCTAAGGAGCCCAAGTGGAAAGAGACAGTATAGCTGCTTAACAGTAATATTCCCAACTCAAATCTGTAAGAAGAAAGAATTTTTCTAATTGTTTCTCTAGGGAACTGGCTGAGGCATCTTGCTTTTTAGCTTCCCTTTGGGAAGCACCGTGATCACCTTTGCCATGAAAGAAAACAAAAAAGAAACCTCCAGTACAAGCCATTTCATAGGCTTGTCCAAATGAAGATAGTAGGGAAATACATTTTACTTCACACAGGTAAGACTATTTGCTTAGAGCACAGATTGTGGAGTTCCCTCCATTTCTCTAAAATACTGTTCCCTTGGCTTAAGTTTCTCAACCTAGAAACTGATCATCTCACACATACAGCAAAGTGACTTCCATCCATTCCCAATGTCAGCAGAGGAGAAGTTTTCAAAATGAGGTACCGGTACTCAACATTTTTGTTCCCATTTTTCTGATCTCTCTATATGGAACTATCTGTTCCCACTAAAAAAAGAAGCTGCTTGTTCACAAAGACTAACCTTCTCTAGAGTGAAAGAAGAATGTCCCATCCATTCATTACAAGTGGCTTGGATAAGGACGGCTAACAGACGGACGGAAGGAAGGAAGGATAATTATAGCTTTGAGAAAAAAGAGAGTGATAAGTCTCCACAATAATGACTAACATTTTAAAATATCTGAAAAGTGTCCTAATGGAAGGGAAACTATAGATTTTCCTTGGGTTTTTTTGGGGGGGGGGCTGTGAGGCCGTGTTCTGGAATAGTTACTTTCTATTTCTAGTATAGGGGAAACTATTTACCATCTTTGATGAAAATGAGCTGTTTAAGTAGCAGCACTTTAAATCTGAGTAGGAGACTTGAAGGTAATACACATACATGGTGGCCTCCTTAAAAATCATATTTAGGTAGAACCTATAGTGTGTTGCCAGGTTCTAACAAATTCTGAGCAGCAATTTTTCTGATGACTAAACTATTTGGTTCCAGAAATTGGAGAGATCAAAACTCTATATAATTTGGGATTATTAAATCTTCCATAAAAATAAACCACTTTTATTTTAAAAAGGGAGTGTTCAGATCGATAAAAGACATGAGTTCTGTTCTTTCTCTTAAGCCTTTTAATTATTTGAAAAAGTAATAAAAAGTAACTGAATACAAAGGAATAGGGCAATAAAATCCTTTAATCCTCACTCTCAGTGGCTTAAAGGTAAATTCTCCCTTTGTCTTCTCCTTCCCACTTAAAGAGTTTATCTCACACAAAGATATTAATTTGCCTTTATTGTTGAACTCTCTGAGGCAACAATCAACAAAACAAGACAAACATATTTTAAACCTAAAGTAGGAGAAAAGATAAATAGGCAGAAACATTAATCATGGTATCAATTTTGCTTCCACATAAGATAGTGTTCATTGGCATAATGGTATTTTTCAATCATATTAAATGACATCAGTACTCTACGGTGAACTCGCCACGGGTCAGCATAAGAGGGGCGCTCCAAAAAAGCGATACAAAGACTCCCTGAAACAACATCTCAGGCTCGGCCAAATTGATCACCAACAGTGGTCCGCCCTGGCCTCACATCGGGAGGCATGGAGACGCACTATCCACAATGCTGCAGCCTTATTTGAGAACTCACGCCGAACAAGTCTTGAAGAGAAATGGCAACGCAGAAAGAATCACAATCCGAAAACATCACCCAAGGAGACCTTCTGCTGTGCTTTCTGCAACCGGACTTGTTTATCTCGGATTGGCCTTTTTAGTCATCAGCGCGCTTGCAGAAAGCGCGGGATGAGTCCTTCCTGAATCTTCGTTTGCGAAGAAAAGCCAGAGAGAGGGGGGGGTATATGACAGTGTGTTCTTTGGGCAGCAAAGCTGGGGTTCCATTCAAGGGCAGCAGATTTTCAATGGTTTAATTTATCCTTGCACCACCACCCCTGCCAATTAGTAGAGCTCCCATATAGTACCACCAAAGATGCAAATCTAATCAAACAAACCGATTTTATGCTGCAGTACTATGTATGTTTTTAAACAGAGGTTTTTAAACAGAGGCTGGATAGCCATCTGTCGGGAATGATTTGATTGTGTATCCCTGCATGGCAGGGGGTTGGACTGGATGGCCCTTTTGGTCTCTTCCAACACTATGATTCTGTGTGTGTGTGTGTGTGTGTGTGTGTATGCCTTGAAGTTGCCTGTCAACTTATGGCAACCCCATGAATTTCATAGGATTTTCTTAGGCAAGGAATACTCAGAGGTGGTTTTGCTAGTTCCTTCCTCTGAAATATAGCCAAATTCACACCAAATGCTGTGGACTATCACGGGTAATAGTATTTAATATTGCTACCAGTACCTTCATTTTTGCTGCAAGACCTCTAGAAATAAGAGGATCTGGGAATATATGACTAGGAAAAGACTTAGCTCAAACCACTTTTCATTACCCTTGGAACACAAATATGTCACATCGTGACATTTGCTTTTTCCTCACTTCCTCTCAGGATAAATATTGTGTAGGTACCTGGAGAGAGCTGTCCATAATCCTTACTGAATCTATGAGAACACTGTCAAAACTGTGCAATTTCTAGATACAGCTAGCCCTTATTTTACTTTTAGCAGTTTATTTGTTTAAGCAATGATATTAGGTGACAAATAATGTCTCCAAGCTTACTCACCTACACAATTATACATTTCTGGGGCTGATTGCTATTCTATTTAGTGCATATATATAGACACACACACACACACACACACTTTTTGGAAATTGATACAGTATGTGAGTTGGAAATATGCTCATGAATTAGCCACTGATGATATACCTGATGTTATTCAATTCAATCATAATGTTGCCAGAATAAATGAAAGAACAGAAGGAAATAAGCTAAGAAGCTAGGGCAATACAGGCCTGTTCACACATTTATGTGTGTGTTTATTTTTATTTTATTTATTAAAATATTTATAACTTCCCCTATACTGTGGAATCTCAGGATGTTGCTGCTGTGTGCCTTCAAGTCATTTCTGATTTATAGAGACTCTAAGGTGAACGTATCATGGGATTTCCTTGGCAGAATTTGTTCCGAAGGGGGTTTCCTTTGCCTTCCTCTAAGGCTGAGAGAGTGTGACTTGCCCAAGGTCACCATGCTGGCTCTACATTTCAGGATGGCAGACAAGGAAAAACAATTTAAATGACAGAAGTAATGTAAAGAGACTGAAAACACATTAACTCATGAAACAAGTTAAAACAGCTTAAAAGGTTAAAACAATTAAAACTATGTAAAGTTGTCCCTCCATATCCACGGATCTGGTATCCACAGATTTAAGTATTCACGGCTTAAAAATATTCTTTAAAAAAAAATAATTCCAAAAGCAAACCTTGATTTTGCCATCTTATATAAGGGACACCATTTTGCTATGCCATTGCATCTAATGGGACTTGAATATTCACGGATTTTGGTATCCACGGGGTGTCCTGGAAACAAACCCCAGCGAATATGAAGGGACAACTGTATATACACTTTTTTAAAAGGTAATTAGGCCCCAAAGGTTTCATTAAAAGCCATGTGTTGACTTGGCGCTGGAGGAAGCCAACATCAGTGCCAATCGGATCTCCAAGTGAAGCCATTCCACAAATGGGATGCCACAGCAGAGAAGGATCAGCTAGACTAGGTTTAGAGTATGGAGACTTTCACTTCAGTGCAGAAGCAAAATCAGAAGACCTTCCTCCCTCCCTCCAACTTGATAGTTCATTTATTTGTAAGAACCGCAAAGGGCTCAAGTCCCTGCTCAGCCATGAAGCTCTTCTGTGAAGATGAAATGTATGTGTGTGGAGTTGTTGTGCTTTCCTGAATGGGAGCTTTTTCATACTACATGATTATAGCACTATGATTCCACCTTAAATGCCATGGCTGCATCCTAGGGATTCTTGGGGGTTCATGGCTTTGGGGGGGAACTAGAGCTCTCCATCTCAGAATTTTAAATTACAAATCCCAGGACTCTGTAGGATGCAACCACTGCAGTTAAAGTTGAATCACAGAGCTATAACTGTGCAGTGTGAAAGGGATCTGGATTGGAGGGAAGGGAGACTATAAATGTAATAAATAAATGAATGATCTTCAATAATTACAGCAGTCACAGGTGAATGACTGAGCAAGTGGAGGAAAAACATCAAACACAGACCTAAACGGAACTTATTATTCGTAACAATTTAATCTGGGCAATTTCATGTCTACTGACATAAACATCACTTCTAGCTGAAGTGTTTATTCACAAATGCCTTGCCAGCTATAGGGAAAGTGTGCTCTCTGGTGGGCAGTTTGAGGAGTGCATGGTATTTAATTGTTCTTATGGCATTTAGTGTACAAACACTGAGGATATTTTCACACTACACTGTTATAGTGTTACTATTCCACTTTATTTGCTATGTCTGCCTCCTGTGGAATCCTGGGATTTGCAGTTTAAGGAGGGGCATTTACAACTCTCAGCCAGAGAGCTCTTAGGCCTCACTAAACTACAAACCCCAGAATTCCACAGGAGGAAGCCAGAGCAGTTAAAGTGGAATAGTAACACTATAACAGTGTAGTGTGAAAATCTCCTAAAACTATGGACAATTTTTTGTTTTGGTCTCAAGAGCAGGCATTACTGCATTCTAGGCATTTATATTAGGAATTTCCCGATATAACTTTGAGTTTAGAGGTGACACAATCTAAGTTTGGTTATTCAGAATTTGCCAATACTAAGGTGGGAGGATGGGGAAATCCATTTTGTAGTTCTTTTTTCAAAGATTTATTTTCCATTCTGTCATTCTGGATATATAGCCCATCTCCTTCAACATTCCCTACAGTATATGGGAAAAGGAAAATGAGGAGGAAATGCGTGGTCTGAGAGAGGCTGAAAGAACTGTAGATGGGACCAAACTGTTGCAAATATTCTTATTTTTTCTTTTTGCTACTTGCAGGATGCTTGTGACTAGATCAGTGGCTCTTAACCTTTTCTTTTCCAGGGACCCCCTTTAAATATCTTTTGTTGCCATGGACCTCTAAGACCTAACTCAAGATTTAAAACAACAACAACAACAACACAACAACAACAATGCAATTACACCATCCATGAAATCTTCCCTCAGAGGCACTGGAGGGAGAAGGAAGACTTTTCTCCTGCTTCTTACTGCAAGTTTGTGACTGGAGTGGAGCGGATTGAATGGCAATGCACAGGCCAAGCCAGCCAGCCTTTGCCTTGGCCTCTGTCACATGGCCACTCTACTGCAGGGAGGAGATGGGCCAAGCAGCCTTCAAGCCTTCATAGACACCCTGTGAGGACATCACGCCCCCCTGGGAATCCCCGGACTTATAGGTTAAGAACCATTGGACTAGATAATCACCCTACTCATCTTCCTGATTAACAAGCACAAGACATTTTTAAAACTGATGAGGTAATTTATCTCTATGAATTGCATTCATTTGTATTCCATATTTTCCCAGCTCTGGGATGCAAGGCAGGTTACAGAAATTAAACCACATACAGATAAATGCTCATAGCACTAAAATATACAGCCATTAAAATATAATTAAACTATCAATAGAATTAAAGGCAATTTTTAAAAAATTCTGTTTTAAAAATGGACAGAGGCCATCAGTCAGACTTTGCAAGTTGTATGTCTTCCATTTGTATATTGTCGTTAACAACACTAAGTGAAAGCTGGTGCTTCCTGTCTTACTTTCCCCTATAACATTTTGGTGTTTTGACTTCTCTGTGTGTATTCCTAGAAGAAAACAAAACAAAAGATGTTCACATTGTCCTTCTTACATTGCAAAGTATCCCTTTTCTTTTAAACATGGTGGTCAAAATCCACTGAATCACCAATCATGCCAGGCATCTGTTCAGCAGCGTACAACTGACCCATGGAACAACTGAAGCAACAAAGAATCTTATGGCACCTTAAAGACTAAAATGTTTTATTTGGCATCAGCTTTTGTGGACTGTAGCCCACTTCATTAGAGGAATGGAATCCTACCTGACCAGTCAGACATGTACACACAGAGATGTACATGATACTGTTCCGTGTATCTTATGAAGTGGTCTGCAGTCTATGACACATTATGCCAAATTAAACAGGCTAGTCCTTAAAGTGTCATGGGGCCCTTTGCTCATTTTGCTGCAATAGACTAAGGACTTTATCAGATGTGGCAAATATGGCTTCATAATGACACCTAATGAACGCAAAAGGGTGCACACATCAGACAACGTCGTGCTTTCGTGATTATGTGTAGGGAATAAGGCATTCTTTTTTATTGCCAGGCCAAGCTGTCAATAGATCTCCCGTGTCACTTTTTTGCTAGTGTTGCCAGCGTGTGAAACCACGTACCATTGTCCTCTCATGAATACAGTGTCAATGGGCAGAACACTTCCAATTGAGAATGAGAAAGCCAGGTAGGCAATGCTCTTTTTATAAACCTCCCCAGTTTACTTGGGACTTTGTGAATGTGTTTCTGTGTTTGTGTGTACTTTTTGTGAGAGAGATTGCTGTATTTTAAAATTAAACCACACTCATGTTTTCTCGTAAGAACTGATGAGATCATGAATGTGGAAGTAAGCAACTCCGTTCATGCTCCGGTAATGCTAGGGCTGCCTTTTCGCGCTAGTAAAAGTAGGTTTGATAAAAAGGGTTCTTTCGCTGGCAGAATAACGGTTCAAAATATGGCAGCAAAAGAACGTTTGTAATGGCTTGTCTGATAAAGTCCTAACTTAACTGTCCCCTTGGAAATAATACAGCTGTACAGCAATGTACGATCTACCTGTGAAATCTCCACTGCATCTCTGCTGCTTAAACTGTTATCTAACTGTCAGGAGTGCACGCTTGTTATTTCCAAAGGCAGCCAGTCCCAAATTATGCTTCAGATTCCAATTCATCTGCAGCCCCTGCATATGTTTATCCAAAATGTCATGCAGCTGGCTAGTGGATTAGAAAAGGCCATTGCATTAGCCAAATGTCACCTCAATTAATCCCAGCTGATCCCACTATTCAATGCATTCTCCACCTCAAACAATATTTAAGGTCAAAAGTATGCAAGGAAATATTTCACTACACTACATGCTATTATAGTGCTCTCTGGCTGAGAATTCCAAATGCCACTCCCTAAACTGCAAGTCCCAAGATTCCACAGGAGGCAGCCATAGCAGTTAAAGTGGAATAGTGGAATAGTGCTATAACAGTGTAGTGTGATAATCTCCTGTATAGTCATGTTAATCTATATCAGCATGCAAAGAGATCGTGTAACACCTTAGAGAGTTAGCGCCCATCTACACAAGGGAGGGGAATCCAAACTACCTCGTAGTATTGGCACCTTGCAGCAGCAACAGCATGTCTAAATGGTTTTTCTGGCCTCAGGAGCCCCCATAAGCTTCGCATTCCTGATGGCATCCACGAGTGATTTACTTGTGTTAGTTCTTCACTGCTGCCATTTTGTTTGTTTGTTTGTTTGTTTGTTTTTTAATGTCCCAAGGTGGGCTGGTGTCATAGAGCAATCTTCCAACTTTATGGGAAAGCAAAAGACAAAATATTCATCATGTTTTATCGCCTTAGCAAGTGATTGATAAGGCAAAAATCCAACATGGTGGCAGTGGGCACTTGCCCTGGTAGCAAGCCCCGCCCCCACTCTCACCTGGCCAATCAGCTTTGTGATTCCCTTCAAATTTTTTATTGTTCGATTATCCAAACAAGCAAAAATGCACACCCTCCTCGCAGTTTGTGAAAAGTACGGAAAAATCTGCAAAGGCTTTTACCCCGTTGTTTTTGCCATTTTGGGCCCCCTCCTTCAAAATAGTGTGGATTGGTGCTGGATCCCATTTAGACAGGTAGGATTCCCAGCAAATTCCATGAGGGGTATTTTCACCGTTTAGACGGGTCTTAAGAGATTTTTAGCATAACCTTTTATAGGCTGGATCTGCTTCATGCAAGGCCAAAAGTGTCTATCTGTTGTCTTTTAATGCAAGGATCCTTGTCTGTATGTAGATTCTCCAAGAGGATTACATAGTGCCATCACTATTCATCAGTAGATTAGTTTAAAACATAAGTAGGGAAAGTACAGCTCCCAAAGGACTTTTCTTTTACCCCCAGAACACCCAACTTACTGAAAACCTTTTTGCAAACAGAATTGCCAAAAAATTGCCACAACATCCAATTAAGAGTCATGAGGGGGGTAATTTTGCCATCTTTTGGCTGTCTCTGGGCCATTTTAGACCCAACGTAGGATCTTTTCCCTATTTTTTAAAAAGTCCTTTCCTGGGTCTAGAACAATCGGGGAGAGGGCAAAATTGTAATATTTTGGTCCTCTAGGAAGCATTACAGAGCATTTTGGTTAAAAAATAAGGATTTTGTATTTTGTGGCTGTATGGTGATAGATGGGTGGGTGGCTCCGCAGGGAGACTAATGTTGCTCCCCAACCTCTTGAAAGTTGCTCACCCCTGCATTAAAAGTAAAGATGAGCAACTTCCTGCCTTGAGGAGCTTACAAATATAAACCAGTGTTCAACCAGGCTTCCCTGGAACCCTAGGGTTCCTCAAGAGATTGCTAGGGGTTCCTCAAGAGACTGTGATTGTGGGGGGAAAGCAATAGAAGTACATAGACTAATGTTTATGAAGAGGTTCCCTGAGACCTGAGAATTATTTCAAGGGTTCCTCCAGGATAAAGAGGCTGAGAAAGGCTGATATAAACTGTGACACAAGGAACACAGCACAAGAAGTAAAAAGTGGAGGAAAGACAAACAGCAGAGCAACATGCAGTTGTTTCTTCTGTGTACACTTTTTAAAAGATGGCCACTTGGGGGCTGTGCCAAACATTTTGTGAGAAAGATGGGAGGTGTTGAGGAGGAACTTGAAGGAAGTAAGAGAGTGGCATGAGGCAAGGTGCCCTGGGCAGGAACTCTAAGCATGCAGACCAGCAAGGAAGAAGGAATCAGTCTTTTGAAGGTGGCAGAGACCTGTTTTGGTTTTGACGCAAAACACTCAATATACATTAAGCAAAGGCTGTATGGCGAGGTGTCCGTGATGACATCTTTATACATATGGAATGGACCACAAATATTTATGAAACATTTGAAAAACATGAACAAGAGCAGTTTGGGTAGAATCATACCAAAAGGGCAAAGGGACATGTACAACTTGCTCCTCCAAATGACAATTGCAATTCCCACAGGTGGTGTCTAAGCATCTAATGGAAATGGAAGGCAACCGCACGCTACTGACCAGTTTCATCTTGGTGGGTTTCACAACAGATCCACTCCTGAGGATTTTCTTCTTTGTGCTGTTCCTGATTGCATATACACTAACACTGACTGGAAACCTCGGTCTCATGACACTGATCTACATGGATTCCCGCTTGCATACCCCCATGTACTTCTTTGTGGGCAGCCTCTCCTTCCTGGACATCTGGTACTCCTCAGTCTACTCCCCCAGAATCTTGTCCGATTGTGTGTCCAAGAACAAGGTCATGTCCCTTGCTGGCTGTGCAGCCCAGTTCTTCTTCTCTGCTGGCTTGGCCTACAGTGAATGCTTCTTGCTGGCTGTCATGGCGTACGACCGCTATGTGGCCATCTGCAACCCCCTCCTCTATGCCACCGCCATGCCCAAGAAGCTCTGCATCCAGTTGGTCATAGGGTCTTTTGCAGCTGGCTTTGCCAATGCTGTTGTACACACAGGAAACACTTTCCGTTTACGCTTCTGTGGGGATAACATTATCAACCACTACTTTTGTGATGCTCCACCACTTGTGAAGATGGCATGTGATGATACTCATGTCTATGAACTCATTCTGGCCACTGTCATTGGTTGCAATGTTCTGGCGACCACTGCTCTCATTCTGGGTTCTTATGTGGGCATTGTGGCTGCCATCATACGCATCCGCACAGCTGCAGGACGGCGCAAAGCCTTCTCCACATGCTCTGCCCACCTTGTCTCAGTCTCCCTCTTCTACGGCTCCATCCTCTTCATGTATTCCCGACCCAGCTCCCAGCACACTCCAAACTGGGACAAGGCAAACGCGCTGTTCTACACTGTCTTCAATCCTCTGGTCAACCCCTTGATTTATAGCTTGCGCAACAAAGATGTGAAGGAAGCTTTCGGGAAAGTCTTGGTGAGAGTCAGAGCACAAAAATGAATGCCAATACTGTTCCCTCTGCCCATTCAGTGCAGATGACAGATAATGGGGATGAAGTACTGTGCTCTGATGTCTTCCTTTATCATTCTCACATAAGGGATAGGGGACCAAACTGATGGCTTCAGGGCCTTGCTATACATCAGCTACTTAAGTTTTCAATAGCCATAATCTCCCTCAGCCAATATATCTTCCTATCGATGTCCTTCCTATCCTATTAATTTGCAGCAGCAAGAGGAGCAGAGTTCTACTATATGAGACAAGATGGAAAGAAGCAAAATCATATTGAAACCACTGCACTTCAGTCCAGACCTATTATTAGGCAGAGTAGGGCAGGTGTGTCAGGTGCCGAATGCTGTGTGGTAGCAAGGTGCTGGGAGATAGAGTTACGGGTACTATATAGCCTGTCCTGAATTCCCAGGTGAGCTTGCTGTCCTGTGATATGATGGAGGACACTGTCTTATTGGCAGTAGTGTTAATGCAAGATTCATTTATCATGCTAAACAGTTGATGTATGTGCAACATAAAGGGGTGTCTTTTTCTTTGCTTCAGGCAGCAAATATTGGGCCTGCCATGACTGCACTATAATCAAGAACATGAGAAAAAGGTTGTGCCTGGGGAAAGATTGATCCTCGTGGCCCATTTGCCTGGGGAAAATGTAATCTTTTCAGTTTATGAATGGAGGTCTGTTGGTAGATTTAAAACTCATCAGTTTGTTTAAACAGATGCAGTGCTAAGCAGTCTGGAAGGCATGCCTAGAGTCTACTGGCTACCAGGCAGTTATACTAAACTTATATAGAATTCTTATAAAACCATGAATGTGGAAGCAGGTAAGCAACAAAATGCAATGAGAGTCATATAAGCTCAGCAATAATGCACAAGCACTATTTTTAAACTGTGCACATCATATTTGTTCTTTATACCTCAGACTAGAGTTCTAGCTGGTATCTTTATCAGACCAACACATCACAATGTTTTAGAAGATAGCTCAGAGTGTTTTATACAGACATAACTTAAGTTGAAATCTCTAAGAGCTTACAGCATTTTCTATGTCTAAGAGTGCATCTACACTGTAGAAATAATGTGGTTTGACACCACTTTAAATGCTGTAGGTCCATCCTATGGAATCCTAGGATTTGTAGTTTTACAAAGTCTTTAGCCTTATCTGTCAAAGAGTGCTAGTGCCTCACCAAATGAGAAATTCCCATGATTCAGTAGGATGGAACCATAGCAGTTAAAGTGGTGTCAAACTGCATTAGTTCTACAATATAGATGCACCCTAAGGCCAGGGTTTCTCAACCAGGGCTCCCTATAACCCTTGGGTTCCATGAGAGGTCTCTAGGGGTTCAGCAAAGATCATGTTTGGCGGTGGGGGTAGGGGGGCTAAACTATTTTGAGCTGTAGATGTAATCATTTTTATGCAGTAGTTCCCTGAAACCCCTCAGGGTAAAAAGGTTGAGAAAGGTTAAATAGATTTTTTTTCCCTTCAGCATGGCTTTACCTAATTTAGGCCTTATGAGCACTATCTAACTATCCCTCTTCACCACCCATTAAGGAAAACAAAGACATGCAAGGATGCCAAGTGCTGCTTTCCCTCTATCAGACATCTATAGGGCAGATGACTATTCATTTCATGTGAAGAAATCTCTAAGGCTTGCAGTGGATGCTGCTGTTTTCACTACTGTAGCCTTGTAGCAGGATGATCCCTAGTCACCTTCCATCTACATGTGAGGACCCAAGTCTTCTTCCTATAGAGCCTGGCTAATACTTGGGGAAGTAACAATACTGGGACAGAAGAGAGCCACAAAACACAACCTTAATCTCGACTGTCAAAATGCTAAGGGTGAAAGCAGAAGAGAAATGACTGCAACACCAAATGCAAGCCTAGCAATAGAGCTTACTCCAGATCCAGGGAAGTGAGCCCCAGTCCACAGAAGGAATTATGATGACTCCATCTCTCAGCTGACCATTTAGTTCAGTTAGGCATGTCGAGAGAAGGTCTATTTCTCAGCAGAAGACCACATAGTCTGCATGTAAAACACTCCAGGTTTGATTCCCAGCATCATCAGTTTGGTCTGGGAAAGACTCCCATTGGGAATCCCGGAGACCTTTGGCTTTGCTGTCTGTCATTGCAGAAAATCCTTTCCTGATTGTGCCCTCCAGTTGAGTCTGGCTACAATTTCCATCATCTGCACCAGTCCAACCCATCTGAAGTGCACCAGATTAGGGATGGCCAACTCAAACAATATTATAATATAATGCTAACTGGACCATGCCTCTGACTCCATACAAAACCTATCACTAGTGGTTGGTGGCTTCCATGGGCATGGCTACACTGGCCAAATGCCCTGGCTTCCGCCCATTCCAGAGCCATGCAGTTCAAACAATGCAGGGCATTTACCTTAATCTGACCCCGGGCAGTCCCAGAGCAGATACGGGACTGGAAATGAGGGAAAGTTGGGATAGGGCCCTTTACTGCAATTTAGGAAAATACCCAGTTTAATCTGGTTCCACTAGATTGTGTACCATGTGTCCACGGGAGCCCATCCCAGAATGCCATTCCTCACTGCCACCACCAGCTCCTGCCACTGCTGCCATTTTCTCACTAACACAGGAGCCAGTCCAGGATCCTGCAGCATGTAACCAAGGCTGGTCACATGCAAGGGGCCTCAGTCACATGTTGCAGGACCCCTGCCTGGCTTCTGCGTTAGTGAGAAAACAGCAGCTGTGGCAGTGGCTTCAGGGACAGGCCAACATCCTGTGTGGACTCCAGCCCAGTTTCTGCAGGTAATGGCAGAAGGAAACAGGCCAGCTCTGGAGGCAGGGGAGCCAGCATATCCTGCTGGTGTAGATGAGCCCCATGTCAGTGAGGCAGTGAATCTGCTGTAGGTTTTCTTCTGCACTTCAAAAGAGTTATCCAAGGTGTTGAATCCATTGGGGGATAGGCCTCAGCACCTTGAATAGCTCCTTTAAAGGAAACAGATCCACTGCCCCACTCACATGGAAGACACCAGCTGCCACTGTTTGCCACAGGCAGCACCCATGTCCTACTTGTAGGCTTCCTTAAGGAAAGCCAATAGCTCAGTAGTAAAGCACAGGCATTACCAACAACTTTGATTGCTGGCATCTCCCTACACAGGAGACCTGGAAATGACTCCTGTTGGACATTGCTGAGAACCTGCATCATTCATTGTCTGAAACCCTGCCGAACTGCTCAGTAGAGACAACACTAAACTAGATGGACCCAAGGTTTGGCTTGATATAGGGCAGCTTATGTTCCCAGTATCTGTCAGAGTGACTGGGGAAGTTACTTTTCTGGACTATAACTTCCAGAATCTACCAAGTGAGCATGGTCACTGGCCATGCTGGTCAGTAGCTTCTCGGAGGAGTAGTCAAAAAAGTAATGAAGGGGGAAGGGGAGGAGGCTAGATTGCTCCCCCCTTCCCCTTTCGCCCCTGCAATCGCCACCATGGTGAGGTGAGATTCCTCCCCCTCCCTTCCCCATCATCACCAACCGTAGATAATTGAATCCGCAGTGGGCAAATCAGCGGATGTGGGGGTGCTACTGTATTGCAATCTCAAATCAGCAGGAGAAAAGAATGTTTCTAATTGCTTCTCTAGGGAACTGGCTGACACATCTTGCTTTTTAGTCTCCCTTTGGAAAGCACTGTGGTCACCTTTGCCATGAAAGAGAAGAAAAAACAAACCTCCAGTATAACCCTTTTCATAGGCTTGTCCAAATGGGGATCGTAGGGAAATATACTGTGCTTCATAAAGGTAAGACTACTTGCTCAGGGCAAAGATCGTAGGGTTGCCTCCACATCGCTAAAATTCTATTCCCTTGGCTAGAAACTAGCCACCCCACATGTACAGCAAAGTGACTAACATCAACACTTACAAAGGAATTCCACCCAGGGACATGGGGATTCCCAGCAGATAATGGCCCATCAACCAACCATCAGCCAAACCGACACTAACAAGCCTTGCACTTCTATACCCAGAAACCAACCATTCAATTACACAAATTTACATATACAGTCGTCCCTTCACATTCGCGGGGGTTCCGTTCCGCGGACCCCCGCGAATGTGAAAAATCCGCGAATAACAAACACCCCTCCCCCTCCCTCCCCAGGCCTTCGCGGGGCCTTGCTAGGCCCCACGGAGGTCTCCCCGGCCCTCCCTCCCTCCCTCCCCAGGCCTTCGCGGGGCCTTGCTAGGCCCCGCGGAGGCCTCCCCGGCCCTCCCTCCCTCCCTGCCCAGGCCTTCGCGGGGCCTTGCTAGGCCCCGCGGAGGCCTCCCCGGCCCTTCCTCCCTCCCTCCCCAGGCCTTCGCGGGGCCTTGCTAGGCCCCGCGGAGGTCTCCCCGGCCTTTCCTCCCTCCCTCCCCAGGCCTTCGCGGGGCCTTGCTAGGCCCCGCGGAGGCCTCCCCGGCCCTCCCTCCCTCCCTCCCCAGGCCTTCGCGGGGCCTTGCTAGGCCCCGCGGAGGTCTCCCCGGCCCTCCCTCCCTTCCTGCCCAGGCCTTTGCAGGGCCTTGCTAGGCCCCGCGGAGGCCTCCCCGGCCCTCCCTCCCTCCCTCCCCAGGCCTTCGCGGGGCCTTGCTAGGCCCCGCGGAGGTCTCCCCGGCCCTCCCTCCCTCTCTCCCCAGGCCTTCGCGGGGCCTCCGGAGGGCCTCCGGGGGTCCCGCGAAGGCCTCCGCACCGCTCCCCAGGCCTTCGCGGGGCCTCCGGAGGGCCTCCGGGGGTCCCGCAAAGGCCTCCCCACCCCTCCCCAGGCCTTCGCGGGGCCTCCGGAGGGCCTCCGGGGGTCCCGCAAAGGCCTCCCCACCCCTCCCCAGGCCTTCGCGGGGCCTCCGGAGGGCCTCCGGGGGACCCGCGAAGGCCTTCGCACCGCTCCCCAGGCCTTCGCGGGGCCTCCGGAGGGCCTCCGGGGGTCCCGCGAAGGCCTCCCCACCCCTCCCCAGGTCTTTCACGGGGCCTCTGGAGGCCCCGTGTCGCGGTTTTGGGGGGGCCCGGGGGGCCCCTCCCAAAACCGCGAATAACCGAAACCGCGAATGTCAAGTTCGCGAATGTGGAGGGACAACTGTACTCCCCTACAGGGGTTCACAGGATATAAACCCCAGACACACTCCTACCCAACCATTCTCCGAGGATGCCAGCCACAGATGCAGGGGAAACATCAGAAAGAAACTATTCCAGAACACAGCCTCACAGCCTGGAAAAAACCCAAGGAAAATCAATGACTTCCATCCATTCCCAATTTCAGCTGAGGAGAAGTTTTGACAATGAGGTGCTCAAAATCTTGGTTCCCATTAATTCTTTTCTTTCTATTTTGGAACAATCTGTTCCTACTGACACAAGAAGCTGATGGTTCACAAAGACTAAACTTCTCTAGAGTTTAGAGTGTCCCATCCATTCATTACAATGGCTTGGTCAATGACAGAAGGAAGCAGGGAGGGAGGGAGGAAGGAAGGAGGCATAAGTATAGCTTTGAGAAAGAGATAATGCTAAGTCTACACGATAATGACTAAAATTTTAAAATATCAGAAAAGTATCCTAATGGAAGGGAAACTACAGTATTTACCATCTTTGATGAAAATGAGCTGTTTAAGCAGCAGCACTTTAAATTTGAGTAGGTGACTTGAAGGTAATACACACATATATGTTGATCTCCTGAAAAAAACAGTATTTAGGAAGAACATATATTGTGTTGCCTTTGAGAACTCACACCGAACAAGTCTTGAAGAGAAATGACAACGCAGAAAGAATCACAACCCGGAAACATCACCCAAAGAGACCTTCTGCTGTGCTTTCTGCAACCGGACTTGTTTATCTCGGATTGGCCTTTTTAGTCATCAGCACGCTTGCAGAAAGTGTGGGATGAGTCCTTCCTGAATCTTCGTTTGCAAAGAAAAGCCAGAGAGAGAGAGAGAGAGAGAGGGAGGGAGAGAGAGAGAGATTGTGTTGCCAGGTTTTCACAAATTATGAGCAGAGAGTTTTCTGAGGACTCAATTACCTGGTTCTAGAATATAGAGAGATCAAAATTCTAGATAATTTAGGATCTTCTGTCAAAATGAGCCACTTTTTTTTTCTTTTATTTATTAAAATGTTTATAACTTGCCCTATACTGTGGGATCTCAGGATGTTGTTTTGTGTGTCTTAGGATCTTATAGAGATCCTAAGGCGAATGTATCATGGAGTTTCCTTGGCAGAATTTTTTCAGAGGGGAGTTGCCTTTGCCTTCCTCTGAAGCTGAGAGTGTGTGACTTGCCCAAGTTCACCATGCTGGCTCTACATTTCAGGATAGCAGACAAGGAAAAATAATTTAAATGGCTTAAAAAAATTAGAATAACAGAAGTAATTTAACAAGACTGAAAACACATTATATCATGAAACAAGTTGAAACAGCTGAAAAGGTTAAAACAATTAAAACCGTTCTTGACTTTAGGAGAGCTGATTTCAATAAACTCAGGGAAATACTGGGGGTGATCCCATGGTCAGGAATACTAAAAGTGAAGAGACTTCAAGACAGATGGGGCTTTCTCAAAAGGGAGATACTGAAGGCACAATTTCAAACAGTAGGAAGAAAAATGGGAGGTGTCTCAAGAAAAAAGGATGGATGACTAAAGAACTTTCAATGGAGCTAAGTTTTAATGGAACGTGTATAGGAAATGGAAAAAGGGGGAAATCACCAAAGAAGAATTCAAACAGATAGCAAACACGTGTAGGAGTAAAGTCAGAAAAGCTAAAGCGCAGAACGAGCTCAGGCTTGCTAGGGAGGCTAAGAACAATAAAAAGGGTTTTGGGGGGTATGTCAGCAGCAAAAGGAGGAAGAAGGAAATGGTAGGGCCACTATGCGGAGAAGATGGCAAAATGCTAACAGGGGACAGAGAAAAGGCAGAATTACTCAACACCTTCTTTGCCTCAGTGTTTTGAGAAAAAGAAAAGAATGATCAACCTGAGGATAATGGGACAGAGGACACAATAGGGGAAATCCAGCACAGAATAAGCAAAGAGGTAGTACAGGAATACCTTCTTAATCTAAATGAATTTAAATCTCCAGGACCAGATGAACTACATTCAAGCGTATTAAAAGAGCTGGCAAATGTGATCTCAGAGCCATTGGCAATAATCTTTGAGAACTCTTGGAGAACAGGAGAAGTCCCAGCAGACTGGAGGAGGGCAAACCTTGTCCCCATCTTCAAAAAGGGGAAAAAAGAGGATCCCAACAATTATCGTCCAGTTAGTCTGACATCAATACCAGGGAAGATTCTAGAGCAGATCATTAAACAGAGAGTCTGTGAACATTTAGAAGGCAATGCCATAATCACAAAAAGTCAACATGGGTTTCAGAGAAACAAGTCATGCCAGACTAATCTGATCTCTTTTTTTTTGATAAAGTTACCAGTTTGGTAGATGAAGGGAACACTGTGGATATTGCATACCTTGATTTCAGTAAAGCTTTTGACAAGGTTCCCCATGATATTGTTGCAAACAAGCTTGTAAAATGTGGGCTAGACAAGTTAACTGTTCAATGGATTTGTAACTGGTTGACCGGCTGAACCCAAAGGGTGCTCAGCAGTGGCTCCTCTTTGTCTTGGAAAGATGCGACCAGTGGGGTGCCACAGGGTTCTGTCCTGGGCCCAGTGCTATTCAACTTCTTTATCAATGACTTGGATGAGGGAATTAGGGACATGCTTATCAAGTTTGCAGATGACACCAAATTAGGAGGAGTAGCTAATACCCTAGAGCACAGGATCAAAATTCAAAATGACCTGGATAGACTGGAGAGCTGGGCCAAAGCTAACAAAATGAAATTCAATACAGAGAAATGTAACGTACTGCACTTAGGACAGAAGAACGAAATGCATAGATATATGATGGGAGAGACCTGGCTGAACAAGACTATGTGCGGAAGGGATCTAGGAGTCCAGTAGACCACAGGTTGAACATGAGTCAACAGTGTGATGCGGCAGCTAAAAAAGCCAATGCAATTTGGGGCTGCATCCATAGAAGTATAGTGTTTAAATCAAGGGAAGTAATAGTGCCACTCTATTCTGCCTTGGTCAGGCCTCACCTAGAATACTGTGTCCAGTTCTGGGCACCAGAATTCAAAAAGGATATTGACAAATTGGAGCGTGTCCAGAGAAGGGCGACTAAAATGGTGAAAGGTCTGGAAACCATGCCTTATGAGGAAAGACTTAGGGAGCTGGGTATGTTTAACCTGGAAAAAGGACGGTTAAGGGGCGATATGATAGCCCTGTTTAAGTATTTGAAGGGGTGTCATATTGAGGATGGAACAAGCTTGTTTTCTGCTGCTCCAGAGACTAGAACATAGAGCAGTGATGGACAACCTTTTGAGCTTGGTGTGTCAAACTTCGCCAAAAAACTGAGCATAACTCGAGTGGTGTGTCACTTTGAGGAAAAAAACATTATCTCTGCTGGCAGAAGTGAGGGCAAAGATCCCGGCTTAACCGGAAGTCCCCGAACTAGACACTCTGTGCTGGACTTCTGTTGTTTTGGCCTACAGACCTCCGGCACAGAGTGTCTAATAGGGGAGGATGAAACATTTGCGACTACAGTTGTCCCTCCACACTCATGGGTTTCACATTCGCGGTTCCACGTATTTGCGGATTCCCGCTTTTCAGAGGGTGGGAGAGGGGAGGAAAATGGGACAGGGGCTTTGAAGCCCTGATCACCACTTTAGGGAGGGTGGTGACATTGCAGGCGGGGGGAGGAGGCCTACAGCCACGTGTCATCAGAAATGGCTATGCGTGTCAGTGCTGACACGCGTGTCATAGGTTCGCCATCACTGACATAGAGCAATGGATGCAAGCTCCAGGAACAGAGATTCCACCTCAACATTAGGAGGAACCTTCTGACAGTAAGAGCGGTTTTGCAGTGGAACACACTCCCTCAGAGCGTGGTGGAGTCTCCTTCCTTGGAGGTCTTTAAATAGAGGCTGGATGGCCATCTGTCAGGGATGCTTTGATTATGTATTCCTGCATGGCAGGGGGTTGGACTGGATGGCCCTCATGGTCTCTTCCAACTCTACAATTCTATGATTCTATGTATATACACATTTCTAAAGATAATTAGGCCCCAAAGGCTTTAATAAAAAGCCATGCTTGACTTGGCCCTGGAGGAAGCTGACATTAGTGTCAGTCATATCTCCAAGGGAACCACAACAGAAACTTTCACTTCAGTGCAGAAGCAAAATCAGAAGACCCTCAGAAGCTCTTCTGTGAAGATGAAATGCCAGGGGTGGAGGGAACTGTTGTGCTTTCTTGAATTCAAGCCTTTTCATATTACATAATAATAGCACTATGATTACACCTTAACTGCCATGGCTGCATCCTAGGGAATCTTGGGGTTCATGGTTTTGGGGGGCACTAGAGCTTTATAGATGAGAATTCTAAATTACAAATCCCAGGATTCCATAGGATGCAACCATGGCAGTTAACGGGAGCAGGACAGAAGGGGTTGATGTAGTCCGAAAGGGAGCCTCTTTCTCGACCCTGTTCTGTGCCTGCCCCTGCCCCTCCAAATATCAACACTAATTTGGGGGAATTAATGTTCTCAACTTGGCAATGCAAGGGGGGGTAACGGCAGGATCTTGTGACTAACTATACCAGTACTATGGAGGAGGCATAAGCTAGATAGTATAACAATAATCTTTATTTGGAAAGGTAATAATAACCACATTCACACACACATTCAGGCATCAAGCATTCATGCAAGACTAGTGGGAGAGGAGGAGGAAGGGATCCCAGCACTCTTCAGGGCTCAGCATATGGAACCAACACAGCCGCACAGCGGGAGAGAAGAAGGGGGCCACCACGGAGGAACATCAGCCAGTGTTCCCTCTCCTGGACCCACCAAGCATGATGAAGGAGCAGGGAGGGAGGCGAGGCTGCAGGAAATCAATCACGCCCCAGCCTGGAGTGCCAGTGGGCTGTTGTGTAACTTTCTAAGCAACAGGGTTGGACATCATGTTGTTACACAAGTTAGGGAGCTGCTGAGGTTTGGGTACTTTGCAGCTGGGAAGGTTTCAGTGTGCTTTGAGCCTGCAGCTGGGGGGATTTGGTACTCTGGGCAGATGAACCCAGAGGAGAGGGGACAAACGAAATCAGTATACGGGTCTACTCAGCGGTAAATCTGAAGGGTCACAGGGCTTCCTCCCCAGTGAGTGCACTTAGGTTTGTAGTCTGGTGTTGCAGCCAAGTGCAAAAGAAGATGGTGATCTTTTACTTTTTAATTTTGTATGTAATAGAGCAGTAATTCTTGAACTTTTCTTTACCAGGTACCCCCTTTAAATATTTTTGTTGCCACAGACCCCCAAGACTTAACTCAAGATTTAAAACAACAATAATACCTAATATTGATGGTGATGATGATGATGATATACCCTCCATTAAACCTTCCCTCAGAGGCACTGGAGGGGGAGAAAAGACTTTTCTTCTGCTTCTTCATGCACTTTTGTGGCTGGAGTGGATTGAATGGCAATGCACTGGCCAAGCCAGCCAGTACAGGGGTTTCCTGAGACCTGAAAAATCACTTGAAATATTCTTCCAGGGTAAAAAGGTTGAGAAAGGGTAAGATAGAGGAATAGCAAAGGGGAGTTCCAGTGGGTGATACGACGCCTTTTCCTGAAGAGATGAGATCACAGAAGGAACCAGCAGAATGGGGGTCCCGATCTAAAGTGGCTTTACAGGTGGACATAGTGTCCACAGGAAGGAGATCTGTGAGCCTGGTTGCACAGTCTGGCATGGAGTAGGTAGGAAGGTGAACTGTGAGCATTTTAGTGAAGTTTTTAGAAGGTTTTTATAGTAAATATTTGCCTTCTGGGGATGTGATTTTGAGTAGAAGACAATACTTTAAGCTGTTGCTCCGAGTGCGACAAAGGCATTCCGGATATGTTAATAGCATTTTAATAGTTGAATACTTTGTGAATGAAAGCAGGGAAGCAGCTTCCTTTGGATGAGGGAAAACTACTGAGGGTAGTTTACAGGTTTCGAGTCTGCCATCCTGGAAAATGGGATTAGCCATATGTACGTTTCTCCAGTTGCCTTGCAAATTAGCATTTCCTTTATAATTTAGATGGATTCTCCTTAAGTGCTTTCCTGACTAAGCAATGTTTGTCTTTGGGTTTTTCCTAGTTCCCCAGTTTATGTTAATGGCAGCACTATGTTTGACCTAATTATTAAATATTGCCAATTATTAATATAGCTATGGGACTGAAGTGTCAGGGTAGGTAACACCATGAATAACTCCTTTAAAGGAAACAGATCCACTGCCCCACTCACATGGAAGACATTGGGTGCCACTGCTTGCCACAGGTAGCAACTGTATCCTACTAGTAGGCTTCCCTAAGGAAAGGCCATAGCTTGGTAGTAAAGCACAGGTGTTACCAAGTTTGATTGCTGGCATCTCCCTACCCAGGAGATCTGGAAATGACTCCTGTTGGACCTTGCTGAGAACCTGCATCGTTCATTGTCTGAAACCCCGCCGAACTGCTCAGTAGAGACAATGCTAACTAGATGCACCCACGCAGGGCCGGTTTAACCTGTCTGCCAGATCCGCATTGGCGGGGGGCCTCGGGGGTGAAGGGGGCCCCCTGGTGAGTGTTGCCCTTATCTGATGAAGGAGACAGCCAGGAGACAGCAGCCGGCTCCTCCGCTCCTTTGGAGCCCCTTCCCCCTCCCTCCTCAGGCAGGGCATGGCAATAGCACTGAGCTACTGCGGGAGATAGAGAAAGGGTTTGCTCTTGGGAAGTTGTAATTTGGAGACAGTCCCTGGCTGCATTAGCGAAAGAAACAGCAGCCCTCTGTGGCAGAAGCTGGAGGGAGTTTGCTGCTACCGCTGAGACGGTGAGTGTGTGTTTATGAGAGAGACAGGGAATTTGAGCGTTGTCTCGGAAAGGGCTTCTTTCTTTCTTTCTTTCTTTCCCTTCCCTTCCCTTCCCTTCCCTTCCCTTCCCTTCCCTTGCCAACTGAGTTCAGCCTGCATTTGTGTGTGTTTGCCTATGTGCCTTCAAGTCATTTCTGACTAAGGCAAACCTACCATGGGGTTTTCTAGGCAAGGTTTGTTCAAAGGGTGTGTGCCTTTGCCTTCCTTTGAGGCTGAGAGTGTGTGACTTGCCCAAGGTCAGCCAGTGGGGTATTCATGGCTGAGTAAGGATTCAAACCCTGGTCTCCATAGTCATAGTGCAATGCTGAAACTTTTACAACACTCTTAACTCTTTTAACAGAAGAATACTGTATAAAGAATATAAATTAAAATTTGGAGTAATATTACTGGGAACAATGGTTTTATTGTTGTCACTAAAACACCAGTATCCCATTAGTGTTATGTGAGAGGCATTGGCCTAGAGCAGTGGATCTTAACCTTTTCTTTACCAGGGACCCCCTTTAAATTTGTTGCCCCAAGACTTAACTCAAGATTTAAAACCCTAATAATAATAGCTAACAACAACAACAATACAATTACACCATCCATTAAACTTTCCCTCAGAGACACTCTTGCTTCTTCCTGCAAGTTTGTGGCTGGAGTGGATTGAATGGCAATGTGCAGGCCAAGCCAGCCAGCCTTTGCCTTGGTTCCTGTCACATGGCTACTCCACTACAGGGAGGAGGTGGGCCAAGCAGTCTTCAAGCCTTTGTGGACCCCCCTGTGAGGACATTGCGGACCCCAAGTTAAGAACCACTGGGCTAGAGAATGCTGGAAAAGGAACAATGCAACCAGACCTTGAGAAGGGTGCTGGCAGGGGGATTCTGGGAGGTGTAATCCAAGAGTAACTTTCCCAGGCTCTGAATGCAGCCTAGAATCATAGGGCTGGAAGGGACCCCAACAGCCATCCCATCCGATCGGCTTCTGCCCTGCAGGAACACACAATCCAAGCATTCCTGACAAATGCCCATCCAGCCTCTCCTTAAAAACCTCCAAAGAAGGTGAGTGCACCACACTCCCAGGCAGCAGAGTATTCCACTGCCTTACAGCTCTTACTGTCAGGAACTTCTTCCTAATGTTTAGGTAGAATCTCTTTTCCTATAGTTTGAGTCCATTGCTCCGTGTCCTAGTCTCTGGAGCAGCAGAAAACAAGCTTGCTCCTTCCTCAGTATGACACCCCTTCAAATATTTAAACATGGCTATCATGTCCCCTCCTAACTTTCTCTTCTCTGGGCTAAACATGCCCAGCTCCCTAAGCCATTCCTCATAGGGCATAATGGCTTCCAGACCTCCCAACATCCTTCTCGATATCTTTCTTGAATTGTTGTGCCCAGAACTGGAAACAATATTCCAGGTGAGGTCTGACCAAAGCAGAATGGAGTGATACTATTACTTCCCTTGATCTAGACACTATTAATGCAGCCTAACGCATTGGCATTTTTTGCTGCTGCATCACACTGCTAACTCATGTTTAGCTTGTAGTCCACTCTTTCTTTTCTTTGAGGAAATCTACATCATTACATTAATTGCTAATAAACTAAAAATATTATGTTAGTGCCTATAATATAGTTTTTAAACTAAATTATTGGTGTCAAATTATGTAATACAGTAGGCCCCTCTTATCCACTGGGGATTGGTTCGGGGGGGTGGATTCTGAAACCCATGAATAATAGTGAACACCATTGAAAAAATGGTACTTCTGGTTTAAAATACCATAGAGTTGCCTTGGAGGGCCTAGAAAACCACTAGGGAGGACACATTTACTAGGAAGACTCTAGGGTAGGTGTGCTGTTCTGTGTCCCATGGATAATGAATCCATGGATACGGGGGCCCTACTGTGATCTGAACATCCTGTACGGTGAATAGGTTAGGTTACATTGACCTGAGATAAACATATGGGGGCCCCAAAATAAAGCACTGCAGGGGGCCCCAAAATTCCTTAAACCGGCCCTGCACCCACGGTTTGGCTTGATATAAACCTTATATTCCCAGTATCTATCAGAGTATACGATGCTGTATTTAGTGTGTCTGATAAGTCCCTAGTCCCTTATGATGTGAATGCATGTTCCAAAGCATCACACTGCGCTATGCCTGAGCCATTCTTTCCCATTCACCAGTTTCCAGAGGTTGTTGGGCTGCATCCCTCAGGACCTCTAACCAGCACATCCAACTGTAAGGAATGCTGGGAGCTGTAGTGTAACCTCATCTGGAGACCCTCATGATTCCCAAGGTGAGGTACTGGATCATACATTAAATGCTCTACTTTTGACTTCCAGTTTCGGAGCGGAGTGGGCATGGGGCAGAAAAATGGAGCTCCGGATCCTAACAAAATTCTGAATGGTGAAGAATTAAAGACAGTGTGAACAAAAAACCGAATGAGTATAAGAAAGAAGGAGAAAGAGAAGACTTCTGAAGGTGAAAGATAGGGGAGAGGAAGAAAGGGACAAGAAGAAAATAAGGCAAGGGAAATAATAGGAAAGTAGATCTAGGACTTTTTTTATTACTACTTTTTTATCTGTGTCTATTTTTTATTTTTATTTTTTTCTACTTTTTTCTCTTCTTTTTTCTTTTCTTTTTTGGAAAGAGAGCAACTGAAGGGATAATAAAGAAAATGGCTTCAGGGAACAGAAACAGAAACAAAACCTATGAATCGCAAACCTATCAAAATAGGAGAGGGTCTACAGAAGATGGAGCTCCACAATATATGCAAAAATTCATGGAAGAAATTTGACAATTTAGAAAGGCAACGTGTACGCATCTCGAAGACATAAATACAAAGTTTAACACACTTCATGGCTTATTTGTACAAGTAAAGAATGGTGTGAAAGAACAAAAAGAAGACATTCAGAAGTTAAAGAAGGGAAATGTAAAACTAAACATAGAATTAGAGAGACAAAGAGACCAGATGGTGCTGATGGAACAAAGAGAGAAGGAATCATGGATCTGGCTAAGGGGAAAGAAAGAACAAATAAATGAAAATATCAGAGATAAAGTAATAGAGCTCCTAGCCAGAAATCTGGAATGGAAAGGACCAGATAGAAGAATAGAAGTCTGGATAGAGTCTATAGATTAAACTTGATGTTTGCAAAAAAAAGAAAAGAAAAAGAAAAGAAAGAAAAGAAAGAAAGAAATCTCCCAAGATACATAATAATTCAATGTTCCAAGAAAATACTAAGAGACTATATTTTAGAAGTCCATTACAACAAAGGAATACAAAACGAAGGAAGGACATTAATATTTATGAAAGAGATTCCTACAAGGATATTAAGAAGAAGAAAAGATTATACCTTCCTAGTAGAGATTCTTAAGAAAGAAAAAAAACATTTTAGTTGGGACAAATTGGAAGGAGTGAACTTTACATTCAAAAAGGAGAGATACAAAATTAACCCCATAGAGAAAGCAAAAGAGAAAGCAATGAGACCTTGGATTAGCTAGCGAGAGTAAAAATGGAAAAACCTCAAATGAAGAAAATCCCTCACAAAAAGCCAGCAATAGTGAAGCAGAAGAAGATGACAATATAAACCAACAGAAAGAGGAAGAAAAGAAGTGAAGAGAGAAGGTTAAGAAAAATTGAAGGAGAACAGAGTCTATTGGACTTAAGGATTTCTGAACAAGAAGACTAAAGAGACTGTAAGAAAAAGAGGGGGAGGAGGGAGGCGAAGGGGAAATGGAAATCAAAGGGAAATAAGAAGGAATAGAAATAAGTTAGTAAGAAAAGTATAAAGAGGAAAAATAACAAAATTAATGTTGATAAATAAAAAAAAATCCTAACTTGGAATGTAAAAGGATTAAAAACTGGGAGGGAAAGAAAATTAGTATTCCATTTCCTTTAAAAAATAAATTGGATATTATATGTTTGCAAGAAATTTGAATTAAAAAAAATCAGGAGTACTTACTAAAACAAAAAGGCTTAGGAGATAGAGTTTTTTCACTAGGACAAAAAAAGAAAAATGGTGTGGTGGTATATATTTAAAAAGAGTTGAGCCCAAAGTTAATATTCTCAGATAATAAAGGCAGATTCATGATAGTCGAAGTGAATGTAGAAAACACAAAAAAATATTAATTATAGGAATATATGCGCCTGTCCAAGAAAAGCAAACTTTTTATAGGGAACTAAGGAACAAAATAGTGCAACTAAATTATGATAGCTGGATATTGCTAGGAGATTTTAATGGAGTCGTAGAACTGCATATAGATAGGCACTCAGGGACACACAAAAAAATAAAAATCAGGGTAAACTAGCAAAGGAGTTTTTTTGTTATAGTTGAAGAATTGCAATTAGTTGATGTCTGGAGGTATAGAGGGTGATACAAAAGAATACACTTTATTCTCAGATACTCATAAATCTATGTCCAGAATCAATATGATTTGGATCTCCAATAACTTGATCACTAATGTAAAAAAAGGAGAAATCCTGGCCAAACCAGTTTCAGACCATAACCCACTTTTAATGGTATTTAAAAATGATAATTATGAGATAAAATGGAGAGTAAATGAATTATTGTTAGAGAAGGCCTGGGGAGGGAGGGGGAGGGCCGGGGAGGCCTTCACGGGGCCTTAGAAGGCTCCATGAAGGCCCGGGTGGGAGGGGGGAGGGCCGGGGAGGGAGGGGGAGGGCCGGGGAGGCCTTAATGGGGCCTTAGAAGGCTCCATCAAGGCCTGGGGTGGGAGGGGGGAGGGGAGGGCCAGGGAGGCCTCCACAGGGCCTTCGGAGGGAGGGGGAGGGCTGGGGAGGCATCCATGGGGCCTCGGGAGGGTCTCCGGAGGCCCCGTGAAGGCCTTGGAAGGGAGTGGGGAGTCCGGGGAAAGCGACTATGTGGCCTCCGGAAGCCCCATGGTCGCTTTGGTGGGGGAGGGGGAGGGCAGTCATTATTCGCGGAATTTACACATTCGCAGGCATCTGGGGAACCTAACCCCCACAAATGTGAAGGGACGACTGTAGTTCATTCTATCACATTTGGTGGAAATGTGATAGAGTGAAAAAATATTGGTTTAAAGTTAATAAATTGATAGAAAAAATTTTTAAAAGCAAAAATAAAAAGGAGACCTAAATTATATCTCCTAAATATGTTAGATCTGAAAAATAATATAGAACGAAAATATAATAAACTAATCACCTACAGTCGTCCCTTCACATTCACGGGGGTTAGGTTCCCCAGACCCCTGCGAATGTGAAAAATCCGCGAATAATGATTGCCCTCCCCTGCCAAAGCGACCACGGGGCCTTCAGAGGTCCCATAGTCGCTTTCTCCGGACTCCCCAGTCCCTTCCTAGGCCTTCATGGGGCCTCAGGAGACCCTCCCGAGGCCCCGTGGATGCCTCCCCAGCCCTCCCCCCTCCCCCAAGGCCCCGTGGAGGCCTCCCCGGCCATCCCCCCTCCCTCCCAGGGCCTTCACAGGGCCTTGCAAGGCCCCGTGGAGGCCTCTACAGCCATCCCCCCTCCCTCCCAGGGCCTTCATGGGGCTTCACAATGCCCCGTGGAGGCCTCCCCGGCTCTCCCCCCTCCCTCCCCAGGCCTTCAGGGGGCCTCCGGAGGCCCTGTGTTGCAGTTTTGGGAGGGTGGGGGGCCCTCCCAAAACCCTGAATATCCAAAACTGCGAATGCTGAGTTCGTGAATTGGGGGGGGGGCAACTGTCACTTATATAATATTATAAAAAGAATTATGGAGAATGTAGTGTTATGGGATTTGTATCATGATTTAAATAGTATTTAGTGATGGACCAGAGAAATGTTGGAAATTTATTAATATTATAGTTGGAAAGTTTGTCTTTAGAATTATAAATAAGAATAGAGATAAAAGCATTGGTTTAATATTGATTAATAAGAGAGGGATAGCTAGAGGTAATACTCAGAAAAGCTATTGGTAATGGGAAGTCAATTTTAAAAGGGGGGAGGGAGGGTACTGTATTGTTTTGTTGTATATGTTTACTATTGTATATGTCTTGTGTAAATGTTATATGTACCTTTATGTGTTTTATGTGTTTTTTTTAAATTACCTTGAATAAAAATTATTTTAATAATAAATGCTCCCTGCACTTTCTTGGATTAGGATCTTGCCACCAGGATAACATGTGGCCCTCCAAATGTTAGATGGCACCTCCCATCATCCCTCACAATTTGCCATGCCACCTAGAGCTAAGCATAAGTAGCTCTATCCTGCACTATGCCTTGCAACTACGTGCTTAGCTTCATGCAGCCAAGGAATACAAAGCAGTACCCCAGATGATGACTAGAGAATATGAGATGGAATATATGATAGAAAGTGGCCATTTAGAGCTTTAAAAGTTAACACAAATACCTTGCACAGAGCCCGGAAACAAAACAGCAACCAGCACAACTCAATGAAAACAAGAAGTGTATTATAGTGCTGGACATATCTAACTCCCATCAACAATGGAGCTGCTACATTTTTGCAGCATTTGCAATTTCTGGATACTGTCAGGGACAGCCCCCATATATATACATTACAGCAGTCCATCCACATAGTCTGATTTGGATTCAACTAGACCCCCCCCCAAAGGCTCCCAAACCACACCACCCCTCCCCCAAATTGGAAGTGACCTCCTGGTCACTTCTGGCTTCATATGGTGGGGCTGCTGTAGACCTGTAGAATGCTGATGCCAGAAAAAATGGTCCTTACAGTTTTGCCCACTCCTGAACTAGGTCTGTCTATTACATAATGAGATAGATACAACAATCCATTTATTTATATGTATTACATATTTATATGCATTACAATTCTAATGCTTGTCTCCCTCAATATACTCCCCATTCACACTCACACACCGATGCAGTCTTTTTTGCCACTGGTCGAAGGTGTGGAGCAGATCAGTTTCTGTTAGCTGTGTCAACACATCTGACGTTTTCTTCTTTACTGCATCAATTGACTCAAAAAAGTCTTCCTCTAAACACCGGTTTCACTTTCGGGAAAAGAAAAAAGTCACATGCTGCCAAATCTGTTGAATATGGAGGATGTTCAAGTGTAGTAATGCATTTATTGGCCAAAAATTGCTTCACAGAAAGTGCTGTGTGAGCAAGTGCATTGGCTTGATGAAGAATGAAACCATTTTTCCATAGTTCTGGCCCTTTTTTCCTGACTTTTTCTCTCAGCTTTGTCAAAATTTCCTTATAATAATGCTGGTTCTGCCTTCTGGAACCCATTCTGCCAAAATGTAAAAAACAACAACAACAACCAATGAGCATGGATTTGAATGTGGACTTGCTTTGAAATGCTTTTTTCATTCATGGTGATGATGGTGTTTTCCAGTGCCTTGACTGTCATTTTGCCTCAGGATCATACTGGAAAATCCAGGTTTCATCACAAGTGGTGATTTTTGAAAAAAGGTTTGGGTCCACCTCAAGTTGCTGCAGAATGTCAGCACAAAGTTCCTTGTGGCCCCCTTTTTTCTCTGGTGTGAAAACCCCAGGGACCATCGTGACACAAACTGTTCTCATCTTGAGATCCTCATGCAAAATTTTCCATGCAGTGTCTTTGTCAATGTTCACAGCTTCAGCTATCATTTGGACACTGAGGCAGCAGTCTTCTCGAACAATCTAGCTGATTCCCCCACCACCACCACCACACACACCAACAATTTCTTTGGTTCTTGAAGTGGACGGTCATCCAAGGGTATTCATCAGCTCCCTGCATGAGACCTGCCTTGGTCACATACTCCAGGACTCCTTTCTGCCTTCTGGAAGAGCCAGGGAAACTGCAGTAGCACAGATGGGCTCCTGCAGACATGTGGGGCCCAATCTGCTGTTTGCTTGCAGAAACAGAGTAAACCAGGTATTATTTTAAAATATTGTATCGTGTCGGGTACCAGCATTCCCAAACTCACAGAGCACAAACTTCAGGTTGCATCAGAAAGCTTTATTGCTAGAAAGCCAAGAAGCTTACAATACAAAATTGTTGCTGGTTACACTCAAAGTTAAAAGCATCTTACAATCAACAAAATCTGGCAGGCTGAATGGCTATTGGTTCTCCACCATCCACTGACACAGGCATTTCTTAAAACAAAAGCTAACATTTTCCCAGAGTCTTTGACCTTGAGGCTAGAACCATTCATTTCAGATGCCTTGTAATCTACTCTCTCAAGCAAAGCCCAAACAGTTACACATACATCATTTTACAGTTACACAAACTGCCATCCACAATCTACATCAAAGCCCCAGGGAAACTAATGACTATGGTAGGAGGAGAAGCAAAAGGGACCAATCCTGACCATCAGGACCTAACAACCCCCCTGTCTCAGCCCTGTATTTGCACTGGGGATGGTGAAGACAGCAGAACAGGGCAAGTGCCCTGCATCCTATAGACTGCAGGGCTCTGAGACAGGGGCAAGATGGGGTATTTTGCCTGTGTGAACAAGCCCTAAGTCTACCTCCTCAGGTACAATCAGGCCTTATTCTGCTTAGTTTCTGACATCAGCAGCTGTCAAATATTTAGGGAAAGAAAGGGGAATTGAGGCTGCAACAGAAGAAAAGCTAGAAGTCAAGGACAATCCATCTGAATTAACAACTAATGCGCAGAAATGCTTGATTCAAATGCTTCAGGAGCAGAGTTGCTTTAGAACAGTGGTTCTTAACCTGTGGTCCGCAGACCCCAAGGGGGCTGTGATGTTTTCACAGGGGGTCCACAAAGGCTTGAAGGCAGCTTGGACCACCTCCCCCCTGCAGTGGAGCAGCCACGTGACAGGAACCAAGGCAAAGGCTGGCTGGCTTGGCCTGCACATTGTCATTCAATCTGCTGCAGCCACAAACTGGCAAGAAGAAGCAGGAGAAAAAGTCTTCCGTCCAGTGCCTGTGAGGGAAGGTTTAATGGATGGTGTAATTGTTAATTCTCTTGTTAGTGCCTTGATGCCTGGGTTCTTTTTAGAATAAGGAACAGAAACTGGATTACTTCTTCACTTCTGTTTCCTTTCCTTCTTTCCTAAGGTCTAAAACCCAAGAAAACATATTTCTTGCTTAAGCCATAGTGTTTTAGCCCACAGAGAGATCTGTGCAAATTTAACACTAATAGATGACTACATTAACAGACTACTGTTGGCAATCCTAATTATAAGGGAGCATATGGAAGACACTGGGATTAATTTCTGACTAAATACACATATGATGAAACAATTCATGTTTACTTCATAGAATCATACAGTTGGAATGTGTTTCATAAAACAAATACTTTTTAAAAAAACAAGCAATAAAAACATGAATTACCCACAAAACCCAGCAGCGCAAGCGCTATGGAAAGGCCACCAAAAAACAGGTGGATAATGGCTATGTGTTTTTGTACGTCTTAACACCTCCACCCACCTCATCTGCTTAAATCGTAAGAACCTCTCCGCCAGCCCAGGCTCCCAGGGCGTTCCTCAGAAGCCCCTTCCAACACGTGTCCTCTGGCTCCCTCTCCCTTCGCGCCCTCGCTCCTCTCCAAAGCTGGTCGAGGCTGTTTTGACTAAACGACGGTTGTTGGCAGTTTTTGCAAAGGGACGAGATTCTGTTTACCGCCCAAGAAAATGGCGCGGGGGCGAGAGGGAAGCAACCGCGGTTCCTTAACCTCTGCCTGCCTGGGCCACCGGCTGCTGGGGAAAACTTTTTGTTTTTCGCCACCGGCACCCACCCTTTCAGTATTCAATATCTGGCACTTGAAATGCACAATTTCTTCACATCCTGCCCCTGCTAGACGCGGAGTTTTGGGGAGGAGACTCTCGTGGGAACGGAGGGGGGTGAAACTATTTTTTCTCTTCGGGGATTCGCGTGAGAGGAGCCGAAGCCAGTCGCGCAACGTTTTCCGACCACAGCGGGCGTTTGGGTCCCGCTGAAGCTCTTCCTCGCCTCCCATCCGCTTACTGGAAGGGAGAGGGGCCTCTTCGGCGGTGAGTCTCCCCATGTCCTCACAGGCCAAGATGAGAAGCTCTTTTTTTTTTTGAGGGAAGGGAAAGGGAGGTGGGGGGGGGACAGGACTGGTTTAAGGAAGGGGGGGCTGCAATGCTTTATTTTGGGGGGCCCATATGTTTATCTCAGGTCAATGTAACCTAACTCAACCTGAGCTATTCACAGTACAGGATATTACTAATAATGTTTTTGCAGGAGGAGGGTTACTAAAGGGCCCCCACAATGATGGGACCCCCTGCAGATGCCGATGCCGCTGATGCCTTAAACCGGCCCTGGGTGGGGAAGCGGACACGTGTGAAAACGAGACAGGAAAGAACGAGCGTGGGTGCCCCTCGGCGTCCAATTGAGAAGAAATAACCGCGGGGAGAGCCAGCCGGGTGTATAGAGGTTGAATGTTGGTCTTATCCCAACCTTTCCCAAACCTTTTTATCCTGGAGGAACCCTTGAAATGATTTTCAGGTCTCAGAGAACCCCTGCATAAACATTATCCTATATACTGCTATTGCTTTCCTCCCACAATCACAGTCTCTTGAGGAACCCCTAGCAACCTCTTGGGGAACCCTGGTTGAGAAACACTGCACTACACTGTTATCTGGGGTCCATTCACACTAGGCAATGGTAGCAGCACTGTGATTCTGCATTAGCTACCACTGGTTCAGTCCTCTGGAATCCTGAGATTTGGAACGAGGGTGGGGCAATACCCTAAGGGCACCAGGTCTTGCCACCTGATCTTGGAAGCTAAGCATGGTTAGCCCTGATTAGGACTTGGGTGGGAAACCACCAAGGAATACCAGGGACTATGGGCTATATTTCAGAGGAAGGGACTGAAATTCTTGGTGATGGTGATATTTTTCAGTGCACTGACTGTCGTTTTGGCTTAGGATCATATTGGAAGATCCAGGTTTTATCACAAGTGATGATTTTTGAAAAAAAGGTTTGGGTCTACCTCAAGTTGCTGCAAAATATCTGTGCAAATTTCCCTGCGGCACTCTTTTTGCTCTGGTGTGAGAACCCTAGGGACCATCTTGGCACAAACTTTTCTTATGTTGAGATCCTCATGCAAAATTTTCCATGCAGTGTCTTCGTCAATGTTCATGGCTTCAGCTACCATTTGGATACTGAATCAGTGGTCTTCTCGAACAATCTGGCTGAATTCCCCCCACCATCTAATTTTTTTGGTTCTTGAAGTGGAAGGTCATCCAGGGTGTTCATTGTCTTCCACATTCTTACATCCTTCTCCAAATCTTTTGTGCCACTCAAACACACGCACACGAGACATGCAGTCTTCCCTGTAGGCCTCAGTAAGCATTTGAAAATATTCCGTTGGTGTTTTGTTCAATCTTACTAAAAATTTCAAACTGACACGTTGCTCAACTTTTAAAACTTAGCATTTTTCCGGCACACAACAGACAACACAGCTGCTTTAAACGATGACTGACAATTAACTGAATGGCCAAGAGTGTTGATGTTTGTCATGCAGGTTCAAACATGTTCAAGGTCACCGCTCAAGTGTTCACAGTCAGTTCTCCCTGATATGTCTGAAAGGTAGAAGCAGAATCTTGTTATTTAATAGACAGACATTGCATAATAGACAGTACACACACATATCAGAATTGTTAGCCAGAGAACACCTTTAGAGATTTACAAAACTACCAACCTCAGGATTCCATAGGATGCAGCCTTGGCAGTTAAAGTGGAATGATGGGGCTAGAACTGTGCAGTGTGAATGGACTCCAGGAGACCAGGGTTCAAATGCCTATTCAACTGTGGAAACTCCATGGGTGACCTTGAGCAAGTGGTGCTCTCTCAGCCTCAGAGGCAACTTCCTCTGAATAATTCTTGCCAAAAAACCTTATGATAGGGTTGCCATAAATCAGAGTTGACTGGAAGGCACACAACAAATACTTGTGGGACCCGATTGCCCCACCTCACCTCTGGAACCTTTTTCCATGGAAGATTTTGGAGGTGTGGATAAAAAATATGTTTATACTGTATCTGTTTGCTGTTAGATTGTGGAAACATTTGTTTCTCCTTTTGCTTTCATCACTTTCTTGAGGGTCCTTTCAGTCATATTACTCTCTTTCTTGCCACAGCTCTATCAATTACCCTATATCAGGAATGTGGAACAAGTGGCCCTCTAGAAGTTGTTGGGACAACTCCCATCTGTCTTAGCAGACACAGCCAATAGAGAGGAATGGTGGGAATTACAGTCCAACAACATCTGGAGGGCCACAAGTTTCCTTTTGAATCATTGGAATATTGGAGCATTTCACTGACATTTCTTCTTGTCTGTTTTTCTTCATTTGTTTATCCCTTTCAGTCTGTTTCATCATCATCATCATTATATTTATTTATATCCTTCCTTTCTCCAGTTTGGTACCTCTTAGACAATTATTTCATCATTATTTTCCCAATTTCTCTCCCCCACCCCATTTCATTGGTAGGAACCTTAAAATTCACGTGTTTATTTCTTTCATTGTCTTGAAATTCTTTTCCCTGTCCTTGGGTACCAGAACATCAGACAAGGGTGATCTGCAACAAAATGCAACAGTATATCCTCCATCCCAAAAGCAATGCTGATTTTGAAGTTCCATACTTCTTTGGCACACCGCATCTTCATAGGCAGTGTTGTAGTGGAGAGTAGGAGCACTTGTTTCAGTTGGACACTATTTGCAGTACAAATTATTATTATTCGTTTATTTATATCATAGAATCATAGAATCATAGAATTGCAGAGTTGGAAGAGACCACGAGGGCCATCCAGTCCAACCCCCTGCCATGCAGGAAATCACAATCAAAGCATCCCCGACAGATTGCCATCCAGCCTCTGTTTAAAGACCTCCAAGGAAGGAGACCCCACCACACTCCGAGGGAGTGCGTTCCACTGCCGAACAGCTCTTACTGTCAAAAAGTTCCTCCTAATGTTGAGGTGGAATCTCTGTTCCTGGAGCTTGCACCCATTGCTCCGTGTTCCAGTCTCTACTGGATAATTAAGAGTGTATTCACTCTGGACCCAGTTCAAGAACTTGACTTTAAAAACCCAAGCAGCCTCAGCCTTTCACATCTTAGGTAGCACAATCTCCCATAAATGTGTGTGTATGTGTGTAGTGCCTATTTCATTATATCGTTAAGGTTTTGTTCTGTGACACCTTATTTACTGACATCAAAGCCATTAGAGCAGCCTTCTTCACTTTGCTCCTGCCTCTGATGTTCTGAACTACAATTTCCATAATCTCTTATGCTGATTAGGACCGATGAGATATCCTGCCTTTCTCCCCATGGCAGGATCCAAGATGGCTTTGCAAATGCACCCTCCTTAGATCTGGATTGGAACCACAGAGCTGGGGTTTAATAGTCCTAACACATACTGTGACCCTTGTACTGGCAATGGAGGGGGATACTTTGCACTCAGAACCACACAGTTAAGAACATGTCTGGAAGTCAGTCCCATGGGGAGCGGCCTAGGGAGCTGGGTATGTTTAGCCTGGAGAAGAGAAGGTTAAGAGGTGACATGATAGCCATGTTTAAATATTTGAAAGGATGTCATACTGAGGATGAAGCAAGCTTCTTTTCTCCTGCTCCAAAGACTAGGACACAGAGCAATGGATTCAACTACAGGAAAAAAGATTCCACCTAAACATTAAGAAGAACTTCCAGACAGTAAGAGCTGTTTAGAAGTGGAACGTGCTGCCTCGGAGTCTCCTTCTTTGGAGGTTTTAAAACAGTCTGGATGACTATCTGTCAGGAATGCTTTGATTATGTATTCCTGCATGGCAGGGGGTTGGACTAGATGGCCCTTGTGGTCTCTTCCAGTTGTTATTATTATTTATTTATTTATTTATTTATTTATACCCCGCCCCTCTGTTAAAACAATCAGGGCGGCTTACAGTTCTATGATTCTGTGTATATTCGGGCCCTTAGACATCTGATCTCCATCTCTTTTTGCCTCTGAAGGCCAACATAGATAAGGCTTTATTCATGTGACCAGCACATGTATGTAACTGGCTTTTTACAAAGTAAGCAACAGGTGTTGGGTCTGATCCACACCAGAAACACTGATGGAGCAGAAGGTTTAAAAAAGCCCCAACTAACTCTCACCAGAGTCCCACCCACCTCCCCCATTTTTTAAGCAACTCAGATAATTCTGAACAGCATCTGTTCTGGTTTGGCTCAGATTCTGTTGCATCTCTTTTTTCATGACCCTTTTTCTTTCCTGTCTTGCTGATCTTTTGCAATAATTTTCAGTCTCCACTGACCCCCAAGGACACTGTCAGTTCTACAACAAATTGAGCAATCCCTGTACTTTGTGAAGCAATTGGCTGGAATGATTTGTCTTGATGTTTTGTGCCAGAAGTGAAGAGCCAGCTGGAACCTTTCAGTGAGCCCAGAGAGCATAGGATCATAGAACCATAGAGCTGGAAGGGACTACTAAGGACCATCTAACCCAAGGGCTATCTAGCAATCTTGGGCCTAGCAAGGAGAGATAAATGACTTCATCTGTTGCAGCCCATCTTGGGCACTGTCAGTGCTACAACATTAGAACAAATTGAGCAATCCATGTACTGCGTGAAGCAATTGGCTGGGATGATTTGTCTTGATGTTTTGTGCCAGAAGTGAGGAGCCAGCTGGAACCTTTCAGTGAGCCCAGAGAGCATAGGATCATAGAGATGGAAGGGACCACTAGGGACCATCTAATCCAAGGGCCATCTAGCAATCTTGGCCCTAGAAAGGAGGAATAAGTGACTTCATCCATTACAGTCCATTTTGGACAGCAGGAGGGGCTTCCAAGTATGCAAGCAGGAGAGGGTCTATCCAAGAGATGAGGAACATGTAGTCTTCCAAATTCTGCTTGACTGAAACTGCCATCATCCCTCACCACTGGTTATGTTACATTGGCTAGGGCCAATGGGAGCTGCAATCCAATGACCACACCTTCCCTGCCCCTAATGTAGCTCTTCGGACTTCCTTTGGTGGATCTGTTGCTTGGAGGGGACAGTGGAAACACAAATAGTGGCAGAAGCTGATAAATGGGACTTTAAAATAAAATTGGCCTATTCAGTCTAGAGCAGTGCTTTTTTAACTATCTGACGTGAGGGACTGGCATTTTTCCCAGTGTGTGAAGGATTCGAACCATATTTGTGCCCATTGGCTACAATGGTTTCTTTTTTTCCTGGAAACTCCAGGGGCCAGCAGCTAACAGCTCACAGATCCATCCATGGACCACCATTTTGACTATCAGTGATCTAGAGGTCTCTTTAGCTACTACTCCTTTCAAGCAGCAGGCCCTAACAATGTACCTGCTGCTGCTACTATAGGTGGGCATATAAGCTTTTTAAAAGGCTTATTTAGCTGGCAGGGGGAGATAACAAAACCTATCACAACTTTTATCTGCCAAATATACTCTCTTTGGAGCTCTAGCTCAGTGCCCACAATCTCCTTGCCCTGCTGCAGAATTTTCTGCTATGAATGAATGCATGAAGAGAAGAAGATGCCTTCTCTTGCTAAGACAGAAGATGCCATCAGCTATCTGTGAAAAGAGGAATCTGTGAAAAATGGGTGTGTTTGTATGAAGAGCAAACTGGTATTCACTGCTCAGTCCTTCTCACTTGCAGTGATAGCAGCTAAACTAACCACTGAGCTGGTTTATCATGCAATGCCTGTATGGCAACAGGCACTTTCTCTTTTTTGGTTTGTTTCCTCTCAACAAAGCCAATAAAAAAGCCAAGAATAAATGCTGGAGTCTTTCTCTGGTTTG
Source organism: Gambelia wislizenii (assembly GCA_030847615.1). Lineage (NCBI taxonomy): Eukaryota > Metazoa > Chordata > Lepidosauria > Squamata > Crotaphytidae > Gambelia > Gambelia wislizenii. The sequence continues at coordinate 341,967,051 of JAUMIR010000001.1, forward strand.
TGATAGAGCTTGAAAAAATAACTTTTTTGTATTATACCTTTGTTATAACTTTTCCAAACACTAGTTTGTTGGGAAGAAGCAAACTAGAGAAGGAAAGCTATCTACCGCCAGGCAACACAATAAACCAATGGAGAGCTGATGTTCTTTGCTTTGTTTGGCAGCTAAAGGGAGTAGATTTTTCCTATTAAATGCTGTCCCCACCATCACCCACAACCCTCTTGTTTAGGCTCCAGATAACCTTTTTAAAAAACCAGAAGTGACTTTCTGGTCACTTCTGGTTTCATCAAGAGGGGCAGGTGCCAATCATGGGTGCACATATTCCATCACTCCCCCTTGCAGCAAGAACAGCCAAACCAGGGATTGGCACCTGCACAAGGTCTATAGACCCCACATAGCTCATTTTCCATATCCTGGCAGCTCAGTGGTTGCTCACTCCTGGTTTAGCCACTCCCACTATAGCATGCACCAGCACTCTGCTTATTCACAACTAGCCAGCATTCCTGTAGATCCCTGGCATGTTGTTGCCATGCAAATATGCACACTGATTTTTCAAAACTGACTTTCATCTTATATATTTTGAGGGCTCCCTTGAAGACTAGTGCCAACAGACAAGGGGGTACATGTAACAGGTAAGGGATACAACCACAACACCAAATCTTGTGAAATCTTAAAGGTTAACCAATTTTAGTTGTCATAAGTTTTTCTGCATTACAGCCCACTTCATCCAATGCATGGAGTAGATTCAGTTGGCAGATTGTGATACATATCCTTGGGTAGGTAGATAAGTGAAGGATGGTTATAATCAGTAGTGCAAACAGTGATCATTACCATAACCGTGGCCTTTAACAAACAGTAGGTGAGTAGTAACACATACTCTTGCACTAATGAGCTGAATAACACATGTGGTGTGATTAAAAAGCTTTGGTCCCTAACCACCACTACACCATGCAAAGTGTGTTGTCTAAGTCAGTGTGAGAGTGTGCCTGTGCATTGTGTGAGAAATATCGACTGTGCCTAGAATCTAGCTTCACCTCATTCTGCTCTATTTAATGTGTGTTGCCTCTCTTTGCTACAGAAATGGCCACTACTGTGACAGATTGTGGAAATGTAAGGATCATCACACAGGTGGTCCAGCAGATGGGTGCACAGTCATCAGAGGTTGATGCTAGCAGGATGCTTGGGTCTCATTCCACTGTGTCACAGATCATGTCACCCCAGATCAAAAAGATCAAGAACATACTGCCAAAGGCACTTGGGGTAAGGAGCTGTAGGCTTATCAAACTACTCCCAAATCCTGTTGGACTTGTAGAATTTCTTTGTATAAAGCCAAGTCATAGCCTCAAAGTATTTCAAGAATCTTAATGAAAGTGAATGATTAAAATAGAATCATGCATTTTCTTCATTACCATGTTGCAATGCTTTGTAATTAGGGTTCCATAATCTGATGACCTGGGCCCTTATTGCTGGCCCTCAGAGTGGAGGAATCTGAGGGCAAGAGCACTACCATGAAAAGTGTGTGCATGTTTACATATAGATATATTTTCCTCATTTATGAAGCCTAGCATTTTTGTTTGAATGGCATATTCTGTGCTTAATGTGTCATGCTTAATGACATCACCAGCCTTTGGGCTAAGAGCCATTTCACACTACATAATCGTAGCACAGTGATTCCACTTTAATGGCATTGCTGCATCCTTTGGGATCCTGGGCTTTGTAGTTTGGTCAGAGGCACTAGAGGAGCTCTCTGGCTGAGGATTCTAAGTACTCCTCCCTAAATTGCAAATCCAAGCATTCCATAGGATGCCGCCATAGCATTTAAAGTGGAATCATAGTGCTATGATTGTGTGTATGTGCATGTGAGAGAGAGAGAGAGAGAGAGAGAGAATGAAAGAAAGGGCTCCAAGTGTATCCTTAGAAAGCTGTCCTTTTAAAATGTTTTAAATTCTTCTGAAATGTTTTGGATTTTTTTAAATCTACATCCTTCCCTGAGATTGTATGATACAGGGCACAATGGAAATGTTTTAATTAATTAATTAGTTAATTAATAATAAAATAAACTCCTCCCGTGGAAAGCAGATTCTAGATCCAAACTATCTGCATGCTCCTAAGGCACTTGGAAGTCTACTAAACATAAAAAATTCGTTTCCCCCCCCCCAAAAAAAAAATCATCATCATCATCATCTTGGGCAATGATTCCCAAACTTTGGTCTTCCAGGGTTTTGGACCTCAACTTCCAGAAGCCCTAGCTGACTTGGCCAACAGTCAGGAATTCTGGGAGCTGAAGTCTAAAATGTCTGGAAAACCAAAATATGGGAACCACTGCTCTAGGGCCACTCAAAAGTTTGGGTGATAGTACTGTATGCTCTGGTAAATATACCCGTTATGGCTTCTGTGATGATGAATGTGTCCACCTCTTGCAGATGGGTGGTGATGATGAAATGTTTGCACAAGGCACAAGCCAAGCAAGGTTAAGCGGAATAGGTGTGGTGATTATGATGACAGGAGAGACTTAGTTGGTGACCTTGAGAAGAATGGCAGAATAGTTAGGGCTGATTTGAACAGTGATGAAGGAGGTGATTCTTATGAGATGGATGAGGGGTGACCGCTGGTGATGAGGTGATTGGAATCACTGTCTGTGTGTACAGGGAGGAGTGTGGTGAAGCTGATGGTGATTATGTCAGTGGTGATGACAGCAATAATGCTGGTGTTGCAGGCACCCAAGAATACTGATCCCAAACCTCTTTGTTCTTCTTCTCCTCCAGGCTGTACAGATTGTTTTGGGGGCTACACAGATAAGCTTTGGCATTGTCCTGACTCTAGCAAAGGGGGACTTAAAAACCCTCACTGTGAAGAGTGGGGTCTACTTCTGGATTGGGATCTTGGTAAGCAAACTGTTGGAGAGGCTGGGAAATCATCCATTAGTGCAGACAATAACTCTCTCCAGCCTGGTGCCCTCCAGATGTTTTAAATGACTGTAACTACCATCAGCCCCCATTAATGTCATAGAAGCTTCTGAAGGTGAGGAAGGAGGTACCCCTAGCTACTGGCAGAGATAGAGAGGCCTGGAGATAGAAGAGGGGGATCAACCTGCTACAAGAAGTAACTCACCCAGCCATCCACCTAATGCTATGGCCCACCCAAATGTTTATTCAGCTGCAAATTCTGCTTCTGTCTAATAGATACTTGCATGTTCTTCACATGTTTGTTACACACTTTTCCTTATAAAGTGAAAACCTCTGGGTTGTTCTGCATGTTACTTTTCTCAGTAAAGGCATACTAGTGATCAGGCAGAAACATGTAAAATAAAGTGATCAGGAACTGGGAAAATGAATTCTTTCTGAACCTCGACAGCCTGTTCTGATTCTGGGTACTCTGGCTTCTGCTTATGGGGAGGGTGGGAGGGGACAGTAGCAAAGAAACACAACCTGATGCTTGTTCTTTGTTTTTCCTGTCTCGTGCAGCTACTGTTTTCTGGGTCATTGCTTGTAGAAATGGAGAAAAGAGAACATGTTTGGCTGGTAAATATTTTCATATTTGTGTGTGTGTGTGTTTTCAACAGTAAAGCCAACATAAATATAATGCGCGTGTACCAGTACCTTTTCAGAGGTATTTGCTGGAGTGTAAATCCATGTGGACTTCTGCCCATTCCATTGTGGTAATGGGGGGATCCTGGCCAGCTCCAGGGTGAGAATACTCTAGTAGGAAGGCAGTGTACTCTAACCAGTGTAGACAAGCCATTGTCATTTTCTGTCATTAATGCATTTCTTGCTGATTGCAGGGCCATATGCCAGAACTTTGTCTGGAGGGTATTCAGTATTTCAATAGTTTTATCAGGAAACTTAACAGAACTGGTGATGATAGATAATGGAGTTCAGCAGGGTTCTGGCTACAAGATTTGAACAGGAGAGTTGTTGTATTTTTCAGCTAACCCTTGCTCTTCTAAGTCATAGAGTCAGAGACGTTTCATTTAAGGATTTCATTCCCGACCCTGTGTCTTCCTACTAGACATTGGGCAGCATTCCATTAGTGACATAGCTGTGTATAAGTATGGCTTACATGTGAATGTGTCTCTTTTTGGATAGGGCACAGGGGCTTAATCCTTTGTGCTCCATCCAAGAAATGCCCCCAGCAGTTGTCAAGTCCTAGGTGGGAGAGGTGACATCACCAGTGGTGGCTACTTACCAGTGGGAAGATGGGAGGCAGTTCAGACCATGAAGTTGCTGCTGCTCTGGGCTCCAAGGGGAAGGGAAATGAGATTGCACTCTATCTGTGAATGCACCCATTATTTCTCTCCCCTCCAGCTGAGATCAGCTGCTTCTTCATCTAAATTGCCTCCCCCTTCCTATCTACACAAGTAAGGAGCAAGAGCCACAGGGGACCCTCCTGGAGCTTAACAGCTGCTGGGATGAGGAGAGGACCCAAAACTGCACAGGTGGAGTATTACACTTCATCCTTTCGATGTAGGATCTTAACCATTCACTGTTATCAAGCAAGGCAACTTGCCTTTCAACAATGTACAGATCTTGCTAATCAAAACAGCAGAGGGAGCAAGGGAGTACCCTTTATCGAGAAGTAACCATGTGTAAGTCGTGTAATATCAATTAAATCAGGGTAGTAAATTCTGAGGTTGACAATTGCTTTTCAGAGACAAGGAGCTGATCTAATAAATGTACTATTTATTTTCTTTATTTTATTTACTGATGAAGGTGAAAGCTTCTCTCTTTGCCAACTTGCTAGTCTGTATGACTGCACTGATCGCAACAATTCTCCATGCTACAGAGATTGCACAAGAGAAGAAAACATGTGATGACAATCCTACCAATATGGTGTATTGTAGTATTAATGCAAAAGTAAGCTCCCCACTTCTCTTTCTCTCTGTCTCTTTCCATGTGATAGGGATGGGGAAAGTATTTCACTCAAAAGCCTTCCGATCTTGATCACTATACCAGAAAGGTCTGTAGAGCCAAGATGCTCTGGGACGTGGATTCCTACATTCCTAAACTATGGGTTGTAGGTTGCAATGGTCCTTCCAGTTTTATAATTATAATAAGTTAGCTTCCAAGGAGCTGGATCAGCATGGTCATTCCTTGCTTTGTCCACAGGTACTGGCACATGGACTGAACTCAGTCTTTCTCATTCTTTCACTCCTTGAAATATCCACAGCGGTCACTGCCTTGGTGATTGGATTCAGGGGCTTAAGACAGCAGCGCTATCAACACCTGGTGAGAAGGGAACTCCACTTTTTAAGCTTGCTGTTATTGAAACATACCTTGTTCTAAAGCAGCCTCCTTTCTTACTTAGACATTTCAATCTAAATCAGTCTGAAAATATTACCACAAATTTAGGAGGAACTGTTAGCTCAAAGGATGCTCCTTCTTCCCTTGCCCAAAGCCATGTTGGCTGGGGGAATGCTTGATGCTATATTTTTTAAAAAGCAACATTTCCAAACTCTAATCCTGCTCAGTGCTTCTTTCCAGCTTTTATATTAGAGCTTTAAGCTGTGGATGAAGCCCTTCAAACCTATAAATCAAAGATTTGATTCATTGTCTATGCACTTTTTAAAATCCTGATTTTACGGCCCCTTTCATATTTTTGTGGTCTGGAAATATATCGGCAAAAATTGTGTGTTGGGAGAGAAGGGTTAAAGTACAGGATAATTAATAACTGGAGTCTTTTGTTGTGTATCTTTCCAGATAGCATAATTCTTGTCACACCACTTGTGGCAGTCCTGAGCACCTAGATTATTTCTTTGCTAGATGGCTGCAAATGTTTCTACAGCTTCTCAAGACAGACCACAAGCATGAAAAGAAGCCACCTCTAAATCCTGATGGCCTTTTGCATTGTGTGCCTCTCTCTAGAAGGAGAGAACAAGCTCTAGAGTTGTCTGTGAAAGAGGCAACCAACAAGCTATTCAAGCTGGCCTTCCCAACCTGATTTTCATGGAAGTATTATTGGAATGAGCCCAGTGGCAAAACGCATCTTTAAAATTCTGTGTGCTATATTGGAACTCAAAATCTATGTGAAAGTTCAAGAAAACGTCTATCTACCAAAGGTGTTGCTTGTTACCTGGTTGTGTGACAAGCAACCACTGCTGAAATTCCCTCTTCTACACAACCCCTAAAAGTACAGAAGGTCTCTCCTGTATTCACTCTGGCAACCCTATTCCAGTATGTTGCCAGCTATCCTCTTACCTTTCATAGCCACATCTTGTAGATATCAAAAGATCTGCCTGAGAAAATTCAGAAAATTCAATACCTCTAGCATAACTTGGATAAAAATGGCAGTTATTCAGTGGAAACACCTAGGAAATTATGATTAAATTTTGGTAGAAATGACCAAAATGCACAAATCACTCTAGACAAAGTTAGGCTGGAGTGATGGAGACATAGGATCTTCATAAATTAGTATACAGGTATACCTCAGTTAACAAAGTAGATGTTTTCTGGGCACTACTGCTTTCACAGAACATTTGATACCAGAGGTAGAAATAACATGGAAAGAGATAGGTTTCCACAACAAAGAGGAGAAAAAGAGCACCTTGAAACATGTTTCAGCAGACTTTTTATTCAGAACTAAAGATATGTCCATGTGAAATGAAAAAACAGGTCAGGTAAGCATTGCATGTGTAAACAAAAACATTTGGAATCTTCTAGAGACCACTTCAAAGCTTCATCCAAAATGTATCCACAGATTATTATTTTTTCCTTTCACCACCTTCCACTTTTCTAATAATTTCCATTTTGTTGGCCAAACTTACAGATCTATGCTTCTTAACATGGTGGTGGTAGCTGGTGAGGCTTAGCTGCTCTCCCCTTGGCCAAATCCACATGGCTCCTTCCTATTAAATCCTGGAATTTGTAGTTATAAAATCATAGAATCATTCTCTGCCAAAGAGTCCTGATGCCTCACCAGACTATAAATCCCAGAATTCCACGGGAAGAAGCTATGACAAATAATCCAGTTTCAAACTGGATTTGTATAGTGTGGATTTGGCCTCATCTCTCTGTTTTGCTCTTCATGCATGCTCAGTAAGGGATTCCAAAGGCAGCTGCTGTTTACCTTGCCTGTTGTAAGGAGGCACACATGGGTCAGCTAGATTAGAATCCTGCTCTTCCCCTGCTCAAGCTTTATTGCATTATTTACTACAGGCAAACTTCTGTAACTCAACCCTGAAAGTTTGTGTTTCTCCAGCTCTCTTTCACCATCCTCCCAATGCCAATGCTGCTAAAAATACTTCTAGCTAGACAGAAGACAAGGAAGAAGGGGAGCTGGGCAGGCATAAAAAGACTTTGTAAAAAGAACCTTCTTTCTCAGAGGCTTCATTAACTGAAGTATGTCTATAGTTTTGCTTAACTGTAAAATGAGAAGGAACATGATGTGAATAGAAGAATAAGAAGGTGCAAGTAGATTAGCCATTGATGATCTGCTGTGTTTGGCCTTCTTTTTTCCTAGTATTTTACTAAACTGCAATAGATAGGTCAGCAAGATTAAATCATTAAATTCCGTGATGAGGCCATTTGATTTGTTAACATTTGGAAAGTCCTAACTACCTTGTATTGCCATCCGGTTTTATTTCTGGAGACAAGAGAAATAAAAGATTAAGTGGCAGTTATGCACTTTGCAGAATGAAGAGGCAAGTCTTTTTCTCCAAGACTTTGCTAAACAGATCTTGTTGGCATGCTAGTTTTGTATGTGTAAAATCTTTTCCAGCTCAGGGAGATTTCAGACATGCCATTGCCTCCATCCCACCACTTCCATCCTGAATAACACACACTAGGAAAAGCTGCCTTTCCTAATCAGCCACCCTCCAGACGTGTTGGGCTACATTTCCCACAGGCCCCTAGGCAGCTATGCTGGCTGAGGGATAGTGGGAGTTGTATGTAGTCCAGCACATATTGGGGAGAAAGCAGTTTCTACTGGATGTGGAAAATGGCCAGTATATCAGAGTTAGCAAACCCTACTGGAGGAACCACCCTACAGGTTCTCTCTCAGTGGCTATGTTTCATTTTCTCTATAGTTTCAGTGAGAATCCAGTAATTTCTTTATTTTTACTATTTTTACTCAGCGATTTCTCTTTTTGAGAAATTCTAAAGAGAATGTTTTTATTATTATCAACTCAGTATGAAGTACTTCAAAGAATTAGGAATGGTTCTGTGTTTGGTTTTATTTCTTCAAAGTGCCTGTAAATCAGTGCTACAATTAAACAACAAACATATATATAGATGCCTATTTGTTTGTATAGGGACTATATACCCTAAGGGCCCCAGATCCCATCTTATCTTGGAAGCTAAGCAGGGTCAGCCCTGGTTAATACTTGGATGGGAGACTGCCAATTCATACCAGGTGGTGTAGGCTATATTTCACAGGAAGGAACTGGCAACACCACCTCTGAGTATGAGTTACTTAAGAAAATCCTATGAAATTAATGGGGTCTCCTTAAGTCAGCAGATGACTTGAAGGCACATACACACACATTTGTGTGTAGGCTTTTATGTCCTAGATATGCCAAGAGCTAGTCTAAAGGAGTGGTTAAGAAAGTGTTCAAATATTACTTCTTCCATCACTAGTGGGTTTTAGCAACCCATTACCCCCTGCTGTATTATTGTTGTATCAAACTGAGACAATGAGCCTGTTAAAAAATACCCTGTGCTACTGCACTCATTTGAATTATGTATAGAAATGAGCACTTATCCTAAGCATTTTCACTAATACCACTCTGAAGAATGTATTGCTGACACTGTGTGTTTATCAGTAACTCTTTGGGTCTGGTCCAAGCCAATTTTAGGCCAGACTGTTGAGGGAGTTTATTATATAGAACTTCCCTGCTATTTCTCTTCTATATTTGTACTAAAATATGTTTGTCACTTAGGAGATTATCAGACAGGGATGAAAAAAGCATCCCTGTCTCACTACATTCTATCCCAACCCCGTCCTGGCACAAGAACAAAATGTTTCAGACACCTACCTTTGCCGCTTCTTTCCCTCCCCCTCCACCCCCCCCCGGCCGCCCAGGAGTGAATGCAGCTCTCACAGAGCTGCATTCACTTTTTTGTTGAAATCATGGGCCATTCTCGCGAGAGGAAAAGCGTATGGGAAATTCAAAAGCAAAATGAAAAATGTACTTTAAAAAATAAAATCAAGCACCTAAACGTACTTAAAAGTTTACAAGTAACCCAGGGAGGGTACAAAAAAGTGTGTCACTTACCTGGATTCCCTATCGCATCCGGAAATGTTTGGCACGGACCTCCCACTCAAGCGGGGATCGCACCAGCATAATGGGGCACCTTTTTGCTCGCCTGTCATTCCATTACAGAAACGGAACAGGTGATCTATTGACAGCTTAGCCTGTCAATAAAAAAAACCATTGGCAGAACAGGAGCAGCACGGGAGCATAACAAGACAGGACGACGTCTGAAAATCAAGCCCTTTAGCGATCTCCTGGCATCATTATCATGCCATATTTAGGTTGTCTGATAATCTCCTTAGTGTGTGAAGTCCCCTTCCCCCATAATAAATTCAGTTTATTTCTCTATGTGTGTTTCTCTACATACATTCATATGCAGAAGCAGATATTTCCAGCTGTAGCCTAGCCAGAGACTGGAAAATTAGTAAAACCAGGGGGATGGGGAGGAGGTTATGTGATTCATTAATAACTAATCATTAAAAACTATTTCAATTGTTTTTATCCCAGGATTAGTCTCTTTTTTGAGCTTGGAAGAGAAGGAGAAAACTCCACTAACTTTTAAAAACCTCATTTCTCATTTATCTAATCAAAAATTCTTCTCTTGCTACCCCTTTTGCCTTCCTACAATCTCATTTCCTTAGCCTTCCCCTTTCTATAGCCTATTCAGTCCCATGTGGATCCCAGCAAAAGTACCAAGTTTTAGTTTCTTGGGACCAATGAGGTGCCTCTCTGTGATGGCTGGTACAGAATACAGAAGTACTGTCTGGGTGCAAAGAAGACAGTACCCTTTCAACCTGCCCTTACTACTTGCTGATGTAATTTTTTTTAAAAAACCTTGGAATTAGAAGAACCATCCTATTCGTATCAAGAACTAATGGTGCGGATCTTTTGATCTAAACAAAGTAATTCCTCAATCCTGAAGGCCAAATACAAAGGAACAAGTAGTTTTTCAAAAGTACTGGCAAACCAGGCTTTAGGTAAAGAACCAGCAGGGAAATGTAAAATTGTTGCATCTTTAGCATTGTCCCTTACTTCATAACTTCTGGAATTAGGCTAATGCTGAAACTGCAATTTAAGTCATTCAAATTTTAAAAATTAGTTTTCGCTTTTCATTACAGAACTTCCAACTAATTGATAACATAGTTGATTTTAAATTGCTAGTTCCTATCTGAGCCTAACAGGCCCGTAAGTAAAATGTCTGTAACTGAAATTAATGTTTTGTTGAATTCAAAGGAACACCAAAAATCCTGTCCCTCTTAGTTTCTTCATAGTGCCGCAAACCTAAATTAGTTGACAATTTGAGTTTTTTGAACATTTACGTGCCTAGCACCCTTGACTTTAGAGTAAAACCTGAAAATTAACTCCAACCAAATTCTTACAAAACTACAACCAGTGTCATGTTTTCCCAATACAATGAATAAACCACAAAGCATGTGTCACTTCCTTTGATCAATTTCAGGAGTCTTTCAAAAGAAGGCTACTCCCTTTCTGTGGTAATCTATAAAGGGTGGTAACAAAAAAAAAAGGCTATTACAACTCATTAGTTCCTTCCAAATGGCCATAGGAATGCATTAGATGTTCCCCTAGATAAGTATAGTGGGCCCTTCAAATCTGCGGAGGTTTGGTTCCAGAACCCCTCCCCCTGTGGATCACCAAAACTGGATGGTCACACCTCATGTTATTAAATGTTGGTGATATGCATGCGGATGCTCCAGCACATCTGCGTACACATCACCATTTTTGGTATGGGGTGCAACAATCGTGGTCAGTCAAACCTGTGGATCTGGAACTGGTGGATCCGGAGGGTCCACTGTATTCTACATCAAAACACCTTCCCCTTATTTCCAGCTTGTGGGCTGCATGTGTGTGTGTGTGTGTGTGTGTGCGCGTGTGTGTGATTCCAAAATACATGCCACTTCTAACAAGTTTCTTTTCCATCCCAGCAGGATGCAGTTAATTACTTCAAATATTATATATAATATATATATTAGAGTGATTAGCAAATAAAACTGTTTTAACTATATTAGAAAAATATTTTGGTTTCTATCCTCTCAACCCATCATCTCAGCCCATCGCTAACTGTCACCTTCAACACAGTTCACTTTTATTTTCAACAACTGAAAGAGAAAGCTGAAATGTGTTGCAATACATTGTAACAGTTGTTTGTTAATCACTGTACACATGCACGGGGAAGGTGCAGGGCTAGACTAAGCCATTTTGCTGTCTGAGGAAGAGTGGCAAATGGCACCTCCTACCCATCGGTTTAAATCAAGGTGCACAGCACTCAAGGCCAACCACGTTATTTTGGTTTGTCGTTAAATGCCATCAACTCAACTTTGACAACCCATGGCAACCCTATGAATGAGAGATGTCCAAGTCACCCTAACATCACTAGCCCTGCTCAACTCTTGCAGACTCAGGGATGTGCCTTCCTTGATTGAGTCTACCCATCTGGAATGCAGTCTTCCTCTTTTCCTACTGCCTTCTACCCTACAAAGCATCAGCTTTCACAACCATACATAGAAGTTGGAAATTTTGTGCCATGAGCAATTCTGACTTTGGTATTCAATGATAGATCTTTATATCCAAAGATCTTTCTTCATTGCAGTCTCCATTCTGATCAATGACTGAGCTAAGGTATGGAAAATCTTGAACTATTTCAATGTTTTCATCATTTACTTTAAAGTGATGTAAATCATCAGTGGTCATTATTTTTGTTTTCTTAATGTTCAACTGTAAAACTGCCTTTGCACTTTCTTTTTTGACTTTCTTCAGTAATAATTCCTAGACTATTTTCTGCTAGTAGTATGGCATTATCTGTACAGGTCGAGCCCCATATTTGCAGGGGATACATTCCAAGGACTTCCATGGATACCTGAAACCATGGATAATAGGGAACCCTATTATATTCAATGAGACAAACACCAGAAGTTGACCATAGAATCGCACTGGAGGACCTAGAAATGTTTAGAGAGAACATATATTTTTCACATGTGGATAAGTCAAACCATGAATACTGAATTGGTGGGTACGGGGTATGGGGATCGCCCTGTATATCTGCTGATGTTCCCTCCTCCCATTTTCACACCTCTTTCCTCTGAGTCTGATCTTGTTTTATATATGATATGTTCAATGTATTAGTTAAACCAACAGGATGATAAAATGCAGCCTTTCCTGACTCCTTTGCCAATTGGAAAACATTCTGTTTCTCCGTATTCTGTCCTGACAGTAGCCTCTTGTCCTGAGTACAGATTACGCATTAGGACAATCAAATAAACCATTTCTTTAAAACCGATCCATAGTTTTTCATGATCAACACAATCAAAAGCTTTGCTATAATCTATGAAGCACAGGCTGATTTTATTTTGAAATTCTTTGGTGCGCTCCATTTTTCAATGATGTTTGCAATAAGATCCCTAGTGCCTCATCCTTTACTGAACCCAGCTTGGATATTTGGCATTTCTTACTCCACATATGATAACAGCCTTAGTTGAAGAATATTGAGCATCACTTTGCTTGCATGGGACTTTAATGCAATAGTCCTGAGGTTGCTGCAATCCCTGATGTTAACAGATTTTAATTAGAACTAGAGTAGATTCTAACTGTGTAACTTGAAGCAGTTCTGTTGGTATGCTATCTGTTCCTGGTGATTTATTTATCCCAATTGCCCCAAATGCAGCTTCTACTTCACTTTCTAAAATTGTAGGTTCATCTTCAAATGGTTCTTCCTTGAATGAATCTGTCATCCTTTCATCTCATTTATGAAGTTCTTCAGTGTATTGTTTCCATTATCTTTTTATTTGTACTTCGTCATGTAATGTATTCCCTCTGCTGATCATAGACTCCCCCAATCTTGGTTTAAATTTCTCTTTGATTCCTCAGATCTTTTGGAAGGGGTCTTTTGTTTTCCTTTTTTGTTGTCATCTTCTATTTCTCAGCATTGATTAGTATAGTAGTTCTCTTTGTCCCTGTGCACAAGTTGCTGAACAGTTGCATTGAGTGTTCTGACCCCATTTCTGTCACCTTTTCCTTTTTGTCTGTCCTTAACTGCTTGAAGATTTTCATCTGTCATTCATTTATTTCTGGCTGTAGATAGTGTTGTTTTGTGTTCCTCCCTGACAATGTACCTGACTTCAGTCCAGAATTCTGGCTCCTCATCAATTAGACTTAATAGTGTGTATCTATTTTTTACATTATCTTTAAATTCTATGGGGATGTTTTTTCAGGTTGGTATTTTGGTATCTGATGCAAAAAATAAAATAAAACCCCACCATGGCTTCCCCAGCAATAAATTTGCTCCCTCTCCATCACACCTAAAATCTACTGCTCCCTCGCTCTGCCTAATGGAGTCTGGGCAAAAGGCATGATGCATTCAAAGGACTGCCGCAATCCAGTGCCTGTAAGTTTCCTGGCATCCATTCCTTTTTAAATTTAGACATGCAGCAAATAAAAATGTTTGCATCGCTACATGCCTGTCAATTGAATATATGGTTGTTGCAAGGAGATGTTTAAAAGTCCAAGAGGTTGGCCAGGAAAAGGAGCCCTGCAAATAAATAAATAAATAAACGGCTAAATCTGGCATTCTTATACTTTTTATGTAGAAGGCAGTACATGCATGGATGTTTTAAAACATGGCAAACAGATCTTTTAACAATGCTGCTAACATATTTCCAGTGCTGCTGTCTTGCACGGAATTCTGCCATAGCAAAGAGAAAAAAAGAGACTATGGGTGCATCCACACCACACAAATAATCCAGTTTGAAACTGGATTATTTGCCATGGCTCCTTTCTATAAAATCCTGAGGTTTGTAGTTTGGTGAGGCACCAGCACCCTTTGACAGAAACGGCTAAAGCCCTTATAAAACTACAAATCCAGGATTCCATAGGAAGGAGCCATGCAAATATTCCAGTTTCAGCCCGAATTAGTGGGGTACTGTGGATTCCCCCTATGGGTGCATCCACTCTATGCCATGGCTCCTTCCTATAGAATCCTGTGATATGTTTTATTTATTTTTATTTTATTTATTTATACCCCGCTCTTCAGCCACAAGGCTATCAGGGCAGCTTACAAAGTGTTTTAAGCAATAGCAATTTACACATCTACACTGCGTTAAGCAGCTTCCAACGTGTGTTAGCTAATATGTAGTTTGATGAGACACCAGCACGCTGGCAGAGCAACACATTAAAATTACACATCCCAGGATTTAATAGGAAGGCGCCATGGCAAATAATACAGTTTCAAATTGGATTATTTGAGCAGTGTTGATTGGCCATGGAACTCCTTGCAGTGAAGGCTGACTCTATTAGGCTTGTGGTCAAGTGACGCTTGACGCTCTGTACGTCATTCAAGCGCGCGGCCATGGCGTCATCCGAGAGGGACTTGTGGGCGTCTCCCACGTGGAGGCAGGCAGGCAGGCGGCCATGGAGGTTTGCCGGGAGCCCATCGGGGGGCTGTTGCTGCCAGAGGCGGAGCGGCGTGCAGAGTCCCAGCAGGCCGGGAAAGAGGAGGGGGCCGCTGCCGCCGCCTTCCAAGAAGCGGGTCCGGGGAAGCCGCGGGCAGCCGCCGCCTCGGGGAGGAGGCGAAAGGAGATGCCGGCCATCCCCAAAGGAAAGCCGAAGTCCGGGCGCGTGTGGAAAGACCCGGGCAAGAAGCGGTGAGGGCGACGGCGCTGGCCGAGCAGGGAAGGCGCGGAGGGGAAAGTCTGCAGACAGCCTGGCGGGAGGGCAGGGACGGGGAAGCGTCTTCGGTCGGAGGCTTCGCAGCACTTCTAGCGGGAGCAACGCTTCGCGGTTGTTGCTTCATAGGCGCAGAGAGTCGGAAGAGCCCGCGAGGGTCACCCCCTGCCATGCAGGAACACACAGTCAAAGCAGTCCCAACAGAGGGCCATCCAGCCTCTCTTTAAAAACCTCCAAGGAAGCAGGCACCACCACACTCCCAGGCAGCGCAGTACACTTCCGAACAGCTCTTACTGTCAAGAAGTTCCTCTTAATGTTGAGGTGGAATCTCTGTTCCTGTAGTTTGAGCCCATTGCTCTGTGTCCTAGCCTCTGGAGCAGCAGAAAACAAGCTTGCTCCATCCTCAGTATGACAGTCCCTTCAAATATTTAAAGATAGCTATCATGTCCCCTCTCAACTACCTTTTCTGCAGGCTAAACATACCCAGCTCCCTAAGCTGCTTCTCATAGGGCATAATGGTTTCCAGACCTCCCACCATCCTGGTCGCCCTCCTCTGCACACGTTCCAGCTTCTCAATATCCTTCCTGAATTGTGGTGCCCAGAACTGGACACAGTATTCCAGATGAGGTCTGACCAAAGCAGAATAGAGTGGCACTGTTACTTCCCTTGATCTAGACATTATACTCCTATTGATGTAGCCTAGAATAGCATTGGCTTTTTTAGGTGCCACATCACACTGCTGACTCATTTTCAGCTTGTGGTCTACTAAGACTCCTAGATCCCTTTTGCATGTACTGCCATCAAGCCAGGTATCACCCATCCTGTATCTCTGTATTTCATTTTTACTGCCCAAGTGTAGTATCCTACATTTCTCCATGTCAAAATTCATTTTGTTAGTTTTGGGCCAGCTTTCTAATCTGTTAAGGTCATTTTCAATTCTGATTCTCTTGAGTAATTATCACCAGTGACTATTTATTTTATTCCTTAGTTTCTTTTCTATCTCAGCTTTGCACCAGATATTTCAGGTTGCTGTACATGGTTCTTCTCTCCAATTTAGCATCTCAACAGCAAGCCTATAAGGTGCATTGGGTGAAAGGTCACCCAGTGTGATTAATGGCTTAATAAGAACTTGAACCTGGCTTTCTCAAGTCCCTGTCCAATGCTCTAACCATGATACCACAGAAGCTTTTATTTTCTTACATCTGTCACATTTGCCTAGGATGCAGACTTAGGGTTCAGGGGGAAATGCTGTGTAAAGTGTTTTGTTGTCATTGATGTTTTGCATTAAACTAAATCGGAACAGACTGCAACAGGTACATGACATCCACACAATAATTTCCAGTGGTTAAATTTCAGTTTTTCTGCAGTGTATCTAGTAGTCTATTATGGGCCCAATTTATGAGGGGTGTAGTTTAGTTGGAATAGGATTCTGTGAGACTCATTCAAGCACACAAGAGTGAAGTCTTAAACTGATCTTATGCTAGTGCATCCAGTTGGTTCTTGTTTGGCTTGCATTGACTTTGTGTTTCCCTTTGCTAGGTTTTCCCACATGACTAAGGACAAGCCTTTGCGTACCTCCTGGGAACGCAAGATGAAAGAACGTCAGGAAAAGAAATTAGTCAAAGAATTTGCCCGACATCTGGAGGAAGAAAAGCAGAGAGAGCGCGAGGTGAGAAATGTGGTATAGAGTAGCCTATTTAGTAACTATTTCTATGAAGCTATATACGAGTACAGGTATACCTCAGTTAATGACTTAGATGTGTTCCTGGGCATTACTTCTCTAACAGAGAAGAACCAGAGCAGAAATAAAATGGAGTGAATAGGGACAGGGTCTTGGACCACAAAAAAGAAGAGCAGTTTGACATGTTTCAGCAAACTTTTTATTCAAAACTAGCAATATGCACATATAAAATGAGACGATCAGGTCAGGTGAGCTTTGCAGAAGTAAAGAAAAACATTTTAAAGCCTTCTACAAGGCTTTTTCCAAAAAAAAATCCAGATTTTTTGTTTATTCTACTGTGTTTCTTCAGCCCTCTCACTATCTGCCAAATGCTGATGCTGCTAAAATCTTCCACCTGGACCAAAAATGAAAAAGTGGGCTGTGTGTGTGTGTGTGTGGACAAATGTAAAAAGGAACTTCTTTATCAAAGGCTTTAACAGAGGTATGCCTTTAGTATTGAAGTAGACAATAACTGCTGGTTGCTAATGATAACTGGAGTGATTGAATTAACACAGTTTGGTAAGCTTTGAATCAATTGACCTTTGACACACATACCCCCCCAAAAATCTGAGATGGAAATCAAGCATAGGAGATTATCCAAAAATAGGGCATCACTTCCCTTTCTTCATCCCAAGTGTCTAGAATAGTGAT
This sequence comes from Gambelia wislizenii, assembly GCA_030847615.1. NCBI lineage: Eukaryota > Metazoa > Chordata > Lepidosauria > Squamata > Crotaphytidae > Gambelia > Gambelia wislizenii. The sequence goes on from JAUMIR010000001.1 coordinate 341,984,282, forward strand.
TCCCAAACTTTAGTCCCCAGGTGTTTTGGATTTCAACTCCCAGAATTCTTAGCCACCTTGGCCAGTGATCAGGGATTCTGAGAATGGAAGTCCAAACCCCCTGGAAGACCAGAGTTTGGGAAACACTGGTTTAGAAGTAGATAAACCATGTCATTAGTGATATCCTTGCCCAGGCACACATGTGACTGATCACCATCCTTCCTATTACCTTCTTCAGCCGAGGAGGCTGTTGAAATCACTGAACATTTAGATTGAAGTGCTGAACCAGGACTTCTGAATGCCACTGTGCCTGATCTTGTGACTTTTGACACACTTGTTGGCTTGCAAATTACAACACTAGAACTCATTAGTAGATCAGAACTCATTAGTGTGTTACACCCAGTCCTTGCATCTCTTTTAATCATCAGGCAGGTTGACATGAGCTAGATCCTTTTATTCCTGATTTATGGAAAAAAATAGTTAGGTAATAGACTGTTTGTGGAAAATGAACTCAGTACGTGTTATATGTATAGTCTACTCTGTAGAAGGTTCAGAGTGGGAGGTCCCCAGGCAACACCTGGGACACTGTTCCCTCCCTTTCAGATACTGAACTGACATGCTGGACTTCAGCTTCAGTGGTGCTGCAGCATTACCAGCACCTCCTCCTCCTTTGCCTCTTTTCATATTTTTTTAACCTTTTGTTTACAATTCTTACTTACTTCATAAGTTAGTATAAAACAATTTTCGTAATTCTGGCCTTGTCCTTTGTATTCCTTATTTTCCTGGTTGCTAAGTATTACAGAATATTAACCAAAGAATTCTGCTGCTCTTATGAACTACTGTGAGGGAGCTGGATTGAAGAACTGCATGGGAAACCTTTGGCTTTTCCCTTCTGTTTGTGTGCCTTTATATTTTTTGTAAAAAGAAAAGTGTTTTTCATAATATTAGTAGCAACTAAAAGCAACACCTCTGTGCCATATATTGGATGCTCATAATCTATTCATTTAACCATTCACATTAACTAGAGAGTGGCACCTTTTTATGCTGTATCCATTCTTTGTATGCGTGAGAAAATTGGCATTTTCCAGCAGCCTGGGGAGTGATTCCTTTTATGGGTATTGGCTCCACCTCCAACCAATCACGGGCAGGGCAACCTGAAAAAATAATCTAAAGAACCATCCCACCAGGAGGAGGAGCCAACTCCAACCTCCCCAGTTCTGTTCTGCCTGAGCAATTTGACATTCTGTTTCTCAGCATTCCCTTGGACTGATTCTCCTGTAGTATGTTAAAAAGTATGTTTGACAATTTTATCTCCCCTTCAGGAGAAAAAACAGCGAAGGAAAGAGAACTTACAAAGGCGGCTGGAGAACGAACGGAAAGCAGAGGTTGTGCAAGTGGTGAGTCTCAGCTCAAGTTCTTATTTTCCCCTAAAAGGAAACAGTGAGGCAGACTGGGAGCACTCTTGTAGTACCCAGATCAGGTCTTCTCCTCATGTCACAGCAACCTATAAATACAATCAATCAATCAATCAGTGCCTTGTTATATTGAGCTTAATAGCTGAAGCTTGTATTCTGAGTTCTATGTTTTTCAAATGGTTTCTATACTTATTTTGAAGACATACGAGAGCAGAGAATGATGTTACAAAAGGCATTTTGTTGTTGTTGTGTGCCTTCAAGTCATTTCCGACTTACGGTGATCCTAAGTCAACCCTATCACAGGGTTTTCTTGGCAAGATTTGTTCAGAGGGGGTTGGCCTTTGTCTCCTTTTGAGGCTGAGAGAGTATGAGTTGCCCAAGTTTACCCAGTGCCTTTCCATGACTGAGTAGGGATTTGAACCCTGGTCTCCAGAATCATAGTCCAATACTCAGACCACTACACCATGCTGGCTCCTGTTTCGCAATACCACCCCTAGGTACCCTTGTTACCCTATAATCGTAATTCACACTCTTAACCTTCACCCAATTCATTATCTCCCTGTTACATTCCCTAATGTCCCTTCTGTTTTTATGTTAACCTTATGTTTTTAATATTTTACAGTGAAGTACCTTCCTCCATCGAGGCACATTTTCCAGCCTGCCTTTCCTCATGCCTTATAGCCCCCTCCACAACTCTGTCCACCTCTGATACTAACCCCCTTAGCTATGGTTCCTAGAGCTATGGTGCTGCCTAGCAGGAAGTATTCCAACGGATCAGTCTTTTCCTCTTCTCCTTCAGACCCCACACACTGCTGGCAGCTCTCTGCCTTCTCCCTTACCCCAGTGTGAGCAAGAGGAGGGATTGAAAGGAGAATGAACCACTGCCATTTTTAAGTCATCTATAGATATAATTATATGTGGACATCATGTAATAACCTGGATGACACTATAGCCCAGCTGATACCACATGAATGCAGTGGAAAATCTCATTTTGTCATTCTTACTAGTAATTGGTGCCCCTTCCTTTATTCAGCATTTTTATTCTGCTGTTCAATCTAGGAGGAGGAAGGAGGACCCACTGAGCAAACTCAGGCACTAGTTCTTAGTTTACTGTTTCTCAGAGGGTTGTTAGGTCTGATATACAAGCAAGAAGAAAGCAACAACATTATCTTTTCGTTTCCTTCCTCCAGATTCGGAATCCGCTAAAGTTGAAGCGTGCAAAGAAGAAGCAGTTGCGCCGCATTGAGAAGCGAGATACGTTGGCGCTTCTGCAGAAACACCAGACAGAGCGCAAAGCAGCCAAGGAATGAGGACTGGGTGGGAAGTGCTCCCGCCCTTCCAACATGTAGAAATGATTTCCTGTGAGAGGCATAAGTCAGGATGCTGGATCGACTGCAGTGGGGACCTTGTATGCACTGCTAGTATCTACCTGGTCTTTTCTTCTTCAGAAAGGCATCTATCTTGCATCTAGCTGAAGTTTTTCTTTGCTTTTTCTTGGTGTCAGTGATGCACAATCCAGCAGACTAAACTTCTAAGACTAATTTTAAAATTCTTAATTGAGGACACTAAAATGTTGGAAGCAAGTCGAAATGGAACTGAACTTTGAAGGGTTTTTGTTGAGGATTTGCAGCTTCCAGACTTTTGCTTATATATGAAAGTGTCACAGTGAAAAAGTGGATTAAGCCTTATTTGTTTGATATCTGTAACACCAAATTAATAAATAATATCCTTGTTATTTGTTTTTTTTTTTTAACCAAGGTCTGAGATGGAGTAGGGAAATTGCCTGATCCTAAAATGATTGCAGTCATAACTTTGGCTATTCTAGAACCTCATTTTACCAATACTGTGATTGTTAGTGTTATAAGCTAGTACCCTCCAGTTGGTCTAGATTGCAGTTCACACCAGTACCAAATCAAAAAGCAGATGGCCAGCAGATTATGTGGGATTGTAGTCCGAAACATCTCAGGGTACCAAGTGGAGTAAAAATTGGGCTGTGTGGTGCTAGCAAGGGGGAGTACAGCTCCCCAAGGGTATTTTGGAGGCCCTCAGCCTTTGAACAAATTTCACTTAAAAACACAATTTCAGACTCAAAACCCCACCCTCACAAGTCACCAATGAGTGTGGGTAGCAATTTTGCTGTTTTTGACTTGCTGATAAATTTGTTTCAAACCTTGCCTAGTCCTAAAACATGATGAAATTTACATCTATACCCTCTACAAGACTTGGGGTAGGGGGCATTTGGGAGCCAAAAATGTGTGAAGTTAGAAGGTTTTAATCTTACTGTGTTTAATGTCTTTTTATGGGGGAGGGTGGGGGTGGGTGGTGTTTTTAGTCATTATTATAATGTTTTAATTGTTGGAAGCCGCCCCGATTGTTTTTAGTAGAGGGGCGGGGTATAAATAATAATAATTATTATTATTATTATTAAGTGGGGGGGCACAGCAGTGCAGGGTGTGTGGCCTCCCATGGAGGGCAAGTTCAGTCTCCTAGTCTGGCAAATGTCTACCCGCATCCCAGAGGTGAGTGCTGTGAACCGGGTCACTGGTAGCTGTTGCCTTACCCAATTGTCCTTTAATGTCTTTTTCCTGTATTTATAGGAAGTGAAGGGGGGCTTGCTTTCTATAGAAGCCCTTAGCCTGGAACTTCCATTAAAAGCTCCAAATGTCCTAGAACACATGCAGAATCTTCCAATATATTCTTTTGTAACACCTTGACCTACTCCATTGTTAGAAACGTGAAATGGCACAATAGTCAAAGACTTGTAAATATAAGTATATTTCTGTGCATAAATTTAGCCATTTCCTTTAGGAGAACAAAAAAGATTAGGTATATCCTGTTGGGGCTTTTTTTTTTTCCCCCCATAGATGCTTCCTCAGAAAAAGTGGCAAAATTCAAAACACTAAAAGTGAGCTTGTTATCTGATGCTGCTGTTTATACAAAATTTAAACATTGCTCTTCTCTGGATAAGAGGATAGTGATCCCATTTGTGCATTGTGTTACAACCTGGGTACTAACATGACTAAAAAAGAAGTAAGCTGTGTTCATTCAATGGTTGAATAAGTTCAGTATATGTCATAAAGTAAGGTTCTGACTCACTTGAAGAAGAGTGATTTAACTTAAATGTCTCTGCGCTATGTAAATATAATATACCTATTGGGCAGAATGTTAGTGTGAGATACAAAACAAATAATTGAGCTTAATAATAGAAGCTACTAACAGACCCAAAGCACTGTTTCTCTGCTAAATTCCTCCATTCCTGCCCAAAGATTTCTGTCTCTGTGATCTCACTGGCAAGTCAGAGATACTTGGCATAAATACAGTAAAAAAAAGGGGGGGCGCCTCCCATTCATACCTTTTGTAATCTTATATAGCACTTGTTTGTTTATACTAATTTCATTTACTCATTTCAGTGGAGTATACAGCCTGGAGTATGGAAAGATGGTTTCTCAGTCATGATGACTGGAAGCCCTTGTTTCTCTGGTTTCTTTGTTGTCTGCCTTCAAGTCATTTCTGACTTAATGGCAATTCTTAGGTGAACTTATCATGGGCTTTTCTTGCGATGGTTTGCTCATGGGGGGGTTGTCTTTGCCTTCCTGTGACGCTGAGAGAGTGTGACTTGCCCAGGGCCACCCAGTGGGTTGCCATACCATGGTTAAGCAGGGATTCGAACTCTAGGCTCTAAAGTATTCGTCCAATAATCAAAGCCTTACATCACACTGGCTCTTGCTTTTTCTTGTAAGAACACTTAATTTTGCAACCGGTGCCAGATTCTCTGTTTCCATGTTACAATTGTACTACATATTGTGATGCTTGTAATGGCTAGAATATAGCCATTTGTATTAATGTATTTTAATTGTTGTTTTGTTTTGTATTGTTTTTGTGAGCTGCCTTGGGTCCCACTCTGGGAGAAAAGTGGGATAGATAGATGGATGGATGCAAAATTCAACTGTCCACATGTTGGACAGCAGTTCCCACCAACCCAAGGTTTGCTTCATGGAACACCACACCTGACAGATGCTCTACCATCCCTCAGTTTCTACACATGTATACAAATATGATTATCTCATTGATTAAAATAGGGCAAGTCTTCATATAAAATCTCTGAGAAAGAAAAAAATGGTTTTGAGATAACATCTGCTGCCCACTAACAGGTATTATAATGTGGCAGAATTCACCAATTCCAAATCTTCCTTGGGGAGAGGGAAACAACAGCTATGGAAAGCAGGCTTGTAGAGTGATTGTATAAACTGAGATATTCTTGTACAATAACAGCCCCATTATTCTTTAGCCCTATACCTCAGGAGAATTTTGTAAAAACATTAACAGCAGAACTAAGAAGACTGAGGAGAGGGGTGTAGCCACAGGGGGGGGGGTTGTAGCCACAGGGGGAGCAAATGAGGGCATTGTTCTCAGATTAAAAATCGCCTCTCATTGAAATTTTGTTTCAGTCTTCAAATTTATAGCATTATAGTAACTTCAGCTCAGCATTTAGAGAGACAGTTTAACCATCCAAAATAAAGGATATACTGTAGTAGAATCCTGCAAAACTCCAACACTAATACTTCATGAATGTACTAAAACACTGTACATATATGTACAAGGAAGCCATTTGATGCATATACTGTACGTTTATGCTTTATGCCTCAGCAACTGTGTGTGAAAATTCATTCTCAACAAGTACTAACACCATAAGATGCTTCATCAGAGAAAAGCAAATTTAGTAATCTTGGCTTTTGAAAGTAACATATTTGAAGGAATATTGTGGACAGTTTCTCCATAAGTTGGCAGAGAAATCAGGGTGTATTGGGCTATATTAACAGTTAAAAACAAAAGGAAATGTACCCAAGGGACATAAATAAGCAAACACTGTGAGGGTGGGTTCATATTCTGAGGGGGTAGACAAAAGAGTTCACCACCACTGCCAATGTCACTCTGGAATATACAGTGGGCCCTTGGGGTTTGGTTCCAGGATCCCCCACGGATACCAAAATCTGTGTATGCTCGTCCCATTATATACAGCGGCACAGTAAAATGGTGTCCCTTATATAAAATGGCAAAATCAAGGTTTTCTTTTTGAATTTTTTTTTTGGGGGGGGGGATATTTTCAAGCCTTGGATGGTGGAATCTGTAGATGCCAAATCCATGGATACAGAGGGCCTGCTGTATATGGAAAGGGATCTTGTAGCACCTTTGAGACACAGGACTTTTTCAGACACCCCCTACCGTGCAAAAAGCCTCCATAACAGCAACGAAGTTGCTGCGTGGCAGGGGGTCCATTTCGGATGATGCCGTCCCTCTCTCAGCATCGTCCATGACTGTTCCGGGTAGGATTGAGGGCGGCCGCGCCATTTTTTTATTCACGGACAACTTCCGTGAGTAAAAAATGGTGCAGCTGCCCTCAATCCTACCCGGAATAGTCATGGACGCCACAGAGAGAGGGACGGTGGCATCCAAAATGGCCCCCCTGCCACGCAGCAGCTTCATTGCTGTTACAGAGGCTTCTTGAGTGGTAAGGGGCATTTGAAAAAGTCCTAACAGAGAAAGAAATCGGTAGCGTAAGCTTTCGTAGACTACTTCATGAGATGCAAGATTCATAAGTCTACTTCATCAGGTGCAAGCTTGAATGAAGTGAGATTACAAGGAAAAAGAGGCACCTAGAGCAGTGGTTCCGTGGAACCCCAGGATACCCCCAGAGATCACCAGGGGTTCCACGAGAAAATAGTAATAAATTAATAAATCAAGGAGAAGTGGTGAGCTGAAATAACTTATCTCTCCCCTCCACAACAGAGAAAGCCAGGGAGGAATGAGTATGCGTGAATGAGTTTTCACACCAACGCCTCCTTTCTCTCCCAGCTTTTGCTCTGCCTTAGATGTGCTAATCAAAGGGGAGAATGGAAGGAATGAGTTTACCATGACACTGGCTTGGCAGGAAGCTACAGCCTCCCTCTCATCCTGAGCCTGGCTGCTTAGTTGCTGCTTTTTGCAAACTCTGTTAGCTCAGAGCTCAATCTTTGGGTCAGAGTCAGTGATGCAGCCATGTTTAAATATTTGAAGGGATGTCATACTGAGGATGGAGCAAGCTTGTTTTCTGCTGCTCCAGAAACTAGGACACAGAGCAATGGGCTCAAACTACAGGACATTTTTCAGGTTTTAATAATGTTTTGTGATAAATATATTTGTTTTTCATTTATTTTTATTATAGATTACCTTTTTTGGCCTTTTCATAGGATATTTTGTCAGTATGTACACTATAAATATTTTTCTGCCAGTATGCTCTTTCAGGTCTGTTACTTTCAAGTATCAAATATGTATTGCTAGCAATGTGGACTATAATAAGCATCAATTTTTTTTCACTGTTTCCAGAAAAAAAACTTTAAAGGGAGCTGTAGGTATAATTTTTACGTAGGGGTTCCCTAAAACCTGAAAATTATTTCAAGGGTTCCTCCAGGCTAAAAAGGTTGAGAAAGGCTGACCTAGAGGACCAGCTAATGCTGTAGCCTCAGGAACGTCACAAAATTGTATGTTAGTCACCTCAGCTTCATAGATGAATTCTACTTTTAAACAGAAAGTGTAACCATATGAGAACAAGGTAGAAGCTTGAGCTATTTTGGATCTGAGTTATACATAATAAGTCTCATCATATAAACACAGAAAATATACTGAAAAGAATGTTTATGATTAAAAGAATAGGACTTTCTTTTAGAGTACTAGTGAGAGTTAACATCAAGTACAATGACTGGGAAGGACCCTGGGACCTAGCTGTATCCCAGTAGCACTTTTCATCAGGAATGATTTGATCCAACAAGTGGCTAGGAACTGTGTGATTATCCCCCACTAGACCAAAGAGGAACTACTTCTAAAAATCCATTTGGAATGTGACAGTGATGATGTGCTTGAATCAGGAGATCTAGAGTGGCTAGGTGAAGCAGGATTGATTCTCTCATCTGAATTTACCACTGAAGAGCTGAGAGATGATAGTCTGAAGCACTTTAAAGAAACAAATGAAACAACTGAAGTATACAAAGAAGTTGACAGAACTTTAAGTAAATAGTTGAAAATAAATGTACCAGATCACTCTACTGTTTCAAACTAAAAGTGCTAGTACCTTCATAATGATGACCAAAAGGTTCCAGAAAAGAGGGTAAGATTTCAGCTAGGTGAGTTGTCCCATGACAAAAGTAGTGTACAGTTTTGTGAACCATAAAAGGCAGGAAGGGAAAGGAAGAGAGATTCTTTCATGTTATTCTGCAAAGGAAAACACACTGCAGACAGCATTGCACTACCAGAAGGAAGCAATAGCCAAGAAGTGAGCTCCAGTTACTCCTGGGTCAAAGGCAAATGCACAAGGACAATTAGTCTTGAAGATAATTTGAAAACAAATGTCTAAGTGAAACCACTGAAGAGTAGACAAAGTGGTTGTTCAAAAAATAAGAGAACTCTGTAAAGGAACACAACTGCAAGTAGCAAACTCCAAAGAGAAGATTCACTGAAGTGCAGTGTTACCTGAATTGTGTGGGGTCCGGAGGATCCCACTAGTGTTTGAATCTTAATATGGGGAATATTTAATTAGCTCAAAATGACAGTAAGAGGCTGGGTAATGGCAGAATCTTTTGACCTATGTATACTGGTAGTAATTGAGGAGACTCCAAGGCAGAAGTCATCCCTTCCCATTTGCGGCTTTAACTTTAGTGAGAGGGACAGGTCTAGCTGAATCCCTATAGCTCCCTTGGCCGTCTTACTACACTTACTCGCAGGCCTCCAAGGGGCCCAAGGCTCGGAAGGTGTAGATAAGGAATTGGCATAGTGCAAGCTAGAGACATTAGGGTTGTGCAGACATATCATGTAGCTGGCGCGTGATCAGACAGTGAAGCCTGTCCAGCAACACAAACCAGCCAATTAACAAGAGCTTGAGCAAAGCTAACCTGCCCGGCAACTAGATAAGAGAAGTTCTGCTTAGTAACATTTTTGAAGGCTAGAGATATGTAGCATTATGATTGGTAGTTCAAGTAGCCATAGTAAGTGACCGAAGGAAATAAAACACTCCTGGAACAAAGAGAGGGGGCGGCAGTCTTCTTACCCGAGAGGGTGCTGTCCGCCCCAGCTGGTAAAAATAAAGAATCTCAACTTCTACTACGGGACTTTGGCTCTGTTTCTTTCTTGCGCCGTCCTCAGACCCTATATGTTCGGGTTTCCCTTGGGATTCCCGTAACATTTTCTGGGGGCTCGTCCGGGATTTGAAGGGACGGATCGCAAGTGACAGAGTCCTAGTCTGACGATTGGTCTCACCGCATCTTCGTGCCTGCAGGATTCACCGAACCAGGTCATACGGCGAGAGGGATCCCACATCAATTGACCGCTGGTGCCTCTTCGATGATGCCTGTTGGGCATTGAGACCGGTGCCGAACCTTGGTGGTTGATTGAGGTTCTTCGGGAGGACGTCCTGCAGCGCCTACTCTGTGACTCAGGCGAGTATGCTTGATTAAGTAAGAACACGTGGTGAATAGGTACCTGGGAAGTCGGGCTGGTGAGGGAGCCCCAAGATTCCAGTTCCGCACGATGGGGGGAGGTCAATCTAAGCAAGTAACCCCTCTAGATTGTATGTTAAAAAAATTGGTCAGAATTTAAGAGATATATAGATTCAGGAGGAAGGAGTAAAGGAAAATTAAGGACTCTTTGTCAATTAGAATGGCCAACCTTTCCCATTGAACCAAGGTGGCCAGGGATAGGAACTTTAGATCAGGGCATTGTGGACAAGGTGGCAAATTTTTGTGCCCAGTATCATCCAGACCAATATTACTATGCGTCTGCTTGGCAGACTATAGTCTATTTGAAACCCCGTCCGAGTTGGTTAGAAAAATGTAAATGTATGGTCCTCCAGACATTGCCACCTACTAATAATCCCTTTTTGCCTCTTCCGGATTCGGGTTCTCCGGAGGATGACCCTAGTAGTCCTACTGCCCCACCACCCTATGTACAGGCTGTGTACCCAAAACTGCCCACACCCAAGACACCCCCTGCGCCGTACCGAGACAAACTGCGGTCGGCAGATCAATCACAACCCCAGGCCGAGGAAATGCCGCCCTTGGAGGGAGAAGAGGAAGATAAATTGTGTCCTCTGAGACTTGTCAATCAGATGGTTCCAGATCCTGAAGGAAAACACAAACCAGAAATAATGGGGGTGTATCAGCATGTCCCATTTACTAGTAGTGACTTGTTAAATTGGAAAGCTTCCCGACCCCCGTGGACACAGGATCCCACTGGCATGGCACAGTTGTTAGAAGGTGTTTTTCAGACGCATGACCCCACCTGGGCAGATATACAGCAACTTATGAATTGTTTGTTTACTACTGAGGAAAAGGCACAGATCATTAGCCAGGCTAGAGAAGAAGTGAAACATGATTACCCCACATACAAGGAAGGGGAGAGGCTCCTACAGATGCAGGAGGAGGCAGTTCCTTTACGTGATCCCCAATGGGATCCTAATAAGGCTGAAGGCAGGGAACGTCTTACACGATATCATGAATACTTAGTGAAAAGTATGAGAAAAGGTCCACCCCGACCCATAAATCTGAAAAAGATATATGACATCCAACAGGAAAAGGATGAGTCTCCTGGAGCCTTCATAGAAAGACTGAAGGCTGTCTATCGACAGTATAGTCCCTATGATATGGATGATGATAAAGAGGATTCCCAAGGCAAGCAGGCTCTCAAGCAGAGCTTTTTGGCTCAGTGTGCCCCAGACATACGAAGAAAGTTACAGAAACAACCAGGGCTTGCCCACATGACTTTGGCAAGGATGCTGGAGTTGGCGTCACAAGTGTATGTAGGTAGAGAGGATGAGGAAGGAAAGTTCAAAAGGAGAGCGGGAGTGATAGCAGCAGTTTTTGGAGTAAATACCCCTGAGGGAAGGGGTAGAGGAAGGGGCAGAGGAAGAGGAAGAATAGGAAGGAATCAGTGTGCGATTTGCAAAAAGGAGGGACATTGGAAGAATGAGTGTCCAGAAAAAGAAAAAGGTGCTATACAGGCAGGGCAGAGAGGGCGAGAAAGAGGAGGTAGAGGAAGAAGTAGAGGACGTGGCTGGGGAAACCCACAGGGGTGGACGCCCCAAATGCAGGGAGCAGCGGCCACAATGACTATGGAAGCTATGAGTGAAGGAAGCTCAGGAGGAGGACAGGAAGAGTGGGAACCTCCGTTTCAGGAATAGGACAGACCGGCTCCCAAAGAAAATCACAGTTGTAAAATAGTAATTCCTGGTTGCCAGGAGCCATTGGTCAAGGTTAAAATAGGCAATCAGGAGGCCTCTTTTTTGTTAGACTCTGGAGCTGCAAAATCAGTGATCAATACCCCTATCGCCCCTAATGCCAAAACCACCACCCAGATAGTTGGAGCAACTGGAAAAAGGCAGAGTTGTTCCTATTTGCAAGCAAGGACATGTCAGTTGGGGAAACGTATGGTCACACATCAGTTTTTATACATACCTAGTTGTCCAGTACCCTTGCTGGGGAGAGATCTGCTGTGCAAACTTAGGGCACAGCTGACTTTTGAAGCAGATGGAACCATAGAGGCAAACTTTAGAGACCCTCCTACTTCTAAGTTAATGTTAACCTTGCCGGTTGAAGAGGAGTGGAGATTATACCCTGTTGAGTTTGTTGTCCCCAGAGTTGAAATGGTATTCAGTCATAGATCTCAAAGATGCGTTCTTTTGTGTCAGGTTGCACAAACATAGTCAGCCCATTTTTGCTTTCCAATGGGAAAATCCAGAGACAGGCCAGCGAAGACAGGTTACGTGGTCCCGTTTACCACAAGGTTTTTGTAATTCGCCCAGTCTCTTTGGTCAGGCATTGGCACAAGACTTGGTGCCATTGACACAGGGGGGAAACCCCTGGAACATATTGCAGTATGTAGATGATATTTTGCTGGCTACTGAAACTAGGAGTGAATGCCTAGAAGGAACAGGGAAGCTGTTACAATTCCTGTTTGAAAAGGGGTATAAGGTGTCCAAAAAGAAAGCTCAGTTGGTGCAACAACGAGTTAAATATCTAGGTTTTGAGATAGAAGGAGGGACCAGAAGGCTGGGAATAGAGCGAAAAGAAGTAATCTGTGCCATCCCCACCCCCACTACACGAAGACAAGTTAGGGAATTCTTGGGAGCTGCAGGTTTTTGCAGGCTTTGGATACCCAATTATGCTGTTCTAGCTAAGCCCCTTTATGAAGTTACAAAAGGAACAAATGCTGAACCATTTGTGTGGGGGGAGCAACAACAAGAATCATTTCAGAAGTTAAAAGAGGCTTTGATGAGTGCACCCGCCTTGGGGCTACCAGACATGGAGAAACCTTTTGTTTTATATGTAGGCGAAAGGGACGGTATTGCAATAGGAGTGTTAGCCCAGACCTTAGGGTCTTGGCCGCGACCGGTAGCCTACCTTTCTAAACAAATGGGCCCTGTTGTTAAGGGATGGCCACCCTGTCTGAGAGCAGTGGCAGCAGCAGCTCTTTTGGTAGAAGAAGCAAACAAGCTGACCTTGGGACAGCCTGTTATCTTAAAAACTCCTCATGCAGTAGTAACCTTGATGGAACACAGAGGCAGTCACTGGATGTCTAATGCCAAACTTTTAAAATATGAAAGTATTCTGGTAGATAACCCCAATGTTCAGATTCAAACTTGTACTACTTTAAATCCTGCCACCTTGTTCCCAATGTCTGAAGATGTGTTATTACAACATGACTGTGTTCAGACAATGAGTGAAGTTTATTCCAGCAGACCTGATCTCAAGGATAGCCCATTATCAAACCCTGAGGTTGTCTATTTCACTGATGGTAGCAGTTTTGTAGAAAATGGGATTCGCAAGTCGGGATATGCTGTGGTTGATGGTCAGGGACATATAATAGCTGCCCAATCACTGGGCCCCACCGTGTCAGCACAAAAGGCAGAATTGATAGCCCTAACAAAGGCTTTGGAACTGGCACAAGGGAAAAGGGCTAACATTTATACTGACTCCAAATATGCTTTTCTGACCTTGCAAGCACATGGAGCCATGTATAGGGAAAGAGGACTTTTAACATCAGGAGGAAAAATGTTAAAACATACCACTGAGATTCTCCAATTGCTAGAGGCAGTGTGGAGGCCCAAAGAGATAGCAGTGATGCATTGTAGGGGTCATCAGTTGGGCAATGACCCCGTAATTATGGGAAATCGAAAAGCTGATCAGGCCGCTAGGGAGGCGGCCAGGCAAGTAGCAAGGTTACATGAAACTGATGAGGCTCTTTTGTCTTTACAATTAGCCAGCTTTCTCCCAGAAGAGGTAAAATACACAAAAGAGGAGGAGGCCTGGGCTATAGCTGAAGGCGCTAGGAAACAATGTGGGCTGTTTGTTTTCCCTGACAACAGAGTATATATTCCCAAAGCTGTGGCATGGCATGTGGTTCAAGAGGTCCATAAACAGTCACACATGGGAAGCACTGCTATGTCTAAGTTTTTAGAGAGACAAGCATACTTTGAGGGAATCCCTACGTTAGCTAGACAAGCTGCCTTGAGGTGTGAAGTATGTGCAAAGACTAACCCTAGAACTGGTCCCTTACAGCCCCCTGGTGTTCAGGCAGTAGGATTCACCCCATGGGAATCAATTGTTGTTGACTTTACTGAAATGCCACCATGTAAAAAGTTTAAATATTTGCTTGTCCTTGTCTGTACCTTTTCCAATTGGGTGGATGCATATCCTACCACTAATGAGCGGGCCGAACAGGTAGTCAAGGCCTTGCTACGGGACTTGGTGCCACGAAGTGGGGTCCCCCTATATATCGGGAGTGACAATGGCCCGTCTTTTGTACACAAGGTCACACAAGGTTTAGCCTCTGTATTAGGTATCACTTGGAAGTTACATTGTGCATATAGGCCTCAATCTTCTGGAAAAGTAGAAAGAATGAATAGAACCTTAAAAGGGACACTGTCCAAAATGTGCCAGGAAACGGGACTGGATTGGGTGACTGTTTTGCCAATGGCACTTCTCAAAATCAGATGTACTCCAGACAGTTTGTTGGGACTTTCTCCATACGAAATTGTTTTTGGCAGGCCCCCTCTTAATGTGCATAGGCTAGAGGGAGATGTTGAACAACTGGGAAAGTTAGAGATTGCAAAATCTGTCCAAACATTAGGCAAGTGTCTGAATCAGCTTCATCGATATGTCAAGACAATTAGATATCCGTTCCCTGTTACTGCACTTCACCCTTTTTCACCAGGTGATAGAGTATGGTTGAAGGACTGGAAATCTAATCCCTTGGGACCAAAGTGGAAGGGTCCTTATGAGATACTGCTGACTACCCCAACTGCAGCGAAGCTACAAGGAGTCAAGCCCTGGATCCACTACACCAGGCTGAAGAAAGATCATACCAAGGAGTGGCAAGTGGTACCTAGCGATTCCAATCCTCTGCGGCTTCGGATCAAGCGGTCCGGGGAAGACAGGGCAGCATCGCAACGTGAGCCCCCTGTCTGAGGTCAGGTGACCAAGCACCGCCTTGAAGCAAAGGAGCCTTGGCCAGCCGAGGGTCATGGCGAAAGAAACAATACTGATCCAGATGTCGGATGGGAGCTTCCAGTGGGAAGATGAAATAGAACAGTGCATGGAAGACAATATTCAAGAATGTCAGAGAAGGAATGCCCAGACTCAGACTGAGGAAAAGAGGGTTCCCCCACCCATTTGCCCCACAGTCATGCGCATGCCATGTATTACTTTGCAGACTTTAGTCTGGCTTTGGGTAATAGGTGTGTTGTTGTGGCTTTTATTGTTCCCTCTCCCATGCAAGGGGTTCTTAGAAAGCAATTCTCTAATAGTCTATTCCGCTCATATTGTTAAAGCTTTTAATATCAGTAAGTGCTGGGTCTGTCATCAAATGCCTACAGATTCTCATACTGGAATGCCCTTTGTAGTACACCAACTAAATGATATAGAATATAATAGACCCTATAGGCCAGACAATAATACCGGGTACAACTGGACACATTTAGAACCCTCCACTGGAGGATATTATCGGGTTGGGAAACAAAAGGGAAGGTGGTGCTGGAGCTGTAATGAAACTAATGGCCCTAGGGTAGGTTCTAGCACCTGTGAAATAGAAATAAGGATAAATGGCGCATATATAAATGGCACCTGGGAGAGTAATTATATTTTAGCCAACTTAACAGGTGATGGCTACTATAGCGCCTGGACAATGACACAGAGATGTAAGAAGCCTTTTTCTGCACTAAGGGGCCACTATTTCGTGTGTGGCAGACGAGCTTATGCTATTTTACCTGAAAACTGGAGCGGAAATTGTTATGTGGCCACTATTTTTCCAGCTATAACTATCCGAGACAACCTACCTGTGGGGAAAATAAGAAACTATAGGGATCTGGAAGAATCCAAACAAATTGTAAAAGACTATCAACCTTTGCGTCATTGGGGAGGGCACCGAAGTCTGCTGAATGCCATGTATAGGGTACAGGCTGTTATAGAAATAATGGCAAACGAGACAAGCGAGGCTCTCACCACTTTGGCAAGAGAACAAGGACAGATTAGGCGGATGTTACTACAAAACCGGTTGGCATTAGACACCATGTTGGCAACTCAAGGTGGTGTATGTACACTTATCCACCAAGAATGTTGTATTTATGTCCCAGATAATGAACAAGATATAGAACAACACGCACAACAAATCATGCAAGTAGCACAGGTCCCACACATGGGAAAGGGTTGGAATTTGTGGGACTGGCTCACATCATGGTTACCTGATTTCTCATGGTTAAAAGGATTGTTTGTATTTGGCTTGATAACTGTGTTAATTAGCATTTTACTATGCGCATGTATACCTTGTTTGTTTAGGTGCTTACGTACTAGGCTTGAGGCTATGCTTGCTCATGATAGAAAAATTCTGCTTGCTCGCTGCGCATATCAGGAACTTAAGCAAACTAATGAACCCAACCACTATGTCTCTTCGCTTACAAGAAAAAGGGGGGAATGAGAGGGACAGGTCTAGCTGAATCCCTATAGCTCCCTTGGCCGTCTTACTACACTTACTCGCAGGCCTCCAAGGGGCCCAAGGCTCGGAAGGTGTAGATAAGGAATTGGCATAGTGCAAGCTAGAGACATTAGGGTTGTGCAGACATATCATGTAGCTGGCGCGTGATCAGACAGTGAAGCCTGTCCAGCAACACAAACCAGCCAATTAACAAGAGCTTGAGCAAAGCTAACCTGCCCGGCAACTAGATAAGAGAAGTTCTGCTTAGTAACATTTTTGAAGGCTAGAGATATGTAGCATTATGATTGGTAGTTCAAGTAGCCATAGTAAGTGACCGAAGGAAATAAAACACTCCTGGAACAAAGAGAGGGGGCGGCAGTCTTCTTACCCGAGAGGGTGCTGTCCGCCCCAGCTGGTAAAAATAAAGAATCTCAACTTCTACTACGGGACTTTGGCTCTGTTTCTTTCTTGCGCCGTCCTCAGACCCTATATGTTCGGGTTTCCCTTGGGATTCCCGTAACATTAGTGGTTTTGATTATTCATGGATTTGATTAAACTCTATGAGCTACTCCCTGGGCAGACTCTTAAGGAGGGAATGCCCCCTACTCTCTCTTCAGAGGGGCTTTCCACTGTGGCAGTGAAAGCAGAGGGTGATGGGGCTTCTTTCAGGCTCTCCGGGCATAGATGAGCCCTGGCATGGACTCTTGGAGCTTGTGGCTGAAGTGGATTGAACAGTATTGTGCAGACCAAGCCAGCCAGTCTTTGCCTTGGCTCCTGTCATGCAGGCTGAGCAGCCTTCAAGCCTTCGCAGATCCCTTGTGAGGACATTGCGAGACCCTAGGGGTTCGTGGACCACAGGTTAAGAACCACTGGTTTAAAACAAAACAGTGCAATTTGTTGTTCTTGTTTTTAAAGGGGGGAGCATTTGCTAGTAAAGGTATGGAAATGGGTGTGTATGGATTCACCCACTGACTCCAGAAGTTTTTCTTCTGTTCTGAAATGCCTTGTGTTGAGGAGTCCTCAGAGCCATACACTGTTTGTGGGGAGCGGGTATATGAATAAAGGATTGTCAGCCTAGCTCAGTGATGGCAAACCTATGACACGTGTGTCAGCACTGACACATGTAGCCATTTTTGATGACACGCGGCCGCTGAGGCGGCTGCATGACAAGAAGGATGTTTCATCCTCGGCTCCTGCATGGCCAAGCGCAGTAGCCGAAGATGAAACATTTGCTTCTCCTGAGGATGAAACATTTGCGACTAGAGTCTTGGAGTTAGAGTCTTACTCTAAGGACATTTTCAGACACAAAAAAGTCGTCCTGAGGGATAGGGAGAGGTATGCGGCTGTTCCCCAGCAGGGGGCCAGTTATTACCCTCTGTGTTCCTTCCATGTCGCATGGAAGGAATGGCGCCACTTTTTATTCACGAAGAACTTCCATAAGTAAAAAGTGGTGCCTTTTCCTTCCATGCGACATGGAAGGAACACGGAGGGTAACGTGAGAGGGACGGCATCGTCAGAAACTGACCCCCTGCTGCGGAAGAGACGCGTACCTCTCCCAATCCCTCAGGACAACTTTTTTGTGTCTGAAAATGTCCCAAGACTCCAGTCGCAAATGTTTCATCCTCTCCTATTAGACACTCTGTGCCGGAGATCTGTAGACCAAAACAACAGAAGTCCGGCACGGAGTGTCTAGTTCTGGGACTCCCAGTTAAGCCGGGATCTTTTCCCTCACTTCCGCCAGCAGAGCAGGGAGCAGCAGAACGCAGCAGGGGACACCACTTGGAGAATCAAGAGGAGTGCCACTGCGAACAGGAAATTTGGAGTGCCTGGAACCGACTATCAGACACTTTTAGCACCCTGAAAAATATAGCAATGGACAATTTTCCCCTCTACATACTTTTCTGAGGCCTTATTCTCAGCATTGAATAATATCAAAACCAACAAAAGAAACAGATTGACAGATGAAGTTAGTAGCGCTTGCTTGAGCCTGAAGTGTACAAAATACCAACCTTCAATTGAAGATTTAGCCAATGAAATTCAGCAACAAAAAAGTCACTAATAGGCAGGTTGGTTAAAGAATCCCCCCTCCTCCTCACTTATTTTAGTTCACGGCACCCCACACAAGCTAAATAATATCAAGACCAACAAAAGAAACCGATTGACGGATGAACAAAGAAGTCACTAAGAAGTCACTATGTTAAATAATTAGTTTTTGGTTTATTAAATACAATTATATATAACAATTACACATTTATGTTATTTAAACTATACATACTGTGAAATAATGTTTTTTTTTTCCCTCCAAGTGACACACCACCCGAGTTATGCTCAGTTTTTTGGCGAAGTTTGACACACCAAGCTCAAAAGGCTGCCCATCACTGGCCTAGCTCTTATGGCTTATGCTTCAAAATGCCTGGGCTGTGCCTATTGAAATCTCAGAAGCCAGATGTACGTGGCTGAATAAGATTTTCAGGTGGGAGTGGAGCAAGGATAGGACTTGAGCTTACAAAGCTGAATAAGTTATGTAAAAATAAGAGACATGATGCAAATATGCTTGATTACATAGATAGAGGAATACAGCATTTCTTAGTGCAGAGTCTGCATTGCTTCTTTTTTTGTTGTTATAGCAATAACTAGACCCAGCTCTCCTACAAAGGCTAGAAACTTCTCCAATTTAAAATGAAAGCTGAAATTCTAAAGACACTAGACTTTGGAGCTACCATCTTACAATCATACTCTGTCTGTAACGTCTAGAGAAAACTTGCATTTAAACCCACCAACCAACACACGCGGAAACATACCCATATATGCTGACCTTCCAGGTCAAATTGAGCTGTAAAAATAGTGTGGATTCTGAACTTCAAAATGGAAACATATGTAAATGGTGCAGAGAAGAACTTCAAGGTCATTACCCTCTTGATCAAAAAGTAATATTGCTTGAATAAGCTGTATCATTGTGTCCGTTGTTTAACAATTACCCCTTACTTGGTTGTGCAATGGCTGCCATAAACAGAAGGTACAAAGTCAATTGAGGGGAACAAAGTCCAAATCCTTTATATTGAGCTGGGACTTTGAGCCCAGACACAAGTTTGGTGAAGAGTCTTCTATCTAAGCAGGTGCACAGAAGCAGCAAACAGAGGGGTGAGTCTGTGGCCTTTTTCTTCAGGCTGCTCCATGCTTGGGGATCGCTTGGGATTTATGGATCTGACTGTTTGGTTAGTTGTTTTTCCTAGCTGCTGCCATATGCTCTGGCACATGGTTCTAGCCTCTGCTGTTTGCAATGAGCCACTAAGCTGATGGGATGTGGTGTCAGCAGTTACACAGCTCTGTAAGTAGCCTCCCAGTTTAAAGAGAACTTGCTGAGTAAGCAGCAGGAGACAGAAACAGGCAGTTTACTGAGAAATTTGAGGTGGAATCAAAGGAGATAAGCTAGGCTTGTAAGAAAACCTAGATTTACAAGCATGAGGGGAAGCCTAGCTGCTTAAGTGCCTCAGAGTCAAACTAAACAATATCTTCAGTGCCTATTTAGAGAATGTGCCAAGAGCTGAAATACATTCCTTTATCATAGTACATGATTCTCTTCAACTGACTCTCTGAAGAAGCTCTACTCTAACAAGGGAAAAGTGTTAATCACAGGGAATACATATGCAATAGTCCTTTAAAATTCTAGTTTGACCCTCAGCCCCAGTGGCAAAGCACCAGTATAATAAGAAATGGTGCAGACAAATCAGTCCAACCACAAGGGAAAGAGACCAAGGCAATCCACCTTTAATTACCTGTGGCTTTTATATTGTACTCCATCAGTGCACCTGGTGATGTGGATTCAAATACACAAAGGGTTCATGCTTAAATGAATCAGTTACTTTTAAAGATGCTACTATGTTCCTGTTTTCCTCAGCCACCCACCGTTTCCTTTTTATATCGTTATAAACTAATATGGCTATTCCTTTGAAAATTACTTCAGGTAGTAAATAACTTTATTTCCTAAATGAACAAGCAGAATAACAAAAAGACTGCTATGATGGTAGGAAGACAGGAGGGGTGGTGGTGGGGCTTTCTACTAGTGTATACAGCCTTTTGCCTTCCAGGCCCAAAGGTTATAGGTGCTATGGTACAAAGAATTTCTGGATCTCAAGAACAAGATCATTGGGTGCCAAGTTAACCATGCTGCCAAACTCAAGAAATGAATAGGTTGGTGGCAGGGGCCTTTGAAGGCATTGGTGTTCTTCTCCACTCTCAGGATAATAGCAACTCTGCTCTCATGGTAAATGAAGAGTCTTGGGGAAGGAGACACTCATTTGGAGGAGGAGGAAAATTTATTCCTTCAAAGGGAACCGTTCCTGGGACTAGGGGGATGATCCGTTATCCACTTACGTTATGACTGTGCCTCTGGGATTCCAAGTGAGCAGGGGAAAGCTCCTGATAGTACCTGATATGGATTGATGCTGGGGAACACAAGCAGCAGACTGCAGTTACTCTCATGTGATGCTTGTAGGCTTCAAGAAGAGCACCTTTGCTATAACAGAATAAAGGCATAGTTGGCTTTTATTCTGTTACAGTAAAGCTGCTCTTCTTTTTAAAATATATTTTTATTAAAGAAAAAAATCACAAGAGTCAAACAGAACCGTACAATACACTATATACAGTTGTAATAAGAATCATTCAACCCCCATTGCAAACCAGGTTTATGTCAGGGAAAGTGGGTATTGCAGTCAATATTATACCAAGGCCCTGAGATGATTTTTCCCTAGGCAAAAGGAGATGGTCTCACGTTTTGGAAATTAGCAGGCCTCCCTGTTTATTTCCTGTGTTTTGCTTCAAGGTTGAAGCAAATGAGATCAACTCTCTGCCTGGGAAGAAAGCCAGATGCCCTCTTATCTCTTTAGTTCTCACAGAACTTGACTGCATGTTATGAGAAAGTTCTGCTGTAAGGCAGGGGGAAATTCTGTGTATTTAAGCAGTCTCTCTGCTCCAGAGGGAGAGAGAAGAAAGATGATTTTTCTGTAAGCTCTGTAAGTTTGGCTTTTTCATAGCCATGATGTAGTCTGTTTTAATTAGCTGTTTTAGCTTTTCAATAAAGCAACAAAAGGACAGTTTTGGTCGTCAGTCTCCATGTTTTTACACAAAGTATGCAACTTTTTGCCTGGCTGGCTTGGCCTGCTCCTTTTGCTCCGGAAGGGCAAAAGGGCTCCATATACCGTGACAGTTTATTGTCAAAATTTACAGACTTTCAGCTGTTTGCAATGAACAAATCAAACAAAAGCAATTGAAATGGGGGGGGGCGTGTCCGGACGCCTAAGATGGTTGATGACTAGAGAGACGGCCCCCAAAGGCCTTGTGATTTAAGCTTGTCCTTTTAGCACTGGAGGAGTCTTTCCACCCTGAAAATACCCCCCTGATGATTGGCAGCAAGAGACCTCTTCACAGATCTATCTCTGAATACTGCCTGATCAAAAAGGGGAGGGAAATGACTCTGGGCCTCAGCAGCAGAGAAAACAACAAGCCTGTCGATCAGGAAGACATAATGGCGCCTGCAGCTAACAAGGCAAGCAGGGGAGGAGGCGGCAAAGGCAGAGGAGGGGGAGGGAAAGAGATCCCACCAAAGCTAAATAACCAACAACTGCCAGACCAATTTGAGAGGCTGCGACAGATTGTCTCAAACCTGCAAAGAGACTGGTCTGCAGCCCTTGCCCCCCTGCAAACCTCCATCAAAGAACTTACAGGAACAATTTCTGAAGTTGCTGAAACAGCCGCGGAGGCCCATAAAATGGGGCAAAACCATGAGCACAGAATACAGTACCTTGAGGAAGCACACGAATCCCTAGCAAACAAGCTGGAAGATTTGGAAAATCAGGGGAGGAGGGTCCATATTAGATTTTGTGGCTTTGTGGAAGGCGTGAATGGGGAAGACATCCTGACCTTCTTGGTGGGCTGGATTAATAAGCATTGCCACAACGACACCATTACTGCAACAGATATAGAATGTGTCAGCAGAGCACTGGGCCCTCCACCCACTCTGAACAAGCGTCTTCGAGACATAGTTGCTCGGTCTGCCCACTTCTCTGTAAAAGCTCACATATTTGACCTCCTTTCAAAGCAAGTGCCAATACTGCACAAATAGCAATCTGTCACGATCTGGCTCCAGAAACCCTATGCAAGCGAAAACTCCTTAAACCACTGATATCAATTTTATAAAAGGAGAAGATACACTACAAATGGGGCTTCCCATTCAAATTAATCATCTTTCATAACAATAAAACTATGATTGCTACTACAAGATCCCAGCTTCTGGACATACTGCTAGCCATAGACGTTCCTGTACCTTGGAACAGGAGATATGGCATGAAGAAGACCCACACACCTTGTCAGGGAAAATAGATATTGTAATTAGAAGTTTGTCTCCCCCCTTTGAGTAATTTTATTCACCAAGGCACTGAAGACGCCAGCTTATCTATTAGAACTCATAACTCTGTCTCTTGTTGTTATGTTTTCCTGTCCTTCGGAGTTTGAAAGTGAGAAATGAAACTAAGGGTCCAGTTTCTTGTTTCGCTTCTCAGAAGGATTGAATGTTTTGGAAAGGTATATAACTGGGAGGGGATTTTAGAGCTTGTGTGTGTGCCTCCTGCATTTTGGGGGCTCCTTTTCTTTTCTCTTAGCTCCTGAGGAATCTTGAAGCATACAGAAGCATGGATGAATGTCTTCTGCTGTCTATTTTATTTTACTTTACAGTTTAATAAAGCCATAAAAGAAAATTAAAAAAGTCTTTTCTTTTGCACCAGAGGTGTGCATGGCTTTGCTCAAAAGCCCACGCTACTTCGCTGCATGCATCTCTGCTCGGATGGGCAGAGAGTGAACGCACTTTGCATATTTTATGACACACCTGACACCAACACATGGACCCTGGTCTCTAGACACAAAAAGAAAGGCTTCACACCTCAAAAGGACTAACAAGAGCTGGAACACTAGCGCTCCATAAATACAGCGGCAACCAGAACAACAGGTCCACAAACAGCAAATGGCAGCACTCCACACCACCAGTCAAGACAGAAGCACCTTTTGAAACTGGGTCCTCTGCGGACTTCAACAGACTCTCCATTGAAATACCCACACCTACTGATCCTTCTGCTGTTACCTAAGCTGACTGATAAGCATCTGCCTGCTATGCACTATTTGGTTTGGGTGGGTGCGGCACAGCCGCACGCCCTGGTGGCACACCACGGCCTGTGGTACCGTGCCGCATAACACTCAGAAACAGGTTGGTAGTTCAAGGACACACTTAACACTGTCAATACAAAGAGGCCTTAACAGTCTTTTTTGCTCTAGATTTCCCCCTAAATATGGTTCCCCTGGAAGGCTAGGGATGTCACCCCCCCACCCGAAGCTCCATGCAATGCATGGGTCTTCTTGCCCAGGGTGTTTGAATGTTCAGGGGTCATCGTTGATGTTGTTGATGTTTTTAATTGTTATCTTGTTTAATTCTCCTCTCAAAAATCCTGAAAGGATTTTAGAAATTCATTGTATGGTTGCTCTCTATTTGCAAGCACATTCTCTCTTGCCATCTATGATTGTTGCCTTCAGCCTATTCATTCAGCAACAAACGCAAAAGCGACTTCTATCTAATTAGACATGTCTACCCTCAAATTTCTCTCTTTCAATGTCAGAGGACTAGGATCACTGGTTAAGAAAGCTAAGATATTAAAAGAGCTCAAACCTCTCCACCCGAACATCATTTTTCTACAGGAGGCAAACAAGTCACCCAACCCAGTGTTTCCAAAATCCCAATTTGGATAACAATTCGTGGCTGGAGGTAATGGAAAGGCGAGAGGGACTGCAATAATATTTGATAAACAAACCCATTCATCCCACAGAAAATTTGTAAAGATCCTAGAGGTAGATTTGTAATACTACAGGGCACTCTCGTGAACAAGGAAGTTACCCTAGCCAGTTTCTATGCATCAAACTCTAACCAAACCCAATTCCTGACATCTTTCCTGGAATCTCTGGAACAGATGACAAAGGGTGCAGTTATAATCGCAGGAGATGCTAATGCAGTTCTCAATCCCTATATGGATAAATCTTCTTATAAGTCACTCAAACACCACTCAGTACCACAAATTCCTCCGAAAGATCTTTAAAAACTAAACTTAGTTGACCCGTGGCGGTTGCTTAATTGCACAACCAGAGATTACACCTTTTTCTCCAAAGTACATAACTCCTACTCAAGGCTTGACTACTTGTTTGTTGACAAGACAACCATGTCCCACATCGAAAAAGTCACAATCCACCCAGCCCTCCACTCAGACCATATTCCACTTACCATGGACTGGTCTTTGACAGAAGCAACACAACCAACTAAAATATGGAGATTTAACTCCTATTTACTGAATAATGAACCATTCAGAACACACATACAACAGGCAATTAAACACTTTTACCAAGAGAATAAAACAGATGACACTACAGAATCACGACTCTGGGACATTCTAAAGGCAGTCTTACGTGGCCTCCTGATACAGGAGGGAGCAAAACAGAAAAAAATAAAGAGACGCAAAGACACTCTTTGTTAAGTGAATTAACTAAATTGACCCAAAATCACAAGATTGACCAAGACAAGCAGAAACTAGGTCAATTGATGAAAATAAAATCTGAATTAGAGGAATTAGATTTAAAAAGCATCCATATAACCACCCAATATACAAAGGCACATACACTTCAGAGTGCTCTCAATCTCTAGATCTTACCCAATTCTTAGACTCACTAAAAATCCCAAAACTTATGGAACAACACAAAGCAGCTCTAAATTCTCCAATCACCATACAAGAAATTGAACAAACTATTACTCAATTGAAACTGGGACAGGCGCCAGGGCCCGACGGACTCTCCACTGAATTCTATAAACAACTCAAAACGGAACTTACCCCACACTTACACAACCTGTATAATGAACTCATCCGCAATGGTCCGCATCCATGCAGCTGGAAGAGATCATGGATCATCCTGATCCCCAAGACAGAGGATGACACACCTGTCATCACCGCCTTCAGACCAATTGCCCTGATCAACTCTGACCTTAAAATAATGACCTCACACCCAGCAGGATGAAAAATATCAAAACGAGGAAGGGGAGGGTAAGAGACAGCTCCAGAACATTGTTTTTTACAATTGGACTAGGAATCAACTTGCATGCACACTTTAAACAGTGCACCTTCAGAAAGACAAAATAGTAATAGTTTCAGCTTTTTTATTATGGACCTAAAGAAAGCAAATGACTAAATTGGTTTTTGACTGTATTGTCACTTCAGAAAATTTGTTAAGCTTTGTCTACTGAATTATGGATATGAACTGTTTATGAATGTCTCCTTACATTTCATCCAAAGTATAAATTATATAAACCTAATGTACCAAATATTATCTTAAAGCTATTAAAATATCTTTGGAAACTTATTATACCATTCAAAAAAAAAAATAATGACCTCAATCTTTTCAAAACATCTGAATGCTTTCATCACTGATTACATACATTCCAACCAAAAAGGCTGTATGACTGGTCGGTGGCTAGCCAATGCCATCAGAAGAACACTAAATATAATGCACTTTTGCAACAAAAGGAACACACCCCTGGCTTTGATATCACTAGATGCATTGAAAGCCTTTGATCGGTTGGAATGGCCATACCTATTTGGACTGCTCCAAAAAATGAATATGAGATGCAAATTCGTAACATTTCTCCAAAATCTGTACTCCAATTCTGAAGCAATGATCTATGCTAACAAAGTTGATTCCCAAACATTCGAACTTCATCAGGGAACCAAGCAGGGGTGTCCATTGTCCCCTCTATTATTCGCAATAGCCATGGAACCCCTTGCGGAACAAATAAGGATGAGACACCAAATCGAAGGCCCTGTGATCCACCAACAAATGCACAAAATTGGACTTTTTGCGGACGACATTTTACTCTATATCACAAACATGACAATTGCATTTCCTGCCCTCCAAAAGATACTGAACAAATTTGACACATACACAAGTTTTAGAGTAAATGTGCAAAATCAAAACTACTGTGCCCAAATACCCCACACTCAACATAACACGAATGGCAACAGCTGACTAAATTGCATCTACAACCCTCTGGATTTAAATATCTAGGGATAGTAATTACCAAAGACATAGTTCAACTGTTGCCATGGAACTATAAACAACTCACAACCTGGATAAAGCAAAAAATAAAATGCTGGACCACATTTAACCTATCCCTCTTGGGATGGATAGCGATACTAAAAATGTTTGTACTTCCACAACCTCTATTCCTGTTTTTCACAGTCCCTCTGGAACCCCCTTTGACATACTTCAACGTTTGGAAAAAACCATTCCACACTTTCATTTTCAAAAATTAAAAATCCAAGATTTCCAAAAGGTGTTTTATATCAGAAACTCCAAACAGGGGGACTGGGCATTCCAAATTTGCCATATTACTTTATGGCTGCTCATCTGGTCCAGATAGTCAAGAGAAACCACCAAACTAACTGGACTGAGACAGAATTAAAACTGAAAGACCCAAAACACATGGAAATGTACTTCTCTAACCTTTCCTACCCTCAAATTAAAAAAAATTAAAATCCTTCCTCACGAATGTCTTTACGAATTTGGAAACAGTGGAGTCACAAAATATTGCTCCAGGTATCACCCATCCACCCCTTCCTGACCCATCCCAATGTTTTTGATCCAATCAAATACACAACTTACCTAGATTGGGACAAGAAGGGGATATATATGATATCTGATCTATATAATAAAAATGTTCCTAAAACCAAAGAAGAACTCATAAAGGATTTGGACCCCATTCAGCCCACTTGGATACAACTCACCCAAATTGTGCATTTCTTATCCCACATACAACATCATGGCTTCGCACCTAGACCTCTGACAAAATTTGAAAACTTATGTATGCCCTCTACCAATCAGGTCAAGGGCCACATGGCAATTATATACAACTTTATGATAGAAGCCACAATGACGGAGACCATTCGATTCAAATCAGCCTGGGAAACTGAGGTAGCGCACCCCTTAAACGATCTGGACTGGTCAAACATCTGGAAATCCCCAACATTTCAAAAAAAGTCCAGTCATAATACAAGAAAACACACTTAACATGGTTTATAAGTGGTATTTGACACCCCACAGACTG
Source organism: Gambelia wislizenii (assembly GCA_030847615.1). Taxonomy (NCBI): domain Eukaryota; kingdom Metazoa; phylum Chordata; class Lepidosauria; order Squamata; family Crotaphytidae; genus Gambelia; species Gambelia wislizenii. The sequence goes on from JAUMIR010000001.1 coordinate 342,011,852, forward strand.
GTTCAAATCACCAAATGTAGTAATCCCAATTGCTGGAGGGGTTGCAAAGACAAAGGCACATATCTCCACATGTGGTTTCATTGCCCTCTGGTCCAGAAGTTCTGGTCTGAGGTACTTAGGCTGATTTCTCAGATCACGAAGCAAACCATTTCCATAACCCCTAGTATAACACTTCTCTCCCTTTTCACTGATCAAAATACCACAGTGAAACACAGAGACCTGATACGATTTTTGTTGACAATAACAAGACTAGAAATTGCCCAAAATTGGAAAATGGGAGATTTTACGATGAGAAAATGGTGGAAGAGGTTCTGGAATATTTGGTTATTGGAAAAGTTTAAGGAACAAACTAAGATATCTCAAGGATACCCCCTAAAGACACCCTTTGCAGAAAAATGGCTTCCGATGAATGATTACATAAACTGCAATATAGCCCAGCAGGCCCCACCTGCCCAACATGAGAAATTGTGGAATGATGTCCTGACAGAATGAAATACAAACCCTTTCAAAGACCATTACATAACTACATTGCATAAAACTGCCTACCTCTATTTTCATGACCAAACGGAACTGTTTACTAGGAGAGTATATTTAATTTGTTCTATTTATAATGGATTATTTTTTCCTTTCTTTTCTTCTGTTTCTTCTCTTTTTTTATGTATAAAAATACTATTACTGTCTGACATTTTGTAGTGACTTGTAACTACAAAATGGACATGTTCAATTGTATTCTACTCGGGTTTTTTATAAATAAAAAGGAATTATTTAAAAAAGCAATTGAAATAGCTCAACACGATGAACACTTCAAGTGGTTTCCCCAAATTCAAATGAAAATGCAACTTATAATTGACAATAAACATGATATGCAATGGGGGTTGAATAATTTTGATTTAGGTTGCATATATGTAACATTTAATACAAAACACCTTCTTCATCCCCCCCACCTGCTCCTCTGTTCTTCCTTCATGTAGAGCAGGGAAAGTGGTACTTACTGGGGAATTGGCACCTGGGTATGACTACAGATTACCTCCAATCTCAGAGGCAGTATGTATATATTACTTGGTTGGGAAGATGAGCAGCAGGGTTGTGTTGTGCTCATGTGCTGTTTGTGGACTTCCTGGAGGAAACTTGGCTAGCTACTTCAGGATGGAATACTGGACTAGAGAGCCTTTGGCCTGATCTAGCACAGTTCTTTGTGTGTTCAGAAGACCCCAGGTAGCAGGTCACTGGAAACACACTTGTTTGATTGATTTCTATCCCACTTTTCTCTCAAATGGGACTCAAAGCGGCTTGCCTGACTAGTCTGGAGAGATGTTGTTAGTCAAAGCAGACAAGTGGCAAGCTGGGTTGGGGGATATAAATGACTGCTTGTTGTTATTTTTGTTGCTAGTTGATGTCCAGTTGGCTTCAACTTATGGAAATGCTAAGAATGAGAGATCTCCCTGTTATCAATAGCCCTGCTCAGATCTTGCAAACTTGGGGCTGTGGGTTTTCTGGGCTGTGAGGCTGTTTTCTGGAAGAGTTTATTCCTGATGTTTCGCCTGCATCTGTGGCTGGCATTTTCAGAGAATGGTTGGGTAGGGGCTGTGGCTCCCTTGATTGAGTTTTCAGACTTTTTCAGATGCCCTAAAACCAGTCAGGGGAGGGCGGGAGAGGTACGCGGCTATCCCGTGGCAGGGGGTCAGTTTCGGATGATGCCGTCCCCCTCCCGTCATCGTCCATGTTACTTCTGTGTTTGCTCTATTGCAAAGGTGCCATTTTTTACTCACAGTAGTTTTTCGTGAGTAAAAAGTGGCGCCTTTGCAATAGATCGAACATGGAAGTAACACGGATGACGACAAGAGGAAGGACAGCATCATCCAAAACTGACCCCCTGCCACGGGATAGCTGCGTATCTCTCCCGCCATCCCCTGACAGGGCATCTGAAAAAGGCATCTGAAATTAGGGCATCTGAAAAAGTCCTTCCTCTTCTCCTACTGACTCCTACCTTACCGAGCATTGTTGTTTTTTTCTAGTGAATCACATCTTCTCATGATATGTCCAAAGTATGATAACTTCATCTTTTCATCCAGACAGAGTGCAGCCATGATTTTCTTTTGGACCCATTTATTTGTCATCTTTTTGGCAGCCCATTCGTAGAACTCTTCTCCATCACTTCATTTCCAATGAATTGATTCTGTTCCAAACAGCTTTCTTCACTATCCTTCCAAGCTGCCCTTCTTCTCATTTCTGAGCCAAGGTATGGAAAAATCTTAACTATTTCATTGTCTATCATCTACAAGTTATATAAATCATCTTGGTCATTATTGTTGTTTTCTTGATGTTCAGCTGTAACTCTGTCTTGGCATTTTCTTCAGAAGTCATTCCAAGTCTATGCTCTTGTCTGCAAGTAGGAGCCAGTGTGTCGTAGTGGTTTAAATGTTGGACTATGACTCTGGAGGCCAGGGTTTGAATTCTTGCTCAGCCATGAAAACCTACTGGATGACCTTGGGCAAGTCACACACTCTCCTCTGCAGAAAACCCCCGCCTTAGGATCATCATAAGTCAGAAATGACTTGGAGGCACACAACAAAAAAGTATGGTGTCATCTGCGTATCTTAAATTGTTGGTGTTCCTTCCTCCAATTTTCTCATCTCCTTCCTCAGAGTCTAATCCAGCTTTACATATGATACATTCAGCATACAAGTTAAACAGATAGGGTGATAACATGCAATCTTGCCTGACACACACACCTCTTGCCAATTGGAGCCATTCTGTTTATCCATATTATGTCCTGATCGAGGCCTGTTGTCCTGAGTACAGGTTATGCATCAGGACAATCAAATGTTGTGGCACACCCATTGCTTTAAGAGCAATCTGTAATGTTTCATGATCTATACAATCAAAGGCTTTGCTATAATCTATAACTGATTTTCTTCTGAAATCCTTTTGGTATGTTCCATTAGCCAACATATGTTTGCAATATGATCCCTAGAGGCCTCTTCCTTTTCTGAACCCAGTTTGGACATCTGGCTTGTCTTGCTCCATATATAATTAAAGTGTTATAAAATTTTGAGCATTACTTTCCTTGTGTGGAAGATTAATGTAACCCTTACTTTCCCATTTCTTGGGGACTGGAATTTATATTGCACATATCTGTGGGACACTGTTTTGTTTTCCTTTTAAAAAAAAATAGATATACAGATTTTAGTTAGCTGTTTTAGCTCTTTCTGCTCTGTGGCTAGATATGACTTGTGTGCTTCAGCCCTTGGTGATGTACGTCAGGATGGTGCATGTTTCTACTTGAACTGAACTGCACCCAAAGGTTGGGTGTGCAGATGTTGTCAGACTGGATGCTGTTGGATGGAAAAGCCATTTGGATAGGATTGCAGTGTGAGGAGAGCCCTAACCATTGTTTATAACCTTAATCCCTTCTCCTTGAATAAGTACAAGGTGAGGACTGAGGAGAAATGAACCTGCTGTAGTGTGAGTTAGAGCATGGCAAAGCAGCCAGGCTGCTTGGATAGCTTCTGAAACAGTGATTTCTCCTAGCTGAGGTTTCTCTGTGATCACAGGTGTTGTCTAGATTGGGGGGGGGGCAGAATCCTCAAGGAATGCAAGGGGAATACCTTTTGTCTAGATGAGCTCCTGCCAGGATTCGCCATATTCAGAAGGAGGGGGGCAAAAACTCCAAGTACTTCATGATAACAGCGTTCGCTGTTTCTTGCAATCTTTTTTTAAAAAAAAATACGAGAAAACACATATAACAGCCTGTTTGAACATCCAATTCGAATTGGACCATATCCCCAAAGTCAAGACATGATTGGCTGGATGTGCACCCGGGTGGGCTTGCCACCAATGAAGTGGCCAAAGCTGCCATTGTTGTCTTTCATGGAAGCGATCATGTGCTATTTTTGAGTGGCAGAGCAATATATCTCTGGCTTTTCTTCGCAAACAAAGATTCAGGAAGGACCCATCCTGCGCTTTCTGCAAGCGCGCTGATGACTAAAAAGGCCAATCCGAGATAAACAAGTCCGGTTGCAAAAAGCACAGCAGAAGGTCTCCTTGGGTGATGTTTTTGGGTTGTGATTCTTTCTGCGTTGTCGTTTCTCTTCAAGACTTGTTCGTCGTGAGTTCTCAAATAAGGCTGCAGCATTGTGGATAGTGCATCTCCATGCCTCCCGATGTGAGGCCAGGGCGGACCACTCTTGGTGATTAATTTGGCCAAGCCTGAGATGTTGTTTCAGGGAGTCTTTGTATCGCTTTTTTGGAGCGCCCCTCTTACGCTGACCCGTGGCGAGTTCACCGTAGAGTATTTTTGGGAGGCGATGGTCCTCCATCCTAGAAACGTGCCCTGCCTAGCGCAGCTGTGTTCTCAATATCATGGCCTCAATGCTGGTGATCCCTGCTTGCTCAAGGACAGCAACATTCGTCACATAGTCAGTCCAGTGTATATTTAGGATTGTGCGTAGACAGCGCTGATGAAAACGCTCGAGGAGTCGTAGGTGGTGGCGATAGGTGACCCATGTTTTCAGGATAGACAGTACGATGGCTCTATACACACTGATTTTTGTGCTTTGCCTCAGGTGTTTATTGCTCCAGACTCTTTTGTGAAGTCTTCCAAATGCACTATATGCCTTTGCTAATATTTTTGAGTGGCAGAGCAATATATATATATATATATATATGATTTTTAAGCATAAGATTGCCCTTTGGCGTTTCTCATTTCACAAGGCAGAGGGAGCTTCTGAGGAACAATAACGCAGGTGATTCACCCGTGGCCACCATCTTTTCTCACCGGCATGCTCCATGTGAACTTCAAACAGGGATAGCTTCCCACGCCAGCGATCTTGCGAATAGATCGTGGGAACAAATGAGTTTGTGTTAGTGAGTGAGTTCTTGCGCTGTTTCCCACAATGAATTCTGCCGTCTAGCTGAGCCCGCAGTGATTTCTCCTCCTCGCTGCGGTTTCTCTGTGGTTCTTGGCACTGGGTGGCAGCAGAGTGAGGGAGAATGGGAAAAGGACTCCACACAAGCCCAGTCCGGGCCCGTCAGTCGCGGGCAGCTCCTTCCTCGCCACCTCCCTCCTCTTCCTCCTCAGCCACGCTCCTTTTGGGGGACGCTGGCCGGCGCGGAGTCAGTCCCAGGCGAGGGAAGAGGCCTCCCGCACTTTTCCTGAGGCGCCTTCTCCGAGGAGGGTGAGCTTTTGGCGGCTTCTCCCGTAGCCTGGCCGCCTGCTTGGTCGACCCGCCGACCCTCCCTCCTTTCGTTGCCGAAAGGTACAGCCTCGCGCCCGTCCTTCTTGCCAGCGGGGCTCCGGGAGGGACCTCAGGGGAGGCGGCGGCTGGTGTGGACAGAGCCCTTTCTCTCGTGCGCAAGCCTTGGGAGGGCCAGCCTTCTCTGTGTGGCCCCTGTGCCCTTTTGTTTGAACGACAACGAAACGTTGTGAATCCTTGGACAAAGGAGGAACCCGAGCTCCCCTCTCTTTAAAAACTTCTCTGAAAGAGCCCTTGAAAGCAGACAGTGCTACTGAAAATTCGTGGCCGTGGACCAGTCGCGGCCGCTGTTCCCTGGCGAGTTTCCAAGAAGGAAAGAAACCATGCTACCCAATGGATGGGTGCAAACATGGAGCCAGTCCCTGGCACACTGGAGGGGTGGGGAAATGCCAGGACTGTGTGCCAGGGGCAGCAGCCTCATTCTGCCTGTGTGCACACACATGCACATAGGCTTGCGAACTTCTAGATGAAATCACTGCTTTCAGTAGAAGCGGTTGCATTTCTTTTTCTCTCTCATTTGGAAGAAGTTGTGTCCACAAAATAACTCCTTTGGCCTGCTTTCAGTAGAAGATATTGATGGAGAGGGGTTACCCACTAGTGGGGAAGATGTGAAATCAGTGCAGAAATCCATAGTGTTAGAGCACCTGTCAGTGCTGTTTCTTCACAACCAAAAGATATACTGGCATAGATTCTTTCTGTGTTATTGTGTGCCTTTGAGGCATTTCCAACTTACGGTGATCCTAAGGTGAACATATCATGAGGTTTTCTTGGCCAGATCTGTTGCAGGGAGTGGGGTTGCCATTGCCTTTCTCTGAGGCTGAGAGAGGGTGACTTGCCTGAAATCAACCAGTGGGTTTCCATGGCCAAGTGGGGAGTCAAACTGGTCTCAGTGTTCTAGGCCACCACTCAAACACAACACTGGCTCTCCATCTAAGATTCTTTCTTAGACATTTTATATGGAGTGGGGGGAAAGAATCCACAAGCTACCCTGTTTCAGGCAAAGGGATAGCCCTCTTTTGCACAGCTCATGAAAACAGATGGGTGGAAGGTAATGGTTTCATTAGCACACCTGGGTTTACAAAAGAATTTTAATAGATATGTTATTGTTAATGGGAACTAAAGAACTTTCCATCTCAATGCTTTGTCTCCCAGACAACAGAACATAAGAAGTTTTAAATCCCTTAACACTTGGGTCAACTTGAATATGTAGCTATAGATGCAGGTGCAAGCAAATGGTGATCAGTGATAATCACCCAGTAAACAAGATAGGACTCAGGGCCTACCAGCACAGCTGCCCAGCCTCCTGCACTGGGGGAAGGCCCAAAAACAAAAGCCCCTGATGAGCTGCCACTGTGGAATAGCCCATCTTGTTATCCAGGACTCAGAGTGGGTGAGTGGGCTCATCCCTATTCTTGGTGCTATGCAACAGGAATAGCTTCTCTGTGCTGCCACCCTTTCCCCATCCAGAGTCAGAGAGGAAGCAGCATAGTCACCATCCAAAAAAGTGAGGGATGCTTGTGAGGAATAGACACCTAAGCATGCTGACTTTGCCTTTCCAACTTGGTGGCTGTGGGGATTTGGCCAGACCTGCCTAGAAGAAGTGGGTAGCTGACAGACTGCTTCTTATCATTGTGATGCTTTGTCACCCTGAAACATCCTGCATGCTGCAGCACTCTAGTCCTCAGGTTCAGAGCTGCCCCTACCATTAGGCAGAGTGAGGCAGTCCACACAAAGCAACAGATGTGTGAAGGTGGCAGCAAGTTGTTGCAGAAAAAAACTGTGTGTCACGTTGCTTGCCCTGTGACCCTTCACTTAATCTGCTGGTTCCATTGGCCATGGAGAATGGTCTCCCATTACTAGGGTGGAATGGCGTTTTGTGTATGGAAAAGGAAGAGGTGCGGACTTGTTCATCGTTTAAGGAAGTCAAGTCATGCTGGAAATACAACATGCAGGGAGGAGCTTTGCTCACACTTTAAGGACCAGAGTTGCTTTGGGGGACACAATAAAAGAGTTCCTTCACACTAGTTATCAGTGTCCCAATTTTAAAAATTTTCATAGAATCATAGAATCATTTATGTTTTGCTATGAATGACACTGGCTCACTTTCTCCAGGTACTGTCGAGTGCTGGCTGCCATGGTCTACCTCAGCATCACCCCTGAAAGCTCACTTGCTGATGCCCCCGTGTGGATTTGTGCCTCTGGCCTGGCTCCCTCCCAGATTGTGACCCTGCATGCATCGCTGACCGATGAAAAGGGGGTGAGGTTTGAAGCCAGAGCCTTCTATCAGGCAAATGATGTTGGGGAGGTAGATTTGAAGCAGGCACCTGCTCTGGGAGGTGACTACGTAGGTGTGTGGCCCATGGGCCTCTTTTCCTCTCTGAAGCCTAACAAGATGTTCCACAGACTGATGAAACGGGATGTAATGGGAAGCCCTTTCCATATCCAGATCAGCCTCTTTGGCTCTTTTAAGTATCTGCTTTCACCAACAGATGTACCACTTGCAACCCATACTGTGGAAAGATGGTATGTGGCTCCTGGAGTAGAACGTTTCCAGATCAAGACTGGCCGAGTTCGGGGGGCCCTTTTTGTGCCTCCAGGTAAGATAACTTAATTCTCCTCCTCCCATACCTTCACCTTTTCCTTCCCATACCAGAGAGAAACATGGAATCAAACCCCTCCAGTAGCAATAATCTCTCAGTCTTCAATAAATCCACCCTTTCAACAATACCAAACAACAAGTAGAGTAATATGCTTTAAAATCTGACAGGCCAAGCCTCCTCTTTTTCCATCATCTTGTAAAATCTTAAATTTCATTTAAGGTCCTCTGCCTTGCCAAATGAAAGTGGACACATCTTTCTGCCATTGTCTGAAAGGTTTGTCATTTAATATGATTGGTACAGCTTGGAAAAGAAATAATATTTTAGGTCACATGTTCATCTTAATGACTGAAATTCTGCCCATAAGTGACAGTTTCAGCTTATTCCATTTCTGCAAGTCTTGCTTAATTTCACTCCATATTTTACTATAATTATAAGTGAACAAATCTAAATGTTTACATGAGATATGAACCCCTAAGTACTTTACTTTTTTAACCATTTGAAAATCCAATTTTTCATACAGTTGTTTTTGTTTAGACTTGGGGGCTTATGCACTCCAAAGAAAAGCAGCAAGACAGCAGGACCATTCCATCTCTCATGGTGCCTTACTGCATGCTGTCGTCATTTATTGTTCCGGTACCATGGATGACCAAGGTAACACGGTGTCTTTTTGCTAACCAGAAAAACTCTTCAGAAAAAGACACAGTTTTACTTTGGTCCCCCATGGGACCAGAAGGAAAGAACACTGGAAGAACTGTGACATCATTGTGTAAGGCAACAGAGAAGACAGAACATTCCTACTTCCTTGCCACTTTTCTTTGGAGCCAATTGAGAAGGAGAGAATCAGGTAAGTGTATAAAAAATGTATACACTGTTAATTAACCCCCCCCCTCTCTCTGGCTTTTCTTTGCAAACGAAGATTCAGGAAGGACTCATCCTGCGCTTTCTGCAAGCGTGCTGATGACTAAAAAGGCCATTCCAAGATAAACAAGTCCGCTTGCAGAAAGCACAGCAGAAGGTCTCCTTGGGTGATGTTTCCGGGGTTGTGATTCTTTCTGCATTGTTGTTTCTCTTCAAGACTTGTTCAGCATGAGTTCTCAAATAAGGCTGCAGCATTGTGGATAGTGTGTCTCCAGGCCTCCCGATGTGAGGCCAGGGCGGATCAAATTGTTGGCGATTAATTTGGCTGAGCCTGAGATGTTGTTTCAGGGAGTCCTTGTATCGTTTTTTGGAGTGCCCCTCTTATGCTGACCCATGGCAAGTTCACTGTAGAGTACTATTTGTGGAAGGCAATGGTCCTCCATCCTAGAAACATGCCCTGCCCAGTGCAGCTGTGTTCTCAATATCATGGCCTCAATCCCTGCTTGCTCAAGGATAGCAACATTCGTCACATAGTCAGTCCACTGTATATTTAGGATTGTGTGTAGACAGCACTGATGAAAGCGTTCGAGGAGTCATAAGTGTTGGAGATAGGTGACCCATGTTTCAGACCCATAAAGAATAGACAGTACAATGGCTCTATACACACTGATTTTTGTGCTTCGCCTCAGGTGTTTATTACTCCAGACTCTTTTGTAAAGTCTTCCAAATGCGCTATATGCCTTGGCTAATATGTGATCAATCTCTTTGTCAATCTTGGCATCTGAGGAGATGATGCTTCCCAGGTAGGTGAACTGCTGAATGGATTTAAGCACAGATTTGCCTATGGCAATGTGGGGATGGTGGTGTTCGTCCTGTGGTGCAGGCTGGTAAAGAACTTCCATTTTCTTAAGGTTGACTCCCAGCCCAAAGAGTTCTGCAGCTGTTGCGAAGCAGGATGTTAGGTGCTGCAGAGCTGCTTCTGTGTGGGCAACAAGGGCAGCAGCAGCAGTGAAGAGCAGCTCACAGACTAGATAGTTTAGAGTCTTAGTGCAAGCCCTCAGATGGCTTAAGTTAAACAAGCTACCATCAGTACGGTAACATATATAGATGCCGTCGTCTTCTTCGAGCTCTGCCGTAGCCCTTTGGAGCATCATACTGAACAAGATTGTAAATAAAGTTGGTGCAAGAACACAACCTTGCTTCACTCCATTAGTTATTAGAAAAGCCTCTGAAAGAGCATCGCCATATCTGACTTAACGGTGCTGGCCCTCGTGTAACAAGATAATCATTTTAAGGAATTTGGGGGGACATCTAGTCTTTCCAGGATCTGCCACAGACCTTTTCTACTCACAGTGTCGAAGGCTTTGGTGAGGTCAACAAATGTAACATAGACACCCTTGTTCTGCTGTCTACATTTTTCTTGCAGTTGTCTAAGGGCAAATACCATATCTGTAGTACTCCTATTGGCTTTGAAGCCATATTGGCTTTCAGGAAGAAGTTCTTCTGCAATAGCAGGAACTAATCTGTTCGGGAAATTACTCTATATCTATAGTAAATACACAATTCTCACACAGAGGTGAGTGTCTGATATATATATATATATATATATATAATCCTGTTTATACAGGTATCAAAATTCTATTTGTTACACAAGAATACAAAAGGAGAATATGCAATAATACAATGTAGTCAATCAACTCAATTTTATATACAACGTAAAACAATATATGCACTTAAATTGATACACAAACATCTTTGCTCCAGAGATTCTCTATGTTGTTTCATGGTCACTTCTTCAGTGTGTATCTAAAATAAATATGTTGTTACAATTGAACCATGTACTATATCAAATAAAATACCATTTTTACTATAATTGTTTGTTGAGGGCAAAAAATGCTGGGCTCACCTCATGAAAGTAACTATTTTCATAAATCTTGTATAAATGTGTTTTCAACAATTTCTATAAAGAAAAAGAGTTTTAATCTCAAGTATGTGTATTATTGTTAACTCTAATTATTATATAAACTGTAGGTGGAACCAGTGGGTCACGTTTATACTTTAACTATGTTTAGGAAGGAGCAATCTGTTGCTGCTTCACGTAGGTTCTGCAAAGTAAATGAATAGTACTTTTATATAGTACTATACTAAATATATTTTAAATTCATAGAATTATATATATTTTAAATTATAAATAATGATATGTGAATCATTTTAAACCATACAAACTCACCTCTATGTCTACCTGAATATATTTCCTGAATATATTTCACCAAAATGTAATCTCTATTGAGTGCATTCTCTCTATCTAAAAAAGACAATGACAATATTTAGTAATACTAATAAAAAGGAAAATAGTGTGAAGCACAAGCACAAGGCTTACCTACATCTGCCTTGGGTGATTTCCAATGATGCAGGCATAAACAAAAAACTCACAGATGTCATATAGTATGTTAAATGTAACTGGGTTCATTTAATGTTGATTCATTTAAAGGAGAAGTGTAAAAAGAACTCCCAAGGAGGCAAAGCCTCCATTCAGAACATCCTGGATGTAGAGCTGAATGTCTCAGTGTAATAATACTGTTTCTAAGGATCCAATGTTCTAATTAATCTGTAGAAAAGAAGAAAATAAAAATGCTCCTTAAGCCCTTGGGGAATTGTAGTTTGCAATCTATAAATCCAAACAGATTCTCTTTGGAGCAATTTCATTTGGGTGGATCCTCCCTGGTACAATCGAGGGTGCACGGCTTCCAATGCAAAAAATCTTAAGGATTCCGCTGGATGGCAGAATTGAATAAAATGAGCTACCAGAGGATAGTCAAGATTCCTCATCCTGATATGACTCAGATGTTCTGAAATTCTTTGAGCTAAGCACCTAGCAGTTTGCCCAACATAAATCTTTTTACAAGGGCACAAGATGGTATATGCTACAGATTCTGAACTGCAAGTTGTAAGTGTATTTAAAGGGAACTTTTCTTGTGTAACAGGATGTACAAAACACTTAAATTTTAAGGATTGCAGGCATCAGGCACAGTGACCACATGGATGATGTCCAGAAACAGTGTCATCTTTCTGATTGTATAATCGTAAATCTGTATGTACCAATACATCTTGTAAGTTTCTTGGTCGGCAGAAAGCAATAAGCAGAATGTGACTGCATTGTGGAATATGCTGCACTAAATGCCAGTGTTTAACTATAATGTCACGGACCTGATGGAAAACCGGACTGAAAGTGAATGCTCCCACTAATCTATCCATCTGCACCTGAACTTTTTGTTCAAATAAGGATAATCTATCATTAGCTGAGGCTCATTTTCTAGCTTGTTTAATAATATAATTGGGATAGCCTCTAGCCAATAATTTGTGGTGATAAGTGTCTGCTGCACTCTGGTAGTCTTCTCACGAGTAGAATTTCTGCACAGCTGAAGAAACTAAGCAAATGGTAAGTTACATTTGAGTCTGAAAGGATGATAACTGTCATAATGTAGGAGGGAATTTCAGTCTGTGGGTTTCCGGTAACATCGGACTCCCAACCTTTGATCTTTAATATATACCATAGTGTCCAAAAAGTGAACTTCTTGTGTGCTGATATGAGTTTCATATTTAACGTGAGGATTTATGGAATTCATCCAGTCGCAGAACTGCTGAGCAATCAATTTTTTTGTAAATATAATAAAAATGTCATCTATTTATCTCCCATTAAATAAACAGAATTCATGAAAAGGGTTAATGATAGGATTATTAATACGAGAACCTTCAAGGGAAGCCATAAACAGATTTGTTGTTGTGGGAGCAACAGAGCTCCCCATGGTGACACCTTTCACCTGTAAATAAAATTCATTTTGAAAACGAAATAAATTATTTTCCAAAACGATATCCAAAAGATCGAGCAAAAAATGTGTAGGAGGATGTTTATTGTGATGACATTGAAGAAATTGTTCTGCAACTATCCTAGCCTCAGAATGTGGAATGGATGTGTATAATGACTGCACATCCATAGTAATTAGACATGTAGATTCTGAAACAGATTTACCTTCTATTAGAGTTATGAAATGCCATGAGTCCTGAATATATGAGGGAGTTTCTTTAACAAAAAGTGACAGGAAAAAAATCTAAGTATTGTACGAGGGATTCAAGAATGGATGCTGTTCCTGACACAATGGGCCTGCCTGAGGGTGGCGGTTTCCTCCCTTATGAATTTTAGGTAGCATATAAAATATTGGTACTCAGGGATATGACATAATGAGAAATTTTGAAACCTCATTAACTATATTTTGTTTTCAGATGTTTTTAGAACTTGTTTCTCCTTAAGAGTAAGATTATGCCAGGGCTGTTTTAAAGATCCTTCAACCTTTTCCAAGTCACATAGTATAACTTTTTCAAAGGTGAAAATACTGTGTTCTTGAACTAAAGGCACAAATTTGGATGGGCATTTAAAAGAAAAAATACCTTGGTGTATAAAATCTTTAAAGAAATACTTCAATTTAATAAGCCTAATTAATTTGAAAATGTCAATACAGGTTAAAAAAAATTGTTTATTTATTTATTTTTTATAAATAAAAAAATAAAAAAACAAATTGTATAACTCCAGTATATCAAAGCAAGACAAGGTTGATACTATAGTTGTCCCTCCATATCCATGGATTTAAGTACTCATGGTTTGAAAATATTCTTTAAAAAATAATAATCCAAAAACCAAACCTTGATTTTGCCATCTTATGTAAGGGACACCATTTTGCTATGCCATTGCATATAATGGGACTTGAGTGTTCACGGATTTTGGTATTCACAGCGGGTCCTGGAACCAAACCCTGGTGAATATGAAGGGACAACTGTAGTCTGCTGTGGAGGACAATGCCTGATGGATTTTAACTGCCACTGCACAGAATCTGGCAATATTATATGTTGTACCAGGGCTGGAGTCTGAAAGCAACAGAGGAGTGTAGAATTGTCCAGTGTTTCCTTGGTATTTATGCAATAAGGGTGAAATAAGGCTGAAGTGGATGTCCCTATAGTATGAGCACTGGAGAAGTACGTGCTCTGTTGTTTCTATTTGGCCAGAGTTACCAGAGTGTCCATAGTTTCTAAAAGGCCTTCCAAAAATATATATATCACCAAATCATCAGCAAAAGCCTTTAATTTAAACTCGTGGCCTTTTGTCTTCATTCCTTTTATCTTCTCAACTGACCTTATTGCTCTAGTTAAAATCTCTATAACCAACAAAAGTAACAGAGGCAGAGGGAGGAGACAGCAGCCAGTAGCTCTCTCTATATAGCAGCTTCAGTCTCTGGAGCTCAGCATACAGAAGTGAGGCAAACAGGAGAGAAGACAACAGGGGTGTTTGGCGGGAGAGTTTGAGGGGGAGGCACAGAGTTCTGTTCTAGTGCCTACTAGAGTATTCAATATGGACAGTGAGGGAACTGCTGCAGTCACTTGCAACAGTTGTGGGATGTTTGTGTTCTTGCCTGTGGATGTGCAGAGCTACACCTGCAGCAAGTGCAAGTTGGTTGTGTTGTTGGAAGAGAGGTCCAATATCTTGAGGCCTGATTCGCCACTATACAGCATATTAGGGAGCAGGAGGTTTTCTTAGATAGAGCAGAGCAGAAGTTCCTGGTTCAGGAACACACAGGGGATGTCTTTATGCAGGAGGGTAGTTCTGATACACAAGAGGTTGGTGTTTGGAAGAATGTGACTCATAGAAGGAGAAGGAGCAGGGGCTATTCTATGAGTTTGGCACTACAGAACCGGTTTGAAGCTCTCTCCCTTGCCAATGATGACAAGGAACAGGAAGGAGAGCAGCAGAGCCAGACCTCAGAGAATGTGCACGAGACCTTGGACAGTTCAGCACAAAGACTGGCCTCTGCCAATCCTCAGAGGAGGCATGTGGCAGTGGTAGGAGACTCATTGCTGAGGGGTACAGAATCAATCGTTTGTGGGCCTGATAAGATGACTCAAGAGGTGTGCTATTTCCCAGGTGCAAAAATCAGCAATGTGACAGGGCCCAGGAAGGGAGAAAAAAATAGTGGAGGTGAACAATTGGCTGCGCAGATGGTGCTGTGGGGAACGGTTTGGCTTCTTGGTGCGGTTTCAGGGAGGTGGACTACTGGGAAGGGATGGGTTGCACCTTACAGCAGTCAGCAGGAATGTATTTGTTAAGAGTCTGAAAGATCTGATCAGGAGGGCTTTAAACTGAGTTCTGTGGGGGAGGGAGACAGTATTCATGAGGACAGGAGTTCATCAAGTGCTGGAGATAATAGCCCAAATGTTATACAGACAACAAGGCAAATAGTAGAATAACCCAACAGTGAGAGGAATAAAACCTTTAAAAGATAGATAGGGGGAATGGCCCCTGGTCTTAGATGTCTCTATACTAATGCACAGAGCATGGGAAATAAACAGGATGAACTTGAACTCTTAGCACAGCAAAACAAATATGATATAATAGGCATCACTGAAACCTGGTGGGATGAGTCTCATGATTAGAATGTACTAATAGAGGGTTATAGCCTATTTCAGAGAAATAAACCAAACAGGAAGATGGTGGAGTAGTATTATACGTTAAGGGTGTGTACACCTGTGAACAGATCCAGGACATAAATCCTGGGAGCCAGGTTGAGAGCATCTGGGTGAAAATCAAGGGGGAGAGAAACAGCAGGGATATCGTTGTGGGGGTCTACTACAGACCTTCAAGCCAAACTGAGGACTTGTATGATGCCTTCCTGGAACAGAGGACCACACATTCAGACAGAGAAATGTAGCAATAATGGGGGATTTTAACTAACCTGATATTTCTTGAAAGTCCAGCTCTGCCAAAAATTTAAGGTCCAATAAATTCCTCACTTGCCTTGCAGACAATTTCATAGTCCAGAAGGTGGAAGAGGCGACAAGGAGATCAGCTATTTAGATCTGATCCTAACCAACAGAGATGACCTGGTTAATGGTGTGGAAGTGGCAGGACCCTTATGGGGGAGTAACTATATTCTGCTGGAGTTTATTATACAGAGGAAAGAGAGGCCAAGCATAATCAGACATGCCTTCTAGACTTTAAGAAAGCTGACTTCAGAAAACTTAGGGAATTACTGGGGGTGATCCCATGGTCAGGAATACTAAAAGAGAAGGGAGTGCATGATGGATGGGAGTTCCTAAAAAGTGAAATATTGAAGGCACAACTTCAGACAGTTCCAATGAGGAAGAAAAATGGCAGGTGTCTAAAGAAACCAGTATGGATGTCTAAAGAACTTTCAACTGAGCTAAGACTTAAAAGGAACATGTACAAGAAATGGAAAATGGGAGAAATCACCAAAGAAGAATTCAAACAAATAACCAGCTCGTGTAGGGGGCAAATCAGAAAAGCAAAAGCACAGATGGAGCTCAGGCTTCCTAGAGAGGTTAAAAACTATAAAAAGGGATTTTTTTGGATATGTCTGTAGCAAAAGAATGAACAAGGAAGTGGTAGGACCGCTGCATGGAGAAGGTGGCGAAATGCTAACAGGACAGAGAAAAGGCAGAACTACTCAACACCTTCTTTGCCTCAGTTTTCTCCCAAAAGGAAAGTGGGGAAAGTGGAGCAGTTGATGCAGTAGGGGAAATACAGCACAGAATTGGTAAAGAGGTAGTTCAGGAATGCCTGGCCAGTATAAATGAGTTCAAGTCTCCACGGCCAGATGAACTTCATCCAAGGGTCTTAAAAGAACTGGCAGAAGTGATCTTAGAAACACTGGCAATAATCTTTGAGAAATCCTGGAGAACAGGAGAGGTTCCAGCAGACTGGAAGAGGGCAAATGTTTTCCCCATCTTTAAAAGGCGGGGGAGACCCAAATTATTATCACCCAGTCAGCCTAACATCAACACTAGGAAAGATTCTAGAGCAGATCATTAAACAGACAGTCTATAAGCACTTAGAAAGGAATGCCGTGATCACTAAAAGTCAGCATGGGTTTTTGAAAAACAAGTCATGCCATACTAATCTTATCTCTTTTTTCAATAGAGTTACATACTTGATAGATGAAGGGAATGCTGTGGATGTAGTATATCTTGATTTCAGTAAGACCTTTGACAAAGTCCCCCATGATATTCTTGCAAAAAAGTTAGTAACCTGTGGGCTAGACAATGCAACTGTTAGGTAGATTTGTAATTGGTTGATGGGCTGAATCCAAAGGGTAGTCACCAATGGCTCCTCTTCATCCTGGAGAGGAGTGACCTGCGGGGTGCCACAGGGTTCTGTCCTGGGCCCAGTGCTATTCAACATCTTTATCAATGACTTGGATGAGGAAATAGAGGGCATGCTTATTAAATTTGCAGATGACACCAAATTAGGAGGGGTAGCTAATACCCCAGAGGACAGGATCAGAAGTAAAAATGACCTTAACAGATTAGAAATCTGGGCCAAAACTAACAAAATGAATGTCAACAGGGAGAAATGTATGATACTACACTTGGGCAGTAGAAATGAAAAGCACAGATATAGGATGGGTGACACTTGGCTTGATGGCAGTACATGCGAAAGGGTTCTAGGAGTCTTATTGGACCACAAACTGAACATGAGTCAGCAGTGTGATGCAGCAGCTAAAAAAGCCAATGCAATTCTAGGCTGCATCAATAGGAATATAGTGTCTAGATCAAAGGAAGTAATAGTGCCACTCTATTCTGTTTTAATCAGATCTCACCTGGAATACTGTGTCCAGTTCTGGGCACCACAATTCAAGAAGGATATGGACAAGCTGGAACATGTCCAGAGGAGGGCGACCAGGATGGTGGGAGGTCTGGAAGCCATGCCCTATGAGGAGCGACTTAGGGAGCTGGGCATGTTTAGTCTGAAGAAGAGAAGGTTAAGAGGTGACATGATAGACATATTTAAACATTTGAGGGGATGTCATGTTGAGGAAGGAACAAGCATGTTTTCTGAGGCTCTAGAGACTAGGACACAGAGCAATGGGTTCAAACTACAGGGAAAGAGATTCCACCTAATCATTAGGAAGAACTTTCTGACAGTAAGAGCTGTTCGAAAGTGGAATACACTGCCTCTGAGTGTGGTGGAGTCTCCTTCTTTGGAGGTTTTTAAGAATAGGCTGGATGGACATCTGTCAGGAATGCTTTGATTGTTTATTCCTGCATGGCAGGGGGTTGGACTGGATGGCCCTTGTGGTCTCTTCCAACTTTATGATTCTATGATTCTATGAACAATAGTGATAAAGGACAACCCTGTCTGGAATCTTTTTGAATTTTACAGGGTTTGGATAATTCTTCATTAACCAAACTCTGTGCCATTTGATTGTCATGTATCCCCTTAATCCAATCTGTAAATTTTGCCCCCAAACCCATCTTTTCCAGCACAGCAAACATAAATGGCCATGTCACATTGTCAAATGCTTTTTCAGCATCCATATATATATATATATATATATATTTGAGATATATATATATCTCAAAGCCACTTGTTTCTTATTATGCTTTCCATAACAATCCAGCATGTTGAAAACATATCTAATTTGTCTCTTAGATATCTCTTTGGCAGAACTCCAGATTGATCTTCATGGATTATACTTTGCAAAACTTTTTTCAATCTCTCTACCAAAACAGCAGAAAATATCTTATAGTCATTGTTTAATAAAGAGAATGGTCTGCAATTCTTAGGATCCTTCCAATCCCTATCCTCTTTTGGTATCAAAGTTATGTTGACCTGGCCCCACAAATCTGGCAGTTTGTCCTGACATGTGGAGTTTATAGTTAGTCTTTGAGGTAATGATAATTGGTCTTCAACACATTATAATACCTGGAAGATACCCAGACTTCATCTTCTTTATCACATCTGATAGGCAGAACAGAATGGAACCATGTGTGTGTATGTGCCTTCAAGCTGGCTGTTGACTTACGGCAATCCCATGCATTTCATAGGGTTTTCTTAGGCCAGGAATACTCAGATGTGGTTTTGCCAGTTCCTTTCTCTGAAATGTAGCCTACGGCACCTGGTATTCAATAGCAATCTCCCATCCAAGTACTAACCAGGGCTGACCCTGCTTAGCTTCCAAGGTCAAATGGGATCTGGTACCTTTAGGGTATTTAGACCCTCGGACAGTTTTTACCCTGAGCTTTATATTACTGTTGTTGTTAAAGATGAGCACAAGGACAATTCTTTTCCTTTTTGAAGGGAGAGTGGGGATTATTTCTCTTTTTAATCTCATACTTGCTGTGGCTTCTTCTGATCTCTCTGCAGGTCTTGGACCATTTCCAGGGATAATTGACCTGTTCGGTGGAAGCGGAGGTCTCTTTGAATTCCGAGCTAGCCTACTGGCTAGTAAAGGGTTTGTTGTTCTAGCCCTGGCTTATTTTGCATATGATGACCTGCCACAGACCCTGACAGAAGTGAACCTGGATTATTTTGAAGAAGCATCAGTATTTCTCTTAAAACATCCTAAGGTACATCTGAAAGGGCACATTTCCTTCTGTATTATTATGAGGCACAAGATATCCTCCTGTTCTATTGTAATGCCTTCCCTATATCAGGAATTCATCCTGGAATCAGAATGATTCATTTACTTTCTGTTTGCTTTTATAAACAGGGAACCATTCACACTACACAATTGTAGCATGGATATGCCACTATAGCCACCATGGCAACATCCTATGGAATCCTGGGATTGGCAATTGAGTGAGGGGCCTTTAGAGCCCTCAGCCAGAGAGCTCCTCTGGTGCTGTAGACGAACTACAAAGCCCAGAATTCCATAGGATTTACTGAGGAGCATAGCAAGACTAGTGTGGAAGCACCAAGACAGAAATGTTGTGAAAGGAAACCTATGATTAAACCCTTTCCATGTAGCAATTGAATTGTGAACAATTAAGCCTTAAGGGTGTTTTGGAGGCCCCTCGCCTTCTTAAACTTGTAGCAGCCTTCCTTCAGCCTAAACAGACATTTTGTTCAAAAGGAAGGGCTTGGTGCAGGAAATCTGATCATTTCTGATCATTCCCTGGTTTGAAAAAAAGATGCCTGTGGAGACCTAAAAGGGGGAAGGTCTTCTGAAAATGTGAAAAATTGCCTGAAGGAACCTCTTTGAGGCTTCGGGACATTATAGGCAATTGTGGGGCAAAATAATTTCTGGGTAGAGGTGCATGGGTATGAAAATGGGGGTGCAGTCCTCTATACAAAACTGCTTTCCCTTTCAGTTACTGGCCCCTGCTATATGGTTCAGGTCCAGATTTTTTGAAGGATTGTGTTCTCCCATACAAGCCTGCCTTTGAGATCTTTTGGAGAGGCCTCTGTCTGACCACTTTCACAGGTACATCTGGTAGCTTTCTCAGTGGCTGCTCCCAGGCTCTGGAACTCCCTTTGTAGAGAAGCTGTGCTAGTGCATTTATGTGTTGTCCTTGCAGAAGCAGCCAAAGACCTTTTTTTGTTTGTTTCTACAGGAATTTGGGAACTAACTGCATGACGAGAAGTTCAATAATGTGCTGTGTTGTCCATATTTGTTGGGTTTTAATGTGTATGCTTTTAAATAGCTTTTAAGTCCCTGTAGAAGATAAAATTATTATCCTTGGTGACTTCAATGCCAGAGTAGGAAAGAACTCCGAAGCCTGGAAAGGTGTTTTAGGCAAGCATGGTGTTGGAAATTGCAATAATAACGGACGCCTCCTTCTAGAGTTATGTACAGAACAACAGCTGACTATTACAAACACAATCTTTCAGAAGAAAGATAGCTTGAAGACAACCTGGATGCATCCCCAATCCAAACATTGGCACCTCATTGACTCTGTTCTAGTCCGCCAGAGAAACAACCGCGATGTCCGTCATACCTGAGTGATGCCCAGTGCAGAATGCCAAACAGATCATCGCCTCATAAGATGTAAACTAAATCTTCATCTCAAGTTCAAACCTAAGAGGGGTGGCATCTTAAAGAGGAGACTCCAAGTCAACAATCTTCAACAAGCTACCATGAGAGACAACTTCCAGGTGAATCTGCAAACAAAACATGAAGACCATCCTACAGATCCTTCTCCCACAGTGCTTTGGCAACATATCAAAAACAGTATCCTCCAGTCTGCAGAAGAATCCCTCGGGTTCTCCCACAAGAAAAATCAAGACTGGTTTGATGAAAACAACCAAGAGATCCAGGAGCTTCTTCGCAAAGAAGAGAACTGCTCACCAGGCATACCTCGCCCAGCCAACCTACCATGTAAGAAAAGCAGCTTTCTGCCTCACGTGTAGTAAACTTCAACAAAAACTCCGAGACACACAGAACAAGTGGTGGATCAATATAGCAGAAAAGACACAACGCGGTGCATATCTGGGTGATCATAGAGGATTTTATGAAGCTCTTAAAGCAGTGTTTGGACCTACTTATCAGGTCCACAGCTCCTTATACAGTACAGATGGTCAAACATTAATTACTGATAAAGCCTCCATCCTGAATCAATGGGCTGAACATTTTCAAAGTCTCTTTAGTGCCAACCGAGTAGTCCAAGGCTCAGCTATCCAACATAAGATACAAAACCCGATGAAAAATGAATTGGACATAGCTCCCACTTTGGAAGAGACCCTTAAGGCCATACAGCAGATGAAAAACAGCAAGGCAGCTGGGATTGATAGAATCCCACCTGAAGTTTGGAAACACGGAGGTCATGCACTCCACAATAAATTCCACGAATTCCTTGTGAATTGCTAGGAAAAAGGGAACTGCCATCAGATCTCCGAGATGCAGTCATCATCACCCTGTTCAAGAAAAAATCCGATTGCTCAAACTATTGAAGCATAACACTGCTCTCTAATGCTGGAAAAATCCTTGCAAGGATACTCCTGAACAGAATAGTTCCTGCCATTGCAGAAGAACTTCTTCCTGAAAGCCAATGTGGCTTCAGAGCCAATAAGAGTACTACAGACATGGTATTTGCCCTTAGACAACTGCAAGAAAAATGTAGGGAGCAGAACAAGGGTCTCTATGTAACATTTGTCAACCTCACCAAAGCCTTCGACACTGTAAGTAGAAAAGGTCTGTTGCAGATCCTGGAAAGACTAGGATGTCCCCCCAAATTCCTTAAAATGATTATCTTGCTACACGAGGGACAGCGTGGTCAAGTCAGATATGGCAATGCTCTTTCAGAGCCTTTTCTAATAACTAATGGAATGAAGCAAGGTTGTGTTCTCGCACCAACTTTATTTACAATCTTCTTCAGCATGATGCTCCAAAGGGCTATGGCAGAGCTTGAAGAAGACGATGGCATCTATATACGTTACTGTACTGATGGTAGCTTGTTTAACTTAAGCCGTCTGAGGGCTCACACTAAGACTCTAAACTGGTGATGGCAAACCTATGACATGCGTGTCAGCACTGACACGCATAGCCATTTGTGCTGACATGTGGCAGTAGGCCTCCCCCCGCCCGCCCGCAACCCACCACCCTCCCTAAAGTGGCGATCCAGGCTTCAAAGCTTCACTTTAGGGAGGGGGGGAAAAAGTGGCAGGCGGGGCTATGAAGCCCCGATCGCCACTTTAGGGAGGGTGGAAGAAAGTGGCAGGCAGGGCTACGAAGCCCCGATCACCACTTTAGGGAGGCGGGGGGTGGACCCTCCTCCCCACCTAGCCACCACCACCCCTGAGTCCTTCCGTACTTCCCCAGAGTCACCTTGGAAAGGCTGGGTAAGGTGGCTGGTGGGCGAGACTCTGCCGGGGAAGGTAGCAGGCAAGCGGAAGGGTGGTCGCCCAGCCTCTCCCCGGCCTTCCCGAGGTGGCTCCGAGGCTTCGAAGCCTCGCAGCCACCTTGGAAAGGCCGGGGAACATGGCGAGAGAGTGGGAGGGTGGCCGCCCGCCCTCTCCCTGGCCTTCCCGTGGGGGCTCCGAGGCTTTGAAGCCTCAGAGCCGCCTCAGAAAGGCCGGGGGAGATGGTGGGCGAGCGGGAGGGTGGCTGCCTGGCTCTCCCCAGCCTCGGGAAGGCTGAGGAAGTTGGCGGGCGGGCGAGCGAGAGGGTGGCTGCCCACCCTCTCCCCGGCCTTCTTGAGGGGGCTCTGTGGCTTCGAAGCCTCAGAGCTGCCTCGAGAAGGCCGAGGAAGATGGCGGGCGAGCAGAAGGGTGGCCACCCACCCTCTCCCCAGCCTTCCTGAGGGGGCTCTGTGGCTTCAAAGCCTTGGAGCCACCTCGGAAAGGCCGGGGAAGGTGGCTGGCAGGTGGGCCTCTTGTTTGAGCCCAGGGCACCGCGTCCAGCTTCTCCAGTGGAGCCCTCCTAAATAGCTCTGCACAGGGGAGCTGCCAAAAGAGGGAGGGGGGAGAATGCACGTGTGCGTGTGTGTGTGTGTGCACATGGCATTGTGGGGAGTGGGAGTAAGTGCTGTGAAGGGAAAAAGCTGAGGGTCTGGGAGCCAAGGAGCTGCCCACATAATCGCTCCTAGTCTAGTCTAGTCTAGCCGGCAACACATGCTCTGCTCCATGGCTAACTCAGGCTGCCTCCTCATCTCCAACTCTGCTCCCACACCCACTACCATGCCTCCCAGCCTTCCTCTACCTCCAGCAGGTAAGTCCACCTCTTTTATATCTATCCCTGCTTCACTCGTGGGTGAGGTACCTCCCCCCAAAATAAACCCATGGGTCAGAGGGAGGCCAGAGGAGGTGAGGGAAAAGTAGGGACGGACCCTCCGAAGGCCCTATCGCCACTTTCGGTAGGCTGGGGTGGGTGTGGGTGGGGAAGTAGTGTCGGGGCCTCCGGGGGGCCCGTCGCCACTTTCGAGAGGCCGGCAGGGTGGTGGGGGGAAAGTAGCGATGGGGCCTCTGGAGGCCCCGTCACCACTTTCAGGAGGCCAGGGTGGGCTGTTATTATTCGCGAATTTTACTCATTCGCGGAGGTCTTTGGAACCTAACCCCCACGAATGTGAAGGGACGACTGTACATTTTGATTTCTCAGTTGTCACATGAGCTGTGACAACTCATTAATTATGAATAAACAATAATATTGTTGATTAAACAATATCATGAAATAATGTTTTTTTCCTCAAAGTGACACACCACCCGAGTTATGCTCAGTTTTTTGGCAACGTTTGACACACCAAGTTCAAAAGGTTGCCCATCACTGCTCTAAACTATCTAGTCTGTGAGCTGCTCTTCACTGCTGCTGCTGCCCTTGTTGCCCACACAGAAGCAGCTCTGCAGCGCCTAACATCCTGCTTTGCAACAGCTGCAGAACTGTTTGGGCTGGAAGTCAACCTGAAGAAAACAGAAGTTCTTCACCAGCCTGCACCACAGGACAAACACCACCATCCCCACATTGCCGTCGGCAAATCTGTGCTCAAGTCTGTTCAGCAGTTCACCTACCTGGGAAGCATCATCTCCTCAGATGCCAAGATTGACAAAGAGATTGATCACAGATTAGCAAAGGCATATAGTGCATTTGGAAGACTTTACAAAAGAGTCTGGAGCAATAAACACCTGAGGCAAAGCACAAAAATCAGTGTGTATAGAGCCATTGTACTGTCTATCCTCCTTTATGGATCTGAAACATGGGTCACCTATCGCCACCACCTACGACTCCTCGAATGCTTTCATTAGTGCTGTCTACGCACAATCCTAAATATACACTGGACTGACTATGTGACAAATGTTGCTGTCCTTGAGCAAGCAGGGATCACCAGCATTGAGGCCATGATATTGAGAACACAGCTGCACTGGGCAGGGCACGTTTCTAGGATGGAGGACCATTGCCTCCCAAAAATAGTACTCTACGGTGAACTTGCCATGGGTCAGTGTAAGAGGGACACTCCAAAAAAGCGATACAAGGACTCCCTGAAACAACATCTCAGGCTCGGCCAAATTGATCACCAACAATGGTCCGCCCTGGCCTCACAGCGGGAGGCACGGAGACGCATTATCCACAATGCTGCAGCCTTATTTGAGAACTCATGCCGAACAAGTCTTGAAGAGAAACGACAACACAGAATCACAACCCAAAAACATCACCCAAGGAGACCTTCTGCTGTGCTTTCTGCAACCAGACTTGTTTATCTCGGATTGGCCTTTTTAGTCATCACCTTGCAGAAAGCGCAGGATGAGTCCTTCCTGAATCTTTGTTTGCAAAGAAAAGCCAGAGAGAATTCTATTGATAGTTGCATTTTAACTTTGTCACATTAAATTCCATGTAGAACCACTGTTTTAACTTTTAATCGCTATACCTTTGCAAAACAACAGAGTTCTAGTGTGGAAACAACCAAGTAGAAATATTTAAATACAGTCTGAAGGGGAAAGAGTCCAAAATTCTAATGCATCTATCTACCACTTGATCCTGTGCACAACCCATCTTGTGTCTTGCAGGAGTTCATTAAAATCGTACTCTTTACTAAGCTGTAATTGGACTGGGCCTCTTGAGCCTTTCATGTATTAACTGTTTTAACCATTCACCTATGTGTCTCTCTGTTTTCCTCAGGTAAGAGGCCCAGGACTTGGAGTCATTGGGTTGTCCAAAGGAGCAGAAATTGCACTAGCCATGGCTACCTTCTTACCACAGATAGTGGCTGCAGTGTGCATTAATGGTGCCACATACATGAATGGGGCATCACTCCGCTTTGGGGATCTCCATGTCCCTGCAATTCCATACTCTGCAGAGAGGATTGTCATCACTGAAACAGGAGCAATGTCCACTCTCCATGTTTGGGGAGATCCTCAGGATGAAAGATACCAAGCCTCTGCCATTCCTCTGGAGAAGGGTCTGGGGCCAGTGCTCTTTGTGGTGGGTGAAGAGGATGAAAGTGTAAAGAGCAAGTTGAATGCTGAGGCAGCCATTGCCAGAGCAAAGAAGTATGGGAAAAATAACTGCACCCTGCTCTCTTATCCAGGGGCTGGGCACCTCATAGAACCCCCTGGATCCCCACTTTACTACATGTCCCTAATGCCAAAATCACCTCTACCCATACAGTGGGGAGGCAAAACAGAGCCCCATGCCAAAGCACAGGAACACTCCTGGAAGGAGATAGAGAAATTCCTTGAAGCGCATCTTGGCCCAACTAGAAATAGTAATTTGTGATGCTAGAAGAACAAAAGAAAATATTGGGTGGCTTATTCTAGTCCATCAAAGATATTCAAATTAATCAACTTCTGTTGATTTATGTGAGAATGTTTCTACAACGTGTCTTACTGCATTCATACAGTGTATGTGTACGTGTCTTCAAGTCACCAATCGACTTACGGTGGCCCCATGAATTTCATAGGGTTTTCTTAGGCAAGGAATTATACACCTCAGATAGTCAACTTTGTATTAAGAGTCAGGCACAGTTGTAGAACTCTAGCTATCCCATTCAATCTTCTATTTGTCTTGTGCATTTAGAAGGTTGATTGGTGTCTCTTTGATTCAATTCCATTTGTAAAGCAGAGATCGTAATTTCCCTCCCTGTTCTTTCATGTTTCCCTCTGTTCTAAACTGTTTGGAGAGAGGAATCTCAGTGCAACTAGGCTAGCCCAGAGAGTATAACATGGAACATCGCCACTAGAAAACACTTAAGTTGAACAGAGCATATCAAGAGCAATTTGTAAATGATGTTCATTTGCGATCTTACTGTTCTCGAGCAGGAGAGTTACCTGTGTTCACCTTTACATTTATTCCCCTTCTTTAAGATGAGAGTTTGTTCCCTACCAGACCACTTGTGACTTTTAAAAAAATGTTTCCATTATGAGATAAATTGTTTTAACTAATTTATATTGTTTGTATGTATGTATGTATGTTATTTGTTTGTTTATAATCCACAATTTAAAATCTCCATGCATGACCACCTGCTGACAATCAATCCATTGCACATGAATGGCTTCCTTGGGTCACAACCAGAGGTTAGCTACTGGATTCCTAAATAGATTTCTGGGGTAGGGCCTATTTAACCTTTCACTTGTTCTAATGAGAAGGTCAGGACACAGAATGCCAAGCTGATCTGGAAAACATAGCATCATTTTGTCCCCTTTTAATCTTTTTGCCATTACAGTATCATGTCAGTTATTTTAAGTGTTTTGATTTGACTAATAGAAACTTCACATGTTCAAGCCATGATAACTCCTAAACGCCACAGGACATGTGGGCTTTCTTCTTCCAGATCACAAGTTGTGTCTCTAGTCAGCCACAAGATGGTGATATTTAAACAACAGGAAAGAGTCATAGGAGATTTTCAAACGGGCCCTTATAACCCATTCCTGTTCCACTACCCCCCCCACCCGCCCCACTCCCGTCCCTGTTCCACTTTAAGACAACTTTTTTGCTCACTTACCCTGATCCCAATACAGGAACGTCCTCCCCCTCCCCTCTGTTGGCTGGGAGTGAATGCAGCTGTCGCAAAACTGCATTCATGTCCTGTAAATGAAACCCCGCTCCTTCTCGTGAGAGAACAATGCATGGGAAATTTAAAAATAAAAAGTAAAGCAAATGTAAAAAAATAAAAGCAAGCCCCCAAACACCCTGAAAATTTAACAAGTAACCCATCGCATCGCACCAGCATAATGGCAGAGGAATGGGGCACCTTTCAGACCACCTGTGATTCCATGACAGAAACGGAACAGGTGGTCTATTGACAATGTTTCCCCATGATTAAACTATCACGGGAGCAGCACGAAAGGGGGGGGGGGTGGCGTCTGTAAGGGAAGTCTTTCAGTGACCCTGTTCCGTACCAGAAACAGATTTAATAGTCCATTTTATAATCTCCATAATAATTACACAGAAATACCTGGAATTGGTTCAATTCTTTTCCATGGATTCATTTATTGTGTGTTTTCAAATGAGTCGTTATATTGCATCTCACTTTCTGATTCTTAGCTCATCTGCTTCCCAACCAGGAGTAAGGACATATGACAGAGAAACCTGTCCACTCATACAGCTAATATCTAGCCAGCAATATAGTCATAAATAGTGCTGGTGTCAACTGGAGTGATATATACAATAGAAAATTGTGTAAAATTAAGACACTGAGATGCAATACCCAAAACACCCCTCCTCCCTCCTTCTCCATATGCTGTGATTTGAATTTACTTACCCATGCTGAACTGGTTGGTAAGGCACACTGTGTAGTAGACTGGCCGTCACTGTTTTCAAAGAGAAATGGGGGAAAGGGAGAGAAGAAACCTAAAAGTTTCATTTCACAGTGGATCTGACTGCACTGCAGTTCAAATGCATTTGAGGACCCTACTCAGACCAGGAAAAGTGAGAGTGTGCCAACCCTCACTCTATGCAAGCAGCTACCACACTTAGGAGATTATCAGATGCAGCAAAAACCGTGTCAGAAGATTGCGACGACAACAGGCGATATTATCAGGCGATGACATCCTTCAGTGTTCCGGGGGCATAGGACGGGTGTGAGTAAGCCATCTCTTTTTATTGGCAGCTTGTCTCCGTAAGTGAAAAAGGGAAGCCTTGTCTGTGGCAGCACTACACCCCAGGAACGGTTGAGGATGCGGGTGTCTGATAATGTCGCCCTTTCTACTAAGAGGACAATGCATCTGTTGTACAGAAGAGTCTGGGAGGCTTTTCAGAAGATTATCTTTTGGCCTGCGCCTCATTCTTCTTCCTTCTTTTTGAACCTTAAAATACTGCACATGTGAGGAAGGAGGAGAAGAAATGAAGGGCTGTCAGCTAGCTCTTGCAAGCAGCAGCAAGGAGGAGTGTGCCTAGCCTCACACCTTTTGCCTATTTGGGGAAGAGGAAGAAGAAAGTACAGGAAGGAAATCTTCCTATCTCAGTCTCTGAGGCTGAACCTACACCAAAATAATTCAGCTGCAGTCCACAGTACAGTTGTCCCTTCATATTCGGTGGGGTTTGGTTCAAGGACCCTCTGTGGGTACCAAAATCCATGAATACTCAAGTCCCATTACATGCAGTGGCATAGCAAAATGGTGTCCCTTATATAAGATGGCAAAATCAAGGGGGGCAGTTACACGGCAGAATAAAGTGTGCGAAATTCCGGATTTCCGTCCTTTCACACCAGTGGTGCATAGTTCACACGATTTACATCAGGAGGCATGGAGACGCACTATCCACAATGCTGCAGCCTTATTTGAGAACTCACACCGAACAAGTCTTGAAGAGAAACGACAATGCAGAAACAATCACAACCTGGAAACATCACCCAAAGAGACCTTCTGCTGTGCTTTCTGCAACCGGGCTTGTTTATCTCGGATTGGCCTTTTTAGTCATCAGCGCACTTGCAGAAAGCGTGAGATGAGTCCTTCCTGAATATTCGTTTGCGAAGAAAAGCCAGAGAGAGAGAGAGAGAGAGAGAGATTGCTAAATTCGAAGATCCAGTGAGTTTCGCCTTTCTTAGTTTACACAGACAAAGGTGGGGGGGCATGGCCTCCAGATCACTATAATTAAAGCCAGGCAGGAGACGGGGAGGAAGCAAGGAGGGGGGCAGTGTGAGGGGGAAGGAGACCATAAGTTCGTAGCTTCATCTGTATATAAAGCAACAAATGAGGAGGGAGACCACGGAGGAGGAGAGAAATAATGACAAAGGAGGGAAGGAAAGCAGGCGAGATCCCTGTCAGCTGAGCAGACTGTTTCTCTCTCTCTGTCTCTCTCTCTCGCTCACGCACATACACACACAAAAGAACGATGCAGCTGAGATTCTGTTCGCTCTGCAGTCCCTGACAGCTGAGCAGACTGCTTCTCTCTTTCTCACCGGTGCGCGCACGCGTGCACGCACACACACAAACGATCCAGCAATCTCTCTCTCTCTCTCTCATACACAGTAATTATGCTAGAAGACAAGCCAGCTGGCTGGATCTTTTCAAGCCTCATCTCTTGCAAATCCACCCCTCCCTCCTTTTAGTCAATTCAACCAATCACAGATAAGCTCTGCTGTGCCAATTTCGAAAAGGCTGCTGACAGTTTCGACTGCCATAAGCGAAATGGTCGTTTACACAGCTGATAGTGCGTTAACTTGTGCTACTTTTCAAAAAAGATGGGGAAAATAGCGAAAGCTGATACTGTGTGACTTATGGAGGTTTTTTGCCCCCCTCCTTCTGAATATGGCGACTTTGATCCGAAAGATGTGGGAACTATTAGGACTCTTTGGAATTCTTAGAGGATTTATTTTGCCATGTAAACAGCCCCTAGGTTTGCTTTTGGTTTTTTTTTATTTTTTAAAGAATATTTTCAAGCCGGGAATGCTTAAATCTGTGGATATGGTGGGACAACTTTCTGCCCCGGGGTCATGCCACACAGAACTATTATGATACAGACTCAAATTGTTTTGACAGACACACATTTCCTCCCACCTGAAGTGAAATGATTCAAAAGGGTGTTTCTTCCAGTTTCTGAACTGGAGTATTTTAGGTGACATACAACACAGCAGCTGCTTTGTTTTTTGGCTTCCTGTCACGCATATCCATATCAGCTACTAGCCTTTCTTGTTTTTCTGTCATTCTAACTGCCCACCTGTATTCCCATTGGATGGCTCCCTAGCTGCGTTCCCTTGCCCAAGAAAATTAAATGCCTCCTCCTTCAGTTTTGGCCATGAGATTTAAAGTCCCCCCCCCATTGATCTTCACTCAAGATTAACAGGATTTTTTTTTAAAGCCTACAATATGGAACATCTCATTTGTAAACCTATCATCCCCAATCCAGCAAAATCACAGCCTGATCCTCCCCATGTTTCCTGATGGGTCCAAAGGAATTTATTCTCCAGTAAGGCTGCAATCCTTTGTCCTCTTACAAGTAAGTCCCACTGAACACAATTGGACTTACTTCCAATTAATGAAGTAAGGAATGTACATGTAGGAACGTAAAATGGCACTGTTTATGAACAGCAGGGAGGAAGCCTTGTCAGGGGTGCTTGGCACAGCTCTGCATTGCCTTTTGATGGAGGCCCCCCTGAAGCTCTGAGATTTTCCTGTTACTTTTGATAGGCATAGTGTATTTTAACCCCCCTCTCTTTTTACATCCCCTTTACCCCCTTTCTCCCACCACCTCGGCATGGCTCTGCCTTGCCTTATGACGGAGGCTTCT
This sequence comes from Gambelia wislizenii, assembly GCA_030847615.1. Taxonomy (NCBI): domain Eukaryota; kingdom Metazoa; phylum Chordata; class Lepidosauria; order Squamata; family Crotaphytidae; genus Gambelia; species Gambelia wislizenii. The sequence continues at coordinate 342,042,503 of JAUMIR010000001.1, forward strand.
CCTCAACCCTCCAGAAATTCTGAGATTATCCGGTTGCGTATCATATCCACAAAACTCTCCAGCCACATGTGAAGCAGAGGAAGGGGGAAAAATGAAGACCCCCCCCCATTCACAACCTCCAGCCTCCCCATTCAAATGTCCAAATATTAGAATGATCAAAGGCTTGCAGTGCTTCTGAAATGGAGCTGTGTCTTCAGACATTTGAATACACTGGACTAAAAAATAAAGATACATGATCACTGACTGAAGTCCAGGCCGCTGCAGTGCTTGGGGGAGGAAAGAGAGCTGAAAGGAGATCAGATAGTGCCCCTTACCTTCTGATCAATTTCCCACTCCCACTTTCACCCATTCCTCCCTAGCTGGTGAAGCAGCTGCACATCAATGGCAAAAAATGGTGACACCATCATGCTTGCCGGACGAGGAGGATGCCAAAGTCAATTGCACCATGGTCTGTCCTGCTGTCCAACAGCCTCAACTTCCCAATCCCACCCCATTCAGAGTGTAGGGCACATATCTAAGGAAGTTTTCCCACTTAAACGCATAGTAAAAGGGGAGTTTTCTTAAATTGCATTAAAGCCTAAAAGAAGTTCATTCATTTAGAAAACAGAGGAATGTTGAATGTTCCAATGGCACCCACATCGAGGAAGGACATATTATTTTGCAGGTGTGGATTCAGCCTGAGGCATGTCCTTTCCTCTATTACTGTTAGCCTTACTGAGAAATAGATTCCAAGGTCCAAGGATATCTCTGCTGTGCCTGATCACCACTCAGATATAACAGGGATGTCCTTGAGGATAGTTCCAGGGATAGAGCTTGCCCTCAGACACCTATGTGCTGAGGATGCGGGCTGGATTTAGGTCATAGGTAGGAAATTCCTCTCTCCCAGAGTATGGACCATGCCAAACGTCCACCTTAAGGGTTTGGAAGAGCAACATCTTTTGATGTTTCATTTTTGCACCCTAGATGATTCTACTGGCACACATAATGATATACAGTACAGGTTCTCTCATGCTAAAGTCTTTTACTCACAGTAAGGGCACTAAGAATCTATTTTTGCTCACCCTTAGAATGCCTCCAAGAAATGTTGTTACAGTATTTGCTGTCAGGTTGGCTCCATCTTATGATGACCCTATAAATAAAAAACCTCGAGCTGCAGTCATCAACAGCCTTGCTCAGGTCTTGCAAACTCAGGGCCATGAGTTTGATTCTTTGATTGGGTATTCCTGTATGGCAAGGGGTTGGAGTAGATGGCCCTTATGGTCTCTTCCAACTCTATGATTCTATGATTCTATGACTTCCTTTATTGAATCAATCCACTTGTCTTCTTCCTCTTTTCTGTGAATGCTCTTAATATCTTTTTTCTGGGGACTATATTTTAAAAAAACCACAAAAAGATAATGCATGGATATTTGATATTCATTTATGGAAGAGCTGTTTGTGGGTTTTTGGTGTTTTTTTTTTGGAAGTTGACTAACTTATTGTAAAAAAGTTGTTTGTTGTAAGGAAGTTGACTACCTCATGCTCAAACAACTTATCTCACAGATTTCAGTGAATCTAACCCTTTAGCCTAGGTACCACCATGTGTCCTTGAATGTTATCTCTATTTTTTTCTAACTTCTACCTACAAGATATAAAAAGAACCTCAGCCCTTATTCACCTGCTTTCATTCCTCCAGTAAATGGATTTCCTGGTTCAAAAATATCTGTAGCATTGATTTGAAGTGAGTATGTACAAGTTATAAGCAACAAACACAGTAACAAAAAGACAGTGGTGAAGTTAGAAAGCCAGAAAACAGTGGGAGGCCATCTAGTGTATTGCACTGAGTGTCTTGTACATGACTATCTGCCTGCTCCTCGTGGGTGCCATGGTAGAATGAACTCCTGGCTCTCAAGAACAAGTTCTTTCTCTTGCACACCAAGCTGATTGACCTATCAGACACAAGAGAAAAGGAGAGGTTGGTGGATGGAGTCTTTGAAGACATCATTGTGCAAACATGTGCAAGGGTAGTAAACAATGAGCTGTTGCCTATACCCATGGTAACAGCAACTCTGCTGTCATGATGAATGAAGACTCTTGAGGAAAGAGACCCTCACATGCAGGAAGAAGAAAATGATCCCTTAGCAGGGTCCCATTGGAGGAGGGAGATATGAACTGCTTATGCTATACATTTCTGGGGTTCCTAGTGGGGCTGGGAGGGATGGAAAAACAATTTGGATAGGATTATGGTTTGATTTATTTATTTTTAATCCCTGCTACTTGAGGGCTGTCTATATGGTGAAAATACCCCTCACAGAAATCGCTTGGAGAACAAGCTGTCTTAATGGGATCCTGCATTGTCTCACTGTATTGTGAAAGAAGGGGGCCAAAAAGAGCAAAAAGTACTGTACACCAGAAAAGCATTCATCCTGACATTTTTTAAAAAAGATCCCTGTGTGGAATGCGAATTTTGCTCATTAAGAGGAGCGATTTGACACGTATCGCTTCCCCATACAAGAGGAAGTGCAAACCTGGTTGACCAGATAAGCACAGGGGGTGGGGGTGGGTTATAGGGCAAGTGCCTGCCATGTTGGATTTTCTCCTTAGCGAGTGCTCGCTAAGGTGATAAAATGGGGAGATTTGTGTTATCTTTCTCTCTCTCTTTTTCCAAAAAGGTGAAATATCGCTTGTGTGCACCATAGAAATAGCTTTTAAAAAAAGTTTGGCGGGGGCAGATTTAAAAACGCAAATAATCCACTCCCGGCCACCATCCTGGCTAGAGGTCATGCGCAGTTTATGGGGGCTGTAAATTCATTAAGACAGGTCGCAGCTGCTGAGCTTGCTATTACTATGGAGCAGTCTGGAGATTTTCTCCCTTTGTGTAGACAAGCCCTTGTGGGTAATGTAAAAGGTGACGGCTGAGGAGAAGTGATACCCCGCCTGCCTCAGAACCAGTTGTGGTTTCAGTCAGAACATGGCAAAGCGGCCATGCTGGCTGGGTGGGTTCTGGCCCTTCGAGTCCAGAAGAGTGATTTCCGGCTGCAATTAAGGCAGAGCCAGGGAACGTTGTTCAATGCAATCCCAGCCGGGGCAGGTAAGGCGAGGGCAGCGCCCGCTCTCCTCCCCTCACAGTGGTCTCCTGGCTGGAGCGGAGTCGTTCCCACGCCTGGGAAGAGGCGCCCTGCCTTCCTCCTGGTGCTGAGGGGCAGCGCCTTCCCTCCTCCCTCAGGCGGCTGGGCGAGCTGGTCGACACGCCAACCCTCCCGCCTTTATTGGCAGGCAGCGTCCCTTGCCCACTCCGCGGGAGCTGGCACCGGGAGGGAAAGCAGGCGAGGCGGCGACGGACTGACTGACAGAGCCATTCCTCGTCTTGCACCCGGTCGGTGAAGGCACAGCAGGGCGGGGGGGGGGGCGACTGGCAGCTGACCGTCGTGCCATTGTGTTTGAATGAAAGAAAAGATTCGTAGCATAAACAGGAAAAAACCAAGCTATCTGTGTGTGTGGAACCTAGCAGCACTTGTAGGGCTACATGATTTATACTTTAGCATGAGTTTTAGTGAGTTTCCGAATCCTTGTAGAAAGGGAGACCTTCGAGCTCCCCTCACTATTTTTATTTTTGGCACAGGCAAAAAAGCAGTGGTTTTTAACCTGTGGTCCACGAACCCCCAGGGGTCCGCTACGTCCTCACATGGGGGTCCACAAAGGCTTGGAGACTGCTCAGCCCACATGACAGGAGTCAAGGCAAAGGCTGGCTGGCTTGGCCTGCGCATTGCCATTCAATTCGCTCCAGCCACAAATCTGCAGGAAGAAGCAGGAGAAAAGTCTTCCCTCCCACCTCCAGTGCTTCTGAGGGAAGAGTTAATGGATGGTGTAATTGAATTATTACTATTATCGGGTCTTCTTGTTGTTAGGGTTTTAAATCCTTGACTTAAGTATCGTGGATCACAGAAACAAACAAACAAAAAATTTAAAGGGAGTCCCTGGTAAAGAAAAGGTTAAGAGCCACTGCTTTAAAATATAATTAAAAGAGCTGTAGGACTTCATCAGATGCAGCAAATATGGCATCATAACGATGCCTAATGGACGCGAAAGGGCGCATATATCAGATGATGTTGTCCTTTTGCAATTTTGTCTTGTCAAAAAACCGTTCTATTTTATTGATGGGCCAAGCCATCAATAGATCTCCCATGGTGCTTTGTCACCTGTATTGCCGTTGTTTGAAACTTCACGCCATAGGAGATTTTCAGACTACACTGTTATAGTGTTACTATTCCACTTTAATTGCTCTGGCTTCCTGCTGTGGAATTCTGGGGTTTGTAGTTTAGTGAGACCTAAGAGCTCTCTGGCTGAGAGTTGTAAATGCTTCTCCCTAAACTGCACATCCCAGGATTCAACAGGAGGCAGCCACAGCAAATAAAGTGGAATAGTAACACTATAACAGTGTTGTCTGAAAATCTCCATAGTCTTCTCATGAACATAGTGTTAATGGGCAGAACACTTCCAAGTGAAATTGTGAAAACCAGATAGGGAACGCTCTTTTTATGAATCTCCCTGATTTACTTTTAAGTTGTAAAATGTGTTTCTGTGCTTGTTTGCACATTTTGTGTCTGTGTTTTTCTGTAGTTTTTAATTTTTACCACACTCACTTCTTCTCATGAGAATCACCGAGATCTTGAACCCAGAAGTAGACAGAGCTCTGTTTATGCTTGGGACTACTTTCACTCTGCTCAAGATAGGTCTGGTAGAAAGGGTTCTTTTGTCAGCAGAAAAACACTACAAAATATGCTGGCAAAGGAGCTGTATGGAGGTTAGTCTGATAAAGTCCGTATAGGCTGCATGGAGGGATTCATGTTCCAATAGTGAGGGGCACTGCTGCTGTCTCTTGTCCTCTAAATGTTGTTGCCAACCATCAAGTCAACTTCAACTTATAGCAGCCCCATGAATGAGAGCCCTCCAAATCACCCTATCCTCAACAGCCCTGCTCTGGTCTTGCAGACTCAGGGCCCGTGGCTTCCTTGATTGAGTCCATTAATTTCTCATTGCTGTTATCACTCAGTGGCCCTTTTTTTTAGTTGTTGGAGCTTTTCCATTATTGCTGTGAAAGAAATGAGCCTACAAAATCACTTGCATAGGCAGTCCTTTCAATGGAATTTACTGATAGAAGGGGTTATCCACTCCTGGGAAAGATGTGAAATCAGTGGAGAAATCCAGAATGTTGGCACACCTGTTCATGTGAAGGATCAGTGGGTGCAGGTACCAGCTATAGCTAGTGGGGCAGAGCCATGGTTATCTGATTTGCTAACCAAACTTTACCTTTGCAAGGTCTAAAAATGTTTCTCCTTAGTTCAAAAGTTGGGTGCCATTGCTAGGAGATAAGTACATATTTTATGTTCTCTCTGTAAAAAACCACAACAAATTCTGCTTCTTAATCATTCATCAGTCATCATCCAGCTCCCTTCTTACTGCTTAAACATGGCACATGCAAATTGATCCTTGAAGTTGGCCATACAAACATCATTGTTTCCTCTAATCACTACTGTCTTTCCCTCCCTCCCTGCCCCTCTTTTAAGCCCACCCCTGCATCATCAACCAATCACAATGCAGCTCTGCTGTAGCTCTTAGCGGTATGGTTGTTTACACTGCCAATAATGCGCTACATTGCAAATATACCTGCAAAAGTAGCGACATCCCTTGCCACACTATATTTGGGTGTTTTCCCTTCCCCCCTTCTGAATGCGGTGATGCTGTGCTGCGATCCGTGGGTACTATGAACTATCTTAGTGGTATATTTAGAGGAATATTTGCCCGTGTAAACGACCCCTAGGATGGAGGACCATTGCCTCCCAAAAATAGTACTCTACGGTGAACTCGCCACTGGTCAGTGTAAAAGGGGCGCTCCAAAAAAGAGATACAAGGACTCCCTGAAACAACATCTCAGGCTTGGCCAAATTGATCACCAACAATGGTCAGCCCTGGCCTCACATCGGGAGGCATGGGGATGCACTATCCACAATGCTGCAGCCTTATTTGAGAACTCACGCCGAACAAGTCTTGAAGAGAAACGACAACGCAGAAAGAATCACAACCCAGAATCATCACCCAAGGAGGCCTTCTGCTGTGTTTTCTGCAACCAGACTTGTTTATCTCGGATTGGCCTTTTTAGTCATCAGCGTGCATGCAGAAAGCATGGAATGAGTCCTTCCTGAATCTTTGTTTGCGAAGAAAAGCCAGAGAGAGAGACATGTGGTAAAAAGTGCCCAGGTTGTGATCTCACATTTCCAGAAGTTGCTGTTTAAAATGTTTATACATTTTGGATAGTTTATGTGGAGATAAGTGCCATCTAAAAAACATCTTATAGTTGTTCTCCCTAATGTCGGAATTATCTTACATTCTGATTTTAACTGATTTTCTGTTTCACGTTATGTATCATTTTCCTTCTACTTTCTGTATACAGTTTAACTTCAGGTATATTCAAACATTGCAGTATCCTTCCAATTTGTTTAGAATTAGATTTCGACATCTATGTTGCTTAAATTCTCCCACTTCTTTTTCCATCGCATTTTATTGGTTTCCAATTTTCTTCCAGCTGGTTTATCAATCTTTCATTTATTAATGCTGTAAGACCATCTAAGTCCATCATATCTTTCAATTCTATTAACCAATCCGCTGTTGTTGGATTCCCTTTCACTTTCCATTTTTGTGTGTATAGCATCCTGGCAGCTTTTACCATATATATGTTCGCTAATGCTCCCTCTCAATTTTCTTGTCATATTGTTAGTCATGTTAAGGAGATACAATTCCAGGTTCATTGCAAAGTTTAAACCTAAAATGTTCAACTATTTGATTGTGAATTCTGGACCAGAATTTCTTGGTCACTGGACATCACCACCATATATGAAGGAAGGATCCATGTGTTTCCTCACATTTCCAGCACTTTTTTTTTAACCTGTGTTATCTCTCTGGCTTTTCTTTGCACACAAAGATTCAGGAAGGACTCATCCCACACTTACTGCAAGCGCGCTGATGACTAAAAAGGCCAATCCGAGATAAACAAGTCCAGTTGCAAAAAGCACAGCAGAAGGTCTCCTTGGGCGATGTTTCTGGGTTGTGATTCTTTCTGCGTTGTCATTTCTCTTCAAGACTTGTTCGGCGTGAGTTCTCAAATAAGGCTGCAGCATTGTGGATAGTGTGTCTCTATGCCTCCCGATGTGAGGCCAGGGCGGACCATTGTTGGTGAGCAATTTGGCCAAGCCTGAGACGTTGTTTCAGGGAGTCCTTGTATCACTTTTTTGGAGTGCCCCTCTTACGCTGACCCATGGCCAGTTCACCATAGAGTACTATTTTGGGGAGGTGATGGTCCTCCATCCTAGAAACGTGCCCTGCCCAGTGCAGCTGTGTTCTCAGTATCAATGCTGGTGATCCCTGCCTGCTCAAGGACAGCAACATTTGTCACATAGTCAGTCCAGTGTATATTTAGGATTGTGCGTAAACGGCGCTGATGAAAGCGTTCGAGGAGTCGTAAGTGGTGGCGATAGGTAACCCATGTTTCAGACCCATAAAGGAGAATAGACAGTACAATGACTCTATACACATTGATTTTTGTACTTCGACTCAGGTGTTTATTACTCCAGACTCTTTTGTGAAGTCTTCCAAATGTGCTATATTCCTTGGCTAATCTGTGGTCGATCTCTTTGTCAATCTTGGCATCTGAGGAGATGATGCTTCCTAGGTAGGTGAACTGCTGAACGGACTTAAGCATAGAGTTGCTGATGGCAATGTGAGAATGGTGGTGTTCGTCCTGTGGTGCAGGCTGGTAAAGAACTTCCGTTTTCTTCAGGTTGACTTCCAGCCCAAACAGCTCTGCAGCTGTTGCGAAGCAAGATGTTAGGCGCTGCAGAGCTGCTTCTGTGTGGGCAACAAGGGCAGCATCATCAGTGAAGAGCAGCTCACAGACTAGATAGTTTAGAGTCCTGGGCGAGCCCTCAGCCGGCTTAAGTTAAATGAGCTACCATCAGTACGATAATGTATATTTATGCCGTTTTCTTCTTCAAGCTCTGCTGTAGCCCTTTGGAGCATCATGCTGAAGAAGATTGTAAATAAAGTTGGTGCAAGAACACAACCTTGCTTCACTCCATTGGTTATTAGAAAGGCCTCTGAAAGAGCATCACCATATCTGACTTGACCATGCTGGCCCTTGTTTAGCATGATCATCATTTTAAGGAATTTGGGGGGACATCCTAGTCTTTCCAGGATCTGCCACAGACCTTTTCTACTCACGTTGTCGAAGGCTTTGGTGAGGTCAACAAATGTTGCATAGAGACCCTTCTTCTGCTCTCTACATTTCTCTTGCAGTTGTCTAAGGGCAAATACCATATCTGTAGTACTCCTATTGGCTCTTAAGCCACATTGGCTTTCAGATAGAAGTTCTTCTGCAATGGCAGGAACTAATCTGTTCAGGAATATCCTTGCAAGGATTTTTCCAGCAGTAGAGAGCAGTGTTATGCCTCAATAGTTTGAGCAATCGGATTTTGCTCCTTTTTTCTTGTAAAGGGTGATGATGACTGCATCTCGAAGATCTGGTGGCAGTTCCCCCTTTTCCCAGCAATTCACAAGGAGTTTGTGGAATTTATCATGGAGTACATGACCTCCATGTTTCCAAAATTCAGGTGGGATTCCATCAATCCCAGCTGCCTTGCCTATGTTACACATTTTACCTAATTTTTACTGGTGTGAAGTACCATTGACGTAACATTTTTGAATAGTTTTCCTTCTAACTTTTGCGGATTTTTTCCAAGATTTTTCCCATAAACTACAGTCAATATCTCAGGCCCACTTTGTCATGGATTATTTAATGACTTTTTGTTCTAGTTCTCTTTCAGGAAAATTCTGTAAAATTTTGCTGTGAGATGTTTTCCATTATCAAATAAATCAAGTTAATTTTTTTCTGATTCATAGTCCTTCAGTTTAAGATCCATGTTAAATCTTTCAGTTAATTGCTTGTATAGCAACCAGTTTACATTTAGTCTGTCTTTTTCAAATTGTTCTCTTGTTTTTATCCTGAATTTGTGTTGCTTATCTCTTATTATTCATTCCTGGTATTTTTTTGTTTTCTCCTCTTCTGATCTAGTTTTACTGAAAAATGCCTCATGTATTGATATACAGAAGGGGATCTTCTTATAAATTTATAATTTTTTCCTGTTTTATCCAAACTTTCATGAGTGCTCTTCTGACATAATGATTTTCAAACTCTCTATTGTCTTTTGTTTTGCCCTACCAGACATAGACGACCATCCGTATCTTAGGTTAAATCCTTCTAATGTTAATAGTCTCTTGTTTTTTTAATAGCATCCAGTCTTCAATCCATGTTAGAGTGCTTGCCTGGTAGTACAACCGTAGGCACAGTAAAGTGCATTCCCCTCTGTCTTTTGTATCTGTTAATATTTTCTATTTTATTCTCAGCTTTCTTCCTGCCCATATAAATTTTGTTAGTTCTGTTTGTGAAGTCTTGGAGGATTTTTCATTCCATATAATTGGTAAGTTCTGGAAAAGGAACAGCAGTTTTGGAAGAATGATCATTTTGACAACCACAATTCTACCTAATAGTGATAATTGTAATTTAGTGCATCTTAACAGATTTCTTTTTATTTTCTTCCATGCCAAATTGTAATTGTTTTCAAATAGATCTCCATTCCTCTTTGTTATCCAAATACCTAAATATTTTTTCCCGTCCCCATTTAAAATCCTGATTTGTTGGTTAATTTTTTGGTTGATTTGTCTTGGAGATTTTTTTTTTGTCAACATCATTGTTTTTTCTCCTGCTTTATTTTAAAGCCAAAAAGTTCTTCAGATTCTTTGAGTACTCTGATCAATTGCTCTATATGTTCTGATGACTCTTCCATTATGAGATCATTAGTTATTATGAGATCATATTATGAGATCATTAGTGAATGTCTTGAACTTGATGCTAGTTCCATGAATGTTAGGAACTCCTCTGATGTTATTGTTAAGTATTTCCAATACTATGATAAATAGGAGTGGTGAAAGTGGACAGCCTTGTCTTGTGCCTTTTTAAATCTGTATTTGTTCTGTTTTCTCTCCATTGATTATTACCTGTGCAAACTGGAGGGGGTTGAACCATACTGGGAAAAACACTACATCTAGGTTAAGAGAAAGAATAAATCATTGACAAGTGTGCTGCTGAAAAGGGATTCCTCTGGTAAAGTATGTGAGTTAGCCTGCTTAAGGCAGCTGATGACCTGAATGATGACTCTTTGCTCTCTACCAGGAATGACCTGAATGATGACTCTTTACTTTCTACCAGAAAAGGACAGGATGTCTCGAAAGGTGTCCTTTCCCCCGGGAGGGGGGGGCAAAAATCCAAGCCCACTGACCATTATGCCTTCATTTTGCTCCACATGAGAGTTAATGACACTCCAAGGCATAGCCTTCAGGGATTATGAGGCTCTGGGTAGGAAGATGAAGCACCTTGATGCACAGGTTATCATTTCGTCTTTCCTCCCAGTTGAAGGAAATGGCCCCGAAAGGGAGAGAAAAACAGGGGAGGTAAACAACTGGCTCCACACATAGTGCCACCAGGAACAGTTTGGCTTCTTGACTCATGGGCTGTGGTTTCATGAAGATGGACTTCTGGCAAGGGGAGGGGTTGCACCTCACAGCAGTTGGCAGGAATGTTTTTGCTAACAGTCTCACAAACCTAATCAGAAGGGCTTTAAACTTAGGGAGACAGCCCAAACGTTATTTTTTTTTAATTTTATTTTTTATTTAGTTAGTTATTTATACCCCGCTCTTCAGCCACAGGGCTATCAGAGTGGCTTACAAATTGTTTTAAGCAGTAGCTATTTACACATCTAACTGCATTAAGCAGTTTCCAATGTGTGTTAGCTAATTGCCCCCACAAGCCGGGTACTCATTTTACCGACCTATGAAAGGATTGAAGGCTGAGTGAACCTTGGAGCCGGCTAGAATCGAACTTGCAACGTGGTGACTTGCAGTACTGGCATTTAACCACTGCGCCACCAGGGCTCCTGGTTATAGAGGGTTATAGAGGGAACTGGGCAAATAGTACAAGAACCCAACAGTGGGAGGGGAAAAAAACCTTTAATGAGCAGCTAGGGGGAATGACCCATGATCTTAGGTGTCCCTACACTAATGCACAGAGCATGAGAAATAAACAAGGTGAACTTGTACTCTTAACATAGCAAAGCAAATATGACATGATAGGCATCACTGAAACCTGGTAAGATGAGTCTCATGATTGGAATGTAGGAATAGAGGGGTATAACCTTTATAGGAGAAACAGATTAAAGAGGAATGGAGGAGGAGTAGCATTATATATCAGGGATGTTTATACCTGTGAAGAGATCCATGACTTAAATCCTGAAAGCCAGGATGAGAGCATCTGGGTAAAAATTAAGGGAGAGAGAAAGAACAATTATGTCACTGTAGGGGTCTACTACAGACCCCCAAGCCAGAATGAGGACTTGTATGATACCTTCCAGGAACAGATGACCAAACATTCAGAAAGGAGAGGTGTAGTAGTAATGGGAAATTTCAACTATCTTGATATTTCCCAGAAAAAAAACAAGGAAAATCTATCTTGATATTGTTTGGAAGTCATACTCTGCCAAGAATATAAGGTCCAACAAATTCCTCACTTGCCTTGCATACAATTTCATTGTCCAGAAAGTAGAAGAGACAATAAGGGGATCAACTATTTTAGATGTGATCCTAACTAAGAGAGATGATCTGGTTATGGTGTGAAAGTGGTGGGATCCTTAAGGGGGAGTGACAGTGTTCTCCTACAGCTGGTTATACAGTGGAAAGGGGAAGCCAAATGTAGTGAGACATGCATTCTAGATTTTAAGAAAGCTGATTTCAGTAAACTTAGCTCCCATCTTTACAGGGGGTGGATATGATCTCCTTGAAAGAAACCTCAATTTGCAGTGCTGGGACCTATCTTAATGGTCAATAGAGCCCCCCTAAACTTTGCATGCCCCCTAGCCAAGATGGCAGCTGCAAGTGAATTACTCACACTTTTAAATCCCCAGTGCCGATTTTTTTAAAAAGTTTGCCATGTGATATTTCACATTTACAAAAGAAAGAAAAGAAGAAAAGAGAGTAGAAGATCACCGTTTTATCAACTTACTGAACTCTCACATAGCCAAAAATCCAACATGGTGGTAGTAGGCACTTTCCCTGTTGCCTAGCCCCACCCCCATGTTCATCTGGCCAATCAGCTTATGCTGCTTCGTCGCAGCAATGTGAATGCAACTGTCCTGACAATTGCACATTTGCATCCCCTACAGAGCTATTTAAAAACTCCAAGAAAAGCTCTGAAGGGAAGCCTTTGGAGCTTTATGGTGAATTTGGTGTCCCCCTTCTGATTGAGACGTATTGATGTGAATGTCCATTTAGACACATTGCCTTCCAGGTGTTTCCCATTTGGATTATTTTCACCATTTGCACAGGGCCTTATACTAATACTTGGTGTGATACCATGGCCAGGAATACTAAAAGAGAAGGGAGTACAATTAAAAGTATTGCACAATTTCAAACAGTTCCAATGAGGAAGAAAAATGGGAGGTGTGTAAAGAAACCAGGATGGATGTCTAAAGGACTATCAACTGAGCTAAGGTTTAAAAGGGATGTGTACAAGAAATGGGAAAAGGGGGAGATCACCAAAGAGGAATTCAAACAAGTAGCCAGCGCATGTAGGGAGAAAGAGAGAGACGCTAAAGCTCAGAATAAACTAAGGCTAGTTAGAGAGGTTAAAAACCATTTTAAAAGGGCTTTTTTTGTTATGTCCAAGGTCCAACAACAAAAGCCCCTGATGAGCTGCCACTGTGGAATAGCCCATCTTGTTATCCAGGACTCAGAGTGGGTGAGTGGGCTCATCCCTATTCTTGGTGCTATGCAACAGGAATAGCTTCTCTGTGCTGCCACCCTTTCCCCATCCAGAGTCAGAGAGGAAGCAGCACAGTCACCATCCAAAAAAGTGAGGGATGCTTGTGAGGAAGAGACACCTAAGCATGCTGACTTTGCCTTTCCAACTGGGTGGCTGTGGGGATTTGGCCAGACCTGCCTAGAAGAAGTGGGTAGCTGACAGACTGCTTCTTATCATTGTGATGCTTTGTCACCCTGAAACATCCTGCATGCTGCAGCACTCTAGTCCTCAGGTTCAGAGCTGCCCCTACCATTAGGCAGAGTGAGGCCTTCCACACAAAACAACAGATGTGTGAAGGTGGCAGCAAGTTGTTGCAGAAAAAAACCGTGTGTCACATTGCTTGCCCTGTGACCCTTCACTTAATCTGCTGGTTCCATTGGCCATGGAGAATGGTCTCCCATTACTAGGGTGGAATGGCGTTTTGTGTATGGAAAAGGAAGAGGTGCGGACTTGTTCATCATTTAAGGAAGTCAAGTCATGCTGGAAATACAACATGCAGGGAGGAGCTTTGCTCACACTTTAAGGACCAGAGTTGCTTTGGGGGACACAATAAAAGAGTTCCTTCACACTAGTTATCAGTGTCCCAATTTTAAAAATTTTCATAGAATCATAGAATCATTTATGTTTTGCTATGAATGACACTGGCTCACTTTCTCCAGGTACTGTCGAGTGCTGGCTGCCATGGTCTACCTCAGCATCACCCCTGAAAGCTCACTTGCTGATGCCCCCGTGTGGATTTGTGCCTCTGGCCTGGCTCCCTCCCAGATTGTGACCCTGCATGCATCGCTGACCGATGAAAAGGGGGTGAGGTTTGAAGCCAGAGCCTTCTATCAGGCAAATGATGTTGGGGAGGTAGATTTGAAGCAGGTGCCTGCTCTGGGAGGTGACTATGTAGGTTTGTTGCCCAGGGTCCTCTTTTCCTCTCTGAAGCCTAACAAGATGTTCCACAGACTGATGAAACGGGATGTAATGGGAAGCCCTTTCCATATCCAGATCAGCCTCTTTGGCTCTTTTAAGTATCTGCTTTCACCAACAGATGTACCACTTGCAACCCATACTGTGGAAAGATGGTATGTGGCTCCTGGAGTGGAACGTTTCCAGATCAAGACTGGCCGAGTTCGGGGGGGCCTTTTTGTGCCTCCAGGTAAGATAACTTAATTCTCCTCCTCCCATACCTTCACCTTTTCCTTCCCATACCAGAGAGAAACATGGAATCAAACCCTTCCAGTAGCAATAATCTCTCAGTCTTCAATAAATCCAGTCTTTCAACCATACTAAACAACAAGCAGAGTAATATGCTTTAAAATCTGACAGGCCAGGTCTCTTTTTTTCTATTACCTTGTAAAATCTTAGGGGTCAGTTACACGGCAAAATAAATCCACTAGGAATTAGGCAAGAGTCCTAATAGTTCCCAATCTTCCGGAGCAAAGTCAGCGTATTCAGAAGGACAGGGGCCAAAAAACCCCATAAGTTGTGTGGTTACAGTTTTTGCAGTGTTTCCCGACTTTTAAAAAAAGTTTCGGCAGGTTGCGCAGTCTCTCTCTCTCTGGCTTTTCTTCGCAAACAAAGATTCAGGAAGGACTCATCCTGCGCTTTCTGCAAGCGCGCTGATGACTAAAAAGGCCAATCCGAGATAAACTAGTCCGGTTGCAGAAAGCACAGCAGAAGATCTCCTTGGGTGATGGTTCCGGGTTGTGATTCTTTCTGCGTTGTCATTTCTCTTCAAGACTTGTTCGGCGTGAGTTCTCAAATAAGGCTGCAGCATTGTGGATAGTGTGTCTCCATGCCTCCCGATGTGAGGCCAGGGCGGACCATTGTTGATGATCAGTTTGGCCGAGACTGAGATGTTGTTTCAGGGAATCCTTCTTTGCTTTTTTGGAATGCCCCTCTTACGCTGACCCGTGGCGAGTTCACTGTAGAGTACTATTTTGGGGAGGCGATGGTCCTCCATCCTAGAAATGTGCCCTGCCCAGCACAGCTGTGTTATCAATATCATGGCCTCAATGCTTGTGATCCCTGCTTGCTCAAGGACAGCAACATTCGTCACATAGTCAGTCCAGTGTATATTCAGGATTGTGTGTATACAGCGCTGATGAAAGCGTTTGAGGAGTCGTAAGTGGTGGCTATAGGTGACCCATATTTCAGATCCATAAAGGAGAATAGACAGTACAGTGGCTCTATACACACTGATTTTTGTGCTTCGCCTCAGGTGTTTATTACTCCAGACTCTTTTGTGAAGTCTTCCAAATGCACTATGTGCCTTTGCTAATCTGTGATCGATCTCTTTGTCAATCTTGGCATCTGAGGAGATGATGCTTCCCAGGTAGGTGAACTGCTGAACAGACATGAGCACAGATTTGCTGACAGCAATGTGAGGATGGTGGTGTTCATCCTGTGGTGCAGGCTGGTAAAGAACTTCTGTTTTCTTCAGGTTGACTTCCAGCCCAAACAGCTCTGCAGCTGTTGCGAAGCAAGATGTTAGGTGCTGCAGAGCTGCTTCTGTGTGGGCAACAAGGGCAGCAGCAGCAGCGAAGAGCAGCTCACGGACTAGATATTTTAGAGTCTTAGTGCGAGCCCTCAGACGGCTTAAGTTAAACAAGCTACCATCAGTACGGTAACGTATATAGATGCCATCGTCTTCTTCAAGGTCTGCTGTAGCCCTTTGGAGCATCATGCTGAAGAAGATTGTAAATAAAGTTGGTGCAAGAACACAACCTTGCTTCACTCCATTAGTTATTAGAAGGAACTCTGAAAGAGCATCACCATATCTGACTTGTCCACGCTGGCCCTCGTGTAGCAAGATAATCATTTTAAGGAATTTGGAGGGACATCCTAGTCTTTCCAGGATCTGCCACAGACCTTTTCTACTCACAGTGTCAAAGGCTTTGGTGAGGTCAACAAATGTTACATAGAGACCCTTGTTCTGCTCCCTACATTTTTCTTGCAGTTGTCTAAGGGCAAATACCGTGTTTCTAGTACTCCTATTGGCTCTTAAGCCACATCGCCTTTCAGGAAGAAGTTCTTCTGCAACAGCAGGAACTAATCTGTTCAGGAGTATCCTTGCAAGGATTTTTCCAGCAACAGAGAGCAGCCTTATGCCTCGATAGTTTGAGCAATCGGATTTTGCTCCTTTTTTCTTGTACAGGGTGATGATGACTGCATCTCGGAGATCTGATGGCAGTTTCCCTTTTTCCCAGCAATTCACATGGAGCTCATGGAATTTATCGTAGAGTGCATGACCTCCGTGTTGCCACACTTCAGGTGGAATTCTATCAATCCCAGCTGCCTTGCCATTTTTCATCTGGTGTCTGGCCTTAAGGGTCTCTTCCAAAGTGAGAGCTATGTCCAATTCATTTTTCATCGCTTTTTGTATCATATATTGGATAGCTGAGCCTTGGACTACTCGGTTGGCACTATAGAGACTTTGAAAATGTTCAGCGCATCGATTCAGGATGGAAGCTTTATCAGTAATTTATAAGTAATTAATGTTTGACCATCTGTACTGTATAAGGAGCTTTGGACCTGATAAGTAGTCCAAACACTGCTTTAAGAGCTTCATAAAATCCTCTAAGATCACCCAGATCTGCACAGTGTTGTGTCTTTTCCGCTATATTGATCCACCACTTGTTCTGCATGTCTCGGAGTTTTTGTTGAAGTTTACTACACGTGAGGCAGAAAGCTGCTTTTCTTACATGGTAGGTTGGCTGGGCGAGGTATGCCTGGTGAGCAGTTCTCTTCTTTGCCAACAGCTCCTGGATCTCTTGGTTGTTTTCATCAAAACAGTCTTGATTTTTCTTGTGTAAGAACCCGAGGGATTCTTCTGCAGACTGGAGGATACTGTTTTTGATATGTTGCCAAAGCACTGTGGGAGAAGGATCTGTAGGATGGTCTTCATGTTTTGTTTGCAGATTTGCCTGGAAGTTGTCTCTCATGGTAGTTTGTTGAAGATTGTTGACTTGGAGTCTCTTCTTTAAGATGCCACCCCTCTTAGGTTTGAACTTACGATGAAGATTTAGTTTACATCTGACGAGGTGATGATCTGTTTGGCATTCTGCACTGGGCATCACTCAGGTATGACGGACATCACGAATGTTTCTCTGGAGGACTAGAACATAATCAATGAGGTGCCAATGTTTGGATTGGGGATGCATCCAGGTTGTCTTCAAGCTATCTTTCTGCTGAAAGATAGTAAGATATTGTTTGTAATAGTCAGCTGTTGTTCTGCACAGAACTCTAGGAGGAGGCATCTGTTATTATTGCAATTTCCAACACCATGCTTGCCTAAGACACCTTTCCAGGCTTCAGAGTTCTTTCCTACTCTGGCATTGAAGTCACCAAGGATAATAATTTTAACTTCTACAGGGACTTTTTGTATGAGTTGGCGTAGGTCTGTGTAGAATTTATCTTTCTCTACAGGGTCGGCTTGCATAGTTGGGGTATATATACTAAAGAGAACATGTGGGAGGCGTAAGGAAATAATGCGATCAGAGTGTCCTGTTGGCATGGTTTCGAGTTTGGAGGCAATTGAGTTTTTAATCATAAAGCCTACTCCCGAAAGATGTTTTTCGGTTTTGGGTTTGCCAGACCAGTAGAGTGTGTAGCCAGCGCCGTGTTCTTTAAGGCTGCCTTCCTCATGGAGACGAACTTCACTAAGAGCAGCAATGTCAATATTAAGTCCTGATAGTTCATGGGCTATTAGGGCAGAACGATGCTCAGGCCGTCCACTATCTGCAGAGTCTCGCATGGTTCTGCAAGTGTCAGTTTATTTACACCTTTGGAGGCCAGTGTGTGCCTTTGTTTCTTTGCCTTGGTTTGACCGCATCAGAAGATGCCCGTTGGCCGTGGCTAGCCAACCAGGTAGATGGGGATGAGCTTTCGTTAGGCCACCTTTTCTAGGCCCCTCTCCATATAGAGCAAGCAGTGCTCTCTTTAAAAAAGGCTGCTTGGTTGTTCAGGATGCTGCCGAACAAGACTATCATCTCCCGGGTCAGACTCGAGTGACCAAAGTCCTGAACCGCCTGCATGCAGGGTTGGGTCTGCGGCTTCCAGTGCATCTTTGCACCTGTCATTTCATCCCTTGCCTATCGCTACAGGGCTTTTTTGGAACTGGGTTTGTCCTTCAAGCCTTTGCAATGTATTTTTCTGGTGGAGTGCAGCGTGCACAGAACTGGCCTCACCCTTTAAACCAAAGGTTCATAGAATTGTAAAATCATAGAATTGCAGAGTTGGAAGAGACCACAAGGGCCATCCAGTCCAACCCCCTGCCATGCAGGAAATCACGATCAAAGCACCCCCGACAGATGGCCATCTAGCCTCTGTTTAAAGACCTCCAAGGAAGGAGACCCCACCACACTCCGAGGGAGTGCGTTCTACTGCCGAACAGACCTTACTGTCAAAAAGTTCCTCCTAATGTTGAGGTTCATCTGCTATGGCCTTGCAAGCATGGACGGCAGCAGCCAGGTCCTCGGGTCGTAGGTTTGATTAGAGTTTCCTTCTCTTAGATGGTTGACCTTACAGGGTTGGACGACCACCATCTGCCCGGGTTTGGGATTAGAGTTTTCCTTCTTCTAGGATGGTTGCCATGAGGCTAGAGAGTCCATCCTGCCCTTTGACGCTCTTAGTCAGACCCTTCGGTTTTGACCTGCCTGGCATGTGAGACCCTACCGATGGCTATTATGCCACCGCCAGCATAGCTCAAAACATCATTAGGGTACGCAAGCCTCTCTCCCACGACAAGGGGGCATCAATGTAGAGGGAATTACCAGCAACAATTGCTAAGCAGGGGTTCACAGCAGAGCTGAGATGCCATTGGTCGGTGGTCAGAGGTGGCGGGCTTGCAAGGGATACCATGCAAAACTTGATCTGCCATTTTTAAAATTACAAACTGGGCAACCCCATCTCTCTCCTCTTCCCTGTTCACGGGCTGTAGGGGCAGATAGATGGGCCTACGGGACTGACAATGGAACCCCATTTGGAAGTGGCGCAGTGTTTCACACAGTCACACCACTCCCGAGGCCTCCAAGAACAGCGCTTTCACTGTGTATGTGGGTGGCTAGAGACCCAACGATAGCCCCGGGTGTGGCGCAGCACCATCGGGTCTCGGCCTCACCCCCACACACACACACACACACACCACAGACTCTGACCACAGAGGTCCCGGGAAGCGGCTCAGCAGTTCAAACAGCAACCCCGCTCCCGAGGCCTCGAAGGCCAGCGCCTTCGGGGTGGGGGAAGAGGGTGAAGAGACAGGCGAGCAATGGAACTGTCAGTCCCATTGCCCACCTGTCCTCCTGCAGCCTCTTCATCCCTCCCCCCCTTTCCCATTCTCCAGCTGCGGGGATGAACGGGGAAGGGGAGGAAGCACGGAGGAAGAGGCTGCAGTGATGGACAGGTGAGCAATGGGACTTTCAGTCCCATTACCAGCCTGTCCCCTTGCAGCCTCTTCATTCCTTCCCCTCACTGCCCCGTTCACCAGCTGCAGGGATGAATGGGGAAGGAGTGAAGCATGGAGGAAGCGGCTGCAGCAATGGACAGGTGAGCTATGGGACTGTCAGTCCCATTGCCTGCCTGTCCTCCTGCAGTCTCTTTGTCCCTTCCCCCCCTTCCCCATTCACTGGCTTCAGGGACGAACAGGGAAGCGGGGGAAACACAGAGAAAGAGGCTGCAGCAACGGACAGTTGCCCACCTGTCCTCCACTGCAGCCTCTTCCCAGGGCCTCTGGGGAGCAGAGTGGGGGTGTGGATGAGACCCAACAACAGCAAAGGTGATGCACTGTGCCTGTGGCTGTCGTTGGGCCTCTGGCTGCCCCCCCCCCGAAGGCCTGGCCTTGGAGGCCTCAGGAACGGCATGGCCATTTGAACCCAGGGCCCCTGAAGTCAGTGTCCATGGCATAGAGGGTTGCAAGGCTGAGACCCAATGACACTGCGCTGCACCCAGGGCTGTCGTTGGGCCTCTGGCCGCCCCCCCCCCACCCCGAAGGCCTGGCCTTGGAGGCCTCGGGAGCGGCATGGCCGTTTGAACCCAGGGCCCCTGGAGTCAGTGTCCGTGGCACAGGGGTTGCAACGCTGAGACCCAATGACACTGCACTGCACCCAGGGCTGTCGTTGGGCCTCCGGTCCCACACACACACACACCGGAAGCATTGGCGTTTGATGCTTCAGGAGTGGTGTGGCTTTTTGAATCTGGGGCCTCTGGGGTGAGTGTCCGTGGCACAACCCAACAACAGCAACGGTGCTGTGCTGCACCCAGGGCTATCGTTGGGCCTCCGGCCAGCATCCCCACACACTGCAAACGCCCTTTCCACCCCGGTGAGAGATAGGCTTCCATGACTGTCAGTCACAGAGACCATGCCCCCCCCATGTGAACTGCAAATTCGAAAAACTATCAGATGTTATCAAAGAAATGACTTTCCAGAGAAAATCGTGTAAATTGCTCAGCACTGGTTTGAAAGAGAGGTAAGCTGGTATTTTCCGAATTAAAAACTGTTGTGTAACTGACCCATTAAATCTCATTCAAGGTCTTCTGCCTTGCCAAATGAAAGCGGACAAATCTTTCTGCCATTGTTTGAAAGGTTTGTCATTTAATATGATTGGTACAGCTTGGAAAAGAAATAACATTTTAGGTAACATGTTCATCTTAATGATTGAAATTCTGCCCATAAGTGACAGTTTCAGCTTATTCAATTTCTGCAAGTCTTGCTTAATTTCACTCCATATTTTACTATAATTATAAGTGAACAAATTTGAATGTTTGCATGAGATATTAACCCCTAAGTACTTTACTTTTTTAACCATTTGAAAATCCAATTTTTCATACAGTTGTTTTTGTTTAGACTTAGGGGCTTACGCACTCCAAAGAAAAGCAACAAGGCAGCAGGACCATTTCATCTCCCATGGTGCCCATCATTTTTTTTGTCCCAGTAGCCTGGGGGACCAAGGTAAAACAGTGTCTTTTTGCTAACCAGAAAAACTCATTAGCACAGTTTTACCTCGGTCCCCCATGGGACCAGAATGAAAGAACATCGAAAGAACTGTGACATCATGCGGTAAGGCAGCAGGGAAGATGGAACACTCCTGCTGCCTTGCCACTTTTCTCTGGAGTGCAGTAAACCCTTTGGCCATATTCCTGATCAAGATCACCATATTCTCTTAACTGATCTTGAAACCAGCTAACTCTCCATATTCTTTCAGAACTTTCAGAACTTTCAGAGTGTCCATAGAATAGAACAGAATCTTTGTTATGATCATAGACCAGCATAGGTAAAAAGGGGATACAGAACAAAAGAAGATAAAAGCACAGGTTAAAAACAGATTGTTTATTTATTTTTTTTATTTTCCAAAATTTTCCTCATTTTGAAGAGTTGGTCATTTGAGGTGAAGAGTGTTTGGGACAGCTACTAAGAGGCCAATGCATCTGTTGTACAGAAGAGTCTGGGAGGCTTGAATGTGTTTTTTCCCCCTTTATGCACTTTCCCCCTTTTTTCTTTTTTCTTCTTTTGGGTTTTTTGGGGGAGGGGGCTGGTTTGTTATGTGCTGTGTGTTATATGATTTATGTATACCTGGTCTTTGGATGTTTTCATTTTTGTTTTTATTATTCTGTTAGATATTAATAAAGATATTTTAAATATATATTCCCTCTCACTTTCTGATTCTTATCTCATCTGCTTCCCAATCAGGAATAAGGACAATGAGACAGAGAAACCTGTCCACTCATACAATTAATATCTAGTCAGCAATATAGCCTATGTAGTCATAAATAGGGATGATGTCAACTGGAGTGATATATACAATAGAAAATTGTGTAAAATTAAGACACTGAGATGCAACACCCAAAACACCACTCCTCCCACGTTCTCCATATGCTGTGATTTGAATTTATTTACATTGCACTACCCATCATTAAAAGAAAAGAGACCTCAAGACGGATGGGACTTTCTCAAAAGGGAGATGCTGAAGGCACAATTTCAAACAGTACCAATGAGGAAGAAAAATGGGAGGTGTCTCAAGAAACCAGGATGGATGACTAAAGAACTTTCAACGGAGCTAAGTTTTAAACGGAAAATGTATAGGAAATGGGAAAAGGGGGAAATCACCAAAGAAGAATTCAAACAGATAGCGAACCTGTGTAGGAGTAAAGTCAGAAAAGCTAAAGTGCAGAATGAGCTCAGGCTTGCTAGAGAGGTTAAGAACAATAAAAAGGGGTTTTTTGGGTATGTCCACAGCAAAAGGAGGAAGAAGGAAATTGTAGGGCCACTACGTGGAGAAGATAGCAAAATGCTAACAGGAGACAGAGAAAAGGCAGAATTACTCAACACCTTCATTGCCTCAGTGTTTTCAGAAAAGGAAAAGGGTGACCAACCTGAGGAGAAAGAAACAGAGGACACAATAGGGGAAATTCAGCACAGAATAAACAAAGAGGTAGTACAGGAATAACTTCTTAATCTAAAGGAATTTAAATCTCCAGGACCAGATGAACTACATCAAAGAGTATTAAAAGAGCTGGCAAATGTAATCTCAGAGCCATTGGCAATAATCTTTGAGAACCCCTGGAGAACAGGAGAAGTCCCAGCAGACTGGAGGAGGGCAAACGTTGTCCCCATCTTCAAAAAGGGAAAAAAAGAGGATCCCAACAATTATCGTCCAGTTAGTCTGACATGAATACCAGAGAAGTTTCTGGAGCAGATTATTAAACAGAGAGTCTGTGAACATTTAGAAGGCAATGCCATAATCACAAAAAGTCAACATGGGTTTCAGAGAAACAAGTCATGCCAGACTAATCTGATCTCTTTTTTTTGATAAAATCACCAGCTTCCCCATAACATTCTTGCAAACAAGCTTGTAAAATGTGGGCTAGACAAGTTAACTGTTCAATGGATTTGTAATTGGTTGACCGGCCGAACCCAAAGGGTGCTCAGCAGTGGCTCCTCTTTGTCTTGGAAGGATGTGACCAGTGGGGTGCCACAGGGTTCTGTTCTGGGTCCACTGCTATTCAACATCTTTATCAATGACTTGGATGAGGGAATTAGGGGCATACATCAAATTTGCAGATGACACCAAATTAGGAGGAGTAGCTAATACCCTAGAGGACAGGATCAAAATTCAAAATGACCTGAATAGACTAGAAAGCTGGGCCAAAGCTAACAAAATGAAATTCAATATGGAGAAATGTAAGGTACTGCACTTAGGGCGAAAGAATGAAATGCATAGATGTAGAATGGGGGAGACCTGGCTGAATGAGACTACGTGCAAAAGGGATCTAGGAGTCCTAGTAGACTACAAATTGAACATGAGTCAACAGTGTGATGTGGCAGCTAAAAAAGCCAATACGATTTTGGGTTGCATCAATAGAAGTATAGTGTCTAGATCAAGGGAAGTAATAGTGCCGCTCTATTCTTTTTTCCAGGCCAAACATACCCAGCTCCCTAAGTCTTTCCTCATAAGACATGCTTTCCAGACCTTTCACCATTTTAGTCGCCCTCCTCTGGACACGCTCCAATTTGTCAATATCCTTTTTGAATTATGGTGTCCAGAACTAGACACAGTATTCTAGGTGAGGCCTGACCAAGGCAGAATAGAGTGCCACTATTACTTCCCTTGATCTAGACACTATACTTCTATTGATGCAGCCCAAAATCGCATTGGCCTTTTTAGCTGCCGCATCACACTGTTGACTCAACTTGTGGTCTACTAGGACTCCTAGATCCCTTTCGCATGTAGTCTCATTCAGCCAGGTCTCCCCCATCTTATATCTATGCATTTCATTTTTCCGCCCTAAGTGTAGTACCTTACATTTCTCCATATTTAATTTCATTTTGTTAGCTTTGGCCCAGCTTTCTAGTCTATCCAGGTCATTTTGAATTTTGATCCTGTCCTCTAGGGTATTAGCTACTCCTTCTAATTTGGTGTCATCTGCATACTTGATAAGCATGCCCTCTATTCCCTCATCCAAGTCATTGATAAAGATGTTGAATAGCACTGGGCCCAGGACAGAACTCTGTGGCACCCCGACTGGTCACATCTTTCCAAGATTCAATTGCCTACCTGTCATATTTTCCTTTATTCTAAGCAGGTCAGGAGAATCACAGTCCTGGCTGCTCAGCTAGCCCAAACAGTATAACATGTGATATCAAATAAATCAGCCATATTAAGAAGAATTTGTAAAAGGTTATTGTGTGCCTTCAAATTGTTTCCGACATACGGCAACCCTAAGGTGAAACTATCATGGGGTTTTCTTGGCAAGATTTCTTCAGAGGGCAGTTTGCCTTGGCCTTCCTCTAAGGCTGTGAGAGAGTGTGACTTGCCCAAGGTCACCCAGTGGGTTTGCATGGCTGAATGGAAATTAAGACCCTGGTCTCCAGAGCCCTATGGTTTGTCTAAAGGAGCAAGAAAAAATTGAGTGCCCCACAGTAATGGCAATTCATAACAGCTGCAAGTTGTCTTAACGGGTTCCCGCCCCCCATCAAAAACCTTCACATGCTTTCCTGTCAAGATGGCAGCCACAAGTGAATTACTCATGTTTTTACTACTGTAATGTGCCATTGCTGAACTTATTTTTAAAAAACAAAACAATTTCCACTATGTGCTGGAGCGATATTTTACATTTGCAAAAAAAAGGAAAATAACACCCTATTTTCTCACCTTAGCACTCATTCACTAAGGCAGAAATCCAACATGGCAGCAGTGGTCGCTTGCCCTGTTAGCAAGTCCCGCCCCCCTCAGTCAGCCAATCAGCTTCATGCTTCCTCTCCTAGGGGAAAGCAATTCAAAGTGAATTGCTTGTTCCCACAAGCAGGAATGCTCATTACCCACACAGTATTTTAAAAACTTCACGGAAAAACGCACTTTCCTAGCATGCAGTATAGGGTAGTTTTTGCCCCCCTCCTTCTGAATACGGCAAATCACTTCGGGTTGCCATTAAGACAACATGTGTTCTCCTCAAACTCTATGAGGATTATTTTTACCATTTCGACAATGCCCTAATCCAACACTCAAACCACTACACCATACTGGCTCTTTTGTAAAAGGTAATCTTGCTATTCTTGTAAAGGCCAGTAACGTCTGTAATCTTTTATTTCTTCTCACTTCTCAGAGAAGATGACTGTTACACTATGAGCATGTTTATACCATCCTCCCTTTGCAGTGAATTGTTTTAATTTATTTATATTGTATATATGTCATTCGTTCATAACCAAGCATTGAAAATCTCCACAAATTACCAGCTGATGATGATCCATCTACTACACTTGAATGGCTTCCTTGGCTCACAACCAGCTATTAGCTACTGGATAAATAGATTTTGGGGGCCTATTTAATCTGTGACTAATTCTCATGAGAGGGCCAGGCCACATAATTCCAAGCTGAATTGGAAATTATAGTACAGGTCGACCCCTGTATTCATGGGGGATACGTTCCAAGACCCGCTGTGGTTATCTGAAACTGTGAATAGGGAACAGAAGAAAACCACTAAGAAATTTAAGAATATATCATATGATCCTGGTCATGATTGTCTGCTGTAGATTCTCATATTAATGAGGAACTGCAAAGTAATACCATTTTGATGGAACAGTTATTAAATTCCCTGGAGATGTCTCGAGATGTGAGGTTCTTTCCCATCTAAAGGCTTCCCATCCTGATTTTAATTCCTCTTGCCTAGATTTCTCAATCTGTTCACAAAGAGAAAAATAAATGGTTTATTCCAGGAAAAACAGAACATTAAACAATCATTTGCTCAGGGTTGACACTAAATGATAGAATATAGGGAAGAAGGTATGGCAGACAAACAGATAACAAGCAAGATTGTAAAGAATGCACATAGGCATTTTGAACAGAAGCATTTGGGAAGAAAAGACCATGAACTGACTCCCAGAGTTTAGCCCTAATCCCACTTCCAAGGGAATACGCCCCATTGAATTTGGCAGAGTTTATTCTGAATCATCATGCACACGCTTGTTCTAATCATGCCTTGTAATTACTGGTTTCTACTTTGCTGTGTTGTTTAATTTCCCTTTTGATGTTGAGGATTACCTAATAGGTACACATGACATCAGTTATATTTTGTGAAGCAGAATGGTGGGAGCTGTGATCCAGTAATACCTGGAAGGACACATATTCCCCATCCCTGCCTCAGTACCTTCCCTTTTCAAAAGCATTCATGCACTAATGGCTGAATACAATAAGAAGAATAAGCAATCTAGTTTCCACTCATGTTTTGGATGACAACTCCCATCAGGTCCAGCCATCATGTGAGGCAGTGGTGGGAAATCATGAGGCAGCACATTTTCCTTTCTGCAGGACAAATTATATGCAGGGATGTGGCCACAGATGTTACTCAGTCTCCAACCAAAGCACTGGGTGGAGCTTCTCAGCATGATACTTTCGACAGGGATTGTAGGTCCCTTTAAAGCATTATGATTCCACTTTAACTAACATTGTTCTATCCTATGGAATCCTGGGGCTGGCAGTTTAGGAAGCAATATTTAGATTTCTCAGCCAGAGACATTTTCTTTTTACTGCCATTTAGATGAATAACTGGCAGCCTGAGCCAAATCTTTTTTGTCTTGGGATTCCTGACATTCCGCTACTGCAAAACGTAAATAATTGTGCAGTTTAAAAAATAAAGTTCCAAATACTGTACATTTTTCTTAACGCCCTCTAGTGGCCAGCTGTTAAAACTAGGGTAACCAGAGGGTGCTTAAATACAGTACCCTAAAGGCACCAGATCCTGTCTGATCTTGGAAGCTAAGCAGGGTCAGCTCTGGTTAGTACTTGGGTGGGAGACTGCCAATGAATACCCGGTCCTATAACCTATATTTCAGAGAAAGGAACTAGCAAAACCATCTCTGAGTACTCCTTGCCTAAGAAAACCATATGAAATTCATGGGGTCGCCATAAGTCAACAGGCAACTTGAGGGCACACACACACACACACACAACCAGAGACTTGTATTGACTCCAAGGGAGAGTGTTCCTACAGATTAAAAAGGGGAGATGTCTAAATTCAGTGGTGTATAGAACCTCCCTGGAATAGGCATGGGAAGGAGGGGGCACAAATAAGCCCCCAAACCAACCAACCAGAAAGCTCAGAAGATGAAGCACATTAAGAGAATCATCCCAATCTTTCCAGTGTTCAGTCTGTGAGTGACATTGCTTGTGTACCCAAAGCAGCACTACCCACATACACAACAGAGGTATCAGGAGGACAGAGGAACCCCAACATCTGAAGTAACAAAACAAAAGGGGGAGCCATTAATGGGGAGGAGGACTCAAAATTGGCCAGTGAAGACTGAGTAGGCTAAGAAGCCACAATATGCTAACTAACTATTTCAGACAGGCTGGGAGAGGGTACCAGAAGAAGGGGAAATGGAATGGAGTATGTCATGCTGTAAACAGGTGAGTAACATGTGGTCTTCCAGAAGTTGGTGGACTATTGCTCCCATCAGCCTTAGTCACCATAGCCGATGGTGAGGAATGTTGGGAGCTGCAGTGTGTGATACGTGCCCACCATCCTTGATCCAATGATGACCACTGTAAAGCACACCCAGTGAAAATGCTACCATGTTGAGGGCACGGGATTCAGAATAAATTAGCATCAATTAGAATTAACAAACCTATTTTCCCAGCAGGGTTTTATTGTGTTTTAGCAGCTATGTGATGGGAAAATGTTCAGTGGGAGAAGCTTTTCCAAAAGGTCTCAGTCTTAGTGATTTTTTAAAATGACAAAATTAATAATTAACATAACAACTTGCTCTAATAATAATAATAATAATAATAATAACAACAAAATGTATTTATATCCCGCCCCTCTACAAAATGCAATCGGGGCAGTTTACAATAGTTAAAAATATACATTTAAAACCCTCCATCCCACCCCCTTAAAATACAATTAAATAATCCAAAAAATTAAAACATACTTAATAAATACTAAAAATAAGAATAAACAATAAACAGTGGCTGTTTCGGGATTGGGCTAAATTAGATTTTTCTTTCTGACAGTACTAACAAGTGTTAAGTTATGGTGCCTCTGCCATTGGCTATAAGAAATCTTCCACCAATGTCACCCCTTTCTGCATTACTGCTGCTGCCCAGTAACTGTTTGGCACATTTAGTCTGGTTCCTCAGCAAAAGCCTGTCTAACATGGGAGTCCTTACTAGCAGCACTGCTTTCACTTCACCCCGGATTGCTGCCTAAGGTTGTCTCAGTCCACCTAATAGTAGGGCTTGTCCTATATGGACAGGAAGAGTAGGACTGCAACATTAATGAGCAAATACTTCTAGCTTTACATCATCTTCATCCCTTATCAATTCAGAGCAAGAATAGGTGAGGAAGCAAAAAAAAAAAGTGGCAGAGAGAAAGAGAGATATGTCACTGGGTTGGAGAGCCCATTTCTCTTTGGGCTGAGCTTTGTACTTTTCACCTGATCCCTCATTAGTTCCCTGCACATCACCAGGTGCAGGCTCTACTTGTTGAGTTCTCACTCCAGCCAACCCCACACCTCCACTGACCCTATAAAGGCACAAACTTCCTGCACCTGAAGTCTTATAGAGGGCGGATGTTTGGTCCTGTTTATTGCTGCAGCCATGGGGCTGGGTTGTGGGTTTTCTGTGGGTTCACTAATCTTGGTAATTTGGGGCTTGTGTTATGGGCAAGGTGACTTTTGGAGAGCTGGCCCCTCAGCCCTGCGGTACCAGTATAACTGTGGAGAACATGGCATACAGCTGCTTGTGTTTCCTCGCCAGGACCGGGATGTCCGCTTTAAAGTTGTGGGTAAGGAATACTTTCTTCTCTCTTACTGAGGTTATAAGGAGGACAACTGAAGATAAGAGGACTGTGGGTACTCTAGAATTCTGAAGATAGGACTGTGACTACTCTAATTTCCTGTCTTTATTGGCATAAGAAGAAAAGGGAGGCTCTAGAAACTGTTTAACAGTGGCAGAGTAGTCATTTTTAGAATGGATGCAAAACAGACAGCTGGTTGCTGTTTCTATATACAGTACTCTTCGCTACTCCCCTCATACTCTAGTCTCCTGTCTGAGAGAAGACTACATACAAAGTTGTTCCACAGTACCCAAATACCCAGCAGAACTGTCCCTGTTGTTAGTTAGAACGAAACAGTTTCCTTGGATAGTAAGTTTTGGATGTCATGAAAACACACACACACACACACACAAAATTAGTTTTTTTAGTCTACTACTATTGTGGTGGGTTTTTTAAAAAACTGCTAAAGATGGAGAAAGGTGTTTTTGGAATGTGGGTTTTTGTTTGTTTGCCTTAATCATAAAAATAATTTGCTTGGCTTTGGCAATTTGCTACTTACATGCCCTTTGTCTGGGTGAATGGAGGGAAGGGTATCATTTCTAGATTTGCCTGAAGCAAAATGTCTTGCCTCGCCCTGACACTATGTTAGGTATCGAATCTATCAGAGCTCCTATAGTCTTTCCAAGCCTGTTAAATCTCTCAGTAGTATTATTTTCCTCAAATCTTGCTTGGCTACATATAGGTCTTGTTTCAATAGAGGATATTCTTAGAAACCTTCCCACCCACCCAACACACACACACTTTCCTCTTTTGAGATGCTGAAGCTGTGAACACAACCACCTGCCTTGCAAACGCCTCTCATATTGAATGGTATGAAGACACTTGCAGCTTCATTGTGGCTTGGAACATTATATCTAGAGTGAAACATTTAACAGGAGAGGAAACTTTGAAGCTGTGAAGCTAAAGGAAACACAGAATACTATATTTTTATCTAATTTAAATTATTGATTTATTCTATAATTGTTTAAATTGTTTATACTATTATCTGTATGCTGCCCTGAAATCTCATGATAAACCTGCATGGCAAGGGGGTTAGACTAGATAACGCTTCAAATTCCTTTCAGCTCTTAAGAGTCTGAGAGTCTATTTAAATAAATTCTACTCTGTGCAAAAATGGCCAATACTGAATTTGTGGCAGAAAGGCAGAGCAGGCTAATAACAGGTTTAAAATGTATATATTTGCTTCCCAAACTCACCTAGTTTAATAAACTCAAAAACTTCTAAGCTCCTAACTTGAGAACACTTAACCCAGCAGCAGATGTAATGCTATCTATGCTAAATTTGATTTCAGTAGAATATTCCCTCTGGATATTTAGGGTTGGGCTGCATGTCCAGCTTCTGCTTGGCAGTAGTGTTCTGAGGGAAAGGCAGATACCGTACTAGTTGCAGCAATCATGAGAATATGTACCGTAGTTGCCATCACAACTGCAGGAGTTAAGGCTCTTGAATCTGGTCCTAGGCCACTAACCTCTAAGGCACTTATACAAAAGACAAGTGAGACTTCTTGAATGCTTCTTATTTCCCTTGCATGGACTTATCCTACATTAACTTGCATGACAAAGTTATTAAGTTAACATGCATTATCTCTTGTCAACAGATGAGTTTGGGACAGCCTTTGAAGTTTCAAATTGCTCCATTTGCCGGCACTGGATCACATCAAATGATGGGTCTGTTACATTCTCTGCTGGCTATAACGGCTGCCATGTGCTAAAAAAGGTGAGGCTTGTGTGTGGCTATAAACAGAATTCTACATTGCAGTGCTGAACAATGCTGTCATATTTGGTTGAGTCTCCCTTATCTGAAATGCTTGGGACCAGAGGTATTTTGGATTTTGGAATATTTCAGATTATAGAATACTCACATATGCTTAATGAGATATCTTGGAGATGCGGTCCAAGTCTAAACACGAAATTCATTTATGTTTCATATGCACCGTATACACCTACCCTGAAGGTAATGTTATAGACAATGTTTTTTAATAATTTGGGGCATGAAACAAGGTTTATGTAGATTGAACCATCACGAAGCAAAAGCATCACTGTCTCAGCCACTCATATTGACAATTTTGGATTTTGGAATATTTTGGATTTTGGAATTCTGGATAAGGGAGACTGAACCTGTATTCAAATTGTGTGCTGTCTTCAAAGTATTCAAGAAGAGCCATACAAGCACCCCATTGCCCATAGAAGGGGGCTGTAAACTCCTCATGTTGCATAATCCTGATCACACATGCATGACAGGGAGCTCCTGAGGATGCTTCTTGCCTCATTCACTCTTACACGAGCCATGTCAGGGAAGTTGCTACAAGTCTGCCTGATACAAAGATGCACAGTTAGCTATGAGTCTAAGCAAGGATTGGAAGTTAGTTCTCCCCACTCCTATCTAAGCATGGTATATCAACCTAGGAAAGCCTAAGTCGTATAGAACATACATCAGGCCTAATGAAGCAGTGTGTCTTCCTGATGTTGGATTGCAACTCCTATCAGTCTTAGCTAACATACCCAATTGTAAGAAATGTTAGAAGCTGCAGTCAAACAATATTTGGACTGCACCGTTTTCCCCATCCCTGGTTTAATTGGGGTTTTGTGGTGCTTCTCCTTCAGGGCCTGTACTAATAGGACTGTCTGATAGAATGCAAGCTGGAGTAGAAGATTATATTGACATTACAAGCATTGGAAACAGTAGATCTTTGCACACTAGAAAGGAAATATACTAGGAGTAAGATCTTGGCCCTCTAGAACTGTATAGTGATATCCTCTGCCAGAAAAAACTGGGTCTGGTGAAGTTTCATGGCAGCCTTCCCCAGCCTGGCACCTTTCAGATGTGTTTCAACTGAGATGCCTGTTAGCCCCAGACATTGGCAAAACTGGCTGGAGATTATGACAGCTGTGGTCCAACAATATTGGGAGGGCACTCAGTTGGGAATGGTATGTGAGGATGCTCCATCTTGTCTGGTTCCAAACAATCTAGCCTAGTAGGTTAATCAATACTCTCCACCAATGCTTTTTTTTATTACTAAAACTAGATTTGACAGGATCATAACAAGGTTATGATGATCCCATATTCTAAACACTGTGGTTTCTGATTTCTTAAAACCTCTACTCCAATTCCTGCCTCTGACATGAATTATATCTATGATAAAAGGTCATACCTACATTAATCTGGCTCAATGTCTTTGTAGGATGGCAGGAACCATTTAAAGGTCCGTCTGGAGGAACTAACAAGTAACAGAAGAATTGCTGCTGCTCATGATATCAACATGATCTGCCCAAGGCCACAAGAATATATCCCGGGACTAGAGGACAACATGCGTCTCGGGCCTCCACCTCAGCCTGAGCCTGGTCTAACGCACCTTGAATCTCAGCCCCGGCCTTTGCCCAGCCTAGTGCGCCCAGAGGCTCAGCCACAGCCCCAACCCGTGCCTGGCCTAGTGCGCCCAGAGGCTCAGCCACAGCCCCGGCCTGTGCCTGGCCTAGTGCGCCCAGAGGCTCAGCCACAGCCCGTGCCCGGCCTAGTGCGCCCAGAGGCTCTGCCTCAACCCCAGCCCGTGCCCAGCCTAGTGCACCCTGAGGCTAAGCTTCAGCCACGGCCTGTGCCCGGCCTAGTGCACCCAGGGGTTCAACTGCAGCCCAGGCCTGGGCCCGGCCTAGTGCAGCCAGAGACTCAGCCACAACCCGTGCCCAGCTTAGTGCACCCAGAGTCTCAGCCCCAGCCTGTACCTGGCCTAGTGTACCCAGAGGTTCAACCTCAGCCCCGGCCCGTGCCTGGCCTAGTGCACCCTGAGGCTCAACCTCAGCCCCAGCCTGTGCCTGGGCTAGTACGCCCAGAGGCTCAGCCCTGGCCTATGCCTGGCTTAGTGCACCCAGAGGTTCAACCTCAGCCTTTGCCTAGCCTAGTGCGCCCAGAGGCTCAGCCTCAACCGCGGCCCGTGCCCGGCCTAGTGCACCCAGAGGTTCAGCCTCAGCCGCGTCCCATGCCTGGCCTAGTGCGCCCAGAGGCTCAGCCCCGGCCTGTGCCCGGCCTAGTGCGCCCAGAGGCACAGCCTCAGCCCAGGCCCCTGCCCGGCCTAGTGCGCCCAGAGGCACAGCCTCAGCCCAGGCCCCTGCCCGGCCTAGTGCGCCCAGAGGCACAGCCTCAGCCCAGGCCCCTGCCCGGCCTAGTGCGCCCAGAGGCACAGCCTCAGCCCAGGCCCCTGCCCGGCCTAGTGCGCCCAGAGGCACAGCCTCAGCCCAGGCCCCTGCCCGGCCTAGTGCGCCCAGAGGCACAGCCTCAGCCCAGGCCCCTGCCCGGCCTAGTGCGCCCAGAGGCTCAGCCTCAGCCCAGGCCCGTGCCCGGCCTAGTGCGCCCAGAGGCTCAGCCTCAGCCCCGGCCCGTGCCCGGCCTAGTGCGCCCAGAGGCTCAGCCTCAGCCCCGGCCCGTGCCCGGCCTAGTGCGCCCAGAGGCTCAGCCTCAGCCCAGGCCTGTGCCCGGCCTAGTGCGCCCAGAGGCTCAGCCTCAGCCCCGGCCCGTACCCAGCCTAGTGCAACCAGAGGCTCCACCTCAGCCCCGGCCTATGCCTGGCCTGATGCGCCCAGAGGCTCAACCGCAGCCCAGGCCCGTGCCCAGCGTAGTGCACCCCGAGGCTCAGCCCCGGCCCATACCTGGCCTAGTCCACCCAGAGGCTCAACCGCAGCCCAGGCCCGTGCCCAGCCTAGTGCGCCCCGAGGCTCAGCCCTGGCCCATACCTGGCCTAGTGCGCCCCGAGGCTCAACCGCAGCCCAGGCCCGTGCCCAGCCTAGTGCGCCCCGAGGCTCAACCGCAGCCCAGGCCCGTGCCCAGCCTAGTGCGCCCCGAGGCTCAGCCCCGGCCCATACCTGGCCTAGTGCGCCCCGAGGCTCAGCCCCGGCCCAGGCCCGTGCCCAGCCTAGTGCGCCCCGAGGCTCAGCCCTGGCCCATACCTGGCCTAGTGCGCCCCGAGGCTCAACCGCAGCCCAGGCCCGTGCCCAGCCTAGTGCGCCCCGAGGCTCAGCCCCGGCCCATACCTGGCCTAGTCCACCCAGAGGCTCAACCGCAGCCCAGGCCCGTGCCCAGTCTAGTGCGCCCCGAGGCTCAGCCCCGGCCCATACCTGGCCTAGTGCACCCAGAGGCTCAACCGCAGCCCAGGCCCGTGCCCAGCCTAGTGCGCCCCGAGGCTCAGCCCCGGCCCATACCTGGCCTAGTGCACCCAGAGGCTCAACCGCAGCCCAGGCCCGTGCCCAGCCTAGTGCGCCCCGAGGCTCAGCCCCGGCCCATACCTGGCCTAGTCCACCCAGAGGCTCAACCGCAGCCCAGGCCCGTGCCCAGCCTAGTGCGCCCCGAGGCTCAGCCCCGGCCCATACCTGGCCTAGTGCACCCAGAGGCTCAACCGCAGCCCAGGCCCGTGCCCAGCCTAGTGCGCCCCGAGGCTCAGCCCCGGCCCATACCTGGCCTAGTGCACCCAGAGGCTCAACCACAGCCCAGGCCCGTGCCCAGCCTAGTGCGCCCCGAGGCTCAGCCCTGGCCCATACCTGGCCTAGTGCACCCAGAGGCTCAACCGCAGCCCAGGCCCGTGCCCAGCCTAGTGCGCCCCGAGGCTCAGCCCCGGCCCGTACCTGGCCTAGTGCACCCAGAGGCTCAGCCACAGCCCTGGCCCGTGCCCAGCCTAGTGCACCCAGAGGTTCAACCACAGCCCAGGCCCGTGCCTAGCCTGGTACACCCAGAGGCTCAGCCACAGCCCAGGCCCATGCCTGGCCTAGTGCGTCCTGAGGCTCAGCCCCGGCCTGTGCCTGGCCTAGTGCGTCCAGGGGCTCAGCCTCATCCCCACCCCAGCCTAGTGCATCCAGAGGTTCAGCCCTGGCCAGGACTCTTGCGCCCTGAGCCTCGTCCCATGCCTGGCCAAGTACACCCAGACTTTCAGCCTCAGCCCATGCCTGGCCTGGTGCGACCAGAAGCTCAACCTCAGCCTGGCATGGTGGCTGTACATAGCATAGGTATGTGATCCTTTTTACTTTTAGGGTGAATGAATTATATGATTATGCAAGGTACAAATTCCTCACTAAGTAGAAATTGGTGTTGTCTACGGATGAAATGGTTGTACAGGGAATATGCATAGTGAGAATGGGTGAAATATAAAGAATGACCATGCTATTGTAATTTGATAGACCATAATCCTTTAAGAAGCCCTAATGTATAGTAAGTTTGTGGTTAGTGCACTACACCTCGAGGGAGAAATAAATGGGAAAGATAAATAATCTCTTATTTACATTACGTAGAGTCTGGGCTGCTTTTACTGCTGGATAACAGATTAGAAGAGCTTGTATAGCTCCTGCAGTGTCTTTGTCAGAGAATAAATGTTGTATGCTGTAGCAGTATAACTTGTCAGTCTCCAGGTGAATCTAGATCACTTCTTGTATTGTTTTAGGTTCCCCACTAACACTGGAGCAATGCCAAGTTTCTTCTGGAAGGATTCCCTGTGCAGATGCACAGGGACCAGTGGCCTGTTACCAGACTGGATGCTGTTATGATGATCAGGATCGAACAACCCCATGTTACTATGGCAACACAGGTAAGGAGTAAAAGAACTTCGGCTCTTTTCTACTGATTTGTCCTGGATACTGCTGTACAATGATGTTGGCTTCTATTTGTTGCCACAGTATTATTATTATTAGCAAGAAATACAGTGTTACAACTATATTTAGCAAATCAGTTGGCAACTCTTGGGCATGCTCGTCAACTCTGTAGATGACACCAAATTAAGAGGGTCAACTAATACCCTAGAGGATGGGATCAGAATTCAAAATAACCTTTACAGAATGGAGACCTGGACCAAAATGAATTTCAACCAGGATAAATGTAAGGCAGTACAGTACATCTTGGGAGGAAAAAAGAAATGCACAAATGTAGGATGGGTGAGACCTGGCTTTAAAGCAAGTACATGTCAAAAGGATCTAGTGGCAGACCACAAGCCAAATATGACTCAAAAGTGTAATGGAGCAGCTGCAAAAGCCAGTGCAATTCTAGGCTGCATCAACAACTATTATATTCTGCTTTGGCCAGAGCTCACCTGGAACCCTGTGTCCAGTTCTGGACACCATAGTTCAAGAAGGAAATTGACAAGATGGGACATGTCCAGAGGAGGGAGACCAAGATGATCAGAGGTCTGGAAACCAAGCCCTGTGAGGAAAACTAATGGTGCTTGATATATTTGGCTTGGAGAAGAGAAGACTGAGAGGTGATATGACAGCCATATTTACATATCTGAAGGGAGGTCATGTAGAAGATAGTGTGTTTGTTTCTGCTGTTCCATTCACTGTGTGTGTGTGTGCACACGTACCTTCCAGTCACCTATTGATTTATGGTAACCCCCATGTATTTCAACAGGTTTTCTTAGGCAAGGAATACTCAGAGGTGGCTTGTCAGTCCCTTCCTCTGAAATATAGCCCACAACACTTGATATTTGTTGGCAGTCTCCCATCCAAGTACTAACCAGGGCTGACCCTGCTTAGCTTCCAAGATCAGACAGACATACTTATCACACTACACCGTTACAGTGCTATTATTCCACTTTAATTGCTATGGCTGCTTCTTGTGGAATCCTGGGATTTGCAGTTTAGGGAGGAGCATTTAGAACTCTCAGCCAGGGAGCTCTTAGGCCTCACTAAACTACAAACCCCAGAATCCCACAGGAGGCAGCCATAGCAGTTAAAATGGAATAATAGCATTATAACAGTGTAGTGTGATAAAGTCATTAATCTGGTGCCTTTAAGGTATTTAGGCAGGCCCCAGAGACTATGGGTTCAAATTAAATGAAAAGAGATTACCACCTTAGCATTAGGAAGAACGTCCTGATGGTGGGACATGTTCACAAGTACAATATACTATTTCAGAAGGTAGTAGGCTCTCCTTTGGCGGGGGCAGGTTAAATAGAGGTTGGATGTCACCTTTTGAGGTACTTTTGCTGTAGATTTCTTCATGGCAGGAGGCTGGACTTCTAGCTCCACGATTCTGTGGAAATGTTACTGAATATAAGAGCATGCGTATAAAAAAATGCTGAAGTGGATTAACTTAGTTTGCTAAGTGCCATGAAGAGAAGATGGGCATATGTCAGCATTTTTTTCCAGAAATGTAGGATTGTGAACAAACATTGCTCTTGCATCTGAACTTGCTGGTGTTTCTGGTGCTTGATGTTTAATAACAGAAGCAACTAACTGCTTCATCAAAATCATGACTTAGCAGGCTCCACAGATTAATTTCTTATCATGCTGATTCAATATAACTCCATACCATATACCATATTACAACTCTGTCAGGGAACCTTTCTTCTGGTGCAAGGGTGGGCAAAATGCAGCCCACAAGCCACATGTAGCCTTTGGGACCCTAAAGAGCGGCCCCTAAAGCTTCCCCAAGCTCCCAGACCTGTTTTTTAAATTCATACAAATTTGCAGGTGATTTTTCACGTGGAAACCAGCCCAAAGCCCCAAAAACTACCTGCAGGCACAGTGATTTACTTTTCCCACACCTCAGAACCCCCAAACTGCTGAAAAGCAAAAAGATGGCCAAAATGGCAGCCAGAGGTGATGTTATGTGCATGATGGTTATCTGGCATGATGGTGGAACACAGGGAAATCTCCCCTACCATATCAGCAACTGCCCATTCCTGTTTTAGGATGTCTAGGTACTATAGGATTGCATATCATATAACTATACCATGTTGATTCAATATGTCTGTCACAAGCCATGTTGAACTACTGATTGATCTTGGTAGCTTCAGGACTGTCAACAAACTATCAGCTATAGCATTAACCCTGACTAAACTGTAGGAAAAACTTGTCGTGGCTGCTTCAAGAGCCTTGCTCAGAAGTTAGAACCACATCTGTCATGCTAGGTAGTGCCATTTTGAGTTTCTTTTCCATATTCCTCTTCAAATTAACAACAGACATTATAGCTACTCTGGGATGTTGAGATAATGTATTTTGGAACATAATTTTTTTTCACTGTCAAAGCCTGGGGCTTTTGCCACTTGCCTCAGGCCCGGGGATTCTTTGTGCATGCCATTCACAAAAAGCTGAGCATCCTTTTGTCTTCCCCTGCAGAAAACTGGGAGCTAAGAGTGCTCAGCTTCTTCCTTGAATAACATCCTCCAGTTATAACCCTGATGTTTTGTTCTGTCTTGCAGTCACTGTTCAGTGTCTTAGGGATGGCCACTTCATCTTGGTTGTCTCCAGAGATATGCTGGACTACCCCATCATCCTGGACAGTGTCAAGCTCTCCTATGCCCAAGCCGGATGTGACCCTGTCAGGAAAACAGAATCTTTCCTGGTCTTCCGCTTCCCTCTCACACATTGTGGCACAACGGTCCAGGTGAGGATGGAGCCTTGCCGGTGGTGGCGGGGGGGGGGGAGGGTGGCACCAGAATCTTGAAGGCCCTTCCAGATGGCCACTACATCAAATTAATTACTGTGTTATTTTTTTAGGTGGCTGGTGGTAGACTGATATATGAAAACCAGCTAGTTTCTGGCATTGACATTTTAAGGGGGCCAGATGGTTCTATCACACGAGACAGCACTTTCATGTAAGTTTAGTTTCAGTTTTGGTGAGACAGTGGTTGCTTTTTGGTTCTATAAGCTGACCTGCTGGCCCTTAATTAGGAGAGCTGAATGGGGTCAGTCTTCCCAGAAAAATTACTGTATATGTTACTGTAACAAAAATGGGAAACCTGGGGCCCTCCAGAAGTGATGGGACTATATCTCCTATCGGTCCTGACCATTAGGTGGGGCTGATGGTAGCCCAACACTATTTGGAACACCCATGGTTCCCAACTCCTGCCCTAGGAAATTGTTTCTGTTGAGTGCAGGCTGCTTGTGAAGTGCACAAAAATAATACTTCAGCAGGTGGTCAAGTTCTGCAACTAACTCTTTAAAAAGGACGCATGTGAAGCAAGAGTAATCTCTGAAGTCTTAAAACCTTTGGAGCTTTTTGGTCAGCATAACCTAGGGGCCTAAATACCTTAAAGGCACCAGATCCTGTCTGATCTTGGAAGCTAAGCAAGGTCAGCCCTGGTTAGTAATTGGGTGGGAGATCACTATTAAATACCAGGTGCTGTAGGCTACATTTCAAAGGCTAGAAGTGGCAAAACCACCTCTGAGTATCCCTTCCCTAAGAAAACCCCGTGAAATTCATGGGGCTGTCATAATTTGACAGGCAACTTGAAGACACATCTATACAGAGTGCTTAGGAGTGGGTAGAGTGCAGCTCAAGAGCCATATGTGCCACCTCCCCAACCCACATAGCCCTCAGCTCTTCCAGAATCCCCAGACCAACCTTCTTCTAGCCGAAGAAGATGAATTGCTGCTTCTGGATGCCTACGGGTACAACTATTTAAATCATTACCTGTTCTGCACTGGAAAACAAAATAAAAATGTCATCAATGTATCGTGTATATACAATAAAGAATTCCTTGAAAGTGTCCACATCCAGATTCAAAATCACCTTATGTTTCAATTCAGGAAAATGATTTTTCTTGTTGGATGAATGAAATCAGTCCACACATTAAATTTAATTATCACTCCCACAATCACAGGATCCCATTTTTTGACCTTATGGTCAAGAAAATTAATAACATAATTACAGTTTCTGGCTATAGTAAATGTACAGATAAAAATTCAGACTTACATTATTCCATAAAAATGGCCCCAGACCTGACACAGTTGCCCACTCCGGCCAGAGCTGATCACCTCTTTGTTTTGAAACAGGCCATAAAAGGGTAGTGTTAAATTAATAGAGTCTAATAGGTTTTTTAAAGGGAATGCCTGCCTTGTTTTGTAGCAAAGAGTTAGGATTATTTCAGAAACACCAGACTTGTAAAAATGGCTAATGACTATAGCAGTACTCTGTATCATCATCATCATCATCATCATCATCCCTTCCTCTTCTTTTCCCTCTGCAGACTCCATGCTCGCTGCATCTACAATGCCACTGAGTTCCTGCCTGTTCAGGTTGAAGTTTTCCCACCTCCCACCCCAGCTCCAGTTCTTCAGGTGGGACCCCTCCGGCTGGAGCTGCGCATTGCTACAGGTAGGTGTGTTTCTCTTCTTCTGCTGCCAAGTCTACCGTTCAGCCCCCCACTTTGAAAAGCCATACACCCTTTGCTTTGCCTCTTTCCCCAGACTCCAGCTACAGATTCTACTATTCAGATACAGACTACCCTGTGCTGAAGGTGCTGAGGGAGCCTGTGCATGTGGAGGTTCGCCTCCTGCAGAGAATGGACCCATCCCTGGTTCTGGTTCTGCATGAGTGCTGGGCTACGCCCAGCACGAATCCCCTTGAGCAGCTGCAGTGGCCAATCCTGGTGGATGGGTGAGTTGAGTGGCAGAAAAGGGGTTAATCCCTTTGGGACTAGGCAGAGAGCTGTCAGCCTTTGGGGGAGAATAGAACAGAAAGCAGTATCTCTTTCCCAGGTGCCCATTTGAAGGAGACAACTACCGAACCCAGCTGGTGCCCATGGGGCCTGCCACATCTGACCTGCCCTTTCCAACCCACTACCAGCGCTTCATCATTTCCACATTCACATTTGTGGATTCTTCCCCACAGCTGGTGCTTGATGGATTGGTAAGACTGGAGAAAATGGTTTAACCGTAGTCAGGCCAGAGCAACTATGGCCTCCAGATGGTTTTTTGACTGCTACTCTTCTAATGCCCTCACCATTAGCTATGCCGGCTAGGGCTCAAGGGAGTTGTAGGCAAAAAATACCTGGCGGGCCACAGTCAGCAGCCTGAGCTAGGCCAATACAATTCCCTTTCATGATTTGGTGAATAATTGCCAGCGGGGGGGGGGGGGAATCAGGAGAGGCTGGGGGCCCACAAAAATGATTTTAATACATGAATGTCTGCCTTCCCCAATAGTAAAAAATACACACATGGAATTATGCTTAGCTGACATGTGTGTTGTCAGTTTAAAATAAACCAATAAGCCATAAGGATGCTAGGAAAATGAGATTTTGCAATACTGAGAATGGTTCATGCCTTTGCTTGCAAGCTCTCCTAATAAAAGCCAATGTCTCTTCCCAGGTGTATCTCTTCTGCAGTGTATC
The DNA here is from genome assembly GCA_030847615.1 of Gambelia wislizenii. Taxonomy (NCBI): domain Eukaryota; kingdom Metazoa; phylum Chordata; class Lepidosauria; order Squamata; family Crotaphytidae; genus Gambelia; species Gambelia wislizenii. The sequence goes on from JAUMIR010000001.1 coordinate 342,083,341, forward strand.
TGTCTGCCACCCCTCGCAGCTAGAACCCTGCAGGGTCCCATGTCAAATGCCAGTGGCTGCAAGTAAGTTGGAATGGCCCTGTTATCATATTTTAAAGGGCTTTTGAATCTGTTCAGGCTGCCAGTAGCTTTTGCTGCACAGCCAAGTGGCTCTAATGCTCCATTAACTAGAAAACATAAATCTTGGTTGTAACAACTTGGAAATGGAGGGAGGGGGTTAGTGCCACTGCTAACATCATTTTAGTTTTAGTGACTAGTTATGTCTCTAGTCACTGGACATATAAATCTATTTCTTGGGCTGAGTGTTTTTTGCTGGTTTCCAGCTACATCACTATGATGGCTAATGCTATACTTCTCTTCCTTTCCTGCTTACCCCAAATCATACATAGCACTCAAGATGGTCTACTTACAGACCATAATCATTTCTGCTGATCAATTTGTCTTGTAGGAAGTCGTCGTTTTTTGGAGATGAGCAATGGGACAGAATCCTTGGACCTAGTAAGCACTTATGGAGCTGTGATCTTTCAAGAGAGCAGCCAGTCTTATGAGAGAGAAGTCAAACGGAACAAAAGTAAGTGCTTATTGCAATAATGAGGTGGTCAGTTAGTGACTAGGAATATAAATGTTGTATCTGTTACACTTCATTTTATGTAGTTTGTCTCTGCGAAATGCTTAAAGTACAAATCTGTCTCTACAAGCTTTGCCTTGAGAAGATGCAACCCAGTATGAAGGATATAAACTGACCATTGTTGCTAACAAGGTCACAAAATCTACCCTCTAAGGTGAGCTACCTCATCCTTGACAATTATGGGGATAATAACCTTGTTGTTGTTGTGCCTTCAAATCATTTCCGACTTATGAAGACCCAAAGGTGACCTTATCATGAGGTTTTCTTGGCAACATTTGCTCAGAGGTTTGCCTTTGCCTTTCTCTGAGGCTGAGAAAGTGTAACTTGCTAAAGCTCACCCAGTGGTTTTCCATGGCCTACAGTGTTCTTATTCTAAACGGGAAGCCTAAGCTGTGAGTCAGGGGCTTCCTTGGTTCATCTTCATACAGTACTAAAAACTGAGGTAAAGCCTGTCATATTGACTTCAAATTTGAGCCATTATCCAGAGTATTTTGCCTTATAATATGTTTCCAAAGAATGTCAAGTAAACTCCATATCAGATGTAGATATTATCTTGTAGGTTTGTCTTATGCATAGGCAACAACCGCCTTTGTCTCCACAGGGATAGCTATAATATGCCAAATGAAGTGTGTTCTATCATCTTGGCTGGGGAGATCATGGGATCACAGATTTCTACTTCATGACATGCAACCACAGACCTCTTAGCCTTTCTTCTTTCTTTCACAGGCATGACCTCCAGTGAAGACTTGACCCTGACACTTTTGGTGGCATTACCCTTGGTGGGTATTATCCTATTTGTTGCTGCATTGGTGCTCTGGAAGAAGAAAAGCAGGACAACAAAGCTCTAACACTGTTGGAGAAAATGTAAAAATAAAGTGATAAAATTCAGTGGTTTTCAGTAGAACTTTTGACAAGGGCTACTAGTATCTTTATTGACCCCATGATAAATCCACTTAAGTTCTATCCCACAAAAGATGTTTCATCACACTACCTACAGTTAAATGTAAAGAAACTATTTTTAGTAACGATCTATGTTTTGTATGTGGTTCTTCATGGTGTGGATCCTTTGCTTAAAAAAAACCCAGTATATGTTCTTGCAAGCATGGAAAGGCAACAGCTTTTGATCTACCATGGTAGATAACTCTAAGCACAGAACTTTACTTCCAGTGGAGGCTCCGTTGCAAGAATTACATCCAATTCTAAGTGCTTTGCTTTGAACCCAGTTCCTGCTGACATCTTGAGTAACCATAAATTAGCGAGCTAACAGAAAAATAAGAAAAAAAGGGGTGGAAGAACAAATACAGAGAGAAGCACCAGGAAGATCTAATGAACAGCACAGATTAGATATTTTTCTCCTCAGCCATAACAGCAGTGAAGTTCAAAATGGCAGTAAAATTAGAAAAACAAAAAACATCCTTTTAGTCAATGAAGGCATGACAAGATGCAGAAAATAAAATGACTAAATGTGCATTATTTAAAAGCTAGAGCTAATATCAAATCTAATGGTGTTATAGGAAGGTGGTGCCCAGTTCTACTTGTACTGAGCTTTTGCCACTCTAAATATCAAATAGCCCTGGGTGTCAACAGTGCTGGCAGATTAATGATCTTTCACATATAGTTTAGTCTAGACAGAAGACATGCTCATCTCTACTTAGAATTTTATCACATGAGGCTGGTAAAATGCTATTTCCATGTGATAATAGCATCTTTAGCCGTTGCTGCACAACCCAGTGTTTGTCCTGTAGCTGTTGTGCATGGCATCTATTCCTAGAGCACTCCTTTTCATTGTTGGGTAAAACTGGTCAATGCCTCCCAATCGCGCTGCTTTTCCACCATAGATTTCTGTGCGATAAGTGTCTCCCACTGTAGTTCCACTTCTCAGGCAGTCATAGGGTGTGAGGAGGCATGATTCTGCTCTTCTTCTCCTTGCTATTCCAGAGCAGGCTGTTTTCTTTTTATTTTAGTATTGCTGTAATTTCGCATAATGGTAAAAAACAAAAAAATGCAAAAAACGCATGTGCAGGGTAGTGCATACACAGATCATGCAACCATGGATTGCCAAAGCAGCACCACAGTGCTAATGCAGAGAAAATGTGAAAATGAGGCCAAAATGCGATGCTTCCATTCTTAAACTAGCAGGATTGCAGTGGGATAGCATGTTGGTGTGAAAGTCCTTTGAAGCAACTGAGTACTACACAGTTCATTCCAAGGAAGTTTGCATAGTATTGAAGTTTTTAAAATTCCAAAGCATTTGTATTTGGGATCAAGTCTAAATATCAGGTGTTAATAAAAGCTAAAAAATAAACTTACTACTTGGGACGCCCCACAAATACTGTAAGTATTTGACACTAGCGGTTCCACAACTTTTTGTCTGGGCTTTAAAAGAATCTTTTAACTGGCAGCGTGGCTTTCCTCCATCAAATTGGGAGGTGTTCTTGTTGAATTTTTGCCTCTTAAAGCACAGCTGTCCTTCCTCAAAAGTTTAGCAAAAATGTACAGGCATCATAACATGCCACAGAAGTTGTAATTCTGTGATTCCTGCTGGGATGAGACATAGCCTGTGCAAGAGAGAGGAAGGAACCTAGAAGACAAAATGCTCAGTTCTTCCCCTATGAGATCCATTTCAATTGAGTTTCATACTGATCTCCCAGTCTGACACTACAAAATAGGGTGTGTAAGAGTGTGGGATATTTTGAACACATTTCAGTTCTCAGCACATCCTAGAAGCATAGAAAGATGAAGAGGGAGAGATTGTGAGTGAAAAAGAGTTACCCAGAAACAAAGGAGAAAAATAAACAGGTGAGAGACAGAACGAATACAGAGAAGCACCAGAAAGATCTGCAGCAACAAACAGCATAGATTAGATATTCTTCTCCTCAGCCTGAATCTTGCACTTTTGACATGACCCCTCAAAGGACTTATCTGTTCCCTGTGCAATGCTGCTCATCAGTTTCACAAGCATGTCTCTTCCTCTGCTTGTAAATTTGTATTCCTGGATGTGGTTTGCTTATAAAAGATTGGAAACTCTTCCAATTTCTTGTAGAGGAACTAATCAACAATGGAAGAGAACAAGAACACGTCTTGGCACCAGTGGACAATGTGTAGCTACCCAGTGCTGCAGCCAGTGGCTCTTAATATCTGTAGGCTGAATTTTAATCTAAATTGATTTACTTCCCTAACCCATATTTTGTATCTATTTCTCAGAATTCAAACACTTAAATTAAGAGTTTCAAACTTTTACCCTAGCTTTACAGAAGCCACAGTGTTAACACGTGCTCTTATAAAAGACTACCTATTAATGCAGAATGATAGATGATGGGCAAGTGAGTAGTGTCCGAACTTTCATAGTCCATCAGATAGATGTGTTGCTCCTGAACAAAGACTGCATCTCATTTTTATGCAACCCATTCTTCTGATAGGATTAGGCTCTCTTTGGGGTATTTAGGCCCTTAGGTTATGGTGACCAAAAAGCTCCAAGGGTTTTAACACTTTAGTGAAGACTCTTGCTTCACATACATCCTTTTTTTAGAGCAAGTTGCAGAACTTGAGCACCTGCTGAAGTATTTCTGCCCCACTGACCAGGTGCCCAGAATTTTCTGGGTTCTAGTGTGTTTACCTGAAGCTGGGTGATCAGGATAGATTAGGGATTCTCCTGGTATACCAACCACCCAGCTGTTCAGCAGTCTCCCTGAGCTAGCTGGGATGGTCTCAGCGTTGGCATCTCCCTGGCTTGTAGTGCTGGGAGATTTTAACATCAATGCTGAGACAACCCTGTTGGGAGCAGTTCAGGACTTCATGTCTGCCATAATAATCATGGGTGGTATCTGGCCCTACTCAAGCTCCTGGGTACACTCTGGACCTTGTTTTTTGTAGTGGGTGGGGTGAATGTGACATGGGAGTGAAGGAACTGTCTACTTGTACAGTTTTGTTGTCATAGGACTTTTTCAAACGGGGAATAAAAACCCCATTGGTCAGGAGGACAGTGCTGTCTCGCTTACAGTGCTCTGTTTCATACGACGTCATCCTCCTCCCGACCTTCTCCCATGCTGAGGGTGGGAGAAATGTGCTGCTTTTATTAATGGAGAACCCCCGTTGATAAAAAGTGGCACATTTCTCTCTCCCTCGGCACAAGGGAAGATTGAGAGGACAGAGTCTTATGAAATGGAGCGCTGTATACGAGACAGCGCCATCCTCCTCCTGATCTCGACGGGGGTTTTATTCCCCGTTTGAAAAAGTCCATAGACGGATCACCACCTGATGGGGTTTAGATTTTCTGGGACTCAAAACCTATGCAGTAGTGGGGGAGCCATTAAAATGGCCTGTCTCAGGAGGCTTATGAATTTGGATGGGTTCAAGTTTCCTGCTGCCTTAACAGATGATCCTGTAGAAGTTCTGGCTGAGCTCTGGAATGGAGAAATGGCCAGGGTGGTGGACATGCTTGTTCCTGATCATCTCCTCTTATGGAGTGGAACAAAACTGCCCCCCTGGTTTTCCAGGGAGCTAGTGGCAATGAAACAAGTGAGAAGGCGACAACAGTGACATTGACAGAAAACTCAGAATGTGTCCAGTCGAACAGAAGCGAAAGCTTTTCTGCAGGTCTACTTTGTGGCAACAGAGGAAGCAAAGGCAAATTTCTTCTCTGCCACTATTGGATCTGCAAGAAGCAGGTCAGCAGAGATTTTTCGAGTGGTCAGGGGCCTTTTACACACAGACACAGGGGATGAGAGACCACCAATGAATAGCAGGTGCTGTAGGCTAGGTTTCAGAGGAAGGAACTGGCAAAACCATCTCTGAGAAAGCCCTATGGAATTCATGGGGTCATAAGTTGACAGGTACATATACATACATATATACATACATACACATCAAGAGAAGAAAATCCAGACCACTCAACAACCTGCTGCAAACAACTTGCCCAGCACTTTGCAAACAAAACTGCTGAGATCTGCTCTGACCCAGGTGCTATAAATGATACAGATCCAGTAGATGTAATTTTGGTCCCTGCTTGCCCAGTGACAATGGATACTTTTCAATTTGTGCAATCCAAGGATGTGGACAGGATTCTTGGAGAGATGAGGGCTACCACGTGTGTTACATCCTTGCCCTTCCTGGCTTATTAAAATAACTAGAGGGGTACTGGCTGAGTACATACAGGGAGTGCTTAATGCCTTGCAAAAACAAGGCAGAGTTCCAGCTTGCCTGAAGGAGGCTGTTTATAAAACTATTACTAAAAAAGGCTCTCCCTGGATCCCACCATTCTGGATAATTATCAGCCAGTCTCTTAACATTCTATTTTCAGACAAGGTTCTGGAGCATGTGGCAGCCGCCCAGCTCCTGGGGTTTCTGGGCAAGTAAGATTATCAAGATCCATTTCAAACTCGTTTCAGGCCTGGTTATGGGACAGACTGCTTTGATCATCTTGGCAGATGACCTACGTCGGGAGCTAAATGGCAGAGTGTGTCTGTTGTTTCTGCAGCTTTCAATACCACTGATCATGGCATCCTTCTGGGTCACCTTGCTGGGATTGGACTTGGGGGACAGTTTTACAGTGGTTTTCTCCCTTCCTGGAAGGGTGAACCCAGAAGGTGGTGCTGGGGAATTCCTGCTCCACCCCTTGGCAGTTGGCCTGTAGGGTCCCTTAAGGCTCAGTTCTGTCCCCCATCCTATTTAACATGTACATGAAACTGCTGGCAGAAGTTGTTTGGAGTTTGGGGTTTTGGTGCCATCAATATGTGGATGACACCAAATTCTATTACTCCTTTCCACAAGCCAAGGAAGCTGTTTTGCTCCTAAACCAGTGCCTGTTATCAGTAATGAACTGGATGAGAGCAAACAAACTGAAACTTATTCCAGACAAGACAGAGGTGTTCCTGGTCAGTCACAAGGCAGATCAGGGAATAGGGATTCAGCCTGTGATTAGATGAGGTTACACTTCTCCTGAAAATGCAGGTCCAAAGCTTGGGTGTGCTCCCGGACTCAGCTTTGAGCCTGGAAGCTCAGGTGTCAGTGTTGGCTTGGAGTGCATTTGCGGTTAAAGCTTGTGTGCCAGCTGCACCTATTCCTTGAGATACCAATTATGGCCATGGTGACACAAGCCTTAATTACATCCCAGTTGGATTACTGTAATGCACTCTATGTGGGGCTGCCTTTAAAGAGTGTTTGGAAACTTCAACCGGCCCAAAGAGCTTAAGCTAGATTGTTAACTGGGTCTGGCTACAAGGAACACGCAACTCCTTTGTTGCAATGGCTTTACTGGCTGCCAGTCCATTTCTGGGCACAATTCAAAGTGCTGGTTTTGAGCAATAAAGCCCTACACAGCTCAGGTCCAGGTTATTTTAAGGACCATATTCTCTTTTGTAAGATCCATGCTTTGAGATCTGCTGGGGAGGCGCTTCTCTCCTCTACTGCCCCATCAACCTCACAGGTACATCTGGTGTGAAAACGGGAGAGAGCCTACTCAGGGGCTGCTCCCGGGGTCTGAAACTTCCTTCTCAGAGAAGTCAGATTGGCACCCTCCCTTTCTTTTTGCAGACAAGTAAATACTGTTTAGACAGGCATTTGATGAGTGACTCTATAAGTCCTGTCTGAACTAAAAATTGTGCTGGATCCTGTTAACTGCTGTACTGCAGCCTGGTGTGTGTGTGTTTAATGATCTAGGTTTTCAACTGGTTTTAATTTTCAAATTGTTTCAATTTGTTTTAACTTTTGTATGTTGTGAATTTTTAACAATGTGTTTTTTAATTTGTTATAAGTCCCTTTGAGCCTGAACTGGGAAAAGGGTGGGATAGAAATAAACCACCACCACCATCAACAACAACAACAACCAACATGTGTAACAATTTCACCTTTCTAAGTGAAAGTTCCCTGGTAATTTTAAGCCACACTTCATGCTCTCCATTTCAACAATTATCAGAATATCCAGATATGTGTTGAGAGAAGGGGTCAGACAGCACAAAGGTGATATGGGAAAAGCAGGCCCACCTACATCACTATAGAGGCAATTATAGTGTAACTCCTGATGGCAGAGAAAAGCAGATGAGAAATGTCTTTCCTGTTTTTCCAGAAAGCAAGCAAGGACTCTGCAAAACATCTCTGCTTCTCCCATGCCTATGTGACCTTCTGATGAACTTCTCGTGACAACTTCACTGACAAAACCTGATTTATCTTGTTTTTAAAGAACCCACCATCTACTTCCCTTTCCATTATTTGTGACCTGAGAACACACAAACCCCTTCTGGAGTGAACATCTCCCTCAGTGAGGCTCAAATGCTTTTAGGCATATAAACATGCATGTGCTAGATATGAGATTTCTGGCAAACTGAGAAGCAGCCAAGAAATGTTTTAAATGAACAGATACTGCTCAGCACCACACAAAATGTATAGTTGAATAGTCTTTTTTAATCAAACTAGAGAGCTGCATACAAAAACCTGCACATCTCCCCATCTCTTTCTTCATCCTCATCCATGCCACCACCCCTCACTAGATGGTCAACACTTGAATGGGTTTGGCTCAATATGGCTACAATCACAGCACAGACAAAGCTGGAAAAGAACAAATACAGAAGAGGAAAAACCATCCATTCAGCACAGGGCTCAATTTTCCATTCTACAGGCAGCCTGAACTGAGATTAAAAGCTATGATGTACCCTATTTCCCCACCCCATATGCCCCATGGTTACCAAGACATCATAACACTACTGCAAGTATAGACTCCACTCCTTTTGTACCCTGAAAGAGAAGCTACAAGCTGTAAAATTTCAGGCTTCTGTCCATGCCTGTCGAAGCAAGGAACTTGGCGTGATGCCCAAAGGCTACTCCAGTTGTCAGGCCGCTATGCTCTGTAGAAAGGAGATGAGACAGTTAGGAAAGACACCAACTCAAAAAACTAAACTCCCAAACAAATACTGATACTAACCACCAGTACAACTTTTTGAACACAATACAGACCCCCTCAGGAATGTCACAAAGGGCACCTGTCCCTTACCTGTGAAGTGGAGAACCTCTGTCCACTGCTTACAGATGTATACCTGGACATCAGTGCCACCCAGGGCCAAGTATGTGCCACTCTGATCAAATATGAGAGACTTCACCTAAAAAGAAGACATATTTGAGATGCAGATGTCTCCAGTTCAGTAGTAGGCTACGGCCAAACTCTCCTGGAGAGGTGCAGCCACCTCTGTCCCCATATAAAGGGGGGCACCCCAAGCTAAGATCAATAGCTAAGAATACCCCAGTCAGCTATCAAAAGGGCAGCAATCATAAGGATGTAAAGCAGGATAAAAGAACCAAGATGAGAACCTGTGGGGATTCCAGCAGCTACATGCAAAGTGAAGAGGGGTTATCCAGACCAGTGGGGCAAGGAATGTCACACAAACCTCAAAGTTATTGTCCAGCTGCAGCGTTTTGAAGTTCTTTAGCTTGCGCAGATCCCAGAGTTTGACAGAGGAGTCATCAGCAGCAGTGGCCAGGTAGTAGCCGTTCTCAGAGAAGGCAATGCTTGTAATAGGGCCTGAATGCCCAGGGAAGTTTGCCACATTGGTCCGTTCCTAAGAAAGGCAAGTCAGTCATCAATGTTAACACAATAAGCCCACAAACATTTTGGAATTATTTTTTGCTGTACAGCCGGCACGCTGTATCCACACATTTGGCATCCATGGATTCCATGATCCACAGATTGAAAATATTACACACACACACACAAAATTTCCAAGAAGCAAACTTTGATTTTGCCTTTTTATATAAGGGACACCATTTTACTATGCCATTGTATATAATGGGACTTGAGCATCCACAGATTTTGTTTTTTATTAATTTTATAATCATACATTATAATATCCAATCAATACTTATTTAGTAAAACACATAATATTACCATAAGCATCACATTTTTTCTATTAACTAATTTCAAAAGTTAACATAAATTGAGCATCCACAGATTTTGGTATCCACGGGAGGTCCTGGAATCAAACTCAAGATTACCAAGGGCCCACTGTACAAGAATCTGCGGTTGACACACCTAAATATAATACTTGTTGCAATGGACAGTGCAATTAATTAATAAATTCTCCTTTGACATTTGCCTGTGAGTCATCTCTCTGATTGGTGGAGGGGGTTGCTGTCCCTCTACACTTTTCCCCCCATAGCGGATAATGCCCAACATGTGTTTTGCTTTCCCCTAACATCACTGTGAGATGGCTCTAGCCAATAGCACATAACAGTTGTATCTGCTGACCTAAAAGTTGCAGCCAAGAGTAAAAATTGTCAGTGTTGATCACAGTATCAAGTACTGTACTCTTGCAATGAAATATTAAACTAAATTTAAACAAGGAGGTGTACTGATCTGAAAGGAAGATCAGGTAGAGCATTCAGAGGATGGTACTAGACTCTTGGACTATTCTGTTTCTAATCCAGGTTTTAGACAAAGCAGAAGCAGCACCTCTTATGTATTCTCTGTCCATATGACACCACAAACCAGCCTCTATGCAAGCTTTTCACAGGGGTAGGAACAGTGCTTTGCACATACACGTCACACTTAGAAATTTTTACACCCTTTGCACCCATTGTCTGTAATCCTTACAACCAAACTGGTAAAACAGATTATTAAGGACCTACATATCTTATTTTGTCTTACCTTCAAGTCCCAGATCTTAATCTGAGAGTCCATAGTTCCAGTCCCAAAAATGAGCCCATCAGGATGGAACTGTGCACAGGTGAGAGCTGCAAAAAGAGACAATACTGGATCACCACAAAGCTGAGAGGGAGACTGTAAAGCCTCCAACCAGCCTTCTACTCCCCCATGAACCACTGATGCACTGAACCCTGCATTCTTTGAAACATCTCTAATGAAGTATCAAATTTAGATATGAAATACAGAAGCCTTACCACAGCCAGAAGTTTCATCTGTGACCTTGGTGAGAACACGGCCAGTCTGGATGTCAGAGAAAGCCCAATACTGCAAGAGAAGAGAGGAAAGGTTGAGTTTTAGGTCTATGTAAGCCTCTCTGCCAAAATCTGTTCCAGTGATTTTTGACTTATTTCTGTTACTTTTCTGTGTTGATCTCTTGATTTTTATTTTATTTTTAATGCTGATATTTGTGTTTTCTTCCCTGTGGCTTGGACTATTTTATTGCCATTCTCTATCTCAGGTGTAAGAGACACTTGGAAAGTATTTAAAAAAAAAAAGCAGGATAGAATACAATAAAAATTAAATACGAAAGTAGCAAAAAAACCTCACCCCCATTTTGCATATGCTGTTTTTTGATACCCTGAGCACAAAGAAATTACAAGTAAACCAAGCCTGAACCTCTGGTTTAGATCTCACCTGGTCATCAGAAGAGCTCAGCAAGTAATCTCCTGTTGCGTGGAGACTCAGCCCTGTCACAGCACTCTCATGGGCACGCACGACCTGCACACATGAGACACTGGGGACTGACCAGATCCGGATGGTGGCATCTGGAGAAGCTGAGAACACTAGTTCCTGAAGGGGGGAAAAGAAGACAGCCCAAGAATTAGACTGAAGCCACACGTTTTTCTGTGGAATTCAGAAGCAAAGTAGCAGCCACATCTGAAATTGTCATTTCAAAGGACAACACACAAACTGATTCCCTCAGGAAAGGTCACACAATTACTTAAGAGAGGTAAAGGGAAGAGCAGTCAAGGACACCATGCTCCCAGAGTAATATAATGCTGATTAATGAACTATGGTCCTTACCTGGGATGGGTGGAACACTACGCTGGTGACCTTTTTAGTGTGACCTTTTAGAGTTGCCAGGATCTGCTCTGAGCTCTTGTCAAAGACAACAACATTTTTATCAGCTCCACCTGGAAAACAAAAGCATGGACTGACAGGCCAAAAGGGCTCAGCACTGATGAACCAAGAAAGTACCCTATACTCTTCCACCCCTTGTAGTCTGTTGGCAAAGTACAGCCAAGATCCTGTTCATGACTTATGCGGATACAACTGCCCATTATGCCAAGCTAAGCTCTTTCTGAAGCAGTGGGTAGCAACTGGGGTGGTAGGGCAGAGTTGCAAAAACTGTCTCATGTCAGGAAAGGAAGCTGTTTCAGAACCAGTGGGGTAGCTTTGTCTCCTGATTGACACAGCTTTTATCGCAACCTGCCCCTGCCTCCCACCACAGCGCCTGCTGTTACGTTACCTCTGCTACTGTGCTGCAACCTCCTCCAATGCCAGTGTAGCTTTGCTGACCAATAAGGTCAGTTTTTGTTTCTCAGCCATATTAGTGAGGCACATTCATAGAAGCAGAGGTTGAATGGGGAATAACGTTAACCATGGGCAGCATGCACCCAATTTAGCCAATTCGGAGGACTTGTGTGCAACAATTTGAAAATGTATTTTGGGATGAGGAGCTTTATTCAAAAAAGAGAAGTGATTTTCAGTTTACCTCCTGGTTTGAAAAAAGCCTCTCTTGGACCTAAAATAAGCTTGGGTGGTGGGGGGAATAAGGTAAAAAGTCATATATATCCCCACCATGAAGGTATAGGAGGCATCTGAGCTTGTATGTTTATATTTTAGAAAATTCAACAGTAGGGTGCAATGGGGAACATGGCCATTCCAAGTTCTGACAAGGGGCATTTCTAGTTCCCAGACTTCAGGTTATCTGCCCACCCCTGGGTGAAATTCAACGATTAGTCCCAACCAGAGTGGGCCCACTACATCAAAGTGAACTTGGTAAACCAACACTTATGGAAATCCCATTGATTTACTGGGCCTATGTCAGCTGGCTCTAACAAAGGGAGCTAAGTAAGTCAGATATCAGGAGGGAAAGGCTGGTGTCTCAGACCACAGTCCTTTCGAATCTAAGCAAGGAATAAGCAGAAGAGGTGCTTTCGACAGAGAGGGAAAGCCCCTCACAGCTGACACTAGCCCAATATTGAGATACTCTGGAAAGGTGCTGAGATCTAGAAGCTTTCACATACCTGTGAGGATCTTGTTGGTGTCGGAAGGACACAGATCGAGAGCCAAAATGCCAGGGATGCTGGCGCTGTGCAGTCCCTGTTCAAAAGTAACAGTATTGGCATTAACACTAACAAGCTTAGGGGTGGGAAAAGCCCTGCTGCTTAATGTCATCATCTGCCAAGCAACATGGAGGAAGGAAAGCTCTTACAAAAAAAAGGGTGTCTCTAGGTAGCTACCTTCTCCTTGTTTTTTTCTGTTTGTTGGTGCCTCTGAGAGAATAAGCAGCTCCAAGCCTGCAGCCTCCTGCAACCCCCACCCCCTAGAATTCTAGTATCAACAGCAAGGCCAAGTCAATTCACTCCTATAATGAAGTAATGTAAGCAGGCATGAAGTTATTTCAGAAATGAGGACAATGGGAGAAAATCCCCAAGACTATAACATCACATTAGTTTGGCCTTGGACAAAAAAACAGCAATATACTAATGATTAATTGGCGGGGGGAGTATATTGTCATGTTCCACATTAATTGCAGAAAGCTGACAAAAGGTAAGAGCCTTTCCAGTCCTGGTCTGATTAATACAAAGCATGGCTGAAACATAATAGTCAGGCAACAACGAAGTTGTTTAGCTTGATCAGTTAGGCTGGAGGGAGGAAAAATGTAGGCAGCCTCTGTCCTGGAGCATATGATTCCACAAGGTATAGACTTCCTATGGCAGGAAGAAAATACACTCATTTGAAATGTGGTGCTGGAGGAGAGTTCTACAGATATCATGGACTGCTAAAACCACAATGAATGTGTCTTAGTGCAAATCAAACCTGAACCCTCCCTAGAAACAAAGTGACTAAACTAAGGGTACTGCACCTCGGATGCATCATGAGACAACAGGACTAACTGGAAAAGACAGTACAGTTGTCCCTTCACATTCGCAGGGGTTTGGTTCCAGGACCCCATGTGAATACCCAAATCTGTGAATACTCAAGTCCCATTATATGCTCTCTCTCTCTCTCTCTCTGGCTTTTCTTCGCAAACGAAGATTCAGGAAGGACTCATCCCGCACTTTCTGCAAGCGTGCTGATGACTAAAAAGGCCAATCCGAGATAAACAAGTCGGTTGCAGAAAGCACAGCAGAAGGTCTTCTTGGATGATGTTTCCAGGTTGTGATTCTTTCTGCATTGTCGTTTTTCTTCAAGACTTGTTCGGCGTGAGTTCTCAAATAAGGCTGCAGCATTGTGGATAGTGCGTCTCCATGCCTCCCAATGTGAGGCCAGGGCGGACCATTGTTGGTGATCAATTTGGCCGAGCCTGAGATGTTGTTTCAGGGAGTCCTTGTATCACTTTTTTGGAGCACCCCTCTTTTTTGGAGCACCCCTTGGGTGGCGAGTTCATCGTAGAGTACTATTTTGGGGAGGCGATGGTCCTCCATCCTAGAAACGTGCCGTGCCTAGCACAGCTGTGTTCTCAATATCATGGCCTCAATGCTGGTGATCTCTGCTTGCTCAAGGACAGCAACATTTGTCACATAGTCAGTCAATGGCATAGCAAAATGGTGTCCCTTATATAAGATGGCAAAATCTAGGTTTGCTTTTTGGATTTTTAGTTAAGAATATTTTCAAGCCGTGGATACTTAAAACCATGAATGCCAAATCCATGAATGTGGAGGGACAACTGTAATTGCTTGAAGTGGAAGGCAGTAAGAAAAGAGGAAGACCACAGCACAAGTGGACTGTTTCAATCAAGGAATCCGTGGCCCTGATTTTGCAAGACCTATGCAGGGCAGCTGATGATTTGGAGGTCTCTTATTAATAAGGTTCCTGTACATTGAAGATGATTTGACAGCTGTGTAGTGAGAAGATGGGCAAGCCAGAGTAGAACCTGCCAACCACAGCTCATGGAATGCTGTGAAGGGGAGCTAATTTTTGTGTGTGTGTGTGTGGGGGGGGGAATTATAACCTAGAGGCTTCTTAGGGCAGTCAGATATAGAGTCAAGACCAATTAGGAAGAGAGGAACTGAAGATCTGAACAGGGGTCTGGAACTGCAGAAAGAGTTCAGGAAGTTCATGATTATCTTATTTGTTATATAATAAATCTTGACTGGTTTTCTTTTCCACAACTGTGCCTGATTGTTTTTACTTAAAAATTGATAAGGAGAAGTGCTCACGTTTTGTCACACTGAACCCACTGATCAATACAGCCACTTGTCCAAAATAGCGGTCACCTTGAGGCCCGAGTACCAGATCCAGGAAGGTATCTTGGGATAAAAGGGCATGATGAGTGACAGCAGTCCAAGGGCTGGAAATGTGGGACAAGCCTGGATAGGGGTTCCATCACAATAGCAAACAACAACAACAACACAGACCTCCTGATTATGGTCACCATATACTTACCACATGAGAAGCCACCTGCCGGTACCTGCTTAGTTCTTCTGGCTTTACCAGCTCCTCCGGCACAGTCTTCCCCCTCTGCCAGAAGGACAAGACAAAATTCAGCCAGCTGGAGCCACAGGATCCCATCCACCCAGCACAGAGGCTACACCTCTACAGTTTTTATTGCAACAAAATATTTACATACAAATGCATACCCCAGACTGACTTGACACTCTCCTTCAGGACACTCTCCTTCTTTTACCTTTTAAAAGAAGCACTCACCTTTTTACGCTCCGTGGTCAGCACGGTGGCTTTGTCTTGAAGCTGAAAAACAGAAAAGCATTATAAGAAGTAAGATTCAAAAACTGGCATTTCAGAACATAGACTGACAGGGGATCATGTCAGGTACTGCAACTGTTGTGAGGAAAGAAAGGCAGAATGGTGTGGAAATGGCACAAGTGTTTTTATAACTATAGTCTGCTCTAAAGGTATATCTGTGGAGCAAGGACTGGATGGAAAATCCTGAGCCAGGGGTGTTTTGTACCTTCTGGATAATTTCTGGAGTCATTCCTGCCAGCTCTCCTAGATCCATTGGTTCACCAGCACCCTAAAAATGGAAAGTAGCCTGTTAGTCCAAAGAAGAAAAAGAGAAAACGAGGCAGAGGATCAACAGAAGCACATGTGTAACTTACCACGGCATTGGGCTGTGCAGAAGGCACAGCCTGGGGAACAATGAGACCAGCCTGGGGTTTTAGAGTTGCCAAAGCTGTGAAGAGACACACAACATGATTTGGAAGGTTAAAAAGACAGCTGACACAACAGACTCTTCCTCTGGAAATTACCTAAAGAGCATATAATCTACTGAGTGTTTACCTTCTCTTGCAGCAGTGACTTCTTTGGTGAGACGGGCAATGACACGGCAGGCAGCATCATGTTGGTAGAGGGCGTGAGACAGTTCCTGGCGTGTGGTCTGCAGCTGCTGGCGCAGTGTGAAACTGTGCAGCATGACAGCATCCTGGAACAGGTAGATTAGTATATGAGTGTCTTCCCAGATTGACCACGTTTACACATAATAATAAACCAGGATTCATGAACAAGCAGTATGCTAGCTTATGTAGCATATTTACTTTTTGTCCTCCTATTTCCACAAAAGGATCAGAAACCAAAGTGGAAACCTTCATGTGATATTTGAACATGGGATTCTGGGTTGTTGTTTCTGAACAAGCCAGGATTCGTAAGATGACAATAAATCCTGAATTCTTTTTTCATTACAGATCCTGGCCTATTGACTATCCTGCTCACGTGACAGGAGAACCAAAGCAGGAGTAGGTGGGCTGCATGCATCATCATGCTGATCGTGTTATAGCAAACCAGGATAAGCCAAAGATCATGGCTTACTATGTATGAATGTGACCACCTTACAAGTAGATAATATTTTGCCAAATGTGAAGTAGTTTCTTAAACATCTGCCCAGCATAGCAAGTCTATCAATTTTACTGAAGGGACAAGCTACTCCTAGTTCAGATGTTTCCTTCCTTGCTGTTCAAGTTTCACAACCCAGCAGGTTCTTACTTTCTGCCACTTTTGCAAAGCAGAAAACTCAGCACACCTGAAGCCAGGGAGGAGTGCATTAAGATACAGAGAACGTTATTTCATTTTTTTATGAATAGAAGAGGAACTCCTGCTACATAATACTGAAGGGGAAAAAAGATATATACTTACCCATTCATCCTGAAGTGCTTTAAGAATGGCTGGAATACTAGTAGCAGAAGGTGGCTTTGGCCGAATTGGGTGGGCAACTGTAAATAACAAGCACATGAAAGTGTTAGAAGTAACTCCCCACATCAACCTTATTGTCTCACAAGCCTGCCACTAAACTCTTAAGAGCAGGGTGACTTACACATGCCTTGTAAGCTATTTGGCACCACCTACTGCTACAGTTAAAGAATTACACACTTGTCCTTATTCACTCCTTTCATGCCACCAATCATGCAGGATGAAAAACAGAGGGAGCAGAAGGGTAAAATGCAGGTTGGATTGTGAACCAATTGAAAGGAGCAGCATGCAGACTGAGGAGAAAAGGTGGGAAAGGGAGATCCAGGGAGAAGAGGGTGGAGAATGCAAAGAAAAAAGTAGCTAAAGCTAAAGAAGAAAGAGGAACATTTTATGTGGCTTTAAGCTAAGCATAGGACTCTTTGGTTTGAAAAACTGGGTATACAAATACATCTATTAAGTAACCCTCCACTGACCCAACCCACAGACCCATCTAGTCTTGAGATTTTAGGAACTGCCGTATAAAATAGTGGCTATGCTAACCTAGCAACATCAGATTTAGCTTTCCTGGACCTGTCACAAGCTAGCGTAGCTTTCAAGTTATCGCCATTTACAATAAAAAAAACCACCCAGGTGTTAGCCAGAATATACTACATCAAACATACTGAAGACATTTCTTTGAAATATGACCATAATATTTCAAAATAACAAAAACTATTTATATCCAGTCATGATCAGATGAGTAACCTTATAACATTCTGGTTTAAGTAAATTAAGAATTCCATTCTCAACATATCAAGCCCATGGGAAACTCAATTCAATCTGTTCTGGCCCTCTTCACCTTTGATATCTATGAGCTGTTCTTCAGATAGTGGCTGGTTGTTCACGGGATCAGTTCCATTCTCTGCAATATATTTTTCAATCAATCTTCGCTCATAGACATGGTTTGAGACTGGAGATACACAGGGATGCTCAGGCACCTCATTTGAAACTGCAATAAAAAGAAAGGACAGCTAACAACAGATTGAACACATAAAGGGGCACACCTCTCATAGCAGTTTGGAAGGAGAGTGAAAATATAAAAGTGCCAAAGAAAATCTAGTATGGCAACTAACAGGAATTCAGAGTAAATGCATACTGATCTCATATAACCTTTCTGTGCAGTACATCATATTTCATTATCTATGTACTTGCATAAAAACAGAAGCAGGAAGTCTTAATCACAAAACTAATCTTGCTGCCAGATTATTGGCTTTGGCATTCTGGCAATGCCAGTCCAAATCCTGAAGATGTCTCCTATGAGTGTACTTGCATGCTACTTATTCACCCCTGCATAAGCAGGCATGACTCCTAAGACAATGGACTCAATTGGACAACCTTTCAGGAAATTTGGAACAGACCATCGCCAAATTCTGTCATTGAGAAAACCACAATTTCACTCTGTACACCGCAGCATGAATAAGTTTTCAACTAAATGGAACAAAATGCCTATAAAAAGCACCCCTTAATGATTTCTAGACATCTACTAAATAAAGATGTACTACATGCACCATATAATGTCTTTACAGGAATATATTTCTGACTGAATTTCAATGTGAATGTTGAAATCAGTGGGACTTTAGTCACAATGCCCTGTTCCCTTGATGTTAACAGGACCTGACCTAACTTACTCTGACTCAATTGTGTGTTAAAATACACTATTCACTCTAGCAAGTTTCAAACTGTGTTCCAAGGAGTCCTAGGGCTCCCTGGAAACCTAACAGGAGCACCTCAACGAAAAGATTATTAATGGCAGGCAAACTCCTCTGAAAGGTCCAATACCCTAAAGGCACCAGATCTTATCAGATCTTGGAAGCTAAGCAGGGTCAGCTCTGGTTAGTACATGGATGGGAGATCACCAACGAATACCAGTGCTGTATGAAGGAAAAGAAACTTTGGTCTTACCTGTGATAAGTTCTTTTCCAGTGTAGAGGCGAAGAGCATCCGTATGCTTGGGTTGTCCCTCCCACTTGCTCCCAGTAGGCAGGTTACAGAGAACTTTTATTTTGAAGAGTCTGACCACCAGTGGTGTCATCCGGGAGGGACGACCCCTCTGCTGGCCAGTCCATATCATAGCCTCGAGACGCCGTAGTCTGACGCATCCAGCCGTGATCCCAAACTCCATCAGCTTCTAGCTGCTCCTCCGTTACTCATGACCAGTCTTCACTCCTTCCGTCGTGGTATCCCATCATGCTCGCCCTGGGTGGGCCGGATGCTCTTCGCCTCTACACTGGAAAAGAACGTATCACAGGTAAGACCAACGTTCCTTTTCCCAGTGGAGAGGGCTCCAGAGCATCCATATGCTTGGGATTTACTAAAGCTTCAGTCAAGGGAGGGCAAAGGCGAGCCTCCAGACTCCTAAGGACAAAGAACTCGCTGAAGCACCCTTCTGCCAAAAAAACGGCCTCCATCGACTGCATCCTGTCCGGCCTATAATGCCTGATGAAGATCGAGGGTATTCTCTATGTCTCTGCCCTGCAGAATCCCTCCAAAGTAGCGTCTCTCTCCCAGACCATCGAGGTCGTCGCGCTTTTTGTGGAGTGTGCAGTCATGCCGGATTGGTCTGAGACTCATAGCATGTCGTTATGCAACATTTAAACCAGCGTGCCAGTGTGGAGAGTGATAACTTCCTCCTCCACAGCGTTGAGTAAGGGGAGACAAATAAGATCTCCAAGACCCTAAATGATACAGCCCTCTTGGTGTATACTAGACCCTAAATGATGCAGTCTTCTGATGTATACTCTCTGGGCTCTGCGTACATCCAGTGTATGCCATACCCTCTCCAGCTCTCTTTCTGGTCTTGGACCAAAGGAGGGTAGGGTAACCTCCTGAGATCTGTGGAAAGACGCGACTAGCTTCAATTTGAAGTCCGGGCATAGTCTGAGAATTGCTGATTCCAGACAGAAGGTACACAGGTCCCCTCTGATTGACAAGGCCCTCAGTTCGGACACTCTCCAAGCTGAAGTGATGGTCACTAGGAAGATGACCTTCCAAGTCAAGAATTTCAATTGTACCTCGCAAATCGGCTCAGAAGGTCGTATCGTTAAGGCCTTCAACCCTGTATGGAGGTCCCAGGAGGGGAATCTATGTACCATTGGCGTGGCCAGGTTAGTAAGAGCCTTGATGAAGCGGCATAGGTGTGGATGCTAAGATACCGCTGATGCGTTCTCTGGAGTCAGGAATGCCTTCATGTTTTTTGTTGTATTCAGGTGAGGGCCAGGTTCTACCCCATCCTATAGGAAGTCCAATAATATTGGGACCGAGACCTCTCTGAAGTCCCATCCTTTTCGTCTGCATCATTGTCGAAGCACTCTGAGGGCGTATTCGTAGATACACTGGGTGGCCAATATTGTGCCTATCCCCGGGTGCGAATATCCTCTTGCCACTGACATCTGCCGCTTAATCTTCCACATGCGGAGTTGTAGCCAGGCCAGGTCCAGATGGTGGACCTGACCTTGAGACATTCGGTTGGTCCAAAAAAGGTAGAGATATCGAATCCACCTGCATATCTGGGGACAAAGCGGGGAAGCTTCACGTTCACTTGTGACATGAAGGGTCTCTGTCCGGATGCCCCAGATCCTGTACGCCATCATTGAACACCTCCTGGTGTAGGTTCCACTCTCCCTGGTTGATGTCTGACCGGCTGAGCCAGTCCGCCTTCCAGTTGAGCGTTCCATGGAGGTGCTCCACCGCTATTGACACAAGACTTTCCTCTTCCCATGCGAGCTGGCATGATGCATCCTTCCTGAGTACTCATGACCTGGATCCCCCCAGCAATTTATGTGTGCTATCATCATGACATTGTCTGTGCGGATAAGCACCAACCTGTATTTAACTAGGTGCGAAAAGGCTTTCAGGGTTAGTCTGACCTTCGGCTCCAGACAACTGGTGCTGTGGGACACTTCCTTCGCCGTCCATCTGCCCTGGGCCAGATGGGTTCCACAGTGTGCCCCCCATCCCAGGCAACTGGCATCTGTGGCATCAGGACCTTGTCCTGAATCTAAAGTTGGTGGCCCTTGTGTATCGCTGGCAAGAACCATCCCTGTGGTGAAGTTAAGACCTCCTTCCGAAGTCTCACTACCTGGTGCCTCCTGCTGGCTATTTCTTCCTGAAATTAAAGTTGGAACCATCGTAATACTCTGGCGTGAATTCTCGCCCGTGGTAAGCAGTCTATTGCTGCTATCGTGAGGCCCTGTAGATGTGCCAGGTGCATGATGCCCGATCTGGCTGCCCCTAGTGTCTTCTGTGTAGCGTTCTGAGTTGACCTGACTCATTCTGTGGGAAGCCGGATCAAGTCCTCCCGCGAGTCCACCAATGCCCTAGATGTTGTATCTGCTACGTTGGGGTCAGGGGGCTCTTTGGAAGATGACCTGGAACCCATGCTGCTGAAGCAACTCCATGATGAACGCGGGGTCCCGTTCCGCTCTCTGTCTGGACTGGAAGCGGATCAGGAGGTCCTCCAAGTAGAGGATAGCCATGTAATCCTGAGCGTCGCCTGGAGACCACTAAGACAACCAGGATCTTCGTGAAGACGCTGGGTGCCAAGGCTAGGCCAAAAGGGGAGAGCCTTGTACTGGAGGTGTCTGTTGTAACAGAAGTGTATAAAATTGACGGAGGTCCTGATGAAGTGGGGTGTGAAGATATGCGTCCTGTAAGACCAGAGAGAACAGATAAACCCCTGGTCTTATGGCTTCCAGGATGTGCTTCAGAGTTTCCAACCTGAACTTCCTTTTCTTGATGAACTTGTTCATCCCTATTAGAGTCAGGACCGCTCTCCATGTACCGTTCCTCTTTAGTACCAAGGACAGGGTGGAGTAACAACCCCTGCCCTGTTGTGATCTTTGGATCTCCTCTGTAGCTTCCATCCGTAAGAGTAGCTGAATGGCTTCTGTCATCAGGGATTGTTTTCCTTTGTCCTGTGGTAAGGGATCAGGAGGAACCACTGTGGGAGGAGTCGAGAGATACTCTACCCAGTAATCTTGGCGAATGGATTGCAGGACCCGCCTGTCCAAGGTCGAGTTTTCCCAAGCTCCCGCGACGGCCTGCAGCCTTCCTCCCACCGGGAAGGAATTGTCATTGCTGAGACCTGGGATTCATAGGGAACATCCACCATGGCATCTGTTGCCCGCCAAATGGGCGCTCAAGCCCTCCTTGTAGCCGTTGACTCATTGTCACCGGGATGATGGGGAAATAAGGGGGATCCCAGTCGGCTTGAGTTTCCATTCCTAGAAAAACCAATCCTCTGATTGGTCTCTTCCTACAGCACCCGGTGCCTACAGTGCCTGGTATTCCCAGGCGGTCTCCCATCCAAGTACCCACCAGGCCCAACCCTGCTTAGCTTCCAAGATTGGGCGTGTTCAGGGTAGTACTGGTATGGTCATATCACGGCAAAAATCATTAAAACGTGCCTAAGCTGAGCCAGGAGCCTCAATGAGTAGCACCTGCCACTTGTCCATCCTCTTTGTAAGTAGAGTGCAGCTTTCCTACACAATCTAGCTGTCCTTTACCCCTCCAGTGTTACTGGCTATGGGCAAAGGGACCAGGAAAGCAAGGCTCCCTGGGGGGAGGGGGTTTACCTGTGGTGTTGGACTATAGGTACTTAAGACCCAAGGCTGAAAACTTTCCCCTTTTCCCAGAGCAGCCCATTGCCTCTGTCCCCCCTCAATCCTGAGGAGTGCTCAGGGACCAGGCCTTCCTCTTACTAACGGATCCCGCGCTGTGTGTTTAATCCCCATATGCATTCCGATGGGGGAACACTCAGCTTCCTGATGTATCAAGGATCATCCAGACATGACCGAACTTTGCTTGCACATGTCTCACTAGTGTGGCTGGGACCAGGTAGGGTCTCAGTCACTCTCCTGCCCCCCGCAGTGATCATGCAAGAGACTGACTGGCTGAGGCCTCCTGTTCCCTCACTGCCATCCCGGCCATTCCACGAAGTGAGGTCGCTTCGGATCCCCTGGCATGTATCGTGGCCCCATCGGCTGTTGCCGCTAACCGCCCACTGTGGCGGGAGCTTCCCTCTGCAGCAACCGCCCTCCTGGAGCCCTCCTCTGGCAAGAGTCTGCCGATTTGGCCCCTTTCAGACTTCCGCGTGGCCCCTGGAGACCGAGGCTGGTCGCTCCAGACCAGCGAGGTTGACCCGGTCTCTTACTCACACGGTGCAATGGTAGAGGTCTGGAAGTTGTTGGGGGGAACCGTGGGGAGGTGGATGGGTCAGCCCTTCCCAATTGTGGGGCACCTCCCCCGTAATGAGCCGAGGAGCCCCATGCGACTTGGCTGAGCCAAACTACCAGGCATTCCACCTCCTCCTTGGCCAGAGCGTAGTGAAGCCAAGCCGGCAAAGCGGCGGTGCTCCAGTCCCCCCCTTGCCCCGTTCCCAGGGCCCAGAACAAAACTCACTGTGGCCGCCCTCTCTAGCGGCAGTTGAAATCCGCCTCCTTCAGCACTGGAGGGGGGGTTGCCCGGTGGTACCATTGCGGCAGATGGCTCCCCGTTCTGGGAACATACCGCGCCGCCGCCTCCTGGAGGGGCTGCGTGGTGGCTTCCTCCCGGTGGCTCCTCACCCGTCCGGGTGAGCAGAACCGGGGATCCAACGTCGGCAGCCAACGCAGAGGTCTTCTCCCCCTTCTGCCATGCGGCAGATGGCTCACCGTCCTCAGGGGCGTTCCGCGCCTCCTCCTCCTCCTCCTGGAGGGGCCACATGGTGGCTTCCTCCTGGTGGCTCCTCACCCATCCGGGTGAGCAGAACCGGGGATCCAACGCCAGCAGCCAAAGAGGGGGTCTTCTCTCCCTTCTGCCACGCGGTGGACGGCTCCCCGTCCCCAGGGGCATTCTGCACTGCCTCCTCCTGGAGGGGCTGCATGGTGGCTTCCTCCCGGTGGCCTCTCACCCGTTCGGGTGAGAAGAACTGGGGATCCAATGCCAGCAGCCAAAGCGGGGGGTCTGCTCCCCCTTCTGCCACGCGGCGGATGGCTCCCCGTCCCCGGGGGCGCTCCGCGCCACCTCATCCTGAAGGGGCCGCGTGGAGCCACCGGTGGCTTCCTCCCGGTGGCTCCAGACCCAATCGGGGTGAGTAGGACCAGGGTGTTAACGGCGGTGGAAGGGGGTCTTCTCCCCCTTCTGCCTTTCCTCGCCGTCTCCGTTCTTGCTGCTGCTGTTCTTTGAGCGGTCTTTACTTCATTGCTTTCATTCTGCCTCCCTCCAGTGGCCGTTGTTGTTGTTATTATTATTTAATATTATTAGATTTCCCTTTTTGTTTTTTCTTTTTAAATAGTCAAACAAAGGGATCAAAGATGGCTACAGCCATGTGGAGGGAGGGAGATTGAGACAAACAAAAACTCATGTCCTACCAGGAGCGTAGGCAGGAAACAGACTGGCCAGCAGAGGGGTCGTCCCTCCCGGATGACACCACTGGTGGTCAGACTCTTCAAAATAAAAGTTCTCTGTAACCTGCCTACCGTGAGCAAGGGGGAGGGACAACCCAAGTATACGGATGCTCTGGAGCCCTCTCCACTGGGAAATGGCAGAATCACCTGAGTATTCCTTGTCTAAGAAAACTCTATGAAATTCATGGAGTCACCATAAGTCAGCTGGTGACTGCCTTGAAAGGAAGTATGTCTACCGCCATGACTTTCCAGTGCAATGTAGTACCACCAGGGAGTGTTTGATGTATTCCACGAAGCAATCTCAATTCACATAGGAGAAAAGGGAGTCCTGGCCTATGTTCCACCAGAACTGAACAATGGGCCAGAATGCCTGCATAAGAATGCCCAGAGATTCTACGGCTGACAAGGCAGTGTAGACTTGTCAACTATGGACAAACCTTTCCTTGAAGAGAGAAAGTTTCAAAGACAATATGTTGGCAACTGGTAGGTGTGCTGTTTTGTGTCCTGTGAATAATTGAATCAGTGGATAATGAATCAGTGGATACAGGGGGTCCTACTGTACTAATTTTCCCTTAGCAATAAAAAAAATGCTTCCCTTTAGCCAAGTGAAGCCTAAAGAACTTTGGCCTAGAGTATAAAAAGTGAACACCCTAAAGGCACCAGATGCCATCTGATCCTGGAACTTAAGCAGGATCAGCCCTCATATTTGGATGGGAGACTGTCAATGAATACCAGGTGCTGTAGGCTATGTTTCTGAAGAAGGAACTGCCAAAACCTCTCAAGTGTTCCTCACCTAAGAAAAACCCTATAAAACTTGTGGGATCACCATAAGTGGACAGGTGACTTGAAGGCACACACATATGCATAAAGAGCTACATGTATAGGAATAACCAAAAACAAGGATAGAGCCGTTCTGCAACTTTCCCTACTATGGAACAACTCTTTTTAATATTTACCATGCTATATTTGTACAATACAAGATTGCAATTAGCTAACAGACAGCTCCAATTGTCATAATCACAGGCACATGTCATGTTTGTAATCATACCCACAGACTATTCTTAAGGCCTCAAGATGTAGAATTTGACGTACATCCACATAATGGAACATTTACTCAATTATAGATGCATTCAAGACAGCCTAGAGAGTAATTGCAAGAATTTTTTTTCAACTCAGCAAGCCTGTTTTCTAGATCCACCAAGCTGGAACTGAAGATATAGATATCTTCATATAACATTACATCTGTGCCACTCTGTTGTACAGTACTTGCTAATTTTGCAGAACTCCACAGCTTCATAGCAGTTTTTATTGCTTCTTTAGCAATAAGTAGAGATAATCACTAGGTTGTCAGAATGGTCTATAAAGAATCTAAGTTACTTAAAGAAATGCATAAAGATATGCAGTTAAGAAATCTTAAGGTTTATGTTCTATCTCGAATGTTTTAAGGGACTAGATATAAGCTAAGAAATAGTACTGAATTGTACTAAGGCTTTCATTATCAGGTGATAAACTTATAAATTTAAACAGAATCTAGAATCAAAAGTGAGCTAAGAATCACTGAAAAACAAAAACTGCACCACCCAAAGGGATTCTTGGTGTATTCCTGGAGGCATTATATTTCACAATATGATGTGATTATAAAGGTTGATTAAGGTGAATCAAAAGCAGATACATATTGAAAAGTGAGAAGAGCTCCTGTATCATCTTGGGCTCCTTGGCTTACTGCATGCTTAAAATTAAGGTAAGATGAACATGTATCTAATGTAGATCAAATGTGTTCTAGTAGCTATTCATAGATTTGAACCTAGTTTGAGATGAAGGAGGTTCACATAATGTGTTTCCACACTGAGCGCAGGGGGCACACAGGCTAGCCTTGCACACAAATATCACCATGTATCACTACCACACATCCCTGAATATCCATTTGGGGTGTGCTGGGAGGCAAGGATCCCTCCTCATAGACTGGTGCTTTCTGGTGGACAGCAGATGCTCAACAAGGCAGTAGTGTATGGAGACAACAGTGCATGGAGCTAGCCTACACAGTCCCTTTCAAGTGCTGATCTGGCAGTTTGGGGTAAGTCACTCTCCATTTGGAAGAAAACATGATAGCACAGCTGTTCAGGCATTGTTACCATATACCAGCGTTTCTCAACCAGGGTTCCCCCCAGAGATGCCAGTGGTTCTGTGAGAAAATAGTAATAAATTAATAAATCATGGAGAAGTGGCGAGCTGAAACAGCTTATCTCTCCCCTCCACCACAGAGAAAGCTGGGAGGAATGAATATGTGTGAATAAGTTTTCACACCAAAGGGGCCTCTTATGGGTGGGTGGGGGAGTTAAAGTGCCAAATACCTTGCTCTCCCTCCCAGCTTTTGCTCTGCTTTAGATGTGCTAATCAGGCTCTGACAGCTAAAGGGGAGAGGGCGAAGCACAGCTCCTGCAAGCAGCCAGTTCACCATGGACCCTTATTGTTTGCCAGAACTTATTTAAGGTACAAATGCAAAATGAGGTTTTTTTTAAAAAAAATTCTGAACGATGGAAAGAGAACTCTAATAAAAGTGACTTAGGACTTTTTCTTTTAAAACCAGATTTGGAGAGGGCAGAGCCATTACAGTAAAAGAGTCATTATAGAGAAAAGGTTCTTAAACTGTGGGTCTGGTAACTGAATGTGGGGGTCAGGAATAGACTGACCAACTCCTGTATTATTGAAAAAAGCCTTCTATTTACCATGACTTTGGCTTGGCAGGAAGTTACAGTCTCCTCTGATCCTGAGCCTGGCTGCTTAGTTGCTGCTTTTTGCAAGCTCTGTTAGCTCAGAGCTCAATCTTTGGTTCAGAGTCAGTGATGTAGCCATGTTTAAATATTTGAAGCGATGTCATACTGAGGATGGAGCAAGCTTGTTTTCTGCTGCTCCAGAGACTAGGACACAGAGGAATGGGTTCAAACTACAGGACATTTTTCAGGTTTTAATAATGTTTTGTGATAAATATATTTGTTTTTCATTTATTTTTATTATAGATTACCTTTTTTGGCCTTTTCATAGGATATTTTGTCAGTATGTACACTATAAATATTTTTCTGCCAGTATGCTCTTTCAGGCCTGTTACTTTCAAGTATCAAATATGTATTGCTAGCAATGTGGACTATAATAAACATCCATTTTTTTTCACTGTTTCTGTAAAAAAAAATTAAAGGGAGCTGTAGGTATAATTTTTACGTAGGGGTTCCATGAGACTTGAAAATTATTTCAAGGGTTCCTCCAGGGTAAAAAGGTTGAGAAAGGCTGCCATATACTATTATATATGCTACTATTAAAAAAAATTTCACAGCCATAATGCTGCTTAAATTTAGAACTTAATAATTTGTTAATTGTTGTGTGCCTTCTTGGCAAGATTTGTGCAGAGGGGGTTTGCCTTTGCCTTCCTCTGAGCCTGACAGTGTGAGTTGCCCAAGATCACCCAGTGGGTTTCCATGATGGAGCAGGAATCTGAACCCTGGTCTGCCAGTGTCCTAGTCCAACACCCAAATCAGTATACCACACTGGCTCTTCATCTGTTAATATTTGCAACCAAAGGACTAAATTGAATGAGTTAATAAGGGCCACTTAGCAGCAAAAGTTTTTTTGAAGACATTCCATCTTCAGAAGCAGGTTTGAGAAAGAGAGCCAGCAAATTCTGTCACATCTCTGAGTCTACAGATCAGGGTAAAATATTTCTTTTTGTTGAAGTGAAAGGCAAGAAGGACAATAATTTCAAGATGACAATGAACAAGCTACAGTATTTAAGCATCAGTTCAACAGCTTAGAGTCCTCCAGACAAGTAAGACCAACATCACAGAAACAACAGATAGTTTTGAGGTTAAGATCCAGTTGCTCAATATTAACCCATATCCAAGATTTGTGTGCATGCATCATATGCATGTGTGCGTACAAGTGAATCCATGCACAAATTCAGAGCTTTAAACTGGTCCCTTCCACCAGGGAGTATTTTTAACAGCCCGAGCCCTAGGCACCTTTCTCTTTTTCTAAGATTAGAGTGGAAGGGGGCCTTATAGGCTGCCTGGTTGCCCCCCCCCCAGAAATTCTAGAGCTAAAGTACTGTATTCCCAAAAGATAGCCATCCAGTCTTTTTTTGATGACTTCCAGAAAGGAATATCTCATCACCATATTGGGTCTTGTGCCATCTTATAAGCTAACAAGTATTATTCAATATAAGCTATTATAAACTGTAGTCTCCTTTAGCAGACATGAGTTGTAGTCCACAACAATGTAAGCCAAATAAAATGTGTTAGTCTTTAAGATACTGCAAGACTCCTTGCTGTTTTTGCTACAACAGACTGACACAGCTAACAATACCATCACAGAAATCTAGGGAAATGTTTTCATTATCAAATTGCTCTTACCAGTGATAAGTTTCCACAAAAGTTCATCTGAAACCTTCCCTCCTGTAACTTATGCACCCTAGATTCAGTCCTGTCCTCAAGGCAGCAGAAAACAAGTGTCCATCCTCCCCTTTCATAGAATCATAGAATTGGAAGAGTCCACAAGTGCCATCTAGGCCAGCCCTCTTTGTCACAGCCCCATAGCTTCAATAGGACTAGTAAGCCTGCTTAGGCTTGCAACTTTTGTAACTAAGACTCACTCATGCTATGAGCCATAGACAGAAGAAGATATAGTCTAAAGACTATGCTCTTTAGTCATTTTACAGCACTTCAGAAAAACCATGCCTAGGGTTGTACAAGTACCCACTGCTAGTCAGAAAACTTCTAATTTTGGTATAAAGGTGTAAATATAATGTTCATTGGAAAAGAAAAAAAGAGTGATTATAGTGTGTTTAGATCAAGAGGAAAAATGTATTAGTGTTAGGATAGATAGTTTTATTTTTGTATTCGTAAGAAAAGAAGAAATTTCTTTTTTTCTTCTTCTTTTTTTTGCGTTATTGTTAGGGCCTTTTGCGGTTGGGTGTATTTTTCAGGGGAATGGTCTTATTTCAATAAAAAAAATCCCCCCCCAAAAAAATTCCTAAAGAAACTTCGAGAGAAGGTGAAGCATAGAAACTAAGCACCCAATAAGGACCCCCCCCCCAGTTCAAATCTCACCTCTGTCACAGGAAGGCCAGGCGACCTGAGGAAAGCTGCTCTCTCCCCTCAACCCCGCCTGTGAGAAATATACTGGCCTACCTTACAGATTACAACACAATAACGCATGGGAAGAACTACAAACTTGAGACAGCCGAAAGCCCGACACAAATGTTAACCACTGCAGTTATACTACTACTACTACTACTACTACTACTACAAGAGCCCGTCCCAGTCCTCCTTTCTCGCTCCAACTTCATGAGATCCTCCTCAACCACCCCTGTGCCGGAAAGAAGGGATAGGGAACGTGACTGGAGCGGGGGATAAAAGCGGAGCACTCACTGGAGCAAATGAGGGACATGGCGAGCGCCTCTTCGGTCTCAGCCTTAGCGCTGCTTCCGGACCACTAGACTGAAGGGGACGGCTCTATTTCCGGTCGTCCCATTCACAGCCTTTAAACTCTATCGCACGCCAGGCTGCAGCGCGCGGGAGAATTCGGCACCGGCCGGAAATGGGATCTTCTAAACCCCCCCCCCCCGCTTCCTTGTCGCGTGCGCCTTGGCAGGACAGAGTGGCCGCCAGGCCTAACGGACCGGAGAAGACTCATAACTTCCGGATCCGGAGGACTCTGGCTGAGGGCTCAAACTACAACCCCCAGCATGCACTTGGAGCAGAGAGGGTTCAGCCTCAGCAGGGACTGAAACATGATTAGCTCAATTTTTTTGGATTCATAATAATAGAAACATTATTATTATTATTATTATTATTAAGTCGAAGGCTTTCACGGCCGGCATCCATACGTTTCCCTTGGGTTTTTTTCCAGGCTGTTAGGCCGTGTTCTGGAAGAGTTTCTTGCTGACGTTTCGCCTGCATCTGTGGCTGGCATCCTCAGAGAAATTCTACTCTTTCTACTATTTATAGAATTTCTCTGAGGATGCCAGCCACAGATGCAGGCGAAACGTCAGAAAGAAACTCTTCCAGAACACGGCCTCACAGCCCGGAAAAAAACCCAAGGGAAATCTATTATTATTATTATTATTATTATTATTACAGTTGTCCCTCTGTATCCATGGATTCGGTATCCACGGATTTAAGTATTCACAGCTTGAAAATATTCTTTAAAAAATAATAATCCAAAAAGCAAATCTTGATTTTGCCATCTTATATAAGGGACACCCTTTTGCTATGCCACTGCATATAATGGGACCTGAGTATTCACAGATTTTGGTATCCACAGGGTTCCTAGAACCAAACCCCAGCGAATATGAAGGGACAACTTGTATTATTAATTTATTTACTTATATCCCGCCTTTCTCCCTATGGCAGGACTCAAGGTAGCTCCCAACATTTAAAAACAACACTAGCTGAAAACACAGTCTCTCTCCCTCTCTCTCTCTCTCTCTCTCTCTCTCTCTCTGGCTTTTCTTCGCAAATGAAGATTCAGGAAGGACTCATCCTGAACTTTCTGCAAGCACGCTGATGACTAAAAAGGCCAATCTGAGATAATCAAGTCTGGTTGCATAAAACACAGCAGAAGGTCTCCATGGGTGATGTTTTTTGGGTTGTGATTCTTTCTGCATTGTCATTTCTCTTCAAGACTTGTTCGGCGTGAGTTCTCAAATAAGGCTGCAGCATTGTGGATAATGCATCTCCATGCCACCCAATGTGAGGCCAGGGCAGACCATTGTTGGTGATTAATTTGGCCGAGCCTAAGATGTTGCTTCAGGGAGTCCTTGTATTGCTTTTTTGGAGCTCCCCTCTTACGCTGACCCATGGCGAGTTCACCGTAGAGTACTATTTTGGGGAGGCGATGGTCCTCGATCCTAGTACAGTACAATAAATAAGAATTAAAAGAGGTTAAACCATTCCTGTACATAATTAAAACTCCACATAAATAATAAAACATTTTAAAACTCCATAAAATTAAAATAAATCTTTTAGTGTCTTCATCCCCCTTCCCTATCCACCCGAGGTGACAGTGAGGAAAGAAATTGAGGAAAATATAAGTTTTAGGGCAAACTGTGCTTGAACAACACAAGCACTGTGCTTGGAGCCTGTCCAGAAGCAGAATGCAGCAGCAAAGCAAAGAGATTCCTGGGGCTTGTATACATGGCAAAAAAAAAATCCAGGAAGAATTCGGGATGAATCCCATTGGTTCCTGCACACATTGTGGCAGACTTGCACTATTTGGAAGGGGGGTAGCAAAAAAACCAGTAAACCCGTGACTTTCCATCCCCCTATTTTCCACTGACTTTTTTGGAAAGTCCAGGGAAAACTGCACTATTGGTTGTCTGTTCAATCAGCAACCATCCTGGGAAAGGGAAACACAGCAGAGCTGAATTATGATTGGTAGGACCTTGGAGGGGATGGGCTTGCAAAGGAAGCCTTGCAATTTAGGAGCTGCCATTTTTGAATCCCTGTGTAGGGTTCCTGCTGCCTCTGAAGCCTGGCTGGGAGAAGCTGCCACAGCCAACGGAGAGCAGGGTGAGGGCCAAGTGGGCCGGACCTCCCCCCACTCCCCTAGCCGGCTGTTTCTCCACTCTCAGAGGAAGCACGCTAGGCCACAGCAGCCTGTTCCACCCAGCGCCCCCTCAGCTCCTGCGGCCGAGGACACTTCCTCCGTGACTAACACTCATGGAGGAAGCACCCTAGCTAGCAGGAGCTGAGGGGGCACCTGGCAGAACGGGCTGCCGCAGCCTAGGATACTCCATGAGTGTCAGAAGAGCTTCAGAATATTAACACTTCAAGATCTTGTCTAGTTCTTTCATAGCTGCCCTTCCAAGTCCTAATCTTCTTCCAATTTCTTAACTGCAGTCTCCACTCTGATCAATGATTGGGCCAAGGTATGGAATAACTTTTAACTACAGTAGCACCCCCATATCTGCAGGAGATTGGTTCTTTCCCCCCGCCCCCACAGATACTGAAATCCATGGATAACAGCAAATGCCAGACTTCCCTCCTGCGTCCACACACACACAGCCCCGCCACCTCCACCGCGCTGCCGGAACCCCTGGCAGGGAAGGGGAAAGGGAGGCAAGCTCCTCCCTCCCTCACCTGTCCACTCCCCCGCCACCTCCACTATACCACTGGAGCCCCCATGGGGAAGGGAGTAGAGAGGCTAGTTCTCCTCCTCCCCTGCCCACCCCTCTGCCATCGCCAACTGCAGATAACTGAATCAACAAATGCCGAATCAGCAGATATGGGCGTGCTACTCTCTTTCAATTTCTTCATCATCTACATTAAAGTTACATAAATAATCTGTGGTTGTTATTTTTGTTTTCTTTCTTGACTTTCTTCAGTAATTGTTTCAAGTCTTGTGTATTTTTTGTTAGTAGTATAGCATCATCTGCATATCTTAAATTGTTGATGTTCCTTCCTCCAATTTCCACACCTCTTTCCTCCTTCCATTTAGTCTGATGCCTGTCTGACATGGGAGGTCCTACCAGCAGCACTGCTACCATCAGTATAGCCTCTTGCCTCACAGGAGCACACAATCCCACGACTGCAGAAACATAATGCCATTGGTGGGGTATGGGAAAGCCCTGCCTAGAAATCCAAAATCATCAGCTCTACTGTAACAGACTATACTGTACCACAGAGGTGTCACAAACTACATGCACTCAACCATAGACATTTGTCCAACAGACACTTTACAATGTGGGGATAAATTAGCAATAGTTGTGTTGACCATTAAATGAAATCCAAAATACACATTAGCAATACCTTTATTAGATTCACCAAAAGGTTGGATTAGCTTCCTTATCAGGTGAAGATAGTACAGAGGATGAAAAATGGTATTGTTGGAATACAAATCTACATCTTTTTTGTTTGCAATGTTATACAGTGTTTAAGGAGACGGAAAGTTTGGAACCTGCCTCCCTGTCTAAAAAAAGACCAGTGGCAAAGAAGTGGCATGAACAAAGACAGTAAAAGACAGTAAAAGGCAATACAATTTCAGTTCTCCATTGCAGCCAAAAAGTCTGTCCCTGCTTTAAAAGAAGCCCAAAGCCCCAAAGGAAGTAGTGTTTGTGATCCCTGTGAGAATAAACATTTGAAGAATTGCTCATGGAAGTACTTCAAAGGAGTGGACAATGTGTAGCCCATCAGGAACCAGCTGGTGTGGTGGTTTGAATGTTGGACAGGACACTAGGAAACCGAGGTTTGAATCCTGGCTTGGCTATGGAAACAAACTGTGTGACCTTGAGCAAGTCACACACTCTCAGCCTTGAGGATGGAAGAGCAAACGGCCTCTGAACAAATTCTGCCCACAAAACACCTTGCTAGCTTGATAACTTTGCCTTAGGTTCACCATAAGTCAGAAATGACTTGAAGGTACATCTCCCATCAGGGCTATCTGGTGATGAAAGATCATGCAACCTAGCAATCAACCAACACCCCTGACTTCTCACACAAGCTAAGACTTGAGTAAAACAGTGGGGAGTCATTACTGTGATTTGTTTCTGAGCTGTCACGCTGCCACCTAGACCAGTGGTTCTCAACCTGAGCTCCGGGGACCCCCAGGGGTCCACGATGTCCTCACAGGGGGTCTGCAAAGGCTTGAAGGGTCTTGGCCCACCTCCTTCCTGCAGTAGTGTGGCCATGTGACAGGGTCCAAGGCAAAGACTGACTAGCTGGCTTGGCCTGTGCATTGCCATTCAATATGCTCCAGACACAAACTTGCAAGAAGAAGCAGGAGAAAAATCTTCCCTTCCCCCTCCAGTGCCTCTGAGGGAAGGTTTAATGGATGCTGTATTTGTATTATTATTATCAGGTATTATTGTTGTTGTTTGGGTTTTAAATCTTGAGTTAAGTCTTGGGGGTCCGTGGCAACCAAAGATATTTAAAGGGAGTCTCTGGTAAAGAAAAGGTTAAGAACCACTGGCCTAGATTCTTCCATATTAAAGTCCAGGTTTCCTCCGTGGTTTTCTATGGGAAATTCTCATTTTCCTCCCACGTGGAGGGAAGCAATCCAGAGACTACATACTTACATAAACAATAGCTTTAAACAGAGATAGCTCTGAAGATGGCGTTGGCTTTCTCAAAACGAATCCTGTACTACTACACAACACTGTGAAGGGAGGGAATTATGTTAGAGGCAGACAGCAGTTTTATATATACAGTATATAATAATAATAATAATAATAATAATAAAATTTATTTATACCCCGCCCCTCTGTTAAAACAATCGTATATAAACAATCGTGTATATAAACAATATATACACACACACACACACACGCACACAGTGTGTATATGTGTGTGTGTACTGTATGTACAGTGTACATATATATGTGTGTGTGTATACTGTATATATGTGTGTGTATATATATATATATATGTACAGTGTGTGTGTGTATACATATATATATATATATATATATATAACATATATATCTTTTTATCCCTATGATAATAAATTCACAGTGGTTACATCTTTATATTACTTTTTCCCCTTTGCTACGATTTTTTTTTCTTTTTCACTTAAAGTGGGGCGGAGGGAGAGCTACGGTTCCCAGCATGCTCCTAGACTCTAAAACGAGGCGCTTTCCTAGAGCGTCCCGACTCCATTTCCCAGAAGGCAGTCGGGCTTGGAGCCGGATTTGATTGTCGCCATAGAGCCGGGAGAGCGCAAGCCGAGGGTTCCTTTCCCTCCGCGCCTGTCTCTGTCCCCTTAAGTCCACCTTCCTCCCCCGCTCCGTCGCTGACCAATCGCAGCTTCGCCTCAGGGCCGCGTCAGAGCCTCCTTTGGCGCCTCTTAATCCGCGCTTGGTGTGCGGGGCGTCCGCTTCTGCTTCTTCTTCTTCATGCGGACGGTTCGGGGTTTGCAGGAAACCTCAAGTCATTCTTTGGCAGCCTGGCGGCGTCGAGCCT
The DNA here is from genome assembly GCA_030847615.1 of Gambelia wislizenii. NCBI lineage: Eukaryota > Metazoa > Chordata > Lepidosauria > Squamata > Crotaphytidae > Gambelia > Gambelia wislizenii. The sequence goes on from JAUMIR010000001.1 coordinate 342,118,395, forward strand.
GGGTTAGAGTCCGCCTCTTGTGACAGGTTAATTGGGGGAGAGGAACTTCATGCACTGTTTGGGAGTGGCTTTAAAAAGTGTGGGAAACCGTTTGTATCTTTTTCTCCTCTGTAGGAAACATGAGTGGGGAGTCTCGTATGGTGCTGGGGGAGAAGAGCTTGGGGAAAATTACCTTTTTTTGGACTCCAGACTCCAGAATTCCCAGCCAGCGTGGCTGTACTGGATGGAGGGTTCTGTGGGTTGTAGTCAAAGAAGTAATAAACATGGCTAGATCCACACGACACAAATAATCTAATTGGAAAGTGGATTAGAGTTGTCCCTCCGTATCCACGGATTTAAGTATTCACGGCTTGAAAATATTCTTTAAAAAATAATAATCCAAAAAACAAACCTTGATTTTGCCATCTTATATAAGAGACACCCTTTTGCTATGCCACTGCATACAATGAGACTTGAGTATTCACGGATTTTGGTATCCACGGGGCTCCTAGAACCAAACCCCAGCGAATGTGAAGGGACAACTGTATTTGCGATGGCTCCTTCCTATTGAATCGTGGGACTCTCGTTTGACAACGTTTTTAGCCTTCTCTGACAAAGAGTGCTGGTGTCTCACCAAACGACAAATCCCAGGATTCCATAGGAAGCAGCCATGGCAAATAATCCAGTTTCCAAGGAGATTATTTGTGTAGTGTGGATTTGGCCTGATGACTTTTCCCAGCTCAGGTGATTCCCTACCCTGCCAAAAGAGGCTCTTGATTCTTTGCTCATTTTGTAGCCTGCGGCATTTTATTTTGCTAAATGTTTCCGTTAGGACAGTTAAGGGAAACGTAGCCTTCCAGATGTTGCTGGCATACTGCTCCCCATAGTCTCTCAGGATTAGTTAAAGCTTGATGGGAGTTGCAGTAACAATTTCTAGAGGGCCACAAATTCCTGCTTCTCTGCACCTGGACCACTGTGCTAGTGTTTTAAAAATAATGCTGTTTTCTTTGCTTTCTGCTTAGGTCTATGGGTCTATGCCTTTCTCTTCTCTACATAAGTCACTGCTGCTGTTCAACACAAGCTGTTGAGTCACATCTGTATATTTTACAGCTTGGTACTGTCTGGGCTGCGTGTTTTTTAAATAATAATTTTATTAATTTCTGCTTTTTATTGTATGAAATGTCATTACATGGAATCACATCATGTAAGCTACCTTGGGAAGGCTACCTTGATCCTCCAATTTTTTTGGATTTGAACTCCAGAATTTCTGAGCATTGACTGTGCTGGATGGAAGATGAATTCCAAAATATCTGGAGGACCAAAGGTTGAGAACCACTGCTCTAGAGTTAATCTAGAATTTGGGAGATCCTGGTTTAGTCCTTTGTGAAACTCACTGAGTGAATCTGGCACAATCACTGTCTCTCAGGCTGACCTACCTCACAAGGTACTGTGAAGTGAGGAGGAGGAAAGTTATCTATGATACCTTGATCTAATTGGGGGAAAAGCCAGGATGCAAATGTAGCCAATAGTAAAAGTGTCCTAGATATGTTTTAAATAAAATCCCCTTGCAGATAAAATCCAGAATATATAATGGCTTTAATAAATCCATCAGTTTAGCTCATCAGTCTGTATTTTACACTATTTGATGCTGCATTTCATTTGTCAATATAATTTCTCTAAAATAATTGATTATTTAGTGATCCTCACACATACTACAGACATTTTTGAGTTGCCAGAATGTCATCAACCTGTTAGTTGGTGAGATAGTCTTTAATATCAGATAAACTTGCCTCTCTTTTTTTAATGTTTTGAATTATGTTTACAGATAACCTGTTTGTGAAGACTTGTAGCTGAAGAGATGACTGGATACAACCAGAAGCCCCTGCTGAGGCCAGCCTTGGCTATTGTAATGACGCTTTCCTTCACATATGTGGGTATCACCAGTGCTCAGCATTTCCGGAATGATCCTTGGCAAGAGAAGCGTGTAGAACCTGACTTCCTAGCCCAAATGTCTCGTACTATAAGGAAGAATGTGGAGAATTTGATTGGAAGAGACAACTTTCGGATACTCAATGAAGTAAGATCCATATTAACCGGCTTTCATGTATCTGCCCAATAGCTAGCAGTAGCACATGCATGAGTGGAGTTACACATTTAGGAAGAAAGAACAGATAATATATCAAGCCTGCATTGGATTCTTTAGAATGTTGATGAAAACAGGATGATTGAATGCTCTTCTATACAAAACAAAGCAAACCCCAGTCAAATCTAATGTGTCAGAGTAATAGTCTAGTCTTAATCTTAGCTTGCTGGTTTTCTGTGTGAGGGTATCATAATGTGGGGGAGTATTTCAACATACATAAGCTTAATTGTCAAAATCAATCATATATTAAACTCAGTGGATTAATCTTCTGATCAACTGACTCTGGTATGGCTAGCCTAAGCTCTGATGGGGAAGGCTGGAGGAAGAGGATATAGATGTACTATGCTATCCATATGCCAGTCTAGAATAAAAGAAGCATAAAACTTATCGAGTCAGTGGGTTTTTTGAAATCAGTCTTATGAAGTAAAATTTCACAAATCTAGTAGTCTCAAATACAGTGTTTTTAAATGGGATTCAGTGACAAATGCTGAAAAAGTAATATGCAAAGACAATTAGCTAACGTTTTGCTACAGAAGTCCACGTCATTTGATAAAAGCTGTAGAACATATATTGAGCGATCCTTTTGGCATCTGCATATTTAATTATCTTCCAAGTTTCACTGTACTAGCCAGAAACCCCTCAGTTCAACCTACTTACCTTATGTTCCCATCTCCTCTTTTACAAACTGGGAAACAAAATTGTTAACCTCGTAATTTTCCATTAAGAATGGTCCTTTACAGGACTATGATATATCCACCTGTTAGATCTGTACATTGTCATCTTAGCTTGTTACTTAATCTCTACATTTTCAGCAGCTGCTGGATCTAGACTGTCTCAACTATTTGCTACTGGGGTGGATGATGATTGTGGGGAAAGCCCCTATGACTTCTGAGAACTTGTAAAGGGCAGACTAATGGAGAACTTACTTGTCTGTGTCTCCTTGCAGAATCTCTCTTCCCTCCTCTGGATAGTGTCCTCTGGGATCTCTTCAGCTTTGTTTGTTGTGGCTCGAATTGCAGGACAGTTCCTTACTTCCTTTGGAATGGCAGGTAAGTGACCAAGATGTGGGCATGGCAGAATAGGTTGAATATGGGCAGAAAGGGGAGACAGTAGAATGGGGCCCGTTCAACCCATTCTGATGACTTGTTTACCTGCTATGCAAACGTAACATAGACCTCAAATCTATGCATACTAATTGTCCTGTTGAATTCATTGGAGAGTCTCTTGGAAGCAACCTAGACTAATATCTATGCTGGACTTAAAAAACAGAGTCTGAATAAGCCTATGAGGGTTATAAAAAGAGCTATGCTGGTTCAGACAAAAACCTGTCTAGTCCAGCACCCTGTTTCATGCAGTGGCCAACCAGTTGTCCACGGGAAGCCCATAAGCAAGACATGAGTGCAATACCACCTTTCCACTCCATGTTTCCCAGCAAGTAGTATGGAGAAGCAAACTGCCTCCAACACCAGAGGTAATATTTAGCCATCCTAACTGGAGGCCATTGATGCTTTGTCTTCTATGAAATTAATCCTATTTTAAAGTTGGCTGCATATACTACATGTGGCAGAGAGCTTAACAGTTTAGTTGTGTGCAGTGTGATTTAACTATGTGCAATGTGGGTTAACTATGTGCAGTGTGAAACAGTACTTTATTTTATCTGTTCTCAATCTCCTACCACTCAGATTCACTCGATAACCAGGTGAGAGAAGAGAGGACAGCTTTTCCTATCCACTTTCTCGACACCATACAAAATTGTATGCATCCCAGCTAGTGTTCCTCAGATGTTGGTAGAAGCATTCTCCCTCTAATCCAGTGTTAGTACTTGTCCTTTGTGATTATTACCGATGGAGTCCTTGTTATAGTGTTCTTGGTTTAGAAAAACCTAATGATTTTTGCTGAAGAGGGTTTTGTTTTTTAATGATTCCCAAATGACAGCCCCCTGCCTCATAAGAACCTTCTTTCGCACCTAAAGGGACTTTTCAAACACTGTGATGCTGGTAGATAATGTTGCTAAATCCCACTAGGCATAAGTAAACCCTAAAGCTTGGGTGGGAAAAGTGTGGGCCAGATGCAGTCCCCTTGGGCGGTTTTTGTGTTCCTCAACCTAAGCCCTCCTATTTTTTTACTCAAATGGGGTACTTTTATTTATTTTATTTATTTATTAAAATATTTATACCCTGCTCTTTAGTCACAAAGGCTCTCAGAACAGCTTACAAATTGTTTTAGCAATACAACTTACACATCTACACCGCTTTATAGTGTGATAGGCAGTCTCTAAGTGGTTTACAATATGTGTTATCTAATTGTCCCCACAAACCGGGTACTCATTTTACCGAGCTACAAAAGGATGGAAGGCGGAGTGAACCTTGGAGCCCTTGGAATCGAACTCACAACAATATGGCTGCAGTACTGGCATTTAACCACTGCGCCACCATGTCTTGGGATTCCGGTGGTCTCTTCTCAAAATTGGAAGTAATTTCCAGTTCACTTCCTGGCTTATGTAAGAAAGCAAAGGGAAGGAAGGTTTCTCCTGAACCTAAAACAATGTTGGCGGGGGAACATGGTAAAAGTGCCCCTCATGTGAGGGGGGCACATTTTGGGAGGGAAAGGCTGTGTTTAATTCAGCCCCTCCCAAAAAAATATTGGGGGTAAGGAATACAGGAGGAAGGCCTGCTAAGGTCTAGTGAGGCCCAGACCTCAAGTAGGCATCTAGTCCTGCCCTAAAGGGAGTCTTAAGTGTCTCTTGTAAGCCCAGCCCCTGTATCTGTGGAGTCTGTAATGATTTTCAGTAGCAATGGGTTAAAACTTTTAAGTTTGTATTGTTTTAAATATATCAACAACGGGGATAACAGGAAAACCAGACTGAAAAATAACAGCTGTGCAAGTTGTTTAGACAGTTCAAGAGCAATTAATGGGTAATGGTGGGTTTCTGCTGAAAAGAATGGTGAAAGCAGGAGGAGGAGGCATTGCCGCTTCCCCATTCCAGCCTCTCATTTACCTCCAAATCAGCTGCAGAAGGCTGGGAAATTCTCTGGAGTTGATACTCAGGATGCACCAAGCACTGCCAGGGGAGGCAAAGGTTCCATTTCAAATACATACAGCATTGAATTTAGCCCATTTGACCACACAAACTATCATAATATTGGTTACCTTGTCAGTGTAGTATCTTTGTGAGAATTAATGTGACAGGGAATTTAATATCTTGGCATTTTCTTCCTTCAGCAGAAAAATGTCTCTTGTCCTCTTGTTTGTACTTCAGTGTTAAATTTCCCTTAGTTTATTGGGGCTGATTTCAGTCTTGGGACTGTTTCTGTAATTCTATTCCTGTTTCTTCAGGAATATAAACAAGATATGCATGTATTTTAGCATATGCCTGAATAGTGATTATCCAATTAGTGTTTTTCACAAATAAATATGATCAACAGAGTTCTGGAATTAAAGTGTATAGTTTCAGTACTATACTTGGGCTTGCTGCTATAGAATGTATGAAGGCAGTTGGGGCCCATTTATACTATAGAATTATAGCAATATATTCCACTTCAAGTGTCATGGCAACATCCTGTGGAATCCTTGGTTTGGCAGTTTAGGGAGTGGTATTTAGAATTCTCAGCCTCACAAAACTGCAAGCCCTGGAATTTCATAGGATGTTGCCATAACAGTTAAAGTGAAATATCACACTATACAGTGGGTCCTTGGTACATACTGGGAATTGGTTCCAGGATTCCCTAGTGTATACCAAAATCCATGGATGCTCAAGTCTCATTATATACAATGGCGTAGTAAAATGGTCCCTTATATTAAATGGCAAAATCAAGGTTTGCTTTTGTGAGGGGGGTGGTTTTAAATAATATTTTCAAGTTGGAGGGCTGGCTGTATTTCTGTAGTATGAATAGGCACCAGGTTTTTGTACATATTGTGCCATGCACCAAGAAGAGCAAAATTTGTATGAGCAGAAGTGGTTTTATGCTTTTTGATCTATAGCTCTCAGAATCCCTTAGCCACCATGGGCCCCAGTTTCTGGGAGTTGTAGTCCATTAAAGTAACACTTCTAACCTGTATTTGATGGTCTGGCACTTGAAGTGACTATACCATCTTTCTTGGAAAGAAAGATGTGGGCCTTTGCTATCTGCCAATAATAGTGCTGTGGTGGGAGGGGGGATCTATTATAGGAGAGCTGTTTCACTTTGGCTGTTGGTAATGCTTCATCTCAACCTGCCATTGTCATGAATGGTGTAGCGCCAGCTAAATTGAGTCCACTTAATTCCTTGCTTTTCTCCTTTGTCTTCCAGGCGACCATTTGACTCAGTTCCTGAAACTGAGCCCTGATGAGGTCCAGACGCTTCTTCTCTGGGGCTTGGCTGCTCTGGTTTGCTACTGGGTGCTGTCGCTAGTGCTGAGCCTATTGCTTGCCATCTTGAGCCGCATCATGTGGGGGATCAAGGTAGTGCTCTTTGGGGCCTGCTTTATGTTCATTATCTCTTCGGTGCCTGACCGCTCTATGCAGACAGTGCTTCTGTTGGTCCTGCTCACACTCTATGTCCTCCTGGGTCAGCTGAGTGGGTCCCACCACTCTGGGGCACGGCTGGAAGCCAAAATACGCAGCTTGGAGCGCCAGGTGGAGGAGCTGCAGCGCAGGCAAAGGCGATCTCCCAAGCACTTGGATGACGAATGAGCTCGGAAGAGTCTGGGAAGTCCATGTATCTTTCCTAAAAAGCAACCACTCACTTCCTTTCCTCTCGTATTGTATGACTGCTTTCTAGACTATAGATGCTCTCAGGTAGCTCTTCATCCACAGCTATGCTGGAACAAGTAAGCCCTAAAGCAGACTTCTGTAGATGAAAAATAGACATGTATGAGGTAGTTTAAGTTCCCAATTGACACACTAGCACCCTATTCAAGAGACTTTTCTCAATCATTGTCTCCTTTTTCAGTCTCCCTTCTTTCCAGAACAGGAGTGAACAATTTCAGCAGGTCTGGTGTCTTGTTTCTATTGACTGTGTGTTCCACATCTCTGTACTATGGTTTAGAATCTAGACCTACCAGTTTCCTGTTCTTATTTCCCAGTGGGCTCATAGTAGACTTCTTTGTTTCGTTAAAGGTGATGGGGCCAGCGATGGGATTGTAGGTGCTGATCCTACTTTTAAAAATTGAGTACATTTTTCTGTAGTGCTGCATGTCTGGGGATAGAAGATATTGATTGTAAAGCCAAGTGCCTCTCTAAAACTAAAGAAGATGGCTGTTCATGTGGCAACACCACAAATCAGGATGACAGGTATCCTGCCTCTCTGTAAGCCAAAGATACCCATTAAAATAAAGACCTCACCATTTTTCTCTAATATACACTAGAGTAATAGTTCTTTGGGAAGGGGATCTAAATAGTGCCATGACAGTTAGTGTTCACATGCCTATCCTGTTGAAAAAAGAAAAAGCCATAGCCAGGCGACAAAGTGAATGTACCACAGCTCTTCCCTCCAGACAGAATTTGTGCCATTAGCAAATGGAATAAAACCAGACTCAGTTGCCTTTTCTGCCTGTTTGGGAAAGGAGGCATAACATATTCAGTGGTGTGAACTTCATGTATGTTGCCAAATATATATATATATATTTTTAAGCTGTCGGTTTTAAACAAATGGAGTATTTTGTTATACCCTTCCAAATAAAGGCTATTTAATCGTCTTAGCTTTGGTTGTTTCTTTTACAAGGTGTTTGTGTGCTTAGCTCAGTATCTAGCAGCCATCTCCAAGGCAGGAATGAGGAAGCTTTGATGATCCATATTTGTTGCAGTGCTACTCCTATTGTACTACACCCTCACCATTGGTTAGGCTGGCATGGGTTAATGGCAACTGGCATTAAACATCTGGAGGTTTCCCAACTGGAGTTAAAAGGATGGGAGTAGAAGTTGTCTAATTTGATTTGGCACTTTGGCAATGTTTTAAAAATGGTAGTATCTGTGGTGTATTTCCACATATGTGTGCTGGAAGTCTTACAGCCTGATCCTATGCACATTCACAGAGTTCAGGAGCCTATTTTTAAGCAAGTGTGCATAAGACCCTTAGTCTCACACAGGCTTATGTACATTTGAGAGTCAGTCCATACCACAGCGTAACATAAATTTAAGGTATAAGGATTGCCAATGCAGAAGGAATCGTGTAACCACTTTACCAGATCTCCAAGTCTATGGAGATTATCAGATGGGGAAAACCTCCCAGGACAGGGACAACAGGAGACCGCTAAAAGGCTTACCTTTCAGAAGACGTCCCTGTCCTGTGGTGTTCCTGTTCTGCTCCTGTTCCCACCCTGCTTCCTCTTATTCACGGGGAAAATCCGTGAATAAGAAGCCCGTTCCATTACAGAAACGGAATGATGGGCGAGTGAAAAGATGACCACTTATGCTGGCGTGATGCCAGCGTCACGTGACATCACTGGGAGGCCTGTGCCAGAACACTTCTGGGTACGATCGGAACAGCCAGGTAAGTGTCACCCTTTTTCCCCCCTCCCCGGGTTACTTGGGGTTTGTAATGTGTGTTTGCGGGCTTGGTTTTTTATTTTGATATTTGTGTTTTTATTATTAAATTTCTTGCGTGATTTTTCTCTCGCAAGAACGAGTGGGATTTTGTTACCAGGAAGTGAATGGGGCTTGGCAAGAGGGGGAGGGGGAGCAGTTTTCATGCCGCAATCAGGTAATTGTGTGGGTGGAAAAAAATCTGTTACAGGGACGGGAGTGGGTCAGGTGGGGGGGTACCGGGACGAACCTGATGTGTGACTGCTACAACCTTGGATGTAAAACAGTAAAATGACTACATACATTGTTCTGAGACTTAAATTTGATGGAAGAATAGCATGACTGTTTTGCCACATGTTCATTTAGCCCACATACCTTCTACCCTCCAGGGTTTGGGGAATCGTGCTCATTGGCTGTGGACAAGAGGCAGGCATATGGAAATGTTGCCCCATTCTGCCCTGTGTATGAAATCAGTGCCTTAGATATGCTTACCTGGCTACAGAAGGCCATTACAACTTTATAAAGCAAAAGTTACAAAAGTGCTAGACCATTGCTAATTTTACTGTTAAACTTTTTACTGTTAAACTGTAAAGAAGCTGCCTCAGCTGACAGACTCTTAGCAAGGGGAAGCAATAGCCTCCAGACTGTTTTGCCTGAGCCTACCAGTCATTCCTTTCTGTTGGGAGGATAGAAGTGCATGTGACACAGGTCCATGGTCTGTACTTGCTTGGCCATCCTGCAGCTCAGGTGCAGTGGAGAAAGCTGTCCTGGTGTTGATGTTGAAACAAAATTCAGCTGCCAGTCCAGTTACTTGTATATTTGGCATAGGCACAATCTTTCCTTTGCTTCAGGCAGCCAATCTGGGACCAACTCTAACTATTAGCATTTGCCCTGATACATAAATAGCAGCATAATGTCTGTCCTTTCATAATGGGAGCAAAAAAGCCCCTGATTCACAGAAAACTACTTAAACCAGATTCCTCTTCAAACTAGGGGATAGATTTACTTGCAATTAGTTTGTCCTGTGAATTTCTGCAGGATTTATGCGGAACTACCCTTCCAATGGGTGGGCTCATTCATTTCACTCATTCATGAAACAGCTGTGGGGTGTGGAAGGAAGATAACCACATTGGCATTTGACTGCCTTTTTGCTTCTGTCAGGGTGTACGTGAAGTGGGAAGTGTTTGGAGCACCTACCAGTTGTGGTTCAGTTGCTGTGCAGTGAAATGCCGAATGGTTGGCTGCTACTCACTCTGAGAGGAGAAATCGTCCCCCAGTATTTTGTAAAAAGCTCAACCAACAGGAGTGCATTGAAGTTAAGAGACAATGTTGAGGTGAAATTAGCAGACTTATGCTGCAATGCTGTATGAGCATGCTTGGAAGGAAGTCCCTATAAAATAACAGTACTGGAGTAAGCATAGATAGAATTGGCCTGTAGCTTGTTAGGCAATCCTCAAGTTCAAAAACATTACATTGCTTTCTAATGTACATTGCTGAGAGGGGTCCAGATTGTGATTTCAGTGTTTGAATTCTTTACGACCAGTATAGATTATGGAGTCTGTTAACTGCTGTTTCCTTACCTAAAAACAAATTAAGTTATTTATTTCTAAATAACGTAAAAGAAGGGTGCTTGCTTGTAAACAAGCCTCCCTGACACACACACACCACACACTGCTTTTTTTATGGCTGTTTATCTTCTGCTTTGGACTACAACTCCCACTAGCCATGCCAGCTTGGGGATTCTGTAAATTGTAGACCCTAAAAGATTGTTCTTATTTACTTAACTTTAGTGCCATAAAAATACTTTGCACCTTCACAGCATTGAATGTGTACATTAAGTGGCAATTGTGTCAATTAAATCCATTTTAGTTCCAGGTTATAACAATAGAATGTTGGTGTGTGAGAGAGATAAGGAATACTTCTGCAATGCACCGTATGTTCGGTTTTCTTTTTAACTTGACACTGATGTACTTGCCATTCTGTTTGAAATAACTTATTATGGAATACAAACAGCTCCAATTGCTGGGTTTCTGTGATCTAAGACAGGAGGCAGCGTGGCTTTTTGGATTAAAGAAAAGGGTTTTATGGGAAGGGTGTGTAATTGGCAGCTCCTGCCATTCTCAAGAGGAAATAAGTCAGTGAAGGAAATTCCTGTTTCACATCCATAGGAAGCCCCAGTGAATTTGATAACAGTATCAGTCAGTCAAAGCTCCTGGCCTAGAAATGGAGCTTTTCCCTCTTGTTTTCACATTGCTAATGAGGGATTAATTCTAGCAATTCACAGTTCTTCTTGGGTAAGCTAAAGATGCTAAGGCATCCAAATATTTTCATTTCTCATGCCAGCCCTCCTCGCTGTTATGTAAGAACTTCTTATCCCTGCCTGCTGGCATTCCTTAGATAGTGTTTTGGCTTAGTGCCAGTTCTACATGGCTGCTTTTAGCTTTTGCAATGCCAACAGACATGTGCACTGTGGCTGCTCAGGTACCATCACTGTGTTCGGTAAATGGAGTTTAGCAATCTGTCTTCGTCCCCACCGTCATAAGTTCAGTTCCTGTTAAAAGCCACATACAACTACAAACCCAGTTCTGCTTACATGGCTGCACTAGCAAATAGTTCTGGGCTTGTTGGGTCCTTTAAAGCTTTAACCTATCCTACAGGAAGCCCAAGTGGAAATAAATTTAGTGAGAAGTAAAAGCAGAAACATTTCTCCCTTAGATCTATTGGGCCCAACCAGCTCAGCTTTTGGTGGAAGTCCATTTCTACATGCAACATTTATCCGTACATCCCCCTGGAGAGAGATGAAGAAGGGATTTTTGTCCTCCACCATTTCGTTGATCTTTTCTTTCCCCCTGTTCTGCTTGGTAACCCTACTGCATGGGTGGGGAATCTTTGGCCTTCCAATTGTTTTGGACTGCAACTCCCATAATCCTCTATCATTGGCTGTGCTGGCTGGTGCTTTTGAGAGTTGATGCCTAAAGCATCTGAGGGAGCAATGTTTTTCACCCCAGTCTAAATGGAACTAAACCTGTCTCCAATTGTGGTTTATCTTGTATAGAGGTATCATTTCAGAATTCACTGGAAGGGTGGGTTGGTCACAGAAAAGTTCACAAGGGGCACTGTAATTTTACATTACAAGATAGTGTGATGTTATTCCAAGAACATTTGACATGGGTACTTTTTAAAAATAAGCCTTGACATTTGAATGGTACTTTCAAGTGTTTATAGCACTTCACATGTATTACCTCGTTATAAAATGTATGTCAGCCCTGTAATGTAAGCCAACATTATCCTCCATTTTGCAGACAGTTGAAATGAGAGAGAGCACTGGTTTAATTGAGGCCATCTAGTAAGTTCATGGCAAACAAGTGAGATTCTAAGCATGAACTCTCTGATCTGTACTTTGGTTTCAGCCATGATGGTGAACTATTGTCACAGAAACATCAATAGAGGACATTTCCTAATTCCCTCATTTGTTAAAACGTAGGCATTCTGACATGTACATTTAGTTAGTATAATGTATACACCTATTTAAAAAGCAAGTAATTCACTCATAGAAGATCCACTCAGCTGTCCCAGAACACTGGATACTAACTAAATAAATGATCACACTGGGCCATGTAAGTGAAAAGACACTGATCCTACATGGCTTAAGTTGCACTTCTAATGTTCCACAGCAGTCCCACATCAAGGCCACTTTCACACTACACAATTACAGCACTCTGTTTCCACTTTAACTGCCATGGCAACATCCTGTGGAGTCCTGGGATATGTAGTTTGTTGAGAAAATAGAGTTCGCTGGCTGAGAATTCTAAATACCCCACCCTAAACTGCAAATCCCACCTTGGGACTACATTTCCATGATGGTGGGATTGCCTGCTCCATTGAGGTAAAAGGCTATGCTGATAGTAGCACTGCTGCTGGTAGGATCTCCCAATTTAAAAACATGCTTTCAAATAAATGTGCCAAACAACTACTGGGCAGCAACAGTAGTAAGAGGTGACAGTAGTAAGAGGATCTCTCAGAGACAATAGGAGTGATGTCACAGCTTACTCAGAAGGAGTTAGTCCTGCATAGGAGATGGCAATGATAAATCACTCCTGGATACCTTTTACCTTGGAAACCCTATCATGAGAGAATCCAAATGAAACAAGAGATAGAATCATAGAATTGCAGAGTTGGAAGAGACCACGAGGGCCATCCAGTCCAACCCCCTGCCACGCAGGAAATCACGATCAAAGCATCCCCGACAGATGGCCATCCAGCCTCTGTTTAAAGACCTCCAAGGAAGGAGACCCCACCACACTCCGAGGGAGTGCGTTCCACTGCCGAACAGCTCTTACTGTCAAAAAGTTCCTCCTAATGTTGAGGTGGAATCTCTGTTCCTGGAGCTTGCACCCATTGCTCCGTGTTCCAGTCTCTGGAGCAGCAGAAAACAAGCCTGCTCCATCCTCAGTGTGACATCCCTTCAAATACTTAAACAGGGCTATCATATCGCCTCCTAACCGTCTTTTTTCCAGGCTAAACATACCCAGCTCCCTAAGTCTCTCCTCATAAGGCATCGTTTCCAGACCTTTCACCATTTTAGTTGCCCTTCTCTGGACACGCTCCAATTTGTCAATATCTTTTTTTAATTGTGGTGCCCAGAACTGGACACAGTATTCTAAGTGAGGTCTGACCAAGGCAGAATCGAGTGGCACTATTACTTCCCTTGATCTAGACACTATACTTCTATTGATACAGCCCAAAATCGCATTGGCCTTTTTAGCTGCCGCATCGCACTGCTGGCTCATGTTCAACTTGTGGTCTACTAGGACTCCTAGATCCCTTTCGCACGTGGTCTCATTCAGCCAGGTCTCTCCCATCCTATATTTATTCATTTCATTTTTCCGCCCTAAATGCAGTACCTTACATTTCTCCATATTGAATTTCATTTTGTTAGCTTTGGCCCAGCTCTCCAGTCTATCCAGGTCATTTTGAATTTTGATCCTGTCCTCTAGGGTATTAGCTACTCCTCCTAATTTGGTGTCATCTGCAAATTTGATAAGTATGCCCCTAATTCCCTCATCCAAGTCATTGATAAAGATGTTGAATAGCACTGGGCCCAGGACAGAACCCTGTGGCACCCCACTGGTCACATCTTTCCAAGATGAAGAGGAGCCATTGCTGAGCACCCTTTGGGTTCGGCCGGTCAACCAATTACAAATCCATTTAACAGTTAACTTGTCTAGCCCACATTTTACAAGCTTGTTTGCAAGAATGTCATGGGGAACCTTGTCAAAGGCCTTACTGAAATCAAGGTATGCGATGTCCACAGCATTCCCTTCATCTACCAAGCTGGTAACTTTATCAAAAAAAAGAGATCAGATTAGTCAGATTAGATAATGGCAGAAGATAAGATTCCCACGTCAGAAGGTCTATTAAATGATCTGTTGGGGAAGAGCAGAGGAAAAGTACAAGGAGTTCTGGGTCGAATGACAAAACTGGGTTCAAGACAAAATGATGTCCAGCTGCTGACATGTTCCAAAGCTGTATATAGTAGGAACATGGAATGTGAGAAGCATGAGAAAGGAAAAACTGAAAATGGTAAAACAAGAAATGGGACATACAGACATAGTCATACTTGGTGTGAGCAAGTTAAAGTGGGCAAAAATAGGACATTTTCAATCAGATAATTACACAGTGTTTTACTCTAGAAAGGACAATCAAAGAAGAAACAGGCGGCATTAATAGTGAGGCTAGATGTAGCAAAAGCTATTAGGGGATACAACATGATGTTTGACCAAATAAGACTCCAGGGAAAATCTATCAATATCATTATAATCCAGGTTTATGCTCCCAGCGCAGAGGCAGACAAGGAAAAAATGGGAAGATTCTACATGGGTATCCAAGAAGAAATTGATCACACACCCAAACAGGATATGTTGATTATCATAGGCTATTAGAATGTAAAAGTAGAAAACAGGGCACAGCCAAACATTGTAGGAGAATTTGGCCTAGGACCAACAAACAAAGCAGGAGAATGACTTATCAAATTTTGTGAGGCCAAAAGTTTGTTCATTACAATCACATTCTTCAGGCAGCCAAAAAGATAAACAGTGGACCCTTGGTATCCACTGGGATTTGGTTCCAGGACCCCCCACCCCGTGGATACCAAAATCCATGGATGCTCAAGCCCTATTATATAAAATGGTGTTGTAGAATGGTGTCCTGTATATTAAATGGCAGACAGCAAGGTTTGCTGTATCTATTGAATATGCCTAAAGAAGAACTTGAAAATAAATATAGAAAAGTATTATTGTACATGATAATTGTGGCAAGAATAACATATGCCAAAAAAATGGAAAGGGAGTAGTAAAGTTACATGACATGATGGAAGCAGACAAACTTATATGTCTAATGAGAAATCAAACAATAGATCAATTTTTAAAAGAGTGGAAAGTTGGGATAAATTAGTTAGAAAAGATAGGAGGTAAAATTGTCATTAAAGGATTAGATTGAAAAAGGTTAAGAAAAATAAAAGTATTTAGTAATAAATGGTATAGACAATAGAGTCATATGAGGTCATATGAAGAGTGAAGTGGAGGAAAGTGGAGGAAAGGATAAAATAAGGGAGGGGAGATTGACCCAAATATGTGTAAATATCCACCTCAGATGAAAAGCAGGAAGTCATATTATGCATATATACCCGGTGTAGCATACACTGTCTCCCCGTGGCCCTTCCTGAGCCCCCCCCCATGTGCACACACACACACACACACACAGATGCACATGCGTGCCACTCCCTTCCTCCCGCTGGCTCCCTTCCCCCGCGCTCCCCCGCACACATACATTCCTTCCCTCCCCACCGTGCCACTGCGGGGCCCCCCACCGCCTCTCTCTCTCCCCCCCACGGCACCTCACCCTTCCACCACGGCCCTCGCTGCCCCCTGCTGCCCTCCCCAAGCCCCCCCATGCACACACACCATCTCTCACACACACACCCTGCTACTCACTCCTTGCGGCCATGTTTACACTGGAGGTAACAGTCCATATGTTCCCGCCCCCAGTGTGCTGACTGGCTGCCCAACCAAGCTGTGATTGGTTGGTCAGTTTCCTAAGCAGCCAATCAGCACATTGGAAATGGCAACATACCCAAGAGAATTATATAGAGAGATATTTGTGTTTTTATAGAGATATTTGTGTTTTATTTTAAGATTTGGGTGAATGTGATTGTTTTAATGTTGAATTTGGTCTTAATTTACATGTTATGTTATGTTTACTATACACTTTGTCTTGTCTTATAATTTTGTTAAGTAAATCTGTTTTGTTTATGTGGATACATATGGTTGTATAATTGTTAATAAATTGAATTTTAAAAAAGAAATAGTTAAATATTTCCTATATATTAGCTCAGTTGTTAATCAAAATGCAAAATGGATAATGTGTGCAGTGAAGAAATCAGAAGACCAAGGCCTTGACTGCACGGGCCAAATGAAACAGCCTCCCCCCATTCCTATGACCAGCTATCCAGACAATGTAAGGTTTTGACCCCAATGCTAGTCTGAAATGTCCAGGTGATGTCCAGGTAGTTCCAAAAAGCCCCCTTAAAATGGCTTTTAAAAATACCTGGGAAACTGTGGTTCCTGTGGGGAAAACCAGAGTGTTCCGTGGCAGGAACAGGCAGCTGTCCACACACATGTGCTCTACTGTATCAGTGGGCGCTGCCACCGCTGGTGTCAATGTTGCGCTCTCTGAGGTCCCAACAAGGGCCCCAGCATGTGATCAAGACTGGGTGTCTCCTTTCCAGCCTCAGAAAGCACAGTGTGTGACACTGGCAGCAGCAGCACCTGCTGATACAGCAGAGCACACGCATTCAGACAGCTGTGCATTTCTGCCATGGAACGCAAGGTAATGAGGGGAATCCAGGACAACTCTGGGACCAGAATACTCCAGCCAAACCACAGAGTATTGTGGCCCATGTGGACATGGCCTAAGACTTGGAAGGTCAGCTATGAAGGAACTAGATATGATCCTCAAGTGTAAAGATATATCAGTAGATACCAAAGTTAGAATAATCCATGTCATAGTTCTTTCAATTTCCATATATGGATGAAAGCACTGGATAGTGAAGAAAGCTGACAGGAAGAAAATAATCTCATTTGAAATCTGGTGATGGAGGAGTATTCTATAGATAGCATGAACTGATAAAAAGACAAATGAATGGGTATTAGAGCAAATCGAGCTTGAACTTGTTCTAGAAGCCATGATGCCTAAATAAGGCTGCCCGCCTCTGGACATAGGATGACATTACTTGACTCATTGGAAAAAGACAATAATGCTTTGTAAAGTGGAAGGCAGTAGGAAAAGAGGAAAACCACATTACAGATAGATTGACTCAGTCAAGGAAGCCACGGACCTGAATCTGCAAGACCTGAGCAGGGCTGTTGATGAGTGATTTGGAGGTCTCTCATTCATAGGGTTGCCATAAGTTGAAGTCGACTTAATAGCAGATAACAATAACAAACACATTTCCCACCCTTTCTCTGAAATACTTATACAGCTAGGCCTTCAAATGTCTATCCCTGAACTCTGCTAACACCAGAGCTTCATACGCAAAAGAACAGACCTGACTCAATGGGAAACTTGTTGATTTGGAGACAAACAACAACTTGCAAATCCCAGGATTTCATAGGATGTTGCCATGGCAGTTAAAGTGGAATCATGCACTATAACTGTGTAGTGTGAAAGAGCCCCTAGTCCAGTCTGCCAGGAATACATAACAAGGCACCTGCAATGAAAAGGGGCAAGTGTTTGTGCTCATTTCCTAGTACAAATAGGCACCAATTTAACCATCATTCCAGGCGTAGAACTTTCTAGTTGAGAGGTGGTGGTCATGTGGCCCTCCCCTGGTGTTATGGGGTTTCAGTTCCCATCACTCCTCACTACTGGCCATGTGGCCATGTTGGCAAGGGCTGATGGGAGTTGTAGCCCAACAAAATTTGGAGATGCACATCTTCCTCACACCCTACTCTAGTATAATCCTGTGAAGGCACAGTTGTATCAACAGTGCAGCTTCTAATAAAAAGCTTGTAAGTGGCTATGGGGTCATTCACCAGTTGGAAGCCAATCTTGTCCACTTGGCATACTTGAATTAACAGCCTATTCTCATTTGTTGTTTGATTCTGAAGAGCCATTTCCATTCATAAATCTACCAGTTTGTACATTAACTGTTCTTTATGTTCTCTAAAACTTTAACAAATCAGATGTTCCATTTTCAGTAAATGGATTAATTGTTTATAAATGAATGCATCAGACCCAGTCCTTTGATTTGTCAGATACTTAAATTCAAGCCTTATGTAACAGAATGTAATAAATCATTCCTGTTGGTTAACTCCTCTTTCAAGTAAACGAATATACTGTACCATGTGATGATGTTCCATCCCATAATATGGAATTGGCTCATTATTTAGCCTCAGATAAACAATTATTGGGAAACATCTGGCTGAAGATGAAAGGTCACAGCTCTATCTGTGAATTTCATTTTCAAATGGGTTTTAAATGCAATTTGAGGCAAGAACAACAACCAAATGCCCAACAGTGATGTGCTGAATATACAAATGGCTTCAAATATTGATTTGCCCTAGTTGGATTTAAACCAGCATCCGGCAGATGAAAAGCTTTATATCCTCTACATTCTGCATTCGCTCACATGGGCCATGCTGACCTCTGGAGACAGTCTCTGGAAAGGCAGTTGTTGGGATGTTCTGAGCTTAAAAAATGCTTATGTTCTAATCTCTGTTCAGTCTCGCACTCTCTTTTTCATATTCCTCTATAATCGCTTTAGTGTGTGTGAAGCCACCATCCCCTGGTGTTCGATTTGTGTTCTAGTGTGTATGTCTCTTGACTCTTCTTTCCTCCTCTTCCTCTTGCAACACTTTCACTCTTCTTGACTTTAATGAAGTTGTTCCGTACCTGATATGAAGTTGAACCGACCCTTTCAGAAACACTAGTTTGTGTGTAAGAGGAGCTAGGCCAGGTCAAAAGGCCATTCAGTGCAATCTTGGCAACCTACAGGACCACGCCACACTTTGCAACCACTCTTTTCAGCAGGAGTGAGAATCATGTGGCCCTCCAGATATTGTTGGACTGCAACACCCAGCAGATGTGATAGTCAGGCACATTAGGAGTTGCAGGCTAACTAGGTCGGTATGTTCTCCAACATCTTACAGATGACAATTGGACACATATGACCAAGTAACATCAGAGTGTAGTCAAGATGGCAAATGTTATTAATGAGGAATAATACACCATCTAGGAAGGGCTGCAGCAATTTACTTTTGCCTGAGTCTACTGGGAAGGGCAAGATATTGCCCCTTCCTCTCCCCTCTGCTGAGTTAATTGAGCACATACTACTTTTGCACTTTGAACTCAGTTTTACAGCAACTGAAGTACTCAGAGAAAAGTAAGCGAAGGAGAGAGAAACTGGGGCATTTTAAAAGCAGCTGAGAAGTTGGAATGATAGAGAATTAATTGGAATTGTCCTTGCTAAATAGGGACAGTTGGTGTTTGGAGACCCACACAATTCCCACCCTTGCCTTATAGGACTTTATCACACAAGACTGAAATCAAGTGATTACTATCCCGTTCATGTTATTGCACAATGTTGTTGTCTTCCCATGGTTCATGTGTGCTCCACCCGTTAATTATGCATAATTTTTCACTGATGGGCAAAATCTGTCAATAGCCCTCAACAACACTCTTTTCTTCGCAGTATTGACAAGCATGCAAAACCATGTCCTGCTGTAATCACACAATTACAGCATGAATGGGCAGTCCTCTTTTCCCCCTCCCCTTTCCCATGGAGAACACATAATTAAACCTCTGGGGGAGAATGTGAAGAGGACCAACAGGACACTGCTTTAATGAACTGTTGCCTTTGCTTGGTACATTTTTATATATACAGTAAATGTTTACTTCTGAAGCTCTTTCCTTATGTATTTGTTTTTGGTGTTTTTAACTGAAGTTGTGACTTCTCACAAGAATAGCCAAAATCTTGAACATGCAAAATCACAAAAGCAAGAGAAAATGTTTCTTAAAGGTACATGTACAGGCCAGCACAAGGCATTAATACCCTGTCATTAGAAGGCAATGCCAAGAGAAGCCATGGTGTCCTGGTTAAATACCAGTACTGCAAGTCACCACGTTGCAAGTTCGATTCCAGCAGGCTCCAAGGTTCACTCAGCCTTCCATCGTTTCGTAGGTCAGTAAAATGAGTACCTGGCTTGTGGGGGCAATTAGGTAACATACACTGGAAGCTGCTTCTTGCAGTGTAGATGTGTAAACTGCTATAGCTTAAAACAAATTCTAAGACGCTCTGACAGCCTTGTGGCTGAAGAGCAGGGTATAAATAAATAAATAAATAAGAAGTGTTACTATAATGCAAGTTGAAATCCTGTTTTTAAACCATTAATGGTGGTTGTATTATAATTCCGTGGCAGTAGTATTGTATGATTACAGCAATGTGCAATAATTACTGTGATCATGCCATTATGTTTCCTCAATAGTGGAGATACAGCATTTTTAGATGCTCGTCTGATAAAGTCCATAGTGTCAGTCATACTGGCCTGTTCTTAGACTATTGACCTCCCCCCCAAGGGAGGCTCCATTGACCCATTTCTGCTCACTTTTTGCTGGCAGGCAAAGACCTTTTTATTTGAAGAGGCCTTCAGCTCTTGGGACAGAAGGGTTTTTTATATGGGGCTTACTGTACTTTTTAAACTATGCTTCAAATTTGTTTTTAACAATTTTAAATGAAGGTTTTAATTGGGCTGTTTGTTTAATAGTTTTTAAACTTTTGTATTATATATTATTTTGCCTCTGTTTTATTTTAATGTATATTGTAAGCTTCCTTGAGTCCCAAATTGAAAGAATCGACACAGATGATGATTTTATTTCAATTCATTTTTAATCACAATCTGCTGTGGGTTTGGGGATCACAAAATTTGAAAGTTGGAGAAATCAAAATGGAGAGTTCTGCTCATCCCACAGGGATGGTTGAGAATTTCAGTTCAGTTTGTTTTTGATCAGATTTTAATTGAAATCTTCCCAAATTCAAATGTGGGAGAAGGTGAAACTGCCGTAGCTCCCCATGCCTAGTTCTGAATGCCAGGGCCCAGCTGGCATCTGTGTCATAAATACGAGAGTGCCCCAGAACCCTTGCTGAGTGGGACATGTCTTCAGCACAGAATATGAATTGTTTCTGTGCTGAAGGGGTTTGAAGCACTAAAGATTCTGAAGGGGTTTGAAGCACTAAAGAGGCACATATTAGTCCATTCCACAGCTGTCAGTTTTCTGAAAAAGCTCTTGTCTCTAGCTCAAAACCCTCTCACACCCTTTCGCAAGATGTGCACATTTCTAGAGTGGCATAAATATGCACAAATGGACCTATTGTGTAGCCATTCCTTCAGTGGGCACCTTGGCCTTATACAGTATTCACTTGTTGCAGAAGGGTAAATTATCTCCCTACCCACCCAATCAAAGGAGAGAGTGTCTGCTGAGTGACTTCCTATCCAGGCATGATTTCCCAGAATGCCTAATTGCTTCCACAAGGATTCTTATGCTAGCATTGTGGACTTTTTCAGATACCCCTTACCACGCAAGAAGCCTCTGTAACAGTAATGAAGATGCTGCCTGGCAGGGGGTCCATTTCAGACGCTGCCGTCCCTCTCTCGGCATCATCCGTGACTGTTCCAGGTAGGATTGACGGCAGCCACGCCATTTTTTACTCACAGAAGTTGTCCGTGAATAAAAAATGGTGCGGCCGCCCTCAATCCTACCCGGAACAGTCACGGATGACGCCGAGAGAGGGACGGCGGCATCCGAAACGGACCCTCTGCTGCGCAGCAGCTTCATTACTGTTACGGAGGCTTCTTGCGTGGTAAGGGGTGTCTGAAAAAGTCCACAGTCTCAATAGGATTACAACCACAGTCATTAACAACCAGCACAGTAAAACAAGAGCAGTTTCACAATCCAGTTCCTCTTCATACCAGTTTCATTTTCCTCAGCCTGCTTTGAGACAACATGAGACTGTTGAACCAGTGGAGGATTGGTCCAAGAGACAAATATTGCTGCTATGGTTGTGAATAGACATACCCTTCAGCTGTGAGGGAACAGTTTCTCCAGCTATATTACTCCAATTTATGAGCGCTGGGCTGACTGAGAGTATAATCTTCCCCACGATACCTTGTATTTGAGGCCACAGAACAGATTGCCTTCTCAATCTCCATTTGTTTGCCTGTTCCCACTTGGTTGCATCAGAAGAGATTTTCCATCTCCTGGTTTCTACTTTCAGTTTTTTTTACTCATTCATCATCCTTTTCATCATTTTCTATCTAAGCTTTCATGGACATACAGATCAGCACTTACTCTAGTCTGCATTTAACACTATGGTCATAATTCAGCAGAATTAACCAAGTGGAGAATAATGGGCTTAGGCATGCTTTAAATCAGCATTAAACCTGCCAGGCAATTCACATCATAAGCCAAAGTGAGATGGTTTCCTTAGGCAGCATAAGCTGGGGAGCAGGGAGGGACGGAGTAGTGAGAGGTTGGGAAGAAGTGCCTGTGTTGTCCAGATGGTTTGCCCTGAACCCTCTATGCTTGCTTGCTGCTCTCAGGTGTGGTAAACAGAGGATGCTGTCTTCACATCAGCACTGAAGGAAAATTGACCTTGTAATCAAGTTGGCTTTCGTACATAGGCTGATGGCATCTTGTCTTGCACGTCAGGCAGCAAAAGGTTTTGGGGTGGATGTACTGACCCCAGTATCCAGCTACCTGATCTCTCTTCGTTTTAGTGCTGAGTGTCTATCTTTCTTCTGATGGAGTACTAATAACACTTTCATTAGCTCTCCAATTCCAATTTCTATCTATGGTTGTGAAAGCTGAACAGTGAAGAAAGCTGACAGGAAGAAAATCAAGAAAGGTGATTTTAGTACTCTTAAGGAAATAGTGGGTGTGATACCATAATCAGGAATACTATCAGAGAAGGAGTTCATGATGGATGGGAGTTTCTTAAAAGTGAGATACTGAAGGCACAATTTCAAACAGTTCCAATGAGGAGGAAAAATGGAAGGTGTCTAAAGAAACCAGGATGGATATGGACAGGTTGCTTACCTGTAACCATAGATCTTCGAGTGGTCTTCTGTGAATTCACACAGTGGGTTACTCCTGCGCCTGCGCAGAGCGTTCGGAACTATCTAGAATCGCTAGGCAGAACTAAGTTTGCAACATTTTGGCAGTAACTCCGCCCACCCTAACGGTCCCTATATAGGCGCTCCCGCCTAAATCCCCTCAGTTCCATAAAGGACGCCGCAAAGAGCAGCATCAGGAATGTTAAGCATATGGGCGGTCTGTGTGAATTTACAGAAGACCACTCGAAGATCTATGGTTACAGGTAAGCAACCTGTCCATCTTCTTCGTGGTCTCTGTGAATACACACAGTGGGTAGATTAGCAAGCTTCCTTCACAGGAGGAGGGGTGTCATGCTGAAAATTTAGCGCGGACTAGCAAAAGATACCAGTCACCAATAAAGAACAATGTAGCCCATAAACATGAAATCCACATAGGAAACAGGTATATTCTAAGGAGTTACCGCACAACATAACACAGAGCATTGACAGTTGCGAGTGAGGAGATCAGAGATCAGAGAAACCAATAACAGGAACATATGAGAAGTCATACCAAAGTTTCTACATAGTCATTGAATTGAGGAGAGAAGCACAGCTCTCCCAAAGGCCGCTTCAGCACGGGACCGAGTATCGAGTCTATAATGAGAAATAAAAGTCATGGGCGTGGACCAAGTAGCCGCTTTGCACACGTCCTCCAAAGGAATTCCGGACAGGAAGGCGGCCGAGGTGGATACAGATCTGGTCGAATGTCCTCGAACCCAAGAGGGAAGAGGCTTTCTAGCAAGTTCATAACAAAGTGAGATCATAGAGACGACCCATTTGGACAGTCTCTGTGGGGAGACGGGAGTCCCTTGCCTTGAACTGGAGTAAGAGACGAAGAATCTAGGAGACTTTCGGTGCTGGGCAGTTCTTTGCACATAAAACGCCAGTGCCCTCCTGGCATCGGGGGTATGCATGGTTCGTTCAAAACCATCCTTAGGGTCCTGCATTAGAGCAGGAAGGACAATAGGCTGATTCAGGTGGAAACTAGTTACCACCTTGGGAAGGAAAGAGAGGTCAGGTTTAAGCACCACCTTATGCTTATGGAATACCAGGAAAGGAGCGTCAGCGTGTAAGGCACAAAGCTCTCCCGCCCGACGTGCAGAGGTGATGGCCACTATAAAGGCAGTCTTCCAGGAGAGAAGGCGTAAGTCGGCGGTGGCCATGGGTTCAAAAGGCTTTTTCGTAAGCTGGGATAACACCAGCTTGAGGCTCCAGGCAGGAGTGGGGTCAGTCACCGGAGGGTGCAAATTGGTATACCCCTTAAGGAACTTCTTCACCGTAGGGTCCTTGAAGGGAGAAGGCAGGCCCCTGGCCTGAAGCTCAGTAGAAACAGCTGCCAGGTAAGTACGAATGGAGGAGATCAACAGCCCTGAAGTGGAAAGGTGCATCAGGAATTGAAGAATTATCGGTGTCGAGATGTTGACCAGGGAGACATTCAGTTCAGATATGTAGGATTGGAAACGTTTCCATTTATAGGAGTAAGAGCGTCGCGTGGACGGTCGAAGCGCTGCATCGAGTACCGCCTGCACATCTGCAGAGAAGCAAGGGGATGGGCGTGTGGTCAGTACCGACGCGGCTCCTACAGCAGGATTCTCCATGCCGTCAAATGGAGAGAGTCCAGGTCTGGGTGTCTGATCTTCCCCTCTGGGAGGGTGAGAAGGTCCGGGTGGTGAGGAAGATGTAGAAAGTGGTGGTCGGCTAGGTGGAGGAGAGGGGGGAACCACGCTTGACGAGGCCACCACGGTGTGACGAGGATTGTGTTCGACTGGTCTCTGCGTAGTTTGGCTACCACTCGAGTGAGGAGCGGAAACGGCGGGAACAGGTATAGGAGGGGACCGGTCCATGTGAACAGGAACGCATCGCCCATTGAGCCCGGACTCCGAACGCGAGAGCAGTAGCGGCAGCATTGCCTGTTGTCGGCTGTCGCAAACAAGTCAATGTCTGGCGTTCCCCATCGTCGGAACAGGGTGCTGAGTACCGACCCATGCAGGGTCCACTCGTGCATGGAAGAAGAGGAACGGCTCAGCTCGTCTGCAAGAGTGTTCTCCTCTCCCGGGAGATGGATGGATTGGAGGAGAACTCCTCGTTCGATGCACCAGTCCCAAATCTCCATAGTGAGGGCGAGGAACGATGAAGAGCGGGTGCCCCCCTGTTTGTTGAGGTAATACATCACCGTGGTATTGTCCGTGGCAACCAGAAGTACGGTGTTTTGTATCAGGATCTCGAAGGCTTTGAGAGCCTTTTTCACCGCAAGGAGCTCTAGCAAGTTGATGTGGAGCTGTCTTTCGCTGGAGGACCATGTCCCTTGCACCCAGTAGTTGTCCACATGGGCTCCCCAGCCGATCATCGACGCGTCCGTGGTAAGGGTGAGGTGCGGATGAAGGGGTTCGAAGGGCATGCCGGACAATGCGTTCTCTGGGTCGAGCCACCAAAGTAGGGATCGATGAACCCGCCGGGGCATAGTGAGGAGAGCCGTCGGAGGGTCTCGAAGTGGATCGAAGACGCTCAGAAACCAGGATTGGAGGGGTCGCATCCTGAGGCGAGCGAATTGAATGATGGAGGTCGTGGCGGACATGTGACCCAGGAGAGTCTGAATCAATAGCGCTGACACCCTCCGGGATCGGCGGCAGAGACGGATGGAAGTGCGGAGAGAGTCAAAGCGGTCTATAGGCAGGCGGGCGATCACCACCGTTGAGTCCAGACAGGCCCCGATGAATTGCAGGGAGCGAGTGGGCTGGAGGTGGGACTTTTCCATATTCACGATCAGTCCCAAGGAGTCGAGTAGGTGGAGGACAAAGTCGACATCCAGGATCAGCTGGCGTCGGGTTCTGGCCATTATCAACCAATCGTCGATGTAGGGGAACACAACGATGCCCTGTTGTCGCAGAAAGGCTGCCACCGGAGCCATGCACTTTGTAAATACCCTTGGCGCTGTGGATAGCCCGAAGGGAAGGACGCGGAACCAAAAGGACTCGGTACCGATGTGAAAGGCTAGAAACCGTCCGGTCGGGATGGATCCCAATATGAAAATAAGCGTCCTTGAGGTCGACAGAGGCGAACCAATCGCCCTGCTGGAGGAGGGGCATGATAGTCCCCAAGGTCACCATCCTGAACCTTTTTGGGGTTATGAAGAAGTTCACTTCGTGAAGATCCAGGATTGGCCGAAGTCCGCCCCCTCGCTTCTTCACTAGGAAGTACCGGGAGAAGAAGGACAGATGGCGTTGGGATGGAGGGACCATCTCGACTGTGCCCTTTTGCAGCAGCGTTTGAACCTCC
This sequence comes from Gambelia wislizenii, assembly GCA_030847615.1. Lineage (NCBI taxonomy): Eukaryota > Metazoa > Chordata > Lepidosauria > Squamata > Crotaphytidae > Gambelia > Gambelia wislizenii. The sequence goes on from JAUMIR010000001.1 coordinate 342,144,502, forward strand.
TTTAGGAGGGGGGCGGATGGCGGGGTTGTCCGGATGTAGCCTGTCAGTGGGAATTCGTCGAATTCTATCCGATACCCTTCCCGAACGATGCGAAGCACCCAGCGATCTGATGTTATTGATGTCCAGGTGGGTAGGAACAGAGACAGGCGGCAACCGAAGAGTGGAGTCTAGGAGAGAAGACAGAAAGAGATGTGAGGGTCATTTCTTAAAATTTCCTTTTTCCCAGATCCTTGGACCTATGCTTAGGAGGCTGACGGAAACGAGAGGTGGAAGTCTGACTTCTCACCGACGGAGTAGGAGGAGGTTGTTGTTGTTGATACCGAGGCCGTCTTGAAGCCTGTTGGGCATAAGCCCTCCGTCCTGAGGAGGGGTAGTACTGGTGCCAGGAGGAGCGCCCTTTGGGCCTATAGGTAGCAGGGGCGGGCATACCGTACTTCCTGGCCGTTGATCTCATTTTTTGAGTAAACTCGAGCTTTTCATCTGTTGCCGAGTTGAAAAGACCCGAGTGGTCGAATGCCATGTCCTCGATGGTGGAGGCAGCTTGAGGGGGCAGGCCCAAGGATCGAAGCCATGCATGCCTGCGGAGCGCCATGGCACCGGCAATGGTCTTCACCACACAGTCAGCTGAATGTCGAGCCGAATTCATCTGTTCGCCCGCCAGGGCCTGGGCCTCGTGCTGGATGGCTTCTGCCATGCGTCTGCGTTCGTCCGGAAGGTCCTGAATCAAGGGTCCCAGTCGCTCCCAGAGTACTTGCTGGTAAGCCCCCATACATGCAGTATAATTCACTATGCGAAAGCTCAGTCCGGCCGCGGAATACACTTTCTTCCCAATGATGTCAATCTTGTGGCCTTCGGTGTCTGCTGGGGTCACCTGGGGGCGACGCTGGCGACGATGCTGTGAGGCTTCCACCACTACGGAGTTGGGCTGTGGGTGCTCACGAAGCCATCCGATGTCATCTCCGGATACTCTGTAGAGGTGGTCAATTCGTTTAGAAGTGGGTGGTATGGAAGATAGGTTCTCCCAGCTGCCCTGGGTCAGCTTTAAGAGGGACGGCAGTACTGGCAGCTCGGCTATAGGTGGTGCCTTTGACTTAAGTCTACGGTGGATCAGATCCAGAGGATCGGCATCCTTCTCAGTCAGCTTCAGTTCCAGGGCATGGGCCATCCTCACCATTTGTTCTGAGAAGGCGCATATATCGTTGGTGGGCGACGAGGAATCATCATCAAGCAGCTCCTGGGGTGGTGAGGGGACCCTGGGGGCATAGTGGGATGAGGAACTTGAAGAATCAGAGGTATAGTCGGAGGACGGAGAAGGGCTGCGGCTAGCTGGCAAGGTCTCACACGGTGGTCGTTGAGGTGGTGGGAGTTGGATAGGAGCCGGGGAGGGAAGCGGAGGAAGCGGTCTTTGCTCCTGCCGAATCGGCGACACCTGGCTCGCAGAGTCGACCCGAGTGGGGCCTCGTGGTCGAGTTTCCAAATCCGCTTGACTACCCGCATCAACTAAGAGGGGCCTGCGAGGTGGGCTCCAGTTGGTACGGGAGCGCTCCAGTGCGTGGAGGGAGAGGCATGGAGGTGAGCGGAAAGTGCCCCGGTGGAAGAGGTCTCCAGTACCTGGAGAGAGCCGATGGTATGTAGAAAGGCCCGGGGGCATCATCTGGGCAGGACGAGAAGCTGATTCCAGTGCGGCTCGGGCTGCATTGAAGGCACCGTAGGAGCGGGGGATGTAACACTCCTGCTCCTCTCTTGCATCGTGGCGTGGGGAGGGCATTGGTGTACGCACCGTGCCCTCGACTGCCTGGGGAGAGGACTCCACATCAATCACAATGGTGTCCGTACCTAGAAGCTCTTCTTGGGACACAATCAAAACCGGAGAATCGGGCCGGGTTTCGGCCAACTCGGCCTCGTAAATCTCCCCTTCCTCAAGCTGGGCAAGCTCAGAGGATACATGAGCTGGAGGTTGGAGCTGTTCCCGAAACTCAGGGGCACTGGAAGAGCCCTCCGCAAGAGGAGCGGTGGAACAGGGAGACGTTTGTTCGACCGTCTGGCCCGAGGAGGTAGCCGTCCCGAGAGGCAAGGCCGAGGGAGACTTTGAGGCCGGGATAGCGGTCCCCGGTCTAGGAGAGGTATGCTTGGCCTTCTTCTTCTTCTTCAACTTATCCTTGGGGATGGAGCCTGTTCGACCCTGATCTGACGTCGGTACCGAGGGACGATCTCGACTTGAGCTCGAGGACTTGTCAGTGTCTCTCCTGGAGCTGGAAGCTGCCGAGTGCTTATGTGACCTCCGTACCGCCTCTGGATCTGAGGCCATTGCCTCCCTATACTTAGGGCTGGAGGCACGATGGCGTTTTTTCGATGGGCCCGGCTTTGGGGACCGTCCTCGCTGAGGGCTCGATCTTCCCGCAGAGGGTCCGGGAGATGGAGACCTGGCCCTTTTAGGGGGCGAAGCCTCCCCTTGAGCCGCTTGGACAGGTGGACGGAGGGTCTTTTCATATAAGAAAGACTTGAGCCTAGGCGTTGCTTGCGGGCCTGCGGGGTAAAGTGGCGGCAGTGGGCACAGGCGTCCACATTGTGAGCCTCCCTGAGGCAAATCAGGCACTTAGAGTGGCCGTCGGAGGCAGGCAGCTTAGCCTGGCATACAGAGCAGCGTTTGAAGCCTGCTAATTTGGATGCCATCGCGGTAAGCAACAAATCCAAAACGTGGGCCAAAGGAGTCGTCGAAAGAGTCGTCAAACCATGGGGCAAGAGTCGTCAGCAAAGTCCAGAACCAAGTCCAAAAAGTCAAATCTGAGTCAGAACACAGTTCAGTCGAGGGGGGGGGCACAGCCAAATCCAAACCAAGACGAAATCCAAATCCGAGGTCGAAAAAACAGTCCGAGTCAAGAATAAGAGGCGTAGCGATCACAACAGTTCCTTACTAGCTGCTCGCGCGGCGGACGAAAGGAACTGAGGGGATTTAGGCGGGAGCGCCTATATAGGGACCGTTAGGGTGGGCGGAGTTACCGCTAAAATGTTGCAAACTTAGTTCTGCCTAGCGATTCTAGATAGTTCCGAACGCTCTGCGCAGGCGCAGGAGTAACCCACTGTGTGAATTCACAGAGACCACGAAGAAGATCTAAAGAATTCACAACTGAGTTAAGATTTAAGAGACATGTACAAGAAATGGAAAAAGGGGGAAATTAGTCAGCATGTGCAGAGAGAAAGGAAAGAAAGCTAAAGTGCAGAATGAGCTCAGGCTTGTTAGGGAGGTTAAAAACAATAAAAAGGGCTTTTTTTAATTATGTCAGTGGCAAAAGGAAGAACAAGAAAATGGTAGGGCCACTGCATGGAGAAGATGGTGAAATGCTAAAAAGGACAGAGAAAAGGCAGAACTACTCAACACCTCCTTTGCCTTGGTCTTGGGGAAAATGCAGCAGATGATACAGTAGGGGAAAGGCAGCACAGAATAGGTAAAGAGATAGTACAGGAATACATGGCTCCTCTAAAACAATTCAAGTCTCCAGGGCCAGATGAACTACATCCAGAAGCATTAAAAGAACTGGCAGAAGTAAACTCAGAGCCACTGACCATAATCTTTGAGAACAGGAGAAGTCCCAGCAGACTGGAGGAGGGAAAATGCTGGCCCCATCTTCAAATAGGGGAAAAAAGAAGACCCAGACAGTTATCGCTCAGTCAACCTGCCATCAATACCAGGAAAGATTCTAGAACAGATCATCAAACAGACAGGTAAGTCCTTAAAAGGGGATACCATGATCACCAAAAGTCAACATGGGTTTCTCAAAAAACAAGTCATGCCAGACTAATCTAATCTCTTTTTTTGATAGAGTTACATGCTTGGTAGATGAAAGGAATGCTGTGGATGTAGCATATCTTGATTTCAGTAAGGCCTTCAACAAGGTCCCAGCAATATTCTTGCAAACAAGTTATTAAAATGTGTGCTAGACAATGCTACTGTTAGGTAGATTTGTAATTAATTGACCGACCAAACCCAAAGGGTGCTCATTGATGGCTCCTCTTCATCCTGGAGAGAAGTGACGAGTGGGGTGCCACAGGATTCTGTCCTGGACCCAGTGTTATTCAGCATCTTTATAAATTACTTGGATGATGGAAAAGACAGCGTGCTTATAAAATTTGCAGATGTTACCTAGGGGCTATAAATGTGAGTTGGGAAGTCCCTAGTCCAAAGCTCACCTCAGCCAAAAACTCTCTGCCATTTGTGGGTAATAGTATCCAAAGCATAGCCATGTTAATCGATAGCTGCATAAATGATATAAAAGAATCCTGTGTTAACTTTGGGACTAACTGAGAAAAAGAAATGTCTAGCATAAGCTTTTGTGGACTCTAGTCCACTGCACCAGATCAGATTATGGACTGGTATACACAAAAGTTAATGCTAGAAATTTCTTTTTCACAGTTAGTTTAAAAAATGCTAAAGGATTCCTTTAAATCTTTTTATGTGAATAATCATGTTATCAAAATGATAGTTGATACAAGTTGAACCCTTGGCAATGTGCTATATGGATGCTGCTCAGCAGTATTATTTTTGATAATAGAATTTTTAGGAAGGTTTTAATTGAAAATTCTAACCTAGAATATATGTTACACTCTCTAAGTGAGGAAAATATTAAAATGGTTCGCAAGAAACTGCATTTTCAATCACTTGTACATCAAACCATGCAGAATGATAGTGGTGGCAGGGGTGGCGGTAATGTTAGGAAGCTCTGCTCGGTGAGACCTGTTCTCTTGCTCTCTTGCTGGCTATCACGCTGGAAGATATTTCATCTTATTTAATTAACAGAGCTGGCGTATCACAGCCTCACACATCCTGGCAGCCTCATTTACATAGGATGTGATTTATTTATGAATTTAAAAATAATGGATGTGAACAGTGTACCCTCTAAATTAGCATACCTTCATTTGCATTGTTTCCACCAGATGTTTTCTCTCTGTTACAATTGCATACAAGAATGAGTGAAGAAACACACTGCAGAAGGTCTTATCTGTCCATTTTCCAGAGGAGGTGAAAGTTGCAAACTAGCCCTTCTACCCTTCTTTTAGAGCACAGCAATGCTAGTCTGCTGCAAGAGGGTCTCTTTTGCTCTACCGTCACTAGTGTTGTTGTTATTTGCCATCAAACTAGCTTTATTATGATTTATTATGACCCTATGAATATGAAACCTCAAAAACTCCCAGTCATTAACAGCCCTGCTCAGGCCTTGCAAAGTCAGGGTTGAGACTTCTTTTAATGAATCAATCCATTTGGCTGCTTCATCACACTGTTGACTCAAGTTTAGTTTGTTGTCTACTAAGACCCCTAGATCCTTTATGCATGTACTGCTTTCAAGCCAGGTGATACCCATCTTATATTTTTGCATTTTGTTTTTTCTGCCCAGATATAGTACCTTATACTTATTCCTTACATTTATTCCAGGAATTCACTTTGTTAGTTTTGGCCCAGATCTCCAATTTCTTAATGGTATTTTGAATTCTGTTCCTGTCCTCTGGGGTATTAGCTCCCCACTCAATTTGGTGTCATCTGAAGATTTGATAAGCAAGACTTCTATTCCATCATCTGAATAATTTACAAAAATGTTAAACACCACCAAGCCCAGGACAGTGTTAGTGCTCTTAATGAGCACCACCACTAGAAACCCCAAAATTGGCTTATTAATAATTTGGCTTATTAATTTGGCTTATTAATATAGTCTTCAATGGGGAAGAGCAGTAAAATATCAGGGACTTTCTGTGAGGATCCCAAAGGCTAAGCCATGTATCACCCAAAGGAAGGACTATTAACAAATTCCTCCAAACTGTGAGGAAACATGAGGTCAAGAGGACATTTGCCTACATACACCCTAAGTAAGAGACAATTGATCCCATCATCGGTGAATGGAGTAATCCTTTATCTGAAGGTATCCCCTTCCCTTAGTCCCCAGACCCAGCCATCAAGGAGGCAGCTCATGCTTTGTGAAACTAATCACCAGAACATTAAGAGTAGTTGCAACACATTAACATCATTGGAAACTCATTGTTCAAATTCAGGAGTTTCTGGAGATCCATTGTTCAATCTCTGAGAGACACCTGGAATCCATTGTTTCAACACACAAAATCCAATCACCTGAGGGCACATTTTTGGTATAAATACTAGCCCAAAATCATGCCTCATTGCACACAGAGTCTCGTCCTGGGGATACTATATCTCTCTGTGTTAGCCACTCCTGCTTCATCCATCCACGCTGCCAGTCTGCCTTGAGACTTTGGACTACAGGATAGGTGTCGTATATCCCTTGGAAAACTCCCTATATATCCCTCTGTCAATTGTTCTTCTTCCATTCCTAGTAGTCTTGTGTGAATTCTTTATTGTATGAATGTGTGTGTGCTTGGTGTTATTATTTTTAAGTCCTTAATAAATATCATTGTTAATCTTTCATTTGTGTTTGTGTGTATGTTAGTTCAGAGTTAATAGGTGTATACAATTGGTGTAAAGATCCTCTTGTTGTACCCTTTCACATTGCTAAAATTGAGTTGCTAATTTCCCAAACATATTAGAAACTCGATATTTGCGTGGAATTTCCACGAGTGATTTGGATAACAACAGAACTCTGGGACAACCCAGTAGTCACTTCTGTTCAGGATGAAGAGCAACGATGGGTAAATACCTTGTCAAAGCCTTACTGAAATCAAGGTGTACTACACACACAGCACTCCCCTGATCTACCAAGCTTGTAACTCTATATAAAAAAAGAGAGATGAGATTAATTTGGCATGACTTGTTTTTGAGAAATCCATGCTGGCATTTCTCTCTTAAGTGCACACAGACTGACTGTTTAATGATATGTTCTGGGACCTTTCCTGATATTAACATCAAACTGTCTCTCGGTAGTTGTTCGAGTCTTCTTTTTTGCCCTTTTTGAAGATAAGGACATTTGCCCTCTTCCAATCTGCTGCGACCTCTCTTATCCTCCACGAATTTTCAAAGATAATTGGCAGTGGCTCTGACATTACATCTGAAAGTTCCTTTAGTGCTCTTGGATGCAACTCATCTAGCCCTGGAGATGTCAATTCATTTAGAGTAACTAGGTATTTATTTACTAACTCTTTACCTATTCTGGGCTGTAGTCACCTTATTGCATGGTTTATTATTTTTTCACCAATTAGGGCACTCTTTTCATAGAATCATAGACACATAGAGTTGGAAGAGATCAAAGGGGACATCCAGACTAACCCCCCAACATGCAGCAATACACAAAGTATTCCCAACTGATGGCCATCAGCCTCAGTTTAAAATCCTCCAAAGAAGAAGACTCCACCATACTCTGAGGTAGTGTATTCCACTGTCAAACAGCTCTTACCATCAGGAAGTTCTTCCTAATATTTAGGTGGAATCTCTTTTCCTGTAGTTTGAATCCACTGCTCTGTGTCCTACGACATTTTCAGACGATCCTTGCAGCACAAGGATCGAGCGGGACAGGTTCATAGCAGCAGCGTGGCAGGGGGTCAATTTCGGACGACGCCGTCCCTGTGGTGATATCGTCCATCTCTCTTCCATTTAGGGTTGGAGCCTGTCGCGCCATATTCGGCCACATTTTATTCACGGACAACCTCCTTGAATAAAATCTGGCCGAATGTGGCACGGCAGGCTCCAACCCTAAATGGAAGAGGACGGATGATTTCGCCGCAGGGACGGCATTGTCTGAAATTGACCCCCTGTCGTGCTGCTGCTACGAACCTCTCCCGCTCGATCCTTGCACTGCAAGGATCGTCTGAAAATGTCCCTTGTCTCTGGAGCAGCAGAAAACAAGCTTGCTCCTTCTTCAATATGACATCCTTTCAAATATTTAAATATGGTTATTACTTCACCTCTTAACCTTCTCTTCTCCAGGGTAAACATACCCAACTCTCTAAGTTGTTCCTCATAAGGCATGGCTTCCAGACTTTTCACCATTTTGGTCGCCCCTCCTCCGGACATGTTCTAGTTTGTCAATATCCTTCTTGAATTGCGGTGCCCAGAGATGGATACAGTATTCCAGGTGAGGTCTGACCAAAGCAGAATAAAGCAGCACTATTACTTCCCATGATCTAGATACTATACTCCTAATGATGCAGCCTAGAATTGCATTGGCTTTTTTAGCTGCCACATCACACTATTAACTCATGTTCATCTGTGGTCTACTATGATTCCTAGATCTCTTTCACATGTACTGTTGTCAAGCCAGGTGTCACCCATCATATACCTCTGCTTTTCATTTTTTTCTGCCTAACATTTCTCCCTGTTGACATTAATTTTGTTAGTTTTGGCCCAGCTCTCCAATCTGTTAAACTCATTTTGAATTCTGATCCTGTCCTCTGAGGTATTAGCTACCCCTCCTGATTTAATGCAATCTGTAAATTTGATAAGCATGTCTTCTATTCCATCATCGAAATTGTTTATAAAGATGTTGAATAACATTGGGCCCAGAACAGAAAACTGTGGCACCCTACTAGTCACTTCTCTCCAGGATGAAGAGGAGCCATTGGTGAGTGCCCTTTGGGTTTCGCCTGTCAACTAATTACAAATACACGTAACATTGTCTAGCCCACATTTTACTAGCTTGCTTGCAAGAATATCAAGAGTGACCTTATCAAAGGCCTTACTGAAATCAAGATATGCTACATCCATAGCATTCTCTTCATCTTCCAAGCTTGTAACTCTATGTAAAAAAAGACAGCTAAGATTAGTCTAGCATGACTTGTTTTTGAGATTCCCATGTTGACTTTTAGTGATCACAGCATTCTTGTCTAAGTGCTTACAGACCATCTGTTTAATGATCTGCTCTAAAATCTTTCATAGTATCGATGTCAGGCTGACTGGGCAGTAATTGTTTGGGTCCTCCCCTCACCCTTTTTGAAGTTGGGGATAACATTTTCCCTCCTCCAGTCTGCTGGGGCTTCTTCTGTTCTCAAAGATTATGGCCAGTGATTCTGAGCTTACTTCTGTGAGTTCTTTTAATACCCTTGGATATAGTATTCCAGATGAGATCTGACCAAAGCAGAACAGAATTGCCCTAATATGCCCTAATTTCTAGGCCAGTTTCCTGCCAGAGAGAAGGAGAGCAGCTTCTGGACAGCCATTTTGACTGGGGAGATTGAATTTTTAAAAAAACTTTTGAGAGAGGCTGCTTGTTGCTGAATTTCAGTGACCAAACAAAAATTTTCAGCATACCTAAAAGTACAGCTTAGCATTCTCAGCATTACCTAAGAGTTCTTAGATTACCTAAAAGCTCTCACCATGGACACTGAGGGGACTGTGGCAGTCACCTGCAACACTTGTGCTATGTTTGTCTTCTTGCCTACAGACGTGGAGAACTTCACATGCACCAAGTGCAAGCTGGTAGCCCTCTTGGAGGAGAAAGTCCAGCAGCTGGAGACACGGGTAGCTACACTTCAACAGTTCATGACCAAGAGGTTTTCCTGGACAGAACAGAACAAACAGTCTTGGATGGGGACCGCACAGAGGAAGTAGCTGCGGAGGAGAGGGTCACTTCACAGACACAGGAAGTAGACAGCTGGAGGAATTTCACACACAGAACAAGAAAATCCAGGGATTCTTCGAGCAGCTTGCAGCTACAGAATCGATTCGAAGCCCTTTCCCTTATCAAGGACAACGAGGAAGAACAGCATGGACAGACTTCAGGGGCAGAGCAGGGGACCTTGAGAGTACCACCGCAAGGAACAGCAGCTGCGAAGCCTCAGCGGAGGTGTGTGGTGGTGGTGGGGACTCCTTGCTGCGGGGTACAGAAGCAGTGATTTGTGGGCCTGACAAGATGTCTCGGGAGGTGTGTTGTCTCCCTGGGGCAAAGATCCGTGATGTGACAGAGAGGCTGACAAGACTCGTCAAGCCTACGGATCATTACCCCTTCCTTTTGGTCCATGCGGGAACCAATGATACTGCAAGGCACAGCTTTACCAAGATCAGAAGAGATTATGAGGCCCTGGGGAGGAAGCTGAAAGAAATGGATGCACAGGTTGTCATCTGGTCTCTTCTGCCAGTTGAAGGGCATGGTCCAGGAAGGGAGAAAAAAATAGCCAACATAAACAACTGGCTCCATAGATGGTGTCGCCGAGAACAATTTGGATTCTTGGATCATGGGCTGCGCTTCCATGAGGGGGGACTTCTGGCAAGAGATGGGGTGCATCTTACGACAGTTGGAAGAAACATTTTTGCCAACAGTCTCAAGAATTTGATCAGGAGGGCTTTAAACTGAGTCAAATGGGTGAGGGAGACAGTATTCTGGAAGGCAAAAGGGCTGGAGAAAATAGTCAAACTGTCATAGAGGGAACAAGGCAAACAGCGCAAGGACCCAACAGTGGGAGGCAAAAAAACTTGCACAGGCAGCAAGTAAAGGGAACACATGGTCTTAGATGTCTCTACACTAATGCACAGAGCATGGGAAATAAGCAAGAAGAACTTGAACTCCTAGCACGACAAAACAAATATGATATAATAGGCATTACTGAAACCTGGTGGGATGAGTCACATGATTGGAATGTAGGAATAGAGGGGTATAACCTTTATAGAAGAAACAGGCCAAACAGGAAAGGAGGAGGAATAGCATTATATGTCAGGGATATTTACACCAGTGAAGGAATCCATGACATCAGTACTGGAAGCCAGGTGGAGAGCATCTGGATAAAAATTAAAGGGGAGGGAAACAACAGGGATGTTATTGTGGGACTCTACTACAGACCCCCAAATCAGACGGAGGAATTGAATGATGCCTTTCTAGAACAGATGAACACACACGCAGAAAGGAGAGATGTAGTAGTGATGGGTGACTTCAACTATCCTGATATTTGCTGGCAATCTAACTCAACCAAAACTTCAAGGTCTAGCAAATTCCTTACTTGCTTGGAAGTCAATTTCATTGTCCAAAAGGTGGAAGAGGCAACAAGGGGGTCAGCTAATTTAGATCTGATCCTAACCAACAGGGATTACCTGGTTAATGGGGTGCAAGTGGTGGGATCCTTAGGTGAGAGTGATCATGTTCTCCTGGAGTTTGTTATACAATGGAAAGGAGAAGCCAGGCATAGTCAGACATGCATTCTTGACTTTAGGAGAGCTGATTTCAATAAACTCAGGGAAATACTGGGGGTGATCCCATGGTCAGGAATATTAAAAGAGAAGAGACCTCAAGACGGATGGGACTTTCTCAAAAGGGAGATACTGAAGGCACAATTTCAAACAGTACCATTGAGGAAGAAAAATGGGAGGTGTCTCAAGAAACCAGGATGGATGACTAAAGAACTTTCAACAGAGATAAGTTTTAAATGGAACACGTATAGGAAATGGAAAAAGGGGGAAATCACCAAAGAAGAATTCAAACAGATAGCGAACACGTGTAGGAGTAAAGTCAGAAAAGCTAAAGCGCAGAATGAGCTCAGGCTTGCTAGGGAGGTTAAGAACAATAAAAAGGGTTTTTTTGGGTATGTCCGCAGCAAAAGGAGGAAGCAGGAAATGATAGGGCCAATACGTGGAGAAGATGGCAAAATGCTAACAGGGGACAGAGAAAAGGCAGAATTACCGTATATTCCGGCGTATAAGACGACTTTTGAGCACTCAAAAGTGCCCTCCAAAATTGACAGTCGTCTTATACGCCGGATACACTTTGCTTCACCTGCCTGCCTATCTCCTGCCTCTTCGCAAACGGAGCGAAGAGGCAGGAGATCGGGCAGGGGGTGAAGCAAAGTGCTCCTCCCTGCCACCCGCCTCCCCCGCGCTTCCACCCTCCCTCCCGAAAGTCGCGGAACCGCGGCTTTGGGGGGGTGGCTAGGAAGCCCCCTCCTCCTTTCCCCTGCCCACTCCCCGTGCATCCAACCCCCTCCCTGAAAGCAGCGGCACCGCTGCTTTCAGGGAGTGGGGGGGCGGAGAATCCCCCTCCTCCCTTCCCCCCGCCCACCCCCCGTTCATCCACCCCGTCCCTGAAAGCAGCGGAACCGCTGCTTTCAAGGAGTGGGGGGGGCGGAGAATCCCCCTCCTCCCTTCCCCCGCCCACCCCCTGCTCATCCACCCCCCTCCCTGAAAGCAGCGGAACCGCTGCTTTCAGGGAGTGGGGGGGCAGAGAATCCCCCTCCTCCCTTCCCCCGCCCACCCCCTGCTCATCCACCCCCCTCCCTGAAAGCAGTGGAACCGCTGCTTTCAGGGAGTGGGGGGGCGGAGAATCCCCCTCCTCCCTTCCCCCGCCCACCCCCTGCTCATCCACCCCCCTCCCTGAAAGCAGCGGAACCGCTGCTTTCAGGGAGTGGGGGGGCAGAGAATCCCCCTCCTCCCTTCCCCCCGCCCACCCCCCGTTCATCCACCCCGTCCCTGAAAGCAGCGGAACCGCTGCTTTCAGGGAGTGGGGGGGCGGAGAATCCCCCTCCTCCCTTCCCCCGCCCACCCCCTGCTCATCCACCCCCCTCCCTGAAAGCAGCGGATCCGCTGCTTTCAGGGAGTGGGGGGGCAGATAATCCCCCTCCTCCCTTCCCCCCGCCCACCCCCCGTTCATCCACCCCGTCCCTGAAAGCAGCGGAACCGCTGCTTTCAGGGAGTGGGGGGGCGGAGAATCCCCCTCCTCCCTTCCCCCGCCCACCCCCTGCTCATCCACCCCCCTCCCTGAAAGCAGCAGATCCGCTGCTTTCAGGGAGTGGGGGGGCGGAGAATCCCCCTCCTCCCTTCCCCCGCCCACCCCCTGCTCATCCACCCCCCTCCCTGAAAGCAGCGGAACCGCTGCTTTCAGGGAGTGGGGGGGCAAAGAATCCCCCTCCTCCCTTCCCCCCGCCCACCCCCCGTTCATCCACCCCGTCCCTGAAAGCAGCGGAACCGCTGCTTTCAGGGAGTGGGGGGGCGGAGAATCCCCCTCCTCCCTTCCCCCGCCCACCCCCTGCTCATCCACCCCCCTCCCTGAAAGCAGCGGATCCGCTGCTTTCAGGGAGTGGGGGGGCAGATAATCCCCCTCCTCCCTTCCCCCCGCCCACCCCCCGTTCATCCACCCCGTCCCTGAAAGCAGCGGAACCGCTGCTTTCAGGGAGTGGGGGGGCGGAGAATCCCCCTCCTCCCTTCCCCCGCCCACCCCCTGCTCATCCACCCCCCTCCCTGAAAGCAGCAGATCCGCTGCTTTCAGGGAGTGGGGGGGCAGATAATCCCCCTCCTCCCTTCCCCCCGCCCACCCCCTGCTCATCCACCCCCCTCCCTGAAAGCAGCGGAACCGCTGCTTTCAGGGAGTGGGGGGGCGGAGAATCCCCCTCCTCCCTTCCCCCGCCCACCCCCTGCTCATCCACCCCCCTCCCTGAAAGCAGCGGATCCGCTGCTTTCAGGGAGTGGGGGGGCAGATAATCCCCCTCCTCCCTTCCCCCCGCCCACCCCCTGCTCATCCACCCCCCTCCCTGAACGCAGCGGATCCGCTGCTTTCAGGGAGTGGGGGGGGCGGAGAATCCCCCTCCTCCCTTCCCCCGCCCACCCCCTGCTCATCCACCCCCCTCCCTGAAAGCAGCGGATCCGCTGCTTTCAGGGAGTGGGGGGGCAGAGAATCCCCCTCCTCCCTTCCCCCCGCCCACCCCCTGCTCATCCACCCCCCTCCCTGAAAGCAGCGGATCCGCTGCTTTCAGGGAGTGGGGGGGCAGAGAATCCCCCTCCTCCCTTCCCCCGCCCACCCCCTGCTCATCCACCCCCCTCCCTGAAAGCAGCGGATCCGCTGCTTTCAGGGAGTGGGGGGGCAGAGAATCCCCCTCCTCCCTTCCCCCCGCCCACCCCCTGCTCATCCACCCCCCTCCCTGAAAGCAGCGGATCCGCTGCTTTCAGGGAGTGGGGGGGGCGGAGAATCCCCCTCCTCCCTTCCCCCGCCCACCCCCTGCTCATCCACCCCCCTCCCTGAAAGCAGCGGATCCGCTGCTTTCAGGGAGTGGGGGGGCAGAGAATCCCCCTCCTCCCTTCCCCCGCCCACCCCCTGCTCATCCACCCCCCTCCCTGAAAGCAGCGGATCCGCTGCTTTCAGGGAGTGGGGGGGCAGAGAATCCCCCTCCTCCCTTCCCCCGCCCACCCCCTGCTCATCCACCCCCCTCCCTGAAAGCAGCGGATCCGCTGCTTTCAGGGAGTGGGGGGGCAGAGAATCCCCCTCCTCCCTTCCCCCGCCCACCCCCTGCTCATCCACCCCCCTCCCTGAAAGCAGCGGATCCGCTGCTTTCAGGGAGTGGGGGGGCAGAGAATCCCCCTCCTCCCTTCCCCCGCCCACCCCCTGCTCATCCACCCCCCTCCCTGAAAGCAGCGGATCCGCTGCTTTCAGGGAGTGGGGGGGCAGAGAATCCCCCTCCTCCCTTCCCCCGCCCACCCCCTGCTCATCCACCCCCGTCCCTGAAAGCAGCGGAACCGCTGCTTTCAGGGAGTGGGGGGGCAGAGAATCCCCCTCCTCCCTTCCCCCACCCCCACCCCCGCTCATCCACCCCCGTCCCTGAAAGCAGCGGAACCGCTGCTTTCAGGGAGTGGGGGGGCGGAGAAGCCCCCTCCTCCCTTCCCCCCACCCCCGTCCCTGAAAGCAGCGGAACCGCTGCTTTCAGGGAGTGGGGGGGCGGAGAAGCCCCCTCCTCCCTTCCCCCCGCCCACCCCCCGCTCATCCACCCCCGTCCCTGAAAGCAGCGGAACCGCTGCTTTCAGGGAGGGGGGGTGGCGGAGAAGCCCCCTCCTCCCTTCCCCCTGCCCACTCCCCATGCATCCACCCCCCTCCCTGAAAGCCGCAGAAACGCGCTTTCAGGGAGGGGGGGTGGCGGAGAAGCCCCCTCCTCTCTTCCGGCTGCCCACTCCCCATGCATCCACCCCCCTCTCTGAAAGCCGCAGAAACGCGCTTTCAGGGAGGGGGGTGGCGGAGAAGCCCCCTCCTCCCTTCCCCCCACCCATCCCCCGCGCATCCACCCCCCTCCCGAAAGGGAGGGGGGCTTAGAAGCCCCCTACTCCCTGCCACCCTCCCACCCTCCACCCAGCCACCCCCCTTCCCCAAAGGCTCGCTTTGGAGAGGGGGGGTGGCTGCGAAGCCCCTGCCACCCTGCCACCCTCCGCCCAGCCTCCCCCCTTCCCCAAAGCCCCGTTTGGCCGCACAGCCTGCGGATCCCCCTCCTGCGCTCCCTCCTGGAAGGGAGCGCAGGAGGGGCATGC
Source organism: Gambelia wislizenii (assembly GCA_030847615.1). Taxonomy (NCBI): domain Eukaryota; kingdom Metazoa; phylum Chordata; class Lepidosauria; order Squamata; family Crotaphytidae; genus Gambelia; species Gambelia wislizenii. The sequence continues at coordinate 342,159,659 of JAUMIR010000001.1, forward strand.
GGAGGCTGCGTGGCCAAACCGCGATTCGCCCCTTCTTCCCACCTTCCTGGAAGGTGGGGAGAAGGGGCGAACGTGCCCCTTTTGGGCGCACAGCCTCCGCATCCTCCTCCTGCGCTACCTCCTGGAAGTGAGCCCAGGAGGGGCATGCGGGGGCTATGCGTTGGAAGAGGGGGGTCGTCTTATAGGGCGAATATATCACAAACTCTGCATTTTACTTTAAAAATTGGGGGGGTCGTCTTATACGCCGGGTCGTCTTATACGCCGGAATATACGGTACTCAACACCTTCTTTGCCTCAGTGTTTTCAGAAAAGGAAAAAGGGGAGCAACCTGAGGAGAATGGAACAGAGGACACAATAGGGAAAATCCAGCACAGAATAAGCAAAGAGGTAGTACAGGAATACCTTCTTAATCTAAATGAATTTAAATCTCCAGGATCAGATGAACTACATCCAAGAGTATTAAAAGAGCTGGCAAATGTGATCTCAGAGCCATTGGCAATAATCTTTGAGAACTCTTGGAGAACAGGAGAAGTCCCAGCAGACTGGAGGAGGGCAAACGTTGTCCCCATCTTCAAAAAAGGGAAAAAAGAGGATCCCAACAATTATCGTCCAGTTACTCTGACATCAATACCAGGGAAGATTCTAGAGCAGATCATTAAACAGAGAGTCTGTGAACATTTAGAAGGCAATGCCATAATCACAAAAAGTCAACATGGGTTTCAGAGAAACAAGTCATGCCAGACTAATCTGATCTCTTTTTTTTTGATAAAGTTACCACCTTGGTAGATGAAGGGAACGCTGTGGACATCGCATACCTTGATTTCAGTAAGGCCTTTGACAAGGTTTCCCATGACATTCTTGTAAACAAGCTTGTAAAATGTGGTCTAGACAAGTTAACTGTTCAATGGATTTGTAATTGGTTGACTGGCCGAACCCAAAGGGTGCTCAACAGTGGCTCCTCTTCATCTTGGAAAGATGTGACCAGTGGAGTGCCACAGGGTTCTGTCCTGGGCCCAGTGCTATTCAACATCTTTATCAATGACTTGGATGAGGGAATTAGGGGTATACTTATCAAATTTGCAGATGACACCAAATTAGGAGGAGTAGCTAATACCCTAGAGGACAGGATCAAAATTCAGAATGACCTGGATAGACTGGAGAGCTGGGCCAAAGCTAACAAAATGAAATTCAATACGGAGAAATGTAAAGTACTGCATCTAGGGCGGAAAAAATGAAATGCATAGATATAGGATGGGAGAGACCTGGCTGAACGAGACTACATGTGAAAGGGATCTAGGAGTCCTAGTAGACCACAAGTTGAACATGAGTCAACAGTGTGATGCGGCAGCTAAAAAGGCCAATGTGATTTTGGGCTGTATCAATAGAAGTATAGTGTCTAGATCAAGGGAAGTAATAATGCCGCTCTATTCTGCCTTGGTCAGACCTCACCTAGAATACTGTGTCCAGTTCTGGGCACCACAATTCAAAAGGGATATTGACAAATTGGAGCATTTCCAGAGGAGGGCAACTAAAATGGTGAAAGGTCTGGAAACCATGCCTTATGAGGAGAGACTTAGGGAGCTGGGTATGTTTAGCCTGGAAAAAAGACGGTTAAGGGGCGATATGATAGCCCTGTTTAAGTATTTGAAGGGGTGTCACATTGAGGATGGAGCAAGCTTGTTTTCTGCTGCTCCAGAGACTAGAACACGGACCAATGGATGCAAGCTCCAGGAACAGAGATTCCACCTCAACATTAGGAGGAACTTTCTAACAGTAGGAGCTGTTTGGCAGTGGAACACACTGCCTCGTGTGGTGGGGTCTCTTTCCTTGGAGGTCTTTAAACAGAGGCTGGATGGCCATCTGTCGGGGATGCTTTGATCAAGATTTCCTGCATGGCAGGGGGTTGGACTGGATGGCCCTCGTGGTCTCTTCCAACTCTACAATTCTATGATTCTATGATTCTATGATTCTAATACTTTCCTTGATCAGGACTCTATACTCCTGTTCATGCAGCCGGAATTGCATTGGCAAAAATTTGCACGATACTCATAGGGGCATAGCTGAGTTCCAATTCATTAGGAAGTTCCAGCAATTTGTCAGGATAACAATTTCTTATTATATAAATGCATTAATTTGCTTATCTACTACCCAGATGTTTTGTATTATCAACAACAGTTCTGAGAATGGTCAGTGTTAATAGCAGAATTGTTATTGTCAGTACTTTCTGCATGTAATGTCCTTCTCTCCTCACCTGGTTTGTTACAACCATGCCCCCAACCAGGTATCCTGTATATATACTTGAAACTGCACTTCATGGATCTTATGAATGAATGGGCTACAGTCCACAAAAACTTTTTAAAAATTTTGTGATGGATTTATTAGTCTTTAAGGTGCCACAGGACTCCTGGTAGTTTTTACTGCAGCAGACTAGCATAGCTACCTGTTTGGAAATAAGGTAAAATATATTTTTGAAGTTACAAAATCCTGGAATATTGATAAAAGGACATAACTGTTGATATTACCTGCAGCCTACACCAGACATTGTAAAATTACAATCACATTTAATATAGCTCTGTGGTGTTGTTTTTTAATGGAGCATCAATGGTTTACAATTTGGGATGAGAATGTGAAAGGGCTACTTTTTTGGACTACAAATCCAGAATCCCCCAACCAGCATAATCAGACCAGCAGTGGTTAGGCTAGCTGGAGGAATTTGGCAGCTGTAGCCCAACTTTTCCAGAGGATCAGGATTCAAAATGACCTTAACAGATTGGAGAGTTGGGCCAAAGCTAACATGAATTTCAAAAGGAATAACATTAAAGTACTACATCTACACAGGAAAGAAATGAAACACACAAATATAGGATGGGTAACCCCTATCTTGAAAGCAATACATATGAAAAGGATCTTAACAGACCAGAATCTAAACATGAGTCAACAGTGTGATGCAGCAGCTTAAAAAGCCAATGCAATTACAGACTGCATCAATAGGAGCATAGTATCCAGATCAAGGGAAGTACCATAATAGTACTGCTATACTTTACTATGATCAGACCTTATGTGAAGTACTGTGTCCAGTTCTGAGCACCACAGTTTGAGAAGGTTATTGCATGTGTTTAGAAGTTGACCAAGATGGTAAAAGGTCTGGAAACCAAGGCTTCTGAGGAATATAAAAGGGAGCTGGGTAAGCTTAGCTTGAAGAAGAAAAGATGGCAAAGTGATTTGACAGCGATATTTAAATATCTGAAGGGATGTCATGTAGAAGACTGATTGAATTTGTTTTCTGCTCTTCCAGAGACTAGAACATGAACCAATGGATTACAAGAAAATTAAATTACAAGAGGGAAAAAAGATTCTACTTTAACATTAGGAAGAACCTCCTGACAATGAGGGCTATTTAACAATGGACAGACTGCCTCAGAGGATAATGGGCTCTCCCTCAGAGGCCTTTAAACAGAAGTTGGTTGGGCATCTTTCAGAGTGCTTTAGTTGTTTATTGCTGCATGGTTGGGGGATGGACTAGATGACCTTTCTGGTACCTTTCCTCTCTATGATTCTTATAATTGTGAGTATTTTGTGCAGGCAGCAGTGGAGTGGGGGCTGGGGAGAAGGTGCCACATTCCTACCCACCTGCTAGTTGCCACAAGAGGGAAACTGCTTTGATCTGATCCTAATCAAACATCCATATCCTCTGGAGCAAATGGTTTTAAACAACACAGTTGCAAGCATGCATTTTAGTATAAAGTCAGCCCAAGTGTCACAGGCTCAGGGTTTACTGGGTGACTCAGAACTAGTTCCACCAACAATGTGAACTCGCTGACGCCATTTGCCTCAGACCACCTCAGTACCCAGTGTTGGTGCAGACCAAAACAATTGATTTGTCACCCCTTCCCATACCCCTCAAAGGCACCCATATTGTGAGGCAGTTTGACTTCTGTTTTCAAGACATATTCTGCAAAAGGGCAGGGAGACCACCCACCTCTAAAGGATGACACAGGAGGCCCTTCTTCCATCTATCTTCCCTGTGTCAGTACAGTTATGCTGGGAGTTCTTCTTGTCAGCCCCTGATATACACTGGCTCTCTTCCAGGCAATAAGGCAAGCTGAAACCAGCCTTTGGGTGTGAAGGCCTAGAGGGATGGGAATTCCAGAGGCAGGTGAGAAGGCTGCAGCAACACAGCCCCTTTTGGCAGCTTAACCAAAAAAAACTCAAAACATCTTCATGTCTCCAAGTGCTCCCTGTAGGTTTTTGTCTATAGTTGCCAATCTTATTTATTTATTTGCTTCCTTGGAACTACCATCTATCTATCTGTCTGACTGGAAACCTGAAGAGCGTATGTCTCAAGACAGCTACTGCTTCTCTTTGTCTTGTGACCAGCAGCTGTTTTGTTTTCACCAAAAAAGACACAATATACCTGAGCATGTACAAATTATCTTTTTTTTAAAAGAAGAAGGAAAACAGTCTGTGGACTTTTTCAAACAGGGAATAAAACCCCCATCAAGGTCGGGAGGAGGACATGTCATACAACTTTGAGTAGAAAATCAGGGGCAGTTTCTATGGCTGAGGAAAATAGGAGACAGTATTGTGAATAGTAGCAGTTGCATCTGGTAGAAGTTCATTTTTTTTGATGCAGATCTGATGCCTTCTCTGACTTTTTCATCTTCCTATTCTGGCAGATATACACAGAATGAACAAAAATCTAGGCTGTCTGCAACCTCCCAGAGGGCCTTTTTGGTAATCGCCCCCAAATGATGGAATGGCCTGCCGAATGAGATCCATCAGATGACGAGCTTGAGTAGCTTTAAAAAAGCACTAAAGACGGATCTCTTTCGGTAGCCCTTTCCTGATTAGATCCCAGCCTCAGGAGCTCCTGGCCACTTTTAGTTTTACTGCTATTGATTTTTTTAAATGTGATTTTAGATTAGCTGGTTTTTAATTTTATACTGGTTTAATATCTTTTAATGGGGGAGGGTGGAGGTGGGTGGTGTTTAGGGATTTTAATCTGCATTTGTATTTTAATTGTTGTAAGCCACCCCGATTGTTTTTAACAGAGGGGCGCGGTAAAAATAAATTTTATTATTGTTGTTGTTGTTGTTGACTGGTGCAGTTGTTAGAGTGGGTGCTGGCTCTGATGGCAGTGGGGTGGTGAATCCACTCCAAGATTTAGTCCAAATTTTAAAGGCGCTATCCAAGGTGCTGAACCATATAACCACAGAGTTGGAAGAAACCCCAAGGGCCATCTAATCCAACCCCCTGCCATGCAGGAATACCCAATCAAAGCATTCCTGACAGATAGCCATCCAGGCTCTGTTTAAAAACCTCCAAAGAAGGAGGTTCCCACAATACAAGGTTCCACATCTTGGATAGATCCTTTAAAGTTCAGAGCAAAACCCAGAATATATTTACTACCCTGCTCTTATGGAATCCAATAGCCAATGTTGTTTGAGGAGCTAAAGAAGATTTGGGAGGCCTAGTCACTTTCAGCTCGATCTCTCTCACAGGGTTGTTATGATGATAAACCTGAGAGGAAAAGAACTATATATGCATGCCACCTTGAACTCAGGGGATGAAAAGTAAAATATAAAGAAAGATACAAAGATATGAACCAGCACAAGCTCTAAGATCTTTGTGGAGGGAGGGTTTTTTCTCAGTCCTACCACCATCACATGTTTGTTTGGTGAGGGCATGGGAGACAGCCTTCTCAGTGGCTGCTCCCAGGCTCTGGAACTCCCTTCCACGGGAGGTCCGATTAGCTCCCTCCCTGCTCTCTTTCTGCCAGCAAGTTAAGACCTTCTTATTTAGGTAGGCATTTGATTGATTTTTAAATTATATGGTGGAATAGCATTGATACTGGTGTGATATGTTTGTATCCTGTTTGTTTTTAATTATGCTCTACATGTATTTTACATTGTTTTTAGCTATCTGTTTTTAACAGTTTTGCTGTTTAATTTTTTTTAACATTTGCAATATACATTTTAGCCCACTTTTATTTAAAATTTTGTAAGCCATTTTAGGTCCCTTGGTGGGAGAAAAGCAGGGTATAAATTGAATAAATTAATGAATGTAAATAATCTACAATAATGAAAGAGAGGCTTGCACATCTGTCTGTGATTGCCATAACCAGATGGCTCTAAATTTGCTTTTGGTTGCCATCCAAGTTGCAGTTTAAAGCTGAAATTCAACTTCCTAGAAGCAAAAAAGGAGGGTCTGCTATCACTCATCAGGAAATATTTTTAAAGGGCTAGAAAAAAAAAAGAAGGTTCTTTCAGGCACTAATTATATGAGGTTTTGTATGGGATATCAGAGAGAGGTCTGTGAGGTACTGCTCAAATAGGATTCCTGAAGCGACCAACATGGGGGACAGTAGGCCCCATGACTCATTTAGGGGTATCAAATACAGACCCTGGCTGTGCCAGCTACACTTCAGCTAGCAAATGAATAAACAATACATTTTCCTGGATAGCATCTCACATCAGAATCTGGTTTGTTCCCTGCTCAGGCGTGCACTTCAAACCTGTGTTTTACATTCCCTTTGTTTGTTATGCTTCTCCCAGCATAATCGTATTGCATTTCTTTGCATTTTTTTTAAAAGTAAGGCTTTGTTCTATTTACCATGGGGTTCAGTTTAGTTAGCTAACCAGTTCTGCTACCTGGTGTGTCTTTGTGTTAGCACATCCCCAGCAATATGTACCAAGGGACTTCTACAGCACCACACTCTATACTACTACTACTACACCTAGGGGTTGTAAGCTTAAGAACACTGCCTTGCTCTAGCAGAGCAGAGGTCCATCTTTCTAAACATTGGCTGCTACATTGCTCTGAGGAAACTCACAAGCAGACCATCCTTGCAGAGAGAACCATTCCTCCAGATTTCTCTCCAGTAACACCCCCCCCCCCCCGCCCATTTAGAGGTCTAGTAGACTACTGCCTCTAAACAAAGAGATTCAATTTTTTCATTATTATTGCTAACAGAAGAATTAGGAGCAATATCACCATAAGTATATCTATTTTATTTATTTATTAGAGTATTTATACCTGTCTGGAAAGCAACTATGTACCAGCAAAGTATAAATAGCACTAGTCTGGGAAGGGAGCCAACTGTAAATTAGCTCACAGGAAGGCAAACACAGTCCAAAAGGTCAGAGGCTTAAAACAATCAGTCGAAAAGCAGTCCGAGGGTCAACAGGAGTAGGCAGTTGAGTAGTCAGGGACAGTCCAAGGTCTAAGCATGAGTCATAGAATCATAGAATCATAGAATTGTAGAGTTGGAAGAGACCACGAGGGCCATCCAGTCCAACCCCCTGCCATGCAGGAAATCACAATCAAAGCATCCCCGACAGATGGCCATCTAGCCTCTGTTTAAAGACCTCCAAGGAAGGAGACCCCACCACGCTCTGAGGGAGTGTGTTCCACTGCCGAACAGCTCTTACTGTCAAAAAGTTCCTCCTCAGGTTGAGGTGGAATCTCTGTTCCTGGAGCTTGCATCCATTGCTCCATGTTCCAGTCTCTGGAGCAGCAGAAAACAAGCCTGCTCCATCCTCAACATGACACCCCTTCAAATACTTAAACAGGGCTATCATATTGCCTCTTAACCGTCTTTTTTTCCAGGCTAAACATACCCAGCTCCCTAAGTCTCTCCTCATAAGGCATGGTTTCCAGGTCTTTCACCATTTTAGTCGCCCTTCTCTGGACGCTCTCCAATTTGTCAATATCCTTTTTGAATTGTGATGCCCAGAACTGAACACAGTATTCTAGGTGAGATCTGACCAAGGCAGAATAGAGCGGCACTATTACTTCCCTTGACCTAGACACTATACTTCTATTGATGCAGCCCAAAATTGCATTGGCCTTTTTAGCTGCTGCAAGGTAACAGAAGTCAAGATAACTGAGTCAAGGTAACAGAAGTCAAGATAACTGGAATCCAGGCACCGAAGTCAGCAGGAAGCTTTCGCCAGGAAGATCAGTTGATTTCTGACAAAGCCTCCATCGCCTTTCCCAGCATATATAAAGCAATTAAGGCTTTGCCAGGTGTTTCCTAACGAGCAGGTTTTTCTCATAAAGTCTCAGAGATTTCCTTTGAGCTTCCTTTTGAACTCGCTGCTGGGTATACGATGGTGGAGGTAAGTCCCTCCTTCTTCTTTGTCCTTATCTGAGTGGGCAGGACTCTCTGCTAGGACTGATGCTAACCCTCTCAGACCAGGCTCCTCCTCTGCTCGAGCCTCTAGGTTGGCAGGGTTCCCTGCTGGCACAGGTGTAGATAAACCTGTGCCAGGGTACCTAGGGCTGTTCCCTGCCATGCCCTCCTCCTCCTCTGACTCTGTAGTCTCATCAGGCTCACGGGGCATGACAATACCATGCTTTTCAGCCACAAAGGCTTTCAGAGCTGCTTACAAATTGTTTAGCAACATCACTTATGCATCTACACTGCTTTATAGCACACTAGGCACTCTCTAAGCAGTTTACAATATGTGTTAGCTAATTGCCCCCACAAGCTGAATACTTGTTTTACCAACCTACAAAAGGCTGAGTGAACCTTGGAGCCCTCTGGGATCGAACTCACAATTCTGTGGCTGCAGTATTGGCATTTAACCACTGCACCACCAGATGTCCTTTAATTGGAATCTCCTATATACAGTCGGCCCTCCATATCCATGGATTCTGTATCCACTGATTCCACCATCCAAAGCTTAAAAATATTTTTTTTTTAAATCCAAAAAGCAAATCTTGATTTTGCCATTTTAATAAGGGACACCATTTTACTATGCCATTGTATGTAATGGACTTGAGCATCCATGGGTTTTGGCATCCATGGGGGGTCCTGAAACCAAACCCCAGTGGATCCCAAGGGCACACTGCAATAACAAACTAATTTACAGCACCACCTGTTAGTAGCAGGTTTAGGGAAACTTCAGGGTTTACCAGTGGAGTGGAGAGAAGGAAGACACAAAACGAGTAAAAGGAATGGGGGTGCGGGTAGGGGGAGGAACAAAACAAGCCAAAAGGGAATGGGTGAGCTTAATGGCCCTGGGATGCTGATGGACAGTTTGAGGAAAAATGGAAAATAAGAAGTGGGGAGAGAAAATGGAATGAAGAAGTCTGGGGGAGGGTATGGTTGACTGACTGGCTGGCAGGCACTCTTAAGAGAAGCACTCCACTGTCCAACTTTTTATTTCACACCCCATTTGAGAAAGGCCTAGGTAGAGATCTTAGCTTATGTGACACAGATCCACTGGGTAGCCTTGACCTTCAATGTTTTGTTTTATTACAAGAATAAATGACCAGGTGGTCAGTTCTGCACGGCTGGGAGCCATCTCATCTATAAATCCTGCTCCTTAATCCTAAATCCTAAACTCCTTAATCTTAAATGGTAGAGGTTGCTTGGTGATGAGAAGAATGCATGCTTAGAGGTATATTCTTCATTACTGCTTTGTCTGCCATGGTACTGAAAACAAATCCCAGGACTGGCCTTGCTCTGGTGAATTCCAAGACAAATGAAGCAGTGACTGTCAATCTCATTTCCCCATCTAAAAAAAAGGTGCATAGTCCTATGTAGTTTTACTATGAAGTCAGTCACACAGATTTCAATAGGACATTTGTTGTTGTTAATGCTGTCAAGTTGGCTTTGATTTATGGTGTTCCTATGAATGTGAGATCTCCGATATACCCTGTTAGAACCAGCTCGGCTGACGTCTTGTAAACTCAGGGCCATGGATCCTCCTTTAATGCACTCTTTCCCTTTTCCTAACACCTTCTACTTTCCCCAGCATTATTGTTCCCCCCCCCATGTGTTATGTCATCTCATGATACGTACAATACCCTCAGGTCTTGTCAATAGAACTAATAAGGAATACATCACAATAAATATGCACAGGACCACACAGATCTGCTGACTTACCTGATAGGTGTGTTCGTAGGCTAAGGACATTTTCAGACACGTCTTACCGGCTAGAATCGAGCGGGAGAGCTTTGGCGCTGCTGTGTGGCAGGGACTCCATTTCGGACGACGCCATCCCTCTGGTGAAATCGTCCGTGTCATTTCCGTTTAGGATTGGAGGCGGCCGCGCCATATTTTGCCAGATTTTATTCATGGAAGTTCTCCATGAATAAAATATGGCGTGGCCGCCTCCAATCTTAAATGGAAGTGACATGGACGATTTCGCCAGAGGAATGGTGTTATCTGAAATGGAGTTCCTGCTGTGCGGCAGCGCCAAAGCTCTCCCACTCGATTCTAGCGCGGTAAGACATGTCTGAAAATGTCCTTTGACAAAGAAATGTTGCTTTCTTGTCAGTCAACTGAAACCAAACTTTTCCTAAGATTTTAGCACAAGAAAAGTTTGCATGTGCTCTTTCAGCGCGATATCTTCATTCTATTTTGCTATCTCTTTCCTTTTGTTAATTATTCTTCTGTGGATTTGGCACTTGTTATGCTACCCTGATCAGAGAGTGACCTCAGTACCTTTAGCAGGTTAGCCAGCACATGTAGGATGAAGACTGAAAACTGTGCAGGTTAAGGAAGACAGATTTCCTGGCTTCACTTGTCTCACACAGAAAAAGTTTGTATGGATGATAATTTTTCTTAGTTCCTTGTCATTTCCACTCTCTGCCACAGAGCCCTTTCATAATGTGCTCCTTCTTAAACCCAAATTCTATAAACCCCAATCCAAGGGTATTTTCAGATGTGGGGGAATCCTAGTATCATAAATCAAAAGACATTGGCAGTTAGTCCATCCTTTTCCTCCTTCTTGAAAAACGCCCCAAAGTCCTGTAGCACCTTAATGACTAACTGGTTTTATTTGGCTTCAGCTTCATGAGAGCCAGTGTGGTTGAGTGGTTTGAATGTTGGACTACAACTCTGAGGACTATATCAGACCACCCCTAAAAACATTATTTTGCAAGCATAAAATAATCCATTCTTATTCTGGCAAAACAATGTCCCCCACCATACTTACCTTCCTCTCCTGGCAAAGGCTTCCCCGGCACTGAAGGAGGAAGTGAAGGAAGCCCCATTCACTTCCTCCTTTGAAATCCTGCACGATGAAGTCATGCGGGAAATTCAAAAGTAAAACAAAAAATAAACATCAAAAAGTTACGTCAAGCACCTTAAACACACTTTAAAACTTACAAGTAAACCAGGGAAAGTTTTTAAAAGTTTGTCACCTACCTGGATGTCCCAATCTCACCCAGAAGTGCTCTGGCTGGTCAGACCATTGTCAGTGTAAGTACGAGGGGGAAAATGTGATGTTCTATACCTCAGCAATGCCAGTACAAAAGTGCCATGGGAGATCTATTGACGGCTTAAGCTATCAATAAAAAAGGTACAGGTTTTGGGCAGAATATAACTGCGAAAGGGCAATGTTGTCTGAGCTGCATGCCCTTTCGCAGTTATGTGGCGTCTTTATGACGCCGTATTTGACTCATCTGAGACACTAGGGTTCAAATCCCCTCTCAGACCTGGAAACCTTCTGAGTGATTTTGGGAAAGTTCCCCTTCTCTCAGCCTAAGCAGAAGGCAATGTCAAACTTCCTTCCAATAAATCTTGCCAAGAAAACCTTGGGAGAGATCAACTGTGTATATTTGTTCAAGAACCAAGCAGAGAAATATTCAAAAATGGTCAACTGCTTTTCAAATAAAATGAAGTATCCAATTAACTAACTAAAACCTAATTAACTCACCAAAGCAGCTGGCAGGTACCTGAAGGACTTCATAATCTCAGAGCTTTTATCAAACTACACTGTTATAGTGCTATTATTTCACTTTAACTGCTATGGCTGCCTCCTGTAGAATTCTGGAGTTTGTAGTTTCGTGAGCCCTTAGAGCTCTCTGGCTGAGAATGCTAAATGCCCCTCCCTAAAGTGCAAATCCCAGGTTTACACAGGAGGCAGCCTTAGCAGTTAAAGTGGAATAATATTTCAATGAGCTCTTGAAAAGGGAGAGGGACATTCAAACTGGCTAGTCAACAGCCATGGAGGACCTAAATAATAAGCCTTATCACACTACACTGTTATAGCACTATTATTCCACTTTAACTACTATGGCTATCTCCCATTGGATCCTGGGATTTGCAGTTTAGGGAGGGGTATTTAGCATTCCTAGCCAGAGAGCTTTTAGGCTTCACAAAACTACAAACCCCAGAATTTCACAGGAGGAAGCCATAGCAGTTAAAGTGGAATAATAGTGCTATAACAATGTAGTGCAATAAGGTAAAGAGCCCTTTCTGTAATAGCTGCAGAAAGGCAGATAGCACGTTCCTTAGATATTGAGAAGTTAGTGAAGGTGTTTGCTGCTCAAAAAGCAAGAAAAGTTAAGATTTAAGTGTGTATGTTTAAAAAAAATTCAAAGAAGAAAGAAAAGAAAAGTCCATTTTATAAATGTTGTAATTTTAAATAATTTGATACAAATTTTATGTAAACTGGTTAAAATAATTTTAAAAGAATAATTCAGGCTATACTTCGTATTTCAAAATTTACAACATAAGATTGTAAAATTAAGAGAGGACAAAATGCATTAACTATACTAAATTGGACTCAGCTCTTTCTTTTCCTGACTTCAGCTTCTCATGCTGAAGCTAGTGTTTTGTAATTTTGATTTAGTGTGAATGGGCCTAATCTTTTGAGATGTGTTTAACAGAAATGATCTACTTTAAATATTAGGAGAGTGTTGCATTAGAGTGTTTTGTAATATGTTTGTATTCTTTTTGGCTGAGGAAATCTACGCCAAGATTACATTAGTGCCTATAATACAGTTTTTTAAACTAAATTATTGGTGACAAATTATGTAATAATCTGAACATCCTGTACTGTGAATAGGTTAGGTTACATTGACCTGAGATAAACATATGGGTCCCCCAAAATAAAGTGTTGCAGAGGGCCCCAAAATCCCTTAAACCAGCCCTGGTCCCACCTGAGAAGAAAGGCAGGATATAAATCAAATCAAATCAAATCATTCATAGTTTGTCTGGTGCAATGCCAAAAGCTGTAAATGTGAGCTTGATTGAAACAAGAAATGTAGGTTTCATTCAAACGTCTTCCTTGAGATTACAGAAAAAACTAGATAGGGTCCCTGTAAGAGCTGAAACAAAGCACAGACTCCCCTGCAAAGTGATTTCTCTGAATTTCCAGTTATGCCACTGAAAAAGAAAAATAGGCAGGAAACCACATACATACCTCTTGGGCACTGTTCAAAAGAACAATGCTTGGAAATCCACTCCTGCACCAACCAGACGTTGGGACAGACTGCATATGGGACACATTATCAGTCTTGACCCAAATAACAATGGCCCTATAAATTCTCATGAACAGGATCTGCCCAGCTTTTATACTGAATTATTGTTGGGCACCCTTTTAGGACAGACAGGTAGATCTACCTAGGAAGCCAGGGCGCTGAGTTTGCAAGACCTGAGCAGGGCAGTGGATGCCTGTGGAGAGGATCTGGGAGGTCTCCCATTCATAGGATTGCCATAGGCTGGAGCCGACTTGAGGGCAAGTAACGGCAACACATTCATTTAGGCTAACTCCACCTTTCTCAACCCTTTTTATCCTGGAGGAGCCCTTGAAATGATTTTCAGTTCTCAGGGAACATGTGCATAAACATCATTCTATATACTTCTATTGCTTTCCCACCACAATCACAACCTCTTGGGGATTAGGAATTTTTTGAGGGGGGGGGGAATTAGGAATTTTTTTATTGGAATAAGACCATTCTACTGAAAAATACACCTGACCGCAAAAGGCCGTAATAATGATGCAAAAAAATTGTTTTCCTCTTTTCTTACTAATACAAAAATAAAACTATCTATCCTAACACTGATACATTTTCCCTCTTAATTTAAATACACTATAATCACTCTTTTTTCTTTTCCAATGAATATTATATTTACACATTACAATGATACTTATTTGGAAAATAAAATAATAATAATAAAAGATTAATAGAACCTCTTGGTTTTATTAAGCAACCTGGGGGGGGGTTGAGAAACACTGGGCTACCTGATCATAGAATCATAGCATTGTAGTGCTGGAAGAGACCACGAGCGCCATCCAGTCCAACCCCCTGCCACGCAGGAAATCTCCCCCCCACTTTTTTTCCATAATACTTTTTATTGATATTATTACCACTAACAACTTATCACCCTTATAAAACTTCCCCATCTGTCAAATCCCAGTTTGTATAATAACATATTTTTCCCCGTTGCATCTCCATGATCAAAGCATCCCCGACAGATGGCCATCCAGCCTCTGTTTAAAGACCTCCAAGGAAGGAGACCCCACCACGCTCTGCCGAACAGCTCTTACTGTCAAAAAGTTCCTCCTAATGTTGAGGTGGAATCTCTGTTCCTGGAGCTTGAATCCACTGCTCCCTGTTCCAGTCTCTGGAGCAGCAGAAAACAAGCCTGCTCCATCCTCAGCGTGACACCCCTTCAAATACTTTGATGTGGGACCTTTTACTGAAAACCCGAACTGAGCATGTTGATTTTTCGTATGACCACCATTTTAAAAGAGGGGAAAGTTTTGGGTTTTTTTTTTTTTTAAAGAAAAAGAAAGAGCAGAGGGGAGGTGTAGGAGGAGCTGTGATGAATGAAAAGACGAGGGCGAGAGGGTGGCAGGGCGGGCGCTGGCTCGCTCCTCCTTCCCTTCTCCCCGACCCACCTTGGGCCGGAGTGCGCTGTCCTTTCTCCCCCTCCCTCCCTCGCCACTCTCCTCCTCGCCCAGATGTGTGTTCAGCCACCGCCGGCTCGTCCCGTCCCTTCCCTTCCCTGGTGGACTGCTGCCTGTCCCGCCGGCCCTGCTGCCCCGGGGCGGGTGGCGGGGCTAGTGGGGCGCTGGGTCGTTTGGGGCGGCGGCGCTCTAGGACCCAGCGGCGGAGGGGCGGGCGGGGGCGGGCCGGCGGGGATCCCATGTGCTGCCCCCCTTGCCTGCCTGCCTGCCTGCCTGCCTGCCTCTATTGTCTGAGCAGCCCGGCGGCAGCCCGAGCGGGAGGGCGGGAGGTGCGGCTTGGGCAGCGCGTAGGAGAGACAGCGCTGCCTGCCCGCCCGCCCCCTCGGAGCGCCGGACGGTCTCGCTTGCTCGCTTTCTTTCTTTCCTCTGTCTCTGGCCGGCTGCAGCCAGGCCGGCGGCTGGGCTGGGCGGGAGATGCGCCCGGGGCTGTAAGAGCGGCGGAGGCGCGGATCGGGTCGGTCCGGCGGCATGGCTCCCCGGGGCGCTGCCCGCTGGCTCCTGCTGGCCCTGGCGGCGCTGGCCTCGCCTCCCCCAGGTGAGTGGCGGGAGCGGCGAGAGGCGCTCTGGGACCTCTCCCAGGAAGAAAGCGGGGAGCGCCTCGCCGCCGTCTGGCTCCGGGGCCCCCGCGTTGAGTTGCGAAACTCCCCAGGGGTGGGGTTCGAGCCACGGGGGGTGCGTGGGGTGGGTGGGTGGGGGTCTCCTGCCCTCTCCTCCTTCCCCCAAGAAGCCCATACCCACCCCCAGTCACTTGTTGGCAGGGGACCCCCCCCCGAGAAAGAAAGCGATAAGGCGCTCTCTTGCCATCGCCATGGAAACAGTGAACCCCGCTCCACGTCCTCGGGGTCTGTGTGTGTGTGGATGGAGCCAGGGGGAGCCCTCCTTCTGCTCGCTCTCCGAAAAAGAGCCCCCCCCTCGGTGGGCTTCCCTCCGCCGGCTCCTCTCCCAGCCCTGCCAGCGTGAGCCCCAGCGCCTTTATCCTCCCCACCCTGAACCCCACGGGGTGCCTCCTTCCAGCCCGACGTAGTTTTGCCCCCGTTGCGGGCTCTTCAGTCGGGGCGCGACCTGCTGCTGGAGCCCCCGAGAGAGGAAGGGAGGGAGGGAGGGAGGTCGTGGCCTCATGGGGGGGGGTCCCTTGTCATGCAAATGAATCGTCCTCGGTCCGCTCTTTCGATAATTCAATTACGCGTTTGGTGGCGGATCCTCCCCTCTTCCCGCGGGGCGAGATTAATGCCCACAGGGCATCTTTCCCGCCACACACACGCCCCCCCCACAGGTCTTTAAGGTGGGCAAGAGGAATGGCCCCAGCCATATTGTTGATACCCCTTCCCTGGGGAAGCCACAAAACGGAATCTTGGAGAGAGAAGCTCTAAGCCCTTCCTCAGCCTCCTGCCCCTAAAACACTCCACTCAGTTCTGTCCCAGCCTTTTGGAAAAGCTCTGCTCATATGAGTGTCTCCCGGAATTTATTTTTATTCTCTCTCTGCCCCTATGGATGGTTTTTGTCTCTTTTCATGGATGCAAGAGTAGGATATTTTGGGGGGAGGGATTGTACAGTAGAGGTTTGAAATCAGAAGATGCTACTAGGGTTGTGGGGTGTTAGTTTTTTTGTTTTTTTAAAAAAATTGGGGCAGGGGGAATCTTCCATATAGAAGACCAAACACTGCTGTAGTTATTGGTAGCACTTTGAAGGATCGTGCACAGAAGTGTGTCCTCGGTCAAATGTGCCTAAAAGAGCATCACCATTGAGACAATAACCAAACATATGTGTACAGCACCTATCTCCAGACAGCTGTCCTCCAGATGGGCTGGTCAACAATGCCCATCATCTCCAGCCAGCATCCAGATGCACTGCACTGGGGGAGGCTGGTATAGACAGTTGCCCCCAATCATCCTTCCTGTGTATTAAGTCCTGTGAGGCTGTGGGTGCACAAGACATGTCTCCCAGTTTTCTCTAGCCGTAATCCCACACTGTGTGCCTGGGTGTTTAAGACCTGCCTCTGGAGCTGTACTTGAAGGAGAAACACTACTAGTGGTATTGGTTGTATATATGCAGGTATCCTTACCAGTGTATCTTTTGGTTTGGGGTTTCGCCAGAGAAGGATTTACCAATATTACAGTGTTCCCACTCTCCTGTATTGGATCCTTATTCCATTAAGATAAAGCAGATTAAGCCCTAGGCTGGTTTAGGTTTAAGGATGCTTCTGATTGCAAAGTCACTGGGTGTATTTTACAGTGAATTTGTCATTATTTGCCGTCAAGTTGGCTCATATTGAATCGACCTTGTCCCTTCATTAAAGATGGAAGAATTTTTGTGTAGTGGCCAGGGAATTCTGTTACTACCCTAAATTTTGCATGGATTGGTTGTGTATTTGTGTGTATTGTATTTATGACTACTTTGGATGTGATTGCAGACCTGGTGGATGTTATAATGAAAGGTTCAACTGGGCTACACAAGATGGCATGAGATAGGAAGGGGTTCTTGTGGCTAAGAGAGAGTGTGTGAGAGAGAAAAAATGGGGGACTGTAGTAGGACTGGGGGCAGCGGCACCGGAGAGACTGCCACCACTGCTGCCACCAGCATTCAGCCTGGCTACCCCACCAGTCAGTTTGGAGGGAGCTAGATAAATACAGAGTGAAGAGGGGAGGTTGTATCTGAATCAGGTTGTCAAGTTGAGGAGGAGAATTGATGAAAGAAATAGTAATTAGCTGTGAAGGGAGCAGGGGTGACAGAGGTCACACCCAAGGGGAGAAAGAAGCCAAATTTGTAAAGAGGCCACTTGTTTCCTCCCCCACCCTTTCCCCATTTGGAGACCTGACAGGGCAGGGTGTGTGATGTCATGGTATCTCTCAGCCATCTGCTCCTTCTTCAGGGGGAGCTAGAGCAACGTAGAGCCTGGGGGAGGTATGATAAGGGATCTCTACAGGGCTCAGCATCATTTCAGAGACTCATTGTTCAGTAGGCTAGGGGGTGGCTGGATATGTTTATTTGATGCTCTGCATACATATCATAGAGGAGTATGTGAGGATAGCAAGAGAACTCCATTTGTGGAAGCTGCATTATGGCCATAGGTGTACAACACCCTCTCTCTCTGTCTGTTCATGTACAGTGGTTGGAGAGAGCAATCCCGCAATATGTCAGTGCTCTCTGAAATCGGTGTATTATCCTGAGAGTTAATTTTTGTAACTCCTACATCAAAACAGCCATGCAGTTGACCCAGAGCTTAGAAAAAAATAGTTGATTAGTTTTTTAGACTACCATTCCCAGTATCCGATCAGTGGCTGAGGGATGCTGGGAGCTATAATAAAAATAATAATAATTCAGAATTGGAGGGTTCAGAGAATTGTTTATTTTTTTATTTATTTAGGTATTTATACCCTGCTCTTCAGCCACGAAGGCTTTCAGAGTGGCTTACAAATTGTTAAGCAGTAGCATCTACACATCCACACCGCTTTTTATAGCGTGCTAGGCACTCTCCAAGCGGTTTCCAATGTGTGTTAGCTAATTGTTCAAAAACATCCCCTCACTCTGCAAGAACTACATATAAAATATAATTTATAAATTTTTAGTTCTCCTTATACTTCAAGCTTTGTTGAATCCCGTGTTGGGAGAAAGGCAAGACATAAATTTACACACACACACACAGTGGAGGTACTAGGGGGCCACCAGCCTTAGTGATGCCACAGTATGAGTATGTGTGTGTGTGTGCTGAATCCTACACTTTGACACAAAATCTCTGTGTTTTGTCAAAACTCTGGCTGAGACAGAGGAGGAATGGAAAATGTATTAAAAATAATAAGGATTTTTCAAATCATCCAAGAAAATTAAAATAAATTACTTTGTTTTGCAAATCTTTCTTTTCTCCAGATTTTTTTGACCTGAATATGGTTTTCACCATTTTGCTTTTTGGCGTTTAATGTATGTAGGCTGCTTGCCTGAGGGAATCTGATATGTCTGTAGGGGTGTTTGTAAGCATGCTTGTGTTTACTCATCCTTTGTAGTACTGGATGACACAAAATAATATTTTAGTGGGGCATCACCCAGTTCCCTGAGCTGGAATGTTACATGCGCAGTCGTAGAAGTTAGTCCAAAAATCGCTGACCAGCTCTCACCTACAGACTTTGCCTGTTAGGTTGAAATCATTCAGATTCCGGAACCAGAATGCTGTCTTCAGTTTGGTTCCTCCAGTGGTATCAAAAATCTGAGTTCAGCACCTCTCATGCTGCCCCTCCTCCTATTTACCCTGAAGAGATTTCAGAGAGACAAGATAGCAGTTTCAAATACCTGAAGGGCTGTCAGGCAGAAGACAGAGCAGGCGTGTTATCTCTTGCTCCAGAAAGCAGCACTAGAACCACTGGGTGAAAACTGCAAGGTGGCAGATACTTAGTGCAACACTTGGGGAAAATTCCTAATGGCATGAAATGGTTGTTTCTGGAACAGACTGTTTTAGGAGGTGAAGGATGTTGGAGAGGGCTGAATTTGTTAGGGATGCTGCAGTTGCATCCTGTATTGTAGATTCAGAATTGATTAAGGGCTGAACTGGATTCAAGAACCCTTCCAACTCTATGATTCTTATCTGAGTTTAGACTACCCCTGGCCAATAATAGCAGAGCATCCATGCTGACAGTTTGGAAGGGAGATGATTGTGCGTACAAGCCCAGCAATGCTTGTGGTACAGCTGCGCTGGTTCCTGCCATCCTAGATCATAGGTTCTGTGATTGCCAACATTTGGTTTGGTTTGTACCCTCATTACTGGATGCATCCAGTCCTGGAAACATATTCTGGATGTGTGGTGACAGGTCTATGAGCACTGCTGTGACAGCTGAATACTGCTTCTGTACTCACCTAGAAGCATGGGAAAGAGTCACTAAAAAGGCAGGAATGCTATGGTGTGTCCCTGTGATAACTTCTTATTGACACTGTATGCTACCCAGTACTATAAAATGTATGTTTAACACAGGCAGAACAGGTAATTTGCGGGGAATAAAGGACACAATTGGATGAAATAGATTGTGCTTCTCTATCTGGTTTTTGTTCACAGTGAAGCCATACTACACTGTATGGCAGCAAGAGGATTAAAGGCATCATAGAAGTCCAGTACTCTTTTACTATTGTCTAGTGCTGGGGTTTCCAGCCTGCTTATGCAGTGTGATCTCTGAAGAACTGATTGTGCATTAAAAACACCAAGCTGAAATGGAATTAAGTTGTTGGTTTCAGATTGAGGAAACTGGAGTTCAATCTCCACCCAGCCAGGAGGTAACTCACCAGTTATGCATCATCAGGGGACTCTCTCTCAGATTACTCCACTTTTTACAAAGCTCTTGTGAGAACAAAAGGGGTTGTTAACATGGGTAGTAGTGAATTATGGGAGTTGTAATCCAACACCTTTGGAAAGTGTCAGGTTGGGAGAGGTTGCTGTATGCACTGCATTAGCTTCTATGATAGAAAAGTGGGATACAACAATCCATGTGGGGTGTGTGTGTGTGTGGATTAAGGTAATTTTGGCAGAGCACTTCAGCATATTTGAATAGGGCATTTAGAAGAATTGGGATTTTCAATCTTGATGGAACCTGGTGGCTGCTGAAGTAACAGCTTTTATCCAGGGCTGGCCAGCTATTGGGCAGAATAAGATGGCTGCCTCAGGTGGCAGAGCTTGGGGTATGTGAGGAGGGTTAGCAGACTGTTCAAATGTATTGGAGGGCAAAGCACTGTTGAATTGGCAGTCCTCCCAAACTCGCTTGCTTCCTTCAGCTGACATAGTAGTCTCCATCCCTTTGCCAGTTTTAAAAAGATTCAGGTGCCAGTCCCATCAGCTTCTACATGACATACAGCAAAATGACTTGGGCTCTCTCTACTTTTATCACAGCACAATGACATATATATATATATATATATATATATGGCTACTAATAGCCTTGGCAACCAGCCCATGTCCCAGCAGCAGCACCAGTACGGCTTGAACTCACACCACAGATATTTATTTATTTATTTATTTATTTAAATTGTATGCCGTCTTTCTCCCAAAATGAGACCCAAGGTGGCTTCCATAAAACAACGGATTAAAAATATATATACACACAATTAAAATTGATAAAATCAGTTTAAAACATATAACATCTAAAAACATACCAGATAAAAATGCTTATATGTTAAAAGCTTGCTTGAAAAGAAAAGTCTTCGCCTGCCGGTGAAAAAGATACAGATACAGGTGGGTATCTGTATATCTCACTTAGATTGCATCTGTGAATGCTTTCTCTGTTTGCCAAAGCAGCTGGAGATGGTGTTGTTTCTAAAGAGCAGCTGAAAAGCAGTGAAACTCAAGGCACCAGCCTTGAAAAGCTTTGTACTGGCTGATATACATAATACAATTCCCATGCCCTGATGGAACTGCAAATATCTTCCCTATGGATCATCTACTACTGCTGCTGCTACTACAGTACTACTACTTCACATACATGCACACACCCTGAGGCTAGGGACATGCCCCCTTTTCCACATAAAGAATAGCTCATGGAGCCTCTAGTTAGGTTTCAGTTAATTAAAAGCAGCATCATTATAATTTTAAACACTGTTTGGAAGCTTGGGGAATCTCAGTTAAAGCCAGACCTTTAAAGCTAAAGATATATATTCCAGAGGATTGTGTTGTTGTTGCTGTTGTTGTTTCAAAAAAAATTGCCCTCACTATTCCTCCCTTGTTCATCTGACAGCTTTAAAATGGCTGCTTTGAAAAACCTCAAATCCCAGGTGGAACTGAGGTGTTGCTAGAAATATTAATAAAACCAAACATGGCATATTAGGGAGTAGATAAGAAAATTCAAGTTGGTACAGTTAGTGGATGCCAGTAGAGCAGGTGCTTGTTTACTCTCACGGAGGCACCTGCTGAAAGGCCCTGAAAATGGCACACAGTTTTAAAATGAAACTTTTCATAAAGGAGGTCTGCTATAGATCAGATCCTATTTAAGACTGCACGACTTGCTAGTAAAAGCTTCAATGCTTCGTTTCAGTTCCTCAACCCCTTGCTAGTGCTGTTGGATCAGAATACCCCCAAATAAAGGGGAGAATGTAACTGCAGTGGGTCTCTGTTACCGTATTTTGGGGACCAGAGGATGAATGTCCATTGTGTTCAACAGAGCTTTGAGGTGAAATGAACTGCATCTCTTAAAATGATTCCTCTTCATTATCCCTAATCCCTGCTTTTTCTTGCAAAATTAATGCTGATGGGTCATTTGCCACCTTCTGAGTACTACTTCTCATAGAGAAAACCCCTTTCTAACAATGGGGTTGTCAACAGCTTCTTACAGAGGTCTGACCTGATTGTGGCTTATTAATTCCATGGAGAGCAATCAAAGGGGTGTGTGTGTGTGTGTGTGTGTGTGTGTGTTTGCTGACAGCCAAACATTTCTCTGACGATGGGCAGCTATGGCTGTGTAGTCCAAAGAGTTAAAAGATCTAACTAGAATTCCCTTTCTCTCTCAGCTACTTGGCTTTCATTCCTTTTCTCATCTGACCATGTGCTCATACCAATCTCTGAGTACCCAGAGAATTCAAGGGAAATAAGGCTTGGATTTCTGAGAGAAGAAAGCTGAAATGCAAGCCCCCTTACGTTTATATAGGGCTTTCCGTGAACATTCACCAAGGGAGATTTGCTAGCTCTAGGTACTCCTGATAATCGGATTTGTCTTACAAAAAGGACACTTTTCCCCTTTCTACAATTCACATTCATTGTTGTTGTTTTTCTAAATGTGCCTTGTGCTTTTGAGTCGTTTAAATGTAATGTATTTAAATCCTTCTCCGTGAAAACGTTCTTTTTATTCCCCTTCTTTTCAAAAGGCAGCTAAGATTTCAGCAAAAGAACATGGTTCAGTTGACCTAGGCGAGGGTTTAAAATGGCTGGTGCATGGGTGGGCAACGACAGTGGGTCCAGGGGCCCATTTTCTGCCTCTGAGAATCTGAGGGCCACACAGACTGCTGAAAAAATAATAACCAGAACCTAAAATAAGTGGCCAGAAATATTAATGGGTATTAACTTATGTTTAAACAGTATGGAGGTGGGAGGCATTGCAACCTATTTAAAAGGTGAATTGCTTCTCCTGGAGGCTTCCAGGAAATTCACCCCTTTTTACAGTCAGAAAAAGGACATCTCAGGGAGCCTGAAAGAACTGAGGGCCAGAGAAAGAGAATTTGGGGGCTATACATTGCTCACTCCTGAGCCAGTGGCAGAAATCACTGGGCTGTTGTCTAGCTTAGGCCCCACAGACAACAGTGAGGGTGGCACAATCTTTCACTAGTGCTGCTGCCTGGCTTCTATTCCTTTCATTTGGGTGGGGCAGGAAATCTTCCAAGTGGGCTGTGCCCTATGCTTGTTAACATACTGAAGAATCTGTCTCAATATGCACCTTATCCCCCCACCCACCCCCATGTCTATCATTTTGTATCACATCTGCAGCTCTAATGTACTCTCAGGTGAGAATGGAGATATCAACCTGAAAACGGCCATATAGGCACACTGGGAGGAAGAATCTCCACTTCAAAAATGTTTATAAATTGCCATTTAAATTACCATTATATGTAGCCATTTTCTCACTAATGTGGAAGCAATCTGTGACTGCAGCCCCCCTGCATGTGACCAGCCTCAGTCACATGTGCGGGACCCCTGCCTGGCTTCTGGGAGAGCAAGGGAACTAACTGGTGGTGACAGCGAGGAGCAGCGTTCTGGGACAGGCTCCCACGGACACATGGGGCCTGATCCAGCAGAAACAGATTAAACTGGGTATTTTCTTAAAATACTGTAAAGGGCCCTATCCCAGCTTGCCCCTGTATCTGCTCTGTGGGTCGTAAGGACTGCCTGGGGGCAGATCGGAGTAAATGCTCTGCATTGTTTGGATTATAGGGCT
The DNA here is from genome assembly GCA_030847615.1 of Gambelia wislizenii. Classification (NCBI taxonomy): domain Eukaryota; kingdom Metazoa; phylum Chordata; class Lepidosauria; order Squamata; family Crotaphytidae; genus Gambelia; species Gambelia wislizenii. Next base: position 342,183,264 of record JAUMIR010000001.1, read on the forward strand.
CTGGAACAGGGGTAAGCCCTAGGAGAGGCTGCAGCAATTTATTTTTGCCTGAGCCCACTGGGAAGGGCAAGCTTCTATCCCTCCTTTCCTCTCCTCTTGGCTAATTGTGTGCAAACTACTTTTGTTCTTTGAACTCAGCTTGCGGCAATGAAGTAAGCTGAGAACAAAGGGGGGCGTGGGAGAAGAGAGAGAAACTGGGACATTTTAAAAGCAGATGAAAAAGTGAGATGACAGAGGATTAGTTGGGGCTGTCCTTTCCAAATTGGGTCAGAAGGAGAGTATATGTACCGGGGAGTAAATCCCGTTGAATTTAGTGGGGCATGTCTGTTAGCTACTGTATTCTAATTTTAGTCTTTTGGGGTGAGGGAGAGAGTGCTGTTGCTTATGTAGTCAAAATGGCACCACCTATGCATAAGATGGTAGCATCTACAGACTCAAGGGAATCTAGAGGTTTCTAGGGGGAAAAGTAGGGGAAGGGAGCAAAAGCAGCCCAATGAGGGCTCACTGAGCATGTTTGGTGGTGAGGTGACCTACTGACTGTTAAGAGAACAAACAAAGTCTGTGGGATGAAGAGGTAACAGAGTATCCTGGGGCTTGTCTAGACGACGCTATATAATGTGGATTGGTGTGCAGTAACGCCAATTCACAGCAGCATTTATTTGTCTCCATGGTATTTTTGGCAAGACCGCTGGTATGCAAAGCTATCTGTCTTTGATATTCACACAGGCATGGCTGCGAATCAAGATGGTGGCCATGAGTGAACTACTTGCATTTTTATTCTCCATAATCTGTGCTTGCCAAACAGTTTTTTTTTACAGCAAATCTAAGGTGCGAAAGTGTGACCTTCAGTTTAAATATGCTTTTTTTAAATGCTGTTTTGTCACCTCAGTGCCTTTCTACACGAAAATCCAACATGGCGGTTCTGGCCACTTCATAGCTAGCAAGCTCCACCCCCGCACACATCTGACCAATCAGCTTTCCACTTCTGCTCTTATTGAGAATGTGCTGTGATCCAGATCGGTTTTCCCAACTAGCAGGAACGCTAATTTCCATTGCTTTATTTTTAAAAATCAGGAAAAGCCACAAAAGCTTTTCCCATGCAGTATATGGCATTTTTGCCCCCCCTCCTTCCGAATACAGCAAATCATTGTAGGAGCCTGTTTGGACGAAAGGTATTCTCCTCGAGTTATACGAGGAATATTTTCACCATTTAGACAAGCCCCTGGAAAATTGACCAGAGGCGGTCTTTTCTTGGCCAAGACTTTTCATTATCCTGTCCATCACAGCTTCACGCAAGATTTCTAGACAGTTTTCTCCCAGTATTCAAATGTCTCAAAGCGTTTTTTTGGGGGAAAGAAATGCACATACTTTTTTTTGTGCAAGAAAGCCTTTTAATTCCCCAGGAACACCTCAGGACATACAGGGAAAATGCAACAGAGAAAAATTTTCTTCCCGCAGTGGGGAGAAAATTATGGTAACTATTTGTCCTTGTCTGTGAGGAAAAAATGGTAGAAGATTTGGGCTGCTGCCACACTGTAGAAATAATACAGTTTGACACCGCTCCATTCTATCGAATCCCGGAATTGTGGTTTGTTATGGGATCAGAGCTCTCTAACAGAGAAGGCTAAATATCTCACAAAACTACACATCCCAGAATTCCATAGCATTGAGCCATGGCAGTTAAAGCGGTGTCAAACTGGTTTGTTTCTGCAGTGTGTCAGCAGCCTTAGATCCCTACAGTCAACACAAGGAACCTTTATTGGTGGTTTTGTATGTTCATGCCTTTCACTTCAGTGGTCACTCTTTGTCTCACCAACAAGCCCAGGTTTGGTCTAAGAGAAGAAGGGTGTTTAACTCAGTAACTCAATAAATCTGTTTCCTGTTAAGCTTGGATCCACATGGGCTGACTGTTTCTGGGAGGAACAAATAGGGCGGTGGTAACAGTGGTGGTGAAATGATGGTAAACATTCTATCTCCTCCAGTGAGTTCATGGTGGTGTAGAGGGATCTCCTCCGCCTCACTTTATCCTCATCACATCCCTGTGAGTTAGGTGAAGCTGAAAGAGAAGGTGACTGAACAGAGGACTCCCAGTGAGTTTCTTGGCAGTGAGTAGGAATTAGAACCTGGTTCTCCCAACTCTACACTCAAACTACCACCCCCCACTGGCTCTCATAGTGTTATGTAATATGATGGAATATGCATCGTTTACACATTGAATGGCATTGGTTTCAGTTTGTAATAATGGCTTGTGGTGTGATAAGACAACCAAGGAGTCTGGTCATGCTTATTTGGTAATAAGTTTCATAGCAATGAATGGGACTTAATCCAAAACTGTTGACTAGCTATTTTTAAAAACCTCTGCAGACCCTAAATTTAGTGCCCAAATAGTTCCACTATAACCCTGCAAGAAGGCTGATGCACTTTGGAAGGGAAAAGATAAAAAACTAAAAGCCCATATATTTACTAGAGATGTCTGGATATGTGTTGAACATAGGGTGGCCAAGGTAGTACCTTCCCAGGCCCTGAGCTTTCAACACTAAAACCTGAGGCTAAGGTATAGCCCCCTTGTGATATCATAGAGGGTGGGACCTGGTGAGGTCATTAAGTATGGTACATTAAGCATTAACCACAGTTGCATAGAGTTGCCCATTCAAATAAATAATACCAAATCTAACAATGAGGAAAATAAATATATAACACACTTTTGAAGGCAGCACTCTTCCTGCCTTCAGGAAGGCTCTGAAACTCTTCTCATCCTAAAGACTGGAGAAGAATCCAGTCCTGAGATCTGGGAAGGCTAGTTGACCAAGTTGGGGTCGGGGAAGTACTTGAAAAACAATTTGCCATTTGCTGTTAGTCTTCTTTTTATTTGGCTGTTGGGGGTGGGGGGTTTGGTTGGTTTTTTGTCACCTCCATTTTACCTGCACACTATACAACTATGCACATTTTGACTATTCCTAATTAACACTGCTGCGTCCTTTTAGAGTCCCATCTATTTCAGGAGCAGCTTCCTTGTCTATGACAATGAGTGAAAGCAAAATGGCTTCATCAGGTTTTCATAAGAAAAGGAGGGCATGGAGCTCTGTGCTCCGTTTCAGTAATGCTTTGTTCTCTCTGCCATACATTCCCTGAGACTTTAATTTGAAGACTGGCACAGGTAGAGGGAGCCTTCTTAAAACTTGCCCCTTGCACTTTCTGAAAAAGGAATTCTTCATCTGCTTTTAACCCTGCTAAGGAGAAGAAAGAAATACCCCTACCAGGTGAAAAGGAAGTGGCAGGGGAGAGGAGTTTGATAGAAAAACAGGCCATTGAGAAAAGGGTTAAGAAGCCCTTCTCCTGCCTCCCTCTGAGTTGTCTTTTTCAGCTCTCTGCCTCCTCAGGTGAACTGTATAGAAGAAATGGTTCACCAAAGAGAATCATGGGGCTAGACCTGGTGAGTAATTCTGCTCCATCCAAAAAGAGTTTAACATCTAATCTACAGGATGTGTGAAAAGTAATTAGGTTGCCAACCAAGAACAAGGAGCTAGTGAGAAGTGAAATAAGGATCCATTTCTTTGGTCCCTTCAAAGCATGTTATGAAATCTAAACAAGAATCTCTCTCTTTTTTTCTCCCCTTCTCCCATCCTCATTCTTCCCCTTCTCCCCCCGCTCCACAATTTTGGTGTTCACAGTCCTGAATGATAATTCAATATTTGCCTTAATAATGACAGTAACTTCAGAAGAATAAACTTTGTAGGACATCTTCTCCTACACTGTACTACACCCCTTCTGATTTCTTAAGACATAATGTGTTATGAGGTACAGTTAACAAAAATCAGAGTTTGATTTTCCAAATCAGTGAGATGTTTGAATCTGCTCAGTTGAGACTTAAAAGTACTACATTGGAGTGAAAGACTCTTGGGATTCATTGAGAAATATACAATTGTGTTTTGTTTTTTTTGGTTTTTTGGTTTTTTTGGTTTTGAAGGTAGGAGTTCTGTATCCTAGCTGCCACTCAAGCATGAAGCCATCCTGAGATGGACCTTGGCAGGAGATGGCGTATCAGTGCCTTGGGCCAGAAATCTGTCTAATCCCATAAACAAAACTAGGTTGCTTTATATCAAACTGCCAAATGTCATACATCTCATGTTGCCATTCATGCATTTTCTGGTTCTAGTGCAACCTTTGTGGGAGATTTCAGTGCAACCTTTGTGGGAGGTTTAAAGAGAGGTAGGAAGTTCTCCATTAACGTCACATTAATATTGCATATTAAGAGCCTGCCTCAGACAATTAAAAACAATTAATCATTCAGCTGTCGGAAATGTTCTCCTTGTATTTTAAGTTTTCTGAGTACAAATTATAGGTGTTACTTTTCAAATAATGAGTTCAAATTATAGGTGTTACTTTATTTTCAAATAAATATATGGCTAAGTCTGACATACTATGTATACTAAATCATTCTCTAATTGCAATCCTTATGCAGCCAAAATGGTACCACCCACACACAAAAGCAGGAGGTCTGAACAAACTTGAAGGGGGAAAATCTCTAAAGGGAGAGGAATCCTACATTTATCCACCAAATAGCCCAGTCAGAATTGGACACAGAATGCTGACTGTTGTAAGAGAGGGAGGGCAACTGGAGGCAGGGATAATGGAATAGATTATCCTGGAAGAAGGCTGGCTAGCTAGAACCCTAGAGAATTCTGCCCTGTACCATCATGTGTCAAGTCCCTCTTGTTAAATTTAATTTTGAGTGACTTAGAAGATGGCACTAAAAGTCTATTAAACTACAATCATGATATCTTTTAGTTGCTGCATCAAATCATATTAGCTTGTCATTGGGAAGCAGCATCAACCCCAGTGACTATAGGATATTTAATTATGGTTTGGGCTATCAGTGCAATAGAAAGGTTGATGGATAAAGTACAGATAGACCCCACTATCCACAGGTGATATATTCCCAGACTTATTATGAATACCGGAAACTGCAGGTAATAGCAAACCCTATTAAAATAAATGACTTTTGGCCCAAGCATACTATAGAGTCATGCAGGAGGACGTAGAAGATGCCTAGAGAGACCATATTTTTTCAGATGTGGGTAAGTGAATTTGCAGATATGGGTCTTTCACCTGCCCTGGCCAACAGCTGAACATTCTCTGGGTTGGTGAGAGGAGGAATCCATTACATTTGGGTTAAGAAATCCATCGCACTCAAATGTGCACTGTGGAATTTAAGTACAGTAAATTGATACTAATAAGCTTAAGGAAATACTGGGTGAAATACTATGATCAGCAGTGCTCAAATAGTGTGTTCATGATGGGTGGGAGTTTCTTCAATCACAAACAATTCCACCAAAAAATGAAGTGGGAGGTTTCTGAAAAACGTACACACACAGGATGGATGTGTAAGGAACTTCGAAATGTATTGAAATTGGAAAAAGGGGGTAAATTGCCATGGAAAAATACAGACAGGTAGCCAATATTTGTCAGGGCAATGTCAGGAGGGCTGAAGCTGCGAATGAACTCAGGCTTGAAAGAGAGGTTAAAAACAATTTTTAAAAAAGGAGATTTGGCTAAATATGGAGAAAGGAAGAACAATAAAACATTAGGTCTACTTTTTGGAGATGATAGAGAAATACTAATGGGTTACAGAGGGAAGGCAAAACTGGTCATTACCTGTTTTGCCTCTTGTCTCTTTCCAAAAAGAAAATAGTGCTGAACCTGGTAGAAATAGAATAAGTGATGCAGTCAGGGGGCTGCTATGGGGACATCTAGCTACTCTAAATGAATTCAGTTCTCTAGGGTGAGGTGAACTGCTTCCAAGGAACTTGGAGATGCAATCTCAAAACTTCTATCTATAATCTTTGAGAATTCTTGGAGAACATGGCCCTTGCAGGCTAGAGGCAGGCAAATATTGTTACTCTTTTCAAAATATATGGTAAAACCTGGGCAATTACTGACTGATCAGCTTGACACCCATACAAAAAAAAAAAAAAAAGGTTGTAGGATAGATCATTAAACAGTTGACCTGTGAGCACTTTGGAGAGTGCTGTAATTGCAAAGAGTCAGCACAGATTTCTCAAAAACAAATCATATTAGACTACTTTTATCTCTTTTTCTGATAAAGTTACAAGCTTGGTATGTGACTGTAGTATACTGTATATTGATTTCAGTAAGGCTTTGGATAATGTTCCCCATGATATTCTTGTGGTCAAGCTGGTAAAGTGTGACCTAAGTGATGCTACTGTTAGGTGGATTTCTAGTTGATTGGCAGATCATTTCCAAAGGTGGATTGTAATCAATTGTTCCTCATCATCCTGGAGAGAAATGATGAGTGAGGTGATACAGGCTTTCTTGTGAGGCTGATGTTGTTCAACACCTTTATCAATGATTTGGGTGAGGGAATAGTAGCCATGCTTATTAAATTTGCACATTAGCAGGGACAGCTAAGAAGACAGAAGACAGAATGAAGATTCAAGATGATGTAAAAAATTGGAGAACAAAATGGTTTTTTTAAAAAATTGAATGTAATACATGTAGGCAGGAGAAATTAGATGTGCAAATAGGTGCACATGAAAAGACTGTAGGGATCATTTTAGACAAAATGCGAGTCAACTATATGATGTGGCAGAGAGAAAAAACTACTGTAATCCCAGGCTGCATTAACAGGTGTGTGTGGTGCTCAGATCAAGGAAAATGTTAGTACCATTCTGTTCTGCTATGGTCAAACCTTACATACAGTATTGTGTCCGGTTCTGGGCACACAATTTAAGAAGGAGATCCAGAAATATGTATAAATAAGGGTGAAGAAGATGGTAAAGGTTTGGAAACAAAACCATGTGAGGAATGGTTGAGGGAGTTGGATATGTTTAGCCTGGACAAGAGAAGACTCAGAGGTGACATGATAGCCATCTTTAAATATCTGAAGGGATGTCATGTAGAAATGGAGTGAGCTTGTTACTGCTGCTCTAGAAGAGCAGATCCAAACCAATGGATTCAAACTGCAAGCAAGGTGATTCCAGCTAAACATTAGGAATAACTTCTGGATGGTAAGAGCTGTTTGAAAGTAGAATAGATTGCCTCAGAAGGTGATGGAGTCTCCTTTGTTGGAGATTTTTAAATGGAGGTTGGATGGCTGTCTCTCAGGGGTTCTTCTGCTATGGATTTCTGCCCTGGACTATATGATTCTTGGGTTCCTTTGTGATGCTATGATTCCATGTTATCTGAACCCTCATAATATTCCATGAATGTGGCAATAAAATCACTCAATAAAACCCTACAGTATTCTGAAACCACCCTGAATTTCTTACCAAGGCTTTGTGCACACAACATAATATCAAACCCTTGGGACTATCAGGCCTTTTTCTGTGTAGTTTCATTACATCCAGTTGCTACATTCTGTGGCCTTATCTTTAACCTGCAATAGATCATCCTTTATGTATTAATTTGGTGATTTTGCCCAATTTACTCCAGTTAATTTGAATAGAACATAGTTGGTTATTCTAATAGGCACCATTCCCTGCCATCATTAGAAACTAATATAATATTTCATGTGATCATTTATTTCCTGTTGTTCTTCTCTGTTTCAGCTGTACCACTTATGCTACCATCACTGGCTTATTTGCAGCAACTTTTTCTTGGTAAAACCATGCTCAAAGAAACATCAGAAAAATATCAACTGCAACAACATTTCCAATAAAATGACAAATCAAGATTTAAATAGTCATACAAATATTTGTATGGATAAACATCTCACAATAAATACTGTATACACTAGGACTTGCAGTTTGAAAGGTTACTCATAAGATGAATGAATATAATGCCATGCTGAAGCTGTCTATAACCACTGGTTGGATGATGCTCTGAGAAGATTCAGAGCAACATCCTAACTTTATTCATGTATTGATGCTTTAGCATGTCATTATGTCATTCATCTTTACAAGTAACTTTACAAGCTCTGCATTAAGAATTAACTGATAATTCATGCTATAGACTGAAGAGTTAAATGTTAATCTGCAGTTGCAAATGCACAGATATACAAGTCATCATGAATGGGCTTCATTTTTTGTTTTCACAGAGTATTATATTGGTTTTCTGTCATTTTGGCAGCCATACATACAGTTGGGCATTGGGCAAGGAATAAGAAAAACTAGAAACCCACAATGAGTCATAATGCTACTACAAGCAGTGTTTGAGGGGCTCAGAGTATTGTATCTTCCTCATACTGTGGCATTATCTTGGTATGTACTTGTGAGTTTGGCATCTGGATACATGTGTCCAAAGCCAACGAGCCAAGTTTGTGGCTGAAGCCATGGGGATGATCCAGACCTGTGTCTTTGTGGTGAAAGAAGCTGTGGACAATGGGTAGTTGTGCACTGTAAAACCCTGTTGCAAACACAGATCATAATTTAGAAGTCCAGTCATCATTCAAACAAATAACCCACCTCAGACTCCCAGTTCTCTTAAGGGGGTTGTACATCATCATGACCAAACTGTGTATGGATGTGGGCACTCTAAACAAAGATATTGTATTGCATCCAAACCATTTCTAAGGGTTTCTTAAAGCCAAGAACCGCTTCTCCTTCTTATACTTCTTTTCCCATTTATTTTAACTTCAGTAATCAGCTGCAACCAGCCTGCCAATTAAGCAGAGAAATTGATTCAGACTATTCATAGGACGTCTAGCCTTGAATCTGACGGGGGTGGGTGGGTGGGCAGACCAGTGATCCAGCTCTAGTAGAAAGGGCTTCTCAGGGACAGAGAGTTATGTACTCAGGCACATAAGAGGCCATTGATCAGAAAGGGCTAATGTATTACCTCAAATATACTTCCTCTTGAGAGGCAGGTTTTTTTAAGGGTTTCTCTGCCTTTCCAGAATGTGTTATGACCATTGCAACAATACATACACGAAAGAAACGTGTATAGAATCATTTTTTCTATTACCACACAATGTGTATCAGATTGAGGAGGGTAAACAGAACCAATTAAAGTTACCTGAAGACTTGAGACAAATTTGTAAGGTTAACCTAGGACCAGATGAAGTCATTTAGGGAGTCCGGATCTGACCATGCATCGTTGGTTGGGCTATACCTGATCCAAGGCCTGAGGCCATAAAACATTGTTTGGTTTTAGTGCCTGGTTCTGACAAGTTTAAATCCTCTAGTGATCTCCAGATATACCTCACCTTTTCATGAAGCTTCTCAGGAAGGGACTGAGTATTGGAGAGGAGCACATATTGTAGAGTGGAGAAGAGGCTGCATAACTCAGCATTGATGAATGTGGTTCTCCTGTTTGCAGTGTGTTGTGAATCCGACCCCCCTGATGTAGTGTTTCTGCCAGCTGAACTGAAAGTGCTCAGTGCCCCAGAGTATTTCCGTCTTCAGCGGACAGATCGGTACTTGCCAGGAAATGCCTCTCTTAGTTCCCGCTCTGAGACCTTCCTCTTTCTCCATCGTCAACTCACAGGGAAGCCCACCATCCAAGCTACCTACCAGCCATTCTCTGCCCAGCAGGTAGGAAACATCCTCATTTAAGAAATGGAGCAGAGTTCTTGGTTTGTTCTGTGAGGAGCTTCAGAGCTCAAACTCTTTCTCTTCCCCAGGCAGTACCAGCTGATGACTTCCAGTCCGCTGATGCCTCTGTTGCCTGGGACGTTCGGGCTGTGTCCATTGAGGGCACAGTGTCTCCCTATGAGCCGTACACCAGAGTCCTCTTCCATCTCCAGGGGCAGGATTGGATGTCAGAAAAGCAGCCCCTACCATGCGTCACCCTATATGTCTTTCACCAGGCCCAGGTGGTTCATCGGGCCTGCCATCTTCAGGTTGGTATACAATGTGCCACCCATACCAATTCTTCCTTCTGTACATGGGGAATTTCCAGAAACACCAGCTCTGAAATGCAAAAGGAGGTGAGCTATATACCCCACAGGGTAATTTATGGAGATGTCTCCCTGTAAAAAATGTTCTGTTGAAGGAAATGGGAGTGCCTATTGACAAAGGAGAAACTGAAGTGTGCTAAATTGCCCAGAGATGTGATATCAGTCTATTGAAAGGGGGGGGGGGAGAGAAGAAAAAGAGAAAATAGGAAAGTTTGGGGAGTGTATAAAATATGAACATGGACTAGGCATGTGCATTAATATAGGCTGCACATAATTCCAAAAATACATTTTCTTGAAGTTAATATCTATCTAATAAACGATCATGCATAATTAAAGCAGTAATATCTTCTGAACATAGAACAATAGATGGTGAATGTTTATCTTTCCAACACTGCCAGTCAATACACAGCTAGATGAACCAAGGGTCTTTCTCAGTCTGTAATATATGGTAACTCTTTGTTTCATTTCTTTTCTACCAACTAATACCTCTCACTTGCATGAGGCTTTGCCAATTGGGAAGTTCCACTTTCAGCTGTTATCTCTAAATGGCCAAATTATTTTGTACAAGTGACTAAGACACCAGCTTTTTCCTATTATAAGGTGTGATGCTCTCCCAGGACTGTTGGTATGGAAAAAAAAAATCAGAACTTGGAAAAGTTTCGAGGGCTACAGTTCCCAGAATCCAAACGCCAGGAGCATAAGGCTGGAGAATTTGGGAACTGTAGTCCAAAGCTCTGAGTGAGAGCTTTTCCAGACTGAGTAAGAATGCATATTCTCTTCTGTCAGATGTTCTCTGAGTAATCTAGATAGTTAAACTTATAGCACAGGAGAGTCATTTGACACCACGTTCTTGGAGGTATTCTGAAGCTGAACCTTGGTCCTGCTCAAGCCAGGAAGATTTAGTACCCAACATGGTGTAGCAGTTTGGATATTGAACTAGGACTCTGGAGACCAGGGTTGGAATCCCTGCTCAGCCATGGAAATCCATTGGTTGACCTTGGGCAAATCACACTCTCTCAGCCTCAGAGGAAGGCAATGGCAAACTTCCTCTGAACAAATCTTTCCAAGAAAACTCCATGATAGGTTCACTTTATGCTCACCATAAGTCAGAAATGACTTGAAGGTACAAGACAACAGTAGCAGCAGCAACAACAACAAGAAGAAGACCAATAAACAGCTTCAGAATGTCAGTAGTTCAACTTGACCTTCTATGGATTCCGTTAGTTTTCCCTCCCAAGCTTCTCAGCAGTGTCCTATGGTAAAGTGGATAAGTGTTCCACTCAGTGCAGCTGTTTAGATCGGCGTAAAATTCCCTCAGCATCATCAGTGTGATCATGTGGTAACTGTCAGATCTGCCTTTTGTGCTGGTAGCCTGGTAATGTCAGAGTGAGTCTGACATTTCTCTTGACATGGGATTCCTCCTGTTAGCTCACCCTGCTCTACTTAATATCACAACTTCAAAACACAGAAGTGTCACAGTCCCTGCCAAGACTGCTTACTTGAGATGGGTAGAAAAGATGATTAGTAATAAGTAGTAGAATTGGACTATGAAGCAGGGCTGGGATGGCAACCTTAGTATTAGGGATGGGAAGAATATTTGTAATTGTTCATTTTCAGGTCAAAAAACAGATTTCCTGTAGGGAAATTTCATTGAGGAAAAATAATAGACCAGCAAGAATTTTTCACAGTTTCCTCCTAGTATCTGACTGTCCTGAAGTATTGTAAAAAAAATTCTGCAGAGAAAAATGTGTATGTGTTTTGTACTAACCCACACCTGTTTTCTGCACAGAAAATGGATTTTCCTGTGCAGAAAGCACAGTATCTTACGCAGGAAATTGTTTTCTGCATAGAAAACAGGTGTGGTTTTTTGCATAGAAAACCTTGTTTCTCCCTGCAGAATAATTCCACCACAGAGATTTGGGGCATTTCAATATGGAGAGAATACTGCAGAGGAATATTTGTTTCCTCCCGCAGTGACAAGATAACTACTGTAATAATTCATCCTTGCATTTGAGGCTGCAGTTGTCAGGGATTTACATCCTTACTCAGGCCATGAACTGGCCCTCTGGCCCTACCCAGGACACCAACATTAGGTGGTCTCCCATCTTTTCAATTGGCTTTTCCCCATTCTAAAAGACTGGAATGGAACTAAAGCTTGGTTACTGGCATGAAGCCAATATTCTTGACCCTATCCTTTGCCCTTTGGCCCAACCCAAAGCACTGCAATGCACTGCCTCCAGTATTTCTCTGAAATCTGAATTCACCCTTGGGCTGAAAGAAGCTGGCCACCTGTGGAGTAATACGAGATGTGGCTAGGGTGGCCCACAAAAGCTTTGCCAGAGAAGTAGGTCACAGTTTAAGGAAAAAAGTTCAGAGCTAGAGCAAATGCTTCTCGTGTAAAAGGCATTGGATTCAGTCCCAGGCATTTCTAATTTTCCTAATTTCCTGGGGAGCAAGGTTGAATATGTCAGGGGTGAGGACCATGTCACATACCCAGGTATTGTTGCATGACAGCTCCTATTAGCCCTAGCTAGCATAGCTGCTGGGGATTATGGCAGTTGTAGTCCAACAACCTTTTGAAAAAATTACTTTCTGGACTACAATTCCCAGAATCTCCCAGCTAGCATGGGGACTGAGGAGATGCCTGGGGGATACTGGGAGTGATAGTCCAACACCACCCCATCTTTACCAAGTTTTTAAGCAGGAAGACACACAGTCCCCACCATGACTACTTGGCTAGATAGACCAGTGATCTGACTCACTCGTATACTGTTTCATATTTTAATATATCTTGGGGAAAATGGGTGCTTAAAGGGCAGAGTGGTTTGACTGTCTGTTCTTCCTGACTAGGTACCCTTGGGGGTATGTGTAGTGGAACTAGAGCTGCCCACTCGCTGGTTCTCTCCCCCACTGTCTGCTACCAGCCCCCACAAATCAGAGGATCTGAACATCACTCCTCTCCGAGCTGAGCTGTACTATACCCTGGACCCCCCACTGGCAGGGAAGATACCTGGGGAGTGCCCACATGCACAGACCCAGGAAAAGCCACGTCCGGGCAACGAGGGCAATAAGGAGAAGCTGCACTATGTGGGCCCTGTTGATATCCGAGTGATGAGCCCTCCACGGCGCCAGGAAGTCCGGCTGGATGACAATGTGATGGTCCGAGTCCCTGACATGGCCCTGCGTCCTGGGCAGCTCTTCACAGCCACCCTCATCCTGCAGCAGAATTTTACTGCTGATCTTCTGACACTCCGGTGAGTTCCAAAAGCCAGTCCATAGTACATGGACATTTCTCTTCTTGCCACAATTTGCCATTTCCAATAGATGACAAAGTAACTCCAAGAGGAAGTCTCCATCTTTATTATCATGCCTGCCAGCACAATTATCATAGTTAGAACCATAACGAATAGTTATGAATCACCATCATAAATAAAAATGCGTAAAATGTAGTCCTTCCAAGCATTCCAAGTGCTTCAGAAACATTGTGGAGTTGTAGACTTGACAGCAGCCTTGGAGAACATGCCATTGCAGGGTGGATCTGGCTCATGGGAGGTTCACATTCATCTTGACAATGATCCTGCTGCCCTTTATCACCAATCAATGATTTCCCCACCTCCTTCTCATGCTGCCTGAGGTTTTAAAAACATGGAAGGGGGTGTCTGAAGAAGAGTGCTAACCTTCCTCTCTTCAGTGCTGCAGCTCTTCCCCATCTTCTGCAAATTGCCTCTCTCCCACTGCAGTTGGGTTTTTTTAAAAAACTTCCTTGGAGCTTTTAAAAGGGCTTCTTTGAAGCATGGAAGAAGAAGCATGTTCAGGATCACTGCTGGGGAGAGGAGGAGTAACTTATTCCCAATGTTGTAACTCCCCCATCACTTCTCTGATGATGTAGTGAGATTTTTCAGTACCTTCTCTTGGTGTCTATTGAGGATTTTTAAAAGCTCTGTTGCAGTGAGGGCAGGACTTCTGTGTGTGTGTGTGTGTGTGTAAGTGTGTGTAAGAAAGAGCACAGTAGGGCCACCGTATCCACTGATTCATTTTCCACTGATTCAGTTATCCACAGGACACAAAACAGCACACCTACCATAGAGTCTTCCTAGAAAATGTGTCCTCTCTAGCCATTTCTAGGTCCTTCAAGGCAACTCTGGTATTTTAAACAGGACATCCCATTATTTTCAAAGCTGTTCACTATTATCCATGGTTTTCGGTATCCATGGGGGAGGGGAGGAACCAATCCCCAGCGACTACGGGGGTCCTACTGTAAATGAGATCTGGGCAATCACACTGGGGCTGCATGCCTGCAGCAGGTCGCCTTGCCAGCTTTGATGTGCAACCCTTCTCATTGTTGACATACAGATGCCAACACGTTTGCCTAGAAACAATTCCACCTTTGTGTCAAAAAAGCTCCCCTCACCCTTGCTGTAAATCAGCATTATTCTCCCCAAGATTACAAACTGGGGGATGGGGACAGAGAACTGAGACTGATGTAGAGTGACTAAGCCACTTAGTTCATGACAGAAGCAAGATGTGAACTAGGGACTTCATGATTTGTAGTTCAGGTTCTTAGCCCCTGTGCTACAATATGGACATAATCAGACTAGCATCTAAAAATGTTGTAATTCCACAAATGAAGATAGTGGGAACATTGTGGCATTATAACACTTATTATTGCATGTAGCTGTAATCTCGCAAAAGAAACGCCACAGAACAACAGCTAATTGGTAAATCAGTAAATTCCTGATTTTTGCCACTTCTGATAATGTTCTATGTCTTTGATGCAGGTTTTCCATGTTTTCAAATAATTTAAGTCCTCAAATGCTCTAACCCTGGCTCAGCCTTGGCCTGCCATGTTGACTGTTGTGATGCTGGTCTGCTGATCTCAGCTTGTCTGCACGCTGCACTGTTTTTGTGGAAGGTTGGAATAGAATTTCATTTTAGTTTATTTTGCTGTGTATCTTATTGCAGAATCAAGGTGAAGAAAGGGCTACAGGTTCTGGCTGCTCGCCCCACCAGGCCAGATGCTTGGAGTGCAAAGCTGGACAAATTCAAGGGTGCCAAACACCATACTGTTCTGGTCACTTGTCGCCGTTCCATTGGCAGTGGGTTGGACTGGCGGTAGGTGATGTCGCCTGGGCAGCCACAGTCACTAGTGGGGACTCTGCCCTTAGGAGGCTGATAGATGTGGTTGGTTCCTCATCTGCCCAAATCCAGCCAAACTGGCTGGGTATTTTTCAGTACAGGGTGTTGCCTGTGAGGAGATAAGGGACAGGAAAGGTCAAAGGGAGAGTGGTCCTTGCACAGCAATGGTCAGAGGTGTCTTCATCCAGCAGTGCCCAATCTTCTGTTCTCCCTCCTTTCTTCCCCTTTGAAAAAGATGGCTGTTTCATGATGCTGGTTGGAGGCACCCAGAGTACCTCCAAAGGACTTTGCAAAATAGATGTTGCACAGTAACTTTCTCTCCCTCCCACCTTTCCCATTGGAGAAAACCAGCAGAAAAGCAGTTCTTGTTGGGTGTTGCCAGTGGCAGTGCGTGGCTTCCATGCTTTTGGGAGCAGTGAATCCTCTCTGGGCCTTAGTTTGGATTTCTGAGGAGCAATCCAATGTGCTGAACCTATTTGGGGGCTAGTGCTCAGCAGCTTGGATGGGTCCTTTAAAGTTGGGACTAAAAGCCCATTGATGGAAGCCACCACTTGATTCAAACATACTTACACACACACCCTATTGAAACAGAAGCCACCAGCCACCACTGGATGCCATTGCATGAAGGCACCTGTCATCCAAAGCTCCCTGTGCCGTTTCTGCTTCTCAACAAGACAGATGATTAAGGAAGACATTTCCCCAGTTTGGCTCTGCACAGCTGGCCTCTTGTCACACTCAAGAGAGGCCAACACCGTACTCACCATAAGCTGATGTTTTCATAGCCTGTATGGGAGCAACTGTGTGTCCTGGAAGAATAGTATCCCATTGTGCTGGGACTTTAGCACCATGGCTGGGGGTTCTAGGGAGCTGTAGTCCAAAAAAAGGGTAACTTTCCCAAGCTCTGCTAAAGATTAACATTCCGGATTCATTATTGCATAAGAAAGTTTTATGATCCCCTCAGCTTCCCCTGGGCTCTGTATCCTCCTGGGCTCTTCGGTTAGCCCTCTGTTTTTTCTTGTTATCTCCATGTAGGGCAGCAGATTCGCCAGAATTCTTGTATCTAGATTTCATGGTGGAGAACAGCACAGGGGGCCTGGCTTCTACACGTCCTGTCACCTGGCAGGTGGAGTACCCTGGCCAGGACCCAGAAGCTGAGAAGGACAAGATGGTGTGGGAGATCCAAGTGTCAGAAAGAGATGTGCGGGCCTTGGTTCCTTTAGTGAAGGTGACGCCTAGAGTTCCTCTCTCCTCCACCACCACCCCACCATGTATCAGAATTGACTATGACACTGGTTCCTCATGCTCTTACCTTGGTCTGTCCCCTACAGGAGCAGGAGATCGTGAATACCGCACTCCTAACAGGAATCCCTCACTCAGTGCCTGTGAAGCTGATTGTGGTAGAAACAGGGGGAGCGGTATTTGAGGTGATGGAGCAGATGGGCTGTGAATCTTCTAACAAGCAGGTCTTGCAGGTGAGAAACGCATCCCTCACAAAGAGTACTTTTCCTCCTCTGTGGCCACAGTTTCAGGCTCAAAATCCACAATACTTATTAAGAATGACAAAAAAGTTTGGTGAAACCTTAACGACTAGCAAGTTCAACTTCAGCTTTCATGAATCACAGCCCCCTTCGTTACACATATCTGGGCTGCAGATCCTAAAAGTTAAAACTTGCCAGATAAAACTTGTCAGTCTTTAAGGTGCCACAAGACCCTTTTGTTGTTTTTTCTGCAATAGACTAACATGCTTCTTCCCTGCTACTTAGGAACCTATTTTAAAAATCTTCTCACTCTTTGCGTATATCCTTGGGGTAAGAAACTGAATGTCTGTCTGAACTGCTGAGACATTCTTGTTGGTATGATTCAGGTTTTCTGGCATATAGTTTTTTAATTGTATTGTGCTTTTAAAATGTTGTACATGGCCATGGATCCCATGTTGGGAGAAAGGTGGGATATACATTAAGTAAGTAAGTAAGCAAATAAATAAATAAATAAATAAATATTCTAATGTGTTTACTTTGTATGTGGAAAAAGTAGGTCCTTCCTTATTAGCAGGAGTTTATTGGTGTCTCACGTCCATACTCCTTGTAGCCACATGCTTCTCTCACCCATTCTTACATGCTCTCTTTCCCATCCCTCAAGTTTCAGCTGGGCCTCTCTCTTACTTCTGCTCACAGCTCTCTCTCCTCCTCTTGATTTTTGTCCTGAGCCATCTCTGTTGTTTCATGCATGTTCTGCTCATGTGGGAAAACATGGTATAGGAGGGACTGCAACGTTGCAGGGAAATTCTGGGCTGTAGGGCAAACAACAAACAAGCCCCTCCTTCCCTCTCAGCTTTCACTCTTCCTCACTCCCCCATATTCTGAGTATCTGCCAGATCTATCGGTCCCAATGAGTGGGTGGAGCCCCATAGGTTCCAGCAAGAGAGGGAAGGGGAAGTGTTTGTTATGAGCCTCTGGCTACATCCACGGTGAGCATAGAATTGGGAGTACCTTCCTTCTCACCTTCTCTACCACGCTCTCACTTGTTTTCATCATAACCCCAGACAATCATCTCTGTTGACCTTAATGTGTTCTCAAAACTCACCTTTAGGTCTCAGATGTGTGTGACGCTGTCTACGTAGGTGGGAAAGAGAGCCGAGGCGCACGTGGCGTCCGGGTGGATTTTTGGTACCGTCGACTACATGCTTCACTGCTCTTTACAGTCTGGGCCCCGCTGTTGCCTCTGCGCATTGAGCTGACAGATACCTCACTGGAGCAAGTGCGAGGTTGGAGGGTACCTGGCCCAGTCCCTGATGGGTAAGAGCTATGGAGCCAAGAGGGTTAAGAAGCATTGACCCTACAACTTTACATGCCCCAGTAGTGGGGGACTAAATGCCACTTTGGCTAAAGCATGATGGAAGATAGAAGATTCCGAACAGAGGAAAGGGTGGAGGTGGGAGCTCAGTCTCAAGTAGGATGGAAAGAATATTTGTAACTATTTGTTCTCAGGTTTAAAAAAAAATGGGGTTTCCAACAGTTGGGAAATCTCAATGGGATGAATAACAGACAAGCAAGAATTGTACAGAATTTTCTCAATATTCAAATGTTCTGAAGTGTTATGGAGGAATTATTTTGAGGAGAGAAATCCATTTGCTGCTCAGAAAATGAGTTTTCTCTGCGGAAAACAGGGTTTTCTGATAACAGTGTTTTCTGTGCAGAAATATATATTTTTGCAAGAAAAAAAACATGTATTTTTCTCTGCAAAATAATTCCTCAACAACACTTGGGCACATTTGAATGTAGGGAGAATATTGTGGAAAAATATTTGTTTCTCCTGCAGCCAGGAGAAAACTACTTTAATTATTTATTCTTGCATATGAGGATAAAATAATCAAAGACTTACAATATTAAAGTATTTTAAGCCAGTACCCAGTGTTTGTTGCCTAGAACAATGTGAATTCATCCCTGCATATCTAGCTGTTGCTCCTTGGATCCAAGAGAATAAAGAGTGCCAAACTGGGTGATAGCTTCTACTGAAGGGACCAACTCTGAGTGATGTAGTTAGCATCATGTGAGATTTTCAAATTACACTGCAATTTTTTTTGGCATCGAACTGTTAGCAGATGGTACAAACCTTACAGGATTACTGAGATAACAAATGTAAAGTGGTTCTAAGGAGATTATCACACAAGGCTAGAAATGTGGGATTAAAGCACAATAGTAGTGTCAATGGCTAAACCTTATGACACGACATCATGACTATCCTGTAGCTGGTGTATATTCAAACCATTAATGTGGCATTCCTTTTAATTGGCAGGGAAACCCTTTCTTGTTTCGGCAGGCCTTTGCCAATCTCTGATACTGATTGTGCTGGGGTATATGTGTGTATTGTGTATGTGTATATGTATATGTGTGTATGTTTTTAAAATTTTAGCTCTTTTAAACCTTTTTAAATTGTTTAATTGTGTTTTAACTTTTGTATTTTGCTTATTTTAACAATATATTTTTATTGTACGCCAGTTTAAGTCCCAAATTTGGAAAAAAACGGGATAGAAATGATGATGATGATGATGTTGCTCTAAATGTTGCTGTTTTTCCACTGCTAGCTCCTGGTGTAATAGGTCCCTTCACTTCAGTTGCGGCTTTATAGCAGTCAGTGCCATAAGGGGGCCTGAATCTACTCCTCTCCTACCCTCTCACTTGCTATTCCAAAGCAGGTTAACTCTGTGCCTAGGGTTTTTTTTTTAATCTTTGCTGTGTTTTTGTGTACTTACAGGAAAACAATAAAATAAAAATGATTTTTAATCGTTTTTGCTTTAATTGCAACAAAAGTGGGAGGGGGAGAGAGGGGGAGATTGAGGCTCCCTCTTGGCACTGACTGCTGTAATGCTGGAACTGCAGCAAAGAGACTTATATTGCGAGGGGGGTGTTCAAAGCAGCGCAGTTGTGTGAAAGAACAGAGATGCAATAAGAAACATTTTCGAAGTGGTATGTTCCTGTTTCCTTCCATAATGCGATCACCCCGAGACATTAGCCTTGTGTGTAATCTCCTAAGGGTCTAAAGGTGTGCCAAGCATGATCATCTTCTTTTCTGAGCAGCAGTCCAGTTGAGCCTGAAGAGGGTGGAGAGGAGGCTGAGAGGAGAGCTCGTGGATGTCGTCTCCAGTACCAACGTGCTGGTGTCCGTTTCCTGGCTCATTTTGTGGCTCACCCTCTAGATGGTGGCCGTCACCTGACCTACGTGCCAAGCTCTGATTGGCTGTTGGATGTCTCACATCTGGTGCAGACCCATGCCAGAATCCAGGACCCACGAGTAGCAACATTGGAAGGTGGGAGTGTGGTGATTGGCCGTGAACCGGGCATGACGTCAGTGGAGGTAAGCAGGAACAAAAAAGGAGTGCCAGAGTGGGGATAGGTGCCACAGTATGATGAAAGACAACATGGTGAATGTGGGAGGGGAGACTACAAAGGAGGGTGAGTCTAGCAGTCTTACAAACAAGTCTATTAGAGTCACTAGCCCATAAACAATTTTACTAGCTTTTTTTCAAGTGCTTGGAAAAGTTACTTTTTGCACTAGACTTCCTGAATCAACCAACCATAGCCATGGTGGTTGGGGAATTCTGGAAGCTATAGTCCAAAACAGGAATTATAGGGCATTTTAGTTAAAAAAAAAAGTAACCTTTCCAGCCTCTGAACACTTATGTATTTGTGACAGTTACCTGTGGGAACCCAACTTTCCTGCTTAGTTGCTTGGAGCCAATTCTCAGTACCACTAGACAAGTAGCTGCTTGGATAGCTGATGTATCAGATGAGGTAACAGACAGTGGCCAGCCTCTTGTCCCATTTTGGATATGACAGAGAGTTATTCACTTGCCCTTGCACTCCATCCAAAAACCTCCCAGTGCCTGGCAGCTGTCACTCCCCAGGATGAGACCCAACTACTGTCAACGTGCTAGTGGGGATGGGAGAAAAGGGGAGGCAATTCAGGCTACCAAGAACTGGATGTTCTGAGCTCTCAGGGAAGGAAAAGGCAAATGAACTCCATGTGAGAGCACACCCTCATTTCTTTTCCCTTCCCCTGACCAAGCTGAGACCAACAACTTCTCCATAGTGTGAACCCCCTCCCCTCTGCTCCCCATCAGTATGTGACAGCAGCAAGGGCTCTTCACAGCTGTTGCATGGTGAGAAGACACAGAACTCCATATATGGAGCTACAGGCCAATGTGGGATCTTGGCCATTATGTATATAAGTCTGGTGGTTGGGTGTGTCTCCTTTTGAAAGTAACCATGTCTTTCCTATCGCCTGGTTCAGGTGCGTTCTCCTGTTTCTGACTCTATCCTGGGGGAGCAGACCCTGGTGGTGTCAGAGGAGAAGGTCTCCATCTCAGAGCTGCAGGGCCAGTTGGTGTCTGGTCTATCATTAACGCTCTCTGTGGAGCCAGGACACCCGAATGTCTTTACTGCCATGTGTCAGGGAATCTCTGCTCTGCGCTCCTTGAAGCAGGTGAGACAATACTGCAGCAGCGAACAGCTTTGTTGGTTTAATGTTCTTTAGCCTTTTGGGCCAAAGGAGAGCTGACTCTGTACATTGAAGGTTCCAGCCCCTATCCTGTGGACTGAAACTAGACATTATGGAAAATGTGCAATCGCTATCAAAATCAGTAGTGCCCCTGGGTCTCTGTCCTCTGCATTCTGTGGCATAATCTAGTAATCCACGTGTGTCACATTACATAGCTGTTAACTTTCCTACTTTGGCTAGTAGTGGTCAAAAAAGGAGGATGTGGATGGGGTGCTGCACTATTTGTGTTGGAGTTCTTCTACTAAGCTGAGTGAAGTGATTTAGACCTGCTGTTTTAATGGATTATGTATGCATCTGGCTATCTGCCAAATCTTGATGCTACCTGCAGAACTCCAGAAGGCAGCATTTGGATGATCAAGTTATAGTAGAGTCTGGAAAAATTTACATGTTGGGACTACAACTCTCAGCACCCCCAGCCAGAAAAGCCCCTAGCCCATTCTGGGTGAGGATTCTGGGAGACAGAGTGCAAAAGTAGGGTTTCCAAGCAGAGGATTATAGGCCTCAGTTCAAGGTGAAACAAGCCTTAACTTGCATTAATACGTGTGTGTCAACTGCAGCTCCTCACATTTTCTATGTGGCCTTCTTCCCCTCCTGATCTGCATTTCCTTTTCCCTGCAGGAAGGAGTCCTGAGCATTTGGCTGGTGTTCACTGATCACACCTTGGCTCCTGTAGAGCTTTATGGCTGGCGGGATGCCATGCTCTCAGTTTCTTCTCTAAATCCTCATGTGGTCTCTGTGCGGCTGGACAAGGAGCGGGCTCGCCCAGTGATCATTGCTGAGGGACCAGGACGAGGTTCCCTCCTGCAGTTCAGCCTCCATTCCCCAGACTCTTGCCGCAAGGGCAAGCACAGGGCTCCCCTTGCCCAGGGCACAACATGGCTGGAAGTGAACTTTGGCCGGCACATCCTCACAACAAGCAGCCCACAGCATCAGGACCCCCGTCTCCATGGGGAGCCCCCCTTCCAGCGAGCAGAAGGTGCTATGTCAGGTGAAGCAGTGACAGTGGCAGCTGTCACAGAGAGTGGAAGGGGAACAAAGAGGCGTGGCCCAGTGGGAGTGGGGCCACCAATGACCAAATTTGAGGGGCCTGGAGGAAGCTCCTATGAGGATGGTGATCAGGTGGAAAAGGAGGAGGAGGTGGAGGAAGAAGAGGAACAGGAGGAAGATGAGATGGTGAAGGCCCCAGCAAGGGTGACAGATCTGGAAATTGGCATGTATGTCCTCCTGGGTGTTTTCTGCCTTGCCATCTTCATCTTCCTCATCAACTGTGTGGTCTTCGTCCTTCGCTACCAACGCAAAGAGCTCCCTGATGCCGGATCAGGGCCAGCCAGTTCAGCCCAGCAGCCTCACAACTGGGTCTGGCTGGGCACGGACCAGGAGGAGCTTAGCCGGCAGCTGGATCTGCGCCACCAGCACTGCAAAGACCGATCCCTGAACCCTTCTGGCACTGGTGAGGGTTGCTGCTGCTGCGCAGGACCAGAGGGGAAGCTGGAGCCAGCAGCCCAAGAGAGCCCAGCTCCACTCCCAGGGCCAGAAACAGAAACCCTATTGGTTTCTGCCAGTACTTTGGGCCCAATAGCCCAAGGAAGCCCAGCTCTGACCACCACCTTGTCTCGGAAGAAAGATGGTAGGGAAGCGGGAGGTCGGCGGAAACGCGTGGAGTTTGTGACCTTTGCCACTCCTCCTGGCTCTGCTTCCAGCCCCCCAACCTCAGCGCCTGCCGTTCAGTCCATCCTGGTGGCCAGCGAAGATGACATCCGCTGGGTGTGCGAGGACATGGGGCTGCGTGATCCGGATGAGCTGCGCAGCTACATGGAGAGAATTCGGGGCAGCTCCTGACCTCAGGGTCTCCTGTACCCTCTACCTGTACCCATATGGGCAAACCAATAAGGGATTGGCACTTGCTCCCCCTTGGGTGCTCTCCTAGGCTCATCCAGCTGGGTTTTCTACCTTTCTTCATTTCCCCTTCTAGAAAGGGCTCTACACAAGAGGAAAAAACAGCCTTGGTTTACTCTGGTGGGGTGGGAAGGGGAGAGGGAAATGGGGCACCAGAGATACTCTTCCCACTCTCTATGTTAGAGAGATCTCCTTCCTTGGTTGTTGTACCACTTAAGGTACAAGAGGGCTTTACAGGAGAGGGATTTACAAGTCAGAGTCAACAACTTCCTCTCCTGTTACTCTTGTTCAGTGGAGCTACAGCTCTCCTTCTTGGGGGAAGAACGTCTGTCCTTATTGATTCTCCCCTCCCTTCCCCACCAAAACCTTTTTGTTGGGAACAGGTAAGGTGTTGCACACTTGAAGGCAGCGTAGCTACATGCCACCAGCAAGCCACTGTGATGTGTTTTAGAAGGGAACCCCAGCTGGGCCCTGCTCCTGGGCCTCCCTTATTGCTTTGACTCTCATTGCCAGTTTGTGTCCATTGTGATGGTTTTAACAGCGAGTGTCCCTTCTTTCCTGTGGTCTGAGCCTGGGGCTCTTTCTCCTACTCCTAAACCCTACCCTACCCCGGCTTCAAGGCTGGGCAGAGGGGCAGAGCTCCAGGGAGGCCCTGGCCGGTCCTGTTTTCCTTCCCACCTCCGGCCACGTGCCTGCTGTGTCTTTAACAGTTTTGTACAATCGCTCACATTTTATACCTGTAGTATTGGGAGGCTGCCAAGTAAGTCCTTTATTTATGGGAGATTTTTAATTCTTACATTGTTAAAAAAAAATGGAATAAATAATAATTTAAAAAAGAACCAAGGGTTGAGTGTTTTGTGGTTCACCAGTATCTTTCTTTGTGATAAGCAGGCCTATCTAGTCACCTCTGCTACACCATCTCCTAGTGAGATTAAGGCCAGGCTCCTGACAGATGGCTCTTCCCTTCTTTCCTGACCACATTCAGAACTTCTGCAGCCTTGATCCTAACGTAAGGTGGAGAGCAATGACACCGCTGCATTTCATGAGATCTTCTGGGGCAGTTGTTGGCATGGTCAGTAGCAGTTGGTGGATTCTGTGTCAGTGGGGCACAGAATCCATTCTAGGTTTCAGTCTGAACTTTAAAGGAGCTGAACACTACCCATCCCAAAAGAAAGTTCAACACCTTGGATAACTCCCTTAAAGTTCAGACTAAAACCCAGACCAAATTCATTGCCCCCATTGATACTAAAACCACCAAGCTCCACAGGACATGGTTCTTTCAACTCCTTCCCTCTTATCAGATGAATGATTAGAAACTAACAGGCAATAAGGTATGTCCTAAACACAGCCCAGACTCATCCAAGGAATCTGGTGTCTCAAGGATAAGAAACCTTCAACCCTCCAGACGTTAGTTGCTTTCTACTCCCATCACCCCTTGCCACTGGCTAGGCTAGGGAGGGTTGGTGGGAATTAGTCCAATGACATCTGAGAGCCACAGGTTCTCTTGCCTTAATCTGTTTGGTGAGAAACAAAAAGAGGACAAAGCTTTGCAGTTCTAGGACACTCAATAGCCATCTGCCTATAGGATGCTGATCTAATGCTCCCCCACAAAGGGTGGCATCAGGTTCTCCTCCCTTTTCGACTGCTGCTTGGCAGGAGTAGCATCCTACCTCACCACTCATCCATGTGTCCTTGTATCTGTAACACAGGTGGGAATCATGCAGCCCTCCAGATGGTTTTGAACTGCAGCTCCCAGCATTGCCTCTGACAGCTAGGGTTTTGCTGTCCCAAAACATCTGAAGGGCCACATGATTCCCACCCCTGCCACTGTAAGAATCATACAGAAAAAAAATTCATTGCCCAGTTTTCTCAGCCTTCCATGAAGACACACTTGCGCCTGTTGGAAAGTTCTAGATGTTCAAGAATCAGAAGCCATGTCCCCCTCTGTCCTCTTGTCTGTGCTCAGATGGAATTGCCTTCTAACTGCCATGACAGCTCCTTTCTCCTGTCTCTCCCCAAATAGAGTGCTAAGCTACAGGCCCACTGATCACAAATAATTTAAGATTAGGTTTCATATTATTAGGCAACTAGCCTAAACATGCACCACATGGGATTTCTACAATTCTACAGAAGTATTTTCAAGCATTAAATGTTTCTGTAGGGGAACAATGTAAATGTTTTTGTAGGGTTACATTTAAAACATTGATTTTAAAAATTCATAAAGACAGAGGAAGACTACAGTACATACTTAAAACCTTGAGCTGAAAAGAGCTGTGACAGGAACTAGCCCACCTGGTGGGTTTGTTCTGTTTCAGATCAAAGCCCTGCTTAGATAGATAGAAAGACAGATGGACAGATCTTGAGAGATTTTCCAGTAGCATGTTGGCATTGAACCTGCATGTGTCACACATTCCTCACACTGCTTACTTTAAAAAAAAAAAGATGTTTGGTTTTGTAAAAATCTATTCCTATTTTTCTACATTCCTAACGGGAATACTAAGATGAGAAAGCTGATTGAAGTTATTAAAATGCTCTTTTATACTTTATCCACCATAGCCTAAATCTACAAATCTTTCCCACTAGAGCAGACCCACCAAACCCATAGACTTTACATAAGTGTTGGTTTACTTTCAACTATTGATTCAATGGATCTACTCTAGTTAGAATCAGCAACTTCAATTAAGGCAAGTAATCTTGTGTGTAGTGGTGTATGCTGTTGGACTAGGACTCTGGAGACCAAGATTTGAATCCCCACTTGGCCATGGAAACCCACTGGGTGACCTTGGGCAAGTCACACTCTCTCAGCCTCAGAGAAAGGCAAAGACAAATCTCTGAACAAATCTTGCCAAGAAAACCCCATGATAAGGTTGCCTTAGGGTCACTGTAAGTCAGAAACAACTTGAAGGCACACAATAACAATTTCATATGCAAATCAGATTTTTGCAAGCAGAGAGTTCAGAAAAAGATGTTCCCTTAGATGATATAAATCCAGCCATTGTTTCCAACAAATGGAATCTCTTGTGACATCACTTTTCAAGCATCTTTAAAACATCAGAGCTTAGAAAAGTTACCTTTTTTGGAGTACAGCTTCTAGAATCTCCAGCCAGCAAAACAGATGGAAATGTGACTGGTGGTTTCTAAGAGCTGAGTCTAAAAAAGAAATGTTTCCAAGCTCTGCAAAATGTGTAACACCTTTGTACTCTAAAAATTCCAGGTCTGCAACATTCAAAAGCTCCCAGAACTTTCCTCTGTGACAAACTAACCTTCAAGAAGTGATACTGTACTGCTCTTAAAACCTTGGGTGCATCTACAATGGAAATAATGCAGTTTGGGGAGATTTTCAGACTATACTGTTATAGTGTTACTATTCCACTTTAATTGCTCTGGCTTCCTGCTGTGGAATTCTGGGGTTTGTAGTTTAGTGAGGCCTAAGCGCTCTCTGGCTGAGAGCTGTAAATGCCCCTCCCTAAACTGCAAATCCCAGGATTCAAGAGGAAGCAGCCAGAGCAAATAAAGTGGAATAGTAACACTATAACAGTGTTGTCTGAAAATCTAGTGACACCACTTTAAGTGTTGTAGCTCCATCCTATGGAATCCTGGGATTTGTAGTTTTACAAGGTCTTTAGCCTTCTCTGCCAAAGAGTGCTAGTGCCTCACAAAACTACAAATTCCAGGATTCTGTAGGATGGAGCTATGGCAATTAAAGTGGTGTCAAGCTGCATTACTTCTACAGTGTAGATGCATCCCTTTTCAACGTGAAGTTGAAGGCTTTCACGGCTGGCATCCATAGATTTTCCTTGGTTTTTTTCTCCAGACTGTGAGGCCATGTTCTCTGAGGATGCCAGCCACAGATGCAGGCAAAACGTCAGAAAGAAACTATTCCAGAACACGGCCTTGCAGCCCGGAAAAAAACAAGGAAAAACCATCCCTTTTCAGTTCACAGAAGAGAAGATGAATCTTTCCATGTCCAATCAGTATATTAGAAACGTCTGTGGTAGAGGAAATGCTTTACTCTTTCAGTTTTTCTACATCTCCATTTGCTATCTCCATCCTGGCCTTGAGAAAGAAAGAATCAGTGCATTTTAGGAATTTTTTCTCAAGAAATATTTAACAAAATAATTATGACATACAAATAGAATATGGTCTTACACTGGGAGATATCTCTGGAAGGGGCACAAGGAAAACTTTCATTTAAGCACACCTTTCTGAGTGCTGCAAAGAAACCTACTGAAGAACAAGGGGGATTGTAAGTTCTAATAGAAGCAAGAACACCTTTGCTGTCTTAGAGAATGGTCCACCTAATCTGAGCACAATGGCTTTTTATCCCATGGTAATTTTTGTTTGCTCCCTCCCTAGGCTGTATTATTCACACTCCGTTTCTGGAAGTAAGATATTAATGGCATCTTGAATATGGGGCTGAAATTTTTGAGTGTTTCGGCTGGCTGCCATTGATGGTTCCATCCCCTCTTAACTTCTCTAATTAAGACCCGGTGAACTCAGGCACTTCTCTTCACAGTCCTGAAAAAGACAAAGGAGCAGGGTATCTCAGTTGCCCTCATGGACCGTGCAGTGGAGACAGGGGGGTCGCTGCTGACGCTCATAGCGAAAGGAGATCCAGATAAAGAGGATGCAAGTTACTGTTTGAATCCCAGCCAGCAGGAAGAAGTAATAATCCATCCGGCATTTGTTAATGTTCCCTAGGGAAGGAAAGGGGGAAAGCCATTAGCGCAGGGCAAACAAGCAGCAAGGAGCCCTGGTGCCACTACCTCCAGCCTTTTGCTGCTCTTGGTCACTCTTCTCCTGAATGCTCTCTATACAATGGTCAAAGACACATTCTTTGTAGTTTAAAAGGCTCTGCGACCTTCTTTGTGTTCTCTGCCCTCATAACTACGCACAATTGGTGCGGTCAAATACATCCTGGGGCCCAGGCTCCAGCTAGACCTCTGTGAACATTTTCTCTCCCACTCCCCCTGCAGTTCACCCTTAATTCTTCCTTAAGGGCAAAATTGTGAAAAAGCAAGACAAGGGCTACTTCTCCTGTGGCTAGAAGACTGTTATGGATTGCTCATTGTGTTCCTCACCATAATCCTCTGGGCAGTGCATCCATCCCATGGCTGGCAGTGAGAGCAAAGTCAGGAGGCCAGATCCTAAAAGTGACCCCACTCCAGAAATGAAGAAGAAGAGGCCCATGATGGCTCCCTGCATGGATTTTGGGGATTCAGAGTAGGCAAACTCCAGCCCTGGGAAAGACAGAAGAGTTCAGACAGTTTGCTGGAAGAGTAAAGTAATGGCTATGTTGAAATGGTAGTTTAAGGTTTCCTAGAGAAGTGTTTTTGTGATCATGGATGAGCCTTGTGTTCCTTCCTCCCACCCTTCCCTTCTACCCATTGTGAACCAGCTCCAGCACAAAGATCCTGGCTTCAGTTTAGCCATGGCTCCCTGCTGCATCCAAACTGGGGAAATGTGGCTTAGTGTGGATGAACATATTAGGAAAATAGGCCAGGATCTTGTATGGGAATTAGGACCTCTCCAGACTAGCCACTTTTCCCCCATGTAGTTCCAGGTTTATGTTTGCAAATGCAATAGGTACCCCTTCTTCTGCTTACCTGGGATACTGGCAAAGATTTCACTGATTCCAATGAGCAGGTACTGAGGGACTTGCCACCAGATGGAGAGTGGGGCTGCAATGTAGTCATCCTTCCCAATCCGCTGCGAGATGGTCTGATTGTTGTTCACATACTGCAGCCGCTTAGTCTCCAGCAAACCTATTGAAGAGAAAAGGAGCAGTAAGAATAGCAGTGGGGAATTGTTGTCCTGCCAGGTGTTACTGGAATACAATTTCCATCACCTTTGACTACTGCCCATGTTGGCTGGGGCTGATGGGAGCTGAGAGCCAGTATGTAACAGATTCCCCACTATGGTGCTCACACATGTGGAAGAAATGGTCATAAATGTATAAATTGTTCACAGCCTCCATGATAGCTTGTATGGATATGAAATGGCTACGTTGCTGTGCTTAAGAGGCAGAGGAAGGTTGAACGCCTCACCCTACTTATAACATTCTAGAGATTAAGCATCCACACACTGTTAGTGGGAACTCAACCCCTTCCCCTCATTTCCAAGCCACAAGAAAAGAGTGAACACTCCCCCCCCCCAGCTATTCTGGCAGCTATAAAAGGGAGAGTCTATTAAAAGGTCCTGCCTTACCGTACGCCCCTGCCCCCCAGTCTTTCTCCCAGGGCAAGAAGGGCCCATATACTTTGGAAACATTTTGTCTCTGGAGGGTCTGTTCAGCATGGACTAGAAGTCTGCTGATAAAACAGTACTGTAATCCATCATCTATTCCTTCCCAGTAACCACCATTAATAAAGTGTATTAATAAAGTGAGATACTGAGTAAATCAGGCCTCAAATTAGGACACCTACCACAATTCAGACTCAGAGTAAGACCTTATACAAGACACATATCAGAAATTTGAGGGATTCCAGTAAAGTTACTATTCCTTTGACGAGTATTCCCTATAGAGCAGCATCTCCCCATGCTGACAGATGGCTACACAAAACACATCAGTGCATTTGAACAAGCCCTGCCTCAGTAGTTTTTTTATGAAGTGTTATGATGATGAAGGAGGTGAACAGTTGCCCCTCCACATTCGCGAACTTAGCATTCGCGTTTTTGCATATTTGCAGTTTTGGGAGCCCCCCCCCCAAAACCACGACAAGGGGCCTCTGGAGGCCCCATGAAGGCCCTGGGAGGGAGGGGGGAGGGCCGGGGAGGCCTCCATGGGGCCTTCGGAGACCCTCCGGAGGCCCCGTGAAGGCCTTGGGAGGGAGGGGAGGGCCGGGGAGGCCTCCACGGGGCCTTCGGAGACCCTGTGAAGGCCTTGGGAGGGAGGTGGGAGGGCTGGGGAGGCGACCGTGGGGCCTCCAGAGGCCCCGTGGTCGCTTTGGCGGGGGAGGGGGAGGGCAGTCATTATTCGTGGAATTTTCACATTCGCGGAGGTCTGTGGAACCTAACCCTCGCGAATGTGAAGGGGCGACTGTAAATGGTTATTGGTGATAATGATGAAGATGATCTTTATAATCAATGACTGAGATGCTGGCAGTGTAACAGAAAGTGAACCAACATTCCATTTACACTTTAACAAGGGGTCTCCTAATCGGTCAAACAAAAGGTATCCTCTGACTCAGAGCTTGGAAAGTTACTTTTTTGACACACAAGTCTCAGAATCCCCATTTAGTGTGAGAGTTGTAGACTAAAGGAACTTTCTCATGCTCTGGCCTGACTTGTGGACATATCCTGATGGACACAAGAATGCTCAGACATACAGAAAACATGCTGGGAATATGCTTGCACCTGGGACATCCCTACATACATTCTCCAGGTAACCAGCTAATTGAACAGTTCTGTCTGTGCCCAACTATTTCTATGCATACAACCCAATGAGAATGTGTATTGTCTAAAGCATCCAAGTTTACATGGAAGGTAAAGGAAAAGAGGAATTAGAGAAAAAAAATCAGGATTTGAAATTGTAAAAATGGTTAAGTATTTGGGCATAAATATAACAGAAAAAAATTAAGAATTATTTAAATACAAATACAATTATGAAAAGGTATGGAAAGAAATTAGTAGTGACTTAACCAGATGGAAAATATAAACTTATCAATAATGGGGAAAATATCAGTGATTAAAATGAATGTTTCGCCAAGGCTACTTTACCTATCCCAACCATACCAATTAGTATCTCTAATGATATATTCAGTAAATGGCAAAAAGAAATAACAAAATTTATTTGGAATGAGAAAAAAACAAGGATCAAAATGAAATTGCTAACGGATATGAGAGCAAGAGAGGGTTTAGGCCTACCTGATCTAAAATTATATTATGAAGTGGCATGCCTAACATGGATGAAACAGTGGATAGAATTAAAAAATAAAAGAAACCTAGATTTGGAAGGCCATGAATTAAGAATGGGATGGCACGGGTACCTTTAGTATGGGAAGATAAAAATAAATGCGGTATTTAAGAATCATATTATTAGAAAATCGTTAATAAGAATATGGAGCAAGTACAAAAGGAGACTGAACCCTAACGTGCCTGGGTGGCTATCCCCACAAGAAGCTTTTTGTAAACATGAATTAAGGGTAGAAAATTGAATAAGATATAGAGATATTTTAGAATTAAGAGAAGGAGAGTGGAAAGTTAAAGAAAGAGAAATTAGAAGAAGCATTTAAAATGCATTGGCTGAGCTATTATCAATTAAAGGAAAGAACAAAAGAAGATTTAAATCTGCTCAAATATGAAGGTGAAAAATCAGAATTTGAAAAATCTGTTGTGCTCTGATGAACCTCATGAGATTAGTAGAATATATGGTTTATTATTAAGATTCAATTTGGAACAAGAGCAAATAAAGCAATGTATGGTTGGGTGGGCACAAAATTTGGGGTATCAAATACATTTGGTTCAATGGGAGGGTGTTTGGACACAAGAGTTGAAATTTACATGCTCATATAATTTGAAAGAAAAAATTTATAAAATGATGTTCAAATGGTACTTAACCCTATCAAGATTGGCTAAAATAAATAAAGGTGCGTCAAACTTATGTTGGAAATGCCAGAAATAAGTAGGCTCTTTTTTTCCACATGTGGTGGAAGTGTAAGAGAGTAAGGAGATTTTGGTTTAAAATTAATAGGTGGATAGAAAAATTATTGGGGTTTAAATTAAATAAAAGACCGGAACTATACCTATTGAATATGGTGAATATAAATGATAAAAGGGAAAGAAAATATAGTAATATAATTTGTTATTTAATCATGGCAGCAAGGATAATTTATGCAAGAAAGTGGAAAACCAAGGAAATACCATCATTTCAAGACTGGATACAAAAGGTGATGGAATTTGCCTTACTGGACAAACTCTCAAATTTAATAAGGAACAAGACAATTGACACTTATAAAAAAACATGGGAACTATTTATGGAGTGTATCAAAAAAGAAAATGGAGATATTGCTATTATGGGATTTAATAGTTAATTATCTATGTATTTAATAACAATGCAATAATATTATTATATAATATTATATAATATTAGGTGACTTGAGAGAGATGTTTGGAGAACTTGATAATATAAATGTGAATAATAGGAAGCATATAGATAAATGAAAATGTATAAGGAAAGAGAAGATGTAAATAGTAAGAGTTATGGAAAGGGAGGAGATATATTACTAAGAATTAAGGAAACATACAGAGGGAAGTGGGAAGTCAATTTTAAGTGGGGTGGGTGGGTAGGGGAGGTGGTAAAGGAGTATATGTTCAGTTCAATGTTGTGTGTTAGATTTTTATTTTGTTTTCACTTCATGTAGTAGATGTCTATATATGTTGTTTGATTGTCTTTTTTCTTTTGTATATTTTAAAATTAATAAAGAAATATTTAGTAAAGCATCCAAGTTTACAAAGCTCAGAGCAGATTTCAAATAGCATTTTTACTGATATGTGTTGTGTTGCATGTGTATGAGACACAGAGAGAGAGAAAGAATGGGGGGAGAAATGTGGCTGAATATACTCAACATCAAAAATTATTATTGTTACATTGCTTTAGTGCCTTTTGCTTTAAAAAGCTAAGGCAACTTGTAGTTAAGAGATGCAAAAGTGTGTGTGGTGGTGGGGGGGACCATGAAAGCAATATATAAAATGAAATATCACTTTCTCACAAAAACAAATTATAGGGATAATCAATTAGTCTACAGCCAATTTTTCAAAAAAAAAAAAAAAAGCCCAATCCAATCCTATCGAACATGGATGTATGCTGTATATGGATCCTAGGGTCCTAGCCTAGATTTCTGTCTAAGATGCTACTTTTTCATGTGGCGCTGTCTGGCCTTTCACTGCTGTTGCTTTACACCGAAGAGCATTAACAAGCCTTCAGTCTCCCACCTGCTTTGGGAAGCATTACACTCCTAGGAGGACTGTTCTAAACAAGACTTCTAAACATACAAATTGATGCCTGCATGCACAGAAATCACACATCTTATCTCCCAAATTACAGGTCTGTAGATAAGACTTTTTTTCTAATTCTGTTAGAGACATGTGGCTCATAAAGTTCTACTTCTTAGGTTTTGGTCATGAATGCTTTAATTATAAAAAGAAGGAATAAAGTAGACATAAATTAGTGAATAGATGGTGTGTGTATGTCTTCAATCTCACCCCATGAAATTCATGTCAACCCCATAAATTTTTCATTGGGTTTTCTTAGGCAGGGAATACTCAGAGGTGCCAGTTCCTTCCTCTGAATTAACGCCTACAGCACCTGGTATTCATTGGTGGGCTCTCATCTAACTACTAACCAGGGCTGATCCTACTTAGCTTCCAAGATCAGACAGGATCTGGTGCCTTTAGGATAGATTACTTACCTGCTAAAATGACCGAGCCAAGGCCAAAGAACATGCCCACAGCCATCCTCTTTAATGCTGAAGGCAATAGCTTCCGCTTTGTCAGGAATGGGTCTATGACCCGGTCTTTCAGAGGAACCAGGATCAGTAGAACCACCACATTAGTTAGAAGGAGCCATGCATCTGGGAGCTATAGAGAGACCAAGAGTCAAATACCAAAATGCCAAGAATAAAAACCAAAATATCTTTTTTCTCTGTGGTCCTTGTAAAGTGTCTCTTCTGTGAAGGCAAGGCATGGGGGAGCACCTGTTGTATAGGATGCTATGCAAAGAAGCTGTGGATTCCATAAAGCCATACAGGTCCATTTCACATAACCAAATGGTCACACTGTGAGTGGATTCATGTAGAGTTCAGCAAACCCTCACTATGATTCCTTCACAAAATGCCCACAGTGGCTATCAGTGGTGTGAATGGACTGAGTTACACACTGAGCACTTGATGAAGGAATTGCAGGACTAATTCACCCCATGCAAAACTGTGCACAGATCCATTCAACCGACTAACATGTTCAGAACACTGATATGGTTGTCTGGATTGTCACTCACTGCTGTGGTCAGTTCATGCCATGATGACCAATAGAGATCAAAGTGCACTCCTCACGACTATCACAAGTTGGATTTATACAAACAGCACAACTACAGAATCATGTTTTTAGCCCTGTTAATTGCAACACAATGTTAGAATGGTTTCCAAAGTGTGCAAAAATCCAACACTTGCACATGGTCAGGTACCTCCACCCCCAAGCAGGAAAGCAATGCATTCAGGCATTTTCAACAGATTTCCCAAGACTACCACACAACTCATGGATGTGTGAATCAGCCCTCAGAACAGCTTTAATATAAACTGAAGGAAGCACAATAAAGCTGTGAGCTATTCAGTTGGAATAGACACCCTGCCCATAGCTATTAAACAGAAGAGGGGTTTGTAAACAATGGCCTAAATCTGATTGTTAGTCCTGACTAGAGTATAACCACTGAATCAACTGGATTTACGTATGTGTTGACTCATCATCAGCAATTGAATCAATGGGTCTACTCCGGAACTAACCAATAATTCCCACCAATATCAGAAATGCTGGGAACAGTGACAAATCAATACAGTTTTAGTCTGAATAAGAAAGACTGTACAGTCGTCCCTTCACATTCGCGGGGGTTACGTTCCACGGACCCCTGCGAATGTGAAAAATCTGCGAATATTGTTTGCCCCCCTCCCCCGCCAAAGCGACCATGGGGCCTCCGGAGGCCCCATAGTCGCTTTCCCCCGCCTCCCCACTCCCTTCCTAGGCCTTCCCGGGGCCTCTGGAGACCCTCCCGAGGCCTCGTGGATGCCTCCCCAGCCCTCCCCCCTCCCACCCAAGCCCTCAATGGGGCCTCCCCAGCCCTCCCCAAGGACTTCGCGGGGCCTCCGGAGGGTCTCCTGAGGCCCCGCGAAGGCCTTGGGGGGGAGGGGGAGGAGGCCTTCCCGGTCCCTCCCCCCCTAGACCTTCGCGGGGCCTCCAGAGGGTCTCCGAAGGCCCCGTGAAGGCCTCCCCGGCCCTCCCCGCTCCCTCCCAGGGCTTTCACAGGGCCTCTGGAGGCCCCGTGTCGCGGTATTGGGGGGCCCGGGGAGCCCTCCCAAAACCACGATTAATCAAAACCGCGAATGCCGAGTTCGCGAATGTGGAGGGACAACTGTACTACAATTCTGAAATAAGGGCTCCATCTGAGAAAGAAGCCTCAAGTTGACATGAGAATCTGAGTTGTTTTCCCAGAGTCCCTCACTCTCCTCCTTAGCCATGCCTTCCTGTCTCTCACCTTAGCAGTTTTCTCACAGCAGCCCTATTTGTGGTCTAAGGGAAAGCAGAACAATGTCTGTTCTGTCTTCTGGTAACCAAGGCTTGTGATCATAGCTGGAGCCATGTGCAGCTTGTCAGGAGCTATTCTGCTTTCAAAAGCAGGGATTGTGCTTGGTCTTTTGGTGAAAATGATAAGAAGGAGGAGGAAGACTTATTTTCTAGATGGTCAAATTTAATGCTCTTATATTCTACAAACAACTTCTCTCTATTCCAGGGGTGAGCAGAGAGGGCTGCATTACATGATTTCTGGTCACATCAGAGCTCTGGGGGCTGCAGTGTACCATCACAGCTACCATTTTAGACAACCAGTTGTGTCACTTTACTCCTGGTTACCTTGTAGAGCTGTTTTGGGGGTTATGCTGTTTTTGGGGGTGGCCCTGAAATGGCATTCTTCAGCCTCTTAGAGCAGCTTGGCTTTTTAAAAACAAAAAACAAAAATCAGGGTGGGGGCAAAAAATCAGGAGGTTCAAGGGACCTGGAGGATAGTAAGGGTCCCAAGGGTTGCACTGGAACTGCCAAGGACTGTATGTGGCTCATCAGCTGCGTGAATCCCATCACTGTATCCCTGTCTGAAAGAACATTAATCCTTCTTATAGCACTCACTACCGGCTTTCACTTTTTATGGATCTTGGAAATAATAGATTGCAAGCAACAAAGTCATCTGTAGCAAGCTACTTTCTTTTTTGAAATGAGGGCATAACAGCATTACATCTGAAACGTTAATTAGAAATAGTACCAGCTGACATCCTGTTGGTGATATATGCAAATCTAACTAAAAGTTATGCTTGAGCATTAAACTTTTTTGGTCATTACTGAAGGATGAATTCATTACCTCCCTCATGCAATGACCCTGAAGGACTTGCCTGTCTCCTGAACCTCCTCCTCCATGGCCATGTAATGGTCAGTAGGGAGCATGGGGTGACAGAGAAACGTTTGGCTATGTCCTTACCACCAGATGCAGAAAGACAATGGCATCCTTTGAGACCTCCTGGGATCTTCTGGAGACCGTGGAGGATGATATTGTTGCTATGCAGCTGGTTATAGGCACATAGCCAGATGCTTCTCTGACACTACCCACTCTCCACTGGCCACTCTATGGCCATAGAAGGGCATAGGTGCAAGAGGGTCCTACAGGAGGGTAAAGAGGTGACATATCAGTTCATTCTGAGCAGGACTTTATATCTTGTGAGGCAGGATCTAAGCTACCATTAGCTACTGAGAAGGGAGGTGAGTCACGTTTTCTAATTATTTTTAAATGATCTTTTTACGGGCCTTTGGGAACATTTTTCAATATTTTAAACTTTTTAAAAACTAACCCTAAAAATCTCCCCACCCCAAAAAGTAATGAGTAAAGTAAGGAGTAATGCAACAAGTTACTTTTCCAGCACTGTAACAAATTATGACAATGAAATAGCCTTGTTAGAAGTAACAAGAATATATAACTTTTTTAAAAACAACCACTGTTGTTCCAAGCTCAGGTTCATTATTTAAGGTATGGAGATGTCTCATCCCCAAATCAGATACTCGTGCTATTGTTAGAGATATATTTCTGATGGAGTGCCTTCTATCATCATGTTGTAGAATGGCATCATGAAAGGTAATCTTTTCAGAACAAGGAGGAATTTGACAGGCAAGAACTCTGTCTATGTTGGGCACTGTCATTCTGGCTACTGGAGACCTAACAAAACCACACAGCACTGTGTGTCCCATAGCTTACCGTGTAGCCACCATCTACAGCTGCTGAAAGTGCACTATTGTTCAAATAGCTGTTCTGAAAGATGTTGGGGATGAAGAGGTGCAGACCCTGCAGGTAGTAGGTTGACTGCATCTAAAATTCAACATGAGATGGATGTTATTAAAGAAACATAGGCTGTAAGGAAAAGTTAACTGGCTCAAGACTGACCTGGCCCAAGCTGATACTGAGGTATAAGATCTACAATAGACCAGAGATGGGAACATGTGGTCCTCCAGATTTTGTCATACTATAACCCACCATCAGCCATCACTGCAAATGGTGAGAGATGATAACAGCTCAGTCCATCAACATCTGGAGGGTCACAGATCAAAATCTTATCACAAATGCTTTCCATATACAGCCAGGTGTTGTCATGTAAGTCCCAGACAAAATAATACAAAACCTCTGTTGTAGTCAGCCTGTGTATGCATGTGAAGCTATCTGTTTGTAAACTGAGGACCTTTTACTCATCAGTGGTATCAATTCTCCTTGAAATTCTATGTGGAAATTTCATCTAAATCTGGTCAGAGATGCTTAAGTCCCTGATTGTATCAAGTGCCAAAAAGAAGCAATTTATGATTTCTCCCCCTGTTGGTTAGTTACACATATCTGATTGTATATGCATACTCAGGCCCTACATCCTTTGTTACAACAGCAGTAATTTCCAGTGAAGCAGCATGCATTCCACAAAGCCCTTACCATCTCTACTAAAGCAGACATAGAACATCAAGAAATGCCACTTGCAGCCGAAAGAGAGAGTAAAAGTAAGTAAAACACAAAAGTGGGCTCAGACTTTGAAATATAAGGAGTCACAACTGCAGAGAAAGGGAGGGGGACTTAAGTTAAATCTATTCTTTTTCCAGGGCAAAGAACATTTCATACCTCTGGAACATTAATGAAGTATGGAAACCAGGGCCCAGGTTCTGGTGCAGGGCCCACGAAGCAGCCATCTTGCAGAAGCTAAGGAGGTCTGGATCTGATCAGCATTGGGAGACAGCTGGAAACTCCCATGTGCCTCACTTTGATTTCCATCAAAGTGGGGTATAAATGTACTAAATGAACTTTGAACTTTCTTATAAAGGTGCATCTATATAGGTCTTTCTTGGTGATTACATAGGATGCAATCCTATCCTAGGTTTTCAAGATGCATTGGTGCCCTCCCCAAACTACATGGAACAGCAAAGTTCATGGTCATTTTGAGCATTAGCAAACATTATCTTGTATTAGGTGCATGGTGATGTCATGTAGCCATTCAGATTTGGCTATATTATGACATGCCAAAGTCAAGTACAGCATGGACAATGCTTCTTACTTTCGCCTAGAACAGGTTACTGTCACCCCACTGTTCACCAGGCCTTCCCACAGCAATCAGTAGTGTCAGGCATTCACTGCAATCACCTACTCAGGCATTTAGGATAGAGTTAACTCGAATGTGTAGGGAGAGGAAACAGATGAGTTCTCTCCCTTCTTGATAGCTCTCCATGTGTGGAAAATGACACTCTGAAAAGGATGGTGTCCTCTACACATGCAGTTACTTTACATGACTGAGAACCTTGATTGTATGGAGTGGTTCCAGAGCCAGCAAAGGTGCTACTTTCCAGACTGCTGGGATAGACTGCTCCTTTTCCCCACATATTCACATTAAGCCTATTTTGAATGCATGACTAGGGCTAGTGTGTATGCACATATATCATGGGAGGCACACATATTTTATTTTTGCAGAAAATGCTCCTCAACTTTTTCTGGCATAGCCTTAACTTTAATCATTTATTGGTTAATTAGTTTAAAGGCATATTCTATATCAGATAGAAATTCCAAAATACAATGAAGGAACCTTGGGAAAGAAGGGCTTCCCTCAACAGTCATAGCACCACATAGTAAATCAATGAAGTGTTGTAAAGAAGCACCATAAAATGTTATCAGAACAATCATTCTAGTCATTTTTTAACAACAGTTTTAAAATAATCCATTTGATTATCATCTCCATGTGTACGCCTTTCCCCTCACAAATATCTCTTTGGGATAATTGGTTCTAAATTTTCATGGCAATCATGCTCACTGTACAAACAGAGATTTACAATTCAGCTTTCTTTAAAAATGGAAGAGAAACACCTTTACTTTCATATCTTTTGGTTTTACGGCACATTTCATTTCCGTTTATTGTAACCACTTGTCAATTTTACAGCTCTGTTATAACAGCAAACAGGAATCAGGGGGGAAATGAAACTGGCAGGCCTGATTTTATATATCCTCTCTGCCCCAATAACAAGAAATTGGAAAGCTTGCTGCCTGGTCCTAGGCTTGCTTGCAGCTGGGTTTAATTCCAAGTGACTGTGCATGCTATTGCTGCCCCAGCTGAATTTGGAATGCATAGAATTTGTGACAGCAAAAGGTTCTATATGAATTAACTAGATGGATAGCATTCTTGGACCTTTAAAGATTAAGTGGAAGAATTTGGCTACTGGAGAAGTTTGTAGTGCATGTTGGAGAAAACTTGCCCCAGCTAACCCCCTCCCCCTGTGTGTTTATGTGCATTCAAGCCCCCTGTAGACTTATGGTGACCCCCCATGAATTTCATAGGGATTTCTTAGGCAAGGAATACTCAGAGGTGGTTTTGCCAATTCCTTCCTCTGAAATATAGCCTACAGCATCTGGTATTTGCTGACAGTCTCCCATCCAAGTTCTAAGCAGACCTGACCCTGCTTAGCTTCTAAGCTAAGATGGGATCTGGTGCCTTTAGGACATTTAGGCCTTTCCCTCATAGCTCTGGAAAATACAGGAGCCC
The DNA here is from genome assembly GCA_030847615.1 of Gambelia wislizenii. Lineage (NCBI taxonomy): Eukaryota > Metazoa > Chordata > Lepidosauria > Squamata > Crotaphytidae > Gambelia > Gambelia wislizenii. Next base: position 342,223,011 of record JAUMIR010000001.1, read on the forward strand.
TCTTCTGCTCTGTGCATGCCTCCCCAGTTCTAAGTAGGAGCTACTGAATACCTTGCTAAGGAACAAACCTCTGTTGCTGCACAGTGTACACCAAAGAGCTCCAGCCAGTCCTGGTTCTATAAGAGTTCAACCCTACAAAGAATGGTGGTGACTGGTGACTGGTGGTTTTTATGTCACTGAAGAGAATAATCCACTCTGGGTTTTAGTCTGAACTTTAAATGAGCTAATCAAAGTAGCGAGCTTATTTGGGGGGATATAGTGATGCACCTTGGAAAGCTTCTGTCCGGATTCAAACCTGCTGCAGATTCATGGTCCCACTGACATAGAAACCACTGGCCAGCACAGGTGGACATGAGAAATAGTGATGTTTAGTACAACGCAGCCCACATCCTGAGATGAAGACAAAGCATACAGTATTTCCCTTCCTCAGCTGTAGATTATTTGCTCTCCAACATGATGACTTCAGGACATTATTAAAAGAGGTGACATGGGGAGAGGGATGAGGCCAAGGGGCATATGTCAGTGACAGAGAAAAATGCTTCCAGCACAAAAGGTCCCAAGTTCATTCCCTGACACTTCCAGGAAGAGCTGGGAAAGATTCTTTTTAATCATCAGTTATTGCTGTCTTGCCTTTGTTGCTTCAGTTTTGATATTTTTATTGTTGTGTAGCTATTTAATCATGTTCTGTAAACTTGCTGGGTTTTTTTTAAAGGCAAGAGATAAAACTATAAAATAATCAATAAATAAAATACTTATTATGAAAGTACTAATTAAGAGTCCCATAAACGATAAGAAAAAATTGGAAATGAAAGGAGTATAGGCTCTGCCCTCTGTTTCTTTTGGCTCTAATAACTAAACAGGCCAGAGACTCAAACTTCAGCCACACTCTTCCTGTATGCCCTCTACCTGGAAGTAGACCATCCAGTATGGGATGAGAGTAAGCAGCACAGGAAAGATTTTTGTCATGACTTGGAAGTTGGAGACATCTTCTTGGGATGGGCCAGCAGGCTGGTATCTTGTTGTACCTGAAAGTGGGCCCATGCCATCAGCTTCTGATGGGGGACTGCCTGTTCTGTAGATAAAAAGAAGAACAGAAATGTGTGAGGGGTTTGAAAACATGACCAGGGCCATATTTGGGGTTTCAAAGGTAGCTAACTTAGGCTTCCCTGTCTTCAAACAGCAGTTTCACCTCCTGATCATTGATACAAAGGAATCAAACAACTTGCTTCAGAGCTCAAAGTAGTATTGCTTAGAAATCAACACTGAGAAGAAGCTTCACTTCTTTCCCGCTAAGACTCCTGAGTGTTGATGGGAGTCCATCAACAAGGGCTTTAAAATCAAAAGCTACAAAAATCATTTCTTTAAAATGAGTGATAAATGCTCCTCCTCTAGCCCAGAGCACAGAAAAGTTATTCTGGGGACTATAGCTCCCAGAATTACTCAGCCAGCACAGTGTCTATGCTTGTTGTGGGAGATTCTGGGAGCTGTGGCACAAAAGAAGTAACTTCTACTACAAGCCCTGCTTTGGCCCATGCTGCAAGGGAGATCCATGGGAAAAGCCATAGCTCAATGGAAAACATGTTTTGCTTGCAGAAGACCCCAGATTTAATCCATAGGATCTCCAGCTAAGATCTCTGGCCAGTAATCATAGACAGTCCTCCTACAGGGCAAGATGGACTAATGGTATATACAACAGCTTCCTACAAACTTAGTGAGTAAGAAGCATGCACTGGTCTTTCTAAGATACCTTGGCCACGTTGCTGTGTCAGAACGCACAGCATAAATCTCCACATACAGAGGCACATATTAATTACAGGTTGAGTATCCCTTATCCAAAATGTTTGAGATCAGAAGTGTTCCATATTTTGGATTTATTTTTCTTATTATTATTTTTTGGATTCTGGAATACTTTCATATACATAATGAGATATCTTGGAGATGGGACCCATTTATGTTTCATATACACCTTATACACACAGCCTGAAGGTAATTTCATATACGATATGAATAATTTTGTGCATGAAACAAAGTTATTTTGACCCATCAGAAAGCAAAGGTGCCACTATCTCAGCCACCCATGAGGACAATTTTGGATTTTGGAGTATTTCGGCTTTTGGAATTCTGGATAAAGAATACACAACCTGTATGTGATGCAGCCCTGGGGTAGAATAACAATGTTGAGCAACTGAACCAAGACCACCAAATATGCAACTGAACACACAACCAAAATGCATGCCCATCAATATGTATTTCACAACTATGTGCATTTTTCACCCATGGCCCCCACAAGGGAGGAGGCCGACAGGGCTCTAGCCTGGGAGCCCAGGATTAGGAAGGGGGCCCTAGGCATGATATCTTTGTAAGTTTTTATTATGTAAATCCATTTAGTTTTTTAAAAAAGAAATATAAATATTATTTTAGAGTCCTCATTTAAATTGACTTACAGTATTTTAATTTTTATCCTAAATCCTGTAGAGCCTCTCGCTGCCCTTAACCTTAGCAGTAGGTAGGGGGCCTGCCAAAGATCCTGGCCTGGGGGCCTGATTCAGTATGTGGGGGCCATGTTTTCACCAACCACAACAATTTAATGGCACTGTATGTGCAACTGTGTTCTCACAACCTTGACCTGAATGTGGATCTTCTGCACTGGGCACAAATATCACACATTCATAGGGGAACTTATGCAGGTGTAGAACACTAACGGGATTCCAGCCTTTGTCTCCTTCCTGAGGGTTCTTTGTATATTATTGCTTTTCATTACAAAACAAATACGTAACATAAGGACTTTCACTAATTTGGGGACTTTTTGTCTCACAATACCCTTCTTTTAAGCCTGGATTTCTACTCATCCAGAGGTAAAGAGCTAAAAAGGTGAGATGAATGAATAGCTAGCTTATCCCCCTCAATATGTCTTATTGGGGCCTCTACTGAACATGTAGCACAATGAGGTGCTAGAATGGACTTAAACACTTCAGGATGCAGCTGAGGGATACCTTTTTTTTTTTTTTAAAAAAAAGCTCCCATAAGTTAAAATAAAATAAAAGCAAAAGCATTGTCTGTAAGTAAAAAAGAAACAAGCACCATCACAGAGTAGGCTGGGCTAGAGCCTTTTTAAAATTGGACCCCCCTCCACATTGTTGGATTTTTATTAACCGCGCCTTCTACTTGTGCTCTAAAATGGTAAAGTCCACTGTCACCTCATTCCACTGCATCTGTACACTAAGCCCATAGTACGGTTAATGCCTTCTAAGTGAGAAGTAACCTCCTGCAAGAGGGGAATACCTAAAGTGGGGATGAGCAATTCCCATAATCCTTCACTACCAGCTATGCTAGCTAGGGCTGCTGGGAGCTGGAGTCCAATAACAACTAGCTGGCCACTCCTGTCCCTCCCTGACCTAAACTGTTCTGCTTGTCCCAAATACGTTTTTGGAAACTGCAGCACACAGGATATTCACGTACAGTACTGTGCAGCCCAGTCTCAAGCATGTTTACTCAGAGGAAAGCCCCATATAGGTCAATAGGACTTCTTCCCAGACACATGTAAATTGGACTGCAGGCTTCTTTTGGATCTCTGCTACAGTTCCTATTGTGCAAATCTAAATGGCTGACAATTCAGAAGGGATGTGAGGTTTTGCAGAGACTGACTTATTTATGAGATGTTCATGCATCTATGAGAGATTAATGGTGGCGACAAGCAGAGCTTGTTTTTAACTACCAGAAATCTTCAGACAGCTTGGCCACACCTTCTGCCTTATCCATACCCTCCAACATTTCACAGATGAAAACCAGGACATATGGGCCAAGCAACGTCAGAGTGTGGTCAAGATGGCAAAAGTTGTTAATGGGGAAGAACACATAAGCTAGGAAAGGCTGCAGCAGTTTGCTTTTGCTTGAGTCTACAGGGCAGGGCAAGATTCAGATCCTCCTCTCCCCACCCCACCCCCACCCTGCTGCATTGACTTCAGACTACTTTTGCACTTTGAACTCAGGAGATTATCAGACTCAGCAAATGTGGCACAAACACAACGCCAGCGGAACGCAAAAGGACACCAATATCAGACGATGACATCGTTTTGCGTTCTGCTGGTGTTATGCTAGCATACCTTTTTATTGACAGCTGAAGCCATCAATAGATCGCCCATCCCGTTTTGGTGCTGGCATTGCCGGCATGAGAAACCACGGGCCATTTAAATCTTGTCACTACAGCAAGAATAGCTGGTCCAGGCACAAACACCTCCGGGTGAGATCAGGACATCCAGGTAAGTTTTGCTCTTTTTCTGACCTTCCCCAGGTTACTTGGAACTTCTAAAGCGTGTTTAGGTGCTTTTAAAAACTTTTAATGTGTTATTTTTATTTTTGAATTTCCCGCACGACAAAGTCTCGCGGGATTTTAGAAGAGGGAGTGAACGGGGCTCAGTTCACTTCCTCTTTATTGCCAGGGCTGCCTTTGCTGGGAGAGGAAGGTAAGTGCAGGGGAAGCATTCTTTTGCTGGCATAAAAATGAGGGTTTTTTATGCCAGCAAAATAATGTTTTAAAGGGGGTTGTCTGATAATCTCCTCAGTTTGAAGAACTGAAATGAGTTGAGACCAAAGGGTGAAAGTGGGAAGAGGGGAGAGAAACTTGCACATTTTTTAAGCAGCTGGAAAAGTGGGAAGACACAGGAGTAATCAGGACTGTCTTTGCCAAATCGGGACAATTGGAACGTATGTGTACCTTTTTTTAAATGACATCTTCTGAAGTGCTTGGCCACAACAGCTGCTCTGGAGGGCCAACTGGAACATGGTGGAGACTTGGCTCCCAGCAGCAGGCTTGGTGACAAAAGTGGGGGCAGCCAGGAGAAAAACTAAGAGGGCCAGGGCCAGACAGACAGCAGGGATGGCATAGCCAGTAAGGAAGTCCACATTCTGCTGGATAAAGGCAACTACGAGCAGGGAGATCACAGCCCCAATGTTAATACTCCAGTAGAACCAGTTGAAGAAACGTCGGGTAGCATCCCGGCCACGGTCTGTCACCTGCAATTAAAATATTTGTATAAACACAGGTAAATGTTTTCATTAACCAGTTAGTGGTGTGGCTGAACCCTGTAAGAATTGTCTCTTGGGAGATTATCAGACAGGCCTTTAAAACCCATCCCTGTCCTGGTACCCCCCCACCCCTGTTTTACTTTAAACCAAAACTTTTCATACTTTTCTTACCCTAGTCCCAATATAAGAACTGCTCCCCCTCCCCTTTGCTGGCTGGGAGTAAATGTAGCAGTCGCAAAGCTGCATTCACGTCCCATAAAGTAAATCCCATCTGTTTTCGCAAGAGAACGATGCACAGGAAATTTTAAAAGAAAAAGAAACATCAAAAGCAAAAAACAAGCCCCAAAACATCCCCCCCAAAATCCCGAGTAACCCAGGGAGGGTTAAAAAAAGGGTGTCACTTACCTCCTCGTCCTGATCGCACCCAGAAGTGTTCTGCAGCGACCTCCGGTGACATCACAGTGACGCTGGCATTGCGCCAGCAGAACAGGGCTCCATTTCAGACGCCCGTGATTCCATTACTGAAACGGAACGGGCTTTTTATTAACGGCTTTTCCCCGTGAATGAGAAAACACAGGGACAGAACAGGGGCACAACGGAGGGAGAACGGGAGAGGGACGATGTCATCTGAAAAGTAAATCCTTTCATGACCTTGTTGCATCCCTGTCCCAGATTATAAAGCCAGTCTGATAATCTTCTTGGTCACAGCTTAGAAGAGTTACTTGTTGGACTACAGCACCCAGAGTCCCCAGCCAGGATGGCCAGTGGCCAAGCTGGCTGGGAGATCTTGAATTTATAATCCAAAAAAATTAACTTTTCCAAGTTGTGTCCTACATGACCAGGTAAATTACTCAGGTGAAAGGCATTTAATTCTTCTTTTTACTTGTGTTTTTCTTTGACTTTTAGGCCCTCCTTGTGTAGGTGGACTTACAGAGATTTAGTAAAGTTTATGGATTCATTCACAAGTTTAATTTAGGGGCAGTAAAGTCATGGGAAGAAACAAACATAAAAATAGAATGAGCTGCCACCACTGAGGCACTGAGGCAGAGATCAACAGAGACAAACATATCCTTCTGACCTACTCCATCCCTTGGGAGGGGGAGCAGAATTAGTTGTCCACTGCAGTGCATTGACAGTTTCTTGGCTTGTGTACAACAACAGGAATAAACAAGACAGGGTAGAAAAGATTCAGCTAGGATGCATGAAACTCCATGGGAGTGCTGTAACGGTTCCTATAGCATGTCCAAACACTGTATTTGTGGACTCTAGCTGCAGAAGAATTAAGTAGCAATGAAGTTGTTGTTGTGTGCCTTCAAATTGTTTCCAACTTATGGCAGTCCTAAGGCAAACTTATCACAAGATTTTCTTGGCAAGATTTGTTCAGAGGGGGGATGATTCCTCTGAGGCTGAGAGAGTGTGGCTTGTCCAAGGTCACCCAGTGGGTTTCCATGGCCAAGCAGGGAATCAAACCCTAGTCTCCAGGGTCATAGTCCAGCACTCAGACCACTACACCACACTGGCTCTCACAATCTAAAAAGACAGGAGATGAAGAATTAACCAAAACCTTCTGAACAATGAGGAAAGGTAGTTCCTTCTGTTAAAAGTCACTGTGTGGTTACACCATTGTTTTCTCAACAGATCTGTGGTGAGAATAAAAGATGAAAGATGCAGTGAAAAAACACAGGGCTCATCTCTCTGGCTTTTCTTCACAAACGAAGATTCCAGGAAGGACTCATCCTGAGCTTTCTGCAAGCACGCTGATGACTAAAAAGGCCAATCCAAGATAAACAAGTCCGGTTGCAAAAAGCACAGCAGAAGGTCTCCTTGGGTGATGTTTCCGGGTTGTGATTCTTTTTGTGTTGTCGTTTCTCTTCAAGACTTGTTCAGCGTGAGTTCTCAAATAAGGCTGCAGCATTGTGGATAGTGCGTCTCCATGCCTCCCGATGTGAGGCCAGGGCGGACCATTGTTGGTGATCACCCTTACTACCTCGTAGTAGTGGCATCTCGTAGCAGCAGCGGCATACCTTAATGCTTTTTTCCGGCCTTGGGTGCCCCCATAAGCCGCACATTCCAGATGGTGGCTGCAATGACACTCACATTAATTCTTTGCTGCGGCCATGTGTATATTGTTAAAGTTGTCCAAGATGTGCTGGAGAGATAGAGCAATTTTTTTTATATGCGAGTAAAACAAAAAATAACCATCCTATTTTATCACTTTAGTGAGCAATCACTAAGGTGAAAATCCAACATGGTGGCAGCGGGCTCCTGCTAGCAAACCCTGTCCCTGCTCTCACCCGGCCAATCAGCTTTGTGCTTCCCTTTAAATTTTCTGTTGTTAAATAGTCCAACGAGCAGGAACGCACACCCCACCTCACGGTTTTTTTAAAAAAGCACGGAGAAAGCCATGAAGGCTTTTACTACATTGTTTTTGCTGTTTTGGGCTCCCCTCCTTCCAAATAGAGTGGATTAGTGCAGGAACCCATTTAGACAGGGAGGATTCCCAGCAAATTCCATGAGGGGTATTTTCACCATCTAGACAACTCCACAGAAGTGTTATAAGCTAAAGCTGATATCAAATCCTGTGAATGACGCAGGCCAATTACATGGTGAAAGCCTTATCTGGAAGCACTGAAGAATGTCATATTACAATGTAGAAGTGCCACTGGAATTCTCTTGAACTGGAAAGAAGAACTAAGCCACCCTACTGTTCTGCCACAGGCATGGTACTTTCTTTTTCTTTCTAAGGAGCTTGCTGAAGAAATCACCCCCTCTCCATCTTCTCTTTTCCAAGCTTTTACAGTTTCAAACAAAAGATTTTTTTAAAAAGTCACGTAAAAGAAATAATTTGCATTAAAATTGCAATAGTTTCCAAGCAAAGGAATACTGTACTTCACTTTCTGAGGCTTCAACACAAGTGTTTCTCTATAAAGCTTCAATGAACACACCAAAAAATGGAAACGGAGAACTGTGTGTTTTAGTCCAAAGTCCCAAGGCTGCAGAACCCTTTGCAATTTTTCTTTTGTTTTTAAAGAATTTGCAGCATGTTGAAAGATTAGTACAAAGACTTCTCAAACTTTTAGTGCAGACTTCAGAAACCATTCTGGGTTTTGTGTGTATGTCTTTAAATTTTTTTTTTTAAAAAAAGTTACATGTATTGCTATCTTGGTAGGAAAACTACGAAATTTACATTTAATACAAAAGCACTAACAGGGTGAGGGCACATTGAATGATGATTAAAACACAGTACTTTAAAAAAAAATAACAAGGCCAAAAAAAGAAACAGAAAAAAATATATCAAACATCTATTAAATTCATCACCAGCCACTCAACAGAAGAAAACCAAACTGTTGGGTTCAGATAGATCTCCAGATTATTCAAATCATAGTTGCAAAATCCAGTAACAAACAAAAGAATTACATAATAGAAACATAGAGTTGGAAGAGACCACAAGGGCCATCCAGTCCAACCCCCTGCCCTGCAGGAATAAACAATCAAAGCATTCCTGACAGATGGCCATCCAGCCTCTGTTTAAAAACCGCCAAAGAAGGAGACTCCACCACACTCCCAGGCAGCGCATTCCACCACCAAACAGCTCTTACTGTCATGAAGTTCTTCCTAATGTGTAGGTACATGTGAAGTTGAAAAGCCATCTCAATTTTTGCCACATATCAAACTTTATAAGATCAAAGCCACAGTCTCTTACCTGATCCGCACCAAAGGGCGTGAGGTTAGCTTTGACTGAACTGATGCCCAGCGCAAGAAGGAGTAGACCCGTGTACATGATGGGGGCACAGTACTGGCTTGGCAGTTGCTGATTGCACTCTTTGCTCCCCTTTTGACACGAGGGCTGTACCGGGTAAGCTGGCATCTCTCCGCACAGCCACAGCCGTCCATCCTGTGAGGCCACAGCAGGCAGCAGGCAGGCAGTCAGCAGGTAGAGCAGGAAGCTCAAGGCGATAGTCCAATACCGGCCTAGGTAAGCATCGGCAAGCCACCCTCCAATGGGTGAAAGCAGGTAGGAGGCCCCCAGGAAGAGGAGGGCTGCCCGCGAAGCCTGAGACCCACCCCAATTGAAGATGCTGCTGTTGAGATAGAGGACAAGGTTGGAGACAATGCCAAAGAAAGCTGCTCGCTCCAGAATCTCCACTAGCAACACAGCAGCACAGGCAGCCTTTCTGCCCTCAAAGGGGGAGACAGCAGGCCTGTCTAGAGCCTCCTCCTGTCCTAAGAGGGGCTTGCACTCCCCTCGGGCACCCGGTGAGGCCATGCAGGCCCTCTCGCAGAATCCTTGCTTTTCCCCACTCAAAGTAGGCCTGGTTCCTTGCCTTCTTTCAGTTGCTCCCTTTTCAGTCACTCAGTAACTTTCTGGATTTTTAAAAAATCTTTCTTCTTCTACGTCTTGCTCTCCTATATTCTTCAAAATGTGTTGATCTTCAGTCTTCTCCAAAGCCTTTCAACATGGCTTGCACTTCCCCATTTCTCTGCTCAAATACAGACATCATATGACAGCTCATTTCCCTGAAAGGAAACTTTTATATTACGCTGGCCAGAGTGGGTTCCCCTTTCACATGAGCTTTCACATGTTTTCTCCCTCCCCTTCAGGCTCTCACCCTTAAATAAAAGAGCAGTTCTTTGGCCAAATTGTTATTTTTTTCCCTGTTCCCCGAGCTGTCCTTTCTCCATGAGTTCACTCAGGCCACAATGTGATGAGATGTCAGGGAGTCATAAAAACTGATAGAATTTTAGCCACAACTAGTCCTGTTCCTCTGTCTTCCTTTTAAGAGAGTAAACAATTGATATCAATTATCATTTACTTCTCTATCACCTTCAAAGGTTTCTTTTTTTTTTTTTAACTCTCAGTAGAATAGGCTCATATTATCTCTAAGTGTACTTTTGGAGGCACATACCATTGACTGGTGAATAGTAGTCACTTGATTGATTGGAGTTCACAGTATTCCAGGGGAGTAAGAAGACAAAAGGGGGTCAGATCATGATGGGCACTGGACACTATCAAAAATGTTTCTGTGGAAAAAAGTTTTCATGGGTAATGACAAAAATAACCTCTAACTAATGCATTTTAATTAATATGGTGTGAAGCTTCAAAAAAAAAGTAAATCAATTTACAATACTGTACACAATATTTTCACATACAATATAGTCATGTAATGACTAGGAAGTAAATCCATATTGTGTAAGTCATCCTATTACAGTATAATGATCTGAACTGTTTATAAGGCTGCACATACGGTGTTTTCTCAGCATTGTGCAGTGAACTGTCCACTTGAATTTCCTTCATGTGTGTTATAGTAGGACCCCTGTATCTGTGGGGGATTGGTTCCGGTCCCCCACAGATAGAGAGGACATGTTTTCTAGGAAGACTCTATGGTATCTGTGTTGAAACTGAAACCGCAGATAATTAAAGATGGTGGCCAGGAATGAATTACTTGTGTTATTATTCTCCACAAGTTGCCACCGCTGCACAGTATTTTTTTTTTTACTTTAAATCTAAAGTACGCAAGTGTGACCTTCCATTTAAAAAAGCTGTTTGGTTGCCTCAGTGAAGCGAAAAAGTGCACAATCCATACCGCAAAATTCCAAAATGGTGCTTCCAGTCCCTTTGTTGCCAGCAAGCCCCCTCCCCCATATCTGACCAATCAGGTTTCCACTTCCGCTTTTATCTGGGAATGTGCTGCACTGAGATTTGGTTGTCCTAACGAGCAGGAATGCACATTCCCCACACACTTTTTAAAAAACCTTAGGAGAAGCCCAGTTGTGGTGTTAACTTGATATACATCATCCCCTCCTAACTTGTCATTTCATTTGTTGTCTGTCCTCTCTGTGACATGTTTTTTAAGTTTATGTTAAATAAAGCAGGGGGGGGGAATTGTCCTTATTTAAGCTCAATCTTCAAAGCTTATTATTGCTAGATTCTCCCATTCATTTTTCCATAGGGGTAATATACTTTTCCAATCTTCTTTATATTTTCCAGTGCAATTGTTCATCTATCCATTTCATACATCTCATATAACTTACGAAGCTTTCTTTGGAAAGCACAGAAGGAGTATAAGTGAAAGACGACATCATTTGGACACCTAAACCAGAATCCTCTGTAAATTATGCTGAAGTAACTAGGGATCATGAGTGAGCCAGTATGATGTAGTGGTTTGAATGTTGGACTAGGATTCTGGAAGATGAGACTTCGAATCTTTGCTCAGCCATGGGAATTCACTAGGTGACCTTGGGCAAATCATACTCTCTGGAATTTATCAGATGAGCCCCTTAAAAATGGAAATTATGTCAGCAAAAGAATGTCCCCCCACTGCACTTACCTCTAATCCCGACAAAGGCTTCCCTGGCAATGAAAGAAGAAGTGACTGGAGCTCCATTCACTTCCTCATTCAAAATCCTGCGTATTCTCGTGAGAATACATAGCACGGGAAATACAAAAATAAAACAAAAGATAGCACTAAAAGTTACACCAAGAACCTAAACACACTAAAAAACTTCGAAGCAACCCAGGAATGGTCATAGAAAGTGCATCACTTACATGGCTGTCCCGATCTCACGTTCGTGCTGGACTGGCCATTGATGCTGTATTGCCGTGAGTACAATGGCGTGAGGTTTCACACGGCAGCAATGCCAGCACACAAGCACAACAGGGGATCTATTGACGACTTCATAATGATGTGGCATCATTATGATGCCATATTTTATGCCTCTGATAAAGTCCTCTCAGTCTCACAGCAACGGCAAACTCCCTCTGAATAAATCTTGCTAAGAAAACCCCATGATAGGGTTGCCATAAGTCAGAGTTGACTTGAAGTCACATAACCACACAACTCGGCATCATTTCACTGCAAGGAGTCTTCTGGATATTATGCAAGAAGATATCTAATAGTGCCTTGCAAAATGGTTTTATCTGGCTGTGCAACAGGAGCTGAATGAGAAAATGGGGCAGTGGCCCCCTTCAATCATCTCATGGCTGTGCTGTTTGGGGCCAGGAGAAGGGCAAGCAGATTGGCAGAAGTGACCACAGCAAATGGTGAAACTACTCTTTGAAAGGTTGCATCTTGCTCAAGATGTTCCCCAAACACAAACATATAACTGTCCTTTTCTTGTGGGAGGTGTTGTGTTACTCAATGCATAATTCTCTCCAGACATATCCTATATAAGCAAAGGGTTGGACTAGACAACTCTTGAGACCCTTTCCAGCTCACAGTTATCAACATTTGCCATTCTTTGTCCCCAAATCTTGAAAAATTCTATTCTCTGAGATTGTTTTAGAGACAAGTGATTTAACCTACCAATGTTTGAAGTTAGGTAGCATTTTTTCTACATCATGCTTGCTGTTTTATTTTAACTCTGCTCCTCTTACCTCTTTGTGTCACCTCTGTTTTAGAGATGTATAGATCAGGACATAACAAAGTTCGTGTTAGAGCTAATCATTAAAGAAGATTAATTTGTTGGTGTTAAACTATTGAGTTTAATTTACTTAGTCATTAAACTGGAATAAAAACCATTTAAAATTGCTTAAAAAAATAGCCAATAACAAATTAAAGTAACAAGAAATACTGATGTGTTACCTTTTAAAAAACCCACTATTAGCATTTAATAATTAAAATAATAAATTTCAGAAACGGCTATTGGATGTTTTAACTAATTAGTGGTAACAAATGAGTTGCTAACATATTATTTTCAAGCAGTGACTAAGGACTTTATCAGACGCAGTCTTTAAAACATCCTTTTGCCGGCACAAAAGAAAGCATTTTTATGCCGGCAAAAGAACGTCTGCCCCCCTCCCCCTGGCACTCACCTCCTTTCCTGGCAAAGGCTCTTCTGTGAATGAAGAGGAAGTGAACGGAGCCCCATTCACTTCCTTGTTTGAAATCTCGCACAATTTCATTGCGTGGAAAATTTAAAAAACAAACAAAAATAAACCTTAAAAAGTGAAGCAAAGCACATATGCACAATTTAAAAGTCACAAGTAACCCAGCAAAGGTAATAAAAAGAGCAAAACTTACCTGGATGTCCTGATCTCACCTGGAAGTGTTCACTCCAGAGTGGCCATTGTAGGGGTAAGTACGTGATTTCAACGGCCCAAGGTATGGCATGCCAGCAATGCTGGCAAAAAAGCGGCAGGAGGATCTATTGATGGTTTAAGCAATCAAGTAAAAATAACGGTATGTGATTTTGCCTTTTTAAAACCACGAAAGGATGACGTTGTCTGATCCATGCGCCCTTTTGCAGTTGTGTGGCGTCCTTATGATGCTGTATTATGCATGTCTGATATAAGTCCTTAGATCAACAGAAGGGTCATTGTTGGTTTTCCCCTGGAGATTCTGGGAAACATTTTCATCCAGAAATCAAGACCCTGCTTCCAGACAATGTTTAAGAAAATCACAAGGGGTTGTTTCTACATTACATCCCTTGGGATTTGTATTTTCGTGAAGTAGCCAGAATTGTCTGCCAGAGAACTCTAATGCTGTAGTTCAGGGAAGTGGACTAGAAATTCTTAATAACTCACCAAACTCACCAATACCAAAACACAAACCACAGGATTCCATAGGACGGAGCCGTGGCAGTTCAAATGGTACCCAAGTGCTATAATTGTGTAGCGCAGCTACAACCAAGGTGCTGTTTTGAAAACTGGGCCTAGCAGTGTTTTTGTTCTCTTACCCTCATCCTTCCTTTGTGGTCTTCTGTGCGGATGAGTCAGTCAAAACTCCCTGATTGGGACATTCAGGGGGAGATGATTAGAAGGCAGGCCCTTACTTCACGGAAACAATAACATTTCCTCATAACAGTGTTAAGAGTATCACAGAGGGGCATTGGTCAATTTCTACCTCAGCCTGGGAATAAGCAACTGCAGTGGGGAAAAGTGAGGAGGGATGGAAAGACACCATGTACACCCACTGTAGTAAGGTTGCCAGATGAAATAAGGGACAGGGCTGCTGTCCCTTTAATGGTTGCAAAGAACCATTAACCATCTCTTACACAACCATTAAAGGGACAGGAGCACCGGCTCTTATTTCACCTGACAACCCTATATTGTAGGGAAGCAAAACGTTGGTGAGAGATGGAGGGCGGTTTCTCCATTGGCCTGTACTCTGGCAGCCCAAAACCACAAATAGGACAATTATTGAAAAAGTGTCACTATGTTTATAGTATCAAAAATATGTGTTAATTTTTTTAAAAATGTGTTAATTATACTTATATTGCAAATGGGAAAATTATTTTCATTATGTTGATTCCAACTTGCTGTCTAAATTTATATTATGTAACTGTCCAAAAACCTTACTGGAATGTAGGCGAAAAGCCCATCCATCATTTAAGTGCCCCCACTTCCCTTATCCCTGTTTTGAGCTGAGGAAAAAAGAACAACTACATGAATTTTGGAAAACTCCATTTCTCACCCACCAAAAGGGAACAAGTGGTAAACATGCATGCACAGGAAGAATGCAAGGAACCAAAAGCATTATCTATAAACATAAACTATAAGCCAGACCCAACCCTCCATCCCACAAACAATGCCTATCCCACCCTACCTTAGCTCTGCATCACCAATACTCCACAAGAAAATTTATCAGAGCTCTTTTTAAGAAACTGGGACAGCTCAGCAGTTAGAGTCCTGTTCAAATTCTTCTTCATCTCCACAGATTCTTCTACTGTATTTTCCAAGCATCTCCTCATTGCTGTCCTTCCTCCATTGTACACTGGACAGTACTCCAGTGAAGTGTCCTGGAGTGTTCTCTCCACTCTTCCACCTTCTTAGTTCTCACTTTTCCAGTTCTTCTCATGTTCTAGGTACAGTCCCCAGATTCTTTGCAGTTGATCACTAATACTCTGAGCTGTCCCACGGCCTCTTCCTCTTCCTCTTCCTTCTTCCTCAAAGAACTCTCCATTTTGCCCTTCCCTGCCTCTTATCCCTGCAGCTGCCTCCCTGAAATCTTTGTGATGGCACATTTTTTTCATTCTTCGAATGTTGTCTTGTTACTATGTACCTTGCAATCGATTGCAACTTATAACTACTCTATTCTAGTGTTTTCTTGACAAAAGGTTTGTCATTGCCTTCCTCTAAAGCCCTGACTTGCCAAGGTCATGCAGTAGGTTTCAATGGCTGAGCAGGAATTGAAACTCTGGCCTCTGGGTCCTACTCCAACACTCAAACCACAACATTATACCAGCTATACTTTCTTTGAATACCTGCTCAGAAGCCATATTTCCTATGAAGCCTTTGGCCCACCCCCTAGTTTTTCTTCCTTACTGAAACTGATCCCCATACCAGAGGAGTGGATGACTGCTCCCATACTGTCCAACTGCAACTCCCATCACCCTTCAGTACTTGCTATGTTGTCTAGGACTGTTGGAAGTTGTAGTCCTACAGCATCTAGGGGCTATAAGTTGTCCACCCCTGCCCTACTAAAGAAAAGCCTAAGGTGCCGTTTACACGATGAAAATGTAGTGGGAAGAATTTGTGTCGAACCCTGGTTGTTTACACTACATCAGGTCAGGCACGTGATTTTCGGAAGGGGGGGCACCTTTTATCCCACAACCTGCAGGACTTCCAGTCCCACGGTTTGTGCCGGTTTTTAAAAAAGTCACGGGAAGATTCGGAAAATCAGAAATGTAAACAGCCCAGGACAAGCTATCTCAGTACTAGGTGATGACCGGAAATGGTGACCGGGGGCAGGCTCAGAGATCAGTGACCAGAAAAGGAGGGGTCAGTCACCCGTTCAACAGATTCAGCCTCAGCAGCTGAAAACCAAGGCATCCCTTCCAGCTGCACGAAGGTTTGTGTGTGTGCATGCGTGTGTGTGTACTAAATCACCCTGTTCAATGGATTTCTATACTGCAAACCCTTCAGCTTTAACCTGTTCCTCAATTGCATGTTACAAAGAGATCGTGGGCAGAGGGTCGCCCATTCATCCCCTGCCTTGATCACCTCCCTGAGTCTGAACAGATAATCAAACATTCATCACCCCCCCCAAGGCACAGTAAAATTTGCTAGCATCTGAGCAGATTATCACACATTCATTCATCCCCCCCACACAAGGCACAAGTTTAAAATGCCAGCATCTGGGTCTTTCAGAATGCCTTGGGTGTCACTGGCTTGAAACCTTCACTCCACAGCTGCCTCTGCTTAAAGGGTTAACATTTTAAAGAGACAGGGCAATTGCAAACCTCTGCCCCCTTGCACTCGGCTTGTACTGGCTTGGGCTGCATGGCCTCCAGTCCGCTCTGCTTTTGATCTCTCTCACACTCCCCAGCAACAACTGATCGCTCATTCCCCCCGCCCCCAGTTTAGCTGGCTTTACATGGTGTTCTTTCATTTCTAAAGGAAAGCACAGGGTTTAGCCACTGATCGCTCCTGCCTCCCCCGGATTCCTTCCCCGATCCCCTCAGCACCTCATCCCAAAATCAACACTCATTAACCCCCTCATTTCCAACCAGAAGCCTGAACAAACATTTGAACCAGCCAATAGCATCACTCGTGGCCCAGAATTCTAAAGGAAGTACGTCACTGAGGTTGTGAAAACACGAGTAATCGCATCCTTGATTGACAGCCAAAAAAAAAACAAAAAACCGGTACGCTAAACATGTATAAACAGCAAAAGCACGGGATATAAGAGTGCGGGATAAATGAAAAAATACGGGACCTGATGCTGTGTAAATATGAATCATAGGAATTTCCTTAAGAGGGACAAAAATCGTTTAAACAGCACGGGACGAATATGGGATCAGGAAGTCCCAATACGCCCCGTGACAAAAATTGCCGTGTAACTGGCACCTGTGTGTTTAGAACTGAATTGAATACATAATCCTCCCGCTTTTTATAATTGCCCCTACATCTCTTTGTCCATAGCTTTGCCTCCATTTAATTTTAGGATGTAATATCCTTGCAGCAGGCACTTGCATCTTGTTTTTAGATTATACCTGGGAAGAGAAGGGTAAAACTTTGTCTCACTGGTCCTCAGTTCTGCTAAAAACTGTGGGAGAGGACACAGCAGTTGGAGGCTAATGGCTCCTATGTCTGTGGAGTGGTGAATCCACTCAAGGGCTTAGCCCAAACATTAAATGATCTGCCAGAGGTATTGGCTGCTTTCCCCTAAAGAGGTTCAGCAACTTGGATAGCTCACTTAAACTTTGGAGTAAAACCCAAAATGGATTGAGTAAACAAAATGACAAATAGCAACAGCAGCAAGCAGCAAGAACATCAAATACTGAAAGGATTGGTAGTGACACTTCCAGATGGAGAACTCCTACCACCAAGTCTCAAAAGGCGTTGAGGGGGAGTGGTAATCAAAAGGTAGAAGACAGAGTGAGGAAATCTGTGAAGACTACAATTTGAAATGGGCAACATCTGGATCACCCATAAAATGCCATGAATGAATCCTCTGAGGAAAGAAATGGTAGATCTACAAAGGTAAGCACAATCCCCTGAGGACATTCCTGTGTATATCTGCAGTAAAGGGCATGTTCAAACAAGAATGCTGCTGAACATAAATTCTTTTGAACACTATGTTCCTATTACAGCAGTTGTAAGAGGAATATGAATTAAATGCTAAAAGCAATGAACATTCAAAGCTGGAAAAAAACCTCTCTGAAAAGCAATATGAACGTGCCCTCTAACGTAAACTCATCATTTTTAACATGGAAGTGTACAGAAGAGAGATTTGATCTCACAATTCCCATGAGTCAATTAAGAGTCTGCTGGCTATTGTTCCAATTGCCTAGTCATGTTATCCACTTAATATGTAACTTGCAGCACACCAGAACAATCACCTGTCATTCCTTAGTGCATAAGGGCCAGATAGTTGTATTCCGAGCATAAGAGCATCTCTCCCATTGCTCATTATTCTAGAGAAAGTCTTCTCTTTTTTTCAGGGAGCCAGAGAGTCTATCGTTGAGCAAAGCCAAAGAAGGCTGACATGACAGAAGACCCCCATGTGCTCACTTTAACAGATGCAAGATTTCATATGGAGAAAGAGCATTGTGCCATTTTGAGTAGTTGTCCAGCAGACTGAATGACTATATTTCTTCCACCGTAGAGCTTCAATAGTGGGAGAATTTATTCCTACTAAGGAGGCCTGGTGGCGCAGTGGTTAAATGCCAGTACTGCAAGCCACAATGTTGTGAGTTAGATGCCAGAGAGCTCCAAGGTGGACTTAGCCTTCCATCCTTCTGTAGGTCAGTAAAATGAGTACCCAGCTTGTTGGGGGCAATTAGCTAAAAAAAATTTGCAAACTACTTAGGGAGTGCTTTGGCACTGATAAGCGGTATTATAAATATCAATGCTATTGCTACTACAATTCTCACTTCTGTACCAGTATTACACAGAAGCTTTGTTATAAATGTAATTGGAGAATGCTACCATACACTAGTGCAATTCACTCTATGGACTTCATCAGACCACTCCCCAGAAAAGTTCTTTTGATGGCATAAATTGTGGCATTTTTATGCCAGCAAAAAAATCCACCACCACACTTACCTTTACAAGCATCAATGAGGCTTTCCCGGCAGTAATGGAGCACAAACAGAGCTCCATTTACTTCCGGGGTTGAAATCGCCCAGATTCTTGCAAGAAGATGCTCGTATGGGAAATTTAAAACTAAACACACACACACACAGTTCAGGAAAGCACAAAAACACAATTTAAAAGTCCCAAGTACCTGGGGTGGTCTTAAAAAGATTGTACCCTACCTGGCTGTCATGATCTCACCTGAAAGTGTTTGCCATTCATGCTGCATTCAGGTGAGTTCAATGGTGCGTGGATTCAAACGCCGGCAATGCTGGGAACAAATTGCTATGGGGTATCAATTGATGGCTTGGGCTGTCAATAAAAAAGTATGGGTTTTTAACTAGATATTGTCATGAAAGGGTGACTTTGTCTAGTAAGCACGACCTTTCATGATCATTAGGCATCCTTATGATGCCATATTTGCTGCGTCTGATAAAATCCTATGTGGGGCTATGCATGAAGACAACACAGACACTGCAAATATTTGCACATATTGATATGCTGCTTGTATTCAAAACTATAAAAGCACTGTGCAGCAATAAAGCACCAAGCATGCACGATACACAAATACATAGAACACAACACACAAATTCTTTTTGGAGTCCAAGGAACAGATGTTGGGTTGAGCTTAACAGGGAAGGCTTAAGGGTAGCTAAACTAGTACTTAAAGCTTAAGCTAGTGCAATATGCAGCTGCTAACTTGCTGTGTGCAACATCCTACAGAAACAGCATCACACCAGTTTTAAAGGAACTATATTCATTGCCATATGCTTCCAGAGCTAATCCATGATGCTAATTATTACATTTACAGCCCTAAATGGCTTGCAACATATTTGAAGGAGCACTTCTCCCTGTATATGCTTGCTCGAGTACTGAAGCCTGCTGAGGAAGCTTTTCATAGGGCCTTACCTTTAGGATCAGTACATTATGCAAAGAGTACAGTGGCACCAGAATTGTGGAATGCTCTCCCTTAGAGTCTGGAGTGCTGTAAAGGTTGATTCAGTTCAATGCCAAATTAAAACTAGGCTGCTCAACTAGGCTTCTGAAGACAGTAATTATAGCTTGATTCTGTCCTTTGGGGCTGTGAGGTTTTATCCTTGATTTCCTTTTCTTCTGTTGCATTGTTTTAAACTATTTTATAATTGATTTGAGATATTTTTATTGGCCTACAGCTTATTGTTTGTCCCAGCTAGAGTAGACCATTGAACTTGGTAAGTCAGTCCTTAGATAATTTTAATTGATTCAACAAGTGTACTTTGGTTGGGAATAACAATTTATTCCATTCTTTGTACCATATCCTGAGATTTCCAGATAGAGGGTGGGTAACAAATGAATTTTAAAAACAGCCTGTTCCCTTCTGAGGGTTGTGTATATCCCATTAATAAATCAGTCCATCAATACAGATATAATTAGTCTTGGCATATCATCTCTTATTTACTTATTTATATTATTTATTTATTTAATTAAATTAATTTATATGCTGCCTTTCTCCCAGAAGGAATCCCAAGGCAGCTCACAAAATCACATAACATACAGTTTAAAAACAATTTAAAACCTCACAATATAAAAAATCTAAAATTACATAAAACATAAAAGTTAAAAAAATAAAAATAAACAAAATAAAAACAAAAACACACCCCAATAAAATGCCTCTGTAACCCAAGCTACATATTAAAAGCTTGCTTGCATAAAAGCATCTTTGCCTGCCAGCGAAAGGAAAGCAGGGAAGGGGCCAGCATAGCCTCCCATGGAAGGGAGTTCCAGAGGGTGGGAGCAGCCACTGAGAAGGCTCTCTTTTGTGTCCTCACCAGACAAGCCTGTGGTGGTGGTGGTACCGAGAGAAAGCCTTTCTCTGATAATCTTGAAGTCCTGGCAGGTTTGTGTGGGGAGATACGGCCTTTCAGATAGTCTGGACCCAAGCCGTATAGGGCTTTATAGGTCATACAATCATAGAATTGTAGAGTTGGAAGAGACCACAAGGGCCATCCAGTCCAACCCCCTGCCACGCAGGAAATCACGATCAAAGCATTCCTGACAGATGGCCATCCAGCCTCATGACCAGTACATTGAATTGTGCCTGGAAATGAACTGGTAGCCAGTGAAACTGTTTTAACAAGGGAGTTATATACTCCCTATAACTTCAGAACTGGAATGCCAGACATTGCTCCATACATAGGACTTTATCAGATGCAGCAAATAAGGCATCATAAGGACACCTAATGATCGCGAAAGGGCATGTGCACCAGATGTTGCCCTTTCACAATCATGTCAAATAAAAAACCTGTCCTATTTTATTGACGGCCCAAGCCATCAATAGATCCCCTGTAGCGATTTGTTGCCAGCGTTGCCGGCGTTTGAATCTGTGCACCATTGTACTCATGTGAATGCAGCGTGAATGGGCAAACACTTCTGGGTGCAATCAGGACAGCTAGTTAGGGTGCGCTCTTTTTATGACACACACACCCTGAGTACTTGGGACTTGAAAAATGTGTTTTAGTGCTTTCCTGAACTGTTTGTGTGTGTTTTTGTTTTATTTTTAAATTTCCCGCATGAATGTCTTCTCGTGAGAATCTGGGAGATTTCAACCCTGGAAGTAATTGGAGCTCTGTTTGAGCTCCGTTACTGCGGGGGAAACCTCATTGATGCTGCTGGAGGTAAGTGTGGTAAGGGGCTTCTTTTGCCAGCATAAAAATGCCACAAATTATTCCGGCAAAAGAACTCTTCTGAGGGGGTGGTGGTCTGATAAAGTCATTAGTCAGATGGTTCTACAATGCCTACAGCTCACCACTGGCCACTCAATGACTGTGGAGCTGGGGTAGCTGGAGATAAAACATGAGTCCCAAAGGGCTTTAGGCTGTTGTATGAGATCAATAGAGCATTCAAACATCCACAATGACCAAAAAGAATTATAGCTAATAGGATGACAGCTGTTCCCTGCATTCCCAGGCCTTTAAAAAGTCAGCTAAGGGCACACGAACCCAAAGGGTGCTCAGCAGTGGCTCCTCTTTGTCTTGGAAGGATGTGACCAGTGGGGTGCCACAGGGTTCTGTCCTGGGCCCAGTGCTATTCAACATCTTTATCAATGACTTGGATGAGGGAATTAGGGGCATACTTATCAAATTTGCAGATGACACCAAGTTAGGAGGAGTAGCTAATACCCTAGAGGACAGGATCAAAATTCAGAATGACCTGATAGACTGGAGAGCTGGGCCAAAGCTAACAAAATGAAATTCAATACGGAGAAATGTAAAGTACTGCATTTAGGGCGGAAAAATGAAATGCATAGATATAGGATGGGAGAGACCTGGCTGAACGAGACTACATGTGAAAGGGATCTAGGAGTCCTAGTAGACCACAAGTTGAACATGAGTCAACAGTGTGATGCGGCAGCTAAAAAGGCCAATGCGATTTTGGGCTGCATCAATAGAAGTATAGTGTCTAGATCAAGGGAAGTGATAGTGCTGCTCTATTCTGCCTTGGTCAGATCTCACCTAGAATACTGTGTCCAGTTCTGGGCACCACCATTCAAAAAGGATATTGACAAATTGGAGGGTGTCCAGAGGAGGGCGACTAAAATGCTGAAAGGTCTGGAAACCATGCCTTATGAGGAAAGACTTAGGGAGCTGGGTATGTTTAGCCTGGAAAAAAGACAGTTAAGAGGCAATATGATAGCCCTGTTTAAGTATTTGAAGGGGTGTCATGTTGAGGATGGAGCAGGCTTGTTTTCTGCTGCTCCAGAGACTGGAACACGGAGCAATGGATGCAAGATCCAGGAACAGAGATTAGGAGGAACTTTTTGACAGGAAGAGCTGTTTGGCAGTGGAACACACTGTAGGAGTAATGAGTCTAAAAAATAAAAATGTATTAAAAATTCCAGGATCTAGTCCTTTAAAAGGAAATGAAAATATTTTCTTTAACAAGAGTTAAAAAATCATTTACTTTCACAGTTATGCAGAGTGACTTAAGAATGCAGACAAACTCAATTAACATTTAAAAGTGTATTCAGAGGTCTGTGGTCTGTGATCACCCAGTTAAATTAGACTCATTACAAAAACAAAGGAGTCATTTAAAAATGCAAATCAAAAGTTTACTGAAGGTATATCAATCTCAATCTACATACTAAAACAAACTTTAAAAAGGGTTCCTAACTAACTAGGAGGATTTAGGGTAGACTCACTCAGCCCTTTAGCCATAAGAGGCTACATGGTGATTTGAAAAGCAAACATCATGGCATGGCATCCATGGCTAGGATTCCAGCCGAATGGAGAATCTAACTTCAAAAAGACTTGAACAAAGAGCAATAAAATTTAAATTAGGTCATGTGTTGAATGACCCAGCACTCCAGTTGGCTGGAAGTGTCCAGTGAAATAAGAGAAAGGGAGTTTGGGAGAACAGAAGCATGCAGGGAAAAAACCTTGACTTATTTTAGGATGTGAATGAGGTACACAAGATTGCTTTTACATTACAATTAATTATTTCCCCACATACTACACACACTCCCTCGGAGCATGGTGGGGTCTCCATCCTTGGAGGTCTTTAAACAGAGGCTAGATGGCCATCTGTCGGGGATGCTTTGATCATGATTTCCTGCGTGGCAGGGGGTTGGACTGGATGGCCCTCGTGGTCTCTTCCAACTCTGCAATTCTATGATTCTATGTCTAGATTGATTAAAAAGACCATAGAATCATAGAATCATAGAATCATAGAATTGCAGAGTTGGAAGAGACCACGAGGGCCATCCAGTCCAACCCCCTGCCACGCAGGAAATCACAATCAAAGCATCCCCGACAGATGGCCATCCAGCCTCTGTTTAAAGACCTCCAAGGAAGGAGACCCCACCACGCTCCGAGGGAGTGTGTTCCACTGCCGAACAGCTCTGACTGTCAAAAAGTTCCTCCTCATGTTGAGGTGGAATCTCTGTTCCTGGAGCTTGCACCCATTGCTCCGTGTTCCAGTCTCTGGAGCAGCAGAAAACAAGCCTGCTCCATCCTCAGCGCGACATCCCTTCAAATACTTAAACAGGGCTATCATATCGCCTCTAAACCGTCTTTTTTCCAGGCTAAACATACCCAGCTCCCTAAGTCTCTCCTCATAAGGCATTGTTTCCAGACCTTTCACCATTTTAGTTGCCCTTCTCTGGACACGCTCCAATTTGTCAATATCCTTTCTGAATTGTGGTGCCCAGAACTGGACACAGTATTCTAAGTGAGGTCTGACCAAGGCAGAATAGAGTGGCACTATTACTTCCCTTGATCTAGACACTATACTTCTATTGATACAGCCCAAAATTGCATTGGCCTTTTTAGCTGCCGCATCACACTGTTGGCTCATGTTCAACTTGTGGTCTACTAGGACTCCTAGATCCCTTTCGCACATAGTCTCATTCAGCCAGGTCTCTCCCATCCTATATTTATGCATTTCATTTTTCCGCCCTAAATGCAGTACTTTACATTTCTCCGTATTGAATTTCATTTTGTTAGCTTTGGCCCAGCTCTCCAGTCTATCCAGGTCATTCTGAATTTTGATCCTGTCCTCTAGGGTATTAGCTACTCCTCCCAATTTGGTGTCATCTGCAAATTTGATAAGTATGCCCCTAATTCCCTCATCTAAGTCATTGATAAAGATGTTGAATAGCACTGGGCCCAGGACAGAACCCTGTGGCACCCCACTGGTCACATCTTTCCAAGACGAAGAGGAGCCACTGCTGAGCACCCTTTGGGTTCGGCCGGTCAACCAATTACAAATCCATTGAACAGTTAACTTGTCTAGCCCACATTCTACAAGCTTGTTTGCAAGAATGTCATGGGGAACCTTGTCAAAGGCCTTACTGAAATCAAGGTATGCAATGTCCACAGCATTCCCTTCATCTACCAAGCTGGTAACTTTATCAAAAAAAGAGATCAGATTAGTCTGGCATGACTTGTTTCTCTGAAACCCATGCTGACTTTTTGTGATTATGGCATTGCCTTCTAAATGTTCACAGACTCTCTGTTTAATGATCTGTTCTAGAATCTTCCCTGGTATTGATGTCAGACTAACTGGACGATAGTTGTTGGGATCCTCTTTTTTCCCCTTTTTGAAGATGGGAACAACGTTTGCCCTCCTCCAGTCTGCTGGGACTTCTCCTGTTCTCCAGGAGTTCTCAAATATTATTGCCAATGGCTCTGAGATTATATTTGCCAGCTCTTTTAATACTCTTGGATGTAGTTCATCTGGTCCTGGAGATTTAAATTCATTTAGATTAAGAAGGTATTCCTGTACCACCTCTTTACTTATTTTCAGCTGGATTTCCCCTATTGTGTCCTCTGTTCCATTTTCCTCAGGTTGATCACCCTTTTCCTTTTCTGAAAACACTGAGGCAAAGAAGGTGTTGAGTAATTCTGCCTTTTCTCTGTCCCCTGTTAGCATTTTGCCATCTTCTCCACGTAGTGGCCCTATCATTTCCTGCTTCCTCCTTTTGCTGCGGACATACCCAAAAAAACCCTTTTTATTGTTCTTAACCTCCCTAGCAAGCCTGAGCTCATTCTGCACTTTAGCTTTTCTGACTTTACTCCTACACGTGTTCGCTATCTGTTTGAATTCTTCTTTGGTGATTTCCTCCCTTTTCCATTTCCTATACATGTTCCGTTTAAAACTTAGCTCCATTGAAAGTTCTTTAGTCATCCATCCTGGTTTCTTGAGACACCTCCCATTTTTCTTCCTCAATGGTACTGTTTGAAATTGTGCCTTCAGTATCTCCCTTTTGAGAAAGTCAAAACCGTCTTGAGGTCCCTTCTCTTTTAGTATTCTTGACCATGGGATCATCCCCAGTATTTCCCTGAGTTTATTGAAATCAGCTCTCCTAAAGTCAAGAATGCGTGTCTGACTATGCCTGGCTTCTCCTTTCCATTGTATAACAAACTCCAGGAGAACATGATCACTCTCACCTAAGGATCCCACCACTTGCACCCCATTAACAAGGTCGTCTCTGTTGGTTAGGATCAGATCTAAAATAGCTGACCCCCTTGTTGCCTCTTCCACCTTTTGGACCATGAAATTGTCTTCCAGGCATGTAAGGAATTTGCTAGACCTTGTAGTTTTGGCTGAGTTAGATTGCCAGCAAATATTAGGATAGTTGAAGTCACCCATCACTACTACATCTCTCCTTTCCGCATGTATGTTCATCTGTTCTAGAAAGGCAACATCCAATTCCTCCGTCTGATTTGGGGTTCTGTAGTAGAGTCCCACAATAACATCCCTGTTGTTTCCCTCCCCTTTAATTTTTATCCAGATGCTCTCCACCTGGCTTCCAGTATTGATGTCATGGATCACTTCACTGGTGTAAATATCCCTGACATATAATGCTATTCCTCCTCCTTTCCTGTTTGGCCTGTTTCTCCTATAAAGGTTATACCCCTCTATTCCTACATTCCAATCATGAGACTCGTCCCACCAGGTTTCAGTAACGCCTATTATATCATATTTGTTTTGTAGTGCAAGGAGTTCTAGTTCATCTTGCTTATTTCCCATGCTCTGTGCATTAGTGTAGAGACATCTGAGACCATGTGTTCCCTTTACTTGCTCCCTGTGCAAGTTTTTTTGCCTCCCACTGTTGGGTCCTTGCGCTGTTTGCCTTGTTCCCTCTATGACAGTTTGACTATTTTCTCCAGCCCTTTTGCCTTCCAGAATACTGTCTCCCTCCCCCATTTGACTCAGTTTAAAGCCCTCCTGATCAAATTCTTGAGAGTGTTGGCAAAAATGTTTCTTCCAACTGTTGTAAGATGCACCCCATCTCTTGCCAGAAGTCCCCCTGCATGGAAGCGCAGTCCATGATCCAAGAATCCAATTTGTTCTCGGCGACACCATCTACGGAGCCAGTTGTTTACGTCGGCTATTTTCCTCTCCCTTCTTGGACCATGCCCTTCAACTGGCAGAAGAGACGAGATGACCACCTGTGCGTTCATTTCTTTCAGCTTCCTCCCCAGGGCCAGAAAGTCCCAGACTTTGTTCCTATTCTTCCCAATTTTATTAGGGAGACACATAGCTATTTGGTTTATCCCAGAATATTTTCTGACAGTTCCTGGTACTAACAGAGACTTTTTATACCAGATCCCCAGGTTGGTTTATTTTAACCCGGATAAAATTGGAAAGGACAAGTAGAAAATCTGGGACTTTTCTGTCAGTCTGGATGCATCCTAGTTGGTTTTACTCTGTTGGTTATGTTTATCATTTTGTCATCTTGCCCCGCTGTTTTATTTCTGCCATTTTAATGACTTTGTTCCCATCATTTTCATTTTATTGTATTATGATTGCGGTTGTGATTGGTAGCCCCTATGAAAGCCTTACAGCAGAGAATATTTCATTTACAAGTGTGCATAAAAACACATTTAATTACACACACATGTACTGTACTTGAAAATATGCATTTAAATGGCCGACTATATTTTCTAGGCTTGAATGGCATAATGTTTTGTAGCCGCTCAGTACATCTCATTTGAAAAATACTAAAATACTGTTGGCCCTCCATATCCACATATTCTGTATCCATGGCTTGAAAATATTCCCGGGAGGAAAAAAACTCCAAAAAGCAAACCTTGATTTTGCCATTTTATATAACGGACACCATTTTACTATGACACTGTATATAATGGGACTTGAGCATCCACAGATTTTGGTATCCACGGGAGGGGGGTGTCCTGGAACCAAACCCCAGCGGATAACAATGTCCACTGTATATGTACTTGAAAATCCATTCCCCAAGTATCACAGTACTTTGTGTAAGCCAAAGCTGGCAGGCAAGTCTTGACACTAGGTACAAACAGATTCAATACACCCTTGTAACTTGTAAACATAATGAGAAAATAGGTATTATTGACCAGCTGAGATACTTTATCAGCTTTAAGAATCCTTTCAGTAACAAGGGAAAGACATTTGACTAAATGAAATTTAATGAGGCATTTGAAAAGACAGACACTGCTAGAGGCCGTTTAAGTAGCAAATTGGAAGACATATAAATCAAGTCAGCTATTAACTACTCTGGCCTCCACAATAATCTGGCTCTGGGTGGTGAGTAATTAACAAATAATCAAGAATGGCATGTCTTTGGTGCAGCACATGAGGGCAAAGAACATGGTGACACAAATGAAGCTGTGGATCAGGAGGGGAAGCAGCTGAGTGTTATGGCAGCAACAGGCATCCTGGAGGGGGCAGAACACAACAGATTTCTCTCACAACATTGAATTTCTCTCTGTGCCGTCATGTAGCATGTCATGGGAGCCAATTGTAGTTTATTATATTGTTATACAGGTCTGGCAAATCCCTGCTGTATTCACAGGAACATAGTTATGGGGGGAGATGAGGCCCTTGCCCCCACAAATAAGAATTCTCTCCCTCCCACGAAATTTTTCTCCAGTCCCCAAATTTCTAGCATGAGACACAGGAAAATATTCACACTTAAAACTCCAACATTTGCTGTGCTTGCATTCCCTTGGTAAATTTACCTGCCCCTCCCCCTTTGGATGCCTCAATTGCATTTCTAAAGGCTCAACTGAAGTTTTAAGTTCCTGCAGTGCTAAAGATTTGGGAATGAAAGGGAAATTTAACTGTCTTTAAACTCGAACAGTTGGACAGACTAGAGGAATAACTGTAGTACAGACAGACAGAGAACTGATCCATTATTAAACTGATCCTCTGCCTTTATCCCAGATTAGTTTTTCTAATCTAGATTGGAAATTTGTAGGAGAAGGCTGCATGATTCCACCAAAGCACAAAACTATCTGGGGTAGAACAAGTGCAAATTCAGTCTTCTGAAAATCTTGGCTTTTGTTTGGAAATTATGTATTAGATAGTCTCATATCACCTCCAGTTCTCTGAGAGGTTGGGGGGGGGTTCCACTGCATGCTCAGGGGCTCCCCCCCCCCTTTGGAGGGAGATTTCAATAGTTTTAGGGGCATTTTGTGACATTTTTGTTTTATTTGCAAATGTACTGATTGAGCACAAGTGGAGGTTCACAGCTTAAACCCGTTCTGACGCACATCTCTTCATATTTCAGTCAGCTAAAACTCACCTTCAGAGTGATCTTTGCAGAAACCTTTTCTGTTTTTGTCTGAATTCATCTCTTCCCTCCCCCATAGCCTGCAAATCTGATTTTTTTAAAGTAGAAATTGTTACATTCCCGGGGGGGGGGGGAGAAGAGTCATTCCATTCATATATACTGTACTGTATCGGTTGTCTCTCTCTGGCTTTTCTTCGCAAACGAAGATTCAGGAAGGACTCATCCCGCGTTTTCTGCAAGCACGCTGATGACTAAAAAGGCCAATCCGAGATAAACAAGTCCGGTTGCAGAAAGCACAGCAGAAGGTCTCCTTGGGTGGTGTTTCTGAGTTTTGATTCTTTCTGCGTTGTCGTTTCTCTTCAAGACTTGTTCGGCGTGAGTTCCCAAATAAGGCTGCAGCATTGTGGATAGTGTGTCTCCATGCCTCCCGATGTGAGGCCAGGGTGGACCATTGTTGGTGATCAATTTGGCCAAGACTGAGATGTTTTTCAGGGAGTCCTTGTATCGTTTTTTTGGAGCGCCCCTCTTATGCTGACCCGTGGTGAGTTCACCGTAAAGTACTATTTTTGGGAGGCGATGGTCCTCCATCCTAGAAACGTGCCCTGCCCAGTGCAGCTGTGTTCTCAATATCATGGCCTCAATGCTGGTGATCTCTGTTGTAGTTGTTGTTGTAGAGACAAGGAAAGCCACCAGCTAATCTCTGTAATATTAAGGAATCTGCTATACTAAATGTGCCCAATCAATTTGAGCTTTTCCAGAGTTTGTTCTTATAGAAATACAGAGTTGTGGGGGTTGGCGTTTCTCCCCTATCCCAACTGTCCAGCTCAGTTCCCCAAACCATAACATTTGACTTGACAGTATATAGGTATGCAGTGCATGTTGAAATCTGCCACCTATTCCTTATTTCAAGGAATGGTTTCATATAATGTTACATTTTAACATTATTTTTTTTTTAATTTAGCTATTTATACCCCGCTCTTCACCCACAAGGCTATCAGAGTGGCTTACAAATTGTTTTAAGCAATAGCTATTTACACATCTACACTGCATTAAACAATTTCCAATGTGTGCTAGCTAATTGCCCCCCACAAGCTGGGTACTCAATTTACCGACCTACAAAATGATGGAAGGCTGAGTGAACCTTGGAGCCCACTGGAATCAAACTTGCAACGGGGTGGTTTGCAGTACTGGCATTTAACCACTGCGCCACAGGAGGTGGTGACAAGCCAAAATGGAGTTAAAAGTCTCTCTAGCATAAGTGAAAAGCATTTGCATTCAAGAGCTATCCCAAATGTAATGCAGCTTGCAGCCAGAAAAAAGTGGGGGGGGGGTAGGATAGAATGTGGTCTATGCTGAAGTGTGAGGATGTAACCAAATTTGTAAACCTGCTCCACTGACACTTTCTGGGAGTTTAATGTTGTCAGAAGCTCTAATGACATTTTCGCATGACATTTTTTAATGCACACACATTGCATTTTCTGAATCTGTAACATTAATTTGAAACATGCCATTGAGTAGGACAGGGTGGAGAATCTGTAGCCCTGTGTCTGTCATTGGATCCCATCAGTCGTAGGACTTTTTCAAACAAACCAAAAATAACGCTAGCAGCCTCGCCCTCTAGCGCTGCAGCCTCGCAACCTGGCGAGGCTGCTAGCGTTATTTTTGGTTTGTCCAAAAAAGTCCTTAGCCCACGGTCAGAAATGATGGGAGCTATAGATTTTCCTTGGGTTAGAAAGAAACTATTCCAGAACACGGCCTCACAGCCCGGAAAAAAACCAAGGAAAATCTATGGATGCTGGCCGTGAAAGCCTTCGATGGGAGCTATAGTTTGGCAATATCTGAAGGGCCACATTTTCCCTCTCTGCTAGAACAGGATATCTGTTTGATTTCAAAATTATTATTCTCCGGTAGTTTCACCAGGAGATCATCATTCACACATGGAAAGAAAAAGAGACTTAAGGGCATTTTAGTGTCATGCATGAAAAATGACCTTATAGTTGCAGTTTCCTACAAACAAATGTGGCAGCTGTCAACTTCATTGTACATAAGTGACTTTTAAATGGTCATGTTCCTCAGATGATATCATTGTTGTTGTTTTGGCGGGGGGAGATATATATGCAGTGGGGAGAAAGAAACTCATCCTAAACATTTAGTAAAATTATAAGTTTTGAAGTATCCCTTCAAAACAAGGAAGCTGTTATGAATGATTTAGGACATTATCAGATGGGGCCAAAATGCCCCGTTTCTGTCCCACCACCTCCTTTCCTGTTCCTGTAACAGAATGGAGGTAAATGTTCACACACTTACCTCCATTCTGCTCCAGGAACAGGCTCCCTGCCTCCTTGCCTGGTCAGCCGTAAATGAAGTTGTCGTAAGGCTGCCTTTATGACTGGCTGGGGGAAATCCTGCTCGTTCTCACTAAAAGTACACATTGCCCCAATTTAAGGGAATACTAGCATGGCAAGAATCAATTCCCCCCAAAACTGGCTTTTCCCAAACATGTAAAATATCATTTATTGCATGGGTACTTACAAAACAGCAAATGTTTAAGTTACAAAGAAGAGAACTTGAGCCACATTTCTTTCAGAAAGCGAAAGTAAAGCTGCAAACAAAGGAAAGAGGTTTTCCAGCAATCTTTTATGGCCCTTTTATTGCCCTGACTTTAGTAGCTTATGCATGGGATGGAGACCATCAATCGGGTTATGAATCGCATGTACCAAATGATTTAGAGGATAAGCATCAGCATTGATTCTGATTTCAGCCTGAAAAACTGTTTTGATCATTATGGTTTTCTCTGTTAGGAATTCCCCCTCCACGAAGATAATGTTGGAAATATCTAAACCGTAGGTAGCATTAAGTAACTTACTGATCTTCTTAAGGCTAATTCTTAATACATTGAAGCCCACTTTATTTCTTTCCGGACAGCAACGCAGAACACACAGAAAGGGTGTTATGCACCAAAAACATAGACAGTGGTTTACATTGCCCATATGTTACTGTAATGAATTTTAAGAATTGTTGGAGTAAAACAAAGTATATTTCATATAAGAAAATCCCTACTGTGTAAAAAACAAACAAACAGAAAAACGTGAGTGCGATCTTGTTGTCACTGGGGTTAATGTAGAAGGACAATGAAAAAGTTTTACATTTCAAAATAGGACGCAATTGTATACTGTCCCAGGATTTAAATGAGCATAAAACCTCAAGAATTCCTGCTTACGGGAAAGTATAAGAAACAAGAATTTCAGCATACGGGAAGTGAAAATGAACGACGAAGCACTTTTGTTTTCAGTATACAAGTAAATAAAATTGGATTTGGAAGAGAAAGCAGGCTGCATTAACTGTGATTTACACATAACATCATTATGTTAAAAAAACACAGAAGAGTATGCTGTTTAACGTACCTATATCTTCATCAAACAAAGGAGGAGAGTTCACCTCCGTGTCCCTCACAGAGCCACTGGAGCTGGCAGAGATGCTGTGCCTTGAGCGGTTGGGAGGAAAAGCTCTGCGATCTGCTGAAGAGCTGTGAGAAACTCGGGGGGGGGGGGTTAAACTGCAGTCCCCGAAGAATATAGCATGAAGTTCAGCAAAGAAAGGCATAGTCGCTGCATCATTACCGCTCATTGAATTATGGTCTTTTACCTGCTATATCTCGCCCTCAGCGTTTTACTCTTGGATCGACACTCCTCAGCGGTGCGCTCATGCCCTCTCTTACGCATCTCCTCTGCTATCTTTTCAAAAACAT
Organism: Gambelia wislizenii; assembly: GCA_030847615.1. Classification (NCBI taxonomy): domain Eukaryota; kingdom Metazoa; phylum Chordata; class Lepidosauria; order Squamata; family Crotaphytidae; genus Gambelia; species Gambelia wislizenii. The sequence goes on from JAUMIR010000001.1 coordinate 342,255,336, forward strand.
CAATGTTGCAGTGGCTGCTTTGCAGCTGCTCCTGCGCCTTCAGCTCCCCCCATAACTCAATCAAATCTAGTGTTTCCACATGCCCCCATGCTATGCCACGGCCACCCTTTTTGGTTCTGACCTGAGGTGTTGACACCATTGCTTCTGCTGTTGAAAACAATACCGCTCCTGAGAAGATGTGCTTTGTCTATCTTTAAAAAAAAAAATTGAGCGGGCAAATGGCATTGACCACTCCCATGGCACTGCCCACCGGACACCAATTTCCGGTTTAGAAGTTTTTTCAAGATATACCGATACACAGTTCACACAACAAAAAAACACTGTGAGTATCGCTATTTTTCAAATATACTGGCAAAACATGCGACATTGCCAGAGACTCTACATTTGGGTATTTTGGCTACCCCCCTTCTGAATGAAGCATAACTGTGGCTCAACCCATGGGAACAATGAGCTATCTTTGTGGTATATTTAGAGGAATATTTGCCTGTGTAAACGACCCCTAGGCTGCATTAATAGGAGTACGGAGTCTAGATCAAGGGAAGTAATAGTGCCACTCTATTCTGCTTTTATCAGATCTCACCTGGAATACTGTGTCCAGTTCTGGGCACCACAATTCAGGAAGGATATTGAGAAGTTGGAATGTGTCCAGAGGAGGGCGACCAGGATGGTGGTAGGTCTGGAGGCCATGCCCTATGAGGAGCGGCTTAGGGGATTGGGCATGTTTAGTCTGGAGAAGAGAAGGTTGAGAGGGGACATGATAGCCATGTTTAAATATTTGAAAGGATGTCATACTGAGGAGGGAGCAAGCTTGTTTTCTGCTGCTCCAGAGACTAGAACATGGAGCAATGGACTCAAACTACAGGAAAAGAGATTCCACCTAAACATTAGGAAGCATTTCCTGACAGTAAGAGCTTGTAGTGTGGTGGAGTCTCCTTCTTTGGAGGTTTTTAAACGGAGGCTAATGATTTGATTGTGTATTCCTGCATGGCAGGGGGTTGGACTGGATGGCATTTGCGGTCTCTTCCAACTCTATGATTCTATGAATTGTAGCCAGTGGTCATAAATATGGTACCATTCCCTTGCACAATGAAAAAAATAATTCCTGAATCCCCACATTAAATAGCTTGGGAAGCACTGACTTAAAGGGCATCAAGAGGATGTGGAAAATCAGAAGTTTCAAAAACTGGAGCAGATGTGAGAAACAAGGGGAATTTCCTATTTTTTCCTGCTATTTAGCTATGATGTTTTCAAATGAGGAATAATATTTCAACATAAAAAAATTTTCAACATAAAAGGTAAGCATGAAGTGGGATTTTAGAACAGTCCAGAAGATGTACCGTATATTCCAGTGTATAAAATGACTTTTTAAGCTCTCAAAATCTTTTCAAAATTAGGGGGTCATCTTATACGCCGGAATAGGGTTCTCCATCGTGGCTTCGGAAGGACGGGTGGTGGCTGGATGGATGGGGAGAGGCTTGTCAACACCCATCCTTCCCGAAGCCACGATGGGGAGCCCTATAAGACCAAACCCTGCCCAGTCAGCCACCCCTCCGTACCCCCCCAGCCACAATCGGGACCCCAATCCTGGCTCCGTGAAGGGCAGGTGTGGGGTGGAAAACCCCCCTCCCGCCCTTCACGAAGTCCCGATCTGGACCCCGATCTCGGCTCCGTGAAGGGAGGGTGTGGGGTGGAAAGCCTCCCCCCTCCCGCCCTTCACGAAGTCCTGATTGGGACCCCGATCCCGGCTCCGTGAAGGGCAGGTGTTTGGTGGAAAGCCCCCCTCTACCCTCCCCCCTCCTGCCCTTCACAAAGCCACGATGGGTGGGTGGTGGGCAGGGCCGGCATCAGGATTTTCGGAGGCCCATCATGTGTGGGGCCCCCTCGCATACAGCCCCAACTTGTGGCGGCGGCGGCGATTCCAGATTCCGTGAGCACCAGCAGGTGCTCCCCACTGCCACCGCCACCACGACAAAGGGAGGGGAAAGGAGGAGGAGGAGGAGGAGGAGGAGGATGTGGATGGAGCCACTGCCAACCCAGTGCCTGTGAGGCGTCTCCCCTCTGGCACCCGCAAGCTCCGGCCCTCCTCTGCTGCCTCCTCTGCAGCTCTTCTCTGCGGCCGGGCGGGAAATGGGGTGCACCTAGTGCTGCTGCTGCCACCTCCTCCGCCACCTCCTCTTCCTCCTCCTCCTCTTCCTTGCCTACCCGGGCTGCCGTGGCCCATTCAGGAGGTGCTCGTGGCCACCCTCCCCGATGCCACTGACGCCGCCATTGTGGCCCAGCCCCCCCGCCGCCGCCACCAATCCAATCCAAAGGGCCCCAGGGAGGGAGGGAGACCCCCCAGCCCCACACAGCAAAGGGTAAGGGAAAGAAGGGGGGCCCTCACTCCAGCGAAGAAGATGAGGAGGAAGATGGACACCCCCCTCCTCCTCTCCCCAAAGAGGGCCTCCCTCCCTCCGTCTCATGGCAACCCTAAGGTAAATCTATCATGAGGTTTTCTTGGCACGATTTGTTCAGGGGGGTGTTTGCCTTTGCCTACCTCTGAGGCTGAGACAGTGTGACTTGCCTAAGGTCATACAGTGCCACCAGTGGTTTCCATGGCTGAGTGGGGATTCAAACGCTAGCCTCCAGAGTTGTAGTCTAAATGCTCAAACCACTCTTCCACCCTTAACTAGTGCAATCAGAGGTGGGAATGCTTTGATTGTGTGTTCCTGCAGGGCAGGGGGTTGGACTAGATGGCCCTAGTGGTCTCTTCTAACTCTATACTGTAATTCATGAATTTGCCAGTTTATTCATTGGTTACTGCATTACTCTAGTGTTCTGGGCAGCAACTAGTGGTGTATGGGTGCAAAACTAATTAGAATCATAGAATCATAGAGTTGGAAGAGACCACAAAGGGCCATCTAGTCCAACCCCCTACCCTGCAGGTATACACAATCAAAGCATTCCCGACAGATAGCCATTCAGCCTCTGTTTGAAAACCTCCAAAGAAAGAGACTCTACCACACTCAGAAACAGCATGTTGCACTGTTGAACAGGTCTTACTGTCAGGAGGTTCTTCCTAACAATGTTTAGGTGGAATCTCTTTTCCTGGAGTTTGAATCCATTGCTCCATGCCCTAGTCTCTGGAGCAGCAGAAAACAAACTTGCTCCATCCTCAGTATGACATCCCTTCAAATATTTAAACATGGCTATCATGTCCCCTTTTAATCCTCTCTTCTCCAGGCTAAACATGAGCAGCTCCCTAAGCCGCTCCTCATAGGGCATGGCTTCCAGACCTCACACCATTTTGGTCGCCCTTCTCTGGACACATTCCAGCTTCTCAATATCCTTCTTGAATTGTGGTGTCCAGAACTGGACACAGTATTCCAGGTGAGGCCTGACCAAAGCAGAATAGAGTGGCACTATTACTTCCCTTGATCTAGACACTAGACTCCTATTGATGCAGCCTAGAATTGCATTGGCTTTTTTTGCTGCTGCATCACATTGCTGACTCATGTTCAGCTTGTGGTCCACTCTTTCTTTTCTTTGAGGAAAACTACACCATTATGTTAATTGCTAATAAACAACAACAACAATATGTTAGTGCCTATAATATAGTTTTTTTAACTGAATTATTGGTGGCAAATTATGTCTTATAATAATCTGAACATCCTGTACTGTGAATAGGCTAGGTTACACTGACCTAAGATAAATATATCCCCCCCCCAAATAAAGTGTTGCAGGGCCCCCCCAAATTCCTTAAACCGGCCCTGGTGGTGGGTGGAGGGGGGAAGTTGGAGGGGGGAGTTTGGGATATACTCGCCATATAAGAGAAGGGGTGGTGGTCTTATACAGCAAGTATATCCCAGACTCTATATTTTAACTTAAAAATTGGGGGGGGGTGTCGTTTTATACGCCCATTCGTATTATACGCTGGAATATACGGCAAGTTGTTCCCATGCTGCCTCAATTTGTTCTGAACTCATTTGAATCTATAATTTAAAGTGTTTGCTTATTGTACTGCACAAATCCACATGCTTGACCACAAAGTCGCCAAACTTGGTATGTTGTCTAATGGAACCACAAGAAAGACTGTAGTAAGGCTTAGGGACCAGTTAGCCAACTACGTCAGATTTCTGTGTTTTATGCTCTAGAATGCACATTTGTGAACTGATACCAAACTTGATATTTACACCTAGGCTGACATCTCACAGACTTCAGAGTGTGTGTGGGAAACCTCTGGTTATGTTCCATTTTGTGTGGAACAGTGTGGAACAAATTTTAAGGATCATGGGTACTACCACTCTGATTTCTGTTTCATTCAAATCATGTGCAAAATCATTGACACCAATGTAAGCTACAGTGGCTACATTTCCTAGTAATAAATTAAGCTGGAGAGGTAAACATCTGACATCGAAATTGCATTCCAAATAATCTTTTGGCAATGGCTCCTCTTCTCGCTGACTGAGTTACATCCAAGCTGCTGTACAGGCAAGCTGTTTGATATATCCCAAACAGATTGCATTTGTATGTGGCTGGAGCTGTGTCTTTCCACTGGCACAAAATCTATGTGCCTGCACTTCCTCAAGAAATTAGTTATCTCCAAAAAAACCCAATTCCCCCTAAAACCAACACACCACACCATGGCACAGCCTATGATGACACTGCCCTTATACTTAGCCCCACTGCCAACATGACCTGAAACACCAAAATGGCACCTAACCTTAATTGAAGCTAGTCAAGTTCATGAAGCATAGTTCAGGCATAGTGCTGATTGCACCACAGCAGATGTGCACCATAATATGATTCAGGAGACATTTGATCTGCATCAGATCTCTCAGTCTGCATTAGTGCAAACATATACCCAGGACAAAATTTGTCTCACAGAGGTGTTGCAATTTCAATTCTTATACATTCTGGTCTTCTCATAAGAATTCCTAAGTTGCATTCTCCTTTGTAAACATCTTTGAAAGGTATTTATCCTTCCCTATGTTTTTTCCTCTATGGAGCTCGTTGTCAAAGCTAGCTGTCAGGACACAAAGGATCATGAAGACAGCAGAGTCAAGAAGCGGGTGGATGGGTAGGTGTTGTTCAAAAACAGCTCCATCTGTGCCTGAGCAACAAATAGCTCAGATTGAGGAAACAGGCCAGAGTCAGAAGCTTTGTAGAACCAGAGAGAATCCGATTGGCTCCATGAGTCACCTGATATTACAATAGAAGTGCCAGAAACAGACATGCATTAGTAGTATGGATGGGCCATTTATTTGTCCATGGTTCTTATCACACCAGAAGCCAGCACACTCTCTTGTAGATTCTTTAACAATAAACCCCCCCCCACTTTCCTCAACTTAAGTTCCATTGATTTAGGGAAACTGGCATGGCTTTCTTTTGCTTTGGGGTCAAAAGAACACCTGGCCAACTCTGTGAACTCCCTTTGTGGATACCAGATCTTCCATATTATGTCAGCCTTATAGCCCAGGCCATCTATATATTTCTGTAATATTGACTACTTTCCATGAGAGGGCAGCATCTCAAAGCTTCATGGGACTTGTATGAGAGGACTTCCTTTGTGCCAAGGTTAAGACTAGAGGCATACATTATATTCAAAAGCATATGGTGACACATTTTTGTCTGTAATGTATTTTTGTTTTCCTATAGTTTCTTCTAGTTTATGTGGTCAGAGCACCAAGTCAGTTGTACGGTGGAATGCACTGTACTCTAGATTGCACAAAGAATTTGATGAGAAAGGATTGTGGTGGACTGACCTTGCTTCTTCTGTGGTGAAGGATCCCAAGGAAGGCATTGTCTGATATTCCAAAATCAACTAGAAGGCAAAAAGCATGTACTTTTCTTCAAACAACCACCTTCTTCAGCCAAGAACCCAAACTGTTTCTGTTGAGCTTTATGACTGGAATTAGAGCAAAGTAAATATTAGGATGTTGAGACTGTTGTTCCGGTGACATGAGGGTGGTAGAAATATCTGCTTCAAAAATGAAAATTTATGGAAATATAGTAATTATAATTACTGGCATCAACTGTTTCCACCAAAGGTCTGGGCTTTAGCAGAAGAAAGAATAAGTAGATCGTGGCAGCAAAACAAGAGGTGAAGAAGAGACTCCAGAGGGACATATTTCTGAGATAAATAATTAAGTGGAACTACAAATGTCTCGATCCTTAGTATTATAATTGTTCTCAGTGTGTCATGGTGGAAATCCTGGTGTTCAATTCATGTTATGTAGCTATTATTACATAGGTTTAATTTTGTTTCTCCCACCGCCACTGCCACCACTGTCACTACCCCAAGGACCATTCTTTCATTGCAGTACACTTTTCAACCCTCTCAAGTTATCACTGGGACTTGGAGCGTACTGACAGCTTCCTGGTGACTGAAACCACAAGCATGTGAAAGAAACTACCGCATGGAAACTAGTCACAACGTCAGGAGAGTGAAATGAAGAGAGTACTGGGCCTTTTCCTTGCCCCAGCTCTGAAGATCATTGTTGTCGAGCACATGCCCTCATGAGAGACAATGGTGATGATGGACCTCCTGGATGTGCTTCTAATGGCCCTGTCTGTTATGGCGGTCAGAAAAGGTACCCCTCCAGTCTCCATTCTTGCTCAGTTCTGCTGCTTCATTTCTGCCCATGCAAGAGGCTCTTTCCTTTTCTGCTCACTTTTTTTCTCAAGGTCCTTTGAATGAGGTGTGTTTGTTCAAAGCCAGTTCCTCTCTTCTCCCTGCCTGCCATTAAAAAAACCCGACCCTTTCTTTTGAGGCCTGCCTTCTGTGATAAATAAAACCCCAGCCTAAGTTGTCTTTTTGAAGCCCACACCAGTTTCCTACAGCACCTGAAGCTTAAAGTGACCCTTTCTCTGTTCTCTTGCTTTGCTTTTGAATCAAAAGAGCACCATTCATGTGTGATTATTGTCCCTGTCAGCAAATAGCAGTGATGGGATTCTGATTAACATCTGTACCAGCTGGGGTGGGGAAGAAATTCTTCACTTGTTTCCCTTGGGACCCTTAAAAATGGCAGAGGTCAGCCCAAGACATTTTGCTGCCTGAGACAAAAGAAGAGATGGTTCCCTCCTGCCTGGCTGTGGACACACTGAGCTGACCTAGCAGTTGTGTTTTGGTTCAGTACTAGCAAAGGGAAGGCATCTTTCACCACACCAGAGGCAACTGGCTAGTTTAGTGGGTTTAGAGGGAGGGCTGAACTTGTAAACAGCTTATATTTTTTTTAACCTGTATCTGTTTTAACTTTTGTAAGTTGCCTTGAGCCCCAAGTTTGCCTCTCCAGATACAGTATTGCATGTAATTGAGCCCAAGAAAGTTATAAGATAAAAGCCTGAATCAAGTTGCTCATCCCAACTGGCAAATACCTAATCAAAAGGATGGTTATAAGTTAATACTTGTATAAATTCTATTGATTCAATGGATCTGAAGTATCTGGGACTAGCAAATGGGTTTAGCGCTAAGTGTCCTCTCCACAGGCAAAAGTAGGCAGGAAAAAATGGAAAAGTATAGTGGTGTTCCAGAAGAAACCCAAATACATTTCACCTGTGTTTATTACTAGCATGCTTAGACCACCAGCATAACTTTGCGGGAATTCATGTAAGGCCAAACACTGTGAGCTAGATGTCTGTCGGCAGGACATGGGGACTTCTTTGTCTTATATGGAATACCTTCCCTGGTTGTGCCCATACAAATCCATCTTTAGGTACCAAGTCAAGATATCCTTATTCTCTCGAGTCTTTTGTGGCTGATGGAAGACCAGCCCTACCACTAGTCGCCCTTACACAGCGGACTTTGGGTGTTGTGAAAGGTCACCAAATTGTCAATTATTTAATTTACTATTATATTTTGAACAGCAGGAAACAGGAGAGAAGCCTTGGTAACCCTGAGGTGGTGTAGCAGAACACAGTTTGGTCTTCCACCTTAAGCAGAAAAGAGCCCCAGTGCGGATTTATTCATTGGGTGCGGTTTCATTTAATCAGGGCTGGTGCTACCATTACTTGGTGCGAAGCAGCTCCCTCAGGCTGCAGATGCTGTGAAGTGCGGGGTAACAGTCCATCTACCATTTCTTCTGAGGCCCCCCACCCAACCATTTCCCTCTAGTAGAAAGAGGTAAAAGGCAGGCTGTGTGACACACACATTTCTGTCCTCAAACAGAGGGAAATGGTTAAGTGAGGGACCACAGGTGTAGTGAAGGACACTGTCCTGTCATCAGTATAAAAGTAAAATTTGGCTGCCAGTCCATTCTTTCTGTACATGAAATGCGTGCTGATGGTGGGGAATACCAGCTTGTCTTTCATGTCAGGCATATTTTGAGTTGGCCTTGCATTAGTTGTCTTCTTCTTCTTCTTCTTCAATATTGCATTGTATTGGTTGTTGTTTTTTAAAGTTTCCATTGTGTCCTTGAAAGACTTGTGAAAGAAAAGTGGTATACAGTGAGATGCAAGCATTTAAACAGTGAACTTTTTCAGTGGATCCCAGGATGGGGCCGTAATAAATACTTGCCATTCTGTGTACAGAGATGAGAGTCTATTCACATCTGCAGATTAATTCAGGGAGAGTGAAAGGCATTATCTTGGATACTATGCATCCTTTCTCTGTTCAGAATTGAAAGCTTTTTGTTTTAAATCTAATTCTCTGGCTTTCAAGGGACCAGCTCTTTTTATTGAATTTTTAGTGATAATCTGTTTGTGATCATTACATAGAAAAGGGATGTACCTGGGATTCAGTTAGGCACACAATCAAGACTTGTGCTTTTATTAAGTGCCAAAGTAGACATGATCTTCAAATAGTTTACCACTGCATAGTAGATTTAAAAAGTGAATACATGTTCAGCATGTGATGACAGATGAGAGGAAGATCTGAATTGCAACCAGGAGTTTAGTGAGACAATTTTCATGGCAGAGACAAATATTGGTGAGGGGAGAAGGGTTTGGTCATTGGCCACTATAAAAGAGGTTTTTTGTGGGAAAAAAGGTTTTCATAGCTAATGACAAAAAATAACCCCCAGTGAATGCATTTTAATTAGAAAGTATGTTGTGAAACTCCACAAAGAAGCAAAAAATATTTTCCCCATGCAAAACAATTGTGCAAGCTAAATAATAAGAGAGTAAAAAGTAAATGCATATTGTACAAGTAATTCTACTATAATGATGTGAACTGTTATAAGTCTAGTGAGCCATGATTTCTTTGCAAACTTGCAGAGAAACTGTCCACTTGAAATTCCTTCAAATATGTTACTTTCAAAAGCCAAGATTACTAAATTTGCTTCTTTCTGATGAAGCATTGAACACCTGTTTGCTGTCAGCAAATGTGTCAAGGTTGAGAATGAATTTGCACATCACAATTATAGATGCACCAAATGTCAGCTGTAAAGTGTACAAAGTGTACATACATGGAGAGGCTTCCTTGTACATATACAATATTTTCGTAAGTTCATTTGACAGAATTCTACCTTAACCTTTTCTTTGAATGTCTAAACTGTATTTCTAAAAGCTAAACTGCAATGCTAGAAATTTGGGGACTGAAAGACAATTTCATTGGTGGGTAGAATTCTTAATTGTGGCGCAATGCCCTCATCCCCCCCCCCCCACCAATCACTACAACCAATTCCAACCTTGGTGCATGGGGAGAAGAAGAACTTTGATCCTTTCATCCTGGGCCAGTCCCAATCAGAAGCAGCTCTCTGTCCATTCCCCACTCCCTAGCTGTTGTGGCTGCTGTTATTGGCTTTTTGACATCAATGGGAGCTTTTCTACTGTTGTGAATAGCAGGAGCAGGGGAGTGTAATTCTGAACAGGACTGCAGTGAGGGCCCAGGGCAATAGCCTTCATGTCCAGTGCCATGGTCCCAATCTGATTCAGCCCCCTTCTCCATGCCACTTCTTGATGTTATTTAAATCTCCTGGCCTCTTTTAGTCTTGCTGACTGTTGATTTTTGTATTTTTTTTAAATGTGATTTTAGTTTAGGTGGTTTTTAATTGTATACTAGTTTAATATCTTTTTATGGGGGAGGGTGGGGGTGGGTGGTGCTTAGGGATTTTAGTCAGCATTGTTGTATTTTAACTGTTGTAAGCCACCCCGATTGTTTTTAACAGAGGGGCGGGGTAAAAATAATAATAGTAATAATAATAATAATAGTTATTATTATTATGCAAAGGGCATCAGCAACAGAAAATCTGTTCTCAGTGAATATAGTCCTACACAGCTTGCAAGGAGAACCTGGAAATACTGTACTATTTTTGGACTACATTCCCAAGAATCCACCAGCCAGCATAAGCCCTTAGGATGTGGTATTCCCTCGTGGGGAGCCAGCACGGTGTAGTGGTTAAGTGTTGGACTGTGTCTCTGGAAAACAGGGTTTGAATCCCCATTTGGGCATGGAAACCCACTGGGTGACCTTGGACAAGTCATATTCTCTCAGCCTCAGAGGAAGGCATCCTCTGAGCAAATCTTGCCAAGAAAACCCCAAGACTACAGATTCGCTTTAGGGTTGCTATAAGTCAGAAACAACTTGAAGGCACAAAACAACAACAGTCCCTAACAATCCCTTTCACACTACACAATTATAATGCTATGATTCCATTTTGTAGTTCAACAAGCACTGGGTCTCTGGCTGATAATTCTAAAAATCCCTCCCTAAACTACAAATCCCAGGATTCCATAAGATGGAACCATGGCAATTAAAGTGGGATCATAGGTCTATAATGGTGTAGCGTGAAAGGGTTATAAGAATAATTCTTCCCCCGCAAGCTCTACTTGTAACTGCAGTCCACCAGCCATGCATTTTCTCTTGCCAGATGCTTTTAGATTCTCTGCCATCTGTCTTTATGCAGTACCAGGCAGGCAGAACAACCAGAAAGTTTAGAAATATTCCCCAGAGGGTTTGCCATCCATAGCTGATGGACTGCATTTGGTTTGTTCCCTGTCTGAAGGTTGTCACCCACCTTCTCACATTTTCTGAGAGAGGACTGAGAGTGAGAGATAGTGGTGTAGTGGAGCCAGCGTGGTGTAGTGTTGGTCTATCTTTGAAACTGCAGGTGCAATCTTTTGCAGCATTTGTCTGGACTGAGGGCACAGGGAGATGGGATAAGGAAATGAAAAGGTTTTTCTTTCGAATATGAATAGCAAGAGTGTATTTTGCAGCAGAAAGATAGGCCAATGTGCCAGTACATAATTAATATGGGCCTTTTTTCAGCCTTTGGGACTTACAAATGGAGTTACTGCCACCAATATGAATCAAACATTAATTAATTTTAAAATGTGATTGCTTGGTTTGATTATTTGCTACCCTGTGGCAACATTATTTTGCTCCAGTCTCTTTGGGTTTTTTTTTTTTTAATAAGCATTTTAATTAATGTAACAACAATAGTTGTTGGTTTTGATTTTCCTGAGTTGCCATCAGATAACTTCCCTGGGAAACTGTGGGTCAAATTCAATTGCAATTGAGGTAAATAATCCAAGTTTCCCCAGAAATCTGTACAAACATCTGCCAAGGATGAGGCCAAATAAATATCACACTGAATTGCCATCTATTTCACTCAGGCCAAATCAGGTGAGCAGATACTGGGGAGGCCTTTAGAATCATAGAATTGTAGAGTTCGAAGAGACCACGAGGGCCATCCAGTCCAACCCCCTGCCATGCAGGAAATCATGATCAAAGCATCCCCGACAGATGGCCATCCAGTCTTTGTTTAAAGACCTCCAAGGAAGGAGACCCTGCCATGCTCTGAGGAGTGTGTTCCACTGCCGAACAGCTCTTACTGTCAAAAAGTTCCTCCTCATGTTGAGGTGGAATCTCTGTTCCTGGAGCTTGCATTCATTGCTCACAGTGCTTGGAGTTCAGTTTATTATTGTTTTTATGTGCTTTCAAGCAACTCTGACTTATCCTAGGGTTTTCTTATGCAGAGGAGGCTTGCCATTGTTTTCCTCTGAGTGAGCAGTGCTTGCCTAAGGTGGGTTTCCATGGGTGAGCGGGGATTCAATCCCTGCTGTCCCAGAGTATCAGCCCAACAATCATACCACTACATGAGGTCTTCTTCTGATGGATCTATGGATTTTAATAAATCGATGATGATGATGATGGAACCACTACATCATGCTAACAGTTTTTTATGCCTCTGCTGACAGTATGAAAAGGTGAGAAATTTGATGAGTTTGCATTTTAATGTGAGATTGCCCAATTTGCAGTTAGAAATTTGTACATTGGTGAGCTTGCAATATAATTCACAAGATTTTTTTTAAAAGCCTGTTACAAAAAGGTGTACATTTGAGAAATGTGCATGCAAAAGCCATGCACATTTTGAGGACTGCACTTGGAAACACATGCAGATGTCCATATAGGTACAATAATATTATTATTAATAATAAAAAATGTAACAACCATAGCCAAGCTTGCAAGTTTAGAATGAGTGTTGGAAAAAATGAGAACCTCAACAAAATAAATAGATTCACACATCCCTAACTGAAAGTGATTATTTTCCTCTCTCTCTTGGCTACTGAAGAACTCAGGTCAAAAGGAGATATACGCTAAATGTGTGAATGCATTTTATGTCTGTTTTTAACAAAATTAAATAGTAATTCTTGGTGGAAGCATTCAAGGTCAGGACTGTTCCATCTGGGGAAGGGACTTTAACACTTTCCTTCTGTGCCACGGTCCTGATTAAAGTGTCTTCCCGGAAGCTGCAGTTCACCTGGGAAGAGAAGCTTTTATTGGTGCCAGTAATTTGCCCTCTCCCTTATTCACCTTGTGGTACTAGTCCTCATCCCACCTCCCAATGATTGCTATTTAAATTTAGGAAGAAGAGACACATGAAACTCATTCCCCCATATCGTGTACAGTTTAGCTTGGCCCTGAATGAGATGAAAGAATTGAATGAGGTGAAACAATGACGGGAGACAATATGTATTCTTGGAGTGCTTATGTTTATTAAAACTTGCCCTACACTAAGAATATAGATTTTCTCCTGACATTCTTTTTGTTTCTCGTGCATCCTCTCCTTTCTAAAGCTTTTTGTTTGTTTATTTGAATTATGGTCTTCAAATATGGACTATGCAGCTGTCTATGTTGGATGGGGTATTATGGGAGTTAGAGTTCCTTATAGTAACTTTCCCAAGCTCTGCATCTGTCTCTAGGATCAATTGTGTCCAATCATTTTTGGCAAGTGGAAAATAATAATAATAATAATAATAATATCACCACCACCATCATCATCCTGACTTTCTTCCAAAATTGGGGCTCAAGGCAGTTTACAATTTAAAACAGGAACAATAGAGCTAAAAATATGCAAAAAGGGAACATTAAAATGGAATTAAAATATTCACAATATTAAAACAATTTAACACAGGCTTTAAAAGTTAAAAAGCAATTTAAAAGATAAAAAGCAATTCAAAACAGTTCAATTCAAAACAATACAGCACCCTCTTAAAAGCCCGTTCTTTAAAAACCATCTGTTTTAAAGGCCTGCTGAAATGACATGGTCTCTGCCTGCCGATGGCAGGACAGTAAAGAGGAGGCTATTCTGGCCTCCATAAGAAGGGAGTTCCAAAGTCTTGGACAACCTCCAAGAAGACCCCCATGATTCCACCAACTGTGCCCGAGGAGGTGGTGGGATGGAGCAAAGGGTTTCTCCTGAGGATCTTAGGGTCTAGGCAGACTCATATGGGGAGGTTTGCCTTGCTAGTTACCCTGGACCTAAACCGATAGGGCTCTATAGGCCATAACCAGCATTTTGAATTGCGCCTGGAAACAGACTGGCAGCCCATCTGGAAAAATGCATCCTTTCCTTATTGGTGAAGGGGGCTGAGAAATTTCTCTTTGTCTCTTTATGCCAGCTCACACCACCACAGCCTGACTGATACAGGACACAAGCCACCAGTGGCGTTGCTTAACCATTTAAGCTTTCTACATGGGACTATATGTTTAATGCACTTGCCCCATAGGCTAGTGCACTATTAGTAATACTAACAGTGATCAATAGCCTTGGTGCCATTAGGGTGCTAATGTTACATGTACTACTTACACTGAAGAATATTTTTCAGACAAAGAAACAAAAATTGAAAAGGAAGACTAGAAACAAAAACAGCTGAATTGGGATATAATCCCAAATTCTAATGATTTCATGACACATGGCATACAGGGTGTCCAAAAAATATCTTTACAAGTTAGCTTTACACTTTCAATTTTGTATTGAATTCTATATGGAACTGAAATTGTAAAGATAGTTTTCTGACATTCTTCATATTAATTCATGTGTCCTCACAGCTGCAAATATAATAAAAGAAATCTCCTCAGAGAAAGTTTTGGCTCCAAGGAAACTGACTTTTGCTAAACAGAATTATTGTTTTCAGACATCTATACTAATAGGCCAATTACTTGAAAGGCCTTTATTATTTTATAAAGATCTTTAAAGATTTATGGCCAGGGTCACAATTGGCATCTTTTTGTATCCTATTATATTCCATTCCATTCCCACAACTATGAACATTATCAGACACAGCAAAAACCGCAGGATTGCATCAGTTTAGCGCAAATGGGCCCCACTATCACACAATGTGATCGTCTTTGCATTATTACTCCATGCTCCAGCTGCGAAAAAGGCGTTCTTTCTCATTCACGGAACAAGCTGTGAATAGATAATCAATAGCACTCTTTTTGTGCTATTGATTGCATACAAAAACACATCTCATTGTAATCATGAGATTACAGCATGAATGGGTGGTCCTTGGCGAGAAACCTTCCAGGCGAGAATGTGAAAACGAAGCATAGGACACTCTTTTTATGAACTGTCCCCATTAGTTTGCACATTTTTAGGCTTGTTTCCGTGCTTGTGTGTTCATTTACTTTGTTAATTACAGGGTTTTTGAAGTTTTAAGTGCACTCATGTTTTCTTGTGAGAACCACTGAAATCTCACCCATGCCAAATCACTGAAGTAAACTCCCATTCTTAAAGTACTAGTGGTCTTCGTGTGGTAATCCTGTGACATTTCTTTTGCATGATTACAGCAACAGGCCATAATAAGTGTTATAATGCCATGGTGGTCCCATATCTTCATTTGCAGAATTACAGCGTTTTTAGACGCTAGTCTGATAATGACCTGTGTAACGGTGTAGCTTAAATACCTGTGCCTTTAATATTACTCCATTCGTGCATCAGAAGAATTGGATTGATATCAAGGAATGCTCATGCTCAAATAAAATCAGTTAGTCTCAAAGGTGCTACTAAATTCTTTTCTCCCAACCCCCTCTTTTTGTTTTCTTCCTTTTTATCCTGAAATAGAATAACCCTATCTCTTTGAAAACTGATGAATATCTGTTGCTTGTAAAATGCTTACACTGGTAAACTGAATCCCATTTCAGTAATGGAAACAAGACAAACTCCTCCACTGCCTCTGAAGGCAACAGTCTAGCAGAAGAGGCCACAGGGCAGATCACATGAGACACAGAGCAATGTCCATCAATATCTCAATAGAATTACCTGCCCACCTCCCAACATCTACCACCTGAGGCAACTAACCGGCTTCACCTGGTGCAAACATAGACTGTGCTACTTCAGAATTCAGGTGGAAGATCATGGTCCCAATCCCTTTGGTGACTTACGTTGGTGTAATGCCCATTCCAACAGTGTAGGGCACTTTTTGGAGTGGTATACGGAGGTAGTAGGGGGACAGAAGCAAAACCTCTGTCTTCATTCTCAGAGAACGCTGCCCTGCTAGGTTCCAGGGAATTTCCTCTTTTGACAGAGGTGACTTCCTCTGCTGCCCCTCTTCCTCACTCTGGTGCCTATGGCCATTTTACCCCAGCACCACATTGCCTCCTGTCATGCTATTGACACCACTGTCAGTGGCTGACAGGATTATGACCCATATTTGTGAATCCACCCTTAGGTAAAAGCAATCCTCTGGAAAGTATCCACAAATAGAAAGCTAACAAGAGGGAAGCTGGAATTGAAATGCTATTCCTGATGTGTCAGTTTCATATTCTCAGGGAGGTATTGTTTTTAATCATGGTTTAGCATTCAAAAATGACTTCCATCCCTTGTCAACAGTTTGAACTGGTTCAGTATATTTTCTACCTTCTCATTCTTCTGCCTGTGCAGCCCAGGAATCTATTTGGAAAGACTAGAGGGCCTCTTAGAGCTACAAACAACACCCACCCCTTGCATTTTATTTCTTTCAAGGACCCGATCTTGCATTATTCACTCATTTGTTTTGTGTTGTTGTGTAGGGTAGTTGTGTTCTGCCCTTTAGATCTGCTAAAGGCTTGACCTGAGATCACATAATTCATTCTTTAATGGATTATGGAACTGGCGCTGTGGTGTAAAGACAAGTCAATGCTTTCAGGATGGCAGTAAATCTTGACAGGCCAGTTCCAGCAAGGGAGGCTAAGCAAGATAAACAGAAGGACCTGATTCTGGCACTCCAGGAAATCTTCCCACTGGCGGGTCTGTAGTACAACCATGTGAAGCGATTTGCAGGCAGTTGTCACCAGTTCCCAAAATGCTATGAGTTACATCTTGATAGATGCAGCCTGCCAGACAATTACAGCATACACCATAAGGCCATGTGGGATTCAGTCTCTCTTTGCAGTCACATAACACTGGCAAGTAAATCTGTATGCTTTAATCTAAAATATATGACTATGTTCGTATCATAGTGGAAACAACCTACCTTTATCCGTTGGAATAAATCTTCTGGAATGGGAACTGGGGTAAATAATGCAGACTATGTGACACCGGATGGTGATAAACATCAAAGTGCTTAAGGGCTGGGGAGAATCCATATCATGCTGAGGCTGTTTACTGCCTCCTCTCTCATAAAGATGAGACTTTTAGGTTAAATAAAGCTGATAGCAGGGAGATATTCAGGTTGGGATGAAAGAGATTGAGATTAAAATGACAGAAGTCTCCAGGGGTTTAGCCTTTTAGGAAAGTAGAAGGTTTTTAGGGGGAGAGAGATGAAAGTGTTTAGCTTAAAATAAACCAGTGTCAACAATAAGATCTATTAGGCTGTGAAAAAGCAGAGATGGAGTCCTATTGCCTGGGCTAAGTGGCCCGTACAGAATTTCCATGCATGCATTGGAAAGGCACGGACACAGTGACCTGATTTCTGAAATCAGTCCTTTTATCGCACCAGCAACTGTGCTCACAGCTGGAACAACTGAAGTGACTGCCCACAACCACAATATATCACAAGCTGCTGTGTCTCTCTTTAAAATTGTCTGATTCTTTCAAATGTAATCTGGTATCGCTCACTATTTCAAGCCTGTTCGTATTTGGCTTCCTGATCTTAGATTTCCAATCTTCTTTGGATAACCAATTATTTTCCTTTGTGGTAGACTTTAAAGACATAGCCATGATAGTCTCGATCAGTATGCAAAGGGATTTTGTAGCACCTTTGAGAAACTGAAAGAAATAAATTGGTAGCATAAGCTTAGATTTAGCATAATTCATAGACTTAAGCCTTGTCTAGATGGGCTATTTACCCCATCTTGCCCCTGTCTTACAGCCCTGCAGTGCAGGGCTTTTGCCCCATTTTGCCCCTGGGCAGTCCTCATGACCCCTGGGGCAAAGACAGGACAAAGCCTGTTAAACCATTTCAGCAAAATAGCTGGGAAAACTCGCCTCATTGAAGAAGAAATGGATCAGGTCCTGTGGGACCTCAGGAGACCATACCACCAAGTCTCTGCAGCGGCTGCCTGCATCACACTCTCCAAAGGCAGGAAGGAGGCTGGTCACATGCAGGGGGCCTTGATCATGTGCTGTGGGCCCCCTTCCTGACTTTGGAGAATGCATCATGGACAGAAGTGTGTCCATGCAGCCTTCTGCCCATTTTGTGCAGGTAACAGAAGAGCAATGGGTCTGACCCAGAGCCAAAATACACTGGCAGGAAGCCTGTGTTCTAGCCAGTGTAGATGAGTTCTTAGTCTACAAAAGCTTATGGTACCAATTTTTCTTCTCAATAATTTCTTCTCAGTTAGTCTCAAAGGTGCTACAAGATGCCTCTGCAACCTTTTCCCTGTGATTTTGGCAACCACTGAAGACCTCAAGTAGCCACATTACATACGGTAAACTCCAAGTTCCTCCAACTGGATTATTTGCCATGTCTCCTTCCTATAGAATCTTGGGATTTGTAGTTTGGTGAGGCACCTGCACTCTTTGGTAGAGAAGGCTAAAGACTTTGCAAAAGTTCAAATCCTAGGATTCAATAGGAAGGGGCCATGGCAAATAATCCAGTTTCAAAATGGATTATTTGTGTAGTGTGGATTTGGCTGCACACAAACATGCAAATTTTATTTCTGGAACAATGCAGTTTTTATTAATTACAGTTGTCCCTACATATTCCTGGATTTGGTATTCATGGATTTAAGTATTCATGGCTTGAAAATATTCTTTAAAAATAATAATCCAAAAAACAAACCTTGGTTTTGCCATCTTATATAAGGGACACCATTTTGCTATGCCATTGCATATGATGGGACTTGAGTGTTCATGGATTTTGGTATCCACGGGGGGTCCTGGAACCAAACCCCTGCAAATATGAAGGGACAACTGTACTTTACTGCTTAAATTTAATGTATGGATTACTTAAGGTGAACAGTTACTTGATTCTGATATTTTACTGAGAAAAGGCATACCATATTAGCATGGGGTTGTATATAATTATTCCAGAAATTAAAAGAAACCCATCTCATTAAGTTGAAAGAGCAATTTCTTTGCTTCGCACTATAGAATCTAAACAACTGTCCCAGTTTAAATAGCCCTGACAACTGGAAGAGGTCAGATCTCCAAGTTTGTTAGTTTATTCACTTGAAGGCAGGGATCTGCCAAGGGCAGGGAGAATCCTCCAGTTTTGATCCAAATAGTGATGTCTTTCTGATCTAAATCACCCCTTGCAATTTCTCTTAGACCCATACCTTGGGGGTGGGTGGGTGGGGGAACACCTGTATTACCTCTTCCCTCATGGGACTGATAGAAGATTGGAAACAATTTATATCAGGAAATGACATCGGGCTTATCTACATGGGCCAAATACCTCCGCTTGCCCCCATTCCAGAGTCCTGCAGTCCAAATGATGTAGGACACTTACCCCAATCTGCCCAAACGAACCCTGGGACAGATACGGGGCTGGAATGGGGGCAAGCTGGAATACCTGGGTTAATTGGGTACCTCTGGATCAGACCCTGAATGTCCATGGGAGCCTACTCCAGACTGCTGTTCCTCACTGCTGCTGCCAGCTCCTTGGCTCTTCCAGAAGCCAGGCAGGGGTCCCTCAGCATGTGACCAAGGGTGGTCATATGCAGGGGGTCTGCAGTCACATGTTGCGAGACTCCTTCCTAGCTTCTGCATCAGCGGAAAGTATGGTAGTGGTGGCAGTTGCAGCAACGAGCCGGTATTCTGTTTGGATGCTGACCCATTTTCTCTAGGTAACCGGGGTGGGTGCGTGGGCCAGATCAGGAGCCAAGATTTTGTATTTTTTTAAAATGTGATTTTAGTTTAGGTGGTTTTTAATTTTATACTAGTTTAATATCTTTTTATGGGGGAGGGTGGGGTGGGTGGTGCTTAGGGATTTTAGTCAACATTGTTGTATTTTAATCGTTCTAAGCCGCCCCGATTGTTTTTAACAGAGGGGCGGGGTAAAAATAAATGTTATTATTATTATTGTTGTTGTTATTATTATTATTATTATTATTATTATTATGATACGCCAGTGGGGAGTTGGCCTATCCTAGCTAGTGTAGATAAACCCAGAGAGGAGAAGATTTAATTCCTTCTCTCAGTGCTATAGTTCCAATCCGATTTGTTTTCGCTATTCTACACCTTCCACCAGCTGCCTTTAACATGGAAGTTTATGAATCTTCTGCCATCTTAACTGATTTGGTCTGAACTAACAATGACAGGATTAGATTGTGCAGGCAAATATATTTCAGTCTAGTAGATCTCTGTCTGGTAAATAGAATGGTGTCCAAGAATACACCTGTTACTCATTTATGCAAATAAAACTTTGAAATAATATTCTTTTTTATTCAAATCAGAACAACCATAAGACTAGGTTTTTCTTGCAATATCGAGCATCCCATTTCTCTTTTATTTACTTTCACTTGCCAATGCTTTAATTATTTAGAACTGAATAAATATATTTTTGTAAGAAAGCCTTTCATTTTCATATACCTGTTTCCTGAAAAAAGAGCTGGTGGGCTGGTGGACTCAATTCATTTCTTGCAGTTTCTGTTATCAGACAGAATTACTATCAGAGAGGAGAAACATCAGTGAATCTGAAAAAGCTCTGATGTTCCCAGTGACAAAAGTCTCCTTATGCTGTTTATGCCAATTAAAGTGTGCATTATAAAGCTCAGGTTTATATTGGGTGATTATAGAGCTTTACAATGGTTCGTGCTTCTTTTCAGTTCATAGTGCCATCCGAAGAATTGGTTAATCTTTTAATAGCTGCTAATCTATCCTTATTCAGCATCCAGTTGTTCATGCAATGGAATAACAACCCATTCTATTGCTTTCACAATGCCGTCAGGGATACAATTCTTTTTTAACCATATAAATATATTTTTGATGTTTCTTTTCTCTAATTTCCTTCCTCACATCGCAGAATATACAACGGGGTGGGCAAAACAAGGCTGGCAACCTGCATGTCTCTCTGCCCACATTTTTACACCCTCTAGTGCCCACTGTCCTATCCCCAAGATCCCCACTGCCACCAAATTTGCTGCAGCCCTAATAAGGGTCATGTCTTGTTTTAAAAGGGAACAACTGGATTTTAACTGGAAACAAGGTGAACAGGTAGGAGACGCCTTGATTTAAGTGGGGAGAATCCATTTTTCTTCTTCTTTGCCTCAACAAGTATGATATCGACAGGGTTGTCACCCAGCAGTAGCGCCCAGTGGCTGCATGGGATTCTAATGCAGCCCCTCAACTCCCAGAAGTTGCATCTCCCTGATATAAACCAAGAATCTCACCAAGCCCCCCGCCAGGGGGGTGGATCCTTTCATCTGTCAGGAATGCTTTGATTGTGTATTCCTGCATGGCAGGGGGTTGGACTGGATGGCCCTCGTGGTCTCTTCCAACTCTACAATTCTATGATTCTATATGATTCTATGATCAGTTAGGGAAAGAATTCAGAAATGCTCTCCTGGATAAATACTGGTAAAATATAGTATTAGCTGAGAAAAGAAATGTTGGGACAACATTACTTTTAATTACAGTGATTCTTGCTAACACATTTTACATATTTGGGGGCCTTTCAGATGAAATAGTAATTGGGCAATTGCCCTTCCAGAAGCACAGAATTTTATGGGATGTCCAGATGTCATTTTCTTCCCCCTTGTAACCCTCCTATATTTCCCTACTGCTGCTTTTCTTATAAGAAAAAAATAATTAAAGAGGAAAAGATGGACTAGGTAGCACGAGGGGCTGTTTTATTTATTAATATAATGTTCACAGATGAGACAACAAACTTTATCAGACACATGAAAAAAAACGCGTCAGAAGAATGTGACAAGAACACAAACGGGCAAAATTATCAGACGACATCATCCTTTAGCTGTTCCAGGGCGTAGTGCAGGCGTGAATAAAGTGTCACTTTTTATTTGACAGCTTAGCCCATCAATAAAAAAGGGACACCTTATTCACACCTGTGCTGTACCCCTGGAATGGCTGAGGATGCGGGAGTCTGATAATGTCGCCCTTTCTGTTATCCTCCAATTTGTCTGATGTGATTTGGGATGCGGTTTTATACGTTTCCCCATGTCTGATAAAGTAAAACATAAAATATGCATATATACTAGCTCCATTTAATAGGAATAAGTTTCCAATTAATTTTCCAGTTATATTTGTATGACGAGATGATATATTTAATGCTCATAATTCATATGTTTGTTCCTTTATTTTGACACTTGACTGACAATGGCTTTAACTGTGAATAAGTCTGTAGAATGTTGTGAACAAATATAACTGGATCACAGATAGTAATTGCCATATTATCAGCGTATAATGAGATCATAATTCTTTTTGCAGACTAGTTGCCCCTTTATTCTCCTGTTCCTTTCAAATAATGATAGACTGTGAGATGAGAGAAAACAGAAAGGTTTATGGCAATAGCAAACATCCTTTGCCATTTCAGTTCCTTATTTGTACAGGAAGTGAAAATAATTGCAGAAATTCTATCTCAGTGTCTAGCAGTCAAGGTTCAAATATATATCTACATGGATATAAATCTTCATTTATTTCATTTTCACATGCAAGACCCAAAAATTTAAACTATATTTTATAAAATATAAAAAGTAGTCTCTACTGAGCAGCCTTAGAAGAGTTGTATGTAAAATTTTCAGTTTTTTTGGTGGGACTTTTGCAAATATGATATGAAGGTTTTCTTTGCACAAAACGTATTATGCAAAACACATTTCCCTCCACTATTTGGGCACAGCCCCCCCCTTTTTATTTTGCACAAAAAAAGCTTTTCTAAATTGCTTGCAAATGAGTCCTGAAATATGAAAATAATCTCATGGCAACAGATGTTTTTTAAACACGATGCCTAGATGGGTCAAGATACCCTTTCTCATTGAAGAGAAGAAAAATTTCAAATACTTTTTAATTTGTTCATACCAGTAAGATTGCAGTCCTGTCATGTGTAAACCTATTTGGGAACAAGTCGCTGAAAAATTAGTGGAGCTGTTAATAAATATTTGCAGAAATGGTCTAAACACCATATTCTAAGTCAGTACCTTTTATATAATTTCTGACAGGAGAACCTATGCATCCCCTCCCTGCCCAGAGGTTGCTGGGTTACAATTCACATTATCCCTGAACATTGGCTATGCTGGCTGGAAATGATGGGAGCTAAAGTCCAACAATATCTAGAGGACCAGAGGGGGTCTACCTAGTTTGAGAACATAATAATATAAAGCTCTTACAGGGCCATATCAAAGGTCTATCTAGTCATGTTTCCCACAGGACTACCCAAATACCTCTAGGAAGCCCATGATCATAAGCAGAGTATGAAGGCAAAGAAGAAGTACATGAATACAATGGGCTTGTCTATACGAGGCAAAAAAATCCAGAGTGCCTCACAGTAATGGCATTTCGCAGCAGTTGCAACTTGTCTTGGTGATGTTCCTCCCCTCAAGCTTCACATGCAAGATGGTGGCCATGAGTGATTTATTCACGTTTGTACTTACCCCAGTTTGCCACTGCTAAACTTTAAAAAAACCAAACCTATGTCTAAAGTGCGATAGAGCAATTTTTAGATTTAACAGAAAAGCAAAACAACAACAACAAACAAACAAAAAACAAACCCCAAACCCACCCTGTTTTCGTACCTTAGCACTTGCTCGCTAAAGTGAAAATCCAACATGGTGGCAATGGGCGCTTGCCTTGTTAGTCTCGTCCAGCCAATCGGCTTTGCACTTCCTCTCCAATGGGAAAGCGATTTATATCAAATATCTTGTCCCAACGAGCAGGAATGTGAATTTCCTATGGAGTTTTTGATGTTTTGGGCACCTCTCCTTCCCAATACAGTGAAGCGATGTGGAATGCCTTTAAGACAGGTAGGATTCTCCTTGCATTCTGTAGGAGTATTTTCACTGTTTAGACAACCCCAATAAGTAGTTCAGGATCTATTGCTAATTTATACAAAAACTGGCTTTTTTTTTTTTACGAGTCCAAGAGGTTTTGGGTTTTTGTTTTGTTTTGTATTGTTGCTAATATATTTCCCAGTATAAAACAGAAGGTGATTGTCACTGGTTGGCAGACCACATTGGGCCTCAGAGGATTTTGCTAGGCTGCACAACCGTCACAGTGCCCCTCTATGTCTATTTTTTTTCTTTTCAAAAGTTTTCACATACATCACCCTCAAATATATCACCTGCAGAGGCAATGTCACCACAGTTGGCCCTCCATATTTGCTGGGGTTAGGGGTGACTATCTCTAGGCCCCCTCAACCATATTTAACACCAAAAAAGGTACAATCTGCAGATTCAACCCACCATGGATACCTTCAAGGCAATGGGGTTCCTTCACAAGACAGAAGCGGGCAGCTAGCAGGGGTTGCCACTGCATCTGCTGCTCCTCTATGCCATTTTTAATAGGGATTTATAAGCCTCGCTGTGTGTTCTCAGTTTCTCTCTGTATCGCAAGGCTTGCAGTCCCCATTAAAAATGGCATAGGGCAGCAGCTGAGATGGCAGCAAATAATCCACAAATTATCTTTTTTTCACATATTTTTTTAATTAAGTTTAAAATATAATAACATTACAACACACCACGCAGCTACAACTGCAATACAACTACAAATAACATAACAATTAACAATATCCCCCACACCCATCCTAAAACTAAACATAATAACATACAGAAATGAAATTGACTTCCCACCACCCCAACCCAAGAAATTTACTGCTGGATATACTAAAGTTCTCCAAAAGTTGTTTTACTTCATTAATCTATTTCATTACTTCTGTCCTAAAGACAGAATAATAATGTTTCAAACAGCCATATCCAAAAGTACAATCTTATCTATCTTCATAAAAAACGGCCCCAAGTCCATTAAAAAATTGTCCAATGATTTCTCCTTCAGTTTATCCATCACCATCAGTTCAAGAACTTTAACAATCCACTCTTCTTATGAAGGGATATATTCTGTCTTCTAGTTCTCAGCATACAACAGTCCAGCCTCTGTAATCAGATAATGAATCACTTTAAATTACTATTCTTAAATTTCTCTTTTCCTATACCAAGTAAAAATAATCCAGGTCTTAATCCAATTTTACATTTAAAAATTGATTGCAGTAATCTCTGTACTCGTCCCCAATATTTCTTTGCTTTATCACATGCCCACCACATATGAAAAAAGTACAGTACCTTCATGTCTCCCATATTTCCAACAATTATTATTATAGCTTTTATACATCTTAGATAACTTTACTGGAATCAAATACCATCTGTACATCATCTTATAAAAGTTTTTTCTTCAAATTATAGCAAAGTATATTCTTTAAGTCAACCTTCCACATTTCACCCCAATATTCCACTTCAATATTGTACCCAAAGTTTTGAACCCATTTAACCATACAGTCCTTAAATCTTTCTCTCAATTCCACCACCATCACAGGCTCGCTTGGTGAGGAGAGAGGGAGCCTTTTTTGTAGCTGCTTCCACCCTTTGGAACTCCCTCCTGCAAGAGGCGAGGCTGGCCCCTTCCCTGTTGTCATTCTGCCAACAGGCAAAAACATTTTTGTTTAAGGAGGCCTTTGATTATAATTGCAACTTTTATCAGGGTGTGTTTTTATGTTGTTTTTATCTGTTTTTTTACTTTGTATGTTTTTAATTGGTTTTAATTGCTTTTAATTATGATTTTAATTGTTCTGTGAGCTGCCTTGGGTCCCAGTTCAGGTGAAAGGTGCCATGGAAATTGCACAAATAAATAAAAAAAATGTAGTCTCCTTCTTTGGAGGTCTTTAAACAGAGGCTGGATGGCCATCTGTCAGGGATGCTTTGATCACGATTTCCTGCGTGGCAAGGGGTTGGACTGGATGGCCCTTGTGGTCTCTTCCAACTCTACAGTTTTATGATTCTATGATCTTCAGTATCCCACTACAATTAGACATTTCCCAATCAAATGTTCATCATCCCTACATAAATTCATTTCAAAATAACCTTTTTATCTCTCAAAACCCCAAGAATTTTTATGTACTTTAAATCTTCCTTATATTGATAACAATGGAAGTCCAAGCCTTCCTTAACTAGTTGTTCCTGCGACTTAAATTTAACTTGATTTCCTTCCCATTTGAACAACTTCTTTTAAGTAATCCATTTTCCCATTGTTATTTTTTTCTCTTCTAAATAATGCTTCTTGAGGGGATATCCAAAGGGGATTTTTTGAAAACATTCACATTTTATATTTATTCCATATTCTTAAAATTGTACATCTTACATAATGGTTATCAAAGTCTTTATTAGCCTTAACTTTATCATACCATTAAAAGTGTGCCAATTAAATCTCAAGTTTAACAATCTGTCATTTTTTAATATTATCCATTCTTTTAACCAAACCAAGGAACAAGCTGCATAATATAATTTCAAATCCAGTAATCCCAAGCAATGGACTTTATCAGACATGGGGAAACATGGCAAAAAAACATGTCCCAAACTGCGTCAGAAGAATGCGACAATAACAGAAAGGGTGACATTATCAGAAGCCCGTGTCCTCAGCCGTTCCCGGGGCATAGCACTGGCACAGAAGAGGCTTTGCTTTTTTTATTGACAGGGCTAAGCCACCAATAAAAATAGATGCCTTATTCATGCCCGCACCATGCCCCCAGAATGCTGAAGGATGACTTTATCTGAAAATGTTGCCCATTTCTGTCTCATTGTATTCTTCTGACATGGTTTTTGCCACATCTAATAATCTATCACCTCTTTCTTTTGCATCTTTCAACAACTTAAACCTAATCCTTGGTTTCTTACCCTGACATACAAATTGTGATATCTCATTCTGTCATTTCACAAATGGCAAATCATTAGTCAAAATCAGCAAAGTTTGAAACAAAAATAACATTTTAGGTAGCACCTTCATCTTGATAACAGAAATTTGTTCCATCAAGGACAACTTCAACTTATTCTATTTCTGAAAGTCTTGTTTACTATCTTTCCAAATCTTCTCATAATTATTCTGGAATACATTTGAGTTTTTATTGGTCAAATTAATCCTCAAATATCTCACTTTATTCTCCACCTTAAATCCAGAATGTCTTTATAATTCCTTTATGTGTTCCTTTGTCAAATTCTTAGTCAACATCTTAGGAGATTATCAGATGGGAACAAAAAAAGTGTTCCTGTCCTGCAATCTCCTCTTCTGCCCCATCCCGGTAGAGTAACTAAGAATTTCAGACCTACTTTATTCACGTGTACAGCACTGCCCAGGATTGAATGGAGCTCTAACGGAGCTCCATTCACTTCCTGGAATGAAATCCCAGCCATTCTTGCGAGAAGATGAGAGGGTGGGAAATTCAAAAATAAAAAACAAAATACAAACCAAAAAGTTACATCAAGTACCTAAACACACTGAAAACTTTACAAGTAAGATGGGGAGGGTACAAAAATGTGTCACTTACCTGGATGTCCAGATCTCACCAGGAAGTGTTCTGGCATGGACTTCCCATTGACGCTGGGATCACACCAGCAAAACGGGCACCTTTTCACTCGCAGGACATTCCGTGACAGAAACGGAATGATAGCTTAGCCCATCAATAAAAAGCAGTGCTGGTGTAACGAGAGCTGAACGGGAGCATTATGAAAGGGAAGCCATATTTCCCATGTGAAATGGAAGCCATATTTAGAGCGTCTGATAATCTCCTTAGTCTTAGTCTTATGAATATTAGTTTTTTAACCCAGAAACAGATCCAAATTGACTCAGTTCAACAAAGGTGCTATCAGTTCCAAAGAATCTTCCAACACAATCAATATATCATCTGAAAATGCTCTCACTTTAATGACTTGGAGAGTGGTGGAGTCTCCTTCTTTGGAAATTTTTAAACAGAAGTTGGATGGCCATCTCTAAGGAATGCTTTGATTGTGTGTTCAGGCAGGGCAGCGGGTTAGACTGGATGGCCCTTGTGGTCTCTTCCAACTCTATGATTCTATGAATTGCTTCCCAAGCCAGTCTCAAATCTTTAAATTCTTCTTTTGCTCTTATTGCTCTCAATTAAATGTTCAGTGTCAGTATGAACAATAGCAGGGAGAGAGGACCTAATTTGCAAATGTGGAGGGCCAAATGTACATTTTTACTTCCCTGGACCATTCTATGCCTAGAATGCAAAAAGTAAATCATCAGGAATTGGTTCACTTTCTGATTGGGAAAAGGCCTATTCCAGAACTACAACAGCTCAGGACCCCAGAAAACATAACACATCACCCCCCGCAAAAAAAGGGTCAAAAATGTGTTTCACACAGAATTTGTCTGGTTGATGGGGAGTCTTGGAGCCTAAAAACAGCTGCAGGCCACAGACTACACACTCTTCACGTTGGGTATAGAAGATACAAAAGACAGGGACACAGTAGCATAATCTGTATAACAACTCATATACTCCAACATTTCACACATGAAAACCAGGACATATGTGGCCAAACAACATCAGAATGTGGCCACGATCGCAAAGGTTATTAAAGAGAAAGAACAAATCCTGGTTTTCTGTATCAATATATGGATTAATAGACAGAACTGTCTATCCTCCTTCATGGGTCTGAAACATGGGTCACCTATCGGCACCACTTACAACTCCTCGAACGCTTTCATCAGCACTGTATACGCACAATCCTAAATATACACTGGACTGACTATGTGATGAATGTTGCTGTCCTTGAGCAAGCAGGGATCACCAGCATTGAGGCCATGATACTGAGAACACAGCTGCGCTGGGCAGGGCACGTTTCTAGGATGGAGGACCATCGCCTCCCCAAAATAGTACTCTATGGTGAACTCGCCACAGGTCAGCGTAAGAGGGGTGCTCCAAAAAAGCGATACAAGGACTCCCTGAAACAACATCTCAGGCTCAGCCAAATTGATCACCAACAATGGTCCGCCCTGGCCTCACATCGGGAGGCATGGAGACACACTATCCACAATGCTGCAGCCTTATTTGAGAACTCACGCCGAACAAGTCTTGAAGAGAAATGACAGCACAGAAAGAATCACAACCCAGAAACACCACCCAAGGAGACCTTCTGCTGCGCTTTCTGCAACCGGACTTGTTTATCTCGGATTGGCCTCTTTAGGCATCAGCGCGCTTGCAGAAAGCACAGGATGAGTCCTTCCTGAATCTTCGTTTGCGAAGAAAAGCCAGAGAGAGAGAGTTGGGGATTAATAGCCTAAATACCCTAAAGGCACCAGAACCTGTCTGATCATGGAAATTAAGTAGCAATAGCCCTGGTTAGTACTTGGATGGGAGACCACCAAGGAATACCAGGGGCTGTAGGCTGTATTTCAGAGGAAGGCAATGACAAACCACCCCTGAAAATTCATTGCCTAAGAAAACCCTATGAAATCCATCAGGTCACCATAAATCGACAGGCAACTTGAACACGCATACACACACATACGGATTAATTATAACGTTGCTGTGGGTATTTTTTTTTCCTGATTTGCTTCTTTCTGTTTCTACGGATGCACAGACTTGATTCTGTGACTGCTGTTTTTATTGCTATGGTTGTGTCATGTTTGTTGTGTTTTATTATTGAAGGAAAGCAGAATGTTAAAAATAACAAAAAAAAAAATAAGGGGAGAAAAATAAAGGGTTCCCTTCCTCCTGCTTTTGTCATGCTCTTTGGTGTCTGACTGTGTGTCCTTATACAAAGGTGCATACACAGCACATCCTCCATTATCTGAGTCTCAGTGATCCAATTTATTAGCTGTTGAATCAATTGAAAGGGAAGCTGCAGTCACTTGTGATGTGAGAAATGAATTAGAGCAACTATTCATTGATTTATGCCAGCAGAAAATCAGTCCTGCTGAACATCTATTCATCTGTTTATTTCTGTATTTCAGAGTGGTCTTTAATAATAATTTTATAAAAAACTATTGCTGCTACTAAAAGTGCCCTATTGAGGAATAACTGGAAATTAGAATCCCCTGTTGATTCATTTACCGAAGATAACCACAAGATGTTGGTATAAATACTAAAGTAAATCTCTTTCCAAAGGCTTAGATTCTTTTGAATTGCTTTTGGAAGATGATGCACATGAACAAGGCTTTGATGGATTGATCTCCTCGTATCACTCGTCCAGCAATGGAGACACACAAGGGGCTTGTCTATACAGACGGGGGGGGGGCTACTCACATCATACTGGGGGCTGGTAGAACACTTGATGTTCTTTGAGAGTTTGAATCAAATCCAGTTCTTTTTGGTGGCCTGAAGGCTTAGATTTGATTTTTTTAAAAAACTACCTTTTACCCTTGCAAAATGCGGTTTATTGTACAAGTGGCATAGGGTGTGTGTGGGGGTGTTATATACTGTGAGTCCCTATTGGATAAGATATGTACCTTTGTGTATTTGGATGGCTAGTTCCTGGGAGGAGATATGCAAGGAACTAGCCATCCAAATACACAAAGTTACATATCTTCTCCAACAGGGACTCACAGTATATAAACTCCACACACACCCTACCCCACCATTCTCTGAAGATGCCAACCACAGATGCAGGCAAAATGTCAGAAATAAATTCTTCTAGAACACAGCCTCACAGCCCGGAAAAAACCCATGAAAAACCTATGGATGACGGCTGTGAGAGCCTTTGACTTCACATTGAATTCTAAGAGGATTGTTTTCACTGTTTAGACAGGCCCTAACTTGAAGGTACTGTGCAAAATTTAAAGGGTGGCTGGATTCAACCTCCAGGTTTAACTGCAGAGTGCCAGGCTGGAGGGCAAGACCTGGGGGAAGGGTTAGGGCTGTCATCAGAAGTGGGCCTGGCCCAAGTACTAGATCCCTGGCAGCTGCCTCAGCCTTGATAAAAATAAAAACTGATGCCAGCCCTTGATACAAATTACAGTCATTTTACGTGTAGCTTCTGTTCTAAGACTACTATCTCCTTAAAGAAACCACTTTCAGAATTAGAAAGGAGGAAACGCAACCAACAAAAGTGCCCTTTAAAAAGACTAAGGATTGAGCCTTTATACAACCCAATGTAACACTCAGTTATAACTTCTAGTAAATATTTTGGAGACCACGATTACAAGAGCTGACCAGTGGATCCATTGCTATGAGAGCAGAAAATTCACTCTCGATTTTATCGCTGGTCCCCTGCTGCTCCTGGCCAATTTTACCTCTTCTTCTGTATAATTCAGTTGCTCTGAATTGTACAAGAGGCAGGCATTTGTTGGGATTGTGTCCAGCGCTAGGAGAGCTCCCGTATGGTTCAGAGTACGTAGTTCTGGGAGGAGAACTATTAAAACAGAAGTAGATTTGTTCCTTTGTGACAACAAGATACATCAGCTGTCCCTGCTGACCACAAATGCCAAAGGAGGAATTATCTGACCCATCCATTATCCATCCTTGCAGAAATCTGGCCCTCAGATTAAGAGGGGAGAGACTTTAGTGTTATCCCCTTTGAGGAGGACCTCAACTGTGAGTAGAGCTGTTTCCCCATCTTGCTGTGCCTTGTGTTTTAATGCCTGAAACACAACCAAGATCCCTTTCTTGGCTCAGGATTTGGGCTCACGGTGACAATCAGGTCTTTCCCCATTGCTTGAAGGGGTAATGCTGTATGAAGTGCCTAGTACTTATCTCACTTCATCTTTCCCTTTCTTTGTGTGAGTTTGGTGTGGGTCTTTTTACTTACTGTTAGATCTCTTAGTGTAAACTGTTTAGTGAATTGTTTAATGGGAGTAGATTGTGGGTTGGATATAGGCCTGTATCCAACTGTACTCTTGCACTGGCACAATGTCTGTTGCACTAACAGATAGGCATTTACAAAATGGATGCAAGGGCAGCAGCCAACATGTTTTTTTGTTGTTGTCCAATCAGCTACACAAGTGGATTGTGGATTGCACACTTTCAGCATTGCTTGTGCTCCAGTGTCATCCAGCACAGGTAGGCTAGTGGGCATTTCCATTCTGCTAGTGTCATGTTGGATTGAGGCCATAGTTACATAGCCTACTGATACATCTTAGGTTCATTTAAACTTTTAACAGGCTTTAAATGAATTGTAATTGAGTGCTAGGGTTAAATTCAAATGCATTATAATTGTTATTGTGTTATTGGTTATTCATCAAGCAGATGTTCTGATCTGAATGCCAGGATTTCTTCATCAAGTGATGTCCATAGGTACTTAGTTTTGTATACAGGTTGCCTTCCCTGCCCCCATTTACACAGGAGCGGTACCCGTGGTTTCACTTACTCACTGTTGGGGGGAAAGATCTCTCTAGGCATCTGAAGGACCAAAGAGGGAGCTCCTCAACCGTGACTCTATGGTCAACATCTGCCAGAGGTTGACCAAAGAGTCACACCAGATGCCTAGAGAGGCATTATCTCTAGGTATTTTCTAGGTCCTCCAGTGCAATTCTATAGTATTCATGGGGGTTTGCTATTATACACGGTTTCAGGTACATGCAGCAAGTCTGGGAACATATCCCTCATGGATACAGAGAGGGTGGGGTTGGCCTGTATTCATAAAAACTGCCAAGTTTTATTTCGCATAAGCTTTTGTGGACTCCAGCCCTCTTTAGCCCGTTGCAATCTGGATTTATGACATTTATTTGTATGATTGTTGTTGTTGTTGTTAACTGCCTTCAAATTGACTGATGGTGACCCCATGAATGGAACACCTCCAAGACCCCCTCTCCTCAACCAATCAGCTCAGGTCCTGCAGGCTCAGGGCTGTGGCCTCCTTGATTGAGTCTACCCATCTGGTATGTGGTCTTCCTCTCATTCCACTGCCCTCCACCTTTCCTAGCATTATTGTCTTTTCTAGTGTATCATGCCTTCTCGTGATGTGGCCAAAGTGCAACAGCCTCAATTTAGTCATCTTGTTTTTCAGGGTGAGTTCAGGTTTGATCTGTTCTAGGATCCATTTGTTTGTCTTTGGGGGCAGCCATGGCATCCTCAGCACTCTTCTCCAGCATCACATCTCAAATGAGTTGATTTTCTGTGTATCAGCTTTCTTCACTGTCCAGCTCTTACATCTGTTCATAGTGATGGGAAATACGATGGCTTGGACAATTCTAACTTTAGTGTTCAGTTTTATACCTTTGCACTTTTAGGATCTTATCTATTTCTTTCATAGCTGTCCTCCCCATTCCTAGTCTTCTGATTTCTTGACAGCAATCTCCATCCTAATCAATGATTGACCCAAGGTATGGGAAATCATTAACTATTTCAATTTCCTCATCATCTAGATTTAATTTCTGTAAATTCTCTGTGGCTATTAATTTTGTTTTCTTAATGTTCAACAGCAAGCCTGCCTTAGCACTTTCTTTTTTGACTTTCTTTAGTAATTCTTCCAAGTCTTTATTGTTTTCTGCTCTCTCTCTCTGGCTTTTCTTCGCAAACGAAGATTCAGGAAGGACTCATCCCGCGCTTTCTGCAAGCACACTGATAACTAAAAAGGCCAATCCGAGATAAACAAGTCCGGTTGCAGAAAACACAGAAGAAGGTCTCCTTGGGTGATGTTTCCGGGTTGTAATTCTTTCCACGTTGTCGTTTCTCTTCAAGACTTGTTCGGCGTGAGCTCTCAAATAAGGCTGCAGCATTGTGGATAGTGCGTCTCCATGCCTCCCGATGTGAGGCCAGGGCGGACCACTGTTGGTGATCAATTTGGCCAAGCCTGAGATGTTGTTTCAGGGAGTCTTTGTATCGCTTTTTTGGAGCGCCCCTCTTACGCTGACCCGTGGCGAGTTTACCGTAGAGTAGTATTTTTGGGAGGCGATGGTCCTCCATCCTAGAAACATGCCCTGCCCAGCGCAGCTGTGTTCTCAATATCATGGCCTCAATGCTGGTGATCCCTGCTTGCTCAAGGACAGCAACATTCGTCACATAGTCAGTCCAGTGTATATTTAGGATTGTGCGTAGACAGCGCTGATGAAAGCGCTCGAGGAGTCATAGGTGGTGGCGATAGGTGACCCATGTTTCAGATCCATAAAGGAGGATCTAGTATGGTGTCATTTGCATATCTTAGATTACTGATATTCCTTCCTCCGATCTTCACTCCTTCCTTCCTCCGAGGCTAAACCTTCCCGGTGTATGATATTTTTTGCATACAAGTTGAACAAATAGGGTGATAGAATGCAGACTTGTCTAATCCCTTTTCTGATTGGCGACCATTCTGTTTCTCTGTATTCTGTTCTAACTTGTATGATACAAGTTTACACATTTCTGTTTATTAATGTGTAAATAGGCCTTCATAGTCTGATCAGTACAGCTCATGAAGCTCTTTAGATGATCTTATAAAGACTGGTGTCCTTATAAAATGATATGAATAACAATCAAACAAACAGATATCAACCAATTAATCAATGCAGTTAATTGGTATATTGACCAATCAAAAAGGAAACATGGATGCTAATTTGTAATGTCTGTTGTGAAAAGTTGTGTAGCACTGATCATATTGCTTGAAACTGTTCACTCCTTCCTGATTTTGGTAATATATGTCAGGCAATTTTCAAAATGTGATGCAATTGTGTATAATTTTGACAGTGCTAGCACCAGAAAAATTCTGTATGCGTTGGAGTTAGAGGAGGAGGGAGGTGGGGGGAAGACAAAGTACATTTCAGTGTGTGTGTGTAGCTTTGTCTCACATGTTAGATTTCTGAAAGAGAAGTAACAATATATTTCAGGTTGACACTCATATTCCTATTTGGTATAGAAATACACATAGGATTTTTGTGCAAAATCATGGTGTGGTGCAAAATAACTCACTTTTACAAAAAAAAAAAAAAAAAGACCCACATGGTTTCTAGAAACAAACATGGAGATTTTTGTGCAAAATTGTTGTTGTTGTACAAAAAACCCCACACATCCATGATTCTTGCAAAACTCCCCCATGTTTTTCTGAAAATCTTGTGTGTGTGTGTGTGTGTGTGTGTGTGTAAAAACCATGGGTTTTTTTCACCAAGGAAAAAAAGATTTTGCGCAAAACCCACACATATTTTTTACTGAGAATAATTTGTGAAAACATGCTGTAATGTGCAAATACTGGGTGGAAAATGTGCAAAATTCTCAGCTCTTTGTTATTCTTCCCAACTGGGTTTCCTGAGCGTCAGGACCACCACCCCCTTTTTTGGGGGAGTGGGGCAGAAAAAGAATATTGTTCCATCCCTAGTTTGTTTTGAAGAAAACAGGCTTGTCAGGCTGCCACACTTAGATGTCACATTAGCTTTGCATTTCGTTTCCTGACAATGGGCCTGTCTAAATGATGAAAATAAACCTCTTAGAATTTGCTTAGAATCCTACCTGTCCTAATGGGATCCTGCCTAATTCTACTGTATTCAGAAAGAGGGAGTCCAAATCCACCATAAACCCTGAGGGAACAGCCTTTGGGGCTTTCCACGATGTTTTTTTTAAAAACTCAGTTGGGGAATGCGCATTACTGACCCTTAAGACGGGCGATCAAATTTATTTGCATAGCCCCAGAAAAGCAGAAGTAGAAAGCTGATGAGCCGAACAGGAGCAGGGGGTGAGGCTTGCTAAGAAGGCAAGCACCGCAGAACTGCCATGTTGGATTTTCGCCCTAGAGAGTGTGTGTTAAGGCAATGAAACAGCCTTTTTCCTTTATTTTTTATATCTATTTACGTGGAGTATCACACTTATGCACCTTAGACATGCTCTTTTTTTAAAAAAAAAAAACACCATTCAGCAGTAGCAACTAATGAAAATAAAAATGTGAGTCACGGCCACCATCTTGAATCACAGGCATGTCTGTTGGGACAGCAAAAGCGGATAGCCTTGCATGCCTGCAATTTTGCCAAAAAGTGTTAGGACAAGTCAATCCTGCTTCAAATTTGCTTGAGTATGTATCAATTCACATTTCCCCCCCCCCTCATATAGACAGGCCCAATGTTTACTCATTTAAGTGCTTCTAATCAGTTTTTTTTTAAGTTATGCATTTATTCTTCCCAGTGTTTTTATATATCCTTTATTCACCTTGAAGGACTTGGTGGTTCAAGGGGTGATAAATAAATGTCTTTAAGTAAATAAATAAATACACACAAAATCTGTGAAATGCCAATTTCTTGGAAAATGAAAGCTTTCAGCACACTGAAGTCAATGATACAAGAGCTCTGGATCAGCATTTGTACCTTCCAATATTTCACAGATGAAAACAGGGACACATTTATGTTGTTCCTTTCCTCTTCCCTCGCTGAAATCTCTCTGCCTGCTGCATGTTTTTTTAATTTATTAAACACAGACTACATATATATATATATATATATATATCACTACAAAACAAAACAAAACCACACCTTTCATACTATTACAAAAAACATTAAAAAAAACCTAAAACACAAACATAAATTCACTACCCACTACAATAACTAAAGGTCAAAACTAAAAATCACTTGCTGTACTTCTCTATAAATGTTATCACGTTAGTCCTTCTACTATATAGATGTATCTACTATTTTTAAAAACCCAAAGCTGTCCCATTTCCTTATTGTTGTTTCATTTTTTTTTTAAAAAATATCCTAATCATTCTTAAAATTAACTGGGGATTTTTGTTTAATCAATATTGTCAATTTGACCATTTCAGCAAACTATTGTAACTTCAACAGCCAATCTTCATGCATTGGAGTTGATGAATTCTTCCATCATTGAGCCCATAGACATCTGGCAGCTAAATAAACTATTTTGGTATATATCACAGAAGGAGGGAGGACTTGGTCTTCCCAAAATGAAAGGATATTATGAAGCTAATCAATTGAGATATGTTATAGAAGGAATTGTAGGACAGGGGGATTTAGAATGGTTAGAGACAGAAACAGGGAGAATAGAAAAGAGAATATGGAACATATTTTTTGATAATTTTACAAAAAAGAAAATTAAAGGAATTGAGAACCCATTTCTGCAAAATATATGGGAAATATGGTATAAATATAAAAGAGAATTTTTGCCTATTGATTCAGTATTAACACCGGTTATAATGGGAAAAAAATTCCCAAATAATTTGAAGGAAAAAATGGGAAAGGAATTAAAGAAAAGAGGACTAGACAAAATAGAGGGATGGATAGGATGGATGAATGAGAAAGGGAATATAAGAGAGAAATTATGTGGAATGAAAATTTCATGGTTTAATTGTATACAGTTAGAACAATGGATTAAAAACTGGAAAAAGAATCATAAAGAAACAATGGAATTTACAAAATTTGAAAATTTGGTGAAAAAAGGTGAAAAGAGGGATGATAATGAAAGTATGAAAGGTATTACAAGTGAATTATATAAAATGTTGATAAAAAATAAGGATAAAAAAGACAAAGGGGAATATCTAAGAAGAATAGGGGAGGAAGATTTGAAACAAAAAATTGGAGATCATGAATGGGATATGGAAACAAAGACATCTAAAAAATATGTCGATACGGATAAAAGAAAATTACTATAAAATAATATGGAGATGGTATTTGACACCAGTAAGATTGCATAATATAGATAAGAATAACTCTAAATATTATTGGAGAGGTTGTCAAGAAATAGGTACATATATGCATATGTGGTGGAATTGTAAA
Organism: Gambelia wislizenii; assembly: GCA_030847615.1. Lineage (NCBI taxonomy): Eukaryota > Metazoa > Chordata > Lepidosauria > Squamata > Crotaphytidae > Gambelia > Gambelia wislizenii. Next base: position 342,292,538 of record JAUMIR010000001.1, read on the forward strand.
TTTGTACAGCAGTTTTGGGAAATGGTTTTCATAGAAATAGAGAATATTCTGAATAGAAATATATAAAGGAAACCGAGCATAGCATTGATGTCAATTTATAATGGAGAGAATGGGAATCAAGCAGAAAAGGATTTAATAACAAATTTATCAATGGCCCCCAATTTATGGAATGGCCTGCCGAATGAGATCCATCATTTGACAACCTTGAGTAGCTTTAAAAAAGCACTAAAGACGGATCTCTTTCACCAGGCCTTTCCTGATTAGATCCTGGCCTCAGGAGCTCAGTCTCCTGGCTTTTTAAAATTATGTATATATTCGTTTTTAATGTGTTTTTAGTTAGAAGGTTTTAATTTTATAGTGTTTAATGTCTTTTTATGGGGGAGGGTGGGGGTGGGTGGTGTTTTTAGTCATTATTATAATGTTTTAATTGTTGGAAGCTGCCCCGATTGTTTTTAGCAGAGGGGTGGGGTATAAATAAATAAATATAATAATAATAATAATAATAATAATTATTATTATTATTAACAGCAGCAACATTAATTATAGCAAGACATTGGAAGATGCAAATAAATGTACAAGTGGAGGAGTGGTATAAAGAAGTTTGTAAGATGGCAATAAATGATAAGTTAACATGTAGAATTAAAGTAAGAAGAGGAAGTTGGAAAGAAAGTGATTTTGATAAAATCTGGAAAGTATTTGTTAAAAAAGTATTACAGACAAAAGATGGGAGGTTACCTCCACAAGAAAAAATGAGATTCTGGAAAGATTAGGTAAGGGATAATGGCTCCGGTGAAGGGGAGCACTGAGGTGGGGGGGGTAGGGGAATTAATATTTTTTTTAAAAAGGGGGGAGAGACATCTGGCAGCAGTAATTATATATTGAAGAATTTTTCCTGCCTGCTGAATATTTTATTTGTTGGACACTATCTGCTAAAGCAGGATGTGTTTGTTACTGATGATAATAGTTTCCTTTTTGAAAGAAGACCAAAATTGTGAGATAATTTAATAGAATAATTTAGTTTTGAATTTATTTAATATTGGTGGTGGCTTGATAGCTGGGAAAGTAGACGAAGCTAAAAGAAAGGATGGTGTGGTAAAAATTGGGTGCCAAACCTTACAAAGACAGAAGTACTTTCTGTTAGCACAAATTGCTCCCCAGTTCATTATATTGTTATATCCTTGTGCTCTAATTGTTGGGGCAGTGAGATCACTGGGGTTTAAAGTGTTCTCTGGGATTTTGGTGTTTTGGGAATGAGATGGATTGTAGCATTTGTGGGATATCTGATGTGTGTGTGTGTGTGCACGTGCGCGCTTTCAAGTCACCTGTCAACTTACGGCGACCCCATGAACTTCGTAGGGTTTTCTTAGGCAAAGAATACTCAGAGGTGGTTTTGCCAGTTACTTCCTCAGAAACATAGCCTACAGCATCTGGTATTTACACACACACATATGTGTTAGGCATAGTTAGGGATTATGAGCATTACTAGACCAACAAATACAGCTCCTCATTTAGGTTTCCAGTGGGACTTTTGTCCCTTACAGATGATTTCAGATCTCCAGTTAAGCTCTTTCATGACCGGCCACATCTTCTCTGCCTCTGTTTCAGCTGTACCTTCCACAAAAGCAAGCTGCTTCTATCTTTATAGGGACTCTGCACAGTTCTTAGAAGTAGCTGTAGGAAAAAGCATCCCTTCAGATATTTGCCAGACATTAAAATCAATTGGGTTAATACAATGGGGATCTCTCTCACTGCCCAGCTGAATGTGTTCAACCAATTTGGGTCTTGTTGTGGACGTAAGGAATTGTCACTCGGAGGAATTTTCGTGAGTGTACAGACTGCTCGTAGACATTATTACACAGCCTGCAGTGTGCTTGCATTGAGTTCTTTGTTGTTAATAAAGTAGACAACATCCTACTTAGGGTGTGTTGAATTCTTATTCACTCTGACATGGTATTAGTAAATTTCATTCTCAAAGGCAAGCATAAAGAATTTTATCATTTTCCCCTTCACTGCAAAAGTTGTTGAACATGGTGCAGTTTTCAAAGCTCAGGACTTCTTATTCTGTGCAAAAAAAAAAAAAAGTACTCAGGTTTTTGGGGAGAAAACACTATTTTCTCCACAGAAAACAGGTTTCCTGTACAAAAAAACAGCATTTGGTGTGAAAAAATGTTATTTTCTGCATAGAAAATGCTGTTTTAATGTGCCACACACGCAAACCCTTACAGGTTACCATAAGTCCCAAACTACAAAGATTCTCATCCATCTAGGATTCTTCTCATCAGGGTATTCTGACTCTTGAGAAACCCATTTTTTTTAACCATTCTTCAAATATTTTCATTTTTTTCTTTCACTGTATGCTCTGCTTCTGCTTCTGGAAGCTTCTACAGTGAAAAGGTCTTGCCTTTTTCTGACTTATTTTGGCAACATATAACTGCCCCCACATTATGGAAATACTCAGCCTTTCCCCCTAGGGAAGAACATTCACTTTTGGAAAATGTGGCCTTGGAGGGGCTGTCCCAGTGTGACATGAAAGCCTTCATGGTAGATGTGGGGATGGGGTCTATGAAACACCGGCTGCATCCACATGCTGTAGATGGGACCTGGAACTGTCATGGACGATGCCGTGAGAGGGACAGCAGTGTCCGAGAAGGACCCCCTGCCGCGCGACAGTACCGTACCTCTCCTGGAGTCTTGCACGGTAAGGCTTGTCTGAAAATGTCCTCTGTGTGCAATGTGCATTTTTATGTATTTGTAAATTTGCATTTAATGCTGTACATAAATGCGTGTGCTCCATAACTGAGGATTCCTTTCTATTCCATAATATTTATTACAAATCCTAACTGCTCACAGTTTGTCTGGCAAAATACAACCCCAGCCTCTTCTAAACTGCTTTCTGTAGGGCAAAGTAGCCCCTCAAATACACAGCTTTGCTATTTGTAATGAAGAGGACATTCAATTTTTAGTGCACCAGGTTCCTACAATACGTGCAACTAACTAGTTTCAACAAGTATTACTTCCCCCCTGACCCACAGAGTTTACAGGAACCAGTAAACCTAGTGACTTGGATTCAGAGAAATAGAAGGGATTCAGAGAAGAAAGAGAAGAATGGGGCATTCCCCCTCCCATCATCAGCTTCCCATTTGAACTGTGCAGAAATCTGAATTGGATTGGAGTTGCAGTGCTGGGGGAAGGTTTTTTATAATGTACCATTCAATCTCCTGAATCATGTTAGTTTCTGACCCTGAAAAAGACCTTTAGTTTCTCACAGTTCTAGAAAATGAAAAAAACAACACAACACTCAATTTTGGAAAGCCATTATGAAATTGCTCCCTGCCATGAAAAGCCAGGTATATGTGGTACAAATAAGGTGGAGACCCTTGAACACTACTTATTGGGCTGCTTACTTTATCATGAGATTAGAACTAAATTGCTTTCTCCTCTTAATTAGAATTTAATTTCCGTTCTTTCCTAGCCAAATAGATTTGCTTGCTTTCTTCCCTCCCTCCTTTCTTTTTCATGAATGCAGAGGGTGAAGTTTGTTTTCATCATCTATGTTCAGTATCATTTGTTTCCCAGTCTACAAAAATCAAAATAAATGCTATGTGAGTAAACAAGACCATATGCTATCAATACATCTTCTCTGTGTGTTTTTTAATGAATTGAAAATTATATTTATATGTAAACAGACCTACACACAGTGCAGCAGCAAGTATATTTTCAAATGTGAAGCCGTGTTAGTTTCACCTTCAATATTTTCATAAATAACAAATAATGATGACTCTGTAATTGTAATGATCTGAAGACATTCGCAGTGACAATGTCTACTGTTAAGATGAAAAATTATCATGAGCTCAGCACCTAACTGCAGTCAGGAAAAAACATTTGAGGCTCTCCAATGTTCACAGTGTAGGGATGTAAATTTTCAACCTGTCTTCACATGCAAATTTCTGTAGTTTTCTCTCTGCTGCTGGAAAAAAAAGAATATTTCTCTGCAGTTTTTCTGCACAGAAATACACTTAGAAATACCAATGGGGGCTTTCTGCATGAAAAGCATGTTTCCAGAAACATGCATGTTTTTGTGAAAAAAATCATATTCTTTGGATTTTTCCAGGGAAAAAAAAATTCCACGTGTCTTTCTGAAAACAGTGGGGCTTTACACAAAAATGTGGTTTTTGCACAACATATGTTTTTTATGCAAAACTTCACATTTTTCACAAAAAGTGTAGTTATTTATTTTATTTATTATGTATTAATTTATTTATTGCATTTGTATGCCTCCTTTCTCTGAGAATGATACCCAAGGCAGCTCTCAAAGACAATCAGTCTTAAAAAAAATATATTCACAATAAAATTAAAAACAGTAAAACCACATTAAGCAGTACTAAAAGACATTTTAAAAAACAAGCATGAGTTTTAAAAGATAGATAAAACATCACCATTAAAAAAGCTCCCCTGCTTAGATAATTACCCAAAATACTTCAGGATGTTTCAGTACCACGCAAACACTGTGCAAAATTCTGGGCTCTGTGTAATTCTTCCTGACTGGTTTTCCTGAGTGTCAGGAAAGCCATTTTTTCAACCAGGAAGCAAATAATGGCAGATATTCTTTCCATTTCTAATTATGATGCTATAATCATTTCTTGAGATATAGCAAGAACTCAGTTCTGCTTTTGTTTTCATAATGAAGTCCCTTTACCACGGTTCAGCTGTTGCTTTTCTTCAATAAGATACACAAGAAAGTAAAGGGCTTGTCTATAAGAGGCTATAAAATGTTGACTGATGTGCACTAATGCCAATTCATAGCAGTTTTCATTTGTCTCCATGGTCCCCTCCCCCCAGCACTGCAGACATGTGAAGCCATACATATTTGTTGTTCAAATGGGTATGCTTGCAATACAAAATGGTGGGCACAAGTGAATTACTCGTGTGTTTATTGTCACAAGTTGCTACCGCTGAACAGTATTTTTTTTAAAGCATATCCAAGATGCAGAAGTGCAAATTCCACTTAAATAAACAGAAAAAAAAAGAGAAAGGCTGTTTCATTAGGGAGCCCTGGTGGCACAGTGGTTAAATGCCAGTACTGCAGGCCACAAGGTTATGAGTTTGATCCCAGAGGGCTCCAAGATTGACTTAGCCTTCCATCCTTCCATAGGTCGGTAAAATGAGTACCCAGCTTGTTGGGGGCAATTAGCTAAAAAACATTGTAAACCATTTAGGGAGTGCTTCGGCACTGATAAACAGCATATAAATATCAGTGCTATTGCTACTGCTATTCATTGCCTCAGCACATGATCGCTACGGTGAAAATCCAACATGGCGGTTCCGGGCACTTGCCTTGTCAGCAAGTTCTACTCCCTGTGCAATCAGCTTTCCATTTCTGCTCTTATTGGGAATGTGCGGCAAAGTGAATCGTTTGTCCCAATGAGCAGGAATGTGCATTTCCTTCAGAGTTTTTTAAAATATATATAAGAAAAGCCGCAAAGGCCTTTCCCACAGAGTATTTGGTGTTTTTGGCCCCCCTCCTTCTAAATACAGCAGATTGATGTGGGAACTCATTTAGACAAAATGTATTCTCCTCAAATTCTATGAAGAGTATTTTTGCTGTATAGATAAGCCCAAAGAGAAGTTCTATGGGCCAGCTTCAGGATCCTGATGATGTCATTCTCCTAGATCTCCCGATGACCCTGGGAGTTCCAGAAGGATGCCTTTTCTTCTTGCAGACAGCTGCAGAAAAAGAGCTGGATGGCTGCTTCACTGTCCCTTGACCCCCTCCCCATTCTCCCATGGGCACTGAGTGACCATGGGGAGGAGAAAACAGGTAGTTGGCCCATGGAAGGAGTTACATACCCTCCAAGTCTCCTGACCAGGCAGGGACAATCCCTATTAATCCTCCCCTTTTCCAGCTGCTTTTAAAATGCCCCAGTTTTTCTCCCCTCCTCCCACTTATCCCCTTTATCCTCAGCTTATGTCAGTTGCTTCAAACTGAATTCAAAGTACATAAGTAGTCTGCACTCAATTAGTTGAGTGGAGAGAGAGGAGAGGAGGGGTTGGAAACTCACCCTTCCCAGTAGACTCAGGCAAAAGCAAACTGCTCCAGCCTCTACTAGCTTGTGTGTTCTTCCTCATTAGTAACTTCTGCCATCTTGATCACACCTGGGTGTTGCTTGGCCACACATTTATGAGTTTTCATCTGTAAAGTGTTGGAGGGTATGGAGTTATACTGGATGGAAGTGCTGAATTCCACTGGCTGCCATGATCAAAGCATGCAGGCATTAATTTCAGTTATTTCAGCTATGCCTGTAAACTTTCCTATCTAAACGTATACAGTATACCCAAAGGAAAACGGAAGCCATAAAGCATTCAATCCAGCTTAGACAGATTGCATAAATGGAATGGCAGACCCTCAAGGAGGCACAAATAAAGAAGCTATAACCATTTCCATAACAAAAGCTAGCTATAGCTCAGGTGACCCTGATTTTCTAATTCAAAACACAACAGGTTCATATATTCTAGTCTTTGGCATTTCTGCAAGTTTTATCAACCTACAGTGGGCCCTTGGTATCTGCTGGGGTTTGGTTCTAGGACCCCGCCTCCCTTGGACAGCAAAATTCATGGATGCTCAAGCCCCATTATGTACAATGGTATAGCAAAATGTTGTCCCTTATATAAAATGAAAAACAGCAAAGTTTGCTTTTGGGATTTTTGTTTTTTTAATATTTTCAAGCTGTGGATGGTGGTATCCATGGATACCAAATCTGTGGATAAGGAGGGTCGACTGTATTTCAGACTAATTCTCACGAATGAGTGAAGACTGCTGGTCTTCTCAAAACTGCTAACAAGGAAATAGATAAGATAGGTGCTTCACTTGTAACATCATCACATACCTTCATCGGCCAATGTGCCAGGAATCTGACACAAGATGGAAACTCACAAACAAAATGGAAAGTACCAACAAGCAAAAGTCCAGCCTGTATACTCCCATAGATTTTCTCCACATTAGTTGATATATCTGTATGTGTATGGCTATCAGCAAATATACAGATCATGATGATGAATACTGCAATGACTATTTGCACTGTGATGGATAAAGATGGAAAATAATTTTGTTAAAGCTGAGATTCTTGACCAAAGTATCAATTTTGTACCTGCTAAGACTCACTGCAAAGCAAAGCACACGTGAAAGCTCATGGATGTGTGGAGGAATGAAATCCATACAAAATCACATACATGTTTTAAAATTGTGAATACCTAAAAAGAGTATAATGGGGAAAATATATGCAAATTCATGGTTCAATTAATTGGGAAAATATGTACATTAAGAAAAATGCATCCAGAAAATTCAAACATTAAGGAAAACACATATACACCTCTCTCTTTCCCCCTCTCTCTCTCTATATATATATATATATATAGAGAGAGAGAGAGAGGGGGGGGGGAGGGAGAGAGAGAGAGAGAGAGAGAGAGAGAGAGAGTTCCATGTGAGAAAAATGTTATAGGGGCAAAGGATGGAAAAAGAATGAAGGTGGATTCTGAGGCAGAATTTTTCACACCTGTGGTGATAGTGTTGTTGTGTATGGAAGCATGTTGCAGCAGGCAGGCAGGCAGCATCCCTGGATCTAGGCAACTGGCACTGCCGCTGTGCAATTTTAATTAATTTCAGTGCATTTTTTGTGGGAGAGGGAGACGGGGTGTGTGGGGGGGGATGATTTGCACAAAGAGCTTCACAAGCCCTGCTGAAATAAGTAGGCAACTGTGGTTGGTAGATCGAAGCCGTTGTTTGCATTAGGAACACCAGTTTAGATCAGCAGGCTTTTAGCATGTCATAAATTCATAATATAGGCTTTTGTACTGGAAGCCAATTGTGTTTTTGTATCTTCTGCTCTTTGGGCAGTAATGGAAGTACAGTAAATGCAATGTTTTGTCAGCGCCAAGAGCAAAATCTGCAGTCAACTAATCCAAGCTCTTTTAATATGCTGCAAGAATGACACTCAGTTTGATATTAGTCATTTTTTAAATGATTTTCAGGTGCTCTGTTTAGTCTACCGGTAAGTTGAAATGTTGACGGTGCAGAAAATTAATAAACAACCCCCATTGTGACCTGGACGGTTTGGGTCCTTATTCATGAATGGCGGTGTTACACAAATGCACACAAATGGGGAATCAAAATTGCCATCTGCTGAGAATCAAATGGTCCATTTTCTTCATAAAATTTCTGAAGTGCCTGGCTCCTAACATCCTTCCATTGAAAAAGCTCACAATAAAAGATGGTGCAATCATGTGTGAGCCAAGGAAACCTGTGGCCCTGCAGATGTTTCTAGACCACCACTCCTATCAACCCTGCATTGGTTATGTTGGCAAGAGCTGCTAGGAGTAGAAGTCCAATGACATCTGGAGGGCTACAAATTCCCTACTCCACATCTCGAGGCTTAGCTTGCATTTTCCCCTGTATTCCCCACTTTGTGCAGAGCAAGCTTAAATTTAGGGTGTCAATGGAAGCTGGCCTCATTGAGCTCATTGGTATTTATATCTGAGCAGACATGTATAGGACTATACTGTTAATGAAGCTGGGGTTTTCTATCAGTCAATTACACTGCATGAGGAACAGCTAAATTGAAGTATTTTGTTTAGGAGCCACTTGACTGTTTGTACCAGATGCTGAGATGCGGCAACTTCATATTAGCTAACAACGGAATTAGACACCTGACTTTGCCCAACTTCCTGCATAGCGTGGTCAGCTGAAACAGAGGTTGCGGCTTTTACACCTTTAACAGCTGAGCAGAAGAGTTAATTTCGGCAGGTTTACCGGTAGTTTATCAGGGAAAATGCTAAAATTCCTCTTTCACATTACTATTAAAGATGCAGGAGCCCCCCATGACCGCCACATCCTGAAGCAGGCCTCCAGGCCAGGATCTTTGGTGTGCCTCCTACCTGCTGCTAAGGTTAAGGGCAGTGAGATGCTCTACAGGGTTTAGGATAAAAATTAAAATAAGTCAATTTAAATGATGATACCAAAGTAATATTTATATTTATTTTTTAAAAATTAAATGGATTCAAATAATAAAAACTTACAATAATATCACACCAGTCCCCCCTCCTAATCCCGGGTGCCTGGGCCCCCAGGCAAGAGCCCTGTCAGCCCTCCCCCTTGTGGGGCCCATGCCTCCCTCTCACATCTCTATTGAATCTAGCTACCCTACTGCTACACAACCCAACAAAGACAACCACAGATTCATATGTTAATTATACAAAAAAGTAGTGCAATGTTGCCACTGTGTATTTACTTATTGTGTTTATATATTGTCTTTCAGCCAAGATACCTGAGGTATTTTTCAATTTGAAAAAAAAATAGAATTTAAGCAAAAAAAAAAGTTACTACAATTGAAAGTGAGTTCTGCCAGGCCAGTTGATGGCCTTTTCAGAAGGTGATGGCATACATTTGCTAGTCTGGGCTTCCTTACCTCTCCTTTCCCTCAGGGGCAACGTAGCCCTGGAGAAGGGACAAGAAGAGCTGCCCTTGCCAGTCAAATGGCATGAGCTCATTGCATGCCTTTCTTCATCTTTTCATTTGGTATCCAATTGAAGAATATTTGCTGTCTAACATTCTCTTGCCATATACTCCAGTCATGTCTACATCAAGATATCTGGAACGGTTATAAATGCATGACTATTGTAAAGTAAGTGTCATGTGTCAGAGTTCTAGTTCTACTTTTCACTCTTAGCTCTGCGTGGCAAAGACTCATACTATGTAATGGGAAATTACTATGGTAATTTCTTTTTGCTTTTAAAACACATTTAAAACACATTACATTTATAATACGGAGGCCCCAAACTGTTAGCTACTATTATGGATTTTTCCAACAATAAAATGAGTAATTACATTTTTAGTGGGTTTGCATGCAGTTTAACACTCACGCTGAAGTTATTTTTAATGTATCTGTGATGCATACCTAACAATTTGACAGATAGTACTGGTAACACTGTTTGGGCTTGGGCTTCTTAATACCAAATTGTTTAATGTTAGGGTTAAATTAGTATATTGCTTGAGTAAATTGAGACAGTCTCCCCCCTCCCCTATTTTGTTGTTTTGTTTTGAACAATAGGAAAAATACTATAGTAGTGGAAGGAAGTATGCTAGCTTGGAATAAACATGAGGGAATTCTATAATTGGGGAAATTAATGACATTTGAACAAAATCAATTAATTAAGAAATTTATTTGGAATAAATTTGCACTTAATATTAGCAGTTTCATTTCTAAAGAGCACACTGATAGTTCATTTGGATGGTTTCATGAATAAGCAGAAGTGGGTTTAAAAAATTGCCATGGGGGATGGAAAGAAAATCTATTAAAATGTAAGACTTTGCTAACGGTACAGTGTTTTAGCTCTACTTAAGAAGGAATTTATCTCCAGAGTCTCCCGTGATCTCTTTCTTTAGATTTATATTTGGAATGAACAGTTTGTGTGAGGCTTCCATAAATAACTGCTCCTTCATAGCATTATATTTTATCCCATTGACTTTTGTACGCTTGTTAGATGCAAGGAAGGGGTGTGTGTGAACCTTTGATATTTGTTCCATGTTGATGTATTCCATATTGAGTAGATAAATCTCCAACTAGAAAAGATCATCAGAAATATCCCAGCTATAAATTTGATCTCACAAAGGTTGTATCATCCCCAGATTACCAATAAACCTGTTATCATAGCTAACTAGCCCTTAAATATATACAATATAACCACTTCAAATTGCTTGAGGCTATTCCATGGCTCAGTTTTTTCCACCCTCTGGTGATATGCCCTTTTCCTGCTCCGGTCTCGAGGTCAGACATCAGTGGTTATTCACTCCTAATGTTGTCGGTTTTGATTTCAGTGCACGGAAAGCCAACTGAGCCTCCTGCCTTCAGAAACAACAGCGAAGACAGCCCAACTGCAGAGCCAGGTAAGAGTACAGAGGGGAAGACTTCATTTTAGAGAAGTCTTTTTATATCCCTTGTGCATTTTCCATAAGAATGGGGTGAAACAGCAGGGACAGGCATGGAATTTCATTTCAGTTTATTTTTTGTAAGGATACTCTGCAATTTTAAAATGTCTTCATATTTGGAATACAAAGAACTTGAGGTTTTAAAAATCTGAATGTGGGAGAAACCAAAACTGGCAGATTCATCTGTCCAGCCCCAGCCATTTCATATTGGAACAAAGGGATGATAAGGTAGAAGAAGACCAGGTCTACCTCTGACCTCTTGACTTCTGTCTCCTGCCCTTCTGCTACCTCCTTGACAGACAGTGGGGGGAAAGAGGGGAAAGGCTGCATTGATCTGAAGCAAAGCCTGAAGTCTGCACCCCTGAAGAGTCAGATCCCAGGACAGATGCCAGCTTCACTTGCTTAGCCAAAACCAGCGCTTGTGAGAGTTGTGCACTGCACCCCACCCAAATGAAGTTTTCATGTGAACAGAGAGTGCACCCCAAAGTCCTCTATGACAGACTCCAAATTCATGTTGTCCAACCCTTGCCCCTCTAGTAATTTCCTGTAGCCCCATTGCCACTTGGGAAACCAGGGAACTGAGGGATGGTAGGCAAAGGAGTAGGGCCTGGGGAAATACTTTTTTTGAACTACAATTCGCAGAATCTCCCAACCAGCATGGTTGTGCTGGCTGACGGGTTCAGGGAGCTGTAGATTAAAAAAAAAAAAAAAAAAAGGACAACTTTTCCAGGCTCAAAAAAAAAAAAAAAAAAGGTCGCAGGGGAGATTCCCCTTCCCCCCAGATTGGGTCTAGAACTGATAATTGATAATAACCCTAACCCTTACTCTAACCCTAGCCCTTACCCAAATGGTTTTGCAAGACAATCCCAGCCAAACAGAAATGGTTTTGATTGCATTTTCTTGACAAAATTATCAGTTGATACACAAGCAGAACTGCACCACACTGAAATGGCCACCCTGAACTGACTGCTCTGAACTGGCCACACTGAAACATCCCATTTCACACAGATTCCCCCCACTCCTGAGTCCTCAACCTAAATTCTCCTCTTTGCAAGGCTACAGCACTGAATCTCTTCACCAAAGTAACAGAGAGGCACAGATGTATCATAAGTAGCTTCAGATGTGGCTTAAGATGTGATGATTCTCTGCAACCAGCCGGTAACACTTCCACATGGAGACCTTTCACATCAAAGTTGTAAAGACTGCGTGGGTAGCTGCAACTTGATCTGAAAGTTGCCAGACACGAAAGAAAAGCAGTGCCATGTTCCAATAAAACAGATGTGATGGTGACAAGACACCACTGGCTACACAAAACCATCACACTGAAAGCTGCTCTTGGAATCAAGCCATTGTCAGATATTATTAAATTGTTAAGTCCTAATGATGTGGTACACACAGCAGCACATGATCCTATGTCTGCAAATGTCCTATGTATGTTCGAAGAACAAGACCACATCTTAGATCTGTGTGGAAGCCAGTAGTTACTGGTGGCTCTCATGTCAGTGGAGCAAAGAATCAGTTCTGGGTTTTAATCCAGACATTAAAGCAACTATGTAAGGTACTGAACCTATTCGGGGGGATTGGGTTCAGCACCTTGGACAGCTTCTTTAGAGTTTGGACGAAATCCCAAAACAGATTCACCATCCCTCTGACATGAAAGTTTGGACTAAATCCCAAAACAGATTCACCATCCCTCTGACATGAAAGCCACCAGCTGCTACTGATGTAGCAACAAAGCTTTTGTTGCCAAATTTGGATTCTGTTTTCCTGGTGGTATCAAATGACAGCTCCAGAAAATGAAAACTATAACCTCCGGTAACATTCAGGGCAAAGACAGGCTTAATATACAACAGTGGGCCTCACAGATCTGTGTTGTTGTTGTGTGCCTTCAAGTCATTTCTGACTTATGGCAACTCTAAGGGGCTTATCACAAGGTTATCTTGGCAAAATTTGTTTGTGGTGGTGGGGTGCCTTTGCCGTTCTCTGAGGCTGAGAGAGTGCAACTTGCCAAAGGTCACCCAATGGGTTTCCATGGCTGGGCAGGCATTAAAACTCTAGTCTCCAAGTCATAGTCCAACACTCAAGTCTCTGGATTTCCCAGAAGTCCCATCTATATTTCTGGGTGTGCTATGGGGCCCAACTAGGAGCATATATAGTTACTCCGGGGGGGGGGGCAGAGATGGTCCAGCAACCTCCCCCACTGGAATTCCTCCTAGTAAGTGGTGTTTACCTCATTGTTGGTTTTTGAGGTTACCCCGAGCTCCGTGTACACTCACCTCAGTGACATTTTCATCAAACAGGCAGGATGTTGTGTGGGTGGCAACCTCTGTTGCACCCCTCCCACTGACAGAGACCTGAGCAGATTTGGGGGTTTTGTTGCTTTTCTTTTCTTCAGTGACCTCTTCCTTCACCCATTTGTCTGAATTTGAGGATTTCTACAGCAACCTATACTAGGGGTGGCTCTTGACACAATTGATTAGGGGAGCCTATGTACCAGGCTGGGGTCCCATTGATAGCTAATCAACTATCACTATCAGGAATGTGCAACCTGAGACCATCCAAATGTTTTTCAACTGTAACTCCCATCACCAGTCGAAGGCTAATGGGAGTTGTAGTACAAAAACATCTGGATAGAGATATGTTCCTAACCCCTGCTCAGCATGACTAGTGTGTGCTTGTGTGTGTTAGTCCTGGAAGCACTGTGGATGTCTGTATACAACACAAGAGTTGAGGGTAATAATAGTTCCCTCACAGCTGTCAAACCCACACATATTCTTTCCTTGTAGTGGACTGATGACTGGCTTAGTAGGATTTTTCACCTCCCTAAAAGGTCTCTCAAAAAGTGGAACTGAACACCACTCCCTCCGCTTCTGTGCTTTTAGTGACTACCTGCTGCAAGGGTAGGTGTCTTTGTTCAGATTTTTTAAAAATAGTTTTCTGCATATGAGAGGGGGAAAGTGTGCTTGTGCCCAAAGCTCCTCGCCAAACAAACAAGCAAAAAGCAACTTCCGTCCAAAGCCTCAAGCCACATTTTCCTCCTTTACCTCATGCTAGAGTGTGAGGATATATCTCAGGATCAAAATACAGTATATAAGTGAAATCATGTTTTTCACTCTAGTATCTGAGACTCCATTTGAATAATCAGACTTACAAATCAAGCCTGGATTTACCTCTCAGTGATCAATCACCAAACAAAATAAGCTGCAAAATGTAGAGGTGAGAACAGCTCAGGCTAGGGCCATCAGACATCTTTTAGCACCCCAGGGAGCACTGCTTCTAAATGCAGAATTGATCTTCTCCTTTGGTCTGACCTTTAGGACTTTATCAGACGAGCCCCATAAAACATTCTTTTGCCGGTATAGGGGGAAACCCCCCCCCACTGCACCTACATTCTCTCCTCATCAGTGGCTTCCCCGGCAATAAAGAGGAAGTGAATAGAGCTCCGTTCACTTCCTTGTTTGAAATCCCACAGATTCTTGTGAGAGTTGATCACGTGGGAAATTCAAAAATGAACCAAAAACTAAAACAGTTAAAGTTACAAAAAGCATCAAAACACATTTTAAAACTTCCAGGTAACCCAGGGAGGGTCATAAAAAGTTTGTCACATACAGGGATGTAGCGGTCTCACCCGGAAGTGTTGCGTCCCACCCAACCATTGACTCTGCAGTGACAAGATTTAAATGGCCTGAGGTTTCACACAATAGCAATACCGGCAGAAAGCCGGCACAGCCAATCTATTGACGGCTTAAGCCATCAATTAAAAGTGGTGCCTTATTTCTGGACAATTGACACACTGGCCACGGGAGCAGAATGATGTCATCTGATAATGACAACCCATTCCATCAAAATCACATCATTTTGGCATGATTTTTTCCTTGTCCAATAAAGTCCTCAGAGAAAAAACAAATGGTTGGGAAGTTCAGTCAGCATTTCTTCAGCTGTGAGATTCCAGATAATTACTGTATCTGAATCTTTCCAGGGTGGTTACATTATGAGGTATTTAAAGAGGGTAATCATGTCACTCTTCATCTTTGTCTTCTCTTCATCAAGCTGAACATGCCCAACTACTTATGTTTTGTTTTGTCTCCTCATATGTTTTGTTCTCCATACCTCTTATCATCCTTGTTGCCCTTTTCTGAACCTGCTCTAACTTGTCAATATGGTTGATGACAGAAGGCTTGCAATGGCGGTCCAACCAAACACAGGCTAGAGCTCATTTGAAGGCCCATGTTGTGGCGATGGTGGCAGCGAAGAAATTTTACTTCTCTGCTACCATTGTGTCTGCACTGTGTCATCCAGCAGAGTTGTCTTGAGTAATCAGGAGCCTTTTACACTCTGGCTCACAAGAAGAGAACAAAGACTACTCAACAGCCCACTGTGAGGAATTTGCAAGACACTTTGCAGATAAAATTGCTCAGATCCTCTCTGACTTGGATGCTGTATTCGATACAGGTCCAGTGGATGTAATCTTGGTTCTGCTGTATGATTGGATAAGTTTCGGTTTGTTCAGTCTGAGGATGTGGACAGGATCCTTGGAAAAGTAAGAGTTATCACATATATACTGGATCATTCTGAAAGTAGCTAGAGGGACTGGCTGAGGGGGTAAGGGAAGTGCCTCACTGCAGCAAGGGAAGTTCCGTTCTGCTTAAAAGAAGCTGTGGTGAGGCCATTAGTAAAAAAGGCCTCCCTGGATCCCACCATTCTGAATAATTATCAGCCAGTCTTAACATTCCATTTGGGGGCAAGGTTCTGGAATGTGTGGTGGCCTCCCAGCTTCAGGGGTTTCTTGATTGGATGGATTATCTAGATCCATTTCAATGTGGCTTCAGACCTGGTTATGGGACGGAGACAGCACTGGTCACCTTGGTTGAGGACCTACACAGGGAACTGGACAGGGGGAGTGAGTCCCTGTTGGTTCTGCTGGACCTGTCGGTGGCTTTCGATACCATGATTCCCTTCTGAGCTGACTCTCTGGGATGGGACTTGGAAGCATTGTTATGCAGTGGTTCCAGTATTTCTTGAAGGGGCAAACACAGAAGGTGATGCTGCAGGACTCCTGTTTGGTGCCTGGGCTGTTGGCTTGTGGGACCCCTCAAGGTTCTGTTTTGTCCCCCATGCTGTTAAACATCTACATGAAACCTCTGGAGTTTTGCGGTGCAGCATTACCAGTATGCTGATGACACTCAATTCCATCTCTCCTTTCCATCTGATTCCAAGGAATCTGTCTCAGTACTTAGCCAATGCCTGTTGTCAGTAAAAGACTGGATGGGAGCAAATTGAACAAATTGAAACTTAATCCAGACAAGATAGCAGTGCTCCTGGTCAGTCGAAAGGCAGATCAGGTGATAGGGACTCCACCTGTGCTGGATGGCATTATACTCCACCTGAAGTCTCAGGCTCACAGCTTGGGTGTTCTCCTGGACTCAAATCTGAGCCTGGATGCTCAGGTTTCACCAGTGGCCAGGAGTGCATTTGCACCAGCTACACCCATTCCTTGAGACGTCAGCTCTGGCCATGGTGACACATGCCTTGATTATGTAATGTTTGGACTGGTATAACACACTTTACATGGGTCTTCCTTTGGAAACTGTTCAGAGCAGATCCAGAATGCTGCGGCCAGAATGCTGACTGGGCCCATTTATAGGAAGCATATCACTCACCTTTTAAAACAGCTTTACTGGCTGCTGGATCGTTTCCGAGCACAGTTGAAAGTACTGATCATGACCTATAAAGCTCTATACAGCTTGGGCCAAGACTATCTGAAAAACCGTATCTCTCAGTACAAACCTGCCAGAAGATCATCAGGAGAAGATGATCTTGGTCCCACCACCATCACAGGCTTGCTTGGTAAGGACATAAGAGAGAGCCTTCTCAGTGGTTGCTCCTAACCTCTGTAACTCCCTTCTTCAGGAGGCTAGGCTGGCCCTCTCCTTGCTTTCCTTTCACTGGCAGCAAAGACTTTTTTTGAAGTAGGCTTTTAACATCTATGCTGGGGAGCTTTTTATGGGGATGTTTATCTATCTTTTAAAACTTGTGTTTGTTTTTAAAATGTTTTATACTGTTTTATGAGGTTTTACTATTTTTTAATTTTATTGTGAATATTTTTTCAGACTGGTTGTCTCTAGGAGCTACCTTGGGTCCCATTCTGAGGGAAAGGTGGCATACAAATGCAATAAATAAATAAATTATAGAATCATAGAATTGCAGAGTTGGAAGAGACCACGAGGGCCATCCAGTCCAACCCCCTGCCATGCAGGAAATCTTGATTAAAGCATCCCTGACAGATGGCCATCCAGCCTCTGTTTAAAGACCTCCAAGGAAGGAGACCCCACCACGCTCCGAGGGAGTGTGTTCCACTGCCGAACAACTCTTACTGTCAAAAAGTTCCTCCTAATGTTGAGGTGGAATCTCTGTTCCTGGAGCTTGCATCCATTGCTCCGTGTTCTAGTCTCTGGAGCAGCAGAAAACAAGCTTGCTCCATCTTCAATGTGACACCCCTTCAAATACTTAAACAGGGCTATCATATCGCCTCTTAACCATCTTTTTTCCAGGCTAAACATGCCCAGTTCCCCAAGTCTCTCCTCATAAGGCATCATTTCCAGACCTTTCACCATTTTAGTCACCCTTCTTTGCACACGCTCCAATTTGTCAATATCCTTTTTGAATTATGGTGCCCAGAACTGGACACAGTATTCTAAATAATCCTTCTTAAAATGAGATCCCTAGAACTGAATCCAGTTTTCCAGATGAGGACTGACCAGCTCAGAATATAGTGGTGCTTTTACTTTCCTTGTCTCAGAAACTATGCTTCTATTAATGCAGGCTAAAATAACATTCACCTTTTTGCTGTACCATCACATTGCTGGCTCATGCAAACAGAAAGGGAGCTTCTTGGAGATGTCATTCCAAAGAAGTAACTTTTCCCAGGTCTTCCTCTTATAGCAGAGACCATCAATGGTATACATCTGCTAATAACAAGCTTAACTTAGCCATTCTAGCATAGATGTGCCACAATGGCAGCTGGCAGATTTTATGCCAGCGGTGAATCTGTTCTTAGGACTTTATCACACAAGGCTGAAATCCCACAATTATGACGGGATGGTAGCGCAAATGGGTTCCCATTATTTCACAATGTCGTCATCCTCCCATGGTCAATCTGTACTCCGCCTGTTAATTACATGTAACTTTTCATTGATGGGCAAAACTTGTGTATAGCCCTCAATATCACTCTTTTCATGGTATTGATGAGCATGTTAAAACCACATCCTGCTGTAATCATGCAATTACAGCATGAATGGGCGGTCCTCTTTCCCCCCTCCCCTTTCCCAATGAGAATACATAATTAAACTTCTGGGGGAAAACATGAAGAGGACCAACAACACACTGTTTTAGTGAACTGTCTCCTTTGCTTGGTATGTTTTTATGTTTGTTTAAGTGTTTATTTGTGAAGTCTTTCATTATGTATTTTGTTTTTGGTGTTTTTAACCAAGGTCATATCTTCTTGTGAGAACAGCAGAAATCTTGCCCATGCAAAATCATGGAAGTAAGACAAAACATTTCTTAAAAGAGCATGCATGGGTTAATGCACACAAAGTGTTAAGACTCTGTCATTAGAAGGCAATGCGAAGAGGAGTGTTATTATAGGGCAAGCTGAAATCCCATTCTTAAACTGCTAGTGGTGGTCGTGCGATAATTCTGTGATGGTAGTATTGCGCAATTACAGCAACATGCAATTATTACTGTGATCATGCCACTATGTTTCCACTTTCCTCAATAGCAGAATTACAGTGTTTTTAGACACTTGTCTGATAAAGTCCTCAGTTTGTTTGAACTTTACAGGAGCTGTCCAAGGTCCTGAACCATATACCCCAAAATAGGATCAGCACCTTGGATCACTCTTTTAAGGTTTGGACCAAAGACCAGAACAAAATCACCACTCCACTAATATGGAACCCACCACTCACCACTGATGGAAAGTATCAAATGTAGGCATAGCAAGGTATGTGGTCATATGTGTATTTATCTTCCTATTTCTTAATGATAAAGTTGAATGGTGTGTGACTAGGACTGCCAGATCTCAGGGCCTGGCCCCTCTTCTCCAGTCTTTAAGCAAGGGGAAGGAATCTCAGGGTGAAGGGAATGCTTTAAAAAGTATCTGTATCTGTATTTTCCTCATTTGTTATACATGATTGTTTTTTTGTTTGAATGTCATACTCTTAGCAACTGTGGTTGATGCATAAGGTATCATGCTTAATGACATCACCAGGGGCCATTCCTTGTAACACCAACCTTATAATGACATCACCAAGGCCCATCCCCTGTGACATCACAAGTCCCTAAGCCTCAGGTTTTCGTCCTGAAAACTCAGGGCCTGGGGTAGCTCTGATGGCCATCCTATATTTGACCCACCTCTTCTCCATTTCTTTCCCCCAGGAACTCAGAGGCTGCGTTTGATGAATGGAGGAAGCCGCTGTTCTGGCAAGGTGGAGTTGGAATACAATGGTACCTGGGGTATGGTCTGTGATGACAACTGGGACCTGACTGATGCCGCAGTTGTGTGCCGGCAGCTGGGTTGCGGCTGGGCCATTCAGGCTCTGAATGCCTCTTATTTCCAGAAGGGAACAGGCCCCATCCATTTGGGTGAAGTGAAATGCTCTGGGAGTGAGTCTTATTTATGGGACTGTCCATCTGTGAAGAACCCTGACTGTGGATACACAGGAGAAGCTGGTGTGATATGTTCAGGTCTGTGGTTTCATGTTTAATCCAGAGTTGATCCATTTCCTAAGCCCAGGCTGGTGGGGAAGATAAAATCTTTGTGTCTAATGGCCAGCCACAGTAACCACCTGCAAGTTTTCACCATACTAATTTCCTTAGAAGCTCTGGCAGACTTGGAAGGACAGGAAGGGGGAAACACAGAAGTAATTTTCTCCCAGAATTCCTCAGCCAGCATGGCCAGTGGCCTAATGGCTGGAAGATTCTGGAGCACTTTATACTTTTCCAACTTCTGGGAAAGTTTTAGGACAGATTTGGCTTGTCTTCCTCATCTGGACAGCTTTGGTGAAGACAAAAGTGTGTGGTTTTTCTCCCTTTTGTTCCAGTATTGAAAACTCTTGTGCACTCTGACAGTTGAAGATGGTAGGAAGCCAAGAGGAAGCTACGGTATTTCTCCCTCAGTCAAGCAGGTCAGAGGGAGAAGCCGATCAACATCCAATCTTGTCTCCATCTTATCTGTACTCTGAGCCTGATGGAGCAGCCAAGAGCTGGTACAGAAAGAAATGACAGATACCAGTTAGAACTCTGTTTGCTGGCCTGATGCTGACTGCATGTGGACAGCTGCTCTAATCTACATGCCCACTTCAGATGTATTCTGACAGTTGTGTGGTGTTAGAAGCACATCTCTTCTGTTGCACAGGCCTAAAGGGAAACAGCAAGCTGAAATGCCATCCTTAGCTTTAGATCGTTTTGGTTGAAAATCGTCATTAGTTCAAGAGAAATGTCATCTCCCTCCCCAAAGGGCTCTGGGTTATTTTAATAGAGATTAGCACTTCACTGGGACAGATGGGGACATCAGGAGGACTTCCGTTATAACTTTTTCCAATAATTTCCTGTGAAATAAACGTTATGTCTCCAAAGGCCTCAGAGCCAGAGAAGCAGTGCTAAGAAGCTGACAGTTATGTGTTCAGAATGCTACACATGTATCTCAGGCGGGAAAACATAGCATGATTCTTACATGAGAGCCGCCATGGTGTACTGCTTTGAGCATTAGATTAGGATTCTGGGAGACCAGGGTTCGAATCCCAGCTCAACCATGGAAACCTACTAGGTGACCTTGGGTAAGGTCACATTCTCTCAGCTTGAGAGGAAGGCAATGGCAGATCTCCTCTGAATAAATCTTGCCAATAGGATAGTGTCAGCATAAATCAGAGTCATATAAAATACATAAAAGACACAAACTAATACTAAGAAGCAACTACAAAATAAAACTAATAAACAAATGAATACAAACAAAACTACTAATGACTTCTCTCCTTCCCTAACTGATGGTTATATTCTACTAGTAAAATACTTCCATTAATTGATAATAAATTCCAACGTCTACTTTTAATTGAAATGTTACTATTTGAAAAAGTCCAAAGCTGATACATATATAGTAAAATATATTCTAACAAAAGTAAGTGTAACTATTCAAACATATAGGAGGCTATACTTTTATTTTATTTTATTTCTATATTGCCTTTCTTTCTTCTTAAATGGGCCTATGATAGTGACAGGGCTGAGAGAAAGCCCTCCCTCCTGAGGATCTTAAGAATCTGGCAAGTTTGTATAGGAAGATACGGTCTTTCAGATGGGCTGGACCTAAGCCATATAGGGCTTCATTTTATAGGTCATAGCCAGCATGATGAATTGTGCCCAGAAATGAACCAGTAGCCAGTGAAGCTGTTTCAACAAGGTATGAACAATATATGATCCCTATGACTGGCTCCAGTCAGCATTTTGGCCATAACATTTTGGACCACTTCAGTTTTCAAATCGTTTCCAAAGGCAGCCCAATGTAGAATGTGTTCTAGTAGACCAAACAGAATATATACAAGGCATGTGTTTCTGGAGGCAGATCTGACTTCTCAAGGAATGGGCACAGGTGGTGCACTAGTCTTAGCTAGTACAATCCTGGCTACCACTGAAACCTGGGCATCCAGGCTCAGGGAGGAGTCCAGAAGTACATGCAAACTGCAAACCTGAGATTTTCAGGGGAATGTAACTCTACCCATCAGTACATTCGATGGTACTGACAAGAAAGTACAAGGCTGGATGTTATCATGAAGCTGTTTGTACCAAAAATTAACAATCAGCAACACAGAGAGAAAGAGAGAGGGACAGAATTAAATTGTTGACTTATAAATGATGCCCATTTTCTAAATAAGGCTAATTCCCATATTTGTTTTTAGCTAATCTGCAATTGCAATTTCCAGTGATGAGTGATAGACATTCTAGTTGCAATTTTCAAAGATTGTATTGCATAGAATCATAGAAACATAGAGTTGGAAGGGAGCACAAAGGCCATCAAGTCCAATCTCCTTCCAGTGCAGGAATGCACAGCTAAAGTGTCCCTAGCAGGTGGCCATCCAGCATCTGTTTAAAATCTTCTAGCAAAGGAGGACCCACCACCTTCTAAGGTCATCTGTTCCACTACCAAACAGCTCTTGCCACCTGAAAGTTCTTCCTCATGGTTAGTCAGAATCTTCTTTCTTGTAATTTGAACCCACGGATTCAGGCCCTGTCCTTGGGAGCAGCAGAAAATGAGCTCACTTCATCTTCCACAGGACAGCCCTTCAGATATTTAAAGGTGGCTATCATTTCATGTTTCATCTTTTGCACTGTATAACAGGATTACTTGGGATTCTGGAGATAATTGTGCCATTTGATGGATGATGGTAAAGGCCTCATTCAATAATTCTCTAATGTCAAATGGATATGTTAAAAATGATAAAAGATCAGCTATGGAATAGCTGGCATCCACCTACTATCACATCTGAAAGTTGTTGTTATACATATAGAAAACAGGAGAGAGAACAAATATCTTCTGATCAATTTGACTGCCTTGTACAGCTTTTAAATGGAGGAAACCACACTGTTTTACAGTTTGTATCACTTAAATGAATATATTCTGCATGAACCAGTTAATGACTCTAGCTGGATATTCAGCTGTAGCTGGAATTTCACTGGTTTATAGGCTCTGATGTCCAGCAGCACATCCCACCCTACGATGACTGGCCCCTTCCTAGCCATTTCCCTTCAGCTGACTGTGCCTCCTTTCCTGTCCCACCACCTTCACAGATCACCAAGCCTGGCGGCTGTCAGGAGGCTTAGATTCTTGTGCTGGCCGCGTGGAGGTCTATTACCGGGGCATCTGGAACACCGTATGTGATAGCAGCTGGTACCAGGATGAGGCCAATGTCCTCTGCCGCTCCTTGGGCTGCAGTAACAAGGCCTCAACCCCGAGGGTACCTTTCAACCACACACTGCCAGGCAAGATGTATTATGAATGTTCTGGAGATGAAGATTCACTCACCATTTGTAAATGGCGCTACAACAGAGCCACCCTGTGTGACCAATTCAGAGCTGCTGGTGTGATATGTAATGGTAATTAGTACCTGGACCTTAATCAGTCTCTTTGGTAAAGCCCCTTTCAGGTGTTCTTGTTTGGAGGGAGGAGAATAGAATTGGCCCATGACTACCACCACCTCCCACTACTGTTCCCATCCCTCTCCATGTGTTGAGGGTGGGGTCCTATTGTAGGGAACCTTTTCTCTCTGTAAAGGTTCCTTGTCCAATGTAGAACACTGGTTTTCCAGGTCTCCACATCACTTGAGAAGCCCCAGAGAAAGACACAAAAGGCTCCCTGCTGGAAAAACAAAAACCAGACCCTCAGCATGTCAAAGGTGATGAGAATGAGAGGGGTGGGACAAAGACAGCATGCTTATCTTCAATCACTACCCCATCCCTTATATGTTCAATCTGCCCAAAAGAAGAACACCTGAATAGAGGTTCTATGTTCTCTTTCTCATCCCTCTGAGATGGGTTTCAGGCACAGAGACAGATAATGGTAGAGGCAAGCTACTTTGCCCACTAAATTTCCCACCAACATCTGTTTAGCATTCCCTGCCAAAGATCAAAGGCTTGCCAGCATTATTTGCCTAATCAAACATTAGTTTGGGTTGTGTGCCATCTTCAGAATGTGAAGCAAAGAGAGTCTATGTTTTAAAATTTTGCTCAATGAAGAGAGGCCAGAATGAAGCTTAGTGAGGAATCCTATCTTAAGCCTACACATCTATGTGTAGGGAGGATCATTCATCTCCATGGGCCATATTATCTTGTCTATGGATTCCTTGCTACTTTTTTTTTAAATGCTTTTGGTACAAAAAGTAATACATATGCTCTTGTGAGAGAGTTTACAGGTGGGACCAGAAAGTGGCTCCTGTTTTCTTCCCTCTTCATTCTTCGACAAACTTGCACTTCTTATTAAAAAAAATTTTAAAAAAAAGATTAACATAGGTCAGTGACCAGATAAAGAACTTGTTTTACCCATCTATCTCAAGCTGGGATAGCTTTGTCCTAGCATATCTCAATGTTACCTGAATTGGTGGGGGACCCACTCATGACACCAAATTTATGTTCTTAACTGGGGGAATTATAATAGCTCAAATGAATGGCTCTGAGAGGTCGGGTAACTTGTGTGATCTTTGTACCTATGTATACCAGTACTAAGTGCAGAGACTCCAAGTTAAAGTGAAATAAAATGGTTTATATTGGAAAATAACACAAAAGCATTCACACACACAAACACAAGAACCACATAAGGTTAACAAAGAGTCCAGGTAGAAAGGTTGGATAGAAGAATAGATTCAGGAAGTATGGGCAATGATTGCCAGCCCTGAAGAGTAGAGGTTTGTGCAGCGGAGAAGACTCAGATTTGGATCTGAGAGTGGTACAGCAATCCTGCAGAGCGACAGTGTACAACTGTAGCACACACGGGTATTGTTTGGGGACTAATATTTATATCCTGTTTTGTATCCTGAAGGGGTGTTTGAGTGTAGAACAAAGCTTAGATGGGTTTCCCACCACTAAACAAAGGAATCCACAACTTTGCTAATTATTGTTAATGGCTAATTATTGTTAATGGAATTGATGGGTTTATGACAACCTCTGTATTTTGGGATAGGAAAGGTGTGATGAAAGTCTTTCTGGGGATAATGGGGATTCCAGTCACTTGTTTGTTTGTGGTGGATGGCTCATTGCCAATGAGTCCAAAAGGGGATTAGCACATACCTCAATGATGGTGTAGTTTACTAGGGGCTTTGCTTAATCCTATCTCGGGCATGTCTGTCAGTAGTTTTTCATGACACCTTCATTTAGGTCCTGGTGACCTCCATTTGACCTCACTCTGGGCCCACCCTGGTCTACTAGACCTTGTGAAGTATCTAATTATTGCCAGTTTATGAAATATTGTAGGGAGAAGGTGTAAGTCCAGGTAACACCAACAAATGCTGTCATACAGACGATGCAAATCAAGTTTATGGATAAGAAAAGAAGGCAAAATCACCACTTCAGACAATTCAGTCTTCAGACAATTCAGTATTAGCATTTTTAGCAGTTGTGTTACACAACTGGCTCGTGCTGGTCTATGACCAAAATAAATGTCATTCATTCATTCAGCTTGTAAATATGACCCACGAAGACACCTAGATTCTTCTCATATGTTTCAGTGTCAAACTAGGCCTCTCCCATCCTGTACTTATTTTTTGACTTTTTGTACCTAAATGCAGCACTTTACATTCATTTCTATTGAATTTAACTTTTAATATTTTTGGTTTTGCCCAGCGTTCCAGCTTATCAAGGTCCTTTTGAATTCTTTAATTCAATTTAATTCTTTAATTCTGTGGTATTTGCTGTTCCTATAAATTTTTGTAGCATTTAGAAACTTGGGGGTTGCCCAGATGATGATAATACTCCTCATAGAATTCACAGAGAATATGATGTGTCCCAACACATTCCTAACGAGGTTCGCAGTATTTGGAAGGAGGGAGGGCTAAACACTCGACAAACAGCACAGTAAAAGGTTTGGTGGTTTCCCCCAAAGTTTCCTGGAAAATGTGCATAGATGCACATTTTTGGATGTGTGGACATCTGAATTCGCATTGCTGTGCATTTTTGCTCTATCGCCCTTTATCAGAGCACGTGGCTGCTCCATTCAAATAAATGTGAACAGATGCAAATAGATGAAAAAATGGTAGAGACAAAACAGTGTTGGTGTGAATGGGTGAAAATGCTTACCCACTCATAGTATACCATCTCATTTAGGCAAGCCCTTTGATAATTTTTTTTTAATAAAAAGCCCTTTGATAAACATTCCCTAATCTATGCCCTCATCCAGGTAGTTTATAACAATGTTGAACACAGGGCCTAGGTCAGAGATTGCAGCACTCCACTGGAGAGCTCCCTTTAGCCTCCTGCAAAGCAAGTACTGTAATGAGAACTCATGAGTACTGTTCAACCACTCCATTTTTAGAGAGACTGGGAGAAGAGGCAGGGAAAGGGGGAGGATCAGGAAAGGAAGGAAGGGCTACAGGCGAGGGAGCAGGGACAGGATGGGGATGATGTAGCAGCCAAGAAGCAGGCACTGAACTCAAAGACTAGAACTTGGAAAAATTACTTTTTAAACTAAAACTCCTAGAGTCCTCCAGTCAACATGACCACTAGTTATGGTAGAGACACAACCATGCTGGCTGGGAGATCCTGAGAGTTGTAATTAAAAAAGAAAATTTCCAAGCTTTATCAAAACCACTGGAACAACTCTCCCCTAGCCCCTACACTCACCACCCCATTTGCTTGAGTGTCAGTGTTGTATGATGGAAACAGATTTATTTCTCATCTGTCACAGAAAGAGAAGCATGTTTTTGTAGATGTGTTCCATGCCAAGACTTCCCTTCCCTTCCCAATACAGATGGTAGCCACATGACCTGTTGGGTTGCCTTCTGGCTTCCCTGCTGCTGCGTGGACTTCATGCCACAATGCTGCTTGGCATCCCTGGAGAGGGTGATTGAGATGTCACTCAGCAACTGTCCTGCTGCCACCATCTGGAAAGGCCTGGATTGTGTGGCAAGAGTAGCAAGAGAGCCTATGAGGGGGTGCGGAGGTGTATGCAGAAGCTACCATTGTAGCATCCATCACAGTAGGAGAGAGGGAACAGCTTTCAGTTGCCTCTGATGGGAAGAGCTGTTTTGCTCCCCATCTGCGATGTGTTGTTCCCCTACATCAGTTCCCACTGCCTAATGAGTGCTCCATGCAGCTGAAGAATATTTAGCTTTCCCTGGGACAATTCCAGTGCTCTCCAATGTGCCCAACAACAGCCCCCAGATGAAATCACTGGAAGATGTAGTCTAAATAAGGACCCATGGTTTTGCAGTGGTTAAATGCCAGTGCTGCAGCCACAATGTTGTGAGTTTGATCCCACAGGTCTCCAAGGTTGATTCAGCCTTCCATCCTTTCATAGGTCAGTAAAATGAGTATCCAGCTTGTTGGGAGCAATTAGCTAACATATTGTAAACCACTTAGAAAGTGCTTAGTGCTATAAAGCAGTATAGAAATGTAAATGCTAAGTGCTATTGCTAAACCAGGGTGTATGTACAGGGGGACAAAGTGAGGACATTGCCCACCCAAAGGAGAATTCTGCCCCCCTGTGACATTTTCCTTCAATCCCTACATTTCCACCAAAGCAAAGAATGAGACACTGAAAGCAATTCACACCTAGAACTCTTATTTTTGCTAGATTTACATTCCCTTGGTGTCTTTGCATGCCCTTTCCCCTTGGGCGCTTAAACTGTATTTCTAAATGCTTAACTGAAGGTTTAAGTTATTGCAAAACCCTAATTTTGGCCCCCTAATTTTGGCCCCTGAGTCTAGACAATCCCTGTAGCTAATTGTATTTCTCCCTCCCTCTCTCTAGCCCTAAATATGTGTGTTTCTAAAGTGGTGGTGTTGGTTCTTATCTCATCCATGCTTTCCCCCCCCCTCGGGATTTTAGGTTCATTGGGTTTGAGCACAGACACAACAGTGACAGAAGCAGTGACTCCAGCCGTGACTTCGGTCTCCCACACACCCAACCCATGTAAGTCAAAATCTCCCTCCAAGATACTCTCTGCTGTGAACAGTGCTACTCCCATGCAAGCTAGCTGCATGTTGCATCATGAAGGCAAGAGACCTGGGAGCAGTGTGTTTTCAGGTGGTTTATAGGCCAGCTCCACGTCCACAGTGCAGTGAAGCAGAAGCAGGATTTCCACCTGGCTAGCAGACACTTCCATGAGAACTATACGGCCCTTTTCTTTATTGTAAGGCAGAGAGGACAATGTTGATGGGTCTTTGGGCCACTTACCTGCCCCTGAGACCCTCTGCAGTCAACATGGACTGCCAAAAAATAGGGAAAACAAAGGAACAAAAGTAAAATCAGAAGTGGCCAGAGGTCCTTAGAACAGGACCAGAAGTCCACTTCTGGCTTTGAAAAATGGATATTTTTCAATGTTAAGTCATGAAAAGGGACCCTGGTTAAAAGGCAAATGGCTGCTCCAGAAGAAGCAGTTCACCCTTTTTGGCAGACAAAAGATGGTCCAAAGGAATCAAGTGGGATCACAATCCTCAAAAACAGCGTCTGGGTGTCACCTGCTACACTATGCCCTTCATTGTTGTAAGGTTTTTGCAAGTGGCGGTGGTGGAAGTGGTGGTAGAACCTTCACCCGTGAATGGCTGAGCTAACACAGAGAGTGGAATAGGCAGAACAGCTTCTGGCTGTCACTGGCTGAACAGAAATCACATAAGGGTCTCGGGCTGCTTTTGATCAAGGTCATCTGAAATTGTCCTAGAGAATGGAACACAGCAGGCAGAATGACCTAAGTACCAGTGGAAAGGGGGGGGGGGCTAAATATTCTAAAGGCATCACCAGATCCCATCTGATCTTGGCAGCTAAGCAGGGTCAGCTCTGGTTAGTACTTAAATAGGAGACTGTCAATGAATACCAGGTGCTATAGGCTATATTTCAGCGGAAGGAACTGGCAAAACCACCTCTGAGTATTCCTTGCCTAAGAAAACCCTATGGAATTCATGGGGTCACCATCAGTTCACAGGCACACACACACACACACACACACACACACACATGTCCTGAGAAGGCAGATGGCCAAGAGAAGCAGGGGAGGGGGGTAGGCAATAAGAACAGACTGGTGGCAAGAAGAGAATGACAGAAGGAGGGGAGAAAATTGGGAGAGAGGAGAAGTATACATGGCCAGGAGCTGCAGAAGTGGGGAATGGTCAGTTTCATGCATTATTTTAAAATAATGAGCCCAACCTTTTGCTGCTAGAATGTGACACTGTACTAGTGCAATTAGTCAGGAGCGAGGAGGGATGTTTTTCTCCATAAATCATTCACCCTCTGTGCTTTCTGGGTGGTAATGATAACCTAGGGCATCTTGATCTGGCTTGCAGTTTTTGTGCATGAATGCCCCTTATGAGACCTTCTGAGGAGAGGGCTTTCAGTTGTTTACAGATTCCTCTATACCAGGGGGTGGGAATTATACCATCTTCCAGATGTTGTCAGACTGGAACTCCAACTGCAGCCAGATTGTTAACTGGGGCTGGCTACAGGGAGCACACAACTCCGTTGTTGCAACAGCTCCACTGGCTGCCAGTCCATGTCCAGGCACAGTTCAAAGTGCTGGTGTTGACTTATAAAGCCTTATACCTGAAAGACCATGTCTCCCTTTATGAGCCCATTAGAGCTCTTAGATCATCCTTCTTTCTGTCCCACCACCCTCAGTTTCATTTGATGGGAAGGAGGGAGAGGGCTGCTCCCAGACTGTGGTGCTCCCCTGCCCTTGCTCTCCTTTCATCAGCAAGTCAAAACCCTTTTTATGCTGCCTGGCTTTTAGAAACTGACAGGTGGGGATTTAATGCTGTGTGGTGCTGTTTTTAAGGTTTGTATATAGTATTTTAGTGAATTTTAGTGTTTTAACTTTATAAATTGTTTAATCACTTTTTAAATGACTCTTATATTTATACTTTTACTAATTACCATGTATTGTTTTTAATTTGTATTGTTTTAAATATGTTGTTAGCTGCCTTGAGTCCCATTATAACTTATTAGGAGAAAGGCAGGATATAAATGAATAAAATAAATAAACTCCCAGCATCCCTCACCATTGGTTCTGCTGGTAAAGACTGGTGGGAGTTGTAGTCCAGCAACATCCCGAGGACCTCACAATTCTCAACCCTGCCCTACATCTTGTAAGCTGGGACTCAGCAGTGAAGGAGGTTTCAAGAGGAGGCAAACTTGTAGAAGCCTGGAGATAGACAACATCTGGCATTCTGTATTACGTTACCTATTCATAACCTAGAGTGAAGGATCCATAACTGCTCCATATTCAGTAAGACTGCAGTACTGTAAGATTTTAAGACTACATAAATGCCCACCCCAGCCCACCTTAACAGCCAGCAACCACATTGGACAAAAAAAGTCTGTTCAGCTTCTGATCAGGGTGTGAAGAAGATGAGGTTTCCAGCAGCCTCCCACCAGCAAGAGGCTGAGACAATCAGAAGCAGGACTCCTGTCGCAAGTCCTGCGGCCCATCTAAATGGTGAAAATACCCCTCATGGAATTCACTGGGGATACTACCTGTCTAAACAGGATCCAGCACCAGTCCACACTATTAGGAAGGAGGGAGGCCCAAAACGGCAAAAACAGCTGGGTGCCATTTACACGATGAAAATGTAGTGGAAAGAATTCGTGTCGAACCCTGGTTGTTTACACATACATCAGGTCAGACATGTGATTTTCAGAAGGGGGGCCACCTTTTATCCCACAACCTGTGGGACTTCCAGTGCCATGGTTTGTGGCAGTTTTTAAAAAAGTCACAGGAGGATTCGGAAAATCAGAAATGTAAACAGCCCGGGACAAGATATCTCAGTACTAGGTGATGACTGGAAATGGTGACCGGGGGCAGGCTCAGAGATCAGTGACCAGAAAATGAGGGGTCAGTCACCTGTTTAATAGATTCAGCCTCACCAGCTGAAAACAAAGGCATCCCCTCCAGCTGCACGTAGGTTTGTGTGTGTTTGTCTGTCTGCACTACATCACCCTGTTCAATGGATTTCTACACTGCAAACCCTTCAGCTTTAACCTGTCCCTCTCCTGCATGCTGGGTTTAAATTTTAAAGAGAGAGTAAATTATAAAGAGATCATGGGCGGAGGATCAGCCATTCATCCCCGGCCTGCATCCCCTCCCTGGGTCTGAGCGGATGATCACACATTCATCTACACCTCCCCAAGGCACAGTAAAAAATGCCAGCATCTGAGCGGATGATCACACATTCATCCATTCCCCCCTCCCAAGGCACAGTAAAAAATGCCAGCATCTGGGTCTTTCAAAATGCCTTGTGTGTCCTCCCCTTATGATCCCCTGCACTGGCTTGAAAGCTTCACTCCACAGCTGCCTCTGCTTAAAGGGTTAACATTTTAAAGAGTCAGGACAACTGCACGGCTCTGGGCCCCTGCACTCGGCTTCCTGGCTGAAAGCATACTGGCTTGGGCTTGTGTGTGTGCGTGCATGCCGGGGCTCCAGTCTGCTCTGCTTTTGATCTCTCTCACACTCCCCAGCACCATCTGATCACTCCTTCATCCCCAGTTTAGCTGGCTTTAAATGGTGTTCTTTCATTTCTAAAGGAAAGCACAGGTTTTAGCCACTGATCGCTCCTTCCTCCCCACGTTAGGTCATGGATCACTCATTCCTCCCCTCATCCCCTCCTCGCCTCATCCCCAATGCAACACTCATTCACCCCCTCATCCCCAACCAGAAGCCTGAACAAACATTTGAGCCAGCCAATAGCATTGCTCATGGCGCAGAACTCTAAAGGAAGTACATCACTGAGGTTGTGAAAAAAACAAGTAATCACATCCTTGATTGACAGCTTAAAAAAATCCTGGGACCATAAACTCGTGTAAACAAAACAAAACAAAAAAACCTGGGGTAGTATATAGTGGGAGAAGATACATATCATGGGATGGGATGCCATGTAAACAATGATCCCGGGATCTCCCGGGATCTCCAGTTCAGAGAGAAAAATCGTGTAAACAGGGAGGGACGAATACGGGATCAAGGAGTCCCAGGACGCCCCGCAACAAAAACTACCATCTAACTGGCACCCAGGGTAAAAGCCTTCGCAGATTACCCCATAGTTTTTCAAAAACTGTGAGGCAGGTGCGCCTTTTTGCTCATTTGGATTATAGAACAATAAAAAACTTGAGGGGAAGCACAAGGCTGATTGGTCGGGTGAGAGTGGGGGTGGGGCTTGCTAGGAGGGCAAGTGCCCGCTGCTGCCATGTTGGATTTTTGCCTTAGCAATCACTTGCTAAGGTGATAAAAAGAATCAATATTTTCTGTTTTGCTTTCTTATAAAATTGGAGAATTGCTCTATTGCAGCAGTGCACCTTGGGAAGACTTTTTTTTTAATGGTGGCGGTGAAGAACTAACGCAAGTAAATCACTTGTGGCCGCCATCAGGAATGTGAGGCTTATGAGGGCTTATGAGGCCAGAAAAAACGTTTAAACGTGTTTTTGCTGCTGAGAGATGCCAATACTATGAGGTATTTTGGATTTTTGCCCTCGTTTAGATGGGCCCCTTGTTGCAGCCTCACTTGGGGACGAGAGGGAGCTGGAAACATCATCCTCCTTCTGCCCTGATCAGCAGCTGGACAAACCTCTTATGCCCACTGCAGCTGCTGGGGAGATTGGGTCAGGAGACAATATTTAGTTTAGTAGCTAAGTAGCCAGTGTAGAATCATAGAAAAGAATCATAGAATCATAAAGTTGGAAGAGACCACAAGGGCCATCCAGTCCATCCCCCTGCCATGCAGGAATACACAATCAAAGCATTCCCAACAGATGACCATCCAGCCGCTGTTTAAAGACCTCCAGAGGAAGAGGTATAGAATACTGGCAATCATTGAAAATGGTTTGCCAGGACAAAATCTTCACATGCATTTCTTTTCTCCACAGTGTTGCCTCTGGTCAAACAGCTTTCTGACAGAAAGCAATGGCAGCATGATTGTACACATGCAGTGGTTCTGCTTTGAGGTTACCTTCATCTCTCGGGGGGGAGGGGAATCTTCTCTCTCTCTCTCTCATCTACACCCAAGCACTACAAAATAAGAGCTGTTCTATTTCAGTGCTCTGTGGACCAGGTCTGGTCCATGAGATGGAGATTTTCAGACTACACTGTTACAGTGTTACTATTCCACTTTAATTGCTCTGGCTTCCTGCTGTGGAATTCTGGGGTTTGTAGTTTAGTGAGGCCTAAGAGCTCTTTAGCTGAGAGTAGTAAATGCCCCTCCCTAAACTGCACATCCCAGGATTCAACAGGAGGCAGCCATAGCAAGTAGAATAGTAACACTATAACAGTGTTGTCTGAAAATCTAGATTGACTACTGAACTCCTGGAAGTGTCCAGAAAAGAAAGTAACTGTTGCAGCCAGTGGGCACAAATATAGTATTGGTTCCTAACACATTTTTTGGAAGGGAGGAATTGCTGATCCTCCACATCAGATAGTCTGAGAAGTACTGTGCCAACATTTGTCTGTATGTATATCTTACCAGGTTGGCTGTTGGTGATTAATTTCACCTTTGGGGGCATTGGCTTCCAAACTGGCAGTCAGCAAGACATTGATATATGGTGGTATAGATTTAGTCAAGGCCCAGAATCACATGAAAAGAAGAAACCCAAACCCTGTGTTAATAATAATAATAATAATAAAATTTATTTATACCCTGCCCCTCTGCTAAAAACAATCGGGGCGGCTTCCAACAATTAAAACATTATAATAATGACTAAAAACACCACCCACCCCCACCCTCCCACATAAAAAGACATTAAACACAATAAGATTAAAACCTTCTAGCTAAAAAAACACATTAAAACAAATATATACATAATTTTTAAAAAGCCAGGAGACTGAGTTCCTGAGGCCGGGATCTAATCAGGAAAGGCCTGCCGAAAGAGATCCGTCTTTAGTGCTTTTTTAAAGCTACTCAAGCTTGTCAGCTGACGGATCTCATTCGGCAGGCCATTCCACAATTTGGGGGCGATTACTGAAAAGGCCCTCTGGGAGGTTGCAGACAGCCTAGATTTTTGTGGCTGAAGCAGATTCCTCCCAGAGGACCGGAGTATGCGGGGAGGATTGTATGGGAGGAGGCGGTTCCGGAGATAAGTGTTATTTCCAGTTTTACCTTAGGCACGCATATATATATATATATATATATATGCGCATTTGTGGATTTCTGCAGGTTTGTTCCTATGAAGATGAAAGTCCATCCTGCACATCAACTTGCTCTGTTATCTTGATATAGTCCTGTACTACTCTGTGTCCTCTTTGTGACATCAGCACTGGGCCCTTTGACATGACATACGGGCTTACCACACTCCGAACAAAAGCGTCAAGGCAGCAGGAATGTTCCATGCTGCCTTACTGCATGGCGTTGTCATTTTTTTGTTCCAGTACCACAGTAAAACAGTGTCTTTTTGCTAATCAGAAAAACACATTAGTAAAAAGACGTAGTTTTAGCTTGGTTCCCTGCGGGACCAGAACAAAAGAAAGCTGGAAGAACAGCGACATCACGTAGAAAGACAGCAGGGAAGATAGAATGTGCATGCTGCCTTGCTGCTTTTCTTCAGAGTATGTTAAGCCCCCCCACATGGCAATAGTCTATGGAATCCTAAGATATGTATTTTGGGGAGACACTAGAGCTTTCTAGCTGAGAACTCTAAATACCCCTCCCTAAACTGCAATTTCAGGATTCGACATACTCAAAGTGATATAATTAGAAACACAATGCTATAAAGTAGAATCATAGTGCTATAATTGTACAGTATTAAAAGACCCACCAACTGGCAGGATTGGATTTTCATACACAATCAGCTATGTTACTGCTGTAACAAAAGCAGGGATCTAGCAGAAACAGAGCATGCAGAAATCACTTTTTGAACTATTGTGCCCAGAATCTAGCACTTATTATGACCCCTCCCCCAAGTGTTTCCCAGCTCAGACAGTTACATAGCAGAGTCATTCCCCTGCCCCAAAGAATTACAGTAGAGATAGCTTATGGTCATATATGGTTGCTTGCAAAATCAATTTCCCCACTAGCTATAGGGAAGATTACAGCTAAGCTTGGAAGGAACAGGGAAGTATGGTAGGGTGCAGGATGGCATGACACTCTCTGCTAAACAAAAAAATCTTACTTAATTGTCTACTTATTTTATCTTTCTGTTAATTACTGACATGATCTTGTTAATATATATATATATATATATATAAATCATCAGTGCTTCTACCCTGTGAGCCCTGGTTCCATTACACCAGTGAGCGAGATAGACGATGGTGACATAACTTTTTGTTGTTCACAATTACACCCCAGTACTAGAATTGGTTCACAATTACACCCCAATTACAACCCAGAGGTCAGAAGAGGTACTTTTCAGTCTGTTGTTGTTGTGTGCCTTCAAATCATTTCTGACTTATGGTGACCCTAAAGCAAACCTATCGTGGGGTTCCCTTGGCAAAATTTGTTCAGAAGGGGTTTGCCCTTGCCTTCCTCTGAGGCTGAGAAAATGTGACTTGCCCAAGGTCACCCAGGGTTTGTCTACACAGGTTATTTGCCCCATCTTGGCCCCATCCTTGAGCCCTGCAGTCCAGACAATGCAGGGCATTTGCTCCATTTTGCCCCAGGCAGTCCTCACAAGCCAAGATGGGGCCCAGACAGGGTAAGGCCTGTTACACCATTTTTTTAAAATGTTGTGAAAATGGTTTTTCTACTGTAAAAAAATCATTCCAACTGGCAAAAAAACAGATAGGGCCTCGTGTGACCACAGGAGCCTATTCTGACAGGCAGGCCCATCACTGCAGCTGCCATCTGATGTTGCTCTTCTGCAGCCAGGAAGCAGGCCCACAGCATGTAACCAGGCTGGTCACATGCAAGGAGCCTTGTTCAAGTGCTGCGGGACAGCTTCCTGGCTTCAGAGACTGGGATGTAGGCAGTGACAGCTGCAGTGACAGATCGGCATGGCAGTCTGGACGTCCTCCCGTTTCATGCCAGTAACAGGGGGAGGGAGGAACAAGCCTGATCTGCAAGCAGGATATGCTGACTGAGAGCTGGTGTATTCTGGCCCATGTAGATGAGGCCCCAGTGGATTTCCATGGCCAAATGGGGACTCAAACACTGGTTTCCCAGTGTCCTAGTCAACACTCAAAACACTATATCACACATCAGTCTATAGCTCCCAAAATACCCTATTCTGCTGGGGGATTCAGGTAGGCAGCTGTAGTCTGAAAAGTAATCTTCCCCCAGCTCTGCATATTATATTTATCTGATTAATAGATTTATCTGGGTTAAAAAACAGCAAAGAAAACACAGAAAGGGCACAGATCTAAACACAGCTTCCCCCCTTGCTTCCTTTCTCCTTGCCCCCTCACGTCCAACCACCATTACTTATCTTTTCTATTTGCAGGTTGGACTAAACCTGAGAACTGGGACCTTAAACCATCCTACCAGATGCTGCACATCCTCTGCATTGTCTTGAGTCTTCTTCTTTTTCTGGTCATCCTGAGTCACATCATCACCGTTTTGCTCAACAGGAGGAGAACAAATGGTACCTTTGGTATGCTGGACATTGCCAGCACTGTACAGTGGGGTCTGAAATGTTATGGGACATAGGTGTAGTGCATTGGATCTTAAGAAGCTATGGCAGGAAGGATAAGCTATGAATTTGAAATTCATGTCAGATTCCCTCTGGAGCAGAACTCAGAATAAATGTAAAATATTCCTGCCATGAATTCACACAGATGCTAAGGAGATGTCATAAACTGCCGATGTTATCAGTTCTATCATCTCCCTGCCACCTCCAGAAAGATTCTGCAATGCAAATTGAAATCTCCAGAAGGAGAGTACAGATAGGATGGGTGGATGGATGGACGCATGGACAGACAGGTGGTTGATTGGCAGTGAGACCAAGAAACTTCTCAGAGAAATGTACACGACCAAACCCAGAGCTTTTGGAAGTTATGAGTGACAAGTAATTAGTTACTAGTTACAGCTTTCAGGGCCAACAAAGCTGGAGCTATGGTACATTTCAAAAGGAATGTTGTGTGTAGGAACTTCATTGATATAGCAAGTCACATTTTGCAGTTACTTGCACTTTAAGTGCTTTGGGGTGGGGAGTGATGGAAAGTACCTTTTTGTGAGCCACTTTGGGTCCCATCTCAGGAGAAAGGCAGGAAACAAAGAAATAACAACAAAAAAGGAACAAGCAGCACAACAATCAATATAATGAATTAGCTTTTCAACATCATAATGGGAAGAAATTACATTTAAAAAGTCACCTTCCAAATTCTGATCAAACCACCAACTCTCAGGGTCCTGGTGTTTCTAATATGCCCACTGTCAAGTAGACTAATGCAGTGGCAAATGGTGGCTTCTATATCAGTGGGGTAGTGAATCCACTCTGAACTTGAACAGGGCTATCTAGAGTACTACACTCTTTTGCTGATGAGGTTCATTACCTTTGATAGCTCCTTGTAAGTATGGGCTAAAATCCAGGGTGGATTCACTATGCCACTGACACACGAAAGCCACCACTAGATCCATGTCAGTCACTATCAATAAACATCTCTTAAAGAAGAGTTTTATACACATTCATTTCACTACAAAGATACTGTGTTCAGCCAACAGGCTTCTTGATGTTATATGAATTCAGCTCCAGTTGATTGGTTTAGCTTTGGCTCGATTCTTGTCTTCTTCTCCAGAACATGACAAACCATTGACTTTATTTAGGTACTTGCCAACTAAGCCTTTAAGATAGGGATGGGAATTATGTACCCCAAGTCCTATATATACCCCTCAGGCTGTATCTGCACACTGGGGGGCATTCTTGGACAACCCTGACACCTCCTGCTTGATTTTTCCCCCAGCCAGAAAAAGGAGGCTTGCTAATTCTGATTGCCTCCAGAAATGGCAATGCTACTTTAAGACAAAGCTGGATGAACATCTTTAAGGAGTGCTGTAATCGTGTACTCCTGTGTAGATGGGGGTTGGATTAGATGGTCCTTGTGGCCCCTCCCAACTCTATGATTCTATTATTCTATGTTACATGTGTCTTTGCAGTAAAACAGGCAGACACATACAAGCCTCAGTTTAGCAGAAGATACACATGTCTTGCTGCATTGTTTTTGAACGTGCACCTGCAAATTGCTTTATGCAGCAGCTCCAAGGCTGCTACCTGGTACCAGCAGGACACAATATATCTCACAAGTGCCTAAACAATTGCAGTGACGTCAGCTCTTTTTGAGAGCACAGTTCGAAGTGTCAGCTCTTGCCTGAAGTCCTATGCAGCTTAACATCAGGATACCTGGAGGGTCATCCATCTGCACATGAGCCTGCCCAAACACTTTGGACATCTTCACAGGTCACCCTCTTGATGCCCTTATGAGTTTTCTTGGGGCTTTGTTGGTTTTGGCATCCCATTTATGGAATGCTATCCTCAACCTACTCTGTTGTCTTTTCTGCATCAGACAAAAACTCTTCTTTTTTCTAGTTTTTAGTCTGGCTAAAAATTAATTGCTGGTTTTATCTAGTGGTGTATTTATTTACTTTTTACTGTTTTCATTTTACTTACTAAGCTGTCCTGAGAATGTTTATTTAGTTTAGCTTGTTATATTTTTTTTAACGTTGAAGGATGGGGTAAACATTAGTTTAAATAAATAACTCTGCAACTTAGGACTTTTTCAGATGAGCTTTTAGAGCGCTAGCAGCCTCGTCCCCGTTACGAGGCTGCTGCGCTGCAGGGCGTCCCTTTCAGGTGACGCCCTCCCCTGCCGGTACTGTTGCATTACCGCGGGGACACTGCAGCATTATATTTGGCGGTTTTCTAATCACGATCAACTTTCATCCGACGTGGTCATCCGAAAGGTCATCCGAAAGGTCATCTGAAAGGGCTGCCCTGCAGCGCAGCAGCCTCGCAGCGGGGATGAGGCTGCTAGCGCTCTAAAAGCTCATCCGAAAAAGTCCATACATATGTAACTGAGACTTGCTGAGAAATTAGACTTGCATTTTATGTGAACCCATCTGATTTGTATTACTTTGCATTTTATGTCAGCACACCAGATTTGTAATACCTAAATCCATGAACAAACAGAAGTGGACTTATACATTGAAACTTGCACTTTTCTGAAGATTGTGATCAGATTGTTGTACATGAAAGCCTGCATACAAATCGTAGATGTTTTAATAAAAGTGGGTACAAACATGGTATATATTTTGGGAAAGTGCACACAAAAATGCTTTCCCCCCCCCTGGAAAATAGCTTGGAGAGAAACACACATTTTGAACAATGCATATAAAAATTAGTATATATTGAGATATGTGCAAGAAAAAATGTATGAAGTGTCACACAGAGTTTAAAAGGGGGGAAATTGAACATAAGTGGGATGAAGGATCATAACATTAGAAAATGAGAAGAACAAATAAAAGTGAGCTTGAGTGACAGGTTTGTTCATCCCAAACAACAAGCAAGAGGCTACTACTGATGTTTCTTCTGATGGCTGGAAGGAATGCCTGTAGGCAAAGGAGGAGCCTATGCCCCTTTGGAGGCAGTCTTACAGAATGTAACTTGCGATTCTCTTTGCAGATTGTGCCATTTCCTCTGCCTCAATATCTGCCCCAGTCCTGGTGAATCACAGCGTGCAGGTCTCAGCCACTGGAGGCGGGCATAACGACTATCGGGAAATCCCCACAAGCTTTCCCAAAGGAGAAGGTATTGGCAGCTATAGGTTGATTGCCTGCCTTATGTGGTCCACCACTTTCCCCCCATGTAACTTCAATCCCTCCCTCCCTCTTTCTCTGTCACACTCACCAACACTACCACTACCACCACCCTTCCTGACACCTAAATCTTTCCACTTTCTGTGGTTTAGTCCAGAATTTGCACAGCGGTAGTAACCCATAAGACTTTTCTTGGTTGGCTTCAGGAATCAGACAGTAGCAGCTAGATTACAACAGGCAGGACTGGGTGGAACTGAACATTTTGCACCTTTGCTGTGATCCTGAGGAAAATGCCTCCCCTTGAGCTGCTGTCTGAGTTTGAGGAAACTCCTAGGGTGTATCTACATTGCACAATTACAGCAGTTTGATCCCACTCTTACTGCCATGACTCCACCTATGGAGTTCTGGGGTTTGTAGTTTGCTGAGGGACTTGGGACTCTCTTTCAGTGCCTGCCCCCAACTACAAATCCCAGGATTACATAGATGGGGCCAGACATGGCAGTTTGGCTGGTGTCGCACTGCTATAATTGTGCAGCTGGTAATGACCAGGTGATAGGTGTTCTCCCCCGCCCTCAGATGATATGCTTTGCATTTAAAAAAACAAAACAAAACAAAACTTTGCAGGTTAAAAGCAAAGACATGTTTAATATTTCATCTAATTTAACCACAGGTTGGGAAAGTTGCTTATTTGGACCACTCCCAGAATCCCCCAGTGGTTTGGTTAATTCTAGGACTTCTAGTCCAAAAAATGTAACTTTCCAAGATATTGTTTGGGCCTAATACATCTCACA
Source organism: Gambelia wislizenii (assembly GCA_030847615.1). Lineage (NCBI taxonomy): Eukaryota > Metazoa > Chordata > Lepidosauria > Squamata > Crotaphytidae > Gambelia > Gambelia wislizenii. The sequence continues at coordinate 342,332,714 of JAUMIR010000001.1, forward strand.
GTAGGAGAGGGGCAACGATGGCATAGCTCAAGAACTGGTCATAGGAGAAGAGCTCTGGCCCTTTTAAGAAAATGTCTGTTTAGAACACAGCACTATATAGTTACTCCTTTATTGTGCGTGAGCCATAAGGAAGAGTTTCATTTTTAATGTCGAACCTTTTCCCAGATCCTTGCAGTGTGGAGCCATAACAGGAATATGGCTATCTTATACGCGCTATCCAATAGGGAGATATTGCAAGTACAGTTCTCTCTCACTGGCGTACATTTCCCTGTGAACCTAACACTAGGGGATTCGTACGGGAGCTGCAGATCACTAGATGTTAGTAGGTGCTTCACATTCACAATCAGAACCAGAAACCAAGGGCTCGTTTTATTGCGTTAAGTTGCGCTTTAGCGCTTTCCCGCATCAGTGGTGGGTAGATTACACAGTATATGTTTACACAGCTATATTTTGTGGCTCTTTGATTTTTTTTTCCGCTTTGAGATTCACACAGCCAAATGTGGTGGGGGCATGGCCAAGCATTGGAGAGGAGACAATGCCATAGGAATGTCTGCCCTGGCCCCAACTCCGTGTGCTTAGAGGCAGTCACCCTTTGTCTCTTCCCCCCCCCAGCTCCCTGCCCACAAATCAAACTCCAAACGGAAGGTTTTTTCTCCTTGCTTAACAGCATTTTCTAGCCAAATAAACAGACTGTCAAAATAGCAGTGCAGCTCTGCTGCAACCCTTAGTGAAATGGTTTCTCTCCCTCCCCCAAGCACAGGATCACAGCTGACGAGACCAGACAGAGTTTTACATACTTGCAAAATAGCAGAGACTGAAAATTGTTGGGAATCCTTTCTGTTTGCAAACTGGCTTGCAAAATAGCAGAGAGGATTTTTCAAAGTTTCCTAATCGCTACTGACTCTCCCTCCCTCACTCCCCCTCTTTTAAGCCTACCCCTTCATCATAGCAACCAATCACAGTTCAGTTCTGCTGCAGCCCTTAGCGGAATGGTTGTTTACACTGCCAATAATGCGCTACATTGCAAATATACCGGCAAAAGTAGCGACATCCCTTGCCATGCTATATTTTGGGTGTTCTACCTTCCCCCCTTCTGAATGAGGCGATGCTGTAATACGATCCGTGGGAACAATGAGCTATCTTTGCGGTATATTTAGAGGAATATTTGCCAGTGTAAACGCACCCCAAGTAACCTATTTCCTGACTTTGCATGAGAAAAAGCTACTGAATGACTTTGCCTTGAAATTTCTCCAGTCCTGGCACAATAAACACATCTCTTATTGGCTTGAGTGCATTGTGTTGTTGTTGTTTTTTTAAAGGGATGAAATAGCAGTGTGTATGGCTGTCCTCTCTCTCTATAAGAACTACTTTCTCTCCACCTCCCAATCCCATCCATTGTGTACAGAATGGACATTACATTATAGAATTGCCCTGCAAATGGGCAGCAGGGGCATGTTCTGAATCCTGTCTTGAGAAATCCAAATATTTTTTATGGGAATCATCCTCTTGCTTTGTCTTAATTGAACAATTTTATTTTCACAAGGATGTGGGGGGCATAATATACACACAATATCATTCCAGAAGGAAGGTTACAGGCATAATATCTAGCACACAGTAATTAAGATAAGCATATATCTCAATAGCAGTAACAATGCCAGAATGTATGTGTTACAATCACAATGCTTTATGAATGTTGGCACTGTGATTATTTTACACACATTTGAGCTTTAACAGTATGTATGTATTTTTGTATATTTATGCATTTCACTTCCCCCTGCCTTCTTTATGTCCTCAAAATGTGGTGCTAGTACAGGTTGAGTCTCCCTTATCTGAAATGCTTGGGACCAGAGGTATTTTGGATTTTTGAATACTTTGGATTTTAGAATACAGTACTTGCATATACATAATGAGATATCAGTTTGTGTACACTGAACCATTAAAAAAAGCACAGTTGTCACTATCTCAGCCACCCATGTGGACATTTTGGATTTTGGAATATTTCAGATTTCAGAATTCCAGATAAGGGAGACTCAACCTGTATACATTTGTCAGTTTTTAAGGGGCAACAAGCTCTTTGCTGCAACAGAAAAAAACATGGTTATCTTTTTGGACATGATGCAATATCAATGAATACCTTCCTGTGGTTTAGTTTTGTTCTGGTACCTCAAGCGGCATTTCCAACTATCCATAGATGTTGGTAACATTTGTTTTCTCGGAGGCTTTTGTAATGAGGGGTCTGCAGTCAGACCTCTAGCACCTTAAAAATTCATGACTAGACCAGGGAATGTCGAGTGCTTGTTTTAACAAACTTTGAGCTACTTTTCCATGACTAATGCTTATGTTCTCCCTTTCAGCTACAGCAGCAAAACCAACACCTCTTAGTGAAGATTCTGATTCTGACTACGAACGCTATGATTTCAGTGACAAGCCGCCTATGGCACTCTCCACTTTCTACAGTGAGTATCTTGCTACCACTGCTCCTTCCTGCCTGACTGTCTGACAGACATCTGTGGGCTCTGTGAGGCCCAGATTTTCTGCAGAAGATCCAAGACATATATGTTTTTCTTTAATGGGAAAGGCCTCAGGAAGCACTGAAATGGAATGCTTAAGGAGTGTGTGTTTACAATATTTCTTTTGTGAGTGATGTCTTTCTAATCTAAATAATCCTCCTCCAAAATGTTGCAATTCCTGCAAGGGGAAACATGATATGTATTCCCCCGCCCTACTAAAAAGGGTGTTTGATTCAGATGAGGAAAATGGCATAGGGCTCCTTCTCCAGCACTCCTGCTGGTTTGTACACCGGACACATCTCTAGCTCCATGCATAGTCCCTCAAGGATCCTACTGCCTTTTCCATTCCTGATTATGAAATCTGACTTTCTACAGAACCTATCAGCAAGGGCTCCCTCATGATGGCACACAGTGTTAATTTAATGAGAGGCAAGTAAAATTTCAGGCAAAATAATGCATGATTATTGCAACATACATATTCTACTTGTGCCTCCAAGAACTTTGAAGGCAGAGGTTAGAATAGTTACTTTTTGAATTGCAGTTCCCACAACCCTCTAGCAAACATGGTCCTTGGGTGTGCTTCTGGGGGATTCTGGGATGTGATCCAATAACAATGGAAATGCAATGCAACAACGGGAGAGTCATGACATCACGTGATAAGGAAAGTTCAAACACTAAGCCAGTGCCATTGTGCAACATACCTATCATGTGATAGAACTTTGGGAGCTGTAGACCCCAAAAAAGACAACCAGAGTCCTATATGGTTCAGGTTGAAGCTATTTGAAGGTTCATATCTTCTTGTATGAGACTGCCTGCACTCTGAGATCCTCATGGGAGGCTCTTCTTTCTGTCCCACTGCCTTCACAGGTACATTTGGTGGAAATGTGGGAGAAGGTCTTCTCTATGCCTACTCCTACACTTTGGAACTCTCTTCCTAAGGAACCTAGGCTAGGTCCTTCCTTATACATATATTTTCAGCAGTATGTTAAGACTTTTCAGTTCTAGCAAGCTTTTGGGAATTGTTAATTTTTAAAAAGGGAGTTATTATGGTGCTGCATTGTTTTTAATCTTTGTTTTAAAGTAATGTTTTAAATGATTCTAATTCTGCTTTACTAATGTTTTAATCTCAACTTTTGTGTATGTTGGAATGCACCGCCTTGAAGTGTTGTGGACACTCCATCTTTGGAAGTTTTTAAACAGAGGCTGGGTGATGCTTTGTCAGGCATGCTTTGATTGTGTATTTCTGCACAGCATGGGGTTGGACTAGATGGTCCTTGTGGTCTCTTCTAACTCTTTGATTCTATAAGTGCTTTTATTTTCATTTTCTGCTTTTTGTACGTCACCCTGAGTCCCAGTGTGGGAACAAGGCAGGGTATAAATACGAAAGGGGTGGGTGGGTGGAATTTTCCCAAGCTCTGAGTAGGGTAATAGTCTACAGATCTCCTTACCCTAAAGCTTTTAAAGAAAATGAGCTGTTCCAAGGAGGAATATGACAACCTTACTGCTTTCTTGCCATCTCCTCCAAGCATCTGTCTCTAAGAGCCTCATCTGTTTGGCCACCATTTTCAGATTCTCTTCGGCATCGAGCACCTGAGGAAAACCTTCCTCCATGCAATTTTGGCATTTCTGCTGTGCACAAAGGGGGTGAGACCGAGCGTCCAGGTTTAGAGGGCCACCATCCACAAGAAGGTGAGAAATTTGTACTTTTGTTTGTAAAATAAAAATACATTTGCTTCTGAACTGTTATGTTGGATCCAGACCTCTTTTTTTCTGCCCTATGCAATCCACAAGTTTTGTATCCTGCGTGATGAGTCCTGTGGTGCACAACTCAGTTGGCATCTTGCTCCATTGGCAACTGAGCAATGCTGTGGGTTATTTGCGTCCGGCATGGTCTGGGTCCAGGTTATTTGAATGACCGTATCTCCCTTTATGAGCCATTAGGGCTCTTAGATAATCTGGAGAGGCCCTTCTCTTTGGCCCACCACCCTCTCTGGCTCATTTGGTGGGAAGGAGGGAGAGGGCCTTCTCGGTGGCTGCTCCTAGGCTTTGGAACTCCCTCCCAAGAGAGGGTAGGATGGCACTGTCTCTGCTCTCCTTTTGGAAACAAGTAAAAGCATTATTGTGCCATCGGGCATTCACAATCTGATGGGGGCTGGCCTTGTATGTGCTGTGTAGTTTAGTTTTTAAGCTGTATATAGTTTTATTGCATTTTAATACTTTAATGTTTTAAATGTTTTAACAGTAAAAATTGTTTAATCTATTTCTAAATTTCATATTTTTATTTATATTTTTAATGATTGTGTATTGTTTTAGACTCATTATTAGCTGCCTTGAGTCCCTCTATTGGGAGAAAAGCAGGATATAGATAAATATAATAAATAAATAAATAAATAAATAAATATTTGCTTTTGGGGTCAAGTTGGGTTGGCTCTCAGTGTGTCACCCAAGGATAAATAATTTGGTGCAATGGGCAGAACATGGGTAGAGAGGATGCACTGTAAGTCCCCAAGCCACCCAGCCAAACTGAGCAGTAGCTAGGCTGGATGGGGAGTTCTGGGAGTCCTCTGAAACAGTAACTTTTTTCAGGCTCTAGCAAGAAGAATTCTAGCTTTCTGTCCGTGGTGGCCTCTTCTCTCTCTTCCCCTCCTCTACAGCACACCATTTTCAAAATGGAAAGTAAAGTCCCTTGTACAGAATACTCAGCAATTTGCAGCACACAGTAGAGAAAAGGCAACCAAAGCTTTTTAAGGTCTCAAGATTTTCTCTATTTAGGCTTCAGGTAGTATTGGGAGTCTGATTGATGTGGCAGTCATATTTGCTGCATGGACCCGAAGTGTTTGCCTCAGATGTTTACATGCCCACAAACACCCACCAGATAACGCCTCATGCATGTTTACCACATGTCTTAAGTGTTTGGAGCCCATATGTCTGCCCTTTATATTTCACCGTGTTCACCAAGACAACTCCCCATATGTTCTCAGGGCCACTGTAAGTCAGTTCTAAGAAAACTGCAGTGAAGCCTCTTATAGAAGGCCAATTCATCTCTGTCTCAGATCACGAGAGATATGCAGAGGTAGCCACAGATGCCTGACTCCTTACCATACTGGAACATCAGCACATGGACCCCAGAATGAGGGGGCAGGGGGACTCAAGGACCCCTAAACCTAAGCTTGAGCCCTCCTCCCTACAAAACTGGATCATCAAAATGCCTATATAGTTGAGCCTTATCAGGCATTATCAATAAGAAGTGTACTAAATGGTCAACACTAAGAAATATTGTTGTTAAGCCTTCCCAGGAATAATAAAGTCTGCCTGAAATCTCTCCTACACAAGCTTATTTGTGGGGTAAGCTCCACTGAACAAATGAAGGACTCTTCTAAGTACACACGGTGCTTGTAAAAGTCTTCATATTTAGGAGTGTATTAGTGAAAATGCATTGGAAGAGTAATTTGCCCTCCCTCAGCAAATGCCTGCAAATTGAGCAGAATTAATAACAACCTGCCTGCCAATGTTGAGCCCTCCACCTTAAAAACAGTTCTAGAGTCCTTGGCTCAGCATATCCATGGTTTTCTCCAGCAGGTCCTATAGCTGAAGAGAGTGACAGCACATCGTCTGGAGATGCAGAATGGTATGAGAACATCCAAAGACCAGAATACCAGAGAGACCATCCAGGAAATGAACCTTGTGGAGGTGAAGTGCAGCAACGTCATGAATGGAAACACCAAGTTTTTCATTAGCTAATAGATTTATTTGTTCAACTGGAGGTCCTCACAGATTAAAACACTATTGTCCCTTTTTGAAGCATTACAAAGACAAAATGTAGCTTGCCAGTCCCAGCATAGTACAGACGAGAGATAGGAATTTTAGAAGTTCTTCAACATCTACTGTTCTTTGTCTACACTGGTGGGAAGCCCCAATCTGAACTCATAGCTGCCACAGATATTTTTGATCCACAGCAACCTCGTAAATGCTACACTCACTGGGGTTTGTCTGAGGAGAGATCAGAGCATTCTGCCACACTGTAATTCACATAAGTGTAACAGCATGGTCCTACACTGATCACGTGCCCTATATGGCATGTTATTTCTGCCCACATAGCCAAGGCTGCTCCATTTCTTCCCCTGTTTGCTCATGCTTGTAAATATGCAAATATATGTTGTTCCAGAGTACTGTATTATTGGATAAGCAGAAATATGCACACAATCAAAAAACTTTTAAAATGAATGTTAAAAACCCTGCATGTTGGCAGAACAGAGTTCCGCCCACTGGAAGCCCTATCCCAGGCTTCACACCATAGCCAATTCGTGGCCTCCACATGGCCAATGATCCAGGGTTTCCCCTGAAATGCAGAGCAAACCATAAATCTTTTAGATCCAGATTTTCTGGCAAAATCCTTGATAAAGGTGAGAAATGCTAAGAACATTGTGTGGCGAATGAGCAGTGAATACAAGGTGAGTACAGGGGTTTTTGCCAGTGTAAACAAGCCCTCAATCATTTCTGAAATGGGATAGCTATTTACTGTCATACATGAGCTCCCAGCAAAACACAAAGGATGGCTTGAACCAGGAATAGCCAACTTGTGGCGTGTCAGAGGCCACACTTTTCTCCAGGTGTTGTTGTGTTTGTTTGTGAATCAGAGGTGTTTGTTGCCATTCTTGCAAGTCAGCTCTTTCACAAGGGGTATCAAGTTATGTAACAAAGCTGGGTGTCACCCTAGCAGTGAAGGTTTTGTCAGTATATGACACATTTATTGGATGTGCTTACCCAGCTTTCCACAACATGGTACTTTCTAGAGGAGTTGGATTGCACCTTCCATCATTCCAAACCAAAATGGCAATTGCATGGGAATTACGATCTAAAATATCTGAAGGACACCAGGTTGGGGAAGGCTGAACATATACATACACAAAATTTATGTACTACTGTGCCTGAGCACACAGCACATACTAAAGCAAGAAAGAAACTCGAGGCAATTTTTTTGTTGGGTAAAACATGAATGCGTGGGTCATTTGGCTCCCTTTCTGCTGTCTTTCCACTGGCAAAGACTTTTTGTTGTTGTTTAGGCACGGTTTTGTTTCTTAAAAATCATGTGGCAATAAAATTTTAGCTGTACTTTGTTTTAACTTCTTGCAAGCTGTCCTGGGTCCCATGCCAAGAGAAAGGTAGGATATAATTCAAACAAATGAGCAAACTTTCCATATGAAAGAGAACTGAGGGCAAACGGTTGAACAAAACTTGATTTAAAATTCAGTAGAGCTGCCAAGAGCCAGAAATATTTGTTTGTAGGGCAATGCCGGTATCTGTCCCATAGGCTGTGAGTTAGTCACCCCTGGCTTAGGCAAAACAATGGGACATTTGAAGGGGTCGTCAGTTATCACTAACAGACATTCTCATCCAAGTTTAAGGCCACTGTTTATTACAGTCCATGACTACATGGTTCCAGCAACAGCCAGGCAGAACACAATTCCTTAAACTGACAAGTGCCAGAGCTCACCCACCTACAAACAGCAACCATTTTCTCCCCTCATTACCCAGTGAGATTTCCCCAATAAGGCGACACAGCTGGAAGGTTAAGTCATCAAATATTTCCACTAGCCTCTTAGCCTCTTCCTTCAGAGATGTGTCTTTTTCCTTCTTGGCCACTGACCCAACTGTGCTTCTTATTTCTTTGCTTCAGGCTTGACAACTTTTTCCAGACCTTTGGTGAACTGTGAGGCTGGGCCTGAGAACGGCTCCTTCAACAGCAGCGATTATGATGATATGTGGTCTTGAGAGGCCAGCTTGCGGCAGGGATGCAGCTCCATCTGTTTCTAGTTATGCCCCACTTCAGAAACAGCCAAAGATGGACAACAAGACTGTGAGGACTGAAGGGACCTTGTTGCCACCATGACCTCAGCCATGAGGATCCAGCATTTTAAAAGAAGGCCAAGTAATTCCAGAATCAAGCCCTATCTGCAAAGATATGTCACTGCCTATCCCAAGATCAACTAGACATATATATTGTACTCACAGAAACATAACTTTCCAATTCTTGCTGTTTGGAGAGAAGGGCAATGGCAAAAAGTGCTGAGTTCTGAGATTTCCCTTACCTGTTTTTGTTTCGCCAGCCAGTGAAATATAATCTTGAAGCAACTGAGATGGATATTTCTAAGACCCCAGGACTTGGGTTCAAGCTTCAGAATATAGGCAGCTGAGGCAAAAGCTTCCAGAAAGAAGCACAGACTAATCATCACCATCTCTTTTACATCACCATTAACTTGTATGATGCAAAAGAGGAGATTAACCCTCCTCCGTGCAATTATTCTAGGGATCAGTTCCCCACTGACACAAATCACAAAGATAATGTTTTCATTGGGAGGAGCTATTAGTTAACTGTCAATGAGTACTTGAGTTTGCTGGAAAGACCTGCAGTTTCTGTCCAGGATTAGATATCAGTACTGTTTATGGAATTAGATGCCATTGTTGGTCCAGCTGAAGAAATCTAGAATAGCTTTTTAAAGGATTAGCCTTCCCTAGAATAGTACACTGGGAGTATATCTCATATGTGTCTGTATTTTGATGCCAGTGCTACAGACCACATTGTGCCAAATGCATATGGCAGTGATTGAATTGCCAGTCAGGTGCAAGCATTAAAGCACTGGCTTGTTGCTGGGAAAGGGAAAGTCTAGACAAGGCTTTTATCTTGCTACCACCCCAAATCCTTTATGAAATTATACAAGGGAACCAGGCCTCACTACTTTCCATTTTTAACCCACCCGTGTTTTCCTACCACTTCATCCATTGTTTTCTTCTTGCCATTAAAAATCCATTAAGGAGGGAAAGCGAGAACTGCTAGCTCATATCTTCTGATTGGCAGCACTTGGAGCTGTTCCTCTGGAAGCACCCAAAGGGCCTTACTGTTGTCTCAGGTCTGTTACTCCTTTCTCAACTTGAGTTTCTCCCTAATATGGGGAAATGGGTGCCACTGGTGAACACCATCTATTCAGCTCATAGGGAAATGAGTTTTTCTTCTCTGAGACTTGTGAAGGAGGAGCCTGTGAGTATCTGAGGTGGAAGGTGAGTCATATAAGTCAAGGGCAGGCAACATAGCCAATGACGAGGAATGCTGCATTTCAACGACATCGGGAGAATGCTGATACATAGTCTGGTTTTATGGCCATGACTTTCCTAAGCCTACATTCCCAGGAGTGTGAAACTGCGAAAAGCTGGGCTCAGTCTAGCACTCAGGTCTCATCTTACTCTATACCCATCCTAGTATTGGTGATGACTGCTCTGTTTTGGCTGGATCTGTTCATTTTGGTGTTCATCATAAGGCCTCTCCTCAAAAGCACTGGATGCTGCAATATTACTGAGGCAGGAAGCAACTCGGCAGTCGTGAATGTATCTGATGACAAGACACAAGCACAAACCTCTTCTGCATACACATCATATTTATATGAACTGTATTCTTTTCTTACGCATTCCAGCATGGTGAGTTAAGCCCTGCACACAGGGCCGGTTTAACCTGTCTGCCAAATCAGCATTGGCAGGGGGCCCCGAGGTCAAGAGGGGGCCCCGAGGTCAAGAGAGGGCCCCGTGTTGGCCTCCTTAATCTGACGAAGGAGACAGCTGGGAGGAGCCCCCTCTTACCCTCCCCCTCCAAAAACCTTCTGCTGGCTTTTTTTTAAAAAACAAACAAAACAGCCTCTCCAAAACTAAAGAGAAAGAGAAAGAGAAAGAAACAGCAGCCCTCCATGGCAGAAGCTGGAGGGAGAGGCACATCGGAGAGGGTGAGTGTGTGTGTGAGAGAGAGAGACAGGGAATTTGAGGGTTGTCTCCCTCAGAAAGGGCTTCTTTCTTTCTTTCTTTCTTTCTTTCTTTCTTTCTTTCTTTCTTTCTTTCTTGCCCATGTGCCTTCAAGTCATATGGGGGCCCCAAAGTAAAGCATTGCAGGGGGCCCCAAAATTCCTTAAACCGGCCCTGCCTGCACATTAATAGTGATTAAAAAAAAGTTACATTTTTGTGGTGGTGTCTACTATGACCTGCAACAAATGGTTGTTGTGTGAAATTACCTTGTTCAGGATATGGTATTTTATTCTCTTCATCCTGTTTTCCATCTTCTCCTACCTCGTAGCTGCCAGTACGATGAAGCTACTGAGCCCACTCTGTCCTCCCTAAGTTGCTTTAGAAAAGCGTTCTCCCCACCCAACCCCCCCACCCACTACTTAGAGTGTGCCCATTATCTAAAACAACAAGGAGCTCTGTGCCACCTTTCATATTACCATGTTTTATTGAGCATGAGCTTATGCAGACTCCAGCCTACTTCATAAGATGCCTCAGACATGGGCTCAGGTTCACAAATGCTTATGCTTAATCAAACTTGTTAGGGTTTAAGGCAGGACAAGCAACTGGGCAGAGTGGGGAAGGGCACCTTGCGCCCCCAAAATGACCATGGAGGGCTGCACCTTCCCCCACCATGCCCCAAATTCATAAAAACACAAAAATGTCCTCACCTTGTGAACGGCTGGTGCTGCAATGGTATTCACTTCTGAAATGCTGGGAACAGAGGGAGGAAGTTGTGATCTAGGAAAAATAAGGAGATGGCTATCACAAGGCAGTATGAGAAAGAGCAAGAGAAATTGCTGGTTAGCTAAAAATCCCTGGGACATGGTCTCAGAGTGAATCTGGCCCAGCTCTGTTTCTGCTAACTTATTTGATATCATCTTTAAAAAGCTTTTTCATTTGTTATATTACTGATGAAAAAATTGTTTTATTTGATGCCATACACAAAACGATATTAAAAAGCGATTGTGACAAATATATCTGGTATGCACTAATTATTTACTTATAAAATGTTTTTATATTGAAGTTTTTATATTGACGTTCACAGGGATTCCATGGGCATTTACAATGTGATGGTATTGTAAAACTCAACATAAATCACAATGACAATCAAATAAAAATTAAAATGGAATAGATTATGAGACATAGGAAAATAACAATGGAAATTGGAAATCACAGCTCAAAAGAATTTTAAATTAACAAATGTGATCTCAGTTTTTAACTTCAAGTTCAGCAGGGAGACGTTTTCCTCAGAATTTCTCTCAGAAGAGAATTCCAGAATGTAAGTAAGCAAATGTGTGGGCAAAGCAATGAGTTGCCAAAGTGAAAACTGGAGATGGTCATGTAGAAGAGGGAATTTCAGCAGGTGTTGCTTGTCATACACCCAGGTAACAAACAGCACTTGCTAAAATTTCATTTTCTACACCACCGCTAAACGTATAGGAGCTGTCTCCATTTTTTTACTCTGGCAAGTGTTGCCTATGGCCTGCATGCAGCTTCTTAGGGACTCTAGCAGACCCCCCACCACCACAAGACACTCCCAAATGACATATACCGAATCTGGGACCCCAAGATAGGAAAACATGGACCTGGAGGGGCATTTTTATATAATCATTTACCAGCAATGTAGACTCAAGTCAATTGGCTTGGACTCAAGTCGGACTCAAGTCACTTCAATAACTCAACTTGGATTCAACTTAACAATAAATGATGGACTGACTCGACTCGAGACTTGTATACTTTTTGAAACCAACTTGCTGGCTTTTCAGTAACATAAAACATTTATCCAGAAATGTTATGGAATGGAAAATGGTTTTGCACCTTTGAACAAGGCTTCCATGATCTCACTGCTTTTTTGCCTACCAGTCACGTGATGGAAGTGGTAACAGCAAATGTGTTAGGCAACCGGTTTGAAGTGGAAAGATCCTTCTTAAGCTTTTCAAAAGCTTTCAAAGGCTTCTCCAATGTGCAGTGGGACAGGCAGCAGAGCAGACCTCAAGCCCATTGCCTAAGGCATTTGCTATGTTCCCTTCTGAGAAATGTGTCCCATGCTCTGGGGGTGAGTCTTGCCTGCTGCTCTTAAGAAAAGCCTTTTCCTAAGAGCAGCAGGCAAGACTGTGTTAGACAATGGGCTTGAGGCAGCGGTTGAGCTTGAGCTTGCTTTAGAAGGCTTCTCCGACATGTAACAGGGACAAGCTGCCAAACAGACCTCAAGCCCTGCCTCAAGCCTACGGTGTTTGCTTATAATTTATTTTTTAAAAACCTAACTTTGTGCATGTCTTCATGATTTTCTAGCTATTGAAACTCCTCCCCACCCCCACAAACCACCACCACCTCCTTTTTTTTCTGTTAAAGTTGGCTCCCAGATTTGGAAACTTGGCCTGAACATTTCTTACAAGGACTTGAGACTCAACTCAATAATAATAATAATAATAATAATAATAAAATTTATTTATACCCCGCCCCTCTGTTAAAACAATCGGGGCGGCTTACAAAATTTAAAATACAATACAAATAAAATCCCTAAACACCCCCACTCCCACCCTCCCCCATAAAAAAACATTAAACAAATATAAATTAAAACAACTAATCTAAAATCACTTTTAAAACTATAAATACAATAAATATAATAAATGGCCAGCAGCCTAGAAGAGGCCAGGATCCCCTGAGGCCGGGATCTAATTAGGAAAGGCCTGCCGAAAGAGATCCGTCTTTAGTGCTTTTTTAAAGCCACTCAGGCTTGTTATCTGACGGATCTCATTCGGCAGGTCATTCCACAATTTGGGGGCGATTACCGAAAAGGCCCTCTGGGAGGTTGCAGACAGCCTAGATTTTTGTGGCTGAAGCAAATTCCTCCCAGAGGACCGGAGTGCGTGGGGAGGATTGTATGGGAGGAGGCGGTTCCGGAGATAAGTTGGACCCAAGCCATTTAGGGCTTTAAAGGTAATAACCAACACCTTATACTGGGCCCGGAAACTGATTGGCAGCCAGTGGAGAGATTTTAATACTGGAGTTATATGGTCTCTCCGAGATGTTCCCGAGACCACTCTGGCTGCCATATTTTGTACCAACTGAAGTTTCTGGACCAAGCATGAGGGCAGCCCCATGTAGAGCGCATTGCAGAAATCTAGACGGGAGGTTACCAGCGCGTGCACCACAGTCTCAAGGTCCCTTACTTCCAGGAAATGGCGCAGCTGGCGTATCAGCCGAAGCTGATAACAGGCGCTCCTGACTGTCGCATTCACCTGACTCATCATCTGAAGCGATGAATCAAGGAGCACCCCCAGACTGCGAACACAGTCCTTAACGGAGAGCGTGACCCCATCCAGGACTGGAGGTTGCAACCCAACTCCTGGTTTGGGGGCCGCTACCATGAGCACCTCCGTTTTATCTGGATTTAATCTCAATCTGTTTTTCCTCATCCAGCCCATTACTGCTTTAAGACAATCATTAAGAGGAGAGACGCCATAGGAATTCGAGGCCGATGATTGGGGCAAGGAGAAATAGATCTGGGTGTCATCAGCGTACTGATAACACCCAGCCCCATAACTGCGAATAATCTCACCCAGCGGCTTCATATAAATGTTAAACAGCATCGGGGACAGGATGGCGCCCTGTGGAACACCACAAGTAAGCTCCTTTCTGCTGGAGCAGCTGTCCCCGAGCAACACCCTCTGGGACCTGCCCGAGAGGAAGGACCGGAACCACTGGAGCGCAGTGCCTCCGATTCCTAACCCCCTCAAGCGATCCAAGAGGATGCTATGATCTATCGTATCGAAAGCCGCTGAGATGTCTAAAAGCACCAACAGGGTCACACTGCCCCTGTCAATGCTTAGACGCAGGTCATCAGTCAAGGCAACCATGGCAGTCTCAACTCCAAATCCCGTCCTAAAGCCAGTTTGAAATGGGTCTAGATAATCGGTTTCATCCAAGACCACTTGGAGTTGAAGCGCAACTGCCCTCTCCATCACTTTGCTCAAGAATGGTAACATAGAAACCGGGCTATAGTTGTTCATGTCCAGGGGGTCAAGGGAAGATTTTTTCAGGAGCGGCCTAACGGCTGCTTCCTTTAAACAAGATGGAACACACCCTTCTCTGAGGGATGCATTGATGATGTCCTTAAGGAACATCATCAAGGCAGTCCCCGCCTGGATGGCCAGCCATGAAGGGCAAGGATCAAGAGGGCAGGTCGTCTTCCTAACCCTACCAAGTAGCTTGTCCACGTCCTCAGTACTCACAGATTGAAATTGATCCAGTAAACTGACATCAACGGAGTTGCTGGACACCTCGTCAATTGTTTCTGCCAAATTACTGGTATCTAAGTCGGCTCTTATCTGAGAGATTTTATCTGCAAAGAAATTGTTAAACGCGTCACAGCAGGCCGTTGTTGGGTTAAGCAACGGGTTCTGCGCAGGAATAACCTGCGTCATCTCCCTTACCACCCTAAACAGCTCTGCTGGACGGGACTCTGCAGACGCAATACGTGCAGAGGAGAAGGATCGCTGTGCTGCACGTATTGCCTCTCGATAGGACCAAAGAAAGTTCCTATGACGAGTCCTGTCGGATAAGAGTCGAGTTTTCCGCCAGTTGCGCTCTAGTCGTTGTCCAACCCGCTTCATTTTCCTAAGCTCTGCTGTATACCATGGCTTACGGTTTGAAGCGGGTTGGAAAGGACGCTTGGGAGCGATCGTGTCGATAGCCTTGGTAAGATCGTTGTTCCAGGTATTAACCAAAGTTTCGACAGGGTCACCGGCGTTACCAACCATTAAACCCTCCAAGGCTTTCTGGAATCCTATTGGTTCCATTAGCCTTCGAGGGCGGACCATTCTAATAGGTCCACCACCCCCGGTGGGGCAGACAGTGGCTCTTAGCTCCATCTTGACCAGGAAATGATCCGTCCATGACAACGCGGTGGTTTTTATAACCTCCGCCCACGGATATTCCTGTTCCGTACTGAAGACCGCATCGAGGGTATGACCCGCACAATGTGTGGGCCCGATGACCATTTGGGATAGGCCCATGTTTGTCATGGTTTCCATGAACTCCCGAGCTGCACCAGTCAAATTTGTCAAGCTGTTCTCAAGTGGAATGTTGAAGTCCCCCAAAACTAAAAGTCTGGGAGACTCCAACAGCAATGCTAACAGGGGACAGAGAAAAGGCAGAATTACTCAACACCTTCTTTGCCTCAGTGTTTTCAGAAAAGGAAAAGGAGGACCAACCTGAGGAGAATGGAACAGAGGACACAATAGGGGAAATCCAGCTCAAAATAAGTAAAGAGGTAGTACAGGAATACCTTGTTAATCTAATTGAATTTAAATCTCCAGGACCAGATGAACTACATCCAAGAGTATTAAAAGAGCTGGCAAATATAATCTCAGAGCCATTGGCAATAATATTTGAGAACTCCTGGAGAACAGGAGAAGTCCCAGCAGACTGGAGGAGGGCAAACGTTGTTCCCATCTTCAAAAAGGGGAAAAAAGAGGATCCCAACAACTATCGTCCAGTTAGTCTGACATCAATACCAGGGAAGATTCTAGAACAGATCATTAAACAGAGAGTCTGTGAACATTTAGAAGGCAATGCCATAATCACAAAAAGTCAGCATGGGTTTCAGAGAAACAAGTCATGCCAGACTAATCTGATCTCTTTTTTTGATAAAGTTACCAGCTTGGTAGATGAAGGGAATGCTGTGGACATTGCATACCTTGATTTCAGTAAGGCCTTTGACAAGGTTCCCCATGACATTCTTGCAAACAAGCTTGTAGAATGTGGGCTAGACAAGTTAACTGTTCAATGGATTTGTAATTGGTTGACCGGCCGAACCCAAAGGGTGCTCAGCAGTGGCTCCTCTTCGTCTTGGAAAGATGTGACCAGTGGGGTGCCACAGGGTTCTGTCCTGGGCCCAGTGCTATTCAACATCTTTATCAATGACTTAGATGAGGGAATTAGGGGCATACTTATCAAATTTGCAGATGACACCAAATTGGGAGGAGTAGCTAATACCCTAGAGGACAGGATCAAAATTCAGAATGACTTGGATAGACTGGAGAGCTGGGCCAAAGCTAACAAAATGAAATTCAATACGGAGAAATGTAAAGTACTGCATTTAGGGCGGAAAAATGAAATGCATAAATATAGGATGGGAGAGACCTGGCTGAATGAGACTACGTGCGAAAGGGATCTAGGAGTCCTAGTAGACCACAAGTTGAACATGAGCCAACAGTGTGATGCGGCAGCTAAAAAGGCCAATGCAATTTTGGGCTGTATCAATAGAAGTATAGTGTCTAGATCAAGGGAAGTAATAGTGCCACTCTATTCTGCCTTGGTCAGACCTCACTTAGAATACTGTGTCCAGTTCTGGGCACCACAATTCAGAAAGGATATTGACAAATTGGAGCGTGTCCAGAGAAGGGCAACTAAAATGGTGAAAGGTCTGGAAATGATGCCTTATGAGGAGAGACTTAGGGAGCTGGGTATGTTTAGCCTGGAAAAAAGACGGTTAAGGGGCGATATGATAGCCCTGTTTAAGTATTTGAAGGGATGTCACGCTGAGGGTGGAGCAGGCTTGTTTTCTGCTGCTCCAGAGACTGGAACACGGAGCAATGGGTGCAAGCTCCAGGAACAGAGATTCCACCTCAACATGAGGAGGAACTTTTTGACAGTAAGAGCTGTTCGGCAGTGGAACACACTCCCTCGGAGCGTGGTGGGGTCTCCTTCCTTGGAGGTCTTTAAACAGAGGCTGGATGGCCATCTGTCGGGGATGCTTTGATTGTGATTTCCTGCATAGCAGGGGGTTGGACTGGATGGCCCTCGTGGTCTCTTCCAACTCTGCAATTCTATGATTCTATGATTCTACCAGCTGTGTCAGCTCGGTTAGGGAGTCTGCTAGACAACGGGGTGGTCGGTATACTAGCAGAATCCCCAAACTATCCCTGGTCCTCAGACTAAGGTACATACACTCAAAGTGGACTGTGTTTCGGACAGGTATCCTGGTCAAGGTCAGATTGTTCTTATAAACCAGAGCCACTCCGCCCCCCCGCCCACTTCCCCTCACCTGCTCACTGACAGAATACCCGGCTGGGAGGGCCTGCGCCCACGTGACTGCGCTATCCTCTCTCAGCCAGGTTTCTGTGAAGCAAGCCAGGTCGGCATCCTCATCCAAGAGTAGATCGTAAATAATATGAGTTTTATTCTTAACCGACCTGGCATTGCAGAGGAGCAAAGTAAGGTTCTGTGGAATGGTTGGTACGCTCTCCAATCCATTCCGGGAAACAGGGTGAACTGAAGGTGGGATAGCTAGCAAACAGCGATCCCGCCTTCTTTTGTACCATCTGTTCACTCTGTTCCGACCATACCTCCCTTTCCCCAGCACAACTCCAATTTCCGCCCCCACTCCATCCCCGGCCTCAGCTGACGCCAATTGCAAGCTTGGAGTCCCTCTGGCTGCTGGCTGGTGTTCCTGAGGGGTGTGGGAGTGGCTTAAAACACCAGCCACTCCTGGCCACGCCCCCTCCTGCTGCTGCTCTGCTTCCAGAAGTCCTCAGGGCCCTCCACAGCCCTCTGGCCCGGTGGAACGGGGAGAAGAGGCTGCTTCAGGCTTGGAGTCCCTCTGGCTGCTGGCTGGTGTTCCTGAGGGGTGTGGGAGTGGCTTAAAACGCCAGCCACTCCTGGCCACGCCCCCTCCACGCCCACTCAAGACTTGAAGGTAGAAACTTGAGACTTGACTTGACAGATTTGTACTTAACACAATGTGGGCAAGCACATGGTAAGCGTGCTTGATATTTGTGAAAAAATGTTAGAACATAAAAGACACTCAAATGTTGTTTTTAGAATTAATTCATTCCCCTCCTCTCCTCCATATGTCTATTCTCTCTGAAACAAAGTACCAGGCCACATATGATGGAGGGATAGAGATTGTAAATGTATAGCAAAGAGAATTACTTAAAACAACAAGAATATTCAGTCGAGCATGCTCCATGGACAAAGAACAGCTGTTGAGTCGGTACAAATATAACTCTACCTTTTTCAAAGCTGCATTCCAGAAGAAAACTACACATCATATCCTCTAGCAGAAACTCTGTGGACTCTTGGTGCTGTCCAGAAGAATAACATCCACACCACCTCTCAACTGTAAGTTATTTATGCTGAACATCACCTTTTCCCTCAAGCGAGGGAAGCTCTTCACTAGTTAAGTCTCTTGAGACGATGCATGTAAAGGATCTGTACAATCCAAGAGAAACTGCTCTGAGGGATATACAATAATTCAAGGGAGAAAATGGAACGAAGATTATTCAGGGGCCTTTTACAGTACCCTCCAGCCTGGAACTGAATGATTCATATGAGGAAAGTGGAAACATGTTGGCAACACAGAATTTTCTACTCAACTTTCATATAACAATTCAACGCACCTACACCAATGACCCTACAAGAAAAAGTTGCAACATTTGGGGCTATTTTGTTTAGAAAAAGGGGGGAGGAATGCTAGAGGTATATAAAATTATATGCATGGCAAGGAAAAGAGAGACATTTCTCCCATCTCTCAGAATACTAGAACCTGGGGCCCATTCACACTACTGAATTATAGCACTATTATTCCACTTTAATATAATAATAATAATAATAATAATAATAATACATTTTATTTGCATCCCACCCCTCTACAAAATGTAATCGGGGTGGATTACAGCATTTAAAATATACACACAAAGCCCTCCATCCCACCCACCCCCCTTAAAATACAATTAAATAATTAAACATTTAAAAATACTTAATAAATACTAAAAAAAAACACCACAACACAATAAAATAACTGGATAGGGATCGGACTAATAAGATTTTTTTTTCTCTGATGGCTGGGTATCTACTCAGGAAAGGCCTGCCAGAAGAGATCTGTCTTAAGAGTTTTTTAAAAGCTATTTAGGGTGGTAACGTGACAGATCTCCCATTCCATAATCTGGGAGCAATAGCTGAAAAGGTCCTCTGGGAGGTCAAAAAACCCCTAGTTTTTAAAGGTTGCAGCAGATTCCTACCAGAGCACCTGAGTGCACGGGAAGGATTATATGGAAGGAGGCAGTCCCGAAGATAGGTTGGACCCAAGCCATTTAGGGCTTTAAAGGTGATAACCAACAACTTGTACTAGGCCCAGAAACTAATGGGCAGCCAGTGAAGTGATCTTAAGATTGGTGTTATATGGTCTCTTCTAGATGTACCCGAGACCAGTCTGGCTGCCATATTCTGTACTAGTTGAATTTTTCAAACGAAGCACGAGGGTAGCCCCATGAAGAGTGCATTACAGAAATCAAGACGGGAGGTTGCCAGAGCATGCACCACAGCCTCAAGGTCCCTGACTTCCAGGAAAGGGCGCAGCTGGCGGATCAGCTGATAGAACTTTAACTGCCATGGTTCTATCTTAGGGGTTGTCTAAATGGTGAAAATACTCCTTACAGAATGCAAGGAGAATACGGGCTGTCTTAATGGCATCCCACACCATTTCACCATATTCAGAAGGAGGGGAGCCAAAAATGTTGCAAACTGCAAAGAGAAAGGCTTCTCAGTTCTGAAGGAAATGTGCATTCCTACTCATTGGGACAAGCAATTTGATTCAAATTGCTTTCCCATAGAAGAGGAAGTGCAAGCTGATTGTCTGGATGAGCATGGGGGATGGGGCTTGTTGCCATGTTAGATTTTTGCCTTAGTAAGCATTCGCAAAAGCGAGAAAATGGGGTGTTGTTTTTTCTAATTTCCCTCTTTTTTTGTGTAAAGATGAAATATTGCTTATGCGCACCATGGAAATAGTTTTTTTTAATAGTTTGATAGTGGCAGATCATGCAGCTGCCATCTTGGCTAGAAGTCATGTGAAGTTTATGGGGGCTGTAAGACCATTAAGACAAGTCGCAGCTGCTGCAAATTGTCTTTACTGCAGATCACTCCATTTTGAGGGGGAGGGTTCATATAGATGACCTCCTATAGACTCGTGCGATTGGCAGTTTAGGCAGAGGTATTTAGAATCGTCAGCCAGACAGCTCCTCTGCTACCTCTGATCAAACTATCAGGATTCCATAAGATGCAGCCTTGGCATTTTAACATGGAAGCAGAGCACTATAATGGTGTGGTATGAATACCCCCCTGGGATCATTCACTAAAGCTCAGTGAATGGAGACTGAGAAGAGACAAAAAGCTATGCCTCTTTATGCAGCATAAAACTGTAAAAATCACTGCCACATGAGATAGTGATGGACATCAGCTTGGACGGTTTTAAAAGAGGATTAGAGAAAATAATGGAGTTTAAGGTTGTCAGGTGCCACTAGACATAATGGCTGTATATTACCACCAGCATAGGAGGAAGTAGGTCTCTGAAGAATGCCAGTTGCTAGGGAACACAACCAGGAGAACACCATTTTACTATCTCCTTCTGTGCTTTTCATTGACTGGTGGCAACAGAATATTAGGCTAGGTATGGTGATAACACAGTGGCATCTAATAGCAGCCTTCCATGGGTTGTAGCAGTGTCTTCTCACTGGGAACACAAGATAAGTATACCTTTGAATACCAATTACTGGGCCACATGAATAGAAGGGTGCTGTTGTGTTTCTGTCCTGTTCATGGGCTTCCCATAGGTTCCTGACTGGCCACTGTGGAACATAGGGCACTGGACTACCAGAGGGCTTTTGTAATTCTTACAGTCTTACATCATTATGAAGCACTATGTCCTACTAGCTCTGACCCCCTCTTCCTTCCTGAGAGTGCCTTGCTAGATCAGAAATCTGCATTAGAGCCAGTGCACTCTGCAGAAATAGTTGGCAAAAACAGTGGGGGAAGCTCACAAACAAGGTGTGATGAAGATTTCTTGCCCCTATTATTTGTCCCTGGATATCAAGTAGCTAGAGGTATTTTGGGCTTGCCTGCATGGGCAATTTACACCATCTTGCCCCTGTCTTGAAGCCCTGCAGTCCTGACAATGCATGGCATTTGCCCCATTTTGCCCCCAAGCAAACCCCATGACCCCCAAGGCAAAGATGGGGCTAAGACTGGGGGAAGATGGGCTAAGGCCTGTTAAAATATTTAAAAATAATACATGGTTAACTCCATTTTAGCTGGCAAAAAAAAATGGATTGAACCCTGTGTGACTGCAAGACCCCGTCCCGGCAGGCCAACCCTGTCCCGGAAGCTGCTAGTCTGCCAATTGCTCTGCTACAGCAGGATGGAGTCCTGCAACATGTGACCAAGGGTAGTCACATACAGGGGGCCTTGGTCACATGTTGCAGGCCAGCTTTCTAACTTCCAGGAGAGCAAGGGAGACAGTGGCAGCAGTTGCAGCAACAGGCTGGCATGCCCATCTGGACTTCCTCCTGTTTGGTGACAGTAACGGGGAAGGAATGGGCCCAATCCACAGGCAGGATATGCTGGCTCCCTGCCAGCATTTCCTAGCCCATGTAGATGAGCCCTTAGCCTCTGAACAAAAAGAAACATCAATAAGCCATCTGAGAGCAGAGCTTGGTAAATAAAATTATTCTCTTATTTTTGGTCTGCAGCTCCCAGAATCACCTAACCTACATAGACGTTGGATTCTTGGAGTTGTAATCCAAAACTGTAACTTTTCAAAGCTCTGATTTACACTCTCATCATTGCTTACTGAGAGCAATTTATAGAATCATAGAGTCATAGAGTTGTAGAGTTGGAAAAGACCACAAGGGCCATCCAGTCCAACTCCCTGCTACGCAGGAAATCAGGATCAAAGCATCCCCGCCAGCCTCTGTTTAAAGACCTCCAAGGAAGGAGATCCCACCATGCTCCGAGGGAGTGTGCTCCACTGCCGAACAGCTCTTACTGTCAAAAAGTTCCTCCTAATGTTGAGGGGGAATCTCTGTTCCTGGAGCTTGCACCCATTGCTCCATGTTCCAGTCTCTGGAGCAGCAGAAAACAAGCCTGCTCCATCCTCAGCGTGACACCCCTTCAAATACTTAAACAGGGCTATCATATCTCCTCCTAACCGTCTTTTTTCCAGGCTAAACATACCCAGCTCCCTAAGTCTCTCCTAATAAGGCATGGTTTCCAGACCTTTCACCATTTTAGTCACCCTCCTCTGGACACGCTCCAATTTGTCAATATCCTTTTTCAATTGTGGTGCCCAGAACTGGACACAGTATTCTAGATGAGGCCTGACCAAGGCAGAATAGAGTGGCACTATTACTTCCCTTGATCTAGACACTATACTTCTATTGATGCAGTCCAAAATTGCATTGGCTTTTTAAGCTGTTGCATCACACTGTTGACTCATGTTCAACTTGTGGTCTACTAGGACTCCTAGATCCCTTTCGCACGTAGTCTCATTCAGCCAGATCTCCCCCATCCTATATCTATGTATTTCATTTTTCTGCCCCAAGTGAAGTACCTTACATTTCTCCGTATTGAATCTCATTTTGTTAGCTTTGGCCCAGCTTTCTAGTCTATTCAGGTCATTTTGAATTTTGATCCTGTCCTCTAGGGTATTAGCTACTCCTCCTAATTTGGTGTCATCTGCAAATTTGATAAGCATGCCCCTAATTCCCTCATCCAAGTCATTGATAAAGATGTTGAATAGCACTGGGCCCAGGACAGAACCCTGTGGCACCCCGCTGGTCATTTCTCTCCAGGATGAAGAGGAGCCATTGGTGACTACCCTTTGGTTTCGGCCCATCAACCAATTACAAATCCACCTAACAGTTGCATTGTCATGGATCCCTTCACTGGTGTAAATATCCCTGACATATAATGCTATTCCTCCTCCTTTCCTGTTTGGCCTGTTTTTCCTATAAAGGTTATACCCCTCTATTCCTACATTCCAATCATGTGACTCATCCCACCAGGTTTCAGTAATGCTTATTATATCATATTTGTTTTGTAGTACTAGGAGTTAAAGTTCATCTTGCTTATTTCCCATGCTCTGTGCATTAGTGTAGAGACATCTAAGACCATGTGTTCCCTTTACTTGCTGCCTGTGCAAGTTTTTTTGCCTCCCACTGTTGTGTCCTTGCGCTGTTTGCCTTGTTCCCTCTATGACAGTTGGACTATTTTCTCCAGCCCTTTTGCCTTCCAGAATACTATCTCCCTCCCCCATATGACTCAGTTTAAAACCCTCCTGATCAAATTCTTGAGACTGTAGGCAAAAATGTTTCTGCCAACTGTCGTGAGATGCACCCCATCTCTTGCCAGAAGTCCCCCCTCATGGAAGCGCAGGCCATGGTCCAAGAATCCAAATTGTTCTCAGCGACACCATCTACAGAGCCAGTTGTTTACCTTGGCTAGTTTCCTCTCCCTTCCTGGACCAGGACCTTCAACTGGCAGAATTGATGAGATGACAACCTGTGCATCCATTTCTTTCAGCTTCCTCTCCAGGGCCTCATAATCTCTTCTGATCTTGGGAAAGCTGTGCCTTGCAGTATCATTGGTTCCCACATGGACCAAAAGGAAGGGGTAATGATCCGTAGGCTTGACAAGTCTTGTCAGCCTTTCGGTCACATCACAGATCTTTGCCCCAGGAAGACAACACACCTCCTGAGTCATCTTGTCAGGCCCACAAACCACTGCTTCTGTACCCCGCAGCAAGGAGTCCCCCCACCACCACCACACGCCTCCGCCGAGGCTTCACAGCTGCTGTTCCTTGCAGTGGTCCTCTCAACGTCCCCTGCTCTACCACTGAAGTCTGTTCATGCTGTTCTTCCTCGTTGTCCTTGATAAGGGAAAGGGCTTCGAATCAATTCTGTAACTGCAAGCTGCTGGAAGAATCCCTGGATTTTCTTGTTCTGTGTGTGACATTCCTCCAGCTGTCTACCTCCTGTGTCTGTGAAGTGACCCTATCCTCCCCAGCCAGTTCCTCTGTGTGGTCCCCGTCCAAGAATGTTCATTCTGTTCTGTCCAGGAAAACAGCTTGCTCACAAATATGTTGAAGTGTAGCTACCCATGTCTCTAGCTGCTGGACTTTCTCCTCCAAGAGGGCTACCAACTTGCACTTGGTGCATGTGAAGTTCTCTGCGTCTGTTATGTTTGTGGTTGTTTATTTTAGGATGCTGTTAAAATATCCTTTTAAAAAGACTGTTGTTATTATGTGCTGTCAAGTCAGCTTTGACTTATGGTAATCCTATGAATAAGAGCCCTCCATGGTCGTCAATAGCTCTGCTCAGATCTTGAAAACTCAGGGACGTGACTTCTTTGATCAAGTCACACCAACTATAATCCTGTCTTCCTCTTTTCTTACTGCCTTCAAATTTACTGAGCATCATCTTTTCCAATGGGTGATGCTGTCTCATGATATGTCCATAGTATGATAGCCTCAGTTTAATCATTTTTGGCATCTATTGGAAGTTCAGACTTGATTTGCTCTCATCATACTCAATCATTTGTCTTTTTGGCAGTCTGTGGTATCTGTAGGACTCTCCTTTAGCACCAGATTTCAAGTGAACTGATTTCTTTCCTGTCAGCTTTCTTCACTGTCCAGCTTTCATGTCCCTGTGACACACTGGTTAAATGCCAGTACTGCAAGCCACCACGTTGCAAGTTCAATTCCAGCAGGCTCCAAGGTTCACTCAGCCTTCCATCCTTTCGTAGGTCGGTAAATTGAGTACCCAGCTTGTGGGGGCAATTAGCTAACACACATTGGAAACTGTTTAATGCAGTGTAGATGTGTAAGTAGCTATTACTTAAAAGAATTTGTAAGCCACTCTGATAGCCTTGTGGCTGAAGAGCGGGGTATAACTAACTAACTAAAAAAAAAATACATAGAAACTGAAAATGCTATGGCATGGATCACCCTGACTTTTAAAAAGTACAAGAAGAAAAACCCAGAACTGCATTCTGAGATCCTGATCAGTACTTCTAGAATTTGTAATAGATGCTGCCCACACTTTCTTTTGCCCATCACTGTAGAGAGAGCAGAAAGATGTCCTCTCACAGCCCTTAGTGCCATCTAGTGGGCAATGTTAAGCCAAGTACAGTTGTCCCTTCATATTCGCTGGGGTTTCGTTCAAGGACCACCCCTATGGATACCAAAATCCGTGAATACTCAAGTCCCATTATATGCAATGGCATAGCAAAATGGTGTCCCTTATATAAGGTGGCAAAATCAAGGTTTGCTTTGTGAATTATTATTTTTTAAGAATATTTTCTAGCCATAAATACTTAAATCTGTGGATATCAAATCTGTGGATACGGAGGGACAACTGTAATACCTCTGGTGCTGATTTCATTGGTTGTTGTTGTGGTGTGCCTTCAAGCCACTTCTGCCTAATAGCGACCCTCAGGTAAACCTATCACGGGATTTTCTGAGAGTGTGTGACTTGCCCAAGGTCACCCAATGGTGGATTCCAACCCTTGTCTCCCAGTGTCCTAGTCCAACACCCAAACCACTACGCCACACTGTAGCACAACAATAATGTTCCTTCTCCAGCAATGTTAGTAAGAAATATGTAGTTGAAGTTCATCATTATCATCATTTACTACCATTTTAGTCACCATTGGGGAGATGTTGTTCCCAAAAGTAACTTTTCCATACAGTGGTAATTTCATATCACTTGGGTTTATATCCTGTATATATCTTCACCAGGTGGGAGAGGTCAAATATTCTGCTGCAAAGGATGTGGACAGTAGCACTTAAGAAAATTAACACCCAAACACAATCCAGTAGTCAGTGCAGAGGCTCCAATGAGCATGCAAGGTGTTCTTCCTTAAGCCTTGTCTACATGAACAATTTACCACATCTTGCCTTCATCTGGGACCCCTGCAGTCCTGATGATGCAGGGCATTTGCCCCTTTCCTCCCCCAGGTAGTCCTCACAGCTCCAGGGGCAAAGACGGGGCTAAGATGGCAGGAAGATGGGGTAGGGCCTAATACAACATTTAAAAATAATATCTGTTTAAATGCATTCCAGCTGACAAAAAATGGATCGGGCCCCACATAACTGCAGGAGCCCCTTCCAGCCCACCAACCCATTGGTGCAGCTGCCATCTGCTGTCACTCTTCCGTAGCCAAGAAAGGGAACCACAGTATGTGACCAAGGCTGGACACGTGCAGGGGGCCTGCTTCCTGATGTCAGAGAGTACAACAGGGAGGGTGGCGGTGACAGCTGCAGTGCCGGGCCAGCGTACTCATTTGTGCAGGTAACGGGGGAGGAATGAGCCTGATCTGTAGGCAGGATATACTAGCAGGGAGCCGGCGTATCCTGGCCGGTGTAGATGAGCCCTTATTCAGTTCAAGTCAATAGAGGTAAGTCCCAGCTCTGCACTTAGGACTTTATCAGTCAAGCCCCTTAAAATGTTCTTTTGCTGGCATAAAAAAAATAATTTTTATGCCAGCAAAAGAATGCCCCACCACCACACTTACCTCTAACCCTGCAAAGGCTTTGCTGGCAACAAAAGAGGAAGTTCTGTTCACTTCCTCATTCAAAATCCCGCAGATTCTCACGAGACTTCATTGTGTGGGAAATGTAAAAAAAAAAACAAAAAAAACACAAAAAACCAAAAGAACACACAAAAAGTTACACAAAGCACATACACACACTTTAAAAGTCCCAAGTAACCCAGGGAGGGTCATAAAAAGTACATGTTGCGATCTCATTCAGAAGTGTTTGTGCCAGACCGGCCATTCTCGCTGCATTAATGTAAGTACAAGGTTTCAAACGCCAACAATGCTGACACTAAAGCACCACGGCTGATCTATTGACAGCTTCGGCTATCAATTAAAAAGTATGGGTTTTGGCAGGGACATAAATGCGAAAGGGTGATATGTGGTACGCACTGTCTTTCACGTTTATGTGGTGTTGTTATGACACTGTAGTGTGTCTGATAAAGTCTTAGCCCCCCACCCAGCACAGCTTGGAAAAGTTACTTCTTGGGCTACAACTCCTAGAGTCCTCTGACCAGTGTGACCATAGTCCAAAAAAAAAAAAAAAGTTTTCCCCAGATCTGGCACCACCCATCACATTTAAAGCTACAATACGGGCTATTGCTGATTTTACCTCTGGGGAAGAAAACATTATTCTACCTCTTTCCCATGTCCATTGTGATTGTAAACATTGTGTGGAATGAAATACAGTATATATCTACCTTAAACCACAAAAGTTTGTTCTTGGGGGAACATAATTATCCCCTTGAGAGGATAGCCAATGTTACTGAAGGATCGTATGAAATGTGATTGGACAAACACTGCTGGTCCCTATGGGAAAGTGCCTGTGATATATTTAGGAACAAGTGGTAAAACCTACTTCTATTGTCCCCCTCCCATGTTCTTGTGATTCCATAAAGATTTTATTACTCCTTTAATAGCTGCCAGTGTTTTTGCTGAGCCAATGAAAAGAATACCTTTGAAGAAAGTGCACCAGCACCAGCACCAGCAAAAGCTCCCCTGTTCTACCACAAGAATTCCAGAGCCTGGGCATGTTACTTTGGGGACTATGGCTGCAACAACCTCCCAGCCAGCATGGCCACCTTTATATATCTTCACTGGGAGGGAGAGATCAAATATTCTGCTGCAAAGCATGTGGACAGTAACACTTCTGAGAATTAACACCTAAACACATTCTAGGAATTATTGTCCCCAAAAGTAAATTTTCCATGCTGTACTTATCCGATTGGCTTATATGTTGTATTTTCTATTTGTCTCTGGATGGCTGTTCACTCCATCTCTCTAGTAGATTGTACAACTCTGGGGCTGTCTAAACGATGAGAACTAATCTTACCGCTTCACAGAACAATCAACGAAATAGAGGAGAACAGAGTACCTAACTCTTGGTCCAATGCCAACATTGTATTACTTCCAAAACAAGAAAAAGATACGAAAGAGGTAGTGAACTATAGACCAATTTCTTTACTGAACTTGGATTATAAGATATACACAATAATACTAGCTCAAAGATTGAAAGTGATATTAGTGGATGTGATACACAAAGAGCAAAATAGTTTTATACCAGGGAGGGAGGCAGAGCAGACTTAATATGAGATTGGTACTGGACCTAATAGAATATAATGAAATTCACACAGAAAAAAAAGATGGGGATGATATTTATCGATGCAGAGAAAGCATTTGATAATATCAATTGGGATTTTATCTTAGAAGTGATAAAGAGGGTGGGAGTAAGAGAGAAGTTTTGTAAAAGAATAGGAGAAATCTATAAAAATCAGACTGCACAAATTATCATGAATGGGGGGAAATCGGGAAAAATAAATATAAGGAAGGGGCCAAGACAAGGACTCCCTATTTCACCCCTGTTATTTATTTTGGTCCTGGAAGTATTGAACAAAAACTTGAGAGCAGACAAAAATATCCCAGGAATCAAAATAAAAGGAAAGTCATATAAGCTAAGGGCCTTTGCTGATGATATGGTCATTTTTCTTGAAAACCCAATTGATCATATAGAAAAACTTCTAGAAGTAATGAAAGAATTTGGAGAATACTCCGGTTTTCACCTTAACAAAGAAAAATCAATAATATTGACAAAAAACATGACATCACAAGAAGATGAAGAACTTATGAAAAGATCTGGTTGTAGAGTAAGGAGGAAAGTGAGGTATTTAGGAATGTGGATATCAAAAAGGAACTCAGAGTTATTCAACAACTACAAAAAAGTTTGGGTAGAAATAAAAGAGGATTTGAATAAATGGAAAAAAATTAATTTTATCAATATTAGGCAAAATATCTACTATAAAAATGAATATTCTTCCTAAACTATTATATCTGTTTCAAAATCTGCCTATAAATAGTAAATGAGAAAATTTTTGATAATTGGAATAAAGATCTGAGAATTCCTTTGGAATAAAAAATGTTAAAGAGCAAAATGGAATTATCTTGTGGATGATCAAATTAGAGGAGGCTGTGGATTGCCAGATGTGAAAGCATACTACCAAGCCACAGTTTTAATATGGCTAAAAGATTGGATTAAATTGGAAAATGAGAGTTTGCTAAATGTGGAAGGACATGATAATAGATTTGGCTGGCATGCCTACTTGTTTTATGAAAAAGATAAAGTAAACAGAGGATTCCTGAATCATCATTATATGAGGAAATCCCTTTTAAGAGTTTAGAAAGGAGTAAAGAAAATTTTTTATCTTAAAATCCCACTTTGGATATTCACACAAGAGGCCTTTTTTGCAAAAGGGAAAAACACAGATAAATGGCTAAGGTATAAGGCTACAGGGAAAAAAGGAAATAGCAAATTTTTTATTTAGACTCAAGAGAAGAGTTAAAGGAAAAATACAGAATAAATTGTTTCTCATACCTCCAATTAAAAGAAAGGTACTTAAAGGATCAAAAAGAAAGTGGACTTGAGTTTGTAGATAATGAATTGGATGAACTATTATTGAGTGACCAGAAGAAAAAACAAATCATGAGGTTTTATAAACTATTACTATCTAGAAATCTTGAATCTGAAAATATAAAAGATTTTATGTTAAAATGGGCTAAGGATTTCGGTTATTCATTGAATTTGGATGATTGGGAAAGAGCAAGGAAACTAACATATAAGTTCACAGCCTGTCAAAATTTAAAAGAAAATTATATAAAAACTTCACAAAGATGGTACTATACCCCTGCCAGGTTAAACAAGATGGACAAAACAATAAATGGCATATGTTGGAAATGTGGGGATAGCTATGGCACACTAATTCATATGTGGTGGAGGTGTAGAAAAATCAAGAAATTTTGATTGAAGTTTCACTCAATAATAGAAGAAATTTTACAGATTTAGATTAATTTTGTTCCTGATATGTATCTGTTGGATATGCTTAACGGGCTAGAGGAAAAAGAAATTCGGAGCTACGCGAAAATTTTATTATATATAACATCAGCAAGATTGGTAATTGCAAAAAAATGGAAATTGAAAGATCCACCAAATATAAATGACTGGTTGAGTAAATTAATAGATATGCTAGAATTGGACATATTAACAAACAAATTATGGAATAAATCAAGTAAAAAAAATAGAGAAAGATTGGGATCCATTGTTGAAATTTTGGAAAAAAAAACTGGGGAAATTTATGAAAGTAACAAGTTTACATTGCAAGAAGTTTAGAGATAGTACACTGATGGTAGAATTCAAATGAATGTTCAAAATCAATTTCAATGGGGTGATAAAGGAAAGAGAAAGTGATTAGCTTAAAAGAGAATAATTCAAATATATCAACTTTTCTCTTATATATTATAGAAGATATTTTTCAAGATATAACTTATATATGGCTTATCCTAGTCTGGAGGACTATAAAGGAAGTCAAAATAGGGATGGGGAAGAATGGAAATGGAAATAACTGTCATAGAAATTTATGAATGCTTATATATATATGGAAATGTGATATTTTTTAATATCCTTGTAATGAAGCATATACTAAATGTATCTAATAAAGAAAAATTAAATAAATGATAAAAATACTCCTCATGGAATGCAAGGAGAATCCTACCTGTCTTAATGGGATCCCTCATCGTATCACCGTATTTGGAAGGAGGGGGGCAAAAATGTCAAAAACTCCATGGGAAAAGACTTTGTGGTTTTTCCTAGAGTTTTTTTTAAAAAAGCGAGGGGAATGTGCATTCCTGCTCATTGCAACAAGCGATTCTCTTTGATTCACTTTCCCATAAGAGAGGAAGCACAAAGCTGATTGGCCGGACAAGTGCAGTGGCAAGGCTTGCTAACAGGGGAAGCCACCCAGCATCGCCATGTTGATTTTTTTGTCTCAGTGAGTGAGCACTAAGGTAAGAAAATGGGGTAGTGGGACCTTTTTTTTTTTTTTTTTTTTGCTTCTCTGTTAAATTTATAAATCCCTCTTTGCACCTTGTACACTTAAAAAAAAAGTTCGGCAGTAGCAAACTGAGATAAGTACAAACGCAAGTAAATCACTTGTGGCTGCCATCTTGCACGCAAAACTTATGGGGGCAAAAACATTGTTAAGACAAGTTGCAGCTGCTACAAAATGCCATTACTGCAGGGCACTCCATTTGGGGGGGCTTGTATACACAAGCCCTCTGTCATTAAATACAGAGGTACTTTGCTCCACAGCAAGGCTACCCTTAGCTTCTCTTATATGGGAACAGAACACAGCGGTGTTGGACCAGAACTGGTTCTAATCAAGTGAAAACATTCTAAGCAACTGATTTCTCATCTAAATTAGGATGCCTGAGATTACAGCATGCCGCTGATCCACAGCATGGATAGCCATCATACTGGCATGCTAACTTTATACAAATGTCAATTTGGGTTGGTTTGTATGAGATGCTGGCTGCCTTGTGTGCTTCACAGTGAAGCTGTTCTTATGTACAGTACTTGATGTTGCAGTTTAAGTGACTGTACCAAAATGATTCTGCTAGACATTATGATACAGAGTATTACTGGGGTGGTGGTGGGAAGGACAACTTCTGATAGCATTTATAATTTGTGTACGTAAACTCATTTAAAGACATACATGAATCTAAAATTGCCCATCATCTAGCACAGTGACTGTATTTTTAAAATGATGCCAGCCTGGTTTAAAATGAGCCAAACACAAGCATTCGTGTATGTGTAAGATCAGGAGTTGAAAAGATGGAAACTATGGTTCAATTTCTAAGCAGGAAAGATCTCATCCAGTGCTCCTGCTGCTGTATACAACAGTTAGCAGCTTTACATCACATTTCAGTAAGAGAAGCCTAAATTTAATCAAAGGTCAATACACTAGCCCTTCACACAACTACAGTACATCACATGACCTTGTCATTCAAGCTTCTTAATAATAATAATAATAATAATAATAATAATAAAATTTTATTTATATCCCGCCCCTCTGCAACGCAATCGGGGCAGCTTACAATATAAAAACCCCATACTCACAATACCCTAGACCACCCACCCCTTAAAATAATATTAAATTACAAAGGATTAAAACCATGCATTAATTAAAATATATATAAGTTAGAAGAAAAAAATTTAAAACATACAATCGTAGACTTCACTTGGTGTGATCGTATGTATGGACCTCAGAAGTAAAAACAACAGTAGCAGAGGTGTAGAGTTTGAAGGAGGCTCAGAAGAACCACTATACGGTCAAAAAAATATTTAAATTCACAAGTAAATCACTCTTAGCTAGGGGTCATGCAGAGTTTAGCGGGGGCTCTTTGATAATGAAGACAGGTCGCGTGTTCATATTTCCCCCCCTTGTATAGACAAGACCATAATGTGTGGATTAGGCAAGGAGATGACAATAGGCCCCCTAAAAGACTCTATAACATCCTATACTCAAAAAGTATACAGTTGCCCTCCACATTCGCGGCTTTAAAATTCGCGGTTTTGATTATTTGCGGTTTTGGGAGCGCCCCCCCATCTAAAAAACTGCAATGGGGTTGATCCTGGGAGGGGGAATTAGGGTGGGGGGGAAGCAGCGACGAAGCTTGGCTAGCCCCTTCGCTGCTCCGGGGGGGGGGGAGGGGGGAAACAGCGACCAGGCTTGGCTAGCCCTGTTGCTGCTCCGGAGGGGCGGCAGGATGGGGGGAAGCAGAGACCAGGCTTGGCTAGCCCCGTTGCTGCTCCTAGGGAGGGCGGGAGGGGGTGGGGGGAAGCAGCGACCAGGCTTGGCAAGCCCTGTCACTGCTCCGGGGGGGGGCGGGAGGGGGGGAAGCAGAGACCAGGCTTGGCTAGCCCCATCGCTGCCTGGGGGGGGGAGAAGCAGTGGGGGTGCGGGAGGGCGGCGGCGTGACCTAGTTTTTATTCACAGTTTTTTCACATTTGTGGGGGTCTCAAGCCCCTAACCCCCGTGAATGTGGAGGGACAACTGTATAGTTTTTATTAAGGTGAGGGTGGTTCCTTCATTAGACCAACAGTGCCACATGAAACACCATGGGTACAGTGGAGAGTTCCAAAAACCTAGTGTATTCTTCTTCCTTTTCCTCGTTATGGCAGATAAATAAATATGAATGTAGCACATAAATAAATAAAGCAGGCTGCCTATTTCCACTTGAAACCCAACCCAAAGAGATCCGCATCACCTTCCTCAAACCTTCTGCATTCTTATCTGCTCTATCTGTGTGTTACAGTTTCCCTCCTATGGTGGCTTAATCTCATATTCTGTGTGATAGAAAAGACAGGATTGAAGGAAATAAAATAACTTTTCTGCCCTTGGAATCATTGGCATCTACTGGATCATGTTTAGCCTAAAATGTGTATGTTTGTGTAAGAGAGCATGTGTGCTCACATGCCAGAGTGAACACATGTCTCTTTCTCTGGCTTTTCTTTGCAAACGAAGATTTAGGAAAGACTCATCCCCCGCTTTCTGCAAGCGCACTGATGACTGAAAAGGCCAATCTGAGATAAACAAGTCCAGTTGCAGAAAGCACAGCAGAAGGCCTTCTTGGGTGATATTTCCAGGTTGTGATTCTTTCTGCGTTGTCGTTTCTCTTCAAGGCTTGTTCGGCGTGAGCTCTCAAATAAGGCTGCAGCATTGTGGATAGTGCATCTCCGTGTCTCCTGATGTGCGGCCAGGGCGGACCATTGTTGGTGATCAATTTGGCTGAGCCTGAGATGTTGTTTCAGGGAGTCCTCGTATTGCTTTTTTGGAGTGCCCCTCTTATGCTGACCCAGGGCGAGTTCACCGTAGAGTACTATTTTTGGGAGGCGATGGTCCTCCATCCTAGAAACGTGCCCTGCCGAGCGCAGCTGTGTTCTCAATATCATGGCCTCAATGCTGGTGATCCCTGCTTGCTCAAGGACAGCAACATTCGTCACATAGTCAGTCCAGTGTATATTTAGGATTGTGCGTATACAGCGCTGATGAAAGCGTTCGAGGAGTCGTAAGTGTTGGTGATAGGTGACCCATATTTCAGACCAGTAAAGGAGAATAGACAGTACAATAGCTCCATACACACTGTACAAGCTGTACAAACAGCATCAGTGCAAACCAGCTTCAGTGGAAAAAAATCACCTTGTGCCACATCCGTCAGGTTCAGATAGGTTCTCATAGACTGAGAGCAAAATAAACTTTGCCCCAAACCACAAACCTAAAGAAAGCTGTGTCTTCAAGAACTGAAATAGAACACCTGTGGCCTAGAAAAGCAAAGAATAGAAAAGGAAGAAAGGAAGCACCTATATAAAAGTGCAACATCACCTACAGTTGCCAGAAATAGGGTGTGTTGTTGTTGTTGTTGCTACAGATGTCTACCACATTGTTTCTTCTTGGTGTGCATGCATAGGAAATGGGCTGACATAGGATATTATCAGATGCCACAAAAACTGCATCAGAAGAGTGCAAGAAAAACAGGAAGGGGCGAGATTATCAGATGACGTCATCCTCCAGCATCCCTGGGTCATAACACGGCCGTGAGTAAAGCGTCCCTTTCTATTAGTGGCTTGTCCCTGTCAATACAAAAGGGAAGCCTTGTCCATGGCAGCGCTACACCCCCAGAATGGCTGAAGGATGCGGGCGTTCACCCTTTCCTGTTCTCCTCCTGTTCTTCTGACATGGGACTTTTTTGGACGCGAAGAAAGTACTGTAACGCAAGGAGCCTCGTCAGCTTGCGAGGCTGCTGCGCTGCAAAGCAATCAACTTTCGTGAGTAAAAATCAACGAAATATGACGCTCAACTCTCCCCACGGTAATGCAACAGTACTGGCAGGGTTGAGCGTCATACGAAACTGACGCTTTGCAGCGCAGCAGCCTCGCAAGCTGACGAGGCTGCTTGCGTTACTTTCTTCGCGTCCGAAAAAGTCCATGGTTTGGAACACTTTTTTTTTTGGCCATGTTCCACCACATCTGATAATCTTGATAAGCATTTCATCCCCCATGATGGCCATTGCAACTGACTTGGAGCATTTCTTCATTCTGATTTCTTAGCAGCTAATATCTTAGCTCCTGTGAATAGTTTCCAGAGCAAAAGCACAGGAGCAAAAGAGCCCATTTTGGTGTTGCAAAACTTTGGATGTGCCCAGTGGAATATTTTATTCCCTAGTTCCTCCCCCAGCTGCCCTTAGAATCACAAAATGCTAAGGAAGCTCCTTTCAATTTCCAGTAAAATTTGGCATGTGGCATGGGAGGAAAGCACACCCACATTTCCATTTGAGGCCATTATGTCCTTCATTTTTAGTAAATCTAAGATGATTCATTCATATAATTCTATACCTGATATAATCCATTGAAGGTTATCAACCACTCCCTAACTCCAAGCTTGCTCTAAATCGAAAGGAACAAATAAAGGTTATTTGCATCTCCATTCAAGATAATTAGCTTTAAAAAAAACCCACCTTCTCCTTACAAGTAACACATGTTTAATCTCCAACATTATGTAATATCTATAAATGACTAGTCTTAAACAGAAAGCATTTTGTTAAAAAAAAATTCCCACCAAGTGTTAACTTGCAGTTTTTGTTTTCAGTAGCATGAACAACAGCCCAAGATGTGATGTTGAGTTGCCACAGACCACTGAAAGTGTGACAGGTAAAGCTGCTGCTTTTGCAAAGAAATGAAACAGTGATGAGGCCACTTTTATACATTTTTTAAGGTGTGAGCCGGTACTCACCTATCTAGAAGTAAAGCCTCCTTGAATTCTAGATTTTTTTTGAATACACATGTACAGGATTGCACTCAAAAGAAACATGTGCTATACAGGAAGACTGGAGCTGCAATCCTGTGCATGAAAACTTTGGAACAAGCTTCACAGACTCCAGCAGATTTTTTTTCAAATGCAGTGCAACCATCCTCAATGCAGCCAGATGCTGGATCAACAAGCACTTCTGTCATAGAAACCTCCATTTTCTACTCGTCAGGCTACTGTAGTTGCTAGGAAACGGAAATCTCTCTATGAAAGTATCATACATGGTTTTTCCACAAAGAATGGGATGAGCGATCAAGAAAATGTCAAACACACTAGAACATGCACACAACATCAATATTATCTGATGTGTTGTCAATCTCTCCCAGGAGTTCTTGTGCCATTCTGAATGATTGTTATTTTGTTCCCACCTTTTCCTCTGTACATTTTTGTACAGGACCCTTTTTTTTCTTTTTCCTGTGGAAGCTTTACGCTCATTTCCCAGCAGTCCAAGGCCATAGCACTGGCGGCAACAACAACAACAACAACATCAACAACAAAACAAATAAAAGCCAGAACATGGCCTACCAGAAAGGGATTTCTCTAGATGTTGGGGAAAGGCCAATGGACACAAATGGTGTTTCTGTCCCATTGACAGAGGGCTCAGCTACATGGGCCAGGATATGCCAGCTCTCCACCGGGGTATCCTGCCTGTGGATTGAGCCCTTTCCTCCCCCATTACCTGAACGAAACAGGCCAGAGTCCAGATGGGCACAGTGGCCTGTCCCTGCAGCCGCTGCTGCAGCTGCCTGTGTTCCCACTTTCCGAGTCCAGACAGGAGGCCCACAGCACTGCAGGCCCCCTTCCTGGATCCAGAAGAGCAAGGCAGCCAGCAGCTACAGCAACAGGCCAGCATGCTGGAACAGGCTCCTGCGATCATTTGGTACCTGATCATTTTATTTTGGCTGGTACAGATTTAAACAGGTTTCTTATAGTGTTTTATTGGGCCCTACCCTGTCTTCCCCCTGTCTTCAACCCATCTTTGTCCTGGGGGTCATGAGGACCACCCAGGGGCAAAACAAGGTAAAAGCCCTGCATGGTCAGTACTGCCGGGCTCCAAGATGGGGGAAACATGGGGTAAATTGCCCATGTAGATAAGCCAAGAGACAGCCGCTCTTAGCACTTCATCACACACACACACCCGCAAACCCCTTTCTTTTACCGGCATAAGGTTGCCATTTTTATGCCAGCAAAAGAACTCCCCATGCCACAGTTACCTGTGATCCTGGCAAAAGGGTTTCCAGCAATGAACGAAGAGTGAATGAAACTCCGTTCACTTCCTCGTTTGAAATCCCATGGATTCTTGCAAGAATACCTAGCACAGGAAATTCAAAAATAAAAACAAAACACTCAGAAAGTTTCAAAAAGCACAAAAACACACTTAAAAACTTCCAAGTAAACCAGGGAGGGTTATATAAAGTGTGTCACCTACCTGGATGTTGTGATCTCACCTGGAAGTGTTCTCATCAGATCAACCATTGACACTGCATTGACGTGAGTACAATGGCGCGTAGTTTCAAACAACAGCAATGCCGGCACAAAAGCACCACAGGGAACATTAAAAAGTATGTTTTTTTAACTGGACATAATTGCAAAAGGGTGACATCATCTGGTATGCACACCCTTTCACGGTCATTAGGCATTCTTACACGCCTTATTTGCCTTGTCTGATAAAGTCCTTAAGCTGCATTTGCACTGCAGAAATAATCCAGTTTGACACTGTTTTAACTGCCATGGCTCAATGCTATGGAATTCTGGGATTTATATAGTTTGGTGAGATATTTATTCTTCTCTGTCAGAAATCTCTGGTGCCACAACAAACTACAAATCCCACAATTCCATAGCATTGAGTCATGGCAGTTAAAGTGGTGTTAAACTGGATTATTTCTGCAGTGTAGATGCAGCCTTAGAACCACAAGCTATTTTTTTTAAGGCAGGAATATGATGGCATGGGCACTGGAGAGAAGGAACGCAGAGAAGTCAGAGAAGGGTAGGCTCATGAGGAAGAGGTAGTCTTGCAAGTGGTTATCACTTTCCTGAAAGGTGTGAGGAGAAGGCCTGTAGGTCATTGTGGTAAATAAGCAAACGTTCTGCCTGCAAAGAGATCAGGTTCAGCTCTGGCATCTTTACTATAGAGCTGGGGAAGACTCCTGTCTAGGATACAGGGAGGACAACTGCAGACAACATTCAGCGGGTGTCTAAATAGTGAAAATACTCCTCACAGAATGTGAGAATACCATCTGTCTTAATGGGATTCCGCATCACTCCTCCATATTCAGAAGGAGGGGAACCAAAAACACCAAAAAGTACACTGGAAAAGCCTTGCGGCTTTTTCCAAAGTTTTTTTTAAAAAGCAGCAGGGGGGATGCACATTTCTGCTCTTTGGGGCAAGCAACTGAATTGATTCACTTTCCCCATATGAGCGGAAGTTGAAAGCTGATTGGTTGGATATGTGCGAGGGGAGGGTGCAGCATGCTAACAAGGCAAGTGCCCAGAGCCACAATGTTGGATTTTCACCTTAGTGAAGAAGTGCTAAGGCGATAAAACAGCTCTTTTTGTTTGCTTTTTTGTGAAAGCAAAAGGTTGCTCTTTCGCACCTTAAAATTATTATCCAGTAGCGGCAATTTGAGGTAAGTAAAATGTGAGTAATTCACTCTTGGCTGCGAACTTGATTCGCAGGCATGCCCATTTGCAAAGCAAACGCAGATAGCTTCACATGCCTGCTATATGCCCCCAAAAAACCATTAAGACAAAAGCAGCTGTTGCAAATTGCCATTACTACGGAGCAATCCACTTTTCTTTTCTTTTTTTGCCTTGTATAGACAAGCCCTTGATAATCTGATTCTGACACACTTAGGTTAGTTTCCTATGTTCATGTGTGTTTGTGTATGTGCATATGAAAATAATATTAAATGGATGTTTTAAAAAGATATTAAATATTCCAGACCTGGGATAGAGAATTATGTGGATTACCAGTGATGTTACATACACTATTTGAGCAGCATTAGGGTCCCAGATCGCAGGGCCTGGGCCACCTTCTCTGGGCAAAGTGCATTTTGTTCCAAATGCCCTGTAGGTGATGCAGAGGTCATTTCCCCTGGGCCCCTCATGGGTCAAACAAAATTTTGCCAAAATTTTTCAAAACATGTTTTGCCCCCAAATGCCCTCTCGGGGCGGTGGAGGCACTTTCACCACATTGTGGGCCCTCCTTGGACAAATTTAGGGCCAGGAGAGTTCATTTTTGAAACAGGAAGTGAACAGGAATTAACATCTGCTCACTTCTTGTTGTTAAAAAAGATCTCCTCTGAGCATAAATAGCATAGGAAGGCCCAAAAAACGTGGTAGAAATGCCCCCTGCATCTCCTAGAGGGCATTTGGAGGCAAAAATTTGATATTCTTTAGAGGGAGCAGGTGTGGTGGGGGGTTCAGTCCTCCAAAGTCTCTTGGGAGGGGCTAATGAGGACCTCATCCTTCCACAATTCCCCACCCCTGGCCTGAGGGAAGAAGAAGAAACCCAGGGCAAGAGCACCGCCCTGAAAATATTTTTTTTTAAAGAAACCCAGTGTTATCTAGATGGTGAAAAAAAATCCTCTCAGAATGCGAGAATCCTTTTTGTCCAGATGAGCTCCCACAGCAATTCTCCATATTTGAAGGGGGGGCAAAAATTCCAAATACTTCACAATAACTGCCTTCGCTGTTTATCACAATTTTTTTTATATGCAGAAAAGCACATTCCAGCCCGTTTGAACAACCAATTCAACCAACCTGGGGCCCATCCTGGAAGTAAAAATGTGATTGGTTGGATGTGTGCGGTGGTGGGCTTGCCAGCAACAAAGTGCCAGAGCTGCCGTTGTTGATTTTCATGGAAGTGTTTCTGGGCAGCAGAGCAAAAAAACCCACATTTTTTAAAAGCAGAAGATCACTCTTCCGTGTCTCTAATTTAACAAGGGGGAGAGGGAAATGGAGGGAGCTTTGGGGAAATAATAATGCACATAATTTACTCATAGCCACCGTCTTTACTTGTGGGCATGTTCCGTGTGAATGTCAAACACAGATCTCTCCCCATGCCAGTGATCTTGCGAATGTATTGTGGAGACAAATGAATGCTGCTGTGATAGTGAGTTAATGTGCTATTTTCTGCAACTGATTCTCCCATCTAGCTGAGCCCCCTTGTATGCTGCTCCCCCATCCACTCCCATTGTTGTTGCAAACTGCCTCCAGGTAGCTGCTACAGATTCTCCAAAAATCGCATCTCTTCCTCTCTCTCCTTTATCTCATTGGTTAAACTTGTGTTTCTTTATTTAAATTACATTCTCTGAGGATAATTATTGAAAGAACTATTTTATCCAGGAAGTTTTATTTATTTATGCAATTAATACTATTTTGGCCATGGTCTTTAAACATGTATTTGTGATTTCCAACCCCATCGGTTTGAAATGTGTTTATCATAAGGTACATAAATGAGGGTTTTAAAAAATATTTTCAAAAATATTTTCAATGTAACTTTTTTTTTCCTCCAGCTCTTTTTAGCCAGCAGGAACTTCCAGAAAAATCAATAATGAGCTTGTGCCCTAGCTGTGGGTTGTGAAGGCTTGCACTGCATATACAGCACTTTCAGAATGTAATTTGGGGCAAACCAATACAGTAGACATTGGCAGAGTTGGGAAAATAAGCCAAGGGCAAGATTCTGATGATCCGGTGAAGATCCATGCGGACAAAGCTGAAAATTGGTAATGAATATTTATTTGAATTTTTCAAAGCAGGCTTTCCATGCAAATATTTGATCAAACGGCTCAATCATTGGCTCAGAACCTTAATAGAAAACGGTGTCTCAGATGAACTATTTTAACTCATGTTCCTCCTGTGTGCAATATGCGTGTGACAGCTGGAATATATTAACCCTTTTCATACTGTAGCAGAATAAAGTGCTGCTGAAATGGATTAAAATAAGTTGTGCCTTTCTACTCATATTTTTTTAAGTATACATAACGTTGTTGTTGTTGTTGTTGTTGTTGTTGTGAGCCCTCAAGTCATTTCTGAATTATGGCAACCCTATGGTGAACCTATCACAGGACTCTTGGCAAGATTTATTCAGAGGGAGTTTTGCCTTTGGCTTCCTCTTAGGCTGAGAGAGTGTGACTTGCCCAAGGTCACCCAGCAGGTTTCCATGGAGGAATTCAAACTCTGGTCTCCAGACATTACCTATCACAAATAGATCTGGCAGGCTGCATCTCTAATGTCTTCTTGGAAATGTTTTCCTGAGCCTGATTAATCAGCTCCTCAGCTCTGCTCCCCCACCTCCCAGGAAATACCAGAAACAGCAGATTTCACATTGTGCTATGCAGAGAGTTCAGACAGAAGAGTTCATACTGTTGAACCTTTCAATCAGAATTGAAAGGTCCCAAAACACATGAAGTTTGTTGTTGTTAGCTGCTGTCTGGTCAATGTCAACTTATGGCACCTCTATGAATGAGACATCTCCAGAACATCCTGTTATTAACAGTTCTGCTAAAATCTTGCAAATTCAGGCCCATGGCTTCCTGATTGAGTCGATTCACCTGTAATGTGGTCTTCCTCTTTTACTGCTGCCTTCCACCTTGCCAGTCATTATCATCTTTTCTAATGAGTCATGTTGTCTAATGATACCTCAGTAGTTCTTACTGAAATTTACTGCATATAGTGTATTAGGGGCCTTGCATACAAATAGTCATCTGCCTGAGACCCTGGAGGACCACTGCTAGTCAGAGAGTAGACCAAAGTGATTTAGATGGATACCAGTCTCCGTGGGAGTCGTAGGGCTCATCTACATGGGCAGGATATATCAGCTCCCTGCTGGTATATTCTGGCCCCAGATCAGGCTTGTTGCTCCCCTGTTACCAGCACAAAACAGGATGGAGTCCTCAAGGACACACCAGGCCATCTCTGCAGCTGCCACTGCTGCCATCCACATCACTCCCTCTGAAGCCAGGAAGAGGGCCCAAAGCATATGACCAAGTCCCCCCGGATGGGACAAGCCTTGGTCACATGCCGCAGTCCTGTTTCCTGGCTGCAGAGAGTGTAACGTGGACAGCCGCTGCAGAGAAGGGCCAGCATAACGGTATGGCCTCCTGCAATCCCGCGGGGCCAATCCACTTTTTCCTCAATGAAGTGGGGTTTTGCAGGTACCTTGCTGTATCAGTTTAATGCACTTTATCCCATCCTCCTTGTCTTAGCCCCAACGTTGCCCTGGGGGTTGTGGGGATTGCCCAGGGGCAAAACGGGGCAAAATCCCTGCATTGTTTGGACTGCAGGGCTCTGAGTCCGGGGCTAGATGGGATAAATTGCTCATCTAGACAAGCCCTATGTCTAGCATTTACATAAGGTTGGATCTAGAAAAGTCAATCACACTTTCATCCTGTTAAAATAAAAGGAACTCCACTTAGTCACGATGATGACTATCTTGTTGCATGGATTCACACAGGACTAAAGCCCAACTAGCTTACCATCTGGTTCCAATCCATGGGAAAGGCCCAAAACACCACAGTTCAAATTCTGGTATCCTGAGCAAAAACAACCAAGCAAACAAACTTACCCCAGGCAGAAGGCTGAAAAAAGACTGGAGACCACAAAGATCAGTCAATCAGAAAAGACAACTCACAGGGCTATGATCTAGCTCAGTATAAAGCAGCTAGCTTGGTCCTTTCATGAAACACAGTGCCAAGAGCAGTGTAATGTAGTGACTTGACTGCTAAACTCAGACAGATATTGGCTTAGTTATAATATGCACTGGGAAAACTTAGGAACGTTCTTCTACATCCACCTGCATTTTCTTGCAGGTATGATTAAAAATGGATAATGCCACACCATCCTGCACCCTTAGAAAGCAGTGATGGGGAACCTTTGGCACGCTGGATGTTGCTGAACTACAGCAGTCTCACCCAATTGTACCTATCCCTCCAACATTTCACAGATGGAAACTGAGGCAC
The DNA here is from genome assembly GCA_030847615.1 of Gambelia wislizenii. Taxonomy (NCBI): domain Eukaryota; kingdom Metazoa; phylum Chordata; class Lepidosauria; order Squamata; family Crotaphytidae; genus Gambelia; species Gambelia wislizenii. The sequence continues at coordinate 342,375,575 of JAUMIR010000001.1, forward strand.
ATGTGGTCAAGCAATATCAGAGTGTGGTCAAGATGGCAAACGTCATTAATGAGGAAGAACACACAAGTTAGGAGAGGATGCAGCTGCTTGTTTTCTTGAACCTACTGGGAAGGTTCTCCCCTAGCCTCTTTGTTAAGCTGAGTGCAAACTACTTTTGCACTTTGAATTGTTACCCAAATTGCATGGGGTCCATGGTGATCCCACTAGTGTCCAAATATTAATATGGGGAATATTTAACTAGCTCAATGGCAGCAAGAGGCTGGGTAACAGCAGAATCTTTTGGCCTATGTATACCAGTAATAACTAAGGAGACTCCAAGCTGGAACATACAATTACTGTCCTCCCTCCAAATTCGCAGGGGTTATGGGTGGAGCACCCCTGCAAATTTGAAAAAAAACGTGAATAATGGGGGGCCTGGAAAGTGTCCCCGCCAGCCGGTATTTCACCCAGTAGTACTGGATTCTGAATGGAACCCCCAAAAAAGAGTGTATCTTCTTCACTCTGCTCCTCCATTCATTTGAAATATATGTTATTTGATGTTCCTTCAAACGTTGCTCCCGCACAAAGGCTGCCTTTATTTGTTTTCAGTTGTGGTTGCCTCCCAGTGTCAAGCAACGAAGTGTCAGAGAAACTGGAAAATATGCATCCATGCAGTTGAAACCCTGCAGAGGGGAAATAGAATCCCATTCCCTGTGGCAAACTAGGTTTGTTCTGCGCACAAGCCCTCTACCACAAGGAAGCAGGTGCCGCACAGAGCAGCTTAAAAGCAGCCGTCTGGTGACAGATGTTTGTTTTGTATGCAGCCGCTCTAAGTGAGCAATTCACTGATGAGATTAACAAGCAGATCCGTGTAGCAGGCCAGATCTTCCATTTAGTATAAATCACTGGAATCAATCAGCAATAGTTGTGGCAAATGTTTTGCCTGACCTCAGCTAGTGCATATTAATGCATTTGAGGGACCTGAGCTCAAAGAAAAACTCCCTATGAATTTCAATGGGAGTTTTGCTATAGCAGTTAAGTTCTAAAGGTTTCAGATGCAGAGTAACTTGATGATCCGGTTTCCACACAGTGTATGCAAGAGCTGGTGTCACATAGTGACTTATGCGTAAGGTGCAAAATCCCCAGTTCACATCTTGCCTTTCTCATGAACCAGTGCTGAAATGAAAATTGTACCCACAATCTTTTCTCTCTCTCAGTAGGACATGCTTAATGCACAGGAAGAAAACCAGACACTGCAGCAAAAAGAGAGAGAGGTCTGAAACTGTGCTTTGATTTTGCTTTGCACTCTCTTTGCAAAAGGGTGCCACACTTTTCACAAGGGGGCAAATATTAGAGGGAAAGAGATTAATGACCCTGTGGCCCTATCTGGACATTCATCAACCAGCGACTGGGGAATAGAGGCCATAGTGTGCAGCCTAGAGTCAGAAACTGTGCATCCCTCCACATGGTATTAGATTGCAGCTCCCAGTATTCCTCACCATTGACTATGCTGGCTAAGGCTGATAGGAGTGGCACGCCAAGGGTACCTGAAAGGTCTCACTATTTCCACTCCAATTAGAGAAAACCATGAGCAATACAGTGCTTCCTTCTGCTACCTTATGGTGTTTGCATAGAGATTGCAAATTAGAGCTTGGGGTTATGGTAACTAATAGTAACTAGGTACAAATAACTAGTTGTACTCTGTTACTTTTGTCATTATTGTTATTATTATTATTATATTTATTTATATCCCATCTTTTCCCAGTCTGGGATTCAAGGCAGCTTACATCAGTTTAACACAAGCATAGATAAAAATCCAGAGTGTACAAAGTATAAAAGTAATTAAACTATCAAATGATTCCAAACAATTCAAAAACATAAAGCAATTAAAAACAATACATTTTTAAAAATCCAGTAGGTTACACAGGGCCCGTTTCTCCCTACAAACTCAGTTCTCAGACTGTCAAATAAGGAGGTCTGCAGCTGTCTGTGGAAAAACAGTAAGGAGAGTGCCAATCTAACTTCTCTGGGAAGGGTGTTCAGAGCCTGGGAGCAACCATAGAGAAGACCCTCTCCTGTGTTCCCACCAAGTGTACCTGTGAGGACAGAGAGAAGACCTCCCCAGCAGGACTTAAAATATAGGCAGTTTCATTTGGGAAAATGCAGTCCTTCAAATAATCCTGGACCTGAGCTGTATAGGACTTTATAACTAAAACATGTTACTTTAGATTGCAACTTCATTCTTTTTGTGGTGCAACTGTAACTTTTTAGTTACTTTGATAGTCATGGGAGTGTGGCCTCCCTAAATAATGGCAGAGAGGTATCATATGGTTGAAATGTTGGCTTCTGCTCCTGCCTGGTGCTCTGCTGTGCGTGTGGAAGCAATGACAAGGTGGTTGGGGACAGGGTGTCTTTTGTGCCATGAAAGGATCTGATCCAGGCACTGTCCTTAATGCCAGCATATCCCATTGGAAGCAAGATCACATCTGTTGGAATAGTCAAAAGGTCAAGGCAGGCTCAAGACATTTTACTGAAGAGCTTGGGAAAGTTACTATTTTGCTCCCAGAATCCCTCAGCCAATGGGGTTATTAGCCAAGCATGAGCGCATGAAGATTGCCCATGATGCAAGAATCCTCATTTCAGCAGAAGGTGGGATAAGTGGCCTTTCCCCATCTGTAGAAAACATACTTTCATGATCGGAAGGGTACACATAAATTAATCAGATCCACACCTCTGACTCTGCTGTCTTTGTTTCATCAGCGCCTCCCACTCCCTACCCCCAGCACAGTTTGTATGTCACAAACCACTTTCCCCAGCAGAAGAGCCAAGCGAATCAATAAAGCACACCCAAGGGTGTAGGACTAGCCATGTGCCTGCAACTTAACAATGAAGAGAAATCCAATGGGGTCAGCGGTGTCACAAACACTCATCAGTCATGATGAGGCTGTCTCTGGGCTGATAAGTAACTACTGGGAGAGAGGGCAGTAAATCAGAGTGACCCCATCTGCCTCCACCTGACAGGTCAGTACTTGTTCGCCTGGTGGATTCCTGTACTCTTTGGTTGCATTTTGAGGGACCAATTTCTGTGGCCTCTGAATAGGGCTGGGTGAGAAGTTTGATTCATTTTTGGATAAGAACTTTCCAAAATTTGTAGACATCTTCAGAAAACCAACAGAAATAGAGATTTAAAAAAATAAAATAAAAAGAGAACATAGGAAGAAAGGAACTAATAGATGCAGCCATAACAGTCAAAAACTATTATGTGCTTATCTCTTAAAAATAAATAAATCAAGGTTTGAGTCAATGTATCCACTTTCATGACATTGATTTATGGTTGTATTACCTGCCCTCATACCTCCCGCTCTTCTAATAATTCATTAATTGCCTATGTTTTATAAATTGGCTTATTATTGGCACTCCACATGGTTGGTAGTAGACCAGGGATCCCCAAATACAGGAATTGAGGTTTGCTCAGAAAGCCTAAGGAAGAAGCCATCCCAAATTCCTAAAAGACACCCCCAGGTGGTAATTATGCAGACACCCCTCCCCTTAAACTGATAAGTTAGAGAGGAAATGAGCTAATTCTTCTGAACGTACATGGAAGTGAGTCATTCAATAATTCAATCAAAGTAGCTGGACAGTCATTGCTTTGCAAAATTAGTTTTTCCTCTCACCTCTCCTAAAACAATAGAGGGTTGCCGGAGACCCATCAGTTCCAAAGTTTCAGCCATTAGTGATCATTAACACATCCAAATAATCCATTTTTTAACCCTGGGAAACTCCATCAGACATGGTATTTCACTCAAAACACCCCTTCAGGGGGAATATCGAATATAAATATCACCCCAAAACACCACCAAAGTGTGCTCAGTTTCCCAGAGGCCATCACTCTGTTGGTTTGCTGGGTCACCCAGTGTGCACAGTTGTACTTCTTCTCTGTATGAATCTCTGTTCATTGGATAGGTATAGTATAGCCCATAGTACATAGTATAGCCCATACATAGGTCAAAAAGTCCCATAGTTACCCAACCTCTTGCAGCCACTGTTTGAGCTAATTAAAATTCCCCATAGAAATATTGATTTTTGATTGACACACGTGGAATTTCAACAGACCTCAGTAATTCAGGTAACAGTTACCACTCTTTTTTTTTTCTGATAGGCTCTTCTTCTTTAATAGCTACATAGCAACTAGATACAACACAACTTTCTCCCTGCTGGGGATAGCTGTACTATTAAATTTGGCCAATGCATATGGATAAGAATTTCATTTGGTTTGTTTTTGATAAGTTTCCAAAATTTGCTAATAGAAAGATTTGTTTAAAAAATCAAATGTGGGGAAAAGTGAAATTAGTATAATCTTCCATCCCTGTCTGTCAGTTTCGATAGCTCTCAGGTCACTGGCTCTGTTTTAACCATCTTGTCTTTTAATTTATACGGTGACTTGAGTCTTAGTTGGGGAGGGAGTGGGTATAAATATCACTGCTCTAGAGTGGTATAAACACCACTGCTCTAGATGGGAAAAGCTCCCAGAGGTTTGGAGCTAAAGGTGCAGCTCGGACTGCTCAGTTCCATGTCCTTTCAGCATGGAATGGGACCTGGAAGAGCAAAAGAAAATAAATGTGTACCTCAGTTAACAAAAAACAAAATAAAACAAAAAACAATTTAAAAACCCCACATATTCAGGGGTAGCCAGATTGGCTATGCAGCAAAATACAACAAAATCCAAAATCCATAGAACAGTGTTACTTTTATTGGGCCAATTAAGATGCACAAAATACATCATTCAAGCTTTCAAAGCTTCACTGGCTTCTTCATCAGGCAAAGATGTTTAAAATCATACAGGAGAAGAAAAGTGACAATGTTAGAGTCTCAGGCCTGCATTTTGTCTCACATGTTATTTTTGTTGTCAGTTAAGATGGTCTAGACCAGGGACCCCATCTTTTGCTACTGTGGACCCCCAAGACTTAACTCAAGATTTAAAACAACTACAATACCTGATAATCATAATAATAACACAATTACACCATCCATGAAACCTTCCCTCAGAGGCACTGGGAGGTGAGGGAAGACATTTCTCTTGATTCCTCCTGCAGGTTTGTGGCTGGAGGAAACTGAATGGCAATGCACAGGCCAAGCCAGCCAGCCTTTGCTTTGGCTCCTGTTGCATGGCTGCTCCACTGAGGGAAGGAGGTGGGCCAAGCAGCCTTCAAGCCTTTATGGACCCCCCGTGAGAACATCACAGTCCCCTGGGGGTCCACGGACCACAGGTTAAGAACTACTGGTCTAGAGGGATATCAATGCAGGCAGAGGCTACTCCCCTTCTTGGCCATGTGAGAATCAGGGACAAAGGGGAGTAAAACACAGGCAATACAATTTCAAATCTATTAGCAGCAGCAAAGTAACTTCCATTGAGATCCAGGCAAACTCTGCCCTGTTCTGGGTGTAAATGCCCATTTATTGTTTCCTGGATTTGAAAATATGGAATTTTGCCACAACAGGGGAGCTAATGGACTGGCATTCAACTCTTTGTGGTTTGTACCTCCAACAAAGGTAAAACTCTTTCCTTTGGACTACAGTTGGCATGTTTCACCTATACAGCACCTAAAATATTTTCAAGATGTAACAGTACAGGGACTTCTTGAGAAATTACTTGTTCTCTGCCTAAGGAAGGGGATTCAATTAACAAGTCAATTAACAAAGTAAATGTGTTCTTGGGCATTACTTCTTTAGCAGAAACTTTGGTTTTCAGGACTGGTAGCCAGAATTTTTTTACTTTTAGGGTTTCTTCTTTCCTGTTGAAGTTGTCCAGGTGTTTGTGGATTTCAATAGCTTCTTATCAAATGACTGGACATCACAGTGAGTCTCTGCAATTAATAACAACGAATTCTCCCAAACCCATTAAGAATCCACAATCTTCCAAGTTTAAGAAAAGAGGATGTTCTAAGTCAAAATCCTCTGTAGCAAAAACAATTAAGCAGAGTCTATCTGGCAGGCTAATAAATTTAGCATCAGAGAAGGGATATATGCCTAATGGAACTATAACTGCTAATGAATCACAAGTTTCCACACCTCAGGAACAGTCTGTAATAATCTTAGATAATTGACATTCAACTGACCTGTCCCCTCTGTCTATTATTTCATGGAACATAGCTGGTTGGAAACCTAGATGCAGGACCCTACCTTTATGCCTTTTGTTAACAGACATAATATTATTATTCTTCAGGAAACGTGGCTTGCTGAAGATATATCTATAGAGGGTTATAAATATATGGGTTTAAATGCCATTCCTGGCAAAGGCAATGGGAGATTATGTGGTGGCTTAGGGGTGCTGATTTCCTTGGTACTTAAGGTTCAAATAACTAAGGTCTCTGTACTGGAGCAGTATGCCCTAGCGGTTCTTTTGAAGTTCAATAACAATTTATTATATTTGACTAATATCTACATTCCTCCACTCCAAGGCCATGCTAAAATAGAAAGTGTATGGAATAAGCTTAAATCTTTTATCAAAGATTTGATGTTTGAGGCTCCAACAGCTAGCTTTATTGTTGCAGGGGACTTTAATGCTAGAATTGGAGCCGATGATGTGTCTTTGTATGCAAAATACAATTGCCAACCACCTACCCCTATAGTCATTCCACCGATAATGTGTCATAAATCTAAAGATACTTTCTGCGACTTTAAGGGTTTTTGTCTAGCTTGCACCTTTGATGAACTAAATTTAATCATCCTAAATGGTAGCTTTAAGGATGATCATCCAGCTGAATATACTCACTGGGTAGGTGCTAGACCATCAGTTCTTGATTATATTGGGGTTTCTCCAAATTTAATTTCTCATATTTCTAAGTTTACAATTGTTAGCAGACCTGACAGCAACCATTTCCCAGCCCTCTTGTGCTTAAAATTTAATGACAGCTTTACCCTGCCACTTGATAAGATCTCAATTTTTACTAACGATATCAGTCCAACCCAAATTAAATGGTCCCCCCAACTGTCTGATACTCTCACTAAGTTTCTCTCTAGCGAACCGATTAAGTTGCTTTTCTTTACAATAGCGGATGCTAATCTGGATTCTGAAATACTGTCTAATTATAATACTTTAATTAGTTCTTTACAACCATTACTAACCATTTCCAAAAGTAATCCTGTTAGACATAAACCGATACGTCATCAGATTTGGTTTGATCAAGAATGCAAAGAATTATGGGCACACCTCAAATATCTTTTCAAAGAGTATAAAGCAGATCCAACACAATTTTCTGTATCTGAACTTCTGGAACAGAAGAAAAGATACAAGCTTCTAGTAAGACAAAAGAAAAAGGGTGCCATGATAGATACCTGGAATAAACTAATTCGGTCAGCCAGTGCAAACAATCCCAACTTATTTTGGAAAGAGGTTGCCCCTTCGTTCATTAACAATTCAGATAATTCTACAGTACAGATCCCAGCTCATGTATGGGAAAGTCACTTTGCCAATTTTTATGATTCTGCTGGAAATACCTCAAACTCATTAGTATCTGATCTCATGATAGAGGTTTCGTCTCTTCCCCTCTGGCCCCCAGTTTCGTACTCAGAGATAAAGAGTCTTATCACCCAACTCAAACCAGCTCGTGCCCCAGGTACTGATTTTATAACTGGTGAAGTACTTAAAAATAACCTTGACTGGTGGGTTCCGGTCCTCGCTAAATTATTTACGGCCATTGATAGATCTGCTTCCATCCCAGAAGATTGGGGCTTGGCCATTATTGTCCCGATATATAAAAAAGGTAACAGAACTGATCCCTCTAATTTCCGACCGATTAGTCTCTTGAGTTTGGTGAGTAAGCTATACACAAAACACCTTTTAAATAAGTTTTTAGACTGGCTTGAGACCGAAGATATTCTGATGGCTGAACAGGCAGGCTTTCGGCCCGGAAGATCCACTATTGATCATACAATGATTTTGCAATATCTTGTTGAAAAATACCTCCATTATGGACAACAACTATATGTGGCATTTATAGATTTTAAATCCGCCTTTGATACAGTCAATAGATCTAGATTGTGGGAGAAATTATTGTGCACTAATATAGATAAACGACTTCTTTTGCTTCTTATTAAGATTCATGAGAACTCTAATATCAAGGTCAGATGCAGTCTCCAAGGTCATGTTTCCAAGACAATTCCTGTTAAGACGGGTGTAAGGCAAGGATGTGTCCTGGCCCCTACCTTATTCAATTTTTACATTAATTCCCTTGTTTCTGCTCTGAATAATCTTTCATTTCACCCTCCAAAGTTGGCTAACAAGCATATTAACTCATTGCTTTATGCAGACGATGTTGCTATTCTTTCGCTATCCCCTATTGGACTCAAAAGAGCCCTAAACTCTCTTGCTCTGTTTTGCAAAGAGGAGAAATTAACAATTAACTCCTCCAAGACTAAGATCCTCACTTTTGCTCATCGCCCCAAATTGATACAATGGACACTTGATAGACAACACATAGAGCAGGTTAAGACTTTCAAATATCTAGGAATTGTTTTCCATAACTCTGGTAGGAGAACAGCCCATTCAGAACTTGTCGTCAGCAATGCCCAAAGAACCATAACAGCAATTCTAAGATTTTTTTTCACCAAAGGTGCTCAGTTTATTCCGGCCGCAGTCAAACTGTTCAATGCCAAGGTTCGTCCTCAACTTCTATACGGAGCCCAATTGGGACCATATTGTAACATCAATGTAATTGAATGTATGCAAACTAAGTTCCTTAGGAGAATCTTCCAGGTTGCCCCTTGTGTTCCGAATGCTGTTCTCAGAAAGGAGGCTGGGTCTATCAAAATAGAATCTAGTCTGTGGATCAGTATACTCACCTATTGGCAAAAATTGCATAAAACTCCTGGAGGTTTGACAAATTTAATCTTTCTGGATCCTTTCAAATCCTCTTGGGAAATTTCTATCTATAAGAAAATAAATGAGCTAGGTCTCAATAAAAATGAAATTCTAAAGCTTGATGCCGATAGAGCTAAATCTATTATTAAACAAAAAATTATAGAAGCAGAAAGATACATGGATTCTGCTTCTCTTTCAAAATATGCCTTGTTTAGCTTTCAAGCCTTGGTCCCCTCCCCAGCTCCATATTTATTCCATGTCACTCTCCCGAAGTTTAGAAGGGCTTTAACTTTGGCACGGTTCAATGTGTTGCCTACGGCCATGCTGGAAGGTAGATTTAAAAAAATACCTTTTGAATTTCGCTTTTGCCCATGTGGTTCGGGTGCTGTGGAAACCAATGAGCATGTTCTCCTATATTGTCAATTTTATAGGGACATTCGTCACCAACTGATTAGCCCACTACTGGGTAAATTTCCAGGTAAAACTGACTCTGTTTATTTGCACTTTCTATTGGATAACATTGACCCCACAGTATCCCACAAGGTGGCTAAATTTTGTTACATCGTTTGTAAACTGCGCCCTCAATTGACAAATGGACATTCTATCACTGTGCAGTAAGATTTGTTTGAATACTGTACATATACAGTCCATTATTAGTTTATATTTTAATTTGGTATTGTAATTATTCATACGCCATTTGTATGATTGTACGATTGTATGACTTGGTTTTTATACTGGTCAAAGACCGAATAAATTTTATTACTATTACTATTACTATTACTATTACTATTACTAGCTTCTCTGTGCATTTGGACATGATAGTTGTTGGCCTGGTCTGAAAAACACTAAAATCAAAACTCAGCACATGCAAATGAACTCCACCCAGGGACAGGGAGATTTTCAGCAGACAATGGACCATTAGCCAACAATTAGCCAAACAGACACTAATCCTCCTTGCATATCTCCACCCAGAAACCAGCCATTCAAATACACAAATTTACATATCCTCTCCCACAGGGGCTCACAATATATAACCCCCACACACACTCCTAACCAATCATTCTCTGAAGATGCCAGCCACAGATGCAGGCGAAATGTCAGAAATAAACTCTTCTAGAACACGGCCTCACAGCCTGAAAAAACCTAAGGAAAACCTATAGATGCCAGCTGTGAAAGCCTTCGACTTCACAAAGGCAAAAGGTTCTGCTATGAGTCAGGCTGAAAAGTCTACCTTTTCACTTTGGGATGACCTCAGGAGGTTCTAGATACTAATGGGAAATTTCTCTGCCTCTTCATAAAAGCCATCTTTCTCCTTCCCAGTACATCACATGTTCCCACTGCTCTTTCCTCCACTCACCCACTAAAGGGTGCACACTAAAGTTCTCCATTGCTCAGTGAAGAGGCAGACCTGCGAAGTGATTTTTGGGTGGGCTTCTCTGGAACTTTCTGTTAAGTAGACAGCCAGAAAACAAATGTTGTTGGTACAGCGTTCCCCTGGTATCTATTGAGGTTTGGTTCTAGAATCCCCAGTGGATACCAAAATCCATGGATGCTCCAGTCCCATTCTATGCATTGGCGTAGTAAAACAATCCCTTATATAAAATGGCAAAACCAAGGTTTGCTTTTTGGAGATACACACACACACACAGAGGAATATTTTGAAGCTGTGGATGCTGGGATCCATGGATGCAGACTCCGTGGATATGGAGGGGTTGGCTGGGCTCATGAGTGTTGTTGGGAACACCACCATAGTGTGTGTGTGTGTGTGTGCCTTCAAGTCGCCTGTTATGGTGATCCCATAAATTTCACAGGGTTTTCTTAGGCAAGGAATACTCAGAGATGGTTTTGCCAGTTCCTTCCTCTGAAATGCCCCAGAAAATGTTTAAAACAAGCTTGAGATCATTCAGTGAGAAGATGCAGACATTCACAGCCATAAGACCTCTAATAAAGTAGTATTCTTTGGAACCAAAACAATGGATCTGGCTCACTAACATCACTTGACTACTTTGTATTTATGTATACTAGCTGGAGGTCTAGCTTCAAAGAAACGTGGCTGTCAGTTGTACAGCTCATCTGCACTGGCCAAGATAACCCAGGGGCAGCCCAGAGTGTTCTGGCCCTGGAGCTGCCCTGGATTCCCCCTGCTACCAGAGCACTCCGCACTGAGAATGGGCAGCTGTCTTGTCTTCATGTGTGTCCTGCTGTATCAGCTGGTGCCGGCATCGCTGCTGTTATGTGTTGGGTTCTCTGAGGCCAGAAAGGAGGCACCCAGTATTGATCACATGCTGGAGTCCTCATTCTGACCTCAGAGGACCTGACTTATGCCAGCAGCAGCAGCAGCAGCAGCAGCAACAGCGGTGCCAGGTGATACAGCAGGATGCATGTGAAGACAGCTGCCTGTTTTCAGTGCCAAGTGCTCCTGATTTTCCTGTAAGATCCAGGAGTTGGGTTTTTTTTTTTTTAAGTGTTTTAAGGGAGGGTTGGGGACTGAACTGGCCAAACATCATGAAGACAGTTCAGTCCTGGTTCGGGGTTTTGCTCCAGCATCATCTGGACAGATCGCCCCCAGGATGGCCCCAAAGCGTTTTATTAGGCTCATGCAGACAAGCCCTATGATAAGTCATTGCAATAAAAAGATATGAAAGAAATGTAAAAGAAGTGATGAAGGATCAGGGGTACAATCCACAAACTCTCCAGACTGAAGTTTAGGCTGCAGGCTGGGCCATGTCTCTGTCTATTTAGATTTTTCCTGACCCTGTCATTAAAATGATTTATGATCCACTGTGCCCTGATGACCTCACTGAATTTCATTAGAAGAACTGGGGCTGATGCTAAACTTAGATTTAGCCAGAGGAATGAAAAAGAAGATCTCATTTGAAAATGCAGGAGGATTGGAAGAAAAGGGATGTTTAATTTTAAAGACATTATTCCAGAAAGAGTTATGCTCCTAATAGCATATGAATAATATAGCAGCAAAGAAAATGTGTGCCATCCACGGTGCAAAGCAGGACAGGCTGTATTACATGAGTTTAAAAAATGGACGTAGATATATGAGTGGTGTAGAGGAGGCGCGAAAGACTCCAATGAAAGAGAAAGTAAAGTACAAAAATAGGGAATCGACAATATGTCTACAATCCTGAATACAATTTCCAGGATGTAAGTGACACTTTTATTTTATTTCCTAATTAAAAGTGCTATATGTCCTGTACTAGGATGGAGGACCATCGCCTCCCAAAAATAGTACTCTACGGTGAACTCGCCACAGGTCAGCATAAGAGGGGCGCTCCAAAAAGTGATACAAGGACTCCCTGAAACAACATCTCAGGCTTGGCCAAATTGATCACCAACAATGGTCTGCCCTGGCCTCACATCAGGAAGCATGGAGACGCACTATCCACAATGCTGCAGCCTTATTTGAGAACTCACGCCGAACAAGTCTTGAAGAGAAACGACAACGCAGAAAGAATCACAACCTGGAAACATCACCCAAGGAGACCCTCTGCTGTGCTTTCTGCAACCGGACTTGTTTATCTCGGATTGGCCTTTTTAGTCATCAGCACGCTTGCAGAAAGCACGGGATGAGTCCTTCCTGAATCTTCATTTGCGAAGAAAAGCCAGAGAGAGAGATGTACTGTACTACCAAAATGGTACAATAGATAGCTGTGGAATATTTCCATGGTGTAAGATTCCCAACTGTTTGGACCTGGAGTTCAGTTCTTTCAGTTGTCCCTGGTTGCTTATCCTGTACCTAATGGCTGGCTGATCCCCTGATGTAGATGTTAAACATGAGTGGAAATAAGAGCAGATAAGGGTTTGGCAGAAGCAGTGAAGTAGACAACAGCTTGGGACAGAGAGAACTATGCCAACTTCCTCAATAATGTTATAATATTTTAATGATAGTAATAATAATTAACCTCACAATTAGACTACTTCAGTCTACTCTATGTGGGGGTCCTCTGCCTGGTTCAGAAGCTGCAGCTAGTTCAGAGCACAGTAGCTAGGGCATTCAGTGGAGCATAAAGCAATGTAGTCCTCTTCCTCACTACACAGTTATAGTGCTATGATTCCACGTTAACTGCCCTGGCTACATCCTATGGAATCCTAGGACTAGCAGTTTAGAGAGGGCCATCAGAATTCTCAGCCAGAGGGCTCTAGTGGCTCCCCAAACTACAAATCCCAGGATTCCATAGTATGTAGCCAGGGCAGTTAACATGGAATTATAGTATTTTAATTGCATAGTTGAAAGAGGTCATCTTTGTGTTGAAACAACTGCACTGCCTGCCTACAGGCCTGTGAGTCAGATTCAAGCTTTTGTTTTCCCCTGACAGGCAGAAGCCTGAACAGCTTAGCACCCTCCCTTATACAGTCAATACCTGAGATCTTCACCTAAAGCTGCATTTGACAGTACCACGGTCAATAGAATGCTGTCAGGTGAGAATAAAAAGGGAGGCCATCTCTGCATTGACATCCACCCTGTGGAACACCTTCACCCCATGCATACCCCAAAGTCTGGTGATCAGTTTTAAAAACCTACTGAAAATATACCGTTATCTGTTTTCACAAGTCTTTCCCATCTGGTAACAATTGTTTCTGTTTTATTATTGTGGAGTGTTTTAAGGTATGTATTTTCTGATTCAAGTTTTTAAAGCCGCTACTTATAATTTTTATACTTAAATTCACTTAGAGATTTTATTATATTGAGTGGCATCACCAACATCATCATCCTGAGTCCTGTGGCCCATTTTTCATCTGATGTCCAGAAACTCTTGACATCTGATGCAGTCCTTGTTGATGACCAATCTGGTATGGGGTTTGTTTTTCATTTCTGCAGTATATCTAATGGGTTTTGGGGCATCTTGAGTCTGGCCCTTCAGTAAAAGCCTTTCTGACTTGGAGGAGCCTACCAATATTAATGTTAACTGTCAGCATATCTTTTTGCTGCACAGGACCACACATTCCCACTAGATTCTTGCATAGAATCCAAATCAGTGATGGCCCAAAACTCCAGTTTATACCACCAGTTAAGGCTGTAAAACCGATAAAATACTATTAATAATACCCATGCCACATTATTTTACTAATTCCTAGACCCCCAATCACTGATATTCCAAAATTCCTGTCACTAATACCTGGTACATTGTGAGACTGAGAATAATACTTAACCTCTGTGGATTTTTTGCATATTTGTCCCCAGAGCAACTAGTTTCCTAGGGCAAAAAGCAGCTTCAATGGAGAGGCTGTTTGTATCCGAAAAATACTACTATGAGGGAAAGGGGAATCCCCCCTCTCTCAAGCTGTGGCCCTGATCAAAATCAAACGGTCCAGTGGTTGCTGAAGGTTCCTGCAGAGTCCCAGGTGAAGGGCCTTTGTTCAAATGCTTTTCCTGTTTAAAATTAGAGGTGAACTAGGCATGACATGAATTGCACTTGTTTCAAATTTGTTAACAGTAGCAGCCCCTGGGGCTGTAACTTGATCAAGTTTGGCAACACACTGTGTTAGTATGCAGAGTCAGCACACTTGACTCTTAAACCCGGGGTTATTTTCGGTCAAACTATTACTCCCTCTAGGTCAGTAGGGCCAGAACCGTTGTGCAATGGTTACAGCAAGAGTGGGAATCATTCCACCCACCCCTGATGTTCCCAGCCCCCACATTCAACAAAGAGTCCTGGGGGAGGGGGTGCTATTTTCATTTGGGGAAAAAAAAACAATCTATGAAATAATTTTGCCTCTGAATGCTATTTTCAGGAGCACCTTGAAACAGCTGGAAAAACTTTAAAATTGATCAGAAGTGACCAATTTTGTAAAATGGTAGACGTGTTGTGTCAGAAGAACCTGAAAATATCCTCCTGACCCTCTGTGGGTACCCACAGCAGCACAGGCTATTGCTCTAGGGGCTTATCTACATGGGCCAAATACTTTGGCTGGTCCCTGTCTCAGGGCCCTGCAGTCTTGCAGTCCAAATGATGCACGGCATATGCTCCATTCTGCCCCTAGGCAGTTCTCACCACCCCCAAAGCAGATATGGGGCTCAGATGGGGACAAGCTGGGATAGGCCCCAATAAAGTGTTATAATAAATAACTAGTTTAATCCGGTACCGGCAGCCAGAACCCAGATCGGGCCACATGTGTCCTCGGGAGCCCACCTGGCACACCGTCCCTGTCTGCCACTGCCAGCTGCATGGCCAGGCAGGGGTCCTGCAACATGTGACCAAGTCTGGTCACATATAGGGGGTCTGCAGTCACATGTTGGCTTCCAGTCAGCAGAGAAAATGCTGGTGGCAGCTTCAGAGACAGGCCAGCATTTCTGTGTGGGCTCCAGCTCGTTCCCTGGAGGTAACGGGGGCAGAATGGGCTACCTCCACAACCAGGATATGCTGGTGGGGAGCTGGCATATCCTGGCTGGTGTAGATAAGCCGTAAGACTTGAGAGATCCAAGTTCAACTCACGATGCTGTAAAGGTCACTAGTTAATTCAATATTCTTGACATCCACAACAAATCACACAGGGTGGATGCCAGAGCTCTGGGTAACTTTGGGAGGCCTGGGGACCACATTTCAGCCTTCAAGATCCGCTGCAGCCTGTGCCAAAGAAAGAAAGGCTTTTAGTACATGTCCAGTTGTTTTGGAGTCTATGAGATTTTGTGAAGGCAGGGCCCTACATCTTATTTCCACACAAAAGCACTGCTCCATAAAGCCTCCAGGAGCGGAAGTTCTCTAAACAGTACAGTGGCCGACCTGTGAATTTGATGGGTGCTTCTCTCTAATGCCTTCTCCTCATGCACATATACAGGAGTGGAAATTTTAAAAGAAAAATCACTCCTGAGGGCCATGGGACAGCAAAAAAGTTGTGGGTCACACAAAAAAGGGCCAGAGGGGAGGCATGGGTGTCCATAGGCCATGCTTTGCCCACCCCGGCATATGCTGCTCACTGCAAGTCCAAAGTCAAATAGGATCTAAAAATCTTTGGTCTATTACCTACCCTGATAGCCCCACCGTTCAATTGCGCATAATTGGCAATATTTAATAATTTTGCTGGGTATGGCCCATCACGTGGTTGGCAAGTAAACCAGGGACTTCCCAGATACCAAGGCTGGAGTTATGCACAACCTAGGGAGGGGCCTTCAAAATTCCTTAAACAGGTCATACTCAGGTCAAACTTCTTCCTGAGAACACCTGGAGATGAGTCATCTGCTAATCCCATCAAGGATAGCCAAGCACTCCGTGACTGCAAAACAGGTTTTTTTGCTTTTCCCTAGTTCACAATGGAAGATTGCCTGTGCCCATTCAGTGCCAAATGTCTAGTCCATTAACAATAGTTAACTCTTCCGGACCACCCTTTGTCCAGTCCTGGGAAACTCCAAGAGACATTGTATTTCACTCTAAACCCCATCCCTTCAGGGGAATTATCAAATATAAATATCACCTTAAAATACTACCAAAGTGCACAGATCCTCTTCCTCTCATCTCCAAGACAGTCTGTGTGACCCTCAGAGCTCTGTCTACTCGCTGCATGAATCTCTGCTCTTCAGGATAGGTATAGTATCACCCATCATCCCCCAATCTATTCCTCTACCCAAATATTTCCTACTTTCTTCATTAGCCTGCTTGAAGCCTGAGTGTTAGCGTGAATGATGTTTAGATTATTTCCAATAAAAAACATTTAATTGTATGTTCTGGCTTGGAGTCTCCTCAGTTACTACCGGTATACATACTGTAGGTCAAAAGATCCTGTCATTACCCGGCCTCTCACTACCATCTTGAGATAATTAAAATTCCCCATATTAGAATTTGAACAGTAGTAGGATCCTCACGGACTCCCAAGCAATTTGGGTAACAGGTCTTCCAGACTTTTGTGGACTTCAGCTCCCAGAATCCCTCACCATTGGCCATGTTAGCTAGGGTTTCTGGGAACGAAGTCTAAAACCTCTGGACAACTTAAATGGTTGAGGACCATTGTTGTAGTTGGATCAACACAGGCAAGGCAGTGCACAAAAGTGATGGGGGGAATATAATCTCATGCTGACTGTCCCCAAGAAAGTGTCCACCCAACAGTCATACTTCCAGTGTGTCACTGTGTACCTAAATCATCCATGGGGAAAGCTGTCATCTGGTTGTAGCCTAATTTGCTTTGATGAAGGAATCTGGAGCTAAAAAGGCAGGAAAGAGAGAGAAATTCAGCTTGCCAGTTGCAACGCCCAAATGTAATTTACCTCCCTGGAATCCCTCAGAGATGCCATTTCCCATCTGCTCAGGCACTGGGAGCCAGAGGCAGCTTAAAGCATCTGCATATCACAGGGGACCCTTGCTGACAGACAGATAAACAGCAAACCTCAGTTTGTTTCTCCATTTCCATCTGGGGAATCAGTCATGACCTTGTTGTCGCTTCTGCATGTAAAACATGCAATGCTCGTACAAACAAATGTCTCTTAGTGTCATGGGAAATAATGAAATTATCAAGCACTCTCTCTGCAGTAAAGCTCCTGTGTATAATCAAGAAAAGAGTCACATATGACACAAGAGACAGCCACGTTATGAACATTGCACGGTCAAGTTAGCCAGACAGCATCAACTCTTATTCATAAAATGCCTAGTCCATGGCTGAGCGAGCCAGCATGGTGTAGTGGTTTGAGTGTTGAACTACAACTCTGGAGACCAGGGTTCAAATCCCTGCTCAGCCATGAAAACCCACTGGGTGACCTTGGGCAAGTCACACACACTCCACTCACAGAAAACCCTGTGATAGATTTGCCTTAGGGTTGCCATAAGTTGGAAATAACTTGAAGGCACACAACACCACACATGCATGACTGAGCCCCTCTCTTGAAATGATCTGGCAAAACTGAACCACAAAGACTACTACAAAATTAAACTTCTTCAGGCATAATCAACCAGAAGTGTACTAAGCGCTAAGAAGAAATATTAATATAGCAACTGTTGTTGAACCCACCAAGGAAAAATAAAGGCTGCCAGAGAGCTGTTCTATGCACTCTTACCTGGGAGTAAGTTCTGGTGAGCACTTGGAGAACACATCTAAGTACATATTGTGCTTGTAAGAATATGGGATGGGAAATAATGGATGGGAAAAGTAATTTGCTTTCCCTCTGCAAGTACCTGAAAAGAGGTAAAATTAATAACAACCTTCCTGCCAATTTTTACCATTTTTAACTGAAAGAAATATAACTTAACAAAATCAAACAAAACAAAATAAAATTTACAGACTATCAGCATTCCTTATTACAAAACATATAATAAACATGTACATACATATATACATTTCTTTTTGTGGCCTTCAAGTTAAGATGTCATTCCAAAGACTGACATGAGAACCAGGTGGATCTGGATTACCTCTATTTCTATTCATAAAAGAAATAAATGGAAACAAAACAGTAATGAAGGAATCATCATGGAGTTCATTTCTTGAGTTATATACTTGTTGTGTCAGTTTTTCCATGAGAACAAGAGACCTTCCTGCCAATGTTGAGTCCCCCCACCAAAACACCCACACACCTTAAAAACAGTTTGGGGGGCCCTGAAGACTAACATTTGCCATAAGGTTCTCTGGACTGTTTGCCGACTTTCTCAGAAGCAAATTTTCAACAAATCTGCTGCAATTGTTCTAAAAGATCCCATGCGGTAAGGCAGGATGGGAGGTGTTATTATAGGGCTGCAGTGCTGCTTCCCTTCCCTCGTGCAATAAGCCTCCAGGTTTTAAAGTGCTTCAAGACTGTTGGGTTTTGCTGCAACAGACTAACACGGCATTGACTACCCTCTGGAAATCATTTCTGCCCAAGGAATCCTTTTGGCAACTGTGCAAATACACTACAAACACAAACTGTGGCCAGCGTAGTCAGCATACACATGCAATTACAAGGTAGAATGGGTTTGAGCCTGGGGTAGGTAAGTATGATTTATATGCCAGAGATTAGAAATAGCAAAGTGCCCATCAGTACCCAATAAAGAACCCCTGCTGCTTGACATCGGCAAAACTTAAGAAAGTGAATCTATATCACATATCCATGCAGATGAACATGACTGCAAATTAGAAGAGTTCCCCTTAACCATCTTATTGTTCAGATAAGGAAGACAGGGGTGCTGAAGGCCACATGCACTGCAGGTTTACTGGGGCTTCTTTTGTAAGGTGTTTATCACATTTTTTTTTTTTGCAAGTTTTTAATACATTCTGGAAGAGTAGCTCTTGCTAGGTATAATTGTTAAAATGTCAGACTAATGGTAAGGGTCCTTCTAGGTGAGTTGCCCCCCTCCATTAATGGAATTTTACAGTGTCCAGTTCAAATAACGTTGACTTCCAGCTTCTCATTGCTTCTCCCATCTCCCTCTGCCCCACTTTCCATTAAAAAATAAATAAATTGAAGAGGGAGAGCTGTAGCAGGTAACATTGGGAGCTTGATGTGAAGCTGAAGGCCTTCACGGCCAGCATCTATAGGTTTTCAATCTGTAAGTACTGATGACGTGGACAAGCTCCTTGGTAGAGTGAGGAAGACTATCTGCCCTCTTGACCCTTGCCCTTCATGGTTAGCTGTCCAGAGGCATGATGCCTTGAGGATGTTCCTTAGGGACATCATCAATGCATCCCTTAGGGACGGTCATGTTCCATCTTTCTTGAAGGAAGCGGCAGTTAGACCGCTCCTAAAAAGACCTTCCCTTGACCCTCTGGATATGAAGAACTATAGGTCAGTCTCCTTACTACCTTTTTTGAGCAAGGTGATCGAGAGAGCGTTTGCTCTCCAACTCCAAGCTGTCTTGGAAGAAACCAATTATCTAGATCCATTTCAAATTGACTTTAGGGTGGGATTTGGAGTTGAGACTGCTGTGGTTGCCTTGGCTGATGACCTTTGCCTGAGCATCAACAGGGGTGGTGTGACCATGTTGGTGCTACTGGATCTCTCAGCGGCTTTTGACACAATAGATCATGACATCCTCTTGGATCGCCTGAGAAGGCTAGGAATTGGAGGCACTGCGCTGCAGTGGTTCCATTCCTTCCTCTCAGGCAGATTCCAGTGAGTGATGCTCGGGGACAGTTGCTCTGCAAGGAAAGAGCTTAATTGTGGCATCCCACAAGGTGCCATCCTGTCCCTGATGCTATTCAATATATACATTAAGCCACTGAGAGAGATCATCCGGAGGCATGGGGCAGGGTATTATCAGTACACTGATGACACCCAGATATATTTCTCCATGCCTCGGTCTTCAGCTCTGACTTCAGATAGTATCTCTTCTCTTAATGATTGTCTTAAGGCAGTAATGGACTAGATGGGGGAAAACAAACTGAAGCTGAATCCAGATAAAACGGAGGTACTCACAGCAGCCACAGTAGCCCAGTAGCCCCAAACCCAGGCATTGGGATACAATCTCCAGTCCTGGATGGGGTCATGCTCTCCTCCAAGGACTATGTTCGCAGTCTGAGGGTGCTCATGGACCCGTCACTCTAGATGATGAATCAGGTAAATGTGATGGTCAGGAGTGCCTGTTATCAACTTCGTCTGATATGCTAGCTGCACCCTTTCCTGGAAGTTGGGGACTTTGAGACCGTGGTACATGCTCTGGTAACCTCCCGTCTTGATTTCTGTAGCGCACTCTACATGGGGCTACCCTCATGCTTGTTCTGGAAACTTCAACTAGTACAGAGTATGGCAGCCAGACTGGTCTCGGGTACATCCAGAAGAGACCATATAACACCGATCTTAAGATCACTCCACTGGCTGCCCATTAATTTCCGGGCCCAGTACAAGGTGTTGGTTATCACCTTTAAAGCCCTAAATAGCTTTGGTCCAACCTATCTTCAGGACTGCCTCCTTCCACATAATCCTCCCTGTACACTCAGGTCCTCTGGGAGGAATTTGTTACAACCTTTAAAAACTAAGCTTTCTTCGACCTCCTGGAGGGCCTTTGCAGCTATTGCTCCCAGATTATGGAACGGCCTACCGGATGAGATCCATCATATCACCACCCTAAATAGCTTTAGAAAAGCTCTTAAGACAGATCTCTTCTGGCAGGCCTTTCCTGAATAGATATCCGGCCATCAAAAAAGAAAATCTAGCTTGTCCCGACCTCGCTACGGCCATTGTCCATTGTTTATTTTTATTTTTTGTATTTTTTAAAAAAGTATGTTTTAATTCCTGAATTATTTAATTGTATTTTAAGGGGGGTGGGATCGAGGGTTCAGGATGTATATTTTAATTGTTGTAAGCCACCTCAATTGTGTTTTGTAGAGGGGGGAATATAAATAAATTATTGTTGTTGTTGTTGTTGTTGTTGTTTTCTGTGGGTTTTTTCCAGGCTATGAGGCCATGTTCTGGAAGAGTTTATTCCTGACGTTTCACCTGCATCTGTGGCTGGCATCTTCAGAGAATGGTGAGGTAGGGGTGTGTGGGGTTTATATACTATGAGTCCCTGTTGGAGAGGATATGTAAATTTGTGTATTTAAATAGCTAGTTCCTAGTGTGGAAGGATATGCAAGGAGGATTAGTGTCTGTTTGACTAATGGTCAGTTGTCTGCTGGAAATCCCCCTGGGTGGAGTTCATTTGCATGTGTTGAGTTTTGATTTTAGTGTTTTTCAGGACATTGGGAACTGTTTGTCTAGAAGCATCCTAATGGTGCGGCAGCCCAGTTCTCTTTTCTGTTAGGAGTAACACCCCACCAGGAGGACTTACTTATGAGTAAACATGTGTGTGTGTGTGTGTGTATCTTCAAGTCCCATCAACTTATGCTGTTGTCTGCCTTCAAGTCGTTTTCAACTTAAGGAGGCCCTAAGGTGAACCTATCATGGGGTAGGTTCTTGGCAAGATTTGTTCAGAGGGGGTTTGACTTTGCCCTCATCTGAAGTTGAGAGAGTGTGACTTGCCCAAGGCCACCCAGTGGGCTTCCATGGCTAAGCAGCAATTGAAACCCTGGTCTCTGGGTTCAGCCATGGAAACCCACTGGGTGACATTGGGTAAGTCATACTCTCTCAGCTTCAGAGGAAAGTAAGAGATCCCACAATACCAGATAGGATATAAGTATTTTAATAAATAAAATAAATAAATACTGATGTCAGTAAGAGGAGGAGGGTAGTCATATGAGAACAAAAAAAATTATCAAAGGGGGAAAAAACACCTTAATCCATCGTGTGTGTTATCAAGGCCAGAAAAAAGATTGCTAAATGTAGGGGTTCATAACAAACTAATACAAATTAAAGCATGAATGGAATGAAATTTCATCTTTGCAGAATCGGGTGGTAATCCTGCTTTTGAACTGGATCACTTCAGGCTTTAGTTCTAAGGCTCTTCTGCCTTGGGCTGGTTACATAAGCAATGTAGCATTATAGTATTTCCTCTTAAACAAGCCTTCCAGATACTGTGGTCATCTTTGCATACCCTTTTCCAAACTCTAGCTGACTAGCTTGGTAAGGACTGAAGGAGCCACATTTGTAGATTGCCTTCCCCATCAAGATTTGTTTGGTGGTGAAACTGTTGTCTTCTTTGTTTGTC
Organism: Gambelia wislizenii; assembly: GCA_030847615.1. Lineage (NCBI taxonomy): Eukaryota > Metazoa > Chordata > Lepidosauria > Squamata > Crotaphytidae > Gambelia > Gambelia wislizenii. The sequence continues at coordinate 342,397,901 of JAUMIR010000001.1, forward strand.
TAAGATGGAGATTTATTAAGTTTCCTAGGCCTTCCAGCATGTTGCCTAAGCTAGTTGTCAGCCTCAGTTTTTTGTTTTTGTTTGTTTGTTTGGGTTTTTGTGCTTGTTCTTATGATCAGTTTTGTTGTCTGTTTCTGCTGATGCAATGCTAACTTTTTGTTGATAGGAGTTTGGCAAAACTGGGGGATGGTGTTTAGATGTACTACAAATGAATAAGTATATTTGCTAAAAGTGTGAAACTGTATTTTTCAGTTACAAATTAACATTGTTTTTAGTTGTTAGAGTAATTAATATAATATAATATAATATATACTGTATATTACATATATATATATATATATATATATACGCAGAAAGAATCACAACCCAGAAACATCACCCAAGGAGACCTTCTGCTGTGCTTTCTGCAACCCGACTTGTTTATCTCAGATTGGCCTTTTTAGTCATCAGTGCACTTGCAGAAAGCGTGGGATGAGTCCTTCCTGAATCTTCATTTGTGAAGAAAAGCCATATATATATATATATATATATATATATATATAAGCTCATTTGGGGTAAAGGTGCACATGGAAATGCAACCCCAAATAACCCTGCCCTTGCCCACTTTCTGTTTGTTTGCTGACAAGCAGAAGCTGCCTCAGGCTTGCTGGCTCAAAACAGGAAAGTCTTAGACTGGGTGGCCAGGAATGAGGATATTGCTGCAGAGGTTTTTTTGTGCATCCTCACAGTTACCACTCTTTTAGCCCTAACATGAACAAGCTGTGCATAGGGCTTTGGGGAGAGCCCAAACTGTCATAGAGGCAACAAGGCAAACAGTGCAAGGACCCAACAGTGGGTGACAAAAAAACTTGCACAGGCAGCAAGTAAAGGGAACACATGGTCTTAGATGTCTCTACACTAATGCGCAGAGCATGGGAAATAAGCAAGATGAACTTGAACTCCTAGCACAACAAAGCAAATGTGATATAATAGGCATTACTGAAACCTGATTGGATGAGTCTCATGATTGGACTGTAGGAATAGAGGGGTATAACCTTTATAAGAGAAACAGGCCAAACAGGAAAGGAGGAGGAAGAGCATTATATATCAGGGATATTTACACCAGTGAAGTGATCCACGACATCAATACTGGAAGCCAGGTGGAGAGCATCTGGATAAAAATTAAAGGGGAGGGAAACAACAGGGGTGTTATTGTGGGACTCTACTACAGACCCCCAAGTCAGATGGAGGAATTGGATGATGCCTTTCTAGAACAGATGACCACACAAGCAGAAAGGAGAGATGTAGTAGTGATGGGTGACTTCAGCTATCCTGATATTTGCTGGCAATCTAACTCAACCAAAACTTCAAGGTCTAGCAAATTCCTTACTTGCCAGGAAGACAGTTTCATGGTCCAAAAGATAGAAGAGGCAACAAGGGGGTCAGCTATTTTAGATCTGATCCTAACCAACAGGGATGACCTGGTTAATGGGGTGCAAGTGGTGGGATCCTTAGGTGAGAGTGATCATGTTCTCCTGGAGTTTGTTATACAATGGAAAGGAGAAGCCAGACATAGTCAGACACGCATTCTAGAGTTTAGGAGAGCTGATTTCTATAAACTCAGGGAAATACTGGTGGCGATTCCATGGTCAGGAATACTAAAAGAGAAGGGACCTCAAGACTGATGGGACTTTCTCAAAAGGGAGATACTGAAGGCACAATTTTAAACAGTACCAATGAGGAAGAAAAATGGGAGGTGTCTCAAGAAACCAAGATGGATGACTAAAGAACTTTCAGCGGAACTAAGCTTTAAACGGAACATGTATAGGAAATGGAAAAAGGGAGAAATCACCAAAGAAGAATTCAAGCAGATAGCGAGCACATGTAGGAGTAAAGTCAGAAAAGCTAAAGTGCAGAATGAGCTCAGGCTTGCTAGGGAGGTTAAGAACAATAAAAAGGGGTTTTTGGGGTACGTCCACAGCAAAAGGAAGAAAAAGGAAATAGTAGGGCCACTACATGGAAAAGATGGCAAAATGCTAACAGGGAACAGAGAAAAGGCAGAATTATTCAACACCTTCTTTGCCTCAGTGTTTTCAGAAAAGGAAAAGGGTGATCAACCCGAGGAGAATGGAACAGAGGACACAATAGGGGAAATCCAGCACAGAATAAGCAAAGAGGTAGTACAGGAATACCTTCTTAATCTAAATGAATTTAAATCTCCAGGACTGGATGAACTACATCCAAGGGTATCAAAAGAGCTGGCAAATGTAATCTCAGAGCCATTGGCAATAATCTTTGAGAACTCCTGGAGAACAGGAGAAGTCCCAGCAGACTGGAGGAGGGCAAACGTCCCTATCTTCAAAAAGGGAAAAAAGAGGATCCCAACAATTATTGTTCAGTTAGTCTGACATCAATACCAGGGAAGATTCTAGAGCAGATCATGAAACAGAGAGTCTGTGAACATTTAGAAGGCAATGCCATAATCACAAAAAGTCAACATGGGTTTCAGAGAAACAAGTCATGACAGACTAATCTGATCTCTTTTTGATAAAATTACCAGCTTAGTAGATAAAGGGAACGCTGTGGATATTGCATACCTTGATTTCAGTAAGGCCTTTGACAAGATTCCCCATGACATTCTTGCAAACAAGCTTGTAAAATGTGGGCTAGACAAGTTAACTGTTAAGTGGATTTGTAATTGGTTGACCGGCCGAACCCAAAGGGTGCTCAGCAGTGGCTCCTATTCGTCTTGTAAAGATGTGACCAGTGGGGTGCCACAGGGTTCTGTCCTGGGCCCAATGCTATTCAACATCTTTATCAATGACTTGGATGAGGGAATAGACGGTATGCTTATCAAATTTGCAGATGACAGCAAATTAGGAGGAGTAGCTAATACTCTAGAGGACAGGATCAAAATTCAAAATGATCTGGATAGACTGGAGAGCTGGGCCAAAGCTAACAAAATGAAATTCAATATTGAGAAATGTAAGGTACTGCACTTGGGGCGGAAAAATGAAATGCATAGATACAGGATGGGGGAGACCTGGCCTGGAAAAAAGATGGTTAAGGGGCGATATGATAGCCTTGTTTAAGTATTTGAAGGGGTGTCACATTGAGAATGGAGCAAGCTTGTTTTCTGCTGCTCCAGAGACTAGAACACGGAGCAATGGATGCAAGCTCCAGGAACAGAGATTCCCCCTCATCATTAGGAGGAACTTTCTGACAGTAAGAGCTGTTTGGCAGTGGAGCACACTCCCTCGGAGCATGGTGGGGTCTCCTTCCGTGGAAGTCTTTAAACAGAGGCTGGATGGCCATCTGTCATGGAAGCTTTGATCATGGTTTCCTGCATGGCAGGGGGGTGTACTGGGTGGCCCTCGTGGTCTCTTCCAACTCTACAATTCTATGATTCTATACTGAGCATAATTTGGGGGAAGCAAATTTGGGACAAAAAAGATGCCATTTGCAGGCCTCTAATCTCAGTGGCTTCAGCCTCCTGGACAACAAAGAAAGTGTTGCTAACATGGCACCAGGAGTTGGCCTTGCACACAGCCAGACAAAATGATAAAACAAGGCCCCGTGTGTATAATGTGCTCTTCCAGCTTTTCCACAAATACCCACTATCAGGATGGTGCTGTGCTCCTTCACAGTCTGAGGCTCACCTGTTTTAAAAGATGCCTTGAAGGGCTAGGCGCTTTGCATTTAAGCAACAATAACTTGAAAAGGCAGTCTGTCTGCAGCAGCGTCCTTGTGATCTTTCAAGAGCAGAGCAGCTTTCTGTCTTATTATCAAGATTAAGCAAACCCAGCTGGTGTGCATCAGTTCAGCAATGGCCTAGGCCTCATACATGGCTTTGTGCTGATAACAGGTTTGATCTTGATGCGTTTCCAGCTTCCACCTCCTGATGGAGAGACACTGCTGTGCGTATAAGCCTCGAGTCAGTGAGGCAAGGTTGGGCTCAAAAGCTAAGCTGCCCCAACAGTGTTGCCTGCCTGCAAATTTCCTGTCACTCTGAGCAGAAAACTTTCTCACCTCAGAGACCACAGACGGAGATAACGAGAGAGTAAATATAGAAGGGACTAAAAAGAGAGAGAAACAGGCAGGCACAGGAAGTGGAAGGCTATTTATTGAAACAAAGGCAGTTATTTCTGTCAGGCAGGGTCTAGTTTTATGTAACAACTACATCAGTATTGTGCTCAGCCTGGCTCCTTTGTGGATATTATGTGCCAGATACTGAGCTTAGGAAATCATGAAGTGAAATGGTTTTAGATTGTTAGCACCAGCCAGGAGGGGGGGGGGGTACCCCACCAATTCTGTAGGGGTTTTGTCATTTTGCATAATGTACATATGGGTCTATTATAGTGTAGTACTTCATTTATATTGTAGTGCTTCACACTTCCCTGTGCAGCATGATGCTTCTGGATGCTTTATCTAGGAGGTAAGACATCAGAATGTGGTTGAGCAGACATCAGTATAGTAAGGCAGTGGTTAAAAATTAAAACAATGTTCATGTTATAGACACTATTAAATTTTAATTATTGCTATTACCTAACCAGTTAAGTTAACCCATGTATAAAACACTTAAGCCAGACTCTACAATTTTACTGTTTCCCTGTTCCCTTGCCTCTGTTTTTGGTGCAACACATCTGGGACAAGGAGGGAGATGATAGATTGAAGATGTTTGCCTTAGACCTTCTCTCCCTTCCCACAGTAGCTGCCAAATCATAGACCATTTTTTAAAACCTCCTATCCTCCAGATGCATTGAATTACCACCACCAGCATCCCCGGCACAGCCAACAATCATGTACGTGGCTGCAGATAATGGGAGATGTAGTCCAACACATCAGGAGGGCTGGTAGGTTGGACCTTATCTTTCCCCTGTGCCTCCAGTAGCTGTAGTGTATATGTGTGGATTGTGTAAGCAAGTTGTTTGTTAACTGATTCAAAAAAAAAATTAAAAACTGAAAAGGTATAAAAATTGGCCTTGCTCCAGGCCAGAAGCCAAAAAAACAAAACAAAAAACCCTGTGGAGATTATCAGACGCAGCAAATACTGCATGATAATAACAACAGAAAATTGCAAAAGGGCTTCCCTATCACACAATGTCATTCTGCAAGCATTCCGCTGCTATGAATAAGCTGTTCTATTTTACTGATGGGCCATGCCGTCAATAGATCGCCGATGGCGTTTTCTTCGCATTACTGCCAGCATCTGAAACCGCATCCTGTTCTACTCTTGTGAATACAGTGTCAATGGGCGGTCCCTGCCAGAACACTTCTGGGTGAGAATGTGAGAGCTAGATACAAGACGATCTTTTTATGAACCTCCCCATGTTGCTTGCCAATTTTAAAGTGTGTTTCAGTGCTTGTGTGTTCATCTTCTTTGTTAGTTTTGGTGGGTTTTTTTACTTTTAACCGAGCTCGCATCTTCTCGCAAGAACTGCCAATATCACTTGCCCCAGAAAACGCAGAAGTAAACAGCACTAGCGTTCGTGCTCCGATAATGCTGGCCCTGCTCCTTTTCATTATTACAGCAACGTGTGGTAAAAAGGGTTATTGTGCCAGGACACTCACACTTTAAAATGTAGGACTTTATCAGATGCAGCAAATATGGCATCATAAGGGTGCATAATGATCACAAAAGGGCACATGTACCAGATGATGCTGTCCTTTCACAATAATATCTGGTTAAAAAGCTGTACTTTTTTATTCATGGCCCAAGCTGTCAATTGATCTCCTGCAGCGATTTTCTGCCAGCATTGCCGGCGTTTGAATCCCCGCACTATTGTACTCACGTGAATGCAGTTTGAATGGGCAAACACTTCCGGGTGAGATCGCAACAGCCAGATAGGGTACACTCTTTTTATGATACCCCCCAGGTACTTTTAAATTGTGTTTTTGTGCTTTCCTGAACTTTTTGTGTGATTTGTTTGTTTGTTTGTTTTTAAATTTCCCACACAAGCGTCTTCTTTCAAGAATCCAGGAGATTTCAACCCCGGAAGTAAATGGAGCTTTGTTTGTGCTCCATCACTGCCAGGGAAGCCTCATGGACGCTGCCAGAGGTAGTTTGGTGGGGGGTTCTTTACAAGTAGAAGCAGGTAAACAAACCATGGACTTTCTGTCTTTGGCTTGTTTAGTGTTAACTCTTAAACTTAATAGGAGCTGCCACTCTGCCTTGTCTATAATCCTGAGTCCCACCCAACAAGGCAGAGAACAGAGGGGAGCACCAACAGCCCAGAGTGGAACCACCTACCAGGTTCAGATGCCATCCTAAACAAACCAGGGACGCTTTTTAGTCATCAGCGCACTTGCAGAAAGCGCAGGATGAGTCCTTCCTGAATCTTCGTTTACGAAGAAAAGCCAGAGGATATGGCACTATGATTCTACTTTAACTGCCACGGCAACATTCTATGGAATTCTTGGACTTCCAATTTAAGGAGGGGTAGTTAGAATTCTAAACCAGCATGCTGTAGTGGTTTGAATGCTGGATTAGGAATCTGGGAGACCAGGATTGCAACCCCTGCTCAGCCGTGGAAACCCACTGGGTGACTTTAGCCAAATCATGCCCTCTAAGACTTAGGAGATTTTCACATGGGCTATATATCCCATGGCAGGAACAGAACAGAGTCGGGAAGGGTTTTCCCTTTCAGACGACGTTGACTCCGTTCTGTCCTGCATCGATCCTGCTCCCGTGCCTGTTCTAGAATAATGTATTCATGATTTTTCATCATGAATAGACCACCTGTTCCGTGTCTGTCACAGAATCATGGGTGTGCGAACAGGAGCCCCTTTCCTGTTCCGAAATGACAGCCGCGGAGGGGAGGTCCATTCCGAGCACTTCCTGGCACGACCTGGGCATCCAGGTAAGTGGCACCCTTTATTTTACCCTCCCTGTTTTGATTCTGTACTTTAAAGTGTGTTTTTGTGCTTGGTGAACTGATTTGATGTTGGGAGGGGTTATTTTTGAATTTACCACCCGGCTGTTCTAGTGAGAATGGCCGGGATTTCAGTTCCCGGTCATAAATACAGCCTTATGACAGCTGCATTTACGGCTGGCCAGCGAGGGGAGGGGCACCCCATTCCTATCGCAAAATTAAGGTACGTGTGTGAAAGATTTACCTTATTCCGTGGCAGGAATGGGAGAGGAGGTGGTGGAGCAGTAACAGGGCATTTTGGCCCCATGTGAAAATCTCCTTAAAGGAAGGCAATAGCAAACCTCCTCTATATAAATCTTGCAAAGAAAATCCTAGGATAGGGTCAGCATAAATTGGCATCAACTTGAAGGCACAATAACAACTACAGTTCTCAGCCAGAGAACTTTACTGCCTTTGAACAAACTGCATACCCCAGGATTTCATATGGTGCAGCCAAGAGGCCTATAGCGGTGTAGTATGAAAGTTTCCAACGACTTGGAAGGTGCTTAGGGTTTTTTTTTAGTTGCTCCCATCTGCAGCTAGGACTTTTTCAGACAGTACTTACTGCGCTAGGAGGTCTCACTAGAGGCATAGCGCTGTCGCGTGGCAGGGGGTCTGTTTCAGACGCTGCCATCCCTCTTCCAAAATCATCTGTTTCACTTCCGTGAAGGATTGGAAGCGGACGCACCATATTTTAATCACGGGTAACTTCCGTGATTAAAATCTGGAGAAATATGGTGCAGCCGCTTCCAATCCTTCACGGAAGTCAAACAGATGATTTCGGAAAAGGGACGGCGGCGTCCAAAACAGACCCCCTGCCGCACAACAGCACCGTGCCTCTAGTGAGACCTCCTAGCGTGATAAGTACCATCTGAAAAAGTGCTTAGAGTAATCCACAAGACATTCTGGCTTGTTGTGATGTCTGAACATGTCAAGTATTTGTTCATGAACCTGAATGTATCTGGAGAGGGGAATGTTTTCTATGATGTTTCCTAAATGCTTAATTTTCCATCATACATATATGTTACCTGTAATGTGTGGCTTGGATCATGCCATAAAGGGCTATCATATGGAAGATGGAGTGAGCTTGTTTTCTGCAGCTCCAGAAGGTAGGGCTAATGAAACGAATGAATTGAAATGGCAAGTAAGGAGATGCTGGGTAAAGATTAGAAGGAACTTCCTGATGGTAAGAGCTCTTTGACACTGGAACAGATTATCCTGGAAGGTGGGCTCTGCTTTGTTGGAGGATTTCATAACAGTGGTTAGATGCCCACCTCTCAAGGGGGCCTTAGTAGTGGATTTTGGCACTAGCATAGGGTTGGTCTAGATGGCCCGTGGGATCCCTTCTAACTCTATTATTCTCCGTCCTTGAGTTTTCTGGATGTAGAAAACTAATTGACATGGTCAATTAGCTAATATATTACAATGTCAATTAGCTAATATATTACAATTAGCTAATGTCAATGAGCTAATATATTACTGATGTCAATTAGCTAATATATTAGCTAATATATGTCAATTAGCTAATATAGTACAATGAATTGTAAGGAAAATAAAAATGAGTAGTAGAAAAGTCTCCATTAAACAGTTTCTTTTTAGCTCACATTTTGTTTGCCTATCCAATTCATACTATCCTACATCCACAGATTATAAAACATGCCTGTGCTTTTGAATTTGCTGCCATGGATTCCCTCATTGTCCATGGACTAGTCTCCGCCTTGTGGATCTGTCTGTAAAATGTGTGCATGTTTTCTAGAATGGCTTTTGTATGTTTAATTCTATAAACATAAGTGTGATTTAAGTAAGTGACTTGGATCTTAAAAAAAAAATCTCTCTTTTCTACTGACACACATGAGCTCCTTTCCAGTTGTCGAACAGTTAAAATCTGGATTGTGCTATGATACAGAGGAGCTGGGTTCATTCATAGTCTGTAGGCTTGGTAACAGGGGACTCTTATGATCACGCAGGATATCTTATATACTTTTATGCCTTAGGTACAGTACACGCTTCCAGAAAAAACCATTCATTTCCCCTGCCTTGCCCTCGGCTCTGCTCAGGTGTCGGAATGTTTAATTACATGAGTTAGCAACACTAAATCTGACTTTAGTTGCCATGGCAACCAGAATTGAGCAACCTTCCTTTTCCCTTGGGTTAACTGTTAATTGGTTACTTGAATCGCTGAAGCTTCCCCCCAACCCAACCACTTGGCTATGCTGGTTGTCAAAGCTAAACCTGTTGAATTTCTGGTTGTGTGGTTGCTGAAGACGCAGGAACATTGCCAGACAAAAAGGAACAATCATCACTAATGCAGCATCCAAGAAATTTGCCTTTCTCCATGTCTCAACGGCTCTCTTTCTAGCCCTTTCTCCCCAACAGCAATCTCCACAAAAGCAGAGACTAGGAAGTTGCTTTTTTAAAAGAGTAATTTTTTCCAGTTACCGCTCCAAGCCTTCAATAGCTAGTTACTATTATAGGTACAATTTTTAAATGAAACTCAATGCCAGAGCATGGAAGAGTTACATTTGGGACTCCTAAAAACTCCCAGCCAACCTAGCATCATAGAATCATAGAGCTGGAAGAGACCTCAAGGGCCATCCTGTCCCGCCTCCTGCCATGCAGGAATACACAGTCAAATCATTCCCGACAGATGGCTATCCAGACTCTGTTTAAAAACCTCCAAAGAAGGAGACTCCACCACGCTACGAGGCAGTGTATTCCACTTCCAAACAGCTCTTACTGTCAGGAAGTTCTTCCTAATGTTTAGATGGAATCGCTTTTCCTGTAGTTTGAACCCACTGCTCCATGTCCTAGTCTCTGGAGCAGCAAAAAACAAGCTTGCTCCATCCTCAGTATGACATCCCTTCAAATATTTAAATATGGCTATCATGTCCCCTCTCAACCTTCTCTTCTCCAGACTAAACATGCCCAGCTCCCTAAGCCGCTCCTCATTAGGCATGGCTTCCAGACCTCCCACCATCCTGGTCGCCCTCCTCGGGACACATTCCAACTTATCAATATCCTTCCTGAATTGTGGTCGCCAGAACTGGACACAGTACTCCAGGTGAGGTCTGACCAAAGCAGAATAAAGTGGCACTATTACTTCCCATGGTTGGTTAACAAAACTAGCTGACGCAATCTGGGAACTGTAGTCCAAAAAGTATCTTTCCTAACCTTTACTTGTTGTTTCATCACTGGCAAGTACAGAAATGGTTACTTTTCAAGAAGAGACACCTGCCAGTTTTCCTCTTCATTGGAACTGTTTGAAGTTGTGCTTTCAGTACAGTAGAGCCCCTATATCCACTGATTCAATTATCCACGGGATACAAAACAGCACACCTACCATAGAGTCTTCCTAGAAAATGCGTTATCTCTAGCCATTTTCTAGGTCCTCCAAGACAACTCTATGGTATTTTAAACTGGAAGTCCCATTATTTTCAATGGTGTTCACTATTATCCATGGTTTTCCATATCCACGTCCCCCCCCCCAGAACCAATCCCCAGCGGATACAGGGGTCCTACTGTATCTCACTTTTTAGAATCTCCCATTCATCATGTATTCCCTTCTCTTTTCGTATTCCTGACCATGGGATCACCCCCAGTAAGTTTTCTGAATTCAGTTTATGTTCTGCCTATAATTACTACTGTGTGTGCAGTGTCCTTTTTATAACAGCCACTAAAGAAGGCTATGCAAATACTGTATTTTCTATACATATCAGTCGTGAAGAAGCCTGTACAAATATTTCCCAGCCAAAATGCACGGGGCTGTTTTAAAGAATAAAACCCATTCTGGGTCCTGAGTCTGAGATTTTCAGATGCGATTTTCGGGTTTATATATTCCAAAACAGCTCCATTGCTGCCGCGCGGCACGGGAGCAGTTTTGGACAATGCCGTTCCTCTGCCAAACCCCTCCGTGTCACTTCCGTGACAGAATGGAGGAAGCCACGTCATATTTCACTCACGATTGTTGCCCGTGAGTGAAATATGACGCGGCTTCCTCCATTCTGTCATGGAAGTGACACGGAGGGGTTCAGCAGAGGAACGGCGTCGTCCAAAACTGCTCCCCTGCCGCGCGGCAGCAACGGAGCTGTTTTGGAATATATAGACCCAAAAATCGCGTCTGAAAATCTCCTTTCTCTCTGTTTTACATTGGCTTCTCTTGGATGTTTTCAGTTTCTTGGTTTTCTGTTTCTATTTCCACATTGAGAGAAACCTCCAGCAAAGACTCTAGTGGAGTGTGTTTTTGCATCTAGTGGGTTAGCAGCAGAGCTTCCTTTCAAAATACAACTCCCAGGAGTTGTAGTCCAAAAGTAACTCTTTTGAGTTCTACCTGGAGGTGTGCATCTCTTTGCTGGGAGAGGCTGATGGGGAAGTAAAATCTAGGACCCTGATGGATACAGAGACTGGCAAAGCACACCCCAAGCAACCAAGATATGACGCATAAGAGAAACCCAGAAAACCACATCAGGAGAGGAAAGAAAAAAGCATGCTGACTTCTTCCTCTGACCCCTCCTTTTCCACACAGTAGGTAGCAGAAGCACCAGGGCAGGGACACAAAAGAGCTGCCTGTATATGATGGAATGAGGATGATCCTACCCATGAGAGTCAAGCATCTTCTGGCCTTGATTGCATTGATGTTGATGGGGATGTGGGGTGAGTAGTACTGAAGGGCACTTCCATCCATGCAAGGAGTGGTTCAGTTCTCAGCAGGGTGTCAACACACTGGGTGGCCTTTAGAAAGCCACTCTCTTTCTCAGCTTCAGTTTCAGCCTTCGTCTTCCATCCCCCAAATTTGTAGATCCTGGCCCTAATTGTTGTGAGGTGACAGGGTATGTGAGAAGCATGTTGAACAGTTAGGATAACCCCAATAGAAATTCTTAGCTGTATTATGCAGCACTCTGTCTTCTGGAGTGCCTTCAGACATATCACATCCCCTTGGAGGGGTGTGTGCTATCCACAAGTCAACAGAGCTTCATCTGGTAAAATGCCTGTATTGGCTGGATGAGCTCCGGTGGGTGCCAGGGCACATGGCCTGGTCCAGGCCCAGGATCTCAGATGGAATATGCTCCCAGATGGTCTCCCTTGTGCACTAAGATGTTTTGAGCAGGCTCTGCTATCTGATCCCTTGTTGATGGGAGTAGAGCTGAGGGCAGCTGAGCCTGGGGCTTTCTCTGCTAGAGGGGGCTCCCTCTCTTGGACACACCCTCCTTCCATCTCTCCCTCCCTAGAGGCATGCCCTGGGGAAATTCCCTTGCCCCTTTCATAAACCCTTTTAATTTTAGGAAGGCTTTGGGGTTGCTGGAGTGACCCAATTGACCTGTATTTTTAACAGCCATTGTAGACTAGCTTGTAGACTGTTGCTATTTATTCTTTGTTACTATTCAGTATTAGTTTTAAACTGTATTTTTATTGTTAATATGTTTATAAGCAGCTAGTTATTTTATTGAATAAACTGCTCTATGAATTTTTTTGGCTAAGCATATAGGATAACACTGATTAGCTATGTTTTTCAAGGCACCATGGAGCAATGTAACTCATTTTTTAGATTCCTCTGCTTTCCTGTGGTCAGTATTGTCTGCCATTAGTTAGATTCATATCCTGAGTAGCATTTTATGTGTGTGTGTGTGCGTGTGTGTGTAAGTGCCTTCAAGTCTTCTGTTGACTTACTATGGTGACCCCATGGATTTCACAGGTTTTTCTTAGGAAAGGAATACTAAGAGTGGCTTTGCCTGTTCCTTCCTCTGAAATACAGTACAGTCTACAGCACCTGGTATTCATTGGCAGTCTCCCATCCAAGTACTAACCAGGGCTGACCCTGCTTAGCCTCCACGATCAGATGGGACCTGTAGACAATATACCCTTCTCATATTTTTTAGTATTTCTCAGCACTGATTGTCTCAATTGTCTTCTGTGTTTGGACCCAAATAATTCCTTGTCTTATGAGGGCAAAATGTGCTCAGACAGATCAATCTGTTTTCTAGGAGATACATACAGAGTTCTGAAAGATGTTCAGGATCCCAAACAAAAGCAAAAAAATTAATCTCAGTCCAGCAAGAGAGATCCCTGTGTGGAAGCAAGCACAGGCAGTTCATGCAGATGTTACAGATGCGCCCACATTGGGGCCATTAAATATAGCCACATTAACTTGAGTATGGGAATATTACTTTATTGACTACACCTTCCAGAATCCTCCTACCAGCAGCAGCTATGTTGGCTGTGGGAATCTGGGATTTGTGAGTAAATTTTCCAAGCTCTGGAATTAGCTGCTGGAGCAGATATGCTGAAGAACTCTTTCTAGTTACTTGGACCAAGAAAATTATGAATTATGGATTATATATGATATATTATGCACTATGTATTATGTAAAACATATTAAAATTAAGGAAATTCTGCAGGGGGGGACCTTGGACCAAGAAAGGAGTTCATTCTGCACTACAGACTTACCCCAAATTCCTCTGTCTATTGTGTTGGGCCATTCTCCTATCTTATTCACCCTCTCATTATGTTTTAATTTAACCAGAGAATGTGAACTCGGTCTGTAAAAGACTGGCAATGTGTCACCAGCAGAATATATAGTGTAAGGAATGTTACCAGAATGTTGAGCAAGGAAGGCTGATCCTAGGCTGCAAGTGGAAAACCAAGATAAGGAAATGAGAAGTCAGGTCACCTTCAGTCATTCAAAACAGGCAGAGACAGAGGAACGTGCGTGGAGATATTTTTCCAGTTCTAATTGTTCTAAGCATACCAACACTAATGAACTCTAAATTACAATGCATTCATTCACTTATTTATTTGTATTTATTACATTTCTGTTATGCCCTACCCTCCCAAAATGGCCCCCAAGGTGGCATTAATAGGCAATGTTTATGTACTCATAAACATCTGTCAGTTACAACTAGTGAAATGCATTGCCTTACTTTACTTAATGTTTATTTAGCCATAGTAGTCTAGTGGGCACTGTCCCACAATATTCGAGGATGTACAGAATGTAAATATATTCTAAAATATTATCTGGTGACAATGTACTATACAGATGTCATCCATGCCAAGACATAAATAGGGGAAGAAAACAAATGTATTTTTCCTACTGCTGTTTTCACTCACTGGTGGGGGGAGAATGTTATTTTCTAGTTTGTCAGACAGAACGTAAAATGGGGGAAAGGAATAACTCAGAATCTCCAGGAATTCCTTAGATTTCCTTAATGACCATGCAGAAGCTTTTCAGGCAACAATGAACAGAGAAATCAGACACATTTTAAAATAAGATACTGTGGCTTTCGTTTTTACAGGGGCTTGGATTCTTGGGCCCTTTCACACCATATAATTATAGTGCTATGATTCCACTTTAACTGCTATGGTTCCATCCTATGAAATCCTGGGATTTGTAGTTAAGGGAAGGACATTTAGAATTCTCAGCCAGAGAGGTTTTTTGGTGCTTCTGACCAAACTACAAATCCCAAGATTCCATAGGATACAGCCATGGCAGTCAAAGTGGAATTATAACACTATAATGGGGTAATGCGAAAGGAACCATAGTTGCATGCCCCGACTATACAGAGCAAAAAGAACTGTGTTCACATAATATTACTTCAGCGTCTCATGAGGTAGTTGCATGTGTAAATCTGAGTGATCCAGCATGTTGTATCCCTGCCTAGTTGCGACTGAGGAGATTTTCAGACAACACTGTTACAGTGTTACTATTCCACTTTATTTGCTATGGCTGCCTCCTGTTGAATCCTGGGATTTGCAGTTTAAGGAGGGGCATTTACAACTCTTAGCCGGAGAGATCTTAGGCCCCACTAAACTACCAACCCCAGAATTCCACGGGAGGAAGCCAGAGCAGTTAAAGTGGAATAGTAACACTATAACAGTGTAGTCTGAAAATCTCCTGAGTCACTGGTCAGCCCTAGACAAAGTCCTTTCTTTCAGCCTCAGTTCCCCAAATGTAAAACAGGACTACAAATTAACAGCCTCAAAGGATTGTTCAAAAAAGTGATAAATGACCGAAAGACTGCAAAACATTATGCATACCAAAGGAACCTGATAAATGATTAAAAATAAATGACAACCAAGCATTACAACATTTCTGTTATTAGGTTGTTATAGAAATCCTTGCATTATATGCAAATTCCCATTGCCCCTGATGCTGCTGACCATTGTTACTATAAGGCAGATGTGCATTGTGCATCCCAGTACTGGAAAGAAGGCTCTTACTGGTTTCTAAAATGCATAGAATGATTTCATTTAAAATATTAATAGTTGACTTTTCCTTACAAAAAAAAAAATTCAAAGTGGCTGTATGTATGCATGTGCATGTGTATGCATGTGCACGCATGTGTGTGCGTGAGTGTGTGTGTGTGTGTGCATGTGTGCAGGCAGTCTGCTATTTTTTTTTTTTTAAGAGAAGGTTGCTTGGGAATAGATGGCATGGCTTGCATGTGTCCTATCCTAGATTTCTTTTGTAAAATGCTGCATTTCTGATACAGAATACAGCTGAGGCAGTGCTAAGCCTCTTGATTCTTTTTACTATTGTTATTGCAAAGTAGCTCATGAAAAATGTTCACAAAATGGTGGCAGGGGTCCGTGTTGGGTCACTAGCCACTGGTGACATTCAAGCAATTTCCTGCAGTTCTCACTATGCGCTTATTTTCAAAATCTCTTATCTGCTTTCTTCACAATACTTGAGGCAGCTGCATACAATATAAAAACAAGAAAACCATTACAGAAATCATTACAGTACAGAAACGAAACACACATACATGGGTGTCTTTGGGTATGCATGTGTGAATACTGAATTTTTCCATGAGTGGAAAACAAATCTACCTTGGATAATTAGAAAACGTAGTTTGTCTGTGATAGTCCTACCCAGAGTCCTTCCTCCTTCACGAGGATGATGATGATGATGATGATGATAGTCCTACCCAGCCTAAAAACCAGAGTCCTTCCTCCTCCACCACCACCCACCCTCCTCTTATCTTAAGCACCGGCATCTGGATCAATAAAATTAATTATGCCTTAGTTTAGAACTACATGTTACACAAAAATGTAACAAAAACTCAACAACTACTTCCCCCCATCCTACACACATACACAGCTTAGATAAAGAATCTTTGACCATCAAAATGTTTTAGATTACAGCTCCCATAATCTCTTATCATTAGCCATCTGTAGTAGCTGGAAGCTCTGGAAGCTGAAGCCTGAAACTTTTGGAGGGAAGGTTCCCCATTCCAATGCAACAGAAAAGTAACTGAGGGATGTGTGGATTTGGACTTCAGAAGCTCTTGCTCTCACTCTCTCTGTGGGTAGATGAGGTGTGTGTATGTGTGTGCGTGTGCACATGCGTGCGTGCTGGTTTTCCACTCCACATCCCACCCCCATCACTTTTCTACCACCCAAGTCTGTACTTTCTGAACATTCATTTGTAATTCCATGGAGAAAAGCAGTGTTGGTTTGATGTGCAGTTTGGAAAGGAGAAATAGTGGACATGGGACAGGTTAAGGGCACATATGCACAGAGCTTTTCGGTTTGAGAACTCTTTCCCTTGTGAAACTGCTTTTCCTAAGAAATAGCAGCTACTGTTTTGTCTTTGATTTTTGTTGGATGCTTTTGCATATAACAGGTAACGGGGCATGTATACAATTTTTTTACCAGTTCAGTGCAAACTCTGCACTCACTGAAACAGATGTGCAGGGAGGGCTGGTCCTACATTTTAGAAGAGCAATGGGGCTGCCTCAGAAAGCTGATTTTGGATGTCAAGAAAGGGCAGTAAAAGTAAAAGTTGCTTAGTATTTTATTCATGTTTTGTATATATTATCAGTAATACCTGATTGTGGGCTTTTCTGCTTAAGGTGTTGAAATACTTTGACTAGTCTTGGGCACTATGCACATTGTCTTGTGTGGGCCTAACAGCACCTGTATCAACTAGACTTGAGCTAGGAAGAATCTATGTTCTTGTGTAGCACAACAGCCACAAACAGCCTCAGGGGGCTGGATCCTCTTCTCCAGTCCTTAGGGTAAGAGGGAGGAATTTCAGAATGAGACCATTGCCTTGAACAGTGTGTGTGTGTGTGTGTGTGTGTGTGTGTGTGTACACTCTCCTTTTTAGATTTTTTTTTTATTTAATGCAGTGTTCAATGCTTAATCTATCATGCTTAATGGCATCCGCAGGGCCTGCCCCCGGTAATATCACCAAGGGGCCACCTCTAGGTCTTAGAATTTCACCTTGCAGTCTCGGGGCCTCAGATGGTAGTAATCTGGCAACCCTATCAGCCATATGCGTGGTCAGGTCAATCAAAGTTGTTTTCTGTAGTCCTTAATATGACCCCAGATATGTCAAAATATGAACTGGATAGGCAAGATGACCTGTTACTTTCTTATCTGTGTTCATATTCCATGAAGTTGGCCTAGAGACACATTAAGGACTAAATTAGAGGTGATGTGAAAAATACTGTTCAAGAGTTGTTGTTAAGTGATGTCAAGTCAATTTCAACTTATGGTGATCCTATGAATAAGAGACCTCCAAGTCCCCCTATCATGAACCGCCTTGCTCATGTCTTGCAGATTCAGTGCCATCACTTCCTTGATTGAGTCTATCCATCTGGAATGCCGTCTTCCTCTTTTCCTACTGCCTTCTCCATTACCAAGCATTATTGCCTTTTCTAGTGAGTCATGTCTTCTCATGATATGCCCAATGTACAACAGTCTCATTTTAGTCATCTTGGCTTCTAGGGAGAGTTAAGGTTTGATTTGCTCTAGGACCCGTTGATTTGTCTTTTAAGCAGTCCACAGTATCCACTGAACTCTTCTCCAGCACCACATTTCAGATGAGTTGATTTTCTTCTTGTCAGCTGTCTTCACTGTCCAGCTTTCACAGCTGTACAGAGAAATGGGAAATATGATGGCATGGAAAATCCTAAGTATTCAATGATAGATCTTAACACTTAAGGATCTTGCCTTGTTCCTTCATAGCTGCCCTTCCAAGGCCTAGTCTTCTCATTTGTTGACTGCAGTATCCATTCTGATTAATGAATGAGACGCGTTATGGAAAATCTTGAACTATTTCAACATCTTCATTGTCTGCTTTACATTTATATAAATAATCTGTGGCCATTATTTTTGTCATCTTAATGTTCAACTGTAAACTTGCCTTTGCACTTTCTTTCTTGACTTTCTTCAGTAATCATTCTAAGCCTTTGCTATTTTCTGCTAGTAGTATGTTGTCATCTGCATATCTTACATTGCTGATACTCCTTCCTGCAATTTTCACGCCTCCAAGTCTGATCTTGCTTTATGTATATATTCAATGTAGACATTAAACAGAGTGAGAAAATGCACCCTTGCCTGACCCCTTTGCCAATTGGAAATAATTTCATTTCCCTGTATTCTTTCTTGACGTTAGCCTTTTGTCCTAAGTACAGATTACATATCAGGATAATCAAATGTTGTGACACACCTGTTTCTTTAGGAACAATCCAAAGTTTTTAATGATCTACAGAATCAAAGCCTTTGCTATAATCTATAAAGCACCAGCTGTTGAACATGAGTCATCAGTGTGATGCGGCAGCTAAAAAGGCCAATGCGATTTTGGGCTACATCAATAGAAGTATAGTGTCTAGATCAAGGGAAGTAATAGTGCTGCTCTATTCTGCCTTGGTCAGGCCTCACCTAGAATATTGTGTCCAGTTCTGGGCACCACCATTCAAAAAGGATATTGACAAATTGGAGCGTGTCCAGAGGAGGGCGAGTAAAATGGTGAAAGGTCTGGAAACCATGCCTTATGAGGAAAGACTTAGGGAGCTGGGTATGTTTAGCATGGAAAAAAGATGCTTAAGGGGCGATATGATAGCCCTGTTTAAGTATTTGAAGGGGGTGTCACATTGAGGATGGAGCGAGCTTGTTTTCTGCTGCTTCAGAGACTAGAACACGGAGTAATGGATGCAAGCTCCAGGAACAGAGATTCCACCTCAACATTAGGAGGAACTTTCTGACAGTAAGAGCTGTTTGGCAGTGGAAGGCACTCCCTCAGAGCATGGTGGGGTCTCCTTCCTTGGAGGTCTTTAAACAGAGGCTGGATGGCCATCTGTTGGGGATGCTTAGATTGTGTATTCTTGCATGGCAGGGGGTTGTACTGGATGGCCCTCGTGGTCTCTTCCAACTCTACAATTCTATGATTCTATGATTCTATGATTTTCTTCTGAAATTATTTCATGTGTTGCATTATCCAATGTATGTTTGCAATATAAACCCTAGTGCCTCTTCCTTTCCTGAACCCAGCTTGGATATCTGGCATTTCTTGCTCTGTATATAGTAAGTCTGTGTTGTAGAATTTTGAGTCTCACTTTGCTTACATGGGAGATTAAATGCAGCGGCCCTGTGGTTACTGTAATTCCTGGTGTCCACTTTCTTGGGGAGTGGAATATATATTAAGCATTTTCAATCTATGGGCCATTGTTTTGTTTTCCATGTTTGTTGACAGATTTTACTTAGAGGAAATTCTGTCTTTGTAGTTTGAAGCAGCTCTATTGGTATGCCATCTGTTTGGTAATTTATTTCTCTTGTGTGTTCTGGTTGCAACTTCCACTTCACTTTCTAAAATTGTAGGTTCATCTTCAAATGGTTCTTCCTTGGATGAATCTGTCATCCTTTCATCTCTTTTATATAGTTCTTCAGTGTATTGTTTCCATCATCTTTTTATTTCTGATTAGCCATATAATGTGGTCCCCTGCAGGAAATATCGCATCCCCACTTCTGGTTTAAATTTCCCTTTGATTTCTCAGATCTTGTAGAAGTGGTCTCTTGTTCTTCCTTTTTTTGTTGGCATCATTTATTTATCTGCATTGATTAGTCTAGCAGTTCTCCTTGTCCCTGCACACAAGTCATTGAGCAGTTACATTCAGCATTCTGGGCCTAGTTCTGTCACATTTTACTGTTACTTCTCATCTGTCCTTAACTGCTTGAAGAGTTTCCTCTGTCACCCATCGAGGCTTCTCTTTATGTTTGGCTGCAGATAGTATCCTTTTACATTCCTCCCTGACAATGCCCGTGGCACTTCAGATGAGAATTCTTCTGGCTCCTGGTCAATTAAGCTTAATAGTGCAAATCTATTTTTTACATTATCTTTACATTCTACGGGGATGTTCTCCAGGTTGTATTTTGGCATGATGGTTAGTTTAGTGTTCTTCTTTAGCTTTACTGTAATTTTTGATATTAACAGTTCATGGTCTGTGCCACAATCTGCTCTTGATCTTGTTTCTGCACAGAGAATGAGGTTTCTCCATCTTCTGCTTCAGTAGTCTATTTGATTTCTATATTGACCATCGGGTAATGCCCATGTATACAGTTGACTCTTTGGTTGCTTGAAGAATGTATTTGCAGTGAATAAACTATTGACCTTGGAAGCTTCAATCAGTCACTCTCCTGCTTCATTTCTTGATCCTAGGCCAAATTTTCCTACAATCTTTGATTCTGCTCTGTTTCGTACTTTTGCATTCCAATTGCCTATGATTAACAACAAGTCTTGTTTTGTTATGTGATAAATTTCCCCCTAGATGCAAACATAGACTCTTTCAATTTCTTCTTCTTCTGCCTCTGTAGTTGGAGCATTAACTTGGATTATGGTTATGTTGTTGGGTTTTCCCTGTAGTCTTATTGATATTTTTTCAGTCAGAATTTACATTATATCCTTTGACTGCTTTTTCTTGATCTCGCCTCACTTTTAATGCCACCTCATTTCCTCTTACATGTTCATTTCCTGAGTAGAACACTATGTAATTATCTTGTTCAAAAATTCCCATTCTTGTCTACTTTAGCTCACTCACCCCAAGTACTGTGATGTTTATACATTCTATTTCTTGTTTTACTATGTCTAGCTTTTCCTGATTCATACTTCTCACATTCTATGTTCCTATAATATGTGTTGTGCAGCTTCAGACTTTCCTTTTGCCTCTTGAGTATGTCAAGAGCTGAATGCCCTTTTGGCTTGAGTCCAGCTGTGTCATTAGCCACAGTGCAACTCATAGTTGTCATCTGCTCTACCACAGTAGTTTGTTGAGTGCCTTCTGACCTGGGAGTCTTATCTTCTGGCACCATCTCTTGTTTAATTTTGGATTGTCTCATCATAGGGGTTTCATCGTCAAAGACATTAAAAAGGGACTTATCATGCCTCCATCTGCACAGTACTAACGAGTGTTAGCTATGGTACCACCGCCATGTTCTCTGACAGATCCTCTGCCAATGTTACCCTCTATTACTGCTGCTGCCTAGTAGCTGTTTGGCAGATTAGATTTTCAGATGGGGTATTTATTCCGTGGGAGACATGGAACAGGGTCAGGAAAAAGTCTTCTTTTCAGAAGATGTCGACCCTTTTCCGTGTCTCCCCCATCCTAATTCTGCATTCCCCCGTGTTATTGTCAAAATGGTAGGGGGAGCAAATACTATAATCAAAATTAAAACTAGCTCAAATTCAATTGTTTGTTCCATTGAGTCAATAAAACTTTTGCATAAGTGTTGACTTTGTTGTTATTGTATGCCTTCAAATGGTTTCCGAGTATATTGACCCTAAGATGATCCTATCATGCGATTTTCTGAGGCTGAGAGTGTGTGACTTGCCCAAGGTCATCCAGTAGGTTACCATATCCCTATTCATTCAAAGGGGTTTATCGGTTGACACTGACAACTGGATGTAGGCCTCTGCTTTTATTTTTGTTGATGTACTAGTGAAATCCTGTATCTTAAACCAGGAGTCTTCAGCCTTTTCTAACCAACCCAACCTCAGCTCAAACATATAACATAGGACACACTTTGAATTTTCCACCACAAGTCCAACTTTCCTGTTATTTCTTCCATATTTTAGAGAGCCCCATAACAATTAAGGTTCTCGGGCCTTCCAATGTGGGTATTAGAAGGAGAAGGTTTGTTGTTTGTACAATCCATATTTTCTGAGAGAATGAACAGAATGACACCAGTGTAACCACAGCGATTGTTTCAGGCTTATATAAATGTGTGATGCAGAACCACTATACAGTACAGTGGATATATCAGTGGGTCTGGATGCAGAGAAACCATTTCAGATCCCTGATAAGGACCAAAATGGATATGGATACAGGAGATGGAACATCAGTTCTCCTGACTCTTTTTACAAATTAAAACAGCATCATTTAATCCTTTTCCTTGTGCAATTCCCCCAGTCTAAATGCTGCTAATTACGTAACTGTAATTTTCCTTCATTAGATGCTATTTTCCAGGTGCTTTTTCCTGTCAACCTTTTAGTGTCACTCTGTTGAAAGCATATTTACAAAAAATTAAACTTCATCTGTATATGTGACTCAAACCACAAACCTTTAGCCCAGGGAGACCTGTAATTCCCCCCACCCCCATCCAACTAACAACAGCTTTTCAAGAAAGGTAATTTGAACAGGGGGAAATGCTGGGGAAAAGAAAAAACCAGAGCCCTTTGTGTTACTTGAAAAGTTTAAAAAGCAATTAAAAGCCACACACACCATGAGGAGATCCAATTGTATCTTTTTTTGGCCTTTGTTTATGAAGCTTGCTTAAACAGGCTGGTCATAGTCTCTCAAACTAACCCTAATGGATTAAGATGAGTGCAGGATGATCAGAGGATGCTAACAAGTAATGCAAATGCCAGTTGAAGGATTAGACACACTAATCTATAATGATTAGAGGCAAGAGAAGGAATAGCAACTATGGGTGCCTGCAGGCAGAACTAGATTTGGTATTAATTATATGAATAAAATTAACCTGCACTTTTTTTGTAATGCAAATACCAGCTGAGCCTCAAGATCATGGGAGGTGGGAGATGTTTTCCCTTCTGTGCAAGCCCTCCAACTGATTTGGCAGGAACACTCCTGATTAATCCTCTGTCATCCCACTTTTTTCAGCAGCTTTTAAAATGTCCAAGTTTCTCTCTCCTCCTTCCACTGTACCCCTTTGTTCTCAGCTTGCTTTAGTTGCTGTAAACTGAGTTCAAAGTGCAAAGGGAGTTTGCACTCCATTAATTCAACAGAGGGAAGAAGGGTGGAGGGGACAGAATTTTGCCCTTCCCAATAGGTTCAGACAAAAGCAAACTGCTGCAACCTCTTCTAGCTTGTGTATTCTTCCTCATTAATGATTTTTGCCACCTTGACCACACTCTGATGTTGCTTGGCCATGTGTGTCCCAGTTGTCATCTATGAAATGTTGGAGGATACGTTTGTGTCTGGCAAATCCAATTCCAAAACAGAACTTACTTTGAAATAAAAATAGCACCTTTGGAAGGGCATCCTTTTGCCAGGACTGTGACAGGGAGAGAAAGAGTTTTTAAAAAAAAAACATCCCCATCCTCAACCCCACAGTCTCTGTGCTCTGCTATTCACATAACAAATACATGCATGTTAATGGCACTTCACTTCTGGTCGCCTTGGGCCCTGAGGCCCTCTAGCGGATTGTGTTTGTAGAAGATTGGCAGAGTTTAGTTACTTGGGCCTTGTCTATACCAGGCTATAAAATGTGGATTGATGCACACTACTGCCAATCCTCAGCAGCTTTTACTTGTCTCCTCATTGTTTTTCAAGATCGCAGGCATGCGAAGCCATACGTGTTTGATGTTCAAACAGACATGCCTGCAAATCAAGACGGCAGGCATGTGTGAATTACTCAGGTTTTTATTGTCACCAGTTGCTGCCACCGAAGAGTGTGTGTGTCTATAAGCATATTCAATGTGTGGAAGTGCGATCGTCCGCTTAAATACACAGAAAAAAAAGGTTGTTGAGTTGTCTCAGCGCACAATCGCTACGGCGAAAATCCGATACAGTGGTTCAGGATGCTTTCCTTGCCAGCAAGCTCTAACTCCTATGTACATCCAACCAATCAGCTTTCTACTTCTTCTCTTATAGGGAATGTGCATCAAAGAGAATCAGTCGTCCCAATGAACAGGAATGCACATTTCCATCATGGTTCTTAAAAAAAAATACAGGAGAAGCCGCAAACGCTTTTCCTGCATAGTTTTTGGTGTTTTCGGCTCCCCGTCTTCTGAATACGGTGGATTGAACCTAGATCCCATTGGGACAAATCATATTCTCCTTGAATTCTATGGGGAGTATTTTCGCCATTTAGACAACCCCTAGATCTCTCATCATCCATGCACAGGTTGAGTCTCCCTTATCTGAAATACTTGGGACCAGAGATAGTTTGGATTTTGGAATATTTCATATTTTGGAATATTTGCATATACAGTGGGCTATCAGTACCCACTAGGGTTTGGTTCAAGGACCCCCTGTGGATACCAAAATCCATGAAAGCTCAGTCCCGTTATATATAATGGCATAGTAAAATGGCGTCCCTTATATAAAATGGTGAATAGCAAGGTTTGCTTTTTGGAATTTATTTTTCAGGGAATATTTTCAAGCTGTAGATGGTGGCATATGTAGATGCCACATCCGTGGATACAGAGGGCCAACTGTACATAATGAGATATCTTGGAGATAGGACCCAAGTCTAAACACAAAAATCATTTATGTTTCATATACATCTTATAGATTATGGAGATTTTCAGACGTGATTTTCGGCAGTATATATTCCAAAACAGCTCTGTTGCTGCTACGCGGCAGGGGAGCAGTTTTGGACGACGCCACTCCTCTGCCGAACCCCTCCGTGTCACTTCCATGACAGAATGGAGGAAGCCGCATCATATTTCATTCACGATTGTTGCCCGTGAGTGAAATATGATGCGGCGTCCTCCATTCTGTCACAGAAGTGACATGGAGGGGTTCGGCAGAGGAACGGCGTCGTCCGAAACTGCTCCCCTGCCGCGCAGCAGCAGTGGAGCTGTTTTGGAATATATACTGCCAAAAATCGTGTCTGAAAATCTCCATAGTCTGAAGGTAATCTTATACACAATACAGTCATCCCTTCATATTTGCGGGGGTTAGGGGTGCAGGACCCCCGCAAATGTGAAAAAAACACGAATAAAAATAGGCCTCTCGGACCTCCACCACCGCCGCCATTCCTACGCCTCATGCCACTCGCCCCTCCCCCTGCACCCTCCTCTGGGTCCTCTGGGCCTGCCCGTTTGCCCCCCCCCCAGCCCTGGCTAAAGCAGCGTCAGGGCTTGGAAAGCCTCGCCACCGCCCATTGATTCCCCCCCCCCAGCTAAAGTGGTGGTGGGGCTTGGAAAGCCCCATCCACCCCCCTGGCTAAAGTGGTGGCAAGGCTTGGAAAGCCCTGCTGCCCCCCGCCCGCCCCGCTCCATGAATGTGGAGGGACGGCTGTATTTTTAATAATTTTTTGCATGAAACAAAGTTTCGTCAGAAAGCACACATCACTATCTCAGCCACCCAGGTAGACAATTTTGGATTTGGGAATATTTTGGATTTCGGAATTCCTGAAAAGGGAGACTGTACTATTTTTATACTATATAAACACATTTACATGTATTAGCCTGCATGAAGATATATCACTGCTTTATAGTACTCTGCCTTTTCTATTCTCCTAAAAGAGCCCCCAGAGCCATTTGGTAAAAAGTAGAGATATGATAGCCTAACTATAAGCAGATGAGCAGCTGTTATTAGGCTGTGTCAGCCTCTGGTGCTGATAATGACATGTTTCCCTGAGAACAGGAGTCTATACTTTCTCTCAGACCTAGTGGAAAAGGATGAGGGGACAACTTCAAGCAAGCAAGTAAGTCCTGCTAGGAGCGACTTAGGGAGCTGGGTATGTTTAGCCTGGAGAAGAGAAGGTTAAGAGATGATATGAGAGCCATGTTTAAATATTTGAAGGGATGTCATACTGAGGATGGAGCAAGCTTGTTTTCTGCTACTCCAGAGACTAGGACACGTAGCAATGGACTAAAACAGGAAAAGAGATTCCATCTAAACATTAGGAAGAACTTCCTGATGGTAAGAGCTGTTGGGCAGTGGAATGCACTGCCTCAGAGTGTGGTGGAGTCTCCTTCTTTGGAGGTTTTTAAACAGAGGCTGGATGGCTATCTGTGGGGAATGATTTGACTGTGTATTCCTGCATGGTAGGGGCTGGACTGGATGGCCCTTCTGGTCTCTTCCAACTCTATGATTATATGATTCTATGGTATATAACCCCCACATTTGGGGGTATTTCTTTTTCTGCTTTGTCTATGGACCGTAAAGTCCTATTGGAGCTAATGGAAAGATCCTGTGTCTGAGGGAACCTCATGTGCATGAAGGCTGTGTCAGTATTCAGCTAAAGGGACATGAGAACACATTTTTTGCTTTTATTTCTGTTTCTGACTTAAGGCAAACCTATCATGGGGTTTCCTTGGCAAGATTGATTCAGAGGGGGTTTACCATTGCCTTACTCTGAGGCTGAGAAATGGTGACTTGCCCAGCATCATCCAGTGGCTTTTCATGGCCAAGCGGCGATTTGAACCCTGACCTCCAGAAGTCCTAGTCCACCAGCCAAATCATTACGCCATGCTGGCTCTCTGTATTTCTGTTACAGCATCCTTTCTCCATCTATAAAGCTATAGATTGTACTGTCCAAGGCTTTGTTTTACATTAGTATAGCACTTGAACCCAATTTGAACAGAACTTGAGTGGATCGGGACCTTGTAATCATTACTTGCCCCTTCTCTGCTATTGATTGACAGGTGGCCTGATGTGAGGAAGGCTAAGACCATGATGAGCAGGGTTTGTTAAAACCATGCAGCAGTGGACTCTGGCATAAGGCAGGCTGTCTGGATATTTGATGATAGACCTGGAGGAGTGGGTGAGGCTCAGGACTTTTCATGGGACAGTGCATTCATTCAAGCAGCTGCCAATTCTTGTCACCTCACATCTATGTTTGCCAGTTACTAAGTTGCCTGAAAGGTGTGCCTTTATAAGGGATGCACTGACAAATATGCTTAGAATCACAGAATCATAGAATTGTAGAGTTGGAAGAGACCACAAGGGCCATCCAGTCCAACCCCCTGCCACTCAGGAAATCACAACAGAAGCATCCCTGACAGATGGCCATCCAGCCTCTGCTTAAAGACTTCCAAGGAAGGAGACCCTACCATAATCCGAGGGAGTGTGCTCCACTGCCGAACAGCTCTTACTGTCAGAAAGTTCCTCCTAATGTTGAGGTGGTCTCTCTGATCCTGGAGCTTGCATCCATTGTTCCATGTTCTAGTCTCTGGAGCAGCAGAAAACAAGCTTGCTCCTTCCTCAAAGTGACACCCCTTCAAATACTTAAACAGGGTTATCATATTGCCCCTTAACCATCTTTTTTCCAGGCTAAACATACCCAGCTCCCTAAGTCTTTCCTCATAAGGCATGGTTTCCAGACCTTTCACCATTTTACTCGCCCTTCTCTGGACATGCTCCAATTTGTCAATATCCTTTTTGAATGGTGGTGCCCAGAACTGGACACAGTATTCTAAGTGATGTCTGACCAAGGCAGAATAGAGCGGCAGAATATTACTTTCCTTGATCTAGACACTATACTTCTATTGATGCAGTCCAAAATTACATTGGCCTTTTTAGCTGCCGCATCACACTGTTGACTTGTGTTCAACCTATGGTCTACTAGGACTCCTCGATCCCTTTTGCACGTAGTCTCATTCAGCCAGGTCTCCTTCATCCTATATCTATGCATTTCGTTTTTCCGCCCTAAGTGCAGTACCTTACATTTCTCCATGTTGAATTTCATTTTGTTACTTTAGCCCAGCTTTCTAGTCTATTCAGGTCATTTTGAATTTTGATCCTGTCCTCTAGGGTATTAGCTACTCCTCCTAATTTGGTGTCATCTGCAAATTTGATAAGCATGCCCCTAATTCCTTCATCCAAGTCATTGATAAAGATGTTGAATAGCACTGGGCCCAGGACAGAACCCTGTGGCACCCCACTGGTCACATCTTTCCAAGACAAAGAGGAGCCACTGCTGAGCACCCTTTGGGTTCCGCCGGTCAACCAATTACAAATCCACTTAACAGTTAACTTGTCTAGCCCACATTTTACAAGCTTGTTTGCAAGAAAGTCATGGGGAACCTTGTCAAAGGCCTTACTGAAATCAAGGTATGTGATATCCACAGCGTTCCCTTCATCTACCAAGCTGGTAATTTTATCCAAAAAAAGAGATCAGATTAGTCTGGCATGACTTGTTTCTCTGAAACCCATGTTGACTTTTTGTGATTATGGCATTGCCTTCTAAATGTTCACAGACTCTCTGTTTCATGATCTGCTCTAGAATCTTCCCTGGTATTGATGTCAGACTAACTAGATGATAATTGTTGGGATCCTCTTTTCCCCCCTTTTTGAACATGGGGACATTTGCCCTCCTCCAGTCTGCTGGGACTTCTCCTGTTCTCCAGGAGTTCTCAAGGATTATTGCCAATGGCTCTGAGATAACATTTGCCAGTTCTGTTAATACCCTTGGATGTAGTTCATCCGGTCCTGGAGATTTCAATTCATTTAGATTAAGAAGGTATTCCTATACTACCTCTTTACTTATTCTGTGATGGATTTCCCCTATTGTGTCCTCTGTTCCATTATCCTCAGGTTGATCACCCTTTTCCTTTTCTGAAAACACTGAGCTCTCCCTGGGCTTGGCTCTCCACTCCAAACAGAGCCAAGCCCAGGGAGAGCGGGTCTAAATGCTTGCTGCATTTATACTTTACAGAGGTCGAACATTTGGGTTGTTCTTTTATCATGTGGGTGCAGTGCTTGCTTAGATGGCGGCATATGTTTTTTGTCTTTTATGGTGATCAAAAAGAAAGACAGCTAAAACTGGCAGAGGTGTCATTGCGGTGCAGGTTTAATTGTCACATCTGCCTAATACGGAGAGAAGATTCCCTTGGTACAAATCAGGACAGCTCCACTGAAGTGAGCAGAAATCTAACCTGAGCTTTTAACTTGCATTGCTAATTACTGTTCTCTCTCTTCCCTGTCTGGTTGCACTTCAGAATTCCTCCTAAGCAAATTATCGTTCAGAGAACTAGAGCAAGAAAGACTGAATGAATGGCAGTCATTCTGGTAATCATCCACAGATAGACTGCTATAATATAACCAAATTTAAGATTATTCTATTTTTATTTTGTAATGTCATATAATTCAAACTCTGTAGGAAAATAACATGGAAGGAGAAAATGAGGACAGTTTAACATTTGCAAGGAATATCTCCTGCATGCATACCACCAGAATGTATAACATACATTTGCTCTTTTGTATTTTGCTCATGAATTTCAGCGAAGCCTTCCAAATGGGTAATACATGCCCAAAATGTAAAGACAGGTAAATGTTCTCATCAGGGTTTTTTTTTATATATAAGATGCTTAATATGACTTTTGCTTAAATCAAGTTTGTAATGCCCATGTAAAATGTATATTGATCTTCTATTTTG
This sequence comes from Gambelia wislizenii, assembly GCA_030847615.1. Classification (NCBI taxonomy): domain Eukaryota; kingdom Metazoa; phylum Chordata; class Lepidosauria; order Squamata; family Crotaphytidae; genus Gambelia; species Gambelia wislizenii. Next base: position 342,427,135 of record JAUMIR010000001.1, read on the forward strand.
TATTACAAATAGGTCTCTTCCATGATTTCTACCACATTTACTATAATCAGACATTCACATTGCGCTCAAGAGAGATTTTGTGTGTGTTTGCAGAAATAGTTCTACAGGTGCCGGGATGCTCATTTACATTACAAATACAAATACATCTTCTCTGCATTTTGTTATGTGACCAAGCATTGTTCATGTGCCAGAGATGAGATGAGGGAGAGAGGCATTTATAAAGTGAATTACTGATTCTGGACAATGTAAGTTTTACATTGTCATTTTCTGTGACCCTGATAGATCTGCTTTAAGCTTCCTTATGTGCATACGTAATGACAGTGTGACACGAAAAGAGTGGTTTTCAATTACCACTGGTAAGATCAAAGTGCACCCCATTAATACAGTGGGGGGGGGGGGTAACAGCAGTAATGCAGGGCACCTGATTCCACTTACCTTTGCCCTTTGACAAGAGATGAGCATTTATTAGCTAATGGTTGGAATAAGAAGTCAGCATGGGCTGCTGGAGATAACAGTACAATTGATCAACATACGAAGGGCTAAATCCAGTGTGAAACTCTCCTGGAGTAGTCCCATTGAAATAAACAGGACTTAAAGCTATTTTTGCCCTTGTGTAGCAGGATCTGGGTTTCTTTTAGCTTCTGGATTATAAGAGACCTCACTCAAATCATGGCAAGAACCCTGCTGGGAAGATACACATGTTACTGTTTAGTATTTATGACCCTATGTAGCTCTTTGTTTAGGGGATACATAGGGACCATGAAAGTGCTTCAATTCCCATTTACCAGGCAGCAGCCACTGCAATCAGTGGGGGTATGTTCCCTTATGGATCAGAAAGCAGCTGGATGATGGTCTCACCCACCCCCTCACGTGAGCAATTTCCAGCACAAGGGGAAATTGCAACAGGGATCCTGCTTCTGCCTGTCACACCAGAGATTGCTTACGGAAAGGGGTGGAAACAGCAGTTAGCTGCTTTCCAGTCAACAAGGGAACAGACCCCCATCAATAGCAGAATTCCAGTCCACGGCCACAAAATTTTCCAGTAGTAGTGTTGCCAATCACATCATTTAGCTGTGTGCATTATATAAGAAAAAGTGAGTTAAGTTCTGTACTGACCTGGCACCTTTTCACACTATGCAGTTATAGCACAATGATCACTAAAAGTCAACATGGATTTCTCAAAAACAAGTTGTGCCAGACTAATCTTATCTCTTTTTTTGATAGAGTTACAAACTTGATAGATGAAGGGAATGCTGTGGATGTAGTGTATCTTGATTTCAGTAAGGCTTTTGATAAGGTCCCCCATGACATTCTTGCAAAAAAGTTAGTAACCTGTGGGCTAGACAATGCAACTGTTAGGTGGATTTGTAATTGGTTGAACGACTGAACTCAAAGGGTAGTCACCAATGGCTCCTCTTCATCCTGGAGAGAAGTGACTAGTGGGGTGCCACAGGGTTCTATCCTGGGCCTGAAAAATAAGGTTAGATCCACAGATAAAAGGGTGGAAGTATCAAGGGCAAGAATATAAGTATAAGACTTTCGCTGATGATGTAGTCTTTATACTAGAAAACCCAAAGGATAGTATCGAGAAACTCATGGAGACGGTGGAAGAATTTGGAAAATGGGCAGGTTTAAAGAGAAATAAAGAAAAGACAGTGATGATGACAAAGAATATTATTAGATGGGAGGAACAAATGCTAGAGGAAAGTACTGGCTTCAGAGTGGAGAAAAAAAACTAAATACTTAGGAATAATACTCTCGAAAAAGAATTCAGAGTTGTTTGAAAATAATTACGTTAAAATCTGGAACAAAATAAAAGAGGACCTGAAGAAATGGGAGAAATTAGAGTTATCGTTGATGGGAAGAATAGTATCATTTAAGATGAACATACTCCCTAGGATGCTATACCTCTTTATGAATATCCCAGTCATAATTAATGATAAGGTCTTTAAATCATGGAAGAAAGACATAACAAGATTTATCTGGCAAGGCAAAAAACCTAGGATCAAGTATAAGATATTAACAGATAAAAAGGAGAGGTGTGGTCTAGATTTACTGGATCTACAATTATACTACCAGGCGAGTGCGTTATCTTGGATAATAGAATGGTTAACACTGGAAAACACAAGATTATTGACTCTAGAAGGCTTCAGTGCAAAATATGGATGGCATGCCTACTTATGGCACAACAAAGCTGCTGTCCATGGAGAATTTAGACACCATTATCTAAGAAGAGCTCTATTAAACACCTGGTTGAAATATAAAAGGAGATTTAATCTGAAAATACCTTTGTGGCTCTCAAACCACAAAGCATATTATAAGAGAGAAGACATTTATAAGGGGAAATGGTTAATGTATAGCGATTTACTCAAAAGAGAAGGAAACAATTGGGTTATGAAAACCCATGAAGAGCTAAGATCGGGAAATATCGAACGCCACTGGTTTCTATACAAGCAACTAGTGGAAAAATTTAAAATTGACCAAAAATTAGAGGTAATAGAGGAGAGCAATATGGAGTTTGATAGGATAATTCAAGGAGGTAGGAAAAAGATATTATCAAAATTATATAGAGTATTATTGAAACTAAATCAAGAACAGGAAGCAATTAAACCCTACATGATAGCGTGGGCAAGAAATTTTGGTCATGAGATATTACTAGAACAATGGGAAAGATTATGGGGGGAAATATATCTTTCACAAAGAGTTGTAATATCAAAGAAAATGTTTACAAAATGATGACCAGGTGGTACCTAACACCAGAGAGACTAGCGAAGATTTATAAGGGTACATCGGATTTATGTTGGAAGTGCCAGAAAGTTTCTGGCATGTACTATCATATCTGGTGGACTTGTGAGAAGGCAGTAAGATACTGGGGAAAGATTCATAAAATAATTACAAAATTATTAGATACAAATTATCTTTTTGCCCTGGAGATCTATCTTTTCGAGAACATGTTCGAAAAGATGTTTCGAATAGCTTTCGCAAAATACTAGAAAAAAACAAGAAATACCCTCTGTTGAGGAATGGCTATAGAAACTTTTAGATATGTATGAGATGGAAAGACTGACTGTGTTAATAGATGAAAATAAAACATTAAAAGATTTGGAGGTCTGGGAGATACTGAACCCACTATGGGAAAACAAGTGGGGAAAAGAAGCTAGCATAAAAACAGATCATATTTAGTTGAGTTTACTATATAGATTAAAAATAATAGCTAAAAGCAAATAGAGGAAAAGAAAAAAGGCTACAATTAGAAAACAGAGAATTATGATAAATAAATGAAAGAAAAAGGGGGAATGGTAGTATGAAAAAAGCAAGATGAATGGTGAAGAGACAAAGAAGTAACGGAGTATGTGAGAGAACTAGAGAGGATGAGAGAAGAAATGTATGAGAGATAGAATGAATACGTTAGAAGAGTACGTATGTTTATTTTCTTTATTGGATGTAGGAGATGTATGGGTTTTGTTTTTACAGTAAGCTTTTTTGGAGAAATTGAATAAAAAGGATATTTTTATTTTATTTTTTTTAAAAAAGGGTTCTATCCTGGTCCCAGTGCTATTCAACATCTTTATCAATGATTTGGATGAGGGAATAGAGGGTATGCTTATCAAGTTTGCAGATGACACCAAATTAGGAGCAGTAGCTAATACCCTAGAGGACAGGATCAGAATTAAAAATGACCTTAACAGATTAGAGAGCTGGGCCAAAACTAACAAAATGAATTTCAACAGGGAGAAATTTAGGATGCTACTCTTGGTCAGTAAAAATGAAATGCACAGATATAGGATGGGTGAAACCTGGCTTGATGGCGGTACATGCAAAAGGGATCTAGGAGTCTTAGTGGATCACAAGCTGAACATGAATCAGCAGTGTGATGCAGCAGCTAAGAAAGCCAATGTGATTCTAGGCTGCATTAATAGGAATATAGTGTCCAGATCAAGGGAAGTAACAGTGCCACTCTATTCTGCTTTGGTCAGACCTCACCTGGAATAATGTGTTCAGTTATGAGCACCACAATTCAGGAAGGATATTGAGAAGCTGGAATGTGTCCAGAGGAGGGGGACCAGGATGGTGGGAGGTCTGGAAGCCATGCCCTATGAGGAGCGGCTTAGGGAGCTGGGGATGTTTAGTCTGGAGAAGGGAAAGTTGAGAGGTGACATGATAGCCATGTTTAAATATTTGAAGGGATGTCATACTGAGGATGGAGCAAGCTTGTTTTCTGCTGCTCTAGAGACTAGGGACTTTTTCAAACGGTTGAAAAAACCCACGAGGAGGTTGGGAGAAGAACTGGGCTGTCATGCTTACAGAGCCCCGTTTCAGACAATGCAGTCCTCCTCCCTCCTCCTCCCAGCCTCCTCCTGACCTTCCCTCATGCTGCGCATGCTGCTTTTTACTGACAGAAAACCTCCATGAACAAAAAGCGGCACAAGCAGCATGGGGGGGGGGTCAGGAGGAGGTTGGAAGGAGGACAAAGGAGGACTGTGTCATCTGAAACGGGACTGTGTAAGCGTGACAGCCTCGTTCTTCTCCCGACCTCCTTGTGGATTTTTTCAACTGTTTGAAAAAGTCCTAGGACACAGAGCAATGGGTTCAAACTACAGGAAAAAAGATTCTACCTAAACATTAGGAAGAACTTCCTGACAGTAAGAGCTGTTTGGAAGTGGAATACACTGCCTCGTAGTGTGGTGGAGTCTCCTTCTTTGGAGGTTTTTAAACAGAGGCTGAATGGCCATCTGTTGGGAATGATGTGATTGTGTATTCCTGCATGGCAGGGGGTTGACTGGATGGCCTTTGAGGTCTCTTCTAGCTCTATGTTTCTATGATTGTGGGTGGAGGTGGTTCCCCTTTTAAGAATATTCCCCTATGTTTTAAAAAATATCCTTCCAGACATTAAAGTAGCACATCAGGAATAAAGATTTAGCTAAGTCATATGTACGGATATTCTTTGGTTTTTAACATGGGGGAGGATTCAAAAATAAGACTCTTCCCTTGCACCAAAGGAGCTCTCTGGCTAAGAATTCTAAATGGCCCTTCCAGGACGCAGTTAATCCTCATGGCAGTTAAAGTGGAATCATAGAATCACAGAGTGGTTGACAAATATGTCAGAGCCATAGTATTCTATGAGGTTGTGCAGCCCAGAATACTATGGCTCTGACATATTTGTCAACCACTCTGTGATTCTATGATTCCACTTTAACTGCCATGAGGATTAACTGCGTCCTGGAAGGGCCATTTAGAATTCTTAGCCAGAGAGCTCCTTTGGTGCCTCTGACCAAACTACAAATCCCAGGATTCCATCAGAAAATTTCAAGTGGGCTGGCAGGATTCTTATTTATGGGGAATTGCCCTAATCTTATCCACCCCCATAGATGTGACCCTACTGTGTTTTCCCACCGCTTCGTCCATCTTTTTCTTTTCTCTCTCACATGCAAACACAAAATGCATTGAGGACAAAAAAACAGAATAGCTATACAGTATCTCTTGATTTGTAGCACTAGGAGTCACCTGTCCGGAAGTCCTCTTGAAGCACATAAGAAGTTGCCAGAGAGGTGACTTTGCATGAATCTTAACATTAACCACAAGTGGAAAGTTTTCTTGCAGGGCTTATCTGAAGCAATAAGGGAGAAGTGTCAAGCAGACCATAGTGAGAAGTAAAAGTTCAGCTCATGGATTTTTCATTGGATTTATTTTGCTGTATTGCTTTTTTTGCAGGGGTCACTTGTGATGGCAATCAAAGGGAGAGCCCGAAAGGTTAGTATTCCACTGCTAGCAGGTTCAGTGAACTGGGGTGAAGCAATGACCTCAGGCAGCAGATATTGTGCAGGGACAATGTGATTATTCCTGAGGTCTCTTTTCCTGCCCAGATTGGCCATAACCTTCTGCTGGAGGACAGAGTAGTACAGTATGTGCTACATGGCCTAGCCTCGTCCGTAGCTGAAGGTGCTGTAGAAGAATGTTGTCTGGTACTAGTACTGAAATAAGATTCAACTATGTCCAGTCTGCTTCTGTATATGGAATAAGGATGCTGTATTTCTCTATGGTGGCAAAATATCCCAGGCCCACCCTTATTAGGGCTGTAATCTTTAGCACAATTACATGAGAGTAAGCCCCATAGAAACACAGCAGAACTTGTCTCTGAGAAAGTAGGTACTATCATTTTATTTCATGTATGCATGGATCAAATTGTAATTGTTTTTTCTTGACAAGATGACGAGTAGCTTGGTCAGATTTTTCCACTATCCTGTGGCTTGTCAGAGTTAGCATTTCATCCTGCCTTGAGAGGAGAAGAAGTAGACACAATTTCTTCAAGACAAATAATTAATTATCTCTTATTGTCTATACAACATACACTCCAATAGATAGATCGTATTATCAATGCCTACTATTTTAGTATTTTCATGTAACCTGCTTTGTGAAGTCCTCCTGGAAAAATGGCATATAAATACCTAAAGTATATAATTAATATATCATTTCTGTGTTTCTTAATAAGGCAGGACATGAACCAGCCAAGGTCAAGCACTTTTAAATTACATTTATTTCAGTAAAAGAGAGTTATGTGACACTGAGAGGATAGAAAGGGGGGATGGCTTTCCTGGCTAACAGATCCTGGGAGTTGTAGTCTTTAAAAGTAACTTTCCTATCTGAAAAAAAAAAACCATGCTGTATTCCAAAGGGTTCTATCTGGTAGGTTGTTAAAATGTCAGTGTTTCCCCAACAGAGTGGGATGTGAGACTTGATGGCACTGGCTCCAGGTGTTCTGGGTTGCTGGAGATCCTTCACAAAGGCAAATGGAAGAGAATTTCTAGTGTACATTGGTCACTGCAGAATGCAGAACTTGCCTGTAAAGAACTTCATTGTGGTGCTCCCTATGGAAAACTGACACCATTTTCTGAAGAACCAGAAAAGCAAGAAATTTGCCTGATGGAGTGTCAAGCGAACGCAAGAGCCTTCAAGAACTGTACATGGCGTCAATCCAACTGCACCAATCATCGGGCTGTGGCCCTGGTTTGTCAAGGTAGATGCAACCTGCCTTTGTGTTTTGTATTGTCTTTTTGGGTAAGATAGGCATGGCATTTAAGAGCAGTGGGTTCTATGTTTTTTGGAAGTTCTGTTGCCACTTTTAGTACAAAGAATAACCTTTTTCTGTTCTGAGACAAGATCTGAAGAACAAATTCTGAAAGCTTTCAGTGTGGTTTGGCTTGAACCAGAGGGGGAATCTAGCTTTAGAGGGCTGCTATTGACTGTTGCCTGTAGTATTATTTTTTGCTTCCCTATTACTGGAACAAGGCTATGTTAGGCTCGCTAGATCTCAGGGCCTTTCCCTTTTTCTCTGAAACGCAGGACAAGGGGGAAGAATTTCAGGGTGAGAGCACGGCCTTGAAAAGTGAGTCTATTGTTTTCCTCGTTTGTTAGACTTGGGCTGTCATCCTATCCAGTAATTCCGATCTTGTTGTAAGACTTATTTGTGACATTGTAATTATTCCACTTCATGTTGTGGTCATTGCATGATCACAATAAACACAAGTGCCTCAAAAACTCTGCCTTTGCAGCCTTTCAGCTGCCACTCTCCCCTCCCAACACAACCATTTCCAAGGCACTAGAAAGTAGGTTGGTGAATAATAATGTGTCCAGCGCACTCCTACGTGCGGGTACACTGAGACAGATAGCTGTGACAGGATCCTGACATGACCCCACAGGGGTCTCTGCAGTTACCTGTCTCAGGTGCCTCATGACCAAAAGAGGGCAAAGCATGTCATTACTCACTACTCTGCTCTCTAGCACAGCCTTTCTCAACCAGGGTTCCTCTCAACCCTGGAGGAAACCTTGAAATAATTTTCAGGTCTCAGGGAACCCCTATGTAAAAATTATACCTATAGCTCCCTTTTTAAAAAATTATAGAAACAGTGAAAAAAAAGTATGCTTATTATATTCCACATTGCTAGCAATACATATTTGATACTTGAAGGTAACAGGCCTGAAAGAGCATACTGGCAGAGAAGTATTTATAGTGTAGATAAAAATACTGACAAAATAGCCTATGAAAATGCCAAAAAAGCATTTTCATAGGATGTTTTTTCTTCAAAAACCACCACATTTGCAGGGTCAGAAATGTCTATAATATAAATATAACATAAAATATAATATAAATATAAATATATATCGCTAAAGAAAGACAGTCTCAGTTTAATCATCTTGGCTTCTAGAGAGAGAGAGTTCAGGTTACCATGATCTACTGCCTGAGGCAGCAACATCACTGACTCTGACCCAAAGACTGAGCTCTGAGCTAACAGAGCTTGCAAAAAGCAGCAACTAAGCAGCCAGGCTCAGGCTGAGAGGGAGGCTGTAGCTTCCTGCCAAGCCAGCGTCATGGTAAATGCAAATCTTTTTTCAATAATATGGGAGTTTACAGGATAGTTGGTCAGTCTATTTGTTACTCCCACATTCAGTTACCAGACCCACAGGTTAAGAAGCTTTTCTCTATAATGACTCCTTTATTGTAATGGCTCTGCCCTCTCCAAATCTGGTTTAAAAAGAAAAAGCCCTAAGTTGCTTTTATCAGAGTTCTCCCATCCACAGCTGGCACATGGGTAGATGACTGACCAGGGGATTACTTGGATTACTTGGTCAGTTTCCCCCATTTGGGTAAGAGGTGTACAGTATTGCAATTCTCATTCCATTGTTCTGAATTTTTAAAAAGAACACCTCATTTTACATTTGTACCTTTAAATCAGCTTTATGCATCCTCTTTTGTCCTCAGTTCTGGCAAATGATAAAAGGCCACATTACTGGGGGTGGGGGCCCAGTTTGTACCCCTTTGGCTCAAGCATTGTCAAGCAGGCTTCTCCCTTGCTTCCTTCTCTCGCAGGGTGTGCCGGTCCATGGCGAGCTGGCTGCTTGCAGGAGGCGTCTCCATTGGTGTGAAAATTCATTCACACATACTCATTCCTCACCCCTCCCCTTTATCTGCCAGGCGAAGGAAACATGTGATGATGAGGAGTCTGATTAGCACAGCTGAGATTGCAACTTTCTCTGTTGTGGAGGGGAAAGATGAGCCAAGGCAGAGCAAAAGCTGGGAGGGAGAGCAAGGTTTTTGGCATGTAAACTCCCCCCCCCCGTTGACCCATAAGAGGCCCCTTTGGAGGTGTGCTCTGTTGGTGTGAAAACTCATTCACACATACTCATTCCTTGCTCGGCTTTCTCTGTTGTGTGTGTGGGGGGGCATAAGCCAAGGCAGAGCAAAAGCTGGGAGGGAGAGCAAGGTATTTGCCATGTAAACTTCCTCCCCCCCCCATTGACCCATAAGAGGCTCATTTGGAGGCATGCTCTGTTGGTGTGAAAACTCATTCACACATACTCATTCCTTGCCCAGCTATGTATTTGGCACATAAACTTCCTCCCCTCCCTGACCCATAAGAGGCCCCTTTGGAGGTGTGCTCCATTTCAGCTCATCACTTATCTATGGTTATTTATTACTATTTTCTCGCAGAACCCCTGGCAATGTCTCGCGGAACATTTTGCAGAACCCTGGTTGAGAAACGCTGCTCTAGTGCCTTGGAAATGGCTGTGTTGGTGTGTGGGTGGGTGGGTGTGGCTTTGAGGCTTCAAAGCTAGGATTTGGGAGAGTAACATTGAGAGACATTTTAGCTGCGTCTCCATAGCTCCATCTCCCAATGCAATATCTCAGCCTTGGTGGTTTTTTGTTTGTTTGTTTGAATGGCATACTCTGTGCAATTGTGGTTGATGCTTAATAATATCATCAGGGCCCACCACACTGTGGTATCACAAAGGGTTGTCCCTAAATCTCAGGCTTGAAATCTCAGGGCCAGGGATAGTCCGACCTGACATTAAAATATTTCAAATATGCTTTAGAAAATGTAAACAAGATAGGAAGAGCAAGACTGATTCAATGTTCATCTTGCTGTTGATCAGTCATATCTGAATAAGGAGGATCTGTCTTGGATCAATACTGTCCTGGACCAATATTGACATTTTACACCTATCTCTCCTCTTCATTCCTTGGGGGATGAACTCATTTTTTTCCAAAATAACATGGCCTTGGGTTTATATTTGTAATTTCAGATCCTATGCAAGCACCCACTGTACAATCAGAACCAGCTACAACACCACCCATGACATCTTCCAAGCCCACTGGTAAGAAAACTATAAGGTGGATGGGTTAAATCAAGGAAGTCTCTGCCCCGAGTTTGCAAAACCTGGGCTGGGCAGTGGATGACCAGGGATCTTGGAGATCTCTCATTCATAGGGTCACCATACATTGAAGTCAACCTGACTGCAAATAACAACAGAGAAAACAAAATCCCACAGTGGGAATGGGGAGTCAGTGAAAATTGCCTCTCTCCTTCCTTTCTGTGAGTAGACATTTCTCTGAGGGGAACTCTGTTCATCTAGTCTCTGCATCCAGTTTGTAATCTATGTGGGAGAATGACAAGTCAATTGGGCATCTTGTGCACAGAAAAAAGGAGGAAATACAGTGTTCTTCACTTATAGTATCCTCAGTGTGGATATAGAAAGCAACACCCAGCAAAACCTGAGGAGGTATATCAAGGCCGGTTTAACCTGTCTGCCAAATCAGCATTGGCGGGGGGCCCCGAAGTCAAGAGAGGGCCCCGTGCTGGCCTCCTTAATCTGACAAAGGAGACAGCCAGGAGACAGCTGAGAGGAGCTGCTGCTTTGTAGCCCCCTCCTACCCTCCTCCTCCAAAAACCTCCTGCTGGCTTTAAAAAAACCCAAACAAAACAGCGTCTCCCAAACTGAAAGAAGCAGCAGCTCTCCGTGGCAGAAGCTGGAAGGAGTTTGCTACTGCAAAATGCAAACCAGCCAGGCACCTCGGAGAGGGTGAGTGTGTGTGTGTGAGAGAGGGGGGGGGAATTTGAGGGTTGTCTTCCTCAAAAAGGGCTTCTTTCTTTCTTTCTTTCTTTCTTTTTCTTCCTTCCTTCCCTTCCTTCCACATAGATCCCCTCCAGCCCATCTTCCCAGCTGCTTTTAACCTGTCTTGCTTCCTCTCCCCTCCCTTTCCCCCTTGGTCTTCTTCAGCTTCCTCTCCTTGCTGCCAACTGAGTTCAGCCTGCAAAAGGAATTTGTGTATGTTTGCCTATGTGTGCCTTCAAGTCATTTCTCACTAAGGCAAACCTACCATGGAGTTTTCTAGGCAAGGTTTGTTCAAAGGGGGTATGCCTTTGCCGTCCTTTGAGGCTGAGAGAGTGTGACTTGCCCAAGGTCACCCAGTGGGCATTCATGGCTGAGTAAGGATGCAAACCCTGGTCTCCATAGTCATAGTGCAATGCTGAAACTTCTACAACACTCTGGCTCTTTTAACAGAAGAATATAAAGAATATAAATTAAAATTTGGAGTAATATTACTGGGAACAATGGTTTTATTGCTGTCACTAAAACACCAGTATCCCATTAGTGTTAAGTGAGAGGCATTGGCCTAGAGCAGTGGTTCTTAATCTTTTCTTTATGAGGGACCCCCTTTAAATATCTTTTGTTGCCCCAAGACTTAACTCAAGATTTAAAACCCTAATAATAATAGCTAACAACAACAAAAAAATATAATTACACCATCCATTAAACTTTCCCTCAGAGGCACTCTTGCTTCCTCCTGCAAGTTTGTGGCTGGAGTGGATTGAATGGCAATGTGCAGGCCAAGCCAACCAGCCTTTGCCTTGGTTCCTGTCATGTGGCTACTTCACTACAGGGAGGAGGTGGGCCAAGCAGCCTTCAAGCCTTTGTGGACCCCCTGTGAGGACATTGCGGACCCCAAGTTAAGAACCACTGGGCTAGAGAATGCTGGAAAAGGAACAATACAACCAGACCTTGAGAAGGGTGCTGGCAGGGGGATTCTGGGAGGTGTAATCCAAGAGTAACTTTCCCAGGCTCTGAATTCAGCCTAGAATCATAGGGCTGGAAGGGACCCCAACAGCCACCCCATCCAGTCGGCTTCTGCCCTGCAGGAACACACAACCCAAGCATTCCTGATAGATGGCCATCCAACCTATGTTTAAAAAAACTCAAAGAAGGAGACTCCACCACACTCCAAGGCAGTGTATTCCACTTCTGAACAGCTCTTACTGTCAGGAGGTTCTTCCTAATATTCAGGTGGAATCTCTTTTCCTGTAATTTGAACCCATTGCTCCATGTCCTAGTCTCTGGAGCAGCAGAAAACAAGCTTGCTCCTTCCTCAGTATGATATCCCTTCAAATATTTAAACATGGCTATCATGTCACCTCTCAACCTTCTCTTCTCCAGGCTAAGCATACCCAGCTCCCTAAGCCTTTCCTCATAGGGCATAATGGCTTCCAGACCTCCCACCATCCTTCTCAGTATCTTTCTTGAATTGTTGTGCCCAGAACTGGAAACAGTATTCCAAGTGAGGTCTGACCAAGCAGAATGGAGTGATACTATTACTTCCCTTGATCTATACACTACTCCCATTAATGCAGCCTAGAATCGCATTGGCATTTTTTGCTGCTGCATCACATTGCTAACTCATTTTCAGCTTGTAGTCCACTCTTTCTTTTCTTCGAGGAAATCTACACCATTATGTTAATTGCTAATAAACAAAAAATATTATGTTACTGCCTATAATATAGTTTTTAAACTAAATTATTGGTGGCAAATTATGTAATACAGTAGCCCCTCTTATCCAGTGGGGATTGGTTCGGGGCGGGGGCGTGGATTCTGAAAACCATGAATAATAGTGAATGCCATTGAAAATAATGGGACTGCTGGTTTAAAATACCATAGAGTTGCCTTGGTAGGCCTAGAAAACGGCTAGGGAGGACACATTTTCTAAGAAGACTCTATGGTAGGTGTGCTGTTTTGTGTCCCATGGATAATGAATCCGTGGATACAGGGATCCTACTGTAATCTGAACATCCTGTACGGTGTATAGGTTAGGTTACATTGACCTGAGATAAACATATGGGGGCCCCAAAATAAAGCATTGCAGGGGCCCCTAAAATTCCTTAAACCGGCCCTGAGCTATATCATGAGAACCCACGTTTCTTTACAGTAATCTGGAAGAGCCCTGAGGCAGGCATCTGGCCTCCACTTGTGAGGGTTAAAAAGGGAAAGGGACACCTAGCTCTCTCTGCCTCCTAGCATTCCTGCTTGCTGACTCCCAAACCTTTTCACATTGAACAGAGGTCTGAAGGAAGCTGCCATTTATATTGGTTTGGATGCAAACAGAACTCTCCAGGAACATCTTTATTCATGATTGAATTTACATATTGGACTTTTTCGGACAAGTAAAATGCAACAGAAGCAGCCTCGCCACGTTGCGAGGCTGCTGCGCTGCAGGGCATCCCTTTCGGATGACGCCCGTCCCTGCCGGTACTGTTGCGGTACCGCAGGGACATTTGAGTGTAATATTTTGGCAATTTTTACTCACGATCAACTTTCGTGAGTAAAAATCACCAAAATATTACACTCAAATGTCCCTGCGGTACCGCAACAGTACCGGCAGGGATGGGCGTCATTCGAAAGGGACGCCCTGCAGCGCAGCAGTCTCTAAACGTGGCGAGGCTGCTTCCGTTGCATTTTACATGTCCGAAAAAGTCCTAAAAATCACCAAAATATTACACTCAAATGTCCCTGTGGTACCGCAACAGTACCGGCAGGGACGGGCGTCATCCGAAAGGGACGCCCTGCAGCGCAGCAGTCTCGCAACGTGGCAAGGCTGCTTCCATTGCATTTTACTTGTCCGAAAAAGTCCATTGTCTTACAATGATGCAAAAGAGGGGAGCTGGGTGGAATCATTTCTCACCACACCTCTTTTTTGTTTGACCTATCTGCCCAGTTTGGAGAAGTTGTTCAGGATCTTGTTCCAGGAAAATGAAAACGTTGCTATACATTAAACACTCGCAGTCTTAGTAAATTATGTAACACTTTTTCTAAGTGATTGACAGATATTGTCTCAGTATGTGTTAGGACTTTATCAGACTAGCATCTTAAAACACTGTAATTCCGTGATTAAGGAAAGAGGAAACATGGTGACATTATTACACTATGGGAGTTTACTTCCGTGATTTAGCATGGGAGAGATTTCAGCGGTTCTCATGAGAAGATGTGAGTGCACTTAAAACTCCAAAAAGCCCTGAATTTGCAAAATAAACGAACACACAAACAAACCTAAAAATGTGCAAACAAACTGGGACAGTTCATAAAAAGAGTGTCCTATGGATAATTTTCACTTTCTCACCTGGAAGTTTTCTCACCAGGAACAGGAAGGGGGGAAATAGGACCACTCATTCATGCTGTAATATCGTGATTACAACAAGACATGGTTTCACACGCTCTTCAATACCGTGAAAAAAGCACTATTGTGAACTATTGACTGCTTGTCCCATCAATGAAAACTGACGCCTTATTTGTGGCTGGAGCACAGATTCACCACACAAGGATGACAATGTCATGTGATAGCAGGACCCATTCGCGTTACTGTGCAGTCATAATGGTGCAATTTTTGCTGCATCTGCTAATGTCCTTAGAACAGATCTGTAAGATTAATCAGCAAATTACACCAAGTCAGTGGTTTGCTCCTCCAGGTGTTTTGAACTTCAGCTCCCAGAAGCTCCAGACAGCTTGGCCAACAGTTAGGATTTCTGGGAGCTGAAGTCCAAAACATCTGGAGGATCCAAGTTTGGGAACCACTGCTCCAAATGATAATCCCTTACTGTATATAGCAACGGTCTATCCTATGGCTATCACCAATTACTGTTTTATTATTTTAAAGTACAATACCTGCAATGTAGACAGTGGCTTTCCTAAGGCTACCAAATATTTCCATTGGAAAAGTTCACATTTGAATTGGGAACTTGCACATTCCTCATGCTAATAACTGCTGTCATGCTACATTCTCCTTTGTTCACTTCCCTCATGCCTTTCTCTCACAGATACTCCAATGATAACACTAGAAGATGGAACCACATTGTGCTCTGGGGCTGTGGAGCTGAACTTTGGAGGCCGCTGGGAAATGGTTTGCCTGGGCTTACAGAGATGGTGGAAGGAGCTGGCACCCAGGATCTGTCAAGGGGCAGTCTGTGAAGGTGTAACAGGACCCAAGGACCTAGGTGGAAAGAAGCTCTTGCCCTTCCACTGGGAGAAGGTGCAGTGTGAGAGAAAGAACCTTAGCTTAGACTGTTCAGACAGGACTAAGCCATGTTTCACCTTGGTGAAATGCTCAGGTGAGCCAGACTGCCTTAGGAGAACAGGCCTCAAACTCTGTTCTTCCTTTTCCCTCATCACTGGAAATACGTGTACATTTGTCAATAATTCCATCTTAGTATTCCATGAGGTGGACAAATATGTCAGAGCCATAGTATTCTGGGCTGCACAACCTCAAACTGCAAGGGAAGAGTCTTATTTTTGAATCCTCCCCCATGTTAAAAACCAAAGAATATCCCTACATATGACTTAGCTAAACTTTTATTCTTGATGTGCTACTTTAATGTCTGGAAGGATATTTTTTAAAACATAGGGGAATATTCTTAAAAGGGGAACCACCTCCACTCACAATCATAGAACCATAGAGTTGGAAGAGACCTCAAGGGGCATCCAGTCCAACCCCCTGCCATGCAGGAATACACAATCAAATCATTCCCAACAGATGGCCATTCAGCCTCTGTTTAAAGACCTCCAAGGAAGGAGACTCCACCACACTATGAGGAAGTGTATTCCACTTCCAAACAGCTCTTACTGTCAGGAAGTTCTTCCTAATGTTTAAGTGAAATCTCTTTTCCTGTAGTTTGAACCCATTGCTCCATGTCCTAGTCTCTGGAGCAGCAAAAAACAAGCCTGCTCCATCCTCAGTATGACATTCCTTCAAATATTTAAACATGGCTATCATGCCCCCTCTCATCCTTCTCTTCTCCAGACTAAACATGCCCAGTTCCCTAAGCCGCTCCTCATAGGGCATGGCTTCCAGACCACCCACCATTCTGGTCGCCCTCCTCTGGACACGTTCCAACTTATCAGTATGAAAGAGTACAGCCCAGAATTTTTCTCCTTCAAACTATCACATGGTATTGTGTGGCATGGCCCTTATTTTCCTCTTCCATCTGAAAAGGACATTTGAAACACACAGTTTATTCTCTTAACATTCTGTGGCTATCAGCTAACACTGAAGCTCATAGCAGGCATAGAGACTATAGTAGGCAAGTGTTTGGTAAATGGCACTGAATGCTGTTTGCAAGGTAAGTTCCAGACAGAAGGCTCTTTGCATACAAGTCAAAAGGTGTACACATATCCAAACCTTTTCTCCTTTTTTGCCTGGTATTGATGTAATGGATGGAAGACATGGTTGGAAAAGACAGGTTACACACAAGATGATAGCAATGTTTCTGCACACAGAGACATGCAATAAAATTCCATATTTAAGAAAGGTTTGTTGCAAGAAAAAGGCTGCATCTGGAACCCTCTGAATAGCTTTTACAATGGAGGAAGGTTTGATTTTTGGATGGAAGCGATTTGCAGACATAAGTTGAGAGCCTACTGTCCACTTATAGAGCGTAAGGGTCTCCACCAGTGTACTTATGCTGGAGAGCAAAGGCTGCTCCTGCAGCTGTGTAATGCATGCTGGAGGCCTCATGGCCAGTCAGGTGCAAAATGGATAGGGCTGTGCCTGGATGATTTCCAGCTACCATTATACCCAGGAAAAGGACATTGGACAAGGAGGGTTTGGCTACAATGCCCCAAAAGTGGCCATGCCAGTGTAAGTAATCTAGAGGATTCTGGACGCAGGACCTTTTCATAGTACACAATTATAGCACCATGGTTCTACTTTCATTGCCTATCCTATGGAATCCTGGGATTGGCCGTTGAGCAAGGGGCTTTTAGAATCCTCAGCCAGGGAGCTCCTTTGGGGCTTTTGACCAAACTGTAAATTTCAAGATCCCACAGGAAGCAGCCATGGCAGTTAAAGAGGAATCATATTGCTATAATTGTGTAGCATGCAATGTGCTACAATGTATAAGATAAAACGATGAGTGTAATTTGGTTGCTAAAATGTTTAGTGTAGCAGGGGAGGGGGATGTTCAGAGATGCAATACCAGTTCTATGAAGATGTGAAGAGTAAGGCACTCAGATCTTAAGTGCCATGAAAGGGAAGCAAATTATAGCTATTTATTTTGTTGTGGTTGTTTTTATTTTTTTATTTTATTTCAGTCAGTATTCTACATCAGCTAGTTTGATAAATATACTTAACTAAGTAACCTCTCCTGGCCTGATCCCTCCCCCAAACCTGAAGGAAATGTCATTCACCTGTGCTGGGATCACCAGCAGAATGGACCTCTGTCTCTCCATACAGCTGATGCCCAGTGCAGTAGGTGGTGGTGGGAGAGTTATGATTGTGGCAATAGTGTTGGAATCATGACTAAGTAGCGACCGTGAATGCAGAACAGTTACCTCCATAACTATTGTGAGACTATTGTCATGACTATAAAAACAAAGGCCAGTATTCAATATCTGCTTCATATACTTAACTAAGTAGCAGATATGGAATACACTTGTCCCTCCGTATCCACGGATTTGTTATCCACAGATTTAATTATTCTCAGCTTGAAAATATTCTTTAAAAAATAATGATCCAAAAAGAAAACCTTGATTTTGCCACCTTATATAAGGGATACCATTTTGCTATGCCATTGCATGTAATGGGACTTGAATATTCATGGATTTTGGGGGGTCCTAGAACCAAACCCCAGTGAATATGAAGAGACAACTGTACTGGCCTTTGTTTTAACTGCCAGAGGTGGGGAGAATTGCTTGAGGGATTTTCAACCTCCTGTGTAAAAATAACTTGGCTGGCTTTGCGTACTATGTACTGTGTCTCAGGTAGGATGAAGACACCTTGTGCGACTCTGTCTGAGATAGAAATTTGTCTTGCGCCAACCCTGCTACTAGGAGTAATGTAATTTCTAATTCCACCTTCTGTCTCCAGGCCAAGATTTCAAGCCCAATGCATCCAGTACAGAAACAATCCTAGGAATCCTGCTGGGTCTTGTCCTCACTACATTTCTCCTTGTTATCTGTGTACCCCCTGTTTATAAGAAAATAATGAAGAAATGTAAGTGGGACTCTCTTGATGTAGAACTCTCTTTGTAGAACTAAGTTTCAAATAAGGATATTGATTCACAGAATTGTACAAGGGTGTGGCAGCCCCAGGAAGAACCATGTTTGTGTGACTTCTTGCACAGAACCACACAGATGGGAGGGGAATGTGTCTGTGAGGGTGTGACTTGCTTAATGCTACCTACTAATTGAGAGGAGATTTGCACTAACAACTTCCTGACTTCCTTGATTGACTTCCTCATTAATAGGGAAAACATTCTAAGACTACAGTTTGCTACAGTGTAGTAGCTCTGTGAATATGCATACTACAGGTGCTTCTAGACAGAGCTTTCATTGTACAGTTACTTTGCCATATTCATGGATTTAATTAGGCACTACCTATCATTGCACACCAATTTATGTGTGGGGGATTGCTGTGTCAGTGTTTATTTATGTATATATTTATTTGATAATGGAATTATTTCTCATGGGGCACATACTACAAAGTACTGGAAACTATGCTTTGTGTTTAGATCTTTCTGTGCCAGACACCAATAAGGTGTTTTAAAGAAAGGAAAGGAAAGGAAAGGAAAGGAAAGGAAAGGAAAGGAAAGGAAAGGAAAGGCAAGGCTAGAACGGCATTTCAAAATGTTAATTTTTCTAAAAAGGATTGTGGGGAAGCAGGACTGGTTTTACTCTCAAACTGAATGTAGCTTTTTGGAAGAAAGCAGGAAGGCTAGCTTGTCCCCCCCTTCTCCTCCCCCCCTCCTCATTATCTAGAGAGATCCAGAACTTAAGGACAGAAATAATGCAGGCAGAACAGTTTGGGATGTGTATCATGTGCCTCATAAGAGCACAGAGACAGGGAAAAACAGTGACAGGGGAAAACTGCTAGATAGGCTTCAGATGACATTGATTTTCATCTGTAATCCTGACATGATTTACCACCTCCTGGGTGTCGTGTCGTGTAACTGGCACCCAGGAGGGGGGAAATTTAAGAAGGGAAATATGAAATATGAAATAGTTGCACAATGCCTTTAGATTGGTACAGCTAGGAGTTCTCCATCTCCAAGCATCTCCATCTCCAAGCACCCTACTTCTCTGCATCTGTTCTGACTGTTCTTTTTCCTTGTTATTTCTTGCCTGTTTCTTGTCTTCTGGATTCCCCACCACAACTAACGTCCTTCCTTCCTTGAATCAGTTCTTACTAGAGTGTATTTAAGACAGCTAGCTCATAGTACTAATTAATCATTGTTCTTCCAATATAAGCTCTAAATGGAACGGCAATTGACTTTCCATGTTATTGGGGAATATTGTGCATTTTCTGTGTGTACATCCATAGCTTTTTGTCCATATCAATACCAATAAACATTTTGTGTTCACAATCACTACTTAATCACAATTTTGACTTTACTGTATTGCTATAGTTTGTTGTGGCACCAAAGCTCTCTGACAGAGAAGGGTAGATCTCTCACAAAACTACAGATCCCAGAATTCCATAGCATTGAGCCATGGCAGTTCAAATGGTGTCAAACTGGATTATATCTACAGTACAGACGCAGCCACAGATAGCTTAGGTAACTTTCATATTCATGTTCACTACTTAATCACAACTGTGACACTATTACCATTATCTTAACTCGTCCCACAATCTACTTTACCAGGCACCAGATGCATGGGGAGAAGGGGGCCATTCTGCTGATGACCAGAGCATGGTTGTATGATATTTTTGTCAGCTTTGAAGGCATCGGGTCAGAAGGAGTTGCTTAGTTAAGTACAATAGTACCCCCATATCCACGGGGGATTGGTTACAGGGGGACCCACAGATAATAAATTCTGTGGATAACAGCAAATTCCCCCATTGCCATTGCCACCCCCTGAGCCATGCCAGGGAGTGAAGGGACAAGGGAGGTGAGAACTCTCCTCTCCTCCCTTCTCTCTCCCCCCCCCCCATCACCATTGCTGCCACCGGAGCCATGCTGGGGGGGGGGGCGAGAACTCTCCTCCCTGCCTTTGCTCCCTCCCCAGTCGCCACTGCCACCACTGGAGCCATGCCAGGGGGCAAGAACTCTCCTCCCTCCCTTCACCTTCCCCATCACCATTGCCGCCACAGAAGCCATCCAGAAGTTTCCTCACCCCCACCCACCCCCCACTGTTGCCAACTGTGGATAATTGAATCAGCAGTTGGTGAATCAGCAGATATGGGGTGGTACTGTACTTAGTTAAGTATAAACTGATACAAGAGACAAGAGTCCAGCCATTACCTTTAAAAAGAGAAGACAGTAAAGCTAAGAGTATCCACATCTTTGTCCAACTTTCTTTTTTTGAAAAAAAAATTTGGTCTTTTCTGCAGTTAGAAAAAAAGGATGAAGCAGCACTGGTGAAACATAGGAAGATTACAAAATGAGGATGGTGATGTGTAAGGTTTCTATAAAATGTGAATGAATGCCACAGCAATTCTATAATCAAAGTTTTGTTATACAGTAGGACCCCTGTATCCACAGGGGTTCAGTTCCCAGGCTTACCGGTACCACAGATACCAGAAACCTTGGGTAACAGCGAACACCATTGAAAATAATGGGGCATCTGGTTTAAAATACCATAGCGTTGCCTTGGAGGACCTAGAAAATGTCTAGAGGAGATGCTTCTCTAGGCGTTTTCTAGGAAGACTATGGTATGTGTTCTGTTTTGTGTCCCATGGATAACTGAAACCATGGATATTGGTTCTGCGGATAAAGAGGTCCTACTGTACTGTTGAAAGTAGTGGATTTTTTATTTTTATTTTGTTGGCTTTCCATGAATACCTTTCACTGGGTATCAGAGGCAGAGAGAGAGGTGCAATTTCCAGCTCTGTTTCATATATCGTAACCCTCAACTTTCCCCAACCTGAGGACATCCCTATACTGGCTGGGGAATAAGGGGCTTATAGTCCAACAAATTTGGAGGCTACCAGTATGGGAAGATGGGTGCATGCCAGAAAACTGGTGTGCCTTAGGAGCATCATTTCTTAAAGACTTACTCAATTACTGGTATTTCATTTCTGTCTATGATCTGATTGCTTTATCACCTAGCCAACATTCCCAACCATCCCTCTCCTCCCCACTCCAGATTTCAAGAAGAAGCAACACCAATGGATTGGCCCAAATGCAGTAAATCAAAATGGTAAGATATCAATATCCAGGGCATGGAAGAAGAAGTGTGGTTAGAGTCTACCTCTCAAACTAATTTTATACATGACTCTTCACCCCTGCACCAATGGTACATGTGAACCTCTCATATATACGAGTATACTATGAAAGAGATGCTGAACATACATTCTCATCAGTTCAGGGTTGTCACCCTTAATGTGCTGAAGCCTCATCTGTTTAAATTCTGCCATTGGCTCTATTAAAGTTCCTAACTTGAAACTATGGCCAGTTTGACCTCAGGTGGGACAAAATTTTGACTGGATTCAGTAACATGTTTTAGTCAATCAGTTGGTTAAGTGGGCTATGACAGCAACAACTGTTTCCCTCAGTTTGATGCCTCTTCAAACCTTGCTGATTTCAAGGAGTTACAGGCTTAAGTCTGCCTAAAAGATACAGTCACTGGCTTGGGAACTTTGCCCCTTAATTCTGGCCTGCCTAGGAACAATGATGACCGTATATACTTCTGTATAAGTCAACTTCATTATAAGTTGAGGGCAGGTTTTAGGGCCAAAATTATGGATTTTGATATGACCCATGAGTAAGTAGAGGGTCATTCTACAGAGAGGAGAAAGCACCAACATCACCTCAGGGGTCCAGCTGCCCCTGGCCTACACAATTTCCTTGCTCAGGCATTCAAAAAGACATTTTGCCACTCAAAAAAGGAGCCATCCCCCTCTCTGAATAGAGTGGCAAAAAATGAGAGCTTAATCCATCCCAGGAGAACCTAAAAGAAGCACTGACATCCTCTATTCTCTTGGTGCTCCTTTGAAGGAAAGCACCAAAAAGCTACTGCCATCACCATTTTCCTGCCCAGGGATTAAAAAAGGCCAGAAGTGGCACCACAGCAGAGAAAGTGGATAGCTGGTGCTTCTTTTAAGTTCTCCCAGGATGCTTTAGGCTCTCACCATTTGCCACTCTACTCAGAGAAGGGGGTGGGTCCTTTTCTGGTAAGAGTTAAGGTACAATACTTGCATTGACCTGTGGTTAAGTCAACCCAGGTTATGGGGGATGATTTTTGAGTAAAATGTCTAGACTTATACCTGAGTTTATACAGTATTCAGCAGTAAGGGAAATCACTCTGAACGTAACTATAGGCAGCAACCTGTTATTTATTATGGTGCTACATAGTCTCCGGCTAATCTATGCAGGCTAACTGAGCCCCAGCTCAAGTTCTTATCCTGAAACACTTTAGGGACTCAGTGGGGCACCTGCAATCTTATTATATGTTGCCATCTTTGGAGTGAGATGCAGCATGGTTGAACTTCAAATGTCTGGCAAAGAGGAATTTCATAAGAATACATTAGCCTTCTAAGCAAATGCAAGGTTTTTACTACAACATGTCATCAGGATCTCCATGTTCTACTACAACCAAAACATGGCATTCATTATTTAGCTCTGTAAATCAGAGAAGGGAAGACTGCACAATTGCAGAGTCTACTTTGTTTTTTTATAGAACCCAAAGATGCACTAAATACTTGCCTTTGGTGGAAAAGACATACTGCTGGGCCCAAGAATTTGGTTTGCATATCAGAATTGAACAGAAGTCACAGTACTCTTGAAAAAAATCTACTTCTAGTTATCCCAATACATTTATTTCAGTAGTAAAGAGGGGAGCCATTTCTTTGTTGCTGTTGTTAAAGAACTGGGAGTCAAAAATCCTCACTAGTCTAGTGCAAGTCATCTGAAAATCTACTAGTAGTTTCAGATCTCCTTCATGCTTACCCCAGCAGTAAATGCATCTTCTAATTGGTTACAGATGTAGCCTAATTATCACAATTCTACTATTTTATCTTTTTTAAACACAGGAGCTATGAGTGAGCGAATGAGGGGGCATGGGTGTGCTTGAGTGTTTAAGTGTGATTCTCAGTATGAGCTTTTACTCCCTCTAGTGGCAGGAAATACCTAGGCCAATATGGTAGATGCTGCAGCTCTACTCTCGTTCCTCCTAATTCTACCAAGCAAGCCCTTCTAAAGACTAAAGAGATTTTCAGACAGCATTTAACAGTGCCTACCATGGGATTAGGTCCCAGGAGAGGAACGGCATTCTTGCGCGGCAGGGGTT
Source organism: Gambelia wislizenii (assembly GCA_030847615.1). Lineage (NCBI taxonomy): Eukaryota > Metazoa > Chordata > Lepidosauria > Squamata > Crotaphytidae > Gambelia > Gambelia wislizenii. Next base: position 342,450,457 of record JAUMIR010000001.1, read on the forward strand.
CATTATCGGACGACGCCGTCCCTCTTCCGGGATCCTTTGTTGCACATCCATGAAACTTTGGAAGCGGCCACGCCATATTTTAAGCACGGGCAACTTCCGTGCTTAAAATATGGCGCAGCCGCTTCCAAAGCTTCACGGATGTGCAGTGAAGGATCCCGGAAGAGGGACGGCGGCATCTGAAAATGACCCAGTGCCACGCAAGAGTGCCGTTCCTCTCCCGGGACCTAATCCCGCAGTAGACACTGTTAAACGCTGTCTGAAAAATCTCCTGAGATAGATATGATGTTAATTGTATAATCAACCACAATTGGGGGTCCACAATCGGCATGTGTGTGTTAATTCTTATTCCCCTCATATGACATGGTTTGGATGAAAATGGCCTTCCCCACATCATTGTTCTTCACCTGCTCCCCATTTTTAAAAACAAAACCAGTGGTATATACACACCTATATTGTAAGATGTATGAATGCAGTGCATCTTATGGATATCTTTAAGTGTCAGTGAAAGTAATTCCAAAAGCTGAGGAGGAGAATGTGATTACGTGATTTATCTTTGGCTAAGAACAGCTTGTTTATGAATATTGTAGCTTCAATTGTTGCATCATTGCCACTAAACAAGGTTCACATATTGTGATGTACACAGGCATATACATTTGTCCCAGTACAGAAAATGTCATTAATGATGTAGCCCTATGAGATATGCCTTGCCTTTTATAAGGAACTGACATAAAAAGCAACTGGATTTTTTCTCCCATCATTGTTGCCAATTTTAGTGAAAAACAGGAGAACAGCAGATTCCTACTAATGAAGGGTTTGTTTCATATTTAATTAAGCAATAGTTACCGTATAGCTTTCAGCTTAAAGATGGGGGATTTGGGGGCAGAAAAAATGATTCTACACTATCTTTTGTTTAGTTTCATTCCATCGCAACAGCTCTGCCAGCTTCCACCCACATCCTCAAGGCCAAGTTGTTCAGGAAGAGAACAGAGCCTTCAAGAAAACCACTTATCTCTCACCCTATGCAGGTAACATGTAATAGGTAGGGTATAAAAGTCCTTATTGTGTATATTCCATGATGTTTAAAATGCCATTGGTTTACCCATGTTGCTCCAAAATAGCCAAACCCCACTATAGATTGGCATTTCTGATATTAAATGAGCTTGCTATTCAAGTTGCTGATATCAAGCAAATGTGGGAGTAGGACAACAACCCATCATGATGGCTACTGTAACAGAAGCTCATGCTGTTTCTCATTTTTTCTCTTAGTTCTGCTAAGGGAGTATGTGAGCATTGTAGAATATCCTGCCAATACAATAGTCCTTACATTTAGGTTTGTCGCTACAAGGAAGAACAACACATTTTTTCTTCTTTTCACAGCTCTAGAAGGAGCAACAAACAGAATTTCCAACCCTCTGGACAACTCCTCTGACAGTGATTATGACTTATGTTCTGCTCAGCAGCTGTAAAATATGACAGGTACAGATGTCTGATCCTCATACCCAAAGTCTAGATGTCCTTAGGACTGAATAGTAAACCACAAGGTGAGGTGATGTTTATATTATAAATTTAAACCAGTTTTGGATGAGAAGCAAATGTCATGGCATGTTTACACCATAAATATAAACCAGTTTGGGGTGGAAACCCATGAGAGAGCAAAGTCTTTAAAACTCATTGAAATATGTACTGTAGACATGTCCTCAGAACTAACCCTGTCTAGTTAATGGTAAATAAAGCTATATATTGCATCAGTGCATTACAGTTTCTGAAACTTTGGCCAGTAAGAATTTAATGAAATTCATTTTCTCTTCAGCAGATACAAGCAGAATTCAGTAAAAGAAAAAACTGAAGACCAGGTCAATCAAAAATCCTATTTTTCACCTGTATGAAACATCACAGACAACCATCCTGAAACCATTAACTTCCCTCTCTGCCTTCACAGGAATATGATGGTGAAGGCTGTGTACCTGTTTTTCCTAACATTGGGAAGAAGTGGGATCTTTAACCCCGTCACTGTTAATTATTGCTCTCTAAATCTGAATCACAAGTGCTGAAATTCTGCTGACTATTTTTATCTGACAGACAGGAAAATGCCCTTTGGGGTTAAGCTGGCAGACTAGATTTCCCAATGGCAATCACTTACAAAATTACAAGTCCTTCATAGTGAATAACTAGATGCCCCTTACTTGGGCACACTAAAATACAATACCATAAAAATGCCACAGATCTTGGTAAGCACTAGGTAGGAAGGATTTCTGACATCATGCAGTAAAGTTTCAGATTTCAGTACATACTCAGTAGCCATACATGCATATGCAGTGTGTGAGCTTATACAAGTAGCAATGTACACTAGATAAATGATCTGAGTAGCTCAATTAGAAAGGACTTAAGAGTTTAAAAACCTAGAAAAGCTGTTGTGTGAAAAGGACTAAGGCTCCTTTTTAGAATCGTTGAGACCATGAAAAGGAGGAAGAAAGGGAGAGGAAAAAGATGCGGCACACTTTTAAGACTTAACTGGTTTTTATTTTCACGTTAGCTTTCCTCGATATAAACCCACTTCCTCAGATGCAGTACTGAGTGGAAGCATATGTCTGTAGCCAATGTCCTATTGCACGAAGTGAAATATTCCATATTTTTGTAAATTATAGATGTTTTGCAGTTAAGTAAATATAGAAGCAGGATACAGCGAGTTTAATATAACTGTTAAATGTATTGTTTCATCTTTAAGGACAGCTATAATTTAATTTGTATGTTGTTTCTATTCTTGTCCATAATTAAAAGGATACAAAAAACAGAAGGAAAATCCATGCACCTAATGTGGAATGAGCTGTATGTAGTTTGTATATACGTGTCTTTTCAAAAGTGTGGTCAGAAGGTACAAGACATTTTGAAGTCTCAAAGATGGATGTTGTACTGTACACGTATAGCTGCTGAATTTTTTTACCTCATTCAGACCAACATTATGCCTCCCATAAATTTCAAAGGTGAGATAAACTATGTCAACTTCCTTCCTTGTTGTTTTCTTGGACAAAGAGAGCAGATTTGTTTGTTAAGCTGATGGATTCTGCTAGGAAGATCAAAATCATGAACTTGAAAAGTTCTACAGTTGGAGGTTTGGGTACAGTTCTGAGGGTTTTTTTTAAAAAAAAATGACACAAACCAGTTCATCGTTGGAGTTGTATACTGGGGCAGTAGTTTGTAAATTACCTGCACAAATCCTTTGTGAGGCATATAAATATCTCAGATATATAAATAACTGTGGAATTTCATTCCAATTGAAAAGTTGGAAAGGTGTATGCATAAATGCACACTCCTGGTTGCTCAGAGAACTTTTTAAACGTTGGTACCTGAAGAGATGGCTTGTAAAAGGAGGGCCAGTACGCAGGAGAAGATAGAAGTTATGGGCTACTAATGCAAAAGCTTGTGATTGTCTCCATAGAGCAATGAAGGACAGTGGATGATGTTTGGCCAGTCACCATCTTTCAACCTGGCAGGGTTGTTAGGAGAATAAATGGTGGGAACCATTTAGGTCTGCCTGGGCTCCACTGAGAAAAGTTAGACATTTTTTAAAGATGTAATTAAAAATTAAAAATAGAAGTGGCTGTCTTAGAAATGAAACTAACCAAACCAACAGCTTCTGAATGGATAAAATTATTATTTCACAAGGTATGTCTAGAATAAAAAGACTGGTTGCAGTTGGTTACATTTTATTTTTGTTTGCACTGCATTGCCTCACATTGCTTGGTGCCTCTGTAGTACATGCAAAATATACCCAAGTATATCTGCAGACTTTTACACATGACAAAATGATGTAACATGCAAAAATGAAATAAAAAGAGAGAAGGAACTGACACACCACCATGAAGTTACTAGTTCAAGGCCAGAATTTAAACACCATCCACAGCAAATAATTTATTTCTGGAATCATCTTAAGCACTCTAAAATGGGTATTCCTGCATGGCAGGCAGCTGGACTAGATGACCCTTTTGGTCTCTTCCACTCTATGATTCTATGATTCAAAAAAAAAAAATCAAATCTACTCCCTTTGGGCTAAACACATCTCCACCACTTTGGTCTTTCTTCAGGTCTCAATTTCTAATACAAGAGGGAGATGGTTTAATATTACATTGGATTGAAATTGGAGAATTAGAAGTTAAATTACTATAAGCAGGGTATTGACTTTTAATTATATAAGAGCAGAATGAAATGAATCAATGTAAATAATGAGGCATTATGATCAGTAACTGACAACAATAAGGAAAGAACAAATGAATGATGGAAATTACAGTGCTTAAGACAGATGAAACATGGTGCTGGAGGATAGCGATTTTTGCTCCATGGGGAGGACAGATGCACCAATGGATCTTTTAAGCAGGATACAGAAAACAGGAGAGGTCAGGTATGACTATGTGATGTTAAAGGCCTTCTTGACACAAAACAGAAGTCAAAAGGGAATGTGTTTAGCAACCCCCCACAAAAGAATCAATAACAAATCAACCAGCTGCAACTTCATTTCCAAAAGTCATTATCATAAATCTGTGTGCAGTTCATCAAATTTTATTACCATAATTAATCACAGATATGGATTTGTCTGCATCAAATTCCAAAAGCATTCAACCTGGTCAAGACTATTAGTAGTCAATTTTTCAAATAAATAAATTATGGACAAGCAATGGGGATAAAGTGCTTAGCAAAGTTGTTCTGATTTTTATTAAGTTTCCTCTGTTTTCTCAACCAGTAGCTAGTGTTTCTTGTCAACTGAAAAAAATGAGATAATGAACAAGGGAAGCAGCAGAGGCCCTCATTATCTAAGCCCTGAATTACACCCAGAGGCCATTATTAAAAAGGATCTGGATCTGGATATGTTGACAGCCCACAAACGCCTGTAAGCTTCAGTGACGCATACCCCACTTACCAATTGAGACATTAGCATGTGGACTGTTATTCCCAAGTATAAAAATGCATAGTGATTGAGCTTTGCCATCTTGCCTTTAAACAAATTCCATTCTATTTGACATTTTCCACATGCCTGATATATCCATTATGCATCATCTGTATGTCTCTGTCAGAGAAGAATATATAGACTAAACAAGCCCTGGTGGGCTCAAAATGGTGAACACACACACTGGACAGGAGAAATATGCAAGACAGCTAGCTGCTATGGTAACATAGGAAACCTACAGCTTAGCAAACCTCCAATTCTGCTCCCCCACCAGCAGTTAGGTTTTTAAAAAGACTACGGTGGCACCAATGTTTTTTTAAGCAGAATTCCTATAGAGGAGTTGGAAGTGTGGACTATCTTCATGCTCAGTAAAGCTGGGAGGTGTGGACAGTCTTCATGTTCAATTCCCCTCCCCATGTAGCAACTAAACCTTTTTTAAAGGTTCCGCTAGTGCCAATGGGAGCTTTATTTAAGCCTAAAAACTGAGGAGGGAGGGAGAAAGAGAATGGGAGGGGGGATGAAACAGAGATAAATGGGTGGGAAGAGAACTGAACAGATGAGTGGGGAATCAGACACAGTGTGACCTGGCCCTGACTCACCGCACACACTTTGAGTAGTTGCTTTGATCAGTGCTGGCATGAGGACAGGGAAGGTTTCTCAGGAGACAAGGTAGCCCTCAGGCCACAAAAGGTTCTCCACCCTTGCTCTATGGGAACGTGAGGATGGACGGACACATGACTGAAGCTGGGAGTAGGTGATGGAAGTATGTCAAGGGCAGGACAGTGCTCTCAATTTTTCAAGTGCCAAAAGAAATATCAATACATTCCTAAAAGCACGCATTTTGCATCAGGAATGCTGATTTCTCCTTGTCATCAAACGGTGTACATAAGTGTACAGAGTTCTTTATATATCTATCTATATATCTATTCTAACATATTAAAGTAGAAAACTGCACACACACACAAACACACACAGAGTTGTGTGCACACAAACACACACAGCACCAGATCCAAGCTGCTGTCAATAAGTATGCCTCAAGCAGCTTAATTGGAGCAATGCCTTTACACATCAGCTAAGAGTCTGGGCCTTTATTTGCATTTAAAATTATGGCTTGAGCTGACTCCTTTGTCAGCACAGCTAGCCATTAAAGACTGCCAACATTCAGTGCCTACTTATGCTTATGAACTGAACCCTCCAACAGTAGCATTCCTTCTCAACACAGCATTAAATCATACATTCCATCAGTATAATGCAGGCCAAAAAAAGTTCCCCAACTCTGCTCCCCAAAGCCATTTTTAGGCCCACAGGGTTCTCCAGAACTTTTTGTAAGGTTTTTTTTTGTTGTTGTTGTTGCCAAAAATCCCCACACACATCTCTTAAGGGGAGTGGGGAATAATTCTGCCAAGTTTTTGGCATCCCAAGATGGATGAGGACCAGAAATTAACTCCCTGTTTTGAAAAAGGCTTCTCCTGGGCTTGAAACAGTCACCTCAAAGTGGCAAGATTATTCCCCGTGACCCCAGGAGGTATGTGGGTTCATTTTGAGCCAAATGTTTTTTAAAATAAAAGCTAATTTGAGGGGTGACAGTGCAGCACGGGGAATGACATTCTAAAGTTCCCACAGGCAGACAATATACCCCCCCAACCCTGGCAGTTGCCCACCCCTAACATAATGCCTACACAAATAGGTTTCTCAAGACGACACTTCCATGTTTTCATCTCAGACCTCAATAGCTAGCAAGAATCCATTTCTTAGGCCACTGTAACAAAGAATACTGTCTAGGAACCCTGACTAGTATCCTGACCAAGAAGGGCCTCGAGGGGGGAGAGGTGGTGGTGGATACCCAAAGGATGGGCTTGGACCTGTAGGATATGGAGGCTGAGAAGGAACAGGAAAACTAGGCACTGTAGGTTGAGTAGGATATGGGCACTGTGGCTTTCCGTCTGATGGAAAATACGGATTCTGAGGGAACCCTGGTCCTGGAGCCCTAGGAGGGGGTTGTGGGTATCCTGGTCTATTAGGAGGTGCTCTGGATGGAGACCATGAGTACCCAGAAGATGAAGAAGAGTCGCTTGCCTGAGACTGGGGAACTGAATCCCCAGCAGGCACAGGTGGGTATCCAGGACCTGAGAGTGGTTTATAAGGAAACGGAGATTGGGGATTTGGTTGCGAAGCAACATATCCTGCCATAACAGGTGTCCCAGCAAAAGGAGCTGGTTGGAGAGCGCCATGAGCTGATGGGCCAGTAGGCATGCAAGGGGATAGACTATAAGGTAAAGGAAAGGGTGGTCCTCCAGCTGAGCTAGTCTGTGGCTGCTGAATTACAGGGCCAGCAGGTATGCTGGAAGGATGTTGATGGTTGAATGCAGTGCTGTTGGATGGTTCTTGTGAAGACTGAGATTTCCTCAGCATTTCCTGAAGCTTTTCCACCTTCACCCGTCGCAGATGGGATAACTTCCTCATGGAGGAAAACTGCTCAAGAAATGTCTCCAGAGGCACTTCACCCTCCAGGAACTTTTCAGCCATTGCCTGGAAGGTAAAAGATAACTATTACAATGCTTCCATTTGCAAAAAGGAGCCAGGCTCTCTGCTGTGCTTTGCAATATATTCAGGTTTTCTTACAACCTTCTAAGTAAGAAGCTATTCAAATTGCCCTACAAATGCTCAGTATGATAATACAAAGACTGAAATGTTTACTCTTTTCCACAAGCTAGAGAAAGACAAATGTAGAATCAACCCACACTGATCTAGAACCTATCTTAAGGTTACTAAAAGAAAGGACTCTAGATAGAGAAACCACACAAACTTTGATAAAATATATTTCACACCAATAAGTAATCTGGGGCAATTGTACTGTTAGTTTTTGTTTTGCACTCTGTTTATGTTCAGGGGGTTTCTCTCTCCAGTATATTTTGTAATTTCACTGTTTCTACCCAAGAAAAGGTGAAATGCCATAGAAGCAATACAAGCAATGGAGAACTCCAGAAAGTTCACTGGATTAGAATATGAATAAAAAAAAGTGGCAGAATATAAAACTTAGGGGTACAAATTGTGTGTGTGTGTTTTATACTAGTTCAGTAGTGAAAGTAGGGGGAAACCTGACATTTTCTTGCTGAAATCTAATAATTTCAAATTTCAATTGATCGGGAATTTCTCTCCCCAAGTAAAACTAGAAGTCTGTCTCTCCACAGACCCCACCACTGTGAGGCCAAAGAAGGAGTCAAGCAGAAAATTTCCTGTACAGTCAGACCCCCATATCCACAGGGGTTCAGTTCCCAGACTTACCATGGATACCGGAAACCATGAATAACAGAGACCACCATTGAAAATAATGGGACTTCTGGTTTTAAATACCACAGTTGCCTTGGAGGGCCTAGAAAATGTCTAGAGGATGCCTTTCTAGGCATTTTCTAGGAAGACTCCATGGTACGTGTTCCCCTTTTTGTGTCCCACAGATAACCGAAACCATGGATATTGGTCCCATGGATACAGGGGTCCAACTGTATTGTACTACTGAGAGATGAGCTACTATGAGCACACAGTCACCACTCCTCCACCCTCCCATCCACACAGAATAGGCTAGATGAAAGCCTGGACCTTCTCAAGCCATTGTCCATTTTAGTTTACATGTTCTAGAAAACTGGTAGCCAACCTAAACATTTTCTCAGTAGGGTATAGTGCCACTCTAGGTGTGGCCATAAATACCCTTATATAGTTTTCCATCTAATCTACTGAACTGGGAAGCAGAGCATTTGACTGCAGAACAGTGTTCTGCCAAACAAGAGTGCCGGCACAACTTCTTTTGCAGGTACTGAGCCATCTTCTGCAGATAATGACACAATTTTTTGTTGTCTGCCTATTTAAGCCACCTATAGTGCCAGCTGGCCACCCATATTTTTGCAAACAACAGAGGGCCACTGCAGCAAAGCATTTGAACAATGTAACTGAAAAGAAATTAAGAGATTATTCCCATACTGCCTGGACTTTTATGTTGTGGGAACCAGGAAGCCCTAAGTCTCTAACATTTGGGCAAAAGAGGCGAAAGCATGACTTTAAAGTGACCCTTTTGGGGTAAATTTTAAGCACTGAAAATCATCAAAATTAAATTTCATTTCTTCTCAGGTTTAAATCATAGACTGACCTCAGATTCTTCTTCAATTTTCTGCCCCTCTACCTGAAGAAGATTTAGCAGGGTACCAGGCTGTATTGCTTTTGAGTATTTCTCTGGGGAACAGAATTAATAAGAGTGATTTAAAAGGTCACAGTACACCAGCATTTCTCTTCAACTTCATCTCAGTGATGACACCAGCACCTAGCTGTGCTCCAGCGTTCACATACACACAAGGGATCCCAGTTTCTATAATAAGAGTCCTGTCTCCCTAATAATCACTATCGTGGACCATCTAACCATAAGTGAGGGGAAATAGATGATTCCAAAGAAGAACCGAGAATTCTGTTGTCACAGATACAAGCATTACACCAGCAGAGCTTTTGATGGCTCTACAGCAGCAGTGGGCATAATGTGGCCCATGCAATGCATGCAGTCACCAAACACTACTTTTGTCGACCCTGAAGTCCCTTTTAAAAAATATCAGCAGAGTTTTGGGGCAACTTTTTGACCAAAAATCATGCATAAAGCACCCCCAAACACATGGAAACACTAAAAAAAACCCCATCCTATTCCGTGCCCCAAAGAATCCTGTACTTCTCCCCAAAACTTCCATTCTTCTCTGCAGTCCCTCTCAAAATGGTGACAGGTGACAGAGGTATTTGAGCTTGCTCTAATGAAGAGCAGCCCATGGAGGAGGGTCTGTGGGGGGAGGTTGGCCCCTGGTCCCAATGCAGTTGCCCACTGCTACTCTACAGATACAAATGTCAATGACAACCTATAAGCTACTAGAGGTTTCTAGTTGTACTAGAACCAAACTATCTTCTCATGCGTCCCCCTGCATCATTCAGATGCACTTGATGGTTAGAGGTGACAAAAACATGAACCATCTCCAAATCAGGATATCTCAACTTTACATGTACACCCACACTACAGTGAGGATGAATAGTCAGAGATTATCCTGATTAGACAAAGGCTTTTGGCTGTACTCCACCTCATCTCACACCTGGGTGAGAGAAGGCTGATATGAAATTTCACCTAATTTTGCCTTCTGCTCCTGGCATCGCTCAACCAGCTTTTGCAGCTCCCGATATTTATCTGAGAGGTTTGCACGTCCTGTTTCTAAAGGTTCCTGAAACGTCAGGTTCTGTTCCGCCAGGCTACGGTTTGTGGCCAGAGCCATCTCCCTTTCTAGCTGTAGATCCTGGACCTAAGAAAGACAATCCACTGTTAGGGAGCTTAAGTTCAATCCCTTCTCTTCAATCTAAGAGTTTTGATGCATTTTAAGAGATACCTCATTAGAGTCCAATGCTAGCCGCTCAATCTCCTCTGAATTCTCTTGCAGCTCCTTCAGTTCATCCACTGTCTTGTCTCTGAAGGACTCCATCTTCTGGGGGGTTCATTAATATTTCTGGTATGAGAAAGAGGACATGAGTGAATAACATGTCTCATCCCGACTTCTGGGTATTCTGATCTTATCATCTACTTGGTCAAAAATTACAGCCCTGCTACAATTCAGGCACAAGTGCACTGGGCTATAGAAATGGTCCTGCCATTTATATAAGCCAAGTTCATACATCCATCAGGAAGTGAAAAACCATGCACAGGGAAGCAATAGGTTCACTTCTTCTTTCCCCACTGGAAAACCAATATTCAGATTCCCCCCCCTCTAGTAGCATGAACAAATGTATGCATTTTTAGGGACAAAAAAATATATTTGTATGCACAATATTTTGCACCCACCCACCCCATCTTCTGGCTCGTTCTGTTTAGGAACTCTTTAAAACCAGGTCTTTGGTTTTTAGAACAATGGAGATTTCATCTAGCTTTTTCTCCATCCTTCCTGTTCATTTACATGACTGCTCTTGTACACAGCTTTGGCACAAAAACCATTTTGGATATTGCTCTCATCTGTTGTTTAAAAAATTAACAATTTTTATATCACTTTTGAAAGCCAAAGTTTCAAATTGCAGTTTAATGACTAAAGCTGAATCAGGAAGAGGAACTAACAGCTTGGTACTGTAATGTAAAGGAACTGGTACACTGACATGCACATTACCCAATCTATGGACATTGAATAAAGAAATAATAAAGGAACTAAAGCTTAGGTCTTTTTATAGCCCTGCTTCATATTATGTGACAGCATCTTCCTGTATTCTCTTCACATCACCTGCCTAAGGGACAAACTATTCTAAATTACAACATTTCCGTTCCATAGCAGGTCAGTTATCAGTGACTACCGAATAAACAGAGGTAGTGGTCCTTTTGCCATGGACCAAAAAAGAGCTCCAAATCTACTCTTCCATTCCCCATTTTTCATACTGATGAAAGAGGGACAAACTTTTCACCCTCTCTGTTTACTGCTTTTTCCCAAGCATCAAACATAATCAGTGCCCTTGTAGTGCCATCCCAATCTTGTACCTTGACCATCTGCTGGGCATCCAAACAAAGCCTTTTCTACCTAGTTATCAGCCAAGATCACACAAATGCAGCTTCTCTGTACAATAAAGCTTACACCAGACTCCACTGATTGGGGCTGATCCTGGGATTCAATGAACCCAGACATTCTTGGGGGAGGGCACAGCCAGGATGACGTCTTAGCCTTATCATCATTTTATCAGATCTTTCAAACAAAGCTTCTCCCCCATTATTCTCTACATCTGATCTCATAAAAGACACAACAGTTATGCTGGACTGAGGGTGGCGCCCCTGGGCCGTGAACAGCTTGAACAGCTGGAGGTGAGATAGCATCTCTTGCTTTTTTCAAAAAAGTTTAATTACAATGATTGTGGGAGGGAGGCATTTGAGATTACAGCATTGGGGAAAAGGAATTTACTGGGTACACTGGGTACTGGGGGGTCTTCGGGGCCACAAAAACAGACTTCTGAAATTGCTGCATAGGCCACATTTTCACCACCACCCATTTATCCCATCACCTGAAGCACCGCAAAAAAAAAGTACTGAGGCTTACCTGCCATTATTAAAAAACAAACAAAGAAACAGAAATCTAACTATGGATCTCCTTCAATTACGTATGGTATTGGCCTGTATCCTTTTCCAAATATTCTGACAGAATGTCTCAGCCTCTTAGAAACTTGAATTCATACACATTACAAGACACAACCCTGAGACAGCTGGCCACTATTATAACCTCCTACTACCTGCTCCTGATTCTTCTCTTTCTGGTTCAAATGACACATCTCATAGGCTTGGTTCTGGTGATTCTGCATCTGTATCTGTACACGCAAGAGAAATAAAGTCAAGCTTGCACTTGTATTTCAAAACTGGATGAATAAAAGTTCTTCAGCTGTGGGGGAAATGAAAGTCTAAGTTTCATGATGACTGCCACTGTTTCAGCAGTACTAGCATGGCCCCTTCACACTTTATATTTTTAGGTATGTATCAAATATGTTCTGAGTGTAGACTTGGAAAATGTAAAATGTTCTGAGTGCAGACCTGGATTTAAAAAAAACAAAAACATTTGCAAACAGTACAGGTTGGCTTGCAAGGAAGCTGTGCAGATCAGGAAGGCTGCAGTTCCCTGCTGAGTTTATTTTTTGCACCGAATCCACATTTCCTTTGTGTAGCACAGGAAATTGCTTTCTGTATGTAGGCACCATGATAATGATGAAAGATTATCATGATACAGTCATGATACAGGATACAGAGCAGGATACAGTCATATTTAGCAAGCCCCTTGATGAACCCCTGTGACCAGCAGGGAATGTGTGCTACTTAGTGACGAGGAGCTAGGTAAAATTTCACTACAGAGTTTTCTAATGTATCACATGTATGTTAGATGTGTAATTACATGTGTATCTTTATGTTGTAAATTGTATGTGTAATTTTATGTTGCATATGGAATTTATCCCATATTTGCCAGTTCATAATGCAAAGATAACGGGAAGACAGAGTAAAACTATAACAATGGCAAGTGTATTTTGCACAAGTCATTTATGGGGGCTGTGAAAGTGGCAAAAATATCCCAGAATAATCGACACTAAAACACACAAATCTCATGTGGGCATGTACTGCCTACATATACAGCTATTAGCATAAAGACCATGAAGCTGACACAGTTGTGGGAATAAATTTCATGGAGTGATAATGGGAAGAGAAGAGTAATCTGTTGCTAACCCCAAGTGGTGGGAAATGTTAGCCACCTTTGCACTTCATGTACTGGAATACCACTAGCTGTATTTAATTATGTACCTTGGGATGATGGTCTGAATCCTACCATTTCTCTCAGAACATTAAATTGGGGGAATTCAGATAAGTGACCTTTGAATCAATGGGTATACCCTGGTCAGGAGTAACAATAAGATTTACACTGAAGTCTTTGACAAAGCAGACATGCATGAACAACAGGTGCTCATGTATCACAGGAAAATCAGCAATGACAGCAAATAGCAAATTGGAGCAGCAGAGGTAAGTCAGTGTAAGCGTTCAGTTGCTATCAGGTTGCGCAAACTGTGTCCCTCCACTCCACCTGTGTGACAGCTAGAAAAAAAAAATCTAGCACAGTCATTCAAACTGATTAACCTAAATAAATAGGCAATCTCCTCCCCCTGCTTTAATGTGAAACAAAGATTTGTCCCAGAAATCCAGTTTCAGTACCAGTATGTAGCCCCAGAGGGGCCTAAATACCCTAAAGACACTTGATGCTGTCTCATCTTAGAAGCTAAGCAGGGGCAGCCCTGATTTGTATTTGAATGGGAAACCCCCAATGAATACCAGGTGCTATAGGTGATATTTTGGAGGAAGGCAGTGGCAAAACCACTGGAGTATTCCTTGCCTAAGAAAACTGGACAAAATACATGGGGTTTCCATAAGTTGCCACGTCACTGGAAGACAAATACACATACACAGGTAACCCCAGAAGAATTCCTTAGAGCAGTGGTTCTTAACAAAAAAAATTTAACCAGGGACCCCCTTTAAGTCTCTTTTGTTGCTGAGGACCCTCAAGACTTAACTCAAGATTTAAAACTATGATGATAATGATAGTGATGATGATGATACAATTACACCATCCATGAACTCTTCCCTCAGAAGCACTGGAGGGGGAGGGAAGACTTTTCTCTTGCTTCTTCCTGCAATTTTGTGGCTGGAGCTGATTGAATGGCAATGTGCAGGCCAAGCCAGCCCGCCTTTGCCTTGGCTCCTGTCATGTGCAGGGAGGAGGAGGAGGCGGGCCAAGGCGCCTTCAAGCCTTCCCGGACCCCCTGTGAGGACCCCAGGTTAAGAGCCACTGCCTTAGAGACCAGAGAATCCCTTCGCGTCCACCAAGAAGAGCGCCATTGCATCAGCAACCAAAGCAGCCTCTGCTCGATCGCTCCCCAGAATGACTGGAACCCCAACTCCCCTCCCAAGCCAACTCAACCGAGCTCGTCCGCCCGCCCGCCCGCCCGCCCGCCCGCCGCTGGCCTCCCCCGGGGAGAAAGGCGAGAGAGGGCGAGGGAGGCAGACAGTTAACCTCCCCCCCTCCACCGCCTGTCCAGTAAGCCGACAAGAAGCCATTTGTCTTTTCTCGCGAGATCGTGCGAGAAAGGGTTAAGCGATAAAGGCCCCCAATATAATAACCGCCATTTACCTGTGCGGAGGAGGAAGCGGGGGAGAAGAGGAAACGAGAGGGACAGGAGGGGGGAATCCCCTGACTAGTTCCGGCTTCCGGTTCAACGCCGGAAGCCGTCCCCGCCCGGCCTATTTAGCGAAGGAATAAGGAGAGACATCCAGGACGGGTAGTTCCTCTCCTCCCGTGAATGAGATGGTTTGGTCGGCTGGCGGAGCTAATAGCCCGGTGCTTTCTCCCCTCGGCGGCCATTTTGTCAGCCGAGGGTGAGCCTCCAGGGGGCCAAGGAGGAGGCGTCTCGCGGGCGGGGGCGGAGCTTCCCAGCGCCAACCGCACGCGCCGCACGGCCGGCTGGCTCGAGACAAGCCAGGTCCTCTGGCCACGTGGTGTCGCGATATCGCGTCGCGACGGAAGTGCCTGCGTGCGTTTAGTCCGTGCGAGTCCCAGCAGGGGCTGAGTTGTGCTCCCGTTCGCTGCCTGTGTGGACGAGGGTCGCCAGGCTGAACCCTGAGCGGACTCCTGATTGACCTTAACGGTCGTGGAGAAGAGGGGGCAGGTGCGGCTTGTCATGCCGCCAGGCAAGAGGCGACACCCGGTGGGATCCCCTCCCTGCACAACCCTTGAGTCCGAGACTCCTGGAGCTGGAAGAGGCCACAAGCATCCGCTCTCTTAAACACCTGGGCGCGCTGCCATGCTAAGCTGTGCACAGACCAGAGGTTAACGCTTAATTTTCTGAACACCCGCTTCAACATTCAGATCTCCCGCTAAGGTGGTAGAAGGAGAAAAATGGCAACTTATAGTGGAGAATAGGCATGCCTGCATTTGCGAGAATGGGGAATGGGAAAGATAAAGAGAGGAGGGAAGGGGGGCAGGCGGTTGGAGGGGGAGTCCTGGCTGAGGAGCAACCGTGCAAAAAGACGCAGAAATGTCAGGAGGCGCCTGACCCACCTCCTTGGCCTGGACAACCCTGGGCTGCGGAGCATCTCTTCCCTCTCTCTCACACACACACTCCACCAGCCCCACCAAGAGGGTGCCTCCTTCCAGCCCTCCAGTCTGCCCACAACCGGCTTCTCTCCCCCTTCCCACCGATCCCATTTGCCCAAGGTAGAGACACCCCTCCAAGACATTGCTTTTGCATTCCCCACCACTTTCCCACATTGGAAGGTGCTTCTCTCTTCTTTTTTGTTTTTATCGCCACGGTTTTACACATGGGGTTCTGAAGTATGGACTGGAAGAGACTGCTCCTAATTAAGCTGTACAGTACACCCAGGAGAGGGTCAAACACTGATTTTGTTAGCGGTACCAATAAATATAAGTTTATTTTATCAATAATTTACTTTTTTATTCCTGTGAGTGGTTGTGTAGGCAGGGCTCAATGCATTGCTTTGCCCCCGGGGCCTATAATGCTTTTAAGATGGCTTATCCAGTCCAACCCCCTGCCATGCAGGAATACCCAATCAAAGCACTCCTGACAGGTGGCCATCCAGCCCCTGTTTAAAAACCTCCAAAGAAGGAGACTCCACCACACTCTGAGGCAGTGCATTCCACTTCCAAACAGCTCTTACTGTCAGGAAGTTCTTCCTAATATTCAGGTGGAATCTCTTTTCCTGTAGAAATTGAAGGAGCTATCTCCAATTTATTGTAGCAACCCTGGTTGTGAACTTCAGTTCTCTGTCTCTTTGGAAGGCTTCAGTAGCAATTTTGGGGCATGCCTTTTTTTTAAGACTATAGTCTGTCGAAATTAATTTTCTATTCAATGTATTTTATTTTCTAGCATGTGTTTTAATATATTTGGTGCAATAGGAATAATTGTATTGAAGACACAAATCAGTATAATGTCCATGTACTGGCTCAGAAAACTAACAGAGGCTTGTGGCAGCTTAACTCCTTAAAAAATTTATTCACGGACTGCAGCCTGCTTCATCAAATGTATGAAGACAAAGTAGGCTGCAGCCAATGAAATCTCATACCAAATAAAATGTGCTAGTCTTTTAAGATACAAGACTTATTTATTTTCTTTTATTTTTAATGGACTAATAAGTCTCCCCTCCTGGAAATTCCTACTGGAAAATGCAATTTCAAAATGCATTGGAATCCCAAAGCTGAAGTTGGTTGCTTATTTGTAGTTTGTTATTTGTGTGAAATTTCAGAGCCATGTTGGGCTCTGTCTTGTAATACTGGGAATTGACAAGTGGCACCAGTCGGTGGTGGCAGGATGGGCTGGGTGCCTTGCTGTAAGTGGAACATTGTACACAAGAGCCAGAGGTCACATGGAGCCAGTAGCAGGTTGAGTGTGGGGGTTGGGGTGCGAGAACTGGTCCAGGTAACAACACAAAAACACTCATTTGAATCACAGACATTTCTGAGCTAGCAACAGTCAACTGCACAGAAAGTACTAAAGCAAGTACTGTAAAGTCAATATGAGGGGAAAATTTAGGTGGGGGGACCTGAACTTTGCAAAAGTGCAAAAGCACTCCTTTGGATCCCTATTTCCCCCTCCAACAGCACTACATTGCACACACAAAAAGGAAAGTGAAGCAAGTGATTTGGAGACCACAACCGAAATCCTATTATTAATGCTGACTACAATAGACGCATTAAATCCCACTGATTCACTTTATTATTATTTATTTATTTATACCCCGCTCTTCAGCCACAAGGCTATCAGAGCGGCTTACAATTTGTTTTAAGCAATAGCTATTTACACATCTACACTGCATTAAGCAGTTTCCAATGTGTGATAGCTAACTTGTGTCTTGAATCACCATTTAACTATTGATCGAATGGAATTGCTCTGCTTGGGACTAACAAGTTCCCAGGCCATGAGTGCAGAGCAAAGGCTTAGGAAATTATCTGTGCAACTACACAAAGGTATTCCTTTGAATCTACAGTAGGACCCCCGTATCCATTGGGGTTGGTTCGGGGGTAGGGCATGGATATGGAAAACTGGATAATAGCAAACGCCATTGAAAATAATGGGACTTCTGTTTTAAAAGCATGGTGGGATACATAGAGTTGCCTTGGAGAACCTAGAAAATGGATAGAGATGACACATTTTCTAGGAAGACTATGGTAGGTGTGCTGTTTTGTGTCCTGTGGATAATGAATCAGTGGATATGGGGGTCCTACTGTACATGCAGGCCATTGTATAGAAAAGGCAAACTGAAGCAGGTTAGAAAGATAGGGAGAGGTGAGACATTTTTTAAGTTTTTTTTTTTTTTGAAATATTCAAAGTAAATTAGCAAGCTTCAGGAACACCATTATTCTGCAGTTGGTTATGTGCCTCCAGCATGCCAGTTAAGATAGGGTGGAAAGCAAACCTGCATGCCTCGAAACTGGTACCACACCCCTAATACTCCAAAGTTTAGAGCAGTGGGGAAATAATGGTTGAGAATTATTGTGACAGTCCATCCTACACAACACAATAGCATCCACTTTTCTCAGAAGTGGGAGAACAAGGGATTGGGATCTTCCAGAACAATCTGCTCCATGTTATGTGACATATACCCAAGTGTTCCTATATTCCCCAGTTAAAAAAATAGCAACAAAATTGTCTTCTTACTGGTGGCAGCAGTGGTCTCTCCCTCTGCAAAGGAGAAGGCATTGTTTTCACCTCATTCTTGCATGTGAGAACAAAAGAGAAGGAAAAAGTTTTCACTGTAATGTGTGCAATTATGAAATTTCTTGGGTTTTTTTTGTTTTGTTTTGGTTTTTGCAAACAAGTCTTGTGTAAAACATGTTTTTTGTGTAAAACATTGCCTTTGCCACAAAATAAAATACTTTGGGTGAAAAATATGGTTGTAGAAAATACAATATTTTGATGGGGGGGGTTGTTTTGTGTGTGTGTGTGTGTGTGTGTGTGTGTGTGTGTGTTTTGCTATTGCTGCTTGACACAGGGGTGGAAAATCTTGCTGCAGTTGACCATTTTCTTCTGCTGTGTGACGAATCAACATCTTCTCTTTTTGAGGATGAGAAAATTTGGAAATACAGTCAGCCCTCTACATCCATGGCTTCTATAGGCTCAGATTCAACCAACCATAGCTCAACTATGGGCTTTTTCGGACGGGGTTTTGCAACGCGAGCAGCCTCGTCCCTGTTGCGCGGCTGCTGCGCTGCAGGACGTCCATTTCAGATGATGCTGTGCCTGCGCCGATACTGTTGCGGAAGTGCTGGGAGGCTGCAGTGCCATATTTGGCGATTTCCTAATCACGATCAACTTTCGTGGTTAGAAAATTGCCAAATATGGTGCGGTAGCCTCCCAGCACTTCCGCAACAGTATCGGCAGGGGAGAGCGTCATCCAAAAGGGACGCCCTGCAGCTCAGCAGCCTTGCAACGGGGACGAGGCTGCTCGCATTACAAAACCCCATCCGAAAAAGTAATATATTGGGGGGGGGGTCTGAAAAGCAAACCTTGCTATTTGCCATTTTGTATAAGGGACACCATTTACATTTTGTGTGTTGTGTCTTATTTAGATGTAAGCCCAAGGACAGGGATTGTAGACCATTGGGGAGGGGGCTAAAGGGCAAGGTATAAAAGCTTCAGATAAATACATGTTACATTTTTTAAAATTAAGTTTTTGCAACAATCCAGTATTTTAAAAAAATGGTTACACTTGCAATCTACTGCTAAAAATAGCATAGGCTATTCAAGCTAGATTACTCAAAGTGACTTGCATGACAGTTCTACATTCATAAATCTAACTTTATAAGAAAAAAGATAGGAATTGTGGTTAGCTGTCTTTCTCTTGTGGACTATCTAAAGTAAATGTTATATAAGCTATGTTCTTTCTTCAATTTGTTCCCAATGCTTTCCTCTGGAGATATTCCATTGTCAAGAAATGGGTAAAATGGAAGCATGGTGGGATACATTATGGCAATTCCTGATGTCTAAGAAATGGAAATTGTAAGTTTGTTAATACAAATGACTCCCTCTTTAGAATGAGTTGGTTTGATATGCTTTAATTGCACATCATTAGTGGCTTTCAGGCTTAGTTCATTAGTCCCACCTCATCTTCTCAGCTGTTTTCATTTTTAAGCACCTAGACCTGTAGTGCAGCTTTTCCAACATGATGCCCTCCACGTTATGGACAACTCTCAGCCTTCTTGAACCTGGTCACTCTGCAGAGTAAACAGCAAAAGGGCATCGGCTTGGACAAGGGTGTTGAATTGGAAGGCTGAAGTACCTACTGATAAATATATCCAGTATCAGGGAAGAACAGTCCCAGCTTTGACAAACCAGATGGAACCCTCTCTGGCTGGTAAATCTGCTATAGCCCTTCATGAGGACAAATCCAATGTCTGTTCAGATGTTTAGTTCAAATAGTTAGTCTCATGAAATTAGTATCTAAGGGGGTTTCTGCACATTTTTAAAAAGAATAAAACTAAAACCTCAGTGTCAGGAAGAAACAAAAAGTGGCTCCTTCAGTACAAATGAAACTGCGCTATCTATATATTAAACCCCCTGAAAGCTTTGGTGAATTAAACTTTTTGTCTGATGCCTAACAACTATGTCAAGGAAGGTGCAATGTGAGTATGTGTGGAGTGGACGTTCCACACTCACCTAATCTTTGAAAGTGGGGTGCCCTGAGCAGGGCATCCACTGATAACCTAAACCAACGGACTGGTTTATATCGGAGAAACCATGTGAAGCCTGATATCAGACAGAACATTAGATAAGATGGCTGGTTCAATCACTCCCCTAGAGACCAGTGAGGGTTGTAATTTTTGGAGACAGGAGGTTCAAACAGCATATGATCATGTGACAGACTCATTTCTTTAAACTTCATGATGCACCTATATGGACACATATGTCCATGGACACATAACAAAAGGTATGGGTGAGGGGAGAAGGGCCCTCTCCTTTTCACAGTTTGTGTCTTGCAGTCCATTGTCTGTACTCCTTTTACCTTTAGAAAAGGAAGTGAACCTGACGAAGGATCTGTTATTCCAACATACCTAACTGCCAGAGTACATGCAACAGGATGTTTCAGAGACACTGCTTGTCATCTGGCTCCAGTCTAAAACTGGACTAGTATAATCTGTACAGTTCACAGCACAAGCAGCTTCTCATAATGAGCATGGAGTTGGAGGGAACGGAGTTCTTGCCCACACTCTGTACATCTAGTAGTGTTCTACAGTGCTAAGATATTAATGTGATAATCTGTCTTCTGGGTGTCTTTCACATAGTCCTTCAAACAGCTTGCATTTTGCATTGGAAGAATTTGTTTCCTAGGTATTTATACCAGTAGCAAAATTTTGTATATCTTTACTACGGGGCTCAAACTTGATCTGCTGCAGTTAGGACTAAATAGAAGCATTTTTCCATTACTGATTTTTAAGGTGTTCAGAGAAAACATCCAGGACCTATTTGGAAATCACGATGTACCACCCATGATAAAAACAAAAATGCTAACAGATCTTTCCACTGCAGCTAAATTATTGAAGCACTTGGGTCATGTAAAGCAAAGGTTTTAAAGAAATAATTCCACTTACTTTATCAAAAA
Source organism: Gambelia wislizenii (assembly GCA_030847615.1). NCBI lineage: Eukaryota > Metazoa > Chordata > Lepidosauria > Squamata > Crotaphytidae > Gambelia > Gambelia wislizenii. The sequence goes on from JAUMIR010000001.1 coordinate 342,471,576, forward strand.
CAGAGAAAAGGTTCAGAAGTCATTTGATTACAGTCATGTAAGCTTTCCAGTGGAAAAATACTGAGTACTAAAAGGTTCCATTCTCTATAATCAGGATGGGAAGGCATTGCAAGAGCCAATGACTCCTTCTACATTCTAATAGAAAATAAAATATATGCTGTGAGAGGATATTTGTCCCTTGGAAGGGATTGTCAGTTTAATAGTGGGTACTTGATCACTTGAAGTTTTCAAGTAAAGCCAAGAATATTTCCAAAAGTTATGACTTTACAATGTGGTGTTCATTTATTTATCTTATTGGTAAAGCTAAATTAAAGCAATGTGGTATTAATGTACTTATCTTGTTGGTAAAGCCAAATTAACACAACTTGCATTTATTAAGCCCTCACCTCCAGACTTTCTCAAATGTTCAGATTTTCAAAGGAAACTTATTTTTAAAAAGTACCATTATTATGATGACTAAACATCTTAACGTTAAGCATATGATCTGTAAACCCACCACATTCAAGATACCTAAAAAGTATCCCTGTTCCCTGACTTTCAATGGGTGTTGTGGAAACCATGATCTCATCTATGGAGCAGGCAGTCTAAGTGAACCCAGGATTTCCCTTCTTTCTCCCTGTCCTTCGTGGAGTGAAAATATCCCCACTGAGGCATTCCAAGCAATTCAGGTACTGATTGTCTGCCTTGAGATGGAAGATATTGGAAGACCCTGGTCTAGTTCTCACAGATTCCAAGTATGGTGGTGGTGGTGGTGGGTTTAATAATCAGGTAAACATGCATCTTGGTTATCTCTGAAGAGTGTGGGTGTTGCTCACACATAAGCTAAACGCTTATCCAGAAAGGAAGATAAGAAGTAGGATGTAGGGATTGTCTATACGGTGAAAATATCCCTCACAGAATTTGCCAGGAACAGGAGCTGTCTTAATGGGATCCCACATTATCTCATTGCATAATGAAGGAGTGGGGACAAAAAGAGGAAAAAGTGGTATGTGAGAAAAGCATTTGCGGCTTTTCCCGACTTTTTAAAAAAGCTCCTGTGATATGCACATTTTTGCTTGTTAAGACAAGAGATTCAACATGAATTGCTTTCCCCATACAAGACCAAGCACAAACCTGATTGGCTGGATGAGTGCAGGGGGTGGGTCTTAGTTACAGGGCAAGCGCCCGCTGTCGCCATGTTGGATTTTCGCCTTAGCGAGTGATCGCTAAGGCAATAAAACAGGGATTTGTGCTATCTTTTCTCTCTCTCTCTCTCTCTCTCTCTCTCTCTCTTTTTTTTTTTTTTTTTTTTTTTTGAAAAGGATGAATATTGCTTGTGCGCACCATAGAAATAGGTTTGGGGTTTTTTAAGTTCAGCAGCGGCAGATTTAAAACAGTAAGTAATTCACGCATGGCTGTCATCTTGGCTAGGAGGCATGCAAAGTTTATGTGGACTGTAAAACCATTAAGACAGGTCGCAGCTGCTGCAACTTGCTATTACTGTGGAGCAATCCATTTCCCCCCATTCGTATAGACAAGTCCATAGAAAATTAGTACTGTACATCAGGAGGGAGACTATGCTCTGCCTTCCTCCTACCTGACATTTAGGTTATAAAATCATAGAATCATAGAGTTGGAAGAGACCACAAGGGCCATCTATTCCAACCCCCTGCCATGCAGGAACACACAATCATCCCGACAGATGGCCATCCAGCCTCTGCTTTAAAACCTCCAAAGAAGGAGACTACACCACACTACAAGGCAGTGTATTCCACTTCCGAACAGCTCTTATTGTCAGGAAGTTCTTCCTAATGTTAGGTGGAATCTCTTTTCCTGTAGTTTGAACCCATTGCTCCATGTCCTAGTCTCTGGAGCAGCAGCAAACAAGCTTGCCCCATCTTCAGTATGACATCCCTTCAAATATTTAAACATGGCTATTATGTCACTTCTCAACCTTCTATTCTCCAGACTACACATACTCAGCTCCCTAAGCCGCTCCTCATAGGGCATGGCTTCCAGACCTCCCACCATCCTGGTCGCCCTCCTCTGGACATGTTCCAGTTCTTATCCTTCCTGAATTATGCTGCCCAGAACTGGACACACTATTCCAGATGAGGTCTGACCAAAGCAGAATACAGTGGCACTATTACCTCCCTTGATATGGACACTATACTCCTATTAATGCAGCCTAGAATTGCATTGGCTTTTTTAGCTGCTGCATCACACTGCTGACTTATGTTCAGCTTGTGGTCCACTAATAAGGAGATTTTCAGACTACACTATTATAGTGTTACTATTCTACTTTAACTGCTCTGGCTTCCTGCTGTTGAATTCTGGGGTTTGTAGTTTAATGAGGCCTAAGAGCTCTCTGGCTGAGAGTTGTAAATTCCCCTCCTTAAACTGCAAATCCCAGGATTCAACAGGAGGCAGCCACAGCAAATAAAGTGGAATAGTAACAGTATAACAGTCTTGTCTGAAAATCTAGTAAGACTCTTAGATCCCTTCCGCATGTACTGCCATCAAGCCAGGTGTCACCCATCCTATATCTCTGCATTTCATTTTTACTGCCTAAGTTATATTAAAAGGTCATACCAATCTATGGTTTCTTCTGACAAATACACATCACAGCAAGCCTTGGGTTCCCATGCAAGGAGAGATTTAACTTTCATTTGCAGTTTCAGACAAACCATGGTTTCCTATCTTATCTTAATATGGGAAACTTCAGTTTCCATAGAAACCATAGTAAGTTAACAAAGTAGGATAGCAAATAAATGTTTAAGAGCTACTGTTTAAAAAATTGAGAGATTCTACTCACAAATCCCTCATATACCCAGTTTGACCCTGTTTCAATACGCTCACCACATGAGAGAGAAGCCTTTTTTGCATAAGCTACTTCTCCTTTCTTCTGGACTGCTTCATAAATAGGCCTAAATACCTAAAGACACCAGCTCCTGTCTGATTTTGGAAGCTAAGCAGGGCCAGCACAGTACTTGGATGGGAGACTCCCAAGACATACAAGGTGCTGTAGGCTACATTTCAGAGGAAGGAACTGGCAAAACTGTCTCTGAGTATTCCTTGCCTATGAAGTTCATGGAGTATGTAAGTTGACAGGTGACATGAAGATGCATGTGCACACCCACTTCATAGGTTTTGTTGCTACAATAGGTAAAACACTCTTAGTTTAGACATGATGCCAAACCATGTTTTAATATTATCTGAACAAGTGTGGGATGCCATTTCCTCTCTTTGTACAGTGGGTCCTTTATATCTGCTGGAGTTTGGTTCCAAGACCTCCCATGGATACCAAAATCCATGGATGCTCAAGTCCTGTTATATACTATGGCATAATAAAATGGTGTTCCTTATATAAAATGGAGAACAGCAAGATTTGCTTTTTGCAGGTGGGGGAATTGGAATATTTTCAAGCCATGTATGGTTGAAGCCATGGATACAGCAGGCTGACTGTATTTCCCTCTTCTCTGCTGCAAGTCATTCCCTTTCTGGCTTGCAACAAATCAGTTTACCATTTCAGTATATTCAAACTGGGAGGGAATGATGAGTGCCTGCTCTACAAACCAGGTTTTGATCCTAGTTTGGAAGGCAAGCACAAGTTATAGTTTGTTGGGTCAAATGTAATAGCAAACGGTGGGAATTAATCTCAGAATGCAGGGGAAGGAGAAAGTGATATGGTGATGTTGCTGATAATGATTTAAGATGTCTTTTTCTGAAGAAAGATTCAAGGTGTCTTAACTAAATTGAAATATAGAAAAGTTTAAAATAAAAAGAAACAATATGATGCAAAACTGCACTTAACCCCTGCGAGTAATACATTATGCATGTGCACGCACATGTACCATCAAAGCATCTGTCGATTTATGGCAATTCCATGAATTTAATAGGGTTTTCTCAGTCAAGGAATACTGAGAGGTGGTTTTGCCAGTCCCTTCCTCTGAAATATAGCCTGCAGCACCTGGTATTCATTGGTGATCTCCCATCCAAGTATTAACCAGGGCTGACCCTGCTTAGCTTACAAAATCAGACAAGATCTGACAGAAACTGGTTGGTCACATTCCACCACCAAATTCATGGAAGTAGAGAAATATCTTAATCTGGCACCAAAAGATGATAATGTTAATTTGTTCCCAAGCTGTATAAGGCTTTTAGGAGATTTTCACACGGGGCCAAAATGCCCCATTACTGCCCCACCACCTCCTCTCCCGTTCCTGCCATGGAATAACGTAAATCTTTCACACACTTACCTTAATTCCTCAGCGGGAATGGGCTCCCCCTCCCCTTACTGGCCAGCGGTAAATGCAGCCGTCGTAAGGCTGCTTTTACAACTGGCCATCTGAAACGTTATCACATTATCGCGTGATAACGGCCGGGCAGTAAATTAAAAAAATAAAACTCCCTCAAACATAAAATCAGTTCACCAAGCACAAAAACACACTTTAAATCACACAATCAAAACAGGGAGGGTAAAATAAAGGGTGCCACTTACCTGGATGTCCAGATCGTACCAGGAATGCTCAGAATGGTCCTCCCCTCCGCGGCTGTCATTTTGGAACAGGAACGGGGCTCCTGTTCGCACACCCGTGATTGTGTGATAGCGACGGAATGGGAGGTCTATCACGATGAAAAATCATGATTACATTGTTCCAGAACAGTCACGGGAGCCAGATGGATGCAGGACAGAATGGGGTCAACATCGTCCGAAAGGGAAAACCTTTCCCAACCCTGTTCTGTTCCTGCCACGGGATATATAGCCTGTGTGAAAATCTCCTTAGAATCAAAATTTTGAATGGTCTGTGGGTATGCACTGATAGCCAGCATGATTGAGCCACCATAGGAGTAATATGATCAGATTTTCTGGTGCCCACCATCAGTCTGGCCATTGTATTCTTCATTCTTCAGCAAATCCTGAACCATTTTCAAAGGCACTTTGTCATATATAGCACATTGCAATAATACATCATGAATGTTACAAGACTACTGAGGTTCCATGTTTTCTTCCACAAGGGCAGCCTAGCCTCAACATTATCATCTTTTGGTGCCAGATTAAGATATTTCATGCAAAACATGAAACCTTTCCAACACACACCATTTAGCATTTCACAAACTCTGGACTTTTGCAGTCCCCTTGGGGTTTGCTACATCTTTGCTAAAAGTCCTTGAGCAAAGAAATAAAACTGAATTTCATCCATTAACAAACACACTACAGTATCAGGAGACTGCTGATAAATGTTATTTGACATGCCATTTTCATAGTTTAAGATAAACAAGGAACAAATATGTTTTTGGAGGCAGTATCTGGCTGGCACAATACCAGAACCTTTAACAAAGGTTGTCTTAGGCCTTGGACAATTTCATACCTGGCTTCGTGGCAAGCCACATCACATTCTTGGTGTTTACTTATTCCTAGCTCAGGATCCTGATAGTGCCAAATAGAAAGTAAATTATGGAGTCTAAACTCAGAATGCTAGTGGTGAGCTAGGGCCTGATGGACGAAACACATTTTATGACAGGTATTTTAATGGTGGCAACATCAAGAGCATTAAGAAAAAATATTTTTGGACATATGGTCAACTTATTAATGTATATCTGTGCCCACACCACACAAATATCCTGTGCACTTCTCCTGCTCTCCCCCGCCCTTTCTTTCCCTTTCTTTCTTTATATCTTAAAAATCCAATTTAAAAACTCCATCCTTTAAAGTTGCCCCATTCAGATGCAGTAAAGCCATGAGTGTTTCACCAGCCTCACTGGTCTGTACTTGGACCAACTGCTCCATACCTCTGCATGCTTTTGTGTGTCTGTGTCATTACAGAGATCAGAATTCTCTTCCTTCCCCATGCAATGACCTACTGCCCTTCACAACCTACCTTCCTCCTATGTCCCGCCCTCCATAGTCTTATAGTGGCTAGTGGAGAGCAGCAGGTGGCTGAGAAACATCCAGTTATGTGAATATAGCCAGTTGTGCAACAATGAAGGCACCTTCCACGACTTGCCAAGGGTTCTCTGGAGGTCCAGGAAGATGATGTTGTCCTTGTGCATCATATAGCCAGACCCTTTTCAGCCACCTCCCACTCTCTTCCACTCACAAAGTGGCTATGGAGGGGCAGGGTGCAAGAGGAAGATAAGTCCTGCAGGAGGTTCAGGAGAAGATGTTTCAAACTTTCACCATGGTAGAACTTTATGACATCTCTCCATACACAGGATCTCAGCCCCCATTTTTTTGCAAAAATAAAAATAAAATGTGCATTTCTGCACAGAACAATTCCCCAAGACTTCAGAAAGTAAGAAAAATCTTGGAACTGCACTCGGTTTTTCAGTAGAAGTTCCCAAGTATCAGGAACCACATTGTCCTGCCAAATATTACCAAAATGGCAGGACTGCCAATGGGAACTAAGGTAGCAGGGCATTCAGTGACAGGTAAGATGCCTTAAGAAGTGACAGCAGAAGGATTTTATCAGACAAGCCTCTACAAGTGTTCTTTTGCTGCCATATTTGGAACCATTTTTCTACCAGCAAAAGAACCCTTTTTATCAGACCTACCTTCAATAGCATGAAAAGGCAGCCCCAGCATTACCAGAGCATGAATAGAGCTCTGGTTACTTCCATGTTCATGATCTTGTTGGTTCTCACAAGAAGACATGAGCATGGGTTAATTTTAAAATATAACTATTTTAAATATATAAAACAACACAAAAGTACACACAAGCACAGAAACACACTCACAAAGTCCCAAGTAAACCGGGGAGGTTCATAAAAGAACGTCCCCTACCAAGCTTTCTCGATCTCAGCCAGAAGTGTTCTGTCCATTGATGCTGTAATCACAAGAAGACAAAGGTGCATGGTTTCAAACGCTGGCAATACCGGCAAAAAACCACCATGGAAGATCTATTGATGGCTTGGCCCATCAATAAAAAATAACGCCTTATTCCCTACACATAATCACGAAAGCATGACGTCGTCTGATACGCGAGCCCTTTCATGTTTATTAGGTGTCATTATGACACCATATTTGCCACATCTGATAAAGTCCAAAGAGGCAAATCAGTTCTGCATGTGAGCAGGAAATAAAGAAGAAGCCTAAGAAAGACTTAGAAAGCTGATTAGTTTTAAACTGTCAAAACTACCCACAAATAGGGGGAGGGGCTAAGTGTGACTTGCCCCTCTAGAAATAAGATGGAAAAGCAGTGAACTTGTTGAGATCTGTTAAAGATAATGCTATGAATACCCACTATATTCTCAAATGTATACTTGTAAATACAGTAAATGCAAATCTTTAAAAATTCCAATAACCTTCTTCCAATAGAAACTGAACCTTGGCTGAGCACTGTTCCCCTGAAACTTCACTGCTCAGAAGTGGGGTGTATACTCATGTAACAATATATTTACCATTCAGTTCTCTGTGTTCTTTCATTTTGGAAAGAATGCTTGCTTATCCAGAGTAATAAAATTAGGGAAAATATATTTTAAACTAGACACTGAAAACAGACTAAACAGACACTGAAAAGCTTTGGGACACATGGCCTGAATGCCCTTGGTACCTGCCACTGTGTTCTAGTGTGTTGCAATGTCACATGAATCTGAGGACCCATTTGGGTCACAATCCTTATGCAACTGGAAATGGATGAACTTGGAAAGTTCTCCAAACCTTTTCTTTGTGGACTTATCAGGAAGGTTTGCATTTCTTATCAGAGTTGCATAAATGATAAGAAAGTGTCCAGGCTACATGTATATAAGGAGCAGGACCCAGCTGTGTTGCTCTGCAGTTGGGACCCACAGCTCATTTGTTTTCATCAACGGCTTGGGGATACACAAGGAATCATGAAGTGGCTTTTGCTTCTGGGGCTGGTGGCACTTTCCCAGTGCCTTGTGACCAAGTGAGTATTGAGCTTTCAGCTTTTTTTTTTTTTAAAGCATGCACAATCCTCTTCTGTTGCAGTTGTGTGCCTTGAAGTTGACCCTAAGGCGATTCTATCATGAAGTTTTCTTGGCAAGGCTTGTTCAGTGGGGGGTTTGCCATTGCCTTCCACTGAAGTTGAGAGAGTGTGACTTGCTCAAGGTCACCCAGTGGGTTTCCAGGGCTGAGCAGGGATTCAAACCCTGTTCTATCAGACTCCTAGTCTAACACTCAAGCCACTACACCATCCTGGCTCTCATTATCTTCTTCAGAAATACCTAAACTTATCTCTAAATTTTGTTCAGCAAACAGTTCCAGTAAATGTTCTATCTCTGGTGATGGGCAAAGGCCCAAAACTTTGCTGTGCCTCAGTTCTCCACTTGAGAATAGAAGAGAGCAATATTTTCTTTCTTCTTCCTATATCTACCTAGAAACACATTGTACATTCTCAGGGGTGCAAGCTGTCCTCAATCCATAAATTTCTTGACCTAAACTGCCAAGCTCTACTACCATGCAATATAGAAAGCCCAGACACCAAATTTGTTATGATATATTTCTTCTGTCACATGCCCACTTTTCTTCACTCTTACTTTTTACTGTGTAGGGTCCCCCTGAGGAAGACTAAATCCCTAAGGCAAAGCCTTAAAGATCATGGGCTGCTGGAAAAATACCTGCAGAAACATCATCACAATTTGGGTTCAAAGTACTTCCCCAGCCTAGGCAACGAAAATGCTGCTGAGCCCTTGGAAAACTACATGGATGTGAGTATTTGTTACTTGGAGGATATGCCTGAAATAATAGCCAACACTATCTTGGCTTACCAAGCTTTGGTGGAGAAGGAAAACTGACTAATACTCCATGCTGATAAAATTACTCTCCATTCAACTTAAAATGAACAGTTTGATAGGTCCACTTAGGATTTGCGTTTTGGAAACCATCCCCCACACTGGTCCTACCACTGAGCTGAGTGAAGTGGACTGTCAGCTGGTTTTGAGTCTGAAAGGGCAGCCACTTGCTAGTTATTCAGTTTATTATTGTTGCATTTTTAGTTCCAGGAAGGGAGTTGATTGTAGGGCTTTCTGCATTAGCAGGTGCCAAACTAACTTGACTAGCTTCAAGTACTACTCTTGATAACTAGTAGAAAGGGGAACCATTTGATGCTCTGCCTGAGGCAACAAAATGCCTTAGGTTGGTCTTGTTCATTGCTTAAACACCCTTAGTTTGTTCACAAGTACTCGCCCTATGCTGCCTTTCCATGAGGCACTCCTGTCTTGACTCCCAGCATTCCATTACTCGGAGACACCCCCATAATTTCCTACTGAACCATGTTCTAGTAGCCTGAGGAACAGTACAGTGTGGGAGCGTCAAGCTTTGTCTCTTTGCTCTTTCCTATCATATTTTCACTTACATATTGTTCTTAGTGAGTTTGAAAGCTAGACTAGGGCAACGCATCATGAGTAGAAATTAGCCAAATAACTTCTGGACACGATCAGAAAAGCATGAACACAGGGTGAACCTAATTCATGGGACCTTGGTCTGGAGAGCAATAAAGCAGCCATATAGATATAGGAGATTATCAGACGTGGTGGAACATGGCAAAAAAAAAAAAAAAAAACAAAAAAAACCCACACACACATTCCAAACTGCACCAGAAGAACGGGAGGAGAACAGGAAGGGCAACATTATCAGACACCACATCCTTCTGCTGTTCCAGGGCATAGTGCTGCCATAAACGAGGCTTCCCTTTCTTATTGTCAGGGACAAGCTGCAAATAAAAGGGACACCTCATAGCTGCGCTACACACCCAGGATGCTGGAGGATGATGTCATCTGATAATCTTGCCTGTTCCTGTTCTCGTCACAATCTTCTGATGTGGTATTTACCACATCTGATAATCTCCATAGACACCTGTGGATGACAGAGTCTCCCCCCACCAATTTTTTTTAAATTAAAAATGGTTTGGGATTATTGCCCATAGAATCGAGGAAATTTGACCCACTTTCTTTTTTAGATAATAGATTTTGTATTATTTCAAATACTTGCACAACATGTTTGACTACAGGTGACAGGTGGACAAAAGAAAAGGGAAAAAATCCTTTCTCCAACTTCATCACTTCTGTGGGGATAGTGTGATAGATAAGCAATAAGGCATTCTCTTTATGATGCTCCATTTCTGCCTTCCACAGATTGAGTACATTGGCACCATCTCCATCGGTACTCCACCACAGGATTTTGTAGTTCTCTTTGACACTGGCTCCTCTAACTTGTGGGTCCCTTCTGTGTACTGTTCCAGCGCAGCCTGCTGTAAGTAACTTCCATAAATGTTTACTTTTGGAGCTGGTTAAGGACAAGGTTCTTCTCAATTACCGTACTGAGCTGTCTTCTCATTGTATATAAGCGTGGTTATACAGTCAGCCCTCTGTATCCATGGATTTGGCATCCACGGATTTTTGTATCCACTGGGGGCCCTGGAACCAAACCCCAGTGAATACCATGGGCCCACTGTACTTAATACCAGGTACGAGTATGTGTCTGTCTAGAACAGTGTTTTCAACCAGGGTTCCCCAAGAGGTTGCTAGGGATTCCTCAAGAGATTGTGATTGTGGGGGGGGGGGAGCAATAGCAGTATATAAAATAATGTCTATGCAAGGGTTTCCTGAGAACTGAAAATTATTTCAAGGGTTCCTCCAGGATAAAAAGACTAAGAAAGCCTGGTCTAGAATAACCCTAGGAAGGTGGCAGTAGGGCCAGCCCTTCTGTTAGGCAAAGTGAGGCTACTGCCACATGTGGCAGATATAGAGATCAGCAGGAGGGTGTTAGAGAAGAGAACCTGCCCTGTGACTCCTAACCTAAACTGTTGCCTTCAGGCATGGTGGAGGAGACTGTCCCATACTCATTGTTGAACAAAGATTCAACTATTGGTCCAGTTGACCTGTGTACATGGAACAGGAGAAGCATCATCTTGATTTTCATTTTTAAACCTCAGGCAGCAAAAGGTCTTGGAATGACTCTGGATAGTAGCAAAGGGAATCAGTGTAGATCTACTGATGTGTGCATACAGGATCCAGCTAGTGTTTGTGGGTAGGAATCTGAGGTTGGAATCCTGTTGGGGTGTTATACTGGCAAAACTCCTAGTTATAGTGGTATCAGTATTATTTAGATGCTGCTGGAATGGCTGGGAAGCTGACACACTGTTCCTGTTGCCTTTGTCAGCCAAAACTGTGGGAGGATTTTTATACTCTCCCAGCCTAGAAGAGGCTCTCAGTCTATCTGAGTGTGGTCAAGATGGCAAAAGTTATTAATGAAGAAGAATATACAGTTGTTCCTCTGTATCCACAGATTTGGTAGCCACGGATTTAAGTATTTACGGCTTGAAAATATTCTTAAAAAAAATAATAACCCAAAAAGCAAAGCTTGATTTTGCCATCTTATATAAGGGACACCATTTTGCTATGCCATTGCATATAATGGGACTTGAGTATTCACGGATTTTGGTGTCCATGGCGGGTCCAGGAACCAAACCCCAGCAAATATGAAGGGACAAATGTACAAGCCAGGGGAGACTGAAGCAGTTTGCTGTCGCCTGAGCCTACTGTGAAGGGCAAGATTCTCCCCACCTTTCTTTTTTTTTTCTTGACACTGAGTTAACTGAGTGCAAACTATTTTTGCACTTCGGACTCAGTTTGCAGTCTCAGTGAGCTGAGGACAAAGGGAGAGAGTGGGAGGAAAAGAGGGGAACTCGGATACTTTAAAAGCAGCTGGAAAAGTGGGATAACAAAGGATTAATTGGGACCGTCACTGCCAAATCAGAACAGTTGGAGGGTATGGGCCAGCTTCCATTCAGCTGAGATTAAAGGACAGACTTAAACTGGTGTCTCTCTCTTCTTACAAACTGAAGACCAATAGATGCCACAGTCTCATGGTCTAACTTGTTGTATTGCAGCAAACCACAACCGCTTCAACCCCCAGGAGTCTTCCACCTATGAGGCCACCAGCCAGAGTGTCTCTGTCACATATGGCACTGGGAGCATGACAGGATTCCTAGCTTATGATACCGTCCAGGTAAACTGCAGGAGATTACAGAATCACTAGCAGTCAACTTGGGAGTGAAAACTGTGTTGATATGGTTCTAGGTAGATAAACAAGAACAATACCTGGAAGATAGGTATGAATGAATTATATAGGAGACAAACTGGAGCTCTTTTAAAACCTTACTTCAGGCAAAACCAACTCGATAAAGTCTAGGCCTTCCCAGTGCCAAGCTGAAACTAGCCATGCTTTCTATTGTGTCAGATGCTTTATAGTCCTTTGCCTTTGCAGTTATGTCAAGCAGTAAAAACAGGTGTTTTATTGCTCCTTGCCATGCATGGCCAGCAGGTAGCATTCATTTTGTGGAGCTGTAAAGTTGGGAAGGCCTGACCAAGAATTTCCAACACATTCACATTGCACTCAGGAGAGTGAATAACCAAATTTCCTTGAGCCATATAAGCAGGGCCGGTTTAACCTGTCTGCCAAATCAGCATTGGCAGGGGGCCCCGAGGTCAAGAGGGGGCCCCGAGGTCAAGAGAGGGCCCCGTGTTGGCCTCCTTAATATGAAAATAATGGGATTTCTGGTTTAAAATACCATAGAGTTGCCTTGGAAGGCCTAGAAAATTGCTAGGGAAGACACATTTTCTAGGAAGACTCTATGGTAGGTGTGCTGTTTTGTGTCCCATGGATAATGAATCCAGGGATACGGGGGTCCTACTATAATCTGAACATCCTGTACGGTGAATAGGTTAGGTTACATTGATCTGAGATAAACATATGGGGGCCCCAAAGTAAAGCATTGCAGGGGGCCCCAAAATTCCTTAAACCGGTCCTGCATATAAGGATTATTTTGTCCTTATTTAGGATTTGAGAATACCTCCATTCAAACTGTGTTCCAGGAGAGATTAACAGATGTTCATCCCAATTAGAAAATCAGTAACTGAATCAATATTTACTGCTATATGAAAATGCCTTTTCAGGTCTTGGCCTTGAGTGCTCCCTCCACCCTTTCCAGTGTGTGATGGAGAAAGAGACTGTAAGCGTTCACTGTTAGGCTTACATTAACTATGATTTGTTGTTACATCTGATAGCATAGATTAAACGAACTACCTTTTTAATCGCTATCTTGAAACAAATCAATCTCAAAACATGGTTTCTGATACTGGTTTATTTCAGTAAGTCATAGTTTGAACTACCCACCATTCCAGGTTTGGGCATAATGACAAAGTATGGTTAGTTCAAAAGAAGAAAGCTAATGCCTTTAAGCTCCTTTTGTGGTGTATGTCAGAGGAGAAGGACAGAGAAAGGGGCAGCACTTAACCTGTCCTATGGTTTAACATTATATACACAGTATGCCAGTATCATGGTAGGCCTTAGAACAACCCTGTCATGTAGACCAGTGTTTCTCAATGGATCTGATGTGGAGAACCAACAGCTATTCCTCCTCTCCCCCCACACCCCTGTGTGCTAAGACCCAGGACCATATTTGTGCCCATTGGTTATAATTGTTTCTTTCTTTCCTGGAAACTCACCAAGGACAGTCACCTGATGGCTCGTGGACTAGCACTGGTCTATGGGCCATCACTGTGAGGATCACTGATGTAGACCATTATCCTTAATTCACCCAGGATTACTGATAGGGGAACTGAGGTTGAGAAATGTAGTGGTTTACCTTAAAGCTACCTTGTTGGTTCGGGGATGACTTGAATTTTAGAATAACTACAGCTTATGTTACTGCTCTTCACGTTACACTAGCTGGAAAGTGAAAGGGGTCTTTATTTTGTTGTCTGTAACATAAGATGTATTTGCTATTGTGCGAACACCCACCCACCGCATCATATGCATGTATCTACTAGGGGCAAGAATCCTTTCTTCCAGCTCAAGGTTCCTTATGTGTCCTTATGTCTTTCCACCTAGGTTGGAAGCATTCAGGTCACCAACCAGATCTTCGGTCTGAGTGAGACTGAGCCTGGCAGCTTCCTTTATTATTCCCCCTTTGATGGCATCCTGGGTCTGGCTTATCCTAGCATCTCTGCCTCTGGTGCCACCCCTGTCTTTGACAACATGATGAGTGAAGGTTTGGTGTCCCAGGATCTCTTCTCCGTCTACCTGAGCTCGTAAGTGTGGGCTGCTGCCTATACATCTCCTTGGGAAGGGATGTGGTCACAATTCATTGCTGATGAACTATGGAGATTCTCAGACAGGGGAAATAACCCCCGCGGAGATCGGGAGAGAAATGGGGCTGTTCCGCTGCCAGCAATCCATTTCACACACCCCTGTCCTTCTCCTAACCTCCCTTCGTTCTCCCTCCATCCTGCTTGCATTTTCCTTCTGCTATTTTTTACTAACGAAAGTTAGTAAAGAAGGAAAATACAAGCAGGACGGAGGGGGAACAAATGGAGATTGGGAGAAGGATGGGGGTGTGCGAAATGGAGCACTGACAGTGGAACAGCCCCGTCTCCGCAGGGGTTATTTTCCCCATCTGAAAATCTCCAGAGACAGGAGGCTCTGGCATATTATTTCCAGAAATTGAGCAGCAAGAGAACTGGTTTTAGGTTACACAGATTGGAACTGGGTCCTAGATGCCAGGTTTATTTACCCATGCCCCCACCCCCTATAAGGGTTAAACTACACACAACAATATCTTTAAAATGTTTGGATGCTCAGCAACCACAACAGGATCCATACACATTTGACCAAAAGGTGTTTTAGCCAGGTTTGGGTGATATCGAGAATTTGTCCAGGTAGCCCATTAATTTCATTCCAACCCCAGCCTCTCTATCGGCATCATTTTATGAGTTTCCTAAAGTGCTAAAAAAGAATGGAAAGGAATTTATTTCCAAAATAATGGGAATTAACTAAATATATAAGTACATTGCAACTGCTTGTGTATCACCATAGCCATTCTGTCTGTCCTCTAACTAATCTCAAAATTTTCACTTTAGAACATAAGAAGCTTCATAGAGCTAGATAAGTATGACAAAATATACAAAAAGAGATTTCACAGAGCATTCCTCAACCAGAGAGTGAATCTTGCTTTGCAGCTAGAATGACAGACATGCATACTAGCAGTATAAATAGTGTAGACTAGCAGTTAATCTCTCCACCATTTCTCAGTGTTGTAGGCAAACTATTCTGCTATGTTCTATCTTTTTTTAATGCATTGCACAAATACATCTTCTTATATTTTCCTTTCTCAGCGATGAGCAGAGTGGCAGCTTTGTGATGTTTGGTGGTGTAGATTCTTCCTACTATTCTGGAAGCCTCAACTGGGTACCTCTCTCTTCAGAGTCCTACTGGCAGATCACCCTGGACAGGTAACCATCACCTAACTCTAATCAAACTTCTACCACCATCACCTTTCTGGTTCACTGACATGACATCAAGAAGAAGAAGGTGCAGAATGTAATGACAAACTGAAATGCTTATGGGATCCAGAGAAAGGTTTAGAGAGGCAGAGGAGGGGAATGTGTAACAAAACTCCAAAAAGTGGAAGGGGTGAGCTTCTAAGATAACTGGATGCCTTGGAACATTTTCCCTAAGTTTCCACACTGGCATGTTGTGAGCAAAAAGATTACAGTCATTTCCTTTCTTTCACATTGACCTGACTCTTCTCTCTTCAGCATCACCATGAATGGCCAGTCCATTGCTTGCTCTGGCGGCTGCCAAGCTATTGTTGACACTGGCACCTCCTTGCTGGCTGGTCCCCCCAATGGCATTGCTAACATTCAGTATTACATTGGTGCCAGTCAGTCCTCCAACGGCGAGGTAAGAAAAGAAATGACAGAGGCTTTGAGAGGTACCTGGGACTCACAGGCAGACCGATAATGCAAACAGAAAAAAGTATAGTTTAACCCCAGTTCTGGCTCTTAGCATGTAATTGTTTAAATTATTACTACTAACTCAAGATCCATACAAGGCAAATTCGGATTCTGAAGAAAGGGAATGGAAATGGCAGGTGTGCAATGGTTCTTCACTCCTTGACTTCATGTTCCCTTTCTTCACAATAAGAAAAAACCCTCTAATGACTGGGGAGGAGTGACATAATAACTGTATATATTTGTAACTGTTGAATGGTGATAAGAGATCATACAGGAAATTTGAGGTATGGAAAAATAAATGCACAGTGGTTACTTTTTGTTATTTGGGAGGATCTAGAAATCTTCCTCTAAGAAATATGTTCCCCCTGCAAGAAACATGCTTTTAGTCAAACTACATTGATGCTAAGAAATGTCATTTCCATTCTGGTACTAGCCAGCCACCATGACATCCGAAAGATGGTTGCACTTGCACACATGTTGCTGACAAAGCCAAATATGGCAAATGACATTGCCTTTCTGACACCATCTCTTTGTGACTTGTGTGGTACCTCGTCTCCCCTGCCCCCCGAATCCCTTCTGAATGAAAGCTCCCCCCACTTAATAGCTCTAATAGGACACTATCTACAAAGAGTAAACCATAAAGAAACAACAGAACAGCTGATACTTCCCCACCCCAATACCCCCCACATGTTGAGTGGCATCTCTCTCTTTTTTTGTTGTTCAAAATGCTCTCTTGGAAGCAAGGAAAAGGCTTTCTTTGATTATGAGGGGATTTTGTTTTGGACTGGGGCCAGAGCCTGAGAAAGTTACCATTTTGGGATTACAGTTCCCAGAAATTTAGGAATTATGGGAATTTGTAGTCTAAAAATTGATCTCTTCCAAGTCCTGGGGCTTATCTTCAAAGGCAAAAGTGAACTTGTTTTACAATTTGACTGCCTTACGTAGGGTGCTTTACTATAAAACAGAAAAGAAGTAGAGAAACTGAGGGTGACTATTGGTTTTAGGAATCAGCACCCTGACTTTGGGGTGGGAGACTTTGATGGGTACAGGGGTCAGTTTTCTGCCCTGGGACCTCTGGGGGCTGCACAGACTTCAAAAATATCTGGCGGGGGGATTCTTAAAGAAACTGAAGTTGACTAGAAACCTGTTTCTAATTTTTAAAAAACTGTGAAGTGGAGAGAGGGCTGCAACCTATTAAAAATGGGAATTGCCACTCTAGAAGGTTGCCAGTAGGGGCAATTCATCCTTTTTTTTTTTTTTTAACAGCAAAGAGGGACGTGAGGTGTGGGACTCCAACACTTAGCACCCCTCCAGGCCCCACTTTCTCTCTTGCAAACTAACTAATGCTTTTTCCTCGGCCTTTCCATCTGGACTAATTCCTAATTCAGACTAGACAGCTAAACCTTTTAGACTAATTCCTAATCCAGACTAGACAGCTAAACCTTTTCCTTTGATCTCTAAAGTACAATGTAGTTTCCTGTGACTAATTCGTGTTTTCTGTCCCTTCTGCTCCACACCAGTATATGATAAGCTGCAACTCCATCAACAGCCTGCCTGACATTGTCTTCACCATCAATGGCATTGAATTCCCTCTGCCTGCCAGTGCCTACATTCGTGAGGTAAGGGTCTTGGTTCACCTCAGAGCTTAGAGAAGTTACTTTTTGGACTACAATTCCCATGCTGACTGGAAAGCCAGGGGTTGTAGTCCAAGAAAAGTAACTTTGCCAAGCTTTGGTTCATCTAACCTGGAATGATCTCAAAGATATGTGTGAGAGGATCAGCCCATGGGAGAAGAATCATGAATTTATGAAAGGGCCAAACTAGATGGCCCTTGTGGTCTCTTCCCATTCTATGATTCTATTTTGGCACATCATAGCCCAGTAGTAGACATTTTCTCACATCAAAAGTGATGTTGATAGTCTGCTTTAACATTTCATCGCATCCCAGGACTCCCATATTTCAAGAAATAAAGTTTATATCCTCTTGAATATAAAGATATAGGAACACAATTTGTCTAATGCCCCAGCTTACATCCCATACAGTATGTAATAGTAGCAGCAGCAGCAGCAGTAGTAGTAGTGTATGTGTGGTAAAAAGTACTTTTATTTTTGTTTTATTTTTAATGAGTATCCCATCACATTTCAGTTTTATCATCTTAGATTCAAACATGACCAGCATTTTAATTAAACAGTGCAATCATGTAAATCTAATGTACACTGTATGGAGCCTATGTATGTGAAAAGTGTCTCATCAAACAACGTTCCACAGATGCGCAAATAAAGCATGGCTTAATGCAAGGAAAGGCATGACGGGGAACAGTTGGTGCTTAGCATAGACCACAAATGCCAATACACCTCATTGATGGGGCTGCTCAGATTTCACAGAGTCAGAGGACTTTATCAGACCACCCTCCATGAATGTTATTTTGCCTGCATATTTTGAACCATTTTTATGCCGGCAAAAGAACCCCCTTTATCAGACCTACCTTGAGCAGAGTTAAACAGGCAGCCCCAGCATAAACAGAGCACAAATGAGCTCTGTTTACTTCTTGCTCTGAGATCTCACCAATTCTCGCGAGAAGATGCGAGCATGGCAAATTTTAAAAATAAAGCAAAATTAAGACATAAAATGTTCACACAAGCACAGAAACACACTTTAAAAGTTCAAAGTAAACCGCGGAGGTTCATAAAAAGAGTGTCCCCTACCTGGCTATAGCAATCTCACCCAGAAGTGTTTTGTCATTGATGCTGTATTCCCATGAGCAGAATGGCACAAAGTTTCAAATGCCAGCAATGCCGGCAAAAAAGCACCACAGTATATCTATTGACGGCTTGGTTCATCAATAAAAAGGAATGGCTTTTGGACAATACATGATTGCAATAGGATGTCATATGCGTGCCCTTTCGCATTCATTAGGCTTCATTATGATGCCATTTTTGCTAGTCTGATAAAGTCCCAAGTCTGACTTACCAATACCATGTCAGCACCTAGATCAGGAGTGGGAATGATGCAGTTCTCTTGATATTGTTAGACCACAGCTCCCAGCAGCCCTAAGCCAGTATAGCAAATGGTGAAAAGCACTGGCAGTTGCAGTCCAGCATCATCTGGAGGGGCACATGATTCACACCTCTGATTTAAATGCTCTGGAGAAGGTCCCTCTTGTCAGTTCAGCTGCTCACATTGCATGCCTAGTACACCAGATCCATCACTCATTGGGTGTTGTTTTCTCCTTTTTCTCCTCCTAGAGCCAACAAGGCTATTGCACAAGTGGCTTTGAAGGCATCAATATCCCTACTCAATCTGGTGAGCTTTGGATCCTTGGAGATGTCTTCATCCGTCAGTACTATTGTGTCTTTGACAGAGCAAACAACCAGGTTGGCATGGCTCCCGTGGCATAAGCATGACACCATCCATTGGCAAAACAACTCCATAATGAAGGATACTTTTCGTTTCTTGGAACTAAATTTAGTCAGTATGCCCCTTCTCCCCAAGCTGTAACATTGACAACAGTAGAATAAACACATATAAAAGCAAATGGTTTAATTGTTTTGCATTCTTCATAATCCAAATGCACAGCTGGGCATCACCAGTGGGAAGGTAGATTTGTTTTAATCATACATTTTCTCATTTCCATTCTTTTCTGGATGCCCTAATTATCTATGTTGGGTGGCTATACACATCTCTCTGTGATGAAATATTCTATGAGAGCATTCCAAACTGGTACAATTGAAATAAGTGGTTCTAAAAAGCATGTAACCGTGACTAAATCATGTTTTTAATTGGAAGTCTGTTATATTTTAAGTGATTCCAACTAACTTTCTTCTGCCAGAGAGGGCTGGTTCTGTCACTTTCTAAGAAACTTTGCTCCGTGAACATCTGAGAGTTGTTTTATTTCTACTGTAAAAACTACACATCTTCTCAAAAATGAGCCACACTGAAAGTCTCAAACTTATGTTTGGAATTTGCAAAGAGGCAGGCCTCCATATCAGTTTATACAATATATTTTACTTTGCAGGAATTAATCATTTAAAACTCTTCATTTTGAATACTGAACATTTAAGATATTCAGTTCTTTTAAAAATAAAAGGACTTTAGTGGAAATTCAGGTTAAATTTATTGACATAAGCTTTAGTTTGTACAAACAAAAACCATCTTTTTTCCCCAAATAGAAATGTTAACTGCATTGTAATGTCAAACTTTTACATCAAAATGTAGAAAACAAAACAAACACAATATGGGATCTCCTTTTGACATCTTGCAGCATAGCATGGTAACCGAACTAAGGATGCGTATTCTTCAGTTGCTGACTTAGGTGAAAGAATGAATGTATGAAAAAGACATCATAAATCAAATAACAGAGAAAAAGTCTTCATAATATATTTCTGCACAGCATCTCAAAACCTGATACTTTTCGCACTGTCAGATGAGTACCATCAAGTGATGTCAATGTGGCTCCTAATTCTGGGGACACTGGGAATTCTGACTAGGGATATATTCAAGAGGTCTAGGAAAATAAACTGGATGATACCATTGTTGTCTTGATACCAGGTACTTCAAGCAACTTCGATGCAATCCTGCACTATGGGCATGTCTATATCACCCATTTTGTCATTCCCTCTTCCTCAGGGAATCCCATGAAATGCAGTTCAGTGAAAAGGGGAGTATGACTCTAACAGAGAATTCTTAGCATACACTTAAAAGTACAGTTCCCAGGATTCTCTGGGATAGTCACAATTAACATAGTACCAACTCTTGATAGGTTTGTATAGTGTAAATACGCTCTCTGAGGTAGGGTGGTTGTGTTATCCATTTTATAGCAGTTTGAAAAACTTACCCAACACTCACTCAGGAGGTGTATAACAAAGCACCCAAACCAGGCTCTTAGCAATGTAGGCTCTCTTGCCCACACGGAAAGATTCAGCTGTTGGACTGCTACACACCAAACCATACTGGCTTTTATGCATGTTGTTGGGACACTGCTTGTTTTTAATTCAGGGTCAAAGCCTGCTTGTGATGTATCACATAATTCACTTCTATCGCCTTGAACCCTGGCCTGCACAAATGTCCATAGTTATTTGAAAGAAACATGGGGTGTATGTAAATAAGTAGAGACAATGATTTTGCATAGTGCTTGCTCTAGAAAAATGTTAATGGTTTGGAAAAGTCATGGCATGTTCTCATGCTTTTTCACTAAGAGCATCTTTTGAGTCCAGATGAAGTATGAGCAAAAGCACTGCATGAAATCCCTTTTGGTGGTCAAATGAACAAACTGAAAGGGACTCACCACTACCAAGATCATTTATAGGAAGCAAGCAAGGAAGGAAGAGGCTGCTCAGATAGTAGCTATCTGTACTCTCCTAGTACAGGGAATAGAAATATCCAAGAGAAAGAGAGGAAATCTTCCACAGGTGTTCTGTATATTGCTGCCCAGAAACCACCAGTGTGGAATACATAGGCTTTGCTGTCCTCTAGCTGCCTTGTGGAAAGTGGGAGAACCAGTACAAGATAAAACCCTTTATGAATCTGGACTGTGGAAGCCAGAGGTACATTGGATACATTTCAAATCACTTCCCAAGCTACCTTGTGTATGTGACCAAGGGACTTGTAGACAATGTGCATTTAATCCTAAAAGTAAGAGCCATAACCAACGAATTTAAACGGATATTGTAGCACCTTTGACACTAACTGAGAGAAAGAAGTTTGCAGCATAAGCTTTCATAGACTTCTCATCAGATGCACAGAGTGAAGTGCCTAGGAACAGACTGTTATAGCTATAAATGAGCAAAGGTGCATGTGAATAGTAACAGAAATGCAAAATTTGTGGGTATGGTGATGAGATGACAAGTTGGGGGAAAAGATATTGCTTAAAGCCAAGGTGAGTAGATAAGCATATGAACAGTGAGGGGAGTTCTTCGTATGATACTGGCTGGGAACCAGAAAGAAGTTCTGATAAAATGAGCAAGAGAGCCCTCATGGGGCTGGGGTGTTAACTAGTGTTATAATATATGTAGTGTGCCAGGAAACCATTGTCTGTGTTCAACCCACTGTCAATGGACTGGAATTCATGAATATATTCCGATCCTTGAACAAAAAAACTTCAAAGGGAGATTGGAAAGAGAAACAGCAGGATTAGGGTATATCTTTCTCTCAGACTCAAAGGTGCTACAATATCCTTTTTCATACTGATCTAAACTAACACAGCTATGTTTATACCACCAAGGAATTTGAGGAAGTCCCATTTCATATGAAGGCCAGAAATGTCCAACAAAGCATTCCCCATAGCTTCATGTAATTATAATTCCCAGAATTCTAAGAGGTGGGGAAAATCATGACAACCAGTTTGGTGTCAAGTGCCTAATGTTGATGCATCCTAGATACCTCTCTGAGGTAGTTAAGAAAACACTGTCTTGTTATCGGTTTCAAGAGTGGGCTGCAAGCATTTCTGAAGCCTAAAGTAAACCCAGAGATCTTAAAGGACCAAGCTTCTTTCAGGGAGTCTACTGGCTGCCATGCCTCACCAAAGGAAATTCACATAGAAATCTTAACTTCAACAAATTTCCCTTTGACCTAGAAAGACATGTTTACCTCTAAGATATCACAAACTGTATATTTTTAGTGTTCATATAAATCAAACTCCAGCATACCAGAAATCTGAATTTCAGAATTCCATTAATGTTTGTAGACCTGGTATCAAAGCAAGAAAGGACTTGGTGGGAGTTCTCCAGTATTAGTCAATTCTGTACACACAAGTGAATTTACACAGTGTGGTTCTGTTAAGATAAGGCTGATTGGGAAGTACAGTTTTGAACTCAATGGAAACTGGCCAACTCTTCTTCAAAATGGTCCATCTTGAAATGTCAAATATAAGACTGTAAGCACCAGCAGGATATCTATACTAGGCATGCTGTGAGATGTGACTATGGGCAGAAGGCATCATGTTTCTTGCTGCCAGCAGAGGCAATACCATATAACAGCCAGTGGAAGATGTTATGGTGCAATTAACAGTAATCATTTGTCCTACCACACCTACATTCCACAGGGGCCAGGAGAATTTTCCTGGAATCTTCATACCAACATTGGAAAGAAGAGACACTGTCCCATTATGTTCTGAGGCCAAGCAGATATGGCTTAGGTAAGCACGCTAGGACTCAAATCCTCAATACTAGCTAGGGCTGAACTAATACCCTCACTAATAAGATCTGGTCTTCAAGAAGATAGAAAGAGGCTACTGTCAGGAAGATGTAGTGGCAGGGCCCACTCGGACCACTAGCGGCAACTTTATTTGTCCAGGTTCTCGTTCACCTATGAGGCTGAAGTGGTTATGTTCCATCTGTTCAAACCAGGCCTGGCTTCCCCTCCAACTTAAGGATCAGTACTGTTGAGGTTATTCTTACCCCTAGGGCGTGATGTAGAGCCACTTTCCACAGTTTCCTGGTAGGCTGTGGGCGAACCTGTTACATGGGATGCTCTCCCAGAAAGTTCTTGAGAAGAGGCTAGACTGGGGCTGGCTGAAGAGGAAGGAGTTTCATCTGGAGGTGACAGGGGATGGTTGCGGATATTTGAATGCTGAAAGGGGGCAATAACTGAGTTCCTGAGGTTGGCTGTGTTGAGGGGAGTGGAAGTATGAACACCAGGGGAAGGTACAGCTGTTCCAGTGGTCTTTGTAATGAGAGAAGGGAGACTAGGATAAGTTGAAGGGGAACCACTTGGCCTAGTGGAAGGAGAACCAATGCTTTCTGGCCTATTCAAAATTTGCACAGTGGACCTTGATTTTATCTGAGTCATCACAGAATGGCCTAGCCAAGAAGAAAGGGGCTTGACACTTGGTGGTCTGTTGAGACGCAGCCTGGTGGGATCTCCTTGTCTAGTTTGATGGAGCTCAACATTCTCTGGTGCAGTTGGACTCATAGGTGGCATCTCCAAAGCACTTGCAAGGTGAACGTCTGGACTGAATGAGGCAGGTGCAGGGCTAGGGTAGCAGTGGCTGCAATTTCTGTTGGGTGTCAGGGCCATGGAATGTCTTGGGAAGGCTTGCAAGGGTGCCTTTGGATCTCCATCTCCCAAGTGAGAGCTGTTTAGAGCGCTCTCCAGTGACAGCAGATCATCTGATATGAAATAACCACAGAGTAGATTGAGCACTAGATATTTTGAAATATTCCAGTAAATGCTCTGTTTAAGGCCTATGTTACATAGAGTTGGCCCTCTGTATCCACGGATTCAATCATCCATGGCTTGAAAATATTCCAAAAAACAAAAATTCCACAAAGCAAACCTTGATTTTGCCATTTTATATAAGGGATGCCATTTTACTACACCATTGCATATAATGGGGACTTGAGCATCCATGGATTTTGGTATCCATGGGAGGTCCTGGAACCAAATCCCAGCGGATACCAAGGGCCCACTGTACTGTGTAAATCCCAACATACAGTGAACATAGGTGCATGTAAACACCTTCCACGTGCACATACACTATCGCCTTTGGTTGAATCACACAATGAGATGAATAGATGTACCTTTTTCTGCCTCTGGGCCATGCATCTGATAAAGCTGATCACATCCACAAAATATGTATGTCATAAAATATATTTCATTCACAACACTAGACTTGAAGGAGATGAATATTTATGATGCTCAAGAGCTTTTCCCTTTCACAGGGAGGGTTCCTTCTGTGATAAATGCTGCAGGATCCAAGCTTGCAAATTAAGCCCATGTTTACTTTCCAGTGACCAATCACAAAACAAAGCACAGTAAATATAAGAAACACAATTGAAGACAACCACATGTGATGACAAACAGATGTCTTTCAACACTTGAAGGAGCACTTTTCCTAAATACATGCCAAATATATGTCAACTTTGACCCTGAGTCTTCAAGGCGGCACAGGACTATGTTGTTTTTACATACAGCATAATAACTTGTCACCATAGGAAGTACGTTATAATAAATTTTGCAGCTGTGTACCAGTGTGCTAGTTAAGAACAAAGTTGTGGAGGCAGATGGAATTAACATGAGAAGGGTCACAAGCCAAATCAGTGACTGAAATACACTCAGAAAACAGACATTATAAGATTCAGTTCCTTTGACTTCTTCATGGGGCATTTACCCTTACGCTTACCTTCGCTCATATCTTTATTGTCTCCATGTTCACCCTTCACCCATTCTGCCTTCCACCACTATTCCTATCCTGGCAAATTGTTCCAAATTCCATGACAGACAAGTTAATGCAGTCTCTGAAGCTATTTTTATGTGGAATATGACCACAAAAACCCCAAATCCACCCTGCTTGCTCTGAGATCTGAAGGTGCTATAATGGTAGCCAACCCACACACCCAAAAGCTCCTAGACTAGAGTGAGCAATTGCAGCAAGTCCAAGGGCCAATATTGTGCTCTTGTGATTCTCTGTGGGCCACATGGATTGCCAAATATTCTAAAAATCTAAAAGTGACCAGGTTTGGCTCTGACTCTGCTTTTTGGAAAAAGGTACACATAAAAAAAAAATTAAAAGGTACAAAGGGCTCCTGAAACTGATTTGAAATGTGAATTGCCTTTCTTGGAAGCCTCTAGGAGAGGCCATTCTCTCTCTCTCTCTCTTTCTCTCTCAATCTTTCTCCCTCCCTCCTCCTCTCCATTGGCCAGAAAAAGAGCAATCTGGTAAACCTGAAGGGGGTGACAGCTGAGGAAAAGCTAGCCTTGGGGCTGCAGCTTGTCCCAGGGTCACGCTTTGCCCTACCTTAGATAAGTGTGACTAGAATGCTTACCTGTGATTTCATTACCTTGGCATTCAGGGCAGCAATGTATAGGGGGGTCAAAAGGCTCAGTACAGGTGCTTGGACAGCGTCTCTTCTCACAGCTCACTTCTCCTAACTGAGCAAACATGAAAGAACAGATGAGAAATATTGTGTCAGTAATGAGAAACCACAGCTTTCCACTGCCTTGGGTTCACATGCTTCCTACTATCCCCTCCTCCTCCTTTACATACCAGAGCAAGGGATTAAAACTGGACTCTGTTGCAGTTCACTGCAGCTCCCATCAGCCCTAGCCTGCATAGCTACTGATAAGTGAGAATGGAAGTTGCAGTCTAACAACATTTGGAGGATCACACATTCCTTATTGATAGTTTAAATCAGGGGTAGGGAATCTTGCTGCCCTCCAGCTATTGTACTGTAGCTGGGAGTTGCAGTTCAACAACATCTGGGGGGCTGTATAATTCCTGCCATGGTTTAAATAATGGTTAGTAGGTGACTTGAAGGCACAGACAAGCATGCACACATGAAGACAGAGTCAAACCATGATTTAAAACAAACCATACCTCCAAGTTTGGACACAAAAGGAAACAATTGAAAACTTGGTGTGGATGCTTTGTATCACCTCCTTTGGCATACAAAAGAGGAAGAACATGGGTAGAGATGTATGCCAAACCCTTAGGGGCTTGTTGCAGTGTATTCATCTGTCCGAAAACCAAGACCCCGACTAGACCATTATCATATTTATAGTGTGTGTTGCCAATTGTCTAGATTGGTTAGAATGCCTGTTCAGTCAGAGGTGAAAAATACTTTGAAACCCAGAGCACTAGTTAAAAGGCCCTCATTCATTGTTTTCTAAATTGCTCATAGATTATGGACCACCTGATTTTAATAGATTCAAGAGGTCAGCCTCATATGTGAGGCCTGTTGGTTGCCTTATGAGAAATCAATGGGAAAGGTGGGGAAACATCACCAGTGTGTGACTTTGAAAAGATCACCCTTGAAAGACATCAGCTGAGTCTTTTTTTCTACCTGAGAGCCTCACAGCTCACCTGGCAAGTGCACAAAATGCAGGGTTCACCTTCTGGTACAAAGTGGTGACCATTCACGACTTTCCTCCCTTTGTAATTGCAGTCTGCACAAGAAAAATAACACAAGATGCAATTTGAACAACAGAACTACTTCATTCAATCCCATTTAAGATACATGACCAGACAGATTAGAATGAAACATACATAGTTTATTTTGGTCGTATGATAATCTCCTTAGTCAAAATGTGCTGTATTTTATTTCTGTTCTCTGAAGTTGGGAAACTGATATTTCTTCAAGGGTGCAGAGAAGGATAAATCCAAAGAAAAGTATTTTCTATTCTAGTAGAAAATTCTAGTAGAAGCTTACATGAGCAAACTGCATTCAAACTGGACACCCAATGTAGAAATTTGAGAGTATTATTCCTTTCTAACCAAGTGAAAGGGCCTTGAACAGGGCTTATTCAATCTAGGAACTTTTTGACAGTAAGAGCTGTTTGGCAGTAGAACACACTCCCTCAGAGCGTGGTGGGGTCTCCTTCCTTGGAGGTCTTTAAACAGAGGCTGGATGGCCATCTATCGCAGATGCTTTGATCGTGATTTCCTGCGTGGCAGGGGGTTGGACTAGATGGCCCTCGTGGTCTCTTCCAACTCTACAATTCTATGGTTCTAAGTTACAAAAATTCCTTCCTTTAGCACTAAAATCAACTAATTCAAAATACTGGAAGACTGCTAAATGCTGCACAGCTATACTTTACAGGTCAGCTCAAGCTAGGGTATAAATGCTTTCACAGGAGCTGAGAAGACAAGGGGGCAGTAAGCCACTAGCTACCTATCAGAATACTGAAAAATCCACACTAATTCCTGAAATAAGTCAACATTTTTGTTTTTAATCTAAAGAAAACAACATTGATAACTCATAGCTAGATTGTTGTTGTTATGTGCCTTCATGTCATTTCCAACTTATTATGACCCTAAGGTAAACCTATCACAGGGGTTTCTTGGCAAGATTTGTATAGAGAAGGTTTGCCATAGCCTTCCTTGGAGGTTGGGAGAGTGTGACTTGCCCAAGATTACCCACTGAGTTTCCATGGCCGAGGGGGGATTCAAACCCTGGTCTCCAGAGTCATGCTCCAATGCTCAAACCACTACACCACGCTGGCTCAGTAGCCAGAATAGCTATAGCTAGATTACTGTTGAGTACACAGGAAAAAAACTTGCAAAATTAAAAAAAAAATCTTTTTATTGAAATTATTTATTACTCTTGCATGAGAGCATGAAGATCTCAAGCCACACAGAGAGCTTCATCAGCATATGAAAAGAATGCAAAACAGATCATGCAGGTTTGTATCACAGCAAGGGATTCTTCCACCATATCTGTTTCATTTGGAATTGCCATTCTTTGCTCATTCACTTTTGCGGGAGAATCAAGGCTGTACTGTTGCCAGCCCACTGTATTCCCGAATCTTTGTGCTGACTCCTTCCCCCTTCCACTATTTTAAGGCTTTTTGTTAGCAGTAGACCCCCAAAACACTGATTTGGCATTTTCAGAACTACAGAGCCTCTATAGAGCAACTTCTGCCTTTCAGCTTACCCTCCCTTTATTGCCTTCTCTTCATTATGGCAGCAACATTACTACTACCGTATATTCCGGCGTATAAGACGACTGGGTGCATAAGATGACCCCCCCCCAATTTTTAAGTTAAAATCTAGAGTTTGCCCCCCCCCCGTCCAGCCAGCCACCTGGCTGGAAAGCCTGTCCCCCACCAGCCAGCCAGCTTAGTGGCTATAGATGATGGAATAGTCTGTGAAATTAAAGGACTGAGAACAGCTAAAAAAGCATGGGATACTTTGAAAAATCTCTGTGGTGTTCAATCTTTGGAAAGTAAGGTTGCATTAATACTGTAAGTTGGTTAATATGAAGCTATCAAATCCCAAATTTTTGAATGAGCACATTAATGAATGAGCACATTAATGATTTTAGAGCCACAGTGGTAGACAAGAGAATTTCACCATAGACAAAACTTGATGCAGAATGATAAATCTGAATCCAGAAATTCTAATTTTAGGCTAACTTGTCTTGAAAAGAAACATTCTTTTGACTCTCCTGAGCTAAATGGAGGGCCATTTAACTCTTCAAGTGCAAAGCAGTCATTCTCACAGCAGGAGGAAGGATCTGCTGGGAAAACTGCCCAGGCCCTTTTATACTTCAATCATTCTCACAGCAGGGGAGTATGATTACTGGGGTATAAGACCACCACCCCACTTTTGAGGAGATTTTCAAGTGTTAAAAAGTAGTCTTGTGTGCAGCAATATACGGGGTAAATATCTTCTGCTCATAATTTGATCAGTTCCTGTTCCCAGTGGGCAGGACAGGGCATTACTGATATTCACTCAATGCTTAGTTCTTGTTTTTAATAGAACAATAACTATGTGTTAGTTCAGTACTGCACACCCCACTCTTCATTTTTAGTGCTGCACAGCATTTCCCCTATAGTAAGAGTTCAAACTGCCTCTCCCTACACGTACCCTTGTCCTGAAGCACAAACTAGATTCGATGCAGCAGCAGCACCCTCTCCCCTCTAATAAGTGGGCATATTATAATGTACAATTAGCTCTTGCCTTTAAAAATCCGTTTGGAATGGTCATCTGGAAAAGCCTTAAAAATAATAATGCTTACCATGACAAATTGGGCAGCAGTCACCTTCTGGGTGGAAAGGGTATGTACAAAAGACAATGCAGTCCACAGGAGAACAAGCCACAGAGCCCAGCTATAAGACACAGACAGACAAATGCACCCATACAGAGAGAGAGGGGGGGGAGGGAGGGAGAAAGGGATCCTGCATGAATAGCAGAGCAATGTAGACAGTCTCAGGGCTTATCTATACAAGCCATTTGTCCCATCTTTTCCCTGCCTTGGAGCCCTGCAGTCTTGATGACACAAGGCATTTGCCCCCTTTTGCCCCCAGGCAGTCCTCACGACCCCCAGGGCAAAGACGGGGCAAAGACAGGGGGAAGATGGGGTAGGGCCCAATAAAACACTTTAAGAAAATGCCTCTTAAAATCTGTTCCAGCCACAACAAAATGGATCAGGCTCCCCATGATTGCAGGAACCCATTCTGGCACACCAGCCCATCACTGTAGCTGCCTACTGCCTGGGCACATGCAGGGCCTCCTGTCTGGATCCAGAGAGTGGGGACACAGGCAGCGGCTGCAGGGACAGACCAATGTGCCCACCTGAACTCTGGCCTGTTTTGTCCAAGGAACAGGGAAGGAATGGGCCTGATCCATGGGCAGGGGACTCCAGCAGGGAGCCAGCATATCCTGGCCCATGTAGATGAGCCCTCAGTTAAATTTTCAAACTTGGTTTCAGCTAACACTTCTGGAGGTACAAAAGTTATTGGATGAGATCCTATATTTTCATCAATGTAGTTGTGCCAATGGGAGATGAGAAGGTTGCTGGCTCCAAGTCACCTATGTTTTGAATGGCTGGCTTGAGGGTGGAGGATGGGGTAGAGTCCACAGGAGTGGGGGGCTTAGCCAATTGCCTGTACCATCCACACACACCACCAGAAGCAAGGTATTTGAGAAACAGGTAGCTTCAAGTTGGCTGTCACTGTTGTTGCCTCCCTGCATAAGCATGGAGAAAGTAACACGACTCATATAATGGACCACTCCATGAATGGTGTGCCACTATAGGATCCCAGCCATGTTTGAACTTATGCATTTACTATGATTACTATTTGAGCAGTATAAAAGTATTAGGGCTAGTGATACCAGAATCTGGCTTCCTTTTTGGAGGGCAGATCACAGGAAACTTGTTGCATTTTTGTAATAGCTATTTACAGATAAATTACAGTAGTAAAGTGTAGCTGGAGACAAGCAGCTTAGCATTCCTCATATAAAACAGTTCAACAGCCACATATCAGATCTGTGGAAAGAGTACTTTTGCTCTAGAGCTCTTAGCTGCTTGTCAACTCTCCCTGCCTGCTTCCCTTTCTTTCCCAAACAAATCTGAAGTTGCCTTCAAACAAAGAATTTAGCTGAGGAGATGGGGGCAATAGAATCACCTTCCAACATTGATGGATGCCACATTCCAGGGAGATCTTTCTGTACATCTCTCCCAGTCATAGGCTCCCACTAAAACAGGAGTGGGGAAGTTCTGTCCCTTCAGGTGCTTTGGACTTAAAACTCCCAAAAGCTCTGTCCAGCACAGACTATGTGAAGAGACTGAAAGCTCTACTCAAATACTTCTAGAGGGCCAAAGATTCTGCAAATCTGAGTATTAGAGGGACAATCACTGCCCATTAAGAGATCATTAACAGGTCACTCTGTCTCAGTAACATTTTTATCCCAAACCCAGAGAAATTATCATCAATTTCATATAGCAAATTCACAGTAAAGTTTCTAATCCCCTTTGTTTATTAAGCTTTTCTACACAATAATACAAAAAGCATAATACTAAATACAATTGGTTTTAACAGTAAGGAACATAACGTTACCTTCTTGAAAAGTTGACCATACTGTCACAGGCAAGATCTTGTGTCTTTCCTCCTCTATAACAGGGGTGGGGGTCACATTGCCTGTGAGCTACATGTGGCCTGAGAGAGCCCAAGGGTCCCATATCACACACACACACCCAAAAAAAATCAGTAAAAAAATCAAGAGCTATGCCCCCATGGGATGCAATTCTCTAATTAAACAGTCACACACACACACCATGCATCAGGTCTCAGATAGTTTTCTAGGAAACTGGAAATGTTTTGTTCTATGGGGACCTTGGGGGTATTGGAAAATGAGGCAAGGACAGCCTGAGACTCGACACAATTGTTCACTCTGTGAGATATGTTAGTAGGATAGAGCACTAACTATAGGCTGGGGAAGAAGAAGAGTACTTACCAGACAGATGCAACTTAGACAGGGATCCAAAACAGAGGGGAATGTCTCATTGTTGTAAAAAATCCTTCCTGCATAGGTGCAGCCTTCCATTAAGAAAGAGAAAAAAATGTATTTACTTTGTCCACATGAGTCACATTAACAGCTTGCTTATGCAAAATATCCAACATACCCAAGAGACTTCTAAGTTAGCAGGTTATAACAAACCAAGATCAAGAGTGGTTCCAGATGGACTTTCATCACACTGTCTCATGCTGAACTGTTGCATTTATAAGGGCTTCAAATGACACCATCCTACAAAAATTACACTAATTTCCCCACCATGTCTTCTTTTAAACTTTGGGAGATCAAGTAGAAAAAGACAGAACAACTGTACAATGCCTTCAAATTGTTAGGATGAGGCTCCTAACAATTCATCCTAACAAACAAATTGTTAGGATGAGGCTCCCAAGTCATAATCTGCAGTTCCCTGTAGCATTAATAATTATTGCTTTTTAAACCAGAATTCAATGCATCTCAAACAAAAAGCAGGAATCTAGGGCATCATAACAGAGATAATTCTAAGCACCAAGAAAATCACACTCCAGGCCTTTATGTATTCCTAAACTATGTTCTAACCACATTTCATTCTTAGAATAGCTCTCTCCAAATTCCCCATCCAGGCATGCTTCCAGACAAGGATTTATAACAGAATCACCATGGGTTGTTCATTCACATTTTAAAAGGGGTGCACAGAATGTCATCATGTACTCTTGACTTTCCCATGTTTTCCAAGTGCAGCTTCAATCTTGTTTCTTACCAGAAAGAAGTCTAACTCTTTTGAGAAGGATAGATAAGTGCGGTGGACTTCAGAGGTATAGATGTTCTTACAACTAAAGCCATGTATTTTTTAAGGAGCATGCTTTGGATGTGGGAAGTGACCTATGGGCCAGATAAACCTATAATAGATCAGCACTTTTCAAAGGCAGCCCCATTCAGAGAACACTACAGTAATCCAAATGGGATGTAACCAAGGCATGTGGGGGAAATTTACCTGCTGAGCAATCTGGACAGCACTGCCCAGGAATCCGTATAGGGTGAGGACATGTCTCCAAACAGTCAGTCCTCTTACAGCTCACTGAGCCATCTGCCTGCAACAGAAAAGAACTTCACAGAAACCCACAGCACAAACTGCTGGACTGTTGCAGACAGACACATCTGCATCACCCCAGAATAGGCTCGTATTTGCCATATGTCTCTGTTTTCTAAGCATTATTATGGCCTGCCTATTAGTTTTCTTTAAAAGGTTCCAGGCCCATTTTTTTTTATACCCACAAATATACTATTTCAATGTCCATGGCATATAGACAATAGTTATGTTTCATCTTACTAATGCTGCTTGTAGTGCTCGAATTTCAACTCTCAATTCT
The DNA here is from genome assembly GCA_030847615.1 of Gambelia wislizenii. Classification (NCBI taxonomy): domain Eukaryota; kingdom Metazoa; phylum Chordata; class Lepidosauria; order Squamata; family Crotaphytidae; genus Gambelia; species Gambelia wislizenii. Next base: position 342,504,393 of record JAUMIR010000001.1, read on the forward strand.
CTGAAGTCCCTTTAGCATTCACCACCCAGGCCTGGTCCAAAGCTGCCCAGACTTTCTGCCATCACTACAGCTAATCCAATGGCAACCAGAGAGGCTATTTAGATCTACTGCAACATCCAAGCAGATCAGAAAAGAGCATTGAGAGAGCTGAGAAAGGGAGACAGGCTGAGAAGGACAGTGCAAGAGTTAAAGAGCTTAAAGAACAAAAATGGAGGTGTGTGACTACTGGGGGAGGCAGTTTTGTGGGGGTTTTTTTAAAAAAATGCTATCCTTTCTTCTAAAAAGGCCCATAGCAAGCAGCTCATGAAAAGGAATCATTTTAGTGATGTGAACTGCCCAGGAGTCATGCTATTTTAGAAATAAAATCCACAAGTTTAGACATGTTAAGCTATCAAGTGGAATCCCAGTCCCAAATTTCTTAAATTTGTCACTTAACAACAATAAAGTATAACTTAGGATTCCCCCCAGAACATCCTAGTACACACAGGGAAATACAGACTGGAATTAGAAGACTACTTGTTACTGCTCAAAGTACCCATAGGAAGATCTCAGTCCTGGCTGGGCAAACGCTGAACTGGGGGCTAAGGGCTACCACAGTTTATGCAACAAGAGACTGGAAGGTTAAAACTGAGTGAAGTAGAGCAGGTTATCATTCACCTGGCAGATGCATAACTCACAGGGATCACCCGGTGACCAAATCTGTCCAATTGGAAATTCAACTCCATTGTCATCCACAAAACAACCTGGCCAAGGAAAGAGAGACAATGAACCATGTAGTGAACAGAGAGTAAGAACCTCAGCAAGAGCCAAAGAGAACAGGGAGGACACAGTGTACTGTGTGACCCACATATATAGTTAACTTAACCATCTATTGTTCTTTGCAAATGTATTAAATAACCCATTGTTTACCTATATCCTCATACCACAGTCCCATATGCACACATGGAGAGCTTACCTGTCGTAGGTGCAGCCTTTCGGCAGGTGAAGCAACATTGCCCTGGAGCCAACAGCCATTCATCTTGGGGACACTCCAGAGTGGGGCAGGGTGCAAAGGAGCATTCAACTTCACCTTGCTGAGGAAGGATGCAGTGGTATTTGTTAGTTACAGTAACAATAAAGAGGGCAGGTATGAGATCAAGATGGCTCTCCACTAACTCTTTCTTATTGAGTTTTATAAAATAGAACAGATAGGTTGCTGGCACCTGCTCCAGGGATTTATGAAGCCATCCTTGACAAATAGCATCTTCCAGCTCACCTCAGCTGTCCTTCACTAGAGGGGACCTATCAGCCATCAATTTTACAAGAACTCAAGAACTGCTTGGCTGAAGCCTACCACCTAACCAGAGAACAACAAATGTAGTCCTTCAAGAACAGAAGGACATCTGTTGCTTCTTAGGCACATGTAACTTCCCCTAGAGAATGGGCTGGACATTTTTGTCCCACACAGAACGTCTGCATTCAGTTCATGGTTGCAGAAGTGGAGCTGCATGTGCAGTGTGTCTACACACACACATGAGTGCCCATGAGCAGTAAGTTGCACATTCACATGTGCATTCAGTTGTATAATACTGCCATTCAGCACAAGGGTTGCATAGCACAGTCAATGCATAACTCTGCTGTGCAGCCCTGAGGTAGGACCTTGTATTATGCCTTCCTTCTGACAAGTGAGAATATTTTATAAGGACTTCAGAGAGACTACTTGCCTGAGGGACTACCAGCTAGCCAGACGGCTTATCTACTGGAGATAGCAAGTTGCAGCAGCTGTGACCTGTCTTAATGGTTTTACAGCCCCCATAAGTCTGTAGCTAAGAAGGTGGCAGTGAGTAGATTGTCTGCATTTTTAAATCTGCTGCCGCTGAACTTTTTTTTAAAATTATTTTTATAGTGCACACAAGTGATATTCCACCTTTCCAAAGAAAGAACAGAAGAGATAGCAGAAACCTTCATTTAATCACCTTAGCAATCACTCACTAAAGCGAAAATCCAACATGGTGGCAACGGGCACTTGTCCTGTAGCTCAGCCCCACCCCCTACACTCATCCAGCCAATTAGGTTTGCACTTTGTCTTTTATGGGGAAACAATTCATGTCGAATAGCTTGTCTTAACAAGTGAAAATGCACATATCAGTGGAGCTTTTTTTAAAAAAAGTCAGGAAAAGCCACAAAGGCTTTTCTCACATAGTATTTCCTCTTTTTGTCCCCCACTCCCTCACAAAATGACAAGACAATGCGGGATCCCATTAAGACAGCTCATTTTCTGAGCAAATTCTGTGAGGGGTATTTTCACCGTGTGGACAACCTCGGAGAATAACAAATGCAGTCCTTCTAAGGGAAGAGGCACAGATACCTACCCTGCACACACAGGTGGTGCAGTCATCGCCATCCAGGCTAAACTCAATCCCTTCTGCATAAGTCTGACCACGGAAATGGCACTCTACTGCAGAAGAGAATAAAATAAAGAAAAGAAATAAAGAAAAGAAAATAAGAAAATAAGAGGAGGCCAGTGTAGCTACTGAGGAAGAGCCAAGGCAAGAAACAGGAGCCTGGAGCAGAAAACTTCTTGCTGAAAAAGAGCGTTAGTGGTGGGGGAGGCACAATTCCTCTTCAGTGGTGGCACTCCCATTTAGGGAGGCCTGTCTAATGCTAAATATAGCAGCTTTTAGATGACAGGCAGAGACCTTTTTTTATGGATTCAGGACCCTTTGCAATGCCAAAATGTGTACACAGCTTCCAAGTATTCAAAGTGCTTCATAGTCTGTTATCTAGTCTGTTATCTAGATGAATGCACTGTTCATCTAGATCAGGCTTTTCAGACAGCTGAGTTCACACCACTCCTACCCCTGTGATCCACAGGTGCCTAGAAGACGCCATCTCTGTGTGGAAAGGAGGGCCTCCAAATATCCCTCAAAGCCTGTTTTTGTAAATGAGCAGTAAATAGGGCGTTGTGACTTACCTGGCTGGCAGGGACAACAATCACTTTGAGCAGAGCTGGGGCATGGACTGGGTGTACATTCTGGAGAGATACAGGAAACATTGCCTGCCTAGAATCAAGAACCAACAAACAATACAGAGCAGATATTACAACTTTCCACCTTCCCTGGCTTATATGACATCTTCATCTTCAACCAGTCACCAAAGATTACTGAATCATCATGACCATTATCTTCAGTGAATCATAGGAGATGGTCTAGTGTTTATGGGCACCATTCTCTTAAAGCCAACCCAAGATATTTTGCTGCCTAAAACAAAACAGCAAACTCAAACCTCCCTGGCCATGACAGTAAGGTATGCAGTTCCAAAGAACACTCAAACTATTTTGACACATAAGCCAGAAAAATCCCACAAGTGCCTCTCCTAGGCAATGAAAACACAATCATAATAAATCAAGTAACACATATTTCATGATACCCCAAATCAGTTGCCTGTAGAGGCCTTGTCTCCACCCTTGCTCTGGGCTGATGATGAGCCTGGGTGCATCTCATCTATGAAGACTCCCTTTATTCCATCAAATACATGAGCTCAACCGGGATGGTAAAGACTGGCCAACAGAGAAAGGCATTCTGGTGGGAATGGCAACAGTAGAAGCTGAAAATAGAGGGAGTATGGCTTACTATGAAAGGGCCACTTCTGGTTGTTTCCAAAATCAACAAGAACTTAATGGTGCACTAGCAGCCCCCCAGACTGCTAAACTGTGTTGACTCCCTCTGACTGTGATGCCTTTGCCAGAACCGAAGTCATGGGAAGTGTTCCTTGAATGTGCTTATGAGCTACCAGGCCCAGAGAAGTGAGCTGACAGCATGACAGCAGAAGGGAAATCTAAGGCTGAGGCGCTTATCGCAAGCCGACCTAAAGAGGCAAGGTTCTACTTTCCATGCTGCCTTGCTACATGATGTTCTTCGAGTGTTCTGCCATTCCAGTCCTGTGGGAGAGAGAGGTAAATCTTTTCACTAACGGATTTTCCAGTTAGCAAAAAGATACAGTTTTACCTCTGTCTCCCATGGGACCATAATGGAAGAACAACAACGTCATGCAGTAAGGCACCATGGAAGACAGAACCTTCTGGCTGCCCTGCTGCTTTACTCTGGCGTGTGATAAGTTTGTAAGAGAAATGTGCCTAGGTTTTATCTTCCACTACTGCATTTTCATTCCCCTCTCTTCTCTGAACTTGGCATCTTCTATGGATACTTGGGGAATCATTGCCCATTCCAAAGACCAGATAAAACCAGTTGTTGAAACAACGCTGCACACAGGAATCAGAGGACCATTCTGGTTGTGGAGTTCAAATTTCCTCCATTATTTCTCCTCAGCTTCTTGCACCACTAATAAAGAGTTGTAGCATGACTGAGACACTCTTTGGGAGAACCTTCATGATGCTTCTGGGTGACTCACAGCAAGGGTATAAACCATAGTTTTCAATGCAGGTTTTTCAGTGGTATCAAATGAAGTAATTTGTCCTTCTCAAAGCAAGAAGACAAATCTCCCTCAGTTACCATGGACTCCCCAAGACTTACCAGGCAGACACAGACTGTGCAGTTCTCCTCAGAAAGAGAGAAAACTTCTCCCTCGGCTCTGGAAATCCCATCATAGAGACAGCCTGCAGGAGACAGGAGTGGGAAGATTCCCCTCAGAGGGGCAGAGGCTCATGGCTGAACAGACCCCCATCTCAGCTTTCCATTCTGAATCAATAAAAATTCCACATCCTAAATATGCACTCATTTTAAAAGAATTTGGGCATAATTAATTAATTAAACTGACATAAGGGGAAAGACTCTAATACACATCCTCTAATATTTCACACAGGAAAATAAGGACATGTAAGACATGGTATCCCTTTTCTCAGAGAAAAAGTTGCTTCCTCCACCCCACAAAGGCTGGGACCAGGGAAGGCCATTAGCCAGGCAGAACAATGCAGTCTTGGTCAGGAAGGTGAATCTCTCACCTCTGCAACTGGAACAACACTCCCCCTCTACTGCTGGAATAGGGTGGGAACAGGTAACCTCACACGTCACTGCTTGACACAGCACTTGCCCATCCTGCAACAAGGAAAGACAAGCTCCCCTAAAATGGCAGCACAGACACATCAACTGAGGCTGGAGAAAAGGAATCCAGTATGTATCACGTACCTTACAGGAGCAATTTAGACAACCTGGCTCTATCCACTCACTGCCATTCTCACGAAGAACCCCTTTGTGCCAGCAGGTGGCAGGCAGGGCTGGAAGGGAAGCCAATGTAGCTGAGGAACGTGGAGGAGCAGGTGTTGTAATTTCCTCTTGCAGTAACGATGGTGGCAGTGGGCTCATTGCCACTGAAGGTCCAGCAGTTCTTAGCAAGAAGGGTGTGCCAAAGGAGATGCTTGGGAGAGGGGATGAAGGGGTGGAAGAGGCTGCCTGTAGGAGCACAAAGACAGTGGAAATGGACGGGGAAGGAGATGGAGTCCTGGATGCACTGTGGGGAGCGGGAGCCCAGGAAGGGGGAGAGACCCTAGGGGGTAGGACAGGTGCCACTGATTCTGGAGAAAGACGCAGCACAGTTGGTGGGTGCTGGAGAGACTGCAAGATGGGAGAAGGGCCCAGGTTGGTCTTTGAAAAACCTGTGGGATTGGGGGAAGGAGAGAGAAAGACACCAATAAGTTGAAAAGTCCCCACAAGATCTATGACCCAAATATGGTGCCTTCCAACATATTCAGGAACCCCTTAGCTGAATCACTCATTCATAGCCTTCACTCTTGTGAAGGATTTCAACAACTAGAGGAAAATGTTGCTAATTTTGTACACTAATGATTTCTCAAGGCAGAGCAAGAAGGAACAATTCCTTCCTCCACATCATTTGACCAGAGAAAATGATGAGAAGTAACAGCGTTAAAAACTTCTTGAGGGTGAAGATTTTTATTGACAGTGGGATTATAATTTGAGCTTCCTCCTGTGTCTCCACCACTCATCCTTTTTGTTTTTCACCTGGCTGTATACAGAGCCCTCACAGTCTTCAGGTCTTTCCAGAGAACTAGTTTATCCCAGTCCCGCGGTTTGTGCCGGTTTTTAAAAAAGTCACAGGAGGATTCGGAAAACTGGAAATGTAAACAGCGTGGGACAAAAAGTCTCAGTACTGGGATGGCCGGAAATGGTGACTGGGGGTGGGCTTAGAGCTCAGGGACCAGAAAAAGAGGGGTCAGTCACCCATTCAACAGATCCAGCCTCACCAGCCAAAAACAAAGGCATCCCTTCCAGCTGCACGAAGGTTGATGTGTGTGTGCGTGCAAGCTTGTACTCAATCACCTTTTTAAATGGATTTCTACACTGCAAACCCTTCAGCTTTACCTTTTCCTCAACTGCATGTTACAGAGAGATCGTAGTAGCCCATTCATCCCCTGCTTTGGTCACCTCCCTGGCACATTAAAATATTCAAGCCTTTGAGCGAATTAGCACCCTTTAATTCCCCCCCTCTGTGTTTGTGTCTTTCAAAATGCCTACCTATAGCTGCTTGAAATCTCTGCAGCCTGCTGTAGGGGTTAATATTTTAAAGAGGCAAGAGGAAACCCAAGCGGCTTGATTTCAAAAAGAAAGCACTCAGCTTGCTTTCAAAGCACTCAGCTTGATTTCAAAAGGAAAGCCCTGCGTCTGAGCGAAAGATCTGTCTGGATCTTTCAAAATGCTTTCTGCCTCTTCTGAAAGGGTTAAAATGTTCAAGAAGCAAGGGGGAATAACAAACCTCTGCCCCCCTCTCTCTCCCCCCCCCCAGCCAGCCAATAGCATCGCTCGTGGCGCAGAACTCTAAAGGAAGTGCGTCACCGAGGTTGAGAAAACACAAGTAATCGCATCTTTGATTGACAGCCAAAAAAAAAAAAAAAATTAAAACCTAAACAAAACCGGAACTATGGACGTGTAAATATCAGTCACGGGACCACCCGGGATATCCAGATCAGAGACATAAATCGTATAAACAGCGAGGGACGGATTCATGATCACTATGTCACGGCAGGCACCGCAACAATTTCGTGGCACCCTGCAGTACAAGGATTCCAGATATCTTTATTCTAGGTTGCGCTTGTAAAGTAGACGGTTACAGCCAAACTAATATTTTACTTCTAAAAGCATCCAATTTTGCTCTCCCTTCCTACAGTGTATTCAAGACTTAAACAGTGAGTACAGGACACACTGAGGCTCTCCAAGGCATTTTTCATACTACTCGATTATAGTGCTATGATTCCACTTTGACTGCCATGGCAACATCCTGTGGAATCTTGGAACTGGCAGTTTAAGAAAGGGCATCTGGAATTCTCAGCCAGAGAGTCCTCCGCCAGTGCCTCTGACCAAACTATAGGCTCATCTAAACAAGAAGAAATAATGCTCATACCTGCGCATTATACCCATTTCACAGCAGCATCACTTTGCTCCTTCGGCATTTTCTGACATTCACATGGCCACAAATCAAAATGATGACCATGTCATTTTTTGCGTGGTGGTGGTGGGCGATCGGGGGAGATACTCACAGGAAAGTGAGAACCCAGTAGTATCCGGAGACAACGAGGAAGGCACCACCGTGAGGAATAGGAGACGAGACCAAGCCGCCTGCCCTTCACCCATTCTGGTGGCAGCAGCAGCCTCTGATTCCAACTGCAATTAAAGGAATGGAAGCAGAACCTGGCCAGCCACTGACTGCTGAGAATGAAGAGAAGAGTGGCTCTTCGCCACTCCAGCTTCATCTTGCCTTCCCGGGCTGGGCTGCTCCTTCTTTCATGCCTGTCTGCAGAGTTCAGTATCAGCAGGCTTTGGAGGGTACAGAACAGGCATGAGAGAAGGAGCAGCCCAGCCCAGGAAAGTGAGATGAAGCCGGAGTGGCCAAGAGCCATCCTCCTCTTCCTTCTCCACTACCAGCGGCTGGCCAGGCAGCTCCTCCCATCCCTTTAATTGCAGCTGGAATCAGCGGCTGCAACTGCTGGGATGGTGAAGGGCTGGTGGCTCTCTCCTCCTCTTCCTCGCAGTGGCAGCCCTCCTCATCACCTCTGGGCACTGCCAGGTTCCCTTCTTTGCCAGATTGACAGTTTTTAAAAAAGTTTTTTAAAATGCATGATCACTAGTGCTTCTGGGTACTTGATGGCAAGCCAATCCCTGCATACGCCCAACCAATCAGATGGTCACTTCCAACCTCTCCAGACTGCGCAACAAATTGCATTGGTTGTCCAAATGAGCAAGAATGTGCATTTCCTTCAGAGTTTTTTTTAAAGTTCAGAAAAAGCTTTTCCCATTGAGTATTTGGGGTTTTTTTTGTCCCCTTTCTTTCTGAATACATCAAATCGCTGCTGCAGGATCACATTGGGACCAAAGGTATTCTTCTCAAATTCTATGAGGAGTATTTTCACCATTTAGACAAGCCCTACAAACCTCCGGATTCCACAGGAAGCAGCCATGGTAGTTAAAGTGTAATCATAGTGATATAATTGTGCAGTGTGAAACAGAGTCAAGTGTCCCTAGCATGACACCAATAAAGGCAACCAACACAATTACCACTCACTGTTGTTATATTTAGTGATATTTTTAAAAGCTGTCTTATTAAAGAAAGGACTGCTCTTTCCATTTTTAACACTTCCTTTAGAGCTTTAGAGGTCAAGGTCTCCTACAGAAGCACTTATGTATCCCTTGAAAAAAAAATTAAGTGTACCACTTAGGTGATCCTGTTGCACTATAGCTCCAAAACTATGTAGCTTTGAAATTGTTCTGCTCTGTACTTGGCTGAGAATCTCAGCCCACAGTCAACAGACTTCCTCTCAAATCCTCCTAAATGATTGTACCACTAAAGTCTTCACATAGATAGCCCTTACCTTCACATGACACACGATCCACACTGAGGTGGTAGCCTGGGCGACAGCTGCACATAAAACTCCCCAGGGTGTTGTGACAGGAGTGCTGGCAGGTTCGCTTCTCACTGGGTCGGCGGCATTCATTCACATCTGCACCAGATGCACAGGGTGCTAGAGATTTACATCAGGGCTGGATAGGCTCAAGCTTGTGGCTGTACAGACATCCCTGTTGCTTGGCCATACAAGGTGAGAAAAGGGATTGCAAAACAGTGGACCTGGGATATTTTTTCATGATCAAAGGGAGTTTGCACCAGCCTTTGGAGGAAGGTGTATTCCCTAACTGTGCTACGTACTAAGACAGTGCTTGGTTGGTGAACACCTACTATGGTATTCTTTTATTTTCTCCCATCAGTGAAAATCAGTGCTTTAATTTGCAGCTGGAGCACAGATTGACCACACAGGGATGACAATGTTTGTAATAGCGGGACATGTTCACACTACCACAACATCGTAATCTTGTGATTTTTGCCATGTCTGATAAGTCCTAAGTTACAGTGAAGTGGGTGAGGAAACAACTGTGGATTCTCCTGCCCATTTTTATTCCAATCCTTTCATTTGTCACCTCCTGTTGCAGCTATGGGAAGGAACTCCAGTTCAGTGACAGAGCACAAGCTTTGCATTCAGTTAGGCTTGGATTCAGTTCTAGACATCTCCAGTTAAAAAGGATCAAGTATAAATTGATTGGAAAGATCTTTACCTGAGACCCTTAGAAAACTAAGACCAGTCAGACTGAACAACACTGGACTAGATACAAGGATGTACCTACAAGGGGGGTAGGCAAAATGAGGGTGTTGCCCCTTAAATAAAAATTTAAGGGGGCAAATTCTGCCTCTCAAATGATATTTTCCTTCAGTTCCCAAATTTCTAGCACAGCAATAACTTAAAACCTCAATTGAGCCATGGGAAATACTAGGGGGTTGTCTAAAATCTAAATGCTGAAATTATCCCTCATAGAATTTGCAGAGAAAACTTGTTGTCCCAACAAGACACACAGGAGATTTGCCGTATTCGGAAGGAGGGGGGGGGGAACCTCCATAAACTGCATGCTAAGAGACTTCACAGTTTTCCTTGAAGTTTTTAAGACAGTAAACTGCGGGGAGATACACATTGCAGGTCATTTGGACAACTGATTCCCATTCTGGGCCAGGAGGAAAACAACAGCTGATTGGTCCATTGTGCAGGCGGGGGCGGGTTTTCCTCCAGCTGAGTCCGGAAATGCCATTTTGGCTTTCCGGACTAGTGAGAGTGTGCTAGTTCGCCATGCTGAGGCAAAAAAAAAAAAAAAAAAAAAAAAATTACAAGCAGGTTTCCCTTCTTGCCTTTTAAACCAAAAGTTTTTAAAAAGCAGAGTGACAATAAAATTGGGGGGAATAATAAAGTGCCCTGTTCTCATGGCCGCCATCTTGATTCGTGGGAAGGGGCTCCATGTGAACTTCAACATGCATCACTACATGGACAAAAAATTTTTGAGAAAAGCCATCAATAGAAAAGGGAGCTCCTGCGAAAGTGACTTAACACACATCCCTGCACACGTTTTCCTCCCATCTAGTCAGGACATGGCAGGCAAAGTCACACAGAGAATGCAAACACAGCAAATATAAAAGTTCTAAGTGTGAATAATTTTCAAAGTCTCACTATCTGCAATGCTAGAAATTTGGGGGCTGAAGGAATATTTCATTTGGGGAGCAGAATTCTTATTTGGGGAAGGCAACACTCTTATTTTGCCCCTCCTCAATACGTACACATTTTGCTAGACAGACAGATAGTCTAGCCTGGTATCAGGCAGCATCCTATATTAGCAAGCAGGGCTCTTAGATCTGCTGAACTCAAAGGCAGGGAAAAGTGGAAGTTGAAGCGGTTTCATCTGCTCAGCCAGACAGATTCTCCTGCATTCAGAAGCCAATACAGGGAACATCTCCAGGGTGTAACCTAGCACTTCTATCCATATACATGACAGCAATGTCATTTTGTTGTTGAAAACCCAAGGGATTTCTTGTTATAAGAGATATCCCTTTTCCTTGCAGTCGCTTTGGCAGCACATATATTAAATAAGATATCCCTTTCCCCACAATCACTGTTAGTGAGTACAGTATATCTATACACCTGCAGTAACACATCTAAGGATGTGTGTATTGAACAATTCCTCTTTTTCTTCTCTAGAGCTAATATGCCCTGGACCTACTATAGGTCTCAAAATTTTTATTTATTTTTTAATGGTGTGGTGTCACTTTTTTTCCCCTGGCAGAGTTCCTATGCTTGTAGCAGATTTAGTGACACATAGAAATTCAGCACAAGAACCTTTCCCCATCATTAGCTCACTGTACTATTCATATGTAAAGCTCTCGCTCTTGAATTTAGGTGCTCCTGGTAAAGGAACTTTGCTAGAAAACAACAAAAGCATGTTAGCCCTTCCTGAGACTAATCAATACAATACATTTGTATACTGTGATAAAATAGGCTACAATGCAGTACTGTCACCTTTATACAATATTTGTTAGAGACCTCAGATAGGTATGGTAAGGCAGCCATTGAGGTATCAGAACCTAGGAGATAAAGAGTGGCAGCAAGATATTGGGGTGTGATGCCCACTCATGTGGCATTACTAAAGCTGGTGTCATCCCTCTCTCCAATGGTGCCACCTGGTACGGTTCAGCATCAGCCCCCTAGTGCCGCCTCTGGCCTGCCCTGTGCTTCCTGAATTAAGACTGGTGATTCGAAGTACAGTGGAAGGCCCCTAATGCCAGTATCAAAGTAAGGTTCAATTGCCAATCTGCCAGTCTAATCAACTTTTATACATGTAATGGAAAGGGGTGCCATACACAACTTCCATCAAAATATCTTGGGTCAGCCCTGTAGCTACCATCACATGATGTGCTGCCTCATACAAATAATCCTACTGCTGCCTCTGTTCCTGCTTCAAACTCTGAAGTGTTGGTTTGATGTAAGAAAAATTGTGCAACTATTACCTACTACCCTCTGAGGCTATGAAAGCAACCCCTGTCTGGACAGTATTTTGGAAATGAAATAAATAAAATAATTTAACTTTCAGTTCCAAATTATTGTCCAGATAACTTTTTGCTGTCAATGGTTTGTAGGTTATCATGGCTTCTTTTTTTAACCATTCCTCTTAGATCAGATTTAATCTGGAGGCAGAACAAGGGAATTTTCTTCAAAAGACATTAAGGTTAGGTGAGGGCCTCTGAGGGTAACTGAGGGCTCATCTATACGAAGCAATAAAATGTATATTGATACACAGTCTCCACGGGGGTTTTTCAAGATCTCAGTCATGCGAAGCCATACACATTTGTTGTTCCAATGGGCATGACTGTGAATCAAGATGGTGGGTGTGAGTGAATTACTCATGTTCTTACTGTCACCAGTTGCCACTGCTGAACAGTATTTTTTTTTAAAAGCAAATCCAAGGTGCAGAAGTGCAATCTTCCACTTAAATAAACAGAAAAAAAGGCTGTTTCATCACCTCAGTGCACGATCACTACAGTGAAAATCCAACATGGCGGTTCCAGGCGCTTGCTTTGCCAGCAAGCTCCACTCCCTGCGCACATCCAACCAATCAGCTTTCCATTTCTACTCTTATCGGGAATGTGCAGCAAAGCAAACTGGTTGTCCCAATGAGCAGGAATGCGTGTTTCCTTTGGCATTTTAAAAAAATACAGAGTATTTGGAGTTTTTGCCTCCCCTCCTTCTGAATATGGTGAAATGATGTGATCCCATTGGGACAAAAGGTATTCTCCTCAAATTCTATGAGGAGTATTTTCACCATAGAGACAAGCCCTTATTTCTCTTAGCTTCCCAATAAAAGAAGGAACACATACCCATGCAGGAGTGCCGGTTGCCATGGAGGTAGAAGCCAGTATGGCAGGAACATCTATAGCTGCCAATGCTGTTCTTGCAGTGGTGCTGACAAGGTGTTGCTAGGCACTCATCAGTGTCTGGGGTTGAAAATGGTGGACAGTACTATTTGTATCAGTTCCCCCACAAAAATAAGTCCCCCCAAGGTTTCTTCTGCCACCCCCTCCCCAGCATTTCTTTATATTTTAACCTCCACAACCACATCTCGCTTCTTACAGTTCCAGTCAGACTTACCTTGACAGCTGTGCCGGTCAGCAGACAGTTGCATCCCAGGGCCGCATTCACACACAAAGCCGCCTTCTGTATTCACACAAAGCCCCTCACAGGAGGCACTCAGGCACTCGTCAATGTCTGAGAAAAAGATAATGTTGAAGAATAAGCGAGAAGAGATTGATTGGACTTGGTGGTAACAAAGGCTGTTGCCACACTACAGAAATAATGCAGTTTGACACTGCTTTAATTGCCAAGAGCTCTGGTGCCACAACAAACTACAAATCCCACAATTCTCTAGGATAGAGCCATGATAGTTAAAGTGGTGTCAAACTGCATTTTTCCTGCAGTGTAGCAGCAGCCACAAAAAACAACAGTTTCCTTAATGGTCATGTCAGAAGCAGAAGGAGCAAGTTTGCTGAACTACAGCTGATAATACCTATAAGGACACTTTCATATGGGGTGTAGCTACAGGGGAGACAAAATTAGGGTATTGCCCCCTCAAACAAGAATTCTGTCCCCCAGCTGAAATTTTCCTTCACTCCTCAGATCTCTAGCATCGCAGAGAGCAAGACACTGAAAATTGTTCACAGCTAAAATTCTTCTATTTGCTGTGTTCACATTCCCTTGGTAACATTGTTTGCCCCTTTTCTTTGGATACCAACACTATATTTCTTAATGCTCAACTGAAATTAAGTTACTGCAATGCTAGAAATCTAGGGACTGAAGGAAAATTGGGGGGGGCAGAATTCTTATTAAGGGGGGACACCCTCATTTTGCCCCCTTTCTTGTAGCTACACCCTTGTAGCTAATGTTCAATCTAGTGAATGTAAGCATAGCAAACATAAGACTTCTAGGCGTAAATGACTTTCTAAGTGTCCTTCTCAGCAATCCTCGAAATTTGGGGAATGGAAGAAAATTTCATGGGGGACAAATTCTTACGGGGGGGGGAACCCGTCATTTTGCCTTCCTCCCATAGCTACACACTTGACGCTTGGAAAGATGTGACCAGTGGGGTGCCACAGGGTTCTGTCCTGGGCCCAGTGCTATTCAACATCTTTATCAATGACTTGGATGAGGGAATTAGGGGCATACTTATCAAATTTGCAGATGACACCAAATTAGGAGGAGTAGCTAATACCCTAGAGGACAGGATCAAAATTCAGAATGACCTGGATAGACTGGAGAGCTGGGCCAAAGCTAACAAAATGAAATTCAATACGGAGAAATGTAAAGTACTGCATTTAGGGCGGAAAAATGAAATGCATAAATATAGGATGGGAGAGACCTGGCTGAATGAGACTACGTGCGAAAGGGATCTAGGAGTCCTAGTAGACCACAAGTTGAACATGAGCCAACAGTGTGATGCGGCAGCTAAAAAGGCCAATGCAATTTTGGGCTGTATCAATAGAAGTATAGTGTCTAGATCAAGGGAAGCAATAGTGCCACTCTATTCTGCCTTGGTCAGACCTCAGTTAGAATACTGTGTCCAGTTCTGGGCACCACAATTAAAAAAGGATATTGACAAATTGGAGCGTGTCCAGAGAAGGGCAACTAAAATGGTGAAAGGTCTGGAAACGATGCCTTATGAGGAGAGACTTAGGGAGCTGGGTATGTTTAGCCTGGAAAAAAGACGGTTAAGAGGCGATATGATAGCCCTGTTTAAGTATTTGAAGGGGTGTCACGTTGAGGATGGTGCAGACTTGTTTTCTGCTGCTCCAGAGACTGGAACACGGAGCAATGGGTGCAAGCTCCAGGAACAGAGATTCCACCTCAACATGAGGAGGAACTTTTTGACAGTAAGAGCTGTTCGGCAGTGGAACATGCTCCCTCGGAGCGTGGTGGGGTCTCCTTCCTTGGAGGTCTTTAAACAGAGGCTGGATTGCCATCTGTCAGGGATGCTTTGATCAAGATTTCCTGCATGGCAGGGGGGTTGGACTGGATGGCCCTCGTGGTCTCTTCCAGCTCTGCAATTCTATGATTCTATGATTCTACACAAATATAGCACTAGGATTCCGCTTTAACAGCCATGGCTGCATCCTGTGAAATCATGTGGTTTGTAGTTTGGGGCGACACCAAAGGAGTTCTCTGACTGACAATTCTTCCTAAAGACCCCTTCCTAAACCACACAACCGAGGATCCCATAGGATGGAAGCATGGTAGTCAAAAAAGAGCCACAGTACAATAATTGTACAGTGTGAAAGGACCACAAGAAATTTCTCTCTTACTTTTGTGCCAGTTATTTCACAATCTCATGCAAAGCACAGCAAGTGGATCAGGCAGTTTTCTTCCCACTCAAAATTTGCAGTGACAATGGGCAAAATTAGATCAACACTAAGCATGACTAACAGTTCACATTAAAGTTTCACTACAGGTTGACAACCATTACTTGAAACTATTTAAAATTACTTCTGAGTTTGGCAGACATATTGTTTGGATCAGTCTTCATTTTCTCAGAAATAGTACCTGCATAGAATCCCAGGGGTTTCTGTATTCAAGTGCAGTGAGAGAAAGGCTGTAGTTTAAATTGTTCAGTTATGAAGGACACAGACAGGAAACATTGCCAGGAATTCTGAGTGCCTCCACACTAGCTGTTTATTTTGGAATTGCTGCACTTTGTTCACTCCCCCTGAAAGACTGTGTTCACAGCCTGGGAGTGCTTTTGGATTTGTCGCTCCAAATGACAGCTCAGATAGATGCATCTGTCGGAGTGCTTACTACCAGCTTTGGCTGTTATGCCATCTGCCCCCCTTCCTGGAGTTAGAGAACCTAAAGATGGTAGTGCACATGCTGGTAACCTCAAAGCTGGACTTCTGCAATGTGCTGTACATTGGGCTACCTCTGTACCAAGTTCAGGAACTTCAGTTGGTTCAAAACACAGCAGCTAGATTAGTCACTGGTACATCCAGGAATGATCATATCACACCAATATTAAAATCACTCCACTGGCTGCCAATTAGCTTCTGGGCAAGTTACAAAGTGTTGGTTATTACCTTTAAAGCCCTACATGGTTTGGGTTCAGGTTACCTACAAGATCACCTTCTCCCCTATAATCCACCCCATACACTTAGGCCCTTTGGGCGACATTTGCTCCAGTCAGCCAGAATTAGGTTAGCAACTGTCACCCAGAGGACTTTTTCTTCAGCCACCCCTAGACTGTGGAACAGCCTGCCAGAAAAGATATGACAGCTGAATATGCTGTCTGAATTTAAAGCAGCATTAAAGACCAGTTTCTTCCGACAGGCCTATCCAGATGATTTTAAAGTGTGAATCTTAAATTGTGTATTGATCATTTTCAAATGTCTTAGTTGTACTTGTTCTTTTAAACTGATATATGTTTTTCACTGCTATGTGTTTTTAACAAACATTATATTTATGTGTTAATTTTTTGTTCCCTGCCTCAATCCATAGGGAGAGGCAGGTAAGAAATAACAATTATTATTATTATTATTATTATTATTATTATTCACCCACCTATACAATATCGTCCCTTCTTCTTTTGTGTTCTCCCTAGCTTGCTTTCATTTTGAGGGAGAACTCACAAAAACTTTGAGGAAAGAACAAGATGACACTGCAAATTACCAGAAAGACAGATCATCACAGTGTGCTCCCTCTTCTCATTGAAGGCATGGTTTTGACACTTTGGGTGGCTGAAACCTATTTCCACCCCTCTTCGCTTCACTATTACCTTTGAGGTTTGCCA
Organism: Gambelia wislizenii; assembly: GCA_030847615.1. Taxonomy (NCBI): domain Eukaryota; kingdom Metazoa; phylum Chordata; class Lepidosauria; order Squamata; family Crotaphytidae; genus Gambelia; species Gambelia wislizenii. Next base: position 342,521,030 of record JAUMIR010000001.1, read on the forward strand.
TGTCTACCATTTTAGCAATCTGTTGTTGTTTCCCTTAATTATTTTTAACACTACCACTAAAATATGCCTACATTTTAAAATAAAATTACACATTTGTACAATAGTGCTTAGGTGAAAAAGACTTTAGCACAAATTTTAAAAACAGATTTTGTAAAATAAAAATAAATGCACTGCTAAAATACCATGCTAGTCCCACCCTTTTGGCTATGTTCTGTTCACTGGTATGGACAGAATATACCACAGTGTCCAGGTTTCAGAAGCGCTAAACATTCCAAAATAATTTACAATTCCATATTAAGGTTTCAGTGGAAGAGTAATGACTGGATGTCACTAAAAGTCTCCGAATATGCCTGGGAATAATTGCAACGTTCTGTTTCTGCTGGATTACTGTGAGGAAGACACCCAGTTTTTTGGTTTACCTGTACAACGTACACCGTTGGCTGTCTCAGACATGGAGAATCCCAGAGGACACACCCGCGCCACCTCCTGGCAGCCCCCATGATTGCAGGCAAGGTCACAGCCATACTCTCCACAGGCCCCAGGTGGGTCTGAAAAGACAAGAAAGGCAAAAGTCAAGGTAGTTTTTCCAAGGCTGGGTAACAGGACTAAACACCCTAAAGGCACCAGATCCTGTCTGATCTCGGAAGCTAAGCAGGGTCAGCCCTGGTTAGTACTTGGATCAGAAAGGAAAGGAGGAAGCTAAAAATACATATATAGAGCTCCCTAGAGAGTCTTTGAAAACTGTGAGAAATCCATCAAACCTTGCAAACTTTAGCAAGCTGCTGCCCTACTAGCTTAGCTAGAGATGTGCATGCAGCCCTTTCCTCTTACCCAGAGCTGATCCCACCAAAACTGGAAAATCTCCTGTCTGGAGATGACCCACAAAAACTGGAGACACAAGGCCAGGCCCTGAGATCTGGCAACTCTAGTGTCAGCCCAGCAGTGAGCCCCTACAGGGCTTCAAGGCCCCAGTTTCCTAAGGATGTTGAATGTTGGAACCTGGTCAGAGGATAGTAATTAGATTCCAGAAGAAGATAGATGCCCACCCACTGCCTGTGTTTCTGTCACACAGAGGAGATTTTCAGACCTGCCAAAATGCATGTCTGCCGCGCGAGCAGCCTCCCGAAACTGCTGCGCGGCAAGGGTCTACTTCGGACGACGCTGTGCCTCTCGCGAAACCGTCCGTGTCACTTCCGTGAAGCTTCGGACGGCTCGGCGCCATATTTCAATCACGGAGGTTGCCCGAGATTGAAATATGGCGCCAAGCCGTCCGAAGCTTCACGGAAGTGACACGGACGGTTTCGCGAGAGGCACAGCGTCGTCCGAAGTAGACCCTTGCCGCGCAGCAGTTTCGGGAGGCTGCTCGCGCGGCAGACATGCATTTTGGCAGGTCTGAAAATCTCCAGAAAGAAGGAAGGAGTAAGGGCTTCATGCCAGAGGTGGAGGGGAAAGACCTCATGAAGTGGTCAAAGAGGGTGAGCAAGGTATAAAGAGGGTCAGAGAAAGGCAAGGAGAGACCCTGGACTTTATCAGACACCCCCACACACTAATGTTCTTTTGCTGGCATAAATTGTGGCGTTTTTATGCAGGCAAAAGAAATCCCCCACAACCAGAGCTACCTTTGCAAGTGTCAACGAGGCTTCCCCGGCAGTAACAGAGCACGAACGGAGCTCTGTTTACTTCCGGGATTGAGATCGCGCCGATTCTCATGAGAAGACACTAGTGCAGGAAATTTAAAAAGTAAAAGTAAAATAAAGACACAAAAAGTTCACACAAGTACAAAAACACACTTTAAAAGCCCCAAGTACACCGGGGGGGGGGTCATAAAAAGAGTGCCCCCTACCTGGTTGTCATGATTTCAACAGGAAGTGTTTGCCCATTGATGCTGCATTCACATGAGCACAATGGTGCGAGGATTCAAACACCAACAATGCCAATAACAAAGTGCCACAGCAGATCTATTGATGGCTTGGCCCATCCATAAAAAAGTATGCCTCATTTACATTACGATTGCGAAAGGACGATGTCGTCTGGTATGCATGGCCTTTCGCAATCATTTGGCGTCCTTATGATGCTATATTTGCCTAGTCTGATAAAGTCCCCTGACTCAGGTCATTTTAACACAAGGTTTTTATAGTGGGACAGAGGTGGATGATTGGCAAGTAAGGAGCCTTTCCACACAATATTGTTCGGTTCCATTTTCCTCTTGGTATAACCTCAGCTTTTTGGCCACCAAAAAGGGGCATTTAGCATTCTCAGCCAGAGAGCTCTTTAGGCTTCACTAAACTAGAAACCCCAGAATTCCACAGGAGGCAGCCAAAGCAGTTAAAGTGGAATAATAGCACTATAACAGTGTAGTGTGATAAAGTCAGTGGGTGTGTTTGGGGCATGCAGTGGGTACGGTTACCCAAGGTTTGCCCTGGGCCCTCCAATCTCACTATTCCCAGCAGGGGAGGTAGAAGCAAGGATTGGATACACTTTGGGTGAAGCCTTCCCTGAGGGTTGCCATGATCTCCCCAATTCTTCCTTTTTTGTTTCTGTTTTTTTAAAATCTACCACTACAGCAGTATAGCAGCAAGTAAGCTCACTGAAGCATGTTGAAGGAATGTCACACTAGTGTAATTATGATAGTGAAAACAAATTACCATGGGAAATGTGTAGCAGGGCAAAAATGACAACAGCCATCTGAGAAATAGCCAAATAAGGATTGGGGCTGAGAAATGTGTGGTAGAGGTACTAGTAGTCATCCAAAATTGCCCCCCATGCAGGAAAGCTATGAGGCAAATTATTACTACAATCACGGGAATGAAACTGAAGTGTGAAAAGCAATATTATAATCCCGGTAACACAGCGATGGTATAAACCCTGCTTCTTTAGCAGAAAAACAAGCTAGGGTGAAAATCCCCTTCAACATTTCAGCAGGAGGTGGATACTGTACTGCTGAGAGGCTCTGTCCCCGAGTTTAGAAATCCCAGGGAGTCTGGCTGGGTGGGGCAGGATGACTAGGCCCAAAAGTTCCAGCAGCCATTGTGAGCAGGGAAGACGGTCTATTGCTGTATTTTTAATTCTATTGTTTTTCATTTTGGTTTTTGGGGGTAGGTGGGAGGGACTGACTCTGTTTGACTATTACACCACGACTCATTAAATTAACAAAGAATTCAAAAAAAAAAGAGAGAGAGAGAGAGAGAGAATGCAATGAACTTCACATGGGCATCATTGCAAAACCTATGATTACATAAATTGGAATTCATCCAGATTGTTACAACATGTTTTCAAAATCCTTGTTCTGACTGTGCACGGCATAAATTGGTTCTCCTCATACAGTGAATGTCACTAAGCCATTTTTCCATAAAAGCTATCACTTTCTTCTTTCTCCATCTGGTCCATTTGAAGGATATTCATTTACCCTTCCTCACCATTCTGCTTTTTGTAGCTCTAGAGAGGGGACATTTTGGTAATTTGCTTGGAGCACCAAAATGTTTAAGGACGGCTCTAGGGAGAAGAGAGGTAGGGCTACTGCTGGCAGGGTTCCTTATGGCCAAACAGAGACTCTCTTGCACAGCAGTGATCAGTCCCTCCAGAGACAGATGCTGGCTAGGGTTCAACTACCCCATGCCTAGAGTGCTCAAAAGCCAGCAGGAAGCAAGCCAGCACTTGAGCAGTTCCACTCCTTAGAGAGAAAAACAGAATATCTGCAGCCAATAATTGATGATGATGATGATGATGATGATGACAATGATATCCTTTTCACAATGTCATTTCACACTAGTAAGGAAATTCAAAAAAATATGGTGTTCCTGAGGAGACTTAGACATATCTTCACATTACAGAAGGAGGACACTGGAGCATAGTACAGTAGGACCCCCATATCCACTGATTCAATTATCCACAGGACACAAAACAGCATAACTACCATAGAGTCTTCCTAGAAAATGTGTCCTCTCTAGCCATTTTCTAGATCCTCCAAGGCAACTCTATGTATTTTAAACAGGATGTCCCATTATTTTCAATGGCGTTCGCTATTATCCACCGTTTTTTGTATCCACTGGGACCTCTAGAACCAATCCCCAGTGGATAAGGGGGTCCTACTGTATTAGCATACTGGCACCCACAGGTTGAAAGGACTGAGATGGGACCCAAGTATAATATTTCCTCTTGCAACCTGTACTATGCTGGCTCTAGGACAGGGATGGGGAGTTTGTGGCTCACCAAATGTCATTGGGTTATTACAACCTCCACCATCTTTGGCTATAAGGTATACTAGCTGAGGCAGATGGGAGGCTGAAGCCAACATCTGGAGGTCTCAGGCTCCCCACCCCTGCCTAGGATTTTCTGGAACTCCGGGGTTGTCTAAATGGTGAAAACACTCCTCATGGAATGCAAGGAGAATCCTACCTGTCTTAATGGGATCCTGCATCATTACACCATATTTGGAAGGAGGGGGGCCCAAAATGTCAAAAATTCTGCAGGAAAAGCCTTTGCTGCTCTTCCTAGATTTTTTTAAAAAAAAACAGCAAGGGAAATGCACGTTCCTGCTCATTGGGACAAGTGATTCAATATGAATTGCTTTCCCATAGGAGAGGAAGCACAAAGCTAATTGGCTGGGTGAGCACGGTGGGTGGGGCTTGCTAACAAGGCAAGAGCCTGCTGCCGCCATGTTGGATGTTCACCTTAGCGCTTGCTCACTAAGGTGAGAAAGCAGGGCTATTGTTGTTGTTGTTTGCTTTTCTGTTAAATCGAAAAATCACTCTATTACACCTTGGACATCACTGTTGGTTTTTTAAGTTCAGCAGCAGCAAATTGAGGTAAGTACAAATGCAAGTAAATGACTCTCAGCTGCATCTTTCATGCAAAGCTTATGGGGACAAAAACACCATTAAGACAAGTCACAGCTGCTGTGAAATGTCATTACTGTGAGGCACTCCAGGATTATTATTATTTTTTGCGTCATAGAGACAAGCCCTCCATATCAGCCAGACTAAGGAGATTACCAGACGCAGCTAATGTGGTGCCAGAATAACGACAGTGGAACACAAAAGGACGCCAATATCACACGACACTGTCCTTTTGTGTTCTGCTGTCATTATTCTGGTGTTTCTTTTTATTGACAGGCCAAGCTGTGAATAGATTGCCTGTCCCGTTCTGATGCTGGCATTGCCTCCGTGTGAAACCTCAGGCCATTTAACTCACGTGAATGCAATGTCAATGGCTAGTCCAACACAAACACTTCCGGGTGAGATCATGATATCCAGGTAAGTAACACACTTTTTAAAATCTTCCCTGGTTTACTTGGTAGTTTTAAAGTGTGTGTATGTGCTTTTTGTAACTTTTTGTGTTTTATTTTTGATTTTATTTTTGAATTTCCCACACGATGATGTCTTGCAGGATTTCAAAGGAGGAAGTAAACGAAGTTCATCGCCAAGGAAGCCTTCTGTCAGGATTAGAGGTAAGTGCGGTGGGGGGCATTCTTTTGTCGGCATAAAAAATTATTTTTTAATGGCGGCAAAAGAACGTTTAAAGGGGATCGTCTGATAAAGTCCTAACAGTTGTGTCAAAAAGAGATGATTATTGGCCAGCCTTCCCCAACCTAGCATCCTCCAAAGGTGTTGGACTACAATTCCTATCCTCACAGCCAGCATGTCCAATGGTCATGTAGGTTTTGGATAAGGACAGCTATACACCTGAAAGGCAGCTTATTGGGGGAAACTGTTGTAAATAGTACTACTGTATGAGAGAACAAAGGTACACATATTTTTCTACCCATGCACATGCATAAACAGAAGAGTACAGTGTTACAATCTTGATTATCTCCTCCCCCCAGGAGTTACTTCCCCTCCTCCCATTTTTTTCTGTCACTGATATTTGAGAATGTTGTTCCGTACAGTTTGTCTTAAGCAGAAAATTGTATTGTGCTGTGGTAGGAGAAACTCCATTGGCAGGAATTCTTTCTATGCAGATATTCATCTATAGACAGTAGACCCAAATGGTATGGAAAGTGGCAAACCCATCCTGCTCTCACCTCTAATTTCTAATTATCAGATTTTAATGTCTTCCAAAAACCAGAAACAGAAGGCCTACTCCCACTATTGAACCAAATCACTGGTAGCATTCCACAATGGTCTCCTTACCTGGACATGTAATGCCCTGTCCTCCATCCCTACAGGAACACACATTGGGAGCGATGCAGAAGCCACTGCCACAGCCAAAGGAACAAAGTGCTGGTAGAGGAGTTAAGAAAGCATTGGTCAGATCAGGCAAGAGTTATGATGTCCCCCCCATGAAAGCTGAAGATAACTTTTCTCACACCAAAGATGTAGGAATCCAGTTAAGGAGATATCTGTCTGTAGTACTCAGAGCACTTACAGTTTCTCCAAAGATAAAGAAAACAAGGTGTTTGGGGGAAGGCCTCTTAAAATGAATGAAAGAATTACATGGGAGGAGAAATAAATTTAGTTCTTTAAAAAATAATAAACCTGTCAGTAGAAGTGTCCTCTGCTAAGATGAGGGGTATAAGTGAAGCCTCTTTATCTGAGAATGGTAGGGTGACTTATGGCAGAATCCTATATCTGTTCAACCAGAAGGAAGCAGAATGTTAGTTTAAAAATTAATTCACTACTCATTGTTTAAAACTATTTTTATTTTTAAAGGAGCTTATTAATATTGCATGGTTTTATTACAAAGTAATGCATTACTACCAGTTATCTTTAGTTATTTGCTTACCAAAACAAAAACCCTTCAGCCTACGTGCAATTTAGTCCCAACTAGAGTTGACCCACTGAATCAACTGGATTCACATAAGTATTGGCTTCCCAAGTTCCCATTGATTCAATGGTCCTACTGTAGTTGGGTCTAACAAACAGATTTAGAGTGGCAGCAGTAGTGGGGCATGGCACTGGTGGTGGATCTCTCAGAGAACACGGCAGTGGCACCACAGCTAACACTAGTTAGTACTGCGCAGAAGAAGGCAGGTATAAACCATTCCTGAAGCCTTCTACTTCACCCTATGATGAGATAGTCCAAAATGAAACAAGAGATGGTGACAGAATAAGAGATTCCCAGGTTGGAAGGACTCAACGAGCTACTGGGAAACAGCAGAGGAGTATGAGTAGAACTGTGGCTAATGATGCAATTGGAGTCAATCCAAAAGGTCATTCAGCTGTTAATGTGCTCAGAGGTGAAAGGGAAGTTTGAAACTACATGGCAAATATTATGGGAACATGGAATGTAAGAAGATTGAATCAGGGGAAGCTAGACATTTTAAAACAAGAAATGGAATGTATAAACATAGTAATACTCAGGGTGAGCAAGCTGAAGTGGATAGGAGTCAGATAATTGCACAGTGTTTTACTCAGAAAGTAAAAATCTAAGAATAAATAGGGTGGTATTAATAGTAATGAGAGATGTAGCAAAAATAGTCAAAGGATATAATGCAAAGTCTGACTGAATAATATCAATAAAACTTCAGGGGAAACTCATCAGTATAACCAGAATCCAAGTTTATGCTCCAACTATAGAGACAGAAGAGAAAGAAACTGAAAGATCCTACATACACACATATGTGCATGTGCACAAACCAAAAATTGTAGGAGATTTTGACATAGGTTCAAGAAATGAAGCAGGAGAGTGGCTGATTGACTTTTGTGAAGCCAACAGTTTATTCTTCACAAACATATTCTCCAGGCTACCAAAGAGGCAACTATATACATGGACATCACTTGATGACAAATACACAAATCAAATAGACTACATAACTGGAAGCAGAAGGTAGAGAAGCTCCATTCTCTCTACAAAAACAAGATCAGGAGAAGATGATTGCACAGACCATGTACTGCTAATATCAAAAATTAGAGTAATGCTAAAAAGAACACTAAATCAAACATTGTGCCAAAATACAACCTGAATAATATCCGTTTAGAATTTGAAGATAATGTTAAAAAAAAAATTCACAATTAAACCTAATTGACTGGGAGCCAAGAGAACTCTGAACTGAAGTTGGGGACATTGTGAGGGAAGAATGAAAAAAAAAATCTCTAGCCAAAAAGAAAGAAAAACCTCACTGGATAATGGATGGAACTCTTCAAGCAGTTAAGGACAGACAAGAAGCAAAAGTAAAAGGGGACGGAAATAGGGTTGGAACACTGAACACAATTGTTCAACAACTTGACCATAGAGACAAAGACTACTTCCATAATAATCAATGCAGAGAAATATAAGGCCACAACAAAAGTGGTAGAAGAAGAGAGCTCTTTCACAATACTTCCAAACTCTGAGAGGAAGTTCCACGGATTCTGATGGTGCTTACTCCCAAGAAAGTGCACACAGGGTTGCCCTTTGAAGTATCTTGCCCATAGACAAACAGAAAAGCATGCTCCCAATCTTTTTACTCTGTTGGTACTTCTGCACTTTGTTGTTGTTGTGTCCCTTCAAGTTGTTTCCAAATTATGGCAATTCTAAAGTGAACCTATCATGGGTTTTTGTTTTTGTTTTTAGCTACCATCATCATATATATAGCTCCAAGAAATTGTGCAGGCTGAAATTTTGTGACGGTATTGAGAATTCTTTTATAGAGGCTACTTAACTCCTTTACTGAACTACGATCCCATTGTGTTCAAAAGTTGCATATTTTGGGTACCAGAATATATTTATTTATTTCATTTATATCCTGACTTTTCCAATATGGGAACGAAGGCAGCTTACAGTACAGATTATCACACAATGAAAACCCCTTCTGCTTTTTTTTTTCCCCCAGTAAGAGCCATCTGGAAGTACTGTACACTCATAATACAAATGCATGTCTTTTTTTTAAGGATCAGTTTTGTGACTAATATCCCATTAATACTTCTCATCCAAAATAATCTATCATCCACACCTTTTGCATGGACATTGTGACCCCTTGCCTTATCAAATGGAAGGAACAGGAGAAGTAAGCCATCAGTGACAGCTAACAGAAATGTATATTGTGGTAATACCTTTATTAGCTCAACCAAGAAGGCACAGAATTCACTGTGTAACCTTTTGAAATGTAAACATGTTTCTTCACCAGGTAGAAATGCTTTTTAAAATTATTCAGAGAAAGTAAAGTTATGATGTTTCACTCACATAGTTTGAATACAGTACAACCCCTCTGTCCATGGGAGATATGTTCCTGGAGTTACCAGAAACCACAGATAATATTGGACCCTATTAAAATGACTGACTTCTGGCCCAAGCAATCCAACAAAAGTCCCTACAGCCAGAAAACCCAAGACATATAACCAAAAATCAAACTGAAGGGTTCTGCCAAAAAATAACCAGGATAAACGAATCCCACTCCCAATCATAAAAGGACATATGAAGAAATGAAAGGATAACTAAACCCTGGAGCCGAGAATCCAATAAAATTAAAATTTCTAAAAGGGTAACAATACCCCACTGAAAAGTGTGCAAACGCTAAAAATATTATATTAATAGTAAATAATAAAAGCTCAAGGCTCAGAGTGTGGTGGAGTCTCCTTCTTTGGAGGTTTTTAAACAGAGGCTGGATGGCCATCTGTCGGGAATGATTTGATTATGTATTTCTGCATGGCAGGGGGTTGGGCTGGATGGCCCTTGAAGTCTCTTCCAACTCTATGATTCTATAAGGGCTCAAAGGTATCAGAATACACTCCTCAGGCCATAGCACTAATAGCCTTGAGCTCATTGGGAACAATAAGGGCAGTAAAGGGAAAAAAATCTAATATAGTTCTCCAAAGTATTTGGTGGATAGGGTGCTCTCATCTTCAATTGCTAGATAGTGGAAGTGAATGAGAGCAACTGGCAGTAGCCACTAAAATGCCAACAGCTGGATCTTATATGTCATTGTATGAACAAATGAGCAACTCAAATGTGGAGCACAAACTCTGTGAACAGATGCAGCAGGATTTCATATTAGCACAGTTCCATGGCTCAGCAATGCTACAATGGGAAAATCTAGTTTTGTCAGATGTGGTGCCATGGCATCATGCATGGTCTAGAAGTACGATATAGAAAAGCTGTGTGTGATGAGAAATGACTTATCTACACATTATCCTGAAGGCTTTTCAGCCTTCCCCTTGCCAATTGTCATGGCACTCAAAGTAAAAAAAATCCTATTGATTTTATACTACACTACAAAATCAAATTGATTTTATATAATATTTTATCTATCATGGCTTTCCTCGAAGAATCCTGGGAATAGTTGTTTGGTAAAGTGCTAAAAACTGAGAGATACCTCACCCTCTTATCTCCTTTCACAAAGTTACAATTCTCTGTAGTCCAAGGGAATTAGGTATTGTTAAGCCAATAAAAAAGTCTGGCATCTGACTGTTAATTGCTGCAATGGAATGTAGCCTGATTGGAACAGGTAGGCCCATTGGCTTCATGGCAGGTTGGATGCTGTAGCTACCTGAATCACCTGCAGTTCCATCTACTGCTTTTACACTTAATGTCCATTTTTAAAAAATTCTTTGCATGTTCTTAGAAGATTTTTTTTATCCCAGGCTGAGAACCTTCAAGGAAGAGAGTTTCACTGCTCAGATTCAGGAGGTAAGTGAACTGATACCTTGCCGAGAGTACTTACGTAGGGTGCATTGTCCACTGCCTGGAGCTGGTATCCATCCAGGGCAGCAGCCACTTCCAAAACCAGAGAGGCAAACATGTGGACCAAGGCGTCGCCTAGGAATATAAGATAGATGGTCTGAGAATTTCTGAGATAAGCAATAAATATCCAAGTGTGGTCTGCTGAAGAGCTGGTTCACACTGACCTTACTGTTCGTACCAGGCAGGGATCAGCATAATACAATTACCAGGTTGTCTGAATTAAGTGCCACAAGTGCTCAGAAGGCAAACTGGCATGCAACTACTTACTGTAACTCCCTGTATGGAGCAAGCCAATTTACTAAGTGGCATTACTAAGTAGCCCTAACCAAAAAATATATCCGGGGTAGCTGTTTAGGCCATACAGGAAAATACAACTTCCGAAATCCACAAAACAGTGATACCTCTATAGGGCCAATAAAAAATGCACAAAATACCTCATGCAAGCTTTCGCAGTCAGTGGAGCTTTGAAAGCTTGCATGAGGCATTTTGTGCATTTTTTGTTGGCTCTAACCAGGTAGCAGCAAAATTGGAGCCACCCCCACCCAAAACCCACTATCATGTATTGAAGTGGCAGAAACTTTCTGAAGCAACTCAAATAAAATTGCATAGTTCAGTCATTCCTAGGCTGTGGATACCATGATTGCAGTGCAAGAAGGTTATAGGACCAATGGTTTAAAATTGTTGTTCTTTTTTCTCACTTCACATTCCCAGCAAGGTAACCTGTAAAGCTGAGGTGGGAATGTGTGGGTTTCCAAATGTTGGGCTGCTATTCCCATCAGCCCTAACCAACATAGCTACTGCTGAAGGATAGTGGAAGTTGCAGTCCAACAAGCAAAGCTAGTTGCTGTCCAAGAACATTTGGAGGACTGCAGATTCCCACGCCTGTTGTAGTTGCACCAACAGTTCCACATGCCAAGTTGCTGTGCTGCCTTATTTATTAATGTAAGGTACCATGGTAGGCTTGTTACTTAGTGATTTGTCTGTTCCTATGATGGAGATTGTAGCAATAGTCTTAGGAGATTTTCACACGGGGCCAAAATGTCCCGTTACTGCCCCGCTACCTCCTCTCCCATTCCTGCCACGGAATAACATAAATCTTTCGCACACTCACCTTAATTCCGCAGCAGGAACGGGCTCCCCCTCCCCTTGCTGGCTGGCCGTACATGCAGCCGTCGTAAGGCTGCTTTTACGACCGGCCATCTGAAACGTTATCACGTTATCACGTTATCACGTGATAACGCCGGACAGTAAATTTAAAAAATAAAACTCCCCCAAACATAAAATCAGTTCACCAAGCACAAAAGCACTCTTTAAATCACATAATCAAAACAGGGAGGGTAAAATAAAGGGTGCCACTTACCTCGATGTCCAGATCGTACCAGGAAGTGCTCAGAACGGACCTCCCCTCCACAGCTGTCATTTCGGAACAGGAACGGGGCTCCTGTTCGCACACCTGTGATTCCGTGATAGTGACGGAACGGGAGGTCTATTCACGATGAAAAATCGTGATTATATTGTTCTGGAACAGTCACTGGAGTAGGACAGATGAAGGACAGAACGGGGTCAACGTCGTCCGAAAGGGAAAACCTTTCCCGACCCTGTTCTGTTCCTGCCACAGGATATATAGCCCGTGTGAAAATCTCCTTAGTTTCATTTCAAGACCACAGGACAGGGACAAAAATAACTGACAAAAAGCAGAGACTGGTGCACTGGAATAAAACCAGAAAATACAACAACAGCGCATGGAAAGAAAGCAGTAGCCAGGATAGTATTTAAAAAGGCAGGCACAGAACCGCAACAATTGCTGAATATACTAGCCACTCTGCCCACAGGTTGGGTTTTTCTCTTCTCGTACTGAACCATGTTTGTGAGCATACACTGTCTAAATTGTTTGCCTGAGGCACAAGATGCTATTTTGCATGCCATCCCAAGCTTCCGAAACACATAAAGCTGCAACTCTGGAAGGTGACATGTTGTGAAGAATAAATGTTGTGAAGAACAATGTTGTGAAGAACAATGTTGTGAAGAATAAACCAGCCTGAATTAGGGGGGAAACCACCTGTGTTTCACTACACAGTGAGGCAAACACACCATCGCTCCATCTATTATGCTCCACACACCCAGTCCCTCAGTTGCAGTTGCCAACCAATGTTTCAGCCCACTTGTTGTACCAGTTAAGTGTCACTTGAAAGTACGTCCACTACAGTAACACTTTAAATTGTGCAGCCTGTGGCAGTTTGAGCAATTTTGCCCATTTTATCGGAGGGGGTGCTTAAGAGGGCAGACAGAACACACTGCCGCCTGAGGAACAGAAGAAAATGGATAGAAAGCGGAGATGGATATTCTGAGGGAGACAAAATATTCCAGTCTGGCACTGCTGCCTCTCACTCAGCACATGCACAAAGATGCCGAGAAAGAGAGAGAAAAGCCCTGCAGGCCACAGACTACTAGAAGCTGCTCCTCTCTACCCTCAAACTAGTATAGCTGGGAGCAGCGCCCAGTTTTTGGACCAGTTCAGGGTGGGGCGGTTGTCCCTAAATCCCCAAACTCCTGGAGGGGGCGGGAGTGGGGAGGGAAGAGTGGCTGTGGGACTTTGTTGTCCCTGTATAGGGATGGATGGGGAGTACCTCTCCACGGCGAAGTTGGGCAGCTTCTTCCTTCCACTGTAGACTCTCCCCTGGGCCCCTTGAAGGAACACAGACACCCAAGCCGCCTGGAAGAGCAGCTCGGCAAACATGACAGGCCAGCGTCTCCCCGTCCACAAAGATGCTCCCTTCAGAGCTCCTTCCCTTCCCTTCCCTTCCCTTCCTCTCCCTCCTTCCCCCCTCCCCACAGGCCCCCTACAGCATGGCTTGCACTGTCTGGAGGACTGGCCTCCCCACCAAGGATGAGGCTGGGGGCTCCTTCTGGACAGAGGAGGGGAGCTGAGATCAATGATCTCAGGCTGGGGGCAGCATTGGGAAGTGACTCCTCCTCCCCACCAGCCAGGCTCAGATTGCTCAGCTCCCCCAGCCCATGTGTTAGGAGTGGAAAAACCTCTGCCTCGGAGTGTGTGTGTGTGTGTGTGCGCGCACTCGCCCTCTCCACCCCCCCCAATCGCCCCATAGGGGCAGAGGCACCATGAGAGGAGATGCGGCGGGAGGCTCCCAGCCTTCCAAACACAGCAGCTCTGTTGTTTGACTGGGAAGAGGCTAGCCTCCCCCCCCCCAACACACACACAGACACGAACTCCCCACCCTTCGCAGGAGTCTCCTTTTCCACATCTGGCAAGGCTCAAGAACCCCCCTCCCCTTTCTCCCCCTCTCTAGGCCGCTTTCCCAGCTGTACCAAAGAGGAGCTGAAGCAGATAATGTGTTCCAAGCCAGATTCAAGGGAAGGCACGTGTCAAATGTGAATAGCAGAGGGGTGCCACTGGTGGTGATAAATGGTGTGCCCTGTTCAAGAAAGAAGCTGCAGAGAGAGGGGAAAGGAAGACACAGACTCTAAAGGCCTGAGTTTTCCTCAGTTGTCACTTGAACGGGTGGCGGGGAACAGGTGTCTCCAGATTTGACCAAAGCATTCTTAGTTGTAGTGTGGGCAGCCCATGGTGACTTTTGGCTGAGCCTGACCAGCAGCTTATGTACATCCATATATAAGCACCCAGATTCCTTCTTTCCCACTGCATGGGCTAATTGGTAGAACCATAATAAGCATCCTTAACAAAAGTGGGATATGCTAATACTGGGGTAGAAGTAACCACAGCTGTTACAGTGGATTCATACAAAGCACCCAGTACAGAAAAACTGTTGTATTAGTAAACTCTTATTGTTACAGAGAAGGGTTCGAAATTCTAGACAAGATTCTTACCAAGTGAAGAATAATGACTCAAAAACCAACAGTGGGATTTTGGATGGCCAATGCACTTTCCAGACTGAAAGAACAGGGTTTACATCAGTGGGACTTGAGGCTTGTTCACAACATGAACTGGACAAACAGGTGCATGTGTGTGTGTGTTGACTATGTATTTTTAAGTTGCCTGTTGACTTATGGTGACCCAATGAATTTCATGAATGCCTAAAATACCCTAAACGCACCACATCCTGTCTGATCTTGGAAGCTAAGCAGGGTCAGCCTTGGTTAGCATTTGAATGAGAGCCCACCAATGAAGACCAGGTGCTGTAGGCTATATTTCAGAAGAAGGTACTGGAAAAACCTTACCTAAGAAAACCCTATGAAATTCATGTGGTCACCATAAGTCAACAGGTGACTTAAAGGCAGATGTGCACACACACACTGAATTTCATAGGTTTTTCTTAGGCAAGGAATATTCAGAGGTGGTTTTGCCCATTCTGTCATCTGAGATTTAGCCTACATCACCTGGTATTCACCTGGTATTTGTTGGCAGTTTCCCATCCACCTACTAACCAGAGCTGCCCCTGCTTAGCTTCTAAGATCAGATAGGAACTGTGCCTTTAGGGTATTTAGGCCAGCAGACAAACAGGAGGTCTGGTAAATTCATGGCACTGGCTGAACAACTGTGCAACTGATCTAGACTTTTTTTGAGCTCCTGAATTCTCCCACTACAGTGTTGGAGTATGTGAGAGAGTATTGGATTTCCCGAGCAGAGTAATCAAACTGGCAAGGCAGAAGCTGAAGAAAATCAGTGCCAGCCCCACCCCCGCCGGCATATACACAGCGAAAGAAACAAGTTTAGTCTTTTTTGTAAAACATAAAAATGACTCTACATACAAATTACTTGCACATAATCAAACATATGGTCTAATGGAAGTGGGAGGGAGAAAAGAAAATGGCTGCATATTAGAGTGATGCAGGAAGAGAGAGTGTGTGGAAAAGCAAATAATCTGGAAGCCTGCAGGCATTTGTTGTTTTCATATGCTTTCCAGTCAACTCCAATTTATGGCTTCCCTGTCCTAGTGTTTTCTTGGCAAGTTTTATTGACAGGAAGTTTGCCATTGCTTTTAAGACTGAGAGAGTGTGACTTGCCCAAGGTCACCCAGTGGGCTTCCATGTCCCAGCGAGTTTTGGAGCCCTAGTCTCCTGGAGTCCAACGTTCAAATCACTACATGACACTGGTTCTCATGTAGACTGGGAATTGGTGAGAACAGACATGCAGAGGTTGCTAGCTCTAACAGATAATAGCATATTCATGTGTCTAATAACATAAGGAATGTGTCATTTTCCTCCCAGGCGCCTGCAAATGACATAGAGCACATGGCTGAACAGGTATCATAGGCAGCACGGTATGATATCACAGATAGTGAGCAACTCAGTTACATCCCTCATGTCCATGTGATTTTGTGTATTTAAAAGAAGTTTTGTATTTAGAAGCTGAGTAGCTCCTTCACCACAACACCTAAACATGGAAAGGACAGGTTGCTTACCTGTAACCATAGATCTTCGAGTGGTCTTCTGTGAATTCACACAGTTGGGTTTATTCCTGCGCCTGCGCAGTGCCTACGGAACCTTCTAGCATCGCTAGGCAGAATGTGCATTGATACATTTTTGGTGGTAACTCCGCCTACCATAACGGTCCCTTAAAAGGCTCTCCCGCCTAAATCCCCTCAGTTCCTTGAATGACGCCGCAATTAGCAGCATCAGGAACATTAAGCAATCGTGCAGTAGTAGGACATAGAGGGGAGGATGGGCGGGTCTGTGTGAATTCACAGAAGACCACTCGAAGATCTATGGTTACAGGTAAGCAACCTGTCCATCTTCTTCGTGGTCTCTGTGAATCACACAGTTGGGTAGATTAGCAAGCTTCCCCACTGGAGGAGGGTATGTCCTGTATGTCAGTAGACGAGGACCCCTCACATAAGCCTTGAAAGGGATTCCCCACAAGTTTTTTTTTTTTTGCACATTCCACAACACTGACTCATTCTTACCAAAATTCTAACAGCAATGGATATGTTCAACATGAATACAATCATTACACTCACTTATTGAATGGAAGACAAAAGCACAGCCCTCCCAAAGGCAGCCTCGTTCCTAGAACAAGAGTCCAGTCTGTAGTGTGAGATAAATGTCAATGGTGAGGACCAAGTTGCAGCACGGCAGACGTCCTCTAGGGGCACCCCTGAGAGGAACGCAGTCGAAGCAGAGACAGCTCTCGTAGAATGCCCACAAATCTGTGGAGGCAGCGGCTTCTTGGCTAGTTCGTAGCAGAGCGCGATGGTCGATGTCACCCACTTCGAGAGACGCTGCGGCGAGATCGGAGCACCCTGCTTAGAGTCAGCGTAAGCGACAAAGAGTTGGGGTGATTGTCGGAATGGAGCAGTCCGTTGTATGTAGAAAGCAAGCGCCCTCCGCACATCCATCGAGTGGAGGGTACGCTCGAATTCGTCCTTCGGATCCTGCATTAAAGCCGGCAGAACGATGGGCTGGTTAAGATGAAAACTGGAGACTACTTTAGGAAGAAAGGAAATGTCCGGTCTCAGAACCACCTTATGTTTATGGGAGCAGAGATATGGATGATCCGATCGAAGAGCGCAAAGTTCTCCAGCCCGACGAGCGGAGGTGATGGCTACCAGGAAGGCCGTCTTCCAGGTTAGTAGGCGAAGGTCGGTCGAAGCCATAGGTTCGAAGGGGCGTCTTACCCGCTGAGAAAGGACGAGTTCAAGGCTCCACGATGGCACGGGATCGAGTACAGGAGGATGGAGATTCATGTATCCCTTCAGGAACCTTTTCACTGTCGGATCCTGGAAAGGAGACGGTCAGTTCCTAGCCTGAAACTCAACAGAGATAGCCGCCAGATAGACCCGAAGAGACGAAATCGAAAGCCCGGCTTTCGAGAGGTCTAAGAGGAATTGGAGGACCGTCGACACCGAGCAGGATTCAACAGTTAGTCCTTTGTCCGCTAGGAACCGCTGGAATCGATTCAACTTGTAGAGGTAGGCCTTCCGAGTGGAAGGTTTCCTCGCCGCATCAATAACTGTCTGAACCTCAGGAGGAAGTAGGGACGGAGGAGTAGACTGAGGAAGGACGGCGGTCACGGGCGGATTCTCCATGCCGTCAGGTGAAGAGAGTCGAGGTCTGGATGTCTCACCCTGCCTTGGTGGATGGTCAATAGGTCCGGCCGCCTTGGGAGGTGGAGGTAGTGCCTGTCGGAGAGTAGGAGCAGTGGAGCAAACCACGGTTGTCGAGGCCACCAAGGCGTGATGAGAATCGCATCCGCTCGGTCCCAGCGAAGCTTGGCGATGACCCTTGTCAGAAGCGGGATCGGGGGGAAGAGATACAGGAGCGGGCCGTTCCATCGGTACAGGAACGCGTCTCCCCTCGAATCCTTGTGGTGCACTCTGGAGCAGAACTGGTTGCACTGTTTGTTCTGGGCAGTCGCGAACACATCTATCAGAGGGGTCCCCCAACGAAGGAAAAGATCGGACACTACGTGTCGATGAAGCATCCACTCATGGACGTCGGAACTGGAACGGCTCAGTCTGTCTGCAAGAGTGTTCTCGTCCCCTGGAAGATGGATGCACTGCAGAACGACGTTCCTTTCCACACACCAATCCCAAATTTGTAGTGTGAGTTGAAGGAGCTGAGGGGACCTGGTGCCCCCTTGCTTGTTCAAGTAATACATCACGGACGTGTTGTCTGTGAGAAGAAGAACCGTCCTGTTCCTCACCATGACCTCGAAGGAACGAAGAGCTTTCTGGACCGCCAGAAGTTCGAGTACATTGATGTGTAGCAGTTTCTCGTTGTCGGACCAGACACTGAATCGTGTGGGATCTGAGGTGGGCACCCCATCCCTGTAGTGAGGCATCCGTTGCGATAGAGATGCTCGGCTGAGGGGGCTCGAATGGGAGGCCTGAGAGGACATTGGTCGGGTCCAACCACCAGTTCAGGGAGCGTTGGACGTAGCGAGGCATGGTTAGAAACATGTCTGGTGGGTCGTTGAGGTGATTGAATGCATTGAGGAACCACTGCTGAAGGGGACGAAACCGAAGCCTGGCCAGAGTAATGACAGATGTGGTGGCTGCCATGTGGCCTAGGAGGACTTGGACATCGCGCGCTCGGATCCGACGAGATCGACGACAAGCATGAATCAGGAATCGTAGGGTGTTGAAACGGTCCCCTGGCAGATAGGCCACCGTGGAAATTGAATCCAAGCGGGCACCTATAAACTGGATCGTTTGTGATGGGGTTAACTGAGATTTTTCCATGTTGACAACAAGTCCCAGGGTGTGTAACACATTCAGGGTGAAGTCTATGTGTTTGACCAGTTGGGGCCTCGAGTTCGCCACTAAAAGCCAATCGTCGATGTACGGGAAGACAACGACTCCGTGCTGACGAAGAAAGGCCGCCACTGGTGCCATGCATTTGGTGAAGACCCTCGGTGCCGTGGAGAGTCCGAAGGGCAGGACACGGAATTGGTAGGTATCGGTCCCAATCTGGAACGCCAAGAACCTCCTGTGTGCAGGGTGAATACCTATGTGAAAGTAGGCATCTTTGAGATTGATGGATGCAAACCAATCCCCGTGCTGGAGGAGAGGGAGGATGAGGGCAAGAGTGGTCATCCGAAATTTCTTCGGGGTGATGTACCAATTCACTCCCCTGAGGTCAAGGATGGGACGGAGGCCTCCGTCCTTCTTCGGTACCAGGAAGTACCTGGAGAAGAAGCAGCAGTGAAGTTGCTCGGGAGGCACGGGTTCGATGGCTCCTTTCTGGAGAAGGGTTTGTATCTCCTCGATCAGGGGAGGGGAGGGAGGCGTGGAGTATGTCCGGCCTGTCGGAGGCAGTTCGTCGAACTCGATCCAGTAGCCCTGTTGTACTATTTGCAGTACCCAGTGGTCCGATGTTATGGAGGACCAGGCTTCCTGGAACAGTGACAGGCGGCTTCCGAACAGGGGGTTCTGAAAGAAAATGCAAACATCAAAATAAGGCTTCGCAATTAAAACCTTTTTCTGCCCTGATCCTTGGGCCTGTGTTTGGACGGCACTCGGTACCGGGATGTGGACCCCTGACTCCTCACCGAGGAAGCAGAGGAGGTCGGTCGATGAAACCGAGAGCGCCTGGAGGTCTGAGGGGTGCTATCTCTCCGGTATGGCTGGCTAAGGGAGTAGGTGCTTCATCCCGAGCGGTGTCTAGGGTGATATGCAGAAGACGAGGCCGATGGCATACCGTATTTTCTGGCAGTAGTCCTCATCTTCTGCGTGAATTCAAGTTTTTCGTCTGTCGACGCATTGAAAAGGCCTGTGGTATCAAACGGCATATCTTCAATGGTGGCAGCCGCCTGGGGCGAGAGACCCGATGATCGGAGCCAAGCATGACGCCTCAAGGCAATGGAGCCCGCCACCGTCTTTGCTGCGCTGTCAGCGACATGTCTTGCAGAGTTCATCTGCTGGCTGGCTAGAAGCTGGGCTTCAGATTGAATAGCCTCCACTAGTCGTTTTCTTTCATCAGGCAGGTCCTGGATGAGGGGCAGCATCCTCTCCCACAACACCTGCTGATAAGCCCCCATGCAGGCCGCGTAGTTGGCAATACGAAAACTCAGCCCAGCGGCAGAGTACAGCTTTTTTCCAATGATATCCAGCTTCCTGCCCTCGGTGTCAGGAGGGGTGGACTGGGGACGACGCTGCCTCCGAGGCTGGGCTGCCTCTACGACGACCGAGTTGGGCTTAGGGTGTTCCCTGAGCCAATCGATACCGTCTCCGGAGACGCGATAGAGCCTGTCGATCCACTTCGAGGTCGAAGGGATAGAGGACGGGTTTTCCCACGAGTTCTGCGTCAGCTTTGAGAGGGACGGCAGGACTGGGATACTGGCAGTTGGAGGTGCCTTTGATTTGATCCTTTGATAAATCGGATCCACGGGCTCTGTCTCCTTCTCCGCGACCTTCAGCTCAAGGGCGTGAGACATCCTGATGACTTGTTCCGCAAAGGAACGGACGTCGTCGGTAGGAGACGAGGAGTCCTCATCCAGAAGATCGGGTGGGGGGGACGGTACATATGGCTGATATTCTTCAGAAGACTCAGAAGAAACCGAAGAGTCGGACGTCGGAGGTGGAGAGCGGCGTGGGTCCTGAAGCGATGTCGTGCGAGGTGGTGGAGATGGAGGTAGCGGAGGCAAGGGCCGAAAGGGGGACACTTGGCAGCTAGTGTCTTTCAGCAAAGGTCTTGTTGGTTCTTTCCCAAAAATGGTACCTTTATCTCCCCCATGGAAGGATAGGCGAGGTGGGGATGAAGCCACAGAATGCAAGACAGCAGCCTCCGATGTGAGATGAAACACTCGGTCCCCTGCAGAGATCGAGGTCTGAGGTAAGGGTATCGGAGTAGCAAAAGCTGACTTCGCCATTTCATAGGTGCTGTAGGCATGCTCATCTCCTCGAGCCCTGGAGGTTGAAGGCCTGGGTTCGTCCAAATGGAGCGGCTCGTCAGGATCCCCCCGACTGGTGGAGGAGTCCCGGAGCAGCTCCGACCTGGAGACGCAGAGGGTTGGAGAAAGCCCGTGGGCATGCACGACTCCAGCGGATTCATCAGCCGAGCCAACCTCTACTTCAACGACCTCGAGAGAGGGAGTCGGAGTTGGCGATCTAGGACGGGGTTCGGTCCCCACGTCTCGATCCCGAGGGGGCGTCTGACGCTGTGAGGGAGGTTGGGTCTCCGAGGCAGACGCAGTTGCGGCTGTAGACGGCAAAGATTCTCGGGCCTGAGAGCACTCCTTCTCATGTTCCTCACGCAGAGGTCGCTTGGTCTTCTTTTTCTTAGGGACCTTAGACTTAGAGCGGTTCGAAGGCTCTCGGGTGCGGTCTCCATCCCGAGATCCCGCACGGTCCTGAGGACGGTCCCCAGCGCTCCCAGCGCCTGAATCCGAGGCGGCTCGAATGCCAGAGGATGAATGCAAGGCGTGTTTATGGGAGTGAAGAACAGCCTCCGGGTCCGAAGCAACAGATTGTCTCCGAGATGGGCTTCGGGAGCGTCGGCGCTTGGCAGGTGGTGACTGGGGGGACTTTGGAGCGGGGGATATTCCCCGTGGTGGAACCCCAGTAAATACAGCCAGCGTCGAAGAAGTCGACGGGATGAGGGCCTTCTCATATAGAAAGGACTTTAGCCTTGAGGATCGGTGTTTCCTGGCCTGAGGCGTGAAGGCCTTACAGTGCACACACGCATCCACGTTGTTCGTTTCTCCCAGGCAGATGAGGCACCGAGAGTGGCCATCGGAGCTGGGGAGCTTAGCCTGGCACACAACACAGCGCTTAAAGCCAGTTTTCGCAGCCATATTAGGGATAAGAATAGGCGTCGTCAAGAGTAAGCGGTCAAACCTGAAATCAGAGTCCGTAACCAAATCCGAGGGAGAGTCAGAGCCATTGTCAGGGAATCCAAGTCAAGCCACAAATCACCGATAGCAAAAAACACAATGCGAAGAGAGAAATCCAAAAGCCAGTCCGAGTCAGTATGAGAAAACGAAAGTAAGCAATGCGAAGGTTCCTTTCAAGCTGCTAGCGCGGCGGAAAAAAAGGAACTGAGGGGATTTAGGCGGGAGAGCCTTTTAAGGGACCGTTATGGTAGGCAGAGTTACCGCCAAAAATGTATCAATGCACATTCTGCCTAGCGATGCTAGAAGGTTCCGTAGGCACTGTGCAGGCGCAGGAATAAACCCAACTGTGTGATTCACAGAGACCACGAAGAAGATCTTATATTATTGGAATAGTGAAAATTGTTTTATTGTATAACCTTTTGTAAAGCCCCATGTACATCAATGGTGCTATATAAATAATCTTCTTCTTCTTCTTTAAAACTGTTGAACACCAGAAAGGCTGCAAGCCTATACACACAGGAGTAAATGACATTGAGCGGAATGGGACTACTTCTGAGAAGACATCTGTGGACTTCCACATTTGTCTGTTCCCTCCCCTTCTCCAATATGCCCCATCATCCCCATGCTCCAAGGCACATCCCACACGAAGAATCCATGAACCATCATCCACAGCAGTTGTCTCCCCTCACATCCATTTAGGAAGGATTATTCAAAGAAGGAAAACCAATTTCCATTCCGTAGTGTTTCTGGATGAATGCATTATGTTGCTGAACCCAGACAGCAAAAGTGATTGCTAAAAATATACAAGTCATGAGTTGAGTTGAGTCAGTGTGTCAATATACTCAAGTCTACATCACTGATACATGGTATAAATAACGCAACAGGGTTTACATATATTATGGATACTTCCTTCTTGTGTCTTTTTGACAATAGAGTCAGCTAAAATATCTTTCCAGAATTTTTATGGGAAAATACTTTTATGGGGAAAGGCCACTGTACAGGGGTACAGGACTTACAAACCTCACCCTCATTCAATCCTTGGCATCTCTTGGAAAAAGATCCCTGTTTGAAACCCTGCAGAGCCACCGAGAGTAAATAGAGACAATGCTGAGCTAGGTGGACAAACTGTGTAACATGACAAAAAGGCAGCTTCCTGTGTTTATACTACAAGTAGAGGAGCAGCAATTGAGGTAGTGCAAGCATCATGGTAATGGAAAAATTCAGGATTTTGAAACAAAAGTGACTAAAACCTGTTTTTACTCCTACTCAAAACTGAGATGAAAAGAGATGCTGTCAGGGAGTATAGAAGTAACCATGTATATAATACTTACTTCTTAGAATTACACCAGAGGGGGATGCAGTGCATTCAAGATGCATCTCTCCCCTCCTGAATCCCCTATCTTGAAGGAGTGGAAGGAAAGCAATGCCTTCATGACATATGGTAGGAAATAATGGTACTGCCTGTGTATCACATCTCAGATTTCTGAGGAACTCCTTTGAGAAAATGTTGAAGGAGCTGGGCAGAAGAGATTACTATAATAGAATCAATATGATTCATTGACCATTGAGCTAGTTTCAAGTTATGGTGACCCTATGAATGAGGACTTTCAAGAACCTTGGTCGTCGACAGCCGTGCTCAGATCTTGCAAATTCAGGGCGGTAACTTCCTTTATTGAATTAATCCACCTGCAGTGCAGTCTTCCTGTTTTCCTACTGCCTTCCATTTTACCAAGCATTATTGCCTTTCCCAATGAGTCATGTCTTCTCATGATGCATCTAAAGTATGATAGCCTCAGATTAGTAGTCTTGGTTTCTAGTGAGTGAGTGTTCAGGCTCGGTTTGCTCTTGGTCCCATTTATTTGTCTTTTCAAATATCTGAAAGGCTGTCTTGGAGGAAGTGTAGGGTTTTCTAATAGTACAAAAAAGGCTGGATTAAGGTGGTTTGAGTCCTACAGCATTTCTTTGTGCATGTGCTCCCTTGTTAGAGGGCCTGCTGTGGTAGATTAGGTTTGGCAGTGCTGCCAGGCCAAGAGAACCACCCCCCATCTCCTCTCTTTCAGGCTCAAGGCAGTGGGGGGTGGCAGCTCTGGACACACCCACCTTTGCCCCACCCAATATGACTGAGGCTGGCATTTTAGAGGCAACACCAGCCTTCCTCTTCACTCACAATGCAGCTGAGAAACAGGAGCCATGGTGGGTAGCAAGTGCAACCAACTTGGTGGAAAAATTGACAAGTAAATCAAAATACTCAAAAGGAAAGAGACATATGGACCATTTTGAAGCAATCTGGTTCCCCTTGACTTCATTTGTAAATAAAGAACATTCTCTATGTCATTCTCCAAAACATCACTGAACATTCTGGAAAGATTTTAGCTGACTCTATTGTCAAAAAGACACAAGGAGAAAGTATCCATAATATATGTAAACCCTATTGTATTATTTGTACCATTTATCAGTGATGTAGACTTGACACACTGACTCCACTCAACTCATGACTTGTATATTTTTAGCAACCACTTTGCTGTCTGGGTTCAGCAACATAATGCATTCATCCAGAAACGTTACGGAATGGAAAACGGTTTTGCTTCTTTGAATAACGCTTCCATGGTCTCACTGATTTTTACCTAATGATCATACGACAGAAGTGGTAACAGCAAATGTGTTAGGCAACAGACTTGAGGCAGAAGGATCCTTCTAAAGCTTTAGAAGACTCCTCTGATGTGCAGCAGGTACAATCCATTGAGCAGACCTTAACCCCTGCCTCAGCACATTGCCTAATGTGTTTGCTGATTTTTTTTTACCTTTGTGCACATCTTCTTGATTTTCTAGTTATTGGACCTCCACCTCCCCACACACAGAGAGAGACCCCACTACCACCTCTTTTTCCCTCCCTGTTAAAGTTGGCTCCCAGACTCGAGACTCGACTTGAAGGTATCTTGCAAGGACTTGAGACTCAACCTGAGACTTGACTTGAACACATCACTGCCGTGTAGTGTTAATGATAATGATTTTTCATTCTGGTATCTATTCTTTTCATTTGCTGAAACAGAGAGTAGCACTATTTTGATTATTAATTATTAGTTTGTTTTTATTTGTTATTTGTTTTTATGTGTATATTATTACTATTTTTTTAAAAAAAAAAAAGAAAAGGGACAAAAAACTTGAGGGAAGGGTGAAGGCCAAGAGATCTAAAGCTTCCTCCCCCTCCCCTGAACATTAGCAGTGCAGAAAGGAGGAGGAAAAGGCAGAGAACTGCCAGCAGCTGTAGTACGGGGGCCCCTGTCCATAGAAAGCCCTGGAGTATTTGCTCCAGTTGCACTGCGGATAATCTGCACTTGGATTACAAGTGCTTTCACAGTAGAGCAGACTGTCTTAAAAGATAGTGGGGACTTATTTTAAACAGAAGCTAGATTTCCCCATATTAGAGAAGCTGCAGGTGACCTATGAGGTCCCTTCTTCTTGGATGATTCTGTGCAGGGGTTAAGCAATGGCAGTGGGATGAGGGCACTGCCATCCGGGAAAAAAATTCTGTCCTCCCCGGCCCAATGATATTTTCCTTCAGTCTCCAAATCTCTAGTGTTCCAGTTGAGCATTTAGACAAACAGCTTAGTTATACAATACAAAGAAAAAGCTGTGGTGCAATCTTGCAAAAAAAAAACCCACACTAACACTTCATAAACTGACTAAAGCATTGTACAAGCACAAAGAAGTCTTTTCATGCAGGTACACTTTGTTTGCTGCCCAATTCACCTTTGGTGAACTTAGACCGAATTCATTCTCAACTTTAACACATTTGCCAATACCATACAGGCATTCAATGCTTAATTAAAGAAAATCAAATTTAGTAATCTCTGCTTTTGAAAACAACATGTTTGAAGGGATTGCAAGTTCATAGTTTCTCCACAAGTTTGCATAGAAAGCACAACTCATTAGACTTGTTTTCCCATCTCCCCCCCCACACACCTTCTTAGTAGAGAAAAGCCATTAAAGACAAAGTAGCTGCACATTGCCTTAGGCAGATAAACAGTAGTCTGTGTCTCTTTCTTTCAACTAGGACCACATTGGGCTTCTGTGTATTTTGCCAAATCAGTGTTTATCCTGTGGGAGGGAAACAAAACACAAAGACAGACAAGCTCCTCTTCAAAAAGCTGTAGGCAGCTGCTTTCCTTATAAACAGTCTGCTTGGTGGATGAAGAGCTACTCCACTTGGCAGGCAGGGCAGCAAAGGATCCACAGCTGGGCAATTATTCCCCCCACCCCCAGCTCCATGTACCTTTGTATCTGTGAGAAGTTAGTCTGTTATTCTAAAAATGAAGGTTCTCTGGTTAGCTGTGATTTGTATTAGCTTTCAATCTGTCCATGAATTTCTTTAACTCTAACAAAAGCCATCCAGGTCAGAGGCTGTGCCTTTGTTTTGTGTCCTATGCTTAGAAATGCTAATCTCTGAATTGTGCCACTCAGAGATCTCCCTGACGTCATGATATCCAATAATCTTGCTGATTTAGAGTTGGTCTACATACTAAATAAAATCTCTCCTGTATTGCAGTTGGACTAAGGATTTTATCACACAAGGCTGGCAAAGTGCAATTTCAGCAGGATAATAGCAACAGGAGCTTCTACAATAGACTATTTTGCAGTCTTACACAGTTTGCTAAATCCAGCTAAACAGGGTGAGCAAACACCTTAACAGTGATCATCTACCTTTAGTGCTAAGACTTAATGTTGACACTCAGAACATCCATACAGAATGTATGCAGATGCTAACTTCAGAAGCGGAAAAAAGATCCACAAGGGTAAAATGGACAAATAAAATACGGTATGTCAAAATATAACAGCATCACTATATTCTGAAGACAGTATTCAGCAATGAGGAGCACTGTTAATTGCAGCTACACCTACAACTGTTTTTATCTTGTTTCAAGAAATAATCCAGAATTTGCAAGACTGCTTGAAGCCCAATGCTTCATCAAAACCCTATATTAAAAAATCTAAGCACTGGTTTGATCATGAATGTATTATCATGAAAAAAATCACTAATAAAACAATACCATAGAGAGCAAAATTGGCCAACATTACCTCCAGAATGGTTTACATTAAAAAAGAGTTATAAAAAACTAATCGAAATTTTAAAAAATGCAGGATATAAGATCCACATGGCAAACCTTAATAAACGCAGCGAGTTTGAAAGACTCTGCAACCTTCTGGCAAAGTGGTTTTAGGCACTTGACCAAAAACAACAGTAAGTGTGGATTATTTCATCTCCCCAAACTGCTAGGAAGCATATTTCAGCACCATCTTTGCATTAGGAGAAATTTACCAGCCATCACCTAGGATTGACACAAGTAATCTACCAAACTGGCCCCCGGCCTCCTCTCAAGAAATTTGACATCTGATATCTAAATTAAAATCAGGCAAAGCTCCAGGATGTGACAACATACCCCCTGAATTATTAAAGGCAAACATATGACTGGTGGGCCCTCATACTAGTAAGTCTGTTTACATGCATTGATCATATGACACACATTCCTGAGGACTGGGGCTTACCATGATAATTCCAATCTATAAAAAAGGTGAAAGATCTGACCCAGCAAATTACAGGCCAATTAGTCTGCTGAGTATAATTAGCAAACTATATGCTTTCCATCTGCATGAGAATCTGTTAGACTGGCTAGAACTAGAAAATATCCTTACTGATGAACAAGCCAGATTCAGAGTGGGGAGATGCACAGTTGATCGAGGGCTAATCTTACATCTTTCTGAAAAGTATGCATCAACCAATGAAGGCCTGCATGTTTCATTTATTGACTTCAAATCAGCTTATGATTCAATCTCTAGAGAAAAGCTTTGGGAAAAATTTGAGGCCTCTAACATCGACAGAAGATTGCTTATACTTATACGGAAGCTGTATGAAAATACATTTTTGAAGGTCAGATGCAGGTATGCAGGCCATTTAATGGGACTAATACCTACCTATGTTGGAGTAAGACAGAAAGTAATGTTGGTCTTACCTGTGATATGTTCTTTTCCAGTGGTGAGGAAGAGCATCCAATAGCTTTGGGTTGTCCTCCCCACATGCTCCCAGTAGGCAGGAAAAAAACAAAAGGACTTGGCCTGCCCCTTGCGAGGTCATCCTCGAGGGACGACCCTTGGCTAGCCAGTCTATATCCAAGCCTTGCGACTGTAGTCTTCCATGATGGGGTTCCCAGGTTCCTAATTGATCATGTCCCAGATGCTTCACCCCATCACTTAGAAGGTTCTGTTTCTGTTGGTATGGTAAAATTCTCCTCTACTGCTCAAACTTTCCGTATTCATCTCACCAGTGGGCGGGTCCGGATGCTCTTTGCTTCACCACTGGAAAAGAACGTATCACAAGTAAGACCAACCTTCCTTTTCCCAGTGGGGAGGGCTCCAGAGTATCCGATAGCTTTGGGATGTACTAAAGCTTCTGTTTCGGGTGGGCCTGGTGAGCCCCCAGTCTTATGCCTGGAACACTTGTTGAAGGATTCTTCTGCCAAAGGCTGCTTCCGCTGACTGTATCTTATCCAGATGGTAATGTCGGACGAACGTCGAGTGTGACTTCCATGTCGCCGCTCTACAGATTTCCTCTAACGCTACATCCCTCTGTCAGGCCACAGATGCTGCCACACTCCTTGTCGAGTGTGCCAGAATCCCCTCGGAAATTTCCTTGTGTAGGGACTGGTAGCAAGATGTGATGCAAGATCTGATACATCTTCCTAGTGTTGAGGGGGACACCTTACATCCTAGGTATTTAGTATAAGGTAACACAAACAGTGCTTCCGAGACTCTGAACCGTTTTGTTCTTTTGATGTAGATTCGAAGGCCTCTTCGAACATCCAATGTATGCCAAATTCTCTCCAACTCTCTCTCTGGGTTGGGGCAAAAAGAAGGGAGAACCACTTCTTGGCCATTGTGAGTCTGGAAAGAATTCCCTGGAAATCTCCAGCAACTCTGGGCATCTGAGACTGTTGAGTTGCAGGAAGTTGAAGGTCCAGTGTCCTGACAGCTTTTTTCAATAGAACTGCAAAATCATCAGTTGCAAAATGGTGGGCTGAAGGGCAGGTCACATTGGTGGAAGCGCCCACCTCTTCCTCGGATAGCTCCCCTCCTCCCTATCGGAGTGGTCTTATTGCTCCGAACACTCTCCGTCAGGTGAATATACAGACACTTCCTCTTCATCATGCAGAAATATTCACAATGCCAAATTTTACACTCTCTGCTCCTGGAAGGTAGATATAATAACATCCCTACACAGGAGCGATTATGTTCTTGTGGCATGGGAAGTGTAGAAACTGTTGCCCATGTGCTACTTTACTGCCCTTTTTATCATGACTCCCATAAAGATTTGATTACCCCAATTCTTTTAAGAAAACCAGTGAGACCTGAAGTTTTCTATCTAGAATATTTATTATCAAATCAGAACTCACAGATGTCACAGATCATATAGTGTTGCATAATTCTGCACATCTGCTATCACCTGCAGAAAAATTATGATAAATTAAGGATACCAGGCCATATTAAGATACCTTGTTATTAAGTCATCAGTACCTTTCACTTTTTTCCTTGAATGTGATTTTGCTCCCTAACCTTATTTGAATTATTTTATAGTAGATGTAAATGTAGTTATTTTAATCTGTTACTTAGCAATTCTTGTTGCTCTGTTTTTAATTGGGTAGTTTGTTTTTTCATTCGTTGTCTATGTAGTTATTTTGATTTGCTGGTCTTTGACTGTAATAAACTAAACTAAACTATGGAAGCAGGATAATAGTGTTTTTGGCCAGTACTTATCACATGACATCACGTCTGTCCTGCCGCTGCTTCATTTGCTAGTGGAATGCACCTTTTCAATGATGGGTAAAACCTGTCAATGGCTCCTAATACTGCTGCTTTTCCATGACTGCCTTCTGTGTGATAGGTCTTTCTGCTGGAGTTCCATTATGCTGGCATACTGACATGTGGCATCAGTGGGCATGATTCTCCTCTTCTCTTCCCTCCTCGCTATTCCCAAGCAGGTTGCTTTCCTTTCCTATTTCTATTTTTTTTATTTCATCATATTTCCATAATTGTGCAATTGCGGTAATTTAAAAAAATATATTAAAAACCAAAAGGCATGCTAGATAGGGCATAGGGCAAGAAGGCATGGTTATAGAGGCCATATGGAAAAGACTGTGGGGGACCACAGATAGACAAAGCAGCACCATAGCACTATTGCAGAGAAGTGTGGTAATGTATGCTCCCAAACCAGCATGTTTCCATTACCTTAAACTAACGCAATTGCAGCAAGACGGCAGGCTGGTGTGATAAAGTCCTATATCTCCAAGATATCCTTCAAGTCTAAAGTTCTCTTACTGGACCACTTCAGAATGCTAGTAGATAAGCTTATGTATTAAACAAACCAAAGCAATTAAGAGAAATCTAGAATATTCTAACATGCAAACTTTCTGTAAGCAGGGATGTTTTCAGTGCAACCCTGTATATACCTTCTCAGAGGCAGGTTCCAGTTGGATTCAACAGGATCTGCTTCCAGGTAAGTGTTGGTAGGATTATTTTTTAAAACATCAATTACATCGTCTTTGAAACACAGGAGGAGCATTCACGCACATGATATCCTAATTAATCTTTTCAGGTAGTATAAGCCCAGGGGTGCTGTACAGTGATCCCGATATTTACCAATATGCAATGTGGCCCTAAGCTTCACCAGGTATCAATAACAGTTGCTTCTGACTTTATGTAATGCTTACATTAGTTACAAACTTTGGTGTGTGTGTGTAACGTTCCAAGTTAATTTTCTTCCTTGTATACAAAATTTGTGTTAGAAACATTTAACAAAATAAATTATACAAAATACAAGCACATCATGAAATACGTATCACACACATTTCAAAAGGGCATTCAGGTATTCAGAGAAAGATAATGTTAAACTCTTCTCATGGAAGTGAGGACAGGCACCATTAGAGGTGAGGTATGGATGATATGGGCCAAGGCTGGTCCACTAATTCTCAGCTTTTGTGCTGCCTGTGGATAATGATAATTGCAGTCCAGCACATCTGGCAGCAACAGAATAGGGAATCCCTAATACTTACCAATAACCAGAAAACATGCAAGTTATATGCTAGCCAATTGCTCACTATTAAATAAACATACTTGCATCTTCCAGTATTATGGCCAATGAATGCAAAAGCCATTGATGTTATTGAAACATTTAAGGGAGTGACATCCATTTGCAGATACTGACCAAGGGAGAAGGGTGGAGTGGACTTTTTACATGTAAGGAACACTTTATCTGAAAGAGGTTGGTTTTGTTCAATGAGGGGAAACATGGAGAACACAAGACATTTGTGGTGGTTGCTCACAGACACATTGGGGGCATATGGAGTTGCCCCATTTTGCAGCAGAGGGAGCTGTGGAGATGCTTCAGCAGAGGAAGTGACAGCAAGCAGGGCCACTCACACCTCTGCTGAAAAGCCACCCCCACCTTGCAGCAGCAGCAGCAGCAGCAGCAGCAGCAGCAGCAGCACAGAATTACTCATCAGCTCAGCTGTAAGACCACTTTTTGGCTCTTGTTATCATTCAGCTGTATACTCTAGCTGCTGCTTATAAGAATGTTGTAACCAGTGAATACATTTTTCCTCCTCTCCTCTCTCCCATTCCATTTTTCTTCCCTGAAGTCACAGATCTCCCAACCATTCCTTCTGGGAATATAGCCAGGCTCTTTGGTCATGAGCTACATACAAAAGTTTTGAGCCCCGAGTTAGATTAAATGGCTTGCACTTCTTATAAAACAATTTATTTATTTATTTCATTTACATGTCACTTTCCCAAAGTAGAACCCAAATACCGTATATAACCCTGGAAAATATCCCCAAAAGTCGGGGGTCGTCTTATACACCAGGTATATGGTTTCCCTCACCCGCCACCCGATCTCCTGCCTCTTAGCTCCCTTCACAAAGGGAGTGAAGAGGCAGGAGATCAGGTGGGGGCTTGAGGCAAAGCGTGTACAGTAAATTCGCCCCTCTCCTCCGCCTTCCCAGCCAAACCTCTGCGCTTTTACAAGGGCTCCTCGCAAGGAGTCCTTGTAAAAGCGCAGAGGTTTGGCTGGGAACGCTCCAGCCAGCCAAAGAAACCAGGGTGGCTGGCTGGGGTGGGGAAGCTTCCTAGCCAGCTCCCGTCCTTCCCCAGTCCTAGAGCTGGCTAGGAAGCTTCCTAGCCACCTTGGAGGTTTGGCTGGGTAGGTGGGGGAGAGTGTTCCCAGCCAAAGTGCAGAGGTTTGGCTGGGAACATTCCCCCCAGCCAGCCAGCCAGCCAGCCAGCGAAACATCCGAGTTCCCCCTGCTTTGCCAATTTGTCGGATGTTTCTTTGGCTGGCTGGCTGGGAACGCTCTCCCCCGCTAGCCAGCCAAACCTCCAAGGTGGTTAGGAAGCTTCCCCCCTGCCCAGCCACCCACCCCTCCGACTAGCCAGCTCCCGTCCTTCCCAAGTCCGAGGTGGGGCTTCGGGGAGGGCGGGTGGTGGTGAGTAGTCTTATACAGCGAGTATATCCCAAACTCTGTATTTTAACTTAAAAATGGGGGGGCATCTTATACGCCC
This sequence comes from Gambelia wislizenii, assembly GCA_030847615.1. Lineage (NCBI taxonomy): Eukaryota > Metazoa > Chordata > Lepidosauria > Squamata > Crotaphytidae > Gambelia > Gambelia wislizenii. The sequence continues at coordinate 342,553,482 of JAUMIR010000001.1, forward strand.
AGTCGTCTTATACCCCAGAATAGACGGGGTACTCCTCCCAAAGTGGGAAAACAAGTGTTTCTTGACAGCCTGCTCCATGAGAAACCTTTTTGAAGCACTGGATTACTTATGGGAATTTGCTGCCTTTGGCACTTGCCATCTTAACATCTCATCTCAATAACTGCAGCACAATTCTCTCTCTCTCTCTCTGGCTTTTCTTCGCAAACGAAGATTCAGGAAGGACTCATCCCGCACTTTCTGCAAGCGCGCTGATGACTAAAAAGACCAATCTGAAATAAACAAGTCCGCTTGCAGAAAGCACAGCAGAAGGTCTCCTTGAGTGATGTTTCCGGGTTGTGATTCGTTCTGCGTTGTCGTTTCTCTTCAAGGCTTGTTCGGCGTGAGTTCTCAAATAAGACTGCAGCATTGTGGATAGTGCGTCTCCATGCCTCCCAATGTGAGGCCATGGCGGACCATTGTTGGTGATCAATTTGGCCGAGCCTGAGATGTTGTTTCAGGGAGTCCTTGTATCGCTTTTCTGGAGCACCCCTCTTACACTGACCCGTGGCGAGTTCACCATAGAGTACTATTTTTGGGAGGCGATGGTCCTCCATCCTAGAAACGTGACCTGCCCAGCGCAGCTGTGTTCTCAATATCATGGCCTCAATGCTGGTGATCCATGCTTGCTCAAGGACAGCAACATTCATCACATAGTCAGTCCAGTGTATATTTAGGATTGTGCGTATACAGTGCTGATGAAAGCGTTCGAGGAGTCATAAGTGGTGGTGATAGGTGACCCATGTTTCAGACCCGTAAAGGAGAACAGACAGCACAATGGCTCTATACACATTGATTTTTGTGCTTCGCCTCAGGTGTTTATTACTCCAGACTCTTTTGTAAAGTCTTCCAAATACGCTATATGCCTTTGCTAATCTGTGATCGATCTCTTTGTCAATCTTGGCATCTGAGGACATGATGCTTCCCAGGTAGGTGAACTGCTGAACGGACTTAAGCACAGATTTGCCGACGGCAATGTGGGGATGATGGTGTTCGTCCTGTGGTGCAGGCTGGTAAAGAACTTCCGTTTTCTTCAGGTTGACTTCCAGCCCAAACAGCTCTGCAGCTGTTGCAAAGCAGGATGTTAGGCGCTGCAGAGCTGCTACTGTGTGGGCAACAAGGGCAGCAGCATCAGCGAAGAGCAGCTCACGGACTAGATAGTTTAGAGTCTTAGTGCGAGCCCTCAGACGGCTTAAGTTAAACAAGCTACCATCAGTACGGTAATGTATGTAGATGCTGTCTTCTTCTTTGAGCTCTGCTGTAACCCTTTGGAGCATCATGCTGAAGAAGATTGTAAATAAAGTTGGAGCAAGAACACAACCTTGCTTCAGTCCATTAGTTATTAGAAAGGGCTCTGAAAGAGCATTGCCATATCTGACTTGACCGTGCTGGCCCTCATGTAGCAAGATAATCATTTTAAGGAATTTGGGGGGACATCCTAGTCTTTCCAGGATCTGCCACAGACCTTTTCTACTCACAGTGTCGAAGGCTTTGGTGAGGTCGACAAATGTTACATAGAGACCCTTGTTCTGCTCTCTACACTTCTCTTGCAGTTGTCTAAGGGCAAATACCATATCTGTAGTACTCCTATTGGCTCTGAAGCCACATTGGCTTTCAGGAAGAAGTTCTTCTGCAATAGATACTGTTAAGGAGTATCCTTGCAAGGATTTTTCTAGTAGCACAATTACTGCAACATATATAATGAACCTGCCAGCAACAGTGTCTTAGCATTTCTTTAGAAGGGATGGGAGGCGATAGTTGTCTGGCGCATGGGATGGATTTGTACAGGACACAGCTTCTTGCTACAGATACTGTAGGTGCTGGGAATTGTTGCCTTTAAAAAGTGAAGAAATATTTAGCAAGTGTTCTGCCCTTGGCTGGACAGCATGTGACAGGCAACAGATCAAAGCTGGTGAAATTCTCTTTCACTTGCAGGAAAAGAATCACAACCAGTTCTTAGGAGAATACTGCTTTCCAGTTCAATTAAAAGCCAGCCTCCTTTTTCTCAAAAATATGCCTGCCATTTTTGAATGCAAAGGAAGAGAATCCTGTATTGACATCACATTTCTCTGACCAGGAAAAACAGTCAGTGATCCATAGCTTCTGCTATTAAGTTATCAGCCTCTTCAGGCTTCCTCTGCAAGTCTGCCTGTACAGAGGGGATTTGGGAGGAAATGAAACACTAATTGAGAAAGAAACATTAGACAGGATCACATGGTTAGAAACAAATAGAATAAGCAAAATGCTGCTATCAGAAGAGCATCAAAGCAAAAGATTTTTGGGGGGGGGGTTGACAGCAATGCATGGAAACATTATTAAAACAGCAACCAAACCTTTCCTTTTGGACTACTTTTATTTGGTAAAATTCCAAAATCAACAACAGAAAATTTTGTTTTTCAGCCCCTTCTCCCTGAATGAGTAGCCAAGGCCTGGGGGTAGAGAGGCCTTCTACCCACACTCGGGTTCCTTACCCAAACAGGCCCCTTCTATAAGCTAGAGTAGGCATCGCTTCTGTCTCCCTAATGCCATCTAGCCACATTGCATTAAAAATGGATGATGAAGAAAATGGGGGTGGGGGAGAAAAGAAAGACTCCCACTTCAAAACACAAGGAACAGCAAAAAAAAAAATCTAAAAAGATAGTAAAAGACAACAACAAATGAGTTGTGGGAAGAGTCTAGGTAGGGGGTGCACCTTTGCCAACTGCTAGCTGTTACTCAATGGGAACAACTGGCTAGGACCAGGACTGGGTTGGCAGATGGGAGCCACAGGATAAGCAAATCCAAGCAGAAGATGATGTCATCAACAGTCAACATTTGTATCCCCAAGTCCCTAGCAAGACGGCTTCATTACATAGATTCCCCATTTCCACCCAGGTACACTGCTAGTGTCTCTAGTGTTACAGTGCAACTGGATGGGGGCCCCAGCTGCAGGGGGAAAGACTCCATATGCTAGCATAGAGGAAGGTACTAGGAAATCTCGCTTCATCCAGCTAGTGAATACGGGTGAGTTCCTCCACAATCTTGATCAGATCATCCACTGTGGCCTCTCTCTTCATTCCACTGCCATCATCAATCTGAAATGAGGCAAAAAGCATCAAGAGAAATACAGCCTTCTGCAGAAACAATGACAAGGATGTGTATCCCTTCCTAAGATATTCATCAGTGCAATTCTATATTTACTCACAAAGACTCTTTACTGCAGAGTCTTAATAGCACTTGTTCTAGCATAAATGCATATAACTTTCAGCTTTTTTTCAGTATTTAAGAGGCTGCCTCAAAAACTTCAGCGTATTCTCATCTCACCTGTAGGTTAGCCACTACTTCCTGCATCTTGGGTCGACTGATGTCTAGAAAGCTTTCAATTAAATCTCCATCAATAAATCCAGTAGCTGGCTCTGTCTTGCGTTCTGTGTGAAATGATCTCCAGGTACAATCCAGAATCAAGGAAATAAAACTTTCAGCCATCCAGCCTTAGATTTTCCTAACAACACCAAAAAAATCTATTACATGTATTAGATTCTCATGATTTTCATACACAGACCTGGTGACAACACACACACAAACACAACAATGGCACAACAGAACATTCACTGATCTTTCTATATAGTCAGATTTTTAGGGCAAGAAACACATATGCATAGTTCCAAGCATAAGGTTAAAAGCAGAGAGTACCACCTTGAAACTGCCATTCAGACTGGTGATGAAAGTTCTCTTACTATCAAAACAAACTTGACAGCCATGCTTGGATACTTGCATGTCAACAAGACAGCAACATATTTGATGAAATATCACCATTTGCGATTTCTTGCTCAAAATATCCCGATTATTCAGTCTGCTTGGTACGCCTTGCCCATTTATGAAGGCACAATCTAAGTTAGCTGCCTTCAAGGAAGAAAAAGCAGTAACTTTACATGAATTACAGATCATGCATTTTGTACAAAGTCTAGCCTATTGGTCCAATTACTTTTGTATAAATAGGTTAGCTTATAAAGAATTTATAAGGGGACAGGGTGCTTCAAAGGTTTGATGAATTATGTCTGAACCTTTTAGATCTACATCACAAAATCATTCTCTGTTTTGTTCACAGTGCAGTCATATGCATATCTACTTAAAATTAATCTCTAGTAAATAAAACAGTTTTCTCTTAGGTTAACTATGTATGGAACTGCAGCCTCAGTTTACCATATTCATGACTAATGGCAGTGAATTATCCAGAATGCTGAGACTTTACAACAGGCAACTGAGTGCAAAGTGCCCCCCCTCCTTTTTTTTAAAACAAATCTCTTTCTGGATTCCTTCCTGCTTTTTAAAATTTTTTTATTTTTTTATTCTGAGGATAGAACACGCACGCCAATGACTGTCATCGGGAATTTCCATCTGTTACTATTCCACTTGACCATGCTTTCATAAACTTTACTGTATAAAAATTAAAAATTCTAGGGAAATGCTGGTTCATCTATCCTCATCTCTCTTCATCTCCCTGCTGCCTTTGACAGAATTTCTCCATCTCAAAAATGATGCTTAGGCAAGAATTCTTTGAATTCAGTGTAATTTAAGGTGCTTTTCAGGCCACAACTGATGTTGCACATCTTGGGTCAGCAAGAAATGATTTCAGTAGACAGAAGAAACATTTACTGAGAAGTTACTGAAGAAGTGAAAGAGACAAGAGCATACTTAAGACAGCTGGACTGGATATAATGAGCTCCATATGATTCTTCAGTGGATGGAGGGGCGGGGAAATAAGAACTGAGCCCCAAGGCACTTTGTTGACACATAAGATGAGAGAAATATTAATGAAATCTTAGTAAGACTGATTTGAACAGGACAAATTCTTAAAACTCAGAGATGTCCAAAATTGGAATGATTAATTTTCACCCTTGGATTAACTCTACTGCAAAGACTTGCATTACTAACTATGTAACATCCCCAAAAATGAATCCATGTTTTCCACTGATACTGCTAAAACACTAGTGATAATTCTTGCCTGGATCCAAAGATGCCCTGCTCATGTTCATGTTCTAGCCCATTCTTGATCCTTAGAAAAGGCTTTGGGGAAGCCAAGAACAACCTCCTTTGCTCATCTGGCCTTGGTTAATCTTTTGATTGTTAAGTCTCCTGGTTTCCATACTCCCCTTATTTTTGTCCTCAGTGCTGCAGCTCATGTCACCTGTCCATCTCCATTGCATGAGTTTCCATACTGGCTCTCTTATTTTTGTCATCCTTATTTTTAAGACTTTCAATTCTGCTGTGATGCCTTTTTATTACTCACTGTGTCCTGTTCATCATTTACCACGTTTTTTAGTGGATGTCTTTTACTTCTGACCTTTTTCTCTGGCTTTCTATATTTGGAAAGTATTTAAGATATTCATTTTGTTTACTCCTTTAAAAACTATCTTTAAATATTTCTGAGAAATATCTTTCACTTCTTTTTCCTCTTAAGTTCTTATCTCTGCTAAGGTCATCCTAAACACTGGCTATCAAAATATATCTGTAAATGGCTTAAATAGTGCAAAGTATTTTCTACATTAATTAGGACAATGACAAGACAAGGAAAGGATATAAGGAGTGTTCAATCTTTCCTACGCTCTTAATGACTTTGTTGAGCCTGTTCTGCACATCCAGCAGGAGGTTATACCAGCTTTCTGATAGCGAAGTCACCAGCCCTATGAAAGAGAAAGGACAGCTGTTACAATCTTTGTTTAAAAGTAAACACCATCACCACCACCAATTGTTACCATTTGAGTACTTATTTTGGCCAATGTAGACTTTGTGGATACTGTTTGCATCCCCTTCTTTTTCCTCTTGAGGTCTCAACTGCTCTAATTCCTTTTAAAGCTTAGCTCCCCCTTAGCAGTCTGCTACCACCACTACCCAGATCAAGGCCGATATTCCAAAGTCTGCCAAGAGTGATGGGGGTGTTACCCTCATACTATACGGGGAGACAGCAGAAGTTCCTGCATGGCTCTAACCTTACCAATCATTCCATTGACTGTGCCAAAGAGCACGGAACCCTGTGTCGGTGTGGACGTTTCTCCAAGATTCTGCATGACCAAGGACCCATGGCAGAAGACATTAACAAACTCGCCCAAATGGAAGAGCCCAAACTCCTGCAGATGCTGTCGTTCCTCATCAGTCGTGGCAGCGCTGCAAGACAGAAATCCTGTTAGAAAAAAGGACAGGGCAACATCGCTCCCACACTGTCTCCTGAAGATGCCACCTTCTTCCCTCCATTCCTCTTTCAGAGCAAGGTATCTCACCTGTCCTTCTGGCACACAAATAAATTGAAAGCATTCTCTGCCCCCAAGAAGTTGTCATCATCCAAAATCTCAACAGCACTCATCCAATTTGGATTAAAGTCACGAGCAATCTAAAAAGAGGGATATGTCACTTGCTACTGTATTTTGAAGTTCCCATTGCAAAACACATTTATACACCAGTAAAATACCAGTGCAGCTAAGATCTTGTGCACTTGAAAGGACAACCCATCACAGCAGGGGTGAAGTCAGTGGAAAAGAATAACACTAGCAAGAACTCATGTGCAAGAAAGCACTTCCAACCCCAAATGAATTTGGCTCCAATCCCTGCCTCTGAGCGAAAATCCTAAGCAACTGTCAAACTACTTAAACAAATATTCACATGCCAAGCAATTAGAATGCCAATTTGGGGTTCCAGAGATTAAAGGCTGGCAAATCATGGTTTCAGTGTAATTCTTCTGACTTGAAGGGGGAGGCCATATTTCCATTTCAGATGTCACTTGTCTGGGGTGGGCTGGCCCTGTCCCTTTTACCCAATGTTTACCCTATATTCACCCTGTATTTGGATTCTGAACTTGGGTGACTGAATCTGGTGGAGAAAGAAGTAGCTTAAAAGTTTAACTAACTCTGTAGAGTAAACATGCACCTAAAGCACCTACATCACTCTGTCTAATGCAAGGATGGACAATTATCCAAGTTTTGGGGGGTACACATGCCTCCTAGGGGACATTAGAGATTTGCAGCCCCACCCTAATTTTTTACTTAATTTTAAAAATCCAGAATATCCTCTGCTAGCAAGGGGGCAATGTTGTGATGTTCGCCCACCCCACCCCAGGCTGTTTTAGGCCCTAGAAATACCTTGTTGGAACCGAAAATGAAATAGAAATGGGTGCGAGAGCATCAAAAACAAACGGGTGGGGGTGCATGTGGCCTTTCCCCACCCGTGATCTAATGGTAAGAACAGCCCTGGAAGTAGGCTTGACAAGTCATGTTTAAAGTCCTACCCAAAACCAGAATCTTATAATGAAAAGATATAGAGAAACTGTCCTCCCCAGTAAATCATCCTTTTTTCTGAAGTCAGGGCCCCAGACTGCTCCATCCACTGAAGGAGAAATAGAATTGCTACCTCTTCAAAGTTCCCTTCCATGGGCTTGTAGGCAAGCAAAAGGACAGAGCGCATTAGATCTCCAACTAAGATGAAGTCGCCCTTTGTCTTTACATAGAGTGCCATGATGTTGTTGTAATGATTGCATTCTGTGCGAAGCTCCTTCTCTGCTGTCCACTCGTAGAGCCGCACCTGGCAGAAAAAGACAGAATCATAAAAGCCAATGCTGAAACACAGTCAGGTGCAAGACCACCAGGTCCAAAATGCTCCTCCTTCTCAATTAAGGAAGGACACTAATGGGAAAGCCCCTGGGAACCTTACCGTGCTGTTTATGCTGGCTAAGAGTTTTCCGTTGAATTCTACCATGGAATAGACAGCCCCTTTCACTTCTTTCTCAGCCACAGTTTGCAATTTACCTAGGATACACATCAATACAACAGAACTTGAAAAATGCACATGCTCCCTGAGGCTCCCAAAATGGGAAGAGCTACACCCAAAGACCTATACTGGTATGGTTGCAATACTAATCCCTACCCAGAGGGGTTGTGGCAATGACACAGTTGATCACCTGATACACTATTGGTATGTACAGCTCTTAGTATCTCTCTGCCTCCTCCTCCTGCTACAACAGTAAAAAAACGCATCCATCAATGTTCAAGATCCCCTCTACAGTGCTTTTGCAGTTGTTATTAAATATTGTACATCTACTTCAGCAGCCTAAGACCTTCATAATAATTCCATCAAAAACTTCCATTTTACTGGTGAAGACGAAACTTTTGTTGGGATGGAGAGCATACAGTTATTAGATTGTAAGCCTCTGAGCAGGAGCTGAATTACTTTTATTTGTCTATAAGATGTTCCGGGAGCCATTCTGGCTGAAGAGCACAATACGCATGTGATAAACAAAGAAATCAAAAAGAAAATTGGGAAGTGGATTTAGCAGCATTAGACAAATTAACTAGCCTTGTTAAAGGCAACGGGTTATTTGAAAACATAGGAACACTTTATGGACTATGTCAAGTTGTTAAGAGGGGACTTGGCTATATTTGGTTATAATTTGTCGTAAGAGTTCTTTTCCTTTCATTAAGAAAAGGGGGGTAAAATTGCTGAAAGGAGAATTGTTTACTGAGAGGAGTATGAAGAGCCTAAATAACGAAACAGCAGTACAGATAAACAGGAAGTGTTTTCCACACTTGGGTGTTGGGTATAAAGGTCTATATTATGTTCTTTTTTTTTTTATTACATGTGTGTTCTGGTTTGGTGTGGGTTTTTTTTTTTTTGTCTTTTTCTCTCTCTGTATTAGTTATGTTACGTTAGTTATGTCAATTTATGTTGTTTCCTATTCTTTATATTTCACCAATAAAAAATATTTACACAAAAAAACAAATCAGGAAGGACAGGAACTAAGGGGATAGGCCTGGAAATTTATGGCCACCCATGCAATGGGGCTATCTGATTTGTGTCTGCACATCTGACTCTGCTGGGATCCCGAGACCAACCTCAAGATTCCGCACTAAGGTGGGAGGAATCTCCTCAGTGGCACTCTGGGCCATCGAGTGCGCTCCTTAAATTTAATCAACCTCTACCTTTTGATTTCCCCAGGCCTTTTAAACGCTTGTTTTTAAATCTATACTCTATTTTTGTTGCTTCAGAAGTTTTTCACTATAATATCATTCTCTGTTACAATATATTTTGTGGACAGTTGTCTTTTATAATTATTGCAAGCCAGCATACAATGGGCAGCTTCTAAATACAGTAACAAGTTAAAATGTTGGAAAGCTGTGATTTTAAAATGCTGTATACATTTTCCCCATGTGAAACAGATAAGGCAGTTCTTCAGACAAGAAAAGAAGGCCCATGGCTTCCAAAGCAAAAGAAAGTAGAAGCCAGGCTCTCCCATAAACACACAATAGTTCTCCAAACAAAATCATAATGACCAGAGGGTCTTAATAAGATGGGAAAATCTCAACAGCTCCCCAGTGGCAATGTGGAAACCTCATGACAGCCAAGCCTTACCATCAGAATAGTGGAACACCACGATGCGGCCCTGCTTGGGTTCAGCCTCATCAGGATACACCATAGCTGTCCCCACAATAAAATATGTGTTGGGGTCTTTGCCCAATTTGCAGGAGACCAGGCTTAGTGCGTATTCATTTTGGAGGAACTGATGAGCATGAAGCACTGAAGGTGAAAAGTGAAGAATTAAATTAGTTTCCCAAATAAGTTGCTCTGGCTGGAACACTTTGTGTGAAATATACAACTACTAGAAGCTAGAGAAACTAAAGGGATCCTAAATTGCCCATTTAGAATGCAGAACCCATTTCAGCATCTGCCCCCAGTTACCCCAACAGAACCCACTTTTCACATCCTCAAATGCCTCTCAAGTAGCAGACCTCTGAAAAGCAGCAGAATATAGTGTAAAGAATATACCTTCACATGTGTTGGGATTAATACCTTCAAATGTGTGTTGATCTATGATGAGCAGGTTGTGGACTTCTACCTCCTCACCAAATGATGTCTCATGTGGGGCTGTGCTACTAGAGAACAACTTGCTGGAACTCACACTGCTTGAAAGGGCCTGGAACATGAAGAAAAGAGTAACTCTTTTAAATTATGGGCCATAGAAACAGGGTTGAGAAGAAAAACAGGAATGTACAGCTAAGAAGAGGAAATAGCCCAGCCTTAATGAATAAGGGAAATTGATGGCCAAAATGCCTAAGAGGAAGGGAGGGCAATCAAGATGCGCCAAGCTTACACAGACTAGGGCCATATTTGGTCTGAGGGGAAGGAGACAATGGAAAGGGTCAGGAAGAGTGTTTATGTTTATGGCACCCTTAAGAAGAAGCAGATTAGTACTGCCAGGTTTCCTGTTTATTGAAGAGGTACTTGGAAATAAGCCTAGAAGGAAAGAAATGCCAAGATGTCCTGGGGGATCTCCTCAAAAGAGGAGAGGGAGAAACTCAAATAAACACTAGAAAACTGGGAGAACAAATAACTGGAGATGCTCCAATTCTCAGCCAGACTGAAATATTTCTGTTGTAAAACAGCAGAAGTATATAAATGTAAAACAGCAGAAGGCTATAGAACTCTCCACCCTAGTTCAAGCAGTTGGGCAAGAGATGGAGGGGACAATTCACCAAACAATACTCAATCACATGATAGCACAGATAATCAGAAAGGTATGTGCCATATATTCCTCCATGTGATTGATGCCAGTTGTTTGTATGGCATTTCAGTGGCTGCCCCTAGACTCTGGAACTCCCTCCCAGGGAGGCCAGATTGGCCCCCTCTGTGTCATCCTTCCGGCAGCAGGCCAAAACCTTTTTATTAAGGCACGGTTTTTAAAGAACAGGCTGGCGGGTGCTGTGTGGTTTTGTGGGGCTGTTTTTAAAAGCTTTTTATTTTTTAAAAGCTTTTTAATATTTTTAAGTATATTTTATTCTTTTAATTTTTTTTTTAGCATTTCACTCATAAATATGATTAAGAAGGCTTAGAAACTAGCTGGTTGAAAGCGACTGGTGCTACATTTTTAAAATATATATTATTTTACAAAATAATCTCAAAAACATAAGTCAATTAGCAACAAACACCATACAAGATGAGCAAAGATACATTACTACATACATATGATAATTAAATCCCAAAGTCAGTAACCCTTACATTATGTAATTAGTGCCGTTGCTTATTACTTCTTGGAATCTATTCCACAGAATCTGGTTTTTATCTTGAAAACAACTAACCTCTGCAATAGCCAATAAATAAATAAATATTACCAATATGTCTAGATTACTTTGATACCTTTTATGTATTTTATATAACAGGAGGTGATCAATAATAAGGAACAGAATCCAATCATTTTTAAAAAAATAACTTCAAACTCACAGATATACTTTAGAAGCTTAATGTTGCTATTCCTTCCCCCCAAAATGGGTATTAAACAATTCAATTCTTCCTTGAACTTATTCACTGTCTTATCATTTATCAGAAGTGTTAATTTGTCCATCTCAGCGATTTCATGTAACTTCAACAACTACTCTTTCATTAAAGGGATCTCTGGATTCTTCCAATATTTGGCATAAACTATCCTTGCCATGGTGACCATATATAACAACACTCACCAATGATTCCTTTCTATTTGTTTATCCAGCCCATCCAGCATATTTAGTAAATACAGTTCTGGTTGCATTGGCATATTTGATTTGAAAATTTTTGTTATTATTGTATGTAGTTCCCCCCAGTATTTTTTTGCATTGGGACATTGCCACCATATATGAAAGAAAGTTCCAGTATTCATGTCACATTTTCAACATTTATCATTATTAGTTTTATACATTTTAGCAATTTTATCTGGGGTCAAATGCCACCTATAGTGCATTTTCTTCTTTTAAATATTTTGATGTGGTTTTAATTTCATAACTGGTTTAATTCTGTTTTAATTTGCACTTTTTGTATATTTTAATTGTGTTTTTTTAAAACTGTGAGCCACTTTGGGTCCCAGCCTTGGGAAAAAAGCAGGCTACAAATCAAGATAACAATAATAATGTTAACAACAACAACAACAAAACAATAATAATGGCATCCTGAACACATGAAGGCTAGTAACCTGTTAATGATTTACATAAAGGGCTACTTTCTTGCCTTTGTGCATCATTTAAATACCTTCCACTGCCTGACAGCTGTCAAGCACCAGAAGGGCCCCCCTTGTGCTGTCACTTATTGGTGAGGATGGGAGGGAGAGAAGAGGCAATTGTGATCATAAAGATCTTTTTTTTTTTTTTAGCTTCTGGATGAAGGAAAAAGCAGGCACACTCCAGCTGAGAGTGCATCCACATTACTTCCCCCAACCAAGTTGAGATCAGGTGATTATCCATGGTCTAAAATTGCCTCCTCTGTCGATCCCCTCTCCACCAGTAATTGGCAGCAGCAGCATGGGCCCCTCCCAGGGGTGGGAGGACACGTAAATGTGTGTGCAGAGCTATGTGCAGATGTAGGATCCAGGCTACATTGTTCATTTACCTGAGTACTAGCACTGCGCCTCAGTGCTGTGGTGCCTCCACTGGCATCTTGAACTTCAATGCGACTGGACAGCACACCAAAACATTGAGATACTTCCTGATAGCAGATCTTCCTGCATGACAAAAACAAACACATGGGCAGGGAGAGAAAAGAAATATGCACACAGGTAGCAACATAGGAAATGAGACTCATACTAGTGCTCTTTGGTGAAATGAGTCACAACTACAGACAGGAAATGGGCAGCAATTTCTTCTATCAATTTTCTACAGTCCAAAACGAATAGGCCTAATGAAATCCCAAGAACAACTTCTTGTTCTGCTCACCTGGGTGACTCATAAAGGGGAACAGTTCGGATGTGGAGTTTCTGAATTTCATCAATGGTGCCAATTGTCAAAGTGCTGTTGTTGGCCAAAGCAAGACTGAAAAGAATAAAGAAGGATACATTTATTCTAGTATGTGGCTGACTGATGAGAAACCAAGTTTCTTCTTTAAAAGAAAGAAGAAATAAAATAGGAAGAGCATTTAACAGATCAGTGAAAAAGAGGAAATGAATGATCCATGATTTTCCTTTAAAGTTTTACACCAATTTGAGGGTGGGGAGAACACAGCCAGAGTCTACAGTATTTTGAAGCAACAGCAACCTATCAAGTGCTGAACAAGGAAGAAAAGGGGGGAAACTTCTTCCTTGACACTTAGAAAATGATGTGAAGGAAGGTGCTGTGAATCTCATCAGTCAGGAAGGAACAAGGGGGAGTGTTCTGTGCTTTACAGAACAGGTCATGCAGGAAAGGAACAGAGCACACTCACCTGTCAGGGTACCCATCTGAGTTGAGAGGGCACATATAGTTCACCTCCTTAAGATTAACATTGGAAAAGACCAGTTTGTGGTTACTGCTGTAAATCACAGTCGGGCGGTCAGAGCAGGCAAATACATTGGTTGTGGAAAGGGAACGAAATGTCCTTAAAACAGTGGGCTGGGTACCCAGAGTCACTTTCTTACGATCACTCAGCAAACCTGTTGCAGGAAAGACGGCATTAGAAGTTAACCAGCTTTAGAAAGAGCAAAAAGAAGAAGAAATGAACTGCAATGTCAAGACCTCTTTAGTACACATGGAGCAAATAACAGCTCCAGGAAATTGGTGCAAGAGGAAAGCTGTTTTTATCTTGGGGAGGGGGGGAACCTACACACACACACAAGCAAGCACCTGGAAAAGATCTGACCATGAATTTCCTGGTCACATTTGGAATGGCCCTCCACAGAATCCATACAGAAAAAGAAATTGTAACGACAGGGAAAGCTACAACTTACCTGTCTCAATGTTCAGCCCAAAATAGAAGAGAGCCCCATCCCCTAGGGCACACAGCAGATAATGGCTACTTTCAAAGGTGGTCATCAGAATGGAACGAGGGATAATTTCTGTAGAAAGAGGAACAAAGTTTGTCAGCATCACATTTCAGAATATTCACCTTTCCCAATACAGAATACACACGAGTAATGCCTACCTCCTCCCAACATCTCCTTGTGTAACAGGTCGAATGAGGGCAGCTTAAGAATGCGGGCTGAGATATCAGTCCAAAGGCCAATAGCACACAAAGGGGACATGCCACTGGTGTCTCCTAAGGGAGTGATGTCCAGACAGGCCACCTCATGCTCCATCTCTGTACAACTGACAAGAAAGAAACATATCAATATTATAGCAGAACTAAGATTTAGTACAAAATACTGCAGGACAGGAGGTTCACACACTGACCTTATTTGCTTGAGTTCCTGGGGGTGAATCTCTAGATAGTACAGAATTCTCCCTACAGCTACCACCACTTGACTGCTGTTGCAAGAAGCCACACTAATGTTCTTCCCATTTGGCTCTTTCCATTCACTTACGAGGGCCTTGGGCTCCTGAGTGACGAGTCGTATTGAGGCGGATGTTATCTAAAATGAGAAATCTAAATGGGTGCTTCTTCCCTACTCAAAAGCAGCTTGTTTATTAGTCTACTGTCTTCCAGTATTGCCAAGATATCATGTTATCGAGATTTATCTTCAAGTAAAGTCTGGTCATTACCTGGATTAGCTGCTGATGAGCCACATTGCCACAGAAGAAAGTTTGTTGATCATCCACAAATCCTGTCAATTCTGTTTCCTCTACTTCTTCCCCATTCAGCATCAAGACCCTGCAAGATGCAGGAGGGTCAAATAAAACTCATCACAGAACATGCAATAACCCTCAAGATGACACTCAAACTTACAAAAGATCATAATTCTCCTACCTGGTTTGTCCCACAAAGGACAGCACTAAGGTGTTATCAGTTTCATGGTGAGGGTCTGATCTCAGAGGCCACAATCCTACAGTGCAGGGACAAAGGTTATTTGTTTTTAATTAAATATATCTTATGAGGCCCTCAAAACCAAAAATATGCCAACCAAACACATCCCCAATCTTATTCCTTCTGAATCAGTATACAATGTTTATGCTGTGCCAATAATTCTCATTCTAGGCTCTGTTTACCTTATTCTAACAACTACACATTTATTACCTTGTATAATTTACCCTAATTTTAAGAATTTCCGCAGAACAGAAAATGGGGAGGGAAAAGGAATATGATGCTGAAAGGCAAAGAAAACATGCCAACAGGGAAAATGTAAGGGCTGAAGAACAGAAAAATGAGATACTGAAAGCTTACAATCTTATTTTCTGAAATCCTGCCTGCCCTTTAACCAAACACTTGTCATTTTTTAAACCCTTGTACTGAATCATGAGGGCTACAATACTGCACTGAAACAAAACTCATTTGTAAAATTGGATATGTGACCACCTTTCAGTGGATCAAACCCATAACTGTTTCCAACATGTGCTACCATGACTGAAGATGGTCATGGTAGTTTGCATCAGAATGACACACCTTTAATCCCTGGCAAATCAATGCTGGCATGTTCATGAATCCCAATGCCATTCCGGATGATCCTCAGAGAGCCCTCTTTAAAGGCACCAGAGCAGGTAACCAGCTGTGGGAAACGGAGATGCTTATTAACACCTTTTCATTCCTAACAGGCACTATTAATAGTGAGTACCAAACAAAATTTATCATGATTAATCTAGCTCAGTTCTTGTGAACACGTAAGTTTTCCCTAAAACCTTATAAAATAGGCATCTAGGCAAAGGTCTCAAGGAGACAAGATTTTCCAGTCAGCCCCAACTCTGTGGAAAAACAAGAACTTTCCAGAAAAAGCCCACTAATCAGACTCAGGCCAAAATAGCCTTCCCTGAAGCCAACACTGAGTACTCAAGAAGAGACATGCTGGATCAGGCCAAAAGCCTACTATTCCCACAATGGACAACCAGATACCTCATGGGAAGCCCACAAGGAAGGTAATACCATCATCCCACTCATGCTTCCCATACAGAAGCATACTGTCTCTGACACTAAAGTCAATATACAACCACTATAATGAACGTCTATTCATTGCTGCATCTCCCAGGAATTTGTTTTAAAGTCTTTTAAAGTCATCCAGGCTAGAGACCATTACAACCAACTGCTAATGGAAGTCATTCCATCAGCAGAGTAACAGCACTGGATCTTACCCTCTGTATTATTTTACTTCTCCTAAGAGATAAAGTTGTTTTTCTTTTTTTCTTTGGTACTGATAACAGTAGTACCTAAATTCCCTAAAGGCACCAGATCCCAACTGACCTTGGAAGCTAAGCAGGGTCAGCCCTGGTTAGTAGTTGGATGGGAAACCACCAACAAACACCACGTGATGTAGATTAGAGGAAGGAACTGGGAAAACCACCTCTGAGTATTCCTTGCCTAAGAAAGGCCTATGGGGTCTTAGGCAATGGGGTTGTCATAAGTCAACAGGTGATCTGAAGGCACATACACACTGATAACAGTGGTGAAAGAGAAAAAAAAAACTGGCTGCCCTATTATCTTTATTTATTTAACTTGCCCAGCTTTGTTTGGCTTAATTTCTGGGGCCTCTTCATTTTACTCCACAGCCAGAGGAATAATAATTTTTCAATCTCTCATCAGATTAACTACAGCCAGCACAGTACAATACACAGAGTGTCATACTTGGCACAGGCAGACCTGGATTGAAAACTGCTAAGTCATGATGCTGACTGATGGTTAATTATAGATCAGTCAATTTTGTCCAAACTAACTTAACTCACAGTTGTTGTTGTGAGGATAAAATGTCTGTCTTTTGGAAGATGAGAATCATATATACAGCTCACAGAAATTTAGGACACAAGATAGGATTAAAATGAGGTTCAGAAAGTCCTCTCCTAGTGACATTAGGCATCCAAACATACGAAACAAAAAGTGAAATTTACCTGCCCTTGACCTTGCCTCTCAAGATCTACCACGCACATGTCCACAATGGGTCCAAGGTTGGTGAAGGTTTCCATAGCCACAACATATGAACCTTGTTCATTACTGTCCACGTTGAGCTAGAAATGGAGATAAGATTCCTATAATCCTCCAGAAAACCACACCAATGCAGAAGACTGACTCAAGTAGTAAACAGTATTAACTATAGAGGTGGTGAAAATAAATTTAGAGTCCCCACACCTATGCCATTTAAGTACACAGTAAGCAGAAGATAAGCAAGCCACCTTTGAGGACAGCCAAATTAGTAAGTTCATCAAGGGCTACACTTTACCTTCACAAGTTGGGAGTCTCCAAGCCGAGAGCCAACAAACACAACACCATTGTCTAGATATGTCAGGCATTCGGCAATGGATGTCTAGATGTTAATAAGGCAGAGAACAAGATATTAAACTTTGAAACAGTTAAATATTTTTAAGACTGTACAATCCATTTATACTAATAAAGAGAAAAGATTACCAGTCACCCAGTTCTGAAATGTGTCAGGTCTTCCGACCATGTGATGTAATAGAGTGAAACTACACTTCTGTTGTTTTTTGCAGCATTTTCCTCATTCATTACATTTTAAATGCTTTGATACTATTTTTAATTTAGTCCTGTCTTGAACATGTCTTCAATATAACAGGTTTATTTTGTTTAATATTACAATTGATTTTATATGTGTTCGGTTCTAATCTATATTGTAAGCTGCCATGGTTTAACAATGAGAGAAAGATGAGATATAAATAAAATACATGGTATATAAGTAAACTAAAAATGTAAAGGAGGAAACAGACTGAATCCTCACAACTATAAAATTTGGAGGGAAGCACCTGACAAACCACTCTTTCAGCATAATCATTTTCAGAGGACTGTCATAAGATTAAAACATTTTTCTAAGAGCTTTTGATCAACGTCCAAGATATAAATGTTCCATATGTCTACCTCTGTGTGTATGGAGGAGAGGAGCGCCATGAACTAGCATAGTGACGTAGTTTGTGTTGGACTACAACTCCAGGAGGCCAGGGTTCAAATCCATACTCAGCCATGGACAATCACTGGGTGACCTTGGGCAAATCACATTCTCTCACCCTTAGAGGAAGACAATGGCAAACCTCCTCTGAATAAATCTCGCTAAGAAAACTATATGATAGGATTGGAGTCATAAATTGGGAGTCAGCTTGAAAAAGCATAACAACAAAAATATATGAAACAAGTTGATAATATGAAATAAGTTGATAATATGAAAAACAACTACAATTGTCCCTCATATTCGCTGGGGTGTGGTTCCAGGACCTGCTGTGGATACCAAAATCCAGGAATACTCAAGCCCCATTATATGTAATGGCATAGCAAAACTGTGTCCCTTATATAAGATGGTAAAATCAAGGTTTGCTTTTTGGATTATTATTTTTTAAAGAATATTTTCAAGCCGAGAATACTTAAATCCACGAATACCAAATCCGTGGATACAGAGGGACAACTGTATATCTGTGATGAAGTCTCAAAGAGTAAATCTGTTAAAAAGTCTCAAAGGATACAAATCCCTAACTCTCTTTCTCTCTATATGGATTCCAACAGAAAATTCTCTAGATAACAAGACTCTGGAAAGCAGTAAGTTTGGCCCTCTTTACGCAACCCAGATTCAAAAGTTTTATAGCAAAGCAATGAAAATGACTGTTTGAGAAAGGACTCAAATTATTCTAGCCTCCTCTGGAGACCCTCTTTCCCAATCTCCTTAGTTTCTTAAGTACCTGCTCCAGCTTAAGTTGCCACCAAAACCAGGAATCAGACTTACCTCTCCAAGTAGCTCCACACGCAAATCCTTCAGGCTTACACCACCATCCATCTGTTCCTCCTTCTCCAATAGCAGCATGAATAGGCGACCCTCCATGTCCCCCAGAAGGTAACGGGAACCATTTGGATCCACACGGTTGTGACATACAATTGTACTTTGCTGTTTCACAAAAGAAACATAATTCAGAAATCTTTCAAGAAACAAAATGGTGTTTACAGTGAACCATGCTCACCCCGTACTCTGATTTTTCTAATAGAAAAGTGCCTTGGAACTGAAAAGTATTGGAAAAGTTTAAATAAGCCGGAAAAACACAAGACAACCATATATTAACAGGCAAACATACTGAACTTTATCATTTTAATGTCCCCCAGCTATTCCTGTTACTGTATATGTCCACTTGTAGTAGTGTTGACTCTGTATTCTTGATATGCCATTACGTTTCATCCCTTGGCTGTTGTTCCAAGTAGTATTTGCTATGTTTAGCCATAGGCTATTGTGTTTGCCGGCAATGGCCATTGGCTCCCCATTAAAATGCATATAAATGAAGGGCCTGGACACTGCAGCTTAACAGAATTCATGCTATTTACTGCTTGAAATGCAGCCATTTCTATATGAGTTTCTGTCTCAAGACTTCTAAAGACAAAGCAAAATATGATTCCTTTTTTAAAAATATATTTTTATTAATTTTATAATCATACATTATATTATCCAATCAATACTTAGTATAACACATAAAATTACTATAAACATCATAATTTTTCTATTAACTAATTTCAAAGGTTAACAGATTCATTACTATAATTCTATTCAAAAATATTAATTCCCCTACCCCCCCCACCTCAGTGCTCCCCTTCACCAGAGCCATTATCCCTTACCTAATCTTTCCAGAATCTCATTTCTTCTCATGGAGGTAACCTCCCATCTTTTGTCTGTAATACTTTTTTAACAAATACTTTCCAAATTTTATCAAAATCACTTTCTTTCCAACTTCCTCTTCTTACTTTAATTCTACATGTTAACTTATCATTTATTGCCATCTTCCAAACTTCTTTATACCACTCCTCCACTTGTACATTTATTTGCATCTTCCAATGTCTTGCTATAATTAATCTTGCTGCCGTTAATAAATTTGTTATTAAATCCTTTTCTGCTTGATTCCCATTCTCTCCATTATAAATTGACATCAATGCTATGCTCGGTTTCCTTTCTATATTTCTATTCAGAATATTCTCTATTTCTATGAAAACCATTTCCCAAAACTGCTGTACAAATTTACAATTCCACCACATATGCATATATGTACCTTTTTTTTTGACAACCTCTCCAACAATATTTAGAGTTATTCTTATCTATATTATGCAATCTTGCTGGTGTCAAATACCATCTCCATATTATTTTATAATAATTTTCTTTTATCCGTATCGACATATTTTTTACATGTCTTTGTTTCCATATCTTATATCCCATTCATGATCTCCAATTTTTTGTTTCAAATCTTCCTCCCATATTCTCCTTAGATATTCCCCTTTGTCTTTTTTATCCTTATTTTTTATCAATATTTTATAATTCACTTGTAATACCTTTCATACTTTCATTATCATCCCTCTTTTCACCTTTTTTCACCAAATTTTCATATTTTGTAAATCCCCTTGTTTCTTTATGATTCTTTTTCCAATTTTTAATCCATTGTTCTAACTGTATACAATTAAACCATGAAATTTTCATTCCACATAATTTCTCTCTTATACTCCCTTTCTCATTCATCCATCCTATCCATCCCTCTATTTGTCTAGTCCTCTTTTCTTTAATTCCTTTCCCATTTTTTCCTTCAAATTATTTGGGAATTTTTTTCCCATTATAACCGGTGTTAATACTGAATCAATAGGCAAAAAATCTCTCTTATATTTATACCATATTTCCCATATATTTTGCAGAAATGGGTTCTCAATTCCTTTAATTTCCTTTTTTGTAAAATTATCAAAAAATATGTTCCATATTCTCTTTTCTATTCTCCCTGTTTCTGTCTCTAACCATTCTAAATCCCCCTGTCCTACAATTCCTTCTATAACATATCTCAATTGATTAGCTTCATAATATCCTTTTATTTTGGGAAGACCAAGTCCTCCCTCCTTCTGTGATATATACTAAAATAATTTATTTAATCTTGTCCTTCCCCCCCCATTACAATATTTATTCAACATATTTTGCCATTTTTTCAGTTCTACTTCTGATATTTTTATTGGTAACATTCTAAACAAAACATTTAGTTTAGGTAATATTTTCATTTTAACTAAGGCTACTCTTCCAAACCATGATAGTTGAATATTTTTATATTCTTCCAACTTCTTTTCCAATTCTTTCCTTAGTACCATAATATTTTTCTCTTCTAGTTCTTTTAAATCTTTTGTAATATTTATTCCTAAATACTTAATATTACTTTTTAATCTTACTTCTAATTTTTTCTCTTGTTATTCCATCATTAACCATGGGAAATATGATTCCAAGGTGTGTATTCTTGGGAATGAACCAACAACAACCTTTCAACCTACATGAAAGGCTATTTCTCCTAAACTACCACAGAGGAAAGTTTCATAAACCCAGGAGATTTTACTCTTCAGAAAAGAGGTGGGAGCTGTGAGCAAGTTCCAAGTTTTGTTGGATCACATTTCCCAGCATTCCTCACCATCAGCTTGGCAGGCTTAAACTGCTGAAAGCTGCAGTCCAAGGGCCTCTTCAAAGCCACACAATGCTCAACCTTGCTTTAGAACTGTAGAGTCAAAAGCAGGGGTGGGCAAATGGCAGCTCTCCACATGTTTTGGATTTCAGTCCCAACCAGTCTCTGCCAGCACAGCCAATGATTATGAAAGTTAAAGCTGAAAATATCTGGAGATCAACACTCTTGTCTAGTATGATCCAGAATGCAACACATGTTCATCCAGTACAATATTCAGGTGAAAGTCGAGATAGGATAAAAATACTGCTCTCAGCCATTCACAATTCTGAAAATCAGAGACTGCCATTTTCTCCTTTACCTGCTGCTTTTCTAAATAGGTTCCCTTTTCCTTTTTACAATGATCCTAGAAATTGCACAATGTCAGTATCAACATCACATATTATGTTGCCTACAAGATTTAGCTATAAGAAGACTTCATGGTAGACAAAGTTGTGACAACACTGCTTCTGGGACTGGTCATGTGTGTGATCCTAACAATGAGGGGTCACTCAGCAGGCTTTGTTTGTTCTAAGAGGAAGGGCAGTACTCCCTGAAAAGGCAAACCCTTATGCAGCCATCCACCTGCCTCAAATCTCAGAGGGCTTTCAACACAAAACAGAAGTGTACATGAAAATCCTCCCTGCCTCCAATTTCAGTTCAGCTCTAATACAGTCTGTAAACCAGTGTTTCTCAACCGGAGTTCCTTGGAACCCTAGGGTTCCCCAAGAGGTTGCTGGGGTTCCTCAAGAGATTGTGATTGTTGATGGAAAGCAATAGCAGTATACAGAATAATATTTATGCAGGAGTTCCCTGAGACCTGAAAATTATTTCAGGGTTCCTCCAGGATAAAAAAGGTGAGAAAGGTTGCTGTAAACTATACCAACTTTGATACTCAAAGTATACATGAAGCTGAACAGCGGTTGATAAATCAAGCTCTAAATCAGCTTCTCCCAAAGAGAAGCATGCACTCACCTTGATAATGGGTGGGGCTATAGCCAGATATTTATCGCCATTGTGGTATGTGATGGATTCTTGTCCAATAATGATAGCCCCTCCAAATGGTTCAGGCACTGTAAAGAAGATGTTTGGAGCACTAACATGAGAAGCATATTGGATCACCAGCAGAGGAAAGGCATACACAACAAATAAACTATCACAGAAAGATGAAGAATGAACTCCTTTCCTCTTCTCTTTACATTCTGTGTGGGATCCTTGCTTATTGTAGACTCAATTATATTCTCACCTAACCACTCTCTGATACACACAGACTCTCCTGTTCACCACAGAATGACAGCCACCTTTTCAATGGAATAAAGCAATTTGTCAGTTAGATGGAACATGCACTAATGACTACAAGAGAAGTAAAACAAACCAAAAAGAACTTACAGAAGTCAACAAGCTGAACATAGGTTTGATTATACAATGATCATATTGCTTCTCAGTCCTTAACAGAAGCAAGAACATTAATTTCATATCCAGCTTCTCCTCTAGCAGCTGAATTTGCTCTTGGATAGCTATCACTAGCCCACATTACATAAAGTCCAGTAGAAAAACAAATGAATGAATTTGACAGATTTCTGCAACCTCTCTCAAACTACCCACTGTCCTGAGTTATTCTTGTTATATTGACCAACTTGCACTCCAGTTCTTAAGTTTCTCTTTTTAACTCACTTCACTGTTTGATTCTTAGTGATTTAAATACGTGTGGTCCTCCAGAAAGCAAAGTCCTTAAAGATGATGAATCATGAACATTTTTGGCATTTTTGGACTACACAAATGTAGCCTGCTAATCTGACAGTTCTCTGCTTTAACTCAAGGAAAATTGTGTGCACTCTCATGATGAAAAGAAGTATATGCAGGTTTCTGCATGCAACATTCTGGTGGAGAACATAATGCAGCATTTGGATAGATGCATGAAGGCTACAAGGAAAACTGGAGTCATGCATACAGCTGCCTTTTTTTCCTCTCTCTCTCAATTTTAATACCAAGCAGTGCTGACCAAGCTATGTTTGTGGCTTAACTGCTTTCCTCATCTTTTAGTTTGAAAAGTATGGTACCAATGGTGGATTTGTTTTGTTCATTAAACAAGAGACACGAAACCATTGTAGCATCACAGAGTAAGATTTACTGAGGAGAAGCAATACAAGAGATTATTGCCAACATTTGCAAGCATGCGTAAGCTGGAAGTGGGCTGTACAAGTCTCCTCTTTAACACACTTCAATAGATTGCTTCATTTAGATAGCTGAAATGGGCTGAAAGACAACGATGCAAGAGCATAATGGAGCAAAGCATGCTTTTACATTATATTTTAGTAGCCTATGGTTGTTGTAGTTTAGCAACCAAGCTGTAACTACAGGATGCCCCTGCTTACCCAACAGGTTAGGGACTATAGCAGTGTCAGAAACCAAAATTGATCGAAAAACAGAAGCCACATAGGGAACATGAGGGAATTACGGTGGCTTGCTTGGGACTGCCTGTGCACACACTGCTTGCAAAGTCTCAGTCAGCTTGGTGACTTTTACCCCCTCTCAGCTCATTTTGCAAGAAGTGTGTGAGTGCACAGTCAGTCACAAGCAGGCCTCCATAGGAAAGAACTGCTGAAAGAGTGGATTCCTCATCTAATGACTGGAACTTGTCAATTTGCAAGAAAGAGTGAATTGTCAGATAACGAGCTGCCAAAAGGCAGGGGTTTCCTGTACTGGTGTTTTTTGCATAACTGTAAGCAAGTAATTAAACAGTAACTAGAAGTCAGTCACTAGATTTTTTAATAAGGATCTACTAGAAGAAACACAAGTGATAGGGAAAGTGGTGAATAAAATACTCAGCTTTTGACATGAATGCCACCAGCAGAATGAAAAGCTGTCAACACAAGATGACTGCAGAGAAAAAAATATAGCCTACATGCAAGAAAGATAAAGAAAGCTAGCTTACTAACTGCAGCTTTTTAGGTCTAGTTATCTGCTAACGGATCACGTACATGCATCGGCCTACCTGCAATTACCATGGAGGCTTCTGCCTCCACATTCTCCTGTTTCCAGGGCCCCTTGTTAAATTCCTTCTCTCGTAAGGACACTTCATATGTCTTGACATGCCGACCCTGTGGATCCTAGAGAGATGGAGACAACAGATATTGCCATTTCAGGAACAAATACTGTACTGCACTCATCTAATAACAAGCAAGATGAAAAAGAGTTGCATCTGTCTCCAACTTCCCCTTCTCCTTTAAAAATAACAGACTTTGTAAAGCATGAAATGTTATCTAGACTCTAACCCTTTCTATAACTATCACCTTGCAAAAATTAATAAGCAGCAAAGGATAATTAGCATTACTGTTATTTAATTAAAGTAATTTAAAATCTAAAAGGAACACCTTCATTCTACCAAGTAAGAGAGGTCTGAGGAATGCTATTCTGGTACCAGTGTAGCCAATGGGAGTTGGAACATTATATAACTTGGAAGCTATTTTCAGACCTAAGAAATAAGTATTTCTGAGTAAAATAAATAGATAACAATGACTCCTTGTCCCATGTTCCCTAATTAGCCTCTCCTCATTTCAACTAAAACTTCAATTTCTAGGTAAGTATTGCTGATAAGATTTCAGTGTCTTATATATCACTTGGATAACATCTTCTGGTTAAAAGACTGACTAAAGATGTGCAGACAAAGGGCAAATTCCAAATGTAAAATGAAAAACAGATTAGCCAGGATCCAGAGAACTAAACAATTAATTCCACTCATTCAAGACAGTTTTGGACTTGTGCTTTTGAATAGTATCCATCATCCCACAGTGAATGCCAAAGTGATTTTGAAACTAAGGGTAAATTCAAAATGCCCTCACTAGTGATCATGAATGAGGAACCAAGAAAGGATACGTACTTTGGGCTAATCAAGAAATTAAGAATTAGGTTAGTCCAATCAAATTTTAAAAGATTTTAAAATTTTAAAAGAATTTAAAGTCAAGGTAAAAAATAGATTTGCACTATTAATCCTAATTGACCAGGAACCATATGAACTCTGGACTGAAGCCAGGGACACTGTCAGGAAGAAATGCAGAAAGACACTATCTGTAGCCAAAAAGAAAGAAAAGACTCACTGGATGACAGATGAAACTCTTCAAGCAGTTAAAGACAGAAGAGAAGCAAAAGTGAATGGTGGCAGAAATAGAACCAGAACCCTGAATGCAACTGTTCAATGACTTGTGTGCAGGGATAAGGAAAACTAATGTAATAAGCAATGCAGAAAAATGAAAGTTGGCAACAAAAAAGGAAGAGCAAGAGACCTCTCCCACAAGATCCAAGAAATAAAAGGGAAATTTAAGCCAAGAGTGGGGGTGCTCTACAACCATCAGGGGAATACATCACATGACCAAGTAGAAATAAAAAGAGGATGGACACAATGCACAATAAGAACTATATTTAATATATGAAAGGATGACAGATTCATCTGAATAAGAACCATACGAAAACAAACCTCCAGTTTTAAAAAGAGAAGTTGAAGCTGCACTTAGAGCACTTGAGAGATATAAATCACCAGGAACAGATGGCATACCAATAGAGCTGTTTCAATCTACAGAGACAGAATCTACTCTAATTCTAACTAAAACCTGTCAACAAATATGGGGGGGGGGAAGCCCACAGATTGGATACACAAAATATACATTCCAATCCCCAAGAAGGGGACCCAAGGAATTACAGTAATCACAGGACCATTGCACTAATTTCCTATGCAAGCAAAGTAATACTTAAAAATTCTACAAGACTTTTATCATATATGGAGTAAGACATGCCAGATGGTCAAGCTGGGTTTAGGAAAGGAAGAGGCACTAGGGATCATATAGCAAGCATACTTTGGATAATGGAGCACACCAAGGAATTTCAAAAGAAAATCAGCCTGTGCTTTATGTTATAGTAAAGACTGTATAGATCATGAAAAACTATGGATCATTCTTAAAAATACAATGTGTGCCACAACATTTGATTGTCCTGATGCATAACCTATGTTCAAGAACAGAGGCTACCATCAGCACAGAATACAAAAAAATGGAATGGTTTCTAATTGGCAAGGGGTCTGGCAAGGCTGCATTTTATTACCCTATCTGTTTATCTTGCATGCTGGACATATGATACATAAACCAGGATTAGAGGAAGGAAACATGAAAATTGGAGGAAGGAACATCAACAATTTAAGATACGCAGATGACATCATACTACTAGCAGAAAATAGTGAAGACTTGGAACAATTATTGAAGAAAATCAAGAAAGAAAGTGCAAGGGCAGCTTTACACCTGAACATTAAGAAATCAAAAATAATGATCACAGACTATTTACATAACTTTAAAATAGATGATGAAGACATTAAAACAGTTCAAGATTTTCTATACCTTAGCTCAATCTTTAATCAGAATGCAGACTCCAGTCAAAAAATCAAAGACTACAACTTAGAAGGGGAGCTATGAAAGAACTAGACAAGATCCTGAAGTGTAAAGCGTAAAGATATATAATTCAAAACTAACATTAGGATATTCCATGTCATCGTATTTCTATGTATACCTGTGAAAGCTGGACAGTGAAGAAAGCTGACAGAAAGAAAATCAACTCATTTGAGATATGGTGCTGAAAAGGAGTTTTGTGGATACTGTAGATTGGTAAAAAGACAAATAAATGGGTCCTAGAGCAAATCAGGCCTGAATTCTCCGTAGAAGCCAAGATGACTAAACTGAGACAGCTGTACTTTGGCCATATCATGAGAAGACATGACTCATTAGAAAATACTATAATGCTTGGTAAAGTGGAGGGCAGTAGGAAAAGAGGAAAACTGCATTACAGATGGATGGATTCAATCAAGAAAGCCACGTCTCTTGAGTCTGCAAGACCTGAGCAGGGCTGTTGAGGATAGAGTGACTTGGAGGTCTCTCATTCATGGGGTCACCATAAGTCTAAGTTGACTTGATGGCAGTTAACAACAAAATTACTAGCTTCCAGCATTTTTGTTTCTTTTTTATGCAAAAGAGGGGCTGGTGTGCTGAACATTCAAGTGCCTTTTTTGTCAGCCTCTCTTATGGGTAAGAAGGAGGTAGATATTTATTTTAATTTTTTGCGAGAAATGAGCACCTCTAGGCTGTTCTATCAGTCCACTTGGTTTGTATGTTGAGTTTATAGGAAGAAGCTTTGCCTTCAGTGCATCCAGCACAGAGCCACAGTGGACCAGCAGCAGAGGGATGAAGTGATATAGGCCTTCACTGCTGACCTGATTAATTTCATTCACTACAGAAGCTCAGTGGGGCTGGTGCCAAAGCACAAATCACTCTATCTTGTGGCCACTGGCTCACCATAATTCTGTGATAGATGGACAGTAGATAAAAGCCTGTATGGTGGAGTCCAATTTAGTAGCCAAGCAAGTTAGCTGTGAAGATACAGATTATCCCACCCCTCTACTTCCAGGCTACTATATGTCTGTGCTAGGCATACAGCAGGGACTCTAGTTCTTGCACATCCAGCATAGAAACCAAGAGTACTCGTGGCAGAAGCATGGAGCATTCTGTTCTACCAGTAAATGTTCTTGTGCAAGATGCACAGAATGTTCATAATAGGCTGTCAGCTGAAGAACAGATTACTTCTTTCTTCCACCATCAGGATCTTCCTCACTTGCATGGACATTATGGAAACATAGTGGGCTGCTAGAGGACTGATGAAGCACTACACACATCTGCTGGAAACCTGTAAGAGTTCTATGCTGGGCTGGGAGAGGCAGGATTCCTTTCCCTTCACAAAGCAAAGAAATTCAGGCTAAGTGGGGTTTAAGGAAAGAGAATTCTCAAGGAACCACCTTGTGAACAAATGACAGAACACAAATAAGTACTGATGATGTTTTATTGGGCCAATGTTAGTTTTTGTTTTTAAAAACAAAAGCCATCCTGCTGAACATAAGGGTTTGATCAGGGTAGAAACCCAAGTATCAAACTTGGTTAGCCCATGAACAAAAAATGACTTCTATTCATTATAGTGTTTTGCACACTCATTTAATGACTGTAAGCCCCTTATTACTGTTTTATAGCATCCTGAAAAATGACATAGCAAGAAATGCTTTATTATTTGGAGACCTTCCTGTTACTTAAGTCATGAACTAAATCATATTTGATTAATAATGATGATCAGTGTTAACTAGATAGGCTTTAGCTCACAGTCTGAGTAACAGGAATGGTTCTAAATGATAAAGCAATAGACTATACTCAACAACAACAACTTTTTTATCACTGAATCATTTCAGAATACTGTAGAACACCACACTAATGGAAAGCAGCAAACAGGCAGGAATGTGAACAAGATTACCTTTCAAAGAACAGCACATAAAGGATGTCCAAAGTTGAACATTTTCTGGTTCATTGTCCTGCCATTAATATTCTGGCATTAACATCAGGTTTTCAGGAATAATTCTCAAAATGGAACGAATTCTAGCCTGGTTCATAAGTAACATGCTGTTTGTGCAGTGAACAGTGAAAACCTCATGAAGACATTAGTTTGATCATGTGTGATCCAGGTTTGATCAAAGTGTGTTTAAGCAGCATGAAAGGAGTGAGCGGGTAAAACTGCACATCTTCAATTGGCCATTGCCCTAAGTGTGTGAATAACACTGGGACTAAAAGCTGGGGGACCCTACTATCCATGGAGGCTCTCCATGTGAGCTGGAACCCTGGAATATTGGGTTTCTAAATCTGTGGAGAGCTTCCACAGCAGAGGTGTTTTGCTTCAGCCTGGTGTCCTCGATACATAAAGAACAACAGAATTGGAGAAGGAGTAATTTGGGTAAACATGTTTTCGATCACCCCCTAAATATTGAGAAATCTGTATTTGAGGACTACATTTTAACTTGGGATTGCAAAGCCTGATCAAACTATGGTATATACGAAGTATTTAAGCCACACTTTACTGATTCAACGATCCTAGGGAAACCATAGTGCAACAAACCCAGAAGACCCCTTTACAGAGAAGGAGGGCAACACATGAACTTCAGTCCAGCTCCAACAAACCAGTTTGCTAGACCAGGTATGCTACATCTGAACAAGCTCCCTGTCTCAAGAAGGGGCTGGGACAGTTATAAAAACTAGGATATTAAAGACATCAGAACAAGATGAGAAAAAGAGTAAATGGGAGCAAATCAGTGAAGAAAGCACTGCTTGAAGAGCTGTACCCAGAAAACTGCACAAATGTACAGATTTTCATAACAAATCTGTGATGAATATTTAGCAAATGTAAGATCCAAACCATATGCCATGAAATTACATTTAATATGGTTATAAGAAGGCATAAAACAACTCATCCCACCTTCAGAAACAGTGTTAAACAGCTTATGCAAGAATGAACAAGATGGATAAAATGCCTCTCTCTAATGAAAAACATTAGCTATGGTATATTAAGCAGTTTGTTGGCAGACATGCCAGTTAACCACCACTGCCACTTATGCAAGCATGGATTGTTCGTTATGAAACAGAGCAACATAATTGACAGGAATTTATTAAGTTTTTTATTTAAGTAAGTTTTTTAAAGGTTTATGACCAATGTGACAACTGTCCTTTTTTGCATTCAATGTCACTCTGATCCCACCCGCACAACTATGTTACATTTATACCTAAAGCTTCCATATTGTACTCCATCACTGCATTTAATTAAGTGGATTGCAATCCACAATGCTAAAATAAATCAGTAAGGTGTTGTCTAGACGTTAAAATACTCCTCACAGAATTTGAGAATACCTTTTGTCCCAATGAGAATCCGTGGTGTTTTGCCTTATTTGGAAGGAGGGGGGCAAAAAACTCCAAAAACCATGAGACTTTTCCCAAAGTTTTTAAAATAATGTGTGTGTGAAGAGGTGTGCTTGAGAGAATGGATGAGAGAATGGATTCTGTGATGGGAGGGACATCTGCAAGGGTGAATCTGAGAGAATGACAGCTGAGAGGAAAGTTGGAAGTGAATTGTGAGAGAAGGGTATATGAGTCAGATGAGAGTGACTACAGAGAAAGAGAATGATTTGAGTGGAAGAATGTCACTAAATGAAAGAACGTTGCTTATATCTCGTTATTAAACAGTCTTGGAAGTTATTACCACATTGTTATAATAAACCAATTAAGTTTTTTGTTAACTGTTTCTCTGACTCATATTGGATTTACTGCCCTTACAATAAAAGGGTGGTCATGCTAACCAAAAAAATACACACTATCAGAAAAACCTATCCACTAAGAGGTTCACCTGGAGACTCAGGCCACAATCCATAAAGGGATACCAGAGGGGGGACCTAAAGTAGGGTGGCAGTGACAGGTAGCCAGAGCAGAGAACTGTGGGGCCAGCCTGGTTAGGCCAATGCCACAGTGTGGGAATGTGCATTACCACTCATTTGGACAATTGACTCGGAACATTGTGAGGAGGAGTGGAAATGGACAGCGGATTGGCCAGGTGAGCAAGGGGGGGGGGCTTGCTGGCAAGGAAGCACCTGGAAGTGCCATTTTGGATTTTTGTGTTGCCCATCATGCACTTTTTTGCTGCTCTGAGGCAACCAAATACCATTTTAAAGCAGAAAGTTGGACTCGCACATCTTTGCTTTAAAGTAAAAAAAAAAAAGTGCAGTCGTGACAACATGTGGAGAAAAATAACTTCCTAATTTACTTGACCACCATCTTGATTCACAGATGTGTGCACTTCAGTTTCGAATAGCTTCACATACTATCAATTTTGCCAAAAGACCATGGAGACAAATGAGCACTGCTGCAAATTTGCAAAAATGTGCAGGTATCAACATTATATCCTCTCATCGAGGCAAGCCCTCAATCTTAAAGTTGCTACAGGACTCTTCTCCCCATCTTCTTCCCTACTAACTCACCTACCTCTGAAAATGTTTATACTTTGGCTGGGTCTGGTATTCTGGGTCTGTAGGAACTTGCTCCTTTATTAATATACTTTCTCATGGAGTGGTTATGTATAATGCTCATTTTGGACTCTCCCTAAAGGGGCAGCACACAACAATCCTTGCTGCCATTAAAGAGGCATTTGTTGGATGGACAGTGTCAGCACAGCAATGCAGGAAGCCAGACTGATATAGCAAAACCCTAAATTATTTGTTTTTATTGTAGTTATGTGCCCCCAGGTTGACTCCAGCATATGGCAACCCTATCATAGGGTTTTCTCAGCAAGAGATGGTTTACCATCTCTAAAGCACCTAGTATAACCTTGATTAGCTTCTGAGATCAGAGAGAATCTGGTGCCTTCAAAGTATTCAGACAGCCTAATACCAGAATTAAAACCTTTGAAAGTAAGATTGTCACACAACTAAGCTCTCAATGTGGAGGAAAATGTGGTGATATTATGTGAACTAGGGCACCAAAAGTACAATAAAAAGACAAACACATGGGGGGAAATATTGCTGTACACAAATAAAACTGTTAAACTATACATAACAAGTATTGTGTTGTGATCAATTTGGAATTTCCAACATGAGAAATAGCCCAGAAATATTAGTGACCTCTCATTAGAATATAAGGACATATAAAAAGTCATAATCAGTCAGATCCAAAGCCTATCTAGTGCAGCATTCATTTCTGTTCACACAACGACCAATCTATCCACCTATGGAGATTCTACAAACAGGACATCCCCCCTCTCATAGTCCCCCATAACTGATATCTATCTATCCATCTATCCACATGCTATCTCTGGTACTAAAAATATCTACTCTATCTATCTATCTATCTATCTATCTATCTATCATAAGTAGTATCCATCAATAGTCTTCCATGAATTTATCCAATCTGCTTTTAAAACCACCCCAGTTAGCAGTCATCACTATATCTTATGCTAGCAAGACCTGCAGTTTAACTATGTACCCTATGTAAAATTACTTCCTTTTCATCTCTCCTGAATTTCCCAATATTCATCTTCAGTGGATGGCCAAAGATTCTAATACTACTAGTCACATTCTAATTCTCAAAAACTATTGATCACTACTAGACCTGACCAACAGTTTCCATTCCAACACAGAAGCTAAACATGCATACCTGGTAGACGAAACAGATGGTAGGGGCCTGGCATCCATACAAGAACTTGACATCAATGACCTGCAGTTCCTCCAATCGGATGTTAAAAGCTTTTAATTCCTTATTTTCCCGTTCGAGGGGAATCACTTTGAAGAGGCCATCATAGAGGCGCAGTCCAATCATCCTGCACTCAGGGTCAATTATGCCAATTATCCCTGTTTCTGAAGGACGACCAATACGATCCTAGAAGGCAGCAGAATAAAATACAAACATTTTTAAGCAGTCTTCTGCACTTGAACAGCTAGTCATTAATGTTATCCAAATACTACATGACATGTTAATATAGACATTTTTTTCCCTTTTCTATACCCTGGGAGGCATTTTTTTTAAAAAAAAAAAGGAACTCACACTATTGAACAAATGCTGTTTAAGAGGCTCTGACTATACAAAGTAGAATCTATTACTGCTTTAATATAACACAAACTTAAGATCTAAAGACGCAAATCAGCAGAACTGATGTTTCTAGAGAACACTGTGCATTTATGCAGCCATCCCCCTTCTGTGTTTACCAGTTGTGTCTGATTATGCCTCAGGAGCACTGCTAGTTCTGGCAAGCTCACAGGTTGTACAATCTCTATAGCTATTGTTATAAGCTGAGCATGTACTAGATATGCAAGCCAAGATATAAGTGGTGTTAGAGCCTGCCTGCTTTTCCTGTGCTAATCCTACCTTTACTAGGAGGTATTTTCTGTTTTCTTCAGAATAACAATGAATACTTTTAATATATATCATCAGAGGTCCACAATTCCACTTGCAAGCATTTTATCACTTTGTGATAACTTTGACGAGCCCCAGACTTTCTACCAATGTTGGAAATAAAACAGAGTCTGTAAAAGGCTTCTACATGTTCCAATTGCCTCTGTAGCACAACATGACAAATGCACGCCTCAGCCTTCCTATTAAATCTCAAATTTGGGATTGTCTTAGAAATTGGGCTTCTGGCCTCAGAAGCACAAAGTGACTCTTTATATGATCCCTGCCCAGCACCCATGCTCCACTTCCAACCCTAAGAGAAATAGCAGTTTATATTCATGCTATACCTCCAAGTGCCCAAACACCTTGAAACTGCAGTACAATTGCAGAAGCAAGTCATTACCCTACTTCCAAACTTGAACCAAGCTGCGGATTCTGATCTTGTGCTGAGTTTCACAGGGCAATGCAAGGTCAGAGACAAGACTTAGAGGACCAACAAGGCCTTGAGGACTGGAAAAAATTGGCTCACTACCAAAAACTTCCAACACTTTTGAGTATTTTAAATTAAACTTATGCAAGAGTGGGCCTTCAGAGATTCACTGATTCTTAACAGGATGGGAGCTCTGCAAAATCAGACCAAAGCAACTCATTCTGCCCAGTGGTCAGCCAGATGCCTCTGGGAAGCCCAGAAATCAGAACATGGAAGACAATGGCCCTCTCCTTCTCTCCTCCCTTTACACACACATCTCTTGTGCAAAGATCAGCTTTCGGGGGGGGGGCTGAATTATACAATGTAGCTTCAAAACAACTGTTGGGATTAGACTACAAAATGTATTTCTATTCTTCAACAGCATTAAATACCTTAAGTGGGCGCATTTAAAAAGCACACAAAAACAAGATATACGATGGTACGCTGCATAGAAAGAACACTTATTAAAAAAGGTAAACATTAGCCCTGCTCCCTCCTGACAAGGAGATTTCCTGGATATTTCTTTTCCATGTTCTCAGTGGGTACTCAGGAGCTACTAGAAGAGCCAGCTGAGGGTGCTTGACTCCCCCATTATCTTCTCCAGGCAAGAAAGAGCAATAAAACCAGCTGCCTAGCTGAAACGATGAGTGGCAAAACTCTGCCTGTTGCTTTGGCCAAGAATCCAGAAGTGTCCCAGTGTGCCCGATGTCATCAGCTCTGCAAGGAGCTGTGGATGGGAGAACCCAACTGCACCTAACCCCATTTTAATTCCCCATCTTTACTATAAAAGAACTATTTTGAATTGCACAACAAATTATATGGTTCCAAGTGATGATCCCCCAGCCACATCCAAGACTCTCCCTTACCTGCACATTGCCATGGGCTCGGGTGATGATGTCAATGCTCTCCCCATTTTGCTTGTACTCAAGGATGCAGGCATTATATTTTGCTGTCAGGATAAAGAGCAAATCCTTGCTCTCTCCCTTAGGATAAAAATGTAATTAAGAAGGTTTAATAGAAGTTCTAATTAGAAAAATCCACTCAGCCATTTTGGACTTCCTAATCCCAAACAGTATAACTACAAAATAACCATCACTTTTATTTAAGCAGATTTCTACCCCACTCTTTTTATTGCTTGCAGTAAATAATGTGAATCAGTAGACTTTGATATAAACTGGTATCTTCAAACTCTTACTGTTTTTCAGTATCCAGTTTAACATTTGTTCTTTATGTGACTGCTGACAACTGCATTTGCTTTGATTTGGGTGGCTCTAGAGATTTTTGTTGGCTTCATGCAAATGTCACAAGGGTTCACCACAAATCACAAAGCTCACTGGAAACTCCACCACTGTTACTGATTGTTCCAAAACAACTGTGGCAGATAAATATTTTATTTTAACCACTTTTTAAAATGGCCAGTTGCAGAAGAGACATCCAAAGGGCAATGCTCATTTGAGATGAAGTTACAAGAGCTGGCTGGAAGAGTGGGTCAAATCAAAGTATTTTTTGAAGCTTTCTAACAAACTGATACAGTTTTTTTCATCTTCCACACTCCTCCAGACACCAACTCTAGAAAGAATCAGTTCCCAGCTCTGTTCTTTTCAGCAGCAGCCAATGTGGTAACCCTGGAATGATATCAGTATTTCAAATCCAACTGTGATCATATTAAACATGAAAAAGCCAGAGACACTCAGCTCAGGCCAAGTACTAACATACCCACTTAGGGCAAAGGATGGGCGCATGACGGTCTCTACTTGACAAATTCAGCCTGGTCAGTAGTCATGACAACACAACATTCAGCAAGATAGTAGTTTTATTTATTTATTTATTAGTTTGTTAGTTATACCCTGCTCTTCAGCCACAAAGCTAACAGAGTGGCTTACAAATTGTTTTAAGCAATAGCAATTTACACATCTACACTGCATTAAGCAGCTTCCAATGTGTGTTAGCTAACTGCCCCCACAAGCCGGATACTATTCAAAGGTACCATCAAGGGAGAGTCAAAATCGTCTTCACAGTATAGAACTAGAGCACAATGTTCTCCTAGTGCTGGGCAGGGACTCATGTGGCCATCATGGCCAGGATCATGTGGCTGGGCTCATGCTGCACGTCCCAGCAACCCTGGCAGTGGCAAGAAATGATGGGAGTTGCAACAACGTCTGGAGGGCCACATGATTCTTATCCCTGATTTGATGCAATCATTCAACAAACAGCAAAGTCATAATTCCTTAGTGTGTAGGTGGCTAAGAAGGAATACAAAGAGCAATGACCTCAATGTGAAGCTGAAGGCTTTCACGGCTGGCATCCATAGATTTTCCTTGGGTTTTTTCTGGGCTGTGAGGCCATGTTCTGGAACAGTTTTTTTTCTGACGTTTCACCTGCATCTGTGGCTGCCACCTTCAGAGAATGGTTGGGTAGGAGTGTGTGTGGGTTTGATATACTGTGAACCCCTGTTCACCCAGAGAGGCGACCTTCCCGTCATCCTCCATCCTGAGTTCCTTGTAGAGAGCCCTCTGGCCCAGATCCAGGAGATCCTTTTTGACCACCTCCTCTAAGTAGCCTTGGAGCTCCTTCTCTCCCGTCTGGTCCAACCAAGGCTCTGAAGATGCCAGCCACAGGTGCAGGCTAAACGTCAGGAAGAAACTCTTCCAAAACACGGCCTCACAACCTGGGAAAAAACCAAGGAAAATCTATAGCAATGAGCTCCTTACTAAGCAGGACTACACTCATTGTACCAGCGAAGCAAACAAAACCCGTTGCAGACGATGGGCAAGGGGTGAGGGGGAAATCCAGCTTATTGCACAATCAGAGCGGATTCAAACTGAACGGCGATCCTGGGGCGAGTGGGGGGGGGAGAATATGCTTTGGGCGCAAAATGCCTCTGCAAAAAGTCCTCACTGGAGGAAGCCGAGGCTCACCTTGGGCCGGAAGAGCTCCATGACCGCGATCTTGCCGTACATGCCCACCTCCTTGACGGGCCGCAGCCCCTCCGCCGTGACCACATAGATCTCGAGGCGGGTGTTCTTGGCGATCAACAGGTTGAGGTCCTCGGCGGAGGTGAAATGACCTGGAACGGGGGGAGGGAGGCGACGCCAAGTCAGCGGAGGATTCTCGGTGTGCGGGTGGAGGAGGGAGGAGAAAAGCTCCACGCGGCCTCCCCCCTTCTTCGTCTTCTCCGCCCCCCCCCGCACACCGACACTGACCGTTACCCTCAACGGTTACCGCCGCCCCCGTCCCGCGAGTTTTGGAAAGCCTTCCCCCCTCCCCCGCCATTACCGGTGACGCAGCTGTTGACGGCCGTGGGCTTCTGCGCCGTCACCACGTAGTTGCACGACATGGCGGGAGCGGGGCAGGTGGAGACCCACGGGCGGCCACGGGTGCGGGTGGGGAGGGAGCACAGCCTCGACGCCGCCGCCGACACCACCACCGAGACGCCGCCGCCTCCGCCGCCAGACCGCCCGCGCGGGGCACGACGGGAAACGCGACGTCCGACGCTCACACGGGAATGGGAGAGAGCGGCCCCTGGTGGCCAGAGGGAGCTAAGGGAGGTGAGGAGCGGGGCTTTAGGCGCATGCGTACCTCCAAAGCGCCTCCCTTCCTTTCTCCCTCATGGGCGGACGAAGCCGCTTTGCTTACGCCCCTACTGGAGAATGATGTCGGGGGAGTTGACGGGGCTGGGGTGGGGGTAACGTTCTAAGGATTGACGCAGGCGCGCTTGGCCCAGGCGGAGGGGTCCGTGCGTCCTCCTCTGCCCTTCCCAGCCCTTTTCTAGCGCGTGACTGGAGGCATCCCACAGCGCTCTCTTGTCAACCGTCAGAGCTCGAGCTTTCCTCCGCCAACCAATCAGCGCCTTCCTCCCACCCCTGTCAGGCCCGGGGCGCGTGTTTCGTACTCCAGCCAAGCGGAGTTTGGATTCTAGGGCGAAGTCCGGAGAAGGGGAGGGAGGGCGGCGGGGGCGGCCGTGAGCTCGAGGCGGGTCAGTGGCGCGCGCCTCCCCCCCGCCTCCCCCTCTTAAAGGACGGTGGGCGAGCAGAGGCCGCGGCAGGCCCACAGCCACTCTCCGCCAGCCAGCCCGACTCTGAAGAGCCCCCCTCGTCCCCTCAGGCGGCCAGGCCATCCTGCGGGACCCCTCCGCCGACACAGCCCAGAGCCCCAGGTCCTCGTGACAGCATGCAGGTGAGGCCCGCCGAGCTCAGCTCTTCCAGGACAGGAGAAGGGCGGGAAGAAATTGGGCCCGGCTCGCCTCCTTTTCCTTTCCTTTCCCCTCCCCATCCATCCCCTTGGTTGACAGACCGAGCCCAAAGGGTAGTCACCACGTCTCCTCTTCATCCTGGAGAGAAGTGACCAGTGGGGTGGCACAGGGGTCTGTCTTGGGCCCAGTGCTATTCAACATCTTTATCAATGACTTGGATGAGGGAATAGAGGGCATGCTTATCAAGTTTGCAGATGACACCAAATTAGGAGAAATAGCTAATACCCCAGAGGACAGAGGACAAGATCAGTATTCAAAATGACCTTAACAGATTAGAAACCTGAGCCAAAACTAACAAACTGAATTTCAACAGGGAGAAATGTAGGATACTACAGTTGGGCAGTAAAAATGAAATGGACAGATATTGGATGAGTGACACCTGGCTTGATGGCATTACATGCGAAAGGGATCTAGGAGTCTTAGTGGACCACAAACTGAACATGAGTCAGCAGTGTGATGCAGCAGCAAAAAAAGCAAATGCAATTCTAGGCTGCGTTAATAGGAGTATAGTGTCTAGATCGAGTGAAGTAATAGTGCCACTCTACTCTGCTTTGGTCAGACCTCACGTGGAGTACTGTGTCCAGTTCTGGGCACCACAATTCAGGAAGGATATTGAGAAGCTGGAATGTGTCCAGAGGAGGGCGACCAGGATGGTGGGAGGTCTGGAAGCCATTATGCCCTATGAGGAGCAGCTTAGGGAGCTGGGTATGTTTAGTCTGGAGAAGAGAAGATTAAGAGGGGACATGATAGCCATATTTAAATATTTGAAAGGATATCACTGAGGATGGAGCAGGCTTGTTTTCTGCTGCTCCAGGGACTAGGACACAGAGCATTGGGTTCAAAGGACAGGAAAAGAGATTCCACCTAAACATTAGGAAGAACTTCCTGACAGTAAGAGCTGTGCAACAGTGGAATACACTACCTCAGAGTGTGGTGGAGTCTCCTTCTTTGGAGGTTTTTAAGCAGAGGCTGGATGGCCATCTGCTGGGAATGATTTGATTGTGTATTCCAGCATGGCAGGGGGTTGGACTGGATGGCCCTTGTGGTCTCCTCCAACTCTATGATTCTGTGATTCTCCTTTTGGGTCATTGCCCTTAAAAAGACACAGGCACCTAAGGACAGGAAATCAATTTTTATTAATATGCTATTATATTTATTTTATTGTTGCTATATTCATTATTATATTCATTTATAACCTGGGACCCAAAGCGGCTTACAGTTTTAAAAAACACACAATTAAAACATGCCAACAAAAAATACAGAGCTCTGAGCCTTTCCAGCTATAAAATGGGGCACAAACTGCTAATAAAAAATGACTAAATAAATGGACAAATGTGAAACCCTTTAATTTCTTCATCTCACCATTGCCACCATCGTATTTTTACTTTATCCTTCCTCTTTGGGTAGGAGGAGGGCAATGTGCAGTGGGTCACACAGTCAGCCCTAGTCTGAGAGTTAGTAATTGGCCCCACTTCACCTGGCAAGGTTTATAGTTGAGTTAGGGATTTAAGCTTAAATCTTCTAAGTAGCATCCAGTGTTATTTGCTTGCACTATGCTGCTTTGTCCAGGGCTACCCTGTTACAGTGAAGAAATAATCTATTTTCTGCCAATAGCAATTCTTAGAGTACTTACTGTGGAGTCATTTCCCTTGAAAAATAATGGGAACAATGATTTTGGTATCCAGGCTTGTGCTAACTTTGACACCCTTCAGTACCTAATTTGAATGGAGTAGGCAGAAAACAGAGAGAAAAAGAGCTTGTGTGTGGATATACAGTATGTTAGGACTCTAACTGAACAAGGAAGAAACTTGTTTTATTCTTACAGAAACCTGAGTTCTGATTCTTTCAACTGCTTCTGCTGTTGTTGCAAAGAAGCAGCTCTTAAATGAGTGGCTATGTTAATATTGTATATTGTTTCTATGCCCTCTCCATTGATGCCCCCTTGTCGTGGGAGAGAGGCTTGCATACCCTAATGATGTTTTGAGCTATGCTGGCGGTGGCATAATAGCCATCGGTAGGGTCTCCCAAGCCAGACAGGTCAAAACCGAAGGGTCTGACAGTGTGCGTCAAAGGGCAGGATGGGCTCTCTAGCCTATGGCAACCGTCCTAGGAAAAGAAAAACTCTAATCCCAAACCCGGGCAGATGGTGCTCGTCCAACCCTGTAAGGTCAACCATCTAAGAGAAGGAAACTCTAATCAAACCTACGACCCGAGGACCTCGGTGCTACCATCCATGCTTGCAAGGCCAGCAGATGAACCTTTGGTTTAAAGGGTGAGGCCAGTTCTGTGCACGCTGCGCTCCACCAGAAAAATCCATTGCACAGGCTCGAAGTTTCTATGCATTGTTTTGTATTATGTTCTGTGAGAGTTGTTCATTGCTTTGAAGTACTAAGGTGAAAGTGGTCTGTGTAATATTTGTGAATAAATAATAAACCTAATGGTTATTCAGTTTCCCATTTGTCTGCAAACAAGTTTTCATATCTTGGGGCTTGATGGAAGCCAAAGTCCAAGAGGTGAAAGATCTGTAACAAGTAGCTGTTCAAGTACCTCCCTGTGCAGTTTGAGAGGCAATTTGGAACTGTTTCCATGCAGAAAAGTTATGCATGTGTCCTATCTTGTTTTTGTCTGTTTTAGGGCTCAAAAAAGCTAGTGAACACAATTATGGGATGTGCTGATGATTCATTGTCTGGAATAGTGGCATGTAACCCTCATCTCCAGCTCCTGCAAGGACACAGAGTGGCCCTGCGTTCTGACTTGGAAAATGTGCAGGGCAAAGTGGCACTGATTTCTGGAGGTGGATCAGGACATGAGCCTGCACATGCAGGTTAGTGGGGTCAATATCATAGGAGGTTTGGATATGCAGAAGGATGGTCCTGTCAATACAAGGAGAAGAGAGAATTCTGGGAGCCCATATTCAGAGACAGAGTAAGCAGAAACCCTTTTCACAGTAGTTCTTACATTTGCTGCCAGGTTTGATTGCCAGTTATGTTGAACAACAGTAGAACTGTAGTATAAGTGTGATACTCCTTGTATGAATGCAGTGCAGCCCAGTCTGATTTCTTTCCTCAGGATACATTGGAAGGGGAATGCTCACTGGAGTGGTAGCTGGCCCAGTATTTACTTCTCCTGCAGTTGGTAGCATTTTAGCAGCAATTCGAGCTATGAAAGAAGCTGGAGCAGGTATAGTAGCATTTCTGACAGACTAATATCTCTTTTGATTGAGGGATAGAACTTAATTCACTTTTTCATCTCCTTTGTAGTTGGGACGTTGCTTATAGTGAAGAACTATACTGGGGACCGCCTGAACTTTGGACTGGCATTGGAACAGGCACGAGCAGAAAGGATTGATGTGGACATGGTGGTGGTTGGGGATGATTCTGCTTTCACCAAACAGAAGAAGGCTGGCAGGAGAGGACTGTGTGGTACAGTGCTTATACACAAGGTAGGAATTGCCTGCCCTCAGTTTCAGGGCCAACTTTGTCACTGACCAGAACATATTCTACTTTGAAGCCTAAGTACATTGTACAGTGTGAGTTGCCCATGATAATTCCTTTCTGCACATTGCACAGCATGAAGTGCACATCTTAATTCCTTTCTATGCATTTTGCCCACAGTCCCTTTTGATTTTTTTAAGCTGCTTGAGTGAGTATGTGTTGGCTTTCATTGCACATGTATGTGCCTTCAATTTGCCTGTTGACTTATGACGACCCCATGAATTTCAGAAGGTTTTCATAGGCAAGGAATGCTCAGAGGTGGTTTTGCCAGTTCCTTCCTCTGAAATATAGGTCACAGCATCTAGTATTTGTTGGTGGTCTCCCACTCAAGTACTAACCAGGGTTGACCCTACTTAGCTTCCAAGATCAGACAAGATCTGATGCTCTTATGGTATTTAGGCCTGCATTGCCCTTTGACTAAAATAAAGTGATGGTGACAAAACACCAAGGAGGTGTGGTTAAAAACACTTTTAAAAGTGTGATGCAGACATTCCAGCAGACTTAAAGTTTTGACCCTCTTCAAAGGATAATGGCCTTATTTACAGCTGGGGTCAAAAACATTTTTATTGTGTGTTTTTTTTAAAGAACTAGAAATCAAGGTTTAGCATGAAAAATTGTGAAGAATTACATAAGATGAAAAGTTCTTGTGAAATAATATTTGTTTCAAATCTCTTTTGCCCATGAAGGTGAAAATAAATCCAGGTTTGCATTACAGTGTTGGTGATCTTATAAAGTTGCAATTGTATTTTTTATGTGTACCTATGTCAAGATTCCACCCCCACCCCTGTGTTTTTCAATATGTTTCTCAACCATAAAATGTGTTAGTACCTTGGTGAATTCCTGCTATTCAAGTAAAATAATTTCTTTACCACTAGGTTTTCTGTGTTTGTTTTCCTTATGCTTGTTTTTATTAATGCATACTTTTCTGAGAACGGGTTTTTAATATCTATTAGAATTTTTCCAAGGTGGTGGGGTTTTTTTTGTTTTTTGGATGGGGTCAGTTTTTGTTAGCCTCATTCTGAGTTTTAATATTATGTCAGGTATTTAACAAAGATAATTAGTATCTTTGGCTGAAGATACTTTCATGTACGTGTTACTCCTGTTGAACTTAGTAAACAAAAATTGAATTGAGCTTCAGAACTGCTCTTGGATGGATGTCCCATTAAACCTAATTAGACTTCTGAATCAAGATACTATTGGATGGATAGTGTGATGTCTTGGAATTAACAACTGTGCAAGGTATGGGTGTCTTGCAAATTTGGAATGAGAGAGAATAGGGAGTGTAATACACAGGTGACTTGCTACAGGGGACACACTGGTAATGATACTAATTGAATCACAACCTAATATCCTATATACACCATTTTGCTTCTCCTTTGGAACTGAAACATTTGGCTGTGTTCCTGTAATATGAATGTGTGGGAAATAATGGTGCTCTTTCACAGGCCTCATACTACAGAATCAGTCTAGTATTTTTCCTTACTGTAATTTGTGTTTAGGTGGCTGGGGCTCTTGCTGAGGCAGGGGTTAGTCTGAATGAAATTGTTCGAAAAGTTACTGCTGTCAAAGGACAAATGGGTAAGTGTTGTAAATACATCTCTTTTCTGGAGGTATTCAGTGCCATTTATTCTATGATATTCTAGTGCCATTTAAAGTTGTGCATTGTTTTATGTCTCTTTTCTGAAATATATAGCAGATGGAGGACTTTTTTGGACGCTGAAAAATAACACAAGCAGCCTCGTCAGCTTGCGAGGCTGCTGCGCTGCAAAGCGTCAGTTTCGGATGACGCTCGCCCCTGCCGGTACTGTTGCGGTACCGCGGGGAGAGTTGAGCATCATATTTGCTTGATTTTTACTCATGAAAGTTGATCCGGAGTTTTCTTTTTCCTCCTCATCTTTGCACAGGCACCCTTGGAGTGAGTCTGTCACCCTGCAGTGTTCCTGGATCAAGGCCCACTTTCCAACTTGCTGATGATGAGCTTGAGCTGGGCTTGGGTAAGCATATGTTTTCCACTGTTTCCTGTCCAGTTCATTGCAATGGTGTTAATGAGCACTGCCTCTTTGGGACTTTATGTTCTTTGCCTTGCAAAATTGTCTATGCATCACCATTGCCAGTTATGACCTGTTGCCCATCCTGTGTGGTCTTAGCAGTGGTTCTGTGGTGCTAATGTTAAAACTGTTTTATTATCTGTGATGTGAGAGTTCAACTTGCTATATAATTCTGTGTCTTAATTCAGCAAGGACTCATATGTCCTAACATAGTTTAGTGTCCTTAAACTAAATTATCTTCCATTTAGGAAGAAGCTAGCCATGGCAGGTCCCTTTGCTGACATTTTGCTCTTTCTGCAGGCATTCATGGTGAAGCTGGTGTACGCAGGATGAAAGTAAGTTTTCTGTTGCATCTCACAATTACAGAAGTACAGGCTTGTCCACTTGCACCAATGGTGGGCAACTGGGCAGGCACCAGTTTTAGCCCCATGAGCTGGAGTCACATGCGCCAGCTGTAATTACACTCTTGGCTCCTGATTTTGCTAGTTTGCATGTGATTTTCAAGGTTTGGGGAGGAGTGGGAAAGGAAGCTAACTGGTGCATTTGTGGGTGGTTTGTGTGTGTTTGCTGCAGTTTTCAGATGAAAATCCCCATCTTTGGAGGTGGGGTTGGAGGCCTTAGGGGAGTGCTGGGGCCTCGAAAAGGGGTTTAGGGTCTACATATAGCTTGCTGGCTGTATTTATACATACCCTTTTCATAGATAACATCAGCAGATGAAGTCGTAAAGATAATGTTGGATCACATGACCAATCATTCCAGTGATTCACATCTGCAGCTCAGGTCTGGTGAGTAACAATCTTTAGGCTGACATGCATATTATTTGTATTGTCCAAAAGACCCTGGAAACCATTTCTTTGGGCTGTTTTTATACACTGGATCTATAGGATGTTAACCCAGATGTGGAGAAGCAGCCATATGAAACTTAACTAACCTCCAAGTTGTTTCCCTAAAAAAGCTAGGTTTTATGATGAAATGGCATAAAAGATTATGAGTTGTGAGAGAGCCAGGAAATGCATCAGTGCAAACTGCACCAGAAAAATGCTATCTTATCTTACAGTCAGAGAACAATTCTCTGTGGGCAGCTCTTCTAAAAGGGAATGACTATAACCATAATGATACAATGCCCATTCCAAGAGGAGACTACGGTGGGATATTGTTCAGGTTGGTTTATGTAGGTGTACCCACGGAGCTTCTACTGGGGTGTGTTTTTATGTTGTTTTTGTTTGTTTCTATTTTTTTTACTTTATATGTTTTTAATTAATTTTAATTGGTTTTAACTGTGATTTTAATTGTCTTGTGAGCCACCTTGGGTCCTGCTTTGGGAGAAAGTCGGCATTTAAATTGCACAAATAAATAAATAAATAAGTTAAAGGGAAATTAGGGAATCACTCTGCGTGTAACCGGCTCATTCTGTTCATCAAGTCACCAATCACACCATTTCATGATTACTATGCTTCATAGGATACAAAGACAAGGGAGAGGTCCATGGATATTGAGGGATAATATGAACACTTCTCAATAGTAAGCTAAACAGAAGCTCTAACAAAAATAGACCATCTACTGATTGCAATGCTGTACAGCACCTATAAATCAAAC
Source organism: Gambelia wislizenii (assembly GCA_030847615.1). Classification (NCBI taxonomy): domain Eukaryota; kingdom Metazoa; phylum Chordata; class Lepidosauria; order Squamata; family Crotaphytidae; genus Gambelia; species Gambelia wislizenii. The sequence goes on from JAUMIR010000001.1 coordinate 342,598,399, forward strand.
GCCAGTTCGCTGATTGCTGGCAGATCATCCATCCAACAGAGAAAGATAATGATTCTTCCAGATATAAAATGCACTCAAAAATTTATTACTTTTTACTTTTTCAAACATTAATCCCAAACATCTTAGATGTGCATATAGAATTAATAACAGTATCAGACCATGTTCCCAATAGTTTAGCTTAGTACTAATTGTATACTAACAGTAAGAGCAGGTGACACTTTCTCATCACTGAAACATTAAAATACTGAACTTTTTCATAACTGTATATAATGCCAAACCAAATAAGCTTTATGTCCAGCATACAAATGCTGGGTGAATTCTTTACATAACATCCAATAGTAACATGAATAAGTGTTCTATCTCTCTCATCTCTTGATAAAACCTTTGATAGGCTGAAAAGACCATTTGTCCTGTAGCTTCTGTAGGCAAACAAGTGGTGTGTGCTATTTCAGCCAGTTCGCTGCTGGTCCAAGGTGTGTTGTCTTTGACTGATATATTCATTGTATTGTTTGTACTTTTTTTTTGTAGAATTGATTTTTTAAAATGGAAAAAGTAGACATATGGAGTCTGTTTAAATCAGAGCTTAGAAAAGTTACTTTTTTGATCACAACTCTTGAAAATTCCACCACGTTCTTCTTGCTTGAGCTCCACTGTCTCTGAGAATTGCTTTCAATCATACCCATTTTCTTTTTGCTTTCAGGTGCATCTGTAGTCTTGGTAGTAAACAACCTGGGTGGATTATCATATCTTGAGTTGGGTGTGGTGGCTGGATCTGCAGTGAATTACCTTGGTAAGTTTGTGTACTGAGAATGGAGTGAAAAGAAATTGTCCCTTTGTGATACACATACTGTACTTTATTCTCAAAGCAACCGTATGGGTAGGTCAGCTAAGAGAGGGTGATTGCTCAAGGTGACACAGTGTTTTATGTGTCTATGGGGAGCAGTTACCTGGATCCCACAAGTCCCAGGCCAGCGGTATAACAGTGTGCCATGCTGGTTCTCATATGTAATATAATACGTAACGTGATTTTATTTAGAAAGCTTGCCATGTTTCCTTTAAAAGCATTTTGATTAGCATTTGAAACCATCATAAAATTAAGAGGGACTAAAACCCCAAGGCAGGATGGTTAAAATGTATCATGGATCAGTCCATGGAGATCACTTTCACTCCCTGGAAACTACTTTCTCACTTGGTTCTTTCAGAGTTAACCATGGTATATTTCTTCATTTTTATCAGTTAGTACTAATCACCATTAACATCAAGCAAGAGCTGACAAAGGTGGGGAGTAGCTTAAAGAGGGGCTCTTAATTCTGGTTAGAAGAGCATGGTTGAATCTACTTGCTAGTCCCAACTCGAGTGAATCCATTGAATCAATGGAAATTATGTAAGTGTTAGCTCACCAAGCCCCCACCCCCAAGGTTTCCATTTGCAATTAGGAACTGCATTCTAGCAAAGCTGCCACAGAAGGGTATGTGTGATTTTGTTTGCGGATACCTGATGCAGTGCCTGAAACTACTTCCCATTCTGTCCCAGATGATTTCCCAAACTTCCAAAATTGAGGTTCAGTAGGTTCCAAGGAAAGGAAAATCTTCAAAAAATCTCTCCCGCAAGATGTTTTTCTTCCAAATATAAATTTGTATTATTTTTTAAAAAAGTAAATCAGTTCTTCTGTGATTCCCTCTTAGTCTAGTTCCTTACTCAGAACATTTCTGTTCAGTTTTCATTTCATTGTTGCAGAAAGCAAGGGTGTTCATATTGCACGAGCTTTTGTTGGCTCCTTTATGACTGCATTGGAGATGGCGGGTGTCTCCCTTACCCTTCTGCTTGTGGATGATGAGATCTTGAGTCTCCTTGGTGAGTTTCCTGGATGTCATTTTTCTCCCTGACATTGCAACTTGTAAGTTACATTGTCACTTAATTTATCAGAGTGATGTATATGAGGTATTAATTTCACTTTCATCCTGGTAATGAGGAACTGGCTATGATCTCACTGAGGGTACATAACAACTTGGCTACTAGTATGTCAATGTCTCATTGCTACAAGGTCTTTATTGGCTAGCTTTCCAGTTATTTTATGTTTGCTTATTTAGTGTTCATATTTGGCCCCTCATGGTTTCTGCCTAATAAAAAAGATGATGATGGGAATCCTCAAAGAATTCATCCATTAATATCTGTCTGATGAAGGACCTAAATACCATAAAGCCACCAGATCCTGGACCAGCCCTAGTTAGTACTTGCATGGGAGATAACCAACAAATACTAAGTGCTGTAGGTTATATTTCAGAGGAAGAAACTGACAGAACCACTTCTAAGTATTCCTTGCCTAAGAAAACCCTATGAAATGCATGGGGTCGCCATAAGTTTACAGATGACTTGAAGGCACCTACACACATCTTTCTGATGAATGTGAGCCATGCTGTTGTGAAACTGTCTACAAGTGCAGCTCATGGTTATATTCTAATTCTTAGATTCGGATACTACAGCTATCGCCTGGTCACAACCTGCCAAAGTGCCTGTGTCAGGCCAGAAAAGAGAGAGGATAGCACCCAAGGAGGACCTTGAGGAAGAGGAATCTTTTTCACCCCAAGGTACTGTCTGGAGCATATGCTTCTACTCAGGATTTGCTGTTATGCTGTGGCCTCATTCTTTCAGTCCACTGAGACAGAGAATAATCCTGGTTCCCAGTGATAACAGGATATAATTTTCTCAAGATACAGAGTGAGGGTTAAAAGAGAGGGGAAATCTAGAGGGACAGGCATTACCTCTAAGTAGTCACTATGTTTTGTCTGGAAGACTGGGTGAAAGAGAGTTTTGTATAGCTGACATTGCAACTTGTGGAAGGGAAGTGTTGATTTCTGTATTCTGTTTGCAGGCTCTATTGACTTTTGCTTTCTCACAGTTTGTGTGATACACAAAACAAAATCCTCTCATATTTCAATATTCCATCTGTACAATACTGATAGTAAGATACTCTTGGATGATAGTATTTCTCTCTGAAATATGTAAAAGACCAGTTAGGCTTATTTCTGTGAGCTGGGCTTTCTTGGAAAGAATTTGATAGTTTCATTTATGACATTAGGATATTTAGGACTCTGAACATATTAGGGAATTTAGTAATAGATTCTGAAAATATTAGGGAATCTTTGTCTTCAAGAAAATTTTGAATTAAATGTTATGTCATTCCAAAAACACTCAGAAAATTACTGAACAGAAAATACCTGCCTGGTTTAACTAACTTTTGAACCTAGCCATAGCAGCACAAGGGAAAGGTCATAAAACAACACTTTCTCCCTCTCTGGCTTTTCTTTGCAAACGAAGATTCAGGAAGGACTCATCCCGCGTTTTCGTTGCAGAAAGCACAGCAGGTCTCCTTGGGTGATGTTTCTGGGTTGTGATTCTTTCTGCATTATCGTTTCTCTTCAAGACTTGAAGTTCATAAAATTATGAACTGGGGTTGACCAAATATTATATTTACACTTAATTAGGTATCTCAAAATTTTTAATGCATGTTCAGGACTGATAGGCAAACTTAGGCTTGGAGTGGGAGATTGCAAGTTTTGGTCTATTTTGATGGAATTTAGTGTGTTACAAATTTTACATGTTGCATTTGCTACAACTCAATGTTTTGTTTCGTTAAAATCATAAAATAAATGAACATCAACCTGGGCTGCACTGGGTAAATTTCCTGGTAGTTCATAATTTCTAATGTATGGCTGAAAATATATGACAGTTTGGTACCAGTTTGGGTGAGGCCGTGTTCTGGAATAGTTTCTTTCTGATGTTTTTTCTGTGGCTGGCATCTTCAGAGAATGGGCCCTACATGCTAATGGTTACTCCAGATCAGACATCACAAGAGTAGCCAGATGCAGAAAAAAATGAAGAAGGAATGAAGGAATGAAGAAGAAAAACAGCCACCCAAAGGGAAGGTATTTTTACCATACATCAAAGGAGTCACAGACAGAATAGGGAAACTGATGAGGAAACACAACTTCCAAACAATCTACAGACCAACCAAGAAAATCCAAGAAATGCTATGCTCAGTGAAGGACAAAAGAGACCCTCTCACAGCTGCAGGAGTTTACTGCATACCATGTAGCTGTGGACAAGTTTACATAGGGACCACTAAATGCAGTGTCCAAACATGAATCAAGGAACATGAGAGACATTGCAAACTGGGCCAGCCAGAAAAATCAGCAGTAGCAGAACATGTGATAAACCAGCCTGGACACAAAATGCTATTTAAAAACACAGAAATTCTGGACCAGGCCAACAGCTATCATGTCAGAATGCACAGAGAAGCTATTGAAATCCACAAACGCCTGGACAACTTCAACAGGAAAGAAGAAACCTTAAAAGTAAACAAAATCTGGCTCCCAGTTTTGAAGGACAATAGAATCAAAACTCAACACTTACAAGGGAATTCCACTCAGGGACAGAGGGAGTTCCAGCAGATAATGGCCCATCAACCAACCATTAGCCAAACAGACACTAACGAGTCTTGCATTTCTATACCCAGAAACTAACCATTCAATTACACAAATTTACATATACTCCCCAACAGGGGTTGACAGCATATAAACTCCACATACACTCCTACCCAGCCATTCTCTGACGATGCCAGCCACAGAGGCAGGCGAAACGTCAGAAAGAAACTATTCCAGAACACAGCCTCGCAGCCCGGAAAAAAACCAAGGAAAATCTATGGATGCCAGCCGTGAAAGCCTTCAACTTAATTGTGCTTGGTTTTGTCAGTGGTTCTCAAGCTTTGGTCTTCCAGATGTTCCAGACTTCAAGTCCCAGAATCCCTCTCCATTGGCCACACTGCCTGAGGTTTCTGGTAGCTGAAATCCAAAACATCTGGAACACCAGCATTGAGAACCACTGGGTTAGAGTTTTACTTCTTGTATACACAGGTCTCAATGCAATTGTTAGTCCAAACTAAAATAGACCCATTGAATCAATGGGAACCTGGTAAGTCAACTTTTATGCAAGTTCCATTGATCCAGAGGGTCTACCTTAGTTAAGGACTTAGTTGGATTAAGGCAAACATATAATGAAAATAAAAGAAAATAAACAGCAACTTCAGTAGTTGCTCTATGAGACAACATGTGAAACTAAGCACTGCAGTTGAAAGAAATTGATGTTGGCTTGTAATTATTCCTAGTGCCATCCTCCCCCTACATGAGACAAGTTTTAGAGAAGGTATGTGACACACTGCTGAGACTCCAAGAAGAGCTGAATGATTTGGATCGGGCTGCAGGTGATGGGGACTGTGGCAGCACACATGCACGGGCTGCCAGAGGTTAGCAATTTTTGAACAACTCCCCTGCTGTTTCTTAAGCAATTAGCTCCTGCTTATATCCCATGATAATGTTGGGTGCTAGGAATTGTTTAAGATATTTTTATCATCATCATCATCTTTACTTATATCCTGCCTTTTCTTCAAAAATGGAAGTCAAGGCATTAGTAGGTATCTTTTACCAATTCACAATATTGATTAGCAGAAACTTTTCCTGAGGCAATAATCCTAAGAATAGGAGCTGTTACTTTTGCAGATTCTGTATGGAAGGATAATGTATTCTCTGAACAATGTGTTGCTAATACATTATACAGTCATCCCTTCACATTCGCGGGGGTTAGGTTCCCCAGATCCCTGCGAATGCAAAAAATCCACAAATAACAACTGCCTTCCCCCTCCCCCACCAAAGCAACCACAGGGCCTCCGGAGGCCCTATAGTCACTTTCCCCTGCCTCCCCCTCCCTCCCCAGGCTTTCATGGGGCCTCCGGAGCGTCTCCGGAGGCCCCATGATCGCCTCCCCGGCCCTCCCCACCCCCTCCCCATGATCGCCTCTCCGGCCCTCCGCACCCCCTCCCCAGGCCTTCATGGGGCCTCCGGAGCGTCGCCAGAGGCCCCGTGACCGCCTTCCTGGCCCTCCCCACTCCCTCCCCAGGCCTTCATGGGGCCTTCGGAGCATCTCCGGAGGTCCCATGAAGGCCTCCCCGGCCCTCCCCACCCCCTGCCCAGACCTTCATGGGGCCTCCGGAGCATCTCCAGAGGTTCCGTGAAGGCCTCCCCGGCCCTCCGCACCCCCTCCCCAGACCTTCATGGGGCCTCCAGAGCATCTCCGGAGGTCCCGTGAAGGCCTCCCCGGCCCTCCCCACCCGCTGCCCAGGTCTTCACGGGGCCTCCGGAGTGTCTCCGGAGGTCCTGTGAAGGCCTCCCCGGCCCTCTGCACCCCCTCCCCAGGCCTTCACGGGGCCTCCGGAGCGTCTCCGGAGGTCCCGTGAAGGCCTCCCCGGCCCTCCCCACTCCCTCCCCAGGCCTTCACGGGGACTAATTTTGAATTTGATTGTGTTCCATGTGTTTTTACTGTTGTAACCCAACCAGATTCCTTGTAATTGCGTGGGCTATAAATAAATAATTTATTACTATTATTATTATTATTATTATTATTACTGTTGTTGTTGTTGTTGTTGTTATATATGCTGCTGGAAAACACAAATTGGAATAAGTGGATTTTGGAAAGGTATCACCTGTAATCTATGAATATTATTTCTCCAGCAATCCAGGAATGGATGAATGCAAGACCTCTACCGGTGCACCCATCTAAGCTGCTCTCTTCCCTTGCAAAGCTGTTGTTGGAGAAGATGGGGGGTTCTTCAGGGGCGGTGAGTTTTGGACACCCTCCTTAAGAAGGCCCTCAATAGCTGTTAGCTAAATAGTAAAGGTAAATGGTACTACAAGTTTTGGTGTGTTTGTATAGTGAGAGAGGGAGCAGTGAGTTAGGAAGAGAGAAAACAGGATAAACCAATGTATGTCATGAAAATTAAGAGTACATCATCAGGAGTACAAAGTTGAAAGATGGGGGTATCTAGTGTATAGAATAATACTAAAACACTCCTTGGAACCACATTGCCTTGCTTCACTAGCAAGCCATTGCGCAGAAAGATTGAACTAAGGCATGGTTTGTGTACAGCTTAACATTAAGAATGAAAAACAGGGAGAGCAATAGAGCAACCATCCAACAACAGTCACTTCCATTGCACAGAGAAGTCTTATTCACAAGCACCTCACAAACCACTTTGTGAGGTTAGTCAGTTAGCTTCTGGTTAGTCAGAAGCTACACACTACAAAAATCAATCTTCTGCATATAAGCATGGGCAGCCAATTCTAAGAAACATGCAAAATCCATTCCTTTTCATGTGATTGTGATATCTTCAGAGCAACAAAGAGAAGCAGTCCATGGAATGTAACAGCAATTTGTTGCAAAAGATGACTCTGAGACCAATACTCCTACAAATGTGAGGGTGGGAAAATTATAAAGTCTTTGGTGTGGATTTAGCAACAACAAAAGTAACCTGAGAATAGTTTTAAAAAGGAAAGAAAATGTGAAAACATAGAATAGAAGAGCTAAAAAAAAAATCTATCCAGTCTGGATTGAGTGAATTGGCTTAATACAACTCACAAAGATATTTGGATTATGGTCATTGTCAGTAATGGTCTGTTTCAGGATGGGGGAATCATATCTAGTTTAAAATATCTGATTCATGTCTAGGAGCAGGTGGAAGGAAAATCCTAATAGATAAAAGTGAAGTAAGTGCTACATGTGATACTTATACGTGGTGGTTACAGATGCTGCCTTACACTGTCATAGGTAGAAAACCTTCATATTTCCTTACAGCTCTATGGACTATTTCTAACAGCAGCTGCTCAGCCCCTGCGCATTGACAGTAACTTGCCATCCTGGTCTTTGGCTATGGATGCTGGTACTAAGGCCATGATGCGGTAAGTGTGATCTTTGCATTATTGTAATAGTAATTAAAATTGATGTGTTAAAACCCTTGCTATTTTTTGTCCTTGGTTTAAAAGAGACAGTTGCTGCACTCCCACAAAATAGTAAAACAGGATCCTAGTTAATCCTGATTTACTGTAAATGAGCTGTGCACTGGTATGTGTAGCACATTCATGCTGCCCTGGCTGCCCCTGCTTAGCAGCTAAACCAGAATCAAAAATATACCAATCCAGGACCGTTGTTTGTTACTTCCAAATAAGCCAGGATTCATAAGCCAAGAACAGTTCCTCATTTGGAATCCTGGGTTGTAAAGGACACAAGAAACCAGGATCCTTGCAATCATAGTCAAATTTAAATTTTGGTTCATTTAGACACTAGTGAGAGGACCCAAGTGGGGCACACATAATATGCATAAGCGTTTGGAAGATTCATGGGTAACCTGTATTTGTCCAAATTCTGGCTTACTGTTCTGTGTGAATTCAGCCACTTTCGGTGACATGTGCACATGTACATACTATATTACTGACGCTTTTGTCTGACAGGTTTGGAGGAGCTGCACCTGGAGATAGAACCATGGTAAGTAATATACCCCAAGTCTGTCCTTCATTGTCCCTTCTGCTGCTGCCATGATTCAACTTGGAACAAAAGTTACCTCTGTATTTTTCTGTTTCCATTTAGCATCACATTTTACAGAGCTTGCAATAGTTACTTTAAATTGTGTCACACAATTACATATACCAGATGCTTGGCACTAGTGACTTAATGATGCATCAGTTCGCACTCCTTTTTCCTAGGGCTTCCTCATGTACTATGTTGGGTTCAGTGTTGCTTTGATACATAAGTAGAGTTTATTATCTGTCCTGACTACTATTAAGGGTGATTGCTAACATTAACTTTGTCTGAAGGTTTACATAAAAATTGCTGAGATCTAGCTATATTGAGATCTAGATACTGTGTACAATCTACTGCCTATATTAGAATAGAAGGGGATCTAATTTTGTACTGGCAATAGGGCTTTCAGAGACTTTCCAGTACTGTTTTTTCAGTGGGATTTTGTATTTAAATCCTACAAGACAAGATACAAGTGGCATTTACTTTTATGCAAGAAAACTATTTATATAATTGGCATCTACCTGATTGTATGCTGTATTCCTTCTGTTATAATCTTACATACAAACAACCACCCCACCCCACCCCGGCATTCTGTTCCCATCCACTACAATTCATTTGCCTACCTCCAAATATAGTATCTTAGGATGTTTGAAATGTTTCCCATTATAGTGAGTTACAGCAAAAATGGGGCATTTCCAAGACTGCAAAACTTACTTAGGCAATATTATCCTTGTCACAATGTCAGATAAAGACCGTCTGTTATTACCCTGATAGAGATGCAGTCTGCTTAATAAATCTCTTGACTAGTTGGATTCACTCTGTGCTGCCGCTGAAGAACTCAAAGCTCTGAAGAACCCTAACGCCAATGCACTGCAGGTTCTGGCCAAAGCCGTACAGGTAAGTTTATTAATATACATGCAACCTAAAGCTAATAACCTTTTCATAATTTAGAGAGATAAGATATTCTGTTAAATATCTTCAGACCACATATATGCATTGGATATCCATTGTTTGAGATTTTATAAATTCTCTCAGAGTTAAGATTATGGCCAATGATCTACTTGCAATAATGCTAGAGAATGTTGCTTTCAGAATCCAAAAAATCCCCAAATACTTAAAATAGAAGAAATCTTATAGTGGCTTGTTTGCAGCATTAGGGTTAAGAAGCACAGTAGCTGAAAGGGACAGTGTAGAATCAAAATGCTGCATTGTGATTTCAGATTGAGAAGCATGTAAATGCTTTTGCTGCTAATGAGTCTATTTAATATTACAGTCACTTTTGCTCTTTTCATCAGGAGGCAGAAGCTGCTGCTGAATCTACAAAGAATATGGAAGCTGCTGCAGGCAGAGCCAGTTACATCACTTCAGCCCGCCTAGAGCAGCCAGACCCTGGGGCTGTGGCAGCTGCAGCGATCCTTCGTGCAGTGTTGGAAGGGCTACAAACTAAAACATCCCATTCCTTGATTTAGAATATAGTTTAGAATTTGCTAAAATGTCTTTTAGACATTCTTCTCTTATGGAGGGCTTTCTCCTTGAATCACAGTACCTTCAAAGTGACTCTGTGTTCCTGCTGTAACTTACACTTCCTGCCTGAGATCCCACTTGCAATGAATGGTACTAGGTGGTATTTCTGTGAACCCATGTATGAGACCAGGACTGTGCATTATATTTTTGTTTTCAGATAGGTACTTTTCCTCAGGATTTGGGAATAATACCTGGCTTTTTTGGAGCTGCTTGTATGTCTCATTCTACATTGTGGCTTGCAGCTGTACCTGCTGAATTTCTTTGCATAAACCAGTAGGCAGGCCTCCAGAGGCTGTTGATCTGCAGTTCCCAGCACTCCTCACCATCGGCTATGCTGGCTAGGGCTGCAAAATTTCCACCCTTAACTTAAACCCATGTGCTGGTATACTTAAACATTCTTATTCAACTATGCTATGATCAAAAACATGTCCCTATATGATTAGAGCAGGGTATCTGTGAAACACTTCATAGAAAACTATGTTCAAGAATATTTTACTGCAGGGGAAGGAAATGGAGATGGTGGACTTCGCCAGCTTAATTATCTTCCCTATTAAAAGCCTATCAAGGGCTGTATCAAAACCATGTTTAGAGGCACTATGCTACTCCATATCAGGTGGTCTGGGCAGAAAAATCTAATAGAAAGTTTGGTCTGGTCTAGTGACACCTATTCTTCTGTCCTTAAGAAGCACATACTGCCCAGTGTTTTCAGCATTCTGGAACGATAAGCAAGGTTATTAAGCAAGTATGTTACTCACTGTATTTGTCACTCCTTTTTGCAGAAACAGAATAGGTCTTTAACTGAGGATTTTGTATACCTGAATTCTCAAAAGCGTGATACTTCAGATTGCTCTGTATCTTTAAAGCAGCATAACATTTTAGTCTTTGTAGGAATAGTTTTATTACTCAAGAAATTTGATATAAAGGTAAGTTTTAGTAATTGCAATTCAAAGGTGAACTAAATTGTGTAAGATTTTAAGCATAATTCCTGATACCTAAAGGACACATTAAGATTTTTCAGACATTCCTTAATCTAAGTAGCTTGCAAAACCATAAAAAGAAGAATGAAAATGTTAAGCTTCAAATTGCTACCAGCTCTCCAACAGGACCAAATGTTGGAATACTTAAAAGGTATGGAGAAATAAGAGGTTAAGAGGTTTTTTGTTTGTTTACATGGTGGCTAAGTGAGAGGACTAGATCCAGATCAACCATGAGCAGTCACAGTTTGAAGTTGAAGATTATATTTAGTTTGACACACAAACTCCTGCAGTGATTCAGCAGATCTTGAGCAGCTTGAACAACTTGTTAGTGCAATGGTTGTATAATGTGTATTCTAACGATCTGCTTCTTAAAGAGATACAGTAGTGCTTGAATGTTTCTAAAAGCTACAGCACAAGGAATATCAAAGTCTGTAATTGCATTTTAATGAAACAAATGGAACACGATAACCAGAATTAAGATGGCAGTTTTGTTAAAGAAAAAGAAATCCTAAAAAAACTATATATTTGCTTCCCCCATGCCAACTCTTTGTTCATGAATTGTGGAGAGACCTACGCATGTCCCAGACATTATCTGGTCAAGATAAAGAAAGCATGCTTTCTTTATATCCTGTCTTTCCCCAAAAAAGTAGGAGCCAGGGAGTTCACAAGAAAATAAATAAAAACAAAGTTATTGCATTAAAACACACTTGAAATAAACACAATTTTAAAACACATTATTAAAGTAAGGTTTCTATAGTTAAAAGGTCCCTTTTCCACACAACCTTCAGTTGCCAAAAAAAAAAAAAAACATCTGAACAAAAAGATTTTTTCAGCTTTGCTTCCTTCTCCCTTTTGAAGGAAGTTCCACAGCCTGGGGGCAGCCATAGAAAATGCCCTGTTGTGTCCCCCCCTCAAAAAAGTTCTGAATTTCTTTGCATAAAAACACTGCTGGGGTAGAAGGGCCTTCCTCAAAGATCTCAGAGCCTAGACCAGCTAGTATGAGATAATACGGCCCTTCAGAAAGTCTGAATCCAAAGTGTATAAGACTTCAAAGGTCATAATCAACTATCTCTGACCTGTGCCCAGAACAAATCAATTAAGCTGTCATAACAAAGGAGTATTGTACTCTATAGGTTGTCCCCAATCAATAGTCTGGCTGTAGATTTTGGACCAGATAAAACCAGTGTGGTATAGTGGTCTGGGCATTAGACTATGCACAGACCAGGGTTCAAATCTCTGCTCAGCCATGGAAACTCACTGGGTGACCTTGGAAAGTCACACTCTCTCAGCCTCAGAAAAAGGTGGCAAACTCCCTCTGAACAAATTGTGCCAAGAAAACCCCATGATAGGTTCACCTTAGGGTAACCATAAGTTGAAAATGATTTGAAGGCACACAGTTGTTTCCAAACACTATGAAAGTGCCCCCACATACAGCATATTACAGTAATCCAAACTTAGAATTAAAACAGTGTCCTTGGATTTAGATGAAAAGGAGAAATAAAGCTTCAAAAGTGGACAGCTTCCAGCATCAAAGATAAGAGAGCCCTGAAAGACTAAACAGGCCAACTGCTATGGCACTGAACAGGAGTCCCTCAGCATCACTTTCAAAATTTACTCCTCCATGAAGGATTAAAGCACTGCAAAACAATCCCTCCAAATCCTATTCTAGAAGATGACCGTATACCAAAAGCTGCAAAGATACCTAACAGGAAACCACTAAGAACACAGTCCCCATCCAATTCTCAGCCTAGAACATCCACCAAGACCACCAAATTGTCTATTCCATAGCCTGGCCAAAATGGTTTTAGATCAAAGTGGTGGTCCCTGGTAAATTTCCAGGAAAGAGAAACAAGTGTAGCCAATGGGCACAAATATAGTACCAGTCCCTGGAACACTGGAAAAAAATAATTGTCCCCAAGTCATATACTCTGAGAAGCAGTGTTCAAGACAATCCATATCATCCACAAATTCCTCTCCCTTATGACCTAAGGATTATATCAAGCCTGTTGTGTATAAGACATTTGAGTTTAATACATCCTTATTCTATTATAAAGGTGACAAATTATTCATACGAGGAGCTTGATGACTGGAAGAATGTGTTCATTTCCCCCTACCAACTAACATGTCCTAGATTTTGGTGGCTTATTCCTAGTTCTTTGTATCAAAATTAGAAAACAAAGGCCATCTGTTAAGCATAGCTGTGCTCCAAACCATTATCCAGGTGACATCAATAAGATTCAGCCCAAATTTAATTTCATGCCACGGGCTGGTCCTTGACCCAGAAGAGAGACACTCACATTGCTTGTTTCAATATGGGATTTTTAATGTGGTTAACCATGGAAAATGAAGCCTGTCTTTCATGACTGTCCTCTCAAATGCCACTGACAATAATTTTTTTGTAGTTAAAAGGATGACGGCTGGCAGGATGACTTGGCAAAACAAGAATTACAAAAGCACACAAATTGGGTCACCTCAAAAGTAACTGCAACTAGAGATCACAAGGGTTTCCAACTTGTCTATGCTTAGACAACTACTGTATATGTGATCTCATGACCTGGCAATGTCTCGAGGTTGGAATCCTGTTGGTACTGGTGTGGGTAATAATGGCAGCAGGAAAAAAAACCATGGACTAAGTGATGAGGGAGGTCGGGACTGGAGAAATAGGCTTGCTCAGGCCAGAAGATGCTTTTCTGCCTTCCCTCACCACCACTCTCAAGCCAAATCCACATTACACAAATACAGTTGTCCCTCCATATCTGTGGATTTAAGTATTCACAGCTTGAAGATATTCTTTAAATAAAATCCAAAAAGCAAACCTTGATTTTGCCATCTTACATAAGAGACACCATTTTGCTATGCCATTGCATATAATGGGACTTCAGTATTCACGGATTTTGGTATCCACGAGGGGTCCTGAAACCAAACCTCAGCGAATATGAAGGAACAACTGTAATCCAGTTTGAAACTGGATTATTACCATGGTTGCTTCCTATGGAATCCTGGGATTTGTAGTTTTACAAGGTCTTTAGCCTTCTCTGCCAAAGAGTGCTGGTGCTTCACCAAATTACAGATCCCAGGAGTCCTTAGGAAGCAGCCATGGCAAATAATCCAGTTTCAAACTGGATTATTTGTGTAGTGTGGATTTGGCCTCAGTTCCTGGACAAAAAGGCAATAGAGTGTAGTAAACTGATAGGATGCCAGCCAATATGTTCACCCCGCTGTTCTCTGTCAGGATAGTTTAGGAGTGGGAAATTTAAGAAGGTCTGGGAACCATTTTTGGGCCCCTGAGGCCCTCTGTGGGCCATATTTGGTCCAATAATCTGTTGGGGATGCTTTGATCAAGATTTCCAGGGGGGTGGACTGGATGGCCCTCGTGGTCCCTTCCAACTCTACAATTCTATGATTCTAAAGCAATAAATAAATAAAACCCAGGCGTGGTCAGGTGTCTACATCCCAGTTCAATTTAAAAAAAACTAGGATTTGGGGTGGAAGTTGGAGGCCTTCCAACCTCCTAAACAACGAAAATACTATTTGGAAGCCTCCAACAGTGGGGGGAAATGGTTTCAGGGTATGGAGGTTCTTCAAGGTTTTGTAGGCCACAAAAAAAGGCCTAGCAGTTGCATGGAAGGAAGCTGCACTGAATGCAATGGGACTTTCTCCTGAGTATGGATGTACAGGAGTGTCCTACTCACTTCTGGAAAGAAAACCCTAGTGACACACACAACAGTGTTAAACTGGAAGAAACATTGCAAAAGAAGTAAACCCCAACCTATACAATGAAAGGTGCTAGAAAATAGTTATGAATGGCTAGTCTATCAAAAAGCCATTTCTTTAAATTTGAGTGAACCCTGAATGTTCCTAAGATGCTGAAATGTAAGAAACTGCCACAAAATTTCAGTGGCAAACCACCACGGCGTTTAAATGCTCACTTTATAGGGGCTTGTGTAGTTTGCCCTCAGGATTCAATAGCAACTGAGGAAACCCCCATTAAAAGAAAGCTTTCTTGCTGAAATGGCTTATTCCAGTTTGTAGCCAGAATTTGCCATAGCAGCTAGGGTTGTACAATTCACGGCAAATCCCAGAGGAGAAAATGAAACCCCTAGATATGCTCAAGTTGCCCACTCCCGCTCTAAATGTTTTACAATGCTAATACAGTTGGCCCTTCACATTCGCTGGGGTTGGGGGCATAGAACCCCTATGAAAGTGGGGAAACCATGAATATCTCTAGGCCCCCCAAACCATATTTAACACACAAAAAGTACGATCCACGGATTCAACCCCCCACGGATGCCTTCAAGGCAGTGGGGTTCCTTTACAAGGCAGAAGCAGATGGCTAGCAGGGCTTGCCACTGCTGCAAGCCACTTTTTAATAGGGACTTACAAGCCTCATCACGCATTCGCAGTCTCTTTCAGTATCGCAAGGCTTGCAGTCCCTATTAAAATAGCATACGTCAGCAGCAAATAATCTGTGAATAATCAAATCTGCAGAAGTTAAACCTGCAAATGTAGTGGGCTGACTGTAGTCTCCTCGAGTGGAAAGAAATTGGGAGCAGAGCATATACAATAGGAACCCTGGGGGATTAGTTCTGGGCCCCACCAGAGCTGCCACTGTGCCGGAAACCCTCTGTGAGGTCGCCTCCCCCACCTGCCATGCCAGAACCCTCCTTCCCACTGCACCAGAACCCTCCTGCCCACTGCGCTGGAAAACCCCCCCCCCCGCATGGAGAAGGGAGGGGGAGGCGAGCTCACCTCCCTCCCCTGCCCACTTGCCAGCTCCGCCGCTCCGGAACTCCCCCCCCCCTGCCCCAAGGTCATCTCCCTCCTTCCCCACCCACTGTGCCAGAACCCTCCTGCCCGCCCGAACCCTCTGCCCACTGGAACCCACCCACCCCACAGAGCCCTCCCCCACTGCATCCCCCGTGAGCTCACCTCCCTCCTGCCCACCCACCCCGCCAGCGCCATCCGCAGATAATTGAATCCATGGATGGGGAATCAGCGGATGCGGGTGTGCTACTGTTGCATGTATTAATTTTAAAAGCCTAAAAAAAAGTTCCACTTGAATACACCAAGTGACAACTTCAACAGCAACATAAGATATTTTGAAAAGCACTAAGCATCCTTTTAGTACCTGTAAGAAAATAATGTACTAAATCTCGAAATCGGCGATTAATAACATGTTTAGAGAGCTTATGAAAGGCAAATTCACATAAGTCAAAATTCATTTATAAACTAATGAAATATGAATGGAAGTATGGAGTTTATTAGGAAGGCGCTACAGAGAGATATAGAAAGATACAAGGAAAGCTTGTCATAAGATTAGCACTAGCGTAACACATGTACTGGCCTGCTGGGTATATATATATACAGTACATTGGATTTGCTGCTGGAAGGATAAAGTTCCCAAACCAATCACTGTAAAAGGAGGTTGTTTTTAGACTGGTAACTACTAGTAATTGCACTTATTCATTTTAACATGATTACTCAATGGTTGTTTATGAACTCTTAAAAAATTAAAGGATTAATTATTTCTTTTGAATTGGAAATATAGAAAAGAAGTATTTAATTAGAAAGAAAGACATTGTTTGTTCCCATAATGTCTCCATGGCTTTTCTGGACAGGAGGTGAGGAGCCTGTTTCTCCTGAAATGCACGACCCAACAAGGTCCCTGTCATTGAAAAAGGATGCATTTTTGCCTTCTACTAGCCATTTTTATAAATGCAGCATCTTCACCCCCTGCAAGGCAAGGCCACCTGTTTCCTGTTAACTTCCATGAACAATGAATAAGTTGCACCCCTAAAAATTGCCAGTGGGGGTGAAAGTCCACCTGTCAATGAGCATGAAGCAAGCAGAATCTTGCTAGAATGAGGGGTGTGTGTGTGACTTTTCTGCCATTAACTTTTCTTTCCCCACCAAAAAAACTTTTTTTAAAAATTACAGTATAATCCTCTTATATTTATGTGCTATTACATACACATTTAACATTAAAAAATAAAGCCAAAAAAGGATTTCAGTGCTGATTAAAAGATATGTTTTTTTTAAAAAAAAAACACCTTAAACAAGACTGATGAAATGGCACCAAATAGGAAGGTAAGGGTCAACGTGTACTAAGTGGAAATAGATTCACTTGCCTGATATGTCACTGTACATGCAGAAAGATAAAAACAGCAACAGTAGGACCATATACACCTGCAGACGTTGGCTGGAATCTTGCTGGTGAACTACCTTCACCAGCGGTTATACAGTTGTCCCTCCACATTCGCGAACTTGACATTCGCGGTTTCGGTTATTCGCGGTTTTGGGAGGGCCCCCCCGGGCCCCCCCAAAACCGCGTCACGGGGCCTCCAGAGGCCCCGTGAAAGACATAGAGGGAGCGGGGAGGCCCAGGGAGGCGTCCACGGGGCCCCCGGAGGCGCTCCGGAGGCCCCATGAAGGCCTGGGGAGGTCTGGGGAGGCGATCCTGGGGCCTCCGGAGACACTCCGGAGGCCCCAGGAAGGCCTGGGGACGGGGTGGGGAGGGCTGGGGAGGCGATCCTGGGGCCTCCGGAGCATCTCCGGAGGCCCCAGAAAGGCCTGGGGACGGGGTGGGGAGGGCTGGGGAGGTGATCCTGGGGCCTCCGCAGACGCTCCGGAGGCCCCAGGAAGGCCTGGGGACGCGGTGGGGAGGGCTGGGGAGGTGATCCTGGGGCCTCCGGAGCATCTCCGGAGGCCCCAGAAAGGCCTGGGGACGGGGTGGGGAGGGCTGGGGAGGCGATCCTGGGGCCTCCGGAGCATCTCCGGAGGCCCCAGAAAGGCCTGGGGACGGGGTGGGGAGGGCTGGGGAGGCGATCCTGGGGCCTCCGGAGACGCTCCGGAGGCCCCAGGAAGGCCTGGGACGGGGTGGGGAGGGCTGGGGAGGCGATACTGGGGCCTCCGGAGACGCTCCGGAGGCCCCAGGAAGGCTTGGGGACGGGGTGGGGAGGGCTGGGGAGGCGATCCTGGGGCCTCCGGAGACGCTCCGGAGGCCCCAGGAAGGCCTGGGGAGGGCTGGGGAGGCAATCCTGGGGCCTCCGGAGATGCTCCGGAGGCCCCAGGAAGGCCTGGGGACGCGGTGGGGAGGGCTGGGGAGGCGATCCTGGGGCCTCCGGAGACGCGAAGGCCTGGGGAGGGCAGGAGGAAGGGCCGGGGAGACCTCCGTGGGGCCTAGGAAGGCCCCGCAAAGGCCTGGGGAGGGAGGGAGGAAGGGCCAGGGAGACCTCCGCGGGGCCTAGCAAGGCCCCGCAAAGGCCTGGGGAGGGAGGGAGGGAGGGCCGGGGAGGCCTCTGCGGGGCCTCGGAAGGCCCCGCGAAGGCCTGGGGAGGGAGGAAGGGAGGGCCTTGGAGACCTTCGCGGGGCCTAGGAAGGCCCCGTGAAGGCCTGGGGAGGGAGGGGGGAGGGGTGTCGTTATTCGCGGTTTTTTCACATTCGCGGGGGTCCGCAGAACGGAACCCCCGCGAATGTGAAGGGACGACTGTACTTTTCACCAGCGGTTATGCTTTTATAAGTGGTTATACTTTTTACCAGGATTGCACTGTGGTGGCAAAGGAAGGTAGCTAAATCAAAGAGGAGAGGGCAGGCCTGTTCTCTGCTAACACAAACAGCACAACCAGGTGTAATGGTTTTAAGTTACAGTAGGGTAGATTTCGATTGACCATTAGAAGTAACGTCTTGACAGTAAAAGCAGTTCAGCACTGGAGTCAATTGCTTAGAGAGATGGTGGGGTTTCCTTCTCTGGACATCTTCAGAAAGAAGCTGGACAGCTACCTGCTTGGGATACTTTAGCTGGAGATCCTACACTGAGTAATTGGCCCATGAGGTCCTTTCCAGCTCTATGAGTCTGCGATTCTAAATCTGCTGGTTCCAAGCAGCCTATTTCTCCAGTCCCTGCCTTTCTTCAGTGCTGCAGTGCACATGCCTTTTTTGTTCCTGCTGCCACTGCCTATACAAGCATAGTGCAGCAAAAGGATTCTGGGTATTGTGTTACTTTGCTATTCCTTAAAAAAAAAAAAAACTTTCTGTGAACCATGGGGAAAATAGAGAGAATGAATGACAGGATCATACACTCCCTATAAAAAGGGAGTGAAAGAAGCATGGTGACCCCACACTTAACGTTGAGTGAGAAAGCACCCATATTGACTTGAACACTAGAGGAGTTAAACAAAATCATTTATTTTAGTTGATAATTTAAGTTTCTAATCAGCCATGAAAATATACAAAAACCTGGAAGCCACATAGCAAATAGGGCATAGACTGTTCAGAGTTGGCTGGCTGTCCAGCTGCCCATGGTAGCAAGAGCAATTCAAGACATCAAAAAGCAAAGCCATCAAATAGGCCCCCAGAAGAACAGAATGGGAAGCTTGTTGCTTTTCTTACTGCACCGATTCAAGATGCAAACCTCCTGAGTTAGGGCTGCAGATCTCAGTGGAGAACTGGCCATTATACCACCTCTTGATTGTTCTGCAAAGCTGCTTCATAACATTTCAGCTGGCTCCATATAGCAAAGGCTGTAGAAGAAGCAGACCAACAGTCAGTGTTAAGAGATACCAAAACTCTGAGAGAAATGTCTTATTTTGCCTAGGATGGTCATTTATGTCACACTTGCAAGGAAAATTCAAACCAAACTGGTAAAATGAGGATTGCATGGCCCTCCAGATCTTTCTGGAGTGTAGTTCCCATACTTCCTCACCATTATATACACTGGGCAAGACTGATGGGAGTTGCAGAGAGCCTACTTAACCCTGGTGGAGCATAAAGCTCTGCTAGCATAGTGACACAGGAAGTCTGGGAGGGAGGGTAATGGGCATTCCCCACTTGAGTGGGGAGGACTGCAATTGTATTCAGCACCATCTGGTGCTGTTGCACAGGTTGGAGGAAAACAGTTGTACTGTATAAGGAACTATACTAGATGGTTCATTGTACAATGTTCAAAAACGTACAGTACTTACACTGGTAACCCTCAGATAGGGCCGTGTAAGTTTCTAAGAAGATTCTATCCCCCTCCCCAAAGATCTTTCCCAAGATCTGAACTCTCCAGACATGAATTATAAGCCAGTTTAATTCCTCACCTCTTGGGCGTCGTCTGAATTTACATCTGGACGTTTCCACGCTGGTCTGGCCAGAGCCCACAACACCAAAAGTCCAAAGATCAGGATTAGCATCCCAAGTACATTGCCAAACCAGGCTTCCGGAGGAAGCATGGAGTAAGGTGTTGGTGACTTTGATCTAAAAGGACAGACAGAAAAGTTTGATGAGAAACCAGTAGCAGATCACACACTTCCCCAGAGACCCATAAATGAGGAAGCATTACCAATAACCTCTTTTAGATCACATAATTCCCTCCATTAGCACATGAGGTTTGAGCTGTCAGCCCTGTAACTGTCCCAGATAGTCTATGATGGCTTATGGCTGGACATATTTATTTGTTACATCTATGTCCCACTTTTTCCTCAACAACTCAAGACATCTTACATTACTGTACAGTAGTACCCCACATCTGCTGATTCACCAACCAGTGGTTCAATTATCCGCGATTGGCAACAGCGGGTGTGTGTGGATGGGGGAGAGGATGGAGGCTTCTAGCTGGCTTCCATGGTGGAAATGGCAACAGAAGGGCAAAGGGAGGGGAGGATAGGTCTTGCCTCCCTTCACACACCCCCATGGCTCTGGTGGCTCCGGTGAGTGCGAAGGGAGGGTGAAGCTCCGGGAGGGCGAAGGGAGGGGGCGAAGCTCCAGTGGGGATGGGAAGGTGAAGGGAGGTCAAAGGGAGCGGGTGAAGCTCTGGTGGCAACAGGAGGGTGAAAGGAAGGAAGGAGATGTCTCACCTCCCTTAGCCCCGCCCCATGGCTCCGGTGGCTCTAGTGAGGGCGAAGGGGGGGTGAAGTTCCAGTGGCACCAGAGCTCCGGTGGCTCCAGTCCCGCCTCCCTCCTCCCTTCACCCCCTGGCATGGCTTCTATGGCAGCAATGGTGGCAATTGGCAATGGGGAGGGGCGTTCGCTATTATCTGCGGGTTTCAGCATCTGCGGTGGGCCTGAAACCAATCCCCGTGGATGCGGAGGTCCTACTGTACTTCATCTATGTAACAAACCTGAGGGGTAGATCAGACTGAAAGAGAAAATGATTGTCCTATGGTATATTTCATGTACCAGTGCCACACTTTTAACTCCTGGACCTGGGACTTAACATTTCTCTCATGGTACTAGAGACCTCCTTATGCCAGTGATGAGTGATTGCTTCCTTGATAGCAGAGCAGTGAATCTATTCTAGATTTTAGCCAGAAAGGTAAAGGAGCTATCCAAGGCACTGACCCCATTCAGCAACTTGGATAGCTCATTTAAAGTTTGGACTACAACTCAGAGTGGATTCACCACACCACTGACACAGAAACCAACAGTCACCATTGCCAGCCCCTGACAGAGTTAGAAAACACTGTAAAACAGAGACAGAAAAATAGTTCTAGACATTGCAGCTGGAAAAGCATCTGTTGTGATGGCAAAGAGGTACTTCTCAGAGACAACCCTGTTGTTACCCCTTAGGTGCCCAATGGCATTTGCAACATTCTCCTCCTGCATTTGTAAGAACTATTATCACTTTTAGAGCCCACAACTCTTGGTACCAATCTGAGCAGAGCAATCTCCTTTTATATAGCCTTTCTGGACAGAAATTGGTAAACATCTTTCTTCCCCTCTAGTAGTCTAAATTCTTCACCCATTCAGTAGTTGTTTTGTCAGGACCACCATCAGGTCTCCAAAATAAATAATCAATCACTTTCTCTGAGCTCCCTTTAACACTGACTTGTTGACTCTCCAAATTCCAGCTACCCCTTCCCTCCCACCTTGCAGTTCTGCTACTCACAGCCTGAAGAACAGTTTTTCAATGATGCCAGAGATGCAGGCTGCCACAACCAAGGAGAGGATGGCAGAGCCAAAGAAGACATGAATGGGCTTGTAGAGAGCTCGGAGCCGGATGGGGGCCCAAGGCAGCAGGAAAGTAGAGAACCCCATTAGCCACTGAAAAGACAGAGACGCGAATTGGAAACTCTTTCCACCCTATAATATCTGGAGTGCAATAGAGGCTTTTTAAGTTGTTCAGGTGTAATCTACCCAGCTGACGAAGTAGTGCTGGCAATTACTTTGCAGACTAGTTTCAGAATGGCTTTACCACCTAAAGCCTAAATCCAATTGCTGATTCCAACTAGAGTAAATCCATGGAATTTACATAAGTGGTGACTGCTCATTCAGCAAATGCTCCACTGAGTCTGCTCTAGTAATCAGAACAGTAATAGGTAGTCTAGTAACAGAGAAGTAATACATAACACAGGACTATGAACTCAAAGCAACTAGAGTCTGAAGATCACATCCACAACCTTTATTAGGCATAATACAACATATACATATAACAATAGAACAATAGGACTAGAATAGAACAATTCAAGGATCATTTTTAGACAGGTTAAGCCATATGTTTGCTGCCTCAACCAAAAAGTTAGCCATTAGTCTGGTAATATGTGGATTATGATCTTCCAATAAGAATTCCACTGATAATCTATCTGTACAGATATTCCTTTCCAATAACCTCCTTATCAACTTTTCCCTTGGAATTATATACAATGGGCAAGTCAATACAATAAGATAGAGAACATCAGGGGCTTGAGCACAATGACATATACGATTCAAAAAAGGGGTCTGCAAATATCTACCCTTGGTCACATTAGAGGGATGTACATTCAACCTTGCAAGGAGAAAAGCCTTCCTTGCTATGAGCAATGAGAGAGTTTGAAAATAATCTGGGATCCCACCCTGTATGGGTGGGATACCAAACACTGCTGGAGAACAAACCCTAGGAGGTGTTGGATAAGACAGCTGATGCTCCCTCTTGACAAGGCAGAGCCTAATAGTTTTAAGACTTTCCTTTTCAGATAACAAAAGGAGAGAATCACGATTTATACCCATCGATACTACTTTCATAAAATGTTGCCCATCTAGTGTAGTAAACGTCAGAGAGAAGAAAGCATAAAAGGCCAGAGGGCGATCTGGCTGCGACATCTGTCACCCCATTGATTGCCAGGGTTGATTCGGCTGATCTGGCTGGCTAGGCGGGTGTCCCCTTCCTCCCTCACCACTCCATGTGCGTCCCTCCCAAAGCTGCGTGCTCGGTGGAAGAGGACAAACATCCCAGATAGAAGGAGTATACCATTCTTCGGTCTGGAGATCATAACAACGAATGGACTACAGCAAATAATGATCTTTTAATCCCGTTTCTATTGTATTGTGACATCACACATATCATTGGCAAGGAACAAAACATATAGCATTTTATTAAATACAAAAAAAATGAGACTTTAATACTGTGTTTGTGAATCAGCTTAGAAAGGGGGAGGCAGAACAGATGAGCCTCCCTAACCTCACAATATTTCCAAAAAGGGCAAACCATGCACTCCCTCAGAATACAAGAATTACCAATTACTGTAGCAAGTAATTCTGCTACAACAGACAGAAAGTCTCTCTTCATGACTGGAGATCTGGACCACACCCCAATGGACAGTGCTTGGGAACATTACTTTTTCAGACCACATCTAGAATTCTCTAGCTAGCCTAAGTCTGGGAGTTGTAGTCCAAAAGAGTTAATTTGCCAAGATCTACCAGCTGGTTATTCTTCGGAACAGAAGATACTGCTTTACACCAAGTCAGACCATTTGATCCATTTAGCTCAGTATTGTTGACAGATCGGCAGTAGCTCTTTAGGCTTTCAGACACTGGTCTTTTCCAGCCCTGCCTGGAGATGCCAAGGACTGGCCCCCAGATCCTCTGAATGCAAAGCATATGCTTTGCCATGGAATTACTACCATCTGTTAGCTCTTATGGTTAACTGGACATCTTTCAAGTTGTGGTGATTCAATTTTAACACTGTTGCCCCCTTTCTAAGAAATAGGTGGGATATAAGCTTTTAAAATAAACACACAGGCTAGGGCTATGTTAGGGACACATGCACATATAAGTTTCCCTTACGCATGTGTATGTCCTTTTTGGGGTGCTGTGGAAATTGGTATTCCTTTCCTTCCTCCTCAGTGCCCAAAGCCCCCCCCCTCCGATTTACTGTACAGCCTCCTTCTATGCCCCATGGGGAATGGGCAAGATCAGAGAAGTGTCTAGCTACATCCCCATAGCCAGATGCACAATGATTGCAGCAGTGCTGAGACCTCCAGAGAATGCCGGCAGATCTCAACACTGCTATCATCATTTTGTGTCTGGCTACAGAGACAAGGGCCTGTCTAAACAGTGAAAATACCCCTCATGGAATTCACTGGGAATCCGACTTGACTAAATAGGATCCAGCACCAATCCACACTATTCGGAAGGAGGAGAACCCAAAACGGGAAAAACAACACACTAAAAGCCTTGGCAGATTTCCCCGTACTTTTTCAAAAACCTCGAAAGGAGTGCATATTCCTGCTCGTTTGGCCTATCAAAGGACAGGAAATCTGAAGGGAAGCACAAAGCTGATTGGTTGGGTGAGAGCAGGGCAAGTGCCCGCTGCCACCATGTTGGATTTTCACCTTAGCGATCACTCGCTAAGGTGATAAAACAGGATCAATATTTTTTGTTTTGCTTTCCTATAACATTGGAAATCACTATATTGCACCAGCACACCTTGGGATGCCTTGGCGGTGAAGAACTAACGCAAGTAAATCACCCGCAGCTGCCATCAGGAATGTGAGGCTTATGGGAGCTTCTGAGGCCAGAAAAACCATTTAGACAGGTCACTGCTGCTGTGAGATGCCAATTCTACAAGGTACTTTGGATTTTCCCCGCTTGTGTAGATGGGCCCGTAGCCAGATGCTTCTCTGATCCTGTCTGCACCCCATAGGGCACAGAAGAGGGCTGTATAGTAAGTTGGGATGGTGGTTTATGGCTCAGCCTAGCACAGGCCCGTATGCAGAACTACTATGGTATACTGGCCCAGACAGGATTGCAGCCACAAAGTATTCGTTTCTTACCTACCTGGCAAGAGAAGAGCAGCACAGCTGATAGGCCTATCCAGCTGTGTAGCGAGTACATGTTTGGAATCCCCTGCACATTGTGATACTCAAAGACAGCTACTAGTCCCAGCACAATGATGATAAATGCTGTAAAGGTCAGGGATGCATGCAGCAACTTCCACGGGAGCTTCGACCCCTCCCAGGAGAGGGGCACCCGATACACAAGTGCCGCTGCAGGGGGGGAAGAAATAATCAGGGCTAAAAGAGTGCAGGCAGTCCCCCACCCCTACTCCCTAAAACCTAAATCAGTTGGGACTGGGATCCCCAAATCCCCCAGGCCAGTTTCAGTCACAAGCAGTCCCTTTTCCAAGCTCTCTGCACACAACAGCAACTCCCTTGTTTCCAGATTTTTCTACTGGGGTGCATAGTGGGGAACCAGCAAGGCCCTGAATCCTTTTTCCACTTACCAGTGCCATACAAGACCAACATGCCTGTCACCATGAGAACTGGGTGCCAGTTAAACATCTGAGCTGATCCATCCCAGGCAAAGCCACCAAGCCAGTGGTGGCTCCAATACACCGTGAAGCTCACACACAAGATTCCCAGAACTCCAAGTAGGATGGAAAATAGCAGGAATGAGATACCAGGCATCTCGCTGTTACTGTGGAGTGTGCCTAAAAGAAGAGAAGAGAAGCTAGTTGTCAAAATGATACAGGTTATTTGACTAGCTGTTAGATGAAGTAACTCAACATTCCCTATTCTTGCCTGGTTTCTGCCCTCTTCTGCCTTCCTTCACTCAACTGCTTTGCCTTCACGCTTATGGACATCTGCTTCAGATTACTCGTTTTATAACCCAAAGAGGGAGGAGCCACAAAGACAGGGTCAAAGGAGGTGCTTTGCAGTGCATTTACCAGGGAAGTAGAACACACATAAAACATCACAGCTTCGGGGAAGATAGAAAGCTCTTAGATCTCCTTGCTTGGGTTAATTAAAGCAGATCACATTCTAAGTGAAGCGCAACATCCATTGCAAACAGCCAGTAACTGGTATCACTTCCATCCTTCCCATAGCCCATTCACATAGGAATGCCACAGGACCATTAGTCAACCATCTATTTAGTACCTATAGTACTGGAAACAGTTACTGGTAGACTGATCCGTCAGAAGCCAGAATCTCAAAGGAATCCATTCAATTATCAGGCAGGATGCAATTTCTAGCACATTAAATGTGAAGAAGCAGAGACCATGTGCTAGCCCATACAGGTCTGCCATTCTGATTCCCCAGGTCCTTCCATGAGCTGAGGCAAGCATTTGTGCAAGTGTCTGAACTAGCACTGAATGAGAAATGAAGACTAGCTCTTGGTGGATTCAACTCAGTTGGATACATAGCTATGTTCTTCCAAAAATACAGAAAAGCTATCGTAGCCAAACCAAGAGGGCACAAGAAACAAACCCACATTGGAGCTTTCAGTTTCCTTTACAAGCTGCCCCACACCCGAGACACAGAATACATATCCTTTCCACCTTAACAACAGCCCTACACAGAGGCTGCACCTGCACCTACTCTTTCCTGTAGGGGTAGCCACAGTCCCCAACTGTTAGTCTCAACTTCTGCTTTCAAAGCAGAACTAAGTAGATAAATAGAGTGCATTCAAAGTTTGCCATGGTGAATTAAATATCTCTCTTCACAGATCAAGGATGTTTAGGGAGACACAGAGAGAATGGACAACTTTGTTTTATTTCACTTCCTTCTCTGAATGCAACCATTCTCTCTCAGTCATGCATGACTAGGTGGTGACACTGTAGAAATCCCCCCCAACTCATAAGAATAGAGAACTATGTTAACATCAACATTTGTATGTATGTTTGTGTGTGTGTTTACTTATGCTACTAAATACATGCACTTGAGGAGTTGCTTATTCAAAATGTTAATTAGCCAGAGTGACAGCTACTTGGCAGATGTGTCCTGTTTGATAACAAAGTCATACCAAGTCCAGTTTCTGCTGCTGTCTGATTAGCTTGGCTACTTGTCTTTTAGAATGAGAGACTGTAGGAATCTGAAGTTTCCATGGCACACCGGACATTTCATGGGAACTTCACCCTTCCTTTGTTCCTACCTTTACAATTGGGCCAATAAAACATCTGGTTTCATAAGCCATCTTTGGAGGAAAGCTCAGGAAATTAACTTGGGTTTTACAACCTAGTGTTATCATGTTATCTGTAGTTTGCCATGGAAGTTTCCTTTCATGTAACATCACATCCGTATACTAAGACCTCCTTTGATCTCAGTGATTGCTGTATCAACAGACAAATGGTTAAGCAAATGGTTAACTGCCTATGTAACATAGAGCCTATATAACCTGTAAGCCCTGGACAAAGGATGAAGCTTCTGCTCATTTTCATATACCTCTCTGTTGCTTGATGTAACTATCTGCCTGCCTGCATTGCTTTAACTGAGATGCAGTGTGCATTGTTCTTTCCCAATGTCTTTCTGTTAGCATGCAAACTCTGAATAAAATCTCTTTAGCATTTTGCCTCTGGATCACGATGCTTCCTTGTTACTTGCTGTAACAAGAGACCACAAATAATTTGTCAAGGACAATTTCAGAAGGTGAAAAGATTGGGAATTTATTGGGGGCAGAGGAGTGTGGGGGGAGAGAACTGACAAAAAGTCCCTCACCCTAAGTCCAGAGAAAGACTTGAGAAGAGCAAGAACTAAATAAGAGAATTGTTTACACATGTTCCTGCCTAAGGGAGTCTGCTGAGAATTCCATCCATCCTCAAAGGCAAAGAGGCAGAGACAGAACTGAATGACAAAGCCAAATATAAAAGAGGCTATTCATACACAGGAGAGCTGGTGTGGTGTGGTGGTTTGAGTGTTGGATTAGGACTCTGGAGATCAGGGTTCGAATCCCCACTTGGTCATGGAAACCACTGTGTGACTTTGGGCAAGTCACACTCTCTCAGCCTCAGAAGAAGGCAATGGCAAATCCCCTCTGAACAAACCTTCCCAAGGAAACCCCATAATAGATTTGCCTTAGGGTGACCATAAGTCAGAAGTGACTTGAGGGCACAGAACAACAAAGCCATAGACAAAGTCTGGAAATATAATACCCATTGACCAAACTGGCTGGGTAGTTCTGTAAGGTATGGTCCAAAAAAGTAATTATTCCAAGATGCAGACACAGGTTATAAAGACTAGTCAAACATAGTGACAACTGTACAATCCTGGCAGCCTTCCACATTCACACATGCACTTTTGCTATCACTGTAGAAGAACAAGTGTCCACAGTATTAACGTTTTCAGAAATCAACTCACACTTAGCTCATGTATACAAAGATTTCACAAGCTCTTCTTCATGACCCTGGAATTTAAGGGCTTGGCAGAGAGGGAAATGGACCCCTAAAAATGACTGGATATGCTATTGACCGTGGGATAAAGGAACCACCCTGAACTGCCCTAGAGCTCATTGAGACTGAGTTTAGTGTACCATACGTTTTTCCAGAATGGTAGGGGCAAAAATGCCATTAGAAAAAATACAAGGGGTTCTTAAAAAGGCATAGAACATCCACATTCAAACTGGTTAATTATTCAATTACCAGTTCCAGACATAATGCAACAAAATCCAAAACCCACAAAATAGCAATACCTTTATTGGGCCAATCAAAATGCATAAAATGCATCATGCAAGCTTTTGAAGCTTCACTGGCTTCTTCATTAGGCAAAACGTTTAAAATCATGCAGGAGAAGAAAAGTGACAATGTTAGAGTCACAGACCTATATTTTGTCTGATGTTGCTTCTGTTGTCGGTTAAGATGGTCTGGAGGGATATCAATGCAGGCAGAGGCCGCTCCTTTCTTTGGCCCTGTGGGGACTAAGTTGGCCAATAAAGATATCACTGTTTTGTGGGTTTTGTTGTTTTTTTGCTGCATGGCCAACATGGCTACCCTTGACTATGTTTCTTGGATTTGAAGATACTGAATTTTGCCCCAATGGGGAAAATAAGAAGAGAAAACTTAGTGGCCTGGGACTTAACTTTTTGAGGGTTCTTCCCCAAACAAAGGTAAAACTCTTTCTTTGGACTACAGTTGGCAAGTTTGACCTATACAGCATGTTAAATTTTTTCAAGATGTAACAGTACAGAGACTTTTTGAGAAATCCAATGTTCTCTGCCTATGAAAGGGGCAGTCAGCTTCGCACAGGACAGGGACAGCCTGGATCTCAAGGGAAGTTACTTTTATGTTGTCAACGGAATTGAAAATTTTACTACCTGCCCTTTGTTCCTAGTCCTCACATGGACAAGAAGCAGAGTGCCCCCAGCCTGCATTGATATCCCTCCTGACCAGACCATCTGAGAAAAAATGTAGGCCTGCGACTCTACATTATTTTTCTTCTCCTGTGTGATTTTTAACATCTTTGCCTGATAAACCCACTGAAACTTCAAACGTGTGCATGATGTATTTTGTGCATTTTGGTTGGCCAGTATCACTGTTTTTGGATTTTATTTTCTGCATGGCCAACACAACTCCCCCTGAATACATATGTTTCCAGTTCCAGAAATAGATGCTAACCTACTCTTTGGGACTATGCTATTCCATGTTATAAAGTACAGTAATGCATGCTGTCACATGCTCAGTGCTTTTCTCACTCCCCTCCCCTATAATATTTAGGTGAGCATTCCTAAACGATTCATCAGAACACACCTGACCATTGAAGAAGTTGCGTGGGTTGATCATTAGACCATCAGTTACAAAATCCAGCTACCAATCTCCATGCAGGAAGGCAAGTTTAGTTCCCAGCTTTTCATTTGTGCAAACCTTAGAAACAGAACTCTTTCATTACACTAAATAAGAACCTAAAGTATGTATGTCCCATTATCAGATGGCATTAAGTTGCAACCAGCCAAAAGGTTTTTGTATGCATAGGGCACTGTTAGGCACAGTACCCCATGGGAACTAACACCAAGAATAGGCACACAAAAATAAAGATTTGTTGTTATACACGCTACAATAAGCTAGTGGTCAGCCCATCTCATACACCCACATGTCCAGGAGAGTAGGAGCATGATTTGGGGTGTCTGCAATTCTGCAGACTGTGGGATGCAGAATTGGCATTGTGTATGATGTATGACAGCCCCTATTTCTGTCCATATAGAAAGCTTTGAGCTAGACAGTATTCACTGCCATCTGATAGAAGATATAGATGTTATGATTTGATATAGCCAAAATTTGATTGTAGGGTACACAACACAATTCTTATTCTTTTCTACTTGTTAGCTGTGCTTTGCTAGTATTCCATGGATACAGAAAACCTTTCACGCCAAAGTTTCAGACCAAGAAGAAGCTATAAACTAGCAGCTAACATCAGCCTTATAAAACATCAGGTCTAGGGGTAAGTACATAGGGGAGCATCAAAAGAGAGATGTAAAATACTGACAGTATTAACAACTCTGAAAACATTGGTCAGGTTTCTTTCTAATCCATTCAATACAGAGAAATGTAAGATACTGCACTTAGGGCAGAAAAATGAAATGCATAGATATAGGATGGGAGAGACCTGGCTGAACGAGACTACAGGTGAAAGGGATCTAGGAGTCCTAGTAGACCACAAGTTGAACATGAGTCAACAGTGTGATGCAGCAGCTAAAAAGGCCAATGCGATTTTGGGCTGCATCAATAGAAGTATAGTGTCTAGATCAAGGGAAGTGATAGTGCCGCTCTATTCTGCCTTAGTCAGGCCTCACCTAGAATACTGTGTCCAGTTCTGGGCACCACAATTCAAAAAGGATATTGACAAATTGGAGCATGTCCAGAGAAGGGCAACTAAAATGGTGAAAGGTCTGGAAACGATGCCTTATGAGGAGAGACTTGGGGAGCTGGGTATGTTTAGCCTGAAAAAAAAGACATTTAAGGGGTGATATGATAGCCCTGTTTAAGTATTTGAAGGGGTGTCACGTTGAGGATGGAGCAGGCTTGTTTTCTGCTGCTCCAGAGACTGGAACACGGAGCAATGGATGCAAGCTCCAGGAACAGAGATTCCACCTCAACATTAGGAGGAGCTTTCTGACAGTAAGAGCTGTTTGGCAGTGGAAGACACTCCCTCAGAGCGTGGTGGGGTCTCCTTCCTTGGAGGTCTTTAAACAGAGGCTGGATGGCCATCTGTTGGGGATGCTTTGATTGTGATTTCCTGCATGGCAGAATGGGGTTGGACTGGATGGCCCTCGTGGTCTCTTCCAACTCTACAATTCTATGATTCATTATTGTGGTAAAATACATTTTGGCATTTTGCTTTTCTTACTAGTTTAACTACTTCACACAGGTGCTTACTGATTAATAGCTGAATTAAAAACTTCAACAGGATGTTGGGGCATCGATTTCATGAGCAGATTTAATCTGTAGCACATGACCATTGAGTACTTAACTCCATTGACACTCCGTTCAGTGATAACTAACTGCAAAAACAAAGGTACAGGTGACAAACCATGCTGGGATATCTTGGAGCAAATAGTCTCCTAAAGGCAAAGGTACATGTCAAGAGGCACAGAGGTGTGCACAAACTTCAGTTCTTCAGGCAGCTCATTATTTACATTGGATAAGGAGCCAGGAACCAACTCCAGCTTCATAGACTGAGCAATGGAATGTCAAGCCCTGTGTGGAGATCCAACATAAGAAAACTGCAGAAAACTGGTGTTTTTAACACCTGTCTGGTTTACAAAACCTGCAGTAAACATCTGGCAGTTTCAGAGGCAGACACATAATAACAGCCAATCTATCTGGATATTTTGTCTCTTCCTTTCTCTCCAATTTTTGTACCAGCATACTTGATGGAAGAATTCTAGAAGCACTCACACCATCTTTGCACCACTTTTGTAAAATTTGGGTGAGCCTGATAAAAGATATTATGCTCCTCTGCATTTTGTTTTTGCATGTAAACCACACGGCAACTTCCTTGGTTTTTTCACACTGCATGCTGTAATTACAAGCAGTGCAGTTATCAGGCAAGGCAATGTTTATCCACTGGATTAAGACTCTCTAGCAAGTCAGCTCCTACAGCAGCAAAGCAGCATGCAGCCCTGAGGGAGTTTCAGAGAAGAGTCTCCTTGTCAGCAAATTACACAAATGCACATGGACGACGACGGCCAAGCTTTTCAGAGTAGAATTTTTAAAAATAAAAATAAGAATAGAATGTTCCCCCTGTAAGGGCAACGCTTTCTAATCCTTTACTAGACATTGCCAACAGACATTAAAACAGACGCATTCGCAATGTGGCTGAAACGGGAAGAGGGGGAGAAACCACCACCCTTCCCACGACTCGCCGCCCAGAAGCGAAACCAGAGGACCCACATCGTCGCCCACCTCGCTTCCGCAGGAGCCGCGGCGGACGCCGGGATGTGTAGTCCCAAAGTTCCACAGCCCCTTCAGCGCTGCCCTCTCCGCTCATCCCACGCGCCCCTTAAGACCCTCCGTCCGTCCTTTGTGGCCCCGCCCAATCCGGCCGGCCCCTAGAGGGATCGCTGGGAAATGTAGTTTTTCAAGTGAGACCTGCCTCAAAACCTCTCCTCCTAAAAAGAGGTTCAATCGATTTATGCCTTCGCTCAGGGTTTGCAAAGCGTTCTGCTTCTTCCTTTGTCTCTCCGCGTAAAATACTCCAAGTTGGGGGGGCGACTCGTACAAATTTTTGTTGTTAACTGTTGTCAGGTCGAGAGGCCTCCTCCTAGTCACCTGCTTGTCCTCAAGAGCCCGGCTCAGCAATTGCAGACTCAGGGCCCTGGCTTCCTTGACTGGGTCTCTCCATCTGCAGTGCGTTCGTCCTGGTTTTCCTACAGGCTAAGCATACCCGGCTCCCTAAGTCTTCCCTCATAAGCCAGGGTTTCCAGACCTTTCACCAGGGGGGCGAGCTGGTAGGTTTAGCCTGGAAAAAAGACAGTTAAGAGGGGATATGATAGCCCTGTTTAAGTATTTGAAGGGGTGTCCAGTAGCTTGTTTAACTTAAGCCGTCTGAGGGCTCGCACTAAGACTTTAAACTATCTAGTTCAGGAGCTGCTCTTCACTGATGCTGCTGCCCTTGTTGCCCACACAGAAGCAGCTCTGCAGCGCCTAACATCCTGCTTCACAACAGCTGCAGAACCTGAAGAAAACAGAAGTTCTTTACCAGCCTGCACCACAGGACGAACACCACCATCCCCACATTGCCATAGGCAAATCTGTGCTTAAGTCCGTTCAGCAGTTCACCTACCTGAGAAGCATCCTTAGATGCCAAGATTGACAAAGAGATTGATCACAGGTTAGCAAAGGCATATAGCGCATTTGGAAGACTTCACAAAAGTGTTTGGAGTAACAAACACCTGAGGCGAAGCACAAAAATCAGTGTGTATAGAGCCATTGTACTGTCTATTCTCCTTTATGGATCTGAAACATGGGTCACCTATCGCCACCACCTACGACTCCTCGAACACTTTCATCAGTGCTGTATACGCACAATCCTAGATATACACTGGACCGACTATGCTGCGAATGTTGCTGTCCTTGAGCAAGCAGGGATCACCAGCATTGAGGTCATGATATTGAGAACACAGCTGTGCTGGGTAGGGCACATTTCTAGGATGGAGGACCATCGCCTCCCAAAAATATTACTCTACGGTGAACTCGCGATGGGTCAACGTAAGAGGGGCACTCCCAAAAAAAGGGATACAAGGACTCCCTGAAACAACATCTCAGGCTTGGCCAAATTGATCACCAACAGTGGTCCACCCTGGCCTCACATCGGGAGACACAGAGATACACTATCCGCAAAGCTGCAGCCTTATTTGAGAACTCACGCCAAACAAGTCTTGAAGAAAAAGAAAGAATCACAACCCGGAAACATCACCCAAGGAGACCTTCTGCTGTGCTTTCTGCAACCGGACTTGTTTATCTCGGATTGGCCTTTTTAGTCACCAGCACGCTTGCAGAAAGCGCAGGATGAGTCCTTCCTGAATCTTCGTTTGTGAAGAAAAGCCAGAGAGAGACATCGAGGATGGAGCAAGCTTGTTTTCTGCTGTTCCAGAGACTAGAACACGGAGCAATGGATGCAAGCGCCAGGAACAGAGATTCCACCTCAACATTAGGAGGAGGAACTTTCTGACAGTAAGAGCTGTTCGGCAGTGGAACACACTCCCTCGGAGCGTGGTGGGGTCTCCTTCCTTGGAGTTCTTTAAACAGAGGCTGGATGGCCATCTGTCAGGGATGCTTTGATCGTGATTTCCTGCAGGGCAGGGGGTTGAACTGGATGGCCCTTGTGGTCTCTTCCAACTCTACAATTCTATGATTCTATGATACTGCCTTCTCCATTACCAAGCATTATTGCCTCTTCTACTAAGACATGCTTTCTCACGATATGGCCAAAGTACAACAAGGTTCAGTCATCTTGGTTGCTAGGGAGAGGTCAGCCTTGGTTTGCTCTAGGACCCATTGGTTTGTCTTCTTAGCAGTCCAAGATGTCCATAGAACTCTTCTCCAGCACCACATTTCAAATGAGTTGATTTTCTTCCTATTTGCTTTCTTCACTGTCCAGCTTCCACTGTCCACTTTCCAAGGCCTAGTGTTCTTCTGATTTCTTGATGGCAGTTGCCAGTTGAGTGTGGATTTCTCAATCCACTTCATCCTGAGTAGGATCAATTAGCAGGTGTGGTGTGGTTGTGGTCTGGTTGTCCCTCCCTTGGAGATTCCTGAGGGAATCTTCAGCAGGGAAAATCTCAAACTATGCCCAGCACTTGGGCAGGGAAGACAAAACCTCCAAAGAGAATACAGTAGTTGTATTTTCTGTGGTCTGCACTCTTGAATCCTTTTTCAGATTGTTTCAGTTTTTAAAAATATAAATGGTTTGCAATGACACTGTGATCTTAGCCTGTTAACCATTTAAAGTCACTATTCAGATGCCTTTACTGCATGGTGGTTTTTTAAAAAAATTAACTGTTTATTGAATTTTCTGTTTTACAGATTCAAACCAGAACAAAAACAAACTGAACCAAACAAACAAACCTGTACTTAGAACATGGGAACTATTACCATAGAAAAATTTGGAAGACAAACATCATATCACAAGATTTCTCCACTGCTTTCCTGTGGTACCCCACACCACAGTGTTGCTACCACAGTTGCTTAATTTTTTTTAAGGTAATAGTGTAATAACACTATGATGGCATGCCGTGATAACATTACTGCAGCTTAATGAGTACAAGTGAAGTGGGTTTTTTGAACAGAACAACCTGAAAAAACTAATTAGCATTATAAGCACTTTTGTTTTTGTTTTGTTTTTTACAGAAGAAGGATATAAAAAATGGCAAAATGGTGTGGTCTGTTTCTCTGCCTGTGCCACCTCTGATGATGAGATATTTGGACTAATGGGTGTGCTGTAATGATGTTATACAGTAATAGTGTTATTATAGCTATTTTTAAAAAACTGAAGCTAACCAATCACAAAGTGGGGCAAATGGGGTGGTGATAATGGCATTAGTACAGATTAAAAACTGTGGACATCATGTTATTACAGTGCAAATGTGGCAACGGTGTGATACAGTGTCAACAATCAGCTATCATTGTGAGTATAGCTGAAGTGTTTTCAAGCAGTATAGCCTGGCATAACAGCATGGTGTAATACTGACCCTATCTTTAACCATGTCTGAATAGTATTATCTGAAGATAGAATGGAGAAAGGTTTTTTAGGCTTTCAAGGAAGCTCTTATCGGGTATTCTGATGGTTATAGGTTTCACCTGAAGTAAACCCTAGAGGTGTTAGAAGGAAGAAAGGCAAACCAGTTTTGAAAATATAAAAACCTGGATGTAAACTCAGAGGTTACATTCACACCCTCCTGTTTTTAATATCTTGCCTGATGAAGAGAGCTGAAGCTCTCAAAAGTTTTACACACACGTTATACCCCTTTGGTTGGCCTAATATGGATTTTTGTTTTTCCTATCTCTTTTTGTGGATAGTGGGGTGGGGTTAGCAGTAGTGGGTCTATTTCTCAATATTTAAACATGTTAAATGTAACAACATGAGATTTACAAAAAAGCTTCTACACCTCTCTTGTCCCTTTTGCTTGGGCCTGTAGGACTGAAAGGCTGGCTGTTGTTGCCAGGTGAAATAAGGGACAGGGCTCCTGCCCTTTTATAGTGGTATAAAACAAGGAATTTCTGGAGGTGTTGCTTGCATAACCATTAAAGGTACAGGAGCCCTAGACTTTATTTCAGTGGTTCTTAACCTTTTTTTTTTAACCAGGGGCCCCCTTTAAATATCTTTTGTTGCCCCCAAGACTTAACTCAAGATTAATAATAATAATTATAATAATAACCATAATAATAATACAATCACACCTAAATTTGTCATTTCTAGGGAAAATAGCTGCTGTAAAAATGAATGTTCTGTCAAGATTTATTTTCCTTTTTCAAATGATCCCAGTCATCCATAAAGGAATGGTGTTTAAAGAATGGCAATTAGGTATTTTGAAATTCCTTTGGTCCAGGAAGAAACCGAGGGTGAAAATTAAGATTCTTAAGATGACAAAGAGAGAGGAGGATTGAGTGTCCCAAATTTAAGAGGCTATTATGAAGCATGTTGTCTGACGTGGATAAAAGTCTGGGCAATGTTAGAAGATGAGAAATTATTGAAGTTAGAAGGGGACGGGCTCTGTTATGGGTGGCATGCCTACCCTTTTTTTTTTTTAAATAATAAAGACATGGTAAATAAAGATTTTAATAACCATTATATCAGAAGATCACTAATACAGGTTTGGAAAAAATATAAGGAACCAAAATTGCAATCTGGGTTTCACCGCACGAAGCATTATTCAGCAGAGAAGGAATCCTGACTGGTCAATGGATTAAATATAAAGATATTCTGATTACAAGAGGAGAACAAAGTATGATAAAAGACACAAGAAGTCTTAAGAAAAGATAACATTGAATGTCATTGGTACCTATACAAGCAAATCAAAGAAAGATGTAAAATGGACATGAAATTAATAGGCATAACAACAATCATATCAGA
Organism: Gambelia wislizenii; assembly: GCA_030847615.1. Taxonomy (NCBI): domain Eukaryota; kingdom Metazoa; phylum Chordata; class Lepidosauria; order Squamata; family Crotaphytidae; genus Gambelia; species Gambelia wislizenii. Next base: position 342,635,321 of record JAUMIR010000001.1, read on the forward strand.
ATGGGAAAACATAATACAGCATGGAAATAAGCATATGATATCAAGATTTTACAAATTAATTTTTGAAATGGGATACAGAAGAAGAAATAATAAAACCAAATATGATTGCTTAGGCTCAGAATATCGGACACACCATAGATTTGGCTAGCTGGGAAAAGATGTGGACCAAGCAAACAAAAATGATGCTATGTCAGAATATCAGGGAAAATGTTTATAAAATGTTCTTCAGATGGCATTTGTCATTTTATTAGCTATCTCTAAAGTATAAAGGAGTTACAAACATATGCTGGAAACGTGAAGAAAATGTAGGAACTTTCTAGCATACATGGTGGAGTTGTGAAAAGGCAATAAAATATTGGAAACAAATTCAACCAATAATTGAGGACATTTTGAAGATTAGTATTCTGGAGGCCCCAGACTCTCAGAAAAAGGCCACCCTACATAGTATATCACTAAAACCAGAAGTATATTTATTAGGAATGGTAAATGAAAAATTAGAAAAAGATCACAGGAAAATAATATTCTATATGTGGATAACAGGAAGAATCATCGTTGCCCAAATGTGGAAGAACAAGGAATGCCCTACAATGGATCATTGGTTGGAAAAGTTTTATGAGACTATACAGATGGACAGACTAACAATGTTAATAAGAGGGAAAACAGTGGAAAAGTTTACAGCTGATTGGCATATTATATCTAAATATTTGGAAAACAGATGGGGAAAAGCTACAGCAATCAACTCTTAGCCAACTCTGTAAATGGTTATGTAACAGAATTATTATACCTTTGCTACTTGCTAAGGATTTCAAGGATGTCTGATGCTAAAATGTAAAACAATCTGTAAACTGGATTATTAGTTAAGAAAGGAAAAATGAAAAGTGTAATTAGTAGCAGTTGTATATTCTCTCTCTCTCTCTCTCTGGCTTCTCTTTGCAAACGAAGATTCAGAAAGGACTCATCCCGCGCTTTCTGCAAGCTGATTATATAAAACTGAATATAATAAGTATAAAAGTAGAATGAAACCAAGAGAGGGTACATGAATAGATGCACTGCTTAAATAATACAAGAAATGTGGATAGGTCAGATGGAAAGTCAATTAACAGAATTAATAAACACAGTTAAGGCAAAGAACCAAAATGTCTTAATTATTAATAACTCGAGTTACTATCTTTGTCGTTCTTTGATTTTTTTATATTAACTTTTATTTTAAGATTTAAAAAGTAGAAATATCTGTGTGAATATGTAAGATATCTTAGTTTAGAAATTATAATTATGTAATTACAGTTATGTATGTACATACATGTCTGCTAAGAAGAGTTAATTTTGAAACAATAAAAAATATATGTTAAAAAAGTTTAAAATTAATACAATTACACCATCTAGTGCTCAGATGTGTTTCCTCCCCCCCCCCCAGTTACAATCTCCTGTGGAACCCCTTGCAAACTCTCATGGAACCCTAGGGTTCCATGACAGTTTGCAAGGGGTTCCACAGGAGATTGTAACTGGGGAGGGACACACATTTGTTTGTGTTGTACATATGATATTTATGTAGGAGTTCCCAGACTCCTATATTTTTTAACGCAGGGGTTCCCTGAGACCTGAAAATTATTTCAAAGGCTCCTCCAGCATAGAAAGGCTGCCAAAGAGTGGCTGAAAGGCACTGGGCAGGGGCGGGGGAGGGAAGACATTTCTCTCATTTTTTCCTGCAAGTTTATGACTGGACAAAGGAGATTTTCACACTACACTGTTACGGTGTTACTATTCCACTTTAACTGCTCTGGCTTCCTCCTGTGGAATTCTGGGATTTGTAGTTTAGTGAGGCCTAAGACAGATCTGGCTGAGTAAATGCCCCTCCCTAAATTGCAAATCCCAGGATTTAACAGGACGCAGCCATAGCAAATAAAGTGGAATAGTAGCACTGTAACAATGTTGTCTGAAAATCTAGAAAGTCAGCCAGCCTTTTCCTGGGCTCCTATCATGTGGCCACTCCACTGCAGGGAGGAGATGGGCCAAGCCACCTTCAAGCCTTGGTGGACTCCCTGTGAGGACATGGCGGACCCCTGGGGGTCCCTGGACCCCAGGTTAAGAACCACTGCCTTATTTCACCTGGCTGACCTAGTGGGTGCCCAAAGGATGGCAAACTCATGGGTTTTCCTATTGGACGCTTTCATTTCCACCTGAGGGAAAGGTTTTGTGTGTGTGTGTGTGTGCGTTTTATTACACTGCACTGTTATAACGCTATTATTCCACTTTAACTGCTCTGGCTGCCTCCTATGGAATCCTGGGATTTGCAGTCCAGGGAGGGGCATTTAGCATCCTCAGCCAGAGAGTGCTTATGCCTCACTGAACTACAAACCCCAGAATCCTACAGGAGGTAGCCATAGTATTTAAAGTGGAATAATAGTGCTATAACAGTGTAGTGTGATAATCGCCTTCCAGTAAGAATCTGGAACTCCGTCATCCGGACTAGGAGAGCCCGTGCTCCACTCTGCCCTCTGCAGTTTCAACTCTATGGTCTCTAGGCGGGGGCTGGTGGGAGCTTCCGACTGCGCTGCCCCCTACGCTCCCTTCGCCCGGAGGCTTGCGTTGTCTCCATGGCGACCGCCGGCGAAGAAGGGCGGGGGCGTCGAGGCGTCGCTGGCTCTCCTGGGCGGTGGGTGTTGGGGCGCCGCCTGCCTCCGCCTCCGCCTCTTGGATTCTTACCGCCTGCCTGCTTGCCTGCCTTGAGAGGGAGAAGCCCCGGCGGAGGGAAGCGCCGGCCTCGGAGCAGGAGTGAGAGCGCTCGCTTCGACTGAGGCAGACCCGCTCCAGGAGGGTGAGTGGCGGCACCAGGAGGTCCGCGGTTTGGGATCCCGGGCAGTGTGCGTGCCGTGCGGACGGGGCTTTGTTTGGCTTTCCGTGACTACTCCGCCTCCAGCGTCCTCGTTCCCCCGCCCGCCGTTTGCTTAGCCCAATGTAGAAACAGGAGGCAGATACGGACAGTGGTTCTCTCTCCGCAGGAGTAAAGTATGTCGCGCATAGTAAGGGGTAAGTACAAGACAAAAGAGCAATTGCTGATTCATCTTCGTTGGGTTTGGTTCCAACCCCGCCCCCCCCCCGTGGATACCAAAATTCGTGAATACTCAAGTCCTATTATATGCAATGGCATAGCAAAAGGGTGTCCCTTATATAAGATGCCAAAATCAAGGTTTGCTTTTGGAATTATTTTTTAAAGAATATTTTCAAGTCGTGGATACCAAATCCGTGGATACGGAGGGGCAATTGGAGTGGTTACAGTCACGGCCCCCACAAGGATTATCTAAGTCGAAATTTGGTGCTACCAGGGGAGTGGACCCTGAATTGGGAAGTGGTTCATCAGCTGATGGGGTCCTTCTGTACAGGACTGCTTTGCAACATCCAAGAATTTCAAATTAAATCACTTCTTTTCCATTGATGGAAGCAAAGATGCGGTGGCATCTGATGCCCTAATAGTGAGTGACATGGTCAAAAGGTTACCTATATGCCGTTTCCACCTATCCAGATTTTGCAGAGAGTGTTACATGGCCCAGAAGACCTTGATTTCCTTTGCTTTGGAAATGTCAATGGCACCACCCTGGGAGTTACCTCAGAGGTGGGATCGATTAAATTAGGGGCCAGTGCATCATCCAGATAGGGGATGGCTGGCCTTAGTAGCCTGGAGATGGAAGGAGATATTTAGAGAAAAAAGGATATTCTTCACATGTCATTTCAACAATTATGGCGTCTAGAAGATCATTTGCACAAATGATTTACAAAAGGACTTGGTCCACATTTGTAAAATGGCGTGCAGAACGGGAGGTGGATATTCAGGCACCTCAACTTAAAGATATAATGCTGTTTCTGCAAGAAGGTTTGCAGAAGCGTCTTAGACAGAATACTTTTGGCATTGTCTGTACTGTTGAGCTTAACAATAACAAGTGAGGGTGGGGCTGACAGGGCTCTAGCCTGGAGGCCTGGCATGATATTATTGTAAGTTTTTATTAAGTAAATCCATTTAGGGTTTTTTTTAAAATATAAATATAAATTTTACTTTGGTGTCATCATTTAAACTGACTATTTTTTATTATCCTAAATCCTGTAGAGTATCTCACTGCCCTTAACCTTAGCAGTAGGTAGGGCCCCTGCAAAAGATCCTGGCCTGGGGGCCCACGACAGGATGTGGGGGCCATGGTTCCAGTACCCTAAGGAAGCATGAGACTCTGTTTTTGGTGGTGGCTGTTTTACTTGTGATTAATAAAACCAGTCTATAGAAAAAGAAGAAAATATTATTAGTAGTATTAGTATTATTGCTGCTGCTGTTATCATTTTTACTATTTCCTCTTTTGCTCTTCAAGGTGTGCCCTGGGTTTGTGGAGCACATGACAAGCAGAAAATTTGTAAGGACTTGTTTATTCCCATTAAGTAATTGCTTCTCCCCATCTCTCCCCCCTGCCCCTTCCCACACATTTCTACAGGTTTGAGATCGCAGTCTTAAGGAGCTATGAGTGACCGTCTTGGAGGAAAAGCTTTGTACCCCAGTGTGGTATGAGAATGAGCTGGTACTCTTGTCTGGGATGCAGGCATTGAGGCCCCACAACTCTAGGCCAGGAAGATGCTCCAAACCAGCAACTATAGCTTGGTGCTCTCCTTGCAGTTCTTACTGCTCTTTTATGACCTCTTTGTTAACTCTTTCTCGGAACTGCTGCGCATGGCCCCTGTCATCCAGCTTGTGCTCTTCATGTGAGTATGGCAAGGCAGCATGTGCCTATCACTGTACTTTTAGAATTTATTTGCTTTACTCTTACAGGTTAAGTCTCCTTGATCTGAAATGCTTGGGACCAGAGGTTTTGGATCTTGGAATACTTGCATATACATAATGGGATATCTTGGAGATGGGACCCCAGTCTAAACAAGAAATTCATTTATATTTCATATAACCTTATACACATAGCCTGAGGGTAATTTTATACACAATATTTTTAATAATGTTGTTTGTGAAACAAAGTTTGTGTACACTGAACCATCATAAAGCAAAGGTGACACTATCTCAGCCACCCATGTGGACAATTTTGGAGTATTTTGGATTTTGGAATTCCACATAAGGGAGACTCAACGTGTACTAAAAAGTTAAAGTAGCAAGAGGTAACCCTTGCTACTCTATAGATGTAGGTGTACCTGTGTAGATACTACTGCAGAGTAATGTTTTGATTAAATGATTTGGAATAGAGAGAGGTACGATACAGGTCCTTTCTGAAATCTAAGTAGTGAATAGCTGAACAGTGTGTTGAAGAAAGTGCTGCTAAACAAACTATTGGTTTTATATTTTGTTCCAGTAAGGCTGCTAGTTCAGTGCTCACTATATAAATGTTTCTTGTTAATGTGATTTCTAAATTATGACTACCAGTGAGTGGGAGGAGGGGAAAGAGTAAATGGTAAGCAGATTGCATTCCATGGCATTCTTCTGTCAACAGATTTGGGGTTTCCTTTCTTCTATAGTAGGTTGGAGTAATGAGAAGAGGAAACTTGAACAGTTAGGTTAATGTACTTTGTAGGTTTATGTTCTCCGAGGAGCAAGTGAGTGCTTTGTATATATAGAGTGTGTAAGGGATCCATCAATATCTGTCTCATTGAACAGTTTGTCTGTCTTACAGCATTCAGGATATTGCTATCCTCTTCAATGTCATCATCATCTTCCTCATGTTCTTCAATACCTTCGTCTTCCAGGCTGGCCTGGTTAATCTTCTGTTCCACAAATTTAAAGGGACCATCATTCTTTCAGCAACATACCTTGCATTGAGCATATCCTTCCACATCTGGATCATGGTAAGGCATTATTATATTTGAGTCATAACAGGGGCTGCTTGTAATGTATTCTGCAAAAGCCCAAGTTTGGAACACACAAATAATTAATGAAGCAACTAAAACACATACCAAAACATTCTTTCTTTGCATGTTTTCCTTCCCCATTCCTCAATTAGATTCCCCAATCCTGATTAGATCCCGGCCTCAGGAACTCAGTCTCCTGGCTTTTTATGTATATATTTGTTTTTAATGTATTTTTTTTAGCTAGAAGGTTTTAATCTTATTGTGTTTAATGTCTTTTTATGTGGGAGGGTGGGGGTGGGTGGTGTTTTTAGTCATTATTATAATGTTTTAATTGTTGGAAGCCGCCCCGATTGTTTTTAGCAGAGGGGCGGGGTATAAATAAATTTTATTATTATTATTATTATTATTAATTCAGTGCTGTGTAATTTTAGTTACTATGGAGGGATAGGGTTTTGTTTTGGTGTGCTCAACAAAAATGTACTGTGATAACAGAAGGAAGGCTGAGCAAAAATGGGGGTGGATAGAGGAACCTAACTTTCCACCTAAGGCCATTAAAGAACAGTAATGAAAAACATATATGTAAATCTACTTGATAATTTATTTGGCTAAAAAGTAGCCATACCGGCACTGTCTCTGAAACATAGGAAATCCTTTGCAGATACTGCCTTCATATTTCTGAACTTATTTCCACACTCAGGCCTAAATACCCTGAAGGCACCAGGCCCAATCAGATCTTGAAAGCTAAGCAAGGTTAGCTCTGGTTAGTTCTTAGTTGGGAGATTACCAACAAATATCAGGTGCTGTAGGCTATATTTCAGAGGAAGAAATTGGCAAGACCACCTCTGAGTATTCCTTGTCTAAGAAAACCCTAAATTCATGGGGTTGCCATAAGCTGACAGGCGACTTGAAGGCATACATGCACACACACATACACAAGTGGGAAAAAACCAAGCGGAACATATCAGTATTTTGTACCACCTTCTGGTCCAGGTGTACAGAATTTGTAGAACACAAGCTGCCTTTTGGGAGAGACGGAGAGTTCCATTTATAGAGACTTCATTGTAGAAATCAGCCCAGTTATTTTTCCCTCTGCACATCAGCAGGTACTATTAGGTCATTGAGTATGTCATTCTTTGTCCTCTCTATAATCTTACAATTACATATGCTGTGATGCAGCTGTCTTACCTGTGAGAATTACGAGGGTGATGATATTCAAGGAATTGGACCCAGGGGAATGACCCAAAGAACCTTTTTGTTATAAAAAAGGGGAATCTCTGAAACAAGCTTAACAGGAAAGGATCCAGTTTTATAATTTGTCTTAAAACCTAGCCGCTGCAATGGATTGCAGTACAATGTATCCTTATAGCTTGACAACTTTTTATTCTACACCCATCCTGGGTGTTAAATCAGCTTCAAATATTTCATAAATTATAAGGTAGACTTCCCTGTAGATGTGATTAGCTGGGCTCAGGAGGCCATTCTGGTTTGGTTTTGTTTCTTAATCTTCCTTTACCCCAAGTTTGACACATGTCTGCTTTGTCCTGTTTAGGACAGTTCCAGTTTGTTGTAGTTGTCCTTTAATCTTCAGCCAGACGATTGGTCCAATTGCACTGGTCGCTACTTTTTTTCTATGCCACTTTTCAAACAAGCAGACTTTTGTTTTGTTCCTTGTTGGTATAGTTCACACTGTGGCCTATCTCTCTTGTTTGCTTTGATTACTTCATTTCAATGACGTCAGCTTACTCTCTTAATTATCTGTGTCTGAGATCCATGGAAAATGAATGGCCTTGCATAAGTTGTCATTTAAATGATCTGTGATAGATCTCAATTTGTATTTGACTAAGACTGATAAGAATTGCAGTATAGCAGCATTTGGAGGGCTATATGATTTTAGTAGATGAGACACTGAATTTCCCATTTTGTGACTTCATTTGAAAAAGTAGAACTCGTTTTGCTACAATAGACTATGGTATGTGTGGCTTACTTTTTAAATGCGAACAGAAGCTATGAGGCACAATTAGACAGAAGGTAGATCAGGATCTACTAATAGATCTCTAGTTGGTCTGTAGAAGATTGGCAAAGAATCCTGATTTTCCATTGCTCAACAATGACAACAAAATTAGTCCCTGCAAGCCAGGATTGCTGAAATAAAGAATGCTTGTGCTGAAGAGACTGTGGTTGCATATGTGATACTCAGAACAATTCCTAGGCTCAGAATTCTTTTTTAAAAATATTTTTTGTTAGGAGTTTTCCAAATAAAACTCTTTAATTGCATGTGTTTGTCTTTTGCCTAACACTCTGGCTAGTGGATCTTGGGAGTTATAGTCAAAAACAAAATAGATCCTATAAGCTTGAAGGCTGTCTAACCCTGATGCATGATTGTTTGCATCTGTTGCTGTCCAGGTGCTTTGCCAAGGAATTGATACAACCCACCTCATTTAGGGCTGTGTAAAACCAAACACAAAATTGAAAGTTTTCTACTGTGGAGCAGCCACTAACTATAAATGCATGCCTTGTTTCAGAGATGATGAAGTTTTAATGTGATACCTGATTATTTTGTTGAAAAACTGTAAAGTTACAAAAATGCATGGGAACAGCTCCCATGTCTACTGGGAGCAAAGCATTTACATTCCAAGGTCGACTCTGGATGTATTCACGGCTACAAATACAACCCCCTTCTTAGAAAGCCCAAGTGTCCTCCATCAAGAGCCTATGGGAGCAGTACTTGCATATTTCCTTCTTCACATCTTGCCATATTTTTCTTTTGTATCTAGTCAATTAGATAGTGTGCTGTTATTTTAAATAGTAACATTCTGTGGGCACCCTGGTAGAAAGGACGTGATATATATGGTAGTTAGTTAATAACCATGTAATCTGTGGTAAAATTGGTAAATGACTCATTAGAGATCAGTGCTCAGGGGTCCCACTATATTACACTTGTAGATTTAGTATCACATCTTTGATTCATTTAATTTCTCCAGAGTAAGGCTTGGGTCTGACTGCTTTCCTGGCCTTCGCTTGGTCAGGTGGGAGGATTTAAGAGGATTTTCTGGGATCTCTTGTTGGGAGCTAGAATAGGTCTGGGCGTACTTTATAAATCTGCTGATCCGATTAACCTTTCTTTGCTCCCTGAGCTGCTCCATAGCACTCACACCCATTGCATGTGGTGTCTGGATGCTTAACTGTTTGGATAGATTTGGAGGAGAGAGATCTGTTGTGACTGGGAACATGAGTTTGAGGAAATCTCAAGTAGAATGAGCTTGTGAGTGAAGATGCCTCATGTAACCTTAAGGTGTTGTTAATGTTATACGAGGTCTTATAAAATGTCATGACAACATTTTAATGTGGGTCATTTTGTGGGTTTTATTTTATCTGTGGATGTGTTCTACTGAATAAACTGTATAAGGAGTATTTGAGGAGTGACAATGTAGTGAAGCTAGACGCGAGTCATAGCTATGGTGTGTTTTCTGCAAACATCTGTGTTTTTACATAAAGAACACAGGACTCGTGTGTCAGAACTTTTTTAATAATATCCACTTGGGCAAGGGTAATTAGGAAGCGGTATTAAAAATAAATGAACTTCAGACCAAATGTGTTCTGGCAGTACTTAAAGCATGCAACAATAGTCGATTGTCAAAATCTATACTGAAAGCACAGTTCTATGCACAGTGTTTAGTGTGACTTGCTCCCAGTCAGAGGTTATAGGCTTGAAGCCTTAATGTTTGCTTGCCTTGGAAAGAAAACATTTTTGCTTCCTTCCACCTCAGAGATCTGGGTGGTTGAAGGATGGGAATGTGTAGCCTTCCAGATGATGCTGGGTTGCAATTCTGTCTACACTTTACACAATTCTACCTACACAAAAATTACTGTAAGAATTTTTGAGAACAAATGGCTTATTCTCTACTAGATTATTGAACTTCCTTTTTAAAAGATTTTAAAAAAATATTCAGTATTGTAGAAATTACCTAACATACCTGAGAAGTTATGCTGTAGTTGCTTCGCACCTGTATAAGCAGGGGCTTTGGTTCTGGAGAAGCCTGGTAGAAGAGTAATTTTTTTAAAAAAGACTCTGGAAGGGCAGCTGGTGAGGCATTGTGTTACAGGAGAATGCTTTTTAAAAAAGATTTTACCATTTCTTTCCTACAGAACCTCCGCTGGAAAAATTCCAACTATTTTGTGTGGACTGATGGGCTGCAGACCCTGTTTGTTTTCCAGAGGTTGAGTAAGTGCTAGAATGTATCCCTTTATATTCTGTATCATCCTAGACAGAGCTACAAAAGCTGTCATGAAGGGGACCCAGGCAGTATTGTTCCACAGAATACAGCTAGGATAAAGGGAGGGAAAGGACCTTCAGAAGGTGTCTGATGCTGAGCCATTTGATCTTTTGATTCAATATTGATTGCATTCAGTGGCCGCATCACTTCTGGGTTTGAGGCAAGGGTCCTTCCCAGCGCTGCCTAGAGACTTGCTGAGATTTTTAACCTGGGGCCTTCTGCCTGCAAAGCTTGCAGTCCACTACAGATTAGGCAGGTATAAGAAAATGCTTTGCTTGCAGAGTGGAGTAATACCTTCCCTGAACATAGCTGACTTCTCCTTTCCCAAGAACAATGGAAAAGTTTGCATAAAACTAGTGAAAGCAGTAAAGTAGAAAGAGATGAGGACCTTGCTGGCTCTTATTTGCTTCTCATTGGTTGCAGCGGCTGTGCTTTATTACTATTTCTATAAGAGGACAGCTGTGCATTTGGGAGACCCTCGTTTCTACCAGGACTCTCTTTGGCTACGGAAGGAGTTTGCTCAAGTTCGCAGCTGACAGCTGTTTCTGGGCTGCCTGGTCTAGAAATCACCCTGCTGGGATATAAAGAAGACTTCATCAGTATGTTTCAGGAAATCGTCCCTCCCTTGCTGCCACCAATCATTTGTTTCCTATAGTGTGGTTCTACAACTTAGATGTTCAGATGACATCATTTACATCCGAAATTCAATGCACTTCAGATTACTTACCAATTAAACTGATCTTTTGAGGATTCTCTGCTTTCTTCTACTTGCATCTCAACCTCCAGGCACTCTACATCCTCTTCTTGGATCTTCAGACTGAATTTTTTTCTGGATTTGGCTGCAGCCTTACTGAGGAACAATCTGAAGTGCCAAATGGGATTGGCTAAGAACTCAATGGGTAGTAATGCTGCAGTTTCCTCCCTGCGGAATATTCCCTCATCTTGTGTTCCACCCCCTCTGACAAAAAGGCATCCTACCTTCATTAGTACCACTGACATTGTGACTAAGTGTAAAAGGACAATCCTCTAACTTTGCAGTATTGCTTTTCTCTGGGCAAACATACGGTACACTCAAAGAGCTGTTAGATTTGTCTTTTGTACTGGTATTTTTATAAACTGAGAGTAAATAAATCTGCTTTTTTTCCAGAAACCATGTGATTCTTTTGCATTTGTTCCTTTTCTCCACAATCCTGATATTAAGAGTGTGTCCTTGCCAATCAGAGGCTTACCAGATTACCACCAGTTCAATGTTGTGAACTGACCTTGTTGATCTTAAAACTAAATCATGTAATTTAGTAAAGTTCCATTATAGAAGGAATTCGGGAAAGAAGTAGAAGTCCTGTATGGCAGTGGTTTGTAACCTTCTCTTTACCAGGGACCCTCTTTAAATATATTTTGTTGCTGTGGACCCCCAAGACTTAACTCAAGATTTAAAACATCAACAATAAATGATGGTGATGATAATGATGCAATTACACCATCCATTAAACCATTCCTCAGAGATACTGGAGGAGGGAAGACTTTTCTCCTGCAAATTTGTTGCTGGAGCAGATTGAATGGCAATGCACAGGTCAAGCCAGCCAGCCTTTGCCTTGGCTCCTGTCATGTGGGTTGAGCAGCATTCAGACCTTTGCAGACCCACTGTGAGGACATTATGGCCCCTTGGGGGTCCACAGACTATAGGATAAGAACCACTGCTGTATGTTCTAAAGTCATCATTTGGGCCAAATTCACACTACACAAATAATCCAGTTTGAAACTGGATGATTTGCAATGGCTCCTTCTTGCCTATGGAATCCTGGGATTTGTAGTTTGGTGAGGCCCCATCACTCTTTGGCAGAGAGAGCTAAAGACCTTGTAAAACTACAAATCCTGGGATTCCATAGGAAGAAGCCATGGCAAATAATCCAGTTCCAAACTGTGTAGTGTGGATTTGGCTTGAGGCTCTAGCAGTGAAAAGTAGCTTCCTCTACACAGATTTTCCTTGGGGTTTTTTTTGGGCTGTGAGGCCATGTTCTGAAATAGTTTCTTTCTGACGTTTCACCTGCATTTGTGGCTGGCATCTTCAGAGAATGGTTGGGTAGGAGTGTGTGGAGTTTATATATATATATATATATATATATATATATATAGTGAACCCCTGTTGGGGAGTATATGTAAAATTGTGTAATTGAATGGTTAGTTTCTGGGTATAGAAATGCAACACCTGGACAACTTCAACAGGAAAGAAGAAACCCTAAAAGTAAACAAAATGTGGCTTCCAGTTTTGAAAAACAATTGAATCAAAACTCAACACTTACAAAGGAATTCCTCCCAGGACAGGGGGATTTCCAGCAGCAGTTAATCAACCAACCATTAGCCAAACAGACTAATCATCCTTGTATTTCTATACCCAGAAACTAACCATTCACTCCCCAACAGGGGTTCACAGTATATAAACCCCACACACACTCCTACACAACCATGCTCTGAGGATGCCAGCCACAGATGCAGGCGAAACGTCAGAAATAAACTATTCCAGAACACGGCCTCACAGCCCCGAAAAAAACCAAGGGAAATCTATGGATGCCGGCCGTGAAAGCCTTCGACTTCCTACACAGTCCTGGAAAGAGCGGGAGGGACAGAAGGGCATTGGGCGGGAAGCCTTCGAGGGCTGAAGCAGGGCTTGCCCAGCTCGGGGGCGGAAAGTATTCCGGGCAGCAGCGGAGGAAGGGCCGGCTGTCCCGCCTGTCCGAGGGGAAGGCGCGAAGCCCCTCCAGGGGGCGGGGCGGGGCGGGGCGGCGGGTGAACAGGGAAACGGAGGCCGCCCCGTGAGCGCTGGGGAGTGGGAGCGCCTTCCCCAAAGAGGATACATTCTAGCGATAGCCCTTGACCGCCATTTCCAGCATCCGACAGGGCCTTTGGCCACTCTCAACCGGAGGCCAGGGAAAGAGCGGCTCCACTCTACTACATCCGCTTCGACCTCATAGCGGAAGTTACGTCCTGGTCCCTAGGTAAAGCCTATCTCTATGGGCGGCGGAGGGGTGGGGGGGGGCAGTTCGTGCTCCGCTGGACATCCGGGTGGCGAGCGCTGCCGGCGGCGGCGGCCTTTCTGCGTAGCGGTGTCCATGGAGATGGAAGATGGCGCCTCGCAGTAAGTGGGGCGGAGTGGGGGGGCTGGCTGCGCTGACGGGCTCAGGGAGCTCCCGCCGCTTCAAGGTGATGTGGCCGCGCTGACTGCCGAGGGATGGGGCCCCCGAGGAGGAGCCCCAGGCTTAGCCGTAGCCCCGGGGAGGGAGCTGTGCCCCTTCCACTTGGCGCTGGCAGAGTTGCCCAAAGGCTGGGCTCACAGTGGATTGGTAGTGGCGGTGGGGCGGTGAGAGGAGTCCGCCTTCTTGCGATGATCTTGAAACCGGGGCTGGGGCCGGGATTGTTATTGCCGGGTCGAAGCGTACAGGTCCGCCTGTGTGGTGCCAGGAAGGGGACAGGGAGGGAGAGCGGGGGGCAGAGTTTGTCACTTTGCAGCCCTGGTGGGTGGAAGTCCCAAGCTCCGCAGTGTGGCGCCTTTTTGCACAAGTGAGTTAGCAAGGAAGTTTTGGGACCCTGTGGCACCCACACAGCTCAGCCCGACGACTCCACCTTGGCTGCCATGGTCAGTCACGTCGTGTGCGATCCTGGGGTTGGAATTTGGTCAGAGGCGCCAGAGGAGCTCTCCCGCTAACAGTTCTACATGTCTCCCCCTAAACTGCCGACCCTAGGATACCATGGGATGTTGCCATGGCAGGTAAAGAGAAATATAGTGCTATAATGGTGTACTGTGAAAGGGTCCTTCCGTTCTGGACCCTTGTCTAGTCTTGTGCAAATCTTGTCCGGACACAGAAGCCACTTCTGCTTATCCTAAGAAAGTCACTTCAGTGAGTCTTGTGACTTTATCAAACTACACTGTTATCGTGCTATTATTCCACTTGACTGCTCTGGCTGCCTCCTGTGGCATTCTGGAGTTTGTAGTTTAGTGAGGCCTAAGAGCTCTCTGGCTGAGAATACTAAATGCCCCTCCCTAAACTGCAAATCCCAGGATTCCACAGGAGGCAGCCAGAGCAGTTAACGTGGAATAATAGTGCCTTAACAGTGTACAGTAGGACCCCCGTATCCACAGGGGATTAGTTCCAGGGGTCCCTGCAGATAATGAAATCCACAGATAATAGCAAACGTCCCCATCGCCATTCCCACCACAGGAGCCATCCCGGGGAGAAGGGAGGTGAGATCTACTCCTCCCCTCCCTTTGCCCTCCCATCGCCATTGTCCCATTGCCGCCACTGGAGTGATCTCAGAGGTGATTCCGGGGCAGAAGGGAGGTGAGATCTACTACTCCTCCCATCCCTCCACTGTCCACCCCTCCCCCCCATTGTCACTGTCCGCGGATAATTGAATCAGTGGGTAGCAAACCAGTGAATGTGGGGGTGCTACTGTAGTGTGATAGCGGCCTCACCTTGGGCAATCTTAACTTAGCCTTAATCTTATGCAAGTTTTGCCAGTAGCAGAACTGAATGACTAGTTTCATGCCAGTTGGGTCTCAGTGTATGAAATGGTGACGTATTACAAGTTTCAGGGGATACCTTGGATATGTGAAACCATAGATAATAGTGAACCCTATTGAAATGAATGACTTCTGGCCTAACTTCTGGCGGAAGCATACCATAGAATTGCACTGGGGGACCTAGAAAATGCCTAGAGAGTACTTTTCCCCCCACACGTGGATAAGTGAAACCGCAGATACCAGTCCCTTGGATACAACAGTTGACCTGTGTTAATACAGCACCTCAGGAATCTTTGCTCTGCTCCTCTTTGAGAAAAAAATGTGGGTGGAACAAAGAAAGGCTTCCCCTATATATTCATTTTCTGGTTGTACCCTCAGATCGTCAACTGTCCTCTACCCCTCTGGAGATTCTGCTGTTCCTTAATGGCTGGTATTATGCCACATATTTTCTGCTGGAGATTTTCATATTTGTCTATAAAGGTGAGTCATAGCTACAGGTCTGAGGGGTGGGGAGGAATCTTGGCTCCCATTCTGCAAAATGTATTACTTTGGGCATATCTACTTGGTGGTTTTCCTTTGAGGAAAGTAAAAAAGCAGAATAGGGTGAATGTTGTATTTTGTGATTAATTCCCTGCCTTAGCCACTAGTTGATTAAGAGTTTAAAGCCTTTGCAGCCCCATCCTTGACACTTCTTTTATTGCTAAAGTCTGTCTGCTGGTTTATGTATGAATCAACTTTTTCAAGAAACACAGTAGCTGGCATCCTGTTGCTTTGTACCAATTAGTAGAGTAATCCCATTTAATTAATTGTTGAACAGTGAGTCAACACAGAGATAAATCTAACTAATTCAATGGGTCTACTCTAGTTGGGACTATAAAGATTCAGCTTAGCATATTGGAAGAGGTATCAGGCTTTTGTGTTTTCTCTCTCCCTTTTAAATGCATATGGCCACTTTTATACCTCCACAGGACTCCTGTTGCCCTATCCTTCTGCCAATCTGGCTTTGGATCTGGTTATGCTCTTCCTTTACCTTGGGATTGAAGTCACAAGGATATTTTTTGGTGAGTATCAAACAATGGATCCTGACTTTGGAAAGCAGCATATTCATCTGTTGTTAAGTATAAGCTCTTAAAGTGACAAGGACAAATTCTGCAGTATGTTTGTGTGGGTCTGAATAGTGCATTCAAAGGAGACTGTGTGATTACCACTGACATCATTTCTAGGCCTTCCTAACATTAGTGCTGTACTCTAAGGGAAGCCTTGAGAGCAACAGTGCCATTTCCATCCTCCCAAAAATAATCGCTGTTACATTCTGATTCAGAAATAGATAAGGGCCTAGGCAGCACAAGGTGAATTGGAATAGAAATTGGAGATCCATCCAGGCTGGCTAGCCCTCCTAACCTAGGACTAAGCTAGAACTAGTGTATGGGAAGTTGTAAAATCCAAAGTGCCACTCCTTGATCTTAATTGGGATTAAGTGCTGCAATATGTTCGTGGGGTTCTGAATAGTGCTATTGAAGCAGACTGGAAGTGTGCTTCAAGTAGAACACCATGGAAGGTTGGTCCTACCATTAAATGGAGTGATGCAACTGTTTCAAGCAGCATGTGCTGTGTGTCATGAAAGGGCAGTAAACAGACAGGCCAGAGCTGGGGAGAGCTGTGGGTGGATTTTATTTTAGTTTATTTTTTGGTCTTGTATATTGAAATCCCTTGGCTGAATTTGAGTTCTATGTACCTTGATGTGGGTGGGTTGAGCCAGTTGTTGCTGTTCCTTAGGCATCAAAAGGTTGATCCTGACCTTACATCCTCTCCAATCTCCTGAATATTATAGGTGCTATACTAAATCTAAGTCCTTCATACCATATTGTCATATTGTCATATTTTATGTATGGCAGGCTCAAAAGGGAACCTATGTCAACGGAAAGTACCACTTGCCATCAGTTTGGCACTAACCTTTCCAGCAGCAGTGATGGCAGCGTATTATCTGCTACTGCAGACCTATGCCCTGCGGCTGGAAGCCATCCTCAATGCTATCCTGCTTCTCTTCTATGCTGTTGAACTGTTGCTGGGTATTCTTACCCTGGCCGCCTTCTCCAGGTACCCTCTTGTGAAGCTTTTTCTTATTTAAGGAAAAGGATTCATGTGTGTGTTTTTAAAGATTGGTTGGCTTCCCTTCTCCATGGTTTGAGAAGTATGAAGAAAATAGATACTTTTAGTTATGAGAGAGATTGTTCATCAGAAGGAGAAATAAGATCAATTATGTAACAACCAGGCTACTCAATATGTGGAAATAAGGAAGAACAGCTAAAGAGAAAGTATGACCAATTTCACAGGGCTAAGACAGGTCTTATGTTTTGACACATTTGGGTCTATTTAGCGCCCTCTTAGCTACATGAAAGTGGGTATCACGTGTTGCTACAGCTTGTGCTAGATTATAAATCCCAGAAATCCTCATCATTGGCTATATTGGGAGCTGCAATCCAGCTCTCTCTGGAGGGCGCCACGATTCCATTGCCTATTCTACCGTAATTGGCAGGAACAGTTCAAGGTTTCAAGCAAGATTTTTCTCCCTGAGCCCTTCTTTCCAACCCTACATGCCAAAGTTTTAAATGGAGAATTTTTGAATGCAAAGAGTGTGTTCTACTAATGAGCTACCCATTTTCATCCCCACCCCACCCCCATTAATATCAATGGGAAACAGTCTATGATAACTAAGGACTTCTCAACATTATTCCTAGCTTTGCTGTAAGTGCTGTTGGGTTCAATTCCTTGTCTGTTCATCAAAATGGTAACTGCATGCCTCTCTCATTTGTTGTATCCGTTGGTCGGTTTTCCTCAAGCAGAGAATCAGTGGAATGTGTGTTCCAATACATTTCTACCTGCTTTGGCTAAGAGGCAACGAGTTTGGGATTGCCATTGCTAATATCTTTCTGTTGTGCTCTTTGTTTTCTGAAGTTTGGATTCATACTGAGAAGCTACCTGGGCTCCATTGTGTGGAGATTGAGGAGCAAGGCTGGAGGAACCCTCCATTTCCATGGCTGGGCCAAGATGTGGTTTGGGGTTCAATTCCTTGTGCAAACTGAAAGAAGATGCTGTAGGCACATCTTTGCTTCACACATGTCCAGCCAAGGGGCCAGCAGCAGGATTTTCAGTCATCAGTGACAGACCCTAACATTTCCCCACCATCTCCATAGCATTCCTTTTGGAAGATGACAGTTTCTCCATTCCAGCTCTACAGCTTGGACCATTGAGCTCTGCCTGATCTATATAGATTGTGAGTGCAGCTGCAGCGTCCTTCAAATTCTTCAGAATGAGGTGTTCTGACATGGAATCAAGAATCAAGCATGTGTGCAGTGACTCTCATTGTAGCATTTTTATTCAACCCTTCCTAACTTTGTCACCTTCCTAACTCTGTTACCTCCTGCGCCCTACCCTTGCAAGGGCATGGGGCTGAGGGCAGTGGGTCTTAGACTCCTTCCTTCACTCAGTATTGTTGTGGTATGTATTGACTATTTGTGATACTTGGTTTTTTACTGTATCTGTGGAATAAATATTTATTTTTCAACTCCTGCAGCCACATAGAGTTCTTCTCTAGCATAGCTATGTTAGTTAAGCCAGTAAAAAGGACTGTAGTCCTCTCCCTGCAGTCCCTGAAAACAGATAACAGATGTTTTAAGATGAGGAAACCTTTGCCAATAACCTAACTGTGCAGAAGGCAGAGAGCTCAGGGGCATGGAGAGGTTTAACTTCACATTAAAGAGACCTGGGCAGGCTCAGGTCCAGCATTTTCATTCCTTTCACCACATTAGGAAATGCTGCACCCAATTCATATAGATTGTCTAAATACATATGCTCAATTTCAGATGTAGGGGAAAGCCAGTTATATGGTCCTTGCAAAGGAAGGATTGTTGTGTGTCTTAAAGTAGTTTCTAAGTTAGGTTCACCTCAGAGCCATCATATCATGTGGTTTTCTGAGACTGAGAGTGTGTGACTTGTCCATAGTCACCCAGTGGTTTTTCATGGCTGAGTGGGATTCAAACCCTGGTGTCCAGCCAGAGTCATAATCCAACACTCAAACCACTATATCACATTGGTTCCTAAAAATAAGGGTAGTTCCCTAGAAATGATTGTTCCTGGACAGTATTAATGGAACCCACACTGCAGACATTTATTAATGGACACAGCAGGTTAAAAGCCCTCAGTAATGGAACAGAGTTGCACCAGATGGGTCTGAAGCCCCAGCCCACAATCGCCCTCCTTGTTCAGCCACCAAAAACTTGCTGTTGGATGCTCTGATTATAAGGCAGCTTGAGGATGCAAATTGGATCGTGAAATTGGTGGGATGGTCACTGGTAATGGAGATCTGTCCATCTTTTTCCAAGGCCCAGTACTTGCTGCCTGCAGATCAAGTGGGAGGAAAGGGGGAAGGTCAGGGAAGATAGAGGCATAACAAACTAAGCCTTTGGATTCCCCTGACTTCTAGACTGAAGAAAGATCAGATAATTAGTACGTGTTACTACTAACTGTGACTTATAGCAGCCATTGCCCACCTGGTGCTCTCCAGAAGTTATCCTCAGCTTTCATCAGTCCCTGGCCAGCATGGCTAATGGACAGAAATTCTGGTATTCCAGAATACTGGGAGGACCTCAGGTTGGGGAAGAAATTTATGGAAAATACAGTAGGGCTTTATAAAGGAATATTATGAAACACACTATCTGAACAGTAGTTTGTCCTTAACTAGGCTTGGGAGACTAGATGCCATGTGTCAGTGAGCAAACCTAAAAGGCAGGGGGGCAGTTTAGCTTACTAGGACTTAGTGGTTCTGTGCTCAGTCTCCTGTCTCCCTTTGATTTGGGATGGGGAGGATGGCAATGAATTATGTCTTAGGTTCTAATTTAGTTAAAAACAAGAGTTTTCATTTTTTAAAAATTGTCTAATGGTGATTACCACTGATATGAGCATGTTATTTTGATAATGTAGATACTCCATTTGTAAATGACATTGTTCAGTGCAGAATATACTAACCAATTTGAAAATTGTAGTAGCCTTCCTCAGTTAGTGACAGGCTGCTGGCAACATAGCTGACACAGTTCCCTTCCAGCCGTCTCATGTCAGAGCCCAACCCCACATAGCCGGCATCGCTGTGCAGGACTAGCAGTGGTCGGTTCACCAGCACCAGTAAGAAATCTTCAGTTTTTCCTGGAAATGCAAGAGAAAACATTTTACAGTATCTCCCCACAGACACTCTGCGAGGGCAAAGCTCATGTAGCCCCATGTTTGAGAATTGTTTCAGAAAGTCAGCTTCAGAGCTACAGGTGAGAAGTTTGAGATACTCAAAGGAGAAGCCAGAATGAACACCCTAGGATAGCTCAGTGTAAATGTACTACAGAAATGTGCAAGCATTTATAATGGTTCCCTTTAGCAGGGATAGAAGACCTATGGCCTTCCAGATGTTAGACTGCATCTCCCATCATCCTCAGCTCTTGGCCATGCTGGTTGGGGCTGATAGGAAGTAAAGTCCGACAACATCCTGAGAGCCACCATTTCTCACCTCTACCCTGTAGTCTTCCTGCCATAATTGAAGGTATTGGTTCCAACTTGGGCCTTTAATTGCTTGGACTTCAGCTACTATGTAACAACTCATAGTA
Organism: Gambelia wislizenii; assembly: GCA_030847615.1. Classification (NCBI taxonomy): domain Eukaryota; kingdom Metazoa; phylum Chordata; class Lepidosauria; order Squamata; family Crotaphytidae; genus Gambelia; species Gambelia wislizenii. The sequence continues at coordinate 342,655,582 of JAUMIR010000001.1, forward strand.
GTTGTTACATACACAAGTATGAACCCACATACTTGCGGTTCATCATGATTTCTAATATGTACAGTACTTCACTTGTCAAGTTAATTTTTAATGCAGTAAGTAGTGACCACAACTGTCCCACAACTATGGAGTTATTTCCTTGGACAGAGCCCAAATCATACTACAGAAGCAATGTTAAACCTTCATGTACAGGCTTTGGGAAGAGGGGTGAAGGGAGGGCAGACCTTCAGCTTATCTTTACTGATACTTATCGTGTCCTTCAAGGAAAGTGTACTGTGACTTCTAGTTACCGCTGGCAAACTTAGAGAAGCCCATGCGTCTTGAATTATTAAAATTTCAAAAACCAGGACATAAAAATTGTCCCATCTGTCATTAGGCTGAGTGAGGTAGCTGCCTCAACTGATAGATCAGGAGGGGTAGCAGCATGATGTTGGAAGTCAGAGAGGCACATTTACCAGGCAGCTGGTTCCTCACACCTTAAAACTGGCCTGCTCTGATGAAGTTAGAGGCAGCCAGTGTTAAAAGTAAGATTCAACTGCCAGTCTGGTCCATTTCTGTACATGGAATTGACTGTTTGCACCATCTTCTTTTTCACCACTGGCAGAAAAACCATTTGCACTGGCTATATAGACACAGGAAGGATTTGGGGCTGGCTTTTAAAATTTTAAAATCTAGGACCAGCCTGGTTTGTCTGTCTATGAAACACGGGTGTGAAACTTGTGGCCCTCCATATGCTGCTGTATTATCTAGCCAGATAAGGGCAATAGCAAACCTACTCTGAACAAGTCTTGGCAAGACAACCCAGTGATAAGATTGCCATAAATCAAAAATGACTTGAAGGCACATAATAACAAAGAGCCAAAACTGAGTGTGATGTAAGTTGTACTCCAGCAACATCTGGAAAGCTACATGGTTCCTGTGCCTGCCACAAGATGGTATTAGAATGAGAAGTAAACTTTAGTTTCCTCATTTAACTAAGGCTGGCAAGTAAGAGAGAAAAGCCCCTGGATCCCACTTCAGACCCCCAAAACTATTCAAAGCTAACAGTGGGCAGTCTGTTTTCCCCAACCCACTTACGCTCGCTTGCCAATACTGAAGCCATCTGCATGTAAAACAGCCTCTCTACCAATGTGTACCTGCAGCTTTGGGGATGGCCAACAGTTGTCCATTGGGCCGCATGGACACATATTTGTCCCCTATGCGAAGCATCACCTTCTGGTCCTGATACTGGAGCTCAAACCAGACATTCTTGTCTTGCTTGCTGTTGCTGATGATACAATCATTGGGACCCTGTGAAAGGGGGAAAAAAATTAGAAAGTATTCTGTACTTCCACTTTCGACAATATTTGGCAGAAACCTCCTGCCAGGGTCCCTTCCAAATCCACATTTATCTTTCAGTGCTGGTTCTTAGGAACCCCATTGCTCTCAGTGGTGGTGAACATTCCAATTGGAGAGCAGGGAGTAGCATTCCCTTCTGTTAAAAGTTTAGCATCGTAGGCAGTTGGCTCCTCTGCCTTTAAGCCAACCTGCTGCCCTCAGCAATGGAGGATGAGCTCTTTCTGAAGTAAAAATTAGCTGCAAGTCAGCTTTAGGTGGAATGGGGTACCATCTTGACCTTCACCTTGGGCAACAAAATGCCTTCTGCAAATCCTAGAAAGCAAAACTTTCCCTTAGTGTGAACAAATGTATCCTGGGAAAGGGTGGCAAAAGCCCTTACTAGCACTGGTGTTAACATGAACAAACAATTCAGGAGCAATGGGTACCTAGCCTTCTTTAATGAGTCTATGTACCAGCTTCCTTCTTGCTATAATAAGCCTTTCATTTGTATCCGTATTAAAAACTACATTCAAGGCAGATGTAGTTTCTCTCAGGATGGATTTAGGTCAGGTTTCCTCAGTGTAATGTTGTGGACTTCAGTTCCCCATCAGTTCCAATCAGCATGGCCAATGGTCAAGAATTCTGGCACTTGTAGTCCAAAATAAGCCTTTTCTGCTGACTAACAGCTCTTGCCATCAGGTCCTTCCTAAAGTTTAATTGGAATCTCCTTTCTTGTAATTTGGATACATCAGTTTGGGTCCTCATCTTCTGGAGTAGCAGAAAATAAGGTTGTTCAATCTTCTATGTGACAGCCCTTCAGATATTTGAAGATGAGTGTCACATCAGAATTCAGTCATCTCCAAGTTAAACATAACTATCTATCTCAACTATTCCTCACAGGGCTTGGTTTCGAAAGCCAGACTGGCATCCTGTTTAGTGACCTATGCCAGTGTAATCCTGGCATGTCCCTTCATTGTTGTAGAGAAAGGAATTTAACACCTCCCTCACACAATGACCCCCGACCTCCACAAACCTGTCTCTTCCAGGACATGGCACTGTGGTGACTGGTGCAGAGTGGAGGGTGGTGGATGAGAAACATTTGGCTTTGTTCCTATAGCCAGATGTGTGAGGATGAAGGCATCCTCTGGGATATCCCAGGGAAGTCCTTAAGAGATCCTGGAGGATGGCGTCATTGTTTTGCATCTGACTTTTGGGACACAGGCAGATGCTTCTCATCTCCCCCTACCCCACCCCCACTCTCCACCATAGCGCTGTATTGGAGAGGCCAGCAGGAAACAAGTGGGCTTGAAAGGAGAGGGGAAATGGGTGTCATGCCACCTGGGTGGAACTTCCCACCCCTTCTTCTGACACATGATCTTGGTCTCAGACTCACCAAGGACATGTATGTGCCACAGTAGCCACGGAAGCAGACTTTCTTTGTGGCATCATCAAACAGCAACTGGAAGATCTCTGAGTTGCCAACAGCCATAGCATTGGCGTAGAGGTCAGCTCCTGCCAGGACAGGAAGGAAACAGAAGGCTCAATGACTACACTTTATAACATCAAGCACACCCACCTCACACTGGCTCAAACCTGTTACAGATCTCATTGCTGGCTGATGTCAGGCTTGAGTCCATTATAAAAGAAGGTGAAAATAGGACCAAAGTCTGTAGTGCTTGTATGTGACACTGCTATCTTAAAACAAAAACAAAAACAAAAAAAACCCACCAGTGACCCTATCTTTATAATGCTCTCTTTAGAACCAATGTGATTAAAAGTGGACTAAGTATTAGGTGTATACCCGGGTTCATAATCTCATTCATATCTGGATTTCTTGAATCCAGTGACACACAGTTCTTCACATGCAATGGTGCCAATATGGGGATTAGTGCAGTCATAGTGCAGCTCAGTGTATGTGCTACAAAGGATTTGCATGTGGGAGACTTCCACATGCAGCTTTCTTAAAGTAACCTATATTGGGAATTGGGGGTGGGATCTTGGTAAAGTCTTACTTTCTCCAGGTTTATACTACTCACCCCTTCAGAACCTTGCTTTTCTGCTTACTTTGTCTCATTTTTGTTAGATATTGTACCTTCTGGTTAGACTCACTAACACTTTCCTTTGACCACCTACCATCACAAATGCTGTGTTTGTTGTTCAGCACCCACCCCATCTTATTATTTTCATATTAGTTGTCCTTCACATGCACTTTTCCCACAAGACTTCTCCATATAACCTTTCCTGCAGTCCTTGCTTCTCACTCTACAGCTTATTCTGCACCATCCTTCAACTGTCTTGCCTCTGGAGCCCTTTAACCTTTAGCTTCTGAAGTGATTACAATTTCCATTTTCATCTAGCCTCAAAGGCTAGCTCTGTTCTTAGGGCTCAGCCAAACAAACAATTTCTCCATTCTTCTTAAAAGCTAAACATTCCTTGTTTTCTGAGCAGAAAAAATAGTTATGGAGTGTCCATGGTCATCAGACCAGATCAGTAAAATCAGTGCTAGAGGGGTTTTGCCACCACAAGTGGCGTCCCAATATTGATAACATTGCCTTCACCCAGCTCACCTGGCCTGCAGCAGATGAACTTGTTAGTAGAAAAGGAACGCATTGAAACCTGGGCAGGGCTGGATTCCATACTGAAGAGTTCATCTCGTCCAGGTTTGTCCATCTTTACAGTTTTCATGCCACCTTCTCGCCCACTCAAGTACTTTCCCTCATCATCCCGCAGGGCAATCAAGCCACCATTCACTTCCAGGGAGTACAACGTTTCTGGGCTCACATCTGACACCAGTGAGCCATTGGCAGCCAACAGTTTGCCAGCCCCATTCCTCAATCCATACTTCTTCACTGAAGACAAAAACAGAAAAGAAAAGAAGAGAATTTATCAGGGATTGATGCTTACTCATGGAAAACAGTCTCCACAGTGTAAGAATGTCTACAGAGCAGCATCAGGATAGAAGCTTGTTTCTCTCTGCAGAATTACTGCAGGGCCTCATCCTGTAGTATCAATTTCCAACATGCTTACCCTCTCCACCCTTGATTTTTTGCCATTATATTTCCCTCCCCAAATTGGTTTTCTTTCTATGTCAGTGTTGCAGATCCTTGTCATTTCTTTTCATACATTGTTCAAGGTTCATTGTCTCCTAGTTTTATATTGATTTGATGCTGTCATTACAACTATTTTTTTGAAGACCTTGTTTTTCTGCCATTGCTGTATTGGGCGGGGGATTTATATATGTTCCTTCTTGAAATAGCTAGGTGACATGCCCCCCCCATCCAGTTAAAATGCATCAAGGCACAGAGGAGTATCTTAATTGAGTCTTATCAGAAAGCCCTGATATAATTAGGAGCAGTTGTCATAGTTACCCAAGCCAGTGGCCATGCTGGCTGGGGGGTTCTGGGAATTCCAAAAAAATAATGTTTCCAAGCTCTGCCCCAGTTAATGAATGCTGTTAAAGAAATCAAGATTTCTGCCATCCACAGTGACTTCCTGGGTAAACAGAATTTGAATTCACCTGGTATATATGGGGAAAATTGCCTTCTGTCAGCATTGTGTGCCACGGACTCCAGACCTATTGAGGAGATGCAAATGACTCAGGCTTAACTTTCTCACACATAAAAAAAAACAAAAAACAAAACAAAACCAGAGGACTAATCTAGAAGTCGTTTTGGACAGCTGAATGCATTTCTGCGGAGTTTGGGATTTTAGCAGACACTGTTCACACCACAATTATATACCTCTTACAATAATATGCTAAGCCACACACTGCCTCAGCAAAGGAAGCTACACAAGTGTATGCTTACCTGTCCAGAGAAGCAACAAGAGAAAGACAGAAACATTCCGATGGGCAGTCTGCCCAACAAGGCAGAGTGAGGAAACTGCTTCAGGCAGCAGATACTGGGGGAGGGCAGCAGTGACAACCTTGCAAGTATTCCTCCTGTGTTCTTTGGCCATTTCCCACTGTTAGAGGACAAGAGTTGTGTGTGACTGGTGGCCAGCCCTGTACTCTTGAAACTAGCCTGTTCTCCTTAGGCTGACGGAGGATTCTGTTTCATTGCTACTCCAGAAGCAAGATTCAGCTGTCAATCCAGTTTACATGGAAGGGGGAGCACTATTTGGTCATTTGCCTCAAGTAGTGGAATACTTTGAGCTTGTCTTGATGTCTCTGAAATTTTCATAAGTGCATGTGTTAAGAGCTGTGTCCCCCCTCAAAAATTGTGGAATGCTCTCCACTTGGAGGCTCAACTGCCACCGATACTAGTTTCATTTAGATGCTGAGTAAAGACATGGCCACTTTGGGACTCAGTGATTTACTTCAAATTCTATGTACAGGATTTTAAAACTATTTTAATCATTTAAACCTGTCATGACTTGTTAATGTGTTTAATATGTTTTTAGTCTATTTTAAATTATTTTTATTGTTTTAAATTGTTTTCACCTTTTAGTACTGTGCTGATTTTACCTTTCTGCTGTTCTGAGTTGATCTTTTGATGTAGGGCAGGGTAGAAATATTTTAAAGAACTAAATAAATAAGAACATTTTCTGCACCACACATCTAAACATGCTCCAACTGTATTTCAGCTATTACCTCACATATCCGTGGGATGCTTTTCAGCAATCATAGCTTAATAGCCTATTTGTGTATAATTCATTTTGTATACAGACTACACCTTACAGCAGAGGAGAGGAAAGGTATGTTACCTCTACCCACTAGCAGAGCACAGCTCAATAAAGAATGACAAAATCATGAACCATTGTTCCAGAGGAAGGTCTAGGTGTGGTGGACAGTCCTGTAGTTTTTATAAGACTTTTTCAATAAACTAGTCAGTCTAAATGAGCATTCCTGTACAAGGGTAGTGTAACAGTGGGACACACAAAAGCACACAAAATACATATTTTTAAGGTTCACAGAATGATATAGGCAGGGTGTGGATGTGTTTGGCAGGGAATACATTAGCATGGGTGGCTCATGCAATGAAGCTGTGTATGTGCACAACTCATCCTATTGTTCTGGGCTGAAGGACCATCTTGCTTGGTCCACAAGCTGGCACTAGATGCTGCCCTGCACATCACCACTAATAATCACATCATAAGGCATTCAGGAAGGTACTGTGTGTGCTGCAGTGCCCTGCTAGATTGGACACAACATCTGTATACATCCATGGGGCATCAGACACATTACATTTTCCCCAGTACAAAAATTTTTAGGGGAAAATATTGTTTCTCCACAATAGAACTGCAGTTTGAGGGGCACAAGAGAGACTGTGTCCAAGGCAGAGGGGGGAAAGAGAAAGTGTATTTAATGTGCAACTAATTGCAGAGAAGAACTTGACTCTATACCCATTCCTTTCCAGCAGACCAGTTGAGAGTACTAAGTGGTGACCATGATCTAACTCGTTAATCACAATTAATGCAAGCCTAGTGTTTTCAGTGCCACTTACAGTGCAATCCTATTTCCATTAAATAAACCTTTCAGAAGTAAATATTGCCATGATAAATAGGGTTTGCCCTAGAACTTAGGATCATAGTCTTGATCATGATCATTATCATCATCAATAACAACAACAACAATTTCTTACCCACCTCTCCCCAGGAATCGAGGTGGGGAACAACACATCCACACAAAACAGTTAATATCAATTAAAATACATCTTGGTTAAAAATACACAAATACATCAACACACACAATATCAGTTTAAAAGAACAACTAAAACCTGTATGTATTAAAAGAGTTTTAAATTCACAGTTTAAAAGTAATCTGGATAGGCCTGCCAGAAGAGATTTGCCCTTAATGCTGTTTTAAATTCAGACAGTATATGCAACTGTCGAATCTCTTCTGGCAGGCTATTCCAGAGTCTAGGGGCAGCTGAAAAAAAGTCCTCTGGGTGACTGTAGCTAGCCTAGTCCTGGCTGACTGGAGTAAATGTCCCCCAGAGGACCTGAGTGTATGGGGTGGATTATATGGGAAAAGGCGATCCCATAGGTAACCTGGACCCAAACCATGTAGGGGGTTAAAAGTAACGACCAATACTTTGTACCTTGCCCAGAAACTAATTGGCTGCCAGTGGAATGGCTTCAATATAGGTGTGATATGATCACTCCGTTGTACCAGTGACTAATCTGGCTGCCGTGTTTTGAACCAATTGAAGTTTCCGAACTTGGTACAGAGGTAGCCCAATGTACAGCGCATTGCAGAAGTCCAGCCTTGAGGTTACCAACACATGCACTACAATCTTTAGGTCCTCCAACTCTAGGAAGCGGTGCAGCTGGCATAACAGCTGAAGCTGATAATAGGCACTCCTGGCCATCGCACCTATCTGAGCTTTCATTTGGATACAGAAGTGCTCCCAAGCTGAGAACACAGTCATACAGTGGGAGCGTAATCCCATCCAGAACTGGTTGACTTATAGCTGGATTGGCACCTTTATAGTTCACATTGCGAGTTTTGCTAATTCTAAATATTTTACTTAAATTTAACTTGTTGCCATGGGACTGAAGGGTATATCTTACTTCTTAATGGCTTAGTTTGCATGATTTCAAGTTCAAATCTTGGGAGACAATTTAAAGCCAAGAAGCCTACACTGGAAACAAAGTTTTCATATCCTCCAACATTTCACAGATGAAAATTGGGACATGTATGGCCACATCAGAATGTGATCAAGATGGCAAAAGTTGTTAATCAGGAAGAACAGACAAGCTAGGAGAGGTTGCAGCAGTTTACCTGAGCCTACAGGCAAGGGCAAGATTCTGCCCTCTCCTCTCTTCTCTCCTCACCCATAGTTAATTGTGTGCAAACTACTATTAAACTTTTAACTCAGTTTACAGCAATTGAAGGAGGCTGAGGGAAAAAGGGGAAAGGGGGAGGAGGAGAGAGAAATTGGGACATTTTAAAAGCAGCTGAAAAAGTGGGATGACAGAGGGATAATCAGGATTGTCCTTACCAAATCTGGACAGTTGGAGTGTATGAGTTTCTGTTTATAACTTGGTTCTACCTAGCTACCACATCATTCCTTATTTTAAGTCAGGTTTTTCTTTTAGTTTCTGTGTGTAGCAGATTGTTGTTTTGCAGTTCAGAATTCAGATTTTAGAAAGGTAACTTTCTAAACCACAAATCCCGACTACTGGCCTGGCTGGCTAGGAGATTTGGAGAATTGTAGTCCAAAAAAGTAAAAGCTCTTCCAAGCTTGGGTTTTCATGATATCAGGATGATTTCTAATTCCAGGTTGAAACCCTATGAAGGGAAGAAGAGACATTTGGGAACATGCCTCAACTCACCTTTGAAATCATAGTAGACTGTGATGACAGATTCAGCTCCCCAAGGCATGTCACGATCACAGCGCAGCATCCCAGCTTTCTCATCACAGCGCACATAACGCTTCTTGTTGGGGCTGTACATTGCAACGTTGGGATGCACTGCGAGGTGTAAGGTCCATTTTTCAGTTTCGGTGGCAGCCTGGGCGAAGCAAGTGACATTCTCCTCTGCCCCGCCCAGGTACCGTTTGGACTGCTCATTCTGGAAAGAGACCTGCCACAAAGGAGGAAGAAACCTCATCACCTGAGGCAGGGAGAGGGGGAATATTTTCGTTGACAATAAAGAAGGTGCCAGACAGCTCAGGTAACGTCATATGATTGTGCAGAATTTGGAAGTCTTACTTTGTGGACTATAACTCCCAGAATCTTGCAACCATTGGGGGATTCTGGGAGCTGTAGTACAAAAGGTAATTTTTCAAATTTGTGCCCCTGTGTTTATGGAGTTGCTGTATTCATGCCCATGATGTCCCACTTGCCCAATTGTTTCTGGGCCTACTGAGAAAAGAGCTGTTAAGTCATAGTGGTTTTCAGTCTTTGGCCTCCCAAATACTTTTGGACATCAGTTCTCATAATCTCTGAATATTGGCCATGCTGCTCAAGGCTTCTGAGTGCTCAAGTCCAAAGGCTGGGAAATACTGGGTTAAGACATTATCCTAGAGCACATCTTGACCTAGGCAGCTCTAACACAGACTCTGGATAAATTATTCTAACACAACTTTCCCTGTCAACAACCAGATTGACCATCACTCTCGTGACCAACAAAGACACATGTTGATTGCTTTTGGTCCAAATGGTTGATTTCACAGTGAGAATTCAGAAGGGTCCTGAGATTAAAATGTTCATAGCCAATTCCAGGACACATGGCATTCTCACAGTTGTCAGAAATACCCTGAAATATTTCACTACCTGAAGGTGGACAACAAATGGTGCCCCTTTTCCTTAAGGTGCATAGTACTCAAATTCAGACAAGTTATTGTGGCATCTGGGGCAAAAACTCTCACAAATTCCTCTCCCTGACAGTAAAAATACATCAACAATCATTCAAATAACCAGCATTTTGTTTTCCTTTGCCTAGTTGTAGTGCTGTTCCCAACAAGTAATAATACATTCTAGTATTACACTAGCAGTGCAGGAAACAGTCACTCCCCCGGGGCTTGTTTATATGAAAAGAAAAAATGTACATCCTGCGCATTATAGGCAATTTACAGCAGTGTCCTTTTGTCTCCATGGCATTTTGGCAAAAACGATAGCATGCAAAGCTCTCCTCAGGGATGTTCACATGGCCGTAAATCAAGATGGTGGCCATGTTTGTTTTGTACGGTGGGGGATGAGGAAGTTGAAGGTGACCTGGCAGTGCCCAGAGACAAGAAAGAGGGCGGCCACCGTGAGGAAGAGGTGAAGAGCTCTGCCCTTCATCCATCCTGGTGGCAGTGGCATCTGATTCTGGCTGCAAAGGGATAGGAGGAGCCACCTGGCCAGCTGCTGGGAGAAAGAAGAGGAGGATGGCTCTTTGCCTCTCTGGCTTCATCTCATCTTCCTGGGCTGGGCTGCTTCTTCTCTGTCCCACGCTCACCAAAGCCTGCTGGCATTGAGCTTGGCGGACAAGCATGAGTAAAGCAGCAGCCCAACCTGGGAAGATGAGATGAAGCTGGAGCGGCCCTCGTCTTCCTTCTCCCAGTAGCTGTCCAGGTGGCTCCTCTCATCCTTTTGCAGCTGGAATTGGAAGCTGCTGCCAGTACTGGGACAGGTGAAGGGTGGGCTGCTCAGTCTCTCCACCTCTTCTTCGTGGTGGCTGTCTCCTTGTCATCTCTGGTTGCTGCTGGGCTCCCTTATTTTTTGACATTTTTTTTTAAAAAGCAAACAAAAAGCACATGATCACTAGCGCTTTTGGGCGCTTGACAGCAAGCCCGCACCTGTGTATGTCCAACCAATCAGATGAAGAGTTCCGCCCTCTCTGGACTACGCAACAAATCACATCGGTGTCTGAACAAGCAGGAATGCACATTTCCTTCAGAGCTTTAAAAAAAATAATACAGGAAAAGCCACGAAGGCTTTCCCCACAAAATAGTTGGAGTTTTTGACCCCCCGCCTTCACATTACATCAAATCGCCATGGGATCCCATTGGCACAAAAGATATTCTCCTCGCATTTAGGAGTTTTTTCACTGTCTATACAACCCCCCGGATTTGCCCTTCAAATCCAGATACTATTATGCTGAGAAAACATCCTCCTCACCACCCCAAACTGGTGTTTCCCCTCCTGCATTTGCTTCTTCTGTCTTTTATACAGAGAATAATGGCGACAGATATTCTTGCAGCCATAAAGAGATACCCACATTTGGGGCAGCATGGAATAACTCTGAGTTTATTAATACAGCTTATTTATCTCATACCCTCTGCCCTCTCCAATGACACATCCACCCCTTCTGAGCAGAATCCCAGCCTGAGAATAGAGATTAACAGGTTGTGCATGTGTCTGAATGATTGCACCTTGCCATCTGGATACTGATGCAGCAGGAAGAAAGTCTGGGGTCCTGGCTTATCCTGGTCACAGGTGACTTTGCCATTTGGATCAGCCGCCAAGTAGCGCTTCAAGGCACTGACCAGGTGAAGCTTCTGGCCAGCCCCTTCTCCGGGGCCAGCTGCCCCAGCTCCATGTGGGCTCACAAACTGAAGTACCCACACCTGGCGAGGCTTCAGTTGCTTGCCAGTGGCTGCCACCTGGAAACGGAAGGGTTCAGCAGTCAGGTATCTGTTGGCTGCATTGACCAGGCCGAATTCTAGGGAGACTGTCATGGTGAGAATAACCAAGGCTTAAATGGCACCCGTTCTGCAGAGTAGCTAGCTGGGACCATTTGAGATTCATCCTGGGCCATGAGGTCACAATGGGTGCCTAGCAACCAGACAAACCCACCAACAAGTCCCACCCACAGAGGTACATCACTCAGGCTAAATTCTTAAAGTAGTAGATTCACTCAGACCATACAATCCACTAGTAACATGCAAGCAGTGCCCTTTATGATAAAGCAGAACTGGTGCTGTAAAGTAATGGGATCCTCAGGGCCCAAGGGAAGCATTTAGTATGCGCTTGCTTTGTAGTCCTGTTTCTCCAAACCCTGGCACTCTGTAACACTGGAGTCTTTTATTCTCACCAAACACAAAGAAAACGGCTAGCAACAGGGACACAATATGAATGTGAAGTCGAAGGATTTCACAGCCGGCATCCATAGATTTTCCTTGGTTTTTTTCCAGGCTGTGAGGCTGTGTTCTGGAATAGTTTCTTTCTGACGTTTCACCTGCATCTGTGGCTGGCATCTTCAGAGAATGGTTGTTTAGGTGTGTGTCTGTGTGGAGTTTATATGCTGTGAACCCCTGTTGGGGAGAATCTGTGTAATTGAATGGTTAGTTTCTGGGTATAGAAATGCAAGGCTCATTAGTGTCTGTTTGGCAAATGGTTGGTTGATGGGCCATTATCTGGTGGGAATCCCCCTGTCCCTGGGTGGAATTCTTTTGTAAGTGTTGAGTTTTGATTGTATTGTTTTTCAAAACTGGGAGCCAGATTTTGTTTACTTTTAAGGTTTCTTCTTTCCTGTTGAAGTTGTCCAGGTATTTGTGGATTTCAATAGCTTCTCTATGAATTCTGACATGATAGCTGTTGGCCTGGTCCTGAACTTCTGTGTTTTTAAATAACATTTTGTGTCCAGGTTGGTTTATAACATGTTCTGCTACCGCAGATTTTTCTGGCTGGCCCAGTCTGCAGTGTCTCTCATGTTCCTTGATTCATGTTTGCACACTGCGTTTAGTGGTCCCTATGTAAACTTGTCCACAGCTACATGGTATGTGGTAAACTCCTGCAGCTGTGAGAGAGTCTCTTTTGTCCTTCGCTGAGCGTAGCATTTTTTGGATTTTTTTTATTGGTCTATAGATTGTTTGGAGGTTGTGTTTCCTCATCAGTTTCCCTATTCTGTCTGTGACTCCTTTGATGTATGGTAAAAATACCTTCCCTTTGGGTGGCTGTTTTTCTTCTTCATTCCTGTGGTTTTTTTCTGGGTCTGGCTGCTCTTGTGATGTCTGATCTGGGACTCCTTATGCTTGTAAGGGAAATCTCTCCCACTGGAGAAAAACAGTGTTTGGTTTGTTGCATTGTATTGACTTAATAATATGGAGTAAACATCATGGCTTGTTTCATACTCATCTAATGAAGCAGACACTAGTCCAAGATAGTAGCCATTGTCTCTTGCAGCATCACGACCCTTGCCTGGCTAGCCACTCTGTTAAATGGGCAAGCTACACTGCAGAACTGGTGCTGTTCAAACCTTTGTTATTCCCACCATGAGTCTCCCTAGAATTTGGCCTGGTCAGTGCAGCCAAGGGTCACGATTTGCATCTTTCTGGATCCTGTTACATTCCATCTTACTCCAACAACTGTGTAAATATGCTTCATACAGTGGGCCATTGATATCCACTGGGGTTTGGTTCCAGGACCCCCTGTGGATACCAAAATCTGTGGATGCTAAAGTCTCATTATATACAACAGCATAGTAAAATGGTGTCTTATATAAAATGGCAAAATCAAGATTTGCTTTTTGGAATTTATTTTTTTGAAAAATATTTTCAAGCCATGGATAGTTGAATTTGTGGGTGCAGAATCTGTGGATACGGAGGGCCAACTGAACCTGAGCATTTATTATCACTTTGTACTACATCCAACAAAGTGGGTTTATATCCACGAAAGCTCATGTGAAAATAAAAACCAGCTCATGTTAAAGATTCTGCTGCATTTCTTCCCTGCTCCTCCTTCTTGCCTCCTTTTTATAGTCTAAGATACTAAACCTCATAGGTATTACATAACTCTGCCCCCTTATATCCATTTAAGGTCTCCCCTCACACATAAGCATGCATGTTAAAAATTGAAGGGGTTCGCCTTCTTGCACTTTGACTGAACAGGATAAGGTAAAGGACACCTAATGGAGTTCAACTGATATTGGCAATATTCTCCCAGTATCTATGTTAGGGCAGGCCATGATGTTGGATTAGAGGTGCACATACACCTTACAATGATCTCCTTTCCTTTCCAGGAGTGGAGTCTTCTCTGCTCCCATCCTCTAGGGATGAAAGAACAAACTCTACAGAGAAATACTTCTTTCCAGCCCCTCCTGCAAAGATTTATTTGCTGCCAGCAGCAGCATGGAAAGTGGGTTCTACTGGAAATAAGCAGAGGGGATTTGGCAGTATAGTCAAAGCACATGTGAAACTGCTAAAGGCTTCAAGGGCTGCATATAACCTCCAGGGTATATGCCCAGGTGCTAAAGAGTAAGCGCTATGTCCTCCAGTTGTTTTGAACTACAGCTCCATATTTAGGCACCAGAGAGCTTAAATCCCAAAGGTCTGGGATTATCGGAGTTGTAACGCAAAACAGTTGGTGGGCAGCTGATTGCCTTGGAGAAATGGCGTCAGTGGAGGCAGAAGCAACCAGAACTGAGAACCACTAAGACAGCTAGCTCTTTGCTGGCCTTTTCCTCTTGGGGCCACCTCTTTAGCACCACTAAACACTAACAAGTGAAGTGGAGGATGAGACAAGAGACAGGACTGATTAGATAGATTGATCTCAGGAGGCCAAATATGATGGAGGAATGTAGTGTAGCTCAACTGTTAACATTATAGTAGGACCCCCATATCCACTGATTCATTATCCACTGATTCAGTTATCCACGGGATACAAAACAGGACACCTACTAGTCTTCCTAGAAAATGCCTAGAGAGGCATCCTCTCAATAGATGTTTTCTGGCCGTCCAAGGCAACTCTATGGTATTTTAAACTGAAGTCCCATCATTTTCAATGGTGTTTGTGCTGTTATCTGCAGTTTTTGGTATCCACAGGTGCCTCCAGAACCAAGCCCCCACGGATACAGGGGTCCTAATGTACTTTTCAGAACAAAAACATCTGTCTGTATCATATCATCATTACATTATTTCCCCAACATTATAAAGATGGGATGATATTACAAGAACAAGCTTTGTTGGCTGGCTGACACAAACACTTTAAAATGGCAGGCTATAAATAAAGATGGGCATGGCAAATTAAATCTGAAGATAGAGAAAATTACCAATATCCAGATACTGCACACTTTACTATAGATTCACCTCTCCTTTAGTTTACATTTCCTACTTTTTGCTTTTGACATTGTTCTGTATTAGAATCATAGAATTGGAAGAGACCACACGGGCCATCCAGTCCATGCAGGAATACACAATCAAAGCACTCCTGACAGATGGCCATCCCCTCTCTCTCTCTGGCTTTTCTTCACAAACGAAGATTCAGGAAGGACTCATCCCGTGCTTTCTGCAAGCGCGCTGATGACTAAAAAGGCCAATCTGAGATAAACAAGTCCGGTTGTAGAAAGCACAGCAGAAGGTCTCTTGGGTGATGTTTCTGAGTTGTGATTCTTTCTACATTGTTGTTTCTCTTCAAGACTTGTTCAGCGTGAGTTCTCAAATAAGGCTGCAGCATTGTGGATAGTGCGTCTCCATGCCTCCCAATGTGAGGCCAGGGCAGACCATTGTTGGTGATCAGTTTGGCCGAGCCTGAGATGTTGTTTCAGGGAGTCCTTGTATCGCTCTTTTGGAGCACCCCTCTTATGCTGAACCGTGGGGAGTTCACCGTAGAGTACTATTTTTGGGAGGCGATGGTCCTCCATCCTAGAAATGTGACCTGCCCAGCACAGCTGTGCTCTCAACAACATGGCCTCAATGCTGGTGATCCCTGCTTGCTCAAGGACAGCAACTGACACATAGTCAGTCCAGTGTATATTTAGGATTGTGCGTATACAGCACTGATGAAAGCATTCGAGGAGTCGTAGGTGGTGGTGATAGGTGACCCATGTTTCAGATCCATAAAGGAGAATAGACAGTACAATGGCTCTATACACACTGATTTTTGTGCTTTGCCTCAGGTGTTTGCTACTCCAGACTCTTTTGTGAAGTCTTCCAAATGCGCTATATGCCTTTGCTAATCTGTGATCGATCTCTTTGTCAGTCTTGGCATCTGAGGAGATGATGCTTCCCAGGTAGGTGAACTGCTGAACGGACTTGAGCACAGATTTGCCTATGGCAATGTGGGGATGGTGGTGTCCGTCCTGTGGTGCAGGCTGGTAAAGAACTTCTGTTTTCTTCAGGTTGACTTCCAGCCCAAACAGCTCCGCAGCTGTTGCGAAGCAGGATGTTAGGTGCTGCAGAGCTGCTTCTGTGTGCACAAGAAGGGCAGCATCATCAGCGAAGAGCAGCTCATGGACTAGATAAGAGTCTTAGTGTGAGCCCTCAGACGGCTTAAGTTAAACAAGCTACCATCAGTACGGTAACGTATATAGATGCCGTTGTCTTCTTCGAGCTCTGCTGTAGCCCTTTGGAGCATCATGCTGAAGAAGATTGTAAATAAAGTTGGAGTGAGAACACAACCTTGCTTCACTCCATTAGTTATTAGAAAGGGCTCTGAAAGAGCATTGCCATATCTGACTTGACTGCGCTGGCCCTTGTGTAGCAAGATAATCATTTTAAGGAATTTGGGGGGTCATCCTAGTTTTTCCAGGATCTGCCACAGACCTTTTCTACTCACAGTGTCGAAGGCTTTGGTGAGGTTGAGAAATATTACATAGAGACACTTGTTCTGCTCCCTACATTTTTCTTGCAGTTGTCTAAGGGCAAATACCATATCTGTAGTACTCCTATTGGCTCTGAAGCCACATTGGCTTTCAGGGAGAAGTTCTTCTGCAATAGCAGGAACTAATCTGTTCAGGAGTATCCTTGCAAGGATTTTTCCAGCAATAGAGCGCAGTGTTATGCCTTGATAGTTTGAGCAATCGGATTTTGCTCCTTTTTTCTTGTACAGGGTGATGATGACTGCATCTCGGAGATCTGATGGCAGTTCCCCTTTTTCCCAGCATTTCACAAGGAGCTCGTGGAATTTATTGTGGAGTGCATGACCTCCGTGTTTCCAAACTTCAGGTGGGATTCCATCAATCCCAGCTGCTTTGCCATTTTTTATCTGCTGTATGGCCTTAAGAGTCTCTTCCAAAGTGAGCTATGTCCAATTCATTTTTCATCGGTTTTTGTATCATATGTTGGATAGCTGAGCCTTGGACTACTTGGTTGGTACTAAAGAGACTTTGAAAATGTTCAGCCTATCGATTCAGGATGGAGGCTTTATCAGTAATTAATGTTTGACCATCTGTACTGTATAAGGAGCTTTGGCCTTCCAGATGGCCATCCAGACTGTTTAAAAATCTCAAGGAGACTCCACCACACTACGGGGCACTTTTGAACAGCTGTTAGGAAGTTCTTCCTAATGTTTAGGTGGAATCTCTTTTCCTATAGTTTCAAACCATTGCCCCGTGTCCTAGTCTCTGAAGCAGAAAATAAGCTTGCTCCATCCTCAGTATGACATCCCTTCAAGTATTTAAACATGGCTATCATGTCACCTCTCAACCTTCTCTTCTCCAGACTAAACATGCCCAGTTCCCTAAGCTGCTCCTCCATAAGGCATGGCTTCCAGACCTCTCATTACCTGGACACGTTCCAGCTTCTCAATATCATTCCTGAATATTAAAAGTATTCAAATTCCTTTTAATTCCTTGCCTTTCCTGAGAGTTGCATCCATTTTTATCAGAGCCACATTTCCCCCTCCACTATTCAACCTAACACCCATTTCATGAAACTGGTCATTTGTTCAGCATTAATTGGCAGGAGCTCTAAAGGAGAAATCTTTCCTAAGCTTGCTACTGGATGTCTTTCACTGGACTTCCTAGGGTTTTCTGGGCAAGATTTATTCAGAGGTTTGCCACTTAGGCTGCAAGTGTGACTTACCCAAGGTTACCAGGGGAGTTCCGTGGCTAAACAGGGATTTGCCACTGAAGCAACTAAACTAGATTGGCTCCTGGCAACCTGCAGCCCTTGGACTGATTTCTAAAGCTCTCCAAGTCAACAGTTCTGGCAAGGCATCTGTTCCCTCGCCCCCTTGACAAGAAGGAAGGGACCGGAGGCGGGGACGGACTCGTCTGTATGCCCTCAAAAGAATGTGGTCTTTTAACAGAAAATTCCTTCACCTCTGCTTGAAATAAAGAACAGATAACTGAGATACCACCCCCTGAACCTCAGGATGTTATACATGCCCCAGAATTACTACTGAGTTCTAGCCACCTCCCAGTTTTGTAATAATTTTTTGTAGTAACTATAACAATTTTTGTAATACCGTAACTGCACTTCTAATAAAATTATTAGAACTTCAAATCCCTCTCCTCAAAATCCACAGTAACCTACAATGGGATTAGGACTGGTTTTCTGGGGTTTTTTTTAGTTCCACAAAAAGCAATTTACTCAGGGATGCAACTTATGTTCACACATAAGTTCAGAGAAACAAAGTGCAGAGACAGCCTGAAGTGTGACTTGTTAAATATAATGATGAGATAGAATTTTAAGCTTTTAAAAAAGCATTTTAATTTCTGTACATAAAGTGGTTTTTGAACTAGTTTAGCATTACATAAAGCCATAGTTGTACAAGGGCTACCCACCCAGCCAAAATCTATCTTATTTATCCAATGCCAATTCTAGGTCACATTACCCACCCACCAGAAAATCTTATTTAGTGTAGATTCTATAAAACAACTCACCCTGCCCCCGTTTAAGAGTTACAAAAAGAAAAAAAAACATACAATGCAGTATAAAAGATTGACAATATCATCAAGTTTATTACACAATTTGCAACCTATCAGAAAAAGACAAACAAATCAAATCACAAAGAACAGGGGTGGAAGAGTCAAGGGGAACCAAGGCTGTTTCTGTCATTCTTTTCTTTTCGCTTTCATTATTTCAAAACAAACTAAAAATGTCCCATTATGTAAAAAGCAACATTTCCAATCCAGGTTTTATGCTTTACACTTTAAGCTGTCACGCCATTTCTCTATGTTAACATTTTTCCTTTTTAAAACAAACAAACAAACATTGAGCTGAATACCTCTTTGATCAAGGAGGTACTGCATCACATGGTGATATTCTTTGCTAGACACCATCCAGCCATCCTTCTTTAGGCCACACAACATCTGTGAGACAGAGACAGGATCCTCTTACGAGGGGGTTTTCACCATGCAGCTGGACAATCACACAGTGTTAATGAATGTAACAGATGCTTGGCCATATTAAAGAGATCCAGGTGCTGGAGACTACATATGCCAGGATACAGTATGCTATCTTAAGTAACTGGGATACTCAGTCTAGGATGGAACACTGAAAGCTGAAACCACCCCTGCCCTCAAGGGTTACATTTCAGAGATGACAGCTTTATCAGATCTCTGTAGCCACTGCTGTCCCATAATACTCCATATGTAGATTTTGATGACACTGGCCTGAAGAAGTTTGCTGACTCAAAGACTGAGTGATTCCAGAAACTCTAGTTTTGTTTATGTCACAGTTACACAAGGTGATGTGGACAGAGGCTTTTCACTGCCTCAAACTGTAGACTGGGATGCCAGAAATCAGTGAGGTATGGTGCCGTCTGAAGCAAATTCATGGGTGAACTCCTCCATAGTGAATTCAATGTAAAATGAGGATGTTGTGAGGAAAGTTCTGGACTTTAAATCAACACGCACGTCACATAGAATTTAAAACTGCTCAGTGTACTGTAATCAAGAACTTCTAGAAAGCCCCCAGCTCGACTCAAGACCCCATTCCACACTACTGCATCAGTCAGGTCTCTGTTCAGAGTACTTCCTTTATAACAAGGAAGGTGGCACTCAGGAGGGGTTGTGCCTGGAAACAAAAGGGTTAGGTAAGAAGTTGCAACGAGAGCAGCTATTGTATAAAACAAAATAAGGAATCTGTTAGCAAATCATCTGTGGATTGTGGACCTGCATTAGCCAGAGTTCAGTCTATCTTTTAAGGGAAACTCCGCATTGTAAGCAGTCTGATGAAAACAGGCCCCTCTAGAGGCTGCCAGGTACCCTGGTTCAGGAACTCAATGGGGTAAGGAGACGAGAGGTGACTGGAAGCAGCAGCCAGCCTGCCCTCCATCCTAGAAGAGAGGGGAAGAAATACTGTTTTCTAAGCTGTACACAATGGTGCTAGAGGACAAGACTGAAAGCTGTTCTGGAAAAAGGTTGAGACTTCAGGAGGACTGGATGCCTTGGTGCCTGAGAAGACAATGCAATGCGGACTGTGGGTATGAGCTCCAGTGAGACTATGCTCATACACCTTGTGCTGTGCTGAAGCACCAGTTCTTCCTACAGGAGACAAGCTGGATGGGTTCCTCCCCAGGTGCTCCTAGAAAAGCCATGGTAAGGAAAGAGGTGGGAGACCTCTGTGGAAAGCACCATTCTCTTTGGGTCCAAGAATCCATGGACTGATGTGGCCCCTGGTCACAGTGGCTCAGACAACCCCTCCCAAACTCCAAGTCATTCAGCATTTCTCCACCAAGCCCAGCACACACAGGCAGAGCTCAGTGCCACAATGTGCCAGATGGCGTTCTGCAGGCAAAGTCACTTCCAAGGAGTCCAGAAAGAGCAGAGGGCAGTGGGAAGGAGTGGGTGGAGAAGCCTCCATCCTTTAGTCTTGATTAAGGAGAGGAGATAACGAGTCCATAAAAACAATGAATGCTTCCCAAGCTTCTGCAAAAAGACAACACAAAGCAGGAAACGTAAGTAACTTCTATAGTATGGTTAAAGGCCATTCTTTAGAAAGGATAAAATTCTTGACTGCAAGGCAGAGCAGCAGCTGACGTTATGTCTAATACAAAGGGGAAATGAGGCAAGGGGCATGCCTTTGTTCATGGCTACAGTTAGAATCCACGCTCAACATTCTATTCATTCAGTCATACTGAGTTACGTATCCAAGCATTGCTTTCCCTCAACTGAGCACTATTTGTCAGAGGAATGGACCCCTCTTTCCTTTGCAGCTCCTCAAATCTTCCCAAAATATAGGCTGATGCGTCTTCTGGACAATATCCAAGAGCCGGAGGTGGGAGAGAGGTTATGTTCCAGTGGGTGAATAGAAGTCTGTATGTGCAGTGTTGGAGATCACCCCTGACACTTGTCAGACTCTTACCACCTCAGTTCCTAAACACACAAAAAGCAAAGAGGGTGGGGTGACTGTAAGGAGATGTACAGACATCCCTTCACATTCGCGGGGGTTAGGGGCAGACAACCCCCGCGAATGTGAAAAAAAACGTGAATAAGAAATGAGCCTGCAGGGGAGTGGCTTTCCATCCCAGTCCCTCCCAAGGCAACGACGGCCTTCGTGAGAGCGGGGGGGGGGGGGGGGGACGGCTTTCTGCGAATAATCGAAACTGCGAATGTGGAGGGGCAACTGTACTTTATTCAGCTGTGCAATTTCTAAACCACCCATTACCACAGGGAAGAGTACAAGGGAATAAAATTAACTACTATGGTTAATTCAAAATAGCATTTTTAAAGGTCAGAAAAGGTCTATCAGTGTTAGTCTCATGCCACTCTTGGAATAAGAAGCAAACTTTATTTTTTGGCCATAGTTGCATGCTACTTGTTACCAACCAGGTCTGGGACTAAAAAATGATATGAATGAATCTCCAAGGTGATTTACAAACGAAGCTAAATTAGATCAACAAACATGCACTGGGGCAAAAAGAAATAGTGGAAGCTTCCAAGGGAGAGCTGGATCTGGGATTTATTGCTGAAGAACTCAGCACTGAGCAAATGCTTTTGTTTTTCAAATGCAGTTCAAATGCAAATGCTTTTGAAACTGAATTTGATGCTTGCAGAACTCTCAGGCATAGGCCTTCATCTAAGACAGGACAAAAACAGGTTCTGCACAAACGAGCATCATGCGAAACATTTTTTAAAAGTAGTAAAATTAGAAACTCTGGTTTGGTGTCAGCACTACCTCATCTACGAATAGATCTCCATTCTAAATACAGCCAAGGGCAGGTTTTAATTATTGTGTGGAAATTTGCTTTCAGTTTGAGAATGTGGTCACACTGCCCTTCCAAGATTTAGGTAAGTACCTGGTAAAGTCCTGCAGTGACTGTGAGAGCACCACAGAAGGTGTCACAAGTGAGTATCTCTGAGAAGTTATTATAAGGCTATCTGGTTGAGTTATTCATAAATTCCAACTTAAATGTCTGCATGCAACAGATTCCAGACTAGGTTCTACATTAACAATTTTCAGTTTTTCTGACTGTAAGAAGTTATATTTGTTATGCATGTCTACATGTTTTATTCAATTTTGCCTTTTCTGAAAAAATAAAAATTGTGCCTATTTTAAAAGGATATGAGGAAAATTATGGGAGAGGAAATTAAGAAAAGGAAGAAGGCATCACTAACCGCTACAAAAAGTTTTACCTTGACCAATTTGGTTTTAAAACATTTAGCTGAAAACATTATACTGAGAATATTTTCTATTCTACAACCATGAGCTAGATACTTTCTTCTAAAAAATGAAGTGAAGATTTCTGAATCCAGCATTAGAGGATGAGCTCTGTCTGATCTGCCAGTTTTATGTAGGTTTAATTTTAAAGCTATAGAAAATGTTTCTTTTATACAGGAACTGAGAAAGAATGGGAAGAATACAAGACAGATCATGTTACTAAATTTTCTCATTCTCCTATATGTATATATATCTATATACATAATTCTCTTGGGTATGTTGCCATTTCCAGTGTGCTGACTGGCCGCTTAGGAAACTGACCAATCAATCAAAGCTTGATTGGGCAGCCAATCAGCACACTGGGGGTGGGAACATGTGGATGTTTAAGTCCTTTCTAAATGTGGCGGCAGCAGAGGGGGTGTGAGGGGGATGGGGCGTGTGTGCGTGCAGTGTGTATGGGACCCAGGGAGGGTGGCATGGGGCACGTGGAGGGAGGCGCGAGGAGGGCAGAATAGGGCATGTGGAGGATGGCAGGGACACAGGGAGAGAGGCGTGGGCGTGAGGAGGGTGGTGGGGGTGCATGGAGGGCAGTGGGGGCGCAAGGACGGTGGCATGGGGCGTGTGGAGGGGGCGCAAGGAGGGCGGGATGGGACACGTGGAGGGCGGCATGGGGTGCATGGAGGGAGGTGCAGACACGAGGAGGGCAGCACGGAGTGAAGGGAGGGCAGCGTGGGGAAGTGGCATGTGTACCGTGATGTACCACGTGGGGGGGGGGGATCAGTGTATGTTACACCGGGTATAGCTAGCCTCTGGAATTCCTGAACTTTACAAAAGTATTGAAGGTTAAAGTGTCCACAAATGAAGCAAGGATAATCGCTGCTTTTGTCTTTCAAATATAAATCACTATATTGTCCTCTATTCAAACTTCACTCTGACACTTCTCAAAACATCTGATTCCAACCTACAGAATAAATCCACTGGTCACAATAACAATGGAGAAGGAATAACTCATGGTGAAGCTGCACAGGAACAGTTAATCTCTGATGCACAGCTGTTTGGATTGTAGGTAAATCCAAAAAGAGATATTTTATGGGGAGTAACTCCCTCTCCATTTGAAAAGTCTTCACTCACAGAAAATACTGCAAAGAGAACACAAGAATGTATGCATTTGTCCACAGTAGACAAAAGATGTATGTGTGGACATTCTGCAATACAAAGTCCTGCAGAAAATGGAGGAAACGGAACTTACCGAGTCAATATTTACATGAAGGCTTATACTTGAAGTAAATATGGGGTGGACTTGTTGGGAAAGGAAAAGGTATTGGGGGAGGGAGTAGCACCCTGGAAAGAGATCTCACTTTTCTCAGTGATGCCTGTCTCGTTCTCTGTCCCTGTCTCTGTGTCTCTCATGCTCCCGGCTTCTTTCCTGGAAATAGTCCTCATGCCGATCTTCATTATGGACCACATCTCGGTGCCTCCTACTGCTCTCACGGGAACGACTGGGTGATCTATCCCGAGACCGGTGTCTTTTTCTGGAAAATAAAACCAAACACTTATGTTTCTAAGAAAGAACAGAAGTGTCCATTTGTTTCCTCTATAAACGACAAATTCAAAAATAACCCCAAGTTTAAACCCCCACACATAGGTTACATTATAGTAAACAAAGAATTTAATAGTACACAACTAATAAAAAGTTTTAAAAAATGGGTCAAGCTAATCTATTGTGAAAGTGTGCTAATAATTATACCAATATGGAAACCTCAACACAAGTAACCCCTAAACAATAACAAATGACAGAACACTTTGTTATTTTAAAATGGAAATTTCTTTTTGTGGAAAGAAATGTTTCTATACTAAACTCTACCGAAAAGGGAATCTAATCTCCTGTTCAAAAACCCTAAAATTTAACATTTTAAAAACACCTTCCCTTTTATTAACTTAGTTCTTTTTTTTATAAAGTCTAAATTCTAAACAAACCTCATTTTTATTCTTGAGGATGCTGCAGTATTGTGGCAGCATTGGACTTTACAAAGGGAGAAAATGAAGGATGCCTGGTTAATAAATCCACCATTTAAATCTTCAAATCAACTGAAACTTAGGGGTTTGAATTCATAAATTACCCAGTTGCAAAAAGCCAATCAGCACCTCCATAATAAAATAATATTATTATATACAGGATCATTTTATTCTGTTTTACTTCATATTATGGAATGTGTGTGCAGCCCTATCTTGTACTTGTATCATACAGCTTCTCTGCACAGGCAAAATAAGTGTATCTTAATCATAATCTCCCTGACTTCTGGCCAGCACCCCTTCCTTTCCCTGCCCAATTTTAATTTCCCTGACTTTCCAGAAAATGGCAAGCAACTATCAGGCTGTAAAGGAAGGGAACCAGTGCACACATGAGACTAAATCATCAGCTAAATAAATCCAGTTATATTAACTCTAAGAATTATATTTGCTGAAACTTACCTGGAGGAACTGCTGCTGCTGCTGCTGCTGCCCATGCTGTAAGACTTTGCTTCAATGCCATGAAGACAATCCTTGAGGGAAGAGACAAGGACGCGACACCGCACATCGTTCGCTACACGTGACTGCTTAATTACAGCAATGGCTGTAAGCAGGGTTTCGATGGCATTGCTATAATCCCCTGGGATGCAACAGTAAAGGCAACATGTCAAGATGGAGGCCAAGTGGTAAGAGCAAAAGGAGATGACAGCAATCTGTTACAGTTACCTGAACTGGCACCAGACACAGCTTTGGAAATGGCACTGCTGGAAATTGCTCGGTTCCTGTTCATGATATCTTCAAATTCAGCATCACTGACAGGGGGTGGCAATGGGCCCAGCTCCCGGCTGTGGTACACAAATATACAACCAATGCTCAGTGATAGAAGATAAACAATTTCAAACAGAAATGTAACAAGCGTCCTTATCTACATGCACAGTGATTAAGGAACTTCAAAATAAGCAACGCCTCACTTTTTGTGTACCTTCTCTTCCCCATCGCTACAAAGCAGGGAATAAAAATAGCACCTTTCAGAACTAACATTCAAAGTTAGTAAACCTTTTCTACCATAATGCAGGGACACGGCCTAACAGAACTAACACTATCAAGAATGCGGCATCACTTTAGTACTCTATCAAAACACCAATCTTTGTACCCTAATGTGCTGACAAAGGTTCTTTGCAAATTATGTTTTCCAGTCTCGCTAACCAAAAGGCTAAGATACCGGTTTTTGAAATACCGCCAGTTTTCATGTCCCTCGTCTCAAATTCCCAAGAATAAAAGTGTTCTCACCTGCTGTGGTTATATGGTGCAGAGGCCTTGCTATAGGCATCTGGTGGAGGAACCATTGCTGCATTTGGAGGTGGAAAGAAGGCTGGGTTGAGATGCAGCGCGGGTGGTACTGCCCCAGGAGGAGGCACAGTGAGATGTGGGGGAAGTCGAGGCGGAGGGGGCATTAGATGTTGGTAGTGGATTCCTGGTGGGGGAGGAGGGACTCCAAAGCTGGAGGAAAGTGGTGGAGGGGGTGGTATTGGTGGAGGCGGTAACGCCATGAGTGGAAGTGCAGAAGGGGGGCGGTTGAAGAAAGGCAAAACGGAAGGAGGTTTCTCAACACGTGGGGGAGGCACAGCATTCTCTGTTGGAGTGGCTCGGCCATCTACTGAGTCTGAGGAATCCCTTGAGTGAGCCCGCGGCGGCACCCCTGTGAGACACCACAGAATAGAAAAGCTCTAAGCACTGTGGGGTTTGGGTAGGGCATAGGAGCCAAAGCATTTTCTAACACAACTTTCTAATGAGTATGTATACCAAACACTGTCCCCACAAACTGAACTCCCACCTTGCCAAAAGAACAAGACTTACCTCTTGCAGTGTGTTAGTATGTTATCCAATTAAGTTTCTAACACCACTGGAAATGTATACTCCCAAGAGACTTGTAATGCTCACTTAAGTACAATGCATTACGGTTTTTAAAGACAACTATAAAGTGAAATGATTATTCAGTGCAAACCATACTTCCCACTGAATCAACTGCTGAATGGTAAGTCAACATTAACATAAATCCCATTGATTCAATGGGTCTGTTTGGACTAACAATTCCATTTACATTATCATATATAGACCTACCATACTAACATAAACTTGAGGACACATTTAACTGAAAGTCTTCCATATTTGTGTCTGGCATACATGTATTATAAGAAGACTATTTATTTATTTATGCCTGCCTAGAGTAAGAATGATTTTTCCCTCTGGTGAAAGCAAATTGCATCCCTTTGCAGATTTCTTCTTCTTTTGCAAGACAGTAGGCCCTTTCATCACCAAGAGAAAAAAAATTCAAATTATATAATAAGAAACCACTTAGAAGAGTCTGTTTTTTTAAACCCTTTGTTGTATTAATCTTTAAGACTGCTTGTATTATTCCATTTGGGTTATAACGATTGCATCTATCACTTATAAGTCTGCTGCCAAAATAAAAGTTCACTTGCTTGCTCATCTTGATCATAATTTCGACAAGTCAAACTTACTGGCAGATAGGAGCTGTGAGAGTGTCTTAGTTAAGGTCGACTAGTAACCGAGTTCATAGTTGAAGTAAGAGTTAAACCGATGAATTGTTTTCTTTTCAGTTCCAGGTTAGCCAGTATGCTATATTATATGTAATAAAGGTAAACCAAAGTACAGTTGCCCCTCCACTTTCGCAGCTTTCACATTTGCGGTTTTGACTATTCACGGTTTGCTCAGGAAGCACCTCATTTAAATCAGCTTCACTTCCTTGCACACAAGGGAGAGGAGCTGATTTAAATAGAGCACTCCCTGACCAAACCGTG
The DNA here is from genome assembly GCA_030847615.1 of Gambelia wislizenii. Taxonomy (NCBI): domain Eukaryota; kingdom Metazoa; phylum Chordata; class Lepidosauria; order Squamata; family Crotaphytidae; genus Gambelia; species Gambelia wislizenii. The sequence goes on from JAUMIR010000001.1 coordinate 342,682,427, forward strand.
CTGCCTAATTCCCTGCTCTCCTGGGGCTTGGCTCTGTTTGGGATGGAGAGCCAAGCCCCGGGAGAGTGGGGACTTCAGGACAGAGGCGATTATCAGTCCCCACCCCCTCGCCCTTCCCAAAACAACGAGCTGCCTTGGGAAGGGGGGGGGGTTGAAAAGCCTCCCTCCCACCCCTCCCTTCCCTTGGCAGATCGCTGCCTTGGGAAAGGGGGGGGTTGAAAAGCCTCCCTCCCCAAGGCAGATCGCTGCCTTGGGAAGGGGATGTGTGAAAAGCCTCCCTCCCACCCCTCCCTTGGCAGATTGCTGACTTGGGAAGGGTGTGTGTGAAAAGGCTCCTCCCACCCCTCCCTTCCCTTGGCAGATCACTGCCTTGGGAAGGGGGGGGTGAAACACCTCCCGCTCACCCTTCCCTTCTCTTCCCTTGGCAGATAGCTGCCTTGGGAAGGGGGGTGAAAACACTCCCACCCCCCAGTTCATTTCTTATTTGCGTTTTTTTCACATTTGCAGGGGTTGGCTGCCCCTAACCCCTGCAAATGTAAAGGGATAACTGTATTCTTTTTTATGTAATGAAGCTGAACAAGAGAGATGAACGTGTACTCTAAAGCTTACGTTCAAAGGTTCCAGCTGCCAAGTATTTACTTTTATAGATGTAGTGTCAAAAACTCTTTTTCCAATACTATTTAGTCCCCATTCTTGGGAGATTCATTGAGTTGGGAGTAGTGGAAACAGCTCAAAAGGCTAAAAACTAAGATCAAATACTATCTGAGTACTCTACTCATTATATTTAAGAAAAAGAAACCAGGAAATTCCAAGAGAAAACGGAAGAATCAGAAATGTGAGACTGACAGATAGGTGACTTGAACCACACTGAACTTTAGGGAAATGGCTGAATAACTAATTCCTGGGTACAACTACCGGTAAGAGTATTGTCAATGAGGTAAAAACCAGTATCTTTTGATTTTAAAAAGGCAAAGGGTTTTAAATGATAACTTGTTACATATTGGTAGAAAATACAATTAAACCAGTCCTATTACATGACAATTTCTAGCCTACTCTGCCTGTCTGGAATAAATCCTCCAGAACAGTATGACTATAAAAACAGCATTCTGTGCTGCCCTTAAGAAGTGAAATGACAAATCTAGAACAAAACTGATTTATCCTGACAATGATGTCACCAAAATAAGAAATGCTGTGGAATCACCAATGGGCCAAGGTTAATTCCACTATTTTCAATTGAACTCGTTACAATGAACTAGCTGAATCAGGGCTTTTGTCTAGGTAGTTCTGAAATAAAGTTATTTTGTCAACTAAAACTAACAGTTGTAAGACAGCAAAGCTGATGAATGGCCTTTCTACAGTTCCAATTCTGTTAACAAATTACATAAGAATGTACCTGAAATTCTAGCTAACTGTTGAATAAAAGTATTACCTGTTAACATAAAAGCACTGGATTATGCAAGAATAGCCTTCCTCCAGGGAAATCAGTAATTGGATATTATTAACACTATTCTCTATTATGTATATTTGAATATTGTGGTTCATGACTTTTTTTTTTAAGGTCAGTCTACTTGAGGACTGACTGAAAGTTATGAACCCCCTCTTCCCTCCATGTACTTAGACTCGCATTTTCAAAGTTACAAGAAAAAAACAGAAGGGGAAAAATATTTTTTGATGTTTGTCTCATGGGCTTTCCAAAGCCTTTCCACAGATCTCCTAGTGTCCATAGAGAACAGGTTAAGAACCTCTGCTCTAACAAGTGGAAAACAACATTATAATTCTAAGTTCAACTACATGGAATCATACATCATTAATCTCATACCCAACCCAAGGATCATAACCTAGGGAATCCATTACCTGCCCCCCATCCTATAGAGGGCATCTGGGGCAACTTTTTAATATTTTTTTTCCTTTAAAAAATTTTGGCCTGGGGCAGGCAGACAGACATCTGCATGAGGCCTGCGGGCCACATTATCCCATCCCTGGTTTAAGTTATTCAATAGAATTTCTGTTCTTTCAACTTAACCTTTAATAGAGAGAACAAATGATTTTCATTAACCACAATCAAACTGTTACTCATACTTAACATTCTCATATGGAGGCTATAAAGATCTGGACGTACAGAACTATGCATCTCAATTTCTAACACAAACAAATAAATCTGCCTTTCCTTCAATTCAATATGAGGATTAGCTCTGGAACAGAGAAACTATGGTTTACTAAAAATAACAGTATTTGGTCTGTATAGTTTAAGATATATCACCAGAACCAGGATGGGCAACTATGGAAGTATAGGGGGCTGTGTTGTTCCCCAGAGAGACCTTGGGGGGGCTCTATGCCCCCATCACACCCAGATCCACCCCTCCCCAATCAAGCTCCTTCTAGGGGGCATTTCCACTATGTTTGGGGGCCATTTCTCTTTAAGACCCAGGATAGGCCTTTTTTTTTTTTTACAACAGGGAGCGGAAGTAACTTCCTGTTCAATTACTGTTTCAAAAAAGGCTTCTCTTAGAAGGCATTTTGGGGCAATGCTTTTTAAAAAAAAATTGCAAAAAAAAATTTTTTTTTTTACCACTGGTAGGCCCAATAGCCTCCATATACAGTGGAAAATGCCCTCCACACACACCAAGGGCATTTTGGAGCAAAACATTTTTTTTAAATCCCTGTGGGGCTTTGTGGGCAACAAAAAAAGCCACGGGGGGGGGGGGGATGCCGCCCACAGGCTACACTTTGCCTTTTGTATTTATTAGGGCATGAAAACAATGGTGAGAGAATACCATCAGATTTAGCTGGGTGTGAACAACATATACACATAGATATACACAGAACTAGTAAGTATAGTAAAATATCTCAACATTCATTTTAAAGAACAAAGAGAAACCCCCAAAGTACTGGGAACAGATCACTGTAGGAGTCTGGTTTTTTTTAAAAAAAAAAAAGCCGTTTAATGCTATCTAACATTGTCATCACAACTGGTTAATAGAGCAAAGTCAGAAAAGGTCCTGGTTTGAAAAACATTTCAGTGTTGTTCTTTCCCACTCAGGAGTTACAGACCCCACAGAAATAATAAAACCGTGCTAACCAAAGTACTGTAGTTACAGTCATGTTTATTTCACACAACCAAGATGGCAATAATATAGAAGGTTATTACAGGAAGTATTTACAAAGATTTACAATGTCTAAATAGAGCCAATATTCTTTTTTTAATTCCAAGTTTTAAAAAGTTGTGTGTCATCTTAATTTGATTTAGTAGGAGTTTTAATATAGAATAGATTCAATATAGTTTGTAATGAGAGATCTGAAACAAATTTTTGTTCTCTAGAGAGGATCTAAAAATAACTGAAGGAAACCAATGATCAAAAGATTCCTGGAGAGAATGGTAGGAAGATGCACCTTCAAACATATTTTGTGATTTTGTCCCTATGTGGCACAATTCTAGACAAATATTGCTAACTGGAAATATTGCAGGGAAATATTTCCAAAGAAAAAAAACACATGATCATATAACCCCAATGACACAAATAATAACAGCTGTGGAAGTGTGTTATACCACCATCACAAATAAACTAATGACAACAAGCTAAGAATATTTTAAAATGTAACATTCATGTTTCAAAATAAAGCATGCATTTGATTATAGTAAGTTCACGCTGTGGTCGACGGATTTAAACCACTCTTAGCTGTCCACTATTAATATACAGTCGTCCCTCCACATTCGCGAGGGTTATGGTCTCGAGACCCCATGAATGTGAAAAAACCGTGAAAAAAAAAGGCCTCCTCTCGCCCTTCCAAAGTGGTGATGGGGCTTTTCGAGTCCCACTGCTGCTTGGGGAAGCGCCTCCCGCCTGCCTGGCCGCCACCCCCCCACGCCTGATGCGCTTCCCTGGAACCGCCTAGGGAAGGCCGGGGATGGCAGTGGGAGGGAGGGTGGCTGGCCAGCCTCTCCCCAGCCTTCCCAAGGGGGCTCCAGGGCTTTGAAACCCCGAGCCACCTTGGGAAGGCAGAGGAAGGCGGCAGGAGGGAGGGAGTCTGCCCAGCTTCTCCCCGGCCTTCCAGAGGGGGCTCTGGGGATTGAGAGCTCCATAGCTGCTTCGGGAGGGTTGGGAGGGGTGGAGGGAGCACGGTAGAGAGGCTTTTCAGCCACCCCCACCCTCCAAAGCCGCGACAAAGCTTGGAAAGCTCAATCGCGGCTTTGGGAAGGGCAGTGAGGGCTAAAAAGCGCCTTTCCCGCCAACTCCCTGCTCTCCCGGGGCTTGACTCTCCACCCCAAATGAAGCCAAGCCCAGAAGAGCGGGGAGTTGAGCACCTGGCTTGCTCAGCAAGCACTCCGTTTAAATCAGCTCCTCTCCCTTGTGTGTGGGGGAGAGAAGTTGATTTAAATCAAGTGCTTGCTGAGCAAACCGTGAATAGTCAAAACCGCGCAAGTGAAAGCCATGAATGTTGAGGGGCAACTGTATAAGAGATGAATATAACAAAAGCAACTTCAAAGTGTTACATCTGTGGATTTTCTCTCTCTCTTTTTTTCTTTTAACTATAAGCTATCTTGAGGTTAAGGCAAGGCACAGTATAAATGAATAAAATTACTAAAAACAGCAAATGTGTATTTCTCAGGCCCTTTGGCCAAGGATTCAAAGTGGCGGAAGTCATTTACCAAGGCCTTGTCAAAAATGATGACGTGCCAGGATTACTGTCAGACGTTGTCATTCACCAGTGCGACCTCCTAATGAAGACAAGACAAGCCCCTTTAAGCAGTTTTTCACAGGGAAAAGCCTGATCAGGGCTAAGAGCACCTCTGCTTTGTTTCAGGATTCAGCAACACTGCCTGATTCTTCTACTAGAGAAGTGGATTAGCACTGTGACACTCCACTGAAGTATATAGAAAAAGGGGACCATTACATCCAGCAGAAAAATACTATCACTTTCTAGGGGAGGACATAGAAGATTTTAAAAGGAAAATAAAACTATGATTGATGAGTTATAGCCAGCTAGCTCCATCTATTTAAATGAAGTTGGGGGATTAAATCTGGTCATGGACAAAAGTAAGAATACCTCTCTTTTTAATGAATGAGCATGTAAGTGACAATGGCCCTGGGTACTCAGAATCTTGCTATACTTCTCACAGATGGTGCCTTCAACAGCACAGAGGTCAGAGGTGAGGCACCAATTTAACAGAGGCAGATAAACAGCCACCATACCATTGCCATTGTAGAAGGATCAAAGTGATGCCCAGCTAGAGCACAGCATCCAGTATTGGGCACTTTACCTTTTCAGGGATGCATTAATTCTGGGAAAGGTCCAAAGAAGAACTATTAACACATATGGTGGATTTTAACTATAACAGCAGGCTCAAGAGTTTAAGCCCATTTAGTTTAAAGAAGGATGAGCAAGAGACTATAAAATATCTTCACATTATATCAACTGGAAAGGGAGCATAATAGCTAATGTGGCTTTAATTACTCAACAGTCATAGGAAGAGCCTCACACACTTAACCAATGCCCCTAATCCCCCTCCCTGCTTTGCTCTGTATTTAACCAGCATATGCACTCCATCAAACTTACGTTTTCGGGCCTGTGCCTCAAACTGTGCAAGATTCTGTCGGGTAGCCAACTTCACTTCCATCTTATCTCCATTAAGAATCTTCCCTGGCAGTAGCTCCAGAAGTTTGTGGACAGAGTTCTCAGAGGCAACCACCACTTCTGCATACCTGTTTGCAGAGCCACAAGAAAATTAATTCAACCCCCTGGGGAAACAGTCTCTCAGGAAAGACCTAGCAAAGACAATATATCTTTTTATACATGTATAGCCTGAATAACAGCAGAGAACATTAGCTCCCTCCCCTGCCTCACTCCTGAAGACAAAGCTCCTACTAGAGAGAGTGGAGCACACTGCACATTGCTGGAGATTACTGTGTAGAACCAGACACAGCCCACCTCATTCCTGGATCAGTTACAACCAGCAAACCTTTATTTTGCAGGTGGTAGCTTTCAGACTGGACAGCCAAAGTGATTTCTTCAGCACCTTAAAAATTAGGAGGAAAACCAGTCTCATGGCTGCATATCTCACACACAACTACCAGGCACCCTGTTCATTAGGCTGTACCTCCCAACATCCAACTGTCCCTCAGAATGCTTTTAAGAGTTCTAGCAGTGCTCACCCTTTGGACTGGCCATTAGCTCTATTCTCAGCAAACTTGAGCTCCACCACATCATAAACACCCACAGAGCGGATAATTCGGGTCAGCTGCTGGTCAGTTGTCCACTACATATGAAGAGGCAGAATGTTACAAGACATAAGCGAAAAAGTTTTGTGGGATACTCACCCCCTTTTTATTAGTAACACTATTTAAGCACCAAGAGGATATTCTCCAGCTCCCATTTTGTTTCTTCACTAATTCTAGTCAAGGAACACTGGATCTAGTCTTTGCTCACCACACCTTTTGGAGTGGTGGCTGCAGGAAGTTTAAGAACACAGATCTCAAGTTTAGAGGACACAACTTCAAAAGCAATCCAACTTAAATTTTCAGATCTTTGTCCAAATGAAATAAACCCCTTTTCCTGTCATATATAAAAAGGAAGAGCCCCATAGCTATTCAAAATAACTGAGTAATACAGAGAGCAAGTGAATTTACAGCCACTGAGCCAAGAGACATGGAACAACCAGAGACTGCAGTAATCCGTTTTGCATCAGAGCACAGACTCTGTACCTTGGGATTTTAAGGGTTTTGTTCCATTAAGAGGAGATTAAAAAAACACCAATAAACATAATATGGATTGATTGTACCTCTTGCTTAAAACAGAGTTGGAAACTGTGCAATACAGGTCACAATCAGCCAAGACTTCTGCTGTAGCCCCACCCATATGAATATTTTTGGGTTCCAAAATAAACATTTCCAGAGGATGCTATTCTTTATTTTAAAATTATTTCAGCTCACACTCAAAACTTTTTTGAGCCCAAAACATCTTTGCCTTACAATTAGATGACTATCAGAAGAACATCACATTCTATTAACATGAGATGCTCTTTGCTTTGTAGGCAAGAATGCATGTCTTCCCCTCTACCAGTGCATGTATAAACACCAGAGTTGACTTATTGGAAATTAAGAGTTAGTTTTTGAAAAAAGCAAGATACGATAATTTAGGAGTAGATACCTCTGGCTCTGCAGGTTCAATAAGACTCCCATCACCCTTCACTGCCATCTATGCTAACTAGAACCAAAGGGTGCTGCAGTCCAAAATTTGGAGGGCTGCAAGTTGCCCACCATTATACTAAATTAATACACTACAATGAAGTGTGTCTGCTGTTTCTACATTTAAATGGCTCAGAGCCTTCTTATAGTTACTGAAAATGGAGACTTGCAGCAAAACTACCTACCCCCACACATAGTGTAGTGATGCGACATTATTAAGAACTATGGGTCTACGGCAGGAGTGGGCAATCAGAGGGGCAGGGAAGAATTTTCATCCCTGTTCCCCAACTCCAAGTGGGTTGTGCTTCTGTGATAAACAGAAATATGAGGATGTGTCAGAAAAACACTTATGGCTACCATTTCCTGGTTTTGTTTTGCTATTTTCACCTAACTTCTGCTGACAGATTTTTTTTTTGGAGGGGGGGGGAGATTTCAAGGCAGAAGGCAGCTCCTCATAGCAGGGAGGGGAACATTTGGAAGAGTCTAGCTTTTGGGGGGAGGTTATAAAAAAAGAATCTGACAACGATATGCAACCCATAGCCTGCACGTTGCCCAACTCAAGATCTACAATAAGAATGAAATATAAAAACACTTTTCCAAATGATTGAAGGTTCTGTAAAACACACATTTGTTATACCCTTTACTTTTTGCTTCTATTTAGGGTGTTCACTTACCCAAGAGAAGCTGCCCACATAAACAGCAGCTCTCTTATTGCGTAGTCCACTGTAAGTATACAGGATAGCAGGTGATTTACTATTTGGCTTGGGAGACTGTTCTTGGCTGTTTTCAGGTGGTGGTGCAGTGCTGCTAGTGCAACTTTCAGAAGGTTGTGAGCTGGCAGCTAGCACGTCGTCATATAAATCCATCTGGTCAGCATTACTAAACTCAGAGTCCTAGAAGATAGGAAGATACCACTGAAAACTTGCAGAATGAAAGCAGGGCCAACACTCCATCGTAGCTATTTTCTTACAGATTTAACAGCAATGCACTTAATGAAATCTTCAATCTTCACAAGAAACAAAACTACTTTCTTAAAAAACAGGCGGTTGTTTTTCTTAGCTGCAAGGAGTAGAAGAGGGCCAATTATTTCACAAAGCATTCCAGCACTCTCTCTTTGAGATGAAGAGTGTGCTTGCTTCATTGCTGTCGTTAAGTGCATAAAGATATTTGCCTCTCTCTTCCTCAGAAAGCATGGGTTTTGGCACTATGCTTCTTTCCCAGCTTTACAATATAAGCTTAGTACTGGTGAACCAGAACCTTATTTTCCCCCACTGCCCCATAAAGATAAAAATAATTCAAAAATATTTTCTTAATGATTAGAGAGGGCGATCATCTTATATAGCTAGTTACTAAGAGACGGCACAACCCTATGACAAAAGGAGAAATGTTCCAAGTTAGCTTTAAATATCTGACTGGATGCCATGTACATGATGGAGCAACCTTGTTTTCTGCTGTTCCAGAGACACAAACCAATGGATTCAAATTACAAGAAAAGAGATTCCATCCAAACATTAAGATCTTTCTTACTATAAGAGATGTTCTGCAGTGGAATAGATTGCCTTGGATGGTAGCTACTCCCAACTAGAGTTGACCCAGTCAACCAACAGTTGAATGGTGAGTCAGCACATAGATAAATCCCATTGATTCAATGGGTTTACGCTAATCAGGACTAATGAAAGATTTAGGCCAGTAATTTTGAGATGGGAACAAACCTACCACTGCACTGAGAAGGCAAAGGCAGCCAATTTTACTTGCTTCTGGCACTTTGGGAGAAAGGTGGAACAAACTATGAGTTGGATGCAAAGCCACCGTTCAAGCAGACTCACTGAAATGAATGGGACATAAAATAAGTCAAGACTAATACCCCATTAATTTCAATATTCTCTACTCTAAGCATGACTAAATCTGGATCCAACCTACTGCTGAATTGGGAAGTATCTATTTTGGAATCTTTTAGTAGTATCAGGTTGTCAGCTGATTGCATAAACTGATCAGGTTGTGTCAAGATTCGTACTGAACTTCATTGGAAAATGGCCTCTTTTTAAATCCAGGGAATTTGCCATGATTTTATTTATTAGCATTTAACATTTAAAGATTCCACAAAAATCAGTTATGGCCTTCAGTGGCTCATGTTGCAATCCTATGTTATGAGGGCAGGGGTATTCACTGTAAAACAATTTAATAAATGAATAAGATATGCACAGTCAATCTAAAAAAAGTGTCACAAAGCTGAAGATGTTAGAACAGTATGGTCTATGTTCACATCAATAAAATCAAGAAAAGTATCCCTTAAACTTGCTTAACAAGCATCATTTAGAGATATATAACATTCTCCTCTCTTCATACCATGTAATCTGTCTCAGTTTATACCTATAGCAGCCAACTAAAGTTTGAGCTATTTCGACAAAACCAATGTAGAGTACTGTTACTGCAGCTGGCAAATTAGTGTAGTGTAGAGTATTTACATCTCTCCATAGGGCCTAAATACCCTAAAGGCTCCACATCCCATCTGATCTTGGAAGCTAAGCAGGATCAGCCCTGGTTAGTACCTGGATGAGAGACAGCCAACAAATACCAGGTGCTATAGGCTACATTTCAGAGGAAGGAACTGGTAAAACCACCTCTGAGTATTCCTTGCCTAAGAAAACCCTACGAAGTTCATCAGGTCATCATAAATTGACAGACAACTCAAAGGCACATACAGATACATACACTTTCTAACTAGAAGGAATTTTCTGTTTTAATTTGGTTAAGAGTTATGCACAATGGAGATAAGCAATCTGGCTGCGATACACGTTTGCCTTCAAACATTTATCCTATTAAGTATCTAGAATACAATGATGTTATCTGGGTATGTAAAATCATTTTAATTGTAGTTCCTGCTTTGATTAATCTTCACAAAAGCCTTCAAACACATAATATAGCAGCAATACTAGTAATATGCCATAAAAGACTAATTTGCAATACATAACAGATAGCATACCTCAGCAACTAACCTTACTACAAACAAATTATGAATCTCAATTAACAATAACAATGACCTTAAAAGAGTGCATTTGAACCATTTTCATATTTGTTATTTACAAAGGTTTCACTGCATTAATTCTCTTTTGTTAAAGGCCTCTTCTAACTGTAAACCTGACAACTTCCTTGCATTAGAGAAATTATTTAGGTCTTTCCAGTGTTGGAAAGTGAAAGGCAAAGTGAAGACCTCAGTGTACACGATGATGCTCATTTTCAGACAAACCAAAAGAAATAACAAAAAGTCTGGTGGCACCTTAGACTCATATGTCATTTATTTATTTTATTAGATTTATACCCCACCTTTCTCCCAAGAAGGGACTCAAGGCAGCCATCTGTCTCTTCACTTACTTTTGCTGCCACAGACTTAACACAGTTAAGCAGTTGGAAATTAGAAGAAACAAGACACACGTGAGTCTTCTAGCAAGCATGGATGGATGGATGGTTATTATAAGGCAGCAAAAAGCCCACAAAACTAGAAGGCTGCACCATTAACTTTAGACAGAATCACATATTCTGTTGAAAATTCCAAGGTTCATATTCAAAGCACTTGGAAGTTAAGTGGTGGTGGTGGGATCTGAAGCTCCTTATTACCTGTGTCTGGGGCAGGCAGCCTCTTGATTTTATTGCCGTTTCCTACATATTTTTGGAATCGTGCAACAGGTTTGACATGCATGTTCTCCCACATGTAATAACAATCCCAAGAAACAGGCATAAAAGGTACATTTGACCCTAAATGTTACCTCTTGCCATAATCAAATTGTATTCATTTGCTACTGCATTGCTGCTACCTTCCTCTGTTCTTTCCAAGGGTAACAGTGTTTTCTAGGAATACAGTGGGCCCTCTGGATTTGCAGGGGTTCAGTTGCAGGACCCTCCACGGATGGTAAAAAATGCAGATGATTGCACCCCGCATTATTAAATTCCGGCAATGTGCAATGGATGCATCAGCGTGCATGTCACCACCATTTTAGGTATGGGATGTAGCATCTGTGACCAGTTGAAAATGTGGATCAGGAGCCCCACAGATCGGGAGGGCCCATTGTACTAATTTCTAATTCATAAAGTAACAAACCTGTGGATTTATATACCCTTTCCTTGCCTGTTTTACAGCTCTTTTTTTCCTAGACACTCTTTTGCTTGAGAATATTTTAGAGAATGTGAAAAGTGAAGTAGGATCAGCTGACCAAAGGAGGTAACTGTGTGCTACTCTATCGTTTAGTGTACAGAATAAGCTTGGGGGGTTCATTTTGTTGCTTCAAATCACAGAAGCAAATCAGAAAGAGACAGAAGAAAACACTTTCCTTTCAGAGCCCTGCTGGAGACTTCTGACTTTTGGGGGCCCATACGCCCCCCCATTCAACTAGGCTCTTAGCATGTGTGCTGTAAGAAATGGGGAGTAAAGGAAGCCAAAACACACACGTGTACACTGACTTCTTTCATTATTCTTCTTTGTGGACATCACAGTCCAAGCACATGCAGAGATCAAATGTAGCTGAAGACAGGACCCAAAATAATATGCATCATTGTAAGCAAGTATTGATTCCAAATGTGATTTTTTCCAGCTTAAAAAGTGTAACCATCATCTAGCCATCTCCTGGGAAGCAACTGCAGAAATCATACAAGGCTTCTGGAATGTGTAAAAAAACCACCTAAACTGGAGGGTCAAATCCTTGGTATAGCTTATATTTTCCTCTCAGCACAATCCCAACTAGGAATTCTAGGAAAATACATAATACAGATATACAAAGCTAAAATAGCAATTTACATCAGTAATTAGCAATAATTTAACCTTGTGAGGTTATGGAAACCCACTGATTGACCTTGAGCAGGTCACCCTCTCTCAGCCTCCCAGGGAAGCAATCCCCCCCCCAACAAATTCTACAAACCCCATGATAGGTTTGCCTTAGGGTTGTCATAAGTCAGAAATAACTTGAAGAGACATGGCAGCAAATAGAAAAGACCTTCCAAGATCATACAATTGACTAATCTTTTTTAAAAAATGAAGAAATTTGAGAAAATAGTATGATCATCAATATTCATTCACAGCACAAGTCTGTATTTTACTTTTTACTCTTCTGATAGAGACTATTTCTAAAGGAGATAGCACACAAGCAAAGCATGTCATGCGCTCATGCTCTTTGACTATGTATTCCCATTGTAAACAAGTACACAGCTTTCAGTAAGTACCCCTTTTTTCTAGAGGCAAAGCGATATCCATCCATGTGCCCCAAAGACCAAGACAGGGCCCTAGGGTCACTGAGACTGCAAAACAATGTCCAGTGCAGCAGATTCACATTACACCAGAAGGCCATGTGTGATGTTGCAACAAGTTGGGTCAGCACTCACACATTCAAAATTACTGCAACGGCTTGGTTGGTCTCTGCAGGCAGGGCAAGGTGAGGAAGAAATCAGCTTTGAGAACCCAACCTCAGTGACCCAGAGGAAGATCTGCAGAAATTCCCATGAAAGAGACAGACAAGCATCATGACTATTCATTTTATCACTGTCACTGATTATCTTATCGTGCTGGCTGTAAGCTCAACAACACTGGAATCCTTAACAGACACATACAGTAGGATCCCAATATCTGTGGGGATTGGTTCTGGGGGCTCCTGTGGATACCAAAAACCGTGATAACAGTGAACACCATTGAAAATAATGGGACTTCCGGTTTAAAATACCACAGAGTTGCCTTGGAGGACCTAGAAAACATCTAGATGCCTCTAAGCATTTTCTAGGAAGACTCTATGGTAAGTGTGCTGTTTTGTGTCCTGTGGATAACTGAATCAGTGGATACAGGGGTCCTACTGTACCAGGAATCATTAGGTATTGAGTTTATGTTCTACCCTGCCTATCAACAGGACATGAGTGCTGCAGGGGACTAACAACTCTGGACCAAGGGACATGTGAGTGAAGCAATGGGTGGGAGAAAAAAACCATTCCAGAAGTTTTTCCCAGCCTTATCAGAAGAGAACAGGAATTAAACATTGGACCTTGAGTATAGAAAATATGTTCTATTTTACTGAATGATGGTATTAGGTAACATACCTAGATATCTATTATTGTCAAGCAATTCTACTTAGTGTGAATTTGGTACCAGTCCTACTGATAACTGAAAATTCATAACCATACACACTGGAGTATGGACCTAACAGGAGGGGAAAACAGAGACAGACTATGGATTTAGGTCTTCCCATTTCTAAAGGGCTCAATCTTTCTGTATGTCTCCTTCCTTTTTTCAATTAGTCTGTCTCAACTGGATGTCTACTCAGATATAAGTCCAGCTGAAAGCAAGAGGGTTTTACTCCTAGAAAACTGTGTACAGAACTGCAATCCTAAGGTACCAATTGTAGTGCATCAAGAATGTCAAATAGGAACAAGCATTGAAGTGGAAAGCAGAATTTGCACTGTGGCACTCTTACCTGCTACTCTAAGGTATGAAAGCTAAACGCTGTAAAAGCAACTAGAGTGCTGTTGTAGTTTTGTTACTTTGTCGATGTGGTACTATTGACAGGACAGGCTACAGCCCAACTTTAATCTGTATGAACAAAGTACTCTTGTGGCAGTTGGCCTGCTGTCATCACAGAAGGTGGCTTCAAATCCATTTAAGCAGCAGAATCCTCTCAACTACTTCTGGAAAAACTTTCTTTTCCACAGATGTGAAACTGCCAAGTAGAATGTAGTTTCACTTTCTTTTCTTAAATGAAAACCAGTCCTCTCTCCCCACCCCACCCCAATACTGGCACCAGGTCATTAATCGGCATCTCTTCCAACTTGCATTCTTTACTTTGGTGCACAGAGAAACAATTTGAAATAACGCTAAGGAACATCTTCAATCCCATCTTGTGCATTAAATTAATTCACAACAAATGGCAAAGATGAAAAATGTATTACAAGTCGACTTAACACCGTTTAGGTTTGACTCAACACACCTGTTTACATCAACAGTGGCAAAATCCCCCCCCCCGCATCCCATGCTCAGCATCCAACAAATCCCTTGTGTAAGTCAAGGAAGCCACAACCTTGAGCTGGCAAGGCTTGAGCCAGGGAGTTGATTACCATTCTCTCATTCATGGGAGTCACCAGAAGTTAGTCAAAATATCAATTTTAAGACCCATATTCTTTCCTGGCAGAAAAAGACTGATAAGCTGCAGAAATATTGGGCAATAGAAGATCCCCTGTTCACTGCCCAGCTCCAATCCACCACCCATTAGAGTTGCCACAACTCAAGTAAGGGATGTGGACAGACTTGGTTGCCCATGTCCACCCAGCTCCATTCTTAAATCACCACAGATCAGCATCAGAATATGAGACAACTGTGTAAGCAGTCATGCTAAGCTGGCTGCACATTTCAGGACAATTTATCAGATCTCAAGGTGAATCTGAGTACTGGCTGAAAGTCTGGCTTATTTGGAGCAGGGGAAGTTTCGCTTCTTAGGTTTCCTCTCCCTCCTTTGGGCGGGCTGGGTGAGGCGGCGCCCACTTCTCCCTCCCTCCCTCCCTCCCTCCCACCGGGCAGGTAGGTGTACAAAAGCGGCGCCCACCTGGTTGAACTCCTCGTCGGCGTAGATATCTATGAGGTCCACTCCTTCCGACATATTTTCAGGAGCGCCACTGAGGAGAACGGGGGAGACGGAGAGCCACACTGCGGGGGCAGAGCAGAGGGGAGAAGGAGGGGAGGAGGAGGAGAGTTAACGCTAACGCTAACGGCAACGCCAACGACGGCCCAACGCCAGGCAGGCCCACCCCGCTCGCCCAACGCCTGCCTGAGGGGCCGCACGGGACGGGATGGAGGGGCCGAGAAAGGCCTCCCTCCTTCCCTCCCCCTCCCGGCCGCCATAGCTGCGCGCGCACTCCCGCTCCCACCAGTCATCGCCTCCTTTTTTCCCGCGCTCCTCGGAGAGAGACCACCCGCCACCCACCCCCTCCCTCCCTCCCTCCCTTGGCACCTCATCCCCTCCCGCGCTGGCGGTGGCACCACCGCTGCCGCTTCGGCCTCCCCCGGTGACGCTACGCAAGGCCCACAAAATCCCAAGCAGGCCCAAAGCGCTGTCGCGCGCGCCAACCTCGCTCTCCTCTCGCTCTCTTCCACAGCCAGCACCTCCCCCCGTCGCCCCGCCCCTTCCGCCCTTCATTCCGTGAAAGGCCCGCCCTTTCCGGTCTCGTCATTGCCGGCGCGCGCGCAAACGAACGAAACGAAACAAGCCGGGCGGTCGCGTGTCTATGATAAGGAGGGAAGGCTAGAGCGGCGGCTGAGGAGGAGGACAGCAAGATGGCGGCGCTGGTGGCTCGAGTGAGTCAGCTGGACTACACGGGTGGGTCGGTTGGGGGAGCTGTTGGCGGAGGCGGCCGCCGCCGCCGAACTTTGGCCGAGGGTTGCTTTATCCTTCTCCTTCGTTTCGTTTCCCCCCGCAGCGTCTCTTCCTCCTCCCAGGCCGCCTTCTCTGCTCTTCAAGATGCGGCTATCGTGGGGAAGCGCCTTCCGACTCCGGACGGGACCTGCTGGAGATCCCTTTGCCGCCCTGGCAGGCCCGGCCCCACGAGCCCCTGGAGACGAAGCGGGCCAGGCTCTTGTACGAGAGCCGCAAGAGGGGCATGCTGGAGAACTGCCTCCTGCTCAGGTGCGCCTCTCTCGGGTGCCCCCTCCGTGGCCCCCACATCCTGAAGCGGGCCCCCACCTGCTGCTAAGGTGAAGGGCAGCCAGATGCTCTGCAGGGTTTAGAGTAAAAGTTAAAATAAGCCAGTTTAAACGAGGACGCCGAAGTAATATTTAATTATAAAACGCTGAACGGATTTACATAATAAAAACTTACAATAATATCTCGCCCGGGCCCCCAGCATAGAGCCCCGTCAGCCCCCCCCCCAACTCGTGGGGGCCATGGCCCAAGACAGAAGCCCAGTTAGCAGGAAAAGTCAAGGCTTTCACAGCCAGCATTCATAGATTTTCCTTGGGTTTTTTTCCAGGCTGTGAGACCGTGTTCTGGAAGAGTTTACTTCTGACGTTTCACCTGCATCTGTGGCTGGCATCTTCAGAGAATGGTTGGGTAGGAGTGTGTGTTCATTCTCTGAAGATGCCAGCCACAGATGCAGGCGAAACGTCAGAAGTAAATTCTTCCTGAACACGGCCTCACACCCCGGAAAAAACGCAAGGAAAATCTATAGCGGGAAAAGCTTACTTCGAGAAGTATGCATCCTGTCCAATGAGAAACCTATTGGGAAGAGCGGGGAGAGATTTGCCCACTCTAAGAACTGGAATTCACCTTTGTCATCACGCCCAGGAAAGCCAGGGTCGAGAAATTTTATTTCCTTGGCTTCCATGAGGACTAGAACCTTTCCTTAGAAAGATTTGTACTGGCGGGAACAGAGAGGGAGGGAGGGGTGGGATGAAGATCTGTATCAGCTTTGCTGGGTCCATGAGGATTGGGGTCTACATCTCCAGAGCTGTGTTATTAGAGTCCAACGACTGAATTAAAGTGGGTATGGCTATTTTTAGCTTTTTGGCTGCCTGCCAGTTAAAGTTCTTCCTCTCCAATTTTGCATGTCTGTGGTTGCGATTGTATGTGCTGATTTATTTGGGAGTAAATTTAATTGAATTGATAGGATTTAAGTTCTGAGAACTTTGAGCCCCCCCCCCCCCCCGCACACAATTTCCCCGTGGTAGCACTAGCATTACCAACATCTGTTAGATTCTTGGAAACATCCATCCTTCTATTTGGGCTGCATTTTGAATGCTGTTTTGGAAATGACACGCACCCCACCCCCCAAAAAAAACAAGATAAACGATTTTAAGAGACTCACCTGTTCTTTCCTGTCCCTTAACCTACACACACTGCTTTGCTTGTCACCCTACCCATCTATAATAAAATTCTTCACTGCTCCTTCTTTTGCTAAAATAGCTTGATTTCCTCCTAAACCCAAAATTTCCACTAAACTTAGAATTCTGTTCAAAAAGGGAGGCTGGAAAAATGAGAATCAGTTGCAGAGCTTAGAATGTTTTTTAAAAACATTTTTTTAACAAGGTAACTCATTAACATTACTTTTGCAAAGAGTAATAGATACTCATTGCTCACTGGGCAGCAAATATGTTGCTTGTTAGCAAAATGGTACTAGTGCTTTATGTTAGAAACTGTTTTTTTTTAAAAAGCAATTAAGGTTTAGTGCTGTCATGTAGAGCACTTTATTATTACTGTGAGTAGCTAACTCATTTCATAGAAAGGAAACCCTTCTTCACAATCAAAATCACAGAAAATACCACCAGTATTGCCGTAATCTCTCGTTGGTTCTCTTTTTGTGTGTGCAGTTGGTTGTTTTTCTCTGTTGTGTCTGCTATATGAAATATTCTTACTTTGTTCTTGGTTTGAGCATATCTCCACCAAAAGTTGTCCATTCTACTTCTACCATCTCTTTGCAGATTGAGTTCTTGATAGAATATGGGAATATAGATATTAGTTTTTATTTGACATATTAGTTTTCTGTAGTTTGATCAGCTTCCTGGCCATAGGCTTATGTTTAGCACCTTTACTTATTTTGGCCTTCGCTATTACTGTGTTTTATTGTCGTAGTTTCTTTGCCAAAGAGAATCTGAACCAAATGAATGAGAAACAGCTGGATCTTTATGATCGCCTGATTAATGAGCCCAGCAATGATTGGGATATCTACTACTGGGCAACAGGTAAGATGGAATGGTACCTTTTCTGGTCTTTAGATTCTTATGATATTTCTTGGTTCATGAAAGATTACTTTCCACACGTGGCTGTCTAGACAGACATACAGTATAATCCCTTGGCTTCTATTTCTTATGTGTAAAATAGGCTTTCAGTGCTTTGGGGAACAAAGGTTGGCAGTAGCAATTGATTATTGTTTCAGCTTAGGTGAAAAAGTTGATATGCCCATTAAGGATCTGATAATATTTTCAGTGCTAATTGTCAGGATGTTCACGAGTTTAATTGTAGTACATTCTCTATGTTAAGGGGTGGCTTCAGGTTTCTTCAGGCTTAAAGCAGACTCACTGAAATCAGTGGGACTGACAGTCATGTGAGTAATTTGTCCTATTGATTTCAATACATGAATTACTGAAGTCTAAAAGTCTGGATTTAGTTTTATATACACTTGCAAGCTAGTTCCTTTCCATTTAGTGAGGGTTCCTCATAAGCATACATAAGAGAGGTTGGTAACTGCTTTATAGTTAGTGGTGATAATAACTAACAGTATCTTTTCTAAGAAACATACATAGATCATTAAAAGTTCTGTCGTCGTTTGATGCTCCCTCCCTTTTTGTATTTAGTAAAGAAACAGAAATGGCATCATCTGAAATAGTATTTGAAAGATTAATGCTCTTTAGCAGAATCTGTAGAGGATCTACAAGCATTGGTAACAGAGGTGATAATGTTGTGTGCTTCTTTTCCCTTCTATCTCCCCAAAGAAGCAAAGCCTGCTCCAGAAGTCTTTGAGAATGAAGTAATGGAGATGCTTAGAGAGTTTACCAAAAACAAAAACAGAGAGAAGAGATTACGACAGCCAGACTTGGAGTATCTTGTTGAAACCCCACGCTGATCTTGGGTGCTTTTCTTCAGAGGGCCAGTTCTGGACACCACACAACATAAAACTTGGACCTCATTTAACTGGATTCTTTGGAGTCTTCTATGGATTCTTTTGAGTAGCAGTTGTTCTACATATTTTGCTTCTCTAATAAAATTTCAGTGCTTTTCCTTAAAGATGAGAAATACCCTATCCCAAAAAAGTTAGTGATGAGGGAGTCTTGGTTTTGATTCATAATGCATTTGAAGAACAAAGGAGTCCTGGTGGCACAGTGATTAAATGCTGCTACTGCAGCCACAACGTTGTGAGTTCAATCATGCAAGGCTCCAAGGTTGACTCAGCCTTCCATCCTTCCAAGGTCGGTAAAATGAGTACCCAGCTTGTTGGGGGGCAATTAGTTAACACATTGTAAACCTCTCAGAGAGCGCTTAGCTCTATAAAGCAGTATAGAAATGGTATAGAAGTTCCACCATTCCCAGGCAACAATCATGGGGTTTGTAGTCTATCGGGGTGGTGGTGGAATCCAGGTTGAACCAAACAACTTTAAAAGGATCAAAAGAAGTGCTGTGGATAAAGATGCCTTTTAGAATAGGGGGATGTTTGGGAATGCTTAAAAAGTGGAAAAAAATAGATTCTGTTCAGTTGCTCAGTATCTGTGTTCATCACCTTTCTATTACCATGATTCAAAATTGGAGTATGCATTTAACAGATAGTACTTGCTCTTTGTATTCCATTTATTCTTCCCTTAGTATTATTTGTGGCATTACATGTCACTATCCTATTATAAAAGTTAAATGTTCAAAGAGAAGAACTGTTTTGACTTTTTCCCAGCGTTATCACACATTAGCAAGTAGGTTTTCAATCATTTGCTAGGAATAATATACTTTCAAAATAAGTTCTTGAAAATGGCCCTAAGATTTGTAAGGGTTTTTCTTTTGTCAGTGACAGGTTACATACGGTAATTATACAAATAACACTGTAGACAAACAAGTGTTGTGAAAGAATGGTGGAATGATCAGCTATTTTAAAATTAATTGTGTGGCAACTTGAAATATAGTTTGATTCCATCTAGTGTGGGGGTATTCTGCTCAACCACACAGCATTTTTTTAAAGTCATGGTTAAGCTACAGATTTGTCTTCGGCCACTTGGTGTGTCTATAACATTGCCTGGAAACTACCACATGGTGTCATTGTTAGTATATAGATTCTGATTGTGCAGTACTGAGAATAGGTGAAGGATTTATACACAGCCTTAATGAAAAAATAGTTTGCCTGTCTTTGTTCTGCTCTGAGCTCTGTGTTCTGTGACAAACAAGCTTCTGCTTTCTGCTAGGCCTCAGTCAGGCAGTAACTTAACATGATCAAATCTCCCATAATTATTCCTGAATAAATAATAGAATCTATCAGAGTTTTGGCATGCAGGACATTATTTTAAATTTGAGAGTGATCTTGAGACCAACTTGAGTTTTTACTATAAATATCTGGCAAGATAAAATGGAATTCAAAAGTGTTTAAAGCCAGAGATTGAATCAGCATAACTATTGAGAGTTAGCAAGAGTATCCTCCTTTTGGTACAAAACAGCCCCTTCCTACCAGACCTAATAGTAGAGGCTTTGTGGAGCTTTCCAGCTAGCATTCTCCCTGAGCTTTTCAAAATCACAAAAGTAGTCCCCTGCCCTAAAAACAGCTACTACTGAGTGCCCCAAGTTCTTGACCACTGCTTAAAACTGCTAACCAATTTGATTTTAGGATTAATCTGTTCCCTTTTGTCACACAAGAAGAGGTTTGGATATTTACGGGCCAGGCATTCCTTTGAACCCCAATTAGTAGGATTCATACCTCATGCGGCAGGCGCCTGCTTTGCTGGTATTAGGTGGTTTTGATGGTTAAGGCTTTTCTTGACCTGTTTATCTTTTTGTCATGATCTTTTACATACGTCTTTATTGGGGATCACCCACAAGTGTTCTGCAACCAATAAGTTTGGGTGAACTACATTTACACATGGCATCATTTGCCAGCCTCCTGGTTCAGCATTTGTTATGGTATTAACTGTAGGGCTATGGCCTTACAGTTTCTTTGAAGACTTTATAAGATGGATGTAGCTATCTCAGCAGTTAATTGCACCAGTGAACTTTTAAAGTGTTTTTGGTATCTCTTTACTGTTGTTGCTATTTTGCTTACCTACTAATTCAGCTTCTTAATTAGGAGCTCCACATATTAAAAACATTAGTTGGCCAGGTGGAAATATTTGATTTTCACATCACCAACAATGTGAAAAATAAATGATAGTCCTATGTCAAGGTGTCCATCCTATATCAAGAAAAGCAGATTCTGTAGCTAGAATAAAAGTAACATGTTTTAAATGTATTTTAGTCCTAAGCAGGTATGGGAGAGCAGCAGTGGAGCACTGAAACCTCATGTCCCTGAATCACCTGAATTGCACCTCCTGTCAGCCTCACTGTTAGTGTCTGAAACTTCACAGATGTGTTTCAAAATGAGCTCTAGAGATACAGATGCCAGAATATTTGAGGAGGTGATGGTGATGCTTTTATAGTCTTGGGAGCTCTGAATGAGAGTGTGAGTCCCCATTTTGGGAGAAAGGCAGCCTATAAATCAAATAAATTTATTGCTCTATTATGGCTGCAGAAATGTGGAAGGTACACAACCTTGCATGTGTTTTTTTACATCCACTCAGAGCTGTTTTCAATTATATAAGCACCAGGAAAAAAATAAACACTTATTATTGGTTGTGTGATTCGGCCTTGATTATCCAGTTGCTGCATGCTTCCTTGGCTCGATTTGACGGCAGAAATCATTCAACAGCCCATTAAACTAGAATGCCTGCACTGGACCATTGCTAGGGAAATGCACAGCTATTCCCCTGGAATCCCGAAGGGCTGTGTTTTGGAATCCCAAGTGATCAGCATTTGGTCAGGAACTATTTAATGTGTTTAGCATGTATACTATGAGGGCTCTGTACTCTTCCCAATGGCTATAAGCAATAGCATACAGTATTTCAGTGTGAACCTCTTGGTGTGTTTGAGCTAGTTGCTATGTGCTGGTTGCTAGGATACAAGCTCTTGGACTTAGCTGTACGCATTCCACCATCAAGTTCCTAACTTTTAAGGGAGCATTTCCATTCTTTGGGCTGGGGACATCAGGATTCTGCCTGCAACCAGTGCTTTATCTAGGACAGGTAAGAGCATGCTTACCTGGGGAAACCAGATTAATGGTAGCTAGCTGCTATCTTTGGGTGAGGGAAGAACTTGTTACTTCACTGAATTGCTTGCAGTGTTCCTTGGTCATTGTATTAGCCCAGGGCTGTCAGATTCAGACTGTTACCTAAGGCCTTTTTAGGTAGAGCTGCCAGGGACTGAACCCAAGATCTGAGGTATGCAAAGCGTATGAAAATAAGCATGTCCTTATATCTAATTGAATTAAATTCTTTGCATGCTGTGTTTGGAATGTTAACACTGAGTTAAAGGCTGGGGTCGGGGGTTGGAGACATGGGCTGGCCACAATTTATGAAGAAATCTGTTTAGATACAGTTGTGTGTTGTAAGACAAAAAAACTTAGGTATTCCTGTAATTTTCAAGGAGGTAGCTGTGCTAGTCTCTTGCAGCATAAAAAGAAGAGAAGAGGAGAAATAATGTAGCAATACCTTTAAGACTATAGTTGTCCCTCTGTATCCACGGATTTGGTATCCATGTATTTAAGTATTCACAGCTTGAAAATATTCTTTAAAAATAATCCAAAAAGCAAACTTTGATTTTGCCATCTTATATAAGGGACACCATTTTGCTATGCTATTGCATATAATGGGACTTGAGTATTCATGGACTTTGGTATCCATGGGGGGGGGGTCCTGGAACCAAACCCCAGAGAATATGAAGGGACAACTGTAATTGGTTTTATTTTAGTATGAGCTATCGTGGATATAAACCCACTTCTTCAGATACAGTACAGAGTGATGTCCAGTCCTTAAGATACAAAGCATATTTACACAGTTGTGGGAGTGGGATGGAATGTAATAGGATCCAGAAAGATGCAAATTATGACCCTGACCCTAAATTTCCAAAGGCATGTGTAAGGTGATACGTGAGATCTTTCTTTATTCATGAAAGTTCATGCTAAAATAAAAACAAGTTAAGTCTTAAAGGTGCTGCTATGTTCCTTGCCCCCCTCCTTTTTACAGTAGTCACTTAGTGTTGATGTGTGAAAGTAATAAATCAGCTTATCCAAAGTCCTTTTGTTTGGGTTAAAACCTTCTCTGAGAAGATTCATTTTGTTATATCTGCAGTAACACAAGCCCAGATGTTTCCCCATGTCTACTCTGAGAACAATATTACAGGGGCCAATAGTATCACCCACAACATCAGGTTTACATTCACTTGCTGTTTCTCGATCATGATATATACTGGTATGCCATCCTATGCCAGCAATGCCTCTCTACACTCTACATTGGACAAACAGGGCAATCTCTATGCAAGAGGATAAATAGATGGAAATTGGACATTAGAAGTGGCAGTGCCCAAAGCCAGCTGCAGAAGATTTCAACCTCCCTGGACATAACAGTATGGGATAAAAAGGTCACAGTCCTTAAACAAGGAACTTACAAAGAAGAACTAGAAAGAGGAACCACTGAATTGAATTATACCATATTTACAAATTCTAATCCATTAGCAGAGAACAAACCAAAGACAATGGCTTCATGGCACACTACACATATCAACACAAAGAGTCCTTGCTACTGCTTATATGACAAAAGGAATCTTTCCAGAGAAGGGTTTGAACCTAGGGAAGTGACTTTTGGTAAGTAAATATACTTTCATGTAGCAACTCTAACTTCTGCTGCTCCAGAGACTGGAACACGGAGCAATGGATGCAAGCTCCAGGAACAGAGATTCCACCTCAACATTAGGAGGAACTTTTTGACAGTAAGAGCTGTTTGGCAGTGGAACACACTCCCTCAGAGCGTGGTGGGGTCTCCTTCCTTGGAGGTCTTTAAACAGGCTGGATCGCCATCTGTCGGGGATGCTTTGATTGTGATTTCCTGCGTGGCAGGGGGTTGGACTGGATGGCCCTCTTGGTCTCTTCCAACTCTGCAATTCTATGATTCTATGACTACTGTAAACATCTTTATCCCTTTATGCAGCCCTTTGAAAATTTAGGACAAGGATCATGACTTGCATCTTTCTAGATCCTATTACATTCCATCCCACTTTTTTATAAATATGCTTTATATCTTGAGGCCTGCATATCACTCTACTGCATCTGGAAGCTCATGCTGAAATAAAAATCATTCTTTTCAGTCACTATATTCCCAAACATGCACGTGCCTGTCACCCATACTTAGTGTGTTTGTATTAGAAGGCGCTGTAATAGAAATTGTAATGTGCATAGTTGTCCTGAAACAGTATTATCAGTAAAAGGGCAATGCCTATATGGATATATGGTAGCCGCAGGGGCCCCCGTCATTGTGGGGGACCCCATCATAACCCTCTTCCTGCAAAAACATTAGTAGGAAGGCTTCTGACCCTTGCCGCATTGGGCACTGACTGACTGCAGAAAGGGGCAGCCGCCGCGGGAGGGGCAGCAGCAGGGCAGGGAGGCACCTTTGCCCCCCCTCCCTCTCCCTCTGATGCCTTCTTGTCCAGGGAGAGGAAAGGTTGTGCTTTGAAAAAGGAGAGGAAAGGAAAAGCGCCAGGCAAGGTCAAGCTTCCCAAAGGGGTGGAGATGGAGACAGATGCACAAGGTCTGGGGGACCTGTTTCTCCTGGAGCGATGGGACCACCTGAGGGAAGAGGCAGGAAATCTCTCAGCTTGCGGGCGGAGAAGCTGAGGTGGAGGAGGCTAGAGGGCTGCCGAGGGAGTGGAGAGAGAAGCCCAGTGCTGGTGGGAAGGGAAGCCCTCTTGGTGGTTGCCCCTGAGAGGACGGAGGAGGCACTAACAGAGCTGTGTGCTCCATGCATTACAAGGGTTTACTATTTGTTATTTTAAAACTCTTAGCCTAGAAATGTGAGTATCTAGGCCTTTTCACTTACGAAGAAGAGGATTCTCCACCCTAGGTTTCTTATAAACATATTTAATGCCAGATCAATGGGTTTGCCAGGTGGTCTAGGTGGATTGGATAAGGCCAACCTTCAAGCTGGACAAGAGAACTAAATGAGCTCCAGTTTCCAACTGTGTATATTTGTTCAAGAACCAAGCAGAGCAATATTCAGAAATGGTCAATTGCTTTTCAAATAAAATGAAGTATCAAATTAGCTAACTAAAACCTAATTAACTCACCAAAGCAACTTGCAGGTACCTGAAGGACTTCATAATCTTTGACTCTTTGTCAGAGACTAAAAGACAAAAGAAGAATTTCTACACAACTATATTTCAATGAGAGGTGGGAAAGAGAGAGGGACATTCAAATTGGCCAGGGAGGACCTGGACTAAGACGTGTTTCTGTAAAAGCTGTGGAAAGGCAGACAGCAAGTTCCTTAGATACTGAGAAGTTAGTGAAGGTGTTTGTTGCTCAAAAAGCAAGAAAAATTAAGATTTAAGTGAGTATTTTCTTTAAATCCAAAGAATCTAGAAAAGAAAAGCAAAGTCCATTTTATAAATGTTGTAATTTTAAATTATTTGATACAAATTTTATGTAAACTGGTTAAAATAATTTTAAAAAAATAATTCAGGCTATACTTTGTATTTCAAAATTTACAACATAAGATCGTGAAAATAAAAAAGGATAAAATGCATTAAATATACTAAATTGGACTCAGCTGTTTCTTTTCCTGACTTCAAATTCTGCATGCTGAAACCAGTGTTTTGTAATTTTGATTTAATGTGAATGGGCTAGTCTTTTGAGATTTGTTTAATATAAATGATCTACTTTAAATATTAGGAGAGTGTTGCATTCGAGTGTTTTGTAATCTATTTGTATTCTGTTTGGCTAAGAAAATCTATACCAATATTACATTAGTACCTATAATACAGTTTTTTAAACTAAATTATTGGTGACAAATTATGTAATAATCTAAATATCTTGTAATGTGAATAGGTTAGGTTACATTGACCTGACAGAAACATATGCTCCTCCCAAAATAAACCATTGCAGGAGGCCCAAAATTCCTTAAACCAGTCCTGAAATTCAGATGGCTCTTATTTTCCTACCACGAAGGGAAGTCAGTGGTGATGATGAATTAAATTTTTATTCCATTGGGCCAATCAAGACAGCTCACACCATTATGCAATAAAGCCCATTATGACTTCATAATTGGATGCCATCCATATCTAATTTTTAAGTTGCAGTGGCCTACACCTCAAAGGCCCAGTAAAAAAAGAAATGTCCACACTGTCTTATCAGCACAAACTGAGATAATCAATTGTGAGTTTATGGGCATCAGTCTCCCACCAAAGCAGAGCTATTATGCTGAATTCATACGTCATTCCTTAGAATGGCTTAATCTCTAACAAACCAATTATGCAAATAGCTCTTCATGCATGCTTTGTCAGGAATGGAAAAGCGGCTGCTTTGCAGCCAAACATGCGTATTCAAACACAATTTACTCATGGAAGTATTAATTAGGAGTTAATGGAGACGTGCAGAAGAAACTATTTATTTCCAGATGATATTGAGAATCTAACAAGCTTCTTAATGTTTCAAATATCTTTTAGTTTAGTGCTTCAGAAAAAGACTACTCTCTCTTAAGTTAAATGAAAGCATCATGGGAGGCATAAATACTTCTATCCTTTCTTTTTTTAAGTATAAATGCAACTCACTGAGAAATTTGCGTTGTGCACTGTGGGCATGCTGTACAGAGGAACTTGAGATCTGGGTGATGAACCCAACTGAGTGAATGCAAAAGAAGATCTAGATCCAGAGGTAGCTGAAAGCAGTCTCCTTGGGAAAGCCTGAGTTACATTATGAACTGGAGTTGATGAGGCCACCATGATGTCAGCACTGTATTTGTGCCAACTTAGCTTGACAATTAGTTTGGACAACAGGAACAGCAGAAACAGATACACAAGAAGACCTGGCCTCTGATAGATTGATTGGCACAATGGGATAAACATGGTGACGCTTCATGTTGAGCAGTGAAGCAAAGAGGTCAACTGAAGTCTGACCCCACACTTGGCATATGTGTTGGAAGAGGTCTTGAGAGAGAAACCATGTTTTGACTACAAACTTTCTGCCACAGCTCTCATATCCTTATGCAATTCCTTTCATTTCAATATGGCTTTTCTTATATATCTGTAGCCCATGATGGGCAGTGTGGCCCTCAAAGATGTTGTTGGACAGCATTTTCTAACAACTCTTGCCAGCAGAACTAATGGTGGTGAATGCTGGGAGTTACAGTCCAGCAACCTCAGGAAAGCCATAAGTTATCCACCCCTCCTGTAGGTCAATCAAAATATAATGAGATGTGTTTCAGTCATTTGAACTGTCGTAGGAATGTGCAGAGCGCAATCACTCCCTGTTCATCCGAACAGGAACACATGCAGCAAAAGTGTGTGCTTTGTGAGCAAACAAAATACTCCTTTGGTGCAAAAATAAGTCCATGCCAAAATTCGTTAAGGCTTTTATTAATAACAATTAAATAAAAGAAAAAACAGTAACAGAAAACATTTAGCCATGTTTTCTATGTGCTCCAAAGGTTCTCTCAAAGCAAGAGAGAAACACACACAAATTTGAAGCTCTCAAACTTTCTAAAACTAGCTCCAATAACCCCTCCCAGTTATATAGTCCCTAAACACCCAGTCTTTGGGAGAAACGAAAGCAAGAAACAGTTTCAAGTTTCGATTCCTTATTTACAACCCCAAAGAACAAAATAACAAAACAGACAGATTTATGAGCCTTTGATAACCAAACTGGTGCCTGATAAGGTCTGGTGAAAAAATTACTCAGGGAGGGGGAGACAGACTCCTAATCACAAAATCTATTTTCCCTGACACATGTCCTATGAGGAGTGGTTTAGGGAGCTGGGTGTGTTTAGTCTGGAGAAGAGAAGGTTGAGAGGGGACATGATAGCCATGTTTGAATATTTGAAGGGATGTCATATTGAAGAGGGAGCAAGCTTGTTTTCTGCTGCACCAGAGACTAGGATACAGAGCAATGGACTCAAACTACAGGAAAAGGGAGTCTACATAAACATTAGGAGCAAGTTCCTGACAGTAAGAGGTGTTTAGTAGTGGAACGTGCTGACTGGGAGTATGGTGGTCTCCTTTTTTTGGAGGTTTTTAAACAGTCTGGATGACCATCTGTCAGGCATGCTTTGATTGTGTGTTCCTGCATGGCAGGGGGTTAGACTGGGTAGCCCTTGTGTCCAACTCTATGACTCTATGATTTTAAAATCTACTATTAAAATGATATTTCATTTTCGTGTAAGGAGTTCTCTCATTTTAATCTGTGCCGTGACCCATTTGTAATAATGGGGAGTATTAGAGATCTGAGCCTGCTTCATTATCCATATGACTGCAAATGTGCTGGTATATTTCTTTAACTGCCTCTTTAAAAATAAATAAAGCCTGAGTTAGCTATGACGTCACAATGCTGTGTATGTTTGACTGCATTCTGCTTCTAGGGCAATATATACATGGTAGAATTTCCCAAGCTAGGCTGCTTCCCCCTGCCTTCCTTCCTGGTGCTTAGCAGCATCTCTCCTATCTAGAATGATTAGTGGTCAGTCATCTTCAATCTCTATTTCTCCAGGAAGATCTTACATCAGAACATCTCCTTCTGTATCTTCAGAGAAGATGGGGCGTCTCCCCCTGGGGGTTGTTTCTCCCTATGTAAAAACAAGCTCTGGTGGGAGTATGGACCCCATGAAATTCTATTGCACCAGCTATGGCACAGCTTATGGTAAGGACCTTTATCTTTATGGGAAAGGCTTAATTCTGCTGATGGTATGATTAAAAGAGACCAGGGAAAAGTGTCTACTAGGTGAAGACAAAGTGGCTATTCAGACAAAACGCCAAAGCATGGTTTGTGGTTATGAGAACAAAGGTTGGGCTCAAACACTCCCTCTTGCCTTCATGTACTACTTCGTGTGCACAAACCTTGTTTATGGTAAACCTTAGTTTGCTTATTTGGACAAAATAGATATGGTTTGGATGATACTGAAAATCAGGGTTTGTTCCAGATTTGCTCTTCTGGTTTGCCTTAAGCACAAACCATATTTTGCTTTTCATGTGAAATGGCAAGAATAATTTGACACAAATTGGAAGAAATTAATCATGACACACAAGGGAAAATACGAGTCTGCATCTGTTGATTTTAAAATTTCATTATCAATATTGATAGAAATGGGAAGATTAAGCTATTATGGCTGAGAGAGGTGAAATATAATCTGTTGTATTATCTTCTTTTTTTTAAGAAAAGAGACTTGCAAAGAATGGTATGTTTGGTTGTCAGCATGTCACTATTATCCCCAGAGGCTGAAAAGTGGTATTTTTATAGTTTCTAAGCCACCTTTCACCATCCTGGCACCTCCCATATGAATTCTGCAATTCCTGCACTCTGATGGCTCAGGATGGTGAACTTGTAGTGCAAAGCATATGGAAACTACCTGGATCAGGAGGGCTGTTCTAAACCATGGGACCAAATAACTTCATCAGTTATATTTCCACCTGCCCCCCCCCCAGATATCTATCTCTGTTCTTTCCGTTCCCATTGGCATGTATGCTCTCACTTAACCTGCAAACACTATGGATTATTTATCTTGATTGGAAAAGGTGAATGAGGAGTGCTGTGTTCATTCCATGTAGAGGACACTAATCTCCTTCAATACAGAAGTGGAGTGATAAGAAGCTACACAGGATCAGTTGGTGAATCAGAGGGGGGGGGATTCTTAATCAGAAATATTCTGAGTCCATCTCCTCACTCACTTAGTCAGGAAGTGTGGTCTGCAAAAAACAATCCAGCAGAAAACCCATGTTTTGCCCTCAGGGGCTCTAGATGCAATCCCTACCACCTATAGTTCCTAAGAATCCCAATGTTCTCCACTGATTCTCCTCCTTTGGAGACCATCCCCTGCTATGAATAACAAGGCAAAACTTTTTATTAGTTGCACTGTAGGAATAGGGAGTACTAACCAGCAACGTTCCTTTTTAAGTCTCATTGGTATGAGTCAACACATGCCTAAGTAAATGTAAGCAATGATGTCATTTAGCCGGTCTGCATAGTTCCCTGGAACTCATTGTTAAAATTGTTAAAAGTTGTGGAGGATGAGGAAATTAAAAAGGGAGCCAGGCATAATGAAGGAGAGGAGGAGATAGAGGCTGCAGCCAACAAGGAAGATGGAGAGGTGAGAGGGAGGGAAGGACTGGATTCTCTGGAGAGGTGCAGGGGTCTGGAACTGGAAACCACTTACTAATTATTTTGGATGACACCACTGAATGTAAGTAGTTATTTCTGAGCTCCAAGAGTATTCATATATAACATGTTAAGTCTTGTTAGATGGAAGAGGTAATGGAGTTGCATATAACTAGTTAATTCCAGGCTGTTCCGGTGTTTCAATCTACCCAGAAGGAACAACTTACTCTAAATATGTTTTCTCAGAAATAAGCTCCATTGAGTTCAATGGGATTTATTGGCAAATATTATTATAATTGCAGCCTCCCATGTTTACCTTCCATACATGCCAATGCTTGCTCTAATTCTAAATATGCAGTTTACCTCCAGTAAAGATGTGGGATAGGGGTGTATCTTACCACACTGTATTTTCCTCTTGGCTGGCTTTTGTAGTAGTAAACTATGCTACAGGGAAAGTATTACTCCCACCTTGAATCCTGTGCTTGGATAATTGGGCGGCGGGGGGGGGGGGGTTAAATAAATAAATAAATGGGCTGAGTTCTCTTATTTATTTTAGCTCAAGGAAATTGCTTTCCTTCAGTCCCCAAATGTCCAGTATTGCACAGGGAGACACTGAAAATCATTCACATCTAGAACTCTTCAATTTTCTGTGTTCACATTATCTTAGGAGATTTTCACACTACACTGTTATAGTGTTACTATTCCACTTTAACTGCTCTGGCTTCCTCCTGTGGAATTCTGGGGTATGTAGTTTAGTGAGGCCTAAGAGCTCTCTGGCTGAGAGTTGCAAATGCCCCTCCCTAAACTTCAAATCCCAGGATTCCACAGGAGGCAGCCATAGCAAATAAAGTGGAATAGTAACACTATAACCGTGTAGTGTGAAAATCGCCTTAGTCAATTGCCTGTCCCCCCCCCACTTTTTTTTTTTTTTTTGGTTGCCTAAACTATTTTTTAAATGTTCAACTGAAAATTAAAGCTATTGCATAGGCTTGCATAAGCTTTTTAA
Organism: Gambelia wislizenii; assembly: GCA_030847615.1. NCBI lineage: Eukaryota > Metazoa > Chordata > Lepidosauria > Squamata > Crotaphytidae > Gambelia > Gambelia wislizenii. The sequence goes on from JAUMIR010000001.1 coordinate 342,713,480, forward strand.
AAAAAATACTGTTCAGCAGCGGCAGCTGGTGACAATAAAAACACAAGTAATTCACTTGCACCCGCCATCTTGATTCACAGACAGTAATGGGCTGGATGAGGAAAAACAGATTGAGACTGAATCCAGACAAGACGGAGGTGCTCATGGTAGCGGCCCCGAAACCAAGAATCGGGTTGCAATCTCCAGTCCTGGATGGGGTCACACTCTCCTCCAGTGACTGTGTTCGCAGTCTAGGGGTGCTCCTTGACTCGTCGGTCCTGATGACAAATCAGGTAAATGCGACAGGAGCGCTTGTTATCAGCTTCGGCTGATACGCCAGCTGCACCCTTTTCTGGAAGTAAGGGATCTTGACACCGTTGTGCATGCGCTGGTAACCTCACATCTTGATTTCTGTAATGCATTCTACATGGGGCTACCCTTGTGCTTAGTTCGGAAATTACAGCTGGTACAAAATATGGCAGCCAGGCTAGTTTCTGGAACATCTAGGAGGGACCACATTACTCTGGTTCTGAGGTCCCTCCACTGGCTGCCTATCAGCTTCTGGGCCCAGTACAAGGTGTTGGTTATCACCTTTAAAGCCCCAAATGGCTTGGGCCCAAGCTATCTCAGGGACCGCCTTCTCACTTATAATCCTCCCCGCGCTCTCCGGTCCTCTGGGAGGAATTTGTTGCAGCCACAAAGACCTAGGCTGGCGACCACCTCCCAGAGGGCTTTCTCGGCTGTCGCCCCCAAATTGTGGAACGGCCTGCCGGATGAGATCCGCCCATTGACATCATTAGACAGCTTTAAAAAGGCTGTCAAGACGGTTCTCTTCAGGCAGGCTTTTCCGGAATAGCTAACCCCGGCCTCAGGAACCCCCTCTGGAGGTTGCTTTTGGACCTCCAAACTGATGCTGCTTGCTCGAAAGGGTTTTTAATAAATTGTATTATATACTGATTTTAATTTGTATTAATTTAATAATGTTTTAAGGTGGGGAAGGGATTTTGAGTTGTTTTATACTGTGTACTATTTTATTGTTGTAAGACGCCCCGATTGCTCACAGAGGGGCGGGATATAAATAATAATAATAATAATAATTATTATTATTATTATTATTACTGAACAATGAACACAGATAAGTTTGCATGCCTGCAATCTTGCCAAAAAATTGTTGAGACAATGAAAGCTGCTGTGAATTTGCATTAGTGCGTGTTAGAATCATAGAATTGTAGAGTTGGAAGAGACCACGAGGGCCCCTACCATGCAGGAAATCTTGATTAAAGCATCCCCGACAGATGGCAATCCAGCCTCTGTTTAAAGACCTCCAAGGAAGGAGACCCCACCACGCTCCGAGGGAGTGTGTTCCACTGCCGAACAGCTCTTACTGTCAAAAAGTTCCTCCTAATGTTGAGGTGGAATCTCTGTTCCTGGAGCTTGCATCCATTGCTCCATGTTCCAATCTCTGGAGCAGCAGAAAACAAGCCTGCTCCATCCTCAGCGCGACACCCCTTCAAATACTCAAACAGGGCCATCATATCGCCCCTCAACTGTCCCTCCTCCAGGCTAAACATACCCAGCTCCCCAAGTCTCTCCTCATAAGGCATGGTTTCCAGACCTTTCACCATTTTAGTTGCCCTTTTCTGGACATGCTCCAATTTGTCAATATCCTTTTTGAATTGTGGTGCCCAGAACTGGACACAGTATTCTAGGTGAGGTCTGACCAAGGCAGAATAGAGTGGCACTATTACTTCTCTTGATCTAGACACTATACTTCTATTGATACAGGCCAAAATCGCATTGGCTGTTTTAGCTGCTGGATCACACTGTTGACTCATGTTCAACTTCTGTTCTACTAGGACTCCTAGATCCCTTTCGCACGTAGTCTCATTCAGCCAGGTCTCTCCCATCCTATATCTGTGCATTTCATTTTTCCGCCCTAAGTGCAGTACTTTACATTTCTCCATATTGAATTTCATTTTGTTAGCTTTGGCCCAGCTCTCCAGTCTATCCAGGTCATTCTGAATTTTGATCCTGTCCTCTAGGGTATTAGCTACTCCTCTCAATTTGGTGTCATCTGCAAATTTGATAAGTATGCCCCTAATTCCCTCATCGAAGTCATTGATAAAGATGTTGAATAGCACTGGGCCCAGGACAGAAAACTGTGGCACCATTAGCCAAACAGACACTAATCCTCCTTGCATATCTCCACCCAGAAACTAGCCATTCAATATACAAATTTACATATCCTCTCCAACAGGAGTTCACAGTATATAACCCCACGACACACACACTCCTACCCAACCATTCTCTGAAGATGCCAGCCACAGATGCAGGCGAAACGTCAGAAAGAAACTCTTCCAGAACATGGCTTCACAGCCTGGAAAAAAAACCAAGGACAAGCTTAAAAAAAGATTCCCTGCTGTTTCCCATAAATGCGGTTTCCTGCACAGAAAATGCTGTTTTCTGTGCAAAACAACTGTGTGTGAAATTTGCACAGAATTAGTCCTGAACTACAAATGCTCTTCAAAAACTACCTCAGGAAGAAAATTGCTAAAATGACATCTTGTCTTCGAGAATTAAATTAGTAAAGACTTGTGTTGATCCATATTTTATAGCCTTCTTTGGACAAGCCCTTAATAATGCCTTTAACAAAGAATCTCCTTTTTACAAAGTATTTTAAAACCTCCTGAGCCCCTCTTTTCTTCCTTGTCTTCTGTCTAGTTCAGACTTTTCAGCAGCTTTGGCACTGGGTGGATGTTGAAGGAAGGCTGGAAAAATGCAGCCTTTCAGTGTTGGGTTGTAGCTGTGTTCCTGCCGTAAAGAGTACAATAAAGACTTGGGCTGGGAAAGAATGGCATTCTACTCTGGTCAATACTACTGTAGCTGTGTGCACCTGCCCAGAACCGTCAAGGTAAACAGCAGCTGCCTCCAGAATCCCTTATGTCATGAACAGCAAAACAGATAAACCTGCCTCACCAGCTCCTTCCAACATGTAAAAAATGCATAGGTATATAAGATTGGTCACCAAAATGGAAATCATTTTAAAAAGTGGAGGGTAGTAAAAGTAAAAGTTATCCCTGAATGTATTTCAGAAGAAGCCTTCAAGTGGTCTCCAGAAGGTTAAAAATGTTTTTGTTGATGTATGTAAGGGTTCCCTGACCTGTTTGCTTCCTTTCTCTTGTGTGTATTGTTAGTTTTTGATTAAAAGTTTGTTAAAACTTGATGAATGTCTCTTCTTTTTTTGATGCAGGAACCTATCCGTATTCTTTCCATGTTATTCCTGCTTCTGGTACCAAATTTTCTGTTAAAGAAGTAATGTCCAGGAACATACCTACTTCATTAACTGAGGTTTACCTGAGATAGCTGAAGTAACTGAGGTGTACTTAAGTGCACTGCCAGAAAGTTGGTGTATAAATATAGCAAGCAAATAAATAAATGGATGGTACAAATCTATGACTGACTCTTTTTTGTTTACCAGGTCGGGAAGGGTTTCGTCCTCGCAATGCTTTCCACTCTGGAGCTGGTTACAAAGCCAATTACCGACCTGTTGTCCAATACAAACCAAGCCTGGACAAATTAGATAATCCAGTTGTGGGGTAGGCATCTTTCATTTTGGGAAAATTGGTTGGGATACCTTATAACAGAATGGCATTCTGTGATACATGACATCTACCTTCTAGCATAGGCTGGTGATGATTTTGCACCTCTTTCTCAGAATCTGTGTTATCTTACAGGTGGAGCACTCCTCAGTATATGGGGGCAAAATAGTACCATGTGTTTCAATCAGCCAGGCGTTTGCAGGTAGATCTCATACCTCAGTACAAACACTAGAAAGCACTCCTTCTATTCTGAATGGGCAAGATTAAAAGAGAGGAAAATAGAAGTGGAGAGCAGAACAAAAGTCAAAATGATGAACTTGTTGTATTTTGGATTTCCAGTTATTTTTTTTTTTAAAGGTGAACATCTAGGTGCACAAAATACCTGTGCACCTGATCACAACAACTGGTATATTGGGGGAGAGGAAGGGAGGGGAGGCTTCAAAGCACCACTCCAAAACCAACAAGAATAAAACACTGCAACATTCATTTCAGAGGACTGAGTTTCTGATCTTGGTCTTTCCACCTAAACAGATTATCCCTATTAAGAGGAGGGGGAAATGGATGAAAGAAATATAAATAAATGGATTGTTGCTTAAAGGACAATGTTATCTGGATGTCCTGTAAAATTACCATAATGAGCCATGGCCAATGCATTTCAAAAGATCTGTCTGCAAGCTACCCTCAGTCCAAGAAACTGGAACCCAGGCTGCATCCACACCTGTAAAATAATTCAGCTCCAGTGTGCAGTATCCTGTCCTGGTTTGATCCCTGCTAACATCACACACACTCGTTATAATCCAAACGCAATGTGTATTGACAGCTACACATTCCCCCACCTGAAGTCACATTGGGACAAAAAGGAGTGTCTTACCATATCCACGTGTTCTCTGTATTGGATTATTTTTGGTCACATGACCACAGTGACTGCCAGTTTATTTTTCTTCCCAGCAGGCATAAACCTACCAACAATTGGCTTTCTTGTTTTCCTATCAATCTTTTCACCTACCTTGCACTCCCATTGGATGGCTCCCCCATCCAATCCCCTTACCTGCCTGAGTAAGTGAGCTTGGGAACTTGAAATGTTGTGGCCTAAACTGACTGGCTGTCTTTTTCTGCCTCCCTCCCTCTCTTGCTCACTTTGGACTTTTTTCATTTTCGATTTATTTTATTTAGACAGGGGACAGACCCCTTTCGTCCTTCCTCTTCCTCCTCCGCATGCAAAACTGAAATTACACGTTCCCCAAACTCATGCCTTGTCTAGTGGCTGCAAGTACCCTGTTCCCAATTTCTACCCCAACTCCATCAAGGATCATTCTCCACTGGATCCCCTTACACTCCTCCCACCCCAGTGAGAGACTCATGTAATAAAATTTAATAAAACAATAAATATTTAAAAAGTAACACACATCTCCCAGTGCTGAGCACAGAATCTCACACCTTTAAAAATGAACATAACAAAAGAAAAACTACTCTGCTGGACCTAGGTAGCCACCCACTGTGCAATTCCACCCTGATCCTGATTGGCGGCCTAGGGCACATGTGTAAAAAAGGCATTTTTTCCTAAAACTGTGGAGTAAAACGATTAAAAACAAAATCATTAAAGCCTAGAAGCACTTTCACTTTGAAAATGGAGGAATGTGATGTGTTCCAACAGCATCAGAATCAAGATAAGGATGGATTTTTTTTTGCAGGCGTGGGTCAAGCCATGATCTCATTTAAATGTTGCAGTAAAGTAGGGGCTTTTCTACCTGAGCAAAAACCTCTGTACTCATCCTATGTTTGTGGTACAATTGACACATGACCTTTTCTACGATGTGCATTTTCACTGGGGTTTCTGCAGGAAACTCTGGATCTGTAAGACTAGCAGTTTGCTCCACATTTGAAGGGAAAACCTGGATTTTTGGACATGCAGCAGGCGAGGATTGGCTTTAGAGCAAAGCCGGGGCAGGACTTCTGGTGGATGGGACTCTGTTCTGGTGGGTTTTTTAAATTTTTCAGCTGTGCACATAACTGGATAAGTGTGTCTCTGCTTATCCAGTAATACAGTACAGTACTCTGGGACCATGTATATTTGCTTGTTCGTGTGCACGAGTGAACAGAAATAAAAGAAATGGAGCAGCCCCCGTCTTGTGGCCTGCAATAGCACAATAGGACTGCCCTTTTACTCTGAGGCAGATTACAGTGTGGTGGGATACTTGGATCTACAATCGGACAAGCCCGCGGTGCATGTAGTATTTACGGGGATGCTGCAGACTGAAGAAATCAACTGTGGCTACGAGGTAGGTGTAGGGTTTCCTGCCAGTGTGTAGATAAGCCCTAGGATTCTATTCAAAGGCTGTGAAGCTGGCTTCTGAATCTTGGATTGTTCTAATTATGCATCTGAACCTGCTATCCTGGCTTAATCCTAGTTTGTGTTTTCTGTGCACCACCCCAACTAAAGATAAGAGGCAAGAGTGGTAAGAAAACAAAAACACTAACATAGCTCACTAATTTGTACTGTTGTTGCACCAGACTTTGCCCTCCTAGCTCAGTCTGATTAGCAATAGATTCATATTTCTTCATACCTCTTGCTCATCTAGCTCTACAGCAGCATTGTGGGGAGGAGGAAAAATATTCAGAGAGATCCTGGGTAATTTTGCTAACTTCTGTATGTGATGAAAGCAAAACTTTTATTCCCAATAACTGCTTCCAATTTTTAAAAGCAATGTAATTTGCAAAAGAAACTTTGAAATGAATGTAGACAGCGCTGGTCTTTGCACCTTCACACATCAGGTTTTTTTTTTAGTTGTTGTTGTTGTTGTTGCTGTTGTTGTTAGCAGCCGTAGCAGCAGTAGATCTGTCCCTGGGAAAATCACACTCCTGACTACTTAGCAAGGCATTGACCAAACAGCCAGGCAGTCTCAGCATAGTTGATTAGGCAGCCATGCTGACTGCTAGGTGCAAACATTTTATGTGACAACAAGAAAGAGAAAGAAAGAATTCTTGTATTCCTCCAAGTTTCCTTGGAAAGGATAGAAATACTGTCATATGTAAAATCTGAGTAAGGGTTCTTGGAGCCAGTGCTGGCTGACTCAATACCCAACAAAGGATCTTCACATATCCTTCTGCTGATTATCAGTAACATTTTTGGACTGCTAACTTGCTAGCAAAGTTTTCCAGAAGCAAAAGGACTACAAATAGCCATTTTTCAGCAAGATATTCTGTCTGGAAGGCAAGTTAAGAAATAATGGCAATGTGTCTAGGAATGGAGGAAAGGAAGGAGAAAGGGGGGCTGGGAAGGATTCTAGCAGCACCTTTAATCTGTGGCATCACTAAGGCTGGTGTCACCTCTCCCCCTGACAGTATCACCTGGTCTGGCTCGGCCTTTCCGTACTCCCCTAGTGCTGCCACTGCCTTTAAGACTAATTTATTCTAGCATGAGCTTTTGTGAATATTAATCCACTGCTTTGTATTGCTAGATGCCTTTTTTCTTGTCCCTTTTTTCTTTTTTAATGAAATGATGGACAAACAGGGCTATCTTTTTGAAAAATGCTAGCAGTGGGGAAAGAAAAGAAAGCTTTAGGCTGTGGTCAGCTTTTGAGGCATGCGAAAACTTTCCAAAAATGCCTCAGAAGAAAAGTGTTGGGATTCCTTGCCCTGTTCCTGCAAGTAGCTGACGTCAAGTTGTGGCGAGACTCTGCCTATCCTTAACCATGACTCAGACATTTGGAAGTGCAGTCAGATATTGCAGAGGAAGCACAAAACTGGGAACAAAACAATATTTGCTTGTCTGAAAGCGGGATCCTGGGTTGTCCATAAACCATGTTTAAAACAATCTATGGCTCAATGTTATATCCAAATTCAGCTACTATCTCCATTAAATCCAGATTTTTTTTTATAACCCTCGTGTATATTCTCTCTCCTAAACCAGGAAGCTCCTTCAGGACAACTATGAATCAACATCTACCAAGCACTTCCAGCCTCTTCAGCTTCCAGATGGGAAGTATCCTCTGCCCTGGAGTGTATACCAGCCGGGAAGTGGGTATGTCCGGGAAAAACCCCTTTCTTTCCCCACCACTAAAACTGTAAGTATCCAGAACCAAGGCTCTAGCTCTGTGTTGTGGACTGCTGTGTTAACTTCACACCATTACAGCACATTTGAAGTCATCCAGCCCCTACCACTAATGGCATAGGCGCTCCTGCTTTGTGATTTGGGCCATGCCAGCTAGGAGATTGGGCAGTTGTTGCATGCCCTCCAACTGTTTTGATTTGGCAGGAACAGGTCCACTTAGGATTTTATCAGATGCAGCAAAAACTGTGTCATAAGGAAGCAACAATAATGCAAAAGGGTGAAATTATCAGATGCCAACATTGTTCAGCCATTCCGGGGGTGTAGCACAGGCGAGAATAAAGCATCATTTTTTATTGACAGCTTAGCCCATCAATAAAAAAGTGATGCCTTGTCTGTGCCAGCACTACACCCTGGGAATGGCTGAACGATGAGAACATCTGATAATTTCACTCTTTGTGTTATTGTCACGTCCTAAATGACATGGTTTTTTATCGGAATTTAGCTCACCTGAAAAAGTCCTTAATCTTCTGTCATCTCACATTTTCAACAATTTGAAACATGTCCCAGTTTCTCTCCCCTCCTCTTAATTTACTTCTTGTCTCTGGCTTACTTCAGCTGCTTCAAGCTAAGTGCTTTGCACTCATTTATCTCAGCAGGGGGGAAAGGAGAGGAGGGAGCAGAATCTTCCCATTCCCAGAAGTCTCAGGGAAAAACAAACTGCTGTGGCTTCTCCAAGCTTGCACGTTCTTCCTCATTAATAATTTTTGTTATCTTGACCACACTTCATTGCTTGGCCATGTGTGTCCCTGGGCTTGTCTATATGAGGGGAAAATGTGGATTGATGTGCACTAACATAAATTCGAAATGGCTTCAATTTGTCTTAATGGTTCTTTGGCAAAATCACAGGCATGCGAAACTACCTGTTTTTGCTGTCCCAACAGGCATATCTACAAATCAAGATGGCAGGTGTGACTGAATTATTTGCATTTTTATTTTCACCAGTTGCTGCTGTCAAACAGTATTTTTTTTTTAAAAAAAAGCATATCTAAGGGGCGAAAGTGCAATATTTTGCCTAAACAAATAAAGAAAAAAAACTGTTTTGTCACCTCAGCACATGATTGCTAAGGCAAAAATCCAATGTGGTGGCTCTGGGCGCTTGCCTTGTTAGCAAGCTCTGCCACCTGCACACGCCCAGCCAGTCAGCTTTCCACTTCCGCTTTCATCAGGAATGAAAATGAACACGGATCAGAGAGCAGGAATGTGCATTCCCTGCTGAGCTGTTTAAAAACTTTGGAAAAAGCTACAAAGGCTTTTCCTTTGGAGTTTTTGATGGATTTGCCCCCACTTCTTCCAAATACTGTGGATTGCTGCAGGATGGCATTTAGACAAATCTCATTTTCCTCAGATTCTATGAGGAGTATTTTCGCCTTTTAGGCACACACACACCCGTTTTTATCTGTGAAATGTAAGAGAGTATGACCTAGTCCAGGAAAGTAATGTTTCCAACTTCTGGTTTAACTGGTAAAATTACATGCTGGCAAGTAAGCAGGATAGGGTTCTGAAGAAGTTCTCAGCCTCAGAAAAGATCCAAGAAATATTTTTTTCTAGAAGTCACAATCTTTGTTCTTTCTGGATCAAGCAGTGCCCAAGCAAATCAGGGGCTTTCCCAAATGACCACACAGAGAATGGCAAATGATAAAGGCAGTGGAAAAGAGATCCAGTGCCCTCTCAAGCACTGCACAGTTATATAGTTTGATGATTCCACTTCAGCTGCCAAGGTTCCATCCTATGGAATCCTGGGGGTTTATAGTATAGAAAGAGCCATTTAGAATCCTCAGCCAGAGAGCTCTAGTGTCTCACCAAACTACAGTCGGCAATCCATATCCACAGGTTTGGCATCCACGGATTCAGCCAACCATGGCTCAAAAATATTAAAATAAATAAATACATACTAAATAAATACTAAACCCCAGCAGATACCAAGGGCCCATTGTATATATCCCAGGACTCCATAGGATGCAGGCATGGCAGTTATGATTAAAATCATAGTGCTAAAATTGTGTAGTGTGAAAGGTGGTGAGGAGGTAGCGGCAGGAGGAGAAGCAGCAGCAGACATTTGAAAACCCCCCAAAAGTTTGGGAAAGGGAAGACATATGGTAACTCTAGTGAAAGAGCCACCAGTTTCAGCATACCAGCCAACAAGGGCCCACTGAGGCTGATATCCTTTGCACCAGTAGCCTGTCCTTATTTCCCCCCGCCCCAAAATTTGGTAATCAGGATTTTGCCAGCTGGGAATGTTCATGGACACCCACTCAGCTGAAATTTATTAGGCTTCATTCTTTCAGAAGGGACTACTGTGGTTGAAAATTTATCATATTCTGTCTGTAAGTAGTTTTGTTGTTGTGTGCCTTCAAGTTGTTTCTGACTTCTGTCAACCCTAAGGTGAACCTATCACAGGGTTTTCTTGGCAAGATTCGTTCAAAGGGGGTTTGCCTTTGCCTTCCTCTGAGGCTGAAAGTGTGTGACTTGTCCAAGGACACCCAGTGGGTTTCCATGGCTGAGCGGAGATTTGAACCCTGGTCACCAGAATCATAGTCCTATCATAATGCTCAAACCACTACACCATACTGGATCTTAATGAATAGTTGGTTTCCAGTTTATTGTTACTGGAGCCTGGAAGCTACACATTTTTTAATCAAGACTTGCTTGTGCACCCTTAATCCAAAGGCACATTACAATTCTGATCTCCAAAGTTGGATCCAAACCAAATCTTGTGGACAGTTTACACCCATTTAAAATTGAAATCTCACATGAACAGCAGCTTACCTCTATGAGATGTACTACTGCTGGAATGCCATCCAGACTGGGGAAGGGCAGTGGGACTGAACCCTAATATTTGCCAGACTCAAGGTCTCTATAATTATGAAATCACTTTACACTCATGAATATTAAAAGCAAACTGTGGTTTGCTTTTATTATCGTGGGCTTTCAGAAAAACACTATAATCCTGTTTTTCAAAATCCTCAGTGCAACAGGAAAAGTTGAAACCTTTGTTCCATTCTAAATACATTTGCTGAAATTCATACTGTTCCATTTGAAGTGTTTAGGAAAAAGAAGAAACCACATGAGACTTAAGAGCATTAAACCTTTTGGCCTCACTGGCTTCTATGTGTTTTAATTAGAGATTAATAGGATCCAGGGGTTCAACCACAGAGAAGATACCCCCTCACTTAGAAGAAGGTAGATGCAAAATGTTCTCCAGGCATTTCTGTATTGCTGTGACTGTTCTCCTGTCTCCCATCCTTGCTATAGCACTGATTTCCCCCTTCTATATTTTGACTATTCATGCTGATTGTTTTAAGTTACAAGATAGGTTTGATTTCACAGGTCAAGCAAGTCCATTTTGACACAGCGGACCAGGGAGCACAGGCTATAACAGGGCTGGAGCCCAAACATACTCCTGATCTCCACAAGCCACAGGGAAGAGGCTCTATCGATGTGGAAAACGCCAGATATGTGAGTCCATACAGTGGGCCCTTTGCCAGGATTAGCCCTACCACCAGAAAGAGTGAAGTGGCAGCCTCAGGAAGCTGATTTTGGGTGAAGCAGCAAGTCATCGGTTACTTCATTTGTTACTTTTGTATTTTCACGTCCAGAGAGGGGGAGAATGATGCCAAATTACTTGGTCATCCTTGGGTATCACGTTCTTTTACTTGATACGAAATGGGGAAGAAGTCAGTAAGCGGCATTATTCTGTCTTTTGTTTGGTGTTCTGCTTCAGGCAACAAAATGTTGGGCTGGCCCTTCCTGATTTTGTAGATTGGACAGCAAATTAAAAATGAAACTATCCATCTCTTGATACTAGAAAATAAAAAAGGAATTAAAGCTATTAAAAAGCTATTAAAAAAAATAAAAAAGGAATTACCTATCAAGAGAAGGATAATCACTAGTTTCATGAAGAAACCAGAAGGCTAAAGGACTTCCAGTGCATATGAATGATGGGATGGTGATGTTAAGGTCCATCAGCATACTTTTCAGAAAGGTAGCGCACCTTCAATTCCAACCTTCATCATGATACAAGCTTAAGAAAAAAAAAACTTATTTTTTTCTTTCTCTTATCTCTATTTGCCACTTTACTCTGAATGGCCAAGACCTGTGATGCATCACCTGTGATGTATAAATGCCCCCCAGATACCATATTACGATCTCCCTTCATCTTCTCTATAGCTTTTCGCCTTCCGGCTTTGGCAAAGGAAGGCTGCTTTTAAGGGGTGACAATAAGGAGATCACAGTCCACAAGCTGAAGACTGAAAGTTTAGCACACACAATACAAGAGGATCTATCTTATAAATGGCCCTCCTTTTATTAAGGAGAGAAGGCCACTGATGGAGCTGATCTTTCTGCAAGGCAGTTGATAGTATTTGAGTGTTCTTCAAAACAGGGAGAATTTGATTCCCAGTTCCTCACTTCTGACCTAAGGAATAAATTGCATCTGTTTCATCCCTCATGACTTGCAATTGTAACTGGAAGTGTGAATGGCCTTAACTGTAATGTTTGTATTTATGGTTAAATGAAACCTCTGTTTGCAGCATTTGATCTGCAAAAGCTATTGTACACATACAAGTCATTACTCAACATTGTAGCATGAAAATTCTGAACATGTTTTTAGTGTAATCTTATCCCAAAGTGATAAGTATAGGAAAAGTTAGACTAAAAAGAGTGAGAATTAAATCTATTATCATTTGGCTTTTTTCTCCTCCAGCATCATCTATGTACCTGATGCTTCACCAAAAAAAAAAAAAAAAAAAAAAAAAAGGACTGGTCCCTGCATGGAGGGCCTTATAGATATCAGACAAAGGGAAGGGTTATTTAGGCAGGAATAAAAAGAATATTGGGGGGGGGCAGTTACACTACACAATTACAGTACTAGAATTCTGTTTTAATTACCATGCCTCTTTCCTATGAAATGTTGGGATTTACAGTTTATTGAGAGACATTTGGAACTTTCAACCAGAGAGTTCCTCTGCTGCCTCTGACCAAACTATAAACCCCAGGATTCCACAGGATATAGCCATGGCAGTTAAAGTAGAATTATAGCCCTATAATTGTGTGGTGTGAAGGGGCCCTAGGATTCTTTCTATTACAATGGCCTTGTCTAAACAGGCCATTTACCCTGTCTTGCCCCTGTCTTGGAGACTTGTAGTCCATATGACACAGGGCTTTTGCCCCATTTTGCCCCTAGGCTGTCCTCATGACCCCTGGGCAAAGACAGGCAGAAGAAGGAGTAAAGCTCCTTAAACTGTTTTATCAAAATGCCCCAGAAAAAAACACCTCATTTAGGAAAAACGGACCAGGACCTGCAGAACCTTAGAAGTCCATACCAGCACACCGGCCAGTCTTTGCAGCTTTTGGCTGCATCACATTCTCTGAAGCCAGGCAGGAGGCCTGTGGCATGTGACCAAGGCTGGTCACAGGCAGGGGGCCTTGATCACATGCTGTGGGCCTCCTGCCTGGCTTTGGAGAGTGTGATGTGGAAAGCAGTGGCTGTGGCTTCCAACAGGTCAGTGTGTCTGTGTGGACTCTATCCTGTTTTGTGCAGGGGCCACGGGGCTGATCTGGGGCCAGAATACACCAGTGGGAAGCCAGCATATTCTGGCTTATGTAGGTAAGCCAAATTAGTGTGGGTTTTGGGGTGAGGGAACGAGCTAAGTGCATTTCAGAGGACACCTGGGAAGTCAGCTCCAGGCATAAGGAACAGCAAGTTAGAAAGGGTAAAGTCTTTTGAGACAGCATGACAATTCTCATGCATAATAACCCCCAAAATAACTGTCTTAGCCTTAACAGGAGAAGTAGGTGGGATATGGGGCAGTGAATTGGAAATTTTGCTGGCAAAACAAGCAGCAATCTGCTCCTGGAGTTCATGGCATTATTCTCTGATGTACTTCTAGGGACCTCAGTACATGTCTACAGAGTATAGCTCAAAGTTCCGCTTCAACATCCCAGGACAACCAGGTATGGTTTTTATTTGGTTCTCCTGCCTCTGTCATACTAATGACTCACCATTTCGAAAAAGGAAGCTAGATGTATTTATCCCTATCACCTCAACAGGCCACAGTTTTCAATTATACACATACTGATCGAACCCAAAGGGTAGTCACCATGGCTCCTCTTCATCCTGGACAGAAGTGACCAGTGGGGTGCCACAGGGTTCTGTCCTGGGCCCAGTGCTATTCAACATCTTTATCAATGACATTGATGAGGGAATAGAGGGTATGCTTATCAAGTTTGCAGATGACACCTAATTAGGAATGGTAGCTAATACCCCAGAGGACAGGATCAGAATCCAAAATGACCTCAACAGATTAGAAAGCTTGGCCAATAGTAACAAAATGAATTTCAACAGGGACAAATGTAGGATACTACACTTGGGCAGTAAAAATGAAATGCACAGATATAGGATGGGTGACACCTGGCTTGATGGCAGTACGTGCGAAAAGGATCTCGGAGTCTTAGTGGACCACAAGCTGAACATGAGTCAGCAGTGTGATGCAGCAGCTAAAAAAGCCAATGCAATTCTAGGCTGCATTCATAGGAATATAGTGTCTAGATCAGTGATGGGCAACCTTTTGAGCTTGGTGTGTCAAACTTCGCCAAAAAACTGAGCATAACTCAGGTGGTGTGTCACTTTGAAGAAAAAACATTATTTCGCAATATTTATTGTTTAAACAATATAAATGTATACAGTTGCCCCTCCACATTCACAGCTTTCACTCTCACGATTTTGATTATTCGTGGTTTGCTCAGCAAGCACCCCATTTAAATCAGCTTCTCTCCCTCCCACTCAAGGGAGAGGAGCTGATTTAAATGGAGTGCTTGCTAAGCAAGCCAGGTGCTCAACTCCCCACTCTCCTGGGGCTTGGCTCCATGGGGAGGGGGAGAGCCAAGCCCCGGGAGAGCAGAGAGTTGGCAGGAAAGGCGCTTTTTAGCCCACCTGCCCTTCCAGAAGCTGCTATTGAGCTTTCTAAGCCTTGTTGCGGCTTTGGGAGGGTGGGGGTGGCTGAAAAGCCTCTACGCCGCACTCCCTCCACACCTCCCAACCTTCCCGAAAAGGCTATATGGGGTTCTCAATCCCCAGAGCCCCTTTGGGAAGCCTGGGGAGAGGCTGGCCAGATTCACTCCCACCCTCCCATTGCCTTCTCCGGCCTTCCCAAGGTGGCTCCAGGGTTTCAAAGCCCCAGATCCCCCTCGGGAAGACTGGGAAAGGCCAGGCAGACTCTCACCCCTCCGCCCGCTGCCTTCCCCAGCGTCCCCGAGGTGGCTCCAGGGCTTCAAAGCCCCAGAGCCCCCTCGGGAAGGCTGGGGAGACTCCTGCCCAGCTGCCTGCTGCCTTCCCCGGCCTTTCCGAGGCAGCTCAGGGGCTTCGAAGCCTCAGAACCCCTTGGGAATGCTAGGGAGAGGTTGGAGAGACTCCTGCCTGCCTGCCTCCTTCCCTGGCCTTTCCAAGGGGGCTTCGAAGCCTCGAAGCCCCCTTGGGAAGGCCGGGGAGAGGCCAGGCAGAGTCCCTCCCACCTGCCGCCTTCCCCGGCCTTTCCGAGGTGGCTCCGGGGCTTCAAAGCCTCAGAGCACCCTTGGGAAGGCCAGGGAGAGCCCAGGCAGACTCCCGCCATCTGCCTTACCCGGCCTTTCCGAGGTGGCTCCGGGGAAGCACGGCAGGCCCCGGGGGGGTGGCCAGGTGGGGGGAGGCTCCACCCTCCACCTCCCTAAAGTGGTGATCGGGGCTTTGTAGCCCCACCCATCACTTTCCTCCACCCTCCCATCCTCCCTAAAGTGGCGACAGATCGCCACTTTAGAGAGGGTGGTGAGGTTGCAGGCGGGGGCGGGGGAGGAGGCCTATGTCTGCATGTCACCCCAAATGGCTACGCATGTCAGTGCTGACATGCATGTCATAGGTTCGCCATCACTAGTCTAGATCAAGGGAAGTAATAGTGCCACTGTATTCTCCTTTGTTCAGACCTCACCTGGAATAGTGTGTCCAGTTCTGGGCACCACAATTCAGGAAGGATATTGAGAAGCTAGAACGTGTCCAGAGGAGGATGACCAGGATGGTGGGCGGTCCGGAAGCCATGCCTATGAGGAGCGGCTTAGGGATTTGGGCATGTTTAGTTTGGAGAAGAGAAGGTTGAAAGGGGAGATGATATAGCCATGTTTAAATATGTGAAGGGATGTCATACTGAGGATGGAGCAGGCTTGTTTTCTGTTGCTCCAGAGACTAGGACACAGAGCAATGGGTTCGGACTACAGGAAAAGAGATTCTACCCAAACATTAGGAAGAACTTCTTGACAGTAAGAGCTGCTTGGAAGTGGAATACACTGCCTCGTAGTGTGGTAGAGTCTCCTTCTTTGGAGGTTTTTAAACAGAGGATGGATGGCCATCTGTTGTAAATGATTTGATTGTGTATTCCTGTATGGCAGGGGGTTGGACTGGACAGCCCTTGAGGTCTCTTCCAACTGTATGATTCTATGTATGTATGATGCACCTTCTGTTAGTGGCTAAATGGGAGATCTCTAAAGGAAAGCCAGATGCTTGCCTTGCTTGTTCTCAGAAATGCAGCTAGTTCTCAAGGAGAGAGAGAGAGATTCTTGAAATGCAATCAGACACTGCATTACTGGCAATAAGAAACAAACGGCTATGAATAACATAGCATTACAAATATGACTAGGTTATGAAACAAACATCCAATCTTTTTTGTGTTACATTTTCCAGCCATGGAATAACTCTAGTGAGTCACACCTGCATCTAAACACAAACATGGAATCTGAATTAACAGCATGTGTAACTGTAAGCCTCATGAGATGAGTCAGCTTGAAGCCAGTAAGGCAAGAGTGCCTCCCCCGGTCATAGCAAATTTAGCAGGAAGAGTAGGGTGCAGAACCCAGTGGGTTCTGTTGGGACATTGCAGAAGTCCCCCAGCCTTGCACTAAAGAGTCTTGCAGTCCATAGTTCTGTTAAGGATCCATTCAGTTATGCCTATTACCTATTCAAACTTGATGCTAGATTTTGTATCCAGGCCCAGTATGCCTTTCAGGAATCAGACAGTGCCAGATAAACATAATAGGAGAAGTAAATTTAACCTGATCCTAAACTTACTGGTCACAATCCAGTACAAAATTAAATGTCTTTAGGTTTATGTTGGATTGTGACAGTTGTGTGCTTGAAATAAGAACATATATAAAATCATGCTGCCTTCACAAAAGGATATATTTTCTCCTGAGCTGTTATACTTTTTTTAACATCGTGCTGTAGTGTGCCATTCTCTCACCTCCCTGTTTTGAATTTTGAATTTTAAGTTGTTCTCAGTCTGTATGTAGGTAGCTGAAGCAGTAGTTTGGCCTAAATCCAGATCACAAGTAACTCCCAGTTGCTTTTTTAAAAGTTGCACATATCATTACTGCCACCCACAAGCTTTCAAAAATAATGTCGTAGTCACTGGAAATTATGAGATTAAAATGTATGTTTCTTTTAGTTTTTGTTTAGTTTGTTGGCAGGTGGTTTGGGGGCCTTTTTTATTTTTACACCCGTGAGAATTCTGACATTTAAAATCTTTCTGAAGACTCTACATCTTGGGACATTAGAAATATTTTATAATGAAAATGGATTTTCTTATGTAACTATGAACTGGAGAATTTAGAGCAGCGCAACTTTTTTTTTAAGAGTTGTGAAGTGCCATGTAAATTCTGTCTTGCCTAAATGTCTTGGGACAGCTTGTCACATTACATAGCATAGATCAGATCTATAACCTAATCGTGTGTCTGAAAATAAATTCATGTTTTAAGGTGACAATCAGAAATCCATGCATCTCTCTCAGAGAACTTTTCTGTATTCTGGGTTACTGCTTTGGAAATTTGCAGTTGAGAGGCCACCTCTCCTAGCAAGCTGTGCATAGATTTAAAATTCACAGAAAACCGAGAGAACTTCTGAAGGTTTCCTACAGTTATATAACAACTGGGGAGCTTTCAGGTGCATCAAGGAGCCCTTAAGAAGTTTTCTTTCTGGTTTCTGGGCCCCTCCTGTGTAGCCTCCACTCTTCCTCCCTTGCCATCATAGAAAAGCAGAAAATTGAAGGACTGAGGTTATGATAAGGTTATGTCTAAAAGGGCTATGGACTTTATCAGACTAGTGTCTAAAAACGCTGTAACTGTGATTGAGGAAATTGTTGCGGAAAGCTAAAATACAGTGGCATGATTACAGTAATTAATTATGAAACAATTGCAGTAATTATCACATGTCGCCATAATCATGCAATACTACTGCCACAGAATTATTGCACGATCACCACTAGCGGTTTAAGAAAGGAATTTCAGCTTGTGCTATAGTAACACTTGTCTTCACATTGCCTTCTAATGACAGAGTATTAATGCCTCCTCTTGGCTGGTGCATGTGCCTTTAAGAAAATGTTCTTA
Source organism: Gambelia wislizenii (assembly GCA_030847615.1). Lineage (NCBI taxonomy): Eukaryota > Metazoa > Chordata > Lepidosauria > Squamata > Crotaphytidae > Gambelia > Gambelia wislizenii. Next base: position 342,731,570 of record JAUMIR010000001.1, read on the forward strand.
TTTCCACAATTTTGCATGGGCAAGATTTCGGCTGTTCTTGTAAGAAGATGTGACTTTGCTCTAAAACACTAAAAACAAATAAATAATCAAAGAAATTAACAAATGAACACTTAAACAAACATAAAAAGGTACCAAGAAAAGGCAACAATTTATTAAAAGAGGGTCCTGCAGGTCCTTTTCATGGTCTCCCCTGGAAGTTTAATTATTTGTTCTCATTGGGAAAGGGGAGGAGGAAAAGAGGACTGGCCATTCGTGCTGTAATCATGCAGTTATAGCAGGATGTGATTATTGCACACTCATCAACACTTCAAAAAGAACAATATTGAGGGCTATTGACAGCTTTGCCTGTCAATTAAAAGTTACGTTTAATTAACTGGTGGAGCACATATGGACCACGGGAGGACGATGATGTCATGCAGTAACGGGAACCCGTTTGTGATGCTATCATGTCATAATTCCACTATTTCAGCCCCGTTTGATAAAAGTCCTATGACAGCATTGATGGCTACTAGTCGTGGTAGCTATATTTTGCAAGCTGCTGGATTAGAGGTTTGCTGGGGTACAACAATAGGAGTGGATGATTGTTTTCACTGTCCTGCTAGTGGATTTCCCAGTGCTTCTGGCACTATGAGAAATGAGTTGCTAGACTAGATAGGCCTTCAGTCTGATTCAACAAGATTACACTTATTTTCCCATATTGTGACTGAGGACCTTCAACCTCCTAATATGTTACATATCTTGTACAATGCATTGGAGGATTAATGTGAAACAGAAACAGACCTGTCCAATGGTATCACCATGTGGGTCACCACTATGTGGGTCATTACTCACCTGCCCTCCGACATGTCACAGTTGAAAACCAGGACATGTGGCTGAGCTGCATTAGAGTTTGGTCAAAAGGGTATGGCCAGGCAGCAAGAGGGCAAAAGTTATTACTGAGGAAGAGAGCATAAAACTACTATTTTAAGCAGAGATACCCTGGAATTTATCTACTAAGATTAGGAATCCTGAAACAAAAAAAGGTGGGGGAACCCATATCAATAAAGTGTGAGTACATGCATGCACACAGCATGTTTAATGGTAAATATAATATTATTGTTGTTGTTGTGTGCCTTCAAGATGTTTCCGACTTATGGCAACCCTAAGGAAGTTTTCTTAGCAACATTTGTTCAGAGGGTTTTTTGCCTTTTCCTTCCTCTGAGGCTGAGAAAGTGTGACTTGCTCAATGTTACCCAGTGGGTTTCCATGGCTCAGTGGGGTGTCGAACTCTGGTCTCCAGAGTCATAGTCCAGTGCTCAAAACACTATACCACACTGGCTTTCTGTTATATGATACATTATTCTAAAATCAAAATTCCTTCATCACACTTGCTCAAAAATTAGCTTTCTGTCAGATCTACTTATGAACTCTGTCTGCCCAGTGCACATTATATATCAGGTCAAATCTCCAGCTTCTCCAAAACATAACACTCATGTGGCCACCTTGAGCTATTTGTATCTCTCAGCGAAGCCTACTTCACACTTCACATTTCAAACTGGCTTTAGGATGGGATTTGGAGTTGAGACGGCCATGGTTGCCTTAGCTGATGACCTTCGCCTGAACATTGACAGAGGTAATGTGACCATGTTGGTGTTACTGGATCTCTCAGCGGCTTTTGATACAGTAGATCATGACATCCTCTTGGATCGCCTGAGAAGGTTAGGAATCGGAGGCACTGCATTGCAGTGGTTCCGCTCCTTCCTCTCGGGTAGATTCCAGAGGGTGAGGCTTGGGGACAGTTGCTCTGCAAGGAAAGAACTTAATTGTGGCATCCCACAAGGTGCCATTCTGTCCCCGATGCTATTCAATATATATATATATATATATATATATATATATATATATAAAGCCGCTGGGAGAGATTATCCGGAGGCATGGGGTGGGGTGTTATCAGTATGCTGATGACACCCAGATATATTTCTCCATGTCTTGGTCTTCGGCTCTGACTTCAGATGGTGTCTCTTCTCTCAATGATTGTCTTAAGACAGCAATGGACTGGATGAGGAAAAACAAATTGAAGCTGAATCCAGACAAAACGGAGGTTCTTACAGTAGCAGTCTTGAACCCAGGTATTAGGATACAACCTCCAGTCCTGGATGGAGTTACGCTCTCCGCCAGGGACTGTGTCCGCAGTTTGGGGTTACTCCTGGACTCGTCGCTCCAGATGACAAATCAGGTAAATGCGACGGTCAGGAGTGCCTGTTATCAGCTTTGGCTGATCCACCAGCTGTGCCCTTTCCTGGAAGTCAGGGACCTTGAGACCGTGGTACATGCTCTGGTAACCTCCCGTCTTGATTTCTGTAATGCACTCTGCATGGGGCTACCCTTGTGCTTGGTCCGGAAACTTCAACTAGTATAGAATATGGCAGCCAGACTGGTCTCGGGTACATCTAGAAGAGACCATATAACACAATCTTAAGATCACTTCACTGGCTGCCCATTCATTTCTGGGCCCAGTACAAGGTGTTGGTTATCACCTTTAAAGCCCAAAATGGCTTGGGTCCAACCTATCTTCGGACCACCTCCTTCCATATAATCCTCCACATGCACTCAGGTCTTCTGGGAGGAATCTGCTGCAACCTTTAAAAACTAGGCTTTCCTTGACCTCCCAGAGGACCTTTTCGGCTGTTGCTCCCAGATTATGGAACGGCCTGCCGGATGAGATCCGTCACATTACCACCTTAAATAGCTTTAAAAATGCTCTTAAGATGGATCTCTTCCGGCAGACCTTTCCTGAATAGATACCTGGCCATCAAAAGAAAAAAAATCTTATTGGTCTGATCCCTATTCCAGTTATTTTATTTTATTTTATTGTGTGTGTATGTATTAGTATTTATTAAGTATTTTTAAATGTTTAATTATTTAATTGTATTTTAAGTGGGATGGAATGGGGTTTTTATATGTATATTTTAAATGTTGTAAACCACCCTGATTGCATTTTGTAGAGGGGCAGAATATAAATAAACATTATTATTATTATTATTATTATTATTACAAGGGTTTTAAAATTATACCCCACAGGTTTGTTGTTAGAATAAAAATGGGGTGGGGAAAAATAATGTTCAATACTTTTAGTTCTAGGACATAAATGGAATGCAGTTGGTTAAGAAGGACATAGTTGGAAATAAACACAATTGTTACAAAGAAATACAGATGTTCTGATGACCTTTTAGAATGTGTTGTGTTAGGTTACAATCATGTACACATGTACCTGGGAGTAAGTACCTAATGAACTCATTGGGACCTACTTCTGAGCAGATATGTGTATGATTGGATTAGTAATGGAAATGGAAATTTGCTCTCCAGTAAAAAAAACCCAACCCCTCTCAAAATAAGTAGACAGTAAAATCCCTTCCAGTGTTCAAATTCTCAGCTTCTTTCCTGTGGCACCACACAGTTCTGTTACAGACAGAGGATTAGTAAATCAAAAGGAAGGGAGTAGAAAGAAGAAAACCAGTAAAACTAAGTTTAAAAATGTAAGGTGTATGCAAAACTCCCAAACCAACAAAAATCAGAACTGAAGGGCCAAGAGAGAAAACAATTCACATCAGGAATGCTTCTCTGTAATATTGATCCTATTTCGGGGAAATTAGAGGTCTGAGAAAATTTGTGTTAATGTGAAAATGAGAGACTGAGAAAACACCTGGTGCACAGTTGTGGGGATGCTGTAGCTCAAAGGGGATCTACTCAAGGAAAGCCCCTCTTAACTGCCAGTGTTCTCCCTCTACTTTTTACAAGGAGTGTTTATTCCTTTTGCTTACCTCAAAAAACAGTTTGGAGTCACACCGCACATGATGTTCTATTCCAAAGCTAGGCAATACTGCAGCGGTTTGCTTTTTCCCAAGTGTACTGGGAAGGGCAAAACTCTGCCCCTCCTCTCTTCTCCCTCCTGTTGAATTGAGTTCAGACTACTTTTGCACTTTCAACTCAGTTTACAGCAATTGAAGTAAGCCTGGACAAAGGAGGAAAGCTGGAGGAGGAGAGAGAAACATTTAAAAAGAATCTGAGAAAGTGGGACCGCAGAAGATTAATTGGGGCTGTCCCTGCTGAACTGGGGGAGTTGGGGGGGCATGCATTCATGTCAGAATGATGCAGTCACTCATGATCCTGAATTCTTCTGACAGCAAAGCCCAAAACAGAAGAATAACTTTAGAATTGAAAGATCAGGTAGCCAACACTGGCAGCTATTCTCAAAGTGACGCTCCTACTACTTACCAATCATGATACTCTCCACAGATGACCTCACAGTACCCATATGTGGAAGGTCTATGCAACAAGGAGTGACAGCAGAAACACTTTGATGACATCACTGAATACAGCCCGCATCTTTTCCTGGAGGTGTATTCAATGCACACAGAGCATGTTTCCAAGAAGAGTCTGTGGTCCTTTTCTTAGTATGGGATTCTTACTACCCTGTGGACAGGATGACAATTGCTGCCTTAAGTAGGGGTTCAAATCATGGCCTGCAAACATCCTTTCAAAGGGGGAATGGATAGATCACAAAGGGAGAGAGAAATTGCTATTCAATTGAATTTCTATTCAACAATTGCCCACCTCCCTTAAGCCACTGAGTAAAATACTTGTAGGTAACTTGTAGAGAACTTGTAGGTAACCCTCCACATATCCCAAGGAAGGCCTGAGACCTGAGGTGGTACCAAAGATTTCACTTAGATAATGTATAGAATAGGTTTGTATGGGTACAGGCAGGATGTGGATAAGTTTTTTTGAAAGAAAGAAGGATTGTGGCCACATGAATAAAGAACAAACACTACAAGGATGAGTCCAAAGGGTGGCTCACTTGGTAGCTTAATCAAAAAGGGCGACTGTGGGAGGAAGAATGAAGTCAGTCTGAGTTCCTCAAATAAAATTTCTGGATAACTTTCTGAATATCAGAATGTACAGTCTTTATAACTGCATACTACTTTTCATGCTTGTAAATGAAATATTGCTAGTAAAGTAAGGCTATCACCAAAACTTTCATCTTATGTTTCCAGTACCTTCCCCAGAGACCACTGAGAGGATAGCAACTGCAAAAAATTAGTTGATTGTTCTTGTCACTGATGCCTTTGCATCTTTGTGTGTGTGTGCTCCCTTTCCGAATATTACCCAGTTCATCACTACCTCTTTGCTCTGTCATTTCTTCCAGCACGTTGCAATACAGATGGATTAGATGGGAAGCAGGATCCATTTTGCTGTGTGCATGTATGTGCCTTCAAGTTGCCTGTCGACTTATGGAGACCCGATGCATTTCATAGGGTTTTCTTAGGCAAGGAATACTCAGAGGTGGTCTTGCCAGTTCCTTCCTCTGAAATATAGTCTACAGCACCTGGTATTCATTGGATGGTATTCCCATCGAAGTACCTGTGGAATGTTTGTCTTCTTGTCAGAGGTGGGGAGCTATATCTGCAGCAAGTGCAAGTTGGTGGCCCTGCTGGAAGAGGTCAAGCATCTTGAGGACAGGGTATCTACTCTTCTGAATATTAGGGAGCAAGAGGTTTTCTTGGACAGAGTGGAGAAGACTATCCTGCATGCAGAACACACCGGGGAGGTGTCTGCAGAGGAGGCCATCTCCCCTACACAGGAAATGAACACTTGGAGGAACGGGACACAAAGTAGAAAGGCCAGGGATCATTCGGCCCGCTTGAAGCTACAGAATCGATTTGAAGCTCTCTCTTTTTCCAGAGAAGAAGAGGAAGAGAGCAGTGCCAGGCCTCAGGGAACATATAGGAAACCTTAGTAGATCCAACACATGAAGTGGCCTCTGCCAAGACTTGAAGGAGGAGGGTGGTGGTAGTAGTAGGGGATTCCTTACTGTGAGGAACAGAAGCAGTAGTTTGCAGGCCTGACAAAATGTCTCAGGAGGTATACTGTGTTCCTGGGGCAAAAATTCAAGATGTATCAGAGAGGCTGACAGGACTCATCAAGCCTTCTGACTGTTATCCCTTCCTTTTGGTCCATGTGGGAACCAATGATACTACAAGGCATAGCCTCCAGAAGATCACAAAGGATTATGAGGCTTTGGGTAGGAAGTTGAAGAACCTGGATGCACAGATAGTCATTTTGTCTGTCCCTCCAGTGGAAGGGCATGGCCCAGGAGGGGAGAGAAGAATAGTGGAGGTGAACAACTGGCTATGCAGATGGTGCCACTGGGAACAATTTGGCTTCCTGGACCATGGGATGCGGTTTCAGGAAGGTGGACGTCTGGGAAGAGATGGGTTGCACCTCATAGCAGTTGGTAGGAAAGTTTTGCTAAGAGTCTGAAAGATCTTATCAGGAGGGCTTTAAACTGAGTTGTATGGGGGAGGGAGACAGTACTCTTGAAGGCAGGAGTTCATTGAGTACTCGAGATAATAGCCAAAATGTTATACAGTGAACAAAGCAAATAGCACAACAACCCAACAATGGGAGGAATAAACCCTTTAAAAGGCAGATAGGGGAAATGGCCCATGGTCTTTGATGTCTCTATACTAACGCACAGAGCATGGGAAATAAACAGGATGAACTTGAACTTGAAATAGATCTGTGAGCTGGTAAAGTGCAGGAAAGTAGCTAACTCTGCCAGAACACCAATTGTTTACAAGGCATGGATTTTATAAATTTTAAAAGTTAAGTTGCGGGATCCTATAGGTAACGACAGATTCTAATGGTCTTTATGAAAATATAAAAGCTCAAGTTTCCACAAACTGCCTCATAGCATTACGATGGCTGAGGGGGTTAGAGGACGTGATTGAGTGGCCCAGCGTATCGCCTACTGGGGGACCCATGAAACCAACCTCCTTCTGGAGAGCCTATCCCAGCAGGCTGGTGCACCGGGCTGCCTCATGTGTTCCTCTAACTGGAGGAACCGCAATTTCTTTTTGCAGGTGGCTCAGTTCCTCCGGCAAAGGCGCTTCATCAGGACGGGCCTCCAGTGCTGGTCCGAGTTGAAAAAAATCGTAAGGGCCAGTTCTACCAGGCACTGGAGGCCAATAATGGAAGCCCCTGGCATTCTTCAGCAGTCCGATCATGCCCCTTGCGCCTCATCTCTGCAGCTATTTTTTCAAAAAGGTCTATATTTCTGTGGCATTCTCTCAGCTGTTCCTGTATCTTCTGTTTACCAAAAAAAGCAAGTAAGTCTATTGTCTCCACATGAGATGCCGCGTCCACCTTTTCTTGCTCATGTACTGTTTTAGGACCATTGCCTCCCCAAAATAGTACTCTACGGTGAACTCGCCATGGGTCAGCGTAAGAGGGGCGCTCCAAAAAAGCGATACAAGGACTCCCTGAAACAACATCTCAGGCTCGGCCAAATTGATCACCAACAATGGTCTGCCATGGCCTCATATCGGGAGGCATGGAGACGTACTATCCACAATGCTGCAGTCTTATTTGAGAACTCACGCCTAACAAGTCTTGAAGAGAAATGACAATGCAGAAAGAATCACAACCTAGAAACATCACCCAAGGAGACCTTCTGCTGTGCTTTCTGCAACCGGACTTGTTTGTCTCAGATTGGCCTTTTCAGTCATCAGCGCGCTTGCAGAAAGCGTGGGATGATTCCTTCCTGAATCTTCGTTTGCGAAGAAAAAACAGAGAGAGAGAGAGAGACTGTTTTTGGCATCCATACCACGGTCAACTCAGGTGAAGGTGCAGGAAAACAATGGCTGCTGAGGTTGGCAATTTAGAAATCATTTGAAAAAGGGTCACTGACCCCTCCTTCTCTGAACTCTGTGCCCGCCCCTGCCCACCTCAATTTCCGGGCATCGCCTGAGATATTTTGTCCCGACCTGTTCACATATCCAATTTTCAGCAACCTCCTGAGACTTTTTTAAAAACACAGGACAAACTGTGGGACGAAAAGTCCCACTTCTTGAAGGAAATAGGGTGGCCTCCCTTCTGAAAAGCATGAGATCATCACGATGAACATGTGAACAACTTGAGTTCATGAATTCATCCCAGGACATTTTTGTCGTGTAAACGAGCCCCTGGCTTGATGGCAGTACATGTGAAAGGGATCTAGGAGTCTTAGTGGACCACAAGCTGAACATGAGTCAGCAGTGTGATACAGCAGCTAAAAAAGCCAATGTGATTCTAGGCTGATTAATAGGAGTATAGTGTCTAGATCAAGAGAATTGATAGTGCCACTGTATTCTGCTTTGTTCAGACCTCACCTGGAATAGTGTGTCCAGTTCTGGGCACCACAATTCAGGAAGGATATTGAGAAGCTGGAACGTGTCCAGAGGAGGGTGAACAGGATGGTGGGAGGTCTGGAAGCCATGCCCTATGAGGAGTGGCTTAGGAAGCTGGGCATGTTTAGTCTGGAGAAGAGAAGGTTAAGAGGTGACATGATAGCCATGTGTAAATATGTGAAGGGATGTCATACCAAGGATGGGGCAAGCTTGTTTTCTGCTGCTCCAGAGACCAGGACGCGGAGCAATGGGTTCAAACTACTGGAAAAAAGATTCCACCTGAACATTAGGAAGAACTTCCTGACAGTAAGAGCTGTTTGGAAGTGGAATACACTGCCTCGGAATATGGCGGAGTTTCCTTCTTTGGAGATTTTTAAACAGAGGCTGGATGGCCATCTGTTGTGAATGATTTGATTGTGTATTCCTGCATGGCAGGGTTGGACTTGATGGCCCTTGTGGTCTCTTCCAACTCTATGATTCTATGATTCTACTAAGCAGAGCTGACCCTGCTTAGCTTCCATTCCACTTGCCCTGCTGAAAGACAATTTGCTTTTTCTGACCCACCCACTTTCTTCCCCATCTCCCCCCTCGCCTTGTGTCATGTCTATTTAGACTGTAAGCCAGAGGGTAAGGTCTGTCTTGTTTTTATTGATTGTATGTAAGCTGTTCTGGGAGCCTTGTTGGCTGAGGAGAGAGATAAACATGCTTTAAAATAAAATCTCCCCATGCAGATCTCCTGCAAAAGAAAACAATTGGAGCCAAAGAAGAGACAGGTTTCACTGAAGGCTGCCTCGCGAACCCCATTCTGGACAAAGCAACAGCTCAGGTTTTCCCAGTATATGCTGCTTTTCTTGCCAAGGGCTAGATATACTATGCATACTACCCAGCAGAGCCCTTGCAAAACTGGTGCCCTTGCTCTGGTGCAATTACATTTGAGTTTGGAGAAGTGGTCTCTCCTGTGTGCTCCTTGCTTACAGTATAACTGGATTAGAAAGCACAGGTCTAAACTATGGTATATTATTGAGATCTTTAACCCTGGTATGCATTAAAAAAAAGTAGCCACACATCAAATTCCCATTTGGCTTCCCTCTCACACATGCTGGGTATTTTTTTAAAGCATACAGTAAATTTAATTAAAATAATATTAGTCCTGTTTGGTTCAAAGTGACAAGATTTTGCCCACCTACTGAGGCATTCCATATTTCCTTTATGTTTTTAGGTGAGGGGGAGTAAATTGTCCAGTCTTTCCCAAATGGATTTGTTAATCTCATGCTAGGGTTGCCAAGTGAAAACAGTGCCTCTAACAGTTGTGAGGAAGAGGGCATTTCAACCAGCTTCTGTACAACCATTAAAGGTACAGGAGCCCAGTCCTGTCTTTCTCCTGGCAACTCTTACCTCATGTTTGTATCTCACAGATTCCCCTTGACTTCTCAGCCCTCAGGTTCTTGCCAAAGGTATGCTTTTCATCACAAAGCAGGACAGTTTAGAGGCACGTGCCTGAATAGAGAGTCTCAGAATATTACGCTGCATAGGGTTTCATATTGTGTACACTGGAGTAGAGGAACTGTTCATTCCAAGGCCTAATCCAATTCACTGGTATTTCCAGTCCATTTTGTAGAGGGCTTCCAGTTGGTCCTTCTTAAACTCTGGCCCATCAGAAAGGAGATGGGATAGGAGTTACGGACCTTCATGTCTGGTGAGCCAGTTTCACTCCCTTTTTGCCTTCCCCCTACAAGGAAACTAAAGAGGGAGCATTGCCTCCTCAGCAGGTCCTTTAGGAGCTGGCCATGTTTCTACCTCAGAACTAAGCCAGCTCTTGAACCACTTGGCTGAGTGTGCCTGACTTTGCTTTCCTCCTCCTCCTCTTCCCTGTATAGGGAAGATGAGGTGGGGAGCAACCAGCTTATAAAGCTCAAGCCAGCACTGCAAACAGGGAGCCAATGAAGCTAGGTGGTGCGGCCATGCCACCTGATGTTAGCCAGGTTCTGATCCTCCATGCACAAGAGGTATCCACAGGGCACCTGCTGAATTTGAAAAAAATTGTAGAAGACCAACTTTAAAAATTCTTAGGAGAAAAAAATCCCCAAGGGAAGAAAATAACCCTGGGAAAACTAGACATGCCCAGAGAGGGACGACTCTATGGAGGTGAGGACAGTGAACAATATGGAACTGAATATCCTAGAAAGGGAATGATTGATCTGTTTAGAAGCCTGAAAACTGCAACCTTCTGTTAGAGGTCCATCTTGTTAAGTCTTCCAATAGCGGACCCTGGTTCTTGTACTCACTTTGGTTTCACTGGGGAGGGGGCGGAGGGGGGCAAAGTCATATACCAAGTCATGTACTAAGTCATGTAGTTTTTTAGGGGGCATCCACACTAGAGAAATAATCCAGGTTAAAACTGGATTATTTGCATGACTCCTTCCTATGGATTTTGTAGTTTGGTAAGGCACCTTGGTTTTGTAGTTTGGTAAGGCACAAGCACTTTTTGTCAGAGAAGGCTAAAGACCTTGTAAAACTACAAATCCCAGGATTCCATAGGTGGGAGCTATGCAGATAAGCCAGTTTCAAACTGGATGATTTGTGTTGTGTGAATTCCTCCTAAACCTATGGGTCCCTGCAGGTTTCATTGTTGCAGGAACAGGGCTCCATTTAATTATCTAGATACCTTGGGTTACCATGTAAGACCTATGAAAACAAGCTTGATTTCTCTCACAAATGACTCCTTGCTTCCTTCCATGATATCCCTTCAGTAGGAGTGCTAATGTGGAATAAGTGTTATGCCTAATCTATTTGGGGTCTCAATACTGCCTTCTGTTTCACAGGGCAGCGTTCCAGGGGTCAGCATTACGAAGACAGATTATCTGCCATCTTCTTTTCCCCATGTAAGGAATCCATTTATAGTAGCGGGTTGAAAGAACAGATGAAGGGGATATATTTTGCCTGCCTTGTGCCATTTTTCACCTCTTGTATTCCACCTCTGACTGCTTGTGGTTACTATACCCACCCACCTGCATTATGTTCCCCCTGACAGGGTGATGAGTTTCTCCCAGTCCTTTCCAAAGGCTCTGAGAGGGGGTCTGGATTCAGTCGGCAGAATAATCTTGGCCTTGGTACTGCAGTAAGTGATGTTCCCTTGTTGGCAGAAGTCAGATACCTCCAGACTGTTTCACTGTATATTCCCTCTGCCTCTTGCTTTTTTTTTAAACTGCCTGCTTCTCTTCCTATGTCCTATGTGTCTGCATTTCTCCCTTGATGCAATTGGTTCCTTCTATCTACAATTCAGGCAACTCTGTCTGCCACAGCATATTTCTCTACCTGTTTTCCTTTCTGCCTCTTCTGTTCTCCACCTTTCTCTTTGACTTTTCTTCCCCTGCCAGGAACTGCAAACAAAGATCTCCCATTTTTCTGTTTGTTTCTTGTTTCTGCAGGCTTAGCATTCTCCTTTTATTCTCTTACCCACACGCCACCTTGCCTTCCATTTCCTTCTCCATCTTGTCCTCCTTGCTACCGACTTCTCTTTGGTGCTTCACCAGCTCTCACAGTGACTTTGTCACTCATTATCATAATAACCACTGTCTTGAATCTTCACAGGCACCTCCACCTGGTGCAGAGGCATCCGGCCCCCTGAGTCACTCTCAGTTCCAAGGGCTTCAGAGGCAACCGCAGACACAGACCAGTCTTCTAGGGCGGGAAAATGTGGGTAACAAGGTATGCCTGAACCTCAGGGCTTTACAGTGTCATTACAGTTTGATAACCCTTAGGTCTCTTTGCTCTGGTACGAGGTCCTTAGTTCTGTTTTCATGGTCCATTCCATATAGGAGCCAACAGGATTCAGCCTCAATAACCTCAGTTATGTGACACCAGCATATGATCCTGATCAGCCCAACAGGTTCCTGACTAGCTATAATTCCAAGTGAGTCTGTTTGGTTCCTGTTGACCCTCTGTGTTAGGATGGCAATGCTCCCAGGCTATGTCTTTCTATATTAAGGCACCATTTTCTCAACTATATAGGAACCTTATGGTTCCCTTGACTTTGTAGGCCTTGGCTTGTTCTGTGCAAGGACTTTGGAGAGTTGGTAGTAAGAGCTTTGAGGCAGCAGTGGGGTATATCTTTGCTGGGTCTTCTGGTTCATGTGGGGATTGTATGTACAAAAAGATATACAGTACTCACTTTGTATAGGCCCTTCAATATGTAGCAGCTAGTTGGAACTTCATACACACACCTGTTTTGCTTGGGTGAGAAGAGGAGGCAGTGTGTGGGTTGAGTTAGCCATGCCATAATCCACCTCTTCCTTTTAACAGGTTTTATGAAAACATTCCAAAGGGTGTGGACAGGGAAGGCTGGACACGAGGAGGGATCCAGCCTCAGCAGGCAGGTGGTTTTGCTACCAACTACCATGTCACTGACTTAGGCACGGATCCCAATGCCACAGAGACCTTGAGGACTGTTCACCCCCATGTAGGCAGGTAACGCTCCCTGCATTTATTTTAGCTATTCCTTTGTCCTTCCTTTGCTCCTGCTCTATGATGCCACTTGCAACATCTGTTCTCCACTCTTCTCCCTCATTCCAACTGACATGCCATTTTCTGTTTTGTATTGTGGTCTCCCCTGCAATCACAGGACAATCACAACAGTTGACCCATTCTATCGGGATACTCCGCACGACCGCCGCTTCACAGCTCTCCATCAGACAACTGTACCCAATTAAGTAAGGGTCATGGTCCATTTTTTTCCTTAGGGCAGTAGTATAGTCGTGCTTAGCATGACAGGGTATCTGTGTAATGACAGAGTGGTATTGTGTGTTGCTTTTTGTTTAATCAAGCAACTATGTAGTAACTGGGGCTTAGGGTTTATCAGGTCTAATCCTAAATGGGAACTGTTTCCTATTCTAGGAATGGATGCAAAAAACCCTCCATTTTCCCCCTCTCTTTAAAGCAAATGTCCATAGGGGCAGCAAAGTTCTTTCTCTAGAATTTGCCATGGGCAGTGTTCTTGGGGAAGGGAAGTGGGATGTTTCCCTTGTATATCATCCTCCCTGCCCTTCAGCATTTATCCTTTTCCTAACCAATTTAATTAGTCTTTCTCTCTCTTTGCAGCCTCTGTTCTGAACTAGAGTGCAGCGTCTTCGAGCTTCAGGTCGATATCCTGCAGGCTAAAGAAGGAACACCAGTGATAGTGCTGTCATGTCACATCTATCACATTTTATTTCAAGGGTTTATTGTTTTCAAGAAATTAAAACATATCTTGCTGATATGTCTAGTGTCACACAGACACTTTGTTGAAATGGAGGCAGAAAGATCTTTGGAAGCTGGAGTAAATAAGGTTTTCAGGAAGAGTTTGGGAAAACTTTAAGACTTAAATCAGAAGCAGGAAAAGGGGTAGAATGGCCACAGCATCACCTTATATGTTAGGTGCCAGATGCGAAGCAATTCTAAGCATTTAGAGGTACTGGATAGGGAATCACATTGTTTTCTCAACTTCCAAAGTTTTCAGCACTAAACTTCTCCATCCACTGTTTCCTAAGATCAAGGGACAATATGGAGACATATCTCACTTATCCAGTAGGTAGACTGTGCTTGTAACCTACTTGAGTATGTGCTTCAGAAGCTTACACAAATGTTCTACATGCATTTGGGACATCTTTCAGTATCACACTCCTGTTCTACAATATCTTCATTTGCCAGCAACAGCAGTACAAAAACTATTGTTTTGACTTGGCTGAAAGTGCAAAGCTGGTTTACTGAATGGGTGGGAATTATGTGGCCTTCCAGATGTTGTTGGACTGCAAATTCCAATAGCCCTAGCTAAGCATAAGCAATGGTGAGGGATACTAAGAGTTGCAGTTCAGCAAGAGCTTGAGGGCCACATGACTCCTTCCTCTGTGGTACAGCATTTTCTTAAAGGTACCATTTGATAGTACTGTATTATGTTTTCAATATCCTGTTATATATCTGTTGCTATATTTTCTATCTTCCTGATGTCAGTATGAGTTAAACATACACACACACACACAGAGGTGGAGGAAGGGAGGATTCCTTGTACCCCTGCAAGTTGTGATAAAATACCATGCAGCAAAACTTCTGTATGCACCTTTATGCTATGATACACCAATTAATCAGCTTACGTAGTCAGTGGGATCCTGCTGCTTTCATTCAATAAACATTCACACAGTAGGGAGAACATTGTGTGGTGTGAACTAGCAGGAGGTGCATGCTGAGCTGGAATTCCCCATATCTTTTCATTATTTCATGGCTCCTATAGTCCTGTATAGCAAGGACCATTCACCCACATGTGCCCTTACCCCACCATCATGCGTATGGTTACATGAACTCAGACTCCCTCCCCCCTTTCAGCATGGAACAGACACATTGGTGCCTCTTCTCATTCAGGTGCAAGGCACACCACCTCAGCTTTTGTTCTCAGTTTTCTATCCAGTAATAATTGGTGCTCAGTGTGCTGTCTTCCATTTTCCATTTCTCACATTTCTCTCTGTGGATGAGTTTTCACTCCTAGTGAATGTTTCATGAGCTGGTGGCGCAGGTTGCTCTGACACTGGAAAAATACTTCTCAGTCCACACATAGCAGCTTCATGTTCAGTTTAATGTTGTCTGGCACCCAATCAGTTTTCCACTATGCCTTGGAATGTGATAACATACCTGATGTATTCGAATTGAAAGCTTCTACCATTTTACCCAGCAAATCCTACATTGTTGTCCTAGAACTTGTCTTGAATTTAGTTGCCACACAGAATGCATGTGTTGCTTGATGCTGAAATCAAAAATGATTGATTCAAAGATGGGGCAAAAACAATACCTGTTTTCAGTGTATGAGTATACAGTTCAAAAGCCAGCTTAAAAAAAGAAGGAAAAGAAAACACTTCCATGTGAAAACCATCCTTTCCCCATTCTGAGAACTGTTTGGCTGCCTCTGCAGCCTTATGTGGTGGTTTTAAAATCAGTATTTGCAAACAAATATATCCATTATTTTAATGATTTGGGATGCCATTAAAGTGATCCTTTATTATGAGTCCCTTTCCCCAAATCTCATTTCATCCTTTGTTAACACTGTTTTGAAATGTAGATTGTTATTATTTGACACTGCCTTTGAAGCTGTATGGTGTTGACTGGCCTTAATCCCACCTTGTAAACAATTTCTTCCTGCTTGTTGCTTGAGGGTAAGTTGCTCTCACCACCACTAATTTATTAACCTCCATTTGAGAGCCTGTTTGAAGAGGGTTCTTAGTAGACCTATGTAGACAAGGAACATCACTTCCCTCTTCCAAATCTTAGCATTTCCATCTCTGTGTACACCCTGCTGAATTAAATTCTCTACCATGCTGTTCTTGCATATCTAATTTGCTGTCTGAGCCTCTCTCTCTGCTTTCTCCCTCCCACTGAATATCTGTGTTTGTATTTCCCCAGATGGATTCACTGCTTTTTCTGAAGATAAGCCTGCCATGGTATTACTGAATGAGTAGGGGTTCTTGTCCCGAATTGTTTTTTTGCTCTACTTGTTTGTGGGTGAAAATGGAGGTGCACCTTCCACATTTGAACAAGCCTGTATATCTACTGGGTGATGGAGGTGATTATGTGGAAAGTGGGCCACTGTTGTATGATTATATTTCTAGGATGCAGTGTTAAAGCTTAAAAGGCATAAATGGGTGTGATTGAAATCTGTGACATCAGCTGATAACTGACTCAACAGAAGACAAAGAAGCCTGCATGCAGCTCTGTAGGGGAAAAAATCCCATCACCTTTACAACCATCTGGAGTGAAATTAATTCAGAGCAAGTGTCACTCATGATGATAGATATATGACTGAGGGAGTGCTGGTACCAAAATAGCTCGTTTACCAAGGGGTGTACATGGTGATTGCTTCTGGGATCATGGTGGCTTGAACTGACTTCTCTCTCTCTCTCCCCCCTTCTCCCCCCCCATATAAAATTCTGAGAGTCTGATCTATATGTCACTAAAATCAACGGAGAAGCAATGGGCAATTTCTGTAGGAGATAGATTAGGATGTTAAAGGGCAAAGTTTGTCTAAAGTGCCAAGTGTACATGCACCATATATGCTAACCATTTATTTATGCATATGTTATTCATGCCTATTAGGCAGATGCTAAGATTCTTTTTCTGTAATGAAAAGGCTGTTTTTCATAAAACAGGCCAGCAACTACCTATAGAGCATCAACTGTTGACTTGTGCTTTCTAGCCATAGACTGATATGAAGATGAAGCTGGAGTGTTGCTTGCATCTGCTGTGTCACAGTGGGTTGAGTGCTTGTATATTAGCGTAAGAGTCACAGCAAGCTTTTCTAGAACACAGTAGTGGTTGTGGAGACAGTCTACTGTGTCTTGTGCTTTGACTACGGGACTACTTTTTTGTTTTTATGCTGAACATAATTTTGTGTTACTAGAGGCCGGGGACATACATTTCATGATGAACTCATGCCTTACTGTGGTCCATGCCTCAATTACTTCCAGAGCTGTACTTCTTGGGTACACTGGCTTCCAGTGTGTCATGTACCTGCATTCCCAGACACAGTGACCAGCAGTTTCAGAGTGAAACAGAAAACTTTATTGGCACAGAATCATACATATACAAAGTTGTTGCTCAGAATTGAAACTTAGAGGGCAGGCAGTATACTAAAAGCATATTGCAAACTATGAAATCTGGTGGGTTTCAATACTATTGGTTATCCTTTATCTCCTCATCTCCTCTTCTCATACAGTGCCCATCCCATTTCCCCCAGGCCGACTTGGCAGCTGCAGTCTTCTCTCACCATTCTCACTAGTGACCGTTATACTCCCCTTTCCACAGTTGCTACACAATACTTGTTAGCAAGTACAAAGAAATGAAAACACATTTAATAGCAAGGTTACAGAATGATACCAAAAATGGCAGGAACAGGCAACATCAGGGGATGATCCTGACAGTAAGATACTTCACACTGGAGTAGTCCTGTGAAGGTTTTAATACATTTGCTTTTCTCACAAACTTACTCCAAGAATTATTTTCATAGCAGTACACAAAAAGCTGGTTTGTGCTGTCACCTCAGCATATGGCACCACAGATGGAAGTATAGTAGCACCCCTGCATCTGCTGATTTGCCACCCATGGATTCAATTATCCACGGATGGGGGAGTTGGAGAGATCTCATCTCCCTCCTCCCTTTGTCCCCAGGATTGCTCCCTGGCAGCCTTTCTCAACCTTTTTATCCTGGAGGAACCCTTGAAATAATTTTCAGTTCTCAGGGAACCCCTGCATAAACATTATTCTATATACTTCTATTGATTTCCCCCCACAATCACAGCCTCTTGGGGAACCCCTAGCAACCTCTTGGGGAACCCTAGGGTTCCAGGGAACCCTGGTTGAGAAACACTGGCCCCCGGGATCGCTCCCGGGCTGAAATGGCGACACAGGAACGAATTTGGGGAGAGGAGAGATTTGCCCAGGATCACTCCTAGGGCAGAAATGGCAATGGGGGCGTTCGTTATCTGCGGATTTCATTATCCACGGGGGCCCCTGGAACCAATCCCCTGCGGATACGGGGGTCCTACTGTATCCAACAAGCATTGTATATCACACAGTGAACAGTTTAGGGCCTTTGGGCCTAAATCCAAGTAATAGTCCCAACTTAGAGTAGACCTGTTGAATCAGTGGGAAGTCAACCTTTACATAGGTTCCATTGATTTAATGGATATACTGTACTCAGAACAGCTACCTGCTGAGAATGCTCTAGCTGGATTTCCTGCATTGTGCAGTAGGTTGGACTTGGTGGCCTATGGGGTCCCTTCCCACTGTGATTCTATGAGAATAATATATGTAAGAATCTATTTTATTGAGGAATAGCAATTGAATTTAGGCTTGAGTTCCTCAGCTGTAAAATGGGAAGAGTGATACTTTATTTTATTTTTTATTATTTTGGTATTCTCTTTGAAGAAAAGCACAATCTTTCAGGATTTTCCTCAGTGTTTCTAGTTATTGTCATTTTAAAAATTACAAGTTACAGTAACAGAAAGTCAGTATATTAGTAGCCAACCAACCTACGAGAGAGGAACATTATGTCTGATCATCTGATTGCTTATTTAGAAGTTAGTTCCACTGGATATGAACAAGCTTATTCCTAGGCTGGATGGCCATCTGTCGGGAATGTTTTGTGTATTCCAGCAGGGCAGGGGGCTGGACTAGAAGGCCCTTGTGGTCTCTTCCAACTCTATGATTCTATGTAATTGGATTTCCAGCTAATAGATATCTTTCAGATTTTGGAATAATACTGCCTTCCTAAAGGCAGCAGAAGGCCATGTGGTTTTCAGCAGTGGAGAAAGTTGGCCTTGTCCTAGTGTGTGCATACTCCAAAGCTGGGGAACTTCTGAGCCTCCAGATGTTTGGGATTCATTTCCCAAAAGACCCAGCTAGCATGGCCAGTAGAAAGAGATTATAGGAACTGAAGTCGAAATCCTCTGCTGAAATTGTACTTTTCCCACTAAAACTGTCATCCATTGTAATTACACCTGTGCTGGCATTAGCAAAAACTAGAAAGTACGTACTAGTGAAGACTCATATAGTGAATCCGCAAGATTAAGCCCTTCCTGAACCCTGCAAACTGCAGTTGGGTAAACCATATGACAGACCTTCCAACTGTCTCGATTTGGTAAGGAGATTCCATGTTAATCCTCTTTCATCACACTGTTTTTGCTGCTATAAAAATGTTCCAGTTTCTCTTTCCTTTTCCCACTTTCCTTTTTTTCTTCAGTTTACGACAGTTGCTGCAAACTGAGTTTAAAGTACAGAAGTAGTTTGTACTCAGTCATCTCAGCAGGGCGGGTTGGGTTGTGTGAACATTTGGCCTTCTTGGCTCAGGCAAAAACAAACTGCCGCAGTCTCTCCTAGCTGTGGGTTCTTCCTCACGAATACCTTCTGCTATCTTGACCACACTCTGATATTGCTTGGCCATATGTGCCCAGTTTTCATTTGTGAAATGTTTGAAGGTATGTTGTTGTCCAGGAAAAGTAATGTTTACAAATTCTGGTTTAACGAGTCAAATCACATGCTGTCAGGTAAGCAGGATAGGGTTCAGAAAAATCTCTCAGGTTGCTGACACACTACAGAAATAACACAGTTTGACAGTGCTTTAACTGCCATGGCTCAATGCTGTCGAATTCTGGGATTTGTAGTTTTGTGGGGGTATTTAGCCTTGTCAGAGAGCTCTGGTGCCACAAAAAACTACATATCCAGGATTCCACAGGATGGGGCCATGATAATTAAAGTGGTGTTGAACTGTATTATTTATGCAGTGCGTCAGCAGCTTAACCTCCAGAAATGATGCAAAAAATAGTTTTGCTAGACGTCAAGATCTGTATAATTTCTTCATCAAGCAATGGCTTGCCAAATACACAGAGAGTCGGGGATGGAGTCCTGTCCTTCCTAGTATGCTCAGGCGAAAGCATCTTGCTGCAGCCTCTCCTAGCTTGTGTATTCTTTCTCATTAATAACTTTTGCCATCTTGGCCATACTCTGATGTTGCTTGGCCAGACATGTGGAATGTTAAAGGCCACAGTATGATGACTGAATGGTTGCCCTACCCGAGTAGAACAGGAGTGGGAAACCAGTACCTCTTCTCATGTTGTTGGATTACAACTCTTGCATTCCGTGATATAACATGATGTGGGTCCGATGTGAGTTGAAAACTTGCAAGTCCCAACACCTGGAAGCTCCCTGGTTCCTTGCCTCTGGCATACAGGGGATTTGTGACTGTCAGTACTTTTAATGTGAGTGAAGTAGGGGTGGACAAAATATGGCCCTCCAGATGTTGGACCTCAACTCACAGATGTCCTCACATTTGGCTAAGTTGCCTAGGGCTGCTAGGAACTGCAGTTTGACCTCATCTGGAGGGCTATACATATCCCTTCTCAAGATGTGTTTTGAATGGAGACTAGGGAGATGTCAGGAGGCCTGTCTGAACTAGGCCTCACTTAGCCTAAGTCCAGCCAGGTTCCTGTCATGGGCAGTAGGTGTCAGGGTATTGTTTATGTTGTTAGGGGCTCTGGAATGTGAGTACCTTAAGGCTCCCAGGCCTGGAGAGCAAACATCTTCTCTCCAAGGTCAAGCATCTGCTGAGGGCTTGGGAACAAAGGGGAGGAGGATGCTGGTGAGAGGGGCTGAGTCAAGCCTCTGACTTTAAACCTTACATGTTCTTTCTGTGAACCACTTCTGCCAATATTCCTGGACCTGTTCACTTCTTTACCTCTGCAATAAAACACTTTAAACCAGTGGGTATTATCTGAGTGAACTGAAGTTCTGATCCTTACAAGATCCAGGTTCTAACACACCATTGTCAATATCCTTTTTGAGGTGAGAATGAAGCTGGGACAGGAAGGAGATCTACTTGGACTGGCTTCAGCTCATTAGAGCAGTGGTTCTTAATCTGCAGTTCCGGGACCTCCAGGAGGCTGTAATGTCTGGGAAGGTTGCTTGGCCCACCTCCTCCCTGCTGTGGAGTGGCCAGGTGACAGGAGCCAAGGCAAAGGCTGGCTGGCTTGGCCTGTGTATTGCCATTCAATCTGCTCCCGCCACAAACTTCCAGGAAGAAGCAGGAGAAAAGTCTTCTCTTCCTTTCCAGTGCCTCTGAGGGAAGGCTTAATGGGTGGTAAAATAGTAGTGTTGTTGTTGTTTTAAATCTTGAGTTAAGTCTTGGGCATCCGCGGCAACCAAATATATTTAAAGGGGGTCCCTGGTAAAGAAAAGGTTAAGAGCCACTGCATTAGAGGAAAGGTGGGATATGAATCTTCGAAGCTCCAGTCTATCCAGTCGCGCTGTGGAGTTGGGGAGATGAAGGAAACCCTGCACGGGGTGTTAATGTAGCTGCTTAAACTGGATGGGCGGGAAGGGGTGTAAGTGGCCCGGCGGGGACTCGAAGTAGCCTTTCGCTTTGTCGCCGCCCTTGTCGGCCAGGCTCTGGGCCGTCGGCGCGGCGGGACCAGCCATTCCGGGGCCGGGCGGGGAGCGAAGAGGCTTTTGCGCGCGTTCCTCAGGCGGAACGGCCACGCGCGGCTCCTCCAGAAAGGGGGGCGTGCCGGGGGGAGGGAGGGAGGGAGCGCGGAGGGCGCGAGCGAAGGAAGGCACGCCCTCTCGGTCCAGCCCGCCCGGCTCTCCCATAGGCCGGCGAGCCCGCGTGGGGGTTGCCATGGCGACGAGTCGCTAGGCGCCCGGCTCGTGTGTGGGAGCCGAGTTCAGACCCGGCAGGGGGGCCCGGAGCCAGAAGCCAGAGGGCAGCCGGCGCCTGTCTGCACTGACGCGCGGGAGACCCCGAGGCGGCTCAGGGGGCTACGCGAAGGGGTCCCCGCGGTGGGCGGCAGCAGCAGCAGAGGAAACCCGCGGGTCTTCTTCGCCCTCGAGGGGAAGGGTGGGCTGGGAGGCAGCCAGCTGAGCAGGCAGGCAGGCAAACGGGGTGCAGCGCTGGGGTGCGCGTTCCTCTCCCGCCCTCGAGATCCAGGGGCTCTCGTAGGGGCCATCTTAGGGGCCTCTGCCTGGTGTCCTGGAAGCAGAGCCGATCTGAGGACCACAAGCTGTTGGCGGGAGGGCGAGGAGGCAGCCCTGGCAGGCGGCAGCAGGAGCACCCACGCCCGAGCCCTGGTCCTCCTAAGCCCAGCCGGCCAGCCCCGTGGGGGGCAGGGGCCCAGGGGGTTGCCATGTCTCCTTGGAGCCCGCCAGGCAGAGGCTGTGGCACTTGTCCTGCCAGTAGCCTCCCTTGGCTATGAGGATGGGCAGTGGTGGGTCCTCAGGCCGGGAGGAGCGGCTGCCTTCGGCTGCCGAAGAGCAGCTGAGCGGCGGGGATCAGATGCTGGAGCTCTCTGGGCGCTACTTGAAGAAACTGCCCATCCCGGTGTGTGCTCTGAGCACCCTGCAGAAGCTTTATATCAGCGGCACGGGGATCACGGAGCTGCCTGAAGAGATAGAGGGGCTGCAGGAGCTGCGCATCCTGGCCCTGGACTTTAACAAACTGGAGGAAGTGCCCGAAGCTCTGTGCCGCCTGCCCCACCTGACCCGCCTCTACCTGGGCAGCAACCGCCTCTTTGGGCTTCCTGCAGAATTCAGCCAGCTCAAGACTCTCCGTTGCTTGTGGATCGAGAGCAACTACCTGTACCACTTCCCCCGGGCCCTGCTCCAGATGCCTGGACTACAGTCCCTGCAGATGGGGGACAACCGACTCAGAACACTACCCAATGGCCTGCCGCGCATGAGAGGACTCCGAGGACTCTGGCTTTATGGAAACCGCTTTGAGGAGTTCCCAAAGCCTTTGCTTCGCATGACCCAGCTTCACATCCTTGACCTTGACCGCAACAAGCTGACAGAATTTCCTGACTTGAGCCACCTGCGGAGGCTTCGGCTCTTCTCCTATGACCACAACCCAGTGGAGGCCCCACCGAATGTGTCCGACAGTGTCGTGGTGGTGGGTGAGGGGGCTCAGGAGTTCATGGAGGCCCGGGAGGAACGACTCCAGGCCCTTCGGGAGCAGGAAGAAGAAGAGCAGGAGGAAATCGAGTCAGAAGTTTTGCAAGCCAACATGAAAAATGACTCCTCCATATTGGATGATGGGGAGGGCAGCTTTTCAGCCCTGGAATGCTCTCCAGAAGAGACATGAAACAGGACACACTGCATGGTTGTTGCTTAAAAAAAATCTGGTGGATATTGATGGGCTTTTGAATTTACATTTACCCCTCAAAGAATTATGAGCTGGGCACTGTCACTGGGCTCAGAAACCATGGTTTCGGAGGCAGGATCTTGAGCAACTGTTGAACATGGCAGTTGCCAGCCCATTGCAAAGAACACAGGACAGCTAATCCCAGCTCATACAACTGTATTGAATTATGGATAATTTCATGCCTTGTGAACAACCCTCCTAATTCCAGGATATGAGGGGCAGGGTGGGTGGTATGCATAAGGTATTTGCACAGTGACTAATTCCATTGTACCCAGTCTTTGACATGGCAGTCCTTTGTCCCCAACTGAAGGCATGGATAATGGTCACATTATGGTGGAAGCAGAGTATCAAATTGACATTAATTTTGCGGCAGGCAGGTAACCGTGGGTGATCCCAACTCTGGTTGCTTGACCTACTACATGAGTTTCAGCAACAAGACAGGATAAAGCCATCATATTTATTTATTCCCACACACACACACCTGCCCCCTGGTTCTGGCAGGGGTGGAGGGACCTGCTGAGCTGAAAGTGTGAATGTAAAATCTTTCATCCCAGGAATTTTAACCTACTACTGGAATTAGACTTGGAGAAAAGCTCCCCCTGACTGCTCCTTCTAGCTGTCAGGTTTGAACTCTTGTTTGTGCAGAGAGCTATCCATCCCAGAAAGTGCTTTGCCTGCGCTCTTTGTATGGTGGGAAAGGAGCTGTGCATGTTGCCTCGCTGCTTTCCCGGACTTTCTATTTCCTTAAAAGGGCACAGAAGCAAAACTGATTTGACTTGGGCCATTGCAGATCTCCGTGGATTTTGGATAGAAGCGTGGCAGCTACACGACTTTCCCCTATCCTGGAGGGTGGCAGGTTAATTCTGGCAGGGGCTCTCAGGCTAGATTTGTATTAAATCTAAGCAATAAAAGTACAGAAGGCAGAGTGAGAAAGCTGAAGTGGGAGCAGTGGAGGGGGACACCAATTCTCAGGGAGATTGCTCGAGAAGCAGGAGACCAAAGCTGCTGGGTGGGCTGGGGCTATTTTTAAAGAGTGTTGTAAATGAAATTATAACACCTGGTGAAAGCAAACAAGTTTCTCAGGCATTTGTGTTATTTATAAAAACCCTCTCTTTCCTCAGCCTATTTCTAAACAAAGACTCATTTCTTCCTGCTCTTTTCTTTCTCAATCTCAGTTTCTCTCTCATCCCCTCAGCCTGCCTCCTTTCTTTTTCTCTCTTTGCTCCCCACGCCCTAGCTAACCACTACTGCTTCCTTTCTTTTCTGCTCTACAACACACCTCTTCCTCTGCTGTGTTCAATCTCTCTTTGAACTGATTCCATGGTGCTGAGTCCCATATCTACATTGGCACAACATGCTACCCGAGCACTGCCAAAATGAACATCTTGGTGTTGGATTAGTTTCAGAGAAATAATGAGCATGTATGTCATAGTTTTCCATTTTATTGCAAAACGCAGAGGTAGCCATGTCGGTCATAAGAAAAATTCCAAATTCTGTATTGTGGTAATGCCTACATTCTTGTTGTTGTATGCCTTCAATTGTTTCCGACATACAGCAGCCCTAAGGTGAACCTATCACTGGGGTTTGTTGGCAAGATTTGTTAACTGGGGCTTTGCCTTTGCCTTCCTCTGAGACTGAGAGACTGTGACTTGTCCAAAGTCACCCAGTGGTTTTCCATGACCAAGTGGGGATTCAAACCCTGATCTCCAGAGTCACAGACCAATGCTCAAACCACTATACCACACTCCTATCTATATTAGATCAAACAAAAAGGCACTTTTTATTACAATTTATTTCTGATTTATTTGCTGGTTGCCATGCTCTTTTATTTTGTGTTCTTTTTTTCATTTTCAATATGCATCCTTCATTCTACATCCGGTTTTGTTGTTTCTGATAGAGTGCAGCAGCTCTTTCTTATTTCTGAACAGACACTGAATGCAAAGTATCAGAGTTAGTCTTTTGCTTTTTTAATTGTTTACAGATTGCTGATTCATTCAGAATGCTTTCACACTTTTATTAGTCCAGCCATATCATCACCATGTATTTTTGAGAAGTCTCTTACCATAGATCTGTGGTTGCACAGCTGGGTGCTTCATGTTCAGCTTTTTTTGACAGCTGCCTGCTGCTGTTCACAATTTAATGCCACAGCTTTAGTAGCAATTTATTGTTAGAACCCACATCTATTTTTAGATTAATAGAGTTTACTGCAGTCAGTGATGCCAATTGCATGCATAGGCTTCTGTTTGAACTCTTGGTTTGCATTTTGTCATAGCTGGCTGCAGAGTTGGCCAGAGATAGACTGAGCTCTAACTTGCCATCCCAACTAGGACAGTGTTTCCCAAAGCTTGTCCCCCCCCCCCCGTCCACTCATTAAGAGGCTTAACAATTGAGTATTATTTTTATTGGCTACCCACCTTTGGTTCCAGCTTCGGACTTGGAAATTAACCTTCACAACTACCTAGGGTTGCCAGAGTGAAAACTGAAGAGGACTCCTGTACCTTTTAATGGTTGTGAAGATGAGAGAGGTTCAGCATGCATTTACCAGACTATGTGGCAAACACACCTGCTGAAATTCCCTCTTGAATACATAGGATCCCTCCAGTTTTCAGTCAACACTATATTGCTGCATTGGCCTCACCACCATAGTTGGAAAACCATATACAAGCCTTCCATATAGTTGGCTTTTTTGAGTGTTTGGGAGATAAATATGACTTTTGAGAATGGGAGGCTTTGTTAGCTTTATTTTAATCTTCAGCCCTTGCAGCTGATAAGCTTTACTCCCAGAATGTTATGGAATCTTCTAGAGGATTTGGAAGAATTACTTTTTGTATATTGGTAGGCCTCATATTTGACATTAAACACAGTCTACAACTGATAAATTTTCCTTGGAACAGTTTCTCCCAATAGAGACGTTCAATGTTTAGCCTGGAAAAAAGACGGTTAAGAGGCGATATGATAGCCCTGTTTAAGTATTTGAAGGGATGTCACGCTGAGGATGGAGCAGGCTTGTTTTCTGCTGCTCCAGAGACTGGAACACGGAGCAATGGATGCAAGCTCCAGGAACAGAGATTCCACCTCAACATTAGGAGGAACTTTTTGACAGTAAGAGCTGTTGGCAGTGGAACACACTTCCTCAGAGTGTGGGGTCTCCTTCCTTGGAGGTCTTTAAACAGATGCTGGATTGCCATCTGTCGGGGATGCTTTGATCAAGATTTCCTGCGTGACAGGGGGGTTGGACTGGATGGCCCTCGTGGTCTCTTCCAACTCTGCAATTCTATGATTCTATGAATGTGAAGTCGAAAGCTTTCATGGCCAGCATCCATAGATTTTCCTTGGGTTTTTTCCAGGCTGTGAGGCCGGACGTCAGAAGTAAACTCTTCCAGAACATGGCCTCATAGCCCGGAAAAAACCAAGGAAAATCAATAAATTTTCCCGTGTTTACTGAGCATTGAAAAGTATGGCAGGTCTGGGAAAGGTTTAAACCATAACAAAGAATCTGGCTTGGCCCTTACAATGCAGAGTAACTTAGGTGTGCTGATTGTAAATCAGAGTTGTAAGAAGTAGGTGAAAATCTTGATACCACCTTTGAAATCAGTGCAAGTTTTACTGCTCTTCAAAGAAATACACTTGGGTTTTGTTTACATATTTTTTGACTCAAAAGTTGCCTCCTCACTGGGCTCTTTAATAGTCCTGAGGCAGTTTTTCTGCAGTTTGCTGAAAGTAAACTAGTTCCTTGTGGTACTTAATATAATACTATATCATCTAGCAAGGCCCATCCTTATGGTAGAGATCCTTTTATAGTGTTTATGAAGAGTTGAAGTAAATCATGTTCAGTAAATGTCTCCTATAACTTTAACCAAAAGCTTCTTCCTTGGGGATTCAAATTCTATTTGCTCTGTTCATTATGGCCATGACATTACTGATTAATTGCACCTTAATTGGTCCCTTTCCTCACTGGTAGCTGTTGGTGGCTTTAACTGCTGATCTCATCTCATTAATTATCTCTTTAAAAATATTGTGGAACAACATTACTTCTCAGTTTGAAAAATAAAGGAAAATGAATGTGGGAAAACAGTATTTAAAATGTTTTCTGGCGGGGAAGAATCTGATTTATTAAAGGGCAATCCATCATTTGTGTTCTGGCCACACAGAACAGAAAGCAACAAAAGCAGCAAGGAAAGACTAATAAAAGCCACATTAGTGCTGAAATACTTTACTAGTATTTTACTTCTTCACAGAGCAAGCTTAATGTTGGTTTTTGAAAAATTAATTATGCCTTTCTAATTGTCAAATTGTCAGATCAGATTTCTAAAAAGATAGGAAGACAACACAGCAGTGATTGGAATACCGTGAACTGGCAGGGTCATTTAGATATCAGAAGTGCTCCTGAACAAAATGTGATGATGTGATAAAACAAAGTAATGGAGGTTGTTGAATAATATGCCAACTCCATTTGTTTAGAGCTTCATAAGTCACAACCAACACACTATCAGTGCAGTCATCTACATGTCTATGTAGGCATAGGCCCCATTGTGTTCAATGGGATTGTCTCCCAGGAAGATCTGTCAGGAATGACAGTCTATATATAGCATGAAAAGTAATAGCTAGAGGTGCCAGTGAGGTGTTGTGTGCTTCCACTGACTTATCCAGATCAGAAAGTGGAGCAGTTTGCTGTATTGTTTGAAACTTCCACCTTTCGTGGCTGATACACAGCATCATCTGGAAGTTGTGAAGTCTGAATTATGGCCTGAGCCTTAAAGAAAAGGCTACAGTGGAACTCATGAAAAGGACTCATAACTAAAGCCTGACTAGGTCTGAAGAAATAAATCTGGGAGTCCCTTGTGGCTTTGAGCTTGAATTTCCAGAATGGGCTAATCACTGTGTGCAGTGACAGACCAAATTCCCTTGTTATCACAAGGGCCCCAGAACATTATCACTTCTATCATGTCTGGATTTTAGTCAGGTCAGCCCCCATCTAGCTTCCCAACATTTGCTGTCTATGTGTATTTTGTTCATGTTCCTATGTTTTCAAGAAATGAGAATCCAACTTGTCTGACACCGTCCCAGGAATTGAAACCCAGTTCCAACAGCACTTCTTATTGATGGTATAAAAGTAGGAATTGGCTGTTCCAGAGTTTTTCACTTAAGGAACTGGCTTAACATTGTGACTGATGAGAGCCTAAACTAGGAATTGGGTGGTCCTGTGTTTCAGTCTTTCTTCTGCCATAAAAGTCATTAGGTAACCTTAGGCAAGCAAACCTGTTTCTCTTAGTCTTTTATTTCTAAATCGTTCTAATTTTTAAACCAACAAAATACACAAAACAGCTTATAAGAATGTTAAAAAAGCGGGGGATTGGATCCAGGCTAAAAGTTAGTTGCACTTGATTTCTCTTGAAATCAGTAGTGGAATGTATTCATGACTGAACCCCAAAGTCTTACTGATTTTAGTAGGAATTAAGTTTAATTCAATTAGTTTTGATCAAAGCCGGTCAGATATTTGTGAAGAGAGATTACTTATGTTAAGTACTTTGACAGTTTGCATATGTTGTAATAATACTTATATATTATTATTGTGCCTTGAATTAATTTGATAGTTGTTTCTGCTTTGCTGCTGAGATAGCCCATTGCCAAGGCAGGGGTGGGCAACCGTCAGAAGTTTGGGGGCCACACTGGCCCTCAAGAAGACATTGGAGGGCTGCATCCACTGCTTCAATCTCAAATACCAACCCCCCCAAAAAAACCCTCCAAAGAATTTTGAGCCCATCAATGCCCCTAAACTCCCATTAGCAAGCATGAGAGAAGTTTTACCATTCTTTGCCCCTTGGGCCATTTTAAGCCCAAGAAAGGACTTTTCTAACCGGAAATAACCCAGAATATATATATTTTTTAAAAAGCTGGACCCTGAGGGTCTAGGAGAATCACAAAATGGGCTAGGAGGTTACATGTGGCCCATGGTCTGTCCTTTTCTTCACTCATAGCCTAAGAGGACTGTTGTGGGTATCTATATTTTCAATTCCATTTCCTCCATAGAAGAATTCCAAAACTGGCATGTGGATTATGAAAACCAGCATCATAGCAGTTACAGACAGAACTGTTGCTTATATTCTGTTGGAAAGTGGCATTCTCTGCCTGGTACTGAGGCACAGAAGAGTGTGTGTGTGAGAAGCTGTGGTCAAAGAACCTGTTGTGGTCAAGCAGAGAAGTGCTGTGCTTTTGAGAGGTAGGATGAGACGTTTAGAGGGAGGGTTATTCACAAACTCCTTTTTAAGCCTCATTCTTAAACAGGCATTCTTTCATTGTATCCAGAAATACTGATGCTGTTGCCCAATAAAAAAGCATACTTGATCTGTGCTGTTCTCTCTGCTTGAGGCTTTGTGGTTGCTGAAGCTGCCTTGCTTCTGTGGAAATCTCAAGTAGAATTCACAGGCACTGGGCTCCCTTTATTGGCACTGCCTGCACCTAGCATTCAGGAGTTACAGAACAGGGACATGGCCCACAAGTTCCTCTTTTACATTTAATTTTGTTTTAACCATTGAGGGAATGAGACAAAAAGTTCCTGGGTTTACTTTTAAAAAACAAAAAGAAAAATCACCCCCTTTCTCCCTGCAGTATCTTGCATTTTGGTGGGATGGTGGCAGTGGCAGTGGGAATGCTTGCTTCTTCACCCTTCGACAGCTAAGAGTTTTTCAAAACTGTACACCCTGGGATGGAAAACAAATACTGTATTAGGAAGATTCTATGAGTTGTGACTGTCTATGAGTTGAGAGTTGCAGTTGAATTTGACAGAACAATTTCTGTGTTTATGCTGCAGCATATCCATGGAGTTGTGGTTTTCTGGAGACTTTGCTTAGGATCTTGTATGTTGCCTTCACAGGACATTGTTGTAGCTGCAGCCCATTCCTCTCATTCTCATCAATCTTTGTACCACTGTATTAGATGTTAAAATGACTAAGTAGCTCACCTAGCAGGCTTATAAGAATCCTTGTTAGAGTCTTATTCCAGGGTGACTCATATTGTTGTCCTCTTGTTAAACCCCTCACCTCACCCCAACAATACTATCTTCCCCTCCTTATTTCTGCTTCTCTCTTTTGGTATCTCATGTTTTCTACCTCCTTTCAGGGAATTCACCTGATAATTAATACACCCCCTTTTACTAGAGAGTGTATACAAGTGACTGGCTTTGTGCTCCTTTCCACAATAAATTCTTATCCTGATGGTATTCTAGCTATGTTGAAGGCCAGAACAGGAGATATATCTCCTTTAATGTAGATCAGTCTTTCTCAACCTTTTTATCCTGGAAGAACACTAGAAATAATTTTCAGGTCTCAGGGAACCCCTGCATAAATATTATTCTATATACTTCTGTTGCTTCCCCCCACACAAAATCACAAGCTCTTGAGGAACCCCTAGCAACCTCTTGGGGAACCCTAGGGTTCCAGGGAACCCTGGCTGAGAAACACTGATCTAGATAAACCCTTGTGACTTCATGATTGACTTTAAGGGTGCTTCCAGATAGTACCACCATCCCCAAAGCATTGCTCAGCTATTTGACATTCCCTCCTTGATGAACTGTGTGGTAAGAAAAAACACAGGAGCAACAAGAGGAAAACATTGGAGGGCTACATATGTAAGAAGCTGAGCATTTTCAGACATGTCATCTTGTCTCATTCACTGAATTTTACAGGAGTTCAGATGTTATCATCCTCTTTACAGAGGTCCGGATGTTATCCAATTGAGTAATCTTTAGATTGAGTAATCTAAAAATTAATTGAGAATTAATTTTTCACTGCTTCTTCCATCTTACACCAGAAAACGTGTTAAGGAGGGGAAAAAAAGCAGTCAAGATCCTATAGTGGCAAATCATTTGTGCAATAGACTGTAGTGCTTTGACACTCTCCTTGCTCATGCATGGAGACAGCAGCAGCAGTGATGACAGGAAAAGGAGGTGGCCCTTGTGGTCTCTTCCAACTCTATGAGATGGTTGGCTCTGAGCTGCCTTTTTCTTTAATGCATGGCTTTGAGGAGTTTCTTGGAACCAGGGCATTATGAGAATAGTATCTTGGGAAATGGCCTGTAGCACAGCACAGCACAGATGATTTTTCAAGTCACCCTTCCATCCATAGTGCCTTGGCTCTGAGGGCCTCCTCAAAGCCAAGTGTTCAAGTAAAAGGCAGCTCAGAGCTGGCTGCCTCTACCTTTTCTGTGCCGTCACTGCTGTCCTCTTCCCCTGCTTCCATGTAGCTATGCTGGTGGAGGTATAGGAATCTTGGCCAAAGTTGTTAGCATAAGGAGCAATGGGTCTGAAAACATCATCCAGACAACTCCCCCCACTCCACAAAATACATGAGCCAGACAGGACAATTGCAGTATTAAAAGCCCAACTGGAAGCACCTGAAGTGTATACTGCCATGAAATATGTTCTTTGTCTCATAGCTGGAGCATCCAGTTCCCTTTAAAAATATTGCTAGCACTGTCACTCTTGTGTTCCCTTTCATAGCCCTGTTCTGTGCTGTGTCTGACTCAGCTACTTTCCTTCAGTCTTTGCTGGCATATCTTCCTCCTCAAGTTCCATCTTGTGCAGAAAGATCTCAGGGTACCTGGGGATATGACACCACAGCTTTGCTGAACATCAATCTCTTTAATAAGGTTGGAACAACATAGCAGTAACCACATCATGGTCACGAAACACAGGTGTAGCTTGGGATGTTATATATGATACCCCCAAAGCCATGTTTAAAGTGTGGGGCATCTCTGGCTTTTGCGAAGTTTGACAGTAACAGTGTTTTTCTTTCTGAGTGAAGCGGTCGATACCTCTATCTCTCACAATTTGATTAAACTGTGATAGGGCAGCAGGTGTGTTTGTGTGTGTGTGGGTTTTGTAAAATGACATTAGAGGCCAGATTCTCACACTTCACTTGGCTATTTTTGGTGTTAATCATCACTTCTTCTGGGATAGTGAGAGGAGAGACAAGTGTCACTAATTTTACCTAAGATAGTTAGCTTTTCATTGTTGTTGTTAACTGCCGTCAAGTTGACTTCAGCTCATGGCGACCCTATGAATGAGACATCTCCAAGATTCCCTTTCCTCAACTGCTCTGCTCGGGTCCTGCAGGCTCAGGGCAGTGGCTTCCTTGATTAAGTCTATCCATCTGGTAAGTGGCCTTCCTTTTTTCCTACTGCCTTCTTCCTTAGCCAGCATTATTGTCTTTTATAAAGAGTCATGTCTTCTCAAGATATGGCGAAAGTATGATAGTCTCAGTTCAGTCATCTTGGCTTCTAGGAATAGCTCAGATTTGATTTGTTTTAGGACCCATTTATTGGTCTTTTTGGCAGTCCATGGTATTCGTAGCACTCCTCTCCAGCACCACATCTCAAATGATTTGATTTTCTTTCTATCAGCTTTCTTCACTGCCCAGGTCTCATTTCCATACATGGGGATGGGAGATACGATGGCTTGGACGATCCTAACTTTAGTGTTCAGTTTTATATCATTGCACTTCAGGATCTTGCCTAGTTCTTTCATAGCTGCCCTTTCCATTCTTAGTCTTCCTCTGATTTCTTGACTGCAAGAATTTCTTGACTTCGTTCTGATCAATGATTGATCCCAGATATGGGAAATCTTTAACCTTGGCAGTCATCTTGCTTAACCTTTTGCCCTTGTAGATTATTTCACCTCATTTTAAAAACAGCCGTCAGAGGTTGAATATCTCTAAAGGCAACGTTCCAGATCTTAGTTCCAGGATAATGTCCTTGTTCCAGGATTACTTCTCATGCTCTTGGGTGTACTCTTGAGATCACAGATAGCTTTACTGATATCCATCAGAGGAGTTCATATCCTTCAATCTAAACCATTTGCTTGAGTATTCAAACATCCGGGACTGCCAGCAACATTGGATTGCTTGAAAAGTGAAGTGTTTTTTGATTGCTGGATGTGCACATTCTGTAAAAGCAGTGGTGGGTGAGGGCTTTATTTTGTTGTAGTATCAATGTATGTTTCCATCTGCTTTTTACTAATTGTACTGTGAAGACTGCCCAGCAGAAAGGAAATCTCCTTGTGAGAAAAGGATGATTTGGAAGGGCCCTGTGTAAAGAAAACTAGCAAGATGATGAGAACAGAGGCAAGTTGTTACTTCTCCTTTTAAGAAAACCTTCTGAGATGTACAAGTTTTGTAGGAAGAGGCAGAGAAAACATAAAGAGAGTTGGGGAAAGAAAACATAAAGAGAGCTGGGGAAAGGCTGTTTTACTAGCTGGCTATATTAAATGTAATATATTGACACAAAATTACCATGGCAGCTCTTTGCAAGGCGAAAGAATGCAAACAAGAACATTCTTCAGATGGCAGAGCACTGTTGAAGTCAGTGGACCATCTGTACCAAGTTGCTGGCAAAAAGAACATAAAACCTCTTGCACTTTTAATTGTCAATGGCAATATTTGCTCATTTAATTTGGAAGTTAAAAGCAGAGGTGTCCCATTTCTTCTCCAGCAGGTGACAGTGGGTCAGCTGGTCTTCAGTATGTTGGCATAGTGATCCATAAACATTAGCCCATAGGTTTTATGTGGTTTGGAGACAGTGTAACAGCTGAAGATGGGAAATATCAGCTGAAAGTGGTATGATAGAGCCATTGCCATGTATGGTGGTGTATTTCCCCCCATGTCCCCCATTATATCTTCTCTACTCAAAGCAGTTTTGAACATCACCTCAAATTAATTTAAAGTCAGGTTTCCTATAGAAAAGCTGTCTTGCTTTATCTTTTAGAAAGGAAATCAGATCCCTAACTCATAGAGCGTGACACTCTCAAAAGGAACAAGTGAATAGGTTCCCTCTCCATAGAAATGTTCTGCAAGTTGCTGAAGCATTACGTTTTCCATTTGTTCAGTTTCATTCTTGTGCAACAAAGACAGTAATTTAAGGCAAGCTGTTGTTTGCTCCTTGAGCCAAGGATAAAGTGCATCCTTTGCATGTATCTGAAGAATCTAAAGTTTTTGATGCCCTCCACCCAAACTAACTAGGAAAATTATGTAAATACATCATTATACCGCATTAGCTCTGCAGACAGGAAGTTTATATTTCAGATCTTTAATATCAGGTGTATCAGCAGTTACCGTGGGGAAAGCTTTGGGAGATAAGAGCATTTTACAAGCAAGATGGAGAACAGATGTTTCCTAACACTCTACGGCACAGGGCCAAGTTGTACGTTCCAAATAAGAAGCCTTATGAAACACCTATAGAAATATAAATAAATACAGTTAATTGGTTCACTGAGATTATTTTAAGACATTGGTGACTCTACTGAATCCTTAATATTTCTTACTGAGAAATATTGCCTCCATGCCAAAATGTTGCCTCCATGCCAAAGGAGTCTGTTCCGTAAACCATACTCTTAGTTGTGAAGAGTCAGTTATGATAACTTCTTCAGAGGCAGGATTTTATTTCAGATTCATTCTGATTAGAAAAATCAGACTTGAAAAGAGTATGCATGAAGCTAATTTGGATCATTAGCTCATGTAGCAGTCATCATCATCAGTCTTTATTGCAGTTAACAAGCCATAAGGCAAATCAGGGTCATTAAAATACATTATAAAAACAAAATTACATTAGGTAATAACTCACATGAATGCCATTAATGCATATCTGTTACTTAGAACATACATAACATCTAGAAGGACTCCCTAGTTCGTTTATACCCATTAAAATTGTGTAACTACTAATTCATCAGCCGTTTATCATCATACTCATTCGCCTTTGGTTAAATTTCCACCATTTCATGCCAAAGGGAGTCTGGATTACTATAAAGTTCGTAGGATGGTTTTACAGGTGTTAGCTGCTAATACAAAGAATTTTGCTACTTCCTTGGTTACCCTTTTGTCAGAGTCATCCAATGAATATTTTAAAAAGTAGTGACAATTGTTTACCTTGCCTATTTTTTAATTTAACATGTTTCCCTGCCATGTTCCTATAGATCTTTTTAATCAGAAAGGACAAGAGCTGAATTGTGAATGCCCAACCTACAAAATAAGAGCTCTGCCACTGAGCTATGACTCTGACAAAAGGTTAGGCAATCTTCAGGCTTGTGGGATCCACTTCATTTTTTTTTTTTTACCAAGACCTCACCAATCAGAGCCTAGAGAAAGAGAGACTTAGAAATTAAAGAACCCAGAGACCAACTATTACTTTTGAATGGAAATCATAGTCCTTCTGGGCAAGTATCTATAGGTTACCTTAGGCTTTCCTGATTTCAGCTCAGTAATTTAGGGTAGGAGTAAGGAATAATTTTGTTGTGGTTGCTGTTAAACTCTTGAGAGTCTGAGAAACTTGCTATTGCAAATTGCCCAGAAATCTACCTGCTGCCAATGTTACGCCAGCCACTTCAAGTATACCTATTTCTAGTACAGTGGGCCCTTGGTATCTGCTGGGGTTTGGTTCCAGGACCCCTGTGGTTACCAAAATTGGTGATGCTCAAGTCCCATTATATAAAATGGCATCGTAAAATGGTGTCTCTTATATAAAATGGCAAAATCAAGGTTTGCCTTTTGGATTTTTTTATCCCTTTTGGAATACTTTCAAACCGTGGATGATTGAATCTGTGGATGCAGAATCTGTGGATACAGAGGGCCAACTGTACCCATCTGAATACTAGGACCTTCTTACATGCATATAAAATCTAAATAACCAAGAATAAGGCAAGTTATTCAATTTTGTATATTCAAATCAATGTACTGAACATGACCATGCTACTACAGTCTGATTCTTATCTCTGTGCTTATATACTGTGACATCACATAACTCTTGAGTAACAGCCAAGAACGGGTCAAATGTACAATGTCAGCAGTGTCCACTCTAGAGCTGTGAAATTATCCTTTTTGGACTCTAGCTCCCAGAATCCCCCAGCTAGTTGTCCAGAAAAAATAACATTTTTGAGCTTTGGTCTCTTCCTAGCCACTTCATCAGTCATGGCGTTATATCTTTATTTCCAGGAGTAGATCTTATCCTTCTCCTGATAGTCACTTGGTGGTTCTGTGGGGATTTCCAGTGGATATGGATGTGTGACCCTTCCCCACTTACTGCTCCCTTTCTATTGCTTGTGGAGGGCCATGGTGAGTTTTCATGCACCTTGCTCAACAGACACCTCACTTGATATTTTACATTTTCCTCATGGAAACTGTCAGAGCAGATTAATTTTGACTTAATGTGTGTGCCTCACAGATGTCATAATAAGCCATCATTATCTCGTCATCCCATTCACTGGCTTTTCATCTATCAACAATAGGTGTATGCTGCTGCTGTTACTTCGTGTATTGTTCTGTATGTTCTTCCTGTGTTCTGTAAAGTGTTCACATTTGGCTCAGCTTTCTCATTTCTTATAGGTGGTTGGAAATCTACCACAGCTTCCCAAGGAAATCACCTGTTCTTGACATCCTGACATGGGCTTGTGTTTGATATTAATGACACTAGAAAGTGCTAATTGCTTGCAACATCCTGGCATTTGCTTGGAACATCCTGCCATTTCAATCTGCTCCTCCCATCAGGAAATACAAGAACTCCCCTGCCCCTCAATAACAGCGTAAATCGGAAATACCCTTGTGAATACTCAAAATGCAAGACAGCAGGTTCACTTTGCTCATTTTATTGCTTTGTTTCTGTGTACAGATCGACCCCTGTATCCAGGGGTTACTTTCCAAGACCCCCCTCACCCGTAGATACCTGAAACTGTGGATAATGGGGAATCCTATTATTTTCAATGAGACAAACACCAGAAATTGACCATAGAATCACATTGGAGGATCTAGAAATGCCTAGAGAGAACATATTTTTTCAGATGTGGATAAGTAAAACCGTGGATAGTGAATCTGTGGATGCAGGGGTCGACTTGTAAATGAGTGATGGGTTGAGGTTTGCATTATGAGTAACTAACAATAGGGAAAACAGTATTGTTCTCATGAGGACAGGGAGAGAGTTGTGCTCTTTGAAGCAGAGAGTCCTCCCATTTCTTCTTCGTATATCTCTAGCCCTTATAGATACCTCCTTTGCTTTTATGGTAACATCTCCAGCCCCCCCCCCGCCCCCGCCCAACAGATGTGTCCTGGAGGACCAGGTTATTCCTGCTACTATTTGCCAGGTTATGACAACCAAACTGTTGTTTTGAGACAGTTGCTTATGGGCCCACCCCCATACATGGGGTATATATTTGTAAACTTTAAGGTCTGGATTTCCAGAAAACATAACACACACACCCAACCCCTCCCACAAACCAGAGATATAGGAATCAAAAGGAACATGAATCTAATGTTTAAGAAGACAGTTCTTCCTTGCAATCAATCAAAGTGGTAAAGGGAGGAGAAGTGATAGGTTTCTTCACCTATCAGGTAATCCAATCACTACCCCAAATGGGGGTGCAAAATACCACTCTCCTAATCTAGTTTGAGGGTGGCTGTAATGCGATGGTTATCTATCTGTTCACTGCATTGATCAGGGAGGTTGATTCCAGCTGATCTGGCTAACTAGGGCTCTGTGTCTGACTTGTTACCCAAATTGTGTGGGGTCCGTGAGATCCACTTGTGACAATCAAATTATGATATTAAATTGGGGGATTTTAATTAGCTCAAACGATGGCAGCGAGAGGTTGGGTAACTGATGGGATCTTTACACCCTTGTATAATAGTACTAACTGATAAGACTCCAAGCCAAAGATAAAATAAAAATGTTTTTATTGGAAAACATTTTTTTATTTTTATTTTATTTATTTAAAATAATCACAGTACCACTCACACATGTATTCACACTTCAAGCAGTCACACAAGGATAACGAAGAATTAGGAGGAAGTATTTGGATAGAGGAATAGATTTCATGGATGATGGGCTATACTTTACCTGTCCAGAGAGCAGAGATTCGAGCAGAGAGAGACTCAGATTTGGGATCTGCGGGTCACAGCAGACTGGCAAAGTGATTAGGTGGGAGGAGCTGTGCACACATGGCTATGATTTGAGTGTAATATTTATACCCAATATTGTACCCTTAAGGGGTGTTTTGAGTGTAGAACAATGCTTGAGTGAGTTTCCCATAGTTAATCAATGGAAACTCTGGCTTCATTGATTGCTGTTAATGGTTGGAACACTAAGATTGATGGGTTTGAGGCAACCTTGTATTGTTGGATAGGTGTGAAGGAAGACCTTTGTAGGATAATGGGCATTCCGGCCGCTTGTTTGTTTTGGAGTACGACTTAATGCCAGGTGTGTCCAGGGGAAATTAGCACATTCCACCCTAACTACTGTCAGAGGGAGCTTTGCTTAATCTCATCCTGGGCATGTCCGTTTTTGGGGAATTTCTGAGACAACTTCATTAGGTCTCAGGGTGACCTTTGCTTGAACCCTTCTGTGCATGGCTTGGTCTACTGTGGACCTATTTGAACTGTCAATTATTACCAATTTATGAATGATTGCCAATCTATTAGAAGGGAGGGGGTGTAAGAGCATGCAACACTTTCCTCTCTCATTGCTCTGTGTGCTTGGTGAAAGCAGATGACCATCCCAGATGGAAGGAGTATACCATTCTTTGGTCAAAGGTATATATTTAAGGTGACTGAATGAAACCAAATCTCAATTGAGGGCAGGCTCAAATGAAGGCAGGCAATTGAAACCAAATCTCGATTGAGGGAAGACTGAATGAACCAAATCTCAATTGAGGGCCTGAGGCAGAGGAGCATAAGATACCCACAAGTCAAGATGCATCTTAACATATGTCAGTCAGGTTACTTTGGCTACAGCAACAGAAAAATCTCATGAGTGCCTCTAGCTCTTCATGGCAATGAAAATACAATGATAAAAACTGAAATGACTCAGAATTTGCTGCATATTTATGACACCCCAAATCTGCTGCACAAGGAGGCCACCTTGCTCTGTTCAGTTACCCCTTTCCTCCTCAGTGTGTGTCAGTTCTATTGAAGTGACAAAGAGCACAGAGCGGGATGTTAAAAAATGCAGTATGTCACCCCTCAATCTTATCTTTTGCAAAGCTGAACAAACCCAGATCCTTCAATCTTTCCTCTCATGTTTTGTTCTCCATACCTCTTAGCATCCTCATTGCCCTTCTCTATGCCTGCGCCAAATTGTCTATATCCTTCTTAAAATGAGGTGGCCAGAACTGGATGCAGTACTCCAGATGAGGCCTGACCAGCACAGAATATAGTGGGGCTATTACTTCCCTTGACTTGGAAACTATGCTTCTATTAACACAGGCTAAAATAGCATTTGCTTCTTTGCTGCAGCATCACACTGCTAGCTCCTGTTCAACTTATCATCAACAATAATCCCAAGGTCATTTTCACATGTAGTACTGCTGAACCATGCATCTCCCCATCCTGTACCTGCACATTTGGTTTTTGTGGCCTAAATGTAGAAGTTTGCATTTGTCTCTATCGAATTTGATTTTATTAATTTCTGCCAAATTTTCTAGTTTATCAAGGTTCTTTTGAATTCTGTTCTTATCTTCCAATGGGTTAGCCACTCCTCCGCTTTTTATGATCTGTAAACTTGATATGGATTCTTCCCACCCCGTCATCTACTGTAAGTCATTGATAAAAATCTTGAAAAGGAATGGTGCTAGGACAAAACCCTGAGGCATTCCACTGGAGACATCCTCCCAGTTTGAAGAACAGCCAACTCTCCATGTTATAGGCCATCTCTGGCCAAGCGAACTAGAGGAAAAGACTGTTTTCCTATATGCAGGTTAAGTCTCCCTTATCCGGAATTCCAAAATCTGAAATATTCCAAAATCCAAAATGTGAGGTGATTGGAATCAGGAGTGATTTTCTGGGCCAATTTTGTCACATTTTCTTTGGAGTTATGTCATTTGGGTGTGTGCCTGTTCGTGTGTGGAGAGCGTCTTGAAGGCTGCATGTGAACCATGGGCCAATGTTCCCCTATCCCTGCTCTAAAACAAGCTGTTTCCGAATGAGTGTCCCAGTACTAGGGGACTAGTGGTGGGTGGGGCATTTTCAAAAGATATTTGAAAATATAATGGAGGTTGACAATCGTGTGGGCATTGGGCCTGGGGAAATGATGTCCTTCTTGGGATGATCCATTGGGGCATGTGGCACACAAAAAATGAAGATCTTATATATCCCATGCCACATTTTAGGAGCAGCTATGAATGTGCCCTTCTCCCTTCTGTGTTTAGTGACAGAAAAAACCCACCAAGCATTGTATTTGTTGTTACTTTTTGTCCTTTATTATTTAGATGACAGGGAAGGTGCCTCTACAAAACAAAGGGCCAGGTTCTCAAAAAATGTGATTCTGCAAGGAAAACACTCCTACCTTGTAGACATCAGTGATAATGGAATCACACAGGCTCAAGTGAGGAGTTATAACAGTAGTCATATTTTCTTCCTTTCTTTTTTCATGGTGTTTTATTAGATTTTTATTATAAAATATGTCTGCTCAATGATTTTTTTCAACATCTCCAAACACAATAGAAAGAAGGTGGCAGAGGAGTCTAGCTGGACTGCCACTTTTGCTGCTAGTAAAGAAGTTGTCTACATTGCAGTCGTATTTCCTCCCATCATTATCCATGTTTGTTTGCACACGCTGTATTAGATGGTTATCATCACATGAACAAAATACAGGTAAGAGCTCTAGTTTAAAATGAATGCACAGCTCTCAAATTCCAGTCATACAATAAAATTCACTTTAGGTTTGGGGGAGAATGGTGGCAGCAGTGGAAGTTGTGGGGCAGTGGTAAAGATATTTCACAAAGAGAATGAGTGGCGTGACCGCCCCATTTGTCAGTGGTGACAATACTTTGCATGTCAGTAGCACCTTTCATCAATGCTATCCTTTCATATGGATTCCCAGGTGTGGATTCTTTTATACAGTCTGAAGAACATACTGGAGAGCCAGCAATGTGTAGTGGTTTGAGTGATAGACAGGACGCAGGGTTTGAACCTCCATTCAGCTATGGAAACCTGCTGCATGACCTTGGGTAAGTCATACTCTTTCAGCCTTTGAGGAAGGCAATAGCAAGCCACCTGTGATTACCTCTGGCCAAGAAAACCTAAGGTTCACCTTAGAGTTGCCATAAGTCAGAAATGCTTTGAAGGCATACAGGAACAAGAAAGAACTTCTGCTCCATGAAGGCCAAGCAAGATGTCAAAGGAGGACTTCTTGTGCAGTAAGGTTATATTTAACATTCTTAGGGCCCTGATTATGGAAGCCCCACAACCTCCTAGTGAAATACAGAAGCATTATTATCCTTGTTGTATGGGTGGACAAACTGAAGCAATGAGATTTAGCGATTTGCCTCCAAAGTACTGCTGTGGCACAGTAAACCCTGGTGTCCTGTCTAGTCTCCCATAGCCCATCTGCTCATGCAAACACATTCTGACATGATAGTTGTTGGCTTGGCCCAACACAAAATGTTATTGGACACAAAATGTTATTTAAAAACACCAAAATTCTGGACTAGGCCAACAACTATCATTTCAGAATGAACAGAGAAGCTATTGAAATCCACAAACACCTGGACAACTTCAACAGGAAAGAAGAAACAAAGTAAACAAAGTTTCGCTACCAGACCTGCAAAACACCAAAATCAAAACTCAGCACATGCAAATGAACTCCACCCAGGGACAGGGGGATTTCCAGCAAACAATGGATCATTAGCAAAACAGACACTAAGGACTTTTTCGGACGTCTCAAATACAACGCAAGCAGCCTCGTCGCGTTGCGAGGCTGCTGCGCTGCAGGGCGTCCCTTTTGGATGACGCTCTCCCCTGCCGGTACTGTTGTGGTACCGCGGAGACATTTGAGCGTTATATTTCGCCGGTTTTTAATCATGATCAACTTTCGTGAGTAAAAATCGGTGAAATATAACACTCAAATGTCCCTGCGGTACCGCAACAGTACCGGCAGGGGAGAGCGTCATCCGAAAGGGACGCCCTGCAGCATAGCAGCCTCGCAATGTGACGAGGCTGCTTGCGTTGTATTTGAGACGTCCGAAAAAGTCATAATTCTCCTTGCATATCTCCACCCAGAAACTAGCCATTCAAATACACAAATTTACATATCCTCTCCACCAGGGACTCAGAGTATATAGCGCCCTCCCCAACCCTTACCCCACCATTCTGTGAAGATGCCAGCCACAGATGTAGGCGAAACATCAGGAACAAACTCTTCCAAAACACGGCCTCACAGCCTGGGAAAAAAACCCACAGAAAGCCTATGGATGCCAGCCGTGAAAGCCTTTGACTTCACAACTATCATTCACTTCCACCACAGGCAGCTTTAAGCTTACTGTACAATGTTTCAGTGATGAAAACTGGAACACATGTGGCCCGGTAACACTGGGGTGTGGTCAAGATGGCACAGGTTATCAGTGAGAAAGAAAACACAAGATGGGAGAGGCTGCAGCAGTTTGCTTTTGCCTGACCCTACTGGGAAGTGAAAGTTTCCACCCCTCCTCTCCTCTCCCCCTGCTGAGTTGATTGAGTACAAACTGCTTTTGCACTTTGAACTCAGTTTGCTGCAATTGAAGTAGGCTGAGGGTAAAGGGGGGAAGTGAGAGAAGGGGAGAGAAACTGGGACATTTTAAGAGCAGCTGAAAAAGTGGCAGGACAGATGATTAATGGGGACTGCTCTTGACAAACTGGGAAGGTTGGAGGACATGCTTTAAGTTAGACCTTCACTTTTCACGAAGCACAAAGATGTCACCAGAATGGCATTGCTTATCTCAAATTTTCTTTCTATCCCCTGTAAGGCATTAGATGACTTCCCTCATATAGCACAATTCTCTGCTGTTTCTCTGCCTCCACCAGCCACTTACACAAATGGCTGGGGAAATGCATATTATGACATCATAATGCAGAGTGTGTGATCCCAAATGATACCAAGGAGATGGGAGGAAACTCAGCACAGGGATGCCCTTGTTGCAGATAGATTGCCTTTCTGCTTTGGGACTGTACCATTGGAATGAACTGCTATAACTGCTTTCAAATCCAGGGGCTTCTCATGGCTTCATAGCAAAATGACAACAGTTATCACAATGGTCCTGGGGTCTGACAGAGGTTTTGTTGTCCCTATTTTAGACATGAAAGTTTTGCTAAGTTCCAGGTCTTCCCAGTGTTTACTGCGCAAGCCTGAAGCAAAATGGGAAAAGTAACATCTGGCTACCTCCGTCCCTTTTCTGGCTTCCAAAGCTGTCTATAGAAGGGGAAGTTGGACTAATTGCACTGGGAACTTTATCTTACGTGATAAATGTTGTGGTTCGGCTGGAAGCTAAAGGGAAGCAGGATATTGCTTGGTCAGAGCCTGGAAAAGTTTATTTTTTGGGCTACAGGTCCCAGGATCTCCAGTTGGATGGGAGTTGTAATCCATAATGTAACTTTTCTGAACTCTGTTCTTGGCACAGATGTTGAATGTCATCCTTTTATCTTCATTTTTATTTCATTTAAAACTCTCTTAAAAATCACAGCAGTTTATAGGATTAAAAGCAACAATAACATCCACAAAAGTAATACAGTTACAACCAATCCGAAATTCTTAAGAAAGGAACGGGAGTTTAGCTTTTCCAAATATTTTTTTAAAAATGCACTATTGAATGTGCTAGGCATAATAACAAACTACTCTGGAAGAAGCTTACTCCTGAAGGAAAAGGCTAGCAATGACGACTAGCCATGGGGACCAATAGTGGCTGAGCAGTCCATGTCAGTGGGGTGGTGAATCCACTGTGGATTTTAGCCCACGCTTCGAAGGAACTACCCAAGGCACTGAACCCTATCCTCCAAATATAATCAATACCTTGTACTGTATAGTTCCTTTACATTTTGGACTAAAACCTAGATTGAATTCACTGCCCTATTTATGTGGAAGCCACCAGACACCATTGATGGGCGCTTATGTATTTTCTCCATTGCTTGAGGCTGTATGGCTTTCAGTACCAGCTGCTGGAGAATCAACTAACAAGGTGCTATTCACACCTATGTATAATCCAACAAGCTAATTGCAGCCCACCAGTTACTTATGATGGTGCACCGGGTGCCTGAGAAGTCCTCTGATTTTCTGCGTGCCTGCAAGTGGGTAGATGCCTGACTTCTCAAACACCTGATATAGAACCATAGTGTTGGAAGTGACCACAAGGACTATCTTGTCCAATCCCCTGCCATGCAGGAA
The DNA here is from genome assembly GCA_030847615.1 of Gambelia wislizenii. Lineage (NCBI taxonomy): Eukaryota > Metazoa > Chordata > Lepidosauria > Squamata > Crotaphytidae > Gambelia > Gambelia wislizenii. The sequence continues at coordinate 342,775,643 of JAUMIR010000001.1, forward strand.
TCTACTGTGAGGCCACCTATGGAGAGAGTTTACCACCTTCTGTGGTGAGCAATGGGCTTTTCTATACAAGCCTGAAAAAAACAACGGATTCCTCCACAATAATAGCAAGTTGCAGCAGCTACAACTTGTCTTAACAGATTTAGAGCCCCCATAAACTTTGAATGCCCTCTAGCCAAGATGGCGGCCACAAGTGATTTACTCACATTTTAAAATCTGCCGCCATCAAACTTTTTAAAAAAACCTATTTCCATGGTGCGCACAAGCGATATTTCACCTTTACAAAAAAAGAGAGAAAAAGATAATATAAATCCCTGTTTTATCACCTTAGCAATTGCCTACTAAGGCAAAAATCTAACATGGCAGCAGCGGGCATTTGCTCTGTTGACAAGCCCTGTCCCCTGCGGTCATCCAGCCAATCAGGTTTGCGCTTCCTGTCATACAGGAAAGCGATTCAAATCGAATTGCTTGTCCCAATGAGCAGGAATGCAATTCCTCATGGAGCTTTTTAAAAACTCTGGGAAAAGTAGTGAAGGCTTTCCTGGCTTAGTTTTTGGAGCTTTTTGTTGCCCCCCTTCCGAATACAGCACATTGATATGGGGTCCCATAAAGACAGACTGTATTCCCAGCAAATGCTATTAGGATTATTTTGATTGTTTAGACAACCCCTATATCAATGTCAAACAGGTTTTGGTGTCAGGAAGTTCAATGCATGTCTAGTGAGCTGTGCTCTGCTATGGTGGGTAATATGTTTCTTTAAATATCTGAAGGGATGTCTTATAGAGGGGGTGGGGTGAGCTTGTTTTCCTGCTGCGCCAGAGATTAGAGCACAAAACCAGTGGATTCAAAGTTACAGGAAAGGAAAGTCCACCTCAACATTAGGAAGAACATCTTGACTGGAAGAGCTGTTTGTCAGTGGAATAGACTTTCCCAGAGCATGGTGGATGTGTCTTCTCTGGAGGTCTTTAAACAGAGGTTGGATTGGCATCTTTTGAAAGTGCTTTAGTTGTGTATTCATGCATGACAGGGTTGGACTAGTTGACCCCTGTGGTCCCTTCCAGCTCTATGATTCTAAGTTGCAAAGAATTGACATACAATGGTTTCAACCAATTATGTAACTGTGAGCAGTGAATTATTTAGGGTGACCCACCTGCTTAGAAAAGATAAGAACTTATGAAGAGTAGTGCTGGAGCAGACCAATGGAAGCTTTGCTGCTATGAAACACTAGGTATCTCCCAAGGGTGTTGGCTGTCAGGACTTTCTTTTCATTAATAAATCACCCCCCTTCCTTAATTGTCAATGTTCTTGTTCTCATTGCTTCTTATACCTCTCAATGGCAATCACAGGGCAGGATCTATAATGTCACTGAGGATCTGCAATGTCTAGGGGTTGTCTAGATGAGAAGATATAATGCTGATTGCTATGCATTAATGCAAATTCACACCAGCGTTCTTTTGTCTCCATGGTCCTTTGGCAAAATTGATCGTATGTGAAGCTATCCATGTTTGATGTGTACACACAGCCCTGCCTGCGAATCAAGATGTTGGCCAAGTAAGTTACAGTGTGTTATTATTCTCCACACATTGTCACTGCTGCACAGTATTTTTTTTTAAAATGCAAATCAAAGGTGGGCAAAGTGTGACCTTCCACTTAAAAAAGCTGTTTGGTCACTTCAGTGCAGCAAAACAGCACATGATCAATAATGTGAAACTCCAAAATGATACTTCTAGCCACTTCCTTGATGGCAAGTCCACCCCACGCACGTCTGACCAATATACTCTCCACAAGCTTGTGCATTATTAAAAAAAAAAAAGCTTGGGGAAATCTGCAAAGGCTTTTTCCTCACAGTAGATGGAGTTTTTGGCCCCCCTCCTTCCAAATACCGCAAATCTCATTCGCAGCGTGTTGGGACAAAAGGTATTCTCCTCAAATTCTATGAGAAGTATTTTCGCCATCTAGACAAACCCCTAGTTAATGATGCTTGGTGACATGGAGGATCCAAATTTGGTATGTTGTCAGTTATATAACCCTTTAATTTGTGACTATTTGGGACAAGCCAAGCACATATGAAAACATTAACAACTTTCAAAGACAGTTTTTTTACACACACACACACACACACACACAGGACCATGAGAAAGATTCTCTTCTAAATCATGTTTAGTGCTTCAAGTTAAAGAGAAAGAATAATGGCTTGTGACTGGGTGACCTTTCCCTCACACTAAACAACATGAAACAGACAATTGAAGCTGTTTGGAAAGATCACCTGGTAAATCTTTACAAAACACGAAGATGTAAAATACCATAAAAATCAAAATTGGGGCTGATTGATTAAGCCCAGAAGAAGTCATGAACTTGGACATCATTCAGAAGAGACAGCTTGGTGGACTAAATAATTGTTTCACTGTAGATTTAGGAAGCAGCTGAGAAAAAAATAGTTATGCTTTTAAACACAGAGTTAATAAAATACTGCAGGAGGAAGTTGTGTATTTCCTTGTTTGCTTTGGCATGAAATTCCTTTGTTATTCGGATACCCATTTTTTGGCATCTAATTAACGGACAGCTATTCAAGTGGGGCATAAAAAATTACCAAAAAAGCAAGGCCCCTCCCATTTGAATACAATTTGGTTTTATTTCTCCAGTTAGACATTACTGATTAAACAAATATTAGTTGCTAAATCCCATTTCTCTAGTTCTTCTCTTTTCTCCTCCTCCCCACCCCCACTGAAACAACAGAATAATAAGGAAATGAGGAAAAACAATCTTGGGGCTTTTTTTTCTTTAAAAAAATAAAGCCTGCCCAGCTGGGAGGATGCAGAAAGAATGCCATGGGTGAGGTGGGGAAGCCAAAACCCAGCTCAGTTTTTCTTACAAGGTCCCTGATTTTTGCCAACCATTTCCCAGCTATTCTGGGCTTTTTCTGTTATTCCTTCTACGTTCCTTTTATTCTTAGCAGTGTTTTGTTACATGTATAAAAATGTGCCTGTCAGAAATATCACTGAGGCATCTGTACATCATATAGAAAAAAACCCGGCCAACATACTGTAACAAACTGACTAAATTGCCAAAATAAAATTCCCTTACCCCTTTCCCTCCCCAAATCCTAATATTATACATGACAAGACAGTCAGCCTGTTCAAAGACAGCTTTAGAAAAGAGGCCCATACGTTAACTGCTTGGAAGCAGCAGCAGCAGGAGCTGCAGCCAAGAGTGCTCTGGTTTTGTGTGCTGGAAGTTTGGCTCACACTCCAATAGGCTTCATGGCCCAGATGTGAAGGTAGATATTGAATGCCCTGGTCTGAGCTGTACGATGTTCTCCTCTGTACACTGATACTGCTGCACATGTAAAACCTCTGGAGGAAGAAGAGGCTTCCATAATTCTTTCCTATACATGTACAGGTGGAAGCCGCTTTTCCATTCAACCCAAGCGCTAGCCAACGTGCAATTTGAAAAGATGGCTACAGGAAAGGCAAGAATATCAGTCAAACAGGTTGCTGCAATGCTGTGGGTTGTGGCCTTCATTGCCTGGAGGAATCATCATGGCTACTTGAGGTGGATCAGCTGTGTACTTTTGTGCTTAAAGGCTTCTCACGGTAGCCATGAAGGAGACCAGAAGACGAGAGTGAAAAATTGGTCAGGGGGAGTTAGAGGATTAACATACAGGAAACTTTGGAGGAGGCTGGAGGGGAAGAAAGGAGATTGGTGTGGAGGGGCTGAAGGGTGAAATGACACATGCTGTGAACAGAAAGCAAATATTGCTGGGTTTCAGGACCACCTCTGTATTCCTGTCAGGACTGCTGGGGTGGATTTGTCTGGAAAGAGGTTGAAGGAGAAGACATCCTGTTGCTGCCTATCTACTGCCTACCTAGTAATATCATGGGATTTTGCATAAGATAAGCATCTGTCCTCTCTACAACCACAACATGAGTCCAGCCTGCCTCTCTGCTATGATCCCATAATTAGGAAGCCAATAATTCTGCAATCACCACACTTCAACATTCTCCCTGAAGTTAGGCCGTAGTGAATAGCCTCTTTACCCATTCCACTGGTTTTCCACTAGGAATATCCACTGACTGCAAGGTGAAATTCAGACCTCAACTTGATAATTTGAAAATCAAGACTCTGTACCACAGACTGATTCAGAGGCGGCAGTGGTGGTGGGGGTTGAATCCAAATCTCAGATTGGGAACTCAAATTTTCATGCATTTTGATTACAACTGGAAATCAACAATGGCTACAACTTGCTGTTTGCCAGAATGTCAGATGAATAGGTGCAGAAATATTTATACTGTACAAGCAATCTTAAAATGTATTTTTCAAAGGAATTACTTCAGATTGAGAGGAGTGCTCTGTAACTCCCTTCCTTTCATAATTTTTGGGGGCCATTTGAGTATATTTTGGCATGTCATAGAAGGTCCTTTAGGTGATAAGCCTGCAAAATACCAGAAGGATAGGTGGAGGAGCTAGGAAGTTAGAATTAACTAAAAGCTGCCTTGAGTCCCATTATTGGGAATAAGGCAGGATAAAACATGTGTAAATAAATAAATAAGTTTAAGGCTTCCCTCCCTGCTTGGCTGGCATAAAAGTGACTGAAAGTGCAATAGGACTGGATGGATGATAGATGTGGAAGATAGAGTGACAGAGGTAGAAGGATTTGGATATCTAGCATTTTCCAAGCATGCACTTGATACTACACCCTCACAGCTTTTACAGACTCCATAAGAACTCTTAATTTTCCTATTCTTGGGAGCAAAAACTAGAAAAGAATGTGGAATACTGGGACACTCCTATGTGGTATATTATGTCACATCATTCTCCAAAAGGATTGTGATTTCAAAGCCTTAGAAAAAAAACTATCTACTGTTATCAGAAACTAGCACTGTTGCAGAACTTTACTCTCTCTGAAAGCATTGTGATTTTAAAGCCCTAGAAAAAAACTATCTACTGTTATCAGAAACGCACTGTTGCAGAACTTTACTCTTTCTTGTCTCTCCTTGCCTTGACACTTACCTTATATAAAGAGCTGGTGCAGGGGTGTGTCAGTTTTTGTGGGTACATTTTTGGCATCTCTGTCCCTCCCTTTGAACAGCTAATGAAGGATCGGATAGCTTCACATCCACTTTGGTCCATTTCAGAGGAGTCCTACCTTGGTTGGCCCATTTCCCCAAACTTTCTGAACCAGACCAGTTCGGAACTGGATTTAGTATTCGGTCAGATCTGATGCACACTCCCTAATTTTTACCACCATCCACCTAGAAAACAACACCAACAGCCTGGCAGCATAATCTTGGCTTTTACCTATAATCTCTAATGTGTGTCCGTGTCCCCAACAGACAAAATTCTCAAACTGAGTCAACAATGTCCCTAGAAGATCCAGTACAGCTTCATTAAAAATGCAGTGCTAATGGGTCATTAGTGCCACCTAGTGGGTATTTTGTGTGCTTGCATCTTCTAGGACAGCAGAAAACTTTTTACTTGTTCTCTCATTTTGGCTGTTCTCAGTGGCAGCTGGTCTTATATGTGAATGGTTTTCAGCCTTTGACCTTCCAGATAGTTGTTGGACATCAACTCCCAGAATTCCCAGCTAGCATTGCTATGGTCAAAGATCCTGGGAATTAATGCACAGAATCCTATTGGTGACTTATGTTGATGTAGCTCCAGCTATGCTAGTGTTTCTTTTGGACATTACATAGAATAATAGAATCATAGAGTTGGAAGAGACCACAAGGGCCATCCAGTCCAACCCCCTGCCATGCAGGAATACACAATCAAATAATTCCATCCAGCCTCTGCTTAAAAACCTCCAAAGAAGGAGACTCCATCACACTACGAGGCAGTGTATTCCACTTCCAAACAACTTTTACTGTCAAGACGTTCTCCCTAATGTTTAGGAGGAATCTCTTTTACTTAATTTGAACCCATTGCTCCATATCCTAGTCTCTGGAGCAGCAGAAAGCAAGCTTACCCCATCCTCAGTATGACATCCCTTCAAATATTTAAACATGGCTATCATGTCACCTCTCAACCTTCTCTTCTCCAGACTAAACATGCCCAGCTCCCTAAGCCGCTCCTTATAGGGCATGGCTTCCAGACCTCCCACCATCCTGTTCACTCTCCTCTGGACACGTTCCAGTTTCTCAATATCCTTCCTGAATTGTGGTGCCCAGAACTGGACACAGTATTCCAGGTGAGGTCTGACCAAAGAAGAATACAGTGGCACTATTACTTCCCTTGATCTCGACACTATACTCCTGTTAATGCAGCCTAGAATCACATTGGCTTTTTTAGTTGCTGCATGAGATGTCCAAGTATCTTCTCATGCAATACCTTTGCCCCAACTGGGCAATAGCAGCCAGATGGTTTCTCAGCACAGGTCTATCTCTTTCTTCCCTGCCCTACAACAGCAGCCAGGGCATTTAAAGAAATGGTTTTGGATGTCCATTCTCCCATTCAAAAGGTTGAGGAGTAGACACTTGTCCACTACATGCAATTCTGACATTCAGACTGTGTTGCAAGTTATTTTTTTTAAAGGAGGAACTCAACACAGAGCTGCAAATACATTTACACACACTGGTATTCTAGCACTAGAGTATCCTGCCCAGCACTATAGAATACCTGAAGAAGAAAAATTAAAATCTTTATCAAAGCTTAGAAAAACTGGTTAAAAAGCACAGCTGCTCTGGGATTGTGAAGGATATATATTTGGGGAATTATTTTTATTTTTGGTCTGCAGTTACAGTACTTGCAGAAGGCATTGAAACTGAGGTGGGAATTTTGCATCCATTTATCTCCACTGGGTGGAGCCCAGGACTGGGTACTTCAGACACACAACTATTACTTTTTTAAAAGCCTTGACAGCAGCTAGATGGTGTCTGGCTGCAACTCTGCAGCAAACCTGTGGTTGGGTGGGGATGGAACCATCTAGCTCCTATTGTAGAGCAGGGTAAAAAGGAGCAGCCTTTCCCCACCTTCCAGGCAACCAGAGTCAGTATGTTGGCAGAACTTTCTGCTCCATCAGTGGTCCAATAGGATCTTGTCCAATGTCCCCCAAATCTAGAGGGTGAAAGATTGAAAACCACTCCTTTGATTAAAGAATCCAGTGGGTTAAGAACAACCACCTCCCAACCACTCAAGACTGGGAGACAGGTAGACCCTAATACTTGCTAGCTTTGTGGCATGCAAGGGACAAGTGCAGGCAGTCTGGATGGACAAACACATAAAAAAACATTCCTATTCCATCAGACTTTTAGGAATGCTGTGCTGTGCTGTTGTACTAGTTTTTGAAATACTGTATTGTCTTTTAAGGAATTTTAAATGATTTCAACTTTATGGATTGTGTAATGGTTTACATAACTTCTTCAAGAGTGTGTGTATTAATGATGTTTTCTATGGTTTTAAAACTGCTAGTTTTAATAATTTGAAATAATTGGATCTAAATTATTGGGGAAAAGATGGGATAATATAATCATAATGGCCACAAAGGTTGCTTAAGTCCAGGGTCTACCTAGCCCTTGCATTAGAAGAGGCAGTGGCATTAGTAACTACACCACATGCAGAAATCTCCTGTTCTTAGAGACAGAGGACTTTATCACACCAGGCAGTCATAGAATCATAGAATCATAGAATTGCAGAGTTGGAAGAGACCACGAGGGCCATCCAGTCCAACCCCCCTGCCATGCAGGAAATCACGATCAAAGCATCCCCGACAGATGGCCATCCAGCCTCTGTTTAAAGACCTCCAAGGAAGGAGACCCCACCAGGCTCCGAGGGAGTGCGTTCCACTGCCGAACAGCTCTTACTGTCAAAAAGTTCCTCCTAATGTTGAGGTGGAATCTCTGTTCCTGGAGCTTGCACCCATTGCTCCGTGTTCCAGTCTCTGGAGCAGCAGAAAACAAGCCTGCTCCATCCTCAGTGTGACATCCCTTCAAATACTTAAACAGGGCTATCATATCGCCTCTTAACCATCTTTTTTCCAGGATAAACATACCCAGCTCCCTAAGTCTCTCCTCATAATGCATCATTTCCAGACCTTTCACCATTTTGGTTGCCCTCTGGAGACGCTCCAATTTGTCAATATCCTTTTTTAATTGTGGTGCCCAGAACTGGACACAGTGGACTACTGGACTACAGTCATCTCGTAGCAATCCCATTTTGGAAGCAATCATTATCACACCTCTGCTTCAATACCCGTTATGGTGCTTCCTGTTCCTTCTGCACTGCCTGTTTCCTCCTTATTATTGCCCTACATATTTAGGGCATGCAGATCAGACCAGTGGAGGTTGGGGGAGGGAGATCAGGCCAGGGAGGGAGGGGGAAGAGAGATCAGGACTGGGAGGGTGGGGGAAACAAGATTTGGCCAGGGAAGATGGCGGGGGGGGGAAGAGGGACCAGGCCAGCAGATCAGAGCAGCAAAAGAAATAATTAAATAATGGAAGGCACAGCCTGGCCTGCTTGAGAACAGCATGGGGGAGGAGGAAGAGAGGGGAAGAGGAGAACCCCACCACCTTGTGCCACATGAGAGCTGTCTCTTCCATTTCTGAAGCAGAAGATATTACTGCACGAGGGGGACTACTGGGATAGCAGTGTTATTCAGAGTTATTGACAGGTTTTCCCTATGAATGATAAGGTATGCTTCAGAAACAACTGGAGCAACACCAGCAACGGGATGAAAATGACATTTTGCAGTAAGTCCTGCCCAATAACACTACTATCTTGCTCGAGTCCCACAATAGAAGCCTTGTGTGAGAAAGTCCAGAGATGGTTTAGGAAATTTTGGTACCGGAAATCCAGATGCCAGTCCCCAAAGTAGTCAAAACATAATGGCACCACCATTTAGCAATAGCATAGCATTGACCATTTGCCACCTTCTAATGGTAACCCCCCAAAATGGTCTGCCTCTTCCTGCCTTGGGCCAGTCTTGAAGAGTATGTGTCAAGTTTTCGGTATCTTTTAGGGTTGGGGGGGGGAATGGCATAGCTGCTGGGGAAGTGAAAAGAGCCAGAGGCTATCCCAAGCTCTTGGCCCCTCCCAGGGCCTGATGAAAATAGTTTGCTGCTTGAGGCACACTCCTCCCTTTCATATGCAAGAGTCAACTAAGCTACCAGCTGGATCTTACATCCACCTTTGCACCTGAGGGAAAGCAGGCCGAGCTTCAACACTGCCCATCAATCTGCTCCTGCTGCTCCTTAACTTCCGCTGTCTGTAGAGGTAACTTCAATCTGCCTAATAGCATGCATGTCCTTCTTGTAGTAGCTAGCTCACCCCACTCTAAAGATATGAAGAAAGTGGTATTAAAAGAGACAAGATGACAAGAAACTTGGAAATCAAGGGCTCTTTCATACTATACAATTACAGTATAGCACTATGATTCCAGTTTAACTGTGTCATGGCTACATCCTGTGAAATCTTGAGATTTGCAGGTTGGTGAGCCACAAGAACTCACTGGCTGAGAATTCAAAATGCCCTTCCCTAAGTGGCAGATCCCGGGATTTTATAGGATATTGTCATGGCATTTAGAATGGAATCGTAGTGCTATAATTGTGTAGGGTGAAAGGGCACAATTTATTTCTCAATATCCTTCCTGAATTGTGGTGCCCAGAACGGGGCACAGTTATGACATGGTGAAGGATGTGGATCTGTGTAGCCTCAAGAAGAAATGATCAAGAGCCACTATGATAGTCATATTCAAATATTTGAGATATTTGATAATGGAGGCTAGATGGCCCTTTAATCAGGGTGCTGTTGTAGTGGATTTCCTACATTGGTAGTAAGTTGTACTAGAGGTCTTCAGAGGTCCTTTCAAACTCTATGGGTGTTTCTAGACAAAAGAAGCTACTCATTAAAAGACATTGTGCATCCATTCTCTCAAACCCTTCCCCAACCAATTTGCTGTGATAGGGGGAAGAAAAAGATGAAAGAAGTGGTGGAAAAAACAGGGGGGGGGGGAAAGTTGACAGATGTTTGCAAAATGACTGTGCAAAGTGGCCTGCAGATTCACTAGGTTCTGGTTTGAATTGCTTTTGAATCGCGCCCACCTTGGATGTGCTAAGTTGTGATGAGGACAGTTTCCAGTGTATTCACAACATCCCAGTTTGCCAGTCACTGAAGACGTCATGCTGACTTGAGTACAGTTTAAAAAGTTGTGTGTATTGACTTGTGTCAAAGATCCAGAGGATGACTGAAATCAGACATAATGATTTCTTATTAGTGTTTCTCATTCTCTGTTCTCATAGACCTGTCCACTTGCTAAGACTTGACATGGTTTCTTCTAATACCTGGGACACACTGCTCAACATTTCTTAATTTTTCATGACATTGAGTGGTATATCCAGAGTTAAAAATATTACTTTATTAACTTGGATAGAAACTGGGAGATTGATATCCTGTTGTCAGTGTTGGAAGGAGTGGAAAATTATTTATTATAGGTAATTAATATGTTAAGGAAATTATTCATTAGCTTTTTAAAAAACCATGGGATTTACAGAGAGTGCATATTTGGTTATCACCCTTGCCCTCTAGTGGTCAATTTTGTTATTGACACATCCAAACTGTTATTGTTTGAGGGCTTGTCCAAACGGTGAAATTAATCCAAATGGCAATTGCATGGAAGGTAATCTGTTCAAATAGACATGTGCATTAATTCATCTCAGTCAGAAGGGGGGCAGCCAAATCCACCTTAAACTCCTTCAGGGAAGCCTTTGGAGCTTTTCTCTGAGTTTTTAAAAGGCTCAGTAGGGCATGTGAATGTGCGATTATTAAGACAGCCACATTCGTGTTGCTGCGACCAGGCAGCGTAATCTGATGACTGGATGAGCATGGGGGCGGGGCTAGCAAACAGGGGAAGCACCTGCTGCCACCACGTTGGATTTTCGGCTAAGTGAGAGATTGGTAAGGAGATAAAATGGCAATCTTTTACTGTCTTTCCCCCCTCCTTTTCGTAGATATGAAATATCGCATGTGCACGTCATGGTAAACTTTTTTTTTTTTTAAATGGTGGCAACAGATTTAAAAGTGCAGGTAAATCACTCATGGCTGTCATCTTGGCTAGGGGTCATGCAAAGTTTAGGGGGGCTCTTTTGACTGTTAATACAGGTTGCAGTGCTGTGAGTGACTGCTTCTTTGGAGGAGATTGTATTCCCCCCCTCGTATAGACGGGACCTTAGTTTCTATTGTGAAACACTGTCCTAAAGCATGGGAATCTAGCAACCTATTCAACTACATTTGATAACTGACCTGCAACTCTCTTTGTTCCACCACTACCCATCTGAACCACTACGTATGCTTTTAATTCACCCTAATGCCAAGGACTGATTGACTGGACTGAAAAAGGTGAATAGGGAATGATATGTTTGTTTTATTTAGAGGGCACTGATCCATAATATCACTCAACTGCAGCAATAAATGGGTACAAATATCAGCTAGAGAATCAAGGGTGCAGAATTCTTAATAAGAAATATTCTGAGTGACTCTGAACATATACAGAAATTTTTTTCTGCATTGTTGATTAACTGCATCTTGCACCTTCCTACTCATTTAGCATCAAAAAGTGTGGTCCACAAAGATCCATGCCAGAGTCCATGTTTCACATGTAAAGGCCAAGAGTTTCAGGGTCCTGACAACCCCAGTGCTCTCTAACTACCCTCCTCTTCTTCTGACCCCTCCCCCCCGCAATGAATAATGAGGCAAAACATCTTATTCATTGCACCATAGTAATAGTGAGTACTGTTAAACAGCAAATTTATTTATTACGCCTGCTGGGGGAAAGGGGAAAACAAGTAGACACATGACTAGTTAAACTTAACAAATTATTTCCAAACTATGGAATGCCGGCCGTGAAAGCCTTCGACTTCATATTTCCAAACTCTCATTAACAACAACTTCACTTATTAAACCTTGTGTGTGTTTATGTGGGTACAGAATTAATTAGCAAAAAACTAGTTATATTTAATTAGTTACTTCCAAGAACTGGTGCCAATTCTTTTCGGTGCCAAATCAAGACATTTCTCTACTTCCAACCAAGTATTTGATGAGATGTGAATGTGCTGACATTAAAATATCACCCTAAGGCAAATTGACTATCCCCACAATTTCTCCTTGCAGGGGGTGGGGTATTGGCCAGAATAACCAGGGATTATGCTGACATAAATATGTTCTCAGACATTGGGCAAGGAGGTATCCAGTACCTTCTTCCATAAGGCTTTTCCCTGGTTCACAATGGCAGCTGGACAGCCCTGGGGTGCAATTATGCCCCCAATCAATATGGCCATTTATTGGCCACTGAGATGTGCTTGTACATCTTCTGGCTGTTGTTGCATTGCTGGGGAAAAGGAGAAGCCTCCAGCCTCTTGGGCCTCCAGTGTAAGTATGCTGGCAGAGCTTTATGCCTCATCAGCATCAAGTAGGATCCCAGCTGACATTTTATATACTGGTTGAGGTCCTGCATTGGGAGATGTATGTGTCTCACGCAGCTACATCTCTGCAGCTACATTCCCATTACTACTTTGTAAGCTGTGCAGCCCCACTGAACAACCATTTCTGGGTTGCTGGAGAGTGATATGATCAATGGAGATGCATCCAGCTATTTTCCTTAAGCTGGATGCACTGCAACAAGGCATCTGTAGGGACCTCTGACGATCCATGGGACACTGCTGCAGGTGATGTCCCTGCAGCGCACCCAGCCAAAAGAAAACAGCTGGACATGTTGCTGCTGCTGTCCAGCAACCTGAAAATGATCATGCTGGGGAGGCTTACAAGGTAGGTTGTGTGTGTGTGTGTGGGGGGGTTGGTCATTGCATGGTTGGAACAGAATTCTGTTCCAATGAACAAATAACCAAAAATTGACTGGTAATGTTGTGAGGCAGACTTGTCCTCCCCATGACCCCAGTCTCATGTTTTAAAACTTTGAAATATTTTGACTGTATGATATACCAAGTCTTTTAAAGGAACTGATGATGATGATGATGATGGGAAGGAGAAGGAAAAAGAAGAAGAAGGAGGGGGAAGAAGATGACGAGATAAGTTAAACTAGGCGAATTGCTTGTGTATGCTTCTACCAAGGATATTCAGGTGTTGCCAGGGGTCTGAATTGTTTTCCTCCAGAAAATTACAGTATGCTCAACATGTTTCTTTCTCATCTGTAGAAAAAAAGTGGGAGGTGAAACTGAAGGATAGACTCTCCCTAATGCTAGAATCCAGCACTCTGGCACGTGACCTGTGCTTCATGGTGGCTTCTGGCCCACTGTGCCTCCTTGCTCGTCACTGTCCTCTCTGTGCCCTGAAATCTGCTGTGCCTGTTTTTCATCCCTCATGGCATAGACCTCTCCATCCATTCCTTCTGGGCTGTCAATGAAATCCCCTTATAAAAACAATTTATCTAGGGCCAAAATAAACACAAGTGACACACAAATGCCCTGCACTCATAGTTACAACACACACATACAACACACCCACAGGGAGCTTGTGGGAGCACCGTGGCTCCTCGCCCCTTTGCTGAGTGGCTTGGCTAGGACAAAGGTCTAGCCAGGAGCATTATTTATATTATTCTTATTACTCTTAACAAGTTTTATTGAATTAAAATGAAACAACCTCAATGAAACCAAGGAAGTGATCTCCATGTCATTCCCACTCAGGCCTGAACAGCCACAGTGCTGGCTAACGTTCTCATGGCGGAGTTGGGTGCCATCCCAAAGGGCCTTTGGCTGGAAGAACTCATAGGAAGTCTCGTATGGCGGTTGCAGACCTCTCTCCTTCCATCATGCCATCACTGCTCATGCTACACTATGAACCCAAACAAATCCTGCGCTGAGGCCACATTCAGCTGGAGGGCTGGTCTGCTCTGGTCTCTCTCTCGCTTTCATTCTTTCTACATAAGGAGTCTGAAGGAAAGGCTAAAGCAGGAGGCTTGGGTAGTAATGATGTTCTTTATGGTGCTGTGTGTGCTGAACCAGCACAATAGGGCACCAATACCACTTTCTCCCAGTTTTTTTAATTTTTTTAAAGTACATGTTTTCAGGTTCACTCCCTTAGCCTGTGATCATCCCCAAGCTTCTGCATCCCTGGAGGAGACCTCGGTGTAGCCGCTGTGCATAAATTAGTGAGAGTGTGGCCAAAAAAAGTTGACTTGTTGCACTGAAACCCAGAGCGAGTCCTCGGCGTTTGCTTCTCAAGCCTTCAGCTGGTGCCACTGTGCCACTGCCTGACGGGGGTGTGCAATCATATCCTTCCAGTGCTTCACTTCTCCTGGGCCGCTCTTCCATGACAGGTAGATCTGGGGGGGTGGGGAAGGAAACAAGTCACACAGAATGCAGGCGGGCTAACCTGCTTTAAATACCCCCCTTTTGCCTCTCCCCCATCAATGGAGTCATCTCAGCCATCACTTTCTCTGGCCATTCCTTCTATATCAGACACTGACTGCACTTGATCCTTTGGTGTTTTTTGGTCCCCCCCCAAACCCTTTTGGCTCCCTACCCACCACTGTCTTCTACTTCCATGACTCTTCTTCTTGTTTCAGAGCTCAGAAAACAGACTTTTCCTACTCCAACTGCCAGAATCCCCCAATCAGCATGGGCAGTGGAGTTGCAATACCCCACCCCCCGCCAACAAAGCACCTTTTCAGACTTGGTACTGTTTCCCCAACTCCTCCATATTCCTTCCATATATATCTACTCCCTTGCTTCATTGGCATGTACCTTGGTTGAAGTAGCTTAGACCACAGCAGAACCAACCCCTCTCAACCTAAGAATTCAACCAGATGCGCTTGGGCAGCCATGGTTGCTTATTTGATGTCTCTAACTGCACCCCATTCACATAAAAATGGGGTGTATCTGTGCCTGATTCTTACGTCAAGCAGGATGTGTAGGGGAGGGGTCCTGAACCCAACACCCACTTAGCCCTGTGTTGAACGGTCCCCAAGGCACGGCTCTCCTAGCTCAGCTTCCAGGACTGAAGTGACCCTGACTGTGGGAGGACTGCGCAGACCACGAGGAAATCAATGAAGGGAGATGTTCAGCTCCTCTCAGCTGAATGCACACTTTGACATTCAATCCAGAGTTTAGTGCCCTGCAGGGTAGATTCAGGAAGAAGATTTGATGCATTTAGGATTATTTTAGAAGAGGCATTTATATTGCTATTGCTTTGCTATGCAGGTTGGTTTTTCATGCAGCTTTCACAATACAGTGGGCCCTCAGTATCTGCTGGAGTTGGGTTCCAGGACGCCCCATGGATACCAAAATCCATGGATGCTCCAATCCCATTATATACAATGGTGTAGTAAAATGGCATCCTTACATAAAATGGTGAACAGCAAGCTTTGCTTTTTGGATTTTTTCCCCCAAATGCTTTCAAGCCATGGTTGTTTGAATCCGTGGATGCAGAACCCGTGGATATAGAGGGCTGAATTACGTTTTGCTTAGCTTGTTTGCCAGTTGGTTGTGTTGTGTAGCTTACTTGAGTGAGTAAATCTGTTTCCCCCCCTTTGATAGTTGTTACCTTAATAAGCAAAATTTGTTCCCACCCCTTTGATATTTGGGCTGGATTAGAGGTGAAGAGAAAACATAGTGCCTCTGATGCATTTGGGAGTGGAACTACAATGTGGTTTGCTACCTTTGAGGGACCTTGTTTTGACCACACTCCCTTGATTTCTATTGGGGAAGGGAAAGGGTAGGGCTGGATTATCAAAGGGTCAGCTGGTTCAATGGTTCCATGCCCCTCAATGGCTGAAGGAAAAAGTGTAGCTTGCTTTCTCTTCTTCCCCAGTCACTTTCCAATAGTAAAGTTATCATCCATGTTTTGTATGCTACTTCAATAATTGAGTAAAACTGCACGAGATCAGCTAGTCAAGGGGTTTTGCATTGTTGTCTACTGTATGTTGTATTTTATTTATTGGTTATTTATTCATTTATTTAACTTCTGTGCCACCATTCCTAGAGTAGCTCATACATCTATACAAAGCTTTGGGATTGCTCCAGGGATTCAGTAGTAGAACTGCACTTGAAAGTACTGATGAAAAAAATCTTCCACTTTTCATCTGTGAAATGTTGGAGAGTCTGCTCCTATCCCCTCTGTGGGTACAGTGGGGAAATTAAGCAGTGTGTTTGCCCCACCAGCAATTCCAGATTACTTACTGGTTCTTTCCTTGGCCTAAAACAGCCTGAGGACATTAAAAAAAGGATGCAGGATTACATCTCACAATTCCTAGAGGATGGAAGGGACATTTTGAGTTTTAAAAAAACTTTTTTAAAAATGGGGCAGGACTGTAGGAAACATGATAGAGGATATCATCCTTCATGGTAGTGAGGGGGTAGTACTGCTCCGGGAGTTTGGGCAGTTGCCACCCCTGCTGTCAGCTTTGTGAGCAAGCAGGAATCTGTGCTCTTAATGGTTAAACTGTATTGGCTCCCTTGGGTCAATTTCAAGGATGAGACATAGTGGTTGAACAGGCAGTTGGTCTGTTTCTGGGCACAGTTCAAAGTGCCTATAAGGACCTACAGTATACAGCTAAAGTCAAAATTATCTGGCAGACTGTGGGCTTGTCTATATGAAGAAAAAAATGTGGACCAATGCACAGTAACGCCAATTTGAAGCTGCTTCGATTTGTCTTAATTTTTTTTTTTTTGCCAGATCGCAGGCATGCGAAGCTATCTGCTTTTGCTGTTCCAGCAGGCATGCCTGCGAATCAAGATGGAGGGCACAAGTGAATTACTCACATTTCCATTGTCACCAGTTGCTGCTGCCAAACAGTATTTTTTAAAAAGCATATCTAAGGTGTGAAAGTGCGATATTCTGCCTAAATAAATAGAAGAAGAGGGGGAAGGCTGTTTTGTCACCTCAGCACAAAATCGCTACATCAAAAATCCAACATGGCAGTTCCAGGCACTTGCCTGGTTAGCAAGCTCTGCCTCCTGCACACATCTGACCAATCAGCTTTTCACTTATGCTCTTATCGGGAATCAGAATCAAAGCAAATTGGTTGTCCCAGTGAGCAGGAATGTGCATTCCCCACAGAGCTTTAAAAAAGATATGGGAAAAGCTGTGAAGACTTCTGCAAAGTTTTTAGTGGTTTGCCCCCGCCCCTTCTTCCAAATATGGTGGATTGATGCGGGATGGCATTTAGACAAACCATATTCTCCTCAAATTCTATGAGGAGTATTTTCACCGTTTAGACAACCCCCATGTCTTCCCTTATGAGCCTGTCCAGACCATGAAATTGCCAGGGCCAGGGCTGCTCCCAGAGTACTGTATTACTGGATAAGTGGAGATAAGTTTATCCAGTTACACGCACCATCAAAAAATAAAATTAAATAAACATTTTAAAAAACAGAGAATGGAGTCCCATCCAGATGCCTTGGCCCCAGTTTCACACAGAAGCTAATCTGCAGCTGCCACATGGCCAGAAATCTGGGTTTTCCCTATAAATGGGGAGCAAACTGCAAATCTTTCAGATCTGGAGTTTCCTGCAGAAACCCAAGTGAAGATGTGATTGTCGAAAACGGTGTGTGTCAACTATGCCATGAATACAGGGTGAGTACGTTTTGGGTTTGTTTGTTTGGGGTTTTTTTTGCCTGTGTAGACAAGCCCCTAGTCTGGGCCTGTGACACCAAGGTAGGGATGCAAACACCCATCTGTGTAATGCCCATGCTAAATATTCCAGATACAAGGGGGCATCATCAGTGGTGTAGTGGAGAGGTGAATAGAGGGGAAGAGCAACCCTGGCACTTTTTCAGAACAGAAGCAAGGAGATCATCTGCCAGGGAACCATTATGATGAATGGATCCTTGTTGCACTACCCTCAAACATTTCACATTTGGAAATTGTGATACGTGTGGCTGACCAACATCAGAGAGTGGTCAAGATGTCAAAAGTTATTAATGAGAGGAAGGACACATAAGCTAGGAGAGGTTGCAGCCGATTGCTTTTGCTGGAACCTAATGGCAAGATTCTGTCCCTCTTTTCCTCCTCTCCACTGAAGAGTTAATGGAGTGAAAACTACTTTTGCACTTTGAACTCAATTTGCAGCAATTCAAGTAAGTTAAGGACAAAGGGAGAAGGTGGGAAGCAGAGAGAGAAACTGGACATTTTAAAATCAGCTGACAAAGTGAGATGACAGAGAATTAATTGGGACTGTTCCTGCTAAACCAGTACAGTTGGATGAGATGCAAGAAGTGCTAATGAGGCATTCAGGTATTGCTCTTGTTGGTGACATTTGGGTAGAAGGAATTAGAGACCTGGGACAATAATCAAGCAGAGGCTGCATACTCACTTCCTTTCCTTTGGTAAGGTTTCTACTTTGCCCTAACAGTTAAAATCCTAAGGGTATCTGCATTTCTAAGCACAAGCTAAAGGTTACATTTCAGCTAGCTGAAAACGTATAATTGGAGCTCAAAGTGTTTCACAAATTGAACATGCAACCAGAAGCCAGCAGCATGGAGTTGAATGAAATTTATTACATGGTTTTAAGTAATATCTTCCTGGCAGTCAAGCCTAGGACTGGAGTCACATTTCATAATCCAAATGTGAGATTTTATTGATCAGTTGTTTCTGTTTTATTATCGCATTTTTAACCAGTGTTAACACCTTTGAGAAAGGCTTGGGACAGTTATTTTTTTGGATAACAATTCTGAGAAACCCTAGTGATGATGCTGGCTGGGCATCTGTGGTCCAAAAAAGTAACTTTTCCAACCTCCACCTTTGATGTTTAAATAATACAAAAAAATCAGGGGATCTATCTATTCTAATATCTTCATCCATCTCAATATGGATCTGTGTCTACACCCCAAAAGTATGAAGCTGGGAACTGTGGGAGTTGTAGTTTCAAAAAGCAACTTTTTGAAGCTCTGCCTTTGAGTACAGATAATAGAAGAAACAGGGGATGTATCTGTCTGTCCATCACCATTGCAATATAGGCACATTTCTAAACACTGATACACACACACATGCAGCTGAGAACATGTGCATAGATTCTCCATGAGGGTGTGCTATGGAGGTTTGTCATGATGAGCACTTCAAACTTTACCACTGTACCACTGAACACCATGCATGAAGAATGGGGGTAAGGGAATGCACATTTCAAGCCACCCAGATAGATCAAAATCAATAGATAGGCACATAAGAGCTGCTTCATTCAGGCATTTCCATGCTTGCTTTTCTTCATTTAAATTACTCTCAACAGTCTCTGTGATCATGGCTACACTCAGCAGCCATTTCCACAATCACGGCTGCAATTTCTGTTGCATCTACTACAATCATGGAAATTGCTTCAGTATTTTGGTGTATTGCTAGTTACACATTTGGGAGTGATTGCACTGGTGGAAAATGTGTTTGCAGAAAATCTGTATAAATTACTTCCTTGGCTCTCTGCTATGCAAATTTCCACCAAGAGATCCCATGCTAAAGTGCCAGTTGTTCACCAAGTACTAGTATTATGTGCTGCCAGTGGCCTATAAAGTTACACATCACTCCTTTGCCCCTGCTTTCTTTTTCACAGCAACTTTCATCGTGGTTTGGAATTGGAACTGTTTCATGCTGAATGACAGACTAATATTGCCATTCGTGTCTAGTCTATTAGTGGCTCTTGGGCCTCTTACTTGATTTCCTTTAAATCAGAGGCACTGGAAACTGAGCCTAAAGCCCCAGAACTACACATTACACTTTGCATGGCAGCTAAATGGTACCAGGGTTCCATCTGGACTTCCCATAATGTGTGGAAAGAAGTCACACAGCTTTAAACGTCTTTCTCAGAAGTGACTGGCTAGAACATGGGGTAAAGGCATTTTGTGTGTTTGCATACCCTTCAACATTTTAGAGATGAAACCTGGGACACATGTGGCCAAGCAACATCAGAGTGCAGTCAAGAGGACAAAAGTTACTACTCAGGAAGCTAGGAGAGGCTGCAGCAGTTTGCTTTTGCTGAGCCTACTGGGAAGGACAAGATTCTGCCCCTTCTCTCTTTTTGCCCCCACTGAGTTACCTGATTGCACACTATTTTTGCACTTAAATTTTGGTTTCTACCAATGGAAGTAAGCCCAGGACAAAGAGGGAAAGAGGGAGGGAGAGAGAGAAATGGGGACATTAAAAACAGCTGAAAAAGTGGGATTACAGAAAATTAATTGGTACTGTTTCTGCCAAATTGGAACAATTGGAGGGTATGTGTGTGGATTCTCAGGACCTGGTCTTTCTTCTCTGGTCCTCAAGGTAAAGGGAGGAATCTTAGAACAAAAGCACTGCTTGAAAAATGTGTTTATTTTTCATTTGTTGCACTTGGTGTTATTCATTTGAGCCCTCCACCCCCAAATGGATTGCTCTGCAGTACTGTCAAAATGCAGCAGCTGCAATTTGTCTTAATGTGGGGTTTTTTTTTTTTTTGGCCCCCATAAGCCTTAAGGTGGCAGAGGGGCAGCAGGGTGGGGGAGAAGAAGAGGGAGCCATCTCCTTTCCCTGATCCCTATGTGGGTGGCACTGAAGGCACCCATGGGGAGGGGGAAGAGGAGGAGGAAGTCATCCTCCCTTCCCCGGTTCCTCCTCTTCCCCCTCCCGTAAGACCATGCAACAATTTGCACAGTTGTCTTAATGGTTGGGGGTGCTCATTTCCCTTGGAGTTTTTAAAAAAAACTCTGGGAAAATTCACAAAGGCTTTTCCTGAGGAGTTTTTGCCATTTTTTGCTCCTTCCTCCACAATACAGCGAAACAACACAGATTGCCATTAAGACGGTCGTCTTCTCCTCGCATTCTGTGAGGAGTATTTTTGCCATTTAGACAACCCCAAGTTTCAAGGCGGCAATTTGGAGTTAAGCATGTGCTCCATTGTAGGTCTTTGGTAAGGCTAATGGGTCTTAATTCAAGATCATGCCACCGCCAAATAATTTGTATGAAACCAAGGGCTCACAATGGATTGTTGCTGTGGAAATCCATTTTCCACTAACCACTGTGAGGATCACAGCTAATCTGAGGGGGAACAAGGCAAGCCTGAGGAGGGTGACAGATGATGTCAGCATCTCTACTTATCAAAATGTCCTGGCAAATTGGTCTCGAGTCTTGACTTGCCCATTATATCACCTCATTGCCAGTTGGGGCCAGGATACACTGGGGTCTTTGCCTGCATTTCTTTCCTTTCTTGTGAAGTATGAAGTAGGTTTGGGTGGTGGTGCTGGGGCATTTACAAACAGATCATGAATATATAGTATTACTGAAAACAGAGCAGCTATGGATCTGTAACTCTAATTTATGAATTCATAACTGCAATACAGGACACCAGTCAGTATTTTTTAAATGTCCATCAGTGCAAGGAGGGTTCTGTGATTAATTAAAAGGTGAATCACCACTCCTGCAGGCTTCCAGGAAAGGCAATTTACCAGTCCAGGAATCTGGAGAGGTCAATGGTTACCCAAATGGCTCTGCCCACATCTTGCCTTGAAGAGGGCAAAGGAGGAGGTCTATTTCTTTCTCTGTAGATAACATATTGGAGCAGTCCTTGCATTGCCCTGTCACTAATTTTCATGAAGAGCAGCAGTATCTTTAGAAGACCAGCTCTGCAAGAATGGAGAATGAAGGCATTCACTAAAAAAGGAAATAACTGAACGGGGTTGCTTGGATGCAGAACAGGATTAAAAAAAGGCCACACAGGCAAAGCCACAGACAATGGGCAGGAAACGGAGAACCCTCAATGATGAGGTCAGACAGATGTTTTTGAAATACACAGAGCCTGATATTTTGAGGAGTGACATTTCCCAATCATACTAGCCCCTGGCGACACATTTTAGGCAGCAGCATAACCCATCGGACTGCGTAATGAAACCATGCATGCATCTACTGAGCAGAAAAGCCCCCTGTACTTCAACTTGGGCACACAGCTTTTTCCAGAGAGAGCCATCCAGCCACTGACTCTCACTAAACTGCCTTGGGCTTCACATCTGCCAGTGCAAAACTAACAGCGAGGCCCCATTTGATGGAGCTTTTCACCCACACCAGCTGCCACCCTTCATTCCTCTTCTGCCGAACAAATGTGTTGGAGGTGTCAAAATTAGTTATATGGCAATGCAAACAAGTGTTAATCCCTCTGGAAGCTTTGGTTATTTTTATCCACTGGCTTTCTATATCGCTGCATGGAGGATGCATGTGTCAAGTTCTCCCACGCAATGACAGCCAAGACTTGTCTTCCAGTTTCACTAATGGAGCCTCCTGACTCTCACTCAAAGAGATGTAACTTCATAACTTGATTGGAGGTTGCACAAAAATGGCAATTATTCAATCACTCATTATTATCACATTGCTGCGGCAGAGGCTGAGGAGGGCAAGCTATTCTAAAGCTTCAGCTGCAGTCACCTGAAACTTCTTGACAAGTTCTGTTCTCATTTATTGAGATCGATCACAGATTAGCAAAGGCATACAGCGCATTTGGAAGACTTTACAAAAGAGTCTGGAGTAACAAACACCTGAGGCGAAGCACAAAAATCAGTGTGTATAGAGCCATTGTACTGTCTATTCTCCTTTACGGGTCTGAGACATGGGTCACCTATTGCTAAAACTTACGACTCCTCGAACGCTTTCATCAGCGCTGTATACGCATAATCCTAAATATACACTGGACTGACTATGTGATGAATACTGCTGTCCTTGAGCAATCAGGGATCACCAGCATTGAGGCCATGATATTGAGAACACAGCTGCGCTGGGCAGGGCACGTTTCTAGGATGGAGGACCATCGCCTCCCAAAAATAGTACTCTACGGTGAACTCGCCACGGGTCAGCTTAAGAAGGGCACTCCAAAAAAGCAATACAAGGACTCCCTGAAACAACATCTCAGGCTCGGCCAAATTAATCACCAACAATGGTTCTCCATGGCCTCACATCGGAAAGCATGGAGGCGCACCATCCACAATGCTGCAGCCTTATTTGAGAGCTCATGCTGAACAAGTCTTGAAGAGAAACGACAACGCAGAAAGAATCACAACCCGGAAACATCACCCAAGGAGACCTTCTGCTGTGCTTTCTGCAACCGGACATCTTTATCTCGGATTGGCCTTTTTAGTCATCAGCGCGCTTGCAGAAAGCGCAGGATGAGTCCTTCCTGAATCTTCATTTGCGAAGAAAAGCCAGAGAGGGGGGTGTTGTGGTGGTCTGTATCAGAGATGGAGAACACATGACCTTCTAGATCTTGTTGTTGCAACTGCGACTCTTATAATCTCTCACTAGCCATGCTGACTAGGGCTGATGGGAGCTGTAGTCCAACTACATCTAGAGGGCTATGGGTTGCTGTAAGTAATCTACATCAGTGCTTCCCAAGCTGAAATGAGGGACTGAGAATTCCTTTCCCCCCATGTGTCAAGAATCAGTACCATATCTGTGCCGACTGGCTACAACTATATCTTTCTTTATTGGAAACTTTCTTGGGACTGACAGCCAATGGCTTGTCCATGGACCAATACTTTGAGTAGCACTGATCTGCATGAACCTTTGTCTGTGTCTGCTAAGTTATGTATGCATTAAAATTAAAATGGTTTACCTGGGAATACACCCCACTGGACCTAACAGGACTGCCTTCCAAGCAGATTGCATAGAACTGTGCTGTGAAACACCAATATTGTGTGTTGTGGAGTCACCCTGAGAACTTGTGGCTGAGTTCGCTCTGAATTTGATTCCTGGCCCCCCATGAGACTAGACCCATTAAATCAATAAGATCTACATATATATTGAAACAATTCAACATGTGATTCAGTGGGCCTACACTAGTTGAAACTAACCAATAGGATTCAGACCTTGGTCATTAAGGGGGAGTTCGATGAATTCCCAGGTAGTGGGCCAAGCGTGCTTTCTCTAAATTATTTTGATGTGTTTGAGTTCTCATCTTCTTCATGCTGGATTCATGTGATACTGAATTTAATTTAATATACATATGGCTTGTTGCCTAATACAATGTTGCATTAGGGAATAATTGACTCTCTGCAGCACATGGATATAATAACAAGATTACTGTGTCAATTTATCACCATTGCATTAAGGAGAGCAGAATTATATAGATTTAATGTAAATCAGATTTTGAGCTGATTAATTTTTTAAAAAATGCAGTGTTATAATCTTGCATTTCTAAACATCAGTTCTTCAGCTAGTAGTACATATTTGCATTCCATAGCCCCTCAAGTTAATTCAGCTCAACTGCTATACCCCAACCAAAAACCAAATCACAAAGAATAATTAACCCTGTTGAGCAAATCAGTGCAGAATGACATCTGGTAATGGAGCCGAACATGTGGCTTTACATTTGCTCTACCAGGCATCCAGCTTGAAACTCAACCCACGTTTACTGTGCCATATTGGAGAGCTGCTAGGAGTGGACCGAGAGATGATACAGCATATGTGGGATGAGCTGGGTCTGTAGCGAAGCAATTACATAATGGCTTCATGTAGTGCCAAACTCTGCATGGCTCCTCTCAATCCATATTTTCAGCAAATCACATGGAAGAAGAACATGCAGTTCAAAGCCATTCAGTGGTGGTGCCACAGAACACAGCTCCAAAAGAGAGGTCTGATCTGGGACTGATCAGAAGTTGATGGACCTGTTAGTGCCTTGTATTTTGTCTTGGCTCTGATCTGGACCTTATTCTACTCTGATGTTGCTGGTGACTAGTGGCTTCCATGTAAATGGGGGAGGGGAATGGATCCATTCTGAATTTTAGTCAGAACTTCAAAGGAGCTGTCCAAGGTGCACCTTGGCTCATCCCTTTAAAGGCCAGGTTAAAAACCTGGAGTGGACTCATGGTCCTGCTGACATGGAAGACACCAGCTGCCATTCCTTGACATCCAGCAGAATTCTAAATAAGGGCCAAGGAGAAACTCAGGGGAGGGAACACAGCTTACCTGCAGAACACACACTTCATATGCAAGCCATCCCAAGTTCCACCATGGCATCTCCACTTAAAACAGTACAGTACAGGTTGCCCTCTGTTTACATGGGATCGGTAACTCTGGTTTCACTTACCCACGATGAGGGAAATATGTCTCTCTAGGCATCTGAAGGACCATAGAATTGCACTGTAGCTTGTCTCTCTGGGCCTCAGGAGATACTTCAGTGCAACTCTATGGTCAGCTTCTGCTGATAGTTGATCATAGAATCACACCAGATGCCTAGAGAGGCATCCTCTCTAGGCATTTTCTAGGTTCTCCAGTGTGAGTATGGAGATTCGCTATTGTAGATGGTTTCATGTATCTGTGGTAAGTCTGGTAACATATCCCATGCATAAATGGGGGACAACCTGTATTTTTGGAGGGCAGGCTAGATGAGCACACTGGGGAATCCTTTGGTGGCTACACAGGCAGATGGGAGAGGTGGTACTTGGGGCCCAGACAGTTGAAGACAATCACACCCATCCTTTTGCTGCCACTGTTTCTCTTCCACCCAAGACACCTATACACTATGGAAAAGTTACTTTTTGAGCCATATATCCCATTGTTAATCCCAACTGGAAAAAACCAACTGAATCAGTGGAACCTGATAAGCTTACACTTATGTAAATTCAGATTATTCAGTGGTCTGCTCTAATTGGGACAACACATGGATTGAGGCCATTGACTACAACTCCCAGAACCTCATGCTAACACATACCACCCTTCATACAGAAATCAAGATCCCTCTCTGATATAGGCGCGCGCGCACACACACACACTCACAGAGAGAGGGAGAGAGAGGGGGGGGCTCTTTCCATGGATGCTGATCAAGACTGTTGTGTCCCCATTGCTCTTAGCATCAGGGAAATAGTGACTTTGACTGCATTGGGGTTACTTGTAGGAAGGGGAAGGTGGTTAAAGTCTCCCCCCCGCCCCATGATCCTGATCTAGATTTCTCTTTTCTTGTTGCTAACAGCAGGGCTGGAACAGTGATCTCTTTCCAGTCAATCTGCTGAGCAAAAGGATAGTAGGGGAAAACGGGTGGACTCCACAGAGTTCTTCAGCTGGCAGGGAGAGTGGTCTAAAGCCGTACGTGGCCTGTTGGCAGCCTCTCTCTGTGTTCAAAGAGATCAGCTAGTAGGTGATATGGTGAAAAGCCTCTGCCTGAGACCACAGGGAACAGCTGCCAATCAGACATTGGACTCATCCAAGCTGGTGATTTGTGCTAATTTATATCACACCATTTAATGACGCTACTTGTCACTTCCCCCTCTGAAAGGCCTCTTTTTAAAAAAACAAAACAAAACAAAACAAAACTTCAAAAAAGGTGGCATTTTGTTTCATTTGTGCATGTTTTGTTTGGCATGATGAATGCTAGGTTAAAAGGACTGATGGTCTGACTCAGTATAAGACAGCTTTGTGTGTTCAGTGTGAACACATTCCTAGAAGAGAGAGGCCCAGAATTCATTAAAGTTGTAAGTACAGGATTACTAGTGCAAGGTCGCTGAGCACCCCATCTTCTATAAGTTTTGCTCTCAGAGTGGCTTGCTTCACTACTGCCTGCAAACTACTGCAATTATCTAGGACTTACATTTTATACTGCACTACAAATAGAGTTTCATTAGATTCGTTTTTATCCTAAGCAAAGTTTCCTTTGTACTCCTGAGGGATGAGGGTAGCAGAAAAGCTCTGAGGGAAAGAAAGATTGTATACATGATACAAACACATGCTGTTCTTATTACTGACCATGTTGGCATATACACGCAGCTCAAAAGTTAAAGCAAAGGCCAGTTACATCTTTGCTTCTAGGGGCAGGCAGTGGCCTCTGTGTTAGGGGTGTGGTGAACCTGCTCTGGGTGTTAGGTTACATTACTATCCATGGTGCTGAATCCTGTTTCTCCCAAATAGGTTCAGCATATAGGATAATTCATTAAAGGTCTGGAATAAATCCCAGAGTGGAGCCTCCTGCTGTCTCTGATTGCTTCTAAAGCCATACTGGCTCACCTTGTCCAAGTCAGGAGAGGTGGGTGTGGTATGGTGGGCTTACTGTTCTTTCCCACTTGCAGGACTGTTTTCGTTTTCATTCCCCTCTCCCCACTGGTTCCAATGGGAGGGAGAATAGTTTTGCCAGTGCCAGGCTGGTGTAGAAGGATGCTGATCCTAGAGCCACTTCACAGAATCCTTGGGATGCAGTAGGTCCAGGCCCGCTTCTACCCTGTCCCATCCCTAGAATGACCTATTTGGGAAGACCTGGACTTCCCTGGGGCATAAATGGGGCTTCCACTGGGGACAGGGGCCCCTCTGGCAGAGTTTCTCTGCTGGCAGAAACAGACGTCTGCTGCACTCAGATGTGTAGCTATGGAGTGGGCAGATGAAGATGTTGCTCCTCCAAGAATACTGCCCCCCAGTTAATTTTTCCTTCAGTCCCCACATTTCTAGCATTGCAGAGAGTGAGACATTGAAAACCGTTCACACCTAGAACTCTATATTTGCTGTGTTCACATAGTCAGACACACTGGTTGGCCCTGTCTTTCTGATGTGTCACAAAAGCAGACCAAGGAGATAAAAAATACAATCCCCTTCTACAGAGGATTCTGTGAAGAGGGAAGCTAATTGAATAAAGCCAAGTTTCCCCCTCTCCTGGCATTTAACTCAAGAACCCATGGCACCTACAACTGACACGAGGAACGATCTGCCTAGGAGGAAAGTCACACAGCCCTCTACTAAAGCCCCAGTTTGGGACAATCTGCCTAGGAGGAAAGTCACATAGCCCTCTACTAAAGCCCCAGTTTGGGACACCTTGGCAGTTCTTGGGCCATTTCCTCTCAAGCTCATGAATTATTTTATTTTTTTGTTGTTAAAAATGCACCCATGCTGCTCAGTTATCAGTCGCCA
This sequence comes from Gambelia wislizenii, assembly GCA_030847615.1. Classification (NCBI taxonomy): domain Eukaryota; kingdom Metazoa; phylum Chordata; class Lepidosauria; order Squamata; family Crotaphytidae; genus Gambelia; species Gambelia wislizenii. Next base: position 342,803,408 of record JAUMIR010000001.1, read on the forward strand.
TAAATCTGCCATTTTGGTACACATTTATCTTCTTGCAGGACTTTTTGCTTGAGTCTGATGGGATCCAAGGAACATGGCTTCAGCAATGGCTGTGTCTACCTGGATACATGCCTGAACATTCTGAGTGGGATAACACCAGAGGCATACTGGAGTTGGGGCTCATGGGGGTCAAAGCCTCAGGACTAAGATATCATCTGCTCCCCTGTTCCCCATGGATTCCCCTGTTCCTTCTGATTTTAGCTGCAATTCCTGCTATAGCTGGAATGGAAATGATTTCCCCAGCAATGATGTAATGTTACAAGCTATCTATATTTTAATCCAAAATATTTGTGTGTGTGTGTGTGTGTGTGTGTGTGTGCTTAGTCTTGGATGGGCAAGAATAATTCGCCTTTCAAAAGACTTGCTCCTGAAGGAATTGAATACAGCAAGAAATGTGCTTTTTTTCACTGATCAACACAGTTGACTACTTTTTAAGATGCTTCTTGGGGGGGTGTCACTATAGGGAAACCTTGTGCTAGGTATTTAGATTGTACTGTATGTAAATCAACCGAGTCAAAACGGTTTTCCAAAAGGAGATACACTGAGAGGAAATCCCAGAAAGTGTTTGAATTGGTTCATGCTGACTTAATTAGACCCTTGAATCAGACAGACCATCATCATGAGAGCCTGCATTTCAGTTTACCACTATATCACGTGACAGCACCAGTTCCCGAACTAGGTGCTCCACCTCACACTGTAGGCCCATCTTTATCCTGCTCTAGCTGCTTTCTGTCTACTCTCTTTCTTTCCACTGACCTGTTCCTCTGGTCCACATAACCTCAGCTGAAAAGGCCTTGGACAGAACCCTGGGAGCACAACTCACCTTTCCAATGACATCGTTCCGGCTGAGCTTATCCTTATCCATGACGGTGATGATAATGGTTGTCTCCCTCAGCTTCTCTGTAGGGATGTCAAAGATGAAGGACTCATTGAAGACAGGGTTCAAACACCTCTTCATCACCACTGTCTTCTTCTTCTCCACCCGCTTGTCCTTGTACATCAGCCATACTTTCACATAAGGGTCTGTAACAGGAAAAGAAGGACATTATCCCCAGAATGTTGTTTACTGTGTAGTTGTGTCCTATTGCCATTTTGAGAGGTACTGCAGAGGAAATGGAAATACTTGGATATAATACTGCTTTCTGGGGTGCCTGTGGGAAAGATGTGGAGCATTTTTGCATGTTTTTATGCATTTGGAGGAGGGTTCTTAGACTCATAGAATCATAGAGCTGGAAGAGACCACAAGGGCCATCCAGTCCAACCCCCTGCCATGCAGGAATACACAATCAAATCATTCCCAACAGATGGCCATCCAGCCTCTGCTTAAAAACCTCCAAAGAAGGAGACTCCACCACCCTCCAAGGCAATGCATTCAACTGCTGAACAGCTCTTATTGTCAGGAAGTTCTTCCTAATGTTTAGATGGAATCTCTTTTCCTGTAGTTTGAAACCGGGGGGGGGGGGCTTGGGAGACTGGTGAAGGGCTTCAGGAGCCACAAATGAGGGACTCAGAGGCCACATGTGGTTTGTGGGTTACACTATGCTCACCCTTGCTGTAGGGGGTGAGGCTGTGGAGGTGGCAAGCCATTTGGCTCCATTTGCACTGAGAAGCATTTAATGGTAAATTTTGAAAACAGAAGGTTGGTTTTATTTAGAGAGAAAGCTCCAGCTGTTAACTGGTCTTCCACATTGGAAAACGGAGGGAGTTTTTTTCTGAATATATTCCACATCCTAGTTTGTCCCATCTCGAGAGTTCCAACATCTTTTCAAGCCAAATACATTAACACAGATAATTCACCAGCCAGTTGTTCAAGTCATTACTCATTAATTTCTATCAATACCTAATTACAACTAATTTCCTGATATTGATTCTAAATGAGGCACAATGTTCCTAGTTCCAAAAGCTGGTTGCACCAAATAGTAGGAAACATTGTTGAGATTTTTTTTTGAAGAGCTTCGAAGCAACTTGTTAAGAGTCATGATGTTATTCTTTTTTCTTTAGCAAGGAGTGCCAGTGTTGCTGCTTCTAGTGTTAAAATGACAACCTCGTTAACACTGTTGAGTAATTACTATTGTTACTAACTGCTTTAAAAAGTTTTTGTGGGGAGGTACTTGGAAAGATTTGGGATATTTTTTGAATTAATTTTTTGGAGAAAAAAAAGTAACATACAACTGATAGGTAATGCCATTTGCTACTTTTTTTTTTTTTTTAAATGATGCGAATGAGGGACTTCTTAGAGAGGATGGCAGGTTGAAGCTTTCCCTCTTGTGGGGCTCTGCAGGAAAAGAAGTGATGGTGGCTTTTTTTACTGACCGGAGGTAAACTCTGGTTGGCAATTATCTTCCAGGATCAAGGGATAGCTCACAAGGGCTCCACAACCCAGCAATGGTAGCAAAGAGTGCAAGAAGTGGTCAGCGAGACTGTGTGTGTGTGTGTGTGTGTGGGATTTCAGCATGCTCAGTTGTCTGCAAGCCTGAAGGGATGAGAAGCTCTTTATGGACACTGGACCCAATTGGGTTCCCAGTGCTTTGAGCTGCGCTGATGGTGCCCCCTTTGCTGAGGAGCAGGAGAGAAGCCATGAATTTGGCTATGGCACTTGCACAGTTGCAGGGAGACCGGAGGGCAGAGGCAGAGGCTATTTAAGCCCAGTTGCCCTTTGCTGCCTCCTCCTTTCTCTTGGACGAATTGGAGGTGAAGGGGGTTCTGGAACTGCCCCTTTAGGCCTTGTGAACTGAGGTATGGGGAAAGTGACCTCCTTTGGGACTGGCCTGAGGGATAAACCCTCTCTTTACATCATGTAACTTGGGGGAGGGACTTTTGGGTTGGCCCTCCTAATGTGGGCTGGCTTGGGAGCAACCCAGCTTATGGGTTTTCCCTGGGGTTCAGATGTTTTTGCCCAAGTGAAGTTGAGGTGGGGTGATGACCTCTTGCTCCAACTATTCCCACACTAGGTTGTTCTCCCATTGCAGATCTTTCTGCAATGGGAGTTAATTAGGTCATGGCTAAATAAAAGTGGCCTTTACAAGCCAGCTATATATGTGAGGTCTCTTTATCTGTGTCTGGTCTCTTTATTCCTGCGTCTTCCAGCAAATGCTTTTCTTTCTTTCTTTTAGTTTTTAGACTTTGTTTCTTAATCTTTGGAATTAAAGAGATCTCAGCTGTGATACTTTAGCCTCAGTAAGCTGCCTTCTTTTAGAAACAAGGCAAGATTTGGTTAACATTTTGTTTTGGTTGTATTTTTTATTGGCAAAAAGTTTAACTAGAATTGGAAACAAAAAAGTTTGCAATAAGCAAAAGGATTAGCAGCAATAATAATCCAAAAGATTTATGGAACTTTTTAATAATGGATTTAATTAGTTTGGACTTAATTAATTTAGAAATCGAGACATCATGAGAAACTATATTTGCTTTGTCAACAGGAGGCACCGGATTGACAAAATAAAAAATAATTGATAAGGTTGGTTATTGTTTATCAGGTGCTTCAGTTGTGGGTGTGGAGAAATGTCTATTTTGCAAGAAAGGAGCAAGGGCACCCCTTCGTGCCCAGAAGAGTAAACTTTCTTTGAAGTAGTGCTTGGGGAACTGAGAGAAATAAGAGGAATGTTAAATTCCATGTGAAAGAATTTTAGAGATGAGATTTGGATATTACAGGATACCAAATGTTCTGAACAATCTGAAGAGTATAACGAGGAAGAGGCGAACCAATTATCTCAGGATCTGGATGATGTGTAATTGCAAGATATATTGCCAAGGGATGGGAAGGAAAATGAAGAAGATTATCTAACACTGATATCAGATGAGGAACCTAAAATCATATTGCTGGAAGATGAAGGGGGAGATGGCAGAGAGTGCACCATACTGACATCAGATAATGAGGAAGATACCAGTAAGCAGGTGGATGAAGATCAAGGTATTATGGTAGAGGACTTAGGAAGTATGAAAATTATGAATGAGAATGCCAGAACTGTGGGGAAAGAGGTGAGGGATGAGATTGGGGGAAAATATTGGCAATCGATCATTGAGGAGGCTGAAATTAAGAGGGGGGACTGTGGTGGAAAATCACATCTAAAGAATGCATTGTCTTGTCTTAATTTGTATTTTGTCAACCTCTGGGGAAAAAAACTTGTGTTAAGATTAAGGTATAAAATAGAATAAATTGGGTTTAAATGGTTTCAATGGTGTTGACATAGAGCTGACTTATGTATTAATCTTAATGGTTGTGCCTTCAAGAGCATTAATAAATATTTACATTAAAGGGATTAAATGGTCTTGATGTAGGATTGGTTTATTTACTAATTTTGATATTTGAGTTTTTAAAGATGATTAACAAATATATTTTATTGTTTGACTTACAAGAAAAAAGAATTTTGACTTAATAAAGTATTAAGTTTTAAGTCAAGATTATATTATGAGAAAAACTGGAGTTATATTGCGGATAATGGATTTGCTTAATTGCTAATTTTAAGGTTTAAATATCAAATTTCAGGGATGTGAAGACAGTTATTGGAGAAGCCTATTTGAGTTTTCAAGAGTGGAGGATTGTTTTGTTTAAATTGAATTAATTATTATCATTCATTATTATCAGTGATAGATATTGGAAAGCTAACCTTTTATTAACTTTCTGCAAGATAACTAGACAGGATTGTAATTTTTACTTTTTATGTGTACTAATGAAATATTGTTAGATTATAGAAAGAAGCATATTTTTGCTCTCTTGTTTAGATGGAGGTGGCTTAATTAGGATTTGGTTATAGCAGCTGAGGAAACAATTGAAAGTCACTTTTACTTTTTCTTGTCATTTTTTCCCTATCATTTTACTCTGTTTCATTTTAATGCTGGTCTATTTTGGTTTTTTTTAGGTTGCTTATTTCTCCCCCTGCCCTTTTACCTTTTATGTAGGATTTATGGTATAATCTTTATTGCTGTGGTTGTAATTTTTAGTATGTAGATTGTTTCCATATTTTATATAGATATGTTATATTTTATTCTGTATTATATAATTTTAATAAAATAATGTGATAAAATGGTGGAGAATGAGTAACAACGGCTAATTACTTTTTCATAAAATAAGACTGCCATGTATGCATCAGCTTTGAAAGTACTGTTTCCAAGCTCTGGGACTATTTTTTGCTCCTTCTGTACCAGCTAAAGTCATGCCAGACTGTGACAGTTAGCAGCTGTACTGCTGATAACAACACTCTTGAATCTGCTTACTTGTACAACCAATCCTTCAGGGTGAAGGGTTTATTCTTAACCAAAGGCCTCATCACTCCTTAGCTGTCACATTCCAGCATACTTTCAGCTTTCCTGCTTCTCCTACTTATACCTCCTCCTAAATAAATGAGGTGCAAACATCAACCCCCCCCCCCAGCTAAGGCAGAACAGAAAGCAAACAAGCGAGAGAAAAGATACACATATCTCCCTCCCACTGCAAGCTGCATAAAGGACATGAAATCAGTTTGCCCTTTTGGTGTAGACCACAGTAATGGAACTTTCCCGTTCCACAGTTGGAGAGAGCAACTAATGGTTGTAAAATGTTGTTCTGAGGCATACCTTTCTGATGCCCTTGTTCTTTAAGGACATTTCATTGTCTTACCTTTGAGGCCACTCCATTGACTTACCTTGTGGTCACTGTAAGGAAGAAGCCTGAAATGTTTCCACATAAAAAACAAATGTCCAGGACCCAACAAAGCCAAATGAATACAGAGAAAGGAAGCAGGTACATGGTTGTGGGGATCTTTGATGGTTCTACTAGCACTGCTGGTTTTTAATATATCTACTTTAGTCACATTTATACTCTACCTTTCTTCCTTCATGGAACTCAGCATGTTACACAGGGGGTTCTGTAGTAAATGTCCCACCCACACGCTGACCAGACCCAAGCCTGTTCAACTTCAGCTGAATGAAGTGCTTTCACACCACACACTGGGACACAGAAGAAGTAAGCTACATTTCAGTTTATAATTTAAAAATTAAACTGAAAAGTGTATTGCCTCATTGTCATGTGGAAGAGACTTCAAAGAAAGCTGTGGTTCCTTAGCCTATTTGGGAATCACTTCTTAAGAGTGTAAATACTTTTTCCTAAATTTTAAAATCCTTAATAAGATGTTTTGCAAATTTTTCATCCATCACCATCAGAAATAAAAAAAAGTCTGGAATTTTTTCCTGTCTCCTGCATATGAGTAAAAGTCTGAGCAATCCTCCCACCTCCATTAAGGTTTCCGCAATTTTTGCAAGGAGTCACTATGCAAAACTGTTTATACCCCTATGTTAAGCAAAGCGTACACTCACCCACCCAGAGCAAACACCAGATGGCAGGTCTATTGACCGAAACAATGCAACTCACTCACCCATGGCTTCTGCTTTTAAAAAGCCCATGCAATAAGACAGCAGCAGTTGTATTCTGGGTCAAAGTAATTTGCAGAATTTGTGCAAAAAACAGTTTTGCATTGGAGGATCATGTTGTATATGATAACAGCTGCTAGGTTAATAATAGCACAAAAATGGAAACAGAAAGAACCACCAGGAATTAAAGATTGGCTAAACAAATTGATGGATATGATTGAATTAGACAGCTTCACAAATAGACTGCAAAACGTCCCAAGTAAAAAATCTTTGAATATTTGGATGCCCATGATTAAATATTGGGAATCTAATGAAGAAGGAGAAGAGATCAGGAATATATTATTATTATAAGAAATAGGGAGACAGCTAAAATTGGATTTAATTTTAACAATGGAAAAACAGTTAAAGGAATGGAGTGTTACAAACAACAGGCATAGCGGTTTAGTTATGGAAAGGTAGAAGCAGACTGAATGATAACTAATAAGAAGTTCTTATGTTTTTACTTGATTTGTTAAGAAGACGGCATCTATATACGTTACTGTATTGATGGTAGCTTGTTTAACTTAAGCTGTCTGAGGGCTTGCACTAAGACTCTAAACTATCTAGTCTGTGAGCTGCTCTTCGCTGATGATGCTGCCCTTGTTGCCCACACAGAAGCAGCTCTGCAGCGCGTAACATCCTGCTTTGCAACAGCTGCAGAGCTGTTTGGGCTGGAAGTCAACCTGAAGAAAACAGTTCTCTACCAGCCTGCACCACAGGACGAACACCACCATCCCCACATTGCCGTAGGAAAATCTGTGCTTAAGTCCGTTCAGCAGTTCACCTACATGGGAAGCATCATCTCCTCAAATGCCAAGACTGACAAAGAGATTGATCACAGATTAGCAAAGGCATATAGTGCATTTGGAAAACTTTACAAAAGAGTCTGGAGTAATAAACACCTGAGGCAAAGCACAAAAATCAGTGTGTATAGAGCCATTGTACTGTATTCTCCTTTACGGGTCTGAAACATGGGTCACCTATTGCCAACACTTACAACTCCTCAAACGTTTTCATCAGCGCTGTATACGTACACTCCTAAATATACACTGGACTGACTATGTGACGAATGTTGCTGTCCTTGAGCAAGCAGGATTCACTAGCATTGAGGCCATGATATTGAGAACACAGCTACGCTGGGCAGGGCACGTTTCTAGGATGGAGGACCGTCACCTCCCCAAAATAGTACTCTACGGTGAACTCGCCATGGGTCAGCATAAGAGGGGTGCTCCAAAAAAAGTGATACAAGGACTCCCTGAAACAACATCTCAGGCTTGGTCAAATTTATCACCAACAATGGTCTGCCCTGGCTTCACATCGGGAGGCATGGAGACGCACTATCCACAATGCTGCAGCTTTATTTGAGAATTCACGCCGAACAAGTCTTGAAGAGAAAAGACAACGCAGAAAGAATCGCAACCCAGAAACATCACCCAAGGAGACCCTCTGCTGTGCTTTCTGCAACCCAGACTTGTTTATCTCCGATTGGCCTTTTCAGTCATCAGAGCACTTGCAGAAAGCATGGGATGAGTCCTTCCTGAATCTTCATTTGTGAAGAAAAGCCAGAGAGAGTAATCTGGATTCACTTGGGTTTGATGGAAAAGAAGTTAGAACAGGACATAAGAAGAATCTAAGGAATTGTGCACAAAGAATCTAAAGAATTGTGTGCAAAGGTTAAAGATCGATGAATATACATAGAATAGAAGATTCGATGCGTATGACAGATAAAACGTTAATTTGAGTTTTGTAAAGTAAAATACAGAATCTGAGGGCATATATGAATTGGAATGGAATATATATGTGTGTGTGTGTGTGTGTGTGTATGTATTGATGTTACTTAATAAAAAATACCTAAAAAATACAGTTTTGCAAATGTAAACAACTTGCTCAAAAATGAGCCAAAAAAACCTGTCTGACTTGGCTATGAGAAAAATATCAGGCTTTTAGATAAGCAAGGATTGACATCCGTTATCCTCACTGTGAGCCTGAACTTGTGGCACAGTAAGGCAGGAGCCACTGTTCTAAGATTCTTCTCTGAAATGCCAAAAAAAAAGTCAAAAGAGGACAGGAAATGTACTGTCATGGTTGTGACTGAGATAAAGTCTCCTAATCCTCCTCGTCAGTGACAGGTATTCCTTGATGTTGTTTGTTGTTATGTGTCTCCAAGTTGATTCCGACTTATGGCAACCCTATCAGCCTCCCTTTCTAAAGATACGCGTGAATCTGAACGGCTGTGTGTATCGAAGAGCAAACTTCTGCACGCCGTACGTATTATTTAAATCATATAGCCAGGGCCCAAGGGTTTTCTTGGCAAGATTTATTCTGAAGAGGTTTGTCGTTGTCTTCCTTTGAAGCTGAGAGAGGGTGATTTGCCCAAGGTCACCCACCAATTTTCTGTACCTGAACAGGGATTCAAATTCTGGTCTCCCAGCACCCTAGTCAAACACTCAGGCTACGACACCACACTTATTTCTTACTCTGTCAACCGCAGATAATGGGTATAATTAACCTATGTCATAAATGGCTCCTACATCACAAAATAGGACATCAAAAGCAGGCAAACACAAGGTAAGAATCCTGATCATCAAAGGATTTCTGCCAAATCTCAGCCAAATTTACTAGAGGCTTGTAAATAATCAGACTTTTAAAAATAAGGGTTATTGGTGATTCCCCGTTTTGACCTGAGACTGCTTGCCCCTGTACATAGAAGGGCTGCTCTGGAATACCAAATACCTGATGTTCCACCAATGTCCATGGCTTTAAGATTCCGAGCTTTGATAATATTCACAACGATGGAGTTAGCAGAAGGGTTGTAGCAAAGGGATAGGAGCAACTCTCCCCGGCTTCCCTGAAGAGAAAAAAAAATTAGTAGAGTAAGGAATTCTTCAAAAACACTTGTTCATCACTAACTTATGACATTTTCAGACAGTGCTAAACGGAGCTTATCACGGGATGAGCTCCCCGGAGAGGAAAGGCACTCTTGTGCGGTGGGGGGTCGTTTTCGGACGCCGCCGTCCCTCTTCCGAGATCATCAGTGTCACTTCCATTAAGCTTTGGAAGCGGCTGCGCCATATTTTAAGCATGGGCAACTTCCGTGCTTAAAATATGGCGCGGCCGCTTCCAAAGCTTAATGGAAGTGACACTGATGATCTCGGAAGAGGGACGGCGGCGTCCGAAAATGACCCCCCGCCACGCAAGAGCGCCATTCCTCTCCCAGGAGCTCATCCCGCGATAAGCTCCATTTAGCGCTGTCTGAAAATGTCCTTACTGTATCTGTTGCACTTGGGAGTGGAATGATCTCAACATAATTCCAGATCTAGCCTCCTCTCTTTAATAAACCTGTAAGTGTACTTCTACCACAACGAGCTGCTAAATAGGGAAACAATTTGACTGGCATTGGCTAACCTCATTATTGAAATCAGTCTTGTATTCACACTGGTCAAGACAAAATATGTTTCTGTCTGGCTGAGTGAAACTGTTCTGAAGTAACATGGAGACTTGGAGGCTAATTGCACAAAGAAAGGTAAGTGGAAGTGGAGCTGGATAATAGCATCTCCCAATTCTTCCTTATCACATGACAACGTATTTCTTCAGTAGTTCTTCAGTTCTGGTCTCGTAGGAGATGGTTGTAAAAGCGAGTCTTTTTTCTAACAGATTTTTTTCAATTAGAAAAAGGACTTGCTTTTACATCTGTCTCCCACGGGACCAGAACTGAAGATCTACTGAAGAAATATGGTGACACGTGGTAAGGCAGAATGGAAGGCACTATTAGCCAGCTGTGCTTTTGCTTCCCTTCCCTTGTGTGATAAGCCTCTTGGAGTGAGTTTACAGTACACAGTTATGGCACTATTATCCTACTTTAACTGCCATGGCTGCTTCTTAAGGAATTCCAAGATTTGTGGTTTGGTCAGAGGCACTTCACTTTTCTGGCTGAGAATTTTTAGTATCCCTTCCTATATTGCAAACCCCAGAAGGATGGAAACATGGGAGTTAAAGTGGAATCATGGTGCCATAATTGTGCAGTGTGAAAGGGCCCGTGGCCATTTTGGATTTTAATGGAATAGAAAGCAAGGCAAAGAGACTTTAAGGAGGAGGCAAGATTTCTGGCAAGATTCACAGTCCTCTACTTGGGATATTCAATAATAAATACCTCACAGGAACCACCCACACAAGATGGTCATTATATTCTGGAAGCAAAGGGTGCTTCTGGGATGTACATGGAGCCATTTTGTTATAATTATTCCACATGCACAACCAGTGAGTTCACTACACTTAAAATTTTGTTCCTGACAGATAATCACATAGGTTCAGAAACATGAAGAGTGCCTTATAATGACCCCTTTGCCATTCCTAAATAATTTGACAACGTTCCCCCATATGTCCAAAGGCTTTACAGCCTTAAAGCTTTTCTCATTCAAAACGGTTGTTAAGAGGAGTAGCTGAGAGCTTATCTCTGGCCATGCTGGCTACGGGATGCTGGGAGATGTAGTTCAAAAGTAAAGGCAGCTATTGAACAAGACAAGGAATTATCTGGTCTTATTAAATACAGGCTTTTGTAATTGTATCTTCTATGGACCCCAATATATGCACCAAACCTTATTCTGAGCAACTCTCAGTTTAAAAGCAAAGCAAAATATCTTACACTTCCATCACTGCAGGGCTTTAGGTCTTTCCAGAATGTTTGCATCTGGGTCAAGTCCACCTTGTTGAGGGGAATAGACACTTCCCCAATGGGGTCATTACGGCTGAACCGATCATAATCCAGAACCTGTAGATACAGCACCCGCTGAACCACTTTCTCATAGGGAAAACCTGCCAGAAGCAAAGTAACAGATGAAAAGCTAAGAATCTAAATGTAGGGAAATGCAGTAAAGAAAACCCAGATATGATCCTGGATTCAGGTAGAGACAATTGTTCTGTTGCACATGTTGGTCTTCTCCACATTAGACAATATATATATTTAGACTGCTGGTGGGTCAAGATTAGCCCAGATTTTAAAAAGAATGAAGGAGTCCTATGCTTCTGGGCAATCTTGTGGCCTTGAATACATTTGTAGGCATTGCAGATGAATGAATAGTAATCCAATTTCATCCATCAAACACAACACTCCAGGGAACTGGTTGGCTGCTGTAAGGGTCAGGAAAGGATCCCAGCCCCTATCCATCACTGCACTGAGATCACTAGTGAAGGCTTTTGGCCTCTCTGTGGAAGGGCAAGGCCCTGGCCGTTCTCCCGAGGATGGTTACTAAATGTGATGGACTAGGGGTATGATCTAATTTGGCAGCAGGCAAGACAGTCAGTAAAATAGAGGAAAGATGTGGTATGTAGTGTGAATGGACCAAAGAGAATAGATAAACTATGTATGAGAGGATGCCAAACTTGAGGGATGAACTATTTAGGCTATCTCTGCAGCCTCTCATTTTTGTGGGATTTGCTTCTCAAAGCAGGAGTTGGTCTTGGTTAAAACTCATCATGTGTCAAAATGGACTGTTTGTGCAAAATACCCCCACCTCCTGATTTTTCATATCAAAGTGGGTACCCTGTTCACAAGGCACTGGCCTTCCCACAATTTGGACAACTGTCTTCCGAAGTCTTTCATTCCAGACATGGCGCCCCTTCAGATAGGATGAATGTGTCTGGAGGTTACATTATATGCTGCTATAGTTATTGGGTTTTTTAAAAAAATATCCAAATGACATTTCTGTTGTCACACTCTTCTGGCAATTCCCAGCACCAGCGACAACATTTTTATTTCTGCCTTTGAGTAGGTTTCTTTTTAATTCAGAGGCATATTGGAGCAAAAAAAGGAAAAAAAGAGATTTTTTTTTTAAAAAAGAATCCTTCATTCCTTTCTCTTTTTCAGTTTTTTAGCCTTGTAAGGAGATTTTCAGATAGGACTAATATTCCGTGGCAGGCACGGAACAGGGTTGAGAAAGGGTCTCCCTTTCGGATGACATTGACCCTTTCCATCCTGCTTCTGTCCTGCCCCCGTGCTGCTCCTGGAGTATTCTATTCATGATGAAACATCGTGAATAGAGCACCCCTTCCGTGTGTGTCATGAAATTAGGGGTGTGCAAACAGGAGCCCCGTTCCTGTTCCGAGATGACAGCCATGGGGGAGCAGGTCTGTTCTGAGCACTTCCGGGCATGATCGGGACATCCAGGTAAGTAGCACCCTTCCCCCCCGGGTTACTTGTAGCTTTTTTTGTGTGTGTTTTGGTGCTTTCTTTTGACTTTTGACAGTTGGGGTTTTTTATTTTTAAATTTGCTATATGATTTCATTTTCGGTTGTAAATGCAGCCTTACAACGGCTGCATTTACTCCCTGCCAGCAAGAGGAGGAGGAGGACATTTCTGCTGCGTAATGAAGGTAAGTGTGTGAACATTTTTCTTCTATTCTGTGGCAGGAATAGGAATGGAGGTGGAGGGGCAGGAATGGGGTATTTGGCCCCATCTGAAAATGTCCTTACTGCATCAGTGCATCTGTGAATTGACACTTTTGCACTAAAGCACCATGATTGTTTTAAAAAACCCTGAGAGGAAAAGACTTGCTGTTCAAACCATAGGACAACCTCAGCAAACTATGTTCTGGATTTTAAAAACTTTTGGAGAAGCCCTGGGGCAGATAAAAAAATTTACTACAAACAGCCTTCAAAAGAATGGAATGAGTAGATCCAGAGGCAACAACAACTGAGGACTTGTCTACATGGGCCAAATAAAATGATCTCACCCCATTTTCATAGCGAGCTGTCCAGATGATGTACGGTTCGAGTTCAGGTCTTTTTAGCACCTCAGGGCTTTAATCCGGACCAAAAAGAGTTGGGATTTACTCTGGATATGAGCAGAAAATCCAGATATTTGCATGCGTGCGTGCATGTGAACTGCACTCCATAGCAATGTCAGTGTATGGCTGTGGGGGAGGAGTTTCAGCAAGTGGGCAGAAGAGTTTGGGAGGAGAACCCCTTGGTCAGGTGATCAGCTGACCTTTCCCACCAGGAAAACCTCTTTCCCTGTTTCAATTTCACTTTTTAGCTGTTCCTTCATTGCCATTTATTTTGCATATGTGGCAGTTGTTCAGAGACGTGTATACAAGTATACCCATATTGTTATTTGCTGCATATACCTCTGCTTCATAGGATGTCCGAAGTCCCTCCGATTCATGGGAAAAGACATACGTACATTCACATGCGTGGGGGGAGGGGAAAAAGCCCAGCATGGCCACAGCTGCATGGCCATACATACTGTGATTTAGCAGATTGGGGTGAGTTCCCAAGGGAGAGCTGTGTGGATGGTGTTCCCAAACTCACCTCAATGTGTGCAGAGATTGTGTGGACAAGCCTGTGGTTGCTGTGGACCAGGGGGTTGTTTAGACGGTGAAAATATTCCTCATAGAATTAGAGGAGAATACCTTTTGTACCAACGAGATCCTGGGGTGATTCATCTTATTTGGAAGGAGCTGGAGCAAAAAACTCTAAAAACTATGCAGGAAAAGCCTTCATGACTTTTCCTGAAGTTTAAAAAAAATAATGCGTGGGAATGTGCATTAACAATAGCAATAGCAACCACATTGATATTTATATACCGCTTATCAATGCCGAAGCACTAAGCGGTACTCATTTTACGGACCTACAGAAGGATGGAAGACTGAGTCAACCTTGGAGCCCTCTGGGATTGAACTCATAAATCATAACCTTGTGGCTTGCAGTACTGGCATTTAACCACTGCGCCACCAGGGCATTACTGCTCATTTGGACAATCGATTCAGGATGCTGCACATTCTCAGAGAGGAGTGGAAATGGATAGCAGATTGGTTGGATGAGTGTGGTGGTGGGCTTGCTGGCAAGGAAGTGGCTGGAAGTATGACTCTGGATTTTTGCATTGCTGATTATGGGCTTTTTTGCTGCTCTGAGGTGATCAAATACCTTTTTAAAGCAGAAGGTCACACTTGCGCGCTTTTGCTTTAAAGTTAAAAAAATACTGTGCAGTGGTGACAACATGTGGAAAAAAATAACATGCTAATTTACTCGGCCACCATCTTGATTTGCAGGTATTTGCACTTCAAACGCAGATAGCTTCACATACTATTGATTTTGCCAAAATACCACAGAGACAAAAGAGCACTGCTGCGAATTTGTAATAATGTGCAGGAATCAGCATTATATCCTCTCATCTTGAGAATCCCCAGGATAACCTGAAGGTAAGCTGGATTTTCCTGTCATTATAGATGATCCATGGGAAAACCCAAGGAGCTACATTGTGAGAAGTCATACTTTTTTTTAGATCAGTTGGGAAGAGTCCATGATCTTACTCTCCTTCCTTCATCTTCAGAGTATTTTTCCTTTAAAAAAAGTTAAAGCTGATTGTGCACAGACAATTTATTCACCACAGATGCCTTCCTTCCTTTGGTAGGGAATTGTTCTTGACTTTTCTGAGTCCTGACTTTTTCATGGAGCTGTGAGGTCTCTAAGATCCCTCCACTATGCCACTTTTGCACACCTCCTCAAAATGATTGGTGTGTAGGTGAAAACTAAGGTGCAGACAATTCCCAGAGGAAGAAACAGGTATGCAAGGGGAATGCATCAAAATTACTCTAAGGAGGACTGTAAAAGAAAGACTAAATTCAAATGGAAAGATGTGTGAGAAGAGCCATTGACACTACCAGAGGCTACCTGGGTCAGGCAGCTGTTGGAACCCAGAGCCCACGTGGCTCACTGGCCAAAAGTTAGGGCTCCTAACTTGACTGTCATTTTCTGTGACAGCCACCTAGGTTGGAAACAATGCAGGGCACATCTCCGTGTCTCGTGTGATGGACTAGAGAACTAGACAATTTTCATATACTCTTTCCACCAATCACTAATTGTGTTTCCTCATCTTCCCATCCCAAACGCTTAGTGGGGGGTTTCCTCAGCTGAACTGTCCAGGGCCCTGACAAAAGCTTTGAGTGTCATTGTGCCCCTGAAGGCTGCGTCCATGCTGTTCTCAGCTTCTATTACAAAAACGACCCTGTAGGAAGGATTTATAAACACAATTTACCGATGAATTAAAAATGACATTAGAAGTTTCTCCAACATTCTCAGGTATTACCCGTGTCTCATTTATGAATCACCACAAGGCTCTTTAACACTACATAGTTATAGCACTTTCATTCCACTGTAACTGCCATGGCAACATCCTATGGAATCCTGGGGCTTGTAGTTTGGTGAAGCACCAGAGGATCATCCTGGCTGAGAATTCCAGAATTCCAAAGGATGGACACATGGGAGTTAAACTCTGTACAGGGCCAGTTTAAGGGCCTTGCAGCACCTGCAGCCGCAGGGCTCCCCATCATTGTGGGGGCCCCTGTCATAACCCTCCTCTTGCAAAAACATTATTACTAATAATCTGAATATCCTGTACTGTGAATAGGTTAGGTTAGGTCCTGACTATGTAGTGAGAAGGGTCCACAGATATAATTTCTCTCTCTCTCTCTGTGTATATATATGTGTATATATATGTGTATATATATATATATATATATATATATGGGTCTGAAACATGGGTCACCTATCGCCAACACTTACGACTCCTCAAATGCTTTCATCAGCGCTGTATATGCACAATCCTAAATATACACTAGACTGACTATGTGACGAATGTTGCTGTCCATGAGCAAGCAGGGATCACCAGCATTGAGGCCATGATACTGAGAACACAGCTGTGCTGGGCAGGGCATGTTTCTAGGATGTAGTAAAATAAAATAAAATGAAGCCTCCCAAAAATAGTACTCAACAGTGAACTCACCATGGGTCAGGATAAGAGGGGCACTTCAAAAAAGTGATACAAGGACTCCCTGAAACAACATCTCAGGCTCGGCCAAATTGATCACCAACAATGGTCCACCCTGGCCTCACATCGGGAGGCACGGAGATGCACTATCCACAATGCTGCAGCCTTATTTGAGAACTCACGCCTAACAAGTCTTGAAGAGAAACGACAATGCAGAAAGAATCACAACCTGGAAACATCACCCAAGGAGACCTTCTGTTGTGCTTTCTGCAACCGGACTTGTTTATCTTGGATTGGTCTTTTAAGTCATCAGCGTGCTTGCAGAAAGTGTGGAATGAGTCCTTCCTGAATCTTCGTTTAAGAAAAAAAGCCAGAGAGAGGCTCTCTTTGGGGTGAGTGAGGTGACTCCATCTGTTTGGGCCATGAGCTCCCCCACTGCTTTTAGATGCATTTCCATGAAGAAAAAAGCCCCCCCACAAGCATGGGAAGGCTGCTATAATTCAGTAACACTGCAGACACTGCATGGCCATTGTTTGCCGATTCGTAAAATATGTCCATGGCTCCAATTTTAAAACATCAAAGGCATTTCCCTGGTGCGAAAGATCAGTGGAAATGCCTTCATGTGATGGTGATCACAGGTGAGCCTTCATGTCAACACTGTATGATTGACAGCCACTGCAACACCAGTCCAGTGGCTCAGCCTCCATGTGAGTGACTTTGAAATGTTGCAGTCCCTGTGTGGACCTCAAGCCATGCTGAACCATTTCCACACAAGCCTATTATTCTGGGGATTAGTTAGGCATGTGACCACTACCCTGATTGTTAGCAGGAGGTAGAGGTTGTGGTGTAAATTATTTTATGTCTTTATTCTATTTCAGCACAGCTTCTCTTCCCATTTGGCTAGAACCACTCTTCACACTTGCATTGGCAGTCTTTCGCACAAGTTATTTCACCACTCCATACATTCTGACAATGGAGGGAAATACTAGCACACTTAACAGATGGAGATGTGAAGGAAGAGCAGGATGTATTTGCATTCCCTCCAATAGCTCACAGATGAAAACCAGGATACATGTGGCCAAGCAACACCAGAGTGTGGCCAAGATAGCAAAAATTGTTAACGAGGAAGAACTCACAAGCTCAGAGAGGCTGCAGCAGTTTGATTTTGCTTTAGCCAATTTGGAAGGGCAAGATTCTGCACTCTCCTGTCCTGTCCTCTCCCCTCCCCTCCCCCGTTAAGGGAGTGAAAATTACTTTTGCACTTTGAAGCAACTAAAGTAAGCTGAGGGCAAAGGGGGAAGGTGGAGGAGGAGATGGAAAAAGCGGCACAGCTGGAGGGTACGTATTTGTTAAGCAACTTGTCTGGAGTCTCGGATTGGCCTTTTTAGTCATCAGCGCGCTTGCAGAAAGCGCGGGATGAGTCCTTCCTGAATCTTCGTTTGCGAAGAAAAGCCAGAGAGGGGTGTCTGGAGTCATAGCAAATCCTTTGTTTCTGTGACCAGCAGCCTAAACCTGGATCATCTCACCTACCTTCAAAGAGAAAGGTCTCATTCCAATGGGGGTTTAAGTTCTTCCTTTTCACCTTGGTCTCCAGCTTATGTTTTTTATCTGGTAGGAGGTAAATTTTGACAAAAGGGTCACTTGTGCCACTGAAATCCTTGGCTGGCAGCTCCTGAGCTTTCAATATTTTGACAGTCAGGGTGGATTCCTGGAAATTGTAGCCAACGCTAAACTGGATTCGGCCGAGGTTCTCTCGGCTGGAGCTGTCGTGTCCCTCATCATCCTCAGACCCAGGGGAGAGCTAGGGAGCAAAGAGAGATTGAGGGAGAGAGAGAGGCAATCATGAGATTCTGGTTGATACGCAAGGTTCATCTTCACAGTAAGCAGCTTTTAAGCATTAGAAGCCCCAAAGGCTAACCTGGGTCTAGGTTAAAATGCAGGTAATTGCTGGGAATGTATTTTTCAAGAGTGTATTACTTTCAAATGCTTTATGTCCCATTATCATAACAGAACTTTTCCTTTTACAATTGGCCTTATCCTGCCTCTCTCCTAGCTAGTGGCTTTGACAGAGAAAGCAAAATTCTCTGCCTCTTGCCTTTGGAAAACTTGAGACCTTTCCAAAAGGTCTGCTGTCCTTAGGTGAGAAAAAGCACATGGAAAAAAAATCCATTTATCCAATGTAAGTGAGTGTCGGAAAGGAAAGAGCTTGGGGAAATTACTGCAGAGAGGGGATATTGTTAGCACAAGGTCTATTTAATCACAGGCCTAACTGGGAGTGAGAGCCTAGGGGCCTGGTGAGATGTATTCTATTGAGAACAGTATGACTCTGCTCCTCATTAGCAGAGTGTGAAGCCACCAGTTTTAGAAATACTTCACCCAGCTGTCATCAGCCACCACTCCTGCCTTCTTGTTATGCATCACACCTTCCCACTCGCACATAGTTCAGGGCTTCACTGTAAGCTCCCAAATGTTGGGTCAGCAAGTGTACTCCTGTTACTCCCCGCATGTTCCTGTTCCTATTTGTAAGTGAGTCTATACAGCAGGAAAGGGTGATCATGTGCCCCCCAGGGTCTCTTCACACTACACAACCATAACACCTGAGCTGTCATGGTGTCTTCCTCATACCTTCCAACTGCCCCAATTTGGCAGGGACAGTCCCATCTTATCCTCTGCCATCCCACTTTTTCAGCTGCTTTAAAAATGTCTCAGTTGGCCCAGAGTTGGCCTGTGCCCCCCCTCCCCCGGTTACTGAGATGAAATGGGCAGAAGTCCGCACACACATGCCAGCTGGTGTTGGTGTGTGCCTCCCCCACTGTTGCACACTGCACTTTCTGAAGCCAGGAAGGAACGCCTCTCAGCATGGGGGTATGGACTCCTGTGTTCCTGCACTGGACACATTTGGGTTTCTCCACACAATGTGAGTTTTCCCAGATGTTAATTAAAAATGTTTTAAAAGGCTTTACCCCAGCTTCCTCCTGGCTTTTCCTCGGGCGTTGTCTGGACTGTCTAGAGGCAAACTGGGGCAAGAGCCCTGTGTCATTTGGACTGCAGGACTCCAAGACAGGGGGAAGCCAGGGTAAATTGCCCATCTAGACAAGCCTTAAATTCAGAGTGCAAAAGTAGTTTCCACTCAATTAACTCAGCAGTGGGGTGGGAGTGGAGAGGGCAGCATTTTGCCCTTCCCAGTAACTGGAGGCAAAACCAAACTGCTGCAGACTCTCCTAACTTGTTTGTTCTTCCTCATTTATACCCTTTGCCATTTTGACCACACTCTGATGTTGCTTGGCCACACATGTTCCAATTTTCATCTATGAAATGTTGGAGGGTTTAGTTCCTAGGAAATCCTGGGGTTTGTAGTTTGGTGAGGTATTCCGAATTCTCTGCCAGAGCACTCTAATGCTTCACCAAACTACAAATCTCAGGACCCCCTAGGATGTAGCAATGGCAGTTAGAGAAGTACCAAAATGTTATAATTGCATATGGAAGATTAACTGGGACTGTCTCTGCCAAATCAGATGCTACTACCCAGCAGAGCCAATGGTAAGGAATGCTAGGAGTTGTGATCCAAAACATCTGGAGGGCTACTTGGTTCCAATCCTGCCACATAACTTACCTATGTACATAATCCCTGTATTGTCATTGTGGCTGGGAACTGATGCAGCCACATGTCAGTGGATCACTCCCTCTCATAAGGCATGCACAGCTTGTAGTGCTGCAGCTGTAAGTTTTGATCTGTGACTTGAATAGGATGCTCCTTTCTGATTCCATTTTTTAGAGGTGTCCTCTAATGACTTCTTTCCACTTAATCCAAACCTGCTCATTCCTCTTCACAGCCACTCTGTTTTATTCCTAATGTTAATTAAGGCTTTATTAATATTTAATAACTTAATTGCATTCAGGCCCCCAGGTCAGTGACTATACTGAGGAATTATTTCCATGTTGGTGTTTTATAGGAATCTGTAACTTTCTGTCTCCATTTGGCTTAAAATGCACATACAGTTTATGCATGCAGGCCCAGCATCATCCAGTGCATGAAGGGTGTGGAACAGGGAAGCTAGGCTGGCCTCTCCCCTTTCCTTTTGTCTGCAGGTAAAGACCTTTTAATTTGAACAGCCATATGAAGATTAACAGGTTGTGTTGGAAGTTTCCACTCTCCTAATGGGGTATGTGCTGCATTTTTCTTTATTGTTATTCCTTTTAAGTGGTTTATATAGTTGTAAATTATGGACATGATACCTAATTTAAGTGTGTTTTAATTTATGCATCATCAGATATCAATATTTCAGCTTTGTTGTAGCCTACCTTGGGTTCTTTATTGTTAAATGTTAGATATAAAACAAACAAACAACAAACAATTATTACTCTGCATCTTGAGAGTAGAACACGGAGCAATGGATGCAAGCTCCAGGAACAGAGATTCCACCTCAACATTAGGAGGAACTTTCTGACAGTAAGAGCTGTTCGGCAGTGGAACACACTCCCTCGGAGCGTGGTGGGGTCTCCTTCCTTGGAGGTCTTTAAACAGAGGCTGGATGGCCATCTGTCAGGGATACTTTGATCGTGATTTCCTGCGTGGCAGGGGGGTTGGACTGGATGGCCCTTGTGGTCTCTTCCAACTCTACAATTCTATGATTCTATGATTCCATCATCCCTCACCATTGGCTATGTTGGCCAATGGTGGAAGGCCATACATTCCTCACTCCACCTTTACCAAATTACCCTATCACCATAAGAACATAGTTCCTATGTTATTCCCTCATGACCAAAGAAGAGATGCTAGAACATTAATTAGTATTAGTTTGCCTTTCTTTCTTTCTTTCTTTCTTTCTTTCTTTCTTTCTTTCTTTCTTTCTTTCTTTCTTTCACTTTATGTGAGCCAGTCTGGGAAACAATATTTGGCTGAAAAGCACGATTAAAATAAAGTAAAATGAATATAGCGAAATCTTCCTGCCAGTTTGACTCAACAGTACTCCAGCACAGGAGGCCGGTATCCAAAGGTTTATGGTAAGAAATTAGAACAGGGAGAGGTTTTTGAATCTCAAATGCTTTGTGTTTGCTCAGCTTAACTAAGGGCATGCTGAAAGTTACAGCATCTAAGGGAGACTGGAATCTGTGCTACATAAGGAAACTAAATGTCTGTGTTGACTCTCACAATAAGGTCAACAATTTCCAATTTTAAATCTCATCCCCTTTTGGCAGCTTGCCCTGAATCTTTTCATTTCACCAAAAGTCTTTAAAACACCATTTACTGCTGTTGTTTTTCAAGGCTCCTGGCTGGTCATGTGCTGTCCAAAGGCAAGCAAAGGCATGTAAGTGAGACACATCAGGGTAAAGTAGATCCACAAAGCTGGGGGCTGGGTGTGGGGAGCGTTGGGTCAATTCTTGCCGTGATGTGGTCCTGAGGGAATGAATATGAGCGGCTACTTTTCCCATCAAAGGCGCCTGAGATATCAAGGCCTGCCTCTGCCTTTATGCAGCTATGAAGATAGCCTCTTCTTTGTGGTACAGTGACCTTTGAAAGACTTTGATATGTATGAGAAAATTTCTTTAATGTGAGCCTGAAGAAAAGTCCACATACAACTCATAAGGTACAAGGCCCTCAACCAGGGATGGGCAACTGTGGGAAGCCAGGGGTGACATCAGTCCACCAGGAGACCATGGAGGGCCACACCTCCACTGAACCCCCCACAAAATGTTTTTTGGTCCCAAACACCCTCTATGGAGCATGGGGGCATTTTGCTATGTTTTATCCTCCCCCAGGTCATTTTGGGCCACAAAGAGGCCTTTTTAACAACAGGGAATGGAAGTCTCTTCTTCACTTCCTCTTATAAAAAAAACCCCTCTCCGGGGCCTAAATTGACTCAGGATGCCCCCCAAATTGCCCCCCCCATGCCATCTAGAAGGAATTTGGTAGCAAATATATATATATATTTGCAACTTTTTTTTTACTGTGGCAGCCACAAAAACAGACGAGGGAGGGCTATACTTTGCCCAGCCCTGGCTTAAACCCTACTATTAGTCCCAACTAAAGTGCACCCATTGAATCAATGGGAACTCAGTAAGTCAACACTTCTGTAACTCCTTTGTATTCAACGAGGCTCCTGTAGCTGGGACTTAAGTAGGATTTATGTCAAGATATATAATCACAGAAATATTTTTTTTTAAAAAATATATACCTTAAGTGATGCTTGCTTACATCAAGAGTGAAGAAAGTGCATTCCCTATGAGAGTTTTGTGCTCCACCCTGCCTTCTACCTCCCCCAATATTTTTATTTTTTGCCCGTTTTTTCCATCCTAGGTGTAGAGAGCAACTTCACTATATTTTTGGCTTCCTCTGGACTGATTTAGATCCAGAAGAGGACTTTAATTAACAAGCAAGTAGAATGGCAGTTGAGTTCTGTTTCAGCACCTAGGTGAATAATAGCCTCTCGTGGGCCTAAAACAGCTTTGGGGAGGACATAGCAAAATTACTGGTGGAAATGGTGTTTTTAGTGAAAAAAATGATTTAAAATAAATTCTGAGGATGGGGAGGCAGCTATGAAAGGATCTGCAAGGGGGGGCAGTATGGCCTTCCAAACCCTAGCAGTGGCCCAACCTGTCTTACATGTTGTAACATTTTGCAACAGACTTTGCAACTGTCCAGTACTTTATCAATTTCAGTACTGTATTGTGTTTTGCACAGGGGGAGTGGGATTGTTTGTGTGTGTATGTGCCTTTAAGTTGCCCATCAATGTAGGGTGAACCCCATGAATTTCATACAGTTTTCTTAGGCAAGGAATAATTAGAAGTGGTTTGCCATTGCTTTCCTCTGAATGTAGCTTATTCAGGCTATACCTGTATTCAGAGGAAGTATTCATTGGTTGTCCCCCATCCAAGTACTAACTTTGTATTCCTTGGTGGTCTGCCATCCAAATACTAACCAGGTTTGACCTTGTTTAGCTTCTGAGATCAGACAGGATCTGGTACCTTCAGGGTATTTAAATGTCAATTCATATGACCATCCCATACTTGATAGTTACTGTAAATTGCATTTTAAGGAGTCTTTGGCATGGTGAAACTAGTGATGTGAATGCTCAAATATGTCTTTAGATTTTTTCCCCTGATTTGGATTGAGTAGACAGGGCACGGCAAATCATAATATTGGCTCAGAGGGAGTTGATGACTCTGGCTGAGCTTGCCAAACATCAACACTGAAAAATGTATGCATGGTGGCTTCATCTTATTTTTTTTAAGCATAAAAGCAGCCATTGGCTCATACAGTATGTGGCAGAAGACAAAAAGTAGCCTGAAGCCCTGGCATTTTGGCGATGAAGCTGCAGGAGAAGATAAGATGGATGAGACACAGTTGGTACACTCTTCCTGACCTCTGTGACTGGTTGCCCACCACCGTTATAAGGACTGGGCTGGATATCTTGAGATTGTGCTGGATCATCTGCCCATAGCTAAGGTAGGAATGGATGGGTCAGTCCATGAGTTTCTGTTGTATGTGGGGAAATAATCATTGTAATGTAAAAGCAATCTTGTGTACCTCATTCACAATCTTAGATAAGTCTAGGGTTTTTCCCTGCATGCATTTTGTTCTCCCAAAATTCCCTTCTCTTATTTCACTGGACACTTCCAGCCAACTGGAGTGCTGGGTCATTTAACACATGACCTAATTTGAATTGTATTGCTTTTGTGTAAGCTTCCTCTTCTGAATCTGACTCTCCATGAGGATGGATGTATCTTAGCCATCTTAAGCTTTCCTGTAACCATGCTATGATGATCGGAACCCAGCCACGGCTGTAGGCTGAGTGAGTTTTTAATTACCTAAATACCTTCAGTTAGGAACCTTTTCTTAAGTTTGTTTTAGTATGTAGATTGAGATTGATATACCTTCAGTAAACTTTGTTTTGCATTTTAAACTGACTCCTTTGTTTTGTAATGAGTTTAATTTAACTGGGGGATCCCAGACCTCTGATGATAATTGAGCTTAAGTCTGCTTCTTAAGCGCATTCTGCATAAACACAAAGTCAAAAGTGACTGAATGATTTTAACTCTTTTAAAGGAAATAATTCTTGTTGTTTTTAAAGGACTAGATCCTGGATTTTTTAAATACAATTTTATTTTTAGACTCATTACCTTCCAACGTTTCACATAGATTCAGTTCTAAGTCTGTTATATTCCATTTTGTGTGAATGTCTGGCCGGAATCAACTCACTCAGTTATAAATGCATAACCTAGAGTTATGCATTCCTAACTGTTTTGTATTCGTGATCCCTACATTCCCTAGTTTAGGGTATATACAGAGACTATGAAAGTCCCCCAGTTCCTACTTACCAGGCAGCAGCCTCTGTAATCCACAGGGGTCTGTTCCCCTGTTGATTGGGAAGCAGCTGACTGATGTCCACCCCCCGCCCCCCCGTGGCATGAGCAATTTCTGGCATGAGGGGGGATTGTAACAGAGACCCTGCTTCTAACTGCTCCACCAGATATCACTCCTGGGAGGGGGTGAGATCATCAGCCAACTGCTTCCCACAGGGAAACAGACCCTTGTTGACAATAGTGGCTGCTGCCCGGTTAGTCTCGGATTGAGGGGGTCAGGCCAGGAGCCACTGCATAGGTATATAATTACGGTGGTTATGCATTTGTAATTGCCCAAGTGGATTCCAGATCTTTTTTTAAAAAAAAAAGTCTTGAAAATTTGCATTAAAATTTTACACAGTTCACCCTAATGTATGCTTTTTGTAGGCATTTCCCCCTAAAACAGCCAATTTTAAAGTATTTTTCAGCTGAGATCTGCATTGCAAAATTCAGAAGAGTACACAGTCTGAAAAATAAAGTTGTTTTGATCCAAGGATGTGTGAATTAGGTCAGTTCACTCAATAATGCAGAATGAATTTCTCCAGCATCCTTTGGCTGAATTGTTGCTTTTTGTTTTGATGTGGACAAGGAGTGGTGATGAACTCATGGAAGCCATGCCCTATGAGGAGCAGATTAGGGAGCTGGGTATGTTTAGCCTGAAGAAGAGAAGCTTAAGAGGTGACATGATAGCCATGTTTATGTATTTAAATATTTGAAGGGATGCCCTATTGAAGATGGAGCAAGCTTGTTTTCTGCTGTTCTAGAGACTAGGGGCTTGTTTAGATGAGAGGATACAATGCTGATTCCTGCGCATTACTACAAATTCGCAGCAGTGTTCTTTTGTCTCCACAGTCTTTTGGCAAAAACAATAGTATGCAAAGCTATCCACGTTTGAAATGCACACACGAGTGAATCAAGATGGCGGCTGAGTAAATTAGCATGTTATTATTTTCCACACATTGTCACTGCTGCACAGTTCTTTTAACTTTAAAGCAAAGGTGCACAGGTACAACCTTCTGCTTAAAAAAGTTATTTGGGCACCTCAGTGCAGCAAAAAAAGTGCACAATTGCTAACACAAAAATCCAAAATGGTGCTTCCAGCTGCTTCCTTGCTGGCATACCCACCCCTTGCATACATCTGACCAATCCGCTCTCCAATTCTGCCCTCTCCAAGAATGCACAGTGATGTGAATCAGTTGTCCTAATGAGCACTAATGTGCATTCCCCTGCATTGTTTAAACAAATACGGCAAAAGCTGTGAAGGCTTTTCCCATATAGTTTTTGGCCCCTCTCCTTCTGAATAAGGTGAATCACAGTGAGATCTCATTGGGACAAAAGGTATTCTCCTTGAATTCTATGAGGACTATTTTCACCATCTAGACAACCTCTAGGAACCAGAACAATGGATTCAAACTACAGGAAAAGGCATTCCACCTAAGCATTAGGAAGAACTTCCTCACGGTAAGAACTGTTCAGCAGTGGAATGCACTGCCTTGGAGTGTGGTGGAGTCTCCTTCTTCGGAGGTTTTTAAACAGAGGCTGGATGGCCATCTGTCAGAAATGCTTTGATTGTTTATTCCTTCATGGTAAGGGGTTGGACTGGATGGTCCTTGTGGTTTCTTCCAACTCTATGATTCTATGATTCTAACTCCTCACCTGTTTTGCTCCATACTAAAAAACTCTTTAAGCTTCAGTGTAGTTATTAATGGTTAGGACTACTCATAAGTCCGCTTGCCTCATGCATCCTTAGGTTTTTGGAAAGGCTGAAGACTTGAAGTATGAGGAGTCATGCAGCTACACATTGTCTGTGGTGGTGTTGTCAGCATGTTGCAGCTGAAAACACAGACTTCAAGGAGCTGGGACTGTTAGCAAAAGCAGATGTGGCAGGCTGGCCTGGAAAGCCCCTTAGGACAGGACTTTGAATCATGAGCCTTCTCTGCAATCTGTGGTTATACTGTTGGCTGAGCATATCAAGAAGGAACACTTTCCCTTCACTTTGCTGGTAGGAACATAGGTGAAACAGAACAAAGGGACTGGAGGAATTACCTTCCCCCCCACCTGCCTAGTGAGTGGGTTCCTTCTGTGTGAGCACTTTTCATGCTGTTTGGGTGCTGTTGTGCCTCAAGCCATGACTAGCAAAAGCCTTTCCCACCTTTCTCTTACTTCCTGTCCCACATCAGAAACTACCGTACCTGTCTGTTTGTTCCCCACAAAAAGGGAAGACTGCAATTTTTCTTTTTCTATATAAACATAGGAGGCTGACGTCCGTGACAAGACATGCTCTTACACAATAAAGCCTACAAGTATACAGAAAGAAATAGTCCCAATCCTAGTTTGTGGGTTTATTCTAGTTAGCCATAGGGAAGGAATAGCTGCAAGATAGTGTGAGCTATTAATATTGGCCAAACTGGGCCTGGTTCTCCTGTAATGGCAACACATCAGAAGCCCAGAGGAATTAAATCAACTCTGTGAGAAAACCTGCAAGCTTTGAATGTTTAAAAAATTTCCAGCCCTTTGAACATCAGTTATATTGCTATTGATTCATGAAGTCATTACCAACACCATTACATTAGCGTCTCCTCAGTTCGTTAGCTTCCACTTATTTACTAGCAGGGAAATGTAGAAAAAAACATTAAAACGATGGTGTACTGTGATAAGTTTTCCTCCAATACACATTACTGGGGAGATGTAGGTCCACAGCAGCCACCATGTTTCCTCATATCATATACTTTGGGTTCCACAGAGGGAGCAGGACTATGGAGCAGCTCCACTAAGGAAGAGTGTGCATGGGTGACCCATGGTCCAAACAGGGAGTGAGGTGCCTCACTCATCCTGAAATGCCAGAGTGAGATTCAGGTTGATCCCTGCATCCATGGATCTGGTATCTATAGTTTCACTTATCCACATCTGAAAAAATATGTTCTCTCTAGGCATTTCTAGGTCCCCCAATGCAATTCTATGGTCAACTTCCAGCGTTCATCTCATTGAAAATAATAGAGTTCCCTATTATCCATGTTTGAAGTATCCACGTGTGTGTGTGTGTGTGTGTTTCTTGGAACGTATTCCCCATGGATACAGAGTTTGACTTGTACCCCAAACTGCCTATGGCAGGTTGGTTATAAAACTCCAATAAATTTTGTCACAAGAACACATGATCTGACTTGTAGTGAATTCTTGCTAACTTTGCCCTTTTCATGCTTTTGCTAAGACAGATGCCCTTCCAGTCTTTTAAAATGGTCTTGGTCAGAAGTTAAGTGGGGTGATCAAAGGGAAATGGTTTACCGTAGCTACTGGGGAAGACCTTAGATTTTGAGCAGCCATAGAAATTATCTCCTTTTGTTTTTCACAAGGAGTCTGTCTTCCTCCCACTCCCAGCCTTCTATGTATTTTGCCCTGTCATGTTTTTAGGCTCTTCAAGCATTTCTTCCTCCTGCTTCTCTTCAGAGAGGATCTTAAAGTATGATGGCAAGAAATTGAACTCTTTTATATGTCCCTCTTAATTTAGACAAATAATTTCTTCTGGACGACTTGGCTGTAGTTTTGATGCTTTCTTGGGACCTGTCATAAAAGATCATCCTTCCCTTCCATCACAGGGATCTTCTCAAATGGCTCCTGGCTCCCATCCATCTGCTCACTTCAGCTGGATTGCGAGGACCGGTGAGGTGAATTCTTCCTGATAGCTTACCTGTCTTGTTGCCAAAACCAGGAGGCAACATGGCAGCTGCCTATGCCTACAGGGAGCAGGACAGGTTATTGTAGGGGAAGCAGCTACAGATAAGTCAAGCCACTCCTGGTCATGCAAGTTCATGGAAGCTAAAGGGAGGCAGAGGGGCAAGGTCTCAGCTGGTCCAGAATTCATTACATGAAACCAGCAATCTAGATAACTAAAGCTGAAAGGGTAAAACAAGGAGACATTAAATGTAGCCAGTCTTGAGGTCAAGAATCCCAAGGAATACACAAGCACAGAGAGCACTCCCACTCAGGGTGACTGAAAGGTTGTGGGCAACAAGGACTCCCAGCAGTTGCTGGAAGATTTCTAGGTGTCTGACTCTGGATGCCAGGTGCCTGATTACAGTCAGCCCTCTCTATCCTCAGATTCTGCATCCACAGATTCAACCAACCATGGTTTGAAACTATTCAAAAACAAATTCCAAAAAAAAAAAAAGCAAATCTTGATTTTCCCCTTTTATATAAGGGACCATTTTATTATTCTATTGTACATAATGAGACTTGAGCATCCACAGATTTTGGTATCCATGTGCGGTCCTGGAACCAAACCCCAGCGGATACCAAGGGCCCATTGTACTTGGTGTTTCCTATTTAACAGAAATTGAGTCCCATGGTGCTGTTACTTCTCTTTTCACCCAATTTTAAGGGATAGGGTGTATCTTTTTGGCCATCCATTAAGTCTTATTCACAAGAAAGTCCTTCAGCTGTTTCAGCCACCAGCTTCTCAGATTTGAAGAAGCAGTTGGAAGGAAACCCCTTACAATCTAACCCCTGTGCATCAGATTTCTCATATTTCAGAGGGTGTTATGACAGGTATGCTTTAACCCGATGCAACAGCTCTGGGGTGCATGGAGTCCTTGCACCTGTGGAAGAGCATGGATGAGACTTGGCTAAAAGCAATGATTTTAAGGGCACTCAGCCTAGAAGAGAATTGTGGTGGCTGGGGTTTAGACTTCTCAATGGTCATAAGCTAGGGCTGCTGGTCACTTGAGCAGTGGTGGACATTCCCAAAACCAACCAGTGTATTCATAGACCACAAAAACTTAAGAATCCTTGATCTGCTTCACTCAGAGGTACAGGTTTTCCCCCAAGCAGGACTGGTAGAAGCATGGCCCACAGGCTGCATGCAGCACCCAAGCCCCCACTGACTACCTACCTTCACTCCCTTGTGCACTAGACTACTGAGTAGAGCACCTTTATCCTTACATTTACTCAGAAGGAAGTCCAGTGAAGTTCAATGGACTTACTTTCCACTAAGTGTGGATTAGATTACATAAATACCCTTCCATAATTGCCTACCCCAAAAGTTATTGAGGGTGTCACTTATTCTGTTAAAATTACAACAGGAGCCAATGATATTTAATATTCTGTTAAACGTTCATTGGTTTTAACCCTAGAGGGCCAAAAGGTAAGGTCCACATTTAAAATGAAATTAATTTTGCAGGGAAAATTAGAAAAGGAAACTATGGTGGCAATTTGTGAAGGAGGTTCAACTTGTGCTTACATTATATTCTTTGTTGCCCCAGGTTAAAACCTACTTGTTTGCCCAGGCATTTTAAGCTTGTCTAATAACCTGGATGATATGAACTGTTTATTTTACACATTTACTGCCTTTTATTGCTCCAGTACTTGTTTTGTTTTACGCAATATTAGAATTGTTTAATTACATTTTGTACACTACTCTGGAATTGTGGGAAGGCAGGATTGTACAAAAAACATTTTAAATAAATAATAATGTTATTGGTTTTGTTTAATTGGCTCTACTGCAGAAGCCAGTGTAGGGCAGACTATTTCCAAGTGAATGAGTAATGCGTTCCCCAACCTGGTGGGTTGGACAACAACTCCCATAAGCTCCTAGCCAGTTATGTTAGAAGGAGCCATACTGGGGAAGGCTGCTATTTAGAATCATAGAATCATAGAGTTGGAAGAGACCACAAGGGCCATCTGGTCCAACCCCCTGCCATGCAGGAATACACAATCAAACCATTCCCGACAGATAGCCATCCAACCCCTGTTTAAAAACCTCCAAAGAAGGAGACTCCACCACACTCCGAGGCAGTGCATTCCACTTCCGAACAGCTCTTACTGTCAGGAAGTTCTTCCTAACATTTAGGTGGAATGTCTTTTCCTGTAGTTTGAACCCATTGCTCCATGTCCTAGTCTCTGGAGCAGCAGAAAACAAGTCTGCTCCATCCTCAGTATGACATCCCTTCAAATATTTAAACATGGCTATCATGTCCCCTCTCAACCTTCTCTTCTCCAAACATGCAAGAGCAAGCAGAGGAGAGCCTTATGCAACATAGCATCAAGGAAGGGTGAACAGAGCAGTGGGATATGCTATATTCCGCCGGCAGCTTGTAGCTCCCATGCCAGTGGACTGGTCACTCCATTCCAGGTTGCATTATGAGCTTTAAAAGAGAAATCCAGAATTCTGAACCTATATGGGAGATAGGAGTCAACACCTTAGATACCTCCTTCAAAGTTCACACTAAAGTCCAGAGTGGATCCACCAATCGCTCCACTGACAACAAAATCCACCAGCCACCACTGCTATGCTCAGGCAATGCCCCTCGGTATTATAACAGGGGCATTACAAGTCCATAGGAGTTACCCTAAGTTTCATGTTGGAGGATAAGGAACTGGGAGGGAATCAGGCTGCAGGGAGGAATGTGCCCTTCAGTGGAAAATCCTTGGTACAAATCTGCTTTCTTCATGGAAATGTTCACCATGTACTGCAGCTGCCAGAAGAGGAAATTTCTGAATGCAGAGACTGTTTTTGTGCTGGATCCCAGCATCTGCTGCATCTACAAGAGCTTCTCTCATGGAGTCAGTGTTTGAAATCTGTTCATGAAGGATCAAACATGCAGCTTCCTGTACCCTTGGAGCACAAAGGGAAACATAGCCAGAAAACAAGAACATCAATGTTTTGCTGCCTTTCTGCTGCACTTCATTACTTGAGATGTGTTGTTGAGCTGAATAATGTGTTAGAAGGAGGAAAAAACACTCTCTTGTACAATACACTAGAAAATCAAACTGGATTGTGTTGGTGTCTTGTTCAGCACTGGTGACCTGGCCATGTTCCAGTCTGAAGCAATTGCATGGTGCTCTACTCCTCCTGTGTGTGTCCCTGACAGCAAAGAAAGGGGCATTACCAAACACAAAGACATGAAAACTGTGAGGCTTGAGGACGGAATGGGAAAAAATAGGCAGAGGGCAAGGAGATGAGACTCATTAACAGGAATAGCATTCTGCAGATTGTGGGAGCTGTCCCCAGAGAGAGGACCAAGACCTTTCACTCAGGCTATTTAAAAACAGGAAGGGTCAATGCTCTTGGAAACAAGCTGGCGGCAGGAGAAATGCATTAGGAAGCTTGTCGAATTGTAGAGCAGGAAGAGGAGATAGAACAAAATAACAATCTGCACATCTCCAGTGGTGATGGATGCGGACTGAGAACGAACATGCTGCCTCACAGTGATGCCTTGCTTCTTTAAAGACAATTTGGATACTTCAGCTGGTCATTAATAAAGTAGTGCTGGTCACAAGACCCCTGTTGCTTCCCTCATTAAGTAATTCTTTTAGTAGGGTTTATTTTTGTACCAAATACAAGGTGCTGGTGGTATTGACTTTCAAAAGACTTTCAAAGATTCAGTGGGGTGGTAAATCACTCTGGGTTTTAGCTTGAACTCTACAAGACCCATCCAAGGAACTCTAAAGGAGCTGTCCAATGTGCTGAACTTAGATTGGGAATAGGGTCCAGCACTTTGCACAGTTCCTTTAAAGTGCATACTAAAACTAAGAGTGGATTCTCTGCTTCACTGACATGGAAGCCACCAGCTGCCACTGCCTTGGGTACCTTAGAGATTAATTATTTCCATTGGAACCCCCTCTCCTGTGAATTTCCCCTCAATTTCAGTCCCCCCCCACAAATAAAAAGGCACTGGGCCAGCTACCCTCCCTCTCAGTGGTGAGGCTTGATCTACTGGGAGCAAAGTGTTGATACCCCATGTTCACCTCCTTCTGCCATGAGGCACACACGGAGACTCCCTTCTGGTCCTCATAATACAGGTGAAGTCATTCTTATTTCATCAGACCTGTGAGAAACACATCTGTGCCTGTTAAGAAACTGCTATGCATATGCATATATAACAAACACTCTTTTAGCATTCGGGCTTGTCTCCACAACACTGCTGTGCCCTTCTCACCCTGAAGCAGGTTCAAGTGGGTAAAATGGTGCATTCTTTCCTGGGGGCAAGGTGTGGGGAAGAGGGCTGGCCATCATATTCCAACAGGCATTTAACCCCATGAATACCATTAGAAGTAGCAGCAAGGCTTTTTTTTTTTTAAGGGAGGCATGATCTCCCACTCAAATAGATATGACCCTCCACCCAAGAAAGGGTAAAAATAGGTCAAAGGGGCATTGGATATAGCTTGATTCACCCATTCCTGTCCTTGGACAATGAATGTCTCTTCTCTTAAGATCCTTTCCATTCTATCATGGCTGCTGCTCAGTCATATGCTTCCTTGTAATGTTTCCCTGCCTGTCCCAGCAAAGCAAACTCCTCTTGAGTAGCATGATGCCTTCATCCAGAGGGCATTACGCAGAGCAGTCTTCCTAAGTACAGTATCCAGTTCTGCTTGAAATGATTCCTTAAGCTATGAGCTTCTCCACAGCATCTGTCTTAACTCTAATGAAAGACCATAGTAAGTATTTTAAGTTGTTAATCAATAAGTAGCAGGTGATAGGCAACCCTGGACCTTATCATGGGAAGAATATTATCAGCACACTTAGCTCTGTTATTTTCAATGTTCCTGTAATGTACTTATGGCTCCTGCACATATTACAGAATTTCTCCATGAGGTACATTGTGTGAATCCTAGTATGCACAAGATATAGGAGATTTTCAGATGGGACAAAATGCCCTGTTGCTGCCCCGCCACCTCCTCTTCCCGTTCCTGCCACGGAATGAAGGTAAATGTTCAAACACTTACCTCCATTCCGCTCCAGGAATGGGCATCCTCCCTCCTTTCCAGACAGGTGTAAATGCAGCCATCGTAAGGCTGCTTTTACAACCGGCTGGGGGAAGTTTCGCTCGTTCTCACGAGAGAATGAGTGGGAGGGAAATTCAAGGTAAAAAAAAAAAACCCAGCTGTCAAAGACAGAAAAAATAAATTTAAAATAAAACAAGGAACCCGGGGAGGGGAGGGGAGGGGAGAAGGGTGGCACTTACCTGCCTGTCCCGATTGTGGCAGGAAGTGCCTGCCATGGAACTCCGCCCCTGTGCTGTCATCGTGGAACAGGGACGGGGCTCCGTTTCCCCCATCCCTGATTCCATGACAGGCATGGAAGGGGTGTTCTATTCACAATGTTTCATCATGAAGAGAATATCCCGGGAGCAGGATGGGAGCAGGATGGGAGAGGTTGAAGTCATCTGAACGACAGCCCTTTATTGACCCTGTTACGTCCCTGCCCCGCAATATAAGCCCCATCTGAAAATCGCCATAGAGTCTTCTCAGTGTTGGCCTCAAATCCCTTACAATAGGGTTATATCTTACTCCTTGTACATCCAGTTAGGCCCACTTTGGATACCTTTCTTTTAATTGCTGTCTTTCATTGATACCATAGATTATGACTTCAGGTCCACAACAGCTTCAGAAAGAAACTTCTACCTTATGATGTGATTGTTTTTCAATTTTACTCTGTCTGTCAAAGTGTGGTGCTTTGTGAGGGCATAGCCCTAAAAAGATGCTTTTGAATTCTAACAATAAATAAATAAAGATCACCGTGTGTGGCCATCCTTCGTGGCATGCATCTTAAAGATCTATGCAGGGGGAAGTCACATCTGAACTGGCATATTCAAGTCAGATGTCACCAAGTCCTGCTTTCTGCTCCTCCTTCTCAGTGGAAATACACCTTGCTTCTAGTGCTGCTTTTCCCAGTTCTACCACATGAGGGAAGCACATGACACCACATTATTCATGTTTGATGTGCGATTATGAGCGATGCCTATTTCTTCAGCATGATTAAAAACTACTAGAGATCTCAGGATGATAATACTCATGGTCCTGTTATACTCACAAGGACCAATCCTAAGAGAAAAGCAGCAAATATGCAAGGACTGTGACAAATACGCAAGGATAGACCTCATGCGATCTAGAAGTCATGTTGATTTGCCTGTCTCAAAGAGCTGGTTTACACATGCATGTGCATCATTTAATCATGAACACAGGCACATTTTCAGCTGAATGTATTAACTGACTCCATTGAAAAGCTTTGCATAGGAGGAAATATGAATGCTCTATTCATGTTGTTTAATGTGTGGAGGGTCATTTCCAAATGCAAATTTCCATTTGATTAAGTGATGATCATGTATGTGCAATTAGAAGTTTGTGGTGTCAATGAATGGTGACATCTCCTTTCTAGGCCCGCATGTACAGCATACCTGGCTACTGAATCATAGGCTGAGCCATCCAGTCCATGTGCTTTTCCTAGCATGCAAGGTTGGCCACCATCGTGATATCTGTTATGGGAATGGTATGCCAGTCACCCTATAAGTGGTCCTGCTCTTACTTCTGCGCCAATCTAATAATGTATATGGATGGTGATTCCATTATGGAACCTCTCCATAATGAAAGAAGCACTGGTCAAAATCAGTGGGTCCTTTGTCTGCTGTAGACATATTGGAGAAACTCTTTAGAAAGTAAGAAGAGCTCTGTTGGATTAAAACAATGGTTCATATAGTCTAAAATCCTTCTTCCTACCTTCCTAGTGGCCAACTAGATGCTTCTCAGAAGCTCTAAAGCAGTGGTTCTCAACCTGTGGGTCCCCAGATGTTGTTGGACTACAGTTCCCAGGAGCCCTCTGAGGTCTCACCTTGACAGCCAGGTGGTCCTCCCAGTCATTAGTGAGGCTGTAGGATTGAAATCACAGCCTCACTAATGACTGGGAGGACCACCTAGCTGTCAAGGTGAGATCTCAGAGGGCTCCTGGGAACTGTAGTTCCAAAAACATCTGGGGACCCACAGGTTGAGAGCCACTGCTCTAAAGCAAAGCAAGAATACAGTATTCATCCCCTAGAACTCATCCTTAACAACTAGTATCCAGTGGCATTCTAACTCCAGAGATGAAGATTCTGTTCAACCTACAGGTTCCATGCAAACCCTACAGTGGTTCGTGGATGGCCCAATGGGTTGGATGAGCACCAACAAACTGAATCCTGGCAAGACTGAGGCCCTGTGGCTAAGTGACTCCCATATCGAAGAAACAGGGCAGTTACTGGTTCTGGAAGGGACTGCATTCTTTCTGAAGGAACAGGTGCATAGTCTGAGGTATTCTTGGATCTACATTGTCACTGTAGACCTGTGACCTCAGTGGCTAAGACTAGGAGCGGCTTTGACTAGCTTCCATTGGAACAGCCATCACAGCCGTTCCTGGATGGGGGCAGCTTGGTCAGTGTTTTATATAGCAAGTCAGTAACCAAGAATGAATTATTTCACTGTACTCTATGGAGATTTTCACACAGGCTATATATCCCATGGCAGGAACAGAACAGGGTTGGGAAAGTTTTTCCCTTTCAGACGACGTTGACCCCGTTCTGTCCTGCATCCATCCTGCTCCCATGACTGTTCCAGAACAATGTAATCATGATTTTTTATCGTGAATAGACTTCCCATTCCATTGCTATCACGCAATCACAGGTGTGCGAACAGGAGCCCCGTTCCTGTTCCGAAATGACAGCCGCGGAGGGGATGTCCATTCCGAGCACTTCCTGGTATGATCTGGACATCCAGGTAAGTGGCACCCTTTATTTTACCCTCCCTGTTTTGATTGTGTGATTTAAAGTGTGTTTTTGTGCTTGGTGAACTGATTTTATGTTTGGGGGAGTTTTATTTTTAAAATTTGCTGCCGGGCCGTTATCACGTGAAAACGTGATAACGTTTCAGATGGCTGGTCGTAAAAGCAGCCTTAAGATGGCTGCATTTATGGCAAGCCAGCGAGGGGAGGGGGAGCCCGTTCCTGCTGCAGAATTAAGGTAAGTGTGTGAAAGATTTACGTTATTCCATGGCAGGAACGAGAGAGGAGGTGGCGGGGCAGTAATGGGGCATTTTGGCCCCGTGTGAAAATCTCCCATATGAGGCTATCCTTGGCTTGATCAAGTTGCTGCAAGTAATACAGAAAAGGGGTGCCTTGTCAGTTGACTGAAGCAGTCCTTCATCAGCATGTAACATTTTTGATGAAACAATAGCATTGGCTGCCTACATGCTACTGAGTCAAGTTTAATGTTTCATTGTTAGTCTATAAAAGCCTCAAACACTCAGGAATGACCTCAATGTTTATGTCTCTGCCTAGTCAATGTGATAATCAGGGGAGGCACTTTTTAAAAAATGTGAATTTTAAACCATGAATTTTAAATATGGATTAATTGTTTTAATAGGTATTTGTCTTATTTGTTCTTTTAAATTGATGTTATGCATTTTAACTGATGTTGTACATTTTTAACTGATGTATGTTGTACTGATGTTGTTCCCTGACTCAATCCATGGGGGAGGTGAGTAAGAAATAACAACAAAACCAATAATTACCACCACTACTACTTTTAGTCATACCTTTTGTTTCCTTTACCTTCCGGGGTCATCAGGGACAGGTTGTTTAATGTTAAGCATTTGCTTTGTGGAACTCCCTCCTTATTTGCATTAGGAAAGTACCCCTAGTTTAGATTTCTAGATGCTTGCTTGAGGCCTCTTTGTTTAGACAGGGCTTTCCAGAAATACAATTCTATATATTTATCTTCTGATCAATATGTGATATTCCACTACACATCAAATGGATTGTTGTGTTTTATGATGTATAATGCAAAGCAGCATAGAAATTCAAAACAAACAATAAATTGTTGTTAGTCACCACTGATATCTTTTCCCATGAGCTCTGTTGTTTGTTGTGTGCATTCATGTCATTTCTGACTTATGGTGAGTGACCCTAAAGTAAACCAATCATGGGGTTTTCTGAGGCTGAGAATGAGTGACTTGCCCAAGGTCACTCAGTGGGTTTTCATGGCTGAGTGGGGATTCAAATCCTGGTCTCCAGAGTTGTAGTCTAGGGACTTTTTCAGATGGGGGGACCCCCCCCCGGAGATCAGGAGAAGAATGGGGCTGTTTCGCTTACAGAGCCCTGTTTCAGACAGCCCCATCCTCCTCCGTCCTCCTCCCGTCCTCCTCCCAACCTCCTCCTGACCTCCCCCCATGCTGTGGACGCCGCTTTTTAATTGATGGAGCTCCACCATAAAAAGTGGTGCCCACAGCACTGGGGAAGGTCGGAAGGAGGACAGAGGAGGACTGCGTCATCTGAAATGGGACTCTGTAAGTGAAACAGCCCCGTTCTTCTCCTGACCTCCTCAGGGTTTTTTCCCTCTCATCTGAAAAAGTCCTAACACTCAAACCACTATGCCATGCTGGCTCAATCCCCTCTTAAAGCTATTTGAGCCAATGGCCGTCCCTATATCTTGAGACAATTCCATGAGTTGTGTGAAGATATATTTTCATTTGTCTGTTCACTCTCTTGTCAATCAGTTTTATTAGCTATGCACTTTATTCATACTCTCAATTTTTAAAAAAGAAAAACAATAGCCTACATTACTTCCTCTGAGGCAGTAGATGCCCTGAGGAGAGGAAGATACGTTGCTCCTAAAAATGTGGAATGACTGCCATATTCCTTACATACTAGGCCAAGGTGAGGAGAGGAAAATCAGAACACTTAAAATCAGACTATTGAATAGAGGTTTGTATTTTATAGGCTTTTGCCAATTGGTATTTATATACATTTAAGTTTTGATGTCAAAAGATAGAGAGGGGTTTGATGAATTATTCTTGAAGTTGGAATTTGTACAGACCTTTTCTCATTGGAATTACTGACTTCTGATGTGAGAGGGAAGATTCCATAATTGTGGAATTACTTTCTTGAAGTTATATCATATACGGCAAAAAGCCTTTCATTCTGCCTTCTGAGATCAGTTAATTTCTTTCTGCCTCTTGCCACTGAGGATGATGGTTTTGTTGAAAGACCTCTGGCATTGGTAGGTATAGAAGACAAAACATGACATATAAACTAATCTACAGAAACTCTTTGATTTTTAGTTTTTGGGTCTGGCATTGTTCCTGTTTTATTATTTAGGAAGTCATGGTGACTGAGACAAGCACAGTCCGGTGTGTCTGTGATCTTCTGCTGATCTAACTTTTGTATTTTGTGTTCTGCTCATTTCATTTCTTCCATCTCTTCTGCCATACACATAACCCTTCAGTTTATTTAAGTAGAATATTGTTCTGTTAGTTGCTTTCCACCCTTACAACAAAGCTTCAAACACAGTTATTTCTGTCAACTCTGGCAAAACTTGTCAGTGAAAAGACAAAGCAACCCCAAATGAGAACCTTATAACTCCAAGTCATTGCCAGAGGTCTGTCAAGAAAATCTATGAAAAGATGAATTCATTTAAAAAAAACACATTATTTTTGCAGATGCATTTAAATCTTCATAACAGATACATTACTTTTTTCATCTAGACTGATAATGTAAGATTAGCACATAGAAACTAAGAGGGGTTGATCCAGAGAAAAGTTCACAAGTTAACTTTCCATGTGTGTGACTGGACCCTCTGTGGTGCTTCCTTGTCTTGGGGTCCCTCTCATTTTCCAAAAAATGATTTCATCCCAGGGATAAATTGTGACTGTATGATTTAATGGATTCAGCAACTAGATATATGCTGGCTATTATATCCTCTGTATGCTAACTCATTCAGGTCTCCC
Source organism: Gambelia wislizenii (assembly GCA_030847615.1). Classification (NCBI taxonomy): domain Eukaryota; kingdom Metazoa; phylum Chordata; class Lepidosauria; order Squamata; family Crotaphytidae; genus Gambelia; species Gambelia wislizenii. The sequence continues at coordinate 342,842,460 of JAUMIR010000001.1, forward strand.
GGCAAGCTGGAACAATCCAATGAGAATCAAAATGGGAGTGGCAGGAGAATGGTGATGCTAGAAATCGGTAGTCCTATTATGGAGACATAGGAAGTGCAGTGGAAGCCAGAGTCATAACAGAACTCTTTCAAGACCAAGAGAACATCTGTCCTGCCCTTCATCTGTACAGCTGAAGGTGCTATACTTTACTTTGTGTGTGTGTGTGCATGTGTGTATGTGTGCCTTCAAGTTGCCTGTCGATTTATGGTGACCCCATGAATTTTTCATAGGGTTTTCTTAGGCAAGGAATACTCAGAGGTGGGTTTTTCCAGTTCCTTCCTCTGAATATAGCCCATAGCACCTGGTATGCATTGGCAGTCTCTCATCCTAATACTAACCAGGGCTGACCCTGCTTAGCTTCCAAGATCAGATGGGATCTGGTACCTTTAGGGTATTTAAGCCCTTTGGATTAGCACCATTTTATCTTCACAATAAGCAGTGTACACTGAAAGATAGTGACTTTTGTCCAAAGCCCACCCAATTGGTTTAATGGCTGGTCAGGGATTTAAGAGAGCCAGCATGATGTAGTGGTTTGAGGGACTAGGACTCGCAGAGACCAGGGTTTGAATCCCCACTCAGTTGTGGAAATCCACTGGGTGACATTCAGCAAGCTCCATTCTCTCAGCCTCAGAAGAAGGCAACAGCAACTCCCCCCCCCCCAAGGATTTAAATCTCACCAAGAAAACCTTGGGACAGGTTTGCCTTAGGGTTGTTATAAGCTGAAAATGACTTGAAGGCACACAATAACAACAAGGATTTAAATCCATGTTAACTTTCTTTTTCATTTAGGACTCTTCTAAGAATAGGAGTCCTCCACTTGCACAAGCTTAGATGTCCTATGAGCACGTTTGGGAAGGACTAAAATGTAGCTGTGATGGTGATTTCATGAATATGTGAAATTGCATCTCCCCCAAGCAAGGACTGCTTATGTCCCTCCACACCCTTTTCCAAACCAATACTGTACAGAACCTGTCTGTTGCATCCCAGGAGATGATCAGATGCTCTAAATATGACATTATCACGATGCCAGGACATCATTAAAGGGCTTCCCTTTCACATGACATCGTTTCCCTCTTGTTATGCTCCCGTTTTGCTGTCGTATGCTGGTGCTGCTTTTTATTGATGAGCTAAGCCATCAATGGATCCCCTATTCTGTTTCTGTAACTGAGGTTCATGCGAGTGAAAAGGTGCCCGTTTCGCTGGTGCAATCCCCACATCAATGGGAGGTCTGTGCCAGAATGCTTCCTGGTGAGATCAGGACATCCAGGTAAGGGACAAACTTTTTTGTACCCTCCCCAGGTTACTTGGAATCTTTTAAGTCTGTTTTTGTGCTTGCTGTCACTTTTTGTCTTTTATTTTGCTTTTAATTTTTGAATTGCCCATGCTCTCATCTTCTTGCAAGAACGGCCGGGATTTCAGACCAGGAAGTGAATGGAGCTCTGTTAGGGCTCCATTCACTCCTGGGCTGCCCTACGATGCCGCTAAGGTAGGTCTGAAAAGTTTTTTCTTTTTTATTGTTACAGGGATGGGAGAGGAGATTGCGGGACGGGAACACTTTTTTGTTCTCGTCTGATAATCTCCCCAGTGTTGATCTTTCTTTGACCTCTGCATTCAAAGATGGAGAGCTATACAGAGGTCACAGCACAGCAATTGTAATGAGTACTTGGCAATCTGGATGTGTAAATAAGTCATTATGGACCACTGCTTCATGGATCATTGCCTGTTATGAAACCTAAACATCTATAAATGAAAAACAAGCAGGAAGATAGGAGGCCTCCTTCATTTTTGATTGTTTAAAATCAATACCTGAACACACCTTAATGTGTTTGAAATATAGTGGCTTATTTACAGGAGATTTCAGTATGGATCTGGTACACAGCTAGTACTGTTCAAAATAGATTTGCATTCAGATTGCTACTCCACTGCTTTAATCTTCTATGCAAACATAGTTACTTGGATATTGTGGAGCCCTGCAAGTATGCTTCCTTCTTCCCATGCGGATTCTCAGTAGGTTGATAAGGAAATGGTGGATATTTAAGAAACTCCATGCCCCATTCTTTCGATTTCATCTGGGCAAAAGGCCAGCTCTGCTAATATCCATTCATACACAGACATTAGGGAATTAAAGGGTCAGGTTCACAGTCCTGGATTAAAACAAGAAATTGATGCTGGCAATTTCTGTTCCAAAGCTGGGAAATCCTAGTCATAGGCATGGTTTTGGTTCACTGGTGTTCTTCTCAGGTCATACCAGCTACATAAATGGTGACTTCTATGGGTGAAATCGGGTGTAGGGAAAGGAAGGCTTCTCTTCCAATGCTGTGACTCCAATCAAATCTGGGACTTCAGTAGCTTTTAAAAAGTAACCCCTCCCCACAAAAACAGGAACAGGAATCTTGTGCATCACATATACTTTGGACTTGTGATTCAGGAGCAGTCTTTGAAAGGCAGCATTAAAAATAAGAATGGATTTGCTCTGTATCAGTATTCTGGAACTGGAAGGTGGCCAGGCTTTGGTTGTTCAGAAGCTGATGGTCTACAACTCCCACTAGTCCTAGCCAGCATAGCCAATGATGAAGAATAATGGAAATTGAAGTCCATTAGCAACTGGAAGGCCACAGGTTGCCACCACCACCACCACCAACAACAACAACACAGCTTCATTTCATTTTTTGATTTCATTCTGTGCTCGGGCCCTGCCTCCTCCAGGAAGCAGCATTTTTGGAATGGAGAAAAACATTGTGGGTGCAGAGAATTCAGTTTGGAGACTTTCTCTTCTTCAGACCAAAGGGGAATGTTTTGTTGTGAAAACTGAGCAAACTGGATAAAGCACTCACCATCAGCATTTCACTGGTCAGGGAGTTTACTAAATCTGACACGGATGAGCGAGGCTCCGTCTTGTGGTCAGGTTCCTCGTTTTGTGTCTGTCCTGGCACAGCTGCTGCATTCACCACTTTGCCACCAGAGGGTAACCTGGGGGAGGAGAGGGGAAATGTGTGTGTATACTTTGGATATAATCAAAAATACAGTATTGGAGACAGGCAGAAAAACCACAGATTGTGGCAAGTCTATTGGACAACAGAGGGCTAAATCCTGACTGCAGCTGAAGCATTAAAAACAACACCCACCCACCCATCCACCACAAGCCACTTCTTATGATAATCCATCACACTTTTGAAACCCACCATCTACATTCTCCACCTGAGGAGCAGGGTAACTTATTCTTGCTTCAGTGTTGGTTTTGCTCTTCTGGCCTCAGAAATCATCCTTTCTTTTGATCCTACTATTCCATCTCCCTGTCTTGAAATTTAAACAGTTAAGCCCTGAGAGCAGGAGCTGGGAATGCTGCCTTCTTTTTATGTTGTATAGTATTTTCATTAGTAATAACACTAATAGTAATAATGTTAATAATAAATAACCCTTTAATTAGGATTACCTTTAGGATCCTCTGCTTAAGATGCAACAGTCCATTGTTCTTTCTTCTCTGCTTCACCTTCTATGAGTATTAGGAAATTATCTACACAATGTGCTAATTTGCACCTGGTTTGGGCTTAAAACAAACAGAATGGAACAGACCTTGATAAAGTTACTTTTTTGGATTATGATTCTCAGAATCCTAAGGCCTGCATGGTCACTAGCCATACTGGCTAGGGGAGTCTGAGAGCTGCAGTCCAAAAGTAAAGTAACTTTCTCCAAAACTGGGACTGGGCTTGATAGGAAATGCTGAAGCTTCATGGGCTACAGGCTGGCTCTGTTTCTGCTGCTTCTTGCAACTAAAAGCTCTTCCTGCCTCTCCAGGCCATTAACCTTCTCAAAACACAAACATTCACTCTCACAAAGAGGCAACCGCCTTTGTTTGCTTTCCTTGACAGGCAATTTCTGAAATGACGTATGGCCAGATGGTTTCACTGCCAGCCTCTGTGTATGCAGAGCACCTGAGGGACCTGAGCACCTGGTGATGAAGGGATGTCTCACAAGGTCCCAGCAAAGGAGCTGAATCACATGGTCAGGGCAGATGGTTTGTGTCAGACCAGGCAGTCCATAGTTCAAAACATGACCCCACTCAAGTCAAGTAACTCCACAGTAGCTCACCTTTTACCAGATGGGCCTGGGCAATGCTGTGTTGGATTATCACCCATCGATTATCCCTTACACTGGCTTCATCTCAGCAATAACATAATGTAGCAGCTGCTTCTCAGGCTACCTCTGTTTACCAATTTTAGTGTAGGTGCTGCAGGCAACAGAGGGAAATTGCCAAGTAATAATAGCATGTACGGAAATTCCCTTTCTTTTGTGTCCGCATAACTCATAGATTGGCAATGGATTACCAATCTAGCCAATAGGCTATAGAGTATGCACATGTCTTCTTTAAGAGGCTTGCCAGCAAAACATTCCATTCTTATTCCTGTGGCTACTTGGAAAACTTCCTGTTTTGTATTACATTGCTCAGAAACCCCCAGTCAGGGGATTCTGTGAGTTAATAGTTTTAAAAAGTATCCTTTCCAAGCTCTGAAGTCTTATCCCATATATCAAACATGTCCAACCTGAACAGTTGTCCCCTGATTCATCTGAAATCCTAATTTTACTTGTCACTCATTCTGTCATGCTGTTTTTTTAAAAAAATGTAGACAGGCCATACAAGTTCATCAGATATCTCAAGCACAATGTGTGCTTTTCCGGCAGTTTATCCTGTCAACAATTTGCTTCTGACAGTGGCAGGACACTGACAAGAATGTGGGAATCTGAAAAAAGGAATGGGTGTTCATATCTCGACATCTGACATAGGGAGGTATGAAAACTCCTAGAAGGAAGTTAGGAGGAAAACATGAACCAGAAGGAAGAGAATGAAGCTGGCATGGAGCAGAATACTAGAAATGGCATGTGTGGGAAATGAAAGACTGAGCTGCTCATTGCCCACAGAAATATTATGGCAATGGATGGACAAGGGGACAACAAATCACTGTTACAGACTGACTGTCACAAAACACACAGACAGGAAGACCAACACATTAATATACAATGATACAGAAGAAAGTACATACAACATGTGTTGGGAAGGGTTCAAGAAAAATGTGGTATTCAGTGCTCAGGCAATCTAAACCAGACTCAGCTCCACATTGCATGGACTGTGGGTGTGGGCATGGCAAACTGGGCAATTTGCTGGGCTCTGTATGTGTGTGTGTGAAACGGGGCCAATGATTATCTAACCACCTTCACAAGAAATTGTAAGGGAAGAATTGGAAATTCCTTTGCCATATGGCAAGGGCTGTAAGGACAAAAAAACAATTAAAAGTACTACAACAAGGGAAGTGCATATCTATGTAGGATATCTTTATGCATTATGTTGAATATGTGGAAGAAAGGAGTAGAACTGGGTGTGTGGTCTCCACTCCTACAGGGTCACCCATTACAAGAAAATAATTGTCTCCATGGAGGTTGTTTGGTAATGATCCCCCACACCCAGTGTACCAGTTTAGGATGAGAAAGGGCTAATGAATGCCATACATCCAGCAAAAAACTGGTTGTCATTCTAGGCCTTTAAAACACATTAGTAGGAATCATCTATGGCAGTTATGAATGTGTAACCCAGAGTTACACACCCATGACTGTTATTCACTATCCCTACATAGCTCCTAGTTTAGGGGACTGCGAAAGTCCCACAATCCCTACTTACCAGACAGCAGCCACTACAATTGACAGGAGTCTGTTTCCCTGTTGATCAGGAAGCAGTTGGCCAACATTCCCACCTGTCCTTGTGTGAGCAATCTCCAGCATGAAGTAGAATTGCAACAGTGGTCCTGTTTCTGACTGTCATGCTGGAGATCGCCCAAGGGAGGTTTGGGCGAGGAGTCACTGTGTAGCACCATAACAATGGTGTTTACGCATACATATCTCTCATACAGGATTCTGGCCATTATTAGCATATGCAATGAACAAGTATCTGTGAGGAAGACACTCAAGTGGCATGCTGCACCTCTGACCAGCATGGATTCATTGTAAGTGTTTAAAAAGACACAGGAGTGTAGGATGTTTCCTTAGAGCAAGTGTTCATCTAGCCCAGCACTGGCAGCTGACTGGGAGTGGCTCTCCAGGATTTCAGGCTAAAGTTCTTGACTGTTTTCTCTTTCCTGATTCTTTGAGCTGGAGATGCCAAGGATAGAAACCTGTAACCTGCTGCATGCAAAGTGCATCTTCTCCTGCAATACTCCTTCCCATAATTGCACATGCAGAGGTCTTCTCCTTCCATGCAGAAGGTTTCAGGTTACCAGGAAGAAACTGAGCTAAGTTTGTCCAGCTTAAATCTTGGTCAGCTGGACTTCAGTCACTTATGTTTCTGTAGGATGTGTGAACAAAGCCTAAGGAAAACACGCATATATATGTTGTCAGACGTAGACAAATATGGTAAAAGAGATGTAGACTGGGACTGGGTTGGACACCCAAAGACAGCTAATCAGATACAGATCGCTCTCGATATATCACAATGTGTCTGATGCTGTTATAATCATAAAGAGAAAGACCAGCACATGCCAATGAACTGAGGTGATGGCTCATCAACATGAACATCCCCAGACATTCTGACATCCAAACACACTGCACACACAGATCCAGGCACATTAACACGTATCAAGAAATAGAGCAATACACATGGGGAAATGCATCAACATTCACAGGCAACATCAGACTTACAAAACATATACACAGAGATAAATCAAGGCACACACACTCAAGCAGGGGTGGAAAGCTCTAGAAGTACAGGCAGCAGATTATCACATGCAAAATTCCAGACACGTTGGTATACTCTGGCATACAGACTGGAGCATGCGTGCACAGGTAAAGGAGATAGGAATAGCTGAAGAAACCCCTCACCCACCCCAGGTTAAAAATAAAGTGTGAGTGTGAGGACTGTGTGTGTACATGATTGATTGTCAGAAGGTATGACAAATCTAGAGTTATTTTTGCAACCCCAGAGTAGTGTATCAGCTGCAAAGCTGTCTGAGATTTGCTAAGTGCAGAAAAAGTCACAGGCAGAGAGAGAGAGAGAGAGAGACAGAGAGAGAGAGGAAGGAAGGACGGAAGGAAGGAGAAGGAAAGCAAGGAAGGAAGAGAAAGAAAGAAGGAAGGAAAGAAAGAAAGGGGAAAGTCTTCTATCACAGGTTCTGCATGTTGGCTCCTGATAGAACAGAAATATAGTGGAGGAAAAACATGGTAGGAGAGAAACAGACACACACTGAGAGATACAGAGATTAGTAAGGAAGGAGCAGCCATTTCACCTTCAGGACAAGGCACTAGACTGGAGATGCCAAGGCTGACATTGGGAAAGGTTCACGCAGCAACAGTAGCAGCAAGGCTAGAAGGGAGAAGAGAAAGTGCAAGGAGGAGGAGGGGGGGGAGGAGGAGGATATTACGCTGGATTATGAGACAGAAAAACATCATGGGATCATTGTAAACAAAGACTGCTGGGGAGAGACCAAGGTAAAAGGGATTTGAATGCACCCAGGACCCCACCCTCAACAAGCACCCCAAAAGACCACACCACAAACCCCTCTTATCATCACTTCACAACCATCAACATTCCATAGGCAGTCAAGGAAGGGGGGGAAGAGTGCAGAGAAGAGAGGGGAGGCAAACATCTAGGAGTATGGAGTGTGTGTGGAGGAAGCAGGAAAGACACTGAAGGCAAGTGGTGAATGGACAAGGACAGATGTGTTTCCCACGTGGAAGGAGAACATATGGAGAGACAGAAGGCTTGACATTGGCATCCAATTAAGACAATGGCTGAGACTGGTGATCATTGACAAGCTCCTAGTGGTTGCATCCCTGGTTGCTTCTGCAACCTCTTCAGCTCTGATGGGAGAAGGGGGCTGTAAAAGCCACATCACTCTTTCTCACACTTTCAGCCTCTGGAGAGAGGGATGGAGGTCCTGGTAGGACAAGGAACAGTGGGTTCAATGCAGCAGTCCCATGCGAACATAGTTGAACACATTACCAAGAAAATATGGGACCAAAATCAAGATGCAGGTGGCAGTTTTGTCCAGAAAGGATGAAGGGGTGGCAGTGAAACCAGACCTTTTTTGATTAAGATAACTTATTGCTTCAAATGTAAGGAGTACTTTGAAGCTGGGAACAACAACAGGTACTGAGCTCCTAAAGTTCTGACAAATGAACAGACCCTATCTTCTAACACTGCTGTAGCAAGATTAAATGAGATTGGCATAATATTTGGGATAAGGAGAAGCTTATCTGATCTATTTAGGTCTATGGAACCAAAATGTCGCCACTGAGTTGTTTGGCCTTATGGATGTTGGGGCATCTATGTTTTTAGCCTGACATGAAAGCATATTTGAGATTAAACTAATAGTACTCTCTTTTCCTGCATTTATATATTTTACTAGGAAGTCACTTTCTGGCAAACTAGTTACTGTTGGTGCAGTTAAAGGTCAGTTCACATGGCCAACCAAGCATGATAATAATGTGGAGAGTTTGGCAACAAATGGAGCAATTATGTCAAGTGTCCAGGCACACAACCGCCATTATTGTTGTTGTGTGCCTTCAAGTAATTTCTGATTTATGGTGACCCTAAGGTGACCCTATGATGGGGTTTTCTTGGCAAAATTTGTTCAGAGGAGATTTGTCATTGTCCTCCTTTGAGGTTGAGTGTGACTTGCCCAAGGTCACCCAGTGGGTTTCCATGGCTGAGTGGGGATTCAGATCCTGGTCTCCAGAGTCAAGGTCCAATGATCAAACCACTGCACCACACTGGGTCTATTCCATCTCAAATTCAGTCAACAGTCAGTGTTAAAATGGGACTGTGGATAGTGGCCATGTTGTTATCTGTTCCACAAAGATACAGTCAAGAGGATGTCACAGATTTAAGGTCAAAATAGATAATACATTTAATGTGCATTTGAAGAAGGGCTCTTGGTCTAGTTCAGGACCATAGTATAAGACTACAAGTGCAGGATCAAGGCTCCACTATATGTGGAGGGGACTTGGGATTCACCCTTTGCTGTTTTTCTAATTAAAATTGCCTCCTGGAGTTACTGTTTTTCCTGGCAGGGAGGCTGCTATGGGCACCCATAAACTTTTCTTCTGGGCAGATTTGGTGATGGTGAATTCATGGGAAAACAGTGTTAAAGGGGACAGGAAAGGGGATTTGAATCCCACTCCCCTCAGCTGTAATGTTAAGATGTAAAGCAAAGATACACAAACAAATTAATGCACTTAGCATACAATCTACAGTCAGCCCTCCATATCCATGGATTTTAATTAATTAATTTTTAAATTCATTTATTTATACACTGCTCTTCAGCCACAAGGCTTTCAGAGCGGCTTACAAATAGTTTTTTAAGCAATAGCAATTTAGACATCTACACTGCATTAAACAGTTTCCAATGTGTGTTAGCTAATTGCCCCCCACAAGCTGGGTACTCATTTTACCGACCTACGAAAGGATGGAAGGCTGAGTGAATCTTGGAGCCCACTGGAATCGAACTTGCAACATGGTGACTTGCAGTACTGGCATTTAACCACTGCGCCACCAGGGCTCCTGTATCCATAGATTCAACCATCCACAGCTTGAAAATATTTTAAAAAATCCAAAACGCAAAGCTTGGTGTTGCCATTTTATATAAGAGGCACCATTTTGCTATGACATTGTATATAATGGGACTTAAGCATCTACGGATTTAGGTATCCACAAGGCATCCTGGAACCACAACCCAGCAGATACCAAGGGCACACTCTAGTTTGGTCCCTATACCCTCCATACCCTCTGCTTCAGAGCATTGACAGATTATCACTGCTGTATACTAGCGATGGAAAGAATATTTGAAAATATTCAACAAAAAGTTTGAAAAACATGTTTCTTGAGTGTTGACAAACTCTGAAAAGAAAAATCCCGGATTAATGAGAAATCTGACTGTTTGGAACTCATTCCACATAAAATTTGTACGTGCTTGTTTTTAACAGAAAACAGCCTTTGCTGCATAGAAAATAATATTTATGTGCAGAAAAAGCTGTTTCCTGCAAAGAAATGCCTGTTTTCTGCAAACACACACACACACAAACCACATGCAAATTTTGCACAGAATAAGTCCTGAATTGCAAATAGTCTTAGATAAATTTGCAATTTTCAAAGACTTTCTTGTGGTGGGAGGAAATGCCTAAAACTACCGGTTGCATTCTTCAGGAAGAAAATTAGTAAAGAATTACATCCTTCCTGTATACTATAAGTGGCAAGGCAAAGGGCATTCGAGGAAAGGTGAATTTAGCCCCTCAGCTCTTATAGCAGCTACTTCAAAGTTTTCCATGTGGTGCCTTGGACGGTCTGAGGAGGGCAGCTATCTCATGTGGCTGCAGTGTGTGCTGGCAATACTGGGCATCCCATGAAGGAGGCCTTTCATTTCAGAGGCTCCAGAAGTAGGAATTTGTATTCTAAATTGTGTTGGCCTTAATGAAATGTCACAGGCATCTGAGCTTGGCCTCTCTCTTCAGGATTTATTTTGCTCCCTATCATTTGTGCCTTCCCTTTTGGCAGTTATGGTAAGACAAAACTTTTCCATACGGTTACAGCATACCTTACAAGAAGCTTTCAAGAAAAATGCTAAATTGAAGCTCCCAAAATACATGACTCAAATTGCACAAAATATAACTTGTACATCTTAGAGGACTGATTCTCATGTCATGCTTTGTGTACAAATTCATTTCTTTCAGTGTTTAATAGTATGCTATTACTTTTAGTACACTACTATTAATTTTTTTAAAAAAAATATTGGTTTAAAAACCCTTTATTATAAATATATTATATTTATTATATTATATATCAGATAGGATACTCTTGGTGTTGTACACCAGTGTAACACCTTTTAGGCTGGTCCAAAGCACTTTTGGGATCAGTGTGGAGCAATGATGGAGAGTTGGCAGAAAAAGCCGTCCCTGTCTCCATAGAGAGCCATCTTCTGACTCCCAAGCAGCTCAGAGGGACCCCTTCACTTTATCCATTTATAGCATTATAGTTCCACATTAACTGGCATGTTTCCATCCTATGAAATCCTGACATCAGCTGTTGAGGAAGAGGCATTGAGAATTCTCCTCTAGAGAGCTCCTCTGGTGCTTCACCAAACTACAAACCCCAGGATTCCATAGGACGTAGTCATGGTGATTACAGTGGAATCATGGCACTATAACTGCTTAGTGTGAAAGGGCTCCAGGTGCCAGCGGGGCTGCTTTCTGTCCTGACACAGATTGCCATCCTTGCCTGGCCACCTGGGTCATTGTAGTACATATGGCCATTTTACTCTGCTCTGTCTGCACTGCTACCATAGTTGCATACAACCATGTTGAATATTTTTAACTGCACAAACTGCTTAATTGTGTTTTTTTTACATTTTACATTTATACTTTTAATGTTTTTGTATTCTTTTCAACTTGAATTGTTTAGATTCATTTTTAGCCACCCTGAGTACCTTTATATTGGGAGAAAGGCAGAATGTAAAATAGTCCCTTAGTTACACTGGCCAACTGCATCATGGCCATTAACTGTTAAACTGACTTGAGAAAACTTTTTATTTTGGAAGGTGGCATATAAATAAATGTATACCTTTGCATCAGAGCAAAAGTTCTGATGGCCTAGTTTTGAGGAGATGATGTAATTCTCTGCTTTTTGAATCAGTAACCTGGCGCAAGCCCCTGGCTGCCTAACTGATGCCATGTCAACAGTATAAACAAATGGTATCACTTTCAAAGAAAGATTTGTAAATGTGTAAGTATGAATCTTTGTGCACAAAAAAAAGTAACACAAGAATGAACTGTGGGATCTTTGCTCTCTCATGCCAAATACCTCCCCCAGTGCGCACTGAAATCTGAGGCTAACTACACTCATACCCAGTAAAGGTTTGCAAAAGAGGTGAAAAAATCTAAATAAACCCCTTGCTTTAGGCAAAACCGACACCCATTTCCCATATTTATTCTGGAGATTCTAGAAGTTCCTTTTCTAGACAACAACTCCCAGAAAAACAAACAAGTGGATTCTGGGAGCTGCAGTACCCAAATAGTTTTCCCAAGCTTTGATTTGTCCCACTTGAAGCTTACAAAACCATCGCTATTTTTCTTTCTCCTCCTCCTTCTTCTCACCAGCCTGTTGATATAGGTAATGGCCTATCCAAACCCTGAAAAAAAAAACCCTTCTCTTACTACACATACAATATCTACTTCATTCTGTCTTTGAATTGTAGGGATCATTATATAATGGATACAGTGAACACCCGGAGGTGTTCTCATGATTTGAAGCTGAGGTGGTTTCCACGGAACTCTCCTCAAGCTTGAACCAGTGCAGCCAGAGAACCTAACGCTGTAGGAGCAGAGGAGTTATGGAGGCATGTGGAATGAAAATATAAATGGCAGATGGACTCCTTTGCCTACTGGATTGCAATGGCCTAAGGGGGCTCTGAATATCTTCCTGCTACTACTTAAAACTATAAGCTGGAAAAAGCCAGGATGAACTGTACAATTGGATGATCAAATGGTAAATGCTAAAATATGTAGTGAAACATAGCCCATAGCAAGTTAAAACTAGTCTGAAGGCAAGAACAGCGCCAGTTAATTTAATGCACTGATCATATGAAATTGGCTCCCTCACACCTTCTCTTGTTAAGGGATAGAATTTAACACCCACGAGGAAATGTCTGAGGGCTCTGCCTTTAGCTAGGTAGCACTGGTGGCTGGTGGCTTCCATGTCCGTGGGCAGGGGGAAGCCATTAGGGGCTTTAGCCTGACCTTTGAAGGAGCTATCCCAGGTACAGAACCTATTTTGGGGGTAGTGTTCAGCACCGTGGACAGCTCCTTTAAAGGCCAGATAAAACACAGGGTGGATTCCCCACTCCACTGACATGGAAGTCAAGAGCTGACGTTGCCTCTACCTGGAGTAACAAGGTGACCATGTTGGTTCACATTAGGCTGGTACAGACTGTATGGATAAAAAAGCAAGCAATGGGGCATTACTCCTGCTCGGTTGTAGGCAACCAACCTATATTTGACAACAGGCCCCTCCATGTAACTCAACCTTTCTCAACATGGCACCAATATTGACTCTAGCTCCCATCACCCAGCCAGCATGGACAACAACAGTGCTGGCTGGGGATGAGAGAAGGTGTAGTGAACACATATGGTGTGAAGCAAGTTGGGGAAGGTTGGTATAGCTCACATAAGGAAATGCCAACACGCCAGGTACGTATGCAGTAGAAAACATGCACTTCACAGTAGGGATGGAAAGAAGACTCACAATTGTTCTTATCCTCAGCAAGAAAGTGTCTGAACACATCAAGCCACCACTTTAAAAATATGGTCAACCACCACAATGTGGTTTTTTAAAAAACATTTTAGGGTTTTTGGGTTTTTTTGTTTTACAAAAAAGTACACAAAAGATACTGTTTTATGTACAAAACAATGCTTTTATATATCAAAAAAACCCACAACATTTTTGCACAGAAATCAGTGTCTTTTGTACAAAATGCAATGTTTTCTGTGCAAAATTGTCATTAAACACCGCCCCAACCAGTATTTGGGAGTCCACCAAAGCCTCAAACTGTAAAATAAAATAAAGTGAAATAATTTTTTAAAAAAATCACAAAAATTCTTGTAATCTTGCTCAGCCAGGAGAAAATTTGACATTTTTCATTCTTGCATGTGAAGACTGTCTATCTCTACTGCATACTGGCGGTTAAAGTTATGTTATGATCATCTCAGGATTACAAGTCATCCTAATGCATACCATCTATATGAGAGATAATCTTATCATGAGACTGTGAAATTTCATGGTTATACTGTGTGCCTCAACACGACAGACAGAGTTTGCTGACAGCTAATTGAGTAGATGTCCATTAAATTACTTCAAGGAATAAGTCCCTGATTTCAAGATTTTCGCAAATGTATATCATTTAAACAATATTTATTTTCCCTGTCTGAGCAAATTAAATCCTCTGGAGTAAAATAAACTCATGCCTTTTGCTGTGTCATGGGTTGTACTGTGGGAACTCACAGCACAACCCTTTGTATGTTTCTTTAGAAGTTCAGTGGAGCTTATCTCCAGGTAAGTTTGCACAAGGATGCAGTCTTAGACTGAAGTCCTAAACACAATTCCTGGAAAGTAAGCCCCATCAAACTCAGAAGGATTTGATTCTGCATAATGGGTGACGACATCAATAAAGCAGAAAACAGAACCAGCCTCTGAACCTGTTCTCCATTTTATTGATAATGCAAAGGACTCAGAGAGACCATTTAGTCTCAAACTAGAGCGAATGGATGTCCCCATTGGATATGTGCTTTCAAGCTGCCTGTTGACTTATGGTGACCCCATGAATTTCATAGGGTTTTCTTAGGAAAACAATACTCAGAGGTGGTTTTGCCAGTTCCTTCCTATACATATATACATACATGCATACGTGTGTGTGTGAGAGAGAGAATGATCAGGGTTGGAAAGGAATGGGAAGAGGAACTGGGCTGAGTTGAAAAGATGCAACTGAGGGGCTTATATGAGGATGTATTCTCATGAGAGTATGCACTTAAGAAAGCAATGGCTGAAAGATCCCAGTGCCTCTCCCTCGAGAGAGACCTGACAATCCAAGAGTGAATGAGTATCCAAGCAGGAGGGAAGGATGGTGCTAAACTGTCTTAATATGTGTCACCAGGCCCAACACTTGGGGCTTCTTGAACTCCTGAACCAACCTCCCGCTGTCCTAGGCCATGACAGAAGCCTCTTCATGAGGCTTCCTTTCCTTGGGCTATTTGCCTCCAAGAGCTGCTGAGAGCCCTTGCCTCCTACTCATACCTCTTGTCCCCCTGAGAGTTCTGGTTCTGCTGGTTCCCAGTGGTTTGTAGATCAGGTATATTGGCAAAGTCGTCCTGTTCTGAGAGCCCCAAAACAAGGGAGAGCACCACCATACGGCCTTCCCTGTCCAGAGGAGATCCCACCAGGGGAGTGATGAGGCCCCAAGTTCAGTGAGCAGGATGCAGATTAAGGAAACAGACAGACAGGAAAGAGAAAAAGAAGAACAAAGCATAAGAAGTGAAACTGGCAGGAAAACAAATACAGTTGAACCACAGTGAAACAAGATTTGAATATACATCAGCTATACAAAACACACATTAAATGCTCAGGATCACTGGGGGATATTTGGAGGCCAGAATGAACAGTGGGCAGATGAATCATATCAATACCTTGTAGGGGAGCCATGCCTTTTGTATGAAGAAATGTCCTAGAGAGTTAGCAAGGCTGCCTCAGTATCCGCCTCTCCCCCCACCCCCGCCACATAAGATAGCAACTTGATCTCTCTCTAGAAGCATCCCTTCATTCATGGCCCACAGGAATATGAGATCAAAAGCAGAACAGTGATACCATTTAATCTAACCCTAAGGCTGTGGGTATCTAATGTGGAAAGACAGTTGTGTGGATGTCTCCTCTCAGCACTAATAAGTGATTGCATGATCTACATCCCACCATTAATCTTTGAAGTTGTTGCTTGCATGGTAAGAAGCAATGTAAAGATGACACTTTGGAAGATGTGGAATACCTAAAATCTTGTGTGAAAGACAAGAGAGCATGGCATTGCTGTGATGTGTACATCATTAGCAGTGACTGTAACATTAATGAATGGTACCTATTATGTAAAAAATGGTCAAGGTTAGTGATCTACTTGCTGCTGTTTGTTAAGAAGGATCTTGTTTGGAAACCCAAGCTGACTGCAGGAAGAGTTATTGGTGAAAGTTGTTTGAAACAGTAGTGTTGCACAAATCACTGCACAGTTTGCTAATTTTTATGTGGAATGTCAGTTTGCTAAGTGTGTTTTACAGCCAAACAGTGAGATTCTCAGCTGCTAACTCCAAGGTGGTTTTGCAACAGGAGACAGTCTAATTTACTGTTCAACATAGATGTCTTTGGAATTGTATGATGATTGCCAAAAAATGCATGATTGCAGGTGATTGAAATTGGATGAGAATAGTCAGAGAAAACAATGTAAACCATAGCTGGCAGAGTGTGCTTATGCAGGTAGATGTATACTGAACAGTACTTGAATTCTGTGTTGCAAGCAGCAAGCTTAATGGGCTGGGGCATTCATCTATTGCCAGATTTTAAAATGGACTACCACTGAACAAGAAGCATCCTTAAGGGAATTAATGTATACAGCAAATAGGCAATGACTGTTACAACTACAATTTTTAATTCAGTGATTTTCTGGTAGATTTCCATGTTTTCCTTGCCATCTATTTAGGAGCAGCAGGGAGAAAAACACTCAGGTTTTGGAGACCAATTTGATCTATTGTTACCAAATCCAACACACACCTAGAGATGTCGTGGCAGTGTGAAATCCCATCTGCAGGGCACAGGTGGTCACTTGAAAGCATGGACCTTGTAAACATGTGTCCTTTTTATTTTAAACCTCACCTCTGTAGAAGACCTGATGGTTTTTCAGTTCTGAGCAAGAAAATCTTTTGGCATTTGTTGGCAAGCAACTGTGCTATATGACCCAGGCTGTCGAGTACGGTGCAAACAACAATCAGTACCATGACCCCTTTTCAAGTGTTGTGCCTCTCTCGACGAAGTGTGATGCACCCGTTTGCTCTGACATGCATGCACTGCTAGTCATGATCACACCTTGTGAAACCTATTACATCTCTGCATTCAGAATGGGTCAGTGCACTCAAGTCAACTGAAAAAGGTGCTGGAGAAAAGCTTTGGGGCAAGGACTTGGCATAATTAGATTTGAAGCCATTGAGCTGCGTGTATGGGGAGACCAGCTAAGCATGCTGCTTGCAGAATGAGAGTGCACACAAAAAAGCAAAATCGCAGGCCTTGGGATAGGCCAAGCTTCATGCTGCCACCTAATTCATATCAGGCTTGAAGGATCATCACCATCACCATCATCATCTAACTTTTACCTCTTTCTCACTGAGATCAGACAGTGCCCAATAAATAGACAATAATACAGTTCCTTTGATAGCAATCAGCCAGTGAGCACGGCTTCATCAGGAAAATACAGAGCCAGCAGGAGCTTGTGGCTCAATTCTTGCCAATGGCTTACAGAATGCCCTTGAGAGAAGACTAAGCTTACCTCTTCCTCATTCAGCCTGCTTAGTGTGTAAATAGGAGGCCTCTGAGAAAAAGTTCAATACTGAGAGGAGTAACCCATGACAAACAGTTGGAAAACAGAATTGCTGCAGAAGAACTGAACTTGCTCAGTAGAACTAAAGAGCTAAACATTGGGCAAACTTCTGTTCCAGATCATGGTGCAAAGCCTAATTTTTATTTCAATGAGAGCAGGCCCACTAAATCAATGGGCTTTGACTACATGCTGACACACCATGCCATATTTGACTGGATTGGTGTACTCTGGTTGGAACTGACCAAAAGGGCTCAGGTCTGTTCCTCAGCAATGAGAATCTCTTGGCCTCAAGATGTTGCTGGACTTGTTTCTCACCTTTGGCTATGGTGGATAGAGCTGATGAGAGCTGCAGTCCAACAGCCTCTGGAGACCAATCAGTTCCCACCCCTGCTACGCCTTCTCGTCACTCTTTTTATTTCCCCTCCTTATTTTCCTCTGTTCTGCCCAAGTCCTATATGGTTAGGAGACAAAATTAAAGTTAATAAATGAAGACTCCTATTGCATGAATGTATACTTGGAAGCAAGTCTCACTTAGTTCAATAGATTCCTCCCCCCGCCCAATAATCCCTACTAACATTTTATAGCCAGTGCTCTTCAAAACAGTGTTCCATGGTCTAGTGCTAGTCAACAAGCCATCAGCTGCTGGTTTGCAGTGAGTTTCCTAGAAACTATGTAAATAAGATAATATGCACAAATATGGTATGAGTCCCTGGTACATTGATAAGAAAAAGCTACTCTGCCACATCAGATAGGTTGAGAAGCACTGGCTTAGGCCAAGTTGTTTAGAGCCGGTCCAGACCACCTGCTCCCATCATTGGAGAATGATGCACATCTATTAAATTCTCTCTCTGGCAGTGCCATGCAGTTGTAATGTTTAAAATGGGCAACGGGGACTCAAAAGTAAATGCTGCAGTGTATTTCTTCACCTCCTGTTCATGGCTCCAGAAAGCCTGGAGAAACAGTAAAGGACAGGAATATGCCAACAGATTTGAGAATAGTCAAATGGTTGAAAAAGCTGAAAAATGGTTTCTATTGCCACTGATACGGCTTCTTAACATGCCCTACAGATGTGCATCCACACTCCTAGTCCACAGCCAAGGGGGGCTGCTTCAGAGAGATTCGGGTTTTGTCTGAAGCAATCTCTAAAGAAGCCTGAAGCAAACTGGGATGTTTCTGAACGCTTGGAGTCCATTTTGGAGAGGGACAAATGTACCTTAGGCATCAATTTAAGATTGATACATTTCCCTTTCAAACTCTCCTTAAAAAGAAAACACCAGGCAGACAAGGAAAGAAAGGAGGTGTATATCTTTGTGACTGACAGTTCTATTTTCCAATCAGGGAACAGCTTTATCAGGTCTGTGCTTTTTTAAAAAAAACTTCCAATCACAGTGCTTTGGGGAGCAGTGCATTCACCTCACCCTCCATGAAAGACTCAAATTGGTCTGTGGCCACTAAAAAAATGCTTGGCCTTTATTGTGCTGTTTTGGCCCTTTTCCCTTCATTCCTTTCTCCCCTAATTTCTTCTTTGTACTTCTAAATAAACGTTAGGGGTTTTCCTGAAAAGGCTGATGCTCAGGAATGTGCCTCTTGTTTCACAGTAGCTTTGTTTTGGCTTCAGCGCTCTTGACATGAAGATTGCTGTTAGAAGGGAATGACCAATGAGAGCTGCAACAAAATGTTGTGGTGTATTCTCACCTTCTGAAAGCAGTGTTTCAGTTGAGAATTCCAGCCATACTATTCCATGCTATCTCCCTTCTCCTTATTTTTCCTTTCCTACTAACAGCCAACATTCCATGGGTACTTAGTAAGTCCAGTCAGTCATCATTGCTCTGTTTTGAATTTTTGAGGGTGGGTAGCGAGATGTTCCCCTTAGGCGTTCTTTAAAATATTTGTTTTGTATTTCTGCAAATCTTCTGAAACCTTTCCTCCTGTAGCTCTATTCTGGGGCTGTTCCTGTCATCACTCATCATGTGAATTTGCTATTTTAGAGGGACTGATGGTGGTGGTGGTGATAGTGGCTACATGGGTGTACTGGAGACAGAGGCTCAAATTGATGCCCAGCCACAAAATTAAAAAAATCAGTTACTATTTCTTAGTCTAATCCATTTCATACCATTGCTGTGCAGATAAAAGTGTGTGTGTGAGAGAGACCATGCATAGTGCTCTAAGTTTGTTGGAGGAAAGGGAAGATGCAAATGTAATAGAAGTCATGTATAAATAATCCGGATTTTCTCAGCATCAGTAGTGTCCTGCTGTTTGGTATCTAGAACATACCATGACGTTTATGGATAGATTGAGTACAGTTATGTCACGATAGACAGAGAACAAGGTGAAACTAAGTATAAGGATTGGCTTCTGCTGAGATAATACTGTGTCCCAGTTATTTTTCAGAAGGGTTGAAGAAAATGTAACCATCGTTTTCACAAGGAGCTGGAGGTTGTCATCCAGTTAACCCGTCTCTCCAGAGGAATGACTTCCATCAACTTAAAGGGGTAGAGCAATTCCCTCTCCTCCTACAGCCCTGCCCCTCCCACATTTATCTTCTCTGGAGAGTTGAGGGATCCTCCAGAGCAGATCTGGAGAGCCAGTGTGCATGTGCATGCGTGTGTGTGTGTGTGGTATGACTGCTGGTGGCTTGATGAATCCACTCCAGGTTTTAATCCAAACTTTAAAAGAAATACCCAATGAACTGAAACCTATTTCCAAAATAAGTTCAGCACTTTAGTCAGCTCCTTTACAGTTTAGATTAAAACCTGGAGTGCACTCACTGCCACACTGACAATGGAGCCAAGAGCATCGCTTTTCAAATACTGTTCTCCAAAGAATTAGGAGAGTGATGAAGTTCATAAAACCTGACTCAGTGCAAGGGCTGGATAAAAATAATTTTTACCCAGTCACCACTAAGAATATAGCCTAGCCTCTAGCTGCTTATACAGGTTGAGTATCCCTAATCCAAAATGCTAGGGGCCACAAGTGGTCTGTATTTTGGATTCCTGCCCCCACCCCCTAATTTTGGAATACAGTACAGGGACCTGTATATAAAATGGTGTACGGCAGCAGTGGAGGTGTGTGTGTGGGGGTAACCTCAGCTGCCAGGCATGCATTCTTCGGTCTCCCCTGCCTCCAGGGAGAGGAGCAGGAGGGAGATGGCATGGCCAAATTCACAGCCAAACTTTGCACAAGTGGCAGCCATGGTGGCTGCTGCTGCTCTTCCTCCTCCACTACCACCCTCCAACTAAAGTGAGGTCTAGAGCAGGATGCAGCAGTGGTGGTGGCTGGCCACCATCCTCAGCCATGGCCTGGAGAAGAGCCCCATGCCTAAAAGACAGCCCCCTTCTCCTTTCCCCCCTGCTCCCACCACCAACCAGAGCCCAGATTCCAATCAATGCCTTTCTTACCCAAGTCTTCTGAGGATGGGAGCCCAGTAATCATAGCCAACTTTGACACTGGCAGCGGTGATGGCGAGGCTGCCAGCCACCTGCTTCTGCTTCAAGGAGGTGGCGGCAAGTCTCCTGGAGCTGGAGAGAGATGCAAGGATCTGTGAAATGGTGGGAGGCATGGATTCCCACCATTTCACAGATCCTCATGTCTCTCCCCAGCTGCGTCTCTCTCCAGCTTCACAAAAACAGTACAGGTACATATATGTTGTAGCTCCAAAAGTTTTGAATTGTGGAGCATTTCAGATTTCAGAATTCCAAATAAGGGATACTCCACCTGTACTAGTACCCACTGTTGGGATTTGGTCATTGAGGATTCATAGCCAAAGGGTCTACATTTCTGCATTGGTTGAGCAACAAGTGGATATGATACAGGCAGTCATTGCAGTCTACAATGCCAAATTTTCAGATGAATGCTGCTATACAGAAAGTACTCATAGATGTTGGACATACAGCTTCATCCTTAGAAACATTCTAGAATTGTACAGTTGGGATTGATTCTTCCATCACTATAATACTGTCAGGGTTGAGCCCACACAGATGTGAAAATTAATTAAGTACAACTGACTGCATGGATAGGGGTTCCTCAGCTTGCTTTTTCAAATTGGAGGCTCAATGCATGCCCTTTGCAAAAACAAAACAAAACCCCAAAACACAAGTCTAGCATAGAAGCTGGATATAATCTAGTTGCACCAAACATAGCTATTCTACTCAGAGCTAGCTCTGGTGAGCAAAGGAACAGAAGCAAGCTAACTAGTTTTCTTGCTGGCATTCACTGTTAGAAGCTCTGACACCACCCTTAGCACATATTTTTGGATTCAGGGAAATAAAGGTACCTGGTGACCAGTAAAAGGTGCCTCACCAATACAGAATTCAATGGCTTGGAACAGGGGAATCCAAAGAAATAGCTACTTCCATACAACCAGATCCATTTTACCATCAGTAGAAATGAGAGCTTGGCTACCGGCCACTTACCATCCAGGCAAGAGGAAGGTTCATCCTCTTCCTGTTAACAGCACAACTGAGAACTGGCTCTGCCCCCTTGCTCTTGCTACTGACACCAGGACCAGTGCATGTTTAATTTCATTCCTGTTGATAATTGCATTGTTAATTAATTCTGATCTTTATTTTTTTTAATGGAAGGTTTTTATTACAAGGAAGAGCTTTTGGCCATGAGATCTCCTAAGTTCAAGGGTAATACTAGGAGTGCTGCACCATGTGAATACAGAAGAGAGAAAATGCAAATGTGAGTGCCCTCGGTGTCTCTAGTACACTGAAAAAGTCTTGTTTCGCAAACCCGGCACCAGGCCTGTGCTCCTTAGCTTCAAAATGCAGCCCAACAATTGTTCACAGATCACTTCTCTGACCCCAGCATAAACAGTAGAGACCAAGAAACATCTGCTATAAATAGCTGAACACTGTTCTATAAGCACTGTCTCCTGCCAGTCACTATGCAGTTGTTTCTACCTTCTTGTCTAATGTGGTGACAATTATAGCAATGTGATAGTGTTATTTTTCAGCTGGGGGCTCTAGCAGGTGGGTGTCATCCATTCAGAACATTCATTCCTCTGACTGATCATGTTATTCCATGATGGTATCATATCATCCCAGCTAGAGTGAACCAATTAGCAATATTCATTTCAAAATGCTAAGTTTGGAAAAAGAAGCCCTGTTTATCTGCTGGGGAAAACAAGCAGCATGAAGAACGTGAGATTAGTATTTTATTACTGAGAATGGGTCTTTGAACAGGTGGATGGCATCTACCAAAACAGAAGCACAAGAAGAAAGAAGTAGATCTCCAAAGAGATCACCCTTCTTTGTTTTGGGAAGAGGCAGCATGGGGCTGCCCAGGCATAAGAACGGAAGTAGACCTTTGGAGGCTAGTGAAAGAGTTTTAAAATGCATCCATGGATGCATTTTGGAAGAAGCCTTCAAGTGGTCTACATAGAGAATGTTCAAAATATTTTTCTAGTTAGGTTAGGCTTATCTGCATTGATTATTTAATTTCACATGCACATAATTCTAATTTTATTTTATTTTATTTTAAAAAAATGCTGAAATGTGTTCAACTGCTCTTTTTTTTGTGGTGTAGGAACCTATGCCTATTCTTCCCATGTTATTTGGTGCCTCTGGTACCAAATTTTCTGTTAAAGAAGTAATGACTAGGAACATATCTACTTTGTTAACTGAAGTATACCTCTCTCTCTCTCTTTGTGTGTCTGTCTCTTACACAATCAAACACGGCAAAGTTTAATGATCTCCTTGGAAAATCAGAAGGTCATTAACTACTTGGTTGTCACATTTTATGGCATTTATAGATTCTGAAATAGTGGCCTAAATACTGTAAAGGCACCAGAGCCCATCTGCTTTTGGAAGCTAAGCAGGGTCAGGCCTGGTTAGCAATAGGAGGGGAGATTGCCAAGAAATACCAGGTACTGTAGGCCAGTGGCTCTTAACCCTTCCTTTACCAGGGACGCACTTTAAATATCTTTTGTTGCTGTGGACCCCTAAGACTTAACTCAAGATTTAAAAACCCATGAATAATATACCTAATAATAATAATAATAATAATAATAATAATAATATACAATTACATGATCCATTAAACCTTCCCTCAGAGGCACTGATGGGGGAGGGAAGACTTTTCTCCTGCTTCTTCTTGCAAGTTTGTGGCTGGAGCGGATTGAACGGCAATGTGCAGGCCAAACCCGCCAGCAAGCCAGTCTTTGCCTTGGCTCCTGTCATGTGGTCACTCTACTGCGGGGAGGAAGTGGGCCTAGCAGCCTTCATAGACCCCCTATGAGGACATAGGGGGTCTATGCGGCCCGCTGGGGATCTGGGACATAGATTAAAAACCACTGCTGTGGGCTATATTTCAGAGGAGAGCAATGAGAAAATCACCTCTGTGTATTACTTGCCTAAGAAAACCCTTTGAAATTTATGGGGTTGCCATATCAGTGACCTGAAAGGTGTAGATTCTGAAAGTACACTGGTTGATATGCCAGTTACTATTTATTGTTTATTTTAAGTATTTATGGTATTTACTAAATAAAATTTTAGGTATTTATGTCCCGCTCTTCAGCCACAAAGGCTCTCAGAGCGGCTTACAAATTGTTAAGCAATAGTACTTACACATCTACACCGCTGTATAGCATGCTAGGCACTAAGCGGGTTCCAATATGTGTTAGCTAATTCGTTTCTAGTCTGTCTATTGATATTCAAGGAAAGGATTGTGAAACATGCCACTTGAGATCTGCCATAACTACTACTTCTTGCGTTGAAAGTTGCACTATGGATTCTAGGATTTGGTCATTTCCCTTTGTTCTAAACACCCACTACTGGTGCTTTTTATAACTCTGTAACACTTTAAAAAACCCTCTAAACAAAAATGAGTGGTTGTAGGGAGAGAGAGTGCTGTGATCCTTGCTTCAGAGAGTGTACATTTTCACCCACAGAGTCCTCCACCGGTACTTTGAGCAGATGACATAGCCATGTAACTGCAGCCTCCCACAGAGCTAGGGGTTAATAGATGCATTTGCATTAAAATGCAAGGAGTAATGTAAAAACAAGTTTTTTTAAAAAAAAACAAGCACAAAGCTAATGGATTTTCTGTGGGTGGGGGGAGTGATGGTAGGAAACTGAAGTCGCTTCTTGAGAAGGAACAACAATTGGGCTGATCAGCTTGTTCTTGGTTCAGTGGGTACTTTTTCATCTCCTAACTAATTAAGGGTGGAATAAGCAAATGGTGCTGTACAAATAGAGAGGTCCACAACCCTCAAGAGACCCAATGAGATTCATCTATAAATCAGGAAGCATGCAAAGGAGGAAAGAAGCCTAAGAAGCTGCATATAGACATCTTTCCACTTTAAACCCAAACATATTCAGTGCTGCTGGCATGGCTAGACAGGAAAAAGGAGAATAATAGAAAATGTGGAACTGTATAGTGATAGAATGCAGAGGATTCTGGGCCAAACTGAAATGAAAGTGTAAGCCAGCAAGTTCTACATAAAAGGAAGGTCAGTATGTCTGCACAAGCTGTCCTACCACTGATCATCCCATACAACCTGAACTATTTTGTGCTGAAGTCAGGAAACAGGTATAGAAGAATGTTTATTTTCCAAGCTCCTGCTCTTATAGCGCTTAGGCTCTAAGACCCCTACAAACTAGGGATGCAAGAGACAGGTGGCTTGGAGCTGACCA
Source organism: Gambelia wislizenii (assembly GCA_030847615.1). Lineage (NCBI taxonomy): Eukaryota > Metazoa > Chordata > Lepidosauria > Squamata > Crotaphytidae > Gambelia > Gambelia wislizenii. The sequence goes on from JAUMIR010000001.1 coordinate 342,867,289, forward strand.
CATTTGTCTCCCATTGCCCTCTGTGTGAGTGCAGAGTGTGTCAAGCCACTTGGGTCACAGAGTGTTGTGCAAGTGGTTTGCCACCTTGAGAGCCTTGTCTAGGACCACAGCTCCCACAATCCCACAATGGACAGGATGGCTGGGCAGTTATGGGACTTGTAGTCCAAAAAGTAATTATTCCAAGTTTTAAACAGTGTATGGCATAATGGTACAAAACAGATTCAGATGACTTATTTCAAAGAATGAGGTGGTTGTTTCAGGCAGCTGATATTGGATGTCATGAAATGGCAGCCAATTCTTGCTTGCATATACTGATTTTTTTAAAACTTCTAAGAACAGGAAGAGGATTCTTATGGGATTTCCTGTGCCAAAATAACTTGACTGGCTGACATCCTGTTAATGTCATACACACATGTAAACTTCCCTTTTGTGTGTGTGTGTGTGTGGTGCCTTCAAGTCGCCTGCCAACTTGTGGTGATCCCATATATTTCATAGGGTTTTCTTAGGCAAGAAATACTCAGAGGTGGTTTGCCATTGCCCTCTTCTGAAATGTAGCCCACAGCACCTGGCGTTCATTGGCAGTCTCCCATCCATGTATGAGCCAGGGCCAACCCTGCTTAGCTTCCAAGATCAGATGGTATTGGGTGCCTTTAGGGTATTAGGCTTATGCCTGTGTATATCCTGTTTTGGGCACTGCAGATGTTAGTATTCTTTTCCCTCCTCCGCAGTGCCCAAAGCCACCTCTGAAGCTTCCATTACAGTCATTCTGTACCTTGGGGGAGCAGGCAGGATCAGAGAAGCATCTGTCTGTGTCCCCACAGCCAGATGCAAAATGTTTACATCAGAGCTAAGCTCTGTAGGGGTCCTCTGGAGATCTCAGGACTGATGTAATAATTTGCATTTGGCAACATGGACATAGCCAGATGCTCCTTTGATCCTTTGCATGAGGCATAGAATGGCTAGGCAGGGGGCCTTCAGAGACTGTAAATCCAGGAGTGGTCTATGGCTCATCCTAGAGTAGGCCCCCATGTGTAACTATTATGCTATGCTGACCCATACAGGATTGCAAACTTTGGGTGGTACATCCTATGCACATGTGCACACACACACAAATCTGTGTGTGTATGTTGGGTGTGGGTGGTTAGCTGCTTCACTTTAGGTAGCAAATGGTTTTGGCCCAGCTCTAAGATCACCAAAACAAGTGAGCTTGCTACAGGACTTGTGTCCACAGAGCAAGAGGGGCAAAATGAGTGAGTGCAAGGTAGTTGCACTCAAGCTGTGGAAATCCCTTTTCCTCAGGGAGGTTTGCCTGGTACTACTTCCTTCAATAACTGGCAAATAGTTTTAAAAATTTTCCCAAGGGCTCTAAAATCATGGTATAGTGTTTAACCCTTTAGCTTTCTTGGTTTCCCCCCTCTACTCTCTGTTTGCTTTGACAGTCCCTAATATTACCCACAGCTGGCTCTACTGTTAGATAAAAAGAGGTCACTGTACTAGGGAGCAGATGTTGACAGTGGCAGAAAAATGCTGGAAGGGAGAACTTGGCATGTGGCTTTCTGCCCCCCCTGCCCCCACCTAGCCTTCTGCCTCCAGATGTGGTAGAGGATATTTCCTCATCAACAGTGTTGCCAAAAGCGTCCACTGCTTTTACAGCTGGCTTTTCTTCATGGGGTGGGAGGAGCAATGGCAGGTAAATGTATTGGGCTGGCCCTGATGATTGTTTCAAGGCTATATTATACACTATCCTATTAGTATTTATTTTAAAACCACCAATAAATGTTGTTGTTAGAGAGTTTTCTGTAAATAGTATTATTAATCAGAGGCTGGGAAATTCACTTTTTTGGACTATAATTTCTAGAATGCTCCATATAGCCACTGGTCATGCTGCCCAGGGGAATCTGACAGCTGCTCTCCAAAGAAAGTAAAGTTTCCAAGTTCTGAAATATTTTTTAAAACACAGCATGTGGCGTTATTAGCTGCTGTGATCTTGCAGAAAATTCTTCCTGTTTCCAAATAAAGTGTCATTTGTTACAAGAGTATGAGTAAAAAAAAGTCATCTAAGGGATCTTTTTTTTTAAAAAAAAATCAGGTGCCATGTCTAAGGGAATTATAGAATACTTAAAGGCCCTTATCAAATTAGAATTATACTTGTACTGATAAATCATTGTCATTAGCACCTTCCAGTCAAAGACTGCAGAAGTCTTGATACAGTTGAGAATAAATCCAACAGTGCAACCCACTGTTTGATGAGAAATCTTGAGTACAGTTGCATTTTATTGTTGTCTGCTTTCAATTCATACTGTACTGACTTATGGCAAACCCAACATGGGGTTTCCTTGGCAAGATTTTTTCAGAGGGGCTTTGCCATTGCCTTCCTGTGACTTTCTCAAGGCCACCCAGTGGGTTTCCATGGCTAAGTGGGGATTGAACCATCATCTCCCAGCACTCTAGTTCAACATGGAAACCATCACACATATTTGCTCCCATGTAGGCATAGTTAAATTTGATCCAAAACAGGGTTCCTATTTCCAGCTCAAGTAGAACAGAAGACCAGATTCTCCAGCTACTTCCTTCCTTCTCCTGTCGTTGATATAGAGAAGAAACTGGCCCAGGAAGAAATCTGAAATCCAAGCCAGGGTATGGCTATGGAGTTGGGGGGGGGGGCATTGTTCCCCAAAAGAATTCTGCTCCCCCATGAAATTTTTCTTCAGTCCCCAAATTTCTAGCATTGTAGTGCATGAGACACTGAAAATTAGTCACACCTAGAACTCTTTATATTTGCTTTGTTCACATTCCTTTAGGAACTTTGCCTGTCCCTCTTTGTCAGATGCCTATACTACAACTCTAAATGCTCAGCTGAAGTTTTAATTCACAGCAATGTTAGAAAGGAACATTCAATTGGCAGGATGGAGTTTTTATTTTGTGGGGGGCATTTTGAGAACTATACCTCTAAATCTAGCCCAGTGGGATCAGAGTGTTTCCAACCTTGAAAAAGCTACTTTTTCCTTGGATAATCACTTTGGGAGGGGAATGCTGGGAACTGTAGTAAAAAAAAAAAAAAAAAACTTTCCCAAGCACAGAAACACACTGGCTCTGCTGGGTTGGACTAAGAGGCACTTTCCCTATCACCTTGGACTATATCTCCCAGAATCCCCCCCCCCAAAAAAGTTGTAATCCAAAGAGGTAATTTTTCCAAGCTCTGCTCCCCCTCCCCCAACTGTGTCTCTGGGAAGCCAGATATAGAGAGCATCATGATCTAGAGCATGGAACACTACCCAGAAGGGAGAACAGTTGCTATCTCAGATAAGTGTCTTACGGCATGTGTTTTCGATGCAATTATTAAAACAGAGCAGGAAGGAATGCCATCTAGTCCCTGCTCTGACAAGTCCCTGACAAGCAGTTCTCTGCAAATGCAAGGAATATGAATCCACAGTCTCCATAAGCAGCCCCTCTTCACTGCTCAGCTTACAGTTCAAGACAATACTCATGTTTTCCTTAAAAACTCATGTTTTTCCTATGGCAAAAACCCATTGGATATTATCCAGTCTTCAGTGACTCCCATTTCCCCCATTTCTTCTGACATTCTTTTAAACAACTTGCCCATTTCCCTAATCTTCTTTTCACAAGGCTAAATATATCCAGCGCCTTCAGCAGTTCCTCATATGATCTGCCTTCCAAAACAGCTACTCTCCTCACAGCCGTAGCTTTCTTTGGACTTGTTTCTAATTTCTGTGTCACACAGATGCCACAGGCACAATAGCCACTTGACAGGCATTATAGCATCAGCTGTATGCCCACTGCTATTAACTCTTACTGGTAAATGTCTACATGGCCAAAGACAGAAGAACTTTCTGGCCAGGAGTTCCAGTCAGCCTACTTAGGAGACTGGAGACTTTCACACACTGTTATAGTGTTACTATTCCACTTTATTTGCTATGGCTGCCTCCTGTGGAATCCTGGGATTTGCAGTTTAGGGAGGGGCATTTACAACTCTCAGCCAGAGAGCTCTTAGGCCTCACTAAACTACAAACCCCAGAATTCCACAGGAGGAAGCCAGAGCAGTTAAAGTGGAATAACACTATAACAGTGTAGTGTGAAAATCTCACTGTTGTTTCATGTATGACCAAAGGTGCTTACTTTCCCATCACTGACAGAAAAACAATGGCGGCACCATGTTTGGCAGTGGAATGCACTGCCTCAGACTGTGGTGGAGTCTCCTTCTTTGGAGGTTTTTAAACAGAGGCTGGATGGCCATCTGTCGGGAATGCTTTGATTGGGTATTCCTGCATGGCAGGGGCTTGGACTAGATGCCCCTTCTGGTCTTGTCCAACTCTATGATTCTATGTATACACAAACAGAAATTTCGACCTGCACTGCAACCCTAATTCCATGCCAGTGGTAGCAGGTGGCATCTATGTCAATGGGCTGGTGAATCTACTTTGGGGTTTGCTGTTAAGCCTTCAAGTTGATTCCAACTTGTGGTGACCTTATAACAGGGTTTTCTTGGTGAGATTTGTTCAGAGGGGGTTTGCCATTGTCTTCTTCTGAGGCTGAGAGAGTGTGACTTGCCCAAGGCCACCTAATGAGTTTCCAGGGCAGAGTGGGGATTTTAACCCTGGTCTCCTGGAATTCTAGTCCCACACTCAAACCACTGCTCCATGTTGTCACCCACTTTGGGTTTCAGTCTGATCTTTAAAGGCATTGTCCATGGGGCTGAACCCATTTTGGGCATAAGCTTATGTACTCTGGATGGTGCTTGGAATTTAGAAACCTGGAATGTTCTGCCCCAGCAGACATGGAAGCCACTGCCACTCCCTAAAACTGACTTTTCATCTGTGTTCTACCAGGCATTGCTGTGTTGGCTTGGTCCACTCTGACTTTGTGTGTATATGGATTTGTTTGAGCTCAGATGCCCCTAACAATAGCAACATGTTTTGAATTTACCTATGCATCTCTCAGACAACATCATTCTCTGGCAGTCTAAAGGTGTATAAACAAAAAATAAATCTGCTAAAACCCTTTGAACACCCCAAAGCTTTTCCAGACCAGGGAGATAATTAATTGACCATTGACTCCATATGCTGCTTTCCTGTTGCTAAACACTGCCATTCTTACCCCTTCCTGGGACTCTCTTCTCCTTTTTTACTTCGAAAGGATCTACAGACATAAAGGTACTGAGGAGCTTTCATTTCAAATAAAACATGAGGACCAGCTTCCCAGATTTCTGCATTGTGAAGTCAATTGGACACTATGGGATTCTACCTTTCATGGATCCAAGTCCACTTGTATGTCAATCCAATTAAAAGGGAGACCAAGAAGGAGCTAATTAAAAAGTAAAGCCCAACAAGACCCTGGATGATACCTTCAAAGGAGAGAAAACTCCCATACCCTTTGAAAATGAGTTTGCACTTGGCTGCTCACTTGTGCACTTAGAACTATACTGAATCTCAGTCTGATGCTTTGGCTTAGCCTGCTTGATCCTAATAGTGGATTCTCAAAACAATGGAAACTAGGGCCCAAACACTGTTTCTCAGAATAACCTGCTAGCAATATATCAGCTCCCTATGTGCATTTCTGGTTTCAAAAACTGCCTATTTTTACTGTGTTCCCTGATCATTTAAAGGTAACCTTTTCACTAAGATATATTAATCTGGCTTGAGTTTTTTCAGTATTACCCATGTTAGCCTTATCTTTCTTGTGATTTGGTGGACAATGCTTTTAAAGTGGAGTTGGCTGGAGCCAAGAAACACCCTTGATGTAAAAGCTTGGAAGTGGAGCTTTCACTGATCCCACAATTATACTATTTCATAGAGACCCACAACCTCCAACTTGTTACAGATATAAAATGAGGACACAAAGGGCCAAGCAACATCTGAGTGTGGTCAAGACAGCAAAAGTTATTAACGAGGGAGAACATATGAGCTAGGAGAGGCTGCAGCAAGTTTGCTTTTGCCTGAGCCTAGTGGAAAGGGCAAGATCCCACAACCTCCCCTTTCCTCCCCTCCTCTCTTCTCCCTTCCCCATGCTGAGTTGAGTACAAACTACCATCTGGCAGCAGTTTGAACTTGGCTGGCAGCAATTAAAGTAAGCTGAGGACAAAGGAGGAAAGTGGGAAGAAGAGAGAGAAACTGGAACATTTTAAAGTCTGTTGAAAAAGGGGAGGACAGAGAATTAATTGGTACCTCTGACAAACAGGGACAGTTGGAGGGTATGGAGCCTGGTACCTTTGCTCCATTGGAGTTAGTGGTAAAACAATGGCAGTGGTAAAATAGTGGCAGTTATTCCATTGGAGTTAAAAGCACAAAATCTGATAAGGGTAGCCTGGATTTGGTTAAACATCACAATCAAGTGAGCTACAACCAAGTGAGCTATAAGCTAAGCAGGATCAGGTCTGTTTAGTATGTTGATGAAAGCATACTAAGGAATACCAGATGGTGTAGACTGTATTATAGAGGAAGGCAATGCCAAACCAGCTGTGAGTATTCCTTGCCTGAGAAAACCCTATGAAATCCATGGGGTCACAATAGGTTGACAGCTGAAGGCACATATACAAAAACAGCATAGCAGTTCTATATATGGCACCATAAGGGAGATTTGTAGTTGATCTGGGGAAACCTAAACATTTCTGGGTGATCCTGTGGCTGTGCTTTGCCCAGTTCATGTATTCTTCAAGATTCTTACCAACACAACCTTCTTAACTATGCTGGAAACCCCCTACAAATTCTGAAGTATAATGCACTCCTGAGACTTCAATAAACCATAACCTCCATGTCTCACATATCATTCAGCTTAAATGGCTAACTGGAAAAAATACCACAAGCCTGGGAAAATATTGGCCAACATTAAGGTAAAACAAGGCACAATAAACTTCCCATTCCTCCCAAGGATGTCTGTGACAATGTCATACTCTGAGATAAGGTGATGGCACAGGCTTCAGATTAGCCCTTGGTGCTTGGAACTTAGAAGCTGTCACCAACAGGGAAAGCATTTAAAACAGATTAAAAACCACACACTTCAAACCACTCTGACAAAGCTGCCTTTACAGATCACAGCAAGGAGGATCTGAAGGTCTGATAGGCAGGGATTTCATGGATAAGAAGACCAACACCCTGTTTGTAAAGAGGGAACAGAAAAGTCACCTCTAGGAGGGTTTGTCAAGCTTCAGAGTAATGTAAAGAAAAACTTCATGGCAACAGAAGAGAAGAAAAATCTTTCCTTAAGAGTTATTAGGCTGCTTTATGCCAAAGGGGGTAACATCAGTAGCCAGGACAGTGCAATGGGTTAGTATGCTGGCAAATCAAGTTCATGTTTGGATATGAAGTTCATACAACATCTACATGTCCACCATTTACAGTTTCCACTTGAAAACTGGGAGAAAAGACATGATCGGTCCCTACCTGCACCTGTGTCACACATGCCATTGTTGCTCAACTGATGCTGAAACCTAGGTCCCATGGATACAAGAATCTATCAATGAATTGTAGACTAGAGGAAATTAGAAGGTCATATAATAAAGCTCGTATATGAAGACCAGATTCCTCATGTTCTGAAGACCCCCAAAGAATACCGTTCTAGTTACACTGTGTCAAAAGGACATGTGTCTAGTTTGTGTCATGGTAAAACAATGACTGTAGGGCAAAAAACATATTTGAAAAAATCAAATAAGCTTACTCTCAGAAAGGGTAACAACCAAGAGCCTATGTATCTGTGGGTGTTAAGTGACAGTCAGTATTGCTTTAGTTGGAGATCCCAACTGATAAGAAAGTTGAGGAACCAAATGAATTCAATGGCTACAATTATTCCTGGAAGGAAGCAGTGAGAGAAAGGTTCTCACACAGATACGAGAAGAGGCTTTCCTTATACTGAGAAAGTCCCCTCTGCTCCTCATGTTAAAGGATGAGAGTCTATCCCTGAAACAGGGAAGTTGACAGGGAGGAGGAAGTTGTCTTCTCCTGGCAAAGGGCACTCAGTGTAGTGGGCAGAATGATGACTTGGGGATGCTAGTAGCTATACAGTGGAAGCTCCCTACATTACACCATGCTGCCCTTTTCAAAGGTGCCAACTGTTTGCCTCCACACTGAGCACTTACCTAACAGAATGACAGACAAGTTCAAGACACACACATACCACACACACACACACAGAACAAAAGAAAGAGGGTAAAAAGAGTGAGGAAAAACTTACAGGAAAGACTTCATATCCAAGCCTCGGTTCCGAATCTGCCCCACCATATGGTCCCAGCTCCCAGGGTTGGAGCGGCTACGGCCGCCAGCTGTCCTTTGCTTGGAGCCAGCGGTGGTCCCTTGCCGTGACTGCCCACTCCGACAGCCCCGGGGGTTGCCACTGGTGGTAGTGGAGGAGGAGCTGGTGTGGGACTGGAGGTGACCCAGGCTCTGGCTGGTGGTGGGCTGGCTGTGGTTGGGTTTCTGGTGTTGGCTGAGTGGCTGCTGGAGACTCTGCTGGCGCAACAGGGTGCGTGGGCGCTGGCATTTCGGGTCTCCTGCTGAGGTGGGGATATACTCAAGGGTAGTGGCTGTGGACAGGGTGGAATCCTCAAAACTTGGGGAGGCAAAGGGCAAGGGAAAGGAGAAAAAGGAGGAGAGGAAGGTCAAGGGACAAAATTGGAGGAAGGAAAAGCAGAGAGTTAGAGAGAAGATGCCCCAACACAGCACTCTCTCTGCCAGGCACCTTCGGAAGCCACAGACCATCTTGGGGGGTCGCAGCCCCACCTCTGCTTCTCGAGCAGCATCCAGCCCCTGCCCTGTGGCCATGTTGCTTTGGTTTTGTTTGGCCTTCCTCGACCCACAGATGGTTTCCAGTCTTTGGGCTTAGAGTGTGGGACCTCTTGTGAAGCGACTTCTCCCTTTCCTCTTCTCCTTAGCTTGTAAGGAGAACTTGGAATGCCAGCCCTCCTTTCAAAGCTAATTAGGCTGCTTTGTGAAGGCAAACTCCCCAGGTGCCTGTCCTCTTCCTCCTGCTGCTGCTGCTGCTGCTAGTACTACTGCTGCCGCCGTTGTGACACGTGGCATGCCCAAGAACCACTTTCCCCATTGCCTAGGTCTGAATCAGCACATCTCACCAAAGTGGCAGTGGGATTAGGAAAAACTCTCACGTGTTCTGGGAATGGAGTTGCAGAAATGATTGGCCAACCTGGTGGCATACTCCATGGCTGCATTTCCTCCTCCAGCTGTCCCAGTCGGGTTGTGGCACTGTTCTATTCCTGTCTTGAATAGGTAGCACTGTCCTCGAGGGCACATAATTATTCTGTTATACAATATATGTGCCACCTTTTACGGGCAGGTTTCTGTCCTGTTAACAACTGCATGAGAGCCAGAAATGCAACTCCTGTAGGTTTCCGTGCCACTACATGCCAAACTTCAGTTGTTGCTTTTTGTGGAGGGCATACCATGCAGATTGAAAAGACACAGAAACCTGTCCAATAAGCAAGGAATTAAAGCAATCATACAGATCATGGCAGTAGTGTCTGGAGCTGGCTAGACCAGGCATAGATGGCTTCTTAGTATTTATGTTCCTTAAAAAGCTGCTTATTGTCTTCCCTCAAAATGAAAGAAAATCTTCGTTGAAATTTGGGAGGCTGCTGGAGAAAATACTTAGACCTTATACATTATACACTGCCAAAAAGCACTGTGTGTGTGTGTGTGTGTGTTTGTGTGTGTGTGTTTGTGTACATGCACATGTATGTATGCATAGGATTTCAAGTGAAGAAAAAAAAAGGGGAGGGTGGTATGGAGGTGTTGAGTTTTTCCTCCACCCTCTGTTTGCCCCTCATCGCACAATCAATCCTCCCACTTCTACCTTCTCCCAGGTATTTTTTCTTCTGTCTGGCCTTAGCTTTAGTCTCAAACCTGAAATTAGGAAAGAAGAATTTGGGGAAGGATTGTGTTTTCACATGTGTGTGTGAGAGAGAAAAGATCTAGCATGCTGCTCCTACAACCAGCTGTGTAAGGTATAGCTATGGGTGGGGGGTGGAATGAGGCCATTGCCCCTCCCAATGAGAATTCTTCCCCCGGGGACAAAATTTTCCTTTTTTCCCCAAATTTCTAACATTGCAGTAACTTAAAACTTCAGTTGAACATATAGAAATACAGTTCAGGTATCCAAAGAAAAGTTACTATGAACACAACAAATGTGATAGCCATGTTTAAATATTTGAAGGGGTGTCATATTGAGGATGGAGCAAGCTTCTTTGCTGCTGCTCCAGAGAATGGAACACAGAGCAAAGGATTCAAACTATAGAAAAAGAGATTCCATCTAAATATTAGGAAGAACTTCCTGACAGTAAGAGCTGTTTGGCAGTTGAATACACTGCTGCTTGGGATTGTAGTGGACTCTCCTTCTTTGGAGGTTTTTAAACAGAGGCTAGATGGTCATCTGTCAGGCATGCTTTGACTGTTTTCCTGCATGGCAGGGGATTGGACTGGATGGCCCTTGTGGCCTCTTCCAACTCTATGATTCTAGGTGTGAATGATTTTCAGTGTCTCACTCTTTGCAATGCTAGAATTTCAGAACTGAAGGGAAATTTCATGCATGGAGCAGAATTCTTATTTCAGAGGGCCATGCCTTCATGTTGTCCTCACTGTAGCTAAAGCCCTGCGGCTGTGTCTCTGCTTTAATGGGACTTGGCTTCTTTCTTGATTGTCTCACATGACCAGTGTTTGAAGATGCAGGTTGGTGATGGAAGAATCACCTGGTTACAGGTGTGGTTGGGTCTGGCTGGGTGACATTTGAGTATATCAAATGGGTCAACATTTGATACCAGCACAACACATCTCCAGAAGCAGAAGAGCTGTCACCAGTTTTCCTCATGGTCCTTACAGACTTTAATTATAGGGACCATTGTGTATACTTGCACAGGAATAAACCTGTTTTTATCCCTTACCATTTGTTCAGTAGGGAACTTCAGCCAAGCACCACTGCTTGATGAGTGCTGCTATATATACACTAAGCATATGCCTTAAACATGTAACAGTTCAAGGGCATGTCACAGGCTAAGTAGATGTGACACAGAAACATATGCATAGAACCCAGATGCCGCCTGCCACTTTGGAATTAGAGAGTGTAAGGAGCAATAGGAGAGAAAGTGGGGGCACATAACTTTATTTTATTTTATTTTATTTATATTTAATCTTTCTGTTAAATGGGAGTCAAGGCAGCTTACAACAGACACAGAAATAAATAAATAAATAAATAAAGTTGTCATCCCACAGGAGGCAAATGCCTCTTGTGGAGGCAAAATGGAGTGAGAAAATGTCAGGCAGGAAAAGAGTGGAGCACTTCTACACCCTGCCCTTCATATGCCATGAATTCCTTCTCTGAAGTGTTTTTTCTAGAAACACACACACACAAAATGGTAGTGAGCCTCTAATATGCACATTTGTGTACAAATGTGTAGTGAGGCCTTTCGCTAAAAGGACAGAGGCATTAATTGGGAATGGATGTAATAGACCAAGCTTGGAAATGCCTATATCCTGGAATCCCTCAGAATACTGGGTGTTACAGTTTGAAGAGGAAATTTTCCAAGCTCTGGCAATATATGTAATATGTAAAATGGCTATATATTTGTACATGAGAGAGAGACCTTTTGTGGTCATTAGCCTGTGGACTGTGAGACACGAGACAGAACAACTGGCTCAAAAGACAATACACAAAGTGCAGATAACTGTCAAAAGACATGACAGAGCCCCACAGCTAACCACATAAAGCAGGTGGTTGAGCACATTATCCAAGTGAACAATGCAAGTAACAGCTAACCATTCAGCCAAAGACAGGAAAAGAACAGATGTGACTCTTTATATTGTCAAATGGAAGAAAGAAAAACAACCAAACAAACTGGAGACAACATGCAGGTAGGTTTACTTTGGGTAGGTGGGTTGCGGGGAAGAGGCATGGCCAGGGCTGTTCAGTTTGGGCTAAGGAGATTTTCAGACCTGCCAAAATGCCTGTTTGCCGCGCGAGCAGCCTCCCGAGACTGCTGCGCGGCAAGGGTCTACTTCGGACGACGCTGTGCCTCTCGCGAAACCGTCCGTGTCACTTCCGTGAAGCTTCGGACGGCTCAGCGCCATATTTCAATCACGGAGGTTGCCCGAGATTGAAATATGGCGCTGAGTCGTCCGAAGCTTCACGGAAGTGACACGGACGGTTTCGCGAGAGGCACAGCGTCGTCCGAAGTAGACCCTTGCCGCACAGCAGTCTCGGGAGGCTGCTCGCGTGGCAAACAGGCATTTTGGCAGGTCTGAAAATCTCCTAAGTCTTCACTTGCAAAATTTGATGGGAATTGGATAGGCAGCAAGCATTTAAATTCTTGGGTAGGGGAACCCACTTAGTAACAGTGAAAACTACCTTAGAATGGTCTCCCTATTGGTCCACCTAGCTTAGTAATGCCTCTACTGACTGGCAACAGCTATGCAGGGTTTCAGGTAGGGTTCTTTCTCCAGCCTGGAAGGGTGATATCAGGGATGAAACCTGGGCCCTACTGCATACAAAGCACATGTTCTGCTACAGATCCATACCCTCTTCCTTCATTTAATTAGAAGGCCTTATATTTGTATGATTCTCATTAAAAGCTCAGTGGCCTTATTGTGGGAAGAGCCTTACATGGCTGGCTATCTCATAGAATCAAAGAGTTGGAAGAGACCACAAGTGCCATCCAGGCCAACCCCAGTCCAATCCCCTCTTATGACCTCCTGTCATCTTGCCATTGCCTCTTAATTACCTGAAGCCACCTCGGATGTGTTCCTGTATCTCTTGTTGCCCAGGTTCTAAATCTTGCAAGAAGCTGCAGTGTTGAGTTTCATAACAGAGGGCAAATTGGCATACTTTGTACTGATTTGTATAATTTCTTTAGAACACAGATTCTGTGTTTCCACAGTACAGAATTTGTTTTTCTTCCTTAAAAAGAAAATGTAGAGGGCTTTTTTTGGGGGGGGGGGAAATGCCTGTTCATGAACAGCCCTGCTTACGATAAACTTAGAGATGAGGAATGAATGTGTTGGGAGGGACACAGAAGAAACATGGTATGGTAGATGACAGGATGGCTGAGAAAGCAAGCTATTGAAGGCATAACTGTTAAAATTATGGTAAGTGCATTTGGGTGAACTCCGGAAGGACATGGTTGGCCTCCATCTCAAACCGAGATGGCCAATCACTGAGGCAGACAGATGGGCACATGACAGGAGAGAGGTGCCCAGTTGGCTCATCAACCCACCAACCTCACTGATTCTCCCCCCAAGGGATGAACATTTAACAGGACTCTCTAGAGCAGCAGCCAGATGGGGCTGGTAGCCACAGACTACTCACAGGCCAATTTGCATTAAAAAAATCAAGATTCTTAAGCTTAACCAAGGAAGCATGAAGCCAGGGCCTCATAGCAGAAGGGATCTAGTATCCCTTACTTGCTGCTGGCCTGGCCTGAAAGCCATCTTTACCAGAAGCAGAAAAAATGCTGATGCCAGAGGCTTACAGTGGCAAAGTAGTTGCATCTTTTTGAATAGTGCAGAGAAGAGTAGGAGAAAGAAAGAAAGAAAGAAAGAAAGAAAGAAAGAAAGAAAGAAAGAAAGAAAGAGAAATAAAGGCTGAGAAAAAGAAAGAGCGGAGGGGGGTTGTGAAAAATCTGCATAAATAGAGCCCCATTCTCTGCCCCACCCATTTTTCTGCTTTCAGCTGTATTCAGGCATACACCTACAACTAAGGAGGCTGCTTATACATCATGTTCTGAGCCCCTAAGCCCAGCCCACCTGTTGTGTCAGGCATGAGGCAGGAATAGGCCTTGCTCAACCACTGCTTTCCCCACACACAGTGACCTCGTTTCAGTTTTCTATCAAATCCTAAATTAGTCCAATTTTCAACCTCTCACTCACAGGAAACTAAAATTGGTTCCTCTAGGCCTGGAGCCAGCAGAATATATAAATGTCTATCAAGGGTAATTGCTATGCGGGAAGCAGTCCCAGTGCTGTAGGGGGTGTACCAGCCACACCTGGCCTGCTAGTATATCTGCAGGTCTCGTACCTTATCCCACTTCCAGCTCTCACCACACAGGGCCAGACAAGGTACAAGCAGACAAAGAAGAGCTATCTTGGCCAGACAGACAAAGCAAAGTAGCACACTATCACAAAGACACACGTACCAGAGATACAGGGACAATCCGGTCACAACACTCTTTGTACTGATGGACATAGGACAGATAAGTTTTGTTGTTGTGTGCCTTCAAACCATTTCCGACTTATGGTGAATCTAAGGTGAACCTATCACAGGGTTTTCTTGGCAAGATTTGTTCAGAGGGGTTTTTGCCTTTGCCTTCCTCTGAGGCCGAGAGAGTGTGACTTGCCCAAGGCCACCCAGTGGATTTCCCTAGCGAAGCAGAGATTTGAACCCTGGTCTCCAGAATCATAGTCCAACGCTGAAACCACTATGCCACGCTAGCTCTCCAGTTACTTTTACTCAACTGGAAACAATTATTTAGTCAAGAAAGGCATCAAAACCTAAGACTAATTTTAAATGTTAAAAAACTGAATATGATGTTGCATATTTTCATTAGCTGCCTGAGCAAATCCCCTCAGCCCTAACTATCTTTTGTGTTCTCTATAGTACAACTGCTTTATAACATATGGAGTGTTTTTCTTTCTTTTTTGAAATACGTGGGACAGATATTTCTGCAAGTTTTAGAGAAGAACAGGCCAGGGTAGTAAATTTAGCAGTATAAATGTACCCTGGATGGATAAAGCTTTTCAGTGGCAACTGATGATGGATGTTAGTGTGAAGAATTCGTGAGGTGAGGTTGGGTGGGGCCTGGGAGGAAACTTGAATCATTTTCTGTTATATGGGAAGCTGAAATGTTGCACCATGTGAAATCTTGTTCCTGCTCAAATACACATTCTGTGTCACATTTTGCAGTGGTATGATAATCAACACTAGTTCTTTCCAGATATTCTGGGCTTCTCCAAGTGCAAGAGGTCAGATCTTGAAAAAAAATACTGTGATGACAGCCAGAATCCCGCAGACAGCATAGCCACTAGTCACTGGGGGGTGGGATTTGTGGAGTTGTATTCCAAACAAAGTTCTGCACATGGGCTGGACTGTTGGAATCCTATTGGTGAGTCACTTTTTTGACCAGGATGTAATGGTGGTGGTGGTGATGGGACAAATTTTGCTGCTCTCCTTGCCATCACTACAGCTGGAGAGACCTTTCTGTGTCTTACTATGCCATAGACTCTGCCACCAGTTATTACACTAGCAAATAAAATCTTGACTAAAGACCCCACCCCATATGCTAATTAGAACATATGAAGAGAGTACAAGCATGTATGTGTGGATGCTCTTTTCCCACCTCCTAGTGAGCATGGAAGATCATGCAAAGAAATGGCTGCTCCAGAGATGCTGGCTACTTCTCCCCCCAACTAAAAAAGAAAAACAACATGTTCCCAGGACATATGATGCAACCCCTTTGCTAAGCTAAGCAAACCAAGCCTGGCTTTGGCCAGCACCTATATGGGAAACCAAACAGGAACCCTATATATACCTCCTTGAATTCCATGGTGGAAGAATGGTATATTCCCTTGTTTACTTGTTATGAGCTGAAAGCTGTTTGCAGAACTGTAAAAGAACATAATTTCTGGAAATGGGGGATATATGGTTTGGGAACATTGCTTTGAGACTAGAATTTGTAGATGTTACTCTGAAGATTTCCACTAGCAGTTGTCCATTTTTTAAAATTTAAAAATGCTGTTGTGCTTAGCAAAAGCAGATTATTGGGGGGGCAGTGTGTGTGGACAGGGCAGGATCTACTGGCTTCTTGGCACAAACAGGTTGGTTTCTGGTGGGTCATGCAGGAGTCAGAGTATAGGTTGGCAAGTTATATTTGGAGCCAACAGCAAAACCTAGTTGTTAGCTTTGATGTTTATAAGCACATCTTAGACACACTTCACCTGCCTCCCCATCCTACGCTGATTCTTTGACACAGAATGGTTTTACTCACTGGGTCAGTAAAACAGATAATGGTTGGTAATCTGAAACATCACAGAAATACCTCTAATAAACATACTAGTATCACTTTAGCCCAGCCTTCCTCAATATGGTGCCCAAAGGATGCAGTAAGACTCTAATTTTTGCTATCCACCTATGATGGGGAGAATGGGAGTCATAGTCCAACACTTCTGGGGGCATCAGATTGGGGATAAATGCCTTAGCCCATTTATCTAAGGAAGGGATAAATACATGTAAGAATGGCATATGCAGTTTGAGCTTTGTTCACTGTTTCACCAAAGCAACACCCATACCCAAATATGCCACCTGCTTTTACCATGGAACGGTGGCCCAGCATCTAAGTTGGGCAGAAACAGCAAGCCAAACTCTTGCTTCATGTGTTGTTTCCTCCAAAGGCACCCATTATGAGTGGCCACTCTTTGTTTTGTGAGGCCCTTTCAGTAAAGTAACCCAAGGCCAGATTAAAGTGCTTAAGGCCCTGCAGACCTTTGTTCTGCACATGATGTGTGACATATTCTAGGATTAGTACAAAATCAAATCTAAGTACCATAGACTGTAGTACAAAAATCTGCAATTTCAGTGAGACTAATGGCCAAATACCATGCATCTTTACCCAAATTATGAGCACTTAAGCAACGCACAAGATATCAGTGTTAATCAAGGCAGTAGTAATTGGAAAATGAGGAAAAAAGCAACACATTCTCCTTCAAGTGCTGGGCCATTAGCCAGTGAAGGACTTGGAGCCATTGCACTAACTGATCCATTGACAATCTGGGACTGAGTGTCCCCAGTGTCCCCCTCTCACACCTCCTCACTATCACTTGCCCATTCCCTCTGGTCCCAATACACATGACCGCAGAAAGGGAGAGGGTGAGGTGAGTGGAGGCTGTTTCAGTCCTCCCATTTCCTGCCATTGCCACTGCTTTGCACACTCAGTGTGGGCCAGTGGACAGGCAGAGACTGTGCCTTTAACTCAGATCCACAGTGCAGGTCATCAGTCTTTTGATCTCTTGCTAAGGACATAACACAGCAAGAGATTTCAACAGGGTAGCTCCTTGGGTGTACTCAACAAATGGGCTACTAGCCATTTCCTTCAGCCACAGATGTTTTAAGAAGCCACAGAGGAATGCTCGTACACTGGAGTTAAAAAAGAAAAGCAAGAGCTGGTATAAATTAAATTTGGCAACATGATGGAAGAGAAGTCTGCTACTAAAGACCTCCCTGCTCAGGATACTGCAGACTTCTACAGCTGCAAAAAAGGGCTGGGATGAATTGCACTCCAGAACTGTGCATGTGGACATTGCTCTTTCAAATTGCCCTGTAGTTCACTGCATGTTTCCTCTGAAGCATCTAGCCAACAGTGTGGCCAACAGTGGCTTCTGTGTCAGTGAGTGGACAATCAGTTCCAGGTTTTAGCATGAACTTTTAAGAGGCTATGGAAAGTGCTCAACCCTATCCCTAAAACAGGTTCAGCATCTTGGATAGCTCCTTTAAAGGCCAAATGATAATAGGGAGCAGATTCACCACCCCACTGACCTGGAAGCCATCCACTGCTTTTAGTGGCCACTGCTAAGGAGCCCTGGTGGCGCAGTGGTTAAATGCTGGTACTGCAGCCACAAGGTTGCGAATTTGATCCTACATGGCTCCAAGGTTGACTCAGCCTTCCATCCTTCCATAGATCAGTAAAATGAGTACCCAGCTTGTTGGGGGCAATTAGCTAACACATTATAAACTGCTTAGGGAGTGCTTTGCACTGATAAGCGGTATAGAAATATAAATGCTATTGCTATTGAAGATGCTACAGTTACAGCTGGAGAGACCTTTAGCCTGACACATAATGTTGACAAGCTCCAATGTTTTTAATAAGCAACCCACCCATAAACTACTAGAAGGACTATACTGCTTTTCTTTTGAGCTTTTAACCTCTGACCTTTTCCTTTATTTCTCTTCCTCACTCCTCATCCTCTGTCCCTTTCCCTAATTCTGTAAGCATTCTGGCAAGATTTGTACTTTGACATGGGTGAAATCCCGTTTCAGATGATGAAATTCTATTTTATTATATTTATTATTAGCATGTATTTTGGATTATTTCTGGATAAAACCATTGTGTGTGTGTATTCCTAGTGATCCCACCACTCAGCTTACCACTCCACTGGGGTGTCATGCTGACAACCTACACATTCCTGTCTGTGTTCTTCATGACGCCGACATGAAGGTAAAAGAAGTGTTCAGGCTCCCACCTCCCCTTTGCTCCTCATTGCAGTGCCTTCTGGGCCACAGGTCCAGGCCGGTCCAATCCAGCAAGGTACACTTCTTTATTCATTCGTTTGTTTGCTCACTCACTCACTCACTCACTTGGATAAGCTGAGCTTCCCTGCTGCTAGATGGCTCTGCACCATTTGCCACCGGCCTCTCCCCGCCTTCCCAATGCTGGGCTCGCTGTGGGCAGACACGCTGCTCTTCATGCCGTCCTCTCGGAGCTGCGGCCTCTCCCCATGGCGTCCTTCTCGCCCCCCTGCCAGCCCTGATGTGGCCGAGGCAGCCAGCTTTGCACCTGACAGCAATGAGCCACTGGGGCCGGTCAGGATAGGGAGCGGGTGGGCATCGGCAAGTGGGAGAGAGAAGGAAGCCAAGCAAAGAGGAGGAGAAGAGAAAGAGGGAAGGAGAGGGAGACAGAGATAGACAGAGAAAGAAAGAAAAGAGAGAGAGAGAGGTAGAGAGAGAAACAGACAAGGGACAGACGAACAGACAGACAGAGAGAAAGAGAGACATCAGCACTGCAAAAGAAAGAGCCAAGGAGAGCCTTTGTCCCAGGCAAAGACAGCAGGCAGCCCTGGCTTGGTTGTGAAGTTATGATGGCAGCCAAAGTTACTTTACTCCATAGACAACGAAGGGTTGAACAATGGATAAGACCATTAGGAGAGGCACTGTGCAGGCAAAGGGGAGAAGAAAGCCGTGTTAGTGAAAGAGCTTACCACCATACCATCACCATCACCACACAGTGCAGATGCAGAGAACACGTTGAGAGGGTGACCAAAAACGGGCAACCCCATCCTGTGCTGCAGAGAAGGGGGTGGGCATGGCAGGTGAAGGGGAGGAGAGCCAAAGGGACCAAGGGTGCAGGAAGGGAAAGGGCCAGCCCCTCTTAATAAGCTGCTTAAGGCAGTGGTTCTCAACCCATTGGGAACACCAATGAAAACTGAAGCCACCTCCCTCCTCCAAGACAACAGGACTGCAGTGGTTTCTGGTCAAGCTGTACAAGGCCTTAACTGCATTGGCCAATGCCTGCCACTGGTGGCATTTTGGTGGGCTGAAGTCACCATAGACCTGCGAAGCCCAGACCCAAGAACAAAAGCTAGCCACGTGGCTGTGAAGTCCCCCAATAGCTAATACTCACTGGCTTGGTCTAAATTAACACTTCTGTTTCTATTGGGGACCAAGATCTGAGCCACAGGGAGTAGCAGAAGGAACCTGGTGTACCAGACAGGCTTCCTACCAGTAAAGAACATAATAAAGTACCAGTGCACATGCCAGTAGTTGGGAACCACTGGATTAAAGGGTGGGAAAGGTGTGGGGAGTAGGGGGAAGGGAAGGCAGGAGGGGTTGCTCGTCTCCATGGACTTAGGTCCATGGGGAGGGGTGGAGTGTGTGGGAAGGGGGTGAAGTAGGGAAGAAGAGGGAGGTGAGTGGGAAAGCAGGAAGGGGGAAGTGGAATAAGGTGTGCATATACTCACTCTATATGATCAAATCAGTTAAAGAGAGACTCACTTGAGGGAAAGTCGTGGATCACCGTATGGGGCGTAAGGTGATATGTTTAGTATAAACTCCTTGGGAGGGTAGGAGCTCCATTTCTGCTGCACTGTGTTGTCATTGTTATTCCAAAAGTCTCTGTCTAGATCACTAGATCAGCCGACGATGAAGGGAGAAAGAAAGAGAAAAAAAAGGGAAATACAAAGAGAGAGAATCTAAATTCCTGCAAGAGGAGGAAGGAGGAAAAAAAAAACCCATATGAATGAGAGTGAGGTTAGAGCGGTGATTTCTCCTCCTGTGGAAGGTAAACGTTGTGCCTCACATCCAGGTATCACATATGCACAGTTACACACACTTACACACACGCGCACACACACACACACACATGCACACACACAGAGGGACAAGTGGGAAGAGGAGTTAGAACTGGAGAAAGACAGGAGCAGGTACCTCCAGAAGCTGGTGAAGAGAGAGACTGAGCAAGAAAGGAAGGAAGGGAGGGAGAAGAGGAAAGGGAGGGAGAGACTGATAGATAGAGGATGATGAAGTAGAGGCTAAAGAAATGTCAGTCAGGTGGTCCTGCCCCTTGCCTTTTCACAGCTCCACTTCATCTCTTGGGAAGGATAACAGCTGTTTTACATGCACTAGTCTTTTTTTAATAAAAGGAAGGAAAAAAAGCCACCTCTTTCCCCATCCTTTTCTTGTCCACCTAATATGGAACTCCTCTGGACTGCAATAGCACCTGGCACAATGGCCGTACAGTTTTTTAAAATAGTGGGAATATCTGTCCCAGTCCCTAAACATCAGCTGGATCTACTGCTGTTGCAGGGAGAATGATGTTTCTTTTACCTTTCTGCACAGAATATGTGCTTGAGAAAAAACAGATTTTTGGGGTGGTGATGGTGGCACAGAGAAGGAGCAAGAACTCAACCAGTAATTAAATATGGAGGCAAGGTATTATAGAGGGAGACTTCTCCAACTATTTTGGTGAAATACTGGAATAGATTGTTGCTCATATTTTCTCCACCAAGTGCCTAATAGGGGTAGTGGTGGTGGGAGGGTCAGCTGGAGGCTTCCATGTCAGGAGTACAATTAATCTGTTCTAGATTTTACTGCATCTGGACTTTATAGGAGCTATCCCAAGTTCTGGACCTATTTTGGAGATAGGGTTCAGCACCTTGGATAGTTCTTTTGAATGCTGAATGGAATATATAGTCATATTATATGCAGGCCACCCCAAACCCCATATCTGTGGAACTAATATCCATGGTTTCAGTTATCCATGGCCAGAATAAGAGGGACACATACCATAGAGTCATGCTGGAAAATGCCTAGAGAAGCATCCTCTCTATGAATTGCTAGGTCCTCCAATGCAACTTGATAGTATATAAATATACTATCGAGTACAGGAAGTCCTTTATTTTAATCAGTTTTGCTAATATCTGCCTTTTCACTTACAAATGGTAAGTTCAGGAACATATCCTCCATGGATATGGGTGTGTGTGTGACCTGTATACATGACTACAGCAGCAAGAATATTATATGCCCAGAGGTGGAAGAATTTGGTGATTCCATCGATTGGAGATTAGATGTTCAAAATGGACAAATTATTTTAATAAGAGACAAGTCAATAGCTTTTTGAAAGAGTGGGAACTTTTTTTTTTTTACAGTTTTTATGAGGGAGGAGAGAAGATGACATTTGCAGGTTTTGAAAATTAGTTTTATTTCATAAATAAGAAGCAGGAGGATTTACTAATTAATCAGATTTGAAGACATTTATTACACCTTTGGTAAGAAAGCAGGCAATCAACTTTTAATTATTTTATGTTTAGTTGAATAGTTTTTTTCTAGTTTGTAGAGGTAGTTGTAGTTAGTATATAGTTATTGTTATGATTTGTTAGTTATGTATATATTTTTGTGTTGTTGGTGAACTCACGCTGAACAAGTCTTGAAGAGAAACAACAATGCAGAAAGAATCACAACCTGGAAACATCACCCAAGGAGACCTTTTGCTGTGCTTTCTGCAACTGGACTTGCTTATCTAGGATTGGCCTTTTAAGTCATCAGTGTGCTTGCAGAAAGTGCAGGATGAGTCCTTCCTGAATCTTCGTTTGCGAAGAAAAGCCAGAGAGAGAGAGAGAGAGAGAGAGAGAGAGAGAGAGAGAGAGAGATTTGTGTTATATTTTTTCCTTTTTATTGTTTGTAGTTGTATTTTATTCAATAAAAATTATTACCAACAAAAATAATAATGAAGGCTGGATGGAATAAAACCTACTGCAGATTCACCACACCCTTGACATGGAAGCCACATGTCACCCCTGGATGGTGGTGAAAAATTGACAAAACCTATGGGCTGTGTATCTGTGGCTGTGTCCCAGCCCTTGGCTCATGGGTCATAGCATTGACTCCAAGTTTAAGATTATTGTTGTAGGAGAGGATTCAACTGAACAAGGGCTTGCTCTCTGAACTTTCTTCCAGTGCCTTCCAGGGAAGTTTCCCTAGAGGAAGAGGAGTAGGAATAATGAAGACAACTCTGGATGCTTGTCCTCAAGAAGAGGTTGCACCCAGGTTGAGGGATGTAGCACCCCTCTGCATGGCTTTTAAGCTCAGTTGTGCAGAAAGAGCCAGGGAGGAGCCATCTGCCTCTGGTTGGAGTCTGTGCACTGCCAAATGTTCTTTAAATAGGTCATACCACCACTCTGTGATCAGCTAGAGTCTGGCTGAACCATCCCCACATGATTTTAGAGAGGCTCCAGAGGTTACCCAGCACTTGATTCACAGCACATGAGGCCTATGACAACAATGGCCTTTGAAGTCAAGTGCGTTTCTGGCAAAATTATTAGAGACATCAAACGTTCCTTCCAGGCTACATGCCTGCACTCAGCCTCTTTACTGCTCATTAACTGTCCTTGCCCTTCTAAGGCTCACAGATGAAAAGCCTTCCCACCAGTCTTTTGACACAGATAGGGCGAAGGAGATGAAAAGCCTGGGAGAAAGGGCAGTTGTGTTTCACCAAGGAACTCTGGATGCATTCACAGAAGGCAGAGGAAAGGTACAGGGAGAAGAGTGTTGTGTAGAAGTTGGGAAGTGAAGCAGCCAGTCTCTCCACGGCCACATCTCGGCCTGCCCCTTTCCTTCTACGCCCCTTTCTTTGGGATCAATGGTCTCACAGGAGCCTCTGGCAAGGCTGCCATGAGACTCTGAGAAAGAACAGTGATGTAGGTTCATAGCTCATGGATCAGGTCACAGGCTTTTCACATTCTCATCTGGAGTGCTTCCTCTTATCTTCAGGCTCTGTAGAAAGAAAGACCTTGGTGCTGTTGCTTTAGTGGTGGTCTTGGCCCTCCCTCAGGCATAATCATCCATAGCCACCAGCTAGGCAGAATATACACAGTCTTCCACTTTCAAAACATACCAGGGAGACAAGAGTCAGTGTAGCAAATTTATGAACAAAGAATGTAATGTTGGAATCTGCTTTCAACACATCTGGTTCAGCTAAGGAATTTAGCTAAGGGACCCAGTGCCACACAAAGAGCTAAGATACTGATGGACCCATATGTGCAGGGATTTGACACAAATCTACACACACACACACACACACACACACACACATCTACACACACACACATCTACGCCATCACTTATTTACATATTATGCACACATACACATGCACAGAGATAAATACATGCACAAACATAAATGCACATGGAAGTACAAAAAGGTCACCAGTCTGCCTGGTATGAGTATCACCACCAAAGTGGGCTTCCTTGTACCCATGACAGGAGAAGATACAAGGCAGAAAAAATGCTGGACATCCACACTTTTAAGGGAATACTTCTTTTACCAGATCACCACTACGCCCCATGGGATCCAGCCATGCAGCTTCACCGCTGATCTCCATGGAACAAATGCCAATATTCTATAACATCCTTTATTGTAGGAAATTTGACATTGCAAACCACATAGGCAGATGGCAGAGAAGAACTGAGGGCAAGTGTGTATGATCATATTGGAAGGCAAAACACCAGCCATGTTATGAAACTGATATACTTAATCATGCTCTCAGGAACTGTGAGTTTTTAATCATTCCTGAAGATGAGATTAAATATCAGTTTCACCATATGGGAGTACATCAGTGAGAAATTGTAATTGTGGGCACATGATAGAGAAATGTCACCCTGCTGTAATGAATTTCTATGTGTAGTTATCATTTCAGCTCAAATTACCCTAAATTATTGCTGTAGTATGAAGGAAACAGAACAGACGAAGGAAGACCCATCTTCAACTGAGATAATAGTGCAGTTTTATTGATGTATGATGGGGGGAATAAGCCAGCTACTTTAAAGGCTTCTGTCACCCTTCTACTTGGCACAGAAGGTTCATGTTCTACACCATCACATGTTTCCCTCACATTGCTTCCGTAAACAAGGTCTCCCACCAGTCCCAGTCAACATGGCCATCAGTCAGGGATTATGGAGTTCAAAACACCTAGAGGGCACTAATTGGGGGAAGGCTTTGTTAAGAGAAAGCTCTGAGTCTATTATTGGGCAACTAAGGTTGAAATCCAAAATGTATCTACTAAACTGTAAGTCTTATTGGACACAGTGGGACTTTCAAGCAAATATATACTGGCTTGTATTGTCAGGCTCCAGTCTTGTGCCACTTACTTGGAGGTCTGAGCCACTGAAATCAATGCAATTAAGTTCCAGTATACATATATCAGACTGGACAGTACATTTTTTCTGTTACACAGAATACTTTTGTTCGTGCCTTATAGCCCTGAACCAACCCCTGTCAAGGAGAAAAAGGAGGGAAGCATTTACTTGGAAGAGGTCCAGCTCAGTTGGCTGATCAGAATCAACTCCTGCCAACAAACCAGAAACATTAAAAAAAATGGGGTGGGAGAAACAGCAAAGTAACATGATCTTAATATCAAACAAGGAGTTAGGTTACAAGTCCAGACTAGGCATAACTCCAAAACATTAGGTAACAGACTTAGTTCACTATTAAATTAAAAAGTAGGTGTTCTAGCCTTTCTTCTGATGCTTGGTAACTCTCCAAACAGACTAGAGTTGGGGATTCAGAAGTAATTATCCCACTTCTTCCCCACAACTTTTGTCCTAATAGTTCCCAGAAAATGTAACAAACATGGAAACCCATTTAAGAAAATACAGTGGGATCCTATAGGGCAAGATCACAGAGAACCTAGAGCAGATGTAAGAACTGGCAAGCCCTCCAGATGCTCATCCCTAGGACTTTATCAGACCAGGAAAATACAGTGTCTTAAGGATGCCTAATGATCGCAAAAGGGCATGCATACCAGACAACATCACCCTTTCGCAATCATACATTGTTAAAAAGTCATCCTATTTTATTGACAGCCCAAGCCATCAATTGATCTCCCATGCTGATTTGTTGCCAGCATTGCTGGCATTTGAATCCATGCGCCATTGTACTCATGTGAATACGGCATCAATGGGCAAACAGTTCTGTATGAGATTGCGAGATGCTCTTTTTATGAACTCCCCTCCCCATACTTGGGGCTTTTAAAGTGTGTGTCTGTGTGAACTTTTTGTGTCTTTAAAAAAAAAATTCCCACGCTAGCATCTTCTCAAGAGAATCGGAGAACTCTTAAACCAGGAAGTGAACAGAACTTTGTTCACTGTCCATTAGTGCCCTGGC
The DNA here is from genome assembly GCA_030847615.1 of Gambelia wislizenii. Lineage (NCBI taxonomy): Eukaryota > Metazoa > Chordata > Lepidosauria > Squamata > Crotaphytidae > Gambelia > Gambelia wislizenii. The sequence goes on from JAUMIR010000001.1 coordinate 342,892,721, forward strand.
TGCCTGTGAATGTTGCTGGAGGTAGGTGTGATCAAGAGGGTTCTTTTGCCAGCATAAAAATGTTTTAAAATATGCTGGCACAAAAACATTTAACAGGGGGTGGCCTGATAAAGTCCTTAGTCAGCAAAGCCAGTGGTGAGGAATCCTGGGAGTTGCAGTTCAACAGCAAGGGGAGGGCTACACAGTTTCCATGGCTGATCCAGAGGCTCCTACTGTATACATCAAGCAATGGGGAGAAAGTGTTTCTAGAGAACTGCAGGTCCTGTAATGCCATCTTGAAGGTGGCAAGGATAAAGCTGGAGAGGCAAACCTTCCAGATCAGGCTAAGGAATTAAAATAGACAATAGTAGTGAGACTAGGGAAGCCAGTTAGGACCCCAGTTTTCTCTCAGAGAAGATTTTTGAGGCAACAGAAAGAGTGAGAGGGGTTTAAGTCAAAGTCACACTGACAAATATGCTTTTTACTATTTGTCCCACTGTAGTATTCTATTTTATATGCCTATAATATTGCACAATTCTTTAGCCAGTCATTTCTTTGTGTGAACACACACTATCACAAAGAAAGATAGAATAGGTCTGTCGACCACCCTGATTTAGAGTGGTGCCAAATTTATATTTTAAAAAATGTAAATAGCTCAAAAACAGATTATGGAGATTTTCAGATGGGGCCAAAATGCCCCATTGCTGCCCCGCCACCTCCTCTCCCGTTCCTGCAACGGAATGGAGGTAAATGTTCAAACACTTACCTCCATTCTGCTCCAGGAATGGGGGTCCTCCCTCCTTTCCAGCCGGCTGTAAATGCAGCCGTTGTAAGGCTGCTTTTACGACTGGCTGGGGGAAATCCCGCTCGTTCTCGCGAGAGAACGAGAGGGAGGGAAATTTAAACTTTTAACCCCCCCAGCTGTCAAAGTAAAAAAAAATAAAACAAAAAATAAATGTAAAATAAAAAAAGGAACCCGGGGGGGGGGAGAAGGGTGGCACTTACCTGCCTGTCCTGATCATGGCAGGAAGTGTCTGCCACGGAGTTCCTCCCCTGTGCCTGTCATCACGGAACAGGAACGGGGCTCCATTTCCCACGTCCCTGATTCCATGACAGGCACGGAAGGGGTGTTCTATTCACGATGTTTTGTCGTGAATAGAATATCCCGGGAGCAGCACAAGGGCAGGATGGGAGCAGGATGGAAGGGGTTGAAGTTGTCTGAACGACAGCTCCTTTATCGACCCTGTTCTGTGCCTGCTCCTCAGTAAAAGCCCTATCTGAAAATCTCCTACATGTTTGGACTTATATTCTGCCTGAAACAGAGCAAACAGATAGCTGCAATTGAAAAATGTGGGGGGAAAGTCTTGTTCAGAAATTGGAACAGGCAAAGCAGGCCTGGGTAGTTAATTAACTCTAAGGACTTTTTCGGACGGGGTTTTGCAACGCTAGCAGCCTCATCCCCGTTGCGAGGGTGCTGTGCTGTAGGGCGTCCCTTTCGGATGACGCTCTCCCCTGCCGATACTGTTGCGTAACTTGTGGGATGCTGCAGCACCATATTTGGCGGTTTTCTAATTACGATCAACTTTCGTGATTAGAAAACCGCCAAATATAATGCTGCAGCGTCCCAGCAGTTACGCAACAGTATTGGCAGGGGAGAGTGTAATCCGAAAGGGACGCCCTGCAGCACAGCAGCCTCGCTAGCGTTGCAAAACCCCATCTGAAAAAATCCTAATCCTCATCTCTACTTTGTAAGGGGCCAGGAGGTTTTTGCTAACTTTCTGCCATGGCTAGGCTTGACAAAGTCCTGGAGAAAGAAATCAGGGATATAAACAGTTTGCTATTCCATGTAGGGGACTTAATGCTTTGTCAGAGAAAGAAGAAATGTTGAGCTCCTCTTCTGATGTGTATATGTCAAGTATGGAGGGTTGTACATATGTGAACACTGAAGTTTGGGACTGATTACTTGGGCCGTCTGCAACTGTTTGTGTCAGAGGTGTAAGGAAGGGGAGTGAGTCTGAAATGCAGTGATGTGCCCAGAGAAAATGTGTGCTAAAGAGAGAGGGAAAGGAGATTATCAGACGTACCAAGTATCCCAGCACTGGTACGAGAGGAGATCACTAAAAGGCTACTGTTTTAGACGACCCCCCCCCCGTTGTGTCATGCTCCCATTATGCTCCCATCGCCCGCCGCTCCCTCTTATTAATGATTTAAATCATTAATAAACCGCCCGCTCCATCTCTGATGGAATCAGGGTGTCTGAAATGGAGCCCCGTTATGCTGGTGTGATGCCAGCCATGGTGGGAGGTCCCTGCTGAACACTTCCGGGTCTGATCAGGACAAGGAGGTAAGTGACACAGTTTTTTTTTTTACCCTCCCCAGGTTTTTAACTTTGTTTTGGGGCTTGGTTTTTACTTTTGATGTTTGGTTTATTTTTTATTTTTAAATTTCCCGTGCAAGTGTTCTCTCGCGAGAACAGCCAAGATTTGCTTTACGGGATGTGAATGCAGCTTTACAACAGCTGCATTCACTCCAGGCCTGCCGAGGGGAGGGGGAACAGTTTCTATCACGCGGCAAGGGAAGTGTCTGAAATGTTTTTCTTTAACTTGCTACAGGGATGGGAGTGGGGTGGGATTATAGGTTCCAGGACCGAAACATTTTCAAAGGGCCCGTGTGATAATCTCCAAAGACAGAGGGACAGAGGAAAAAAGAGGGCACAGATCTGCACAAAATTTGCACATGATGATTTATAGGCTTAGGTGCAAATTTAGAAATAACTGCTATACTTTAACTAGAAATGTGATACATCTCAACACACCGGGAGACACTGTTTAGGTGACTTGTGTTTCTGTTCTCTAATGCAGTAGTAGTATTAGAAACTCAGGGTGGGGTATGTTAAGGGAGGATGACTGAGAGGCAACAGAGTATAAAAAGAAAATCCAGAATCCCATAAAAAAAGTGTTACTTTTATTGGCCAACCAAAAGATTTGATGATACCTCATTTTGCAACAACAGGGGAATCCTAAAGAAGAGGGAAATATGGACTAGGACTAAACTTTCTGAGTTTTCTACTGCCATCAAAGGTAAAACTTCTCTTTCAGACTATAATTGGCTAAGTTTTACCTATACAGCACCTGAAAGTCCCCTCCCCCAGCTGTAGCAGTACAGAGACATCTTGAAAAATCCAATGAGCTCTTCCTAACAAAGAAGCCCTGGCTTCAAAAAATGTCAGAGGCATCCTGGTACCAAAAGAGGTTGCCTTGCTGCTGCAGAAGGAGTTAAATGTTACTATCCTTTTTCTTAGCACCACATGGCCAAGAAGTAGGAGTGGCCTCTGCTTGCATGAGACTGCATGAGACCCCTCACCTGAACAACATCAGAAGAAACACCTGAAACAACATGTAGGACTGTGATTGCAGTATTGTCACTTTTCTTTCTTCTTTTAATATCTTTTGCCTGATGGAAGAAGCCAGTAGAGCTTGGAAAGCTTGCATCATATGATTTGAAGTTTGTTTGGCCAATGAAGGTATCACTTTTTTTGTGGATTCTGGCTTTTGTTTTACTACACGACCAACACAGCTACCCCTGAATGTGTTTCCTAGAATATAAAAAAGTTATTGAGGGTTAGTACTGGAGTCTTGAGCCTTCTTGGGATGCAGAGATGTGTCTAGAGGTGTCAGAAATGAGTTACCCTGGAAAAACAGTAAGGGCAATACCAAGAGGACAGCATTATAGGCCATAATCTCATAATACAGGGAGAACACTGGTGTGTGAATGTTGAAACAAGATGCATTTGATGGAAGTGGGTGCAGTTTGGAGGAAGTGTCTTGAACAGGAAACATCACAGTACAGTGTAGAAGAACAGGGTGTTTAGGAAAATGCCCTAACAAATACACATATTGTAGTGGTGTCAAAATGACAAATGAGCACATGTGTGTTTGGAGAGTGGAGGAGGCGGGGCAGTGTTCTTAGGATCACTGAGGTGAGGGCAAATGTGGATGCCTAGTTTTTCAGGTGCTGTGTTGCCTGTAGGCATAATAGCCAAAAACGTCCCCAAGGAGTTAAGTTCATGCAATGATTGTGATCCAGGCACCTCCAACCCATTCACTCCAGTAATCCCTCCTGGGACTTACTTAATGGCTTTCTTTTCACTGCGGCCTCGGCTGGAATCCGGCGTTCCCACCGTCTCCAAGGAGTTTTTGTAACGTTTGCCCTGAAATTAAATGGAAAAGAGAAGGTGAGGATGGGGGTTTACCTGTGACAAGGAAAGGATTTTTCTTCTCTGAAAAAGGAACAGCGATAGCTTGTTTCCCTCTTCCTCTTTTTCAGTGGCACTGCGTGTGGTTATTATCCAGGGCATGCAAGGCCAGCTTTGTCCAACAGATTATTTGCAACTAGAATATTTGCATAGCAGACAATAAGAGTAATGGGTGTTGTGGGGGGGAATCCAGCCTTGGCCACCTCACCCCCATTGCTAATTAGAATGGAGCTTTGCTGTAAACAGAGTACTCCATAAAGATGGTTTAACTTGCTGTCATACAGTAATTCAAGACACATTTCCTCTTTGTAGATAAATCCTGCTAAGCAGCTAAGGAGGCATTTACTAAAATCCAAGCAGAAGTGGCAAAAATGATAAAACCAGAAATGAACATAACTATCTAATGGGAATAGCAAACACAATCATGACCACAAGAAGTACAAAATGCAGCGGGCCTCATTCATGAATGACCAATTCTAAAACAAGATATGAGCATGGAAAGTCCCTAACGTGGCAAACACCAAGTGGCAATTCACACAGCACAACAATGCCCTGGGCTGACAAAATTCTAGATTTCTAGAGCTAGAGTTTATGAGATTGCATTTAACAATATAGGTTCTACTTTCCAGATTCTTGTCTCTCTCTCTGGCTTTTCTTTGCAAACGAAGATTCAGGAAGGACTCATCCTGCGCTTTCTGCAAGCGCGCTGATGACTAAAAAGGCCAATCCGACATAGACAAGTCCGGTTGCATAAAGCACAGCAGAAGGTTCCCTTGGGTGATGTTACCGGGTTGTGATTCTTTCTGCGTTGACGTTTCTCTTCAAGACTTGTTCGCCGTGAGTTCTCAAATCTCTCTCTCTCTCTGGCTTTTCTTCGCAAACGAAGATTCAGGAAGGACTCATCCCGCGCTTTCTGCAAGTGCGCTGATGACTAAAAAGGCCAATCCGAGATAAACAAGTCCGGTTGCAAAAAGCACAGCAGAAGGTCTCCTTGGGTGATGTTTTTGGGTTGTGATTCTTTCTGCGTTGTCGTTTCTCTTCAAGACTTGTTCGGCGTGAGTTCTCAAATAAGGCTGCAGCATTGTGGATAGTGCGTCTCCATGCCTTCTGCGTTGTCGTTTCTCTTCAAGACTTGTTCGCTGTGAGTTCTCAAATAAAGCTGCAGCATTGTGGATAGTGTGTCTCCATGCCTCCCGATGTGAGGCCAGGGCGGTCCATTGTTGGTGATCAATTTGGCCGAGCCTGAGATGTTGTTTCAGGGAGTCCTTCTATCGCTTTTTTGGAGCACCCCTCTTACGCTTACCCGTGGTGAGTTCACCGTAGAGTACTACTTTTGGGAGGCGATGGTCCCCCATCCTAAAAACATGCCCTGCCCAGCGCAGCTGTGTTCTCAAAATCATGGCCTCAATGCTGGTGATCCCTGCTTGCTCAAGGACAGCAACATTCGTCACATAGTCAGTCCAGTGTATATTTAGGATTGTGCGTAAACAGTGCTGATGGAAGCGTTCGAGGAGTCGTAAGTGGTGGAGATAGGTGACCCATGTTTCAGATCCATAAAGGAGAATAGACAGTACAATGGCTCTATACACACTGATTTTTGTGTTTCGCCTCAGGCGTTTATTACTCCAAAATCTTTTGTAAAGTCTTCCAAATGTGCTATGTGCCTTTGCTAATCTGTGGTCGATCTCTTAGTCAATCTTGGCATCTGAGGAGATGATGCTTCCCAGGTAGGTGAACTGCTGAACGGACTTAAGCACAGAATTGCCGACGGCAATGTGGGGATGGTGGTGTTCGTCCTGTGGTGCAGGCTGGTAAAGAACTTCCGTTTTCTTCAGGTTGACTTCCAGCCCAAACAGCTCTGCAGCTGTTGCGAAGCAGGCTGTTAGGCGCTGCAGAGCTGCTTCTGTGTGGGCAACAAGGGCAGCAGCATCAGCGAAGAGCAGCTCACGGACTAGATAGTTTAGAGTCTTAGTGCAAGCCCTCAGACGGCTTAAGTTAAACAAGCTACCATCAGTACGGTAACGTATATAGATGCCGTCATCTTCTTCAAGCTCTGCCATAGCCCTTTGGAGCATCATGCTGAAGAAGATTGTAAATAAAGTTGGAGCAAGAACATAACCTTGCTTCACTCCATTAGTTATTAGAAAGGGCTCTGAAAGAGCATCGCCATATCTGCCTTGACCACGCTGGCCCTTGTGTAGCAAGATAATCATTTTAAGGAATTTGGGGGGGACATCCTAGTCTTTCCAGGATCTGCCACAGACCTTTTCTACTCATGGTGTCGAAGGCTTTGGTGAGGTCAACAAATGTTACATAGAAACCCTTGTTCTGCTCTCTACATTTCTCTTGCAGTTGTACAGCAAGCCCAAAGACCATACCTTCCAACTGTCCTGGTTTAGCAGGGACAATTATGATTAATCTTCTGACATTCTACTTTTTCAGCTGCTTTTAAAATGTCCCAGGAGATTATCAGATGGGTCAAAAATCCCAGGACAGGGACAACCAGAGATAGCTAAAAGGCTTTCGTTTCAGACGATGTTGTCCTTGTCCTGTGATGATCCCATTCTGTTCCTGCCCCCACCCCCGTTTCCTCTTATGCCCATTCCATCTCTGTGATGGAATCACGGCATATGAAAAGGAGCCCTGTTATGCTGGTGCAATGCCAGCTGCGGTGGGAGGTCCCTCCTGAACACTTCCAGGTGGGATCAGGACAAGGAGGTAAGTGACAGCCTTCCATCCCCCCTCCCCAGGTTACTTGTATTTTTTCCCCTTTGTTTCTGTGTTTGCTGTCACTTTTCTTTCCTTCACTTTTTTTGAATTTCCCACATGCTCGTGCTCTCATGAGAACGGCCCAGGATTTCAAATAAGGAAGTGAATATAGCTTTGCATGAGCTGTATTCACTTCCTCAACTGCTGGAAGGAGGGGGATCCGTTTCTGCCACGGCTCCAAGGTATGTCTGAATTTTTTTTTTTAAAAAAAAAAGTGGTACAGGGATGGCAGTGGAGCGGGATTGGCAGTACTGGGACAGGGTTGGGTTTTTAGGACCCGTTGTGATAATCTCCCCGGTTTCTCTCCTCTTCCCCCTTTCCTCCTTTGTCCTCAGCATACTTCAATTGCTGCAAACTGAGTTTAATTAAAATAGTAGTTTTGCATGTTCTTCCTCATTAACAATTTTTGTTCCCTTGTTGCCTGGCCATAGCCTTTTGACTACACTTTGATGTTGCTCACCCATACATGCCCTGGTTTTCATTTATGAACTGTTGGAGGATATGAGCCATGACCTTTGCACCATTGCATCCTCAACCTTTTCAGCATTTCCTGAAGTTATACTTGCAAGCCATGAAATGCTCCCTAGAAGGCTCCACCCTGTCCTCCCCAAATTCTGAGTTAGATGATTATCACACTATACTGTTACAGCACTATTATTCCACTTTAACTGCTCCGGCTGCCTCCTGTGGAATTCTGGGATTTGCAGTTTAGGGAGGGGCATTTAGAACTCTCAGCCAGAGAGATCTTGGGCCTCTCTAAACTACAAACCCCAGAATTCTACCAGGGGCAGCCACAGCATTTAAAGTGGAATAATAGTGCTATAACAGTGTAGTGTGATAATCTCCTAAATTAGTCTTCGAACATTTCTGTGACATGAAGAAGCATTACTAAATGAGGGATTGGGACTTTAAACTATGGAGATACAATCAGATTTTATCTGAGCAGAACAATTTTGTAATTGTTCTCCACTGGATTCCACCTTTTTAATAACAATGAGACAGAAGTATTCATGGTGAATTAAGGAAATCAGCATAATCTAGGGAACAGGGGCAGTGTGAACCTGGAGAGCTGGGTATTTTATTTATTTCTAGGTCATGCTGATTTCCATTTTCTCATATAAAAAGCAATGTGAAAGGGATTTAGGAGATTATCACACGCTAAAAATATCCCAGGACAGGGACGACAGGAGATCGCTAAAAGGCTTACCTTTTAGACAATGTTGTCCCTGTCCTGGGATGCTCCCGTTCTGCTTCTGTTCCGCTTCCTCTTATTCATGGGAAAATCCGTGAATAAGAAGCCCATTCCATTATCATAACGGAATGACGGACGAGTGAACAGGACCCCCCGTTCTGCTCCTGGGATGATAACAGAACATGACGTCACCGGGAGGTCTGTGCCGGAAACTTCTGGGTGCGATTGGGACAGCCAGGTAAGTGACACCCTTCCCCCCCTCCCTGGGTTACTTGTAATTTTAAAAGTCTGTTTTGAGGCTTGGGTTTTTAAAAAACTTTTATTTGGCCTTTTATTTTGAAATTTCCCGTGCGATCGTTCTCTTGCGAGAATGAGCGGGATTTGGCTTCACTGCAGCAAAAGCAGCTTTACGACAGCTGCTTTTACTGCAGTGAAGCTGAGGGGAGGGGGAGCTGTTTCTATACCGTGAAAAGGTAGGTGTTTGAAAAGTCTTTTTCTTTAGTGTTACAGGGACGGGAGTGGGTCAGGAGTGGGTCAGGTGGTGAAGAGTTGTAGTAGGACAGAGATGGTTTCCAGGGACTTGTGTGATAATCTCCTTAGTGTTTATTGATAATGTCCCTGGGCTTGTTTAAAAAATTATGAAAGTGTTTTTTTTTTAATTGAGCATTCTCTTGCTTTGAGATTTGTATTTCTTGTACTGTTAGTATGCATGAACTATTCAGCTGCATTATTAGATAGTGTATTTTTGTGCACTACACCGCTGGGGGCAGGGGGGAATGCCCAAGAGCTTGCATAAATATTCACCAAACTTGATTCTTCATATTATCTGCTGGACAAGAACAGTCTGTGTGCAATGACAAATCTCTTAATTCCATTCTGTTAGAGTTTTCCGTGAACAAAACCAGGGTGCCTGTATTGAGCACTGTAGGATTAGGATCATAATGGCAACTGTTGGGCCTCTGTGGTTATGTAATACAAAGCCATGTTGAGGGATCAAAGTTAGAGTAGGTTGGCTTTCAGTGGAAATGACTAATCATGGTTCACAATGAAGTCAGTGGGACCTGTTCAGTGCCTTTGACTTCTGAAAATCAAGCGCCTGGGATTTAATTATCTGCCCCCAGAAGGAACACTTTCTCCATTTTTTTATTATTACAACTTCCTCCAAATCCTGTAGGGTAATTCTAACCACACACTTTCCCTCAGAGTAGGGTTCCTGTTAAGTGATGCTTATTAGCTAAGGGACACAATCAAAGTTAAAGGCTCCAAGCTGATCAAAGTGTTCTTTTTAAAAAGTACTTTGAGAGGGAAAAGAGTGAACAAGATCTTAGGGTTTGGTTCGCTGGCATCCATGTACAACATTATTTATAAAATCTGGAGAGCTGCTGAGCAGTTGTGAAACTACTTGGCACTTTTTAAAAACGCTCAAGAGTTCTGTACTTCTTATGCCTGTTGGCGGGAGTGGAAAGGATCATTATGGATATGCTCAGATTCACACAGGGAGCTGAAGGCTATGCAGAAACCTGAAGTCCTTTCTCTCAAATCCTAGCTTTGTCTGCCATTCAATTTTATACCCTCCAACATTTCACAAATGAAAACTGGGACATGGGGCCAGACAACATCAGAATGTGGTCAGGATGACAACAATTGTTAATGAGAAAGCACAGGCAAACTAGAAGAGCATGCAGCAGTTTGCTTTTGCCTGAGCCTCCTGGGAAGGGCGTGATTCTTCCACCTTTTGCCAGACTGTTGTTGGCTAGACTGTGGTGTAGAAGAAGGAAATTTTATAGGCGTAACTTGGTTGCAAACTTCCTGAAATTCCCTCTTCTGCATTACTATTAAAGGTGAAGAAGGTCCGTCTTTCTATCTGGCCACCCTAGGCGAAAATGGGAATTAAAAGAAACTGCTGCCTAATGTTTCTCTTTGAGAGGCAATTCTAAAGGCACTGGGGAAACATCTGTGTTACAAACTGATAACCCTTTAACTATATCCACTTTCCCCCTTTTGCTTTACACCTTCTAAGAGACAGAGAGGGCCCTGCGAGTTCACTAGATGGATTGTCTTTAGTCAGCTTACCATATACCATAGTTCTCTTAAAACCAGACAGGGCTGCCTTCCCAGCAGATGTGTTGGACTATAGCTCTATTTGTCATCATCCAGTGACCAACATAGCCACTGAAGGGCCTTTGAAGGATATCAGGCTGGGAAAGGCAGAGGTAGGAGAATTGCTGCTGCTTGCTGTCCCAAGCTTTCATAACAAAGCAAAGTCAACCTGTCAAGCCTACCTTTCCTCCTTCTTATTACACCCACAGCAGGAGTGGGGAACAGGACATTTTCAAATTAATTGAACTCTAATTAATTAAGTTCACAGTAACAAAAAAAAATGTCATAAGATAATGAAGTGTGCATTTTGTTCTTAATTGTGTCTCGATTATAAGGCCACTTGGTTGTGATTTCTGATGGCAGGTTCAAGGTATTTCATGATTCTAGGGCAGACAAGAGGCAATTAATGCTAATTAGTTAACAATTAGCAGATGAAAGCACAGGTGCAGAGGAAAGGCAGGTTTATGCCATTCTTCCAGCAAGTCTGCTGGGGCAAAGTGAGCACCTCAGTTTAGCTTCAAGCATCTCTGGTGCGTGACTCACACGTATCTTTTTTTCTTTGACTGAAGAACTGATGTGAAAGGGCAATGATTACAACCATAAAGGACACTAGTATGACCAGAGTTATTTCTATCAGTGGCAAAATCAAATCAGGAAATGTCTCAAGAGACCATGGGACACCGTAGGATAAGACCTGTTTAAGAACAGGGTAGTTTGAGGACTATAATGCTAGCAAGGATCAGTTCTTGGCCTTTTGACTAACATCAAATGTAATTTCAATGGGAGCTTGAAAGACTAGGTTTTACTGTCTTTAATACCGTATATTCCGGCGTATAAGACGACTTTTGAGCACTCAAAAGTGCCCTCCAAAATTGACAGTTGTCCTATACGCCGGATACACTTTGCTTCGCCCACCTGCCTATCTCCTGCCTCTTCGCAAACGGAGCGAAGAGGCAGGAGATGGGGCAGGGGGGTGAAGCAAAGTGTTTTGAAGATCATTCGCCCCCCTCCTCTGCCTTCTCCCCCTTTGGGGAGCAACGGAAGACAGAGAAGGGGGGCGAACATTGCGGTTTGCTGCAGCCGCTGCTCGAGCGCTTCTGCAGCGGCCGAGGCAAACCCGCGATTCGCCCCCTCTCCCCACCTTCCAGGAAGGTGGGGAGAAGGGGCGAACGTGCCCCGTTTGGCCGCACAGTCTGCGGATCCCACTCCTGCGCTCCCTCCTGGAAGGGAGCGCAGGAGGGGCATGCGGAGGCTGCGCTGCCAAACCCGCGATTCGCCCCTTCTCCCCACCTTCCTGGAAGGTGGGGAGAAGGGGCGAACGTGCCCGGTTTGGCCGCACAGCCTCCGGATCCCCCTCCTGCGCTCCCTCCTGGAAGGGAGCGCAGGAGGGGCATGCAGAGGCTGCGCGGCCAAACCGCGATTCGCCCTTTCTCCCCACCTTCCTGGAAGGTGGGGAGAAGGGGCGAACGTGCCCGGTTTGGCCGTACAGCCTCCGGATCCCCCTCCTGCGCTCTCTCCTGGAAGGGAGCGCAGGAGGGGCATGCAGAGGCTGCGCGGCCAAACCCACGATTCTTCCAGGAAGAATCCAAACCCGCGATTCTTCCAGGAAGGTGGGGAGAAGGGGAGAACGTGCCCCTTTTGGGTGCACAGCCTCCGCATCCTCCTCCTGCGCTCCCTCCTGGAAGGGAGCGCAGGAGGGGCATGCGGGGGCTATGCGTTGGAAGAGGGGGGGTCGTCTTATAGGGCGAATATATCACAAACTGCATTTCTCCTTAAAAATTGGGGGGGTCATCTTATACGCCGGGTCGTCTTATACGCCGGAATATACGGTATCCAAGAGGAACCCATAACTCACCTCAAAGAATGAGAGACCTATCAACACCTAGGTATGCCAACAAGTTTTTCAAGCTGCCAGACCCTGGATGTGACGCTCCATGCCATTGTGACAGAAACCAAGAAGAAAGATGTGTCACTCTTAGCCCGATGGCAAAAGACTGACATGCTTAGGACTTTCCTCCTCCTGAGGACTGACTTTGTCCTTTATGGATTGTTAGTCCAGAAAATAACCTTCAACAGAGTCGACTGAGCAATCACTGCTCTTCTTAAGAAGTGGTTCAACCTTCCTAAATAAATCACCAGCAATGTGGAGAAATATGGATTCCTAAGCTGGGGGATTTGGGGGATGCTTCAACCATCACCCACATATTCCACTTCCTTAATTGCCCTGATAGGACTGTAAAATCTTTTGCTCTAGGTTCACTCAAGGAGTTGTCCAAAAAAACACATAGCCAGGATTCCATCTGACAGTGACCTGGCAATTTATCTTCGTGGTTCACTCAAAAGTGAATTTGGATGTGATGGTGGTGACTTTTCTTCTCTCTTCACCTGTACCCAGAACATAACCCATTGCCTTAGTAAATTAATTGTTTGACTATAGGTCTGGAGTCCTGAAGAGGGTCCGCAGCTTATCACCACCAAAGGGAACCCCTCAGTGGGGGTAAACTTTCTCCCACAAATCAAGGCACTTGCTTGAAAGTTTCTTGAAAGAACTCCTAAGGGAGAAATATGCCACTGCTGTTCTGAGCAGACTTGACTAGGGCATATGAAATAATCATTTTATATCATGTAGAGACTTTACCTATTTTGCTGATTGGCGATTTCTCCATTGCACTGGCATAAATGTTGTGCCTCTTAATGGTGCTGTTAAATCTGGCAACCATGAAAAATGCTGTTGTTGCTGTGGCCACCCAAATGAGACATGCCCCCATGTACTCTGTAACTGTCTCCCACACTTGATAGCTTGAAAACGTCAACACGATGCAGTGATGAATTGACTGACTAAAGCTATCCCAGCCCCAATGGGCACCACATCTTTCAATGAAACTGTGCCTGAAGCAGGTAGCCAGTTGAGATCAGATACGTTGTCATCACGGATGAAGGCTATAAGAAGATAACGATCATGGACATGACAATCCCCTTCAAGAACAGGAGACTAGCTGTGAGAGAGGCCAGAGAATGCAGACACAAGAAGTATGCACCCCGGCTGATGTACTGAGACAAAGGGGGTACCAGGTCTCCATCCACATGTTGTTTGTTGGAGCCCTGGGTGGCTGGGATCCAGCCATTGAGCCTGTGCTGTGAGTCTGTGAAAGCACTTACAGTATATGCAAGCTGATGGTATCAGATACCACTGGATGGTCCTGAGGTATTTACTCAGAGCACATTTTGGGTCACACACACACCCCCAGTATGAGGAGCCAGTCTCTGTTTTTGTACAGAGGAAACCATGATACATTTGGAAAATATGCGTATGAAACTCTTTGGATATATTAGTCTATATATATTTTGGATATAGTAGGATGCATCACCTATCTGTGATCTAAAAGCAAAATACATTTTTGGTCTCCCTTAGTATATTCCTAGTAATTATTCTTTTAGAATGAATTTATTCTAGGAATTAAATTTGCTTTATATCTATAAACGGTCTATCTATAAACGGTTATACTATTTTTATTTGTAATTGCATTCTTTGGCTCTGATATGTATTACTTTACTGTTCTGTGCTAAATTGTTTATATGTAAATATTCTCTAATAAAAGGATTAATTGGAGGATGTGTGAGAAGATTGTATTCAATTTACTTATGGAAAGAACAACTGGGAAAGAAAGGCAGTTGAATTTGTGAGCTAAGTTATATATTGCACTTGCTGCACAACTAAGCTTGAAAAAATTATTTTTTCTAGACACAACTTGCAAAATCCAAATAGCCATTTTGGCTGGAGAGGTTCTGGAAGCTGTGGTCCAAAATAGTAACTTTTACAAGCTCTACTGCATAGCATGTAACTATATCTTGGGTGGGGGTTGGCTGGTTGGTAAGGGAGGTTCCTGCATTCAATACTGTATGCAGCAAAGAGGAAGCTCACCTCTTTTCTTCTAAGCCCAGATCACAATGGACATAACCTCCCCTCCCTGCATAGCCTCAGGCTTTTGGTAGGGAGACCACTTTTCCCCTTGGCTGCAATGCAAACTCAACCCCCAGTGATTTCTGTTCTGATTGAGAATGGGGTGGGAAGAAGTAAACCTCCTCTCACAGTGAGCTAAATTTAAGGTAGGAATTGCACCCATGTCTTTAATTTAAAACCCAGAACCCTAATGCTATGCAGTAAGTGTAATATATGGTTGTCAACTATCAAGCGTGAAGAGTATAGAAGTCTCCAGGGGACAGATGGAGTCCAAAAGGACTGGAAATTCTAACTCAGTAATTTCATTTCAAAGAATAGTAACTAACCCAGGGCTTGTTTATACTGGCTGAGATAACCCCGGGGGCAGCCTGGAGTATTCTGGCCCCGGAGTTGTCCTGGATTCCTTCTGTTACCGGAGCACTTTGCACTGAGAACAGGCAGCTGTCTTCACATGTGTCCTGCTGTATCAGCCGGCACCACCACCACTGCTGGTGCGCATCACATTCTCTCAGGCCAGAAATGACGCACACAGCATTGGCCACATGCTGGGAGCCTTGTTGTGACCTCAGAGGATGTGACAGGTGCCAGCAGCCCTGGGTGATACAGTAGAAGACATGTGAGGACAGCTGCCTGTTCTGTGTGGATGGAGTGCTCTGGATTTTCCTGGAAAAACTGGAGTAAAGCCAGAGTTTTTTAAAACTGTTTTAAGGAGGTTTACATGATTTTGGGGACTGAACATAATGAGGACCCTTTGGTCCAGATTTGGGGTTTTGGCTCAGCGTTGTTTGCACAGATTGCCCCCAGGATGCCCCCAAAATGTTGTATTAGGCTTGTGTAGACAAGCTCCCAGGGGAACATATTTTGGGGGTTCTAGGGTTAGAATTGGAAATCTCAGGATCTCATACCCTCCACATTTCACAGATTACAACTAGGACCTGTGTAGCCAAGCCACATCACAGTGTGGTCAGGTTGACAAAAGGGAATAATGAGGAAGAATGCACAAGCTAGGAGAGGCTGCAGTAGTTTGCTTTTGCTTCAGTCTATAAGGAAGGGCAAGATTCTTTCACCACCAACACCCCCCCCAGCTCAGCTAACTGAGTGCAGACTCAAGCTAACTTAGTGCAAACTTAGCTAACTCAAGCAAGACCCGACCAACAAAATCACCAGAAAATCAAATGCCTTGATCAAGAACCCATCAATTCAGCCAATCATACATCAGAATCTATGCAGATCAGAGGCTCTTCCGCCAAGACTATATGGACTTCCCAAGATCCACAAGGATTCCATTCCACTCTGACCCATAGCGAGCGCCATTGGATCCCCCATGTATGACTTGGCCAAGTTTCTGGCCACATAATTACAAACCCACATAGGACAAGCCCCTCATTACATAAAAGACTCAGCTCACTTCCTAGAAAAAAAATCAACAACATTGAACTGAAACCTGGAGACAGACTGATCAGTTTTGATGTTGTCTCCTTGTTCACCAAAGTCCCCATAATGGACACCATGGCACTCATCCAGCAAATATTTCCTGAGTCTTGTTCAAACACTGCCTCACCACAAGATACTTCCAGTGGGATAACGAATTCTACAAACAGATAGCTGGGGTAGCCATGGGCAGCCCTCTGAGCCCCCTGATAGCAAACTTTTACATGGAACATTTTGAAAAGCAAGCCCTGGAAACAGCACCAAAAAAGCCCACAACACGGTTCCGATATGTGGACGACACTTTCACCATTTGGAACCATGGAGAAGAAGATTTAGTCTCATTCCTGAACCACCTGAACAGCATCCACCCAAATATCCAATTCACGATGGAAAAAGAAAAGGAACACTACCATTCTTGGATGTCCTAGTCATCTGCAAACCAAACCAACAGTTAGGCCACACGGTATACAGAACCCTCCCCCCCCCAACAGACAGATACCTACACAAGAACTCCAATTATCACCCAGGACAAAAAAGAAGCACAATAAAAACATTGGTAGACTGCACAAAAAGGATCTGCGAATCCCACTACCTGGAGGACAAACTGAGGCACCTAAACTGGGCCCTACAGGCTAATGGTTACTCCAGATCAGACATCACAAGAGCAGCCAGACCCAGAAAAACCACAGGAATGAAGAAGAAAAACAGCCGTCCAAAGGAAAGGGATTTTTACCATACATCAAAGGAGTCACAGACAGAATAGGGAAACTGATGAGGAAACACAACCTCCAAACAATATACAGACCAACCAAGAAAATCCAAGAAATGCTACACTCAGCGAAGGACAAAAGAGACCCTCTCACAGCTGCAGGAGTTTACCGCATACCATGCAGCTGTGGACAAGTTTACATAAGGACCACTAAACACAATGTGCAAACACAAATCAAGGAGCATGAGAGGCACTGCAGACCAGGCCAGCCAGAAAAATCAGCAGTAGCAATCATTAGCCAAACAGACACTAATCATCCTTGCATTTCTATATCCAGAAACTAACCATTCAATTACACAAATGTACATATACTCCCCAACAGGGGTTCACAATATATAAACTCCACACACACTCCTACCCAACCATTCTCTGAAGATGCCAGCCACAGATGCAGGCGAAACATCAGAAAGAAACTATTCCAGAACACAGCCTCACAGCCTGGAAAAAAACCAAGGAAAATCTATGAGTGCAAATTACTTTTGCACTTTGAACTCAGTTTGCAGCAACTGCAGTAATCTGAGGATGAAGGTGAAAAGTGGAAGGAAGACAGAGAAACTGGAACATAGGAAGAAAAGTTGAAAAAGTGGGATGACAGAGGATTAATCAGGATTTTTCATGCCAAATGGGGACAGTTGGAAGGTACAGACTGTGAGTCTGGGACCACTCCCACAGATGAGCTACTGTGGTCGCTGTTTGCTCAGGTCTCAGGTTTTCAGAGGCAAAAGGGAACAGAAGTGCACATTATCAGCTCCTATGACTCATAGGCAGTATCATACAAAGCCTTTGGATAGGCCAGGCCTCGTACAAAATCTGTAAACTAAGCTTACTTTGCCAGTTTGATCAGCTGCTTAGTCTCAGCATCTCTTGAGCTGGAGAACCCCTTCCAGGTCAAGATTCAAGAGCAGCTACCTCGTCTGACCTTGACAAGTTTGACCTAAATGTTGTATTTATTCAAGGCCTTATACACACCAGTTCTTACCCTTGACATGAAGCGGCAATACATCATAGTTCAACACTTACTGCTAGCAGCAACTTTGCAACATATTTACAAGGGTCCTGAGGCCCATCCGTGCATTCCTGAGTTCAGAATCACTGCGTAGACTGCTAGTCCTGGATTATTAATGGAGTAATACCATATCGGTCCCTCTGCCAGCGAACTCTTGTGATCCTGAATCTGAAATTCTAAGCATTATTTCTAACAGGGAGTATGTCCCATTGGACACAGCAGGACTTACTTCTGAGAAAACATGAATATGATCAATAGGCCTTTTGTGTGGTTCTTACATTCATTCAAATTATGCACACGCAGGCCTTGCCCAAACAGGTAGGACCCTGATCTTCTGTCCTACGGCACAAAAGTAAGCATTCAATGAAAGGTGTGATTGTCACATTAGATTCCAAAATGTGGTCTTAAGTGCCCAACCATCCTCAGACCTTGAAACAACCTGAGTCAGTTGTGGTTGGTGAGACTGTCTAGGAGAAGGCATTGTGATGCATTGAGTGCATGAAAGTGCAAAAAAATTAATACCATAATCATTATTTTTAGCTGCATTTAGGTTACCTTGGCCTAGACTGTAGGATTTTTATTTAATTTTAAAAAGTTATGACGCACTGTTTGGAAAGTTACTTATAAAAGCATTTAGTTACAGTTATAATCTAAAGGTCCCTTCAAAGTAGTTCATTGCCACTACATGCATAAAAGGCAAATCTTTATTTTCCATCTTAAAAAGTAACTAGTTATTTTAGTTAATTTAAAAGAATGCCACAGGCTGCTGGTCTTAGCTACAAAAGACAGTCTTATTTTTTCCACTACCTCCTTGTTGCCCTAATGCCCACATCACAGCATGAGTTAGCATCACAAAGCACACTGTGAGCTGGCACAGCAACCATGTGATATTCCCCCTCTACTATTGAGTGAAGACACACCCTGTAACTGTAAGAGAGGTGTATTGTAATAAAAAGTTACAATTACACCACCAAAGGAGTAAACTTCTCTCTCGTTAATTACAACTATAATGTAATAATACCTTAGTTGTTGGGGAAATGAAATAATTGTAACTAATTATTTGTAATTTGTTATTGCTAGGTTCTGTTTTGAAATGTCAGTTTCCATTGGGAAAGGAAAGTGGTGTGTAACAAGATGGCTGGCTGGCTGGCTGGCTGAATGAATCATCCTTAGAACTGAGAGATGCACTGAGAGAAAGGTGCTGCTGGAGTTATTTGACACCTTCAGTCATCTGCCATATCAAAATGGCTGAATGCTTCAATAGCACAGCAGTAAAGTGCATTTCGGTGTCACTGACACAAGCTGTAATCATTTGCCCACAACAAGCATAGAACACTGTTCTTTGGTTCATCTGGCTCTAAAATATTGTATATAAGTCCATTGACTGAACTTCTCATCCATAAGAAATTTAAGGACTTGCTATAGAATGCAGACATGTTAACAAAGCTAATGTTTTGTAACGTGTCTCAGAGTAGAACATTACATAAATTTCTGTGGTGTGGTGGTTAAACAGATGATATTCATGGAAAAATATAAGTGGGTGTCACAAAAGACCACACTGACATTTTATTTTTAAGTTGTTTATGCTCATGTTTGGATATGAGCAATAGATGTTTTTGCCTCCGTTGTGGGACAGGGCCTGGAGCTCTGATGCAAGGAAGTGGAAGCAGAAATGGACAGATCAGGCAGAAGGTGGATGGTCAGGAGCTAGCAAGTGAAGGGGGGAGAACCTGGTTCAGTGACATCATCTTAAAAAGTAGTAGCCAACACTCTGAGAAAGTGCAGAGGAAGCTGGGGGGGGGGGAAGCAGGGCAAAGAACTTTGTGTTCAACTCTGTAAATAGGAGCAACCAAGGAAATAAAAATAATAAAAGAGAGAGGGGGGAGGCAGAAGGAAGGAAGGAAAAAAGGAAGAAGGAAGGAAAAGACAAGAATGGTTAGACTGGAGAAGACAAAGCCCCAGAAGGCTGCAGACAGATCAAGATTGCAGACAGAAAAGACAGACAATGAAGAGACTCTTAGATTTGGCCAGAATGTGAGTACTGGGAACCTTTCTAGGAAAGATTTTACTGGGTTAGCTAGCAGTAGATGGTAGTAGAGTTTGAGAGTGTTGGTTCACAGAAGTCATCTCAACAAGAAAAGAGGAACTCCTCAGAAATGGGTCAAAGTTGGAAAACACCTGATAGAGATTATGATAGAGATTACATTAAGAAAACAAAGTGGAATAAGATTAGGTAACAGGAAATGTTTAGGATTAAGAAAGAGATGTATAGATATTTACAGATATAATAGATATAAGTAATGGGATTTGTAATTAATATGTTGAGTATGACATTGTATGTACATTGTCTATTTATGTTTGTTTAATGTTTGTTTATTGTTATTGTATTTCGATTGTTAATTATGGTCCCGTCTACACAGTAAAAAAAATACGTACGCCGTTCGGAAGATCGCTCTTCCGTCCACACAGCCTCCTTGTTGCCCTAATGCCCACATTGGGAGGGGCCGCCAAGTTAGATTCCTGGCTAAGCGAGAGTCCGGTAAGTCCATGAATTTTATATATATTTATTTTTATTTTACTTTGTAAATAGGGAAAACCGAATGTCTGCAAAGCAGGCACCTTTTTAAATAAAATTTTAAAAAAAGCGGCAGGAGATTTAAAACTCTGCTTGGCTTCCTCACTCCAGCCAGCTGGGGAAGGGGGCTCATACGGAGTTTAGGGAGGTAAAAAATCATGCAGGTGGATCGTATGCATACGAACGGCTGTCTATTCATATTTTTTACCCCCCAAACAGATTTTTTTTAAATCGTATAGACGCACCCAAAGTTCATTATAAAAAAAAATTGGAAAATACTTAGGATTATGAGCTAGGGCAACCATCTCCAACCAGGCACTTCTAGACACGATGGATTGCAGCTCTCATCATCAACATTCAGCATAACCAATGGCTATGCAGGCAAGGTGATAGGAGTTGTAAAGCTGAAGGGCAACTGGCTGGTGGAGGCTGAACTAGGGAATCATGAGGTCTGGGAAAGAAAGACAACAGCACTGAAGGAATGTTACAGCTCAACTACCTGTTCACAGGCATGCACTCTGATACGTGTGTACCATAGACTTTATGCTACTGGAAATTTAGCAAGAGAATACAAATTGTTGAGCTGCCTTTGGTGAATTGGAAGTAGCAGCTTGGGTGAGGTGAGTCAATCACAATAAGGGGAGAGAGAGTTTAACTCCCATCCTCACCTTCATAGTTTCAAGGCTGCTGAGATTTCTCCACAGCAGCTATTCACATAACAATATATGTGCAACTGATATTGTGTATCTTGCAGTTGTCTAAGGGCAAATACCATGTCTGTAGTACTCCTATTGGCTCTGAAGCCACATTGGCTTTCAGGGAGAAGTTCTTCTGCAATGGCAGGAACTAATCTGTTCAGGAGTATCCTTGCAAGGATTTTTCCAGCAATAAAGAGCAGTGTTATGCCTCGATAGTTTGAGCAGTCGGATTTTGCTCCTTTTTTCTTGTTCAGGGTGATGATGACTGCATCTCGGAGGTCTGATGGCAGTTCCCCTTTTCCCCAGCAATTCACAAGGAATTCGTGGAATTTTTCGTGGAGTGCATGACCTCTGTGTTTCCAAACTTCAGGTGGGATTCCATCAATCCCAGCTGCCTTGCCGTTTTTCACCTGCTGTATGGCCTTAAGGGTCTCTTCCAAAGTGGGAGCTATGTCCAATTCGACTGGCCTTTTTAGTCATCAGCGTGCTTGCAGAAAGCGCGGGATGAGTCCTTCCTGAATCTTCGTTCGCGAAGAAAAGCCAGAGAGAGAGAGATATTGTGTATAATTTGGTCCTGAGCCTTAATGTCAAGGATGGACAACTCTGTGGCATCTAGGGGGCTTTACTAGACCACCCCAAATCCTTCAGGGGCTGTACTAGTGCTAGATAATCTGCCTATGAATTTACTGTTGCTACAGAAGTGCTCTATGGCACAGGAGGTTGCTAGAAGAGAAGAGAAAGGAAGACAAGGGAAGCCCACTGTGATCATGGGTAGTTTTTCCAATCCTGTGGCAGTCAAAACTGCAAAACATGGGCAAGGAAGCTGCATTGTAACTAACAGTGGCAACAGAGCATTACAATAGGACTCTTAATTTGGATAGAAAACCAGTTACACAATGCTTTCTAAAGCCTGCGAGGAAGTGCAAGAATGCTTACCAGAACAATGGTCCTATTGTGTCATTTAAATAACATTAACTCAAAGTCATGGCACTCTCTCTGACCAGTACAAATGTATCACTAACAGTAATTCCTTGTTGATTAATTTCTGCAGCTCCTAAACACAGCAAGGGAGAATATAGGAGATGATAATTAAGGAGGACACACCTCTTAAGGTAACTGTGAGATCATGGCCCTTTTTATTGCAGGAGGCTATCCTAAAGAAAGTGTTACAGAAAAAATTTGCCTGCTTCACCCAAGGAGAGCAGCTGGCACAAGAGGAGATTAAAGTGCCAGAAGTAGCCAGATAGATGGCAGGGATCGGCTGCCTAGGAGTCTCCAGGAAAACTGGACAGGAGAACTGGACTGTGCAGCATTCTCAAAGCACCTTGACTTCCTCTCAGGTAAGGGGAATTGGGACTCAGTGGAATTGACCTAGATGGCTCGAAAACCATTTTTTTTTAATAACCAAACTCACTGCTTTGCAAAGGATATCTTGTTCAAATCCTCCAGAGGATGATGAGCATTGTGTGTGAAGCCACAAAGAACAGTAGGTCCCATTTTGGCTTAGTCACACCTGCTAGTCATCGCATTCACAGGACACATATTCATGATCTCTTAATAAGGATTAGTTCATTGTAATACATTTCTATCATGTTTCATTCATATAGTCAGAAAAGTCTCTTTCAGGATCTGCTTGTGTGCAGTTCTAATCCATTCACATGATCTTGAATACAATGCTAGAGGTTGCCATTTTCTGGATTAATTATCTGGACTAAGACAGTGGCATCTACAACCATTTCACAGATATGGGATACATACAAATTTACACTATTTGGGAACCATTTTTACTTATATCAAGATTAATTCATACTAGGTAGGAATCTGGCTGGGTGGTGCTTTTTTTCCAAAGAGAGATTTAGTTGCAAGGCTAAGTCAAATGTGTCTTGTTTTTGGCAGTGTCACAAAGCATTCCTCTTCACCACTAGCCTTTGACTATTTTGTTGATAATTTATTTGAAACTTTGTCTGCCTATTCCAGACATATTGCTCTCCTCGTGAATGTATAATAAACTTTACTTGCCCTCAGTGACAATTTTGTCATCCAGTTCACTGTGTGTGATCTGTGGTTTGCTGGGAACATCCATGTGAATAACATCAGAAAGGGGGGGGGGAGTCCTAACTAGGGGAAATGGAACCAAAGCAGCAGAAATTATGAGAAACAATGATGCTGAACAATTTTTAAAAAGGCGAATAATCACATTATTAAAATATTTATTTCTATCATCCATCCATCCCCCCTCCTCCCCCTCCCCCTCCCCCAAACCACTAATTTCTTCTTGAAGATCAAGCAACCTTGGGATTTTAGTGGGGGTCAACATCCTAGTATCTCCCCAAACTGATCTTCCATTAGTAATAGTGCCATTAGAATTGGCACCAGGGAGCCCTGGTGGCGCAGTGGTTAAATGCCAGTACTGCAAGTCACCACGTTGCAAGTTCGATTCCAGAGGGCTCCAAGGTTCAATCAGCCTTCCATCCTTTCATAGGTCGGTAAAATGAGTACCCAGCTTGTGGGGGCAATTAGCTAACACACATTGGAAGCTTCTCAATGCAGTGTAGATGTGTAAATTGCTATTGCTTAAAACAATTTGTAAGCCGTTCTGATAGTCTTGTGGCTGAAGAGCGGGGTATTAAAAAATAACTAATATACTGTATTAGAATTGTTTCTTTAGAAACATAACATATATATTGTTGGTTTTCTGAGGATCTCTCTTGGGCAAAATGTTTGTACATCTAGAAAAGCAAAGCAGGAAAAACATTTATATGACCTGCTCAGAGACATATATGAGATCCTTTGCCTTCCACATGGTATTTGGAATCCACCATTTGCTGCAGTAAACACATCAAGGGGTAAATGGAGATGTGTGTCTCCAAATATACAATGAGCCAATGCCAAGGAGACCATCTGAAACCCCTATCTCCCCATGCAAGCCTGCCCAAATCATACCATTTTCTACAGGGGGGGTTCTCTCCATCCCACCATCTTCACAGAGTCATCTGGTGAGGACAAGGGAAAGAGCCTTCTTGGTGGCTTCTCCTAGACCAGTGGTTCTTCACCTGTGGCCCACAGACCCCAGGGGGGCACAATGTCCTCACAGGGGGTCCACAAAGGCTTGAAGGCTGCTCAGCCCACCTCTTCCCTTCAGTGGAATGGACACATGACAGGAGCCAAGGCAGAGGCTGGTTGGCTTGGCCTGTGCATTGTCATTCAATCCACTCCAGCCACAAATTTGCAGGAAGAAGGAGAAAAGTCTTCCCTCCCCCTCCAGCGCCTCTAAGGGAAAGTTTAATGGATGGTGTAATTGTATTGTCGTCGTCGTCGTCGTTGTTGTTGTTGTTAGGGTTTTAAATCTTGAGTTAAGTCTTGGGAGTTCGTGGCAACAAAAGATATTTAAAGGAGGGCCCTGGTAAAGAAAATGTTGAGAGCTGCTGTCCTAGATTATGGAACTCTCTCCCAAGGGCAGCTTGGTCAGCCCCACTCAGGTTTTTATTTACCAGTAGGCAAAGACCTTCTCATTTAAATAAGCCTTCAGCCTTTAGCTAGTTGCAGGTAAAAGGATGTGCAATAGATGCATTGTTGTTGTTTTTTAAAATTGTAATATGTGCTTAATGTGTTTTACATTGTTTTATATTAATATGTTGATTTGATTATTTACTGCTTTAAAAACTTTGATACCACATATTGTTTTAGCTATTTAGTTTTAACTTATATTGCAACTTATATTGTAAGCTGCTTTGGGTCTCCCATATTGAGAGAAAGATGGCATATAAATCAAATCAAATCAAATCAAATCAAATCAATTAAATAAATAAATAAAGGTGGCAAACTGTACCTAAGTTCTGTTGGGGATGTCCACCTCCTCTTATTCACCCTAATCTGTGTACTCCAGCTACAGAGTGAAACAACTCTGTTCATGTGATTTTCTATGTACTGAGAGCTAAGAAAGGGATACTGCTGATAGTACTAGAGTTTCTTGAGCAGTATGAAGGTTGGTTGTTTTCCGTGGATTAATATTTGCCACAGCAATGCCTCTGTTGCAGACTTGATGCAAGCTAAGTAATCCCATGTCTTCCACTGAGATTTAGGTCTGGAATCCAAGCCCTATGAGGAGTGGTTTAGGGAGCTGGGTATGTTTAGTCTGGAGAAGAGAGTGTTGAAAGGTGACATGATAGCCATGTTTAAATATTTGAAGGGATGTCATACTGGGGATGGAGCAAGCTTGTTTTCTGCTGCTCCAGAGTCTAAGACATGAAGCAATGGGTTCAAACTAACTTCCTGACAGTAAGAGCAGTTCAGAAGTGGAATACACTGCCTCGTAGTGTGATGGAGTCTTCCTCTTTTGAGGTTTTTAAACAGAGGCTGGATGGCCATCTGTTGGGAATGATTTGATTGTGTATTCCTGCATGGCAGGAGTTTGGACTGGATGGCCCTTGTGGTCTCTTCCAACTCTATGATTCTATGATTCTAAGAGGGACTTCAGAGTCAACTCAGCAGAAAAGAATGAGGGAACCGTATTCCAAGAGCTCTTTTGGCCAATGGTCTCTGTCAACAGTTCACCTCTTATTCTAAGAACCCACAAGAGGCAAACCTGGGGACATGCCAAGTTTATCAGGGCAAAATCAGATAAAGTTAGGCACATTCATCTGGTTTGGGGGATACTGTCCTGAATCCAAAGGCAACAGTATATTTGTGCAAGTCCTGGTTGCAGAAAACGACGGCATTTATATACGTTACCATACTGATGGTAGCTTGTTTAACTTAAGCCGTCTGAGGGCTCACACTAAGACTCTAAACTATCTAGTCCGTGAGCTGCTCTTCGCTGATGATGCTGCCCTTGTTGCCCACAGAGAAGCAGCTCTGCAGCGCCTAACATCCTGCTTCGCAACAGCTGCAGAGCTGTTTGGGCTGGAAGTCAACCTGAAGAAAACAGAAGTTCTTTACCAGCCTGTGCCACAGGATGAACACCATCATCCCCACATTGCCATCTGCAAATTTGTGCTTAAGTCCATTCAGCAGTTCACCTACCTGGGAAGCATCATCTCCTCAGATGCCAAGATTGACAAAGAGATCGATCACAGATTAGCAAAGGCATACAGCGCATTTGGAAGACTTCACAAAAGAGTCTGGAGTAATAAACACCTGAGGCGAAGCACAAAATCAGTGTGTATAGAGCCATTGTACTGTCTATTCTCCTTTATGGATCTGAAACATGGGTCACCTATCGCCACCACCTACGACTCCTCGAACGCTTTCATCAGCGCTGTCTATGCACAATCCTGAATATACACTGGACTGACTATGTGACGAATGTTGCTGTCCTTGAGCAAGCAGGGATCACCAGCATTGAGGCCATGATTTTGAGAACACAGCTGCGCTGGGCAGGGCACGTTTCTAGGATGGAGGACCATCGCCTCCCAAAAATAGTACTCTACGGTGAACTTGCCACGGGTCAGCGTAAGAGGGGTGCTCCAAAAAAATGATACAAGGACTCCCTGAAACAACATCTCAGGCTCAGCCAAATTGATCACCAATATTGGTCCGCCCTGGCCTCACATCGGGAGGCATGGAGACGCACTATCCACAATGCTGCAGCCTTATTTGAGAACTCACGCCGAACAAGTCTTGAAGAGAAACGACAACGCAGAAAGAATCGCAACACGGAAACATCACTGAAGGAGACCTTCTGCTGTGCTTTCTGCAACCGGACTTGTTTATCTCAGATTGGCCTTTTTAGTCATCAGCGTGCTTGCAGAAAGTGCGGGATGAGTCGTTCCTCAATCTTTGTTTGCAAAGAAAAAAAGCCAGAGGTTGCAGAAGCAGTTGTATTTTTTCCAAGTTTGCATAAGGAAGCACTTTCTTCAATAACAGTTTTCTCCATTCAGCTGGGTGGTGCAGTAGACCAACTTACATGCTGGTTAGGCACCCGAGCTCAGTTCCGCTGCCATAGAAAACTCCAGAAGCTCTCAGAGGGATGCTGGAACCTCCTGCGATGCCATTGCTAGGCTGGCCGTTCCATACTGACACCCCTGTTTCCACCCAATCCCTTTATTGCAATTTGACAAGTATATGATCCCATGTAAACACACTGGTGGGGGTTGTCACCCTGCAGATGTTCTAGTGGATCTCTGTCAATCTTTCCACCACAACAGAGGAAATCAGTGGTGTGCACAATTTCTAAAAATGAGGCCATAATAATTTGAATTCCCAGGCAAGTCCAGAAATAAACAATTATTAGGAAATACTATGGATATCTGTACAACCAAGTATTTAAGGAAAATCAACAGAAATTATATATTCATCAACAGTGTTTTCCCTGAAATCAGCTGATATAAGAACATAATACTCTATTCTTGAGCATGATTGTGCTACCAAAATTAGTGACCAATCATCTGTAGTGGCCCATCTGGGTACCTGTGGTGTTTGAATTTACCCTAGAAATCAAAAGACAATTCCTTACTCATCAGTAGCTGTGAAGTGAGGTTTCAGGCTCCTAGTGGATTGGTATTCTAGCAAAGAACGCAGGTCTTTAATCTGAATTTAGGAGATTATCAGATGACCAAATAAATCCATCACAGGGATGACAGGAGATCGCGAAAGGGCTTCCTTTCAGACGATGCTGTCCCTGTGTCGTTATGCTCCAGTGCCCCTTCCATTCCCCCGGCACTCCTTTTTATTCATGGGCTAAGTCATGAATTGACCCATCATTCTGTTTCTGTCATGGAATGATGGGTGAGTGAAAAAGTGCCCCGTTATGCTCGTGCAATGCCAGCGTCACTGGGAGATCCGTGCCAAACACTTCCGGGTGCCATCAGGACAAAGAGGTAAGTGACACACTTTTTTTACGCTCTCTGGGTTACTTGTTTTTCTTTTAGTGTGTTTTTGTGCTTGCTGTTACTTCTTACCTTTTCTTTTCCTTTTTGAATTTCCCATGTGATCATCCTCTCGTGAGAATGGCTGTGATTTCCTTTCCAGGAAGTGAATTCAACTCCACGAGAGCTGCATTCACTCCTGGGCTGCCGGAGGGGAGGGGAGCAGTTTTTATTCTGTGATTAAGGTAGGTCTGTATTTTTTAAAAAAACCAGTACAGGGACACCAGTGGGGTGGGAGAGGAGATAGTGAGATGAGGACGCTATGTTTGTCCCCGCCTGATAACCTCCTTAGTTACTTCAATAGATCTTAGGTCTTTTACACCAGTGATTCTCAGTCTTTGGTCCTCCAGATGTTTTGGATTTTAGCTCCTACTAGAAGTCCTAGCCATCATGGCCACTGTTGAGGAATTCTAGAAGCTGGAGTCCCAACCAAACATTTAGAGGACTGAAATTTGAGGACCACACTTTTACATCTCTAACATCTGTATTTTTAAAGGACACAAACAGGCAGACATGCACCTGTGACCTTACAAAAGATAGGGATCATAAGCTCCCAAGGGTAATTTAGCTAACAAACCAGAACAAATGTCATTCATTACAGAGTAATGATTACACAGATAACCAATTTTAACAATGGTAGGAATAGATTATCAGCTTGTTTACTAGGACTGAAAACAAGGCTAATTCAAAGAAAAGGGTTTGGGGAGGGTTATTAAAAATGAATTTAGTTTGGCATATTAGAGGGACAGATATTAAAATACTGTAAATCATCATAAATCTTGTTTCATAGCTAATTTGAAGTGTTAAAAGAAAATAAAAATGAAAGATTGATGGGATGGTGGGCAAAGTTATGGCACGAAAAGAAAGCCTTCTGTTTAAAGGTTAGATGAACATACTTGCATTAGACTGGTACAGCTTTAAAAATACAACTGCCTGAAAACAAAGTCACAAAATGGCCCAATGAATGTTTTTGTATTACCTCACTTTTCACCATTTACATCACAGGCAATATCCAACGGTGCTTGGATATTGCTTGGGCAAATCGGCAGAAGGGATCACATTTCCCCAGTTATAAACTTTAACACATCCACAGTGTTGAGGCAACACAATATCCCTACAACAGAAGTGCCCCCTTGAGGGAAGACATCCGGATTTCATGCAACAAGCATATAATAGCAGCACATTTGTTGTGCTAAGAAAAGGCTGCCTGAACAGGCTCTGCCTCTGTGAGCACGCAAGCGTGCATGCATGCATATTGGAAAACATAAACAGGCAAGATGAGGAACTGACCATGTGAGTTAGGATTAAGAAGGGTGAACAGAGGACAAGTTTCAGAAGAAGTTTGGATGATGGCCTTCAGAAATGAGGTATGCTCCTGTCCTGCAACAATAGCTCCATGTCCTGTGCAATTTAATCAGCTCCATGGGAGGCTGGGAGAGATCCAGGAGAGGGCAGGGGAAGATAAAGAAACCCTTGGATTATCCAGGATGACTCAGTATTTTTTTAGACACACTGATTCAAAACAGAAACATGTACAGACCACTCTCAACCAAGGAAGTGTCATGCAGATTCTGTTCAAATGGGTCAGTAACCCAGAGCTCTGCAAGATGGCCAGGCCAACATGACTTAGGAAGCATAGAGGTACAAGCAGCTGCTGCAGCAGCTGATACAAGCAGCACACAACCATTCCTGAGAAGAAAAGTCCTCCTTTGTTAGTCACTGAGAGATAAAATGCAGTCAGCTGGGAGCTTTTCTACCTGATTACTGAGGGTAATAATAGAATCATAGAGTTGGAAGAGACCACAAGGCCACCCAGTCCATGCAGGAATACATAATCAAACAAGCCCTGACAGATAGCCATCCAGCTTCTGTTTAAAGACCTCCAAAGGAGGAGACTCCACCACACTCCGAGGTAGTGTATTCTACTGCCAAACAGCTCTTAAAGTGAGGAAGTTCTTCATAATATTTAGGTGGAATCTCTTTCCTTGTAGTTTGAGTCCATTGCTCTGTGTTCTGGTCTCTGGAGCAGCAAAAAACATCCTTTCAAGTATTTAAACATGACTATCATTGTCATCTCTTCACCTTCTCTTCTCCAGGTTAAACATACCCAGCTCCCTAAGCCGCTCCTCATAGGGCTTGGCTTCCAGACCTCTCACCATTTTGGTCACCCTCCTCTGGACATACTCCAGCTTGTCAACATCCTTCTTGAATTGTGGTGCCCAAAACTGGACACAGTATTCCAGGTGAGGTCTGACCAAAGCAGAATACGGTGGTATTATCACTTCCCTCAATCTAGACACTATACTCCTATTGATGCAGCCTAGAATCGCATTGGCACTTTTAGCTGCCACATCACACTGTTGATTCATGTTGTTTGGGGCTTCTATGAGAATGCACATGTGACATGGAATTCCACAGTGTCCAGCGTCTCTAGAGAGAAAAGGGTCTTCTAGCAGCAGGGAGGTGAGGGTTAATGCTTTTAAAAGCTTTTGTACTGTATATTATTTTTGCTGTTTTAACTTATATTGTAATCAGCTTTGAGACCCATTTAGGAGAAAGTCAGGATATAAATCAAATAAATAAAAAGACAAAAATACAAGAAAAAGTTACCAACCTATCACTATCACCCCATGTGACAATTAGACTTAAAATGGGGGTTTAAAACAGGGGAAGCTCTACTGCAAGCCATGTTGTTATACAAGGGCCTAAATCCTGTTGATGGGTCCAGCTAGAGTAGACCCATCAAATCTTCTGTTAATTCATGAGTTGGCACTCATGTAAATCCCACCGATTCAAGAGATCTACAATACTGTAACTACCAATAGGATTCAGGCCAGGCTGTTATACTGAGAAGAGGAAGACATAGCCCTGATTTGAGGGCACCATCAGGTTCAAAAGCCTTTGTTCACTGTCCTTCTCAAGCTCTTCTCTCCCCCATCTCTTGTTGCCTCAGTGCCTGACAAATTTAGCTTTTCCTCAGTGCTTCACTATGGGAGTGTCTTCCTTTTAAGGCAGGCTGAGGAGGGATAACTGACAACTCACAACAGCAATTGTTATGTTTCCATTGAAATGTTTGGGGAAAAACTTTGGCAGGCAGGCAGGCAGAAAGGGAGAGGGAGGGAGGAAGGAAGGAAGGAAGAAAGGAAGGAAGAAAGGAAGGAGAAGAACTTTCTGAAATTCCAAGTATATGGCATCTGCCAGATCTATGTGCTTGTTAACTCACAGGTTAGGAAGGTTTGGGGTGATTCTTGCCATTACAGGTTGAGAAACACCAGGGCCATGATACAGTTTCATTCAATATTTTACACACTATGGTCCCCTCCTAGGGGGAGAAGGATATTGTCACATATCATCAGTTGCTGTGTAAGCACAAGCTTGTACCCCACTTCCAAGGAACCCCATTTCTGGAATGTTAGCATTGCCCTACACCCCATTTTGACAGGGCTCAGAAACTGGCCATATTTGGTTCATTATTGTGGCCTTTTACAAGGGTAAAAGACAGGATGGTCTCAGAAAAGGTCATTTATTTTTTTCCTTGGAAAGCTTAAGACCTGGGGCTGTAGGGCCAAAAGAAGACACATTCCACATAAATGGGAAGGTAATGGATATAGAGAAACTCTTTTGTGTTTGCTGATTGTGAAATTTCCTCTCCTCAGCTCCCAACCTAAAAAGAAGTTGCTCAAAGCTGTTAAAATCCAATCACTGGACATTAAGAAACACATTTAGCATCTTTCTCACCTTTTGTCAAGACCAGGAAACTCATTGTGCAATCCATGAAGGCTCATGGAATTCATTGTTTCAGCCCATGAAGCAACCAATCCCCTCAGGTGTATTTGGAGGTATAAATATCACCCCCAAAATATGTCTCATTGTGCACAGTCAGTAATGGGGGAAGCTCTGTTACTCTGTGTTAGCCAACCCGGCGCACAGTTGTAATGGGGGGGGGACTCTGTTACTCTGTGTTAGCCACATCCAGATTCTCCATCCACTCTGCCAGACTGACTACAGGACAGGTTGTATTACCTCAGCAAAACCCTCTTGCAACCCTCTATCCCAAGCTTTCCTACTGTTTCTTTCTATAGCCTTGAGTGAACGATTTTTCTGGGTGAATGTGTGTGTGTTTGGTGTTATTTTTGAACTCCTTAGTAAAAAAAACCATACTTAATTTTAAATGTGTATGTATTCCATCCAGACTATTACCAGTAGACACAGGTTTCAAGGTCCCCTTGTTACCCCCTTTCACATAGCTAATGCCGAGCTGCTGCTAATTTCCCCAACATATTAGAAACTCGATATTTTCCTGGAATTTTCCAAGAAGCATTTTGGGTAACAGCTGCTTCTTATTTTGAGTCTCTGAATGACAGTACAAGAAGACACTCACACAGACTCCTTGTGCAGAATGCACTTTCTAAATGTCTCTGCCCTGTGCCACCAAATGTCCTTGTTAAAAGGGAGCAGAGGTGAATACAGGCCATGCCCTCTATTCAGTTCTGGCCTGTGCTACCAGGGAAGTGGGGAGAGAACCCTCAGTCCTGCCTGAGACTAAGCGGCAATGACTTGTCTGCTAAGCAGAGAGACAAGACAGTTTGGCACTGTTGAGCACACTGGGCTCCTCTAATCCCAGTCTGCCTAGAAAACCTGTGGTACTGAAGACAAACTATGAGCAAGATGTAAGCTGACTGAGGACAGGTTGCTCATGATTCATCTGCATCTTGGCAGAAGGTGAGAGGGTTTCACCTTCTTCGGTTTGCTTCTAAATTTAGCCCGATGGAAGAACATAATCATCCATTAAAATTCCGTGCTGCTGGCACTCCATCATGTGTGCATACCAATGGGCTGCTGTGTTTTCAGCCTTTCCTCTGCTTCAGCTGTTTCTCCTGACCCCACTGGGAGGCTCCAAGCAGGTGGCATATGCACCAAATTTAACTCTTTCAGCTTGGAAAGACCCTCTGGAGCTATGGAAGAGATACAACCCTGAATATAATAAGGCAGGGATAGGGATGAGAAGGTTGCAGGGTAGGAGCTCACCTCTCAGGGTTTGGAAAGTTACTTATAAAAAATGAAATCAGTTGAGAGTGGTAATTCCAAAGGAGCAATTTTTTTTTTAAAAAAGGAACTCTTCCCATTTCTGAAAAGTAGCTAAAATGTTACTGTAATGAGAGCTTCTACTCTGTGCACTTGATACATGTTTAATTGAGATATATATTTGATATCAGGCCCTCCACTAGCTGATGGGCGATTTCAAGTCAGGGCTAGAGCATACTCGCCCCACATGTACACTCCAAAGGACTGGTCACCTCAGATTCCTCAATAATTTTCACACTTCTCAGTGTTATGTGAAGACTGGTTTCCTTATCTCCCCACCCATATCCCAAAGAGAGTTGTCTGTCATCCATCAGTTTTGAAAACTTTCCTTTTCCCCACAGTGCTAATTCATCCAGAGTTCCTTTGCTATAATGAAGGGAATCTTCTGATAAACAATTGCCTTCCTCTCTAAATTACCCCTCCAAAGGAGATTTTGCATGCATATATATATATATATATATATATATATATATATATAGTGTGCTTGGACCCCACTTTCTTCCTGTCTCCATGTCAGTTCGTATTCCTCCCCCCTACTTCCTTTCTCTTCCCTCAATAAGCCTTAAATCTAACCCATTGTCTAGGTGTTTCCTACTTTTACTTGATGATCCTGCATGTATGCTGGATGAATGAATGTGGTGTGAATGTGGTGTGAATGCAGTTTTGAATCATTTCCATTTCAAGGTTATATGGTTTCCTCAGCTCGTTCTCTCCCAGTCAGTACTGGTATACACAGGTGGAAAGATCCTGCCATTACGTGACTTCTCACATGCCAATTAAGCTAATTTTAATCCCCTAAAGTAAGATTGTGGAATTTCCATGGACACTAGCAATTTGCATAATATTACTTATTAGTTACATGAAAAAATTAATGTTTTTCATTCAGCACCATAAGACAGTACTTAAACCATGTGCTATTTCTCCTTTTTGTTTAGTGAAGTCCACTCCCACAATGACATAAGTAATTTCAAAAAAATACAGTTACACCATGACAGGAGGGGTGTTAGTAAGACTAGGAGGGATGGACTTGTTAGGTTACAAACATAATGCAATATGTTTACACTTTAGTTACTGGTTAAATTAAATAATTACAACTAATGAGTTATTTGCAACTAATTACTCCCAAACTCTGAACCTACTTTGGTATGACTACCCTGCACCCTAGAATCCTAGAATCATACATTTATAGAGTTGAAAGAGACCACAAGGTCTATCCAGTCCAAACTCCTGCCATGCAGGAATAAACAATCAATGCATCCTGAACAGATGGCCATCCAGCCTCTGTATAAACCTTCAAAAGAAGGAGACTCCACCGCACTACAAGGCAGTGTATTCCACTTCTGAACAGCTCTTACTGTCAGGACGTTCTGCCTAATGTTTAGGTGGAATCTCTTTTCCTGTAATTTGAACCCATTGCTCCATGTCCTAGTCTCTGAAGCAGCAGAAAAGTGCAGTACCTAGTCTTTGAAGTGCAGTACCTAGTCTCTGAAGCAGCTTGCCCTATCCTCAGTATGACATCCCTTCAAATATTTAAACATGGCTATCATGTCCCCTCTTATCCTTCTCTTCTCCAGGCTAAACATACCCAGCTCCCTAAGCTGCTCCTTATAGGGCATGGCTTCCAGACCTGCCATCATCCTGGTCGCCCTCCTCTGGACACGTTCCAGCTTCTCAGAATCCTTCCTGAATTGTGGTGCCCAGAACTGGACACAGTATTCCAGGTGAGGTCTGACCAAAGCAGAATAGAGTGGCACCATTACTTCCCTCAATCTAAATACTATACTCCTATTAATCATAGAATCATAGAATCATAGAATTGCAGAGTTGGAAGAGACCACGAGGGCCATCCAGTCCAACCCCCTGCCATGCAGGAAATCACGATCAAAGCATCCCTGACAGATGGCCATCCAGCCTCTGTTTAAAGACCTCCAAGGAAGGAGACCCCACCACGCTCCGAGGGAGTGCGTTCCACTGCCGAACAGCTCTTACTGTCAAAAAGTTACTCCTAATGTTGAGATGGAATCTCTGTACCTGGAGCTTGCACCCATTACTCCGTGTTCCAATCTCTGGAGCAGCAGAAAACAAGCTTGCTCCATCCTCAACATGACACCCCTTCAAATACTTAAACAGGGCTATCATATCACCTCTTAACCGTCTTTTTTCCAGGCTAAACATACCCAGCTCCCTAAGTCTCTCCTCATAAGGCATGGTTTCCAGACCTTTCACCATTTTACTTGCCCTCCTCTGGACACGCTCCAATTTGTCAATATCCTTTTTGAATTGTGGTGCCCAGAACTGGACACAGTATTCTAGGTGAGGTCTGACCAAGGCAGAATAGAGCGGCACTATTACTTCCCTTGATCTAGACACTATACTTCTATTGATGCAGACCAAAATCGCATTGGCCTTTTTAGCTGCCGCATCACACTGTTGACTCATGTTCAACTTGTGGTCTATTAGGACTCCTAGATCCCTTTCGCACGTAGTCTCATTCAGCCAGGTCTCCCCCATCCTATATCTATGCATTTCATTTTTTCGCCCTAAGTGCAGTACCTTACATTTCTCCGTATTGAATTTCATTTTGTTAGCTTTGGCCCAGCTCTCCAGTTTATCCAGGTCATCTTGAATTTTGATCCTGTCCTCCAGGGTATTAGCTACTCCTCCTAATTTGGTGTCATCTGCAAATTTGGTAAGTATGCCCCTAATTCCCTCATCCAAGTCATTGATAAAGATGTTGAATAGCACTGGGCCCAGGACACAACCCTGTGGCACCCCACTGGTCACATCTTTCCAAGATGAAGAGGAGCCATTGCTGAGCACCCTTTGGGTTCGGCCGGTCAACCAGTTACAAATCCATTGAACTGTTAACTTGTCTAGCCCACATTTTACAAGCTTGTTTGCAAGAATGTCATGAGGAACCTTGTCAAAGGCCTTACTGAAATCAAGGTATGCGATGTCCACAGCGTTCCCTTCATCTACCAAGCTGGTAATTTTATCAAAAAAAGAGATCAGATTAGTCTGGCATGACTTGTTTCTCTGAAACACATGTTGACTTTTTGTGATTATGGCATTGCCTTCTAAATGTTCACAGACTCTCTGTTTAATGATCTGCTCTAGAATCTTCCCTGGTATTGATGTCAGACTAACTGGACGATAATTGTTGGGATCCTCTTTTTCCCCCTTTTTGAAGATGGGGACAACGTTTGCCCTCCTCCAGTCTGCTGGGACTTCTCCTGTTCTCCAGGAGTTCTCAAAGATTATTGCCAATGGCTCTGAGATTATATTTGCCAGCTCTTTTAATACTCTTGGACATAGTTCATCTGGCCCTGGAGATTTAAATTCATTTAGATTAAGAAGGTATTCCTGTACTACCTCTTTACTTATTTTGAGCTGGATTTCCCCTACTGTGTCCTCTGTTCCATTATCCTCAGGTTGGTCCTCCTTTTCCTTTTCTGAAAATACTGAGGCAAAGAAGGTGTTGAGTAATTCTGCCTTTTCTCTGTCCCCTGTTAGCATTTTGCCATCTTCTCCACGTAGTGGCCCTATCATTTCCTTCTTCCTCCTTTTGCTGCGGATATACCCCCAAAAAACCTTTTTATTGTTCTTAACCTCCCTAGCAAGCCTGAGCTCATTCTGCGCTTTAGCTTTTCTGACTTTACTCCTACACGTGTTCGCTATCTGAATTCTTCTTTGGTGATTTCCCCCCTTTTCCATTTCCTATACATGTTCCGTTTAAAACTTAGCTCCATTGAAAGTTCTTTAGTCATCCATCCTGGTTTCTTGAGACACCTCCCATTTTTCTTCCTCAATGGTACTGTTTGAAATTGTGCCTTCACTATCTCCCTTTTGAGAAAGTCCCATCCGTCTTGAGGTCTCTTCTCTTTTAGTATTCCTGACCATGGGATCACCCCCAGTATTTCTCTGAGTTTATTGAAATCAGCTCTCCTAAAGTCGAGAATGCGTGTCTGACTATGCCTGGCTTCTCCTTTCCATTGTATAACAAACTCCAGGAGAACATGATCACTCTCACCTAAGGATCCCACCACTTGCACCCCATTAACCAGGTCATCCCTGTTGGTTAGGATCAGATCTAAAATAGCTGACCCCCTTGTTGCCTCTTCCACCTTTGGGACCATGAAATTGTCTTCCAGGCAAGTAAGGAATTTGCTAGACCTTGAAGTTTTGGTTGAGTTAGATTGCCAGCAAATATCTGGATAGTTGAAGTCACCCATCACTACTACATCTCTCCTTTCTGCGTGTGTGTTCATCTGTTCTAGAAAGGCATCATCCAATTCCTCCGTCTGACTTGGGGGTCTGTAGTAGAGTCCCACAATAACATCCCTGTTGTTTTCCTCCCCTTTAATTTTTATCCAGATGCTCTCCACCTGGCTTCCAGTATTGATGTCATGGATCTCTTCACTGGTGTAAATATCCCTGACATATAATGCTATTCCTCCTCCTTTCCTGTTTGGCCTGTTTCTCTTAAAAAGGTTATACCCCTCTATTCCTACATTCCAATCATGAGACTCGTCCCACCAGGTTTCAGTAATGCCTATTATATTATATTTGTTTTGTAGTGCGAGGAGTTCAAGTTCACCTTGCTTATTTCCCATGCTCTATGCATTAGTGTAGAGACATCTAAGACCATGTGTTCCCTTTACTTGCTGCCTGTGCAAGTTTTTTTGCCTCCCACTGTTGTGTCCTTGCACTGTTTGCCTTGTTCCCTCTATGACAGTTTGACTATTTTCTCCAGCCCTTTTGCCTTCCAGAATACTGTCTCCCTCCCCCATATGACTCAGTTTAAAGCCCTCCTGATCAAATTCTTGAGACTGTAGGCAAAAACGCAGCCTAGAATTACATTTTTTAGCTGCTGCATCACACTGCTGACTCATGTTCAGCTTGTGGTCCACTAAGGACTTTTTCAAATGGTTGACCCCCTCCCCCGAAGAGGTCAGGAGAAGAACAGGGCTGTTGCACTTACACAGCCCTGTTTCAGACAGCCCGTCCTCTTCCATCCTCCTTCCGACCTTCCCCCGTGCTGCTGGCACTGCTTTTTACTGACGGAGGTTTTCTGTCAATAAAAAGAGGCTCCAGCAGCACAGGGGAAGGTTGGGAGGAGGTCAGGTGGAGGATGGAGCTGTCTGAAATGGGGCTGTGTAAGCGCAATAGCTCCGTTCTTTTCCTGATCTCCTTGGGTTTTTTTCCCCAGCCGTTTGAAAAAGTCCTATGACTCCTAGATCCCTTTTGCATGTACTGCCATCAAGCCAGGTGTCACCCATCCTATATCTGTCCATTTCATTTTTACTGCCTAAATGTAGTATCCTACATTCCTCCCTGTTGAAATTTATTTTGTTAGTTTTGGCCAGCTTTCTAATCTGTTACTGTCATTTTGAATTCTGATCCTGCCCTCTGGGGTATTAGCTACTCCTCCTAATTTGGTGTCATCTGCAAACTTGATAAGCATGCCCTCTATTCCCTCATCCAAGTCATTGATAAAGATGTTGAATAGCACTGGGCCCAGGACAGAACCCTGTGCCACCCCACTAGTCACTTCTCTCCAGGCTGAACAGGAGCCATTGGTGACTACCCTTTGGGTTTGGTCAGTCAACCGATTACAAATTCATCTAACAGTTGCATTGTCTAGCCCACAGGTTACTAACTTTTTTGCAAGGATATCATGGGGGACTTTGTCAAAGGCCTTACTGAAATCAAGATACACTATATCCATAGCATTCCCTTCACCTACCAAGTATGTAACTCTATCAAAAAAGAGATGAGATGAGTCTGGCATGACTTGTTTTTGAGAAACCCATGTTGACTTTTAGTGATCACGGCATTCCTTTCTAAGTGCTCACAGACTGTCTGTTTAATGATCTGCCCTAGAATCTTTCCTAGTATTGATGTCAGGCTGACTGGGCGATAATTATTTGTGTCTTCTTCCTCTGCCCTTTTAAAGATGGGGACAACATTTGCCCTCCTCCAGTCTGCCGGGATCTCTCTTGTTCTCCAGGATTTCTCAAATATTCTTGACAGTGGTTCTGAAATTACTTCTGCTTGTTCTTTTAGTACCCTTGGATGAAGTTCATCTGGCCCTGGAGACTTGAACTCATTTATACTGGCCAGGTATTCCTGTACAACCTCTTTACCTATTCTATGCTCCATTTCCCCCAGGTTGAGCACTGGTCTCCTTTTGGGAGAAGACAGAGGCAAAGACAATGTTGAGTAGCTCTGCCTTTTCTCTGTCCCCTGTTAGCATTTTGCCATCTTCTCCATGCAGTGGCTGTACCATTTCCTTGTTCTTTCCTTTGCTACGGACATATAACTCCCCCCCCCTTTTTATTGTTTTTAAGCTCTCTCACAAGGCTGAGCTCCATCTGTGCTTTTGCTTTTCTGATTTTCCGTCTACACAAGCTGGCTATTTGTTTGAATTCTTCTTTGGTGATTTCCCCCTTTTCCATTTCTTATACATGTTCCTTTTAAGTCTTAGTGCAGTTGAAAGTTCTTTAGACATCCATACTGGTTTCTTTAGACACCTGCCATTTTTCTTCCTCATTGGAACTGTCTGAAGTTGTGCTTTCAATATCTCACTTTTTAGAAACTCCCATCTATCATGTACTCCCTTCTCTTTTAGTATTCCTGACCGTGGGATCACCCCCGGTAATTCCCTAAGTTTTCTGAAATCAGCTTTATCTAGAATGCATGTCTGACTATGCTTGGCTTCCTCTTTCCTCTGTATAACAAACTCCAGGAGAAGCTTGACGGAAGGCTTCATATAAGGGAGCTATGCATTCCAAAAGAATTCTCACCAGGGGCATGTTTACACTGCAGAAATAAAGCAGCTTGACACTACTTTATCCACCATGGTTCTATCCTATGGCATCCTGGTATTTGTAGTTTGCTGAGGCACCAGAATTCTCTGATAGAAAAGGTTGAATACCTTGCAAAACTACAAATATCAGGATTCCATAAGATAGTACTATGGTGGATAAAGTGGTATGAAACTGCTGTCTTTCTGCAGAGCAGATGGGCCCCAGGTTGTCAGATTATCATTCAGAAATTCTTGTAGGGAAACTCCCAATGTTTCTGCTGAAAATGAAATTAAATTCTAAACTGATTGAGATTTCATTTTAAAATCCCTAACAAATGAAGAGGGTTAAGCATGAATTATACAGAGAGATGAAAAAGTTTACTCAGCAAAGTGGAAGGCAATAAGAAAACAAGAAAACCGTATTGTAGGTGGCAGATTCAGTTAAGGAAGACCTGGTTTGTAAGACCTGAGCAGGGCTGTTGATGGCCTTTGCTCCTACAGACACACTCAAATCCTACTGATTTGCTGGTTCTGCAAGTCAGCTGATCATCCTGCACAAACATATGCAGCATTTGTAGCTTAGCTATAATTCCAGTGCGGAGAGAGAGCCAGCATGATGTGATTTGAGCACTGGACTATGACTCTATAGACAAGGATTTGAATCCTTGCTCAGCCATGGAAACCTACTGGGTGACCTTGGGCAAGTCACACTCTCTCAGCCTCAGAGGAAGGCAAGGGCAACCCCCCTTTGAACAAATCTTGCCAGGAAAATCCCATGATAGGGTCACCTTAGGGCCACCATAAGTTGGAAACAACCTGAAATGATCTGAAGGCACACCACAATAGCTAATACAGAACCCTTTCACACTACACAGTTACAGCACTATGATTCCATAACACTCCCTAATATCAATATATCCCAATAAGATACAGTAGGACCCTCATATCCGTGGAACCAATATCCATGGTTTCAGTTTTCCGCAGGACACAAAACAGAACACATACCATAGAAAATGTCTAGAGAGACATCCTCTCTAGACATTTTCTAGGTCCTCCCAGGCAGCTCTATGGTAGTTTAAACCATAAGCCCCATTATTTTAAATTGTATTCGCTGTTATTTGTGGTTTTCAGTATCTATGGTAATTCCGGGAACCAACCCCCTGTGGATACGGGGGTCCTACCGTAGTATCTTCTGGGCTGATGTGAGGCTCTTATCACTTTGTAGAAATATAGCACATGATTCTACTTCAACTGCCATGCTTCTATCCTATGGAATCCTGAGATTTGTAGTTTGATGAGTCACTAGAGCTCTCTGGCTGAGAATTCTAAATGGCCCTCTCTAAAAAGCAAATCCCAGGATTTTGTAGGATGTTGCCATGGCA
Organism: Gambelia wislizenii; assembly: GCA_030847615.1. Classification (NCBI taxonomy): domain Eukaryota; kingdom Metazoa; phylum Chordata; class Lepidosauria; order Squamata; family Crotaphytidae; genus Gambelia; species Gambelia wislizenii. The sequence continues at coordinate 342,933,597 of JAUMIR010000001.1, forward strand.
GTTAAAGTGGAATCATAGTGCTATAACTGTATAGTGTGAATAGTCTCACGACTATGAGAGGCACAGACTCAAATCCCAATCCCCTATGAGCCTCACTGTGGGCCCCCATTACCGTTCATTGAAGACAAAGACAAAGAGGGAAGACAAAGAAAGAGAAAACCATTAATGCTTTTCCTGGATACAAAGCAAGGTAGAAACATAATGAACAAGTAAATGAATAGGGAGGGAGACAGGGAACAAGCTGAAAAGCAGGACTGTGCCAGGGAAGAAATGGTAAACAGCAATGGAAGCACTTTCATAGCCAGAATGAAGACACCAGTGTCTGGGGAAGATGGCTGCCTTGTAGCTCACTTACATGTCAAGCGAGTCAATCCGCTGGCCAGAATCTATTTCCCCCCAGCCACTTATCACTATCTATTCCATCTGTGGGAAGCAAAAGAGCGTGCTGTCTTCCCTGTCAGTTTGAGGGCTTTTTTGGCGACAGTGGAAGAGGGATGGAGGATGCCATTCACTGGAATGAAACTGAACCAGACAAGGCGTTAGCCCGGTTATCTCTCAACAGTGAAATCTTCCCTTCATCTTGCTCCCACAGCGGCAGCCACTTTTATTAATTTGGTTCCCAGATGAGAGTCTTAACTTATTAATGCAGCTTAACTCATGAATGCATTCCACAGTCAAGCAAGGAGTGCCTCTTTTGTCCAAGCCAGCAGCAAATGCAAGCAGTGTGAACCCCACGTGCTGGGCCTTGGCTCTTCTGAAGGCACAAGAAGACAGTTGTTGCTGGATAGAAACTGGCTGGCAGTGCTGATACAGACCAGAGGAACAGGGAAGCCAGGGGTGCCTTAGCTGTGCTAGGTGGGGCTGCCACTTTGCAAGGCACCTGTGTTAAGCCCTTCAGTCTTTGCATGACAATAGAGGTAATGGTTTCAACTTAAATGCTGGATTTATTTATACATTTTGCTTATTATTGCTAACGCTGTCTCAGTGTGTCTCACGCCTCTGTTCAGGGAGAGGCAGCCCTTTGAAAAGGGAGAGAGTTTTATTGTGCTTTTTTTTTTTTACCAGTGTGTTTTTCCTGTGTTGATAAACAAGGAAAATATAGTCATCTTTGAAGAACTTGACCCAGTTTTTGAACCCCTAGATGAGCTGAGTGCAATTTCTTTCAAGAGAAAACAAGCCGCAGCGTGATGCTGAATGCCAGGGACTGCTGGACAGAATGGGGTGTCTGGAGTAGATTGGGGATGTTTCCTCAGATTGTTTTTAAAAACCTGCAGTTTATTCTTAGCTCTGTAGTAGTCCTGCTAGACCTGACTCAGTGCCAGCAGTCTGATATCACACATACAGTATAAGAGATAAGTCTTCACCCTTATTGTAAGAGTAGGAGGAATAGTTTTGCTGGAGGAAGGAAATAGTAATAATAATTTGATAATTATTTACTTTTTAAGGACACCAAAGCTTTGCTTGCTCTCCTGCTGCAAAGGGTAAGTACACAGATTTAACAGAAACAAAGCAGTGATTGAAAAAGCAAAAAAGGGGTGATGGAATGATAGAGCATTTTTACAGGATGGGATTCTGAAAAGCAGTTAACACAGCTTTTCTTCCAAAGTGCGTGGTATCTAAGCATGTAAACCATAATGGCTTTCTTCAGATGTGTGCCAGTAAGCATGGTAAGGAGCACCAAGCATGAAGAAGCCACAAACTTCCACTCACTAAATGTCTGTCTGAAACTATCCTGTCAAAGGCTGCCAATAAATATGGTGGATGTGATTGGTATAAAAGAAGGATGGCAAATTTTTTTTATAGGAAAACAAAAGGCAGCCATGGTTGCATGTGTAGTTCATTTAAATATATACAGCTATATTTAATTATATATGTGTGTGTGTGTGTGTGTGTATATATATATATATATATATATATATACACACACATACATACAATTCTTCCTGGGCTGAAAATATACACATATTGACCAGATATCAAAAAGTGAAATAAAAATAAATAATTTAGAATTAGTAATATTTAAACATCAACAACAAAGCAATTGCCAAGCTGGTTTACTACTGTACATTGGGCAATATATAGTGTGAGAAAGATAGAAGTGCGTGATAATACAGGAAGGTCGAAGTCACTGAATTTTAATTGATACTTTGGGTCTCTACTGGGACAGCCACAGTGCAATGATCTTTGTTAACACTGGCAATTGGTGAAGTTTAGGACTGGGCATCTGAGACCCTCTTCTAGGTGTTAAAAATATTCAGGGGTAGCCATATTGGCCATACAGCAAAATACAATAAGATACAGAATCCACAAGCAGCAATACTATTATTGGGCCAACTTCAAAACATAAAATACATTATACAAGCTTTCAAAGCATCACTGGTTTATCAGGCAAAGATATTTAAATATCACACAGGAGAAAAATTGTGACAATGTAACAATCACAGATCTACCTACATTCTGTCTGAGATGTTCTCAGTTAAGATGGTATTGAGGGATTTCAGTGTAGGCAGAGGACACTCCCCTTATTGGCCACGTGAGGACTAGAGACAAAGAGCAATAAAAGGATTCAATGATCCATGGGTTGACAATATTTTTTTAAAACCTCCCTGCCCCCCCCCCAAAGCAAACCTTGATTTTGCCATTTTATATAAGGGACACCATTTTACTATGCCATTGTATATAATGGGACTTGAGCATCCATGGATTTTGGTATCCACAAATCCTGGAACCAAACCCCAGCGGATACTGAGGGCCCACTGTAATAAAATTTAAGCTCCCATTAGCAACAGAAATCCAATGTTCTCTGCATGAGAAGGGAGCAGTTAGTTTTGTACTTTTAGTTTTCTGTTGCTTTTTACTTTTCTGTTGGAATGGGAGCTGAAATTTTATTTCCTGTTTTTTATTGTCTTTAGTTCACACAGGGCCAATAAAGGGAGTGGTTTCTGTGGGCACTGAAATCCCTCAATACCATCTTAATTGACAACATCTAAGACAAAATGTAGGACTGTGACTCTAAGGACTTTATCATGCCAGGTTGCTAAGATGCCCAATCACATTAGTGTAGGAAACACAAGCATACTGGTTTGGGGACAGTCATTTTTGCACAGCTCTGCAAAAGCGCCATGGTGCTGCTATAGTCCTGGGCTCTGTCTTCTGCACACTGGCCCCTATAACCTGCTCTATGCCCTTCCCAGTATGCTTTTTAGACTGCACATTTTTCACGTTTAAATTTCACCACAATTGCGCAGTCACAGCAATTAAGTAAAAAAGTAAAATAAAAGAAATTGGAAAAAAGAAAAGAAAAACAGCCTACTTGGGAATAGTGAGGGGGAGGTGTGAGAGGAGCAGAATCATGCCCACTTACACCACGGGACTGTCTGCTTATCAGAACTACAGTGGGAGGAACTTATCACATGTGAATCAATAGTGGTAAAGCAAGGCAATTGGGAGGCATTGATGGGTTTTGCCCATCAATGAAAAGGAGCGCTCCAGGAATGGATGGAAGATGAAGCAGCTACAGGACAGACACAGCATCATGTGATAAGCTACAGCCACAGATGCTACTATCCTGCTGTAATTCCACTTTGGCAGCCTCATGTAATAAAGTCCTAATATCATCACCATTTTCCTCCCTTATGATTTTTAACATCTTTGTTAGTGCCCCTAATGACCTCCATCTCCAGAAACCCCCAAATTGGCTTATTAATAATTAGGCACATTAATATGGTCTTCCACAGGGAAGAGCAGTAAAATATCAGGGACTCGCTGTAAGGATCCCAAAAGGCACGTGTTAAAAGCCATGCATTGCTGAAAGGAAGAACTACTGACAAATTCCAAACCATGAGGAAACATAATGAGGTCAAGAGGACATTGTTTGCACACACCCAATGACAGACAATTGATCCTGTTACCGGTGGATAGAGTAATCCTTTGTCTGAAGATATCCCCTTCCCTCAACCACACACCAAGCCATTAAAGAGACAGCTAAAGCTTTGTAAATCTAATCACTAGAACATTTAAGGCGCTGCAACACATTAGCATCTTTAGGCACCTATTGTAAAACCCAAGAGTTTTTCCTGAAACTCATTGTATAGTCTTTGGAGACACCTGGAATTCATTGTTTCAACAGGTGAAACCTCCTCGCCTAAGGGCACATTTTTAGTATAAATATCAGTCCAAAATTATGCCTCACTGTGCACAGAAACAGTTCCTGGGGACACTACCTCTCTCTGTGTTAGCCACTCCAGATTCATCCATCCACACTGCTGGTCTGCCCAACGACTTCAGACTATGAGATAGGTGTCATATATGATGCGCTATATAGTTCCACTGGAACTCTGTACATGTTCAGAGATCCAGGCAGGCAAAAACTGCAGCAGCGTAGCAGAAATCGGCCCAGGTACTTCCTAGCATATTCTCCAGTAATAATAGGCATAGGAACACGTAGATAATACTAATTACGATTTATTAAGTCATAAAAGCAATATTTACAGAAAATAAACAATCATCTCTGTGGCAAATGTAGCCAGCAGGAATACAGATAGTTAGAGAGCAAACACACACTCTCTCACAATGAACTGCTAGGTCTGAGCACATCTAGATTAGCAGGCAGGAACCTGCTTCACTTCACACATTGATAAGAGTTCTCACTCTTGCCAGCTGCTAGCTTTGTTTAAATATTTGTGCCCTTCACAGGCCTATCTATCTGCCCTCCAAAGTCACAGACTATCTGTTTATAGTATGAATTTCCAGGGATCGCATAGCCCCATACTCTGATAGTATAGCTCTGGAAAACTCAGTATCTATTCCTCTGGCAACCTCTCTTCTTCCATTCCTAGTGGTCTTGTGTGAATGCTTGATCATATGAATGTATGTGTGATTGGTGTTATTATTAAGTCTTTAATAAATATCATTGTTAACTCCTATCCTCTGTGTGTGTGTGTGTGTGTGTCAGTTCAGAAATAGTAGGGGTATACAATTGGCGTAAAGAACCCCTTGTTGCTTCCTTTCCACATTGCTGCTCGAGTTGCTGCTAATTTCCAACATATTAGAAACTCAATATTTTCGTGGAATTTCTGACTTCCGGTGGCGACGGCGTCGGAATAGGCTGGTTCTTTAGGAGCTCTGAAGAACTGACCGCAAAACCTGGGCAAAACCTTCCACTAAGTCAACTTTTGGGAAGGACGTCTTTGTCTGAGGAATCAGACAAACGGAGGAGGCGGCAAGAGACCAATTTTGCCCCAAGTTTTGTGGGTTAAGGAGGTTAACTCTACTCACAGGAAAGACTTGGGGAGGTCGGCGCCATAACCCGCCCAGGTGGAGCTACCTATGCTTAGGTGTAAGCGATGCCACCACTTTTTAGAATTTAGAATATGAGAATATAATCTGGCTTAAGCAAGTTTCCTTTTTTGCCATATAAAACACCCTGCTTAAATTCTGTTGTTCCGTGTAGTGGCAAAAGTAACCAAACGAGTGAGTTAACTCAGTTTGGAAAGAGAAACTTAAGGTACGACCTTAAGAACTGAAGGTGGAGTGGAAACACGGAAGCTGGAGAGAAGGCAGACAAACTCGATAGTGAAGAGAAGGAAAATTCGAAAGGATTTGGAGACTGGAAAAGAGATTAAAATACAGTGCAGAAAAGTGGAAAGTGGAGAACTCAATGGAAAGTAGAATTAATTGAAGATGGACAACTAAAAGAGAAAGAACAAGATCAGCGGGGAAGAAGGTGAGAGAAAGGTGAGAGAAAGACGGATGGGGAGAATTGGAAAACGAAAGTAACAACAGAGAGTTAGCGTCGGAGAACTAAGAAGAGGAGAGAGAGTAACAGAGGGTACAATAATTGTGAAGCAGAATAGAGCAAATACACCTCATTTCTCTACATTACCCCCGAATCTTCTTCTCTACCGTGGGCAATAACGGCACAAGAAGTAAGGGACAAGTGAACGCGGAGGGAAATCAACATCATAGAACAAGCGAAGGAACGGGGAAAGCGAAAGAAAGGGGGAAGATAGAGAAGGAGGAGTGTGAAAGCTTTAGAAGACTGAGGATCTGATACTCTATGTTTACTGAGAGTGGACGTTTATGAGAAACTGAAAAAAAATTTACGGTAACCTTATGTTTGGTGAAAATACTAAGTGGTAAAAGTTAAGATTATTTAGAGTTAAAATTGGTTGGGAGATACATGGTATTGCATTATAAAAAGCTGATACCATATGATTGTTTATCTTACTGTTAGCGGTATATGGTCATGAAAGAAATATGAAATGAATAGCTAGAAAGGTTTTGAATTAATAGGATTAATTGAATATATAGATTATCTTGAGAAATTTATTGTGAATTATCCTTGAACTATTTTTTTGAAATTAAGGGCGAATTTAATTTAGGATTGGCGTTGATGAAATTTATGAAATAAGTTGAATGGTGTAAAATCTTTAATTTGAGGAAGTTATCTTGAATGAAACTTGAATGAAATTTGGATCATTTTGGAATCAATTGTTGAATTAATCTGGAACTTGGTTTCATGAGAAATCTGAGTTAAGTGGAAAGAAATTATACAAATTATATAAATGATTATTATAAATAGTAACCAAAAAGAAAAATAGTACGTGGGGGGAATTAACCAATTTTTGGAACTTATAAGTATAACATTGTATAACTGTTAAATTTGATAACGATAATTGTGCGTAAAAGAGGACGATAGGGTATAAGCAAATATTGGGGATATATATTTATGAAATTGATAAGACATTGTATGGTTCGGTTAATTAAATTAATTGTATTTGAGAATAACAGGTAGAAAATTTATAAAAGAACCTTCGAAAGAATATAAGTTTGGAGGACATAAGGGGAAGTAGGAAGAAATTGAATATAGATAGAAGGGAATTTAGATGGTCTGTTAGACAAAAAGGAAGAAGAAATGCCAAGTTCAAAAAGAGTGATGGCCCAGACAAGATCACAAACCCAAGAGGTTAGAAGGTCCTCGATAGAACTTCAAACCAGAGTGGGAGATACAAATACGTTGCTATTGCAAGAATTTAAAAAATTAAGATTAGATTTGAAATCAGAAATGAAAGAGTTGAAGGGAGAAATAAAAACAGATTTACAGAAACAACTAGAAAAGTTTGGAACGCAGTTAGAGATGGTTATGAATGACGTAAATAAAATTAGCAAAGACATACAAGAATTACAAGTAAAGATGGACAATCTAGAAGATAGAACTAAAATATTAGAAAATAAAAGTAGACAGGAAGATACTCAAAAAATATTACAAGAAAGCTATAAAAGAACAAAATGTATTAAAATCAGAGCTCTACCAGAAATAAATAATGAAGACTTGGAAATGAGGGTGATCCCAGCGCTAGCGGAGTTTATAAATTGGGACCAGGAGCAATTTGATGTTGAGGTGGATAAACTGTTTCGAATAAACTCCTGGATAGCGAAAAAGAACAATTTTCCACGGGATGTAATAGTATATTTAGTACGGGAAAGAGTGAAGGACATCATAATTCAGCAAAGTATCAGAAAAATTCTGGTAATAGAAGGTCAAGAAGTCAAAATATATAAGGATATACCTACGCAAGTGCTAAAGAAGAGCAAGGAATATAGTTTTTTAACAAAAGTTTTGAGAGAAAGACAAATAGGGTATAAATGGAACAAAATAGAAGGGTTATCGGTCACTTATCAAATGAGAACATATTTGATAAACACAATAAGTAAAGCAAAGAGTTTATTGGAAAAGATACAAAAAGGTGTGGAGAATGGTAGTAAAAGAAAGAAAGTAGAAAAGGAAAGAGTAGATAAAATAATGTTAGAAAGGAGAAAAGAAGATATAGACCAAGACAAGGAAGAACAAGCAATAAATTGGAGAGAAGAAAAAGAAAAAATACATAGGAGAGACGAACCAAAAGAGCGGAGAGCTAAGGGCTTAAAGAAGATAACAGATATAGTACACCCAAAGGATACCCCTGAAGAGGAAAGAAGAGTAAGTACGGTGGACCAAGAAATGTTGAGAGGGAAGGAAGGAGAGGAAGGAGAAGGAGAGATAGAATCAGGGGAAGAAGATTTGGATGAATTTGAAACTGAAGAAGAAGAGATACAAGGTGCAGTGGGAGGATTAGGAATAGGAGAAGAAGCAGAGGAGGAAGAAGAGGAGGAAGAGGAGAAACAAATAGATTAGAAAGAATTAACTTAAGAAATCAAATAAAATTAAATAAAAATGGAAGGGAAAATTATAAATTGGAATGTTAATGGGCTAAACAGCCCAAATAAAAGAAGATTGGTTCTACATTATTTGATAAAACAAAAACCAGAGATTGTGTGTTTACAAGAGACGCATATTAGAGATCAAGATAAGAGATTGCTTGAAAATAAAACTCTGGGAGAGTTATATATGACAAAGTATAATAGAAAGAAACGAGGGGTGGCAATATATGTGAATAAAAGATATGAATCAAGAGAAATAATAAATGATGTGAATGGTTATTTTGTAGGGGTGGAAATAAATATGCAAAGCAAGAAGATCTTGATGTTAGGGGTATATGGTCCACAAAATAACAAGGGAAAGTTTTATAAAAATCTTAGCAAGGAACTTATGAAATATGACTATGATAATCTGATTCTTGCTGGGGATTGGAATGGGGTCTTTGACTTAACATTAGATAGATCAGCAGGGAAAAAGGGAGGACAAGGGAAATTACCAAAGGAAGTCAATGAAATGATGGAGCTATTATCCTTAAAGGACTGTTGGAGAATATTACATGGACAGGAACGAGATTATACATTCTATTCAGATAGATTTAAAACATGGTCCAGACTAGATATATTTTTGATCTCCACCGCGATGTTGAAAAATGTAAGAAAAGTAGAAATTCAACCAAAATTGATCTCTGACCACTCCCCAGTGATTTTAGAATTGGGATTTAGAAAAAAGCAATATAATTGGAGACTTCAAGATTTCCTGCTGAAAAAAGAAGAAACAGTGGAAGGCTTAAAAATAGCTATAAAACAATTTTTTGTGGAGAATTTAGATAAGGACATAAAGATAGAAACTGTGTGGGATGCAGGAAAAGCTGTTATAAGAGGGCAACTTATGAAATTGGAATATGAATATAAAAAAAATAAGCAAAAAAGAAAAGAAAAAGAACTTAAAGAAGAAATTCAAAAGAAGGAAGAAGCATTGAAGAGAACACCTACTGACGAGAAAATAAGAAAGGAATTAAAAATTCTGAAGAAGCAAATAGAAAGTTATATGACAATAGAAATTATGAATAGAATGAAATATGCTCATCAAAAATATTTTGAACAGTCAAACAGACCGGGCAAATGGTTATCATATAAACTTAAGAAGGAGAAAGAGAAGAAGTTAATAATAGAAATACGAGATGAACAAAGAAGGTATACTAAACAGAAAGATATAGTTAAAATATTTGAAAAATATTATGCTAGATTATATAAAGAACATGGAAATATAAAAGATCTGGAGATTAAGATGAAGGAATATTTGGGAAAAGAAAAAATACCGGAAATATCAGAAGAACAAAAAAAAATGATTTGAATAAAAAAATTTCAAAACTGGAAATTAGGGAAGCAATAAGGAAAATGAAAACGGGTAAGGCTCCTGGCGCAGATGGCTTCTCTGTACTTTACTATAAAGTATTTGAAGAAGAATTGTTGGATCCATTATGTAGATTATTAAATAATATAAACAGAGGTAAATGCCCAGACACTTGGGGCAAGGCAGATATATCATTAATACCGAAAGAAGGGAAAGACCTAACACTACCTGGAAGTTATAGGCCAATATAACTTTTGAATATAGATTATAAAATTTTTGCGAATATATTGGCGGAAAGAGTTAAAAAAATCCTAAAAAAATGGATACATGAGGATCAGAGTGGCTTTCTTCCTGGCAGACAAGCAAAAGATAATATAAGAGTACTCCTAGATCTGATAGAATTTTATGAAAAACATAACGAGAAAAAGTTATTATTGATCTTTGCGGATGCTGAAAAAGCATTTGATAATGTTAATTGGGAGTTTATGCTGGAAGTTCTAAAGAGAATGGATATGGGAGAAAACTTCTGTGACTGGATAAGTAAGATCTATAGAAATCAAGAAGCTCAAGTAATAATTAATGGTGAAAAGACCAAACCATTTAAAATTGAGAAAGGAACGCGCCAGGGCTGCCTGTTATCCCCCTTATTATTTATTACTATCATAGAGGTTCTAAATAGGAAATTAAGAATGGATCAACAAATAAAGGGGTGGAAGTGGAAAGGAAAGGAGTACAAATATAAGGCGTATGCGGATGACTTAGTCTTTATATTAGACAACCCAGAAGAAAGTATAAGGAGATTGGTGGAGGTGATTGAAGAATATGGAGAACTGGCGGGCCTAAAAATAAATAGGGATAAAACGATGATGCTAACAAAGAACTTAAGAAAACAAGAAGAACAAGAACTTGAAAAAATAACTGGTTTTAATATTGAGAGGAAAATTAAATATTTAGGCATTAATATCACAAGTAAGAATTCAGATCTGTTTGAGAATAACTATGGGAAAATATGGAGTGAGATTAAGAAAGATCTTAAGAAATGGGAAGAGTTAGATATATCGTTATTGGGAAGAATATCATCAATCAAAATGAATGTGTTACCCAAGATGTTATATTTATTTCAAAATTTACCAATTGTAAGGAACGACAAAGTGATGGAGGTGTGGAAAAAAGATATATCAAAGTTTATTTGGAAAGGCAAAAAGCCAAGAATAAAATGGAACACACTGACAGAATCAAGGGAAAGAGGAGGTTTAACATTGCCAGATTTATAATTATATTACCACGCTAGCGCATTGACATGGTTGTTAGAATGGATTAAACTAAGTAACCCCAGACTGTTAACTTTAGAAGGGTTTAACACAAGGTTTGGGTGGCATGCCTATTTATGGCATAATAAGATAACAGTGCATAGCGAATTTAAACATCACTACATCAGAGCAGCAATGTTAAGGACTTGGGTAAAATTTAAAAGGAAATTATATACGAAAATGCCCTTATGGTTGTCGAACCACGAAGCATTTTACAGAAGAGAGGATATATATAAAGGAACTTGGCTGACTTATAGAGATTTATTGAAAATGGAAGGAAATATATATAAAATGAAAACCCAGGCAGAATTAAAAGCAGATAATAGGGAATGCCATTGGCTATTATATAAGCAACTTCTTGAGAAATTTAAGATGGATCAAAGACTTGTGGGGATAGAGACAGAAGTAACACAATTTGATGAAATTATTCATGGAGATAATAAAAAGAGTTTATCAAAAATATATAAGCTATTAATGAAATCAAAACAAGAAAAAGAAAATACAAAACACTATAGGGAAAAATGGGTACAAGACCTTGGTTATGAGATACCTTTGGAATATTGGGAAGGCCTATGGGGTAAAGGTCTAACCTTCACAAGAAGCTACAATATAAGGGAAAACATGTATAAGATGTGGATGAGATGGTACCTAACCCCAGTAAATTTAGCAAAAGTGTATAAAAACATGACAAATCAATGTTGGAAATGTCAGAAAGCCATAGGTACGTATTTCCACCTATGGTGGAGATGTGATAAAGCAGTTAAATTCTGGGGAAGAATTCATAAAACAGTACAAAAAATATTTGATATAAAATTTCCATTAGACCCAGAGATCTATCTGCTTAATTTGTTTAATAAGATAGATAACCAACTACGAATGAAATATTGGAAGGTTTTATCATATATAATGGTAGCAGCAAGAATAACTTATGCTAAATATTGGAAAACACAAGAGATCCCAAAGATGGAAGAATGGTTAGAGAAACTCCACGACATGTTTGAAATGGATAGACTTACAATTTTGTTAGATGAGAAGAAAACCCAAAAGGGTTTGGAGGAATGGGAGATTTTAAAACCCATCTGGATAGAAAGATGGGGGATAAAATGGGATATAAGAGAAAATTGAAAAAGAAAAAGAAAAATTTAGAGGTAATAAGAAGGAAAACAGAGACAGGAGAGAGGAAAAAGAGAAGGGGGAAAACTATGCACAAGTTAAACAATATGGTTAAGAAGGAAATAAGGAAGTAGAGTGTGGAGTGTGTAACATGGATATCTTATGGTAAAATATAAGCAAGTTGTGTTGTGTAGAACCTGCATAGAATTTGTGTTAATAATTAACGGTGTGAATGTATGATTGTTTTTTAATTGTTTGAAAATATGAATAAAAATTATGGAAAAAAAATATTTTCGTGGAATTTCCAAAAGCACTTTGGGTAACATCTTTGCCTGGTGAGGAAGCTAGTGAAGCTTTGAAAGCTTGCATAATGTATTTTATGCTTTGGAGGTGACCTAAAAAAGGTATCCTCTAAATGTTGTTGGAATTAAATTCCCACTGGCTCCAGCTATCCTGCCAAGTGCTGAGAATTGATGGGAGGAGCATTGCATCATTATCTGGAGCCCTGTACTATAGGGACTGAACAAGCTACTTTTGCTGAAGGCATAGGTGATGTCAGTGGAGATAATAGATGAAGTTAAGCCACCAACAGTAAGAGGTATTCATCAAGTGAGAAGTGATGAGCAAGACAAGAGGAAGGCCAGATCATTACCACTCATTCCAAATATGTAATCATCGCTATGTCCAAAGAGGATGTCCTGTTCACAGGTAGAATGGGTACAGTGTAGGCCCCAGGAGAGTGCTAGAGTTGTGAGGCGAAGGGGAACCTAAATGGTATCTTGCAAAATCATGGATTTTGGTGGTGGTGGTGTGGGAGGCCAGTGCTGCTGCTATTTAAGGACTTTATCAGACAAGTTAAATACTGTGTCATGCATACCAGACCACATCGCCCTTTTGTGATCATGTAAAGTTTTTTAAAAAACTTTTTTATTGACGGCCCATGCTGTCAATTGATGCCCCATAGCGATTTTCTGCCAGCACTGCCAGTGTTTGAATCTGTGCACCATTGTACTCATGTGAATGCAGTGTCACTGGGCAAACACTTCTAGTGTGATCGGGACAGCCAGGTAGGGTACACTCTTTTTATGCCCTTCCCCTGGTGTACTTGGAACTCTTTAAGTGTGTGTCTGTGTTTTCTTTAACTTTTTGTCTTTATTTTGTTTTTTTGAAATTCCCGTGTGAGTGTCTTCTTGTGATTATGCAGGAGATTTCAAACCAGGAAGTAAATGGAGCTCTGTTAGTACCTGAGCTGCCTCTTTAACGCCAGTAAAGGTAGGTCTGGTACAGGGGGTTCTTTTGCTGGCATAAAAATGCCACAGTTTATGCCAGCAAAAGAACATTAAAGTGGGGTGGTCTGATAAAGCCCTAAAAAAAACAACACTCAAAGACTTCAAACAGAAATGGTCCAATGTGTGCAACTGGAGAGTTACAACTGGAGTGTTCTCAAGATGAACAATGACAGTGGAGACTACACATAGGCTGGTGAGGGAGGAGGACTACATGCCTTAGAAAAATCAGAATGCAGATATATGAAAAAAATATTGCTGGAAAGAATAAGCAAAGCCAAAAAAAGTAATAGTCAGTATCAAAAGAAACTTGTATTTTAATAGTAAAAGGGGAAGTATGTTGGCAGAATGTGAAAAGAATAGGAACATAAGAGGGAAATACATAAACAGCTCTCCCACCATAACTTTCCAGACAGAGCTTCACTTTTTTATGGAGATTATTTTGAAAACTTCTTTTCATGCTGTATAAACATTTCCACTAAAACATTCAATTATCACATTTCTTAATCAGGTAAGCAATAAAAGCTGTGCCAACAAGGATGAAATTTCATTCAGCCAGAGCCTCTCATTGACTACAACATTTTGTTTTCATTCACAGACCAGACTCCCCATCAGTGAACCTCTTGCTCTGCAGCAAAGCAAAGACTGCCTGTTCCATCTTAAGTCCCAGGTCCTGGCAAGCGACTCCTGTTTTATTTCTCTGCACATAAGCCCTACACTTTTTTCCTGCCTCTACATATAGAAGCTACACAGTTGCATCATCACATCCAACTGCCCGTCCATTAACAGCAGAAGCCTCTGTTCTTTATCTGAAGCCCAAATATCTCTCCCTTAATCTCTTACAGTACTTGCACACATTTAGCTTATTTCCCTTACACAGAAACAGAACTAACAGGGTACTGCAATTGGGACAATTCTAGAAAAATTGGCACCCCATGGAAGAATTGTATGGTGTGTGTGTGGGGCACATCTTCTCTCTCTTTTGGTACAATATTTGAACAGCTTCACTTTTTTGTTGTACGTGTAGACCATTTAGTGACCTTGACACATGATTTGCCTGTTTCACAAAAGAAAGACACAAAAGACACATGATTTGCCTGTTTCACATTTGCTAGGATCTGATAAACCCTATATGTATTGGTGCAATGGAAAATGTTTGCACTACTTGCGCCAGCTGTTGAGTGGATGACGGAGTGGAATGCTCATGCCAGGCATCCCAGCCCAGCACCTGGCAGTCTCCTGCAATGCCTGCCTCTAAATCTGTACTAAGGCACTGCCAATAATTGACCACTTTTTAAAAAGTCTCAGTCATTTGTGGGGCCTGTTACCTCAGGTGTTGTTGCAAAGGGAAGACCACCATTTCCTGCCACCCACCACCATCACCACTTGTCCTGTTCCCTGCATATTCTTGAGTTCTTCCTCAGTCTCAAAAAATGCTGAGATCTCTTCTGAACAGCCTATAGTATTTTGGGGTCTTGGGGATGCTTGCTCAGTTTCATCTAACACCCATGACACCACTTTCTGATGCCTCTCTGCATGTCAGCTGCAAGGAATTTCAGGCTGGTCTCCAGCATCAAGGGGAAAACAGCAACAGAAATGTGAAAGAAACCTTCAAACCACTCATTGACTCCTCCCCGTAAGTGCTGCTTCCCTTGCTACCACCTGTGAACTAAAGGACAAATGAATTGTTCAGTATGAGTCCCAGATCTAGGCAGCTGAAAAATGATAGGTATGGTCGGAAGGAGGAAATGGTAAGGAAAGGAGATGGGATCTTACGTAATTCTCCCCCACACGTGCTACTTCCTTCTTGCACTCCCCAGCTATAGTGCCCAGATGCCTGTTCACAGTAGCTGGGGAAAAAAACAGAGAGGGAATGGCTCACTCCCCTGCCAACACTTCTCCCTTGCCATTGGGCCCGTCTTTGTGCTTTTCATCTGTTGGGCACCGAACCAGTTTCCAAGATCCTGAGTCTTTTTACACCACACAATTATAGCACCATGATTCCACGTTAACTTCTATGGCTGCATCCTGTGGAATCCTGGGGTTTGTAGTTTTTTCAGAGGCACCAGAGGATTTCTCTGGCTGAGGATTATTTTCTTTTTAAAGGCTGCTTTAGGCTTTATTAGCAGCAGTGGTGTCCAGACTGTGGCTCAAGCAATCATTATATTCTGTTCTGTGCTGGTTAGGCCACATCTGCAGTATCATAGAATCATAGAATCATAGAATCATAGAATTGCAGAGTTGGAAGAGACCACGAGGGCCATCCAGTCCAACCCCCTGCCACGCAGGAAATCACAATCAAAGCATCCCCGACAGATGGCCATCCAGCCTCTGTTTAAAGACCTCCAAGGAAGGAGACCCCACCACGCTCCGAGGGAGTGTGTTCCACTGCCGAACAGCTCTTACTGTCAAAAAGTTCCTCCTCATGTTGAGGTGGAATCTCTGTTCCTGGAGCTTGCACCCATTGCTCCGTGTTCCAGTCTCTGGAGCAGCAGAAAACAAGCCTGCTCCATCCTCAGCGTGACATCCCTTCAAATACTTAAACAGGGCTATCATATCGCCTCTAAACCGTCTTTTTTCCAGGCTAAACATACCCAGCTCCCTAAGTCTCTCCTCATAAGGCATTGTTTCCAGACCTTTCACCATTTTAGTTGCCCTTCTCTGGACACGCTCCAATTTGTCAATATCCTTTTTGAATTGTGGTGCCCAGAACTGGACACAGTATTCTAAGTGAGGTCTGACCAAGGCAGAATAGAGTGGCACTATTACTTCCCTTGATCTAGACACTATACTTCTATTGATACAGCCCAAAATTGCATTGGCCTTTTTAGCTGCCGCATCACACTGTTGGCTCATGTTCAACTTGTGGTCTACTAGGACTCCTAGATCCCTTTCGCACATAGTCTCATTCAGCCAGGTCTCTCCCATCCTATATTTATGCATTTCATTTTTCCGCCCTAAATGCAGTACTTTACATTTCTCCGTATTGAATTTCATTTTGTTAGCTTTGGCCCAGCTCTCCAGTCTATCCAGGTCATTCTGAATTTTGATCCTGTCCTCTAGGGTATTAGCTACTCCTCCCAATTTGGTGTCATCTGCAAATTTGATAAGTATGCCCCTAATTCCCTCATCTAAGTCATTGATAAAGATGTTGAATAGCACTGGGCCCAGGACAGAACCCTGTGGCACCCCACTGGTCACATCTTTCCAAGACGAAAAGGAGCCACTGCTGAGCACCCTTTGGGTTCGGCCGGTCAACCAATTACAAATCCATTGAACAGTTAACTTGTCTAGCCCACATTCTACAAGCTTGTTTGCAAGAATGTCATGGGGAACCTTGTCAAAGGCCTTACTGAAATCAAGGTATGCAATGTCCACAGCATTCCCTTCATCTACCAAGCTGGTAACTTTATCAAAAAAAGAGATCAGATTAGTCTGGCATGACTTGTTTCTCTGAAACCCATGCTGACTTTTTGTGATTATGGCATTGCCTTCTAAATGTTCACAGACTCTCTGTTTAATGATCTGTTCTAGAATCTTCCCTGGTATTGATGTCAGACTAACTGGACGATAGTTGTTGGGATCCTCTTTTTTCCCCTTTTTGAAGATGGGAACAACGTTTGCCCTCCTCCAGTCTGCTGGGACTTCTCCTGTTCTCCAGGAGTTCTCAAATATTATTGCCAATGGCTCTGAGATTATATTTGCCAGCTCTTTTAATACTCTTGGATGTAGTTCATCTGGTCCTGGAGATTTAAATTCATTTAGATTAAGAAGGTATTCCTGTACCACCTCTTTACTTATTTTCAGCTGGATTTCCCCTATTGTGTCCTCTGTTCCATTTTCCTCAGGTTGGTCCTCCTTTTCCTTTTCTGAAAACACTGAGGCAAAGAAGGTGTTGAGTAATTCTGCCTTTTCTCTGTCCCCTGTTAGCATTTTGCCATCTTCTCCACGTAGTGGCCCTATCATTTCCTTCTTCCTCCTTTTGCTGCGGACATATCCAAAAAAACCCTTTTTATTGTTCTTAACCTCCCTAGCAAGCCTGAGCTCATTCTGCACTTTAGCTTTTCTGACTTTACTCCTACACGTGTTCGCTATCTGTTTGAATTCTTCTTTGGTGATTTCCCCCCTTTTCCATTTCCTATACATGTTCCGTTTAAAACTTAGCTCCATTGAAAGGTCTTTAGTCATCCATCCTGGTTTCTTGAGACACCTCCCATTTTTCTTCCTCAATGGTACTGTTTGAAATTGTGCCTTCAGTATCTCCCTTTTGAGAAAGTCAAAACCATCTTGAGGTCCCTTCTCTTTTAGTATTCTTGACCATGGGATCATCCCCAGTATTTCCCTGAGTTTATTGAAATCAGCTCTCCTAAAGTCAAGAATGCGTGTCTGACTATGCCTGGCTTCTCCTTTCCATAGTATAACAAACTCCAGGAGAACATGATCACTCTCACCTAAGGATCCCACCACTTGCACCCCATTAACCAGGTCGTCTCTGTTGGTTAGGATCAGATCTAAAATAGCTGACCCCCTTGTTGCCTCTTCCACCTTTTGGACCATGAAATTGTCTTCCAGGCATGTAAGGAATTTGCTAGACCTTGTAGTTTTGGCTGAGTTAGATTGCCAGCAAATATCAGGATAGTTGAAGTCACCCATCACTACTACATCTCTCCTTTCTGCATGTATGTTCATCTGTTCTAGAAAGGCAACATCCAATTCCTCCGTCTGATTTGGGGGTCTGTAGTAGAGTCCCACAATAACATCCCTGTTGTTTCCCTCCCCTTTAATTTTTATCCAGATGCTCTCCACCTGGCTTCCAGTATTGATGTCATGGATCACTTCACTGGTGTAAATATCCCTGACATATAATGCTATTCCTCCTCCTTTCCTGTTTGGCCTGTTTCTCCTATAAAGGTTATACCCCTCTATTCCTACATTCCAATCATGAGACTCGTCCCACCAGGTTTCAGTAACGCCTATTATATCATATTTGTTTTGTAGTGCAAGGAGTTCTAGTTCATCTTGCTTATTTCCCATGCTCTGTGCATTAGTGTAGAGACATCTGAGACCATGTGTTCCCTTTACTTGCTCCCTGTGCAAGTTTTTTTGCCTCCCACTGTTGGGTCCTTGCGCTGTTCGCCTTGTTCCCTCTATGACAGTTTGACTATTTTCTCCAGCCCTTTTGCCTTCCAGAATACTGTCTCCCTCCCCCATTTGACTCAGTTTAAAGCCCTCCTGATCAAATTCTTGAGAGTGTTGGCAAAAATGTTTCTTCCAACTGTTGTAAGATGCACCCCATCTCTTGCCAGAAGTCCCCCTGCATGGAAGCGCAGTCCATGATCCAAGAATCCAATTTGTTCTCGGCGACACCATCTACGGAGCCAGTTGTTTACGTCGGCTATTTTCCTCTCCCTTCTTGGACCATGCCCTTCAACTGGCAGAAGAGACGAGATGACCACCTGTGCGTTCATTTCTTTCAGCTTCCTCCCCAGGGCCTCATAATCTCTTCTGATCTTGGGAAAGCTGTGCCTTGCAGTATCATTGGTTCCCACATGGACCAAAAGGAAGGGGTAATGATCCGTAGGCTTGATGAGTCTTGTCAGCCTCTCGGTCACATCACAGATCTTTGCCCCAGGGAGACAACACACCTCCCGAGTCATCTTGTCAGGCCCACATACCACTGCTTCTGTACCCCTCAGCAAGGAGTCCCCCACCACCATCACACGCCTCCGCTGAGGCTGAGGCTTCGCAGCTGCTGTTCCTTGCGGTGGTCCTCTCAAGGTCCCCTGCTCTACCCCTGAAGTCTGTCCATGCTGTTCTTCCTCGTTGTCCTTGATAAGGGAAAGGGCTTCAAATCGATTCTGTAGCTGCAAGCTGCTGGAAGAATCCCTGGATTTTCTTGTTCTGTGTGTGACATTCCTCCAGCTGTCTACTTCCTGTGTCCGTGAAGTGACCCTCTCCTCCACAGCCACTTCCTCTGTGCGGTCCCCATCCAAGAGTGTTCGTTCTGTTCTGTCCAGGAAAACCTCTTGCTCCCGAATCTGTTGAAGTGTAGCTACCCGTGTCTCCAGCTGCTGTACTTTCTCCTCCAAGAGGGCTACCAGCTTGCATTTGGTGCATGTGAAGTTCTCCACGTCTGTAGACAAGAATAGAAACATCGCACAAGTGTTGCAAGTGACTGCTGCAGTCCCCTCAGTGTCCATGATGAGAGCCTTTAGGTAATCTAAGAACTCTTAGTTAACGCTGATAATGCTAATGCTAAGCTGTACTTTTAGGTCCGCTGTATTTTTGTTTTTAAAAAAAATTCAATCTCCCCAGTCAGAATGGCTGTCCAGAAGTTGCTTCCTTCTTCTCCCTGGCAGGAAACTGGCAGGAAACTTGCTGTCCAGAAGCTGCTCTCCTTCTCTCTGGCAGGAAACTGGCCTGGAAAGCCTCTGCAAGGACTTATATAGAGCTAGGCTCCCAGCTCCACCCCCTAATGACTCACAGGTGTGACTCACAGGTGTGACTCACAGGAAGGCCTCTGGCTCTTGAGGGTAAAAGGGGAAGTTCAGAAGTTCAAGCCCCTCAGCAGCAAGCAGCCTCTCCCAACAGTTTTTTAAAAAAATTCAATCTCCCCAGTCAGAATGGCTGTCCAGAAGTTGCTTCCTTCTTCTCCCTGGCAGGAAACTGGCAGGAAACTTGCTGTCCAGAAGCTGCTCTCCTTCTCTCTGGCAGGAAACTGGCCTGGAAAGCCTCTGCAAGGACTTATATAGAGCTAGGCTCCCAGCTCCACCCCCTAATGACTCACAGGTGTGACTCACAGGTGTGACTCACAGGAAGGCCTCTGGCTCTTGAGGGTAAAAGGGGAAGTTCAGAAGTTCAAGCCCCTCAGCAGCAAGCAGCCTCTCCCAACAGTTTTTAAAAAAAATTCAATCTCCCCAGTCAGAATGGCTGTCCAGAAGTTGCTTCCTTCTTCTCCCTGGCAGGAAACTGGCAGGAAACTTGCTGTCCAGAAGCTGCTCTCCTTCTCTCTGGCAGGAAACTGGCAGTAATGTGTCCAATGCTTGGTCTCTCTCTCTCTCTCTCTCTCTGGCTTTTCTTCGCAAACAAAGATTCAGGAAGGACTCATCCCGCGCTTTCTGCAAGCGTGCTGATGACTAAAAAGGCCAATCCGAGATAAACAAGTCTGGTTGCAGAAAGCACAGCAGAAGGCCTCCTTGGGTGATGTTTTTGGGTTGTGATTCTTTCTGCGTTGTCGTTTGTCTTCAAGACTTGTTCAGCAAGAGTTCTCAAATAAGGCTGCAGCATTGTGGATAGTGTGTCTCCATGCCTCCCGATGTGAGGCCAGGGCGGACCATTGTTGGTGATCAATTTGCCGAGCCTGAGATGTTGTTTCAGGGAGTCCTTGTATCGCTTTTTTGGAGTGCCCCTCTTACGCTGACCCGTGGCGAGTTCACCATAGAGTAGTATTTTGGGGAGGCGATGGTCCTCCATCCTAGAAACATGCCCTGCCCAGCGCAGCTGTGTTCTCAATATCATGGTCTCAATGCTGGTGATCCCTGCTTGCTCAAGGACAGCAACATTCGTCACATAGTCCAGTGTATATTTAGGATTGTGCGTAGACAGCGCTGATGAAAGCGTTCGAGGAGTCGTAGGTGGTGGCGATAGGTGACCCATGTTTCAGATCCATAAAGGAGGATAGACAGTACAATGGCTCTATACACACTGATTTTTGTGCTTTGCCTCAGGTGTTTATTGCTCCAGACTCTTTTGTGAAGTCTTCCAAATGCAGTATATGCCTTTGCTAATCTGTGATCAATCTCTTTGTCAATCTTGGCATCTGAGGAGATGATGCTTCCCAGGTAGGTGAACTGCTGAACGGACTTGAGCACAGATTTGCCGACGGCAATGTGGAGATGGTCTTGGTACAACATTTAAAAAAGCATATTGGCAAATATTGACAAATCTGGCTGAGGATTCTAAATGGTCTTTCCTTGATTGTCAATCCCAGGATTCCATAGGATGCGAGGCCTTGGCAGTTAAAGTGGCACATTGTGAACAGTTCCTTTTCTGTCAAAGGTTTGTTTCAGCCCCAAACTATGAACTGACGATGTACAGGCAAAGCCACATTTTGGAGTTACCCCTAATCCTCAGGTAAGTCATTTAGAAACAGGATGGGGAAAAGATTGATGTTAGCAGTGAAATTTGAGGATCTTTCTCTATCTTTTAGGTCCCCTTTCACTGTGTGTGTGTGTGTGTGTGTGTGTGTGTGTGTATAACTCTGTAAAAGAGATGTGATTTGAGGGTAAACACATGACTTAAGTCAGCCTTTTCATGCTCCACTCAAATGGATTCAAAACAGGGAAATGAGATGGGGTGACTCTTACATCCAGCTCCTGTGTTTCGAGGAAGGAAGTTAAATGAGCCTTATTCATTCAGTTAAATGAGACTTACTTCCTAGTAACGATACTTGGGTGTGCGGCCTCACACAGCTGTCCGATGCATGTGTACTTGAAACCAAGTCCAAGTGAATCAATACTGCTTACTCTCAAATGCACAAAGGGCTGAAGCTCAGATGTAAGATTTTGCTCTGAAAGGCAATGGTTTCAGTTCCTTAAGTGCCAGAAGAGATGTTGCACTGGTTGAAAATCTTCCCATTTACACCATTATTTTAAAAAACCAATAGCCATTGTCTATGGCTGCTGCCACACTGCAGAAATAATACAGTTTGACATCACTTTAACTATCATAGCTCCATCTTATGGAATCCTGATATTTGTAGTCTGTTGTGGCACCAGAGCTCTCAGGCAGAAAAGGTCAAATATCTCACAAAACTACAGATCCCAGAATTCCATAGGATGGAGCCATGACAGTTAAAACAGTGTCAAACTGTATTATTTCTGCAGTGTGGCAGTGCCTATATCAAACACATGAAATAAGAGGAAAGGGTTCCTGTACCTTTAATAGCTGTGTGGAAGAAAGCATTTTACCAAATGAAGTTTGTCATGCAAGCTCCACCTTGTGAAATTCTCTCCTCCACACAGAAAAAGGTACAGGAGCCTTATTCTCATTTTCATTTGGCTATGCTAGTATTTTCTCCCTTTCCTCTCAGTGGCAGAAAAATGCAGGACTACTTCACATATTTTGCTCTTCTCCAGTCCAGTTGGTTTTTCTAACAAGCAGACATGCCTCATGTTTCACCACAGTGTTAAAATGACTATTCAGGCTAGGATTTGTCAATTGCTGCAGCTCCTGGTTTGGTAATACTTGTCTTCAGTTCTTTTTTTACCCAAACTTCACATCAGCCAAATTGCACTGCATTGCTATTAAGCATGAAAGGTATTCTGCAAAAGGTATCTCTATGATTGTTACTGTTTAACATTTAAATAGTGACAGCTGTGCCAAAAGAGCAAGTTCATGATGAGTTCTTCATTCCTTATGCCCAGGAATCTCATTTTTAAAATTATACTTTGTCAGTACCATACATTCCTAATAATGGACTTCTCTCCCCATCATGAGAAAAACAACTACTATGAAGAGGAAGTAATAATTGAGATTTAGTGGTGTACAGAGCTTAGGAAAGTTATGTTTTGGACCGCAGCTCCCAGAATTCCCTAGCCAACAGGGATTCTGGGAGTTATGGTCCAAAAATGTAACTTTACTGAGCCTTGGTTGTACACTTTCTTAAGAAAATTTTCCAGGACAAACATTGGTCCAGCGTATCCAGCCAATTGGGGGGGGGGTATTCTGTCTAGCACAGCCCCTCCAGAATCTCAAGGAGAGCATCTTTCTTGTCACTAGCTACCTCATAATTTCAATTGGAGAATCTGGGAGCTGAACCTACAAAGCCTGTGATCTGCCACTGAGTGTCAGCCCCTGCCATCATGTCAAGAGTCCTGACCTGATATGATGGTACCAGATTTGGGGACTTAAACCTGCATCTGCCCCAACCATATAAAAATTATGTCTGTGTTTGTGTGTGAGGGTGTTCAATTTAAAGAGCAAAAGTGGTGCAAACAAGAGAGGCACTTCCAGTTTACCTCACCACTGTCTTTCTGCTCATCTTATGTTTCCCTCTGCAATCCCTAGGTGAATGGGCAAAGGGAACATCCGATCAGTACAAAGACAACTAGGAGGAACGTGACAGGTGGTGGCAATGAGGATTTTAGCATGCTCCATTCCCAATGTGGGTACATCTGGGTTTAAATCAGGTGTGTAACTTATGTGGACCTCCACATGTTGCTGGACTGCAACTCCCAGCATTCCTTACCATTGGCTATGCGGGCTAGCCTGATGGGAGTTGAGTCCAGCAACATCTGGAGAGCCACTTGATTCTCACCCCTGGTATAAATGCATAAACTTGCTACCCACATCTGTCTAGTTATGGACAGAACCACCAAATCGATGAAACCATTGTATGTGGAAGAAAGTCTACATTAATAGATAAGCAAGTGGTTAAGTGAGTGGGGTTTACACACTGCAGGGCTTTGCTGTCCCTACCATTAAATGGTGCCAACAAAAATAATGATATCAAGCCAAAATTACATGTCCCATTCCTAACCATTAGGTTTTCTGAAAATGAGATTAGAGTGCAGGATAAACTTCTGTTGAATATAAAAGAAAGCAACCCCACACAAATGCTGGAAACTAGATACCAGCTGGCCTCTCTACAGGGCTGTGATCTTGATCAGCTGCCTTAGCTATCTGGATGCTAGGGAAGCCATATGTATTCCTGGAAGCCATATTCCACTGCATCATGTCCAGGCCATTGACTCTGGCACAGGTGAACAGGGAGACAAACTGAAGCAGAACATTTAAGTAGCCAGATGTTGTGGTCAAAAACTTAGGAGAAGAACATCTGAGAAGCTTGTTACCTGCCTCACAAGCAATGGTGGCTTGTGGACAGAGGGTGTGTGGGTGTGTCTGTAGGGTGTCTAATTTCCAAATATTAGGGGGATGTGCCTCCCTCTGCTCAGTCCACGAGCTGTCCATGTGTGGAAATTTTGACCTTTTTTTGCAGTGGGGCAGGAGGTTGAATATAAATAAAGCAAATCATCATCTTCATTTTGCTGAACTATCATGAGCTACTGAATAGGCTGAGAAGAGGGAGGAAACACAGGAGAAAAGAACTGAATAAATATACATGGTTCTTCATATCTTAGCAATGCCGGGACATCTGTGTTATCATCATTGCTGCTTTGTGTACAGTCTGCCATATTTTTACACATATTTATGCTTTAATGTAGTGCTCATGATCTGTACTTTTTGCATTTTCTCTCCTTTCAGCCTCACTACTCATAATCCTATCCCCACCACCTCTCTATATATGCCAGCCAAATTAAGGCCAGTCCTTCATGCACCCAATGAAGTGGCCTCTAGTCTAGGAAAGCTTATGTCAAAATAAACATCTTTGTGTTTAAGGTGCCACAATAAACTCAGTGACAGGAAATGCTCCCAATTACTCTCCTGTTCCTCAGGCAGGCAGCAGATGGAGAGAAGATAGGCAACTATGTCTTCATTAAACTGCATGCACACTATAAGGGCTGCAAGTATGGAAGGTATCCAAGAATACTGAAATTGAAAAAAGATCCTAGGGCTCATTTACACGGGCAAATATTCCCCTAAATATACCACAAAGATAGCTCATTGTTCCCATGGATCACACCACAGCATCGCCTCATTCAGAAGGGGGGAAGGTAAAACACCCAAATATAGTGTGACAAGGGATGTCGCTACTTTTGCCGAGTTATTTGCAAAGTAGCGCATTATTGCTAGCGTAAACAACCATTCCACTAAGGGCTGCAGCAGAGCTGCACTGTGATTGGTTGTTATGATGAAGAGGTGGGCTTAAAAGAGGTGGAGTGAGGGAGGGAGATTCAGTAGCGATTAAGAAATTTTGAAAAAACCTCTCTGCTATTTTGCAAGTCTGTGTGAATCCAGTTTGCCAAGAAAAAGGATTTCCAAGTCCTTTCAGTCAGGGAAGATCTGTTCCCCACATAAAGCTCCTCTTTCTCCTCAGCTGCAATTGCTGTGTCTCTGCTTGGGGAGAGAGAGAGAGAGAGAGAGAGACTTTTCTTTGATCTTCCCCCTTGCTATTTTGGCAGTCTGTGATTCTTTATTTAGCAAGAAAATGCAGGTTTCCAATCCTTTCAGTCACGGAGGATCTATCCTCTTCCCCATAAAGCCCTCCTCTGCTTGGTCTCTGCTTGGGAGGCCATGCCCCCGCACCTTTGCCAGTCTGAACTATAAAGCGACATAGTTAACACACACACACACACACAAAAAACCTGACTGGCACAGCTGCGGAAAAGAATTAAAGCGCAATTTGCCGCAATAAATCTGCCGTGTAAATGAACCCCTAGTGATACATGCTGGACTCTGGCTTTGAATTGCTCTGGTTTTGATCATCCAACCTTCTTATGTAGCAGTAAATTTGAAGGCTACCAGTGTCCAGTTCTTACAGGTATTTCCAGTGATAGATCCCTGAAAATGCACAAACTCCTCACTTAGTTGATTATCTTGTCATCTGTTGCTAAGGTGGCTTTTAAGAGAGACCAAGCAGTAAGAGATAGATTTATTAAGCCATCAGTGAATATCTTCCTGGTTGTTGGAAACAATGGGGTGTAGCAGAGAAATAGCTGGATTTGGACTGGAGAGATCCAGGTTCATAGCCCCACAGCCACAAAGTTAAGGTGGCCTAGCCTACCACATAGTGTTGTTATGTGTTACCCCAAGTATCTTGGTAATACGGCACAACACAAATGTGAGAAATAAGCCACTTTAGCACTTGAGCATCAAACGCCTATTTTAAAAAACAAACAAAAACAAAACCAGCATGCTGCTCATTCTAAATTGTCTGGATGAGAGATGGCCTTGCTGTTGTGGAATATTGCTGTCCACATGCTTTTAATTAAAAATAAATTAGGTTAGTCATACACTCCAGTTTGCATAGCTGTTTAAACAGTATCTCCAGTCTTATGAAAATGTTACATTTATGAAAATTAATACAATGTTAAGAACAATGAACTACATCAAATATTGTTTTTTTAAAAAACCCAAAGGATATATGAAAAGGGTGGGGTATTCGCTGTGTTCGTACTCTTGCACCCAAGAGATATAGAAGGGCAGCTGCTAGGCATTTGAAAAAGGTCACAGAATGGTATGAGCTTGGAAATGCAGGAAGCTGTATTGCTTGTCACCATTTAATGTCACAGGATGGAGCTTTCTACTCTTGCATCAAATGATAAGGTAGTGGTCCCATGTTACTGTGGCACAGCAGAAGAACAGTGAAGCCTAAAGCTTTCAGTGTGAGTTAATTAAAACTAATAAAAAAGTCACAATTTATGGAAAGCTTTGGGGTGGATGCTCGTCACCAAATACGTCACAAGGAACATCCCATAGGAGCTTATGAAATAAGACCAGTCCAAATAACATACAGTATGTAATAGAAACAACTAGGCTACCTGAAAAAATAATCCTCTTCCTCCAGGGTGCAAAATGCTGTGGGTTCAGTGTATGAAAAATTAAAAATGTAACAGAAAGATGGGTTTGAGGGAGGACACCTGGGCTGCCCACACAATGAAGGGTAACATTTGGGAGATTATTTCAGAACAATAACAACATTGCTGGGAAAAGACCTGCTGGCTGCAGTGATAGGATGCCTTGAAGGAGGGAGAGATTGCTGACCCAAATCTAGATTAAATGTTATGCTAAATATTTTTTTTATTTAGTATATTTATGTGCCACCTTTCTTCTACCATAGGACTCAAGGTAACACAAGTTGACCAAACTCAAGCCTGTTTAGTTTTACAAGCTGGTTATATCATGTGTCCTACCGTAAAGGCACCAGATCCCATCTGATCTTGGAAGCTAAGTAGGGTCAACCTGCTACTGGCTGCCTGTCCCTAACTGCAAATCCCAGGATTCCATAGGATGGAATCATGATGTGTAAAGAAGAATCACAGTGCTACAACTGTGTAATGTGAAAGGGCCCTTCACCTTCAGGTAAACTTGTCAAGCAGCGTGGCCAGGGCAGTCAGAGTTCTGGTTTTTTCTTTATCCTATTAGATCAGTAGTTCCCTAACTCTGATACTCCAAGTGTTTTGGACTTCAACTCCCAGAAGCCCCAGCCAGCTTGGACAACAGTCAGGAAATCTGGGAGCTGAAGTCCAAAACATCTCAAGGACCAAAGATTGGAACCCCTGCATTAGATCATTATCTTTCCATCCCATTCCTTTCCCTCCAATTTTCTAAGACCAGTGATTATCCACTTTCCACTGTTCTTCACCCATTTCCCCCTTTCTGTCTCTGCCCGTTTCCATCCATGGCTTGGCTTGGCCTCTCTCTGTGTTGCTCCTGATCCTTCAATTACTGCTGTTGGAATAGTACTGTAGACCCACTTTAATTACAGGTGTTGTGCCCCAAGCATTTAACAAGGACTAGGGGCACTATGAAAACACCAGGATTATTAGCAGTCTGCTTTCTAATTAAACTCCTGCTTGACTTCCTCCCCGCTTCTCCGGAAACATGCTCCGCTGTAGTCTGTTCCACAGCCTATTCTAGCCAAAGGGACTTTGAAACTTTCCTGCTATTAAACAGATGGTTCATCCAGGGAACCCACAACCCTTCTTTCCACCTGTTCTGTGTTTTTGCTTTCAGCATGACTGACTGCATAGTGTTCTGACTTACCAGTTTGCGCTGACACCACTGGCAGATCCCACACAGGACAATAGTGACGCTAAGGCTGATGGTGATGATGGCTGAGACCAGAAGGACATTGCGGGAAGGTGCCCCTGAGAAGAGAAACCCACATGTTAACTTCACCAGTCTCAAGAAGAGCCCGCTTGTCTCTACGCTACCTTCACTGCTCAGGCTTCCCTTCTTTCTTTCCCTCCCACCTCCCAGTGGCATTTATAAAAGGAAGGAACTCCCAGGTGGCAGGCTGTATGACTGATCCTTGGCTGAGCTAAAAGCCAGCATGCTGGGGGGCATGCTGGCTTTTAGTTCCCGTGGTCTTTGCTCTGTTTTTGCTTGGCCCCTACCTGGTCTGTGTACCAGTTCTCAGCCTTCTTTCCATCTTGTCCCCACCCAGCTCAATCACCCCACTCCCAGCTTGCCCAATAAAACTGATTGAAAAGAAAGGAAAGATCGGAGCTAGTTCTTGGGTGCAGTTTACCCAATAATTCTCTAATGTAGTTATACTCAGACTGGTGGTCCATGGACTGATGCTGGTCCACAAGCTACTGGCTGCCAGTCTGCAGTGAGTTTCCAGGAAAGAAACAATTGTAGCCAACGCAGAACACTGACAAGTGTACCATGGTTCACAAAGTAGATAATATTTACTCTCTAACAGACAATTTGGTACCAGAGGCAGAAATAACATGGAAAGAATCAGGATAGGTTCCAACACCACAAAAAAAGAAGAGCAGTTTAACATGTTTCAGCAAACTAGTAAAATTCAGAATAAACGTACATGAAATGAAACTACCCACTCAGATAAGCTTTGAAAAAGTAAACAAAATAATTTTGAATTGAAAACTTCTTCCAAGTCCCCTTTTCCAGGATGTTTTTTTCTTTCTTTCACCAGCCTCCACTTTTCTTATGTTTTCCATTTTGGTGGCCAAATCTGTGCTTTTTCTTATTTTTAACAAGCTGGGGATGGTTGGTGAGACACCTTTTCTCTCTGTCTTGCTGTCTACACAGGCTTGGTAATGGATTCTGGAGGCAGCTGCTGTTTACCTTGCCTTTTGTAGGCAGGGCACACAAACTTACAGAAGGATTGCTAGAGCAGAATCCTACTCTTTCCCAGCTCAAGCTTTATTGCATTGTTTACTGTGGACTGACTGCTGCAACCTGACACTAAAAGTGTGTGTTTCTCCAGCCCTTCTTCACCATCCTCTCAATACTAATGCTGCTAAAAAAAACCTTCCAGCTAGCAGAGGATGAGAAGGAAAAGAGACAGAAAGCTGTGCTAGTCTGTTTCAGTATAAAAAGAAGGGGAGAAAGAGAAGAGGGGCAAGGAGTCTTCTTGCACTTCTGTGATTAACTGGTTTATTTTTGCATGAGCTTTCATGGATCTAAATCTGCATCTGAAGAAGTGGATTGCTATCCTTGAAATCTCATGCTAAAATAATTCAGTTAAAGCAGCCACAAGATTTCTTCAAACACAGGCACAGATAACCTTCCCTGCTTTTCATACAGATCTTGGGAGTTTGAAAGGCAGGCCAGACTCAGGCAGAGAGATCAGAACAAGGCTGCCATTTCTGCTATCTCAGCTGGTGCGACAGAGATTCAGTACATGTCCCCAACTTGTACAGGGCAAGGCTTATTGCAGAGCGGAACAGAGAATCACAGAACATTAATTAGTCTGCTTTATGATTTTGTAACACTACAGCTGCACGACTCTCTATAGAACAATTATCACAGCACTAGAATGTTGCCTGTCCCCCACCCCCTTTCGAAATTATAGCTCCAGCAATTGTTAAGAGCTGCTCCCTTTGCAAAAGCCAAAGAAAATGATGCAAACAGAAAAGAACAGACCTGTACTTTTAAGGTGCACTTAAATGCTGGGGGAAGGACGTACAAGAGGGCTGGGCAACTGCATCATGTCCAGGAGCCAATTTTCTGCCCTCCAGAAGCCTCATGGGAAAAAAGCAAATAAAAAAAAATGAAGTGGGTGGAAATGCACTTCTGGTTTGGAGCAAGTGGGTTTTTAAAAAAAGTTAATCAGGACATGGTGGCCAGTGACTCCCATGTAAGCAGGGCAGTGACTCTGTTCTGAACTTTGGATAGCAATAACAGAGCTATCCAAGGTCCTGAACCTCTTTTTGGGCAATATTGTCCACCATAGTGGATCCTTCCTTTAAAGTATGAACTTGTCATACTGAGGATGGAGCAAGCTTGTTTTTTGCTGCTCCAGAGACTAGGACACAGAACAATGGACTCAAACTGCACGAAAAGAGATTCCACCTAAACATTAAGAATAATTTCTTGACAGTAAGAGCTGTTCAGCAGTGGAATGCACTGCCTTGGAGTGTGGTGGAGTCTCCTTCTTTGGAGGTTTTAAATAGAGGCTGAATGGCCACTTGTCAGGAATGCTTTGATTGTGTGTTTCTGCATGGCAGGAGGCTGGATTAGATGGCCCTTATAGTCTCTTCCAACTCTATAATTCCATGGTTCTATGAAAACCTGGATTCACTACCCCACTAATCTGGAGCCACTAGCTGTTGCGGGGTGTGTGTGTAACCTATTTAAAAGGTTTGAATTGTCACTCTGAGATGCTTTGCACTCTTTTTTGGTGCCTGAAAAAGGGCCATCCAGAGAGTCTGAGGGATTGGAGGATGCAAAGCAGCCTTGGGAGCTGCACGTGACAACAGGGCTGCACTTTGCCCATCCTTTGCATACAAATCAGTATTTGGTCAGGACAAGCTAAGAGAGAATTTGGGAGAATGTAATACTTCACATGCTGTTGGACTCCAACTCCCACTAGCCCTAGCCAGTGCAACCTGTGATGAGGAATGGTAGGATTTGCAGTTCAACTGCAGCTGGAAGACCACATGATCTCCAATCCCAATCTAGAGTTCAAATAACATAGGACCTCATGGTGATCTTGACCAGCAAAAGGATGGCAACAGTGACATTGGGGAATGCTTCCATTTCCCATTTGGTTTACAGAGCTGACAGGGACCATGGATGGGTGGATCAGGGTGTGTAGATCACTTGGCTACTTTCCCAGCATGTAGACCTGTCAGAATATGTAAAGGAGAAGCACAAGACTCTGTGATTTAGCCTATTTTTAATTCATTAGAGCCATATGAACCTCCACCAAAAGCTTAAGAGTATGGCATTGGAACCTTTAGACTGGAAGCCAGAGTGATCCGAGAGCTATAGTCGATGCTGGAATCAGGAATTTTACTATCTTTCGCTTGGGGAACCCCAGGACAGGTGATCCAATGCACATTAAATATAACATCCCTTTTGGAACAAAGTACATAAACTCTGTACATACAGTACATTGAACTAAATCTGTTGTTATGTAAATGTTTATATACAGTCCATCAAAAGGTGCATCTCAGTTGCACAACATGTCCTGATGGAGCCCACATTTAGCATAGGAAGACAAATAGAGGATGACACTGATGAGTTGCAGAAACAACAGTGGAGAGGGCTTCAACAGGTGCAAGGAAATGGCTTGTTGTAAAGAGATGCTGTAACACAATGTGTTTCAGCTTAAAAGCCTTCCTTGAGGGGAAAACATGCTCCATCCATTTCTGTCACCAGATAATGTTGCTTTTTTGTCACCTCCTAGACAAAACCTATGAATGACACAAAATGAATGCATTCAGCTCTCCCTGAGGAAGTTTTAAAAGAAGACTTGTTAGTCTACAGCACTGCTTCTCAGGCTATCAGATGTGAGGGACCAACAATTTTCCCCTGCTCACTAATATGCCAAGGAATTGTACCATATTTGTGCCCACTGCCCCTTTCTTTCTTTCCTTCTTTCCTGGAAATTCTCTGTGGACTAGCAGTTGATGGCTTGGAGACTTACACTGCTCCAGGGATCACCACTTTGAGTATCACTGGTCTGTAGCATTTCTTTTCAATAAACTGTATCAATGCCATTCTGCCCCCATTTCCCCATGTCTAGAATGACCAGCAGAAGAGGGAATTTTAGTAGGAGCAGTTTCTCTCACCACTGCACAATAAGTAATGTTTGTCAAAATCCTGTCTCTTCTGCACAATTACTAAAGGTACTGGAAGTGGTTGACTCTTGCTCCCATTTGTTGTTTCCTTGTTTCTGGCCACAAGAGACAAAAGGAATGACAAATGAAGCTGCGGAAAGAGCCAAAGAGAAACCTGTGCGTGCTAATATGAAATCATCACAGCCTTCCCTCTCCAAGAAAACCGGCCAAGAAACCATGCTGGGATAATGGAAAGGCTCAAAATTCTGCCAATAAAAGTTCAGAGTTCAGAATGCAACAAGGGAGGGGCTGTGATGTTCTCCTATGCTTTCCTAGGGTCAGAGAACAGGGTGAGCTGGTGAAATTGGCAAGTGACACAGAACTGACTTATTTAGGCAATATCCTCCTTGTACTGACTTCTGTGGAAGGTTTAGGCCATCTTAGGTGATAAAGCAATGCAAAGAAAGGTGAAATTAATAGATATAAATCCAAGGTAATGGACATTGAAAGGAATGTTTCGAGCCACTTAGAAAAAGCAGCATGTTATAAACTAACAACCACCTCCCATGGAAAAGGGTGAAACATTATTGTGAAAAGCCACATAGCCCCCACCCCCGCAGTAAATATATATTAAGGCACAGGAAGAGGAAGGGAGAAAAGCAGAAGAGTTAACCTAGAATACTAGCCAATGTTTTTGAGTGACTCCACATATCACTGTGATACTGCTCACCTACAATACTGTGCTCATTTTTCTTCATTCTTTTTGCTATCTTGTACCAATCAACAGAGTATGCAAATATCCTGCTCTGATGGTAGACTTTCAAAGACTGTCAGCAGTGAGTGAATGCTGTATTAAAGCTACCTACTGAACAACACATTCTGATTTAGCAGCTCTTTCCAATATGAATAAACTACCGGTATGTGGAAGTCACAGAAATTTTGCATCAAAACTACAATTTTAATGCCCCCCCCTGCAAACTGCTGTACTCTTAAACATTATTCCAGATGCAGTTTGTCAGTGGAATAGTTTCCTTAAGGTTTTCAGAAAACAAACTGTACTGACATCATCATCATCATCATCATCAAGACAGCCTCCTTGGATTGAGGTGGAAAGGAATAGTAGAGTTGGATGCCATCTACATATGGGTGGCACCATACCCCAAAACTCCAGACAGCCTCTCCCAGCGCTTTCATGTATATATTAAACAGCACAGAGAACAAAACAGAACCCTGAGGGATCTCACAGGCCAACAGCCAGAGGGTAATACAGGAGTCCCCAAGCACCTCCTTCCCTCCAGGAAGGAATGGAGCCACAATAAAACATCCCAGTCCCATCCCAATGAGGCATGATCAATGGTACTGAAAGCTGTTGAGAGATCCAGCAGAACCAACAGGAACACATTTCCCCTGTCCAGTTCCCTGCGTAGGTCATCCAGCCAGGCAACCAAAGCTGTCTCTGTCCCATAACCAGGCCTGACATCAGATTGAAATGGATCTAGATAGTCCATTTCATCCAGAAACCCCTGGAGCTGGGAGGCTACCACACACTCCAAACTTGCCCCAAAATGGTATGTTGGACACCACTTTGCTTTCTGCTAACTCCCAACAACCTCTCATTATACAAGTAAGCTCACAGTGCAGTACAGAAATAGCAGAGATTTCAGATATGAAAGTTCAAATATGAACATTGGAAATAAATGAATACTGATAGCTGTGACTGACACTTACGGGTAAACCCTAAGTTAGATTTTCTTTCAGAGGGAAAAAGAGAGAGCCTCCATTATTACTTCCTTGTCCCAAACGCTGTGCAAATGCAGCCAAATCTGCAAAAGTTTCCTTCACTGCCATCTTGTATGGCAAGGGTGAGGAACCCCTCTCATCCCAGGAGCCATCTTCCAATGGTGAGAGGGGCAAAAGGGTAGGACAAAAAAATGCCAGGATACTTTAGCTCTTACTGCCAGCAACTAAGCTTTGGGAGAGGTATTTTAAGAACTGGGGAAAAAAACCTCTCACAAAAGCTGGAAAAACCAACAAACAATCATATGGTGGGGGGGAATCCCACAGGGCTAATCGTGAGGCCAATTTTGGCCCTAGGACGTGGAAGTTCCTTACATCTGCAATTGCAGAGAAGGGTTTGATGCAAAATGTGCACTCAGAAACGGCTTCTTACCCTTCAATATTGTTTGAGCATCTTCCCTGAGGAATAGATTCATAGAATCTGACTCCTGCTTTGTGAAGATCAGTTGATCTTCAGATATAAAGATATTAATGGCACTTTTACATTTCTCAGTACTGTATCTTATATACTCACATTTCACACTCAGAAAAATGAGGGGCTGCTGGATCAGTCTATAAATTAGTATTGTGGTATGGTAGTCTTGAAAAACCTTATTCATCTACCAATTACCTTGATATATGGAAACTAAAACCAATATGTGTAAGAACTCCACTCAGATTGTGACATTCTAGATTTTGTATCTTGTTTTGAGTCTTTTCACTCTGGTACTGGAGTGAAAAGTAAAGATGACACAGTTTGGGTGATCTCACAATATCTGAGCCTTATGTGACATGGAGAATAACCATATAGAACAGCCATTTTTAAAAGCATCTACTGTACTGTTGTGAAAACTGGATAGTGAAGACAGATGACAGGAAGAGAATCAACACATTTGAAACATGGTGCTGAAAGAGAGTTCTACAGATAGCATGGACTGTCAAAAAAGGCAAATAAATGGATCTGAGAACAAATCATGCCTGAACTCTCTCAAGAAGCCAAAATTACTAAACTGAGGCTAATATACTTTGTATACACCACAAGACAACATGACTCATTAGAAAAGACAGTAATTCTTGGTAGAGTTGAAGGCAGTAGGAAGAGAGGAGGACCACATTACGGGTGGATAGATAGACTCAATTAAGGAAGCCACAACTCTGACTTTGAAAGAACTGAATAAGTCTGTTAATAGTTGGATCTCTTGGGAGTCTCTCATCTATAGAGTTGCCATAAATCAAAGCTGACTTGATGGCAAGTAACAATTGTACTGTTGTGGTAACAAATGAACTGCTCTGTTGAAAGAGTAGGATGATGGGTGTTGTCTTAGATTGTCCATATAAAAGACTAAATGTCTAAATACAATAAAAGAACATAGCAGACAAGGGAAAGAAATGTAAAGAGGAGCACCAGAAACAGACATACATCCTGGAATCTTCAGCAGGAGCTGAAGGATTATGACTGTAATTTATATATATTATTTATTTACAGTATTTCTACCCCACCTCATATTGTAAACTCTCTGCACAGCTTATAATAAAATCAAGCATAACAATTTAAAATGTAAGACAATAAATTTTTTTAACAATAAGAATAATTTAAACAATAGTGTATAATTTTAAAAGATGATGTTAAAACACAATAAAATCATATTTGGTTTATTTTTAAAATGTTGAGCATTGAATAAGAGAGACAGAGGATAGACCTGAAAAATGCTACAGTATAACAGCCAGAGCAAATGGAGTGATCCAGCATATTTTGCTGGTAGAAGTAACAAGATGCACAATTACATGTAATGGTAAAAAATGTGCAACTAATGAGAGAAAATGCCTCTTTCCACATAATGTCATTAATCTGTGGGGCAAGTTCTGGCAATCAGAAAACTCTGATATTCAAACTAGCTCTCCCACATTTATAAAAATATACATGCAGGTTGACAAAAACAATAGTCAAGAGAGAAAGAGGGAGGAAGGCAGAGAGGAAGGGAGGGAGGGGGAGAGAGAGAGAATCAAATGGAAGTTCTTCCTCTTTGTTGCTCTTTCTTTCTACCCACTTGCTCATCCTACAGAGTGTCACCTATCTGGATAATTGTAGTGGCTCATGGTGTAATGGTTTGGCATCCAGTGACAACTGGTGGCTCCCAAGCCAGTTGGGCAGTGAATCTGCTTTAGATTTAAATAAGCTATCCATGGTACTGAACCTATTTGGGGGGGAACAAGGTTCGGAACACTGGATAGCTCCTTTAAAGTTCAAGACTAAACCCCAAAGTAGACTCACTGCCTACTGGCATCTTGCTTTGATTTGGCTCCCTTACTCGATTACTAGTCTTTGAGTCTTCTCCTGAGCTGGGATGTGTCCTTGAAGACCCTGGCATAGAGCATCACCATCAGACTAGCTTCCTCAATAGAAAGGAACCTGGGTCACAAATGCCACTTGGGACATTTTTATATTTCTTTCCCTACTGCATGTTAAAGCACTCCATGACCAATCACCCCCACATAGTCCACTTGCATGGAATAGGATGGTTTATGGTTCCTAAGCAATAGTCTGGCTTTTAGAAAGATAAACAGGGAATATATATGCTTGAATGACAAAAGAACTACCGTAAAAAATAAAGGTGGAAAAAGAGGTACAGTAGGTTTGGGGTAGTGATCCGATTGACAGGGAGAGCATTGCAAAGGTTTCTTCCTCCTTCTCACGTTGAAGGTCTATGTAATGTTTTCATGTGTGAATGCTACACCAGGAAAGCACTTAGTATATAAAGAATTTTAAAGCACATGCATACAATATACAAGGATATCCCTGCTATCCTTTGGTTGGTAGGCAGAGGGTATTTTTATCCTGACAAGCTTTCAGAACTTAAGGTTTTTATAGAAAGAGCTTCAGAGGGTGCTGCACTGTTTTTATTGAGCTGTTGTTAATTGCTTTAAAAATCATTTTTAGATGTACGTTTTAAATTGTTTTAAAATTGTGATTAGTTTAATTTCATTACAATGTTGGCTTTTGTTTTTAGCTTTACTGTACAGTACTTCTTGACAGTACACTACAGTACAGTTTTAAATTGTAAGATGGCTTGAATCCCAGTTTTGGGGAAAAAGTAAAGATGATGATGATGATGATGACAACAACGATGACGACAGTATACATACACACAGACAGAGAGTGTGGTGTAGTTGTTTAAGTGTTGGATTACGATTCTGGAGACCAGGGTTCATATCTCCATTCAGCCACAGAAACTTGGGCAAGTCACACTCTCTCAGCCTCAGAGGGAAGCAAAGACAAACACACTCTGAACAAATCTTGCTAAGAAAACCCCATGATAGTTTCACCTTAGGGTTGCCATAAGTTGGAAACAACTTGAAGACACAGAATATCAACACATGAACATGCATTATTTTTTGTGTGCTTCAAGTCATTTCCAACTTATGGTGACCCTATCACGGGGTTTTCTTGGCAAGATTTGTTCAGAGGGATGTGTCTTTTCCTTCTTCTGAGGCTGAGAGAGTGTGACTTGCCCAAGGTCAACCTGTGGGTTTCCATGGCCGAGCAGGGATTCACACCCTGGTCTCCAGAGTCGTAGTTCAACCATTATGCCACATTGATTCCATATATGTACAGACAAAAGTTCCCTAACAGATATACAATAAGTGTATACAGGTATACAGGACCATCATCCAGCTGCACACTTTAACACAACTGATATGGTATTCAGACCAGACCAAAGCCAATCTAGTCTAGCATATGATTTCCTACAGATGGTCACCAAATGCCTGTGGAAAAGCTACCAGCAGGACTTGAATAGCCTCTCCTGCCATTATTTCCCAGAAACTGGTATTCAGGTTTGCTGCCTCTGATCTTGGAGGCAGCAAATGGCTATCATGACTAGTAGCCATTGGCAGCCATTAGGAAAACCATGAGTTTGTCTAATCGCCCTTTCAAGCCCTTTAGTTTGGTGGCCATGCCCACATCCAGAGAAAACAAATTCCATAGTTTTGTGCATCCTGACAAAATTCAATTTTCATGGGATGATCCTATTAATATATCATGAGAGATGGAGTCTAGTGCACAATTATATCATCTTGATACCTCTGTAACTGTCGTGGCCCTGCTTCTTGGAATTTTTGGAATCCTTGAGATTATTAGTTTCATAAGGTACTTAGAATTCTCTGCTTCATTTCAAGGGAGTGTGCTAGAAAATTCTAAGCACCTCAGTGAACTACAGATCCTAGGATTCCATAGGATGCAGCCATGATCATTAAAGCAGTAGCAAAGTGTTATAATGATGCAGTGTGGATATGCCCAAGAAGAGGGGGAGAAGAAACCTTCTCTCCCTCCACTTCTCCACACCATGTGTATACACTTCAAGTTCCCTGTTGACTTATGGTGACCCCCATGACACATATTTTTATATCTCTCTATCATGTTCATGCTTTCTTTTCTTGAACTGGAAAACCTGATAATCCTTTTCTCATGGGGAACTTGCTCCAGCCCTTTATCATTTGGGGTTCCCCTGTCCGCCCCTTTCTCTAGTGCTAAAACATCATTTTATAAGGTTTTCAGCAAAGGTTGCTGAAACCTGCAGGAAAGTGATTGCCCCACAATCACAACAGCTGTACTATTTTGGAAAAGACATCTGGATCCCCCCTCCAAACAAACTGAGTATTTATTGCACAATAAAATAAGCTTGGAAAGGCCCTTGGGTAGCCTTGCTTGAAAGCTTTCTGGAATGAATCATCACTGCTTACTCAAGAGACTGGGCTTCCTGAAGCCTTCTATTATCTACCAGATTGTTCAGCCTTAAAAACAGTTGACATGTGGCAAATGAAAGCAACGCAAAACACAAGTGGGGACTTATATTGGTACAATGGTTCATCAGATTAAAACAATCACAATATTAACACAAAGCCATTTTATGGTGAAAGACTGGTTAAATTGCAAGGGTAAGTAGGTTAGCCAGAGTTAAAGATAATGAGAGCACGTGGAGGTATGTTTTGAAATTGAAATTACGACAATACAGAGTACTAGTGTGGGCTGTGGGTTGCTTCACACATTAGGGTTTCCTTATATAATGTGGTAGAAAGGGATACACTATCACTTGTGAAGGGCTATAGCAGAGTTTATTTTGATTCTGAAGCACAGCCCTTGAGAAAGCCTGCTTCGGACACAAGAACAACTGGTGACTACCATGCCAGTGGGTTGGCAAATCCACTCCAGGTTTCAGTCCGAACTCTAAAGTAGCTATCCAAGGTGATGAACCCTATCTTCAGATAGGTTTTTCATCTTTGAGAGCTCCTTTATATTCTGTGCTAACATCTAGAGCAAATTTGTCTCCCTACTCACATGGGAGACACAAGCCATCACTATTCAGATGGAATAAGGGCAGAAGAATTTGGCTTAGGAGTCTAGCAGAAAATGTTTGGTGAGTGGACCTCCACTGTTGGTGGCATTCCTTTTCAATACACTGCTTAGGGCTTTGGAATATTCACTTCCCAGTATAAATCTCTTGAGAATTTAAATCTCTTGGGAATTATCTGTGCACTTGTGTGTGCATGTTTGTGTCCATATATTCATACCCTTTCCTTTCAGAAGCCTTCTTCAGCTCAGTAATATTCACTTGTGACACTAGATAAATAGCACTCAATATACATTAAAAATTAATCTGTGTAATAATCGTGCATTAATAATTAACTTTGATATATTTCACTCTGAGCTGTCATGTCCCCGGTGTTGTCTTTTCCCTCAACTCTCTCCTCACCTACAGCTCCTTCATGAGTAAAAAATGGTAGACTGGTCACAGGGCCATCATGGCTGGTCAGCTGAGACGTCATGATTCACATACCAAGACCCACACCCTGAAATGATTTCTAATACGAGAACTCCAAATGCACTGAGCTCACCATTACTAGAGAGGAAGATGCAGGAAGGGATGTCAAAAGCTGCAGCACTATGTTTAGTGAAATAAAAGCATCCACAAGTCAACAAAACAAAATTGCAGCTGATGGCCACAAAGAAGCACAATGGTATCACACTTCACATTCTTCACACCCCACTGGGAAGAACAGAGAAGGAAGAGGAAGATGACATAGGAAGACCAAATGCCCATTGAGTCCAGAATCCTGTTTTCACAGTGGCAATTGGGAAACCCAGAGGTAGGACGGGAGAACAACACCCCTCTCTTTCTGTTTCTCTCTGTGTGTAGTGCTATAACAGATGCAAAAAGAGGCCATTGCATATCTACACAGAGCTTGCTACTCCCTAAATGTCTGGCTCTGATGGGTCTTGAATGCCAGGAGCTCTGGGCAGAGTAGCATGGAAAATTGCCTGTACCATGGAGCAGCAGTTAGGGAAGGGAGGAAACAGTGATTTCACTGCTCCTGATGAGATGCTGCCTGAGGCAGCCACCTCCCTCCACCTAATGGTAGAGTCAGCCCTGTTATTTACAATGAATTTTGTTCTTCCAGTAGTGAAGATGTAAGACATTTCATTACAACTGTAACTTAACTCCTTTTGCAGGGTAATTTACATTTTTGTTCATTTAATGGTTATGCAGTGTAGCCTTACTAAACAGTGGAGAAAGAATATCACAAAGTTAAAGTGCTAGCTTGTGCTGTGCTTTGAACTGATGAGTTGTGCTTTGTTGAGGGGGTTGAAGCTACAAGGAGAAAAGTTTGTTTTGTGCTTTCTCTATCCCTCCAAGCCACCACAGGTGTTGTTCTAAAGGTTCTCCGACAAGTGGGAGCAGATGGTGGGTGCAGAGGACTACAGGTGGAAGGGGGAATCAGCAAAATCTCCTTCTCTACCACCACCACCACCACTTTCTGCTCATAGAAGCCTCCAATGGATCAAAGAGCTTTTCAGTTACAGAGTGAACAGAACTGGAAACAGCCCTTTGTTACAAGAACTCTTTATGACATTATTTTTGTATCCACAACCTTTAAGGCCTTTCATGGACGGAAAAACCTTTGTTTCCAGGTATTGGTTCAAAACCAGTTGATGAAAATGCCACAGTCTATACAATTTTTCATTTAATATTTCAGACTATACAACAGGATTAGATATATCAGCTATTAGAAGGGAGGGTGGTTTATCAGTTCTCCATCATGTCTGATTCTACATTGCTTTTTATCTTTTCCATGCATGCTTAAATTAATATCATGATTCATTTAATTGCGTAGTGAGCCCTGGTGGCGCAGTGGTGGCACAAAGGTGAGCCCGGGTGGTGTAGTGGTTAATGCCGGTACTGCAGTCACAATGTTGTGAGTTCGGTCCTACAGGGCTCCAGGGTTCAGTTAGCCTTCCATCTTTCTGTAGATTGGTAAAATGAGTACCCAGCTTGTTTGGGGCAATTAGCTAGCACACTGTAAACTGCTTAGGGAGAGCTTTGCCCTGCTAAGCAGTACAGAAATATAAATGCTATTGCTATTAATTCCATTTTAAGTTCACTTTTTGTATGTTTTTAGCTGCATTGTTCTTTTTAATTTGTAAGCCGCCTTGAGTCCCAATTTTGGGGAGAAAGGTGGGATATAAATATACGACCATCACCACCACTACTAAATTGATAAATCTATTTGATATATACATAAGAGTGTGTGTGTGTGTGTGTGTGTGTGTGTATGTGTGGAATGCAAGGTTTAGCAAATTGATTCTGTGGCCTTGGCAGTTTTCCATTCAAACACAGCTTTCGGGGACAGACCTTATAGCTACACTACTGTAGAATTAAGAGTGCGAGGACTGTTCACACTGTACAATTATAGCGCTATGATTCCAATGTACTTATCATGCTGCATCCCATGGGACCTGGAGATTTGCAGCTGAGAGAGGGGCATTTTGAATCCTTACCAGAGAGCTCCTCTGCTACCTCTGATCAAACTAGAAAATGCAAGGGTCTACAGGATGCAGCCATGGGAGTTAGAGTAGAATCATAGTGCTACAAGTGTGTAGTGTGAATGGGCCCAGGGTCAATATGTTACTTTAAAGTAATAATTTCTTTTAAAAATACATTATTCTCCAAAGCTTCCATAATTTATTGGACAACATGGGAAAAGTTAGGTGTGGAACAGAAAAGACTTCATTTTGAACAGACATGGATGCCTCTGAAGGGCTACAGTCTCTTGCTGGAGGTTTCTGGGATGCATGCCTCTAGCTGCATGATTGCCTTGCCCATTGTTCCCACCCATCTCCCCAAGAAGCATGAAAAGCCACTTTTCCCCACATGGCAAATTACAGGCTTCACCTCAGAGAGGGGGTAGAATGAGCAGCAATGCAAAAGGCTGCTGTGTAATTTAACTGCCAAGGAGCCAGCAGGGAAAGGAAGCCCTTGCTTATTACACTCTGTAGAGGCATGGAGGGGTGGTGGTACAAAGAGGGAGTTATCTGCACTGCCTGAGGCCAACCATAAGGCAGCATGAAATGAAGCACTGTGACCAGGAAGGCATAAATACAAAACAACCTGCTTTCCTCTGCATTAATTGAGAGCAAATTTTATCTTCTTAAACAAGCACCTTTTCTCAATATCTTTGAGCTAGTAGAGTTTTTTTCTTAAAAAACAAAACAAAAACCCAGCACTAAAGGAAAGGTGAGGGAGGGTCCAACAGAGGACAGGGTCCCTGTGTCTTTAATGGCAAGACAGAAGAGGGAATTGGGGCGCATTCAGCTACTCATGTACCAGGCCAAGAAAACCCGTGTCCACTGGAATTCCCTCTTCAATACAAATGAAGGTACAGGGACTCTGTCAACCCAGTCCTTGTGACAACTAGTCACAATTTATCTCATGAAGACATGGGCAACAAGTGGTACCTGCTGAAGATCAGACTGTAGTCATATATTTTCCTCAATATTTTAAAACCGTTTCATTTTTATTTTTGGAACTATGTGGAGATGTTATTATATTAAGTGGTATACAAATACAAGAAATAAAGGGTGGGCAATTGCCTAGGGATTGGGAAGCCAATCCATCCCCTCCTCTGCATCCAGACCCACTGCACCACCACCACGACATTGGACATGGCTAGAAAGTTCACTTCCAACTTCCTAGAACACCCTTAGGGGGCAAAATAAGAAGTGAATGGTGAGGGGGGGGCAGACTGTATGTTGTTGTTGTTGTTGTTGTTGTTATATTCTACTCCCCCCTCCCAAATTGGGACTCAAAAAAACCAATGGGGCCCATAATTTAAAAGAACAATAGAATTGAAAACATACAAAAAGTAAACACTAAAATAGAATTAAACTACAGTATTAAAAGAATTTAACACATCAATAAAAGAATAAAATACAATTTAAAAGATAAAAAGCTACCTTTTATGGGGGAATAATACTTCCTTGATGCATTTATATGTGTGATTTCTTCTTTCATTAGCTGAAATATTTATTTCAATAGCGGGGTTCTGGGACCCACAAAACCAGCCAGGAAAAAAATTGCATGTAGCCTATGGCTCCTGTGTTACTTACCCCTTCCTCGTACCAAGAAGCTAACAAACAAAGTGTGTGGATGTGTGTGTATGCATGCATGTGCACCTGCCTCTATCTGTCTGCCTCCTGGAAGGATCCAATGCCTGTATCTTAACATGCTGGAAGCAATGCAAAACAAGTAGATCATGCTAGAGAGAAGCGAGACATGTTATTCCCCTACCTATGTTCCATGAAGACTTGTGATCCTATGCCAGCTGTTTAGAAGATATTTAAGAGTTATAAGAGAGAGAGATTTAGATGCCTATTAAAGAAGATACCAACAACATGTTCAGGATTGCAGCCACAGCAAAAGGGAACTGTAAATTCTAAGGGCATCTTTACTTTTTTACAAGTGTTGTCGTTGTTGTTATATCATCATCATCATCATTTATTCATAATGCTGTATAAACTATCCATAGAGTTAGAATTGTTTAAAACAATTCCATTAAAAAACAAAATATAAAAGTCAACAAAACAATATATTACCAAAAGCCCTAGAACTTCATTCCTGTTGGAATGTAAGTTTTCATCTGCAGAAGGAAGGACAGCCTCCCTAGGAAGGGTGGTCCAAAGACTGGGAGCAAGCACTGAGAGGGCCCTTTCTACGCTTTCCACTAAGTGTGCTTTGGAAGGTTCTGGGACCAAGAGAAGAGCCTTCCCCAATATCTTAGAGCACAACAGGTCCATACTGGAAGGTAATGGTCCTTTAGCTAGCTTCATAGCCATGTTAGTTTAGACCTGCAGATAAAGCCACAAAAACCACTAGCCTACAAATCTTTGTACAATACATATCTTTCTTATTCATGGGTAGTACATTTACAAAAGCTAATCTCTATGGTCTAGACAGGGGCTTGTCTAGACAGGCTATTTATCACATCTTGCCATCTTGCCTCTATCTTGGAGCCCTGCAGTCCAAATGATGCAGGGGTTTTGCCCCATTTTGCCACAGGGCAGTCCTGATGATGCCCAGGGCAAAGATAGGGGGAAGATGGGGTAAACCCCATTAAGCTATTATATCTTCACACCCAAGAAAATCTGCCTTATTTGAGAAAAAGTGGATAAGGCCCCATAGGAACACAGGAGTCCATACCAGCATGGCGGCCCATATCTGCAGCCACGTCCCTTGCCGTCCACACCACTTCCTCTGAAGCCAGGAAGGAGGCCCACAGCATGTGATCCATATGCTTTGGGCCTCCTTCCTGGCTTCAGAGGGAGCAACGCGGATGGCAGTGGAGGCAGCTGCAGATATGGGCTGGCGTATTCATGTAGACTTCCGTCTGTTTTGTCCAGTAACTAGGGGGAGAGGCCTGATCCAGGGCCAGGATATGCCACTGGGAAGCTGGTATATTCCAGCTAGTGTAGACAAGCCCCTGGAAGCAATTTGTACTCACCCCAGGTGACCAGCCAAGAGGCTCTTATAAACCTGGAGAAAATAGATACTTTTTCTCAAGAATACTGCTTCACACTTGCTAGTTTAATTCAGCAGCAGTAAATAAATGAAGGCCTGAAAGCCAAATAGTATTTATCATGGAACTAAAGAATACAGTTGTCCCTCCGTATCCACAGATTTGGTATTCATGGATTTAAGTATTCACAGCTTGAAAATATTCT
The DNA here is from genome assembly GCA_030847615.1 of Gambelia wislizenii. Taxonomy (NCBI): domain Eukaryota; kingdom Metazoa; phylum Chordata; class Lepidosauria; order Squamata; family Crotaphytidae; genus Gambelia; species Gambelia wislizenii. The sequence goes on from JAUMIR010000001.1 coordinate 342,978,347, forward strand.
TAAAATAATAATAATCCAAAAATCTTGATTTTTGCCATCTTATATAAGTGACACCATTTTGCTATGCCATTGCATATAAATGGGACTTAATATTTATGGATTTTGGTATCCACGGGGGATCCTGGAACCAAACCCCAGCAAATATGAAGGGACAACTGTATTTCAATTGCAAAGTCACAGAATAAGTAACAAAAATGTAATATCTCCTGCACTGTGAGTCTCAGCATTTTCATGCCATGATTCATATCACGACCCAAACAGGGTTTTGGATTTTGATTATCCCTAGCTTAAAGATGGATGAGCCGAATCTTGATGTTACCCAATTGAGCTTCAAGAGTATTGAAAGGGTAGCTATGCACATTTGTCTGGGAGTAAATCCCACTGAATTTAGTGAGCTTTATCTCTGAGTAAGTATCCATGGGATCAGGCTACAATGACTGATTTGCATGGTCTTTTCACAAGGTGCCTATCATTTGTTGTGTTGCTAGAAATATGTCCATGTTTCCCTCTGGGGCATGAGATGAGTTTTAATTCACATCTATGATGTGTTGTAATGTTTCCAGAGAATGGTGTTATGTTAGCTGCTATTTCTGTTTGATACTATTATAATAAAAGCCAACAGTTAAAATTAGTAAAAGACAGCAGGGGGCACATGTGCTGCGCTCTTTGCAAATGATTAGAAATTGCATTGCAAAACAACCATTCTTTGGATTCCATCCTGGCATGAGGAAAGTCCCATCGGTTATATTGAATATGGGTTTTCTGCACTCTAACAAACCCTTACATTACTATCTAGCTTCAGAGATCTCCCTGCCTCTCCCAGCCCAACAAAGATTGTCACTAGGAGTCTGGAAGACTTGTGACTATCACAGTGCTTTGCCTTGGAATTATCTGAATCCAGATCATATTGGCTTTGCTTCTCTTTAAGAGCTGCATAATAGAGTGCTAGCCTAGCAGGCTGTGTGTGTGTGTGTGTGTGTGTGCATGCATGCTGCGCATGTATGTGCAAAGCAGGGGTAATTTTATTTTAGTTTATCCTCAGTATCAAGCAGCAGTAGGCAATTTAGCAATACATGAAAAGAAGCAATTGACAGAACAGTTTATTCGGGAGAAGAGGCTGAGAAATAAAATGCATTAGCACAATTTATGGCACTGTGACCAATATTTCTATCCTCTTGAACCTTCATTTGTAAACCTTCATCTCTTTAGCTGAATTCACTTGATCGACATCTGCAGCAGGGAGAAGTGATGGGATCTATTCTGGGTCAGGAAACCAGCTTCTGACAAAGGGCAGAGAAGTAATGGCTTGTTTTCCTGTTTTCCAGGCTACTTTTTTAGACTGTGTGACCTGATTTCATTTGAAGAGGGCAAATACCTGCTGCTCTGAATGCCTTCAGCTTGAGCATTCATGAAAGCTGTACCTTACCAGCCATCTCCCACAAAGTGAGAAGTTATAAATAAAAGTCAGGTCTGCATGATCTGAACTCAGCAAAGAAAGGTTTGCAGTGGCAGCCTCCAGGTGGGCAGGCAGGCAGGTGGGTAGATGTCTTTCCTTTCATTCCCCAGCCACATGCCTCAAAAGAGCCGAAAGGAATATTTTCAGGCTTTGCACATAGGCATTTAACAAATAAATAAAAAAATAGCTGTTTTTCTCAGGGCAAGCTGTAGAAGCTTCCACCCAAAGGGTCATTCTTCTTGGCCATCATGTAGGGAACTGTTTCCTCAGCCACATAAGCATTGTGTATTGCTCATAAATCACTGAGGCCAAATGGTGTTTTATCATTGAGTTTGGAAGGCTTTCAGGAACAACAGTATAAGGGCCACTAACAAAAAGGTGGAATTTATTATTAAAAACAGCTACTTTACCAGCACACGGGAGGACAGCTGGTGTTATGTTCCACCCCTAGTTATGATACTAGGGCTGAACCTGGCAATTATAGACCAGAGACTTTTATATGTGGGCTGGGAAGACAATGGGGGAAAATGCATTACAGCTGGAGCTGGAGCTAAAGCTCACTGGAAATCATTTATACCAGCAACTAGGAGGAGTGCTGTATGCATAAACTTAAGCACCTGTCTGTGTAAGCTTTCCCACATGGCACTGTTGTTTTTTCTATCCGGTCCCATAAAGGACCAAAGTAAAGCCATGCCTTTTTGCTAACCAGAAAAACCCATTTGCAAAAAGGCACAGTTTTAGCTCGGTTCCCCCACAGGACTGGAATGAAAGGACACTGGAAGGAAGTCAATGTCACTGCTTTGCCACTTTTCCTCTGAGTGCAGTAAGGCTCCTCCTGAGATTACATATGTGTAATCTATCCATCTATCTATTTGTCTATCTGTCTGTCTGTCTATCTATCTATCTATCTATCTATCTATCTATCTATCTATCTATCTATCCATCCTCCCTAACACACACACCATTTTCAGAAATATTATTGCTTTAAACCAAAAGATTTTTCTGTGAGATAGATAGATAGATAAATAGAAAGACAGAGAGCAAGATAGATAGATAGATAGATAGAGTTCATATCCTTATTGCCAGTGAGCCATGAAGCCTACTCATTGACCAACTTTTTGCCTAACCTACCTCACAGGGTTGTTGTGAGAATAAATGAGACTGCATACACCTCTATGAACTCCTTGAAGGAAAGGTGGGACATGAAAGTAGTAAATAAATAAATAGAAAGGACTGTGAGAGGCAGAAATGGCCAGGATTTAGTCTTTGTTAGGCTTTGGTAATTCGCTCATTCACAGGTAATTTTTCAGCTGTATGTCAGTTCACATAGAATCATAGAATCATAGAATTGCAGAGTTGGAAGAGACCACAAGGTCCATCCAGTCCAACCCCCTGCCACGCAGGAAATCACGATCAAAGCATCCCTGACAGATGGCAATCCAGCCTCTGTTTAAAGACCTCCAAGGAAGGAGACCCCACCACGCTCGAGGGAGCGTGTTCCACTGCCGAACAGCTCTTACTGTCAAAAAGTTCCTCCTCATGTTGAGGTGGAATCTCTGTTCCTGGAGCTTGCATCCATTGCTCCGTGTTCCAGTCTCTGGAGCAGCAGAAAACAAGCCTGCTCCATCCTCAGCGTGACATCCCCTTAAATACTTAAACAGGGCTATCATATCGCCTCTTAACTGTCTTTTTTCCAGGCTAAACATACCCAGCTCCCTAAGTCTCTCCTCATAAGGCATCGTTTCCAGACCTTTCACCATTTTAGTTGCCCTTCTCTGGACATGCTCCAATTTGTCAATATCCTTTTTGAATTGTGGTGCCCAGAACTGGACACAGTATTCTAAGTGAGGTCTGACCAAGACAGAATAGAGTGGCACTATTACTTCCCTTGATCTAGACACTATACATCTATTGATACAGCCCAAAATCGCATTGGCCTTTTTAGCTGCCGCATCACACTGTTGGCTCATGTTCAACTTGTGGTCTACTAGGACTCCTAGATCCCTTTCGCACGTAGTCTCATTCAGCCAGGTCTCTCCCATCCTATATTTATGCATTTCATTTTTCCGCCCTAAATGCAGTACTTTACATTTCTCCGTATTGAATTTCATTTTGTTAGCTTTGGCCCAGCTCTCCAGTCTATCCAGGTCATTCTGAATTTTGATCCTGTCCTCTAGGGTATTAGCTACTCCTCCTAATTTGGTGTCATCTGCAAATTTGATAAGTATGCCCCTAATTCCCTCATCCAAGTCATTGATAAAGATGTTGAATAGCACTGGGCCCAGGACAGAACCCTGTGGCACCCCACTGGTCACATCTTTCCAAGACGAAGAGGAGCCACTGCTGAGCACCCTTTGGGTTCGGCCGGTCAACCAATTACAAATCCATTGAACAGTTAACTTGTCTAGCCCACATTTTACAAGCTTGTTTGCAAGAATGTCATGGGGAACCTTGTCAAAGGCCTTACTGAAATCAAGGTATGCGATGTCCACAGCATTCCCTTCATCTACCAAGCTGGTAACTTTATAAAAAAAGAGATCAGATCAGTCTGGCATGACTTGTTTCTCTGAAACCCATGTTGACTTTTTGTGATTATGGCATTGCCTTCTAAATGTTCACAGACTCTCTGTTTAATGATCTGCTCTAGAATCTTCCCTGGTATTGATGTCAGACTAACTGGATGATAATTGTTGGGATCCTCTTTTTTCCCCTTTTTGAAGATGGGGACAACGTTTGCCCTCCTCCAGTCTGCTGGGACTTCTCCTGTTCTCCAGGAGTTCTCAAAGATTATTGCCAATGGCTCTGAGATTATATTTCCCAGCTCTTTTAATACTCTTGGATGTAGTTCATCTGGTCCTGGAGATTTAAATTCATTTAGATTAAGAAGGTATTCCTGTACTACCTCTTTACTTATTTTGAGCTGGATTTCCCCTATTGTGTCCTCTGTTCCATCATCCTCAGGTTGGTCCTCCTTTTCCTTTTCTGAAAACACTGAGGAAAAGAAGGTGTTGAGTAATTCTGCCTTTTCTCTGTCCCCTGTTAGCATTATGCCATCTTGTCCACATAGTGGCCCTATCATTTCCTTCTTCCTCCTTTTGCTGCGGACATACCCCAAAAAAACCCTTTTTATTGTTCTTAACCTCCCTAGCAAGCCTGAGCTCATTCTGCGCTTTAGCTTTTCTGACTTTACTCCTACACGTGTTCGCTATCTGTTTGAATTCTTCTTTGGTGATTTCCCCCCTTTTCCATTTCCTATACATGTTCCGTTTAAAACTTAGCTCCATTGAAAGTTCTTTAGTCATCCATCCTGGTTTCTTGAGACACCTCCCATTTTTCTTCCTCAGTTTAACAATAATTTTAGTGACTATTTTGTCTCCTATCAGAAAAAAAAATCATATTGTATAACCTCATCTTGTAGACTTAATAAAATAAGCAAAGGATCAAGTCATACATTATATATTGTCATCTGTTTTCATTTCTTTCAATACTCTGCTTCAGTGTATTTGTATTATATATAATGAGTATATGCATTTTTACTGCTTTGCATTAATGTCCCCTTGAATAAAACCAAAGACTTACTTCTGTATTGGCAGGCATAGACTCATGCATAATCATGTGTGCACATGCGCGCGCGCACACACACACACACTTTATACTCTCCCATTCATGCACCAAAAACTGACACACCTTCTTCAAGGCATCCAATTGGCTCCCCCAAAAGTGGTCAGTGGAGGGTGCATGGGACTGATGTGGCTGCCTTTTGGATTCCTGTTGCTAGCCATTGTTCAACAGCTGTAGGACAAAGGTAGACCCTCTATGGGGCAGAAGGCACACAGACCTTCTCAGAGGCATAGCCACAACAAGAAGCCATACACACCAAGGATAAAATGGAAAATGGGGAGTGGGGAGAGGGGGAAGAAAAGGATCCTAGTAGCTTTTTTGAGACTGACTTATTTCAGCAGGAGTTTTTGTGGATAACAATTCACTTCTTCAGGTGCACTGATGGAGTCAATATCACAATAGCTGCAGGTATTGTAATAATACTGAGAGCCAGCATGGTGTAGTGGTTTGAACATTGGACTGTGACTCTGGAGACCAGGGTTCGCTTCCCTCCTCAGCCATGGAAACCCACTTGGGCAAGTCACATTCTCTCAGCCTCAGAGGAAGGCAAAGGCAAACCCCCTCTGAACAAATCTGGCCAAGAAAATCCCATAATAGGGTCGCCTTAGAGTCAAAATAAGTTGGAAACAACTTGAAGACACACACAAACAACAACATTGGCTTCATCAGTGCCTCTGAAGAAGTGTATTGATATCCACAAAAGCTCATGTTGAAATAAATCAATCCATCTTGAAAAGACTACTAGACTCTTTCTCCCTTCCTTCTTTTTATGCTGAAACACAATAACATGCTTGTCTCTTTGAAAAAAGACTGGGGAAGCACAGTTTTTGGTTTTTTTAAAAATTGGACCTCATTTTTAAAGGAACCAATCCACTTCATGCTTCCTGAACTGAAACTAAGCTATCCTTAGGACTCGGCACTTCTCCAAATTTGGCTCTCTAGCTTGTGGCTCAAAAATTGCATGTAAAAAACTGAATGTTAGGCAAATGTGTATGTTGGAAAAGTTGTGTACAAAAATGCATATGTAAGGGAAACTAAGAAACACAGATTTACATGAATTTAAAAAAACCTGCCAACAAGATGCAGAAATCTAATGGCAGAACTTTATGACCAGACTTGGAAAAGTTACCTTTTTTTGGATTGCAGCAACTTTCCCAAGTTACTTCCACTCTGCAGTGTGCCAGTGTGCCCATGTCCTCTGTTGGTGATTGCTACCCCTCCACCTCCCTGCTTCACTTGCCCAGTGATGGATGGCTGCTGTCAGTTTCTAGAAGAGGGACACAGCAAATGACCTGTATAGCTAGCTGGCTTTACCACAGCACCGACCATCCTTTGGGTTATATGGAAAGTAGGAAAGTGGGAGCAAGGTGGAGTGCCTGCCATTATGCTCTTTGTTTGGGGGGAGGGGAGGGGAGGGGAGCTGCTGAGAGTGGCTGAGGGGAGTGTCAACTTACAGGTGTAATTCTTCTCTCATTTCATTCTCAAAGGAAGCCAGGAGTAATTTTAGCAATTTTATTCCTCTGTGAGTAAGTATTTCAAAACTGCACAGGTTTTTGAAGATTATTTGTAATTCTGGACTTACTCTGCTCAGAATTTGTATGTGGTATTTTTGTGAAGAAAACAGCATGTTCTCCTCAGGAAACAGCATTTACTGCACAAAAATTAATACTGATATGCAGAAATATTAGTTGCTGGGCAAAAAAAAAAAAAAAAAAAAAAAGCATCCTGTTTCCTGCACAGAAAGTGCAGTTTTCTGTGCAAAAGAGCCACGTATGAATTTTGTGTAAAATAAGTACCAAATTGTAAAGATTTTCTCTATTTTAAAAAATGAAAATTTAAATACACTAAAACACACCTAGGCTATAACTACAACAAACATGAACAAAAAACCCCCCAAAAAACCATAAACTACAAATTGAACAAAAGATACAAAAACAGAATATAGAAACTACGACAACAATACACACAGACACACTATATAGACTACTACCCTATTTAAAAGTGACTTCCAACTATCTTTTCTGCAGTTCTACTCATAAATCCAACCATCCAACCTCACTTGCTATTAACTCAATATTACTCTTCTTCTCATAATAAACGAGGGAAGTAATAGTGCCGCTCTATTCTGCCTTGGTCAGACCTCACTTAGAATACTGTGTCCAGTTCTGGGCACCACAATTCAAAAAGGATATTGACAAATTGGAGCATGTCCAGAGAAGGGCAACTAAAATGGTGAAAGGTCTGGAAACCATGCCTTATGAGGAGAGACTTAGGGAGCTGGGTATGTTTAGCCTGGAAAAAAGACGGTTAAGAGGCGATATGATAGCCCTGTTTAAGTATTTGAAGGGATGTCACGTTGAGGATGGAGCAGGCTTGTTTTCTGCTGCTCCAGAGACTGGAACACGGAGCAATGGGTGCAAGCTCCAGGAACAGAGATTCCACCTCAACATGAGGAGAAACTTTTTGACAGTAAGAGCTGTTCGGCAGTGGAACACACTCCCTCGGAGTGTGGTGGGGTCTCCTTCCTTGGAGGTCTTTAAACAGAGGCTGGATGGCCATCTGTCGGGGATGCTTTGATCAAGATTTCCTGCGTGGCAGGGGGTTGGACTGGATGGCCCTCGTGGTCTCTTCCAACTCTGCAATTCTATGATTCTATGATTCCTAGTAATATTCAAAAGCAACCATCAGTTTGACTTCCTTCTTTCTCAAAAAGTTTATTAGAGGTTTCCAATCTTTCAAAAAGCTCACTGATGATTTTTATCTAATCAAAATAGACCAATTATCCATTTCTGCTTGTTCACACACTTTCAATAGCCATTATTCCTTGGAGGAGGGTAGAGTGTTATTCTTCTATCTCTCAAATTGTGATGATTCTCATTATTCCAGGATTCTCCCCATCAGGGTTTCGCAACACTCAAGAAACATATTTTGTCCATTGTTCAAATATTTTTTCATATTCTTTCCATTCCTATGCGACAGACACACACCTGCCAGCAGGTATCCCGTCCTCTATTGCACTGCATATGCTCCTGTGGGAGGCCTTTAGGCCTGGTACAGCCAGTGTGTGTATACTGGTCAGTGCAGTGTGGAGTAGCTGGCAGTGCCAGTGCCTGTAATCCAGAAGCAGCAGGAGGAGGAGGCCAGCTTTCTGTAGGTTCCCCGGGACCCCAGCATTTGCCCCTTTCTGCCAAGAGCTGGCACAAAGCCTGTAAACAGCTGTACCAAATATAACCTGTTGTGCCTGTGTATGTTCTTCAGCCTGGGATTATCTGTGAGTTCAATGGGTTGAGCTGGTGAAGTTAGAGCTTAAAGAACAATAGGCAAAAAGTACAGGTAAAGAGCAGAAACCCAACATGGTGTAATGGTTTGGGTGTTTGAATTCCTGATCAGCCATGTAAACCCACTGGGTGACCTTGGGCAAATAACATTCTCCCAGCCTCAGAGAAAGGCAAGGACAAAACTCCTCTGAACAAATCTTGTCAAGAAAACCCTGCCTTAGGGTTGCCATGAGTCAGAAGTGACTTGAAGGTACACAACAACAACAACAACAACAACAACAAGCAGGACAAGCAGGATGGGAGAGACCTGGCTGAACGAGACTATGTGCGAAAGGGATCTAGGAGTCCTAGTAGACCACAAATTGAACATGAGTCAACAGCGTGATGCGGCAGCTAAAAAGGCCAATGCGATTTTGGGCTGTATCAATAGAAGTATAGTGTCTAGATCAAGGGAAGTAATAGTGCCACTCTATTCTGTCTTGGTCAGGCCTCACCTAGAATACTGTGTCCAGTTCTGGGCACCACAATTCAAAAAGGATATTGACAAATTGGAGCATGTCCAGAGAAGGGCAACTAAAATGGTGAAAGGTCTGGAAACGATGCCTTATGAGGAGAGACTTAGGGAGCTGGGTATGTTTAGCCTGGAAAAAAGATGGTTAAGAGGCGATATGATAGCCCTGTTTAAGTATTTGAAGGCATGTCATGCTGAGGATGGAGCAGGCTTGTTTTCTGCTTCTCCAGAGACTGGAATGCGGAGCAATGGATGCAAGCTCCAGGAACAGAGATTCCACCTCAACATGAGGAGGAACTTTTTGACAGTAAGAGCTGTTCGGCAGTGGAACACACTCCCTCGGAGGGTGGTGGGGTCTCCTTCCTTGGAGGTCTTTAAACAGAGGCTGGATTGCAATCTGTCGGGGATGCTTTGATTATGATTTCCTGTGTGGCAGGGGGTTGGACTGGATGGCCCTCGTGGTCTCTTCCAACTCTACAATTCTATGATTCTATGACTCCTGGAATTTATATCAGGTCCAGCCAATCCAGCAGCTTTGCAGTTCAGCCTCCTCTCCACTTGTCCCTGAAAAGACCCAGAGGCTTAAAACATGCAAAATCTACAGAGGCTCACAAGACCTGGTTCCTCAGCTGCAGAACTGGCTCTAGCCTGAGTTCCCACAAATGTTCAGAACAAAATATAAACAATTGAAATACTAAAACTGCTTGTTTTCCACAGCCAGGTCTTAATCTGCAGAGGAAGCAAAAGCTAGTCTGATAAAGAAAGCTGGGTCAACAAGTACAAGGCAGGGAGGGGAGAGGGCAGCCATCAGGCAGCAGGCATAGCTAAGAGTCCAGCACACTGACCTGAACAGGTCATGTATTTGTCCAGGGCAGAGAAATGGCCACTTGGGAAAAAATTATAGGGGTCTTGAGAAACAGTAATCCAACTGGAGTTAAAGTCTATTAGTTATGGCTGGCTGATCACAAGAGAAGAGACAGTCTACAGTTCCAGACCGCCTGCTGTTGCCAAAGGGCAGTTGTAGAAGGAATGGAAATCTCTTCCAAAAGAGCCAGTGGCACTGGTTCAAGGCTCATACAGGCCTTGAGGCCTGGCACTCATTTCTGTGACTAAGTCAGTTCCAAGATGTGTTTTCTAGCAATTGTGCTACAGCTAGCCCTGTGAAATCCCTGGATAAAAAGGACAGACATTTTGTTACAGTAGGCATGCTTGGAATTCTGGCAAGAAATCCTACCTGGCCTAGTCATGCTGAAACATTTAAGAACTTTGAGAATGATGGTGGGGGTGGGTGGGGGGATGAGAAAATAGACCTTAGAGTGAGAAAACAAAACTGTCTGGCTCATAAAAGATAGATTGGCAAAGATGTGGAAGACCATCACAATGGGAATGCTATGGTTAGGGAAGTTCTGCCTGCCCACCTCTCAAAAATATGTAGGCAGAACTTTTAAAAGTTATTTTTGAGAACTACTGTATAAACCAAAGTTTTTTGTTTAGTATAGGAACTGTAATCCAAAAAATAAATTTTCCATTCTCTGGGTTACAGTGGTAGGGGCAAGAACTCACACCAAAAGTATCAGCTGGGTTGATACAGTAACATATCCCCATATGATGGTTGTTGTTATGTGCCTTCCAGTTGACTCTAACTTATGGTGAACTTATCCTAGGGTTTTCTTAGCAAAGATTTATTTGGAGGAGGTTTGCCATTGCTGAGAGTGTGTGACTTTCCCAAGGTCACCTACTCGGTTTCATGGCTAAGTGGAGAATCTTAGTCTTACATTCAGATCACTACATTATGCTGGCTCCATTACCACATGATATGAAAAGTGGACTGATGACCATCTTTAAACATCTGAAGGGATATCATGAAGTAGATGGAGCAAACTTGCTTTATGTTAGAATCATAGAATCATAGAATTGTAGAGTTGGAAGAGACCATGAGGGCCATCCAGTCCAACCCCCTGCCATGCAGGAAATCTTGATCAAAGCATCCCTGACAGATGGCCATCCAGCCTCTGTTTAAAGACCTCCAAGGAGACCCCCACCACACTCCAAGGGAGTGTATTCCACTGCCGAACAGCTCTTACTGTCAAAAAGTTCCTCCTAATGTTGAGGTGGAATCTCTGTTCCTGGAGCTTGCATCCATTGTTCCGTGTTTCAATCTCTGGAGCAGCAGAAAACAAGCCTGCTCCATCCTCAACGTGACATTCCTTCAAATACTTAAACAGGGCTATCATATCACCCCTTAACCATCTTCTTCCCAGGCTAACCATACCCAGCTCCCTAAGTCCCTCCTCATAAGGCATGGTTTCCAGACCTTTCACCATTTTAGTCACCCTCCACTGGACACGCTGCAATTTGTCAATATCCTTTTTGAACTGTGGTGCCCAGAACTGGACACAGTATTCTTGGTGAGGCCTCAGCAAGGCAGAATAGAGTGGCACTATTACTTCCCTTGATCTAGACACTATACTTCTATTGATGCAGCCCAAAATCGCATTGGCCTTTTTAGCTGCCGCATCACACTGTTGGCTCATGTTCAACTTGTGGTCTACTAGGACTCCTAGATCCCTTTCGCACGTAGTCTCATTCAGCCAGGTCTCCCCCATCCTATATCTATGCCTTTCATTTTTCCACCCTAAGTGCAGTACCTTACATTTATCTGTATTGAATTTCATTTTGTTAGCTTTGGCCCAGCTCTCCAGTATATCCAGGTCATTTCAAATTTTGATCTTGTCCTCTAGGATATTAGCTACTCCTCCTAACTTGGTGTCATCTGCAAATTTGATAAGTATGCCCCTAATTCCATCATCCAAGTCATTGATAAAGATGTTGAATATCACTGGGCCCAGGACAGAATCCTGTGGCACCCCACTGGTCACATCTTTCCAAGATGAAGAGGAGCCACTGCTGAGCCCCCTTTGGGTGTTGCTCCAAAGACTAGGACATGAGGCAATGGATCCAAATAATAAGTGGAGAGACATTGGGAAGAACTTCCTGATGGTAAGAGCTGTTAGACAGTGGACTACAATACTTCAGAAGATAATACAGTCTCCTTGTTGAAGTTTTTACACAGAGATAAGATAGCTCCCTCTTCAGGGTGGTTTAGCCATGGATTCCTGCATGGCAAGACTAGATGGCCTTTAAGGTTCCTTCCAATTCTATATTCTATGAATTCTATTAGAAACCATTCATAAATGGCAAGTAATAAGCTATGAGAACAGATTGCTGAAACAAAGGAGTGATGGAAGTTTTGTTACACATCATGAAGAACAAAATGATAATTTTGGGTATAGTTCTGGGTGTAAGATCTGGGGATTGAGGAACCATAGGATTCAGTGTAAGCCCCACTGCCCTTGTAGAATACAGGCTATCCTGCTGCCATGACAAAAACACTGGTGGAATCAGTAAAATGAAGTTGGGGACAGGATGTGGAGAGCACAGCAGAGGGACACACTTAACACTGCAGCCTATGTCTTCAAACTATGCCCACACCCTTACCAACTGCACAACTTTATATCAGTCCCAGATCTGGTGTAAGAAATTTCACTCCTGCTGCTCACCAAGATTATGGACTTTTTCAAACGGGGTAAAAACAAAACAAAACCCAAGGAGGTTGGGAGAAGAATGGTGCTGTTAAGCTTACAGCACCCCATTTCAGATGCCGCCATCCTCCTCCGTTCTTCTCCCAACCTCCTCCCAACCTTCTCCCGTGCTGAGGGCACCACTTTTTATTGATGGAGGTTTTCCATCAATAAAAAGTGGCGCCCGCAGCATGGAGGAAGCACGGGAGAAGATTGGGAGGAGGATGGAGGAGGACTGCGTCATCTGAAACAGGGCTCCGTAAGTGCAACAGCCCTGTTCTTCTCTTGACCTCCTTGGTTTTTTCCCCCCGTTTGAAAAAGTCCTATGACAAAAGAGTAATAGAGGTTTGCTCATGCCTAGCATTATCATCATTATCACCACCACCACCGGATAAAGCTCAAGCTAAATTATATGATTCAGGTGGGGATTGTGGCAAGAGCTGATCTCTCTCTGGCTTCATGCCATGCCTGGTCTAACAGTTGCTCCAGTCTCTTTGCAAAGCTCACAAAGGAGACCTTTGGTTACCGGAAACTTGGAAGAAAGCTTGCTTTGCACAAAAATGAAGAACTCTGCACAAACAACCTGGCCTCAAACACTTGAGCACATTGTCAACATTTCTCTGGCTAGAACATCTACAGGTACACTGCCTCAGGGCTCCCAAGGGTTCTGTGTGGGAAAACAAAGGCTCTTCTACTCAGCATGGCAGACCAGAACTTGGATGCACACTGCTTTGGTTTTCCTCTTGCAACAATGTGATAAATATGGCTGAACAACTAGTTCCCTTCCCTACTTCACCTCTTGCCTTTGTTCTCACTTTCTTGGCATAGTTGAGTGCTTTGTTGTTTGCTTGCTTGGAAGTGTGCAATCCCCTCCCCACTTTGTGTGTTTGCTCCCACCCACTTGTCTACATGATGCAGAGCTTAAAAAAACCCCACTATTGAGTGCATAAAACACCCTGGCTGCATCCACACTACATACAGTTTGAAAGTGGATTATTTGTCATGACTCCTTTCTATGGAATCCTGGGGTTTGTAGTCTGGTGAGGCACCAGCACTCTTTGGCAGAGAATGCTAAAGATTTTGTAAAATTGCAACCCCCCTGATTCCATAGGATGGAGCCATAGCAAATAACCCAGTTTAAAACTAGATTATTTGTGTAGTGTGGATTCAGCCCCTGTCTCTGCAAATATTTTCAGAGAGGAGGCAATTGGATGTACATATAGTGGGGGGGGGGGAGGCAGATGATGGCAGGGAGGCAGGTACATAGGGTGCTTGCAGAGGGACAGCTCCTAGTCTAATCACTCCAAACAGATTGTGCAGTTATTCTGTCCTTTTCCTCCTTGACAGATTTTCTGAGGTAAGGAGGAAAAAAAGATGGAAGAAACAGTGGATCAACATGGGCAGCTGGCAAACGGGAGACTTCATCATCCAGGCTCCCCATTATATTCTGTGAGTGAGACAAGGCAATTGCTAGTGAAGGTTTCATCTTGAAGCTCCGTGATGTGCTGCTCCTTCCACTGATAATTGCTATACGTGAGTGAGGGAGTGACTGACTGACTGAGGCTGCATCTGCACATCAGCAGTAATCCACGTTGATACTGTTTTAACTTCCATGGCTCAATGCTATGGAATCCTGGGATTTGTAGTTCCTTGTGGCACCAGAGCTCTCTGGCAGAGAAGGCGAAATATCTCATAAAATGACAAATCCCAGAACTCCATAGCATTGAGCCATGGCAGTTAAAACGGTATGAAATGGCATTATTTCTGCAGTGCAGCCGGAGTGAAGTAAAACCCTAAAGGATGGCAATAGCCTAAAAGTGTAGCAGAAAGTTTGGGCCCTCAAGAGGACTGTAGTGGAACATTCTGGTGTTTCCAGGTTTGTTTGTTTTTTAGTACTGTAAAGAATATTTGCACCTTTTCCTGTCTATGACAAGAAAGAGTGTCTCAGCAGGTCAAGACACCCTTGTCTGGAGGGGCAGGGGAGAGAATTCTAACCCACTGATAGCTTTTAAATTTCTCTCTCTCTCTCTCTCTTTTTTGCATTTGGGGACTTGTTCGCCAAAATTTCGTGAAGACTTCTGAAAGATACACAATAGTTCTGGTTTTAAAAAAAATGCCACACAGTCATTGGTGAAATTTTTACAAAATGTTTTAAAATGCAAATAAATAAGTAAAACTTAAAATGCATAAAACAACCACAATCTCACCCTACACTTTCCATTTGATTCATTTGTGTTTGCAACAACAAGCTAAATTTTGCATTCCTACTATTTTTATATGATTTTTGGATTTTCTGGACTGTTCCCTACCCATTCCTGGGCTGAGGGGATATAGGATGAAATGGCTCCTCTGGTGATGAAGCAGCTGCCCCTCTGCTCTGCCTCCTCTCCAGCTGTAAAATAGTCAGCCCTCCCTGTCCACAGATTCTGCATCCATGGATTTCACTACCCACAGCTTGAAAATATTTTTTAAAAAATCCAAAAAGGAAACCTTGATTTTGCCATTTTATATAAGGGACACCATTTTACTATGTCATTACAACATCTCAGGCTCGGACAAATTGATCATCAACAATGGACCGCCCTGGCCTCACAATCGGGAGGCATGGAGGCGCACTATCCACAATGCTGCAGCCTTATTTGAGAACTCACGCCAAACAAGTCTTGAAGAGAAATGACAATGCAGAAAGAATCATAACCCAGAAACATTACTGAAGGAGATCTTCTGCTGTGCTTTCTGCAACCGGACTTGTTTATCTCAGATTGACATTTTTAGTCATCAGCACGCTTGCAGAAAGTGCGGGATGAGTCCTTCCTGAATCTTCGTTTGTGAAGAAAAGCCAGAGAGAGACAGGTATATAATGAGACATGAGCATCCAAGGATTTTGGTATCTATGTGGGGTTCTGGAACCAAATCCCAGCAGATACCAAGGGCCCACTGTAAGAGCACCATACTTGTTAAGACAGGTAAGCTGGTAACCTGGAATCACTGATGAAAATGAAAATGGAAGTCAATTTTGGTAGCTATGGATTTTGGTATCCATGGTGGGGAGGAACCAACCCCCAGTGGGTGAAGGGAGTAAGAGAAAAATGAAACTATACAGAGAAGACACAAAGGGAACAATGTAGCTATAGAGCAATGTAGAACCCATTCGAAGGATATAAATTTATCATAGTTCCTGCCAAAAGTGGGCCTCTTGGTCTCCCATCAGCAACAGAAAGTCATTCTCCTCCCTGCATCTCTTTTGCTGAAGTCACACACTTTTCAGAACAAATCCCATTTCATTGGTACAGACTATCCCAAGGAGAATGATACTTGATTTCACTTAGGATCCTGACAGTGAAGCAGGTACCACCAAAACCTGCATAAGAATTTCTAGGAATGTAATGGGGCCCCTTGTGGCAGGCATGCACATATCCCCCAACATACAGGTTAAAGAGAAAAATGTTCCTTGGAAGGAGAAACTGTGAAGTCCACTGCTCTAGAGCAAACTCATTTTATCTGATGAAAGGCACAGGCACTAGCTCTTTGAACAGACATTTATGGCAGATAAATACCCATCCCTGTCAGTATAAGTGATTGTAATTTATAACAGGTACACCACAGTCTGCATAGAGGAAGGTCTTGGCTATGATATCAGAAAGTTCAGCAGCTAATAAAGTGTGAGTGTGGGCATGCATGTATGCATGCATTGCACAAGTAGGGAAACAATGTCAAGGATATTTATTAATAGTCTGGGAGAGGTGTGAGCAGTGAGGTGGCAAGTGCTGCCGCTGACCCAATGATTTAGCTTGGCAGAGGCAAGAAAAAGAACTGTGGAAGGACAGACCTGAACAAGAACAGAACATAAATTGGATAAGGCAACAGCAAGTGACACATCAGACAATGAAATACACAGAAATGTACACCACTATGTGCAGTTCTAAACTTTTCACAAGCCGATAGGCTTTGAGTTAGTTACAACTTTCCCAAGAAACCAATTTGAGAGTCACAGAGAACAGGCAAGGATTACTGCTTCATGCACTAAGTAGACAGTGGAAAGAGGGGAAATAACAACATATCAGAAATAGGACTGACATGGTTCTACAGTACAAGTGGTGAAAATAAAAAACATTGGAGAGCAGTTATAAAACACTGCAGGTCCAGTCCCGGTGCTGGAAAATACTTTTGGCCTCTGCTCTCTTGATTCATCTAGACCTGTGATTTAAAAGAAGAGAAGACCAAGGAAGAGCAATGGCATGCTTAACAGGGACCTAAAGGATTTGGGATGAAGGATAATTGGGAATGCGTCCTCAGAAAAGCTGAACACATGATTTTACTGTTTGATTGTTTACAGTGTTTAAAAAACTCTTTGGTAAATTGCTTTGGGACTCTCTTGAGGACTGAGGAGTAGGATTCTAAATACTCTAAACAAACAAACAAATTATTGTATTTATTTCAATTTGTACCCTGCCTTTTGGCCTACATCATGCCAGAGTGCTTAAAATACAAAGAAGCAGGGAGGGATGGGAAAGGTACTGAAATCAAACAATACCAAGGGAGAATTGAATTGTTCTTGTGGTATTGCTTAAAATGCAAAGGCCAGTATGTCTGCATGAAGTAAGGGTGTGTGAGGGTACATTATGCCTACTCTGTATTTTTGTAATACTAGCAGTCTCCATTTTTTAAAGACTCCACTTTTGGTTTTCAAAGATCCTGGCTATATTTGGAATCTGTTCTTGAAAACTCAGCCTCTTGGCTGTCTGCCCTCAATGCCTTTACCCTTTTGTGATCCTGCTATTATGTCTCCAACTTGTCATCTGTGGCTATCACAGTTTGCATTACCAAGTCAGCCGCTTCCCAATTCCCCGAGAGTTCTGAGCCAAAACTGAGACCAGAGGGTGGGCCCTTGTAAAGTCACCAGGAGGTGAGCCCCCATAACGATTCTGAAATTGTACGTACTTGTGTCTGTGTGAATGAACATGTGTGGTAGGGAGATGGGTAATGTGGATTTCCTGCATACCAAACACATTTATGATACAACACTTAGGCATAACATATAGATAGATACCCAGAGGGCCTGGTACTATGCTGTGGCAACTGGTGGATTCAATGGCAGTGAGGGGGTGAATTTATTCCATGTTTTAGTCCAAATGTAAAGGAGCTACCCAAGGTACTAACATTCAGACTCAAAATAGGTTTGGTACCTTGGATAGGTCCTTCAAAGTTCAGACTAAAACACAGAACAGGTTCATTGTCCTACAGATCTCCAAGCCAGCGCTGCCACTGGTCCTACATAGGCGAATGCTCTTAATATTAATACATACATACATACAGGGCCGGCTTAACTATACTGCCAAATCAGCATCTGCAGGGGGGCCTCACAGCCAGCCCCCCCCCGCTCACCCTCCTCCTCCAAAAACCTCTTGTTGGCTTTTTTAAAAAAAACAAAAAAAGCATCTCCCAAAATAGAAAGAGAAAGAGAAAGAAGCAGCAGCGCTCCCTGGCAGAAGCTGGAGGGAGTTTGTTGCTGCAAAATGCAAGCCAGCCAATCATGGGTCAAGAGATGTGTGTGTGTGTGTGAGAGAGAGAGAGAGGGGGGGAAGTGTGAGGGTCCTCTCTTTCCCTCAGAAAGGGCTTCTTTCTTTCTTTCTTCCCTTCCCTTCCCTTCCCTTCCACATAGATCCCCCCACCCCATCTTTCCAGCTGCTCTTAGATGTCTTGGTTTCTCTCCCCTCCCTTCCCCCCTTGGTCTTCTTCAGCTTCCTCCCCTTGCTGCCAACTGAGTTCAGCCTGCAAAAGAATTTGTGTGTGTCTGCCTATGTGCCTTCAAGTCATTTCTGACTAAGGCGAACCTACCATGGGGTTTTCTAGGCAAGGTTTGTTCAAAGGGGATGTGCCTTTGCCTTCCTTTGAGGCTGAGAGAGTGTGACTTGCCCAAGGTCACCCAGTGGGTATTCATGGCTGAATAAGGATTCAAACCCTGGTCTCCACAGTCATAGTGCAATGCTGAAACTTCTACAACACTCTAGCTTTTTAAACAAAAGAATATAAAGTATATAAAAAAATTGGAGTAATATTACTGGGAACAATGGTTTTATTGTTGTCACTAAAACACACCAGTATCCCATTAGTGTTATGTGAGAGCCTTTGGGTAGAGCAGTGGTTCTTAACCTTTTCTTTACCAGGGACCCCCTTTAAATATCTTTTGTTGTCCCAAGACTTAACTCAAGATTTAAAACCCTAATAATATTTACAATAATAGCTAAAATAATAGCTAACAACAACAACAACAATACAATTACACCATCCATTAAACTTTCTCTCAGAGGCACTCTTGCTTCTTCCTGCAAGTTTGTGGCTAGAGTGGATTGAATGGCAATGTGCAGGCCAAGCCAGCCAGCCTTTGCCTTGGTTCCTGTAATGTGGTTGCTCCACTACAGGGAGGAGGTGGGCCAAGAAGCCTTCAAGCCTTTGTGGACCCCCTGTGAGGACATTGCAGACCCCAAGTTAAGAACCACTGGGCTAGAGAATGCTGGAAAAGGAACAATGCAACCAGACCTTGAGAAGGGTGCTGGCAGGGGGATTCTGGGAGGTGTAATCCAAGAGTAACTTTCCCAGGCTCTGAATGCAGCCTAGAATCATAGAATCATAGGGCTGGAAGGGACCCCAACAGCGATCCCATCCAATCGGCTTCTGCCCTGCAGGAACACACAATCCAAGCATTCCTGACAGATGGCCATCCAACCTATGTTTAAAAAAACTCAAAGAAGGAGACTCCACCACACTGCAAGGCAGTGTATTCCACTTCTGAACAGCTCTTACTGTCAGGAGGTTCTTCCTAATATTCAGGTGGAATTTATTTTCCTGTAGTTTGAACCCATGGCTCCGGTCCTAGTCTCTGGAGCAGCAGAAAACAAGCCTGATCCTTCCTCAATATGATATCCCTTCAAATATTTAAACATGGCTATCATGTCACCTCTCAACCTTCTTTTCTCCAGGCTAAGCATACCCAGCTCCCTAAGCCGCACCTCATAGGATGTAATGGCTTCCAGACCTCCCACCATCCTTCTCAGTATCTTTCTTGAATTGTTGTGCCCAGAACTGGAAAGAGTATTCCAGGTGAGGTCTGACCAAAGCAGAATGGAGTGATACTATTACTTTCCTTGATCTAGACACTATTCATATTAATGCAACCTAAAATCGCATTGGAATTTTTTGCTGCTGCTTCACACTGCTAACACCATTACGTTAATTGCTAATACACAAAAAATATTATGTTAGTGCCTATAATATAGTTTTTAAACTAAATCATTCGTGGCAAATTATATAATACAGTAGGCCCCTCTTATCCACTGGGGATTGGTTCTGGGGGGGGGCATGGATTCTGAAAACCACGAATAATAGTGAACGCCATTGAAAATAATGGGACTTCTGGTTTAAAATACCATAGAGTTGCCTTGGAGGGCCTAGAAAACTGCTAGGGAGGACACATTTTCTAGGAAGACTTTGTGGTAGGTGTGCTGTTTTGTGTCCCATGGATAATGAATCCGTGGATACGGGGGTCCTACTGTAATCTGAACATCATGTACATTGAATAGGTTAGGTTACACTGACCTGAGATAAACGTATGGGCCCCCCAAAATAAAGCATTGCAGCCCCCCCCCCCCAAATTCCTTAAACCAGCCCTGCATACATACATACATACTAATTTAAGTGTTCACAAAGACCCAGGCAACATGCGACTAGTCATAACCTAGATACTGTGACCTTGAAATAGATTTTCCTTGGGGTTTTTGGGGCTATGAGGCCATGTTCTGGAATAGTTTCTTTCTGATGTTTCACCTGCATCTGTGGCTGGCATCCTCAGAGAATGACCTTGAAACAGTTAAGCACAATTTGTAAATCTGTATCAATGTTAGTGATATTGCATATTTTCATTTGTCTTACTAAGAGGAAGTGGCCACCTAGGCTTTGAAACAACCACACACAATAAAACCAAACGTTTTCTTCCTTCCCTGCCGCTGGCCCTGAGATCTGTCTCCTGGCAGGACACCCAGAAAAGCATAGCAATTCTTTGAGACATCAGGTGGTGCCCTGAGAGTTAACAACCCTAACACTCCTAGTCACTATCACTGTGAGGCCAGGCCAAGGTGCTGGAACACAGATGGTTCAGCAACACCAGAGTATTGTCAGGATGAAAGAAGTTATTAATGAGGAAGAGTAAACAAGCTAGAAGAGGCTGTAGCAGTTTGCTTTTGCCTGAGCCTGGGGAAGGACAAGATTCTACCCCTCCTCTCTTCTCTCCCTATTGAGTTAATGGAGTGCAAACTACTTTTGCACTTTCAATTCAGTTTTCAGCAACTGAAGTAAGCTGAGGACACGGGGGGGGGGAGTGGGGAAAGAAAAAGAAATTGGGACATTTTAAAAGCAGCTGAAAAATCGGGACTACTGAGGATTAATTGAGACTATCCCTGCCAAATTGGGGCAGTTGGAGAGTATGAAGTGCCAGCCAGGCTCTCATTACCTTTTACCTTCACCCCTACCTCTAGCAAATGAATAGAGAAATGGCTTCGTTCAGTTGTAATGGGGCTTGGGCACTGGGGAAGCTCCACTGCTGAAAAATGGCCCTTGAAGAGGAAAAGCCCTTCCCTGCCAAAACCCCAGTTGGCAGAGGCAGTGAGATTCCTTGACCTAGCCATATTTCACCAGTGCAGCACTACTCCTGCAGGTTGACTTGAGAATTGTTTTATTTATTTGTGCAGCAATGAAGGAAAATGCTTGCTTGCTTGTATGTTTGTGTGGTCTCTCTCTCCTTCCAGCATTTTCTTCCTATTTTCTCTTTGGGTGTGCCCTCTCCTGCAAGTTTTTTATCTGCCAGGTTTTCCTTCTCTTACTAGTTTCTGCGCCCCATCCCCAGAGAGAGTGGTATGACTCTCTCTCTCTCTCTCTCTCTCTCTCTCTCTCTCTCTGTGTGTGTGTGTGAGAGAGAGAGAGAGAGAGAGAGAGCACACATGCACCCAAAGAACAAACACACAGAGAGGGGCTTTTTGTGGTCAGTCATATTTTGTGAGTGACCATACTCCCATGGCAGCCATTTTACAACTAGTCCCTCGCCTCCAGCAATCATTTCACATTTTTAACATTTCCCATCTGTGGGGGTCCAAAATGATTGGGGATCCCTTGTGGTAGGCTACTCAGTAAATTCTGAGATATTAATCTTTATCTCTCTCTGTTAGAAGTAGAGTCTTTCTGATTCTCCAGAATGCTTAGTTGATATATTGCTAGTTGCCCTTCGCCTGCCTCTTTCTCCCTTCCCCTCCCACTTTAAAAATCTGTTATAATTTGTATCTGAAAGTGATTTATTGTATCATGGAAATGCACTCAATGCTCCAGTGCTGGTGGTGTAGATGCTATATATAAATGATCATTATTATTTAAAAATTATTATTAATTGAAGAGGATGTGCAGAGTATCATGCCTATAAAAATGCAGACTGGGTGACATATATTAAATACATGGCATAAACTATAATTAATGTAACAGGGAAGTTCATTATGTCTTTCTCTGCCACTAGAAGCAGAGAGTAGTACTGTATGCATGGTCTGTGATCGATTTCTTAGGCCAGACAAAATCCTCCCTGCTGTATGTTTTCAAAGAAGTAAAAGGGAACTGTACTGAGGAAGATCCAAGTACTGACTATGGCGCCCAATGGGTCACACCACATAAGGGGCAAGGAATGGAATTTTGATTTAATTTGGGGGTCACTAATGTCTTGAGCCCACCCACAAAGCACAACTACCTTCTTTGCACATTTCTCTCAGAAGACACGGTAAGTAGCTGAACAAACCAACTCACAAGACAACAAGGTATGAGCCAGGTTCTGGTCTCATTTTATTTATTTAAGTATTTATACCCCGCTCTTCAGCCACAAAGGCTCTCAGAGCGACTTACAAATGGTTAAGCGATAGCACTTTACCTATCTACACTGCATTAAGCAGTTTCCAATGTGTATTAGCTAATTGCCCCCCAAAGCTGGGTACTCATTTTATCAACCTACAAAAAGATGGAAGGCTGGGTGAACCTTGGAGCCTGCTGGAATCAAACTTGCAATGTTGTGGCTGTAATACCAGCATTTAACCACTGCACCACCAGGGCTCTTGCCTTTATCAAATCACATCAACAGGAGCACAGTATTCAGATCAGGGGAAGTAGTCATGCCACTCTATTCTGCTTTGGTCAGACCTCACCTGGAATACTGCGTCCAAATCTGGGCACCTCAGATAAAGAAGGATATTGACAAGCTGGAATGTGTCCAGAGAAGGGCAACCAAGAGGATCAAAGGTCTGGAAACCAAGCCTTAAGAGAAATGGCTTAGGGAGTGGGATATGCTTAGCTTGGAGGAAATAAGACAGAGAGGTGACAGGATAGCTTTTGTTAAATATCTGAAGGGATGTTATATAGAAGATGGAGCAAGTTTGTTTTCTGCTGCTCCAGGCACTAGAACCCAAACTTTCAAATTACAGGGAAAGAAATTCCACTTAAACATTAGGAGGAACTTCCTGACAGTAAGAACTGTTTGGCAGTGGAATGCACTGCCTCAGAGTGTGGTGGAGTCTCCCTCTTTGGAGGTATTTAAACAGAGATTGGATGGCCATCTTTCAGGAGTGCTTCAGTTGTGTATTCTTGCATGGCAGGGGGTTGGACTAGATGGCCATTGTAGTCCCTTCTAGCTCTAGGACTCTATGAAATCATTCCACTCAACCTGACATAATACTATATTTAAAAAAAAAACCCAAAGAGAAAAGAACTGATTTTCTGATTTTTACACCCAGCTGGAAATTCCAATGCAATCTGACATTGTGCTGACTTTATTCCTACATAGGACACAGTAGGGTAAACAGTGGACGCACAGCCTGGAAATGTTACTTTTGAGACCTAGAGCTGTCAGAATCTCCCAGGTGACATGACCATGGGGGACTCTGGGAGTTGCAGGCTAAAAAAAGGAACTTTCCTCATGTCTGAGTGGATGTTCCATGAAGCTGGAATTTATGACTCCATTCCCAACATTATTTCCAAAGAGCTATTTGACCCAGGGAGAGGCACCAGCTAGCTTAGCTATTCCTGTCTCTTCTCCAACATGGAAAAGTGGCAGGGAAGAGGAGGAGGAGCAAAGTTCAATCAACTGCCACATCCAGGAACCAGTTGAGACTCGAATCGGAGTCCACTATTGCTAGGGGATCCTTGCCCCCCAACTGTCCCAGTTTGGCAGGGATAATTCTGGTTAATACTCTGCTGCCCTACTTTCTTAGTTGCTTTTAAAATGTTCCAGTTTCTCTCTCCTCCTCTCTCTTTTGTCCTCAGCTTATTTCAGTTGCTGCAGACTGAGTTGACAGTGCAAAAGTAGTTTGCACTCAATTAATTCAACAAGACGGAAAGGAGAGGGAAGGGTAGAATCTTAAGACTTTATCAGACTTGCATCACAAACATTGTAATTCACTATTGAGGAAAGCAGAAACATGGTGGCATTATTACAGTAATTATCACACGACCACCACTAGCGGTTTAAGAACAGGATTTCAGTTCGTGCTACAGTAACGCTTCTCTTTGCATTGCCTTCTAATGACAGAGTATTAATGCTTCCTGCTGCCCTTTAAGAACATTTTTCTCTTACTTTCTTATTTTGCATGGGTGAGATTTTGGCTGTTCTCATGAGAAGATGTGACTTTGCTTAAACACACCAGAAACAAATACATAACAAAAGAACTTCACAAATAAACACTTAAACAAACATAAAAACATACCAAGGAAAGGCACCAGTTCATTAAAACAGCATCCTGTTGGTCCTCTTCTCATTCTTCCCCAGATGTTGAAGTATGTGTTCTCATTGGGAAAGGGGAGAGGGAAAAGAGGGCCATACATTCACACTGCAATTGTGCAATTACAGTGAGTCATGATTTTGCACATTTGTCAATACCACAAAAAGAGTGATATTGACAGCTATTGACGGCTTTTGCCCATTAATTCAAAGTGGTGCCTGATGAATGGGTGGAACACAGACTGAGCATGGGAGGACAATGACATTGTGTGATAATGGGAGCCCATTTGTGCTACCATCCCATTATAATCGCATGATTACAGTCTTGTGTGATAACGTCCTTATTCTTCCCTGTAGGCTCATTTGGGTTTTGGGTTTTTTTAGGCTTCTCTAAACTTAGTACATAAATTCCAGTATTTCTCTGCTTAAAATAGTAGCTATGCATGTTCTTCCCTATTAATAACTTGTTGTCTGGCCACACCCTTTTCATCACACTCTACAGCTACACAAGTTCCAGTTTTCATCTGTGAAATGCAGAGGGTATGGGAATCCCTCCTGTTCTCCCCAGTCTCTCTCTCTCTGGCTTTTCTTCGCAAATGAAGATTCAGGAAGGACTCATTCCACATTTTCTGCAAGCACGCTGATGACTAAAAAGGCCAATCCGAGATAAACAAGTCCGGTTGCAAAAATCACAGCAGAAGGTCTCCTTGGGTGATGTTTCTGGGTTGTGATTCTTTCTGCGTTGTCATTTCTCTTCAAGACTTGTTCGGTGTGAGTTCTCAAATAAGGCTGCAGCATTGTGGATAGTGTGTCTCCATGCCTCCCAATGTGGGGCCAGGGCAGATGATTGTTGATGGTGATCAATTTGGCCGAGCCTGAGATGTTGTTTCAGGGAGTCCTTGTATTGCTTTTTTCGAGCACCCCTCTTACGCTGACCTGTGGCAAGTTCTTCACTGGTTAGAAATACATGGTACTCTCCCTCTCTCCATTAGCCAGGCAGAGAGAGGGGGAGAGAACCCAAATTTCCATGGGATGGATTAGGCCTACAAGTCAGAGGTCCCTCCTCAGGCCTAAAGCCAATCTGGGTAAGCTTCTGGATGCTGAAGCTCCTTGATTCTGTCTCCAGTTCCAATCAGCCTTGCTAAAGCTTATCACGAGTTGGCTTTGCCCAGAATCTAGCAAGTCACCCTGCATGGCCACACTCCCCAGTGTCAATTGCAGCCCCCAAGCACTACTGCAATATAAATATTAAATAATGAGAATTAATATTTAATTCACTCATAGGCCTTCTTCGGGAGACAAAACAGTTTAATGAAATTCACAACAGGGTCAAATATTTATGTGACTCTGCACAACATTAGCAATGACAGCTGCTACCACTGAATGAAATTATTAGTTAGACTAGAAATTTACCCCTAAGAATAACAGTGTATGGGTAATCAATATGTGATAAAGATCATTGCACTTTCCTCCCCCAGGAATTAAGTGGGGCTGATACACACACACACACACACACACAATGCTATTTGAGGAAAGCAACAAACAGATGAACCTTGTATATTTGGTGGTTATGACATGATGAACAGCATGTATTTCCAGAATGGTTTAGTGCCACACCCCTTTTGGGATATAAGTGATGGCTGGAAGCCTCTGAAATGTACAGTCAATTTTCATTTCATCCTACGGATCTTATTTGTTCTCTAGTAAAATCAACATACCTATCACTCTCCTTTTAAAATGTCTAATGGTGTCAGGCTCCTTCTTCAGAGTCTTGGATTCTGTAACTAACTAGTGAAAAGGCTGCCCTCCCCTTCATTAAAGTTGCAGACAAATATCAAGCAATGCATATTTCCCTTCTTCTCACCTGCAGGCTGATTCCTGTAGCAAGTGTTATGAATGCTTTCTACAAAATTTTGAAACCAGGCAAGGATCCCCCCTCTATCATTTTCAATCTGTCTCTTAATCTCCCCCCCCTCTCACACACACACTGTTGTTGACACTCTGGTAAAAGTATCTGGATCAGTACCTTAATAACAAAATCAGGAGGAGGAAGGCAGGAGAAGGAAGAAAAGGCTTTTTGTTAATTTATATACTGCTTTCCCCCTATGCTGCGACTCAAAGCAGTTTACAAATTATTAAAACCAGTCCAGATTAAAAAATAACTAGTTTACAAATTAATAAAACCAGTACATATTTAAAAAATAAAAAATGACTGTTATTTTTTAAAAAAATAAACAACTGATAGAGTTAAAACCATTTAAAATTCATTAAAAGACAGAATATTTTAAAAAATCAACAGAACAACGAACAGCTCATCACAATCAGTTCCCTAAAAGCCTGATGGAATGGGAAATGTTTCACTTGCTGACAGCAGGAGAACCAGGAGGGAGCCATCCTAGCCTCCCTAAAGATGGAGTTCCAAAGTCTGGGAACAACTACCAAGAAGATCCTCTCTCTTGTTCACACCACCAAACAGGTAGTGAAGATAGTAGGACAGAGAAAAGGACCTCTCACAAAGATTTCAGAGGTTCAAACAGGCTCATATAGGAAGATGCATTCCTTCAAACAGCCTGGACTCAAGCTGTATATTATTCCCCAGTCACTGATGGTGTTGGGAGTCTTAGGGCTTGTCTAGATGGGCCAAATGAAATGGCCTCCCCCACATTCCTGCACCCAGTAGTCCAGACAATGCAGGGTTTTTACCCCAATCCTAGTCCATCTGGGCAATTCTGACAAGAATCTGGGGTAAAGATTCCTTAAAACAGCATGGACATGTGCTAAGAAAACCTCACCATTTGCTCTGGTTCTTCTGGAGAAAATGGTTAGTTCCGTTACTGAAATGAAGGGAGTGTGTCTGCACATGTGGCCTTTATAGTGCCCAGCACAGCCATTTTCTGGCTGGGTCATGCACGTCACATCTGCTAAGGTCATCATGTGGCTTCCAGCCATGTGACCACGGCCAGGCACCCCATTCCTGGCCTTGGAAGATACTGCCAGCAAGGGGAAGAGAAGTGCCAGTTCACGCATGGGCTGCGGGTGTGAGAACACCCCTCTGTTGCCAAAACAGAAGGGCAGATAACTGGGTAAAACACTGTGGGCCCACGGCTAGAATACTCCAGCCAGAACATGGATTATTCTGGCCAGTGCAGACAAGCCCTCAGACAACAGAAACTGCCACACGCTGAGCTCCCATACTCAACCTCTGCCCCCAAACCCAGGAATGTCAGTGGTAAAGGCCTGAATGGAAGAGAGAGAGAGAGAAAGCAAGATTGTTTCTAGCTGTCTTTCCAGAGCAAACCATCCCAGCATGGATACACCCTGGGTACTCTTTAAAAAACCAAGCCCAACACAATGCTCTGGAAGGCAGGGAGTAGGATCACAGAGGTTCTCTACAGTAAGCCTGACATTAAACAGGCCACTCTTGGCTTTGCTGATACTGTTCCAAAAGAGAAATCATAATAAGGAGCTGAAGTATTTTCCAAAGGATTCTCAATCTCACCTTCACTCATCAATGCAACGACAGGACATTGAGATCTAGATGCACCTCTTGAACCCTGTTATGTCACCAACATGCCATGACATTTGGAGAATGTAGTGCAGTGTCATGTGGGTGGTGTTCCAAACAGCTTTCTGCTTGATAGGCAGAAAACCTCAGTGATCTTGGAGGGTTCCAGTGAAAATTTGTCTGAAGGAAGCTGAACTTATCTTGGTCCTGTAGCTGCCATGATTG
Source organism: Gambelia wislizenii (assembly GCA_030847615.1). Taxonomy (NCBI): domain Eukaryota; kingdom Metazoa; phylum Chordata; class Lepidosauria; order Squamata; family Crotaphytidae; genus Gambelia; species Gambelia wislizenii. Next base: position 343,006,321 of record JAUMIR010000001.1, read on the forward strand.
CAACCTGTCCTTTTGGAGAAGCTTTTCAACAGATCATACAAAACTTTCTACCTAATGAATGTCATATGCTGCCTGCTCTTTCCTCTCTTCATCTTCCAAACATTCCTTGTGTATCAGAGCTGAACTGTGCATGGGATGAATGGGAGTATACTTGCTGCAGTACTGATAGTTCTGGCTACAGTAAGAAGACAAGGAATACTGTTCCAGCAAGGAGACAGAATCCTATCAGCCACTGATTCAACACATGGCTCAGACAATAATTGGTTAGGAACCTTAAGTGTTGACCCTACATAGTTATCTACATGTACAGGTATCCCCATATGCATAGCATCCACTGCCGACATATGGTCAGCCAAAGGCAATCTATTCCTGCGCCATTCTTAGCCACCAAGACCTGAAAATCTTTAGCACTTAATGTCAACAAATATGCAGATTTTTGTTCAGCTATTATTCAGTATTTAAAGTAACTTGGGAAGTAATTATCCAATGGAACCAGAAATGTATCTCCTAAACATGGTAGATAAAATTAAGGGACAAAAAGCTGTGGTCAAAAAGAAAATTATATTGTATATGATAACAAGTGCCAGGATCATATATGCCAGCCTCTGGAAAGAGAAAAGCGTGCCAACTATAGAGGAATGGTTAATCAAACTATATGACAGCCTAGATATGGTTAAACTAACAGCCTCTTTGAAGGGCAGATCGCGGGGAAAAATAGAAGAAGAATGGGAACCGTTAAATAAACTTTTCAGAAGTTAAATCGCACCATGGGTCAGGAAAGAAGGGGTAGGAAACCTCGATAAGGATAGGAATGGGCGGGCAAAAAGGAGTGAAGGTATGGGAAGTAGGTTTCAGAAGTAAGAGTTTAGTGACAACCAGATGAAACAAGTTGAATGTAACAAGCAGATAGGAGGGGAAAATACAAGAATAGGACCACACATAAACAAAGAAGGAAGGGTCACATAGAGGAATATGTTTAAATTGACCTTTAAAGTCTATTTAAAAGTGAAGTAATAATAGATAAAGAAGTTTCCCTATGTGTAAAATTTCTCTCTTTCTTTCTTTCTTTCTTTCTTTTTTTTTTGAGTATGTAAAAATCTGTTACAAAGAATGTGATGTGTTACTAAAGCTGATGGAAAATGTGTGGATGTAACAATTTTTTTTTTAAAGTAACTTGATTTCTATTAAAGGAAAGTATGGTGTAGCCAGTGTGGTATAGTGGTTTGAGCATTGGACTGTGACTCTGGAGACCAGGATTCAAATCTCCACTCAGCCATGGAAACCCACTGGGTGACCTTGAGGAATCATACACTTTCAAGTCTCAGAGGAAGGCAAAGGCAAACCCCCTCTGAACAAATCTTGCCAAGAAAACCATGTGATAGGTTCACCTTAGGGTCACTGTAAGTTGGAAATGACCTGAAGGCAAACAACAACATGGTGTAGCCCTAGGGCTCAAAACTAGTTGTTTTTCACCATAGCATGTATATAGGCTCAAAAAAGACAGGTACAGTTCCAGGAATCTGTGTTATATAAGTATGAACTTGCTGACTTTGTAATATGTGGAGCAGGTCATAAACTCTGTTTAAGTTAATCTACTACCTGATAATAATGCCAGAGTGTCTTTTGATTTTTATTTTTTTTTTAATTTTGAAATATGCATTGATTTGAATGCCAGTCTCCCTCCCCACCTCCTCTTCTGTCTCCATGGTCCATCAATGAATTTTAAACTTACAAGAGTTCATGCTCATAACTCTTCACTGGCATTACATCTCCATGTTAGATAATGATGACTATGAATGTTGCTTCAGAATAGTAGAACAGTTTATATCAATCTAGTTTATATCAATCTAGTCCAGTACTCCTTGTCAGAATCCCATCAACAATCAAAACTGGGTGTACTACAGAATAATTTTTGCCCACTCTTGCTTTAAAGAAGAAAACAAAACTCAATCTTGTTAGGTTAATACCACTTCAAGAACCACATTTATATCTGTTTACATTTTCAAAATATATGCCCGAATGTGTCTGTGTAAGTCAGACGCTTGTGTGCATGTGTATATATATGTATGTGTGTGTGTGTGTGTGTGTGTGTGTGTATATATATATATATATATGCCTTCAAGTTTTATGTCAACTTATGGCAATCCCATTAATTTCATAGGATTTTCTTGGCAAGGAATACTCGGAGGTGGTTTTGTCAGTTCCTTCCTCTGAAATATAGCCTCCAGCGTCTGGTATTCATTGGTGGTCTCTCATCCAAGTACTAACCAGGGCTGACCCTGCTTAGCTTCCAAGATTAGATAGGATCTGGTGCTTTTTAGGTAATTGGGTCCAAGTCAGAAGCTTGTACCCAGCATGTTGAACCTTAGTTGGCCTTACAAGAGCAACTGCCTCACTTGCTTGATCATTCTTGTGGTATTTAGACATATGCTGTAAACAACAAGTCAAATTTATTGTGCTCAGTTCCTCACATTGATGAAGTCTAGAGATTATGGAATATAGCACGGCTTATGCTTGCGGAGGACAGACTTCAAGTTTGTAAAATCTACTTTGTGTTTTACTAGGTACACCAGATGAAGCTGAGTGCAATTGAGTGGTGTAGGTGGTGGAGAAGATAGATACACAGTTAGGAATGGGAGACAGGATGCCTCTGAGCACATGCTTAAACCAGGGGTTTATTTCTAGTACCAGAACTACCTAGTCCCACACTTAGGTTTTCTTCATTTCAGCAGCCTAATTTAGAAAGTGGGTGGAGTGGAGACAATCTCATTGTTAATATGCTGTTGTTAACACTGGAAGTGAGACACTCTTACCAATGTTATGCAAACCACAGATAGATCTATCAGCAGATGTTAACCTCTGGCTTAGATTGCAATCCTCTGTGCTTACCTGGAAGTAAACCCCACTGACTTGAGCAGAGATGCACAGGACTGTGCAAATTTTGCCTACACTTTCCATTTCACCACAGAATAAAAGTGCGAGACTCCAATTTGCTCTGATCTCTGGACAAATGTATAGTTGTATCCCAAATGGTCTCTCTCTCTCTCTCTATGGCTTTTCTTCGCAAACGAAGATTCAGGAAGGACTCATCCCACGCTTTCTGCAAGCGCGCTGATGACTGAAAAGGCCAATCCGAGATAAACAAGTCCAGTTGCAGAAAGCACAGCAGAAGGTCTCCTTGGGTGAAGTTTCCGGGTTATGATTCTTCCTGCGTTGTCATTTCTCTTCAAGACTTGTTCGGTGTGAGTTCTCAAATAAGGCTGCAGCATTGTGGATAGTTCGCCTCCATGCCTTCCGATGTGAGGCCAGGGCAGACCATTGTTGGTGATCAATTTGGCCGAGCCTGAGATGTTGTTTCAGGGAGTCCTTGTATTGCTTTTTTGGAGTGCCCCCCTTACGCTGACCCGTGTTGAGTTCACCATAGAGTACTACTTTTGGGAAGGCGATGGTCCTCCATCCTAGAAATGTGCCCTGCCCAGCGCAGCTATGTTCTCAATATCATGGCCTCAATGCTGGTGATCCCTGCTTGTTCAAGGACACTGCTAAATGTTTTGTTACAGGGTGGTTTAGACTTGTCACAGGTAAGGCATGGCTGAGAAGGAATTGAGAGGCTCTCCACAAAAGCATCCACGGCCGCCCTCCATCTTGAAAACTGTCATAGTTTGCCTTGTAAACATTTTGCTGCTGAGGGTCCAATGTCACCTTCTGAGCATTATCTCATCCCAGAAACCAGGGATACTCAGGACATGAGAGCTGATTGGCCATGACATACAAAGTGCTGCCCATGGCCCTCTGCCTCCTCTGTAGATCTTTTTGTAGAGCCTATTCAGCATTAAACAGTATGTCAACACATCACAGCCATTGTCCTGAGGGATCAGACCTCCCAAGGCTATTCTGTATTACACTAATGACCCATGACTAAGGAACCATGTCCCTAACATAGAGAAAAGCTCTTCCTCAGCCATAGATGGAACTTTTATTGTGCTGTGGAGCTTTTCTATCTTTTCTGGGTGGCTTTGCCAAGTTCTCTTATGGAAATGTGAGCTGGGAGGTGGAAAAACTTAGGGAAAGACTATAAGAAGGAACCATAGCTTCAGTGCTGTTTCAATGTGTTCATGATGGTAAGGTGGTATGAACTTCATGATTATAATCATTTAGCTGGTTTCTTGAGTAGCAGAGAAGGACCCAATACTAAAATGATCCTCATACCAATCTGACAGTGCTTCAAATTGGAGATATCCTAAGAACGTCAGGAGAAAATGGCTGAAATGAGAGCCAGACCTGCTGTCAGGACTTTCAGCCTGCTTCTCTGAGCCTAGCTTGAAATGGCATTTATGATAACACTGGTAGAATGTGATGTCACTTCTTTTCACAAGTGCATAGAGTCACACCCTGCTAGACTTCCTGTTCAACTCTTTGCACTGAACGCCCCCACAGTGACTCACGTCAAAATGACACTTTGAAGATTAGGTGGGTATTATGTCTACTTAGTTCTACAGAGCTTAGAAAACTGGCTGTGATGGTGGGGGATTCTGGGAATTGTAGTCTAAAAAATAACTTTACCATGCTCTGCTAATCTCAATTTATTTTATATACAGTGATCCCATGAGAGAATTTCTGATACGAAAGTGGTCACCTGGGTTTATCTCTCAGTGAGAGAACATGCTTGGAGTATCCCCAAATTAAACTGAATTTAGATCTGTATGACTGGCACTCATGATCAATCTGACATATGGGAGTGAAAAGAACATACATTAAAAAAAAGTAATTCAAGGTTAAATCTGGGCCACACCATTTCCTGTGATGGAAGCCAAAGCTAGGTTTAGAAGAAGCAGGCAAAAGGCAGTCTGTTAGCACTGCAAGCTGAATCAAACTGGAAAAGCCGCTCAGGACTTAGGAAGGCAGTCTGGGTGATATGTATAGGGCTAGACAGATTGTTGGGACGGCTAGTATAGATGAGGCATGTGGATTTGCATATCTTGGAGGGGATGTGGGAACATGGTGGCATCATTTGGGAATAAGAGATGCTTTGCTCCATTCTGATAGGCAGGCATGGTTTTCAACGGCTGTGCAGAAAAGGAGCAGATGGCTTTTCAGCTGCCCAGGTGGATGGTGGCAGGAAGAAGAGAGTAGCAAGAGCAGCTATTTCATTCTGCCATACTGGCAACTTGAATCTTTAATGTGGCTTTTTGATGAACACTACATCATTTAAATAAATGAACAGGCATCTAAGAAGGCTAAAAACGTCAAAATGAGGGCAGCCTCGCTTTGCAAGAGCAAGTGATTGCTCTCTGCGGGCAGCACTCAGTCAGCCCCCCAGGATTTTGCAAACCATGAGTGAAATTTCAAAATTCAGAAATGTGTGTGCATATGTGCATGCACCTGCCAGTGGGTGGTATAACATCCATGCATGCTTTGAACAGACCCAGTGCACAGGCCAAAGACATGGGCACTAAGTGGAAGGCAAGGGTGGGAGCAAGTGAGAGACAGATAAACTCTCTCCCTGCCTAAACTGGTATGTCTGTAACTAAACAGGCATTCCACCTGAGCCCGGTGTACATACTGCTGCCCTATAGATCTGATCTCTTGGTCAAATTCTTTCTCACTGTCATGCAGAGTCCTAGATCCTTTTCAGGCATTGCTTCAAGCTGGTGCCTACACAGAGGAATAGGAAAGTGTCTCCATTGTGGTACTGATTCTTCTTATGTTTGACACTTCCTTCACCAATGAGTGAGCCGAGCCAGGTTTCAGGTGGCCATAGAGGCAACAACTATAGGGTACCTATGTGGGATTGGAGCCTTAGGATATCGTTCAAAATTTGTTTATTCTAAAAGTAGCATGGAGATAACCAAGAAAAGGAAGCAGTATGTGGCCAGACAACCGTTTCTGTCATGGTGAGCAGCTGGGAATCTGGCAAATGTGCTGAAGAAAAGGGAAGTAATGTATTTGCACATAGTATGGAAAGCTGACACACAAATCACAGCCCACGTAAACCAGTGAGGGCTTATTGTGGGCAAAAGCACCCTACATGTTTCAACTGCAAGGACTAAATGTCTGGAAAGAATACATCCAGTGCCATCCAGACAAAGCTGCTGTCTAAGCAAAGTATTCACAGCCTGCCCTTCTTTCCTCCCTCCTTCCCTCCCTTTCTCCCTCCATCTTTCTTCCTCCCAACTTTGCAGGCTGCTAGAGAAGAGACAGATCCCTCTTGCAGAAGCCTCAGCTGATCAGTTCCTGGGAACTTTTCTGTTGGGGTGTATGAATATAAAAAATAAAAATTTATTAAAGATTTCAGGGAGCAAGCCCTTTAGGAATATCTTCTTAAGAAAAGTTTCTTTAAAAAGTAAGCAGAGTTAACTCAGGGAAGACTGACCCAGCTCAATTTGCATTTGTATGTGGTCTAAATCACCCAGCAAGTAGACAAAATTAAAATAATAAAGACGGTTGCTTAAAAATGCATATCAAATTTTACTGACGATATAGCAATCTTAATCTACATATTCAAAACAAATCTAGGTACTTAACTAACTAAGAGGATTACAGTTCAGGGTAGAAAACTCACCCAATCTTGGAAGTTCAGGTTAGGACAGTGATGGCGAACCAATGACATGCGTGGCAGCACTGACACATGTAGCCATTTGGGCTGACATGCGGTCGTAGGCCTCCTCCCCACTGCCCGCAACCTCACCACCCTCCCTAAAGTGGCCACTTTAGGGAGGGTGGGAGGGTGGAGGAAAGTGGTGGGTGGGGCTACAAAGCCCCGATCGCCACTTTAGGGAGGCAGTGGGTGGAGCCTCCCCCCACCTGGCCACCCCCCCTCCGAGGCCTGCCGTGCTTCCCCGGAGCTGCCTCAGAAAGGCCAGGTAAGGTGGTGGGTGGGCAGGCAGGAGTCTGCCCGGCCTGTCCCCGGCCTTCCCGATGGGGAGCTGCCTCGGGAAACCCCGGAGCTGCCTTGGGAAGGCTGGAGAAGGTGATGGGAGGGCGGGAGGGAGTCTGGCCAGCCTCTTCCCAGGCTTCCTGAAGGGGCTTTGGGGACTGAGAGCCCCATATATCCTCTTCGGGGAGGTTGGGAGGGATGGAGGGTGCGTGGCGTAGAGGCTTTTCAGCCACCCCCCTACCCTCCCAAAGCCTCAACAAGGCTTAGAAAAGTCAATAGTGGCTTTGGGAAGGGTGGGGGGGGGCTAAAAAGCACATTTCCCACCAACTCCCTGCTCTCCTGGGGCTTGGCTCTCCCACCCCAATGGAGCCAAGCCCCAGGAGAGTGGGGAGTTGAGCGCCTGGCTTGCTCAGCAAGCACTCCATTTAAATCAGCTCCTCTCCCTTGAGTGGGAGGGAGAGAAGCTGATTTAAATGGGGTGCTTGCTGAGCAAACTGTAAACAATAAATATCGTGAAATAATGTTTTTTCCTCAAAGTGACACACCACCCGAATTATGCTCAGTTTTTTGGTGAAGTTTGACACACCAAGCTCAAAAGGTTGCCCATCACTGGGTTAGAATAATCAAAGCAGAAGTTTCTAAGTATTACAGCAGTAATATCCATATTTCCTCAGATAAAGAGGTGATTGTAGGTAAGCAAGAGCTCATCTTTTTTCTTCATGTTTGGAAGTCACATGCATGGTAGGAAGGGGGAGAAAAGGGAAAGAAGCATCAGCATGAAGAAGCTGTAGAAACCCCTTGCAGGGACACAAAGCATCATAAAACATTTAAATTAGGAGGCCATGTGATGAATGACTCAATGGTCACCCCATAGCTCCAAATGGCTAAGATAGCCTATGATGAGAAGGGGAGGTTAGAAACTTGAGCATGCAAGGAATGTCCTAAGCTTTCTAAGCAGGGGTGCAAGAAGAATGCTATATTTCCCACATTTTCAAATTTGTCCAAGGACTACATGTGCCCATATGCTACAGCTTGCCCCACAACTACCCATGTCTTAGGTGAACCATTGTTGCTTCAGTCCCATGTCTTGCCTTGCAGAGATCAGTGATGTATTCAAGTCTTTTACTCCAAGTCTCAAGTCAAGTCTCAAGTCTCAACCTTCAGGCCTCAAGTTGAGTCTCAAGTCCTTGCAAGATACTTTTGAGTCATGTCTCAAGTTGAGCCTCAAATTTGGGAGCCACCTTTAACAGACAAAAAGGAAGTGGTGTCTTTGTCGGGAGGAGGTGGAGTTCAATAACTAGAAAATCAAGATGTGCATAAAGTTAGGTTAAAAAAACTTAAATTATCAGCAAACGCATTAGGCAATGGGCTTTAGAAAGCCCCACTTCAAGCCCATTGCCTAACACAGAGCCTTGCTTGCTGTGCTTAGGAAAACTCACCCCCAGAGTGTGGGATACATTTCCTGAAGGAGAGCACAGCAAACGTCATAGGCAATAGGTTTAAGGTGGGGTTTGTGGTATGCTTGGCAGCCTGTCCCCACTGCACATCAGAGGAGCCTTCTAAAGCATTTGAAAAGCTTTAGAAGGATCCTTCTGCCTCAAGCCTGTTGCCTAACACATTTGCTGTTACCGTTTCTGTCACGTGGCCAGTAGGCAAAAAGCAGTGACATCATGGAAGCACTGTTCAAAGGAGGAAAACTGTTTTTCACTTTGTAACATTTCTGGATTAATATGTTATGTTACTGAACCAAAGCCAGCAAGTTGATTGCTAAAATATGCAAGTCGCGAATTGATTCAGTGTATCATTTATTGTTGGGTCAAGTCCAAGTCAAAGTCATTGAGGTGACTTCAGTCTGACTTGAGTCTGAGTCAATCGACTTGAGTCTACATCACTGGCAGAGATGTTGTAAATATTTGAGATAATTAGCATCAAGTTTATGAATTCACACCAAATACACAATATAAATGTGGGACATTGTCCTCATCGCTTAGTATGGATTAGACATTCCTTAAGTGTCCAGTTATAGTCACAAGCAGGGCAATGAAAGAGGATTTCTTCTTCTATATATAATAATAATAATAATAATAATAATAATAATAATATTTTATTTCTATCCCACCCCTTTGCAACGCAATTGGGGCGGCTTACAATATAAAAACTCCATAGTCCCAGTACCCTAGCCCACCCATCCCTTAAAATAATATTAAATTATAAAAGATTAAAAACATACAGTAATTAAAAATATATAAATTAGAAAAAAAGATTAAAACATACAACAGTTTTTTTAAAAAAATCTGATTTCAGCTCAGGGAGGACAGCTGAGTCTTGGGCCGGGATAGTTATTCAGGAAAGGCCTGCTGGAAAAGATCCGTCTTGACAACTTTTTAAAAGCTGTCTAAGGTGTTAATAAGATGGATCTCGTCCGGCAGGCCATTCCACAATCTGGGAGCAGCAGCAGAGAAGGCCCTCTGGTACGTCACCAACAGCCTTGTTTTCATAGGCTGTAACAGATTCCTCCTAGAGGACCAAAGTGCGCGGGGAGGGTCGTACGGAAGGAGGCAGTCCCGGAGATAAGTTGGACCCAAGCCATGCAGGGCTTTAAAGGTTATAACCAACACCTTGTACTGTGCCCGGAAACGAATAGGCAACCAGTGGAGAGCTTTTAGCACAGGTGTTATATGCTCTCTTCTGGAAACACCAGAAATCAACCTGGCTCTTCTCTTCCTCTGTCATTCTCGATCTCTTTTCTTTCACACACACACACACACACACACTCATCCCCCACACTCAGTGCACATCAGTGGGGATTCTAGTACACTCTGAGAATATGGACCACTGATATTTGAATGATTTTTGACTGGTGTTATTAGCTAACCCCATCACTATAACTCCTGCACTGTGAATATTTGATAGGAACATTCAAAATGCCAAAATGAGTGAAGCACAGCCTCCATTCCCTGAACATTTACCCCATATCTTCCTCAAACAAATTTATATTAAAAAATGGAGAATGTGGAAGTGGGTTTCAGGATCACATAGGAAAGATCTTGCACTGTAGCAATCAGAGCAGCAAACTCCATTGTAAGTCAAGCCTTGGAGAGGCCTTGACCTGACATGAAATTGAAGCCAAACTTTTTGAGAAGCACAGTTTTACACTTTGAGCATTTCCCATTCAAAAACTCACAACATCCCATAGGAAGCAGGATCCGGGCTTGCCTGCCTTTATCTGTCACTCAGTTTATGTGACCAGTGCCTTAATCCTTCTCTACTGAGAGATCCCATTGGGAGCTGGTTTCCCACCCTCCACCTGCTTAGGTATATTATCCATAGTTCAGGCTGGCATCAATTATTGGCCAGCTCCTTCCCACTAAGCTATACGCAAGCACCCAGAGGGTACGAGGTGCACATTCATCAGGCCATCTACTCACAAGGCCACAAAACCAGAATGTGCCCCCCCACACACTTTTGCCGTCTGCATTGAGCACATGGGAAAAGGAGGAGGAGGAGAAAAAACATGAATAAGACTCATGGGAACAAGGAAGAGATAGCCACTGGGTCCCTTTAAATTAACACTACATGGCTATGAAACTGTGACCTGCATCTTTCCCAGAAGAAAGTCCTTCAACCACAGATTTTAAACTACTTGCTAATAAAGGCATTCCACTTTGAAGATTGCAGACTTGGTTTTGGCATTAGCAGTAGTATGCCTTTAATTCAGTATTGTTTTTGTGTTTTATATCTTGTATAGCAGGTTCTGGTATTATCTCTTGCTTCTCCCTCCCTCAGCAACATGGGTTAGTTTTCTGCTTTGTTGTACAGTATGACTTGTATATTTCCCAGGTTTTTCATAAGCATAGCCCATTCCTCTTAAGCCAAACATGTTACGTCCAGCATTTTCTCTGTGATGGGAAAGGTGGGTGACTTTGGCAGTAACTTTTCTCATGGCTTACAATTAACAGTTGTGCTTGCTTTTAAGCTGTTGTGTTGTGTCTATTAAAAACAAAAGATGGTGTAAATAAGGGCCCTCACAAATGCTCTTACTGACCCTTAGCTGTCAACAATAATAGATTAATTGTAACATTTTATACCTTCTGTATAAATAAACAGCTTTGTAATTTTGTATTTAAAAGTTCTCTGCAATAATTATACAATTCTGAAGCTAAATCAGAAATAGTAAGCTCATAGCTATTTCTGGTGGCAGACTTAACCTTTAATATATCTTGTATCTACAAACTCTCTAAAGGAAAATATGTTTAAATAATAAACAGGAACCAAATTTAACATCTGTTGAGCATGACCTTGTCAATCATGAGAGAGTACCGTATTACAAATTTTGACACAAAATGGGGGTGAAATGCTGAACTATAGAAAAGCAAGAGGGATGACTGTAAGGAGCATAGTACGCTGCCTTGTACAAAGTCAGGTAATTTGTCAGTGTGTCCTATTATTATCTAATCCAACTGGCAAGAGCTTTCCCCAGGTTTCAGGGTCTTTGCACTACCTGCTGTATTGTCCATTTTATTTGGATATACAGTACAGTACGTACTAGGGATTGCTGGCAATTTTCTTTGTAGAAAGACTGCCCTCTACTACTGATACATGGTCTCCTTCCTGACTAAAAATCCTCTCTCCTGGTAGTTTTTAATTGGCATAATTTTACTTCAAAAACGCCATTGCACAACTTGTGGGGAGGGGATCTCTTTCTGTGCTAACTTATAAGGCTGCATGGGAATGCCTTAACAAATATACTATTTGGAGCAGTTGTTGTGTGACTTCAAGTTGTTTCCAACTTATGATGGCTGTAAGGCAAATCTATAAAGGGTTTTCTTAGCAAGATTTGTTCCTCCGAGGCTGAGAAAGTGTGACTTGGCCAAATTCACCCAGTGGATTTTCATGACTGAGCTGGGATTCGAGCCCTGGACTCCAGAGTCATAGTTCAATGCTCAAACCACTACACTATGCTGGCTCTCATTTGGAGCAATGCAGATGCTGAAATTATTGTTATTAAGGAGTTCTAAACTTATTTTGGTACTCCAGAAATGAAGAGAGCAACATAAGTCATGGTAATGTCAACATGTTGAAGATATAGATCCCCATCTTCTTACTTGCAAATTTTAGACATCGGGCTGTGGGAGTATGATGCAGTTGACTTTCTTTTCTTTTCTTTTCTTTTCTTTTCTTTTCTTTTCTTTTTTTTGTGGGGGCTGCATCAATAGAAGTATAGTGTCTAGATCAAGGGAAGTAATAGTGCCACTCTATTCTGCCTTGGTCAGGCCTCACCTAGAATACTGTGTCCAGTTCTGGGCACCACAATTCAAAAAGGATATTGACAAATTGGAGCATGTCCAGAGGAGGGTGACTAAAATGCTGAAAGGTCTGGAAACCATGCCTTATGAGGAAAGACTTAGGGAGCTGGGTATGTTTAGCCTGGAAAAAAGACAGCTACGGGGTGATATGATAGCCCTGTTTAAGTATTTGAAGGGGTGTCACATTGAGGATTGAGCAAGCTTGTTTTCTGCTGCTCCAGAGACTGAAACGCGGAGCAATGGATGCAAGCTCCAGGAACAGAGATTCCACCCCAACATTAGGAGGAACTTTTTGACAGTAAGAGCTGTTCTGCAGTGGAACACATTCCCTTGGAGCATGGTAGGGTCTTCTTCTTTGGAGGTCTTTAAACAGAGGCTGGATGGCCATCTGTCAGGGATGCTTTGATTGTGATTTCCTGCATGGTAGGGGATTGGACTGGATGGCCTTTGTGGTCTCTTCCTAGTCTACAATTCTATGATTCTATGAAAATCTCTCAGAGACCAAAGCAATGCCTTTGAAGAAGAGTGGCCCCTACTGGTAGCCATGAAGCCAATAATAATAATAATAATAATAATAATTATTATTATTATTATTTATACCCCACCCCTCTGTTAAAACAATCGGGGCGGCTTACAAAAATTTAAAATACAATACAGATAAAAATCCCTAAATACCACCCACCCCACTGTCCCCCATAAAAAGATATTAAACAAATATAAATTAAAAAGCAACTAATCTAAAATCACATTTAAAAACAATAAATACAATAAATACAATAAATGGCCAGCAGACTAAAAAAGGCCAGGAGCTCCTGAGGCTGGGATCTAATTAGGAAAGGCCTGCCAAAAGAGATCCATCTTTAGTGCTTTTTAAAAGCTACTCAGGCTTGTAATCTGACGGATCTTGTTCAGCCGGTCATTCCACAATTTGGGGGCGATTACCGAAAAGGCCCTCTGGGAGGTTGCAGACAGCCTAGATTTTTGTGGCTGAAGCAAATTCCTCCCAGAGGACTGGAGTGCGTGGGGAGGATTGTATGGGAGGAGGCGGTTCTGGAGATAAGTTGGACCCAAGCCATTTAGGGCTTTAAAGGTAATAACCAACACCTTATACTGGGCCCGGAAACTGATAGGGCCCAGTATATAAACTATATTTTCTTTGAAGGAGCAGCTCAGTCATCCGCTACACTCTCTTTTTCGGTGCTCATTCCATCACATCAGGGGCAGGTGTTACAAATCATTTCAGTAAGGGTCAGTAATGCATGCTAAATATCTTTCTGCATTCTCAAGCAAGGGGGGGGATTATTTCCCCACAACTTTGGCATGGTTTTCTGTCAAGTTGTGATTCTGAATTGGTTGTGGTACTTAATTTGTAACCCCAGGACACATGACCTTCTGAATGCAAACTGCATCACTATATTTAGACTACGAGACACCTTGGGGATTCAGTAGTAGAAAAGAAATATGCGATATAAATGCTTTAGCAGAATAAACAAATGCATCAACAAGTTTAAAACGGACTGTTTAAACGGACTGTTTGTTATCTGTAATATGCTTTACTGCTGAGCTTACACAGTCTGCTAAAGAGTTACAATCTTCTAACATTTATTCATGGGTTTCAGCGGAACTACAAGAAAACAAAATAGATACAAGATTGTGGCAATGTTCCTATGTTTTGGTTGTTTCCGGTGACTCAAGTTTTAGGAGTTCTTATTTCATTATATGGTTTCTTTTAATGCACAAAGCATTTCTTAAAAGTGAAATTAAAACTTGGTAAGCATTCCTATTTAGGATGGCTAAATGTACATACACCAAGACAGAAACACCATCTTCCACTTAGAACAGGGCTGGTAATTATGTAGCCTTCCCAATATTGTTGAACTGCAACTTTCAACCAGCAAGGACTGCTGGAAACTGCAGTCCAACCATATCTAGAAGGCCTCATGATGCCCATCCTTGATTTAGATGAATAGGACCATTTAATTTTTCAGTCTGCTCACGTTAATCTTAAATCCACAGAGTGAAAACAAGGCAGGCCTTTGGTAGGAAAGTAATATGGTGGGAGTGATTCTGGACAGAATCTCCTTAGGAATCCATCTCTCATCACACTCACTCCCTCCTTCTCACCCTTCAAAAGTGTCTGAGATAGCAGCTTCCTCCACTGGATGCAAAGACTGGAAGTAGGCAACAGAACTTGCAAAGGGTCCCTATAAATCGATGTGGCCTGTGGGCTTCATGTTAGCAAATAAATAAATAAATAAATAGCCACATGAAACCAAACCAAACAAATGACTTCCAAAAGAAGTGTGTTGTTTAAAGTTTAAATAAAAATGTGTTTGTGTGTGTGTGTGTGTGTGTGTGTGTGTGAGAGAGAGAGAGAGAGAGAGAGAGAGAATTTACATGTGTACATGTATGCAGGAATGTGCAAGCTCCCCTACCTTATTGACCATTACCATGGGTGGCTTTTTGGGGCAACATTTTGCTCCCTCCCAATTTGAAACATTTTTACTCCACTTTTCAACTGGAAAGTCCCCCAGAGCAGCCTGCAGATCAGCTGGAGGCACAGGGGAGGGGAATATGACATCTTGGTATCTTGGTTTTATTATCCTTATATGTGCAGCATATGAAAGGGATGGTTAGAGGATAGATAGGGTCCCTAAACTGCATCTGTCACAGTGTGAGAACACTTCAGATTCAACCAAGATTAACATAGGATTGTGATTACATTTCAGTAAATTGGCTTTTGGAAGGTAGGGCCAACAGCCAACATTTTGTCATTCTTGTCCCTCTGGCTATGTAATTGAAAACGTGAAGCCATATAGCACTATAACACCTATGTATAGGTGCTATATGGCTTTCCCCAGACAATAATTCCTGTACAGCAATGGGAATTAATTAACCTAGTAGCATTACTGTAGTATTAATCCCCCCTCCACAAGAAGCTTCCTTAGCTCAATAACTATACAGTAAGACCCCTGTATCCACTGTTTTATTATCCACTGATTCAATTATCCACAGGACACAAAACAGCACACCTACCACAGAGTCTTCCTAGAAAATGTGTCCTCTCTAGCCATTTTCTAGGTCCTCCAAGGCAACTCTATGGTATTTTAAACTGGACATCCCATTATTTTCAATGGCTGTCACTATTATCCATGGTTTTTGATATCCATGCCCCCCCCCAAACGATCTTCAGTAGATACAGGGGTCCTGCCATACACATATAATGGAGTAGGGGAAGCTGTAGAGTGGATGGTATGAGGGATGCTACTTGCTCTGTTTTACTCTTACTTGGAGTCATTTACCCCAAATCCCACACAGGTCAACAGAGTGGTGAAATTGACTAGTCCAGCCCCCAAACAATTTCTCATTTAGTATAAGAGAAACTTTAAAGTAAAAGGGCATGTGGGGGGAGGGAGAGGGGAAAAAAAGTTCTTAGTGTTTTGGGGAGAGAAAGAAAAGAGAGCTCATGCTGTTTAAAGAAAAATTGATTTCTTTCTTAAAAGTAAGAAAATGTTTCTGAAAATGGCAGGTCATTATTGTGGGAGAGTGGATAACCTTGCATTACATTTATTATTATTATTTTAAGATAAGGCAACACAACTGCTTATGAGGATAATAAAACACGCCACCACAACTGCTGTGTCTAAGGCAACCCTCCTGGGTAGAAATCTGAGCATGGACCACCAGCCCCCGCTCTTTTTTTACCACCACTAGCTGTTCCTAATTAGGCCTCAGCCACAAAAAAAAAGCAGGTTTATTCTGGCTGTCAGGGTACACTTCATAAGAGTGAGTAGACAGCCAGCTGAGCTCCCCATCTCCCCTAGCCAAGGCTTAGCCCATTTTTCCTCTCCTCCTTGCATGACTCACTCAGCAGGTGAACATGAACGGTCTAGGCCAGAGGTGAGCAATCAGGCCATCTGCAGCAGCCAATGCTGCCCCCTTGTTCATCATTGCTAAGAGGACAAAAAATCACCATGACCACACAAAACAGTGCTTTTTTCACCTTTCCAGAATCAGATGTCCCTCCCTGTATACTGGCAGATCTATATCTTGCAGGGGGTTGCTTTGCAACCTTGCACACCATAAAGGCAACACTGCAATTGGAGCTGGATTTTGGTAGCAACTGTTAGCCATGGAAGAAATTCAGCTGAAATGCAGTGAGGCTGATCACAGAAAAGTCTCCATCAGTGTGGTGGTCTTCCCAGTGGGTTCTGGGGGGATGGCTAATAATGTGCCCCCCCCATGCTAGGAGGTTGTCACCCATTGGTTTAGGGAAAGTGAAGGATCATATTGAAGTACAAAAAAGAAACCAATCAAACCAATAAAGTCCAATAAAGCAACCTTATTAAAGCTAGGTATAGGAAGGAAAGTGGTGACTTTGTTGTTGTGTGCCTTCATTGTTTCTAACTTATGACAACCCTAAAGTGACCTTATCGTGGGGTTTTCTGAGGGTGCATGAGAGTGTGTGACGTGCCCAAGGTCACCCAGTGGGTTTTCATGGCAGAGTGGGGATTCAAACCATGATCTCCAGAGTCATAGTCCAACACTCAAACCATTATGCCATGCTGGCTCATACTGATGATAAAACAAGAAAACAAACCCTCCATCTGCAATATGGATGTGCCTAAATTCTACAGTGTAGCAGCCAGGAGATTAGCTAGATTTATACCAGATTTATGTCTCCTCTCCCCAGGTGTTCCTTGAAGTGATTTGACCAGAGGCAATGGAAGCAAACTGGAAGAGGGGCCAAGCATACTGCAGGTACCATGGGCAAGGACAGATCTACCACATTGCCTCTAAATTTCTGAGATGATATCCAACACAGTCTAAATGACTCTGACAGTATGTTTCAAAGCACATGGAATAGTGATTCTCTAATTAACACCTAACAGTTACATAAACTTTGTTGGGGCAAATTACTTCTGCTCAATTAAATTATCCCAAATGAAATTATAACTATGTGACTATGCTCCTGCCTACACCTACACCCCCTCGCCCCCCCCCCACCAGTAAACAAGAAAATGTCCTTGGCTACTTTTAGAGTGACAATTTAAATTAAAAAATACAGTCGCTCTGAGAGAGTGAAAAAAGCAGCCAATAGTCCTATAGCATCTTAAAGACTAACATATTTATTCTAGCATGAGATTTTATCTATTGTTAGCCTGCTTCACCTGAAGCATGGAGTGTTATCCAAAATTGCAGGTAGGTATCTATATACCATACACGTGCATTTGAAGAAGTGGGCTATAGTCCATGAATGCTCATGTCACAATAAAATGTATTAGTTTTTAAGATACCTGAAAGACTCTGAACTGTTTGTGCTGCAAACAACTAAAGACTTTATCAGATGCGTCAAAAATTGCATGATTACAATGTAACGGTAGCGATAATGGGTCCTGCTACTGCATGACATTGTCATCCTTGTGTGGTCAATCTGTGCTCCAACCACAAATAAGGCATTGCTTTTCATTGATGGGACAAACCATCAATGACTCTCAATAGTGTTTTCCCCCTCACAGTATTGAAGAGCCATGTCCTGCTGTAATCACAAGATTACAACGTGAATGGGTGGTTCTCTTCCCCCCCCTCCCCGTTCCCAGAGAGAAACATTTTGCAAAATGTTATGTTGCTCAGAACTGCCAGCACCCCCCCCCCCTAATATCTAGTCGAGCTTCCAGAGCCCTGGGAGAGCAGGATTCTCCCCCCCCCCACCATGCCAGGGACTGGCACCATGTTTGTACCCATTGTGTACAACTGTTTCTTTCTATCCTGGGAACTCCTGGTGGACTAGCAGCTGATGGCTCATGGACCAGTACTCGTCCATAGGTCACCACTGAGTGGGCTGCTTTAGCCCACTCTCCCATTTCATTGTGGGTGCTCAGGCAGGGAACAGCATTTTCCACCGGCACGCTTGGCTGCTATTACTGAATGTAATGGCTTGGTCCTTTTGCAAATAGAAGCTTCAGTCTGGGTGACAGATGCCAGAGCCTGCTCTTGCTCATGTTCCATACGGCAAGCAGTGGAGTGAACAAGGCAGAAGGAGTCAGTCACAATGTGCTCTGCCCGGAGCAGTTTTGGGCAGGGTGTGTGCATGCACACGCTTGCATGTGTGTACTTATGAGGAGAGTGTTGTTCACCAAAGACTAAATGTTCACAAATTGATTTTTATAAAAAGTCTTTGTATGAGTTTATAAGGGGCAGGAGAAAAGGGGGCAGGGAGGAGAGGCAGTGGAGCAAGCCTATCTCTGACATTTTGAAATATGGCTTGAATTATGGAGACCCAATGGAGAGAATGGCTCTGTCTGTTTCCTGATGCCATTGGCTTAGCCTCAGTGGCAGTGGCACCACAGACTCCATAAGTAGCCTTTAGTATAAGGACCTTGTTAACTATGTAAGAGAAAGAAAGTATTGTGGGGGATGAGAAGAACGAATAGACCTAGGTTTGGTTTCACTCTCTTTTATGCACTCTTTTTCCTCAGAAGACAAGCTTCTAGGCAGAAATAGTGTCTTATCTAATTAATTACAGTTGTCCCTTCATATTCATTGGGGTTTGGTTCCAGGACCCCCCGTGGATACCAAAATCCATGAATACTCAAGTCCCGTTATATGCTCTCTTTGGCTTTTCTTTGCAAACAAAGATTCAGGAAGGACTCATCCTGTGCTTTCTGCAAGCACACTGATGACTAAAAAGGCCAGTCCAAGATAAACAAGTCCAGTTGCAGAAAGCACAGCAGAAGGTCTCCTTGGGTGATGTTTCCGGTTTGTAATTCTTTCTGCGTTGTCGTTTCTCTTCAAGACTTGTTCAGCGTCAGTTCTCAAATAAGGCTGCAGCATTGTGGATAGTGCATCTCCATGCCTCCTGATGTGAGGCCAGGGCGGACCATTGTCGGTGAGCAATTTGGCCAAGCCTGAGATGTTGTTTCAGGGAGTCCTTGTATCGCTTTTTTGGAGCGTACCTCTTACGCTGACCCGTGGCAAGTTCACCATCAAGTACTATTTTTGGGAGGTGATGGTCCTCCATCCTAGAAACGTGCCCTGCCCAGCGCAGCTGTGTTCTCAATATCATGGCCTCAATGCTGGTGATCCCTGCTTGCTCGAGGACAGCAACATTCATCACATAGTCAGTCCAGTGTATATTTAGGATTGTTCGTATACAGCAAAATGGTGTCTCTTATACAAGATGGCAAAATCAAGGTTTGTTTTTTGGATTATTACTTTTTAAAGAATATTTTCAAGCTGTGAATACTTAAATCCATGGATATTAAATCCATGGATACAGAGGGACAACTGTACATTAATTTCTAGTGTGAAGGGACATCATGTTGATGGCAGAATAGGTAATTCAATGCAGTGAAGAACAAAAAGGAACCATTAAGGAGGAGCTAAGAAGAACAGTTCTAAGGGAATCATACCATGCCTGCCTTTGTAATTATGCTTGATATTAGGTATGGTTAGGTAAAACCATATGCCTCAGAAGTTGAATGACTATACCAGTCTTCACATTTCAGAAACATGGTGGATGATGGTACTCAGATTTCACAGGTGAGGAAGAAAATGTTCCCCAAACTACACATCTTATGCTAGGGCACACTAAGAATGATCCTTACAACTGAAGTTCCAGGTGGAGTCTATCATCTTGGTTTTGGTGTCGTCTGAGAGGGATTTTTTTTTTTACAACAATGCTGCAAGCAACAGGTAGGATATTCCTGTTCATTAAAGCATTCTCTGCCTGTTTTCAGATCATAAAGGACCAGACAATGCTCACAAGGACATGTACATTGCTGGAATGGTCCAAATCTTTTTCTGAATGTAACACCAGCCCTAAACAACATGGAGATAGCTCCAAATTCTGAAAAAAATGGAATGAATGGCTTTCTAGATGCAGAATGACAAAAGAAAAATTCGTTGGGATCTGGCAAAATCCTTAGCTGCAGTGCTTGGTAAAACATATATAAGTCTATACATTTCCAATCCCATTCCTTCAATGTTCTCAATTGCTCAATTAAAATAAAAGGTCACTGATGTTCTTGGCCATGTAAGTTTACTACATACCCTCACTGCCTTGTGTATTTCAGAAGCAAAAAACACCCTTTCTTCCTTTTAATCAAAACTTCTGTTTCCTGAATTAGTCTCCCTGGGAATCCCAGTCAATCAGGAAAACAAAGTAAACGAGATGTGAGGTCATTATGCCCTCTAGCCATATTTAGATACGTGATGCTCATGAGGGCAAAGTCAAGTCTGAGTGAGGGCAATTCTTATTTATTTGTCTGTCAAAGCAACAAATTCCATCCTGGTTTCTCTTAAACTGAGATAAATCAAAATTTGCTCATGGAATAATGCATCATATACTTTTTTTGGCATGTGAACAATTTTTTTAAAAAAATCACAGAAAATTGCAGATAAGGTGTGTTCCTTTTCAGAACTGCTAAAAGGGTAAACCAGTCTTAATTTTAACTGGACATTTTAAACATTTCTAGTTTTACTTCTAATTTGTGAGGGGTAGAGACATGCTCATTAAAATAAAAAAAAACACCTTGGGGTCTTCAGATTCTGTACAAGATGTGAGGTCACTGTACAATGAGGCATGACTATAATTATCCAAGTTACTAATTTCCTACACACAGAAATTGGGCATGGCTTTAACAGTTCATTCTTGGATTTCCATGAAATTTCCCTAAAGTGGAAAGGAAAACTAGGTTTTCTTTCTTTTAGCTGGGCATTCTCTTGTATTTTTCATAGAGGGGCCTGTACAAACTTTTAGAACCCACAGAAGAGGCCTACTTCATAACACTTCCTTTAGGCTTTGCTGGAGTCATCCACATTCTTATGATCTATTATTCTTTTTGCAGATTTTGCTCCAGCTGCCATGATTTATATACAAAGAGAATAAAGATGCAATCAATGCATTTGCAATGTCTAGCAGTAGTGTCTTATTTCTTCAAAGAGAAAGTCTGGGGCTCTAGCCAGTCTGCAATCTGCATATACTCGCCCATATCCCAAATGAGTATCTGCTGGATGTGGTTATTCCATTAGATAGGGCACTGCAAATAAACAAACCTCATGACTTCCATTTTAATCCCCCCTTTACAAAACTCAGTACTTACTTCTTGCGCAGAAAATATAATTCAGTGTTGAACCTTGGCTAAAACTGAGTTCTGTATTATGCAGGAAAAGCACCAGCCTTATTAAGAGAGGCGGGGGGAGACTTGAGGTACTGAAACAGAGACACTTATTTTCAACAGTCCCAGACTAAAGGGGCTATGCTTTGTGCTTATAGCTTGGGTTTTGTGAGTCATGAGCCATAGGGTGCATTTCTTTCATTATCAGTCTTCTCATCTCCTCTAGTACATTCATATTCCAAGGATTCCATTTCCAAGGTTCCTCTTTTAATTAGCAGGTCCAAAGTGCTAGATTAAGCTGCACTGATGATGCCCCCTTTCCTTCCTCTCCACCTCTCTCAAGCTGCACTTTTTAATATATCGGTATCTAATCTGCGGGGCTGCCTTTCATTTGACTCTCAGCTGCCTATCCCCCCTCAGTCCCCACCACATAATTCATCTCTGCATCACTAGCTTCTCAATGGACAGGAAAATGACCACCTTTGTGAACCTAGCATAAATCAGAGGCAAAAACATGCTGCATGTAATTGAAAAAGAAAAGTATTTTAAAGGCACTAAATAGGGGCCATAAATGGATCTGTCAGCTCCATCAATGCTGGAGGGGATTGCTGTAGAAGGAAGAGTAATCACTAACAGAAAGGCAATGTTAAGATTCATCTCCAGAGGAGAGCAGTGATGCAGTTGCAACCTGGAATGAGCCACCAAACACACGCATATATACACACACTGTTTTTAGCAAAGGCCTGTTTCTCTAGCTGGTGTCTTCTTTGTTAAAACAGTACAGACAGCCCTGCAAGTGTCACACAAGCACCTATTGGAAACTGACTCCAGTGATTCTCCAAGAGATAATGAGAGATGGGAGTGGAATGCATATATATGGATCAGCCATATTGTTCTTATGCATATGTATAAGAGAATGTCATGGGCTTGGAGGATGATAAGAGAAACCGGAATCAGAACATGGTATCATATGTCGGAGGTGATGGCAATGGTGGCAGAGCGGGAGGGGGCATACATGATTTGTCAAAAAGGATAATGAGGCAGAGGAGAGAAAGACAACCAATGCCTTACTAAGTGCTTAAATGCCTCAGTGTCATTGTTGACAGGCTGTAAGATACGTCTCAAAAGATGTTTTACCTTTTTGTAAAGAACAAGAGCAACAGTGGCCATAACTGTCTGTCAAAGGAACATATTGAAACACCCCACAGTAATAATTGTATCTTGTGCTGTTGCAATGATGTTGTAACGATACACTAAACAGAGGTCTCTCCCATTTGTCTTCCTTTTAAAAAAAGGGGAAAAAAAGCATACACTGAAAACCACTACCATCAGATCAGTAATAATGAGCCTTTGTATAAAATACTCTTAGCAACTGTTGCCTGGAAGGGAATTGGGACCATCCCTTAATTTTAAACATTTATAACCTGAAACAAGATAAGCTTCTAGGAGGGCGGTTTACTAAAACCTCTGCTTGCTTGTACAGGAGAACCAATAAAGAGCTGGCATACAAAAGCAGCCTGAACCGATTCAAACTGCCACCCTCCCCTCCTGCTGTCCTTGGTGCTGATGAGAGGATGGGTTGCAGGAGGCTGGAAGTTAAGCCACCTCTGCTGATAGGAGAAAAACGTCAGGAGGCTGAGCTCTGTCCATGGTCCTGAATTAGCTCCAGTATCAATTTGCAAGAGCAGGACAAGAGAGAATTCTTTCTGACCAAAATACCAAGCTAAAGTGGGAAACCGAATTAAAAACCTTGATGGTTGACTTGCCAAGTGGGCTGGTGAGCACCTCCAGTCTGTTTTCTCTGCTTTTGTAGCACAGTTCCTGCCACCAGGCCCTTGGATTTTGATCTGCCTCAAGACATGGTCTCAGCAACTTCCTTGCTGTCCTTGCAGGCAGTTTTCATTACACGGTCATGTGATGAATGCAGATTGATACACAGAGGAAAATTACTACTTATGTAATAATGCTTCAGCAGCAACTTAAGGACTCTGAGCAAGATCAGGACCAGCAATGCCCACAATTGTCCTAGCCCCTACGTCCAAGATATATTACTATAAATGATCAAAGGTAAAAAACAGGAGGTCAGGAAAGCTGAATGCTGCTGAACAATCACAAACTGACAGAGCCAGAAACAAGATGCATGTTTGTCAAGAAATCTTGTCCCATCCTCTGTCTCTTGTCAACCTTGTTGCCTCTAAGAAACCATTAGGATAGAGAACAGAGTGCCATATGATGTAGTTACATGACAAGGAATACTTAGGATCATCGCATGCAATTCCTTTCCTTAAGATTACGCTGAATTATGGGGAGCTCCCTATCTCATCAAATCCTGTTGTGAGGTATGACTTCTACAAAACCTAATCCACTGCTGAAAAATTACCGTCAGTGGCAGCACTAGGGGGGTGCAGAGAGGCTGAACTGACCTTAGTAACACCACAGATTACCATTTTATTGGTTCTATTTCCTGCAGTCCCTCAGACCCCAGCTTGATGTAGGTCCTACAACAAAGTTTTACAATACCTTTGTCCCTTTCCCCAGAGAATTATACAATCCACATTGGCAATAAAGTCAAAAGCAAGAGTAGGAAAAGCAAAGCGCAAATTAATCACAAATAACATGCTTAGCCTGAACTGCAACACATGAATCACCCTGTTCTAGGATCCAAAGCTTTTAACGCCTTTCAGAAGTTACACAGCCAACCCCATTATGATATGGCTGAAAGAAGAAGAGTCTATGGACATTAAGGTGCAAGATACAGTGTGCCAGCTGCTTAAAGGATAAAGAATAAGCTAAGTAAGATATATCCAGATCAATAGACCGTGATCCATGTCAATCAAACTGTATTTCATATATTTTGTTTAAAAATCCCAAGGCATGTACCTAACTTGAATTAAACAAGCAGACCTGTGGCATTAATACAAATAGGCACAAGGTTAATAGTTAAAACAAACATAGAATTCTTTCCAAGACATGTAGTGCATTTCAACTCTAGAAAAGGTAAGACTCCCCACAGATTTCACACATCAAAGTAACTGCCAGCTAAAGCCAAACTTCAGTATTTTGAGTAATGCTGCAAGCTGGGATTTAACTTACTATGGTGGGCTTGACCATAGAAAGAACAAACTGGACTCTGCAGATCAAGCCAATTTACAAGGAACCCTCCTGTATCGATGGGCTCATCTATAAGGGAAGAAATAAATGCACATACCTGCAAATTATAAGCAAGTTGCAGCAGTGTTCCTTTGTCTCAACAGCAGTTTGGCAAAAACGATAATATGTGAAGCTCTCCTTTGTAATATCCACATGGCCGCAAATCAAGATGGCGACTGTGTCATTGTTTTGGGGGGGGGAGTGAGGAAGGTGAAGGGAACCTGTAGCACAGCACCCAGAGATGAGGAGAAGAGTGGCCACCATGAGGAAGAGGAGGAGAGCTGCAGAGAAGGAAGGGGGGTTTCTTTGCCGCTCCAGTGGAAGGTGAGATGAAGCAGCAAAGAACTGCCCCCCTCTTCCATCTCTGAGCAGCTGGCCAGGAGGCTCCTACCATCCTTTTGCAGCCAGAATCGGAGGCTGCTGCCACTGCCACTGCCGCCACCAGTTTGGGTGAAGGGTGGACAGGTCTCCTCCTCTTCCTTGCAGTGGCCGCCCTCCTCACCATCTTCAGGTGCTGTACTGTCAGATCCCCTTCACCTCCCCCCACCCCCATGAAACAGTACAGTTTTGACAGTACAGTTTAAAAAAGGAAAAAGAAAGCACATGATCACTAGCACTTTTGGGTGCTTGACAGCAAGCCCACACCTGTGCACGTCCAGCCAATCAAATGAAGATTGCTCCCCCTTGGTACCTCGCAAGAAATCGCATCAGTGTTCGAATGAGTAGGAATATGCATTTCCTGTGAAGCTTTATAAAAAATACAGGAAAAGCCATGGAGTGTTTGGAGTTTTGCCCCCCCCCCTTCACAATACATCAAATCACCGCAGGATCGCATTAGGACAAAAGGTATTCTCCTTGCATTCTCTCTCTCTGGCTTTTCTTCGCAAACGAAGATTCAGGAAGGACTCATCCCGCGCTTTCTGCAAGCGCGCTGATGACTAAAAAGGCCAATCCGAGATAAACAAGTCCGGTTGCAAAAAGCACAGCAGAAGGTCTCCTTGGGTGATGTTTTTGGGTTGTGATTCTTTCTGCGTTGTCGTTTCTCTTCAAGACTTGTTCGTCGTGAGTTCTCAAATAAGGCTGCAGCATTGTGGATAGTGCGTCTCCATGCCTCCCGATGTGAGGCCAGGGCGGACCACTGTTGGTGAACAATTTGGCCAAGCCTGAGATGTTGTTTCAGGGAGTCCTTGTATCGCTTTTTTGGAGCGCCCCTCTTACGCTGACCCGTGGCGAGTTCACCGTAGAGTAGTATTTTTGGGAGGCGATGGTCCTCCATCCTAGAAACGTGCCCTGCCCAGCGCAGCTGTGTTCTCAATATCATGGCCTCAATGCTGGTGATCCCTGCTTGCTCAAGGACAGCAACATTCGTCACATAGTATGAGGAGGTTTTTCACCATCTAGACAGTGTCCTAGTTATCATTCACTAGAAACCAGACATTTAAGCTGCTATATTATAGTGCTAGCAATGGTTCCCGGACTTGGGTCCCCAGTCCTCTGACTATTGGCTATCCTGGCTTGAGCTTCTGAGAACCAAAGTCCAGTATGTACAAACTCAGGTTTAGGGACCACTACACCAACTACAATGGATATTGTAGCCCCTGGAGATTCTGCCCCTCAGAACTTGCAGGATGTATACGCCTTCAAGTCACCTGTTGACTTATGGCAACTCCATGAATTTCATAGGGTTTCCTTAGGTAAGGAATACTCAGAGGTGGGTTGCCAGTTCCTTCCTCTGAAATACAATTACAGCACCTGCTATTCATTGGTGGTCTCCCATCCAAGTATTAACCAGGGTTGACCCTGCTTAGCTTCCAAGATCAGACAGGATCTGGTGCCTTTAGGGTACTTAAGCCTTGGTGTTCCCTGGAGTAGCTGAAAATTCACTTTTGGTTTTGAAAAACATTTTTTTAATATTAAACTGTGCAGGGGGCTTTTGAAACATATTTTAAAGGTAAATTATCATTCCTGGAAGATTCAGGGAGAGGTAATTCACTTGAGGGAAGCGGGGAAGGGGGTCAACTACCAGAAAAAATGGTAGTTGACCTGAGCTGCATCTGTGAAACAGGACACAAAATACATAAATCATGTGCAAAAAATGCAGCTACATCCATTGAATACTGGATATATTTTCTCAGAATTAATTTTGAATCCCTAGCAGAATAAATACTTTCCCCCAATACTAGGGGGAAACCTTCAGATATGTAATAGCTCCTTGGTGTTAACAATTTCATGATTTTTGTTCAGTTATCTGTGGCTCAAGGGGTGAAGAAGCAGCTCTCCCCTTTGTAAGAGTCTCTTTCCAACTTATTTTCAGACTGACAGAATTAGAGGCAGGATACTGGGCACCATGGTGCAGAGCATGTATTTTGCTTGGGAAGACTCAGTGAACGATCTCTTTTTGCTGGCTTGCCTACCATACCTAGAG
Source organism: Gambelia wislizenii (assembly GCA_030847615.1). Taxonomy (NCBI): domain Eukaryota; kingdom Metazoa; phylum Chordata; class Lepidosauria; order Squamata; family Crotaphytidae; genus Gambelia; species Gambelia wislizenii. The sequence goes on from JAUMIR010000001.1 coordinate 343,033,198, forward strand.
TTGGGAAGGAATGTTCTGGGCCAAATTTATTTTTTTTAAATAATTTTTATTATTTTTTAAAAAATTAAACGACATACAATTTCTACATAAAACTTAACAAACATATATAACAGTGATTCCCTCCACCGAGGGACTTCCCTTTACATTCATCCCTCTTTCCAAAATACCATTGTTTCCAACTCAGGTTTGCTTCCTCTCCCCTTTATTAATACAAATTCTAAAAATTTACTCCATTTTTCACCAAAAACATTCTTATTTAGCCCTCCTTTTTTTTCTTTAACCATATTTGTTAATTTCTCATTTATAGCTATATTCCATACTTCATCATACCATTCTTCTATTTTGTATTCACCTTGTATTTTCCATTTCTTTGCTATTATTAACCTTGCTGTTGTCAACAGATTTGTTAGTAAATCCTTAACAATTTGAGATTCTTGTATTTTTTCACAATATGATAATAATGCTATTTCAGGGCTTAAAGGTATATTTATCTCCAGTATTTCACTTATTTCCTTCATTACTATTTTCCAAAATTTCTGCACATATTTGCAATTCCACCACATATGAATATATGTTCCCAATTCTTGGCATCCCCTCCAACACTGTGCTGAATACTTTTTATCTATTTGATTCAATCTTACTGGGGTTAGGGTCAAATTTATTAAATTTCTATATCACTTTTCTAGGAAAAATTGGCATTGAAGCCTGGGGACTGTAATGACATTCAAACAAAAACCAGCACTGTTAAAACCACCATTAAAAGCAGTAATAATGAGAGGTGAGAGCCACCACGTGTATACTGGACCCTTGCCCTTCTTGGTTTATAAAAGCAGCCAGAGGGAGACTGGATGAGTAGGTAATGGGAGTACTGAGTGTCTCAGTTAGCAAGGCAGAGCTCCATCCTGCATAAAAGAAGCTGCCATGAGCCCCTACTAAAAAGAAACAAAACATCTCCCTCAACCCAATTACACTGGATAATTACTGTCCAGTTCCAATATTTCTTTTTTAGGCAAGGTTCTGGAGTTTCTGGATGAAATGGATGATCTAGATCCATTTCAATCTGGCTTCAGGCCTGGCTATGGGACAGAGACAGTGTTGGTCACCTTGGTGGATGACCTACACAGGGAACTGTATAGGAGGAGTGTGACCCTGTTGGTTCTTCTGGACCTTTCACTGGCTTTTGATACCATCTACAATGGTATCCTTCTGAGCCATGTCTCTGGGATGGGACTTGATGGCACTGTTCTGCAATGGTTCCAGTCCTTTTTGGAGGGATGAACTCAGAAGGTGGTGCTGGGGGATTTCTGTTGGCCCTCAGTATTCCTCAGGGCTCAGTTTTGTCCCCAGTGCTATTTATCTGTCAGGAATTGGTTACTGAACCCTAAGTTTTAAAATGGCCAAACAACTGCAGAAATCATGTACAGTCATGATGACTGACACCATGACTCCATGAACTGCCAGTCATGCTAGTCATGCCACAGCTGCATGAGAAGGATTGCATCAGAAGAAGGGTTACTAGAGTACAAAGCCATGTAAGGTGAAATCTGATGCAATGTAACTATGTGTTTGGGTAAGCCAGTGCTGTGCTGAGATGTATATAAGAGAGCCAGGTCAGTGTTCATTCTCTTCCTATGATCCTCTGATGCCTGGCAGTAGCACTTTGTCTGTACGTACTGAAACTACTGAAGATTAAAAGCACCTCCTGTTTTCTGGACGCCAAACACTCTGTGTGTGAGTATTCTTGGGAAAGGGCTGCTACCTAGGCTGCTGAGACAGTTTTTGGCTTCTGCTGGGGATTGAATGTCCTATCATCCCCTGACATTATCATCTACATGAAACTGCTGGGAGAGGTTATCCAGAGTTTTGGAGTTGAATGGCACCAGTATGCTGATGATCCAACCCCATCTCTCCTTTCCATTAAATTCCAATGAAACTATTTCTGTATAAACCAATGTCTGCTGTCAGTAATGGACTGGATGAGGGCACACAAATTGAAACTTAATCCAGACAAGACAGAGGTGTTCATGGTCAGTCGGAAGGCAGATCAGGGAATAGGTATTCAGCCTGTGTTGGATGGGGTTACACTCCCCCTGAAATTTCAGGTTCACAGCTTGGGTGTGCTTCTAGACACAGATCTGAGTCTGGATACCCAGGTTTCAGCGGCAGCCATGAGTTTCCATAGCTAAAACTGATGTGCCAACTATGCCTGCTCCTTAAGACATCAGATCTGGCTATGATGACACATGTTTTGATTATATCCTGTTTGGACTACTGTAACACACTCTGCTGCCCTTGGAAACTGTTTGGAAACTTCAATGGGTCCAAATGGACCTCCTGGTGCCTTATGAGGAGAGACTTAGGGAGCTGGGTATGTTTAGCCTGGAAAAAAGACGGTTAAGAGGCGATATGTTAGCCCTGTTTAAGTATTTGAAGGGATGTCACACTGAGGATGGAGCAGGCTTGTTTTCTGCTGCTCCAGAGACTGGAACACGGAGCAATGGATGCAAGCTCCAGGAACAGAGATTCCACCTCAACATGAGGAGGAACTTTTTGACAGTCAGAGCCGTTCGGCAGTGGAACACACTCCCTCGGAGCGTGGTGGGGTCTCCTTCCTTGGAGGCTTTAAACAGAGGCTGGATGGCCATCTGTCGGGGATGCTTTAATCAAGATTTCCTGCGTGGCAAGGGGGTTGGACTGGATGGCCCTCGTGGTCTCTTCCAACTCTGCAATTCTATGATTCTATGATTCTATGAAATGCTGCAGCCAGGTTACTGACTGGGGCAGGTTATAGGGATCATATAACCCTCTTGCTGAAACAACTCAGCTGGATGCTGATCCATTTCCAGATAGAATTTAAAGTGCTGGCTATGACCTTTAAAGCCCTGCATGGCTTGGAACCTGACTATTTGAAAAACCATATCTTCCTATATAAGCCTGCCTGTGGTCTAAGATCTGCAGCAGAAGGCTTTCTCTATTTCCCACCACCATCCCAGGCATGACTGATAAGAGCACAAGATAGTCTTCTCAGTGGTTACTCCCAAGTTATGGAACTCCCTCCCCCAGGAGGTCCAGTTGGTCCCCTCTTCCTGCTGCCTTTCTGTCAGCAAGTAAAGACCTTTTTATTTAAGGAAGCTTTTGGGTTTTGGTGTGTTGTGGTAGATAAGGCTTTTAATGCGGGGTGTAGTGCTTTTATTTTATTATGTTTTAAGCATCTTTTAATGCTGTTTTTAATTCTGTTTTTAACATTTTTAAAAGGAGAAATGTAGTTTAATTGTGTTTTAACTTTTTAATTAAGAGTTTTTAAAAACTGTATTGTGCTTTTAAAACTTTGTACATCATCTTGGATCCTATGCAGGAAGAAAGGAGGAATATAAATTAAATAAATAGCTAGATAAAATAAAAAGAAGAAAATAACAGCATGTAACAAGTTAAGACTGACTTGGATTTTTTTGTTTTTTATATATAATTTTTATTAATTTTCACACAACTTATATTTGAACACAGAACAATGGATACAAGCACCAGGAACAGAGATTCCACCTCAACATTAGGAGGAACTTTCTGACAGCAAGAGCTGTTTGGCAGTGGAACACACTCCCTGGGAGCGTGGTAGGGTCTCCTTCCTTGGAGGTCTTTAAACAGAGGCTGGATGGCCATCTGTCAGGGGTGCTTTGATCGTGATTTCCTGCATGGCAGGAGGTTGGACTGGATGGCCCTTGTGGTCTCTTCCAACTCTATAAATCTATGATTCTAGGATTCTTGTATAATTTGTTCTGTTTTGCCTTCTCCTGCTTCTCGTGCCTCCTTGCATGAGTCATCAGGAGCTATTTACACCATGTTCCTCACCTGGTTCTTGTCTGGATTTCAACTGATTCTTGGTTGAACTGATGAGTGTGTACATGGTCCTGACTGGCACAAAGCACAGACTAGGTCTCCTACAGATCCATTCCTTCTCTATGATTCAATACATTAGTACCAGTTTTCTCCCTGGAATTTCAGTTTCACTCTGTAGTAAACTAATGACAGATATATTCAGAATATTGACTTCAAATAATGTCAAGGCCACTGCTATTTTTGCACTGGAAATCTGTCCTAATGCTTTCCCAATGCATGACAGCTCTTTGTACCTTGCTACTGTATGAAAGAGAATATACAACACATTTTGTCAAAAATATTTTAATGTCAAAACATCAAGTAGCCAGGAAGGATTATTTTCCCCTTGTACATTTTTTTGGCTTGCCCTCCTCTGGACGCATTCCAGTTTGTCAATATGCTTTTTGAATGTTGGTGCCCGGAAATGAACACAGTATTCCAAGTGAGGTCTGACAAAATCAGAATCGAGTGGCACTATTACTTCCCTTGATCTAGATACTATACTCCTATTGATGGGTTTTTTAGTTGCCACATCACACTGTTGATAGTTAATTGTTCTGGAAAATTGTCAGCTGCTAGAGTGGAAAAGCTCAAAAAAGAAAGTGTTATGTCAGCAAATAGCTGTGAAAGTGGAAAAAAAAATCCCAGTTAACAAATAAAGGTGAAACTGACTTGTGAGCATCAATTTCCTAAGTATGGCTTGGCATATCTATGTGTGTGTATGAGAGAGAAATGAGCCTTGGAAAGACCTATTGACTGCAGAAAGGTAGCCAGGCAGCAAACCTCAAATGAAGAATTGTTCCTGCTTAAAAGGAATGTGTTCCACAAGCCAAAGGCCTTTGCTTTCCAAACCACTACGACTACAGGCCCCTTTACACCCCCCTAGGCATGGGGAACAACTTTTACATGAGTGACTGCTACCTGGCATGGATGGAATAATGCCTAGGTGACCCCCCCCCCAGCACACACATTCATTCAGAGCCAACCTGCCCATTGTCTTGTTTCTAGGCATGCAGGTGGGTGCCTATACCACAGGTCTAAGAGTCCAGAGTCTATGCTAGTAAAACCTCCCATAGCTGGCAAACAGGTAGTTCAAGCATAGCCCAGAGGCAGAATCCAAGAATAGGACCAGGGTCAAAACAGGGTCCTACAAGAAAGTTAGATAAACCAAATGAAGAAGATCCAAAGCCTGATTCAAACAACAATCCAGGATCAACCCAGTCCTGTCCAACACAGGAAGCAGGCAGGGATATTCCAAGAGGCCAAATCAAAACAAAGTCCAAGGTCAGGCAACAACAGATATGCCACAGGTAGGCTCATAAGGATTCAATGAACAGGCAGGATCAGACATTTAGCGCAGTTGTTGATGTCATTTATTTGACTGAGCCAGTTCTGAAGCTGTTATGGCTGGCTTACATGAAGCTCATGCAGAGCCGGTCTGCAGGTAGTCCTACATTCAGTCTCCCTAGAAGGAGGACCTACACATGAAGAGACCTCTTACTCACAAGGATCCTCCTCCTGCTAAGGAGACCTCCCAGCAAGCACTCCTTATGCCAAGACTCCTTTTGAGAGTCTTCACCAAGAGGTGCTCCCACAGACTGGGAGAGGATCTAGCTCTACATCTGACTCTGGGGTCATGCTGCCTATGCCCAGGGGCGCACTCTCTGGTATCTCTGATAGTCAGAAGTCCTGGGTCTGCAGAGGCAGCTACTTCCTCACTAGCTGTAGACTTGGGGGGGTGTCTCTCACCTGTCCTCACTAAAGGAGTCCTTTGGCAAGAGCATGACAGTTATAACCTTGAAGCCACTACCCAGAAAAGTCCAAATTCCTTAGAAAAGACCAATGTCACACATGTGGCTGGGTCATTTAAATTTTAGCCCAGTTATGCAGAAGGTATTTATAGAATATTAGCTCCCCTGTAGGTTAACAAACCTGTCAAACTAAAGGAGCACTGAATATGTCTTAGCAATAGACTTAAATGGGTTAATAAGCAGTCTTCTAATAAATGAAAGAACAATATTATCACTTCTCTAGAAAGGGGCCACCTCATCTTTCTTGGCCCTCATGTGCTGCTGCCACATTGCAGAAATAATGCAGTTTGACACCACTTTAACTGCCATGGCTCTATGCTATGGAATTCTGGGATTTGTAGTTTTGTGAGATATTTCATAGCCTTCTCTGTCAGAGAGCTCTGGTGCCACAACAAACTACAAACCCCAGGATTCCATAGGATGGAGCCGTGATAGTTAAAATGGTGTCAAACTGCATTATTTCTGCAGTGTGGCAGCAGCCCAAGATTACAGTGGCTCTCAAAGTCAAATAAAATAAATGCAAGTAAAGGACATTAAAAAAACACACAAAAATGCACTACAAATATACACACACACGTACTATAAATATAGAAAGTTGTGGTTAAATTATTTACTTTGAATTGAGAGAGAGAGAGAAGGAGAGAGAGAAAGATCTTGATTCAGAGTTTGTAACCAAAAGATTTTGTATCTGTTGAGATAGCAAAGAAAAAGACATAGGGTTACAAGGATTAATGAATGATGAAGAAGGGACTGAACTATCTTCAAACTCCAGAAGTTCTAAAAGCTTCCTAAATTGCCTGCCCAGTCACGTATGTGTGAGAGAGCACAGAAGCCACAGCGAAGACTGTACAAGACTGCCACCCACTAACACCACTGTAACTCTAGTGTTCTACAGCTTCTGTTTCTGAGCTTGGGCTTGACTTTTGTTGGCTTGCTTGCTTGACACTCTTTTTTCTCCTTCTTCTCCCCACTTTTTTGAAGCTTCCAAGCAAACAGGGTATAAGCAGTTTCAACTGAGATTTATATTTATTTTATCTTATTGATTGATTGATTGATGTATTTATACCCCGCTCTTCAGCCACAAAGGTTCTCAGAGTGGCTTACAAATTGTTAAGCAATAGCACTTTACACATCTACACCACATTAAGTGGTTTCCAATGGGTGTTAGCTAATTGCCCCCACAAGCCGGGTACTCATTTTACCGACCTATGAAAAGATGGAAGGCTGAGTGAACCTTGGAGCCCTTGGGATCAAACTAACTATATAACACTTTTAAACTCCTAAGACACATTCATCCTGGAAGCATACCAGTCAGAATAGTCATGATGATGAAAAGAGAAGCTGAGAATCAAACACACTAAATTCTTGGTCAATCTTGAGTATATTCGGGTGTATTTTTGATATCTACAAGTCATTCGATAACAAAAGTTCTCAGGGTGTCCTGCAGAATAAGAACAAGCAAGTTAAATGACAACAGCTGACAGCAATTTGCCAAAATGTGATGCAGCATTACAACAAACTCCCACTGGATATCCAAAACAAAGTGCAAGGAATGAAATGGAACAGCAGAAAACAAGATGGAAATGTGGGGTGGAGAAGAATATTCACCCAGCACCAAAAAGGTACTGAAATGGGTGCCAGGTGACCCTGACAAAGAAGGATGCTGCACAGGTAGGTCTCCAGTACCAGAAAAGCAGTCCTCTTTCACTCATAACCACCCAGTGCACTTCCTCTGCCAGAGGCACTCCTTCCTCAATTATTTGAATCCAGATACTTCCAGTCTTGTAGGTCAATACTATGCATTGTCCTGGACAAAGGGTCCTTGATTCTGCTGTAAGGTTCCTTGTACCAGTGCAAGGAAACATCTTGTGCGAAGGACAGGTGTCAGGCATGACTACAGAGCAATGAAATGGGTTCATGTTCCCTAAAAAAGATTTCCATTCTCAGTGTGGATTTGTTTTTCAGGCACTTAGAAGCTGCCACACGGAATGGCTAGCTACTTGTTTCCCCAGTTTATCCACCCTCAAGTGAGGTGGGAAATTGGCTGGGTTACCAAGTGGCATTTTTTAGAGGCTTTATTTATGCTGCTTGCAAGTGATGCTTGCCCTGTACAATTCACTGCTCAAGGCCATTTGCCTGGACAGCAAAAGCAGGATGAAATTATTAAGAAAGTTTTCAGCCTTGTTCTTAAAACAAGTGCTGAAGAAATTTGAATTTTCATTTCTTTTCTTCCAGAGAACAAAAGCAGAAGAAAATAAAATGGACAGTGAGGTAGAGAGACTTTACATCTGAATGTTTACATTCTTTTTTCCTAGCAAAAGCCTATCCCCAGTTTGATTAGGAGGTAGGAAAAGTTTGGTAAAAGGGCAGGTTGCACAGGAACTTAGAGTAATGAAACCAAATGTTGCTAAAGATGTTACCTTTGCACATAAAGACATACCATCTGATAAAAAAGAGAAGGAGAATTCTGAAGACCAAAAATTAGAAGCATTAGTATCACCTTGCTGGATCAAATCACAAGCTGATTTAATCTTGCACACTCCTTATAACAGTGATAAGTCATAATCCTCTGGGAAGGATCCCAAAGCAAGGCATAAGAATGCCATTCTTTGCTGTTTATTCCCAACATCTGGTACACTGTCATAGAATATAGAGGATCAATTTTATGTCTCACATGGTTAATAGCCATGGGTAAATATGTGCCTTGTGAACTGTTTAGCCCTTGTTTAAAACCGTCTGAGTTCATAAATCCATATTCATTCCTTGATGGTGCCACATCATGTGATGCTTTCAATAGGAGAAAGATTCATTTTCAATCAGACACCACATACAGCACTTGCAAATCAGCGCACGTTAAACATAATGTTTTAACCAGTCCACACAATAATCTCTAAACCACCAAGTGATAAACACTGAGGTGGTTTCAGGTTTAGTCATTTTTAAAGAAAGCTATTGAACTCAATGGGACAAATTGGTCATTACTAAAGTTCCATTGATTTCAGAGCACCTATTTTAAGCATGACTAACAGGAACCAATCTACCATAATACATTTTCCACCCTTGTAGATATTTGTGGAACCAGTTGTAAGTTAGTGGCCATGATTTCATCTCATGACAATAAATTCCCATACACTGCATGAAGAAATACCCCATTTAACTTGTCCTATGCACTGATGACCCATTTCTTTTGATCACCTCAGGTTCTGGTGTTTGGAAAGACAAAAATAAAATAAAATAAAATTGCCCAATCTCCACAGCATTCTTGATTTTATAAATCTTTATCATTTTTCCCTAGTCTAAAAAGGTTACCACTTTATAAAGAAGTGTTCCAGCTTCTTAGTCATTTGACAATGGAATTCCATACACATCTACTTAGAAGTAACCCCCATCGACTACACTTGAGTTGTTAATCTTCCTTTCTGTACTTTCTATACTTCTGCAGTATCTTGTTTGAAAATGGCTTCATGTATTACAAATATCTATGTCACTTCACTCAGGAGATGTTCAGAGTGGAGCAAAATTTTTAAGCATAAAAAAGCTTATTTAAAAGTTTACATTAAAAGGCCCTGGGCAAATAAAAATGTCTTTCCTTAAAATGTCTACACTAAAAGAGAGCATGGGAGAGCATGCTATAACCAGAAACAGCTACTTCCCGAGTCACTACATGCCCTCCTTCAGAAGGTTGAGTGTGGAGCTAGAAAAAGGATCTTGAGGGTGACTTCAGACTCGGGATGGGTTTGTGCAGGAACACCCAGATCCTGAGCCAATAAGGGCTTTAAAGGTAAAAATGAGCACTGGAAGCAGTCTGGTAACCAGTTCAATTGTTTCAAGACTGGTGAAACATGTTTCATTTGACTGCTCTCAGAAATGTGTCAAACCACTCAGAAAGGTTCCACTGGAAAACACCAAGAGAAGACACAATGGTGATGAAGTAGTCCAAGTTGCTTCTCTTCTCCAGAACTGGCAAAGAGTAGCCACTGAGATGCTCTCTGTGCCTGGCTGGATTCACATCAAAGTTTGCCAGCTGGCATGCCATTTTCTTCACTGAGCCCAACATGTGGGGAAAACAGAGAGCTGAACATATTCTATTCAGTGGAAGAGGGCACTTGTATCAACTCTGAATTAACTCTGTATCCCAAAGTATCACCAAGGCATCAACAGGAGCACCCACTATGCAGAACTTTGAAGATTTTTGTGTGTGAGAGGGATTATAGCTCCCAGAATCCTTCACACAGCATGGCAATGCTGCAAGCTGTACAGCTGTGTCAACTGTATTATATAATGGCACAATACTTGCCATTTTATTTCAGTTTCTTTTCCTAATAAATCTTTACAAAGAGGCTCTCATTTAAGTGTAACAGGATCATTACCATTGGGTCAAGACAGAACTAAGACATGGTACAGTTAAGAGGTAGGTAATCATCACTAATGCCTATTTATGCGTAGAATGTCATTTGGCAGGTGACCTGATTTAATAAACAAACAAATGGTATCCATCCTCTACTCTCTTGAAGCCCTTGCTTCATCTCTTTCCTTGCTCACTCCCATACCAGCCCATGCTACAATATTCAAAATTCTGTGAAACCTGAAATATGAGAGCCAGAAGATGTATATGCAAATCTAAATTTCATTGAAGAAGACTTTGACCCACTCCCCCCCGGTCACAACCAACCATGCTTATTCTTGGAAGAGTAATGACTTGGGTCAAATCCTAAGTAGTATCATCTGAAGATTCTAGCATCTCTCTATCTTTCCCTCTCTCTCCCTTTCTCTGTGTCTGAGTGTGTGTACACACAGAAGTTCATATATTGAAATGCACATCCACACTTATTCTAAATAAAGTACACAAGGATCTCCAGCTACATTTCTTCAGTTACAAGCTGTGGATTCAGCCATATGCTGAAGAGTATCTCCAACTGCTTCCAGATGGTTTGGGCCCTTCGGGGCAATGGAAAGGAGTTGGTGGCAATGGTTATTGATACCATCCTGCTATGCTATTCCAACTGGGTTACTTGACTGTGGGCACTTAGAAAGTATTTCCGAATGGGCACAGCCTTAGACCACAGTGTTGTCAAAGGTGCAACTTTTCTTGCGCTGTTTTTTTTTTTAAATCACCCCTGAAAAATACTATAATAGTAGTAGCCCTTTGTTTAAGCAACTGCATTATCAGCCCAGGATTAAGTGATATGCTCAAGGTGCAGGAACTCGAGTGCAACACTCTTTTCCCAGAGAGAGCTAGATAATATGCTTGTTCCCTACATCAGTGTTTCTTCATGACAATTTTTGCAAGGCTAGGCTGGAATAACGATTACTAAAGCAAAGGCAGCTGCGTGGCTTGTGGCTGATGCACTACAGCTCATGCTTAACAAAGCAAGAAAGGGAATAACAAATGTGTATCCTTGCTGCACATTGATTTAAAAGATAAATATCTTCACATAAGGTAACAGACCTATGGAATGGCAGAAATGCTCCATTTGATGCTTCATATCAGAACTACATGATTTCTAGGACTAAATACAAAATATGATTTTATTTTTTGAGATCTTCCCTCAGTCATTCCCACAGTGTTAAATAAGATTCATGGGCTGTCTAAAGGGCAAAAATACTCCTCGCAGAATGCGAGGAGAAGATGAGCTGTCCCAATAGCAATCTGCATTGCTTCATTGTATTGTGTTCTCAATATCATGGCCTCAATGCTGGTGATCCCTGCTTGCTCAAGGACAGCAACATTCGTCACATAGTCAGTCCAGTGTATATTTAGGATTGTGCGTAGACAGCGCTGATGAAAGCGCTCGAGGAGTCGTAGGTGGTGGCGATAGGTGACCCATGTTTCAGATCCATAAAGGAGGATCCACAATGCTGCAGCCTTATTTGAGAACTCACGACGAACAAGTCTTGAAGAGAAACGACAACGCAGAAAGAATCACAACCCAAAAACATCACCCAAGGAGACCTTCTGCTGTGCTTTTTGCAACCGGACTTGTTTATCTCGGATTGGCCTTTTTAGTCATCAGCGCGCTTGCAGAAAGCGCGGGATGAGTCCTTCCTGAATCTTCGTTTGCGAAGAAAAGCCAGAGAGAGAGAGAGATTGTATTGTGAAAGAGTGGGGCCAAAACCGGCAAAAACTCCATAGGAAAAACCTTTGCAGCTTTTCCTGGAATTTAAAAAAAACAGTGAGGGAGGGGAATGCACATTCCTGCTTGTTGGGACAAGCGATTCACTATGAATTGCTTTCCCATACAGAGGAAGTGCAAACCTGATTGGCCAGATGAGCGTGGGGGTGGGGCTTGCTAACAGGGCAAGCACTCGCTGCTGCCATGTTGGATTTTTGCCTTAGAGAACAGTTGCTAAGGTGATAAAATGGGGTATTGTGTTTTCTCTTTTGTTTTCTCCTTTTTTGGGTAAAGGTGAAATATCGCTTATGCACAGCCTGGAAATAGTGTTAAAAATTTTCAGTGGCAGCAGATTTAAAAATGCGAGTAATTCACTCATGGCTGCCATCTTGGCTAGAGAGCATGCAAAGTTTATGGGGGCTCTAAAACCATTAAGTCAAGTTACAGCTGCTGTGTCCAGTTCTGAGCACCACAATTCAGAAAGGATATTGACAAATTGGAGTGTGTCCAGAGGAGGGTGACTAAAATGGTGAAAGGTCTGGAAACCATGCCTTATGAGGAGAGACTTAGGGAGCTGGGTATGTTTAGCCTGGAAAAAAGATGGTAAAGAGGCGATATGATAGCCCTGTTTAAGTATTTGAAGGGGTGTCACATTGAGGATGGAGCAAGCTTGTTTTCTGCTGCTCCAGAGACTGGAACATGGAGCAATGGATGCAAGCTCCAGGAACAGAGATTCCACCTCAACATTAGGAGGAACTTTTTGACAGTAAGAGCTGTTCAGCAGTGGAACACACTCCCTCAGAGCATGGTGGGGTCTCCTTCCTTGGAGGTCTTTAAACAGAGGTTGGATGGCCATCTGTCAGGGATGCTTTGATCGTGATTCCTGTGTGGCAGAGGGCTGGACTGGATGGCCCTTGTGGTCTCTTCCAACACTACAATTCTATCATTCTATGATTACTGAGGAGCGATAGGTTTCTTTTGGCCCCATAGAGACAACACCTTTGTTTTTACATCCAGGCTTATCTAGAAAGCCTTTCTTTACATTTGCTAGATTTTATTCCTCCCTAGACTTTAGGCCAATATGATGTTCCTCAGTTTCAAGGCTAGCATTTGGGAAAGAGTATTTCCACTTTCTCTATCCTTACTGACATGAGTAATCCTTGCACAAATTAATATTTCATCAGCTAATTTGGATGACTTGCTCAAATATTTGTCAGAATTCATACCATTTTAAATGGCATGGCACTTCAGAAATAGATTGTGTATTTATACAGGGCTAGTTGTATTGGACCACACCCCAAGAAACTGTGTGTGGTCTACTCCAGTCTAAATATTCCATTACTGCAGAAGTCCTTCCTTCTGTGTGGGAGGGAAAAAAAGTCCTAATTGGCCCTACCTGTATGGGCTTCAAGTCTCTGGTGATATACATTATGTGTAACCAGAGGCTGCTGATAAAAATGACATGTCCATGTTGAATTGCCATGACTCCTACTGTCTCCGGTGGCAAAGAAGATGGCTCACCAAGCAACATAAAGTCAAAATATTATGCATTTCTATGTACCCACCAATCAATGACATGGAGCAGGTTTGCACAATCTAACCAAACAAAGGGGAAAAATATGACACAGCAATACCATTTTCAGGAGCAATCCCATGTTGTGCGTATCTGATAGCTTCATCTTCAGTGATAAAATATACATACTTGGTTACCCCAGAAAAGTGACAGACCTGACATATCAAGGACTGCTTTCCACTAGGGGAAGAAATGAAATTGTGTCTACATGTATTTCATCCCCATCCTCTGAGGTGTACAGATAGGCTAGCTATAGTGCTGTTGTTGGTGCACAGTGATATAACAGAGAGAGAGAGAGAGAGAGAGAGAGAGAAGGAAGGAAGGAAGGAAGGAAGGAAGGCAGGCAGGCAAGCAAGCAAGCAAGCAAGCAGGGGGGAGTATATGAAAATGAGATCCACACCTTGGAAAAATGGGAATAAAATCGAGTTACATCTTTGTATCTATTCACAAGCAAAGTGATACGCTTGCACATAGTACTCTAGGTAATAAATGACAAAACAGACAATCCAAGAATGTTCTATAATACCATCAAGTATGCAAATGCATATACTATAACACCAGAACATTAAAAAGAACATCAGATTAGCAGACCAATAAAATCAGAAAGGGAAAGGGTAGTAGCTCTGTGGTAGAGTGTGCACTTTGTATTTAGTAGGTCCCAGGGCTCCTAACATCCATGGGAAGGGCTAGGGGAAACCCCTGCCTAAAGACCCGGACAGTCTTTGCCACTGAGCTAGATGGATCAAATGCTCTCACTAACATAGGGCTGCATTCTCCAACCTTATACATCTGATCCACTGGTAGTGAAATCTGACCTAATTTTGCTGACACTCTGCTCTACCTTCCTGAAGCTCCAAGTTGCCAAAGGCCCTGCCTGATGGCTACTGAGTGGACCATTCACTTGCCTTCTGGCTGATAGCCCTGCAAATCTCCCAGTCTCCCTGGTTGCTATCCCTGACAATAAGAAAACTACTGTACCCTCACTTGAGTTTTCTTGAGAAGCTGGTTTAGATCACTGGAGTTTTAGATTTCTTTCCCTTCCATAAAGGGCTCTCAGCCTCAGCTTCATCGGTATTCTCCATGGTGCTGATCAGTTTAGAGATTCAGAATGAGGCTGGAAAGAATCTGAGCCTTCCCACACAAACTATGCACATCAAGCATGTACACACACAACCCTACTGAATGATGCATAGAGCTCTTGTATAATAATAATAATGCAAAGATAGACGCACCTCAGTCCTTGCCCTTTGGCTGAGAAATAAAGCATAAGGGACAACAAAGACAATATACTTTTGATGGCAAGGAGAGAACTCAATGCCTTCAGTGGTAGTGAGAAGAGAGACACTGTCGACATCCAAAGTGATGAACTGGGGTATACAGAACAAATGAATTAAAGGATGGGTGAAAGATAGGTGAGAGCTGGACCCGTAATGCTACATTACAACCAGCACTCTCTGCACTGACTAAAAATCAGAGAAACTTGGCTGAAAAATGTGGGCATTGTGTTAGTGAGCAAAGTGGCTTTTTTATGCCTGTCCCTCACCATTTATGGAATTGAATTCTCACAGTATTGCTCTCAAAAGGCTGCTGCTTCCTCTCTACCTCACTCAGAATCTGGAGTAGAATGAAGATAGATGATTACGTTTGGGGTGGGTTTCTTTTTTTTAAGCAATTCCAGAAACCAAACTGTCACATGGGGCTTAGTTTCAGGAACAGCTGATTTAAAGCAATTTCTGAAAACAGATAATTCATCCACCTGTCTTAAGTGATGTCTTGTAACATTTATATACAGGAGGGAGACATTTGCAAGCATTAGCCTGCCCTGCTTTCATGGTGGAGTAGGCTACCGCTTGCTAATTTGGGGGCTTTAATGCTCCAGTGACTATGGAATCCAAAGTGATACTATATTTTCAATCCCTTTCTCTTTCTTTCTCTTTCAACAGCACATTAAGTCTCCCCTCCCCTCCCATACACACATGCAAATTCCCTCACACTCACATATATCGCACCCACACACAATCACTCATACACTAAGAAATATAAACATGCACTCCTACACCACACATTTAAAATCAGTGGTTGCCACCCCCCTGTGGTTGGCTCCACTCTTCCATTGGCAACTGAATGGGGAAAACATGCCTTGTGCTAGGCTGTGGGGGAAGGAGAGATTTTTGCATGAAGCTGGGAGGCTGGGCTAGTTGGGTATTGAAAGGGCCCTCTCCAGAAGCATAGCTCTGGGAACTGGAAGAATGGAGAATATGTGACCTCTCAGCCTCCCCATCCACCCATCCCTGATGGTGAACAGAAGGGTTCAGCTCCTCAATGTATTGTCCCATACAGATATGCCTTTTCTCACCCATTCCCCTGTATCCTCTTTTCGCCCTGTGATGGCATGGCTCCTGCCTCTGTCCCCAAGGCCTTTCAGTCTAACTGTAATCTCAGCACAGCAGTAACATGTCATTCCCTCATTATCCCACTCAGCGTGATTTCTTTTTAATTGAGAAATTAAAGGCACTTATCCTTAAAGGCTCTGAGAAAAATCAGAGATATCAAGTATTTGATTCCTTGCTTCCCTTTCCCTCCAATTTGCGCCACAGCCTCATCCTCCAGGTCCACTCCCTTTAGTTTGGGGGTGTGTGGAGAGGCTGCAAGTATGCTTGAGGATGCCTTCAGAAATTCATGCTCTGACCCAAATGCTTCACTACCCTGGCTCTAAGTGACCACTAGTGAAAACACCTCCTGCATCCCACGTCATGAAGCTAAGTGGCTGCCTGTGCTAATTGGCCTTGGTTTACCTCTTGCTCTGCTCCTGCTCCCCACTTAAAAAAAAAACCTTCTGTGCCACGAGCTCCAGAGGGGTATTAATGGGACCAAGGCCAGGCTGTTCATTAGCAGAAAAATCAATTATAGGGAACTGCTAAAAGTTCTAATGCAACCCCTGGCTGGAATGGGAGCTGAAACAGAGGTCTGTAGGAAGAATGTTGTCTAAACCTAGAGAGGAGTTTTATTCCCCAACCCCTGCTGTCCTGGTACAAACCCTATTTATGTTCCTATTGGAAGCAGGTGGTCAGATTCCTACTAGTAGCAGTGGGAACAGAATATTTGCAGGAAAACAGTGGAAGGTATTTTTACTGTTCCTAATCCCCCTCACTTAGAAGAAAAATGTACTCAAGGTGAGTCATCAGACTCCCTCTACATGTTGGGATGTTTCATGGCAATAAACCCACATTTACCACTGAATATGGGCCATTCCACATGGTCAATCCAGAGTTCTTGAAAGAGGTACAAACATATATTTTACATTTTATATTTTTATATAATGTGGATGGGTTCTAAAACACATGTATTTGGACATCAGCATTCATGCCATGAGGGCAAGGTTTCCTGGCTTCTTCCACATCAGACACACTCTCAATGAGTATATAAGCGAGGAAAGACTACAGAACTCATAAGCTTTTAATGGATCCCTGTTACAGCTTTGAGTTTGGATACCCTCTGGGTGGAGTGTTTGGTGTCAAAGAGTCCTGCAAATTATCCTAATTCCTGTTTGAAGTCTTTTTCATTAGACACATTAAGTAACAATGTGTGCTTTATCAATA
This sequence comes from Gambelia wislizenii, assembly GCA_030847615.1. NCBI lineage: Eukaryota > Metazoa > Chordata > Lepidosauria > Squamata > Crotaphytidae > Gambelia > Gambelia wislizenii. The sequence goes on from JAUMIR010000001.1 coordinate 343,050,167, forward strand.
TGCACTGATTCCAAGAACAGAACACATGTAAAACTGGTTTGCGGAGCTGTGCCCCCTGCTGGTTGAAACTTATTTGGATTGAGACACATCAGTGGTCCATCAACTGTTTCTCAACACCTTTTAAGAAGTTATCTTTCCTCACCTCCCCTATCTTAAAGTGGAAAAAACTGGGAAGGGACCTTCTACATGCAAAGTTTATGATCAACCACTAAGCTACAGGCTGGAGTTGGGGAAAGAATAGGCTGTCATCAGCCATGGAACCACACTTTTGTAACCCTGGATTGTCCCCTAGAAGACCACCAAGGGCCCCAGGAACCCCACTTTTTGGTATGTTTCCCCCCCCAAAAAAAACCTATTGAAAGATCCAGAACATATGCAGGCATGCAAAAACATCCTCCCTCCCAAATACCTCTTTTTGGCTGTATATTGTGTCACTGCCAGCCACCATTTTGGCCAATATACAGGTGAAGAAAGAATTTCTTTCCTTTGATTTGGAGGGAGAGAAAGGCTGGTGTGGCCCACAGGGGCAAACTGGACCCCATCCCCATTCCCCTTGCAGTGGCACATCCCAGCTACAGGCCTTCCTGAAAGAGAACTTTTGCTTTGCATTGACAACCACAAATAATGGCATGTTTTATCAGATCTCTGTGAAAACATCCTAGTGACTCAGACCAGTTAGCAGAGATATTTGTGTGACAAGTTCTTCAAGAGCCCTTCACATCAATAATTTGACACTGGGGTACTGGTGTATTTACACAGCTTCTCATTGTGCTTGTTGAATTACAGCATCGAAGGGGGATGATGGACCTTGGCTTCCAGTGTGCTTTCACACAGATGTGCAGAAGTGATGTGGCAGCCCTGTGCCTTTGGATCACAAGACAATGTTGTAAAGTTCTATGACACTTTGCAGGGCATTTCTGCCACAAATACAAACAGATGCCACATGCATAAATATCTTGAAGCTGAAAATGTTTTATGGAAGGCTGAATCTTTCTCTTTGTCTGTGTGTGTGAATAAATTTTCATGGATGGATGCCGGCACAGTATAAAAAATGCCATGGGTAAATCTGCAGGGATTTATACTGTATGTGTACGTATTACATGCAGCAGAATTTCACAAAATATTATATATTTATTCTGTAAGCTGAATACCATCCTGCCACTCCCATCTGGCAAAAAACAGAAGCCAGTACAAACCGCGGATGACACAGAAAGGCAACATGCCATTTACATTTGCTTGTGAGGAAACAACTGACATTTTTACCTTTGTCTTCTCTTCCCTTCCCTCAAGTAAAGATCATGGAGAGGCAAGGAAACAACAATTTTCATGAAAGTCAAAGAATGAATGAAGAGGAATGGGGTTTTTTTGGACTGGTAGGTGGGAATATCAACCCATGGTTCACAGTGGAGGGAGGAAGACAGGAATAAAGGAGAATGGAGTTGATGAATCAATATAATTGGATGATCGCGGAGACATTATTCCAGTTCTTCATCCAAGTCACACAGACAGAGAGGGAAATTACTTGGCAAGGAGACACAGGAAAGGAATTGACAGACAAATGACTCTGATACTGCACCCTTTGGTCATGCTGCTCATTCCTACAAAAACCACTTTGATCCCATTTGTTCTTCAGCTGGATAACTTCCATATGCCTCCTGTGCCATTACAATGCAGTGGTCGGTTCTGCTTAAACAGAATCCAATGTCCCAAACCCCCTATTTAACAGTGAGATCCTATGCATATCTTGAGTAAAGTATAAGCCCTATTCCATTCAATAGGATACAACTTCAGGTAAATAAGTACAGAATTATATTTAACAGTGAGATCCTATGCAGGGCTCTAGTAAGATGTAAGGCCTATTAAATCTGATACAACTTCAGGTAAATAGGTAGATTTATTGATTGATTTATCCTACCCTTTAGGCTAACAAATGGCACTCAATGAGACTAAGAGTAGCAAAATTACATAAAAACAAAGATAATTAGAATTATGCAATTTAAAAACTTTAAAAAAGATTAGAAACAATAGAATGCATTAATAAAAAGAATATGTTATCACCCAACCAGTCAAACCCCACCTCCTGCTCCCACAACAACCCAGCATAGAGGCCAAAGGCCTGTCTGAATAAAAAGGTCCTTGACTGTTAGCAGAAGGGCATTGAGGAAGAGACCATGCTAGTATCTTCTGACAGAGAATTCCAGGGCCAGGGAATGGTAAAACCTAGGCCCCCCATTTCTGCCACTTCCCATTGGTTCAGCCCCCCTCTTAATTTGGGACATGATCCCTGCAGGGCTCACCAGATAGGTTAATACAGAACTGAGGCCAGAACAAACCACTGGTGTACAAGAAGATTTTGCTGCATATATGCATGGACAAGGGATGCAGATGATGGATTACAGTATAGAAAAGCCTACTGCCTGGTCCCATCTGCCATGAGGGCTTCTATCTCATAGTGGGGTGGCCCTTTGCGAGGCCTCAATTCCCAAGGTGCATTGGGCCCATTCCTTTCCCTAAGGCAGGGGTGGGAAACTGCCACCCTCCCCTCCTCTGGCAGTCTGCACCCCTCGAGTTTTAGCACACTGGAAGTGATATAATTCACACTGAGAGTGAAGTCATTTCCAGCCACCATTTTAACTGGGAGTGGTGATGGAGGTTTTTTGGAGGGAGGAACTAGAGGCTCTGGGGAGAGGCAAACTGCTACATTTGTGGCATGTTTGGGGCTCTTTTTGAGGGAGGGGAATCACTTGAAACTCAGTGTGAAAAAAATAAAATAAATTTTGGTCTGGGGAATTTGGAGGGTTTGGGGGGCTTCAGGGGCCATGCTTTGGGGCCCTCAGACTGTACTTTGCCCACCCCCATCCTAACAAGAATACCTGAGCATGGCTATCTGGTTGGTGCTATCAAAACATTGTCTGAACAGCTCAACCAAATAAGAGCCCTTCCTTCCCCTGTACCCTGAGAACAAGGGGAAGTAAACAGTCTCATCAAATTTCCAAGCAGGCAGGGTGAAGGGGTTCAATGGCTCAGGTGCTGTGCTCTGACTGTCCTACATTGCAGCAGTGTAACCTTTCCACATCCATGACAGTGTGTCATGATATCTGTGATTTCCTCATCCACCTGTGCCAATTTCTCCCGCATATTCGATCCTCTGTTTTGTTCAGTTTACTCCTCATTTTTCTGGGCTATACGATGCCTCCCCACCTCACATTCTTTGCCACATTCCTTTGCCCACTAGACGGATCTCTTCACTCCCCCCTTTGCCCCTCCTACAATCTTCTCTCCCCAATTTCCCCACAGCAGGGCAACAGTACCAAAAAAGGTGGCAGTACTAAGAACATAAATTTCTCCCAGGTTTTCAATCAGCTCTTACCCCCTGCCCTGCAACAGCTGATCACTGGCTGATCATGCCTTTATCATTCTCTCTCCCCACCCGCTGGCGAGCTCCAATGTCATTGTTTTGGACTAGAAAGCAGAGCTTCCATAGAAAAATATTTTGACCCTGATAACTGGCCATGAATACTAACTCTTGTGTTCTTTGGTATTCATGCAATGCCCCTTTTGAAGCAGACCTTAGAAAGTTACTTTGTTTCAGACCACACCTCTCAGAATCCCCAGCAAGTATGACAACAGGCCATGCTAGCTGGGGATACTGGGAATTGTAGTCCAAAAGAGCAACTTTATCCAGCTCTAGCTTGAAGGAGACTCATACTTACATTTGCAAGGGGGAATGACAAATTAGAATGGTTAGCTGTGTGACTTGTCTAAGTACGATACCAAAAGCAGAATGTTCAGCACCTGTTGGAACCTCTTTCTGGAGAAAACTGCACAACTGACTCTTTTGACCTTAATTTTTCCAGAGATACATTCCTATGGGGTCATTTCAAATATACATTTGGGTTTCAGGCCTGTGGGAATCACCTCTATGGCACCATAGTCAACATTTTGGCCCCCATGGGACCTTGGTAAAGGGAACAGGCCAATTCAAAGCCTCAGGCTTTAAGAAATGCATGCCCATATAAGGTCTTGGAGCTCATACTGAGCCTGCTCCCATTAGGCTATGCCCTACTTTATCCCCTTAATCGAGTTCAACAGGAGAACCATGCAGTGGAGGAGTTAAGTTCTAGCCTTTACTCTCATCCTAAATTATTTTTTTCCCAGGCAATTAGAACTAGATAATTAGCTGGAGAGGATGCTGGTCCCCAAGACTCACCATTGATCCTCATTCCAGTTCCAGATCAAGATTTTCCTTAAGAAATGGGAAGACTTATAATTAAGTGCAGTGTCTTCCTCGGTGGGGCCTTTTCAAAATATCAGGTGTATGTTTATGTTCCATAGTAGGAAAAAAAATCACATGAAGATGATGAAAGCATGGATTCCACTGGCAATAACAGGAGATACTGTGAACAAGGCACTAAAAAAAGGCACTTCAGTAAGAGGCATCTAACAGTGACAGGGAAATAAATGTGGAACAATATTACATAAATAAGATGGAACCAGTGTGGTGTAGTGGTTGAGTGTTGGAATAGACTCTAGAGGCCAGAGTTTGAATCCCAGCTCAGCCATGGAAGTGCACTGTGTGATCTTGGGCAAGTCAAACTATCTCAGCCTTATTGGAAGGCAATGGCAAACCTCCCCTCAATAAATCTCACCAAGAAAACCCTATGGTAGGGTCACCATAGATTGGAGTCCACATGAAGACACATAACAACACCACCAACAAGAAGTGGCAAAAAAAAAAAAAATAGCAGGGCAGTAGAGCAGAATGGGTGGGAAGTCTGGGTGAGCAAAGACAGAACCCGAAATTAATATCCACTGAGGGTCTGGAAGGTTGCTGTGCAGAGGGTATTAAGCTGGGAGGCGGCAGGTCCAGAATTTACTAGGTAACTCCAGAAGAATTGCTCCCATTTAGGGTTACTATGAAAACAGAGCACACTTTGTAACTACTAAAAATGTACTACTTTGGGCTTTGATAATTTAATACCTGGAGCCTTGGTATGAGCTTGGTATGTTGGGTCTTGATAGAGAACAGTAACCCTGACTGCGTGTTTTTCTAATGAGATCAATCAACTACTTCTAATTAGGAGACAATTCTTGGCATGGACTTTGCTGTTCTTTTCCAGCCTCTAATAATCCCTTGTACCATGCTGAAGGAAGACAACAACCACACTTCATCTGCCTGTAACAATCTACCCATATGACCCCCAAAGCTGTCTCTCATCCAATAACCTTCACAGAAAGCTTACATACAGTAGAAATGGGTGGGACACATAGTTAGAAACCCATGAAGCCAGGCTGATTCACAATGGACATAATAAGGACACTAACTAGCTTGAAGAAACCTGAGCTGCCTGTCCTTAATTGTGGTACTATATGGAAACTCACTGTGTAACCAGGCACAAGTCAAACTCTCTCAGCCTAAGAGGAAGACAACGGCTAATTTCCTCTAAATCTTGCTAAGTAAATCCTAGCATAGGGTTGTTGTAAGTCAGACTCGACTTGAAGGCACATAACAACATGTGCAAATTGAATAAATGAATGCACTCATTTAGAGATATAAAAGAGACAGAGGGTGTGAGTATAGATGACAACTGAACAAAATGCACTTTAGAGTGCAGTGCAGTCAAGGTCCACATGTCTAGGCAGCATGTCTGACATTTGGGATACAACTAAGGGGAAGGATATGCACCCATCCTCTGTCATGAAAAGTGAAGGGCACACTTCCACATGCACACCCTCCAGCAACCATCACTGGCTGATAGAGGCTACCAGAGACTTCTGAGCAGATGCAGGATGTCTGCATATGCACCCTGATTCCTTCCTCACTACTCACCAGTCATGGATCTTGAGAGCAGCTACTTAGCAGAGAGGGGGTAATAGCCAAGGCTTCATAAGTTCTCAGAACATGCTCTCTACTTCTCAGCCACTGTTTACTAACAAAGTCTCAACTGATTATAGTGTAGGGCAGTGGTTCCCAAACTTTGGTCCTTCAGATGTTTTAGACTTCAGCTCCCAGAATTCCTGGCTATTGGCCAATTAAGCTGGGGCTTTTGGGAGTTGAAGTCCAAAAACATCTGGAGGACCAAAGTTTGGGAATCACTGATGTAGGGTCACCACTGGAAGGAGCCATGGTTCAGCAGAAAGCACTTGTTTTGTATACAGATGAGCCCAGGTTCATATTGAGAAGGAATCTGGTTGCTAGTGATGAGGAAAATAGCTACCTGAAACCCATGAAAACCACCAACACCACCACCACTTAGAACAGACAATACTGAGCTCCATAGTCATGGAGTCATAGTCATAGTCATAGTCATACATGAACACACACTCTCATCTGGCAGAAGGTAGTTTCCTTCTGTTTTCTAAGGCCTGAGTAGCATGAAGTGGAGCTTATAATTTTATGTGACAGGCTGTCTAGTAGATCAAAGGAGGATATCTCTTTTCTTCTGATCTATGCCAGAGATTTTCAGATTTTGTCGGTGAGCCTCCCTAAATAATCATCAGTTTGAACTGTCCAGAAATATTATGCAGTATAATAAATCAAGGTGACTTAAATCATCTAAAACATGTTCCCTATTCTGATACTCATATATTTCCCAAAGAAGCATGCATGATAAACTGGTTGCTCTACCAATTAAAACACTGATTTGGAGCTGAATAGAGCCTTCATATACCCTATGAGCAAAATTCAAAACCTTTTGGTCACACAGCCCACACACACTACAAAATTGTATCTGCTTAAAAGACAAGAAACAGATTTCTGCTTGGCTCCCTCTTCATACTGAGAGTAAGCGAAGATCAGGCTGCAATCTTATACATGGTTATTTGAAGGTAAAGTCAATACAACAAAGTGAATGAAGTGTTTTTAGTTCCATATAAACAGGCATAAGGTTGAGCTGTTCGTGTCCAGAAATTTAGTAATTACCGAACAAGAGAGTATTTCTCCATGAGATAGAAAATATGTGTCTATGTTGCTTGATTGGCACAGTCATGCATAATGATAATCTGAGAACTGGAAACAGGGTAGAATTTATGTGTTGCAGTACAGAAAAACACTGACATAAAATCCCCTATATGGAATCAGGGATGATCTTGCTGACATCCAGGATGTTTCTGCATCCCTGCACCTGTGATGAGTTTCCTAGTTTTGGGGCTCAGCAGCAAGCCAACAATAACAGATATAAAACATAATTTATTGTGACATTAATCCTGGATGTCAGTTTTCTTTCTTCATGGTTATTTTTTTTAACATAGAAAAGCAAAATTGTTTTCCATCAATTGTCACTTGTTTCTGTAATGTAAGCATAGGTTTTAATATTCATATGTATTGTATTCAGATATTTTAAACCAGGTTACATTTTGTAAAGGAAAGATTAAATTTTAAATAGAAAATTTTTGTTTGTTTTTCAAAAAACTTTCTCTTTAATGCTCTGTTGCCCATATCCTGTCTCCCACCCTGGGACCTTCCAGGCCAAAGGAAATTGCCCTGCCAGACCTTTCAGACTCAGAAGATCTTCTCTTAGCATAGCCATAAGCGCCAACATCATTATCAACTCAATGGCTTGCTACAGGTTTAGACAGCTCTGCAAGAATGTGGGGAGAGCAGCAAGATGAGGCCAGTCAGGCTTCATATGCCCCCAGAAGTCTTCTGTAATTTGTTGAGACAATAGTTCCCATTTAGTTCCACATGTTTAGTTTGACACTTGACACAACAACCAGTAAACCAGAAGTGCAGAACCTTTATCCAGATGTTTGGGACTTCAACTCCCAGGAATCCCAAACATCTTGGTCAATAGTAAGGGAATTGTAGTCCAAAAATATTTGGAGGACTAAATGTCACCCACTCCTGTCATTGCACCATGGTGGTTCTCAAATGTGCTCATCTATCCCTGTGTGATTTGTTCACATCTCCCTTGGGCATCTCTGCAACGCATTTACAGAACTGCTATTCTATATTGCACTAAAAACATGCCCACTTTACACAACAAACCAAAGTTGGTTTTAGCTGCCATAATTCTCTTTCTCCTTTGAAAAGTTGAGACTGAAGGAATCATGAAGGATCCAGATGTTGCTAACAGACATCACTACACCTATTCAAAAGTTCCATTCCCAGTGTCCTGGGCAAACTGTGAGAGCACAGAACTTTTCCAAATGTATTTTATAGAGCAAACATGCCTTTAGTTTTAGTTATGACCACTTGTGCTGGTTCATTTATATACTAGAGCTAGAAAGATTGCCAGCAGTCCCAAGAAAGAAAGTTAGGAGCTGCTGCAGTGTTATCACAAATCAAAATCAAGACACTGTGTAATTCACAAAGATATGAACATTTTTATGACCAAAAGAAGCTCAACAATGAAATGTTCCATCTTATCTTTCTTTTGTATCTCCCAGAAGAAAAGCTGCCACTGTGAAGGCATATCTATGTGCACACTCATTTTGTGCAAAGTTTTGTTGTTGTCTGGGTTTTGAAGATAGCCTTAAAATAGCTTAGGAAGGGAAATGTCAGCAACTGGTCTGGAACACTATGGGAAGGGGTGGGGGTGGAATAACCAGGTGATAACCTTGGTTTTAGAAGCCCTGGCTGCCTTCACACCAGAGAGTTACAGGGCCTTGAAAAGGTTGTTCCAAAAGGCTGGGCCATGGAGCAGGCACAAACTGGAAACTGAATCTTTGGCGATGTGTTGTAAAAGTCTGCACTAACTGAGAAGGTCAACATCTGGAAGGACTGTGGCTAGGGGCAAAACTGAATTGGTGCCAGGGGACAGCTGTTAGCAGAGAAGGAGTGCCTCTGTCTTCCCCCTTATGCAGGCTTTACTACTTCATTCCTCAACCACAGGCACACTCACATATGCCTACGTAGATCTCCAGGGCAAAATACAACACGGCTCAGCAGCACAGAGCAAAGGAGAGAACTGACACATAGGGAGAATAGTAAAAGGTGTGGGAAGAGAAAATGGGAAGATGTAAAAGTTATGGACTTATCCTCATGTCCAAGTTGTTCCTAATAAAATTAGATGGTCAAAAGCAATGGCTGATTCACATGCACATCACTTGATGATGGGCAAATAAACATGCAGACTGGTTCCATTGAAAAGTAATAAGTTTGAGGGAACATCAGGTGCTATGAAATGTCTCTCTGTGTTGCTTGCTCTATAATGGCTGGAGTCATTGCTCAATGAGTGTAAGATCAAGTGATTACTTCTGTATCTCTGGGAATTTACACCAGACAGAAGGCAGGAACAGGTCCCAGAGGCTGGTCATACTGCAATTTATTGTGCCTTTTGGGGGTTAGCATGCTGCAGACTTCAGTGAACTTTTACTGGGCCTGTTAAGAGCCATTTCACATATTGTAACACAGAAAAACAGGTTGACCACTCTGTGTACCTTCAGGAAGGAACTACTGCAAATCACAGCTCCCTGCAAGATCAGAGTATTTGCAGCATGTGTTTGTCTTATTTGCACTTCATATTCTCTTGGCGTATGGCTCAATATATCTTACATTTACATCAGAAAATGTAATATGTGATGTAGCCTTCATTCCCCCTTCTGGGATGGAAGAGATGCCTGCTGGTGGTGGGGAGACAAGAGAGAAAAAGGTGGAGAAGTAGACTACACAGCAGGTCTGTGTTGATGATACTGGTGACCATCAGTTCAATTAATGTCTTGCCCTTCATCATAGGAACCCAGAGTGGCTAGCAATCTACTGTGATCAGAGAGGACAGGACAGGAAGACAGCATGGAAGAAAGGCACAGGCTACACAGCTCTCTAGAGGGTTGGCATGACCAGCAGTGGCAGTAGAACCTTGTGGCATCGGTACCTTTGCTTTTTCAGGACCTCTGCAGTTCCTTATTCAGCCCTCCTGGCTGGCTGATCATGAGTGGGGTTCAGAGCCCAGTGCCATGATTCATTTTCCCAAGCTGAACCTCTCATCAGTTTTGGCTTTTTCCGCTCAGGATGGTAATTGCTTCTGGCGGAGGCACTGTGCACGTGGACACGTTGAGATGAGCACACATGATAAATAAGGCACTTGTTTATTCTCTCTTCCCTTCCTCTCTGAACCTCTCAATAAATTTCTTTTATCTGCTGAAGCAGACAGAATCAGAGTGCAAGTGTAAGAGACAGCAGGGCTCTGAGAGACCACAGAAGCTACCTCATGCCTGGGCACCAGATTTAGTGCCAGGCTGGTGATGTGATTTAGGTTAGTTGGCTGTGACAGAACCCTACATCCATTCAGTCAGGGAGAAATTAATAATGATATGGACTCTTGGTGATTCCATAGCTACCTGGCAGCTTAGAGGATTGTGGAGCAGTAAGGCAGCAATCCCTGTACAGTACACACAGTGACACCTCCTCCTCGCCTCTTTCTCAGCTGTAGTCTGCATTGGTCCTCTGGAATGTGGAGCCCTCAGCCTCTTTTCTGTGATTGCCCTCTTTTTGAGGTAATCAAGAATGGAGGTCAGACACAGAACCAAATACATAAAGCCAATAAGCACCTTTAGCAGGGGAAGGGGAATGTGTGGTCCTCCAAGCATTGCTGGACTGAAGTTCACCATCAGCTTTAACCAGGACAGTCAATAGCAGGGAAGGATGAGACATGCAGTCAAATGACACCTGGAGGATGCTGATTTAACACATGATTTACCTGTTATTTTGGATTCCCCCAACGTGGAGCCCAAGGCATAAGCATAAAATCCTTCTCCTTTGCCTGTGGTCAAGGCTTGCTGTATTGAAGTTCTCTTGGTCCTATTCCATTCTGGTCCTTTTAAAGGGCGTGCTTGTGTATACACATACACACATAAGCACAAACATGCATGAACACACGTCTGTCTCCCTTTGTCTCTGTACACTATGGGCCCTTTCACATTATGCTGTTATAGCTCTATGATTCCTCTTTAACTACCATGGCAACATCCTATCAAATCCTAGGATTAGCGGTTTAGGGAGGGGCTTTTAGAATCCTCAGCCAGAAAGGTCATCTGGTGCCCCTGACCAAATTACAAACCTCAGCATTCCACAGGATGGAGCCATGGCAGTTAAAGTGAAATCATAGTGCCATATTTCTGTAAAATGAAAGAACGCTATATCAGTCCAGAAAATACTGTTACTGGGATATATTGATATTAAGGAGTTTTTTCATCCTGATTATACTTTCTCTTGTTGTAGTGTGCCTTTGAGTCATTTCTGACTTATGGCGACTCTAAAGTGGACCTACTGTTGGAAGGTAATGAGTCTAAAAATAAAATTGCATTAAAAAATTCCAGGATCTAGTCCTTTAAAAACAACAAGAATTATTTCCTTTAAAAAAGGAGTTAAAAACATTCAGTCACCTTTGACTTCACGCTTTATGCAGAGTGCGGTTAGCAAGCAGACTTAAGCTCTATTATCATTTGAAAGTGTATTCAGAGATCTGGGATCCCCCAGTTAAATTAGACTCATTACAAAACAAAGGAGTCAGTTTAAAATGCAAAACAAAGTTTACTGAAGGTATATCAGTCTCAATCTACATACTAAAACAAACTTAAGAAAAGGTCCCTAACTGACTAAGAATGGGTAAGAGACTCACCAGCCTACAGCCGTGGGCTGGGTTCCGATGCATCATGGCATGGTTACAGGAAAACTTAAAATGCATCCATTCTCATGGAGAGTCAGATTCAGAAGCAGAGAGGCAAGTTACACAAAAGCAATAAAATTCAAATTAGCTCATGTGTGAATCTCCCAGCACTTCTAGTTGGCTAGAAGTGCCCAGTGAAGTAAGAGAAGTGAATTTTGGGAGAACAAAATGCATGCAGGGAAAAAACCCTAGACTTATCTAAGATTGTGAATGAGGTACACAAGATTGCTTTTACATTACAATGATTATTTCCCCACATACTACACCTACCATGGGGTTTTCTTGATAGAATTTGTTCAGAGTGGGTTTGTCCTTGCCTCCCTCTGAGGCCGAGAGCGTGTGACTTGCTCAAAGTCACCCAGTGGGTTTCCATTGCCAAGCTGGGATTCAAACTATTATATTTAACTATATTATGCATTCTAATTATATTATTTCATTGAAGTATACCAATTCTGGTTGTGAATACATGCATATTTTAACACACACTGTTTAGTGTATGAGGAAACTCTAATCAAACCTACGATCCGAGGATCTCGCTGCTACCGTCCATGCTTGCAAGGCCACAGCAGATGAACCTTTGGTTTAAAGGGTGAGGCCAGTTCTGTGCACACTGCGCTCCACCAGAAAAATCCATTGCACAGGCTCGAAGGACAAATCCACTTCCAAAAAAGCCCTGTAGTGGTAGGTGAGGGACAAAATGGCAGGTGTAAAGATGCACTGGAAGCTGCAGACCCAACCCTGCATGCAGGCGGTTCAGGACTTTGGTCGCTCGAGGCTGACCCAGGAGATGACAGTCTTGTTCGGCAGCATCCTGAATGACCAAGCAGACTTTTTTAAGGAGAGCACTGCTTGCTCCATATGGAGAGGGACCTAGAAAAGGTGGCCTAACGAAAGCTCATCCCCACCTACCTGGTTGGCTAGCCGTGGCCAACGAGCATCTTCTGATGCAGTCAAACCAAGGCAAGAAACAAAGGCACACACCGGCCTCCAAAGGTGTAAATAAACGGACGCTTGCATGCTGGAACATCAGAACCATGTGAGACTCTGCAGATAGTGGATGGCCTGAGCATCGTTTTGCCCTAATAGCCCATGAACTATCACAACTTAATATTGACATCGCTGCTCTTAGTGAAGTTCGTCTCCATGAGGAAGGCAGCCTTAAAGAACACGGCACCGGCTACACACTTTACTGGTCTGGCAAACCCAAAACCAAAAAACATCTTTCAGGAGTAGGCTTTATGATTAAAAACTCCATTGCATCCAAACTCAAAACTTTGCCAACAGGACACTCTGATCGCATTATTTCCTTACGCCTCCCACATGTTGTTTTCTTTAGTATATATGCCCCAACTATGCAAGACAACCCTGTCGAGAAAGACAAATTCTACACAGACCTACGCCAACTCATACAAAAAGTCCCTGGAGAAGATAAAATTATTATCCTTGGTGACTTCAATGCCAGAGTAGGAAAGAACTCCGAAGCCTGGAAAGGTGTCTTAGGCAAGCATGGTGTTGGAAATTGCAATGATAATGGATGCCTCTTGCTAGAGCTCTGTGCAGAACAACAGCTGACTATTACAAACACTATCATTCAGCAGAAAGATAGCTTGAAGACAACCTGGATGCACCCCCGATCCAAACATTGGCACCTCATTGACTATGTTCTAGTCCGCCAGAGAAACATTTGTGATGTCCGTCATACCCGAGTGATGCCCAGTGCAGAATGCCAAACAGATCATCGCCTTGTCAGATGTAAATTAAATCTTCATCTTAAGTTCAAACCTAAGAGGGGCAGCATCTTACAGAACAGACTCCAAGTCAACAATTTTCAACAAGCTACCATGAGAGATAACTTCCAGGCAAATCTGCAAACAAAACTTGAAGACCATCCTACAGATCCTTCTCCCACAGTGCTTTGGCAACATATAAAAAACAGTATCCTCAAGTCTGCAGAAGAATCCCTCAGGTTCCCCCACAAGAAAAATTAAGACTGGTTTGATGAAAACAACGAAGAGATCCAGGAGCTGTTGGCAAAGAAGAGAACTGCTCACCAGGCATACCTTGCCCAGCCAACTTGCCATGTAAGAAAAGCAGCTTTCCATCTCACATGTAGTAAACTTCAACAAAAACTCTGAGACATGCAGAACAAGTGGTGGATCAAAGCAGAAAAGACACAACGCTGTGCAGATCTGGGTGATCATAGAGGATTTTATGAAGCTCTTAAAGCAGTGTTTGGACCTACTTAGCAGGTCCAAAGCTCCTTATACAGTACAGATGTTCAAACATTAATTACTGATAAAGCCTCCATCTTGAATCGATGGGCTGAACATTTTCAAAGTCTCTTTAGTGCCAACCGAGTAGTCCAAGGCTCAGCTATCCAACATATGATACAAAAAACTGATGAAAAATGAATTGGACATAGCTCCCACATTGGAAGAGACCCTTAAGGCCATACAGCAGATGAAAAACGGCAAGGCAGCTGGGATTGATGGAATCCCACCTGAAGTTTGGAAACATGGAGGTCATGCACTCCATGATAAATTCCACAAGCTCCTTGTGAATTGCTGGGAAAAAGGGGAACTGCCATCAGATCTCCGAGATGCAGTCATCATCACCCTGTACAAGAAAAAAGGAGCAAAATCCGATTGCTCAAACTATCAAGGCATAAGACTGCTCTCTATTGCTGGAAAAATCCTTGCAAGGATACTCCTGAACAGATTATTTCCTGCTATTGCAGAAGAACTTCTCCCTGAAAGCCAATGTGGCTTCAGAGCCAATAGGAGTACTACAGATATGGTATTTACCCTTAGACAACTGCAAGAAAAATGTAGGGAGCAGAACAAGGGTCTCTATGTAACATTTGTCGACCTCACCAAAGCCTTCGACACTGTGAGTAGAAAAGGTCTGTGGCAGATCCTGGAAAACTAGGATGTCCCCCAAATTCCTTAAAATGATTATCTTGCTACACGAGGGCCAGCGCGGTCAAGTCAGATATGGCAATGTTCTTTCAGAGCCCTTTCTAATAACTAATGGAGTGAAGCAAGATTGTGTTCTTGCTCCAACTTTATTTACAATCTTCTTTAGCATGATGCTCCAAAGGGCTATGGCAGAGCTTGAAGAAGAAGACGGCATCTATATACGCTACCGTACTGATGGTAGCTTGTTTAACTTAAGCCGTCTGAGGGCTCACACTAAGACTCTAAACTATCTAGTCCGTGAGCTACTCTTCGCTGCTGCTGCTGCCCTTGTTGCCCACACAGAAGCAGCTCTGCAGAGCCTAACATCCTGCTTCGCAACAGCTGCAGAGCTGTTTGGGCTGGAACTCAACCTGAAGAAAACAGAAGTTCTTTACCAGCCTGCACCAAAGGACGAACAACACCATCCCCACATTGCCGTCGGCAAATCTGTGCTCAAGTCCATTCAGCAGTTCACCTACCTGGGAAGCATCATCTCCTTAGATGCCAAGATTGACAAAGAGATTGATCATAGATTAGGAAAGGCATATAGCACATTTGGAAGACTTCACAAAAGAGTCTGGAGTAATAAACACCTGAGATGAAGCACAAAAATCAATGTGTATAGAGCCATTGTACTGTCTATTCTCCTTTATGGATCTGAAACACGGGTCACCTATCGCCACCACCTATGACTCCTCGAACGCTTTAATCAGCGCTGCATCCACACAATCCTAAATATACACTGGACTGACTATGTGACGAATGTTGCTGTCCTTGAGCAAGCAGGGAGCACCAGCATTGAGGCCATGATATTGAGAACACAGCTGTGCTGGGCAGGGCACGTTTCTAGGATGGAGGACCATCGCCTCCCAAAAATAGTACTCTACGGTAAACTCGCCACGGGTCAGCATAAGAGGGACGCTTCCAAAAAAACGATACAAGGACTTCCTGAAACAACATCTCAGGCTCAGCCAAATTGATCACCAACAATGGTCTGCCCTGGCCTCACGTTGGGAGGCATGGAGACGCACTATCCACAATGCTGCAGCCTTATTTGAGAACTCATGCCGAAGAAGTCTTGAAGAGAAAGCACAATGCAGAAAGAATCACAACCCAGAAACATCACCCAAGGAGACCTTCTGCTGTGCTTTCTGCAACCGGACTTGTTTATCTCGGATTGGCCTTTTTAGTCATCAGCACAGTTGCAGAAAGCACAGGATGAGTCCTTCCTGAATCTTTGTTTGCGAAGAAAAGCCAGAGTTTAGTGTATGGATCCTACACTTTCCCAAGAAGATTGCTCACAAAGAGAGGAATGGTCAGATCCTACTGCAATGTGAGATGAGCTTTTGAATGTCAAATCCCTGCTAAGACTCCTTCTCGTTCCTTGCACAAGTCTTTCGACCTCTTTCCAAGGACCCCCATTTGTCATGCGCAGTGTGTGACTCTGGCACTGACTCATCATGGGCCGTGTCCCCAAATGACTCAAGAGGGTGCCCCTGCCATCCAGAGAGCCAGGGAGAAGGGAGAACTGAGCAATCAAGTGAGAAGGCTGGGAGGGGAAAGACGCTGGGGAGCAGCGGAAAAGCCAAACAGTGTGAGACAGTCATTATTTTTCAGTAGCGCTTTCATCAGTATTCAATGCTACTTGGTCTTTTGTTGAAATATAATTCCATTTTTACTGTCTGTTATTGATGGCTGGATTACCTGCTTCATTAATTCCACAAAAGCATAGAAATGGATTTGGTAGTCATTGCCACAGCATACAATGCACACCTAACTACATGTCATTTGAATGTGTCTCTTATTGTCTGATGCTCCTTTAAACACCATCCTGGAAACCTAGATGTGTCCTCAAAGACATACTTGCAAGCACCTGGCTGGAAAAGGAGGCAGGGAGAGAAATGGCAATGACTAGTTACTGAAATCTGTTTTGTATCATCCCAAATGCATCCTTGTTTTCTCATGAATACAGTTACCACCCAGCTGTGGATGTCTGCATGTATATGGATTTGCACGTACTTTTTAAAGGCACCAACACCTTGTCTGTTTTGCCCTCCAGGTATATCTTATGGACATATCCTCTCATTTTAATTTTTTGTGCGTGTCAAAATTTTTTGCCCCAAGATAACTGTGTTTTGTGGCCAGAAAAGCTGAATCCTGCAATCTGTATGAAGTGTGAGTGTCAAGTTAAGAAAGTGTATGTTTCCTGATGGTGTCTAATTTAGCTTGCACTGGCTGTGAGATGAGCAACAATTATGTAGAGCCCTGACAGTGGAAACTGTATTTAGCCCCAGTATGGTTTCTGAAAATTCATCAGACATTGTCCACAGATTTTCATTTCTTATTTCCACAGATGGGCTATAAATTGGGTTTAAAAAAAAAAAAGAAAGGAAAGAATTTAGGGAAAGACTTAACTTATGGGCAGAGTGCATGATTAAGAACATCATCTGCACAGCACACCCGGTAGGGAAATGGCCTTCTCAGTGACTGCTGCCAGGCCCTCTAACTCTCTTCCTAGAAAGGCTAGACTGGTACCCTCTCTGTTACCTTTCTACAGGCAGGTGAAGATTTATTTTGGCAGGTCTTTGAGGACTAACTGCTCATGGGGAAAGTGCCTTTAATAATGTGCTGTATTGTCTACATCTGCTGTTTTTCTTTTAAGGGGCATGTTTTTAATTGCTTTCAGTTTTATTGATAGTGCACTCAGCCCTCTGTATCCATGGATTTGGCATCCATGGATTCCATCATCCACAGCTTGAAAATATCCCCCCCCCCAAAAAAAATCCAGGAAGCAAAACTTGATTTTGCCATTTTATATAAGGGGCACCATTTTACTGTGCAGCTGTATATAATGGGACCTGAGCATCCACAGATTTTGGGATCCACAGGGGTCTTGGATCCAAACCCCAGTGGATACCAAGGGCCCACTGTATAATTATATTTTAACTTTTTTATGATGTGTACTTTTAGCTGTATATGTTTAAACCTTTGTAAACTGCCTCAAGTTCCAGGGCTGGGGAAAAGGCATAATAATAATATTCCTCCTAATTCTCACCCCCTCTCCGCCTCAGAGTAAGGAGATTATCACATAGGCCCTTTGAAAATGTCCCTGTCCCAGTACCCCCCACCCACCCACTCCCTCCCCACTCCCGTTCCTGTAACACTTTTAAAAAAAGTTTTCAAACACCTACCTTATTCCATAATTGAACCTCCCCTCCCTTCAGCTTCCCTGCAATAAATGCAGCCATCATAAAGCTGTTTTTACTATAGGGAAAGAAAATCCTGCTAGTTCTCGTGAGAGAATGATCACGCGGGAAATTTAATAATAAAGAAATAAACCAAATGTTCCTCTCCAAAGCCCCAAAATGTACTTTAAAAACCCCAAGTAACCCTGGGAAGGGGGAAAAAAGGGTGTCACCTCCTCACCTCGATCATACCTGGAAGTGTTCTGAACGGACCTCACAGTGACGTCACGTTATGTCATCATTGCGCCAGCGTAACGGGGCTCTCATTCAAATGCCCGTGATTCCATTTCTGTCATGGATCGAGCTTCTTATTGATGATTACCCCCCCCCCATCAATAAGGGAAAACAGAGGCAGCACAGAGGGAGAACAGGACAGGAATGACATCGTCTGAAAGGTAAGCCTTTTAGCGATCTCCTGCCATCCCTGTCCTGGGATATTTGGTCCATGTGATAATCTCCTAAGGCAATGGCAAACCCCCTCTGAACAGATCTTGTCAAGAAAACCCTGTGATAGGTTTGCCTTGGGTCACCATAAACTGGAAATGAATGGAAAGTATTGTACCCAATAACAATATTAATCCCAGATTAAGAGCCTTGCATCTCCTTGCTTTGAAACCCTGAAGAGTCAAGTCCTGTGAGAGTAAACATATTGATGTGGAAGAAGGCAGCTTCCAAAATTTTGTACTTTTGCTTCATTTGCTCAGACTCAGTTTACACACAGCCCTACACATAATAAATACACTGTGTACCTGATCACATCCCTGAAGATGGCATGACCAGGTGAACTGTACCTACATACTAATGTACAGCGTTCAGGCAGAAGATCATCTGTACTTGTTCTGCTATGAAAGGAAGGTACTCTGCACACACCCAAACTAGCTACTCTCTAGCCAAGTTGCAGGCAGAGAGGAAAAACAGTTTCACCCAATGTATAGGATATTGAAGGCTCAGATTACCAGGTTCAAGGGCAGCTCTCATAAACTAGGGTCCACAACTCCTTCTGGCTAGCATCTGCTAAAATAACCAAGCCCAGAAGCTAGTTCTTCCACTGGGCCACAGTATTTCTCTGTACTTTGTATTGTATTGTCATACACTGTTGTGCAGGAAAAGCAATAGCTGAAGAAAGCACTAGCAGTATCCTGCTAAAACAGTATCCTTGTTTTAGTAGGTAACAACATCACAAAAGCACTCCTTATCCATTTCACACACTCAAAGGCTGAAAATTGTGTTTTGAGGCTGATCAAATTAAACTGTGTTTTGGCTGTTGACCTGCCTGACGCTCTCCCCCATGCTTTGAGAATGATACATTGCAACAGCAGACTACAGCATAGTGGGGTATGTACAGCTGCAAAGACATGTTCCCAGCCAAGGGCACATATATGCTCTGCCTAAATGGTTTTAAGAACTCCTCTAACGCTGGCTGGTGTGTATAGAGGTGAATTTTATTTTCAGAGTTTTCTGTGGAACTACATTCTTGGGGCTTGTCTAGACAAGAAGATACAACACTGATTGCTGTGCATTAATGCAGATTTGCAGCAGTGGACATTTGTCTCTTCTTTTTTTGGTAAAATCACTGGTATGCAAAACTATCTGTGTTTGAAGCTCACATGATGCTATGCCTGCGAGTCAAGATGGTGGCCGGTAGTGAATTACTTGTGTTATTATTCTCCACAAGTTGCTGCTACTGCACAGTATTTTTTTTAAACTGTAAATCTAGGGTGCACAAGTGCAACTTTCTTTTTTAAAAAGCTGTTTGGTCGCCTCAGCATAGTGAAAATGTGCATGATCGATACAGCAAAACTCCAAAATGGCTCTTCCAGCCACTTCGTTGCTGGCAAGCCCTCCCCTATGCACATCCGACCAATTGGTTTCCACTTCCGCTCTTATCCGGGAATGCACTGCAGTGTGATGTGGTTGTCCTAACAAGCAGGAATGCACATTTCCCTTGCATTAAAAAAAATAATAAATCTTGGGAGAAGCTTCTCCTGCATAGTTATGTGAGTTTTTGGTCCTCCTCCTTCTAAATACAGTGAATCTTTGGGACAAAAGGTATTCTCCTTGAATTCTCTGAGGAGTTTTTTCACCATCTGGACAACGCCTTGGACTCCAGTGGGGGGCAGTACAGGGGGAAAGTTGGACAATATAAAAATCTGCCACAGATTTAAATTGAGAGTTGGCACCAATTGTCTTTGGCAAGCCTTGTTGAGACTAGATCTCCAGGGAACAGAAATGCAGCTTAGTGCCCCAAGCAGATCA
Source organism: Gambelia wislizenii (assembly GCA_030847615.1). Lineage (NCBI taxonomy): Eukaryota > Metazoa > Chordata > Lepidosauria > Squamata > Crotaphytidae > Gambelia > Gambelia wislizenii. The sequence continues at coordinate 343,070,234 of JAUMIR010000001.1, forward strand.
AACCTGAAAAGAGCCATAAAGAGGAATCTATTCTTGCAAACTTACTGAAGATCAAGGCAACAACATGATTAAAGAAGAAAAAAAGTTTCCTCTAGGGACAACAACTGAAAACCCCAGAGAAGCCATATAATTACTGGGGCCTTTTTGATACTCAGGAGGAAAACATGATGAGAAGAGAAGAGAGAGAAGAGAGATGAGATGCTGCATTAATTATTTCTAATTTATATTGTATTTTTCTGCATACAAAGAATATTTCAGTGGTCACAAAAAGACTTACAGTTGAGAGTAGTGATCCAAAACCCCCATTGAGGCCTACATACTGCTTCTCTCTCCCCTGCTGCCTGGAGATCCAGTTTAATTAGCTAGCACACATTGGAAACTGCTTAACGCAGTGTAGATGTGTAAATTGCTATTGCTTAAAACAATTTGTAAGCCGCTCTGATAGACTTGTGGCTGAAGAGCAGGCTATAAATAAATAAATAAATAAATAATAAAATAGATAAAATAAATAATATAAACATAACATCCGGCATAGTAATTAGGACTGGCATCATCATTAGGCAGAGAAGACAACTTCCTCATGCAGCTGATGCTGGGGTGCAGCAAACATCTAATCCTCCAGAGCCACTCCACCCATTCACCCCTGTTGAAGATCAGAGCTTCACGTACATCTCCTAAACTAGCCTGTAGCCCTAAAGGCAATGGGGGATAGTGTCTCATCAACAGTGCTGAACTACAATTCAGTTGCCAGTTAGCTCCTATGGAAGTGGGGTGGCGGTACCATCTTGTCCTTTATCTTAGTCAGCAAAACATTTTGCACTAGTTCTGGTGTTCAACCACATGGGCTTGCACACATATGATGTCACAGATATAAACTCGGTTGCTGGAGCCTCTGTGTGCAACATTAGCCTGCCAAACATCTGTGGCCTTGGAGTATGTGACCCCACATGCTAATGTTGCCCATACAGTTTACAGTAACCACTTTCCTTATGCATAATGTCAAGCCAGTATAATCTCATACTGCATATTTTTAAAACACACCAGATAACACATTTAAAGAAAACCAGGATGGTTTTGTTTTCTGGCAGTAGCTCCTTAATTTCCATCAGGTTTTTCAGTTGGTGGGTCAAGCATGGTAAGGATGAAACATTTCAATGATATTTAACTCTGGCTTTTCCATGTTCCATTCAAGCTCTCTGTGCCCACTACACAGCAGCAACCGCAAGTACCTCTGTAGTTTATTTATTTATTTATTTCATTTGTATGCTGCCTTTCTCCCAAGATGGAACCCAAGGTGGCTTCCATAAAACAGATTTTAAAAATACAATATATATAGTTAAAATATTATAAAATCAAATTAAAACATATAAAATCTAAAACATACAAGATAAAACAAGCCCTACTGCATATACATTAAAAACCTGCTTGAAAAGAAAAGTCTTTCCTGTTGGTGAAAAGAAATCGGGGGGGGGGGGTCTAGCCTAGCCTCCTGTGGAAGGGTGTTCCAAAGGATGGGAGCAGCCACTGAAAAGGCCAATGCATTGTATTACACTTCTTAAAATGAGGGGCAGAAGATGCATTATTGGACATCAAACATGCTATCCAACTTTCTAAAGGTGTGTTTTGGCCTCCAAAGTTAAGAAGAAGAAGAAGAACATGTGTAGATATTCACATACCTTGGCATGATTTTGAGATCACATGGATGTTCTGAACACTCCTGGTTAAGGAAGATCATAATGAAGTTTGAAATCATTTTTAAAGAGCTAGAGCATGATGTAGCCAAAGTGAAGCATACTCAGAGCCACTGAAATCAAAGGGACTTTAAAATTGCTGACATTTGACAGGATCGTATGCCCATAAAATTCAATGAAATATATCATTTGTTTCTTGATCAGTTCTTCCATGGGACTATACTTAACAATAATATGGTAGTTATTACCATCAATGTAAATGGCACCTTCAGAAAATCAAAAGGCTAAAAAGATGTGAGGGGGATTATTGTTTAGCATTTTTCTTCAGTGTGTTGTGTCTTTTCTCCTTTGTTGTTTTATGATTTTTCCCTTGTATTTTTTTTTAGATTGCAAAATGTAGATGTTTAAATAAAAAATATTTTTTAAAAAAGATTTTTAAAAGTCCCTCCCTGTACCTCATGTTCATTGTCTCAGTAATCTTCACCATATACTTGTAAACTAAGTCTGTACTGTTCTCATCCTCACACTGCAAGATTGGAGAGGAAGGTTTAAGCCTATGGATAACCCAAAGCCACCTAGTGACTTTATGCCTAAGGTAGGATTCTGCTTTCAGGCACTGCAGCTTGCCTGGAAGTCACAGGGAATTGTGGTGAGATCAAAAGCTTTGGACCTCCTCCTCTCACACATACATGGGGGGGGGGCAGCAGCTGTAGGCTCATTCCCATAATGCTAAAGCTTGAGCCACTGAGAACTAGCAATTCACCTGAAGGGTTTGGATGCCACAAATATGAAAGCTACAGTGATATGTGAGAATAAGGGTTAAGTCTTACAATGTTACAGATGCAATAGAACTTCATTCTTGTTCTTTGCTTTGCTCCTGAAACTTTGTTGCAAAATTTCAGGGATTCTATGTGCAATAAGTTAATAAAGCAGCATTTTTGTGTTATCATTTCCTCCAAGATGTACAAATGCCCCTGCTCCCCTGCCCCCCCCCCACTTTAATATGTCAAACATAGCAAGGCCTATCACCCATCTGAATGAAACAATCCTGAGAGTGCTGTAAGGCAGTTGAGTTGTGAATTATGCAGGGGCTAGCTACTATACATGCTGTATGAGGGGTGTGTGGAAGGGAGCAGGATGGTTCTGAAGCTAATCATAAGTAAGTTCTGCCACAAATGTGGATATGCAAATGGAGACTCTTTGGATCATTAATTCTTTGGGAACTACAGTATTCCACTTTAATGGGCAGCATCTGAGCCAGAGCGGCCTTGATCCCAGATGTGTTCCTACAATATGAATAATCTATACCGATAGAATATGCATCCATATGTTGTAGATAGCTGAATTGTAGTAGATTCCCCCTAGAAAAGAATAATAGAGTCTCTGGCCAATAATGACATAACACATGAGAACTTAATTGGGTCGCTCTCATTAAAAGCATGATGCACCTTGCGCATGCTTGCCATACAACTGCTTATTAGCACATGATTTCTCAGACAAAAAGTATCTGTGTTTGATCAGCATTTGACACAAAGTCACCACAAGGTGGAATGGGGGGAGGAGTTTTGCCCAGGTTTGGAGGGAAAATGCTGCAGCTTTCTGGTATTTGAAAGGGGAAAAAATTAAGATGCTATAACAAATGAGTGGTTTTTTACATCCACATTGCCTTCATTTTATCCCATTCTGCCTGGTAGTATAAGGTTTCAGAAAAGAAAGACTCAATACCAGAATACAGAGACAGGGACCTTCAACTAAGACAGAGATGGAAATATACCCCTTCTTTTTTTCCAACATGCATTAAGAAGCTGCCTATCCAAGTGGGAAGAATGTTTAATTATTCTTAAATTAATATAACAACATTTAGTTCAAGAACTACCAGGTCAGCTTGTAATAAAACAAGGCTAAGAAGAATCTCCAAAAAGTTCAGTTCCCATTAGTGTAGCAATTCTCAGGGCCGATTTGCCCTTTATAGAAAAACTCCACATGATACACTCCAGCTCTTTACAGGGGAGCATTTGTGCAGAGGACCATAACATGAACTTACTGATTCTGTGGATTTAGCCACAACCTCACAGTCCCAGGACCACTTGACACAGTTATGGATTACTAACTGTGCAACATACTGCTGGGAAAGTGTGCCTACGTTCACAGAAAACCCATGCTGTGGTTCTCTCTATGAAGGCACGGCAAGGTGCTGTTGAATGACACAATGTGCAACCCTTTTGTAATGTGTGAAAATGGCCTTTGCATGGAGCAAATTTGTACAACTCAATTAATGTCAATTTTTATTAGCCTAGGATCTTACTTACAGAGAACCTGATTATCTCATCTTCCCAAATTCCAAGAAGTTTTTTATATGGATTACTGTTACATGGTCAAGAATCCCACAGAAATACGAAACAGACAAAATATCATGTATCATACAGCCAACATTTTTACTGAATATGAAGACTTGGGAGTTACTCAGAAGTCATCATTAGGCATACAGAAAATGTGGCTCAGGCCAATAGCAGACAAAAAAAATTATTGGAATTGTAAGAGGGATAAGAAATACATAATTTCATTAATGTATATAGTCATTCCTTTTGTTTATCGTTGGTCAAAAAAGTTTTGCAGAATTTTTGATGTACTATAGCAATGTGAAAAGCCTATGAAACAGAAGTGATAGTAGGATGGGAAGCCATGTTAGCTGAGGGATTCTGGGAGCTGTAGTCCAAAAAATGAACTTTTTCAAGATCCATGTTCAGATCTTTGTAAAATACAATTGTCTGTGTTCAGTTTCTCAGTTACAGTGATAACAAGACAACATAATAAGCACCAACTGATTATTAACTACGGGGTCTGTTTATTAAATAACGAGACTGATACAATAACCCATCTTTATTTATATGTATTACAATTCTAATGCTTGTCTTCTTCAATATACTCCCCGTTCACACTCACACACTGACGCAGTCTTGTTTTCCACTGGTCGAAGGCACAGAGCAGTTTTGTCAGCTGTTTCAACACATCTGCCATTTTCTTTGTACTTTATCAATTGACTCAAAACGTGTTCCTTTAAGCATCAATTTCACTTTCAGGAAAAGAAAAAAGTTGCATAATGCCAAATCTGGTGAATATGGAGGATGTTCAAGTGTAGTAGTGCATTTATCAGCCAAAAACTGCTTTATAGAAAGTGCTGTGTAAGCAGGTGCATTGTCTTGATGAAGAATGAAACCATTGTTCCACAGTTCTAGCCTTTTTTAAAAAAAACTCTCTCAGTTTTGTCAACATTTCCTTATAATAATGCTGGTTTACTATTCTGCCTTCTGGAATCTATTCGGCCAAAATTATGCCCTTGGTGTCAACCCCCTCCCCCCAACAAGCATGGCTTTGGATGTTGACTTGCTTTGGCATGCTTTCTTCATTCTTGGAACTTTTTCAGATGTACCTTAAATCCGGAAGGAGCTGTCGGGAAAGGAATGCAGCTGCTCCGTGGCAGGGGGCAGTTTCTGATGATGCCGTCCCTCTCGCGTTACCTTCCATGTTCCTTCCGTGTCACATGGAAGGGAAAGGTGCCACTTTTTATTCACGAAGAACTTCCGTGACTAAAAAGTGGTGCCTTTTCCTTCCATGCGACACGGAAGGAACACGGAGGGTAACGCGAGAGGGACAGCGTCATCAGAAACTGCCCCCTGCCACGGAGCAGCTGCGTTCCTCTCCCAATGGCTTCTTCTGGATTTAAGGTACATCTGAAAAAGTCCTTGGTGATTATGGTGTTTTCAGTGCATTGACTATTGTTTTGTCTCAAGATCATACTGGAAGATCCAGGTTTCATCACAAGTGATGGTTTTTTGAAAAAGGCTTGGGTCCACCTCAAGTTGCTGCAGAATGTCACATTGCTTGACTTTTAAACTTAGCAACGTTTGGAAATCGATACAAAAGGATTTAATTAGATGGAGTAAATTAAATATATCATGGTTGGAAAGGATAGCTGCAATAAAGATGTCTGTACTCCTCAAACTATTATATATATTTCAAAACATCCCAATACTCCATAATGAGAAATTCTTTGATACTGTGAACAAAGATATATTTAGATTTGTGTGGGTGGGTAAAAAGGCCAGAATAAATAGGAAAATATTGCAAGATACAAGAGAAAGAGGTGGATTAAGCTTCCCTGACTTTAAAGGTTATTATCATGCCAGCTTTTTTTTTATGGTTCAAGGAATGGATACGATTAGAAAATGCAAGATTGTTACAATTGGAGGGCTTTAATTTACAATTCGGCTAGCATGCATATATTTGGTACAATAAGGTACCAGTTCACAGAGAATTTTTACATCATTTCATTCAGCTTGTCTTGTTAAAAGTGTGGTTAAGATATAAAACAAGATTATGTTGAAAGATACCTATATGGATATCTAATCATGAGGCTTTCCACAAAAAAGACAATCTTTTCAAGAATAAATGGCTAATTTACAGAGACATCTTGAAACAAAGGGTTATATATTATGAAACATCAAGAAGAATTAAATGAAGAAAATATTTGGTGTAACTGGTTCCTCTACAGACAACTAACAGAAAAGTTCAAGAAAGATATAAAACTAGAAGGAGTAGAGGAGGAGTTGCCTGCATTCGATAAGATAATATGTGAAAATAAGAGTAAAATGTTGTCAAAAATCTACAAATTGATGAAACTGAACTTGGAGCAAGATAAAGCTTTACATGGTACCATGGTACTATGGGCCCAAAATATTGGTAATGAAATACATCTAGAAGATTGGGGGAAATCTTGGAATAAAAATATTTTTTCCTTGGGTTTTTTCCAAAGAAAATCTATGGATGCCGACAGTGAAAGCCTTCGACTTCACATAAAAATATTTTATTCACCAGAAGCAACAGCTTAAAAGAAAATTATTACAAATTAATTTTTAGATGGTATTTGACACCCAACAAAATAGCAAACATTTATAAAAATTCATCTAATATGTTTTGGAAATGTGGTAAAGCAGTGGGATCATATTATCATGTTTGGTGGAGTTGTAGTGAGGTAAAGAAATTTTGGAAGGAAGTTCATAAAAATGTCACTAAATATTTGAAGATAGACTTTACATGTAAACCTGAAATTTACCTTTTGAATATGTTACAAGATATAAACAAATGAGATCAGGGATGGTATTGGAAAGTTCTTCTTTATATGATAACTGCTGCTAGGGTGATACTTCCAAAGAACTGGTAGAATTCAACAATATCAGGGATAGAGGAATTGATGTTTAAATTATACGATATGTATGAGATGGATAGGTTAACGATTATCTTAGATGAGAAAAAAATCAGAGAAAAACTGTAATGATTGGAAAATATTAATACCCCTGTGGAAAGAAAGATGGGAGGAGTTAGCAACAATAGGCATTAAGTAACAAGGAGAGGAAAGTTCCAAATGTTGAAAACAGAGACTTCAAATATAGACAAGAAATAGGAAGAAAGAGGCATGAATTACTCGCACCTGAAGAAAGGAAGATTAAAGGAAGTTTTGTTTGTTTGTCGGGTTTGTTTGTGGATTGTATGTAAGTATATGTTATTGTATTTTATTTTATGAATTATCTAATAAAAATATATAAAGAGGAAACAGCATTTTTCTGGCACACAACAGATAGCACAGCTGCTTCAAATGACGACTAAAAATTAACTGAATGGCCAAAAGTGTTGATGTTTGTCGTGCAGGTTCAGACATGTTCATGGTTTCACAATCAATTCTCCCTGATTTGTCAGAAAGGTAGAAACACAGTCTCGTTATTTAATAGACAGACCTCGTATGTACAGTTTGAAAACTTGCACATTTCAACGTCAGCAGAAGATTATCCAATAAAAGGGTACCTCCCCCTGCTCTGTCCCTTATTTTGAGTTTATCAAGACTTGTCCTGGACAAGAAATCTCATATTCTGTGGGTCCACTATGCTGAACAAGGCTCAATCTGGGTATTTCTGCAGAAGTCCTCATGGAAAGGACAACAGTCTTATTTGCAAACACAGAAATTTAAAGATGGACCTTATTTCTAGACATAATAATAAATGTGTGAGGGAGCTTTTATATTCTGGTAACAATGCCTATAAAAATTGATTAATGTCTGTAAACAAGGGGGGGAAGACTCAGTCTGCTTTCTTTAATATAAAGAAAGCACCAGACTAATACATCCCACTGATCAAGTTATTATGTGAACTGTTTGGCAGCTCCATTAAGAACCCCTGGAGGCAAAGGCTGGTTTCCATTTTGGTCCTATAGAAGCCAAAAGCAGATGGGAGACACTGTATAATCAGTTCTGCAAACAAGCATTAAGTATACATGGGAAGGATTTCTCCCAGTATCAGCTGCAGAGCAGAACTAGGGCAATTCTCCCAGCTAATCGGTATTCTGATATCACCTCAGTCAAAGCAACATGGACTCCTACTATCAGAAAGAATTAGAACAACAAATTCAGACACAGGCAAAAATGGGACATGCCCAGCACCTTTATTAACCCCTCTCCTAGCTCTTGAAATGGTACTTTTATAGAAAATCTCAGGGAAAATTCAAGGAGCTAAGAAAAGGCCAAAATAATGGACAAAGAATATGTACTGAACCATCACCACAGAACTCAAGATATTCTGCCTCTTCTTTGTCCTCACCCACCGCCATCTAGAAAGACAGACTCATTTTCTGAACAAATGGCCAATATAATGTAAAGAAGCCTGTAAAAAATAGAAAATGCATGCAGCGCACAAATTAGTGCAGAAGCAATAAAACTTGCTTTGTTTACATCAGCTTCATTTGCTACATGTGCAAACAAACATACAAATAACACAACCAACAAAAAATACATTAAAAACTTGATGGACAAAAAATAGACAAAAGCCATAGTAATGCAACAAGGTTTTTTAAAAGCAACATCTCAAAATGCCTTTTAAATAAAGAATAATAAGCTGTCCCAAATTGGATATTGAAATGACTTGCCAGGCCTCTCTGGAAAGACATTCCCAATTTCTGGCCTCAGTACTTAGATAACTGTTCCCGAAATACTACAATATTTCATTCCTCATCTTCCATAAAACCCAGAACTTGGAACAGAGCCTGCCTTTTATAGTGAAATCCTGGGAAGGTTGATGACAGGGACACACAAACACACAAACATTTTAATTAGCATCTGGGTAAAGGACTGATTCTTATCAACATTGGGCAGGTGTAGCTGACACTTGAAAATAGACCTGGGAAAAGCTCCCATTAAACACATGTGCGACTTACTTTTACATATACAAGGACAAAATTGCACTGTGCCTGGTGGACTTAGTTTTTAGTACTAAGGCAAGGGCAAACCCCCTCTGAACAATTTCTGCCAAGAAAACCCTGTGATAGGTTTGACTTAGAATTGCCATAAGTCAGACATGACTTGAAGGGATACAACAACTCAGGAGGATCCTATGCTGAATCTAAATGCCTAGAGAGCAGTGTTGCCAGTTCAGGACTATCTCAGGCCATCAGATTTAGTGCCCAAACCTGAACCCTAGTAGTGACCCCTGGGAATGTCATGGGAGGGAGCCCTGGTGATAGTACATGTGCAATGTTACAAGGGGTAGCCCCAAATAACATCATTAAGCATGACACTTAAGCATCAACCACAGTTGCGTTGCACAGAGTATGCCATTCAAGTGAAAAGCATCAAGTCTGACAAAAAATACATATACATATATTTTCAAGGCAAAACTGCCTTCCCCCTCATCCTGAAGACCACAAGAGTGGGTCCAGGATTTGAGACTCAGGGCCAGGCCCTGAAAACTGGAAACCCTACTAGAGAGCATAGTGTGTTCAGGGGAAGGAGGTTACGGGAGGAAGTTCTTGTGATTCCATACTACATATATTACTTTGTGCCAGTAGATCCTCATCAACAACAGAACTTATTCTCTTCACCACAAATTGGCAATTTGGGATGCGGGTGTGGCGGGGGAGCAGAATGACAGCACAGTGGCCAAGAAGAGGTTCGACATACAGAAGGTCCCAAATTCAATCCCTGACAGCTCCTACTGAAAGGATTTTGTAGGAAGGTGTTGTCCAAAACTTCTCCTGAGGAGTTGCCTGCTGTCAGTCAGAGTAGGGTGAACTAGATGGGCAGATAATCTGATCTGGTATAAAGAAAACTCTCTACATTGTATTCAATGGCATCACACACTGCATCCTTCTTTCTGGATGATGCCTCTGACTGGTATGTGAAATAATTCATCCTCCACATGAGGGTAGGTAGCTACATGTCTGACTTAACACAGGCAGGGAGCTACCAGGGAAGAGAACAAATGAAGTCACTCCAGGAAATCCTCATGCGTCCAGCATTTTAAAGAAATTATTTTTTTTCCATCTTATTTTACCCTTGTGCGTGCACACACATATACACACTTCATTTCTCATTACCATCCCAAAACTGCTGTAATTTAGCCTCTCCTTTCATCATGCTGAACCAGCTTTGGAGTTATGTTATTCCCCTCTGGTGGAATCACTACTCCTCCCCTACTCCCCTCCCTATGTTGTGTGATGAAGTTATAGTTTTCTGATTGGCTGAAAATTTTAAAGGACTCCACAGCTACAGAGAGGAAAACATGTATATTCACTGGGCTAGCAAGCTCCAAGGGAATGTTCCCAATTTGCCAGGGGCTTCACTCTTTAGTTTAGTTGTGAGTCATGCAGCTGTTCTATTAAGCAAAGATATGCCTTTCTAGTTTCATATAGCCTGAATGTTGACTGAGAACATGGTCAGCCAGCTGCTCAAGGCATCTAGAATGCAAGTCATACTCATTTGTCCAGGTGAGAGTAGAAGCAAATGCACAATGCACATGGAATGCAGGAACCAGCCATTTTGGAGTATTGGAATATTGGGATACAGGTCTAATGTGCTAAGGATTTGAAATGGCCCATTGTGCTTTTTTTCTGCACCCCTGTGGCACCAGTGCAAACTATACATTCATAAACTAATAAACATACTGTTAAGTGCCCTTTCCTCCAAATAAAACTGACTGTGTAAAGCAAGGATGGGTAACCAACACCCTCTGAACCTGATAGCAACTGTGGCACCTTTGGAACAGGTCCACGTTCCCCCGCCTGAGCCTTTCAAACATAATTCCCATTATCACGGATGTTTCTCTAACCCTTACTGTGTGGATTGTGCATGGGTGGGTGGGAACTCTGTGTGTGTGTGTGTGTGAGAGAGAGAGAGAGAGAGAGAGAGAACATACACAGTACATACCTGGCCAGACATGAGCCCTCACTGAACACTGAAGGACTTACTGCCAATGTCTGCATTCCATGTGATTACTTCTGCCTCTAGTGCTTAGAATCCTATGCTGAATCTGAATACCTAGGGAGCACAGCATGACTGTGGGGAAGGGATGAAAAAGGACGCTTGCAGAAGCACTGCTCCAGACTTGCAAACCCCATTCCACATCCATTACTTTTCAGCAATGGGATGTGTTGAGCAAAGCCATATCCTCATCACTGATAGACTTGGGGATCCAAACTAGGAAATAGAAATGGGTGAGAAGATGTGGGGAGAGGGGAGAGAACATGCAATTCAATGGAAACCAAATGAAGGACAATTCTGTAATTGTTGTGACAGGGAAGACATTAAAATTCAGAGACACTTCTTTCTCCACTTTTCAAAATGTCAAGAGATACCAGAACAGTTACTGGACAAAGTGAGCAATCTTCCCTTAGGCAGGGAGAAAGGAAGAAATGGGGTGGGGTGGCGGTGGGCAGACGAAATGACCTGAATGTTGGGACAAGTGATGGAGACATCACCAATAGGCTGACAATATTATGCAACAACTCGCTGCTGTCTTAGAAACAGAAAATCCTACCAAAATATATCAGGAGAGAAGCCTTGCAGTTCCTTAGCTGATACAAACAGCAGCACCAAAAATGTGTTGTGCTATGGTGGTACCTTTTGGACAGTCACAGAAACTGGTGGTGGGATTCAAAGAACCCTCACTGTCTCTGCTACACTCCCACAAGGCAGACAGTGAGATTGCTCAGGCCTTGGAATGAACTTTCATCATTTTCACTTACCAAAGACTTTACAGAAGGCAGCTACTGTGTGTGCATGTGTGTGCACATGTGCCTTCAAGTTGCCTGTCAACTTATGGTGATCCCATCAATTTCATAGGGTTTCCTTAGGCAAGGAATACTCAGAGGTAGTACTTGCCAGTTCCTTCCTCTGAAATATAGCCTACAGCACCTGGTGTTGGTTGGCAGTCTTCCATCCAAGTACTAACCAGGGCTGACCCCGCTTAGCTCCCAAGATCACTGGGATTTGGTGCCTTTAGGGTACTTAGGTGGTTTGCAGGTAACATATATACTGACAAATAGATGCAGTGGCCAAGTCCTTGGCATGGATTAAACTACAAACAAAACATTTCTCATTGTATGTTTCCAAGCTGCAGGGTTTCACTTTAAAGGTTTGACAGGGTAAATCAGTGCTGGTAATAGAACTAGATGGAAGACAGCAACATATAATCACCCATAGCATCTCCATCCAGTCTTACTCATCAGTATCCTGCCTTTGCTATCTAGTCAAGTGTATTTCTTATAAATATTATATAAAATAAAGAAGCAAGCAAATACGTAAATGAAACATGTGTTTTCTGTAGAGGAGAATTTGGGCCATGCAAATTATTTTGTACTCATAAAACAGTATTTGATGTGTTCTCAGTCACTTAGGCAAAACCAGCTTGAATGGGTGAAGAGTACTAGCAGGGAAGTTACAATGGCAAGGGAAGACAGTGCAGCTATTCCAAACTCAAACATGGAAGCCAAAACAATATTCACCTATGCAAATCCCCCCTCCCCAATCTTGGACTCTCTGTGCTCAGAAGGACACAATACTGTAGTTTGCAGAGCAGGTCAACACCCTTCCAGTTTCATTTCAATTGTTTGCCATTAGTCATTACAAAAATGTACTGTAATTGCAAAACAGAAACAGTCATTTAAAAAGCATATGTACAAGTCAATTACATTTGTCTTAATAAATCCCCCTTGTGCATTGACTAATGCCAATTTTTAAAGTGGCAATTGTTTTAATTACCTTGGAGTATACTGTGTGTTTATATGTGCCTTCAAGTCCCCTGCTGATTTATGGTGACCCTATGAATTTCATACGGTTTTCTTAGGCAAAGAATACTCAGAGGTGGTTTTGCCAGTTCCTTCCTCTAAATATAGTCCACAGCACCTGGTATTTGTTGGTGGTCTCCCATCCAAGTACTAACAAGGACATACCCTGCTTAGTTTCCAAGATCACATGGGATCTTGTGTCTTTAGAGTACACTATTTGTTATAAAAGATCCCATGTTTCATGAATTCCCATGGCTTCAGGAACCCAAGAGAAAAGATAATAATAATAATAATAATAATAAAAATAATATTTTTTTTATTTTTAACCCACCCCTCTGTTCGGCAACCGGGGCAGCGTACAACAAGATTAAAACAACATCAAGTTAAAACAATCCTTCCCCATCCTAACCGTCCCACCCCTTAAGACTAAATTAAACTAATGGAGAATTAAAACAAAGATAAAATACAATAAATAAATAAATAAAGGCAACAACGGCAAGGGGGTGGGTAAGCAATCAGCTCCACTTGGACTGGGAAGTTATTCCGGGAAGGCCTACCAGAAGACATCCATCTTTAGCGTTTTCTTGAAGCTATCAAGAGTAGTGATAAGACAGATCTCGTCCGGCAGGACATTCCAAAGTCCAAGTATTAAGAATACTTGGAGCAAGTGTTTTGGAAACGTGTTGCAAGGAACCTCTCAGTCAGAGGAATCCCACACATCCCACAGTCCCACCAACCAAGTGTTGTACCTCTCCAAGTGTAACAGCAATCCCAGGTTTAGAGCTAGGAGCAGTTTTGTAATTGCTGGGTTGTACCAGTGTGGCGCAGTGGCCCTCCCAAAACATATGAGTTAACATATGAGCACCTGTATGCTTTATCTTGAACAAAAAATAGCAGTTGTGCATGTGGCGATGGGTAGGTGGGAAGGAATGTTTTCATGATTAAACATACTAACTGCCTTCTCCAGCACCATTTTCCCAAACCACATCTGGGCCATCATGGCTGCTCTTAACGTTTTAAAAATGGAAAGAGGTTCTATTTACTGATCTCTTGTATCTAAGGCTTCCATATCAGGATTACCCCAGGCCCTGAGACGACAGTGCCAAACTCTGAGACCTAGGTATGTCTCCTTGGTATGTTCCAAGGGCAATGTTCCAATGGGCAGCCCTGATGATGTCATTACACTTGATATAGTAAGCATCAACCACAGTTGCACAGCTATAGCATTCAACTAAAAAAATACCAAGGGCCTCTACACACTATACAGTTATAGAGCTCTAATTCTGCTTTAACTGTCATGGTTCCATCATATGGAATCCTGGGCTTTGCAGTTTAGCGGTGCCAGGGCGGGGGGAGCCAGCATGACGTAGTGGTTCAAGCATTAGACTATGACTCTAGAGACCAGGTTCAAACCCTGCTTGGCCATGAGCACTCACTAGGTGATGTTGGTCAAGTCACACACACTCAGCCTCAGAAAACCCTGTGATAGGTTCACCTTTGGGTTGCTATAAGCCAGAAACAACAATTTAGGATTCTCAGCCAGAGAGTTCCTCTAGTAGTGGCTCTGACCAAACTACAAGCCACAAGATTCCACAGGATGCAGATGCCATTAAACTGGAATCATAGTGCTATAATGGTGTAGTGTGAAAGGGCCCCAAGTCTAACAAATGAAGAAAATATGCACACATACTTTCCAAGGCAGTGTTCTCACCCTGAGATTCCTCTTCTTCTCCCTGAGGACAAGAGAAGATTATCTGTGATCTGGGAATCACACTTGTGTTACATCCACTTTGACCCTAAATAAGGACTTTAGTGCATTTATTATGGTAACCATGTTATACAATATAGTCCTAAATGGTGCCAGCCACTGCAGGAGGGGTTTGTTGTGTTGTGGGCAGATACTCCCCTGATCTTTGGATGTTTTTTTTGGGCAGAGGGTGCAATCTCTCCCACCTCAGCAGTAGTTTTAAAGGGGAGAAATTCATAAAGCAAGCCTGGAGCTGAAATATAGGGGTGGATCTGGGGCCTCCCTAAACAACATAGGGAACTTGATGCAGTATGTCCAAAATGTATTTCTATCCCTGCCATGCCTTCCCACGAAGGCCTCACTGTGGGGTGTACCACTGGTAAAAATACTCCCAGCAGTATAGTTATGCATACAGATCCCTCTCTGCACATAAGTGGGGTTTCTTCTGGACACAGGCCTCTGCTCTGGGTCAACAAGGCCCCTCTTCCCCAACCTACTCCTTTGGGTGGTTGTCTCTGAAAAAGTGGGATGAAGATTACTGTGCCTGAAATGATGTCATGGTGGTAGAATGTCCAAATAAAACAGAATACACTACGAAAGGTAACACTACAAAGAATCACTCACACCTGTATGCTCCTGGGTAACCTTCATTTCTGACAAATGCAAATTCAGCTTCTAGAGAACCTTATTTTCAATATTTCAATTTTTTTTTTAAATAATGCAAGCCTGTAGATCATTTATGGGCAGCTGACCCAGGCTTCCAGCAATGAGGGGCAGCTCTTTGCTTTCTGCCAAAGACTACGGGGGGGGGCAAAATAAATTAGAGGACATGTCAATTTGCATAATTTATGCTCACTGCAGGGTCCCCCCCCCCCTTGGAGCAGACTGTATAGATTTTGATTTCTTTGGTACAGAATTTAGGGGTGTCCCCCACCTACCTTCATTTGATACATAGTAGCCTGACCCTGACCTGACTGGCACAGAACAGGATCTAGTCAGCTGCTGGATGCCAGCATGTTCCAGTTCTAAAGCCACTGGTTAAAAGACAAAGATGTTTTGGTGAACACTTAGACGTCCCTGTTCTCTTTGAGCCTAACTACTATAGTACACTCAGTGTAAAGTATTCTAGCTGGCTCAGTCCTGAATGGAGGATTAAGACACAGGAACTTCAGGAAAGACCTACTCCTGGTGGAATGTAAACTGCTGGAACTGGTTTAGTGGCTTTAAAAACAAAACATTTCTCCCTGGTGGTGCCATCTTGTGTGTATGTGCTTTCAAGTCCCCTGTTGACTTATGGAGACCCATGAATCTCATAAGGTTTTCTTAGGCAAAGAATACTCAGCAGTGGTTTTACCAGTTTCTTCCTCTGAAATATAGCCTAGAGCACCTGGTATTTATTGGTGGTCTCCCATCCAAGTACTAACCAGAGATGACCCTGCTTAGCAACAACGATCAGACGGGATCTGATGTCTTTACGGTACTTGGGGCCACATTTAACAGATGAAAGTGGGACACATGTGGCCAAGCAAGAGTGTAATCAAATGGAAAGTGTTATCAATGAGGAAGAACTAGGCAAAAATGCAGCAGTTTGCTTCTGCCAGGGTGTACTGGGAAGGGTAACATTCCTCCCTTCTCCTCTCCTCCCTCTGAGTTAACTGTGTGAAAACTACTTTTGCACATTGAACTCAGTTTGCAGCAACTGAAATAAGCTGAGGACAAAGAGAGAAAGTGGAAGGAGAAGAGAGTAACTTGGACATTTTAAAAGTGAGATGACAGAGGCTTAATTGGGATTGTTCCTGACAAATTGGGAGAGTTGGAAGGTATGGTGGTGCTCTGCTGGGAAAAGAAACTCCCAGAAAATAATGAGCTGCTGGCCTTGTGCTGTTTGGGGACCTGTTGTGACCCAGTCTTTCTCTTTTTCATGTAATTTCAGCCCAAGTACTGTATACTAACCATTAGGCTGCTGGGTCAGAATTATCTCATGTACTGAGATTTCAGAGCCAAATCTGGAGGGCTAGGAGGTGGGTCCTGGTGATGTCACAAGGAGCCCCTGGTGATACCATTAAAGCATGACACATTAAGCACCAACCGTAGCTGCATAGCATATGTTACTCTCTCTCTCTGGCTTTTCTTCGCAAACGAAGATTCAGGAAGGACTCATCCTAACTGAAAAAAAACACCCAAGTCTAACAAATGAGGAAAACACACACACACACCTTTCAAGGCAGCACTCTCACCCTGAGACTCTTTCCCTTTGTCCTAAGGACCATAGATGAGGGGCCAAGCCCTGAGGCTCAGGCCCAATTCCATAGATCTGGGAACCCTACTACTACAGTGTCTTGCCAGCCCAATATTAAATATCTACAACAATACTTACTAAATTGAGTATTGTGCTATGTACTGCTGCACACAAAATGGGCACAAATAGAAGCAGCTGCCTGCTTTTTTGGACTCTCCTTGAGGGCTTGGCTGTGAGTGCTGCCATGATGAGCACCTGCACTTCAAAATTTACCACTACACCACTAGCCAAAGTCTGCAGATTGTGCAATATGTTAAGCCGTCCTGCTTCTTCTGGGTGGGAAACTCAGCAAAATGCTGTCTGAATGCTGATGTGCCCATTTTTCACTACTGGCCTTGACATCGTAGAGCATGTCTCAATGCCAGAGGGCCCAGGGGGCTGCCTGACAGGTTCTGGGCCTTTAAAGCCCTCTTCCTTATTTGCCAAGCTTGTCCCAATAAATCTCTGTATATTTTTAGGTTTCAGCTGGCTTCTTGTGAATTTATATCTTTCACACCTGTGCTAGCTCAGGAGTAACAAAGAACAGCAGCCAAACGCTCACTCAGTACAATGTGAAGCCAAGCAAAACTCCATACGGAGCCAGCTCCAGAGACTACTGTAAATGGGATACAGACAAAAGAGAAGTTTATCGGGGCAACAAACTGCTGATTAGCTGGATTACTTATGTGTCTGCTCCCAGGCCTCTGGAATGTCTCACGTAGTCTGCAGTTAAGACATATGCGTGTGTGCACCTGTGTTTATTATTTTATATGCACTATACCAACATACGTAAATATTTTAGAACAGCAATGGGCTTTATGAAAGTGCACCCATACTATCAGCACTCCAGTCGACAATTCTAAAGCCTAGGAAGAAATTACAAGTCTCTGTATTCTGTACTTATCCCCCCAATGCAAAGGGAACCCAAAGGGTTACTAGGTTCCCTTGAGTAGCTGAATCTTTGCCTAATCGTAAGCCCTGCAATAGGCTGTATACCCATGGAACTATGTGGTAAGGTTTTACATTGGGAAGAAATGTGACAAGGCTTCATATTTACTTGTATCAAGTGAGTTGTACACACACATAACAAGTGTTAGCTAGATAGACAGATGAATGTAATGTTCACAGGAAGGGGATCCGTGAGCACATGAGTAGAGTTTTGAAGGGTTTTTAATAGTTGATATTTGCCTTCAGGGGACGGGCTTTAGAGTGAAAGACAATGTTTCTCAGAGTTGCTCGGGGTGAAACAATACACACTCCAGATATGTTAATACAGTTGTCCCTCCATATTCACAGATTTGGCATTCACAGATTTAAGTATTCACGGCTTGAAAATATTCTTAAAAAAATAATAATCCAAAAAGCAAACCTTGATTTTGCCATCTTATATAAGGGACACCATTTTGCTATGCCATTGTATATAATGGGACTTGAGTATTCACAGATTTGGGTATTCACGGGAGATCCTGGAACCAAACCCCAGTGAATGGGAAGGGACAACTGTACTTTTGTGTGTGGATACTTTGTAACTGAATGGAGGAAGCAATCTTCTTTGTTTGTGGAAGGGTATAGCGATTGTTTACAGGTTTGAGTATCTCATATTTGGCTGATGGGATTAGCCAGGTGATAGTTGCCTTGCGAATTGACATTTCTTTGGAATTTGGGTGGCCCCTCCTTAAGTGCATTCCTGGCTGAGCAGTGTTTGTCTTTGGAATTCCTGGTTATGGAATTTCCCCAGCTTCAATGGCCACACTACATGCAAGGCCACATTTGACCTAGTTATTAAATATTGCCAATTTATTATTGATACTGGGCTACAGGGCTGGTTTAAGGCACCAGCAGCATCAGCATCTGCAGGGCCCCCCATCATTGTGGGGGCCCCCATAGTAACCCTCCTCCTGCAAAAACATTATTAGTAATAATCTGAATATCCTGTACTGTGAATAGCTTAGGTTGAGTTAGGTTACATTGACATGAGATAAACATATCGGACCCCCAAAATAAAGCAGTGCAAGGGGTCCCAAAATTCTTTAAACCGGTCCTGCAGGGCTGGGGGTGTCAGGGGGGGGGTAGGTAACACCAGTTACAAGCAATCCCTGAAGGCCTTACCTGAAGCCCCTGGGTATTTCAGCCCCCTGCTAAATCCCATCCCCCAGCCCATTCCACCTGATTTCAAAGAAATCACTACTTTCTCACAGTTGTTAGTAGAGCAAGCGAGCTGTATCAAGATCCCTAGGGGAGGCAGGCTATGTACTGCCTACCAGTGAGGAAAGTGTGTGTGAATGTACCATACCTTCCAACTGTCACATTTTGGCAGGGACAGTCCTGGTTAATCCTCTGTCATCCTGCCTTTTCTGCTGCTTTTAAAATGTCCCAGTTACTCACTCCAACTTCCACTGTCCTCCTCCCACCTTTAGATATGTCCAGTTTTGTTCTATGTGAATGATAGAATTTGTCAACTCTCTCTTGATGTGGGAATCCAAGCAATGCTTTAAAACAGAGTTGTATAGAAAATGTCAAATGCATTATTTGCTAAATCTAACTGCTACTTCCAACTAGAGTACACCTGCTGAGTTATAAGTCAACATTTATGTAAATGCCATTGATTCAATGGGTTTACTCCATTTGGGACTAGTAATTAGATTTAGGTGAGAAACGATACTATTTTGACACAATGTCCAATAGTTAATCAACAATGACTGATTGTCTTTGAAATGCCTAGATGCAGCCTACTCTCCATGCCATACCCTCAATTTCTGACATGCTGTACAGTAATCATGGGTACATTCATGGATTAAAAGCTGCTGCTTCTGCAGTTAAGATAGATCTTTTTGGTGCAACAGTCTGAAGGAGCTTAGTGAAATCAATGCACGGTCACGGCATCTCCATCTGTGATCCATCATAATAAAATTATGTTCTAAAATTTGAAATAGTATGGCAGTACAACTACAACTCTGGAAAAATGCAGAAAAGTCAGTAAGGAGAAGATGACACTTCTATTATTTATATTATTTATCTGATTTAAAATAAAGGGCATACATTATCAACTACTTTGAACTGAGCTTCTTGCGAGATGAAGTGAGAATTGTAAAGGACTTTGTCTGAATAGTGACAGCAAACTTGATAATACAAGTATAACATCTCAGGAATACTACTTTTAGGAAGGGAAACTGGGGATGGCTTGGAAGGAAGGGGAACGGACTATTGGGGTGTGGGGAAGCTGGACAGTGAAGAACACTAACATGAAGAGAATCAATTCATTTGAAACTAGCTATCCCTGGTGTAACATACACCATCAAAAAACACCCCCCCAAAATGCCCGGTAGACCTCATGACAACCCTACAAGATAGGCCAGTAGATTTTTAAATTCCTTCTCCCCCTTCTCAGCATTCCACACTTTTCCCAGAATTGCTGAGGGTGACTCACTTTGTTGCCCTGCTGTGTCTGCTGCCAGTTGACTGCCTGGGTACCATCCCAAGCAACCTGCTGCCACTGCCAGTTGACTGTCTGGCTCCCAATCTGGGCCACAGACTGAGCGGCAGGAGTGGATTGTGAGGTGGAGAATGGGATTGAAGTTATTCCCATGTCCGTTATTCAGTCTGAAGAGGGAAATAGGGATCATCTAGACAGTGAAATAAACTCCTCATAGAATTTGAGGAGAATACCTTTTGTCCCAACAAGACCCTGCGGTGATTTGCCATATTAAGAAGGAGGGGGGCCAAAAACTCCAAAAACTATGCAGGAGAAGCCTTGTGGCTTCTCCCAAGGTTCTGTAAAAATGCAGGGGAAGTGTGCGTCCCTGCTCATTAGGACAACTGAATCACAGTACAGTGCATTCCTGCATAAGGGCAGAAGTGGAAACCTAATTGATTGGACATGCACGAGGAGTGGACTTGCCAGCCACAAAGTGGCCAGAAGTGCCATTTTGGAGTTTTGTAGCCGTGGTCATGCACTTTTTGCTGCACTGAGGCAACCAAACAGTTTTTTAAATGGAAGGTCATACTTGCACATCTTAGATTTACAGTAAAAAAAACAATAAAATAATGTGCAGCAGTGGCAACTTGTTTAGAATAATAATGCAAGTAATTCACTCCCGGCCACCATCTTGATTCGCAGGCATGGATCCATGTGAACATCAAACCAGTGATTTTGCCAAGAAACCAGGGAGACATATGAACACTGCTGTGAATTTGTATTAATGTGCAACAACAGGCATTATATTTTCTCATCTAGACAAGCCCATAGAAATACAGTTCAATATGCCTCTAGTATTTCCATAAAAGTCAGCAGAGACCTCTTGGGACAACAAGAGGAGAGCCTTGAGTGCCAAGGGGCATCAGGCTATACTGTCCAGCAGAAGGTCAGGCAGAGAGAACAGAATGGAGTCCACACCATCACACAGCCCAAAATAAAGGAAACATATTCAGGGGCAGCCATGTTGGCCATACAGCAAAATAAAACAAAATACAAAATCCATGACGAATGATACTGATACCTTTATTGGCCAACTTGATAAAGAAGCCAGCAGAGCTTTGAAAGTTTGCATGATGTGTTTTGTGCATTTTGGTTGGCCAATAAAGGTATCACCTTTTAGTGGATTTTGGATTTTTTAAAATTTTGCTGTATGGCCAACACAGCTACTCCACAGATGTTTCCTGGACTTGAAGATACTAGATTTAGTCGCAACAGAGGAATCCTAAACAAGAGAGAATGAAAGACTGGGACTTAACTCTTTGAGGTTTCTACTTCCAACAAAGCTAAACCTTTTCTCTTTTGGATTATAATTGGCTGAGTTTTACCCATACACCACCTAATTTTTCCCTCTAGATGTAGCAATTCAAAGTAAAGGGGTCACTCTGGACTTGGAAAGGGTTTTTTCATTCATCTATTTTGCCAGTTTTGTTGCAAGAGGGAGGGGCATGCGATCGTAGGGTATAGTAAGAAGTGTTTTACATGAGCTCAACAGATAGTAAAGGCTCATGCGCCTCTGCCCTTCCCTCCCTCCCTCTCTCCAAAGCAGAAACATGTGTGGATGAGGCTGCAGATGACAGGTGCTCTTTTCCCTTGGCTGGTAGGTGTGTTTGCCAGAGGGATAATTAGAACAAGCTCATTTGTGTTGAGACACAGAGGGCAGGTGGCTTCTACTGAGCTGTTAACTCTTTAATTGGACACACTCGTCTCTCACTTCTGTACCTTTTTACTGCCACCAGGGAGACAGATTAGCCTCAGCCCTCCCAGTGCCTCTTTCATCACCCCCTGCTAGTGCCTCTTTTCCATTTCTCCTGCTGCACCCCAGCCCCAAACAGTCTTATTCAGGTACTTTTATTCTGGCCCACTACTTCTATCCTCCCTGAAAATGAAACCTCCATATATATTCCTTCCTCACAGGACCAAGGATATCTGAGTCACCTCCTGATTTAGGACTTTATGACATGAGGCCGAAATTGCAGAATTACGGCAGGATAGTAGCACAATTGGCTTCCCGTTATCACATGATGTCATCCTTCCATGGTCCATGTGTGCTTCAACTGTTAATTGCGCCCAACTTTTCATTCATGGGCAAAAGCCGTGAACAGCTGTCAGTAGCACTCTTTTTGCAGAATTGACGAGCACACGATAATTCTGTCCCACTGTAGTTCCAATATTACCGTGTGAATGGGCATTCCTCCCTCTTTCCCCCCTCCCTATTCCCAATGAGAACACATAATTAAACTTCCAGGGGAGACTGTGAAGAGGACCCCCAGGACATTCTTTTAATGAACTGTTGCCTTTTCTTGGAATGTTTTTTGTTTGTTTGTTTAATTGTTAAGTTGTGCATTTGTTAATTTCTTTGTTTTCTGGCGTGTTTAATCAAAGTGGCATCTTCTTGTGAGAACAGCCGAAATCTTGCCCATGCAAAATCACAGAAGTGGGAGGGGTTTTTTTAAGGCACACATGCGGACCATCTCAAAGTATGAATACTCCATCATTATGGTGCAATACGAAAACAAGTGTGTTGGAGCATGCACCATGTGTGGTCCCTCTACACTGGATTCTGCAGTGCTGTATCCTCTTTGCAGTTTGCAAGGTGCTGAATAATAACTCTGAGGCTCCAAGTCCTACTTACAGAACTTTACTTACAGAGTATTTTCAGCTGTCTACAAACTTACAACTATCCAGTCATAATAAAGTTATCTGACACCATGTCCTGCTACAACTCCAACAATAAACCCCAGCAATGAACATAAACCATGCCCAAATTTATACACATTGTCCATGGCATGATCTCCTTCCACAGGTGTCTGTAATGGTCCAGTTGTATCACCCACATTTCATTATCTCTGCTGTGTCAAAAGCAAATGCGATTCTAGGCTGCATCAATAGGAGTATTGTGTCAAGATCGAGAGAAGTAACAGTGCCACTCTATTCTGCTTTGGTTAGACCTCACCTGGAAGACTGTGTCCAGTTCTGGGCACCACGATTCAGGAAGGATATTGAGAAACTGGAATGAGTGCAGAGGAAGGCGACAAAAATGGTGGGAGGTCTGGAAGCCATGCCCTATGAGGAACAGCTTAGGGAGTTGGGCATGTTTAGTCTGGAGAAGAGAGGGTTGAGAGGTGATATGATAGCCATGTTTAAATATTTGAAGGGATGTCATACTGAGGATGGAGCAAGCTTGTTTTCTGCTGCTCCAGAGACTAGGACACAGAGCAATAGGTTCAAACTACAGGAAAAGAGATTCCACCTAAACATTAGGAAGAACTTCCTGACAGTAAGAGCTGTTCGGCAGTGGAACGCATCGCCTCAGAGTGTGGTGGAGTCTCCTTCTTGTGAGGTTTTTAAGAAGAGGCTGGATGGCTATCTGTCGGGAATGATTTGATTGTGTATTTCTGCATGGCAGGGGGTTGGACTGGATGGCCCTTGTGGTCTCTTCCAACTCTATGATTCTATGGTTCTGTGATCTTGGGCGTATCCTGGGTGGTGTGATGATGACAGTTCATGTCCTTCAGCATCCTGCAACCTCTTCCTCATGTTGCATCATCTAGCACATGCACTAGACATATTCTGTCCAGTGAAATTCTGCACAGACTTTGCATGTGTACTAACAAAGTTTTAGTACAGCAAGAGCTTCAATCCCATTCTTAAAATGCTAGTAGGTGGTCATGCGATCTTTGGTCAGCAGTAGTGTTGTGCAATTACGGTGATGTGCGATAATTACTGTAATCATGCCACTATGTTTCCACTTTCCTCAGTTGTGGGATTATAGCATTTTTAGACACTTGTGAGATAAAGTCCTTATTCTATCATTCTCTCAGACAAGTTTCTTATTTGCTCCAATGTAATTGGTCCACCTCCCTCACATTCTCTCCATGCCCATATAAACTCCCAGAAAGCCTTTCTGCACTGCTAAGATAAGTTATTTCTTCTACGCCCACGAGTACTATATACAAGCTCCTGAGCCAGAGTAACATTTTCTCTGAAAAAGAACAGTTCTTCCCATTCTATCAGTTACAAAACAAACAGGCTTTGGCCATTCTGGTGACCTCTGTTCTTGGTCCCACATGGACATCTTCTGCCACATTTCTTTTTTATTGCCAGTGGATACTAGGCTCCCTTTTTCTGCTGTTTTGGAGAGCCAGCATGCTATGGGAATTTGAGCACTGGACTTACAACTCTGGAGGTCAGCATTCGGATCCCCCATTGGCCATGGAAACCCATTGGGTGACCTTGGGAAAGTCACACTCTCTCAGCCTCAGAGGAAGGCAAAGGCAAACCCCCTCTGAACAAATCTTGTCAATAAAACCCCGTGATAGGGTTGCCATTGTCACGGTAGTGCACTGGTACCTCTGAGCATATCAAGAGGACCAGGCAGCAAAAGTTCTTGTAGCAGAGTTGTGATCATCAAGCTGAAGTAATGAGCACACAGACACAAGTATGTGTCTAAACTACTTTCCTTTACTAGAACATGTTGAATCAATATTTACAATGAATCTGAGACTCCTAGCACACAGACTACATAACACAGTGGTCATACAGTACAATCCCGCACTGTACAGATTCATGTGCACAGTCTAAGGGCAAAATCCAAGTACATAGGCAGTATGTGGGAACATCTAGTTATACAGATACAATACAGTCATGAGTTATACAGTTTGTGTTTCTCATATACATGGGCTACACAACATTTTCCCATACAGATAAGGGTTCACTCCCCACACTTCTGTTCCCACAGCCACCTCTTAGACTTAATCTAGATATGCTAGCCAGCTGCGTTTAGCCTCCTCATTGCTGCCCCCTGCAGGCTGTTAGCTCTTAACAGTATAAATTTCCTGTGATTGCATGTCCCATCACCTTAACAGCCATGAGTCGAAAACAACATGAAGACATACAACAACAACAACTTTCCATGACAAAGCCTGCAGCGCAGAGAGAGAAAAGGGCAAGCTGGCCTTCCAAATTAGCTAGAAATCTGGAAGTTCTGAGAACAGTTGTAATGGTCCATAAGCTTGCATTTGGACAGACCCCCCCCCAAAAGGCTTACCTTTTAGATGACATTGTCCCTGTCCTAGGATGCTCCCATTCTGTTCCTATTCTTCCCCCATTTCCTCTTATTCACGGAAAAATCCGTGAATAAGAGGCCCGTTCCGTTATAACAGAATGATGGGAGAGTGAACAGGAGCCCCGTTGTGCTCCTGGGATGACAACTGGATGTGACGTCACTGGGAGGTCCCTGCCAGACACTTCCAGGTGCAATCAGGACAACAAGGTAAGTTAAAAAAAAATCCCCCTCCCCGGGTAGCGTTTTTTCCTTCTTTAAATGTGTTTTGGTGCTTGTTTTCTTTTTTGACAGCTGGGGGGGGGTCTTTTTAAATTTGCCGCCCGGCCATTCTCTCGTGAGAACGGCTGGGATTTAAGTTCCCAGTCATAAAAGCAGCGATACGACAGCTGCATTTATGACTGGGCAGCGAAGAGAGAGGGAGCCGTTCCTGTCGCAGAATGAAGGTAGGTGTGTGAAAGTTTTATCTTTATTCTGTGGCAGGAATGGGAGTGGGGCAGGTGGGGGGGTAGAAGAACAGAAATTGACCCTAAGGATCCATCTGATAATCTCCAAAGCATTTGTTAAATACACCAAAGTCCTGCAGGCACGCTTAAGAAATCTAGTATACTTCTGTGTGAAGGCTATGCCTGAGAGTGTGCTTTGAGCTCTGAAGAGCTGGCTTTATTTTAAAAAGGACATCATTTTCTGCTTTTTTGTTCCCTTGCTCTGTGATGCTCGCACACAGACTGCATACTTGGACCTGTGTGTCAAAGATGCTACAGGGAGGGTATGCCCTTTGATGGCCTCCATGGAGAGAGACCAGGAGGGTTTGCATCTTGTGCAGGGTGCCAGAGTGCAGCATGTGAAGGGGGTGTGGTCTTGAGCTATTTAAGACCAGGACTTCCCCTCACTTGCATCTCTTTCACTCAAAGACAATTTGATTTTCCTGGGAGACTTGCAAGAAGGGGTGAGCACCGTATTGGCTGGCCTGGTAGGGGAAAGGGACTATGCAGATGCTTGTCCCTGGTCTATGGCTAGTGTGTGTGTGTGTGTGTGCGTGTGTGTGCGTGCGTGTGTGTGTGAGTGAGAGAGAGAGAGAGAGAGATTTAAGAGCTTGGTGTACACCTTGGCACCCTTTTGGCGAAGGGTATGACTCTGGAAAAGCCTCCACCCTTGAGGCATACCTGGGGGCTTTACTCTCACTTATAAGGTCCTGGAACTTGGGTGAGAGTGCCCTGGATTTACCTTGCAGTAAGTGGCCAGTTGGAGAGCAACCCAGATATTGGCTCGCCCTTGAGGCTCAGGTGTTTTGCCAAAGCAAGAGTGAGGAGGTAGTCTAGGGGTAGACACATGGCCTCAGCTGGACCTGCATCAGATTGCTCCCCACTTTCTTGCTCCTCTCAGGTTCAATTAGCTAACACACATTGGAAGCTGCTTAGAGAGTGCCTAGTGTGCTATACAGCGGTGTAGATGTGTAAGTACTATTGCTTAACAATTTGTAAGCCACTCTGAAAGTCTTTGTGGCTGAAGAGTGGGGTATAAATACCTAAATAAATAAACAACTTAAATAGGATATAGGTCAAATAAAGTGGCCCTTGTTAACACAATTCTCTTTGTCTGGTCTCATTATTCCATGGTTCGTCATCAAT
Organism: Gambelia wislizenii; assembly: GCA_030847615.1. Taxonomy (NCBI): domain Eukaryota; kingdom Metazoa; phylum Chordata; class Lepidosauria; order Squamata; family Crotaphytidae; genus Gambelia; species Gambelia wislizenii. Next base: position 343,097,224 of record JAUMIR010000001.1, read on the forward strand.
GCTTTGTTCCTTTGCCAGCCCTGCAAAGTCTAAGCTTCTCAGAATTTCAATGGCAAGTTTCTAAATGGTGGAAATACTCCTCATAGAACTTGAGGAGGATACAATTTGTATTAATGAGATCACACATAAATCCGCCATATTTGGAAGGAGGGTGGCCAAAAACACTGAAAACTATGCAGGAAAAGCCTTACTGACTTTTCCTGTATGTTTTTAAAAGCTCCATGGGAATGTTCATTCCCACTTGTTGGGACAACCAATTTGCTTTGGTGCACATTCCAGATAAGAGTGGAAGTGGAAATCTGGTTGGTTGGATATGTGCAGGGGGCAGAGCTTGCTAATGAGGCAAGCGCCTGAAACCGCCATCTTGGATTTTCACCATAGCGATTGTGCATTCAGGCAATGAAACTGCCCTTTTTTCTATTTATTTAAGCAGAATATTGCACTTCAGATGAACAGATTTTTAAAAATACTGTTCATCTGTTGGAAATGTGAATCTCAGATAGGCACATTTTCCCATGTTTGGTGGAGATGTAAGAAGGTTCAAAGATATTGGTCCAAAATAAATAGAAAAATGACCAAAAAAAAAAAAAGGTTTTAAACTTTCCATGCAACCGGAGTTATATTTATTAAATATGATTGACCTAAAGAATAAGACAGAAATACAACACAGGAATTTAATAAGTTACTTTGTAACTGTAGCGCAATTGGTCTTTGTGAGAAAATGGAAATCCAAACAAATTCCAACAGGTCTGGATTGTGTTGAGAAAGTGTCAGAAATAGTGCAATTGGATAAGTTAATCAATTGTGTAAAAAGGAATTAAATAGATGAGTTTATGAAAAATTGGGAACCATTTATAGTCTATTTAAAAAATATGAGAAGAGATATCTTTGTGGCTGGCTTTAATGATTAATATGTAAAAATATTCATTATTAATCAGCTATTATTGATATTATTATTTTAGATTATTATATTCTGTTACTATAACAGCTTCTTTTTTGTGATCTTTCCAGATCATAGACAGGAATGTGGATTTATAGTTTGAAGATACTTTGAGTGTATTAAGGAATATGTGGTTAATATTATGTAATAGGTAATAAGTACCGTAGTGTATTAGTAATGAGGATGAGGATAGATCATGATTTTTAAGGAAGTATTTGGAAAATAAGTGGGAAGTCTTTTAAGGGGTGGAGGGTCCACTGTATGTTCATGTCATTGTTATGCTTTTGTTTTTGTCTTCCTTCATTAACATCCTTTTTGCTTGTTTGTTTTATTTCAATGTACTTTGAGTAAGTGTTTAATAAAAAATAATTTAGAATGATAAAAAATACTGCTTGGCGGTGGTAACTGGTGACAATAAAAACACAAGAAATTCACTTGTGCCCACCATCTTGATTTTCAGGCATGCCTGTTGGAACAACAAATGTAGATAGGTTTGCATGCCTGTGAGCTTGCAAAAAAAATCATTGAGACAAATGAAAATTGCTGCAAATTGGCATGAGTGCACATCAATCCACATTTTATAGCCTCCTATAGAAAAGCCCTAAATGTTTGGAAGGAATTAATGGTCCTGTTTTTCAGTGATACATTCAAGCCTGTCAAGAGCCATATTTGATTGTATGGGATAGCAGAGCTCACTGCTATAGAAAGACAGAGTTCAGCTTCAATTTAGCAGCAATTATTTTTTATTTAATGTTATTAATTTTATAATCATACATTATAATATCCAATCAATACTTATTTAGTAAAACACATAATATTACCATAAACATCACAATTTTTCTATTAACTAATTTCAAAAGTTAACGTAAATTCTTTACTATGATTCTTTTCAAGAATATTACTTCCCCTACCCCCGCCCCCAACCTCAGTGCTCCCCTTCACAAGAGCCATTATCCCTTACCTAATCTTTCCAGAATCTCATTTCTTCTCGTGGAGGTAACCTCCATCTTTTGTCTGTAATACTTTTTTAACAAATATTTTCCAAATTTTATCAAAATCACTTTCTTTCCAACTTCCTCTTCTTACTTTAATTCTACATGTTAACTTATCATTTATTGCCATTTTCCAAACTTCTTTATACCACTCCTCCACTTGTACATTTATTTGCATTTTCCAGTGTCTTGCTATAATTAATCTTGCTGCTGTTAATAAATTTGTTATTAAATCCTTTTCTGCTTGGTTCCCATTCTCTCCATTATAAATTGACATCAAGGCTATACTCGGTTTCCTTTCTATATTTATATACAAAATATTCTCTATTTCTATAAAAACCATTTCCCAAAACTGCTGTACAAATTTACAGTTCCACCACATGTGCATATATGTCCTATTTTTTGACAACCTCTCCAACAATATTTAGAGTTATTCTTGTCTATATTATGCAATCTTGCTGGTGTCAAATACCATCTCCATATTTTATTATAATAATTTTCTTTTATCCGTATTGACATATTTTTTTAGTTGTCTTTGTTTCCAAATCTTATCCCATTCATGATCTCCATTTTTTTGTTTCAAATCTTCCTCCCATATTCCTCTTTGTCTTTTTTATCCTTATTTTTTATCAATATTTTATATAACTCACTTGTAATACCTTTCAAACTTTCATTATCATCCATCTTTTCACCTTTTTTCACCAAATTTTCAAATTTTGTGAACTCTCTTGTTTCTTTATGATTCTTTTTCAATTTTTTAATCCATTGTTCTAACTGTATGCAATTAAACCATGAAATTTTCATTCCATATAATTTCTCTCTTATACTCCCTTTCTCACTCATCCATCCTATCCATCCCTCTATTTTGTCTAGTCCTCTTTTCTTTAATTGCTTTCCCATTTTTTTTCCTTCAAATTATTTGGGATTCCCCCCCCCATTATAACCAGTGTTGATACTGAATCAATTAAATATTGCAGCAATTAAAGAGAGCATATAGTCAAATATAAAGGCAGTATATCACACATATCCATTATAAATATATCCCTTGCTTGACTGTAATGCAGACAATATCTTCCTTTCCAGTGGAAAGTTAAATTAAATGAACATGAAGAAATCATGGTGATTGTTCCATAGGCCTCTCTGCCATCTTGCCAGCTGTCGTTGAATATAGAACAAAATCAGTCAGCATCTCAGAACAACCCAAAATGTTACAAGCATTGACTGATCCTGCACCAAATCTCATTTACTTAGTTATAATACTGAAATGCTGCTATTTCAATCTTGACCTCAATCAAAACAGCAACTCAAACAACTGTATTGTTTATTTTATTTTATTTATTAAATATACCCAAGCATCTCAGGAGTTTTCATTGGAAATTCCAGAGTTAACATCCTGTCATGATGGAGTTCTATCATGTTGCCACAAGGTGCAACTCCCATCATTCTGCTAGAGAACTATAACTCCCTTTGTCTGTAAACAGATTGTCTTGCCAGCATAGTATCAGGTAAGAAAAGGGTTAATGGGAAGGGTCTAAAACACCACCTTTACAGAGCTAATGAGATGACATCATTACCATAACACCATGTGACTGGACTGACCAATTACAGCTTTAAGCCCGGGAAATCTGGAGAGGATTTAATTGCTTTTGTTTGAGACCAGTGTGAGTGAGATGAGTGGGATTTGGAGAGAGAGATTCTGGAAAATGTGAAGAAAACAAAGACTGCTATGCTGGTAGAGCACAGCCATTCCATCTTTGGCTTTTGCTCCCAGCTGCCTGGATAAGATCTCAAGGCAACAAACTGCAAGTATTTAGTAGAGATTAGGGCCTGTTTAGTTGCATTAGGGAATTCTTTTTAATTTCTTTACTTTGGTTGAATGTAGCTAAATTAGTAACTGAATGTAACCTGAGTAATGTAATGCTTTAATCTTGATACTCTGTATTGCTATCACTTTAAGCCTGCCTGCCTGCCTGAGGTAGGGGAGAATCCTGCCTCATGTGAGATTGCATGACTACTTCTCTTGAATAAAGTAAACTTATTAATCTTCCTATACTGATGCTTACCACGTGCCTTTCTCTTGACTATGCTACTGTGAACCTCCTCTGGGGTTAGGAGGCGGGAGTTAGTTGATTCTATAGTGGCAAAGAGTGCCACTGATTAATATAGACTATGCACAGCTTCCCACTGTGTTGTGTGTGAGAAAAGGGGGGTCCCAAGGGGAAAGAAGCCCCCCTCAGTTTAACCCAGTGGGTGGTGGCAGATTGGATGGTTTTGGGGGGCAGTAGGAAGATCCTGGGGTGAGGATACTCAGGACTAACCCTACAGGGAGGGCTAACCTGGAGCTCCTGGGAAGGGAACTCAGGTTTGAGCCCGTGACACATCCATCATGGGAACTACAGTGACCACAAGGGGGTAGGTTCTCCTCATGGATAAGTTTCTTCTTATAGAGGGGTGCCATCATAACATCTTGAAGAAATAATTCAACCAAAGGATAGCATATTGATGCAAGTAAAAAATGATACCACCTGAAATACTGGTACTATTTTATAAAGCACTCAGATTTCCCCTAGAGGCCGGTTATCATGCGAGCATGGACTAGCCTTACCCCTATTCAGTTTATAAGAGATGACAAGATTGCAGCCCAAGGTGATAAAGCTCTAGACAAGAAATAATGTCTGGTAAGTTGAAATGGAGGTCATACTAAAAATTCTTGGCTTCTTTTGGACAGTTCTACAAATTGATCAGTGCTTGCTTGTGTCTGCCCAATAGCTGCTGGAATTTTTTTTAACTGTTCTCTGGTAGAACATGGCTTCCCAAGAGAGTTCACTTAACTTTTTCCTAATATCAATAAAGGAAGTAAGACTATATAACATATATAACCATTGGTAACATATATAAACTTTAACCCTTTGTTTACCTGCTGGCCAGAATATTGCTGTTTGCAGATAATGGGACATGTGGTTATTGCAGAATGATGGGAGTGCTGTCACCTTTGCAGGATTATGGGACTGCCTTCATGACAGTTGGAAATCAGTGATTCACTTTACCCCTTCTTTTTGTGTATATTCTTTCTTAATTCTTTTGTAACTTTTTGTTGTTGCTTTATATTTTGTGTTCTTTTATCTTTTGTAGTTGTAATTTTATTATATTGGAAATTTATAGCAATAAAAATATTGTAACCCCCCCCCCACATATCAGGTTTGTAGATAGATTATAGAAGCCTTGTCCAAGTGCTTGTCTATAGTGGCCAGAATTTGCCACCTTCCAGCAGTCATATTCTGACCCTAGAGCTGGCCTGGATCCTCCACAACCCCCATTACCATGATGAAAGGGAGAGAAGTCAGCACTCACATGCCACTGTCATCAGTGAGTGCCTCTGCTGCTGTTGCCAGTCACACTCTCTGAAGCTGGGAAGGAGGACCTCAACATGTGATCAAGGCTAGTCATATGCAGGGGGCCTTGATCAGATGCTGGGGGCCTCCTTCTCAGTTTCAGAGAGACACCAGAGGTGGCAGCGTCTGGCAATGCGGACCATCATGCAGATATGGATCCTGAATTCCTGCACCAGACTCATCCTGGGGGTCGTTTACATGGGCAAATATTCCTCTAAATATACTGCTAAGATAGCTCGTAGTTCCCACAGATCACAGCACAGCATCGCCTCATTCAGAAGGGGGGAAGGTAAAATACCCAAATATAGCATGCCAGGGGATGTCGCTACTTTTGCCAGTATATTTGCAATGTAGCGCTTTATTGGCAGTGTAAACTACCATTCCGTTAAGAGCTTCCGCAGATCTTTACTGTGACTGGTTGCTATGATGTAGGGGGCGGGCTTAAAAGAGAGGGACTGCGTTCAGTAGCGATCAGGAAACTTTGAAAAATCCTCTCTGCTATTTTGCAGGAGGTCTGCCAAGAAAAAAGGATTCCCAAGACCTTTCAGTCATAAAGTTCCCATCTGTCAGCTCTGCTTGGGGGAGGGAGAGAGAGGGGGGAGGGGGGACTGAAGGACGGAGGGTCAAAAATCCTCTGCTAGTTTGCAAGTCTGTAAACCCTGACTAAACAAATCGTGCTGGAAAAACTTGTGATAGGTTCACCTTAGGATCCACGTCATGGCAGCAAGGTCTTTCCCTCTGCTTCAGGGAGTCAGTTCATTTACAGGCAGTTTACAGAGACAGAGCCACTTCTTTGATCTTTCCCCCTGCTATTTGGGCAGTCTGTGAGTCTTTAGCTTGGAAATGCAAGGCTTCAAAGGAGGGTCTATGCCCATACAGCCTTTGTCTGCTTGGAAGGCCACCCCCCCACACACTTTTTCAAGTCTGAATGAAAAAGCAGCATAATTAGGGGGAAAAAACCTGACTGGCACAGATGCGGAAAAGAATTAAAGCGCAAGTTGCTGCAATAACTCTGCTGTGTAAACCAGCCCCAGGTTTTCCTGCATAATGCAGGTTTTCCTGACTTTTAAAAAATAAAATGTTTTAAATGGGTTTACCTTGGCTTCACCTTGGGCATCATCAGGACTGTACGGAGGTGAATCAGGGCAAGAGCCCTGCGTTGTTTGGACTGCAGGGTTCCAAAACCAGAGGAAGATGGGGTACATTGCCCCGTCTAGACAAGCCCCTAGTCTCAGGGCTTGTAGAATAGATACAGAAGTTCTTTGGCCAGAATCCTGATAGTACTCTACATCACTGTAACTACACCACTTGGCCCCTTTCTATCCCTGGAAAATGTACAACACCAACAGAATTCCAAATGTTATTTGTAAATTAGGCCACAGGAAATCCCAAAACCCACAGTAAAAAAAAATACAAAGTGTATCAACATATATACAAATCACATAACAAGATTGTTCAGAAATACTGCAAAGCAGAGGACAAATTATGCATTTAGATGTGTTTTACATTAAAATAACACGTTTTGCCCTTAAGGGATGGGACTACACTAGAGAAATGTGATGGATTTCAAGTTCACGTCTCATATCTCCAACTATAAATGGGGAAAGACCCCTCCCTAAGACTCTAGAAAGCCTGTGGTTTGACTCAATATAAAGCAGCTTCATATGTTTGTTTGTTTTTTAATGCAGGTTTGCTTAGCATAAGTTCATGCTGAGGCCAGTATATCCATGAAATCTGCAATGCATAATTGACATAAAGCACAGTATGACAGTAAATTCTCTCTATATAAAATTCTGGGAAAGGTATGTTGGCTTTCCCAGTGTGCTGATTGGCTGCTCAGGAAACACATCCAACAAATCACCAACCACATGCAAATTCCATCACCACCTTACAATCCACTCCTGCCACTCAGTCTGTGCCCAAGCAGTCAACTGGCGGTGGTGACGGGCTGCCTGTGTTGGGATCCAGTCAGCTGGTGATGGCGGCATGAGGCCACTGCTGCCTCTGTGATGGGACCCAGGCAGTCAACCGGTGGTGGCGGCAACAAGGCAACAGAGTGAGTCACCTTCAGCAATTCCTGGAAAAGTGTGGAACGCTAAGAAGGGGGAGGAGGAATTTAAAAATGCACCAGCCTACCTTACAGAGTTGTTGTGAGGTCTACTGAGTGTTTTCTGGGGAATTTTTAATGGCGTATGATAGGCCGGGTTCAGCTAGTATAACTTAATTCTGAAGTCATACTTTAAAAAAATAAATAACTTGTGCCCTTATTTTAACAGCAACTTCAACTAAAGCTGCCAATTTAATTACTTCTTTTAGAATTCTAGATAGCTTAAAAGATAAAGTGTAGAATAAACTGAATAATCTCTAAACTGGTACTTTGCTTTCTTTCTAAACATTCCAGGACACACATTCAACAACTTTAATCTCAGAATCATGACCCATTCACTCCAATCAAGTGTAGATATATTACTAACTCTTCAAACAAAGCTTTACAGTCAAAAACTGATCTAGTATCTAACAGTACAATCTACTTGGGAGTAAATTTCACTGAGTTCAATTAGATTTTTACTGCCTCTCAGGAAAATATATATAGGATTTCAGCATAAGGTACTGTACACTCTTTTAGATTTACAAGACACAAGATCCATGGTCAGTTCAAATTACTGATTCTACATTGGAGAAGTTCCTGGAAGAAGCAGTATCAGAGACAGATCCTATACTTTTTTCTATTGTCATGTTTTGCCTGATATTTCTCCATTCATTCCCGAAAGCATTGCTAGTTGTGATTTGATATCACCATATTGGGACTGAGTGTAATTGCAGACTTCATGACTACAAAATGTGTCCTATTTCCCCCCCCCCCCCATCTTCCTCTAGCCCTACTTTGTGTATCGCCTAGCCCATGGGTGGAAATCATGAGGCCCTCCTGATGCTGCTGAATTGTAACACCCAGCATTCCTAACCATTTATTATGTCGATTAGAGCGGATGGGAGTTATAGTTGAACAACATCTAGAAGGCCACTTGCTTTCCACTCCTTGTCTAAATACTTTTGTATGTGATCTTTTCAAAACTAATTAGTATGATGTTACTAGTTAGAATAATCTAGTTATAATAATTAGTATATTTCTCACCCTTGAATTAGGACTAGGATTTAGAATTTAGAGGTCAGTTGCCTGTTACCCAATGTGAGTGAGGCACAAGAAGCAAGGTCATATAGCCGCCTGGACAATGAACTATCCTTAACCTCTGAGGTACCACAGCACAAGGAAAATGGTTTTGTGATTCTACTCAGGGGTTGTCTTAACAGTCAAAATAATCCTCATAGAATTCGCTTTGAATCCTACCTGTCCTAATGGCATTCCGCATCAGATCACAGTATTCAGAAGGAAGGGGCCCAAATCCACTGTAAACTTGGCCAGGAAAGCCTCTGCAGCTTTCCCCATATTTTTAAAAAAGCTTTGTAGAGAATGCCCATTGTTGCTAGTTTGGACACTTGGATTCGCATTCATTCACATTTGCTATAAAACTGGAAGCTGAATGTTCGGATGTGGAGCTTCCTAACACAGTAAGTGCCCAGAACCATCATCTTGGATTTTCACTTCAGCAATTGTGTGCTCAGGTGATGAAACAGCCTCTTTCTTTTCCTTTCTTTTTATTTATTTATTAAGATGGAATATCACACTTTCACACCTTATATATGCTTTTTTTTAAAAAAAACTGGCAACAATAAAAACACAAGTACTGTAATTCATTCATGCCTACCATCTTGATTCGCAGGCATGCCCATTGTGACAGCAAAACCAAATAGCTTCGCATGCCTGCGATTTTGCCAGAAGCTGCTTCAAATTGGTGTTAGTGCACATCAATCCACATTCCCACCCACCCCTCGTATATACAGGCCCTCAGTCTACGTCATGAAAATCTTCAATTTATCCATTCATTAAAATCACATTCATTTAATTTTTAATTAATTCGATTTGATTTCATGATTCCTACCTTTGCCTGATGAAAAGTTCTAGAGTACTTACCCAGTTTAACACTAGAGTTGTTGTTGTTTTTAACTTGTTCCTGTCCAGTAAAATTGTCAGTACATTTACAGAGCTTTTTTGTTCTGATGATAGCAAAGATCACAGCCCCAAAGGAAGCTTTAAGTATATTTCACAGACAAAAAAAGGTTGAAAAATCATGCCAAAGTAACCAGTCGACCTATCAGTAAACACTGACAATGCAGAAATCAGAAAAGAAATCAGAAGATGAGTACTGTAATTAACCCAGGAAAGGTATGAATTATTATTTTCTAGTATCAAAGCCTTCAGCCAATGACTGTGTCCTACAATTACTAAAACCAGCTATGTAAGTCATAACACTAGCAATAGTTTTATTTTCATTACATAGGTTTTCATTATATAGACAATATATTTTCATTATAGAGACTCACTATATCACAACTGGCAGTACATTCTAGAATGAAGAGGATATGAAGAAACATCAGGTAAAACATATATAATTTTCATTATATTGTGATAGTTTTATATAGTTTTATTTCCATTACCATATATAGACCAATACTACCCTGCGGTCCATATCTTTCACTCCTCCTCTCTTCCCTCATTACAAATGACCTTTAAAAAAAACAAATGATGAGATTAACAAATAATAATAATAAATTAGACTATCATATTCTCAGTTCATAGACATCAAAAGCAAATATTACCAAGAAATAATTAAAATTTTAGAACCTTCAGCCTATCTATAAAAGAAAATAGAATTAAAATAAATTAGCTGATGCACACTGAAAACCATAGTTAAATAAATCAATAAGCAATTGACCAAAGCAACTCAAGCAATGCAGCTAAATACTATTATCTAAGTATGGAAATCATGCAGCACTTCAGATGTTGTTGGACTGCAACTCCCAGCAGCCCTAGCCAGCATAGTGAATAATGAAGAATGCTGAGAGTTGTAGTCTCTCTATAAAACAAGCCTACAGCCTGTAAATAGTGAGATCAAATATGAAACATCTGGTTTCCAGTCATCATTCATTGCTACAAAGTTCAATGTCCAAAACAATCACAAAGCCTTCTTTTATAACATTAAATGTATAGCTTCTGACAGGGCTCCACCCTTTTCAATCCAGTCAGAGTATTTCTTACTAGCAACAAAAATGCCAAGTCTGCAAGTAAGGTACATACGCATTAGTTACAAAAATATGAGTAACACTTTGTTTTGGTTAGTTTCCAAACCCCAGCTAACTACAAGGTCAGTAATATCTCCCTTGGAAGATTAACCCTACAGATCCAGCATGGAGTAGTGGTCTGAGTTTTGGACAAGGACTTGGGAGACCAGGGCTCAAATGCTCACTCAGCCATGGAAACCCACTGGGTCATCTTGGGCAAATCACTCAGTTTCAGAAGAAGGCGATGACAAGCCATTTATGCATAAATCTTGCCAAGAAACCCTCACCATAAGTCAGAGTCAACTTGAAAGATATGGCAGCAAACTTAACCCTATTAATGGAGGATGTGCTTGTCCTTGGCTAGGTGATTCTATTGGGATATATGCAGTCATTCAGTTCCTTATTTATTCTGTGAGAAAAAGGGAGACAAAGACCTGCTTGAAGTGGACTGATTTGGTACAGAGCTACCTAAGCCTTCTACAAAATTCTTTTAGCCTTACATAGCTGAAGCCATAAGAGCTATAAGCTGTCATAAAGAAAGATGTTTTAAGACTGTGGTCACTGAATTTCCAGGCAAAACAAAAAGTAACTATTTGTTGGGCTACAGAAAACTATCAATGTTCATACAAGTATATAGAAAAATAAAGTTTAATAAATATATTTGTGTATTAGACTTTGCTAGGAGCTAAGATGATAAGATCTCCAACAACAAGATGCAGATGTCTTGAATACAGTCATATTAGCAACTTCCTAAAGAGGACCCCAGGCCAGGATCTTTGGCAGCCCCCCTACCTACTGCTACGGTCAAGGGCAGCAAGATGCTCTACAGGATTTAGAATAAAAATTAAAATAAGTCAGTTTAAATGATGACACCAAAGTAATATTTACGGTATATTTATTTTCTAAAAACTAAATGGATTTACATAATAAAAACTTACATAATATCATGCCAGGCCTCCCTCCTAATCCTAGGCCCCCAGGCTAGAGCCCTGTCAAAAAAACCCAAAAAACCTTGTTGAGGCCATGATTACCAAACAGTTATAGATGTGTGTGGCCAGCTATTGCAATAGGGAGATTATCAGATGCAGTAAAAACCATGTCAAAAGATTGTGATGACAACAGGAAGGGGTAAGATTATCAGATGACAATGTCCTCCACCATTCCGGGGGCGTAGCATGGCTGTGAGTAAGGCATCCCTTTTTATTAGCAGCTTGTGCCCATCAATAAAAAAAGGAAGCCTTGTCCGTGGCAGCACTACACCCCCTGAACAGCTGAAGGATGCGGGTGTCTGGTAAGGTTGCCTTTTCTATTTTTGTTGCAATCTTGTGACACGGTTGGGAATGTGATTTTTTGGCACATTCCCCTGTATCTGATAACCTCTGGAGTCTATAGTCTGTCCTTTTTTAAAAAAAGAGAAAAGAAGAAAGTACAAAATCACAAAGGAGATTTTCACACGGGGAAATTATTCCCCAGGGAGATCAGGACAGAAATGGGGCTGTTCCAGTAGCAGCACCCCCTTTCGCACACCCTTTCCTTCTTGTAATCTCCCGTCGTCTTCCCTCCGTGCTGCTTCCATTTCTCTCCCGGTAAGTTCCATGATTTTTTACTAACGAAAGTTTTCCAAAAGCTATGTAGCTTTTGGACAGTTCTCCAAGATTCCTGTAGATTGTTTTTATATTAATAACTTCATTTCCTACAAGACAAATATCATTACTGTAACTAACCTGGTTCAGAAAGGGACAGTAGGCACAAAGGCTCAAAAGATGGTTTGTGTTTGCAGAGGTTACCTATTATGGCATTAACACAGCAATAGGGAAACTCTTGACTGACAGGGTGACAGTCTCATGGAAGGCCAGGCCACCACTGGAATGTAGCATACCTTTCAACTGTCCCTCATTGGGCTGGGATAGTCCAAATTAATCCTCTGTCATCCTACTTTTTCAGCTGCTTTTAAAATGTCCCAGTCTTTTCCCTCCCTTTTTGATCTCAGCTTACTTCAGTTGCTGCAAACTGAGTTCAGTTGCTGCAAACTTAGGACTTTTTCAGACAAGCTAATTGTAGCGCTAGCAGCCTCGCCACGTTGCAAGGCTGCAGCGCTGCAGGGCGTCCCTTTCGGATGATGCCCATCCCTGCCGGTACTGTTGATCGTTGATCGTGAGTAAAAATTGCCAAAATATTACAGTCAAATGTCCCTGCGGTACCACAACAGTACCGGCGGGGACGGGCGTCATCCGAAAGGGACACCCTGCAGCGCTGCAGCCTCGCAATGTGGCGAGGCTGCTAGCGCTACAATTAGCTTGTCCGAAAAAGTCCTTAGTGACGTATGTGCTTGCCTTCACACACAAAGAGTATTTTGCACTCAAGTTACTCAACAGGAGAGAGGAGGAGGTGGAATCTTGCTTTTTTCAGTAAGCTCAGGTAAAAGCAAACTGCTGGAGCCTCTCCTAGCTTGGTTGTTTTTTTCTTATTAATAACATTTGCCATATTGACTCCAATCTGGTGTTGCTTGGTCAGATGTGTCCTGGTTTTCATCTGTGTAGTGTTGGAAAATATGATGAGGCACATATGTGCTTGCCTTCACACACACAGAGGGCAAAGTAGAGAGGAAGACTGCTATTTCTCCCCTATTGTGCTGCTCAGTTCAGTAAATTTGCGATGTCAAGATTCTCCCACCGCAAATTGGGAAAGCAGAGCAAAGCCCTGGGGAGAAGATCTCTTTCTAAGCACTCCAATGCCTTGAAGCAGAGGCTCCCCTGGACTGTTTCTGAGGCCAACGGGTCCCCATGGGTTAAAAAAAAAATGCCCCCAGATATCATCTAGGGGCATTTCTGCAAAGTTTTTGCACTGCCCCTGGGGGGGCATACACATGGAATAGTGAAACTATCATGTCACATTTTATCATGGCCTATTTTTGTTCTTGTGTAGAAAGTCAGCCCATGACTAGATGAGAGCCAAGGTGGGGTGGTGGTTTGGGTGTTTGACTAGTACCCTGGAGATGAGGGTCTGAACCCTCCTCAGCCATGGAAACCCACTAGGTAAGTCACTCTTTCTAAGCCTCAGAGAAAGGCAAAGGCAAACCCCCTCTGAACAAATCTTGCCAAGAAAACCCCGTGATAGGTTCACGTTAGGGTTGCCATGAGTCAGAAATGACTTGAAGGCACACAACAGCAACCATGGCTAGGGGGTTGACCAGATGATGAAAATACCCCTCATAGAATTTGCAGAGAATACACTGGGTCCCAACACAATCTGAATGAGATTCGCGATATTCGGAAGGAGGGGGGCTAAAAGCTCCACAAACAGTGCAGTAAAATGATTCACAGCTTTCCCTGAAGTTTTCCGGAAAATGTGCATAGATGCACATTTTCACATGTGTGGACATCCCAATGTACATTGCTGCGCATTTTCGCTCTATTGCCATTTATCAGAGTGTATGGCCACTCCATTCGAATAGATGCCAACAGATGCAAATAGGCGAAAAACGGTGGAGACAAAACAGCATTGCTGCAAATGGGCGAAAATGTGCACCCACTCACAGTATACCATCACGTCTTGACATGTCCTAGGTCTGAATTGAGGAAGTATGTTGATTCAGTTTGAAGATCGTCTGAATAAATGACAGGGGTTAGTGTGTGTCTGTGTCTGTTAGATAACTTAGCAGTGTAGATTACTATCAAAACAACAGGCAAATAAATATTGAAAAAAGCCCTGTAGAGATTGTGTTGTTGTATGCCTTCAAGTAATTTCTGGCTCATGGTGACTCTAAGGCAGACCCATCAGAGGGTTTTCTTGGCAAGATGTATTCAGAGGAGGTTTGCTATTGCTTTCCTCTGATGCTGAGAGAATGTGACTTGCCCAAGATCACCCAATGGGTTTTCACGTCCAAGCAGGGATTCAAACTCTGGTCTCCATAGTCATAGTCTAACACTCAAACCACTATGCAGGCTCTCTCCTGTAAAGGCAGTGCTTTCTATTTTTGTTGTGTAAAATAATCTCATATTCTCAGTGCCAAAATAGCTTCCACTTAAGGAAAGAGCTAAGGTGTACACAAAACTTGCGCACACACCAAAAGGCATTTACAATGTAAGCTCAGGGAACTGCCATATGTTTCACACCCTGTAAACATTAAACAGATTTTCATAATGAAGGGTGGTTCATGTGCTGTTTCCCAGAGTTTTGCTAAGCCCCCTTCTAGTCTGAATTCACTCATCAACATTTACAGGAGCACACACAAACAAAGCCATTCCTCATCCAATTTTTCTCCTGGAATTTTGACCAGAGTAATCTTCCTACCAGGTAGATTCTTCTTGCCAGATTTCATACCAACAGGACAATTTGTCATAATGTTATAACAAGTAGAACTTGGAGGTTTTATAATAGAGGAATGTTGAAAAACTCAAGACACCTTACCATCTGGCTGCTCCTGTAACTGTATAATATGCCTGGATATCATGTTGACAGGCACCTGGCTAGAATCTCACATAGGCAAAAGTTGCGCTGGGAGGCACTTTGCTGCACAGAATTGTAATAGAAAACACCAGGAAACAACACGCAAGTATCAATGGGTTTCCTACATGCTAAATGATTAAGCGCATTCCCCTCAGCAAATAATAGAAAACAGAAAAATTTCTCGCCTGACAATTACTCACAATCCTTTAGCTGAGAACTTGGAGCAAAAGTAGAAGGTAACATGACAGGACTGATGCAGCTCTAGGATTTTCCCTCCTTAGCCTCCAGGCTGTCTGACTCATTGTTTTACTTCAACCAACAACAGCAGTGCAATTCCACTCACATCAATGGATTTCATGCTGAGAAGCTTGCCCCATGCCAATAAGTCCATGGCACTGAGAATACAGCCTTGTCAATATGTAGCTGGAGAACCAGCCAACCACTGCAACCACTGTATACCCACAGTAGAAACATGTAGCCTTGCTGCCTCCTAACCCTAGAAGGCACCCAAATTCTGCCAGGATCTAGAGTTTTCCCTTCAGTACAAGTCTTGGTCAC
This sequence comes from Gambelia wislizenii, assembly GCA_030847615.1. Classification (NCBI taxonomy): domain Eukaryota; kingdom Metazoa; phylum Chordata; class Lepidosauria; order Squamata; family Crotaphytidae; genus Gambelia; species Gambelia wislizenii. Next base: position 343,112,733 of record JAUMIR010000001.1, read on the forward strand.
AAATAGCAAATGAAGCACGGCTCATGTACTTTACAGACTTCCACTGAGAGCCCCTGTAGTGCTGCATCCATTCATCAGCACCTGTAGTAGTCAAATACACAGCAAGGAAGGAGGGATTGATGAATGACAAAAGAAAGGAATAGGGAACAAGGTGGTGACCAGATTTCCTTAGCTCCAGCCCCACAATGCTTAATGCCCATTATTATACCTTGTATTACTGAAGCTCTGATCCTGCATAGCTGCTCTGAGCAGACAAATTCTGGTCTGCTTTAGTCAGACCTCACCTGGAATGCTGTGTCCAGTTCTGGACACCACAATTCCAGAAGGATATGCACAAGCTGGAACGTGTCCAGAGGAGGGCGACCAAAAAGGTGGGAGGTCTGGAAGCCATACTGTATGGGGAACAGCTTAGGGATCTGGGTATGTTTAACGAAGAAAAGGTTAAGAGGGGACATGATAGCCACGTTTAAATATTTGAAAGGATATTGTCATACTGAGGATGGAGCAAGCTTGTTTTCTGCAGCTCCAGAGATTGGGACACTGAGCAATGGACTCAAACTACAGGAAGAGAGATTCCACCTAAACATTAGGAAGACCTTCCTGATGGTAAGAGCTGTTTGGAAGTGGAATGCACTGCCTCAGAGTGTGGTGGATTCTCCTTCTTTGGAGGTCTTCAAACAGAGGCCCAATGGCTATCTGTTGGGAATGCTTTGATTGTTTATTTCTGCATGGCAGGGGATTGGGCTGGATGGCATTTGTGGTCTCTTCCAACTTTATGATTCTATGAAACACCGTACAGAAGGTTGCAATTTCATCTGGGAAACAGAAGCTATTAGACACTATGTTGCTCGGTGTTGACTTTGCTGAGACACCCAAAAATAAACACACTAATTAGAGCGTGATGTTTTCAGCTCCTACAGCTCACTGGTGAGTTTACAGTCAGATGGGATTTGCATGTGCCCACTTAACACAACAATATGAATTGGCACAATGACACAAGCCATATATACTTACACATATCAGATTGCATGGGTATACAGGTTATATTGATGCCTAGGTTATAAATACACACCTGCATGAACTGACAAATCCAAGCTTGCAGGAATTCAGAGTGGGTTATCATATACTTTCATTTGTCTTCTTATAGAATTCTGTACATGGCGTAAAACATTTATACAGTAATTAACATTCTATATATGAATTACTATATAGTAATTCCTAAGGCCTTACCTTAGGCATACATATACTTAGAACAAGTATCCACATCCCTGTATGCCATGCAGTTTTCTCCAATGAACAGAACAAAATATACAGATACGCAGATGTTATGCTTGAATGTATAGGACATCACAGGCCAGCTCAGCACTGAAAAGTCCACCAGCATCTCTCTCTTTTTCTCTTCTCTCCCTTCTTTCTTTCTTTCCTTCCATTCTTTTCCTCAGTTCAGATAGACATGCATGTTTCCATAAAACAGCCTAAACCAGAAGTATAAAAATCATGTGCCAAAGCACTCCTGGTCTAATACTTTGGTTTACAAATTACAAATGTGAGGAAATATAGTTTATTTCTAGGCAACTGCCTCCCTCAGAGGAATGCTGTAAGTGAATACTCACTCAAGGAACGCCACGCCCCCAAAATCCTACATAGACTATCATACACACATCTAGGAAATTACTTGTCTTGAGACATTACAAAAGTGGAATCAAGCCTACCTAGAGGGCAATTTCTCCTCTCCAAAAAACCTCATGTGGTCCCATCCCAGAGGTACAAATGTTCTGCCTCCTGTGTAGGATAGTAGTCTATCATGCCATACTGTCCACTTGAATGTACCTTTGTAAAGAAACACCCAGTCCCCAGGGGACTTGCCTGTTGAGGAAGCCACAGGAAAACAGAAGCTGTCAAAGAGAGATTCACAGGCAGCATGGAATCTACTCATGCTTGTCCGCTTGCGTCAATTTCAAACACCTGTCACTAAAATTCAGGTAATTTCAAATGTATCTCCAGAGCTCTGAGGGGACACTTCTAAAGAACGAGCTTTGTTCTGCAGTGCTGGAAATGCCATGTCTTCACTGAAGGGAGTTGTTGGGATGTGGCAGCTTTCCTCTGGAGGTTGGTGAAGGCCATACCATGACAAGCCCAAATTCCAGGCCAGGGTGACAGCAGGCACCAGCCACAACATTGGCAAGAGGGGGTTAACAGAGTGGGCCTGCTCAAAGGTAGAATATAACACACTTTGCAGAAGCAAGAGAGATTGAAGGAGGAAGATAATGGGAGCAGCAGCCTGCCAGCCAGCAAACAAAGAAAAGGGAAACATGAAAAATGCAATGGGGTGGGGTAGAGGAGTAGTAAGTACTACAGAAATTGAGCAAGAGCAATAGATGGAAAATATATCCTCAAGGCACCAGATCCCATCTGATCTTGGAAGCTAAGCAGGGTCAGTCCTGGTTAGTACTTGGATGAGAGACACACACACAGCCACCAATGAATACCAGGTGCTGTAGGCTATATTTCAGAGGAAGGAACTGGAAAAACCAGTTCTGGAAAAACTGGAAAAGGAACTGACTAGGATCCATTTCCTGAGAAAACCCTATGAAATTCATGGGCCAATGGGCAAGTTGAAGGCACATGCACACAGATAAAGGGCTGGGTGACTGGGCAGCACTTACTCAGTGTTGGGGCTGCACTGCAATCTCATGGGAGTTAATGACTAATCTGTATCTTTCATTTTTAGGAAATATACATCAAAACTGTACATTCTTTTCAGAAGTATATCAGACAGCAAGGTATGCTTGATGTACCTGCTACACTTAGGATATAGGTCTGACGTCTGGATACTTAAAAATTGACTGGGTTGAGTTTTCTCAGGGGACTCCAAGGTTCACTCAGCCTTCCATCCTTTCGTAGGTCGGTAAATTGAGTACCCAGCTTGTGGGGGCAATTAGCTAACACACATTGGAAACTGTTTAATGCAGTGTAGATGTGTAAATAGCTATTGCTTAAAACAATTTGTAAGCCGCTCTGATAGCCTTGTGGCTGAAGAGCGGGGTATAAATAACTAAATAAAAAAAAATAAATAAAAATAAAAAGACTTAATTCTTTTATACAGTATTATTGTTTTATTGTATGTCAGGCTCAACATTTCATAGCCAAATATTACGGTAAATATATTCACTTCCATAAATGAGGAACGCAAGTCAAGATTCTACCATTATCATCAGCATCATCTTCTTTCTCTCCAGTTCTTCCTCCACCCTATTTTGAAAGTTCTAGTTGCATTACTTCACCTTTTAAGACCTAAGCTTTAAAAATACAAAATCTATTTTCAACAGTGTCTTTATTTTGAATTTGTTATCTTGAAACAGGGAAAATGTGAGCCAGCCCCTAGAAAGTCTTCCCAGACTGATTTAAAACATAAGAAATGTTGAAACAGTACATACATTTGGACTTCGGTTTTTGTTTTTCTGCTTCCTTCCATTCCTTTAACACCTTCCCACCATGCCAAGAAAATGTCCCTGCAATTATAAAGTCTAGAAACACTTGACTTCTTACAGGATTACACACAGAGTCCTTGGGGTTCTGACAAGTGCTTGTATGTTACATAAGAAACAAATTGGAGATAGGCAGCATGAAGCCTATGTTTCTGATGCCAAGGTGTTGTTTTTTTTAATGACAATATGACAAGATCTGAAGAAACAAAGGTATGTATCACAGTCACAAACAGGGAGGGAGACTGTCAGAATATGTGAGACTAGAGGGTTGCTGCCCAAGGTTTCACTGGCTATTTCAAACCAGTATGTAAACCTCCCCTGGTTATTGCCAGATGGTCAAGTGACAGGCAGGAAGGTGAACAAATCATGACCTGTGGCTCTTTAGGTGAACCATTTTGTGACAACCAGTCACTGCCAGAGGCTTCATCACTGTCAACACTATAATCCCCACAAAATCCCACAGTGCATTACAATATCAAGTGACAGACAGACAGAAAAAGGACTGTCTAAAATGGTGGGCTTCCCAGAACTAAGTTAAAAAATTCCAATCAGACAGAGGCCATGATGAAAATGTTTTCTTCCAGTATCAGTGCCCCTTCCACATCCAGGAGATTCTCAGATGGGGACCAAACATAGAGTCCCCGTCTTGCCTTCTAAATACCGCCCCACTCCCGTCCCTGTAACCGATTTTTTTCCCCAGACACCTACCTTTTTCGGTATTAAAAGTCCTCCCCTCGGCAGCCCAGGCATGAATGGAGCTCTCACAGAGAGCCCAATTCACTTCCTTATTTGAAACCCCAGGCCATTCTCGCAAGAGAACGAATGCACAGGAAATTAAAACAAAAATAAATAAATAAATAAATAAAATAAAAGAAAGGGTTTTAAATGGCAGCAAGCAGGAAAAAAAGAGAAAAAATCCAAGTAACCCGGGGAGGGGGGGGAAAAGGCTGTCACTTACCTGGATGTCCCAATCAGCACTGGAAGTTTTAGGTATGGACCTTCCAGGACTTTCCAGGGAGGCTGGCATCACGTGGGAAATACAAAACCAAAACCAAAAATAAACATCAAAAAAACAAACCAAGTACCTAAACACACTAAAAAACAACAGCAAATAAACAGGGGAGGGTACAAAAAAGGCTGTTGCTTACCTGGATGTCCCGATCACCACTGCAAGTGATCTGTATGGACCTTACAGGACTTTACAGGGAGGCCGGCATCACACAGGAAATTTAAAAATAAAAAGACAACCAAATGTCAAAAACTTAAACCAAGCACCTAAACACATTTTTAAAAAAATCCAAGTAAACAGGGGAGGGTGGAAAAAAGGCTGTCACTTACCTGGATGTCCTGATCGTACCCAGAAGTGTTCGGCATGGACATCCCAGATCAAGCCATAGGAATGGGCCGCCTTTTCACAAGCCCGTGATTCCATTACTGAAATGGAACGAGTGATCTATTGATGGCTTTTGTCCATCAACAAAAAACCTGGAACTGAACGGAGACAGCACGGGAGCATACCGGGACAGGGATGATGTCATCTGAAAAGGAAGCCCTTTCTTGATCCTACGGCGTCCCTGTCCCAGATTATTAAGCCTGTCTGATAATCTCCCGTCTCAGTTCCCTAGCCATAGTATGTACTCCTGTTTGTTGGTTTTAGCCACACCTTGCAGCAGTTAAGTGCCATTAGTCTGAGTTTGTTCATACTCTGTTTAGTAGTCTACAGTTCTCTCTCTCTCCTTCATGTTTGAAGAGCACATGTTATAGAGCCTCTCACCACGAGATGTTATGAAACTTTTAGTATTTCTAAGTAACATTTATTAATATGTTTTTACAAAAAAAGAATCTAGGCTTTCTTTATTTTTCTGATATATTCTGTGTGTGAGAGAGAGATGTGGGACTGGTTGTTGCTCACCTTCTGTCTGAGGAGATTTTCAGACAACATTGTTATAGTGTTACTATTCCACTTTATTTGCTATGGCTGCCTCCTCTTGAATTCTGGGATTTGCAGTTTAGGGAGGGGCATTTACAACTCTCAGCCAGAGAGATCTTAGGCCTCACTAAACTACAAATCCCAGAATTCCACAGGAGGCAGCCAGAGCAGTTAAAGTGGAATAGTAACACTATAACAGTGTAGTCTGAAAATCTCATGGGAGTACTAATTACTCAGCTTGTGAGATACACTACTATCTCTCACATTCCTCAACAGAGTGGGGAAACATTGGCTACCCTGCAGGTTTTGGGGGCCACCCCTCCCACCATTCACTGTCACTGCCACTTGTTGCCACTCTAATTTGACAACTGTTTTCTGGTGTAACAGGAGGGTGTCAGAAAGTCCTCCCTCACCGCAGAGCCTGCACGAGCCCAGAGAGACCAGTGTCTCACAGGTCTCTATAACAGGAGCAAAAGGTAAGAGAGCACTTTTTTGAGTTCTGTTGCTTATTCTTTCAATCACTGGCATTGGTCATTGGCTCAAAAAGGCATGTGGCCCATGGACTGTCCATTATTATGTCTGCTTTAAATATACACTAGAAGAATTTACCAAGCACACTCTGCATGTCTGTAGGACTATAAAAATTAGACCATACAGTATTATTATTTCAGCATCTCTGTATTCTCCAGGAGGACAAACACTACTGAGGAGGGGAGGGTCTCCTGTCCCATGCCCCTACAACAAAGACAGTTCCTTTTGCACAGTTAGTGTCATGGTTTATCTCTCCATTCACTGACCTTCCCAGTCTTAATGTTCAATGCTGTAAAGTCTGCCAATTCAGTAATTCCCCAAGGGTATGTAAAACACACATGGGGGGGGGGGTCCTCCCAAAAGGATGGAGATCAAAAAAACCCATTTTCAACTTGCATTCCAATAGACCTTGACTGTGATTTTTCACTTTTTCCCTCTTCCAGTCTTCACTGGCCCCATGCCTAGTCCCTCTGTGCTGTGTAGGGCAGAGAAGTGATAGAAGAGCACACAGCTGCACTAGCTGGGGGCAATGTTTTTCTCTTGCTCCAGGGCAGAAAGAGAGAATGCTGCTTAAAACACTTTGCATCTTGCCCACAATACCCAGCCACCAGAGGCCTTGACATCATGGTTACCAGGCCACACCACCACTTCCCTCTACCCTGCCCCCCCCACAAGCCTTCATTACATTGTGATGCATTTTAGTTTCACTTAAGAAAACCACAAAAGGATTTGCAAAGTGCTGCTCCATGCCAAGGGTCACAGTGGAGCCTCTCATCAACTCAGGGAAGGGGGGGCAGGGAAATGGAGCGCAGCATTTGACAGAAACACAAACTGAATGATCTTTGCCTAGATTCTTCAGTGCAGGCTATGAAGTCAGTATAGTCAGCCACACTGGGCAGGATTGGCAATGAACAGTTAAGCTGCCTAGCAAGGTCAGTACATGGCATTGTTCTCATGTCCCAGTACCAATCTATAATTACATAATACCTGGGCCATATAACAGCCTCTCACAGTTATTTCTAAGGAAGAAGCAAATGGGAGATGCTTCAATACTCCTTCTTTTACTTCAATACTCCTGTCTTTTAACTCTGCACTTGAAATTCTTCAAGCAGTTAAGGACAGACAAGAAGCAAAAAGGGACAGAAATAGGGTCAGAATCCTGAAGGCAATAGTCCAGTGACTTGAGCAAAGAGAAAAAGAGAACTACTATAATAATGCAGAGAAAAAGATGACAACAAAAAAAGGAAGAACAAGAGACCTCTTTCCCAAGATCCGAGAAATCAAAGGGAAATTTAAACGAAGAGTGGGGATGCTCATCGACCAGAAGGGGAACACATTACATGACCAAGCAGAAATAAAAAGACAATGGAAACAATACACAGAAGAAGTATATAAAAGAGATGAAAGGTTAACAGATTCATTCAAGGAAGAACCATATGAACATGAACCTTCAATTTTAGAAAGTGAAATAGAAACTGCACTCACAACACTTAGGAGAAACAAGTCACCAGGAAAAGATGGCATTACCAATAGAGCTGCTCTAAGTTACAGAGACAGAATGTACTATAGTTCTAACTAAAATCTATCAAGAAATATGAAAGACAAAACAATGACTCACAGATTGGAAATGCTCAATATGCAATCCAGTCCCCAAGAAAGGGGACACCAAGGATTGAAGTAACCACAGGACCAATGCATTAATTTCACATGTAAGCAAAGTCATACTCAAAATTCTACAACAAAGATTTTTATGAAGTGAGAAATGCCAGATGTCCAAGTTGGGTTCAGGAAAGGAAGAAGTAGTAGGGATCACATTGCAAATGTACATTGGATAATGGAGAGAACCAAAGAATTTCAAAAGAAAATTAGACTGTGCTTTATAGGTTATAGGAAAGCCTTTGATTGTGTAGATCATGAAAAACTATAGATCACTCTTTAAGAAATAGGTGGGCCACAACATTTGATTGTCCTGATGCGTAACCTGTACTCAGGACAAGTGTCCGAGAAAGCACTAGTTTCTAGCAAAGTATATACAAACAGCAAGAATCTGGAAAGTTAGCCAACTGGTAATTAGCACAAAGGAATGGAAACACAGTCTTGCAAATATTAGTCCAGCAAAACAATCCAAAGAGTTGGGGCTTACAGATTTCAGTGTGGGTCCAAATAAGTCCGTGGGTCAACAGGATCAGGCAGCAGCGTAGTCAGGAACAGTCCAAGGTCTAAACAGAAGTCAAGGCAACAGGAATCAAGGCAACAGGAACATGGAGTCAGAGATATCAATCATGAAGCTTTCTCCAGGAAGATCAGTTGATCTCTGACAAAGCCTCCATAGCTCCACAAAGTGTATATATAGTAATCAAGGCTTTGCCAGGTGCTCCTTGATGAGCAAGTCTTTCTGAGAAAGCCTCAGCAATCTTCTTTGATCTTCCTTTTGGGATTGCTGCTGGCTGAACGATAGTGAAGGTAAGTCCGTCTCCTCTTCCTCATCCTTATCTGAATTTGCAGGGATCTCTGCTGGGACTGGTGCCAACCCAGTAGGATCAGGCTCTTCTTCTGCTTGAGCCTCCAGATTGGCAGGGCTTGCTGCTGACACAGGTGTAGATAAATCTGTGCCAGGGTCCATAGGACCATTCGCTGCCATGTCCTCCTCCTCCACAGGAGGTTTACATTACTTTAAAGCAGGCAATGAAGACATTAAATAGTTCAATATTTTCCATACCTTGCCTCAGTCATTAATCAGAATGGAGACTGTAGTCAAGAAACAGAAGAAGACTAGGACTTGGAAAGGCAACTATGAGGAAATTAGACAGTATTCTGAAGTGTAAAGATATATAATTCATCATTATCATCATCAGCCTTTATTATGATCAACAAATCATCAGACAAATATATAATTGAATACTAAAGTTAGGATTGTCCATGCTATCATATTTCCCATTTTTATGTATGGTTGTGAAAGCTGGACAGGGAAGAAAGGTGATAGAAAGACAATCAACTCAATTGAAATGTGATGCTGAAGCAGATTCCTACAGATACCATGGACTGCTAAAAAGACAAACAAATGGGTCCTAGAGCAAATCAAACCAGAACCCTCCTTAGAGAATGCAAGACAATTAGGACTTTTTCAGACGTCTCAAATACAACGCAAGCAGCCTCGTCACGTTGTGAGGCTGCTGCACTGCAGGGCGTCGCTTTTGGATGACGCTCTCCCCTGCCGGTACTGTGCGGTACTGCGGGGACATTTGAGCGTTATATTTCGCTGGTTTTTAATAACGATCAACTTTAGTGAGTAAAAATCGGAGAAATATAACGCTCAAATGTCACCGCGGTAACGCAACAGTGCCTTCAGGGGAGAGTGTCATCCGAAAGGGACGCCCTGCAGCGCAGCAGCCTCACAATGCGACGAGGCTGCTTGCGTTGTATTTGAGACGTCCAAAAAAGTCCTTAAACTGAAGCTGTTGTATTTTCTCTATGTCATGAGAAGACATGACTCACTAGAAAAGATACTAATGCTTGGTAAGGTAAAAGGCAATAGGAAAAGAGGAAGACCGCATTCCAGATGGATAGACTCAATTAAGGAAGCCATGGCTCTGAATCTGCAAGACCTGAGCAGGGCTGATGTTAGGGGGACTTGAAGGTTTCTCTCTCCCTCATAGGGTCACCATAAGCTGAAGGCAGTTAGCAACAACAACTTGCCTCAGTACTACTGCTCCTTCCCCCAGAGGGTTACCTCACTGGAAGCATGCTGTTAAGTTCTGTTAAGAGCTAGAATCCTTGGGAAACAATGTGGCAACCAAGAAAAGAAAAGAAAACCAGATCTTCTCTGAAACCTACCAGAAGTATGGAAGGGCCAGCCCATCTTGCTAATGGGTAATAAAGAAATGGTCATCTACAGCGTATTCCCAATGGATTTTCTAGGACAATATCTTTTCAGAGAAGAACACTCTGTGAACCTCTTTCAGCAACTCTGCCAATTTCCAGATAAGGATCTCTCAAGACTTAATGGATGTCCCATAATAAATTGGATAGCAAATTGACTTATTGCTCTCTACTGATTAATCATCCATTATAACCTCTATAGAGACACCAGATAAGGTTGGTGTATGGTTAAAGAGTGGGAATTGAGGGCTTAGCTCCTGGCTTCCATTTGTATTCGTTGGACAATGGTGGGGCTTCTTCATTTGGTCTCTGTAACTGAAATCCTACTTACCTTTACTTCAGCGTATACCCTAATAAACTCTCTGAGGTTTGCTTCTAAGCAAGCATGTAGTGTGATGCTTGAAAGCTCTCTGCAGATGACGGCTGGCATCCTGTTGGGAAGTTGCATCACCCTAACCTGAGTTACGATTGCATGAACTTAAATTGCATCATTGCACAATGTTTGTATTCTCAAGACGGTAGCGGAGACATAGCTGAGCCATTGGGACCATGTCATGAGCAGAGCCAGAAGCATGGCAAGCCCACAGGTCCAGATGTGCTATATGCCCCGTTGTGCAATGGGAACCCCATTGTGGGGTGTGGTACCCCATTGTGTATCATTGTGATTTACCAGCATGCATGTGCATCATGTCACATTATGCATTCTAGCCTCTGATGCAGGATCTTGGTATCACTCTATTCTGCTTTGGTCAGACCTCACCTGGAATATGGTGTGCACTTCTGGGCACCACAATTCAGGAAGGATATTGACAAACTGGAATGAGTGCAGAGGAAGGCAACCAAAATGGTAGGAGGTCTGGAAGCCATACCTTATGAGGAGTGGCTTAGGGAGCTGTGTATGTTTGGTCTGGAGAAGAGAAGGTTAAGAGGGGACATGATAGCCATGTTTAAATATTTGAAGGGCTATCATACTGAGGATGGAGCAAGTTTGTTTTCTGTAGATCCAGAAACTAGGAAACAGAGCAATGGACTCAAACTGCAGGAAAAGAGATTCCACCTAAACATTAGGAAGAACTTCCTGACAGTAAGAGCTGTTTGGAAGTGGAATGCATTGCCTCAGAGTGTGGTGGAGTTTCCTTCTTGTGAGGTTTTTAAGAAGAGGCTGTATGGCCATCTGTCAGGAATGATTTGATTGTGTATTCCTGCATGGCAGGGGGTTGGACTAGATGGCCCTTGTGGTCTCTTCCAAATCTATGATTCTATGATCTACGCCTTTTATTCTGCTGTGTCTAGACTGGTACAAGAAAAGACTGAGTTACCTGGGAATCTTTGTCACACCACCGCTGCTTGCTCAGAAGTACCTCTACAATTCCCATCAAAAATATTACATTAAAATTGGCTTCATCAACAAGCTCCACACCTGTTTAATCCAGAAATCATATTTCCATCTGAAACAGTTTGGATCTGAATGGGCACAGTGCCACTTGTGTAGTGGCATACAAGCACTTCTTTTACCATTCAGATTCCTAATCTATCTACTTGCATCAAAAATCAACACTTGTTCTGCACTTCACAAATGACAGTGTACACAGGGTTTGTTTTGTTTTTTGTAATATGGAGATATTCATGGAAGAAATACAAAATGTGTGAGCTGGCTCTAAAAACAGGACAAGAGAAGCCTTTTAAGTAAAGGAGACCAAGGAACCATGTAAGTTACGGTCAGGGAACTTGTAGCCATCCAGATGTTGTTGGACTCCAACTTGCAACAGTCACAGCCAGCATGTGCAACAGCCAGGAATTCTGGGAGGTGTCCTCTACCAAAATTTGGAAGGCCACAAGTTTTTGATGCCTGCTGTTAAGTTATGAGATAAATGGAACTTTCTGTTTATCCTGTGTTTCTTAGTAAGATTTGCAATAGGAGTCTAAAGAGTTTCTGTTCCATAACTAATATTGATCATTGACAAGAAACGGGAGAGAGAGAGAGAGAACCACGCAGGAAAGAGGCCCAGGCAATGATGCTGAGAGCCAATTCAAACAGGACTTGCAGCTTATATGGGCAAATATGTGCTGGGGCAAAGGATTGCTTATTAAATGTCTCTTGCTTCCAGAAGAAGCTGCTGCAGTCTTCCATGGACCAGCCGCTCTGTCATGGCAACTCTCATGCAAGGAGATCATTCGCACATACCGTTATTATAAACAGTGAACATGCAGTTTGCACCCACTCTCAGCTACAAATTTACTAGACCCAAACAACTCTCCTTCCAGAAAATGTGGAGGATTCACTAAGAGAAAAAGAATGTGTTTTCTTCATCCATCTCCATGCTGCTGTGGTTAACATGTCCATTGGGGAACCATTGGGGGACCAGGTATAAAGGGCTACTGTACCTGTAACAGTTGTGTGTAAAAGGGAATCTCTGCTGGTTCAGTCTGTCATGGAAAGGTGAGGAAAGCTGCTGCTCTTGGAATTGCTTCTTCCACAAAACTTCAAGAAGACTCACTGCCTTCTTATGTTTCTGGTCACCCTGTTTTACCACATATGCCACATTCATAGCACCTAGACCCTAGCACCAGAACCTGCATCCAGAGCTTGAAAAAGGCACCTTTTCAGAATACAATTCCCAGAATCCCCCAGCCAGCATGGCCAGTAGTTCACTAAGATGTCTGGACAGCCTCCATTCCACCCCATGTCTTTACCAGCCTAACTCATAATAGTAATGAGAAAAGAGACTGGCTCATCATCTGATAATAACTGTAACATCACAAGGCTTAACTGTCAGGAGGAAATGATGATAGGCCTCAGTTGCATTTGAGAAACCACCAAACTGACCTGTTGACATGCTTTCTTGTACCACAAGGACTTTAGGCTAGATTTTAAAAGAAATGATATTTTGCAAGTAACTATTTTAGCCATGCCACTGCATAAATCCCTTAAAGGATTACTTTTGACATGAACCTCAAAGCACCCACAACCTCGCAATTATTCCTAGCTCAAAAAAGGGTTCATCTCTATGCATATCTATGCCTCTGTGACTGAACCCAGAGGGAGAGAGCAAGTAAATGTGCAGTGGTGACAATGTCAAGGAAATGGGTGCATTCAAGGGAAGAGGACTTTTGAAGGCATCTTGCTTTTCAAAATCTGGATGCAGCACTGCTAGATGGCTCAGGGAATTCTGTGGCATGCAACTGGTTTAAATGAGGTGCTTTCCTTCCTGAATAAGAGTGGCAAAAACTGTGGCCCAGCCCTACAGGTTATGCTAACAGCTGGGTTTTGAAGAAAGCTCTTCATGCATGCTAAGTATCTGTTATACAGCAAGCTTATGATTTGGTTCCTAAGCAATAAACACGGAAGGCAAAATAGCCTACAGATATGCACATGTGATCCCAAAGAATCTTCATTAAAATCTGTCAGAGCTACGTATATAGAATGGATTACAGCATCAGCAGGAGGTGTAATGGTACAACTAGGCTCAGCATATTCACATACCCAATCAGCTGAAAATGCTGCAACCAATCTGTGCCTAGTCAGAATTCTTTCTAGTTCTTTATTTTATTGAACAACACAATTAAAATGATAAAATAAAGATTTCCCCTCTAGCACTGAAGCCTGCAGAAAGGGAGGGTGGAAGGGAATCTATGTATCTATAAGCAGAGCATGGCCCTATAATAAAGCTAAATCTATCGTGGAGCAGGAAGAGTGATGCATGCACATATACACATGTACAGGCATGTGCCTCACCAGAATCTGGAGCGGGCAGGAAAGGCAACCTCTACACATAAATTAATAAATAGACCCTCATTTGTCAGTCCTGGGTCTCCAGAGATACAGCTTACAAATTTACCCAGACTGCTCTGTGAAGAGCAACAGTAACAATCAGGAAAGATGGTTCTAAGTGAGAGGGAGGAATTGAGGAAGGAAGGAATGAACTGGGTTTATTTAGAAAACAGAAGAACAAGGAAGGAGACTTAACCACTGTCTTCAAATAGAGAAAATTGCATTATAAACAAAAAGCTACCCAAAGGTTCTTTGCAGTCATTGTGTGTATGTGTGCGAGAGAGAGGGGGGAGGGGGAGAGGAGGGGCTTAAATATGAACATGAATTTTGCCCACTATAAAAATAATCTACAATTAGTTATTTTTGTCTTGGGCAGGATCACTCCTTGCCCTTAAGGCTCACATGCCACACAAGTCTCCATATAGTGAAATCAGCATGGATGATGGCGTTCAAAGGGAAGAAAGTCCTTTTGCAACACCCCCATCCTTTGAAAGTTGCACTATATGAACTCCACAAAGCCCCACAGAAGCTAGCAAGCCTGCATGGTAGCTTCATTCATTCGTGCTTTGTCCCTTGAACACTAAGGACTTTTTCAAACGAGGAAAAAAACCCCGAGGTCGGGAGAAGAACGGGACTGTGGCGCTTACAGAGCCCCGTTTCAGATGATGCAGTTCTCCTCCATCCTCCTCCCGACCTCCTCCCATCCTTCCCCCGTACTGCGGGTGACGCTTTTTTATTGATGGGGCTGTCTGAAATGAGGCTCTGTAAGCACAACAGCCCCGTTCTTCTCCCAACCTCCTTGGGTTCTCCCCCCCATTTGGGGGAGGTCTGTTCCGAGCACTTCTGGGCACGATTGGGACATCCAGGTGGCACCCTCCCCCCCCCCAACTCCCTGGGTTACTTGTGTTTTTGTTCTGTGTTTTTGTGCTTTGTTTTCAGTTTTGACATTTGGGTTTTTTTTTAATTTTTAAATCTCCCGAGTGACCGTTCTCTCACAAGAACGGGCAGGATTTCATTTGCTGATTATAAATGCAGCCTTACAATGGCTGTCTTTACGACCAGCCAGAAAGAGGAAGGGGAGGATGTTCCTGCCGTGGAATGAAGGTAAGTGTGCAAACATTTTTCTTCTATTCCCTGGCAGGAACAGGAATGGAGGTGGCAGGGCAGGAATGGGGTATTTGGCCCCGTCTGAAAATGTCCGTAATCTTATAATAGCTCCTCTCCCTCCCTCCCTTCCAGTACAACAGACTGTAAGCTGAAAACCCCAACATATGTGGACATTGCTCAGACTCTGAATGCACATAGACCAGCTCCAAATTATCTATATAAAATAACATAAAGCATACTTTGGGTGATGAGTTGCTGATAGAAACAAAACAAAACTGTAGGCTATTACCCAGAAGCACAGGTCAGCACAAGCAATGTGAACAAGGAAGGTCATACATACATCCACAAGTAGAAAGAGAAATGCCCACTACCCTTTTTCTATTGATTGTACATATATGAGATATGTCTATTAAATAATGAGAATGTGTTTCTGCCTTTCAGACAAATCAGGGAGAACTGATTGTGAATGCTTGAGTGGTGACCTTAAACATGTCTGAACCTGCATCAACACTCTCGGCTGTTCAGTTAATTGCCAGTCATCATTTAAAGCTGCTGTGTTGTCTGTTGTGTGCCAGAAAAATGCTAATTTAAAAGTTGAGCAACATGTCAATTTGAAATTTTTAGTAAAATTGAACAAAACACCAACAGAATCTTTTCAAATACCTACTGAGGCCTACGGGGAAGACTGCATGTCTCATGCGTGTGTTTGAGTGGCACAAAATATTCAGAGAAGGGTGTGAGAATGTGGGAGACAATGAATGTCCTGGATGATTTTCCACTTCAAGAATCAAAGAAATTGTGGAAAAAATCAGCCAGATTGTTTGAGGAGACCAGCGACTCAAGGAAGGGTGCCACAAGGAAATTTGTGCTGACATTCTGCAGCAATTTGAGGTGGACCCAAACCTTAAAAAAAAATCACTTATAATGAAATCTGGATCTTCCAGTATGATCTTGAGACAAAATGACAGTCAATGCATTGGAAAACACCATCATCATCAGAAATGAAAAAAAGCACATCAAAGCAAGTCCACACTCAAAGCCATGCTCATTGTGTGGGTTTTTTTTTTTTTACATCAAGAGCATAATTTTGGCAGAATGGGTTCCAGAAGGCAGAACAGTGAACCAGCATTATTATAAGGAAGTTTTGACAAAGCTGAGAAAAAGAGTCAGAAATAAAAGGCCAGAACTGTAGAGAAATGATTTCCTTCTTCATCAAGACAATGCACCTGCTCACACAGCACTTTCTGTGAAGCACTTTTTGGCCAATAAATGCATTAATACAATTGACCATCCTCCATATTCACCAGATTTGGCACCATGTGACTTTTTTCTTTTCCCTAAAGTGAAAATGGAGCTTAAAGAAACATGTTTTGAGTCAATTGATGCATAAAGAAGAAAACGGCAGATGTGTTGTAACAGCTGACAGAAACTGATCTGCTCCACACCTTTGACCAATGGAAAACAAGACTGCATCAGTGTGTGAGTATGAATGGGGAGTATATTGAAGGAGACAAGCATTAGAATTGTAATACATATAAAGATGGGTTATTATATCACTCTTGTTATTTAATAGACAGACCTCATACCTGCACAGTAGTCAGTCAGGCAAGTTATAAGTGAACCTGAGGTATCATTCTATTACAGATACTCAAATCTGGAGAAAGATGACACCATGAGTAGCAGCATCATGTAAGCTCTGCTGTTCGTTTTACCTTGTTTTATCTTTTAAATACTCAGGTTTTTAACATTATACAGTACTGTTTTTCCCCCTTCCCACTGAGTGTTAACAAGGGTGCAGCCAGGGTTTTCTTCTCTAAACTCAAACATTCTGAGAATTTGTTTTAAACTTACCTTTATGTGATTCCCTACACTATACCTCATAAGTTGCTTGTAAGGTGTGGGGAGAGTCCATCATGTTGTACTGGTATTGGGACTAAAGCTCTGGAGACCAGGATTTGAATTCCCACTCAGCCATGGAAACCCATTGGGTGATCCTAAGCAAGTCATCCTCTCTCAGACTCAGAGGGAGACAATGGCAAGCTCCCTCCGAACACATTTTGCCAAGAAAACTACATGGTATGTTTGCCTTAGAGTCACCATAAATTGGAAATGAATTGAAGGCAAAAATAGCAGCAGCAGCAAGCAACATTATAGTAGATTTGTTTAGATATTAGAAAACTTTGAGGTAAGATGTTTACCATTTCCTTATGAAGAAACCACAATGATAATCAGAGTCATTGATCAAGAATGGCAAGGATGTAGGTATAGGAAGGTGGTGTTATGGTAAATGAGGTCATTGACGCTCCCCTCAAATGAGAATTCTACCCCCCCCATGCAATTTTCCTTCAGTGCTCAAATTTGTAGCACCCAAAGAAAAACGACAGGGAAAAATTACTGAACTTAACATCAAGGTCAGGATTGTCCGTACCACAATATATCTGATTTCTATGTTTGGTTGTGAAAGTTGGACAATGAAGAAAGCTGATGGGAAGAGAATTTGCTCCTTTGAAATGTGGTGCTGAAGGAGAGCTCTACAGATACCATGGACTGCTAAAAAGACAAATGGGTGGATCTTAGAGCAAGCCTGAAATCTCCCTAGAAGCCAAAATGTCTAGACTGAGACTATCAGACTTTGGACATATCATGAGAAGACATGATTAATTAGAAAAGACATAATACTTGATAAGGGAGAAGGCAGCAGGAAAAGAAGACAACCACATTACAGTTTGATAGACTCTATCAAGGAAGCCACAGCCTTGAGTTTGTGTATAACAAGATAACTTGGAAGTCTCTCATTCATTGGGCTGCCCTAAGTCGAAGTTGGCATCATGGCAGTTAACAGCAACAACAGCAACAAAGTTAACAAGGGAATGCAAATACAGCATATTTAATTGTCCTAAGCGTGGACAGTTTGCAATGTTTCACTCTCTGCAGTGCTAGAAATATGGGGACTGAAGGAAAATTTCACCAGGGGACAGAATTCTTACTTTGGGGAGCCATGACCTCATCCCCCACCACAACCACAGCACATCCCTGAAGGATAGCCTTCTTTCAGAGGAGATTAAACAGCAAAACTGTTTCCCGGTTTAGTGGTAATTGGTCCAATGGTTTGCAAGCATCTTTGGCCAGGGGAAAGGAAAATAATAAGCTACACTGTTAAAAATAATTTCTAGGTACGTCTATTATACACAATCATATAAATTACTCTTTACCACAGTTAACAACAATTGGGAATGTAGGAACTGTTTTATAACTAACTGCTAAAGAGAGGCCATAAATGTACAAAATCCATTACTTTCTGATAAAAGACAGAAGATCAGTGTCTCCTCTTCCCATTGTCTTTCATACGAGCCAATCCACAGTTCCTTCCTTCCTTCCTTTTAATCAGTTGAGACATCTAAGATGTTCTAAATCATCATAGGATACTTAAGATCCCCCTGAAAGTTTTCATCCACAGGACTGAACTAAAGTTCTTCATCTCGGGAGCACTTTAGTTGTGAATTTCTGCATGGGAGGTTGGTCTAGATGCCCTTGATGTCTCTTCCAACTCTATGATGCAGATACCTAATTAGACACTGGGTGTTTCACAAAGCTAAATGGCAGGAAGGAGTTCTGGCTGGCCTTCCATCATCCTGAAGCCATTTCCCACTTAGATAGCTACCTGTCTCTCACTAAGTAGGTGTTCTGCTGACCTCTTCTAAATACAACAGTATGTGCTTATATTTTGCTCTGGCTGTATCAGTCAGCACAGAGCTTGGGGAAAAAAAGGTTTTAGATTACAATTCCCAGAATCCCTTTGCTACCCTGGCCACAGGAAAAGCTGGTAGGAATTCTAGGAGTTAAGCCCAAATATTACTTTTCTGAGTTCTGAATTATTCATTCAGGGTAGATGCGTGTCCTGGAACTGGGCACTGGTAAAGGACAGGAGAGAATTCTCTTTGACGGTATCTTTCAACCCTAAAAATGTCTGAGTCTGTAATTCTCAAAAACATGTACTTGATTTGAATCCACCAGAACATCTAAAGCTGAATGCAGATGAAAAAGTCACAGCTTCTCAGTAACAGACGCTTAGCCTTTGCCTCCTTCAAACTGGCTGGTACAACATTTTTATTAGCTTAGGGAGTGTCCATTATTGCATTCCTGTGGCAGAAAATGAGACAGACCATTACATAGGATTATAATGGGGATAGCCAAACAAGTATCTGAGGAGCATTTCCTGTTCAGTTAGTTCAATTATATAGCCCCTCCTTTCTTTCTTGTTCACTTGTTTGTCTAACATTTTCTTTCCTCATCTTCAGTCCTAGCTCCTACCCTGGGAATGGGTTTTCAGTCCTGCACATGCAAAGTGATGGAGCCAGCTTATATCTTGTCTGATAGATTGCACAAAGTATTTTCTGGCTATCAGTCCATTAGAGAGGTAGTTCATGTATGGTCTGTTCCACAAGCTCATACTGCCATATACCTATTCTTATTAGCTCTGGTAATTCCATTGGAAAGATCATCACAGAAGGCAGGTGTGAGATCTGGTGCCCTTTCACACTATACAAGTGCTATGATTCAACTTTAACTGTCATGGCAACATTCTATGGAATACTGGGATTTGTAGTTTAGGGAGGAGGTTAAAAGTTTTCAGAGAACTCTAGTGCCTCTGTTGTTGTTGTTAACTGCCATCAAGTTGACTTCAACCTATGGCGACGCCATGAATGAGAGGCCTCCAAGTCACCCTATCCTTGACAGTCCTGCTCAGGTCTTGCAGACTCAGGGCCATGGCTTCCTTGGTTGAATCTATCCATCTGTAACATGGTCTTCCTCTTTTCCTTCTGCCTTCTACCTTACCAAGCATTATCGTTTTTCCTAGTGAGTCATGTTTTCTCATGATGTGGCCAAAGTACAACAGTCTCAGTTTAGTCATCTTGGCTTCTAGGGATAGGGTGCCTCTGACCAAATTAAAAACCCCAGGATTCCATAGGATTCAGACATGGCAGTTAAAGTGGAATCATAGTGCTATAACTATGTATGTGAAAGGACCTCTGGGTTTAATGCATAAGTGCAAGAAGGGAAGAAAAGTCACATTGTTCACACAGTTGGTAAACAATGTTGATCAAATTACTCAAAAGGTTGATAAAATTGGCTTCCATGTATTTGTGTGTAGCCACGCCTGGGTGAAAGAGCACAGACATATATGCATGGACACACATACACACCCCTATACCGAGCATTTAGACAGAAAAGGGTAATCATGAGTATTGTGGTCTCTGTTTATCACTCCAGTAACTCTCTAGAGCTCTGTTCTGCAAGTCAGGTTTAATTGGCCAAGGCTTCGGTCCTTGTAGAACAGTGTTACTAGGCAAACTTGGCATGTTCCCTAAGGAAGGTATTGCATGAGAAAGGAAGAAGAATATGTTTTCTTTTCATGACTACTGCCTTTGCCATTAGCTTCTCATAGTTGGACATGAAAAATGGCACCTACCAGAGAACAGAAGAGCATCCAAAGTTTACTGCTTTTGTTATGTAGAATATAAAGCCTCATCACATCTGAGGCCCCACCAAGCTTTAGTGCTTTATGAATACTGAGTAAAAGCTTATCTCCAGTTTCTAAGGAGCCACAGATCTAAAATGACATGATAAAATCTGTCTAAATGTTACATTCAGCATGGGAATTGGCACTATGAGTTTTACACACACACACATGCACCCACACCATCTACAAAACTCAACACAACATACCATGCTGAACTGGTGCCATCACAATGGGTTGCCCTGCCCTTTTACAGCAAATGCCACTGAAGTGCATTGTGGGCAAGAAATTTATCATGGGGTGCCCACAAGTCATATAATATGTTATATTACTCAAATGGATGGGAGCAGGTGTTAGGAAGCTCATGAAAGGGATGCCAGTCTCTATGGCAAAAGAGTCAAACATTTAGAGCAACTCAAGATGCTGGAACCATTCAGGCTGGAGATGAAATATTAAACTTCTCCCCTTTCAGAGAAATGTTTTGGCTGCTGAACCATTCTGCCATTCAAATGGCCACATAATTTTGTTGGCTGTTCAGATCCTTTCTGAACTTCTCGATTGTGTATTCCTGCATGGCAGAGGGTTGGACTGGATGGCCCTTGGGGTCTCTTCGAACTCTACAATTCTATGATTCACATTTTGCAGTCCTGCAGTCCTGCGATCCTCACAATTATCTATGCCTGAAGCCTGTCTTGTGGGTTGAATGGTGAATGCAGTTTGAAACTTTCTCTTCTGAATCCATGGGAGTGGGGTGGGGGTTGTCATGAAATTCTTTGAGCACATATCAGTGTTTATCGTGTAACTATAAAGCAAAGATGGGCAACTTTAGATGGTAGAGAGACAAATATTTCATTGCTCCTCTCAGGACTCAACATAACACACATTGGAAACCGCTTAGTGCCTAGCGCGCTATAAAGTGGTGTAGATGTGTAAAGTGCTATTGCTTAACAATTTATAAGCTGCTCTGACAGCTTTTGAGGCTGAAGAGTGAGGTATAAATACCTAAATAAATAAATAAACATGGGCAGCACCACTCCCAGAAAGTTTTTTTTTTTAAGTCATAAATCTACTTTGAAATTTTGGGTTTTTTTTGCCTTTTAGATTTCAAGGATTGGGGCTTCTATGACCTCTAATAACATAAACATGCGACTCCAGAAGGCCTCCAGGGTTAAATTCTTTTGTGTGTGGGAGGGGGCAGATTATTTTAGATGAAAAAAAATGGCAGGTATGGGTCACAAAAATAGCATTGGTGCTGTGAATATCTACCCACCCCAGCAGTAAAGTTTTCCACAGTTGGCTCTCATCTTCAGTGAAAGGAGTTTCTTGATGCCAGAGAGGGTGGTGTTGAGAATAAGACCTTCATGAAAAAGCCACAGTCTTGTGGTAAAGCAACACTTTAGATTTGTAAGTTCTTACTTTCAGCCCATTTATTTGAAACATCATATGAACTCCAAGCTTCTGGAGAACTATGGATAAACTTGCTAGTACCTGCTATGCTTTTATTATGTGTATATGTACAAACTCTTCCCCATATGGTTCTCTTTCAGTCCACTTGAGGTTTTGGAGGCTTTCTTGAACAAGAAATGCTTTGCCAGTTCCTTCGTCTGAAACATAGCCTACAGCACCTGATATTTGTTGGCAGTCTCCCATCCAAGTACTAACCAGGGCTGATCCTGCTTAGCTTCCAAGATCAGGTTGGATCTGGTGCCTTGAGTGTATGATTCTATGATTCTATATCAAGGAGAAAATAGTCACTTTACTGGCTTAAATGGTCATGTAACTCAGGTCTCTGCTCACTGTTTCTTGTTCTGTCCCTTTCTTTTTCAACCTTGCACTGTCTGCCTTTTGCCCGTCCTTTTGCCTTTGGTTCAGTAACAGTCTTGATATACAAGTACCTGTATGACTTTCCTGTTGCAACACTGCAGAGACCAAAAGACAACTTAAAAATGATGCTTTAGACTGACCTTGCTGGGACTTCAAGTGGCTACTAAGGTTATGTGTAATACTTGCTTTGTCAGGATATTTTTTTCTCTAGCAGCTAAAACTTCCAAGCAGGAAAGATAGAAGCTGCTGCTTATCTTGGCTGTTCTTTCCTTTCTCTCTGCATGGGACTTTGTTTGGTCTTTAAAAAGCTTCAACAACAAC
The DNA here is from genome assembly GCA_030847615.1 of Gambelia wislizenii. NCBI lineage: Eukaryota > Metazoa > Chordata > Lepidosauria > Squamata > Crotaphytidae > Gambelia > Gambelia wislizenii. Next base: position 343,135,103 of record JAUMIR010000001.1, read on the forward strand.
AGCTATTACCTCAAAGTGACTCTCTGTTCCTAATAAGGGATTTTTAACACCCTCTAAAGAACTGTTGATTAACAATAAATGGAAATGGAAAGTGGCAAATTTCTGAACTGATAAAAGAAAATACTTCTTCACACAACATATAATTAGTTTGCAGAACTGATTGCTTCATCACTGAAACCAAAGATTAACAGGATTAAATAAAGGGATTAGACATTCTCTTGGACAAGTCTATCTAGCTATAATAGTAAATTATCCTCCCCCCACCCCCCACAAAAAACCACCATCAGAGTGGGAATATAAACTATGGATGATTTACACAAAGTAATTACTCTTGGTGACTTTTACCTATGAGTAATTCATCTGGGAGGGTAATAGCTAGGACATTTTTTTATTGTTAGTGTTCACAGGTATAAAGCTGATCTGGATCCATTACCCCTAGACTTGGCATTTATTCCTTACTGAGGATTATTAGGGTTGTTTGGTTTCGGATGTCTGACAAACTGCCCCACACTAAACACTGAATAAATTCCGTGAAAAATACTATGCAGCAAAGCAAAATTACTTCAGGGAAATTGCCTCATGTGAGTCCCTTTTTCAATAAGGTTTCATAGAAAACTTTTACCTGGGGACCAATTATCCCATAATTGACTGAAAGATGGTATCTTGAGCTCTTCACCAACAGCTTCTTTGAGTATAACTACCATTTGGGTTGGGCTATAGCATAAACAGGAGCCTTATAAGTAGTAAACAGGGAGAGGTAGGAAGACACATGGCAGGGTAACAAAGAGAATGATGGAACTAAGAGCACGTAAACAAAGGGAGATGTGGGATTAAGAGACAAAGGGTTTACTGCTGAAAGCATAAAGAGAAAGTAGTTCATGGACATGCTTGGCTTTGCCTGCTTTGTGAAAACAAAAACATGATTGTATGACCGCATTGTTGCTTTCTCCCCTTGGGCACACATCTAGTCCATCCAGTCTCCAGTTTCAAGACCACTCTCAGCCTGCTTCCCAGGTGGTAAGTAGCTGGCCTGTTCTTTGAAAATAACACTTATAAAGAGTAGGAAATGAAGATGCAAGCCAACAGATAGAGAATTAGCAATGGCTTCTATGGACAAATTCCTGCTAGAGGCACAGGGTGTCATAACAATAATTCTAAGATGTCCACTAGCAAAGTAGAAGAGTTTTTCCAACTGTGTGGTACACACACTGCTGGCTAAATCTCTTTTAACTTGCAGCTAAGCTCAGAGTAGGAAGACACTGTTGCAAGCCAACTGGCTAATTCTCTTTTAAAGCTCTTTGCTTAGAGCACATCCTGGACTCTTCTGGCCCAGAATAACTAGTACCTCTCATAGATGGGTACCTGATGCTGACGCTGCTCTCATTCTGCAATGCTGCCAATTTCTGCCACTTTTGGCTCTGGCTCCAATAGACTTGGTCATTGGCTGCAGCCTCCAAATGACTTTTCCTATGGGTCATCAAACCTTCATAGGAAAAAGGATTCTCCATTCTTGATCTAAAGATATGAAGGACAAGGAGGTCTCTGATCTCTCTCTCTCTCTCTCTCTCTCTTATACACACACACACTCACATGCACATTTTTGCTATTTTTTCATCTATAGTTGGCCCTCCACATTCACGGGTTTAACTTTTGCAGATTTGATTATTTGTGGATTATTTGCTACTGCCTCCACTGCTGCCCTACACCATTTTTGTTAGGGACTGCAAGCCTTGAGAGACTGCAAGAGACTGAGAATGTATGGCAAGGCTTGTAAGTCCCTGTTAAAAATGGCATAAGGCAGCAGTGGAGGCAGCAACAAGCCCCATCTGTTGCCTGCTTCTGCCTTGTGAAGAAACCCTGGCACCTCGAAGGCATCTGTGGTGGGTTGAATCCATGCATTGTACTTTTGTATAAGTGTTAAATGTGGTTCGGGGGCGGGTGTCTAGAGATATTTGCAGGTTTTCCACTTTAGTGGGGATCCTGTGCCCCTAACCCCTGCGAACATGAAGGGCCGGCCAACTGCACATTAAGTCATTGGGATAAGCATACTCTTAGAAAGAAACTCTCTGATTCTTTCTGCAATCGCTGCCTCCAATTCTGCATACAGCCAGGATACCATGGCCAGTAGGTATCTTACACACATATGAGTTCTCCTGCTGAGATGGATGGATCTTTCTGTCTGATGCACAACAGCAGTTCAAGGTCACAGAAGCTAAGTTGTGCTTGTGCCACCATGGTGCATGCAGATATACATTCTCTGCCAATGCATATCCATCTTTTCCCTGCAGAAGTTGGTGGTAGTCCTCCTTCAGTTGGGTATTTGGTTGTGCAACATTGCCATTCAACACAAGGGTTACATAGCAAAATCGACATATAACTCCACAGAGAGAGATTTATACTATGCAACCCCAATGTAGGATCATGGCCCATGCACCTTTTGATGGCAGATCTTGCCAGGTAAGTCTGCCTCCTGATAGTCAGAACAGATCATGAATTGCCTCTGATAAAGTAGCCAAGAAGTGTGAATATAATTTGCCTTAAGTAAAACTAGGGACAAAATATTAGAAAAAAAATGATCTAAAAACATGCATTAATTTCTTATGCTTTTCTGCTTAAATCCTCTAATGCTCTGCTGTTTAATTAAAACTGCCCTTTTTTAAATATAAAGATTTGGATTGAAATTATCCTGGATTAGTGCGCTATTTGCACTAGCTTGCTGCCTACCTCTACACTATTAGCAGAAACTCACAGTAAGAACAATAGGAATAGGAAAAGTTGTAATCTACTTTTAGAGACCGAGCCTGCATCTGCACTACACAAATAATCCAGTTTGACACCACTGTAACTGCCATGGCTCAATGTTTTGGAATCCTGGGGTTTGTAACTGGGATTTGTGACACCAGAGTACTCTGAAAGAGAAGGCTAAACATCTCTCAAAACTACAAATCTCAGAATTCCATAGCATTGAGCCATGGCAGTTAAAGTGGTGTCAGACTGCATTATTTCTGCAGTGCAGATGAAGCCTGAGATTCAAGTACAATGAATCACAGGGTGAGTGGTTTGGAATTTTTGCTTCTTGCGCAAGAAGACACCCAAGACCTCATTGCACAAGTGGGAATCATGCCTTCTAAAGGGGTATTGCCACCTTCTAAATGGGTACGGCCACATGTGCAATGGCAAGCAGCAGTGATCCTGCGCTACTGTGTTGGCAGAACTTTCTGCTCCTGTTCAATAGGATCTTGACCTCAAGTTTTTAATCCTTAATTCATGGCCTTTATTTCTTTTTCGATCATCTCTCCATCCACCAGGGCCCCACAATGGGTAAAACACATTAAGAATTAAAACAATTAAAATACTCCAGACCTCTCATTTAAAACAGTTTTAAATCCAGACACCCCATTTTAAAAACTTCCAGAGCATATGCCCCTAACCCTAAAATCCAAAGGCCAAGTGAAATAGCCACTGGAAACTCAGAAGAGGTAGAGTTTATCTGTTGGGTGCTGCTGCAGAGTAAACCTGGCCTCAGAGAATGGTGGGACATGTAACAGAGTATCCGTTGAATCTCTGGCAGGCTCATATGGGAGGTTTTAGAGCCAGTCCTGGTTACCTGAAAGATGTTGTCCTGCTACATATGGCTACCTAGTCCATGAGGGGCATATTCTAAGGAGATGAATTTAAAATTTTAAGATAGAAAGCTCTGGTGCTTCATTAAACTACAAATTCCATAGGAGGCAGCCATGTTAGTTATACTGCTATAATCGTCTAGTGTATAAGGGCCCTAATTGCTACTACCCAGAGAGATCCAGTAGTGGCTGTGAGGGAGATGGCTTTTCTGATGACTGCAGAAACCTGGCTGTCAAATGCCCTCTACAGAGAACCATGCCAGGCATTGATTTTATACCCAGGCAAATATGTTTTTCTTGTAACCCTCCCTGACTTTTTAGGGGTTCTGTAGTGGCTTTTAAGGATCTTCAAGGTTCTGCTGTTGAAATTTTAAAATCAGTCTGTGCTTGATTCTACTGACTTCTCTCTGCTATGGCATGTATTTATATCATAATTGTACTTTTATTGTTCTTTACTATATTTTAAATATTTCCACCCAGAGAACTTTGGTGAAATATAATAACATAATCAGACAAATTGCAAAGGGTCATGCCTTGGTCTCTGTCTGCACTGAACAGAAATAACATTCCAGAGGAGGGGCTTGGCTCTGTGACAATAGTACACCTGAGTGAATACTGTACTTACAATCATGGATACAAATTCACTTCCCCCACTCAGTTCATTAACATGCAGAAAAATGGCAAAAATTCAACCTGACTGTGAGTATGGCAAGATGATTAATATGAGCTAATGGGGAGCCAATCTATACTAAATGATCAGTCACCTTCCATTCTACACACACACACACACACACACACACACACAGAGAGAGAGAGAGAGAGAAGTTGCAAGTAGAAAAGAGGTAACTATTCATGTTAATGCAGCATGCTCGATTTGCTCATGTTTCATAATAGATTTTTGAGTTTGACGCAATGGCAATGGAACATTTGTATGCATTCAAAGACTTACTGAATGTAAATGTTTACCTGAACACAAGAGGTGAGCTTAAGCACCACACCCAGGCCTGGCTGATGCCACACAATTCCACACTGGCACTGCAAAGAAGGTAAGAGCTTTTCTACTTAAGCTACCCATCTGCTCCACATGGAGCCAGTTTAGTTACCTCTAGTAACTGCACTGCCTAATTCCAAAATCCTTTGCAATGCCATAGAAAAAGATGTTGCTGCTGAAGGTACTATTTCAAAATTAAATTTATGTTATATTGCCATCTGAAGTTAGATGCCAGAGCTTAAAGACTAGCTCTTGCGTATCATCTTACTTGCAAAAATGGGTGCAATTTTAAGAGTGTTTGGTAAAGCTCCTTTTTATACCTCATCAGAAAGATAAGAATGGTTGAACACATGTGCAATGGCAAAACAATCCCTCTTTTGGTCTCAAATGCAGGAATGGAATTGTGTCTCCCTTTCCTCCCTGAATGGTCCTCCTGGATGATGTGCAATTCCTTAATCCAAGACATGTACCTCTCAGATTGCAAACTCTGTCCTGGATTCAGCTCCTAAAAATACTGCCACCCCAACCAACTGCTTGGGATAAATATGCAATTTGTCAGCTTTGGCCCACACAAAATCTCTCTCAAGTGATGGCCATTGGTTTAAATAATAAATCTTAATATTGCCACACAAATCATTTCCTGGCTTCTCTGTTTGTTGAATCGTATCCTCAGCCATTTTTCTTCCTCCAGCAGCCACCTCTTCTCTCTCTCTTTTACCATCTGCAAGGTTGCACTTGTTATCAGAGCGGTGCCAAGGTTTAAATCTGGTTGCAACATCTACTGTGCTTAAATAATGTCAAAACTGAAATGCAGTAGTGTATGTATGTGTGTGTGAAAAACTTGAGGCTATTGTTGTGTCTCTAATCCTTGTATTTAACTGGCCAGTACTTCCAGCATATCACACTGCTTTTACCTGATATGGAGTCTACCCATTACTGCAGGGAGAGCAACACTTCACATTATGGTGACAACATGGCAGGTGTGGCTTCAAGCAGCCATAAATTATATACAAGGAAAAGCCTATACATGCTTTCAGCCCAATTCTATGCATGTCTGTGCGGTGAGTCCTACTAAGTTAAAAAAAAAACATACTCAAGTGCAAAGGATCATGGCCTTAGACACAGTGAACGACTGAAACTCTGAATAGTTGCATAAATGTTACTTTCATTCTAAGGTAACTTTCACTCTGGATATCCACATGGAATCCACTCTTATGGGTAATGCTTATGTTTGGTTTCTCAGTCCCCTTGCATCCAGCAAGAGACATTTTTTTTATCTTCCTCAATGTACATTATATTGGTGAAGCAGCCAAATACCCAATGTGCATGGTTTCTGCATAGATCCACAGCAAGGTTACAGCAGAATACTGCATCACATGGATAGTAGATTACAATAAAGATTTGAAGAACACACCAGTTAGGAAGCAAGGCAAGAAAGTTATTCTCTCTTGCCAAGAGGAATACAGTTGAGCATGAAACTCCCAATCCACCTGGAGATAACTGTACCCAATGCCACCTAGCGACAAAACTATAATAGCACTGTCCACACAGGGTAGGGAGGAAATTACCTTTATTCACTTTACTGAAAGAGATTAAGGACTTTATCAGACAAAGCTATAACTGAAAAATTACGACATCAAAGCAGTGATGCTACTGCATGATGCCGTTATCCTCCCATGGTTACTGTGTGCACCAGCCTCCAATAATGTGTCCATTTTAATTGACAGGACAAGCTGCCAATAGCTCTCAATATCGCTATTTTTGTGGTATTGAAAAGCATGTGAAAACACATCCCGCTGTAATCATGAGATTAAAGCGTGAATGGGCAGTCCTCTTTCCCCCTTCCCCATTCCCAGAGAGAAAACTTCCAGGTGAGAAAGTGAAAAAGATCTACAGGATGCTCTTTTAATGAACTGCCCCCTTTTGTGTGTATGTTTTTAGGTTTGTTTAAGTGTTTATGTGTTGATTCAATTTGTAAATTAAGGGGGGTTTGTAGTTTTTAAGTGCGCACGTGTCTTCTTGCGAGAACTGCCAAAATCTCACCCATGCTAAATCACAGAAATATATTCCCATTCTTAAAGGGCTAGTGATGGTCATGCGATAATTCTCTCGTGGTAGCACTGCACGATTATGGTGACATGTGATAATAAGTGTAATAATGCCACTATGGAGATTATCAGATGGTAAAAATATCCCAGGACAGGGACGAGAGATCGCTAAAAGGCTTACCTTTTAGACAATGTTGTCCCTCTCCTGTGATGCTCTCATTCTGCTCCTGTTCCTCCCCTGCTTCCTCTTATTCACGGGAAAATATGTGAATAAGAAACCCATTTTTTTATTATAACGGAATGATGGGTAAGTGAACAGAGGACCCGTTATGATGCCGAAATGACATCGTGAAGTGATATCAGTGGGAGGTCTGTGCAGAAGACTTCCGGGTTCAATCGGGACAGCCAGGTAAGTGACACCCTCCCCCCCACCCGGGTTACTTGGGCTTTTCTTTTTCTGTTTTGGGGCTTTGTTTTATTTTTTGACATTTGGTTGGGGTTTTATTTTTAAATTTCCCGCGTGATCGTTCTCTCGCAAGAAAGAGCGAGATTTGGCTTCACTGCAGTAAAAGCAACTTTATGACAGCTGCATTTACTGCAGTGAATCTGAGGGGAGGGGGAGCTGTTTTGCTTCAGATAAAAAGTAGGTGTTTGAAGAGTTTTCTTTTTTTAGGGTTACAGGGAGTGGGGCGGGAGTGGGGTGGCTGTGGGGGTAGAGGGACAGACATAGTTTCCAGGGACCTATGTGATAATTTCCTATGTTTCCGCTTTCCTCAATAGTGGAATCACAGCATTTTTAGATGCTTGTCTGATAAAGTCCAGAATGTATGCCATTTGACTCAACACTTGCATGTTCTGAATCCTTAAGGAGATGTGCACTGAGAATGCCATTCATGAGTGCTTCAAGCATACTCCTGTGCCTTAGAAGGGCTGGAAGATAGGCATTCTTGAGACAGTTTTCATATAACAAACTACAGTGCCCAGTATTATTTTTCTGCTTTTTAAATGCCTCACTTCTTTCTTAACACATCCAAGTATATACAGCATTTACAAAACAAAATTACAAAACAAAATAAAAATAGTAGAAGGTGGGGGGAGCTAACCATAATTCCTAGAAGTGAATAACTGCAACAGCTACAACTGACATGAGCTTGCGGCCAAAGGATAGCCAGGACACGGATGTGGAGAAAGAACCAGCTGACTGGGTGTTTACAGCAACTGCGTCATCATACACCTCTCATTCTGCAGTGTCCACTAACCAGCCCAGGAAGCATATCAGGCAAGACAAAGAGAAGCAGGAATGCTCGGCTCCAGGCTTTTAGGTTACCCCTTAAGGATCCCTGTTGGGAGGAGGATTTAGGACCAGGAGAGCCAACATGGTATACAGGTTAGCATATTGGACTAGAACCTGAGAGACCCAGATTCAAATCCTCACTTGGCCATGAAACTCACTGGTTTAGTCACTACCTCTCAGCCTAATGTACCACACTAGGTTGTTGTAGCGCTCTAAAAACAATAGATGAGAATTACGTTACCACCTTGACCATATTAATGTTATTTAATTAATTTGCATTCATACCCTCCCTTTCCTGCAATAAAAGATGGGACGTAAAGGAAAATTAATCCACCAACAAAACTTTGCTTCTGACTCTTGATTCTTCAACACTCTGGATCTATATATTGGGGTACAGTACTGTAGCTGTTTTTGGCCTAACCAATTCCTGTCAGCCCAAGCCAACACAACCAATGGGTGAGATGTCAAAATAAATAAATCTGGAGGTCTACAGTGACCCAGCCTTGCTCCATATCAGCTTCCTAACTCTCCATGTGAATATCACACTGGACTATCCTCCATTTCCACCCTAGTTCTTACCACCAGCCTCCCTCTCTGGCTGGGTGTGGGCTGTGTTGTGTCGGAGCAGGACAAGCAACCCACAACAGCAACAGAAGCAGCAGGTAGAGAGCTTGATTCATGAGTCTCCACCATTTCTGCTTCTTGATGTGTTTATTCCCATGAGGGAGGAACTTTTGGTGCTACCATGGAGTGAGCTCTGTGTAAAACCAGTGACCCTTGAGGAGAGAACTGTTCTTCTGACAGTGGTTCCTCCAGCTTTGCTCAGTCAACTCTCATTAAACATTTAGCAGAGCTCCCTAGTCCTCTGTATGTTTCACAGGGGAGGGCAGGGGGAGGGGAAGAACCAAAGCCAAGAGCCTCCTCAGCAGCTTCCTATACTAGAGGCCGAGGCATCATCAGGTCCCTTGGGGCTTTGTTTTTGAGTGAAACCCCTTGCCCTTCTGCAACAACAGCTCTCTGAACAGTGTTTGAGGATGTGAGATAGGAAATGCCAGAGACTGCCAGCTGCTTTGAACCAGCTCTCACACCTCAGCAGCGTTTGTTCGAAATCACTTTCCCACTCTGCCTCCGAGAGTTTCAATTATTTAGATTCATTTATGGCAACAGGAGGAGGAGGAGGAGGAGGGCAATCAGAAAGCAAGACCCCCCCCCCATTCTTGTGCAAGGAAACTCAAACCCTAGAGAGGGCTTATATTTGGAATCAGGCCTCAGCTCCCAAACCTGCTCTGAATGCCAGGACCATCCTTAGAACACACACACCAATAATAGCAATGAAAATGCTTCTATCCATATGCCAAATGCATTCCCCCTCATCCTTCAGCAGTTACAGCCAGCTCCTATGCATCTGGGATTAGAAAGCAGGGCTTCTAAGTAAAGGACTTGGCTTTCAGACAGGACTTGAAGCCTAGCATCTCTTTTTAGAAATTACTATTGCTGGCGGCAGAGGGGGGGCAGAGGCGTTGCAGGAAACTGGAATGAGGAGAAGACTTTTCTGTCTTTGCTGCTTCAGCTTATCACAATTGGCATCACTATATGGAATGGCAGAACACAACTTAGAAAACTTACTTTTTTAAAGACTACATGGGCATCCTCTAGCCAGCATGACCATTGGATCTGTAGTCCAAAAAAGGAATCTTTTGAAGATTTGTAATAGAGTGGTTTGATAAGGTGGGAAAGAAATGAGGGTACAATTGGGAAAGGGAAATAGAGAAGCACTGCCCTTCCAAAGCTGGCACCTTAGGAAACTAAGCTGGCACATGCAAACCTGCCAGTCAAACTTACATTCTGACTTGCTTGTGCTCCTTTCGCATCTCTCCCTTCCATTTTAATGCTAAACATCTTTAACCACCAATATGATGGGATTCTGCTCAAATAGTGACTAATGCCATGGCAACAAAAAAATATTCACACAGGACTGTCTAGCATACTCTGCACTACACTTGACATGTATGGACTGAATGGCCATTGTGCAGAAACACACATATCCAGTAATTTTATTGTGCATATAACACTGAAGTCTCATCTCCATTGGCTCCACACAGCTAGTGCCCCAGCCTAGTGCCTGAACTGACTTTATACTCTAAGGCACAACTCTAAGTAAATTTCTGCTTTGTTTTCCATGCCCCATCCCAGCTCCAAGAAAGAGTCATGGGCTTGGAATTCCTTAGAACCAGGTTAATTTTATATTGATAATGCTCATTGCTCCACATCAGAAAGGCATTTAACCTCCTCAATTGAAGTGTGGTGGCATAATGTCAAATTGCATGCCTAGCAGATACCATGATGCCATAACATTGAGGGAGATGAGGTGGCTCACCTTATTCAGGCTCTAAAACAGTAAGGTAGTAAACATCAGATGCAATCAGTTCAGCACTTTCTGCTCAGCCAGTGTCAAAAACTGTGAGTAGATTTTATTTACTCACTACAGCTGAGACTTACTGAGTACAGAGGGGTGGGTTGTTTGCAAGCTGTAGGGATCACTGCTGAGAGCTCTCATTGAAAGGGAGGCTGAAGCAACTGAGGACATGAATTTTTGGATCAAGGGCATTGTAGAACAAGAAAAGGTGTTCACTCACTGGCTGGCTACTCCCAAATGCATCCCCTATCACCATGTGGTCAGGAGTTTGATTTGTGTATCCTCCTTCATTTATTTTAGGTTTGTAGCTTGCTGCAGTCAGAAGGGCTCAGGCTAATTTAATTACTGACGGACACTGGATAAAACCACAGGCTGAGAAAAATGCTGGTGCCTTCTGAAAATGCCTTCTGAAACTTGGACAGAATTATACAGCTATGTGGTTAATGGTAGAGTTTTGAACTGAAAACAGCTAAATGTAGCCCATTTTTCATTTCCTGTTGGCTATTATTGCATCGTCATACAAATGATCTTGGAGGAGGTGTTCAGCTTGATGTAGATGGTATCTTGTCCTCCCCAAAGCAAAAGGCTTGTAGCTTAGGGGCATACCTGGATGAGTTTGTGTTCATAGATATACAGATGACAGTGCTGGCCAACAGTGTCTTTCACTAACTTTCTTTAGTTTGCCAGCAGCACCCTTTTCTGGAGAAATCAGATCTAGACCTAGTCACTTGTGGAGTAGTCACGTGTATCTTAACTAATGTAAAATACTACATGTGGGGCTACCTTTAAAAACAGTCTCAAAACTTCAATCACTTTGGAATACTGCTGCCAGATTTTTGTTTGTAGCCAGAAGGGGAAATTCAGGGTGCTGGCTTTGGCCTTTAAAGCTTCACATACGAACTTACTTGAGATCTGCATATGGTTTTCCAAAGCACCCTTAATTGTTCCTTTGCCAATGGAAGTCCAGTTGGTGAGGATGAAAAAGATGGCATTTTCAGTTGGGATAACAAAACAATGAAACAAGATCACTGCTGGATCAGATCAAAGGAATATCTAGTCCAACCTTCTCTTCAGAGAGCAGCCAACCAGTTGCCCATGGGAAGTCTGCAGGAAGACGTGAGCAACATGCTCTCCAGCACCTGATACACAGACGTGGAACAGGAGAGATTGATTATACAGTCATCCTGACTAGTAGCCATTGGTGATCTTAACTTCAATGAATGTATTTAATTCCCATTTAAAGCTCTCCAAGCTGTTAGCCATCACCGTCTTGTGGCGCTGAATTCCAGAGTGTGGCATATGAAGAAGTACGTGATCCGTCTATCCCAATTTAGAGATTATAGCCTTCCATGGAAGGTCCATCCATCATCCAGCTCCCTCTTCCTCTTTCTTAAGGCCAGTTCATTCTGAGGACACTTTTATACTTGGAGCCTAAGACAATGGGTGTGTTGACAATGAGGCCAATGGAACATGGCAACCTTACCATAAATCAGGGATTATTTCTCTAGCATGTTAGGGGAAAGTTAAACCTGAGAGTGGGCTGCTGCCAGCTTTGGATATGACACCAAACAAACCACAGACCAAAGGTTTGTAGAAAGACTTACATCCCCCCCCCCTGTATTTGGGTATTTTTATCGTTACAGTTATATTTAATTTGTGATGCTTTATATTTCAATATTGCAAGCCATCTTGAGTGTGCTTATCATAGAAAGGTGGGGTGTAAATGTTGAATAAATGTATGGGTGAACCTCACAGGCAGATCTGTTCTCTGCTTCACACTGTAGCCTAGTGCTACCTGCCTTCTTTTGGCTTCCTCATCTTGACATGCGGCATATAGGTGTACCATGCTAACATAATGCCAACAACAAATCAAGGGCCTACTGCAACATCCCTTAACCTGGTATGCTCTGTTTGCTAGGGCTGATGGGAAATTTGGTCCAAGATATCTGGAAAGCTCCAAGCTGAGAGAAAGCTGTTCTATATTGCTCAGATACAAGGCATCAAAAAAACCAATGCCTTATGACTCTGCTTCTCACCTAGGTGGTAGCATCTAAATTGTAGGTGTCTATGCAACCAGGTAATTGGGATTTTTTTTCCAGGTCTGCTCTTCACAATGCATGCATATAATTTCCATCTGCTCAAACCATGGATTTAAGGAGACAGGAAAACCAGTTATGCACTCTCTCTCAGGTGCTCTAAGGAGAAAGGCCAGGTCTTCTTAGCAATCCTCCTCTGAACTTCTGGTCTTGAATGTCCACTTCCCATTCCAAACAGTGGTTTCCATGCTCTGCAAACTAGTGATTGCTCCAGCTGGACTATGGAAAATATGACATTAGATTCTAGCATATTTTCTCACTATATTTGTGGCTCAAGGTCCCTGATGATATGAAAAAAAGCATTTTTGAAACTTTACTCCTACTCCCAAAGCAAATCCTTTATCTACTGTACACTCCTTCACTTCTTCATTAAATCCACCAGCTTTAAAATGAGACTTACATGTTGAAAACTGGAAGCAGGGCTGTAGCCTTCTGGCATAATGAATTTGTGTTTCCACGTGTGGATTGATATAATTCCCCAGGAACTATAGCAGTTTTACTTTAAAAATAAATAAATAAATAAATAAACAACCAGTCTAGTCACCGGACTCTAGTGGAATGAAATTTCTGGTAATTAAGCTACTATTATGTATATAAACATTCATTACTATTGGTTAAGTGACCACCTTCAGTTTTTAGAAACACTTCTTTTGCAACATAATCATTGTAATCATCACTGTTATTAATTGCTGCATTGCTTGGCCATATTATATATTGCTAATACGCAGTAATAAACCCAAGAATATTCCAGTAGAGATATAGCCACTGTCAGAAAATAAAATAAATAATAAACTGGGTACAATGACGCCTCCAAAACCATGAACATTTCCCCTGTCTGTTCCATCATCTCCTCAGACTCTTACAGTAGCTCTGCTTTTATCTGCTTCTTTGTGATTGGCCACTCAGACTTGATTAACTTAAGACAAGGTCACCTCTCCCCTCCTGTCTCACATCCTTCTTATTCTGCATCATCAATGGCAATTTCACCTGGGTGCCCGTCTGTCCTGCTTCCTGCAGACCTAAACAAGCTGATCACAGATAGGACTCTCAGGAACACACAGAGAGGAAGAAAAGAGGCTAAATCAGAACAAAGAGGAAACGGATGGGATGGGATGGGATGGGAAGGAGGGGTGTTCAGATGCCACCCTGATATGTGCCGACATAAGATTAGGCAGCCAACACATCCATTTAGGAAAAATAAAATCAGCAACTGACAGAGTATTCTGGTAGGAAATATAAAGAGGTACAACAGGGAAATGCAGGCTCAGCTCTTCACTCACCCATGATCAAGTTCATTAGCTGACCATGGCCCAGTCATAATCACCTCTTAATTTATATTACATATGAGGATAAAATGGAGAGAAGCTCATTTAGCCACCCCAAGCTCTGTTAAGAAAGGTTGGGACACAGGCATAATAAATAAATGCCACACACCTGTGCTTACACCCAAATGTTAGCACTGCTGTGCCTAGCTGCCCCCAACCATGCACCAAAAATGACTGGACCGAGTCTGTCCCAAGCACCTGTCCACTCAGTGTTTATCTCCTAGGCTAGTGTGGTTCTCACTCTTGCCATTTCAAATGAAAAGTCTTGAAACTGAAGGACTTCTCAGGTCCTGACAGTGAAGGAGGAAAAGTATTTTTAAAAGGAAATCCTCCAGCCTTGAGAGCTGCAAAGAGAACATGCCTGAAGCATGTGCCATGGTCATAAACTGAGGAAATGAAAGAATGTTTATATATAACTTCTGAAAAACGTGACTTAAATCTAAATCTCATGGTTTGAAAGGTTCTGACTCATGCTTTTTCAAGTTGGCAGATCTGGGGCTGTTTAACAAGAGAGTCACTGCAGCTTAGGTTACAGCTGTGACAAAGATACGGACACCCAAAGCAGGGGTTGCGTGCAGTTGCCCTGGTTCCTATGGGGCTTCCTGAGTTAGTAAAGGAGTAATCTGCTAAACCTAGCCCTGAGATTATGGCTAATTGTTTCTGCATCATCAAGATATCTCAACTTATTTAAACATGTACTGTAATGTGCTTTGGCTGTGGGAAACATTTCATATGTGATCTTTTTTTCCCGTTGCTAGAAAACTCTATCTACTATAATATATGAAGGGCAATGTGAATGTTTTCATCCTCACTGGTAAATAAAAAAAGGATAATGATTATGCATTAGCTGGTTGGTCTGTTTACTCATACCAGAGAAAATGATACCCTTCATAAAGCAGCAATAACCAGCTGGCAGCCTATGGTGTTACCTATGGCTCCACCTTGATGTTTCCAGCCCTTTTCTACCCACCAGACCTGGCAGGTACCTCTCCCTAAGGCTTCACTACACTGGCAGAAAAGACCCTGCCTACCTCAGAGTGATGGCAAATGTTTCTGATCTGCGGCAGCCCCATAAATGCCATGTGCACCAGGTTTCTCCGAGTGTAGATCAGAGTATCCTGCCACCCTGTTAGTTGTGTCAGAGTAAAAAGGTGGACCTATGCTGATCATGACTCCTATATGTCATACTATTTCCGGCCACATGGCCAGGGCTGTTGGGGGGGGGGAGGGGAACTTCCTGTTTGCTAGTGCATGCAAGTATGCAAATATACATTGTCTCACAGTACTTTATTACTAGATAAGCAGATATATGCTTATCTAGATGTGCACACAATTAATCAATATATATATATATATATATATATATATATATATTTTTTAAAAGGACCAAAATGGAGTTCCATCCACCAGGAATGCTGCCCCCAGCTTTGTTCCAAAGCCAATCTATGGATGTCACATGACCAATAATCCAAGTTTTCCCCTCAAAAGCAGAGCAAACTGGGAATCTTCCAAATCCGGAGTTTCCTGCAGAAACCCTGGTGAAGATACAAATAGTCAAAAACATTGTGTGGCAACTGTGTTGCAAATACAGGGTATGGGTGGGATTTTGGTGTTTTTTGTTTGTTTTTGTTTTGCCAGTGTAGACAAGCCCTAAGAGGAATGTCAACTTACCTTACAGCCAGCTTCAGGTTTGGGCTCTCATTTCCCAGTGGGGAGAGGGAATCGGCTAAGCCAGAAGGGGTGGGCAGACTCTCCCAAGCCAAATTGTTTTGCTTCAGTGATGATGGATGTGTGGGTGCACCAGCAAAAAGGGATGGATGGATGCAGGGGAAACTCCAGGTCTCAAGCAGCATGGCTCTTCAGGCTTAGGAAACTGGCTGTCATTTGCCTGCTCACAAGAGATGATCTCTGAATGTAGTGGCTCCAGCCAACTACATTTGGTTTTCTCTTATTTCCGCACCTAGCGATCTAGTCTCTGTACCGTTATGAATTGCAACGCCAGATTGATTCATTTGCTGGTTTGAGAGGTTGGGGTTGCACTTATTTGTGATTCCCATCATATTTCTCAAGCCTGACACCACAGAACAGATCATAGTAGACATAGTGCTGGAGTTGGACTGGATCAGGTTTCAAGCCCGTTTTCTGACATGAAGCTTTCTAGATCACCCCATGTTAGCCTCTTTCTTTCACCCTACCTGCCCTCAGAAGGTTGCTGTGATGATAAATAAGAGGAAGCCATGTATACTATCCTGGACTCCTTGGGGGGGAAAATGATAGCGTATAATAAATCAGGGGAGGCATATATGGTTGGTAGATTATGACATTCCAGCTTCGATGTGGTCAGAACAACTGCTTAAAATCATAGAGCTGGAAGAGACCACAAGGGCCATCCAGTCCAATCCCGCCATGCAGAAACACACAGTCAAAGCAAAGCATTGCTTCCAATGAAAGATCTGAAATTATTCAGATCTGCGCTGTATTGATTTTTAGCTTTTCCAAGGTACAATTTTTCTCTCAGAACATAGGAAAAAAAGAAGGAGAATGGAGAATCCAGATGACACCAGGTGGCTTATTTATCCTGTCCTGAACTTTTATCTAAAGGCTGCTTTGCACATTGAGGTAGACACGGATTCATGCGAAAATGTAGCCTATACCCAGTTCTGGCCCATAAGGTGTGAAGTGGATTCACAACTAGTTTGGAGAGCCAGATACAATTGCAACCTCTCTCTTCTGTGAACATATAGTAGAGAAAAAGGCATGTTTAACCACCCCACACTTTAGGGAGAAGAAGCAGAGGCACACTATGACTAGGCTCCCAAGAGCAGCAAAGCCAATTCTATGCACAAAAGGAGGCTTTGTGCTTGAGAAAGTGGTGTTTGTTGTACAACCATGCTGTGTGCTGTCTTGATATGTTTTGTTATTTATAATATGTAATAATAAACATATATTATTTTAAAAAGTAGTGTGTATGTGTGTGTGTTTTAATCCTCTATGTCACATAGAGGTGCTTGCTTTTGATAGAGGGACATTCAAAAGCAATTTCAGATTTTGCACAGGTATGTGATACTCAAAAAGCCCAATTTCCTATCAAGCACACCCAGATCCTTTCAGCATGCTTAGTGTAGCTTTTCAGAACCCAGGCTATAGAAACATGCATCTACTTTTAATATAACACGCCAAACAGCCATCTTCTGCTAGTGTTGTGCTCCACACGTACACTGAGAATGTAAGTATTTGGGGGATTGCATGGGGGGTGTCCATACATACACTGCATACAATTATACATATATAGAATCTATATGTGTGATTTGGGTCCTTGGTATAGGGAAGTTAAGGAAGCACAGGTTCAACAAGCACACAGCTGCACACAGTCATGGGGCTGTTTCCCAATCACATGCAAAGGCTGGAAGCAGACACAGGGCTGTTGGAGGCATGCAGGTCAGGGAATGGGGCCAGCTAGCACAGTCCCATTGCCACACACTCACCAAAGGCATTGAGGATAAGTGGAATGGCCAAGGTTTGATGGTGGGTCTGATTTTGAAGCATGGTGTTCTTTAATATGTGGGCTGAGAAATGAAATTAAATGAAATCAAGGATCACTCCATGTAGTACTATTGTCTCATCAGTGCCAAGAAACTTCAGCCTGTTCCCAGGAACAAGAAACAGAACCTTTAACACCCAGATAAGGCATAGTGCATGGAGTCACAAGAAGTATTGATCATAGGTAGAATCTCAGTGTAGTCATTGCCAGAGAAGACCCACTAAATTCAACGGGGCCTCAGTAATCACAACTAACATGCACCCTAACTCTATGGGGCCACTTTAAGTAGGATTACATATGGGCCCAATCTACATCGTTGCTGTTGTTAGTTTCTACCAGTCTACCAGGTGTTAGCGACTAGAGTTTTGGACCATCAATGATATGGATTCTAAGAATCTAGAAATCAAAGAGATAACGTGGCATCACATTGCTGTTGTTAAGCAGCCAAAAGCAGCCTTGAGAAGTTGCAAGTACTGTATAAGTAGAAGACCAATAGAAGTGGTTATTTAATCCTTTCTTCTCTGACAGTTTGGCTCAGATCCGTCACCTACACCCCTCCCCAGAATTACTGTTGCAGCCACAGGCAAAAAGGCCTGGACAAACAACTATTAATGCAGGGCTGGGAATCATGAGCCCCTCCAGATGTTGTTGGCTACACTGGCCAAGGCTGCTTGGGATTGTAGTCTAAAAGCATCTAGAGGGTTACATGCTTCCTACCCCTGCTCCAATGCCATCCATTATCCATCACTTGATTACCACTTGGTTGTGCATGTATGCATGCGTACTAACTGTCTGCACAGTTCAATCTGTGGTAACTGTGGCTTGTGCTTTCTAGTGACCCTCAAGTCATTGAAAATTCTCTGTTGGATACACACATCTCCTAGCCATCACCATGTTTAGGAAGCACCTGTACTTGAATCACACGGGGGTGTATGTGTGTGAATTGTTTTACTGGCCTCTGTTTTAGCCTTCTTAGTAACTGCTTTAGAAGGCTATGGAAGTATATAACTTAGCTCCAGTTGAAGTGAGGAGTTTGGGAACAGGGCTTGCAGATTTCATTAAGGGTTTCATTGGGGGTCTCCCTACTTTGAGAGCCAGCATGGTGTAGTGTTTTGACTGTTTGGATTATAACTTCAGGAAACTAGCGTTCAAATCCCTGCTCAACCATGAGAATCCATTGGGACATCTTGGGCAAGTCACACTCTCTCAACTTAAAGAGGAAGGCAATGGCAAACCCTCTCTGAATAAATCTTGCCAAGAACACCCCATGGAAGAATCACTTTTAAGTCAGATTTGAAGAAACAACAACTCTCTACTTTTCCCTCCCAAATCCAAGCACTGGAAAACAGTCCAGCCTCTTATTTCTACAAGGGCCAACCGCACAACATTGTAAGAGAAATCATCAGGGGGCCCTCAAAGCTCCTGGGAAGGGGAAAGAGAAGGCGAAGCCTCTACAAAGCTGGTCATTGCGTTTCTTAATCGTCCAGCTTAGCTTCCCTTTCTCCACTTTCACTTGCTCTCTGCTTTTTCGAATACATCCCTTTGGTGACTGACCTTATAAAACCCTACCACTGTTAAATTCATTACAGCTATTGTACAGTGGAGCCCTTAGGGCTTTGGGGGTGGCAGCTATGATATTATCTGAATCTGTCTTCATTTCCCTGTCCCTTTGCCTCTTTTCTGTGGCAGGTGGAAGGCCGGGAGGAAGGAAAAGAAGATGGGAATCCGGTTTCTCTCCTACTGCCATCCTCGCCCGAAGAAATCCATCTTCGCATCCACCTGGCAAGGGAGGCGGGCAGTTTCTTCCTAGCCAAAAGCCTGCTCGGCTGGGGAGGGTTCGGGCTGGGCTGGGCAAGGAAACACGACACGCGAGCTATTCCGGGCGCCAGCGAGCACCTGACAGCACCCGAGGAATTTTACAGCGAGTGGGCGGGATCGAGGCCAGGGAGGCGAAGCGGGAAGGCGTCTGTCTCTCCGTGATGGAAGAGATTCGCGCTCTCGCTCGCTCGCTTCAACCAGGAAAATCCGGGCACGGGGGGGGGGGTCGAGGGGCTCCGCCCTCCAGCTCAGCCCCGGGGCGATCGGGGTCCCGGAGTTCCTAGGACGCCCGGACATCATCTCTGACTCTGAGTAGCCCAAATGGTCCATCGCTTAGAAATGACCCCCCCTCCCCCGAAAATAAGGCGGAGCGGGAACGGGGGGCAGTGAAAACCGCTTACGGACACCGAAAACAGTAACGGGCGAGAGAGGGATGGGGAGAGAGAAGGATTTAGCAAGAATTAGAATGGAAAGGTGGGTGGGGAGGCAAGAGCAAGGGACCGAGGCGCCCATCACTACTAGCCCCAGAGCACCTCCTGAAAGGGATCTGGCTTTGAATAGTGAGGCGGGGCGTGGGGGGCCTGCGAGCGGGGGAAAAAAGAGGGCCTCCGTCCGCTTGCGGTCCCCCCTCGCGTCTCCCATCTCGAGCCACCCTTTCCTTGAGAGAGCAGGCATCGCGGTGGCCGAGAGCAGCAGCCGGAGGCGGCAAGGAGGCGCCTGGCTTCCGGGAGAGAAGGAAAAGAAAGGCTCGATCGTGCCGCGACTGCGGCGCCGGCTCCGCCCCGCAGGCTAATTTTGGCCGGGCGAGGAGGGCCTCACGAGCCCCGCAGGGAGCGGAAGGGGGCGCCGAGGCAGCCTGCCAGGCCAGCCGCGGCCAGCGCTCGCCTCTCCCCGCTGAGCCGCCGCCGCCGCCCGGAGAGCCGCCCAAATACAGTAATGGACTCTCCTTCCCTTCCTGCCTTAGCCGCCCAAGCCTTGCCTCCCTTCCCCCGCGTACCCCTAAGTTTAGAGCCGGCCTGCTCTGTGGGTAGAAAGACCTCCCCCTGCCAGGCAGCAACCTTTTCTTTTTAAAATGTTGTTTCGTCTTATTTTTAACCAGCTTCGCTTTCAGAGGCGCTTTCGGGCGTCACCTTACTTCCCACGCTGTCCTTACTCTGGCTGAATCCACACTACACAAATAACCCATCTGGAAACTGGATTATTTGCTATGGCTTCTTCCTATGGAATCCTGGGATTTGTAGTTTGGTCCCAGGATTCCCTAGGGAGGAACCATGGCAAATAATCCAATTTGAAACTGGATTATTTGTGTAGTATAGATTCAGCCTCTGACATCTCGTGGCACTGGATCTTCAAAAACTCAATGTGCCTCCACTTCCTCAAAAAACCAGAGGGAAAGAGGGTGGGATTCAGAGGCCCCTACTTGAGGCATTTAGGAGTTTTGTGGTTGTTATTCTTCACCTCCCATGGAGGGGCCATTTTATTGTGCCTGCTCCAGGAGTAGGTATTCTCAGAAAGCTCTTAGGAGGCAAAGACCCAGTGAAGGGGCTCTTCCCCAGGGAAAAGGTTTTTTTTTGGGGGGGTGACATTTTTCTGCATGGGAAAGGAGAGAGTGAAAGCCCCATGCTGGGACCCAAGAGCAGTGGTTGCCCATTGGTAATAGGGAGGCCCAACATAGTGTGGCGGTTACAGCATTCTGGAGGGCTTGGGGAGTTCAAGTCTACTGGGTGACCTCATACCCTTCCATCTGTCTCAGCCTGACTACCTCGCAGGACTGTTGTTTTTGAAAATAAAAATTTGTGTGGGGAACTGAGCCATCTATGTGCCCTGAGCTCACTGGAGGAAAGGCCAACCATAAATACAGCATTGGTGGTCCGCCTTTCACTCAGTTCAGCTGTGGCAACCCTAAGGCCAACCTGTCATGCAGTTTTCTTGGCAAGATTTGTTCAGTGAAGGTTTGGCTTCCTCTGAGGTTAAGATAGTGTGACTTGCCTAGAGTTACCTAGTGAGTTTCTGTGGCTGAGTGGGGAACTGAACCCCAGAGTCCTTGTCCAGCACTCAAACCACTGTTGTTGATGTGTGCCTTCAAATTGTTTCCGATTCATGGTGACCATATCGCAGGGTTTTTTTGGGGAAAGATTTGGAGGGGTGGGGGTTGCCATTACCTTCCTCCGAGACTGAAAGAGTGTGACTTGCTCAAGGTCACTCAGTGGGTTTCCATGGCTGCGTGGGGATTCTAACCCTGGTCTCCAGAGTCATTTTCCAAAGCTGAAACCACTATACCCCATAAACATAAATATTAGTCAGTTGCACCTGATGAAGTGGTAGAGTCCGCAAAACCTGGAAGATATTTCTTCTTCTCGTTAGACTCAAAGGTACTACTGGATTTCTTTATGCTTTTTTTTTATGCTGAAACAGACTGACAGGGCTACTGAATACTACCACAATGAAAAGAAAAGGTTGCCCGTGGAAAGGGCCTGGAGCAGGAATCTGAAGGTCTGCTACTTTCAGTGCTGAAGAAACAGGCCTAGCAGAAGGTGTGTGTTCTTATTGCCCTCTTTGCCTCCCTCAGTGTTCTCTGGAAGGCCAGCACATCAATACAAGCATCCTCATACTTTGTCTGCAAACATCGACCTTTGCACAACGGGCCATGTCCCTGGCCATCACCCTCCAAAAAGGTAAGTAATCAGTATAGCAGAACAGAGCCTGGAAAAGCCAAACCATGGGTGCAGCGGGGGGGGGGGGGAGCCCTGGAAGTTGTACTCCCAAAAAGTAATTTTTTCAAGTTCAAAGTATGAGACCCCAGTCCTTTATTTGGCCTCAAAAAAACATCTGACCCCACTCTTTAACACTAATTTTCATCCACACAATCTGAGCAGTTTAAGAGTGAACACAGAAAGCCATTTCCTAACTTGATTGCTTATTACTCTGGTAAATTAGTCATCATTATTATTCTTGACTAGGGAGATTATCAGACGTGTAAAATATCCCAGGACAGGGACGACAGGAGATCGGTAAAAGGCTTACCTTTTAGACGATGATGTCCCTGTCCTGGAATTCTCCTGTTCTGCTCCTGTTCCTCCCCCGTTTCCTCTTATTCATGGAAACATCCATGAATAAGAGGCATGTTCCATTATAATGGAATGACAGGCGAGTGAACAGGAGCCCATTGTGCTCTCGGGACGACAACTGGATGTGACGCCACCAGGAGGTCCCTGCCGGACACTTCCGGGTGTGATTGGGATGAAAAGGTAATTTAAATTTCCCCCCCCTCCCCGGGTAGCTTTTCCTTCTTTAAATGTGTTTTGGTGCTTGCTCTTTTTTTTTTGACAGCTGGTGGGGTGGGGGTGTTTCTTTTTAAATTTGAGTTCCTGGTCGTAAAAGCCGCCTTGCGATGGCTGCATTTATGGCCGGGCAGGAAAGGAAGGGGGAGCCCATTCCTGTCGTGGGATAAAGGTAGGTGTGTGAAACTTTTTTCTTTATTCCGCAGCAGGAATGGGAGAAGGGCAGGTGGGGGTGGGTAGCAGGATAGAAACAGACCCTAAGGGTCAGTCTGATAATCTCCTAGGTATTGGCAAATGATAGAAGAATCTAAGGAAGTATTTCTCTCAACTCTTTGCAGGATGATACAAAAGACTTTAACAGGTAGTTAAAGACTCTGTGTAGTATTTTTTTTTAAGATAATCATTTGCATTCACTTTGGGATGATTTTTTGTTCCGAGTCTTTTTAATTATTGCATGGAAGAAATACTTATTCATGAGACTCAAAGCAGCTCCAGCCCAATTCACAGTTTAGCATGTCACTGTTCAAGCCCCTTCTTTAAGCCAAGGGTGGGAATCATCAGATACTCCAGATATTATTGGACCAGAAATCCCAGAAAACCTACCCAGCAGAGTCAGTGGTGGGGAATACTGGCAGTTGCAGTCCTACAACATCCAGAAGGCAGCAAGTTTCCCAGTCCTGCTTTAATTCCTAGTTTTGATCTCTTTTTAACTTCATCTTTCCTCTTGTTGCTGAACATCTGCATTCCACACTGTTTCTCTCTTTAATCATTATTAATAATACATCACACGGTAAAGTGACTTTTATTCAGGAGGGGGTCCTAATCAGTTTAGAAGACAGGGGCACCAATATGACACTGTCTGAAGCAGAAGCACAGTGAACAGGTTTCAGTAATGCTGCTACTATCTTCTCTTTCTTTCTATTTATTCTTTACAAAAGCACTCCTCTCTCTATCTAACTAAGTGAACTAAGTGAGAGAGCTGCTTTAACTACCTACTTTCCACCTTTAAAGTTTTTCACTGCTAGGTCCAAACTATCTGCCCATGCTGATTTCCCCCTTGTTCTCCATGTATGTTGAATATAGCATCAGCTCTCTTTCCCCACTTTATACATTTTCCCCCAATGAGTTTCTCTAAGCTTCTCCCATTATATGTATCTACTGAATAAAACTCCTCCTCCTCTTTCAAAATCCTTCCTAAATCCGTAAGTCCTTTTGTGAACCTGCCACCGGTATACTCTCTGCAAGTTAGTGAATCCTCCTGCAATTCTTCAGTCAAGCCATCTCCCCTTTGTGTCTTCATTTTGTTTGTACTGCAGCTAACACTGATAGCAATCAAGCCTTAAGTATTGAAAAGTAGCAATTCTAACCTCCCGGTGGCAGCTTGAGATTTCTATGGTGTGGGGGGGAGTTCACCCTGAAAGATCAGGATAGGGTGCCTCCTCTTATGCTAACCAGACACTGAAATAATATGCATGCTTCCTACCTGCCACAATCTGAAGAGAGTCTGTCCGGCATCTGCATGTGACCCCACTAGTTTCAGCCAGAGCTACAGAACCATGTGCACAATGCACTGCCTGAGTCCTTCTTTGGAGGTTTTTAAACAGAGGCTAGATGACCACCTGTTGGGGGTGCTTTGATTGTGTATTCCTGCAAGTGAGGGGGTTGGACTAGATGGCCCTTGTGGTCACTTCCAACTCTTTGATTCTAGGACCTAGATTTTTTTCAGTGAACAAGTTAAGAATCCATAAGGAGCTCTGTTTTCAAGTGTGAGGGTAGGATTAACGTATTAACACTATATGCCCATCTGCAGTGTCAGAGCATGTCTAATGGAAAAAGGAACGTTGGTCTTACCTGTGATACGTTCTTTTCCAGTGTAGAGGCGAAGAGCATCCGTATGCTTGGGTTGTCCCTCCCACTTGCTCCCGGTAGGCAGGATACAGAGACTCTTATTTTGAAGAGCCTGACCACCAGTGGTGTCATCCAGGAGGGACGACCCCTCTGCTGGCCAGTCGATATCACAGCCTCGTGACGCCGTAGTTTGACTCATCCGCCATGATCCCACCAAGGCGATCCACTTTAGCACCAAGGCAATCCGCTTTCGCAGTTCCATCCTGGGACGTGAGGCGTCTTCTCTCCTCCTCCTCTGGGCACTCCGTCCCGTTCGCCCTGGGTGGGCCGGATGCTCTTTGCCTCTACACTGGAAAAGAACGTATCACAGGTAAGACCAACGTTCCTTTTCCCAGTGGAGAGGGCTCCAGAGCTTGGGATTTACTAAAGCTTCCAGACTGGGTGGGCAAGGGTGACCCTCTGATTTCTAGGGCTGTAGAACTCGCTGTAGCACCCTCCTCCCAAAGGCGGCCTCCGCTGACTGCATTCTGTCCAGTCGGTAGTGCCTGACGAAGGTTGAGGGAGTTCTCCATGTTGCTGCTCTGCAGATTTCCTCCAAGGGGGAGTCTTTTTCCCAGGCCGTCGAGGCTGCTGTGCTTCTTGTGGAGTGAGCCATGATGCCCCCCGGTACCAGTTTTCCCAGGGACTCGTAGCACAACACTATGCAGCACTTTATCCAACGCGCCAGGGTGGAAGGTGAGACCTTCCTCCCCAAGTACTTTGAGTGGGGAGAGATGAATAACGCTTCAGAGACTCTGAAGGGTGCCGTTCTTTTGATGTAAACTTTGAGTGCTCTGCGCACGTCCAGGGTGTGCCATATACTTTCTAACCTCCTTTCTGGCTTCAGGCAAAAGGAAGGCAGGACCACTTCTTGAGATCTGTGAAAAGCAGAATCCACCTTTGGCTTGAAGTCAGGGCGTAGTCTGAGGACTACTGAATCTTGTCTGAAGATACATAAGTCTCTCCTGACAGATAGCGCCGCCAGTTCCGATACTCTGCGGGCTGAGGTGATAGCCACCAGGAAGAGAACCTTCCATGTTAGGAATTTCAGATGCACCTCCCGGATAGGCTCAAAAGGGTGCACCGTTAAGGCTTTCAGCACTGTATGAAGATCCCATGAAGGAAACCGGTGTATCGTTGGTGGCACCAAGTTGGTAAGACCCCTGATGAAGCGACGTACAAGAGGGTGCGCTGATATCGCCGTAGCTTCCTCTGGAGACAGGAATGACGTTACCGCTGCAACCTGTCTTTTCAGTGTATTCGGATGGAGTCCGGCGTTGACTCCGTCCTGGAGAAAATCCAACAACACCGTGACCTCCCTGAAGTCCTGTCCCTTGCGTCTGCACCATCGATGAAAC
Organism: Gambelia wislizenii; assembly: GCA_030847615.1. Lineage (NCBI taxonomy): Eukaryota > Metazoa > Chordata > Lepidosauria > Squamata > Crotaphytidae > Gambelia > Gambelia wislizenii. The sequence continues at coordinate 343,160,781 of JAUMIR010000001.1, forward strand.
ACCCTAAAGGTGTACTCCTAGATCCGCTGGGTGGATTCCCTTCTCGATGCCAGAATTGTTCCTACCACCGGGCGAGAATATCCCCGTGTCGTCAACATCTGGCGCTCAATCTCCACGCGCAGAGCTGTAACCAGGCCGGGTCCGGATGATGCACCTAGCCTTACGACAGTAGGTCTATTCAAAGTGGGAGAAGCATTGAGCCCACCTGCATCTCCAGGATATCCGGGAACCATGCGCTTCGGGACCACTCTGGGGCTACCAGTATAATCTCCGCCTCCTCCATTCAGACTCTGCTGAGCACTCTGGGGATCAGTTGGACTGGTGGAAAAGCATAGAGTAGTGTTCTTGGCCAAGGGCATGTTAGGGCATCTATGTCCAATGCTCCTTCTGACATGTACCTGGAGACGAAGAGGGGGAGCTTCGCGTTTGCAGGAGAGGCGAACAGGTCTATCTCCGGTTGTCCCAGGATCCAAACTACGTCATTGAACACCTCTGGGTTCAGACTCCATTCCCCCTGGTCTATGTCCGACCAGCTGAGCCAGTCCGCCTTACGGTTGAGGACTCCCTGAAGGTGTTCCGCCAATATCGATTCCAGGTGGTTCTCAGCCCAAGTGAGTAGACGAGATGACTCCTGCATGAGGGTTCGTGACCTGGACCCCCCCTTGGCAATTTATGTGCACCTTTGTTGTGATGTTGTCTGTTCTGATGAGCACTGACCTGTCTCTGAGCAGGTGCAAAAATTCCTTGAGGGCTAGTCTGACTGCCCTCAGCTCCAACCAGTTGACGCTGTGGGCCGCTTCCTCTGGGGTCCATCTCCGCTGTGCCAGCTGGGTTCCACAGTGTGGTCCCCATCCCCGCAGACTGGCATCCGTGGTGATCTGGATCCTGTCCCAGATCCACAAGTGGTGACCTTTGTGGATCGCTGGGGAAAGCCACCATCTCAAGGATGTCCTCACCTCCCTCGGGAGTCTCACCATCTGGTGCCTCCTGGAATGGGAGGAGGAACCACTGAAGAGCTCTGGCATGAAATCTTGCCCATGGAACACAGTCTATTGCCGCTATCATGAGGCCCTGTAGATGAGCTAGGTGCATGATGTCCGATCTGGCTGCATCCAGGGCATCCAGGGCTTTCTGCGTCGCAATCTGAATTGCCTTGATCCGTTCTATAGGGAGTCGGATCCGGCCCTCCGCCGAGCACACCAGCGCCCCCAGGTGCTGTATCTGCTGGGATGGAATCAGTGAGCTCTTTTCCATGTTTATTTGGAATCCATGATGCTGGAGTGAATCCATGACAAAGGTGAGGTCCCTTTCTGCTCCCTGTTTGGATTGGGAGCGGATCAGGAGAATGTCTAAGTAAAGATATACATGTATTCCTGAACGTCTCCATGAGGCTACCAAGGCAACCAGAATCTTCGTGAATACCATGGGAGATGAGGAAAGCCCAAAGGGGAGGGCCTTGTATTGGAAGGGCCTGTTGTAACAAAAATGCAGAAATTGGCGGTGATCCGGATGAATTGGGATGTGGAGGTATGCATCCTGTAAATCCAGCGAGGACAGGTAATCCCCTGGTCTTATGGCCTCCAGGATGTGCTTCAAAGTTTCCATCCTGAACTTCCTTTGCTTGATGAATTTGTTCACTCCCCTTAGACTGAGGACCGCTCTCCATGTACCGTTCTTTTTTTGGTACTAGGAAAAGTATGGAGTGACATCCCTTTCCCTGTTGCGAGTGTTGAAGCTCCTCTATGGCTCCCATGTCCAGGAGACGCTGAATGGCTTCCATCATCAGGGATTGCTTGAGGCTGTCCTTGTGTACTGGGGTTGGCAGGAACCAATGGGAGGGAAGTTGGGAGAACTCTATCCGATACCCCTGCTGGATAGATTGCAGAACCCACCTGTCCGAGGTAGAGTTTTCCCAAGCCCCCATGAATGCCTGCAGTCTTCCTCCCACCTGGGAGGGATTGTCATAGGTGGGATTTGGAGGTTTGTTTGGAGGACTGGGTGTGAGAGGTCTTGTTCACTCCTCCCTGTTGGCTTTTACACTGGTACCTGTTCTCTCTCCATTGTTGTCGTTGGGATCTTCCGTCCCTGGAACTAGACTGGTTGGATGAGTTCCCACTGGAGTGGTGGCTGCCAGATGGACAAAAGGAGCGATATTTCTTGGCATATCTTTTCTCCTCTCTCCTGCGGGAAGCGAGTGTCTTCTTCTTCTTGTCCTTGTCTTCCACCAGCACCGGTTCCAGTGACTCCCAAAACAACTTCTCACCGAGGAATGGGGATGACACCAAGTTCTGTTTTGACTTGAAGTCCACGTTCCAGGACTTCAGCCATACCTGTCGTCTGGCCACCACGGTTGCTGCCTGGGCTCTTGTGCAGAACTGCACTGAATCCAGGGTGCTGTCTGCTAGGAAGTCCGAAACCTTAGACAGTTTGTTGAGATCCTGGCGAATTCTTGTCTGCGCCCCAGGAACATCCTTTAGGGCATCCTTTGACCACTACATAGCCGCCCTGGCCATCATAGTCGCCGTGGTGGAGGCCCTGAGGCTAATGATATAGCTTCATGTGCCCGCCTCAGGGCCAAATCCATTTGCCTATCCTCTGGTACTTTCTTTTTTTGAAAATGGCGCCAGCCACATGTAAGGGAGACAAAGGAGGACAAAGGAGGAAAGATGTCCTACCAGGAGCATAGGCAGGAAACAGACTGGCCAGCAGAGGGGTTGTCCCTCCTGGATGACACCACTGGTGGTCAGGCTCTTCAAAATAAGAGTCTCTGTATCCTGCCTACCGGGAGCAAGTGGGAGGGACAACCCAAGCATACGGATGCTCTGGAGCCCTCTCCACTGGGAAAAAAAGGGGGATTTGCAGAAAGACTGGTGGGGGTGGGAGAGCCTTTAAGTTAGGTTCCAGTTCTTCTTGATCATTAGAAATGAGTAATATCTCAATATGGCATAATGTATGTCACAATGACCATACTGTAGGCTGAGTGTGACTACATAGACTACAGTGGGTATGAATCTGGCCCACAGAGCCTTTGGGGTTGCACACCCCTCAAGCCCAACCCATGTGGGAGAAAGGAATACCCACAGCCGGTTCTGGTTACTGCTAGTATTGCCTGGTCATACTTCACTCATCTTCCTCTGTGCAGTTACTGGCCAGGCAACCAATGATGTCAAGTGGAAACAGGCATGCCCACTGACTTATAGTCCACAGGGAGAGGGCACCTGTCCTCCCATCTGTAACCAACTCCCCATCCTTTGTTCTTGGCCAGAGTGGCCTGAGGGCTGCAGAGAGCCCACCCAAGACCATTTTTAGACCCTCAGGACTAAAAATGGACTATCATCCTCAATTTTGCAAAAAAATGCTCCTATGCCACCTAGGGGTTAGGGATGCAATTCTGCCACCCAACCCCACCGCTCCACTGTTTTAGACCCAGGAAAGGTCTTTTTTGAAACCAAAAGTCAAACCGATGCTTACAACCACTATCCAGAAACAAAGCTTACAATCTGAACTTCCAGTTGATTTCCTGTTTGAAAAAAGGCCTCTCCTGGGCCTTGAACAATGAGACAGGGAAGATTAAAATGTGCAAAATTGCCCTGGGGTGTATGGCTCCCCACGTAAAAATCACACAAAGTGAGTAGTGCCCTACAAGATCCCGTGGAGGGCCAATGCGCACCCTCCCAGTAGTTGCCCACCCCTGTTCCAGTCAAATGCTTTTCTTACTACTTTCTTATATGTACCATTTACATCATATTTGCTATTGGGTGTTTCACTGTACAGGACATGTAATTTGATACGCTACAACCAGGGTGGAAACTGTATATCCCTCCACATGCTGGCTAGGGCTGCTGGGAATTGCAGTCCAAGAGTAATGTGGATTAAGCCACCTAATCCAGCAGTTATATTGACAGGATGTGTCAGATTACTCATAGAATCATAGAATCATAGAATTGCAGAGTTGGAAGAGACCACGAGGGCCATCCAGTCCAACCCCCCTGCCACGCAGGAAATCACAATCAAAGCATCCCCGACAGATGGCCATCCAGCCTCTGTTTAAAGACCTCCAAGGAAGGAGACCCCACCACGCTCCGAGGGAGTGTGTTCCACTGCCGAACAGCTCTTACTGTCAAAAAGTTCCTCCTCATGTTGAGGTGGAATCTCTGTTCCTGGAGCTTGCACCCATTGCTCCGTGTTCCAGTCTCTGGAGCAGCAGAAAACAAGCCTGCTCCATCCTCAGCGTGACATCCCTTCAAATACTTAAACAGGGCTATCATATCACCTCTAAACCGTCTTTTTTCCAGGCTAAACATACCCAGCTCCCTAAGTCTCTCCTCATAAGGCATCGTTTCCAGACCTTTCACCATTTTAGTTGCCCTTCTCTGGACACGCTCCAATTTGTCAATATCCTTTCTGAATTGTGGTGCCCAGAACTGGACACAGTATTCTAAGTGAGGTCTGACCAAGGCAGAATAGAGTGGCACTATTACTTCCCTTGATCTAGATACTATACTTCTATTGATACAGCCCAAAATTGCATTGGCCTTTTTAGCTGCCGCATCACACTGTTGGCTCATGTTCAACTTGTGGTCTACTAGGACTCCTAGATCCCTTTCGCACGTAGTCTCATTCAGCCAGGTCTCTCCCATCCTATATTTATGCATTTCATTTTTCCGCCCTAAATGCAGTACTTTACATTTCTCCGTATTGAATTTCATTTTGTTAGCTTTGGCCCAGCTCTCCAGTCTATCCAGGTCATTCTGAATTTTGATCCTGTCCTCTAGGGTATTAGCTACTCCTCCCAATTTGGTGTCATCTGCAAATTTGATAAGTATGCCCCTAATTCCCTCATCTAAGTCATTGATAAAGATGTTGAATAGCACTGGGCCCAGGACAGAACCCTGTGGCACCCCACTGGTCACATCTTTCCAATACTCCTTTTATTTCAATTAACTGCATTCTGAACATACTTTGATCTTAGTTTCTGTTCACTCCTGTGGAATTTCTATGCTCTCAGAGAGTAATGTGCAATTAAGTATCAACAATACCACTCTTTGAATCACTGTGTATTTGTATGGAAGGGAAGGAGGGTAAATACAATCGCTATTGCTCTTTTCTCCTGCTAGTTAAAGTAACATAAACTATGGTTGTTGAAACACACTTTCCTGAAAGGAAGTCCCACTAAAATCACCTGGATCATTTATAAGCAAACATGTTCGGGACTAAATGGAGGTTTTCAACAGAGTGAGCTCCAGAATTTAACAGTCCTTTGGAGATGGTACAAAACTCTTGAAAAATGATTTTTGGAATTCACAGTGTTGTAAAACATAGAGAATCAGCCCAATGCTTAATCCAGAGTACCTAAATAAGCTACAGAGGCAGGACTGTCAATAGTGCAATTATCTCTGGGGAAAACACTGACCTGTAGGGCATGTATCCTCCTCTTGGGTTTTATAGAGCTCCTTAAATGCAAGAACACTTAAGGATACTTATGGCTTGGTCAATATGAGGGGCAGAATACTCTCTGTTATTGCAGAAGGTGGAGGTTGCATGCATACGTATCTGCCTTTTAAAAAAAAACTGGAAGAAGTAAGAAAAGATAATGGCTGATAGGTTAGCGAGATGTGAGAAATTATAGGGGCGACCAGCATAAAAATATTTTTTTAAAGACAAATTCAGAGAGCTGTACGTATGGCAGCAAGGTTGTGGAAGCAATCTCAATTTTCTAAAGCAGTATGCTGAGGATGAACAGTGGAAGATTAACAGACCCATCAACATACTATACCCATGAACCTCTGTGAACTATCTAGTTGGCTACTATCAATAGGTAGTATTCTGAGAGCTGCATTGTGGGCTTGCCCTGACATGGTAATTTCTCTGTCTCATAATAATTTGGCACAGGCCCTCCATATGCGCAGTCATAAGGCTGACAGCTAAGATCTTATGTTGCTCTCACATTTTTATTGTACTTTTCCTTCAGTAAGCTCAGGGCAATGTGTGTAAAGCTCCTTTCCTACTGTTTGCCTCCCACCACCACAAAAAAAACCCAGACCAAACCCATGTCACAGTTTCTCTAGCAAAAGATCCTAATGAAAGTAGCCTGTACTTATTTGGCAGGCACTGAGGTGCTGTGGTCTTCAGTCATAGGATTTGATCAGAAAAACTTAGAGCAGCATTTGGCAGCTTAATATACTTCTCTGTGTTTGGCAGTTGAGAAAAATTAACTGGAGAGAATAATATGGAGAATGTGGGGGGGGGGGAAATACTGCAATGCTATTCTGTTCTTCAGTGGGCTTGCTCTCCCCCTCTGTTTCCTGGAGCAGTAGGCACAGTTCTTCTGGCTTCCCTATTTTCCAGTACAAAAGAACAACAGCTTTAGAGGCCTAGAAAAGCTGAGTTGAGACTCAGAAGAAAAGTACAGCTGCTCTGAACAGAGAATTATATACATAACAACCAGCCATTAATAGTGAACACTACAGAGGATGGATTGTATCTGTTCTTTCTACCTGTACTCAAACAAAAGTTGGGATAAAGGATGGCAGTCATCACAATGTTAAAGAGAACACTCCAAATACAGTGTATTTTAGTAGTGCCGCCTGCCCTGGAATATTGCTAAGGCTGATCAGTTTAGTGCATAAGGGAGCATAAGAAGCTCTGCGGGTGAAATATAAGTATTTTTAATAAAATAAATAAATAAGAAGACCTTTGTGAGCATAAGAAGAACTTTATAGGAACAGACCCAAAGTCTCTGATGACCTGCAGTCCAAGCAGGAAGGGACAAAGCCCCTGCTTGGATCATGGGCTATCCGTGCCATGTCCACCTGCTCTAGCACTCTTTCCAAACAACAACCAATGAAATTGTATGTAGGAAGCTTACAAGCAGGGCATGAAACAAAATCCTTTCCCATTTGTCCAAAGCCTCAAGTCCTCAGAGGTGAATTGCCTGCATATGGAGGTTATTATGGCTAGATAAGCCCTTTGCAGCCATTTTTCCTCCCAAGGACAGGGGCATGCCACCTTTTTTTCCTGAGGACTACATTTCAGGAGTAATGTTATAGTGGGGGCATCCTACAAGTGGGTGACCCTGAAGCCAGTGATGGTTAAGGCCAAAGCCAATACAAGAGGCACCCTGTTTTTCCACCCTCCTGACTCTGTTTTTCTCTGTGCGCCCTTTCTTCTCTCTCCTTCTTCCTCCAAACCTAGCAAGCCATTGGGGAAGAGATAGCTCACTTCTGCAGAAGCCTGAACTGATCATTTGGCCAGGGCTTTTGAATTTAGGCCAAGGGCTGCACGAGATCAGCCCAAGGGCTACAGGTAGCCAAACTTTACCCAAGAAGCTAATGGTGCTGTATGTGGTTCTTTCCCTATCCACAGTTTCATAGGCAGAGTGTGGCTGAAGATCACTCTGTGAGTTTTACAGCTGAGAGATTAAGCTGGGTCCTCCTGATTTTAGCTCATCATTGTCCCACTCTGGCCAGTGAATCAAAGGCTCATGTTCCAGCCATTACACTACAGTGCAGGTAAAGAAGAAGCTTCAGTAATTTCTGTTTCTGCTAAAATTGCATGCAACCCTCAGAGGTGGCAGATTCTGGCTACTGTGGGAGATTTTAGTAGCACTGGATGATCCCTTAAACTGAATATCCAAAAAATATTTTCCTAAGTCAAGTGGGTTTTCTTGCTTATTCATACAAACCACAGGCTTTACATTTTGACAACTGGATTGGTAACTGGCTGCTTGACACTTTTTAACAAAGCCAACGTATTCACAAGAATATGAAGGCTGAAGGGAAGATGAGAAGTTCTAGGTGTAACATGTCTTCTTTGTTTTACCAGCAAGGTTCTGAAATTAACTCCTCATCCCACTCAAAGGCAAAACACTCACCCCTTTCTCCATCCCCTGCTATTCAACCATCTTTTTTTAAGAAAAAGAAAGGGAAAGAAGTGCCATCCTTCCACAGGTTTTGTGCCACACTTGTAGGAAGGATTTTAATCAACTATTGTGAAACAGGCCCAGAGGGTTGATTTTGTAGTTATCCTACAATAATGACTTCTTTTTTTTTCAGTGCATGTGCTGCATGCATTTATGTCCACCATGTTTCCAGCATCATCAGCAAAACGACCGGGACCACATTCTCGCCAGAAAAAGCCAAAGGCTCACGGACAGCACTGGCGGCAAATGTGCTGCTAGCTAGAAGAAAGGAGCAGTGCTCAGCCTGCCAGAAGCCTGTGTCTGAGCGTGGGGAAGGACGCCAGGAAAGGTGGCCGCTCTCCTTCCTGCCTGCCTGCCTGCCTGCCGCCCCGCCCCTCCTCTCCCCTCCCCGGGCAGGGCGCGGAGCAAAGAGCCGGCCTTGATTCTGGCCAGGTGGAGCGACTTTCTCGCCAGACCTGCCCGTGCCTCCGTCGCCTCGGCTCCAGAGGGGCAGCCAGTAGCCTGGGTGACTCATGCCGAAGGAAAGAAGCAGCAGCCGGCGAGGGACTTTTCGTGTGTGCGCCCGAACTACGGGCGGCAGGGAAACTCCGTGAAGTCGAGGGGTGGGTGGGGGTGGGACTGGGGGCCGTGGGGGCGAAGCGGGGCCCGACCGGGAGACGAAAGGGGAGCATAAACTGGGGAGCCAGTGGGAAGCGAAGCGCGCCTTCGTGGCCTTGGTTTCCCCCCGTCTCGCACCCCGCTCAGCCGGCGACAAGTCCACCGCCACATCCCTTGGCCTTAACTCGCTCCCCGGCGACCCGGACCGAAAGCAGCCCCCGGGGCTCTCTGGGCGCCGCCTCGGCAGGTGCTGACAGGCGGCCCCGGCGTTTTTAGGGGAAGTTCCCGCCAGGGCGGGACGCCCAAAGCCCGCGCTCCCGGCAGCTTCTCTGGCCAGCAGGCTCACCCACCCACCCTTTCCCGCGACCACCCCTCAGCGGCGGCTTCGGACGGGAGGCTGCCCGCCTCAGGATTCGCTCCGCGCTCCCGTCGCCTCCGTCCGCCCGCCGGCAAGTGCTGACGACCCCCCCCCTTTTGCCTCCCCACCAAGTGCCGACCTCCCCCTCCCCCCTCGCCGTCTCCCTGCCCAATCAGCCGCCGGCATCCTCCTCCCCCCGCTCCAGGTGTGCAGAGCAGCGCCGCGACCCCCGCCCTCTCTCTCGCTCTCTCGCACACAGAGAGAGCCCCCCGGCAGCCCCAAGGAAGCGCCAGGCGCCGCTCCCCGCCCCGACAGGTGTGCAACCGCCCACCAGTCCCTCTAGGTGGCCGGCTGGCAAGGGGGGCCCGGTAGGATGCCGCGCTTACCTTTGGTGGCCTCGGGGTCGAGGTACATCTTCCTCCCGGCTGCCGAGCCCGCGGGCTCCTCCCGCCAAAGTAAATCCCTCCGGGCTGGGTGGGTGGGTGTGTGATGGGGCGGGGAGGGCTGGCTCGCCCCGTCTCAGAACCCCGCGGGAGCGGCTGGCTTCTGGGTCCGCGTCCGGCTCCGACTCGCCGCCTCCCCGCTGGCCAGACCCTCAGCCGCTGCACGGAGGCAACGAGGGGAAGGAGAAGCCACAGGCGGCTGCTGCTGCTGCTGCTGGCGGCCCACGAGTGACCTCCACAAACAGGTTGGAGTCCCCGGCGGCGGCGGCGGGCGGCGAAAGAGCGGGAGCCGGCATGAGGCGAAGGAAGCCAAGGAATTGAAGGAGGCGCCTAGTGGCAGCGGGGGCTCGCCCTCCCAGGTTGGGGCTCGCTGGCTGCTTCCAAGCCTCTGGGAGCCCTTCCCCTCCCCTCAGAGCGGCGTGTGTGTGTGAGAGAGAGAGTGTGTGTGGAGGCGCGCGCCCTCTCGCTGCCAGGCTCTGGGACGGTGCCCGCGCCTCGCGCTCCCGGCCGCCGCCTCCTCCTGGCTCTCCTCTGGCGTCCGGTTGCTGCTCGCTGGTGGCGGGAGAGGAAATTGCAAGGCACACACTCCGAGCGGCGGCGCGAGAGCGGAGTGGCTGCCGGTGCTGCTTGGGATGGCAGGCGCGTCCTCAGGAAACGCAGCTCTCCCCCGCCCGCCCGCCCCCCTGCCCGCCCCCCTAATCCGGTTGGCCCCCGGCAAAAGATGTGGGAAATTTGCCACCCAAGGGGGTGTCCCCCCGCTTAGGCTGACACTGGAAGGGGCCGGGTGGGTGTGTCGGGGGCGGGGCGGCGCAAAGCTTGCGTCGGCGAAACCTGCCCGAAAGCTGGTGCCTCCTTGTGTACGGGGAGGGGAAGGCCCCATTCAGACCAGGCCAAAGTGGACACGTGAATGACCAGCCTGCCCGAGGAGGGCTGACTCGGGGAGAGTCCTTCCCAGTGGGCTCAAAATTCAGACCTGAAATGCACCCTCATCTCTCCTACTGTGCCTCTTCAGAGTCGGCTTCTGGATACCAAACCGGCTCTCTCTTCCAGCCCAGAAGCGGCTGCTTCAATAGGCGCGAAAATCCACTTCTTTCCCTGGTGTTTTCCCGCAGCAGCCGGCCCCCCAGGAGACCTGCGGAGAAGGTTCTGCGCTCTCTACTGGCACACTGGCATCTGGTACTACTGTACCTTTCTTTTCCCCAGGACAGCCTAGATACCCTCAAGGCACCAGATTCTGTCTGAACTTGGAAGCTAAGCAGGGTCCGCCCTGGTTAGTACTTGGATGGGAAACTGCCAATGAATACCAGGTGTTGTGGGCTATATTTCAGAAGAAGGCACTGGAAAAACCACCTCTGAGTTATTCCTCAAGGTGACTTGAAGCCACACACGCGCACATGCTTCCCAGACTCTTAGGGCCTGTTTTAACAATGAAAATAATCCTCATAGAATCTGCTTAAAATCTTACCTGCTCTAATAGCATCCCACATAATTCTGTTGTATTCAGAAGGAGGGTGTCCAAATCCACTGTAAACTCTTCAGGGAAAGCTTCTGGGGCTTTCCCCATAGTTTTTGAAAAACACCGCAGACAATGTGCATTGTCGATCATTAGGACAGGCAACTGCATTCATCCGCATAGTCCAAGAAAAGCAGAAGTAAAATGCTGATTGGCTGGAAAGGAGCAGGGGGTGGGGCTTGCTTAGAAGGCAAGCATCCCAGAACCACAATCTTAGATTTTGGCTTTAGCGAGGGAGCAATAATGCGATGAAACAACCTTTTTCTTTTCTTTTAAAAATTTATTTAGGCGGAATATCACACTATCACACTTTCGCACCTTGCCTTTTTTAAAAAATACCATTTGGCGGTAGCGACTCATGAAAATAAAAATGCGAGTTGTGGCCACCATCTTGAATCACAGGCATGCCCGTTGGGTCAGCAAAAAGAGATAGCCTCCCATGCCTGCAGTCTTGCCAAAACACCATAAAGACAGGTCAATCCTGCTTCCAATATGCACGAGTTCCCATGAATCCACATTTTCTCCCCTCTGTCTGTAAGTGGGTGCTCCAACCTCCTCCTTTCCTGCCCTCCATTCTTCCCACTGACCCCATTTCGGTGGGTACAGTCCACTGGAGGGAACTCCAACCCTTCTGTGTGAGCCAACAGTGTGCACATTGATCCAGTCCAGGGTTTGGTTTGGTTTCCTTCTAGTAAATTAAGAGAAAGCGCCTGCCAGATGGTTTTCTGGGTTGCCAGAATCTTAGTAAGACCAGGACTGGATTTCCAAACTTCGTTTTCAGGTGAATTAATTCTAATACTTGCCCTGTCGAAGATGAACTGGTTGGTTGGTCTGTATAGTTCCTGGAGCAACTGAGCACACTCAGTTTCCTTTCTCTGCCTCTTACTGCTGGTTTAATATTGGCTTAAATGTATTTGAGGAGGAGGGGAGGACAAACCACCAAAAAAAGAAAAGGAAGGCCAGCCTGCAGGCCATATCCTATGAAGGATGCTTGAGATAAGAAGAATGTAATGTAGGAGGACAGCCAAAAGCAAAAGAAGTCTTCTCCAGACCTAAATATTATTTGTCCCCATATTTTCTGCCTTTTTGTTTCAATCTAGTTCTGTATCTTTTGATTAAAAAGAGGTCTATTTATTTTAATCAGCCTTAATGCCATGTTTATGTTGGTTAGGGTTGCAGACTTTTAAGGTGAATCGCTCACCTTAACATTCTTGGTTATATCCTTGAATACTTTAGTCCTTGGCTCATATTTTAGCTTATCCATGGGAAATGTACCTGATGTCCTTAAAAATGCTGCCGTTTGTCCCTCATCTCACCCAAACTCACCCCACACCTCTCCCACCCACCAGACTGTTGTTACAAAGAGTACTTAAGTGATATGTGTGAAGCCATTTGAACACGTCTGGAACATGCTTTGTAAAGATTATTATTATGGCTGATTTAGTCACATGAGAAGGTGGTGCACAGCCAATAGCACTTAATCCTGAAATCTCTCACTGTTTAGTGATCCATATTTTTTACCGGATTTTTTTAGAGTTAGTACTCTAGACCAGTGGCTCTTAACCTTTACCAGGGACCCCTTTTAAATATCTTTTGTTGCTGTGGCCCCCCAAGATGTAACTCAAGATTTAAAACCTTAACAATAACAACAACCACAATACAATTATACCATCCATTAGACCTTCCTTCAGAGACACTGGAGGGGGAGGGAAGACTTTTCTCCTGCTTCTTCCTACAAGTTTGAAGCTGGAGCAGATTGAATGGCAATACACAGGCCAAGCCAGCCAGCCTTTGCCTTGGCTCCTGTTACCTGAGCTGAGCAGCCTTCAATCCTTTGTGAACCCCCTGTGAGGACACTGTGGTCCACTGGGGCTCTGCGGATCACAGGTTAAGAACCATTGCTCTAGACTAATGTTTCTCAAGCTGCCTTCTGTGAGGGACAAGCAGTCCCCCCCCCCAGTGTGCAAGGGACTAACGCCATATTTGTGCCCGTTGATTACAGTTGTTTCTTTCTGTCCAGGAAATTCACCAGATACCAGCAGCCCATGGCTCATGGACTGGCAGCAATTCAAAGGCCACCACTTTGAGTAGCACTACTTTAGACCAGTCCATCTCTGGCTATCTGATGTACAGCATCAACATTTTTTTTCCTCAATGTGCCAGGGACTGGTACATACTGGTGCCCATTGATTACAGCTATTTCTTGCTTTCCTGGAAACTCTTCATAGAATGACAGCCAATGCCTCATGAACCAGCACCAGTTCCATACTTGCCTATTCAACAAAGATATCAATGCTAATTTTTTTTTTTACTTTACCATAAAGTGGGCCCTTGGTATCCGCTAGGGTTCCAGGACCCCCCCCCCATGGATACCAAAATCCTTGGATGCTCAAGCCCTATAATGGTGTAGTAAAACAGTGTCCCGTATATAACATGGCAAAATCAATTTTTGCCTTTGGATTTTTTTTGGGGGGGGGGGGGAGGGATATTTTCAAACAATGGATGATTGAATCTGTGGATGCAGAATCTGTGGATATGGAGGGCTGGCTGTATATTTGTTCTTTGTCTCCCAGAAACCTAGCTCTTCCATTTTCCCATCTCAAAACTGATCCACCCACCAGCCCTTTTCCTTCTGTCTTACCACATGACTTTAGATTTACGATGGCATGTATGACTGCATGGATACAATTGTATAAAATTGTTTTAGGAGGGGAAATCCTGTGTCTTGTGGTTCTGGGAGCAGGAAGCAATATGTACAAGAAATTGTACTGGAAATAGCAAAGGACATCACTAAAATGAAAACTGACAAGAGTGCTAGTTTGAACGCACCCTTAGGCCACAATTCTGCACACTGTTCTGATTAAATCTTACTGAAGTCAATGTGAGTTAAGCAGCCTGTACCCACACAACCCAACCCTACGTACATGGACTCAGAAATAAGTCACACTCATCTCAGATAGACTTGCCCCAAGTGATTGTTCATAGAACATGAGCCTTACAACCCAATGCTGTGCATGTAAATCTTGTACACAATTCAAAGTGCTGGTTATGGTGACCCTTAAAACCCTATATGGCTTAGGTCCAGGCTGACAGACTCTGTCTCTGCACAGGAGCCTTCCTAGACCCTGATATCAACAGGAGAGGCCCTCCTCTCAGCTCTATCACCTTCATAGGTACAGTTGGTGGGGGACACAAGATAGGGCCTACTCAGTGGCTGCCCCTAAGTTCTGGAATGCCTTCCCTAAGGAGCTAGAATGGCTCTGTGCTTGCTGTCTTTCTGAGGGCAAGCAATAGCTTTTTTATTCCAACTATCTTTAGAACTGGAAGTTTTTAAATAACGTGCTTTAAGAGGATGCTGTATTATTTTAAACTACGGTTTTCCCTTCATATTTACTGGGGTTTGGTTCCAGAACCCCCCGGTGGATACAAAATCCGTGAATACTCAAGTTCCATTATATGCAGTGGCATAGAAAAATGGTGTCCCTTATATAAGATGGCAAAATCAAGGTTTGCTTTTTGGATTATTATTTTTTTAAGAATATTTTCAAGCCGTGAATCCTTAAATCCATGGATACCAAATCCGTGGATACAGTGGGACAACTGTATACTGTTTTTAACTGGCTTTTGATCATTTTAAAGTGTATGTTTTAAATTTTTTTGATATTGTTAACAGTTTAATTTTATTTTCACGACTTCTTATATGTTTTTAACTATATTGTAATTACTTTAATTTGTAAACTGTCTTGAGTTCCAGTGTTGGGGAAAAGGTGGAGCCTAAATAAAGATGATGACGACGATGATATAAATTAAGTCAATACTTAATTCAGTATGAATTACATCCATTCAAATAAGTAGAAATCTTTCTGTTGCTAGAATCTACCACAACGACCCTTTTGGAATTTTCTTATGTGTTCAGGGAAGCTACTTACACAGCTGCAGTCTCCAGATAAAGCCCCCACCCAAGAATATATGCCTTGTTTCCCCTTAGTCACCTACTGGATGTTCTCTTCCCATTCTCTATTAAATGATTGTTTCAGCCACAGTTTCCCTATCTGTTTTATTTCAACAATAAATTTATCCATGGCAGAAGACATGTTTATTTTTTTCTTATTTTATTACAAAAAAATATATCCTGCCCTATACCATGGGATCACCAGGTGGCATTCAAATATAATCTATTTAAATTTATTTAAAACAATGTAAAAACTAAAACAATGGAAAGTAATTTCAACAGTCTAGAATATATTAAACAATTTAATCAGTTAAGACACTAGTTTGTGTTGCTTGTTGTGCTGTGAGTTTACAGACTTTATCAGACGCAGCAAAAACCACATCATTACCACGCTATGTGAACATGAAGGGGTCCCCCTTATCACATGATGTTGTAATCTTAGCATGCTCATTGTGTGCTCCAGACACAAATAAGGCATTGCTTTCAATTCATGGGACAACCTGTCAATAGCTCTCAATACCACTGTTTTAACAGTATTGAAGAGCATGCGGGGAATGGGCAGTCCTCTTTCACACCTCCCTGTTGCCAGTGCGAAAACTTCCTGTTGACAATGAGGAAACGAGCCATGGGATGCTCTTTTAATGAACTCTCCTAGGTTTTTGGCACATTTTTTAGGTTTGTTGCAGTGTTACTGTCTTTCTTAATTTTTAAATTAAGGGGTTTGGGGAGACTTTCAGTGAAGTTGTGTCTTCTCGTGAGACCCGCTGAGATTGTGCCCATGGAAAATCATGGAAATAAGTAAACCTTTTCCCTTAAAGGAGCACGTGCAAACCACTACAAATCATAAGTACTGTGTTAATAGAAGGCCATGCAATGACAAGTGTCCTGTGGTGCGAGTTTTAATCCCACGATTACAGAAACGTGTGAAAATTACTGCGAGTATGCCACTATGTTTCCACTTTCCTTACTTGCACGATTAGAGCATTTTAAGACACTAGTCTGATAATATCCTACAAGTGGAACCTGCCTCAAAAGGGTTCCATGTGAAGTACGTCTCTTCAGACCTCTAGTCTTGCCCTCGGTCGCAGATGTGAAGGATTGTCAGAAGGAAAAATTGTTCTAAATACATGAAACACTCACAGATGTGTATGGCACAGCTTGTAGAGGTCCTGAAATAATTACCTTAACATACCCAGAACTCAGCTTGAGAAATTAAACTACTCATTCTGGGGTGGTATTCCAAAAGATAAGAGGAGCTGAGAATGCATCTGTTTTGTACATTTGCAATGGAATCTAGAGGGCGTTGCCCCACCTGTAAGAGCGGAAGGAGGAGAAATCCTGCTCTTAGCTGTTTTGTTTAGCTGTTTGATCAAGCATATAAAAGCCCCTGCTTTACAACCACACCTTTGGCTTTCCTGCAGAGCTTAGAAATTCTCAAGTGTGCTTGGGAATATGGTGACTTCTAAGGGTATGGTCTCAAGATTGGGACCATACCCAATTGAAACAGGAAAGAGTTTTCTCCACCGTGAAACACCTGTTGCATCCACTGCCCATCAATAAATCTACTTTTATACAAAGTTGCTTTGTCTTCTGCTGAATCTAATTTGATTTAGTGGCCCTGATGAGCACCCTGTAATATACCCTCTTCTGGGATATGTCATTCCTTTTCCTCTCCCTAGAAGACTCTTGTTGTTTCTGCTGCTATAGACTAGAACAGCTACTTCCCCCAAAGTTGAAACCATGTCACTGTTTCTCTGGCTCACAAAATTCACAGGGGCTATTGCAAGCATTCAATGAGATAAATCAGAAAGTGTCTAGCTTGTCCAAGTGTTTTAGATGTGATAGTTAATTAAAAAAAAAAAAAAGAATTACCTTTAAGGAAGCAGACTTTTCTTAGAAGTAAACATACCTACTAGAGAGGTTTTTCATTTCTTCATCTTATGCTTCCAGTCTGGTTTGGAACAAGCATTTGGTGGCCTTTCAACAGATATTTTATTTTTGTGCTGGCTTGAAACCAGAGGAGTTGGATCCTTTCCCCCCAAATAGGTTTGCCATATGCTGATAAAGGGCTGGTAGGAAGGAAGGACGGTAGCATGGTGAGGTTCTGCTACACACAGCAGGTGCCCCCAAGCACACACATACGGCATTTAATGTAACACGAGTTGTTAAACACTGGGCTGGAGTTTCAGCAAACTCAGTATTTTTCAGGAACAAGGAATAAACATTTCCAGCAAGTGCACTTAATAGAAGTTTGTTTGCCAATTGATTTTGTTTGCTTCCCCTGGGGCTATGAGAAAATAGTTTTGTTTAAATAGGAAAGGCAAATTAGTAGTTCACCCAGTCTTTACCCTCCATGTGGTACATAGTCAAACACCTGGCACATGGGGCTTTTTGCAGGGCATTGGGGAAACTTTTTGTGAGAACCTTTCATTAAACTATTGATAAGAAAATTACTGCTCCGTTCTCTCCCACAAAACTTACTTTACGCCAACATGTGTGTTACAGTTATGTTCTGCTCAGAATCAGAGGCTCAGTTACACAGCAGTTTTTATTGTGATAGTTTGCGCTTTAGTGCTTTTTCACACCAGTGCCGGATAGTTTACATGATTTAGTGAGAAATCAGTTGCTCTGTTTCTTTTTCTGCTTTGCAGTTCACACAGGCAAAAGTGGAGGGGCATGGACTCCCAAGCACATCTGGGGGAAGATGCTGGGAAGATGAGAGGGAGGGAGGGAAAGAGAGAGAGAAAGTGCTGGGATCTTTCCCTCCTCTAATTACCAGAGGAATGACTGCTAAGTTTTCATGCCTAAGCAGGGAGTACTCCCTCTTCTTCCCAAAGCGAGAAGGGTGGGAGGAAGGAAGCAGCCTTTCAGCTTCGAGGAGCCATCCCACCTCAAGCCCCCTTCCCCTCACCCACTCTCCCTCCCTCCCTCCCTCTCCCTCTCCCTCCCTCCCTCCCTCTCTCTTTCTCTCTCTCACACACACAGGCTAACTGGGGTTCTTCAGCCGCAGCAGCCAAGCAAGCCGGAAGTCAACAACAGTGGCTGGATCTTTTCATTTGAGGCTCCTCCATCTCTTACAAGTCCACCCCCTCCGTGGTCAGTCCAACCAATCACGGCTCAGCTCTGCTATTGTTGTTTCAGGAAGATTGCTGGTAATTCACACAGACTTTTCCGAAATGGTGTTCACACAATTGATAGTGTGCTAAGTCATACTACTTTTCAAAAAAATCAGGAAAAGTTCTGAAATCCTTTATTACACTACTAATGGGTTTTTGTGTCCCCCTCCTTCTGAAAGAGGTGACTTTGTGGTGCAATGTGTGTAAACAATTAGGAATCTTAGCGAATTCTTCTTGGTTTTCTTTCCATTGTGTAACCGAGACCTTGGAAATGTTACTTTGGGGCATGGTCTATGGCTTCCTGAATCCCACAGTTAGTGGCCATGCTTGCTGAAGGCTTCAAAGAACTGTAGTCTGAAAAGTAACATTACCAAACTTGGATTCTATTTGACATTACCCAAATCTGTTTGCTAAACCAGTGGTTCTAAACCTGTGATCCGGGAGCCCCCAGGGGGTCGCAATGTCATCACGAGGGTCCGCAAAGGCTTGAAGGCTGCTCAGCCCACCTCCTGCCTGCAAAAGAATGGCCATGTGACAGGAGCCAAGGCACCGGCTGGCTGGCTGGCTTGGCCTGAGTATTGCCATTCAATCTGGTCCAGCCATAAACTTGCAGGAAGAAGCAGTCTTCCCTCTCACTCCAGTGCCTCTGAGAAAATCATAGAATCATAGAATCATAGAATTGCAGAGTTGGAAGAGACCACGAGGGCCATCCAGTCCAACCCCCCTGCCATGCAGGAAATCTTGATCAAAGCATCCCCGACAGATGGCAATCCAGCCTCTGTTTAAAGACCTCCAAGGAAGGAGACCCCACCACACTCCGAGGGAGCGTGTTCCACTGCTGAACAGCTCTTACTGTCAAAAAGTTCCTCCTCATGTTGAGGTGGAATCTCTGTTCCTGGAGCTTGCATCCATTGCTCCATGTTCCAGTCTCTGGAGCAGCAGAAAACAAGCCTGCTCCATCCTCAGCGTGACATGCCTTCAAATAATTAAACAGGGCTATCATATCGCCTCTTAACTGTCTTTTTTCCAGGCTAAACATACCCAGTTCCCTAAGTCTCTCCTCATAAGGCATCGTTTCCAGACCTTTCACCATTTTAGTTGCCCTTATCTGGACACGCTCCAATTTGTCAATATCCTTTTTTAATTGTGGTGCCCAGAACTGGACACAGTATTCTAAGTGAGGTCTGACCAAGGCAGAATAGAGTGGCACTATTACTTCCCTTGATCTAGACACTATACTTCTATTGATACAGCCCAAAATCGCATTGGCCTTTTTAGCTGCCGCATCACACTGTTGACTCATGTTCAACTTGTGGTCTACTAGGACTCCTAGATCCCTTTCGCACGTAGTCTCATTCAGCCAGGTCTCTCCCATCCTATATTTATGCATTTCATTTTTCCACCCTAAATGCAGTACTTTACATTTCTCCGTATTGAATTTCATTTTGTTAGCTTTGGCCCAGCTCTCCAGTCTATCCAGGTCATTCTGAATTTTGATCCTGTCCTCTAGGGTATTAGCTACTCCTCCTAATTTGGTGTCATCTGCAAATTTGATAAGTATGCCCCTAATTCCCTCATCCAAGTCATTGATAAAGATGTTGAATAGCACTGGGCCCAGGAAAGAACCCTGTGGCACCCCACTGGTCACATCTTTCCAAGACAAAGAGGAGCCACTGCTGAGCACCCTTTGGGTTCGGCCGGTCAACCAATTACAAATCCATTGAACAGTTAACTTGTCTAGCCCACATTTTACAAGCTTGTTTGCAAGAATGTCACGGGGAACCTTGTCAAAGGCCTTACTGAAATCAAGGTATGCGATGTCCACAGCATTCCCTTCATCTACCAAGCTGGTAACTTTATCAAAAAAAGAGATCAGATTAGTCTGGCATGACTTGTTTCTCTGAAACCCATGTTGACTTTTTGTGATTATGGCATTGCCTTCTAAATGTTCACAGGTTTAATGAGAGAGGTTTAATGGATGGTTTAATTGTGTTGTTGTTGTTGGTTGTTGTTGGTATTGTTGTTGTTAGGGTTTTAAATCTTGAATTAAGTCTTGGGGATCTTTGGCAACAAAAGATATTTAAAGGGGGTCCTTGGTAAAGAAAAGATGAAGAGCCACCGTGCTAAACCACTACTGTAGAAACCCATAAAAAACCCCACCAGCCACCCACTTTGCAATCCATACAGCCATTCACACCACTGCAATGGAAATGAAGGCTCAAGCCACATCAACCTCCCCATGAGAGCTAGTAACATTCTTTGACTTAGATTGGGTCCCTGCATGCATAATGCAGATATCAAGATTATAAATCCTCGCTGCCCCAAGAATGCAGCCAGGTCAAGAAAGTCATGATACGAGTTCTACAGGGTGAGATGCATTAGAAAGTTCTACAGGATGACAAAGATAAATTTAAGAAGAACTGGAAAACAGAAGCAAACTGTGATTCAATAGAATGAAAGTTGAAGGTCATGCATCTAGAAACAGATAAACATTTTTCTCTATCAGCCTGGAACAGAAAGGAAAGGAGACTTGGATCACAGTTGATCACAAGATAACTTGAAGCCATTAATAGGATGCAGCTGCAAAGAAGAATGCATTCTCAAAGATATGTAAAATCTAAGGAACATTAGGAGGGTCAGTCTTTTGAATAAGATTCAAACATTTTCTATTACTGTTCTATTCTCTTTCTAAATCTTAATAGGCATGAAAAATGTTTCTTGCTTCTGTTAATTAATTTAACCTAGAAAAGGGCTGAGTTCTTGTGAGGCAAAAGCTCAGATTTGATCAAGGTTTTTTGCAGAGATTGTCTTGTATCACCTGATATCAGCCATATTGCTTAGTAAAGGAAGGGAAGTGGGTGGATGGGGGAATGCAACAATGCTGACAAAAATGAACAGAAAACTCAGGTTTGTACATAATCTGAATGAAAATCAGCCTGGGTGGTGTGGAGCCTACTACCTGAGGAGCCTATTAATAAGACTTCAAGCCGTTTACACTTTTGCAAGTAATAGCTAAGTAATTAAGTGTAATGAGCAAAAAACCTGCTCATACAGTTGAGCTTGCAGTCATAATAAAGTTAGAGCACTGGTGAATGCTTACTCTACACTCTGACTCAGAGTTACATGGGCTCATTGAAGAGCCAGAAGACCAAACATAGTGAAGGATACTTTCCCCTTCTTTCTTAGCATGATCTTTTATCCTCTGTGTGTGTGGGGGGGGGGGCAGCTAGGAAAGCTGGTACTTACCAGGCAAAGGCAGATGGAAGCCTGTTGATTAGTGTGTGTGTGTGTGTGTGTGTGTGTGTGTGAATTTTGTTTCAGTTTGTTTTTTTACAAGAGTTTTCCAAAATACAAAAATATATTCATATTTGGAATGGAAATAACTTGATAGGATTAAAAAAAATCTAAATGTGAAATAAACCAAAGCTGATTGATTCATCCCTTCAGACCCAAGCCTTTGAGTATTTAACTTTTAAAAGTCTCAGTTGGGAGTTATTGTGCATCCAGCCATGTTACTGCTGAATTAGGGATGCTACTTCTTTTATTATGAGAGACTCCTTATCTTTAACATTTATATGGCACCTAGATATAATGTGGTCCTTCAGAAGGTAATTGTGCCTCTTGAATCTAGCCAGTGCAAGTGGTTGAAAATTTCGCTTCAGTTCATTTTTCAAGAATTTACCTAGATCCACAAATTTCATATTCAGGATGGAAAGAACTTCAAGTACTTGAAGTTTAAACATTCAAATGAGAGAAAAGGTGAAAATGATTCATCCCTATTGTTGGCCTCTGCAAAAGTCCAACAATAGGCACCTACTTTACTGATCTGGCATATTGGTTTGCCAGATCAGGGTCATCCCAGGCCCTGGGATTATAATGCCAAAACCTTGGGGATGACCCCTTATGATGTCACAGGATGTAGGCCCTGGTGATGTCATTAAGCATGATAAATTAAAGGTTAACTATGGAGACTGCAGCCAAGAAATCAGAAGACTAGGACTTGGAAGGGCAGCCATGAAAATACTAGACAAGGTCCTGAAGTGCAAAGATATATCATTGAATACTAAAGTTAGGATTGTCCATGCCATTGTATTTGCCATTTCTATGTATGGTTGTGAAAGCTGGACAGTGAAGAAAACTGATAGGAAGAAAATCCACTCATTGTGGAATGGGGTGCTGTAGTAGAGTTCTACAGATATTGTGGATGGCTAAAAAGACAAATAAATGGGTCCTAGAACAAATCAAGCCTGAACTCTCCCTAGAAGCCAGAATAGTTAAATTAAGGCTGTCATACTTTGGCCATATTATGAGAAGACATGATTCACTAGAAAAGAGAGTAATGCTTGGAAAGGTACAATGCAGTAGGAAAGGAGGACCACATTCCGAAGGGATAGGCTGTCAAGGAAGCCACAGCCCTGAGTCTACAAGACCTGAGCAGAGCTGTTGAGGATATGATATCCTGGAGATGTCTCATTCAGAGGGACACCATAAGTTGAGGTCGACTTGAAGGCAGTTAACAACAACAAATGGCTACACAGAGTTTACTATTCAAATAAAAAATACCAAGTCTAAATAATAAATAATTCTTAAATAACTTTGGAATTCGCCTTGGGTCTCACATGGGCGAAGGGTGGTATATAAATAAAATAAAATAAAATAAAATAAAATAAAAGAGGAAAGACACACTTTTCAAGGTAGCACTCTCACTCTGAGATTCTTCCTTCTTACCCAAAAACTGGAGAAGAAGGACCAGGCCCTGAGTTCTGTGAACTCTAGCTATATATATCTGCCTCTGGCTAGGTACAAGCATAACACTGAAGTGCTTCAGAGAGCATGCCAGTAGTTTACTTCTCTAGCAAACTGCCCTAGAAGAAAAGAAAATGAAAAAAAGCTTGGATCAACAGTAGAATCTGAGGCAATTGTCTGGCTGGGTGTAGCAGAGCTGGTAAAAGGAAACTGCAGGGAGAAGGGCTGGAGCTGAGTAGAGTCTTAAAAGCATGGCCACTAGGAAGGAGCCATGTCAAAACATGAGGCAATACATTGACAGTGGCTCCTATGCTCATCTTTGTGGCCTACCTCACCCCATCCCCACTGAATATATCACCACATGGGGCGGGGAAGAGAGGGAAGCTGCTGGTCTCATTGAAAACAATGTGTGTATACACACTTTGTTTTAAAATAGAATTGTGCTTTCAGATACTTCCTAAAAGTACATATCCCACAACTGTCCTGATTTGGCAGGGACAATCCTGATTAATCCTCTGTTGCCCCCCCTTTTTGCTGTCTTTAAAATGTCCCAGTTTCTCTCTTCTCTTCCCACTTCCCACTTTTATCCTCAGCTTATTTCAATTGCTGCAAACTGAATTCAAAGTGCAAAAGTAGTTTGTGGTCAGTGAACTCAGCAGGGGAGAGAGGAGAGGAGAGGAGAGAGAAAGGGAAAGAATTATGCTCTTCCCAGTAAGGTCAGGAAAAAGCAAACTGCAGCAGCCTCTCTTAGCTTGTCTGTTTTTCCCATTAATAACTTTTGCCCTCTTACCACATTTTGATATTGCTTGCCTGCATGGGTATTTTTTATCTGTGAAATGTTGGAGTGTATGGAAATAAAATTCTGCCTTAAAACAAAGCATACATTTCCTTCATGTCTTTTCTTTCAAAAGAAAATTATAGCTTTTTTCCTTGATGACTGCAGAAAATTTGGTAGTATGTTGGCAGCAGATTGTGCATATTTGGTGGCTTAAGGATGTCTGATGAGACCTCCTCCCACTGAGAAGTTGCCTGCCTCCTCCATCGACATTGCAAGGTATAAAAAGAAGAGAAGGGCAGCTGGAAGTGTGGAAGGAGAAGGAGAGGTGGCGGGAGAGACAGAGAGATAATAAAAGGAAGTGGAGACCTACAGGACAGTGTCAGACATCTGGAGAAGAAGTTCAGAAGCTAGCCAAGCTAAAGCTAAGAGCAAGCACTGGAGAGAGGAGCAGAAGCCCAAAACTGAACTGAAGAGAATCTGCAGCCAGGGAAGTAGCCTTGGTGCTGATCAGAGGAAGCCATCTGACCTAAGACAAGAGGTAAAATGGTAAGCCATGCCTCAGAAGGGAAGGATGGCATATAACTAATTACTGTCCTTATTCTAATCAGCCAGGCAATTGTTTGTAATAAACCAAACCACAAAGTCCTGTGCAACAATCCAATATCTCAGCCCAGTGTCTTCAAACAATGGTGGCTAGGGGTCAATTCATCTTTTGTGGCAGAGCTACTCCCAGAAAATGAAGTGTCAGAGGACACTTTCTTGAGGAACCACCCTGGGTTTCAGCTCAGAGGAGAAGGAGGGTCCAGCTGTCAGATCTGTTGACCCAACAGCACGGAAGGCAGGTGTCAAAATTTATATTACAATCTGCCCTGGGTCCCATACTGAATAAAAAGTGGGATATTAATCAGTTAATTAAGTCATCTTAATTAACAAATACAGAGAGAATGAGAGAGAGAGAGAGAGAGAGAGAGAGAGAGCAGAAGTGACAGTTTGGCTTCTGACTCCAACTCAGAGAGGCTGCCTGATCCAGCCATTCCTAGTACCAGCAATCCACCAGCAGCCTAGCTTGTTGACCAGGGACTCTTGAGCTCGAAATGGCTTACGTAGGACATTCAGAATCCATGCCCATGAAGTCTGAACCCCCAGGAAAGCAATTCTATCCATACTAGGGATCCACCTCACATGGCAAGGACAGTTCCCATTAATTCTGTCATCCACTTTTTCAGCTGCTTTTAAAATGTCCCAGTTTTTCTCTCTTCCTACTTTCCCCCTTTGGCCTCAGCTTACTTGAGTTGCTGCAAACTGAGTTCAAAGTGTAAAAGTAGTACGCATTCAGGAGGAGATTATCGGATGGGGACAAAAATAGTGTCCCTGTTTTGCTATCTCTTCCCCCCCCCCACTCCTGTCCCTGTAGTGGGTTTAAAAGAAAAGTTTTCAGACTTATCTTGATAGCAGCACAGAAATTGCTCTCCTCCCCTCCAGCAGTCCAGGAGCGAATGGAGCTCTCATGGAGCCCCATTCACTTTCTGGAAAGCAAATCCTGGCAGTTCTTGTGAGAGAACGATCACGTGGGACATTTTAAAATAAAAAGGAAACCAAACATCAAAAAAATAAAACCAAGCCACAAAACACACTTTAAAAACTCCAAGTAACCCAGGGAGGGGGGAAAAAGTGTCTCACTTACCTCGATGTCCCGATCTCAACCAGAAGTGTTTGGCAGGGAACGCCCACCATGGCTGGTATCGCATCAGCATAATGGGGCATCTTATCACACACCTGTTGTTCCGTTACAGAAACGGAATGATGGGTCAATTCATGACTTAAACCGTGAATAAAAAGGAGGGGGGATAGAAGAGGCATGGAGGCATAACACCACAGGGATGGCGTTGTCTGATATTCAAGCCCTTTGGCGATGTTCTGTCATCCCTGTGGTGGGCTATATAGTGTGTCTGATAATCTCAGTTAACTCAGCAGAGGAAGAGGAGGGGGTGGAGTCTTGCCTTTCCCAGGAGACTCAGGCAAAAGCAAAGTGCTGCAGCCTCTCCTAGCTGGTGTGTTATTCCTTATTAATAACTTTTGCCATCTTGTCCACACTCTGATGTTGCTAGGCCACATGTGTGCCAGGTTTCATCTGTGAAATGGTAGAGTTACACCTCCATATCAATCAAGTAAAGCAGGCAAGGCCTTGAAAGAGTGCTGAAGGAGCCCTGGGCCTCCCTTTTAATGCCTTCCATTCTTCAAGGAAAGGGATGGCTTTGGAAGAGCTAATCTGGCTCTGTGGAAGCACAAATCTTCTAGTTCCCTCTCAGGCTTTGCTGGAGCAGATTGCTCACCTGAAGCCCTCCTTAATGCTGTGACTATTGGTTCATCTTGCTCCATTGTGCTCTGTGGAGTCCTTTTCAAGGCCAGGATATCCCAGTGGGATTGCTTGACTGCCCAGGTCCCTTATTTGAGACCCTCAACATCTTATACCATTAAGGGAACAAAGATTAAAAAAGAAATATTCCCCTCAGACTTGATTGTTAAGGGAGGAAAATTCCCAATCTGTAGCTCTACAATACCCTGTTCAAGTGTGTGCAGGATTACAGTTTGCTTCTGGGTTTTATGGCAAGTGTTCTTTGAATAAAACTGTTCAGCCAGAATGTAGAAACTTCAGATGTTTCCAAGTCAATCCCCTAGTAATACAAGTCATAGCAACACATGTCCAGCTGGTACTTCCTTCTTTCTGTATTTATGGTGTTGTTTTTAATAGGGACTGTCCCTGCCAAATCAGGATGGTTGGAGGGTATGCCTCTGGAAGACCACAGGTTCTTCAGCTGTAGTACAGAAACCAAGGTATAGTATTCTGTATGTTTCTTTGGGAATAAAATCCACTGAATATTGTCGGACTTCTTTATGTACTGGATTATGCTAGAAGAAAAGAACAGGGTTATCGACAGTCCTATATCCTGATAGCAGAACCCCTGGCATTCAGGTCAGAACTTTGACATGTACAGAGCATCAGAGAACTGTGAAAATGTAGATATGCTGAAGTGAATGATATCTGCTGAGAGAACTGTAACTTTTTAAATAGAACCAAGAGGCCAGGCTCAAAGGTTTTGGGATCAGCTTTTCTCCCCTGCTAGCCTATCAATCCAAGCCCATATCCAGGCAGCACACACATAAACTATAGGGAGAACAAAATCCATCTATTCAGAAATTATTTAGAGAACAATAAGATGGAAACCTTGCTATTTTGTTGAACACAGTTAACTGAAGCATTCTTCCCCCCGCATCGCCTGTGTCTAGGTGCACACTGAAATACCTGCAGTATGTCTGAGTTCTATTTACAGTTCTTCTGGGATGCTGCTGCTATAAAACATCCTATGTATTCCACTTCTGGTGGGATAGAGTTCACCTAGCAGGCATCTGTCTCTACCTTGCTGTTCAGAAATGGCCTGATGCCCTGGGGAGCAGACACCTCCAATGAACAGTGAACTCTGGAAAAATAATGGGGAAGTGCAGTTCACAGCAGAATGACAATTTCTCACTCAAGAATTCTGTTAAAATGGCAATACTGCAAAATACAGTCAGTCCTCCATATCCATGGGTTCTGCACCCATGAATTCAACCAACCATGGCTTGAAAATATTTGGAGGAAGGAGGGGAGAGAATTCCAGAAAGCAAATCTTGCTGTTCACCATTTTATATAAGGGATGCCATTTTACTATGCCACTGTATATTATGGGACTTGAGCATCCACAGATTTTGGTATCCACGGAGGGATGTGTGTCTTGAAACCAACCCCCAGTGGATAGTGAGAGCCCACTATATTAGCAGCAGTTCCTTTTCAAATAGTATAGTTGGCCCTTGGTATCCGCTGGGTTTTGGTTCCAGGACACCCTGTGGATAGCAAAATCAGTGGATGCTCAAGTCCCATTATATACAATGGCATAGTAAAATGGTGACCCTTATATAAAATGGCAAAATCAAGGCTTGCCTTTTGGAATTAAAAAAAAAATATTTTCAAAATATGGATGATTGAATCCATGGATATGGAGGACTAACTGTAGTGGATTTAGGCAAGAATGTACAAAGAAATGCAACTCAACAGTTTCTTTGTGTCAAAGTCAATCCATAAACCTCCACAATTCCCATCTTTTCAGACAGAAAATTCATTTAATCAACACGTTTAGAGTTTTAAAATATGACAAGAAGGACATACATTTCAGTTTGCTCTTCTTTATGCCTTATGGATGTACCATAGGTCATATTCCTGTTGGTATCTGAGGTTAGAGCATGTGGTACCAGCAGAGCATACCATTTGTTTATATATTTGGTGTATGCCCCACACTTCAGGTGTTAAAACAATGCACAAGAAGGTAAAACAACAATAATGGAAATGTTTTTTTTAATTGAAATAAGATCATTAAAACACCACAATATAAAAGAGCAGTATAAAAACTGTTGAGTAGAATTAAACAAGAACAACTATCAATATGAACATAGTGGGTGGGAAAGCATAGAGAAAATTAAGGATGTTTGGCTGGCACTGAAATGACAATCAGCCAGGTGCCAGTTCATCCTCCTCAGGGAGTGCGTTCTACAATTGGGGTGCCACCAAAACTAGGCCCTTCCCCTGGAGTCACCCACTGCATTACATATGGCAGAAGAATCCAAATAAGTCTTGAAGATCTTGAGCATATGGGCAGGCACATAAGGAGAAAAGTGATTCTCTGAGTACAGTATCCCATTCCCAAGTGATGGATAAAGACCAAAACCAGCACTTTGATTTCTGCAAGCAAATAAACTGGGAGCCAACAGAGATGGAAAGCACAGACATAACACAGTGAATGCATCCTATCCTAGACAACGGCCCCACAGTTTTATCTTAGACTAATTAACATTGATAGCCAAGGTGTTCCACAATTAAATATGTAAATAGGCCTCTCCTACACCTATTGCCAATACTCTAGGTGTCAGTACAGTCAATACCTCAAGGGGTTTCTGTTTCCCACCACTAGGGTGCTATAAATTTGAGCCACACCCCATTACCTGAAGGTTTATCTAGGGACTTTATCAGATGCGGCAAATATGACATCATAAGGGCGCCTAATGATTGTGAAAGGATGCACATACCAGATGATGTCATCCTTTCGCGATCATGTGTAGGGAATAAGGCATACTTTTTATTGACGGCTCAAGCTGTCAATAGATCTCCCCTGGTGCTTTGTTTCCGGCATTGCTGGCATTTGAATCCTTATGCCATTGTGCTTATGTGAATGCAGCATCAATGGGCAAACATGCTTGAGATTGTGACAGCCAGGTAGGGAACACTCTTTTTATGACCCCCCCCCCTTGTACTTGGGACTTCTAGAGTGTGTTTTTGTGCTTGTGTGAACTTTTGGTGTCTTTGTTTTGTTTTTTCAAATTTGCTGCACTAGTGTCTTCTTGCAAGAATCACTGAGATCAGGAACCTGGAAGTAAAAAGAGCTCCGTTCATGCTTTGTTCCTGGTGGGGAAACCTCATTGACACTGGTTAAGATAGGTCTTGTGCAGGGGTCTTTTGCTGGCATAAAAATTCAGTAAAAAATATGCCAGCAAAAGAACTTTTATGGAGGGTGGTCTGATAAAGTCCTAGGTGTGTGAAAGGGCAGTCAGTGGCCGAAAACCTTCCTCTATCCTCATCTGGCAGACTGGCAGGCTTGCTTTCATTCTAAGAGCTAATTTTGTTTCACTGAGTGACACCTGTCAATCTGAAAGGTCTCTCAGCCCTCCTACAGCAGCAAAGCTACCAAGCAAGCTTTAATCCCAATTTTCTTCTTCCTGCCTTCAGCACAAATACTGAGGAAAGCAGTGCTCTTTGCCTGTCCAAATAAAATAAAATGCTAGTGGAAATGCAGTGACCCAAAGCTTTGCTAACATGACTGACACAGCAGGGAAATGTAAGCCTTCATCTGTAGTAATGTTACAGTTGAATTCTATGCATATTTACTAAGAAGTGAGTCCCACTCTACAGCTTATTCCCAAGCAAGTGTGCCTAAAACTGTAGCCTCAATATTCCCTTGCAACATGAATTATGGAATTAATTAAGTAAATGTAGAAAATTAAGATGAATCACAGG
This sequence comes from Gambelia wislizenii, assembly GCA_030847615.1. Taxonomy (NCBI): domain Eukaryota; kingdom Metazoa; phylum Chordata; class Lepidosauria; order Squamata; family Crotaphytidae; genus Gambelia; species Gambelia wislizenii. The sequence goes on from JAUMIR010000001.1 coordinate 343,190,308, forward strand.
CCTAATATCCAGAGGGGTGATCCAGTAAGCTGCTTTGCTACACAATTTCCATTCATTATGGCAAGGCACACGTGGAATTCCTTCTCAACTCTATTGAAATAAAGGCAGCCTTTGGTGCAGTGATGTCTGAACAATTGCAGTTGGGTTTTTTTGATCTGACATGCTGTCCGGTCCTATGCTTCTTTGCTCAGATATAAGTCTCGCTGTGTTCATGAAATTTGTACCCATTTTCATCAGCATGTCTCCTATGTTTATAACCTAATACAGTTCAAACCCCGTACCCATGGGGGATATGTTCCAAGACCCCTCTTGGAACCTGAAACCATGGATAATTGGGTACCCTATTATTTTCAATGAGATGAATGCCAGAAGTTGACCATAGAATTGCCTTAGAGGACCTAGATGTGCCTAGAGAGAATGTATTTTTTCAGACATGGAAAAGTGAAACTATGGATACTGAATCTGTGGATACAGGGGTTGATCTGTATATACTTTTAGTATATACCTGTATATTTACCAAATAGACACTTTTTTGCAAGCAACTTTCCCAAACATGATGCATTTTTAATGTCATTTTCAGTACTATACACATCTTTGTCTGAATTTCTCCTTACTTATTGCATTTCTCTACACATTTTTTAACTGGAGAACTGCATAATTCTTAATTTTAAAAAGTGGAACTATTGAAATAGAATTGCATTTAGGTTTGTGTAACGGTTCTCAAAGAACCCACTTAAAACACGAATGCCATCAATTTCTCCCTGGTCTCCAATCTCAATTAAATGCATAAAGCACTGAAATCTTAAAATTTCTCAATCATGCAATAGACATTACAGAGCAAGTGTCATGTACTGGCTTCTTCTGATTCAGTGACCAGCAGTTTCAGAGTTAAAAACAGAAAACATTATTATCACAGTAATCCAAAGAGCTAACCCTACAAGTTCGTTGCTCAGAATGAAATCTAACTAACAAGCAGAAAACTAAAAGCATCTTACAAGCTACAAATTCTGGTGGGCTATACAGTCATTGGCTATCCATCTTCCCCACACTCAGTTACAGCTAGACCCAAGCTCAGCCCACTTTTCCAAGAACTAAGGCCAGGTGCTGGCTTTATCAAACCATTACAAACATAGAGCACATACTCCCTTTCCCCAGTTAGACTACATATTCATTAACAAGTACAAAAGAAGGCAAACACAATTAGCCACAAAGTGATACAACAGAATTCAACTTGGCAGGAAAAGGTCACGTCCGGGACTGATCCTGACAGCAAGATAGGCCACCCTATAGCAGGTTAGATTATTTGCTCACCTAAACCAACATTGTCTGTTCCATCCACAACTCTCCAGAGTTTGGAGTGGAGGACATTTCTCCTTGGTTGCAATTTGATCCTTTTAACTGGAGATGCACATGACTGAACCTGGGGCTTCCAGCACATAAAGCATGGGGTCTACCACTGAGTTAGTTCATCTCTCCCATTAGATAGATAATGAATAACGCAAGTAAGAAGCACGCGGAATGAACAGCTTACTCACTTCCATGGATTTGTGTAGTTATCATACTTCATTTCACAGAGTGGAGTTAAACTGATGGTTGTTAAGGGTGGTATTAGCTGAATTATACATTTCCTGACTTTGTGTTTAGTGTGAACGCTTTCATTTCAGAGTTTTATGCCACTGAATTATGAACACCTACTCCAAAAACATTATATACAAATAAGTTTCATTGACATCAGCAGGAATAATTTACATTTAACAGACGCAATTCAGCAGGGGAGCCTGGGTGTGCAAACAAGGGACTGTAGTTGCTGGCTATACAATATGGGGGGCATGGGAGTGGTGGCAAGAGATGTATTTGCTAACTTCTTATGATTAAGTATCATTTCTTTTTTTAAAAAAACCCACATTTATTTCAAGAGAAAAGTGGTTTTCCATTTTTCTAGCATGAAGGTTGAATTCTGGCTCATTGAATTTGTGTCAATGCTATGTACAGTTGTCCCTCTGTATCTATGGATTTGGTAATCCATGGATTTAAATATTCACAGCTTGTAAATATTATTTAAAAAATAATAATCCAAAAAAGCAAACCTTGATTTTGCCATCTTATATAAGGGACACCATTTTGCGATGCCATTGCATATAATGGGACATGAGTATTCATAGATTTTGGTATCCACGGGGGGTCTTGGAACCAAACCACAGCGAATATGAAGGGACAACTGTACTGACAAGTTTAAATGAGCTGGGACTTTGCCCTTGGGGTGCATGGACTGGATATGAAAGAAAGAAACAGTTAAATGAACAATTTGAATTTTAAAAATGTATTCAATCTGCCGTTTTTCACTTTTTTATTTCTTTACTGCAGTTTTACAGATAAATCTTGCAAGGGATGAAAGAAATGTGTGAATATTATCCCTGTTTTGCCAATGAGAAGTGGTAGCATAGATAGAGAAGGAAAAAAGTCCTCAGCTCTTTCTGTAACAGCCAAAACAACTTTTGCTTTCCAAATAGCATCTTTGATAGTTAGCCACCTTGAAAACTGATCCAAATAATCTGGCCAGCTGTCACAAAATAGTAGTGTATAGAACAAGTTGTTATTATTCTGCTATAGAAGGCTCAGTTCAAATGTAACAGCAAGCATAATTTGTTGCTCCATGAATAAATGACTCATGCTCAACCTTTGTGCCCTTAGTTTTTATTGTAACATCCAAGTGCAGGGAATGGTGCTTTAGTTAAGCTCTAATTAGGCAGAAACAAGCAAGGATCAGACTGATTCCTGAACTAGAATTCCCTGAAATTGGACATCATGGGAACTATGGTTTGTGCAATACTGGAAGCAGAAGTTTCTGTTATTTTCCCCTTGCACAGGAAGGAGTTGAAATGGCACATGTAAACCACAGCTTGCATGTCCATTGCACATGAACTGGGATTAACTGCTGTTACCCAATTTGCATGGGGTCTGTGGAGACCCTCTAATGTCTGAATATTAAAACAGGGAATATTTAATTAGCTCAATTATGGCAGCCAGAGGACGGGCAACAGTGGGACCTTTTAACCTATGTATACTAGTACTAAGGAGGAGACTTTTCGCCAAAAGGTAAAATTAAATGATCTTTATTGGAAAATAATATCACAACACTCATGCAAACACTCAAGCACTCACACAAGGCTATTGAAAGCAGTAGGAAGTATTTGGATAGACGAATAGAGTAAGGGGTTAGTGGGTTATACTGTATCGATTCTGCAGAGCAGAGATCGTGAGGTAAACTGACAGTGAGGAAGTCAGATGATGGCCTGGTTACACAGCGTGACGTGGAGTCCAAAGGAAGTGGAACTGTGCACAATTTGGTGGTGGGTTAGGGTGATATTTATATGAACTAATTCCCCTGCAGGGATAAGAGTTGTGAGTGAAATACAATGGTTCTCAGAGGTTCCCAAGCCAAAAACAAAGGGTACTCTGGAAGAGTTAATGATCTTTAATGATCAATACTTTTGAAACTGAATAGGAAAACAGGCAAGGTCTTTTTTTGGAAGGGAGCAGGAGAGGAAATGTCTGTTTCACAAGCAATAAGGTCTCTTGCTATCACTGAGTGGATTAGTGACTGACTCACCTCCAGGTGTTGTGTCTTACTCGAGAGTATTTGTTTTTGCGAATTTCCACAGGCCCTTACCTTGGTCTTGCTTGAATCCCACCTTGGTGTTAAGGGGTCCCTGGTTTACCTGCAACCATGTGGATGACCACCTTAGCCAAATTATTAAATATAGCCAATTATTTGATATCCAAGATAGGGGCTATCAGGGTAGATAACACTGCCTCTTTTGGAAAATTTCTACAGTGCTGTGTCTTGTTCTCTCACTCTTAATTAATTAATTTTAATTTTTTAATTTTTAGGTATTTATACCCCGCTCTTCAGCCACAAAGGCTATCAGAGCGGCTTACAATTTTGTTTTTAAGCAATAGCAATTTACACATCTACACTGCATTAAGCAGTTTCCAATGTGTATTAGCTAATTGCCCCCACAAGCCGGGTACTCATTTTACTGACCTACGAAAGGATGCAAGGCTGAGTGAACCTTGGAGCCTGCTGGAATCGAACTTGCAATGTGGTGACTTGCAGTACTAGCATTTAAGGCCCGGAGGGCCCCAGGACTGCATGTGTATACAAGTGAACATTTGTGCACACACAAAAGTGTGGAGGAATCCTGCACAAGATTGCTGGGGTTGGGGAGAGTTTAGCTATACAACTATTATTCATTCTATTACTACACCTCAGCCTTTCCTTCCTTCCTCAAGCCTTGCTGATCAGGTATATGACACTCCTCACCCAAAGACTGTAGAAAAGTTATATGTGAACACAGTGTGCAAAAAGTGCAACTACTCTTCCCTTTGAATGGATATTTTTACAGGGAAAGTTAGAGCACCAGACCCATATTCAGAAATTCATAGGCGCTAGACAGAAGCCATGTAAACCTGTCTCATAATCTGACTCTGATAAAAATGGCCTAAATTTCCATGGACAAAAAACACAATGAAATAATAACAATCGAGTGCAGGGCAATTTATAGACATGGGCATACCTCAATTAAGAAAGCCTCTCTGTTTTGTGAAGTCTTTTAATGCTTGCACTTTTCCAACTTGCCATCTCTCGACCTGGAACTTTTTAGCAGCATTGGCATTGGTAAGAGGGACTTGTGAAACCAAGACTTTGGAGATTTTCAGACTGGGGAAATAAACCCCGAGGAGATAGGGCGAGAAACGGGGCTGTTCTGCAGCCAGCACTCTGTTTTGCACACTCCCATCCTCCTCCCAATCTCCATTTGTTCTCCCTCTGTCCTACTTTCATTTTCCTTCTGCTATTTTCCACTATTTTTTACTAACGAAGAACTTCCGTTAGTAAAAAATCGCAGGAGGAAAATGAAAGCAGGATGGAGGGAGAACAAATGGAGATTGGGAGAAGAATGGGGGCGTGCGAAACAGAGTGCTGGCAGCAGAACAGCCCCGTTTCTCTCCCGATCTCCACGGGGGTTATTTCCCCTGTCTGAAAATCTTCTTTTAGTGTCATATTGCAGCAATGTGTCTGCAGTAAACAAGACATTAAAGCTTGAGCTAGGGAACAATGGGATTGTGCTCTAGCCTGTCCAATTGCAGCTGGGTGTGCCTCCCTATAACAGGCAAGGTAAACAGCAGCTGCCTCTAGAACTCCTTACTGAACATGCATGAATAGCAAAAGAGAGAAAAGGGGAGAGCAGATAAACCTGCCTCACAAGCCCCACCCACCCCACCATATTAAAAATGCAGAGATCTACAGTTGTCCCTCCACATTCGCGGGGGTTAAGGCCTTGAGACCCCTGCGAATGTGAAAAAATTGCAAATAAAAAAACCTCCCCCCACTCGCCCGCAACCCCCCCACCGCCCTTCCAAAGTGGCGACAGGGCTTTTTGAGTCCCATTGTGACTTAGGAGAGCATGGGGGTGTCTAAAAAGCCTCCCGCCCATCTGGCTAACACCTCCCCTGCCGCCTACTGCCTTCCCGAAGTGCCTATGGGGCTCTCTAGCCCCATACCCACTTCAGGAAGGTCGGGGTGGCGGTGGCTGGGAGGTTGGTTGGTCTCCCCCCATCCTTCCCAAGGCGGCTCTGGGGCTTTGAAGCCCTGGAGCTGCCTCGGGAAGGCCAGGGAAGGCGGCATGCGGGCGGGCAGGAGGAAGGCTTGCCAGCCTCTCCCTGGCCTTTGTAAGGGGGCTCTGGAGCTTTGAAGCCCCCGAGCCACCTCTGGAAGGCCAGGGACAGTGGCGGGTGGGTGGGAGGGAGGCTGTCCATCCTCTCCCCGGCCTTCCTGAAGGGGCTCTGGGGATTGACAGCCCCATAGCCACATTGGGAAGGTTTGGAGGGGTGGAGGGAGTATAGCGGAGAGGCTTTTCAGCCCCCCCACCTCCCAATGCCACGACAAGGCTTGGAAAGCTCCATCACGGCTTTGGGAAGGGTGGGGGGCTAAAAAGCGCCTTTCCCACCAACTTCCCGCTCTCCCGGGGCTTGGCTCTCCACCCCAAATGGAGACAAGCCCCAGGAGAGTGGGGAGTTGAGTGCCTGGTTTGCTCAGCAAGCATTCCGTTTAAATTGGCTCCTCTCCCTTGCGTGGGAGGGAGAGAAGCTGATTTAAATGGGGTGCTTGCTGAGCAAACCGCAAATTATCAAAACCGCGAGAGTGAAAGCCGCAAATGTGGAGGGGCAACTGTATAATTTTGAACACCAGAATGGAAATCATAAGAAAATTGGAGGTTAGTGAAAGAAAGAAAGAAAGAAATCATTCCTGGATGCACTTTGGAACAAGCTTTCAAGTGTTCTCTAGAAGGTACAGAGTGCTTTTGTCTACTTATGCAAGGTTTACCTGACTAGGGCCAAATCCACACTACACAAATAATCTGGTTTGAAACTGGATTATTTGCCATGGCTCTTCTCATGAAATCCTGGGATTTGTAGTTTGGGGCAGCATCAGCACTCTTTGGCAGAGACCTTGTAAAACTACAAACCTGAGGATTCCATAGGAAGGACCCATGGCAAATAATACAGTTTCAAACTGAATTATTTGTATAGTGTGGATTAGGCCCTGGTTGTTTCATTTCACTTGTGCATATTGTTAGTTTTGGATAAAACACTTGCTGAAGCATATTGCTGCTGCTGCTGTTGCTACTGCTGCTGTTGTTATATTTATTTACATCCTGCCTTTCCCCATCTGGGAATCAAAGCAGCTTACAAATTTAAAACAGAGAGAGCTAAAAAAATTACGTCACACAAAAGTTTAAAACAGACAATCGATAAAATTAAAAGTAGTTAAAAGTAAAGTGTTAAAAAAAGAACAAATATAAATAACATCACACATGAAAGGCTTTTGTCTCCATGAGGAGACTGCCCTCAAATCCCTGCTAAAACAAACAAGTCTTCACTTGCCTAGAGAAGGACAGCAGGGAGGGTGCCAGTTTAACCTCTCTAGGAAGGGAGCTCCAGAGCATGGGAGCAGTCACTGAGAAGAAACATTCTTGTGTTCTTACCAGAAGTTGCAGCAAAGAGAGGACTTCTGTGAGGATGCTGAGACAGGTGTTGTCTACATGAAGGGGAAAAACAGGAATTGATGTGCGCTGATGCCAATTTGAATTGATCACCAACAATGGTCCACCCTGACCTCACATCGGGAGGCATGGAGACACACTATCCACAGTGCTGCAGCCTTGTTTGAGAACTCACGCCGAACAAGTCTTGAAGAGAAACAACAACGCAGAAAGAATCACAACCCAGAAACATCACCCAAGGAGACCTTCTGCTGTGCTTTCTGCAAACGGACATGTTTATCTCGGATTGGCCTTTTCAGTCATCAGCGCGCTTGCAGAAAACACTGGATGAGTCCTCCCTGAAAAGCCAGAGAGAGAGAGAGAGAGAGAATGCCAATTTGAAGCAGCTTCGATTTGTCTTAATGTTTTTGGTTTTTTTGTTTTTCTTTTTGGCAAAATCTCAGGCATGCGAAGCTGTCTGCTTCTGTTATCCCAACGGGCATGCCTGTGAATCTAGATGCCAGGCGCAAGTGAATTACTTGCATTTTTATTCTCACCAGTTGTTGCTGCTGAACAGAATTTTTTTTGAAAAAAGCATATCTAAGGTGCTAAAGTGTGATATTCCATCTAAATAAATTTTTAAAAGGCAGTTTCATCGTCTCAGTACACAATCACTAAGGTGAAAATCCAACCTGATGGTTCCGGGTGCTTGCCTTGTGCTATAGCAAGCTCTGCCACCTGTGTATGGCTGACCAATCAGCTTTCCACTTCCACTTCTATAGGGAATATGAATGAATGCGAATCGGATTGTCCCAACAAGTGGGAATGTACATTTCCCATGGAGCTTTTAAAAAACTTTGGGAAAAGCCACAAAGGCTTTTCCTGCAGAGTTTTTGGTGGATTTGGCCCCCTTCCTTCTGAATACTGTGGATTGATACAGGATGGCATTTAGACAAATTGTATTCTCCTTGAATTCTATGAAGAGTATTTTCACCGTTTTAGAGAACTCCAGAGAGAAGGGCCTAGCTTCTGTTGTTGTAGTACAGGAAGCTATCCCTATTCTTTCCTGGTTATGTCTACAGACATTATCAGACTAGTGTCTTAAAACACTGTAATAGCACCAGTAAGAAAGGCAGAAACATCATGGTATTATAACAAAAATGATCAAACAACCACCACTAGCATTTTAAAAACAGGATTAAAGGTCCCACGACAGCAGCACTTGTCTTTACATTACTTTCTAATTACACTGTATTCGCAATTTGCACTGGCCTGAGCATGCTCCTTTAAGAGAAATGTCCACTTACTTCCATGTTAGCCTGAACACAAGATCTTGACAGTTCTTGCGAAAAGATGCGAGTCCATGTATAAACACCGAAAACACTTTAAAAAACCAAATTAAATACACAGATAAGCCCTGAAACAAATGTAAAAACTTGCCAGCAATATGGGACAGCTCATAAAAAGAGCATCCTGTCAATTGTTTTCACATTGTCACCCAAATGTTTTCTTGGTGGCAATGGATCGGAATAGAGGACCTCTCATTCATGCTGTATTCTTGTGATTACAGCAGGATTTGGTTTCGCATACTCCTCAATACCCTGAAAATAACGATATTGAGGAGCTATTCATGGCTTAACCCATGAATAAAAAGTGACACCTTATTTGTGGCTGGCACACATGGCCACGGGAGGAGGATGACATCGTCTGATAATTTCAGCCTGTTACGTTACTATTGCTTCATAATGACATGATTTTCGCCTTGTCTGATAAAGTCCTGCCTCTGGTACCCAACTTTCTATTAAAGTAGTAATGCCCAGGCACACATCTACTTTGTTAATTGATACATGCACCTGTACTCCTGACAGTTCCACAACTTTTCTACAGATCACCTGAATGAAGCATCAGCTGCAGCTTGAGAATCTGTGATCTAAAGTAAGTATTTTCACCATTAGTAGAATATAAATATTTACTGCCAAGTAGATCTGACTGAATACAGCAGAATTTGACTGTCAAAAACAACACCAAAATATTCTCATAATTGCAGTGCACAGCTGCAGAACTAGGTACACCAGCTACTATGAAGTCCTATTGCACTCAGGTCCAGACTGCATGTACAGCAATGAGCTACAGCACTTCAGGCTGCAGGTGTGTGACTGTTTTTCAGAATAGTGCCTTGCATTCAAAATTACAACAGTAATCCTGCAGACTAGAAGAGAGGGCACATATCTTTCTATTTGTGGAGAAATTTTGTTTGCTTGTGTTTATCTTACATACAAGAATGTTAAAATCTGGACTTTTTCTCACCTGTCTCTAAAGTGGTACAGCCCATTCCCCCTCCCACATTTCATTGCCTCCCATCTTGCATCCTGCCACCTGCAGACTGAGCACCAATGAGATATTCATATGGGTAAATATGCTTAAGATCAGGTTGCCAGTACAATGCAAGTACCTTTTTAAAAAGCTAGGGACTGATATGCAAGCTGAGAGCAGTCTATTTGCATGTTAAGCAAGTACAAGCAGAGAAGGAGAGATTGAGAAAAGGAAGGAAGCAGCTGACAGTTTTTAATGAGTGATAATTACTAAGGGGAGAGAGGGTCACTCAGTCAGATGACTCAGAAAATCAATTATTTGGCCATGTTTCCTTCAAACCACATTTAAGAGAAACTCAACTTCCTTCCGGTTTAAGAAGAAGCAGTAGATATTTCAAAGCAAGTAGCAGATACAAGTGGGGGGGGGATTGACTGGACACCAATGGAAAAAATAAATTCTGAAATGTGGAATCATTAATTCCCAGTGCATGAGATTAAACTTTAATTTTAAAATGTAGAACTTCCATCTTCATGGGTATGTGTGTGGGGCGGGGAGGGGGTGTCTTAACAGGCATAAGTTGACATTGGTCACCAAGCCAATTTTTTCTTTCCTAGGGTCGTGGATTTCTTGTTCTAAGGGGAGGAAAAAGACATTTTGTATTTGTGATTTGGAAACTCATTCTTTAAGTAGTTTTCCCACTTGTTCAAGGAAAAAATCATAGTCACATTAAAGGTTCAAGCAATTGCATCTAGTGTGCTGCTTCTGCAGTGCATTTGTACCATTTTAACTGGCAGGGGCTGCATTTGGAAATGAAAAACGATAATATATACTATTGTACAGGAACATAAAGACACTAGTAGTAGCACAGAGGAGCCAAACACTGTGTGGTTTATTTCTTGTTTCCAACTATTGCTCCTTTTTGCAGAACATCATAGTCTCAGCATTAAGCTTCATTTTTCACCAGCCCCATTAAACATTATGTATAGTACTCCTTGATAGTACTCAGCAGAGCTGCTGAGAATCCCATATTTTCAAAGACCTTTGTTTTGGCAGCACTAGCCCTGAAAAACTGTAGAAATTCTGCCTTATTTATTTTAGGAGCAAGTTTTCCATCTTTTGCATATGTCTTAAGGTGGCTAATGAAATCATGTGATAGCAAATACAGAATTCATAATGAGTAGAGCAAAAATAAATTTTAAAAAATCAGTGGCAGTAATAGAGAATGAGAGTGAGCAAGCTTGATGTTGTCTTAAAACAAGACTGCCACCACTGCCAGCTTGGAAGTATACCCAGCATTAGGTTTTATGGAGTGTGGGAAATAAAGCTAGACCTTTCTTAGGACCTATAGGGTGCACTGCTGAAAGCTATTTTTAGAACTTGGTAATTTTACTTTTTATTGGCCATCCTGGCTAGAGGATGCTCAAATTTTAGGAAGTTGCAACATCGCATCATGAAATTTGCTTCCAAATCCCCCTAGAATTAGCAGAGATGAGAGAAACCCATGCCACACAACCAGCATCCAATGTTGCTCCCTTCCACAGTACTTGGTACCTGCCTACTTATGTTTGTTTGTTTTTTGACCGCAATACCAAAGGGTTTCTACCATAGAGAACTGGAAATCAGGCTTGCTTCCATACATCTTAGAGACACAGATAAGACATGCTGAAATCTGATTCGTTTGACTATGCCATTTGGGAGGCTTGGTATTTTGGGGGGCTTGTGTTTTCTTATATTTTGTACAAGATCTGTTTCTTCGTACCGGAAGAACCAGATGATGGGTATCATTGCTAGTCTTCTTGGGCTTGTACATACTCCCTTATCACTCACAGAACTTTCATGGTGAGCTGGAGCCAAGGCATATATATAAATTAACACCTGTGGAGGTAGGTCCATTGCATACAGTCTTTCATCAACCTTTATCAGAAGATTATCAAGCTACCTATCATTATTATGTATTTAAAAGGACCTTCCACTTTTCTGTCTTAGTTAGATGCAAGCAGCCCAAGAGAACCTGCACCATCAAATCAATTAAAATGGTAATGAAAAAGCTTGTCAAACAACCAAATAAATAGTACACATCAGACCATCATGTACAACACTAGTGTGTCTGGCAGGAAAACAAACACAAACCAAACCTTCTGCAGGCCAAAGGCATGCAAAAACAGAAAAGTCTGCAACATCTGGGAGGAACCCTACTAGATCCCCTGAGGCAGGGCATCCTAGGTGCAGCAACAGAGAGCCCTCTTACAAAGTCCTGCCAAATGAATTTCACATGATGGCAAAAGGCAGAATGTACAGCAGTTCTCTCCACCCCCCCTCCACTACAATTATTTCAGAGAGCAGGTCACTCTGGTCCAAAGCCTTTCAAGTAGGGATGAAGGAAGAATGGCCTTCCAGATGTTGTTGGATTACATCTCCCTTCATCCCTCGCTATGGTAGCTAGGGATCATGGGAACTGTGCATGCCTACAACTTCTGAAGGGCTACATTCCCTCGTCCCTGCTTTAGAACTTTAAAGGTAATGATAACCAGCACTTTGAAATGAGCCTGAAAGTGAAGTCTTTTAGGACTTTATCAGATGTGTGAAAAAATGTGTCATAAGGACGTGATGATAACACAGAAAGGCAAAATTATCAGATGACATCATCCTCTAGCCATTCCAGGGGCATAGTGTGGGCATGAATAAGGCACCCCTTTTTACTGACAGCTTAGCCCATCAATAAAAAAGTGAAGCCTCATCCATTCCAGCGCTACGTCCTGGGAATGGCTGAGGATGTGGGTGTCTGATAATATCACCCTTTCTGTTATCATCCCGTCCTTATGGGACACGTGTTTTTGGGGGATGTGGTTTTTTGCTGCGGTTCCTTGTGTCTGATAAAGTAGCTAGTCCAGTGCTACTCAAGGTGTGGTCTGTTTGCCTGTCTATGGGCCATCAGCTGCTGCTCCTGATAACATTTAAAGCCTTAAATGAGTTGTGACCTTGATCCTTGAGGGAGTGCCTCTCCCTATACGATGGGTCCTTGATATCTGCTGGAGTTTGGTTCCAGGACCCCCTGTGGATGCTCAAGTCCCATTATATACAATCACATAGTAAAATAGTGCCCCTTATATAAAATGGCAAACAGCAAGGTTTGTTTTTTGGCTTTATTTTTGGGGGAGGATATTTTGAAGCCATGGATGGTAGAGTCCATGGATGCAGAATCCATGGATACAGAGGGCCAGATGTATATGCCTGCCCAAGAAACGAGGTCTGTTGAAGAGGTCATCCTCTTTGTCCCACCAGTAGGGCAATAGGCTATGGGAGGACATGGCAGAGGGACTTCTCTGCTGTTGCACCCCAGCTATAGAATACCTTCCCCTCAGGGGAATGACTGGTGCCAACAGCAGTGTCATTCCAGCACCACGTCAAAACATGGCTTTCTATTAAAGCCTTTTGGCGCCTAACTGATTTTATTCCATTTGTACATGTGCTATGCTTTGCATTATTTTTAATTGTTTTAACTGGTTTTAGAATGTTTTGTTTTAAGTAGCCCTGCTCAGGTCTTGCAGACTCAGGGCTGTAGCTTCCTTGACTGAGTCTATCCATCTGGAATGTGGTCTTCCTCTTTCCCTTCTGCCTTCTACCTTACCAAGCATTATAGTCTTTTCTACTAAGACATGTCTTCTCGTGATATAGCCAAAGTACGACAGTCTCAATTTAGTCATTTTGGCTTCCAATGAGAGATCAGGCTTGATTTCCACTAGGATCCATTTATTTGTCTTTTTAGCAGTCCACAGTATCCACAAAACCCTTCTCTAGCACATGTGGCTTGTGGACACCACATTTCAAATGAGTTGATTGTCTTCCTATCAGCTTTCTCCCCTGTCCAGCTTTAACAACCATACATAGAAATAGGGAATATGGTGGCATGGACCATCCTAACTTCAGTATTCATTTATATATCTTTACACTTCAGGATCTTGTCTAGTTCCCTCATAGCTGCCCTTCTAAGTCATAGTCTTCTTCTGATTTCTAGACTGCAGTTCTGACCAATGACTGAGGCTAGGTATGGAAAATATTGAACTATATCAATGTCTTCATTGCCTACTTTAAAGTGATGTAAACCTCCTGTGGTCATTCTTTTTGTTTTCTTTATGTTCAACTGTAAACCTGCTTTTGCACTTTCTTCCTTGACTTTCTTCAGTAATCGTTCCAAGTATTTGGTATTTTCTGCTAGTACTATGGTGTCGTCTGCATATTGTAAAGTGTTGATGTTCTTTCCTCCAAGTTTCACACCTCCTTCCTCCAGGTCTAATCCTGCTTCACATATGATATGTTCAGCTACAAGTTAAACAGACAGGGTGATAAAATGAAGCCTTTCCTGACCCCCGTGCAAATTGGTAACCATTTAATTTCTCTGTATTCTGTCCTAACAGTAGCCTCTTGTCTCGAGTAGAAGTTACGCACCAGTACAATCAATTGTTGTGGTACACCCATTTCTTTAAGAGTGATCCTTAGTTTTTCATGATCTATACAATCAAAGACTTTGCTGTATTCTATAAAAGGCTGGTTTTCTTTTGAAATTCTTTGGTGACTCCATTATCCAACGTATGGTTGCAACATGATCCCTACTGCCTCTTCCTTTCCTGAACCCAGCTTGGACATCTGGCATTTCTCACTCCATATATGGTAAAAGTCTTGTAGAATTTTGAGCATCACTTTGCTTGCATGGGAAATTAATGCAATGGTCCTATGGTTATTGCAAATCCTGGTGTCCCCTTTTGGGGGCGGGATTGGAATGCTCTATTGGTAATGCCATCTGTTCCTGTTGATTTATTTCTCCCAAGTGCTCTGAGTGCAGTTTCCACTTCACGTTCTAAAATTGGATGTTCGTCTTAATATGCTCTTCCTCGAATGAATCTGTCACCCTTTCATTAGTATATGTCTTAACTTTATCTAAATTGATTTCACTGTTTGTTGCCTTTTGATCTTCGGATATAGGCTGGGATATAAATATTTTAATTAATAAATTTTAAATGGCAAGTTTTCAGGAAAGAAACAGTAGTAGCCAAAAGACAGAAATATGTTACCAATCCCTGCCACGTCAGAAAAATAAATGTCAGTCCCTGAAATCAGAGCCTGAGAAGCACTGGTTTAGTCAATGAAGATGGTTTTGAAAATGTGTGTGGAGGGGCTACTTTGAGCCAGAAGTCTAGCACTTGCATTTGAAACAAGTTGAAGTTTCTAGGTGCTCTTCTTCTAGAGAGGTTCCACACAAGATTGCATTGAAATAGTCCAGTCTAGATGTAACTAAAGGTTTGTGTGGTTGGATCCTCCTCCCCGCTCCTCCAAAATAGGACACAGTTTCTACAACAGTCCAGGTTGATCAAATATATGCCTACTACAGTTGTCCCTCTGTATCCACGGATTTCGTATCCATGGATTTAAGTATTCACAGCTTGAAAATATTCTTTAAAAAATAATAATCCAAAAAGCAAACCTTGATTTTCCCATCTTATGTAAGGGACACCATTTCACTATGCCATTGCATATACTGGGACTTGAGTATTCATGGATTTTGGTATCCATGGGGGGTCCTGGAACCAAGCCCCAGTGAATATGAAGGGACAACTGTATATCTTTGCAACGTTGTAATTCTCATTTGTGGTTTTTCCATGCACAGCCTGTTTGCTGACCCTTACTGTATGTGAGGACTTTCACAACAGAGGCTGGATGGCCATCTGTCAGGGATTTTCTGCATGGCAGGGGGTTGGACTGGATGGCCCTTGTGGTCTCTTCCAACTCTACAATTCTATGATTCTATATAAAGAGGTGCTGAGATTTTAAAGATTTTTCATCCAAATTGGATTTTTCTCCAGTTTTTAGGACTTGCAACATCCCATCATGAAATGCCTCAAATTCCCCAAGCGTTAGTACAAGTACAATAGTGCATTGAAGGAGTGGTCATTTGTATTTCTCGTTTGTGTATGTATTCCTCATTCATTTGTTTTGCTTAAAGTAACACCAAACATATTCCCCCAAAAGAAAAAAAAATCTGTCCAGTTATAAGCAAAAGCAGAAAGAGTTGAGACACCACTAAAGAATTTAAGCTAGGGCCACATTTGCTAAAGGGCAACAGAAGAGTGTCTGTGCAGCTCTATAAATTCAGGTCATATGATGAGTTTGCCCAACTGGTGGCTTCCATGTCAGTGATGGGTCTCCCCTAGTTTCCAAGCCTGATTTTAAGGAAACCATCCAAAGTGCTGATCCCTATCCTCCAAGTATGTTCAGCATCTGAGACAACTCCTTTGAAGTTCAGACTAAAAGCCAGAGCAGATTCATCATCCTGCCCTACAGTACTATGATAGCTGTTCCACCTTATATCCAGCAGTTCAGATGCAGGGAGATCCTCCTGTGTCAGTCCCATCTAGGATTCCACAATTCTGAGGGAGCGAACTATATTTGTTCCAAAAGCAACAACCCATACCCTATGTATCAGTTCTATAGCCCTGAGCAACAAATGTCAGGAATCATTTACCTAAAAGTGGCCCAAAGAGCTCACACCCTGAATCCCCTGACTTACCTACACTTACCTGCCACAGATGACAGGACAGAGGAAGGGCTACAAGGACTACATAGAGCCTCCCCCTGATATTGATATATTATGCCTCTGCAAGCAGATGTTAAGACAATGTGGCAGCTCAGTTACTCACGGTCCTATAACCCTGCACTGATACTGGTACATAGAAATGTATTACTATGGGAAGAGAGCATTAATTTGCACCATAAACTACAGGCTGCATGTGGCCCCTGGACCCCACTTTTGTGGCCCCTGAAGTGGGCACCAATCCCCCCATATATTTTTGCATGAAAACAAGACAGAAAATCCCCCAAAGGCATGAAAACACGTGAAAACACAGATACAATCCCACCAGAACACCCCACTACCTCCAAATGCCTGTTTTCTTCCATAGTTCCTCTCAAAATGGTGATAGGAAGTTATGCAATTTCATTTCCAGTTGCCATTTTTTAATTAGTTATATATACCACGCTCTTCAGCCACAAGGCTATCAGAGCAGCTTACAAATTGTTTTAAGCAATAGCAATTTACACATCTACACTGCATTAAGCAGTTTCCAATGTGTGTTAGCTAATTGCCCTCACAAGCTCAGTACTCATTTTACCAACTTATGAAAGGATGGAAGGCTGAGTGAACCTTGGAGTCCTCTGGAATTGAACTAGATTTGAACTTGAACTCAAAATGATTTTGAGAGGGACTATAGAGGAAAATTGAGACATTTGACCTTTCAGGGGTAGTAGTTGCCCACTCCTGGTGTACATGTTTTACAGTCAGTGGGGACTCTTGTGTAAGTGAGGCAGTGAAATTCTAAACCTTTAAGGATCTATCCAAGGTAATCTGAACTTTAAAGGAGCTACTTGAGGTACGAGTTTGGGGGATAGGGCTCAGCACCCTGGATAGCCCCTTTAAAGTTTAGATTACAACCCAAAGCAAATCCACACACACACCTGAACTGAAAGCTACCAGCCACCACCATTTATAGTGCATGATGCTCAGGGATAAAGACCACATTCAGTGACAACATGTTAAGAACTGTTATGGACATGGGCCCTTGTGGACCAACCATCATGACCCTGCTCTCCCCACAACTCACATAAACTTTTCTGGTGAGCTTAATGAGTTGCTACACAAAATGGGTAAGATGTTCTGCAAAGGAATCAGAACAATAAACATAAAGACAGACAGAACATTAGCCCTTCTTTCACAATTTGAGGTTTCTTTCCCTGCCCAGCCCAATATGCCCTGGAGCCCGAGGGCAGCCCTCTGAAAGTGTTTTTAAACAAACCAGACTTCCTCTGTACAGCTAGTGTGGGCTGAATATTCCTGAGGAAGGAATTACTACAACAGCCACCTGCTGCTTATGGGCACATTAACATTTGAGCAGTGATTTTGAGACGGAAAATGATGTTACTTTACAATTACTCTAAGTCTTAGAGAGGAAAAGAAGTCCCAATGGTTAGCCCAAAGAAAAAGGGGAAGGGGAAGTGTTGCCTCTGATTACTAAACAGGTAGGAAAGAATAAGAAATTCTGTACTAAGCAGAATCTAAAGTAGCCTCTTCCTTTCCACTTGCTTCACATCCCTGTAATACACAAGGTAATACTTAGCTTAATTAATAGATGTCTCCACAGAACTTTTGATATCCTCATATGATAGCCTCAGTTAATTTTCAGTACATTGTATAGTCGTCCCTCCACATTTGTGGGTTAAATATTCATGGTTTTGATTATTTCTGGATTTGATTAATATGTTCTCTCTAGGTATTTGTAGGTCCTCCAGCACAATTCTCTGGTCAACTTCTGATGTAAGTTGACCATAAAATCACACTGGAAGTCCTTCAAATGCCTGGAGAAGTATTCTCTCAGGTTAAAAATAATAAATAAATAGCAGGCAATATTCACATTTTTCCATGGGCTGCTGCACCTCTATCCCACATAATATTTGAGGAATGACTGTATATTCATTCACATATATTGCTCTTCTTCCTGTCTTCTGTTGGAAAATATAGTTTGCAGTCCAATAAGTGGAAATGGGTTTGCTATTGAAGGGTTAACTGAGAAGGCATATGAGATGAACTGATGTAACTTCCTGAAGTTTTACTATTGGGTAATCTGGGATGAAGGGGAGTGTCTGAGGGTTCTTCTTTGTTCCAGAAGCCATGATCCTTAACAATCCTCATGGACCTTTGAAGCCAGAGGACCCGAAAGGGGTGTCCTGAATATAGTTTTCTAACAATGTAGTTTTAAAGTATTTTTAACTAGTTTTAGTCTGTTTTGATGGTGTTTTTGTTTCCTGCCACGAATGAGCTCTCTAAACTGTGAGTAAAGAAGTATTTGTACTTTTTAAACTAACTTTTGAGTCTTGAGTGGTTATTTTGCAAGTTAAACAACTTGGGAAAAGACAAAGGGTGATTGGTTACTTACTAAGCAGTGTTTTTACATGTATGCTAACATTCTAATGCTAGATGCTGCTGTGTTAACTCTGAACTCTGCTAAACTGGCAGTATTATCCACTAACGTGTGAAGTACAATGTGGATGTTTAAACAGGGACAAAATACCCTGATATTTTAAACAGTGTATTTTCTACACAATCCAATATCTTCCTCCACCTCTACCTCTTCCTCTTCTTCTCCCCCCCCCCCTTCTTGGTTTCACAGTCTACCCAATTTTCTCAACTGGAGTTTTGGACTACGCATCAATGATTCTATCCAAATAACTAGGCGTTGGGAGTTGGGGTACATTTTTTAATTGGGTTGTTAAAACTTTATTATTAAAAAAAGAAACAGAAAAAAAGAAACAAAAAGAAAAGGGGGAAAGAGAAATACATAGGATATGAAAAAGGGCTTATTTTATGCATTAAAATAAGATGGCCATGTTCCCAAAAACACATGTTCTTTTCTAGAACCAGAGCTGTACCATAGTATGACATGTTCCAAGTAATTTTTGTAATTTTGCTATTATGATCCTGTTTATAGCAATAACACTAAGATGTTTAGTCACTCAGTTTGCATTATCACCAATGCACTCCTCCCTCTCCTTCCCCTCCTCCTCCTCCTCAGTTTCATAGTCTACCACAATGCTTTTCAGGCTGACGTGGGCTGGGGGCAGCAATTGCTTTTTCTGTTGTGTTCCAGGGACTGGTTCCCTATTTCTGTAATGTTCCAGGGACTGGTACAGTGTTTCTTCCCATTAGCTACAATGGTTTCTTTATTCTTGGAAATTTATGATGGGCCAGCAAATTATTGGTTGCAGACTGGCACTGGTCCCTGGAACACCACTTTGAATAGCATCAGACTACCAGATGCTACTGACTGGAGTTTTTGGACCATTAGTGATTCAGATTCCATCCAAGAATCTAAGAATCAATGAGGTATCATCAGACAATGTGACACGTTCCAAGTAGTGTCACCTTTTGCATTACTGTTATTGTTGTTACTGTTATGTCATTTTGATTAAAGTGACACAGACATCTCTGGCAAATTTGCAGACTGCCCCTGTGAAGTGCTGTTCCTTCAGGCCCATGAAAAAGACAGAGATAGCCATTTCTCAACCACCTAGAATCTAAACAGATATGGGCAGGTGAAGAACTGTTGGCTGATTTCAGTTTTTGATAGGAACTCAAATTGAGAGAGAGAGTTTGTAGCTTGTATTAGTATATTTTTAGACATTTATCATAACATAGACTTACCATTTGCACATCATGCTATATCTGATTTGAGAAAACTTTCTAACATGAGGTGGAAGAGTATTACATGGTTAATTCAATACTATCTAGTAGGCTGCATCAGAGAATCTGCAAAATACATTTGGTGTTGCATCAGACAGGAGGTATGATAATGGCACCCTGCCCTGCCTTTATCATGGACAATAAAAGGCAACACAGCCATATGGGCATGGCCTACTTCCAGGTAAAGAAAGGAAACTCCTAACGTGATGGTAAATCAATATTCCCAGGCTGGCCTTCTTCAGATGTGTTGGTCAACAGCTCTAGCCATCCTAGCACCAATGGGAAACATGCTGCTCTCCAGATGTGTTTGACTATAACTCTCACCATCCCATTCAGCACAGCCAATGGCTATGCTGGCTGGGGTGATGGGGTTTGTCGTCTAACACAAATGAAGGACTCCAGGTTGGGGAAATATGGAGTTGATTAATCTGAAGTCTATTGCTAATCCCAACTCGATTGTATCCATTGTTTAGTGGTGAGTCAACACTTACATAAGCCCAGTGTATTCGAGTTGAGGCTACCAATATGATTCTGGCCTAACAAAACAGATGGTGGAAAGAGGAGACAATAGCATACGTTGTAAGCCTCCTTGGGTCCCATTATTGGGAGAAAGGTGGAATATAAATGAATAAAACAATGATGATGATGACGATGATGATGTGGAGTGAGGTCAAGGGGAAATGAAGGCATATGGACAGAGATGTCCCTCACTTCCCCCCATATTATGAAGGGGTGAGCTATAGTTATCTTCCAAGCTGCTTCTTGCATATCTTTAGTGAATCGTCACTGTCCAGTGCTTAAAGCTAAGGTTGCGACTATCTAAAGCAACTTCCAACCAAGTGCTCCCCAGGTGTATTGGACTACAATTCTCATCAGTCCAGCCAGCATGGACATTATGGCTGGGGCCAGAAGGTGCTTATAGTCCAATACCTCTGGAGGACACCCAGGTGGGCCAGCCTGCTCTAAAGACATTCAAATACCACTTCTGAGATTTTTTATTATTTATCAATATTGTTAATTGAGTTTAGGAAATGGAAGACAACTATACTTAAAATCAAATGTAAATTCCAGACAACTTTATACTCAAAAAGAGGAATTAAAAAATGGTACTAGTCACCTGGCCTGTGGAAACACCCCATGCCACATTTACTTCCAGCTACAGCGACACCGGAATCTACAGCATTGCTTAAACAAACCCTTTGTGGCCACCCAGATTGTATGGGAATTTGGAATTACGCCATCTTATGCTGAGGAGTGAGGACTATTCAAACCCTGTATGCCACATATGCTGAGGTTTGACAGCTTCTGCTGCCTCTTTTGTGCCTCCTTCTGTTTTCTTAAGGAATTGTGCCTAATTTAGTAGAACAACATACAGCATGGAGGCCATGTAACATCATGTTCATTTTACTTATTTCTAATGACCTCAGCAGCATGGTTATCCCACAGAGGAACATAAATCTGGCTGTAGATTGTTCTCTGTTTACGGGAATGGAATCATACCTTGGTAACAAAGCATCTTGTTTGTCTTTCTGTGTAAACTTTGGAGTAGAACCGGTCAGGTGGCTAGCTATAATAAGAGTTACATAACTTGTACAATCTCTCTCTCTCTCCTCCCCCCTCTCTTTCTGCACACACATGCTTTCTGGGAAGCTAATGCAAGGGTGGGCAGAAAGTAGGTGGAGACCCACTGGTAGACTTCTGGGTGAATTGCAGTAGACTGCAACATTTCTGATTCCCAACTATTGAATAATATAAACAAGAAAATGACATTTCCCACCTAGGTAAAGAAAGCTTGGGGTAATCAGGGGTAGTAGGCTTTTGTGAGAAAGGACTGTGACCCCAGTTCAGTTCTGGAATTAAAAACTAATTCTTAGTCTCAGAACATGGTTAAGGGCACTCTGGTTTTTCGTTCTACGTATGCCAGATACCTCTTGGTGACTTATTGGCAGCCAGCTATGCTATCGTAGCAACTTTTTAGAACATTGCACAAGGAAGTATCCAATAACTCCTTGTCCAGTGGTTTCCCCCATGGAGTGCAACACCAGCCAGATGGTAGCCAGTCAGCAGCTCTACCCCCCACCCCATCAACCCAGCTGGTCTCTGATTGGCTGTGGGGAAACTTGGAAAGCTTCTTCTGCACCATTATCAAGGTTGTAGCCATGGCTCTCCAAGACCTCTGCAAAAGTACTCTGCCAGGTCTTCGTGCTGGCTTTGTTTGGAGAGTCTTGATGTTATAGGATTTGATTATTTTTTTAAAAAAAGAAAGCCAAAGTAGATCTGACAAGCTTGATCTCTGATCCAACAAGCTTGATATCTCTCATGCATGGTCAACAGCTCAATGGCTAAGAGTTGGGGACTCCAGATTGATCAGGTTTGGTAACAGTAGTTAGACTTTTTATTTTGTTGGCTGGGAAATGAAGTGCAAGCTTGGTAGGAGACTGCCCCTGGGAATATACTCATCTGTTCAGCTGGTTATTTCAGTTTGCAAAATTCTCTCATCAGCAAGTCCCTCTTTCCTCACAGCCAACCAAAACGACAGCAGTTAAATAACTTGCAAGTACCGCTACAAGCACAATTAACCAATAACTCTTCCAGCAAAAGCAAGCAAGCTGAAAATATAACTGCAAGCTAAGCTCTCATCTTTAGGTGAGTTCTTGTTTCCTCAAGAGCACTGGATTCTCATTCTGTGGGAACAAAGGGGACATAACAGAAAACTTAGCTTTCAACACTCCCCCAAACATGAGTCTTTTGCCTTTTGCTATTTAGATTTAAGAACACTGCCAGACGAATAGCTGTCTCAAATGCCATGATGTATCACATAAGGAGTGCATCCATCTAACAGCTTCTCAAACTGTCCCTGCATCCACATGGTAAAAGAGCCCTCCTATAGGAAATGTGATTGCAACCCAAAGCTGAATGAAGTTAATGGGAAAGGTTAGTATGGGCCCTGAGAATGAATTATCTAGCCTCTTCTGCCCAGTAGACACAGTCATCTTAAAAGTGAATAAACAAGACTTCAAGCTTCCCCTTGGTGTGGATGTTATAACCAGGAAATTGGTCTATGTGATAACACTACAGGCAAAGGGCTTGGATACAACTAGTTACTGGTAGTTAATTTATTTCTCCCCTCACGACTGCATGGAATCATAATTGTAATTTGGTTATGGTAACTGCACTCCTTTCAAGGTGTCCATATCATTTTTAGTTCCCTTTTTATTACAGAGATGTGGTGTGACTGAATGGTGGTAAAGGAATACCACATGGTTCAAACACTGGGTTGTGCTGCTGCCTCATAGGTGTTGAGATGATAATGAGGTGGATGGGAGGAGAGTATGTTTTGTACCAAAGACCAGTTTGTAACATTCAGATTTTTAGAAGATTTTTAAAAATTCAGATTTTTTCATTACTTTTGAAAGATGGGAAGTAAAGTGTTACTTGTAAATTTTAATTATAATTATAACTATCTACTACTTTGGGGATGATGATGATGATGATGATACAGGTTGACCCCTGTATCCATGGATTCATATGCATGGTTTCATTTATTCACATCCGGGGAAAAATATTCTCTCTAGGTATTTCTAGGTCCTCCAATGTGATTTTATGGTCAACTTCTGGTGTTAGTCTCATTAAGAATAATAGGGTTCCTTGTTATCCATGATTTCAGGTATCTGGAGGTGTGTGTCTTAGAATGTATCCTCCATGGCTATGGGGGTCAACTTTAATAAGCATAAGAATAATCCCCAGTCAGAGGACATTTTCAGACACGGAAAAACAGCTTCTTGCCACGCAAGCAGCCTCCAGAACAGTATCGAGGCTGCTGCACGGCAAGGGTCCATTTTGGACGACGCTGTTTCTCTCTCGGCGTCGTCTGTGACTGTTGCGGCCAGCACTGGAGGCGGCCGCACTATTTTTTACTCACAGACAACTTTTGTGAGTAAAAAATAGCACGGCCGCCTCCAGTGCTGGCCACAACAGTCACGGACGCCGCCGAGAGAGAAACGGTGTCGTCCAAAATGGACACTTGCCACGCAGCAGCCTCGATACTGTTCCAGAGGCTGCTTGCGCGGCAAGAAGCTGTTTTTCCGTGTCTGAAAATGTCCAGTGACTCAAAATGGCTTAAAACAGATACAGCTTCAGAACAGGTAAAAATACAATTAAATTAACAACATAATTTTAAAAAGTTAAGAGAAATACAGTTAAAAAGGCAACAACAAATCAACAGTACAGTACATTCTACAAAACCCTTTCCCACTAAGCAGTCAGCCCTCAAAGGCCTGCTAAAATAAAAAGGTCTTTACTTGCTTACAGAAAGGTAGCAGGGAGGACAGCAGTCTAACCTTTCTAGAAAGGGAGCTTCAGAGCCTTGGAGCAGCCACCAAGAAGACCCTCTCTCATGTTCCCACCAAATGTTTCTGTGAGGGTGTGAGTGGTACATTGGAAGTATAACAAGAACAAATTCATGTTTAAAAGAAACTATCCAGGCTGTGCAGATTGATGTGGCTTTCTGTAACACAGGGTTGCCTGGAGAAATATTAGGACTTTTTCGGACGGGGATTTATAATGGAAGCAGCCTCGTCCCCGTTGCAAGGCTGCTGTGCGGCAGGGGGTCCGTTTTGGATGACGCTCTCCCCTGCTGATACTGTTGTGGAAGTGCTGGGAGGCTGCAGCACCATATTTGGCGATTTTCTAATCACAACTTTCGTGATTAGAAAATCGCCAAATATGGCGCTGCAGCCTCCCAGCACTTCCACAACAGTATCGGCAGGGGAGAGCGTCATCCGAAATGGACCCACTGCCACGCAGCAGCCTCACAATGGGGATGAGGCTGCTTCCATTACAAATCCCCGTCTGAAAAAGTCCTTAGTGTGTGAACTGGGGTGTGATGGTGTCTGCAGTGAGGACTGTAGCTGTTTCTGTGGTCAGGGTAAGTGAGGAAAGAGCAGCTGACATGTTCTCTGGATATATATCTCAGACTGCCTATGAATGATTAAGAGTTTTGTTGTGCTACTGCTGTATAAACAAGCCATAACATATCCATAACATAATATTCAAACATTAGAAACTAGGCATCATTTCCTCACAGTCTAAACAGCAGTCCAAATGGAGATAGACTGACATCAAGGATGAATGAATAGACATTCCTCTAAAGGTAAATGGCCCATTCATCATTAGAACTAGGGTTGTCCAGTCTCAGGCTTACCCCCAAGTCTTAGGGCCTGGGTCTTCCTCCCCCATCCTCAGGGCAAGAGGGAGGAGTCTCAACGTGTTTGTTTGTTTTGTTTAAAAGGCATACTATGTACAACTGTGGCTGATGCTTAATGTATCATGCTTTAACAATGGAATGTTCCCTCATTAGCACTGCAGGTGTGTGTGTAACTGAAACTTATCTGTTTAGTGTATATTGCTTGCCTTGTGCACTCAGTGCCCAGAACAGTCTTTGCCTATGATCTCGAGACATCCATTCCTGCTACAATAAACCATTCTTGATCAATGGAAATTGTGTCAGTGCATGAGTGTTGACAGAGTCATCACATTGATCCTCTGTCATCCCATTTTTTCAGCTGCTTTTTAAATGTCAGAGTTTCTCCTTCTCCTCTTCCTTTCCCTCCTTTCCCTGTGTCCTCAGCTTACTTCAATTGCTGTAAAATGAGTTCAAAGTGCAGGGCAGGGCTGTTGATAAAGGGTGAGCAGAGCTGTTGATAAAGGGTGACTTGAAGGCCTGTAATTCATAGGATCACCATAAGTTGAAGGTGACTTGATGGCAGTTAACAACAACAACAACAGAATTAAAAACAGTTAAATGCAAGACCATTAGGAAGAAAGCAACAAACAGTACATCACATTCCAAAAGATCCTTCCTGCCACTCCAGCCATTGGCCCTCAAAGACCCGCCAAAGCAACAAAGTCTACACCTCCCTGTGGAAGGCCAGCCAGGAGGGTGCCAGCCTAACCTCACTTAGGAAGGGAGTTCCAGAGCCTGGGAACAGCCACTGAGAAGGCCCTCAGTGGAAGCCACCAGCTGCCACTGGTTCAGAGCAAGGTGGCCACAAATAGGTCTCCCTTGTGGTCTTTCCCTTCCTTTTTTTTTTTTTTTTAACCAGGACAGATCCCTCCACAGGTGTAGATTCCTTCTGAGAAGGAACCCTGGAGAATAAACAGTTACCAAGGCAAGAGGTCCAAAACCACAAGTAAGGCTCTCCTACTCATTCCAAGGGACAGGTGTAGCCAAATGTTCCAGGCTGCCAAAATAAATACATACCTGTCAGTCATCTATCTATTCCTCAGCCCTTATGGAGTCTGGCAGCCTTCCCAAACTACACTGCTCATCCCCTCGTTTCTATATTTTTCTCCTCCTCTCCTCCCATTTTCTGTTCTCATTTCTCATTCTTTTTCCCCCCCCTTTTAAAAAAAATCTAAACTAAAACAACTTTGAGTGATTATACAGAACCAAAAACTAGACCTGATGTGGGAGATCTGCGCTCAGATCTTCCAAAGGATGGGGATGATGATTTAAAAGCTACTGTGTTTGGCTGATAATTTGTCTGGGAGAGTGGCCTTGGGGAAGCAGGATCTTCAAGGCTTTCCTCCCACACCGTTTCACTGATTAAATGGCCCTCCTGGTGTTAATAGCCCCATGGGTTATTGTTATCTGTCTGCCTTCAAGCCAAAAAAGTAAATGATAGTTTTGATTGGGGACACTGTATGGGAGGATGTTTAAGCCCCAGACCTGCATACCCCTGATCCTATTAGCTCTCACCAGCAGCTGCTCTGATGTTTAAATGGGGGGGGGGCAGTGTCTTAATCACAGGTAGAAAAGTGCCTTAGAAGAACTGAATCACTGGTGGGGCAGTCCCTGGAACCTTTTTGTCCCTGGAACGTTCATGTGCACTGTAAAAAATGCAAATTAAAATAAAATAAATATCAAAATAAAATAGAAATACGGTAGCTCAAATCTACACCAGTTTTATTTTTTATGTTAAATGGTATAACCCCCACAAACCTATCTGAAAAGTGACTTTTTGCTCCTGAAGTTTTGCAGTGCCCTTTCACACTACCCAACTGCAACACTATGATTCCTCTTTAACTGCTATGGCAACATCCTCTAGAATTTTGGGACTGGCAGATTAAGGTGAGGCAGTTAGAATTCTCAGCCAGAGGGCTCCTCTGGTACCTGTGAGTGAGTGTGCATGCATGCGCACATGTGCACTTCAAATTGTCTGTTGACATATGTCAGCTCTATGAATTTCATAGGGTTTTTTCAAACTACAAATCCCAGGATTCCATATGAGGCTATCATGGCAGTTAAAGTGTAATTATAGTGCTATAATGGTATAGTGTGAAAGGGCCCCTGGAAAGGCAATTCAGCTCTATTTTTGCCCAGGGAAAAGGTCTTTTTCTGCATTGAGAGCCACAAAAATATCCTTTGGAACCACATGTGGCTCCACGCCTGCAGTTTGTGCACACACGTCTAAGACTGATTATTGACCTATTGTGTACAGTCGTACTCCCATCATCCCTAACCATCACCCCTGTTGATCTTACCTCAAATCTCCACTTTCCCTTGTCCCACACCATGACAATTCTAAATATCTTCTCATACTCTTTTTCAGTTGTTGGTGGTGCCAGCATCCTTACTAGATTCACTTTTCATTCTTATCTCTATACAAGACTGTTCTCTTAGACTCTTAAACTCTACTGTAACATCTGGCATAGCAGCTAGACAATAAATGTGGTTATGATAAATAACAAATATAATTTTATTTAAAACAACATAGGATGTAAAATGCATATTATTTCGCTTTTTATTCTCCAACACCTGTAGGTTGATTTTTTTCTTTATATTTAATATAATGCTAAAAAACAATATCTTAATTACATTGCACAGCATTTCCTCACATAGGGCTTGTCTACATGGGCAATATACCCCATCTTTCCCCTGTTTTAGAGCCCTGTAGCCCTGACGATGCAGGGCATTTGCCCCCTTCTGCCCCTGGGCAGTCCTCATCACCCCTGGGGCAGATATGGGGCTCAGACACATTTTTTAAAAAATACCTTTTGTAATGCATTCCCACTGGGAAGGAATAGATTGGGTCCCACAAGACCACAAGAGTCTGTCCCAGAAGACTGACCCTTGCTGCTGCTACCAGTCTCCCTGGCTCTCCCAGAAGGCAGAAGGAGTCCTGCAGCATGTGACCAAAGCTGGTCACGTGCAGGGGGGCTTGGTCACATGTTGCAGGCTCCCTTCCTGCTTTCTGAGACAGTGAGGGAAATGGTGGCAGAGCAATGGCCAGTGTGCCAGTCAGGACTTCCTCCCATTCCATGGAGGCGTGGGGGAACAACAGGCCTGATCTGTGGCCAGGATACCGATGGCGAGCCTGCATATCCTGGCT
This sequence comes from Gambelia wislizenii, assembly GCA_030847615.1. NCBI lineage: Eukaryota > Metazoa > Chordata > Lepidosauria > Squamata > Crotaphytidae > Gambelia > Gambelia wislizenii. Next base: position 343,218,342 of record JAUMIR010000001.1, read on the forward strand.
CATGTAGATGAGCCCCTTGTCCCTTTCTCTCTTCTGCCTGCAGCACTCAGTCCCTCTGTGGCTCTGTCTACACTGTAGAAATACAGCAGTTTGACAACACTTTATCCACCATAGTTCTATCCTATGGAATCCTGGTATTTGTAGTTTTGTGAGGTAGTTAGCCTTTTCTGTCAGAAAAATCTACAGCCTCACCATACTACAAATACCAGGATTACACAGGATAGAACTATGGTGGATAAAGTGATGTCAAACTGCTGTATTTCTGCAGTGTAGACAGGTTCCCGATATTTTCTGTCTTCATTGATACCTTAATTCCTTTCTGATTTTCTCCTTCTTACTCTCCTCTCATTGTTTCCACAGCACTTCCCACTCTCACCCTCTCAACAAACTGCCGTCCATTTGCAGATTCACTCCAATGAACATGTTATACCTGCCACTCTGTCTTAATACAGTGCACACCCCTTATCATACTTAGCATATAATAACACATTACAGAAACTAGGACCGTTTTTACAATTTAAGTAATGTCACACCCATCTACCCTAGTGTTGTCTGCTCTGGCTGGCAGTGGTCCTCCAGGGTGTGAGGCTGAGGTCTTCTCCATTTCTTGCTCCATTCACTTTTCATGGGAGGCTGAACCTTCTACATGCAATGGATGTACTCTGCACAGTGAACAGTATCCCTCCCTTGAGTTACTGACCTCTTCAGAGGACTTGATAACTTTCTAGAACTTCCCTCTAGAGCAGTGATCCCCAAAGTTTGGTCCTCCAGGTGTTTTAGACTTCAGTTCCTAGAAGCTCTAGCTGACTTGGCCAACAGCCAGGAATTCTGGGAGCTGAAGTCCAAAATATCTGGAGGACCACTGTTGGCGAACTACTGTTCTAGAGCTTTCTACCGCTGGGTTAGACTGGGTTGGGACTGACATCAGACTTGTGTGGTCTTCATTCTCGTTTTGCCTCCCCAAATCTCCATGATGGGCTGATCTATTCTGAATTCATAAAGAATTCATAAAGCAAGAGATAGGGCTGATCCACAACATTTTGTTGCCTGAGGCAAAGGACTAGATAGACCCCCCTCTTATTATTTGTACAGAACCTGTCATTTAATGGCAGTTGAACATTACTTTGATATTGCTAATGACCCAGCACCAAAACTCAGGGGCCATCAGGCTTATGAGGTGGTGCAGTGTAGGCCATGTGACATCCACAGTTCTGCCCTTTACCACATCTCTGTTAATCCCCATTCCTTTGAATCTGTAGCCTATGGCTACATCTGCACTGCAGAAACAATCCAATTTGACACTGCTTAACTGCCATGGCTCCATCCTATGGAATCCTGGGATTTGTAGTTTGTTGTGGCACCAGAGCACTCTGACAGAGAAGGCTAAATATCTCACAAAACAACAGATGCCAGAATTCCATTGTATTGAGCCATGGCAGTTAAAGCGGTGTCAAACTGGATTATTTCTGCAGTGCAGATGCAGCCTAAGGCAGCTGCCTCACTCTGCCAACTGGACAGACCAGTCCTGGAGAAATAGCATAGTTAGTCAGGATGTGTCAATAGCAGAGGTACAGCTAAATGTGTTAAGTGATCCCGAGTGTGCCCTGTAGTATAGCAACACAAGAAGTCTCTTAATGGGTCAAACTAGGAACCAACTTTGTTTGTTTTTAAATGCTTTTAAACTGCTTTAATTGTGTGTTTGATTTAATATACTGTACTAGCTTATTTGTTTTTAATTGCACTTCCATGCTATAAATGATTGGTTGTATTCTGTCTTAATTCATGTTGTAAACCAACCACTATAGGTGGTCCTTCACTTGGAGAAAGAAGGGACATGAATAGAATAGAATAAAATAAAGTAAAATAAAATAAAATAGTTTTTGATCTTTGTGGTCAGTTAGCAGAAACTCTTTGGTTCACTGAAAAGTTGTCAGTAACCCTCCAGTAGAGTGCAGCTACCTTCTCCCACCCATGGTGTGGAACATGATACTGCATTTTGAAAAGATGGCTGATTTGGAACATGAATGCTTGTACAGCTACACTGCTATAATAGTGTCTTATGTGCATTCAGCATCAGGAACTGAGATGCATGTAGTACCCTCAAGAGGATAGTGTCAGTGGTTAAGGCCAGGGCTTTAGAGATCTTGATCTCCACTGATCAAGGTGATTTAGATCTCTAAATCCCTTAACCACCAAGAGTATCCTCTTGAGGATGCTGTACATGTCCAAATAAAGAAATCACATAGGAGGGTGACTAGCCCAGAATGATGAGGCTCACTTTTCCTGGACATAGGTATACTCAAGTTCAAGTTTTAAAATTATAATGCCTTTTAATGCAAGGGAGTGCTTGGCAGCTCCCGTTAAGCCTGCAGACAGGTGAGTCAGATTTATCACTTGTTAGTTAATAGCATTTATTTGTTCTTAACCCGATGTAAGTGGGATGTCAGGTTAATAACAGATTTTCAACCCATTGTTACCCACTCTGAGTCACTAGGGACTTTTTCAGATGGGGGGAAAAAACCCGAGGAGGTCGGGAGAAGAACAGGGCTGTTCCGCTTACAGAGCTCCATTTCAGACGATGCCGTCCTCCTTCCAATCTCCTCCCGACCTTCCTCCATGCTGCGGGCGCCGCTTTTTATTGACGGAGGTTCTCAGTCAATAAAAAGCAAGTCCCGCAGCATGGGGAAAGGTCGGGAGGAGGTCAGGGGGAGGAAGGGGGAGGACAGGGCTGTCTGAAATGGTGCTCTTTAAGTGCAACAACCCTGTTCTTCTCCCGACCTCCTTGGGGTTTTTTCCCCCCTGTCTGAAAAAGTCCTGGGTGCCGTTTACATGATGAAAATGTCCCAGGAAGAATTCGTGTTGATCCCTGGCAGTTTACACATACATCGGGTCGGGTACGTGATTTTCGGAAGGGGGGGCACCTTTTATCCTTCAACCTGAGGGACTTCCCGCAGGTTGTGTCGGTTTTTAAAAAAGTCATTGGAGGATTCGGAAAATCGGAAATGTAAACAGCCTGGGACAAAATATCTCGGTACTAGGGGATGACCGGAAAGGGTGACTGGGGGTGGGCTTAGAGATCAGTGACCAGAAAAGGAGGGGTCAGTCACCTGTTCAACAGATCCAGCCTCACCAGCTGAAAATAAAGGCATCCCTTCCAGCTGCACATAGGTTGGTGTGTGTGTGCGCACGTGTACTCAATCAGCTTTTTAAATGGATTTCTACACTGCAAACCCTTCAGCTTTAACCTCTTCCTCAACTGCATGTTACAAAGAGATCTTGGTGGGCAGAGGGTCACCCATTCATCCCGTGCCTTGATCACCTCCCTGGGTCTGAACGGACACAGTAAAATATTCCAGCCTCTGAGCGAATGAACACACTTTTATTCCCCCCCCCTCTGTGTCTGGGTCTTTCAAAATGCCTGTCTGTCACTGGCTTGAAATCTTCTCTCTGCAGCTAAAACTCTGCTGTAAGGGTTAACATTTTAAAGAGGCAAGGGGAAACCCAAGCCTCCCCCACAACCTCACTCAGCTTGATTTCAAAAGGAAAGCGCTCCCTGCATCTGAGCAGGGATCACATTCACATTCTGGTTCTTTCAAAATGCAGCTCCCTCTGCTTTAAGTGTCAAGATTTTAAAAGAAATCCCAAGACTCTCCCCCCCCCTCGGCTTGATTTCAAAAGGAAAGGACATGCTTTAATTGTTCCTCCATCTGAGCGAAAGATCACATTCTTGGTCTTTCAAAATGCCTTCTGCCTCTGCTTAAAGGGTTAACATTTTTAAGAGACAGGACAAACACAAGCGTCTGCCCCCTCTCCCCACCCCCCAGCCAGCCAATAGCATCGCTCGTGGCGCAGAACTCTAAAGGAAGTATGTCACCGAGGTTGTGAAAACACGAGTAATCGCATCCTTGATTGACAGCAAAAAAAAAAAAATCCTGGTAAACTAAACATGTGTAAACAGCAAAAGCACAGGATATAAGAATGCAGGACCAATAAAAACTTTTGTCGTGTAAATATCAATCACGGGATCTTCCAGGATTTCCAAAAGAGTGACAAAAATCGTATAAAACAGTGAGGGGCGGATACGGGATCAGGAAGTCACGGTAAGACCTGCGACAATTTTTGTTGTGTAACTGGCACCCTGGGAGAGAACAAGCCAGAAATACATCAATAATCCATTTTGGAAATGAATGAGATGAAGCCAAACTTGAGTCCTAACTCATGGTATCAAATGATGACCAAATATTTTCTAAAAGGGAATCAGACTTTCATAGGGGGGAAACGTGTTTTTCATAAATATGTAAAGCAGTTGTCCCAGTAACAAAGTGCTGACTGAACCAATGAAAGAACTGAACACGCAGTGCAAGTAAGCTTATACTGTAGAAGGTAGTCAATGTGGTCTAGCTCTCAGTGTGCTGGAGTAGGACTTGGAGGATGCAAAGTTTTAGCCATGAAACACATTACATTAGTTGTGGCCAGTCAGTCTTTCACAGCCTCACCTCTCTCAGAGTGTTGTGGGATAGCGCTGTAATTATCAAACCTTAGGACTGATAAAAGAATGGTACAATCTTGAAAAATTCCTGTGAAAAAAGGCTTATAAAAATGCTCTTTAGAAGTATTTTTAAAATAATTCAGAACTTTTACTCTTTACATCAATGAATTAAATTTGCTCTTACTCATTACACTGTTTTAAAATGTAGCTTTGTTGCATATTCATTCCCCTAAAGTAACTAGTAACAGGTAACTAAGTTACTTGGAACTGAGAAACTACATTACTTGTAATACTTTATTTCCATGCTGTGCCCTGTGGTAGATGGACAGGTATTCCTGGTTCCTACTTCCCCGATTTCTGAGCACTTGTGGGATCAGTTTCTGTATTTTTAATAAAGAAGTGTATCTTTGCTACATTATTCAGAGTTTGAGAAATTATGTTGGAGATGACTGAATGCTCAGCATGTATTTTAATTACAGCAGGAACATCAATCACTCTTGCCATTGTGCTCTGTTCTTGTAGCGCAGTTGGTCTGTCACTGTGTTTGCCTGAACATGTTTGCATATTTATAAATGCAATAATTCCACAAATACCTAGTAGAACAGGGGTGGAGAACTTTATTAGAGTCAAGGTTAGACTTCTTTGGTTCTTATGTGGGTGTACCTAACACAACCACTAACAAACAGATTGGAAAATAAAACTAAACTAAAGTAGCTCCATTATACTTGGGGAGGGGATATTAAACATTCTAAACAATGCCTGGTATCTTGCTAGGGAATTATGATGTAATAAACTAGGCTTATTACTGCATAACAGTTTGATATTCACATTTATGATTGTGACACTATTGCCAAGACTGTAAATACCCCCCAACCCACCTTAAAATCCAGACAGCCATACTGAGGGACAGAATTTCGTAGTACTAGGGAGTGGAGCACTGAAGGATAATGCATTCACCTCTCCTACCAGTGAGCTGCAGTGTGACAAGGAGTTGCAACAAAACCCCTGTTCCTCAGTACAGCTGCCTGGATTTTATGGTGGGTTTGGGGCCTTGGATTGGGAGACAGGGCATAGACATGACATCATGACTATGTGTCTGATGCAGGATCTCAGCCTATATTGTTAAGATCTGAGGTTGGAAGTAAAGTTTTTTGGGCTATAATGGTCAGGGTTGTCATTCACTACTCCTCAGAGTAATGTCATGGGGTTTCTGCCTGCTACTCATTTCTGTGTATGTTCTGACTCAGTCTGAGCAATAAGAGTGGGAGAAGGAAGTGTCACGTGACTGGCTGCTTTGTGTTCCCTCTTTGTGGGGTGGGATGCAACTATTGAGGAGCCAAGAACAAGGAAAGAGGGAGAACAGGGAGGTGAAAGAGGAGTACGCACATTGAAAATAGAACTTGCACTAGAGACTCAGGTTAATAATTGGGTTTTTTTTAAAAAAAAATATCAAAATGTATTTTATACATCCTTCCATTCTGCCCAAATGAGGCAGCGGTGGCTGATAGAAAGAAAAAGAGAGAATTAGTGTGAGTGCATGAGAGGTGGGGAAGGAGAGAGAGCTGCCTTACCAGACTGGCTGCTCAGGGAGCACACTTGCGAGGCTGGTGTGAGCTATTAGAAAAGGTTTAGAGGAGGAAGAGGAGTTAATCTACACACCTGAGGCTGTCTCAGACATGAGATTTGCAGCAGTTATTTGAGGAAGAGGGAGATGGGGAAGGAAGAAGGATTGAGTGAGTGACTGCTTCTGTGTTCCCACCCAAGGCATCTGTGTGCACTGCATGTGGCAACTATGTGGTCCTTTATTCTGTACCTGTGTGGGTGAGTGGAGTGGCGCATCTAGGCAGGATAGAACACTTGGAATTATGGAAATATCAGAGAGAGGGGAAACCCAAGAGCATTTCCCTGCAATTTGCAATGGTGCAATGGTAATGTAACATGTTTTGTAAGTACAGTAGTACAGTACTGTAATCCTAAGAGCCAACATGGTGTAGTGGTTTGAGAGTTGCCTCTGGATTCTCTGAAGATGCCAGCCACAGATGCGGGTGAAACGTCAGAAACAAACTCATCCAGAACACGTCTTCACAGCCTGGAAAAAAACCCAAGGAAAATCTATGAATGCTGGCTGTGAAAGCCTTCAACTTCACCCTGGAGACCAGCATTTAAGTCCCCGCTCAGCCATGGAAACCCACTGGTGATCTTAGGCAAGCTACACTTTCTCCAGCCGTGGCCATTCCTCCTTTCTCCCACAATGAAAAGGTCCTATTTCTGTGGTTGATGCTTGGACCATAAGTATTTGGTGCCCACCATAGGCTTTGTCACCTAGCTGCAGCAGAGCTTAGGTTTACTTTACCAGTGCAAGCACTCCAAACTCTGTTCCACATTCACTAAAGGCATGAAGCCATTCTGCTTGTTCAAACAGGGAATATTTGTGAGCATTTGGCAGAAATGCTTTCTTCTGGGTCCTTCTTGAAGAACAGCATCAGAAAGCTCTGTCACAGCTCTTCTCAATGGCCAAGTAAGTGACAATTCATACAGCTAAGTTCATGACTTGAGAACAGGTGTTCCAGGCACCAGGGAAAGTCAGCATGTGATGTATCCAACACATGGTTGCTTCCTCACAAAACCAGTGAAGTGTAGTCTTTGCCATCCCTCATCCCACTTTGAGCAACTAGGAACCAGTCAGTGGAATCAGGCCTGCTTTCTAGTTCATGATTCTTTTACTCAGCATGTGTGTGTGTGTGAATGCATGTACCTTCAAGTTGCTTCCACTTTATGGTGCCTGAATCTTATTGGTAGCCCCAATTAGAGTAGCCCAATTGAATCAATGGAATTTGCATAAGCATTGATTCACCATTAAACAGTTTATTCAGTGGGTCTACTCTAGTTGAAAGAGCCAGCATGGTGCAGTGGTTTAAGCATTGGACTGTGACTCTGGAGACCAGGGTTCAAATCCCCACTCAGCCATGGAAACCCACTAAGTGACCTTGGGCAAGTCACACTCTCTCAGCCTCAGACGAAGGCAAAGGCAAACTCCCTCTGAGCAAATCTTGCCAAAAGAAATCACCCTGCTAGGGTTGCCTTAAGGCCACCATAAGTCTGAGACTACTTGAAGGTTCAGAACAACAAAGTAATAATGCATATAATTATTTTCTGGACTACAGTAACAATAACAAGTGATCAGGTTAATGAGTGACATAACTAGTTGACTTTTAAAACATTTCCAACTCTGGTTAGGATCTGTCCCCAGATTCTCAAATGGTAAAATAGATATTCCTGTCATGGTAAACAATCACATTTTCTTTTCACCTCTGGTTGTTTACATTGGTTTCAAACCATCTGTTTGCTTGCCCTGACATATGTTAGAGGAGTAGCCCTTTACAATGAAGTAATAATCTACCTTGTGTGTGAGGAGCATAAGGGTGAGTCAAGTAAATGGCCACACCTTCCCATTAGCTCACTTTGAGTAACAAAAGCTTTATTTCAGGACTGTCTCCTACTGTACTGTTCTCCTGGGTCACACAAGGCAGCTCACACATGGGACTAGGAAGTAGTGTTGCTAGGTCTCAAGGTGCTGGCTGAAGTCCTAGGAAATTGCTATGCTTCCCCATACTTTAGGCAGTATGACAAATCATGGGACAGCTGGCACTGGAGAACCATGTGAGATCTCTTTTTAAAGCCTGGGTGCTCATCTCTACCCATTCCAAGTTGGTATTAGGGCTTTGTAGCTGAGCTTGATGGTGTTTATATATGCAAAACATTGGGACACCAAAAAGCCAGGAGTGAGGACAAAGGACTGGGGATAGTGCTAATGAATACACATGCTTGGGCCCATCCTGTCATTTGGAGGAAGCAAGGAGTGTTGATGCCTCTCTTGTTGCACAAACCCTGCCAACAGCAGCACAAGGCCTGGGGGCCAGGGAATTATCCATGGACTGATGGTGAGCCTTCCACAGGCCGCAGCAAACATAGGCCTGAAGAAGCTCTCAAGCCCAGATATCATGTGTGGAGCAGGCAAAGCCAAACAGGATGTAAATAATGGGAATGTTGTCAACCACTGCACCTACTGGGTGCATTTTGCTACCTGCACAGCTGTTAAAAAAATGACACCCCCCCACTTTCCACTCTATGCTGCCATATTAGGTGGTGACCCTTGCCTGCCCCACCCCTGTGACATCATGAGGACTGTCCTATGACATCACAAGGACCTACCTCTTGGTCTCAATTTTTGGCCCTGAAATCTCAGGGCATGAGATGCTGTTGACCTAGCGAACCTAATTATGAAACTATTCTTGCAGACAGAATCAATGTCTTCATAAGAAAGGGTGGAACCATGTCTAGGGAAGATGAAGAGCTTAGAAATTATGATCATGGATCAGCAAGATGTAGTATAAAGTTCTGCCAAGTGGAATATGCCACATTTCATCTCCCACCCAGCCCTAAACCCACCGTTTGCTTGCTGCAGCACTCCTGACATGGTCTTTACTGGCTGATGGAAGGTGTGGGGTGGGAAGTGGTAGAGAAACATCTCACCTCTAGGAGGATGTCTAAGCATTGTCATCCAACTATAGGAACATAATTGGACACTTCTCTGATACCACTCCCCTCTCTCCACCGGAATTAGAATAGACCTGGCATTCAGTGTTTTGAATGTCTCCTAGTAACAACTCTGTAGAGCCACGTTGCATGTGTATGTGACTTTTAAGTTGTCTGTTGACTTACAGCAACCCCTTCTTAGGCAAGGTATATTCAGATGTAGTTTTGCCAGTTTCTTCCTCTGAAATATAGCCTAACAGCACCTGATATTTATTGGCAGTCTTCCACCTAAGTACTAATCAAGGCTGACCCTGCTTATCTTCCAAGATCAGATGGGATCTGGTGTCCTGAGAGTATTTAGGCCAGCTCTGCTATTCTGCTGTTTGTAGACATTCGCACCATTGAAGCCCATGTTTCATTTCATCTCTTACACACCACTAGTGATTTGCTGTCTAGAGAGTGGAGTGGCTAGAGGGATTATGCTGTGAAGGGTTTCCTTGGGGTGGAGCTCAGTGTACAAGAAAGTCCATCAATGTGCCTGTGATTTGAGTCAGTATGCAGGGGGTTCATCTGCGGTGCAAATTTCCTTGCTTTTGCAGGATATTCTTCCAACTATAACATTTTTTAAAATTTAAATTTAAATATTTCCCCCTTTGGAGAATATATTTGGAGCTGTGCTCTCATGATATAGGCAAACATTATAGCATGGTTAACAGTCTATTAACTAATGTACTTTCCTCTCTGATTGTTTCATGATTGCCATTCTTCTGGATTCTTTACCTCTGGGCCCAGGGTACCTTATCCACAAAACCCAGTAGACTCTGATGACGGCTCTGAGAAGACTCCAATGTTGCTTTCTAAAATGACAGCACATGAAGCTATTGCTAGTTCTGCCAGATTCAGTGACAATTGAAGACTGTGCTGAGGTGGAAAGATATGCCGCTGCCTCTGTTACCTCCCCCACTCCTGCTGGATACCTTGCTTTAAGGGTCCTTTCTCAGAGTGAGGCATTGTGGGCAAGGTGGCCACAGAGTCTGCCTGTGCCATTGGAACACATATAGGTTGGCATTTTATTAGTGACATATACAGTACATGCACAAGTGAGACTATGCCTGTGGGGTGACTTCCCCAGAACACAACATATATATTCTACTGACAGTGGTGGAAGGAGAATTGCACATACTGCAATATTGTTCATTGCACTTGCCCATTGCACATTTTGCAATGGCACCCAGTCTTTGACATGTGTTGCACAAACTTGCTATTCTGCATGGGGGTTGTCGTAGGGACTGGCATAGTGCATCTTCACATGTGGACATTTATAGTTTGCTAAAGAGACATTGGATTGCAGCTATCATCTCCCAGGCTACCTCACCCACAATGGCTTATTCTGGGGAAGGACCACTGACATGCTCTCCAGAGAGCTGCATCGGCTTTTTTATTGCTACAGCCTTTTCTATATCAAGAAAAGTGGTCAGTGGGACTCTCTGGAATATCCACCCCGTATCGTCTTGTCTAAGAGAGGTATCAAGTCAGCTGTTCCAGAGGTTCATGCTGGCTGTCATGGCAAAGGCCACAGTAGGAAACTGGTCAGCCATGTTCTTCAGGGGCTTTGGACCCAATGGTGGAAGGAGAAGCAAAGGAGGATGGCTTATAATTCATTGTTTCTACCAATCCACCATTGGAGATGAGGGTATCACCCTGCTGCATGGAAAGCCCTGGTTTTATATCTTAGTTACTGTTGTTATGTGCCTTTAAGGGCTTGTCTACACAAAGCAAACCTCCCATTCCCCAAATCTGGTGCGATAAGGCCACACGACATATGGCCTTATCCCCAAAACTGGTGCAGTAAGACCACATTATGTATGGCCCTAGTGATTCCAAACTTGGGGTATTACCACCTTAATCTGGGTTTTTAAAATTCACCCTTTGCTCTGGAGTTTGCTAAAAACTCCAGTATTTTTGCCCTGGATTCAGGCACTGCGTGGCAGGTGCCACCATTTACCTCAATGCATAGGCCAGTTAACAAGCCTGGAATTGTGAAGAAAGTTTTTCCCCCTTCTCTGCTCCGCCACTGTTGGTACACAGCTGCTTGCTCTGAAAGGAATCTCTCAGATCACATGGCTGGGCACCTTGTTTGCCTCAGAGCAAGCACTGTGTACCACCAGCAGCAGCAGCACTGAGGAGGGAAAACCCTTTCTGTCACCAGTCCAAGCCGGGAACTGGCTCGGACAGCCACGGAAATGTGGCACTGATGGAGAGTTAGAGCTTGTGGAAAGTGTTTTGCCAGGGAGCTGATGGAACATGGCAGCAGTGGCAGACCTGAGCAACCTGTAGATGCAGCGACATATGTAGACAATTGACCCATGTCCTTGTGGAGTGACAGGTAGTGGGGCAACTGTGGGGCAGCTAGGAGGTGGTTGGGGGGCGGTAGGAGTCCATTCAGACTTTGGTCCTAGTGTAGATAAACCCTAAATCAATACCAACTTACGACAATTCTGTCACAGAGTTTTCTTGGCAAGATTTATTCAGAGGAGATATTCCATTGCCTTCTTCTGAGCCTGAGAGAGTGTAAGTTGCTCAAGTTCACACTTGTTGTACCCATACCCAGTTTTAGACCATTTCTGAGCTAGCAAACCTTTGGCTTCTTTTATTCTTCACTTGCTAGCAGCCTTTAGCAAGGATGTGGTACAGTGGGCCCTTGGTATCAGCTGGGGTTTGGTTCCGGGATACCCCATGGATAGCAAAATTTGTGGATGTTCAAGCCCCATTATATACAATGCATAGTAAACTGATGTCCCTTATATAAAATGGCAAAATCAAAATTTTTCTTACAGTTTTTAAAAAAATATTTTCAAGCCATGAATGGTGGAATCCATGGGTGCCAAATCTGTGGATACAAAGGACCAGCTGTACTTGTGGATTTCAGACACTGACTGGCCTGCACCCTTTTGATTAGCCCCAATTAATGTATATCCATTGAATCAGTGGTTGAATGGCAGGTGAACATGTAGGTAAGTCCCACTTGTTCAATGGCACTGCTTTAGTTGGGGCTAACCAAAGGGACTTAGGCCATCGTATTCCATGAGGGTCACTTTGAATTGGCCAAGGACTCCTTCCAACTGTGTCAAAAATGAGCCAGCCCATGCTTTACTATCACTAATTACTGCAACCCAAGCCTAAGGCTCTTTTCCAAAGTCTGATAGTTCAGTTGTTAAACCTCAGTATTCCCAGCCTCAACCAGTTTTATCTTCTCCTTCTTTGTATGCAGTTTGTGAGAATTTATCTGTCTCTGCAAGCTGGCTATCATGCATCTCAGCAGCCCTTTCCTATAGGTCCAATATTCAGGTTTCTCTCAGGGGACTTATTCTCTAAACACCCTTTATGACCTTTCATGTTGTTCTTTGATCCTTCTCCAGCAATTCTCAGATATGAACTATAATGCAAAACACACACACACACACACAAAAAAAACCCACAGAGGCCCCCAACTGTGGCTTTGCTCCGAGTGAAACACTCTAGCTGCCCACGTGGCATTCCTGTGACTACAGCCCATGGGGTGCTGGCCATTACAGTCAGTGCATCACATTGGAGCCTCTTCCATTTGTCATCTAGCCCTTTCTCTGCAGACTGACCCCCTCACTAGTATATCCCATTTTATATGGGTGTTTATGGTTATTTTTTCTCACATAAATCATGTACCATATATTCCCACTGAACCAGATCTAATTGATCTCAGTCCTTGTCTCTAATCTATCAAAACTGTTAGCACATGAGCCTCATCTTACCTCTCTCCCTCTTTGTGATTCTTTGTCCTGAGGGCTTTGCTCTCATTGTAACTATGGGCATTCATTCATCACTGGGCACAATATTAATCAACATTACTACCACCTTTAACTTTCCTATTACCAGTTCTTACCTCCTTTCATTGAACCAACTGTCTTATAAGCTGGAAATGTATTACAAGTAAACATGAAAAACTATCACAACCCCAGCCTCCTCTGCTAGCTGATGTTCTAACAGACAGAAATGAATGTTTGTCTCTGACAGCAGTGGGCTTAGAAGGGCCAGGTTCTAACCTTCGAATGAGCAGGATATTCTAAAATTGTTTCCTTTTTTTAATGCCTGTGCATTTATTTATCAGAATATGGGAGTAGTTACTTTTTGGACTATAGCTTCCCAAAGACTCCAACCAGCTTTAGCCAGTGGGAACTGCAGCCCTCCAAAAATAAAATCTTGAGCCTTGGGTTTTATTTATAGTCTGAAAACTGGTAACAACAATGATATTATTGGAACATGAACAATCTGCTCCCAGGGTGAAGGCATGTTTGATAGTGCTGAGAGACATATCAGTGGCATGACAGCCTTCTCAGTGCTGCCCTAATACTGCAGTATACCTTGAATGTTCGAGAGAGCTGTATTCTGGGGAAACAGGGATGTTAGTGAGGAGAAAAGAGCGTGGTTGTTATTTTGCCTTCCTTTCTCTCCTCATACCAGTTACAGTAACACATGCATTATATCATAGATGGGTTATTGTGTTACCCTAAGAGATGGTGGTGGGATGTCAGAGTCCCATTTGTGATACCTAAATCTCCTGTAATATCTGGGGGAATTATTAGCTCAAACAGGAGGCCTGTGAGAGAAGAGTAACTTTGGGGATCTTTTCACCCATGTAATCCAGTACTAACTGTGGAGAGTACTCCAGTTAAAGTAAAACAAAGTATTTTTATTGGAAATGACACAGGGGATACACTAACATAAAAAACAAAAACTGTTAAGAACCATACAAGGCTACTGAAAAGAAAGGTGGGAATGTTGGATAGAGAGAGGTCTGGAAAGATAGGGTCATAGTTATCAGTCTCAAAGAGCAGTGAAGATACTCATACAGGTGTCTGAGGGTGGCACAGGAGGTACCGATCTGGGGCACACTGAGAAAAAGAGGGGCCGGGTCCATCCACTGTGGCACACCTTACTATTGTTAGGGCTCTAATATTTATACCCTATTCTGTGCCTTGGAGGGGTGAATTTAGCAATAACAAAGCTTGAATGTCTCTTCCACAGAATAGACAAAGGGAACCAAAATTCAACTGATTGTTGAATTATGGAGAGAAGGAACATTGATGGTTTTGCGACAACCTCATAAGGTTGTACAGGAAGGGGGTATGGGGGGAGATTTCCATAGGGTATAGATTAAGGAATGGTCACTTAATTGCTTTATTGAGTTATTGCTGGAATCGCCCAAGGCTGGAAGAAAGGATTTGCACATATCCCTTTAATGACTGGGTTGTTAGCATAAACCCGCCACGGGGGCTTTCTGCTCAATCCTAATTTGGGCTTTCACACCGTTATCAATAGCACAGCAATAGCATTTATATTTCTATACTGCTTATCAATGCCAAAGCACTCCCTAAGCGGTTTACAATGTGTGTTAGCTAATTGCCCCCAACAAGCTAGGTGCTCATTTTACCAACCTATGGAAGTATGGAAGGCTGAGTCAACCTTGGAGCCCTCTGGAATCAAACTCATAATGTTGTGGCTTGCAGTATTGGTATTTAACCACTGTACTACTAGGGCTCCACATATTTCTAGACATGTCTCAAGTCATTGTGACCTCCAACTGATCCCTAGTCTGTTTAAGCCAACATGACCCCCCAAATGTCCAATATTTTCAGTTATGAGATATTGTGGGGAGAGGGTAATAGGGCATACTAAAAATTACAACATATTCTACATGGAGCTACTTTTGAAGAATCTTTGGAAATGGTAGTTGGTCCAGAACACAACAGCAAGGATGTTAGTCAGCACACATCCGTTTGAATATAGTACATCTATCCTGCAACATTCTGCCCTGGTTGCTAGTTTACTTCTGCACAGAATTCAAACTGTGGTTGAAAATGGCTTGCTTCCAGAATACTTGAGGGCTCACCTCCTTCTGTAATGACCTGCCCATTGATTATGCTTTTTAATTGCTTTTTGTTTTTTTAATTGTATGTCTTAATTTGTTTTAATATTGTGTATAATTTAATTATGTTTTAATATTTATCTTTTGTATGTTTTAGCTATATTGTAGCTAAAGATAAATGATTTATCTTTATTTGATGTTAAGTGCTGTCAAGTTGACTTCAACTTATGGCAACCCAATGAATGAGGCCTCTAAGCCACCCTATCATCAACAGCCCTGCTCAGCTCTTGCAGATTCAGGGCCATGGCTTCCTTGATTGAGTCTATCCATCTGGAACATGGTCTTCCTCTTTTCCTAATGCCTTCTACCTTACCAAGCATTACTGTCTTTTCTAGTCAGTTGTGTCTTCTCATGATATGGTCAAAGTATGATAGTCTCAGTTTAGTCACCTTGGCTTCTAGGGAGAGTTCAGGTTTGATTTGCTCTAGGACCCATTTATTGGTCATTTTAGTAGTCCATGGTATCTGTAGAATTGTTCTCCAGCACCATATTTCAAATGAGATTTCTTCTTATCAGGTTTCTTCACTGTCCAGCTTTCACAACCATACATAGAAATTGGAAATACGATGGCATGGACAATCCTAAATTTAGTATTCAATCATATATATCTGTACACCTTAGGATCTTGTCTTGTTCTCTCATAGCTGCCCTTTGAAGTCCTAGGGCTCAGCTAGACAGGAGGAAATACTGCACTGGGACACACATTTACCTGCAATTGGTAGCAGTTCCCTTTTGTCTCCACGATTTCTGGAAAAAAAGTTCTCTGCAAAGCAATGCATGTTGACGTGCACATGGACCCCCTCCCATGAATCAAAATGGTGGACATGAGTACAGGGCACTAATATTTCCCCCAAAGATAACCTCTCTGTACATCTCGAACTTTAAAACAAGGCTGTCGGTGACGTCCCAGAGGGCCTTCTCCGCTGCTGCTCCCAGATTATGGAATGGCCTGCCGGATGAGATCCGTCTTATTAACACCTTAGACAGCTTTAAAAAAGCTGTCAAGACGGATCTTTTCCAGCAGGCCTTTCCTGAATAACTATCCCGGCCCAAGACTAGGCTGTCCTCCCTGAGCTGTAATCAGATTTTTTTAAAAAAAACTATTGTATGTTTTAATCTTTTTCTAATTTATATAGTTTTAATTTACTGTATGTTTTTAATCTTTTATAATTTAATATTATTTTAAGAGGGGGTGGGCTTGGGTACTGGGACTATGGAGTTTTTATATTGTAAGCCGCCCCGATTGCGTTGCAGAGGGGCGGGATAGAAATAAATTATTATTATTATTATTATTATTATAAAAGGGCAGAAGGGAGAACTTCTGCTTGTAAAAAAAAAGGTTTTTTTTTTTAAAAAAAAACCTCAGCAAACTGTCTCTCCTTTAGAATGGAAAAATGGTACTTCCAGGCTTTTCAACAGGAAATCCCACCCCTGCTTGCATGATGGACCAATCAGCTTTCAACTTCTGCCTTTGCCCAGAATGTGCAGTGCTGCAAATCAGTCATTCACATGACCAGCAATGCTTATTTCCTGGCAGTTTATCGAAAACTTCGCGGAAAACCACAAACTTTTTCAGACGTTACTTACCACACTAGGAGGTCTTGCAAGAGGCACGGTGCTGTCATGTGGCAGGGGATCCATTTTGGATGCCACCGTCCCTTTTCCGAAATCATCTGTTTCACTTCTGTGAAGGATTGGAAGTGGCCGCACCATATTTTAATCATGGGCAACTTCCGTGATTAAAATATGGCGTGGCCACTTCCAATCCTTCATGGGAGTGACACCAATGATTTCCGAAGAGGGATGGCGGCATCCGAAACAGACCCCCTGCCGCACGACAGCACCGTGCTTCTCGTGAGACCTCCTGGCGCAGTAAGTAATGTCTGAAAAAGTCCAAAGTCTCTTAGGGCACAGTTTATGGCATTTTCTGCCCCCCTCCTTCCCAAAATGGTGAACCTGCTGCATGGCTCTTTGGGACAACAGGTAATTCTCTGCGAATTCTATGAGGGATATTTTGATCGTCTAGACAACCTCCTAGTCTTCTGATCTCTTGACTGCAGTCTCCATTCTGATTAATGACTAAGGACTTTACCAGATGTGGGAAAATGCAGCAAAAACTGCATCCAAAATAGCATCATAAGGATGGGATGATAGCCCAAAGGGCAAAATTATCAGACGCCCGTATTGCATCCCCACCTGTTCCCGGGGCATAGCTCTGGCGTGGAAAAGGCATTACTTTTTTATTGACAGGATAAGCCATCAATAAAAAGTGATGCCTTATTCATGCCCACGCTATGCCCCTGGGACATCTGAACAACTACAACATCTGATAATTTTGCTCTTTTGTATTATCGTTGCATCCTTGTGATACGTTTTTTCACACGTCTGATAAAGACTTAAGACAAGGCATGGAAAATTTTGAACTGTTTCAGTGTCTTCATTATCTGCTTTAAAGTTAATTATCATCTCCAGCTATTATTGTATTATTATTACCAAAATAAGTGCATCCTTCCCCCCCCCCCTGAAAATGCAGCTAGTGCAGAAGATTTCCCACACCTCTTCTTCTGAAACTTGGCAGGCTTCATTTTCTCAGAAGAAGGAAATATCCCTACAAGTTTCATCCAATTCTTCCAAGACATAAAAGAAGTTATTGGCAGCCCCACTTTATTAAAAAGAATAAATTTAAAGGCATGTAGCACAAATATCCCTGATCCTGTTTTTCTGAAATTTGGCAGGTTTAGGCCTGAATCCTATCCTAGTTTCAACTGGAATAGACCCAATGAATAAACGATGTTATGGTGAATCAACACTGGTATAAATCCCATTGATTCAAAGGGTCTACTCTAATCAGGGCTACTAATAGGATTCAGGTATATGCCTGCAAATGTCAGTCAGTTTTGACAAACAGAAGTTATGGCTATTTGTTGATTTCTAGCGATAGCCTGTGGGAGGCAGAAAAATCTGAATTTCCAAGTCAAGATTTGAACCTGAGTCAAATTGGGCAATTTTCTAGTCATTCAAAACTGAATCACTGTTTTTCAAGTTGTTGAAATAAGATCTGAAACAAATCTTGTCATTAGTTATGTACCTGCTATTTTTTTTTAAAAAAAAAATCTTGTTGCTGTTTTGAATTTATTGTAACCTTCTCTGAGCGATTCATGGACATTAGAAGGGCAGGATCTAAAAGTAAATCAATCAGTCATTCATTCAGCCAGTCAATCAATCAATCAATCAATCAATCAATATCCATTATTTTATGAGCCTTCTGAAGACATTGATATTACGTGCCATTTTGACTAGAATGATGTAAAGTGCTCTCACCCCACAGGACATAGTTGGGGTATAACTATAGAAAATACAGACTGGGGTGTCTTGATGAAAGAGACTCAGTAAAATGCTGAGATCCAGTGTGGTGTAATGATTTGCATGTTTTACTAGCACCTGGCAGAACAGGGTTCAGATCCCCACTGAGCCATGGAAACCCATTGGGGTGACCTTGGGCAAGTTATATTCTCTTAGTCTCAGAGGCAAAGCAAAAGCAATCTGGCTCTGAACAAATCTTGCCAAGAAAACCCCACGATAGGTTCAACTAGATTTGTTGTTGTGTGCCTTCAAGTAAGTTCCAGCTTAGGGGGATGGGGTTTTCTTGGCAAAATTTGTTAAGAGGAGGTTTTGCCTTTGCCGTCCTCTGAGGCTGAGAGAGTGTGACTTGTCCAAAGTCACCCAGTGAGTTTCAGTGGCTCAGCAGGAATTCAAACTCTGATTCCCAGAGTTGTATTCCAATGCTCAAACCACTATACCACACTGGCTCTTTCAACTGGAGTAGACTCACTGAATAAACTATTCAATGGTAAATCAACACTTACGCAAATCTCATTGATTCAATGGGTCTACTCTAATAGGGGTTACTGATAGGAACCAGGCCTAATAGGTTGGAAGCAACTTGAAGGTATACCCATGCACACAATGCTGAGTAAGAGAATAATGAGCTAGAAAGCAGGCCTGACTCCACTGACTGGTTCCCAATTGCTCAAAGTAGGATGAGGGATGACAAAGACTACACATCACTGATTTTGTGAGGAAGCAACCATAGAATCAAAGCGTTGGAAGAGACCTCAAGGGCCATCCAGTCCAACCCCCTGCCATGCTGGAATACACAATCAAATCATTCCCAACAGATGGCCATCCAGCCTCTGTTTAAAATCCTACAAAGAAGGAGACTCCACCACACTATGAGGCAATATATTCCACTTCCGAACAGCGCTTACTGTCAGGAAGTTCTTCCTAATGTTTAGGTGCAATCTCTTTTCCTGTAATTTGAACCCATTGCTCCGTGTCCTAATCTCTGGAGCAGCAGAAAACAAGCTTGCCCCATCCTCAGTATGACATCCCTTCAAATATTTAAACATGGCTATCATCTCCCCTCTCAACCTTCTCTTCTCCAGACTAAACATGCCCAGCTCCCTAAGTCTCTCCTCATAGGGCATGGCTTCCAGACCACCCACCATCCTGGTCACCCTCCCATGGACACATTCCAGCTTCCCAATATCCTTCCTGAATTGTGGTGCCCAGAACTGGACACAGTATTCCAGGTGAGGTCTGACCAAAGCAGAATACAGTGGCACTATTACTTCCCTTGATCTAGACACTATGCTCCTATTAATGCAGCCTAGAATTGCATTGGCTTTTTTAGCTTGTGCATCACACTGTTGACTCATGTTCAGCTTGTGGTCCACTAAGGTGCAGAGGGGCCCATTTATTTATAAAGGGGCAGGTTTGCAGTTTGCAGAAGGAACAACATCACATCCTTCCTGCAACCTGGCTAATAGAGGAGGATATCTTTCCTCTGGAGTACTTCTTACCTCTTGAAAATAATTTAGCAGCAATTTATTTTTTTAAAAAATGCAGAGTCTGATGGGGAGGGAGTCTGGTATATAGTTTTCCCGGACACTGGGATAAACATACCCCCCCCAAACAAACCATTGCAGGGCCCCCCAAAATTCCTTAAACTGGCCCTGAAAGGTACGACTGAGTTTTACTAAAGTTCTATAGCATTTCTAAATTGTCTTAAACACTTCTTTTTCTTTTACTTTTACTTTGAGGGAGTTCATTTTCATTGCAGATTTATTGCATAACACCCTCTGATTGTATGTAAGACATTGGGTGGCCCAAATCCTTTCTCCACACCATCATGAAGTTCGTCATGAAGAAAAGCAAAAGATCAATATTTTGCTTTTCTTAATATTTCTTGTATTTGTGATGCAAGAAATCCCTTTGGAGGACCCATTTGTTAGAATAATTAACTGCTGTATAGCTGTAAGTGGTCTTATAATATGAGACCCCGTTTTTAAAATAACAATGTGTTGGTAGCCACATCAACCTGCTTGGTTTCAATTGCTCTATAATTTGACTTCTTGTTTTAGAAGATAAACCTAGGAAAAGGTCCACTCCCTACTCAATACCTTGTTTTCACATAGGAGAATTGTGTGGGAATACTTTAAAGCAACCAAGACAATTGAGGCTGTATGCCCCAGTCTCAGTGCCTCTGACTGCTTTGGCTGGGTGGTGAATGGGTATGTATCAGTCTGTAGGGAAATGGGTTTTTGATTGCCCGTAGTTTCTTGTTTTGGTGCAGCTCCTCCTACTCCCTTTCTCATGTTAATTATCGCTTTCTGTTTCTGGTTGGGCTTCTTTTGTTCTTTTAATAACATTTGCTGCCTGGGAGAGAAGAAATAATGAATTTTTATGAAATAGAGAGCAAGCAATGAGCAGAATGCTGCATGAAACCCCTCGGAGCTCTTCTGCTACTTTAATACTCCACTCAAACCTGACTGAACAAAGCATCCAACTAGCAGAGCAGCTCTGAGGCCTCTTTGCTGGGCTGCCTGGGAAATGGAGGAGACGTGTGTGGCATGACAGGAGAACATTGAAACCACCCTTCTCCATTCCGATCATGTTTGATTTCACAGATGTGTTAAAATATTGTTTTGCCTGGAGGGAAAGAATCTGATGAAATATTTGAAAATTCAATAAACTTGGAGGGTGCTGCATTTTCACTGGCAGAAACCAAAGTAGAAAAATTTTGAAGTCTTTTGGAACATGAGGACTTTAGGTATGGTGAGACAGTAAGTCTAAATATGAACAAGAAACATATTTACTAATATCATTTCATTCATTGATTTGATTTTATTTGATTTCTATACTGCCTTTCTCCACAGCTGTGAAGAGAGGCAGATTCTAACATAATTCCAGTAAAATCACAATACAGGATATATATACAAATGCAAATGAAATCAATTTATACAGTTAAACCACAAAGTCAGTTAAAAATTCTACACTAATAATAAATAAGATTTAAGCTACAGTACCGTGGGAGATATGTTCCTGGACTTACCATGGAACTGCGAAACCGCGGATAATATCGAACCCTATTGAAATGAATTACTTCCAGGCCAAGTGTACCATAAAGTCAAACCGGAGGACCTAGGGCTCGTCTAAATGGTGACTATACCCCTCATGGAATTCACTAGGAATCCTACCTGTCTAGATGGCATTCCTCCACAAATCACAGTATTCGAAAGGAGCGGGACCAAAATATGGAGAAACTGCATGGTAGGATGCTTTGCGGTTTTTCCAGAGGTTTTTTAAAAGGTCTGCAGCAAGATCGCATTATCAATCATTGGGACAATCAGCATCTCGATAATGTGAATTCTCAACCATGCAGGAAGTGGGAAGCATGGCTGGCACAGGGGGCAAGCACATGACTCACACCAGCACACCCCCTACAGACAAAAGATGCGCCATTTTCTATTTTCCTCTCTCATGTGGAAGCTGCTGCAGGCAAGTGCAGAGAACAGCATGATCTGTTTTTTGATATATAACTGCAGGAAAAGAGAATCTGTTTTACAAGCAGCTTTTCCATTACTGACTATAGCTGCTTTTGCTTTTGTGGTCACTTTACACTTTTTACTTTTCTACCTTTAGCCCTGTTTGACCACACATTCAGGACAACAGCCGCTGCTCCTGAGCCATGGCCAAGAAAGGGTGGCATGGGTATTGCCTGGACCTACCCAGAAACCATGGACCTTATTGCCCTTTGGGGCGAGGAGAAGGTCCAGGAGCAGCTCAGAGACTGTCACTGTAACACTGAGATCTTTGAGCACATTGCCACCAACATGCAGCTCGAATATCACAACAGGACCACAGAGGAATGCAGGACAAAAAGCAAAGCCCTGCGGCAAAGGTATTGGGAGGTAGCAAACCACAATAGCAGGAGTGGTGCTGGAGTGGCAACTATGCTGTTCTATAAAGAGCTGCATGCCATTTTGGGGGGTGATGCCACTATCCACCCCAAAAGAGTGGCTCTCAGCGCAACAATCCTCCGGTTGCCCATTGGCCAGGGCTCAAGCATCATAGCCTCACAGGACCTCCTCCCTCCTCCCCCGCTGGTGCCAGACATGGAGCCACCGTGATTGCTGTCACTCTTGGATGGCGAGCAAGGTAAGATTTTTTTATATATAAATGGCAAACTAAGTGCTGCATCGATAATGTACACATCCAGATTTGTGCGCTTGTTGTTACTGCTCATGTGTGAGTAACAGGCCTGTGAGAATGTTCCTCATCATGGCGGGGGGGGGGGATTCTGCGGGCAAGCCAAAGAGGGTGCACTACTACCTTGGTGACAATTGTGGCACACGTGTTATCCCATTCGTATGTGCCCCTATCGTTAATGGTCCACAAATCAACCCGTCGGGTGGTTTTATGGATTTTAATTGGGGGGGGTGATGAAAATTCATAGCGCTCCCTCCTTTGGATAGTGTCCCCTACTGAGAGGGCATTAATTATGTTGAAGACTGTAGCACAGATGCTCTCCTTGGAATATGCACCACGACCAGTTAAGGTTCAAACGGCCACCCACATTGCTGGGTTATGCCTCCTGCATGCCTGAAGGAGGGTGCAAACTGGCTGGCAACATGAACATGGATCAATGGGATGGGTTAATCATCCTTCTCTGCCAATGTTGAATAATCTCTGCTCCTGCCCATTTTCTTCCCACCCTGCAGAGTTTGTTGGTTCTCCAGAGGCCATCACTGAAACCCAGGAGTTCACTCTTGAAATGTACCGAGTGGATCCAGATATGCAGCTGGAGGAGATGATGCTACAGGAGAACCCTCAGGAGGAGGTGCCCGTGGATCCAGAAGCACCGCCAGTGGATCTCACGTGGAGCTCGAGTACTGGGCCAAATGAGAGAGCTTCCTTTTCAGGGCAAAACAAGACAGCAAGAAGGACCCTGGCTGGCAGTGGGGGTGGTCAGAAATTGTGGAGAGTGCGCTGCCTCTGCAAAATGTTTGAAAACTGTGGAACGTGGTAATCGGTTGCCATCACTCTTTTGGGGGTGGTGGTTTGTTTCCATCTCATTCCCCTGTTTGTCCTTACAGGTCAGCCATCACATGCTGTTTCTGTTATGTTACACTTTTTGAAACTGGATTATTTGCATGGCTCCTTCCTATGGAATCCTGGGATTTGTAGTTTTACAAGGTCTGTAGCATTCACTGCCCAAGAGAGCTGGTGCCTCACCAAATTACAAACCCCAGGATTCCATGGGAAGGAGCCGTGCAAATAATCCAGTTTCAACGTGATTATTTCTCTAGTGTGGATGCCCCAAATGTCTTCCTTTTTAAGTTCCCAAGCACATTTCTGGTCCTTACCACCTACTGTTATTTCTCATGACAGGTCCGCAGTGGCAGTGTATCTGGGCTGGCAAGCAGTGGCTGGGCCCGGACCAAGAACAGTTCTAAGACCAGAATGACAAGTACCACTGAAGCCATGGAAAAAATGCTGGTGACCCAGGAGCATTTTTGCTTGCAACTAGAAGAGTGAAGGAAAGCTCAAGAGCAGAGGTCTGATGACAGGTGGCTTTGGGAGCTTCGGGAGGTGAGAGAAATGGAGGTTGGTGCTGCACGACAGAGGGATAGGATGATTGACCTTGTTGTGCACCAAACATTGATGATGGAAGCCTTTCTGAACCAAATAGCCACTCAGGGGCCCTCCTCTTCAGCTGTGCCACCCAAGAAGAAAAGAGTGGTCTGGCGTTTGGTGCAACTGAGCACACCAATGGAAACCGGCATCTCCCAGGCAGGACCTGAGCCAGTTCCAGAACCATCTCTCTCCCTTGCTGGTGGCACAACAAGGCCTGCTAGAAAAATCAAAAGGACAGAACCATTATCACCATGAGGATTTGATGTCTCTGTTTGTGTCATGCCCCGTGAGCCTGATGAGGATATAGAGTCAGAGGAAGAGGACATGGCAGGAAACAGCCCTAGGGACCCTGGCACAGGTTTATCCACCCCTGTGCCAGCAGGGAATCCTGCCAAACTAGAGGCTCAAGCAGAGGAAGAGCCTGGTCCAAGTCGTTTGGCATCAGTTCCAGCAGAGAGTCCTGCCCGCTCAGATAAGGACGAAGAAGAGAAGAGAGACTTACCTCCACCATCGTATACTCAGCAGCGAGCTCAAAAGGAGGCTCAAAAGAGGTCTCTGAGAATTTATGAGAAGAACTTGCTCATTAACAAACACCTGGTAAAGCCTTAATTGCTTTATATAAGCTGGAAGAGGCAATGGAGGCTTTGTCAGAGATCAACTGATCTCCCTGGAGAAAGCTTCCTGCTGACTTCGGTGCCTGAATCCTTGCTGCCTTGACTCATGCCTTGACCTTGGATTGTTCCTGACCACCCTGTTGCCTGACCCTGCTGACCCACAGACCGACTTCTGGACAACGCTGGCTTCTGTAAGCCTTAACTTCTTCGAGCAGCTTGCAGCTACAGAATCAATTCGAACCCGTCTCCCTTATCAAGGACAGTGAGGAAGAACAGCATGGACAGACTTCAGGGGCAGAGCAGGGGACCCTGAATGTACCACTACAAGGAACAGCCGCTGCTAAGCCTCGGTGGAGGCGTGTGGTGGTGGTGGGGGACTCCTTGCTGAGGGGTACAGAAGCAACAGTTTGTGGGCCTGACAAAATGTCTCGGGAGGTGTGTTGTCTCCCTGGAGCAAAGATCCGTGATGTGAATGAAAGACTGACAAGATTGGTCAAGCCTATGGATCATTATCACTTCCTTTTGGTCCACATGGGAACCAATGATACTGCAAGGCAAAGCTTTCCAAAGATCAGAAGAGATTATGAGGCTCTGGGTAGGAAGCTGAAAGAAATAGATGCACAGGTTGTCATCTCGTCTCTTCTGCCTGTTGAAAGGCATGGTCCAGGAAGGGAGAAGAAAATAGCCGGTGTAAACAACTGGCTCCGTAGATGGTGTCGACAAGAAGGATTTGGATTCTTGCATCATGGGCTGTGCTTCCATGAGGGGGGGACTTCTGGCAAGGGATAGGGTGCATCTCACGACAGTGGGCAGAAACGTTTTTGCCAATTTGATCAGGAAGGTTTTAAACTGAGTCATATGGGGGAGGGAGGCAGTATTCTGGAAGGCAAAAGAGCTAGAGAAAATAGTCAAACGGTCATAGAGGGAACAAGGCAAACAGTGCACGGACCAAACAGTGGGAGGCAAAAAAATGTGCACAGGCAGCAAGTAAAGGGAACACATGGTCTTAGATGTCTCTACTCTAATGCACAGAGCATGGGAAATAAGCAAGATGAACTTGAACTCTTAGCACAACAAAGCAAATATGATATAATAGGCATTAATGAAACCTGGTGGGATGAGTCGCATGATTGGAATGTAGGAATAGAGGGGTATAACCTTTATAAGAGAAACAGGACAAAAAGGAAAGGAGGAGGAATAGCATTATATATCAGGGATATTTACACTAGTGAAAAGATCCATGACATCAATACTGGAAGCCAGGTGGAGAGCATCTGGATAAAAATTAAAGAGGAGGGAAACAACAGGGATGTTATTATGGGACTCTACTACAGAACCTCAAGTCAGACAGAAGAATTGGATGATGCCTTTCTAGAACAGATGACCACACACGCAGAAAGGAGAGATGTAGTAGTAATGGGTGACTTCCTGATATTTGCTGGCAATCTAACTCAACCAAAACTTCAAGGTCTAGCAAATTCCTTGCTTGCCTGGAAGACAATTTCATTATCCAAAACGTGGAAGAGGCAATAAGGGGGTCAGTTATTTTAGATCTGATCCTAACCAACAAGGATGACCTGGTTAATGGTGTGCAAGTGGTGGGATCCTTAGGTGAGAGTGTTCATGTTCTCCTGGAGTTTGTTATACTATGGAAAGGAGAAGCCAGGCATAGTCAGACATGCATTCTTGACTTTAGGAGAGCTGATTTCAATAAACTCAGGGAAATACTGGGGGTGATCCCATGGTCAGGAATACTAAAAGAGAAGAGACTTCAAGACAGATGGGACTTTCTCAAAACGGAGATACTGAAGGCACAATTTCAAACAGTACCAATGAGGAAGAAAAATGGGAGGTGTCTCAAGAAACCAGGATGGATGACTAAAGAACTTTCAATGGAGCTAAGTTTTAAATGGAAAATGTATAGGAAATGGGAAAAGGGGGAAAATCATTAAAGAAGAATTCAGACAGATAGCGAACACGTGTAGGAGTAAAGTCAGAAAAGCTAAAGCACAAAATGAGCTCAGTCTCGCTAGAGAGGTTAAGAACAATAAAAAGGGTTTTAGGGGGTATGTCCGCAGCAAAAGGAAGAAGAAGGAAATGGTAGGGCCACTACGTGGAGAAGATGGCAAAATGCTAACAGGGGACAGAGAAAAGCAGAATTACTCAACACCTTCGTTGCCTCGGTGTTTTCAGAAAAGGAAAAGGGTGATCAACCTGAGGATAATGGGACAGAGGACACAACAGGGGAAATCAAACACAGAATATGCAAAGAGGTAGTACAGGAATACCTTCTTAATCTAAATGAATTTAAATCTCCAGGAACAGATGGACTACATCCAAGAGTATTAAAAGAGCTGCCAAATGTATTCTCAGAGCCATTGGCAATAATCGTTGAGAACTCCTGGAGAACAGGAGAAGTCCCAGCAGACTGGAGAAGGGCAAACGTTGTCCCCATCTTCAAAAAGGGGAAAAAAAAGACAATCCCAACAATTATTGTCCAGTTAGTCTGACATCAATACCAGGGAAGATTCTAGAGCAGATCATTAAACAGAGAGTCTGTGAGCATTTAAAAGGCAATGCCATAATCACAAAAAGTCAACATGGGTTTCAGAGAAACAAGTCATGCCAGACTAATCTGATCTCTTTTTTTGATAAAATGACCAGCTTGGTAGATGAAGGGAACGCTGTGGATATTGCATACCTTGATTTCAGTAAGGCCTTTGACAAGGTTCCCCATGACATTCTTGCAAACACACTTGTAAAATGTGGGCTGGACAAGTTAACTGTTAAATGGATTTGTAATTGGTTGACCGGCTGAACCCAAAGGGTGCTCTGCAGTGGCTCCTCTTCCTCTTGGAAAGATGTGACCAGTGGGGTGCCACAGGGTTCTGTCCTGGGTCCAGTGCTATTCAACATCTTTATCAATGACTTGGATGAGGGAATTAGGGGCATACTTATCAAATTTGCAGATGACACCAAATTAGGAGGAGTAGCGAATACCCTAGAGGACAGGATCAAAATTCAGAATGACCTGGATAGACTGGAGAGCTGGGCCAAAGCTAACAAAATGAAATTCAATATGGAGAAATGTAAGGTACTGCACTTAGGGCGGAAAAATGAAATGCATAGATGAGGATGGGGGAGACCTGGCTGAAAGAGACTTAGTGTGAAAGAGATCTAGGAGTCCTAGTAGGCCACAAGTTAAACATGAGTCAACAGTGTGATGCGGCAGCTAAAAGGGCCAATGCGATTTTGGGCTGCATCAATAGAAGTATAGTGTCTAGATCAAGGGAAGTAATAGTGCCACTCTATTCTGCCTTGGTCAGGCCTCACCTGGAATACTGCGTCCAGTTCTGGGCACCACAATTCAAAAAGGATATTGACAAATTGGAGCATGTCCAGAGAAGGGTGACTAAAATGGTGAAAGGATTGGAAACCATGCCTTATGAGGAAGGACTTAGGGAGTTGGGTATGTTTAGCCTGGAAAAAAGATGGTTAAGGGACGATAGGATAGCCCTGTTTAAGTATTTGAAGGGGTGTCACATTGAAGACGGAGCAAGCTTGTTTTCTGCTGTTCCAGAGACTGGAACACGGAGCAATGGATGCAAGCTCCAGGAACAGAGATTCCACCTCAACATGAGGAGGAACTTTTTGACAGTAAGAGCTGTTCGGCAGTGGAACACACTTCCTTGGAGCGTGGTGGGGTCTCCTTACTTGGAGGTCTTTAAACAGAGGCTGGATAGCCATCTGTCAGGGATGCTTTGATTGGGTATTCCTGCATGGCAGGGGGTTGGACTGGATGGCCCTCATAGTCTCTTCCAGCTCTACAATTCTATGATTCTGTGATCACTGGGCCTTGGCTGCTTTCCCAGCCCCTGTTTATTCTGCTGGCATTTTGAGCTGCTTTTCTAGATAGTGTTTTTGACTGCTGCAGTGTAAGCATGTTTGCACCCCCATGTTTTGGGAAGTTGCCTGTTTTGTTCATTGTGTTTGCACTTTGAGGAGTTGGCCATCTTTTCCTTTGTTGAAGTGTTTCACGGTTTCTTGTTTCCTACTTGTAGCCAGACAACCGGTTCACATTGGTTTCTTTACAATAAACTGCTGGCAGTTTGTAGCAACAGCGATACCTGCATTTTTGAATCACAGGGCATTTCACTGTTTCCCCTCGAGTTTACTATCTTGACCCTTCACAAACCAATGAAACACAGGTTAAAAAATAGCCAGATCCACACTACACAGCAAATCCAATTTGAAACTGGAGTATTTGCCAGACTCCTTCCAATGGAATCCTGGGATTTGTAGTTTTGGAAGGTTTTTAGCCATCTCTGCCACAGAATGCCAGTGCTCCACAAAACTAGAAATCCCAGGGTTTCATTGGAGGGAATCATGGAAAAAATTCCAGTTTGAAGCAGGATTATCTGCATGGTGTGGATTTGGCCATGCTTCCTACCTCCAGTGCTACTGCAGCCTTCTGCCCTGGTATGCCCTCCCTTTCAGTTTATGACCATGAACAGCATTTGGCTGTTATGGGCCTGGCTGCCCTTAGAGCAGCAGAATGGACACCCACCATTACACCCCTGTATCTGGTCTTCATTGTAATAACGGTTGAAACAGAAGAATGGGCAAATAACCATTTATTTACATCGAAACATATATAACAAGCAATAAAACAATAAGAGGGTTGTAGTTTGGGTGAGCTTTTCTTGTGGGGGGGAGGTTAGGTGGGTGTGGGGAGGCTTAACAAGCAGAAACACAAACTGAGGGAATTCAACAAAGAACAGATCTTTTTTGTAGGGGGGCTACTGATGTTGGGCCAGCTGTCCTATTCTCTCCTCCATTGCATTTACCCTGGCTACCAGTTCCTCCACTGAAAAGGACAAAAGCAATATTAATTGGCATCTTGGCATTCTATGCTGAAGCCGAATATAAGCACCTATCATCATTCCTCAGCCCTGTTGAGGGCAAGAGTTGCAGTGATGAATCTGTACTTACGTAGTCCTTCTATCCTATCCTGCCCCCCTTGCTCTGCCTGGTGGGCACTGCCGGTAGCATGACCTGTCAGGAAAAAGGAGAAAATGGCAAGAAATGGGTCTGTCATTCCTCCTTGAATACTCATGTCCTCTCCCCCCCCCCAAGGCTGCTTCATGCCTTGCATTTCCCGTTTTGCTCCATTGCAAAAATGGTTTGTTCATGCCATATACAGCAGATGGCAGTGCCACCTCCTCTACCTCGGGGTGTGTGTGTGTCTCCCCCTCTGTTCTGACAGTGTGCCCTTGGGCCCGGGCACTGGCCTTAACATATTGGACATAGCTGCTGGACAGGTCAGAACAATAAGGTTGCATCCCCATCCCTTCATAAGGGCCCAGTGGAGCCAGCAACACCTCCACCAACCTGTTTGTGCAGTGGAGAGGGTGGAAAAGTGCCACCGGGATAAGTTGTGTGTGCCCCCACCACCATACAGTGTTCCACTGTCCAAATAAATCCCCAAATCGCCGTGCACAGGTGCCAGTCTGGGATGCTATGGGCCCTGGCCATCATCTGTGGCTGATGATGAAGAGGAGGGGTGTTGTTCCTGCCTGTCTCACCCACACATCCCTGGTGGAAAGAGAGAAGAATGTCAAATGCATTGCAGGGGGGCAGTTGAACATGGTAAGCCAGTGTGCTATTCCCTCCCAAAAACGCCCCCTATGAATCTGAGGGAATGTTGTGTATGTGGGATATGTTGGAGCATGACCAATTTCTGTTGTTGAACAACTGCTGCCGTCACATAGATTCTGCATGGGAGGATCTACCAATATACCCCTTTACACTCTGACATGAAGTGCCACCTGTTCCCTCACAAGTAGTCTCCAAAGAAAAGGCATAATGCCACCCTATGCCAGTTTGTCTTTCCAAATGGGGGAAACCCATGGCAGCACTCCCCCCCCCAATCCAGATGCCCCATAATTGGATTTGCCAAGAGAAGACAGAGCAAACTTCTGCTTTATCTGTGCATTCTGCCCTCCTTTGCTATTCCCAGAAAACAATTGCCTGCCATAAAGTGTGCACAACTTCTGGGTAGGCTGTCTGGAAAGTAAAGAAGACACAGCCAAGAAGAATAGGTGGCCCATATACTATTTTGGAGGAAGAGTAAAAGAAAACAACTCGGGAGGAGGAAAGATGGAGGGCCATCCAAGGTTGGCTGCTGGTGCCATCCTTACTTGTAGGTCATTGAGAGGGCTAACTGTTAGGACAGATGAAAACCTACCGGGGGTGTGCCTGTCACACCATGAGGGGTAACCAGCTGTCTCCCACATCTGGTCCACCTTATTAAAAAAAAGTGGCCTCCTATTTGGGGGCGTGTTCCTGGTGTAGGCCTCCATGGTGTCGTAAAACTTTGCTTTCAGGTCCTTAAGTTTTGACCTGCACTGGAGACATGTCCGTTGGAACCCCTGCCACGGAGAGCCCTGGATGCCGCAAGAAAGAAATTGCGATTCCTCCTATTCAATGATCGCATGCACCAGGCTGTTGTGCCAGGCTGTCAAGGAGGAGTATGGTCTCCCATGTGCACCAATAACTTATGCGCCTGGTGACATGGTCGGCAACTTGGGCGGCCATGTTGCTCTATAGTTTGAGCAAACAAGCGCCTCCACATTTCCCCATGGAAACCTCCCCCCCTCCCAACCAATGTCCTTTTTTGGGGGGCCAATACTGTGGAGTTTAGTATTTGGTAGCTGTCGCTCAGTAGTTGAGGCCCACAAGCGCTCCAGCAGTTCCCCTTGGTAACATTTCCCCCAGCAACCAACCACCTTTTTGGTGGTATGATATACCAGCCAATACTGGCAGCTGCTGCTCTATAGTTAAGGTGCAGAAGCGCTTCCTCAGTTCCACGTAGTAACCCCCCAACACCCAAACAACCACCTTTCTCTTGCTGTTATTAAGTGGCCAAGGCTGTGGTGAAGGCCTGGTAGCCAGTCCAGGTTTGCAGTTCTGTTTTCAGAGGTGGATAGAAACTTACCCACCAGTGTGATAGAACTTTGCATCGACATGTTTGGGAGCAGGAGCGCAGTGCATAAAAGCTGAAGTTATTTCACAGACCGCCAGGCATCATCCACTTCTGTCCGTTTCCCCACAGTGCTCTGCATGTGATCAGGACCCACCCACCCACACACACACACATTGGACAAGCCTCAGCAGCATAAGTGCCAACTGTCATCTGTTTGACCATTTGAAGTTGTGCAAGCTTGGCCACTTGTCTAATCATGCATATGATGTAACACTTGGAAAGTGCCCTGTGTACTGTGTGTAGCTTCCCAGGCCCCATACACCTCAATTGGTCGCATGACTCCCCATCTAAGGAAGAGCGGGTACAGATGCACCCCCCCCCCCAAGTGGCTGCCCTTTCACCATTTTTGCACAGTAATGCAGAGTGGCAGTTAGTGGGGCAGAAATGGTTGGTTGGAGTGGCAGGTAGTGAGGCAGAAATGATCTTGTCACCCATGGTGTCAAAACATGCCATCACTGTCCATATGTCTAGGGAGGAATCCACACGACACAAATAATCCAGTTTGAAACTGGGTTATTTGCATAGCTCCTTCCTATGGAATCCTGGGATTGGGCATCTACATGGGCAGAATACACTGGCTCCCCATTGGAATATTCTGGCCCTGCATCAGGCCTGTTGCTCCCTTGTTGTCAGCACAAAATGGGATGTAATCCATCGTAGCACACTGCCCCTCCCTATGTCTGCCACCACTACTGCACACATTGCACTCTTCAAAGACAGGAAGCAGGCCTGTAGTACATGAGCAAGGCCCCCTGCATGTAACCACCCTTGGTCATATGTTGTGGGCTTGCTTTCTGGCTGCAGTGTGAAACCAATGACAGCTGCAGAGATAGACTGGTATGGCCTCCTGCAGTCTTGCAGGGCCCAATCTGTTTTTTTCCTCAATTAAGTGGTTTGTCCTGAGTATTTTGCTGTAATGGTTTAATGGGCTTTACCACATCTTCCCCTGTTTTTGCCCTGGGGGCTCTGAGGACTGCCTAGGAGCAAAAGGGGGGGAAAGCTGGACTGCTTTGGGGCTCTAAGACAGGAGCAAGATGGGGTAAATTGTCCATCTAGAGATGCCTTGGAGTCATAAATCTGGTGCTTACAAGAGCTGGATCAAGTGGTGAACTGAAGTTCAATTCAGCAGTCTGGCGAGAGGAAGCTCCCTGCTTATAGAGGCAGTCAGTTCAGCCAATGCCCTCATCTGGGCAGTATTTAGAAAGTGCGTTTTGCAGCTGTGTCTTCCTTGATGTCTGAAATGTAGTCTTTTGCATCATCTGTGGGGGATGGTCTCAGCCAGACACTGAAGCCTTCACCTTTCTCAGGGATTGTTGGGGGGTGTCTCTCCTCCAGCTCCTCTTCCTGCTCTGAATCTTACTGAAAAAGGAGGAATCCACTAACTATTAGGTATAATCTCTGATACCAGTAATCTGCTTCCTCTTCCAAGGAAGACGAACTCTCAAGTGGTGGTGGGGGGCATAACATTTTCAACCAACTTGTCACCATTTTGACTTGTATCGCAGAGGGAAACAAAGGTACTTGGGCTTGTTGTGGGATGGGATAGCCGACAGGGGGGTTGGGTGGAATTTGACCCCTAGTCTGTATAAAGTTGCCCACCCCTGCTTTAGATTATAAGACATATGACTTCACACATTTTGAAATGTGGTTAGCCTGCCCTGTTGCTGTTGTTAGTTTTATTCATATACTCACCTTTCCCCCAAAATTGGGACTCAAAGTGGTCTACAAGTTAAAATGATTACAATATAGTTAAAATATACAAAAGGTAGACATTAAAAAATGGAATTAAACTCTCACTTTCATAAGTAAGCCCCTGGACTTCTACCATGAAGCCTTGCCTAAATGGTAGTACTATGGACCAATCTATGGATCCTCCCATACTCCACCTTCAATTCACTTTCACCACTTGTTCCTTCCTCCAGGAATTATTTAGCCTTACTCCACAGAAAGAAAAAGTGTGACAGGTCTTGTTTCATACATGAGAGAACTGAGTCACCAGACAATCTAGAAAAAAACATTTAAATGCCCCTAGTAAGGTTGTTACATTAAAAAGACCTGACATCTATAGATGGTAGGAGTCAAAGCAGGCACCGCCTGAAGAACGAAAACATCCAGTCACATGAAATTAGTTGGACAAAATATGGGTCAGTGTGCCTGTGAGCCAATGTGGGTTCACATGCAACAAGGTTCACATCTTTGATTGGGCATGGGGGAAAAATAATTCATGTTTACCCTGACAAACCTTATTTTGTTGCTGTGAAAAGAAATTTGTCCTTAGTCCTTGAGAGGTGGGAGGAAAGGCCTCCAAACAAATGAGTGACAACACTCACTTCTTTAAAAAAGTGTTGTTTTACTTTCATTTTTGTTATGGTTTGGGGTCTTCTTGGGTCATATTGTATGAAACCTTTTTTTTTTTCATATTGTTTGAATTAGGACACAACTGAGAGAGCACTTGTCTAGGAATCTCTAGGTCCCTAGTGTGACTCTATGGCCCACTTCCAGCAGAAGTGGACCACAGAATTGCACTGGAGGACCTATAAATGCCTAGAGAAGTGTTCTCTTTAGGAATATCTTGGTCCTCTAGGAAACTCTACGGTCCATTTCCAGTGGAAATGGACCATAGAATTGTGCTGAAGGACAATTGCCTAGAGAGAAAATTTTAATCAAACCTGTGTATTATGAAATCCATGAATCATCAAATCCATGAATGCTTAACCCTCAAATGTACAGGGATGGCTGTACACCCCAGTATAAACTGGACTACTTGCTACGGAATGATTATTTTAATTTAGCAGAACAACATGCTAGGCACTATATAAAGTACAATGCAATGTTATCCGTCAGATAGAATACAAGAAATGTGGGCAAGAGAAAATAGGACAAGAAGACAGTGTTTGATTAAAGAAGAATGTGGATATGGGGAAATGGGTGTGGTAGGTCAGCAGAAAGCAGGTGAATATGTGGTGAACAAAGAAAGATAATTCTAGAAGAGTCGTTCTAAGCCTTTTGGCCCTCCAGATGGTATGGATTTCACCTCTCTGACCATTAGCCATGCTGGCTGAAACTTCTGGGGATTAAAATCCAAAACAGCTGGATAAACTGGGCCTATTTGAGAGGGAAACTTTTCTTGACATTTCCTTCCCACTCTTCTTGAAACTTCTCTTTATTTTGTGTTGTTATTTTTCTAAGGATCATCTGACAAATTATTGGAAAGACATCCAATTTTTCCCTCCAGCCCATGAGAGGAACTAGAAGACTGGAATGAGTTTGTAAGATTACGTTGAAAGGAAATCAAATTAGATTTATGTATTTTAACTCTTCTGGAGTATAGTAGGTCCAAATATATCCCTGGTGGAATACACATTAATAAAGAGCTAGGGATGCTTCTAACCAATGAGGAATTTATGAGCAGATGGCATGCCATACTCAGTAAGTGTTCCTTAGGTTTAATTATTGATACTTCTCATAGACTAGAAAGTGACAACTGACAGAAAAATACTGTCAATTGACTGGAAAACACCAGGAATATTGGAGCTCAGCAGCATTATTAGAAGTGGGAAAAGAGTTAAACAAACTGCACACCAGAATAAAAGATTAGAGTCTATAAATATTACAAAAAGAAGGAATGGACTGTAGCAACAATGGAGTACAAACTTGGCATAAACAAAGAGAACCCTGGTGGCGCAGTGGTTAAATGCCAGTACTGCAAGTCACCACATTGCAAGTTCGATTCCAGCGGGCTCCAAGGTTCAATCAGCCTTCTATCCTTTCGTAGGTCGGTAAATTGAGTACCCAGCTTGTGGGGGCAATTAGGTAACACACATTGGAAACTGTTTAATGCAGTGAAGATGTGTAAATAGCTATTGTTTAAAACAATTTGTAAGCTGCTCTGATAGCCTTGTGGCTGAAGAGCGGGGTATAAATAAATAAATAAATAAATAAATAAAATAAAAATAAATCTGCCTGCGAGAAATATTTTATTTGTTGACCCAAATGAAGAACATTTGAGTTGGACTCTTTAGGACACATGAGGGGGTATTGTAAAGGGAATGAAATAGTTATAAAATGAAGGCTTCTTACTTTTTAAAGTGGAGGTCAGCAAACTCCTGCTGCATCAGGGATTTCTCCTCCTCCTCTTCCTTCACCACCACCCAGCATGACCTCTCCCTTGGAAATGGGTGCAAAGGCTGACTGGAAATCAAGAAAGAGACTTATCCAATCCAATCCAATCAACAAGTTACAAATGTAGAGGGGCACATTTTAAAAGGAGAACTGATGTTTGTCCCATGCTAAAACACAACCAAGTACAAACCAAGGAGAGACTCCACCAACTCCCCCCCCCCGCCATTTTTATAAGCCTTAGATTGAAACACACATTTAGAGATATCAAGGAAAGCTTTGATCCTAGAGACACACCTTTTTGATCAAAGTCAGCTTTCCCCCACCAGGCCATTAATCGCACCATCAATTATTTCTGGAATTAATTTTGAAAGATCTTCAGGAACTGGAAGAAAACCTCTTGACATGAAACAATATGAGCAAGTTTGAAAGAGACTTCTTACAGGAGCTTGTTAATTATACCTATATAATTTTTTACAGAGGCTGATGAGGGGTGGGTTTGTAGTAGTGAAGAATAGACAAGAATATAAGGCAGGTGTGAAATGACTTTTGCATATTTACACAGCCTACACCCTTAGTGTTACACTTAACACAAATGTATTCAACCTCATTTTTCCTTTTCCTTGCATCCAATTCCTAGTTCTTCAAAACAAGGTGAAACAATACCTTGTCTGAATTCAATTGGTTATTTATTAAATGTATATTAAATTTTTAAAAGCCTTATCTATTCCCTCTCTTTCTAAAATCTTTACTCTTATAATATTAATTTGGCAATTAAGATTGCAATCCCATGTATACTTTCCTAGGAGTAATTCCCAGTGAATACAATACAACTTACTTCTAAGGAAAGGAAACATGCTAACAATTGTACTATAAAGCATAATCCCATGGCAATCAGGAATTTGAGTGATTCTCAAAGAATGAAAAACAACAGGTTATAATGTTCGACATCTCATTTTTTGGAATCATTACTGGGCCACATACACCAATTTTATGTGTTACTTCTTGTACTAATTCCTTCTACATGCTAGGGAGGCATATTATTTAGGGTAGAACTTGGATCATTATTTTTCAGAACTAATATTTTAGTGTTACTTTCCCTCCCCCAGTACCTAGTTCACAGCACTTGTCAGTCAGTGCCTAATCCTCACTACTTGATAAGATGTTACTTTCTTTGTTAGTTATGTGTTAGTAACATGTTTCTTTTCAGTTAAAAACTTAACAACACAAAAACTGGCAAAAATGGCATACAACAACCCCTTATAAAAGTTAAAAGTGAGCAATGTTTACTTGTTGCACAAAAAGAAATAGCACATCAGTGTTAAGATTAGTATCCTAAAATTTGACCATTTTTGTCCTGACCGATTACTCTCCAAAGTAATTTGTTACAGATAATGTGGTTAGTAATGTCAATAGTTGTAACATATTACCTCTGGGCTCTCTAAATTGGACTATGGCTGCTGACACACTGCTTTAACAGCCATGGCTCCATCCTATGGAATTCTGAGATTTGTAGTTTTGTTGAGATATTTAGCTTTCTCTGTCAAAGAGCTCTTCATAAGAATGTTTTCAGTGTGGGGTACAGTAGGACCCCGTATCCACTGATTCATTATGCACTGATTCAGTTAT
This sequence comes from Gambelia wislizenii, assembly GCA_030847615.1. Lineage (NCBI taxonomy): Eukaryota > Metazoa > Chordata > Lepidosauria > Squamata > Crotaphytidae > Gambelia > Gambelia wislizenii. The sequence goes on from JAUMIR010000001.1 coordinate 343,255,715, forward strand.
CCGCGGGACACAAAACAGCACATTTGGCATACAGTCTTCCTAGAAAATGCCTAGAGCGACTTCCTCTCTAAATGTTTTCTAAGTCCTCCAAGGCAACTCTATAGTATTTTAAACCAGAAGTCCCATTATTTTCAATGGCGTTCACTGTTATCTGCAGTTTTTGGTATCCACGGGGCCCCGCCGGAACCAATCCCCCTCAAATACAGGGGTCCTACTGTACTGTGATTTTAATTTTTTAAGTATGAAGTGTTTTAAAGATTTTCTACTTTAAAATTTAATTGTTTGTTTAATTGTTTTTTTTTATATAATAAGATTTTAGCTGAACTTTGTTTTAAATTATCATAAGATGCCTTGGGCCTTGTACCAGGAGAAAGGATATGAATAGAATAAAATAAATCTTTCGGGTTGTCCACATGGTGAAAATGCTCCTCACAGAATTCGCTCAGAAAATTAGCTGTCTTAATGGGATCCTGCATTGTCTCGTTGTATTGTGAAGGAGGGGGGCCAAAAAGAGGGAAAGCTATGGAAGAAAAGCCTTTGTGGCTTTCCCAACTTTTTAAAAAAACTCCAGTGGTATGCACATTTTCATTCGTTAAGACAAGCCATTCGACATGAATCACTGACCTATGCAGGAAATACTGCAAACCTGATTGGCTAGATGAATGCAGGGGCAGGGCTGGTTTACGGGGCAATTTCTATAAGCTTGGAATGTGATTGTAGTTGTAATATAGCAAAATCATCTTTATAACACTGGAGCAGGAAGCTTAAGGACTGGAGTTTTTTGACCCTATGTCAAAGTGAGAGGTGTCAATATTACATTTTAAATTATAGTTGGCACCAAGAATATTCTCCCCCCCCCACCCCACTGGATGTTTTAATAGTAAAGTAGACTAGTAGCATCTGTGTGTAGAAAACCCAGAGGCAAGAATGTCTCCTTTGTTATGATCATTATCACCCTGAAGACATAATTTTTTACATGAACAATTTATACATATCAGGAAGAACTGTTCCAATGTATCATATTTGAATTCAGAGGCAGAGATAATGACTAACCACTAGCACAGCAGGGGCCAGCTGGCAAATCTAGTGAGGGCAACACAAAGGAAAGCAATAGGCCTCAGCAGGGAGGATTTACTGCCAGTGAAAGAAAAAAAACAAGATCTAATAGGTTCATGTGTTGCCTGGCTTTTGATAATTTTAATGCAGCTTTGGCAGTGGTAGCAGTGGCGGAGGAAGGGGGGGGGAATATATAAATAGACACTGTTATATTTTAAGAAACATTCTCTTCTGTGGTAAGAGATTCATGCTCACCTCCAAGAGAATGAAAATCTGGATAGGTAGTACATTTCTGATATGTCTGTTAATGAATAGGGTGACATTTCTGACTGGAATATTCCACCTAGGTTTGCCAGACTGAAAACTGGAGAGGGCTTCAGTTTCTTTAATGCTTGTGTAGAAGAGGGAATGACAGCATGTATTGCTTGTCACACAACCTGGTAACAAGCAACACCACCAGAAATTCCCTTCTCTTCTACACAACAATTAAAGGTACAGGAGCCCCCTCCAGTTTTCATTCTGGCAACAGTATCATGTTCCATATAATGCTTGTGTCTATTGCCAATTACCATGAAGAGTGGAGTTTTGAAACGACAACGCAGAAAGAATCACAACCCAAAAACATCACCCAAGGAGACCTTCTGCTGTGCTTTTTGCAACCGGACTTGTTTATCTCGGATTGGCCTTTTTAGTCATCAGCGCGCTTGCAGAAAGCGCGGGATGAGTCCTTCCTGAATCTTCGTTTGCGAAGAAAAGCCAGAGAGAGAGAGAGAGGAGTTTTGCCTAATCTTACAGGTAGTAAAACATTGTTTTCTTCAGCACTGCCATATCTTTAAGTTATTAAGCTGTGGTAATTTATGCCATTAAATGCCCATGTGGCAAACTGTATATAGGGAAAGAGGCAAACATCTCAAGAACAGGATAGGTCAGCATCCAGCATCATAATAAATAGGACAACAGCTCCATTGATTACATAGGGCTTCTATAGATGAGACGATATAATGCAGATTGATGTGTAGTACTGCAAATTTGCAGCAGCGCTCTTTTGTCTCCATGGTCTTTTTGCTAAAATCAATTGTATGCAAATCTATCTGTCTTTGCAGTGCACACTGAACCATGCCTGCGAATCAAGATGGGGACCGAGAGTAAACTGCGGTTCTTTATTTTTGTCCACATGGTGTGACTGATTCGCAGGTCCCCCCGCCTGTCAATCAAAGTTGTGCACATGCAATCTTCTGCTTCTGTTGTCACGTACTTCCTCTTGTGGCAGTGTGCTGCCTTTGGCTCTTGTCACACGGAGAAAGGTGGCAGGCGATCTGTGAGCCCACACTCATGTGAGAGCTGCCATTGCCCTACTTGGTCATTGTTGCAGACTGTCTTTGGGTGGCAGGCACACAGCTGTTCTCTGTTTTTTGGGGGACCCAACAGCTTTTTTAAAAGCTACTCTGACACAATAGCTTTTTTCAAATCTTACCTTATTGAAGAGCTTTTTTTAAAAGCTACTTTTTGATTATTTTTTCAAGGTCCTTTTGGCCTTATTTTTCACACTTTTTTTGTGTGTTGGAACCGCTCACACACCATGGAGGGTGTTCTTGAGATCTGCATGGCTGTGATGGACCTTCTGCAAGCAACCCTTATGGCTCATGAGACACTGGACCACATGTACCACCAAAGACAAACGTGTCACCTTCATGCACTGTCGAGAGCTAGAGAGGAGCACATGAGCATGGTGGAGGACATGGAGGAATATGATGACCTGGAGGAATACCTCCAAGTCAGAAATGTAGTGATAAGCAGAATCAGTGAGGCACTTTTTGCCCTGCATGGCATCATGAGACAGTTTCCAGTGCAAGATCATTGCTGGTGGGTGTACCCAGCCAGCAAAAAGTGGTGGGAGCAGTTCATGATGTCCGTCTGGTCAGATGAGAGGTGGCAGGCATTCTTTAGGATGCCACAGACCATCTTCCTCAAGTTGGTAGAAGTTCTCTCTCTGGAGATTGTAAAGTAGGACACCAACATGAGGACGGCCATCCTCATGGAGGAGCATGCCACCATCACTGTCTGGCACCTCAGCCATCACAGATCCTATGTGGCTGCTTGCAACCAGTTCGGGGTCAGGCACTGTACTGTTGCAGCCATCTTCATTGAGGTCATCGTAACAATGGAGAAGGTTCTTTTGCCACAGACAATCTACCTTGGAGATCCTTGGAAGGTATGTATGGCTATGTATCGGGGGAGGGGGATTGCAATATGTGGCGCTATACCAGTTATGTGCATCTATTGTCAAAATATATTTAGAGGTGCGTATTGTATGAGACAAATATATTGGTCTACCAACTATGCGGTTTAGTTGTCAGTGTTTCCAGCCAGTATCCTTGGCAATGCAGATTTGTATAGGAGTTTTTGGTGTGCTACATTTGCTTTTGTCTCTGTGTGTGTTTGTATGTACATCTTGCTTTATGGTAGGTAATATTGGTGAGCTTGTACATGCATTGATGTGTTACTATGTGTGTTTTCCTTATGCAGGAAATTCACAGTTTCTGTTTATTCCCCTCTCCCTTTCCTCTCTTTTCTGCTCATGAATGGCTTTGCAGAGCTGTGTCCAAACACTGTCTGGACCAGCCAAAGGCAGATTACTACACAGCTGATAGCAGAGGCATAGCACCAGGGCTGGTTTAAGGAATTTGGGGGGGCCCATGCAACACTTTATTTTGGGGGGCCCATATGTTTATCTCCGGAACCTATTCACAATACAGGATATTCAGATCGCTACTAATAATATATTTGCAGGAGGAGGGTTATGAACCCCCCCCAATGATGGGGGCCTCTGCGGCTGCAGGGGCTGCAGGGCTCTTAAACCGGCATGACCCATCAGTCATCTCCCCCCACCAGCGCACAAGCTCCCCACATAAAATGCCCTTCTCTCCACCCCTGCACCATCCCACTTCCCACCCGGTCTGCACAGAGGCACCCGACATTCCCAAGAAAAGAAGCCTCCCCTGAGCTCCCCCCATGCCCCTCAGGTGGAGGCCCCATTGGGAGGCGCACCCCCTCCAGTCCAGGTGCCTCACCTTGGCTCTCTGCAGGCGGCTCAGCCGCAGCTTGTGGATGAAAAGGTTGGGGGAGGGGGGCGCCTCCCACTCCTCCTCCTCCTCTTCCTTCAGGGCCCCCCCCCCGGCTCGAGCCGCCGCCACCTCCCCCCTCCATGGCCAGACCCCCCTTCCAGGCTGCCCTTCTTCCAGCCCGGGACTTCTCCCCAAGGCTGGAGCCTGGGCAAGGAGATGGAGAGAGAAAGGGGGAGAAGGAGGGATGGCCGGGCGGGCGGCAGGAAGGCGGCTGGCTGGAGGGACACCCCAGCACCGGACTCTGGCGGGAGGAAGCCAGGATGCTGGAGGGAGGAGGAGGAGGAGGAGGAGGAGGAGGGACCACAGCCAAGCTGAGGTGAGGGGGATGGGCTTTGGATTTGGAGGGAGTGGGTGGAGGAGGAGGGGCTCCCACTGTGGGGCTCCCACTGTGGCTGGGGGGCCCCGCCAATGCGGATTTGGCAGAATGGTTAAACTGGCCCTGCACAGCACAGTCAAGCCAATTACAGGCAAAGGAATCAAGGAAGTGTGGTGTCAGCCACTTATTCTACTAACAAGCAAATATGAGTTCATAAGCAAAATCCAAATAAGAAAGTGTAGGTCCAACAAACAGAGTTCAGAGTAATCCAGCAGAATCCAAGTCAGACAAACAGAGTTCAGAGTAACAAACACAGTCCAGGTCAAACACAGCAAGCAGGAACATGACGGGTCACCAGATAATCTCCAACAACACTTGGGGGTCAGCTAATACAGCTGCTGCTTAGCTGCTTGCTGCTTGCTATAAATATGCTGAGACCACCTCAAGCCCTCCTTTTGTTGTCTCCTTACTGAGAAGTTGGGTATAGGTAAGTTGTCCTGTATTTGAAGAGGCAGGACCCTCTGCCAGTGCTGGTACTGCACTATTGTCTGTCTCTGAGGCCTGTGGCTCTGGAATATCCTCCTGCTTTGGTTCAGCATGTCCTGGCATGTCCACTGCTTCAGTCTCTGGGTCAGAATCTATTTCCAAGTTCTGGAAGCAGGGCATAATATTAATGGACACTAATAGGAGTTTCCCTGATGTTCTCCTTATTTCTCTCTGCAGGGATGTGTAGACAGGCCTGAGAAGTGGCAGGCACAGGGGGTGGCCAGGAGGAGGAGGCTGGCCCAGCACCTGATAAGTACATCCCATTTGGCAGATGCTGTGGAATTTTAGAGGAGGGCCTAGCAGGTAAGCAGGTGGGATGCTAGCCTGGTGTCACGTCCTGGTGCCTTAGACTATGGGTTATGTAGTTATGTGGTTAAGTTAGCATAAGTAGGCCTCTCTTGGCATCTGCACCAGTGACCTGACATGAAAGGAGCCTGATGGGAGGATGGTTGGTATGTGCTGGTGGAAAGCTACCCCAAGGTCGTGCCTCTGTGGAACTTTAAGGAGGATTGCTTCAGCATTGATAACAGCAATTATCCAGGGGCTGCTTGTGGGAAATGAAACTTGCAGTTTGTATTAACAAGGGGATTTTGATGCCAAGTCTCTCAGAGTCATCTTTGCCAGCTGTGTCATGACAATAAAGCTGCTATTCCTGAAAGCTTGTGTCCTGCTAGTAGCTGTTGCCAGAGTTCATCACACCTGGCAAGGATGAAGGCATTCAACCTGAGCCCCCCCCCTCACTTTTGCAGGTGGAAGTGGAGAGGGGAGCACCTGGAGGCCAGAGGAGGAACAGGTTGGCCAGGATAGAGGACTTCAGCAAATAAAGCGCAAGGAAAGGTGCACAGTGGACTGCACTGCACATTGGGGAAGTGACAGGGAGCTTAGTGTGTCACATGAATTTTCTTTGGTTTTCTTTCAGTGGAGCATGTTGACAGGAGGGATAAAATAAAACCTTGCATTTTAACATATTCAATGTTTTTTAGGAATGCAAACAATTTATTTACAGTATTGATTGTTTTCTTCATTATTAGTAGTCAACATAACAACTCTGGCACCAAAGGGGTTTGGAGAAATTTGCAGGTCAAAACTTTGGGGTTAGAAATTGGCCAAGGGTTGGCCATAGCTACAAAACAAATTGTTGCAGTGGTGGGGAGAAACAGTTTAAACATATACAGCTACATATGTTGAGGTAGGCACAACTGTACATGTGACATTCCTTGCATTGCGTTGTTTGGTTCTGAGATACCTCTCCTTCATTATGAGGCCTGGAGAATGGGGAACACTCCCTTACCCTTGGGTTACCAGGGGTTCCAAAGAACTATACAGTGCTGTAGCATTCAAAGAGAAGAAAGACTTTATCAGACTAGCATCTAAAAATGCTGTAATTCCGCGAATGAGGAAAGCAAAAACATAGTGGCATTATTACATTTATTATCACACATTGCTGTAATCGTGCAAAAGAACCACCATGGAATTATCACATGGCCACCACTAGCACTTTAAGAACAGGACTTTACTTCTGTGATTTAGCATGTGTGAAATTTCAGCGGTTTGACCATGTGCACATGACAACGTCATGCAATAGTGGGAACCATTCGTGCTACCGTGACATTGTAATAGTGCAATTTTTGCCACATCTTAAAATGTCCAAAAGGTCTGGTCTCTTTATTTTCCTTAAAGGCTTTGTCATGCCCAGCAAAGACATAGTGGATTGTCCAGGTACCTCATCAAGTCACTCTTAGCTGTCACCAACATTATGTGGGGGTTGCTCAAAGGTTGTGGGTTTTTTTTTAACCTTTAACCTTCTTTGAGATGGACCCGCTCTGACGGTGGTACCCTGAGATGTAAGATGATTCACCAGGGTTTCCAGAAGGTTAGTCTGCCACTCAATACTGGCAGTGAGTTTCTTTCTATCCTTCCTTGACAGCTAATCCTCTATCTTCATCCTCCCTCAGCCATCTCTTCCCACCTCTCTGCTCCCTGCCATCCCTCCTGTCCTCCTGCCTCTGCCTAGACTCATCAAGGTGGGCCAGCATCCTATCCATCAGGGCAGAGGAGTGCTGCAAAACTTCTGTGGTGTCCACTGCAGCCTTTCATTCCTTTTGGCACTTGTGTATTGCCAATCACTCTGCTGGAGTCATGGCAGCTTTTGGGTTAGCCATAATGGAAACTGAACAGAAGAAATGAAAACAGAAACATGAGTAGCATTTGTGCTGTAATGTCCCACTCAGTTGGAGCAACAGCCTTGCACATGCTAACGAGACGTATCAGAATCTGCTACCCATGGAGGGGGGGAATCATGTGTAGGGGCACATTCATTTGCCATGTATTGATTACCATGGTAGCAGCAGAGTTTCAGCAAGCAGGTTACCTTTGCATTATATCATGAGGGCAGCTGGATTGTCCTTGTGCCACATACACCACCCTCCAGTACATGCACCAGGAGGAGAAAGACCAGATGTAGTGGCAGATCTTTAATGAACACAGATAAGTTGTAGGCATTTTCAAATGGTCATAATGCACACTCCGGAACCCCTACTCATAACACCATACAAAGTGTTGTACCATTTTGTGGACTGAGGCTGCTCCACAGTAGCTTGTATTCTGACTCCACCACCACATCTTCAGTGGTTTCTGTCAGCTGTGAGACCCCAATGCTGTCTACAGAGGTTTTACCTTCTTCTTCCACAGTGAACAAGGTGCTGACTGTGGTGCCCTCATCCTATCCATCTTCCATTTCTGATTCTGAAATGAAAAGATTAAACAAGGTAGTTATGAGTACCAACAAGCCAGCAAGCACTCACAGAGGAAAAACACAACAGGTCATGTTCCTTGAGCTTCGCGTTAGAGGCAATCCTTTCAAAAAAGGTGGATGTGACATTCCTGGAGCCATTCCTGGACCTTCTCTTCACCCCAGAGGGCAATAAGTTCCAGTGTCTCTCAGTATGACCAGGTGATGCTCCTGCCACCTTTCCTTAGCTGCAATTGTGATGTGGCAGCCATAGCACTTCCGGGGGGTGGGGGCAGAACCAAGCAATCAATACAGTGGGTTTTTTAAAAAAAAAAATTAGCATTTTAAAAAGCCATTGGGTCTGATTAGCATTTAATAAAGCTGTTGGGTATGCAGATGGTCAATAGCCACCCCTGAAACAGCAGTTTGCCTGTGGAACCTGCAACCTTGTCCCCCCCTTAAAAAATGCCAAAGAAGGAGTCACATAAGTAAATTTCTGGTCACTTTTGTGAGGTATTTTGAGCTGGAAATGCAACAATACAGCCTGCTGCATGCACAAAAGGGTGAAAATTGTCCCCTGCTACAGTTCCCCTGAAAATCTGGGTACTTTGTTTTCTAGCTTTGATTAGGGCTCTACCAGGCTGCAAACGTAGGTGTCTTTATCTTTCCAACATTCTTTATTTAGCCCATCTGAAAATGAACAGTACTCCTCTTTCACTATCAGTGTCTCTATCTTATTCTTAGCCCATCTGTAAAAAGTGATACATTTTCCTGTGATTCTTTCTCTAGTTGACATCTTGTTTCATCTTCAAAGCTGGCTGGCCTCACTGCTGTGAATTCAATGTAGCTGCAAAATTCCATCCTGGGGTCCATGAACCAAAGTTTTTCTCATCCACAGTTCATTGGACATTGTCAGCCTTAGTCTCAGACTACTTTTTTTATTGCTCCTGGCATCAAAACATGCAAGGAACACAGTTACATTCATGCTCTCCAAAGTCTTCACACAGGCAACTGTCTGACCACAGTGCCCATAGGAAATTGGACTAAAAAGCCTTTAGTTAAATCCAGCAATGTTCTTCATAGGTGGTTGTGGTGAGGTGGTTGTTAGTGATGGTGTTATTGTTTAAAAATGGTGGCCCATTTGCAACCATCCTCACCTCTGGTTTCAACACAGGAATTAACAGAGTTGCTACTCAAAAGAGAATGTTGGGCTTCTAACATTTAATACATTTTTCCCACAGGCAGATTGCTTTCATTCCTTTTTTGTACCAGAAATTGTGACAAGCCAGGAAGGCTTAGTTACTCCACTCTGTGCAAAAGGACCAGAGAAGTGGTCTATCTCCCCAATGTTGCCAACTCTTACTTATAGCAGGGTTTCAGTCAGGATTCTTTCCTAGCCCTACCTGAAGATCCCTGGTTTTGCCTGATGGCCTGTTAGACCAGTGCTATTCAAAGTGGTGGTCCCTGAACTGGTGCTGGTCCTTGAGTCATTAGCTGTTAGTCTCTGGAGAGTTTCCAGGAAAGAAAGAAACAATTCTACCCCTTGGCACAAACTTAGTGCTGGTCCCTGGCAGACTGAAAAAAACAGTTACCAGTCCTACGCATCAGATAGCCTGAGAAATGTTGTGTTTGACCCTATTAACTTCTCACATTTATCAGACTCAGCATCCTGAGAAAGTAGTAAGACTAGGGTGCTTATCGCATGAGGAAAGGGAAGCAAAAGTAAAGCCCAAGAGTACTGTATTCTGCCTTGTCATATTGCACAATGTCAGCGTGCTTCAGCTGTTCTCCCATTCTGGTCCTGTGGGAGATGGTGGTGAAGGCGAGTCTTTTTGATAATGGATTTTTCGAGTTAGGAAAAAGACTACATTTACTACCATCTTCCACAGAACTGGAATGGAAAAACAGCTGAAGCATGCTGACAACATGTGATAAGGCAAGCCAGAATGCGTTATTCTCAGGCTTTACTGTCGCTTCCCTTCCCTCACGCGATAAGGCTCTAGACAATAGGTTTATCACTTTTTGCAGTGGTGCTTGTCCAAGAAGTAGTGAGAAACATTTGTTTGTCATAGCATATTATTTTCCTAACCTACATATCTTGCACTTTCTGTGCTTTGTTTTGTCATTGGTCATTGGAAAGTAAACACAACTTAATTTGCAAGTCTAATTGCTGAGATACATATCTTTGAGGAAATCCCATTGTGAGAGGGAAAACAGCTTAATCATAAGGAATACACAATTCCCTTAACATTTAATTTGACTCAGTGTCTATACCAAGGATAAGCTATATTTTTGTCCCATCTTCCTATACCATGTATGATAGGGGTTTGGGTACTTCATGTAGGCAAACATGGCCAGAGCTGGTGGTGGGTGCAATTAGGCCCAGCATCTGGTTTCAGCTCCCACATACAGCTTTTCCTCCATTCATTCTCTTAAACGTATTGCTCCCTCTGACATACAGTCATAGTCACCCCACGCAGTGATACAAACATTCATGAGGAGGAATGGACATAGAAACTTAGCCAAGGTCAAGCCATTGTGCTTCTTGCCCTGTTCTTCCATGGGTTCCTCCACTCCTCAGTACCCCTGTAGCTATTATGACTCCTCACAGAGCCAAGGGGAAGGAAAGTGTGAAGGGACAGGTAGTGGCAATTCTTCCTTACATCTTCAAAGTGCTTAAAACTAGAGACAAGTATATCTGGAACAGGTTCTTGGAAATTTCACCTAGGTATCCAGGTAAATAGTCTACTACAATCTAGGTCAAAATCTTGCCTGTAACAGCCAGAATCCTGCTGGTATATTAAGCATGAGTATGTTTCCCTGCAGAAGTGGTTAGAGATTTTTGTTTCATGCACAATGTCGACATTCAGTTCAAGGTCATAGATGTGGAGCTGTATGTGGTGCCATTGTACATGTGGAGGGACATTGGGTTGTTCATTTGGTTCTGCATTCAGTTCAGCACCATTTAGCACAAAGGCCATGTAGCAAAATGAATGCATAACTCCACATGCTATGCAACCCCTGTGCAGGATCTCAGTCAGACAGTGGGCAGCTTAAGTTATGCTTATTCACTAAATCTGGCAGTAGCTGAAACTGTGCAAATCCCTTTTAAGAAACCGCAGAGGAAATGTCTCTTGCTTACTTTATTACCAGATGCAAATTTCGACTGAAACTCCAAAGACTTCAGCAGAATTTCACCCAAGATCCATTATTAACATTAACCCTTCACTTCTCTAAGAAACTTCCCTTGTCTTATTTCTTAGGGTAGCTTTTCTGAGGAAGAAAATTATAGAAACTAATAAATGCAGGGATCATGAGTCCCTGATGAAAGCTATGGATTCTTCACACACACACACACACACCGCAAAATGTTTCTAAACACATGCATATGAAAATTTGCATAGGATTTATTTTTCTGGATAGGAACATCATGACATGGCAATGATGAGTGATTGTTACCTGTAACATCCACTCTACATGTGTTTGGAGTAGACAATGCACTAATAACATAATTTGACTTTAAAAGTATTCTTGTTGTTGTTGTTGTATTTATACCCTGCTCTTCAGTCACAAAGGCTATCAGAGCAGCTTACAAATGGTCAATTTAACAGGTCCCTGCCCTCAGGCTTACAATCTAAATCAGACATAAGTACTTTTTCACATAAGTAACAGTAGGGAGAAAGTTGAAGGGAAAAAATGTGCCAGGTTACAGTTCCCCTGAATCCCATCTAGTGGGTTCTATGGGCTCTGTGGCCACATTTAAAACCTGTAAGTGGCTGGAACAGACTGGAATCTGCTCACTTCCCTCCCTCCCTCTCTGCATTAAGGATGTCAGCCTGTATCAGGATGAACTTTCTTGGCTGCAGAAAGACACTACAGATGCCTCAAGTGTCTGGGGTATTTCTAGTGGTTCCCGCACCAGTGGTACTGGCCTAAAAAGGGGGCATTTTAGCGGCATCTCAGGGGCACCCTTGGTTCATTGTATCCAAAGCCCCACTGTTCTCCTGAAAAGAAGCCACTACTTACCTCTGTGGACCTCCCCTTCTGCTCCTCTTCTTCAGCGCCCCCCCAACCCCTATCCCTGGTTTATAGGACTATGATTGCATGCCTAGGCATGCTTAGCAGGGAATACACCTCAATCAGTTCAGTGGACTGATCACACAGTATGTTTTTTTACACTACCGAAGTCAGGTATTCCACTGTGACCACAGATCAATGGGCTTCACCTATGTGATAGTAAGGCTAGATTCTATCCACACTTTACCTAGTCGTGACTAGAGCTTGGAAAATTCACTTTTATTTGGATCACAACTTCCAGAATCCTCTAAAAGATTCTGGGAGCAGTACTTCAAAAATAACTTTTCCAAGCTTGGATTGTGACTTCAATGGGACTGACTCTCAATGGTGCACCAAGGACTGTAATTTCACTTAGAAGACCCATGGATTTTGTGTGGCTTACTCTCAAGTGAACCTGCACAAGATACCATGCAATGTATACTAGCTGGGAATCTAGCCCTCTTTTTTTTTCCTTGATCTGCAGCTATAGTTAATTTCTTTAGTCATATTTACAAGTGTGGGGCTTAATAGATCCATCATTTTCTTTCTTAGCTTAAGCTTTGTTTGAAACTGATGCAAATGTTAGTACAATAAGAGCACTCAGTTCAATAAATGTTTTTCTCTCAGAGGACGGGATAGGGAGGAAAGATGGAGGGAACACAAAGTCCAAGGTCTTTTAAGGCTATGTAGTAAAATAGACAGATCTCTTGAAAAGATGTGTTTGAATAATTGTTCAAATAAAGTAGCTAAACACTACAACAACAAACAACAAACAAAAGAAACTAGGAGTGGATTTTCTTAAACTTCAGGGATGACTCTGTTTTGAGAGCATGGTGCTGGTGCTGGATTATACAATAGCCTCTTCAAGGATTCAATAAACATGTGAATCAGGCATGTAGGTGGGTGTAAGCTTTTGGACATTTAGTCTGGTACCCTGGATAGTACACAAAAGAGTCAATGAACCTCTGGGTGTATGGGGACCCTTGAATGCAGAAGGTCTGACAGCCAGCAGCCCTGATGGCTACAGATTCACTCATGAAGAAAAAGGAGACAGGTGTCTAGATGCTGAAAAGGTGGTTTTTATTTGCTAAAAAGCCCAATGTGTTTCAGCATGTGAAATACACTTAAGGCCTTCTTCAGGGGGCTATAGAAAGAATAACAAAAATACAACACATAAATGTACCACATCCATTTTACGTAAAAGTGTGAATACATTTGTACATTGCTTATGGACTATACATACCCACTCATACCTCCGTCAAAAGAGGTAACCAATATGCTATAGCACAGAGTCTCCATCCAGACTGGGCTTTCCCCTGTTTTTTGAAAAAAGCCCTGGGTACACACTAGTAGTTTATTTGGAGGTGTTCTATGGGCATTCTCCAGTGCTGGACCAGATAGAGACATTCTGCTCCTGAGGTGAGGTGAAGAACAAAATGGTGCCTCCTTCCATTCCATGTACAAAAACTGACTGGACTGGCAACTGAATCTTGCTTGAACAACTGGTGGTAAGACAGTCTCTTCCACTACACTTGAAGACCACAGGCTAGCATAGGAGTTACAGGGCAGGCCATATGTCATACACAGCCCCCTCTTCTAAAATCTTGGCCAAGAGCCTGTGTCAGAGACTATGACTTATAATTTTATGATGTTGTATCTACATTCCTGACGGTATATGCAAACCTTCCAGTGAATTGCACTGGAATATGCAAACCTTCCGGTGAATTGCAATGGGGAGGCCTGCATGGTGTCCTGTTGGGCAATAGAAATTCCTATTGTGCAATCAGTCCCATAGTGTTTTGGTGTCCATTCTGCAAAAGGTCCCATAGCACTCTAATGCTCATTGTGTAATGGAACCCATGGCACAATGGCCATGTTGTTGGCTCCATTTATGCACTGGACCCAGAGACATAGCTCTGTTTCTGCTCCCCTCCTGAGAATATGAGTGTTGTGCAATATCTCAGTTCATATTTGCATGATTGTAAGTCAGTTTACAATGACATAAATATCCAACAGGGTATTGCTACTTGTCACTGAGGCAGTCTCCCTTATCTGCCTTATGGGAAGAAACAGTGGTTGGTGGCATCCATGCCAGTGGGATGGTGAATCTGCTTTGGGTTTTACTCCAAACTTTAAAGAAGCTGGCCAAGGTTTTGAATCAGAGCCCAATGGTTCAGCACCATGGGTAGCTCCTTTAAAGTTCACACTAGAGCCAAGAGTGAATTTCCTGTCTCGCAGTCCTAGGGAGCTTGGGGCTGGAGGAAAGGCATTCCTGTGCTGAACGGTATCAACAGCCAACAGATCCAGATCTCAATAGTCTGTGCCAAGGTAACTTTAATTCTCTGTCCATGATGTTTGTGACCAGCCTTGCAAAGATGCCCAACATTGCAATGCTGCCTGAGGGACCAGATCAGTGCTACAAAAAGTGGTCATCCATGGACTGGTGCCAGCCCACAAGTCATAGACAACTGGTTCCTGGGAAGCTTCCAGTAAACAAAGACACTATACTAGTCAATATGTACAAATATGGTACCAGTCCCTGGCACACTAGGGTATGTGTGGAATGCTGGTCCTCCATTCCAGATAGTTTGAGATGCCCTGGTGTAGATCATATACTATGCAGGCAGATGATCTTAGGCTCTGTCCTTAACACCTGCCTTTTAAAGGATCTGATTGCAGGTGATGAGCAAAACCTTTGCCTGCCTGAGGCTCTGGAGAACAATTGCCCATCAGAGCAGACCATAGGGCTAGATGAACAAACAGTCCGACCCAGAGCTTGGAAAACTACATATTTGGATGATAGCTCCCAGCGTGGCCAGAGCCTAGGCAAGCTCTGGACTCTGACCTATGTATAGTTGTCCCTTCACATTCGCTGGGGTTTGGTTCCAGGACCTCCCGTGAATACCCAAATCCGTGAATGCTCAAGTCCTATTATATGCAGTGGCATAGCAAAATTGTGTCCCTTATGTAAGATGGCAAAATCAAGGTTTGCATTTTGGATTATTATTTTTTTAAGAATATTTTCAAGCCACGAATGCCAAATCCGTGAATGTGGAGGGACAACTGTAATCATCTATTCTGCTTCTACATGTTAGGTAGAAGGGCAAAGAGCAATTGGCCCTAGCCATTGGACACTGGGCACATGAAAGTGGAGACTTTGGGGAAGCTGAATTTCAAGTCTAGCACCACTTTTTGTATCCTTTCCTTACACCATGATTTGAGCATGCTCACTGTGTTCCATTTAAAATTCCACACATCAGATCACATCTGGAAACTTATCCAAGGGCACCGGATACATTTCCAGATGTGAAGAAATGTAAAATACCAAAAATCAGATTGATACTGCCTACAGTCATGTGAAAAAGAAAGCACACCCTCTTTGAGTTCTATGGTTTTACATATCAGGACATAATAACAACCATTTGTTCCTTAGCAGGTCTTAAAATTACGTAAATACAACCTCAGATGAACAACACATGACACATTACTCCGTGTCATGATTTATTCAATAAAAATAAAGCCAAAATGGAGAAGCCATGTGTGAAAACCAAGTACACCTTATGATTCAATAGCTTGTAGAACCAGCTTTAGCAGCAATAACTTGAAGTAATAATTTTCTGTATGATTTTATCAGTCTTTCACATCGTTGTGGAGGAATTTTGTCCCACTCTTCTTTACAGCATTGCTTTAGTTCATTGAGGCTTGCAGGCATTTGTTTATGCACAGCTCTTTTAAGGTCTCGCCACAGCATTTCAGTCAGGTTGAGGTCTGGACTTTGACTGAGCCATTTCAACACCTTGATTTTTTTCTTTTTCAACCATTCTGTTGTAGATTTGCTGGTGTGCTTGGGATCATTGTCCTGTTGCATGACCCAATTTCAGCCAAGCTTTAGCTTTCAGACAGATGGCCTCACATTTGTCTCTAGAATACTTTGGTATACAGAGGAGTTCATGGTTGACACAATGACTACAAGGTTCCCAGGTCCTGTGGCTGAAAAACAAGCCCAAATCATCACCCCTGCACCACTGTTCTTGACAGTTGACATGAGGTTTTTGTGCTGATATGCTGTGCTTGGTTTTTGTCAAACATGCCACTGTGCATTATGGCCAAACATCTCTACTTTGGTCTCGTCTGTCCAAAGGACATTGTTCCAGAAGTCTTGTGGTTTCTTCAGATGCAACTTTGCAAACTTAAGCCATGCTGCCATGTTCTTTTTAGAGAGAAGAGGCTTTCTCCTGGCAATCCTTCCAAACAAACCATACTTATTCAGTTTTTATTCTAATTGTACTCTCTGGCTTTTCTTCGCAAACGAAGATTCAGGAAGGACTCATCCCGCGCTTTCTGCAAGCGCGCTGATGACTAAAAAGGCCAATCCGAGATAAACAAGTCCGGTTGCAAAAAGCACAGCAGAAGGTCTCCTTGGGTGATGTTTTTGGGTTGTGATTCTTTCTGCGTTGTCGTTTCTCTTCAAGACTTGTTCGTCGTGAGTTCTCAAATAAGGTTGCAGCATTGTGGATAGTGCGTCTCCATGCCTCCCGATGTGAGGCCAGGGCGGACCACTGTTGGTGATCAATTTGGCCATGCCTGAGATGTTGTTTCAGGGAGTCTTTGTATCGCTTTTTTGGAGCACCCCTCTTACGCTGACCTGTGGTACTGCCATGAATTTTAACATTTAACATGCTAACTGAGGCCTGTAGAATCTGAGATGTACCTCTTGGGTTTTTTGCAATTTCTCTGAGCATTGCATGGTCTGACCTTGGGATGAATTTGCTAGGGCATCCACTTCTGGGAATACTGGCAACTGTCTTGAATGTTTTCCACTTTTGAATAATCTTTCTCACTGAAGAGTGATGGAATTTAAATGGTTTGGAAATGGCCTTACAATCCCTCCCAACAATTGCAACAACGATCTCTAAGATCATTGCTGATGTCTTTCCTCCTTGGCATTGTGTTAACACACACCTGAATGTGCCAGACCAGCAAACTGATGAAACTTTGGCTTTTATAGAGGTGGTCACACTTGCTGATGATCAATTAGTCATGTGTTGTTGTTCATCTGAGGTTGTATTTACCTAATTTTAAGGCCTGCTAAGGAACAGATGATTGTTAGTATGTCCTGGTATGTAAAACCATAGAACTCAAAGAGGGTGTGGTTTCTTTTTCACATGACACTATGCTGTGCCACATTTCAAGGGTGGCATGGATAGATGAGTGAAAGAATGAGTGTGGCAGTATGAAGTAATGGGCAAAATGTTGTGTTTCGTATATTACAGTACAACCCCTGTATCCGCAGCGGATACATTCCTGGATTTACCATGGATACTGGAAACTGCAGATATTAGTGAACCTTATTAAAATGAAACCTTTCTGGCTCAAGCATACCATAGAGTTGCAAAGGAGGACCTAGAAGATGCCTAGAGAGAACACCTCTCTAGATATCTTCTAGATCCTCTAGCACAACTCTATGGTCTGATTCCAGCAGAAGCATACCATCATGCTGGAGGATCTAGAGAGACCATATTTTTTTGATGCAGGCAAGTGAATCTGCAGATATGGGTCCAGTGGATACAAAGGTCTATACAGCCATTGCAAACTCATTGAATGATACAGGGAAAAATCATATTCAGCCCAATCTACTTCAGAATAGGTTTGTTGGGAGAATAAAACAAAGTCAGTACTGTATATACTATTGTTACCTGTACAAAACCCTTGAATCCAAAGAAAGCAGGGAAAACAGTGGATATGTATTGGAAGACAAAGAGATTTCCTAGATGATGCTTCAAATCAAAGTGACACCTTTCTACCCTAAATTCTCTTGCACTGGTATGGTAGGATCTGTATGGACAGATGTAGTATCTGTGAAGTATCTGTTCTCACAGGAGTAGCAGAGAAAACCTGCAAGGTGTGTAGCTGAGCAGCAACAAGTGATACCTCATCTGTAAGGTACTTGTTATCCGTCCTATATATTGGTCCTGTTGTTTAGAGAATACAGATTAAAGTGGAGAAAAAAGGTAAACCTTTGCTTGTTGCCACATAGCTGATGCTAGGAATCAAGGGAAATGACAAGGTAGAGTTAGATGAGCTGGAGTTTCTCATGTATGAATTCAATTATGAGGCAGCATTACACAGCCTTGGTGGGATCTGTCAAATGGCTGGAATACCAACAGAAGACAGAGCGCTCTGCAGAGAAGAGAAACCAGTCTTGTGGATTCAGTGCATCCTATCAAATATCCAAGGTGAGGGAAATGCAGACAATGGCAACTGTATACAGAAGAGGTACACCAAGGACTTGTCTATATGGCAAAAATACTCCTCATAGAATTCAAGAAGAATACCTTTTGTCCCAATAGGATCCTGCTTCATTTCACTGTATTTGGAAGAAGGGGGCAAAACCTCCAAATACTCCATGGGAAAAGTTTTTGTGGCTTTTCCCATTAAAAAAAAAACCCTCTGAAAGAAATGTGCATTCCTGTTCATTGGGACAACTGATTTGCTTTGCTGCGCATTCCCAATAAGAGTGGAAGCTGAAAACTGATTGGTTGGACATGCAAGGGGTGGGTGTGGGTGTGGCAAGTGCCCAGAACCACTATGTTGGATTTTTGCTGTAGCGATCGTGTACTAAGGTGACAAAGCAGTCTTTTCTCCCTTTTTTTCTGTTTTTTTAAGTGGAAGATCACACTTCCACACCTTAGATATGCTTTGAAAAAAATATTGTTCTGTGGCAGCAACTGGTGACAATAAAAACATGAATAATTCACTTGCACCCGCCATCTTATTTGCAGGCATGCCTATACATATGGCTTCTCATGCCTGTGATCTCGGGAAAAAACGTGGAGACAAATGAAAGTTGCTGCGAATTGGCATAAGTGTGCATTGGTCCACATTTTATTGCCTGGTGAACCACATTTTATTGGTTCATATGCATTTGTCTTCTGGTGATGCTGGAACAGCTGAAGTTTCCCCAGGTGTGTAGTTTCTCAACTGCTCTGAGGCTTAGTGGTTAGAATGTTCCACTATTATCTTCCGCTTATGAAGATAATAGACACTTATGTCTATTTATGAAGCCTTATGTCTATTTATGAAGCCACTTATGAAGATAATAGAAGATAATAGAACGAGATCCGTCAGATGACAAACCTGAGTGGCTTTAAAAAAGCACTAAAGATGGATCTCTTTCGGCAGGCCTTTCCTAATTAGATCCCGGCTTCAGGAGCTCCTGGCCTCTTTTAGTCTGCTGGCCATTTATTGTATTTATTGTTTTTTAAAAATGTAATTTTAGATTGGTTGCTTTTTAATTTATATTTGTTGAATATCTTTTTATGGGGGGGGATGGGGGGGTGGTGTTTTGGGATTTTTATCTGTATTGTATCTTAATTTTTGTAAGCCGCCCCGATTGTTTTAACAGAGGGGCGGGATATAAATAAATTTTATTATTTATTTATTTATTTATTTACTCATATACAATGCTAAAATAAAATCTAAAATCCACAAAAGAGAGATACCTTTATTGGCCAGCCAAAGTGCATGAAATACATCATACAAGCTTTCAAGGCTCCACTGGCTTCTTCATCAGGCAAATGATGTTTTAAAAATCATACAGGAGAAGAAAAGTGACGACGGTAGGGGTAAGGCCTGCATTTCGTATTAGATGTTGTTTCTGTTCTAATTCAGTTGTTCTGGAGGGATCTCAGTGCAGACAAAGGCCTCTCCCCTTCTTGGCCATGTGGGGACCAGGGACAAAGGGCAATAAAATACAGAGTAATAAAATTTCAATGAGCAATTAGTGGCATTAACTTATGAGCAGAGATTGGAAAAGTTACTTTCAGGAGGCCTAAGTGCAATGGTCAGTCCCAGCAGGAGTAGACCCATTGAATCAATGAGAAGTGGGTAAATGAAAACTTCCATTGGCTCTGCTCTAGCTGAGACTAATAACTGGATCAACAACTCCCCAAGGCCCACAGTCAGCTGGCTATCTTGACCGTGGGATTCTGGGAGCTGGTGTCCAAAAACTAACTTTTCTAAGTATGCTAGAGGTATACTGTGCATAAGTAAATTGGGCAGGTGCTTTCCCCATTGAGCTAAAGTTCTGTATATAGAATTCACCACAAGGCATACACTCAGAGTTGTCTGTAGGATTATAGTGCCTCAACTAAAGTAACCAAGCAGCTTGAGATCAGCTTGTTGAAAAGGCAGTACATTTTGTAAAAAGTAGGAAGGCATATGCAGTACACAAGTTTGCAGGGACTTGTTCTAAGGAGCATCACCACCTAGACACTGTTTTCAGTACTTGGAGCATGTGCCTTATAATGTGCTGTCTGAAAAATTTCAGCACATGTTCAGAATAGAGAAAAGAAAATTAAAGGAAGGCAAAATAGCCATGTTCAGTTGTCTCAATGATACTGCAAAGAAAAAGAATGGTTTCTCGAAGGAGATTTCCACATGGGGGAAATAACCCCCAGGGAGATCAGGAGAAAAACGGGGTTGTTCTGGTTGCAGCGCTCCATTTTGCATGCCCCTTCCTTCTCCCAATCTCCCGTCGTCCTCCCTCCATCCTGCTTCCATTTTCCTCCTGCTATTTTTTTACTAATGAAAGTTCTTCGTTAATAAAAAATAGTTGAACATAGCGGGAGGGAAATGGAAGCAGGATGGAGGGAGAATGACAGGAGATCGGGAGAAGGAAGGGGGCATGCAAAATGGAGCGCTGCAACCAGAACAGCCCCGTTTCTCTCCCAATCTCCCCAGGGGTTATTTCCCCTGTGTGAAAATCTCCTAAGTCACTTGTTTTTGTTTCTGTACCACTCTTGAGTGTTTGGAAGTACAGGCAGTTGACAAAGCCTTTGGTAATGAAGCTCCTTTTTACAAAGGCTTTTAATGCCCCCCGGACTCCTTATGGAAGTGTTTTGTTTTGTTTTGTTTTGTTTTGTTTTAAGAAGCATCAGGAAAGGGAAGAGGATGAAGGAGAACTGGAGAAACACCGTCTTTCAATGTTGGGTTCCAGGCATGCCTGCAGTAAACAATGCAATAAACAAAGCTTGAGCTGAGGAGGAATAGGATTCTGCTGATTCAACTGGAGCTGCATGTACCTGCTGACAAAAGGCAAGGTAAACAGCAGTTGCCTCCAGAATACCTTACTGAGCATGGGTCAATAGAAAAACAGAGAGAAAAGGAAAGAGGAAATAAACTTGCCTGACCAGCTACCCTCAGAATGTTAAACAAACAAACCCAGCAACAATGGATCTATCAATCACCAAAGTTGAAATCACATGAAAAATGGAGGGTAATGAAAGAAAAAGTAATCTGTGGCTACATTGTGGAAGAATCCTTCACGTAGGCTGCTGCTAAACTGCAGGAATAATGCAATTTGACACCACTTTAACGATCATGGCTCTATCCTATGGAATCCTGGGATTTGTAGTTTGTTGTGGCACCAGAGCTCTTTGACAGCGAAGGCTAAATATCTCACAAAATTACAAATCCCGGAATTCCATAGCACTGAGCTATGGCAGTTAAAGTGGTATCAAACTGCATTATTTCTGCAGTGTGGCAGAAGCTGTAGTCTCTAGTAGGCTGGGCCACCTTACTCATTAGGCACTTTAGGCATAGTGCCTAGGGCCTACAAAAATTTTAAAGCCTATAAAAACAGGATTTAAAAAAAAATTATTACGAAATGTCATACATAAATTCCATCATTCTCATTAAACATTAATTTGCATACATTTACAAGACAACACAAAACAAAATAACACAACACCAAATAGCACAGTAACGTTGTCCGACTGACGAATAATCACAAAATTCCAATCACACAATTAAATTTAAAAAAAATGATTTTTTTTAAACTTCCTTCCATTTCTTCTTCTTCAAGTGGCTTATTTCATGTTTCGTTCTCATCCCTGTTCTTGATTGCTTTATTAAGTTTCTGTTTCCTTTCTTTGGTTGTCACTTTAACTTGTTATTCTATGTTTACCGTCATTTTTTCTTCTCCTATTTCTTTCCATAGCGGTATCAGGTTCTTCCAAACCTCACAGTCCTTTAAGGTTTTCCTTTCATCCAAAACTATTGTTAGTCTGTCCATTTCATACATCTCTAATAATTTGTATTTCCATTCTTTCAGTCGTGGGATTTCGGCACTTTTCCAATTCTTCACAAGTACTATTCTGGCCGCCATTACCATATATAATATAATCTTACCATAAATGTTTAGGTCTTGTTTACTTATACCTTGTAATATATTTAACAGATATTCTCTGGTTTTCAGATGTTTACAGATATTCCCATGTACTCCATTCCAGAACTTCCTGATTCGTTTACAATTCCACCATACATGAAAGTATGTGCCCACTGCTTTACCACATCTCCAGCATATATTTGATGACTTTTTATATATTTTTGCAATTTTATTCGACGTAAGATACCATCTAAATATTGACTTATAGAAATTTTCCTTTAACCCATTACTTCTTGTAAATGTAATATTTTGGGTCCATGTAGTCTCCCAATCCTCTAGTGATATCTGATTTTTACAGTCTCGGGCCTATGCCATCATGTATGGTTTTATTATTTCATGTTCAAGGTTCAATTTCAAAATTTCTTTATACATTTTTGACAAGAATTTCCCTTTCTCATCCCATATTATTTTGTCCACTTCGTTCATTTCTTCTTCTATTCCCTCTGCAACTGTATCTCTCTTAAATTTTTCTGTTATCTGTCTGAGGAGAAACCAGTGATAGTGGATATTTTCTTTCTTTAATTCTTCCTCCGATTTCATTTTATAAATCCCATTATCTTTCTTTAGAATCTCTCTATACCTTAACCATGTGTCTTTAATCAGATTTTCTCTTTTATAAAAAGCTTCATGGGTCGATACCCAAATGGGTATCTTCCAATATAATTTTTCTTTGTATTTTAACCAAGTTTTTAATAATGCGTGTCGGATGGTATGGTGAGTAAAATCTTTATGTACCATATTCTTTTTATACCAGATATACCCATGCCACCCAAAGCGCAAATTAAAGCCCTCTAATTGCAACAGTCTCATATTCTCCAACCGTAACCACTCCTTAATCCATAGGAAACAACTTGCTTCGTAGTAGCTTCTAATATCCAGAAAGCCTAGATCTCCTCTTTCTTTGGTATCATATAGTACCTTCCTTCTAATTCGTGGTTTCTTATTGGCCCAAACAAATTTAAATATATCTTTGTTTGCCATGTTGAAGAAATTCTCATTAATGATTGACGCATGAAATAATGAGACCAGACACAGAAGATTGGGTTGAATACGGGCCACTTTATTGATAATTTTCCTATTTATGTAGCTTTCTTAGGGTATGCCAATATATGAAAAGGGGGAGATCCCCAGCGGGGGCGTCTAGGCAGTTGGTCACAACTGACCTAACCCCTAGAGTCCCTGGGCGACTCACCTGAGCCCCAATGGGGATCCCGGTAACATCCGGGGTTCCCTTTGGGCGCCATCTGCTGGAGGGCCCTGCCCCAGGATGAAATCCTCAAGCCGAGTGGCTTCTGCGAAGGATTGCAACCCGAAACCGGCCCTAAGGATAGCCTACCTTGCCGCACCCCACCCATTCGGGTTCCGGTGCGGTTCGGTGAGGGCTATCCTTCCACTCAATTAGAGGTTGCCATAGGTGAACGCCATATCATTATCTCCCCACTCCCAGCAAGTGACCACCTATTTAAGAAACCACACCCTGAGCCAATTGTCAAAGTCCCAAGCGACAGTATGGGGTAGGCAAAACACCCCCCGGAAAAGGGTAGGTAAAAATTCCTACCCGGCCCATGACGCGACCAGAAATCTCATACTGTGGCAGAGGCGGGTGGGTGGGTTTCGATCCGGTGAAAAAGAGGAGGGAGCCAGGGGCGGCAAGGGGTAAAATAGGCCCTGCCTCAGCCCCGCCCCTGACTCCTCCTGACCAGGGCGTATCCACGCCCTGGCCAACCCCTGCGCTCATCTCCATGCCCATCATTAAAACACCTCCCCCGGATCTACCATTCTTCAAGATCAGGGGGGGGTGTCTGTTAATGATTGACGCATGAAATAATGAGACCAGACACAGAAGATTGGGTTGAATACGGGCCACTTTATTGATAATTTTCCTATTTATGTAGCTTTCTTAGGGTATGCCAATATATGAAAAGGGGGAGATCCCCAGCGGGGGCGTCTAGGCAGTTGGTCACAACTGACCTAACCCCTAGAGTCCCTGGGCGACTCACCTGAGCCCCAATGGGGATCCCGGTAACATCCGGGGTTCCCTTTGGGCGCCATCTGCTGGAGGGCCCTGCCCCAGGATGAAATCCTCAAGCCGAGTGGCTTCTGCGAAGGATTGCAACCCGAAACCGGCCCTAAGGATAGCCTACCTTGCCGCACCCCACCCATTCGGGTTCCGGTGCGGTTCGGTGAGGGCTATCCTTCCACTCAATTAGAGGTTGCCATAGGTGAACGCCATATCATTATCTCCCCACTCCCAGCCACTGATAGGGGCAAGTGTCGGCTTAGCCCCTATCCCCCACACGGGAGGCCAACACGGCCCTCACCCCTTCTTGCATACCCTCAAGAAATAGCTGGATCCCCAGGTCTGATAAGTGGACCCCGTCAACCCTGTACAGCTCCGGGCGTTTATATGAAATGCCCGGGTACTGGATGAAATGGCCAAGGCCAGCATCCATGGCTTTATGCACAGCTTTGTTCACTTTTCTGCGGGCAATATCCAACAACCTAGGTGGGCCTTCGCCTGGGTAAGAGAGTCGTGGAATGATGTCCGACCAAATCAAAGCGACCTGCGGCCACGCCGCCTTAATCCGTCGCATGTCAGCAAGGGCCTGTAGCGCCAAAGCTCGGCCCTTCAAGAGGCCCAGATCGTTGCCTCCGAGATGGATCACCAGGACATGCGGGGGAGGGCCACGCCGCTCCTGAAACAGCAAAGAGATTAGACCATTCCACCTCAAACCCCGTTTGCCAAGCCATTCAAAAGAGGCGGTGTCTCCGAGACCCAGCTGCGGACCCAAATGGCTCCTCCTGGCATGACGTGCTGCCCAATACACAAAGCTGTGGCCACAAATCAGTACCCGGTACCTCAAATCTGGAAGAGAAAGCACAAACAATCATAGGAGAAGACCACAGACAGGGTCAATTGCAAATCGGACGGACATAGCCCTTGTAAGCAGCTGATTTCCAGCGCCCCAACCTCTTGATGGCCTCTGGCCGCATCCCCATCGCAGCGGCCGTGGAGGCTGCCCCAATTCTAAAGGAGTGAGAGCAGAAACGTACGCCCCCCAAACCCAGGCGTGTTAGGGCTTTGTTCGTGACAGCCCAAAATTGGTACCTCGTGAGAGGAGAACCGTCAGCGTGGCAAAAGAGGGGGCCTGGCTTAAAAGGCCTCAATTTCAAATACTCCCTAAGAGCAAACACCGGGCAGAGAGACTTGTCGTGGCACTCATGTAAAATAATGTTCGAGCCTTTTCCCAACTGGTCGGTCTTTGACCGCCTAATCTTAATGGTAACAGACTTGGCACTCATGGTGATGTCACCAACCTTGAGGGCAAGGCCAGCCGTATCCTTTTTGGACGCCACTACAAGCTCACTGATGCGTAAGGCGCCGAAAAAGGCCGTCAAGGCCGCCGCGTGGAGCAAGGCCACCTCGAATGGTGATGCACAGAGACTGGGCCATAGCTGAAAAAGGCCCTTAAGAATAGCAGGGGAAAGGGGTTGTCTATCGTCCGTGGCTTTTCCGCGCTGTCTGGCCCATCCCTCCAGAGCCTTCCTAATCCTAAAGTCTGAAGTGTTGTCCTGCAAACCCTGAGCCTTGCTCCAAAAGGCTAAAGCTGCTAGCCTGGATCGAATCGATTGGGGGGCAAGGCCCTTCTCCTTAAGTGAGACACAGAACTGAAGAAGGTGAGGGACTGGCACCGGCCAGGAGTTAGGTAGACGCTCAGAGGACCGAAACTCAAAGAATTCCTGAATGGATCGCTTATATACCCTTCTGGTGCTGGGGGCGATGGAGAGGCTGATAGCCTTAACTATTTCACTAGTCCAAGCTCCCACAAATCCTCTGGCATCAGGTCCGGCATCGCGGCAGCGCCTGGAGCTAATTGCCTGAAGCGATCCATCTGCATACGGGAGAGAGCATCGGCGATGCCATTGTCCACTCCCGCCACATGGGATGCCGTGAACAGAATGTTATATTTCAAGCACTGGAGTGTAAATGCTCTAACTACTGTCATTACCCTCTTGGACCTGGAAGTGAGAGAATTGACTACCTGAACCGTGGCCATGTTATCGCACCAAAAGCGGACTGTGGAATTAGCAAAATCATGTGGCCACAGCTTAACAGCGACTAGGATAGGGAAAAGCTCCAAGAAGGTAAGGTCAGCAAGGACTCCCGTACCAATCCAAGAGCGCGGCCAGCGTTCGGCGCACCATCTGCCGGCAAAGTAAACTCCAAAGCCCATGGATCCGGCAGCATCGGAAGACACCTTAAGAGCATCCCCCAAACGTAAATCCTCCCTCCAGAAGGAAACCCCATTGTACTGCTGCAGAAAACCATACCATACGTCCAAATCTAGTTTTATTTCTCGGGTAATCCTAACCCTGTGATGTGGTAAAGAGATCCCTGCTGTGGCGTCACATAGGTGCCGTAAAAAGGCTCTACCCGGGGCGATCACTTTGCATGCGAAATTCAAGTGGCCAATCAGTTCCTGAAATTCCTTTAGAGTGGCTTTGTTACGCTGCAAAAAATTGGAAACCCTGTTCACAAGATCATCAATCTTACCCGAGGGGAGCCTACAGAATTGATCCATCGTGTCAATTTCGATACCTAAAAAGGCCAATCGAGTACTCGGGCCCTCTGTCTTTTCCTGAGCAAGGGGAACCCCAAAGTTGGCCATAAGGGCTTGGAATTGCTCCATGAGGGAGCGGCAGACCCCAGAGCCGAACCGACCAACAAAAAGAAAATCATCCAAGTAGTGCACTACCCCTCGATGACCCGTCTGACGCTTGACAGCCCATTCCAGAAAGGTACTGAACTTCTCAAAGGCTGCGCAAGAGATCGAGCAGCCCATAGGCATAGCCCGGTCCATGTAATATAGGCCCTCAAAGGAGAAGCCCAGCAGCTCGAAATCATCGGGGTGCACTGGCAAGAGGCGAAATGCCGATTTGATATCACACTTAGCCAGCTCAGCACCGAGGCCGTGCTGTCTAACCACTCTAATGGCCGCGTCAAACGACGTGTAATGAACAGTACACAATTCCTGTGGGATGAAATCATTAATTGACTGTCCCCTCGGGTAAGAGAGATGATGTATTAGCCGAAACTCGCCCGGTGTCTTCTTGGGAACTATGCCCAGAGGCGAGACACGTAAGCAAGGGGAGGGCTGGTGAACAAATGGGCCCAAGACCCGGCCCTCCGCCACTTCCTTCTGAATTTTTTGCCTAACCACATGTTCCATGCCACGAACTGATTTAAGGTTGGGTGCCATGTAAGGCCTGCGCACCCCTTGATAAGGGATGCGAAAACCCTCATGAAAACCGTCCCATAAGTATTGAGCTGCCGACTGGTCCGGGTAATCACACAGCCAGGCAGCAAGGACGTCCAGCCTAATTGGGCTGGGACCCTTTTCCCTGCAAGGCAGGGCTGTTTGGGCCAGGGTTGTTCGGGCCCCTCCTCCCTCCTTGCTGCTCCTTGCCAAATTGTCCCTTCCCTTTGGGGCAATTGCGAAATGAGTGTCCTCCACCACATATGGAGCACTCGTGGCGAAAGGAGCAGGGGCGGCGAGAACAGGCCCCCCTGTACCCAAACTCCCAGCATAGCAACCGGCGATTAGGCGTCGCCGGTTGCGATGAATGAGAAGATTGGCGTGGAATGCTGCCGGGTCGAGAGTTTTGCAACAGATGCCCGCTCTGAGCTCGTTCCCCCAGGACGGGGCGGCTTGGGGACATAATCTGCAACCACAGGTGCGAGTTGATTACGTCCCATCTCAATGTGGGATAGGAAGCTGCCATTTGCCTAAACGACTCGTCATATTGCAGCCAAGCCGGGCCAGCAAAATCCACATAGGCCCTGTATATAATGTCCAGGTATCTTATGAGGGAGTAGGACCTATGGGGCTGGCTGTGGGAAACCACACCTGCATAAATCAGGAAGCCTGCCAACCAGTTGGACCATGTCCTATCAACCCGTCTCCTTTTAATCTTCTCCTTCTCCCTATCATCCAATTCCTCTCTCTCCTTCTTGTCCAGTTCGCGGAACAGAAGTGAGAAAATGTCAACAAATTCCCCCTTCAGAATCTTATCTTTGGTAGACTGGGCCAAATGTTCCCCTAGGGCGGGGGCCTGCTCCAGACCAATGGGAATATGAGGAAGCCCCATTGGGGCTTGGCCTCCAGCCGGAGGCGACCCCAGGGGGTTCACCCCATAGGGGGAACCCATAGGCAGAACAGGCCCACCACCCTGAAAACCTGGGTACCAACCAAACATTCCATTGGTCGGAGTGCTTGGGGCATTCGGAAATGCAAACGCCCCAGTATCTGTGTTGTGATCAGGCTGTGCCCATGGCCATGCAGGCATAGTGTCAGTGTAATTCGGAGACTCACTCTGCACCAGGGTGGCCGGTTGTTGCGTTCCACTGGGTCCTTCGCCAGGAGAATCCTCCTCCTCCGGCGTCTCGTGGTTAGCCACTTCCCCTTGTTCCTCCAATGCCTGAATACGGGCGAGAAGTTGGTTAGCAACGTCACCAGATAAACCCCCAGCATTGTCCCTAGCTGGACGCTTTGGAGGCCTAGGGAGGCGCACTTCCTCCAAGGCCTGCAAGCGATCCAGAATTTGTTGTAACACGTTCCCCACCGGGTCCCCGGGGCGGGTGGGCTCAGCTGGGCGGGAGGGCTCAGCTGGCTCCTTACCCTTACCACCTTTCTTGCTCCTCCTGGGTGCCATGGGACAGTCCACTAAAGCAAGTAACCAGAAAGCAGTGCGCAGTGGAACTAAAAGCAGTTAAGAATCCACCCCAAGACTCAGGGCCACCCCAAACAATGAATTGAATCACTGAAGCAAAGCTACTGAATGAAGTAGTGACAGCCAGTAACTTAATGAAATTAATGGAAGGAACCAATGAATTAACTGAACCTAATTAAATGAAAGCCAATTAATAAAACGATTGAATTCCTAGGAACCAATGAATTAACTGAACCTAATTAAATGAAAGCTAATTAATAAAACGATTGAATTTAACTTGGAAGGCAAAGCAATTAAACTAATTGATGAAAAGCTAATTAATAAAATCAATAATAAACCAAATGAATTAACTGAACTCCTAGGAACCAATGAATTAACTGAACCTAATTAAATGAAAGCTAATTAATAAAACGATTGAATTCCTAAAGAAATACTAGGAAGGCAAAGCAATTCCTTAACAAATAACTTGGAAGGCAAAGCAATTAAACTAATTGATGAAAAGCTAATTAATACAATCAATAATAAACCAAATGAATTAACTGAAAAGAGGGGGGGAGAGATCTGTTGCCAACCAACAGGCAAAAGCACCAGGATGAAATCTAATTAAATCAAAGGAAGAAATTAGGCTGGGGCGGGGGGGGGCGACCACGTGGCGTGGAGCCACCCGAAAACAAAACAGAAAATTAGGCTGGGTGGAGCCCTAAAACCAAAATTGGAAAATTGGGCTGGGGCGACCACGTGGGTGGAAACAAAACAGAGAAATAAGCAGCAGCGACCCACCCTCAAGAAACAAAACAGCGAAATAAGCAGCAGCGGCAACCAAGGGTGTGGGGGGGGGGGCGAGGACAAGGAGGCCCGACCAGGAAGGAGGCAGGGCAGCCGCAGAAGCCAGAACAAAGGAGGGCGAGGGGCGGAAGCAGCAGAAGCGGCAGCGCTCTGTACCCGAGGGGGGGGGCGAGGGGAAGAAGCCGCCCTAGGCGCCCCAGAAAACCCAACCGCCGGCAGGGAGGAGCGGCAGCGGGGAGGCCGCAGCAGCCGCGCTGTGCCCGAGGGGGGGGGCGGGATAAGAAGCCGCCCTGGCGCCCCAGAAACCCAACCGCCGGCAGGGAGGGCGAGGAAGCAGCGGGAGCGGCAGCGCTGTGCCCGAGGGGGGGGGGGCGCGATAAGAAGCCGCCCTGGCGCCCCAGAAACCCAACCGCCGGCAGGGAGGGCGAGGAAGCAGCGGGAGCGGCAGCGCTGTGCCCGAGGGGAGCGGAGGCAGGGAGGGCGAGGAAGCAGCGGGAGCGGCAGCAGGGAGGCCGCCCAGGCGCCCCAGAAAAACCCAACCGCCCAGGCGCCCCCAAAAGGCAGCGGGAGCGGCAGCGGAGGCAGGGAGGGCGAGGAAGCAGCGGGAGCGGCAGCAGGGAGGCCGCCCAGGCGCCCCAGAAAACCCAACCGCCCAGGCGCCCCCAAAAGGCAGTGGGAGCGGCAGCGGGGAGGCCGCAGCAGCCGCGCTGGGTGCGCTGGGCCCGAGGAAGGGGAGGGA
This sequence comes from Gambelia wislizenii, assembly GCA_030847615.1. Taxonomy (NCBI): domain Eukaryota; kingdom Metazoa; phylum Chordata; class Lepidosauria; order Squamata; family Crotaphytidae; genus Gambelia; species Gambelia wislizenii. The sequence goes on from JAUMIR010000001.1 coordinate 343,286,030, forward strand.
AGGGGGAAGCGAGGAGTAATTACTCCAAGTAACAAGCAAAACAATCAAATAGTAATTAATCCAAGTAACAGGTAAAACAATCAATTAGTAATTAACCCAAGTAGCAATTAAAATTCCAAGTTTTAATCCAATTAGCGAGTAAAACAAGCAAATAGTAATTAATCCAAGTACAAGTAAAACAACCAAATAATTAATTCGAGTAATTCATCCAAAAGATATTAATTGATTAACCAAAGATTGAGTAATCAAGAAAGATGGGAGGGGGGGGGAGAGGGAGAGAGACCACGTGGCAAAAAACAAAGAACAAAGGACAGGCTCCCAAGTCAAAACAGAATCAAACGAAAGTTAAAAACAGCTAATCCAGCGTCAAAGCAATTGATAAAAGCTCAAGGGAATAAGGCAGTGAGGGGGGAAGGGAAGGGAAGCGACCACGTGGCGAAGAGAACAAAGGACAGACTCCCCAGCACCATTTAAAAAGAAAAATTCCACAATCAGCAATCAGCACTCAATCACAAATGCATTCAAATAAAACCACCACACAGCTGGGCTGCTGGCATTCATACAAAAAAACCCCCAAACACAGCCCAGCCAACTTAGCTCTCCCTCGCGACTGAAGCAAGTAGGAAAGACCGACGTTCCTCCTTCCTCGATCCGGTGAAAAAGAGGAGGGAGCCAGGGGCGGCAAGGGGTAAAATAGGCCCTGCCTCAGCCCCGCCCCTGACTCCTCCTGACCAGGGCGTATCCACGCCCTGGCCAACCCCTGCGCTCATCTCCATGCCCATCATTAAAACACCTCCCCCGGATCTACCATTCTTCAAGATCAGGGGGGGTGTCTGTTATATAGTATCGGGATATTTTGAAACAAATATAGTAATTTGGGTAACACTACCATTTTTATCACTACCATTCTGCCCATCCATGATAGATTTATTTTATTCCACCTTTCTAATTCTCCCCTTATGTTCTTCCATCCCTTAATATGGTTATTTTCATATATATCTATATTTTTATTTGTAATAATTATCCCTAGATATTTTGTTTTCTTTTCTACCTTAAATCCCGTAATATTCTCTAATTGCTGTTCTTCCCCTTTACTTATGCTTTTTGTAATTATTACGGTTTTATCCTTGTTTATCTTTATTCCTGCGAGTTGACCATATTCCTCAATATTCTTTAATAACACTTCAATATTTTCTATTGGATTATCTAGGAAATAAACCAAATCGTCGGCGAATGCTTTATATTTATAGTAATATTCCTGTATTTTAATCCCTCTTATTTCTTGACTCAATCTAATTTTCCTATTCAAAATCTCCAATATTGTAATAAACAATAAGGAAGATAGGGGGCAACCCTGACGTGTGCCTCTCTTTATCGGGCATGTTTTGGATTTTCCTCCATTAATTAATATATGAGCTTCTTGTTTCTTATAAATCTTATCAATCCAATCCAAATAGTTTTTTCCAACCCCCATTTCTCTTATTACCATCTTCATAAACTCCCAATTGACGTTATCAAAAGCCTTTTTGGCGTCCATAAATATCATTGCTAGTTTTTTTTTCATTATGTTTTTCATAGTACTCCACCACATTTAATACTGTTCTCAAATTGTCTTTTGTATTTCTCCCTGGTAGGAATGCACTCTGATCTTCATATACCCATGATGTTAAAGCTTTTTTCAATCTCTCTGCTAATATGTTTGTAAAAATCTTATAATCAATATTTAATAATGAGATTGGTCTATAGTTTTCCATTCTTGTCTGATCTTTCCCTTCCTTGGGTATAAGAACAATATTTGCTTTCCTCCACGTATCCAGTATATCTATCTGATTAATCTCATTTAAAAATTTATGTAAAGGGTCAATAAGCTTTTCTAAAAATGTTTTGTAGTATAATGCCGAAAAACCATCCAGTCCTGGGGTTTTACCATTTTTTAGTTTCCCTACTGCTTCCCTAATTTCTTTGATAGTTATACGTTCATTTAAACCTTGTCTTTGACTTTAAGATATTTGGGGAATGTTTTCTTTCTCGAGATACTTCCTAATTTTTTCCTGTATTTCACTTGTACTTCTATGATCCTTATAAATTCCACAGAGGTATTTATAAAAGCCCTCCATGATTTCTTTTTGTTTTGTTAATCTTTCATTATTTATCCTAATTTCTGTTATTACTTTTTTCTCTCTCTCTTTTCTAATCTTCCACGCCAACCATCTACCCGGTTTATTTGCATGTTCGAAATATTTTTGGCGGGCAAATTTCAATTTCTGGCCAATTTCTACATTCATCTTTATATCCAGTTGTTTCCTTAGCATTTTTATCTCTTTTCTTATTTTATCATCACCAGGCTTTAATTTATCTGCTTTTTCTGTCTGTCTTAGTTCCTCCATAATTCTATTTATTTTTTCCTTTCTTTCTTTCTTATATGCTATTTCTTGTCTTATTAATTCTCCTCTCACTACCGCTTTTCCCGCGTCCCAAACTATGTTCATTGTTGTCCCCTTATCTATATTTTCCATAAAATACTGTTTTATAATCTTTTTTGTTTGTTCTATTATTTTGTCTTTTTTCAATAACATATCATTTAGCTTCCATTCAAAAGGGCTTTTTCTCCTGCCCATTTCCATTACTACCGGTGCATGATCTGATATTATTCTTTGCATTATTTCAACTTTTTTTACTTCCTTTTGTAAAATTTTGGATATCATAAACATATCAATTCTGGACCAGCTCTGATGCCGGTCTGAATAAAAAGTATAGTCTTTCTCTATGGCGTGTCAATGTCTCCATATGTCTATTAATCCCAATTGTTCTATTAACTCCCTTGCTGTATTTGGAAGGGTTCCCTGTTTCCTTTTCTTAATTTCCCTATTGGATCTATCTTTTCCTGAGTCACATACTGCATTCCAATCACCTGCTATAATAATAGTAGGGTAATCATAATTTGCTATTTCTGTCAGCAATTCCTGAAAGAATCTTTTCTTATTCTCTTGGGGGCATATAGTCCTATTATCAATATTTCTTTACCAGATATTTTTACTTCTGCACCAATGTATTGTCCCTTTTTTATCATTAAATATCTCTTCAGATTCATATTTTTTGTTAACATATATTGCTACTCCTCTTTTATATATATATATACCATATTTGGTAGAATATAATTCTCCTAGTTTTGGATTCTTTATTAGTCTTATATCTTGTTCTCTAATATGTGTTTCTTGTAATATGGTAATGTCTATTTTTTGTTTCTCTGTGTAATGGAATATTTTTCTTCTTTTCTCGGGACTGTTTAGCCCTTTCACGTTCCACATCCAGAATTTATCTTTCATCCTTTATTCGTATCTCACTAACTTATTCTATTTTCTTCTTATTCTTAATTTCCCTCTTCCTGTCTCCCCTCTATCTCTCCTTCTTCTTCTTCATCTTCCCCATCACATTCTCCATCTTCCCCTTCTACTGCACCCTCGTCCATGCTAGACTCACTTGTTTCATCCCTTAAAATGTCCGTTTCTAGTTCTTGAATTTCGTTATCCTCATCTTCACTCAATTCTGATGTTTGACCTTTTTGCTCTTCTTTGGTTAACAACTGTCCCACATTCTTTCCCTGGTATCTCTCTATCTTTCCTTCCTTTTCCTTTTGTTTTTCTATAACTTTCCCGTAGTTGTTTTCTCCTTCCTATGAGTTATTACACTCCTCTCTTCTTCTTTTCCGTGTTCTTTCCTTTCTCTCTCTGTCGTTTTCTTAATCTTATTTAGGAATTATTTTGCTTTCATCACTGTATTTATTTTATAACTTTTATAATTGCAAGTACAAGATATCCCTTCTATTTTGTTCCATTTATATGGAATATTTTCTACTTTCAGCACCTGGGTCAAAAATTGATAATCTTGTCTCTTTTTTAATACTTGAAGTGGAATGTCTTTATAAATCTTTATCTCTTGGCCTTCAATTATCAGAGCTTTTTTGTAGCTCTCCTGAATTACTACATCCTTTACCATTTTCCTTGTAAAATATACAACTATATCTCACGGTAATTTCTTCTTTTTAGCTATCCAAGAGTCTATTCTATAGATTTTGTCCACCTCCCCGTCCAGTTGCTGTGGGGACCACCCTATGTATTCCACTAATATCGGTATAATCCTGATCTCTAAATTTTCATTTCTTTGTTCACTTAAACCTCTTAATTTTATACATCTCGACCTAATTTTTATTTCATGTACTATTCTTTGAGTGCCTTCATAATCTAGTCTTGTCTCTAATGTCTCTAATGTCTTGGTTTTCATCTCTAAACTTTTTGTTTTGCTTTGCGTTTCTTGTATCTCCCCGCTCATCTTTGTTATGTCTCTTGTTACCATTTCTAGCTGATTTCCAAATTTATCTAATTGTTTTTGTAGGTTGTTCCTAATCTCCTCTTTCAATTCCTTCATTTCTGATTTTATACTATTACTTAATTTTTAAAATTCACACAAAAGTAGTTGGTTTGTGTCCGCTATTTTGGATGCCATTTCTAAAGAGGGTCTTCTAGAAGTTTGAGCTTGGTTTAGTCCCTGTGCTGTTGTTTTCCTAGTGCTTGGCATCTTTTATCTTTCCTGCCTCTTCTTGTCACTCTCAGTTTCACTCACTCATTGAGCTGAGGTGCGGTAAAGCACCTCAGCTCAATGAACAGTTTTATACTCTTAAATATGAATATGAATATAAAAATATTCCGTCTTTCTTTTCATAAATTAATCCCCAATCCACAATATTTATTTATGACTTTGCTTATGGATGTTATTAGTATCAATTTACCACAAATATCATTTATTAACCTTCTATTTGTTCACTTTCTATTTTATCTAGCATATTTCCCAGAAATGAATTTTCAATTATCAATCAAAAATAGAGCATGTCACCTTGTAGTTGTATACACCCTCACTCGCAAAGTTACATAAATACACCTCTAAATGTATGTTAATCTGCGACACTCAAATATTTATCACCAGGTTTGTTAATCCTTTTTTTGTACCTGGTGACAAAAACAGGATTAACAAACTTTTTTTTACAGGAATTGGGAAGGAGAACAAAATTTCAAAATAAAGATATTTTATGTTTTCATCCATGAAAATTATGGAGTCAAATGCAAGAGTGCCTAGGGCCTACAAAAACATTAATGCAGCTCTGCTAGAAGGTTCAAAATGTTTTTGTTCACTTATGCAAGACTAAACTGACCTGGTTGTCTCATTTCACATGTGCATATTGTTAGTTTTGGATAAAAAGTTTGGTGAAACATGTCACACTGCTCTTCTTTATTGTGGTATTGGAGCCTATCCTCTTCTTTCCATGTTATCTCTGACTCTAGTACCAAATTTTGTGTTAAAGACGTAACACCATGAGCACATCTGCTTCATTAACTGAGGTATACCTGTATATTACCATTTATATTTTACATATCCTCACATCAACTGTGGGCAAGGAATGTTGGTATGCGCAAGAGTACACACAACATTTGTGTCTGAACCATAGTTCTCTCACAAAGCCAACACTTTATCCAAAGTACCGTACTAGTTGCTGTTGCTGTTGCTGCTGCTATTTTTGTTGTGTGCCTTCAAGTCATTTCCTAAGGCCACCCTATCACAGGGTTTTCTTGGCAAGATTTGTTCAGAGGGGGTTTCCCTTTGCCTTCCTCTAAGGCTGAGAGTCTGTGACTTGCCCAAGGCCACCTAGTGGGTTTCCATGGCCAAGTGGAAATTTGAACTCTGGCCTCCAGAGTCGTAGTTCAATGCTCAAACCACTACACCACACTGGATCTTCCAATGTGCTAGATTGTACCTCAAAAATATGTTCAAATTGGAGCAAAGGGAATTTCCTACCAGTAGACAGAATTACTTGAACGACCCTCTCCCCCTGGCTTTCTAATTCCCCATGGGAAATCTGGCCTAAACAAGGACCTCTAGAATAAGATGAAATTCATAAGGAGCAGATCTAGCTATATGGGGTCAAGGAATAATAGTACTCAGTGAGTCAAACAGGCAGTAAATTGTTTGTATTAAGGCTTCAAGGTAGAAATCCCAGGCTGACAACCTGCTCCAAAGCATCCCAGTACTGAGTCCTCACATCTCTATATACGTTATGATTTTTCTCAGGCTCTGCCCCTGCATAGACACCATCACTAGGGAATGGAGATTATTATGACCTCTTGCATTTCACCTCTGTTTTTAGGTGGTGCTTGGGCATTTCAGGTGAAATAGAGCAGGAGATTGGAAGGGTCTTGGTGGAGGACACAGTCATCCTGGGAGTGTGGGAGGGAACTGGTCCAGGAGGTCCCAGACTGGATCTCTTCAGAACTGGGTTCTGTACCAAGCTTCTACTTCAAGTTATCCAAGTTGCAGCGTTGCAGAGTTCTTTGGTGCTTCCCATTCTGAGCCTATCCTGTCTGACAAAAGCTATCATTGGGGAAGCAGCACCAAAATGCAGATACTGAACAACACCCTTATGTGGCCAGCCCTCTTTTCTCAAGCATTGGTGGATGCCTAAATGCCTGCAGTTAAAAGGAAACAAGATGTACCAGGAGTGGGACCATTGGGAATATCTTACTATCTGGAAGCTGTCTTCTTATTCTAAGAAGAATTGAACAAAGAGAAGCCTACCTCCTGGAGAAAGAGTGGATACTGTCTCCTTAGTTTTTAACAGGAAACAAGTTGAGCATCTATTGAGTCTAATTCAGGTTTAGTGTATCCTGTCTTTGTATGCGATTACATGAGATGCAGTTGCCGCCAAAATTGCAGCAATACACAATGAAGCAAAAGAGGATAGGAAAAGATACTGTAATTCCACTTTACTAGATGGACCTCTTGTAGGAGACTTATGGGGAGCAACTCTTTTGCTGCCAGGAAAAAAAAAAGATCCAGACTCTCTGAATGAATGTTTCCCTGGGGCTACTGTGCTCAAAATGTATTGGGACCTTGTACATTTTCTTTTCAATAAAATCTACTTCCTAGTACACCTGTTCATATCTTTTTGGCTTTATCAGATACAGATACTGTATAGTATAGCTATCTATACTTTATACATACTCCCACTACCCCTTTGTAAATTGAAAGATGGAATAAAATTTAAAAGATAAACAAATATTTGGAGGCATACAAAAATATGTAACTTCATGAACTAAAGATACATTATCATTTTCCATTCCTTGTTGCTTTGTCCTAGAATTCTCCAGTCTATAATTCATGTACAGAAAAAGTCTTGTGGGATCAAACCCTTGCATTGTAAGGTGTGTTATATTTGGACCAAGAATTTGCCAAGAGTTTACATTTGTAGTTGCTGTAACTAAGGCCATTAAAAGTTTAGAAGAGTCACTGTACAGACCTACTGGCTGTGTACCTGCTAGTTTTGATTTTCTTTTTTGGCCAGATCCAACATTTCTTTAAAGTCAATGGGAGAGATTCCAGTTATTTCAAATAGATTTGGATCTTATCCTAAACCACATCTACCTTCAATCAAAGCTTTGATGCTTTTTCAGGGAAGGGGCTTAGTACTGCCAGCTTGTAGAAAGCACTGCACTTCTGCAAGCATGTCTATCAAGGTTGGGCAACCTTTGGCTCTCCAGATGTGACTGGACTACAACTTCTATCATCCCTGGCCATTGTCAGCGGTATGGTTGATGGGCACTGGAGTCCAACCACAGCTGAGGACCACAGGCTCCCCATTCTTCCTGTGTAATACTGGGTATAATAGAAACAATCTTTTTTCTAATTTCAACTGGGGCCTCCCCATGATTGGACAAAAAATCCTAACATCACCAAAGAGTGCCACCCATCATGGCTGTGATGATGGGAGTTGAGTTTGAGTCCAGCATAACTGAGGACATCAGGTTGGACAAGGGTGGAGAATGCTTATTCAGCACCACTTTCTTCTTCTTTTCTCAGAGAAATGTGCTCTTTTAGGATTTTCACCAGCAATTTTTTTGTTTAGAGACCCTAGCTCTTTCCAAGTTGCAGACTGTTGACATATTACAGTACTGTGGGTGAAAGGAAGGGGAAAGACTTCACTATGGTACTGGTCTCACAGGACATTTGCAGACTGCATGCATTTTGCTGGGTTTTCCCCCTATGGAAAAAAGACAGCCAGTTTGGGCAAAACAAATGTACAATTAGTGCTAGATTAGGAGAAGCAATTTGGGCAGATGGGTGAGGCAAATTATGAAGAATATTGATGGGATGGAAAGCAAACATGAAGTTAAGGCCACTGGGCTGGGACTTAGCATAGATCAGAGAGCAACGAGCAGCAGTGCAGGCTCAGAAGAAACAGTCACCAGTATTTCTATACCTTGCTAATGTAGGCAACTAATCAGAGGGCTGGTTTACACAGCAGGTTTTATTGCGTTAAGTTGCGCTGTAGTGCTTTCATGCATCAGTGGTGGGTAGTTTATACGGTAATTGTTTACACAGCTATATTTTGTGGCGTTCCCACAGCCAAATGTGGTGGGGGCATGGCCAAGCATTGGAGAGGGAAAGGAATGCCATAGGAATGCCTGCCCTGGCCCCAACTCCGTGCTGAACAGCTTAGAAAGTTTTATTCCTTGCTTGAAACAGCATTTCCTTCCAAATACAGGAAAGCCAGAGAGAGAGCAAGAGAGAGAGGGGGGGGGGAAGAGCAGTTCAACTTGCTACAGCCCTTCGTGAAATCATTTCTCTCCCTCCCCCATGCACAGGAAAAAAGTTTTACATACTTTTGAAACAGCAGAGAAGGTGAGAAGGAATGCTCCCTGAATGAAAATAGCTGGGAATCCTTTTTGTTTGAAAACTGGCTTGCAAAATAGCAGACAGGATTTTTGCAAGTTTCCTCTAAACGCTACAGTCTTTCCTTCCTCCCTGCCCCTCTTTTGAGCCCACCCCTGCATCATCAACCAATCACAACGCAGCTCTGCTTTAACCCTTAGCGGAATGCTAGTTTACACTGCAAATAAAGCACTACATTGCAAATATACATTGCAAATATACATTGCAAAAATAGCGACATGCCCTGCCACGCTATATTTGGGTGTTTTACCTTCCCCCCTTCTGAATGAGGCGATTCTGTGCTGCGATCCGTGGGAACTATGAGCTATCTTAGCGGTATATTTAGGGGAATATTTGCCCATGTAAACCACCCCAGAGGGATGAATGGCTAGAGTTGTTGGCAAATGTGAAGGCATCCCAGCAAGCAGCCTTGAAGAAACAATCATAGGGAAAAGAACACAGGTGTGTAAGGATACCCTAAAGCAATGGTTCCTAGACTTTGGTCCTCCAAGCTTTTTGGACTTCATCTCCCAGAATTCCTGATTGTTGGCCAAAGTGGCTAGGGCTTCTGGGAGAGGAAGTCCAAAACACCTGGAGGGCCAATGTTTGGGAATCACTGCCCTAAAGACACCAGTTCCTGTCTAATATTGCAAGCTAAGCAGGGTCAGCCCTGGTTAGTACTTGGATGGGAGACTGCCAAAGAATACCAGATGCTGTAGGCTATATTTCAGAGAGAAAAACTCTGAGTATTCCTTGCCTAAGGAAACCCTATGGAATCCATGGGGTTACTATAAGTTGATAGGTGACTTGAAGGCACATACATACCTTAAGAGAGAAGTACTGGTTCTGAGAATGAGAATGTGAGAATCTTTAAAAAAAAAACTTGTGTGTTATCATAAGTATTTCTGCACTGAGTTTTAGGGTTAAAAACTTTCCCAAGGTGGCTCATACACAAAATGAAATCATAAAATACAGTCATAAAATCAACTAATTTAATATTACAAAATGAAAAAAGCAATCTCAAATACTTTCTAATCTAGCCTCACTAAAAAAAGTCAGAGACAGCAGCAATATAAATAGCAACAACAAAAATCTAGTCTAGCATTTATTTATTTTTTTAGTACAAACAGGTCACTTTGAAGTGTGACACTGTGTTTTAAGCAGTGCCGAGTAGGCAGCTTTCTACCCAAATAAAAGCTCTGACCTACCATAAACTGTTGGTTTCACCTGATACAGAGTAGGTTTCGGCATCATTCTTTTAACTATGACGTCACCCACACTCCCCTTGGGTATAAATGTGAATATCCATCTTTTAAAGGAATACTGTATCTTTAAATCATATGCAAAAATCTTGACTAGATTTGACCTAAATGCCTATTCAAGACAGCTGTCTTCCAGAATATTTCAAAATGTAGGTTTAGATGAGAGACAAACAAGCAATTCTTGAGAAGCAAGGAGGAGGGGACATGGCAAGACAATGAGCCACTCCTACCATTAGGGAGAATGAGGCAGTCCCTTCTGGCAGCAGATGTTGAGGTGGCAGTAAGACATTGGAGAAGACAGCTGCTTTCCCCATGGCCTACAAACTAGGTTGCTGCCTTTGTGTGTGGTTGACAATGTCATCCCATCACCACTATGGAAGAGAAATTCAGTTTCCAATTCAGTTGGCTTTTAGGCCACTTAGATGTTGCAGAGAGGGGGGGGGGGCATCTCAAAGAAGAACAATGACAAAAAGAGGGTGCACAACCATTTGCATGAATAAATGCTTATACTGTAGATGCAAATATAGACAACATTACTGAAATTTAAAAGGAAATGTAGTATACAGCACTTCAGTAGGGAAGACTGAAAGCAAGTGACCTATATGGCTGCTCAGACTCCTGTCCATGTGCTAACAATTGCCAGGCAGCTTCAAAGCTTCTGTTTTCCCTTCCAATGATTCTTGTCTTCAAGATAATAAGGTAAGGTAATAAGGTAAGGTAGGGTAAGGCAATTTACCTTGAATCCAAACTCCAATTGGAAAGCCTTTAAAATAGAAGTGGCCCAGAGTCAGGGTTGGGGCAGGGTCACATGTGTCTGTGTGTGGATGTGATTTTAAAAACATTTTTTTTTCAATCTTTTGGAGGGAGTCCAAAAGATTAGCTAACACACATTGGAAATTGTTTAATGCAGTATAAATGCGTAAATAGCTATTGCTTAAAAACAATTTGTAAGCTGCTCTGATAGCCTTGTGGGGGTATAAAAAAATTTTTTTTTAGTCTTAATTTTTTTTAATGCAAAAAAAAAAATCCAATGGGGGGGGGAGACCAGGGATCCTGGGGCCCTTAAAAATAGCCTTCTGAGCTGCACTTCGCCACCTGTAATTGAAAGAATGGGTGTCTTCATTGCAGGGATGTACCTATAGTAGTAGTGGGGGAGCAAAATGAGGACATTGTGCTGCCAAAGAAGAGTTCTGCCTCCCCAAATGAAATGCTCCTTAACTCCCCAAATTTCTGGCCTTTCAGACAGTGAGATGGTAAAACCATTCATACCTAGTACTCTTCTATTTGCTGAGTTTGCATTCTCTTGGTCACTTCGCTTGCCCCCTTTCTTTGGATGCCTACACTATACTTCTAAAATTGCACCTACAGCTTTAAATTATTGCAATTGTAGAAATTTGTGAACAAGGGAAATTTCATGGCCAACACCCTCGTTTTGGCCCACCTGTGGCTATGCTGTGGTTTTATTAACAACCATTCACACAGAGGACTCCTCTGAAAAGAAATGCACATGCAAAGCATATCAGGGAAGCTAGGCTTATGTAGTCTACCCTGTTCAGTAAACCTCAAAGGGGAAAGGCGTTGGTATGAGAGGGGACAAGACTCCCTTTCTTTGTCTCTTGAGAACTACTAGCCATGGAACATTTGAATGGACTTTGAACGGTTCTGCAAAAGGTCATTATAAGTACTCCTATATCCTGACCACAAGGTGAAGAAGGAAGTGTCTCCACTGTTTTGAGGCTATATGTAGCCCCCTCTCCCTATCCCTCAGTAATTCTAATGGAGCTGAATGTGAGAATCTAGGGCTTAATCCACACCTGCAAAGTAATTCAGTTCTGGCATGCAATATCCTTCCCTGGTTTGACCCCAGTAATGCCACGCTCATCCACCAATTTGTCTGGAAAGTCACACATTTCCTCCACCTGAAGTCATGCTGGCTGCATTCTTTTTCTTCCCAGCATGCAAATCCATATCAACCAGTAGCCTTTCTTGTTTTCCTGTCACTTACCACCCACTTGCACTCCCATTGGGTGTCTTCCTTGCCAGGTTCCCTTGCCTGGGAGAATTAAATGTCTCCTTATTTAGTTGACACTCTGGAACTGACAGCATTATAATCTAACAAGTACAGTTTAAAACATAAAACCAATTAAAAGCACTAATAAAGACCTCAGGAGAAAAGCAGCACCCACCAGTTAAAACTTCCTTCCAGTACACCCCAGCTTAACAGCCAAAACCCTGCCTGAGTAAAACAACCTTTGTCTGTGGGATGGCAGAGCATTAATTGGGCCTGTCTCTGCCAAACTGGGACAGTTGGAGAGTATGAGAATGTGAATTTGATTCTTTCACAGTGGAAGGAGCAGGACAGAAGTGTTGTTGGGGGTGCTTGGGGGGGTCCTTCAGGTGAGGGAGGGGATCAATCCTTGATTGTCCACAGTTTGAATCTGGGGGAATGGGAGGTGGACAAAGTTCACAGTGGGAAGGGCCCCAAAAGGGCTTGCCATCCTCCTCCAGAAAGTGTGGTGTCACCAATTTTTTTTTAGTTCAGTGTATTCAAATGCCTGAAGGGACACCTCCATTTCAGAAGATTTGTGAGCCTTTGAACATTCAAATATATAGATATCTGAATGGAGGTTAGGATGGCAAAGTTGGAGCCCCCACCCCTTCATAACCTCCAGCCCCTCCCATCTCTTAAATGTCTGCACATTTGAATGTCCAAAGGTTTTCAGAGCTTCTGAAACAGAAGCATCCCTTCGGGCGTTTGAATACACTGAACCAATAAATAAATAAATGGTGACACCATATTTGCCGGATGAGGATTCCAAGCTAAACCCCTTCAGGACCCTTCCCACCATGAACTTCCCAACCACCTCCCACCCACCAGGCTCAAGTTGTGTGTGTGTGTTCTGGGGGAGGAGGGGGTTAAGACGTTTCTGATTGTTGACTGGAGTCTGGGGTGTTGCAGTGCTTGGAAGGGGAAAGAGGGCTGAAAGGAGGCCAGACACCCCCGCCAACCTTCTGATCTCCCCCCATTTCACCCATTCCTCCCTAGCCACCACCACCACCCAGGTCCTCCATCCTTCTCCTCCTCCTTTTTTCTTCTTCCCTTCATGGGCTTCCCCTAAGGCTGCAGCTAGTGAAATGGCTGCACATCATCAACAACAAAATGGCGACACTACACTTGTTGGATGAAGATGCCAAGGTAACCATAAAACCTCAGGTGTGGAAATGAAGTGCTTTTACTTCAAAACTGGAGGAATGTTGTTCCGGATCGAGGTATGCAAAAATTATTTTGCAAGTGTGAATTCAGCCTAGGTAGCTTCTTTGTTGGTGCTCTCTCTCTCTCTCTCTCTCTCTCACTCACACACACACACACATACACGAAAACAACTGCATCTGTAAATCTTTTGTTGATCTCAAGTTTACAAAAGGCTGAGTGGCTCTGGTATTGTCTGAGGCAGAATGGTCTTCAAAAAGACTAAGGGCAAGGTTCAAATGCACTGGAGGGAGCAGGGCAAATGCCATTAAACACCATTTCCTTCAAACAATTTCACTCCACTTAGTTTCCCCGCAAAGTGGAGTGAGCAGTGCTCTATAGCCACATGAAAGAACAAATCTATTTTTCCACTATATTGAAACAGAGAAATAAATACAAGATCCCATGACTGCTTCAGCTGGCAAGAAAAAAATGTGGTATGGCTCACAATGTCCTTTGTCTGACCTTGGCCAGGTTCAACCAGGCAGCAACAGTTATTGGCATTTCCCCCTACATAACAGTATTTCAGCTAATTATTTACTTCAGCTGTTGCCAGGTGCAAATTGGCTAAGGACTTTAATATCTGGTTGCAAACCAGTTCATTAAAAGCCCTGGGAGGTTTGTTATGAGTGAAATGGGTGGTGCTTGACATCCTATGATACAGTATTTATATTTTTGGTCATCCAAACATGTAATGTGACTGAGAAAAGGAAAAGAAGAGAGAGGCCATGCTAAGAAAAGTAATTATTTGGGGATGTGTGAGGTCAAATTTGTGTTTCCATCTCTCACACATTTAAAAAAGCCTGATTAAAAGCAAACTAAAATCCAATCAATACTCATAGCAAACAATATAGAAAATTATTTGTAATGAAAAAAACCTATTACAAATATTGGTCTTTAAATTTTACCTATTTTTCACAATGTTGATAAAAGGGGGATGTTCAGGCCAAAAAACCCCACTAAACATTGACTGTCAATCTCTTCATTGTACATGTAATGTAAGCTGTGACATTTCCAACATTTTAGCCAGCCATTCCTTCCTTGAAGGAGAAGGTACACACTACTTTCTTCTTTTTCTTTTTCTTTTGCAATCAAAATTTTTGCTGCTTTAATAGATTTCTATGTACATTTCTGTTACAATATATCTTCTGAGTGTCTTTCAAAATATTGGCCTCAAAAAACCTACATGGCATTCTGAATCTGACCTCTATGTGTGTTTGCTAGTGTGAATCCAGTCACATGGGGCCTCTTCATCCCAGGATGCATTACAAGGTATAAAGCGATCCCTGTACACTTAAGGATGATTCATTCAGTCAGCTGTCTCTGTCCAGGTGCTGAGTTTAACAGCAGAGTTTATGGCTCCATATCTGACCAAAATTTTGGATTTTCTTACATCTCTCCACTGCCCATTTCCTCCTTTTTTATTGTTTGTATGGATGAAGAGTTCTGGAATACTCATCAGCTTTCACACATCTATGGTATTCTGATTTGTCCTAATAAAAGTGTGGCCCAACAGTTGGCTAGCTTTCCCCCACCCCACTTCCAGAGAGAAAGGGCTTAAGATTTCTCCCACCCACTGCTTTGACCCTGCAGTCTCTCATCCTTGCCTGCTTTCCCCCAACTGAGACTGTAGACTGGACATTGTAGGAGGTAGCCACATTAGCAAGCTTTTACTCAGTAATTGCTAGTATGCATGTCTCTCTAGGAGTTTATGCATAGCCTGTAGTCAAATGATTTCCTGTTTGTCCTTTTGTGCAGCAATCAGTCTGCAGTTAGTCTGAGGGTGCATCCAGACTGATTAAAAATACCAGTAAATTCCAGAGTTTGTACCTGTTCTTTCTGATTCTATTTTGGAGATCTATAAACATTTTATTAATCCCAGAATATTTTCTGTTCCCAGTATGATCATCATCCCCACCCCCATTTTCTACCATACCAGAGCTCAGCCTCTTTTTCTCAGAGTTGAGCCCAGGTGCAGGGGGCTTATGAAACCACTCCAGACACAGAGCATATACTCCTTTTTACAGTCAGGCTACATACTCGTTAGCAGTACATAAAGTATACAAATACAATTAGCCACAAGGTTATACAGCAGAATTGAATTTGGCAAGAAGGTCACATCCAGGACTGACCATAAACTTTTTTCATATGTTTTTACTAAAGAACACTAGGCCTGCTTTATTTCTTCACTAGTTCCCCCTTGCCCCTCTGTGAGAGAGAGGGGGAAGGAGGGAGAGAGAGATGTGGAACTGGTTGTTGCTCACCTTCTGCCTGTGAATCCTAATTGTTCTGCTTGTGAGATACACTATTGTGATAATGGACTCTCCCATTATCTGGCTAACACAGCTGAGGGGTGGGATCTCTTCCCTGGTAAATGAAGGTTTAAGGATATATCAGGTAAAGTTACAGTTTATTGGGGATCAGCTTCATGAAGGAGTCACACGTTATGAGATATAGCTGACCAATGAAATTGACCAGTGGGGAAACTTGGAGGTGCTTCAGTCTCTGGCTTTTCTTCGCAAACGAAGATTCAGGAAGGACTCATCCCGCGCCTTCTGCAAGCGCGCTGATGACTAAAAAGGCCAATCCGAGATAAACAAGTCCGGTTGCAAAAAGCGCAGCAGAAGGTCTCCTTGGGTGATGTTTTTGGGTTGTGATTCTTTCTGCGTTGTCGTTTCTCTTCAAGACTTGTTCGTCGTGAGTTCTCAAATAAGGCTGCAGCATTGTGGATATTGCGTCTCCATGCCTCCCGATGTGAGGCCAGGGCGGACCACTGTTGGTGATCAATTTGGCCAAGCCTGAGATGTTGTTTCAGGGAGTCTTTGTATCGCTTTTTTGGAGCGCCCCTCTTACGCTGACCCGTGGCGAGTTCACCGTAGAGTACTATTTTTGGGAGGCGATGGTCCTCCATCCTAGAAACGTGCCCTGCCCAGCGCAGCTGTGTTCTCAATATCATGGCCTCAATGCTGGTGATCCCTGCTTGTTCAAGGACAGCAACATTCGTCACATAGTCAGTCCAGTGTATATTTAGGATTGTGCGTAGACAGCGCTGATGAAAGCGCTCGAGGAGTCGTAGGTGGTGGCGATAGGTAACCCATGTTTCAGATCCATAAAGGAGGATAGACAGTACGATGGCTCTATACACACTGATTTTTGTGCTTTGCCTCAGGTGTTTATTGCTCCAGACTCTTTTGTGAAGTCTTCCAAATGCACTATATGCCTTTGCTAATCTGTGATCGATCTCTTTGTCAATCTTGGCATCTGAGGAGATGATGCTTCCCAGGTAGGTGAACTGCTGAACGGACTTGAGCACTGATTTGCCGACGGCAATGTGGGGATGGTGGTGTTCGTCCTGTGGTGCAGGCTGGTAAAGAACTTCTGTTTTCTTCAGGTTGACTTCTAGCCCAAACAGCTCTGCAGCTGTTGCAAAGCAGGACGTTAGGCGCTGCAGAGCTGCTTCTGTGTGGGCAACAAGGGCAGCATCATCGGCGAAGAGCAGCTCACGGACTAGATAGTTTAGAGTCTTAGTGTGAGCCCTCAGACGGCTTAAGTTAAACAAGCTACCATCAGTACGGTAGCGTATATAGATGCCGTCGTCTTCTTCAAGCTCTGCCATAGCCCTTTGGAGCATCGTGCTAAAGAAGATTGTAAATAAAGTTGGTGCAAGAACACAACCTTGCTTCACTCCATTAGTTATTAGAAAGGGCTCTGAAAGAGCATCGCCATATCTGACTTGACCACGCTGGCCCTCGTGTAGCAAGATAATCATTTTAAGGAATTTGGGGGGACATCCTAGTTTTTCCAGGATCTGCCACAGACCTTTTCTACTTACAGTGTCAAAGGCTTTGGTGAGGTCGACAAATGTTACATAGAGACCCTTGTTCTGCTCCCTACATTTTTCTTGCAGTTGCCTAAGGGCAAATACCATGTCTGTAGTACTCCTATTGGCTCTGAAGCCACATTGGCTTTCAGGGAGAAGTTCTTCTGCAATAGCAGGAACTAATCTGTTCAGGAGTATCCTTGCAAGGATTTTTCCAGCAATAGAGAGCAGTGTTATGCCTCGATAGTTTGAGCAGTCGGATTTTGCTCCTTTTTTCTTGTACAGGGTGATGATGACTGCACCTCGGAGGTCTGATGGAAGTTCCCCTTTTTCCCAGCAATTCACAAGGAATTCGTGGAATTTTTCGTGGAGTGCATGACCTCCGTGTTTCCAAACTTCAGGTGGGATTCCATCAATCCCAGCTGCCTTGCCGTTTTTCATCTGCTGTATGGCCATAAGGGTCTCTTCCAAAGTGGGAGCTATGTCCAATTCATTTTTCATTGGTTTTTGTATCATATATTGGATAGCTGAGGCTTGGACTACTCGGTTGGCGCTAAAGAGACTTTGAAAATGTTCAGCCCAACGATTTAGGATGGAGGCTTTATCAGTAATTAATGTTTGACCATCTGTACTGTATAAGGAGCTTTGGACCTGATAAGTAGGTCCAAACACTGCTTTAAGAGCTTCATAAAATCCTCTATGATCACCCAGATCTGCACAGCGTTGTGTCTTTTCTGCTAAATTGATCCACCACTTGTTCTGCATGTCTCGGAGTTTTTGTTGTAGTTTGCTACATGTGAGGCGGAAAGCTGCTTTTCTTACATGACAGGTTGGCTGGGCGAGGTATGCCTGGTGAGCAGCTCTCTTCCTTGCCAACAGCTCCTGGATCTCTTGGTTGTTTTCATCAAACCAGTCTTGATTTTTCTTGTGGGAGAACCCGAGGGATTCTTCTGCAGACTGGAGGATACTGTTTTTGATATGTTGCCAAAGCACTGTAGGAGAAGGATCTGTAGGATGGTCTTCAAGTTTCGTTTGTAGGTTTGCCTGGAAGTTGTCTCTCATGGTAGCTTGTTGAAGATTGTTGACTTGGAGCCTCTTCTTTAAGATGCCACCCCTCTTAGGTTTGAACTTAAGATGAAGATTTAGTTTACATCTGACGAGGCGATGATCTGTTTGGCATTCTGCACTGGGCATCACTCGGGTATGACGGACATCACGAATGTCTCTCTGACGGACTAGAACGTAGTCAATGAGGTGCCAATGTTTGGATCGGGGATGCATCCAGGTTGTCTTCAAGCTATCTTTCTGCTGAAAGATTGTGTTTGTAATAGTCAGCTGTTGTTCTGCACAGAACTCTAGCAGGAGGCGTCCGTTATCATTGCAATTTCCAACACCATGCTTGCCTAAGACACCTTTCCAGGCTTCGGAATTCTTTCCTACTCTGGCATTGAAGTCACCAAGTATAATAATTTTATCTTCTACAGGGACTTTTTGTATGAGTTGGCGTAGGTCTGTGTAGAATTTGTCTTTCTCTACAGGGTCGGCTTGCATAGTTGGGGCATATACACTAAAGAGAACAACATGTGGGAGGCGTAAGGAAATAATGCGATCAGAGTGTCCTGTTGGCAAGGTTTCGAGTTTGGAGGCAATGGAGTTTTTAATCATGAAGCCTACTCCTGAAAGATGTTTTTCGGTTTTGGGTTTGCCAGACCAGTAAAGTGTGTAGCCGGCGCCATGTTCTTTAAGGCTGCCTTCCTCATGGAAGCGAACTTCACTAAGAGCAGCGATGTCAATATTAAGCCGTGATAGTTCAAGGGCTATTAGGGCAGAACGACGCTCAGGCCGTCCACTATCTTTAGAGTCTTGCATGGTTCTGATGTTCCAGCATGCAAGTGTCAGTTTATTTACACCTTTGGAGGCCGGTGTGTGCCTTTGTTTCTTTGCCTTGGTTTGACCGCATCAGAAGATTCCCGTTGGCCGCGGCTAGCCAACCAGGTAGTTGGGGATGAGCTTTCTTTAGGCCACCTTTTCTAGGCCCCTCTCCATATGGAGCAAGCAGTGCTCTCCTTAAAAAAGGCTGCTTGGTCGTTCAGAATGCTGCCGAACAAGACTGTCATCTCCCGGGTCAGGCTTGAGCGACCAATGTCCTGAACCGCCTGCATGCAGGGTTGGGGCTGCGGCTTCCAGTGCATCTTTACACCTGCCGGTTTCGTCCCTCGCCAGTCGCTACAGGGCTTTTTGGAAATGGATTTGTCCTTCGAGCCTGTGCAATGGATTTTTCTGGTGGAGCGCAGCGTGCACAGAACTGGCCTCACCCTTTAAACCAGAGATTCATCTGCCGTGGCCTTGCAAGCATGGACGTGGCAGCGAGGTCCTCGGGCCGTAGGTTTGATTAGAGTTTCCTTCTCTTAGATGGTTGACCTTACAGGGTTGGACGAGCACCATCTGCCCGGGTTTGGGATTAGAGTTTTCCTTCTCCTAGGATGGTTGCCACAAGGCTAGAGAGCCCATCCTGCCCTTTGACGCTCTTTGTCAGACCCTTCGGTTTTGACCTGTCTGGCATGGGAGACCCTACCGGTGGCTATTATGCCACCGCCAGCATAGCTCAAAGCGTCATTAGGGTACGCAAGCCTCTCTCCCACGACAAGGGGGCATCAATGGAGAGGAGGTGCTTCAGTGAAGAGCTTATAAATACAGTAATGCCTCAGGGGCCAAGAGGCAAGAGAGAAGAACACAGAAAGAAACAAAAGGGAGGGGGAAATGCTAGTAATAGATTGGGTTTACATTGCCCTGGCTCCCAACCCCATGGAAATCCAGACTCAGAACTTCATAAAATCATAGAATTGCAGAGTTGGAAGAGACCATGAGGGCCATGCAGTCCAACCCCCTGCCATGCAGGAAATCATGATCAAAGCATCCCCAACAGATGGCCATCCAGTCTTTGTTTAAAGACCTCCAAGGAAGGAGATCCCACCACGTTCCGAGGGAGTGTGTTCCACTGTGTTAGATGTTTGGAGAAGGACAGGTTGCTTACCTGTAACTGTAGTTCTTTGAGTGGTCATCTTTGAATTTACACAGCTCCTCATGAGTAGCTCTGGAATGTTTAGCTGGTTTGTGTCAGGGCTTATGATATTTTGTAAACTTGGCTGAATGGCTTAAGCTATCTGTAACTATGTAACTCCCACTGTGTCCAAAAGGAAGATGCCTTTCATGTGTAAAGAGACATCCTTTTGTTGTGTGGATTCTGTTTAGAATAAAATTCCATTAAAGTTGTCCTTTCTTCCACACTCTCTTCACATGCCTGCTTGGTCCACTACCAACAGGCGTTGGGGGAGGTGAAGCTCTGTAATGACAGAGTGGAAAGTACAAGCTGAATCCCATAATTTTCCACTGAGTTACACTGAGAGGATTAAAGTCAATGAGTGGTGGTAATATAGATGATCTCTAGGGGTCTCAACCTACTCAGGAAGAGGTAGGCGGAAGGGACCCCTAGAAAATCCATAACAACTACTACCTCTCATATACCCCTACAGAAATGGTTGAGAGAAAAAATAGCCTGTGTGTGGAGGGATTCTTGTGGGGTGGAGAGTGAGAGATTTAAGCATTTCTCTCCTGTACATTCCCACTTTTGAGATTATCAGACGCCCTAAATATGGCATGATAACGGTGCTAGATCATGAAAGGGCTTCTCTTTCAGACGTCATCACCCCCATGTCGTCATGCTCCCATGCTGCTCCCGTTCTGCCATCGTTTCTTTTTATTGACAAGCTAAGCTATCAATAGGTTGCCTGTTCTGTTTCTTTCATGGAACAACGGGCGAGTGAAAAGGTGTCCCATTATGCTGGCATGATGGCAGCGTCAGTGGGAGTCTGTGCCAAACACTTCTGGGTGTGGTCAGGAGATCCAGGTAAGTGACACATTTTTTTTGTACCCTCCCTGTGTTACTTGTAAACCTTTAAGTATGTTTTTAGGTGCTTGGTTTTATTTTTTTAAGTGTATTTTTAATTTTACTTTTGAATTTCCCATGCACTTGTCCTCTCGTGAGAATGACCCGGGATTTCAACAAGGAAGTGAATGCAGCTCCATGAGAGCTCCATTCACTCCTGGGCTGCCAAGGGGAGAGAATGATGTGACAAAGGTAGGTGTCTGAAACTTTTTATTCTCGTTTCAGAATTGGGTCAGAAGGGGGTCAGGAGAGGAGACAGCAAGATGGGGATGCTATTTTTGTCCCTGTTTGATAATCTCCTACATCCCCAACATTAACACCATACTCAAGTACTGAGAAGACTAAAGACCAATGCTGGAATCCTGTTGGTTTGTCTCAACTAGAGTAGACCCATTCAATCAATTGCTGAATCATGAGTCAACACAAAGGTAAATCCCATTGATTCAATGGGTCTACTGTAGTTAGGAATAGCAACAGAATTCTGGCCTTTATACATATTGTTCAAAGAAACTCTGCATTGGAACTGTCAATTTGTGTTCTCACAGATTGTAGCTGATTGAAGAACTGGTCTCAACTGGGGCTAGCAGGTGCTGTTGTTATTCTAATAATTACTGTCTGATTAACTGTTTGATTAGAATGGCTTGTCCCAGGTCCATGCATAAAATCCACATAGGACCGTATAAAGTAATGTACAAAGCTTTGTTAATTCAAATTAGCTGGAGAGAGAAGACATGCCATATCCAAGGGTCCAGTGCTCACTTGGAAGGAGTAGGATGAATTTGTGCCACCTGGCATATGTGGACAAAGTACCATGTATGTCCAGCTCAATATGTGCTATCTGTGTGTGCTGTGTTTTTGCATGAAATAGACCACACAGACAGGGCTTGCATGCCTATACCTTCACTTTATGTAAGAGTAGGTTCTGTACAATCAGTCAGAAGAATGCATGAAGGTCAAGGTGAGATCCTTGTCTCCCTCAAGGTGGAGAACAGAATAGTGCCTATGTTGGATCAGACTAAAGGCCTGCCTAGTCCAGCATCCTGTTTTGCACAGAAGCCACCAAAATGCTTGTGGGAAGCACACAGCAGGATACGAATGCTGCTGCTGCTGTTGTTTGCTGCTGTTCTTTTTAACTTCATTTCTACTCTTCCTTTCCCCAAAACTGGGTCTCAAGGTAATTTACAAATTAAAATGAGTAAAAGCTAAAAACATACAAAAGATCAGCAATAAAATAAAATAAAATAAATAATAATATTAAAACAATCTAAAAACATACCATTAAAAATACTAACAAGCGAACAGTACAACTAAAAACAAACAGTACAATTAAAACACTAGCATCCTTTCTTTAAAAACCTTCAGTTCTAAATGCCTGTTGGGATTTTTTTAAAAAAAGTATTTGCCAATGAAGCCTTTCTGCTGATATTTCTCCAGAGGCTGGTATTCAGAGACATAGGACTTTTTCAAATGGGGTTAAAAAAAAAACCTGCCGGGGTCGGGAGGAGGACGGTGCTGCCCTGCTTCCAGCACTTCGTTTCGGACTACGACATCCTCCTCCCGTCCTTTGTTCATTCTGCCTCTGTCCTGCTTTCATTTTGCCTCCAGTGCTTTTTAAAACTTAAACTTCCATTAATAAAAAGCAGCAGAGGAAAAATGAAAGCAGGACAGAGGCAGAACAAACAAAGGACGGAAGGAGGATGGCATCATCTGAAACAGAGCGCTGTACGAGGGACAGCCCTGTCCTCGGCGGGTTTTTTTTTACTCCATTTGAAAAAGTCCATAATGTATCTGATGTATTGTTATTGTGTTCCTTCAAGTCAACACTGACTTATGGCGACCCTATCATGGGTTTTTCTTGGCAAGATTTATTCAGAGGAGGCTTGCCATTGAGTTCCTGTAAGGCTGAGAGAGTGTGACTCACCCAAAGTAACTTGGGGGGTTTCCAGGGCTGAGCGAACTCTGGTCTCCGAAGTCCTAGTCCAACACTCAAACTCTCAGGGGATGATAGGACACTCAGTCCCTGTCAGAAGCCAAAAACTATCTCAGCAGACTTAGTAGCAACCCGTTCCCAAGAATACTCACACAGAGAGTGTTTGATGTCCAAATAAACAGGAGGCACTTTTATCTTCAAAGTCAAGCAGTTGCAATATGTACAAATATTTACAATTGAAGGACAAACTGCTTTGCCAGACATCAGCATTCACAAGAAGAGAATATGCTCCGGACTGAGCTCTCTGATATACACAGTTACAGGGCATTGGCTTACTCAACCACATGGGTGCATTACCATCAGAACTTGTACTCCAGAAGCTATGCCCTCCTGTAACCCTCTTTCTGCAGCTGTGGACCAAGGCTAGCATGACTTGGCAGTTCTTTGGCTTCAGCCATCATGACTCAGCATGACTCTGCAGTTGTTTGGTCATTTTCAATAGAGTTCAGTCTCTAACTCTTGACACAAACTGCTACACCACACTGGCTCAGTGTCTCTGATTCTAGTAGTAATTATATAGCTATCATGGCTATTTGCCACTGAGCCCATGGGATCATTTGGGTCATGGATAGCAAAGTGAAGATTGAATCCATGATGTTCAGGATCATGGAGAGCTCTTTGTGGAGCAAGCTTCAAGTCTGGGCCAGACACTAGACACTGGAGAGAGGACATTTTGTTCTAGGATTGCCACCTGCCTGTTCCTGTGGTTCCTGGGCCCTCCTAGGACCACACACCTTCTTGATAAAGTGGGAGGGGTCAAAAAAGGGGAGAACTGCCAGTCATGGAAGTCTGTCAGTGCTGAATTAAGATTTGCCTTGAGACCTGCTTTTCTGTAAGGAGCACCTCATTTTTAATGCCTGTAAGGAAGGCCTGTATGGAAAGATGAACTTTCCAATGTGGTTCTGGAGAAGAGTTCTATGGAGACCATGGACAACCAAAATGGTTCCTAGAACAAATCAGGCCTGAACTCTTCGTGGAAGTCAAGATGACTAAATTGAGGCTGTTGTACTTCAGCCACATCATAGAAGGCATGACTCACTAGAAAAGACAATATTGCTAGGAAAGTTGGAAGGCAGCAGAAAGAGAGGAAGATGGCATATTACATGGATAGATTCAATCAAGGAGGCCATGTGTAGGACCTGAGGAGAGAGGTTTTTGGAAGTGTCTCGTTCACATGGCCACCATGAGCTGAAGTTGTATCAAAGGCATTTAACAACAACAGCAAGTTGAATCTGCCTGGTACAAAGAGGGGAGGATTTCATTTTTATTTATTTTTGAAGAAAATTTGCAAAGTTTTTCCTCTTAGGAGAGAAAAATCTTGAGGTAAAAAAAAATCAAAATGTAACAAAACTGAAATGGAGACTTTCCCACCCACTTGCAATCTCTAGCTTCAAATGCTTCCATGATTATTCTGTGTATAATGAAATGAGTGGGGAGAAATTACTCATCTCATTGTTCACTGAGCAGCAATCTGAATACAGGTCAGAGCAATCAAACAATACAGTGATCAAATGCAGTGAGTAAGAGCTGGGGGAATCCCCTGTTTCAATATCACCTCCTCCATCTCAGAACTAACTAGGCTGTAATCCTTTACCCAGTCACCTGGGAGTCAGCCCCACTGGACTAAATGGGAGAAGCTTCTGAGTCAACCTGCACAGGATTGTGTATTAATTTTTCCTTAAATTGTTTTGCTTACCTCTAACTCTCATCCCTGCATCTGCAATGTAGGGATAAAAATACAGACAAACCTTATATTGGGTGGGTCATTATGACTGGATCAAGTTTGTGAAGCATTTATCCAAAACTGTATATTTAAAGTATTGTTATTATTGCAACTACTTCACCAGACAGTGTAGCAACCACTGACTCCTCCACATGCTGGGGGAAATGTTTGGTGATGTGAATTGGCCTCAAGAAATAGACTGAAATATTAAAATGTCATGTCATTGCTGTGCTAGTTAAATGAGCCACTTTCCTTAGAGGAGATTTAGAAGAAGAGAGGCAGAGAGACAGAGCCAATGGAAACTGGCACAGCTCCAATTCAGAAGAAAGAACGTATGTCCATGGTATAGAAGTGGGAGGGTGTAGGGTAGGGACAGGCAAATGGTTTGGAAGTCTGGATGTAATTGAACTCCAAATTGAACTCCGGATGTTGGAGGACTTCAATTCCCACCAGCAGTAGCCAGTATAGCCAGTGGTAAGGGATGCTGAAAGTTGCAGTGCAACAACTGGTGGGTGGCACTTTGCCCATGACTGGAGTAGGGAAAAGCACAGAGGGTCATCATTAAACATCAGACAACCAAGGCATTCAGAGAACCTTATGTGGGATGATCAGAAGCACACCAAAAGGAATAACTATCTACTGCAGAGATTATGGCAGTTAGCAGACTAATTTTGAAAAAGGATAGTGACTTGGAAGAGAGTTAACAATGGTACAGTGGGGGTAGAGCTTCCTTAATATCCACATTCTTCTCTTGCTCCAGTCTTGCTTCTGGCCGGACAAGCTTTGCAATTCTTTGAAAACCAGCGAACAGGGACAACAGTGGGATAAGAATGCATAATGTGTAGTATGGGCAACAGTGGTTCTAGCAGACCATCTTCAACTCTCTCCAAGTCCAATCATTTTTCATCTGAATATCACACTACACTGTTATAATGCTGCTATTCCACTTTAGCTGCTATGGCTGTCTCCTATGGAATCCTGGGATTTGCAGTTTAGGGAGGGGTATTTAGCATCCTCAGCCAGAGAGCCTCTAGGCCTCACTAAACTATAAACTCCAGAATTCCACCGGAGGCAGCCATAGCAGCTAAAGTGGAATAATAGCATTATAACAGTGTAGTGTGATATTATCTACATTGTTGTAGTGCTATTATTTCACACATATGCATGCATGCAGATACACACACTACTGCATGCTTCCCCTACACAGTTAAATCAGAGTTTGGAAGTAACTTATTCAAAAAATGCTACCCATTACTCATTACCCCTTACATTTTTGAGCAACAAGTACCAAATCTGCATATTTTTAGCACTGGAACACCAGCAATATAACAAGTAACAGTTTACTTTTGGAGGTAATTGGAGGGATGTGGGGGCATATTTGGATTTTTTAACTTAATTATTAAATTGATTTAGCATATCACATATCACTAGTGTGCAAAAAAATTCAACAATGTGTACTAATGCTGATATATTAGGTTTTAAAGTAACATCTGCAAGGTCTGAGTCAGACTAATGCAAATAGAACTCTCTATAACTGGGCCCTGCTTTAGGGTCCTGTATCTAGGATTGTGTCTCTGTCTGTAATGGATTGAGAGACATTTAGCAAAATAGTATTTGCTCTCCAGGTGTTGAGGTGGCAGAGCAGATGAGAAGCAAAGCCATGAAAAGCAATGCAATACTAAAAGAAAAGCTTTAGAAAGAATGGAAACTCACATGGGGTGGACAGAGAAGAGACTGCAATTTTCCAGCAGATTTTTGAATGACTTTCAGACAATCTCTGTTGTCTAACAATAGCAACAACTAAAAAGCTTTTCCCCCATCAAACTGGATTGCTGGAAAAGAACATGTGGGGCATGGCTTTTTTTGTGTGAAAAAGCTTGTGAGCTTAGTTTTGCTTTCTGATTATAAATGCCTGGTTTTAGCATGTATCCCGGGGCCCGTTCACAAACATCATTGTAGCATTATTATTCCATTTTAACTACCATGGCTGTGTCCTGTGGAATCCTGGGGCTTGTAGTTTGGTGAGGCACCAGAGATGCTCTCTGGCTGAGAGTTCTAACACCCCCTGCCTAAACTGCCAATCCCAGGATTCCACAGGACAGAACCATGACTGTTAAAGTGGAATCATTGTGCTATAATTTTGTAGTGTGAACGGGCCTGTGTTCCTTCGTTCTTTTAATGTATGTCGGTCTGCTTGAAGCCCTGTTTTGCAAATAGCACCAGTTGGTGGATCCCACAATTCTGACTGAAAAATAAGGTAGATCCTGCAAGGCTGGAGTCTGCCAAAACACCTTAAAAGGAGCGGCGGCTTCTAAGGAGCAGTGTTCACTGTGGGATGAAGAGGCTGTACAGAAAATAAAAGAGACACACTTTCCATATCGGTAGGGCGTGAACACACACATGGACACACATACTTCCTTTCCTTTGAAAATGAAGTTGACTAGCTCACAAAAGGTTATGCTGATATAAATGGGTCAGTCTTTTTTTTTTATTGATAATTTTTATATAGTTGTCACATCACAAATTACACAAACATAATCCATACATATATTTCAATATTAAAAGAAATCAGTTTTTTCTCATCACCGCAATTTATGTCATATATTATATTTCATATATTCATGCTGTTTCTTTCTCCAACCTTACAAAAATTAAACTTCTTTTGACCAGTCTTTTTTCCTGAAGTGTTTTATCCGTGTACCGTAAAATCCTGTTTCCCTTTACTTGTATATTTTTATGTTCTTCTAAGTCTAACCTTCAAATAAACCTCAAATTTAACTTATGTTTATTAACCTTCTCGGTAAAATTTGGTCTATAGCTCTACATTCTCTAAATTCCTCCATTTACTCCTCCAGTATTCTCTTACTGGTTCCCAATCTTTTTTCATCTCATTAACCATCTTCTCTTTTATTGTGGCTGTTAAAATATCCATATCTTTCATTTCTTGTAATTTGATTAGCCACTCCTCTTCCGTAGGATATTCCTTCACCTTCCATTTTAAAGCATAGACTAACCTTGCCGCTGAAACCATATATAATAAAATTTTCCATTTGTTATTGGTGTTTTTCTCCTTAATCTTATCTACCATATTTAATAAGTATATTTCTGGTTCCATATCAAATCTAATACCTAACATCTCAGAAATAGCTTGATGGATTTTCTTCCAGAACTTTTTTGCCCCTTGACAATTCCACCACATGTGGATTAGCGTACCTGTAGTCTTCTCACATTTCCAGCATAAATTGTTACTTGTATTGTACATCTTATGTAATTTTGCGGGTGTTAGATACCACCTATGGAGCATCTTCATAAAATTTTCTTTTAAGTTTTGGGACATAGTAAATTTATGTGTATTGGCCCACGCTTTCTCCCACCTGTTTAAATCAATAGTATGTCCTATGTCTTGGGCCCATTTAATCATTGGCTCTTTGACGTAATCCATTTCTAGTTTCCTTTCCAACAGGATGTTATAGTATTTCTTTATATGTTGTTTTTTATTATCCCAAATGATTTCATCTAATTGATTTTTATCAATTTCGAAGCTTTCTAATCTCTTGTCCATCCTGAAGCATTCGTAAATTTGTTTATATAAGAACCAATTCATAAAATGACCTTCATTCTCTAATTGCTCTCTAGTCTTTATCCCAATTTCTGATAAATGGGTCAGTCTTAAAGATACCATAAGGCTATTTTTTCTGCTGAAACAGACTAACATGGTGAATTTTTCAAACAGTTCCTTTTCAGGGAACCTGCACAACCATACACTTAGCATACCTGTGCAATCTAACCCCAGTAACTGAGCCAAAAAGCAGCTTTCTGGGATATAGATTCTCTGGCTTCACGACAGTGAATCTCCTTGGTTAGAAAAGAAAATTATTCAAGCCTTGAGGCAAAACAGAGGCAGACGGCTCAGTTGGAGATGCTTAGCAGTTTGTTTATGCTGCAGCTCAGATTTACCCAGGGAGGTTTATAGGGCTTGAACTGCCGGTCTCACTAACCATATATTCCTTCACAATATAAGATGCAAAAGCACTCTTACACAGCAGCGGGCTGCCTCATGCCAAGAAAGAAAAGCTGTCCCAAGACTTGGTTGAAGTGGTTCTCTTCATCCGCTCCATTAGCACTCTATTGTTTTTGCTTTGAAGGACTAACACAGTCCCCCCCTCTGGAATCCATTCACACTGAGGCTTTGTTCTTGTTTTGCCTGTCACCTTACTCAGTGTTCCTTTTTAAAACAGTCTTTACAGCATTCTAAAAATGTCATGTAGAAAGGCCCAATTACAGAAATACTGCCAGTCTGGACAATTGCATGGGGAAGAACTGAACAAGCATAAAAGGGTTATGGTTTCTGTTCACTGGTCACACTGCAGGCATCTTGCAGACCATCATCCCATCCTACACCTAGTATCTGCACGCACACACTAGGAAGCTGAAGTATATCTCATTCTGACAGAAAGCTGGCAAAGGCCTACAGGCCATCGGCCACAGTACAATGGTACATGAAGAAGAATCTTATCCTGGAACTTGGAAAAGTTACTTTTTGCACTACAGTCCCCAAAACCAGTAGGCCTGTCAGGATTGGTTTGTCCTGCCAAAATCCTTATAATTCAGGTGTGTTTCTATTTCTGTGCTTGAGTCTGATGTTTGCATTTTTCTGTACTTGTAACAAGTCTGTGTTATACAGGGAGACAAGGGAAGATGGTATGCGTTTGGAAATTGAACAAGTAGCCTTGCACCTGTGGGAAGACTGTGGGAATGGTATGTGGTGCCTACTCTCTGTGAGGAAGGGGAATGGGGATGATGGGTAGCCAATGACTGTGTAGCCTGCTAGATTTTGTAGACTGTAAATACTTTTTACTAGGATAGTGGTACCTGGCATAACATATGCCATTATAGGAGAGTGTAAAGGTTATAAATTAAAAACTCATTGTATATATTTATTCATATATTTCATAAATTATTTTACATGTTTTCTCTCAGAATTGCATTATTTTACATGTGGGTGATGAGTGGCTGAGGGAGTGAGAGAAGGGAGGCACCCTTGTGAGGCTGGGGTGTGGATGCAGATTGAGTGGCAGGAGTGGATTGTGAGGTGGAGAGGGAATTTGCATGTGGGTGGTGATTGGCTGAGGGAGTGAGAAGAGGGAGAGGATTAGTTGGGTATGTTTCCTAAGTGGCCAATCAGCACACCCAAGAGTTTTATATATGTTGATTCTACTGCTTTGTAAATAGTTTTCACTCTAAACAACAATTTTGTATGGTTCACTCTTTAGATTACTCTAGATGGCAATAATGCTTACTGTTTTAACTCTGAAGCTGCCGGACACTGAGTCTGAGGAAGCCAGTACATGACGAGGATCCTACCAGCATGGCCACTGGTCATGCTGGCTGGTTCTCAGAGTAGTCCAAAAGGCAACTTCTTCTAGCACCACCCTTTTTGTTCTCTTACTCTTACTGTTACTTATGCCAAAGTGACAGCAAGGCCACATCCGACAGGAAGATGGCAAACAGAGAATGCAGTTCTCTCACATAGACCACTGGAAGGCCTTCTGTCAGCAGCAATCCTGCAACTACCAAAGGTGGTTGGAGCCTGGAGTGACTTCTTCTTCATTCTGTGGTGGAGGTAGCAACATCTGTTTCCTTATTAACCCCATATGCATATGTGTTCTTCCTGCAGGGTCATGCTCTTCTGAGACAGTGCAAGCCAATTATGGGATGGGACGAGCAAGAGGTGCAGTGAGAAGGAACAGGACACAGTGGTGACAGGCTTCCTGTGGGAGCAGCCTTAATGCTAGGGGTGGAGACCATGTGGTCCTCTAGATGGTGGTGGTGAATTGTAACTCCCACAATCCCTCACAGTTGGCTGTGCTGGCTAGTGATGATGGGATCTGCAGCCCAACAGCTTTCCAAGGGCCATGTGTTCCCCTCTCCTGCCTTAGCCAAAAAAGTAAAAAAGAGCTGAAGTACTTATTATATTTATTTATTTGATTTGTAGCCAGTTTTTCTCCCAAATGGGATTCAAAGCAGCTAACAGTATTCTCAGTATTCACATGTTGTGATGTGAAGTCTAAGAATTAACCTGTTTGGCAGTGGAATGCACTGCCTCAGAGTGTGGTGGATTCTCCTTCTTTGGAGGTTTTTAAACAGAGGCTTGATGGCCATCTGTTGGGAATGCTTTGATTGGGTATTCCTGCAAGTCAAAGGGTTGGACTGGATGGCACTTGTGGTTTCTTCCAACTCTATGATTCTATGAAATCTGAAGAGACCTCTGAAAATCTCCCCACTATTAGGTCTGCCAGCCTCAGGATCCATCCTCTCCTCATTGCCTAGAACTAGCTGTTTGTAAGTGACTAGATAATAGCAGCCATCTTTTTTTATCACTAGAAACTCACCAGAGTGGAATGAAGCATTTTTGGAAGTGTCATAGATCCTTTTAATTTTATATGGCTTGGAGGTGGTGGCAAGAAGTACTGAAAGTTGAATCATTAGGATGAGATGAGCAAGGAAACAGGACTGATAAAAAGCAACCAGCATTGTTTGATACTGGTTAACATGGTTTTGCAGCAAGGAATCTTGCTTGTTGACTATTAGGCATGAACAAGTAACTTCATATAGCCAACCCAGAAAGCTGCCTACAATTTTTATTCATAGGTCTGAGCTCATGATGTCAGACCCCCACCCCTTTTTTTAAAGGCAGACACAAGATGGAATAATGGAAACATTGAGCTTGACGTAAATCTGAAGGCCTGTCTGGAACACCCCCAAGAGATTTTTTTTTAAATGCACAGTGCTTTACGAATAATAATAATAATAATAATTATCTATCTTTAGTAAATCATGGGACTGTGGAGAAAGTATAGAATAAAAGGGGAGGGAGTAGGGAGTAACTGTAATCTTCTGGCCCTACAAACTAAATAAGAAATTAGTCGAACCAATTAACTTAAGCAAAAAATAGCCATCCATGGAAAAAGCCAAGTCAATAATGTAAATGTCCAAGAGAAAGGCTTTTCTTATAGCCAATGAGCAATGTGGGCTTTATTGTTGTATTTAAAAAAAAAAAAAAAAGCTCTGCCAGAGCCTGCTAATAGCCTTCTTAAAGTAATCACTGATCTAGCCGATAAAAGGAATGCAGCTCAGAGAGCCTACATGGATTTCACTCAGGCAGTAGCAATAGGGCCACATTAAAGACATTAAGGGATTGGATAAATATAGAGGGATGAGCAAGGCTGTCATATGCATTCCTAGCAAGTGGCAGGCATAGAAACAGGCAGCTGTAATGGCCAGGAAGCCACACACACACACCCTTTACACAGGCCTACAGAACTTATAATCCACCACCCTAAATGTAGTCCTGAGTTCAGTCACCTGGCAGGCATGGTTACTCCCAAGAGGTTGACCAAGAAAGCCATCAAAACCAAGAGGTTGGCCAAGTCCCCTGCAGGCTGCCCTATATGGCTATTGCACTACCTGGGGCTTAACAGGCCATAAAGTGTGAACCTCACATCTTATCCATACCCTTCTCCTTCATATGTAGAACAAACTGTTTGGAGAATGAAGCAGGGTCATAACCATGGTCCCACCCTGATGCCAATAATACCACTACCCGCACTTCCAGGTGGTTGCACATTCAACATTAATGTGAAGGTGGAGGATGGGCTTCCCGATGTATGCACATGGGGCCTTTTAATGCCAAGTGAGGCCTTTTTATGCCAAATAGGGCCCTGGCATGCTAATGGCCATTGGTAACCAATGGCTCCCATGTCAGTGAGACAGTGAATCCACTTCAGATTTTAATACAAGGTTTAAAGGAGTTGTCCAAGGTGCTTAACTCTTTCTGCAAAATAGCTCCATTAAATGTCTCAATTAAGTTCTCAAAAAACAGCAGGTTTATTGCCCCACTGGCTAATGTTGACATCTAGTGGCTTGGAGGAGGGAATGGCCAGTTGGCAATTCTCTAGAAGCCAAGATGACTAAACTGAGCCTGTTGTACTTTGAACATATCATGAGAAGGTATGACTCACTAGAAAAGACAATAATGTTTGATAAGGCAGAAGGCAGTAGGAAATGAGGAAGACCCCATCCCAGAGGGAAAGCCCCAATCAAGGAAACCACAGCCCTGAGTCTGCAAGACCCAAGCAGGGCTGTTGATGGTAGGGTCAGTTAGAAGTCTCTCATTCACAGAGTCATCATATGTCAAAGTCAACCTGACAGCAGTTAACAACTGGGAGGTGCAGCTAGGGAATAAATCCTGCTTTTTTCCTCCATGCAGGCGGTGGGGTTAGGAGCAGTCAAGCATCTGGCAGGTAACAACATGTGATTAATTGGTAGCCTTCCACGTGTTGAGTCACAGGGTCTATCCAGGCCTTCCCAGGACTTGATAATGTAGGGCCAGCACAACAACAGAACAGGGTGGAGCCAGGATTGCAGGATCTGACTGAGCAGTTGTGGTGATTGAAATCACAGCCACCCTGGACTTGGTAAGCAAGGGAACTCTCTTGATGTGAAGGCGACAGGGTGATTTCGAGGCTGAGCTGTGGGGTACTTTGCCACCCAGGAGGGGACAAACACATACACACACTAAGCAAAGGGCCGCAGCAGAAGCTAGGGCAGCTTACCTTTTCAAGAAAGGAGATTTATCTGTGTTTCTAGGAAACATAGGATGGACGTTTGGTACAAAGCAAAAGGAAGGATATAGCTAGCTAACTCCCTCTCTCCCTGCTTTTCCAGCACATACAGGTGCAAAGACTCAGAGTAGTGTGGCGACTGATAAAAGCAAGACAAGACAGTCCTTAGCTTCAGGTCTAAAAATGCATAACATGAAAGGAAAGGGGGGAAGGAAAACCACCACCACCGCCCGCCCACCAGCACAATCCTATGTTCACTTCACGGTGCTGGAAACGGTTGAGTACCAACTGAGCAGAGACAGCAAGTAATAAAAGGATTAGTGATTATGCAGTGGTAATGCCTCTGCACTTGAGTAATACTGGAAAATCATACACTTCTAGAAGCTGCAATAATCTGTTATTATTCAGTGGCTGCAAAACTGACGAGTAAAGTGCCTCTCTAAGGCAAGAAATGGATAAGGCAGTTTGTTGGAAGACACCTCAATAAAGAAACAATGTGAGTCCAAACCTGAGGCTCTCTTCTCACCAATGAACCTCCACACTCCTGTTCATGTTTCTCTAAATAATTTTTTTAAAAAAGGCTCATTAAGGAAACCATAAGGATGAATAGCCAAGCTTTGCTACATACTAAACCTCTGCCTATGGCAGAAAGCCCATACACAGTAACTGTAAATGCAGTGCTTTCTGTTTACTCTGTGGCTCCCAATAGCTCCCACATGGAAACCTTCTCAGTGGTCTTGCAAAACTTGATTATAGGAAAAAGAGGCAGAAACATGGACTTTGGCATGAGACTGACCAGTATTATAGAGGAGCTAGAGCTTACAGGGTCAAAACACTAAGGTTTTTTCCCCACTGGAAAGGGTGATGGTGTCATCCCCTTGTGTCATGACTTTCCAGTGTACAGCAGACGAGGAGGAGGAGGAGGAGGTGCAGGCTGCTTCCTCAAGGGAGGGACCATTAGTGCCTTACTTCAGGCCCTTCTGGCCAAAGGATACAACGCTGCCATCATCCTCTGTCTCCATTGATGTGTCCCCAGAAGAACCTCAATTTCTTCAGCGTTGCAGAAGCCTTAGGCTGCAATATCAAGCAAGAGTATTTCAACAGTGCAGTCACCTCCTCCATGCGAGGTGATGCTGACCACCTTTCAGTCTACATAAGGCTTCAGCTGGTGTTAGCTTCCTACTGAAGACAACATCCTTCTGCTGACCTAACAGGACAGAGTTCAAACTGACAGGGTCTGCTTGGAACTATCCAAGGTCTTGGTTTCTTCAGCTTTAAAGTTATATTTTGTGTCTTGACCTGTCTCCATTGACACACTATAGCTCCATAACCTGACTGCTTCCTGGCTAGATTTTACTTGCTTTAAATCTGACTGCCATCAGATGCTATCAGCTTCATCTAGAACCTTCAACTAACCACAGAGTAGGATTGGAGCTTGGGAAAGTTACTATTTTGGGTCAGAACTCAAAGAATCCAACAGTGGACCTGCTTTCTGAGGGAATTCTGGGAATTTCCAAAATCCAAAATAAAAGTAACTTTTCAAACTTCTCTGAGGCATACCTTTGGGCTTCCCTGGTCCCTCTGAGTTTAGCTGCAATCCTTGCAGTAGCTGAGAATGGGAAACAGATTTTCTCAGCAACTTCCGTGAGTAAAATATGGTGCGGCTGCCTCCAATCATACATGGAAGTGACACGGACGATGCCAAGAGAGGGATGTCATCATCCGAAATGGATCCCCAGCCGCACAACAGCATCGTAACTATTCCAGAGTCTTCTTGCGCAGTAAGTCCTGTCTGAAAAAGTCCAAAGTGATAAAAGTAAAGTGATATGTGATAAAAGATGCTGCACAAGATTTAAAGAGATGGGCCAGTTAAAGCTAAGTCTGTGGGGTAAGGTTAATGTGAGAAAAATGAATATTATACCTAGAATTGTTTATGTTGTACAGTAGGACCCCTGTATCCGCGAGGGATTGGTTCCAGGGGGCTCCACGGATAACAAAATCCATGAATAATAATGAACCCCCCATTTCTGCCCCGGAGCGATCCCAAGGGCAAAGGGAGGTGGGAGGTGAGTTCTCTCCTCCCCTCCCTTTACCTCCAGGCTGCCATTTCCACCCTGGAAGCGATTTCAGGGGCAATGGGAGGAGCTAGGCCAGATCCCCCCTCCCCTCCCTGCACCCTTGTGCCACCATTTCCCGCCCCAGGAGTGATCCCAGGGGCAAAGGGAGGAGGGAGGAAGATCTCTCCTCCTCTCCGTTTGCTCCCGCACAACCATTTCTGCCCCAGGAGCGGTCCCTGGCAGAGATCCTGGAGGACAAAGAGAGGAGCGAGGCAAGTTCTCTCCTCCTCCCCTCCCTCCCCATCCACCCCACCCCCACTGTAACCATCCATAGATAATTGAATCCGTGGATAGCAAATCAGCGGATGCAGGGGTGCTATTGTATGTAGAATTCTTGTAATTATACCTTGCAAGTATTTTCAAAAACTAAATGTATTGTTCAGTAGATTTTGGGAAGGCTCATCTCCTCCTAGAACTTCACTGAAAAGGATTGATATTCCAGTCAAAGAGGGAGAGTTTGGCTTTCCAGACATTCTTATATGCCATCAGGCATATCTGTTATTTTGTATTATTTTTTCACATTTCCACTTAGTAATCTATCATGATCAGATCGGGAGTCTTCATTTCTGACACCTCTAGTTAAATGGATAGTACTTGGTTCTCATTTTATTTTATTTTTAAAGTCAGTGTTTTGCCAACAATTTCAGTGGTTAGAATTGTGTGGCAAATATTGTGTCGTCAATTGCAATTTGACCCATATGCTCATGTCAAATTGGCTTTATGGGGGAAACTAAATTTGAAAATTGGGAAGAAACTATTTTTATGGACGGTGTGGGCTGATAATGGGATTGCTACCTTAAATCAGATACTTGGTATTGATTATGAGTTTTTGCCTTTCTCAGGTTTGCAAGAGCACTTTAAATTACCTCTGGAGATTATCAGACATGGGGGAATGCACCAAAAAAAAATCATATTCCCAACCATGCCAGAAGATCACTATGAAAACAGAAAGGGCGACCTTATCAGATGCCTGCGTCCTTCAGCTGTAGCTCTGCTGTGGATGAGGTTTCACTTTTCTTTTTACGGAGAAAAGGGATGCTTTACTCAGAGCCGGGCGATGCCCCTGGAACGCTGGAGTACAATGTTGTCTGGTAAGGTCACCCCTTCCTGTTCTTCTAGAGATCATTTGACACAGCTTTTGCTGTGTCTGATAATCTCCTTTGTCAGCTAAATGATAATATCTACAACTGAAACATTTGTTACAATCCAGATTTAGCTCTGCAGTTTTAAGTGTATCTGAGGTTCCCTTGATATTAGAGAGATTAATTGAGGCCAATCAAATATCCAAGCCAACAGTCTATACAGTTAGCCCTCCACTTTCACAGGCATTAGACCACTGCAAAAGTGAGGAAAATGCGGCTATAAATAAAAATAGCTAATGCTATTTTTTTTTACTTGAGAGAACACTTCTCTAGGAATCTCTAGGTTGCCAGATAATCAAGATAATTAAGATTAGCTCGCAATTCTGTAAACCTTTCCAACTGGCCAAATAATACTGAAGCCTCTCCCACCCAAATGTCTATTTCATCTTTTCAGCAAATATTTCTTCTGGAATCGTTGTAGCTATAGTGCTGACACTGAAGAGAAGAGGAAAACTCAAGACAAAAACTGCATTGATCTTCTAGAGTCAAAGCCAAAGTCCACTGAAGTGAATGGAAGGCCTCCCATTGACTTCAGTGAGCTTTGATTCAGCTTACTAGGGGGGCTCAAGCAGCAGGAAGCCTTGAGAAAGGTTGCACACAATCAATGAAAGCATCAGGTTCAGCACAGCTGGAGACCACCTAAACACAAACAAGGCAGAAAGGTGGATAAAAACATGACCGGTTCCCTCTCACCACACCACTCTACCCTGTTAATATTACTTACCCACATATTATTTCCTCTGTTGAGCAATTGGCATGATTGCTTCGCTGTCTTCCATTAGCCACTCCCATTGGGGTGTTCCCTTGTTACACTACAGGGCAAGCATTATAGAAGGGATCATTCTTTGCTTATGAGGTCTGTCTATTAAATAATGAGACTGTATTTCTACCTTTCAGACAAATCAGGGAGAACTGATTGTGAACACTTGAGTGGTGACCTTGAACATGTCTGAACCTTCATGACAAACATCAACACTCTCAGCCATTCAGTTAATTGTCAATCATCATTTAAAGCAGCTTCATTGTCTGTTGTATGCCAGAAAAATGCTAAATTTAAAAGTCAAGCAATATGACATTCTGCAGCAACTTGAGGCGGACCCAAATCTTTTTCCAAAAAACATCACTTGTGATGAAACCTGGATGATCCTGAAGCAAAATAACAGTCAATGCACTGGAAAACACCATCACCACCAAGAATCAAAGCAAGTCCACATTCAAAGCCATGCTCACTATTATTATTATTTTTTACATCAAGGGTGTAATTTTGGCAGAATGGGTTCCAGAGGGCAGAACAGTGAACCAGCATTAATTATAAGGAAGTTTTGACAAAGCTGAGAGAATGAGTCAGGGGGTGAGGGGAGGCCAGAACTGTGGAAAAAAGGTTTCATTCTTCACCAAGACAATGCACCTGCTCACACAGCACTTTCTGTGAAGCAGTTTTTGACCGATAAATGCATTATTACACTTGAACATCCTCCATATTTGCCAGATTTGGCACCATGAAGCATTTTTCTTTTCCCTAAAGTGGAATGGGTGCTTTAAGGATAAATTTTGAGTCAATTGATGCAGTACGAAGAAAACAGCAGATGTGTTGAAACAGCTGACAGAAAATGATCTGCTCCACGCCTTCGACCAGTGGAAAACAATACTGCATTGGTATGTGAGTGTGAACAAGGAGTATATTGAAGGGGACAAGGATTAGAATTGTAATATATATCAATAAAGATGGGCTATTGTATCAGTCTCATTATACAAATAGACCTCGTAAAATGTGGTGATACAGCCTTCTCTGAAGAAGCGGGACTTTTTCTTAGCTGATCCACAGTCAGACACCATAAACCCAATCATTCAAACTGCACAGCATGTATGAACTTGCCCCATACATGCGTTCATTGCACTAGAGATACATTCCCTGGCTTTAATCCTTTTTCTGAAGATTTCTCATGGTTTCATGGTCAGAAGTCTCATTATACCGTTTTTTGCAGTTAAGAATATTTATAAGCTCACCTTTTTCCTGTGGAATTCAATGTAGTATACATAGGATTCTGAGGTGGTTTCTTGTCTAGGTATTGATAAACCTCTGCTTATTTTCAGAAGGATTGCTCAATCATATCTTCTCAGACCATGTCATGGCTCCCAAGGTAAAACTGTAGAGTTGGAAGGGACTACAAGGGCCATCTACTCAGTGCAGGAATCTACCACTAAAGCACCCCTGCCCATTTAACCTCTGTTTAAAAACCTCAAATGAAGGAAAGCCTACCACCTTCAGAGGCTGTTCCACTGTCCCTTGTTACAATTCCTAATGAATAATGAGAATCTCTTTTCTTGTCATTTGAAACCACTAGTTCAAATGATCTGCTTCTTATGGGAAGCAAAAACCAAGATTGTTCCATTTTCTACACAAGAGTTCTTCAGATACAGGTCACCCTCTGTTTATGTGGGATTGGTATCCATGGTTTCACGTACTCACAGTTGAAGGGAAAGTTCTCTCTAGGCATGTGGAGGACCATAGAGTCACACTGGAGGTGGTCTCTCCAGGCATCGGGAGGTCCTCCAGAGTGACTCTATGGTCAACTTCCAGTGGAAGTTGACCATAGAATCACATCAGATGCTTAGAGAGGCATTCTCTCCGGGCATTTTCTAGGTCCTCCAGCACAATTCTATGGTATTTATGGCAGCTCGCTAATATATGTGGTTTCATGTATCTGCAGTAAATATGGGGACATATCCTCTACAGATATGGGAGATGATCTGTATATAAGGATATCATATCACTTACACTCTTCTCTTCTACAGGCTAATTATATTTAGCTCCCTCAAATGTTCCTCATACTGTCTGGTGTTTAGACCTTTCACCATCCACAGGAGACATTCCAACTTGTTCAAGCTGGAATATAATTCTTGCTAGAGGGAAAGGCAAAGAGACAAATCCCTTTGACCTGGGGATGAGAATTCTACAGCCTTCAAGGTGTTATTAGTCAGCAACTCCAAAGCAGCCCTATCCAACATAGCAGCGATGAAGGACTTTTTCGGACGAAGAAAAATAATGCAAGCAGCCTCTCCAGCTTGTGAGGCTGCTGTGCTGCAAAGCGCCCCTTTCGTATGACGCTTGCCCCTGCTGGTACTGTTGCGGTACCGCAGGGAGAGCTGAGCGTCATATTTTGTTGATTTTTTACTCACGAAAGTTGATCGTGAGTAAAAATCAATGAAATATGACGCTCAGCTCTCCCTGTGGTACCGCAACAGTACCAGCAGGGGCAAGCGTCATACGAAAGGGGCGCTTTGCAGCGCAGCAGCCTCACAAGCTGGAGAGGCTGCTTGTGTCATTTTTCTTCATCCGAAAAAGTCCGAAGAATATTTTGAAGTGTAGTACAGTAGCACTTCTAACCATTAATGATCCCAACCTCTATGTTAAGCCCAAACTGCACCCCAGACCAATGGCAGGCAGAACCTTATCAGCAGAAGCTCAAATTTTGTCTTTGATGTAATCCTGTTTTGCAGAGTTGTGGCAACAGTCCATCTGAGGAAGTGGATTGTGATCCACAAAAGCTCATGCTAACAAAAAATCCACTCATCTTCAAGGTACTACAAGACCCTTTGTTATTTTGCAGCAAGCCTCTACCAAAATATGCAGCAAGCAGTATTTGCTGCAGATGAATTTACTCTGTCACTTTGGTAGTCAACAGTGTTCCATAGAGCTCCAACTCATTCTGCATTCAGAGCCTGGAATCATGCTGGTACAGAATTTCATGAAGGAAGTTAAGCAATCGAGAAATTGGCTCTTAGGAGCTGGCAGATTTTGTCTACCATCCCTCACCACTGCTGTGCAGCCCTGGAAAAAGGGGGAACAGCTAGCATAGTGCTTGAATCCCAGCCATATGTACCCTTGCATTCAGATGTAGATCAGATAGGACATTGAAGATTCCAACCCAGTTTGATGTGGGCCACTTCAAGCCTCCCCAGCCTAGAGGATGGTCATATTATTATATCAAGCAACTTTTTAATGACTCCTCTTGTGAAATACCCCTTTTCCATTGCACCAAAGGAGAAGCAAAAGCCTACAGGACATCCCTTAGAGAGTGCAGTGCTGTGCTACATCCTTCTCACACCCTGGCCCTTCAGCTATAGGTAGCTTCCCCTCTAGCACCAATCACACACATTGTTCCTGTGATTCTGATTCCTTCTGCTGTGTGCCATCTCTCTCCTCTGGGTAAACCTCATCTCCCAGAATGGGACGGGATTTTTTTCCCCTCTACTGATGGAGCAAGCATAGGATTAGTGGAGTGAGATAGAAGCCCATCTCCTGCACCTGGGGAAGAGGGGAGCGTCCAGTTTCTTCTTGTCACTGTCAATAACAGGATTCTAAATCTGTTTCTCAGATTTGGGGGGTGGGAGGATTTGCGTCAATGGGTGACTTTTATAGCTAAGGGGGAAAGGAATGGTGGGGGTGGGGTGGGCTCCTGGTATGTGAAACAGTTGCTGTTTGAGTCACCAAAAGAGAACGCTTTCTTTCTGACAGGCCAGGGGGATTTGCAGTCAACATTGCCTAGAGCATGAATGGCAGAGAGAGAAAGAGAGAAGGGAGGAAAGAACTCCATCCAGGTATACTTCTTGTTTGTACATTCCCATGAGCTCTCTGTGGGAGTGAGGGAGTCTTTGCCAACCTCACAGCTGGTGAAAGAGAAGGAGGGAGGGAGAAGGAAAACAACTCTGTTTTTTCTGTACCACTCTCCTGTTTCTATCTCTCTCCATGCCTCTGCCCCTGTTTTTTTTCCCATTGAGTCCTTTCTTTATCTTGGCCTTACTGGGACACCTGCTTGTCTTCCCTATGCTCCTCTCCTCATTCTTGTTAGCAAGACGCCAGAGTATAGGCCTCACAACCCCAACCCACCTGGGGTTGCAGGCCGATCCATGAGACCCACGAATTGGATCTTAGCTCACTGCGCCTGCTAAAGAATCTTAAGCTAGAGGGAGGCGGTGGGATGTGTAAGAGAAAAACAAGGGGAACGTGCAGAAGAAAAACAAGAGGAATGCAGCCAGCCACAGAGTGTCTCCGTTCCAGCTCTGGCAGCTAGGCCTGGATTGGATGCAAGAAAGATCTAATACCAGAACCACCCTTCGACCTATTTCATCTGTCTACTTCCCTTTTCTGGAGAATCACAAACAAGGCCTTTGTTTCCCTGGCTCCTCACTCAGTTCTCCCCTCAGAAAAATCTCCTGCCTAAGTAAGAAGCTTTGGGGTCAACTACATGCTCTGGTAGACTCACCTGAGAGACTTTCCTGGTAAAATAATATTGGAGCCAAATGACTAGAGAATACAGAGATTATCAGATGGGGACCAAATAAAGCATCCCCATCTTGCCTTCTAATTCCTGCCCTGCTCCTGTTCCTGTAACAGATTAAAAAAAAAATTCAGACACTTACCTTTCAGCAGAATAAAAAGTCCTCCCCTCCCCTCTAGCAGCCCAGGTGCGAATGGAGCTCTCAGAGAGCTCTATTTAATTCCTGGAAAGTAAATCCTGGGGAACAAGAGAACGATTCTGTGGGAAATTCAAAGTTAAAAGAAAGAATACATACACAAAAGTTAAACCAAGAACATAAATATTTTTTTAAAAACAAGTAAACAGGAGAAGGTACAAAAAAGGGTGTCACTTACCTGGATGTCCTGATCGCCACTGGAAGTGTTCAGTATGGACCTTCCAAGACCTTCCAGGGAGGCTGGCATTGCACAGGAAATTTAAAAATAAAACAACAACCAAACATCAAAAAATTAAACCAAGCACCTAAACACAGTAAAACAACAACGACAACAACAAGTAAACAGGGGAGGGTACAAAAAAGGCTGTCACTTACCTGGATGTTCCGATCGCCACCTGAAGTGTTTGGCATGGACCTTCCAGGGAGGTCAGCATTGCATGGGAAATTTAAAAATAAAAATAACAACCAAATGTCAAAAAAGTAAACTAAGTACAAAAACACCCATAAAAAACCCTTTAAAAACACCCTTAAAAAACAGGGAGGGTACAAAAAAGGTTGTCACTTACCTGGATGTCCCGATCATATCCAGAAGTGTTCGGCACAGACCTCCCAGATCACACCACAGGAATGGGGCACCTTTTCACTCCCCTGTGATTCCGTTACAGAAACAGAATGAGCGATCTATTGATGACTTTTGCCCATCAACAAAAAACAAAACAAAACAAAAAACAAAAAACAGAATTGAATGGAAGCAGCACGGGAGCATACCGGGACAGGGATGGCGGCATCTGAAAAGGAAGCCCTTTCTTGAGCCTGTGGTGTCCCTGTCCCAGATATTAAGCTCATTTGATAATCTCCAGAAAAGCTGAATGCATATCGGCTCCCGTCTCTATCTATATTCCTATCACCAGTCAGCCCGCAAGAAGGGGCTTCTATTATGAAGTTGTCTCATTATTGTTATATCAACCCACATTTCCCTTTGGGGAACAGGTTAATGTTGGGCAGTCCTACAGCCTTGACAAGTTTCTTCTGCTGTGTGTATAAAATGGAATAGACTAGAATTTTCTGAACAGATCTGGACAGGGCTGCTTTAACCAGTCTGCCAAATCAGCATTGGCAGGGGCCCCCAAGGTCAAGCCCCCCCCCCTGCTGACCTCTTTATCTGACAAAGGAGACAGCCAGGAAACAGCCGGGAGGAGCCACTGATTTGTAGCCCCCTCCTACCCTCCTCCTCCAAAAACCTCATGTTGGCTTAAAAAAAACATCTCAAAGACTAGAAAGAGAAAGAGAAAGAAGCAGCAGCCCTCCGTGGCAGAAGCTGGAGGGAATTTGCTGCTGCAAAATGCAAGCCAGTCAGGCATGTCAGAGAGAGGTGTGTGTGAGAGAGAGGGGGGGGGAATTTGAGGGTTGTCTCTTTCCCTCAAAAAGGGCTTCTTTCTTTCTTCCCTTTCCTTCCTTCCACATAGATCCCCTTCCAGCCCATCTTTCCAGCTGCTCTTAACATGACCTGGTTTCTCTCCCTTCCCTCCCTCCCTTTCCCCCTTGGTCTTCTTCAGCTTCCTCCCCTTGTTGCCAACTGAGTTCAGCCTGCAAAAGGAATTTGTGTGTATTTGCCCATGTGCCTTCAAGTCATTTGTGACTAAGGCAAACCTACCATGGGGTTTTCTAGGCAAGGTTTGTTCAA
This sequence comes from Gambelia wislizenii, assembly GCA_030847615.1. Lineage (NCBI taxonomy): Eukaryota > Metazoa > Chordata > Lepidosauria > Squamata > Crotaphytidae > Gambelia > Gambelia wislizenii. Next base: position 343,329,823 of record JAUMIR010000001.1, read on the forward strand.
AGGGGGTGTGCCTTTGCCTTCCTTTGAGGCTTAGAGAGTATGACTTGCCCAAGGTCACCCAGTGGGCATTCATGGCTGAGGAAGGATTCAAACCCTGGTCTCCATAGTCGTAGTGCAATGCTGAAACTTCTACAACACTCTAGCTCTTTTAACAGAAGAATATGAAGAATATAAATTAAAATTTGGAGTAATATTACTAGGAACAATGGTTTTATTGTTGTCACTAAAACACCAGTATCCCATTAGTGTTATGTGAGAGGCATTGGCCTAGAGCAGTGGTTCTTAACCTTTTCTTTACCAGGGACTCCCTTTAAATATCTTTTGTTGCCCCAAGATTTAACTCAAGATTTAAAACCCTAATAATAATAGCTAATAATAATAGCTAACAACAACAACAATACAATTACACCATCCATTAAACTTTCCCTCAGAGGCACTCTTGCTTCTTCCTGCAAGTTTGTGGCTAGAGTGGATTGAATGGCAATGTGCAGGCCAAGCCAGCCAGCCTTTGCCTTGGTTCCTGTCACGTGGCTACTCCACTACAGGGAGGAGGTGGGCCAAGCAGCCTTCAAGCCTTTGTGGACCCCCTGTGAGGACATTGCAGACCCCAAGTTAAGAATCACTAGGCTAGAAAATGCTGGAAAAGGAACAATGCAACCAGACCTTGAGAAGGGTGCTGGCAGGGGGATTCTCGGAGGTGTAATCCAAGAGTAACTTTCCCAGGCTCTGAATGCAGCCTAGAATCATAGGGCTGGAAGGGATCCCAACAGCCATCCCATCCGATCGGCTTCTGCCCTGCAGGAATACACAATCCAAGCATTCCTGACAGATGGCCATCCAACCTATGTTTTAAAAAAGCCAAAGAATGAGACTCCACCACATTCCAAGGCATTGTATTCCACTTCCAAACAGCTCTTACTGTCAGGAGGTTCTTCCTAATATTCAGGTGGAATCTCTTTTCCTGTAGTTTGAACCCATGGTTCCGTGTCCTAGTCTTTGGAGCAGCAGAAAACAAGCTTGCTCCTTCCTCAGTATGACATCCCTTCAAATATTTAAACATGGCTGTCAGGTCACCTCTCAACCTTCTTTTCTCCAGGTTAAGCATGCCCAGCTCCCTAAGCCGTTCCTCATAGGGCCTAATGGCTTCCAGACCTCCCACCATCCTTCTCAGTATCTTTCTTGAATTGTTGTGCCCAGAACTGGACACAGTATTCCAGGTGAGGTCTGACCAAAGCAGAATGGAGTGATACTATTAGTTCCCTTGATCTAGACACTACTCCTATTAATGCAGCCTAGAATTGCATTGGCATTTTTTGCTGCTGCATCACACTGCTAACTCATGTTCAGCTTGTAATGTACTCTTTCATTTCTTTGAGGAAATCTACACCATTACGTCAATTGCTAATAAACAAGAAATATTATGTTACTGCCTATAATATAGTTTTTAAACTAAATTATTGGTGGCAAATTATGTAATACAGTAGGCCCCTCTTATCCACTGAGGATTGGTTCGGGGAGGGGGCGTGGATTCTGAAAACCATGAATAATAGTGAGTGCCATTGAAAATAATGGGACTTCTGGTTTAAAATACCATAGAGTTGCCTTGGAGGGCCTAGAAAACTGCTAGGAAGGACACATTTTCTAGGAAAACTCTGTGGTAGGTGTGCTGTTTTGTGTCCCATGGATAATGAATCCATGGATACTGGGGTCCTAATGTAATCTGAACATCCTGTATGGTGAATAGGTTAGGTTACATTGACCTGAGATAAACATATGGGGGCCCCAAAATTAAGCATTGCAGGGGGGCCCAAAATTCCTTAAACCGGCCCTGGATCTGGGGGCAAGTTTTAATATTTTTTCTGATAATTAATAAAATTGATCTTGAAGTTCCTCTCCTCCTATTGTCTTTTTGCCTTTCCTTTTTTCCTCTTTTTTGTCCGCTTAATATACAGTACTCTCAATATGTTCCATGTTACTTTGTTGTCTGCCGGCATGAATCCTTCTACATTATTAAGAGTGAGGGATCATGCACATAAAAAGTTGAAGCTCCAGGTTTAGCTTAGACATTATTTTCTTGTTCCTACATTTAAATAACATTTTAAAGTCTGCATTTATTGCTTACATTGCTTTAAAACTCTAAGTAGGCCCTTGTCCTCCTCATGAATTGAGATGAAAGGAGAATGGCTACAGATTTTGCTACCTGATTTTGAGGTCAGGACCACCATAACCATAACTCACACCAGTTTAATCATTCAACAAGAAAAAAAAATGATTTTGCAATGTCTCAACTGAACAGCCATCTTGCAACTCAACTTCTGCTGCTCCTGGTAGTAAATGCAGATGGAGTCATACATATAGGTGGAGACAGCCCAATGGCTTTTCTAAAACTGGATCTTTTACATTCCATTGGGCAACTTCTTTTATGCATTTGTCACAATTATACTGTATAGGCCCAAGCTCACCCCAGTGTGCTCCATGGCAAAGATGGGCTTTCAACTCAGGTCTCCCAAGTCGTAGTCCAACACTCTAACCACTGTACCATACTGGCTCCTTCCAGCCTGTCAAGCCTCCATAGTCATATATAAGGAGGATGTTCCTTGTCCTGCTATTTAGTCAGTCACAGCAAGGAGTGGGGAGAATGAGAGGAAGGTAGTCCCATAGTGCCTAACACTAAAAGCTAACACTTATAATTATGTCATAAGCTTTCATGAGCAAAAGACCTGCTTCACCAGATGTGCTGCGTGTGATCCTCAGTTGTCAGGTATATATTCATGTGGGTGCAAAGGGGAGCTAATATAAAAAATTAGAGTTAAATGGTTTGGAATGCAGAAACTACAGTCTGTGACAATTAAATTAAAGCTTGAATGTATGTAAAATGACCCTTCACAGTAGCAGGAACTGATGGTGATAACCCTGTCAGTTTAAAAGTGCTAAGTAAATTAACACCTATAGTAGGGCAGGAAATGAAGAAGCTGCATCAATGAACAAGGCATATAATAAAGGACAGTAGGAGGGTGCACCATGTGTGATGAATGGGAATGGCAAATGCTTATTAGGGAGAAGCTGGCTATCATGTGATGGCAAGCCAAGTGAAGCCACTGGAGTTTGTGAGGTAAAGCTGCACTTCTGTGGTGGAAATAAAAACAGCAAAGAAGCTGAATGAAACATGAGAGACACTGAATGTTGTGAATGACATCCAGCAATGTGAGGGAGAAAGAAGAGCTACAGAAGCTGGGAAGAGACTGCTACCTAGCCACTATTTAAATTTACATCTTCCTCATTCCACCAGTTTAAGTTTTTTAGGTCAGTCTCAGTGCCAAGTAATGAACAATTGTAAATTTGCCAAGCTAAATGAACTAACACCTCCAAAAGCATCATGGCAGTTTCTCTTCTCTCCAGGAGAGGTGAGAACATGCCCTTCAACTGTAGATGTTGAAAATAGGGACACTTATTTTACATTAGCAAAGGACTCTAGGTATGATAAGTGAACACATAATATGAGCAAGCAGCCGCATGTGTGCAGTCTTAGCCAAAGAAGCCGTTCAGGAATTATTGCAGTATTATTTTTGAAATAATCATTATCATTGTGGATTACATTTTAAATGTCATATGCTTTTTCCCCTACTGTCACATAACACATTGCTCTCAAAATACTAAAATTCGGTAGATTGTAAAGCCTACACAATCATTGTCTTTGGTTCCCAAGCAGGACAAATACAATAGTGCCACCATGTCAGAGCATACCAGTCACTAACATGCAAACTGGGAAAAGATATTCCTAATAAACAGAAAGGACTGAGAACTTGCTGGAGAGAGAAGCACTATGGAAGGTATGTGGGGTGGGATGGAGAGAATAATGTGACCAAAAACAGAAATAACTCTGGGATCATCTTTTACTGCTGGATCTACAGTTACTTTACTGTCCCTTGGGTCTTAATGTCATTCAAGATTCTTTAGATCTTTTATTGTATCTAGAATCTTCACTGCACATATTCACATAAGAACTAGATCCACAACTTCGTGATGGTTTTTCCTGGACTGGCCTAACATTCCTGAATTCTTGCAAATTCTTGTTCTGAAGCATCATTCCAGAATATTACACCTTCATCCTCAGATGAAGTTTTGCACTCAATTAACTCAGTTTAATTAATTAATTAATTAATTAATGTTTAATTAACTCAATTTGCACTCAATTAACTCAGCAAGGGGAGAGGAGAGAGTGGAGGGAATGGAATCTTACTCTTCCCAGCAGGCTCAGGAAAAAGCAAATCACTGCACCCTCTCCTAGCTTGTCTGTTCTTCCTCATTAATAATTTTGGTCATCTTGACAACACTCTGATGGTGCTTGGTCATGTGGCTCCTGCTTTTCATCTGTGAAATGTTGGAGGGTCAATTCTCTGTAAATGGCAAAGGATATTTAGTTAGAGGCATTGGGGATTTTGTTATGTTCCCTATCTGGATAGCCCTAAGCATTCATCAAACACAGCTTCTGTCAGAGTCAAGAGAGTGAAATGGAGCAAACAACAGTCCATGGCAGGAGCTGATGTCACCAGGATTGTTGCCTGGGTGATGGGGCCATCATTCATAGCTCCAGAAGAATTCCCAGTTACCAACGAAAGTCTGAGGTGTCTCTGTGCCCCTGTGAGGCTTAATTTAACTTGTTTTTGTAACTCTGCAGCATCTTACACTAAGGGGGCCTGCTGGTTGCCGGCGGGCCTTTTTGCGGCCCGGCCGGCGCCCCTAAGAAGCCCTCCGCTGTGCCCCCCCAAGCCCAGTGGGGCGGGGGCGTCTGGGGGACCGCATGGTCATCCCCTGGCGGCCGCCATATTTCCTCCCCCTTCCCAGGCTGCCTCACGGCTGGTAGGGGCAGGGCAGCCATGGCCGGCCAATCGGGCGGGGCCTCCTGGCTCCTGATTGGCCTACGGCCGCTAGGGGGGATGGGACATCCAGCCAGCCTATGGCACGGCCAGATGACATCAGAAGAGGGGCGCTGGAGCAGATAAAAGGCTGCTCCGTCGCCACTCCGCCCCTTTTGGCTCTGGAGATCTGAAGACCCGCCCACCCTCCCTTGGGGTAAGTGCAACATTTCGCAATTTGCAGGGTGGTGGATGTCATGGGTCATGATAGGCCATGAGGTCTAGGGGTCTCGGTCAAGTGCAAGTTCAAGCACTAGATCAAGTTCAAGTTCAAGGGAGACCCTGCCCCCAGCAATTAACCATTTGTTTACGGGGAGGAGAGGGAGTCAAGTGGACGGCTCAGCCATCATCTCTCTCCTCCAGGAAGTCAGTATGGACCGACATGGGGCCTTGGCCCACATGGGTGGGCACAAGGATAGGTCACGACCCATGCATTGCCGCCAACCATTCAGCTTGCAAGTTGCGGCCATTTATTGCCAAAAAACATGTATTTACTAACCTGTATCTAACCCATGTTTTCTGAAGATGTAACCAAAAATATAATATTTGTTATGCAACAACATGTGTAAGTGTATCATTCAGGAGGGCAGTCGGGATCGTCCGGTCTGGGTCCGCAAGGGTCTGTAGAGGTGCTCCAAGATGTGTGATGCCTTAATTACCTGTTTTAGTCCTTCTTATTTCAGAATAAAGACTTTCTTTCTGTGCCTTTGGCTCCTTGGGCACACAAAGTGTATTTTTTCCCCAAGAGAAGGCAGGGGAAAGTGGATTTGCTTCAGTTTACTTACTACTTCATGTCCCACAGGGAAAAAGAAGAGGACAATGCTGGGAGCATGTAGGAAAGCGGTGTGCCTGGTTGACTAGACCTCCCTTCTTTTGCCGAAGGGTTAAGGGTGGAGGACAAATCTAGATGTCTTCTCTCATGGAATCCATCCCCATCATTAGCAGAAGTTCAGCACTTGATCCTGCACTGTTTTTCTGGCACAACCAACCTGTCTGATTAACCATGGCCCTTTTCTCCCATTTCCAGCTCAGACATCAAAGAACGGGAATGCTTCATCTCTAAGCAGCGCCGCATCTTCTGCTCTGTAGTTTTAAAATTCTTCCAAGTGGCTGAGGAGGTCCTAACATTCTTCCTGGATAAAAGATTCTTTATTTATATTGACAGTGCTTTCTAATTTGGACTTGTTATAAGCCATCTTACATCCTGTATGGGAGAAAGGTGTGGTATAAATAAAATAAATAGAAATTAATAAAATAAAATAATGGCAGTCCTTGAGCCACAAAATGTTCAGTAATATGAGAAGTTCTGCTTGCTTCATATCTGGGTATAGGGGGCTGTGAATTTGCTTTGCAGCCAAAATGGTTACTTCTTTGATTTAACCAGTTCCTTACCCACCCTTTTATGATATGCATAATGTTCAGCTTTCTCCATTTAAATAATTTCCCACAGGGCTTTGTATGAAAATACATTGCTAATATATAAGTTGATTAGATCAACTGCATTTCCCTTGGACCAAATTCTTCTTTAAAAAGTCTGACAGATTAATCTAGTTTACTCTCCTTTAGGTCATCACATATTTCATTAGATCTGGGAGGAATCGGCTGCAACCTTTAAAAATTAGGCTTTCCTTGACTTCCTAAAGGACCTTTTCAGCTATTGCTCCCAGATTATGGAATGGCCTGCCAGATGAGATCCGTCACATTACCACCATATATAGCTTTTTAAAAAGCTCTTAAGACAGATGTCTTCTGGCAAGCCTTTCCTGAATAGATACCCGGCCGTCAAAGAGAAAAAATCTTACTGGTCTGATCCCATCCAGCTTCTGATTGTGTTTTTAGTATTTTTAGTAATTATTAAGTATGTTTTACATGTTTAATTATTTAATTATATTTTAAGGGGTGGGTGGGATGGAGGGGTTTGTATGTATATTTTAATGCTGTAAGCCGCCCCGATTGCATTTTGTAGAGGAGGGATACAAATAATTATATTATTATTATTATTATTATTATTATATCCAATTTGCCATTTTCTATAATAAATTTAATTGTTTTTCCTTTAATATTTATACTAGACTGGATATATCATAGTGTAAAATTAAATCAGCAGTTTTGATGTCATTCAAGCTACCTTAATTCTTTTCTTGACATCTGTTAACCATTCTAGCCGATGGATCATTTTGGAGATTATCAGACACATCAAAAAATGGTGTTATAATGATGCCATGAGATCACAAAAGGGCTTCCTTATCAGACGACATCGTGCCCCAGTGTTATGCAAGTGTACTGCTCCTGTTACAAGGGAGTTCTTTTTTATTGACCGGGAGAAGTCGAGAATTGATCTCCCATAGCGTTTGTGTTCTGGATATCAGTATGTGCGACAAGGAGCCCGGTCATGCTGGCACAATTCTGCTGGTGCACTTCCAGGTTCAAACTTCCAGGTTCAAACAGGAAAACTAGGTACCATACTCTCTTTTTATGAACCTCCCCATCTTGCTTGCAAGTTTCTGAACATGTATCGGTGCTTTTTTTGAACATTTTCTTTTTAAATTTTGGTGTTTGGAGGCTTTTTAGTGTGACCACGTCTTCTCGCGAGACACACCAAAATCACATTCATGAAGAAATGCAGAAGTAAGCAGCACAAGCACTCATATTGCCAGATTCTTTGGGTGATTCTGTATTGCTATCACAGCAGTGTGAGAAAATGTACATCATTGTGCCAGAACACAAAGGCTGCAAAATATAGTGCCATAATAATGTTTTTAGGCACTCATCTCATAATCTCTCTAGATTTGTCCCAGTCGGGCCAAGTTCTTCATGTAAAAATCTCAGGGTTTTGAGGTAAATGGAACATTGTGGCATTTCTCCACTAAGTTTCCTTTCTCTGGCATACCTTTGAGTTAGTTATCACATCTGTGACTCAGGATTGCATGTTAATCAATTTGGATCTTGAAGACATGCAGTCCTTGGTGGGAAAGTGCCACAAAGTTACATTTACATCAAAAACCTTTTTTTGGGGGGGGGGAAACTTATTTTGATTATGGACTTTACCAGACCCCCCCCCCAGAAAGTTATTTTGCCAGCATAAAAAAAATCAGTTTTTATGCAAGCAAAAGAACATTCCCCCCCCGCACTTACCTCCTTTTCTGGCAAAGGTTCCTCCAATAATAAAGATCTGTTCACTTCCTCTTTCAAAATCATGAGCGATTTCATTGTGCGGGAAATTCAAAAATAAAAATAAAAACATCAAAAAGTTTACACAAGCATCAAAACATACTTAAAAATCCCCAAGTAACCCGGGGAAGGTTAAAAAAAAAAAAAAAAAGACCGTCACTTACCTGGATGTCCCAATCTGACCTGGAAGTGTTCTGGCCAGTCCAGCCATTGTCGGGGTAAGTCTGAGATTTAACGGGACAGAGGCTTTGCACACCAGCAGTGCCGGCAAAAAAGTGGCAGGGAGATCTATTGACAACTTAAGCCAGCAATTAAAAGGTACATGTTTGGGGCTATTCATAACTGCAAAAAGATGACATCATCTGATCCGTGCGCCCTTTCACGGTTATGTGGCATCCTTATGACGCCATACTTTGAGTATCTGATAAAGTCCTATGTTTACATTGAAAGGGAGACATTTATTTTAATTCTGTTAATTCTAGCATGCTGTTTAAGTTTACATTACCTTACCGTAAGTTTACATTACCCCATTACACCTAAATGTAAGTAGAAAATTCCATCCATGATTTCACTCCTCATCACACATCCATGTTTTGAGCTTGGGAGAGAAGGAAAATCCCATTTCTCATCCATGCCACCCAATGAGAATATGTGAACAAATATACAGGCGAAAGAGGCAGGTAGCAGCAACAAAAATCTATAAATATAAATATAAATTGTAAGCCAGATTGACATCACCCCTTGCCCCCAGCAACAATACTCAGAAGAACTATGTCCACAGCAACAATACTTCACAAGAAAAATATATGCATACACGATTTCTTAACAGGGGCTACAGAATTTTTAATCTCAGTTTGCACAGAGTGGGGTCTTTAATTGGAACAATTAATAGTGCAATTAAATCTTACTCTCATTTTTTTTAAAAAAACTCAATGTAATGATGATCAAAGCAGTTTTATTCCTTAAGGGAACAAATAAATACTATCTATCTACAACTTGTAGAAAACATACCCATTTTACAGTATTAATATAATATTCTCTGTTTGAGAATATAAAAATACATCTACTGAAATGTTGGAGATTAATTATGTATATGAAATGATTCTTAATTTTTGTTTCTTTAACTCTACCTTTGAACCACCCCACCCCACCTCAAACTGCTTGCTTGCTCTCTGTTGCTTTCACCTCTTTCTCATTTTTCACCTTCTTCATTGATTCTTCTGTCATCAAAATGTCTCCTTTTCACGACTACTCTGGTGTTCTGTGGGTGGCGTTTTCACCTCATTTTTTCTCCACTTTGTTCCCCTGTTAGATTCTCTCACATTCTTGCTTCTCCATGCATTTTTCTGTCTGAGCACTCTGTTCCATCTTTCCCCTCTTCTGTGTGCCTTTCTTCTGTGTGTCTCATGTGATTCCCTCCTTCTGCTCTCTCTTTCTTCATGGTTCTCTTTTCATACTCTTTGTGTGTGTGTCCTGGCATCTTTCTATCTACTCCCCCTTACTTTCCTGTCTCTTTCTATAGTTTCCTTTATGATGTGCGCCTCTGCATCATGAGGAAGCCTTCCTTTTCCTGCTCCTTCCTTCTGTTCTTTGCTGCTCATCATGCAGTCACCACCCAGTGATATGCCACTCCCATATCTTTGTTAGATGTTTGAGACTGGACTCCATTATAAAATGGCCAAACAACTGCAGAGTCATGATGAGTCATGATGAGTGATGATGGCTGAGACAAAGGAACTGCCAAGTCATGCCACAGCTGCAGAAAAGAGTTACTAGAGGACATAGCTTTTGGAGTGCAAGATCTAATGTAATGCACCCATGTGGTTGAATAAGCCAATGCCCTGTAGATGTGTATATAAGGGAGCTCAACCACAGCTCATTCTCTTCTTGTGATCCATGGTTGTCTGGCAAAGCAGTTTGACTAGCGAGGGTGTAAATATCTTCATATACTGCAACTGCTTGAACTTTGAAGATAAAGGTGCCTCCTGTTTATTTGGACATCAAACATTCTGTGTGTGAGTGTTCTTGGGAATGGGTTACTACTAAGTCTGCTGAGATAGTTTTTGGCTTCTACCAGGGATTGAGTGTCCCATCATCCCCTGACAATCTTTCTCTGAAAATGCCTTCAAAATTACATTGTTTCATTTGGAGAAAACATATATTACATTCTGGCTTGAATTCTACCCCTCCCCCAATAATTTAATGTATCCTAATTAATATTAATACTTGGGTTCTGGTCTCTAGCACAAGCCCATTCTGCTAACAGACATGCCGTTCTATTGTCAGAATAAATGGTTGAGCTAGAGGGATGTGAATGGGTGTGCTTTTGGAGGGAATATGCAATATGTGTTTTATGGTTTTCTAATTGTTTTTCAATAATGTCTTGAAAACCGTGTTTTAATTGAATGGCTTAATACTTTCTAAGCTTTGATACTATATATTATTTCATCTATTTTGTTTTAACTTACATTGTAAGCTGCTTTGAGTCCCATTTTAGAAGAAAGACAGGACAGGGAGGATAGCTGCTGTAAAAATGACTATAGTCCCAAAAATACAATACTTATTTCAGAATCTCTGGCTTTTCTTTGCAAACTAAGATTCAGGAAGGACTCATCCCGCGCTTTCTGCAAGCGCGCTGATGACTAAAAAGGTCAATCAGAGATAGACAAGTCCGGTTGCAGAAAGCACAGCAGAAGGTCTCCTTGGGTGATGTTACTGGGTTGTGATTCTTTCTGCGTTGTCGTTTCTCTTCAAGACTTGTTCAGCGTGAGTTCTCAAATAAGGCTGCAGCATTGTGGATAGTGCGTCTCCATGCCTCCTGATGTGAGGCCAGGGCGGACCATTGTTGGTGATCAATTTGGCTGAGCCTGAGATGTTGTTTCAGGGAGTCCTTGTATCACTTTTTTGGAGCGCCCCTCTTATGCTGACCCATGGCAAGTTCACCGTAGAGTACTATTTGTGGGAGGTGATGGTCCTCCATCCTAGAAACATGCCCTGCCCAGCGCAGCTGTGTTCTCAATATCATGGCCTCAATGCTGGTGATCCCTGCTTGCTCAAGGACAGCAACATTCGTCACATAGTCAGTCCAGTGTATATTTAGGATTGTGCGTAAACAGCGCTGGTGGAAGCGTTCGAGGAGTCGTAAGTATTGGCGATAGGTGACCCATGTTTCAGACCCATAAAGGAGAATAGACAGTACAATGGCTCTATACACACTGATTTTTGTGCTTCGCCTCAGGTGTTTATTACTTCAGACTCTTTTGTAAAGTCTTCCAAATGCGCTATGTGCCTTTGCAAATCTGTGATCGATCTCTTTGTCAATCTTGGCATCTGAGGAGATGATGCTTCCCAGGTAGGTGAACTGCTGAACGGACTTGAGCACAGATTTGCCTATGGCAATGTGGGGATGGTGGTGTTCGTCCTGTGGTGCAGGCTGGTAAAGAACTTCCATTTTCTTCAGGTTGACTTCCAGCCCAAAGAGCTCTGCAGCTGTTGCGAAGCAGGATGTTAGGCGCTGCAGAGCTGCTTCTGTGTGGGCAACAAGGGCAGCATCGTCTGCAAAGAGCAGCTCACAGACTAGATAGTTTAGAGTCTTAGTGCGAGCCCTCAGATGGCTTAAGTTAAACAAGCTACCATCAGTACGGTAACGTATATAGATGCCGTCATCCTCTTCGAGCTCTGCTGTAGCCCTTTGGAGCATCATGCTGAAGAAGATTGTAAATAAAGTTGGCGCAAGAACACAACCTTGCTTCACTCCATTAGTGTAGCCACTGGTAGGGTCTCCCATGCCAGACAGGTCAAAACCAAAGGGCCTGAAAAAGAGCGTCAAGGGGCAGGATGGGCTCTCTAGCCATATGGCAACTATCCTAGGAGAAGGAAAACTCTAATCCCAAACCCGGGCAGATGGTGCTCGTCCAACCCTGTAAGGTCAACCATCTAAGAGAAGGAAACTCTAATCAAACCTACGGCCCGAGGACCTCGCTGCTACGTCCATGCTTGCAAGGCCACGGCAGATGAACCTCTGGTTTAAAGGGTGAGGCCAGTTCTTATTTCAGAATATACCAATCATAATTAGCAATAATGTATTTAAAAATTGGAATAAAGAGTTATTTAGATTTATATGGGCAGGAAAACGACGAAGGATAAAAAGGTAAATCTTACAAGATTCAAAAGAACGTGGTGGTCTAGGCGTACCAGATTTACAAGTATATTATCATGCGAATTGTATAGTATGGGCACTAGAATGGATAAGATTAAGTAACTCTAGACTTCTCCAGTTAGAGGGTTTCAACTTAAGATTCGGGTGACACATGTATTTGTGGTTCAACAAAACATCAATACATAAAGAATTTTGTCACCATTACATTAGAAGGCCATTAATAAAAACATGATTGAAGTATAAAAGGTTCCTGTGTCCAAAAATACCATTGTGGTTATCAAACAACGAAGCATTTCATAAGAAAGCAAACTTATATAAAGATAAATGGTTGACCTACAAAGATATCTTGAAAAGAGAGGGGGAATCTTATAGGATGAAAACTCAAGAAGAATTAAAAAATGAAAACATTATATGTCATTGGTTTCTCCACAGACAGCTATCAGAAAAGTACAAACAAGACTCAAAACTAGAAAGTATAGAACAAGAAACAACAGAGTTTGATAAAATATTACAAAATGGAAAAAAGAAAATGATATCTAAAGTATACAAATTGCTATTAAAATACAAATTGGAACAAGAGATAATAAAAACACATGATAAAATGGGCCCAAGATATAGGACGAGAAATCCTGTTGGAGAATTGGGAAACATCATGGAATAAAAACTTGCGATTTACAAGGAGCAATAATGTAAAAGAGAACTATTATAAGATGGTGTTTAGATGGTATTTGTCACCAGAAAAAAATAGCAAAAAATATACAAAAATTCATCAGCGGTATGTTGGAAATGTAAAAAAACATTGGGCTCCTTTTATCATATGTGGTGGAGATGTGAAGAAGCAAAAAAATATTGGCATAAGATACATGATACTATCAAACAAATCTTGAAGGTAGAATTTCAAAGTGATCCGGAAATATATTTACTAAATACGCTACATAATTTTAAAAATTGGCAACAAGGAAAGTATGAAAAAAATTGTTATATATGGTGACTGTGGCAAGAATCATATACACGAAGAATTGGAAGAGTCAACAAGGACCATCAATAGAAGAATGGATAATAAAATTATACGATATGTATGAGATGGACAAACTAACGATGCTGTTGCATGTGGAAAAGTCTCAAAAAAATTGTGATGAACGGAAAATATTAATTCCATTATGGAAAGAAAAGTGGGGGGATGAGGCAATAATAGAGAGATAAGGAAATCGATTAATATAAAATAAGAAAGATAGCCACAACAGAACTAAAAGGAGAAGTCTAAAAAGAGGAATGAGAAGGATTGTGTAATGAATCAACAAGACAGAAAGGAAAAGAGGAAGTTACATTTTGTGCTGAGTTGTATAGGTGTTGAATGGAAAGCGAGATAAGGAGTGTAAGTATAAGAAAGCAAGATTGTTTGTAACTTTTTGTTGTCGTTATTGTTTTAATGGTAATGAAAAAATAATAAAATATATGAACATGAAATAGAAGAAAGACAGGGTATTAATCAAATAAAGGAACAAATAAATAACCCTCTTCTGTTGGTTGATCTCACGTATCTGATAGAACAGTCTGCCGACAGAACTAGTCTGCTGGCTAAGATCTGTCAGCAGAAGAGCCAAAAACAGGAACAAAGAAAGGGTAGGGAGAGAGCAGCTGAATTACACTCCACCAGTCCAGGGACATAACCAGTGCTAGGCCAAGACTAGGTTAGCCCTAAATAATTTTGCACAGGTGAGGGTGTTAGGCCCTGTGTGCATGGCCTAGCAAAAGATTGGTTCAGGCTGCATTTGACACTCTAGGCCCTGTTTACCTATAGTAGAATGGGTCAAGGAGAGGTTTGTCTCCACAGCTGGAGGGAGTGGGAGGGGATGAGAATGTCATCCTATGGCCAAGGAGATAAAGGTGTTTCAATATATCCTGCACCTGGTACGATAATTGGCATGAGAAAATTTCTTTTTTTTTTAATTGGCTTGTGAAAGTTTTCCTTCCCCTCCACCATGTTTTTGAAGATTCAGTAAGAGGAACACATACAAGGTGATGTCAGAAAAAGCACTGGTGAGCTTTTGGGCTGCAACGTAATGTAAGAAACAGGAAGAAGATGAAGAGGAAGAACAAAAGGAAACAAAGGATGATCAAGGGTCTACTCAGGAAGGAAAAGGTACAGGAGAGAAGAAGGGAGAAGGAGATAAGAGAAGGAGGGAAGAAGGGGAAAAGAGTAAAGAATCCAGCTTGCTTGACTTGAGTGACTAAATTGACTTTATAAGTACACAGAAATTGGGGGGGGTGACTAACAAAAATTAAATAAAGTTTTGTTTAATGGACATATGTTGGGACTTAAATTTTTGACATGGAATGTAAAAGGATTAAATTCAAATAAGAAAAGCAAAATAGTGTTCCATCATCTCAAATAAATAAATAAATAAATAAATAAAAATAAAATGGATGTCATATGCATACAAGAAACTAGGATAAAAAAAAGCCCACAAACATTTATTAATACAGAAAAATCTGGGGGAAGAATTCACCTCATTAGGATTGAGAAAGAAAAAAGGAGTTGCATTGTATATAAAACCAAAATTGAAACCCAAACAAATATTCTCCGATGAGAAGGGGAGATATGTAATGGTGGAAATATCTGTAAATAAGAGTAAAATATTAGTAGTAGGAATTTATGTTCCAATAGAGGAGAAATCCACTTTTTTTAAAGAACTAAAAAAAAGAATGAGTCAAACAGATTACAGTAGTTGGTGTATATTAGGAGATTTCAACAGTGTCGTGGAACCATCTGTCGATAGATTGTCAGAAAATAAAAATAAAAGTATTTTTAAAAGGCAAAAGAGTTTTTTGATATAGTGGAGGAGGAATTTCAATTGTTAGACACATGGAGATTCAAAGTAGGGACAAGTAAAGATACACTTTTTACTCAGATACACACAATTCATTCTCCAGAATAGATATGATTTGGATGAGTAATAATCTCACAAAGACTATCAGGAAAGTTGAAATTTTACCAAAACCATTATCAGATCACAATCCAGTAGTGGTAAGTATAAAGGGTGAAAGAAGAGTAGCTAATTGGAGATTAAACAGAACACTACTACTCAAAGAAGAAATGGTAGAAGACTGCAAGAAAAAGCTGAAAGAATATTTTTAATTGAATCTAGACAAAGGAGTAGGAGTTAACATGTTATGGGATGCGGGAAAAGCAGTAATGAGGGGTGTATTTAAACACTGGAGTATAATAATAAATAGGAGAAAACAAGAAAGAAAGGAAAAAATATTAGAAGAAATAAAACTAAAAGAACAAGAACTAATAAAAACCCAAATAACAAAAAATTAAAGAGTCAAATCAAAACATTACAGGATCAGATAACAATGATTATGACTGATGAACTGAAGAAAAAATTAGATTATATAAAGCAGAAAGAGTTTGAATACGGGAACAAACCAGGTAGATGGTTAGCGTACAAATTAGGGAAAGAAAGATGCAAGAAATTAATAATGAAGATTAATTCGGGAGAAAGAGAGATAACTGAGGAATCGCAGATCCAAAAATTATTTCATAATTATTTCAAACTATTGTATCAGAATTGGAGAAACTCCCCAACCCAAAGAGATGATTACATTTAAAAATGTGATATTCCTAAATTAAATGAAACTCAAGGAAAGGAATTGAATAAAAAAGTAATGACAGAAGAAATTATAGGAGCAATAAGAAAAATGAAAGGTCAGAAAGCACCAGGTCCAGATGGCCTTCCTGAGGAATACTATAAAACATTTTATACAGAATTAGTAGGTCCTTTTTCTTTGGTAATAAGAAATATTCTGGAAAAAAATCAATTACCAAACAGTTGGAAGGAGGCAGATATTGTCCTAATACCAAAGGAAGATAGAAATCCCACACAAGTGAAAAATTACAGACCCATTTTTTTATTGAATGAAGACTATAAAATCTTTGTAGCGATATTAGCTAAGAGACTTAAAGGATATTTACAAGATTGTATACACAGTGATCAAAAAAGCTTCTTACCTAAAAGACAAATAAAGGACAATATCAGGACAATAATTAATGTGATGGAATACTTACACTATCATAATGAAATAAAAGGAGCCCTGATCTTTTTAGACACCGAAAAAGCGTTTGATAATTTAAATTGGCCTTTCATGCTATATATATTAAGGGAAATGAAATTTGATGAAAATTTTTACAGATGGATACAGGCAATATATTTGGAACAGAGAGCAAAATTAATTATAAATGGGAATCTAACAGAAGAAATTCGAATTGAAAAAGGAACCAGACAGGAATGCCCGCTATCACCATTACTATTTATATTAGTTTTAGAAATTCTGAATAATGAAATAAGAAAAGACAAAGATATAAAAGGAATCAAAATTTAAAAAGAAGAGTTTAAACTAAGGGCATATGCTGACGACCTAGTAATAATATTAGAAGAGCCATTGAAAGGGATTGAACAATTATTATAAAAGATAGAGGAATTTGGAAAAGTGACAGGTTTTAAGGTGAATAAAGAAAAAACTAAGATATTGACAAAAACTGAGTACAAGAGAAAAAGATGAACTAGCCAAGATAACAACTTTTGAAATTGTGAAGAAGGTGAGATATCTGTTTCAGAACAATTATGAGAAAACATGGAAGGAAATCAAAATGGATTTGAAAAAATGGAATGACTTAAACTTATCAATGATAGGGAGAATTTCTACTATTAAAATGAGTGCTTTGCCTAAATTTATGTTTCTTTTTCAGATGAATTTTCAGAATTCAGACAATTCCAATTATTTATTCAAATAAAATTCTTATAAATTGGCAGAGGGAATTAGTCAAATTTCTATGGGCAGGAAGGAAGCCAAGAATAAAATGGAAATTATTATCAGATGCTGGAGAAAGAGGAGGACTAGGGATGCCAGATATAAAATTATATTTTGAGGCAGTATGTTTATCTTGGATAAAGCAATGGATCTTGTTGGATAATAAAAGAAATCTAGAATTATAAGGGCATGAACTAAAAATGGGTTGGCATGGGTATTTAGGCTATGATAAAGTTAAGGTGAATAAGGAATTTAAAAATCATGTGATAAGAAAATCATTAATTAGGGTGTGGAATAAATATAAGCATAGATTATGCCCTAAAACACCAGGATGGCTTTCACCCCAAGAGGCTTTTTGCAGGAAGGAATTAAGAGACTATAACTGGTTAACATATAGAGAATTAATGGAGAAAAAGACAGGAGTATAGAAAATTAAGGAATGGCAGGAATTAAAGGATGAAGGAATACAAATACAATGGTTAAATTATTATCAAGTAATGGCCAGAATTAAAGAAGATTTAAAGGACAAACAGTATGAAGAAGAAACATCAGAGTCCAAGAAAATAATAAAATCAGAAAGTGGATGCCTAATCAGTAGTATATATAAATTGTTATTAAGGTATAATACAAAAGAGGAACAAATTAAACTTTGTATGATTAGCTGGGCAAAAGATATAGGCCATAACATTGGTATGGATCAGTGGGAAAACACCTGGTAAAAAGGACTAAAGGTTACATGTTGTTACAATTTAAAAGAAAATTTCTACAAAATGATGTACAGATGGTACATGACACCAATAAAAATATCCAAAATGAAAAAAAAAATTATCCAACGGTTGGAAATGTGAAGATCAAGAAGGTTCTTTTTACCACATGTGGTGGGAATGTGGTAAAGTAAGGAGATATTGGAACAAAATTAATAAGAAAATTGAAAAAAAATGTCAGTTTTGATGTGGGTTTGAGACCAGAACTTTACTTGCTAAATATGATAAATTTAGAAAAATAGAACATTATTAATTTATTTAATAATGGCAGTGTGAGTGGTTCTGGCAAAAAGATGGAAGTCTAAAGAAATCCCATCGAAAACAGAATGGAAAGAAAAGGTAATGAAATTGGCACAATTAAATAAATTAACAAATCTGGTAAGAGGGAAAGCCATAGAGAGCTATCTAAAAAGTATAGGAACCATTAATAAAATATATGAAACAAAAGGGGAGAGAGAATAGTATAATGGGGTTTAGCAGTTAGTAATTAAAGGTATTTGTGTATTTATGTAAGTCTCCTTTCTCTGTTGTTGTGAATGTATTAGATATCCATTGTTAATCGTTATATGCAATTAATAAGTTAATAGGGATACTATAATGGAGTAACTGGATTTGGGAGTGTATACAAAAAATAGTGATGGAACTGCAGACAGATAGAAATGTTATTTAATGGCTATAGTGTGAAATGAAAATGAAAGAAATACTTGTAAACACTTGATATGTTAGAGTGGAATTAAAAAGAAATAAATTATTTTTTTCTGTAGGAGATGGAATGATATAAACACTGTTAAGGGCAGGAAGAGAATACATGGGAAGTTTTTTAAAATATATGTGTTGTCTAGGTTTTGTTGGTTTTGCATTGCTATTGTCTTTGTTGTATGTGTATGTCAAATTATATGTTAATTAATTGTTTAATAAAATAATTTAATTATTAAAAAAAGAAAAAGAAAAAGCACTGGTGCTTTGCAGTAGCATGCAACTCTGCGTAGCTGGTCCACGTATGTTTCTTCTTGCTTTCTATGTCTGTTTGATTGATGAGAGTATGCCTGTTCTGCTTTTCTATCTGCTATCGTTAATAAACTAACCTTTTTCAAGCCCAGGAGTGGTGCTGGGTCATTTTGCTTGCTTCATATCCTGAACCAGCAGAGCCCCCAAGCCAGGGCGGTGCTGCCAGTGCCGGTGTAACAGAGGGGGGTTTGGAATCAGCACAGTTTCAGCTGGCTTTGTATTGCATTGAACTGGTCCTTGACTATCTTGGCCAGTTAAAATTGCATTCTAAGACTGCAGCCCTATATATGTTGAGTAAGTATGACTGAATTCAGTTGGACTTCCTACCTTCAAGTTTCCCTGGTCTGCAGCGACCATGGGCTTGTCTACACAATAACCATACACACCAAGGAGAGTTCAGGGACACCATCCACACAATTCTCCCTTCCAAACTCACCCCAGTCCAATAATTCACAGTATGGCCACTCTGTTTTTTTCCCTGACCCCCAGGCATACGAATATACGTATGTCTTTTCCCATGGCTCGGAGGGGCTTTGGACATCCTATTAAGTGGGGAATGCCTAGCTAATAATAATATGGGTATGCTGGTATGTGCTTCTTCATGCATCTGCCATGTATGCAAAATAAATGGTGACAAAGGAACCGCTATAAAGTGAAATTAAAACAAGGGAGATCACCTGGCCCAGGGAGTCTCCTCCTGACCTCTTCCGCCCAGCTGCCGAAAGTCCTCCCTCCGTCCCCCCAGTAATGTTGCTATGGTGTGCAGTCAACGCATGCATGTGAATATCTGGGTTTTCTGTGCAAATCTGGACTAAAGGTGTTGAAAAGACCCAGATTCGAGCTGTACATCATCCGGACAGCTCGCAGTAAACATGAGGTGAGGTTGTTTTATTTGGCCAATGTAGACAAGCCCCAAGTAACTATACTGGGTTGTGTCCTGTATGTGGGCTTCCTATGTATAACTGGTCTGATCCAGGCAGGTTCTTTTTATGTTTTTATGAATTTTGCTTCCATCTTGGATGCATTAGCTTCCATGTCTTCACTCTTTACATCCTCTTTTAAAACATCAATCATCCTTTAACTGTGGCCATTGCCAATATTTTTTAAATGAAAAACTGAGGCCAAGATATGCATTAAGCCTTTGTGTCATGCTTACAACATCTTTTGCCTCTTCACTATGCAACTGCCTTACTTATTCTGTTTAATGTTTAGCTTTTATTGATGTAACTTTACAATCTCTTGCCATCTGTAATAGCTTTTAGGCACAAACCCAGATCCCTATATCCTTTAACAATTCTGTCTTTATCCCTGTATCCTTTGACTTCTTCAGTACAAACTTTCTTTAATTATAAACTGGTTTCTTTTTCTCCCCCTTTATTTCTTAACTGCTGTCTCCTTTTTAAAAAATGAGTACGCTGCTTGTATGCATAATATATGCCATGTAGTCATTATAAAGAAATTCTATTTCTCTTCAGCATTCAAAAGTAACTTGCTGACACACTTACCCAACCCCATATTTATTTTTAACAGAAAACATCTTATATGACCTGATTCTACAAGCTGGAGCCTCATCATATCATATTTCTAAACAGTATCTCAACAGAATCATTGTCCCTGCTTTCATTCCAAGTCATTTCTTTTATGTATTTATTAAAATATTTTTATCCTACCTTTTGTATGGAATGGGACCCTTAAGGCAGTTAATAACCAGCAGGTAACGCACAACATCCAAATAAAACATCACGACCCCCTTGACAACATGGTAAATATGAATGTCATAAGTCAGAAGCAGAATTAGATGAGCTAAATAAATAAGTAAAAACTGGGACCATTTCATATGACTTCAGGGTGTGCCCTATCAAATGCAGACCTGAGCAGCACAGTTTTTACCTTGCTAGCAATAGACAGAATGAAAGAAAAGTGGGCCAACATGGATGTTGTGATTATATATCCTATCATGGATGGTGTACTTATTAGCTTATTGGACTAGGGAAACCCAGATTCAAGTCCTCACTTGGTCATGGACCTCATGCAATGGACTTAGGTTAGGTTTGCTAAATCGAATATGGAATGGGGCTCTGATAAGTTTAATCCTGAATGGATCATGGAACAGTAGGAGGTAGTGTAATGCTGTGTTAAGTGGGAGGAAGGTCCCTGTCCTTCATTGCCTTCCAAACCCCAACTTTCAGCCACAGCCATCCCCTACCAACATGACTATTGCTTCCATGGTGGAGAGTGTGGGGAGAAGCAAAGAGGAACACCTCTCCAGCCATGTTCTTGTTGCTGTTGCCTCTGCACCCCTACCCTCCACCCCCATCTCTTTGCTGGGGATGATAGCCAACATTTAGCTGTGGCTGAAAGCTGAGCTTTGGAGGACAGGCACCTTCATTGCACTTATCAGAGCTTTACAGTACCCTGCCCTGCTCCATGGTTTGCTCAGGAAGAAAGTAATAGGAGCCTCATCTCATATCCAACCTGGATATTCAGCCTAGCCTAACACAGAGATTACTATCCCACAGGGTTGCTGTCAGTAGGGATGGAAAGAATATTTGCTGTTATAGGCAGGTCACAATTTACATTGGGTTTCCATGATGTAAACTGGATGTGATGTAAATGGGGAGGGGTGGAGACCAGGGGGATGCATTCCAGTGGAGATGGAGTGGCCACAAATTAGCAATTTTACTAAATCTACCATGAGCTCTAATAAAGTTAAAGCATAATACACCAGAACTTGCTTTTCCCAAGCTAGAGAAATGTGCAGATGTTCTCCAAAGGGACAGCAACCACTGATCCCAAGGGGGCTTGGCTGGGATGAACTCACTTGACAGCAGAAGTTCCTCTTCAAAGGCGCATATAGACAGAGAGCACTTGGTAAGAACTGTGCCTTTTTGTTGTGTCTTCTCCAACTGGTTTCCCTGGTGGAGAAAGCATATCATGTGACAGAGAGGCAGCACATCCCATGCTTGTCTTCGGCAGCAGGTGCAGAGGGCACAATAGGAGGAGGGGAGCACATGTCCGGCTATAGCCTCTCCAGCTGGCTTACCAAGTGAAAAAAACAGACCCCAGTTGCTTCCCCCTCCCATCTAAACAAGGTGATGAAATCCCTTTCAGCCACACCAAAACTCCAAGATTTCAGTTTCTTCATCCCCTTCACAACTCCTTCTAAACAGTAAACCCTCTTCCTCCAAATGCTGACAAGATTTAAGTTTCTTCTTCCCCCTCATGCTCTCCTTTCTAAACAGGCAAAGGAAACCCCTTTCTTCCAACAAAACTGGCAAGACAGCAGTTCCCTTCTTCCCCACCCCCACCCCAGCCTAGGCAGGTAAAAGAAAAACCAGCCCATTCACATTTTCTTGCCACTCAAAACCATGGCAAAACTCCAAACAACCTTCCTCTCTTGCTTCACTTTTATCATTCCTTTGTCTCTCCCTCCTTGCTCCCCAGCCTCATTCAACTGCCTAGGCATGCTGGGAGACTTATGCATTGTGGATGAGACTTTATTTCTGGGGAAATGTAAATTTCAAATGTTTTAAATTTAAGCAACATAAACTGAGACTCCCCTATATTTGTTTCCTTGCCAAAAAAGACATAGAGGACTTTTTCAGACGGTACTTACCGTGCTAGGAGGTCTTGCGAGAGACACGGCACTGTCACGCAGCAGGGGGTCCATTTCGGACGCCGCCATCCCTCGTCCGAAATCATCTGTTTCACTTCTGTGAACGATTGGAAGCAGCCACACCATATTTTAATCACGGGCAACTTCCGTGATTAAAATATGGCGCGGCTGCTTCCAATCCTTCACGGAAGTGACACTGATGATTTCGGAAGAGGGGCGGAGGCATCCGGAACGGACCCCCTGCCACGCAACAGTGCCGTGCCTCTCGCGAGATCTCCTAGTGCGGTAAGTACCATCTGAAAAAGTCCAGAGTCAGGAAACTGGTTGGGGAAAATAACACAATGGTAAGATTTTTGGACAGTTTTCACCAGGTATTCATAAATGCTGAATGATTCTGCATAGAAATGCATGTACATTCTTTGTGCAACAGTAGTAAAAAAAAATTGTGGAAAAAGGGTGTTCTTTTGTGCAAAAACACTGTTTCCAGATAGCCACATACTGACAGAGCTTGAAAATTTTCTTTTTAAAAGTAACTCATTCCCCTAATCATTACTGTTTTTGTAAAGTAATCCACTGGTGAGGACAATGAGCAAATTATTGCATTATTTGCTGCACCCCTCATTGTTTTTCAATTACTTTTTATTACATTTTTAATATACTTTTTATTAATATTACAAATTAGTGTGCAGCATAAAATAAGGGTACAGAAATAAAGGGGATCATTCCATCCCTCTTCTCTTCTCTCCCACCCCTTAATTCTAACAGAGCAGCTTTAATTTTTAGATTAAAAACCGCAACTTCCTTCATAAAAAATATCTCAAGGAGTTTATTTTTCTTCTTTATCAATGTCCTCCTTACTACTCATTACTTCTCCTCTTTAACTTGTTAATTTCAAAATTATACATTCGCATTAACTTCTTCCCATCCCTTGTACGTCTGATATCTATCAACTCCTCTTTTCTCTCTTCTTTTTCTTACTTCTTATCTCCAGATTCGCCGTACCTATAAACTTGCATAATTTATCTTGGTTATTTCTCTTCTTAAATTTCTATTTCCCCGGATATATTCCATCTTTTTCTACAATACTTGGATACAGGTAACCATTCTGCTTCTATTTTCTGTGCTGATTTTTGATTTAGTATACCTGTTAATTTATCATTATCTTTCATTTCTTGTCTCTTATTAAACCATTCTTCTATTCTAGGTTCCTCTGGACTCTTCCATTTAGTAGCGATAAGCATACGAGCTGCTATACAGAGATATAACAGAATTCTCCCGTATTCTTTTTTGGCTTCTTTTGTTAGCATTGTTGTAATATTCAAAAGATACAATTTCTGATTTACATCAAATTCTATATTGAAAATTTTTTGGATAATATTATGTATCTTAACCCAGAATTTGTGTATCAACGGGCAGGACCACCACATGTGTATTAATGTTCCGGGTGCATCCGGGTCCATTTGTGCATTTCCAGCAATTCTTATCTTTTACTCCAAACATTTTATTCAACCTTGATGGCGTTAAATACCACCTATTGCTTATCTTAAAGTGGTTTTCTTTTAAGTTTTGGCATGCCGTAAACTTTTTTGTATTCCTCCATGCATCTTCCCATTCTTCTAGTTTAATTATCTCTCCTATGTGTCTCACCCATTTAATCATTGTGTCTCTGACTGTCTCGTCTTCTAAATGTCTTAACTTGAGGATTTTATACAGTCTTGCAATTTTCTTTTTCTTATCATCCCATATTATTTTTTCTATCTCTGTTTCCTCATCCAAAAAGCCTATTTCTTCTTTGTCTTTATTAAACCTACTGTAGATTTGTTGGTAAGAAAGCCAATTAAATTTCCATGCTTTGCGTTCCAACTCATCTTTCGATTTTAGCACCATCCTCCTGTCTCCCTTCTTTTTACACAAATCATCATATGTAGCCCATCTATCAGGTTTCCCCAGATGTCCCCATCTTCCACTGAATGCCTCAACTGGGGATATCCATTTTGATAGTTTCCCAAATTGTTGTTTCTGTATCTTTTTCCAGGTCAAAAATAATGCTTTTCTTATGATATGATTGTTGAATTCTTTGTGAATTGTGGTTTTATCATAACCTAAATACACATGCCAACCAAACCTCAGTCCTGCTCCTTCTATCAGCAACAACTTTTGATCTTTCAGTTTGAACCATTCTCCTAACCATATTAAACTACACGCTCAGTAGTAATTTTGCAGGTCTGGTAGATCTAATCCTCCCCTTTCTGACCGTTCAATTAATGTTCCCCATTTTATTCTTGCCTTCCTTCCGTTCCATATAAAGTCGCTAAGATCTTTTTTCCAAGTTTTGAAAGGTTTATCATTTGTGATGATTGGTAAATTTTGGAACAAGAACATCATTTTTGGGAGGACAGACATCTTAATAGCTGCCACTTTCCCTGATATTGAAAGATTCAATTTTAACCAAGCACGTAAGTCAGCTTTTATTATCTCCCATGTTTTCTTGTAATTATTTTCATACAAGTCCAGATTTTTATTTGTAAGCCAGATACCTAAGTATGTAATTTTTCTTCCAATTTACATTCCAATTTGTCTTTTAATATGTCTTGCGCTTTTTTTGATATATTTTTTGTTAAAATTATAGTTTTTCTTTATTGATCTTGAATCCGGCATATTTTCCAAACTCTGCAATTATTTCCATTAAGTAGCATATATTCTCTATGGGATCTTCTAATACTATGGCCAAATCGTCAGCGAATGCTCTGACTTTGTACTCTAGGTTCTTAATTTTCAGTCCTTGTACCCTTTTATCTCCTCTTATTTTGTTCATTAGGATTTCCAATATTGTTATAAACAGCAGCGGAGACAGGGGACAACCCTGTGTAGTTCTTTTCTGAATTAGGATTTCTTGTGATTTTTCTCCATTTATAATTATCGAAGCTTTTTGTTCTATGTAGACCTTTTCAATATTAGATGTAATAAACTGACCAAATCCCAATACCTCTATTGTCTTGGTTAAACAACGCCAATTGATGTTATCAAACACCTTTTCTGTGTCGGCGAAAATTATCGCCACTTTTTGTTCATTATTTTTCTCCAGGAATTCCAGTATGTCTATTATATTCCTGATGTTCGCTGTTAGCAATCTGCCTGGGAGAAATCCACTCTGGTCGCTGTTTATTATATCTTTTAGTACTTATTTTATTCTGTTTGCTATCATAGTTGTATAAATCTTGTAGTCCACATTGAGGAGTGAGATTGGACGATAATTTTTAACGTCCGTTTTTTCTTTACCTTCCTTCCATATCATTGTAATATTAGCAACTTTCCATGTATCTGGTGTGCTTTCTAGGTGAATCAAGTTAATGACTTCCAATAAGGGTCTTGATATTTCTTTTTCAAATACTTTATAGAAAGTTTCTGTAAACCCATCTGGACCCGGTGCTTTGCCTCTATTTAGACTTTGTATCACTTTAGTAATCTCTTCTGTTTCAAAAGGTTTGGATAGGCCTAACCTATGATCTTCTGATAATACTGTGAATTTATTCTCCTTTATATAGTTATACATCTTATCCTCCCAATCCTCTTCCTGGATTTGCTCTTTATATAATGAAGAATAATAATCAGTGAATTCTTTTTTATATTTCTTCTTGGTTTGTCAGTAGCTTCCCGTTTGTTTTAATTTCAGTTATCATCCTTTTCTCCTTTAATTTTTTCAATCTGTATGAGAGCCACCTGCCTGTCTTAGCTTGTTCGAATGACCTCTGTTTTACCTTCTTCAATTTTACTCCTATCTCCTCTAGCATTGAAGCATTGATTGATCTTTTTAGCAGTTCTATTTCCTTAATTGTTACTTTGCTTTGAGGTTTCTTTCTCAAATTTTCTTCTTTTCCTTCAGTTTTTGTAGATTTGTCTGCTCTCTCTCTCCTTATTTTAGCATTTTCAGCTCCTTTTTGTAAAAAAAAATTCTCTCATTGTGGCTTTGAAAGCGTTCCATATTATCTTCATTTTTGTATCTTCCTTTCTATTTTCCTTGAAGTACTGTTTGATTCCTCCTTTCATTTTTTGTACAAAGCTCTCCTCCCTTAGTAAGTCATCTCTCAGTCTCCAGATATATTCTCTCTTGGGGAGCATCAGTTTCATATTAATCAGGTTATGATCTGATATGATTTTTGGCAGTATTTCCATCTCTCTTATTCTTGGGATTAAAGTTGACGATGTCCAGAACATATCAATTCTCGACATCGTCTTATGGACCTCAGAATGGAAAATATACCCTTTCTCGTCTTGGTATTTTGTTATCCAAAGGTCTTTTAGATGGAACCCTGCCATCAGATCGGTACAGATTCTAGGTAGTCTGCCCTGGTTTTCTTTGGTGTTTCCTGATCGATCCCTTTTCCCGTCTAGTACACCATTAAAGTCTCCAGTGAGTATTATTGTCCCTTTTTCTAACTTTGCCAACTCCAAACTTAGTTCTTTGTAGAATTGTTCTTTTCTTTCAAATGGACCATAAACCACAATTATATATATCTTTTCATTCAAGAGATTAACCTCTACACCAATCAGATGACCCTCATTATCTTTAAATATTTGTCTTGCTTCATATTTTTTATTAACATATATTACCACTCCCTTCTTCTTTTTTGATGACAAGGAAACAAATTCTTGGCCCAATTTTAAATTTTTAAGGTATTTACTTTCATTCTGTCGTATCCTGACCTCCTGAAGGCAAGTAACCTCTGCTTTGTTCTTTTCTAGGAAATGGTATACTCTTCTTCTTTTAATCAAAGTATTTCGGACTTTAACGTTCCACGATGTTATGTTCATATTCTTGATTTATTAATTGTCTTCTTCCTCTTCTTCTTCTCCTCACCCTCTGCTCTATCTTTTTTCTCATCTTCTTCTTCTTCTTCTTCCTTATCTACCTCTTCCTCTTGTAGTTCCACTTCTTCTTCCTCTAAGTTTTTATCGCTCCCATCTCTTCCCTCATCTTCTTGTCTTCTTTTTTCCGTTAATTCATCTTTTCCCCCTCGCTTATCTCTCTTTCTTCTCCTGTCTTCATCTTTCTGTTCATCCTCGTTAAATTTTCTCAAAGCTTCTTTTGCTTTTTCAACTGTGTTTATTTTATATCTTTTTTGTCAATATGTATAGGATATCCCCTCCAATCATTCCCATCTAAAATTCACGCCCATTTTTGTAAGTTTTTGCATAAGTTGTTTGTAATCCTGGCATTTCCTAAGAACTTCCGTTGGGATGTCTTTAAATATGTGGATCTCATTCCCCTCCATTACCAGTTTCTGTGAATAGTTCATTTGGATTATTCGGTCTCTATATTTTGTTCTTGTGAAGGAGATCACAATATCTCTTGGCAGTTTTCGTTCTCTTGCTATTGCCTAGCTTGCTCTAAACATTTTGTTGATTTCCTTTTCTATATTCACTTAAGTGTCCTCTATATAGTTTGCTAAGACTGGTATTACTCTTTCCTGGAGGTTTTCGTATAGTTTTTCTGGGAGTCCTCTCAGTTTCAAGAACTTCTCTCTGTATCTGATTTCTTGCAACAAATTCATCTGTTTCTCTTTCTCTAGATCTTTTATAGTGACTACAGACTGATTCTCTAGCTTTACAGTTCTGTTCTTTACTTTGTCCACTTCCCCTATATTTATAAAAACCATTTATAAATTGGCTTTTTATTGGCACTTCATGTGGTTGGCAGTAACCAGGAACTCCCAAGTACAAGGAATCAAGGTTTGCTCAGAAAACCTAAGGAAGTAGCCTTCTTAAATTTCTGAAAGACACATCTGGGTAAGGATTAAGTGAACCCTCCCAGAACTGGTGAGTTAGGAAGAAAATGGGCTAATTCTCCTGGATGTACATAGAAATGAGCCATTCAATAAACCTATCAATGTAGCTGGACACTCTTTGTTTGCAAAACTGTTTTTTTCCTTGCACCTTTCCTAAAACAATAGAGGTTTGCCTGAGACCCATCAGTTTTAATGTTTCAACCATTAGCAATCCTTAACACATCAGGAGAATCCACTGTTTAATCCTGGGAAACTCTGACAGACATTGCTTTCCACTCAAAATCACTCCTCCAGGGGAAATATCAAATATAAATATCACCCTAAATCAGCACCAAAGTGTGCACAGCTTCTCTTCCTCCCATCACTCTATCAGTCTGTGTCACCACAAGTTGTAGCTTCTACACAAATCTCTGCTCATTGGACAGGTATAGTATAACCCATTATCCCAAACTCTATTCCTCTATCTCAGTACTTCCTACTTTCTTCAGACCGTATCATACCACCTTCCCAAAACATTCTTTTGCTGGCATTTTTTATGCCGGCAAAAGAACTCCCCATACCACACTTACCTGTAACCCCATCAAAAGGCAGCCTTGGCAATGAACAAGGAGTGAATGGAGCTCCTCCGTTTACTTCCTCATCTGAAATCTTATGGATTCTTGCAAGAATACATAGTGTGAGAAATTTTTAAAAAACACAAAAACAACACTCAAAAAGTTACAAAAAGCACAGAAACACACTTAAAAACTTACAGTTGCCCCTTCACATTCGCAGCTTTCACACTTGCGGTTTTGATTATTCGCGGTTTAGCCCCAGCCACTTAGGGAAGGCTGGCGAGAGGCAGGGCCTTCTCTGGCCTTCCAGAGGAGGCTCCAGGGCTTCAAAGTCCCAGAGTCCACTGAGGAAGATGGGAGGTGGGGTGGGCAGCCTCTCTCCCTCCCTCCCTCTGCCTTCCCCAGCCTTCCTGAGGGGACTATGAGGCTTCTAAGACCCAGAGTCCCCTCAGGAAGGCCGGGGAGAGGCAAGGCACTTTCCCTCCCTGCCCACACACTGCCTTCCCCGGCCTTTCTCAGCAGGGTCCGGGGCTTTGGAGCCCCGGAGCCTGCTGAGAAAGGCCGAGGAGAGGCAGCGCAGCCTCCTCCCCACCCACACGCTGCCTTCCCCGGCCTTCCTCAGTGGGCTTCAGGGCTCCAAAGCCCCAGAGTCCACTGAGAAATGCTGGGGAGAAGCAGCGCAGCCTCCTCCCCGCCCACACGCTGCCTTCCCCGGCCTTTCTCAGCAGGGTCTGGGGGTCCAAAGCCCCAGAGTCTGCTGAGAAAGGCCAGGGAGAGGCAGCGCAGCCTCCTGCCCGCCCACACGCTGCCTTCCGCGGCCTATCTCAGTGGGGTCTGGGGCTCCAAAGCCCCGGAGTCCACTGAGAAAGGCTGGGGAGAAGCAGCGCAGCCTCCTCCCTGCCCACACGCTGCCTTCCCCGGCCTTTCTCAGTGGGGTCTGGGGCTCCAAAGCCCCGGAGTCTGCTGAGAAAGGCCGGGGAGAGGCAGCGCAGCCTCCTCCCCACCCACACGCTGCCTTCCCCGGCCTGTCTCAGCGGGGTCCGGGGCTCCAATGCCCTGGAATCTGCTGAGAAAGGCCGGGGAGAGGCAGCACAGCCTCCTCTCTGCCCACACACTGCCTTCCCCGGCCTTTCTCAGTGGGGTCCGGGGAGAGGCAGCGCAGCCTTTGGAGCCCCGAAGCCCACTGAGAAAGGCCGGGGAGAGGCAGCGCAGCCTCCTCCCCGCCCACATGCTGCCTTCCCCGGCCTTTCTCAGTGGGGTCCAGCACTCCAAAGTCCCGGAGTCCACTGAGAAAGGCCGGGGAGAGGCTGCGCAGCCTCCTCCCCACCCACACGCTGCCCTCCCCGGCAGGCTCCGGGGCTTCTAAGGCCTGGAGTCCCCTCAGAAAGGCCATGGAGAGGCCAGCCAGGCTGGGCAGACACCCTCCCGCTGCCTCCCTCCCTCTGGGGGGGCTGCGGGAGCAGCATCTGTTATTCGCGGTTTTTCCACATTCGCGGGGGTCTCAAGAATTGAACCCCCGTGAATGTGGAGGGACAACTGTACAAGTAAACCGGGGAGGGTCATAAAAAGAGCATCACCTATCTGGATGTTGTGATCTCACTCAGAAGTGTTCTGGCTGGTCCGGCCATTCACGTTATAATAACATGGGAAAAAAGATGTGAGGTTTCAAACACTGGCAGTGCTGGCAAAAAATCACCACAGCTGATCTATTGATGGCTTGGACTGTCAGCAAAATAGAACAGCTTATGGACAGTACATATATGTGAAAGGGTGACATCATCTGATATGCGTGCCCTTATTTCATGTGTTTGATAAAGTCCTTCGACAGCCTTGTTTGAGTGCTTGAAGCCTGAGTGTGTGTATATGTGCGTTCCCCTGTTTATAGTTCAATAAAAACCATTTTTATTTTATTTTCTGGCTTGGTGTCTCCTCATTTATTACCAGTATAGGTCAAAGGACCCGCCGTTACCCAGCCTCTTGCTGCTACATTTGAGTCAATTAAAATTCCCCATAGAAATATTGATTTTTGGTAGACATGTGGAATTTCCATGGACCTCAGTAATTTGGGTAACAACTCATTACCTACTGTGTGGTGTTGTGGCTTGAGTGTTGGGACTACAACTCTGGAGACCAGAGTTTGAATCCCTGGTCAGCCATAAAAACCCACTGGATGACCTTGGGCAAGTCACAAACTCACAGCCTCAGAAAACCCCATGATAGATTCCCCCTTATAATAACCATAAGTTAGAAATGACCTGAAGGCACACATCAACAACAATAACAACACAGGAATTAATTTTGCTCTTATTAATTGTGTTATTTTGAAAGGTGGTTTCACGACTCTCTCTTACCTCAAAAAGGTAACCGGTTACAGATGACAGTGCTTCACTTCCCTGGTCTGGTTGAGGAAAATTTGCAGGAGGAGGGAAGAACCACTTAACCTGTCATGAGCTCCTTGAGGAAAAGGTGGGCTATTAACTGTCAAAAAGGAAGAGGAGGGGAGTAGAGGGGAGGGACGAGACAGGACAAGACTGATTCTGTCTTTGGGGGGCTCCAGCGGAGCTCCACAATGTTGATTGGTGGCTTCTATGTCAGGAGTATGGTGAATTATTTCTGTGTGTCAGTCTTAAAATGAGCTACCCAAGTCACATGCCTCTCTGATATGCTTTCTCTACCAGGGAAGCCTGTTGGAGAAAGCACAGAAAAAAGACTCAGTTCTTACCAATTGCTGTCTGTCTATCTGGGCTGGTTAAGATTCAGCACCTTAGATAGATTCTTTAAAGTCTGTATTAAACTCCAGAGTGGATTCACTGCCCCCCTGCACTAGAAGCCACCACTGGAACACCAGAGACTTTCCAGATATACTATAGTTTCAGATTATGATTTATTTATTTATTTATTTATTTATTTATAGTCCTCTCTCATAAAGCATAAAGGAAGTTGCCAAGCTGGGAGGTATTCCTGGTAGTTGTTCACTTATTCCAGTTCTCTATTGAAATGACAACAACTTGTGTGTTTTCGTGCTAATGCTACAGTCCCTCAGATCACAACAGGGAAGCATATTTCCTCTCAACTCAGTATCTTGCTATCTTTCTTTAATCATTCAGTTGCTTTCATCTTTCTTATTTTGCACTCCCCAGAGAAATAGATTGCCAGAAGTGGAGGAGGATTGTACATGATGGAGAATTTAAAAAAAAAATATTGCCACAGTATTAGTGTTTAGTTCCATGTAGCATGACTGTCTTTATTAAACAAGGAGCAAATTCACCAAGAGGACTGGGGTTTTGCAGATGGTCCAGCTCTCATCATGGCTGAAATATTACACGGCTATATCTATTTGTTGATTTATCTATGTAACTGACCGACACAGCTTTGTGTATTTACTGTCTCGTGCAGTAGCTCTTAACCTTTTTGTTACCAGGGACCCCTTTTAAATGTTGCCACAGACCCCCAAGACTTAACTCAAGATTTAAAACCCTAACAACAACAACAACAACAACAACAACAACAACATTACATTATTCATTAACCCTTCCCTCAGAGGCACTGGAGGGGGGGAAGACTTTCCTCATGCTTCTTTCTACAAATTTGTAGCTGGAGCGGATTGAACAGCAATGCACAGGTCAAGTCAGCCAGTCTTTGCCTTGCCTTGCCTTGCCTCCTGTCAGCCTTCAAGCCTTCACAGACCCCCTATGAGGACATCATGGCCCCCCTGGGGGTCCAAGGATCACAGGTTAAGAACCACTGATCTCGTGCATCCATTACTGTATAATGTACTATAAAGTAAAATCTGACTAATTGTATGATGTTGTAGGTAGAGTTCAGGGTGAAGGGATGGGACCTCTTTTCACTGTATTCCTTTCAGTGCGCACATTCCCTTTGTGAAGGTGGGAGGACTTGAACACTTATTTTAGTACATCGTTTTCATGCTATGTTCATGTTCTACTAGGTTGGCTCTTCATTCTCTTAGCTCCCCTTTCAATCTCATTAAGTTTTTCTTTGTCAGATGATGACTCTGTGTGACATATGGGTGGGTGAACATGCTACTCAACAGATGCCCATTTTGTTGAAATGTACAATGAGTGTGTCATGCTTTGTGGTTACAGTTGCTTGACGAGTTGAACTATTGTATTTTTCTTCTTGTTCCACTCCTGCCTCAAGCAACTAAAGCAGATGTGCAAGATCAGTCCCTCCTTTGTCTTTATTTCTCTTGTACCTTCATTCCAGCTGTCTTCCTATCAAATTCTAGCTAATGGTATAACAAAACCCGTCAAGCAAGGACATTATTGGTTCTGCACCAGTATTTATTATGAGCAGGGAGGAATCATTTCCTTTAAGGTGGGAATAACTGAGCAGGCCTTTAGGGCTTTATCAGACAAAGAATATATGGTGTCATAAGGACACCACATAACCGTAAAAGGGCACACGGATCAGATGAAGTTGCCCTTCCGCTGTTATAAAGAGGCAAAATCATATACTTTTTAATTGACAGCTTAAGCTGTCAATAGATCCCCCTGCTGCTTTTTTGTCGGCATCACCAGCATGCAATACCTCAGGCCATTAAAATCATGTACTTACCACAACAATAGCCGCTCCGGCATGAACACTTCTGGCTGAGATTGGGTCATCCAGATACATTTTGCTCTTTTTATGACCCTCGCTGGGTTACTTGGGACTTTTAAAGTGTGTTTGGGTGCTTCCTCCTCTCACAGTGGATCGTTCTCAGGAGTGGGTTGGAAATGTCAGTCCGCTGTGCCTGACTCACAGGAGAACATACCCCCATTGAGCACAGCAGCTCCTGCTTGATAAAGCAGGATTGGGGAACTTCCCTACACTATCGACTATGTACAGATCATGAATACAAATGTATTTCTTGATGTGTGATTCTAGGGAGCCAGTATGGTGTAGTGGTTTGAGTGTTGGACTGTGACACTGGAGACCAGGGTTCAAATCCCTGCTCAGTCATGGAAACCCTCTGGGTGACCTTGGGCAAGTCATATACTCTCAGCCACAGAAAACCCTGTGATAGATTAATAATTGTGATCATGAATTATAGCCATCATCTGTAAATATTTTTTTAAAAAATAAGATAAACAAACAAAAGAGTGGCCCATGATTTCTTGACCAACTTGGATAGTGGCCTCCAACCACACCACAGTTGCCCCTTGGATTAGATAACTAGACAGACAATTTATGCAAGTAGGAAATATATGGTCTTTGTGTCTATATTTTAAAAAATCATTTTGGTGTAGTAAGTACAGTGTTTTTAGATATTTGTTTATATTTCACAGCATTCTTGTTTTATTTCACCGTATAATGCCCAGATAACCGGTTTGATAAGTATCATACAAAAACAAACAAACAATAAATAAATGACTGTGGGAAGACTTTAAATGGTGGTACCTACGAACCTTAAAATTTTGTTTCATTTGAAGTTCTGTGCAAAATTAACCAAACTGGCAATTTTCTGAAAAAAAGCTGAACTTTCAGCAATAGGTTGCGAACTTGCACAGCCTAAATGAAAAGATCAATGAAATGAAAATGAAAAGATCAAGGTAGTTCATAAACTGTCAAAAAAAAAAACCCCAAAACCCCAAAACCACCCACTTCAAGGAAGCAAGCCATTCCTATTTGATCACAGTATACCTCTCTCCAGGAACTTCTTCCCAACCACCCAATAGCCAAAGGAATCTGGCCCCTAAAGAAATGGGGGTACACATGCAAACATGTGTTCTAGGCACCTAGGTTTCCAGGAAAATTGTCATACTGGGAAGGAAGAAGAAGGGTGTTCATTCATCTCTAACAGAGAATGCCATCAATATCATGTTAAGATGTCATGCCTAAACCAGGGTCATCCCTTATTCCAGCACATAATAGTATCACAGAACATCAAGGGTGGTCCTGATTTGGCCATATTTCTATAGCATACAAAACAAATCTTTTTCAGACATCATGGCTCTAGCTCCCCCCCCCCCCATCATTTATCTTTAAGCCAATAACCCTTCCAATAGAAGATGCATTGGGGCCTTCTTATTATACAAACAGGCATCCACACTGTGAACAGACTGCATGGCTAATAATAAATAAATAAATAAAAGTCAGGGAAACAGCAACTGCCACAATATAAGATATCCAAAATGGAATTATTTATGCTGGTGGTTGAAGGTTTCAGCACATAATTTTTCTTATAGCTTCTTTGTTAAACACACCTTATATTGGGACATTTCAACAACTATCTGTGCTATTTTATTTTACGTCTGTGGTCTAAATTCTTCTTCAGATACTAAGCAAGGCGGTAGTTCTTTGCTAATTTCATTCCTGAAAGATGCAAGGAGTAATTTTAGCAATTTTCTTCCCACTGCAAGAAGGTATTTCAAAACTGTACAGCTTTTCAAGGGTATTTGTAGTTCAGAACTTATTCTGCACAAAATTCGCACATGGGGGGGTTGCACAGAAAACAACTTTTTCTGCACAAAAATTGCTGTTTCATGAGTAGGAAATGCTGTTTTCCACACAAAAACTATGCAAATTTTGTACAGAATAGTGAAAAATAGTGAAACTTCACATCCATCCAGGATTCTTCTCATCAGGGTTTCCCAGCATTCATGAAAGAAGTTTCTGTGCCATATTTAAAATATTTTTGAATATTCTCTCCATCCCTGCAAGAAAGTTGTGGATTTTTTGTTTCTGTGGAAGATGCATCATTGTTGTTGTCAGCCAATTAAAACAATTTGGTTTATGAACAGAAAACATGATCTGAAGGTGCTGTTTTAGAGCAGTTCATTCCTGTGAAACAATTTCACCAGTTTAATCTGGTTGCCCCTTTAAATAACTTCTGGCACCCCTTTCCAACTTCTGTTCTCTCTCCTCCACACAGAAGGTCCAGATGGATGCAAGCTGTTTCAGAGATGTGTGACCATGACTCCTTAAAAAAAAAAAATTCTTCTGCTAAGCACGAGAAGAATAAACCAGTCAAGGGGGCTGGGAAGAGAAATGGAACATAGATTCTATATAGGTAGGCACTCTTACAAGATGGAGTTATGATCCAAAAGGAGATGACATAATATCCATTCTTCACTTCTCTTGCAATATCTTCCCTTTCTATTTCTCTCTTTCTCTGGCTTTTCTTCGCAAATGAAGATTCAGGAAGGACTCATTCCATGTTTTCTGCAAGCACATTGATGACTAAAAAGGCCAATCCGAGATAAACAAGTCTGGTTGCAGAAAGCACAGCAGAAGGTCTCCTTGGGTGATGTTTGTGGGTTGTGATTTTTTCTGCATTGTTGTTTCTCTTCAAGACTTGTTCGGCGTGAGTGCTCAAATAAGGCTGCAGCATTGTGGATAATGCCTCTCCAGGCCTCCCGATGTGAGGCCAGGGTGGACCATTGTTGGTGATCAGTTTGGCCAAGCCTGAGATGTTTCAGGGAGTCCTTGTATCGCTTTTTTGGAGCGCCCCTCTTACGCTGACCCGTGGCGAGTTCACCGTAGAGTAGTATTTTTGGGAGAAGATGGTCCTCCATCCTAGAAACGTGCCCTGCCCAGCACAGCTGTGTTCTCAATATCATGGCTTCAATGCTGGTGATCCCTGCTTGCTCAAGGACAGCAACATTCGTCACATAGTCAGGCCAGTGTATATTTAGGATTGTGCCTATATAGCGCTGATGAAAGTGTTCTAGAAGTCGTAAGTATTGGCAATAGGTGACCCATGTTGCAGATCCATAAATGAGAATAGACAGTACAATGGCTCTATACACACTGTTTTTTGTGCCTCGCCTCAGGTGTTTATTACTCCAGACTCTTTTGTAAAGTCTTCCAAATGCGCTATATGACTTTGCTAATCTGTGATCGATCTCTTTGTCAATCTTGGCATCTGAGGAGATGATGCTTCCCAGGTAGGTGAAGTGCTGAACGGACTTAAGCACAGATTTGCCGAAGGCAATGTGGGGATGGTGGTGTTCGTCCTGTGGTGCAGACTGGTAAAGAACTTCCATTTTCTTCAGGTTGACTTCCAGCCCAAACAGCTCTGCAGCTGTTGCGAAGCAGGATGTTAGGTGCTGCAGAGCTGCTTCTGTGTGGGCAACAAGGGCCGTGCCCTTCACACAATCACTGTGCTACCTTGTTACCTTACTTGAGGAGTACAGCTACAGGGCAGGCCAAAGGAAGGCATTGCTCTGCCCCAATAAGAATTCTGCCCCCACAAACAAAATTTTCCTTCAGTCCCCAATTTTCTATTATCACAAAGAGTGAGAACTCTTCCCTTTACTGTGTTCCCATTCCCCTGGTAAATCTGCCTGTTCCTTTTCTTTGAATGCCTGAACTCTATTTGTTTCAACTGAAGTTTTCCATTATTGCAATGCTAGAAATTTGGGAACTGAAAGAAAATTTGGATCTGGGGGTCCAAAATTCTTATTGAAGGGAATGCCCTCCAATTTTGCCTCTCTGTGACTACACTCCTACCCTACTCCCAGTGAAATTGTTTTCTGCTCTGTCTTCTACTCGATATGCATTGTAGGCAAAACAGCCCTTTGCTGCCTCAGTCCCAGGGTGGTAAAAACAGTTCATGAACATAAGTAGGAGAGGAGAGGAACTGCCCTAATTTAGACAAGTAAAGAAAAGAAGCAGAAAAATGCTATTACTTGGGGCAAAATGGGGATGGAGTGAACACTTTGATTCTCACCAAATTGCAAGTTCCCATTCTGCCCCAATGTGTCCATACTGCACGAGGATTAGGACTATGGGTATCTTAGGGCTCTGCCTCACTGCTTGGGTTGGGTTTTGGGGAAAATACCTTGTTACCTGGAAAGGTGGTGGATGCTTTAGGACCCCCCTTGTGATGTCAGAATTATATTTATATTTTTGGGGAATTATGATTAGCTCAAATGGAATGCTGAGAGAGGCAGGTA
The DNA here is from genome assembly GCA_030847615.1 of Gambelia wislizenii. NCBI lineage: Eukaryota > Metazoa > Chordata > Lepidosauria > Squamata > Crotaphytidae > Gambelia > Gambelia wislizenii. Next base: position 343,367,515 of record JAUMIR010000001.1, read on the forward strand.
ACTTCGGGACCTTTTCACCTATGTCTGCCAGTACTAACTGCAGAGAACTCCATGATAAAGTGAAATAAATGTTTTTTACTGTAAAATAACACAGCGAGCAATCACACTCACAGCACATACTCACAAGAACCACACAAGCCTAGCAAAAAGTTTAAGGCAGAAAGGTTGGATAGAGGAATAGATTCTGGAGATAGGGCAATAGTTACTGGTCTGAAGAGCAATGAAGTATTCAGACAGAAGCTTAAGGGTGGTACTGGAAGTCCAGTCCAGGGATACACTGACAGAGAGAGTAGCCAGGTGTCATTCACGGAAGCATACCTTGCTGTTGTTTGGGGCTAATCTTTCAGAAACCTGTCTGTGATGTCCAGACAAGACTGTTTGAATCTCCTCTGCATTTTCCTTCATTTTAGTTCAGGCCTTAGTATGTCTGAGCATAGGAATGTTTCATTGTTTTAGAGTTGTGGGAGGAGCTGAAGAATTCCCCTGCATTTTTCCAGGTTTGGTTTGTTCCTTCCCAGCAAGCTCTGTTCTAGCTAGAAGTTTTTAGTTTTGCTCAGTCTTTGCTGTGAGCTTGCAGGGAGCTGTGTTATTGGTGGCAAACAGGCCCAGACAGCCGGGAAGGGCATTTCTTACACCATTTAGCCAAATTAGTTACCAACAACCAATAAGTCAAAGGAATTAGGAGCTGAAAGACCCTGCGCCTGCTCCATTGAGTGAGGAGATCAAACCAAGATCAAACCCAGAGAGATGACACCCTGAAGATTGCTGAAACTCAAACTGTAAAGTACCTTTTATTTCAAACTTTTAGAGCTGGGGAGGAGAAAGCCCTTTACTTTTGTTCTTTAAAATAAACTTCCTCTTTTTTTGAACTTTATATTCAGCATCAGAGCCTTTTTGGGTAAAAGAGTTTGGTCTCACCAGGGTACTGGCGTTGCACACCCAAACCTGCCACCACCTTTAGTTGGGTGTGTCTTCACACTGCCAAACCTGTTTGTACATGCAGGAGAGGGAAGAAGGAGAAGGAAAAAGAGGAGAAGATGAAGAGGGAGAAGAAAAATGAGGAGGGAGAAGGAGAGGAAAAGCCCACTATGTGCATACTCTGTGATACCTCTCCTACATGCACTTTCAGTTCTCTTTTGTCTTCTACCTCATTTAAATTTTATTTGAGGCATTATAATGTTTGTTAATCCTGCCTCCTTTTCTTTTAGTTTTTAACCTGGTCCAGCCTGCTCTCTTCAGCACATTTTGAAGAGGACAGATGCCAAGAGCCAAAAATATGGTTCAGGAATAGCAAATCTGTCAGATTTAAAGCACCCCACCCTGATATCCCTGTCAGTTTCCTTGTTAAATGCAAAGGCTCAGATGAGACCTGCTTGAGGAGAAAGGAAACAACCCGAGGCTATAAGCCCAAGTTGAGAGATACATTCTTCCATGCTCTTGCCAATTCTCCATTCCAGCTGGGCACTCATCTTGTTGCAATACCAAGTTAAGGCCATGTCCACTAAAAATTAACAAGGTGGTCAATGATACAGCAGCTGCCAATAAAAGACACAATGGGTGTACATAATCCAGATGATCCTTCAGGAAGAAATAAACAGAGCACTCCTGTGAGCGCATGGTGGACACTTAAATGAAGTGTCTGTATGGCCAGAATCCTGTTGGTGACAAACACACATGTATTATTAAAATTTATTTATCAAAATATTTCTACCCTGTTCTATATCAGAAGATCTCAGGATGCTGTACAGATAAAATTAACACAAGATCAAAACAGCTAAAAACTGTAATAATAATTTAAGGAAACAAAAAACATATTAAACATAATTAACAAGTTAAAACAGATTAAAACCCTTAAATGCATTAGCATTTGAGTTAAGTCAATGAAGCACAGAGATTTCAGTGAACAACCAGGTTTTCACCTGGTATCTAAATGAAAGCAGATTTGGTGCCAATCAGGCCTCTGAGGGGTGGGCATACCACAGTGGGCCCACTCCCATGTCCTCACACAGTGCATTGGCCTCACTGGTGGGACAAAGAGGAGGGCCCCCTTACAGTCCCCCTACATAAGCAATAGCTCTTTTTTGGCCACTGTGCAACCAACACAGTCAGTTCATGCTTGTATAAGCAGAGTTCTACAAGAGCAGCTGTTTCACATGCAACTGAAAATTGTTGGGTAGTGCACAACTATTCCTCAGTGCCTTCCATGTATCATTTGATATACTGGGATTGTGGAAAATCCATTGCACACTCCTCATTGCACAACAGAACAATAAGCAAGCACATTGGCAGAGATGAAATTGAGTTGCACACTACAGGTATACCTCAGTTAACAAAGCTGATGCGTTCCTCGGCCTTACTTGTTTAACAGAAAAGTTGAGACCAGAGGCAGAAATAACATGGGAAGAATAGGGATAGGCTCCTATACCACAGAAAAGAACTGTTTCAGCAATTTTTTATTGTGTATATGTGAAATGAAACAGCCTGGTAAGCCTTGCATAAGTAGACAAAAACATTTTGAACCTTCTACAAACCACTTGGAAGTTTCGTCTAAAATGCATCCAGGGATGATGATGATGATGATGATGATATATCACCAGCTGCCACTTTTCTTATGATTTCCATTTTACTATCTATGCTTTTAAAAAAACAAAACAAAACAACAACAAAATATGCTAGGGGGCATTGGTGAGGAGGGCTGATCTCCTTTTCCCCTTTCTCAGTTCAATAAGAGATTCTGAAGGCAACCCCCGTGTACCTTGTCTGTCCTAGACAAGACACACATAGCTGTAGCAAGACTGGCTAGAGTAGGATCATGTTCTTTTACAACTCAAGTTTCATGGCAGTGTTTGCTGTGGGTACACTGCTGCAATCTAACTCCAAAAGCCTGTGTTTCTCCAGACCGCCTTCACCATCCTTGCACTGCTGATGCTGCTAGAAAGTCTTCTAGTTAGACAGAGGACCATGAGGAAAAAGGGGCTGGGGGGCAAAAAAAAAAAAAGACTTTGCAAAAAGGAATTTCACTGTTAGAGGCTTTGTTAACTGAGATATGCCTATATTGGTATTTAGCAGGAGCTGTGTAGTGCAGCTACTGCATAACTACATGATAACAGATTTATACTACACAAGTACAATGCAGGATCCTAGTCCAAATCTTGCAACACAACGAGACAGAAATATGGAATTATCTCTGCATGGATCTCTCTGAGATAGACAGATACACAGCACAGTTTCCAGGAGTCTTGGTAAAAACGACATGGGGGAGAATAAGAGAAAAAACCTTATACATATCCAGGGGCAGATGACCTGATGGTAAAAGGTAAATGATTTGGAAACCAAGACCTATGAGTAACAGAGTAGAATGCTGAGTACATTTAGTTTGGAGGAGAGAAGACTGAATGTGATATCACAGTCATCTTTAAACAGCTGAAGGGACATCATATAGGAGATGGAGCAAGCTTGTTCTCTGTTCCTCTAGAGCAGTGATTCCCAAACTTTGGTCCTCCAGGTGTTTTGGACTTCAACTCCTAGAAGCCCTAGCTGACTTGGCCAACAGTCAGGAATTCTGGGAGCTGAAATCTGAAACATCTAGAGGACTAAAGTTTGGGAACCATTGCTCTAGAGAGGGAGGGCCATTTAGCATTCTCAGCCAGAGAGCTCTTAGGCCTCACTAAACTACAACCCCAGAATTCCACAGGAGGCAGCCAGAGCAGTTAAAGTGGAATAATAGTGCTATAACAGTGTAGTGCGATAAACAAGTAGGACATGAGCCAATAGATTCAAATTACAAGAAAAGAAATTCCACCTAAACATTAGGAAGAATTTCCTGACAGTAAAGGCTGGTCAGCAGTGGAATGGACTGCCTGGGAAGGTAATAGAGTTTCCTTCTTTGGAGGTCTTTAAACAGAGGTTGGATGGCCATCTCTCTGGAATGCTTTAGATGTGTGCATGGCAGGGGGATAGACTAAATGGTCCTTGCAGCCCCCTCCAACTTTCAGTTCCCTCCATCTTTGAGGTACCTTCAGCCAAGTGGACATTGCAGAAAACTTTTTTATGGTGAATTCCAGGAAATTCTGCCTCCTACTTACACCCAGCAGAAAGTGACAGGTCCTCCCACCTTTCCCTTCATCACGTCATAGCCCAAACTGATTATAATAAATACTGCCTGCTCCCCATATTCAACCAAGGAGTAAGGAGGCCTTCTTAGTCCATGACTCAAACAGCAGCTGTTTCACATTCCAGGAGTCCCCCCTTTTTTCCAGTCTCTCAGCTATAAAAGTCACCCACTGACGCAAATCCTCCCACCCCACAAAATTCAGAGACAGATTTAGAATCTTGTTATTGACAAGGGAGGAACTGGACACCCCCAGATGCTAAAAGATAGGCTGCTGGCTCAGTTGAGTAACCCCTTCTCTTTCCCTTCACAAGCTTTGGTAGAGGAAGGCACTCCCTGGTGGGGAAACTATTCCACCCTCTGTCTTGAGGACGCCAGTGCAGCACTCGGGACTAATGGCTCATCTACTCGAGCCAGGATATGACAGCTCCCTGCTGGCACATCCTGTCTATGGATCAGGCCATTTTCCTTGTCTTGGAAGGCAGGAAGGGGGCCCACAACATGTGACTGAGGCCCCATGCATGTGACCATGCTGTGGGACACCTTCCAGGAGAGCCAGGGAGACCATAGCAGCAGTGAGGGCCAGCCTGCAGGGATGGGCTCCTGAGGACATGCAGAGCCCAGTTCATTTTATTACCGGCGGTAACAGAGTAAACTGATTATTTTTTAAAAAAAAGTTCTATCAGGCCCTACCCCATCTTCCCTCTGTCTCAGCCCTGTATCTGCCCCAGGGGTGGTGAGGACTGCCTGGTGGCAGAACAGGACAAATGCCCTGCATCCCCAGGACTGGAGGGCTCTGAGACCGGGGCAAGATGGGGTATATTGCCTGTCAAGACAAGCCCTAAGGCTGATAGCCAACATGGTTGCAGTGTAGCATAAATATCAGCCAGTGGAATTATGTTGTACAAGCCCTGTACTGAACACCAACGTAACACAACATATGTGGATCGGTGGTCAATGTGCATGGCTGACAACCCACTATGTCACTGCAATGCACAATGTGCAATGGTGATGCATAGAGGCAATGTGCACTCACAACCCAATCTGTTTATTTTAATGTACCCAAATTCCTTAAAATGATTATCTTGCTACACGAGGGCCAGCGTGGTCAAGTCAGATATGGTGATGCTCTTTCAGAGCCCTTTCTAATAACTAATGGAGTGAAGCAAGGTTGTGTTCTTGCACCAACTTTATTTACAATCTTCTTTACCATGATGCTCCAAAGGGCTATGGCAGAGCTTGAAGAAGATGACGGCATCTATATACGTTACCATACTGATGGTAGCTTGTTTAACTTAAGTCGTCTGAGGGCTCACACTAAGACTCTAAACTATCTAGTCCGTGAGCTGCTCTTCACTGATGATGCTGCCCTTGTTGCCCACACAGAAGCAGCTCTGCAGTGCCTAACATCCTCCTTTGCAACAGCTGCAGAGCTGTTTGGCTGGAAGTCAACCTGAAGAAAACAGAAGTTTTTTACCAGCCTGTACCACAGGACGAACACCACCATCCCCACACTGCCATCAGCAAATCTGTGCTTAAGTCTGTTCAGCAGTTCACCTACCTGGGAAGCATCATTTCCTCAGATGCCAAGATTGACAAAGAGATCGATCACAGATTAGCAAAGGCATATAGTGCATTTGGAAGACTTCACAAAAGAGTCTGGAGCAATAAACACCTGAGGCAAAGCACAAAAATCAGTGTGTATAGAGCCATTGTACTGTCTATCCTCCTTTATGGATCTGAAACATGGGTCACCTATCACCACCACCTACGACTCCTCGAACACTTTCATCAGCGCTGTCTACGCACAATCCTAAATATACACTGGACTGACTATGTGACAAATGTTGCTGTCCTTGAGCAAGCAGGGATCACCAGCATTGAGGCCATGATATTGAGAACGCAGCTGCGCTGGGCAGGGCACGTTTCTAGGATGGAGGACCATCTTCTCCCAAAAATACTATTCTACGGTGAACTCGCCACGGGTCAGCGTAAGAGGGGTGCTCCAAAAAAGTGATACAAAGACTCCCTGAAACAACATCTCAGGCTCGGCCAAATTGATCACCAACAATGATCCGCCCTGACCTCACATCGGGAGGCATGGAGACGCACTAGCCACAATGCTGCAACCTTATTTGAGAACTCACGCCGAACAAGTCTTGAAGAGAAACGACAACGTAGAAAGAATCACAACCCAAAAACATCACCCAAGGAGACCTTCTGCTGTGCTTTCTGCAACTGGACTTGTTTATCTCAGATTGGCCTTTTTAGTCATCAGCGCGCTTGCAGAAAGCGCGGGATGAGTCCTTCCTGAATCTTCGTTTGCGAAGAAAAGCCAGAGAGAGAGAGACATGTGCAACAGTCCCACATGCCCAACTCTGTTTATGTCACCATAGGCTAGATATATCCATTATGCATTATCCAGTTGGACTGGATGGCCCTCATGGTCTCTTCCAGCTCTACAATTCTATGATTCTATTTTTAATTGTCTTTTTTTTTTTTACTTTTTTTTATATTGTAAACCGCCTAGGGAGTGCTTTGGCACTGATAGGCAGTATAGAAATTCAATAAATAAATAAATCAAAACTCGGGCCATTTAAATCCTGTCACTGCAGAGGGAATAGCTGGTCTGACACAAACACTTCCTGGTGAGATTGGGACATCCAGGTAAGTTTCATTCTTTTTATGACCCTCCCTGGGCTACTTGGGACCTTTAAACTGTGTTTAGGCTCTTGGTGTAACTTTTTATGTGTTTATTTTGTTTTTTTGTTTTTAAATTTCCCACATGACAAGGTCTCATGGGATTTTGAGTGGGATTTCCTTTTTATTGCAGGGGAAACCTTTGCTGGGAAAGGAAGGCAAGTGCAGTGGGGAGTGTTCTTTTGCCAGCATCGAAATAGGTATTTTTATGCCGGCAAAAGAATGATTTGGTGGGGATTGTCTGATAATCTCCCAAGACAGAGTAGAGGCCCCATAGGGTTAGCTTTCTAGAAGCTTTGGGTGATGCTCACAGGTTTGGGAGAGGGTCTTGTTCCCCTCTGAGACTGAGAGAGGAAGCAGATACCTGCTCGCAGGGAGAGCTATTCTTATCTGCACCTTACTTCACCACACTACCTGCAACCCTATTGGCAGCTTTACTTAAGGCCTCTTTACAGAGTATAAGAAACACAAGCAGAGTATAATGTAAGTGTGATTATATATTACTATTTAAGAGATGCCTATGACAGATGACAAGCTCAGTAACTAAACTCCTCATCAATCTTCCACAAACCCCACTCACTACACCCTTTGTTACAGAGGGGTAGCCTCACATTGGGGTCCTGTCTATATGAGGGCTACCACTATGCTCCCATGTACATAAGCCAATCTCAGGGGCTTCTGTAACCAAGTCTAGATTCTTGTATTTTCTCATGTCCTATTCCTAAAGGGAATTCCTGAAGCAACAAATATAAGTCTTTTTCTAACCCTACTATGCTCATCCAGAATACAGTATGTCATGAGCAAAAAGAAAATGTGAAAATTAAGCAAGGATGCAAACTGCAAAGGCCACTAAGGAAAGAACGGTTCTTGACTTATTAGTATAATAAACTCATCATCACTTTCAATGTCTCCACCTCCGGTGCCTTTAAGCATCTCTGATATGCACAAAGGAATGATTACAGTGGAAGAAAACAGAAAATCCTTCTTGTCAGTAACAGATGCTGCCAGAAGCATCGATTTAAAACCACAAACTGTCTTCAACAAACTCGTGAACTCTTGTTTTCAAACAGTGATGGGTTTTGGTGCTGGAAAATGATATAATCCATTACCAAACTTTTCCATCCTAGAAGGAGGAAAACCTACTGTAGTTGATGACCTTTATGTCTTGTATTGATGGCCTTCCTTAACACAAATATCCCCCAAAGTGCATTGCCCCTCTGTTGCTTTTACAGGATGATAACGATGGTGGAAGTGGTACATATTCTGGGGTACCACCTCTGCCATCACTATCATCCTATAACAGCAACACCAACAACATGGAGTTCCTTATAAAACATCTACCTGCTATACAGAGACCAGCCTTTCCTGGCTATCTTCACACCATGTTTTTGATGCAGATGAAGCTGACAGACAAAACTTCTTTAAGATTCAGGTTTCATGTTCCAAATTTGTAAAGCCCCAAACCTTTCCAATCCAACACCAATCCTTTAATCATGCTACAACATCAGATCACTGTAAAGAGCAATCATTTCTCTTTGCAACTTCATTCTTCCAGTGTCTTTCATAAGAGGGTTATTTCATTCCTGCACTGATTCTAGAGTTGGGGTTTTTTTTCCTTCTCAAAATTGTTCTGGTTGGCAATATTTTTTTTAAAGAGTTGGAGTCTGTTAAAAGATAATGCACCCATGCTGGTACCATATTTACTTGAGGTAAACAGTAACCTGTTTACAAGTTCTCATTAAAAAGAGCTGTTTCATGAGCAGCAACATTATAATACATATGGATATAACAGAAAGTGTGCCTCTCTCAAACAACTTTTCATTCTCTTAAAATCTGTTCTCTATCTAAATCTATTGCCTTCCAATTCTTCAAAGCAAGAGATCAAAAGCAGGACATGGCATTCTTACTGCTGCCTTGGAATGAATTAATACTTGGCATTTCCCTCCCTAATAATTCAAGAGCTGTATTTGCTTTCTGAACAACTGTATCAAATTGATAGCTCACAATATTGTTATGATTGACCAAGAAAAGCACATTACATAAGGGATCCAAGGTTCAATTCTGAACTGAAACTTTCAGTTCAGAATCATTCCACTGCAATTTTATTTTGGCTCCGCAAGGGAAGTCAATCCCCTGGCAGTAGAAATTTAAGAGTCTGCGTACAGTTCCATACTCTCTTCTCGCCATTGTCAGCTTTTTTCAGAACATTGACTTTCATGATGCTGACCTATGTAGGCCTTTGACAAATGCCAATGATGACTGGAATGGACATCTGCAGTATCGCATCTAGAAGCTCTTGTTTGTATATTCCAGTCACAGCATTTGAGCTCTGGGTCAGGAAGTGAAAGAGGCTTTAATCTTTTCCATCTGATTGACCATTCCTTCAAGGTGAATTTAGAGTTACATCTCCTAATGAAACATTTTCATTCTTGCTAATGGATTTCCCCACCAACAACAACAACTTATCTCATTTGTCTTACAAATACATAGAACAATAAGCAGTCAAAGTGCAACTCTCTTCCCCCCACCAACAACATCTACTCCTACCCCTACCTGCCGCTGTGAAAGAGAAGTCACAGCTATGGAAACAGCATGAAGATCCAGAGCCACCTAACTAGGATTATAGAAAGTGGAACCAGTGATGCCCATGGTGGGAAAACAAACAAAATGGCAGACTGGAGACTTGTCACACATTACAGCTTATCTGGTATTGGGGGGTGGGGGTGACATTAGGTCAGCTGTAGGCCATCAGAAACAATAAATATAAGGGCCATGTGTCACAGATGGCTACCAATTGAATTGCAGACTAGGTTGTAGTTCAATGGTGTAGCTATACTGAAGAAGTAATGCAGTTTGATACCACTTTAGCTGCCATGGCTCCATGGCTCCATCCTACAGAATCCTCAGATTTGTAGTTTTGTGAGGCAGCAGCACTATTTGGCAGAGAAGGCTAAAAACCTTGTAAAACTACAAATCCCAGGGTTCCATAGGATGGAGCTACAGTGGTGTCAAAATGCTTTATTTCTCAAGTGTAGATGCACCCAAGTTAGCTTGAGTTGCAATTATGGCTAAGATACTGAATCAGGGAAACACAGCATAAAGTTCCACCAATCTGAACTCCACCATGTCTGCTCCATCACTCCCAACCTGACGTTTACCTACTGAACTGTACCTCTCCCCCAGCACAGCCCTTTACTGGTTGGTGGAGAGCAGGGAGGGCAGAAGATGCACAGTAACGAGGCACCTTCTGTGACCTCCTGGAAGTCCTTCAGAGGGTGATGTCAGTGTTGTGTATCCAGCTACAGGTATAGTTTGGGCTTTTGCTCTGGATATAGCAGGTGTTAATCTGCTGTCTCAGTTAAAATGGCCATTGAAATTATAAGCTATTATTATACAGCTATACTTCAGTTAACAAAGTAGATGTGTTCTAGGGACATGATTTCTTCAACACAAAATTTGGTATCAGAAGCTTAAATAACATGGGAAGAATAAGACTAGGTGCTTACACAACAAAGAAGAAAAGTTCAACATATTTCCGCAAACTTTTTATTCAAAACCAACAATAGGCACATGGGAAATGAAACAACAAAGTCAGGTAAGCCTTGCAGAGGTATGGCAAGATAAGAAGACTTTTGGGTACAGGCCCAGATAGATCAGGAACGGAACCCATGCTTTAAAAGCCAAATCTATCATGGGGTATGCTTGGCAAATTTTGTTCATAGTGTGGTGGAGACTCCTTCTTTGGGGGTTTATAAACAGTGGCTGGATATCAGGCGTGCTTTGATTGTGTGTTCATACACGGAAAGGGTTGAACTGGATGGCCTGTGTGGTTTCTTCCAACTCTATGATCCCCCTTTCCTTCCTCTGAGTCTGAGAGAATGTGACTTGCTCAAGGTCACCCAGTGGATCTCCATGGCTGAGTGGAGATTTGAACCCTGGTATACCAGCGTCATTAGCTAACACACATTGGAAACCCGTTAATGTGGTGTAGATGTATAAAAAGTGCTATTGCTTAATAATTTGTAAGCCACTCTGAGAGCCTTTGTGACTGAAGAGTGGGGTATAAATACCTAAATAAATAAAAACATAAATAGTCCAACACTCAAACCTCTACACCACACTGGCTCTCAACCCACAGCTACATGCTCTGAAAAAAATGCCAGACATTTCAAGGAAAAAGTTGCTTGCATTCATGTAGAACTTGACACCACACTTATCACAGAATCTAGGGAAGTATCCAGTGCACCAGCCAGTCAGATTTTCTAGGATCATGTTTACTTGCTGTGGCCTGATGATATGGACAACATATTTAAATCAGTCCATCCCACCACATCTAAGTTTGACTCTTGCCCATCTTTATTAAGATCTAGCAGAGTGGGATTGACTTGGTGGTTCAGGGGGTGGTAAATGCTTCACTCTGTCAGAGGGAAGTAGGAACTTGAAGGAGGCTGTGGTGTACCTTGTCCCGAAGATGACCTCCCTTGACCAAGAGATATATGAACACTACCACAATATTGCAAAGAACCTTTTCTGGGCAGGGTGCTTGAGCATGTGGTGGTTGGGCAACTTCAGCTGTTCTTGGAGGAAACAGATTATCTGAACCCATTTCAGTCTGGTTTCAGGCACTAAAACAGTCATAGTTGCTCTGATTGATGATCTACTCAGGGTGAACAATGGGGAAATGCTACCCTCTTGATCTTCCTGGATCTCTCTACAGCTTTTGTTCATGGTATCTTACTGGAATAGCTCTGGGGGATTTTACTCCTATGTACAGGGCTAGTTCCAGAGAGTAGCATTGAAGGAAATATCCTTCAACCTCATGGCTGTTAACCAGAGAACCCATCTGTCTTATCCACCATGCTCTTTAATATCTCCGTAAAGCTTCTGGGCGTGATCATTAGGGGTTTGGTGACCCTCAGCTATATTTCTCTATTTCTTTCAGAGTCAGCTAGGACTGTTCAGGTGTTGGACCAGTGCTTAGAACCTGTAATGGGCTGAATGAGGGCCAATAAACTGAAGGTGAATCCCAGTAGGATAGACATTTTTCTGTGGATTGGTGGTTCTCAGGTCCAGGAATTGAGTAAACTGCCTGTCCTGAATGGGGCTGCACTTTTCTGTAGGAGAGTTCCCTTGAAGGAGCTGGGACATAGCTTGAAAGTACTCCTAGGGTTTATCTACACCCAGGGGAGAAAAACTGACAGCTCCACAAGAATAGCAAATCACAGCAGCTGTCACCTGTCTTAATGGTTTTACAGCCCCCATAACCTTTGCATGCCTATAGTTGTGACCCAGTGGATTACTTGTATTTTACAAATCTGCTGCTGCTGAACTTAAAAAAAACTATTTCTATGGTGTACACAAGCGATAGTCCACCTTTCCAAAAAAGAGGAAAAAAAGATAGCACAAATCCCATTTCATCAACTTAGCAATTACTCACTAAGACAAAAATCCAACATGGCGGCAGTGAGCACTTGTCCTGTAACACAGCCCCGCCCCCTACACTCATCCAGCCAACCAGGTTTTCACTTTGTCTTGTATGGGGAAGCAATTCATGTCAAATCGCTTGTCTTAATGAGTAAAAATGAGCATATCACTGGAGCTTTTTAAAAAAAAGTCAGGAAAAGCCACAAATGCTTTTCTCAAGTAGTTTTTCCTCTTTTTGGCTCTCCTCCTTCACAATATGATGAGATAATGCGGGATCCCATTAAGACAGCTCACTTTCTGAGTGAATTCTGTGAGGAGTATTTTCACCATATAGAAAACCCCCTAGATCCATCCCTGTCATTGGAGGCCCAATTGGACTCTGTGGCTCAGAATTCATGGTTCCAATTTTGATTTGTGCACCATTGATGGCCTCCCAGTTAGGGAATTTCATTCCATTAGTATTTCAGGAGTCCCCCACCTGCTTGTCTTTCAGGCACTAATCCAAAACAGAAATATCTTTACAGGCCTTTGGGACATAAGTAAGTGTTTGTTTTGTTTTCTACTCCTCTTACTTTGTATAGATTTGTACAGATTGCATTTTAGCAAATGTACTGTATGTAATTTGTGGTTTTAACAGTGTGGTTTTCCTTATCTTGTTAATAACTCTGAACTGTTATGAGGAAGGGTGGGATACAAATGGAAATAATAATAGGGAGGAGGGGAGGGTGAAGGTAGGAAATGTCTACTCCTCCATCTTATGCATGCTTTTATCTGCTTCCATGACATCTCTCGCTGCTAACCTATTACAAAAGCCACAGTCACCCAAGATTCAGGTGCAAAGAATACTCATTTTTTGTTCTTAATGAGAAAGTTCATCTTTGAGAAATCCCCCTGAAAAAATGATCAACCATGAGAGTTTTCACATTTCAGGAGTCACACACACACACACGGGGATGATGATGATGATGATGATTTTGCACAACACTGTTGTGCAATACTTTTGTGAAGGGAAAAATCCTGAAATATAAACAAATCATCAAAAAGTGTTCAAAAACTCTCATAATCTTGCCCAGCAGGTAGAAAACTTCTTTGTCCTTATTTGTGAGAATAAAATAAGGGAAGAATGGATGCCCACCCAAGCCCTCTTCTAGTCTAAGGGGGCAACAATCAAAGAGTCCCAGTAGCTCTGCCTACTGGCTCTCCCCAGTCTCGGGGCCCATTCACATCACACAGTTATGATGTTATGATTCCACTTTAACTCCCATGGCAATGTCCTCAGATTGGCATCTTAGGCTGCAGTACTTTAGAATCCTCAGCCAGAGACCTTCTCTGATGTCTCTGACCAAACTCCAAATCCCAGGATTCCACAGCATGCAGCCATGGCAGTCAAAGTGGAAACACAGCACTATAATTGTGTAGCATGAAAGGGCCCTTGCCCTGTGTTGCCATTTCAGATCCTCCAGCTGCCTGACCATTGTATATCCTTGGGCAGCCCAGCTGGATTATCTTTGATCTGCCCTTCCCTGCCACAAGACAGGCAGATTGGTCTCTAGATCCAGGCCACATGGAAGGCACTCCCTAGAGAATCTCCTTTACTCTGGGTACCAGGTCTGCAAATGTGAACACTGTTTCTGTAGCTGAACCTCTGTTTAATAAATTAGCCTAAAGACAGCCCTAATTCTTCAGAAGAATTTGAAAGTGAATAATTAGAGCTCAGAGCTATGTGGATACTAGCTGAGCTGTTCTTTTGATCTCTCCCACTCCTTGGAAACCTTTTTTTCCCCTTTTTGTGAAGAGAGAGTTAAGGAATTTACGGAGGAAAATCAAGTGGGTGATGTGTACCAAAGGAAGCTATCAACAAACAAGAGGGTGACACAGCACAGAAGAGGGTTATGCTAATTTCAGTCACTGGTTTTGCTCATTCCCTATTGGGACACCATGGGAAACAATCTAGGGGGAAGGTTGTCTAGCTACTCTGATTAGGGCTGCCAGTTCAGGATCGTTCCAGGCCCTGAGATCTCCAGACCAAAACCTGACACCTAGGGATCATAGAATCATAGAACTGTAGAGTTGGAAGAGACCACCAGGGCCATCCAGTCCAACCCCCTGCCACGCAGGAAATCTTGATCAAAGCATCCCCAACAGATGGCAATCCAGCCTCTGCTTAAAGACCTCCAAGGAAGAAGACCCCACCACGCTCCGAGGGAGTGTGTTCCACTGCCAAACAGCTCTTACTGTCAGAAAGTTCCTCCTAATGTTGAGGTGGAATCTCTGTTCCTGGAACTTGCATCCATTGCTCTCTGTTCCAGTCTCTGGAGCAGCAGAAAACAAGCCTGTTCCATCCTCAACGTAACACCCCTTCAAATACTTAAACAGGGCTATCATATCACCTCTTAACCATCTTTTTTCCAGGCTAAACATACCCAGCTCCCCAAGTCTCTCCTCATAAGGCATGGTTTCCAGACCTTTCACCATTTTCGTTGCCCTCCTCTGGACACGCTCCAATTTGTCAATATCCATTTTGAATTGTGATGCCCAGAACTGGACACAGTATTCTAGGTGAGGCCTGACCAAGGCAGAATAGAGCGGCACTATTACTTCCCTTGATCTAGACACTATACTTCTATTGATGCAGCCCAAAATCGCATTGGCCTTTTTAGCTGCCGCATCACAGTGTTGACTCATGTTCAACTTGTGGTCTACTAGGATTCCTAGATCCCTTTCGCACGTAGTCTCATTCAGCCAGTTCTCCCCCATCCTATATCTATGCATTTCATTTTTCCACCCTATGTGCAGTACTTTACATGTCTCCACATTGAATTTCATTTTGTTAGCTTTGGCCCAGCTCTCCAGTCTATCCAGGTCATTTTGAATTTTGATCTGGTCCTCTAGGGTATTCGCTTCTCCTCCTAATTTGGTGTCATGTGCAATTTGGTAAGTATGCCCCTAATTCCATCATCCAAGTTATTGATAAAGATGTTGAATAGCACTGGGCCCAGGACAGAACCCTGTGGCACCCCACTGGTCACATCTTTCCAAGACGAAGAGGAGCCACTGCACAGCACCCTTTGGGTTCAGCCGGTCAACCAATTACAAATCCATTTAACAGTTAACTTGTCTAGCCCACATTTTATAAGCTTGTTTGCAAGAATGTCACGGGGAACCTTGTCAAAGGCCTTACTGAAATCAAGGTATGCGATATCCACAGCATTCCCTTCATCTACCAAGCTGGTCATTTTATATATAAAAAAAGAGATCAGATTAGTCTGGCATGACTTGTTTCTCTGAAACCCATGCTGCCTTTTTGTGATTATGGCATTGCCTTCTAAATGTTCACAGACTCTCTGTTTAATGATCTGCTCTAGAATCTTCCCTGGTATTGATGTCAGACTAACTGGACGATAATTGTTGGGATCCTCTTTTTCCCCTTTTTGAACGTGGGGACAACGTTTGCCCTTCTCCAGCCTGCTGGGACTTCTCCTGTTCTCCAGGAGTTCTCAAAGATTATTGCCAATGGCTCTGAGATTACATTTGCCAGCTCTTTTAATACTCTTGGATGGAGTTCATCTGGTCCTGGAGATTTATATTCATTTAGATTAAGAAGGTATTCCTCTACTACCTCTTTGCTTATTCTGTGCTGGATTTCCCCTATTGTGTCCTCTGTTCCATTATCCTCAGGTTGATCACCCTTTTCATTTTCTGAAAACAGTGAGGCAAAGAAGGTGTTGAGTAATTCTGCCTTTTCTCTATCCCCTGTTAGCATTTTGCCATCTTCTCCGTGTATCATAGAATCATAGAATTGCAGAGTTGGAAGAGACCACGAGGGCCATCCAGTCCAACCCCCATGTGGCCCTACCATTTCCTTCTTCCTCCTTTTGCTGCGGACATACCCAAAAAAAACCTTTTTTTTATTGTTTGTAACCTGTCTAGCAAGCCTGAGCTCATTCTGCACTTTAGCTTTTCTGACTTTACTCCTACACGTGTTCGCTATCTGTTTGAATTCTTCTTTGGTGGTTTCCCCCTTTTTCCATTTCCTATACACGTTCTGTTTAAAACTTAGCTCCGTTGAAAGTTCTTTAGTCATCCATCCTGGTTTCTTGAGACACCTCCCATTTTTCTTCCTCAATGGTACTGTGTGAAATTGTGCCTTCAGTATCTCCCTTTTGAGAAAGTCCCATCCGTCTTGAGGTGTCTTCTCTTTTAGTATTCCTGACCATGGGATCACCCTCAGTATTTCCCTGAGTTTATTGAAATCAGCTCTCCTAAAGTCAAGAATGCGTGTCTGACTATGCCTGGCTTCGCCTTTCCATTGTATAACAAACTCCAGGAGAACATGATCACTCTCACCTAAGGATCCCACCACTTGCACCCCATTAAACAGGTCATCTCTGTTGGTTAGGATCTGATCTAAAATAGCTGACCCCCTTGTTGCCTCTTCTACCTTTTGGACCATGAAATTGTCTTCCTGGCAAGTGAGGAATTTGCTAGACCTTGAAGTTTTGGTTGAGTTAGATTGCCAGCAAATATCAGGATAGTTGAAGTCACCCATCACTACTACATCTCTCCTTTCTGTGTGTGTGGTCATCTGTTCTAGAAAGGCATCATCCAATTCCTCTGTCTGACTTGGACCACTGTTCTGCCATGGGGCTGCAACCAGGCCTGTTCTGAGTGCCCTTGTGAACCCAAGGGAGAGGGACAGTCCTGCAGTTTGTGCCGTTTTTTTAAAAAGTCACTGGAAGATTCAAAAAATCAGAAATGTAAACAGCCTGGGACAAGCTATCTCGGTACTAGGGGATGACCGGAAATGGTGACTGGGGGCGGGCTTAGAGATCAGCATCCAGAAAAGGAGGGGTCAATTTCCCGTTCAACAGATTCAGCCTCACCAGCTGAAAACCAAGGCATCCCTTCCAGCTGCATGAAAGTTTGTGTGTGTGTGTGTGCGTGTGTACTAAATCACCTTTTTAAATGGATTTCTACACTGCAAACCCTTCAGCTTTAACCTCTTCCTCAACTGCATGTTACAAAGAGATCGTGGTGGGTAGAGGGTCACCCACCACCTCCCTTGATCACCTCCCTGGGTCTGAACAAATAATCAAACATTCATCACACAACCCCAGGCACAGTAAAATATGCCAGCATCTGATCGGATGATCACACATTCATTCATCCCCCTCCCTCAAGGCACAGTATAAAATGCCAGCGTCTGGGTCTTTCAAAATGCCTTGTGTGTTGTCCCTTTATGATCATCTGCACTGGATTGAAATCCTCACTCCACAGCTGCCTCTGCTTTAAGGGTTAACATTTTAAAGAGACAAGGGCAATCTCAAGCCTCTTCCCCCTCCCCTGCACTCGGCTTGATTTCAAAAGGAAAGCACAGGGTTTAAACCTTATCCTTCCTGCCTCCTTCCAGCTGCATGAAGGTTTGTGTAATATATGCCAGCATCTGAGCGAACGATCACGCATTCATTCATCCCCCTCCCTCAAGGCACAGTAAAAAATTTAAAACTGCCAGTATCTGGGCCTTTCAAAATGCCTTGTGTGTCACTGGCTTGAAACCATCACTCCACAGCTGCCTCTGCTTAAAGGGTTAACATTTTAAAGAGACAGGACAAACACAAGCCTCTGCCCCCTGATCTCCCCCCCCCCGAGCCAGCCAATAGCATCACTCGTGGCACAGAACTCTAAAAGAAGTATGTCACCGAGGTTGTGAAAACACGAGTAATCGCATCCTTGATATATATATCCCAGTACGCTAAATATGTGTAAACAAGAAAAGCACGGGATATAACAGTGCAAGACCAATAAAAAGAAACAGAACTTTTGTCGTGTAAATATCAATCATGGGATCTTCCGGGATTTCCTAAAGAGTGACAAAAATCATCTAAAAAGCGCAGGACGAATACGGGATCAGGAAGTCACGGTATGACCCGCAACAAAAATTGTCGTGTAACTGACACCCATGTGTTCCCTTTACTTGCTGCCTGTGCAAGTTTTTTTGCCTCCCACTGTTGGGTCCTTGCACTGTTTGCCTTGTTCCCTCTATGACAGTTTGACTATTTTCTCCAGCCCTTTTGCCTTTCAGAATACTGTCTCCCTCCCCCATATGACTCAGTTTAAAGCCCTCCTGATCAAATTCTTGAGACTGTAGGCAAAAATGTTTCTGCCAACTGTCGTGAGATGCACCCCATCTCTTGCCAGAAGTCCCCCCTCATGGAAACGCAGGCCATGGTCCAAGGATCCAAATTGTTCTCGGCGACACCATCTACGGAGCCAGTTGTTTACGTCGGCTATTTTCCTCTCCCTTCCTGGACCAGGACCTTCAACTGGATGTCCCCTGGTGATGTCAGTAAGCATTATGCATTAAATTCCAGCAACACTGGGAGCCAGCATAGTGTAGTGATTTAAATGCTGGACTATAACTCTTGAGACCAGGGTTCAAATCCCTCTCAGCCATAGCAATTCACTGGGAAGATTATCAGATGGGGACAAATATAGCGTCCCCGCCTCGCCTTCTAATTACCACCCCGCTCCCATCCCTGTCATGATTTTTTTAAAAAAATTCAGACACCTACCTTTTCCCAGATTAAAAAGTCCTCCCTTCCCCTCCAGCAGCCCTGGTGTGAATGGCACTCTCACAGAACACCATTCACTTCCTGGAGACCAAATCCCGGCCATTCTCACAAGAGAACAATCGTGTGGAAAAAACAAAAATAAAAATAAAAGTCTAGAAGTTAAACCAAGCACCTAAATACACAGGGGCGGGGGGAGTAAACAGGGGAAGGTACAAAAAAGGCTGTCACTTACCTGGATGTTCCGATCGTACCCAGAAGTATTCAGCACAGACCTCCCAGATCGCGACACAGGATCGGGGCACTTTTTCACTCGCCCATGATTCCATTACTGAAATGGAACGGGTGATCTATTGATAGCTTTTGCCCATCAATAAAAAATGGAACAGAACAGAAATAGCACGGAGGCAGGACGGGACAGGGATGACATCATCTGAGAATGAAGCCCTTTCTTGATCCTGTGGCATCCCTGTCCCGGATTATTAACCTCATGTGATAATCTCCTGGGTGACCTTGGCAAGTCAGCCTCAAAGGAAGGCAATGGAAAAACCTCTCTGAACAAATCATGCCAAGAATACCCTGTGATAAGTTTGCTATAAACCAGGTCATTATAAGTCAGAAACAACTTGAAGGTTCACAACAACAACAACATTTGCTCACAGTTTGTCATTCAAACACACACCACACCCACACACAGAGAACATAATTTCCTGTTTGGAAAGGAAGACAAAAATCTTAGCTAAAGGGTTTGTTTCCAGATCAAGGTGCAAGGAGGGGCTCATTCCTTCTCACCTACTTAGGGAAAAGAAACATTTAGTCTACCCTACTTGCTTGTAGCCAGAAGGGTGGATGCAGAGCAGAGTGGAGGTGAGCCCTGGCACCACAATGACTGGGAGGAAAGAAGGAAGCTGACTAAGTAAACCCCTGGACCCCTTGGAGAGTCCTTTTAAGCTGCAGCAATGTGAATTACTTCTTGCCAATTGGAGTAACCTGCTGCTCTACTAGCTGAAATGGTGATATGTGCACAGCCCCTTTCCTCTTGCCCGGAGATGAGACTCCCAAAACTGGAGAATTTGTACTCTCATCTCCTGCCAGAAGATGACCCATGAAAACTGGAAATCTAGCAACCCTATCTCCAACACATCATGACAATGAGCTACAAGGAAGAATCCTGCAGAAATATATGAATGAAATGTTATGGTGCTGGGGAAGAACTTCCATCAGCAATTCATTGTAAAGAATGCATAACCGCCTGCACTCTGCTCAAGTAGCATTGGGAAATATGCTATAGGGCAGGGGTGGAAAAAGTGTATCCCACCAGCCAGGGCCATTTTGTGGCCTTCAAGTCCCCCTAGCCCCCATTGTGGTTTCCTGACTCCAGACAGTTGCCCACCCCAGTGTAGGGCAAAGTGATCCAACCTGTGGTCCTCCAGGTATTGTTGGGCTGAAACGCCCATCAGCTCCAGTCAGAAAAATCAATGACCATGGATAATTGTCCCCCCCAAAATGGGAAGGCTGCAGGGTTTTCTACCTCGGGAGAGAGATCGTATGGTGTGATGGTTGTGTTGCTCCTTCATTTAGATTTTGTTTGCCAAGATACTTATATACTATACAAGACCTAAGGTGGTTCTTTTCTACTTTTACTTCAGAGAGCAGAAACAAAAGGGAACGTATTCAAGTTAGACATAATTCTGTCAGGACCGGCACATTTTTCTGCCATAGACAAGACAGCAACCTAAATCCCTCCCCAATCAGTCCATCAAGAGAAGCTGATTGAACAAATGGTTAAATCTTACGTTGTTGCTGGTGATGGAACAGCCTCCTCCATTACATTTGAGGGCAGCTGGTTGAAAAAACACAAGGAGACAGCCTGAAACACTGTTCTGTCCTCGAACAGAGAGGGATGACCACTGGGGTGCTGATCCTGCTGCCCTCTCCACACCACCTAGTGTTTGCTGCCTTGGGATAGCTGTTCAACTCTGCCTTAATGGTAGGACCAGCCTGTACACTATCCTACAACATAAAAGACTCTTTAGTATTATTTTACTGGGAAATATCTCAATTGAGGGTCTTGGAAAAATTCTGCCCAACCACAATAGAGAATATTAGGAGAGATGAACCAACAATTTATTTGGCTCAGTTTAAGGAGGCTGTATGTGTTCAAATCTTTCAAGAATCAAAAGCACTGCTTATTCAACCCCCATGGATGATAAAATACATATTACTACTGGATGTGTGTGGCAAAAATGGGTAGAAGCACTCTGCAACAAAACAAACAAAACCCTACTTGGGTATGATTTCTCATACTGTAAAAGATTCTGAGGTAAGTGCTTCACCTCCTCTTCCTCCACTGCCTCCTCCCCCTCCCTTTAAAGCCTCTGCCACCAAGACTGGGAGTTTAAAAAGATATTAGTAGTTTGATCCAATATATCTGCTCAGTGTTTCTGCTCAGAAGGAAGTCCCACTGCTCTTCAGTAAGACTCAGTCCCAGGTGAGTATGGGTTTGCAGCTCATCCTTTGTTTCTTGCAGACATGGCTCTAGGAACAGTCTTTGGTAAGGTAAGTAATGTCCATTGAGTTTAATGGGATTTACACCCGGGTAAGGGGACATAGGAAAGCATCCTAAAAATCAGTTTTGTTGCTATACAATGGTAGTCATCTTAAAGCAGGGGTGGAGAGCATGTGGCCCTCCAGATGTTTTCAAACTGCAACTCCCTGGTGATTCACTTACTAGTTGAGCTGGAAATTTGCACACATCCACACATTCTTTCCTCCCAGATTTTATTTGTCCCATGTTGTTTTGTTTCATTTATGTTGGTAGCATTTATAATAATTGTGTTGAAGTTCTGTATATCAGTTACTACAAGAAGTAGTCATGCATGGGAGATGTTAAGGTAACCCTGACTTCCAAGGGGTATGTTGGGATGCTCCTTAACAGTATAGTTTTTTAAGAAGGAGGAGGAGACAATGAATTAATTGTAGTAAAAATTAGCAATAACAGTGTGCACTATTTCCACTGAATGTGGTTTGTGCATTTCAGTTTGTTTGCCACAAAAGGGTCAGTGTAGTGTGGGAGCAAGAGTGTTGGGCTGCAGCCTCAGAGCCTGGGATCAAGTTCTTACTTAGTTAGGAAACTCACGGGGTGACCTTGGTTCAGACTCTATGGACTTTTTCAAACAGAGGAGAAAAACCTCGAGGAGGTCAGGAGAAAAATGATGCTGTCCCACTTACAGACCTTCCCCCGTGCTGCAGGCACCACTTTTTATTGACGGGGGTTTTCTGTCATAAAAGCGGCACATTTCTCACACCCGTAGCACAGAGGAACCACGGGGGGAGGTCAGGAGGAGGATGGCATCATCCAAAACAGAGCACTGTAAGCGGGACAGTGCCATTCTTCTCCCAACCTCCTCGGGGGGTTTTTCCCCCATTTGAAAAAGTCCTCAGCCTACCCTACAGTATCTCACAGTATTACTATGAGTGGCCATATGTGTTCCCCTGAACTCCTTGGTGGCAAGCCAGGACTTTAAAATATGTAACAATAAAAAAAGTAACAAGAAAGCAGAAAAAAATTGTATTTCATTTCTAAGTTCCTTAGGGTGTCATCCTGGTTTATGTTCACAGCATTCTGATGCAGTACAGTCAAACAGTGAGTAAGGACTCAGGACTTTATCAGACAAGCCTCTAAAAACATTCTTTTGCCACCATATTTTACACCGTTTTTCTGCTGGCAAAAGAACTCTTTATATCAAACGTTGCCATGCCAGTGTGAAAAAGCAGCCTCATACTTCCTTCTTCGCTGCTGAGTGTGATCTTGGTGGTTCTCGTGAGAAGACATGAGCATGCTTAAAAGTCTAAAAACAGCTAAATTTAAAAACAAAATGTACACACAAGTACTGAAACACACTTTAAAACTTGCCAGTAACACAGGGAGGTTCATAAAAAGCGCATCCCATAGCTAGTTTTCGCATTCCCACCCGGAAGTGTTCTGGCAAGGGCCGCCCTTTGATGCTGGAATCCTGCCAACAGAATGGGGCATGGTTTCAGATGCTTGCAATCACAGCAAAAATATGCCACAGCTGATCTATTGACGGCTTGTCCTGTCAATGAAAAAAAAGCCTTATTTTCAACACATGATCATGAAAGCATGACATCATCTGGTACTGGCACCCTTTCAGGTTCATTAGGCATCGTTATGATGCCATATTTGCCGCATCTGATAAAGTCCTCAAACACAATTCCCCCTCAGGCCAAGATCAACACTCAGACCCCTTCCACACAGTTACAGTTCTACGATTCCTCTTTATCTGCCATGACAACATCCTATGGAATCCGGGGATCTTTAGTTTGGGGAGAGGACATTCAAAATTTTGATTTAAGAGAATATAAGAAACAAAATAGAGATGATTTAAACAAAAGTATTTAATATTTAAGTTTTTAATATTTAAGTATTTAATATTAAAGTTTAAAGAATCAGAATATATTTAAGTTTTATAAGATTTGGAGGTACAGCCTCTGATAGCAGCAAAGTATTGGTACATAGAACGATGTGGAATAACAAGGAAGATGAAAACTGTATGGAAGAAAAAATTATAATTTGTTTAAATGTACAATATTCAATCCAATCAAAAGAAAATTAAGAAGGGATGTGGGTGAAATAATTTTTAAAATGGAAAAAGATTTAAGTTTTGTTATGAAAAATATAGCCATGGATAGATGGCTATCTATATGACAGTTAGAGATGTCAATTTCACAATGTTTTCAAAGGGGGGAGGTATGTGACAAGCATGAAGATGAGCGAATGAGATGAGACCTTGAAAGGAACCAATCCCAGAGCAGGAGACTAAAATGGGAGGGGTTTCTGGGTGTTTGAAGGCATGGGTGACAGTTAGAGTTGTCAGTTGGTTGATTGGAGCTGAAGGCTCTGGATGTGTGTGTGTGTGTTTGCGTGTGTATGGATGCAGTGAAGTCTGAGTGGAGGCTTGTGTGCTTTAGGAGTGAGGTTTGAATCCTGGAATATTGTGTGCAGAGGTTAGAAGTCTGGATGTGAAGACTAAAAGAACAAAGAGTGAGTGAATGAGTCTGGGTTATAAAGGAAGGTATTAGAATAACCACAGGCAAATTGGTGTGCTATGATGTTTATGACTGGTTATTAGCAAGTGACAGACTGTCCAGCTAGTATAATGTTATTAGCACAAGATTTCCTAATTGATGTTCCATCTTTATCCCTTCAATAAACCAATCCTTTGTTGTTTTGTTCAGATCCAGATTTTTGGGACTTTAGCAGACAAGCATCTTAAAATGCTGTAATAACACAAATAAGGAAGGCGGAAACATTGTGGCATAATAACTGGAATTATCAAACAACTACCACTTAAATTTTAAGAATGGGATTAAAGGTCCCACTACAGTAGCTCTTCTCTTTGCATAGCCTTGTACACTGTATTAATGCTGTGTACTGGCACACTCATGCTCCTTTAAGAGAACTGTCCACTTACTCGCTTGTTAGCCAGGGCGCAAGAGATCTCAGTGGTTCTTGCAAGAAGACACAAGTTCATGTAAAAGCACCAAAACCACTCAAAATAGAAAAACAAAAAAAAAAAAAACAAAATGTACAGATAAGCCCTGAAACAAACATAAAACCTTGCCAGCAAGATGGGACAGTTCATAAAGAGTGCCCTGTTGATCGTTTTCGCATTCTCACCCAGACGTTTCTCCCTGGGAATGGGGACGGGGGTAAGAGGACCACCCATCCATGCTGTAATCTTGTGATTACAGCAGGAAATGGTTTCAGACACTTTTAATATCGCCACTTAATAATATCGATATTAAGGATCTTATCCCATCAATAAAATGTGATGCCTTAGTTGTGCCTGGCGCACACATTTTCCATGGGCGGAGGAGGATGTTGTCTGAAAATTTAAACCATTAATGATATTATTGTGTCGTTATGACACAATTTTTGCCACATCTGATAAAGTCCTTGGTGATTCATTCAACATCTAGATAGTTGGTGGCATGCTTACCATAGTAACATCACACAGTTCTACACACATTTGGTTAAAAAGGTTCATTCCTGGTTCAAGTAAAAGAGACAGGGTGAATCTGAAGGCAGGATGACAGGAACAGAGGTAGAGGCTGAACATTTAGGTAAAGTTGACTGGTGTGTTTGAGGTTGCCCTTGGGGTTCATATCACCACAATACATATGTATAAGTACATTGACATATATGCTTCTTTTTAAAAATTTTATTTAATAAAAAATATATATATTTTTAAAAATTGAGCCAGATAGCTCTAGTGGCTCCCCAAACAACAAACTCCAGGTTTGCATAGGATGCAACCATGGCAATTAAAGTGGAATCATAGTGCTCTAACTGTGTAGTGTGAAAGGCCCCCAGTTCATTATCACATATTGGCTCTCTGGCTAGGGATCAGCAGACTAAACCTATATCTCTACTAAGAGATTAATGATCCCTGTGCCAGAATCCCCAGTGAACCCATGAGGCCCCTTTGGTACACCAAAGTTGTTCAGCTGGGCTGCTACTGCTGCTGAGTAGAGGCAGCTTCTTTCTCATCTCTGACTGAAAACTGCCAGTTCCTCCTGTAAATCACATTGCCAGAATAACCACTTTAATCAGTTTTCCCTCTCTTCCTTGCCTGGCAAAACATTTGTTGCCAGGGTTTTGCAATGACAGCCCTGAATAGATGCATGTGGAGTTGTAGGAAACTGGAGGTGGGAAGAGGCGGGACTTTCACCCTCCACACTCTCCTCTCTGACAGGACAGATTACATGCTTCCTGCTCACTTTAGGTAGAAAAGAAGCTGGTGACAAAGGTAATTAGCCTTGTTCTCTCTGCCTGCCAAGCTGCTCTTAAGAACTCTTAAGAAAGCACCATTTTGTTTCAGAGATTTCCCACCTACCACAGACATGATGACAAACTGAGGAGGACATCACAAGCCCTAAAAGGTTATGCTTTCCCTGAATACAGAGGTGAGAATCTTGCAGCCTCCAAATGTTGGAGGATTTCAAGTCCCAAGAGCCCTTGCTAGCTTAAGCAATGCTGGGAGTTTCAGTCTAACAGCAGGAAGGGAGACACACCATTTCTACCTCTACCATTAAGCTTCCTTTAAACTGTGGGGTAGAAATTCCTCTGAGTTAGATTGGAAGCAATTGCAGGTGGAAGAGACTTTATCAGACGCAGCAAATATGGCATCATAAGGATGCCTAATGATCCCGAAAGGGTGCGCAAACCAGATGACGTCACCCTTTCACAATCATATCTTGTTAAAAAGCCATACTTTTTTATTGATGGCCAAAGCCATCAATAGATCAGCCGTAGCAATTTGTTGCCAGCATTGCCGATGTTTGAATCCGTATGCCATTGTATTCGTATAAATGCAGCATCAATGGGCAAACACTTAACGGTTGAGATCATGACATCCCATCTTCAAAAAGGGGATGCTCTTTTTATGCCCCATTTACTTGGGACTTTTTACATGCATTTTAGTGTTTTGATGTATTTTTTTCTGTGGTTTTTCCCTTTTATTTTTAAATTTCATGCTAGCGTCTTCTCGTGAGAATCTGGGAGATTTCAACCCCGGAAGTAAATGAAGTTTTGTTTGTGCTCCATTTATGCCAAGGACGTCCCATGGACGCTTCCAATGGTAGGTCTGGCAGTGGGGGGGTCTTTTGCCAGCATAATAATGCCACACTTTATGCCAGCAAAAGAACTGGGGGGGGTCATCTGATAAAGTCCCTGCATTCCTTAAATTTGCAGGCATACGTTCCTCTCCTTGTTCCACTCCAACCTATTACCAGTTTTGCCCAGCTTCTGTTTTAGACAGGATGAAAGAGCCCACTACTGGAGCTTACGTTGGGCAATTGACTGGAGACGGTAAAGATGGAAGAGGAGCTATAAAATCATTTTGCAAAGTTCTTTATAATCCCCCTCACACAAACACCCCAAATCCCTTAATCCTACTGCCTTGACTTCTGTTGGAATTTAGAACAACAACGAAATCTCAGGTATAGTAATACAGTTGTCCCTCCACATTCGCGAACTTGACATTCGCGGTTTCGGTTATTCGCGGTTTTGGGAGGGCCCCCCCGGCCCCCCCCAAAACCGTGACACGGGGCCTCCAGAGGCCCCGTGAAAGACCTGGGGAGGGGTGGGGAGGCCTTCGCGGGACGCCCGGAGGCCCTCCGGAGGCCCCGCGAAGGCCTGGGGAGCGGTGCGAAGGCCTTCGCGGGACCCCTGGAGGCCCTCCGGAGGCCCCGCGAAGGCCTGGGGAGCGGTGCGAAGGCCTTCGCGGGACCCCTGGAGGCCCTCCGGAGGCCCCGCGAAGGCCTGGGGAGGGGTGGGGAGGCCTTCGCGGGACCACCGGAGGCCCTCCGGAGGCCACGCGAAGGCCTGGGGAGCAGTGCGGAGGCCTTCGCGGGACTACCGGAGGCCCTCCGGAGGCCACGCGAAGGGGTGGGGAGGGGTGGGGAGGCCTTCGCGGGACCCCCGGAGGCCCTCCGGAGGCCACGTGAAGGCCTGGGGAGGGGTGGGGAGGCCTTCGCGGGACCCCCAGAGGCCCTCCGGAGGCCCCGCGAAGGCCTGGGCAGGGAGGGAGGAAGGGCCGGGGAGACCTCCGCGGGGCCTAGCAAGGCCCCGCGAAGGCCTGGGGAGGGAGGGAGGGAGGGCTGGGGAGACCTCCGCAGGGCCTAGCAAGGCCCCGCGAAGGCCTGGGGGGGAGGGAGGGAGGGCCAGGGAGACCTCCGCGGGGCCTAGCAAGGCCCCGCGAAGGCCTGGGGAGGGAGGGGGAGGGGTGTTTGTTATTCGCGGATTTTTCACATTCGCGGGGGTCCGCGGAACAGAACCCCCGCGAATGTGAAGGGACGACTGTATTTCCTTTTATTCTGTTACCCAAAAAGCCCTTGTAAATTCCAAGAAAATATCGAGTTTCTAATATGTTGGGGAAATTAGCAGCAACTCGACCTTAGCAATGCGAAAGGGGGCAACAGAGAGTGGTTGAGAGACAAGCCAGAGACCTGGTTCCTGTGGGGTTCACACAACTTGATGAACAAACCATAGGCCAAGGTTTGTTTCGCTACTCCTGCCTCAAATGGTAACATTTAACCAGCATGCACCAACTTACTGGCTTGCCCTTGGCAAGGTGGAAAACTCTTGCATTCTGGGATGTATGAAAAGCACAATCCTATAATGCTGATTCAGAGATATAAGTCCCACTGAGATAAGAAGGTATTACTTTTTAGACCAAAGCAAGCACCTTAGAGTGTTATGTGTTAAAGATGAAGTGATTGTTGTTTCTAATACCTTCCTTCCTTCCTTCCTTTCTTTCTTTCTTTCTTTCTTTCTTTCTTTCTTTGAGCATAGTTCTAACTGGCCAAGTAAGACAGAGAGTAGCTGAAGCTGTGCTGAATCCATCCCTTGCCAGCCTAGAAATACTGGAAATGATTATAAATTTGTCCCTTGGCTGGCGGGGAGTTTGACCCTGGTATAACCTGGATCCATCTTCTTCTCACTCCTTGTATGCTCCTTTTTTGGCTCTTCTAGCAGCTGATCTTATCCAGCAGAGTGGTTATTCTGGCAGATTGTTCTGTCAGCAAATCTCTGAGATCAGCTGGCAGGAGGGTTCTGACAGCAGAATGTCATTTCTGCCAACAGAAGAGGCTTGTGGATGCATCTTTACTCTCTATAGATGAAATATCTTTCATAAGGACTGTGCTACTCATTCATTGCTTAGATTTGAGGGATGACGTACAAGGAGGTATCCTGTTGTAACAATACTCTTCATCCTCAACTGCAAAAACTATCATCCTTCACCCTGGTTCACTCATAATTGGCAATAATTTGATATCAATCTGGTCAACCCTAGGCCAAAATGCTGGGACTAGCACATAGGAAGTCAAGAAGGGGCCCCACAAATTCCCCAAACATTCACATCTCTGATACAACCAGTTAACATCTCTTTTGATGTAGGAAAAGGTTCTTCCTGCTTTGTTAGAAGTTTCTTCTTCGTGGTCTCTGTGAATCCACACATAAAGGTTTAATCCTGCGCCTGCACAGTAGCATTCAGAAGTCGTTAGAGTCAATAGCTATTTAATTGAATTTTGGTGGTAATCCCGCCCACCATCCCTCTAGGCTATATAGGCCCTCCTCAAGCCCGCCTTCTCAGTTCCTTTCTTTCCGCCGCGTTAGCAGCACGAGGAACTTTGTTGGAGTCTTTAGTCTTTAGTCTAGTATTTTCTAACCCACCCCCCCAACGGCTTTGCATCCCGGATTTGGACCTTCAGACTGTCTTTGGTAACCCCTCAGATTCTGGACTGGTTTTTTGGCGATTCTTCTCGGTACGACCTCAGAATTGATCTCGGACTTCGAACTCGTGAGTGTCCCTATTTTGTTGATGATGGCGTCGACGGGCTTCTTTAAGACCTGTTTAACCTGTGGGGTGAAAATGCCTGAGTCAGACGGGCATTCTAATTGCTTGATATGCCTGGGAGAGAGACATGATGTCCGATCCTGTCGCCACTGCAATGCCTTTACCCCTCAGGCAAGGCGTAACAGGGATAAAAGGCTGAAGGCCCAACTATATGAGCACGTTTTGTCGGGCTCAGCCTCCTCATCGGCCCAGAGGGCCTCGATACCGTCGGGTTCGTCACAGGCCCATAAGCAACCATCGAAGGAGGCTTCCAAACCCAAATCCCGGGATCAGGATAAAGTGGGGGATAAGAGCATGTCCTCGAAACTGAGGAAGCCCGACTCTGATACCGCGGACGGTACCGCCCCGAAAGGCACCGCCGGTACCGCTACACAAGACCGGCAGAAGGACAAACACAAAGCGGTGAGACTTACCTCTCCGAAGGCCACACCGCAAGATGAGCCCCCGAAGAAGAAGAAAAGGAAGTCCGATGATACCCTCTCGAGTGCCACACAGAGAGGTCGAACCCCAGCACAACTGGACCGCTCCCCAGGCCAGAGTTCCCCGGTGGTCTCCCTGCTCAGACTCAGCCTCTCCAAGCTCAGATCACTGTCGAGAGAACCATCTCCGTCATCTGCAATGGATGATCGGGACCGTGAGCTATCGGAAGGCAAGTTCCAGGAACCGGATCTCAAAATTGTGGAGGTGTCGACCAGTTTGGTTGAGAGGGAAGGATGTCGCCGGTCCCGCTCAAAGTCAGCCACCCCGGCATCCCATCGGTCCCGCTCACCTCAGACGATTCCATCTCGATCGGTCTCACGCTCGAGGTCCCGATCGCCGCAACCCCACAGGCCGCCCACTCTACACCGGTCTCCGTGTCGCTCCCGGTCCTGCTCTCAAGGCTGACCCTGCTCTCCGGAAAGATCACCACGGCGGTCTCGCACCCCCCGGCAGTCCTGCTCGCTGAGACAATCTCCGCATCGATCCCGGACACCTTGGCGATCCCGCTCACCTCAGAGGCCCCGCAGGTCCCGTTCCCCGAGACGGAGGCGTCGGTCCCGCTCGCCATGACGACCTCGGTCCCGATCAGCCTCTTCGGGTTCATACATCTTCGACCTGGGAACATTGGAAGAGGAATGGCTGTGGGATCGATACAGCTACTTATACTACGACCGCCCTCCTAGATACCATCGGTATCACCCTTTCAGTCGCTACTGGGACCACGACCCTCGGCACGCCTACTATGAAGATACCTTCAACCCCTCGCCACGCTACAGATACAGGAGACACAGGGATCGCCCTCGGTCCCCACCGCGCACCCCAGAGAAGGAGCGCCACCAACCCGTCACTAGACCACCAACGGAGTCTACATCCAAATCGGGGACCGGTACCGTACCCATGGATTCCAGGAAAGGGAAGGAGCTCCCCCCACCGAAATCAGTATCCAGATCCCCCTCGAGAGAGAGACCGGCCCCGAGAGGCTCACCATTGGGGAACATGATACCGTCCAGACCGCATAAGATAGGATGGCCAGAGATCCCGGTGTCGCCGAGAAGGTCTCCGTCGAGGACCCCCTTGGCTCACTCCTCGGAGTCGGATTCAAGATCCTCTACTCCATCCCCGAGACCATCGCCGGTACCAGGGGGAGCCAGGCCGGACCCTCCGTCCCCCACGGACAATATGAAGGCTTTCGCCAACTTCATGCACAGACTAGCCGGCACCCAGGGAATTAAAACCACTCAACCTGAAAAAGAAGTGGATGATCCCATATTTGAGGACTTACAGCAAAGGGCACCGTCCCTCCCCTCCCTATCGATCTCTCCTTACTTACTGCAGGTGTTAAAGTCATCCTGGGCGACACCCTCTTCAACGCCACCCACATCCAGACGCCTGGACCACCTGTACCGAGTGTGCACGGATTCAGCGCCATGGCTTTTGCTCCACCCCAAACCAAACTCGGTAGTGGTCGAGACGGCCCAGATGAAAACCTCTCAGAGATTACACTCCACCCCATCTGACAAAGAAGGCAAGAAATTAGACGCCATAGGGCGCAAGTTCTATTCCTCTGCCTGCCTCCTCACTAAGATGACATCTTATGCAGCATGTATGGGGGCTTACCAGAAGTTCCTCTGGGACGCTCTGTCTGTACATATCTCAAAGCTGTCGGTACAGGACCAAAGGATCGTCAACTCCTTCAGGGAGGAAGGCCTGGCGCTGGCGGGATACCAGCGGCAAGTCGCCAAACATATAGCCGAGTGTATAGGAAAGATCATGGCCAATTCCATTGCGGTCCACTGTCACACTTGGCTCTGATCATCGGGACTGTCCCATACAGCATGCTCCATCATTGAGGACCTCCCCTTCGATGAACTCGGCCTGTTCCATGCAGACACTGACTTGAAGCTGGAACATGCAGAGAAAATGAGGTCAACGGCCAAGAAGTTTGGCCTACCCATCACCCACCAACCTTTGAGACCACGATTGCCTTTTCGCAGGCCAGGGTCCTCATACAGAAAAAGATTTAGCCCACCACCCTCCCGGTCATGCCAATTGTCTTCTTACCAAGAAATTCCAATCCTTCAAGCCCAAACCCCACTTCAGTAAAAGGAAGACGGAGCCATCCAAACAGCGAGCTTGACTCCGAAGAGCCACTACCACCCTTGGATATCAACATCTCCCCTTTACTCCATACTTCACCCTCCCCTGCCAGCCGCCTCTACGATGCATTCCACTCATGGCAGCTCATCACCTCAGACCGCTGGGTCCTGAACATCATACGGAGAGGGTACTACATAGATTTCAAGGAACTCCCACCTCCAGCCCCTCACAGGGTAACCCCACCATCCCTGCCCATCATAGAAGAAGTCAACAGTCTTCTATAAAAAGGTGCCATAGAGCATGTTCCCCGTTCAAAGACGGGAGGCCTATTCCTCTCCAGATACTTGGTTATCGAAAAGAAAGATGGAGGATTCCGTCCCATCCTGGACTTAAGAGACCTGAACTCCTTTGTCCACCCATGGAAGTTCTGCATGGTTACACTTCCATCCATCCTCCCTTTTTTGAGAAAAGGAGACTGGTTTGCCACCCTGGATTTGAAGGACGCCTACTTTCATATCCCGATTGCATCCTCCCACAGGAGATTCCTCGCCTTTGTGGTCGGCAGCACGGCCTTCCAGTTCAGAGTTTTGCCATTCGGCCTCTATACGGCTCCAAGGGTCTTCACAAAATGTATGGCTGTGGTAGTGGCTTGGCTCAGAAAAAAAGATATCGTAGTATTCCCGTATCTGGACGATTGGCTTTTTACAGCTCCCTTAGCCGAAAAACTGGACAGAGACATCAGCTTGGCCCTCGACTGGCTCGAACACCTAGGACTGATGGTGAATTACGAAAAATCATACCTTCAGCCCTCCCGGACTGTCAGGTTTATAGGGGCCTCTCTAGATTCCATCACAGGAAAAGCATTCCTCCCAGACAACTGATTTCAGATGCTGCGCGCAACAGTACAGAAGTGCATAGGGTGAAGGAGATCCACGGTGCGAGACATACAACAAGCCTTAGGCCACATGGCCTCCACCACAGCAGTCACACCTCTCGCACGACTATGCATGAGACCCTTACAAAGCTGGTTCATCGTGAGGTTCAGACCGTTTGCTCATGGTCCACTCAAACTACTCACCATTCCCCGCCCACTCAGGAAGTCCCTCCTCTGGTGGACGGATCCACGTGCAGTCCAGCAAGGTTCCCAATTTGAGCAACTGAATCCCACGAGGGCTATCACGACGGACGCCTCACTGTCGGGCTGGGGAGCGCACTCCGACAGACTGTCCATCAGGGAGCGCTGGTCACGGAAGGAGGGAGCCCTACACATCAACGCCCTAGAGCTACTAGCTGTGTTCAAGGCCGTGAGGGCGTTCGAACCCTCCCTGAAGGGTCAGGTGGTACAGGTGGCCTCAGACAACACTAAGACTGTGTTCTACATAAACAAACAAGGAGGAACACACTCACGGACGTTACTCCACCTCTCCCTGGACCTTTGGGAGTGGTGTGTAGAATCAGACATCATCCTATTAGCCATACACGTCCCAGGCCAGAACAACGAACTGGCGGATGCGCTCAGCAGATCGACCACCAGCAATCACGAGTGGTCGCTGAATCACCAGGTCCTTCTCTCTCTCTTCTCGCAGTGGGGCACCCCAGCGATAGACCTCTTTGCCACCAAGGACAACGCAGTGCGCCCATTATTCTGCTCCAGAGGCCGCCGATCACGGGACAGCCTAGGGGATGCATTCCTATGGCACTGGGAGGGCCCTCTGCTTTATGCCTTCCCTCCCTTTCCCCTCATATCCAGAGTGATCTCGAAGGTACAACAGGACAAAGCCAAGTGCATCCTAATAACCCCATGGTGGCCTCTCCAACATTGGTTCGCACCGCTGCTCAGAATGGCATGGGGATGATACAAGAGCCTCCCGCAGACACCGGACTTGCTATCAATGGTGAACGGCCAGATCCTTCACCCGGACCTCAAGCAGATTAACCCAACAGCCTGGCTGATCACAATGTGAACTCCCTTTTGGAGGCAGCACAGAGGATCATCAAAGCTGCTCACCGCCCATCATCAGTGAGAGCCTATAACTACAAGTGGAAAAAATTCTGTTCCTTCCTAGAGGAGGAGGGAATCCTGCTGAGTCAAGCGGGCCCCTCCAATCTGATGGACTTCCTGGCTTCTTTCTCAAACAGGAATTTCTCTACCTCTTCAATCAAAAGCTATGTGGCGGCTGTGTCCTGGCATTTGCAACGCCTGGGCAAGCCATCGTGTTTTCGGGATCCCAGGATCAAGCCCTTCCTTAAAGGATATACCAACTTGCACCCCCCTGCATTGGGACCCATTCCCGCATGGAGTCTTGAGATAGTCTTAGCAGCCCTGTCTAAGACCCCCTTCGAACCGATAGCCACATGTGACCTTCACCTTGTTTCCATGAAGATGGCGTTCCTAGTCGCAATCACGTCAGCAAGACGAGCCAGCGAACTGTGTGCTTTCCGGGTTGATCCACCGTATACCCGTTTTCACCGAGACAAGGTGGTACTACGGCTGGACATTGCCTTCCTGCCTAAAGTGGTATCCTACTTCCACCTCAACCAGGACATCGTATTGCCAGCATTCTTCCAGCACCCGTCGGATGACCTACAACGGACCCTCCACCATCTGGATGTAAGACAGGCCCTAGCCATCTACATACAGAGGCCTTCACAGCTAAGGAAAACCAATAGGCTCTTCGTCTGCTATGCGGGCCCGAGGAGAGGCGAGCCAGTGTCTTCACAACGGTTTTCAAAGTGGGTGTCTGCAGCGATCAAGCTAGCCTACCAAACTCTGGGGAAACGGCTGCCGGAACCCGTCCGCAACCATTCGACCAGAGCTACCTCCACCTCTACAGCATTCCTGAATGGGGTGCCTATCCAGGACATCTGCAGGGCGGCCACCTGGGCAACCCCCCTGACCTTTGTTAAGGTGTATAAGGTGGACTCGGCTTCCAGAGAGGACGTGGCACTGGGCCATGCAGTCCTCATGTCTTATGTTGCACAGGGATCCCGGCAGGGATCATAATCACTCAGACACCGGAGACTGGTGTCTCTCAGCTACCTCTTCCAGTAAATAAAGTAACCATTGTTGTTTATTTTCAATCCTAACCTAGTCTATGGTTTCCCTTTCTCCTTCCTCTTAGATAGGACACCCCTCCTCCTAGATATAAGCTTGCTAATCTACCCTTTATGTGTGGATTCACAGAGACCACGAAGAAGAAGGACAGGTTGCTTACCTGTAACTGTAGTTCTTTGAGTGGTCATCTGTGAATTCACACAATCCCACCCATCCTCCCCTCTGGTGTCCTAGGCTATCTCCTCGGGGGGAAAAAAGAGAAGGGGAGATAAATTGCTCCTGACCGTGGGCTGCAACCGCGGCTATTCGGAACTGAGAAGGTGGGCTTGAGGAGGGCCTATGTATCCTAGAGGGATGGTGGGCGGGATTACCGCCAAAATTCAATTAAATAGCTATTGACTCTAACGACTTCCGAATGCTACTGTGCAGGGGCAGGATTAACCCTTTATGTGTGAATTCACAGATGACCACTCGAAGAACTACAGTTACAGGTTAGCAACCTGTCCTTTCATTGCCATGCTAAACCTGTTCACCTTCCTCATATCTGCAAGTCAATAGGAAGGTAGCCTGTCAGTCATCCCACCCAAAGATACCCCCATTTCTCAGTTCCTGGCTAGCCTGGAATCCCTTTGTTTCCATCAATGGGAACCATCTGAAGACAAATGTTTCTATTGTGCAGATGGCACCTTGAATTCCCAGTTTGTTGGTCAGATCCCACTTTCCTCCTGAACCCACCTCACTTCATCCCTTGATTCCCCTCTCCCTGTGCCTCCTCTCCTATCCCACTAATGCTTCCCTGGCCTCCTACCAGCTGCCTTCTCCCTTCTATAACTTTAACTCCCCTTCCTAAGTTCTGCCTGCCCCACTTTCTGTGCAGCCCTAAAGCCTAAGTCTAAACCCACCTCTAACTCTTTCCTGTTTTACTTCAATAGTCCTGTTTGCTTGATTAAATGAGTTTGTGTGTGTGTGTGTGAATGTCTTTTGAGTCAGTTAAATAAAGTTTCATCCGTTATTTGTATCCCTGACTCCGTGTTTATTCCTGGCTCTTGGTATACACAAAGTTAAAGATTCCAAAAGTTATGCAGCCTCTCACACTGCCATTTGAGTTGCTTTAATTCCACAATATAAGATCGATACACCAGTGGACATTTCCATGGACATGAAAATTTTGCATAACACTGTATTGCTTCTCTGTGCAATGCCCATTGCCCCAGCTGTTCTGGGGTAGAGACCTGTCCCTCTCCCTTGGGTTCACAAGGGCACTCAGAACAGGCCTGATTGCAGCCCCATGGCAGAACAGTGGCCCAAGTCAGACAGAGGAATTGGATGATGCCTTTCTAAAACAGATGACCACACACAGAGAAAGGAGAGATGTAGTAGTGATGGGTGACTTCAACTATCCTGATATTTGCTGGAAATCTAACTCAACCAAAACTTCAAGGTCTAGCAAATTCCTCACTTGCCAGGAAGACAATTTCATGGTCTAAAAGGTAGAAGAGGTAACAAGGGGGTCAGCTATTTTAGATCTGATCCTAACCAACAGGGATGACCTGGTTAATGCGGTGCAAGTGGTGGGATCCTTAGGTGAGAGTGATCATGTTCTCCTGGAGTTTGTTATACAATGGAAAGGAGAGGCCAGGCATAGTCAGACACGCATTCTTGACTTTAGGAGAGCTGATTTCAATAAACTCAGGGAAATACTGAGGGTGATCCCATGGTCAGGAATACTAAAAGAAAAGAAACCTCAAGACGGATGGGACTTTCTCAAAAGGGAGATACTGAAGGCACAATTTCAAAACATTACCATTGAGGAAGAAAAATGGGAGGTGTCTCAAGAAACCAGGATGGATGACTAAAGAACTTTCAACGGAGCTAAGTTTTAAACGGAACATGTATAGGAAATATAAACAGGGGGAAATCACCAAAGAAGAATTCAAACAGATAGCAAACATGTGTAGGAGTAAAGTTAGAAAAGCTAAAGTGCAGCATGAGCTCAGGATTGCTAGAGAGGTTAAGAACAATAAAAAGGGTTTTTGGGGGGTATGTCCGCAGCAAAAGGAGGAAGAAGGAAATGGTAGGGCCACTACACGGAGAAGATGGCAAAATGCTAACAGGGGACAGAGAAAAGGCAGAATTACTCAACACCTTCTTTGCCTCACTGTTTTCACACAATCGCATTTGTGTGTGTGTGTGTGTGTGAGAGAGAGAAAGACAGGGAGAGTGGGTGAGGGGAAGAGGGGCTTGATGGGGGGATAGCTCCTCCGTGGCTGAAAGGGCTTTTGGAAGAAGAGGCATGAAAACTAGCAGGCCTTCCTCAGAGGAGGAAAAGATCTGAGCACTCTCTCTCTCTCTCTCTCTTTCCCTCCCTCCATCTCATCTTCCCCCAGATGTGCTTGGGAGGCCACGCCCCCCTCACCTTTGCCTGTCTGAACCAAAAGTGAAAATATAAACAGAGCAACTGATTTCCCAATAAATCATCTAAACTACCCCGCACTGGTGCGAAAAAGCGCTAAAGCACAAACTATCGCAATAAAAACTGCCGTGTAATTAAGCCTCAGGTTTTAATCTGAACAGTAAAGTCGCTATCCAAGGTGTTGAACCTCTTTGGGAAATAGGGTTCAGCAACTTAGTCAGCTGCTTTAAAGTCTGGAGTAAAGCCCAGAGTGGATTCACTCTGGGGAGTGGACCACCCCACTGACATGAAAGCCACCAGGCTTCCAGGGTCCGTTGCCACACCACACAATTATAGCACTATAATTCCACTTTAACTATCATGGCAACATCCTATGAAATCCTAGAGCTCGTAGTGTGGAGAGGGACTAGAATTCTCTGGCTAACAATTCTAAATGCTCCTCCCTAAACTACAGATCCCAGGATTCCAAAGGATGGAACTGTGGCGGTTAAAGTGGAATCATAGTGCTATAGCTGTATAATGTGAAAGGGCCCCATCATTACTTTTCTTTCCCTCCACCCTGATTCTTCCTGTACTATTTTGACTCCCTATGCTAATCTAGTTTGTGAACAAATGTTGCTCCTCCAGTTCTGAATTCATGTTAACGATACAGCAAGTGGCGATCTCTGCATATGAACAGCTGGATGTATTTTGCTCTCCTTGGTCTAAGCAAACAAGGAGACAGTTATGAGAAATACTTTTACCAGAGCATGGCAAACATTCCTACTTCCATTAGAGCCATATAATGTTTCAAGACACGTTTTACACACACACACTAAAGAAAAAATGTGGAGCCAAACTGGCTTTCAGCATATCTGTTTTGTTGAGAGCTCTTCACTTAAAATCACAGATTCAGAGGAGTGGAAGATGGCTGTGTTCCACCTTTTCCTTCTTGATGACTGCACTGAGCAGGTGAAAAGTGTTTCTTGACAAAGGCTGTAATTGTAAAAAAATTATGCATTTGGAATTGTTCAGTTGCCAAATGTTTCTGAACTCATTATGCTCTCAGGCACAGGGAATTTTTTCAAAGCAAGAGACTAGGCATGAAAATGTGGTCAACAAAAAGAATAATATTGTGTTAAACTTTAAAAAATGGCAGAACAGAGCAGTTTTCTAGAGCTTAGTTACAAGTAGAGCTTTGGAAATTTACTTTTGGAACTACAATACCCAGAATCTTCCAGCCAGAAGAGCCACTGTCTATTTTATATTTTACACTTTTTAAAAAATGCCAATAGCTTCCCTTTCTGTGCCCCCATTGTCTTTGTTCTGCTCCTTCACGTGGACTAATGACATACTCAAGAAACACACGGTTCTACTCTCCTTTTTGTATGATAGCAATCATTTGCAAAATTTGGAGCAGAACAGTAGTTGCTAATTTATTTTGAAGGTGACAGGCTGGAAAGAGATTACCCTTTGTTTGTTTTTGTAGCCTAAACTCAGTGTGCTGTGTCTCCCTGCTATGAAAACGTATTTTGTACACTGTTAAAAACTGGTACCAAATGCTTCCCTCAGTGGGCGCTGCAGCAAGTAGGGAGTAGGGTATATTGGCAATAGTGTTCCTGGGTGGTTATGCCTTTTGCTTCATGGGTTCACTCCAAATGATATATCCAATTAAGTACCTTTGCAGCAGGAATCTGAAATAGGGTGACCACTTATGCATTGCCAAAAAAAGATGACAAATATTTCCAAAAAAGAGGATGCAGACTTCCGTAACACCTACATATATACAGAACCAAACGTAGAGTCATAACCATAGAATCATAGAGTTGGAAGAGACCACAAGGGTCATTCAGTCCAACCCCCTGCCATGCAGGAAAACATGATTGTTATGAATTAAACAGAAATACACAGCAGCTCATTCTGATGGGCAGGGCAATGATTTCACTTTAACTGCCATGGCTGCATCCTATGGAATCCTGAGATTTGTCTTTTGAGGTGGCACTAGAGGCGCTCTCTGGCTGAGAATTCCTAGTTCCCCTCCCTTATCTGAAAATCCCAGGATTTCATAGGATGCAGCCGTGGCAATTAAAGTGGAATCATGGTGCTGTAATAGTGTAGTGTGGAAGGGCCCCTGGTGACTTGTATGCCTGTTCAATCTGCTGTCCAAGGCCTGTATCCTTTTGGCCTTCCTGACTGGAGTAGACCTACTGAATCAATTGAGAAATGACGTATCAAATATGAGTCTCATGGACTTAGTAAGTCTACTCTAATTATGACTGCCTATAAAATTTAAGCCCAGGTGTTAAGTGCTGATGGGCAACCTCAGAGGCTCCAGTCTCCCTTCTTATGCCCCCTCCACTCACTTTAAATTGGACTAAGACTGGGCAGCTCTTCAAACAGAGGGCAACTTCAAATAAAATTGAGAGCAACAGAGAACCATTCAAATAGAGGACACATGGGCCTAAATCCAGTTGGTTGTTTCAATTAGAGTACATGCATTGAATCTGTTGTTTACATGGTCTATGTA
Organism: Gambelia wislizenii; assembly: GCA_030847615.1. NCBI lineage: Eukaryota > Metazoa > Chordata > Lepidosauria > Squamata > Crotaphytidae > Gambelia > Gambelia wislizenii. The sequence continues at coordinate 343,407,315 of JAUMIR010000001.1, forward strand.
ATTGCCACTGTTCAATGGGACTGCTCTAGTTGGGACTACAAACAGGATTCAGGACATGGCAACCTTAATCTAGAACCTTGTGTATATGAGTTGATCCCAGAAAATACTACGTGGATAATTCATTTAAACTAAAGGAGAGCAACACAGATGAGTTGAGAATGAAATGCACATTTCTATTTTTTTTTATTATTTGTTTTAAGGCTGGATTTGCTCTGGTATGTTACATTAAGAAGGAATGATCTGTTAAACAGACATTTCTTCTAACAATGCAGGATAGCTTCTGTTTATTGATTTGCAATTTAACTTGCATTTCCCTCTGTCGTTTCAAAAAAGCATCTGGATTGAGGGTTTTAGAGGCTGCACATTTATTTACATTTAATTGATTAAGTAATCAATGAATTGGCTCAAAGGCAGAAGATTAATCCAAAATTCTTTAATTGGGTGGCAGAACTACTGCACACACATCTAATATTCATTCCCAGTCATCTATATCTATGCTTCTGATTTCTCAAAACTCTCATAGATAGGCTTGACCTTTCCATATGTATGCCTTATGGGAAAGATTTGGGACACCCATGATATATATGCAAAATGTTTTGTTGGAATAATAGGCTCAGCATCTTGAATGCATCCACTTCTTCCCTTCACATTCTGATCTTGAGCACAAAGGGGTCTCATTCATACTGACAACATTTCTATCTGTTATACATTTACATGAGGGAGGAGCAACCATGGCTTTCTACATGTTTCTGAACTGAAACTCCCATAATCCTCCTCCTTTGGTTAGGCTGGCTAAAACTGATGGGAGTTGCAGGCCAGAAACATCTAGAAGCCGACAGCTGCCCAGTTCTGATTTACACAGTAAGAGCATCTTTCTTTAAAATGTGGTCCTGATTCCTGAATTGTAGCAGTTGGTGCTATCTCCATTGTATCCCCTACCTTAATATGTAGATAACCCAACTCTATTATTCCTTTCCACCTCAACCCAAGGAAGCAGTTTCTTTTCTAAACCACTGGCTGTCATCAGTAATGGACTGCATGAGGGCAAACAAATTGAATCTTAATCCAGACTAGACAGAGATGGTTCTGGGGTTTGTTTCCACTATTAAAACCCCCAATTTCCCCTGAAAATTCCCCCAAATCTGGGACAATAAGGCCATACAAAGCATGGCCCAGATTTGAGGCATTTGGAGGTATTTTACCTTGATGCAGACTATGTTGGATTCAGGGTTTGCTCTGCATTTTTGTCCACTGTCGCCACCACTATGACCATTTTAAAGCTCAGGAGGCCAGTTCCTGGCCTAAGGAAGAGGTTTTCTCCCTTCCCCTGACTCAGCAGCACTGGTTCCTCCCACTGTCTGCTCTCCTTTTGCTTGCTTCAAGTGCCTCTGTCACTTGCTTCAAGCACTTCTTCCTGAAACGGGTGAACAGGAGAGTGGGTGGAGGCAGTGCTGCTGAACCAGGGGAAGGGAGAAAACCTCTCCCTATGGCTGGCCACAAAGCAAGCAATGGGCAAGTGGAGAATAGGCAGAAGCAGCGTTGCCAAGCCAGAGGAAAGGAGAAGACCTCTCCCTTCAGCTGGAAACCTTGCCTCCTGAGCTTTAAAGTGGTCACCATTGTCACAGCAGTGGTGACAGATGAAACTCCACAAGGACAGCCAGATAGTGAAGACAAGTACTTGACGTCCCTGTGGAGAATAAATACTGCATAGGGCTTTGGGGAGGATGCAGGGGCATGAGGGGCAGTACTCCACTTGGAGTTTTTACCCCACATGTAGACAAATCCTGTCAAAAGACAACCCTGAACATGAGAGTTAAGTTTTTGTTGGTGGCCAGGACTGCATTCACACAGTTAAGACTTGTATACAAGCTGCACCTGTTCCTTGTGGCATCAGAGCTGGCCACAGTGACTCATGCCTTAGGGCCTGTCTACAGGGCAAAAATAAATATGAACGGTGTAAGAAAGATCAGCGACCAATTCACATGGCCATTCACACAAATACGTGTCATTCAGAGTGAGGTGGGCGGCAAAACTCACTCTAAAGTCTGTTTGCGGTGAGTCCAGGGCTTCATATGGAAATCCATACGATGTATGAATGTGCGATCGTTTGACCACTCATGTTTGCTCAGATACAAACAGGCAGGGGAATCTGATTGGCTGGACAAGCACAGGGGGCGGGGCTAGGAAAGAGGGGAATCGGCAGTTGGATTTCCGGCTAAGTGCAAGTTCAGTAAGTCCATGAAACAGTGATTTTTCTCTTTTTTCAATTTATTTTTTGTGTAAATAGGTAAAAACAATTGTGCACACCACAGGAAACCTTTTTTTAAAAAAATATTGGTGGCAGATTTAAAATCACGAGTAACCATTTGCAGCCGCCAGCTGGCTTGGGGGTCATGCAGAGTTTAGTCACCCATGCCTGTCTCCCCCCCACACCCACATGTCTTTCTCCCCCACTACGTACACATGCCTTAGAACACCCTTCTCCCGGTGCTGGGACTTGCTGAGTCTCCCACTGCTGCAGTCTTCAGGAGTGGCTGCCGTGGCTGCCAAGAAATAATAAAAAATCATAGGCATCCAGGTAGGAGTCCCCCTGGAAGGGTTCCTTTGCAGAGAGGACATCCCTGCAGAATGCCCAGCGGGCAGAAGTAGGAGGTGGCTAGGGCCGGTTTGACCATACCGCCAAATCAACATCTGCGGGTGGGGGGCTCACAGCCAGGGCCCCCCGCCCTCATCCTAAACCTCCTCCTGCAAAAACCTTCTGCTGGCTTAAAAAAAACAAACACAGCATCTCCCAAACTGGAAAAAGAAAGAGAAAGAAAAAGAAAAAAGAAAAAGAGCGAGCTGCCCTCCCTGTGGCTGAAGCTGGAGGGAGTTTGCTGCTCCCTCGCCCCCAACTCCCAGGATCATCAAAACACAAGCCAGCCAGGCGTGTGTCAGAGAGGGATGAGTGTGTGTGAGAGAGAGAGGCGGGGAGGGAAGTGTGAGGGTTATCTCTTTCCTATTTCTCCTCTGCTCTCTCTTCAGAAAGGGCTTCTTTCCTTCTTTCTTTCTTTTCTTTCCTTCCTTTTCCTTCCTTCCACATAGATCCCCTCCACTCCATCTTTCCAGCTGCTCTTAACATGACCTGGTTTCTCTCCCCTCCCTCCCTTTCCCCCTCTCTCCTCAGCTTCCTCCCCTTGCTGCCAACTGAGTTCAACCTGCAAAAGGAATTTGTGTGTGTTTGCCCATGAGCCTTCAAGTCATTTCTGACTAAGGCAAACCTACCATGGGGTTTTCTAGACAAGGTTTGTTCAAAGGGGGTGTGCCTTTGACTTTCTTTGAGGCTGAGAGAGTGTGACTTGCCCAAGGTCACCCAGTGGGTATTCATAGCTGAGTAAGGATTCGAACCCTGGTCTCCACAGTCATAGTGCAATGCTGAAACTTCTACAACACTCTAGCTCTTTTAACAGAAGAATATAAAGAATATAAATAAAATTTGGAGTAATATTACTGGGAACAATGGTTTTATTGTTGTCACTAAAACACACCATTATCCCATTAATGTTATGTGAGAGCCTTTGGGTAGAGCAGTGGTTCTTAACCTTTTCTTTACCAGGGACCTTTTGTTGTCCCAAGACTTAACTCAAGGTTTAAAACCCTAATAATAATAGCTAACAACAAGAATACAATTACACCATCCAGTAAACTTTCCCTCAGAGGCACTCTTGTGTCTTCCTGCAAGTTTGTGGCAGGAGTGGATTGAATGGCAATGTGCAGGCCAAGCCAGCCAGCCTTTGCCTTGGTTTCTGTCACGTGGCTGCTCCACTACAGGGAGGAGGTGGGCCAAGCAGCCTTCAAGCCTTTGTGGACACCCTGTGAGGACATCGTGGAGCCCAGGTTAAGAACCATGGGCTAGAGAATGCTGGAAATGGTACAATGCAACCAGACCTTGAGAAGGGTGCTGGCAGGGGGATTCTCCGAGGTGTAATCCAAAAGTAACTTTTCTAGGCTCTGAATGCAGCCTAGAATCATAGAATCATTGGGCAGGAAGGAACTCCAACAGCTATCTCATCCAATTGGCTTCTGCCCTGCAGGAACACACAATCAAAGTCCTCATGACAGATGGCCATCCAGCCTCTGCTTAAAAACTTCCAAAGAAGGAGACTCCATCACACTCCAAGGCAGTGTGTTCCACTGCCAAACAGCAGCAGAAAACAAGCTTGCTCCATTCTCAGTATGACATCCCTTCAAACATTTAAACATGGCTATCATGTCACCTCTCAACCTTCTCTTCTCCCAGCTAAACATACCCAGCTCTCTAAGCTGCTCCTCATAGGGCATGGCTTCCATACCTCCCACCATCCTGGTCACCCTCCTCTGGATATGTTCCAGCTTGTCTATATCCTTCTTGAATTGTTGTGTCCAGAACTGGAAACAGTATTCCAGGTGAGGTCTGACCAAAGCAGAATGGAGTGGTACTATTACTTCCCTTGATCTAGACACTATACTCCTATTAATACAGCCTAGAATTGCATTGGCTTTTTTTGCTGCTGCATCAACTGCTAACTCATGTTCAGCTTGTAGTCCACTCTTTCTTTTCTTTGAGGAAATCTACACCATTACATTAATTGCTAAATTAAATTATTGGTTGCAAATTATGTAATACAGTAGGCCCCCCTTATCCCCTGGGGATTGGTTCGGGGGGGGCGTGGATACTGAAAACCATGGATAATATTGAACGTCATTGAAAATAATGGGACTTCTGGTTTAAAAGACCATAGAGTTGCCTTGGAGGACCTAGAAAATTGCTAGAGAGGACACATTTTCTAGGAAGACTCTATGGTAGGTGTGCTGTTTTGTGTCCCATGGATAATGAATCCATGGATACGGGGGTCCTATTGTAGTCTAAACATCTTGTACTGTGAATAGGTTAGGTTACATTGACCTGAGATAAATATATGGGGTCCCCAAAATAAAGCATTGCAGGGGGGCCCAAAATTCCTTAAACCGGCCCTGGAGGTGGCAATATTCATTTGCAAATAAATCACTTGCCAGCTGGGCTAGGGAGTCATGTAGAGTTTAGGGGGGATTTTTAAACTGTGTAGGCAGATTGCATTCTTGCTAACACCTGCCTGTTCATGTCTGTACATATTATTTCCCCCTCGTATAGACAGGACCTTAGTTACATCCCGTTTGCATTATTGCAACAAGTTTTATGTGGGGCTGCCTTTGAAGAGAATTCTGAAATTTCAGCTGGCCCAAAGAGCTGCAATCAAATTGTTAACCAGGGCTGGCTTCAGGGAGCACACAACTGCTTTGTTGCAACAGCTCAAATGGCTGCTGATGTTTTTCTGGACATAATTCAAAGTGCTGACTCTGAACTACAACACTGAATATGGCTCAGGTTCACATTACCTGAAGGACCATATCTCCCTATATGACCTTGTCTGTGTCTTGAGATCTTCTGGGAAGGCCTTTCTATCTCAACACCCTCACAGGTATATCTGTGGGAGGTGGACATGGGAGAGGGCCTTTTTGGTAGTTGCTCCCATGATAAATTGTTTAGCTATGTCTGTTTTAACTTTTGTAAGCTGCCCCGAGTCCTAGCCTGGGAAAAGGGTGGGATATTAATATGTCATCAGGGGCAGTCTCCTGATTGTTCTTATGTGCCTTCAAGTTGTTTCCAACTGTCCACCATGGAAGATCACACTTTAGTGTGTTTTTTCTGGCATTGCCTGCGTTTGAAACTTCGCACCATTGTGCTCAGTGAATACAGCATCAGTTGGCAGAACACTGAGATCACAACAGCCAGGTACGGGACACTCGTTTTATGAAACACACAGACACCAGTTTACTTGAAATTTTTAAAGTATGTTCCCATGCTTGTGTCCATGTTTTGTGTGTTTATTTTGATTTATTTTTCAAATTTACCACACTTGTGAGAATCCGTGGGATCTCAAACCAGGAAGTGAACAGAGCTCCATTCACTCTCCGTCAATGCTGGGGCTGCCTATTCATGCATAACAAAGGAAGGTCTGGTAAAGGGGGTTCTTTTGCCGGCATAAAAATGGTTTAAAATATGCCAGCAAAAGAACGTTTGAGGGTGGTCTGATAAAGTCCTACATGTTAAACCCCAAGTAGATAGGCCTTTTAGCAAATCTGATCATTAACACAAAACTCATTCAGTGAATCAAATACTTTACATCAAATATATATGCATTAAAGGTAGAAATAGCTTTTAGAAATCCTATTGGGCCCTGTTATACTTATGAAAACAGATCTTGCAATAAATACTGATATTAAATATAGGGAAATCATTATGGAATAAGCTACAATGCTTGAAAACAATTTACTATTGATATTTCATGCTGTTCCATTTCCCTTACATTGATTTAAGATATTGAATTGCAATTCTTGGAGAGGCTGTGGATCTGAAGGCATTTACCTTAATATGTGGTGGGAATGTCCACTATTTACAATTTGGGTGTTAAGATTTTCAGTGTCATTAGCAAAAGTACTGCTCAAAACATTAGAGTTTCTTCAGCTGGAAGCTTGATTTCTATAATCAGGGAGAATTATTTGGAACTAAAGAATAAAGATTTAATTATGTTTTTATGTTTAATTACACAGATGGAAAGAGCACAAATTTGGGGAAACTGTTGAATTATCTTGAATATTGAGTGAAAAGAATTTTGATTCGGCCTTGATAGAGAATCCAATGGATAATATAAAACTGCAAAGACACTTACAAATGGAAGCTGGTTTTTATAACAGTGGGTATCCCTCTACTGATTTTGTTAACCATAATACAGAAATGTTTTCCCCTCTCAGTTGTCACATTGATTGATGGAAAGATGTCATCACTTAAGTGAAGAATTCAGATGCAAGATTTTCTGCTAGATGAATTCAAATTTCTTTATAGCTTTTAGATTTTTTTCCTTTGGAGGTTTTCAGTGCTCTTGTCTCTTGAGATTTATGTTAAATCTTATTATTATTATTATTATTATTCATTTTATTTTGCAGACCATTCCTTGAAAACACAATAATGTTACTTCTTTCTTCTGTTCAACAATAAAATGTGGGAGCAATGTTTTGAACCAACAATGCCACTAAATGGCAGCTATAGTTCTGTCTGTGTATTGCATTTTAGGACAACTAAGATAGCATCCAGAGCCAGCACTACAGAGGCCCATAGCAGAGCTCATTCCACACAGGGAAGAGGTGGAGGTCATGTTACACTCCAAATGTTGGCCTGTGTGAGGTTTTCCACTAATCCCTCTGCTGCTACCAACTGCCACGTCTTCCCCTTGTGCCCACCAATGTGTGGACACATTGTCCCATCCTGTCCCATCACTGTGGCCACCAACTGTGGGGACCTCCTAGACGCCCTTGTAGTTCCCGTGAGAGACTTTATTCATCTTATCTCCCCACCAGACTCTACACCCTGTATTAACTGCTACAACCACAGACGCCATGTCTGACTCAAGCTTTCCAATATGTAATTTCCTCAGAGGCTCAAATGTATAATACAAAAAAATAATAATTTATTAAACAGAAATTGAACATAATATCACATATTACTTGTTTAGTACTTATATACTCTGGCTGACACTAACTTTAATACACATCTTCCATTCACTCTCTCACTTATATTCTAACTCTAACCCTGACTCAAACTTTCCTTTACCTCTGACCCTGACCAACTCTCCTAACCACTCAAATTCCTAAGCCCCACTAACCAATTCCTAATCTTGACAAATTCCCCTCTCATCCCTGACCAAGTGTCATCCACCAACCTTTTCAAAATCACATCAGATACTCCACCAATCACCACTCACTCTCAACATTCCATTCTCTCCCTCCCTCCCAACAGATCCTTAGCTTATCACATCTACTACATAGTGCATACATAACTATACTTTACCTTACCATAATGGACACTATGGCGCTCATCCAACAAATATTTCCAGAAGACAACACAGCCCTGTTCAAACATTGCCTCACCATAAGCTACTTCCAGTGGGATAACGAATTCTACGAACAGATAGATGGGGTAGCCATGGGCAGCCCTCTGAGCCCCGTGATAGCAAAGTTTTACATGGAACATTTTGAAAAGCAAGCCCTGGAAACAGCACCAAAAAAGCCCACAACATGGTCCTGATATGTGGACGACACTTTCACCATTTGGAGCCACGAAGAAGAAGATTTGGTCACATTTCGGAACCAACTGAACAGCATCCACCTGAATATCCAATTCACAATGGAAAAAGAAAAGGAAGGAACATTGTAATTCTTGGATTTCCTAATCATCCGAAAACCAAACCAACAGTTGGGCCATAAGGTAAACAGAAAACCCACACACAGAGACAGATACCTACACAAGAACTCCAATCATCACCCAGGAAAAAAAGAAGCACAATAAAAACATTGGTAGACCACACAAAAAGGATCTGCGAACCCCACTATCTGGAGGACAAACTCAGGCACCTAAACTGGGCCATACAGGCTAATAGTTACTCCAGATCAGACATCACAAGAGCAGCCAGACCCAGAAAAAACTACAGGAATGAAGAAAAACAGCCACCCAAAGGGAAGTTATTTTTACCATACATCAAAGGAGTCACAGACAGAATAGGGAAACTGATGAGGAAACACAACCTCCAAATGATATACAACCCAACCAAAAAAATCCAATAAATGCTACACTCAGCAAAGGACAAAAGAGACCCTCTCACAGACGCAGGAGTATACCGCATACCATGCAGCTGTGGACAAGTTTACATAGGGACCACTAAACGCAGTGTGCAAACACAAATCAAAGAACATGAGAGACACTGCAGACTGGGCCAGCCAGAAAAATCAGCAGTAGCAGAACTTGTTATAAACCAACCTGGGCACAAAATGCTATTTGAAAACACTGAAATTCTGGACCAGGCTAACAACTATCAGGTCAGAATGCATAGGGAAGCTATTGAAATCCATAAACACCTGGACAACTTCAACAGGAAAGAAGAAACCCATAAAGTAAGCAAGGTTTGGATACTAGTCTTGAAAAACACCAAAATCAAAACTCAACACATGCAAATGAACTCCGCCCAGGGACAGGGGGATTTCCAGCAGATAATGGACCGTTAGCCAAACAGATACAAATCCCCCTTGCATATCTCCACCTAGAAATTACCCATTCAAATACACAAATTTACATATCCTCTCCAACAGGGGCTCACAGTATATAAACCCCACACACTCCTACCCAACCATTCTCTGAAGATGCCAGCCACAGATGCGAGCGAAACGTCAGGAATAAACTCTTCCAGAACACAGCCTCACAGCCTGGAAAAAAAACACAGAAAACCTATTTACCTTACTTTATCTAATAAATGAAACTACATTTTCTACATAAGTCTAGAACATCACAGACTGCAGCTCCCAGCATTCCTCATCGCATGCTATGTTGACTAGAGACTTTATCACACAAAGTTGCTAAGGCAGCAATTCAGCAGAATAGTAATGAATTTGACCTGTACTTTTCAGATGACATTGTGGCTATCCTGTTGCTTCTTCACATTCTAGTCATTACTGTTGTACCCCTTTCATTTGATGGGAAAACCCCGTCAATACCTGCCAAAATCACTATTGTTCCACAGCTTCCCCTGGTGCGATAGGTCCTTCACTTCAGTTATGGGATGACTGCAGTCACATGGCATGAGGGAGCCTGATTTGCCTCCTTCCCCCCCCCCATCACTATTCCAAAACAGCACAGAGTCAGCCTGCTTTGGAATAGCGAGGGGGAGGGGGAAAGAAAAGGAGAGGAGGAGAATCAGGCCCCCTCATGCCATGTGACTGCAGTCATCTCAGAACTGAAGCAAAGGGACCTATCACAGCAGGGGGGTGCCAAAGGAGCACAGTTGTGTGAATGAAGAAAGGTGTGATAATAAACATTTTACAACCAGTATATCTCCATTTCCTTTAATAACATAATTGCTGTGAGACACAAGACTGGTATGATAATGTCCATAAGTGCAGCTGGGAGTTGAGACCAACAGTATTTGAAGAGCTGCCTGATTCCCACCTTTGCTCTACAGAGTGAAGACTAGTAGGGCCATAAGGTAGCAACTATACTGTATGCTGGAGTCCTTGTGTGAAGGCATTATGCACAGTATCTCCTATAAACCCCAGTCTTTTTCTCATCAGGTTCATAGGCACTCAGGGGTTCTGATCCTCTCCCTGCTCTGAAAACAAGGACAAATTCCTTTGGGCTTAACAAAGTGGTAAAGATGCAGTCAATAGACATTCTAGCTCACTGCCTTTTCAAAGGCATAGGAGCAGTTGTACCTAGTCTACAAAACCCTAAATCCTATTGGTTAGTGCCAACTGTGTACAGTTGTCCCTTCATATTCGTCGGGATTTGGTTCCAGGAATACTCAAGTCCGATTATATGCAATGGCATAGCAAAAGGGTGTCCCTTATATAAGATGGCAAAATCAAGGTTTACTTTTTGGATTATTATTTTTTTAAGAATATTTTCAAGCCATGAATACTTAAATCTGTAGATACCAATCTGTAGATACAGAGGGGCTATAAACATTAGCTGGGAAGTTGGAAATCAACTTATTTCCCTTTTTAGTTTAGTTGCTGTATTTGTATTGTATTTTTTTGGTTGTATTAGTAGTAGTAGTTTTCCTTTATATGTTGGTTTTATATTATAAAAATGTTCTGTGTTAATAAAGATATTTAAGCGGGGACTATGAGCTGTCAGTCAATTTAATTGCTTCAGTGGAACTACCCTAGTTGAGACTAACAACAGGATTTGAGTCACATGGTCTTAACCCCTACCAGATCCAGTTATTCTTGAGTTTCTATGCAAGCATGAGTCTATGAATTGTTTCATCTGGCCCTTTTTATATTTGGCTGCACATTAAGGTAAATGTGCTGTGGTGGAGAACTATGCAAGCATAGATCTGTGGGGAGTCTTGAAAGCTCAACAAGGGAGGAAAGAAGTTGAACAAAGATATGGGTTGATAGGATGAGGAGGGGCAAGATGGCAACGGACTAACAACTTCTGAATTGTCCTCCCACTAACATCTGGCATTACCACCTATATATACCTCCAAAATGCCATCCAAAGGCAAGAAAAGAAATCGGACGAGCCCCTGTAATAATAATGACAATCAGGAACCCTCCAAAGCAGGAAAACAGATGAGGATTGACTGACTCTTCCCAGCGGCAGAGACAACACAGCCCGTGAGTAACAGATCTGTAACAACGGCTCCTTCTTTACTCCTTAAGCCATTACAGACACTTGAACTAAACAAAACAGCCTCCCCAATTCCTCAAAGTGTAAATATAAATTATGGGACAGAGCAAGTTGAAAATAAAGTTGATAACAAAGTCAAACTCCCGGAGCTTGGCAGCATTCCCTACAATAACAGTGCTCAGCTCTTTTATGATTTCTGCAAACTGTCCATAGAGACATTGATTCTTATTTTGCAAAGATTAAACAACATTACCAATAAGCTTTCCCAACAAGATTTTCAAAGGCAAAACCCATATGGTACACAGGGGGTTAAAAATGTAGCAGATTTGGAGGAAATGACGGCCCTGCCACGTCACAGGATGCAGAAAATCACAGCCGAGTGTTAAAAAAAATCAGCTCCTTTTGCAAATACATCACAACAGTCACATGTGGAACGGATGGAACAGAAAGAAGGCTGTTGTCAGATATCTTTCCCAACTTTTAAACATGCACAGCAGAACAATTGATTTAACAGACTGCCACTTTTTACCCAGCTCAAGAGCTACCAAGCGAATTTTTTTGACCTTTAGCCAGGCAAATATTCCTAACAGGCTGTTACAGAAAAGAAATTTCCTCTGGAATGCACATTATATAGAAATTAACAGAGTTTTCAAGGATGAGATAGTCCGTGACCTCATCACAGGGAAAACAGCAACAATAACACAAAGAAGCAATAATTCTGCACACCAAGAGAGAGAACCTAAACACACCTTAAAGGAAGAAGCTCAGGCTATTAATAAAGAAGTAATTAAACTGAGAGAAAAACTCGCAGAAATCTGGGAACACACTCCCACAATACAGCTGATGAAAGATACCATCCTGAGTCAATCTAACAGCAATCCAGCCCCATTGAAATCAGCCCCCCCCCCTCGCAGAAAACTGTCAGTGCATTATTCTGATATTTATGACAGTGAAAGTGAAAGTGATGACTCTCTACTTACAATCAAGGAAGCCTTGAAATCCCGAGTTGTAGCCAACACGCCTTCACAAATGCAATATACTGCAGATGCACCCCCATCTACAATTAAACAGGGGACTCAAACATCCCTATGCAAACCTAGTTCAAGGGAAAAACAGTCTTCACTGCCACCTACCTCATCTCCTAAGCCAAAGAATACCCCCCTCACTAAAGAGATGGGATCCTTGCTTGCTTCTGATCCTCATTTCACTTCCCATGCTGCATTGGTTCTTCCAATCTCCCTTCCAGAACAGGCAGGGCAAGAAGAACAGGAATGTGATTCACTACCCCTCCATCCACAGAGGAGGACACAGCCACAGTCAACCCAGTCATTTAACCAACTGCCATCAGATGAATTACCCATTCAGCCTGTGCCCTGCAATGCGACTGCCTGACTTCCAACAGACCAGCACAAGGTGACCCTTATGACCTGGAACATCGCTGGGTGGCAGACGGCCCACAAAGATCCCTGTCCTAATGACTTCCTCACCCAATATGATATTATACTGATCCAGGAAACATGGACTAATAAGGATCTGTTATTAAATGGCTTTCACTCATTCTCAATTCCAGCAGAGCCAGGGAAAAAGCATGGAAGAGCTAGAGGCGTCCTGGTCTCCACCACCCTACGTGCCATAACAAGGCCTCTTTCCACTTTTAAAACACATGCCATGGCAGTGCTGATTCAATTTAACCATTGCACTTTGCTGATAATAAATGCCTACATGCCTCCAATGAAGAAGAAATCCCAAATCAGAGGCCTGTGGGCTGAATTGGAATCATATACAGTCGTCCCTTCACATTCGTGGGGGTTCCGTTCCGCGGACCCCCGCAAATGTGAAAAATCCATGAATAACGACTCCCCTCCCCCCTCCCTCCCCAGGCCTTCGCGGGGCCTTGCTAGGCCCCATGGAGGTCTCCCCGGCCCTTCCTCCCTCCCTCCCCAGGCCTTCACAGGGCCTTGCTAGGCCCCGCGGAGGTCTCCCCGGCCCTTCCTCCCTCCCTCCCCAGGACTTCGCGGGGCCTTGCTAGGCCCCGCGGAGGTCTCCCCGGCCCTTCCTCCCTCCCTCCCCAGGACTTCGCGGGGCCTCCGGAGGGCCTCCGGGGGTCCTTTGAAGGCCTCCCCACCCCTCCCCAGGCCTTCGCGGGGCCTCCGGAGGGCCTCCGGGCATCCCGCGAAGGCCTCCCCACCCCTCCCCAAGCCTTCGCGGGGCCTCCAGAGGGCCTCCGGGGGACCCGAGAAGGCCTCCCCACCCCTCCCTAGGCCTTCGCGGGGCCTCCGGAGGGCCTCTGGGCATCCCGCGAAGGCCTCCCCACCCCTCCCCAGGCCTTTGCGGGGCCTCCGGAGGGCCTCCGGGCGTCTCGCGAAGGCATCCCCACCCCTCCCCAGGCCTTCGCGGGGCCTCCGGAGGGCCTCCGGGGGTCCCACGAAGGCCTCCCCACCCCTCCCCAGGCCTTCGTGGGGCCTCCGGAGGGCCTCCGGACGTCCCGCGAAGGCCTCCCCACCCCTCCCCAGGCCTTCACGGGGCCTCCAGAGGGCCTCCGGGCGTCCCGCGAAGGCCTCCCCACCCCTCCCCAGGCCTTCGCGGGGCCTCCGGAGGGCCTCCGGGCGTCCCGCGAAGGCCTCCCCACCCCTCCCCAGGCCTTCATGGGGCCTCCGGAGCGCCTCCGGGGGCCCCGTGGAGGCCTCCCCGGGCCTCCCCGCTCCCTCCAGGTCTTTCACGGGGCCTCTGGAGGCCCCGTGTCATGGTTTTGGGGGGGCCCGGGGGGGGCCTCCCAAAACCGCGAATAACCAAAACCGCGAATGTCAAGTTTGCGAATGTGGAGGGACAACTGTACTGCTAATCTCATGTTGCAGAACCCAAATGCATTTGTAATTTTGTGGGGTGATTTGAATGCCAGACTGGGCCCCAATAATCATACCCTATATGCCCATCACAAATGCCCTCCTCCTGATTTTGAAGATGATGGAACCCACCTCATCCGATGCTCAAAGGACAAGAAATCAAATTTTGCAGGACTTTGTCTGGATCAAACAGCATTCAGGCTGAACCTTCAAATCCTAAATGGTGCCCTGAAAAATGACTGCCCAGATGAATTCACTTATCTCTCTGGGTCCAGAATGAGTGCCATTGATTACATAATCATTTCCAGGGACCTTCTTCCCTATGCCAAGGAATTAGAAGTTATGCCCAGATTTGAAAGTGATCATTTACCAATTTGGTTACAACTTAGTGACTTCACTCAGGAGACACACACCAGGGAGCGCTATCATCTCTCTGTGACACCATCAGGAAGGACTTATCGCCGAGCTAAATGGACCCCCCAACTAAACCAAACAATAAGTGAGGCATTGGCTTCAGACCAACTTCAGCATCTTAGGACTGCCCTGATATCAGCTGAGTCCCCTGATGAAATCTTGGAAAATTACAATACACTTACCCAAGCTCTACACCAATATCTAATCTGTCAAAATAGCGCACATCAGCGGAAACAACAACAGCACCACTCCAAACCATGGTTTGACAAGGAATGTGTTAATGCTAAAAAAGCCCTCATTGATATTTATCAGGGTTACCTATCTAATAACATTCCAGATGCTGCACCAATGCTGCTTCAGCAGAAAAGAGACTACAAAAAGTTGCTGAGGAACAAGAAAAAAGAAGCCATGAAGAATGACTGGACACAACTTATCCAGGCAGTCAGATCCAACAACACAGCTCTATTCTGGCATATTACATCAAGTTCCCAGAGAAATGGGCCAGCTACAGTGGATTGTCACATCCCTCCAGGGATATGGGAGGATCACTTTCAAGCACTTTATAAGGACAACTACATTGAAAGCGGATGCACTAGCCAAAATATAGAAAATATCCAAGAGTGGCCACCAGTGACAGCGACAGAGATCAAGAACCTTGTAGCCCAGCTGAGAATGGGGAAGGCTCCAGGAGAAGACTTAATACCTGCAGAAGCCATTAAAAACAACCTTGAATGTTGGGCCCCTATCCTGGCCTCACTTTTCACCTATATCGACAAATATGGTCGAGCACCCAAGGATTGGGGTCTTGCAATCATCGTCCCCATATATAAAAAAGGAAGCAAGGATGATCCTGTCAACTACAGACCAATTAGTCTCCTCAGTACAATCAGCAAACTCTATGCAAAACACTTACAGTGGAAATTTCAGACCTGGTTGGAACAAGAAAACATACTTGCAGAAGAACAAGCTGGCTTTAGGGAAGGCTGCTCCACCATAGATCAGTGCCTTGTACTCCACCACCTTATTGAAAAATACTCCACCTGCAGCACAGTTTCTCTCTATGCTGCCTTCATAGACTTTAAAGCAGCTTTTGACTCTATATCCCGAACCAAACTGTGGAAAAAACTGGAGGCTTCTTCGATCGACCGACGTTTACTCCATCTAATTCGTATGCTGCATGAAGGGACCTCATGAAAAGTAAGATGTAACCCCCAGGGACATCTCACTAATGACATTGTCACTGAGAAGGGTGTCAAGCAAGGTTGCATTCTAGCTCCACTCCTGTTTAACTTCTACATCAATGATTTGGTGGATCACCTCAACAACACTAACTTCCATCCCCCAAAATTAAAGGGAAGGCATATTTCAACGCTGCTTTATGTGGATGATGCAGCAGTACTTTCAAGAACTCCCATTGGACTAAAAAGAGCCCCAAGAGCACTAACACAATATTGCAGAGTGGAACAGCTAGAACTCAACTATCAAAAAACTAAAATCATGGCATTCGCTAAAAGGCCTAAGAACTACAACTGGAATATAGATGGCCACAAGATTGAGCAGGTCTCTTGCTTCAAATACCTGGGGGTAATTTTTCAAGCCACTGGTAGTAGGAAAGCGCATGGGGAGTATGCTGCTTGCAATGCGCAGAGGAGCACAACAACCATTCTCAAATTTCTTAAGACAAGAGGAGGCCACTATTTACCTGCAGCGCTCAAACTTTTTGAAGCCAAACCAGTAGCACAACTGCTTTATGGATCCCAATTGGGACCCTTCCCCAACCCTGCTCCATTAGAACTTGTCCAATCCAAATTCTTAAGATCAGCTTTCCAAACTCCAAAATGTGTCTATAACACAGCTCTGAGACTGGAGTCAGGATTTATGAAAATGGAGGCCAGAGTGTGGGTGACCATACTCAACTACTGGCTCAGACTATCCCTCTTTCCCACTGGCCTTGCTCCACTAACCTTAAGTGATGATTTCCAATCCAGCTGGAAACAGACAGTGATGACTAAAATCTCAATGCTGGGCCTTTCCCCAGTTCTTCTGCTAAGCCTGGGATATGATAGGGCGAAAGCTACTACCAAACAACAGGTAGCAGATATAGAGCGACAACTGGATCCAGCCAGTACTCCAACCTTCATTGCTAGTGACTCCAATAGATATCTGACCTCACCTTTGGCATACTTAGCAACACTTGAAATACCTAAACATCTAAGGGCCTTTACTCTTGCACGGTGTCATGCCCTCCCTTCAGCTGTCCTTGAAGGCCGATACAAGGAGATCCCCTTCTCAGACAGACTGTGCCCCTGCAACTCAGGCCAAATAGAAACAACAGAGCATGTATTACTCCAGTGCTCATACTACAGGGGCATATGTCTCAGCCTAATTTCACCCGTGTTGCATAAATATCAAGGGCACACTGGACAATTCTACATAAACTTGTTGCTTTCAGACACCAACCCAGGAACAACTTATAATGTTGCCAGATTCTGTGCAGCTGCAGTTAAAATTTGTCAGACAATGTCCTCAGCAGTAGAATAGTGTCAACCTAGTCTTGTTATACTGGAGCTAACATTTTAAATACTGCTTTTAGCCTGCTTTTATTCTGCGTTCTTACCTTTATTCTGTATCCCCTTTTTACCTGTGCTGGTCTATGACCATAATAAAGATTCTATTCTATTCTATTCTGGGTTGATAGACTCTGTGCTGACAGGTCTTTTGTGATATTTCGTGTGCTTGGTTGGTTTCCTTCAGGACAACAAGATTTTTGTTGCATGGCATCATGACAGGTCAGACTGGGACAGTTTTCAGTACCATATACTGTATGTTCTCAAATAATCAAGAGTAGCCAAAAGAGGGTTTCTGACTGGTACATAACATGCCCTCCAACTGTCCTGGTTTAGCAGGGATAGCCTTGGTTAACCCTCTGCTCTCCCACTTTGTTTTAAAAATGTCCCGGTTTTTCTCTCTTCCTCCCATTTTACTTCTTCATTCTCAGCTTACTTCAGTTGCTGCAAATTGAGTCCAGAGTGAAAAAGTATCTTGCACTCAGTTAACCCAGGACAAGAGAGAGGAGGGGGTACAATCTTGTGCTTTCAAGTATGCTCATTTGTGTTTTATTCTCTCTTTCTTTCCCCAGGCCTTCTAAACTCAATACCTAAATTCTACAGTTTCTCTCGCTGCTTAAAGTATTAGTTTTGTTGTGTTCTTCCCCATTAATAACTCTTACCTTCTTGTTGCCAGCCACACCCTTTCAACCACACTCTGATGTAGCTTGACCACATGTGTCCTAGGGCTTAGCTAGATGGGAGAATTAACTGTGGAAAATAGCGGCATTAACTCACTATTGCAGCAGTATTCATTTGTCCCCACGATCCATTCACAAGATCACTGGCATGGAAGCTATCCAAGTTTGGAGCTCACGAGAAAAGATGGTGGCCACAAGTGAATTACGTGTGCTATTATTCCCCAAAAGCTCCCTCCATTTTTCCTTTATTTCCCCCTTGTTAAATGAGAGATGCGGAAGAGCGATCTTATGCTTAAAAAGCTTTTTTTTTTTTTTTTTGGCTCTGCTGCTTGAAAATAGCGCACAATTGCTTCTGTGAAAGACAACAATGGCAGCTTCGGCCACTTTGTCACTGGCAAGCCCGTCCCCGTGCACAGCTGACCAATCACATTTTGACTTTTGGGATGTGCCCCAATTCGAATTGGTTGTTCTAAAGGGCTGTAATAAGTATTTTTGCATATATTTTTTTTAAAAAAAGGATAGCAAGAAACAGTGAAAGCTAACTATTTGGACTTTTCATCCCTCCTCCTTCCAAATATGGTGAACCCTGGTGGGAGCTCATCTAAACAAAAGGTATTCTTTGCATTCCTTGAGGATTTTTTTTCACCATCTAGACAACACCCTAGTCTTTGTCTTTGAAATGTTGGAGGATATGTGTAATAAGCAAATAATATGGGCAATGATGTACAACAACTGTGTTGAGTACCACAGCGCTTCTCAGAAAACGAGGGGAACTGTGTGTAGTACAGGCATAGCAAGTGGTACACAATCTTCACAGGAGGATACTATTCAGGCGACTCCCTCCTCTGCGATATGGTTCTTCCATTCTTTAGCAGCTTACAACTGCCTTCCTGAACTTTCAATGTAGCATGAATTATTCTGGCAATGTGGGAAATTCCTTTGCAGACACACCCCTTGGTTCCAGAGAAAATAATTTTCTGTCAAACAGCCCTGTCCCTCTCTAGGATCCCATTATGAAAGGAAGCCTGAGGCAATGTGTTAACTAAAAAAAGAGACTTAATTTATTTGGTGGGTTGTATAATGTCCTCAAGACTCTCCTACATGAAAGCAAAGGAAAGGAGGCTATTAGATGAAAAGCCAGAGGTGGGGAGAGAATAAGGAAAAACAGACGCTTACAAAATTGGCATGTCTGCCAAATGGTAGGCACAGTCTAAAGGCTCCCCCTGCTGGATGCATTTGGGATCTGCTCAAGAAATCATTCACTAAGGGAAAAAAACCCTTCAAATACAGAAAACTGCTTTCAAACTGAATCACATCCTAGGAATAAATGTCTTGGATATTTATGCTCTAGCTGATTGTCTGAGGTGAGGTGTCAGGATGGCCTTTTAAAACTCTTTATCTGATTACTTAAGTTAATGGTTTCATTGTTTAATTTGCTTTTAGTGATTTTGTTTGCTGCTTTCAGTGCAAAGGAGGGATAAAAATGCAATAAATAAATAATGTGTTTTGCAACAACTGAGGAGATTCAGCACTATGGGTGGATTCACTTGTTGTAAAAGGGTCTGTATGTGTGCAATGTAAATCCATCCCACTTTATAATTCCCCATAATTCCATCTGCATAAATGCTGCATCTAGTATTGGGCACACAATTGATTACTATAATGCTGCTATAGTATTATAGTACCGTACTGTACTCTTATAGTTTAATCACATTTCTAGTCTATATGGTTGGACAGCATGGAGGCTGTGTCTAATGAAACATCAGAAGCCGAATGAGAACTAATTAGTAGGATTTAGAAGAGCCGATTTTGTGGTTGCATTATGCCAGTGGGCAACCACTGATGCTAAGCTGATGCAAACATTGGCTTAACCCCCAGGTGTGAAACAGAAAGCATAACCCTAGCAGGAGAAACAAGAATTAACACAGCAACACTGATAGCCACCTGTAGGTTTCCTGGCAACTCTGCCCTCTCCCCCAATTTATGGTAGTGTGCACACTTGATAATACCCACCACTACCACCACCACCCCCCAGGGTTGTCAGATCCGGAGTATCCCAGGCCCTGAGATTTCTGGGCTCAAACTTGAGACCTAAGGAAGACCCCTTGTGATATCACAACAAACAGGCCCTGATGATCATACAAAGGTGATGTTATAGGGGGCAGCCCCTGGTGGTGTCATTAAGCATAGGGTTGCCAGATATCAGGGCCTGGTCTTGAGTTTCCAGTTTTCATGAATCATCTCTGGGCTGGAGACAAGGCTACAAATTCTCCAGTTTTGGTGGGCTCGTCTTTGGGCAAGAGGAAAGTGCTGTGTGCAAATCTCCAGTTCATCTAGTGGAGCAGCAGCATGCTATAATTTGCAAGGCTTAATGGGTTTGGTTTTGCAACATGTAAAAGGTACTGTATGTATTTATTTACAGTAGTTTCCTTCTTCCTTCCCAGCCATTGTAGTGCCAGGGTTTAACCTCTGCTCTGCTCTGCATCTACTTTCTGGCTAAAAACAAATTGGCTAGATTAAATATTCTTCATCCTATTTCCCTAAGTAAGCGAGAAGAAAGAATCTCCTCATTTCACCTTGATCTGGGAACAACCCCTGTAGCTAAGATTTCTGTCCTAATTTCCAAACAGGAAAATACGTTTTCTCTCTCTGTTTGTGAATGATAAGCTGTGAGCAGTTATGATTTATACTTAATGTCTATCACTAAATGACATCACCAGGGGCCATCCCTAAGTCTCAGGTTTTGGCTCAAGAAACCCCAGAGCCTGAGATGATCCTGCACTGGAATGATTCCTTAAGCATCAACCACAGTTGTATAGAGGATGCCATTGAAATAAAAAGCCCTAGGTCTAACAAATATGGGGAAAGTGTGTGTGTGTGCATGTGTGTGTGTACACACACCCCTACCTTTTAGGTCAGTGCTCTCAACCAGAGTTTCCTCCCCTTCACCTTAAGAGGAAAAGAGGATCCAGGCCCTTAGATTCAGAGCCAGGGCCATGGGAAACCCACCCATACAGTTTGGGTCACTGGTGGGCACACACACCAATGGCAAGGATGCCTCAACATTGTTGTAGAAGCCTGTCCATGCTCTCTTACATGGACACATCCACAGTGCACAATCACACTTCCAGAGGCCTCCATATTATACTTCATTAGTTAGAAGGTCAACAGGAGAGGACCTGTTGGCAGTAGGGAAGAGAAACTGGTCTGTTCTAGAGGGGGCAGTGGCTTCTGTTGGAGCTTTTGGCCTGATGTAATGACCAGGGAGAACTTACATGTCTGCACTTTAGTCACATGGGTATCTAGGGACTTTATTAAACCACCCTCCTTTCCTGTTCTTTTGCTGGCATAATTTGTGACATTTTTATGCCGGCAAAAGTACCCCCTTTACCACACTTACCTGCAATCCCATCCAAAGGCAGCCCTGGCAATGACAGAGGAGTGAACAGAGTTCCATTCACTTCCTAGAATGAAATACTGTGGATTCTCACGAGAAGACGCAAACCGGAATTTTTTTTTTTTAAAAAAAAGCAAAAATAACATACAAAAAGCACATAAACACATGTTAAAAGTCCCAACTAAACCAGGGAGGTTCATAAAAAGAGTGCCACTTGGATGTTGTGATCTCACCCAGAGGTGTTCTGGCTGGACCAGCCATTCACAATGTAATTATGAGGGGGGAAAGGTGTGAAGTTTCAAATTCCAGCAATACCGGCAAAAAAGTGTGCCACAGCGATCTATTGATAGCTTGTAGCATCAATAAAATAGAACACCTTATTTACAAGACATGAACGCAAAAGGACGATGGCGTCTGGTATGCACACCCTTTCACGTTTATGTGGTGTTGTTATGACACTGTATTTGCTACATCTGATAAAGTCCTAGATCTTGCCCTTTGGGTATGTAACAATTGTGTTATTGTTTTACATGAATGCAAATGTGTAGAAAGTAGGTAGGAGACAACCAGTGTAGGGGAGATACAGATTCAGCAAACTTAGATGCATGGAGAGTAACATTTCTCAGTCACCATGAATTCTACCTGAATATGGTAACACCAGGAAATCTGACTTACCAGATCTGAAACCTGCCATAGATTGATGACATGGATGGCGCTCCCTGCTGCTGAGTCACTCAGCAATAAGTACAACTGCTTGATCCATGACTTTGCAGACTGCTATAGTGTGGAACTTGTAGATTTTCCCCACTGTAGTAGTTCCCATGAGCAGCCTGGCCCTGGGTATTCTTTCCACCTACAAGTACAGTTGAGTCCATGAAAGCAGCAGCCCCTCCAGCAGCTGTGGGGACTGTGTAGCCCTCCAGATGTTGTTCAGCTGAAGCTCCCAGCATTAGGCACCATTGGCTATGCTGGCTAGGGCTGATGGGAGTGGCCAACCAACATCTGGAGGGCTGCACAGTTTCTAGCCCTATTCCAAAGGAACATCACAGAAATAAGAATAAAATATTTCTATCTTTAAAAAAAAAAAAACCTCTGCTGTCCCCAGCAAATACTGATGGCATAATCAGTGACCGTGTCAGTTTAGAGGCCTCTGGGCATGCCTAGTAAAAATAAACTGTCTTCTGGAATGATAAATAAGATGGGCAACAGAGGTCAGAAGCACATTTCTGAATCTTGTCACTCCAAACTAGTGCCTCATCAGAATCAGCCAGGTTTGGCCATCTCTATAGTAAGTGCTAAGAACCTGTGCCCTCTGGATGTTGTCAGACTCCAGGGGCCATCAGTCCCTGCCAGCCTGGCCCATGGTGAGCAGAGTAGTAGTCCATCAACATCTGGAGTACCACAGCTGTGCCTAAGTCTGTCCCACAGGTGAAGGGAAGCACAGCCTTAGGTAATGGCAGCAGAACTGGTGTGACAAGCTATGCCATCCTAGCAATGAGAGAACTAGCCAGGTAGCTTTTCCTCTCCCTTTCTCTGGTTCTGGATGGATGCAGTGCTGAAGGGCTCACACGTGTGAAAGAACGCAAACCAGATAGGCCAGCTGAGCACAATGAATTTGCATATTATGGAAATTGGATCACCAAGGTCTGGGGCCCTGGCCCATAGCAACCCGGAGTGTCAATTTGGCCATTTCATCCCCTCTGATGTGTTCTTAGCGTGACAATCAGCACTGCCCTCAAGCTGAGCAGGAGGCAAGAGTTGGTCTTATTGCTCAGTTGGCCCAGAGCAGGTTTGCTCTGTACGTACTAGCAGTGACCCCAGCCTGGGCCTGAAGGAGCCTCTTCTTTATGCTGATTCATCTCCATATTCATGTTTCTTAACCCTGGGGCTGAATTTTTAATATATTAGATTAATGACAGCAGCGATTCAGCATTTGATTTTATTATCCTCTGCTGAGTCCCCACAGCATCTGACACCAACAGATGCCATAATTCCAGATTTCTATAAGAGGTTCTTCCCCCTGCCTCCCAGTATATCCTTCCCACTCTGCCTTTGGCTTCAGAAGGGAAGCTTGATCACGAGGCATTGGGTGCCTTTGAATTTATGCTGTGAAAACATATGAAGGTGAGGGTGCTGTGATTTAGATTTGGTCTTATTATACACAATGCTTGAGATAATCCCATGTGACATGACACACATGGAACATGATGGAATGAGGACAGCTAGCTTCCTTCACTGCCCAAAATATGTCTGATTACAAAAAGTCCATCTTAGACTCCATGAAAGGCAATCTTGTACCTATACTGACCAGAATCTACCTGAAGTGCTTCACCCTATGAAATTTGCATTCTGGGAAGGGAAGGGCACATGCGTGCATGCACACACAGAGAATGTTTTCAAAACAGTTTATTCTTTACAGTGTCCATGATGTCAATAATTTTTGAGAATGCAAAGAAGCAGGCTGTCCTGAACTGGGGTGTATGTGTGATTAGGAGGCAGCTTTGAGCAGAAAACTCTTGGTGAGGAAAGGGTTATGCACCTTCTCACACAGGCAGGGTTGCATGAGTACCACACATAGGCACTGCTGTTGCTGTTTTGCTCAGAACAGAAGCTTTCTGAGATTACAGTAGGACCCCCGTATCTGCTGTGGATTGGTTCTGGGGGTGGATGGATACTGAAAACCGTGGATAATAGCGAATGCCATTTAAAATAATAGGACTTCTGGTTTAAAATACCACAGAGTTGCTTTGGAGGACCTAAAAATGGCTAGAGAGGACACATTTTCTAGGAAGACTCTATGGTAGGAGTGCTGTTTTGTTTCCCATGGATAATTGAATCAGTGGATAATGAATCAGTGGATACAGGGATCCTACCGTACTTCACATGACAACTGGGCGCAGACACCTCCACATTAGGCCTGGGTCCAGATGCTCCATATTATTATAATTAATTTTTTATAATAATGGTTCTTTGTATTTAACTTAATTTTGGCCCTCTTCCCTCTCACTTCCCTTTTCCTTGTGTGTCATCATCCCTTAAATTTACTTTGTAGGCCACAGGGCAGGTACTGTCTTTCTCCACATCACAATCCTTGAAGGAGCACCTCTCCCTGTACACGACTGCCTGAGCAACTGAGGTCTACTGAAGGAGACCTGCCCCATGTTCCATCAGTGAGGCCATTGGCTGGCTGGATTTCTGTTAGGGACATAAGCACACATAAGTTTCCCTCACAAGCATTGGTATTCTTTTCCAGATGGTGTGGGGGTTAGTATTCCCTTCCTCCATCTGTAGTGCCCAAAGCACACACATCTCTGACTTACTGAAAAGCCCCTGAAGTTGTCCTGTATAGCCATTCCCTGCAGGCAGGATTGGAGAAGCATCTGGCTACATTCCATAGCCAGATGCAAAATGATTACACCTGTGCTAAGATCTACTAGGATTGTGATCGTTTCACAGCTGGCTATGGTGACATAGCCGGATGCTTTTCTGATCCCTGCTCACTACAAAGCACAGAATGGCCATGCAGGGTGGTTTTCAGTCAATCAAGGGGCGGGAATATGGTTCAATGTACCATAGATTCACATGTGGATATGCTAAGGGAATGTTGGATTGAGGCCACTATGTGAGGACATGGGAGAGGGCCTTCTCAACCATGGCACCCCAATTATGGAATGCCCTCTGCTCTGGGGCCCAAGTTGCACCAATGCTGGACTTATTTAGGTGCCAAATAAAAACATGGCTATTCACTAAAGACTTTGGAGTTTAACTGATTCATTCCAAAATAATTATACCCATGGTTTTACATTGTTTTAACTTTCTTACCTGTTTTTAAACTTGTAAATTCATTTAACATGTTTATCGAAATTATTAGATTTTTAAAATCTGTCTTAATCTGATAATGCTTTATTTTGTTTATGTTGTTTTTACTTATACACTGTCCTGAGATATTGTGATATAGGGCAGGATATAAATATTTTAATAAGTAAGTAAGTAATATCTCATCAGATGTCCTATGAATCTTTTTTGGCCAATCATGGGTAGATATAAATGTGTCAAATAGTCCAACAGTAATATTTACAGTTAGTACAGGCTGTAAACAGTAATATTTACAGTTAGCACAGGCTTCTCTTTGTGGAAAAGGTTGGAGCAATCTGCACATTACAAGTGTATAATTAAGTCAGTATATACAAGTCATGTAAAGGCACCCAATCCCATCTGAACTTGGAAGCTAAGCAGGGTCAGCCCTGGTTACTATTTGGATGGGAGGCCACCAATGAATACCATGTGCTGTTAGGCTATATTTTAGAGGAAGGAACTGGCAAAACCACCTCTGAATACTCGTCGCCTAAGAAAACTATGAAATACATGGGGTAATCTAGGTCAACAGGTGATTTGAAGGCACACAGACACACACACAGGACATTTTCAGATGTGACTTACAGTGCAAAAATAGAGTGGGAGAGCTTCACCGCTGCAGTGCGGCAGGGGGTCCATTTCGGACGATGCCATCCCTGCAGCAAAATCGTCCGTGTCACTTCCATTTAAGATTGGAGCCAGCCGCGCCATATTCCGCCAGATTTTACTCACAGAAGTTGTCCATGAATAAAATCTGGCGGAATATGGCGTGGCCGGCTCCAATCCTAAACAGAAGTAACATGGATGATTTCGCCGCAGGAATGGTGTCATCCGAAATGGACCTCCTGCTGCACTGCAGCAGCGAAGCTCTCCCTCTCTATTCTTGCGCTGTAAGTCGCGTCTGAAAATGTCCACAGTTTGTGCCAATCTCTCCCATGAGGAGAGAGCAAAGGAACTTCAAATGTTGATAAAGGCAGAATGAGAGTCCGAGCATACTGTTCCATGCATTGCTACACTGCTCTGCAGAAACATGCCTCTTATATATAGCCCTTCAAAGAGAAATGTTTGTCAGGCCTGCAATTCTCCATTCTGAATGAGAAACCATTTATTTTAAGACAGAGCTTGAAACAATGACTTTTCAGGACTACAACTTCCAGACTCCTGGGAGAATCCTGGGGGTTATAGCCCAGAAACCACCATCCCCCCACGTCTGATTTTATGGCTGATCTCCTCTCTTGTTCCAGCTTTGAAATCTGGACTTCTACAATTCCCTTCATTTTGGCAAGCTTCATATTAACTTTATAAGGCTAAGTTCTTCCAAGAGGTGATTTTCTCTATTTGAACTTTAAGTTTACATCAGGACTTTTACAAGTTAAACATACTGCTACCTCTGCATATAGTGCTTTCTCTATGTGCTCAAAATATTTTATTTACATGATATGAGTAATCTTTCCTACAACCTCCATGTTAGATAGACCAGTTTCATGAAGCCCACTTAATGTTGGGGAACAGAGAAATCACATAGTTTTTAAGGCCACCCAGTGAATTCATAGGTTGTGATCTTCTAGCTCATGTTCATGTTCATGTTTGGCAAGGCGACTGGATGGCCCTTGTGGTCTCTTCCAACACTATAATTCTATGATTCTATGAAATAGCAACTCACTGATCCTCCATCAGGTCTTTTGCTAATGAGTTAACAGATCCCCACAGATCTCCTTCTACTGCAGTATGAAAATATCATTCTTAGAGGCGTAGGCAAGGACACATCATCCATGCCATAGTGTGTCCAGTTTCTATGCAGGGTTGAGAAAGATGAAAAGTGAAGAAAGTTGACAGAAAGAAAACACAATTGAAATGTGGTGCTGGAGGAGAGTTCTATGGATACCATTGACTGCTAAAAAGATAAATGAGTGGTCTTAGAACAAATCAAGCTTGAACCCTCCCTAGCAGCTGAAATTACTGCATTGAGGCTATTTCACTTTGGCCATATATATGAGACATAGTGGCTCATCGGCGAAGATAATAATGCTTGGTAAAGTGGCAGGCAGTAGGAAAAGAGGGAGGTCGCAGTACCATCAAGGCTTCCTTGACTCAATCAAGGAAGCCATGGCCCTGAGTTTGCAAGACCTGAGCAGGGCAGTTGATGACCAGGGATCTTGGAAGTCCCTTACTCATAGGATCACCATAAATTGAAGTCAACTTTACAGCAAATAGCAACATCCATAACAGTGTCCCTGGTGGTTGGTGAGTTCCATGTCCATAGGGATGACCAATCTGATTTTAATCAGAATTTTAAAGGAACTATCCAGAGTGCTGAATCCTATCCCCAAAACTAGGTTCAACACCTTGAATAGCTCCTTTGACGTTCAGGCTGAAACCCAGGGCAGATTTGCCACCCCACTGACCTAGAAATCACCAGCTGTCACTTGCTGCTTGTCTGAAGGGGAAGGGGAAGAATTGATGCAATTGCACAAATCCTTTTTCTTTTCCTCATTCTTTCTTCTTATTTAAGTTTTCAAGATTTCTCCATGCATTGGGATGACAAAATATCTCTCCCCCCCTCACTCCCGCTCCCCTTGTTGGAACTGTGCTTTCTATCTCCCGTTCATCAAAAGGCCACCTCCATTTCTGAGAATGTAACTACCAGCCTGCAAGTGGAGATAATAACTGAGATACAGGCTGTTATGCAAGCATGGGCCTGGTCATTCCGGTGGCTCTGCCATGTGTAATTTGATGGCCACTGTGCAGTGAAGCTACAGGTTTGTGAGCTGTGATTGCCTTTATTGCTGCTGCTGCAGGCAGGCAGGCAGACCTCTTTTTAAATGGCATCTATTCTGTCCCCAAATAACCCCCATGTGAATTGCATCACACAAAGGCTAAAGGTTTTTGGCTGCTGGCATGGAGACATTAAGTCGATGCATGAAGCATAGTTTTTCATAGATTTTCCTTGGTTTTTTTCTGGGCTGTGAGAAACGTGTTATGGAATAGTTTCTTTCTGACGTTTCGCCTGATCTATTGCTGGCATCTTTCTCTGAGGATGCCAGCCACAGATGCAGGCAAAACGTCAGAAAGAAACTATTCCAGAACATGGCCTCACAGCCTGGAAAAAAACCAAGGAAAATCTATGGATGCCGGCCGTGAAAGCCTTCGACTTCAGATAGTTTTTTAGTTGCAGCCAGGCAGCAAAAGAGGAGCAGGCTGGGATTGCAAGCTGAAGGCTGCTTTCTGCTTGTAGCAGCAAGTTGACTCTTGTTGGTAAAAGCTTATCATGAAAACACCCATATCTGTCCATTGAACAATTGCTGCTGCCAGAGCTGAGCTCAGTCACAATTCAGAATTTTGGCTCCTACGTCCCGGGGGTGGGGGGAGGCACACCAGTGAAGGAAAAGAAGAGGTACAGGCAGCTGTGGCTTGCCTACTGAGGAGGTACAAACAGCAGTGGCTTGCACTTCATTCAAGGCACATTCCCCTATACGATCAGTGGTAGAGTAGATGCTTCTACATGCAAAAGGACTCAGGTTCGATCCCTGCTATTTTCATATTGGGAACAATTCCTGTCTGAATCGTTAGAGAGCTACAGCTAGTCAGCATAGACCAGTTCTCCAACTTGGATCCCTGGCTGTTGCTGGATTGTGAACTCCAGAATCCATGAGCAATGTCCCTGCTGGCTGGAGGCATATGTCTAACAACATTTGTGGACTCTAGTTTGTGAACCACGGCTCCACCCAACAGTGAGCTAAACGGAGCTGTGGTCTGACTCAATATAATGTTCTTCTTCTCACTGCTCAGCTGCTGCTAATGATCTCTTACTGGGCTGCTACTTTCCTCCTATTCCTTTCCATCCACTGAGAATGGGAGGTTGGGAGAACAGAAAAACAGCACTGGAGGTTATGACTCAGAGCAACCCATGGGCTACACTTTGCCCACTCCTGCCCTAGGCTCTCTTATAATCATAGGCTGGTGCAGATGTGAGAATGGGCTTTCTTGGTGGCTTCTCCCCAGGTTCTAGAACTCCTACCAAGGGAAAATACATTGGGCACAAACTGGCAAAACCACCTCTGAGTATTCCTTGCCTAAGAAACCCCTGTGAAATTCATGGGGTCACCACAAGTCAACAGGCAATTTGAAGGTGTGTGTATGCACGCACATATGTACACACACACACACCCTTAAAAAAAGGCTTTTGCCCTAGGGCTGGAGAGGGGACATGTGTGTGATACACATGTCCCCTCTCCAGCCCTAGGGCAAAAGCCTTTTTTTAAGGGTTTTTTTAAACTTGATTTTGCTCACTGCAGAAGGAGCTTTTAACTGGCTGCTGTTATAGTGCTATTATTCCACTTTAACTGCTCTGGCTGCCTCCTATGGAATTCTGGAGTTTGTAGATTAGTGAGGCCCAAGAGCTCTCTGACTGAGAATGCTAAATGCCCCACCCTAAACTGCAAATTCCAGGATTACACAGGAGCAGCCTTAGCAGTTAAAGAGGAATAATACTGTTACAGTAGTGTGATAACCTTGATAAAAATCATAGAGTTGGAAGAAACCACAAGGGCCATCCTGTCCAACCCCCTGCACTGGCAGGAATACACATTCAAAGCACTCCCGACAGATGGCCATCCAGCTTCTGTTTAAAGAAACCTCCAAAGAATGAGACACCACCACAGAATTTTATTTTAAAGTTTTCCATGATTTTATTCATTTTAAGCACTTATACTATTTTACTCTAAATAGTATAAATCAAGTAAATGAATAAAGAAATGCAACAAGCTTTCAAAACGACAAGCCTATTTGGCAGAAAGTAACTCAAAAATCAGTCTGAGCACGTGCCAACAGCAGACATTTTCATTTCCTGGAGTGAATATGGGTTAAAGTAAGCTGCAGCTGAGCACATGCAAAAATGATGGATACCACCCAACTTTGGCTGTTCAGTCACATCAGCCGCACACACTTTACAAGCAGAGAAACGAACGCACGTTGTAAATTCTGTTTTTAATTAAAAACACACTGGAATTTTGGTGTATCAGAAACAAGGCTTTTTATATACATGGAAATAAAGGTCAAATCCGTTTGTATGAGGGACAAGCTAATTTGGGTGGCAATCACTAAACATAGCTTCTTTTGGAAAGCTGAAAAATTTGTGTGGGTGTGCGTACATGCACACATGCAGCATAATCCACCTTGCAAGTGGGGAAAAGGCTTCAGCCCCATGTGGTGTAGGCAGGGATGAGTCTGGGGACCAGTTTTCCCTGTGACCTTCTAGGGGCCACACAGGCTTCCAAAAATGAGGGGGGAAATCCGTAGAAGAGGCCAGAAATCCCATTATATTTGGGGGGGGGGAAACCTGTATTTTAATACATTGCAGAGGATCCTGCAAATCTACTTAGGGTCTCCAGATCTCAGGCTCCACCCCACTCTTCTCCAGTTCTCAGGGAGAGGGAGAGGAATCTTAGGGGGAAAGGACTGCCTTGAAAAGTGTGTGTATATTTTCCTTACCTGTATGGCTTGGGTGGTTGTTGTTGTTTTGACCTAAATGGCATACTCTTTGAAGTTGTGGCTGATGTTTATTGTTTCCTACTTAATGACATCATCAGGGGCTTACCCCTCACCATTGTTTCATCCCCAGGGCCTGCCCTCATGACATCACCAGGGGTCATCTCTAGGTCTCAGATTCTGGTGCTGAAATCCCAGGGCCTGAGACAGTCCTGACTTGGCAACCCAAAACTTACTTAAAAGGTGAACTGCTACTCCTGGAAGGTTTCAGGAGGGGGCAATACATACTTCCCTCTCCCCCTTGGCCATAAAAACGGAGATCCAAGGAGTCCAGAGGCCATAAAAGCAGCCTTGGAGGCTCATGTGACTGCAGGAACCATCTTTGTCCATCCCCTGTTTAGAACAATCATTTTATGACCCTTGCATATGGCTGTTTCATACAGAGGACAAATGAGATTAAGGATGCTCACAGTGGCCTTAAAGAACAATCCGCATATTTCTCAGAGGTTATCTAGCAACATTGGTTTATCTGAACAAACCATTCACTTATAAGTATATATGTTTCTGTGGGATTTCTAAGCTGATATTGCTTTTCCTGCCAGGAACAGGTTTTGAGAACAAAGGGAAGTGCTTTGAGTTCAGCCCTCCAGCTTCCTTGGCCTTAACAGAGTGGCAAACAGAGCTAGGAAAAGTCACTTTTTTGGACTGCAAATTCCAGAATCCAGCTGGCCATGCTGACTAGGAGATTCTGATAGTCTAAAAAGTAGCTTTCTCTAAGCTCTGTGTATTCAGTACAAGCTATCTGGATCATATCTAAATGCCCGATCAGGATGACTGTGTGGATCACCTGATGGCACTGGCATGGATAGGGTGATACTGCCCTGTGATGCAGAGTTAACAGGGCCATATTGCCTTCTTCCTGCAAATGCCCTCAGTTGACACGTCCAGTCATCTTTATCTGGCTTAATGAACTACAGACCAGGCTCTGTAGCGGGAAACAGCGCTAAAGATGTCTTCCTCTCTTCCCTTCAACTGTATGTAATAATAGATACAGATACACAGGGAAAAATCAATACCAATTTTTTAAAAAAAGAGCAACAGCAAGTTTCTTTTTATAGAGCACTGTCCCACTTGCATCTGTCTATAGTCTTGACCTGAAGCGACTGACCTCCAATTAAGTTAACTGTGTGATCTCAAGAGAGGCTGCTGGAATAATCTTGTTTGGGTTTTTTTTTTTTTCCCAAAGCAGAAGAGAAACATGGAATAGACAAGAAGCTTTATTTATGTTTGTGTGTTCTTGTTTATGTGCATGCATGCATGTGTCTGTCTGGAGATTATCAGACAGATCCCTTGGGTCCGTTTCTGTCCCAGATTTTTCCATGAATAAGAGGAAACAGGAGAGGAACAGGAGCAGAATGAGATCATCCCAGGACAGGGACAACGTCGTCTAAAAGGTAAGCTTTTCAGCGATCTCTGTCATCCCTGTCCTGGGATATTTTACACACCTGATAATCTCCTATGTATGGGGAACTCAATACTAGAAGGGTTCCTCCTAGATTGCTTGAGTCTCCCATCCCTCCTCTTAGTCTCTGAGCTTGGAAAAGTTCTATATTTAGATTACAACTCTCAGAAACCACCAGCCAACATGGCCTAAGTCTAGGAGTTGTCATCCAAAAAAGGGGAACCCTTTCAGGCTCTGTTTTTTATCTCCCCTCCTTCCCTTTTTGGATTCCTCTTGCTTCATGCCAGTGGAGGGCAGGATCAGGTACTCTCAGTCACTCCAATTGTCAGGCCACAGAGGCTGAGGACTTCCACACCTGGCCCCATAGAAATAGCCTTCCACTGGTGAGCATGAATAAAAGGGTCATCCTTAGAATAATGCACTTTGTACAAGAGTCACCAGCAAAGCCGTAAAGCAGGAATAAAGCCAGAACCCAGAAAAAGCAAAAATGAACTGAATGTCATTACAGACTGTCCTGCAGAGAACAACTAATGACAAGCCTGGGTGGTCAGAATCTCTCCCGTACTCTGGAATGCTCCAGTGCATGGATGGGCAACCTCTGGCCTGTGGTCCAGCTATGGCCCACCAAGGTCCCTCTTCAGTCTCCTAGTTTCTTCTCCAGGCCCAGATTCCTCACTTCCTGCCCCTTTGCTTTTCCCTAGCTCCCAGTCTCCCACTGGGCCTAAAATCTTTTATTTCCAACCAGCATCTGGTCAGAGATAAGAGGTTTCCCTGCTCTCTCCCATGCTGTGCTGCATTGAACGTTCAAAAGAGTTTGTTTTGATGCTCACAGAGGCTTTTGAAAAGCTTAATGTCAGCATGAAGAGCATTTCAGGTGGCATCTCTGGTGGAGAGGAAAGACCTAACTTTCTCTTCCCCAGTGCTGTGACCCCAGTACCCATAAAACGCCGTCTCCATTTAGATAGTATATTCCAGTTTACTGAGCAGAAAAGGATTCCAGCCTGTATCCCTTTATTTTATATACGCGTGTGTGTGTGT
Organism: Gambelia wislizenii; assembly: GCA_030847615.1. Lineage (NCBI taxonomy): Eukaryota > Metazoa > Chordata > Lepidosauria > Squamata > Crotaphytidae > Gambelia > Gambelia wislizenii. The sequence goes on from JAUMIR010000001.1 coordinate 343,440,294, forward strand.
GTTTTGTGTGTGCACACACTCATATATACATATACACATACAAACATATATACATATATACAAAATGCCCAAATACATTAAAAAGTATACATAGAAAATAAAAATAGGAAAAGAGAAACGGTGGGGTGGGGGAAGAAAAACACATTTGAAACAGAAAAAAAACCCAAGAAAGATCACAATGACTTCCAGTTTTCTTTGTAGTGGTTATACATCTTAATACATGATGAAATCTTACTTATTCTACTTATAAGGGGGGGGGAATACTTCATACACTTCTTCTTCTAAATCAAACCTACGAATTCCAGCCTGTATCCCTGAAGATGCAGAGGGGGAAGGAGAAAGCACCCGGGATCCTACCAGCCTGAGGGCCTCCAACTGTCTTGATCCATTTTGCCCAGGGTCTGCGTACAACCTAAATTGTACCCTGCTGACCTTTCTCATTGGTCCTCTGTGCAGTGCAGTGAGTTACTCAGGTCAAGAAAGGCTTAACACCCTGATGATGCTCTCAGCAGAGAGGAAGCTTGCTAAACAAATCTCTTATGTCATTTTAGTTTATTACTTTGCCAAAATAAAAATGAAGGAAAACCATTTGAACATGCTCCTTGTTTATTATTAGAGGATTCTTTAATGACTTTTATATAGGACTATCACAGAGGCCATAGCCTTCTTGGGAAAGGGTCATACCCTCAACATTTCACAGATGGAAACTGGCCGTGTGTTGCCAAGCGCTCTCAGAGTACGGCCAAGATGGCAAAAGTTATGAATGAGGAAGGACAGAAAAACTTGGAGAGGCTGCAGCAGTTTGCTTGGCCTGAGCCTAATGGGAAGGATAAGATTCTGCTTTCTCCTCTCTCCTCCCCACACCATACTTTTGCACTTTGAACTCAGCTTCCACCAATGGATGCAAGATCAGGAGAAAAGGGGAAAGTGAGGGCATATCCAGACTGACTGAAAATCCTCTCTCTCTCTCTCTCTCTCTCTCTCTCTCTCTCTCTCTCTCTCTCTCTCTCACACACACACACACACACACAAAGAGGGGGGAGAGAGAGAGTTTAGCAAAGAAATAAAGCAGACCTAGTGTTCTTTGGTGAAAACATATAAAGGAAGTTACAAATGCTAAATATTTTATAACGTCTCATAGTTCTGTAACACATAATCTCAGACACAGAGAAGAGAGAGACAATGGAGACTATAAAATGGAGGGCAAACCAACTCAGGGCACATCCAGACTGAAAAGTCCCAGATTTTGTTCCTGTTCTTTCTGATTTTATACAGGGTTAAAATAACCTTACCTGGGAAGCTGGTATAAAAAGGCTCTGATCGTACGGGGAACTGACAGAAAATATTCTGGGATAAATAAAACATGCATGGATCTCCAGAATAAAGCCAGAAAGAACAGGGACAAAATCTGGAAATTTCCTGGCCTTTTTAATCAGTCTGGATGCTTCTTATGAGGAGGAGAGAGAAGCTGGCACATTATATAAGCAGCTGAAAAAGTGGGATGACAGAGGAGTAACCAGGACTATTGCTGATAAATTGGGAGAGTTGTAGGGTATAAGGGGTATTTCAGTCTTCCCAGCTTGCATGCCCTTTCAATCAAGCTCAGAGCCACTTGTGCAGGGACAAGAGTCTTCATTGTAAGTTTAGAGAGTCTGCAGATATGGAATTGGACAATGCACCAGTGAAAGTTGCTACAGGATGAGCTTCTGTGGTACACAGGTAAGTGGACTCAGGATAAGAACTACCTTGATAGGACAATGGTAGTTAGGGAGCCATGGTGGTGCAATGGTTAAATGTCAGTACTGTAGCCACAACGTTGCGAGTTCCATCCCAAGGACTCCAAGGTTCACTTAGCCTTTTGGTAAAATGAGTACTCAGCTTGTGGGGACAATTAGCTAACACACATTGGAAAGTGTTTAGAGAATGCCTAGCATGCTATAAAGCAGTGTAGATGTGTAAGTGCTATTGATAAAACAATTTGTAAGCCGCTCTAAGAGCCTTTGTGGCTGAAGAGGAGGGTATAAATACTCTAACAAATAAATTTTAAAATAGTTAGCTGCAGGATGAGGATCCCAGAAATGGATAGATTGGAAGGGTCAGAATCCCAAGAAGCTAGCAAACGCAAATAAACTGAGGAGAAGGAATCTTTAAAGATGGGAAAGGGAACTTCACATCAGCCATTCAAGACTTCTCATCATCTTTCCAGCTTGCCTGGCTTTCCCTTTTGTAGAGGGGCTCCTCACCCAACTCCTTCTAAGTCCCTCTTGATTTACAGCTCTTTGGGGTATATCCTCCCAACCCAGGCAGCCAAGAAAGGTCTCAGACAAAGTTACACAAGCCCTTGGTCATGGCACTTCATCCCCTTGCAACTCAAGTCCAAAGGAAAAGCTTCTGCTTTGGTTCTGCTATGCTGCAGCTTCTGCCTTCCACCTCTTCCCCTCCAGAGCCAGTCCTTGGTCTTTTGTTGGCCTCTTGCCCTCCTGGCTGCAGAGGCTTTAAGTGAGCAACTGGCTCTCCTGAGACCAGGGAGCTGGGGGCAAGGAAGGTGGCACCTCTGGTGAGTCCTATCTTCCACAATGACTTTTTTTGTTCCATTCAATTTTTCATGTACTTAAACACACTAAGTGTGATAAAGTTTTCCAGGCTAAAGTGTTTGCTCAAATATTACATCTTGAGTCTCCCTTATGGTCTCTTCCAACTCTATGATTCTGTCCCGAATTCCAAAATCCAAAATATTCCAAAATCCAAAATAGTCTACATTGGGTGGCTGAGACAGTGACACCTTTGCTTTCTAATGGTTCAATGTACACATACTTTGTTTCATGCACAAAATTGTTAAAAATATTGGGTATAAAATTAGCTTCAAGTTATGTGTATAAAGTGTACATGAAAAAAATAATAATTTTGTATTGAGACTTGAGCCCCATCTCCAAGATATCTCATTCTGTATATGCAAGTATGATACTACTTCTCCTGATATTTTAGCTTTTATGAGGTAATTTTATAAGGCACTTTTAAAACAAAACATGCATACCAAAATCTGAAATATTCCAAAATAGTTCTGGGTCCCAAGCATTTCAGATAAAGGGGACTCAACCTGTATATGTCTCACAGCTGTGTGTGTACATACACTCCAACTATCCTTATTTGGTAGGGAAAGTCCCAATTAATCCTCTGTCATCCCATTTTTTTCTGCTGCTTTTAAAATGTCTTGGTTCCTCTCTCCTGCTACTACTTTCCCCCTTTGTCCTTGGCTTACTTCAATTGCTGCAAACTTGAGTTCAAAGTGCAGAAGCAGTGGGGAAAGGATGCCCTTCCCAGTAGGCTCAGGCAAAAGCAAAGTGCTGCAGCCTCTCCTAGCTTGTGGGTTCTTCCTCATTACAAACTTTTGCCATCTTGACTACAGTCTGATGTTGCTTGGCTACATGTGCCCTGGTTTTCATTTGTGAAATGTTGAAGAGTATTTATATACCAAGACTTTTGCCCCCTGAAAGCAATGCAAAATTTCTGTGAAATCTTCAGTGTCCCATGCTGCATTCATAGAATTGCAGAGTTGGAAGAGACCACGAGGGCCATCCAGTCCAACCCCCCTGCCACGCAGGAAATCACAATCAAAGCATCCCCGACAGATGGCCATCCAGCCTCTGTTTAAAGACCTCCAAGGAAGGAGACCCCACCACGCTCCGAGGGAGTGTGTTCCACTGCCGAACAGCTCTTACTGTCAAAAAGTTCCTCCTCATGTTGAGGTGGAATCTCTGTTCCTGGAGCTTGCACCCATTGCTCCGTGTTCCAGTCTCTGGAGCAGCAGAAAACAAGCCTGCTCCATCCTCAGCGTGACATCCCTTCAAATACTTAAACAGGGCTATCATATCGCCTCTAAACCGTCTTTTTTCCAGGCTAAACATACCCAGCTCCCTAAGTCTCTCCTCATAAGGCATTGTTTCCAGACCTTTCACCATTTTAGTTGCCCTTCTCTGGACACGCTCCAATTTGTCAATATCCTTTCTGAATTGTGGTGCCCAGAACTGGACACAGTATTCTAAGTGAGGTCTGACCAAGGCAGAATAGAGTGGCACTATTACTTCCCTTGATCTAGACACTATACTTCTATTGATACAGCCCAAAATTGCATTGGCCTTTTTAGCTGCCGCATCACACTGTTGGCTCATGTTCAACCTGTGGTCTACTAGGACTCCTAGATCCCTTTCGCACGTAGTCTCATTCAGCCAGGTCTCTCCCATCCTATATTTATGCATTTCATTTTTCCGCCCTAAATGCAGTACTTTACATTTCTCCGTATTGAATTTCATTTTGTTAGCTTTGGCCCAGCTCTCCAGTCTATCCAGGTCATTCTGAATTTTGATCCTGTCCTCTAGGGTATTAGCTACTCCTCCCAATTTGGTGTCATCTGCAAATTTGATAAGTATGCCCCTAATTCCCTCATCTAAGTCATTGATAAAGATGTTGAATAGCACTGGGCCCAGGACAGAACCCTGTGGCACCCCATTGGTCACATCTTTCCAAGACGAAGAGGAGCCACTGCTGAGCACCCTTTGGGTTTGGCCGGTCAACCAATTACAAATCCATTGAACAGTTAACTTGTCTAGCCCACATTCTACAAGCTTGTGTGCAAGAATGTCATGGGGAACCTTGTCAAAGGCCTTACTGAAATCAAGGTATGCGATGTCCACAGCATTCCCTTCATCTACCAAGCTGGTAACTTTATCAAAAAAAGAGATCAGATTAGTCTGGCATGACTTGTTTCTCTGAAACCCATGCTGACTTTTTGTGATTATGGCATTGCCAAAGTCCTTCTTAGAGTGAAAGCTGGGATGGTTCCTGTAGAAGCACGTCTGGTTCCAAATAATTAGCTCCTTGTGCAGAGTACATTTCCATAACATTTTGACTCTTTATTTGAGCTATTAGAACTTCAGGCACAAAGGATGAATAAAGCAGGAAGCTTTGCTGAGCTGTAAATCAAGCAGTAGCCAGATGGGGGCAGCAAGAATGGAGAAACTGGTTAAGTTTCATAGCCTGCACAGGCAGGAGGCTTGTAAAGGAAGTAAAAACTAGAATCTAATCTTTCATCCCCAGACACCTGGCAGAGAAGCAGGGGGTGGCACAAAGAGTCAAAGGCCTTTTTGAATCTTCCTTTGGGGTTAACATGAATTGAAACAACACAGGGTGGGAGGGAGGAACAAAGTTCCAGTCTAAAGCACAAGAAGATTGTGCATCAGTCAGAACAGCTTTATAAGAGTTACTTCTCCCACAATCACAAGGCTTTAAAAAGGCTTTAAAAATAACAAATATTCTGTAAGGTTGGCCAAATTTTGTATTTCTGACTTAATGTGAGCATTTTCATCTTTTGGAAAAAAAAATAGAAATTGATTAAAAGAGTTTTGTATGTTTGGACTGCCTTTAAATGCACACTTTAAACTCACCCCCCCCCCCCGTTTTCAATGAAACATTTATTTCCTTACCATCAGCTTCCAGTGAAATTGATGCATAGAAGAAACATATTAACAGGCTGAGGCTAGGAATTCTAATATATTAACAGTTGTACTAGTAGTTATCAAATCATTATTCCCCCCCCCCACCCGAAATTGGCATTCTGGCCGTCTTTCACTATAACTATATGGTTTTTGCTCTATATGGTTTTTGCTCCTTGGCCTGTAATAATTTTCTTACAATCTGAAGAAAATGGTCCTTGATACCATGTCCTATGAATAAGCATGTTGGTGTTCCTAGGTCATCAAAGCTAATACAGTTGCCCCTCGACATTCGCAGCTTTCACATTCGCGGTTTTGATTATTCACGGTTTAGCCCCAGCCCCTTAGGGAAGGCTGCCGAGAGGCGGGGCAACCTCCTGCCTGCACCTTTTCCGGCCTTCCAGAGGCGGCTCTATGGCGTCAAAGCCCTGGAGTCTGCTCAGGAAGACTGGGGGGTGGGGCAGGCAGCCTCCCTCCCTCCGACTTTCCCGGCCTGGCCACCCACCCGCCCACCAGCCCGCTGCTCTCCCCGGCCTTCCGAAGCCCCAGCGCTCGCTTCGGAAGGCCAGGGGGTGGCAGCGCAGCCTCCTCCCCACCCGCCCGCCCGCCCACTGCTCTCCCCAGCCTTCCGAAGCGGGCGCCGGGGCTCCAAAGCCCCAGCGCTTGCTTCGGAAGGCCGGAGGGTGGCAGCGCAGCCTCCTCCCGGCCCGCCCGGCCACCCACTCGCCCGCCTGCCCACTGCTCTCCCTGGGCTTCCGAAGCGGGCGCCGGGGCTCCAAAGCCCCAGCGCTCGCTTCAGAAGGCGGGGGGGAGGCAGCACAGCCTCCTCCCCACCTACCCACCCACCCGCCTGCTGCTCTCCCTGGCCTTCCAAAGCCGGCGCCGGGGCTCCAAAGCCCCAGCGCTCGCTTCAGAAGGCCAGGGGGTGGCGGCGCAGCCACCTCCCCACCCGCCCGCCCACTGCTCTCCCCGGCCTTCCGAAGCGGGTGCTGAGGCTCCAAAGCCCCAGCGCTCACTTCGGAAGGCCAGGGGGTGGCAGCTCAGCCTCCTCCCCACCCGCCCGCCCATTGCTCTCCCCGGCCTTACAAAGCAGGCGCCGGGGCTCCAAAGCCCCAGCGCTCACTTCGGAAGGCCAGGGGGTGGCGGCGCAGCCTCCTCCCCACCCGCCCGCCCACTGCTCTCCCCGGCCTTCCGAAGCGGGTGCCGGGGCTCCAAAGCCCCAGTGCTCGCTTCGGAAGGCCGGGGGTGGCAGTGCAGCCTCCTCCCCACCCGCCCGGCCACCCACCCGCCCGCCCGCTGCTCTCCCCGGCCTTCCAAAGCGGGCGCCGGGCCTCCAAAGGCCCAGCGCTTGCTTCGGAAGGCCGGAGGGTGGCAGCGCAGCCTCCTCCCCACCCACCTGGCCACCCACCCGCCCACCTGCCCACTGCTCTCCCCGGGCTTCCGAAGCGGGTGCCGGGGCTCCAAAGCCCCAGCGCTCACTTCGGAAGGCCGGGGGAGAGGCAGAGCAGCCTTCTCCCCACCTACCCACCCGCCTGCCTGCTGCTCTCCCTGGCCTTCAGAAGCAGGCGCCGGGGCTCCAAAGCCCCAGCGCTCGCTTCGGAAGGCCAGGGGGGGTGGCGCAGCCTCCTCCCCACCCGCCCGCCCACTGCTCTCCCCGGCCTTCCGAAGCGGGTGCTGGGGCTCCAAAGCCCCAGCGCTCGCTTTGGAAGGCCGGGGAGTGGAAGCGCAGCCTCCTCCCCACCCGTCTGGCCACCCACCCACCCGCCCGCCCGCCCGCTGCTCTCCCCGGCCTTCTGAAGCGGGCGCTGGGGCTCCAAAGCCCCAGCGCTCGCTTTGGAAGGCCGGGGAGTGGCAGCGCAGCCTCCTCCCCACCCATCCGGCCACCCACCCACCCGCCCGCCCGCCCGCTGCTCTCCCCGGCCTTCTGAAGCGGGCGCTGGGGCTCCAAAGCCCCAGCGCTCACTTCGGAAGGCCGGGAGGTGGCAGCGCAGCCTCCTCCCCACCCGCCCGCCCACTGCTCTCCCCGGCCTTCTGAAGCGAGCGCCGGGGCTCCAAAGCCCCAGCGCTCGCTTAGGAAGGCCGGGGGGAGGCAGCGCAGCCTCCTCCCCACCCGCCTGCCCAGAGGCAGAGAACTGTTGGCTGCCTAGATGTTTTAGTCTCTTAACACCCATCAACTCCCACCTAGCATGGCCAGCAGGAAGATGCTGTGGGAACTTTAGTCCAATTTAGTGTGTTAAAGCTTAGGGCTCTTCCAGAATGGTCTACAAAAGCAGAAGTTCTCACAGTATAGCTCCCTGGATTTTGTCAGGTTTTGTTGCTGTTGCCTCAGTGTCCACCTGTTTGTTCCATTCTTTTTTGGAGGGGGGAATGTTATTTGTAGTAATTGCATGAATCCGCACTGAGGGACTTCCAAAGGATTTGTTAGCTTGGGACATGGTTCGCTGAGGTGGTCCTATGATTTGAAGAGCAATTTTTCTCTTCTCTGAAATAATAATAATAATAATAATAATAGAGTTATGGTGCAAAAGTTCCATTTCACTAATATACTATAGCACTATAACTCTAAATAAATTAAAAAGGAAGGAAGAGAAGAAAAGGAAACATATCGTTCTGATATTATCATCATCTGTTTATCCCCTTACATGATACTTCACAAGTAACAGACCAATCAAAAAACCGTTACCACCGTCCGAAGAAAAGCGGCAAGGGAGCAAGAACTTTCCATCTTCTGAGCTGCCTTACCACATGACGTTGTCATTTTTTCGTTCCAGTCCCATGGGGGACTGAGGTAAAACTGTGTCTGTTGCTAACCAGAAAAACCCCTTAGCAAAAAGGCGGCCCCCATGGGACCGGAACGAAAGAACACCAGAAGGACAATGACGTCATGTGGCATGGAAGGACAATGACATCATGTAGCACGGAAAACAGAATGTTCCTGCTCCCTTGCTGCTTTTCTTCAGAGTGTGGTAAGGTCCCTAGTTTCTGCCCTCAGGCTTACAATCTAATTAAGACATGACACCAAAGGAAAAGGGGATGGCATCAAGGGAGGGGGTTAAGTCCAGCAGGTACTGCCTCTTCTTCTTTCCCTGCAAGGCCAGGACAGTGGGTCTTTCATCTGTTTCTGGGCCAAGGCATGATGGAGCTGTGCCTGCCTCTTTTTCTCTCCCTCCTTCTCATAATGAAAAAGAAACCCAGTAGAGGGTGGGAATAAAATATTTGCAACTGATTCTGGGAATTGCCAGAATATAGTGTGGGATAATAGTAAAGGTAATTTGGTACTTTTGACCCTAACAAATACCACAGCCTTCTGGCACATTTGCCGTGGCTAGAGGAACCTTTAGCTTGTGCTGGGGATGCAAATATTTGGAAATGTTCTTGCCCTTGATCAGAAAGGGTGTCAACCACTGCAATGATTTCTGTCCTTCAGCAAAAATAAAAAGATCAGCGTTTTCCTTTTGGTTTTTCTTATTGTTCTGAGCCAGTTTTGCACAAAAATAGTTTTTGCTCAATGGTTTCATTTTATTTATTTATTTACTTATTTATTTTAAAGTTTGCAAAGCAACATTGTTTTTGTGCAAAAAGCAGTTTTTCATGCACACAAAATTTTTGCATTTGAGTAGAAAGCAGGGGTGCACTGGGAAGGCAGCAGCCATGATCAAATTACTAGCAGATATGATCTGAAGTAAACCTGGCAGTTCAAGCATTTGAGAGAATGAGTCAGTGGCCCTGGTGATGCAGCCCAGCGACCAGGCGAGTGCTATTTCAAGCCGATGTTGCTCCAGCTTCAGTTTCCACTCAATAATGCAAGATGTGCACAGCCATTTGGACAGAGCTGTATGAACTTAGGCTCGTGAGATTATTTTCCTCCCCCCACCCCCTCACGGCTAATGGCATCTTAGGCATACCTGGAAATTCAGCAGGCAGGCATCCAAACTCCTCCTCAAATGAAGGTCAGTGCAGGCTAAAGATTGCCTTGGGGAATAGGCAGAGAGCCACACTGGAGTCTATGGACTTTATCAGATGGGGCTGTAATTGCGGTATGAAAGTACCACAAATGGGTTTCCATTATTGCACGATGTCGTTGTCCTCCCAAGGCCAATGTGTGTTCCACCCATTAATGGCTTGTCACTTTTTATCAATGGGAAGATATCACTCTTTTTGCGGTATTGAAGAGCATGCAAAATCACATCCCGCTGTAATCGCGTGATTACAGCATGAATGGGTGGTCCTTTCCCCCCTCCCCTTTCCCAATGCGAATACGGGATGCACAGGATGCTGTTTTAATGTACTGCCACCTTTTCTTGGTATGTTTTAATCTTTGTTTAATTGTTTATTTGTTAATTTCTTTCGTTATTTATGTGCCTCTAGTGTGTTAAAACAAACTTGCTTCTTCTTGCGAGAATAGCCAAAATCTTGCCCGTACAAAATCAAGGAAGTAAAACCCCATTCTTAAACTGCTAGGTTGTGGTCGTGTGGTGATTCTGTGGTGATAGTATTGCATGATTACAGCGACATGTGATAATTACTGTAATCATGCCACTATCTTTCGGCTTTCCTCAATAGTGGAATTTCAGTGTTTTTAGATGCTCGTCTGATAAAGTCCTATATTGTCATCTGCTGGGAATTCACCAGGCTGTCATGCTACTTTACAAATCCAGATTTGCTTCTTTGTCCCAAAACGTTGCAACTCAGGGAATTTTCAAAAGCTGGCCCTGAGGAGGCCTTTTAGATCATAGTACTCTGCATGTTTCTTTCAGAGTGAGTCCTACTAAATAGGATGTTCCTCTGAGTGAACGTGCCAAGGATGGAGCTACATGTTTGGATGTCATATGAGTGTGTGAACATATACACAGAGACACACATACAGAGGATTTCAAAGCAAAATGTAAACAGAAAAACAAGAAAAGGTAAATGAAGGAAAGCATGGAGGCCAAGTTTTGTAAATTCACTAGTAAGGCCCAGATGTTTTCATCAGTCTCTAATGTATCTCTTTTTATGAAGCCACATAAAATGGAGGGGTAGGGGACTGATAAATTAGAGGTCTTTTGAGTGCGCATGCGCCTGTTCTTGAATAGCATTCTCCCCCACCCCACATCGTAGTACTAACATTTCATAGAGAGTGAGTGTGGTATAGTGGTTTGAGTATTGGATTATGACTCTGGAGATCAGAATTTGAATCCCCACTCAGCCATGGAAAACCCTTGGGTGACCTTAGGCAAGTCATATTCTCTCAGCCTCAGAGGAAGAGAAAGGCAAAACCCCCTTTGAATAAGTCTTGCCAGAAAACCCTGTGATAAGTTCACCTTAGGGTCGCCATAAATCAGAAACAACTTGAAGACACACAACAACAACAATGTTTTAGGCACTTATCTGATAATCTTGTAAAACTTGTGCCCCAGCTATTATGGCGTTATATTCCTTGATCTGTTTTTTACTGCTAAAGGCCTTTTACAAGTCAGAAATAAAATCATCTGACTTGCTGTAGCTCATTAAAGGATGGGTGCTTCATTTGTTAGCTTGGATGGGACAAGGCTAGGGAAGGGTCTGTATGTGTGCTTGGAGATTATCAGACGAGTACCTAAAAATGTTATTATGGCACTATACTTTACAACGTTCATGTTCTGGCACAATGACACACATTTTCGCATGCTGCCGTGATAATGATACAAAATCACCCCAAGAATCCGGCACTACAAGCGCTCGCACCGCTTACTTCTGCTTTTCTCCATGAATAGGACTTTGGCACGTCTCACGAGAAGATGTGGACGTACTAAAAAAAACCCAAAACAACAAAATTAAAAAAGAAAACATTCAGAAAAGTACAGATACACGTTTAGAAACGTGCAAGCAAGATGGGGAGGTACATAAAAAGAGTATATGGTACCTAGTTTTCCCGTTCACACCTGGAAGTGTTCTGGCAGGACCACGCATTGGCTCTGGAATCACACTAGCAGAATAGGGCACCTTTTCACACAAACAAAAATCTAGAACACAAACTCTATGGGAGATCAATTTTCAACTTTTCCCTGACAATAAAAAAGAACTCCCTCTTAACGGCAGCAGAACACTTGCATAATGCTGGGGCACAATGTTGTCTGATAAGGAAGCCCTTTTGTGATCTCATGGCATCCTTATAACGCTGTTTTTGATGCGTCTGATAATCTCCATTGTCCAAGTTGGATGATGTTGCCAGTTCAAGCCCTGCTGTAAACTCAAAACCAGGCGCAAAAGCAGAGAGTTCTTAAGAATGTCACATCTGACATCTGTTTCTGTACCTTTATGATCAATTTCCATCTGTTAATCAATAAATTAAAGGTACATTCTAACCAATATAGCATTCTCAGTTAAGAATGAAATATAAGAAATGTCAAATAAATAAATAAAAGCTATTGTGCCACTTGGGAAAATGACCAAGCTGTTCTCAGATCAACATCATAATCTTGTGACTGTTTCACATTTCACTGTTACCAGCTGGCACTGAAAGGGATTCTGGGAGATGTACAGCAAACAATGGTTGCATTTATTATATATACATTACTACCCTCATTTCCATATCCATTCTGTTGTGTTAGTAGTCAGATGAGCAGATACACATTGGCATGACAAATTAATAATAATGCTTGCTTGGCATTTATACAGCACTTCTTAAAGTGCTTGTAGGGCTTCCCTTACCATATCTGGTTGGAAGCCTTACAACAACTATGTAAGTCTGTGGGCATTTTCATCCCCATATTGCAGATGGTGAGGGGAAGGGCTGAGGTTGAGGCCACCAGCGTTGGCACATGTGTCCAAATAACTTGATCAAAGTGCACCCTTCACTGCCACAGAAAAGCCAGCAGAGAAGCTGGGATTCCACATTTTCACAGACAAAATGTGAATGTTAGACCTTGAACCAATCTCAGGGCTAAAGTGTAAAATAATGTTTGTTTCTGTTTTTTTAAACAATCACGATATATCATTTCTTCATGGTGCTATATTCAAGGCAGGTTAGAACTTATACGAATGATGAAATATGCAACAAAAATCACATTGGCATCCTATAAGTGCCAAATCAATTGAAAGTAACTAAAAACAAATCACTGATGAAGTTCAAGGGTCCTTTTTGTATATGTTTGAATTAAATGTCAGAAAAACATCAGTAAATAATGATTCAGCAAAACCACCCCCAAGAGTTGGAATAACTGATTACATAATTTTAAAAGGCCCCAAACAATGCTACATCAGATAGAATTCATTAGAATTCTAGTTGACTGGGAACAGCCTACGATGTTCCTATTCTACCTATCTGTCTGTTAAACATTTCTTTATCATCACTCAAGACTTTATCAGACACTCAAAATACGGTATCATAATGACACCGCATAACTGTGAAAGGGCACGCGGATCAGATGACGTCGCCCTTTTGCGGTTAAAAACAGCCCAAATCCTGCCATTTTTAATTTATACCTTAAGCTGCCAATAGATCCTCCTGCTGTTTTTTTTTGCCAGCATTGCCAGCATGCGAAACATTGGGGCATTTAAATCTCATACTTACGGTACCCCAACACTGTCTGGTCCAGCACAAACACTTCCAAGTAGGTTTTCTGCGGTTTTTTCCCAGGCTGTGAGGCCATGTTCTGGAAGAGTTTATTTCTGATGTTTTGCCTGCATTTGTTGCTGACATCTTCAGGGATTCAGAACACGGCCTCACGGTCCAGAAAAAAACCTATGGAAAACCTATGGATGCTGGCCATGAAAGCCTTCGACTTCACACTTCCAGGTAGGTTTTGCTCTTTTTATTACCCTCCCTGGGTTACCTGGGACCTTTCAAATGTGTGTGTGTGCTTTAAAAAACTTTTTAGGCTTTATTTTGGTTTTTGATTTTGAAATTTCCATGTGATGAAATTACATGAGATTTTGAATAAGGAAGTGAACGGGGCTCCGTTCACTTCCTCTTTATTGCTGGGAGCCTTTGCCAGGATTACAAGGTGAGTGCAGGGTGGGGGGATGTTCTTTTGCTGGCATAATTTATTTTATGTCGGCAAAAGAACGTTTTAAAAGGCTGCATCTAATAAAGTCCTCAGATTCAGGGTTCCTGAGGCTACACATAACTGATAAAAACATTCCTTAAAAACAGGCCAAAGCAATTTTTAAAGGACTTTTAAAAGCATACAATTAAAACAGCCAACTCTAGTTTTAAGGACTAAAAGCCATATGAAGCAATACAGTCTTGGTTGTCTGCTGGATGCTCAGTAGAGGTTTCTGAACCACATCTAAATGCAGTTTATTTTATTTCTGCCTCCCAATAAGCCAGAAAAAGATTTTGTGGTGTGTTGTCAGTCTCCCACCACCCCTACTTTTCTGAGAGAGAGTAAAAACCAGTAGCACTTGGGCAGTACAAGCAGAGAGATAATTTTTTTTGAAATTTTAAAGCTGTCCCCCTGCACTTTAATTTAAATTGGGAGCATTGAAGTTTTCATACAATACTTATTTTTCATGTCAAACTCAAACCTATTTTATTGTTCTAGCAAAAATATTGCTTCATTCATAACAGGGTGCATAAAAATTGTACTGTCTGGCTCATACGTTTTTAAAAATGTAAAAGCCTTACTTTTGTACAAAATTGCAAATATAAATTTTCCTGTGCTGAAAACTCTTGCATCCTATGCTATTTAAGCACATCTACCTTAATTTTTGCCTATCTGAGAATGACAGGGGTGGATTAAAAAGAAACCACTAATTTTTCAGTAAACAAAATAAAATTTATTATTTGGACAGAGACAGTTATAACAGTCTTAAGAACTGGGCTAGTAGCTTATTTATATATAAAGTGTCACAGCCTAGGAAGAACTTCCTGATGGTAAGAGCTGTTCAGCAGTGGAATGCACTGCCTCAGAGTGTGGTGAAGTCTCCTTCTCTGAAAGTTTTTAAACAGAGGCTGGATGGCCATCCATTGAGGGGGAGCTGTGATCGTGTATTTCTATATGGCAGGGGGTTAGATTGGATGCCCCTTGTGGGCTCTTCCATTTCTATGGTTCTATGATTCTATGGGAGTTGGAAGGAATCACAAGGTCCACCTAGTTGAATCCCATGCCAGTGCAGGAATCCATGGCTAAAGCATCTCTGAGAAGTGGCCATCTAACCTCTGTTTAAAAACCTCCAGCAAAGGAGACACCACCACCTTCCAATTTATGGGTATACCTCAGTTAACAAAGTAGGTGTGTTTCTGGGCATTACTTCTTTAATTGAAAATTTGGTACCAGAAGCAGAATAACATGGAACAAATAGGGTAGGTTTCTATACCATAAAAAAAGAAGAGCAGTTCAACATTAGGAGGAACTTTTTGACAGTAAGAGCTGTTCGGCAGTGGAACACACTCCCTCAGAGCATGGTGGGGTCTCCTTCCTTGGAGGTCTTTTAAACAGAGGCTGGATGTCCATCTGTCAGGGATGCTTTGATTGTGATTTCCTGCGTGGCAGGGGGTTGGACTGGATGGCCCTCGTGGTCTCTTCCAACTCTACAATTCTATGATTCTATGATTTTATGTTTCAGCAAGTTGGTTATTCCAAACTAACATATGGCATATATGGGTGGTTGTTGGGGGGGACAAAAGGTCAGGTAAGCATCGCATGAATACACACAAACATTTTGAACCTTTTAGAGACCACTTGGAGGCTTCCTTCATCTAGGGATAACTTTTTCTTTCACCACCCTACATGTTTTTTAATGATTTCCATTTTAGCGGCTAAACATACAGATCTATGCTTTTGGAGCAAGTTGGTGTGAGTGGGGAGGCAAGCTTATCTGTTCTCTCCTTTTCTCTTTGTTTTGCTGTTCCCACATGCCCGGTAAGGGATTCTGTAGGCAGCTGCTGTTTACGTTGCCTGTTGTAGGCAGATACACGTGGCTACAGTAGGAAAAGCTACACTAGAATCCTGCTCTTTCCTAGCTCAAGCTTTTTTTTACTTTGTATTGTTTACTAGAGGCAGGACTTTACCACACCACCACCCCTAAACCTCGTTCTTTTGCCAGCATAACTTTTCCATTTTTATGCCGGCAAAAGAACTCCCCATGCCACACTTACCTTACCTCCCACCCAAAGGCTTGGCTTCCCCGGCAATGAAAGAGGAAGCAAACAGAGCTCCGTTCACTTGCATGTTCAAAATCCTGTGGATTCGCACAAGAATACATAGCACAGGAAATTCAAAAAGAAAAACAAAAAGAACACAGAAAAAGTTTTTAAAGGCACAGGAACACACTTAAAAAGTCCCAAGTTTTTTTTTCATTGTGTACTTCATAATATTCCAGTATATTTATAACAGTTCTTACGTTGTTGTTTATTCTTCTCCCAGGTATAAAGCCGTTTTGATCTTCACTTATTATTTCAGCAATTATTTGTTTTAACCTGTTTGCCAAAATCATAGTGTAGATTTTGTAATCTCTATTTAGTAATGAGAGAGGTCTTTAATTACCAACTTCTCTATCGTCCTTTCCTTCTTTCAATATTAGGGATATATTTGCATTTTTCCAAGTATCAGGAATCCCTTCAACTTCAATCCGGTTAAACAACTTATATAATGGCATGGCAAGTTCACTTTCAAATTTTTTGTAAAACAATGCCAAAAAACCATCTGGACCTGGAACTTTGTTCTGTTTCAGCTCTTGGATTGTTTTCAAGATTTCAACCATTGCAATTGTCTTATTCAAATTTTCCAAATGCTCTTTTTAAAATTTTTGAAAGTCTTATTCATCTAAATATGTTTTCATATTCTGTATTTCCTCTTCACTCTTTGCTTTACTACTAAATAATTTATTATAGTATTTTTTGAACTCTTCTTTAATCTCTTTCTGTTTTGTTATAATTTATTCCCTGCGTTTTATCTCTGTAATTATTTTTTTCTCCGATTCTCTCCTTGGTCTATGCACAAGCCACTTGCTTGACTTATTTGTAAACTTAAAATTGGTTTGTTGTGTTCTTCTCATTTTCTTTTCAAGTATCAACTGTGTTTCCATATTTAGTTGTGTCTGATTAGTTTGATTTGACGTACTATTTTCTCTCTAGTTGGCTCTTCTCTCAGTTCTTCTTTCTTTTTCAACTCTCTAATAAAAAACTTGTATCTCTCCATATTTTGTTTCTTAACTTCTGCACCTCTTTTGATAAGTAACCCTCTGAAAACTGCTTTCCCAGCATCCCAGATGGTTTTCCATTTACATTCATTATTGTCATTTTCTTCAAAGTATAGAGTTATCTCCTTTTCCAATTTTTGGACATAGTCTTCATCTTTTATTAAGTTCTCATTCCATCTCCAGTTCTTAGTTGTTTTGACAGTTTGCACTAGCGGTTTAATTGGGTTGTGATCTGAAGTTGTCCTTGCCATTATTTCCGTGTCTAGAATATTAGGTAACAAATCCTTAGATGTTAAAAACATGTTGATTCTAGACATGGATTTATGTCTATCTGAGTAGAACGTAAAGCCCTTTTCTTTGCTATGCATTTTAGTCCATACATCTTCTAAATTAAACTTTTTTTTAATCTCAAAAAAACTTATTCGTAGCTTCTTCTGAGCTCCCATTTTCTTTTTGTATGATCTGTCTGTTTTTGGGTCGAGGACTCTATTAAAGTCTCCTAATAAAATCATGGATCCTTCCACGTGTTTCTCAATTTGTTGGTGTAATTTTCTATAGAATTTTTCTTGCTTCAAATTGGGTGCATAGACTCCCACTATTGCTATTTTCAGACTCTGTAAAGCTACCTCAACATCTATGAATTCCCCTTCTTTGTCTTTAAATAGCTCTTTTGCAGAATATTTTTGATTTATATATAGCACTATGCCTCTTTTTCTCTTCTTATGATTGGCTGAGAAAAATAGTTGACCCAATTTAGTATTTCTTAAGAATCTATGATCTTCTCTTTTTATCTTAGTTTCTTGTAGACATACTATATCATTTTTCTGCTTTCCTAAATCATGGAATATTCTTCTTCTTTTATATTCTGAATTTAAAACTTTTACGTTCCAGGAACATATTTTAATTACGATTTTAGAATTTCCTTCCTTTATGCTTGTTCCTCCTCACTTTCTATATTTTCTCCTATCTCCTCTTCTTCTTCATCTTTCTTTTCTAGTTCTATGTCCGAGAACTCTTCCTCCATATGGTGCTCTTCCTTCTTTCCTTCCATACACCTCTAGTTCCTGTTGTTTTCTCTCAATTAAATGCTTTTCAGTTTCCTTTCTATTTTCTTCTTCTTCCTGGTCTGTTTTCCCCAGCTGTTTTTTTTTTCTTTTTCATATTTTTTACAAAATTCTTCTGCCTTTTTCGTCGAGTCTATCTTGTATGTCTTCTGTCTGTACGTGAAAGAAATCCCATCTATTTTATTCCATTTATAGTAGATTCCTTCTTTATTTAGTAACTGGGTGATCCTTTTATAATTTTGTCTCCTTTTTAGAATAGCGGTTGGAATATCTTTGAAGATTTTTAATTCTTCTCCTCCTACTTTAAGTGTATCTCTAAAGCTTTGTTGAATTATTTTTTCTCTTATTTTAATTTTATTGAATTGAATCACAATGTCCCTCGGAAGTTTCTTCTCCCTAGCAATCACAGAGTTTATCTGGAACATCTTTTCGGTCTCTTCCTCCAAATATTTTTCTTCAAGCTCCACAAATTTATCTAAGTCTGGAATCACCCTCTCAAATAGATTTTCATTTACCTTCTCTGATAAACCTCTTAATTTTAGACATTTTTCTCTATATCGTATTTCTTGGTTTAGCATATACTCCTCCCCTTTATTTTGTTTCTCTTGGATCCTT
The DNA here is from genome assembly GCA_030847615.1 of Gambelia wislizenii. Taxonomy (NCBI): domain Eukaryota; kingdom Metazoa; phylum Chordata; class Lepidosauria; order Squamata; family Crotaphytidae; genus Gambelia; species Gambelia wislizenii. Next base: position 343,458,568 of record JAUMIR010000001.1, read on the forward strand.
GCTGATATCCTTTCCACTTCTTGAGATTTTTCCTTCAATCTTTCAATTTCATTCTTCATTCCTTCCATTTCTTTATTTATTTTATCTAGTTTTTTCCCTAATATCTCCATTTCTTTTTTATAGTCATGTTTAATTTCTTTTCAAATGTCTTTTAGTTCATTCCTAATTTCTTGTTTAAAATTCCTGAGTTCAGTTCTTAGCTCTTCCAATATTAGGTTTTGGATTTCTGGTATCTTTGGAGCTTCTTGTGATCCCCTCCTATGAGTAAGTGTCTGTACTTGAAGTTGTGCTGCAGTTTTCCTGGTACTATATGCCATTTCCCTTTTTTCCCTGTTATTGTTGTTATTTTATTGTACTAATTGGTTGTTGTTATTGTTATTGATGTCTCCTTTCTAGCTTTCCCTAGGTTCTCTTTTCTTCCTTAATTTAATCCTTAAATATATATTTAAGTTTTATATACTGAGTGTAATATTTATATTTTGTAATACAATCAATCCAATCCAATCAATTGCTTTCTACCTCTTAAACCTTTGTACCAGTTTCCACTTTTCAATTTTATAGTAAATTAAATATTTGTATATATTTATCTAATAGTATATACAGTAGTTGTGTATCTATTTGAATATAATTGTATATCTATATATATATTGTATGTATTTTATAGATATTTATATGTTCTATATATATATACGTAGTATTTATATATACTACGTATTTATATATTATATATTTATATATAAAGATTTATATTTATATAGTATTTATATAATATTTATATACAGAGTAGTATAAATACTACTCTACGGTGAACTTGCCACAGGTCAGCGTAAGAAGGGTGCTCCAAAAAAGCGATACAAAGACTCCCTGAAACAACATCTCAGGCTCGGCCAAATTGATCACCAACAGTGGTCCGCCCTGGCCTCACATCGGGAGGCATGGAGACGCACTATCCACAATGCTGCAGCCTTATTTGAGAACTCACGCTGAACAAGTCTTGAAGAGAAACGACAACGCAGAAAGAATCACAACCCAAAAACATCACCCAAGGAGACCTTCTGCTGTGCTTTTTGCAACCGGACTTGTTTATCTTGGATTGGCCTTTTTAGTCATCAGCGTGCTTGCAGAAAGTGCGGAATGTGTCCTTCCTGAATCTTCGTTTGCGAAGTAAAGCCAGAGAGAGAGAGAGAGAGAGAGGTACATATATTCTCTATATAGATATGTATATTCAGATATTTTTGCATATATATCATAAATTACCGTCCAAATAAATTGTCTGACCAAATCATAAATCTTCAGAATAAAAAAATAATATAATAATCTTCAGTATATGAACATACAAAGCAAACTGTGATTGATTTTGTCCAATCATTCAGTAATTAGTTATTTTATGTATATTCCCGGGCTATATCTCCTTAATGCCTTGTCCACAAGCATAAATCTTTTTCAATAAAAACATAAAGATTCACATTTGTTTCTTTCAAGTTCCACTTGTACTCGCAATTAATTTAACATACTCTATCCCCTCTTTCTTTTTATGTTTATACCTATATTTTCAAAACAAGTTAAATATTACAAGTAGTTCTGTTAATTCAGATTACAGAAGTATTACCCCACTTTATAACTATTATCTTAGTATTATTCTTTCCCCTTGATGTAATCGTTTCTTTCTTTGTTTCTTTGTTTCCTTGTTTCTTGTTTTAACTTTTGTTTCTTCTTCTGTAGTTATATATGTATTCCCTCTCTAATCGATTTTTTGTAGTCTTTTAGATCCAATTAAGTCTGCTCTGCATTGCTTTTCTTTCCTTTCTTTTTCAATTCTTTTTTCAATTTGAGGTTTTCCAGAGTGTGTGTCACAACAGTCCCCCCCCTTTCTTTCTTTCTTCTCTTAGCTTTTATAGCTGTTCTTGTTCACCAAACTTTGTATCCTCGTGTCATTCACCACAGTAAGCTAATTCAAATATTCGTACACCTCACACACTCTCATCAACCCCAGTTCGCTAAAGTAAACTTCCCGGAGTAAACTTACTTCTTACTTTTGTGGGTTGTCCTAAACAAGGGTCTTAGGCATTCTCCTCTCAACTCAATACTTAATTTTAAGTTCCTCTTGGGATGATGAAACAAACTTAAACTTTATATGTAGGAAAAACAAAAACCTGGAGGACTTGTCCATTCCATTTCTTTCAGTTCTCCTCCCAGCTGGGTCTTCTCTCTGGCTTCTCCTTTTAGTTTCACCTCTGTTTCACCTGCTTTCTTTCCAAACCTTTCTCTCTGTCTCATTTCTCACAATCTGAGGTCTCCTTTCTATTTCAATTTCTTCCAGGACTGCTCTACTGTTAAAGTAATGTTCTTCAGTCTTCTCTCGCCCAAACAAAACGCTGCACCTTAAATTGCTTCGCTGCTTCTTTTCCTTTCTTTAATGGTTTAGGAAGCTGCTCCATTTCAAAAGTTGGAGTGCAAAGCAGCTAGTGTCCTTATTATGAAGTACACAATGAAAAAAAATTAGGTTTGATGATGGTAGACACCAAAAAAGCTTTTGATAGTGTAGATTGGTATTTTATGTTGGAGACAATGCAAAGATCAGGAATGGGAACAAGATTTTGTAAGAGAATAGAAAGTATATATACAGAGCAAACGGCACAACTTATTATCAATGGGGAGAGTTCTAACACAATCAAAATAATCAAAGGTACAAGATAGGGCTGTCCTATCTCGCCCCTGCTGTTCATTTTAGTACTTGAGGTGTTAATTAGAAGATTAAAAACTTGCGGGGAGATCCCAGGCATAAAGATTAAAGGCTTTAATTACAAATTAAAAGCCTTTGTGGATGATGTGATTATATTTATGGAAGAACCACAAAAAAAATTGAAAAATGTTTAAAGCTAATAAATGAATTTGGATTCAAAATCAATAAATAAAAAACAATTATAATCATGAAAAATATGACCGAAAAAGAAGAGCAAGAACTGAGGGACAAGTCTGGTTGCAACATAGGTAAAAAAGCAAGATATTTAGGAATATGGTTAACAAAAAGGAATGTTGATTTGTTTGATAATAATTATAAAAAACATGGATAGAGATAAATAAGGATTTGAAAAGATGGAATAAGTTAAACCTGTCATTATTGGGACAAATTGCAGCTATAAAGATGGCAATACTTCCAAAAATTATATTCCTCTTTCAGAATCTACCTATAGTGAATAATGACAAGATTTTTGATAACTGGGATAAAGATTTACGAAAGTTTATATGGGGGGGGAAGTCATCTAGATTCAAATGGTCATACTTAATAGATACAAGACTCAGGGGTGGTTGTGATCTTCCAGATTTTAAGTTATATTATCAGGCTTCCTCTTTAGTTTGGATTAAAGAGTGGGTAAATTTAAAGGATAAAAAATTATTAAATCTGGAAGGTCACGACATAAGGTATGGTTGGCATGCCTATTTGTTTTATGATAAAGCCAAAGTTAACAAAGGATTTGTGAACCACAGCATAAGAAAAGGATTACTGGGGGTATGGGAAAAAGTGAAAAAAGCATTTTATTTTAAAATTCCATTATGGGTCTCACCCTAGGAGTCCTTTTTGCCTAGGTGGTATAGGACAGACGATGGGATAAGATATACAAAGTTGATAAGAAAAGGAAGAGATATGCCGATAATATTAGAGCCAAAAGAAAAACTACAAGAAAGACACAATATTAACTGGTTTGCATACTTACAATTAAAAGAATGCTTTATAGAGGGTCAAAAAAGGGAAGGTTTTGAACTTGAAGAAAATGAACTGGATAAGGTTCTCAGAGTGGAAAATAGGCAAAAAGCCATTGGAATAATTTACAAATTATTGTTAAAGAGACAAACAGAACAAGAATATGTAAAAGAATATACGTTAAAATGGGCAAGTGACATAAGGAGCCCTATTGCCATTGAAGATTGGGAGGTAGCTAGGAAGAGAATGTTCACATTTACAGCATGTCAGTTGCTAAAAGAGAATAATGTAAAGATGGCGTTAAGGTGGTACTATACACCAAAAAGACTAAGCAAGATGAAAAAAACAATACCAAGTACATGCTGGAAATGTGGGGAAAACCAGGGAACGCTAATTCATATGTGGTGGCCATGTAAAAAGAATAAAAAGTTTTGGATTCAAGTACATGACATAATGAAGCAAATTTTACAAATGGAATTAGAATTTGCGCCGGAATTGTACTTGTTAAACATAATTAAATGTGATGAGGAGAGGAAGGGAAACAAAAACTGGAGAGCTATACTGGATCTGATCACAACTGCTAGGCTCGTCATAGCCAGAAAATGGAAAAGGAAAGAATGTCCTAGTATTGAAGAATGGAAAGATAAAGTAATTAATATGTTTGAATTGGATATATTTACAAATAAATTGAGAAACAGGAAACAGGCAGATTTGAAACAAGAACGGAAGCAGGTAATAGACTACTGGGGAAAAAACTGGGAAATACAAGCTAGTTTACTATTATAAAACACAGAAGATCCCAGGGGGATAGTTTATAGGGAAGCACAGGAAAGTAGAAACCGGGGCAAATATGAACAAGAGGTTAGGAAAACAAAGAAAAAGTAAAAAAAAAAACCAAACCCACAAGTAGCCATTATCTTCCTCTGCCCAAACTATACAAAATAGGAAGTCAATGAAGAAGAAGATGAGAAATTAAACTGAATTAACAATAGATTTATTAATCGGTGGAATCGCCTTTTGGATGCAATTAATTCTAAAGAGAAACTTTGTAAAGAGTTATGGGAATAACTCATGAGTATATTTTCTTAAGATATGAGATTTAAAAATTTGGGGTTTTTTATGTAAGCATGTATAATATATGAGAAAGGGGGTTTGCCACTGGCCGGCAGGCCTTTTTGCGGCCCGGCTGGCCGCCCCGATCACCAGCCCTTCTGCCCCGCCCCCACCCACTCGGCCTGGTCCGTGGCGAGGGGGGTGGGTGACCGCATGGCACAGCCATGCGCGCCGCCATCTTCCCTTTCTCCTTCCCAACAGCCATTGTGGCTGGGAGGGAGAAAGGAAAGGACCAATCAGGGGCGAGCTCGCTCGGCCCTGATTGGCCAGGTAAGGGAGGGAATCTGGGCCTTAAAAGGTGACGCAGAGTCGCAGCCCGCCCAGATGGGAGGCGGCGACGGAGGCAGCAGCAGCGCGCTCCATCCCGCCACAAAGGAAATATAATATAATATAAGAGAAAATGTATGTTTGTTATATAATCTCTCTCTCTCTCTCTGGCTTTTCTTCGCAAACGAAGATTCAGGAAGGACTCATCCCACGCTTTCTGCAAGTGCGCTGATGACTAGAAATGCCAATCCGAGATAGACAAGTCCGGTTGCAGAAAGCACAGCAGAAGGTTTCCTTGGGTGATGTTACTGGGTTGTGATTCTTTCTGCGTTGCCGTTTCTCTTCAAGACTTGTTTGGCGTGAGTTCTCAAATAAGGCTGCAGCATTGTGGATAGTGCATCTCCATGCCTCCTGATGTGAGGCCAGGGCGGACCATTGTTGGTGATCAATTTGGCCAAGCCTGAGATGTTGTTTCAGGGAGTCCTTGTATCGCTTTTTTGGAGTGCCCCTCTTACACTGACCCGTGTCAAGTTCACCGTAGAGTACTATTTTGGGGAGGCGATGGTCCTCCATCCTAGAAACGTGCCCTGCCCAGCGCAGCTGTGTTCTCAATATCATGGCCTCAATGCTGGTGATCCCTGCTTGCTCAAGGACAGCAACATTCGTCACATAGTCCAGTGTATATTTAGGACTGTGCGTAAACAGCGCTGATGGAAGCGTTCGAGGAGTCGTAAGTGGTGGCGATAGGTGACCCACGTTTCAGATCCATAAAAGAGAATAGACAGTACAATGGCTCTATACACACTGATTTTTGTGTTTCGCCTCAGGTGTTTATTATTCCAGACTCTTTTGTAAAGTCTTCCATATGTGCTATGTGCCTTTGCTAATCTGTGATCAATTTCTTTGTCAATCTTAGCATCTGAGGAGATAATGCTTCCCAGGTAGGTGAACTGCTGAACGGACTTAAGCACAGATTTGCCGATGGCAATGTGGGGATGGTGGTGTTCGTCCTGTGGTGCAGGCTGGTAAAGAACTTCCATTTTCTTCAGGTTGACTTCCAGCCCAAACAGCTCTGCCGCTGTTGCAAAGCAGGATGTTAGGCACTGTACAGCTGCTTCTGTGTGGGCAACAAGGGCAGCATCGTCAACAAAGAGCAGCTAACGGACTAGATCATTTAGAGTCTTAGTGCGAGCCCTCAGACGGCTTAATGGAGAGGTTATATAATATAAGAGAATATAATATAAGAGAAAATGTATGTATGTTTGTTAAAATGGTCAAAAAAAATTTTTTTTAAAGTCCCAAGTAAACTGGGGAGGGTCATAAAAAGTGGGTAATCTACGTGGAGGTCACAATCTCACCTGGAAGTCTTCTGGCCTGACCGTTCTTTGATGCTGTATTTGCATGAGTTAAATGGCATGAGGTTTCATACTCCAGCAGTGATGGCACTAAAGCACCACATGGGATCTATTGACAGTTTAAGCGGTCAATAAAATAAGGCAGGTTTTGGCCAGTACAAAAACACAAAAGGGAAATGTTGTCTGATATGCGCACACTTTCACGTTTATGTGGCATCATTATGACGCTGTATTTGATGTGTCTGATAATGTCTTCAGTCTGTTTCATTATTATTTATTTGTTCATTATTGTACGTTATTGTACAGATCTTCATCTTCTAGTAAATATACAAACTAACATACATTTTAACTTCATAACACACATCACTGATACATTTGATGGAAAGAGACAGATATTTGAAATATCAATCTTGAAGATTTCCCTCACATTGTCTTTTCTACACCTCCGTTAATTCCTTTCTGTCTTTTACTTCCTCTCTTCCCTCTTTCTTTCCCTTTTACACTCTCTTCCTGCCTCTCTCTGCTTCACTCCTTCTTCTCATTCTTATCTCTTCCAAACACTTTCTCATACCTTCTAATCACTTACATTTCTCTCTCTCTTAATTCACGCCTAAACTTCCTCTTTTGGTTCGTCTCTGGGTTAATCATTTGTTATTTGAATATTTCCCCACGTTACCTCAATTTTCTCTAAAGTCTGATTCTTCTCCTATTTCAATTATTACTTCCATAAACTACCCATTATAACATACATATCAATTCCAATGTAGATATCAGTACAAGTATAGGTAGCTTTACATATATTGTTTTCCACTTTATTATTAATCAAAGACATGTTTTGCTTCCATTCTACGATATCGTTCCTTCTATACTACTAATTCTCCTACTGTCTCCCTTATATCTAGTAGAAGCTTCTCTCCCCATCCCTCCTTAAATTTTATTTCTTGTTTACCAAAGTTTTTCGTCTAAATTCCATGTCTTTTTCCAAAATTCTTGTACAGGTTTCCATTCCTCTATAATTTTATCATAATTTTTCTTCCTTAGGAAGCCAGTTAGTTTATCACTTTCCCACATTTCTCTAATTTTTTGCAACCAGTCTGTTACTTGTGGGATTTCCTTACTTCTCCATCTTCTAGCAATGACTAATCTCGCTGTGGTTACCAAATATAATATTATTCTCCAGTGTTGTTTTATGATTGTTTTTTCAATTGGTGTTAATATATTTAGTAGGTACAGTTTGGGGCTCATCTCGTATTGGGTTCCAAGTAGTTCTTGCATTCTCTTATGAATTTTTGTCCAAAATCTTTTTATCTTCGGGCAAGACCACCACATGTGGTAAAGAGAGCCCGCCTCTTTTTCACATCTCCAACAGTTATTTTCTTTGATCTTATAAATTTTGCTGATTTTTACGGGAGTCATGTACCATCGATTTACAATCTTAAAGTGATTTTCCTTCAGTGCGAGGCACGCTGTGAATGCATTTGTATTTTCCCAGGCTTTCTTCCATTCATCATATGTTATTATGTTTCCTGTATCTGTTGCCCATTTAATCATAGCTTCTGACACTGCCTCTTTTTCCATTTCCCTTTCTAGAAACAAGTTATATAGTTTTTTTATTTGTCCTCTCTCGCTTTGCCATAGTATCTTATCTAGTTCATTCTCTGACATTTCGAATCCATATTTTTTGTTATCTTCTATAAATTTGTTTTGGAGTTGAAGGAACTTGAACCAATTCATGTGTAATCCCATTAAATCCAATTCTTCTCGGGTTTTCAATTTTGTACCTTTCCCATCTTCCCATTCTTTTAAATCAAGTAGGTCTTTATACCTAAGCCATGTCTTCGTTGTTTCCCATCTGCCTAATAAGGCTTCATGCAGAGAAGTCCAAATAGGGATTTTATTGTAAAATTTTTCTTCCAGTTTTTTCCAAATTCTCAACAGTGCCTTTCGTATTATGTGATTTTCAAAATCTCTGTTGACTTTTACTTTTCCGTAAATCAGGTACGCGTGCCAACCATATCTTAGAGCGTGGCCTTCCAGTGTTAAAAGTTGGTCACAATTTAGTTTTATCCAATCTGTCAGCCAAGATGTTCCGCACGCTAGATAGTACAGATACAGATTTGGCAACCCAGTACCACCCGTCTTCTTATTTGTAGTCAAGATCTGACGCTTGATCCAGGGTTTCCTCCCACCCCAGATAAATTTGCTTAGGTCAAAGGTCCATTGTTGGATTACCTTATCGTTTGAGAGAATGGGAAGATTTTGAAATAAGAATAAGTGTCTCGGTAGAATGTTCATTTTTATAGAATTTATTCTTCCTAGTAATGACAGGTTTAATTTTTCCCATCTTTGTAAATCTTTCTTAATCTCAAGCCATAGTTTTCCATAATTATTTTCAAAAAGATCAATGTTCCTTTTGCCCAACCATATTCCTAAATATTTTACCTTCTTCAATATTTTGCATCCTGACTTATGTTGTAGTACTTCATCTTCTTCCCTTGACATATTTTTAGTTATCATTACTGTCTTTTCTTTGTTTAGTTTAAAACCAGAAAATTCTCCAAATTTCTTTAATGTTTCCATTAAATTCGAAATGTTTTCCACCGGATTTTCTAATATCACCGCTAAATCATCCGCAAATGCTTTAATTTTATATGTATAATTTTTAATTTTGAGACCTGGGATCTTGTCTTCTTTCCTTATTTTGTTAATTAGAGTTTCAAGGGCTAAGATGAATAATAGCGGCGATAGTGGACAACCCTGGCGAGTCCCTTTCTCAATATTAAGTAATTTGGATCTTTGTCCATTTACCACAATTCTGGCTTTTGGGGTTTTATAGATTTCTTTTATATTACTGATAAATTTGTCCCCAAAGTTAAATTCCTCTAATGTTTTCAGAATGAAGCTCCAATTGACATTATCAAAGGCCTTTTCTGCGTCTATAAAGATCATTGCTGCTTTCTTATCATTTGTCCATTCATAGTATTCAATCACGTCAATCATGGTTCTAATATTTGAGGGCATTTGTCTGCCTTTGATAAAACCTGTTTGGTCATCCAGTATTATTTCCTTAATAATCGTATTTAGTCTGTTCGCCAGCAGTGATGTGAAAATTTTGTAGTCGGTATTAAGTAATGATATAGGCCTATAGTTCGCTACGTTAGTTGTTTCCTTTCCTTCTTTCGGGATCATAATTATGTCTGCTATCTGCCAGGAGTGTGGAATTCCTTCATCTTTTATTTTGTTCATCACTCGGAGCAACGGTGTTGTCAGTTCCTCCCGGAATTTTTTATAAAATTCTGATGTAAATCCGTCTTGTCCCGGAGATTTTCCCGGCTTCATTTGATCAATCGCTTGTAATATTTCTTGTTCTGTGAAGGGTTGATCTAATCTCTTTTTCATTTCTTCCGTTATTTTTACACATACGTTATCTTTTATAAATTCTGACATCTCCTTATTTAAGCTTTCTTCCGAGTCTTCTTTCTTATATAATGCCTCATAGAAACTTTGGAATATAGCTTGTATCTCTTCTTGAGTATTATAGGTTCTTCCTTCCAGTTTTATTTCTATTATCGCTCTCTTTACCGTCTCTGATGTCTTCAGTCTGTTTCAACCCAGCACCAAAACTCTATGTCTCTCCAGCCCTCCTTCACTATCCTCCTAATGCTGATAGTGCTAAACAAAAAACAAAAAACCTTCTGGCTAGCAGAGGATAAGGAATGAAGGGTCCTGGGAGTGTAAAATGAATTTACAAAAAGGAGCTTCTTTGTCAGAGGCTTTGTTAATGGAGGTATGACTTTATTGTACTGTTTGGGGCAGTGGTGCACAACCTCCAGGTGTTTTGGCCTCCAACTCCCAGAATTCCTAATCATTGGACCAGCTGGCTCAGGCTTCTGGGAGTTGGAGGCCAAAACACCTTGAGGTCTGCAGGTTGTACACCACTAGTTTAGGATGTTTCTTGATTTCTTTCAATACTTTAGTAGACAACATTTAGAAAACCAGTGTGGTGTATTGGTTTGAGTGTTGGACCATGACTATAAAGACCAGGGTTCAAATCCCTGCTTGACTGTGGAAACCCAGTGGGCAGGTCACACTCTCTTCGCCTCAGATGAAGGCTAAGGCAACCCCCTCTGAATGAATCTTGACAAGAAAACCCCATGATAGGTTCACCATACATTGGAAATGACTTGAAAGCACACAACAAGAAGACAACAATTGCTTTTTAAAATGTACTTTGTTCATGTATGGTGGTGGTGGTGGTGGTGCTTTTGTTTGTTCCTAATGAAATTCTTTTTGTGTGTGTTCCTTTTCAAATGGTTTTGAAACCTGGTATCTCTGGCCATAAACCTATCCCTGCCCATTAGCTGGGATCAGTTTGGAGTTGTTCATACTCAACTCATTGTCATTGGCATGACGCTTAAAGCATACCATAGCCTAACTAAATGCAACAACTTGTATGAATTTCTTTCCAAAAATACAACTGCCAGTAACTTTCTAATAAGAGTAGAAGGTAATACTTTGGAAGTTACCAGATTACACAAGTATACTTGGGTAGTCATGCAAAATTTGAATCTCTGCATCATAATTATAAGACTGTAGAGTTTATGTATAATTCTAAGCAGTGTTTCCATAAGTACAGTCGTCCCTTCACATTCGCGGGGGTTCCGTTCCGCGAAGGCCTCCCCACCCCTCCCCAGGCCTTCGCGGGGCCTCCGGAGGGCCTCCGGGGATCCCGCGAAGGCCTCCCCACCCCTCCCCAGGCCTTCGCGGGGCCTCCGGAGGGCCTCCGGGGGTCCCGCGAAGGCCTCCCCACCTCTCCCCAGGCCTTCGCGGGGCCTCCGGAGGGCCTCCGGGGGTCCCGCGAAGGCCTCCCCACCCCTCCCCAGGCCTTCGCGGGGCCTCCGGAGGGCCTCCGGGGGTCCCGCGAAGGCCTCCCCACCCCTCCCCAGGCCTTCGCGGGGCCTCCGGAGGGCCTCCGGGGGTCCCGCGAAGGCCTCCCCACCTCTCCCCAGGCCTTCGCGGGGCCTCCGGAGGGCCTCCGGGGGTCCCGCAAAGGCCTCCCCACCCCTCCCCAGGCCTTCGCGGGGCCTCCGGAGGGCCTCCGGGCGTCCCGCGAAGGCCTCCCCACCCCTCCCCAGGTCTTTCACGGGGCCTCTGGAGGCCCCGTGTCGCGGTTTTGGGGGGGGCGGGGGGGCCCTCCCAAAACCGCGAATAACCGAAACCGCGAATGTCAAGTTCGTGAATGTGGAGGGACAACTGTAAATGCAATGAAGGAAGTTTCTGAGCAGTCTTCAAAATGTAGGCAGCCCCAATTCAAGCTGAGATGTGTGAACAAGGGTTAAACTGATAAAACTATTAGGTATATAAAAGTAGTGGATTCTGTCCTGATAGTTGTTTGGTTTGTTGTTGTTTTATGGCATTTGGAAGCTTCACATATTTCCTGTGTCCAAGTGAGTAACTGCTAAAGTGTTTGCATAACTTATCTGTTGTGCAGAGGTTGCTCTGAAAGCTTTTAAAATATTTATTTTTGCATTTTCAAAGTCAATTTACTGTTGGCAAAAGGTGCTGGCTTCACATCTCTGGGGACTGAAGCTTGCCCTTTATCAGTATTCAAAGAATTGATGTGAGCACCAGTTGTACTTGTTTCTCTGTAATTTCCTAACAATGTGCCTCAACTTAATCCTGATATGACTACACTTTAGACCAGAAATGGCTGGTTTTTTAATATTCTTAGGGGACACCCAATAGTCTCAGACAGAATCCCGGAGTCCTCCCGCCATCATTGACAGTAGTGTGCAGTCTGAGGAGATTCTTTGAGCTCTAGTTCAAAAAAAGAATTTCACCAAGGGTCAGGCCTATATTTGGCTCCACAACACAACCCCCTTCTAGGTAAAGGTGTAGTTCATTTTCCAAAAGCATACAAAACTAAATAATGATATAAGACTGGGGAATGCCTGTTTCTCACTACTATTTATCAATTCTTTTATTTATTTTTAAATTCATATTTAATTTATCATATGAGATCAAGGCAAAAACATTTACCACTGGAATGTGCAAGGAATCTGAAGGCCAGTGTGATATACTGAGTCTGATGTTAAATTTAGATGTAGGAGGCTAGGATTCAAATCTTCCATCAGCAGTGAAGCCCAATGAATCAGGTTAGACAAGCTATTGTCTCTCAGCCTGACATACCTCATGGGATGAGTGAGAGAAGGAGGTGATGAAAAGCCTATATAGGCTGCTCTGAGTTCCTTGGAGGAACGATGAACTCTTAATGGGGTAGAAGAGAGTTGGAGAAGCTACTTTTGGGGCCATGCTGGTTGGGGGATTCTAGGGATTTTAGTTTCAATAGTTGTGTTACCAAATTCTGGAGAAAGGGTGGGCTGGATTTTGCCCATAAACCACTTGTCCCACACGTACAGGTTAAATGAGTAAAGCTTTGTGTGCGCTGAGCAAAACATTCTGTTCAGTTCATATATGATGCTGACACATAAGGTGTGGCTGCTGCTCTCAGAAGGGGCAGTTCACCAGGGAGTATTCAGAATGTATCTATACTATGGAGTTACAGCAGTTTGATACAATTTTAGCTGTCATGGCCCCATCCTGCAGAGTCCTGGGATTTGTAACTTGGTGAGTTAGACTTCTTGCTGATGCACTTTAGTCCACTCTCCTGTACTCCAGCACTAGAATTCTCTAGCAGAAAAAAAATCTGCATACCTCACAAACTATAAATCCCAGGATTCCAGAGGATGGAACGATGGGAGAGTTAAAGTGATATCAAGCTGCTATAATTGTGTAGTGTGCTGAGCTACAGCTACACATGGCTGTATGTGTGCACATTGCGGCCGTGTCCCATCTTTGACAACTTGTTTACAGAAATGCCTGCTTAAGGCTGCTGCGTCAAAGACCCAGGAAGGGGCCCTACAAGAACAAGACATTTTGTGTTTGGTAAACAAGAATGACCTTTCTGATGCATAAAGAGCCAGTGTGGGGTGTCCGTAAAGCCCCACAGGGGAAGGGGAGATCACTTTCTTTTATTGTAGTTTCAGAGGAAGATAATGGCCACAGTAGCCTGCCTGGCAAACTACCACAGTCTTGGGGAAAGCAAGCTCTCTCTCTTTTTCTCTCAAGCGTGCCCTCTCTCTCTCTCTCTCCCCAGATAGTTTCAAATAAGGAGCCTTGTTCTGTAGCTGAACTGCACAGTTCCTTGTAACAGCCTCTTATGTTCTAAAGGCATCCGGGATCCCTTGGCAACCAAGTGGCCCCTTGCCAGGCATCCATTGTTAGTGACTCTGTGGGTTTGAATGAGCTGCATTCTGGAGGGAGAAAAACCCACATTTCTCATGTTGAAGGCTGAGCTGTACTTCCATTGCTGCTGCAGGGAAGAACCAAAGACTGGCTGAATGCAGTCAACACAAATGTATGCCTCTGTCGGATGCCATGCCTAAACTGCATTTAAGGGTGTAAGAACTGTCTAGCTGGCTTGAAACAAAGTTCTGTCTAGTGCAGGATTTTGATTTAGCCTTAGGCAGCCAGATGCCCAGCAAGCTCACAAACAAGAACATGAAGGTCTTGTCATCATTTTCAGGATCCCTGGATCCTTTCTTGCAAATCTGGTAGGGAGGGTGGTTACATGTTTTATTTAGAGGAGGTTAGACTAAGCTAAGTAGGGCCAGTTTGGGAAGTATAGATTACCGGTAAATTGCCATTTAGCTTTTACATTTTTTATCATTTAAAAAAATTATTTTAAAAAATTAATGCCCCAGGGTTTTTTTTAGAAAAATGAACCCAAAGTGGCATATAAAAGTAAAAACCATGTAATTTATAAAAATGTACAAAGAGCAAAACAACATAATACACAGTAATCATGACAGGAACAGTAGTACTATGTGTTAAGAGAATATACATCCAGCCCTTCTTCAATAGTCATATTTAACCAAATACCTAAAAGAATAAAGTGTTGGAATCTGATGGATATCTCTTAGTAGTAGATTTCATTAGGGGTCCCTATTGAAAAAGCCCTGCTCAAAGTAATTGCCTCTTGTGCTTTGTGCAGCTGAGAAATCTATAGGAAGACCTCAGGGGTTGAACATACCACGTTGGAAGGAGTGTATGGAAGAAGGAAGTCCATGAGGCACCCAGGTCCAAGCTATATAAGGAAACTTGGGGAACCCCTGCACCCCCTGCTTTGTTATTTTTGTGCCCTAGATGACAGAATTGAGTTTTGGGGGCAAATATAATTTGAGGATGTAGCAGTTGCAGGGATGTCTGGAATGGGCTGGAAGCTGCATGTGGCTAGTGGACCACAATTTCTCACTTCTGCTGTAAAGGTTAAAATCATCACTTGGAATAGAGCACAGACAAGCTGATCCCTCTTGTTTGTAAGGATGTCAAACATATTAATGCATTGTTTTAGTGCAGAGGTCTTGTGTGATGGATTGCTTTCACAACTTCATGGTACAAGTACTGACCAAAGGCTCATTGGTAAGAAGTAAATATCCCCATCACAACAATTTCCAGAATCTAGAGGTTGTATTTGGCCCTGGTCGTTTATTAATAATGTTGATAGGCCACATATCTCCCAAACAGTTTATTTCAACTGGTGAAAATAAAACTATTTAAACCCCATGATAGGTCCACTTTAGAGGTGCCATAAGTCAAAAATGACTTGAAGACAGACAACAACAAATGGACATGTGACCTGATTCTCCTGTGCCTAATTCTGTGCCCTCTTCACCATTGCTGCCCAAACTATTGCTGTATCATCATCTCCTTTCAAGAACAAGATGAGATAGGGTGTGCATCTTGTTTTGGAGCATACAGTGGGCCTGCCGTATCTACGGGCTCTGCACCTGCATATTCAACCAACTGTGGATTGAAAAAAAATATAATAAAAAAAATACCAAAAAGTCTTGCCACTGCCAGTGAATTCGCAGTTGTGGGTGGCTGTGCAATTGCGAGAGAAAGAGGTAGTGTGACCATCAGCCCATATAAATCCTTCCAGGGTCTCCTGAAAGTCACTGAAGTGTCTGCATTCATGTCACTGCCATTTAATAACATGGGACTCAATCATCCGTTTTTGGGGGGGTCCTGGAACCTCATGGATAATCAGGCCCACAATAATTGCTGTCCAAACTTCCTAGAGGTTTCTTGCTAGAAGCAGTGCTTTTAAAACAAGACCATGTTCTCTCTGTCCCTTTTTCTCTTTCACCATCCCTCCCTACCCCCCCCCTTGCTTGCTTGCTTGCTCACTCACCACTGCTGCTCTGCTACAAAAAATTGGGATCCCAGATTCAGTGGAACTGGCTATGTGTGTGTTGTAAACACCCCTGTGATTCTGAAATAGAAAATATTTGTCCTTTTATTAATGGAAATTGCTCCCTTCTCTGAATTAAACATCATATAAACAATGTCACTGAGATATCTCCCTTACAGTGGATTCTAGACCCTGATCTTCAAATGAAATACTTGAATGTAATTCCTTTGATTTTATACCTATTGGTTAGTTGTGACTCAACAAATATTTTCCGGCAAGGCTCAGATGCGTCCACAGTCTTAGAAGTTAGAAAGACCTGGGAGAGGAAGAGACTATCCCAACTTTAAAAAGACTCTTCTACCAGCTGTTGTTGTCTTTCACATATGCATGCTGATGACAGAGGGCGCTTGCCATTTGCCTTAGCTTTAGCAACCAGCACCTAAGAAGCTAGCTGCTGACTCAGTAGTCCTTATGGCAATCTCTCCTTACCTGAACTGTTGACCTGTGCTTCAGGGGAAGTAGTTCAGCACATCAAGACTCTTTTCTTAGCATAAAGCCAAACAGAGCAAGTGTGCCTAGATTTAGTGGTGAGTTGAGTGGAGCGGGATTGGGAACATGTGTCAGTATTTGACTGTATGGACTTTTTCAGATGAGCTTTTAGAGCGCTAGCAGCCTCGTCCCCGTTGCGAGGCTGCTGCGCTGCAGGGCGTCCCTTTCGGATGACGCTCTCCCCTGCCAGTACTGTTGTATTACTGTGGGGACACTGCAGAGTTATATTCGGTGGTTTTCTAATCACGATCAACTTTTGTGATTAGAAAACCACCGAATATAATGCTGCAGTGTCCCTGTGGTAACGCAACAGTACCAGCAGGGGAGAGCATCATCCGAAAGGGACACCCTGCAGCGCAGCAGCCTCGCAACGGGGACGAGGCTGCTAGCGCTCTAAAAGCTCATCCGAAAAAGTCCTATGTGTCAACAACAACAGCAACAACATTTATTTATTTATATAGTGCCATATATGTACATGGCACTTTACATTAAACCAAGCAAAACAAATAAACAAACAAACAAACAAAACCCCAAAACACTGGGCCCTGCTAAAGGCATACAATCTAAAATAAGTGTATACATAGGCACACACAGAGGGAAGGAAGGAATAATAAACATAAAGCTATAAAATACAATTGCAAAACAGATTATCCAGATAACTACCAAAAACCACACCTTAACAACAATATAGTATGAAACAGCAAGAAAATATAATATATACAATATTCCTGTGAACTAGCTTTAACTAATGACAGTTACTGATATTGGAAAGAAGTCTAGTCCTTGAGCATCATCATGACTGCTTTTTTTCTCCGGGTTTTCTAGTGCTTCACTTGAGTTTACAGAATTTTTTTTAGGACAAGACCAAGGGCTTGTCTGGATGAGAAGATATAACATGGATTGGTGTGCAGTAACGCAAAATGACAACAGCATTCATTTGTTTCCGCAATTTTTTGGCAAGATTGATGTTATGTGAAGCTATCAGTGTTTGATGTTCACATGAAGGCATGCCTGCAAATCAAGATGGTGGCTGGGAGTGAATTACTCATGTTTTTATTCTCCACAAGTTGCCGACACTGAACAGTATTTTTTTTAAACTGTAAATCTAAGGCGCACAAGTATGACCTTCTGCTTAAAATGTTGTTTGGTCACCTCGGCACAGTGAAAAAGTAATAATAATAATAAAATTTATTTATATCCCGCCCCTCTGCGAACAATCAGGGTGGCTTACAACAGTAAAATAGTACATGGTATAAAACAATTCAAAATCCCTCCCCCCCCCTTAAAACATTATTGCTACTGTGAAAGTCCAAAATGTTGCTTCCAGCCACTTCACTGCTGGCAACCCCGTCCCCTGCGCACATCCAACTAATTATTTTTCCACTTCCACTCTTATCTGGGAATGTGCTGCAATCTGAATTGGTTGTCCTAATGAGCAGGAATGTGCATTTCCCCCACATTTAAAAAAAAAAAACTCAGGAGAAGTCATGAAGGCTTTTCCTGTAGACTATTTATGGGTTTTGGCCCCCATCCTTCTGAATCTGACGAATCACCACAGGATCTCATTAGGACAAAAGGTATTCTTGTATTTCATGAGGAGTTTTTTCATTGTCTAGACCAAAGCTTCTTAAACTGTGGGCTGCAACCTCATATGGGGGTCACGTAACTGAATGTTGGGGTTGTGAAAAATTTGGCAACAGTAAATTTGATTTGTATACCTATTTTATATACCTGGGGTCATATAAAAATTTGTTAGGCAAAAAGGGGTTGCAAGTGGAAAAAAAGTTTAAGAAGCCCTGGTCTACACAACCCCCAAGACTAGGAGTGGCCATATTTCAATTCCAAACCTGAATTCAATTCCAAACCTAATAGTGTGTATTCCATCACAGGGTTTCTGAGATCAGAAGCTATGGCAGCTGGAGATGGATATACCATAGGCAGAAGATCCCTTGTGCTTCTTCACATTGATTAAGCTGGAGGCAGTCTGCAAATTAACATGGTTTTATTGCAAGCGCAAGATAATAGTCTGCTATAAACTCGAGCAGAGCTAACCATACCCTGTTTTTCATAAACATATTCAGCAGCAATGAAAAGCATCCTGCACTTTCATTGATTTTTTTCCAGGCTTTGAAATTACTTGCCTGTTCAAGAAGCTTTGTTTTCACACTGAATTGAATTCAGTTGAGATCACAGAGTCATGACATCATCCCATTTAATGACTGATTTCCAGTTTCTTATGATCACTCATGCAACTAACCCAGGAAGACAATACAGTCATTACATTTTTAACAAGTGCTGTCAAAGCAATATCTCATGGGAGAAACAATGACAGCCTGTAGGACAGAAGTAGTCAGCTGTGGAGGGCATTGGGCCTAACTTTTGCTCACTCCCAGTGCCCCTCCCCATTGGCTGACCGTCACCAAAAACAAAACTGGAAGTTACTCTGGGGGGCCGTTTACATGGCAAAAATAATCCTCAAAGAATTCGCCTAGAATTCTTATAGTTCCCACGTGTTCCGCATCTGCATCGCCCTTTTCGGAAGGAGGGGGTCTAAAACACCTGTAAGTGGCGCACTTAATAACACCGCTGATTTTCTGCCTTTTTTAAAAAAAGTGCCGCAAGATTGTGCATTATCGCATTTGGGAACTGTCCGTCATTTTTAAATTTGCGATGTTTAAAATTAGGGATGTGGGCGGTTTTTTATAGTGACGCCACAGAAACCCGCCTACACATCCGGTTATCCTATCTGCTTTGAAGCATCCCTGTAAACATCTATCGTTTTCCTAATGGAGTCAGTTCAGAGAACAAAGAAGGGGAGCAGGGGAATAGCTTGGAGTCATGCCGAAACTCTTGATTTACTGGCTCTTTGGGGGGGAAGAGAAAGTACAGGAGCAGCTATATGTATGTCACCGGAATATCGATGTCTTAGAAAAAGTAGCCGCAGAAATGCTAAAGCGTGGACACAACCAAACCCAGAAGAATGCCGCACGAAATCAAAAACAATGCATCAGAAATATACAGGGAAATTAGCGATCATAACTCTAATAGCCAAATACAAGTAGGAAATGAGTGTAGCTAAAACCTCCATGGCTGCAACAATTTAATTGGCACCATTGAAGAGAACAAAGACCATAAAAGATGACGAGATGCCCAGTCAGAAGCCGAAGAGGGGGGAAGTGGATGACCAATGGGAGTACGTGTGGCGGGAATTCCTGAAGGAAGTACGTCTAGAACGAATGACGTACTTCGTTGATTGACAGGTAGGGTTGTCAAAGAATGCAGAATATCGATGTCGTGGGAACTGAAATATTTCAATGTGTAGAAATTCGCACATTAATATACTCCACATTATAAGCACATCGGAACTACATCGCAGAACTAAACAGGATCCGAAATTTTGCCATGGGAACTCCGCGATGCAAAATCAAAAGTGCGCTAATGCGATACTTTGAGCAACAAAAGTTGCCATGGAGCCGACCCCTTGGTTTTGTTTTCAAGATACTGTGGCATATTTGGGGTGGGGATGCATTCAGGTATCCACCACTCATGGCAGCCCAGGAGTGGCTTCTGACCATTTGGGGGCGATTCCCTCTCACATGTGGGCCCTTGGCAGGGGGTCAGAGGCTTGGAGACCTGCAAAAAAGTCCAAAGGCTTGCAGGTAGCAATTTGGCAACTCCTAGTAACTCCTGTAAAAGTGAATATTTTCACAGAGTGGGAGAATAGGTATGTGAACATGCTTCAGATTTGCAGTTAGCCAAATGGTAAGAATGAGGTAGTGTAAAGAAAGTAAGAGTTAGGGAAAAGAAGACCTGATATATTAGATTTAACCAATGGTCAGTTTAGCCAATGTAAAGAAAAGAAATTTTAATTTTTTAAATTTAATTTTTAAATGTTTTTTTAATTACATGACAATTTTAAAGGGGGATACTTGAGCAGGATAATAGTGTATGTGACTGTTGCTTATCGTACAACGTCATTTGTGTTCTGTTGCCAGACTACATTCAAACCGTAGTTGGAGGGCACATTTTCACTGACGGGGGAAACCCGTCAATAGGCCCTCAATAGCGCTGTGTTCCCATTATTGCCTCTGTACAATAAGTCCTATTCCACTTCAGTTCCCATACCAGAAGTCATGTGGGGTGAGTGGGCATGTTTGTCCTCTTCTCTCTCTCTCTCTCTCTCTTTCTTATCCTTGTTTCTCTGCCCTACTGTTTGCCTGATCTATTCCCCCTCCAGCCCAATCTATCTCTTTTCTCCCCCCAACCTTTCTGCCACCCTGTCTTCCCCACCCTCCTGCTTGCCTGATCAATTCCCCCTCCTGTCCAATCTGTCGCTTCTGTCCCCCACACCTTTCTGCCACCCAGTCTTCTCCCCATCCCTGCCTGCCCAATGTAACCATTCTTCCTCCTGCTTGATCTATCTCTTTTCTTCTTGCCCCCTCCTGGCCCATTTGTTTCTTGTCTTTCCCCCACTCTCCCATCAGTATAGTGCAGCAATTGCATTAGTGAAGCAAACAGAAACATACCAACATTGAAGCAGAGGTGTGATAAGGATTACTTCAATACCAGTATGTTTCCATTTGTTTTACTAACACGATTGCTACACATTAGAAGCCTGGTATGATAATCTCCATAGTATAATTTCCAATACCCAGTTTTCCCATGGGAAAATATATTCTTAGTGGTGGCACCCTAACTGTTGAATGCTGTCCACCTTCCCCTCAAGAGGCTTGCTCTGTGCCTGTCTTTATGTCTTTCTGGCACCTTTGTTATTTTGCTCAGCTTTTTTATCTGTTTCATCTCCTTTTTCATCATTAGCCTTTTCTTCCTTTTTTCATTTCAGCTTTGTCTGCTATTATATGTTTCATTGTTGTTCTGTTTTATTATACATATTTCAGTTGGTTTTTAACCTTGATGAAAACCACCCTGGGAATCTAATTATAGAATACCATATAAATGCTTAGCCCCCCCCCCACAAAAATGAAAAATACTTCAAATAACAAGGTGTGTAGATATAAAGAATGGTGGCCAGATCTCTTATTTACTGCAGTTTAAAATCTACCTTGTGGGCCTGTCTTTCAGGTGGTGCATTTTATTTTCCAACTTTACATGCCATATTATTTTTGTATTCAATCGTGTTGACAAATTGTTGACTTGGAGCCCACCTTAGCACAGTGTGAACCTCCCAGTTCTGTTGTATTTCGAATGGTAGCAAAGCCTTCAGGATCTGTTGACTTGGTTCCTAATCACAGAAGCTTCATCCAAATCAGAGAGGCTTCTGAGCCAGGCAGGTCCTGGCACAGCAACAGTGAAAATGGCAGAAACCCAAAGGATCAGATGGCTTTAAATGTCATGGTGGTGCAATGTAAAATGTACTGCCTAGGAGACAATATGTCCTAGATCCCTGTTACAAACAAGACACTCTCAGTTCCAAGATGATCATTTCACCCACAGCTATCCTGTAGTCTCTAGAGTCATGACATTAACCCAGGCAACTCTCCATTCCAGAGGCACAGCCTTCATCCAGTTGCTCTGTAGCTACCTTTACTCTCTAGATGGTATTCAGGGGAAAGAAAGTGAAGGGTATACAGTTGTCCCTCTGTATCCAAGGATTTGGTAGTCATGGGTTTAAGTATTCACGGCTTGAAAATATTCTTTAAAAAATAATAATCCAAAAAGCAAACCTTGATTTTGCCATCTTATATAAGGAACACCATTTTGTTATGCCATTGCATATAATGGGACTTGAATATTAATGGACTTTGGTAACCATGGGGGTCCTGGAACCAAACCCCAGTGAATATGAAGGGACAGCTGTTGTAAAATACCAACCAACTGCCATTAAGAACAAACAAGCCGACTCTGTTGGTGGTGCAGCCTTCTAAGAAGATTAGCAAAAGCAGAGGAGACGTGGTCAAGGGAGCCAGAGAGGCTGCTGTGGGGGAAACAAGGCCAAGGCTGAGAGGGCAATGGTGGAGGGACAGCATTAGATGAAGGGTAGACCAGAAGCCATGTTATTTGTTGCAGTGTTACCTGTTCATTTGATCTGTGCTGGAAATACAGGTTGAAGGCTCTGGTTTTGTTTTTGCCTCAGCAGCTTAATTTCCCCCTTCTCCCTTATGACAGGATTTAGAGAGTTTTAAGGCCCTAAAGAGTCAGCAAGTTGTTTGTTTCGACAATCTGTTTCATTTCCCTTAGCAACAATGTGCCCTTCTCTTGTCCTTGGTGAGATGTCTGAAGCAAAGTCACTCTTTCCCTCTACTATTTGCTCTCACGTTTGTCACTGCTCTATATGCCCTGTACAGCCCGGTGACATGCCTTCACTGCTTCTGCTTTAGATATGATGTACGTGTTAATATTCTGGGGGAGTGATATTGAGGGGGAAGGAGTGTACATTAACATTCTGAAGGAGGGATCTTAGAGATATACATACTGGTCTAATCTTGCCATACACTGATTACAGAATGTGATTGGCTGACAACCCTGATTCTCCATCTGCACCTGACTAGCTTGTATGACTCATCCACCTGTTACATCAGCCTGCAGTGCTGGGTGGATTTCAAGTGGTTTTTGGAGAGTTAGTTTTCATTGCTTTCCATAGCATTTCACCCAAACATTTACACCAGCCTAGGGAAACTGCCAGAAAATACATTCCTGGGAATAGAAAATTTTAGAACATCAGTAGAGCTTCAGCCATTAGTTTAGCAGATTAATCAACTGAAGTGTTGATTAACGGATGCGAGCAATATCACCTAGGGTATGTTTTGATCTCTAAGACTGTAAATTAAGTTGTATTTGTTTGCATTTTAGCCCATTTTGGAATATGGAATTTAAAAAAGAAGAAAAGGAAAGGCACCCTTTTTTTCTAACACTTATGCATTTGCCTCAAGGTTATAAACTGCCTCAGGTGTATGATTTGAAGATAATAAGTAACCACAGTTGATAATTTTTAGGTGAAGTTATGTACACTTAGTCTTTTCAGTTACCCCTCTGAACAGATATGATTTTGTACTTCTAAGACAGAAGTACTTCTTAGAAGATTGTATTTCTAAGACTGAAATTCCATAAATTTCAGCATGATAGTAATGTACATATATTATCACTCTTAGCTGAGATGAAGGATGTTGTTTAATGCTCCAGGACTAGTATAGAATTATGGTACTCCAGTATTGGAGCTCACCTCCAATTTGAAACCCCCCAAAAGATTAAAGACTTTCCATAGCCAAGGCATAGATTACTTTAAAATTATGAAGAGTGAGTGTTATTTTAGAGAATAAATGAAGTAAAATGAAATGAAAGTCTGTTATGCAGCTAGAGCCCCCCTGTACTGTGGATCGAGATCCAGGCTCAGTTAAAAATAACTTTTGAATGAAGGGCTTGTCTGCTCTCCTACCTTACTGCTCATTAATCTTTTCTTAGTCATGATTTAGTACAAGGCAAAGCTCTGCATAGTATAGCACCTACACCATCATGTTTCTTGTAACCACCCAAAAGGGAAGAGGGCTCCAGATTCTACATAGCACCACAAAAGATATGCAGACACTGCATTGTATTAATCTTGGTGCTCTGCCATCATGATGATCACAGAAACTGTTAGAGATATTATGTGTGATTGTGTATAGAAAGATATATAGAGATGCATGCATGTGTGTACATGTACATTCACACAAACACAGAGTAATGTAATGGTAAATGCTGAACTGTAGGTACTCATCGTAATGTTCCCACCATCAAGCCCCTTAGGACAATCCAAAAGTATAGACAGATATTTCGATCCATATGAACAAATTATTTATAGAATTTTTTTAATCACCAGAAGTAGATATTTTGTATAGTGTGTATATCTTAACTACCAATTCAAGAGCAAATGCCTCTCAAATACTTTCCTGGCCTTTACAGAAATGAGAACTCATAAAAATATTGTTTCATAAAAATAAACACCCCCCACATTACTATGAGGATTGCACTCAAGTTCTAAGGAAACAGGAAAGCCTGCGCGTGGAGGCACTGGCAGATGACATCATAGTTTCTGCTGATCAAAATGTTCTGGGTCTCTCTCTCTCTCTCTCTCTCTCTCTGTGTGTGTGTGTGTGTGTGGGAGAGAGAGAGAGAGCAGCTTCCCGTAATAAAAGAAAACCAAAATAAAATAGACACAACTAAAAGTTAGGTGTGCTTTAAATTTCAGCCATTCATAAATATAAAACACAATATAAATTATTTTGTTGTTTGCTCAGTCCACTATCCAGTTTATGGCTTGCTCTTGCATCTCCTCCAGCTGGCTTATGTGTTTTTGATATATTGTTCATTTTATTTCATTTAAGTACAGTTGTCCCTCCACATTCGCGAACTTAACATTCACGGTTTTGGTTATTCGCGGTTTTGGGAGGACCCCCCGCCCCCCCAAAACCACGACACGGGGCCTCCAGAGGCCCCGTGAAAGACCTGGAGGGAGAGGGGAGGCCTCCACGGGGCCCCCGGAGGCCCTCCGGAGGCCCCATAAAGGCCTGGGGAGGGGGTGGGGAGGCCTTAGCGGGACCCCCGGAGGCCCTCCGGAGGCCCCGCGAAGGTCTGGGGAGGGGTGGGGAGGCCTTCGCAGGACCCACGGAGGCCCTCCGGAGGCCCCGCGAAGGCCTGGGGAGGGGTGGGGAGGCCTTCGCGGGACCCCCGGAGGCCCTCCGGAGGCCCCGCGAAGGTCTGGGGAGGGGTGGGGAGGCCTTCGCGGGACCCCCGGAGGCCCTCCGGAGGCCCCGCGAAGGTCTGGGGAGGGGTGGGGAGGCCTTCGCGGGACCCACGGAGGCCCTCCGGAGGCCCCGCGAAGGTCTGGGGAGGGGTGGGGAGGCCTTCGCGGGACCCACGGAGGCCCTCCGGAGGCCCCACGAAGGCCTGGGGAGGGGTGGGGAGGCCCTCCGGAGGCCCCACGAAGGTCTGGGGAGGGGTGGAGAGGACTTCGCGGGGCCTCCGGAGGCCCTCCGGAGGCCCTCCGGAGGCCCCGCGAAGGTCTGGGGAGGGGTGGAGAGGACTTCGCGGGACGCCCGGAGGCCCTCCGGAGGCCCCGCGAAGGCCTGGGAAGGGGTGGGGAGGCCTTCGCGGGACCCCCGGAGGCCCTCCGGAGGCCCCGCGAAGGCCTGGGGAGGGTGGGGAGGCCCTCCGGAGGCCCCGCGAAGGTCTGGGGAGGGGTGGAGAGGCCTTCGCGGGACCCCCGGAGGCCCTCCGGAGGCCCCACGAAGGCCTGGGGAGGGGTGGGGAGGCCTTCGCGGGACCCCCGGAGGCCCTCCGGAGGCCCCGTGAAGGTCTGGGGAGGGGTGGAGAGGCCTTCGCGGGACCCCCAGAGGCCCTCCGGAGGCCCCGCAAAGGCCTGGGGAGGGAGGGAGGAAGGGCCGGGGAGGCCTCCGTGGGGCCTTGCTAGGCCCCGTGAAGGCCTGGGGAGGGAGGGGAGTCGTTATTCGCGGATTTTTCACATTCGCGGGGGTCCGCGGAACGGAACCCCCGTGAATGTGAAGGGACGACTGTATTTCTTTATCACTGTCTGCCAGAGCCCCTGAAGTGGTGTACAATAGATAAAACCATTACTTAAAAAGACACCAATTTTTTAAAGCATTCCTATTTAAAATACTTTAAAAAGCCACCTCTGGTTTTTAAGGACCAAAGGGGTATGAATATATCTACAATAGTGTGGAACATTGAGATGATTTCTATTTTTTTAAAAAATAAGATCAGCCTAGGAAAGTGCAGGACATCATAAACCCCTGGTCATCAAACCTGTGCATCCTGAAGTTGCATTCCAATTATTTACCCCGAAAGGAATGTGTCTTAGACTGGGGTGGTGATGGTATTGATGACAGGTCAACATGCTGTATGTAGAACAAAGAGGGGGAATAATCAGGGTGACCTCCAAACAATTGAGAATTCTCTTCTAATAATGGGTTGTGCATATATATTTAGAAGTATGCTGCAAGAGAATTTAGTACATTGAGAGGAGACAGTGTCTAACATACTCATTAAACTAGGTTAATTATCTAAGGGTCTTCGCTGAAATGTGACAAATGCAGTGGTGTTGGATAATACCAAAGGGAAAATGGATTTTAAATTTCAACGTAAGCATCCATGGCTTGCTGTCTATATCTAGCATGACTCAGAGTTTGAACAATAGCTACAGGATCAGTTTGTATATAGGGTTCTTAGGAAGTAGTATGCACTGAATTACCACGTGTTCCTAAATGGGTAAATATGGCTGGGCACAAAAGGCCTAGGAACTAGCCATCACAGTGAAAGTAAAAAACAGGACAAGCAAAAATTCTACTACTGTGCCAGTAACAGGACTGCTCTAGAAGCCCAAGAAGGGCAATATGAAAATACTGTGTTAATAATTAATACCTCTTCGGCCCCATAGAATCAACCAGTGATTTCAGGACTATGAATATGTAATCAGATAGTTGCTATTAACAGTGACACAATTTTAGATTTGCAAGGAACCAGTCTTAAAATAAAAATACAAGTTTGAGATCAGTGTTTTAGAAATATTATCAACACAACTTATTTCATAATATTAGCTAAATGGCAGAAAATGATATCTAGATTTACACAGAACCAGAAAAGGCCTCTTATTTAATTGTGGGGAAAGAAGGCCTACTGAATATAAAATCAATGGTATTATCACACAAATAGGTTATTTGATAGTAGGGATGTAATTATTCGCTAATTTTCTTCTTGAATAAAGCAATGAGCAATTTTAGCAATTTTCTTCCCTCTGTGAGAAAGTCTTCAAAAACTGTGTTATTTTCTAAATTATTCACAATTCAGGATGTATTCTATGCAAAATTCATATATGGTTGGTTTGCATTGAAACCAGCTGTTTTCTGCACAAAATGATCACATGTGAATTTTGCATAGAATAAGTCCCGAATTACAAAGATTCTTGTCAGTCCAGGTTTCTTCTCATCAGAGTTTCTTGACATTAAGCAAACATGTTTTTTTGGCTATTTTACAACTATTTTTGCATATATTTCCCCATCCCTATTAAATAGCATCAAAGAAAATTATAACAATTACTTCTTTCTATAATTTAAAAAAAGCCTTGAAATAACCAGTATGAAATTAATATGGATCTAGAATCAGATATCATGAGCTAGGTAACATTATAGTCATAGGAAACATGCTAGAACAAAGACAATTCCAAATGTATCACCTTTGACATAGGTTTTCGATTATCAACTTTTACATTCAGGTCAGCGTTTTGAGAATTTAGAAACTTGATGAACCACTTAGGTTGGTAATATACTGAGATTTGTTTAGTGAAGATGCTTTTAAATCATAAAATGAAGTAGTGATTTACACAGGAATAAAACACACTTTTTCAATACAGTACTGCTAAATCAAAAATGATCAGTATATTTTGGTAAGATTAATTGTTGCCAAATATTAGAAATTAAAACTTAACAAAGTGAAAACAAATGGCTAAGGGATTGTCTGGACGGGAAGATATAATGCACATTATTAAAAAAAACCTTGGGTGAAACCACGAAGGCTGTTCCCATGCAATAGATGGAGTTTTTTGGCCCCCTCAAAGCTCATTGAAAGTGTGTTAGGGCAAAAGGTATTCTTCTCAAATTCTATGAGGAGTATTTTCAATGTCTAGACAACCCCTAAGAAAGTTGTAAAAGATACTTACATTGGTTAAACACGTGGCCTGTCAAAATTGATCATTATAACAATACCTATTTATAAGGGATGGCTAAGCCTAATTATTTTATATAACAATAGAATTACATACTGGGAGGATTTGGACTGGGAGGATTTGAATCCAATTTGATTCACATCATACCTGAAACATTGATTCTACGTATACCTTAAATATTATCATTAACTGATTTTAAAAGACATATTTCACAGCAGGAGAACTGCTGGAAGGTAAAGTGCTTTTGGCTTGTTTCCCCAAAGAGAACAGAGAAAAGATTCTGTCTTTGATGTAATTTGATATGATTGCAGTTCTATAAACAATCCTCCAAACATCAGAATAGAAACTCTGGAACCAAAGTAATATTTGATACTGAAAATGTGCACAATATAAAAGTACAAAAGAAATTAAATAACAACCAGCAATGTGGTTCTTGAAGAAGAAGAAGAAGAAAGACACTGTACTATAGATAGAACCCATAGGGGGGAATGATTCAGAATTGCTAGCAATAACTATTTGGCAAATTTAATATTTCTTAGAGCAAGTGACATAACTGTAGATTTTGGAAGGACTGATAAACAGTGACAGATTTCATCTCTGGTACATGAAGCTCAGAAATGTGCTGAATTTCTACAGCTGAAATCAATCCTGTTGCTGTTGGTTTGTTCCCCAATAGATGAGACCTCTCTAAAGGCATACCTTGCATACCTTGATTTCAGTAAGGCCTTTGACAAGGTTCCCCATGACATTCTTGCAAACAAGCTTGTAAAATGTGGGCTAGACAAGTTAACTGTTCAATGGATTTGTAATTGGTTGACCGGCCGAACCCAAAGGGTGCTCAGCAGCAGTTCCTCTTCGTCTTGGAAAGATCTGACCAGTGGGATGCCACAGGGTTCTGTCCTGGGCCCAGTGCTATTCAACATCTTTATCAATGACTTGGATGAGGGAATTAGGGGCATACTTATAAAATTTGCAGATGACACCAAATTAGGAGGAGTAGCTAATACCCTAGAGGACAGGATCAAAATTCAGAATGACCTGGATAGACTGGAGAGCTGGGCCAAAGCTAACAAAATGAAATTCAATACGGAGAAATGTAAGGTACTGCACTTAGGGTGGAAAAATGAAATGCATAAATATAGGATGGGAGTGACCTGGCTGAACGAGACTACGTACGAAAGGGATCTAGGAGTCCTAGTAGACCACAAGTTGAACATGAGCCAACAGTGTGATGCGGCAGCTAAAAAGGCCAATGCGATTTTGGGCTGTATCAATAGAAGTATAGTGTCTAGATCAAGGGAAGTAATAGTGCCACTCTATTCTGCCTTGGTCAGACCTCACTTAGAATACTGTGTCCAGTTCTGGGCACCACAATTCAGAAAGGATATTGACAAATTGGAGCGTGTCCAGAGAAGGGCAACTAAAATGGTGAAAGGTCTGGAAACGATGCCTTATGAGGAGAGTCTTAAGGAGCTGGGTATGTTTAGCCTGGAAAAAAGACGGTTAAGAGGCGATATGATAGCCCTGTTTAAGTATTTGAAGGGATGTCACGCTGAGGATGGAGCAGGCTTGTTTTCTGCTGCTCCAGAGACTGGAACACGGAGCAATGGGTGCAAGCTCCAGGAACAGAGATTCCACCTCAACATGAGGAGGGACTTTTTGACAGTAAGAGCTGTTCGGCAGTGGAACACACTCCCTCAGAGCGTAGTGGGGTCTCCTTCCTTGGAGGTCTTTAAACAGAGGCTGGATTGCCATCTGTCGGGGATGCTTTGATCGGGATTTCCTGCGTGGCAGGGGGGTTGGACTGGATGATCCTCGTGGTCTCTTCCAACTCTGCAATTCTATGATTCTATGATTCTAAAGCATGTCCACCATGCTGGAGTAAATTCTGACTGGTGAGGCAGTTCCCTGATGATTGTTTGAAACTGGTATGTCTTCAAGACTCGTGAAGCTGTTATGAGTTGCAGTCTGAATGTTGCAACTCATAAAAGGGTCACTGTGTACCAAGAAAATTGTGGTAAAACAAAGTAATTCATATGAATTCATGGTTTATAAATAATGGCCAGAATACTGTTAGAATCATAAAATCATAGAGTTGGAAGAGATCAAAAAGGCTATCCAATCCAATCTCCTGCTGTGCAGGAATACACAATTAAAGCACTACCAAAAGATAGCCATCCAGCCTCTGTTTAAAAACCTCCAAAAAAGGAGACTCCACCACACTCCGAGGCAGTGTTTCCACTGTGGACTACCCCTTGCCATCAGGATGTTTAGATGGGATCTCTTTTCCTGTAGATTGAATCCATTGCTCCATTTCCTAGTCTCTGGAGCAGCAGAAGGCAAGCTTGCTCCATCTTCAATATGACATCCCTTCAGATATTTAAAGATGGCCATCATATCATCGCTTGACCTCTTTTCCATGCTAAACATACTCAGCTCCCAAAGCTGCTCCTCATAGGGCATGGCTTCCAGACTTCTTGACTTGTTTCAGCTTGTCAATATCCTTCTAGAATTGTGGTGCCCAGAACTAGACACAGTATTCCAGGTGAGGTCAGACTAAATCAGAAAAGAGTGGTAGTATGATTGTGGTAGCCATTTGCATTCTAATGTCTATTTGCTGAATGCTGTCACCTAAGAATCAATATTTGGGGTCAGACTAGATAGCCCATGAGACTCTGGGACTCTGCAAAGTCTTTTCCCTTTAACTCTCAGGCCTAGTCAATGTTCCTTACTAATCAACCCTATGTTCCATAAACGTATGATATGCTGATGTAAACAAATTCTTTCTCCAATAACGGTCAAACTATACCCAAATGTTCCTAAGCTATCTTGCCTTGAACTATCAACAATTGTCTCAAGAGAAACTGCTGACACCAAAGAAAGGGAGGAGGGAATTGTTTTTTGCATACTGAAATGAATGTATAAAAGTATTCTGTAACTATAGCTCTGGGCTCTGACTCTTTGGAAGATATTCCAGTCAGGCCCACCGGTGCAATAAAACTCACTTTCCAATCCATGGGTCTGCTGTTCCATGATTTCTGCAACATGACATCCCTCAATCTAGAGCTGGGGGGGTGTGTGTTTACAAATGTCTATGCACCGTAGTTACAATGCTACGCAATGACTCCCACTCCAATTCCCTAAATCCCCACTTACCAGGCAGCAACAACTGTAATTGATGGGGGCCTTTTTTGTTATTCAGGAAACAGCTGACTGACATTCCCACCCCTCCTGGTGCAACAGATAAAAGTGGATTCCCTGTTGCAATTTCCCTTTGCACCAGACATTGCTCACACAAGGACGGGTGTGGGACCATCATCCAGCTGCTTCCTGATCAAGAGGAACAAACCCCCATCATCCACAGTGGCTATTGCCCAGTAAGTGGACATCGGGGGACTTTCACAATCTCTATGTATCCCTTAAACTAGGGGCTATGTAGGGATTATGAATATGAAACAGTCGTAAGTGCATAACTCTAGGTTACACATTTGTAACTGCCGAACAGGATTCCAGCCCACATATTTGTTACAAGTAAGCAACTCGGTTTTATTTAAATGCAAATTGAATAGTGACATGGTATGGGGTAGTGGAGAGTTGATCCCTGGCATACAGTCAACAACTTCATTCTTTCCAAAACCCACATTTATTCTAATTCTGTTAGTGAAAAGAAAGATCTGTTATATTGGGTATTATTCTGTCTCACCAGAAGAT
The DNA here is from genome assembly GCA_030847615.1 of Gambelia wislizenii. Classification (NCBI taxonomy): domain Eukaryota; kingdom Metazoa; phylum Chordata; class Lepidosauria; order Squamata; family Crotaphytidae; genus Gambelia; species Gambelia wislizenii. The sequence continues at coordinate 343,490,193 of JAUMIR010000001.1, forward strand.
GGCACTGAAGAGTAGACATTTTCTTGGAAATATTTTCCTTCAGTACAGCGTGGGTGGTAGTAGAACACACAGGTAAAACCGTTACTGCTAGTGAAAGGATACAAGCATTTAGGATTCCTTATGTTCTTCATATGAAATTCACAAGGTTCTGCAAGATTTTGTGTAAACTCTGAGCCAAAAAACTAATGATAATGCACAACAAAGGAAAATATAGCAATGTACGACAAATGTGGCCCTCTTCCACCGCAGCTGCTGTTTGGTAGAGGAAGACAAAAATATCATATCCAGCACTGACTCAAGCAACCAAGGTCCCATGAACAAAGCACATCTGTAGCATAATAGCATAATAAGCTAGCATCTTGTTTCTGCAGCCTGTGAGCAAGTCTGCCCTAGGCGCTTTCAGGATGTTGCTGTTCAATAAGCTTCTTGATGTCAAGAATCAAGCTCACAGGAGATTTTAATCAAAAGATCTAAGAAATGTTACCTAGTGCACCTCTCATCAAATTATGGCCAAAGGTGCTAGCTATAAAGCAACCAGTGAGACTGGCAAGAAAGTCTCTCAACAAGAGGCCACTGTAGATAACTCTGATAATAAAAGGCCTCTTATAAAAGCTTCTAGGTGAAGCATGGTAGAAATGACATTACCACTCCCTTCTGCCTTAGTCAAGAGTGGAATCACCACATAATTCTATTAATAAGACCCTGAACTTGGTAGAGACAACTAGGCTGAATCTCAGCCTTATGACCCCTTGAGCAGTGGTTTAAGGCCTTTTGTTGGTTCAAGTGCTGGCAGATAAGCATGTGGACTCTTGATCTGATTGATGATAATCTCCTTGATAATAAATGGATCCTAGAGCAAATCAAGCTTGAACTCTCCCTAGAAGCCAAAATGACTGAACTGAGGCTATCATACTTTGGCCATATCATGAAACAATAGGACTCATAAGAAAAAAAAATGATAATGCTTGTCAAAGTGGGAGGCAGTAGGAAAAGAGGAAAGACCATATTATAGTAGGTGGGTAGACTCAATCAAGGGAGCCACAGTCATGATGAGTTTGTAGGACCTGAGCAAGGCTGTTGATGACAAGATGCCTTAAGAGGTCTCTCATTCACAGAGTTGCCATAAGTTGAAGCTGACTTCACACCAATTAATGACAACAGCTAGTTACTGATCCTTTTGTGTTACTACCCACTAATTTATTACGTATCTAAATCCTTGTTTTTTTGGTGGACCATGATTGTTTCAGGTGTTTGCTATACTGTTTGACAACTGAGTGTTGCTGACAGAAAATGCATGCAACATTCTGCTGGCTGCAAAAACTGGTTTAAAACAGAATTCCCAGTGCCATGAAGCACTTACTGAGATTATTCCATCAGCTATAGATAGAATGGAAATATTGAGACTATGTGTGTGTGTGTCCTCTTCTTCAAAGGCTCATCTCTCTCTCTGGCTTTTCTTCGCAAACGAAGATTCAGGAAGGACTCATCCCGCGCTTTCTGCAAGCGCGCTGATGACTAAAAAGGCCAATCTGAGATAAACAAGACCGGTTGCAGAAAGCACAGCAGAAGGTCTCCTCGGGTGATGTTTCCAGGTTGTGATTCTTTCTGCGTTGTCATTTCTCTTCAAGACTTGTTCGGCGTGAGTTCTCAAATAAAGCTGCAGCATTGCGGATAGTGCGTTTCCATGCCTCCCAATGTGAGGCCAGGGCGGACCATTGTTGGTGATCAATGTGGCCAAGCCTGAGATGTTGTTTCAGGGAGTCCTTGTATTGCTTTTTTGGAGCACCCCTCTTACACTGACCCGTGGCAACTTCACTGTAGAGTACTATTTTTGGGAGGCGATGGTCCTCCATCCTAGAAATGTGCCCTGTCCAGCGCAGCTGTGTTCTCAATATCATGGCCTCAATGCTGGTGATCCCTGCTTGCTCAAGGACAGCAACATTCGTCACATAGTCAGTCCAGTGTATATTTAGGATTGTGTGTTTACAGCGCTGATGAAAGCGTTCGAGGAGTCATAGGTGGTGGCGATAGGTGACCCATGTTTCAGACCCATAAAGGAGAATAGACAGTACAATGGCTCTATACGCATTGATTTTTGTGCTTTGCCTCAGGTGTTTATTACTCCAGACTCTTTTGTAGAATAGATTATAAATTTTTTAAAACTACAATGCAATATGACTGGGTATCAATCCTACAAGCAGAAATTCAAACCTTTTTGAAAACAATTATTAAAAAAAACTGGAAACAAGTGAAAAAAGATATGGCTAATTGGCAGAATTTACATTTGTCCTTGTTGGGATGGATCAGTGCTATTAAAATGAACATTTTGCCGAGATTAATGTTTCTGTTCCAATCAATCCCAATAATCTTACCACAAAAGGTGCTTAAAGACTGGCAATCTGATCTATCGAAATTTATCTGGTCAGGGAAAAAAACCAGAATAAAAATGAAAGTGTTACACCAAAGAACACCAAAGAAAGAGGAGGGTTAGGACTGCCGAACTTAAGGTTATACCATGAAGCATCATGTTTGACATGCATCCCAGAATGGGTGACATTAGAAAATGAGAAACTGTTGGCGACTGAGGGTGATGGAAACCGATATGGCTGGCATGCTTACCTCTTCTACAAAAAAGATATAATTAATAAAGAGTTCCATGACAACTGTCTTAGAAGTGCGTTGCTCAAAAGTTGGAGGAAGGTACAGAATAGACTATTCTCTCAAATTCCTATATGGGCCTCACCACACGAAGCGTTTTTTAACAAAGAAGGGATATCTACACACCAATGGTTAAGATATGAGGATATTTTAAACATAAAGGATGATCACCATGTAATGAAGACACAGGAGGAGATGAAAAACAACAATCTTGAATGCCATTGGTATCTATATAGACAGTTGAAAGAAAAATATAAAATGGACTGCAAATTATCAGGGATTACAACAACAACAACAACAACAACAACAACAACAAAAACCCAGAGTGGGGGGGGTCATAGTAGATGCTGGTAATAAGAACATGATAACTAAATTTTACAACCTTTTGTTGAAATGGGATACAGAAGAAGAAATTATAAAAACAAACATGATTGCTTGGGCTCAAAATATAGGACATCCAATTGAATTGGAAAACTGGAAAAAATTATGGACAACTCAGATGAAAAGATCTTTAAGCCAAAATATAAGAGAGAATATATACAAAATGTTTTTTCGCTGGTACCTCTCCCCCCACAAATTAGCAATGATGTACAAAGGCGCTAATGGTTCTTGTTGGAAATGTGGAGGAAAATACGGAACATTCTACCATATGTGGTGGAACTGTAAAGAAGCTGTTAAATTTTGGAAAAATGTTAAATGTACTATTGATGAAATACTTCAGACAGATATCCCATGGAAACCTGAGACGTTTCTTTTAGGCATGGTGGATGGAAGGACAGAAAATGAACATGGGAAACCCCTTTTCTATATGATAGTGACAGCTAGGCTAACTTTTGCCAAAGTGTGGAAACAGAAAGACTCTCCCACAGTGGAAGATTGGTTAACAAAACTATATGAAACCATGCATATGGATCAATTAACTATGAGATTAAAGGAGAAAACAATGGAAAACTATCTAAAAGATTGGTTAGCGGTATCGTCTTTTTTTGCAAAGAAATGGGGCTCTGTTGCGAGATTGCAACAAATTTGAAGAACAAAAGATATAAACAAAAGATTCAAAGCATTTGTTTAACCTTCTGGAGCTAGAAGTAAATCTGTTTATTTAGTGGAAACTGCCATAATACATGGAGTGATTTTGACCACATTTTAAATATGAGATAAGAGCTCAGATAAGCTAGGATGGAAGCTTGACAATTTAAAATGGGGGGAAAAAAAGGAAAAAGGAAGGGAAGAGGGAGAAAAATAAATAGAAAATCTCAAGCCTGGTAATAATTTGTATTGGGCCATGTTAAAATGGGAAAGCTTATTTTTCTTTTATCTCTCTTTCCAAATCTTCTCTCTTTTAATCTCTCTGTATATCCTCCAGATCTTTAAAGCTGAACAAAATTTTTGAAATGTACAGTGATACAATATTACAGTATTATGTACGGATATGTATATATATTATATGTTATATGCTCTTTTATTTCTTCTTTTTTAAAAAAAATAAAAAAATAAAACTACAATACAATATGAAACAAAAAAATCAATTAAAATACAGTAAAATGAAAAGGCAATAAAAAGGCAGAGATCATAGATTAAACCACCTTGAAACTTAAAAAAGAATAAATAAAAGCCTGCTAGAATAGTAATATCTTCACCAATTAACACAATGTATCTTGAGAAAGGGCAACCAGCACTAGCACAGACTCATAATATTAGTGGATACTAGTGACATCAAGGTTAGATGACTATAATGTGCTCTACATGGGGCTACCTTTGAAGATTGTTCAGAAACTTCAACTCATTCAGAACGTGGCTTCTGAGAGACTGGTGTGGGAGGAGCAGTTGAAGCTGTGACACCAGTATCGCACCAGTTGCACTGCTTGCTGGTATTTTTCTGGACCCAGTTGAAAGTGTTAATTTTGACCTTTAAAGCCCCCAATAGTTTGGGATCAGGCTATTTGAGCAATTACTTACACCCCAATTAAAATGCCCATGCTTTAAGATAATTTTGGAATGCCTTCTCATGTGCCTCCTCATATGAAAAATGAGATTGATGGGCATAAGAGAGACAACCTTTTAGGAGTGAGCTCACATATATATAACTTTGTTCCAACAGAGGTTGATAGGGTACTATAATTGTAAGCCATCAAGAGGGTGCTTAATGACCTATTTGTTCTGAACGAGTTTTCCGCCTTGATATTTTCCTGCTGGTAGTTGTTCTGGCGCCAGATTATTTTGTTTTAATGATATTGTGCTGAATCAGATGTTGCTATTTATTGCCACTGTTTTGCTGTATTTTGTTGTTTAGTCTCACTGCAGTCTTTAATGTTGTTCTTACACCAGGTTTAAACATATTTATAGTGATTTCATTATTGTAAGTCTATATTTATATGATGGAAGAGACCTTGGCCCCAAAAGGTGGCCTAAAAACATATTTTCAGTTACTAAATGCACTTACTAGGATTTCCTGATGTTCCTTTTTTTACTGCATCTCCTTGCACTGTGTTGGGTAGCTGGTGTTCTCAAAAGTCCGCTGAGGTTAGAGAACAGCTTGCAGGGCAGGGTAGGCGATGGTGCTCAGAAAATTGGCCTCAGAATGATATAAGCATTTGGCACTCCCTGTAGATCCTGGTTCTAGTGGTTCCCAAAATGTTGGCCCTCCAGGTGCTTTGGACTTCAGTTCCCAGAATTCCTGACTGTCGGTCAAGCTGGCTGAGGCTTCTGGGAGTTAAGCTTCAAAACACCTGGAGGACCAAAGTTTGGAAACCACTATTCTAAAGCAGTGGTTCTTAACCTGTGGTCTGTGGACCCCAGGGGGCTGCAGTGTCCTCACAGGGTTCCATGAAGGCTTGAAGGCTGCTCAGCCCACATGACAGGAGCCAAGGCAAAGGCTGGCTTGACCTGCACATTGCTGTTCAATCTGCTTCAGCTACAAATTTGCAGGAAGAGGGAGAAAATTCTTCTTTCCCCTCCAGTGCCTCTGAGGGAAGGGTTAATGGATGGTGTAATTGTATTATTATTATTATTAGGTATCATTTTTATTACTATTATTAGAGTTTTAAATCTTGAGTTAAGTCTTGGGCGTCTGCAGCAACAAGAAATATTTAAAGGGGGGCCCTGGTAAAGAAAAGGTTAAGAGACTACTGGTCTAGAGGACAGCTCCAGGTTCCTTATTTCTCAGAAACAACAGATGAAGTCATGTATCTACATACCTCTCAGACACACCTGGAACACCCGCATGCCACAAGGAGCAAGGAATGCACTGAATTATTTCCTATCAGCAAAGGGCTGCTTTCAGTGCACTTCTAAAGTTGCTTGTTTGTCCAACCTGCTTCCTCCATGGAAGAAAAGATTTAAAGTGGCCAAACTCCACCTTGCTGGTTATTTTACATGAAGTCTTTAATTGGTGCCAGGAGTGAGTCAACTGTGGTATCTAGAGCTTTCTCCATGACTGCTCCCAGACTGTGGAACTCCCTTCCACAGGAGGTCTGGATGGCCCCTGCCTGTTCTTTTTGTCAGCAGTTGAAGAAGTTTTTATTTAGGCAGGCGTTTGAGAAGTGAATTTTAATCGGTGTGATGCTTTCAATGTTTTAATGTTGTATTTTTATTGATTTTATGTTTTTAATTCATGTTGTGTTTTTAATTATGTGGAAATTAATTTAATGCTTTTTAAATTTTTGAAAATTGTGATATTTTAGCTGTATTTTTTAATCGTTGTAAGCCGCCTTGAGTCCCGTCTTGGGAGAAAGGCGGGGTATAAAACAAACAAACAAATAAATAATAAAAATGAGTTGTCATGTCAGAGCTGAACTATGTGAAATGATAAAAAATGTTCCTATGCATGGACAGAGTGGTTTTCCTCCTGCACCTATTCCTGGTTGCTCTCCTCAAACACTGTAAGAACGAAGGAGGAGTCTAGCTCCCAGCCATATTTGTGTTTGGAAAGTCTTCTTTTTTGGGAACTAAGGAGGAGAAAAAGGTGATTTTGGGGGGTCCAAGCTCTTCCTTCGCTGAGGTGCAAGGATATCCCTCCTGCCTTGAGGCCTCCTCCTCCTCTTGGCGCTCTCAGGCAGGGCCTCATTTCTCGACACTAGAGGGCGCTTGAGGGGGGGTGCGGAAAAACCTCAGCTGTCTCCATAGTTACCGCTGGGTGCGTAGCGGGCCTTACGAAGCTGACGCAGTGGGCGGTACAGTGAGCGGAGGCGGCCGTGGCACGGGCGGAGGCGGCGTTGGAGAATCGGGGTGGGGGGGCAGTGAGCCCCGGGATGGAGGTGGCGGCGGCGGCTCTGGCCCGGTGGCGGCGGCGGCGGAGACGGCGGCCAAGGGGTGAGCGGGGACCGGGCTCGGGGGTCTGAGAGGCGACGGGTGTGGCGGGGGGGATGTCAAAGCAGGGCGGAGGAGACCCCCTCTGGCTGCGGGTGAGGAGGGACCGCTCGCCTCAGGCACGGTGGCGGGGGAAGCAGGCGGAGTTGGAGACCGGGGGCCCATTCCTCAGTCCTTCCCAGGGAAGAGGCGGCGGCGGCAGCAGAGGCCCTTTGGCCAACAGCGGTGGGGGTGCGGGGAGGAGAAGGCGAGCAGAGAGGCCCTTCTGCCGGGCATAGCAGGGCAGCGCGGGTGGGAAATAGGCGCCCTCCTCCTCTACAAGCCAGGAGGTAGCGGGACCCGTTGCCATGGTGAGCGGGGAAGCATCCCTCTCCTCCCTCCCCCCTCCCCCGGCAGCACCTACGCCGCAGGCGAAGGAGCGGCCTTTTGGAGTTCTCGTCCCCAAACAGGTGCCGCCGCCGCCTCCTCCTCCTCCTGTGGTGGTGGTGGTGGTGGTGAGGCAGGCCCCGTTTTCTTCAGCCCGGCGGCAGAGGAGCGAGTCAGTGCGGGACAGCCTGCCGTTGGGAGTGGAGGGAAGCCAGAAGGGCGTGCGGGGGAGGCGGGAGAAGGAAGCGCGCCGCCGGGTGGCTCTCGTGGCACGGGCTTCCCATGTGGCCCTGGGTGGCTCGCCTCGCCTCCTTAGCGCTAGGTAGGGCGCTGCTTTTCTCGTTTGCCTTTCCTTTCCTGTTTGTTTGTTTGTTTGTTTGTGGGATGAATGGTCGGGCAGTACAAGAGCCGCGGGTTTGGGCTGTGCAGAAGCGGCTCAGTAGCAGGCTTAGATTGAATTTGGGCGCCTGCGCGCATGCCTGGGTGTGTGCATGGAGGGGAAGAAATAAATGTGTGGCCTTCGGTTAAGCGTTTTTTAAACAGTCGTTTTCCTTTGCCAAATTCAACCTGGAGGGATTTCCCCCCGCTCTGGTCAGTCTGTGACATGCTGTCTGTTGGTAGAGTTTGAGGTCTTGAGGGTTCCTTATTTAATACATTTTGGTGTTTCTGTCTTGAATTTCAGGGCTGGGAAAGGGGGAGAGATGTCATTTGCTCTTTGAATGTGCATTCTGGGAGCTATGTATGCATTAGCATTTACTTTGCATCATTATGGAAGTCTTTCAGTGTCTTCGCAAGAGGAGGAAGCAAGTTGTCTTTCATCTCTGAAGGTTATCTCCAGAAGGATATATCTGTTCGGTATAAATATTATGTTAATATTATTGCACAGGACCCAATCTATTTAAAGTTAGGTGTACTTACATTGAAAACAGTAGGACCTTGCCATATGTAGTGAGAGCCTATGCATGTTTACTTATAAATCCTGCTTAGTTCAGTGAGACATTTCCAAGTGTGCGGAGGATTGCAAGCTTAATTCCCTTGATTTAACTGGGACTTAAACATGCCTGGTTTTTCACAGGATATTGTATTTCTATTTGGATTCTTGCCTAGTGGTCCTATCCAAAGCTGGAAGTGACAGATTTTACAGCAAACTGCCTCAAAGGATTTATAGCTTAGGAAGATGTAGAGAAAATTGGTAAAAGGGCATAAGGGGATAAGCCTATAGTCAGCTTGCAAATATGTGTGTGTGTGTGCGCGCGCGCATGTGCCTGAGTGTGCCTACACCCTCTCTATGTACCCAACAGGGCATTTAATATTCATCTTATAAAAATGTGCTTACTAAATGAAACACCTAGGGATGGAGATTATGGATCTGTAAACAGGTGATTAAGCCTGTGAAAATATGAATATGTTGAACAGCTTGGACTACAATTTTATTGGGTGGAGTTCCAGTCCAGTGCTGTGGGTTGCCCCATTTCTTTGGCGGATATGAAGTGGTATTCCTTGAGAAAATAATGCTTGGAGTGGAAATATATAGCAGACCTGCTTTCTAGGGATGTTAATGGATGACACTGGATGTAGTGGTGACTGCATGAGATGAAATGATAGGATCAGATGTGTTCCCCAGTTGATGACTGTGTTTCCCAGTTGATGATTTGGAACAATTGATTAACTCTGTGCTGTTTCTACCAAACTATTACTTAAACAGCAGGTAATGAAATTCAATATTATAACACATAATTGAGAAGACTGTGAGAACGGCGTGTGCTGTTTTATCAAGGCTCACAAACCTTATGACTCAGGAATGTACATTTTGCTTCATTCATCTGTTACAAAGATATCCTTGTAATGATAATGATCTTTGTGGAGTAGATGATTTTTGCTGTCTTTAAGCAGATAGGTCATGTCTCCAGGGATTGTACTGCCAATTATGCTACATTCATGCATACAAAAATGGAAAGCATTTGATACTTGTTTCAGGTCTTGAATATATTATCCCTGTCCCAGCTGCAAACTGGCATGTAAGCTCCATGCACACTGTCAGTAGTATTGTACAGTGTGGGTGAGGATGAGCTGAAGATGAGATGGGCAAACAAATGTCCACCAATTTTTGTTTTGAAATTATCCCATATTGCAGAGTGAAGCTGCATTCAGAACTGTTGGTGAAAACTGCAGTTAAAATATCCATGTTAAGTTTTGGTTGTAGTTTAGCTGTTCTCTTCTACAGGCCTCTTGGGGACCCTTCAAGGGGTGAAGTACATTTTCAAGTATTGATTAGGGTTTATTTAGAACATCCGCCATATTGTACTGTGATGTGACTAGAAAAAGTTTTTCATATGTTCCAACTGTCCCATTTTGACAGGGTCAGTTCTGATTAATCCTCCTTTGTCACACTTTTTAAAGCTGCTTTTAAAATGTCCCAATTTTTCTCACCTCACCCACTTTGCTTTTTTGTTCTTGGATTACTTCTGTTGCTGCAAACCGAGTTCAAAGTGCAAAAGTAGTTTGTACTCCATTAACTCAGCAGGGAAAGAGAAGAGGAGGGGTTAGAATCTTGGCTTTTCCAGTAGACTCAGGCAAAAGCAGGCTGCTGCAGCCCCTCCCAGCTTGTATGGTCTTACTCATTAATAATTTTTGTCATCTTGGCAACATTAATCTTGGCCAATATGTCCCAGTTTTCATCTGTGATCTGTTGGAGGGCGTTCTTTTTTGCAAGGTATTGTGGGTCTTGTCCCAGACTTCTTTCTTTAGCCATGCCCACTAGTGGTGTCCCCTATACCTCTTCCTGAACCCCTTCTTAAAAGTATAAATAATTTATTCAGTTCTCCCATTCCTTCCAAAATGATGTCATACATAAATGAGACCATGGCTGGGGCTTAATTTGTTCCTGGACTCAACCCTGGAATCTGTTTTCAGTACCAGGACCAATGGCAGGTGATGGCTTCCATGTCTACAAAGCAGAAAATCTGCTGTAGATTTTAATCTAGACATTAAAGGAACTATCCAAAGTTCTGAGCCTATTTAACAGATAGGGTTTAGCCCCTTAGATAGCTATTTTAAACTTCGGACTAAAATGCAAAATAGATTCACCACTTCCACTGACATGGAAGGCACCAGCTGTCACTCACTAGGCCTGAGTCTTGGAATATGTACTGTAATCCATGTAAGTGCTTTTACATCAGTACTAAAAAGGTTAGTACTTGGATGGGAGACTGCCAACGAGTACCAGATGCTGTAGGCTATATTTCAGAGGAAGGAACTGGCCAAATCACTTCTTGAGTATTCCGTGCCTAAGAAAACCCTATAAAATTCATGTGGTTGCTATAAGTTGACAGGCGATTCGAAGGCACATACATGCACACAAGAAGATGCAATCTGCACTACGTATAGATTAGACCTACACTATACTCTTATAACAATTAGATAGCACTTTAGATGTTATTGGTAAAGAACTTAGTAGTCTATGCAGTGACAGTTCCTGCGGCACTGATTTAATCCTCTGTTGCTCTTTTCAGAGTACTTTGTGAGCTGTATTTCAAGGAAAGGCACTAAGGGCGTCCAGCAGAGAATTTGGACTATCTGACCAAACTGAAATACCTAGGATTCTGCAGGATGGGAGCCATGGCAGATAAAGTGGTATCAAACTGATAATTCTCTTGTGTGGATAATACTGTTAGAATTTGAACTGGAGCGTATTCCAAGGCTCCCACACAGGCTTGAGTCTCAGCCATGCACCTAACTTGGTCAGATGATTATTAGGGGATTACAGGAACGTGGCTGTGATTGATTGACATGGTGACAATTAAAATCACAATTTAAACCAGAAAAGGGGAAAGTCTAATCTAAACAAAGTTTTCCATTGATACTGAGAAAAAGATGCAAATCTGATCCCTAAATGATGTTAATTTACATCTAGATTATTATTTACACCTTTTTATCTACTATAAAATGGAATCCATTGTGCAGTTTTTAAATTAACTTTCTCTTTACTAGTGTTAGGACATAATATACTGCTTAATGCATAACTTTTTATTAACAGTGGCAATTTCTGCAAAATATTCCTCTCTCTCTGGCTTTTCTTAGCAAACGAAGATTCAGGAAGGACTCATCCCGCACTTTCTGCAAGTGTGCTAATGACTAAAAAGGCCAATCCGAGATAGATAAGTCCAGTTGCAGAAAGTACAGCAGTAGGTCTCCTTGGGTGATGTTTCCGGGTTGTGATTTTTTCTGCATTGTTGTTTCTCTTCAAGACTTGTTCGGCGTGAGTTCTCAAACAAAGCTGCAGCATTGTGGATAGTGCGTCTCCATGCCTCCCGATGTGAGGCCAGGGCGGACCATTGTTGGTGATCAATTTGGCCGAGCCTGAGATGTTGTTTCAGGGAGTTCTTGTATCACTTATTTGGAGTGCCCCTCTTACGCTGACCAGTGGTAAGTTCACCGTAGAATACTATTTGGGGGAGACAATGGTCCTCCATCCTAGAAATGTGCCCTGCCCAGCACAGCTGTGTTCTCAACAGCAACATTTGTCACATAGTCAGTCCAGTATATATTTAGGTTTGTGCGTAAACAGCGCTGATTAAAGCGTTCAAGGAGTTGTAAGTGGTGGCGATAGGTGACCCATGTTTCAGACCCATAAAGGAGAATAGACAGTACAATGGCTCTATACACACTGATTTTTGTGCTTCGCCTCAGGTGTTTATTACTCCAGACTCTTTTGTAAAGTCTTCCAAATGCGCTATATGCTCTTGCTAATCTGTGATCGATCTCTTTGTCAGTCCTTGCATCTGAGGAGATAATGCTTCCCAGGTAGGTGAACTGCTGAACGGACTTAAGTACAGAGTTCCCGGTGGCAATGTGGGGATGACGGTGTTCGTCCTGTGATGCAGGCTTGTAGAGAACTTCTGTTTTCTTCAGGTTGACTTCCAGCCCAAACAGCTCTGCAGCTGTTGTGAAGCAGGATATTAGGTGCTGCAGAGCTGCTTTGGTGTGGGCAACAAGGGCAGCATCATCAGCGAAGAGCAGCTCACGGACTAGATAGTTTAGAGTCTTAGTGTGAGCCCTCAGACGGCTTAAGTTAAACAAGCTACCATCAGTACGGTAACGTATATAGATGCCGTCTTCTTCTTCAAGCTCTGCCATAGCCCTTTGGAGCATCATGCTGAAGAAGATTGTAAATAAAGTTGGAACAAGAACACAACCTTGCTTCACTCCATTAGTTATTAGAAAGGGCTCTGAAAGAGCATCGCCATATCTGACTTGACCGCACTGGTACTCATGTAGCAAGATAATCATTTTAAGGAATTTGGGGGGACTTCCTAGTTTTCCAGGATCTGCCACAGACCTTTTCTACTCACGTTGTCGAAGGCTTTGGTGAGGTCAACAAATGTTACATAGAGACCCTTCTTCTGCTCTCTACATTTCTCTTGCAGTTGTCTAAGGGCAAATACCATATCTGTAGTACTCCTATTGGCTCTGAAGCCACATTGGCTTTCAGGAAGAAGTTCTTTTGCAATGGCAGGAACTAATCCATTCAGGAGTATCCTTGCAAGGATTTTCCCAGCAATAGAGAGCAGTGTTATGCCTCGATAGTTTGAGCAATTGGATTTTGCTCCTTTTTTCTTGTACAGGGTGATGATGACTGCATCTCGGAGATCTGATGGCAGTTTCCCCCTTTTCCCAGCAATTCACAAGGAGTTTGTGGAATTTATCGTGGAGTGCATGACCTCCGTGTTTCCAAACTTCAGGTGGGATTCCATCAATCCCAGCTGCCTTGCCATTTTTCATCTGCTGTATGGCCTTAAGGGTCTCTTCCAAAGTGGGAGCTATGTCCAATTAATTTTTCATTGGTTTTTTTATCATATGTTGGATAGCTGAGCCTTGGACTACTCGGTTGGCACTAAAGAGACTTTGAAAGTGTTCAGCCCATCGATTCAGGATGGAGGCTTTATCAGTAATTAATGTTTGACCATCTGTACTGTATAAGGAGTTTTGGACCTGATAAGTAGATCCAAACACTGCCTTAAGAGCTTCATAAAATCCTCAAGAATCACCCAGATCTGCACAGTGTTGTGTCTTTTCTGCTATATTGATCCACCACTTGTTCTGCATGTCTTGGAGTTTTTGTTGAAGTTTACTACATGTGAGAAGGAAAGCTGCTTTTCTTACATGGCAAGTTGTCTGGGCGAGGTATGCCTGGTGAGCAGTTCTCTTCTTTGCCAACAGCTCCTGGATCTCTTGGTTGTTTTCATCAAACCAGTCTTGATTTTTCTTGTGGGAGAACCTGAGGGATTCTTCCACAGACTGGAGGATACTGTTTTTGATATGTTGCCAAAGCACTGTAGGAGAAGGATCTGTAGGATGGTCTTCAAGTTTTGTAAAAAAAAAAATAAAAAAATTCCTATATAGATTCCTATATTCCTATATAGATGCTTTGAAAATAGCAACTATCATAATTAAACCTGGACATTTTACATTGGACAATTTTAATTCATTTTCTTCTTTCCATTATTACTCCTTTCTGTTTACTTTGCCCTGGTTCAAACCCACCCCCACTGTCACAAAAATAAACAAAAATGAAATGTCCCTGATGGATATGTTAAAGAAAGTTCTGATAGTTTTCTGGCCAAAATGGGACAATCTATTTTCATAAGGTGAATGTTAATGCCTGTGTTTGAGTCTGAATATTGAAATTTGAGAAATTATTAGATTGGTTTTTTGTTTACTTAGAAGTGCCTATTCCAATTTGTCATATATGGTAAAGAGCCCTGATTCCGTTAGATACTGGCCTGGTTTGTATATACTGTATTGCTAAACTATAGGTTAGTGTTATGTGCATGTACCTGAGGTTCTTGCACTTCCCCTTCTTCTCCCCTCCTTTGTATCGCTATGGGGAAATCAGATTCTATTACTCACAGTTTTTTATGTCTGAACTGGGAAGCTAGAATTGGTGATAATTATGGGGGTGGGTGGAGGGTAGTGAATGAGCCAAGATAACTAACCAAGGTTTGAAGTTTGTTTGTTCAGACAAACCATAGTTAAAGCTATGGACTGGATGGCCCTCGTAGTCTCTTCCAACTCTACAATTCTGTGATTCTATGATTCTATCCAACAGTGGTTAATTGAAAAAGGAATATCATATTGCAGATCTCTCTTTGCAGCCAGAGGAGGAGTGTGCAGACCTAAAGCTGATGCACATAATGTTAAACTGTAGTTTGGTACTGCATGTTAACCAGCTTATTAACTGTTGGGATAACATATTTATATTCAAACAAAGTAGGTCAAACTGTTACTTAGGGTGGGTTGGTGGGTAGACAGCATGGCTGAAGTATGCCTATGGTCTGCATATAGCTCCCAAACCCTTTTGGGGTGTAGTCCTCCCTAGAATTTTATTTTAAAGAAACTTGAAATTATGGTTTGCATCAAATTTTAGTGGCAAACTGCTAAATGCACTAAAGTCAGTGGGAAATGGGATTCATACCGCTATAGTAATTGGAATAACCAATATCCTGGTTGAGGTTTTTCCTTTTAGTTCAATATTCATAATTAATATCAAAGTCAGTCCAATGTCAAATAAGTCACCATCATGCTAAGTAAGTACATTTAAGATTCATTTATAGCTAAATATAAATTTAATAACAGTCGATCAAACATGAGTTAGGTGTGTTTATTTGTTAAAAGTCAGGAGGAGAATTTTAATGAAACAATATTTAAAGAAAGATTTAAATTACTTTTAGCTCATTTCAAGTGTGTGTGTATCTGTGTGTGTGTGTGGCTAACTTGTGCATATTTTAATGCAAACAGAGACAAAAATGTCCAGCCCTTGAGTGCTTAATAAATCTGAGAAATGCCCTTGAGCACCTTGACAGTTGTCCTGGTCAGTTGTTTTAAGAAAAACGTACTATTTACATTTTAAAATTTTTAAAAAAATCTGATTGAAAATGTTAAAGTCCATTTATTTGTTTGTGTATATTAAGTCATCAATTTTTATTTACCCTGGCTGCACAAGGGTCTGATTTGCAGCTCAGCTCAACCTTACAGTCAAAAATGGCACCATTGGCAATGGTAGCTACAGTAAAGGCTAAAAAAATTAAATGTTATGCAGTATTCTTAACCTGCCGGTAAACACTTCACAATGGGTACTGTTTCTTCCCTTTAAATACTGTATATGTGTCTAAATTGGGAGAGCCAAATTTATTGAAAAATTTTAATCGGCATGTTTTGTTGCAAGCCATATGGAATTTGCATATTAGAAGACCAGATTCAGATTACTGCTCACCCTTCTCTAGGTGGCCCTGGGCTGTTAGTCTGGCCAGCCTCACCAGGTTCTTGTGAGAACAAATAAGATATCCTTGTATGCTCCCCTGAGCACCCTTGAGGAAGGGCTCCAAGGCTTCTAAGAAAGAGAGCACAGGAGTAGAGAGAGTGCTCTACTTGTCACATACATTATCCTATCATAGATGCTCATAGCCTCATAGCAGTTACACTAAATATGCACATGCCCTTGCAGATGTGCTGCTTATACCTTTCAAGACTTATTTTCAGAGTATAGCTTGAAGTAGTATGGAGTTATGCAGAAAATACATTGGTCAAAAACCATAGTGAAATTAAATAAGTGTGTATCACGAAGAAGTGGAAGCTGTACAATACCACTACATTTTGGAAAAGCTGTTCTCCAGAGATCTGAGTTCTGGTGCTACAGTGCTAGAATTCTCTAATGTGATAGCAAGATTATTGCATTTCGTGCCAGGCAGAAGGATGAAACATCAGTGTTTGTTTGATTAGGTTGTAAGTAATTTTTTTTTTTTTTTTTTTGGAGTGGTGGCAGATGAGAGATAACTGAACTGCAGGATGTGCTTATAAAATTCTGCCTGTGGCTTTGTTAAATATTCATGTACAATTTCTTTGTTTTCCCATTATGTATATTGTTTTCTGATACAACTCAGTACCTAAGTGATATCATGGTGAAAATACAGTAGAACCCCCATATCCACTGATTAATTATCCACTGGTTCAGTTATCCATGGGACACAAAACAGTACACCTACCATAGAGTCTTCCTAGAAAATGTGTCCTCTTTAGCCATTTTCTAGGTCTTCCAATGCAACTCTATGGTATTTTAAACTGGAAGTCCCAGTATTTTTAATGGCGTCTGCTATTATCCATGGTTTTCAGTATCCACGACCCCCCCAAACCACTCCCCAGTGGATATGGGGGTCCTACTGTAATTGTATTTCTCTGTAAATAGACAATGTGATTGCAGAATGATCCGAAACACTTGGACTGTAGCATGTTGTATCTCAGAAAATGCAGGTTTGCTCCCAGCTGGAATGTAGATCAATGTTTAGAATGTGGTTGTGCAAGAGCCATAATAATTTGTTGGACAGTATTAGTGAAATCACACCTCTAGCATCAAATTGTGAACTTTTAAAATGTTTAGTATTATGTTTTATTAATTCTTTTTTTTTATCTCTTTAGTAGCTGAATGGGCCCCAGAATTCTCTCTAGAAGCCAGAATGTCCAAACTGAGGCTACCCTACTTTGGTCATATCATGACCTGACATGACTCATTAGAAAATATGATAATGCTTGGGATAGTGGAAGGCAGTAGGAAAAGAGGAAGACTGCATTACAGGTAGATATACTCAATTAGAGAAGCCACGGCACTGAGTTTGCAGGACATGAGCAGGGCTGTTGAAAACATGGTGTCTTGGGGGTCTCTCATTCATTGGGTTGCCATAAGTCAAAATCCACCTGATGTTAGTTAACAACAAGAGAAGCTGAATATTCACACATTGCACCTCTGAAAAACCGGAGAACTCATGTAGCCTTTTTTTTAAAAAAGTGGCAAATATAAGCAAAATGTTACCTTCTTTTCTTGTAGTACTGCCAGACACAATTTTGAATCTTCTCCTCACCCTAATTTCTTGGTTATTTCTTTGAAGAATGGATATTCTTCCTCTCTAGGTTTTTTTTTTTTTTTTTTGAAGGGGGGGAACACAACTTATTGTCATCTCTCTTTAGGCAGAAGACTAATTGCAGTGAGCAAGGATCCTCTTGTCCCACACCAAAGCATTATAAACCTCATCTGCTGGATCCAGACTTGGAAGCCTCTGTTATAAAGGCTGAAGTGCAGACAGGACATGTTTTTTAACTGACGGACTGATTACACCCTACTATAGAACTCTAAACCAAAATAACAAGCTACTGTCTGCAGAAATGGGGCTGTTTAGTATTTGTGCAAGCCTATTTTCCTCCAATTAAATGCTATCATTCACTATAAATGAATTAAATCTTAAATGTGGAAAAATACATTGATATATTGAGATGTGTATAACATTAGTATATTCTTATAAAGCCAGTAGTCACATACTTTTAGAAAGGACTACTGATATAAATCACAATTGAATGTAAGGTTGAATAGCTATGCAGATAATATAACAGTTGAGCACTTGTAACAAGCTTCTTTTCTCTATTACTGGAGAGAAAAAGATTTCCTCAGATAATTAGAAATGAGAATTTTAATTTTGCAAAAGTGAAAAAGCCTGTCTAATTAGGATAACTGATGATTCAAGTAAATATAGCTCGATATATTACTTTCTGCTATTAGATCAGAAATGATGGTGATGAGTGATAATAACATTCCCTACTTTTTGTAAAATAAATATTACAGTGAAGACATATACGATACTTGCTGTATCAAGTTCTTTTAGAAATGACTTTCTAGTATCTCTACAGATTATCATGTTAATGGATATATTAAATATATTCTATGAATTGATGGGGTCTTGCTAGCATTAGGTACATGATTTATTCCTGCATATATTGCTGTCTGAAGTTGCGCATCATAGAAAACATAATACAGCATGATACGTGATACATCATCAATCAGTGATGATGTAAGTATCTGTTCTTATTGGAAGCTAAACATATAAATTGAAAAACTGGGTCTTTCTCTTTCTCTCTGACACATGGAATCAAATTTATTTAAAATGTTGCATACAAGCAGCTGCAGGGGTTCATCTTAGAAATTCTTTTGGTTCCCTCTGGAAGTAAATAGTAGTCTGTAATGTAACTCAAGTAATATTAATATTCTGAATTGTTTGATAGAACAGTGTTGTATTAGTCCCCCAGAAATACATTAATGTGATCCCTTAGAAACACAGAGGCTAACAGACGAAGCACAAGTCCAGCTTGGAAGTAAGTCCATCTAATTTTGGTGAGTCATGCTTTTTAGTAAGCATGCTTAGAATGGTATCCATAGAAAAGCTTGTTTTGTTATTATGTGCCTTCAAGTCCCTCTGACATATGGCTGCCCTATCATAGGGTGTTCTTGGCAAGATTTGTTCAGAGGAGGTTTTCCATTGATTTTCTTACAGGCTGAGAGAGTGTGCCTTGCCCAAGGTCACCTAGTGGTTTTCCATGGCTGAGCAAAGATTTGAACCCTGCTTTCCCTGATTGCTAGTCCAGCACTCTAACCACTGCACCATGCTGGCTCTCATAGAAAAGGAATAGATACTAAATGACCTTTCCTGATTATACTATGTCAGAAGAGTATAGCTCAGTGATAAGGTCCACATTTTGTATAGAGAAGGTCCAAGTTTCAGTCCCTGCTGTGTCTAGTGAAAGGGTGTCTAGATGGCTGAATTGAGGAGGATGAATGTCTGAGACCTTGGGAGAGTCACTGTCAGACCAAATAGACAGTATTGGCTGGAAAAATGAGTCATCTGACTCAGTATGAAGACAGAAAAGTGTTTTGAATGCAAATGATAGTCATTGGGAACTTAAGTCCCATTCATTTTAGTTGTACATATTTAAATATGAGCCTAAGTGTTCCACAGAAATCAGTGGGATAAGAAAATCCTTAACTTTGGTTGGCTTGTTTCCTTTGTGTGAGTAATGTGAGATTTGTGCTAAGCATTGACAAAGTAAAGCTGAGACAAATTAAAATCCTCAAAATCTCATGGATAGTGTTTTCACTGTGTCTGAAGAGACGATTGCTGGTCAATGTGCTAGTGCAGCCTTTGTAACTTAAGAAGCTGGATGCTAGAATAGGATAAGGGTAGAACAGAAATCTGTAAAGCTTCCTGCTAAGCATGGTGCGAGGGAACTTTCCATATTTAAAAATATTTTAAAAGCTCTTAGAAAGGGGGAAGCAATTGTATATTCTGTCCATTGAGAATAGGATAGGGAGTTACTCCGTTTTGAATTTCTATTTTGTTGCTTGAATCTTGCTTAATTTCATCTTAGAAGGAATTTTGGTGCTTGCCCATGTCAAAATGTTCTACAAAGATAACAAAACATTGAGATCATTGTGGAGGCCATATCCTTATCTCTTCTGTGGTATATGGGCATGATGTTTCAATATTTGCCTCTTGGGAACAGCTCTCTTGCTCAGTTGAATTCAGTGGTCCAGTCTTTTCTCTAGGGCACTGCATTTTCTTCTACGGTACCTGTTCCACTATGGGAATGCTTTTTGAATGATTGCGGAGTCAGTATACACAGAGAGAATGTCATGTTGGAACTAGTAGTCAATATGAATTTTTCAAGAAGGAATTGTGAGCAAGATACTAGTTGCCTCCAGCTTTCAGATTTTTCCTGAAAAAGTTGCATGAATGATCAATTGCAATGCAATTAGAAATAGAGAAACAGAAGACTTCTTACCTCAAAATGAATTAGACTCCCTTTAATGTGCCAGATGAATATTGAAACACTTCAAGAGGTGGTTTCTGCAGTGATGAGTGGAAGTTGTAGTTCAGCCCCCATGATTCCAGTTGGAAGATGCTGCAAAGTCAATGCACTTCTTGTTTTCAAAGAAGTGAAGTATGAGGGAAGGAAGAGGGCTAACATGAGATGCCTTCATCCAAGAAGATGCAGAAGTTAGCTCTGGTTAGCCTTTCACTTTAGGCTCTGGTTAGCCTTTCACTTTAGGCTTGCATCAAATAAGAACTGATGGCCTACTTAAAGTAGGGCTCGCAATGTTGCTTGGTTCAATTGAGTTTGCAGAAGTTGTGCAGAGTATTTGGCTATGTGAGTACCCTTAGCTAAATTCTTGTGAAACCATTAAACAGAATATCTGCTTATAGGTGCATGTGAGCTGTATTTAGGCCTTTTTCCATTGATGAAACAGAGCACTTGTCCTGTTGTAGCTTTCCTTCAATAAACATCCCCAAAGATCTTATGCCTTGCAAGAGAAGTGGCACAGAGACTAATGTGTGTAACAGAGTTCCACAAAAAGGAATTTCATGTATATTTCATCATGACATTATGAAAAGCTCTATATAGGTATGACATTATTTCTGTGATGATATGAGGCTGTATTTACATGAGCCAAAAAATGCCATACTCACCTTAAATCTGATGCTGGCAGTCCTCACGACGTATGGCTACTTTCAGGGAGGTAATGTGGTTTTTAGTCCTTAATCCTCGCTGGCCAAGCAGCCATGGAAAACCTGACCGGCATGGTTGCTTCTGCTAAGGGCAGAAATGGGGCACCTGTGTGATCAATGAGGAGGGGTAGAACGGCCCCCTCCTTCTTGATCACGTGTCTGGGCACCCCATTCTGACCTCAGCAGAAGTGACACTGCCAGCCCGGCTCTTGCAGGGAGCTGCTTGGCTGGCAAGGTGGTGGCAGCACCAGGGACAAGGGGACGGGCCAGTGGGGCTGATGCAATGTCAGCCCAGCTGGCTCATGTGGACAACAACATGCTGCCACACAGGATTGGGCCCTGTGTGTGTGGCTGCCATTGTGGGTGATCCTGGGCCAGTCCAGAGCATAATGTTCCAGATTGGCTCCAGATTAAGCAGACAAGGCCAGAATGTGTTAAATAGCCATCTTGATATAGAAATAACAGAGCTACATCAGATTAAGGGAACAGCTTGAAAAAAATGTTAGTAGCAGTTTGAGATAGAATAGATAGAATAGCTTTTGGAATTGTGCTACACAGGCTGGTGCTGGAGAAGTAAAATATGATTGTCTTTACTTCACACCTAATTTCAGAGACATAGAAAACAAGGTCCTACCCTGGAGGAGGAGCAGAGGCCTGTTTATCACAAATGTTTGGTTTGGCAAAGTCACATAAAAATTGTGAATCCCTGCCAAACATCTTTTTGTTTGATATGTATCTTCTTTACCTGGGTCAATTTCCTTGATTTCCCCTCCCTCCCCCTTACAAATGTTTTAAGTCTCTGTCTACTTCTAAAGCTTTCTCTTGTTCCTGGTGTATTTGTTTTGGGAGGGAAAGCAGTTGAATTCCCAAGGTTCTCAATCATGACTCCTGTGGCTCTTCAAACAGTTCTTCAGATTGGGTAATATAATAAGTTGCACAATTGCAGTGCCATCAACACATGCACAACAAATTATGAAGCAGCAGATAAGCTTTTTCTGCACAGGTACTGCCAAGAACATGCAAAAAAGAAAAAAATGCCGATTCTGGATTGAACGAAGAGGAATACTGAACAATATCAAGAGCAATCAAAGTATAGGTACGCATAATCATGGAACAACTTATCTCTTTTATTTCACTTCACCTTTCATATGCTAAAAGAGCAGTGGTTTTTGGAGTAGGTAACAGGGATAAACCCATATTATGGTGGATCAGACAGAGAGTGGGTGGGAGAGGGGGAAGCTTGATATGCACCTCTGCTGTACTGTACAGTATACTATGCAAACTAAAAGATAACGGCGATATTATGTTTCTCATGCAGGTAGGTCATTTTATGTGAATAGCCTAGCCTTTCTTGTAAGTTTGGTGCCAGTATGTCAACATCTTTGGGGGCAAATGATCCATGAAAACAATTGCTAGGGAGTGTATAGTCTTCCTTACTTACTTCGGATGTGCTTTGTTTGATGTGAATCAATGCCCTGTGACACAAACATCAATGGGAACTACTTGGAAAATTTAAAGCGTGATTCTGTTTTATAATTGAATGGCTTCTTACATATCATGCCAAAAAGAAGCTTCATGGAATATCCTGAACTTTAATACAAGAGTTCTTTTCTCAGGAAGTCACATGGGGATGGCAAGTGCTGTCTAACCAGTTTTGTTCATCAAACAACATTTGATATGCTTAACATGTACCATAAGACAAATGGGAGTTATTCTGTGCAAAAATGTTTGTAATTCACCCTTTTCTTACCCCTTCTAGCCTGTTAAACATGGGTTTAGGTAGTAGATGCAGCAAGTCTTTGACTGAGTCCATGAGATCTTTGTATCTTCACACTGGCACTACTTTAGAAACCACTAAAGTAAATTCAGAACTTGAAATGAACAGCATCATTCCATTTGAGCAAGCAGTAGATGAGTGGGGAGAAATATTCCAGTATGAACATGTGTAAGCATACATGTTTGAGATTTGTTAACTGGCCATTATAGAAGGTCTTTTAATTGGGGCACACTGTAATAATACTAATACTAATACCAATAATAATAATAACAATAATATGTTCTAGCTACCTTTTAACTGTTTTAAAGTTTTTAATATGGTTGCTTATTTAATTACATTTAAATGTTTGTATTATTTATCATTTTAACTGTTTGTGGTTTTAACTCTGTTGTGATCTGCCTTGAGTCCCATACTGGGAATAGGCCAGGAGATAAATCAATCAGTCAGTCAATAATAGAAGTATTTTAAGACTGTAATATTATGCTCATTTACTGGGGAATAAATCCCATTCCATACAGTGGGCCTCATTTCTAAACAAACATGCTTAGCGATATCTACAAGTCCCATTTATTTCAGTGGGCGATATTTATGTTTATAGTTAACTCTGTCCCAGTGAAATGAACATGGTATGAAAGTATTTAAGGGGTTGGATTGGGCTCATTGTGTCATAATCAAAATGCTCAAAGTAATCAACATTGCAATGAGTTGGCAAGCATTAGAGTTGCCAACATTAGTTTGTGGATCATTCTTTTTTTTTGGCCTTCTCGGTTAAATTATGGGGGAAGAAGGTTAAGGTTTTCTTAACTCTTTATCTCCATGCTAACAAATGTTTTGCCTGTTTAATTATTGCCTGTTAAGCATGCTAAAGTCACAGATGTCAAATACCAGCAGAAATGTGTCAAATACTACAAGAGGAAAGGATTTTTTTTAAAAAAAATCTGGGCAAAGATTGGATAATATCTATACAGCACCTAGTGTGCTGTCTAAGTGAAAAAAGCATAAAGTAAAAGTAGTAATCATAATACAGCAGTAGTCTTTCTTTGAAATTAACTTCTTCTCCAGCTAACCTGACTTGAAAGTGAGATTCCAAAATACACTTTAAAAACAAAAAACAAAAAACTGGGTTTGGGAGTGTGTGTGTGCATGCGTGTATGTATGTATGTATGTATACATCTTCAAGTCACCTATCAGAGAGGAAGTGAATTCATCTTCTAGAAAAGATGGGCCAATGGAAACCTTTTTGCCTCTTTAGACTCTTCAGAGACAAGGACTGGAAAATGCAAGAGCTTAATCATCTTGATATCTAAAAAATAAAGCTGACATCAACATGAGACATTTAATGGGTCTCCCTCACTGATTCTGGTTATTTGTTTGGCTTTCTCTAAGTTACTGGCTGGATACCTCTGGGTGCAGCCCAGCTCCATTCAACACAAATCTGTACTAAAACATTTTAGAACCCCCTATGTATGTTTTATTGTCACAGATTCCCAGA
Source organism: Gambelia wislizenii (assembly GCA_030847615.1). Classification (NCBI taxonomy): domain Eukaryota; kingdom Metazoa; phylum Chordata; class Lepidosauria; order Squamata; family Crotaphytidae; genus Gambelia; species Gambelia wislizenii. The sequence continues at coordinate 343,514,176 of JAUMIR010000001.1, forward strand.
GTGTATAGTTCGTTAATTCATCTGCGTGATCACATGCAGTTCTGTATGAATGATGGTGATAGCATGGCCAGTGAATATGATAGATAAATGTTCCGCAGGTTTTTTTGGAGGGGGGAGCTCTGGCAGAAAACTCCTGCTTTGGGGGGCTAACTAGTCACTCCTCTGCTCCCATTTCTTGCATTCACAGCTCAGAGTTTCCAGATGATAAACCACTGTTGCAGCTGAGCAGCAGAGATAGTATTCCTGGGGCAACATAATGTGACAGAGTAAAACATTTCAAACCTCTTTTGGTATATTTTTCAGCATAGTACGTTCCTGTCATGATTTTTTGTGTCCTGTTTGTCTTAGAAGTATATGATGAGTTCTTCAAAGGAGATCTGTTTGTCGAGTCCAGGAAGTCTCTCTTCCTACTGGCACCAGAGTAAATGTTCATAAAAGAGATAGGAAAAGAATGGAATTTCTCTTTCAGACCAAGAATCCTACATAATATGTTTAACTTCCTGCATTCTAGTGGTTCCAGGATACAGATTTTCAAACACAGCTTGATTAATTACCCAGGCAGATGTCTTCTGACACTGCCAGTCAAAAGCCATTGTGTAGCTCTTCTGTCTTTCCCCTCATTAATGCATTTTATGCAGTAAGAAAAAGGAGGATTACAAATGGAAGATGTTGGCAGCTGGACACCCCAAATTATAAGTGAATAAGTCAGGGCAGTTGCACAGTAGAAGGCTTGTCTGGAAGGATCTTCTCTCTGCTGGAAGAATTCACCTCCCAAACCAGTTGTTTTCTACTGTTAGTTTAATGACCTTTGTATATCCTATCTTCTTGTTAGTACAGTACTTTGTAATCACTAATACCAAACTCTAGCAATGTGCTGGTAAGATAAAAGTTCCTATAAATATTTGAACATAGATGGAACCAAAAGGAACAATTAACTAACTGAAAAACCGTGCAGTTTTGGAATAGGAAAAGGAAAACTCCCACCTAGTTTTTCTCTGTTTCTAGCCAGTAAGAATGTTTAAAATCATCTACTTGTCGAGCAGAGTTATCTTCCAAAATTCTAGCTAGATCTCCTTAAATGCATCTCCTTATCTCATGGTCACCAGTTCCATATTCTGCGTTAAAGATATTTTCTCCAGCACAGCCCATCCATGGGCGCATTTAGAGTAATTGAAAAGTCCCTGATTTTGTTCCCGTTCTTCCCAATGTTATTGTTGTTGTTATGTACCTTCAGGTTGTTTCTGACTTATGGCAAACCTAAGGCAAACTTATCATGAGTTTTTCTTGTCAAGATTTGTTCAAAGGAGGTTTGTCTCTCTGAGGCTGAGAGAGTATGACAAGGTCACCCAGTTGGTTTCTATGGCTGAGTAGGGATTTGAACTCTGCTCTCCAGAATCATAGTTCCAACACTCATACCAGTACATCATAGTAATAAACTGACCTGGGGAACTTGTATTAAACGTTTCTGATCCTACTGGGAGCTGACAGAAAATATTCTGGGATAAACAAAATGTGTGTAGATCTCCAAAATAAAACTGGAAAGAACAGGAACAAAATCTGGGACTTTCTGGTCTTTTTAATCAGTCTGGATGAATCCTGAAATATATGCAAAGGGAGTTTTAAAATAATTCAGCAGGATAATCAGAGGTCAAAGTGTCTCCCCACAAAGTATTTTTATTAGGTTAACAGTGAACATTTTAGGTCCAAGAGCCATGACAAAAGCTTAAATTGCATCTACCTCTTCTTGAACTATGTCTTGAATTGCCTTCTTCTATTCCTGCTTGCTTCTCCAGATGGAAATGGACGTTCTTGGAGAAGGTGCAATTTTTATTGATCTAGTTGATTTGATACTCAAAGAGAGAATATTTTCTTCAAGTTTTGCCTTAATACTACCACCCTACCACAAATTTATTTTTAAGCCGGTACAGTAGGTGCTCTTAATTATCATATATACTCAGGTTTATGTCGAGGGCAGGTTTTGGGGCCAAAATTATTGAATTTGCTGTGACCCGTACTTAAGTTGAGGGTAAAACTGAATCTTCAGCCCCATTAGTCAGGAATTTCTCTAGAGCCTTAAGGGAACCTTTGGATTTCATAGATCTGTGAAGGAGACCATCTGAATCCCATAAAATGGCAGGGGAGGTCAACTGCTGTCAAGGTAAACTTCATATGGAAATGATATGCATATGACATACCCTCCGACATGTCACAGATGAAAACTTATAGGCAAACTCTATCAGAGTATGGTCAAGATGGCAAAAGGTATTAATGAGAAAGAACAGACAAGCTAGGAGTGGCTGCAGCAGTTTGCTTTTGACTGAGCCTACTGGAAAGTGCCCCCTCTTCTCTTCCCCCTCTCCTCTTCCCCCTTTTTGAGCTAATTGAGTTCAAATTACTTTTGTACTCTGAACTCAGTTTGCTGCAGTTGAAGTCTCTCTTTCTCTCTCTGGCTTTACTTTGCAAATGAAGATTCAGGAAGGACACATCCCGCGCTTTCTGCAAGCGCGCTGATGACTGAAAAGGCCAATCCGAGATAAACAAGTCCGGTTGCAAAAAGCACAGCAGAAGGTCTCCTTGGGTGATGTTTTTGGATTGTGATTCTTTCTGCGTTGTTGTTTCTCTTCAAGACTTGTTCGGCGTGAGTTCTCAAACAAGGCTGCAGCATTGTGGATAGTGCGTCTCCATGCCTCCTGATGTGAGGCCAGGGCAGACCATTGTTGGTGATCAATTTGGCCGAGCCTGAGATGTTGTTTCAGGGAGTCTTTGTATCGCTTTTTTGGAGCGCCCCTCTTACGCTGACCCATGGCGAGTTCACCGTAGAGTAGTATTTTGGGGAGGCGATGGTCCTCCATCCTAGAAACGTAAGCTGAGGGCAAATGGGAAAAGTAGCAGGAGGAGAGGGAATATGGACCATTTAAAAGCAGCTGAAAAGTGGGATGACAGTGGACCATTCAGGACTGTCGCTGCCAAATTGGGACAGTTGGAGGGTGTGATATGATAATGGAGTTAAAGGGACACACCCAGCCCAACACTGATCATCTTCTGTTTGCCCAACAGCAAACTCAAATCCAAGGAATTACTTGCTTGGTGCTCCCCCTGCCCATCAGTCAATGATTCATGGTGCTTCTGAGACTGTGGGAAGATACTGGAGATACCTCAACATACACACCCCGACCTCCCAGTTTGCACAATCTTTTATTTATTTATTTATTCATTTATAACCCGCTCTTCAGCCACAAGGCTATCAGAGCGGCTTACAAATTATTTTAAGCAATAGCAATTTACACATCTGCACTAAAATTAAGCCGTTTCCAATGTGTGTTAGCTAATTGCCCCCACAAGTCAGGTACTCATTTTACCGACCTACGAAAGGATGGAAGGCTGAGTGAACCTTGGAGCCCTCTGGAATCGAACTTGCAACATGGTGACTTGCAGTACTGGCATTTAACCACTGCACCACCAGGGCTCCAATCGCTCTGGATGGTTTTTCAGGGACCTCAGGGGAGAAGAAAGGAGGAAGCCAAGACTGCCAAAAAGTCCCTAGAGCTTACCTCTGCGCACCTCAAGCTGGGAGGAGTTTGCTGAGTTACTTTTCAACAATCTGTTCTCTCAACTCCCCAACCACCAGCATCATGGACTCTTCAGAGGTCCCTGAAGAGCCATCCAGAGCGATTGCCCCAGATCAGGCTGCCAGTAGGAGGGGGTTTGAGGGAATAGATTGTCCAAAAGCAACACAGCAAACTCCATCTGTCTTGAGGCTTGCAGAGGCTGGCCTATCCAGCTCAGGGAAGAATGAAGGGGAAGCTGAAGCTGCCAAAAAGGCCCTAGTGCTCATCTCTGGTAACTAATAATTGTTAAAACACCAAATGCTTATTCTTTATATATCAGTGGTTCTTAACCTTTTCTTTACAGGAAATCCCTTTAAATATCTTTTGTTGCCGTGGGCCCCCAAGACTAACTCAAGATTTAAAACCCTAACAGCAACAACAACACATCATGATGATGATGATGATGATGATGATAAAATTGTACCATCCATTAAGCCTTCTCTAAGAGGCACTGGAGGGGGAAGGAAGACTTTTCTTCTGCTTCTTGTTGCTTGTTTGTGGCTGGAACAAATTCATGAACAGCAATGTGCAAGCCAAGCCAGCCAGCTTTTGCCTTGGCTCCTGTCACGTGGCCGCTCCACTGCAGGCAGGAGGTGGGCCAAGCAGCCTTCAAGCCTTTGCGGACCCCCTGTGAGGATATCATGGACCCCTGGGGGTCCCTTGACCACAGGTTAATAACCACTGGTATATATAAAATCAAACATATAACAACAATACAAAAAAAACCCTACTTGTTTTATATAAAGAGACGCAAAATGTTATGTTGGGATGAAGGCCTTGATTTCTTGAGCTTTTTAAAAAATATTGTATGCCGATTTGTCTCTAAGGTGCCGAGGGCAACAAGTTTGGGGTTCCCTCATTTTCTTCTCACACCAGCCTTAAGACTGGTTGGACTGAGAGACAGTGGCTGACCAGATAATTTTGCCCTTCATTCCAGGTTTTCCCTCCCAGAGCCAACTCTCTGGACAGTAATTAGAATAATGGACTCATTTTTGGTGGTTTCCCATACATTTGGGGGCAGTGGTTCTCTCATATTGAAAGGCTAGACTTTGGATTTGTCTGTCTAAACGTTACAAAAAATAGCTGTCAAGAAAAATATGCCAACATTAATAAACACAGAAGAGCACATATTTTATTTCCATATTTTAACTCACTAGTTCCCTCTCATAATATCTACAGGAAGCTGATCAGCTGATTTTGATTATCACATCCTACTGGGAAGCAGTGAGCACTTTATTAACTGTAATTCCTTAGGAGTGCTAATTAGTTGTGCACTTTATAAACATGTCAGATATATAATCTGTAATATATCATTTATTTTAAATAGTTTGCACATAGTTGATATTTCTTGTATTCTCACTTATAAAAGTTCATATGATAGTTTTATGTACATAGAGCTAAGCTTTATAGACACTTTTTAAACATTTCATATGCAGAATTCAACATTCTGCTGCTAAGATTATTTTTTTGGCCCATCATTTTGATCCTGTTACCCCACTTTTGATATCTCTTCATTGGTTACCCATTCCTTCTAGGATTCAGTGTAAGCTTCTTGTTTTAACTTTCAAAATCCTTCACAATCTAGCTTCCCCACCATCTTTCAGCCCTCATTTCTTTTTGCCAACCTACTTGAGATCTGCATTCCAGGAACTCTAGGGTTCTCACCCAACCAAGGGTTTCTTCCCTGGTTCAGCTTCATCCTTTCTCACTTGCTGCCCCATATTCTTGGAATTCCCTCTCTGAACATGTGCTGACTGCTCCTTCTCTTTGTGTTTTTAAATCCCAGTTGAAAACTTTTCTGTTTTCCAAAGCTTTTGGAATTTTAATTAGACACTGTTTGCAATCTTGTATAGTTTGATTACATATATTGCTCAGTTTGTTTTATATTATATATACATATATATTGCTGTTTTACATTTGATCACATGTACCGTATTAGTCACTTTGTTTTATTTTTGCTGTTCCATACTATATTATTGTTGTTGGGTTTCTTTGGTAGGTATCTGAATAATTTGGTTTGCAATTGTATTTTATAGTCTTATGTTTATTATTCCTTCCTTCTGTCTGTGCTTATGTATACACATATTTTAGATTGTACGCCTTTGGCAAGACCCAATGTTTTGTATTGTTTTGTTTGCTTGTTTTAATGTAAAGTGCCATATAAATAGATGGTGCTATATAAATAAATGTTAATAATAATAATAATAATAATAATATGTCTGTATGTGATGCCTTATTTTTAGTCAAGTCAAAGCACCATTTTCTTACAGGAGAGGAAGAATCAAATGTGAGTTCGGCAGAGACTTCTACTGAGGAGCGTTGAGTTGAGCAGTGTTACCAGTTATGAAGAAAATTCATCTCCTACTCCTACAGTCCTCTTTTGGTATTGCATTTACATTTCATTGCATTTCAGTTTTTCACAGTCTTTGTCTTTTACTCTCTGTAATCTGTTTCCTTGCTTCTGTTCCCAAAGATGAAAAGAAAAAAGTGTTTAAGATTTTTCTGGCCTTACAGCAATAAGCTCTTAGCATGATTAAAGCAAGTTGCAGAAATTGGCACAATAAAGATTGCCAGGAGCCCTGAAAAAAGACTTGTTTGGGAATGGGGCAGTGGGAATTGGCATTCACTTCCTTAACTGTGTGTGAAAGGTGAATTGATACTGAATTTGAAGCCATGAATCTTAACTTCACTCCTGCTTCTTCCTATTTCATGTACTGTACTACACTATAGTTATTTTTGAGCATGGCTTTGCTGTCCTACTTTACAAGGTAATTAAATATAGTTTGAGGAACTATGTTGCTTTATAAAAAAATATGTCAGTACTTTGCTGTGTTCAGACTGGCTTCCTATAAATCCTGTCCAGTGCTTCAAGGCAATTTCTTAACATGAATGTATGTTGTAATTTCAGTGTACGTATATTTTATATCATAGGCTTCTGAAGTTGGGGAGAGATATCCTGAAACAACTGTTTACTGTACTATGAAAGTACACTGCTCTGCAAGTTATAGATTGTTCTGAGAGAAATATACATAAGAGACCATATCTGAGATGCTTACTGTCTTAGAGCTTGTCTATACAAGGCAAAAAACCAAAAAACCAAAACCAACCTGGAGTGTCCTGCAGTAATGGCATTTCACAGCAGCTGCAACTTGTCTTAATGGGTTTTTTGCCCCCATAAGCTTCGCATGCCCGCTGGTCAAGGTGGTGGGTACGAGTGATTTACTCGTGTTTTTATTTACCTTAATTTGCTGCTGCCAAACTTTAAAAATACCCTATTTCCATTGTGCTAGAGTGATATTTTGCCTGTAGAAAAAAACCCTTATTTTCTCACCTTAGTGTTTGTTCGCTAAGGTGAAAATGCAACATGGTGGCTCCAGGCGCTTGCCCTGTTAGCAAGCCCGCCCCCCCCTCATCTGGCCAATCAGCTTTGTGCTTCCTCTCATATGGGAAAGCGCTTCACATTGAATCGCTTGACCCAATAAGAGGGAATGCACATTCCCTATGCTGTTTTTGACATTTTGAGCCACCCTCCTTCACAATATGGCAAAATGATGCTGAATGCCATTAAGACAAATAGGGCCCTCCTCACATTCCATCCCATGAGGAGCATTTTTGCCATTTAGACAACCCCTTAAGTTTTCATGTCTTTTAAGAACATAGTTTACTGTAGATTTGTGTTTCAGCTCCTTTTTTGAAGATTGGTTTTAAGAGGTACAGGAACAGTTCTCTTAAGTTCTTGCACTGGTATTTCTTTTATGAAACTTTGAAGGGATATTTTATATCACAGTTTGGGGACTCTGATATGTCTTTTTAAAAAATGATTTATTTGATGCAGAAACTCACATCCATTAATCACCTAAGCCTAATTATAAATAAAATACAGTATTACACGTTTGATCTAAATCAGGTTTTCTTTGAAGTGATATAATTTTCGATTGAAATGTAACATTTCCCCTGAGTAACATTATTCAATTGAGGACGGCTTTCTTTATCCTAACCTGGAGTCTTTTTTAAGTTTTCAGGATCACAAGATGGTCTGCATAAACAAGGAACTAGATTTATAGATATACAGACTATGTGCCCTTTTTTGAAACATAGATAAGGCAAATTTGTCCAATATGCAGTATCCTCATATGTCTGTGACCTAGATAATCATGTTTTATTGCCTTCCCTCTTGTGAGGGAGGGAGGGGAGAAAGAACTAGGCAGGCATTCTTGGCTGGAGAAGGTGGGTGGAAGGAGGAGAAAGAGTCATGTGGGTTGCTGCAAGATGTGTTTATGCTGCTAACATATGACTGTAGCCTTCTGTATAGTGGTGCTTTTGAAGAAGATATGCACTGGGTGGTGCACAGACCATTTTTGCAAAGCCCATCTACCTGTTTTCTGTAGAGCTGAGCATGTCCTGAAGTCTGTTCACTATGGTCATTTTATTCACATGCAAAAAACAAAAAACACAAATACATATGTAGATAGGGACAAGTGAGTGAGAGATTTCTTGTGGGCAGGTGGTGACAGTATTTAGTATCTTATCATTAAGATACTTGTTTTGACTATTTTGGTGATATGGAGAAGGTGTGGATTACGTCAGCATGGGCATTTTCTTTGTCTGCTTTTTGTATAGCTTTGCACACAGGTATCTTTCTGTACGGATATTCTCAGTCCTTTGATGTGCTTATACTGGGTAGGTAGATGCAGAAGAGAAAAGGACAGCTAGCCTTTGATTACTCCCAAACAAGAAATGACACCTAATGCTTCCTTATGCACTATTGACATGGGCAGTTACACTTCTTGAAATTCTGTCTTCTGCGCAGCTGTTCAAGGAACAGAAGATTGGTCCTTATTTGTATTTTGTAATTCTAATTTTCCTAAATATTCTTTTATACTATTCCTGCTTTGAATTTCACAATATGTGTGTAGATGTGCATGCATTTATGTAGGGATATTACATGTACTGAATTTTGTTAGGCAGAAGCACTCTGCTGCTCTAAAAGGGTTAAGGCGTGGCCTTTGTGCTTTGAAACTTGCTGTTGACACAGTGATGAATTAACCTGACGAAAAATTCTAATCAGGACACTAGTCCCTAGAATCATTGTGATGATCAAAGCAGAACATGGTGGCAGAAACCTGCACATCATATTGTCCAGATCTTGCCTCCATAATTCAGGACTTGTAGGCACATGTTAGTATGTGACTTGCTTCTTGGATTATATGATACTCATTATTTTGCTATGTAAACTGGCAGAACTGGAAGCAACCTTAAAAAAGGGTGTAGGTAATCTTAGGGCTGGTGCAAAACTAGCAGCCTATTGCATTTCCCCAGACTATCCAACGATAAACCAACCATTTCCAAATGACAGTGAGTCATAACCTATCCATGAGTCATGAGCTCAGCAGCCATTTGTAGGTGTTCGCGATGATTGCAGTACAGAAGATTAAGGGGTTCTTGTTTCTGGATTGGGTGTTATGCTAGGTGGGTTTTAAGCACCAATGAAGATAATCTAGTTAATTATTGTTATAAACAGTACTTCTGATAGTGGTAGCCGGACATCTTCTACTCCAGACTGTAGTTCTGGTAAGCTTGTCTTAAATCTCCTTTGTATTGCTAGAGGTTTGCTCATTTGGTACCCTGTATGTTGGGGGAGAGCCAATACTGTATTATTATGCAAACACTGTATAGTTTTTATGATTGAGCAAAGATGATAACAAACTCATTTGTCATTTACCAACAAAATGTATTCAGTTTGGCCTGTTTTGATTATGCATAGGTTTTTAAATATTTAGTGCAAAAATAAAATGGTTAGCAGCCAAAGTGATATGGCATTATATGCATTGGTTTGAGAACCACTGAAATAATAGAGGTTTGACTGTTTCTTAGAAGAGAAACCTCACAACCATGTTGAAATTGACATCACATTATTGTTTACCATAATGGATCGGTCTTGGTATGGATCAGAGAGGTCTGTTATGTTAGGCACCTGATAACTATTTAACAAAGATCTTCCCTGTCCTCTCATAATGTACTTCACTTTACAAATGAAATAATAGTCTCTTGCTTCTTCGTGACAGCATCCCCTGATGGAGATAAGTCAGTATATTTGCATAGTGAGCTCCAGCTGCAATGTTGTCGCTTTTAGACCTTTTATTATTAGTACACTTGCAGCATTATTCTCCCACTTTAAAAAGAGAGAGAAGGAAACTTGCATTTTAAAACAAAGAGCTATTCTGAAGCAATTTAATGCTTGAGTTGAACAAAAGACAAGAAACTGTAACCCTCTCGCTCTGCTCCAGTGCTTAGAAACAGAGATTTTGAATCATCATGGTACTGGGCAGCATTCACTACTTGGGTAACAAAATGTTTGGAATGTAAGGAAGAGAATTTTCTTCTAAAACAGTTCATGCAAATAAGTAGCATTTGGGCATGACATTATGCCCTGTGGTCATGAGACAGCAAACCTTGGGTTTAGGAGGAGAAACTTCACTTTCTGAATAGTTCACATGAGAACTTGCTTAACTTGGGAATTTTTCTAATACATGGGTAGGGTCAAAGTATATACATACAAATACAATATATACACATGTAATATGGAAGTGAAATCTAAGTGGTTTCATTTCCCCACTGCCAGATAAGTAGTTCTGTCACAATAGGGAATGGACAAACAATCTAAGGAATTACATCTTTATAGCAACAGTAAAAACATAACATCTCTGAGCAGAAGGTGTGGTAATTGGCTTGTTAGCCATTACGAAATATAAACTCTTAAGTGTCTGTGGATATGGCCTCATATTTGCATCTGTCACCACACTCAATATTGCCTCTGCCTGCCCTCTTTGCTGATTTTCAGAGCAGAATATCTGTTCTAACCATGGAACAGTTTGCTATTCCAGTATGCTCTCTTTCTCTGGCTTTTCTTCGCAAACGAAGATTCAGGAAGGACTCATCCCGCGCTTTCTGCAAGCGTGCTGATGACTGAAAAGGCCAATCCGAGATAAACAAGTCCGGTTGCAGAAAGCACAGCAGAAGGTCTCCTTGGGTCATGTTTCTGGGTTGTGATTCTTCCTGCGTTGTCGTTTCTCTTCAAGACTTGTTCGGGGTGAGTTATCAAATAAGGCTGCAGTATTGTGGATAGTGCATCTCCATGCCTCTCGATGTGAGGCCAGGGTGGACCATTGTTGGTGATCAAATTGGCTGAGCCTGAGATGTTGTTTCACGGAGTCCTTGTATTGTTTTTTTGGAGCGCCCCTCTTACGCTGAGGGGCGCTCCAAAAAAATAGTTCACCATAGAGTACTATTTTTGGGAGGCCATGGTTCTCCATCCTAGACACGTGCCCTGCCCAGCGCAGCTGTGTTCTCAATATCATGGCCTCAATGCTGGTGATCCTTGCTTGCTCAAGGACAGCAACATTCGTCACATAGTCGGTCCAGTGTATATTTAGGATTGTGCATATACAGCGCTGATGAAAGCGTTTGAGGAGTCGTAGGTGGTGGCGATAGGTGACCCATGTTTCAGATCCATAAAGGAGAATAGACAGTACAATGGCTCTATACACACTGATTTTTGTGCTTCGCCTCAGGTATTTATTACTCCAGACTCTTTTGTAAAGTCTTCCAAATGCACTATATGCCTTTGCTAATCTGTGATCGATCTCTTTGTCAATCTTGGCATCTGAGGAGATGATGCTTCCCAGGTAGGTGAACTGCTGAACGGACTTGAGCACAGATTTTGCGGATGGCAATGTGGGGATGGTGGCGTTCGTCCTGTGGTGCAGGCTGGTAAAGAACTTCTGTTTTCTTCAGGTTGACTTCCAGCCCAAACAGCTCTGCAGCAGTATGCTGCCACTGCACTAATTGAGTGAGGGTGGAGGAAATGCCTGGTGAGCATTGATCTATACCGTGCTGAATATATGTACTTATAAGGGGGCCTAAATTCCCTAAAGGCACCAGATCCTGTCTGATCTTAGATGCTAAGCAGGGTCAAGCCTGGTTAGTACTTGGATGGGAGACTACCAACAAATACCAGCTGCTATACGCTACATTTCAGAGGAAAGAACTAGCAAAACAACATATAAGTATTGCTTGCCTAAGAAAACCCTATGAAATTCTTGGGGTCACTATAAGTCAGCAGGTGACTTGAAGGCACATATATGCACACATATATTTATAAATACAGCATAGCTCAGATTTGACAGTTGGGTAGTGGCGGTAGTGCAAAATCATCATCAGAACATGTTGGCAGGGTATATGACAAGTATCTTAGAATGGAGGGGCTTGGGGTTTGGGTAACCTTAATATGATGTAGATGTCTGAGATTTGCTTCAACTCCTCATTTTTTAATTTAAAAAAGCTGTTCAACCCTGCTTGTAGTGAGTGATGAGGCTTTCCACATGGTACTATTTTCTCCTCATCAGGTTTCCTGTGGAGTGGGGCCAGAAAAAAATATAGCAGGTCATCCTTGTTGCTCATGATGAATCAAAACTTTGAGATCTTCCTTGTATTTCCTTATTATGGGGCAGTATAAAAATGTCAGAAATAAATAAGCTTTGAGTAGACAAGATGAGAATTTATAGAACAGAAAATAGGTGGTGGGAAGGAAGGTCTTGGCCATCTTGTATTACACTAAAGTAAGCCAATCCCTAAATCCTTCCCTCCTGCTGAAATTCTAAGACTCATAGAATCATAGAGCTGGAAGAGACCTCAAGGGCCATCCAGTCCAACCCTCTGCAATGCAGGAGTACACAATCAAATCATTCCCAACAGATAACCATCCAGCCTCTGTTTAAAAACCTCCAAGAAAGAGAGTCCACCACGCTACGAGGCAGTGTATTCCACTGCTGAACAGCTCTTACTGTCAGGAAGTTCTTCCTAATGTTTTGGTGGAATCTCTTTTCCTGTGGTTTGAACCCATTGCTCCGTGTCCTAGTCTCCGGAGCAGCAGAAAACAAGCTTGCTCCATCCTCAGTATGACATCCCTTCAAATATTTAAACATGGCTATCATGTCCCCTCTTAACCTTCTCTTCTCCAGGTGAAATATACTCAGCTCCCTAAGCTGCTCCTCATAGGGCATTACCTCCAGACCTCCCACCATGCTGGTCGCCCTCCTCTGGACACCTTCTAGCTTCTCAGTATCCTGCCTGAATTGTGGTGCCCAGAACTGGACACGGTATTCCAGGTGAGCCATTTGGCTCAGTATAGATTCAGTCTCAGCTCTGTCTGCCTTTAATTATTAACAGGAAAGTCTAGCAAGGGCTTAGTGATTAGTGCACTGGGCGTGCCATGTAATGGGCCTGAACTTTACGTGTATATGGTACTACCATCTGAATATTCCATTTTGCCTTTTTGCTCTTGCCTGTTTTCAGTGCAATAGCTCAAGTTTGGTCACTGGAACAATTTGCAGTTCCAGCATAGCATCTCAGTACTGGTCTGGTGATAGTGGCAGTTAAAGATGCTTGAGATAGTTTGCTTCTTTCACTAGCCTACCACTCTCTGCCTCAGGCCAGAATAATGTAGCTAGGCTGAGTAACTGTCAGTTTTGTCTGCTCAGTCAGAGATCTAAGGCTTGCATAAATTAGGCTCTACCCGCCCCTCTGCCCCCATCCTTTTGGATCAGAGTGGTGTAGCTAGGCTTGGTGATTGTTATACTGGGCCTGCCAAAGAATGGGTCTAAGTCATTTTCAGGATTACCTCTAGCCTAATGTAGGACATGAATTGTCTAAATTAGGCCCATGTAGGGTTCAGGGAATACCCTTCCCCAGAGGCCTATTCCCTGGGGTTTCCATTCTCATTCCATTCACCCTTCCAATTAAGAACTGTGCAAGTAGAGGTGGAATACCTCTGTTATCTCTAGCTAGAAATAACAGTGGAGATTCCTACTCTTCTACTCACCAACTCAGTTGGAAAGGCCAGTAGCATGTGTTAGCTCTGATTTCCAGATGGAGATAACAACAGAGGTCTTTAGCCATGGCTAGATTGGTAAAATTTATGGAAGTTTTAAAGCCAGGTTGGGGGGATGACATGTTTTCTTTCTGGTTTTTTTTTTTTTTTTTTTTTTTGGAAAAAAAGGGGGGGGGAAAGTAATATTAGCACTCTTTACAGATTGAAGTCGCTTAATTACTTTACAGACTAAAATATACTAGCTGGACCTGGCATATCATATGCCATTAAAAAACTCCCCCCCAAATGCCCAGGAGACCTCATGAGCCAATCCTTTGAGGTAGGCTGGTGGGTTTAACTTGCCCACCTGCTGCTTGTTCTGCCCCTTGCCGGCCCCCCGCCACTCGCTCTGTCCCCCCCACTTGTTCTGACCCCCCATTAGTTCTGCCCCCACCACTCGTTCTGCCCGTCCCCCCACTCATTTTGCCCCTCCCCAACCCGTTCTGTCCCTCCCACCACTTGTTCTGCCCCTCCCCCCACTCATTCTGCCTCTCCCCAATTTGTTCTGCCCCTCCCACCCCACCCCCTGCACTCCAGAACACACACACACACACCACATCTACCCCCATGTTACTCACTCTCCAGCTCCAGCCTCCATGTTTGAGATCTACATTGTCCTGTCACCAGTGTGCTAATTGGCTGCCCAACTGAGCTTTGATTGGTTGGTCAGTTTCCTAAGCAGCCAGTCAGCACACTGGAAACGGCAACATACCCAAGAGAATTATATATTCTCTTGAGATCTAGATTAACAACAACTTCCCAGAGATCTTTTTCTATCGCTGCTCCCAGACTATGGAATGCCCTGCCGGAGGAGATCCGTCAAGCAACTAGCTTGGAGAATTTCAAAAAAGCCATCAAAATGGATCTCTTCTAGCAGGCCTTCCTTGAATAGAACAAACCGTTTTTTTTTTATGGATGCTTCTCCCTCTTTTTATGTCTTTATGTTTTGATATTCAGTTTTAAAGTCTTAGGATAGTTATTTTATGTCACTGGTGAATTTGCCAGTTATTTTAAATATGTACTATTACTGTATATGTAATTTTAAGGGGCGTAAATTGTTTTAACTTATTACTGTTGTTATGGATCTGTTTGTTTTATATCCAATTGTGAACCACCTTGATTGCCTAATAGGCAAAAGGCGGGATATGTATAACGTTTTGGGGTAAAATCGTCATGTTTGCTATATTAAAAGAACAGTACAGGTAGACCCCAGTATCCACAGGGGATACGTTCCCTTACTGTGTATATGGGTAATAGCAAACCCAATTAAAAGGAAAGACTTCGGACCCAAGCATACCATAGAGTTGCACTAGAGGACCTAGAGCATCTTCTGGTCCTCCAGTGCAACTCTGTGGTCAGCTTCCAGCAGCAGCATACGATAGAGTAATACTGGAGGACCTAAGAGACCTTTTTTTTTTTGATGCAGGTAAGCGAATCTGTGGATATGGGTCCTGCAGATACAGGGGTCCATCTGTATATTCGAACAATAATTACAAAATGAATTTCATTTATTAATTTTTTAAAAAATGGATACAAATGGAACTACAAGATCCTGAATTGTAAGGAACCTCTTTGGTTTTGTCAGTTTATTAAAAGCAAGAGAAAGGCAATAAAATCAGAAGAGACCATCACCATTAGTAAAACAGAGAAAATTATAGTGTTAAACATAAAACACTAATTTCCATGAAAAAAACAGAGAAAAGGAAGTAAAGGCCAGGGATTATAGTGATCTGATCCTGCACATAATCTAACATAAAAGCTTTCCCATTACATAGCTTTTAGAAATAAATTAGGAGGAGCAAATATATGAGCACCATGTCTTAAACATTTTGTTCATAATTCTAAAAGATTTTTTTTTAAAAAAATTTCATTTTTTCCAATTTTTCCAGTTAAAAAAAAGAATTTTTGAAAAAATGGATATCGGAGTGTGGGTAGTACAGTTTCCTTCCTGGAATGTTTCAGTTTTCTTTTCCAGGCCTCTACAACTCTTACCCATGGCATGTTCTCCCCAATGAGGAAATCTGTGGATGAGGCTTTCTAGACCCAATTGCTTATTGCAGGAACACTGCTACAATCTGTGCTTGGATTTATGGAGGAAGGCAGTGGGATAGGCAAAAATGAGAAACTCAGCCTGTTTCTCAGCTTGGGAATCTGTAGTGTCACAGGGCATGGATATGCTCATGATGTCAGGAATGTGATAATATACACATATATGTTATTTGGCTCATGCAGGGGCAGTGGGTGAGGATGTAGCCTGAGACTCAAACAATTTCCCCTCCCATCTTGAAACACATGTACATGACCTAGTCAGAGGAAGATGGTTGGAATCCCATACATTCGAACAAAATGTGGAGAAGCCTGATGGGTACCATCATAGGGTTGCCTTGCTGAGCTCAGATAGCTCCTTTAGTCCATTCCTGAGCCCTGCTGTACTTCCTGATTTCCTGTCCCTCATCCTGCAGTTTTTCAGAGTGCAGAGTGGTGGATCAAGTGAGAAACTCAAGTTGTTTGACTATCTGGCAGGCCACCAGGAGACCCCTTCATCCAGGGTTTATGTAGAGGGAAGAGTCTACTTAGAAGGAGGAGAAATATCAAAATTTAGACAGTGAAGATCTAGATACAGTTGTGGATCCAGGAGTGAAGGCATCTTACCTCTGATTTTTCTTCCCCTAGGGGAATACCTCAGAGTTCCTTCTTGAGTTCTTTGCTCTGGTATCCCCAATGTGACTCCTCTTATAACTGTCTTGTTTTGGCTACCACACCAGGTGTGGGTCAATGACAGTAAATACACACTTCTGGCAGTTGCATTCAGTGCTATCTCCATATGCAACACTGCTCCTCTCTGCCTGCTCATTCTTTCAGGCCAGTATCTTGGCACTGAAGTTGGAATAGATGCTTCGTTCCAAGATACGATCTGAGTCACAGTGCATGCCTGACTAACTGCCCCTGCTTCTTCCTTGTTGTCTTCAGAAAAGGAATGTTGGTCTTACCTGTGATACGTTCTTTTCCAGTGGTGAGGTGAAGAGCATCCCTCAGCTTTGGGTTGTCCCTCCCCATTGCTCCCGGTAGGCAGGAAACAAAGTCTTTGGGACTGCCCCCGGTGAGGTCATCCCTGAGGGACGACCCCCGGCTGGCCAGTCTGTTGAAAAGCCTCATGCACCTCTTGTGCACTTGACTCACGCCGGTATATGCACAGTTCCAGATATCCATTCTGAATTGAAACTGAGTATCATTTCTTCCTTTACCCTGGATGCTGTGTCGAGCTTTGTGTGCCACCCTTTTGCTCCTCTTCTTCTCGCCAGTGGGTGGGTCCGGATGCTCTTTGCTTCACCACTGGAAAAGAACGTATCACAGGTAAGACCAACGTTCCTTTTCCCAGTGGGGAGGGCTCCAGAGCATCCGTCAGCTTTGGGATGTATAAAAGCTCTGTTCCAGGGTGGGCCTGGCGAGACACTGTCCTCTAGACTTGCACCACCTGTTGCAGGACTCTTCTGCCAAACATCGCCTCAGCAGATTGCATCCTGTCTAATCTGTAGTGTCATACAAAGGTAGATGAGGATCTCCAGGTTGCGGCCTTGCATATCTCTTCTAGTGGTACGTCCCTCTCCCAGGC
Source organism: Gambelia wislizenii (assembly GCA_030847615.1). Lineage (NCBI taxonomy): Eukaryota > Metazoa > Chordata > Lepidosauria > Squamata > Crotaphytidae > Gambelia > Gambelia wislizenii. Next base: position 343,531,325 of record JAUMIR010000001.1, read on the forward strand.
TGCCGAGGTTGCCGCACTCTGAGTTGAATGTGCTAGGATACCTTCAGGTACTTCCATGTGTAGAGACTGGTAGCACACTGCAATGCAGTTGCAGATCAATCGGCCTAGCGTGGATGGTGACACCCTTCGTCCCAAATACTTGGTGTGTGGTGACACAAACAGCGATTCGGAAGTCCTGAACTGCCTAGTCCTGTTAATGTAAATTCGCAGTGCCCTGCGCACGTCCAGGGTGTGCCATAGCTTCTCCAGCTCCCTAACTGGGTTCGGGCAAAAAGATGGTAATACCACCTCCTGCGTTCTGTGGAAAACCGAGTTCACTTTTGGTCTGAAGTCCGGTTGTAGGCGTAGGACTACCGAGTCTGGTCTAAAGATGCACAGGTCTCACCTGATTGAGAGGGCTGCTAGCTCAGAGATCCTGCGTGCGGAAGTGATGGCTACCAAGAACAGCACCTTCCAGGTTAAGAACTTCAATGAGGCTTCCTTTAGAGGTTCAAACGGATGTATCATTAAGGCTTTCAGGACTGTGTGAAGATCCCACGTTGGGAACCTGTGCACCGTTGGTGGCGCAAAGTTTGAAAGCCCCTTGACAAATCTATGCACGTGGGGGTGAGAGGCCATCCGTGTTGCCTTCTCTGACGACAAGAGAGATGTAATTGCCGCTATCTGCCTCTTAATATTATTCAGTCTCAGTCGGGCCTCCACTCCATCTTGAAGGAACTCCAATAGTACAGGGATGGAGACCTTTCTAAAGTCCCTTCTCTTGCGATTACACCACCGGCAGAACGTCCTGAAAGTGTATTCGTAGATACGCTAAGTGGAGTCCCTTCTAGAGGCCAGGATAGTGTTCACCACCGTCTGAGAATAGCCCCTCGCTGCTAGCATCTGCCTCTCAATTTCCACGCATGGAGCCAAAGCCAGTCGGGGTCCGGGTGGTGTATCTATCCCTGTGCCAGGAGATCAGGGCACGACGGTAGTGGGAATGATTCCAATGTCAGCTCTAGAATGTCTGGGAACCAAGATCGGTGAGGCCATTCTGGAGCCACCAATATTACTTCTGCCCTCTCCGATCTGATTTTGGCCAGGACTCTGGGTATCAGCTGAAGAGGAGGGAATGCATACAGTAGGCCCCGTGGCCATGCGCTCGACAGTGCGTCCATTACTCTGCTCCCTCTGCCAGGTATCGGGAGAAGAAGCGGGGAAGTTTTGCGTTCACTGGTGATGCAAAGAGATCGACCTGGTTGCCCCAGAGTCTGGATGATGGTCTCGAACACCTCCTGGTGCAGGCCCCACTTGCCCTGATCTAAGTCCGAGCGACTGAGCCAGTCTGCCTTGGAGTTGAGTGAACCCTTGAGATGTTCTGCCTCTATCGAAATCAGGTTCTCCTGTGCCCAAGTCAGCAGACGTGATGCCTCCGTCATGAGGGTGCGGGACTTGGTGCCTCCCTGGCGATTTATGTGCACCTTCGTCGTAATGTTGTCTGCCCGAATTAGGACAGTCCTGTTCTTGATGAGGTCCACAAAGGCTAGAAGGGCTAGTCTGACCACTCTTAAGTTCCAGCCAATTGATGCTGTGCGTAGCCTCCCCCTTCGTCCACTCGCCCTGGGCTAATCGTGGTCTGCAGTGGGCTCCCCAGCCCCTCAGGCTGGGGTCTGTCGTGATTTGGACTGCATCTGGCTTCCACAGCGGGCGTCCTATTTTTATTGCAGGCGATTCCCACCATTCCAGTGACGCTAAAACCTCCTGTGACACGCGCACCACTTGGTGCCTCTTGAGAGCGATCTCGTTCTGGAATGGGAGTAGGAACCACTGTAGGGGGTCTTGCATGAAATCTCGCCCAAGGGAGGCAATCGATCGTCGCGGTCATTAGGCCCTGGAGCCGGGCGAGGTGCATGATGTCCGCCCTCGTCTGGGTCTTCACTGTCCGGATTGCCTGTCAGATGGCCTGTATTCTCTCCAGGGGCAGGGATACCTGTCCTGCTGTGATGTCTGTCAGGGCTCACAGGTGTTGTATCCGCTGGGAAGGAACTAGCTGGCTCCTTTTGAAATTAACCTGGAACTCATGTGCCTGCAATGAGTCCAGTATCAGTTTCACTTCCTCTCTTGCTTTCTGATGAGAAGAGGATCGGATCAACAAGTCATCCAGATATGGATATACATGCAGACCTGAGCACCTCCAGCATGCCACCAGTGCTACCAAGATCTTGGTAAATACTCTGGGTGCCGAAGAGAGGCCAAATGGGAGCACCTTGTACTAGAAGTGCCTGTTGTTGTAACAGAAGTGAAGGAAACGACAATCGTCTAGATGGATGGGGATATGCAGGTATGCGTCCTGCAAGTGTTGGATGGCCTCCGCCATCAGTCGCTGCTTGGTGGTGTCTAACTGCACTGGTGTAGGGATGAACCAACGACCTTCTCCCCATTGAGGCCTTGATGGTTTAAAATCCCTGGATCTGTTGGATGAGCCCGTCGCAGAGGACTGCTGTCCCCCTGAGGGACGAAAAGGCCTGTAGTGTCTGGACGACCTCCTGTCCTCCCGTCTCCTTGCCGATGCCAGGGTCTTCTTCTTCTTGTCCTTGTCCTCCACCAATACCGGTTCCAAGGAGTCCCCGAACAGCCTCTCACCTAGAAAGGGTGACAGTACCAGGTTCTGCTTGGTTTGAAGTCAGCGTTCCAGGATTTCAGCCACACCTGTCTCCTGGCGGCCACCGCTGTGGCCTACACCCTGGCACAAAACTGGACTGGGTCCAGTGTACTATCCGCCAAAAAAGCCGAAACCTTCGTCAGCTTGTTGAGGTCCTGTCATATTCTGGTTTGTGACTTGGGGACGTCCACCAGTGTGTCCTTTGACCATTGGATGGCCGCTCTAGCCATCATGGTGGTGGCAGAGGAATCCCTGATAGCCAGTGACAGTGCCTCATGTGCTCTTTTTAATGCAGTATCTATCCACCTGTCCTCTGGGATTTTCAAGGTGTCTTCCCCATCACGACAAAATACTGCGGATGACACCAGCGCCGAAACCGGAGCGTCAATGAGTGGCACTTGCAGCTTGCTCATCACTTTTTGGGGGTAGGTTATACAGCTTCTTGGCATGGCTTGGCTGTCCCTTGGTCATCGCTGGGGAAGCCCACTCCTCGCGTATTACATGCATCAGTATAGCAGGCACGGGCATTTCTGGTGCTACCGGCTGCACGTCCGGGAAAAATTCCCCGGATATCTCTGGCAAGTCTGGGTCCGTCTGGGACTGCTGACTCTTAGGGAGTTCCATCCCCAAAGTTCTAGCCACCTTCCTGAGTAGAATGGTGAAGTCCTCTGTGGCAAACAACTTGGTGGAGTAGCGGGGGGAGCCTCCGGTGTGTTCCCAGATTCTTCCTCTGAGAGTTCGCCTTCTTCCCTATCAAGGTCATCCAAGATGTCAACATCCTCCCCTTCAGAAGCATATACTGAGAGCACCTCCCTCTCCTCCTCAGAGAGCTGTGGTTCTTGTTGCTCTCTATGGCGTTTGCTGGGGGGCTGTGGCAGCGCCTCCCCCTCCTGGTCAGAGAAGCCAAGGTCTTCCTCCTCACAGAAGATTGTGTTCCCCTGCTGGCCTGCAGCCGGCTGCCCATGTGCCCAGTTACTAGGGCCTGGGATCGCCTCCCCTTCCCACGTGTCTGCTGCCGTAGTGGCTGCCACTTTTGGTGCCGCGCAGGTCTGGGGGTGCTTCACCTTCCCCCAGCTGGTCCCACTGCCCTTGCCTCCCCGCCAGGGTGCCTGGTTCTGGGGATCCACCCGCTGGGGCTTGGGGATCTGGGGTGGGGTTGCTGTTGGGTTCCCAGTCCCTTGATTCTCCCTCCCAGCACGGGAAAGTGGCCCCCATTAGGGTGGGCTGGAGCAGGCCGGCCACTATCCAGTTCACCATCTCCCTGGCTATGGAGGTCCTAAGCCAGTTGGAGATCACTAGAGGCGCGTCCCTCCCCATCGTCCTGGCTTCCGGGGCCCCGAGGGAACTCACTGCATCCACCAGCTGAGGCTGGGGACTAGGCTCGGGTGCCACCGTGTCCAGTTGGCCCAGGTCCCCCTGCGCCACGTCATTCTCTGCGCTCTGGGGCTTGGTGCACGCCTCCTCCTCTTGGAGGGGCCGTGCGGGAGGAACATCATCCCTGAGCCCGTCCGGGTGGTGAGGGAATGGGGTGCAGTGCACGGCAGCCGAAGCGGAGGTCTTCCCCTCCTTAACCGGCCTCTTCTTGCTGCCGCTGTCCTTTCCTGCTGCTGCGCAGCCACTGCTGGCTCCAGCAACCTTGCCTGCGCTGCCGCTCGTGCCCGGTTCTTCCTGGATGCTCCTGCTGGCTCTGCCCTGCCGGATGGAGCGCTTACTACCAATCACCACTACTATAATAGCATCCATCTCTGTGGGATTCATTTCTACCCTTTCTCCTTCTCTACACAGGGCAAGCCACCAGGTTCCCCCAAGATCAAATTTAAAAAGTTTTTTTTTAAAAAAAGGGGGGGGTTAATCCAAGATGGCGGCTGCCACGTGGAGGGAGGGTAGAAGGAGCAAAACAATCCACGTCCTACCAGGAGCATAGACAGGAAACAGACTGGCCAGATGGGGGTCGTCCTTCAGGGATTACCTCACCGGGGGCAGTCCCAAAAACTTTGTTTCCTGCCTACCGGGAGCAATGGGGAGGGACAACCCAAAGCTGATAGATGCTCTGGAACCCTCCCCACTGGGAAATACCTGTCTACCTCTGTAGCTGCCTTTCTGGTCAGGCAACAGTGCATTTTGCTAGTAAAGATACCGGTATATCCATTTATACATGCATGTGCTGCCCTTTCTCTGCACACTCTACTCTTAAGACCTGGGGCTTATCTATATGAGCCCATTCAAAATGGAGTCCCTCACACTAATGACATTTTGCAGCAGCTGTGATGTGTCCTAATGTTTTTTCTGCTCCCTTAAGCTTCACATGCCTGCTAGTAAACATGGCAGCCGCGAGTGATTTACTTACATTTGCATGCATACCTCAGTTTGCTGCTGCTGACCTTATTTTTTTTTTCAAAATGATGTCCTAGGTGCTATTGAGCGATTTTTCAATTGAGCTCAAAAGAAAAAGAAAAAAACCCAATTTTCTCGCATTAGCGCTTACTCGCTTGTCTGCTAAGGCAAAAATCAAACATGGTGGCAGTGGATGCTTGCCTTGTTAACAAGCCCCGACCTCTGTATTTGTCCAGCCAGTCAGATTTGCGCTTCCTCTTATTTGGGCAAGCAAAGCAAATCAACTCAGTTGCCCAAATGAGCAGGAATGTGCGTGTACCCCCTCGTTGTTTTTTTTAAAAAAAATTCAGGGAAAGCTGTGAAGGCTTTTCTGGTGAGGTTTTTGGCCTTTTTTTTTTGCCCACCTCCTTCACAGTATGGTGAAATCACACGGAATGCCATCAGGGCAGGTAGGATTCTCCTTGCATTCTGTGAGAAGTTTTTTTCAGCATTTGGATGAGCCCCAGGACTTTTGAGGGTGAAGCATCTGAATTAGATTTTTGCTTCGAATGCTGGTTATTCCAAATCCAGCTTCTGCCACATGCCAACAGAATGCATGTGCATTCTGACAAAGTAGAGCCTTAATACACGTTTAGGCCTAGTACTTATTGAGGTCAGAGTTGCATATATGATTAAAGAGATCCACTGAAATGATTGGGATAAAAGCTCTTAACTATGTCATTTGAATTGGCGTGAGTTGCATATATGATTAAAGAGATCCACTGAAATGATTGGGATAAAAGCTCTTAACTATGTCATTTGAATTGGCGTTTATTATACCAGGGAGACAGAAGCATCCAGAAGCAAGTCGCCCTGATGTAATAAATGGGAATTCAAACAGTGTATAGTTGCCTCTCCACATTTGTGGCTTTCACTTTCACGGTTCCGCCTATTCGCTGTTTGCTCAGCAAGCACCCATTTAAATCAGCTTCTCTCCCTCGCACACAAATGAGAGGAGCCAAATTAAATGGAGTGCTCCCCGAACAAACCGCGCACCCAACTCCCCGCTCTCCTTGGGCTTGACTCAGTTTGGGGTGGAGAGCCAAGCCCTGGAAGAGCAGGGAGTTTGTGGCAAAGGCGCTTTTCAGCCGCCACCCCCAACCCTTCCCAAAGCAGCGATGGGGCTTTGCAAGCCTCGTCGTGGCTTTGGGAGGGTGGGGGTGGTTGAAAAGCCTCTCGGATGCCCTCCCTCCAACACTACCCACCATTCCCAAAGCGGCTGGGGGGCTCAAGAACCCCACAGCTGCTTTGGGAACGGCGGGGCGGCTGACAAACGTCCCTGCCACCTGGCTGCCACCCCCCAACCTTCCCAAAGCAGCTATGGGGCTTGAGAGCCCCACAGCCACTTTGGGAAGTGTGGGGTTGGCTGGCAAACCTCCTGTCCACCTGCCTGCCACCCCCAACCTTCACAAAGCCACACTGTGGAGCTCTCCAGAGCCCCACAGCAGCTTTGGGAAGCGCGGGGTGTGTGGCTATCAAACCACCCTCCCTCCCTCCCTCCCGCCTGCCTGCCACTCTCCCGACCTTCCCAAAGCGGCTGTGGGGCTCTCCAGAGCCCCACAGCTGCTTTGGGAAGTGCCGGGGGTTGCTAGAAAACCTCCTGCCCTCCCGCCACACCCTGACCTTCCCAATGCTACTATGGGGCTCTCCAGAGCCCCACAGCCGCTTTGGGAAGCATGGGGGGGTGGCTGGCAAACCGCCCGCCCGGCACCCCCGACCTTCCCAAAGCAGCTATGGGGCTCTCCAGCGCCCCACAGATGCTTTGGGAAGCATGGGGGGGGGCTAGCACACCTCCCATCTGCCTGCCATCCCCCAACCTTCCCAAAGTGGCTATGGGGCTCTGCAGCACCCCACAGCTGCTTTGGGAAGCAAACGGGGATGGATGGCAAACCGCCCGCCCACCCCCCCAACCTTCTCAAAGTGGCTATGGTGCTTGAGAGCCCCACAGCCACTTTGGGAAGCGCGGGGGAGCATCCGTCGCCACTTTGGCGGGGGGGGTGCGGATGGGGGGGAGGCTATTTTTATTTGCTGTTTTTTCACGTTCACGGGGGTCTTGTGCCGCTAACCCCCTCAAATGTGGAGGGACGACTGTAGTTTTCATCCTCATGATTTCAGTTGGTCTTTTTAATTATATATTCAACTTTGACCTCAATGAGAACTAGGCTTAAAGTTATACCTAGATTTATTTCTTCAGAATTTGGGCACAGCTTACTTGACTGAATACTTAACACACACAAAAATGCTTTCTACACAGAAAATTACTGTGTAGCTCATTCCCACACAAGTGTTCTTAAGTGTGTATAGAGCCATTGTACTGTCTATTCTCCTTTATGGGTCTGAAACATGGGTCACCTATCCCCAACACTTACGACTCCTCGAACACTTTCATCAGCGCTGTATATGCACAATCCTAAATATACACTGGACTGACTATGTGATGAATGTTGCTGTCCTTGAGCAAGCAGGGATCACCAGCATTGAGGCCATGATATTGAGAACACAGCTGTGCTGGTGCTGGGCAGGGTACGTTTCTAGGATGGAGAACCATCGCCTCCCCAAAACAGTACTCTACGGTGAACTCGCCACAGATCAGCATAAGAGGGGCGCTCCAAAAACCCAATACAAGGACTCCCTGAAACAACATCTCAGGCTCAGCCAAATTGATCGCCAACAATGGTCCGCCCTGGCCTCACATTGGGAGGCATGGAGACGCACTATCCACAATGCTGCAGCCTTATTTGATAACTCACGCTGAACAAGTCTTGAAGAGAAACAACAACGCAGAAAGAATCACAGCCCGGAATCACCACCCAAGGAGACCTTCTGTTGTGCTTTCTGCAGCTGGACATGTTTATCTCGGATTGGCCTTTTCAGTCATCAGCACGCTTGCAGAAAGCGCAGGATGAGTCCTTCCTGAGTCTTCATTTGTAAAGAAAAGCCAGAGAGAGAGAATCTTGACCTGCAGTTTTGACATTACTAAACAGCATCTTCTTTTTACTTGCATTTATTAAATGTATCTGTTCTGTCCAATGTAAATTATAATTTGGTGCATGAGGAATAGGAGAACCCTCCCAGTCTTTGAAAGAGTTGTCTAGTATCTTTCCATTTTGCCAGCTTGGGTAAAGATTCTTTTTCCCATCTTCTGTGTCACTCACAAGACAAAACGGGGGGAAAGTCTGGGAAATGAAGCCACAGAACATTGAATTTTATACTAATTTGCAACTACAGACAGCAAAGGGAGAGGAGTCCCTTTGCTTGTGATCTGTCTGCTCTCATACATAAATTGTGCATTTCAGTGCCTAAACAGAAGGAAGAACTTACAGTTGCACTTTTCTGGACTGTGTTGATGGCTAAGTTGAACCTCTCACTCTCAGTTATGGCAGCCCTTCTGTTCATTCTTTGCAGAACTTCTGGTCAATTGCTCCATGAGTTGGGCAGAATAAAAAAGAGTCATTAGGTTGTACATACGTGTACTAGCACTGTACTGTACCCTAGTTCTGCAAGAGGTAGTGCATTGGGTACTATGTTTGGGTATAGGATGCTATTTAAAATTACTTTTGTTCTTTACAGAGTGTTATTTATATAGTGTTAGAAACTGCAATGCAAGGCCATTTTGTAAAGTATATACTGTTTTGCTAGAACAGCAAAGAATTGTGCATGATGTTAATCTTGAATCCATAGAATAAAAGACTGAGGTCACACAAACAGGTTCTTCCACATTACACCATGGAAGGCTGGAGGTTTTTCTGTGAGGGTCACTGTTCTTACAGACAACAACAACAACAACAATAATTTCTATTCTGCCCCTCTGCAACGCAATCAGGGTGGCTTACAGCATAAAACCTCCATAATTACATTAGTACCCTAACCCACCCACCCACCCCTTAAAACAATATTAAATTAAAAAGATTAAAAACATACAATAATTAACAAGATAAAAATTTATTATTATTATTATTATTATTATTATTAATGACCTCAAAGGAAGGAGACCCTACCACGCTCCGAGGGAGTGTGTTCCACTGCCGAACAGCTCTTACTGTAAGAAAGTTCGTCCTAATGTGGAGGTGGAATCTCTATTCCTGGGGCTTGCATCCATTGTTCCGTATTCTATCTCTGGAGCAGCAGAAAACAAGGTTGCTCCATCCTCAAGGTGACACCCCTTCAAATACTTAAACAGGGCTATCATATCACCCCTTAAAAATCTTTTTTCCAGGCTAAACATACCCAGCTCCCTAAGTCTTTCCTCATAAGGCATGGATTCCAGACCTTTCACCATTTTAGTCACCCTTCTCTGGACATGCTCCAATTTGTCAATATCCTTTTTGAATTGTGGTGCCCAGAACTGGACACAGTATTCTAGGTGAGGTCTGACCAAGGCAGAATAGAGCGGCACTATTACTTCCCTTGATCTAGACACTATACTTCTATTGATGCAGCCCAAAATCACATTGGCCTTTTTAGCTGCCGCATCACACTGTTGACTCATGGATAACATGCATCTTGTTTTTAACCGACTTGGCATTACAAAGGAGCACAGTAAGGGTCTGTGGAATGGTTGGTGCACTCTCCAATTTATTCTGGGAAACAGAGTGAACTGGAGGCGGGATAGATATTAAACATCAATCCCGCCATCTTTTTTTAACAATTATTCACTCTGTTGCTGCCATGCCTTCCCTTCCCCCACACAACCTCAATTCCCACTCTCAGATCATTTCCGCCCCCTGGTAGGTGTTCCTGGGGTGGTGGTGGTGGTGTGACTTTTAAGGGCAGCCCGTCCTGGCCATACCCCGGATCCTTGCTCAGCTGTCTCAACTGCCTTTACCCTGGTGTAATGGGGAAGGAAGGCTTCCTCGTAGTCCTCCAGAGTCTTCTGGCTGGCTGGCTGGCTGGCTGGTAGGTGTTCCTGGGGTGGTGGTGGTAGAGTGACTTTTAAGGCCATCCCCTCCTGGCCACACCTCAACCCCCTGCTCAGCGTTTCAGCTGCCTTTACCCCGGTGTAATTGGGAAGGAAGGCTTCCTCACAGTCCTCCAGAGTCTTCTGGCTGGCTGGCTGGTAGATGTTCCTGGGGTGGTGGTGGTGGTGGAGTGACTTTTAAGGCCAGCCTGTCCTGGCCACACCCCAGATCCCTGCTCAGCTGTCTCAACTGCCTTTACCCCGGTGTAATTGGGAAGGAAGGCTTCCTCACAGTCCTCCAGAGTCTTCTGGCTGGCTGGCTGGTAGATGTTCCTGGGGTGGTGGTGGTGGAGTGACTTTTAAGGCCAGCCCCTCTTGGCCACACCCCAACCCCCTGCTCAGTGTTTCAGCTCCCTTTACCCCGGTGTAATGGGGAAGGAAGGCTTCCTTGCAGTCCTCCAGAGTGCTGGCTGACTGGCTGGCTGGCTGGTATATTATGCATCACTATATAAAAAAATGAGAACCAAATGGAAACATACAAACCTTCTTAAAAGATCATGCAATGTCAGAATTGACAATGGAGCAAAGGCAGAGATTGAACCAACCAATTACAGTGGCAGAAATCATAGAAGCAATAAAGAATCTGAAAGTGGGGAAAGTGCTAGGCCCTGACGGATTTACAGCAAGAGTCTATAAAATTATGGAAGACCAACTACTTTTACCATTTAAAAAAACATTGGAGGCTGTAAAAAAAAGAATCATTTCCTAAAACATGGGAAGAAGCTTTTACCATTCTTAAGCAAGGTAATTGAGAGAGGTGGTTGCCATTCAACTCCAAGCAGTCATGGAAGAAACTGATTTTCTAGATCCATTTCAAACTGGATTTAGGACAATACGGAGTCGAGACTGCCATGGTCGCCTTAGCCGATGATCTTCATCTGGGCATTGACAGGGGAAGTGTGACCCTGCTGGTGCTCTTGGACTTCTCAGTGGCTTTTGATACCATTGACCACAGTATCCTTCTGGAACTCCTGGGAGAATTGGGAATTGGGGGCACTGCTTTGCAGTCGTTCCGTTCCTAGCTCTCAGGCAGATTCCAGATGGTGATGCCGGGAGACAGTTTCTCTTCTAAAAGAGAGTTAAGATCTGGCATCTCTCAGGATGCCATGCTGTCTCCTATGCTTTTCAACATTTACATGAAGCCACTGGGATAAATCATCCAGAGACATGGGCTGGAGTGTTATCAGTATGCTGATGACACCCAAATATGTTTCTCTATGTCTCGGACTGCTGCAGTGAGTAAAAATGGCATCTCTTCTCTGAATGACTGTCTTAAGGCGGTAATGGATTGGATGAAGGAAAACAGACTCAAGCTGAGTCCAGATAAGACCGAAGTACTTGCTATTGGGACCCTAACCCAGGAATGGAAATAAGTCCACCAGTCCTGGATGGGGTCACACTTCCCCTGAAGGACTGTGTTCACAGCTTGGGGGTGCTCCTTGACTCGTGTCTCCAGCTGACAGCCCAGATAGATATGATGGTCAGGAGTGCCTGTTATCAGCTTTGGCTGATACGCCAACTGCGACCTTTTCTGGATCAGGGTGGCCTAGAAATAGTGGTACAGGTGCTGGTAACCTCTCGGCTTGACTTCTGCAATGCGCTCTACATGGGGCTACCCTCGTGCCAAGTTCAGAAACTTCAATTGGTACAAAACATGGCAGCCAGGTTGGTCACGGGTACATCTAGAGCTGGCCACAAAACGCCTGTCTTAAAATCCCTTTATTGGCTGCCAATTAGTTTCCAGGCAAGGTACAAGGTGTTAGTTATAACCTTTAAAGCCCTACAAGGCCTGGGTCCAGGCTAATTGCGGGAGCGCCTTCCTCCATATAATCTACCCCGCACACTTAGGTCTTCTGGGAAGAACCTGTTGCAGCCAAATAAGACCAGATTGGCTGTGGTGACCCAGAGGACCTTTTCATCTGCCGCTCCCAGGCTATGGAATGACCTACCGGACAAAATCCGTCATATTACCTCCCTAGAAGCCTTTAAAAAGGCCGTTAAGATCTCTTCCAGCAGGCCTTTCCAGATTAGCCTTTCAGATCAAAAACACAAACAAATCTATCCGCAATTTTATTGAATTTGTATTCATAATTTTAATATATTCAGCTGTTTAATTTCTACTTTATTGTTCTTTGTTGTTTTTATGATTGGGGGAGAGATGGGATATGAGATTGTTTTTTACTGTGAGCTTTTATTGCTATAATATTTTATTGTTATAATTATGTTGTGCTCTGTCTTGATTCCCTAGAGAAAAGATGGAATATAAATAAATTATATTACTATTATTATTATTATTATTACATTAATTCATAAAGAAAACTGCGACCCTCAAGATCTAAAAAATTATCGCCCAATTTCACTATTAAATATAGATTACAAAATCTTCATATCAATATTGGCATCTAGACTTAAGAAATCACTTAAAGATTGGATTGGAGAAGATCAAAGAGGATTTTTGTCAGACAGATATGTGAAGGATAATATAAATCATGCGTTAAATCTGATTGAATATCACAAAAATCATCAAGATAAAAAATTAGTGTTACTGCTTATAGATGCTGAAAAAACATTTGATAATGTTAATTGGACAACAATGTTAGAAATTAAGAGTATAATTAATTAGGGAGAGAAATTCAGAACCTGGACGGAAGTGATTTATAATAACCAATCAGCAAGATTGATAATAAACGGGGGGGGGGGTGAACAATGGACATCCATATTCAAAAAGGTACATGGCAGGGATGCCCATTGCCTCCACTGCTCTTTCTGTTAATCATGGAAATTCTTAGTAAAAGAATCAATGATGAACCTGGAATACAGGGGGTAAAGATTGGCAGATTTCAATACAAGTTGAACATGTACGCAGATGATGTGGTAATTTCATGAGGAAATTCAACAGAGGAAATTTCAATTCTTATGAATATCCTGAAAGAATTTGAACGATTAACTGATTTGAAAGTAAACAAACGGTTATAATCACAAAAACATGGCTAAAAAAGAAGCGTCAGGGTTAACAGAAAAATCTGATTTTTAAGGTGGTCAAGAATACTTGGGAATTAATATAACTAATAAAAATTCTGATCTATTTCAGAACAACTATAAACAGACATGGGCTGAAATAAAGAAAAATTTAGATAAATGGAAACATTTGAAGCTATCTTTCCTGGGCAGAATATCAGCAGTAAAAATGAATGCTCTCCCAAGATTTATATTCTTATTTCAAATGATCCCTATTATTCACAATGAAATAGTCTTCAAACAATGGCAAGCAGACATTTCCAAATTCATCTGGTTGGGTAAAAAGCCAAGAGTAAAGATGAAGGTTCTTTAAGACACAAAAGATAGAGGAGGATTAAGTGTACCAAATTTAAAACTATATTATGATGTTATTTGTTTAACTTGGATAAAAAAATTGGGTTACATTAGAAGATGAAAAAATCGTTAAAATTGGAAGGAGACTCAAATTGCTTTCAATGGCATGCCTATCTTTTCTACAATAAAGAAGCAGTACATAAAGAATTCAATAATTATTTTAGAAGGAGAGCGTTACTAAAAGCTTGGAAAAAACACAGGAACAGACTCTGTCCAAAAATTCCATTATGGGCTTCGTCACATGAAGCACTATTCAGTAGAGAAAGAATACCGTCCAAAACCTGGATCACATATAAAGATATATTAATCTTAGCAGGAGAGAATCATACGATGAAAACCCAAGAAGAAATGAGCAAGGATAACATTACATGCCATTGGTTTCTATACAAACAGTTAAAAGAAAGATACAAGATGGATCTCAAGTTGCAAGGAATAGACACAAAGAAATCAGAATGGGAAAATATAATTCAATTTGGAAACAAAAAATTGATATCAAGATTTTATAAATTATTACTAAAATGAGATACAGAAGATGAAGTAGTAAAGGAAAATATGAAACGCTGGGCCCAGAATGTAGGACATTCTATACAATTTAGACAGTGGGAAAGGTTGTGGACAGCTCAGATGAAACTATCTCTTTGTCAAGAAATTAGAGAAAATTTGTATAAAATGTATTTTAGGTGGCACTTGTCACCACACCAATTGTCAAAAATGTATACGAATGTATCAAGCAACTACTGGAAATGCGAGGAAAATAAGGAAACATTTTATCATCTGGTAGAGCTGCAAGTTCACTAAACAATACTGGAAGGGAATTCAAAAAACAATTGAAGAAATATTAAATATTTATATTCCTTTTGAACTGGAAGTATTCTTATTGGGAATCGTAGAAGAAAAATGTTGAAAAAGTGCATGGCAAACTACTATCTTATATGCTGACACCAGCAAGGATAACATATGCCAAACTTTGGAAAAATAAGGAATATCCAAAGATTGATCAGTGGCTAGAAAAACTATATGAAGTAATGGGACTGGACAGGTTAACAATGCTTCTAAAAGGGAAAAGCATTGAAAGACATATAGAAGATTGGACCAAATTGCCAAGATATTTGGAAAATAGATGGGATAAATTTGCAGCAATCACACTTTAGAGGCAAAGAGTAATAATTTTATGCAAGCTAAAGAGAAAAGAACTAGATAAGGAAATGATAGAGAGGTGTATATATATATATATATATATATATGTTTCAGAGATAAGGAGGAAAAATATATTCAGAAATACATTGGAAATATAAAGTTTTAGGAGGACATAAAATAAATGAAGCATACAAAAAATAATTTTACTTTAGAAAAAGTTGCATTGAGCAATGACCAATAAGAGTTGGATAAGCTGGAAAAGAAGCCAAACTGAATGGAAGAAATGAAAGAAGATTGAATGAAAGAGTTTAAGAAAGTAGAAGGACAGAAGTAATCCGCAAAAAGTTATAAAAATGAGTGTTAGAGGTCAGTTTGGTTGTATGTTTGTTTTGTTTTTATTTGTTTATTTATCTATTTAGGTTTCTCAGTTTTATGTTTTATGTATTTGATATAGAAAATTAAGGATGACCAAACATATTTGTATACTTATACAGGGAAACTGAGATGTAATAAAAATATGATTTTTTTAAAAAGGAAGTCCAACTCTGTCAAAAATTTAAGGTCCAAATTCCTCAGTTGCCTTGCAGACAATTTCATTGTCCAGAAGGTAGAAGAGTCAACATGGGGAACAGCTATTTTAGATCTGATCCTAGCTAATGGGGATGACCTACTTAATGGTGTAGAAATGGGGAGATCCTTGGGGCGGGGAGTGACCATGTTCTCCTGCAGTTTGTTATACAGAGGAAAGGGGAGGCCAAGCATAGTCAGACATGTCTTCTAAACTTTAAGAAAGCTGATTTCAGAAAATTTAAAGAATTACTGGGGGTGATCCCATGGTCAGATATACTAAAAGAGAAGGGAGTGCATGCTGGATGGGAGTTTCTAAAAAGTGAGATATTGAAGGCACAACTTCAAACAGTTCCAATGAGGAAGAAAAATGGCAGGTGTATAAAGAAACCAATATGGATGTCTAAAGAACTTTCAACTGAGCTAAGACTTAAAAGGAACATGTACAAGAAATGGAAAAAGGGAGAAATCACCAAAGAAGAATTCAAACAAATAGTCAGCTCATGTAGGGAGAAAATAAGAAAAGCAAAAGCACAAGTGGAGCTCAGGCTTGCTAGAGAGGTTAAAAACAATAAAAAGGGCTTTTTTTGGATATGTCTCTAGCAAAAGGAGGAACAAGGAAGTGGTAGGACTGTTCTGGGGAGAATATGGCAAAATGCTAACAGGGGGCAGAGAAAAGGCAGAGCTACTAACATAGAATCATAGAATTGCAGAGTTGGAAGAGACCACGAGGGCCATCCAGTCCAACCCCCCCTGCCACGCAGGAAATCTTGATCAAAGCATCCCCGACAGATGGCAATCCAGCCTCTGTTTAAAGACCTCCAAGGAAGAAGACCCCACCACGCTCCGAGGGAGTGTGTTCCACTGCCGAACAGCTCTTACTGTCAAAAAGTCCCTCCTCATGTTGAGGTGGAATCTCTGTTCCTGGAGCTTGCATCCATTGCTCCGTGTTCCAGTCTCTGGAGCAGCAGAAAACAAGTCTGCTCCATCCTCAACGTGATACCCCTTCAAATACTTAAACAGGGCTATCATATCGCCTCTTAACCGTCTTTTTTCCAGGCTAAACATACCCAGCTCCCTAAGTCTCTCTTCATAAAGGCATCATTTCCAGACCTTTCACCATTTTAGTTGCCCTTCTCTGGACATGCTCCAATTTGTCAATATCCTTTTTTAATTGTGGTGCCCAGAACTGGATACAGTATTCTAAGTGAGGCCTGACCAAGGCAGAATAGCGTGGCACTATTACTTCCCTTGATCTAGACACTATACTTCTGTTGATACAGCCCAAAATCACATTGGCCTTTTTAGCTGCCGCATCACATTGTTGACTCATGTTCAACTTGTGGTCTACTAGGACTCCTAGATCCCTTTCGCATGTAGTCTCATTCAGCCAGGTCTCTCCCATCCTATATTTATGCATTTCATTTTTCCACCCTAAATGCAGTACTTTACATTTCTCCATATGGAATTTCATTTTGTTAGCTTTGGCCCAGCTCTCCAGTCTATCCAGGTCATTCTGAATTTTGATCTTGTCCTCTAGGGTATTAGCTACTCCTCCTAATTTGTTGTCATCTGCAAATTTGATAAGTATGCCCCTAATTCCCTCATCCAAGTCATTGATAAAGATGTTGAATAGCACTGGGCCCAGGACAGAACCCTGTGGCACCCCACTGGTCACATCTTTCCAAGACGAAGAGGAGCCGCTGCTGAGCACCCTTTGGGTTCGGCCGGTCAACCAATTACAAACCCATTGAACAGTTAACTTGTCTAGCCCACATTTTACAAGTTTGTTTGCAAGAATGTCATGGGGAATCTTGTCAAAGGCCTTACTGAAATCAAGGTATGCGATGTCCACAGCGTTCCCTTTATCTACCAAGCTGGTCATTTTATCAAAAAAAGAGATCAGATTAGTCTGGCATGACTTGTTTCTCTGAAACCCATGTTGACTTTTTGTGATTATGGCATTGCCTTCTAAATGTTCACAGACTCTCTGTTTAATGATCTGCTCTAGAATCTTACCTGGTATTGATGTCAGACTAACTGGACGATAATTGTTGGGATCCTCTTTTTTCCCCTTTTTGAAGATGGGGACAACGTTTGCCCTCCTCCAGTCTGCTGGGACTTCTCCTGTTCTCCAGGAGTTCTCAAAGATTATTGCCAATGGCTCTGAGATTATATTTGCCAGCTCTTTTAATACTCTTGGATATAGTTCATCTGGTCCTGGAGATTTAAATTCATTTAGATTAAGAAGGTATTCCTGTACTACCTCTTTACTTATTTTGAGCTGGATTTCCCCTATTGTGTCCTCTGTTCCATTATCCTCAGGTTGGTCCTCCTTTTCCTTTTCTGAAAACACTGAGGCAAAGAAGGTATTGAGTAATTCTGCCTTTTCTCTGTCCCCTGTTAGCATTTTGCCATCTTCTCCACGTAGTGGCCCTATCATTTCCTTCTTCCTCCTTTTGCTGCGGACATACCCCAAAAAAACGTTTTTATTGTTCTTAACCTCCCTAGCAAGCCTGAGCTCATTCTGTGCTTTAGCTTTTCTGACTTTACTCCTACACGTGTTCGCTATCTGTTTGAATTCTTCTCTGGTGATTTCCCCCCTTTTCCATTTCCTATACATGTTCCGTTTAAAACTTAGCTCCGTTGAAATTCTTTAGTCATCCATCCTGGTTTCTTGAGACACCTCCCATTTTTCTTCTTCAATGGTACTGTTTGAAATTGTGCCTTCAGTATCTCCCTTTTGAGAAAGTCCCATCCGTCTTGAGGTCTCTTCTCTTTTAGTATTCCTGACCATGGAATCACCCCCAGTATTTCCCTGAGTTTATTGAAATCAGCTCTCCTAAAGTCAAGAATGCATGTCTGACTATGCCTGGCTTCTCCTTTCCATTGTATAACAATCTCCAGGAGAACATGATCACTCTCACCTAAGGATCCCACCACTTGCACCCCATTAACCAGGTCATCCCTATTGGTTAGGATCAGATCTAAAATAGCTGACCCCCTTGTTGCCTCTTCCACCTTTTGGACCATGAAATTGTCTTCCAGGCATGTAAGGAATTTGCTAGACCTTGAAGTTTTGGCTGAGTTAGTTTGCCAGCAAATATCAGGATAGTTGAAGTCACCCATCACTACTACATCTCTCCTTTCTGCATGTGTGTTCGTCTGTTCTAGAAAGGCATCATCCAATTCCTCCATCTGACTTGGGGGTCTGTAGTAGAGTCCCACAATAACATCCCTGTTGTTTCCCTCCCCTTTAATTTTTATCCAGATGCTCTCCACCTGGCTTCCAGTATTGATGTCATGGATTTCTTCATTCGTGTAAATATCCCTGACATATAATGCTATTCCTCCTCCTTTCCTGTTTGGCCTGTTTCTCCTATAAAGGTTATACCCCTCTATTCCTACATTCCAATCATGTGACTCATCCCACCAGGTTTCAGTAATGCCTATTATATCATGTTTGTTTTGTAGTGCGAGGAGTTCAATTTCATCTTGCTTATTTCCCATGCTCTGTGCATTAGTGTAGAGACATCTAAGACCATGTGTTCCCTTTACTTGCTCCCTGTGCAATTTTTTTTGCCTCCCACTGTTGGGTCCTTGCGCTGTTTGCCTTGTTCCCTCTATGACAGTTTGACTATTTTCTCCAGCCCTTTTGCCTTCCAGAATAATAATAATAATAATAATAATAAAATTTTATTTCTATCCCGCCCCTCTGCAATGAAATCGGGGCGGCTTACAATATAAAAACTCCATAGTCCCATTACCCTAGCCCACCTACCCCTTAAAATAATATTAAATTATAGAAGATTAAAAACATACAATAAATAAAAAAATATAAATTAGAAAGACAAAAAATAAAACATACAATGGTTAAAAAATCTAGTTGCCGCTTAGAAAGGACAGCCGAGTCTTGGGCCGGGATAGTTATTCAGGAAAAGCCTGCCGGAAAATATCCGTCTTGACAGCTTTTTTAAAGCTGTCTAAGGTGGTAATAAGACGGATCTCGTCCGGCAGGCCATTCCATAATCTGGGAGCGGCAGCAGAAAAGGCCCTCTGGGAGGTCACCGACAGCCTTATTTTCATAGGCTGTAACAGATTCCTCCCAGAGGACCGAAGTGCGCGGGGAGGGTCGTACGGAAGGAGGCGGTCCCGGAGATAAGTTGGACCCAAGCCATGTAGGGCTTTAAATGTTATAACCAACACCTTGTACTGTGCCTGGAAACTAATAGGAAGTTGGAAGAAACTGTCTCCCTCCCCCATTTGACTCAGTTTAAATCCCTCCTGATCAAATTCTTGAGACTGTTGGCAAAAATGTTTCTTCCATCTGTTGTAAGATGCACCCCATCTCTTGCCAGAAGTCCCCCCTCATGGAAGCGCAGTCCATGATCCAAGAATCCAATTTGTTCTTGGCGACACCATCTACGGAGCCAGTTGTTTACAAACATCTTCTTTGTTTGGTCTTCTCCAGAAAGGAGAACAGTGCTCAACTGGAGAAAATGGAGCAGATCATGCAGTAGGGGAAATACAACACAGAATAGGTAAAGAGGTTGTTCAGGAATACCTGGCCAGTAGAAATAAATTCAGGTCTCCAGGACCAGATTAACTTCATCCAAGGGTACTAAAAGAACTGGCAGAAGTAATCTTAGAACCACTGTCAATAATCTTTGAGAAATCCTGAAGAACAGGGGAGGTTCCAGCAGACTGGAGGAGGTCAAATGTTGTCCCCATCTTTAAAAAAGGAAGTGGTCGCATGGGGAGGCGGCTTCAGGTCCTTCGAAGGCCCCGTGGTCGCTTCGGTAGGGAGGGGGAGAGCAGTCTTTATTTGCAGAATTTTCACATTCGCGGGGTCTGTGGAACCTAACCCCCACGAATGTGAAGGGACGAGTGTATTATCTCCTTTTTTCAATAGTTACATACTTGGTAGATTAAGGGAATGCTGTGGATGTAGCATATCTCGATTTCAGTAAGACCTTTGACAAAGTCCCCCATAATATCCTTGCAAAAAAGTTAGTAATCTGTGGGCTAGACAATGCAACTGTTAGGTGGATTTGTAATTGGTTGACTTACTGAACTCAAAGGGTAGTCACCAATGGCTCCTCTTCATCCTGGAGAGAAGTGACCAGCAGGGTGCCACAGGGTTCTGTCCTGGGCCCAGTGCTATTCAACATCTTTATCAATGACTTGGATGAGGGAATAGAGGGCATACTTATTTTGCAGATGACACCAAATTAGGAGGGGTCAGGATCAGAATCCTGCCAGAGGACAGGATCAGAATCCAAAATGACCTCAGCATTCAAAACTAACCAAGCATCGTGGGGTCTCCTTCCTTGGAGGTCTTAAACAGAGGCTGGATGGCCATCTGTCGGGGATGCTTTGATCGTGATTTCCTGCATGGCAGGGGGTTGGACTGGATGGCCCTCGTGGTCTCTTCCAACTCTGCAATTCTATGATTCTATGAAATCTGGAAGAATCCTGCCAGAGGACAGGATCAGAATCCAAAATGACCTCAGCAGATTAGAAAGCTGATTCAAAACTAACCAAATGATTTCAACAGGGAGAAATGTAGGATACTACTCTTGGGCAGTAAAAATGAAGTGCACAGGTATAGGATGGGTGACACATGACCTCATTTGATGACAGTACATATGAAAGGGATGAAGGAATCTTAATGGACCACAAGCTGAACATGAGCCAGCAGTGTGAGGTAGCAGCTAAAAAAGCCAATGCGATTCTAGCCTGTGTCAGTAGGAGCATAGTGTCTAGATCAAGGGAAGTAACAGTGCCACTCTATTCTGCTTTAGTCAGACCTCACCTGGAATACTGTGTCCAGTTCTGGACAGCACAGTTCAGGAAGGATATGGACAAGCTGGAACATGTCCAGAGGAAGGTGACCAAAATCGTAGGAGGTCTGGAAGCCATGCCCTATGAGGAGCGGCTTAGGGAGCTGGGTGTGTTTAGCCTGGGGAAGAGAAGGTTAAGAGGGGACATGATAGCTATGTTTAAATATTTGAAGGGATGTTATACTGAGGATGGGGCAAGCTTGTTTTCTGTTGCTTCAGAGACTAGGACACGAAGCAAAAAGGCAAAATGGAATATTCAGATGGTAGTACCATATACACGTAAAGTTCAGGCCCATTACATGGCACACCCAGTGCACTAATCACTAAGCCCTTGCTAGACTTTCCTGTTAATAATTAAAGGCAGACAGAACTGAGACTGAATCTATACTGAGCCAAATGGCTCACCTGGAATACTGTGTCCAGTTCTGGGCACCACAATTCAGGCAGGATACTGAGAAGCTAGAAGGTGTCGAGGAGGGCGACCAACATGGTGGGAGGTCTGGAGGTAATGCCCTATGAGGAGCAGCTTAGGGAGTTGGGTATATTTCGCCTGGAGAAGAGTGTCACATTGAGGATGGAGCAAGCTTGTTTTCTGCTACTCCAGAGACTAGAACACGGAACAATGGATGCAAGCTCCCGGAACAGAGATTCCACCTCAACAGAGATTCCACCTCAACAGAGGAACTTTCTGACAGTAAGAGCTGTTTGGCAGTGGAACACACTCCCTCGGAGAGTGGTGGGGTCTCCTTCCTTGGAGGTCTTTAAACAGAGGCTGGATGGCCATCTGTCGGGGATGCTTTGATCAAGATTTCCTGCGTGGCAGGAGGTTGGACTGGATGGCCCTCGAGGTCTCTTCCAACTCTACAATTCTATGATTCTATGTATAAATGTGTAGTCCTACGTGTTTATGATTTTTTTTTTTTGGTGAGATTTTGTACTACTGGGCAGCATTCATTTGTTTTGCAGCCCACCTGTCTAATTGCCTTTTCTGCTTGTTGGATGACAGTATTTTGTGTATAAGAAGTTGTACTTGCTACACTTGATCAAAAGTAGCTGGATGTAGGTTACTGACTACTAAGAATACTGTAGAATTCCTGGGAGACAGAGAAAGCTAGAGGGGAAGTTTGTAGAGCTCCTGGCTGTCATTTTCCATTGTTTATCTATGCTCATTTTATATCTTCTTTAGCAGATATGCTTGACAAATTGGGGCAAGAGAAAGTGGTACAACTAACCACTAAAGGAAAGTTGTGAGATCAATAGATGAACAGTGGCCAAAGAAAGATGGCT
Source organism: Gambelia wislizenii (assembly GCA_030847615.1). Classification (NCBI taxonomy): domain Eukaryota; kingdom Metazoa; phylum Chordata; class Lepidosauria; order Squamata; family Crotaphytidae; genus Gambelia; species Gambelia wislizenii. The sequence goes on from JAUMIR010000001.1 coordinate 343,553,502, forward strand.
GTGGCTGTATGCTCTCCTCTAGCTCTTTCTGGGAAAGACGTCAGAATTTTCAGCAAATCAGAATCTGGTTATGTAAGTGTCTGTTTTCACATAATGAGTGTAATATGTAGTTGGTAAGTTTCATACCCAGAAATTTCAGTGCTCAGTTTCTCTGAATATGGTGGTTTTATGTGAGGATGTGCTGCTGTGTTTCCTTCTTTTTGCTGTACCAGAACATGTAGATACTACTTTAGATGCCTTTTGTGAATTTCTTCTCTCTCCAAGTGCCTAAAATGTTTTTCAAGCTCTTGCTAGCAGATATACCATACATGAATTGTTAGTGAATTATTGATAACTTCATTCCACTAGCTTTCCTGTTTCTTTCTCAGCAAGCCTTCTATTTTGGCCAGTTAGCATGCCTATTTCCTCAATCACAGTAAGGCTTTGCATGTTAATGCCAGCTTTTTTTATTGCAAAAAAACAACTGTCACTGGAAGAAGCAGCACAGTGGAAGAAGGAAGGAAGATAAGTTCTATCTTTACATTTGGGTGGAAATTTAAAGTTTCCAGTTGTTAATAAGCATTTATTTTGCCCTGAAAGTCAAATTATCTAACCTATTTCACTCTGCATTTGGGACTTACAGTTTGTTTCTCACATAAATGTTGGTAGCTTTTTTGTACTCCCCAAGGTAGTCTGCTTATGGTTTCAGTGGAATGCATGAGCTGACTCAGTTGCCGGTATATGTTTACCTGATACTTGTACATTTCTGGTGAAAAGGTGGGTTCTTCTTTATGGTCTCTGTGATTCATACAAATGGGCCATCTGTATGTGTGCAGTGCATCTCTCAGAACTATCTAGATCTACGCAATATGCATTTTGGTGGTAGCCCCTCCCATTCTTTGCATGGATGGCCGGTGCACTTTCTACGTAAATCCTCAGATCCCTTTTTCCTGCTGCTGCAGCAGCACCATTAGCAATTGTTATTGAGCTTTCTCAGTTGATTTCATTATGGTTTCTCAGATTACAATTTGGCTTCAGTTTTCAGATTTTCTCTGCATTTTGGCTTGGCTTCTGTTTTCAGTTACCCTATTTTAACTTTGGATTTACCTGACTACTTTTCAGATTATAATATCAGCTTGGCTTGCTTCATTCAGCCCCTCTTCTGGCTGTTCATGCCCTCACAGGTTTATGGCCTCCTCTGGTTCTTTCAAAAAGTGCACCTTGTGCAGTGGCAAGCTTTTGGAGAAGGGTGGCTATCTGAAATGCCTTCTGTGTCTTGATGAAGGGCACAACGTCAGAACTTGTGTTAATTACCAGCCGTTTACACCTCAGGCTCACCGAAACTGCTCCTCTAGACCAGTGGTTCTCAACCTGTGGGTCCCTAGATGTTGTTGGACTACAGTTCCCAGGAGCTGTCTGAGGTCTCACCTTGACAGCCAGGTGCTCCTCCCAGTCATTAGTGAGGCTGTAGGATTGAACTCACAGCCACACTAATGACTGGGAGGACCACCTGGCTGTCAAGGTGAGACCTCAGAGGGCTCCTGGGAACTGTAGTCCAACAATATCTGGGGATCCACAAGTTGAGAACTACTGCTCTAGACTAAAGGCTCTCCTGTGGGAGAACTCGAAAGCAGCTGACCAGGCTGCTGAGAATAGTCCATTATATACAGCTTATGTGTGGTTGTCTTCACATCTCACTTTGACTGACTGTATCATGCTCCACCTTTCTCCTGACAGCCTCGGGCTCATCTGTGCGGGTGGCTCTTAAAAGGTCTCTAATGGAATCATCCTCTTGGTTTGTGTGTCCTCAGGAGGTCTTGGATTGCCTGGTGTCTGAAACAGCAACTTAACCTTGTGTACCATCAGTTCTGGGCTATTCTTTGAATACTGACACACAGGACTATTTAGGGTTGATTCTCTGATACCTAGGTGGGACTGTCATTGGAACTTCACTGTAAGTGACACAAGAAGAAAAAGAAAGTGAAGGACTCAGAGGTCTCTTGTCAATACTCCTTGCCGGTAACGTTTTAGACTCTCCATGGCCTCCAGTCCAGAAAACGCCTGCTTGTCCCACTTGCTCAGGAGAGGGAGCCCTCTGCACTGATATCTTCGGACCAAATAGAGGTTGGTGACATCACTGAAGTGCAAGAGTACTCTCCTCAGCCTGTAATAAGAGGCACAGTATTGGAGGGTGAGATCTTGGACTCCTTTACTCATTCTCCTGCCCCAGCTACTCTACCTGAACCATCTGTACCATCACCTGAGGACCAACCACTTTTCCCATTACTGAGTTCTCTGCGTGGACATCCATAACATTGTCAGTGTTGAAATTCAACATTGTGTTTGGATTTGGACAGCACCCGATCACGGTGCTCCTGGTCCCATAGCCACATGGGCACTATTCCAGGTCCTCCCATTGGCACTGGTGTGAGCAACATGGACACTGCAACTCGATGTCCGAGAAAGCAGCTAGATGCTTGCAAAGTATAACAAACAGCAAAATCTGGGCAGGTAGCCAACTGTTAATTAGCACAAAGTCCGTGGGTCAAGAGGATCAGGCAACAGCATAGTCAGGAACAGTCCAAGGTCTAAACACAAATCAAGGCAACTGGAAGCAAGACAACAAGAAGCAAGGCGACAGGAACACGGGGTCAAAGATAACCAGCAGGAAACTTTCGCCAGGAAGATCAGTTGATCTCTGACAAAGCCTCCATGGCTCCCCAAAGTGTGTGTATATAGCAATCAAGGCTTTGTCAGGTGCTCCTTGACAAGCCGGTGTTTCTGATTAAGCCTCAGTGACCTTCGAACTTCCTTTTGGGATCCTTGCTGGCTGAATGATGGAGGAGGCAAGTCTGTCTCCTCTTCCTCTTCCTTATTTGAATTGGCAGGGCTCTCTGCAGGGACTGGTGCCAACCCACTAGGACCAGGCTCTTCTTCTGTTTGAGTCTCCAGGTTGGCAGGGTTCGCTGGTGACACAGGTGTAGATAAACTTGTGCCAGGGCCCATAGGGCTGTTCTCTGCCATGTCCTCCTCCTCCTCTGATTCTATACCCTCATCAGACTCACGGGGCATGACACTCCATTCCTCATTACTCCAAGTCGTATAGCTTTCATCATGGATCCCAATCCTATGTTTATGGGAGATCTCCGTCTCCAGAGTCCTACTGCTATCACAGATACAGTTACCATCACTTCTATGGCAATCCTGAAGAACTGTCTCATTCTCATCGTGCAACTGGACCAGGTTGAGTTCTGTCACTCCTGGTATGACATCTTGATTTTGGGCTTTGGTACAGACTCAGTCTCCATCTCCAATGGCTGTCCAGCCTGAGCTTCTGATGCAAGTGCCTTCTCATTCTCTGACATCACCTCGTTCTCAGCTGCCAGTACCATTGACAGACTCCTCTCATGATCCATCTCTAGTGGCCTCTCCATCCCATCTGCTGCACACTGTCGCAACCGGATTCCTCTGGCTCTGAGGGAAATCTTGATTCATAGACTTACCTGTCAGGCACTCACCACCTGCCTTGGTCAGCAAGTGTGACCTGGCATTCCTGACAAATGATGTCCAGTCCTTTGTCAGTCAGATGCTGAAAATGGCCAAGGCCTTGGATCTGGCAGTCAAACAAACAGATCTGGTCTTCCAACAGATACAGAGCCAGGTTTCTTCACCAGCCTTGATTCCAATACCCCTATACTTGTTTCAGGTAGCCAGAAAGTTCTAGGCTGCTCTGTTTTCTATCCTTTCCACTTCAAAAAAGATAGAAGGTCTTTACAAGGTGGTTGCAGTGGAATCTTGAATGGCTCTTTCATTACCCAAAACCAAATTTCATAATTGTGGGTGCTGCCCAGTTGAAACTCTCCCAGAAGCTCCATTTGACTGGCAGATATGGAGGGGAAGAAATTGGATTCCATGGGTTGGAAATTCTATTCGACAGCTGCCCTCTCCTTTAGGATTTCCAATTATGCTACATGCATGGGAGCATACCAGCAGCTTTGGTGGAAGACAGTAACTCCATACTTGGATAAGCTGTCTGAGGAGGATCGCAAGGTCACCACAATTTTACAGGCTGAGGAGCATAGACTTTCTGCCCAGCAAATTACTACAGCTCATCATGCAGCTGATTGCCATGGGAAGGCCTTGGCTGGCATCATTTCGCTCTGACATCATGCTTGGCTTTGCTCCTTGGGCCTCTCCCATCAGGCTAGAGCTGTGATTGAGGATCTGCCCTTCAGTGAGAGAGTTGCTTCAATTCTGAGACTGATGACAAACGAGCACCCACATAAAATGCATTCCACAACCTGCAATCTCTCACAAAGTCATCAGCTAGGTCCAGATTCTCATGGTTGAGGTACAGTCCAGCTTAACATCACCAGTAGTGCCCGGAAAGGCAGTTGCCAACAGAGGTCCTCAGTCTTACCTGCCTCTTCCTCAAAAAAGGCCTCCCCAGCTAGTAGGTACAGACAGCAATTCCAAAAAGAGCACCCCGAGCCTTGCAAGTGGCGCTTTGGAGTGGCCTTGCTACCACTTTTCCACCTTCCACCTTTCAAAGACAGGCTCCAGAGATTCCACCTTCCCTAAGTGATAGGGTTTTGGAAGACTCCCCCTATGGAGTTTTTTGCATAACTCCTCCCTCACCCACACTCAAAGAGGAGGTGAAGTCCCTGCTGCTCAAAGGGGCCACAGATCCTTTCCCTATCTCTCATTTGCATCAGGGTTCTCCTGCTGCTTCACCATGTCCAAGAAGGATGGAGGACTGTGCCCCATTCTGGACCTTCATGGTGTCAATGTCTATATGCAGCCAGATGTTTGAGTGAGAATGGTATCTCTCAGATCCATCCTCCCTGATGCAGAAAGGTGACTGGTTTGGCATGGTGTTGCGTGGAAGCAGCCCTCCTACCCCCTTACCCCTCCCTTGCTCAAGCCAGAGAAAGAAAGGCCACCCTTCATCCTTTTCCACCTTCTTTTTTGGCCCAATCAGTGTTCAGCAACAATGTGGGAAAACCTGAAGATGGCATGCCCGCCATTTTGGGTGATTGAGGTGGAGCAGAGCAGTGGTGGCCATTTTTATTAAGGGCTTAGTGTATATGCCTCACTTAGCTAGGCTTGTGAAGCTTATACAGTAATCCTTTATTAAAAATGGTCTCCACTCCACCTTAAGTGCCCCAAATGATAGGGAGCACCGAGGTCACCCAACCAGCATTATTTTCATCTGTTTCCAGCAGTGACCCATGGATAAGGCGACCCAGGTTTTTTTTGGGGGGGGCAGTTTTCGTCAACATTTTTTGACTTATGTATGAGTATATATGGCAGTTGCATTTAACAGACGAGCATTAAGGGCAACCCCACATAGAGCACAGTAAAGATGGCTAGATGGGGGCATATTGGTCTAGTTGAGAAAAATATCAAATAGGGTGCATATAATGTTTTGAAACATACAACTGAAATATTCCAACCATGTTATACTTGGTAGTACCAATATTAACATAATTACAGAAAGAAACTTTTGTATTCAGGTTCAGTAGAAAAGGAGAGACAATCAGATGCTTTGAGCAACATGAAAGCCTAAACCTCAAGAAAAAGTAAAATGACCAGAGATCATAGATAAAATGCCCAGGTTGTAAGTTATCACTGGATGTTGAATTTTGGTTACTAAAACCAGTAAACCAATACATAGTGTATTTTTTTTTTTAAAAGTAACTAGGGGATTAGAGTTCTGTCTAGAGTTGGGATATAACATCAGTATCATAGATTGAAGGGAAGAGTTACTGGACCACCCATACCTGCCTACCTCATTGTAGGGTTGCCATAAATCAGAAACTACTTGAAAGCATAGGACAAAAACAACATTGCCAGGCAATGAGTAAAATAAGGATACATTTCTCTACCTTGGTGGTGCAGGAAACAAGAGAGTCTCTTCACTGGTTGCTAGACACACTACTATTAAACTCCGCCAAAATTTATGGGCACCAGGGACACTTTGAGGTAGAGATAAGGGATAGCTCTTGATGCATGACTTTAGTTCAAGAGATGAAGAGGTTTGGGGAAAATATTCCATTGACTGCATTAGAATAGTGCAGTGCCCTGAACTATATAATGGGGGAATCTGGGGATTGAAAGATATTTTTAAAAATGGTGTTATCTAATTAAATAATTAGATGAGAAACAATTCCCAATTTTCTCCCATAATCTTCTGTGTGGAGAGAACATAAGGGTGCTTTGAAAAGCACATTTTGTGTGATAAGGACGAGAAGTCACAGTTACATTGAGGCCCATGTTACAAGGGCTTATGCAGAAGGTAAGTGCATGCAGATTATGTGCTAGCTGTACATTTGTGCACAATGTACTGTCTGTGGGTGTTTGAGTAGGAGTATATGCTATGTGTTTGAAAGTGTAGTCAGAGGCATTTAGCTCTGGGTTGCTAAAGGGATGTATTTGTGATTTAAATGTGACACAGGATTGTAGGCACATTAAGCTTCTTTTACATATCTGGGGTGGGGCCATGGCATATTCACTGTGTTGTCATGTTTTCAGATTGTGTGTGATCAGTATTGATTTGCTTCTCTGTCTACATCACAAGTGAATACTGGCTTGGCACATAGCTGCGAGTACACTGAAGAACTGTAAGGTTCTGATCACATTTTGTTTCAAAAATATATCTTCTGCATTTTAAATAAATCCTATAATTTAAAAATATTAGAAAATGCAACTAACATGTACAATATATTATGGCAGTTGTAAATGTTCAATATTTAGTTCTGACTAGTTTAAAATTTAATTTAAATGATACTAAATGAAATATTTAAAAGTTATCTGGAAAAGCTGTTTCACTTTATTTTAAAAGCAGGCAAACAGGTTTATGATAACCTCCAAAGAGAAGCAGATCTAAGAAAGGGGTCTGCCACCATTAGTGCTGAAACTCGTTGTCTATTTGAAACTGAACATTATCTGAATATATCTGTCTGATCAGTGGCACTTGGAGCAGTGTTGGGAATTTATTGGCAGTCTTCTATCCAAATACTAACCAGGCTGACCCTGCTTAGCTTCCAAGATCAGATGGGATCCGGTGCCTTTAGGTATTTAGGCCATAATAGCCATAAATTGCCACTTAGAAAAAGTTAACAAGGGGAAATGGCCAAATGCGCAGCCAATATGAACAGGTTTCATCTTTTGAATTTGGCTTTCCCCCCACTCCAAGCTCCTTAGGGGACTGCATGCGTTGTAGAGGAAGGGTTGAGGATTGTTGATGCATTGTGATATTCTGGGATGGCTAGATATTGAAAGTGGCAGTAGAAGCTAGAAAAGTTCAGGGAGAAAGAGGCATCAGAAGTAGAGACTGAAACTAGAAGGGGTAGCTAAGTTGATAATATAAATACAGTACTATTAAAATGAATAAAGTTGTGGAGAAACAGGAATAACAGCAGTAAAGAAATGTATTAAATTCAGAAGAGAAGCCTTTATAGTCTGTGTGCAAATGGAATAATTCTACCTTTAGGAAAGTGTGTGTGTCAGGTTGTGGGGGTCTCATCTCCCACCTCTAACACACTAGTTATGGGAGGGTCTGTATGAAGTGGGAGAATCCATACTTTTGCATGTAGGAATTCCTTCATTCAGTCTCTTCCATCTTCAGATAAAAGGATCAAGTATGAGGCAACGAGAACCTGCCTGAGACCCTGGAGAGCTGCTGCTAGAGTAGATGATTATGCTCTGGTGTAAGACAATTTCCTCTATGTACATGTGCAAAACTACAGTATGTATGCTATTTATATGTATAGACAATGTGATGGACACTATGTTTGACTTCTGTTAAAGAAGTGCCAGCTTTTGGACAGTCTTCATGAGATGCTGGAGTACTGTACTCCTACACCAAGCTTTGAAGCATGCTATTTATAGCATCAGTAGAATCACATGGGAAGGCTAGCTGAAACTGTCATTTTGTAAGGAGACCAAGTATTGTCTTCTGATTTCCACGCTAGTTATTGAATTACTTGAAGAGGGTCAAACGAATGGTGTTAGAAGTTTCCACTGGAAAATAAGCTTTCTTAATACTGTGATAAAAATTTCTCAAGTCTTATGCTGTCTCTCCTGCTGTCCTTGGTAGATATGCACCAGTCCTCCAATGCAATGTGCATAGCAAAGGGCAACAACCATTAAATACTGCTCTAGTTGTTTCCCAAAGTCTGTAACTAAATTCAAAGTATTTCCTTTGTTCTTAGTCCTGTTCCATGATCTTTGTCCATGCTTCCCCCCTCAAAAAACTCTAAAATCACCTTGACGGTTTAAAATATCAAGTGCAGGAGAACCTGTGTGCCAATGTGAAGTAATCTCATAGTGCACATTAAGTACAGCTAATAAAATAACTGCATACAATTAATATATACATACACGTTTGTTTCTACGCATTTTGCTTAGGCAGTACTAAATCTCACTGTTTCTCATTTATCTTGCAGTATAAGAAAGGCCCTTGTCAAGAAAAAAACAATGCCAGGTTGTAACAACAGTTCTGTACCACAGTCTTGTGGTGACTGTCCAGTGACTTCTTGTTTTCCTTGAATTAGACCCAATGTAAACTCTTCTATTCACATCAGAGACAAATGTTGCTGCATGAAAGCATTCAGACAGTGTTAAACTCCTCTGTTTGTATTCAGATGTCAGTGGCTTGCATTGTCACAGGAATTGCACTACACATGTGCTTTCCTAGGTACAGTGTTTATTACTGAAGCCTACAAACCCTGCTTCCTCTGTGCTCTGGTTAAGAACATTGGAGTAAAATAGTATCCCTCGTGATGCCGTATGCAGCCTAGATTAGCACAGATCTGAAAGAAAAATGATTTTTAAAAGCATTGTTGTGCAGAATTTGGAACAGACTGAGACAGAACTTCACAAAATCTTTATATATAATTCTCTTGGGTATGTTGCTGTTTCCAGTGTGCTGATTGCTTGCTTAGGAAACTGACCAACCAATCAAAGTTTGGTTGGGCAGCCAATCAGCACACTGGGGGTGGGCACATGTGGACCTTTAAGTCCTTCCTAAACATGGCTACCAGCAGAGGAGGTGCAAGTAGTAGGGGGGATGTGGCATGGTGTGTGTGAGAGCAGGGGTGGCAGCATGGGGGGGGGCGTGCGGTGGTGGCAGGGGTGGGGAGGGCGGGAAGGGATATGGGAGGTGGCATGGTGGGGCGGTTGGCAAGGGGCGCAATGGGAGGTGGGGAGGGCGACAAGGTGGCACAGTGGGACAGTGGGGAGGGCAGCAAGGGGCACGGGGGGCGAGGAACACGGGAGTGGCGAGGGGCAGCAAGGGACTCAGGGCAGGCGGCAAGGTGGCACGGTTGGGCAGTGGGGGGTGGCAAGTTCGGGTTTGACGAAGGGTGGTGTGGGGTGCAGGGCGAGCAGCAAGGTGGCGCACTGAGGGTGGGGAGATGAGGGGCATGGGGGTGGCGAGGGGCAGAGTGGGTGGTGTGGGGGACAGCAGGGGTGGTGGTGTAGGCAACAAGGGGTGGGGGGCGGTGAGGGGTGTGGTGGCATGGGGGGCAGGCCGTGTGCAAGGAGCAATGGGCGGGGGCAGCATGGGGGAGTGGTGTATGTACCGTCAGGATGTGTGTAGGGTGTTGGGGGGTGGTGGTGTATGCTACACCAGGCATAGCTAGTGTGTGTGTGTGTGTGTGTGTGTGTATTTCTCTTGGGTATGTTGCTGTTCTCAGTGTGCTGATTGGCCGCCTAGGAAACATACCCAACCAATCATAGCACTCTGTTGGCTCAAGTCAGCAACTTGAGGGCGTTTGCAGCACTACCTTCTTGGCCTACAGCCACAGCTTTGCCCATTGAACTGCAGTAACTAAATACTCAGCCAGCTCCCCTTGCTGTCTTAGTATGCATCCATGGGGAAAATAATGTTGCTTTCTATGTGTCCGCACCCTCTTCTTTCTTCTTTTTCCTCCTGTCCTACCTTGCAGGGTAGGTTTTTCCCCTTCCTCCACTCTTCACCCCTTCTGCACCCAAAAATCTGAGCCCTTTCCCCACTCCTTCTGTCAGGCTAATATTGCTTTAAGTGCAAAAGGAAAAATGTTGAAGCAACAGACCACAGACTAGCACAGCTAAAGTGGGTTTGTTCACAGCTGTGGCTAGGCAAAGGGATGACTAGCAAACACTCTTATATAGCCAGAGCACATGATGTATTGTGTGTGGGTTGGTGTCATGGAGAAGGAGGAGTGTTGATGGACGTTGGAGAAATCACTGTTGAGTTTGTTAACAAGGTTTGCAGTGTATATACTGTATTTGTTTATACTGAAACTGAAGATAAAGACATCCAGATATTTTTGGATGAACCTCTCTGTCTGTAACTCTTTTTGTGTGTGAAAGTGGGTCAGAGCTGTGGACCAGCTGCTAGCTGAAGCCTTTGTTTTTGTGCCCTTTCTGCTGTGCAGTTCTGCTGTTTTGGCTACTCCTGGGTTAGTTTGTTCCCAGGCTGTGCCAGGTGCCTCTCAGTGAATCTATACCGAGTGGACACCTTCTTCCCCGCGGAACTTACAGGCTGCCCCCCCCCAAAAAAAACTCTGGAAAGGGGTGGGAAGGAGATGGGAGGCTGCCCTGGGGTTCCAGACCCTCTTTTTTCCTCCTTAGGGGACCCCTTGGGGACTTCTGGCCACCCCTGGCTCTGCTTCCCATGGAGAGAAAGGCTTTCTTTGCAAATGCTGCACTGGATGGGCTGTGGCCTGCTTAAAAAAAACCCCTCTGACTGGCGGGAGGAGCCAAAGCCAGCGAAGGAAGAGGAATGGAACAGAGCAAAGCAGGCTCTCATTGGCCATCAGTCTTCCCCCAGTGGGAATCCAGCATGCTGCCCTCAAAGGGCAGCTGGCGTTGGAATGGAAGGCTGAGGCGCCGCAGTCTGTGGATGTTGGAAGAATGAGCCCAAAGACTCACGAAAAAATTAGAGGTGACCATTCTTCCCCTTGCTGGAGAGACTTCTTCACTCCCTTTTCTATTCATTTCTGTTTTAACAAGTGGTAGACAAGGGTCCCTGGACCCCCTCTTCTCTAAAGGAGGCGGAGCTTTTGCATGCTACTGTTGCCAAGTATCTAAACCAATGGTTCTTAACCCTTGGTCCCAGGACCCCCAGGGGTTCTCGGTGTCCTCACAGGGGGTCTGTGAAGGCTTGAAGGCTGCTTACACCACCTCCTGCCTGCAGTGGAGTGGCCGTGTGAAAGGAGCCAAGGTGCTGGTTGGCTAGCTTGGCATGCGCATTGCCATTCAACCCACTCCAGCCACAAATTTGCAGGAAGAAGCAGGAGAAAAATCTTCCCTCCCACTCCAGTGCCTCTGAGGGAAGATTTCATGGATGGTGTAATTGTATTATTAATCTTATTGTTATTGTTATTGTTCAGTATTGTTATGATTATATTATTAGGGTTTTAAATCTAAAGCCTTAAGGGACCATGGCAACTAAAGATATTTAGTTAAAGGGGCCACTGGTAAAGAAAAGGTTAAGAAGCATTGTTGTAATTATATTATTGTTGTTATCAGATATTATTGTTGCTAGGATTTTAAATCTTGAGTTAAATCTTGGGGGGCCATGGGAAGAAAAGATATTTAAAGTGGGTCCCTGATAAAGAAAAGGTTAAGAGCCACTGGCATAATTGTTGTTGTGAGGGTTTTAAATCTTGAGTTAAGTCTTGGGGGGGCATGGCAACAAAAGATGGTTAAAAGGGGTCCCTGGTAAAGAAAGGTTAAGAGCTACTGGTGTATTAGTATTAATATTAGTATGTGCCCTGCTGGCAGTGGTTGCAGCGTGGAACTTGGAGTGGCAGTGTTCGTTTCAAATGGTTCATCTACATAGTATTATTTGAAGGGGGGGGAATATTGCATTTTTTTACATGTGGGTGGTGATTGGCTGAGGGAGTGAGAGGAGGGAGGGGCCCTTGTGAGACTGGGGGTGTAGATGCAGATTGAGTGGCAGGAGTGGGTTCAGAGGTGGAGAGGGAATTTGCATGTGGGTGGTAATTGGCTGAGGGAAAGAGGGGATTGGTTGGGTTTGTTTCCTAAGCCACCAATCAGCACACTGGGAAAGGAAACATACCTAAGCTCTATATCTATATCTATATCTATATCTATATCTATATCTATATCTATATCTATGGTTTATTTTGTAAGAAGTCAGTAAAGATGGACTTCCCAACTAATTAATTGGATTTTTGGAATAGTAGACATTATTTACTCTGTTAAAGAACTAGACCAACTTTTGGTATGGGTTCTGATACAACACAGGCACCCAGGGGTCACATCATTACCCCTCTGCTCCTGCTGCCACTATGACGGGACCCAGGCAGTCAACTGGTGATGGCGGCAGCAGCAGCAGGGGGAGGGCAGCAGAGCGACTCAACCTTTATGCACCACCGGCGTATGATACGTCAGGTAGAGCTAGTATTGATAAATTTTTGGCTACAAGGATGGCTTAAAGATTAGACTCAGAAATGAATTTAAATAGGAAAGCAAGGTAATTATTGGTTGCACTCATAGTTTTAAATGGATAATAATAGTTTTGGTTGTTATTAAAATATTTATCCCTTGCTCTGTCTCCAAGCATCCTAGGCAACATGCAATAATATCAATTTAAATAGTTTTAAACAGTAAAAATAATTCAGTCAAACTAAAAATATATTAAACAGTTTGGCAAATTAAAACAAGACAATTTTAAAAGAGTTAAAACAGCTTAAAACAATTTAAAACTGCATGCACACATGCAGATTTGGGTAGAATCAACAAGGGGCCTTAAAAGCTTTACTAAAAAACAACTTATTTTCACTTGGCAGCCGAATGGCACCAGTGAGTTCTCTTAAGTGGAGAGTATTCCAAGCCAGGTTGTCATATCTGAGAAGTCCCTTTCCCTCATCTTTCCACAATGTATTGCCCCCAGTGATGGGACACAAAGAAGGACGTTTCAACAGACCTCAGTCATCGGGCTGGCATAGAGACAGATGTTCCTTCAGGTACTGAGGTCTCAAGCCATTTAAGGTGATAGCATGTTTTGGAATGAGTTTCCACTTTAAGATGGTATTCAATAAGAGATGGTTTATATTCCAGTTTGGCAGCTATTAGGTAGACCAGGTGGCCTCATCCTTCTATGACACCACTGAACATGGAGTAATCACTAGACAATGTGAGGAATATAAGGAGACAGACCTTTGAAGTGAGAGTGTACCCTGGGTCCAGTGGATTGTTGTAAAGATTGTTGTGCACTGTTGAGCTGCACATCTGTCTAGGTTGGAGCAGCATGCATTCATCTCATGACCTGCTTTGGGCTTAGCCTGTTAAGTTTTCCAGTTGAAATGAGAGCATATGATCTTGCTCAAACTGCACAGCTAGCCAAACTACTGCTCCAAAGACTGTCCAAACAAGCAAAATTGCTGGTAGGTACAAAATAGGAATGTACTCTGGTGTTCTCCATTTAGTGCTGAGGAGTCAGGTTGACAGCTTAGGCTGCACACTGGACTTCTGCTATATGTTTCATAATTCCTCTCCCCCAAAGGATGCAAAGTTGCAGGTAGACTTTCCAGGAGGCTTGGCAGGGGCAGGGGGACAAGAGAGTGAACAGGTTATGATCATCTTGAGGGTGTGTGAATTTCCCGGGGGGTTGGGGGCAGAGGCCATCTGTGGCCTACCAGTTGCTTTCTCCATAATTTAGTAATATGCTGTAGTGTATAGGTCTGAGTAAATGACCTTTTCCAGTTATTCATAAATGACCCTTGAGGAAATTTTCAGCTCTTTGTTAAGAAGTGTCACCTCTTGGCAATGTGAGCTTAGCAGTGGGAGCTTGCTTCATTTATTTAAAATTAAACATGAAAAAAATATAGAGCTGCTTCCATAATAATATGAACAATTTAATGACTAAGCTGGGTGTTAAATGCATAACTTTCTTGAGAATTAATCATGTTGAATTCTGTGGTGCTTGCTTCTGAGCATATATAGTGGGGTGGGCAATTGTGAACCTCCAAATGTTGCTCGACTACAACTCCCAACAGTCCCCTACCAACTCCCCCATAGGCTTCTCCATCCCATTGCACACTAAAATAACTCATTTTGGTCCAAGGCCACCTTGAAGTGGTGACCAGATGTGACATTGTGTCACTTCTGGTCACCATTTTGAGAGAGACTACCACAAAAACTGACATGGGGGGGGGGTCCCTGGGTCTCTGACTCCACTCAGTCCACCCCCACTGCATTTTATATATTTAGGACACTTAGAACAAGAGTTCTAGCATATATGCCACTCTTTTCAAAGTAAATATCACTTAAAGCTCCTGCTGTCTGGTAGCTGTCTTGACTAAGTTTATTTTTTAGAATAAAGCAGTTATAACATTCAGTTCATATATATCATAACTGTGAGGCATTGTAGTCTACTGTAAGTATAAGGAATTCCTGAGGTATACATTCAGTGAGAGTAAGGGGTGTGTTCTGGCAAATTAAAACAACACAATACCAGCATCTGTTAGCAGTAAATGTATCAGCTTAGGTATACAGTCATATGTATTATATATACAAAAATGAGCTCATATCTGTAAGAAAAGAGAACAGCAGGCATGGCCTATAAAAGAGTTTTGAAGGAGTTGTAACTGCATTATGATTTTAAAGGTAGGAGAGAAAAGGGTGATAGGTAGGATTGTTTCTTTGGTGGGCAATGAAGAGGAACGAAGGAAGGAACAGATTGATGAAGAAAAACTTACATTATAATTTCTGAAATTATATACCTTTCATCATTCAAGCTGAAAGAAGATAGTAATCACAAGTTATCTACATTTACTAATGTATTTGCTTGTTTCCACTGTTTAAAGCAGAATTTTTGTATGTTGCCTTTTGATCAGATTTGCAAGCTCTCTGTGTTTCGATGTGTTATGAACAAATGTAAGAATGGGAATTGCATGCTATTTATGCTTCCTGTTCCACAATTGCCTTTACTGTCTGAAGATACTTCAGACTTTATCAGACCAAAACAGCGGGGAAAAACCACATCATTTAGGACACGATGTTAGCAGAAAAGGCAAAATTATCAGCCGTAAATAAAAAGTGATGCCTCCTTCACACCAGCACAATGCAGCAGGAACGGGTAAGTGACAGTGTCTGCTGTTTGTACTACTGTCACGTCCTAATGGCACAGTTTTTGCCATGTCTGATAAAAATCCTTCCAGGGGAATAAATAGCCTTTAAAAAAAAAAAAACCCTCCTTACGCCTTCCTTCTCCCCATCCCACCTCTATATTTTTGGACTCAACTTTATGCACTGCTTAATTTTTTTAATTTTCCACTTCATAAATTGACGTTTCATATGCAATAATATCAATTTAATAAGACGTTTCATATGACGTTTCATTGATGTTTGGGGAAGTTCTTTACAAATGGGGACAGTGAAAAGGACCTACCTACCTACTTACTTTCTATCTTCTTCCTTCCTAGGAGTTATTTGTGAATAAATGTTGTGGAAGGTTGAGGACTGTCCATATGGGCACTGCTGGATAATACAGCACTATAATAAGTATTGTGGGAATCTTTGTTTTAAGCTAATTGTGGAAATTTATCAGAAGACTGCTCTAAAGGTCTCTAGTGTAGAAGTAATCCAAATTGTACATTGACCAGAGTAAAACAATATTTTTATTTTATTTTCACCTTAATTTTCAAAAACACCTCCCTTTTTGTGAGCTTTTGGTTGAATCAAAATGTTACCTTGTTTGGGTTTTGTTTTGTTTTTGTTTTTTGGTTCAAGTGCTAAACATCAGTCAAAAGGCAAGACAAAAAAATGCAGAATCTCCTAAGGGTACCTTGTTAAAGGCTTTAAGAAATATGTAGAGCCAACACGATGTAGTAGTTTGAACATTGGACCACGACTGGAGACCAGGGTTTGAATCCCTGCTCAGCTATGGACACCCACTGGGTGAACTTGGGCAAGCCACACTCTTTCAGTCTCATAGGAGAGCAGTGGCAAACCCTCTCTGAACAAATCCTGCCAAGAGAACCTAATGATAGGCTTGCCTTAGGGTCGCTTAAGTCGGAAATGACTTGAAGTTACACATCAACAAATAAAAAAGTACAGTTAGGATTTTTGCTATACTTCTGCAGCACATTGATAATACACATGGGCATGATGGGATGGGAGAGTATTACAGCTAGGCATCAAGCCAACACTATTTGAGGAGAAATCATGATCATAGTCTGTACATATTGAGAACATGGGTTTCTTTATGCCAATAGAGTAGTGTTGTAAAGATCTGAACATGTTAAAATTTTAGAAGAACTACGAGAGTAAGAGCAATTTGGTGGCTATTTCATCATTAAGGA
This sequence comes from Gambelia wislizenii, assembly GCA_030847615.1. NCBI lineage: Eukaryota > Metazoa > Chordata > Lepidosauria > Squamata > Crotaphytidae > Gambelia > Gambelia wislizenii. The sequence goes on from JAUMIR010000001.1 coordinate 343,569,803, forward strand.
GTTGAAGACGGTAGAAAATAAAAGGGTCAGAAAATCAGATCATGTATGCCCAATTGGGAATTGATAGTTGCTGTGAGCAGATATATCAGCCAATCCTGAAAGGAATAAAAAATGATTTTGTATTGCCAAGCCAAAATTAGTTTCTTTTCTAATGGGGAGAAGGATTTTTCTATAAAGAGAAATATTATTTTGGTTGAGATATATTATTTAATTGTTTTGGGGTTTTTTATATTTCAAATTAGATACATCATACACATGCAGTATACACGTATAGTTACATTTCCCCTGAACTGTTTCCAGATATAATCATTTGTGTAGGACACTAAAGCTTAATAGGAATAGGATTTCAGTTCAGAATTTTGCCTGTTGTAAGTGTCTTCACAATGTAAGAAGAGCCCTACTACATGAGACCAAAGGTTCATCTAGTCCAACATTCTATATTCTTAGTGGCCAGCCAGATGTCTGTGGGAAGGCCACAAGCAGAACATCAGGAAAATAGTGCTCTCCCAGTCATTTTGTCCAGCAGCTGGTGTACAGAGACATGTTTCCTCTGATCCTGGAAGTAACATAAGCCATAATGATTTGTAGCTATTAAAAATCTCATCCTGCATTACAGTAATTTGCTTAGTCCTCTTTTGAAGCCATCCCAACTGGTTTTCATCTGCATTTTGAGTTAGTGTCATTTTCCAGTCTAGTTGTTAAGACAATGGTAGTTCAACACATTTAGTGCTGTACAGTTTTAACTATGTGCTGTGTGAGGAAACACTACCTGTGTCTGTCTTGAATCATCTTCCATTCAGCTTCATTACTAGTCTCTCTCTCTCTCTCTCTCTCTCTCTCTCTCTCTCTCTCTGGCTTTTCTTCGCAAACGAAGATTCAGGAAGGACTCATCCCGCGCTTTCTACAAGCACGCTGTTGACTAAAAAGGCCAATCCGAGATAAACAAGTCCATTTGCCAAAAGCACAGCAGAAGGTCTCCTTGGGTGATGTTTCCAGGTTGTGATTCTTTCTGCGTTGTCGTTTCTCTTCAAGACTTGTTCGGCGTGAGTTCTCAAATAAGGCTGCAGCATTGTGGATAGTGCATCTCCATGCCTCCCGATGTGAGGCCAGGGCGGACCATTGTTGGTGATCAATTTGGCTGAGCCTGAGATGTTGTTTCAGGGAGTCCTTGTATCACTTTTTTGGAGCGCCCCTCTTACACTGACCCGTGGCGAGTCCACCATAGAGTACTTTTTTGGGGAGGCGATGGTCCTCCATCCTAGAAACGTGCCCTGCTCAGTGCAGCTGTGTTCTCAATATCATGGCCTCAATGCATTATAGATACTAGCACTATGAGCAAGGCAGAAAAATTTCTTCTTACCCACTTTCTCCATACTTTGATACACTTTAGTCATATTCCCCCCCCCCCTTACTGGCCCCTTTTCTACTCTTAAGAGCCCTGAACACAGTACAGGTTGTCTCCCATGTCCAAAATTCTTGGGACCAAAGGTATTTTGGATTTTGGAATGTTTCACATTTTGGAATACTTGCATATATGAACTATCTTGGTGATGGGATCCAAGTCTAAAAACAAAATTCATTTATGTTTCATATACACTTTATACACATAGCCTGAAGATGATTTTATACACAATATTTTTAATAATTTTGTGCATGAAATAAAGTTTGTGTACACTGAACTATCAGAAAGCAAAGGTGTCTCTATCTCAGCCATCCATGTGGACTATTTTGGATTTTGGAATATTTTGGATTTTACAATTCTGGACAAGGGGGACTTAACCTGTAACTCTCCCTTATATATGTAATTTTTCCAGTCTCTTTATCATTTTGGTTGTTCTTTTCTGTTCCCTCTCCGGCTCTACAGTATCTATTTCTCCACCATTTGGAAATATCCTTTTGATACTCTTTGCTGTTCCTTTCTATTTAGCTACCTTAAATAATTTGGTATCATCAGCAACCATGGTTTCTTCATTGTTCATCCTTAACAACAGACTGTTTATGGTGAGTTTATTATTACAATTCCCATAGTACCATTTTGTTACTCAGGCCTACTTTTATTGATATTAAAGACCTACATGTAATTGCTTTCTCCAGAAAAGTGGTAGGGTATATGTCACTCTGCCAATGTTTTGGGACTGTAACTCCTCTCAGCTGAGCAAGCTTAGCTGCTGTTGAGTGGTAAAAGGAGTGATAGGAGTTTCAGTCCAGCAAAACATTCCCCCTCCTGGCTTTAGAAATAAATGCCACATTCCTCAAAATCATGTTATTTCTTGGATTCAAGCTTAATTCAAGCATTACTAATCTTGGTGTGTTTATTTTTCCTTTTCCAGATGACAGTGGGAATTAACTTGTAACTAGTTCTGTGAGACTTACTGCCAATGATCTGCTGTTAATGTTATAACAGAAAGTCCTTTCCTCCTTTCCAGCCTTCCTTCTTATTGCATCCTTTTTGTTTTCATCAAGAAAAGTACAGCACAGTATATGGAACTGGGGCTTCTGACATTTGTTGTCCAGTTTTAGGAAATGTTTGCTCATAAGCTCAATGAAGACTACAGGCAACACCATTGGCAAACAAATATATTAAGTGAGCTTGCTTTGAATGTTTATCAGTTTTATTTCTGAAAACTATGCTAAGGATACTGACAGTACAGGCTGCATAATTTGTAGAGGCTAGTCAAGGAATTATTGGTGGGTGTATATGTCTGGGGATGTCCTCTCACAGAAGATCGTTTTTTTTTTTTAAAAAAAATACTTGTTATTTTGTGCCATCTGGTGAAATTTTTGATAAATTCAGATGTGAAGAAATAAAATGAAGACATCCACTAGAGATGACTTGTTGCAATAACAACATATTTTATCATTTGTTCAAAAATTTTATTTAGTTTTGAGGGAGTTAAATACTCTCTGTTACTGATTTTTAAGAAGTTTTTTTTCAGTGTCTGGCATGCGGTAAAGACTTTTGTTTTTCTCCAGGTTGTCTCCCACTCCTCTAGTTCTATACTCTCCCCTAAATCTTTTGCCCACTTAATCATTGAATCCTTCACGTTCTTTGTTTCTAACTCTCTATCCAAGAAAACATTATAAAGTTTCGCGATTCAGATGCTGGATGGCCATCTGTCAGGGATGCTTTGATTGGGATTTCCTGCATGGCAGGAGATTGGACTAGATGGCCCTTGTGGTCTCTTCCAACTCTACAATTCTATGACTGTCCTAATTTTCACAGGAATTTGATAGCACTTCTAAAAGTGCCTGCCTAGTCCATCATCAGTAATATAGAATTATAAATGAAAATGAAATGCAAGAAATGTTAGAGCTGTACTATAGTGAAATATTTTTCTGTTTGGCAGACTCCTGATTTGTTGAGGGTTCACCTGTCCTATACCTACCCCATTGGGGAGCACATTAGGGAGGTTAAAGTCTCCCATGCCTCTTGATACAAGCATTGTAAAGACAGCCCTGAACTCAGAAGGAATTGTACCAAAGAAGCTTGCTCCCTGAGACCTGTTTTCCCCTTCCTTCCTCTGGATTTTTTTGGATGTAACAGGAGGGCTCATCTTCTCCTTGGCCACAAAAGAAGGGACAAATGTGGGCAAATGGGAAAACCATGTAGTGTCTGAGGCTGTAGCCCAGAGTCTCTCAGGATGTATCTTCAGTCTGCCTAGAGACATCCTGCTGGTGGCTTCTAATTTTTAACTGAGTGAAATACAAGCTTTGTTATTTCTTATTCTCCTTGAATTATTATTTCACCTCTTCAAGCCCCAGATAGTTGGGGCCTTTGGGGTTGAAGCTGAAGCAGTGGGTTGTTCTTACTCTTCCATTCTCTTTCTGCAAGATTAGAGCATTTCTACCCAATGATAAGCCTACCCTATCTTCCTTCCTCACTACCTCTAAGGTCTGCAGGATAGCTATGTGAGGACACCTACCTTTAGAAACAGAAATTTCCAGTCAAGGATTTCCTTACAAAATAGCCTTCTGAAGAAAGCTCCTGTGGCAATTCAAGAACCAACCTATATGTTTCACACCCATGCTATAGAGTAAGGCTGCATTTTCAGGACTGCATCACAAGAATAATTCCTGTTGATATTTAGTTTTAAAACGACACTCTGGTCCCTCCAGGAGGTATCACTACTTGTAAGCAAACAGAGTGAGGGAGTGATATGAGGCACCATACCACTTTGTTTCACAGGGTCATTCCTTCATTCTTCTGTGAGATACTCTCAAAGATTCAGCAAAAATTTTCTTTCCAAAAGCAGCAATAGGTTGGAAAGCCCTTTCCCAATAAGCTGAAGACATTTCCTAAAGATGAAATCACTTCTTCCAAGAAAGAACAATCTCCAGCTTGTGAATATGCACGTTCCAAGATAGAAAAAGCCCTATTCATAGGCTTTGAAATAGTGGCCTCAAGACTGATGATGTTTTATATGCATTCTAATTGCTGATTTCCGTTTGAGTTGGGAATGGTAACTGCATGCCATCTGGCATACTTGAGAATACTGGGTAGGGTGCTCTCAGTGACTTTAGTCAGGCTAATATCGATTAAAGTGCTCAGCAGTAAGTATCTGCCTGACATGCTTGTAAAGTGGAGAACAGTGGGCACTGTTTAAAATGAAATCCACTGCTTTTTGGAATTAGAAAATAAATACATTGTAATCATTTGTTTCCAGTATACTAGGGCTTGTGTTAAGAAATCTTACAGGTGTGAATAATAGAATATATTTTAGAAGTGGGAAAACTTTTAAAACTAATTGTTTTCAATATAATACAAACATACTTATTTTATTGAATTGTAGGCAAGGGACAGTACCTAATTTCATCTGAGATCAATATGTGGTAAGGAAACTTTCCTAGATGTATGCAACAGAAATACTGAAGAAATTTAGTCAAGCTATGCACAACAGTGATGGATGTATTTTGTTTTATATATCTGACTTTTTCAGAGTAGCATAGGGAGGGTCCTGATTTAACCATAGAAGGACAATGTATATTGATCCATAATGCATAGTACAGTTGTCCCTCCACATTCACGGATTTGGGATTCACGGATTTAAGTATCCATGGCTTGAAAATATTCTTTAAAAAGTAATAATCCAAAAATCAAACCTTGATTTTGCCATCTTATATAAGGGACACCATTTTGCTATGCCATTGTGTATAATGGGACTTGAGTATTCACGGATTTGGGTATTCACGGGGGGTGGGGTCCTGGAACCAAAACCCAGTGAATGTGAAGGGACAACTGTAATTCCTTTTTTTCCAGGGCAGAAGTATGTTGTAGGTATTTTTAAAATGTCCTTTCAGTTCTCCAACATAGATTTGCTTTTGTGATACATTCCTAGCCCATAGTAATTCATACCTGGCCAATTAAGATTAATCGTGTGAGCTGCACATTGGACAACTTCCTTTATTTTTCTGTATTACTGAGCAGCCAGAATATTCACATTCTTCATGTATAGCTGGAGCTCTAGGAAATGATTAACAGTTTTGTTGTAAGGACTGAATTGGTAATAATTGTCCAGGACCTCTGATACACCCCACTCATTAAGCTTTCCCATTAAAATAATATTGTTGATCATTGCTGTAGTTAAGTAGGTGATCCAACCATAACATAGTCCTGCCAGTTGTAATGCCTTAAAATATGTCACATTCAGCCTAATTTCTTACCTGTAGGTTGCATGGCGAATGCATTAGGAGAGCAGAACATTCAAAACCACAGATGTCCCTAACATACTGTTTCTATTCTTGTGTAATTGTTGTCACTACAATGGAGCAGTGCTTTAGACAAATTGGGCTGTTTTTCTGTGTGCTATTTTGTAAGAGAATGTCCATTCTCTTACAAATACAATACAAGAGTCCATGGGTGGCCCTCATATAGCTTTATATTCTTGCAGGAACCAGTACCACATGTTCTACATCAGTGGTTCTTAATCTTTTCTTTTCTTTTCTTGTGGCTGGATTGGATTGAATGGCAATGTGCAGGCCCAACCAGGCAGCCTTTGCCTTGGCTCCTGTCATGTGGTGCTCCACTGCAGGCAGGAGGTGGGCTGAGCAGCCTTCAAGCCTTTGCAGACCTCCTGTGAGGACATTGCAGACCCCTGGGGGTCCCTGGACTGCAGGTTAAGAACCACAGGTCTACATCATATACTTACTGATAATATCTTGGGCTGGGACATTAAAACCTCCACCATCCTCCCTCTCCTGAGCAACTAATCAAGAGCTTCACATAGTCTGATGCACACTGTGCTAGCAGATAAATTGGTGGAAGAATCAAATGCACAGCAAAGCCTTGATATGTAGTGCGTTCTGAAGGTAGCTTAAATCCTATTGATGAGACAATACCCTGCTCCTCAAAAAAAGGTCTCATTGGATGTGTTCAAATGTTATAGTAAGCCATGGTGCTATGAACAACTGACTGACTGTAGCAAAGCAGCATGCTGGTGCTTACAGTGGGAGTGGTTAAACAAACTGGACCAAATAAGACAGAAAAATAACAATTGTTGTTTGTTTTGTGTCTTCAAGTTGTTTCCGACTTATGGCAACCCCAAGGTGAACCCTTCTTGGCAAGATTTGTTTAGAGGCGATTTGCCTGTGCTTTCCTCTGAGGGTGACAAAGTGTGATGTGCCCAAAGTGACCCCCCAGTGGGTTTCCATGGCCAAGCCAGGATTTGAAGCCTGGTGTCCAGAATCATAGTCCAGCATTCAAACCACTGTACCATGCTGGCTCTTAACTATAGACAAACTTATTTCTCTGGCTTTTCAGGCAAGTGACAAGCCAGAATGCCAGCTCCTACTAAATTTGCACATCATGATAAAGATATTATGGCCTGAAGGGCTTTGGTTTGTTCAGTTACTGCTGATCAAGCAGCAAGAGCCAGCATAATGGCTCATGCACAAACTGTAATTCTATTGAATTCTTTCTTGTGATTTGTGAACCCAATATTACATCAGTGATTGAAGCAAAATAGGTATTGAGTAGTTCTGCCTTTTCATTATGATCTGTTAGCATTTTACCAGCCTTATTGCATAGTGGCCCTACTGCCTCCTTGGTTGTCTCTTGCCTCAAATGTATCTGAAAAAAACCCTTTTTGTTACTCTTTTCTTGTCTATCCAGTCCCAGATTATTTTGAGCTTTAGCTTTCCGTATACTATTCCAGCAAGCTTGGGCTACACATTTGTACTCTTCCTTTGTAATCTGTCCTTTCTTTCTCTCTCTCTCTCTCTCTCTCTCTCTCTATATATATATATATATATACTCCTTTTTCTTTTTACAATTGTCCCTTCATATTCGCTGGGGTTTGGTTCCAGGACCCGCCGTGGATACCAAACAGTGAATACTCAAGTCCCTTTATATGCAATGGGATAGTGAAATGGTGTCCCTTATATAAGATGGCAAAATTAAGGTTTGCTTTCGGGATTATTATTTTTTAAAGAATATTTTCAAGCTGTTAATGCTTAAATCCGTGGATACCAACTCCATGGATATGGAGGGACAACAGTACTGTACTTCCTCCTTGAGTTCGTTGTACAGCCACATTGGCTTTTTCAGATGTTTCCCATTTTTCTTTTTTCCATGGAAGTGTTTGTGACTGTGCTTTTTGCAACTCATTCTTCAAGAACTTCCACCTTTGCTGGGTGTCTTTTTCCTTTACATGTCTAGCCAATGAATTCCACCCAGTAATTCTGTGTGCTTGTTAAAATCAGCTTTCCTGAAATCCAAGCTCCCTGGTTGACTACGGTATATTCTACTTTGCCCAGGCCCAGAATTGTGAATTCTAGCATTACATGGTAACTTCCCCATAATAATAATAATAATAATAATAATATTTTATTTATATCCCGCCCCTCTGCCACGCAATCGGGGCGGCTTACAATATAAAAACCCCATACTCACAATACCCTAGCCCACCCACCCCTTAAAATAATATTAAATTACAAAGGATTAAAAACATGCATTAATCAAAATATATATAAATTAGAAGAAAAAAAATTTAAAACATACAATCGTAGCCTAGAAAGGGCAGCTGAGTCTTGGGCCAGGATAATTATTCAGGAAAGGCCTGCCGGAAAAGATCCGTCTTGACAGTACTTGCCATAAAGTACTGACTACTTTTAGTCCAGTGACAAACTCCTCCATATTAGGATCAAGTCCAAGATTGCTGATCCCCTTGTTCCTTCCTCTGCCTTTTGAAATAAGAAATCTGTAAGGCACATCAGACATTTGTTGGAGATCCTATGCTTAGAAGAGTTAGTCTCCCAACAGATATCAGGGTAATTGAAGTTCCCCATAATTACTAATTCTTGCAGCTTTGAAATTTCTGAGATTTGTTTCTGAAAAGCATCATCCACCACCTCTTCTTGGTTTGGTGGCCTACAGTAAACTCCTGCAATGTTGCATTTATTTATTTCTCTATTTATTTTTATCCAAATGCTGTTAGTTGGTCTACTCTGATCATTCTTGTGGATTTCTATACAACTGAATATGTCTTTCACATATAATGCTACTCCCTCTCCTTTTCTACCACATCTACATTCTTTTTGAATAGGCTATACCCTTCAATTGTAATATTCCACTCACAGGAATAATCTCACCAAGTCTTCTGTTATGCCTATAAAGTCATATTTACCTTCCTGCACTACGACTTCAAACTCATCTTGTTGGTTTCCCAAACTCTGTGCATTGGTGTATACACATTTGAAGCCTTCCTTGTTCTCACCTATTAATTTACTGTCATTTTTTCTATGGATCCCATTCTCTCCCTCAACTTCTTCTCTAGAATTCATATCCTTGTGTTTAGAGCTTGCATTTGGATTGTTTGAGCTATCATCTCTAACTACCAAATGGTTTAGTTTAAAGCTCTCTGGATCAGACTTGCCGTGCTATTACCAAAGACATCCTGCCCAGTCTTTGTGATGTGTAGGCTCTCTGTAGCCAGTAGTCCTTTGTCTAAGAAGTGAAGACTGTGGTCCCAGAAGCCAAGCCTCTCCTGTCTACATCATTTACACAGCCAATCATTCACTTTTAGTATCTTTCTGTCCCTGTGTAGTCTTCTATCCTTCACTGGTAGAAGTGACAAGAATACCACCTGTGCCTCAAACCCCTTTACCTTCCTGCCCAAAGCTTCATAGTCAGGTGATCTGTTCAAAGGCGTTCATGGCTATGTCATTGGTAACCACAGGAATAAGGAAAAAGGGGGTATTGATTGTGTTGTTTATGAGTTTTGGCAAGTTGCCTTCCTGGATGCGCACTAGGAAGATGGCACACTTCCAGATTCATTTTATAAGGCAGGCACACAGGTGCCTCTGTACCTCTAAGCAGTGAGTCCCCAACCACCAGCAGCTTTCTTTTCTTCTTTTTGTGGTTGGTGGTTATCTTGACTCCTTCTTTGGCATGTGGTATCCTTTGTTGTTGGTTTCCTGTTTGAGCATCTTCACTGCTGCTATCCTCCTGAAGATACAGGAAGTGATTGCTTAGTTGGAGAGGTTCTGAATCCCTTCTGTACAGTATGCTCCCGACAGTGATTTTCCTTTAGGGGGCTTCCTCACTGTTACAGGCCTCTTAATTTTCCTTGGCAGTTTCTTCCTATTGGTTTTGTATGATCAATTCTCGCTGTGTTCTATCCAGGAAGTCCTCTTGTTCTCTGTAGCATTGAAGAGCATTGAAGAGACATGGCACATAGCTGTAGTGTACTGACCTTCTCTTCCAAGAGAGCTACCAATTTGCACTTGCTGCAGGTGTAGTTGGTGATGTTTACTGGTAAGAATATAAACATTGTACATACGTTGCAGCAGACAATTATGGATCCTCCTGCCTCCATCTCTTGAGAATAATTCTCTTCCCTTGTTCCCTTCTCTACAGAGTTGTGTTGCTTCTTGATTTCCCCCATATTCCTTGAAACTTGCTTCTATGGCAGCTCCATCATGAAATTTAGCAGCATCAACCCAATTGCTCCAGGGCTGCCCCAGTATCGCCTCTGGACTAGGCAGGGACCTGCGCTTCTTGACAGTCACAATTGCCGCATTGTATCTGTACTGGCCTTGTTATATCTAGGGAGGGGGGTTCTTTGTGGAGCTGAAGGGAGTCAGGGAACAAAGGGGAAAAGCTGTTGGCCCTGACTGTTGATTCTGCAAACTTCCACCGCTGCCCTCTCTTCCTGCCTTTGTGCGTCTCACCACTTCACTGCCACCATAAGAACTGTGTGCCTGTCTTCTTCTCTGGTGGTGGAACATAGCTTTGGCCCCTCTTTTTGCTCTGTTCAGTTTTTGTATTTATATGTTTGCTTCTGCAGCTAGTGCTAGTTCTAATAAATACTGGGTTTATTTAAATCTTCCAGATTTGGCTACAATCTTACGTCTCTGGAGTAGGCCTCATACATTATTTTTACACTAAGTTTTCAACCTACAGTTGTATATATTCTTTAGTACTGCTTCTTCCCTACTATCTCTGAAAGTGTATTACAGAAAAATAGGGTCCAACTGCATGTTGTTTCAAAATGTGATTAGGACCTTTCTTATCAACCACAGGGGTGAGGAGCTAATCCACTTGGGCTGCAGTGTGGGAGTGTTGGGCAGGGGGAGTTTATCCTTTTTTATCCTGTGTTGTGATCCTGATCCAGATATCACTAGCTAAAAGGATATGTAGAGGCTGCTTATTTTTAACAGTTCTTTTCACTCTTTGGTGGCAAGGATTGTCCCTTGTGTGTAACCTTTTTGTTTCTAAAATGTCAAAGAAGTAGCCCCTGGCCCAGGCTTTCCAATCTTTTGTTTCAGCCATTCTGTCTCTGATGCAGTCTGTTGTAGGGAATAGGAGATCTGTCGTTTAGGAAGACTCTAGAATGTTCATAGTTATACTGTACACATTTGCTCTGCATGTGCATAGCGGTACAGCATACAGTGGAAGAGGGAAGGCAGCTTCTGTGCTATTGCACTTGCTTGTGAGAGCTCTCTTCCATGCTCTCATCCTCTCATTCCTGTGTTTCAGAAAGTCTGCTGACTGCAAGGAATAAGGTGACTCCCTTCTAAAGTGTGGTGAAAATGTGAAAGGGTTGAGGGACTCAGCACCCTTGTTTCATTTGTTTGGACCAGCTTGAGCTGAACAAATGGGGCTTGTGTCCTTTAAGGAAGGAGCTGCTCCAATCATGGTGAACGCTATAATGATAACTGGCTTTGTTGGCAGACAGTCACCACTGTTCTTTCCTTTCCTGCCTGGTATTTTCAGTGTCTGCAAAGAGAACATGCTGATTCTTCCTTCACTCATGAAGCCGAAATCCATGGACACAGACTTTCTCAAAAAAGTTTCTTGGGATGGAAGAATGTGCTTCTACTGGACTGCATGCTATGTAAGCATATCTTATTCCCATACTTTTCAATTTTCTGTCTTATCCTAGGTCCTCAGTTTCTGTGACAGCCAAGAAAGTTGATGTATGTATATGTTTGTGTATATGTATATGTATACATGGGCCTTTGTGCCTCTCTGCTCCTTCAAAAGCTTGTCCATGTACTCTTAATATGGGGTAAAATACTTGTGAAACATATGCTGAGCCATCTTTGTTTTAACTTGTCAGGTCATGTTTTCATGATCACTAAACCGATTAATGAGCTATTAAAATAAATCAGCCATACCAATGTATACAAGTTAAAGTATGGGTAAAATTTTGTTATTTATATTGTTTTAATGCAGGCATGTAGATGAAAGTAAGAGTCTGTACCGCATTACTGATTATGAATACAAAATTAGGAGCAGCATTTATTTTAGGTTAGTTAATCCTGGGTAAAAAAAATAATGACCCTTATGCTTTTTGCCTTCTTGCTGCCTTCTTTTTGGACTGAGAATTGTAGCTCATTGGCATTTTTAAAATTAGTGCTCCTGTAGATTCCTTGTTGCACTCCTCATATACAAAACATCATTGACCATTCTCTTCTAACTTTGGGATAACACATTATTTTAATTTAACACTTGCCTATAAATGAAGAAAACCAGATCTCTCTTCATTATTAATTGAAAAAGGAACTATGGTTACTTTTCATTTTTACATTATGTTCAGTGTTTGGGCAGCAACATTCAAAAGTTAGACATACAGAGGACCATGTTTGCAAAAGCATAAATGGGATCCATCTTCAAGACTACTTGTTGCTTCTAAATGTGAATCACACTTGGCCATTATTTTCTGTAAGGTGTTACCAGTGGAAAGGGTGCATGATGGCAAAATGGAGAACAGGTGTTACATTGCAACTTCTTGTCTCTGGTGCAGGTCAGCAAAAGTTACATAATGCAATATAAATGTTCTAACTTCTGCACAGCATTCTGGAAATGAACATACCTGATCTTTAGAAAAATTAGAAGGAAGGAAAAACTAGTAATGCTTGTTCTGTAATGGGAATAGGTAATACTGTATAAAACAGTGGAGAAGATCATGTAACCTTCCAGATATGGCTGAACTGCAACTCCTACCATTTCTCACTATTAGCTATGCTGGCTGCCGAGAGTTGTCATCCAGCAGCATTTGGAGGGCCACATGATTTCTACCCTGATGTCAAAAGAGAATTAAAACTATCACAAAACATGTTGACTTAAGTAGCCTGACCTATTCATTATAACATCAGCAGCTTGATAGTTCAGGCAAGTGGTTCTCCAGTTTCATCATAATAAGTCAATAATAACATGTTTGAGCCACTCCAGCATAACTCATATAAAACACTATCTTTAAAAACTATGCCCTTCATTATTGCTATAATGAAAGCACTAATTTATATTGGGGGGGTAGCCTAAGTTATCACCCCCATAGGAAAATTCATTGAATGCCAAGGGGACTCTGCTAGGTAGCAACAGAACCAAGATGTTGAAGGCTTCAGGATAAAAAGATATAGTAGCTCAAAACTGGCAAAAACTGTGGGCCTGGATGAGATGTTATGTTAAGTTTCCCAGTTGAAGTTTATTGTTGGAGCTCGGTGAGGTTATCAGGGTGAAGGCACTGTCAGATGGGAGAGAAGAATGCTGAGGTGATGTGAACATCAGGCATCTTGCCCCCCACTTCTGAGAGAAGAGGGCCAACCAAGTATATCAGTGATTCCCAAAGTGGGCACTACCACCCTCTGGTGGGTGCTACAGCGATCCAGGGGGGCGGCGATGACCACAGGTGCATTTGGGGGCGATGAATAACTATAAGGGGGCAGTGAAAGCATAAAAGAAAGAAGAGAAGATTTAGAAAAATTGATTTATGTGTTCCGCTCATAACACTTAATTTTTCTTTGAACAACATACTGGACTTTGGCTTGGTTCCCGCATACTCCCTCACTCGCATTGAGGTATGTGCAATCACACACTGCTACTGTTCATGTGGTGCCACTGAATTGCTATTCCAAAACACATGAGCACTACAAGCATTGCTGCGGGCAACTGCCACTCGTGCGCTTGGTCGATCGCACGGCCAAAGCCTGGAATGGCAGCGGCAGTACTGGCTACTGGCAGTACTGGCTACTGGCAGTACTACTAGCAGATTTTGGAGCACAGTATGAATCAGGAGATTTCCCGTAATTATTACAGGAAAATTATGGCGTAATATAACTCTAAGGACTTTTTCGGACAGAGAAATACACCGCAAGGAGGGTCGTCCCTCTTGCGATGCTGCTGCGCGGCAGGGGGGCATGTTTCGTATGACGCTGTCCCCCTGCCGATTCTGTTCCAGAACAGATCGCAGCTCCAGCATCATATTTGGCTGTTTCATGGTCAACTTCCGTGATTAAGAAACGGTCAACTATGACACTGGAGCTGCGATCTGTACCAGAACAGAATTGGCAGGGGGACGGCATCATACGAAAGGCCCCCCTGCCGTGCAGCAGCATCGCAAGAGGGACGACCCTTATTGCGGTGTATTTCTCCACCCGAAAAAGTCCTAAGTTAGATTGTTGTGATATTGTGACAAGTTAAAGTTAACTAACAAATAGTGTGACTATAATTGGTGAGTATTATTTATTTATTTTGTAATAATTATATGCGCTTTACAATTAATAATCTCATGTTTATTTCATTAGTATTTATTTTAGTTTGTTTTTTACAAAAATATTTCAAAAAATTACAACAAAAAATTAATTAAAAATATATCCATAAAATTTTTATTTTTTCTACAGATAATAATGGCTCAACCAAAGAAAAAATGTAGACAATATAATATCGAATATTTGAAATATGGCTTTATTGAGTCGCCTGTAAACAATACATTACCAATGTACCTGATTTGCCAAAACGTTTTATCAAACGAAGCTATGAAGCCTTCCAGACTACAAGAACATTTGACTAAAATTCATGGTGATAAAAAAGATAAGGATTTATCTTATTTTCGAACACTAAAAGAAAAATTTATCAAACAACATTGGCAAAACTCTTTTCAACCGCAACCACACAAGAGGGCGATGGCTTGCTTGCTTCTTACAATATTTCGTTAATGATTGCCAAATCGGGAAAACCTCATACTATTGGTGAAGAATTAATTATACCGGCTATTGGTGAAATAGCACGTACTGTGCTACACAAGCCAGCATCTGATATTATCAAGAAAATTTCATTGAGCAATAATAATACAGTACAAAGAAGAATTGATGAAATGGCTCAAGATGTTGAAGATTCATTGTGTGGCTATTTAAAAACATCTCGGTTTTCTATTCAACTTGATGAGTCAACTTTGTTAGGAAATGAAGCTTTACTTTTAGCTTACATGCGGTTCACAAAGGAAGAACAAATTTGCCAAGAATTTTTATTTGCTAAATATTTGCAAACTGATACTAAAGGAGAATCAATATTTCATGCATTGGATAAGTTTTTTAAAGAAAAAGAAATATCTCTGAGTAATATCTTATCAGTACCCACAGATGGTGCTCCAGTGATGGTAGGGCGCTACAGGGGTTTTCTTGCATATTTAAAAAAAGAGGTGCCGAATGCATTCACAGTATAGTGTATCATCCATCATCAACATCTAGTTGCCAAAAATTTAAGTGTACGCCTACATAATTAATTACAATGTGTAATTAAAGCTATCAACACAATCAGAAGCAAATCATTGAATGACAGATTATTTAAACAGCTTTGTATTGAAAATGATGAAGAATTTAATAGTTTGCTGCTTCATACAGAAGTTCGTTGGTTGTCAAAGGGTGCCTGTTTTTGAAAGATAAAAATGATGCTTTACGATCCAATTTAAT
Organism: Gambelia wislizenii; assembly: GCA_030847615.1. Lineage (NCBI taxonomy): Eukaryota > Metazoa > Chordata > Lepidosauria > Squamata > Crotaphytidae > Gambelia > Gambelia wislizenii. The sequence continues at coordinate 343,584,992 of JAUMIR010000001.1, forward strand.
TCAATCCAAATGTGACATTGCTTACTGGACTGACTTGTTTCAAAAATTTAATGAAAGCAATCTTCAGCTTCAAGGTGATGCACTGAATTTAATAAAAACAAAATCTGTTATTTCTGCATTTGTGACAAAACTTCTGTACAAACGAAATTTTGGATGAGGGGAATTCAGCCAGTTCCCAAATTTATCAGGAGCAGATAAAAAAGATGAACACATACTTTCTTATTGTGAGCACTTGGATGCTCTCCATTCAGATTTTAATCAATGATTTGATGATATTTTTAAAATGAACATACCTGGTTAGATTTTGGATCCATTTTCAAGTGCAAACACAGAAGAATCTCCACAGTTACAAGAAGAACTAATGGAAGTAACTACAAATGATGAATTGAAATTTAAATTCAAAAGCGGCTACCAACAATTCTAGCTGCAAAAGGAGATCTCTATGGCTTATCCTGAAATATGGGCTGTAATTCAAAAGTTCTGAATTGCATTTCCTTCATCATATTTAGTGGAACGTGGATTCAGTGCGGTAACCAAATTTATTAACAAAAAAGGAAACTGATTGCAAATAGTCAATCGCGGTGATTTAAGATTACTGCTGACGAAAATAGAGTTGAGGATTACTAAATTGGTAGCAGCATACCAGGTTCATCCTTCTCATTAAGATGATTTTGAATGTTTTAACTTTTTTTGTATTACCTTTCTATTCTGAGTTCAATAAATAGTTTCATAATTTCAAACTTCAGTATTTCTAATGTACATCTTTCTTTACTATATTTTGCAAAAAAGGTAGAAACATTCATACATATATCGTTCTGTTTAATTGCTATTAAAAAATTTTAAAAAATAATTTCTGGGGGGTGCTGAGTAATATTTTTTTCTGGAAAGGGTGCCACTTTTTTTCTGGAAAGTGGTTCCCTTTCCAGAACCACTGGGAACCACTGAAGTATATCATAGGCCAGTAGCACCATCTGTGCTCTCTTGCAAACAGCACCATCTCCTCTAAAGACACATTGCTGGTGGGAAAGCTAGTGTGAACACCTGACACATCTTTTACCTCTAAATTATGGGATGGATAGGACAAAATTGAGAATGAATTTGCAGAATACATGAATAGAAAAAAAAAACAATTGCTGTAGGCCTTTACTGTGCAGTTGCCACTAACAGGTCTCTGGGGGAAATGGGAATGCTGGAGGGAAACAGCTGGCCATCAACTCTCCAGAGATATTCAGGATGGGCTGCTGAAGATGATCTTCTGCACGTGCCATCAGCCTGTATGCCTGCGACAGCTGTGCCTAGAAGAGAAAAGGTCTGATTGAAAACCACAGCTGCCATTTCCTGTAAGGGCATTGAGAATAGGCCTTTTAGACATTGAAAATGAAAGGAACTGCTATCCAAAGCTCTGTTTGGGCTTCTTACAGAGCAATCTTATATCAGTTTTAGCATTTCAGAAAGGGGTATAAGGAGAATTCTTCTTAAGGTTAAGAGGGATGGCATGCATAACTTTCTTGATGTGACGCTCAGACTAAAGAATGAGTTTGAATAGTTGGTTAGGTGTGCAGGATACTGTGTGAAGAAGGTAGGAGTGAATTACAGCCCCCCTCCCCAATTCCAGTGGGGATATGTTCCTGGACTTACCATTTATAAGTTCGTAAACCATGGGTAATAGCAAATCCTATTAAAATAAAGGACTTCTGGTACAAACATACCATAGAGTTGTGTTGGAGGACCTAGTGATTCCTAGAGGGGATACCTCTTTAGGCATTTTACAGCATAATTCTATGGTATGTGTCCCTATTTTTTCAGCCATTGATAACTGAAACCACGGTTATTGGTTCTGCAGATATGGTGTTCCAGGAGGGACCTGTACTGTATAGCTGCTGTGTGACAATGAATCACTTCTCCTTGTAGTCAGAGGAGTTAGCAAAATTTATTTTCCTGGGTAGAAGAAAGAAGCAGATTTTGATTGTCAATCTTCCATGTCTCATACTAAAATATACATTAGGAGCCCCCTTTAATTGTGCCTAGTATCCTAGTGTGACACAGAAATCTGAGATGGCTGATCAGTGTTAATATAATAATATAACCCAATAGGCCTTTGCATATCCAGATGAAGATGCCTGCAGCCAAAATGTAACTTCTGCAGAACATCCTCCTACTTTGAATGTATTCCTATCTCTTTTGTATAAGAAATCTCTTCTTCTTCATGGCTCTGTGCCTCACACAATTGGCATCTTCACGCATGTGCAGATCAAACACAGAGCTTAGTAACTTTTTGGCTGCTCAGAAACATGGTCAAATCTTCTTCTCTTCTCCAAATGGTGGAACCACGGAGAAGGAGATTTGACCACGTTTCTGAACCATTAGAACAGGATCCACCCAAACATCCAACTCACGATGGAAAAAGAAAAGGAACATTGCCATTCTTGGATGTCCTGGTCATCCAAAAACCAAGCCAACGTTTAGGACACAAGGTATACAGAAAACCTACACACATGGACAGATACCTACACAAGAACTCCAATCATCACCCAGGACAAAAAAAGAAGCGGGATAAAAACATTGGTAGACCCTGCGAAAAGGATCTGCAAACCCCACTACCTGGAGGACGAACTGAAACACCTAAACTGGGCTTTACAGGCTAATGGTTACTCCAGCTCAGACATCTTGGACAGGGACCGCACAGAGGAACTGGCTGGGGAGGAGAGGGTCACTCCACAGACACAGGAGGTAGACAGCTGGAAGAATGTCACACACAGAACAAGAAAATCCAGGGATACTTCGAGCAGCTTGCAGCTACAGAATCGATTCGAAGCCCTCTCTCTTATAAAGGACAATGAGGAAGAACAGCATGGACAGACTTCAGGGGCAGAGCAGGGGACCTTGAGAGGACAACCGCAAGGAACAGCAGCAGCGAAGCCTCGGCAGAGGCGTGTGGTGGTGGTGGGAGACTCTTTGCTGCGAGGTACAAAAGCAGTGGTTTGTGGGCCTGACAAGATGTCTCGGGAGGTGTGTTGTCTCCCTGGGGCAAAGATCCGTGATGTGACGGAGCGGCTAACAAGACTCGTCAAGCCTACGGATCATTACCCCTTCCTTTTGGTCCATGTGGGAACCAATGATACTGCAAGGCACAGCTTTCCGAAGATCAGAAGAGATTATGAGGCTCTGGGGAGGAAGCTGAAAGAAATGGATGCACGGGTTGTCATCTCGTCTCTTCTGCCAGTTGAAGGGCATGGTCCAGGAAGAGAGAGGAAAATAGCCGACGTAAACAACTGGCTCCGTAGATGGTGTCGCCGAGAACAATTTGGATTTTTGGATCATGGGCTGCGCTTCCATGAGGGGAGACTTCTGGCAAGAGATGGGGTGCATCTCACACCAGTTGGCAGAAACGTTTTTGCCTACAGTCTCAAGAATTTGATCTGGAGGGCTTTAAACTGAGTCATATGGGGGAGGGAGACAGTATTCTGGAAGGCAAAAGAGCTGGAGAAAATAGTCAAGCTGTCATAGAGGGAACAAGGCAAACAGTGCAAGGACCCAAGAGTGGGAGGCAAAAAAACTTGCACAGGCAGCAAGTAAAGGGAACACATGGTCTTAGATGTCTCTACACTAATGCACAGAGCATGGGAAATAAGCAAGGTGAACTTGAACTCCTTGCACTACAAAACAAATATGATATAATAGGCATTACTGAAACCTGGTGGGACGAGTCTCATGATTGGAATGTAGGAATAGAGGGGTATAACCTTTTTAAGAGAAACAGGCCAAACAGGAAAGGAGGAGGAACAGCATTATATGTCAAGGATATTTACACCAGTGAAGAGATTCATGACATCAATACTGGAAGTCAGGTGGAGAGCATCTGGATAAAAATTAAAGGGGAGGGAAACAACACGGATGTTATTGTGGGACTCTACTACAGACCCCCAAATCAGATGGAGGAATTGGATGATGCCTTTCTAGAACAGATGAACATATACAGAGAAAGGAGAGATGTAGTAGTGATGGGTGACTTCAACTATCCTGATATTTGCTGGCAATCTAACTCAACCAAAACTTCAAGGTCTAGCAAATTCCTTACTTGCCTGGAAGACAATTTCACCATCCAAAAGGTGGAAGAGGCAACAAGGGGGTCAGCTATTTTAGATCTGATCCTAACCAATAGGGATGACCTGGTTAATGGGGTGCAAGTGGTGGGATCCTTAGGTAAGAGTGATCATGTTCTCCTGGAGTTTGTTATAATTGAAAGGAGAAGCCAGGCATAGTCAGACACGCATTCTTGACTTTAGGAGAGCTGATTTCAAAAAACTCAGGGAAATACTGGGGGTGATCCCATGGTCAGGAATACTAAAAGAGAAGAGACCTCAAGACGGATGGGACTTTCTCAAAAGGGAGATACTGAAGGCACAATTTCAAACAGTACCATTGAGGAAGAAAAATGGGAGGTGTCTCAAGAAACCAGGATGGATGACTAAAGAATTTCAACGGAGCTAAGTTTTAAACGGAACATGTATAAGAAATGGAAAAAGGGGGAAATCACCAAAGAAGAATTCAAACAGATAGCGAACACATGTAGGAGTAAAGTCAGAAAAGCTAAAGCACAGAATGAGCTCAGGCTTGCTAGAGAGGTTAAAAATAATAAAAAGGGTTTTTTGGGGGGTATGTCCACAGCAAAAGGAGGAAGAAGGAAATGGTTGGGCCACTACGTGGAGAAGATGGCAAAATGCTAACAGGGGACAGAGAAAAGGCAGAATTACTCAACACCATCTTTGCCTCAGTGTTTTCAGAAAAGGTAAAGGGGGACCAACCTGAGGATAAAGGTACAGAAGACACAACAGGGGATATCCGGCACAGAATAAGCAAAGAGGTAGTACAGGGATACCTTCTTAATCTAAATGAATTTAAATCTCCAGGACCTGATGAACTACATCCAAGAGTATTAAAAGAGCTGGCAAATATAATCTCAGAGCCATTGGCAATAATCTTTGAGAACTCCTGGAGAACAGGAGAAGTCCCAGCAGACTGGAGGAGGGCAAACGTTGTCCCCATCTTCAAAAAGGGGAAAAAAGAGGATCCCAACAATTATCGTCCAGTTAGTCTGACATCAATACCAGGGAAGATTCTAGAGCAGATCATTAAACAGAGAGTCTGTGAACATTTAGAAGGCAATGCCATAATCACAAAAAGTCAACATGGGTTTCAGAGTAAGAAATCATGCCAGACTAATCTGATCTCTTTTTTTTCTTTTTTTTTTTGATAAAATGACCAGCTTAGTAGATGAAGGGAACGCTGTGGACATCGCATACCTTGATTTCAGTAAGGCCTTTGACAAGGTTCTCCATGACATTCTTGCAAACAAGCTTGTAAAATGTGGGCTAGACAAGTTAACTGTTCAATGGATTTGTAATTGGTTGATGGGCCGAACCCAAAGGGTGCTCAGCAATGGCTCCTCTTCATCTTGGAAAGATGTGACCAGTGGGGTGCCACAGGGTTCTGTCCTGGGCCCAGTGCTATTCAACATCTTTATCAATGACTTGGATGAGGGAATTAGGGGCATACTTACCAAATTTGCAGATGACACCAAATTAGGAGGAGTAGCTAATACCCTGGAGGACAGGATCAACATTCAAGATGACCTGGATAAACTGGAGAGCTGGGCCAAAGCTAACAAAATGAAATTCAATACGGAGAAATGTAAGATACTGCACTTAGGGCAAAAAAATGAAATGCATAGATATAGGATGGGGGAGACCTGGCTGAATGAGAATACGTGCGAAAGAGATCTAGGAGTCCTAGTAGACCACAAGTTGAACATGAGTCAACAGTGTGATGCGGCAGCTAAAAAGGCCAATGCGATTTTGGGCTGCATGAATAGAAGTATAGTGTCCAGATCAAGGGAAGTAATAGTGCCACTCTATTCTGCCTTGGTCAGACCTCACCTAGAATACTGTGTCCAGTTCTGGGCACCACAATTCAAAAAGGATATTGACAAATTGGAGCGTGTCCAGAGGAGGGCGACTAAAATGGTGAAAGGTCTGGAAACCATGCCCTATGAGGAGAGAATTAGGGAGCTGGGTATGTTTAGTCTGGAAAAAAGACAGTTAAGAGGTGATATGATAGCCCTGTTTAAGTATTTGAAGGGGTGTCACATTGAGGATGGAGCAAGCTTGTTTTCTGCTGCTCCAGAGACTGGAACACGGAGCAATGGATGCAAGCTCCAGGAACAGAGATTCCACCTCAACATTAGGAGGAACTTTTTGACAGTAAGAGCTGTTCGGCAGTGGAACGCACTCCCTCGGAGCGTGTTGGGGTCTCCTTCCTTGGAGGTCTTTAAACAGAGGCTGGATGGCCATCTGTCAGGGATGCTTTGATCAAGATTTCCTGCATGGCAGGGAGGTTGGACTGGATGACCCTCGTGGTCTCTTCCAACTGTGCAATCCTATGATTCTATGATCACAAGAGTGGCCAGGCCCAGGAAAAACCACAGGAGTGAAGAAAAACAACCACCCAAAGGGAAGGTATTTTTACCATACATCGAAGAAGTCACAGATAGAATAGGGAAATGGATAAGGAAACACAACCTCCAAATGATCTACAGACCAACCAAAAAAATCCAAGAAATGCTATGCTCAGCGAAGGACAAAAGAGACCCTCTCACAGGTGCAGGAGTTTACTGCATACCATGCAGCTGCGGACAAGTCTATACAAGGACCACAAAATGCAGTGTGCAAACACAAACCAAGGAACATGAGAGACACTGCAGACTGCGTGAACCAGAAAAATCAGCAGTAGCAGAACACAGTGTAAACCAACATGGGCAAAAAGTGGTATTTGAAAAGACTGAAATTCTAGACCAGGCTAATAACTATCAGGTCAGAATGCATAGGGAAGCTATTGAAATCTACAAACACCTGGACAACTTCAACAGGAAAGAGGAAGCTCTAAAAGGAAACAAAGTTTGGCTACCAGTCCTGAAAAACACCAAAATAAAAAATCAACACATCCAGACGAACTCCACCCAGGGACAGGAGGCTTCCCAGCAGACAAGGAACCATGAGCTAAATAGACATTAATCCCCCTCACATATCCTCCCACCCTAAGAACTGGACATCCGACAACTGAATACACAAATGAACATGCTAATCCTCTTCAACAGGGACTCACAGTATATAAAACCCACACACCCACACTGCCACCATTCTCTGAAGATGCCAGCCACAGATGCAGGCAAAACGTCAGGAATAAACTCTTCTAGAACAAACACGGCTTCACAGCCCGGAAAAAAAACACACAAAAAAACTATGGATGCCAGCTGTGAAAGCCTTCAACTTCACATCAAACTCTGGTGTCATCTTAGAAGGATCAGGTAGCACTCCTTACACAGTCAGTCATAGTGGTATCTTCAGGAATTTCAGACTCATTCCAAAAAGCAGCTCTCCTGATAACAGCCTGACATTTCCACAAAGTCAATTCATTGGCCCTTCAAAACTGCCATACATGAATTAATCACATACAGCATATTTTCAATGCTGTTAAAAACCACCTTATTCTTGTAGGAGTCCACAAGAATAAGAAAATTCAATGGCTGAATGGTGCTGTAATTATTTGTTGGCTACATTTGGATGATCAGCATCTAAGCTTAATGAATCAAGAGGTTAATGAAACTTTGGATACAAACAGAATCACTTTGAGTTGCATGAACTTAAAACAAGCCAGGGACTTCTCCATTTATCATCATTTCCTGTTTTCTCCAAGCAGGGAAACTATGGTTGCCACCACAGTGTTAACTGTGGTTTCTCTGGCTCTCTCTGGCTTTTCTTCGTAAACGAAGATTCAGGAAGGACTCATCCCGCGCTTTCTGCAAGCGCGCTGATGACTAAAAAGGCCAATCCGAGATAAACAAGTCCGGTTGCAAAAAGCACAGCAGAAGGTCTCCTTGTGAAGCTCATACTGGGTGGTAACATGTTTCTGACAAAACACTCTCTGGCTTTTCTTTGCAAATGAAGATTCAGGAAGGACTCATCCCACGCTTTCTTCAAGCGCACTGATGATTAAAAAGGCCAATCCGAGATAAACAAGTCCGGTTGCAGAAAGCACAGCAGAAGGTCTCCTTGGGTGATGTTTGTAGGTTGTGATTCTTTCTGCATTGTCGTTTCTCTTGAAGACCTGTTTGGCATGAGTTCTCAAATAAGGCTGCAGCATTGTGGATAGTGCATCTCCATGCCTCCCGATGTGAGGCCAGGGCGGACCATTGTTGGTGATCAATTTGGCCGAGCCTGAGATGTTGTTTCAGGGAGTCCTTGTATCGCTTTTTTGGAGCGCCCCTCTTATGCGGACCGGTGGCGAGTTCACAGTAGAGTACTATTTTGGGGAGGCAATGGTCCTCGATCCTAGAAACGTGCCCTACCCAGCGCAGCTGTGTTCTCAATATCATGGCCTCAATGCTGGTGATCCCTGCTTGCTCAAGGACAGCAACATTCGTCACATAGTCCAGTGTATATTTAGGATTGTGCATATACAGCGCTGATGAAAGCGTTCGAGGAGTCGTAAGTGGTGGCGATAGGTGACCCTTGTTTCCGATTCATAAAGGAGAATAGACAGTACAATGGCTCTATACACACTGATTTTTGTGGTTCGCCTCAGGTGTTTATTACTCCAGACTCTTTTGTAAAGTATTCCAAATGCGCTATATGCCTTTGCCAATCTGTGATCGATCTCTTTGTCAATCTTGGCATCTGAGAAGATGAAGCTTCCCAGATAGGTGAACTGCTGAACGGACTTAAGCACAGATTTGCGGACGGCAATGTGGGGATGGTGGTGTTCGTCCTGTGGTGCAGGCTGGTAAAGAACTTCCATTTTCTCCAGGTTGACTCCCAGCCCAAAGAGCTCTGCAGCTGTTGCGAAGCAGGATGTTAGGTGCTGCAGAGCTGCTTCTGTGTGGGCAACAAGGGCAGCATCATCAGCGAAGAGCAGCTCACGGACTAGATAGTTTAGAGTCTTAGTGTGAGCCCTCAGACGGCTTAAGTTAAACAAGCTACCATCAGTACGGTAACGTATATAGATGCCGTCTTCTTCTTCAAGCTCTGCCATAGCCCTTTGGAGCATCATGCTGAAGAAGATTGTAAATAAAGTTAGAGCAAGAGCACAACCTTGCTTCACTCCATCAGTTATTAGAAAGGGCTCTGAAAGAGCATCGCCATATCTGACTTGACCGTGCTGGCCCTAATGTAGCAAGATAATCATTTTAAGGAATTTGGGGGGGGGACATCCTAGTCTTTCCAGGATCTGCCACAGACCTTTTCTACTCACAGTGTCGAAGGCTTTGGTGAGATCGACAAATGTTACATAGAGACCCTTCTTCTGCTCTCTACATTTCTCTTGCAGATGTCTAAGGGCAAATACCATATCTGTAGTACTCTTATTGGCTCTGAAGCCACATTGGCTTTCAGGAAGAAGTTCTTCTGCAATGGCAGGAACTATTCTGTTCAGGAGTATCCTTGCAGGGATTTTTCCAGCAATAGAGAGCAGTGTTATGCCTCGATAGTTTGAGCAATCGGATTTTGCTCCTTTGTACGTGTACAGAGTGATGATGACTGCATCTCGGAGGTCTGATGGCAGTTCCCCTTTTCCCCAGCAATTCACAAGGAGTTCGTGGAATTTATTGTGGAGTGCATGACCTCCGTGTTTCCAAACTTCAGGTGGGATTCCATCAATCCCAGCTGCCTTGCCATTTTTCATCTGCTGTATGGCGTTAAGGGTCTCTTCCAAAGTGGGAGCTATGTCCAATTCATTTTTCATTGGTTTTTGTATCATAGGTTGGATAGCTGAGCCTTGGATTACTCGGTTGGCACTAAAGAGACTTTGAAAATGTTCAGCCCATCGATTCAGGATGGAGGCTTTATCAGTAATTAATGTTTGACCATCTGTACTATATAAGGAGCTTTGGACCTGATAAGTAGGTTAAAACACTGCTTTAAGAGCTTCGTAAAATCCTCTAAGATCACCCAGATCTGCACAGCATTGTGTCTTTTCTGCTATATTGATCCACCACTTGTTCTGTATGTCACAGAGTTTTTGTTGAAGTTTACTACATGTGAGAAGGAAAGCTGCTTTTCTTACATGGCAGGTTGGCTTGGCGAGGTATGCCTGGTGAGCAGTTCTCTTCTTTGCCAACTGCTCCTGGATCTCTTGGTTGTTTTCATCAAACCAGTCTTGATTTTTCTTGTGGGAGAACCCGAGGGATTCTTCCACAGACTGGAGGATACTGTTTTTGATATGTTGCCAAAGCACTGTAGGAGAAGGATCTGTAGGATGGTTTTCAAATTTTGTTTGCAGATTTGCCTGGAAGTTGTCTCTCATGGTAACATGTTGAAGATTGTTGATTTGGTGTCTCCTCTTTAAGATGCCACCCCTCTTAGGCTGGAACTTCAGATGAAGATTTAGTTTACATCTTACGAGGCTATGATCTGTTTGGCATTCTGCACTGGGCATCACTCGAGTTTGACGGACATCGCAGTTGTTTCTCTGGCAGACTAGAACATATGAGGTGCCAATGTTTGGATCGGGGATGCATCCAGGTTGTCTTCAAGCTGTCTTTCTGCTGATAGTGTTTGTAATAGTCAGATGTTGTTCTGCACAGAACTCTAGCAAGAGGCATCCGTTATCACTGCAGTTTCCAACTCGATGCTTGCCTAAGACGCCTTTCCAGGCTTTGGAGTTCTTTCTTACTCTGGCATTGAAGTCACCAAGGATAATAATTTTATCTTCTACAGGGACTTTTTGTATGAGGTGGCGTAGGTCTGTGTAGAATTTGTCTTTCTCTACAGGGTCGGCTTGCATAGTTGGGACATATATACTAAAGAGAACAACATGTGGGAGGCGTAAGGAAATAATGCGATCAGAGTGTCCTGTTGGCAAGGTTTCGAGTTTGGAGGCAATGGAGTTTTTAATCATAAAGCCTACTCCTGAAAAAAACACAAAGCTATGGTTAATGGGTGACTTTCTGGTTTGTTTTTGACTGGTGTAACAGGATGGCAAAACAATATATCTAAAGGTACATTCCTATCTCAGCTTGTTGAGATATTGGTCATCAGTGTTCTGGACCAGATGTTCTATCCACCATGGATAAGTGCACATTTAATAACTATGCAGGTAAGATAATATTTTGCAAGAAATTATAATATGCCATGAAGATGGATGTTATTTGGAATATTTCCATTACTGACAGTTTGAAAGAGTCCATCTAGGAAAAGACAGAAGGTAAGTAAAGAAGAGTATCAGGTCAGACAAAATGCTAGGCAGGCGCTTGAATGTTACTCATGAATTGTGGAGCAAGTAGGAACCACAGCTCCTGGTACACAGGTGCCATACCATCTTAGTGTTGCTTGGTTTACATCAGAGAAGAGAATCTGTAATAACAGTGAATTATGTCCTGTGTTTTCCTTTTCTGGTGGTAAACTCTCTGGCTTTTCTTCGGAAACGAAGATTCAGGAAGGACTCATCCTGTGCTTTCTGCAAGCGCGCTGATGACTAAAAAGTCCAATCCAAGATAAATAAGTCCGGTTGCAGAAAGCACAGCAGAAGGTCTCCTTGGTTGATGTTTCCGGGTTGTGATTCTTTCTGTGTTGTCGTTTCTCTTCAAGACTTGTTCGGTGTGAGTTCTCAAATAAAGCTGCATCATTGTGAATAGTGCCTCTCCATGCTTCCCGATGTGAAGCCAGGGCGGACCATTGTTGGTGATCAATTTGGCCGCGCCTGAGATGTTGTTTCAGGGAGTCCTTGTATCGCTTTTTTGAGCGCCCTTCTTACGCTGACCTGTGGTGAGTTCACCGTAGAGTACTATGTTTGGGAGGTGATGGTCCTCCATCCTAGAAACATGCCCTACCCAGCGCAGCTGTGTTCTCAGTATCATGGCCTCAATGCTGGTGATCCCTGCTTGCTCAAGGACAGCAACATTTGTCACATAATCAGTCCAGTCTATATTTAGGATTTTATGTATACCGACTACTGTTAACAGTTGATATGGAAGAAGAAACAGTGAAACATAACATGATCAAATGGGCACAAAATATGTGTTTCTCGCCAACGTTAGAACAATGGGAAAAGTCCTGGGATAAAAATTTAAAATTTACCAAAAGCCAAGACCTAAAAGAAAATTACTATAAGATGCTTTATAGGTGGCATTTAACACTGTATAAGATAGCTAAAATGTACAAAACAAGAAATGACAGGTGTTGGAAATGTGGGGTGGAAAGAGGTACGTTTTACCATATCTGGTGGCAATGCCCTAAAGCAAGGAAATTCTGGAAAAAAATCCATTCAGTAATATTGAAAATATTAGGAGTAGAGATGCCAATAAGACCAGAATTTTACTTATTAAACATGTTAGACATACTAGACAAACAGATAAGGAAAAAATACTGGCGAATATTGTTGTATATAACAACTACAGCTAGGCTGGTATATGCTAGGTATTGGAAAAATTCGGAAATACCAGAGATAGAGGAGTGGTTGGTCAAGTTACATGAAACAGCTGTAATGGATAAGCTTACCATGCTACTGAATGATAAAAATGAAAGTGATTTTAAAGATGAATGGAATTGCTTAACTCCAATATGGGAAGAAAAATGGGGAATAGGAGCAACATTAAGCTTTAGATGAACGATACGAGAAATAGAGGAACACAGAAATAGGAAACCTCAGTCAAATAAGGAATAGTAAGGTAACAAATTGATGTAGTAGAATTAATGGAAAAAAAATGGTAATAGAAAAGAGAGAGAAAGAAAAAAAAGATCTAAATACGAGGTAGATATAGACAAAATCAAATTGAATGTCAAAGAGGTCTGATTTTAGTGGTAAGGAAAACGATACACCAGAAGGGGGGATAATAGTAAGAGGAAGCAGAGACAGAGAAGAGAAAAAAGGAAGAATGGGGAATAGAGTAAATAATTATAAAAGAACTGAGAAAAAACAGATGGAATTGGTTGAAAAAACTGGGAAAGATGAATCTTTGTATGTATATAGATTTCTGTATATTTGTATATACTTTGATTTCTCGGTTGAAAGAAAACAGATTGTACGAAAGATAAACTGAAGAATATATGTATGTGGATCTGAGATATTTTAAATATGATTCAAAACATCAATAAAAATATTGTCAAAAAAAAAAAGCGCTGATGAAAACATTCGAGGAGTCGTAAGTGGTGGCGATAGGTGACCCATGTTTCAGACCCGTAAAGGAAAATAGACAGTACAATGGCTCTATATGTGCTTCGCCTCAGGTGTTTATTACTCCAGACTCTTTTGTAAAGTCTTCCAAATGCGTTATATGCCTTTGCTAATGTGTGATCAATCTGTTTGTCAATCTTGGCATCTGAGGAAATGATGCTTCCCAGATAGGTGAACTGCTGAACGGACTTAACCACAGAAGTGTTCAGCTTAGAGGACACTCATGCTGGCAGAGGGATAAGGAAAGTGAGTTCTGACTTTCTTCTCTACCTGCATCTTTTGATGTCTTCTAAATATTTGCTCCAGAGATTTGGAAGACCCTCTGGACCAGTATGACGGTTGAAGAGTAGAAGAATAGGCAAAAATTGTTCATCTTCTTTTCTTCAGAGGGATCATTAGTTGCCTTCTGCAGCTGGACAGGCTAAATTAGGATACAAACCAGTGGTTCAAAAGTCCAGTGTGTAATTTCAATACTGAAAAAAAAAATGAAACTAGGATTGTTGATTAAGTGCACTCTGCTTTTGTTCACAGTAGATAAAGATAAAGATAAGAGTCATCCTCCTTGTTGGCAAATAACAGTAGCAATAGCATTGATATTTATATACCGCTTTTCAGTGCCAAAGCACTCCCTAAACGGTTTGCAATGTTTTTTTGTTTTTTGTTTTTTTAGCTAATTGCCCCCAACAAGCTGGGTACTCATTTTACTGACCTAAAGAAGTATGGAAGGCTGAGTCAACTCTTGGAGCCCTCTGAGATCAAACTCATAATGTTGTGGCTTGGAGTACTGGCATTTAACCACTGCAGGGCTCCGTAAAAAATTGCCTGATTGTCCTGACCCTTAAGGCCAGCAGGAGTTTCCTTTTTATCACCCCAATAATGTATGTGATGACCTTGGGGAATCAAAATCAAGAGCCTTGGTGCTGGACTACATGTTTTCTTGTAACTCAGCATTCTTGTTTGTATTCCAAACAATTCAATATTGACAGTCCTGTGCACATGTAACAAAGATTTTAGTACACCTTGCCTATCATTTCTTTAAACTATTAAATACAAAGCCCAATTTCATAATCTTTCCTCTGAAGCAATTCACACTTTATTTTAGAACTTGAAAAGTTACTTTTTTGAAAGCAGTTTGCTACATTTATTATTCTCAGCCCAAAGTAGTTTGTTACCCTTATATGTTTTTTAAAAATGATACTTTTCCTATCTCTCAAAAAACCAAGTCGTTACATCCTTTACTTTTAAAAATCTGAATGCTCCAAGCCATTGGCCTGTGATATAAAGCACAATCTTCTCCCATTCACTTTATTTTCTTCTCATTACAGAATGTGATGCAGCAGCATGAGGCATGAGCCCATACTTGAGCCATGTGATGTACCTCTTTTATCACTTAATGAGGCCATACCCTTATAACTGTCGAAGTACCTTAACAACTTAACAACTTCAGAGGGAACAGTGTTTTCCCTTGTTATGTTATAATCATAGTGTAAATCAGCTGTGCCATGGTGATTGCAAAAGATAGTTAGAAATAGTTGTATGTAACTGGCTAATTCAGAGCTCTGCAGTGTTCAGTGGAATTGACTTCCATACAATTCCTAGAATTGCACGCATCAACAGTCATCACTTCCAAAAGCTAGAAAGACTTGATGGTTGGGGTGTATGGAAATATAGATCCTCTATGAATGAGACCACAATGGATCTCTTCTGTCATGAGAATCATTCTACAAAAAAATTGCCACCCACTCAGGAAGCTCTATTTCAACATGTTTGACAGGCTGTGAGGCAGCTTGGAATTTGGGTCACAAGCACCATGGCATAGCAGCTGACTCTTCTCCAGAGAACCTTGGCTAAACTGAAATGGACAAATTATAGGTAAGAGTTTAGAAGAATTCCAGAGATTTTCAAATTATGTAGCAAGCTGATTTGAGTGTTTCTGCAACAGCAATTACTAGGAAAAGACAATCTGGAATATACACTACTTTGTAAGTGGGAATATAAGGTAGCTGTAAAATGTTCTTTTTAATATAAATGTTTATAGGATTTTTTAAATATGTAGCTGGATACAAGAAAATGTTTTATGTCCCTGACTAGCATATACCAAATACTTTAAAAACAGATTTCACTGTATCCTTCTTAATATAGACTATTGGTTACTTTGGCTATCAGTTTTGTAATTGACTACTTTTAAAAATTCAGGGTCTTTCTTCTAAATTAAATTTGATTATAATGATTTTATATTCCCCTGCCCCAAATATTGGTGCTTTTTATCTACCATGTAATTACCATGTGACTAATTATGCTAAACCTCCTATTAGATGCCATCCAAAAGTATCCAGAAAGTGTCAGTTGTTCCACAGTAAAATTCCTCCTAATCTTGTGGAGTAGAATCTAGCTAGTACTGCATGCAAAATGGGGCTTTACACCTTTTCCAACATATATTATAGGAATTAGATATGCAGAGATCAGGGGAAGCTAGACATAGTAAAACAAGAAATGGAACATATAAACATTGCAATACGTGGGGTGAGTAAACTAAAGTGAACAGGAATGGGACATAAAGGTTAGACTTCAATCCATGGCCTCTTTTCAAAGCTAATTGGCTTTCTGGGCCTCTTTTTCAATTGATAACCCTAAAACAAAGGAAGCATACAATGACAATTCAGAAATGATAATGTATGGCAGTTAATGCATGGAATACATGCATTCCTTTGTGTATTTGCATGGCCTCCAGGGGGTTGTCTAGATGGTGAAAATACTCCTCATAGAATGCGACGAGAATACCTTTTGTCCCAACGAGATCCTGTGGTGGTTTTTCTTATTCGGGACGAGGGGGGAGCAGAAACTACGCAGAAAAAGCCTTTGCAGCTTTCCCCTTAATTTTTAAAATAATGCATGGGAATGCACATTAACACTTATTAAGACAAGTAACTTGCATCACTACACATTCTTGGAGAGGGCGGAATTGGAGAACAAATTAGTCATATGTGCGCAGGGGGCAGGTTTGACAGCAAGGAAGCAGCCAGGAGCACCATTTTGGATTTTTGTGTTAGCGATCATGCACTTTTTTGCTGGGCTGAGGTGCCCAAATAATATTCTAAGTGGAAGGTCGCATTTGCACTCCTTTGTTTTAAAGTTTAAAAAACCCTGTGTAGTGGTGGCAATGTATGAAGAATAACAACATGCTAATTTGCTCGGCTGCCATCTTGATACATGGGCATTCCCCTACTATCACTTTTGCCAAAAGACTGTGGAGACAAAGGAACACTGCTGCGAATTTGCAATCATGTGCAGGAATCAGCATTATATCCTCTCATCTAGATAAGCCCCAGAGATCATGGAGGTTTTAAAAGAATTTCTGCTCTGAAAGAACTGAAATATCTGTGTTGCCGACAGGTACATATTTCGGGTGAATTATATGGGCACCCACTTGAATGACTATGATGAGTAATTCACATGTATCCCCCCACCATAGCAGTTTGGGAATTATTGTTCAAAGTTTCTTTTCAAAACTGTATTATTCTTAAGTTCGTACAGTGATAGGTGTATGCCTACATAGCAACATGTACATTCATGCAGTCTCTAATGGAGGAAGGAGATGCCAAAAAATATCATTAAACTGAACTGTATATGCTTAAAGGTAGAGGCTCTCCCCATATCCACACTTATTACATCTATGATCAAGCAGAAATATTATTTACCAGTTATTAAGAACTAGTGACCTACTCTTTGAAAAACAGAGATTAGGTAGATTTTGTAGAATCAGTCAAATTACTTTGTTATTAATGATTTTATCATTTTATTACGGCCAAGCAAAAATGAAGTGCAATGACATAAAGTATTTTATTGCAGGAGATAAAAGGAACATTATGTCATAATAAATTTGCTAATATTTAAAATATTCTTGGGCTTCTTCAAAGAAGTGTCCATGTTAGTCTCTTGCAGTGTAAAAAAGAAGAAAGGAAAGGAAAATAGGGCAGCACCTTTAAGATTAAATGTTTTTTTATTTTAGCATAAGCTTTCGTGAACATAAACCCACATTTTCAGATGCAGTACCAAGTGGTATTAAGGCCTCCAGTTTAAAGCATATTTATACAGCTGTGGTTGTGGGACAGAATTTAATAGGATCCACAAAGGTTAAATCATGTTACTTGCCATAAATTTTCAAAGGGCTGGGTGAGGCGATACAGGCCTTTCATATCTTTACAGTGATCAGTTAGTGTTGATCTATGAAAGAAATAAATCTGCTTACCAAAAGTCAGCTTTCCTGGATTCAGAAATCTCTCTGAGAAGATTCCTTTTGTTATATGTGCAGTAGTAAGGACTCTTGTATTAATATATGTAGTGCACCATGAAACGATTGTGTTTGTTCATACCTCAGCTAATGGATTGGAATTTGTGGATGTAATTCAATTCAGCTGCTTCTCTTTCTAGTCTTCCTTTGTAATTTCCTTGTTCAAGGACGGTGACCTGTAAATCCCATACTGTATGTCCAGGAAGGTTGAGATGTTCTGCAACTGGTTTTTGGGTATTGCTATTTCTAATGTCAGATTTGTGTCCATTAATCCTTTTGCATAGAGACTGTCCTGTGTGTCCAATGTAGAGTGTGGAGGGGCATTGCTGGCATAGGGTGGCATATATAATATTGGAGGAAGAGCAAGTAAATGCACCTCTGATGATGTTGGTGATTTTATTGGCCCCTGTAATATTGCTTCCAGAGTATATGCAGGGACAGAGTTGGCATCTAGATTTGTGTCAGGATCTTGTCCCTGTATGTATCCTGTTCTAAGGGAGTAGTTGTTTAAGATTCAGAGGCTGTCTATAGGCAAATAAAGGCCTGCCTTCCAGAGCTTGTGGGAAGTCTGTGTTATTCTCCTTCTTATTATTGTGAGAACTTCTTATAATACTTGGAAGGAAGGACATAATCTTATAAGGACTTACAATTCTGACAGTAGACTAACAAAACTACACTTCTTACATTCATCTCAGTGGCTTCCATAAATTTAATCACTGTGACAATCATGGCACTGCCCTTGGACAAAATGGAAAAAAGAAGGAGGGGCAGATATGAAAGTAGTATATGAAATTATGCATGGTGTGCAGAAAGTGGACAGAGGTATGCTTTTCTGCCTCTATCCAAATCTGTGGTCATCCAATGAAACTGAGTGGTAGGAATCTAAAGATACATATTTTATTTTATTTTATTTTATTTTATGGGACATACAGGAAGTATTTATTTACACAGTGCACAGTTTAAGTATGAAATCTGCTATGAGAAGATATAATGGTACTTTAAAGGGGATAGTACAAATTCATGGAGGATAGATCTATCAAACACAACTAGTCAGACCACCTATATATTATCACATGTATTCAGAAGGATAAGGTGAACTCATTTGTAGTCTGCATATGGACTTCCCGTAGGTTTCTCGTTGGCTACCATGAGACTTGATGGTCTTCTAGCCTGCTAGGCCTTTAGCCTGATCGAGCATGGCTCTTATGTTCCTAAGCATGGTATGTGTCCAGACATACTGTTTCTAGCTAGGAAACCTCTTGTAGTTCCCAGCCATCCTGTCCTTCTCTCGAGCAGACAGGGTGAGCTAAGAAGTTTTGACAGCACCATCAAAGGGCCTCCAGACACTGGCATCCAACTGGCCACTCTCTTGGCCTTTCTCATTGGAAAAATACTAGAATCATAGAATTGTAGAGTTGGAAGAGACCACAAGGGCCATCCAGTCCAACCCCCTGCCATGCAGGAAATTGTGATCAAAGCATCCCTGACAGATGGCCATCCAGCCTCTGTTTAAAGATCTCCAAGGAAGGAGACCCTACCACGCTCCGAGAGAGTGTGTTCCACTGCCAAACAGCTCTTACTGTCAGAAAGTTCCTCCTAATGTTGAGGTGGAATCTCTGTTCCTGGAGCTTGCATCCATTGTTCCGTGTTCTAGTCTCTGGAGCAGCAGAAAACAAGCTTGCTCCATCCTCAATGTGACACCCCTTCAGATACTTAAACAGGGCTATCATATTGCCCCTTAACCATCTTTTTTCCAGGATAAACATGCCCAGCTCCCTAAGTCTTTCCTCATAAGGCATGGTTTCCAGACCTTTCACAATTTTAGTCGCCCTCCTCTGGACGCGCTCCAATTTGTCAATATCCTTCCTGAACTGTGCTGTCCAGAACTGGACACAGTATTCTAGGTGAGGCCTGACCAAGGCAGAATAGAATGGCACTATTACTTCCCTTGATCTAGACACTATACTTCTATTAGAGAACAACTGACTGAGTGACACTGGGGCACTTAGGGCACCTCCAGACAGTGCTGCCTAACCCACCACTCTTCTACAAGAGTCCTCTGGTGAGGAAGGGCCATGGCGGAAGGGCAGAACTGGTGAGATGCTTTTCACCAATACTACCTTCCTGCCTGCTTTTCCATTGGCCTTTTTCTTATGGAGGGGGTGTGGTTGCACAATTCATATATCTCTAACCAGGATTATCCAACTCAGCATGCTTCTCCCCATAGGGGAGGGAATGCCCAGAAATGAGGGGATACTGGTAAGTACAATTTTGTCTTGGCCAGACAAATTCCTAGATGACAGATAGAGGAAGAACGTATCAGCTAGAACAGTTGTTGTTGTTGTTAACTGCTGAAAAGTTGATTTCGACTTATGGTGACCCTATGAATGAGACCTCCAAGTCACCTTATCATCAACAGCCCTGCTCAGCTCTTGCAGACTCAGGGCCATGGCTTCCTTGATTGAGTCTATCCATCCAGCTTCCTTTTTTCCTACTGCCTTCTACTTTACCAAGTATTATCATCTTTTCTAGTGAGTCATGTCTTCGCATATGCCCAAAGTACAACTTTAGGCCAGTCTGTGTCTCTGACGGTGATGGAAAATGAATGTGAGAAATGTATGGGGGGAGGAATTGTTGGACCTCAGTAAAACAATTCTACCCTTGAAGTACAAATGAAGTATCTGTGGGGCCTGCTCCTTTTGTTGTGATACCTGGAAATAACTTGCTTTATTGCTGTTTGTGTTTCTCTTGTAGGAGGTGAGTGTTGTGCCTGGTGATCCTCCTCAGACCCACTAGCCATGCCAGGCATTGTGGTGTTCCGGCGTCGCTGGTCTGTAGGCAGTGATGACCTTGTTTTGCCAGCCATCTTTCTCGTCCTCCTTCATACCACGTGGTAAGTGAAAACATAGATATGAAAAGACAGCTTTTTATTTTGTTTGGCTACTCTTGTTTCCAATTGCTAGTAGCATCCTCTCACTATAAAATGTTCAAAATGCTGCATTTTCATACTAATATTTATTAATATTATTATTTATGTAATACATAAACACTATAAAATGTTCAAAATGCTGCATTTTCATACTAATATTTATTAATATTATTATTTATGTAATACACTTCTGAATCATGCCTCCATTCACTGAGTGCGATTTAAAAAATGGTAAAATTTTAAGCACAGTAAAATACAACAATTCCAAACTTAATAGGAATGGGTACATAGCATTAGAGTAAAGCAGCGGAGTCTTTTTTTTTTTTTTTAATTAAACTCAGCCTTGAGCAGTTAATATGAAAAAGGGATCTCTCTTTCTCTCTGCATATCAGGACATGCACTAGAAAGCTAATGTACAGGTAAATTCTAGAGAGACATACCACAAGGAAAGACATGGGTATGCAGTGTGATTTAAAGCCAAGTTTTTGAAATTTGTCTGGGAGACTAAAGGGAGCCAGTGCAAGTACCAAAGCACTGGAATGATTGATTCTTCTTTGGATTACCTTAACTGCAGTACTTCTAATTATTTTTTTTAATTAGGTATTTATACCCTGTCCCTCAGCCACAATGGCTATCAGAGCAGCTTACAAATTGTTTTAAGCAATAGCAATTTACACAACTACACTGCATTAAGTAGTTTCCAATGTGTATTAGCTAATTGCCCCCACAAGCATCATTGTTCATATAGGACTGAGTAAAAGATTATAGAAGACAAATAATATGCAAAATAATTTTGCATATGTTAAGAGACAGAGCTTTTACCTTAGTGTGGAATTATTACCCATTTATATATACCATTTTTGCAATTACTGTAGAGGCAGCACCAGTGTTGTTAACTACTGTCAAGAAATAATACAAATGTGTACCTAACACTAACTGGCATAAATCATAGAAGATGTTTACATGAAATATGTGTAAACATATGCAACTTCAATATATGTATAATAAAGAACATGCTTCAGGGCACATCCAAATGTCTGTCCCACTGACAAGAGTTCTATACTGTTTCTAGGAAGGCTGCCAAAAGACCAAATTTATTCCTAAACCAGCTCAAAACAATTTAAAAAAGCAAGCAATGCCACTAACATGATTACAATAAAGGAAACTGCTAGAAATAGCATATTATCCATAGCCAGAATTTCTCAATAGATAATAAATCATCTGAAAACTACTCTGATCATGTCCTCGCAGAATTGTTGGGAAATAAAAACATTAAAACCCTTAAAAATATATATAGACTCGGTCCAATAAATCTCTCTAT
This sequence comes from Gambelia wislizenii, assembly GCA_030847615.1. NCBI lineage: Eukaryota > Metazoa > Chordata > Lepidosauria > Squamata > Crotaphytidae > Gambelia > Gambelia wislizenii. The sequence goes on from JAUMIR010000001.1 coordinate 343,606,757, forward strand.
GAAGGATTCCACTGCATGGGTGCCACTGCTGTAGCCTGAATCCCATTGTTAGTCTCAACTAGTATATCCACTAAGTTAATGGAACTTACATAAGTGTTGATTCACCAGGTTTTCATTGATTCAGTGGATCTAGTATTATAGTTGGTACTAACAAGCAGCTTTGGACCTGAGAAAGCCCTGCCCTTCATTCCTTCAGCTTTTTCATCCAGCAAGAAATGGCCCCCACTGAGGTCCTTGATGCACTGAGAGCCATGATCCCCAAGGCATCCATAAAGTCATTACATATTTAAAGGCAAAATCAGCACTTTGAAGTGTACTCAGAAAAAAATTGGAAGTTACAGCAGGTTTGCAGCCATTAATACATTTTTTTATAAACTCCTTTCAAGATTTGTTTTAATTTATATAATGGATGTTTAAAAAGGGGGTAAGGAGGCATCTCATGGCAGTAAAAGGATTTTCTTTTTAAAAATGAAGTACAAGTATATAAACTAAGCAGGATCTGGTGTGTTTTGGAACAATCATGTTAGTTTTTGAATGGTTTTGAAAAGCAGCCCCCTGTAAAGTGTATTATAGTAGTCCTTCAGGGAGGATACCAAGGTACAAGTGACACTGGCTATAATAGGTGCTTCCGCAGTACATAGGATAACTGTGTACATGAACTAGGTTATGTTGATGAGAAGCATGTGCAGTTGTGGATGCCACCTTGGATTCTAGAAGCACCCCAAAATACATGCCCAGACCTTTAGAGAAAATGCAATTCCCTTCTAGATCAGGAAGCACCAATTTTGTATTTTAGTCAGACTATCTGTCATTGTATTTGTCTTCTCTGGGATGAGTTTCAGTTCATCCACCCACCTCACATTATTAAGCTTAGTCTTAAATTAATTTATTGCACTGGCAGGTTTAGTTTTGTGAAGGGTCTTGCTCTTCCTCATAAGTACCTAACCTCTCTCACAACTGCCTGTCTCAGTTCTCTGTACCAGTTTATAAATATTGCTTGCTCCCATAGCCAGCTGTTGTGATCACCACCCACTCTTCTTTATCCTCTGCTTTGCCAGAGAAGTCGAGGAAGAGAGGGAGAGTTCTCATATCTCAAAGGGCTTCAAAGAAGGCAGAAGCAGCACAGTTTTGGGGGGATGTTTTAAAAGTTCTGTTGTTGATAGGGAACTAAGTGGTGCAGATGGGAAGAACACAAGTACGTACACGCACATGTGCTGTATATATGTTGTTAGGTATCTCTTTGAGGACAAGCATGGTTATGGAAGCTTGGGAATCCTTGGCCATCTTTTATAATGTAGGCATGCTTTCATATCTTATACAATATACATATCCTTGTTCTGGCAAGCATAACAAAAAATGCTTTGCCATAGGAGCATTATAATTTTGATTCTGAATTTGAAAAGTATGTGTCTGCCACATTTTCTTCTGCCCTCTGGTGACAACTGAGAGAATGTGCAGGCTTTTACTGTTCTTTTTTTAGATCTCTGGATGGCACTGGTGAAGTAGATAGCTCTCTTGAAAGAGCATCTCCCCCGCCCCCCTGTTGATATAGAGGAACACAAAGTAAGTTCTGGGATACCATCCAGAACTCTGTGTGTAGGTGGAAAGTGACTTCATTAATTTACCATCATTAAATTACTATCTGAGCAATACATAAATGTATAACACAAATAAATGGATATTTGTAAACCACACCCTTGACACTGGGTAAACGTAATACGAGGTCTGCCTATTAAATAAAAAAATTGTTTCTACATTTCAGACAAATCAGAGAGAAATGTGATTGTGATTGCTTGAATGGTGATCTTGAACATGTCTGAACCTTCATGACAAACATCAACACTCTCAGCCGTTCAGTTAATTAATTGTCAGTTGTTCTTTAAAGCGACTGTGTTGTCTGTTGTGTCTGGAAAAATGCTAAGTTTAAAAGTCAACCAATGTGTCAATTTGAATGTTTTAGTAAAATTGAACAGAACACCAATGGAATTTTTTTCAAATGCTTACTGAGGCCTATGGAGAAGACTGCATGTCTTGTGTGCATGTGTTTGAGTGGCACAAAAGATTCAGAGAAAGATGTGAGAAGATGGAATATGATGAATGCCCTAGATGACCTTCCACTTCAAGAACCAAACAAAAAGTGGAAAAAATCAGCCAGATTGTTAGAGGAGACCACCGACTCAGTGTCCTAATGATAGCTGAAGCCATGAACATTGACAAAGGACTTTTTCAGACGATCCTTGCCGAGCAAGGATCGCCCGGGAGAGTTTCATCACAGCAGCGCAGCAGGGGGTCAATTTCGGACGACGCCGTGCCTGCTGCGAGATCGTCTGGCCCTCTTGCGGTAAGGCTTGGAGCCTGCCGCGCTGTATTTGGCAAGATTTTATTCACGGAGGTTGTCCGTGAATAAAATCTGGCCGAATATAGCGCAGCAGGCTCCAAGCCTTACCGCAAGAGGGATGGACGATCTTGCAGCAGGCATGGCGTCGTCCGAAATCGACCCCCTGCTGCGCTGCTGAGACGAAACTGTCCCAGGCGATCTTTGCGTGGCAAGGATCATCTGAAAAAGTCCAAAGACACTGCGTGGAAAATTTTGCATGAGGATCTCAACATGAGAAAAGTTTGTGCCAAGATGGTCCCTAGGGTTCTCACACCAGAGCAAAAGGAGTGTCACAAGTGAGCTGCCAGACTTACCGCTTGCCCTATTGGCTTGTTTGCAGGGCTGGCTGGTCTCCCTATACCCCTTCCTGCCTGGTGGGGAAGGGGTGGCATGGGTGCCGACATGCCTTGCATCTTCTTCCTGGCTTGCTCTGTGGGCCGGGAAGAGGTGCAAGGAGGTAACCAATCAGAGTAGGCCTGCCCTGCTCTGATTGGTTAATTAAAATTGATACCTCCCTTGGCCTCGATTTCTGATTGGCTGGAAGACAGGACACTACTGCATTTTGCAGCACTTTTCACTCCGGTCAGGTGGTTGGTATATATTCCCGACTGCCACACCGGACTGCTCAGTGGCTTGCCAGAAGCCAAACCCCACCAACTGTTCCTTTATTTTTATGTTTTTCAGTTTATGTTTGTAGCTCATGTACTATTTGTCATAACTTTGGGGCGGTTGGCTTGGGTCCTGATCCAAGGTCATCAGTAACAGAAAGGGGGTCTCTGTCAAGTTCAAGGTCACAGAGACCTCCACCTTCCCTAATGGTTGGTGGGAACGGGGGAGGGATTGGCAGACATCCTGGGGCCTGTCCAGGACTCTGCCCCCTTCATCAGTGGTTTGTGTAAGTGGTGGACCAACAATGGTATCATCAACCAGCATTTGGTTTGGTCAATGTCTGGATCTAGACCCATGTGATTTATGCCAGCCATTGCAGCTGTTACCAATAAAGTTGTAGCCTTTATTGCCTATATATATATATATATATATATATATATTATGTATCAATATATCTTTCAAACTCATCTGTGGCCTTGCAAGCATGGACGGTAACAGTGAGGTCCTCGGGTCATAGGTTTGATTAGAGTTTCCTTCTCTTAGATGGTTTACCTTACAGGATTAACAAGCACCATCTGCCCGGGTTTGGGATTAGAGTTTTCCTTCTCCTAGGATGGTTGCCATAAGGCTAGAGAGCCCATCCTGCCCTTTGACACTCTTTGTCAGACCCTTTGGTTTTGATCTGTCTGGCATGGTAGACCCTACTGGTGGCTATTATGCCACCGACAGCATAGCTCAAAATATCATTAGGCTACGCAAGCCTCTTTCCCACGACAAGGGGGTGTCAATGGAGAGGCCAGTTCTGTGCACTCTTCGCTCCACCAGAAAAATCCATTGCACAGGCTCGAAGGATAAATCCAATTCTGAAAAAGCCCTGTAGTGATAGGCGAGGGACAAAACGGCAGGTGTAAAATGCACTGGAAGCCGCAGACCCAAACCTGCATGCAGGTGGTTCAGGACTTTGGTCACTCAAGGCTGACCCGGGAGATGACAGTCGTGTTCAGCAGCATCCTGAATGGCCAAGCAGCCTTTTTTAAGGAGAGCACTGCTTGCTACATATGGAGAGGGGCCTAGAAAAGGTGGCCTAACGAAAGCTCATCCCCAACTACCTGGTTGGCTAGCCGTGGCCAACAGGCATCTTCTGATGCGGTCAAACCAAGGCAAAGAAACAAAGGCACACACCGGCCTCCAAAGTTGTAAATAAACTGATGCCTGCATGCTGGAACATCAGAACCATGTGAGACTCTGCAGACAGTGGACGGCCTGAACGTCATTCTGCTCTAATAGCTCATGAACTATCACGACTTAATATTGACATTGCTGCTCTTAGTGAAGTTCGTCTCCATGAGGAAGGCAGCCTTAAAGAACACGGCACCGGCTACACACTTTCCTGGTCTGGCAAACCCAAAACCGAAAAACATCTTTCAGGAGTAGGCTTTATGATTAAAAACTCCATTGCCTCCAAACTCAAAACCTTGCCAACAGGACACTCTGATCGCATTATTTCCTTACGCCTCCCACATGTTGTTCTCTTTAGTATATATGCCCCAACTATGCAAGCCGACCCTGTAGAGTATGTCATTATTTGGGGAAGGGTGTGTGAGGCAGCAAGGAAATTTGCACTGACATTCTGCAGCAACTTGAGGCAGACCAAAACCTTTTTCAAAAAAGCATCACTTGTCATGAAACTTGGATCTTCCAGTATGATCCTGGGACAAATTGACAGTCAGTGCACTGGAAAACACTACCGTCACCAAGAATGAAAAAAGCACGTCAAAGCAAGTCCACATTCAATACCATGCTCATTGGGAGGGGTTACATCAAGGGCATAATTTCATCAGAATGGGTTTCAGATGGCAGAACAGTGAACCAGCATTATTATAAGGAAGTTTTGACAAAGCTAAGAGAAGGAGTCAGGAAAAAAAGACCAAAACTGTGGGGAAATGGTTTCATTCTTCATCTAGACAATGCGCCTGTTTACACAGCGCTTTCTATGAAGCAGGTTTTGGCCTATAAACGCATTACTACACTTGAACAGTCTCCAGATTTGCTAGATTTGGCACCATGTGACTTTTTTCTTTTTGCTAAAGCGAAATTGGTGCTTAAAGGAAGGTGTTTTGAGTCAATTGATAAAGTATGAAGAAAATGGCAGATGTGTTGAAACAACTGAAAGAAACTGATCTGTTCCATGGCTTCGACCATTGGAAAACAAGATTGCATCGGTGTGTGAGTGTGAATGGGGAACATATTGAAGGGGACAAACATTAGAATTGTAATACATATAAATAAAGATGGGTTTTTGTATCAGTCTTGTTATTTCATAAACAGACCTCATATTTACCTATAATGTCAGAAACCCATCACCACCTGCATATGGTATCCATGGCGATAGGCTATTCATGGCTAAATTTGGAAACCTGGTTATATACGCTTCATGAGCACTCACAAAACAATTATGTTGTGAATAAATATTAACAGTGCACTAATACCTTAGAAGCCAACTGTTTTATTGTGGCATGGGCTTGTTCACATGACTTTTTGTTTAAATAATGTTTAAAATAAATAGTTTCATAAACATTCAAGAAAAGACACTTCCCTTCCCAAAGGGCTATGCTCAAAACATTGCCAAAACACAAGATGCTGTCTCCTTACTTCTGATGTCATTTAGTGATGAATATGCCTGAAGATTTATTGTATGTGTCTTCTTTGTGGCAGGTTTATAATCCTTTCTGTTGTGCTGTTTGGACTGGCATACAATCCCAATGAGACCTGCTCTCTCAACCTGGTGGACCACGGCAGAGGCTATCTGGGTATTTTGCTCAGCTGCATGATCGCAGAAGTTGCAATCATCTGGCTTAGCATGCGTGGCAGTATCCTGTACACAGAACCCCGGGACTCAATGCAGTATGTGCTCTATGTCAGACTGGGTAAGTACAGTTACAAGGAGACTTTATAATTGTTTGGCCTGGATGCAGCCATCTGTCACGCTCTCAAAGGATTTTCCTTTCAGTGTACTGATATATCAACATACATCCTAAAAATTATTCTCTCAGCTGTTTCTGCAGAATATAAATATTCAGTCCTTTCATAATATTTATATTGCAGAGGAGAATCCCATTTTCCAAAATTTCTATTGACTTAAGTGTCTTATTATCCAAGGACACTTTAACTGAGAGCACTAAGGACACTTTTTAATCTGGATACATCTCATGTGAATGCTGTTAGACAGAAAAGAGTGTGCGATTGATTGATTTTAATATTTCTACCCTGCCCTGTATAAAAAAGGATCTCAGGGTAGTTTATGAGTAAAATGAAAAACACAGTTTAAAACTGTGTAAAACAATAAAAATAATTTAAATAAGATAAACCATATTAAATACAATAATGAGTTAAAACAGATTGAAACAGTTCAAAAATGTACATTAGTATTTGAGAGAAATCAATGCTGCCCAAAGGCTTTGATGAAAAGCCAGGTTTTAACCTGCACCTAAATAAAATCAGCATCAGCACCAATTGGGCCTATAAGGGGAGGGAATTCCACACCCACCCACCAATAAAAAGACCTGAGCGAATAAGAAAAGAAAAGAAAAGAAAAGGTTATCTGTACCGTATATTCTGGCGTATAAGACGACCTTTGAGCCCTGTAAAATAGACTCCAAAATCAGGGGTCATCTTATACGCTGGATACGCTTTGCTTCACCCCACCGCCTGAACTCCTGCCTCTTCGCTCCCTTCCCAAATGGAGCAAAGAGGCAGGAGATTGGGCGGGGGGTGAGGCAAAGTGCTTACGTTTCATTCATCCCCCTCCTCTGCCTTCTCCCCCTTTAGGGAGCAACCGAAGACAGAGGAGGGGGGTGAATGTTGCTGGAAAGCCCCCCCCCCTCCAGCCCCCCTTCCACCCTCCCCGAAGCCACGATCGGCCAATCGCAGCTTCGGGGAGGGGGTGGTTGGTTGGGAAGCCCCCCTTCCAGCCCACCGTCCATCCTCCGCGAAGCCCCCTCCCTGCAGCCCCCTCTTCCAGCCCCCAGCCCCTCCCCAAAGCCACGATCAGGCTCCTGGTCATGGCTTCGGGGAGGGAGTGGATCGCTGGGAAGCCCCCTCCAGCCAGCCAGCCTTCCACCCTCTGCCAAGCCCCCTCCCTCTGGTCCCCCCTTCCAGCCACCCACCCCCTCCCCAAAGCCACGATCAGGCTCCCGATTGTGGCTTTGGGGAGGGGGTGGATGGCTGGTAAGCCCCCTCCCTCCAGCCAGCCTTCCATCCTCCGCGAAGCCAAGACCTGGAATTTCATATAACCAAGACCTGGAATTTCATATAACCAAGACCTGGAATTTCATATAAGTGAGACTATTATATCCTAGAGCCACACAATAATGAGATAAAAGCTGAAACAAATAAATCCTCTGCATTGCATAGGGGGGAAAATGTCACAGTACCTTTAAAAAAGAGAGAAGTAATCTTTCCCCACTACAGAGAGAGGTCTTCTCAGTAATGTGAGGCATCCAGGGGTTAACTATGTTCAACAGGCATGAGGTGGGTTGCAAATGATTACAGGCTCTTTCAGGCACAAACATACTTCCAAAGAGTTCTTAGGAGAATGATTTCTGTAGTTTATCTTTCTCCTTGGCCTCTAGTTTTTATGCGGGCAGTCAAGGAACATTCCATCAGGTCACCAGATGAAGTCTAAAGGACATCATAGGCATGTTTATTGCCTCATGGACAACAGAGGTTTTGGAAATATCCTTTTTAAAGCAAGTTTCCAGAATCCTCCAACCAGCATGGTCATTGGAGACAAGAAACCAAAAAGGTAATTTGTCAAAGCACAGAGAAAAAACAAACTCGAGGCACTTCTTCCCTATTGAAACAATACTTTTCAAAAGGAAGTCTATTAAACACAAATAATCTTTTCATGCCTCCCTTCATAAAACAAAGTATGGAGTTTTACACATCAAAATAAATATATGAACTTACTCTTGGGGTCCATTCTTGACTTGGCCGTTAAGGGAAATACCAGACCTACCTCCTTACTTATAAGCTGTCCACTCCATAGCATGACAGTAGCTCTAAGCTTTTGCCTTCAATGACCTCCCAGACTTGTCTTTTGTGGAAGTCAACAGGCAAGTTCTTCCCCATAAAATCTCACAGCACCCCCTCCCCAAGATGTGAGAAGGTCTTTGTTAAGAAGCAGTGGGGAGAGTGAACCAACAGAGTGCAAACAGGGAATGACTGACAGGTCCACCAGATGGATTTTTATAACTTCATTTTATTCAGAAGAGGACAAATTCTTCTGACCCAAAAGGGTAGAAATCCCACCTTTTATTTTAATTTATTTGGTGTTCAGAGAAGGAAAATCCTGTAAATATCTGTCATCTGGTGTATGTGCGGGTGTGGGCGTGTTTCACCCAGGATGCCTTCCAGCCACCCACCCCCTACCCAAAGCCACAATCGGGCCCCTCCCTCCAGCCCCCTCCTTCCAGCCACCCTTCCACCCTCCCCGAAGCCATGATCGGGCTCTCAATCGCAGCTTCAGGGAGGTGGTGGGTGCCTGGGTCAAGGCAAACTGGGGTCATTCAGCCCCCTCTCTGCCTTCACCCCCTTTGGGGAGCAACCGAAGGTGGGAGAGAGGGGTGAATGTTCTGGCTGGCTGGCTGGCTGGCTGGCTGGGAGAGCCCTGCCAGCTGATCCTGTTGGCTTTCCCAACTCATGAGGAGATTATTGTGAGTTGGGAAACAAAGAGGATCAGCTGGCAAGGCTCCCCCAGCTAGTCAGCCAGCCAGCCAAATTTGGGGGGTGGTCTTATATGGCGAATATATGCCAAACCCTAGATTTTTAGTTGAAAATTGGGGGGGGTCGTCTTATATGCCCAATCGTCTTATACGCCGGGATATACAGTATCTTGACCTCATGAGTGGGACACAGAGGAGAGCCCACCTAGCAGACTTCTAGAGTTCCAGTTTGCATTTTCATTTGCAGAAGAACATAGTTTTGCTTGATCTGCCATGAAACTTGCATCAGTTTGCCTTTTGCAAAGAGCTCTGTTGTAAAATTTTGACTGTTTTTTTTAATCCTTTTCACCCCACCCTTATTAAAGGAAGTAATAGCTTATATATCACTTCATTTGACACCTCTTACCTTTTATAGAAAAAATGGCTGTAAATTTTAGCATATTGCTTCTAGTAATAAGTACATATCTTCTTCGTGGTCTCTGTGAATACACACAGTGGGTTACTCCTGCGCCTGCGCAGAGCGTTCGGAACTCTCTAGAATCGCTAGGCAGAACTAAGTTTGCAACATTTTGGCGGTAACTCCGCCCACCCTAACGGTCCCTATATAGGCGCTCCCGCCTAAATCCCCTCTGTTCCTTTTGTCCGCCGCGTGAGCAGCTAGTAGGGAACTTCCTGCGCTAGTGCTAGATTTTCTCCTCACTCGTGTTTGACTCGGACTGTTCTTTGGACTCGGTTTTTGGTTTTTGGACTGGCTTGACGTATTTTATTTTTGACTTCACGGCTTTTGACGACGATTTGGCTCTTGACTACGACTTTCCTTCTGTCTTCACGGCTTTCTGATCACCACAGCTCTCTCCGGCCTTGCCTTGCGCCTGACTTCGCAACCGTCTCAGGTCTGTGGCGATGGCTTCTAAATTTGCGGGCTTCAAACGTTGCTCTGTTTGCCAAGCTAAGTTGCCGGCTTCTGATGGCCACTCTAAGTGCCTGATCTGTCTGGGCGAGGCCCACAATGTGGATGCCTGTTCCCACTGCCACAACTTCACCCCGCAGGCCCGTAAGCAGCGTCTCTCACGTTTGAAATCTTTCTCTATGAGAAGACGCTGAGTTTGCCTGCCACTCCGCTTTTGCCTGCGGCCCCCTCCACGGAGAGAGCCAGGTCACCATCTCCTGGACCCTCAACTAAGACAGTGAGCCCACGACGGGGCCGGTCTCCTGAGGTGGGGCCGTCACGGAAATGCCACCGGGCCTCCAGCCCCAAGCGTCATGACGGCGTAGCTTCTGATCCCGAGGCAGTCAGAAAATTCCACAGGCATTCGACATCTTCGGGTTCGAAGGCGGCCGAGAGATCTTCGGGCTCGACTCGGGACCGACCCTTGGTACCGACCTTGGGGCATGACCGAGTGGGTTCCTCTTCCAAAGCGAAGCCCAAGAAGAAGAAGGCTAAACATGGTTCCCCCAGGCCAAAACCTTCTACCTCAGTTCCTGCTCCTTCGATTCCCGTGGAACTTCCCCACCCCTCGGCCCCGACTCCCCCAACCTCGGTGCCTGACCGTGAGCCGCATCCTATACCGCAGGGGATGGAGGGCTCCACTCCGCCTGCTGAGACTCCCCATGTGGTTCAGTTAGAAGGGGAAATCTCCGATGATGGTGTCGTCGAGTCTCGCCCAAGGCCTGTCTTGCCTGCGTTGATCATGTCCTGTGAGGAACTCCTCAGTACTGATTCCATAGTTATCGACGTGGAATCCTCTTCGCAGCCAGCAGGGGAGACGGTGTGTAGCCCGATGCCTTCACCTGTCCACCATGATATGCGAGCGGAACATGGATACAGCGCTCACTATGCATATAGTGCTTTTGATGCTGCTCGAGCCACATTGGGCTCCGATTACCGACCTCCAACCCCGTTCCACAGTCACTCCGGGTTCCGCCGACCTTCCTCCATGAGTGGGGATCTCCTCCACGAGTGCTCCTTTCGTTCTCCGCCGCGCCTCTCCTTCTATGTTCCAGACCGGTCGGCCATTGACTGGAATTTGCCTCACAGGCCTGTCCTCGTAGACACAGGTAGCCAAGCTGATCCGGCCATCACGCCGCGGGGTTCCGCCAAGGTTGACATCGTGAGCCAAGTATCTCCTTTTCGGCAAGAGCCCAGGCCACTGCCTCTGCTACCTGCTCCAGCCCCTGTTGATGTGGACCAACCTTCCTGTCCTCCCCGGGCGGCATCGCCGACCAGCCGGAGCCCATCTCCATCGGCTGACTCATCTTCGGATTCTTCCAGCTCTTCTTCCTATGTGCCGAGGCACCCGTCTCCATCTCCACACCTGCTCGACGAGGATTCGTCGTCCCCTACCGACGACATACGGGCATTCTCTGAGCAAATGGTGCGAATGGCTCATGCCTTGGACTTGAAACTCACCGAACGGGATTCGGATCCTTTGGATCCTATTCAACGCCGGCTCAAGGCTAAGGCTCCTCCTATGGCTGAGTTGCCTGTTCTCCCATCCCTCTTGAAGCTTACCCAGGGTAGCTGGGAGAACCCCTATCCATACCTCCCACATCCAAGAGGATAGACCGCCTCTATAGAGTTTCTGGTGATGATATCGCTTGGCTCCGTGAACACCCTCAACCCAATTCCATGGTGGTGGAGGCCTCCCAACATCGTCGCCAGCGGCGATCTCAGGCGAGCCAGGCTGATTCCGAAGGCCGGAAACTTGATATTATTGGGAAGAAATTCTACTCTGCAGCAGGACTGTTTCCCAATTGCAAACTATGAGGCATGTATGGGGGCCTACCAGCAGGTCCTTTGGGAGCGGCTGGGTCCCCTAATCCAGGATCTACCTGACAAGCGTCGTCGCATGGCAGAGGCGATCCAGCAAGAAGGGCAGGCCCTGGCGGGTCAGCAGATGAATTCGGCCCGGCATGTTGCGGATTGCGCCGCGAAGACGATCGCCGGTTCCGTGGCTCTCCGCAGGCACGCCTGGCTTCGGTCCTCTGGCTTGGCCCCTCAAGCCGCTTCCACTATCAAGGACATGGCTTTTGATCACTCGGGTCTTTTCAATTCCGCTACGGATGAGAAGCTCAAATTTACTCAGAAAATGCGTTCGACCACCAGGAAGTATGGTATGCCACCTTCTACCTACCGTCCCAAGACACGCCCCTCCTGGCACCAGTACTACTCTTCCACTTCCAAGAGAACCTATGGCCAGCAAGCCCCAAGGAAGGCTCGGTACCAACAGCAGCCTCCCTCCACTCCTTCGGTGAGGGGCCAGCCCTACACCTCCCGTTTCCGCTCATCCACGAAGCAGAGGTCCAAGGACTATGGGAAGAGAAAGTTCTAAGCCCTGATTTTGATCTTCTTATCTTTCTTTTTAGACTCCGCCCTTCAGTTGTCACCTGTTCCGGTTCCTTCCCAACTGGCTGTCCATAACATCGGATCGCTGGGTGCTCCGCATCGTCCAGGAGGGTTATCGAATAGAATTCGACCATCTTCCACTGACAGGCTGCATCCGAAAGACCCCGCCCTCCCCTCCCCTCCTCGAGGAGGTTCAAACACTGCTTCAGAAGGGCGCGATTCAGGTGGTACCTCCATCCCAACGTCACCTATACTTCTTCTCCCATTATTTTCTGGTGAAGAAGAGAGGGGGCGGACTGCGTCCGATTTTGGACCTGCGAGGAGTAAAGTTCTTGATAACCCCAAAAAAGTTCAGAATGGTGACTCTGGGAACGATTCTGCCCCTCCTTCAACAGGACGACTGGTTCGCCTCGGTGGACCTCAAAGACGCTTACTTTCATATCGGGATTCATCCCGACCACAGACGATTTCTGTCCTTTCATATGGGGACGAACTCCTTTCAGTTCAGAGTCCTTCCCTTCGGCCTCTCCACGGCGCCGAGGGTTTTTACCAAATGCATGGCACCGGTGGCAGCCTTCCTGCGGCAGCAGGGCATCGTGGTGTTTCCGTACATCGACGATTGGTTGATAACAGCCCGGACCCATCAGCAACTGATCCTCAACGTCGGATTCGTCCTGGAATTGCTGGATTCGCTCGGACTTGTGGTAAACATGGAGAAGTCCCAGCTTCAACCCTCCCGATCCATCCAGTTTATCGGAGCCTGTCTCCACTCCGAGTCGGCGACCGCCCATCTACTGCGGGACCGTTTCACCACCCTCTGCGCTACTGTCCATCTCTGCTGTCGATCCCGGAGGGTGTCAGCGTTGGCAGTGCAAACACTCCTGGGCCACATGTCGGCCACGACGTCTGTTACCCAGTTTGCCCGACTCAGGATGCGACCGCTCCAATCCTGGTTTCTGGGAGTCTTCGATCCTCTGATGGACCCTCCTGGAACCCTCCTCACGATGCCCTGCGTTGTCCAGCATTCCTTGGACTGGTGGCTCGATCCGGCGATGGTCCTCTCAGGCATGCCCTTCGAGCCCCCTCAACCGCATGTCACTCTCACCACCGACGCTTCGTCGACGGGCTGGGGAGCCCACCTCGACGACTGCTCGGTACAGGGAATCTGGTCCCACGACGAGAAGCAGCTTCACATCAACATGTTGGAGCTTCTGGAGGTGAAGAAAGCCCTGAAGGCATTCGAGCTTCTGGTTTTGGGTTCAGTGGTCCTGGTCACAACCGACAATACCACGGTAATGTACTACCTCAACAAGCAGGGTGGCACTCATTCCCGGCCCCTTCTTTACCTCACCATGGAAATTTGGGACTGGTGCATCGAGAGAAACATCCTCCTCCAATCCATTCACCTGCCGGGGGAGGAGAATACTCTTGCAGACAAACTGAGCCGTTCCGTTTCTTCCGTACACGAATGGATGTTGCACCCCTCCGTGGCTCGGAACCTGTTCTGGAAGTGGGGAACTCCGGACATCGACCTGTTTGCCACAGCTTCCAATGCACAATGCCCTGTGTATTGCTCCCGGAATCGAGACAGGGGGTCGAAAGGCGATGCATTCCTGTTTCGATGGAGGGGCCATCTCCTGTATCTCTTCCCGCCGTTTCCACTCCTCACCCACGTCATAGCCAAGATACGCAGGGATCAATCGAACGCGATACTAATCACTCCATGGTGGCCTCGGCAGGCATGGTTTGCTCCTCTTCTGCACTTGGCCGACCGACACTTCTTCCATCTTCCACGCATTCCAGACCTCCTGACCCTGCAAGACGGGAGGGTCAGGCACCCGGACCTGGACACTGTTCGGCTGACGGCATGGAGGATTTGACCGTAAGGGCGGCTTCACCATCGGGAGGTCCCTCAGCCCATTCGCTGCCTCCAGAAGTTCAGTTTGTAGTGGATGCTACGCTCCAGCCATCGACGCGTCGATCCTACTCTTATAAATGGAGACGATTTGAATCGTACTTTGCTGAGACTAACGTTCTAATGGACTCTATCTCGGTACCGATAATTCTCCGCTTCCTTCTCCACCTTTCTGACTCCGGTCTCTCTGTTTCCTCCATACGTACTTACCTGGCCGCGATATCCGTGGAACTTCAGGCAAGGGGAAGACCATCACCATTCAAAGATCCAACAGTGAAGAAGTTCCTCCGGGGGTACACTAATTTACACCCTCTGGTATCGGAACCTACCCCTGCCTGGAGCCTTGAACTGGTATTGTCTCAACTTTCAAGGAAACCTTTTGAACCTATGGCCACCGCTGACCTCAGGCTGGTATCTTGGAAGATGGCGTTTCTAGTGGCAATCACGTCGGCTCGTTGGGCTGGAGAGATTTGTGCTCTCCGATCCGACCCTCCTTTTCTAGTGTTCCATAAGCACAAGGTGGTGCTCAAGCCCGACCTTTCTTTTCTCTCCAAGGTTGTTTCGAGTTTTCACTTGAATCAATCCATCGTGCTTCCTGCCCTGATGCAGGACCCTAAGGATGACTTTGAGAGAGTTATGCACACCCTGGACGTCAGGAGAGCGTTAGCCTTCTATGTCCAACGGACTGCTCAGCACCGGAAATCTCCTAAGCTCTTCGTTTGTTACTCTGCCTCTAGACTGGGGACTCCAATCTCCTCACAGAGACTTTCCAAATGGGTCGTCTCTCTGATATCACTCTGCTACGAACTTGCTAAGAAGACTCCCCCTGCCCGAGTTCGAGGGCACTCCACCAGGTCGGTCTCCACATCGACCGCTTTCCTCTCTGGGATCCCACTGGAGGAGGTATGCAGAGCAGCGACTTGGTCCACTCCGATGACTTTCATTTCACATTATAGACTGGACACTTGATCCCGTGCTGAGGCTGCCTTTGGGAGGGCTGTGCTCCTCTCTTCAATCCAGTGACTATGTTATATTGTGCTATGACTTTCATGCACACTCGTATTTGTCTTTTGAACCTTCATCTGCAACTGTAAATGTTTTATTCATCTGTTTGCGGTAACTCCTTGAAATATACCCTGTTGCATTGTTATACTTGGGTTTCATACTTTTTATTATACACTCTCTTTGGTGGTGACTAGTACATCTGCTAGTCCTCGTCAAACTTTAGCATGACACCCCTCCTCCTGTGGAGGAAGCTTGCTAGTCTACCCACTGTGTGTATTCACAGAGACCACGAAGAAGATGGACAGGTTGCTTACCTGTAACCATAGATCTTCGAGTGGTCTTCTGTGAATTCACACAGACCCGCCCATCCTCCGCTCTGTGTCCTGCTATGGCTTATATGCTTAATGTTCCTGATGCTGCTCTTTGCGGCGTCCTTTATGGAACTGAGGGGATTTAGGCGGGAGCGCCTATATAGGGACCGTTATGGTGGGCGGAGTTACCGCCAAAATGTTGCAAACTTAGTTCTGCCTAGCGATTCTAGAGAGTTCCGAAAGCTCTGCGCAGGCACAGGAGTAACCCACTGTGTGAATTCACAGAAGACCACTCGAAGATCTATGGTTACAGGTAAGCAACCTGTCCTTACTCTGCTATCCTGTAGAAGTGTAGATACAGCATGAAACAATTATCTTTCTCAATCTTTCATAATATTACAGTGCATGTTCTAATATGCTGACAAACCTAAAACCATCTCCTTTAACATTTCTGTGTTTCTCACCTTGTTTCTCATATGTACCTTAAAATTTCCAGTAGTAGTCACAAATATTTTTGAGACCGTTTTTAAAAAATACTTATTTACCACAGATATATGTAGGTGATTTGCTTGGATATGAAAGGACCCAGAATTTCTTCCTGCAGTCCCTCTCATGCCATCCAGGTCTTAAAAGAGTGTTCCTAGAAGAAATAGGCATTGTTGTCTCATTATTGGATTTTTTTTTAGTGGCCTCCCATTCATGTCATATAACATACTTAGATTTCTTTCTCTTCAACTAGATGTTTATTTGAGGGAATCATGTTCTGGTGGGGACAGAACAAGATTGTCTTGTTCTGGTAGGAGTAAATTATTTTCTTAGAATTCGGCGAGAATATATAGTACAGAGAAAGACCATCATGCTTGTTTTAAACATTATGGCAGGTCAACATATTCCTTCTCATTCTTATTTAATGACTTGTTTCTTAGATATGTTTTTCTTGTTCAGGAAGTGATTGTTGTTTTTCTGATTATTAAGTGTAGGATGTTAATGAAGGAAATAAACTTTAGTCTTCCTATTTATCTTTTAACATATTTGAGCCTACTTGAAGAAGTTTTAGAATTCAAATTAAAACTGAATGGAAGTGTGGGAGGAAAAGCAGGCAGAATCCAAGCCCCCCACTCTAGGAAAGTGTGTTAGAACCTTTATCTGGGCAGTCAGGCTTTCAGCTTTCTTTTCTGATAGAATCTCATGCTATCTTGGAAACTGCTTTAGACTGCTAAAGAATCTGTGTGCATGCAAATGTACATGTAATGTACATGTAATGTTTAGAAACTGATGGGAAACTCTCTGATACAACACATAAATGTCTGTACATATGCAGGGAGGGCTATGTTTTTCTCTTTTCCATGATTTTGGGATATATGTTTTGTGAAAAGAGAGAGGTAGATATAGCCTTACAGGTGCTGGCAATATTGTATTTCCACTTACATTGTGTGGAGTCCCCGTAATGATAGTCACACAGGGGACCAAGGAAAAAATGCTGAGCTCATAACTCATGTTATGTTGTATACATCTAGGGAGTCAGTTGTCAATGCAGGTTAGCTCACTGGGAAGGTGGAAGCTCAGAAAGGACTAGTGAGGAATCATTCTCCTTCTGGTCCATTTCTAGAACATAAATTGAGGCCTACCTTCAATTTGGCATTGCTGTTGCTGACTTCTCCACCCATCCTCTCTTGAATTTAACCCATCACCTTCCTAGGGACAGGAGTTGGCCAGAGATTAATGGGGATGGGAAGGAAGTTCAGAGCAGTGAGGGCTTGGCTTTGCTCATAGCAAGTCTATTAGTTACCTTAAATTTCTTCTTGCCACAGTTAAGGAAACTAATTTCCTTTGTCATGGCAGGTTCTTTCTTCATTGGAAAAGAAAGTGTTGGGGTCATTGGGCAGGGGTCATTGTAAGTGATAAGTGGGGGTTGAGTGGGACAACCCTGTAAATTAATAAGTGGACCTTCAAGGCCTTAGGACAACATGGAGCTGACATATCTATCACACACCTGGGTTATAGACTAGGTCCACATTGTTACTTGGTGCCATGGTTGTACCAAGATTATTGCCTCTCTCCTCTGTGTTAATCCAGCATATGGGCTGGATGGTTACTTGGTCCATCATCTGCTCTGTTATGAAATTCTGGCCCCTTCCTTGTTGTTGTTGTTGTTATTCAAAGTGATGTACAATAAAAAGACATTTTTAAAATCAGCAAAATACAAGAATTAAAACACAATTAAACAACTAAAAAAGTTTAAAACAGTTAAAACTCTAAACATACACACACAACACTCACATATACCCCAGCCCTGCCATTAGCAAAGCTTGGCAAAGGCCTTAGCAGAAACAGGAAAGTTTTTACTTGGCTCCAGAAGGAAAGCAGGGAGGGTGCCAATTTGACTTCTCTGGGAAGAGAGTTCCAGAGCCTGGGGGCAGTCACTGGGAAAGTTCTCTCCCAAGTTTCCACCAGATGCACTTGTGAGAGTGGTGGGCAAACTTTTGTGTGCTGCGACCAATGTCATGTCTATTTTAAACCCATTCTGGCATGTATGTGTAATAATTGCTTCCTAATCCACCTATTCTGTGCTGCCAACAAAAACACTTTTTTGTTCTGAGGTTATATTAATACTTCTACTTTGGAATGATACAGTGGAGATACTCTCATCTTCTAAAAGAAGGGGGGTATCTCCTTAAATCCACATATTTGGGTTGGTACAAGGAGTGAGTTAGGTCTCACACTGTTGTTGGTGCCTACCTAATAAGTACCTGTGCAACGTGTGCAGTCAAAATGTGCTCAAAATGGCAAGGGATACAGGACTAGGTTATTGATGGATGGGCAGTTGCCTTATAGGAGAATGTGATATTCCCATAAGAGAGGCACTAATCTGGAGGAATATATGCATGCATTGATCCCAACTTTCTATGATGTACATGGGCATATATGTTGCAAGAAAAAAGCCCTTACTGAATTTTGGCCACATGCAGATGATTATGTCTGTGGAGTATTAGAAGCTGTGTCTCATTATCATGACACAAGATCAGATTTTGAAATGTTAATTTTATTAATATACTCTATATGTATAATTGGGGGCATTTCAAGTGATGAGTAGGAGGACTCCTTTGTAAGAAAATACAACTTCTTGTTCAAGCAATTTCTCATCCAGGAGAAGCTGAAAAACACAACAGCCCAAAGTGTCCCACCCTACCACCAATATTCTTGAACAGCATGGCATTCCTAGAAGGAACCTTTTACACTTTCTTGCCCTCCTTTTCTTTTATTTTGGGTGGCACATTATTGTCAAAAATAAATTATTATTTTTTTAAAAAAATATTTTAAAATACTTCCTAAACTGTTGTAAGCATCCGGTGGAGAGAGATGACATGTATTGCTTATTATAGTTAATATGCTATATGCACTTGCAGCTATTATATACGAAGAGCAACAAGGTCATGTGCAATTCTTGGAACTAGTTCTGGCTTTTTAGGCCGAAGTGCTGTGAAAACCTAGTTAGAAGGGTTTCACCTAGCATGGCATTAAAAAATGAACATTACCTCTTAGTGGTATACTCTATAAAATGGGTGGGGTAGTGAAAAATATCATGTGTAAAAATTATTATGCACATTTTGTAACAAGCAATTTACAAGTCTCCAAAATTATCATCTCATCACAAACTCACCAGTGTTTCTATGTCCAGGATTCATCTCATCAGTTACTCTGTGGGTGGGTGGGTGCGTGGGCGCAAGATTCTACCTCCCTTCACTTCTAAAATTTTGCTAGAACTAAAAGAAAATATATGCCAAGCTCATGTGCCCCATCTTGTGAGTCCTAAAGCTGAAGAGAGATTAAAGTTCATTGTAAATCTCTTTCAGAATAGACAGTGGGTGTAAATGCATTTCATCTCTGACAACTTAACATTTTGAATTTTGTTTCTCTTAACAGATTCTTAAATTGCCAGTATTTAACAAGTGTAATAATCTGTTTTCCCATGGGTGGTGTGGAACAAAGAAAAAATGGATATGTGAGATCATTTGGAGTATCTATCATGCTAAAAGGGATGAAGGATAGGCACTGAGAAATGTGTGAATTCTTTCTCACGCATTACTGTAGTTTAGATTTTAAAACCTGAAAGTTAGCTCTTAAAATCTTTTCTCCTAAAAGAGGTGTGTGTGTGTGTATGTGTGTGTGTGTGTGTAATGTTGTGCTCAACTTACGACTTTATCAGACACTCTAAAAATAACTTCCACAGAGGTCGGGAGGAGGACGCTGCTGTCCGGCTTCCAGTGGTCACTTCTGCACGCCCTGTCCTCCTCCTGTCCTTCATTCGTTCTCCCTCCATGCTGGAGCAACGGAAAAGGCGCCGCTTTTTATTGACGGAAAGCGATGCCTTTTTCGTCCCTCCAGCATGGAGGGAGAACCAATGAAGGACAGGAGGAGGACAGGGCGTGCAGAAGCGACCACTGGAAGCAGGACAGCAGCACCCTCCTCCTGACCTCTGTGGGAGTTTTTTTAGAGCGTCTGATAAAGTCCTTAGTCTAGAAACAAGCTGATCTTTCTTGGAACGAATTAGTAAACACTGCCTGAGACCTGCTGATAAGAAATGCAGTACTTCAGGGACTGACAGCAGTATGGATGTCTCTGGCATCCTTTGAAACAAGGTATTATTTTATCAGAATAATGGTACTATTGTACACTATGTTCTTATTGTTTCAGCCATCCTGGTGATTGAGTTTGTCTATGCTATTGTGGGCATTGTTTGGTTAACCCAGTACTACAGTTCCTGCAATGATGTTACTGCCAAGAGTGTCACTTTGGGTGTGTATTTGAAAGTTTCTGCATGAATTATACACAAATTTTCCCACTCCCAATGTTATTTGCAAATCTAAACAGTGCTAATATACTGTATATCGATGGAAGTACATTAACTCTGTCTCACTGTCATTTTGCTGTCTGAACAAATAACTGTATATGTTATTACCATTGTTTTGGAATCCATCACAAGTGTTAACTGGACAGTCTCATAGTACATATCTAATTATTCTGAGTCACTAGTATTTACCCATAATTCCTTTCATTCAGTTATGTTTGATTTTGAGGTCTCTGGTATACCTGTAGTTGTAAAGTATCTTTAAAAATTGCCACCGCCCCCCCTTGCATGCAGACAGTCAGAAGTTTTATACAAAAATGGCCGCCTTGTGGTTGGTGAAAGTCACATAGAGAGTTGCTGCAGAAAAAAAAGCATTTGTAAACTAAGCAGATGACTCATATGCCCCTTATGAATCACACATTTGAATCTTTCCATCTCTTTTATTAGGAATGGTGGTCTGCAACTGGGTTGTGATTCTGAGTGTCTGCATCACTGTCCTATGCGTCTTTGACCCAACAGGCCGGACCTTTGTCAAGCTGCGTGCCACAAAGAGAAGACAGCGTAACTTGAGGACATACAATCTGAGGTAAAGAAGTTGCAGAAGAAGCACTTTGGGGATAATAGAAATTGGGGATCTTGTGTGCATTCCTAGTCCAAAAACTTATTTTTCCTATTTTGCTACATGGTTGAAACTGAGTCTTTGTGATCTTGTGAATCCATACAAAGGGGATTTTTCTCTAACTTCCCATCTCATTTAGGATGGTTTTAAAAACAGCTTGCAGTACACCATGTGGTGAGTGTTAATGTATTGCCGGGGGAGGGATGGGAAGAGAAACTATTTCTACTGTCCTCATTTATAGTAATAGTGACCTCAGTTTTCTGAGTGCCACAACACTCACATAGCTACAAGAACACCGTCTATGCACAAGAAGAGAAGGATTTCCAGGTTTGGGGATCCCCAAGGTTTGCACAATTAAAACAGATCTTTAGGAGAAAAGATTTGTGGGGAAGGGGCATTCCAAAATAATCCAGTAGAAACTGAGAATACTTAGGAAAGATGTGTGCATGTGTATGCATGCATAATAGCTACACTGACTTGGAATGTTGGCACTCCTAATGTTTGGCTTGTGGGTAGGAGGACTCTATGACAAGCATTCTTGTTTTGAACTTCAGTGGTGTCACTAATAGTAATGGACATCTTGAGAGGTTATAGCAGTCAGTGTGTTCATTGCATTTTTACATTCATAATATATGATGCTTTGGGGTGCTCTCATACCCAGAATAGGGTATGGATCTTTTTAAAGTATCTTAGAGTGTATCTAATGTCTTTCATTCCTTTCAGAATAGCTGTGTGAAGTTTTAGGGGAAGATGCAATTCAGAATTTGTTCACAATGTTATATGAAGTCTGTCTATTAAATAATGAGACTGATACAATAACCCATCTTTATTTATATGTAATTCTAATGCATGTCCCCTTCAATATACTGCCCGTTCACACTCACATACTGATGCAGTCTTGTTTTCCACTGGTCAAAGGCATGGAACAAATCCGTTTCTGTAAGCTGTTTCAACACATCTGCTGTTTTCTTCTTTATTGCCTCAGTGGACTCAAAACATGTTCCTTTAAGCACTGATTTCACTTTAGGGGAAAGAAAAGTTACATGGTGTCAAAACTGGCAAATATGGAAGATGTTCAAGTGTAGTAGTGCGTTTATCAGCCAAAACCTGCTTCACAGAAAGTGCTATATGAACAGACGCATTGTCTAGATGAAGAATGAAACTATTTCCCCACAGTTTTGGCCTTTTTTCCCTGACTCTCTCAGCTTTGGCAAAACTTCCTTATAATAATGCTGGTTCACTGTTTCTGCCAAAATTATGCCCTTGATGCCAAAAAAAAAAAAAAAAAGCCCAATGAACATGGTTTTGAATGTGGACTTGCTTTGACATGCTTTTTTGATTCTTGGTGATGGCAGTGTTTTCCAGTGCTTTGACTGTCGTTTTGTCTCAGGATCATGCTGGAAGATCCAGGTTTCAAGACAAGTGATGACAAAGGTTTTTGACAAAGGTTTGGGTCCACCTCAGGTTGCTGCAGAATGTCAGCACAAATTTCTTTCTGGCATTCTTTTTGCTCTGGTGTGAGAAGCCTAGGGACCATCTTGGCACAAACTTTTCTCATGTTGAGATCCTCATGCAAAATTTTCCACACAGTGTCTTTGTCAGTGTTCACAGCTTCAGCTATCATTAGGACACTGAGTCAGCAGTCTCCTCAAACAATCTGGCTGATTTTTCCCCACAATTATTTTGGTTCTTGAAGTGGAAGTTCATCCATGGCGTTCAGCATCTTCCACATTCTCATGTCCTTCTCTGAATCTTTTGTGCCACTCAGACACACACACACACACACACACACGAGACATGCAGTCTTCCCCATAGGCCTCAGTAAGGATTTTAAAAGATTCCATTGGTGTTTTGTTCAATTTTACTAAAAATTTCAAATTGACACGTTGCTCAACTTTTAAACTTAGCATTTTTCTGTGACACACCAGACAACACAGCTGCTTAAAATGATGATGGACAATTAACTGAATGTCCAAGAGTGTTATGTTTGTCATGCAGGTTCAGACATGTTCAAGGTCACCACTCAAGGGAGAACTCAGAATCAGTTCTCCCTGATTTGTCTGAAAGGTGGAAACACAATCTCATAATTTAATAGACAGACATCTTTTACCATCCTATATACTCAGTTCTCCCCCCCCCCCAGTATTAGTGCTGTCTTTGTTTATCTACTTTCCTTTTATGTGAATGATATGCACTTGGCTATCCATTTGTAAACTTTTCCTTTCTGCTTATTTAAGACATCGTTTAGAGGAAGGGCAGGCTAGCAGTTGGACACGACGGCTTAAAGTTTTCCTTTGCTGCACACGAACAAAAGATTCCCAGTCAGTAAGTAGTTATCTTTTTATCAAAGAGCAAACATGTACAACCAATTGCATTCAGATGTTCTGGGACCATTGGACTGTAAAAGTGAATGGGATCAATGGCAAATTTGTTTGAGATAATATTTCATGGAACTCTTACCTAGAATTTAGTCAACCAGTTCTCTGCAGTCTGGTGCACACATAAAACTCATAATCGCATGGATTAAGAGATCTCAAATGCTTTTTAATGTCCAGTCATGATACCTCCTAAGGAAGTGCATGCATGTGGTAAAAAGGAACATGGTACTGTTTTGCTCATGGGGACTTTTACACGTGGGTAGTGCATGCACAATGCAAATCAGCCATGTCTTATTGTAAGGAAACAATTTCAAAGACATGCATACAGTTCCAGTATTTTAACCATGGGTAAGTAGTACATCTGAAGTGGACCAGAAGGAAAAATGCATTTCTTTTTTTAAAAAAATCTGAGCATTGTTTTCATTGTTATTGCAAATTGGACCATGTATCTAAGCTGTTGATTCAGTTGCAAGGAAGTAAAAGTCCTCCTGGAAGTAATAAAACCCATGCAAACTGGCAATAGGACTTAAAACTATTGAGTAGATTGGTTTTAAATTGAACTACAATTAAAAGCTTTCTTTTTAAATAATCTTTAAAAGTGATGGGTAGTGAAATAATAAAAAAAATACATTCTTCTCATTTACAAAGTTAGAGAGGATAAAACCAAGATGCTGTGTAACTCAGTGGCATATGAAAAACAGAGCAATTGTTAATGACTGCTAACCTGTGTAGACACTTTTGGGGAGTCATACCTTATCCAGTTTTCCCAGGCATGGTATTTGATATTTTATGTGTAGTTATGCAGGTCTGTTCATACCAAATATGTTCACTGCAGAAAACATGAGTGTATGCCATTGATTTTAGCAACCATTGACTTTTGTATAAAGTGCAGAGCTGCCCATACTTCTACATGTACTTAATTATTGGGCCCTGCCTATGAGGTTCCCAAGGACATCTTGTTGAAAACAGAAAACTGGCCTAGATAGATGTTTTTGTACATGTGATGCAGTGAATGCTCTATCTTTTCAAATATCTGTTTAGCTGTGAAGCTTAATGAATGCCATTAAGTCATTCATATAAATCTTGTTGTTAGTTTTAATGGAAGCCACATGAGTGTTGACATAAAATTCCAGTATGTCTCCTACTAGCAATTGAATATAGGCCATTTCACTTCACCCTATCTCACAGTGTTGCTCTGATAAAATTAAATAAACCTCTATATGCCACCTGGACCTCCTTGAAGGAAAAGTGCTATACTAGTGTGATCAACAGATGTTATGTCTTTAGATGGAATCAGAAAATAACATACTCTAAATTGGAATGTTAATCAGTTCAGAGCTGGTTTCCTATTTCAGATTGGGTATGAGCTGGGCTGTTGATAAGAGGGTGACTTGGAGGTCTTTCATTCATGGGGTTGCCATAAGTCAAAGTCGACTTGACAGCAGTTGACAATGAAATTTTTGGAAGGATGTCCTGAAATATTTTTTTTAGGATCAGCCTAGTGTGTAATTGTAGGTCATTATTTATTACTTCTTGCAAAATCATTTCTCTTACCTCCCTCTCCATTTTTCAGGATGCTTACTCTGAAATTGCATATTTGTTTGCTGAGTTTTTCCGAGATCTTGACATAGTCCCATCTGATATCATAGCAGGCCTAGTACTACTACGTCAGCGGCAGAGGGCAAAACGCAATGCAGTACTAGATGAGGTGAGTATGCAGAATACTGTTTGTGCATTTTCACTGCAAAAACACTGGATCCTGTTGTGATGAGATTTAGACACCTGTCCTTAAGGCAGAATACAGAGTTGCACTTCAGTGACCAGTTGTCGTCATTGTCATCACCATGCAGGGTTGTTGTTTTTTTCTTAGTCGCCACCCCCCTGCCCAGGCTTTGTTCTGAATTTTTCATTGCTTCATTGACAGTGCTTGAATTCATTAACATGTTCTTGAGAGAAATCATAATTTTTAGGGATCATGTACTATTATCTGGATATGGAGGAGGAGCAATCCATGCTCTCTTGAGTTTTCTCGATGTGCCAACTAGATAGGCAGATAGATTGCTCCTCCTCCTATCCAAGAATGAATATTTATGGTAAGTACTAATGTCATATTCTTTTTGATATCTTGCTTTCAGCTATTGTTACTGTTAACTGCTGTCAAGTCAACCTCAGCCCTATGAATGAGACCTCCAAGTCATCCTATCATCAATAGCCCTGCTCAGCTCTTGTAGATTCAGGGCTATGGCTTCCTTGATTGAGTCTATCAATCTGGAATGCCATCTTCCTTTTTTCCTATTGCCTTCTATCTTGCCAAACATCATTGTCTTTTCTAGTGAGTCATATCTTTTCTTGATATGGCCAAAAGTTTGACAGTCTCAGTTTAGTCATCTTGGCTTCTAGGGAGAGTTCAGGCTTCATTTGCTCTAAGACCCATTGAGTTCTCTTCTTAGCAGTCCGTGAAAGCCGCAGAACTCTTCTCCAGCGCCACATTTCAAATGAGTTGATTTTCTTCCTATCAGCTTTCTTCACTGTCTAGCTTTCACAACCGTATGTAGAAACGGGAAATACGATGACGTGAATAATCCTAACTTTAGTATTCAATGATATATCTTGACAGTTCAGGATCTTGTCTAGCTGCCCTTTCAAGTCCTAACTTTAGTATTTAATGATATATCTTGACACTTCAGGATCTTGTCTAGCTACTCTTCCAAGTCCTAGTCTTCTTCTGATTTCTTGACTGCAGTCTCAATTCTGATTAACGACTGAGCCAAGGTATGGAAAATCTCAAACTATTTCAGTGTCTTCATCATCTGCTTCAAAGTGATGTAAATCATCTGTGGTCATTCTTTTTATTTTATTAATGTTCCACTGCAAGCCTGCCTATCTTAAAGTTTTTTTAAGTTTATTTATTAATTTTAACACTAAAACTAATTCACAAATGAACAAGGTAACATAAGAAAATAATATACATTCAGAGAGAGCCCTGGTGGCACAGTGGTTAAATGCCAGTACTGCAAGCCATCGCATTGCAAGTTCGATTCCAGCCGGCTCCAAGGTTCACTCAGCCTTCCATCCTTTTGTAGGTCGGTAAATTGAGTACCCAGCTTGTGGGGGGCAATTAGCTAACACACATTGGAAACTGTTTAATGCAGTGTAGATGTGTAAATAGCTATTGCTTAAAACAATTTGTAAGCCGCTCTGATAGCCTTGTGGCTGAAGAGTGGGGTATAAATAAATAAATAAATAAATAGCGTGGAGAAACAGAAGGGAAAAAAACAGGGAAAAGGAAACATATAACTGAAACACAGTAGGGCTCTGACCCCTGATCCTAACTGTAATGAAAAGGGAGATAAAAAGAGAAAAGAAAATTATGTATCTTTTAAAATTTTTGTTTATTGTTTATTTGTGATTTTTACTATTTTAAATTTTATTGTGATTGGGAGAAAGGCAGCATATAAATGAAATAAATAAAAAAAATATTATTCCAGCATTACGGATCCAACTAAATACTCTTACTAATAACCCTAAGTACAGATTATTGCATTGTTATATTTCTTATTGCTGAAAAAGATCATAAATGGTTTCCAGTCTTTCAAGAAATCTTCAATTAGCTTGTCTTTAGGGTCCATGTTAGTTTGCAATTTGTGCTAACTGAGGGCTTGTCTATACCAGTGAAAAAAAACAATCAGCCCTCCCAAATCCAACCTGATAATGCCACATGACAATGAGTCCTTTTCCCCAAATCTGGTGCGATAGGGCCACACAATGTATGGTCCTATTCGCACCAGACTCTTGGAATACCCTCTTAATCCAGAAAGGCGTGCATGAGAAGCAGCCAATCCCAACACAGGAAGCTGTGGTGGGAGGGGCCTCTGAGAGTGAGCCTGAGAGAATGTTAGTTGAGAGAAAGCGGTTGGATGAGTCAGGTGTGAGAGAGGGTGGGGAGTGAACTGTGATGAGAGAAAGGGGTGTGATTCAGTCAAGAGAGACTATAGCGAAAGTAGTTGTCTGGTTGTATTATGTCTGTCACTAAATGAAAGAGCTAATGGTAATATTCAGTATTATACAACCTGAGATTGCTTTCTGTAACCGGACTTGTTTATCTCGGATTGGCCTTTTTTAGTCATCAGCGCACTTGCAGAAAGCATGGGATGAGTCCTTCCTGAATCTTCGTTTGCAAAGAAAAGCCAGAGAGAGGAGAGAGAAATATAATAAACCAAATAAGTTCTTTTGTTAACTGTTTCACTGACTCATCTTGAATTATTTCCCTTATAATAACGGGAGGTCACGCTAACAAAAAGAATACACACTATTAGATAAATCTATCCACTAAGAGGGTCTCTTGGAGATTCAGGCTCCAATCCAAAAAGGGATACTAGAGGGGAACCTAGAGTAGAGTGGCAGTGACAGGCAACCAGAGCTGAGAAGTGCAGGGCCAGACTGGTGAGGCTAACATCACATCCTCGCCAAATCCGGCCTTGTAATGCTATGTGATATGAGTCCTTTTCCCTGAATCTGGTGTGATACTGCCACATGCTGCCTGGCCATATTCCCAGACTCTGGGAATACCCCCTTAATCTGAGTTTTAAAAAACTTGCCGTTTTCTCCAGAGTTTGCTTGAAACTCTGGAGAAAATTGCTGTGTAAACATCCTTGCTGGATTCAGGGAGAGGGGAGGAAGGACAAGCACTGCCTGAGGCACTGCCATTTCCCCCCTCCTCAGTGCCACTTCTCATTTGAAAGACAGAGCCCCAGCGGTAGTCACTCTCTGAGGTCAGAATGCCCAGCGAGCCCCACCATCACGAGACTAGCTGCCCATTCTGGCTTCACAGAGAGCGACTACCACTGGGGCTTGGCTTTTTCCAGAACTCAGAATCAGGTGTACCAGCTTTGAATGGAAGACAAGTAAAAATCTGAACACATATTCAAGCTTTGGTAGGAAGTGGCACTTAAATCCAGGTCAGAGTAGTCCAAACTTCATGCACCACAGCTCTGGGCCAAAGTAGTCCAAATTTCATCCAGATTTTTACCCTCCAGGTAGTCAAGGCCTCAGATATCTTAATAATCCATTCTTCTGTTGCTGGTGCTTCAGTCCATTTCCAAGTTTGAGCAAACAATATTCTTGTTGCTGTTGTCATGTAGCAAAGAAGTAATCCGTATTTACTGACCAATTCTTTATCCATAATACCCAACAAAAACTTTTCTGGTGACATTACAAAATCTATCATTAAATTTGTTGGATTAACATATAAATCTTAGACCAATAACTTTTCACCTTCTTACAAGTCCACCACATATGAAAAAAGGAACCCTCCTTATCTTGACACCCCAAAACATTGATATGAAAAATTATTTTCGACAACTTATTTGGAGTTAGTTACCATCCATACATCATTTTATACAGTTTTTTAAAGTTACTGCACAAAGTAAATGTTATGTCTTTGGACCACATTTTCCCCATATATCCTTTTGAACATTATGCCCACCTTATGAAGTGACTAGTGTAATCTTAGGAAAAGGTCTCTGCTTATGTTTATACCAAACTTGGTAAAAGAGCCTTTATAATACAGCGATTTTTAAATTCAGATTGCATCTTAACTTTTATCATACCAAAGATAACCATGCCAGCCAAATCTTAAATCATGAGCTTCCAGTTCCAAAAATCTCTCATCTCTAAGCAATATCCATGCCTTCATCCTTATAAAACAACAGGCCTTGTAATACAATTTGGCATTAAGGACTCCCAAGCCAACCCTTTCCTTAGATTGTACAGTATTTTTAGTTTTATTCTGGCTTTCTTTGCTTGCCAGACAAATCTAGAAATCTCTTTCTATCATTACACAAAAGGTATTTCATTTCTTATAATAGGGATCATTTGAAAGAGAAATAAAAGCCTTGGGAAAGCATTTGCCTTGATTACTGAAATTCGACCCAAAAGGGATAAATTTAACTTTTCTCCATTTTGCTAATTCTCTTTCCAAACTTTTTCATAGTTGTTTTGAAAGAAATACAGTAGTATCCCTGTATCCACTGATTTGCCAACCACTGATTCGATTATCCATGGTTGGTGATGGTGGGGGGGAAGGGAGGAGGAGGAGGGATCTCACCTTCCCCTCCCTTCCCCCAGAAGAGCTCCATTTGTGGTGGGGGGTGATGGGGAAGGGAGAGGGAGGAGGGATCTCTCCTCCCCCTTCCCCCCCGGAGAGCTCCAGTCATGGCAGGGGCGATGGGGAGAGAGGGGGAGGGCTCTCGCCTTCCCCCTGGAGGCTCCTGCGGCAGCAGCAGGGTGATGGTGGGTGGCGTTCACTGTTATCCACAGATTTCACTATCTGCGTGTGTGTGTGGAACCAATCCTCCATAGATATGGGGGGGGTACTACTGTAGAAAACTATTGTTCTTCATGATTATAACTCCCAAATATTTAATCCCTTTTTTTCCACTTTAAATTTTGAAAAAGCAGTTAATTCATTGTCATCGTCTGGGGTCATATTTTTAGTCAGCAGTTTTGTTTTATCACAGTGCACTTTAAATCCAGAGGATGTCCCAAACGCCTTAATTGTTTCAAAAGAGCCCTCATTTAGTCTAGTGGGTTTTGTCATTATCACAAGTTCATCCACATATCAACTTGTACTGCTTTTTCTTTTTACCTTCACCACACAAATTCTGTCATCTTGCTCAGGAGGGTCTCCAAGGCCAAAATAGTAAAGCTGAGAGGGAACAGCCTTATCTAGTTCCCGTTTGTATTTCAATCAGTCTTGTTACATTACCATTTACTAAAATCTGGTGTTTTGGACTGAGAAGATTGTCTTTATTGCCAAAACAATAATTTAAACAAATAAAACAATAATTCTCTCCAATGCCTGAAATAAATAATTCCAGGAAATATTGTCAAATGCTTTTTCTGCATCTAAAAAAAAAATAAAAACAACCTTTTAATCATTATGATGTTCCAAAAATTCAATAATATTAAGAACAGTTCATATATTACTCATTATGTCTTTTGGCAACAAATCCACTCTGATCATCGTGAATATTCTGAGAAATATGTATCTTCTTTGTGGTCTCTGTGAATCACACAGTAGGGTTACTCCTGGCCTGCGCAGAGCTTCAGAACCTTCTAGAATCGCTAGGCAGAATGTGCTTTGATACATTTTTGGCGGTAACTCCGCCCATCCTAACGATCCCTTATAAGGGCTTCCCACCTAAATCCCTTAGTTCCTTTCTTTCTGCCATGTTAGCAGCTTGAAGGAACCTCTGTTCACTAGGTGTTTTCTCTTCATCGATCTGCTTTGACTTGGCTTTGACTCTTTAACAACAATTTTCGCTCTCTCCTACTGGTTTTGGTATTCGGCTTCTGATCACTCTGGTTTTTTACCTATTTCTGGCTTTTGACTACAATTTTGGCTTACGCCTTCGGCTTTGGCATTACTTCAGATATCGTTACTGATGATATCTGAAGTAATGCCAAAAAATCCAAGCCTGTGGAGCGTGCGGTCCCTGAGGTTCCCCCTCGTCAATCATCGGACATCGGGGATACATTCGTACGTCCATTGCCGGTATCTACCACTGGGGAGTTGGATTCTCAGCGTTCACACACCCCATCGGGATCAACTGGGGTTGTAACAGTGGAGCTCCCACCTGCGACTGATATTGTGAGACCCCCTGTGCATCTTGACACATCTCCGGCTCTGGTCATGTCACGAGCTCAGTTACTAGAAAGTCAGTGTTCGGATGTGGAGGTAGAGGTAATTGAATCTGAAGAGGTGCCTCAAGGCCATCTGCCTGCCATCAGGGATGATGTCCCGGCGTACTCTACTTATGACCTGGCCCGATCCATTTGCAGGGCAGGTTTCGGGTCGCCTACTGGATCGCAGATTTTCACCCCGAGGGGCGAGATACTTGATACCACGATTACTGGTCACTCGATTACTCGGTCTCCACGTCCTATTAATTTGGATGTTGTGACTACAAAGGATGCTGTGATCCAGGTTTCTCCGCCTGAGCACCGCCCTCTACCTCGAACCCCTCCAACTCGCAGCCTCGTTCCCCCTTCTCCAAAAACCGAACTGATGGATGATGATTCCACCTCTCCAACCGACGACGTTCGTGCCTTCGGGGAACAGATGATCCGAATATCGCATGCCCTTGATTTGAAATTGGAAGACCAAGCAGCTGATCCCGTGGATCCAATTTTTCAAAGGATCCAATCGAATGCGCCTCCGTCGGCTACCATCTCGGTATTGCCTTTGCTGAAACTCACGCAGGGATCCTGGGAAAACCCATCATCTATCCAGTCGACGTCTAAGAAAATAGACCGACTGTACCGGGTTGGTGGAGACCATGCTGACTGGCTCCAGAACCACCCAAGGCCAAACTCTGTGGTCGTTGAAGTTGCCCAAAATAAAAAGCAACGCCGACCTCTGTCATCCCCATCAGACCCAGAGAGCAGAAAACTGGACATTGTTGGGAAGATCTATTTGGCGGCCGGCCTGAGTTTCTGTGTGGCTAATTACTCCGCTTGCATGGGAGTGTATCAGCAGGTCCTATGGGAGTTAATGAGCCATCTAATACAGGACCTCCCTGAGGGGCGGCGTCAGATGGCCGAAGCCATTCAATCTGAGGCCCAGTCCCTGGTGGGACTGCAGATGAACTCGGCCTGGCATGTGGCAGACTATGCAGCAGAAACCATCACTGGTTCCATTGTGCTGCGTCGGCATGCATGGTTACGCTCCTCAGGCCTTACACCTCAAGTGTCGGCCACCATAGAGGACCTTCCCTTCCATGAATCCAGCTTGTTTAATGGGGCAACCGATGAAAAACTCGAGTTCACCCAAAAGATGAGGACCACTGCCAGGAAATACGGTATGGGCTCCACTTCTGCCTCCTAGTACCGTCCCAGAAGCAGATTTTCCTGGCAAGTCCCATCGTATGGCCAACAGTTCCGATGAGGGTACTCTGGCCAGTCCTACCATCGGTCCCATTTTGCTCTCTCTACCTCTCCGGCCTCATCGGTAAGGAGCCAGTGCTCGGGTTCAAGATACCGGTAACCATCCCGACAGAGATCCAGGGATCAGGGCCGAAAGAAATTCTAATTTCCCTATTGATGATTTTTCTGTTTTTCCTTAGACACCTCTCTTCGGGGATCGACTGTCCAACTTTCAAGAAGCCTGGTCTTCTATAACATCAGACTGTTGGGTGCTTCAAATCATCCAAACAGGCTATTGGATAGAGTTTGACACTCTACCTCCGACGGGACTGGTTCGATCAACACCGCCCTCCCCTCCCCTCCTCGAGGAGGTCCAGACCCTGTTGCAAAAAGGGGCCATCGAACCTGTCGACCCCGATCTTCACCACCTCTGCTTCTTCTCGAGGTACTTTCTGGTGACCAAGAAGGATGGTGGTCTGCGCCCGATTCTCGACCTCCGTGGGGTGAACAAGTACATAGCCCCAAAGAAATTCAGAATAGTTGCCTTGGCCTCCATCCTTCCACTTCTGAAATGGAACGACTGGTTCGTCTCCATAGACCTGAAGGACGCCTATTTTCACATCAGGATCCCTCCGGTGCACAGACACTTCCTTGCATTTCAGGTCGGGACTGAGGCCTTCCAATTCAGAGTACTTCCTTTCGGCCTCTCGACTGCTCCTCAAGTCTTTAGGAAGTGCATGGCAGTAGTGGCAGCTTTCCTTTGGCAGCAGGGAGTGGTGGTCTTCCCCTATATCGATGACTGGCTAATTTTTGCAGAGTCTCTACAGCAGCTCGAACTCGATGTTGGCCTCACCTTAGATACCTTAGACTACCTGGGACTTGTTGTCAACATCAAAAAGTCTCAGCTCCAGCTGGCTCAAGTGATCCAGTTCATTGGAGCTCGTCTAGACTCGGTAACTGCAGCGGCATACCTACCTCAAGACCGGTTCAATACCCGTCGCTCCCTGATCCACACTTGCCATCGGTCCCGAAGGATTCCCGCTCACTCAGTCCAAGTGCTTCTTGGTCACATGGCAGCCATGACATACGTGACCCGACTCGTCAGACTCCACTTCCGTCCTCTCCGACATTGTTTCTTGCAGGTCTTCGACCCTCTCCATGATCCTCCAAGCAGGATGCTCACAATGCCGCGAGCGGTCCAAAGGTCTCTGGATTGGTGGCTGATACCAGACAATGTCCTGTCGGGCATGCCGTTCGACCTGCCTCAGCTGGACGTCTCTTTGACAACAGACGCTTCACTGCAAGGATGGGGAGCCCACCTCGAGTCTTACGAGATTCGGGGCTCTTGGAACACGGACGAGCAAGCTCTTCATATCAATGTCCTGGAACTCCTTGCCGTCCAGAAAGCGCTGTGAGCCTTCGAATCCTTGGTGAGAGGCAGGACTGTACTGGTACTGACAGACAACACCTCCATCATGTACTACCTAAACAAGGAAGGAGGTACAAGGTCCCCTCAAGTTCTGCAGCTTACGCTGGACGTCTGGAATTGGTGTGTCCCCAGAAAGGTGTTTCTCCAATCCATCCATCTTCCAGGGGAGGAGAACACTCTTGCCAACAGGCTCAGCCGTTTGAGTCTCTCCATCCACGAGTAGCGTCTACACAGATCGGTCACCTTAGACCTGTTTCGGACCTGGGTATCTCCTCAAGTGTTCGCTCAGTGTTCCCAGTTCTGTTCCAGGAACCGCGCCCCGAGATCGAGGGGAGATGCCTTCCTATTCCAATGGTCGGGCCCGCTACTCTATCTGTTCCCTCCATTCCCGTTACTGACAAGAGTATTTGCCAAGCTTCGTCGGGATCGAGCTAACACCATCCTGATCGCCCCGTGGTGGCCTCGACAGCAGTGATTTGCATCTCTGCTTCACATGTCCAAGTGCCGCTTCATCCGTCTGCCTTCCCGTCCAAATCTGCTCACCATTCACGAGGGCAGAGTCAGACATCCCGATCTGGACACTCTGTGTTTGACAGCGTGGAGATTGACTCTGTAACTCGGCCTTCGGTTTCGGGACTCTTGGGTTCGACCCCGGTGCCGAGGCAACCTGCATCTCTCCATCCAGACATCCAGGCTGTCATTGATGCTGCCCGAAGGTCGTCCACTCGAAAGTCTTACCACTACAAGTGGAAGAAGTACGAAGCTTTCCTGGCCTCCCGGGAACCAGGGCCTGAACCGTTCTCCAACCCGAGAGTACTAGAGTTTCTTCTCCAACTGTCTTCTGTGGGCTTGTCGCTTTCCTCGATCTGGTGCTATTTGGCAGCTATCTCGGTCGAGTTCCAGGCGAGAGGTCGTCCATCCCCCTTTGTGGATGCGACGGTAAAGAAATTTTTGAGAGCCTTCACCAACCTGCACCCTCCGGTGACTGAACCAACCCCAGCTAGAAGCCTCGAATAGGAGCCTTTCACAGCTGGTCTGCCGACCGTTTGAACCTTTGGCTTCCACTGATCTCCAGCTGCTCTCCTGGAAGACTGCTTTCCTTGTGGCCATCACTTCGGCACGTAGGGCGGGTGAGCTCTGTGCCTTGAGGTCCGATCCTCTATATACTGCTTTCCATAAGCACAAAGTGGTGCTCCGTCCCGACATCTCCTTCCTTCCGAAGGTGGTGTCCAGCTTTCATCTCAACCAATCCATCACTCTCCCTGCTTTGATGCAGGACCCGAAGGACGATTTCAAACGCACCCTTCATCTCATGGACGTTAGAAGGGCTCTAGCCTTCTACATTCAACGGACTGCGTCCCACAGGAAGTCACCCAGACTGTTTGTGTCTTATGCTGACTCGAAGCTCGGAGAGCCCATCTCTTCACAACAATTATCGAAGTGGGTGACATCGACCATTGCTCTCTGCTATGAACTGGAAAAGAAGCCTCTGCCTTCACGGATTCGAGGACACTCTACGAGAGCTGTCTCCACTTCAACAGCCTTTCTCTCTGGGGTGCCTCTAGAGGACATTTGCAGAGCTGCAACTTGGTTGTCACCTTTGACTTTTATTTCCCATTACAGACTTGACTCTCGTTCTAGGAATGAGGCGGCCTTTGGAAAGGCTGTACTGTTATCTTCCATACAATGAGTGAGTCATTATGTTGCCAAGTCACTGCTGTTATATTTGTTTTGATTAGGTTATTCAAAATGTGCTCTTAATGTTCAATCTCAGATGTTATGTATATGTACTATATGTGGTGTAGGACATACCCGCCTCCAAGAGTGAAGCTTGCCAGTCTACACCCAACTGTGTGATTCACAGAGACCACAAAGAAGATGGACAGGTTGCTTACCTGTAACCATAGATCTTCGAGTGGTCTTCTGTGAATTCACACAGACCCGCCCATCCTCCCCTCTATGTCCTACTACATCATATAAACATGCTTAATGTTCCTGATGCTGCAGATTGCGGCATCATTCAAGGAACTGAGGGGATCTAGGCAGGAAGCCCTTATAAGGGACCGTTAGTATGGGCGGAGTTACCGCCAAACATGTATCAAAGCACATTCTGCCTAGCGATTCTAGAAGGTTCCGAAGCTCTGCGCAGGCGCAGGAGTAACCCTACTGTGTGAATTCATAGAAGACCACTCGAAGATCTATGGTTACAGGTAAGCAACCTGTCCTTTTTCAGTCTGCTTGCCAAAATGGTAGTTAAAATCTTATAGTCCTTTAATAATGAGATAGGTCTATAATTATTTGTCAGTGTCTCATCTGTATCTTCTCTATGGATCACTGAAATATAGGCATTTCTCCAGGAGTCTGGCATCCACCCTTTTCCCAATAGCTCATCACACAACATTTTTAATAGCTGAAGTAGCTCATCTTCCATTTTCCTGGCACTTTTCCAAATTTAACTTTTTTAAATTACTTCAGTAAGCTCTATAGTAGCCCATTCAAACTGCTTTTGTTTTAAACATAATTTGTCCAATAGGAATTTATCTAAATAGTCTTCCATATCTGAATTTTTTTCATTGCCCAGTGCTTACAGACCTCTGTGATATTCCTCAAAGGCTTTTAATATATATGGGCCCTTGGTATCTGCTGGATTTTGTTTCCAGGATCCCCTGTGGATGTTAAAAATCCATGGATGCTCAAGTCCCATTATAGACAATGAAATACTAAAACGATGTATCTTATATAGAATGGCAAACTGTGGATGGTTGAATCTTTGGATGTAGAATCTGTGGATACAGTGGGCTGACTGTGTTTGAATTGTCAATTACAAATTGATCTCCCTTCCTTATGTTTGTGATAGATTTCTTTATCCTTTCCTGTCTCAACTTGTATAAAAGCCACCTCCCGGTTTTGTTTGCAATTTGCTTAAGTTATAATAGTTCGACGTGCATTTCTTGTACTGTAAACAATGAAAACTGTTGTTGTAGTAACTTAGTCTTTTGTTGAATCTTTTAATCACATTTTTTCTTAAGTGTTTCCTCCCAATTGTTTATTTTGTCCATCAGCTCAATCTTTTTAACTTCTCTTAATTTTTTTCCGTCTGGAGACCCATTTTATAAATTGTCCCCCAAAACTGTTGTAGGCTCTGTAGCCTTAAAGCCTTAAAGTTCAACTCAAAGAATTTCCTCAATTCTTGTCCGGGGCATGATGGCTACATGCTGCAGCTGGCTGGGAATCCTTCTAGCCTGCTGCAGGGGTGCTATCTCTGGTGTCTGGGAACTAAGGTCAAATGCCCACTAACTGGTGTGAGAATATCCTGATTAGAATATATGCTCATTAAGCTTTAGGGTGTGTGTGTGTAAATTGAAACTGAATTAGAAGTTAATATCTGTATCTTCTACCTAGTGCCCTCTGAGCTAGCTTTGGCATGATATTGCATACTACACTGTCCTGATCAACAAACTGTTTAGTTTGAATGGAAGCTGTCTCAGCAAGTGTGTGTTAGTGAGTTCATCACAGTAAGCCAGCTCTGAGAAGTTCCCTGCTGGCGGCTTGGAGTGCAATGTCCCAAGAACCAGACGAGCAGGAGATAATCACTGGAGCTGCGGCTGCAGACCCCAGAGACGTGACCAACCAGGCAGATGCCAACTCGGAGCAGGTAGAAGAGAAGGAGAGTCAAACTAAGAGTGGCAGTGAGCCAGACAGCTACTGCCAGTCGACCTGATGGTGGCGGGAGCCTGGATGGCTTTGGAAGCAGCCAGCTACGCCTCCTCTGGGACCCCCTTGTGAGGAGCAAGTCTGGCCATTAGGGCTAGTTGGCTATGGCCTCTGGACTGGAGGAATGTAGTGAGGAGGACCTCAGGTCCCAGAGGTGGGACCTGCCACTGGCGAGTGGAGCTCAAGACTACGAGGCGAGACGACCTTATATGGTGCTGGAGAGAGACATGCAACAGCTGAAGCAGCAGATGCAAACTCTGCAATTGAACATTGGGGAGATTCTATGGTGGCTGCCCCAGCAACTGGCCCTGGCAGATGTGCCTCCTCCGGAGGGAGAGGCCTCCCTGCGTCAGCCCTAGCGGCGCTGGCTCCGGCAATACCAATGCCTACCCCAGCACCCACCCCAATAGCAGGGAGCCTGGCCGCACCACCAGCGGGTCCTGGTCCGGTTGAGCCATGGGAGCAGCCCCATGGGCTCACACATCGAGGCCTGAAGGCATCATTTGACAAGGAGGCCATGAAGTTGCCTTTCTTTCTCATCCAAGTGATGGGGTTTATGAACCGTTGGGAGAGAGGATTCCAGACAGAAGCAGAGAAAGTCCAGTACATCTCCGACCAACTCGAGAGATGTTACAGCAAGTAACACAGAAGCATTATGAAAGATGAGCAAACTGTTAAACAGATTTATTCAGGATTTCAGGGTTTGCACAGAAACATTAGCAAAAGACAATGGAGTCTTGCTCTTCCATCTCAGACAAAGAACATCAGGAAATCAAGGCAGGCAGGCTTGAGCTCTCTCCCCCCCCTCCCCCCCCCGTTCAGGGGTTACACCTTAAATAGTTTAAGAGTCATGTAGGCATGGTTAACCATCCGTCTGTGATACACTCAATGACTAGGATCAAAGGGTGCAGCTAGAAATTTAACTTCCGGGCTCTTCTTTCAAAGATTACTTTGAAGATGTTTATTAGCCAATTTAGAAAGGGGGGGGACGTGCGACTCCCTTAAAATGTCCAGTGTGCCAGACCACTGGGAATTTCAGAGGGCAAGGCAGCACAGTGGCTGGTTGGACATGGGAACACCTGAGCTGGGGAACTTCCACGACTTCATAATGGCACTGTGAGCCAGATTCGAAGACCCCATCTGGAGGGAAAGGACTTGTACTGAGCTGCAGCAGCTGCGGCAAGGAACCTGCACAGTGGCCGAGTATGCTACAGAGTTCCAGCAGCTGGCCAGACTGGTTGGAGGCTATGAAGAGGCAGTACTTCAAAGACAGCCTCCATGCAGATATGCTCAAATGGGCTGTGATCCAAGGGAACCCTGAGACCCTGCTGGGGTGGGTTTGCCTAGATGGTGAAGTAGAGGCGCTGTGGCAGAGCATGAAATTGGTGAAGCAACAGCAAGGGCTGACTGGTAAGCCGGGTGGTGGAGTGGCTAAGGAGTCAAGCACAGTTTGACCCACAGGCACCCCAGCAGAGACGGAGAAGGATTGGCAGATGCGGATGGGGCTGTGTCTCCAATATGGCAAAAGCAGACACACTGCATCACAGAGTACCCGGATAAGCAGCCAAGCAGCAGCCAGCGAGACGAGCCAGCCAAGAAACCCAAGGGGAAGCCGACGGCGAAAAAGTTTCCAGCCAAAGGCAAAGTCAAGACAATGGTGCATACCCTAGTAACCAGCCATCCAGCTGGGGAGTCCTCACAGGAATCTGGGGGAGCAGATGTGTCATCTTCCAACAGAGAGCCATCGGGAAATGGATTGAGCCCACCCTAGTGAGTGCCAGAGGGTGGGCTAACCCTGAAGGGTGCCTGGAGACCATGGTGAGTGGAGTCAATGGGCAGGGGTCCCCTATTAGAGTCATGTTCATGGTATGACTGTTGGTGCACCCAGGTGCTCATCCACCCATCCCTAGTTAGCAAGTTAGGGTTAAACACAAGAGAAGCTTCGCAACCCTATCTGGCTTTCCCAGATGGATGGGGCCATGATGAAGGTGTCAGGGAAAATGGATATTGCAGTCAATATTATACCAAGGCCCTGAGATGATTTTTCCCTAGGCAAAAGGAGATGGTCTCACGTTTTAGAAATTAGCAGGCCTCCCTGTTTATTTCCTGTGTTTTGCTTCAAGGTTGAAGCAAATGAGATCACCTCTCTGCCTGGGAAGAAAGCCAGATGTCCTCTTATCTCTTTAGTTCTCATAGAACTTGACTGGATGTTATGAGAAAGTTCTGCTGTAAGGCAGGGGGGAATTCTGTGTGTTTAAGCAGTCTCTCTGCTCCAGAAGGAGAGAGAAGAAAGATGATTTTTTCTTAGGCTCTGTAAGCTCTGTAAGTTTGTCTTTTTCATAGCCATGATGTAGTCTGTTTTAATTAGCTGTTTTAGATTTTCAATAAAGCAACAAAAGGACATTTTTGGTCGTCAGCCTCTATATTTTTACACAAAGTATGCAACCTTTTGCCCAAACTTCATGTTTCTGCTGTTATTCTGCTAAATGCTCCTTTTGCTCTGGAAGGGCAGAAGGGCTCCGTATACAGTGACAGAAGGGGGCCCTGCTAGACTATTGACTGAGCCAGTGAAAATGAAGATGGGAGCTTACCAAGAAGAGCTTAAGTTTGTAATAGCCCCAGGGTTGGTACCAGCTGCAGTTGTTGGCTTGAATTGGCTTAAGTACCACAACCCTTCAATAGACTCTGTTAAGGAGGTCATCACTTTCAAAATCACTGCCCATCAGTGAGAGATGGGAGCTTGCAACTCCTGAGGGAAATGACCCAATAGAGCAGGGGCTGCAGATACCAAAGAAGCTCGCATTGTAGCGATGGTAAAAGGGGAAGTCAAAGATCACCCGGGGGAGTACAGGCAGTGGCGAAAAGTGTTTGAGAAGAATGAATGTGACATCCTGCCCTCACACCGACCCTCAGACTATGCTATTGAACTGCTCCCCAGAGCCAAACTGCCTAAGTCTAAACTGTATTCAATGACTCCAACAGAGATGGAGGCACTAAGAGAATACATAGATAAGAACCTGGCCCGAGGGTTTATTAGACCAACTACATTGGCTCTGGGGGCCCCAGTTTTGTTTAGACACAAGAAAGAAGGGGTCTCCACGTCTTTGTATTGACTAGCACAACTTAAATGGGGTGAGCATGTCTAATCAGTACCCCCTACCACTAATGAAGGACATGCTTGCCCATTTGGCCAAGGGCAAGATCTTCACAAAGCTAGATCTACAAGAAGCCTATTACTGAGTGCAGATTAAGGAAGGGGATGAATGGAAAAGTACATTTCACTGTTAGCTGAGGTCCTTTGAATTATTGGTGATGCCTTTTGGTTTGGCAGGGGCCTCAGGGATTTTTATGAACTTGATTAATGATGTACTTAAAGAGTTCTTGTACAAGGGTGTTTTGGTTTACCTTGATGATGTACTGATTTACTCTGAGGACTACACATCCCATGTCAAACTGGTCCGAAAGGTGTTGAGCAAATTGGCTGAGAACCATTTGTATGCTAAACTGTCAAAGTGTGAATTCCACCAGTCTCGATTAGACTACTTGGGGTACCGCATCTCTAGCAAAGGGATTGAAATGGATCCTGAAAAGGTAAAAGAGGTTCTCTCATGGGAGACCCCCCAAAAACTGAAAAAAATTACAGAGTTTTTTGGGTTTTGCAAACTTCTATAGCTCCTTCATCCCTGATTTCACTGAGG
This sequence comes from Gambelia wislizenii, assembly GCA_030847615.1. Lineage (NCBI taxonomy): Eukaryota > Metazoa > Chordata > Lepidosauria > Squamata > Crotaphytidae > Gambelia > Gambelia wislizenii. The sequence goes on from JAUMIR010000001.1 coordinate 343,647,655, forward strand.
TGGCCCTACCCCTTACTGACTTGTTGGAAACTAAGGGGACTGGTGGCAAGAAAAAAGAGGGGTCCCAAGGGAAGCGAGATAAAAAATTGTGTGGACTGAGCAATGCCAGATGGCGTTTGACAAGCTTAAAAAACTGTTTACTTCTGAACCCATTCTCAATCACCCGGGGGAACACTTTGTGGTCCAAATGGATGCCTCTGATGTGGCTGTGCGGGGTGTACTGCTGCAGAGGGATGAGACTGGGGAATTAAGGTTGCGTGCTTACTTGTCTAGAAAGTTCAATGAGACAGAGAGAAATTGGCCGGTTTGGCAAAAAGAAGCGGGGGCTATCAAGGTGGTGTTAGAAACTTGGTGCCATCTGCTCAAGGCATCTTCCAAGTCTTTTGAAGTGTGGACTGATTATAAGAATTTGGAGGCTTTGAAAACCCTGCAGAAATTGGGACCCAAGCAGATTAGATGGACTGATTTCTTCTATAGATTTAACTGCACTTTGAAGTTTCTTCCTGGAAAAAAGAATTTTCTAGTGGACGCCTTGTTGAGGCTACCGCAACATGAGAGTGCGTGCAAAGAAGTCATTGACACTGTGTTCGCTCCCTCCCAGTTGGGACTGGCTGTAACCATCCACAGTCAAGCCCACAAGCAGGTAGTGGCCACTGCCCCGGCTGAGCCCCACCCGGCAAAACAGAAGCCCCAGCCAGTCAGTCCCAGACAATCCCAGAGAGTCCCTCCCAGTACAGGAGCACTGATGGAGGCGCACCGGATAGCACAGTCCCAAACAATCCCAGAGAACCCCTCCCACCTCAGTCTGGCAGAGGAGATGGTGTAGCAATCCCAACCCCAGACCCAGATTGTCCCAGAGGTCCCCTCTCAGCCAGAGGGGGATCCAGAGCAAGCTAAGTCCTAGGCTTTTCCTGGGGAAGCCACCCAGGCCCCCTTACCTGAAAGGAAACAGCAGTCACCAGTTCCCGAGGGTGGAACTGGGGGTGGGAAACCCAGCTGGGGGAGGCGCTCAAACAGGATCCTTGGTTTCAAGCTCACCGAGTTGAGCTGGAAGTGAGGGAGGAGCTAGCATGAAAGGAGGACAAAATGTCCATACCCGCAGTCATGAGGGACCAGGTACTCAATATGTAAAGACTTTGCATTTGGCCAGGAGGCAGTTTTGTTGGCCAAATGTGTAAGGAGGTAGAAAACTATTTGAAGGGGTGTCATATTTGTGCCATGGCTAAGAAGGGAGGGGGTAAGCCAAAAGGACTGTTGCAAGCATTACCTACCCCCACCAAACCATGGGAGGTAATTAGCATGGACTTTATTGTGGACTTACCCAAGAGCAAAAGGAAAATTGTGATTTGGGTGGTTGTGGATCTGTTTTGAAAGCAAGCTCATTTTGTTGGCTGTAAGAGTATAAGAGTATTCCCACCACCCAGCAATTGCCAAGTTGTTTATCCAGCATGTATACAAGCTCCACGGGGTCCCATCCAAGATTATCTCGAACAGAGGTGTCCAATTCACTTCTCAGTTTTGGCGAGCCTTTACAAAACTGTTGGAGATTGAACATGGATTGAGTAGTTCCCATCATCCATAAAGTGATGGGAAAATAGAAAGACTGAATGCCATTTTGGAACAGTACCTTAGATGCTATATCAATTTCCAGCAATTGGACTGGGTTAATCTATTGCCCTTTGCAGAAGTGGCATACAATAATTCTGTTCACCAAAGTACTGGACTATCCCCCTTTATGGTAGTGTATGGACAGGAATTTGATCCACTGCCTTTGGGGGAAGTTAACTCAAAGGACCCAATTCCTTTGATTCAGTGGAATAATATGATCAAGGAAGCTTGGCCCAAAGTGGTGGCTGCTTTGGACTTTGCTAAAGTACAGTATAAAAAACAAGCAGACAAAAAGAGGGACCAGTGCCCAAACTATGCTGTGGGAGATATGGTTTATCTATCCACTAAATTCCTGAAAAGTCCTCACCCTTCCAAGAAACTGGGACCTAAATGAATTGGTCCTTTTGCAATTGTACACCAAATCAATCCTGTGGCTTTTGAATTATCTTTGCTTAAGTTATATTGTAATGTTCACCCTGTGTTTCATTCTAGCCTCCTGAAGCCCACGCCACCATCGATGGCTTTGCACTCTACTCCTGAGGAGCCTGTTCCTATCATGGTTGATGAACATCAACAGTTTGAAATAGCTGAGATACTGGACTGTCGGCAGCACGAGGGGGTGCTTCAATATTTTGTCAAATAGAAGCACTTACCTATTGGGCATGCTGAATGGGTGAAGGCTGAACATGTTCAGGCACCCCGTCTGTTGGCTAAGTTTCATGCATGCTTTCCCAACAAGACAGGGTGATCTGTCGGGGGGTGGCCTATTCTGTATCTTGTTATTTGCTTTATGGTTTTAGTTCTTCTGTTTTATTACTGTTGTTTCTTTGCAGGTGTGCTGTGTCTTGTGGGGGGCAGTATGTCATGTCCTGGCGTGTATGCTGGGTATAGTGATTGTTTGGCTCATGGGTTGGCCTTGCAGGCCCGACCGCCACTCCAGGCCTTGACATGAGTCCAGGGCATGATGGCTACATGCTGCAGCAGGCTGGGAATCCTTCCAGCCCACTGCAGGGGTGTTATCTCTGGTGCCTGGGAACCAAGATCAAATGCCCACCTACTGGTGTGAGAATATTCTGGTTGGAATGTATGCTCATTAAGCTTTAGGGGGGTGTACATCGAAACTGAATTGGAAGTTAATATCTGTATTGTTCTACCTGGTACCCTCAGAGCTGGCTTTGACATGATACTGCATACTACACTATCCTGATCAATAAACCGTTTAGTTTGAATGGAAGTTGTCTCAGCAAGTGTGTGTTAGCAAGTTCATCACATAAGAGTTTGGCTGCAAATATCTCCAACCATCTATTAATCCAAAGTACTCTGTGTGTTTAAAGAAGGTTCTAGGTAATCTCCTTTGATTTTCCTTAATATCTTTACTGGAACATTTATCTTTATTAGGATCGACAACCCTATTCCAATTGTCCATACAAATTAGATTTTGTCAGTCCAATGCAGATATCTTAAAATGTTGATGTTCCTTCCTCCGTGTTTAATCCTGCTTTACATATGATACGTTCATTATACAAGTTAAACGGATAGGATGATAAAATAGCAGCCCTGCTTGACCCCCTTGTCAATTAGTTCTTTTCCAGTGGAGAAAACATTCTGTTTTTCTGTGGGGGTTTTCCGGGCTGTGAGGCCATGTTCTGGAAGAGTTTATTCCTGACATTTCGCCTGCATCTGTGGCTGGCATCTTCAGAGAATGGTTAGGTAGGAGTGTGGGGTTTTTTATATACAGTACTGAGAGCCCCTGTTGGAGAGGATATGTAAATTTGTGTATTTGAAAGGGTAGTTCCTGGGGGGAGATATGCAAGGAGGATTAGTGTCTGTTTGGCTAATGGCCCATTATCTGCTGGAAATCCCCCTGTCCCTGGGTGGAGTTCGTTTGGATGTGTGAGTTTTGATTTTGGTGTTTTTCAAGATTGGTAGCCAAACATTGTTTACAGGGTTTCTTCTTTCCTGTTGATGTTGTCCAGGTGTTTGTGGATTTCAATAGCTTTTCTATGCATTCTGACATGATAGTTGTTGGCCTGGTCCAGAATGTTGGTGTTTTTAAATAACATTTTGTGTCCAGGTTGGTTTATACCTTGTCCTGCTACTGCTGGTTTTTCTGGCTGGCCCAGTCTGCAGTGTCTCTCATGTTCCTTGATTCTTGTTTGCACACTGCGTTTAGTGGTCCCTATGTAAACATGTCCACAGCTGCATGGTATGCAGTAAACGCCTGCGGCTGTGAGAGGGTCTCTTTTGTCCTTCTTGAAAAACACCAAAATCAAAATTCAGCATATCCAAATGAACTCCAGCCAGGGACAGGGGGATTTCCAGCAGATAATGGGCCATTAGCCAGACACTAATCCTCCTTGCATATCTCCCCCCCCCTGCAGGAACTACTCATTCAAATACACAAATTTACATATCCTCTCCAACAGGGGCTCACAGTATATAAACCCCACACACACTCCTACCCAACCATTTTCTGAAGATGCCAGCCACAGATGCAGGCGAAATGTCAGGAATACATTCTTTCAGAACATGGCCTCACAGCCCGGAAAAAAACCCACAGAAAACCTATGGATGCTGGCCGTGAAAGCCTTCGACTTCAAACATTCTGTTTCTCTGTATTCTGTGCTGACAGTAGCCTTTTCTCCTGAGTACAGGTTATGTGTCTGGACAACCAAATGTGTGGCAAATCCATTTCTTTAAGAGTGAGTAATAGTTTTTCATTATATACATAATCAAAGGCTTTGCTATAATCTATAAAGCACAGGTTGATTTTCTTTTGAAATTCTTTGATGCACTCCATTGTCCAACATCTGTTGGCAATATGATGCCTAGTGCCTTTTTTCTTTCCTGAACCCACCTTGGACATCTAGCATTTACTCACCCCATATATGGTAAAAGTCTTTGTTGTAGAATTTTGAGCATCACTTTACTTACATGGGAAATTAATGCAGTGGTCCTGTGCTTATGGCAATCTCTGGTGTCCCCTTTCTTATAGACTGAAATGTATATTGAGTGTTTCCAATCTCTGGGCCGTTCTTTTGTTTTCCATATTTGTTGACAGATTTTAGTTAGAACTAGAGTAGATTCTGTCTCTATAGCTTCAAGCGTGGCAGGGGGTTGGACTGGATGGCCCTCGTGGTCTCTTCCAACTCTGCAATTCTATGATTCTATGATTCTAAGACACTGTTGGTATGACATCTGTTCCTGGTGATTTATTTTTCCGAAGTCTTCTGAGTGCAGCTTCCACTCCACTTTCTAAAATTGTCGGTTCATCTTCATATGGTTCTTCCGCAAATGATCTGTCACCCTTTCATCTGTTTTATACAGTTCTTCAGAATTTTGTTTCCATTGTCTTTTCATTTGTACTTCACCATGTGATGCGTTCCCCTGCTGATCATAGAGCATACCCACTCTTGGTTTAATTTTCCATTTTATTTCTCAGTTCTTGTGGAAGAGGTCTTTGTTCTTCCTTGTTTGTTGGCATCTTCTATTTCTCTGCATTGATTATTATAGTAATTCTCCTTGTCCCTGAGGGCTTCAGTCCAGAGTTCTTCTGGCCCCTGGTTAATTAGGCTTAATAGTGCTAATCTGTTTTTCACATTATGTTTACATTCTATGGGGATGTTCTTCAGGTTGCATTTCAGCATGATGGTTGGTTTAGTGTTCTTTAGCTTTATTCTTATTTTTGATATTAAGACAATCAGATCCCCGTATCCATGGTGGTTCGGTTTGGTTCCCGGACTTACTGAGGATACTAGGAACTATGGGTAATAGCAAACTCTGTTAAAAGCCTATAGGACTTCTGGTACAAACATACCATAGAGTTGCATTATAGGACCTAGATGATGCGTAGAGAGAATACCTCTCTAAGCATTTTCCAGTGCAACTCTATGGTATGTGTTTTTTCAGCATTGAATAACTGAAACTGTGGATATTTGTTCCATAAATATGGGAGTCCAACTGTAGTTCATGGTCTGTGCCACAATCCCCTCACGGTCTTGTTTTTTGCAGAGAGAATGGAGCTTCTCCCTCTTCTGCTTCCAATCATGTAGTCTATTTGATTTCTGTATTGGCCATCAGATGATGTCCATGTATGCAGTTGCTTCTTGGGTTGCTTGAAGAATGTGTTTGTGATTAACAAACTGTTAACCTCTCAAAATTCAGTCAGTTGGTCTCCTGCTTTATTTCTTGATTCTAGGCCACATTTTCCTACACTCTTTTATTCTGTTTTATTTCCTACTTTTGCATTCCAATCACCTATATTAACAAGAAGTCCTGTTTTGGTGTGTGATCAGTTTCCTCCTGGACTCCAGCATAGAAACTTTCAATTTCTTCTTCTTCCTCTATAGTTGGAGCATAAGCATGGGTTAAGGTTACATTGATGGATTTTTCCTGAAGTCTTATTGATGTAATTTATTCAGACTTTGCATTACAGTCCTCCCTCCACATTCGCGGCCTCCACACTCGCGGTTCCACATATTTGCAGTTTGCCACTCTGAGGAGGGGGGAGTGGCGACGGGGCCTCTGAAGCCCCGTCGCCACTTTCGGGAGGAGGGGGGCTGTTATTATTCGCTGATTTTTCACATTCACGGGGGTCTTCTGAACTTAACCCTCGCGAATGTGAAGGAATGATTATATATACTTTGCTTTTGTTACATCTCTCCGCACTATAAATGCTACCCCATTTCTTCTTAGATTTTCATTTCCTGAGTAAAACATGGTGTAATTATCTGACTCAGAATGTTCCATTCCTATCCACTTTAGCTCACTCACTCCAAGTATTGCAGTATTTATATGTTCCATTTCTTGTTTTATTATGTCTAGCCACCCCGATTCATTGTTCTCGCATTCTGTGTTCCTATAATATGTGTTGTGCTGCTTTGGGCTTTCCTTTCACCTCTGAGCAAGTCAACAGCTGAACATCATTTTGGCTTGAGTCCAGTTGTGTCATTAGGTACAGCACTAATTATAGTTGTCTTCTGCAGTACCTCAGTAGCTTGTTGAGTGTCATCCAACCTGAAAGTCTCATCTTCTGGCACTATCTCTTGTTTCAGTTTGGATCGTCTCCTCACATGGTTTTCATCATAAAAGACATTCAAAAAAAGATTTGCTGTGCCTCCTTCTGTGCAATACTAACAAGTTTTGGCTAAGAGAGCCTCCAACAGTATCATTCCCCCCACCCTGCATTACCACTGCTGGCCAGTAGCTGTTTGGCACATTTTGTCTGGCTCCTCAGCAAAAGCCTGTCTGACACAGGACAGCCTACTAGCAGCACTGCTGCCATCAGCATAGCCTCTGGCCTCACAGGAGTACGTAGTCCCACCACTGAGGAAAGGTATTGCCATTGGTGGGCTTTCTTCTCTACCCTTAAATAAAACATAAGGCATTCATTCTCCTTGTATGTTGTTCCAATAGCTGTATCTTTTATCATCGGCAGTTTTAGGAAAAATATTGAGTGGTTTCTGAATTACTGCTGAGCAGGACTACTGAGCAAATCCATCAGATAGCTAGAGGAACATATTTGTTATGAGATGTTACCACAAACATGCCCTTGAAGTGTGCCTAAACCTCCTTCTTTTGGATCAGCAGGTTGGGCCATTGTTTAATAGTGGCCAGCAACTCTGCTAAACACTGTACAATAGGTCGCAACTAGTGGAGAGAAGGTAGTGAGAGCATGAATGGAGAGAACAAAAGCTACCAACACAAATCCAGTTAGTGAGCACAGCATCCTGAGAGATAGTAATATTGATCTGTTTCAGCAGTACCAATAAAGAGTTTTGCAAAACCTGAAATGCTAACAAATTATTTGGAGGCCTTTAAGCAGAAATTGGATGGCCATCTCTTCGAAGCACTTTAGCTGTGTGTTCCTATGTAGTAGGAGGTTGGACTACATGGCCCTAACTGTCCCTTCCAACTGCATGTTTCTATAAAATTTATATGGCATAAATTTTCAGAAAGTAAAGTATACTTTGTCAGATGTGTCTGATAAAGCAGATTCTTGTCCTCAAAAACTTACGCCATAATACATTTGTTAGTTTTTAAAGGCTGCCAAACTATGGTTAGGCTTTGGGTTTGTTTGTTTTTAGTTTAAGTTTTAGAGTTGAGTTTAAAGAGATCTTAAGATCCAAAACTAAACAGAAGCAATAAAAAAGAAAACAACAAAAGGATTTACAGAAGTTATAAAAAAAATTAAGAAAGAATTTTGAAACTTTGGCAGAATATATTAAGAATACTTCAATTCCAAGTGATAGTGCATAGATCAAAGGAGGTTTTGATTTCCTTGTGTAAAAGCAGAAAGATCCAATGTAATTAGTTAATTCTAATTTGTGTTTGATTTACAGGCAAACAATGATATCCTGGCCTTCTTGTCAGGAATGCCAGTAACTAGGAACACCAAATATTTGGATCTGAAAAACTCAGTAAGTTATCAGGCCCTGATGCTAGATGGATATAATTGCAGACACCACAGCAGCTCAGTTGGAATCAGTTGTCTTTATCTTTTCTTTCATGTAAATATTTACAGTATGTTTGTTGTAAAGGTCAAATATGAAAAGGCATTAAGATACTGAAAGATAACAACACCCACACAATTTGCTTAAGTAGATGTTATTTGACTTTTGGCAAACTTTAAAAGTATCCTAGTCCTTCTGCTTATCAACTTGCCATTGCCACACCCACTCGTGCCTCCAAAACATCACCTCATGTCTGTCTAGTTTTTCAAAGTTGGAACTGCAGCTGGAAATTCCCAGTTTTTAATTTCCCAGGCCAGCAATGCAACATAGAGTCTGTGTTCTCTTTAAAAGAAGGAGGATGAGAGTTAAATGCCTGTAGCCAATAAAGCCCTGCGCTGTATTTTAAATCTGGAAATGGCTTTACAGGGCTATACACAGGCTGCCCATGCAAGTCCACCCTTATCTCATATTCCCATATCTGAGTTGTTTCCTGTGACTCATTACTGGCTCACTTCTACAAATAACTGCATGTGAGAGTAGTATAGCATTGAAGCAGCAAATACATGATGCATCTCCCCCTTTTCCTGGTTGACAGAGTAGAAAGGGAGAACTTGCATGAGTCTTCTGTTCCAGTTCAACACTGCTTTAGTAGTGGGACTACAAAATGAGGAGATATATGCAGAAGTGCAAAGCTGATCAATTATTGGAACAAACTCTGTGAAATACCCAATTTTGGGGGGCTTTTCTTGGTCTTGTAGTCTGTACTAATGTGTCTGAAAAAGCAAATACAAATGTAGTTTGATGTAGGGAAAGCCCTTAAGTAACCAAGAAGCCTAGATTCTTTGGGTCTTTTTCCACACAATGCTAAGCTATGGTTTGCCTTTGGCTTGTGCACTTCTCCCCCTCCCCTGGCATCATTATGGAGGAAATTGGGAGCTTTCATATCCACTTTCCAAGTAATCACATTCCTCGTTATGTCTAAACTTATTAACTCTGCCTAGTAGAATCTAATACAAGATCAGATGGGTAGCTTCATGAACCTGGCTTCTTAGTAAACAATAATTTAGACTAACTAGAGTTACAACAATTTGAAAATAATGAGGAACTCCAGTTACTTTAAAAACAGAAGTGAAATCTTCCAGTCTCGTCACATGTCAGTGGGTGCAGGGAAACACCAGCCCAAGACTTCTTTCTGTAGCAGTAGTAACTAAGGTATAGTGTTACATCCAAAATGGGCCATTGGTTGCAGATGCTTTTTCTCCATTTGAGAAGCCTGTTGGCAAGAAGGACTAGGTATAATTTGGAGGCTTAATCTAACTTTGTATTCATTTCTTGGGAACTGATAGTGACAGAAAGAGACCATCTCAAGTAATGAACATTTTTCTTGTTTCTTCCAGCAAGAAATGCTTCGCTACAAAGAGGTCTGTTACTATATGCTCTTTGCATTGGCTGCTTATGGCTGGCCCATGTACTTGATGAGAAAGCCTGCTTGTGGACTCTGTCGACTGGCCAGATCTTGCTCGTAAGTGTTCACCTAGGCTGTCTCTGTTGTCTTCTGCTTTATTTGATTGCTTTCATTTCTCCCTCTTCTCATGCATTCCTCATTTATTTTCCACCTTTTCTCTTGAACATGTTTTTCCTTTAGCCTCTCTTTCTGTCCTATAGAGTGTTCTTTCATAATATTCTTTGTCTATCTGAGGTGCAGAGGCCCCCGAGGCTGATGAGGAGGTCGAACATGAACGTCTTATTCTAATACGATCCCTCTGTACCAGATAACACAGTACCTCCTTACCGGGTTTGTTCGTCGTTTTCAATGAATTTAGTCCACCTACATCCACATTCACCTACCAAGCACACAAGACATTTCCATCTGCTTTCCGCTCCAAGAGCCAGTATGGGAAGAAAAAGCCGGAACAAATGAAACAGTGGGTTTGACTACAACCCTTTAGTCATAACCCCTATCTCTTCAGCCGACCACCTAACCATCTCATTTGCTCGTTGGTGCAAGATTACTTCAGACTGCTGGGTCCTCAGCGTGGTTCAAAGGGGTTATTTTATAGAGTTCAACCAACCCCCACCTCGAGGCATATATAGAAATACGCCACCCTCTCCACCTCTAATGGAAGAGGTAAATACACTTCTAACAAAAGGAGCCATAGAACCCGTACATCCTCATCTGCTTAGAAAGGTTTTTTCCTCCCGATTCTTTTTGGTGGACAAAAAGGATGGAGGACAAGGTCCCATATTAGACCTCAGGGACGTAAACACATACGTCCAACTGAGGAAGTTCAGAATGGTGTCACTCTCCACTATTCTCCCCTTCCTCAAGAAAAGAGACTGGTTTGCTACACTAGACCTGAAGGATGCTTATTTCCATATTCCTATCGCACTGGCTCACAGACACTTCCTGGCTTTTGCTGTCGACCATTGCACCTTCTAGTTCAAGGTCCTACCATTCGGCCTCTGTACAGCCCCGAGGGTTTTTATCAAATGTGTTGCTGTGGTCATTGCATGGCTCCGCCAAAGAGGAGTGACGGTGTTCCCATATCTGGACGACTGGCTCTTCTCGGCCACCTCAGCCAGAAAACTAGTAAAAGACCTCCGGCTTACCCTTTCCCTGCTGAACCCCCTTGGATTCACCATAAACAAAGAAAAATCTCACCTTGAACCCTCACGTGTGGTACACTTCATTGGAGCAACCATAGACTCGCATGCAGGCGCGGCCTATCTCCCCGATGACAGATTCCGAACCCTGTGTGTCATGGTCACTTGCTGCATGAATTACTGCCGCGCATCAGTCGACACGATTCAGCACATACTAGAGCACATGGCCTCAACCACCTCCGTGACTCCGCTTGCCAGACTGAGGATGCGACCCCTACAGTCTTGGTTCATCGCTCATTGTGATCCATTCAGGGACGGCCCCAGAAAGATGCTGACAATCCCACGGCCGATCCCCAAAACTCTCAAGTGGTGTGTGGCACCAGAAGTGGTCCAAGCGGGTATGCTCTTCCACCAAAGAAGACCAATGAGATCAATAACCACGGATGCTTCATTGTCAGGCTGGGGAGCACATCTCCAAGACCTACAGATCAAATGTCAATGGTCAGCATCAGAAAAGAAGCATATAAACGAGCTAGAGCTCATAGAGGTATTCAAAGCATTGAAGGCCTTCGAACCCATCATAAGAGGCCACCTAGTTCAGATTACGTCAGACAACACATCAGTAGTGTTCTATATTAACAAACAGGGTGAAACCAGGCCTCCCACGTTTCTGAACCTAACCTTACAGGTTTGGGACTGGTGCATAGAAAGGAAGATTCACTTATCAGCCATATACCTGCCAGGGGAACAGAACTCTGTTGCGGACACTCTGAGCAGAACTCAAACATCCGTTCACAAGTGGACTCTGAACCAGTCAGTTGTTCACAACCTGTTCGAGAGGTGGGGCTCCCCTGCCATAGACCTCTTCACTACGAAAGAGAACACCAAATGCCCGGTGTACTGCTCCAGGGGACGACCCACACAAGGAAGCCTGGGGGACGCCTTCCTTTTTCACTGGGAGGGCCCACTCCTTTATGCGTTCCCACCATTCCCACTCATACCGAGAGTGATTTCCAAAATACAGACAGACAGAAGTCAATGCATTCTCATCACCCCCTGGTGTCCAAGACAAGTGTGGTTTGCACCCCTTCTTCTGATGTCGAAACACCGGTTCATCTGGCTCCCGCCACAAGAGGACCTCTTGATACTACACAATGGATTGGTGAATCATCCGGACCTGCCCTCTATACAGCTAACAGCTTGGCTGGTAACACCATAAGGACATTGCCCCAGGCAGTAAGATCAATAATTAAGGCAGCTCAATTAAGGCAGCTCAATACTATCAAGGCCTACAAGTATAGGTGGCTAAAGTTACTATCCTTCCTAAAGGAACACCCTCCGCAAAATACTGCACCAGGGGTCCTGGAGCTGCTGAATTTCTTGACATCCTCACCTTTGAGAGGACTCTCCTCATCAATACGGGGCTACGTAGCGGCTATCTCCTGGCATTTCCAGAGGGAAGGCAAACCTTCCTGCTGTAAAAACCCTCTGGTCCAAGATTTCCCTAAAGGCTATATCAATTTGAACCCTCTTTTTTTTTTCTGCCTCAGTGGTGTCTGTCTCTTTACATTTTGCCCATTTTGGGTTTTTTTTAATCCAATAAAGTTGAGATAACTAACTTCTGCACTCCCAATTTTATTTATTTATATACAGAATTAGAACATGTGTGGAATTTTACAGTGCCTTGCAGAAATACATCCTCCTTGACTTTTCCACATTTTCATATGTTACATCCTGGAACTGAAAGGATTTAATTGATATTGTTACCACTTAATATACACAAGATACACAGTGCTGCAAAGGTACCAAATATTTTTATGGTGGCACACAGGGTAAGTAAACAAAAACAAACTGGCACTTGTTGGTTGCTTAAGTGTTCACACACATACACACCGGAGCCAATACTTGGTGGAAGAACCAACTGAACAGGGGTGTTGATTCATAGGGTCTCTCTTTCATAAGGTCACCATGAGTTGTAGTTGACTTGACAGCAGTTAACAACAATCTTCTTGGATAAGTTTCTGTCAGCTTTGCACATTTGGGTCCTACAATTTTTCCCCATTCTTCTTGGCAAAATTGCTCCAGCGCTTTCAGATTGAATGAGGGCTCCTGGTGAATAGCAGCTTTCAAGTCTTGCCACTGATTGTCAATCACATTGAAGCTTGGGCTTTGACTGGGCCATTCTAAGACATCCAGGGTCTTGATTGTAGACCACTCCAGTGTTGCTTTGGCTGTGTGCTTAGGGTGATGTCTTGCTAGAAGGGGGACTTCCAGCCAGTCCCAGGTCCCTTGCAGATTGGAACAGATTTTCCTCTAGAATTGTCCTGTATTCACCTCCATCCACCTTCCCATCGATCTTAATCAGTTTCCCAGTCCTTGCCACGGAAAAGCTGACACCACCACACCTCACTGTGAGGATTGAGTTCTCAGGGTTGTAAGTAATGTGTCTCTACTCCACACATAACATTTTGCAGCAAGGTCCCCAAAATTCAGTTGAATCTCATCAGACCAGAAACATTCTAGAAGAAAAATGGTTTCAGTCTGCATGGTACCTGGAACTATGTTGATTATCTTGCGTACATCAAGAGGTAATAATCCCAATTAAATCCATTTCACTTCCAGGTTGCAATGTGGCAAACAGTGGAAAAGTCAAGGGGAAAGCTCAATACTACTGCTACACACTGAATAGGGGGCAAACAGCAGATGTATCAGAGAACTGCAACATTTTAATTATTGGAAAAGTGCTTTTTAGTAAGCATATGCTGCCACTATGTTTTCCAGTGAAAATCCTCTTTTTGGACTGAATTTTGAAGCTGCTGAAAACCTAAATAAGTAATAGCACTTTTGTCTCATGAGCATGGGAATGAGGTAAAAATATTTTCTGCGAGATCTGATGCTTATTAAAACAATAAGAAATGCAGTCAAGTCACAAAGTTGATATTCCCATGCAATCTGTTTTAAATTTTTGGACACACAACATTAGTCTTCTTGGTGTTTGCAATAAATGAATAAATAATTAAAACCAATGTGGCCCAGGAAACCTAGGATGATAAATAAATCTTGATTCACCTTATGTTCCTTTTAATTTGGCCTTGATACATTTGACCATATCTAAGGTACTTGTAGATAACACTTCGAACAGCAAGCAGCAGTATGAAACTCAAAGGAAGGTAAGAACTATCTCTGGAAAGAAATGGATCCTCTCCCTGCCCCCCGAAAAAAATTGAAGATTTTTCTGGTGAATTAGCACACCCATACATGGATTTTGACAGTCCCCATGGTGATGACGGCTAATCCCAAATTAATAGGTCATCATGAGTTGCACAGCAGTCATCATGCAGTATAAATAACTAATTAATAGTTACTAAATAACTAACACATAACTAATTAATAGTTAATAAAACAACAGATTTTGAACACATACATGAGATTACAGCATATTATTTTATAAGGGCATCTAAAATGGAGACCATGTTGGGAATACAGATTGCTGAGGGAATACATTGTAGCTAGTATAGGAGGGTTTGCCCCACTGTTAAAAGGTGCAGAAAAATACATCAACATAGATGATTGTGGATGGCTTAGTAGTGTTTTGTGGATGCTGTTGATTTGAGTTACTGACAGGTTTCCTTTCTGTATAATGAAAACCTGTCCCTCTCTGCCTCACTGCAGATTCCAAATCTAGGAGAGTAGATGATTAATATATTCTCACCCTGTAAAAGTTTATTCTGGTAATAGTGTTGTTTTAAACTGCGACTCTTTAGATTGGAATTCAAAGATAAAGACATAGTCTGGATCAATATGCAAAGGGATCTTGAAGCATCTTTGAGACTACAGTAATTGAGAGGAAAAAATTGGTAGCATAAGCTTTCATAAACGTATCTATTATTAATTTAGGTATTTATACCCCCCTCTTCAGCCACAAGGGCTCCCAGAGCAGCTTACAAATTGTTTAAACAATAGCAATTTACACATCTACACTGCATTAAGTGCTTTCCAGTGTGTGTTAGCTAATTGTCCCCACAAGCTAGGTACTCATTTTACCGACCTACGAAAGGATGGAAGGCTGAGTGAACCTTGGAGCCCTCTGGGATCGAACTTACAACATGGTGTCTTGCAGTACTGACATTTAACCACTGCACCACCAGGGCTCACTACTTCATCAGATGCTCAGTCTACAAAAGCTTATGCTACCAACTTCTTTATTTCAGTTAGTCTCAAAGGTACTATGAGATCCCTTTGCATACAGATCCAGAGTAACACAGCTTTGTCTTTTAATTCTACCACCATAGAAAACACCAAATTCAGCAGAGTAGAATGGAAATCTATCAACCTGTTTAGGATGCCCAAGTACAGACATCTTTCCCAACAAGTAAGGCAAATAGGGTGTTATTCTGAAAGGCCTGCAAAAATAACCCACTACATACCACACAGACTTCAGTGACAAACTGTGTAGCATTCTCTCCAGGAAGCTACTAAAACATATGCTCAGCACTCTGTACAGCAAACAAGAAAAGTTCAAGATATAAATTTCCACTCTAGACGCACAAGTAAGGAACCAGTCATCAATAGACATAGCTTCTCCAGGAACAGGAAAACCATCTATGAGACACATTTTTCTTCCCTGATTAAAAAAAAGGGGGGGGGCTTTTCTTACTATTATAAGACTCCATGACCCACAACAGGAGTATCATGAATCCAGACCAACAGTATCATAAATCTATCAAGCCACACCCTGAGTCAAGCAGAGACTTCTGTCACGGGCTTTTCCTCTTGCCCATCTAAACCCACACACATGATACATTTCTGTGGTGATCTAGAGACCTTCTTCCACTGCCTATGCCTCAAGGAATATTTCAAGGAAAGTGACACAAGTCAGGATAACAACTCACAGGGATCATCCCTGTCTCCACAACACAACAATCGACACTACACCAATATACAACACAATACCTCTCAGTGTCATAAAAAGAACTCCACATGGCTTACTCAGGGAATTTCCAGTGCAGGTGGAGAACCAAATCCAAATTGACACCCTAAGAGCCTGAACCAGGTACATTCTATCTATTGCCCAAAATGCATAAACAGGGCAAACCTGGATGGCCCGTTGTCTCAAGCATTGGAACACTCACAGTTAGTGCCTCTGGATATATGGACAATATCCTTAGACCATATGCATCCAACACTCGCAGCTATGTGAAAGACACTATCGACATTTTGCAGAAATTACAGCTCATCCACAACCTTCCAGGGAATACCATCTTAGCCACTGTGGATATGGAATCCCTATATACCAACATCTCACACAAGGATGGATGGACTACACCTGTTAGGAACATAATTTCAGATGATACAAAGACACTGTGTGGGAAATTTTGCATGAGGATCTCAACATGAGAAACGTTTGTGCCAAGATGGTCCCTAGGGTTCTCACACCAGAGCAAAAATAGTGCCACAAGGAAATTTGCACTGACATTCTGCAGCAACTTGAGGCGGACCCAAACCTTTTTTAAAGAATCATCACTTGTCATGAAACCTCGATCTTCCAGACAAAACTACAGTCAGTGCACTGGAAAACACTGCCATCACCAAGAATAAAAAAAGCACGTCAAAGCAAGTCCACATTCAAAATCATGCTCATTGGGTTTTTTGACATCAAGGGCATAATTTTGGCAGAATGGGTTCCAGAAGGCAGAACAGTGAACCAGCATTATTATAAGAAAGTTTTGACAAAGCTAAGAGAAAGAGTCAGTGGGAAAAAAGGCCAGAACTGTGAGAAAATGGTTTCATTCTTCATCAAGATAATGTGCCTGCTCACACAACGCTTTCTGTGAAGCAGTTTTTGATTGATAAACACATCCAGATTTGGCACCATGCAACATTTTTCTTCTCCCTAAAGTGAAGTCAGTGCTTAAAGGAACACGTTTTGAGCCAATTGATGCAGTAAAGGAGAAGACGGCAGATGTGTTAAAACAGCTGACAGAAACTGATCTGCTCCATGCCTTCAACCTGTGGAAAACAAGACTGCATTGGTGTGTGAGTGTGAATGGGGAATATATTGAGGGGGACAAGCATTAGCATTGTATTCTGTTATTGTATCAGTCTTATTATTTAATAGACAAACCTTGTACTTATATGCCCCCAGTTTCCACTCTGAACACACCATGAAATCCATAGTTTACAGCCAAACCATCTGATACAATCGCATCTGCTCAGACCCAAAAGGCAGGGATGTCAGACTCATGGAATTACATCAAGCATCCGTCAAGCTACAGTACCCACCATAGGAAGTTAAAAAAAAAAATAATCAACAAGCGCAAGACTTGTACCCAGGACTAATCTATTACAGAACAGACTGAATACTGGAAATGGCAGAGTGGTCATGTATAACTTCTGACTGAGATCACTAGATGTGTCATCAATGAACTACAACCTATTCTGGACAATAACACTGACCTCTCAAAGGCTGTCGGTGGCAGGACTTTACTTTCCTACATTCTGACTCCCTGTCATGAATTGTCTTCTATAGACTCAACAGGCAACAGCTTCACGTTTAAACAACATCAAGCTTTATTACTGGTAGAGTATCTACAGAGTTACTAGCTCGAGGTTGTTCCTTAGAATGAGGAACAAAAGAAAATACAGAGATATAAAAGTATTTACAAACAGTCGAGCCTTGTGTGCTTTCATCCATTGGTCAGTTTAAAACTTTTACAATCCTTTTCTCACCTGTTGCTCCCCCTCACCTTTGTTATTTTGAATTCTTTACCATTTCACCTGTTTCTGGCCATACCAGTTGTTCATTCCTTTACCATTACAAAGAGGAGCAATTCAGGGAGGCACTTGAACTCTCATGTAGACAGAGGTGATGCAGTGCTACCTTGCAGGTATCAAATGGTGGGGTAAATGGCAGGAATGACCTGTTCCTGACACTCCCAATCTCAAACAGTGACTTACCTACAGGAAAACACACAACATGGATGAGGAGAGGGGTACAACACCTTGATATAAACCCAGATGCCAACTCTGCCCACACATCTACTCAAGAAATGCCATCACAGGACCTAATCACATCACCCACCATATTGGAGGTACTTTTACTTGCTTATCCTCTAATATCATATATGCCATCCTCTGTCAATAATACCCTTCAGCACTCTACATTGGGCAAATAGGACAGTCTCTGCGCCAGAGGATAAATGGACATAAATCAGACATTAGGAATGGGAATACACAAGAGCCAGTTGCAGAATACATACGCACCTGCATTTTAATGAGGTGGGTTGTCAAGTGATAAGGTGTCATGTTACATAATGAGTAATTGAAAGAGAGTCGCAATCAAATTAATAGAGGAAAACAGTAACACATCTTAGATTCATCAACTTCCTACCCTTCCACTTCTGATGATTAATGTTCGTCTGCCACTCCGTTAATTGTTTTTAGTCTTTACAACAGATAACGTAAGTATAATAAAGTTGTATTTTAAGATTTCAACTTGTTCTATGCTCCCTTTTATTGAATTTATTAACCAATTCCATTTTACATATATTTATCTTAATTCATTAACTATTATATTTGGATTCATTCCTTTTCCAAATAGCTTATCACTTCTTTCCAACTTTCCTGATGTTTGGTTATTGTTCCTTCTTTTAGATTATAAGTAAGTTTATCCATTTCATATAAGTCTAGAATCTTTATGAGCCATTTGTAGTTGGAACTTCATCAGTTCTCCATTTCCAGGCAAATACTAATCTGGCTGCAATTACCATATATATCAAAATTCTTTCTTTTGATTTTGAACATGAGTCTTAATATTTAGGAGATAAAATTCTGGTTTGAATTGTATATTATTTTTAAATATTTCTGATATATGTATCTTTTAAAAAAAAATTGTTTCTTTGCAACTCCACCATAAATTATAAAAGATTCCTTTTTCTTCTTTACATTTCCAACATACATTACTGTAGGTACCACACATATTAGCAATTCTGTCAGGAGCAAAGTACCATTGGTAAAACATTTTGTAAAAGTTTTCTTTAATGATTATTGCATTTATTGTTTTCATTCCTTTTGTCCAAGTTTTTTTCCCCATTGAAGTACGTTGATAGAATGGCCTGTGTTCTGAGACCATTGAATCGTATTACTTTTGATAATCTTCTGTCTTTAATTTCAATAACAGTTGGCATATTTTTGACAATCAGTGTTCCCCCATTAAAAGTTCTGATTTTTTCAAATTCTGATTTTTTGTTGTTTTCAATTCCGTAGATCTTTTTGTCTTTCTTACATTGTTCCGTTAGTTGTCTAGGAAGGAACCACTGACATGTGATGCCCATCTCTTTTAACTCATCTGGTGCTTTGATTGTGTAGCTATTATTTTCTAGTTTTAATAATTTATCGTATGTTATCCATGTTTCATCTTTCATTTTTTGCTTTTTATGAAAGGCTTCATGCGGAGAAATCCACAGAAGCATTTTTGAATAAAAATATGGCTTATATTTCCACCAAATCTTTAATCATGATTTTCTAATATGATGATGATTAAAATCTTTGTTCTTTCTGTATTGTTCTTGCCACAGAAAAGCGTGAAATCCCAATCATTGGTCTGCTTCCTTCTAGAAGTAATATTCTTTTATTTGTTAGATTAATCCAGTTTATAATCCATGTTAAACAATTTGCCTGGTAATATAACATGAGATCCAGTACAGCCAAACCACCGTGTTCTCTACTATCAATCATCACTTTCTATTTAATTTGCGGTCTTTTTCCTTCCCAAATAAATGTGGTTATTTCTCTTTGCCAATCTTTGAAGAGTTGATCATTTACTATTATAGGCATGGTCTGGAATAAATATAGTAGTTTGGGTAATATAGTCATTTTTATCGAAGCAGTCTGGCCCATTAATGACAATTTTAATTTTGACCATCTATTCAGGTTGTGTTTGACTTCCATCCAAATTCTTCTGTAATTATTATTGTATAATTCTGAGGGGTTTTTGGTGATATAATAACTCCCAAGTATTTCATTTGTTCGACTACGTTAAATTTAGAGATTTTTGACAAATCTTTTTTTTTTGTTAAATTTTTAGTAATCATTACTGATTTTTCTTTGTTTATTTTGAACCCTGCACAGTTTCCAAATTCTTGTAAGGTTTCTAGTAGTGGTTCGATGCTTTGCAGGCAGTTTTCTAATTATATTGCTAGATCATCAGGGAAGGCTCGAATTTTATACATCTGTGCCTTCAGTTTAGCTCCTTGAATTCTTTCATCTTTCCTATTATTCCTGTTTAAAATTTCCAGTATAAGAATAAAAAGTAGAGGGGATAGTGGGTATCCTTTGTTGGGTTCTTTTGCTTATTTTAATTGTTTTTGTTATTTCAATGTTCACCAAAACTTGAGCTCTTTGATTATTATATATTGTGTGAATCCAATTAATGAAGTTATCTCCAAATTGCATATCTTTTAAAATTTCAATCATAAACTACCAATTTAAGTTACCAAAAGCTTTTTCAGTGCCTAGCAAAACCAATGGAAATGATCTTTCATTGTACTTCTCATAATAGTATATTAGATTAATCATGCATCTAATATTGACTTTTAAATGTCTTTTTGGAAGAAACCCCACTTGATCTTCTAATATCCATCTGTTTAAAAAAAAATTTAGTCTTTTAGCCATGATTGAGCTAAAATTATATAGTTCATGTTTAAAAGAGATTCACAGGAAGTGTCATTAAATAAGGAAAAATGTATGCACAACCGTTAAAGCATAAGAAACTATTATAGTGATATATACTTCAAAAGAATGTAATTATATTTTGTATAAGTTTCTTATAGAGTAATTATTGGTTTCCATTTAGATGGAAAATGTTTTATTAATTTGTTTTTATGTAAACAATAAAATATTTATTAAAAAAGAAACAGTTGCAACTATTTTAATTATTAAAAAGAACCTTTGTGCAATGCAATCCTATACATGTTTACCCAGAAACAAGTTCCACTGAATTACATAAAATTAACTTCCAGGTAAGTGGACAAGATCACAGCATTAGACTGTCATTTTGCATTGGAGAAAGAGAAATTAGCAGAGATATCTTACTCCCATAAATGCAGGGAATAGTTTCCATTTCTGCTTAAAATTATGTGGTAAACCTGCAGGAGTTTAGCCCTTAGGTATACAATGTTTATTTGCTCCGAAATTTTCAACTATAAGGAACTGGTTGTTCGTTTTTTGTTTTTTTGTTACTGTTTGCAAAGAAACATAGATTCAAGGAAACAATTGCTTTTGCCCATTGGTTGTGCCTGAAGAGTTCAACTACAGAAAAGCAGATAATGACATATTTATTCTTTGGTTATTCTGTGTCTCCCTCTTGTGTTCATAATCAATTTTCTATCTTATTCTTCAGGGGTAAACTAGATGTGACATGGGAGATCCAACAACTCATTCTTTGATGAAAAGCAATTGAAGGGCAGAATTTTGATTGAAGCATGGTGCTGTGTGACGGGGTTAACCCTTTCCACCTGCATCATTTCCTTGGTTTAACACCAACCTTTCCACTTTAAACAGGGACCTATTTTCAAACCCCCTTCTCCCAAGCTCACAAACAGGACATTAATGTGATAGTACCCTCCATTCATTCCTCAGTAACTGTTATTCAAAGGGATACTACCTCTATTTCTGGAAGAGGCACAACCGTTACAGCTAGTAGCCTTCTATACCCCATCCTATCCTATCCTATCATATCCTGTCTTGGTTTTTAGGGCAACCGTTATTATAATCAGATATTGTACTCTTGCTCATCCAAACCATGGAATCAAAAACCTGCATGCTTGTTCACCTTTCTTCTTCCCCTCTCATGCACACATGACTTCCTTCATTTCCCATTTTTTTAACCATAGCCATGCTATGTGAACCAGACAAACTTTGGTCAGTGCTAATCAGAATTGTCTCTAAGCTAGGGGTAGACAAAGCACAGACTTTGGGCAGCATATGGTGTAATAGAGCTTCCATTTCACACCCCCAGACACCACCCACTGTTAAAAAAAATCAGCATGGAATCTTAGGGGTAGATTTGGAAAATCTGATTACAGATAATAATGTAAGAAGAACCATGCTGTATCAGACTGAAGACCTTTCTACGTAGTCCAACAGTCTGGTTCCTCAGACACTGAAGCATTAGGGCTAATGTATGTATGTATATCAGCATGGGGCTGCCAGGGTTTTTAAAAATGCTGGTGTCTACAGAATAGAAGAATAGGCCCCTGGACTCATCAAAGTTGTTTTTTTTTTTTCCCCTACTCTAAACCATAGTTTGGCAACACATTTGGGCTGTCACAAATTAAGAAAGGGAGGATGGATTCTGTCAAGGAAGGAGAGAAGCAGGAAGTATCTGAGCCCTCAGAGACAAACTCTGCTGCCCAGCTATGATTTGCATAAGATGG
The DNA here is from genome assembly GCA_030847615.1 of Gambelia wislizenii. NCBI lineage: Eukaryota > Metazoa > Chordata > Lepidosauria > Squamata > Crotaphytidae > Gambelia > Gambelia wislizenii. Next base: position 343,669,754 of record JAUMIR010000001.1, read on the forward strand.
GAATGTCATGCTGGTATGGAGCTTGTGCATCAACCACAGGAGAATCATGTTTCTCTTTATGTGCTGTATTGAAATAAAGACATTGTTACTAGTATACTATCTTACCTGCTCTAAAAGTATCAGCTAGAAACTGTAGTCTTCTCTTGCTTTTTTTTTTTTTTTTTTTTTGTCTTTTGCATGTTTTTGTTTTCCTTCCACATTTTTACCCAATGTTTTCCTTTAAAGATGCTGTTGCCTTTGCCCTGCTCGGCCACGCTATGCCCCTGGTGTCACTATTGAGGAAGATAACTGCTGTGGCTGCAATGCTATTGCCATCCGTCGCCACTTTCTTGATGAAAATATGACCTCTGTGGACATTGTGTATACGTCATGTCATGATGCGGTAAGGACTATAAGAGCAATTCCTTGGGCTGAACAACATTTCTGGGCATTTTAGACCCATATGCTAAAGTGAAACTAGTAGAACCTTTTAAAAGTTTCCCATCAAATCAAGCGTTGCTACTGGTGATATACAGATGCATTATAGATGCGTATAAATAAAATAATACATGTATCAATTATATGTGGATTTTGCTGGGATCTCTTCCACTAGGAGAGGCTTGGACTAGGTGACTTTTGGGACCCCTTCCAGATCTGTGATCCAATGATTCTGTCATTCTTGATATTGTGAAGTGGAATTAAGCTCCAGAGTTTTGCTTTCCTGTAAACGTCATCTGTCAGTTGGCTCTTCTATTCCCATGATGTGAGAGGGGCAAAAAAGGCATTCCATTACAGTAAGACTGTATATTTTAACATGATACTGCATTTTCTTCAGGTCTATGAAACTCCCTTCTATGTTGCTGTAGATCATGAGAAAAAAAAAGTTGTCATCAGTATCCGAGGAACTTTATCTCCAAAGGTAATAGTGTATCCCGTATGTATTTGCTCATAATGTGTGCTATTTTATGCTCTGTTTCTAAGATTCTACGAATTATTAAGCATATAATTAAGATTTATAATAGTGAGCCAAACTTATATCTCCCTCTCCCCCTAGGATGCTCTGACTGATCTGACTGGAGATGCCGAGCGCCTCCCAGTGGAAGGTCATCATGGAACCTGGCTTGGGCACAAGGTAGTCATAACATTAGCTGGGTCTTTGTTAATATATAATTTCCTTTTTCTTTCTCTTAAAACGTAAATTTATTTTAAAAGATTTGTGAGCCTTTCATGAAAGACACAACCTAATTGTGGCACACTGCTACTGATTTCCCCCTGCAAAAAAAGGCTTGAACTTGCTATTATTCTAGTTGCAAAGGTGTCTTATAGCACCTTTGAGACTAACTGAGAGAAAGAAGTTGGTAGTATAAGCTTTCGTAGACTTAAGTGTGCTCCATCAGATGCATGGAATGAAGTGCCTATTATTCTAGTTACTAGTGAAATAAAAGAATGACCATTCAAAGAATTGGCATTTAGTGATAACCTTACAAGACTGCTAAGAAATTAAACACTATTCCTCTGACTGTCTAATGCAGAACTGACTTGAAACAGAGATTTAAAAAACAAAAACAAAGCAGTATTCCCATAGTACTCTGCAATATTCTAGTACTAGGACATATGTTTATAATGGGGTACAATATATCTCTGCCAGTGTTGTAGCCACATCCCACCCAAGACATTGTATTTGTTCTCTCTCTCTCTCTCTAGCTTTTCTTCGCAAACAAAGATTCAGGAAGGACTCATCCCGCACTTTCTGCAAGCACGCTGATGACTAAAAAGGCCAATCTGAGATAAACAAGTCTGGTTGCAGAAAGCACAGCAGAAGGTCTCCTTGGGTGATGTTTCTGGGTTGTGATTCTTTCTGCATTGTTGTTTCTCTTCAAGACTTGTTCGGCATGAGTTCTCAAATAAGGCTGCAGCATTGTGGACAGTGCGTCTCCATGCCTCCCGATGTGAGGCCAGGGTGGGCCATTGTTGCTGATCAATGTGGCCGAGTCTGAGATGTTGTTTCAGGGAGTTCTAGTATTGCTTTTTTGGAGCGCCCCTCTTACACTGACCCGTGGCGAGTTCACCATACAGTACTATTTTTGGGAGGCGATGGTCCTCCATCCTAGAAACATGCCCTGCCCAGCGCAGCAGTGTTCTCAATATCATGGCCTCAATGCTGGTGATCCCTGCTTGGTCAATTTAAAATGGCTTCTAGTAAAATTAACAACAATGAGCTACCCATAAGGAAGACCACCACAAATTTCTTTATAGATGATAAATGGCCCCAGGGGCATTTATATATATATAAAACTCTGTATATATAAAACTCTTTGGTGTGCACAATGGCCTTAGGTATATAGATATATTGTCTCCTGGGTATGTGCAGTTGGTTTAGGTATGTTGCCTCTTTCAGTGTGCTGATTGGCTGCTCCTGTCACTCCCTCACCTGTCACTCCAATACCACTGACATCCACTCCCTCTCCACCTCACAATCCACTCCTGCCACTCATGGCCATATCTGCATACCAGGAGTGACCAAATAATGTGTTAGAGTGTTGGTTGTAGTTACTAGCTGCTGTGATGGGACCCAGGCAGTGAACTGACAGTGGTGGAGGGACCCAGGCAGTCATCTGGTGGTGGCAGGATACCGCTGCTGCATTGGACCCAAGCAGCAGGCATGAAGTCTACTGGGCATGTTTTGGAGTGTTTTTTAATGATGTATGGTACACCAGGTCCAGCTAGTTTTATATATAGTGTGAAGTGAAGACATAGGAGATAAAAAGCAGACTTTTTTTTTATAGTAGATCTGACAAAATTAAGAATTATGGAAGAATAAAGGTGATAAACAAATAAATAACAAAATGTATTGGGCTATATAAGGACATTCTGAATATCAGGACAGGAAATTAATGATAATGTGTTTGCTAATGGATAAAATTAAAACAGCCAGTAGGTGTAAGATAGTAGAAGTAGAGAATAAACTTGTGAAGGTAGAATGAGAGAAGGGAAAGCATTGGCATTCCTCCACCACCACCCCAGGAAAAATACAATATTATGTAAGAGATCACTCTGGCATGACAACATGAGAGCCCAAATCCTGGCAGTTATAAGTGCTTCTCAGCCAAGCCAGCTACAAGTGCCAGCTGGTGTTGCCATGTGCAGGCACTCAGAGCTTACCCATAGGACAACTGGTGGAAGGCAATGCAGTGACTGACAAGGGAGAACTGGTTGCTCCTTGACATCTGAATTACTTGAAAAGAGGCAAAAGAGGAGGTAGGAAGGGTGAAGGAAAGAGGAGGATAGGGGTAAGATATGGAGGAAAGGGGGAGGAAGTGGTATGCTAGTCTCTGACAAGCAGGCTGGCATTCTGAGATGGGACGGGGGTGCGTCCAAGTAAATTTTTGGGCCAAGAATTCTTTGATTCTGAGAGAGTCTTTTGCATCAGGCTCTGATTGATAAAGCTCTAGTAGAAGACAAAGTACACCCAGCAAGTCTGAACTCTGCCTTTTGAAAGGATTATGTATAAACAATTACAAACCACCATTTAAAATGCCATTTGCTGTATGCATTCCTACAAATCTCCACTGAATGTCTTTCCCTCCCTTTGGAATTTGGTATTAGTATTTCAGCCAGTGCATTCCTGTGCCTTAATAATTGCTTCCATCTGGTAACTATTCCAGTATCAGGTTGTAGTCATCACCACCCTTTCTCCTTAATCTGTGGAAAAATCGTATGTCACTGCATAATTGTTTTTAGAAGATATAGCAGGGTCCAATATAGTTTCATCATAAGTGAATTTATGATTGAGAACAACTTCTTTCTAATTCCTACCATTATTAGTGCAGAGGTTCTACAATAATGGTTCTTACTCACGACTTCTAAACAAAGTGAATGAAAAACTTCAGCTCTTCAGGGTAACTTCTGTAGCACTGGCATGTTACAGTGCAATTGCAGTGATTTGGTTGGTCACTGAAGGGAGTTAGGATGGGGTTGAGCTGCCTCTCCACAAGGTAGAGAGGAGCTCTTTTAGCGGTGGTGAGTGGATATGTGCTGGTATGCCTACAAGAAGATCTATGCCAGATCATTGTAGAGTGGCTTTGATCTGCTGGGTCCACCGATTCACCAAAGACATTCCCAGGCCAGTCAGCATTAAACTTGCATAGTTTGTTCTTCTGCCATTAGAATCATAGAATTGTAGAGTTGGAAGAGACCACGAGGGCCATCCAGTCCAACCCCCTGCCACGCAGGAAATCTTGATCAAAGCATCCCCGACAGATGGCAATCCAGCCTCGGTTTAAAGACCTCCAAGGAAGGAGACCCCACCACGCTCCGAGGGAGCGTGTTCCACTGCCAAACAGCTCTTACTGTCAAAAGGTTCCTTCTAATGTTGAGGTGGAATCTCTGTTCCTGGAGCTTGCATCCATTGCTCCGTGTTCCAGTCTCTGGAGCAGCAGAAAACAAGCCTGCTCCATCCTCAGCATGACATCCCTTCAAATACTTAAACAGGGCTATCATATCGCCTCTTAATCATCTTTTTTCCAGGCTAAACATACCCAGCTCCCTAAGTCTCTCCTCATAAGGCATGGTTTCCAGACCTTTCACCATTTTAGTTGCCCTTCTCTGGACATGCTCCAATTTGTCAATATCCTTTTTGAATTATTTTAAGGGACATTAAAAAAACAAAAAGCAAATCTCAATTGGGTTGAAAAACTTAGTAAGGGTGCTGCCATCTCTCTGCCACTCCCAGCCAGTATGATCTGGCCAGGCTTTGGAAGTGGTAGACAATCTACTTTTACTTTCATTCCACTTAGTATTGCTCCTTCTGCCTTTTCTGGAGAATGAAAAGTCTGAAGGGTTGTGGTTACTTGCAGTAATGCATATTTTTCAGTGTGGTGGCACAGACAGCTCAGCTCTGTTAAAACACTTGTTTTCCCTGTTCCTTTCTGCCTTCTTCCAGGGAATGGTGCTGTCTGCTGAGTACATAAAAAAGAAACTAGAGCAGGAGATGGTGCTCTCTCAGGCCTTTGGTCGTGATTTGGTGAGTTTTAATTTTTATGCAATGTGGTCAAAAGAAAGGGTCATACTTCCATCCATGTTTTCCTGTGATAGCTAGTTCTATGATACATCAAAATTACTGGAAACACTATCAGCTTTTCAAAGCTTCTAGCAGTTATAGCTGCTCTTGTCCACTAGATGAGTAATATGTTATTCTGAAAAATAGTTACTGGAAGCAATACTTGGAAAAATTAGGTCACTGAAGTTGGGAAATTAAATGGATGGTGAAATCCCAGGATGTTAAAAATAGAGCCAAAATTTAGCTGAAAAGCATATTCCACATTAATGGCTCACTTGAGCTTTGTAAAAAATTAGGAAGTAGTTTCACATATTTGCCTCCCCTAAGCAACATATGCTCTCTTTTCCTTTAGTTATATTAATTTGTGCTGTCATTATGTCTGTAATTCTTTGATAGTGTATTATGTGTGTTACCTGTATTCCAGGTTCTGTAGGACAATTCCGAAAGGAAAAAAAAAATCCACTGTAGGTATGCTTGTGGAATTTGTTTTTTTCAAATTCCAATACAAAATGACCCCGATTAGCACCTCTTAGACTAATATGTGAATTAGAGTTTAGCTTCACACTTCTCCAAATGTTGCAGTGCAGTTCTTGGCAGTTTAAATATTTCAAGAGACACATTTAAATATTTTTATATATGTATTGGGAGGTATTTTCCTCCAGATATTAAACTGGAAATTAATGGGGAAACATGAGCAGATGGTATGGTCTCAAAATAGACAAATTCACCATTGCCACATTTGCTGAGAACTGATACATCTGTATGGTGTCCTGAATTTTAAAAAACTTTTTTTCTGTGTGTGTGCTGTTCTTTTATACTGGTCTTTCTTCAAAGTTAGTCATGAACTCTATATTGTGGCTTTCACTTTTGTAAATGTAACAACTCAAGATTTTATTTTATGTTTAACTTTTCATTTTTGGGCAACATATGGTTTAGTGTGATCAAAATTATTTCTTGTACTTTGCTTTAGTTCTTACAGCAAACCTGTAAGATTGATTTGCACTTTTGTAGATGAAATCACTTAATCTATTCTAACATGGATTCTATAGTTCATACAGTCCCAGTGGATTAACATTGGCTCCTGTTTGTCCAATAGTAATAATGAGTTCTTTTCAGTTCATGGTGCCTGGGAGTAGACAAGATTCCTGGAGAAGTGAGAGCCACCTCATATGTGCTAGACCCTTGCCATTGTTCATTAAAGAGACCAGAGGGGGTCTGGCTAAGTGGGTGTCAAGGCTGAGTATACCTTATCCAGAATTCCAAAATCCGAATTACTCCAAAATCCAAAATGGTCCATATAGGTGGCTGAGGTAATGACACCTTTGCTTTTTGATGGTTCAGTGTACATAAAATGTGTTTCATATGCAAACGTGTTAAAAAATATTATGTATAAAATTACCTTGTAGGTTATGTGTATAAGGTGTATATGAAACATAAATGAATTTCATGTTGGAACTGGGAACGATCTCTGAGATATCTCATTATATATATGCAAGTATTCCAAAATCCAAAAAGAATCTGAAATACGGAACACTTCTGCTGCCAAGGATTTTGGATAAGGGATACTCAACCTGTAGTGGGTAGTCAGTGCCTCCTTAAAACAAGGAACAGTTCCAGTCTTCCTAAAGGAGGTAGGTATAAGGCCTTTGGCTGCCATTCTGCTCCCACAAACAGTTCAAAATGCCCTATATGGCTTAGGTACATGCTATCTAACAGACTGTATTTCCCCATAAGAGCCTGCTTAGGCCCTGAGGTCCTTTCTGTCCCACCACCTTTGCATGCATAGCTGGTGAGGATTCAAGTCAGGGCCTTCCCAGTGGGCATCCCTAGGCTCTAGAACTCCCTTCCCAGGAAGGCCAGAACAGCCCCCACCTGTCTGTCTGTCAGCAGGCAGACTTTTAGACAGGTTTTTATAATGGAAAGTTTTTAAACAAAAGCCTTTGTTTGGTGCTGTATTGTCTTTATTAAACAGTTTTTAAATTGCTTTTTATATTTTTAGGTGTATGTTATAAATTGTTTTAAAATATTGTGAATAGTTTAATTGTATTTTAATGTTGATTTTTTTGTGTTTTTATAGATATATTGTACTTATTTTAAATTGACCCCCATTTTAGGGGTTAAAGGAGGAGTATATATAAAAAGGAGGAGGAGATTGCTTGCCTAAGAACACTCAATGAGTCCATGACAGAGAGATTCAAACTAGATATTTTCTGTTTCATAGCTTTCCTTCATAGCTATTCTTTAATATAAGTTGTTATAATGGTAGATTTCTAAGCATTCCCTTTAGAAGAGGTTGGCAGACTTCTTTTTAAGAAGAGTGGTAGCATGTTTTTGGACAGGGAGAGAAAGAAATTGTATTGACATAACCTACAACAGAGTTTTCTCAACCAGGGTTCCCTGGAACAACAAAAGGTTGCTAGGGGTTCTGCAAGATATTGAGATTGAAAAAAATACACTTTTTTTTGAGCTGTAGATATAATAATTTTTAGGCTGGGGTTCCTCAAGACCTGAAAATTGTTTCAATGGTTCCACCAGGGTAAAAAGGTTGAGAAAGGCTGAATTACAAGTTCTAAGCTTTTCTTTACCAATATCATTTTTAGCATGCAAGCTGTGACATTACTTTATGTTCTGAATTGTGTCTTACAAGGACTGCTAATAATCATTGTGAGGAAATAGTGCTACGAGCCTAAAATTCTGCTTTAATAATGATTTTATTTATTTATGTATTTATTTTGCCCATCTTCTTCTGAAGGGATGCTTCCTTATCTGTGAGGAGCTTGTTTCTGATTATACTAAGGAAAGGGAAAGAGACTACGGTATTTAAAAGATACAAATAGAAAACCAGGAAACTTCCTTTAAAGACTGGGTCTTGTATTCAGAGGTTTAAATCCAGTTGCTAGTCCCAACTAAAGTAGACTATTTGGGTCAATGATGTTTACATAGGTATTGATTTAACACGTTCCTATTGATTCAATGTATATTTTATTATTTAATCATTTTTATTGAATAAAGTCTACATAGAATAAAAATGGAATAAAACATATAACAAAAACAAACTACAAACAACAAAAACTACATAAAAAAACTACCAAATAAATACAAAAGGGAAAAAAGAGAAAGAAATATAAAACTTAGTAACTAATGGTGTTTGTTAGATTAACATTGTTTTCCCCTGTGCTTTACTGGAAGTACCTTACAGTACAGGTGCCATAAAACTGATGGCCTTAACTCCCTTTGAAAGCACAGAACTAATCTGCAGAGTTTTCTATTTAAAACATATATAGGTTATAACCTTTAAAGCCCTATATGGCTTGGGTCCAACTTCTCTCCGGGACCGCCTCCTTCCGTACGACCCTCCCCGCGCACTTCGGTCCTCTGGGAGGAATTTGTTACAGCCTATGAAAACAAGGTTGTCGGTGACCTCCCAGAGGGCCTTCTCTGCTGCCGCTCCCAGATTATGGAATGGCCTGCCGGATGAGATCCGTTTTATTACCACCTTAGACAGCTTTTTAAAAAGCTGTCCAGACGGATCTTTTCCGGCAGGCCTTTCCTGAAGAACTATCCTGGCCCAAGACTCAGCTGTCCTTTCTGAGCTGCAATCAGATTTTGTTAACTATTGTATGTTTTATTTTTTTTTCTTTCTAATTTATATATTTTTAATTACTGTATGTTTTAATCTTTTATAATTTAATATTATTTTAAGGGGTGGGTGGGCTAGGGTACTGTGTCTATGGAGTTTTTATATTGTAAGCCGCCACGATTGCGTTGCAGAGGGGCAGGATAGAAATAAAAAAAATTATTATTATTATATTATATGCAGCAGACACGTGTTGATTCCAGCATGCAGGCTTAAGATAACCATCCACAAAATTTCTCCCCAATTTATATTTTCTAGCATAAAAGAGACTCAAAACACTCAAAAGTAGTATAAAAGTATAAAAACGTCTTTACTTACAGTCTGTGTGCATTTCTCATTGAATATCAGCAGCATAATAACAGGTGAAGGCTAAACTAGTAAAAATGCAACTAAAAACTACATGTTACAAACAAAATATGCAGGAGCCCTGCAAAGCAGGTCCTACCTCTAGAAAAACATCATGGCAACTGGTAAACCTCATGGCAGTTTTCCAGACAAAGAGAAAGACTTGGACACACCTCTTCCTCTGGAAAGCCTATTAAATTTCAGTAGGGAGTTACATCATACGTTCTGTTTCCTTCTATCAGTTAACCCTTTCAACAATCAAACATCTCAACTTATTGGATTGCATACTACATATCCCAACAATAACCTACAAACAAATCTGAACTACCTAAATATAGCACAAAAGCTGCATCTAACAAAGTAAAAAAGAAAGATGACTTCCAACTATCTTTTCTGCAGTTATATTTTAATTCTTAGACTCCCACTTCTCTGTTTTATCTAGAAATTATGCTTCATTTATATATTTAATTCATACTAATTAACAAAGCCAACAATCATCAAATCACCATCATATTTTCCAAAAAGTCAATCAAAGGTTTCCAATCTTTCAGAAACATTACTAATGATTTTTCTTTAATCAAAGTAGACAATTTGTCCAGTTCTGTAAAATCATTCAGTTTTAATAACCAGACTTCTTTAGTAGGCAATAAGTTATTCTTCCATTTCTGAGCATAGTGAGCATACTTTTGCAACTGTTGTCACATATTAAAGTATTCTTCTATGACTCCTTTCTAATTGATAATCCATCAGTCCCAAAATAAAACGTTCAGGCAGTAACTGAATTTTAATCTTTTAAATTTTCTGTATCAAAGTATGTATTTGGACCCATTACTTTTTAGCCTTTTCACAGGTCCACCACATAGGATAAAAAGTCCCTTCTTGTTTTGTACATGTCCCACATGCATTCAACATTCCCTTGTACATTTTAGATAGCTTCTTTGGCATCACATATCAACAGTACATCATTTTATTAAAAATTATTTTTAAAAGTTCATAACATAAAGCAAATTTCTGAGCTTTTGACCACATCCTTTCTCACTGCTCCATTTGTATATTATATCCAATATTTCTAGCCCATTTTATCATACAAGCCTTTACTTGTTCATCCTCCATCTCAACTTTTAACAAAAGCTTATACATTTTACCAGTTACCTGTTCATCATTTGTGCATAATTGGGCTTCAAATTCAGACTTAGTCAATTTAAACCATTGAAATTCATTGCCTTCCTTCAAAAGCTGTTCTTTTGTTTTCATATTATAGTTTCTTTGACAGTTCTCCAACATATCTTGGTCTCTTAGCTGTTTTTCTTTGCGGTTGTTTCTTTTCTATGAAAAGCTTCTTGTGCTGAAACCCATGACGGCATTTTCTGGCATAGCCTGGCATATCTCATCCATATTCTGAATAGAGGACGTCTCACATAATGATTATTAACATCTACATTTGCTTTAATCTTATCATACCATAAATATCTGTGACATCCAGACCTCAGGGTTTGATTTATTCCTCAGCAATATCCATTCTTTTAACCACATTAAATAACAGGCACAGCAAAATTAATTTCAGGTTAGGTGAACTGAGGCTATCTCACTGTTTCGCTTCTTGCTGTATTCTAATCTTCCCTTTTGGTGATTCAAAGTCTCCTTCAGTTAGGACTAGCAATTTGATTTAGGCCTGTTTGGTCCTACTGGTGGGACATTGCCTGAGCAAAGTTCTGCTTACAGGATATTCCCACTAGTGGGAGAGGGGGTGACGTTCATAATTTCCCATTGCTTCCCCCTTACTCTTCTTCAGCTAGAGACCCTTTGAAACAACGGGTGGGGAGGGTGTCCAGCAAAAATAGTTTCTTCTCCTGCTTCTGGGATCTTTAGTTTACAAAAGCTGTCCCAGGATCCACACTCTTGTTTCTACAAAGTGATCTGATCATTAAATGACGATTTTACAAATGCCAGTGTAGTCTCATATTTATTGATGGACTGTGTGTGCCTGTAAGTTGGATGAAGGAGATATTCTTTATTTAAATAAATAGTAAAAGTGTTTGAGAAGAATGGTCATAACCTGCAGATATCTAATAGGGTTTTGTTTTGCAGGGCAGAGGAACAAAACACTATGGCCTCATTGTTGTAGGCCATTCCTTAGGGGCAGGCACAGCTGCTATTCTGTCCTTTTTGCTTCGTCCACAATACCCAACTTTAAAGTGCTATGCCTACTCTCCCCCAGGTGGTCTTTTAAGGTAAGTGTTTCTGTTTGCGTGCTAGAGTGAGACTGATCCCCACCAGTCACCCTTCCCTCCCCCCGATCCCCGAAATAATGACACAACAACAGCACAGAATTGAACAGAAAGATGTATTGGTACAAAGTGAGATGGTAGTGGCAGAAATGGCCACAACTTGGTGATGGTGGTTGCCTGGTTGGCGTATGAGCATGGGGGAACCGAAAACGCCCGGCCGGGCGGAACAGGTCCTCGGAGCCAACTGCCTGGGTCCGGCCAGGGGCTGGGAATATATCCCCAGCTGCTGGACCAGAGGGAAGACTGCAGCATGCAGTCTCCGCCCCCTCGACCAATCAGAGAGCCAAAAGGCCTCGCTCTCTGATTGGGCAAGGTGCTGCCCAGACAGCCAATCGGGGAAGAGCAGCCTCTTCCCGATTGGTTGTTATCTGATCCTTCTTCCAGCCAGCAAGGTCGTGCTGGAAGAAGGCTCCTGAGAAGATGACGGCGCCCATGCCACTCCTGAGGTTGGTGCCGCGGCGGGGGCTCTCCCTGCCGCAACCCAAGCCGCGGGGTAAGTCCCGCAGCTTCGATTATTAAATAAAGGGAATGTAGAGCTGTACCTTCTGAGATTTTAACAAGCTTTCCCCACACATAGATATGTATGGTCTCCATTTCCATTTTTTAAAAATATGTTAAACTTACTAAGCCATTGAGAGTTCAACATAATATTATTGAAAGGAAAGTGAAACTACTAAATACCCAAGCTATTTGAGTCCATTCTGTACCCAGCATCTTCTTAAAACAGGGGGTGCAAAATAGCTTAGCATTTTGACTTCAGTATATCATAAATTTGTGCTATATTCTTTCAAGAGTTTAGGGGACATTTTTTTTTCTGTTTCTGTACTTTTCCCCCTGTACATTCCTGTGTGTGCACACACAAAAATCTGTTACAAGCCACTACAGGATTTGGAACACAGGAGTAAATTTTACCTTACATGGTTTATTCTGTCTCTGCTTGGGCATACCTTAACACAAGAGATAACCATCTCAGAAGGTAATTCTGCAGCACTGATTTCCTATTTGTTTTTTTTTTTTTAAGAATTAATGAATTAGTCTGTTAGAGTTTATTGGATCATTTCTATTTCTTCTATGAAGTCCATATTTTACCCAAACATTTTAGGTTCCTGCTTTGCATTCTCTTCTGTTTTCTTTCTTAGCGCTTTCTGATAGCCACATGAGGATTGTTGAATAATTAGTAGTTTATATCTTTTCCTCAGTCACATGTTTTGTTTGTGGTTTGGTTACAAATAGATCCTCCCATCTACAATGATAGACTGAAAGAGTTGCTCAGCACATGCTGCTTTCTCTATTTGCTTTTACAGAATTGATATTTCTTTAGAGAAACTCTGTAGGAGGAACACTCAGAAACTAGATTCTTGTGATTCAGTCAAGAGAAGAATGTCAATAGCATCCAGTAGTCCCTAAATGTTTTTGTGTTACACTATGGTTCTAGAATAAATTACCAATAAAATATCCTTTTTTATGTTAGTTAACCTGTAGATATTTTCAAACCAGTATGACAGACAGATAGGTGAGCGAATGGGAGGAGTGTGTGTAAGGAGCCAGTCCCAGGGCAGGAAACTGAAATGGGAGGGGTTTCTGTATGTTTAAAGGTTGCATAAAAGCCAGAGGAGTAGGAGTGGTTCGGTGGAGTCTTGTTGATGACAGTGATTGGAGCAGAGGGCTCCAGGTGTGTGTGGTGTATGAGTGAGGTTTGGATGAGATGTTTTGTATGCACAGGTTAATAGTTTGTGTGAGAAGATTGATTGGACAAAGAGAGAAAGGGTCTGAGGGTTAAGGGAGAATATTATAGAGATTTAAGAACTGTTAAAGCACAAGACTCTATGTTACTATATGTTTTATTTCTCTAATAAAGTCCCCCTGTGTTGTTTGTTCAGCTATAGACTCTGGTCCATTTTTTCAAACTATAGATAAGAAAAGGCTACTGTAACACACAAACCACACATTTAAGGAAAAAGGTATATCCCTGGTTCAGAAAGAAGAAACTAAGGGAGCCATAAGAATTGAGGTGGGAGGAACATAGAATCGTAGAGTTGGAATAGACCTCAAGGGCCATCCAGTCCAGCCCCCTGCCATGCAGGAATACACAATCAAAACATTTCCAACAGATGGCCATCCGGCCTCTGTTTAAAAACCTCCAAAGAAGGAGACTCCACCACACTACGAGGCAGTGTGTTCCACTTCTGAACAGCTCTTACTGTCAAAAAGTTCTTCCTAATGCTTAGGTGGAATCTCTTTTTTCTGTAGTTTGAACCCATTGCTCCGTGTCCTAGTCTCTGGAGCAACAGAAAACAAGCTTGCTCCCTGTTCAATATGACATCCTTTCAGATATTTAAACATGGCTATCATGTCCCCTCTCAACCTTCTCTTCTCCAGACTAAACATGCCCAGCTCCCTAAGCCGCTCCTCATAGGACGTGGCCTCCAGACCTCCCACCATCCTGGTTGCCGTCCTCTGGACACATTCCATCTTGTCAATATCCTTCCTGAATTGTGGTGCCCAGAACTGGACACAGTATTTCGGGTGAGGTCTGACCAAAGCAGAATACAGTGACACTATTACTTCCCTTGATCTAGACACTATACTCCTATTAATGCAGCATAGAATCACATTGGCTTTTTTAGCTGCTGCATCACACTGCTGACTCATTTTCAGCTTATGCTTCACCAAGACTGCTAGATCCTTTTCACATTTACTGCCCTCAAGCCGTGTGTCACCCAGAGGGTAAAGAGGCAGCCAGGCTAAACCCTGAAGTAAAGTGGGGCTGGCGCTTTGAAGTTTGCTCTCAACCACCTTCTGTATTGACTTCACATAATATTGTAGGGTGACATTTGGTGTGAAATGTCACAACCAGTCTTTTTTTAATTCTTAATCTAGGGGCCTTAGATCCCAGTAGCAGTTTGATACTGTCAAATAGATAAATAACAAGTGAGAACTGAAATGCTCAGGATGTTTATCCGCTCTGGATGTCACCTTCTTCAGTTATGTACAGTAGCATCCCCGTATCTGCTGATTCGCCAGCCGTGGATTCAGTTATCCACAGTTGGCAATGGTGGGTGAGAAGGGAGGGGGAAGGAGGGATCTCACTTCCCCCGTCCCTTCCCCTGGGAGGTGCTCCTGTTGTGCCGGGGGCAAAGGGAGGGGAAGGAGTGATCTTGCCTTCCCCCTTCACCCCTGCGATTGCCACCGCAGTGGGGCCATGGCAGGGGGGAAGGTGGAGCAATCTTGCCTTCCCCCTTCACCCCGTGATCACCAACACAGCAGGGCCGTGGCAGGGGCAGAGAGGGCAGAGGAGCGATCTCGCCTCCCCCTTCCCCTAGGCCGGCTCCTGTCACCACGAGAGGGGGAGAAGTGAGATTGCCTCCCACTTTCCCCTGGGATGGCCCCCTGGATGGTGTTCACTATTATCCATGGAATTCACCATCCACCGGGGGGGGGCAGAAACATTCCCCCGCAGATACGGGGGTGCTACTGTAGTTGGAATGGAGAGTAGCAGTCTCTGTTATGGGAGCTATATTATTGTTCATGATACACAGTGGAAACTTACTTCTACTGGGTGCTTAGGAGGCTGTTGATGACAAGAGTGTGTGTAAGTGTAGTTGTTCAATTTATCTTTAAGGATGAGAATCATAACAGTATATTTTGACTGAGAATCACATGGATGTTATTGACCAAAACTAATCCTGGGGACACTTAGCCTTTGGATATCCTCTTCTCCATTATTCTTTTTGTGGATGTGGTACTTTTTAGAATTATGGTCATATTTTATAATTAAACAGACTTTGAAACCATGGATTATGAACAGGGGAATTGCCTGCTGGTCTCAGGGACTTAGGTTAAATGTTGTGTATAAGCCATTTTGGTATTGGTGTCATCTTCATTGCCAGATATTGTTTCCATCTCAGTAATGAATGAGATGTTTTTCATTTTCTGCTGTTCTTGTATGGTTTTCACTATATGAAATATACAAAAAATATACTAATGATTCAATACATGCTTTAGCTTTCCATATCTGAAGTAGTTTATAAAGTTTTGAGCCTAGCTGGGTACGTTCAGAGAATAAGCACTGTGATAGCTGTAGACGTCTGCAATTGGGTATTTTTAATTCAGAGAATTAATAGGATATTAAGTGCACCTTTCTATTCATGAAATTAACCAACTTCTTTTGCTTCCTGTTTCTGTTCCAGTGAGGATGCCATGGAGTACTCCAAAGAGTTTGTGACTGCAGTTGTTCTTGGTAAAGACTTAGTCCCCAGGCAAGTCATGAAGTCTAGAATTCTGTATCTCTGTGTACCTTTGTTTTACACCTAAGCTCTGGGTTTCTTGTCTTAAAGTTCCCAGCTCATATTTGTCTTTATCCCCCATTGATCTGTCCTCATGTGCTTTTTGCTCGCCCCCCTTTTTCCTACATACTTAGATACAACTTGTATTGCTGTACCTTTTACTTGGACACATACATGTCTTGTATTACTGAAAAAGTTGGATATGTTGGTTCCACAGTTGTGTTCCTTATGGCATCTGATTTATATTTTCCATCTCCTAAGTTACCTACATTGTCATTTACACATTTGTACTCTCTCCCAGGTCACCTCTTCTGAGCCATCTTACACCTGTGAATTGTCTCCTGGCTATGTCTTCCGTGTCATCTCCCACCTATACACTGTATCTTGATCTATGAGTGTTGTCACCTCATTCCTGTCTAGCATCCTTGTATTATGTGAGCCCTGTTGTCTTACACTTGTGTACTGTGTTTTGGTGTATTCGTATTGTCATCCTTCACTTACCCATGTGCCTTTTCATCTCATACTACTTCAGACATATGTGTGATTTTCCAAGCTGGGTTTTTTGTTTTTGTTTTTAGTTTTAACATATCACAACTTTTTACAGTCTCCTTG
Source organism: Gambelia wislizenii (assembly GCA_030847615.1). Taxonomy (NCBI): domain Eukaryota; kingdom Metazoa; phylum Chordata; class Lepidosauria; order Squamata; family Crotaphytidae; genus Gambelia; species Gambelia wislizenii. Next base: position 343,685,960 of record JAUMIR010000001.1, read on the forward strand.
TAATAGCAAATAGATTACAGGTGTAAGTTATTTTGTAGTATTTTCAATTTGTAGAAGCAAGAGCATTTCACAAATCATTGTCATTGTCCAATTAGGCTGGGAATTCCCATTAGGGTAGGGATTCAGTGCATAGTTGTATAATTATATATTATAGATTATTAGTTATATTACTTCACTGTTAAAAAATAAAGAGCAATTTCAGGGGGCAACTTCCATTGCAGGTTGCAGTTCGAAGGGGAACATTCCACTTAGCTGTACTTCTATGATAAATCTGTACTGTGAAAAACAGGATATTGAGCAGGGAGTCTGTTTGCCCAAGGTTACAGAGTAGCAGGTTCTGCTGAGTTTCAGTAACAGCCATATGTTCCACTTTCTCTGTTGAAGTAGATACCCGCACCTTTCATTTGTGTATCTAGTTCAGTTTAAATTTTGTGGATGAAAATACTGTGAGCTATTTTTTGTTGCCTTATATAGAAACACCCTTTGCTTGTGTATATATTGTGATCTGAATCTTGGTACTTTTTCACCTCTGTACGGTCTTCTCATGATGTGGGATCTAAATCTCTCAGTCATTATTTTGATTCATGGATTTTGATACCCTGTCTCCTGTTAGGCATTGATCTTTCACATCTGTACAGACCATTTAGTTTGACTGTATTTTTAATTTAGTACTGTGTTCATGATGTTATGAGCTTACTGGTAGAGTTCTGTTTCATTATCTTTATTATGTCTCCTTATATTTTTCAAGTTATTGGCTACCCTGAGTATATCTATATATATAATTCTCTTGGGTATGTTGCCTTTCTCAGTGTGCTGATTGGCTGCTCAGGAAATACACCCAACCAATTACCACCCACATGCAAACTCCTTCTCCACCTCACAATCCACTGCTGCCACTCAGTCTGTGGCCCAGATTGGGACCCAGGCAGTCAACTGGTGGTGGCGGCAGAAGCAGGGCGAGTCACCCTCAGCAATTCTGGGGAAAGTGTGGAATGCTGAGAAGGGGGAAGAAGAATTTAAAAATCCACCAGCCAGCTTACAGGGTTGTTATGAGGTCTACCAGGGATTTTGGGGGGAGTTTTTAAATGGTGTATGATAGGCCAAGTCCAGCTAGTTTGTATATATTTCCCAGGGTTTGAATCTCCGCTCAGCCATGGAAATCCACTGGGTGACCTTAAGTAAGTCACACTCTCTCAGCTTCAGAGGAAGGCAAAGGCCAACCCCCTCTGATCAAATTTTGCCAAGAAAACCCCATGATACGGTTGTCTTAGGGTTGCCAAGCGACTTGAAGGGGCACGACAACAACAAGTATTATGTCACAGATAAGTCTTCTTTCATCTCATCACTTTGCTTTCCTGTGTGTGGTTGTTGTAATAGTTATACCTGCATCATGACATCTGATTCTTTTTATCATTCAGGATTGGCCTCTCACAGCTGGAAGGATTTCGCCGGCAGCTTCTTGATGTTCTGCAGAGAAGCACCAAACCAAAGGTAAAATTTCAAGTGTAGTAGACAGGAAATTGTTTGTTATTTGGATTCCCAGAATAGTTGAAAAGTCTACTTTTTCCATCTTCTTTATGCCATTTGAGCTACTGGGCCTCTGATCTTGTTAGAAAAGGACTGTCTCAGAATGAAGAAGAGCTTAATTGTACTGCTTGAATTTCTGTGATAAAAAATATAGTTGGCCCTCCACATTCACTAAGGTTAGGGACGCTGGACTCCTGAGAAAGTGGGAAAGCTGAAAATATCTCTAGGCCCCCAAACCATATTTAACATAAAAAAAGAACGCTCTGCAGATTCAGGCCACTGTGAATGCCTTTGAGATGGCAGGATTCCTTCAAAAAATAGAAATGTGTGGCTGCTGGAGCTTGCCACCACCTCTGCTGTTGCCCTACACTGTTTTTAGTAGGGACATACAAGCCTTGCCAAATGTTCACAATCTCTCCCAGTCTCACAAAACTTGCAGTCCCTATTAAAAATGGCATAGGGCGACAGCAGCAGCAAATAATCCACAAATAATCAAATCCGCAAAAGTTAAATCTGCAAATGTGTAGGGCCAACTGTACGTCACACTAACATAACTTAACGACTCAATTGAGGCATATTGTCACAGTATGTCATATCCCACCATCTCTGGCCTTTCCTTTCTCCCTTGTAATTTGCTCTGATTTTAAAGGTGATGACATTCTCAGCTGAACTTGTTTTCAAGATTATTCATAATTTTTTAAAAAATTGATCTTGGAACGTGATGGGCCAACAATTAGGCTTTCAGCCTGCCAGACTGAATTATTGTGTGCATGCTCTCTCTGTCTCTTTCTCTCTCTCTGTATGTGTGTGTGTATATATATGTATGTGTATATATATGTATGTGTGTGTGTGTGTGTGTATATATATATATATATATATATATATACACACACACACAAACACAAACATGCATGCATGCATTGCAGATTTCACATCTTCAGCTCTACTCTTAGACAAATGTCTTCTTTTAAATATTAGTTTTTCCCTACTGGACAATTTCCTCCCTCTTTCCCTCCCTTGGTCATAATGCCGTATTCTTTGTCTGATTTGAATTGTAACTTGAGAATTTATGGGTTGTAACTGATCAGGTGGATCTTGAGCCAACTGAAATTTAAGCGGTTTTGTCCTATAAGACAGGTTGCCATTTTTCTTTGCTCAAATTAAAACACTGAGCAATGTTTTTTGGAATCTAACGTCTTCTCTGAATGGCAGAGTCTCAGAATCAAATTAATGCCTAGTGTTGAGAATATGTATAGGTTGCATTGTTATTTTTTAAAGCTAAAACCAAAGAAAAATGTGTGGGTGTTTTTTTTTTTCTGCATCATTAAGGTCTTATGCATTTTTTAAAAATGAAACTCATCTTTAAGATTCAATTTAAACAGGTACCAAAACATACTAATATTAACTTTCCTCATCTCTTCCCTTTATACCATGATGTCATTTCTGTCTTGCACTTAATGGCATTACCTCAGAGTCCTTCCTTGCTTTCTCTTCCCTTGGACAGTGGAGAATCATTGTGGGTGCGACAAAATGTATACCCAAGTCTGAGCTCCCTGAAGAACCTGAAGGGAATTCAGTGACTAGTAATCGCCTCTGGACTCATCCTAGTGACCTGACTATTGCCCTGTCAGCCAGCACACCACTCTACCCTCCTGGTCGGATCATCCATGTGGTACACAATCACCCTGCTGAGCAATGCTGGTAGGTGAAGCTGAGAGTATTGATGGATGAAGTCCTGTTATCTCAGGATTTTTTCTGCTTCCTTAGGAAAAAATCGTATGTGAAGTCGAAGGCTTTCACTGCCAGCATCAATAGGTTTTTTTATAGTTTTTTTTCCAGGCTGTGAGGCCATGTTTGTTCTAGAAGAGTTTATTCTTGACATTTCGCCTGCATCTGTGGCTGGTGTCTTCAGAGAATGGTGGCATGTGGGTGTGTGGGGTTTACATACTGTGAGTCCCTATTGAAGAGGATTAGCATGTAAATTTGTGTATTCAGTTGTTGGATGTTCAATTCTTAGGGTAGGAGGATATGCGAGGGGGGGTTAATGGCTATCTAGCTAATGGTCCATTATCTGCTGGGAACCCCCTGGGTGAAGTTCATTTGCATGTGTTGAGTTTTGATTTTGGTGTTTTTCAGGACCAGTAGCCAAACTTTGTTTACTTGTAGGATTTCCTCTTTCCTGTTGAAGTTGTTCAGGTGTTTGTGGATTTCAATAGCTTCCCTATGCATTCTAACCAGATAGTTGTTAGCCTGGTCCAGAATTTCTGTGTTTTCAAATAGCATTTTGTGCCCAGGTTGGGTTATAAGATGTTCTGCTACTGCTGATTTTTCTGGCTGGCCAGTCTGTGGTGTCTCTCATGTTTCTTGATTCGTGTTTGCACACTGTGTTTTGTGGTCCCTATGTAGTCTTGTCCACAGCTGCATGGTATGCAGTAAACTCCTGTGGCTGTGAGAGGGTCTCTTTTGTCCTTCACTGAGCGTTAGAAACCAACCTGGGCACAAAATGCTTTTTGAAAACACCAAAATTCTAGACCAGGCATCAGGTCAGAATGCATAGGGAAGCTATTGAAATCCACAAACACCTGGACAACTGCATCAGGAAAGAGGAAACCCTAAAAGCAAACAAAGTTTGGCTACCAGTCCTGAAAAACACCAAAATAAAAACTCAACACATGCAAATGAACTTCCCCCAGGGACAGGGGGCTTCCCAGCAGACAATGGTCCATTAGCTAAATAGACACTAATTCCCCTCGCATATCCTCCCACCCTAAGAACTGAACATCCGACAACTGAATACACAAATTTATATGCTAATCCTCTTCAACAGGGACTCACAGTATATAAACCTCACACGTCACTATTCTCTGAAGATGGCAGCCACAGATGCAGGCGAAATGTCAGGAATAAACTCTTCTAGAACATGGCCTCACAGCCTGGAAAAAACCTACAAAAAACCAAAAAAATTGTATGTTTTCCAGGTTGTAATACAGTTGAACTTTACAGGTGAGCAAATTCAAAGAACTTTTGATGGCATAACTAGCTTGAGAATACAACCATGTTAGTGACTAATGATTGAAAAGTATCTGAAGAAACCTGATCAATTTGTTCTCACTGGCATCTTCTTTCTGCATAAAATGTTACTTAATAGGGCAGTGGCTGTAATCAGGAGATGTATTACTGGAGATAACTGCTTGTGTGTATTTGCTCCTGCCCTTACAATAGTATTAGTTAATTAAATTTGATGGATGGTTTGTGATGAAAATACAGATTAGTACTTGAATGATTCTGCCTTAGGATATGAAGTGAAATTTGCACTGAAGTATGATTGGCTCAAAACCACCTAACTTATGGCATCATTAATTAAACCTGTTGGGTCCTTAGAATGACAGTATCCAACTCATTGTTCACTACTTGTCTCACTTTTATGTGGTTGTGTGTCTTTCCTGGAGTTGTTATTAACCTCTCTCACTTTCACTTTCCCATGACTGTACCTCTCCTGACATCTTTTTCAGCTGCTGTGATCAGGAAGAACCCACATATTTTGCTATTTGGGGTGACAACAAGGCATTTAATGAAGTGATAATTTCTCCAGCAATGCTACATGAACATCTGCCATATGTAGTAATGGAGGGTCTTAACAAGGTAATCATGTACTTCTGATTTTGGGACACTAGAAAAGACAGAAAAAGAATCAGAAGGATTGGACTGATTATCTTGGTGTAAATCATTTGGATTAGAGTTTGAGACTACAAGAAGGGATAATTCTGAGTTTGTGGTTTACATATATAAAAAGGGACAGGCGTAGTATAGTAGAGGGGTTGCATACATATATTGCAATTCAGAGAATTCTGAGGTGGAGAGCTGCACTTGTAAAAACTGCACTGAGATTCAAACAAAACCTTTTTTTAAATAATATTTTTATTGAACACCTATTTTACAGTTTTAAAACAACATATAAGGATAAACATAATACATAACATAATCCTCCCTCCTAAACTGCTATTCCCCCCTTCCCCCACTACATCTATAATCCCAACAAAACTAAACACAACTGGGGGGAAATGACATTGACATTAACAAAAGAAAAGTAGATTCCAACCTGTCAACCAAAAGGCTAAGAGAATCTATCTCTTTATATAAAACTCTTGGGTATGCACAATGGCTGTAGGCATGTAGGTGTATTGCCTCTTGGGTATGTACAATGGGTTTAGGTATGTTGCCTCTTTCAGTGTGCTGATTGGGTGCTCCTGCACTCCCTCAGCCAATCACCACCCACATGCAAATTCCCTCGCCCCCCTCACAATCCACTCCTGCCATTCACATCCATATCTGCATACTGGGAGTGATCAAACAATGTGCTACAGTGTTGGCTGTAGTTACTAGCCACTGTAATGGCACCCAGGCAGTAAACTGGCAGAAGTGCTGCTGGTGCTGCGATGGGACCCAGGCAGTGAACTGGTAGCAGCAGCAGCAGGAAGCTGCTGCTGGTGCTACAATGAGACCCAGGCAGTCAACTGGTGGTGGCAGCGGTGGCAGGATGCCGCTGCAACAAGACCCAGGCAACTGGGCGTGAGGTCTACCAGGTATGTTTGGGGGAGTTTTATAATGGCGTATGGTATGCCGGGTCCAGCTAGTATCATCTTATTTTCCCCTTAACATATAAATCTTAACTAAATATGATAATGTATTTTTTTCACTTAAATCTATCATATAGGCCAAGTTCCCTTGATGTTTATAAGGAATATAATTTTACACCTGCAATTTTATTCATTCAATGGTTATCCAAAGTTATAAATTCAGACAAATCCTAATGCATCCTTTTTGTAAAGGACTAGGAGATCATCCAGAGGTCTGCTTTTAGGCACATTTAAGAGCTTGCACACACACACACAGAGGGACTTTCAGCTTACTTTTCTTAGAACGTTAAACACCACATCTCTACAATGCCTTCTCAGAAACTGTTTTTGGAGCTCTATTATATTTTAAATCCTTTGCCTTATTTGGAAATACAGGACTGAAGGAGGGGAGAGGAGGGGAGGACAGCTGCTGTTTGAGAAACAGGTTGAAAGAAACCCTACTGAGTGTGTAGGGTTAGTTGTGCTCTTCTAGAGCATGACCAGGGTTTCAGTGTCATAGTGGAGCCAGATTTTATATGGTTGAACCATTGGCCTTTTTGATTAGCCAGGACAATAATGTAATTTATTACTATCTTTGACTTCACTGTTCCCCTTAGCTTAACTGCAGTCTAACAGTAGCTGAAGGGAGGAATGGATTTTCCCAGCAACAATACATTCTTATGTTTTAATGCAAAGTATACTTAGGTTGGCTTGGTCTTGAATAGGAATGTAAGAAGCATTACTTTTGCCAGCTTCTCCTGGAAATGAATACTGCTAGAACTGCATTGTTAACGTAGACTGAGAGTGGGGAACTGCACTTGTGGCAGCGACTAATTTTTGCATTCTTGATGGACAAAACCAAAACTGGAAGTGATATGACATCACTGCTGGTTTCATTTTCAATGGATTTTCATGCGTTTTCCACCTTGAGTCAAGGATGTGGGGAGCAAAACCATTTTGCAATGGTTTTGAACAGATTTGACATTTAGGGGCAAAAAAGCACAAAAAAAAAATTGGGAGGGAGTCTGTGAGCTCTGGGGATGTCATTCAGGTGTCCAAGGGCTGAAAAAAGGGGTTGAGGGGCCACATGTGGCCCCTGGGCTACACTTTTTCCACCCTAATGTAGGTCAACAGAAGTGCCTGTATTTTTGAACTCTCCATGCGGCTATCAAGACTGCCATGATGAGTGTGAAGTCAAAAGCTTTCACAACCGGCATCCGTAGATTTTCCTTGGGCTTTTTCCAGGCTGTGAAGCCGTGTTCTGGAATAGTTCTATTCCAGCACATGGTGTCACAGCCTGGAAAAAAAACAACAAAAATCTACGTCATGATGAGTGTCTACATTTCAAACCTTACCATGACACCACTGTTAGATTCTTACATCTTTTGCCACTGCTGAGATCTTTGATTATACATTGACTGCCAGGGGTATACTTGCATTGTCTACCATCTGTGTCAGCACTGGTTTGATACTGATCTGCAAGTGTGGAGAAAGATGAAGAGGTTAAGAGTGGAAATGGCAACTCTACAAAGCTGTTCTCTGCTGATTTACTTTGCATAGGTCCTGGAGAATTACAACAAGGGCAAAACAGCTTTGCTTTCTGCAGCCAAAGTGATGGTGAGTCCTACAGAGGTGGATCTCAACCCGGAGTTAATCTTCCAGAATCAACCCCTGCCTAGTAGACCTTCTGTGCAGATTGGAATTGGAGACATAGCAGTGGACAGAAGGAACAGCAGTGCTAAGTAAGGATATGGCTCTGATTTTTTCTAGAAAGGTCTACCAAAGGCTGCCGATGCCCTTATTCCTTCCTGCTATGTAGTAACTGCTGTTGTGTTGGTGGATGTCATGGTGTCGTAAACAAGGAGTCCTGTCTGCAATGTGCTCTGCTGTGGCTTGTTCCAGGAGATTACAGGGTAGCTTTGTATTAGTCTCATATTTCTGTATTCTCCTTTTGCAGGAGTAAGGCTCATTCTGAAATCAGTTTGGAAGGGTTTTATGAGACCAAGCTTCTATCTCCAGTGCAGAAGGATCCTGTGGAGATCCTGCTTCTTGATACGAAGGAGCGCCTTTCTGTAGAACTGCAAGACCGGCGTGCTCCTCTTGCCACAATGGAGAGCCTGTCTGATAATGAATCCATCTACAGCTTTGATTCAAGGCGTTCCTCTGGTTTCCGTAGCATCCGCGGCTCACCAAGCCTCCATGCAGTTATGGAAAAAGATGAGACTCACTGTTTTTATATTGATCCAGCAATCCCTGAAGAGAACCCCTCCCTCAGTTCACGGACAGAGCTGCTTGCTGCTGACAGCCTCTCCAAACACTCACAGGAAACTCAGCCTCCTGAGGCCATGCCCAATAGTGGAGGCACCACTCCTCAGCGGCGGTGCAGCGATGAAGAGGCTGGCAGTGATACTGATCATGTTTCTTTCACTCCTCGGGATGAACTGACTCTCCAGAATGGGAGGCTGAATGATGACCCCAGTCCCCAAGTATTGGAGTTTGCAGAGTTTATAGATAGCCTATTTAACCTGGACAGCAAAAGCAGCTCCTTTCAGGACATCTACTGCATGATGGTTTCGGACAGCACCAGTGATTTTGCTGAGATGCCCAAGTCTGTCAGTGATCAGGAGATCCTGCTAAGAGCACAGTATGAACCCAACTTAGTTCCAAAGCCCCCCAGGTTATTTGCAGGCTCAACAGATCCCTCCTCAGGCATATCAGTTTCTCCTTCTTTCCCTCTGAGTTCCTCTGGAGAGCTAATGGACATCACTCCTACAGGCATGAGTAGCCAGGAATGCCTGACCACTGACAAAATCCGGACTTCCACTCCCACTGGAAATATGACCAGCCCTGCCAAACAAGAGGACCTTGTTATCTCAGCCCTCTAGTAGGGGAGGGGGGGGAACTAGCCAGTCTTATAGAGTGAGTCATGGGATAACACTTGGAGGAGCTGGTCACTCGACTAGTGAGAGTTGGGAAAAATGCATGGGGAAGGGTTGTAACCCTTCCTGGGTGCTACGCTAATGGCACCAAAGAATGTCAGCATGAAAGATATAACTTGGGTCATGTTCTTAAGTTAGGGAGAAAATCACTGCCTAACACAGCCTACTGCTTTTTGAGGGCATTTTAAATTGAAGTTGGATGGTTGGTTTCCCTACCTCAGCATATTTGTTCAACAGGAGGGCAGTTTCCCTGCCTTTACTGCTGAAATTAGGAGGTTACTGCCCATAGGCTAAAGAACCAGAGTTACTGAAGCTGAGGGGTCAGATAATGTTCCTATAAACTTGGCAAAATGAAGAAAATTGTGACTTTGGGCCCTATTGCACTAGCATGTCATGTTTGATCCAAGCACTTGTTCTGGTTGTCATCATTGTGATTTATTATTATTTTTAATTAGATACACTCTCCTGTTCTATAGCCATTAAGCTGTGTTCCAGAGGAATGTGGCCATCCTCCTCCCAACCTTGACTGGGTGCAGTGAGAATTGGGACGGGGCTGTGTGTGTTGCTCCCCTGATTAGCTCTGTATTCAGTGATAAACCAGACTTCTTCTGAGAAGAACAGAGTACATGGGCCAGAGAGCTGAAGGTCGTTCCCACATTTTCTCACCCACTGGAGGGGTGAGAGGTGTCTGGGGTCTCACACCATTGCACAGCTCCCCAAATCACAATGAGCTAGTCACAATCTTGCTCTCTGACATAGTTTTTCATCTCTGTTTGCATGGATTGATTGATTTAAAATAGCTTTTGTTATTCAAGAATCTTGCCAATGTCCTTTGTTATTCCCCATATCCTTGTGTCCAGAACCGCTTTGTCCCCATTCGTGACCTTTCACTAATCTGCGGTATCATGGCAGACCAGTGCTGGTCTGTCCCTGAGTTCAGGGAAAAGATGGATTTTTACTGCATGTTGAAGTCTTGTGTATGTTTACAGAGCTACTAAGAATTTTAGGAGGTATTTATTTAAGCAAATGGGAAATTCTTGTCTGAGTGATAAAAATGTTCTCTGATTCTTTACATCCTTCCCTCCCAAGAGAACTTTGGGATGGGCAAGAAATATTGTTATTCCTAATCCTTATTAGAAAGTAAGGACAGAGTGCCTCTCTGTATGTATCCCTTCCCTCACTCTTAATATCAGGGGCTTCTTACCATCACCCAGCTGCACAGCAGTAGCTCATGAAATTGCATCTCAGCTCCTTGTCCTGCAACTTGGTGCTTATGACCTAAAGAGCTTCAGTAGTCATGATGGATGTTAGCACTGCGTAAATTGCAGGGATTTTCTGTTGGTGAAGGTAGGAGTGAAAGAAGCTTTACACAGGAAGTTGAGTAGAGTATACTGTGATCTACCATTCTTATATTATACTAAAATATCATAACACATCAGAATGTGGCATTAATGCAGCAGAAAAACTCTTGCTACAGGTCTGTTCAGCATGCAGTTTCTGGGCTGTGCACAACTAACTAGCTATGTACTATGCCCCATCAGGTGTAGTGCCTTGATCCAATCCCCTGGCTTTGCAGCCTCAGGTTGCAACGCAGGGTCCCAAAACAGAGGGGCCTCTCCTGTAGCTGGTGAGCACCAGTAAATGACTGGCATGCTTTGTGTTGTAAAAAATTGCAGAGGAGTTGGAAGGATTTCTGTTCTTTTTGGTAACTAAAAGTGCCACCGTGTGCATTTCTACCTAGATGCAAGTCCCACTGTATTCATTCAATGGGACTTTATTTGTTGGTAAGTTACTTAGAATTGCAGCCTTACTTCAGTTACCCAAGGAGACTTTCTAGAATCAAATTGTTGTCTTACATGTTTTAACAGTTCTGTGCTTACTTACTGGAAAACCAGGTTTCATTGGACTCTGGAGATTTCCTGGTGAGTAAGCATACATTGAACTGGGCTGCAGATATGAGTGTATAAAACAATACATTTGTGTTGTATTATATTAATGATCCTACAGTATGGCAGGGTATTAGTCAACTGGGGCTTGCTAATTGAAAATGCCAGTGTTAAATATGACAACATAAGGGTTAACCCCTTTTTCTGCCCTGAAGTCACGGTGCATTAGAAATACAGAAGTTTTCATTTATAAAATCCTAGTTTTAGAAATGTTAATTTTATTATTTAGGATTTATCCAGAATGTTTTAAAGGTTCAACTTTTAAATGTTCCTTTACTTACAGTGAGGAAGAATTACTTCCATCTTTTAAACACTATTTTTAAAAGTATCCGTGTTTTGTTGAAGAATTAGGTACTGTTTTTATAGTTGCTGCAAGAATAAGTGTTTTTGCTCACTTTGGTGGTCTTAAGGCAGGTACAAGGTGCCCCAGTTAGGCTGACAAGGCATCCTTCTTCACTGAAGACAGGGTGGGGAATTGTGAATGGCAAAAGTAAATTCAGAAACGTTTTTAGATCTTAATTTGTGAAGAGAGCACATCATAAATAGCAAAATGTATGATGAAATTGAGGAAGATGTGGGTGTTGCAGAATTTAGGTTGCAAGTGCTTGTGGTAGGATAGGCTGACCAAACTGGACCTTCTGCTTGAGGAGCTGATGCAGTCCACGTAGTCTGTTAGTTTTGCAGGGGCCTTGCAAATGCTAATCATTATCACCTAGAGAGCGCTTTAAACTTCAAAGCACTTTATAAATAAAATTGAATGAATCTTCCCAACTCTTGTGGGTCATGAGAATGTGTGTGGGGGAAGGGGTGTGTGAGCTTGTATGTCTGTATGCACACAGCATATCTACTGTATTACTGGGTGGTAGTAGCGCTGTTTCCAAAATTCTAGCAAGGTTATTTGAAGGCAGTTTCATACCTTATTAGATTTACTTTAGGCTTGGAGTGCAAGCTTTAAAGAATACTGGGGAGCTGATGCTGCTTTGCTTGGAGAGGTTTTAATTTGTTGTCTCAGTGGTGGTCAGATTGTGATTAATGAATTAAGCTATTGCACTATAGTGTCATGCCTGACCTGAGCAGCAATTCAAAGTCATTTCATGGGGTTTTGCTGGTTTTGTTTCTTTTAAAACCTGTTTCATTTTATTGCAAGGGGCTGTTTTCCCCCCTCTTCCATGTCAGTGGCAAGAGAAATCAAGACATCCGTAACTGTTTGACCAGATTATCTGTCTGTTCTGTAATGATGGGGCTGTTGCTCAGAAGAAAGTGACTAGCACTCTCAAACAGACTAGATTAAAATGAAATTTGACTTGGAACATCTATTTGTGGCAAAACATCCTCATATCTTGCCTGTCTTATTTACCATTTTCTTTTTAAAAGGCATCTCTTAGCCCTTGTTCTTCTTATACCCAAGGTGCACTTCAACACTTCCCCAATAAACCTCAAATTTTTATTTTATTTTTGCAAACATATATCCATTCCAATTCTAGGAAACAGATAAAAAAAAATCACATGCTGCTGACACAGAAGTGCTTCCAGATGTATGGCTGCTAGTGCTGTTCAGTCAAACAGCACTGTGTCTCTCCTTCCTTCCCTTCTTAAAAAAGAGAGAAGAAATAATGTGAAAAGACAAAATGGTTGCAAACTAACATCTTGCATCACCGGGATCCCCCAGTCAAATTGACCCTGACTAGCCAATTGCAGAGTAAAAGCCTTATCTGGAAGCACCCATGCACCCTGACTCACTGTTGAGTTTCATGCCTAAACACATTGCTACCTCTTTCAGCCATGCTGCATCCTGCAGTTTACAGTCATCCCTTCCCACTTGTGGGGGTTAGGGGCAGAGCACCACCGTGAAAGAACAAAACATACAAATAAAGTAAAAAGTAAAGTAAAAATTGCACTGTGCGCCCCGCCTGCCTGCCCTCCTCCTCCAACACACACAAACACTTTCCCCTCCCCCTCCCTGGGGGAAGAGCAGAGGCCAGTGGAAGGCAGGGCTGAGCAGCTCTGGCAGTCCTGGGGAGGGGGAGGCCAGCCAAAGCCGCAGCGGGGGCAAGAAAGCCCCACCGCCATTGTTGCACCGCCGCACACCCCGCCTTCTCGCCCTCCTCCAGCACACACACACACTTTCCCCTCCCCAGGGGAAGAGCCGAGGCCAGGTGGGACTCCATGAATACACAAAACTGCAAAAGGGAAAACCACGAAAAGGAAGGGAGGACTGTACTATATTGATTCTCCCTGTGCTGTGATGGATTGGTTTGGGGTCTACTCTACTGAGGTTTGAAAGTCACTGCCATCTGTTTACTCATTCAACTCATCCAAGATGACTGGTTAGTGACCTTGGGATGAGATTGCACCACTCTGCTGAAAGTTTGGAACAGAGTATGCCAATTAATTTACACTAAGAGGTTGTATTTTAAGCACTTTAAAAATAGAAATGTATTATCAAAAGCCCCATAAACATGCCATTGCAACTTTGTCAAAGGAGCTGTCACAAGTGATATCTCCCAACTGATACATTATGATTTAATGCATCTTGCAACACTTGTGTGGCACATTTTAACAATGGACAGCTTCTGATGACTTCTAGAGGCTCTACTGGAATGTAATCCAGGAGCCTGTACAGGAAGTACATCTGGCTTCAGCCTTTGAGATAAATATATTTTGGTTCCTCTTCTGCAGCTCAAAAGACTTTGGCTCTCATTAGCCAAGTGACAGAGTGTGTTTCAATTCCTTTTTGAAAAAAAGGTACTTTTCAGGCTTTTCCCGACATTCATACAATGTCATGCAAACCCTGAATGCTTCTGGATGACTACCTATGAAGGTTAGTGTAGAAAGATTTGCAGTAAATTCACTAAGAGCAGAGGGAGATGTTTAAAGTCCACTTCTGATAAAAACTTCTAGGTGGTTTCAAATGTACAGTAGCCCTTGTGTAATTTGGCTCTTTTTCAGTTAGCTTCAGTTAGCACTTCACATTTCTGATTCTGTCAGGGTAACTATCCTTCTTCAAACAACTCTGTTTTCCTAATTCATCATTTTCCCCTCTTATCCTTCTGATTCTAAACTACTCTATTTCTTTGCTTCTTTCATCCTAGTTATTGCTGGGAGCATCTCACTGTTCCAAATGTTTGTGTTCATGTACCCCAACCTTTTCTACATTTCAAAGTGAAAGATTTTCTCCAAGGGAATGTTGCTGTGCAAAGCTGCTGCATTTTTCTAGCACTCAAATTATAGCATTTTGCATTGGGAAAACATGATTTCAATGTCATAGTTATTTTGATTGCCAGCATCACAGGTATCTATGGAGTAGTATCTGTGAGAAAGACACAGCTCCCCCTTTGCCTCATTTTGGAAATGTCTGGGTTGGTGGTGTTCCTTCATGTCTTTGATGACTCTCATAGTCTGCAGCTGCACTGCTAGAACAATTGTTCTTGGACAGGCTGTGCACACACCCATACACAAACACACACACACACACTTCAAAACAAAGTGAGGCAAGTCAACATCCTTCCCTATTGTTGTGTCCTATTTTAGTAAATTTTAACTAGATTTTTGAAAATCTTGCTGTGTGCTTTCTCACATTTCAAAGCCAACACTGAATCATTCATCCAGACCTGTTTATATAAAATGAGTAGTGATGGACAGCAACTTGGATGGTCCTTCTTTCCCCTAAGTGGGGAAGCATCTTATAGTACTGGTGCTGGATTAGAATTTGTGTGTGGAGAGTTCTAAAGATAAAATCCTGCATAATTCATCCCGTGAAGCTGCCTTATACTTGGTTGTAGTATTTGTCCATCCAACCCAAAATGGTCTACCCTGGCAATGGCTCTTCAGTGCCTTAAGCAGAGGTTTTTCTGCCCGATATCCTTTGAAACTGGAGATGCCAAGGACTGAACTTACTTACAGATGAGGTGGCTATTCTACCAATGAACTTGGCTCTTTATGACACCTTTATTTGATAATCTGGATGCCCTTTGATTGAAGCTATAAATATCCTAGTGTAATTTTTTCCTGTAAAAAAGATAAGATTTTCTTTAGTTACTCTATAAGACCTAGCCTTGAGCTTGATCTGAAAACTTATGTGATGGAAATCTGCAGTGGCTTTTACAATCTGTTCAGTGGTATGCCTTGTTTCTAGTTTGAAATGAAAACCATTTTATATTTTGTTTACTTTTCCCTTTGTTTCACTACACTAAATTAAAAAGCTCTTTAGCACCAAATACTCTTTGTTCTAAAAGTATTTATATGTTGTTCCAAGTCATTCCTCAAAGTTGTTTCAGATTTAGGTTGAAATTTGTCCACACGGAAACCACTCATTTGTCACCATTTAATGTGAGAAGTGTCCCTAAAATACATCCTCATAAAATATAATAGTATTTAATGGCTAAAGGAAGAGCTGTTAGTTTCTGCCATACAAAATGGTTCAAACTGTTTCAGACCCCAAATTGTTACCAACATTTGAGCAAATTACTGAGAGTGGAAGAAATTGTGTGGAACATTTGGTGGGGGAGCAAGCTTGGTTTTACCCCACTCCCTTTTGTCTCTTTTGAGAAGGAGCGGAAATGTGTGCATTGCCACAAGGTGTCCCTTTCCTCTTAGAAGGCAATGTTAACAGACTTAACTGGAAGTAAGCCCAAGTGAGCACTGTGAGAGTTAATTATGAGGAAACCTGGCATAAAGTTGTCCTGTGTGAGACCTATCCATAACCCTGACGATCTAATGCTTGCTCCCATGTAGTATTTTCAAAGGGATAGCCATTTCAGTCTGTTTTCAGCTGAAGTGGAAAAGTGAAGGGGAACAGAATCAAAAAACAGCTCTGAGACGGAATTATTTTATCATGAGATTTTAAAAATAATAATAATTATTATTATTATTGGATATCATTCCACTTCTTCAGATGCACAGCTTGTTGCTTGCTACCCTGTTGTATACGTAGTTGGAAACTGATGTTGTAGGCTTTAACCAGTACCAGCAAAGGAAAGGGACAGGAGCAAGCCAGCTAATCCAGCCTTCCTTCTAACTCCTCATCATTACCACCAAATGAATTACATCTTTATTCCCTGGTGTTCTCCAGTGACCTCTGGACTTAATTTCTGATCAAGCCAACTCTCAGTAGGAGATAACAAGGCCTCAGCCAAAGTTATTCTAAAACAAAAGATGCTTTTATTAAAGGCTTAGCAAGGCAAAACATTTTTCAGAATGCTTGGGGGAGGTAAATTTAGAAGTATTTGACTAGTTAACCATAAGAACAAATAAAAAGCAATAGAGATAAAAGCATCCAGCAAAACGTGGTTGTAGGCTGTTTACCTTCTACAGCCATTAGTCTTAATAAACCAGCTCTCAGCTTAGCTGTTCCATTCTGAATCCAGTGCTGGCTCTCTTGTTGGATTGTGTCTGAAACAGTGGTCTAACTTCAGTTCTAAATTGCTGAAATTCTCATTTCCTTTTTTCATATCTGGTAATTCTTACCTCCCTCTCTCTCTCTCTGATTCTGTTTCATATTCTTTCCCTGACTATTTTCCAGCTGTACTTACATACCGTATATTATTTTAATTCTCTCTGCCATCGTTTTGGTTGATCATACATGGAATGGAATACTGGTTAAGTGTGTTTTTCCACTTAAATTTCCAGAACTTTTAACTGTCTTGTGCATATGCCTTTGATCCTTGCAGAAAGAACAGCCTATAAAACAAACACTAAATATTTTACAACTCCTAAAAACTGAGCACAAAATGAAGATTTAATTCCTCACAAAAACACATCCATTATATACACCAGTTATGTTTTTTTAATGTACTTCTTAAAGCATAACATGTGAAGTGGCTCTTTATGTACTAGCATGATGTTATAAAAGGGTATTTGAGAACAGGTTGCCCCCCATATCCACAGGGGATATGTTCCCAGACTTACCGTGGATATGTGAAACTGTGGATAATAGTGAACTCTGTTGAAATGAATAACTTCAAGCCCAACTTCCAGTGGAAGCATACCATAGAATCCTGCTGGAGGACCTAGAATATGCCTAGAGAGCACTTTTTTTTTTCAGATTTGGATAGGTGAAATCATGGATATTGGTCCCATCAATACAGGGGTCAACCTGTATAATTTTGTGCATCCACTTCCATCTCATTCATCATGTCCTTGATTTCTTTCCTTCTGTATGTATATTTATGTTTTTAGATATGTATGAGATAGTTGCTGTATTTTCTAGTTACCTGTTTGATACCACAGCTGTCTCCTCATATCTTTACATTTACCCCAACGCACTGAGGTGAAGCAGAGTCACCTTTACCTCTTAGCAAGAGTGGGAAACATTTATGTTTTATAGCTGAGTGAGTTAGTACAGTCTCTCTCAAGGGAGAGAGAATGAAAAAGAATGAGAACATAAGAATGAAAAAATAGATGACTATGATTTCATCCTCATCTGAGGATAACTGGGCAGGGCTCATGTTGTCTCATCACACCAGTTCTTGTTAGTCCTTCTCTTGCCTACAGTGATAGTATGCAGAATGTAGCTCCATGCCACTATATTTCCATCTCCACAGCTCTGTGTTCCAAACCATGTTGTCTTCCTCCTACTTCCTTGGTCATGGAAAATGTTGTTCTTCTAGACCTCCAGTTACTCCCTGCTGCTGATTACACCTCCAGGTTCTTTCATTTTACTTGGAAAGAAATGAGTAGGAGTTGCTATCTACCATTGTATGGAGAAATCTGGGAAATCCTTCCCATCTACCCCAGTATTGACACTATTCTGCCTTATCATCCCAAGAAAGTACACAACAGGCATTGTTCTTTTACTGCCCATGTTTACCAATCTTTAAGAAATATGGAATTAGTTTTGTTTCAAACAATGCAATATAGTAAGGACAAGGATTCACAGTACAAGCAGAGCAGGTTCACAAAGAGAAGTGTACTGTGAAGAAAATAAGAATGTAGGAAGAGCCAAACTGAACAGTATTTCAGGAGGACTACTAAGCACATGTACATCATCATATGCAGTCCAGATGTCATAATAAGTAGTAGGCTATCCATTTAACACCTTTCCAAATGGAGAAATGGCAGTGAAGTACACTGAAGAATTTATAGTTGGGATTTATTCCTTTCGGTATTGGAATCCTATTGGACATCGTAAGGGGTTGCAAGATCTGGTTTTACTGACTAAGCATTCCCAAAATATAGGAATATAGTTCAAGAGTATGTGGACATCTATGAACTTCAAGGAAGTTTCACCAAAACGTTAATACACATTCACCCCAAGATGGCCCACACAGGGCACATCCACATCATTCATGATAATGACTCAAAGTCAAAATCACAGTGCTTACCCCTATTATACATCTAGACTTCCCAGTGACAGTTTTTTTAAGCAAAGGTCAACAGAGTTAGAGAGAGCGAGAGAATATGACATCCAATATATTTGAAACAGGATTTCCTGCTGAACTAACCTTCATTTGGAGACAAAATATGGCATATGAGGATGAGAGGAGCATTACAAAAAAATATGAAGAAAACTTTAAAAGATAGAAACCCAAGATAGGTAGGTTTAAAACTCATAGCACAGGTTTAAGACTGGTAGATTTGAAACTGGTAAAATTGTCTTTATAAATTAGAATTGAAATTTAGAATTTAATATGTTCATTAACAGGTTCTGTGGGTGGGTTATGGGAGGAAAGTGCAAACCATGAAATATTAAAATATTCCCATAAAATCAAGAACAGATTAAAACTGTGTCATGATAAAACCAGTTACCCAGAACACAGTAGTGCTAAAGGCCTTTAAAAGTATTGAAATGCGTTCATATGCCAGGAAAAAGGTCCTCTGATGGTGAAAAAATGACAGTGTAAGGAGGTGAGCCTCCTTGAGGGAGGACATTCCACAGTCATGGTGCTACCATAGAAAAGGCCTTAGTAGCCACCTGCCTCATCTCATTTAGCAGGTATATCCAAATAAGGGCCTCTGCAAATGATCTTACAATTGGGGTCAATAGACATGGAAGGGGACTATCTTTTTGATAACCTGGCTGCAAGACATTTAAGACTTTAAATGTTAACATCAGGACTTTGAATTAGGGCCAGAAACAGAGCACCACCTTCTACCATAGACCTTTGCCAGCTTGCAGGCCGAAAGTGTCTCTTTCTTTTCTAGAAAGAGGAAATATACATTGATGGTGTTTTTTCTGTGCTGTGGCCATTCTGACAAAGTGGCAGTGCCACAGATTTTGGCAGTGCTCTAGGAGCGATAGATGGGTGTAGTAAGGGCTGCAAAAATAGACTGGGGGCCACAAGCATTCTAGTAGTCTCCACCTTCATCATCTCAACATATATTTCATATCTGATATATCTGTTATTACATATAGTTCCTTGTGCAAGGTAAGATACTATGAGCATAAAATGAACAAATTGTAACTCAGCAGGTGGTGATCAGTCACTGGAAAAACAGTGAGCAAGGTGCATTGGAAATTTATTTATTTATTGGATTTATATCCAGCCTTTCTCCCAAGATGGGATTCATCTTCAAGATGGGAAAAGAACTACAATCCACGCTGACTGTGTGACTGTATACAAACTGTTCCTGAGGGTATTTCTGTCTCATTTTAGTATTATCTTCTCTAGTTTTCCACCTCAACCCACTCCTCTGTCATGCCTTTATTTTGTTTTGTTTTGTTTTTTTGAGATGTAAGAAACAGACAAGAGGCCAAGTTCCTACACCAAGCAGGTGGAGAATCATGTTCTACCCACAAAGTTCCATGCCCCCTCTACACACACACACTCTCTCTTTTAAGTCTTTTTTTTTAAGTAGGGCACAAGACACTATCTTCTAACCCTCTTGTGCCCCATCCAAAACACCCTCCTCCTCCTCCCCAGCTCTTAAGCAGAAGCACCAGCAATGGCCTGGGGCTTGTCAGTGGGGAAGTGAGAGAGTAGAGAGGCAAGTGAGATGTTGATAAACCAATTCTGTCTCGGTTTGGAGGGGAAGGAAATGGGAGTGCAAACACAGACTGAGTGTACCTTCCTATCCCTTCCCTTTAGAGCAACATTGGTTGGATTGCTTCCCTGCTCTTGACCAATAAGCAGCAGCAGCAGCCCCTCCTGGGGCTTGACAGTTTTGAGGGGGGGGTAGATGTCTCACAAAGGACTATAGAATAGCACCTTGTGCCCCATCCAAAAAGAGATGTGCATGACTGAGTCACAATTCACGCTTGCATTTGTCACTAACAGGATTCTGGCCAATGTGGCTTCATTCCCTTAGCTCCATGCATTATTACATTGCTTTTCTTGTAATGTGCAGGAGAGTTGGCACTTGGAGCTAGTATTCATCTTTGATGTTGTTAGCTTTGGCCAATTATCCTCTCCTCACTCAGGTCGTCTTAACAAGTGCCAATAGTGGTGCCTCATTCATTTAAGGTAGGTATTTCCCAGTGTACCTATAGCATACATACACGGAACATTCTTTAGTATGAGATCGTTGACCCATCTAGTCTAGGCGGGGGGGCATGTTTGAAATTGGCATGTAGAAGTGAGACTGGGTCCACTCAATATGTTTTCATGCTTCATTGCAAACCATACCTAGAATGCTCCTGTTCTAGTGCTAATTGTTGGGAACGATATTCTTTGAACATGGCAAAATCAACTGTGTCCTATAGGGGTTTGTGATAAAATAAGACTCCCACCTGAATTGTGCTGCAGCTGGCTTTGGAGCACTTTCCTTCCAAAATCTAGTATTCGTTGTCACTTTGAAGACATTTTCTTTTCCTTATTCCCTGCGTTTCATTTCTCTGTTAAACATCACTTGGTCCTTTCTAGTATAACTTTTTCTTGGCACAAGTGGGTTCCAGCCATCTTTCATGTCTCTGGGCAAAAACAACTACAGACAACTAAACACTAGCTGGAGTAATTTTGGAAAAGGAAATACAATACTCTGCGAACAAAAGCACTGTGGCTTGTATGCACCTGTTGTTCATCGCAACTTCAGCAAAGCTCAGATGTTCGAAATCCTGAGTTCATGCTACATGAGATGTTACTTGAAGGGACACATGCCAGTCCCAAGTATCATGCTAGCATTCAGACTGTCTTACTGATATTTAACTGCATGGTCTGATGTGTGTTTGCCCAGTTTGGGTGTATTGTGTGTTTAGTGCTATTGCACAGGAGATGAAATTGACAGAGCATTACCACACATTATCATTATTATTGATGTTTATATCAGCATGTCACAGGTGCCTGCTGGCAGATGCTACCTTGCAAAAAAAAAAAGTGTCTTATCTGAAATGATGACATGGTAACTTGCACTTACTTCCCTCTCCCAAGTTGCTGTGGGAGAAAAACGTCATTTTAAAGCAAGAAAACCATACCTCCTTCCTCTCTGTTCTGATTATTAGCTTTATTGAATGATACCCATCTATCACCTATTGGTGTCAAGATGCTTTCCACCATCTCTGTCTTTAGAATGCTGGGCATGATGGGAGGGATGTCTTTTACGATCCTTTCAATTAGTTTGAACTTAGGCTGGTACACCTGTAATGTTAACTGCCTGCCTAGTCTCTGGATTCACATGCAGGTGAGCCAACAGGCCAGGTAGTGGTTCTCTGTATGCCTGAATATGCTCACTTGTGCAAATGGAAGACACTTATGTGGAATCAGTGTTGTGGAGCACTCAATTTTGTTTATGGAATCTTGGGCTCTTGCTTGTATGAGGGGCATTATCAATTTTTGGTTATTTTGTAACAAAATTATGTGATTCTGTATCTGTGATCAGAAAATCACTTTCCTTCCCCTTTCTTTCAACAATGGCTAAAACTCTCTATGTGTGTAGGAAAGCCCCACTGCTTTTCTCTCTCATCCTTTAAAAAAAAATCTCTTCTGCTGGGTACATTGGAGCCAGGCATTTACCAGTGGACTCCTGTTTCTTGATGGTTTAATTAGACTCTTCTTCCCTTTGTGGGAGAAAATATCCACTTTATGCCCCTGATCCCATAGTCCTCTGATTCCCCATCATGGATTCCAGAAAGCCTTTTAATGCAATCACTGGAGTGGCAGTAAAGAATCCATGTACTGTTGTCACTTTCAAAACTACTCATTTGCCCTTTTCCAGGAATGCTATCTGTTGGGTCCCTGCTCTGATTCACCCCAGCATGAAGGCTCTAGGGAACTCTGAGCACTCTACATGTGCCATTCGTATGTGATTTTTTTTACCTATGTATGAAAGATATCAACTACTATTGCTGTAAAGAAAGATACAAATTATTATTATAGCATATTATATAAATATATATGTATATAACACGTCTGTATATTGTATACCTCAGTGTATGAGATGGTTGTAGAAGTGTGGTTTGGGATATGTAATGCTAGTCCAATCCTCTTAATCTCTATAGAGATGAAGAATGATTAGACCCAAGTGCAGCAGGTTTAGTTACCATATTCCAGAGAGGAGGGGGATGAAAGAGAGAGTGAGAAAGAGAGAGAGAGAATGAGCACATAAGTACCTATGATGCGCCAAGTAAATAATCCATTTAATCCAGCATTATCTCCAACTCCAGCTGTGGCTAATAAGGCACCTCTGGGTGAAGAGAAAGAAACTGAACAACCAAACTGCCTTTTAAACTGAAAACTATTCAGTCACTACTATACAAACATATTTGATTGGTCTGGTTTCCCCCCACAAATGCTCCAAGCTTTATGTGCAAAGTGTAACCCTCCAGAATTGAACTATAGATAAGAACTGGAAAGGAGATTCTTAATTTACTAATGGCAAGTGATACAAACTCTAAACATCACCAGTTGGTATGTCTTGTGAACAATAAATAATCCAGCATAGCATCTGGTAAAGTGGAATTAACTGAGAATATGACAAAGACATGGAACACTGATGAAGAAGCAATTTTATTGTTGCTGCTTCAGAGAGAAGGGCTCATACCCTGGAAGATGGAGGAATCTCATTCAGTAGAGTTTTGCAAACATGGCCACCTATCAGACTTGCTGTAAAAAGTGGATTTCCTGCATTGGTAGGCAGCTGGACAACATTATTTCAGCTCTTATGATTCTGTGATGCTAAAACATAATGGAAGAAGCACATGTTAGTGGTTGCTACAGAATCAGAAAATCATTTCATGAGAAGAAACTTGACTGTTATAAGTGAGTTAAAAGTGAATGGAAGCTTAACAGTCTACTAGTACTTAATAATGCTGGGCCATAAAGATAATGGAAAAGGTAAAATATTTGCTAGAAAGAATGTGTAAAAATCCTGGAGACAAATATGCTGTCACAGACATCTTTGAAATCAGTTCAGAGAACAAGGATGATATGTCCACAGGCATGAGATCTACAGGAACAATCCTATGTTAATCATTTTAGTGAAAATAATAATGAATAGAACCTGGGAACAGAAAACCAAAGCTGCAGTCTTGCACATGCTTACCTGTAAGTCCCATTGAACTTGGTGGGTGAGGCTTACATCTTAGAACACATGTTCAAGATCACAATGTGTATTGACTAACACAATAAATGAGAGTTGAAAAGAGACTTATAAAACAAATAAATAAAATAAACAAATAAAACCATACTAATTTACAAACTTTAAGCAGTACAAGAAGGCGGCTCTCCTGCAAGTTTCCAGGCAGAAGGAGTGGATCAGAATACCTCTTAGGACAGCTGACCAGTAAATATAACACATCAGATAGATAGTTGCACAGTGCATTATTAAAATATTAAAGCTGGACATAACCTGAAAAATATATGCCAGGCCTTTAGGCCTAAAGCCATCTGGTGCAGGCTGGGAAGGGGTCCTGGGAACAATCTACTTCTGACTCATGTAAGCAAGGCAAATTGATTTGCCAAGTGTGAACAAGCACATGCAGACTGGATGGATGGATTCACATGTACACATATCCTTCTTTGGCTCACAACAGATGTAACTTGTGTTATGCTGGTAGGGTTAGGAACAGCTGCCAACATGAAGGATGTTACTATAGGCCTGAAAGTTAAAATGAGCCACAGTTACAGGGAAATGACTTTTTAAAGAGTAGTTAGAGGAAAGTGAAAATGACTACAGAATTGGGCAATGCAACTGCTAAACATTATGTCATTAAAGCACTTCAAAACTGAGGAGAGATGCAGCTGAAGTAATCTGGTAACTAACCTCTGCACATGTAGAGTGGATAAGGATTATTATCTATTAAAAGTAGCTCACATGACACATCATAAAGCCAAAAGCACATTAAAAGCTAACAAATACATTTTTAAATAAACATACAGATACTTAATAAATAAAATATCAGGATCAAAGAAAAGTAACACTACAGCTAAGCAAAAACATTGCAGGGTACAGGAATGGCTTTTACCTGTACAATGTTTTTTTAAAATGAAAGTTATGGCAAAGAGCAATTTAGTCAGAAGCATGAATCCATAAAACAATAAATAAACTTAGTTTCCTTTGGTAATTCATTCCAGCAAGAGGAAATTAGCACTTTTTAATAAATTAATGGATTATGCTAATTTGACAAGTTGTCGTTCTAGCTTGACACATTAAAAATCGCACTTTACAACTTTTCTGATTATTATGATTCCCTGTTTCCAAATGAGGAATGGAGCCTGAGAGTTGTGTGAGTGGATTCTAGCTATCTTAGCTAAGCAAGTTTTTAAACAGTAGCCTCTTGAGGGCAAATAACAGACACTGCCTCCTGGATTTTACTACCTATCTATTCAGGACAGAGTATCTCATTAAAAGAAGACTTAAAACATGGGTATTGTTACCGAACAAAAGCCATTTCTCATGCTGTAGAGTACTGTAGCCCTGGGGTGAAAATGTCCACTCTCTTGATGCCTTTTGTCTTAAGTGCTTTCACAGTGTATTGCTTCTGACCAGAATACACACAGAGACCCCTGCCTGTTTTTTCTTTATTGATTTGACACTTTCCAAAGTAATATTTGCAGAGGAGTAACAAAGGGCACAATGCTTTCCATTTTAAATGCATACAAATCTTGTGGAGCTCTTGCTTCACATCTATAACTTTGTTTGACAGTATTGTGCTAGAGCACATATGCGAGGCCTACAGTGATACAAAAACATTTCCAGCCCACGGTAGGAATGTCAGATGCTGATGGCAGACATCATCTCTACACAAAAATCACCAAAAAGGTGACTGGGAGACTTGTGATAGACTGACAATATGCTCCTCTACAAGTCTGCTGAAAAGCAAGTCCCTTGGAATTCAGTGAGTGTAGCATATCAGCCTCATATTCCTAGAGGAAGGATGTAAAACCTTTGGTCCTTCAGATGTTTTCAACCACAACTCCCATAATCCCTTACCACTGGCCAATTAGTGGGGCATCTAGGACTTGAATGTCAAAGTATTTGGTTGGCCAGAGATCCCCCTCTTCTGCTGTAAAGTACGTAAAGTATACCCTTCTAGTATAACATGGCAATCATAGAAGAATAAAGAGGGACCTATACTGGTGTAATATTGGCACACTATGCTGACATAACTATACTGACATTAGTGACAGCAGCAACAGCAAAAGCCATGGGCACATCAGCTGTAAAGGCACTGAAGAAATAATGTGTTTCAACCCAGCAGATTTTATCTGCCTTCCTTCACCATCACTGTGAAGCCCTGAGGGGGGAAAAATGAAATGGAAGCATTAGCATAGTGCACCAACAGGATTTCAACTACATGTAGATGATAACAAAAATGGGGAAGCATTTTGCCTGTGGGGTACATTGTCAATTTGTGAGCTTTAGATGTGAGGTTGCCTTCTCAGTTTACCTCCTTTTTATACATGGGAATAGAACCTGCTCAGTCAAGCTCTGTCTGAAACAATATTCTGTGTTGTGACTCAATTTGATCTTTAATATCCCAACTTATATCTGGATATTCTTTGCACAAATACATATGTGTTTATCTGTGTACAGTATTACTTCCAATAAGGTGTTCTAGCCTCTATTTTCAAATGGCAAATTGGGTACCTTCTTGGTAGCAGATGCACTCATGGATAAGGTTGTCACAGGACACTGGAATACTTTCCTGTAAGTACTGTATATTCCGGAGTATAAGACAACCTTTGAACCCTGAAAAATATCCTTCAAAATCAGGGGTCGTCATATACACCGGATACATACGCCGGATACACTTGGCTTCACCCGCCGTCCAATCTCCTGCCTCTTCGCTTCCTTCGCAAACGTAGTGAAGAGGCAGGAGATCGGACGGAGGGGGTGAGGCAAAGTGTTTACCGGTTCATTCTCCCCCCTCCTCTGCCTTATCTCCCTTTGGGGAGCAACCGAAGACAGGAGGGGGGCGAATGTTGTGGTTTGCCACCGCCGCCGCTCAATCTCCTATGTGTTGGTTCCCCAATGGGAACGAACACACAGAGGATCGAGCAGCGGCCGAGGCAAACTGGGTACGTTCGCTCCTTTGTTCTACCTTCCTGGAAGGTGGAAGAGAGGGGCGAATCCCGCAGTTTGCCACGGCCACTGCCTATTCCGTCCATCTTCATTCCCTTCCAAAGAGAATGAAGATGGAGGGAAGGAGGGGCGGACGAGGTAAACCGGGTATTTTCGCCCCTTTCGTCCACCTTCCTGGAAGAGAGTGGCGAATCCCGCAGTTTGCCACGGCCGCTGCCTATTCCCCCGTCTTCATTCCCTTCCAAAGAGAATGAAGATGGAGGGAAGGGGGGGCGGACGAGGCAAACCGGGTACTTTCGCCCCTCTCATCCACCTTCCTGGAAGGTGGAAGAGAGGGGCAAATCCAGCAGTTTGCCACAGCTGCTGCCCATTCCCTCTGTCTTCATTCCCTTCCAAAGGGAATAAAGACAGAGGGAAGGGGAGAAGACGAGGCAAACCGGGTATTTTCGCCCAACCCACCTTCCTGGAAGGTGGACGAAAGGGGCGAATCCCACGGTTTGCAGCGGCCGCTGCCCAATCCCTCCATCTTCATTCAGAAAACAGAATTCCTGGGTATATTTTGATGCTTCATCTGCTGAGTAGGATGAAGGCAGTGTGCTGAAAATGAGTTACCACAACAAGTTCTGCACTGATACATGCTTATAGACTGATAACAAAGGAGATTTGGAAGTGATTTCACAATCTTGGGTCATGTTAGAAGCTGTTAGAATAGAAGGTTAACTTTGGAATCACTTCATCTTAAGAATTTTCTTTTAAATTAAATTAGCTGTGCAAAATTGTAACAGAAATTGAATTAGTGTTGGAGAGACATTGAGACCCTTTCCAAAAGGATCATTGTATGACACTTTTTAATCCATCTTCTGAAGGTAATTACTGATACCTTTTCTAGCATCCATTTTTCATAATATGACTGTTGACTTTAATTCAGGTTACTTCTACTGTACTTGGTACACTGTGGTATTATTTATAGCTTGCCATTCATATTCCTATGTAATGACCACAGCTCATATTCAAGTAATGAATTACTTACAAATAATTAAAAGTAGGATTGTGAGAACTAGTTGGGAAACAAAGAGGATCAGCTAGCAAGGCTCCACCAGCCAGCCAGCCAGCCAAATTGGGGGGTGGTCTTATACGGCGAATATATGCCAAACTCTATATTTTTACTTGAAAATTGGGGGATCATCTTATACGTCCAGTCGCCTTATACACCGGAATATATGGTACAACTTGTGGGTAAACACTGCAGTTAACAACCAAGTTTTCCGTTTAAGGAAACAACATTCTTCATGAAAAAACATTGCCACAAAGTTCATCATCTCAATAGGCTGAGCTTCCTTTAATGCAATATGGAAGCATCATTTGTTGAGGAGGAATTGCTGTGAAGCACAGGGGAAAAAAGAATATAGGCATGCATGCACAGATCCTTTCTTCTTATCATCCTATGAGCTCCCCAGAGAACCATTTTCTCCTAAACCCTCCACACATGAGTCAACCAGTTTTACATTTTCCACCAGGAAACTCAAAATGGATTAAAATGGAGAGTTGATTTTCAAATGCTTCCCTCTGATTTTAAGCCTCTCTGTTAACAATTTTCAAAGATGGAGTATGCCAGTCTAAAGAGCATTTTTAGCATCTTAACAGCAGATTATTTCTGTCTTGACTGACTGAGCCCATAGAGCTGGCTTCTAATCATAAAGAGTTATAACAGGCAACCAAACAATACCAGGGAAAGAGAGTGTTTTGGCCACTAAAGCTGAGGTTTCCCATGCTTAAAATGCAAGCTACCTTGAGTGGGCCTAGTGGAGCCTTAAACAATCTTTAATAACAATTCCTCTAGTGTTGCTCAAGAGTATGTCAAAAGTAGCGCCTGTTGCAGAGCAAAGAAACTGGTTTCCAAAAGGGAGATTCTGACCAAACTTGTGGAAGAACTTCCTAAAGGTAAGGACTGTTTGACATTGGAAGTGTGGTGGACTCTTCATTAGAGGTTTTTAAACAAAGGTTGGATGGCCACTTCTGAGATAGGTCCTTTAGCAACAGATTGGTGCACTGGCAGGGGGTTGGACTAGATGGTGTTGGGGTGTCTTCCAGCTCTGAGTGAAAACCTTCCTTTTTAAACACACGACTGAACGTCCTGTTGTGCTCATATGTTTGGATCCACCTTCTGAACATTTGGGTGAAGAAAAGATCCTTGTTCAGGGTAATGTCTTTGCAAGCCACCTGGATCTCTAGCACATACCACCCTGAACACACTTCTCCCAAGTTCTCAGGAAGAAGAAGGAATCCTTTGAGGGAGGAATAAGGGCCCCCAGATTCAAAGGAAGAAAGACAAATTGGGGGGAAGACTATTACATCTAGCAGCCCCCACCCCTGCAGACTTCCTGTTTTTAAGTTTTGGTTTCTTGCTCTTTTACCTCTCTGCCTCATTCTGTACCTGTCTGCCTACACCCTCTCTCTCTCTCTCTCTGGCTTTTCTTCGCAAACGAAGATTCAGGAAGGACTCATCCCATGCTTTCTGCAAGCGTGCTGATGACTAAAAAGGCCAATCCGAGATAAACAAGTCTGGTTGCAGAAAGCACAGCAGAAGGTCTCCTTGGGTGATGTTCCGGGTTGTGATTCTTTCTGCATTGTTGTTTTTCTTCAAGACTTGTTCGGCGTGAGTTCTCAAATAAGGCTGCAGCATTGTGGATAGTGCGTCTCCATGCCTCCCGATGTGAGGCCAGGGCGGACCACTGTTGGTGATCAATTTGGCTGAGCCTGAGATGTTGTTTCAGGGAGTCCTTGTATTGTTTTTTGGGGGGCGCCCCTCTTATGCTGACCCGTGGCGAGTTCACCACTGACCCTTTAAAGGTAAAGACTGGCCTCTGGTAAAATGTCTAGGCACAGCAGAGCTGAAGGATGCAACACATAAAAGTTCAATCATAGGTGCCCCTTATTCATGTTCAGAGGCAGTACGCCTCTCTCAGTGGCTGAACATGACCCCATATGCTATAGTCCTCAGTGGTTGCCCAGATATTTCCCCATTTGAATATCTCCCAGTACATGATACCTCCCTCACTGGGCAATGGAATAGCAACTGATAGAATATGGATCTTATCTTTCCTTGCCAGCAGGTGGCACTCTTTCCTTCCACTACTGCTCTTGATAACTTCCCACAATTCTCTTTGTGGCTCATGACATTTCCTGAAGCCCAGAATCCCAGCACCACCACCATCATCATCATCATCTTGCTTTCCCCCCAATCTGGGACTCATCCGTTTACAAACATTAAAACAGATACAGCTAAAATTTACAACGTACAAAAGTTAAAATACCTGTATAATTAAACTATCCAGACAATTAAAAACAGACAATTAAAAAGAACAACAGATATAAATAATGCAGCACATAAAGGACCCTTTACCCCAAGCAGTTATCCCTCCAAGGCTTGACAAAACAAAAACAAAATGGTCTTCAGCTATCAACAAAAGGATAACAAAGAGAGCGCCAGTCTAATCTCTAGGAAGGGAATGTAGAAAATATAAGCAAGTACAGTGGACCCTTTGGATTCATAGATGTTTAATTCCAGACCATGTGCAGATACCAAAAAAAAGCAAATGATCACATCCCATATTATTAAGTGGCTGCAACATGAATGCGGACTTTCAGCATGTCTGCATTCACATCACCGTCATAGTATAGGACATGATGATCCGCTGTCAGTTGAATTTGTGGATATGGAGCCCGCAGATCCAGAGGTTCCACTATAGCTTTAAAAGTGTGTCTGCAACCTGATCAAAATGGGGCGATAGGGGAAGAAATGGAAAAGTTCTAAAATTAGGTCAGATTTTTTTTTGTTCCCCTGCCCAACACGCACATACATTCGTCTATTTTATATCACCTAGGCTGATGGGAGGGTTCTAGAGAATGGACTAACACTGCTCATCACCCCTATTCTATGAAAGTGTTAACAGGCAGGTAGGATAGGGGTGATCCAGGAGATACTTGGGACTTTCAAAAAAGGTTTTTGATGAAGTCACTTTCCATAGGCCACTGAGTGAATGCAGCAGTCATGGCATAAGAGATATTTTCTTTGAAATGGGAAGCTGGTTGATGAACAAGAATCAGACAGTGGGAACACACAGACAGTTGTTGCAATGGAGGGATGCAAAAATTGGGAGGGGAGAGACAGTGTTAAGGTACAAAGGCCCCACACCTCTGAAGCACTCAGGCAGAGATGGCAACAGCAGCACCTTCCTCCTGTGGGTCTCCCTATGCTGGATCAGGGAAACCCAAACAGCCAATACAACAAAAGTATACAGGTCGACCCCCATATCCATGGGACTGGTATCTGTGGTTTCACTTATCCATGTCTGAAAAAATATGCCCTCTCTAGGCATTTTCTAGTCCTCCAGCATGATTCTATGATATACAGTTGTCCCTTCACATTCACTGGGGTTTGGTCCCCGTGAATACTCAAGTCCCATTATATGCAATGGCATAGCAAAATGGTGTCCCTTATATAAGATGGCAAAATCAAGGTTTGCTTTTTGGATTATTATTTTTAAAGAATATTTTCAAGACGTGAATACTTAAATCCGTGAATTCCAAATCCGTGAATGTGGAGGGACAACTGTACTTTCACTATT
This sequence comes from Gambelia wislizenii, assembly GCA_030847615.1. Lineage (NCBI taxonomy): Eukaryota > Metazoa > Chordata > Lepidosauria > Squamata > Crotaphytidae > Gambelia > Gambelia wislizenii. Next base: position 343,717,012 of record JAUMIR010000001.1, read on the forward strand.
ATCTACAGTTTCGCATATCCACTGTAAGTCTGGGAACATATCCCCTACAGATACGGAGAGATGACCTGTATATTAAAATTAATATACTAAATAGCATATACAGGTAATTCCCAAAGCTAAATAGTAGTGAGATGCAGAACAGTGCAGAAGAAATACTACTTCAGGTCCAGGTTATTTGAAGGCCATATTCTTCCACATAAAACTGCCAGTGTTTTGAGATCTGGGAGGCCTATTTCTCTGTCCCATCACCCTCATAGTTACACCGGGGGGGGGGGCATGTAAGAAGGCCTTCTCAATTGGGGCTCCCAGGCTCTAGAACCTCTTAGCTAGAGAGCTTAGACTGGTACCTTCCTTACTATCTTTCTGCAAGCTGGTAAAACCCTTTTTATTCTAGCAAGCCTTTGATAATTGATTCTTCTGGGGAAATAGGCCTTGTATAATGTGCTGGACTTTTATTTCTTGTTGTTGTTGCTGTTGTTTAATAGGTTATGTTTTTAACTGGCTTTAATTTTATGATGCTTTAATTGCTTTTTAACTTTTATATGTTGTGAATGTTAACTATGTTTGTTTTAACTGTTGTAAGCTGCCTTGAGTCCCAAACTGGAGAAAAAAAGGAAATAAACAAATAAATCATATTAACTATACAGTATGTGGAATTCTTTACAATAACTATACTATGGAATTTGCTACCACAAGATATTCAATTAACAGAGATATGGGATTGGTCACCAAATTAGATAGCTTTAAAAGGGTAGTAAATAAAGTCATGGAAGATAATACTATCAGTAGCTGCTAGTTATGATGCCCACGCAATTATAAAGGCTCTTCAGTGTGTCACTGGACAGCAACAACAATAACGGGAGAAAGTGAAAGGGATTGCCTTGGCCACTGTAAGAAACAGATGCTGGGCCCATTTACTCTGTCACTCATTACCAATTTTATACCAGTGTTCATATAATATGATGATAGTATATTCAAAGATATTCATTAGACCTGTGCAAAGGAGCCCAGGGTAATCATTACTAATCAAATTTCTTTTTAAGCTGTTTAGAGATGCATGTGCTCCCTCCACAGTGTATGGTATTTAGCACAGCAAGCAGCACTGTACGTGTATCACAGCCTCACTTGCCATATAAAGTGTATATTGACTTTCATAACCATGGACTGAAGATGGCTGATCACTCTCTTTATCTGCAAGTCATCCCTTGACTCCTCCCTTAAACCAAAAACGTATTGGCTGCTGTTTCTGCAGAGGTCATTTTGCTTTCTTTCATTTAGGTCTTATCTTGTTTCCCCTCTCTGGACTTGTGATTCTCCTTTCCCACATTGAACAATACTGCCAGCCTGCCTTGTTGCAGTATGTTCTGCAGGGAAATTAACTTTTGGGAAGGTAGATTTTATTACACCTCTCTCTCTCTCTCTCTTCTCTGGCTTTTCTTCACAAACGAAGATTCAGGAAGGACTCATCCCGCACTTTCAGCAAGCGCACTGATGACTAAAAAGGCAAATCCTTTACACCATTGTTGTCCTAAAGCAGGGAAGACAAAATTCCCAAATAAGAAATTTGAATTTGTATTGACTCTTGCAAAAAACAAACAGCACTGCTAGCCAGGAAGAAGCTAGCATTCTTAACATCTTGGAATTCTCCCATGATAACCATTCACTGGACAAAAGAAATGTGGTAGTACTGTAGTCAAGTAACAGAGATTCAGCAGAGTACAGGGATAAAAACTGGTAGGATGGCCATTGAACTATCCATAGAGATAGGAAAGGAAAAAGGGAGAGAAAATTAAACATGTTTAATAAGCCAATGTAGCATGGATTAGGCACAGCTTTACATTTTACTTAGGGAGATGTGAATTCAAATGCCTGCACAGCATTAAAGCTACTGGTGATTTAGGACAGCTCATTTTCTCTTTGCCTAAAAGAATAAAAAAATCAGTCGCCCCATATATGTCACTTGATCTCTTTGAAGGAAGCATGGGATAAAATAAGCAGACAAACATTAACTTAATTTGTTTCTGTGAAACAGACACAAATTGTAAATAGACATGTTGGTCCATGGGAGGCAGTATCAAAAGCAATGTCTTTCTTGTTACTGTGTGCCTTCAAGTTGTTTCTGACTTACAGAGACCCTAAGGCAACCCTATCATGGGGTTTTCCTGGCAAGATTTGGACAGAGGGATTTTTGCCTTTGCCTTCCTCTGAGGCTGAGAGAGTGTGAATTGCCCAAGGTCACCCAGCAAAGATTCAAACCCTGGTCTCCAGAGTCATAATACAATGTGCAAGCAACTACAGTACACAATGCTGGCTCTTTCTTATCTATCTTCCTTAGGATCAACCAAAACATCACACAGTTATGAGCAAGCTTTTGAGTTATATTTAAAGGGTTGTCCAAACGGTGAAAGAAATCCTCACAGAATGCGAGGAGAATCCTACCTGTCCTAATGGCATTCTGTGTGATTTCACCCTATTGTGAGGGAGGGGGGCAAAAAAGGTGAAAAAAATCTTGTCAGAAAAGCCTTCACTGCTTTTTCTATCTTTTAAAAAAACACAAAAAAACCCCAAGGTGGGACGCATTCCTGCTGGTTAGGACAAGTGAATTGATCTGATTCACTCACCCAAATGAGAGGGAGCATGCACCTGATTGGCCAGACAAGTGCAGGGGGCGGGGCTTGCTAGCAAGGCAAGCACCCACAGCCATCATGCTTTCCCCAAGTGATTGGAGATGGGGAAGGGGGAGGGTGTCATCCCCACCCCCACCCTGGCCGCCACCAGCACCACCGCCAGGGATGGAGAAGGGAAGAGAACTCTCCCCTCCTCTTCTTCCTTACCTGGTTCCCTTCCTCTCTTCCTGCTGCCGCCGCCTACCCACCCAGTTTCTCTGCCGCCCACCTGTGGGGCTAAGAAAGAGGGAAGAGGGCAAAGAGCCCTCTTCCACCCTTCAGCTTCTCTGCCATCCACCTGTTCACTCCCATGGGACAGAGGAAGGGGGGAAAGGGCTAGAGAGCCCTCTTCTCCCCTTTCTCAGCTGTCATCTGGGATGCAAAGGTTATGGGGACTGCTGGGGATAAAACCACCATTAAGACAAGTATCAGCTGCTGTGACTTCCTTTTTTTGCAGAACACTTAAGTTTTTTGGGCTCGTGTAGATGGGCCCTATGACTCTTTATCAGGGTGTATATAAACTGAGTTGGAGGGAGATAAGAAGTTGGCCATAATATAAAAATAAATAGATGCCCCGAATTACCACTCCTGTTTTCATATCAGAATTCAGAGGTGCATGTTGAATTTTATATACTGGTCTACAAGTAGGTGACCTTCTGAGAACATACAGGATCATTGAGAACATGCCAGTTCTGCAAAGGAGAGGTGTCATTTTTAGCATTAAATAGAGTCCAATGTGATAGGTGGTTTGCTGTGCTAGTCTTTTGCAGGAAAACCAAAAAATAAACCTGTGGCACCTTAAAGTGTAACAATTATTATTACACAGCATAAGGTTTCAAGCCTCCAATGAAAAGAAGGGGAGGAAGGGAAGGAAAAGGACTCAGTCATGCTCAGGACATGTTCTCAAGGAATAGGAAATTGTAGAAAAGCCACCCATCACCACAACCATCCTTATTATCACATCGTACTGCATCTGAAGAAGTTGGTTTATATCCATGAAAGCTCATACTAAAATAAAAACTAGTTTATTTTAAAGGTGCTGCTATCTTCCTTCCCCCTTCCCCTCCTTTCCTCCTCCTCCTCCTTCTCATTATTGTTATTTTTATATGCCAGGATTTTTTTTCTTTTTTAATGTAGCAACAACAACAACATAATATTTATTTCTTACCCGCCTCTCCCCATGGATTGCGTCAGGGAACAACAGATTTACACATAACTAATATTAGTTAAAATACCTATCAATTAAAATACATTGACCTATTAAAACACATAATATCAGTTTTAAAACAAATAAAACCAATCCGTATTAAAACAATTTAAAATTCACAGTTTAAAAATCATCTGGATAGGCCTGCTGGAAGAGACTGACTGATATTTGATGCTATTTTAAATTCTGACAGTGTATTCAGCTGTCGTATCTCTTCTGGCAGGCCGTTCCAGAGTCTAGGAGTGGATGAAGAAAAAGTCCTCTGGGTGACAGCTGCCAGCCTAGTCCTAGCTGACTGGAGCAAATGTCCCCTAGAGGACTTGAGTGTGTTAGCATACCCCACTATCCCTCCCCATGAGGTTTCAAAACTACACATACTGGACACTTTTTGGGGTCACAGCGACTGGGGATGTTTGGGATCAAGCTGACCAGAGGACAGTCGAGGTCAAGATGGCCTGAGATATGTCCAGGACCATGAAAACCCAGATAGGATTATGCAGAAAACCCCATTGTTAATGGGCCTATGCTAATCCTTTCAAACATGCAATCAGTGGCCATCCCTCACCATACCATACAGAAATCTTTCCTATACATTCTACTTGTCCAAACATTAAGAGGTCACAAATTCCATCAGTGTTTTGTCACTCCAAAGCTAAGGCAATCAGCTCATTCCAGACCCTTTTGTCCATTCCATGAGAAAACCATTTACTCTTTGTTATAACTAGCATACAAAATAGGGAATAAATATCCTAGATCCGACCCTAAACACATGTGCTGCAGACTGGGCCTGTCAATTTGTGTGTTACAGCCATGCATTACAGACTGGCCCCACCATCCTCTGTGCCACCCTCAGACACTGTCTGAGTCCTCCCGCTGCATGGACCTCTTTCTACGAGACTGGTAACTATCACCCCTCCACCTGTGACTTTTCTCTATCCAACCCTTCCTTCCTTACTTTTCTATAGCCTTGTACAGTTCTTAAAAGTGTGTGTTATTGCATGTTAGCATGTTCCTTGTGTTTATTCAAATAAAATACTTTTGTTTAACTTTAACTGGAGTGCTCTCTCTACAGTTAGTCCTGGTATATATAGGTGAAAAGATCCCCAAAGTTACCCTCCTCTCGCAGGCCTCCTTTTGTATAATTCCCCCAACTTTTAAGGAGCTGTTCCTAGGTAACAGGTATATGGGGTGGATTATATGGAAGAAGGCGATCCCATAGGTAACCTGGTCCCAAACCATGTAGGGCTTTAAAGGTAGGGGTGAAGATATGGAATCATCAAACAGAGTGAGCCTTGGAGATGGTTGTATTTACTTACACTGTCTCTCATGCACCTAGCAAAAAGTTGACACTATTTTTCAGGAAGAGAGCAATTACCATTACAAATTACATCACTTATGTTGCAACAAGAACCATTGAAGCCAATAAAGGTCAATGACCTACGGGTAAGTGACTTGGAGGTCTAGAGTTTGAAGGCAAGCTGCTGTAAATTACCATAAGATTCATCTCCTCTCACACAGATTACCAGATGAACAGTTTTGTGAGATAAACAGATGGTTGCAGCCACATTGCTTTGTCCAAAGAACACTAGAGCAGCCTAGAATAGTGGATATTTCTGTCAGCCTTGGCTGTTTACAGGTCTCCTCACATCATGATACTACTTCCTGTAAAAGATACACAAACTATTCCTATCCCCCACCCACAAAAAAACTTTTTCATGGGATTTCATTGCTCACCACAACACAGTATAGCACTGTACATATAGTCATTATTATTATTAAGGAGGGTGTTTCAGTGTTGTTTGGTGTATATTCCATTGCAAGCAGACTTTGACAGATAACACACAAAACACAGTGACGTTTAATGTGAAGCCAAAAGCTTTCATGGCTGGCATCCATAGATTTTCCTTGTTTTTTTTCTGGGCTGTGAGGCCGTGTTCTGGAATAGTTTCCAGAACTAATCCAGAACACGACCTCACAGCCCAGAAAAAGCCAAGGAAAATCTACAGTGATGTTTTCTAATTGAGAGGTGTTACTTCCACTCTCCTAAATTTTAATAGAGAGCAATTGTTGCTCCCAAAGATGAAGGAAGAGGAGGATGGTGAGGATGATAATTTGTCACTGATAGCAAACAGCTGGGGAGAATCAGGCAAGCTATTGGAAACAGGAAAGGCTTGTCCCAACAACAACAAAAAACATTAAAAGCAAAGGAGTGATGAGGAGCTGAATCCTTGTAAGAAGTACAGAGTGAAAGCAAGGGGAACATTTAGAGAAGGTCATTTGAAGGTGAAAGGAACAATGAAACTTTATGAAACACAACACAGCAAATAAAAAGTATACATTGGAACAAGGTTGAAACTAACATTTTAAGGTAACCCATCTGGACTTCCCCTGTTATTATTTTTTTCCAGCAATGGGGCGGGTAGAGCTGAGGGCTGTATAAAAGACCTTGGCAAGCCACACTTGAGATTAACTGAGAGAAAGAAGTTGGTAGCATAAGCTTTCATAGACAAAGTCTACTTCATCAGATGCATGGCACGAAGTGTTCAGGGACAGATATTTATACATATTAACGAGCAGGTTATGTGTATAAATAGCAATAGAAATTCAAAGCTTGTGGGTATGGTGATGATGTGACAATTTCAGATTTAATAAAGGTAATTGGGGGACAAAGCTAGGAGGATATTGCCTGAAGCCAAGTTGAGTAAATAACCATATGAATAGTGGAGGGAGCTATTGGAATGTAGTAGGATTAGGAATGTAGTAGGGCTACACAAGTTATCTGTTAAATGGATTTGTAATTGGTTGGCTGGCTGAACCCAAAGGGTGCTCTGCAGTGGCTCCTCTTCGTCTTGGAAAGATGTGACCAGTGGGGTGCCACAGGGTTCTGTCCTGGGCCCAGTGCTATTCAACATCTTTATCAATGACTTGGATGAGAGAATTAGGGGCATACTTATCAAATTTGCAGATGACACCAAATTAGGAGGAGTAGCTAATACCCTAGAGGACAGGATCAAAATTCAAAATGACCTGGATAGACTGGAGAGCTGGGCCAAAGCTAACAAAATGAAATTCAATACGGAGAAATGTAAGATACTGCACTTAGGGCGGGAAAACGAAATGCATAGATATAGGATGGGGAAGACCTGGCTGAATGAGACTACGTGCGAAAGGGATCTAGGAGTCCTAGTAGACCACAAGTTGAACATGAGTCAACAGTGTGATGCGGCAGCTAAAAAGGCCAATGTGATTTTGGGCTGCATCAATAGAAGTATAGTGTCTAGATCAAGGGATGTAATAGTGGCACTCTATTCTGCCTTGGTCAGGCCTCACCTAGAATACTGTGCCCAGTTCTGGGCACTACAATTCAAAAAGGATATTGACAAATTGGAGTGTGTCCAGAGGAGGGCAGCTAAAATGCTGAAAGTTCTGGAAACCATGCCTTATGAGGAGAGACTTAGGGAGCTGGGTATGTTTAGCCTGAAAAAAAGATGGTTAAGGGGGGGATATGATAGCCCTGTTTTAAGTATTTGAAGGGGTGTCACATTGAGGATGGAGCAAGCTTGTTTTCTGCTGCTCCAGAGACTAGAACACAGAACAATGGATACAAGCTCCAGGAACAGAGATTCCACCTCAACATTAGGAGGAACTTTTTGACGTAAGAGCTGTTCGGCAGTGGAACACACTCCCTTGGAGTGTGGTAGGGTCTCCTTCCTTGGAGGTCTTTAAACAGAGGCTGGATGGCCATCTGTCAGAAATGCTTTGATTGTGTATTCCTGCATGGCAGGGGATTGGACTGGATGGCCTTCGTGGTCTCTTCCAACTCTACAATTCTATAATTCTATAATAATAGGATGCTGGCTGGGAACCGGAAAGGAGGTGTGATAAAATGGGCTAGAGAGAACTCAAGAGGCTGGTTTATACAGGAATAAAACCTAGGACTTTCAGAGACTTTTTTCTTGTCTGGAGAGGCTTAGGGCTCAGTTACATGGCAGTTTTTATCCCAGGGAGAAGCAAGATCTGGAGATCCCACACCTGTCCCTTACTGTTCCCACGATTTGTCATGGGTAGCAGAAGTCTTGTTTTTTTGGATTTGTTGTTCAGGTACCTCCATCCCGGGAAAGAGGCACACAGCAGAGCTGTATTTTGATTGGTTAGACTTTGGAGGGGATGGACTTGCAAGGGAAGCCTGGCAATTTTGGATCTGCCATGTTTGGTATGGTCAGAGAACCACCCCCACCTCCGCCGGCCACAGCTACTCTCACCTCTAATGAGAACCCCCCTCCCCTACACCAAGGGGCTACTGCCTTCTGCCCTCACCATCGCGCGGGGCGGGGGGAGGCTTCTCCATGACTGTCAGTCATGCCTGGGCGTGGCTACTGCCTCCCATACCTCCTACCCTTGCCGCCGTGTGGGGCAGGGGAGGCTTCTCCGTGACTGACAGTGACCCCCTCTGGCAGTCATGGAGAAGCCACCTCCTGCCTCATGCAGCTATGAGGGTGGGAGGGACTAGCTGCATGGGGCAAGGGGGTTTCTCTGTGACTGACTATGAGCTACGAGGGCAGGAGGGAGTAGCTGTGCAGAGCAGGGGGGCTTCTCCATGACTGACAGTCATGGAGAAGCCACCCCCACCTCACGCAGCTACGAGGACAAGAGGGAGTAGCTGCACAGGGCGGGGGGGCTTCTCCACGACTGACAGTCACGGACAAGCCACCCCCCATCTCCAGCCATGAGGGTGGGAAGGAGTAGCTATGCGGGGAAGGGGGGGCTCCTCCGTAGCCACTTTGGCAGGGGCAGGGGAGGAGAGTGACCTTTCCTGGCTCTCAGCTGGCTGCTTTGGAGCCAGCGGAGGACCCTACGGAGGGGCATACCAAAATGGTGGATGGAGAATTGCAAGGCTTCCCTTGCAAGCCCGCCCACTCCAATGTTCAACCAATCAGAAATCATCCCATTTCCCAGGATGGTTCCTGATTGTTCAGACAACCAATAGCATGGGTTGTCTCGGACTTGCCTAAAAAGTTCCTGAAAAGTAGAGGGATGGAAAGTCACGAGTTAACTGGGCTTTTTGCTACTCATCCTTCTGAATAGCCCATGATGTGTGTGAACTACTAGGGTTCGACACAAATTCTTCTCGGGCTTTTTTTGTCATGTAAACGGGCCCTTGGAGATGGAACACTAAACCTAGCCTACTTGCCTCTATCCAGAAGATGGATACAGAGCAGAACAGCAGAGGATGAGCCCTGGTGCTACAACTGGGAGGGAAGGAGTAGAGCTACCAGTAAGTAAATAGAGAGACACTCTGGAGGGTCTGACAGATCAATTAAGCCTTGCAAATTATAGCAAGCTGCTGCTTTAATAGCCGAGCTGGAGATTTCCACATAGTTCTTTCCTCTAGACACTTGTATGCATAGGTCAGCAGAAGGCAAAATGTGGACCCTTATATGTTGCTGAACTGCAACTTTCTTTAGCCCTAGCCAACACAGCCAATGGTGAGGAATGCTGGGAGTTGTAAGTCAACAACATCTGGAGGGCTCTACTTTGCACACCCTGGTAGACACAGTCAAAAATATTGACAACATTTCTTCCAAAATACTGTTAAGAAAGCAGAAGTAATGAGAAAGGAGAATAGGACCTAATTGGTGCTTTATAATGTCATATTCTTATAGCCTTGGCTTGTAGCATGAAATATTCTATCCACCTTCAAATTAAGGCTTTTGGCTCACAGCTTCAAAAAGAAAACAGAAAGCAGCTGCTACCCTTCCCATTTCTCAGTTTGGGGAAATGTTTGGATTTATGGAATTGGATTCAGGTCTGTAGCTAGAATGGAATAAACCAAGAAAAAATGTTTTGCTTCACCCAGCTGCCTGAAGTGTGTCTTTATGAAGGGCAAGGGGAGGGAAAGGGTAAAAGATAACAATTGTCTTAATATAAAGAGTTGGTTGGGTGTGTGTGTGTGTGGAAAAGGCTATTGAGCTTTTGCTTTCCAATCCTGAAAGAATAGCCCTATTACTCTTCCCAAACCTCAACCCCCTCCCGTTCTCTTGTCCCCTCCCTGGAGAAGAATTGGTCACTGCACAGCTGTGAAAGAGAGAAGAAATATATTTATATATATGTGTGTGTAAGTGAATCTGCATTTCTGAATTGGTTTGTCGGGCTGGACAAAACCTCATTGTGTGCTTTATCTGCCCAGAAGAGAATGGGCCCACAGTCTTTGCCTGGCATTAGCTTTGCCTTTGGTTAACTGTGGTCAGATAACTGTAACTTCATTTAGATACTGTACTCTGTGTGTGTGTGTGTGTGATTATTATTTATTGTGAACACATCTGGAGAAAAACACAAACACTAATCCTCTTGCTGGTCCATTCAGGGGGAGAAAGTTGAAATTTTTAAGAATGCAGGTTAAATATCCAAATCACCACCACTTCATTTAAGATTTTGTTTGTTTGTTTGTTTGTTTCTAGTCTATGCCTAAAGTTTTATAACTGACTGACAAAGGTGCACTAGTAGGAAGATGAGTCTCCAAAAAACCTCGATAGGAAAGGTTTTTATTTTGCTGCTGTTTCTGAATCTAAACCTTTTTATTAGAAGTAACTCAGAGAGCCAGCGTTGTGTAATGGTATGAGTGTTGGACTAGGCCACTAGGAGACCAGGGACCAAATCTCCACTCAGCCATGGAAACCCACTGGGTGACCTTGGATGAGTCACACACACTCTCAGCCTCAGAGGAAGGCAAAGGCAAACCTCTCTGAACAAATCTTGCCAAGAAAACCTCATGATAGGGTCATCATAAGGCACAACAACAACAAAACTGCCAGTGAGTTCACTAGGACTGACTCTCTGGTAAGCATGCTTGCAGCTATGCAACACAAACCATGGAAAATTTGTGTGGCTGTAAGTACCTCTGGATTCAATGGGGCTCTCTGAAGTTGAGAAAGAAGAATGTTTCAGCAAATAACACAAGAAGAAAGACACTTTGGATCTCCTTTATGTTCTCATGGTTTCCCCTTTTTTTTCCTGTATGACACATCTATATGGAAGTATACAAAGTAAATTATAGTTAGAATTCCCCTTAATGGCAGTCCCAAGGTATGTAAAATAGTTTTTCTTTTGGACTATCTTTTTTGCTGCCACATGCTCTCCAAAATTTCACAGATGAAAACTGGGACATATGTGGCCAGGCAATATCAGAGTGTGGTCAGGGTGGTAAAAGTGGTTAATGAGGAAGAGTCTGCAGCAGTTTGCCTTTGCCTGAGCTGACTGGGAAGAGCAAAATTGCTCCCCCTCCCCTCCTCTGAGTTAATGGAGTGCAAACTATTTTTGCACACTGAACTCAGTTTACATCAACTGAAGTAAGATGAGGACAAAGGGGAGGAGGGAGAAACCAGGACATTTTAAAAGCAGCTGATAAAGTGGGATGACAGAAGATTACGGTAATCAGGACAGTTGGAGGATACGTTGCTGCCAACTGCTGCTACTACTGCAGAAATAAGTACATTATGGGCTTTTCCAATACTCTTCAATATTCTATGTCAGTGTAAGCTTGTTTTGTTCCTTAACATGGACAATACGTATGAAGAAAACAGACTGACTTCAGAAAGGCCCTTACTGCATCTTATGGCATCCTATTTGCATCTTGAACTGCTTACCCTCCTGCATCAACATAACTGAGACATTGCCAGATGACATCCCAGCACTCATGTCAAGCTGTGCAGAGTGAAGTCTTATTTGTTTATTCGAAGGATTTATAGTCCTTTTATTAACCAAAGTTTCCAAGGCAATTTGCAACACAGAGAAGATTTAGTTCAGAGGGGCAAAAGGGTATACCACTTTGCACAAGGCCTAGAACAGTTCAAGGGCCACTCTGTCTGCTTCTGGCTCTCTGAGGGCTAATCAGTACAAGAGTGCAGCATGCAACTCAGACCCTCTTTCTCTTTTTCATTTACAAGTAAGCCCATGGGGCCCAATTCACTCCAGGATCACCACAGTCAGGGAGGGGAGGTTTAAATTTCCCTGCCACTGCTACTTGGCTTTCTAAATTTACCCTTACCCCATGCAAGTTTTTAAAAGAAATGGAGGGGGGGCTCTATTGGTAGCACAGGGGGATTCTCCCCCGCCCCGTGGGTTGAGGGGGTGTGTGGAGAAGCAATTGGCAGCAGGGGGGGCAAATATATTTAAACATCCCCTGACTGTGCACACCAGCTCTATCTAAATCAGACTCAGATATGTACACAGTAAGAACATAATGTATTTTATTTTATTTTTTATTTTTATGTATTAGTTATTTATACCCCGCTCTTCAGCCACAAGGCTATCAGAGCGGCTTACAAACTGTTTTAAGCAATAGCAATTTACACATCTACATTGCATTAAGCAGTTTCCAGTGTGTGTTAGCTAATTGCCCCCACAAACCGGGTACTCATTCTACCAACCTACAAAAGGATGGAAGGCTGAGTGAACCTTGGAGCCCTCTGGAATCAAACTTGCAACGTGGTGACTTGCAGTACTGGCATTTAACCACTGCGCCACCAGGTATCATTATGTGGACAAAAGTACATACATACGGTATTTCAATTGTGAAATATGATCAGCTCAGCCAGCCCAACCATTAGGCAAACTGGGGCAGTTGACTGAAGCAGGAGGTATGAGGTAGGACAGCAGCAATAGGATTCTCCTCAGCTATAGTGGAAGACCCTGTCATATCAGCAATGTTCAGCAAGATTCAAGTATTGCTACGGTCAGCTTCTGTGTGGAATTGGGGGGGATGTAGGTTCATTTGCCTCAGGCAGCACAATATATTGGACTGGCCCTGATGATAGGACATATAAACGAAGAATATCACCTATCATTAAAAATTGCTTTTATAATTTGCAGACAACTGTAGGGCAAAGGGAAAAATGTGCAGCAATTAATATTTTTTATTCATTTAATAATAATAATAATAATAATAATAATAATATAAAGATATTTAAATATTCTGTAAAGTATTATAAAGTTGTATGACAAAGAACTGCAGAGCCAGCATGGCGCAGAGGTTTGAACACTGGACTATGACTCTGGAGACCAGGTTTCAAATCCCTGCTTGGACATGGAAACCCACAGAGTGGTCTTGGGCAGGTCACACTCTCTCAGCTCCAGAATGACAAATCCCCCCTGAACAAATCTTGCCAACAAACCCCCATGATAGCTTCACCTTAGGGTCTCCATAAATCAGAAAAAAACTTGAAGGCACAATGACACAGAGCACTATATAAACAATTGCATACAACTGTACAATACATATGGTGGGTCTGAAGACCTATGTTACAAGTAAAAGTAGAATCCCCAGTCTTCCCATGCAGTTGCTTCTTCATCCTATCTAGAGAAAAAGTTATCCCACAGTCTTATGACAATCCTATATTTGTCTACTTGTACTTCACAGGGCTTACTTCCAGATAAGTGTGTGCAGCATTTGACAGCTTCAATGTAGTGAGGTGCTGAATATGCAAGGAATTTTTTTATTTATTATTTATTTATTTATACCCCGCTCTTCAGCCACAAGGCTATCAGAGCGGCTTACAAATTGTTTTAAGCAATAGCTATTTACACATCTAAGTTCCCAATGTGTGTTAGCTAATTGCCCCCCACAAGCTGGGTACTCATTTTACCGACCTACGAAAGGATGGAAGGCTGAGTGAACCTTGGAGCCCGCTGGAATCGAACTTGCAACGTGGTGGCTTGCAGTACTGGCATTTAACCACTGTGCCACCAGGGCTCCCTTCCATGTCCTGGGAATAAAATAGGTAGCACTTTTGTCATATGAGTTCCCTATATGGAACTGAGCTGAAAGAGGAAACCCTTTTTTCTTCCTTCTCCAAACATTTGCGGGGGGTGTGTGTGTGTGTAATTCCAACCATCTTTCCCAAGAGTGTGGACAAAACATTTTCCTCCTTTAAAGTGCCTGTTCAAATGAGGTAAAAACTTCCAGAAGGGTAGCTAAGTTTGTCTGTCTATTGCAGCAAAAACAACAGAGGCTCATATGGCACCTTAAAAAAATTATAAAGTTTTATTTAAGATATGCTTTTGGTGCAGTTTTGTGCAATCTACAAAAGTTTATGCTTAATAAAACATGTTAGTCTTTAAAGTGCTGTGAGACCCTTAGTATTTGTGTTTAACAGGTGACTCTCTCCAGTGGTGTAGTCAGCCAGTTTGTACCAGCTCACCCAAACTGGTTGTTAAAATTTGTCAAACCGCTTGTTGTGAGGACATAAGACTAAAACTTCTGTTGTGCCCTCTGACTGGTGCATGCTTTGATTCATTCCTAGCTGCCCCCTCTGGCAATAGCAGCAGCAGAAAGCCAAAACATCAGCAGCAAGCCAAAAGAAAGGCAGGTAGGAAAGAAGAGTAGAGAGAGAGCAAGGGAGAATGACAGAGAGAAGAGGGGTGGGAGGGCCATCTAGAGACCACCCAGCCCTGATCCTTCCTGCCTCCTGCTGCAGGAAAGTGCACATGCACATACATTTCTCCAGTTATGAATTCAATTATAAATTATGCAACAATTGAAAAATGTTGGTTAACAAGTACAGTTGTCCCTTCACATTCGCTGGGGTTCGGTTCCAGGACCTGCCGTGAATACCCAAATCCGTGAATACTCAAGTCCCATGATATGCAATGGCATAGCAAAATTGTGTCCCTTATATAAGATGGCAAAATCAAGGTTTGCTTTTTGGATTACTATCTTTTTAAAGAATATTATCAAGCCGTGAATACTTAAAACCGTGAATGCCAAATCCGTGAATGTGGAGGGACAACTGTACACATTTCCCCCCACCCAATAATAAGAATAAGAATAAGAATAAGAACTGGCCGTTAATTATTTTGAATGACACCACTGATTCTCTCCCTCTTTTGCCAAATATGGGGTGGGGAGCAAACTCTTTTGTACATTGCACTTGTAGGTCATTTCTACAATGCTTAAAGTGACAGAAGGAAAACAGGTTACAAATTTTCTGGTGGGGAGGAGAAAGAAACGTCTCCTTAAAGTTCTCAGTATTGTATCATTCAGAGCCTTTCCATGTGCTAGGAGAGACCAGACAGGATGCATTCTAAATTTACAAACCAAGAATGTGTACTTAGGGCCTCTTAACAATTAAATAATCATAATTGATTTATGTTCAGTGATCCAGAGTATGCACACTTGTTTATAAACTTGGACTACACTATGGAGCAAACCATGGGCTCTCTAGTCCAGAGGACTGTTCACGCTATCTGATTATAGTGCTATGATTCCATTTTAACTGCCGTGCTAACATCCTATGGAATTCTGAGGTATACACTGTTTATTATTATAATAATAAATATTATTATATTATTATGTTTATTATTTATAATAATAAATATTTATCTTACCTGCCTCTCCCTATGGATAGTTAGATAGTAGAGGAGCTCCCTGGCTGAATGCAAAAATGCAAATCCCAGGATTCCATAGGATGCAGCCATGGCAATTAACATGCAATCATAACTCTGTAGCATGAAAGGGCCCTGGCATTGTATCTGAGAATCTGAGCAACTAGCAGGTAGTGGGTGATCCACCAATGCTTTATCAATGGAAAATTATCTGTTTGTCCCTGCTTTATTGGGCCCAGCCCAGTTATTCACTTGCATTATTTATATATTATGCAATGCATACTGAATTTTCATAAATTATATAATGTGTATCTTGAAACCATGTTACAAACTCTTTCTGCCATGTGTGTGTGTGTGCGTGAGAGAGAGAGAGAGAGACAGACAGACAGACAGACAGAGAGACCTTCTCATTCATAAGGATCAGTTTCACATAATAATTGTGAAAATGCTAATGTGGCAAGTGGTAATGGGGGCATTGCTTACTAAGTATCTACTTGTTGACATTGGGTAGTGTGAATGATTCCTTCATTAAAAAATACATGCTGTGTTTTGGTATTTTTTTCCTTAAAGGTGCCACTGTGATTGTTGTTGTTCTTTTAAAAAAATATTATGTCAAATTTACTAAACCTTAAGAGATTGGGGCTTGTCTACATAAGCAAAAAAACCTCTACTCGCCCCATAGTTGCCACATGACATTTGCCACAATTTGCATCTTCACCAGGGTTTCTGCAGGAAAATCCAGGTCTAAAAGATTTTTTGTTTGCTCTGCATTTCAGGGGAAAACCCAGATTATTGGTCATGTGGTGGCCTCGTATTGGCTTCAATGTGAAGCTAAGGGCGAGGCTTCCAGTAGATGGGACTCCGTTCTGGAGCTTTTAAAAAAAATGTTTTTTTCCAATTGTGCACATATCGGTATAAGCATATCTCCACTTCTCTCTCTCTCTCTCTGGCTTTTCTTCGCAAACGAAGATTCAGGAAGGACTCATCCCGCGCTTTCTGCAAGTACACTGATGACTAAAAAGGCCAATCCGAGATAAACAAGTCCGGTTGCAGAAAGCACAGCAGAAGGTCTCCTTGGGTGATGTTTACGCGTTGTGATTCTTTCTGCGTTGTCGTTTCTCTTCAAAACTTGCTTGGCGTGAGTTCTCAAATAAGGCTGCCGCATTGTGGATAGTGCGTCTCCATGCCTCCCGATGTGAGGCCATGGCGGACCATTGTGTACTACAGTATTCTGGGACAATGTATATTTGTATGCATGAGTGAATGGGGGGAAAACCTGGAGCAGCCCTGGCCATGTGGCCAGAAATAATGTGATGTATATGATGTGTGATCAGCATTGGACTGCCCTTTACATTGCCACAAATTTGCCTATAAGTACAGTGTGGTGAAATACTCTGGAGAAGACCCAGTGAGTGTGGTGTTTACAGGGCTGCGACAGATCAAAAGTATCTGCAATGATATGAGGCAGGTATGGGGTTTCCTGCCAGTGTAGAAAAGCCCATAGTCTCAGCAGGTATAGCCTTCATCTGCACAGGCACAGGAAAGACTTAAGCTGTTCAATTTCTACTTGTTAACCAAGCTCTTAAAAAGGTACGGAGCTTCTCCTCTCAAGGAGGGGGGAAATGTCAACCTCTGTATGCTGAATAGCCTCTGCAGTCAGGTATACACCCACACAACACACACACACACTTCATGGATGAAGGCTCCCTTCCCATAATAACATTTACTGTGCGGTCGATTCAGCCATGGGGCAGATGCACAGCTCTTCAGTAGCATGGTCAGGTAATTTTAGACTCTGGACTTAATAGCTGGGGAGAGGCTGCCAAGTGTGTTGTAAAGCACACAACTGATCTTTTCCTTTTCCTCACACTTTTACTACTGTCCCTACATTCCTGGCACATGGAAGGGGTTACCAATTGTGATTTAGAAAAGAAAAAAAGGAAGTACTCTGAGCATATGATGTGGAATTTCATATTTAAGTTAATTGTTATTGCATTAACTAAATAAAAGCACAGTCATGATGGAATTTGCTTCTGCTGGCATGCTGCCAAACACATTTCCTCTGGAATAAGCACCATTTTGTTGTAAAAGTAGATAGCAAATATTTTAAAAGTTAAATTAGATAATCAAGAACTTTTGTAAACATATACATGCCTTTCTGGCTGTATCCTGGCTATAGATTTTCTATATTTAGTGCCCTGACAATAGATTTTACATATAGTAAGAAAGACTGTGGTAGGGAGCAACAGTGGTCCCAGCAGTCCCCCCATGCTCATGCCAGCTGAAGTGCCGATGCTGGTCATGTATGCTGCTGCCACTATGAGCATGGAAAAGTTACCTTTTGGACTAAAATTCACAGAATGCTCAGCAAGGATAGACAAGTCTGGGAATGGTAGTCCAAAAGGTAACTATCCCCAGGTCTGCACCTGCTGATCTCTGGGTAGCCCCAGAAAGGGGCCCATATCACAGAGCTGTGGCTTCCTTGACTGAGTCTATCCATCTGTAATGCAGTCTTTTCCTACTGCCTTCCACTTAACCAAGCATTATTACCTTTTTAAATGAGTCATGCCTTCTCATGATATGTCCAAAGTATGACAGCCTCAGTTTGATCATTTTGGGTTCTAAGAAGAGCTCAGGCTTTTGCTCTAGAGACCATTTATTTGTCTTTTTGGCACTCCATGTTATCCATAGAACATGTTATCCAGCAACACATTTCAAATGAGCTGAATTTCTTCCTGGCAGTTTTCTTCGCTGTTCACTTTGCACAACCCAAACCTAATCAAGGAAGCCACTACCCTGGTCTGCAAGACCTGAGCAGGGCAGTTGAGGACAGTGTGTCTTGGAGGTCTCTTATTCATAGGGTCACAATTAGCTGAAGGCAACTTGATGGCAATTAACAATAAAGCGTTTAACAGGCTCGAAACAACCTTGTATCTTTCTCTTTGGGGGTATATAAATCCTCTAAGGGTGCATCAGAAGACTGAGCCTTACAAAGGCAGCTAAGAAGGAACTAGACAAAATCCTGGAGTGTAAAGAGATATCATTGAATACTAAAGTTAGGATTGTCCCATGCCATTGTAATTCTCATTTCTATGGATGGTTGTGAAAGCTGGACAATGAAGAAAGCTGATAACTGAAAGCTGAACTCATTCGAAATGTGCTGGAGAAGAGTTCTACAGATACTGTGGACAGCTAAAAAGACAAATCAATGGGTCTAGAGCAAATGAAGTCTGGACTCTCCCTAGAAGCCAAGATGACTGAAGTGAGACTCTTGTACTTTGGCCATATCATGAGAAGGCATGACTCATTAGAAAAGACAATACAGTACAGTTATCCCTTCACATTCACGTTTCACATTTGTGGTTTTGCATATCTGAAGTTTGTAGCTACTGCTCAACTAGCTCAAACTCCAAGACCCCACCCTCCTCCCCTCTCCTCCTGTCCTGCCAACAACACAACTTCGTCTTGCTTTCTTACCTTGCACCAAAACAGCACTGCCTGTTTAAAACAGTAAGGTCGCTTCTTTCCCAAACTGAAGCTAAAAGTTGCAACCATAGCAACACTTTCCCCCCCCCCCATGCACAAATCATGCCCCTCGTTCACACTCATCTCCTCTCCAGGTCTCCTTCCCTCTGTCCTGGCAACAAAACACTCCGTCTTGCTTTCTTACCTTGCACCAAAACAGCACTGCCAGTTACTTTAAACCTTACTGTTTTAAATGGGCAGTGCTGTTTTGGTGCAAGATAAGAAAGCAAGATGGAATTGTGTTGTTGGAGGGCAGAGGGAGGGAGAGCTGGCGGGGAGGCGAGTGTGGGTGAGGGGCATGGTTTGTGTGCTGGGTGCAGGTGTTGCTACCATGGTGGCAAGTATTGGCAGTTTTGTTGGCAGGAGAGGAGTCTACAATACTGTAGTGTAGTATGCATGTTGGGGGTGGGGCTTAATTTTGTGTTATTTTTTTCACTTTTGCGGTGGTGCTCTGCCTCTAACCTCCACAAATGTGAAGGGACAACTGTAATGCTTGTTAAGGTAGAAGGCAGTAGGAAAAAAGGAAGGCTACATACTAGATGGATAAACTCAATCAAGGACGCCATGGCCCTCAGTCTGCAAGACCAGAGCAGGGCTGTTGATGACAGGGTAATATGGAGGTCTCTCATTCATAGGGTCACCATAGGCCATATTATTGTTGTTGTTGTTGTATTCATTTCTATCCTGCCTTTCTCCCATCAATGAGACTCAAGGCAGCTAACGTCATTATAAAAACAATACAAGCTAAAAACAGTACAGTCGACTTGACAGCAATGAACAACAAAGGGGCATCCACATTGATTGAAAAGACCCAGGTTTCCTTCCTGTTCTTTCTTTCTTAGATTTATACTCCGTCTTTCTCCCAAGGTGGGAGATTTCACACTGGGTTAAAATAAGATGACCTGGGGAACTGGTATTAAAAGCCTCTTATGGTAGCAGGAGCTGACAGAAAATATTCTGGGATAAACCAAATATTTATGGACTTCCAGTAAGTCCGGGATGGGAACTGTAACCCTCGCCCCCCAAACAGGTGTTGTTGGACTGCCACTCCCAGTCGTCCTGTCCAGCGGTGAGGGATGATGCGAGCGGCAGTCCAACTGTCCCTGGAGGGGCAGAAGCAACCCACTCCTGCTCCAATAACGGGCGTGGGGGGGGGTAGGAATAACAGCACCAGTCCTAAGCAGCGTCCCACTCCTCCCAGCAACTGGCGACCCCTCCTCGGGCGCTCCTGACTCACCCCGCCGCCTCTTGCGCTGGCTTGGCCCGCTTGGTGCTGTGCCGGTTCCGGCCGGCAGGAGGAGGCGTCGGGGGGAAAGGAGGAGGCGGGAGGAGGAGGAGGAGGCGGCGAGGGGAGGCGAGAGGGGAGAGGCTGGGGCGTCCGCAGCGCCGGAGCTGGGCAACAGCAGCTCCTCAAGTGGAGTGCCAAGCGGCGGCGTGCGGGAGGCCGAGACCAAGCGCCCGCCAGGGGAGGCTGGGAGGGCATCTGCCGGGGCCCGAGCGAGCGGCAGAAGAGCCCAGAGAGAGAGAGGAGCGCGCCTCAGTTTCCCTCAGGGCGCGGGTCAGCCCGGGGCCGCCCCGTCCGGCGCCTCCCGAGGGAGAACCACGGCTCCTGAGGTGCGCGGCGCCCCTGCGGCGTTGCCCGGCCCGTGGCGCCCTGGCCGGAGGGATGCCCCGCTGCGGGCTCGGCGTCTAGCCCGTCCGCTCCGGTGCATGGCACAGCTATGGAGGTGGTGGACGAGACGGAGGCTCTGCAGCGCTTCTTCGAAGGTGAGGCGAGGCGAGGCGGGCTGGAGGCGGGTGGGAGGCGCGCGCTAAGCCGGGCTCCCCCCGCCACCCCCTTCCCGCCACCTCTCTCTCTCTCTCTCTCTCTCTCTCTCTCTCTCTCTCTCTCTCTCTCTGGCCCTGCTGTTGAATTTGGGGGCGTCGGCGGGGGGGGGGAGGGAGAAAGAGGGTCAGCGCGAGGCCTCCCCTCCCCTTGCGGGCGCTGCTGGCGGTGGCTCTCCAGAGACCTCGCCTCGCGCGTGGCCAAGTGGTGCGTGAGGAAGAGTAAGGGGCTCGTTGGTTTCACACGCAGCCGAGCGGGATGGGAGCCTAGGTGGGTGTGTTTGTGTCGGAAAAGGTGGCCGAAAGGGGGTGTGGGACACTGGGGGAGGGTCGAGGCCAACTTTCCACGCGCAGTTCCCCTCCTGCGCCTCGGAAGGGGAAGGGGAGGGGAGAGAAGTCCCCCAACAAGGGCGCCAAGGAGCTGCGTCGCCCCCTCCGCCGGCCGTTAGAGCCCCCAAACTTCCACAAGGTCTCCTCCTTCCCTCCCGCCCACTTTCCTTTTCTTCACGCGTACTTCTCCCACCCGCTGGAGGCGACTCTTGGGTCGGACTGAGTACCTAGCCGCGCTCCTAACCCATCACGTGTCGCCCGCGACCGCTGCGATAACGGCGCGCTGGCCGAGGCTTGGTCCTGGGTCCCGGCTGCAGGTGTGGGTGGCCGGGAAGCCCTCCGGGAGATGGGCCCGGCCAAGGGGTGGGCCGAACAGGTGGGGAAGCCTCTGCGACGCTGCTTCCATTCACTCCCTCACAACCAGCCCTTGCAAATTAAACGCGGGATAAACTCCCAACCCCAACATGCCTGATAGGTGGTTGTATAGTTTCTGTTTTTCAAACAAAGAAGTTTTCCAGATCAAACCCAGTGGGGGCACCCAGTTTTCTTCTAGCTCAAGGCTTTGTTCCTTTCTGATATCCTTATGGTAAGGTCTTTCTGCATTGCCTCTCAGCTAACTCCTAATATTCTGTATTATGTCCTTGTTACAGAGTTTAGTTATTAGCAGCTGTTTGAGGAACCAGTCTTGGTTGAAGTTGTTGTGTGCCTTCAAGTTGTTTCTGACTTATGGTGACCCTAAGGCTGAAGAAACTCCTCTGCCAAATAAAGCAGGGCAGTGGCCACCCAAGACTCCAAGTGCAGGAGTTATCTTGGTTTGAACCCATATCCCTAAGTCACCCCTTTGATGAGAGGTTCCTTTGCATCCCAAATTACACATCATACACTGTGGCTATAAAATTATTCCTACACCATGATGAGTCCTAGGAAAGACCAGAAGCAGCGTAGGAATTAATTAATCAATGATAGAAAGGCTGTTTTCCAGTAAATTATCATGAAGACCCTGTGCGCACTTCATAACCACATCCCACTGTGTAACCATCATATTTTGTGATAGGATAAATTACTTTTTATGTTGTAGGTTTCTCAACTTTACAGCCTTAGTCCACAGAAAACTTCAGATCTGTTCCTCTCCCTCTTGAGCTGTTCTGTATGTTGCATTGTGGCAAACCTATGTTTGCCACAGACTACACATTTAGCGGCCAGTTCTGATTCTCTTAGTGTGCATCAAACAAGTTCATGTTATTCATATTTGTATGTGTATACTTAAAAAAATAATTTTAGATGTGCACCTTAAAAAAATTCCCAAGGGATCATTGTCTTAGTTTGCTGCAGGGGGGGAAAAACACGAAGGAATCCTGTGGCACTATAAAGACTAACACATTTCTTACAGTATGAGTTTTTATGGATTCAAGTCTTATGTCAGAACACATTTGTTAGTCTTTAAAGGTGCCACAAGACTCTTGTTTTTCACTTTTTAAAATACTCTGTGCAAAGTGGATCATGCATTAAGGATGGCTATTACCTGAGAGATCTGTGTCTGAATTTCCTGGCATTTTAAAAGTTTATTTTAATGCAACTACAGGCAACTTTTAATTTGTTGAAGTGGTGTGGTGTTCCCTATTTAAGTTACCACCACCACCGCTCTCCATCCAGATGTTTTCATTTACTTCATAGGTGTGTGTGTATTATTTACTATTTTTCACTCTAAGAAGCTAAGAAGAACTTTGAGGTTGGTACCCATCCTTTCAGCTCTTGATAAGACGTTAAGTCCTCTACTGAGCTTGGAAAATATAACTCGTCTTGTCTTTGTGAATCTCTCCCAACAAAATCTTTTTCTTCTTTTTCTTCCTTCTTTTCTACATTTGTTTTGTGTGTATCTTCTTTTTCTCAGTCCTTCCCTGTATCTCTCCAGTTCTTGATTCTTCTTGCTTTAACATTTCCATTCACCCTTCTGACAGTATTTTTTTTTATTTACGGTTACAGGAAAGCTATAGTAAAATTGCCTTAGATTGCAATACTGAGGGAGCAGAATTCAAAGACATAGCTGTGTTAGTCTGGAATATTAGTATACAAAGGGATCTTGCAGCCTCAAAGGTGCTACAAGATCACTTTGAATCCTGAGGGAGTAAGCCCACATTTACCCAATGACATTGACTTCTAAACAACCATGTATAGGATCACACCGTTATCTTGCTGAGGATGGGTCTCCTCCTGTCACATCTTTAAGTGTGCTAAAATCCAGAAAATTTCACATCTAGCTGCTTTTACCAGCTGATCCTATTGCAAAGAGGAAAAGAATAGGGAGAAATCAAACAAAGTTATCCTACACAGTTCCTCAAGCGCACATTCTTTATGCTTCTGTTGTTGACAGGCCGACTGGCAGTCTAATCTTCCCATGGGTGAGCTTAATGCATTAACCAAGTCTGGCATCTGGTATCACTTTTCATTCTGCTTTTAAATGTCCATGTCTAATGTTCGGAGCTTGGAAAAGTTACTTTTGCGGACTGCAGCCTGCAGAATCTACTAGCCAATGTGGCAATATCGCCTTCCTCATAGAATAGAATAGAATAGAATAGAGCTATCTATGGAAATGACAGGGAGCACAATAAATGAATCGTCTGTAGATGCTTGTAGAAGAAAGAGGATTTATCAACAAAGAAAAACCAGTCAGTGTGCCTAAACCATGGTCCACCCTTCAGCAGGTGACCTGTTGGATTTATACCAATCAAATGTAGCATAGCATCCGAGAGTATAACCCAGGAAGCCTCCAATTCATATCTCATAGCACTTCCCGGTCCTCTTGGATTGCCAGTCATAGTTTCACTTTCATGGAGAATACGCATGCAGTATTCATTATGAGAGCTATACCATTTGATGTAATGAAATCTCTAAGTGATTTGCAGTATAAAAACAGTTTTAAAACTACATTAATAAACAACTAATATTCATAGACGGCTCATCAGCTTTAGTTTTAGTATTCATTATGAGAGTTCTCCCTCCAAGTACACTTGTATAGTTTGGGAGGACTCAGGCCACGAAAAGGAAAACTTGACTGCTCAGTAATTTAAACCCAATGTATCCTCTTCTGCTTTATGTTAATCTCTTGTAAAGCTTCTTTATTTCTTTAATTGCATTAATATACAAAGGCTGAAGAGTGTTTAAACAGATCCACAGGTAGTTTTATTAGAAGGTTTGGGACTTTTTTGACCACACAGCTCCTTGTTGTTTGAGCCACAGTATTTCCTAAGTCCATGTCTCTTAGGTATATCCTGTAGTATCTGATCTTCCAAACTTTCTTTTTGTCTTACTATCTATTCTTGGAGTTATTTTGCCTGATTTTGAAAGGGGTTTATCTGCCTTTAAGAGCTGTGTAACAGGAAGATATTTGGCAGATGTTAGTTACCTTAAAAAGTCAAAGCAGTGCATTGATGCAGAACCCCATCAGATAATGTTTCTTGCCTGAAATACAAAAAGAAAGACTTAATATCAGATGTTAGCAACTTGATTTAAACCTTACTCTCTTAATGTACAGTCTTACACATATTATTCAGAAGTCTAAGGCCCACTGAGATCCATGGGGTTTACTCCTGAGTAAGTTGGTACAGGATTTCAGTCTTAGGGTTTGGATTTGTTCCTTTGACCTACTTGCTGTGAGCGCAGGTTATATCTCCCGAATTTTACCTTCTAAGGAAATAGTTTTGAGTTTTGCCAAATGCTACTAATCTGTATATTGCCAAATTGAAATACTGTGTTTCTCTTTCATTTGTGCTGATGATGGAGATTATGACAAGTAGGACATTTTTAGCCCCTGCAAGTCACTGAGTTATATAATTTTCTTTTCTGAGTGTGTGAATTCCACAAAGGCTTGGAAAATGGCATCTTGTTTCCCGTGTATTATATTTGTTTGTTTGATTGATTTGAACTGAGACTGTTGTTGTATGTTGGTAATGAGAGGAAAATGTTTAGCACCCCCCCCCAAAAAAAAACAAATAGAAAGAAAGAAACTTTGTGAGTAGAGAGCTATTGAAATGGAGTATCTGCACACTTTCATATACAGTAGCACCCCTGTATCTATGGGGACTTGGGTACACGGCCCTCCATGGATACTGAAATCTGTGGATAACAGCAAACGCTGGATTTCCCTTGTCACCACCACCAGAAGCCCCACAGAGAAGGGAGGTGAGTTCTCATCCTCCCTCCTTTTCCCGTCCAACCCCCCCACCTCTGCTGCGGCCACTGGAAGCCCCCCTTGTGGGAAAGGGAGAAAGGAGGCGAGCTCTCCTCCTCCCTCCCTTGCCTACCCCCCCACCAGCGGAGGAGGGAGGCAAACTCTCTTGCTCCCTTCCCTCCTCTGTTTACCCCTCGCCATTGCTATCCATGGATAACTGAATCAGCGTATGGCGAATCAGCCAATATGGCGGTGCTGCTATATTCATATCTTTCTTGCACTACTCTCTTTGCAAGGTGTTCAGATGACTAGTTTTCCAAAAGGATCTTTTAACTTTGCTGGGATAAATGTTTGTACCTGTGTTTAACTTATGCTGGGTTTTCAGCAGGACCTCTTGTTCTAGGTCAGTTTGGGACCCTTGACATCTGTGTCAGGCTCTGTAATATGCTGCGCAACCTAACCTATAGAATGAACTTGTTCTTATAAGTAATGCTTAAATTGGATCTTATTTTTCTCACATTTATATTGGCTAGAATGAATGCTTGTTTTAGAAATGACTCCTCCAATACAAAATTCACAATTGACATATTTCAGATATGGAAACATTTCTTGCATGACTTTTGAAAATAGCCTGACTTGATTTTCAGGAAGAATCTGCATTGATGACAATTCATGTCTAACATTCAGCTTCCTTTTCTTTCTGATTGAGAACGTTTCTGGTTGACAACAAACTTCACTTATGTTGATACAGCCCCCACAGGGTTGGAGAAAAACCCAGGTGAGCACAGCAGTTTGAAACCACCCCAAGTTGCCCAAGTTGGCTAAAAAATATTTAAAGCTGATTAGAATAGACGTTTTCCATCTCCATTGTCTGCTATTCAGGCTCACACCTTGTCCCAGCCAATCCCAGAAAGTTTATCAGCAACCTTCTGTGCTCAGTCTCACTTTCCTAAACCACCTTTCATTTTATTTATATCCCTCCGTTGTCCTGTCATGAGACCCAAGACGCTCACAACATCGATTAGAACAAAATACCTCTGTCATCATCAAATAAAGTTTAAAAACCATTAAATAAAACGTCCTATTAAAAATGCCACTAATTTTAAACAAGTGCCAATGAGATAAAATGGTTTGAGTATTGGAGTATGATTCTGGAAACCAGGGTTTGAATCCCCGGTCAGCCATGGAAACCCATGGTATGGCCTTGGACAAATCACACTCTCTCAGTCTCAGAGGAAGGCAAAGGGAAGCAAACCCCCTCCAAACAGATCTTGCCAGGAAAACCATATGCTTGCCTTAGGATCACCGTGAGTCCGAAATGACTTGAAGGAGATTGTCACACCACACTGTTATAGTGCTTATTATTCCACTTTAACTGCTATATCCTGAGATTTGTAGTTTTAGGGAGGGGCATTTAGAACTTTCAGCCGAGAGCTCTTAGAGTTCACTAAACTACAAACCTCAAATTCCACAGAAGGCAGCCAGAGCAGTTAAAGTGAAATTATAGCACTATAACAGTGTAATGTGATAAAGTGTGAAGACACATGACAACAGCAATTTAAAACAATTTTTTAGAAATTTGAAACATAACAATGATGAAGCATACTACCACCTCATTAAAAGACCCTTCTGGAGCAACCAGTTAATAGCTCAAAGCCTGCCTTTAAAAAAAAAGGTATTTCCTATTGGCAGAAGGAGAATGGAGAGAGGGCCAGTCTAGACTGCCATGGGAGGGTGTTCCACAACCTGGGAGCAGCCTCTGAGAAGGCCCTTGCTCTCCTCAGTGTTAGGGGAGGCAAACACTCAAACTGGAAGATTTGTGGTAGTGTATAGGCTCCACCGTAGTAAAGCAAGTTACTTGGTAGTTAGTACTCACTGTAGATCTGGTAATCTTTGGGAATATGGAGTGGATTCAAATCATGCAGCAAAATTTGCACCTTGTGATTAGGATCAGGAATGAGCATTCATGTTAATAATCACCTTTCTGAGGTCTTAAAAAGTGAGTCTGGTTTAGATTTGATTGTTCAAACAAACAAGATCGATCACCTTTACCTCAGCAAGCAAAGCAAAGATAAACAAATACATTACTGTTTCCCCCCCACCCCACAAACATATGTAACCCTTAGAGACATTCTCTCCTCTCCCTCCCAGCAGCTCACCTATGGAGATTTTGCTGGAGATTTTTAGGCAGAGGCTGGATGGCCATTTGTAAGAATGCTGAAGTTGTATCCAACATCACTGTTCCTGTACTGAGCAAGTGGTGGAGTAGATGACTTCTGTAACACCTCCTAACTCTGATTCAGAATGACAAAATCCCTGGTGTCCTCTAGGGATTGTTATATACTGCCTCTGAATATGGAGATTCTTCTTAGTCACCTTGGCCAATAATGATTTAAACATTTTGCTCTGCTCCAAGGGTAAGACACAGTTATTTTTGTTGT
This sequence comes from Gambelia wislizenii, assembly GCA_030847615.1. NCBI lineage: Eukaryota > Metazoa > Chordata > Lepidosauria > Squamata > Crotaphytidae > Gambelia > Gambelia wislizenii. Next base: position 343,744,552 of record JAUMIR010000001.1, read on the forward strand.
GTGCCTTCAGGTCATTTCTGACTTATGGTAACCCTAAGACAAACCTATCACACAGTTTTCTTGGCAAGATTTGTTCAGAGAGGGTTTGCCTTTGCCTCCCTCTGAGGCTGAGAGTGTGTGACTTGCCCAAGACCACCCAGTGGGTTTCCATGGCCAAGTGGAAATTTGAACCCTGGTCTACAGAGTCCTAGTTCAGCATGCAAACCATTATACCATGCTGGCTCGAAGACAGTATAATGCATGAAAATACCAAAATAAAAACAAAGCAACAAGGACATGCTGTAATGAACCTAGCTAAAAATAACACAGAAACTAAAAGTCTGGATAAATAAAAAGCCCATTGCCCGGCATCAGAAAGACAGTTGTACTGGTCCCAGATGAGCATGTATAGGGAGCAAGTTCCAGAGTTGTGATACCACAACTGCGAAGGTCCTGTTTTGAGTCCCTGCCTCACTTTTGTGGTCCATGGAACAACCTCTGTGTAGCAGCTTCATAGGCAGACAGACTCCCGTGAGAGGAGGTGCTCCTTAAGGTAGTCTGGTTCCAATATTTAGGGTAGGTGTAGGGAATCTTTGGCTTACTACATGATTTGACTTGCCAGAGAGGCTCATTTAGGCGTAGGTGGTTCTTAAAGTAGTCTGGCTCCAAGATTTAGGGCAGGAGTATCGTAGAATCATAGAGCTGAAGAGACCACAAGGGCCATCCAGTCCAGCCCCCTACCATGGAACACACAATCAAAGCATGTCCAACAGATGGCCATCCAGCCTCTGTTTAAAAACCTCTAAAGACTGAGACTCCACCAGAGTCTGAGGAAGTGCGTTCCACTGTCAAACAGTGCTTACCATCAGGAAGTTCTTCCTAATGTTCAGATGGAATCTCTTTTCTTGTAGTTTGGATCTGTTTCTCCATGTCCTAGTCTCTGGAGAAGCAGAAAACAAGCTTGCCCCATCCTCAATATGAAACCCCATCAAATAGAGTAGAGAATGTTTTGCCCATCATGTGATTTGGACTGTTGCTTTGACAGTGCTGCATGAGGGCCAGGAAAGTTGTAATGCAAAACATCTGGAAAGCCTAAGGTTCCCCTCCCCTGCATAAGGACATTAAAAGTTAAGACCAACATCATAAATTGGACTTGGAAATTGGAAGTCAGTGTGGTAGTGATGATTTTTTAAAGTATACCACACATGGTCCCGTTTGTAATTATCTGTTGTGCATTGTACTGTCTGTAATTTCTGAACTACCTTCAATGGCAGTGACTCCCAAATTTTGGTTTTGGATTTCAACTCCCAGAATCCCTGATCATTGCCTATTTTGTTTGGGGCTTCTGGGAGCTGAAGTCCAAAACAACTGGTAGACAGGTTGGGAACCACTGCTTCAGGGCAATTTCACATACAGTGTGTTACAGTAATCCATCAGCAGACAGTTTCTGGACCTCCAGATGTTTTTGGACTATAGAGTCCATTATCCCTCACAAGTTGCTCATCTCTACAGTAATCCAGCAGAGATATTAACAGAATACAAAGGACTGCATGCAAGTTATTCCTGTCCAGGAGAGGCAGTTTGGTAAGTATTTATATCCAGTATTTGTATAGAGTGGGCCCTTGGGATCTAGGGGGGTTTGATTCCAGGACCCCATGTGGATACCAAAAAACATGGATGATCACATCCATTATTATTAAATGGCAGCAAGATGAATGAGGGCACCAGCATGTCTGCATTCAATGTTGCTGTCATTTTATAATATGGGGCATGATAATCCACGGTCAGTGGAATGTGCAGATCTGGAGCCTTCGGGTCCAGAGGGCCTGCTATACCATTTGATGTAATGAAATCTCTAAGTGATTTGCAGTATAAAAACAGTTTTAAAACTACATTAATAAACAACTAATTTTCATAGATGGCTCATCAGCTTTAGTTTTGTGCCACCAAGACTGCTCAGACCTCCTTTAGGCTATGACACATGGTCCTTAAGGGGGAGTAACCCCCAGTTCATTGGAGGCCACCCACCATTTTCAAGCAAAGACAAACTATTCACCAACAGCATCTCTGTTTTTCAAGACTAAGCTTCACTTTATTGGCCCTCTTCTAATCCTTTACTGATCCCTTGCGCCTGTTTAACACTGGTGACAAATTTAGCCTCCGTGAATTTAACCCTTTTAAAGTCAAGCCATCTAAGGTATTTCTCCCCCCCCCCCCGCCTACATTCTGTGATACTTAATTCCATAGTACAGGGATAGTACTGTATTTGGGAATTTATTCTACACAAAATTTGCATGTGCTTTATTTGCAAAGAAAACAATGTTTTCTGCTCAAGAAATAGCATTTTTTATTCAGGAAATATTTCTGCATAGAAATATTACTTTCTGCACATAAAATGCTGTTTCCTGCACAGAAAATACCACTTACTGTGCAAAACAGCCACATGCAAATTTTGCACAAAATAAGTCCCGAATTGCAAATAGTCTTCAAAAACTGTGATTTTGAAAGACTTTCTTGCAGCAGGAAGAAAATAGTTACAATTACTTGTTGTTTTCTTTAAGAAGAAACTTAGTGAAAAGTTACATCCCTACCATAGTATGCATGGGAAGAAATAGGACTTCTTTTTTTCTGTGTTGATGGTATACTTCAGTGTGGCGAATTGTATTTATAAGGTTAATTCTGAAATAAATAGTAGTTACTCCTATTTGGAAGAGTCATAATTTGTACCACCACATCTGTATCCCCCTGCATTGCTCAATGCAGACCCGCATTGGGAAGATCTGGTCAAGGTGCTCTAGTGAGTATGAAGTTGAGGACCATCTCCTTAGCTTTCCATGTTGGAAGTTCAAGCTTATTCTATGCTGATTGTGTTAGTTGTTGTAGCCCCCAAAAGTAATTTTTCTAAGTTCTGATTGGGGTGAGGACATAGCATACAAAGAGGTCCTAGGCCTGTTGTGATCACAAACTTTAGGAGATAGCATTACAACAGTTTCCTTGAATTTCCCATCTAATACATGTTGATGGAACCATGCAAATTGCCAGTCCTTTTCTGAATAGAAATATACATGTGGACATATGCTACTTCTGGTGACAACGAATTTTGCAGGGCAGCCATGTGCTCTCTCTCTCTCTCTCTCTCTCTCTCTCTCTCTGTGTGTGTGTGTGTGTTTGTGAGAACATTGGTTATTTTAAACTAGATGCCTGTTAATATCTTGTTTATGGTGGTTTAATTGCTATTTATTAAGAGCTTCTTAATTACAGTAATTTCCTCTTAAGTCAATTGTGCTGAAATAATTCAGGCATTTAATTAGATCACCATAAATTATTTTTTTATCATATTCATTTCTTCTATGAGTATTAAGTCTGCTTTCGATGTGGAATACCCATGTATTCCTTGAAGATTTATGGTCCACATTTCTGGGCCACATGTGTGGGAAAAGATTAAGTACAGCAGACTCTGGGGCATCTAGCACCTCACTAAATGCTTTCAAGAGAATTCTGGATTATAAACAGAAACGTCTGGTTTTTAGCTGTTTGTGGTAGCTGCATGGAGACTGTCCATCTTTGGACATTAGTACACTACACACTCTCTGGTTCTTTTCTTTTGTACTCTTCAGCCTCTTCAAGTATAGGAATTGTTTGCAACATGAGGCCTGTTTAAAAAACACACACACAACAATTTATGTTCCTTCTCATCCTTCTTCAAGGTAGCCCAGACTCAAAGGAATATGGGCCTCCTATGTATCTTTTAACAGTTGGGTCAAAGAAGGAATTTTGTTAGATACCACCTTGTGATGCAGGAGTTTTAAAAATCACCTGCTAAAATTTCCTCTTCTGTGAGAAGAGGGTGGGCAAAGTGTGATCTGTGAGCCAAATGCATCCCTTGGCTTCCCTAAGTGCAACCCCTGAAGCCTCCCAAAGCCCCCCCACACACCCATTTTAATTTTAGGGGACTGACTTTTGGGTGATTTTTTTTTTTTTTTTGCCCCCAAGCCAGCTAAACTCCCCAAAACTGTCTGCAAATGTGGTAGTTTCCCCACCAACTCTCTAAAGCCCCTCACGCACACACTCAAAATAAATCCTGGAAAAGATTAACAAAAAACCCAGCCCCAAATCAGCCAAAATGGCTCGAAATGTGCAGGCGTGGCCCTCCAAGGAGGGTGTAGGAGGAGAATGGGCACCACCCCCTTTGCAGTTGTCTACCTCTGCTCTAAAGGGACAAGTGCCTTAAAGGAAATGGTGGAAATGATAGTGCAATCTTAGATGCACACCTCACTTGTGGGTTATGGCTCACACATTAAAGATCAGACAGTACTTGTGTTGTGCTATCATTTTCCTCTTCTCCCCCACCCCCCAAACCTGGTATTCTGTGTCCTTATTAATGTAGGATTTGAATTTGATCAGTAAAAACTTCATGTGCATTTCCCAACTGAGTTGCTGCAAAATGGTCTATTAGTATTGCTAAGCATCAAAGGAGAATTATTGGTAAAGGGGCAGTGCAGCCTATCTTTGAATTTGAAGTGAATATTTCTGCCCTTCTTGACATGAATAGTTGACCAGGGTATTCTGGTTGAGCACATTGTCATTTGTTCTCCAGCCCAGTTCTACTTAAAGTATTGGTCTCTGGGCTGGCACCAGTCAATGAACTGTTTGCTGCCTGTCTGTGGGGACTTTCCAAGAAACTATTCAAGTACAATAACAATATGGCACAAATATGGTACTGGTCCCTCATACATGTGTGTGCAATTTCCAGTCTGTTGCATCAGATAGTTTGAGAAGTACTGCTCTAAGTCACTTATTGTTACAGAATAGGGCTTCATGTTTCCCATATAAATAGTGTAGGTTCTGTGATGAAAACGCAAGTGAGGAAGTTGCCAAAGGAATAGAATTAGATATATTAGTACCACTGCTCCCCTATGTGGAATGGTTGTCTTGTGCTTTTTCTGTTTTTGAAAGGAACTGAGAGTGTCAGTCAAAAGATTTCTGAAATCTAAGAGGTATTTTGTTTTCTATGGGAAGATGTTCCTTGTATTGACAGAATGAGTGAAAATATTGTATTGACCAAGGCATAGTAACCCTGTTCCGATTAGCTCAACTGTGGGCAGTACTTACTGGCCAATTGCCTTAGTTTTGAAGAGAAACAATCTGAAGAAGAGGAATGTTCAGAGTGGTAAAGAGTGGTGTGTTTAAGCCTTTCACAGGGAAAGTCAAGCAGTTAATTTTGGTCTGTCCATAGTGTTCCGGGAGTGTTTACATAAAGCGGTTGTATTTTATATCAAAGAGAAGGTGGGGAGTATTGGGGGTGGAGAGAGAGGGAGGGAGGGAGGAAGGAGCGTGACCCTTGGCTGGCATTCTCTGGAAACCTTACCTTCCTCTCTGCCTAACACTCACGTAAGGGAAACAGTTACAACAGAGCTTAGCTATTCAGGATCCCGCTCACTCTCTTGGCTAATTTATGAGATAAGAGGTTGTTAAAGAATGTATATGGGATAGATGTGCAGAATAGCTTAAAAGGAAGACCAGATGTGTAGGGGGGATGGATGAAGTTGGATGGGTGGCTTGGCAGCTGTTGGAAAACTTTAATAAGACAGAGAGAGGGTGGTGGGAGGCAAGTAAAAAAAAATGGAGGCAAGAAATGCAGAGAAACGCCAATGTTTATAAACTTAAAGGGTTTCAGTTGCACCACTGCAGCCAAGAGTGAAATAAACTGATTAAATACAAAGGAACTATGTCTTTCCCTTGTTTCAAAAGGTGGACACGAAACTGCCTCCTTTTGTAAAAAATCTGTACAGCAGAGCAGTTGGGAATTTTGGCACTTGTTCTGTGTAGGTTAAAGCAGATAAAGCATTTGGGTCTGTTCATACAAGCAGACTCTCTCAGTGATTACAAGTAGTGAAACTGTTGCTTTTGCTACCTCCTGCTACTGGGAGTCTCTGAGATAGGTGTATATACAACATAAACATGTTATTGATGTGTGAAGATGAATGTTTGTTTAAGGCACAGAGTGAGTTTAGTTCTGGAACTGTATGGGTATTTTAAGGATAGTTATAATCTGTCTTCTTACTGTAGGGATTGGTTTTTGTGAATGAATTTACATAGTGCCCCAGAAACTAAGGATGCCTCCAAATGAGGCTTTTATTGTGAAATTGTCCTGCCTCACTTACAGAATTCTGTGGAGGGTCCAGATTATATGTAACCCTCCTGTGTTTTTGCATTGCTTCTTTCACTTTATTCTTACCACAGAAAATCTATTGAGGAAGAAAAGATGGAATAGCTGCACAATGTTTTTTGACTGGTAGCCTTAGGAATCATCCATTAGGAAATATCCAGGAAACATCACTATCGTCCCAAACTTGAAAGTTCAACAGAAGCCAATAGCTTTAGAAGCATGTACTACTAAAGGACACATTTGGAATAACTGATTTTGTTCTTTGTCATGGAAATTGAGAGTGACTACCTCATTTTAAGAAGGAAATAGACAAACTGAAGTGGGTTCAGAGAAGGGCAGTAAGGATGATAAGAGGGATGGAGAACAAAACATGGGGAAAGGTTGACAGTGCTGGGCTTGTTCAGCTTGGTGAAAAGAAGACTGAGGGGTGACATGATTGCACTCATTAAACACCTGAAGAGCTGTCAGAGGGAGTAGAGTGAAGTTTGTTCTCTGCTGCCCCAGAGGGTAGGAGCAAGTCTAATGGTTTGAAGTTACAAGAGAGTAGATTTTAATTGAGCATTAGAAGGAACGTCTTGACAGTAAGAGTGACTTGGCAATGAAACCAACTGCCTAGATTGATGCTGGGGTTTCCTTCTCTGGATGTCTTAAAAAGAGGCTGGAAGCTACCTGCTGGGGATGCTTTAGCTGGAGATCCTGCACTGAGCAGGGTGTTGGACTCAATGGCCCATGAGGCCCCTTCCAGCTCCATGGTTCTATGATTCTACCTCCAGTTTCAGTGAGGTGGAGCAAATTTTTCCTGAATCACATTTTTCAGCCTTAATCAATTTTATGCCAAAATAATGGCTTACACTTATTCCAAGATAGGTACATCTTCATCACCCAGTTCAGAACCTCTGTTGAATTTAAACATAAGTTATCTGGCTGTGGTTTCTTTCTTTAGTACACTGGTATTGGAATGTGCTAATACAAACTTTGTATTTTCAAATTTGTCTGGGCTTTCCCTGAATATATCGATTAGAATTCTTATGCTTATCACTCTTATTTGCTTCTAGGCGGCACATGCATTCACTAAGATACCATACTAGTGTGTACTTATGAGGGTGAGGCTCTAGTGACAGGATCTGAGGAAGATGTGATCAAGTACAGTTGAGTGGGAGAGTGAGGTGGTCCTGCAGTAAACTGGTAAACAGCAGCAACAGTTAATTGTTATAGTTGCATTGACGAGGGTGTTTCTCTATATCCTCCTCAGTAAAAGGAATGGCATTGAGTACCTGACTGGGAAGGAGGTGAGGTTAAACAAAGAGGTGGGAGGATACAATCACATTTCCTTAACTAAGGATTGATGCCAATCATATATATTTCAGGTTTCCTGTACCGGTTGTATATGTCCTGAAGCATTGTCCAGAAATTCAGGATGTTTGGGAAGTACATGTTCTCTCCTTTATTGGTCAGGGAAACAACTTGTACCTGTTTAGGGTGTAGAACTAAGGCTGCACAAAGGCACAAGCTCAATTTCAGTTACTTCAGGCAGTCCTAAGCAGAGTGGAGACCATGCAGCCCCCCAAATGTTGTTGGACTACAAGTCCCAGCAGCCCTAGCCAGCATAGCCAATGATGAGGAATATTGGGAATTACAGTCCAACAACATCTGGAGGGGTATATGTCTTTTACCCCTGTATGATAGCATTCTGTAGCCAACTGTTGTCAATGCTGGAAGGCTGGTAACTCAGGTTGCACGGTTTAATGCCTTTGGCCACAATCAACTTAAATTCATGTTCCCCTGGGGAAAAAAACTGTTTTGAAAATAGACTCAATTTAAATAAGTTATCTTTGCATCATTACTAAATATTGAAAACTGAAGTTATGAGGTTGCCAGTCATCCATCATCACCAATAATAATGCTGAAGACTACACTGTTGTAAACCTACACTTCTTTTCCTGCTGACATCAGTTTTATTATTCAAATCCACCAGGACCATTCATATCCACAAGAACTGCAAGGCCTTGGCTTGATGTGCTGCCCAGAAATGGCACAGAGCAGCCAATTCCTGCTAAGAAAAGTGTTGGTTCCTTTGTGGTTCAGTGCCTCCCCTAGCCTTATTCACAAAGCCAAGCCATTCTTCATTTACTCAGGTGGAATGTTTCTTTCAGACATAGGTGATTTACTGATTCTATTCAGTGATGCACTAAGAACATCTCCCTTCTCCACTTGACCATGGAGCTTAGAAGTCTTTGCTGTTAGCCTGAACCTATAGTTTATTCCCTGTGTGTAAGGTTTTTTAGGGTGAGTCTATTGTCCTTAAGGTGCAAGACTGGGTAGCAGCAGACTAGCTGGCTTCCAGGCATCTTGTTCACTTAACCTCTTCTTTTGCTACTGAGAGCAGTGAGCTTCTACCTAAGTTCATAACTCAGTAACTGGTACAGCCGACTGCACCCAAGGTGCCCTAAGGGTCTAGAAGCAAGGAGATAGCAGTCAGCAAGTGTTGCACTGGGTGGCACAATTTTGCTGAATTTTAGCAGCATGCACCAAGAAAGCATGCTAGTGCATGCTGCACACTCTCCTTTTGGGGTTCAGGTCTTCTGAGTTAACCTATTGTGATTTCAAGGGGTCCTCCTTCAGCTGGTGCTGTGTCAGGAATGTAAGAGGCTTTTCTGCAAAGTACTTTGCTTAGTGGAGGAAGCTGGTGACAGAAGGGTCTTGGGGAAGCTGGTACAGTACAAACACATGACTGGCCCCTCTCGGTAATCCCTTTGCAAGCCCAAATCCTAGTGTGTGCCTAATCAGAATGAGATGCTGTAGAGAGGTGGCAGCCTCCCTGCCTGACCGTCACCTCCACACTCCCCCTCCCTGCCTCTCTGAAAAGGAATAGAAAAGCCTGGAGGTAGCAATGCTGGGATCCAGACCAGACATGCGAAACAGCATAAAGGGATGGTAGAGTGGGATACTGAGGACGTGGCTGGAGTGTGACAGTTTGGGTGTTGCTGCCCTCAGAATGCGTTGGATCAGAACAGGTAAATGCATCAAAGATTGTGGCATGTCCCTGGTGGACCTCCAATGCCAGCTGCCCGACTGTGCTCTTCTTGTCTCTTTCTATCTTTCTCTAGATCCCACCTGGCTCCTGGGGGTGGCAGCATGAAGGAAATAAGAGTATAGACCACAAGGAGCTTCTCAGAAGGCAGGGAGAGGGGAAGAGCGAGGACATTGAATCTTTCATGCAGTGTCAGCTTCAGAGAAAGGGCAGTATATCACCCATTTTAATAATGCTGAAAGGAAGAGGTCTTCTAAGAAAAAGCTGCAGGAAGCATGCGCTGACCAGATATTTAGTATGGTTGTAGTTCAAAATGACAATACGCTTTCCTTATGGTGTTGTCAGCATCACAGGGTTATTTGACTTCCCTCATCCTTACAAGGCCCACTCAGGATTTTACTTCATTGAGACTGAGGGAAAGGAAGGAGGATTGTGGGTTGAGGAATCATGCTGTAAATACTAGCAGGAGAAATAAGACCTCTAAGATTTGGTGAAAGCTGGGTGTGTGCGATAGAGAGCAGGACAGGGTTGGGGGATGGAAGAGGGATATATTCTGGCAGAATCCAGAGGGCAACTCATGTTGGAAGGCCTGGGACATTCCTCAGCTAGAGTCATGTCTAGGAAGTCTTGAGTTATCTAGAGGAAACTTTGGCTTTTGGACAAGGTGAAATGGAATTTCATTAGTAGGGGCTTTGCTGATTGAATTGAATATTACAGTACCTTGAAGGTGAGGGTGGCTTGGCTTAGCTTAGGGTGGGTGTTAAACTTTTTCTAAGCAGCTGGGCTGATGTCTGAGATTGTGAATTTCCAGTGATTTTCCTCTGGCTTCTTCAGTATGGTTCAAAGTTGGTAAAATCTTAGGAGTTCGCTGTTTCCCTCTTTCTCTTAATTAGTAGTTTTTAATGGTTTCCTGCTTTAAGGGAACCCCTTCTGCATAAATTTTGGTTGCCAACTCCAGGGGAGTTGTTTCAGTTACACACTTGAGTCAGTTTAGTCCCCAGACTTGCCCAGAGCGTAGTTTGGAAGCATCTGCTCATAGGGCGCCCAGAATCTTCTGATCATCCGTGGAGAATGAGATCCCTGGGATTTGGTGAGAGCTGTATTTGTGTGACAGAGAGTAGAGAAGGGTTGTTTTTGTTTGCAAATTTTACTTTTTTGTTAACTGGTCTAATAACTGTAATACTACGTACCTAACCAAGTATACCCTTACATCTAGCATACTGTTTCCCCTCTTTTGAGGAAAATGAAGCCAAAGCCCAGGTCCATCTAGGTCAGTACTTTCTTAAGTGAGGGGTGTTGGCTCTCCAGGGTTTCAGAGAAAAGTCTTTTCCAACCTTACATGGAAATGCCAGGGATTGAATCTGAGCCTTTCACAGGCAAAGCATGTGCTTTTCCACTGAGTTATGGCCCTTTTCATGCTTACACAGAAAAATGCCTTATATCAAGTGACATGATTGGTCCATCTGGATCTCTGTTGTCTATACTGATTGATGGTGGCTCTCCAGGATTTTAGACATTTGTTTTCCAAGCTTTGCCTGGAGATAGCAGGGATTGAACCTGGGACCTTCTACGTGCTGGGCTGCTAAGCTATGGCTCTTTTCCATAGTAACCCAAATTCAATGCCAAAAAATACTGAATTTTTGCACTGCTTATTGAACAGTGCAAACAATACAGCTTTGAATAGAAGCTTCTTATGCATAATTTATTATGTTTCTGCTCACCATGTAATGAACCCTACCCGTATACATCTTGGAGGTACCCGTGACCAGGATTTCAGCAAACTTTCGTACCTGCTTTTAAGCTTCTCTTTGCTGCCATAAGGGCTCAGAACTTGCCTAACAGAAAAAAAAGATTCCCAGGACACCCTGTTTCCTAATCTAATATAGAGGTATTAGAGTATGGGTTGTTATTTTATAGCTGAGGTCCTATTATTGTTCCTTTCTCACATTTGTCTCTGACTTCTTGCACTAGAAAACAGAAATGAAAGGGTGTTCAGGAAGAGTAGTTAAAATGAACATGGTATTCTTGCTGATATACTTTTAGATGGAACCTCTTCACCTATTATATGTTGTGTAATGTGATGGTGTACATTGTTATATGAAGCCAAAGCAAAACAGACACCCGTATATACCTATATGGGGTGAAGATGATGCAAGAATGTATTTTCTTGAGTACAGTATATTTTGGTTGGGAAGCTATGATTTTTCCCTTGATGTGTGTGCAGCATTCACTTGTTGTTGCATGTGGTAGGAGGAGCCTGTTAATAATCCACCTATACTGCTTTTTGGGCTGCTTGTCTGCCACTGACAATCTCCTTATTACAGATTCCCCTGGTAAGTTTCTGCAGAACACCAGCTGAAATGATAGACCTAAGACATCAAAGAAAGGGTTATGGAATTGAGAATCTTCTCCCTTAATGGAAATACCACAGTGTATCTGTAAATAAAGCACGGCTTCCATTCTGAGCAGTATGTATGTTACCAACAGTTATTGATCACATATTCAAACACACAAATGTCACACTGTTGGTGTAATAATCCCTCCCCATTTTCCCCCATCCTGAATGGACACCTGTGAGCCTATGTGGTTGGTAGCGTATTCTGGGTAATTCTGTGCTTCCTTACAAAGATGTTGTTGATTGGCTGGGTCTTTGCCCTTGGACTTTGTGCTCTCTCTGATAAGAACCCCAATGAGCTAAATGAAGCTGAGGAATTATTAACTCAGCCAGTACGGTGCCAGAGAACAGGAGAGAAAAAGGAGTGGCTGTCCTGAGACACAAACAAGACTCTAGTGCCACATTAATGTGTTATTCCTTACAATTTCACATAGCACCATCCCCCTTCCCAACCAAGCTTGCCTTCTACTCCTCAGTTGTTTGTGGATAACAAACTATCCCTCTCTTCTGCCATTCATCTGCTACAGATGCATGTTAGGATTATGTAATGTTAAAGATCACTGAGTAGATAAAGGGGGTGAAGGCCACATGAGAACAACAGGTGCAGGGAAGGAAATGTATTTTCATTGTCTTTACCCTCCATGTCCTCTTCTGGTTTGGGTAGCCATTCTGTCCTTTCATCTTGGGCAAACACAGCTCTAGTCACCTTGATTAGGTAGACTGTTCTGCATTTTCCCTATAACACCGCTGTGTGGCAAGGGTGGGTCACCATTTAAAATTGTGTCCCACCTTCCCATTACTTCATTCTCCTTTCCCTGACCCCAAGTCAAGGACACCAAGCCATAGCCATGGAATAACTGAAGAATAACTGTGTTTTGGTTCACATATTAGCTTGCAAAATGCAAATTTGGGTAGTTCTTATCAGAATGCAAACTAAGCAAAAATCCCTACCATACTTATACAATGAGGACCTTCTCTATGTAGCAGTTTAACCACAGCGTTAACATGTGCTTTTGCACAGTTGAAGGGGATTTGCTTGTCCACTTCTTCTGTTAGTTGCAATGGACAAAGACAGCACTGGGAAAGATAAGCAAAGGCAATAAATAGGTGTAGGGAAAGAGCAGGTCATCCCACAGATAGCAACCATAATGGCCGAATAAAGAGGTTATTAACATGGGTTTCTATCACTGCTTTTTTAAAAGTTTTGTGCTGGGCAGGAACATTTGTCTTGTCTTTGTAGCAGTGCAGCCTGGATTGTACAAAGAGAAGCAACCGTGGTGCATATACTGAGTCCCAATCTATGCTTTTAGTGTAAATCCATGTGAACTGCTACTGGATCAGTAACCTTCTGCTGAGCACTGACCTGCAGTAAACCCCAAGTTGTAGATAACTTAGCAGGTTATTTTGCTTCCTCTTGCTAATTGATTCTGCTAAATTATAAATGATCATGTCTCTTACTGGTAAGCCTTGGTTTACTTTGAACCAGTTTCTGCTGCACACTCCAAAGAATGAGGAGGCATGTGTGTTCGTGAGGAAGGGATACTCACTCTTTTATGTGGAGTTGTAACACGATATATTTCACATTGGCTGCTTATCTTGTTGAACTGTGGTTGATAACATAGTCATGACTTAAAATGGCAAGAGGGAAAACTGGGAGTCTGTGAGTCTGTAGCTGCAAAATACAAGTGCAGGTGACTGTGTATTTTGTTTCCTTGTTTTTCTGAGGGATGGAGGTGTGTATGTCTATGTGTGTGTGAAAGAGAGAAGAGGGAGAGAGACATGTTTTAAAACCTGCACTGGTTTTGCTGCCCCAAAACATCTGAATCTGCTATTCTCTAAATACTTAAATGTCAAAACAGAAGCCAAATAATTGCAGGTTTTATAATTGCCCTCTCGGTTTACAATGTGGAGAGGAGGTGTACTGAATTTCAGGGATTAATTATGGTAAATAGATGAGTGGGACAATACTCAGGAAGGCTACGGAAGAGGATATAGAGTCCTACTGATGTCTGCATCTCAGCTGCTGTAAGGAACTATCACACAGAGCTTGGAAGCGGTGTGAGTTTTGTGTGTGTGTTTGGGTGTGTGTGTGTGCTACAGCTCCCAAGTTCCCAGCTAGTCTGGTGAGTAGCTGTGCTATTACAGGACCCAATTAAGAGAGTGTGGGATTTCCTCCCCACATTCATGCAGGAAAAAAGTAGTAATTCACACAGTATATTATTACCGTACTGACTTGGGGAATTTCCTGTCCCAGGGTATGATAAATGTTCCCTCAGCAAAGAAAGCCTAAAATAGGGGGTGGGTAAAGTGCAGCCCCCCAGATGTTGTTATATCACCACTTTGGTTGTGTATTCCTGCACGACATGGTGTTGGACTGGATGGCCCTTGTGGTCTCTTTCAGCTTTATGGTTCTATGCACTGCAAGAGTTCGTCAGCATTGGTTACACCGGTTAGGGCTGATGAGAGCTGCGGTCCAAAAGTATCTGGAGGAGCACATTTTCCCTACCCCTGCTTTGAAAGGAGAGCAGACATATTCATGGAGAATAGCCCTTTCCACAGAAAAATCCTCAAGTCCTGCTTCTGGACTTCCAGTGTTAGGATACGTGCAGGGAAGGAGGGCTACCAGATTAGGTGGAGTGGGCTGCTGTTCAGAACAAGTAGGATTCTTTTTATGGTGTCTTTATAAAAGCACAAAGGTAGCCCATGGAGCAAATATGTAGGTTTTCCAGAAAATGTCAACTCGATGGTGATTGTTAGTTTGACTTTGCTTACTAATCTTATATCATTTTAACTTTGTATGTTATATCAATATTTGTAAACATTTCTTCCAGGTTTAGTAGACATGAACTGAAATGCTGAATTGGAAATAAATAAATAAAGTGACACTCTGTGGTTTCAATCTTCTGTTCAAACAAATTCAGGTTGGAAATTATTTTCATTGGAATTGCTGTTGTCTTCAAGACAATTCTGACTTATAGCAACCCTATCCTAAGGTCTTCTTGGAAAAAAATTGTTCAGAGGAGATTTGCCATTGCCTTTCTCTGGGGCTGAGAGTGTGTGACATGCCCAAGGTCACCCAGTAGGTTTCATGGCTGAGCAGGATTTCGAACCTTGGTCTTTTGGAGTTCTAGTCCAACACACAGAACTCCAACACTATGCTGGCTCTCTTTACTGAAATACTTATAATATTTAAAACATGAACCCTCAGTAGTATATAGTAGAGCCCACCACCTCTTATAGCAGCCTGTTCTACTCTTGTTGTTAGGAAGTTTCTTCTGATGCTTAGTTAAACTCTGCTTCCTTACAGTTTTTCTTTGAATATTTGAAGATCACTATCATGTCTCCCTTCATTATTTTCCTTAGGCTAAGTGTAGCCTAGCATTTTCAGTTTTTCATAATAAAACTTGGCTTCCAGCTGATTGAAATGATTAGTGCTCCTTAAGAAATGCCCGAAGAGCTTCTATGCCCCATGAGAAGATTATACCTGTAGAAGTCAAGTGGTCAACAGACTCTACATACCCTCCCAAGCTGTTTTACTTTCTGCAAACTCATCTGGCACTCCCCAAATGCCCCCCCCCCCCGTACAAAATTGGCTCAGCATTTTTACCATGCTTTAAGGCTGTTTTGTGTTTCTTAGGGGGCCCTTTCAAACTACATAGTTATGTCACTATGATTCCACTTTAACAGCTACAGCTACATCCTGTAAAATCCTGGAGCTTGCAGTTTGGTCAGAGGCATCAGAGGAGCTCCTTAGCTGAGAATTCTAAATGACCCTTCCTAAATTGCAAATCTGAGGTATCCATAGGATGGAACTATGGCAGTTAAATTGGAATCATAGTGCTATAACTCTGTAGTGTGAAAAGACCCAGAATCAGGGGACCCTTCTCCCAAACTCTGAATAATAGAAAAAATGAGAATGGAAATGGACATCTGACTACTTCAGGGTTTTGGCTTTTTCTTCATATATAGTATTTTCGGGCCTAATGTAGCCAACAGCTGGTCCCAGACCCAAATTGGCCTCCAAAGCCTCTTCAGTTGCCTGCCCCTGCTGCATACTCTGGAGAATCATCCAGGAACAGTGCTTCTCCTCTACATCAAGGTGTAAAACCTTGCTTTAGTGAAATGAGGTAATTTCCATGGGGATTTTCTTCTTTCCAAAACTAGAAGTGAACTTCTGATTTCTCCTGGATTTTCAGGGGGGAAGACATGCCCCCACCAAAATCTTTAGTGGGGATGTGTGTCAAAACTGGCCCCTAGACCCACAGAAATTTTCCAGCCTGGCTGAAGATCATACTCAAAATGCACACTCATTGTTGGCTCTGGTATGCAAGAAGCAGCAACGTGGCATTTCCCCCCTTGCAGATACAGCCCTAGAGAGCATGGCTGTACTGTACTCTTTCAGATACCATAGATGGAACGTTGCCACTTCCACTAACCTTCATCATAGATAGCCCATTTGTCTAACCTGTTGAAATGTTTATGAATGTTGAAATTAACAGTTAATAAAGCAAAACAGAATAACACTGTTAAAAGGTGAAGATTTAACAAACTACGAAAAGTATCAAGTAGGTACATATTTCAAGAAGTATATATAAAACACACATGTAAGGTCCCTAACAACTTTATGAGCCCTCTCTTTTATCCTTCTGGTTTTGAAAGAGGAGTTTTGATTGGGTTCAGTTACCTTATTATTACCATTTAGGAAACATATCATGAAAACATCTTTCATTCTAATAATGGACTTTTGGAAGATAAAGTTCCTTACGTAGAGTGTGTGCATTTATACACATACACATATATGTATACACACACACACGTAGTAAACACCATTTAAAATCTGTCAATCTAGCTATTGAGCCTGTTGTCCATCCCCAAAACTGGTACATTGAAGAACACAATTGCTGGTTTTACTGGTTATGGGAGTCCACGTACTAGATTAGAGGAGAGGAAACCATGCACATATTACCCATTAGCAAGTTCACTTCTCCCTTTATCTGGAACTGCTCATAAAGAAGAATATTTGTATGTATAAGCTTTTGTAATGATTGTGTACATTAAACTTCAAGTACAGATATCACTGACTGCTAAAAACACGAATTAATGTGTCTTAGAGCAAATGGAGGCTGAATTCTCACTATAAGTGAAGATGACAAAACTGAAGCTGCCATACTTGGGACATATCATGGAATGATGGGACTCATTGGAAAAGATTATGATCCTGGTAAAGCAGATGGTAGTAAGAAAAGAGAAAAGCTGCACTATAGGTGGATGGACTCAATCAAGGAAGTCATGACCCTGAATTTCCAAGGACTCAGCAGGGTAATTGATGACCAGGGATATTAGAAATTTCTCATTCCTAGGGTTGCCATAAGTCAGTCAACTTGACAGGAAATAACAACAAAAACAAAATACCCTCAGCTAAATATGTCATCAGTGGTATACACTGGAGCCATTAAAACATTTTATTAAAAGTATATTCCTTTTTAGTGTATTTTTTTACTATATGTTTACTCTACCTTCTCTCTACATAAAAGAGGGACACACAGTAAAATGAATAAAACAAAAACATATTAAAAGATAAACTACTTAACCAAAACAGCAGCCACTACTACTTTTACTAACTTATTTTTGTATTCCAACTCTACAAAATTGTACAATTCCAACTCTTACAAAAATTAAGATAGATACAAATAATAAAATAATTAAAAAACAAACAAACAGAGAAGAGATTTTGGTAGCACCCACTCAGTTTAAAAGCTGTTACAGCAGCTCAGCCTGACTACCAAGGGTCTTGCCTGAATAAAAACGTGAAAGGAGAACATCTTAGCCTACTCTCTCTTGCAAAGGAGTTCTACAGCCTGTGAGTGCCCATGGAAAAAGCAAATGCAAATCTTCTTTTGCTGGCTTGGATGAACAAATGTTCAATTTGGTAAGGAGGTGGACATGAACAAGCTTGTGGGCCCTTCCAGGCTCATTTCCCATAGCTCCAAACCGTAGCTTGGCATTAGTGTCTGAATAACTCCACCATCTCAAGAGCACTACCTATTACTTCCCTGGTACCTCTTTCTCCTGGGACAAGGAGTGAATGCTGAAGGGACTTGATGCCATACATTGTAAGGAAAGAGCCAAGAGCCATTGCTGGCCATGCATTGTTTGGAGTTCAAACCCTGTTTTTAGGAATTGGTGAGACCATGGCCTGTTTTCTTCTTCCCAGAGGCAAAATAAATTATTCAGCTTTATTATGTGCTACCCAGCTAGGCTGGTTTACAGTGGAAGAGGAGGAGTGGCAGGAATGCGTGTCAGTGTGTATTGGTGTATCATCCTTTCCTGTAGCCCAAGAAAGTAACATGCTAATCTGTTACTGTTTTGAAAGAGGCACCTATTACCTCCTAGCATTATTGCCAGATTTTGAAGAAATTGTGGCTTCTGTGGCTGAGTGTATTGGAAGTCTTCTTTACTGATTGCTGGAGTCACATTTCTTATTAGTTAGTCTGGTAGTCTGGTGTCTTTTGCTCCAGAACATAGGTTCATAACTATCAGTGGGCAACTATCAGTGGGCAAATCCATCAGTTTTACTTTCTCCCATGTTTGGTTATTATGAACTTGGTAAATTCTGATCAGAAATGAAAGGATGTCTATCTATACTGGCAGGAAACCCTGTACTTACCTCATAGCTGTGGTGGATGTTTTTGATCCACAGCGGCCCCATAAATGTCACATGCACTGAGCTTCTCAGATTGTAGATCAGAGTATCCTGCCACACTGTTAGCTGCATTGGGGTTAAAATGGCTGGCCTACGCTGATCACATGCCCTGTATGTCGTACTATTTCTGGCCACACAACCAGGGCTGCTCCATCTCCCCCCCACCCTGCCCCCCCGCCATTTGCTGGTGCATGCAAACATAGATTGCCCTGGAGTATTGTATTACTGTATAAGCAGAGGTATTCAGATATGCACACAATCAATTTTTTTAAGTGTCAAAATGGATTCCTATCTACTGGAAGTCCCGCCCCCTGCTTCACACTGAAGCCAGTTTGCAGATGCCACATGATCAGTAATCTGGGTTTCCCCCTCAAATGTAGAGCAAACAGCTAATCTTACAGATCTGGCGTTTCCTGCAGAAACCTTGGTGAAAATGCACATCATAAAAAAATGTTGTATGGAAACTGGGCTGCAAATATGGGGTGAGTATGGTGAGGGTTTTTTTGCCTACGTAAACAAGCCCAAAGTTTAACAAAAGTCTCTATCTCTATCCATAAATAGTCTTCTCTAGCTGATGAGAAAGTGAGGCATGAGAAGGTCTTTCAGCTCTCTTGGCACATGACCCAGTCCACTTCATTTTCTTGTCAGTCCATTGCCCAGGTTTGGCCAAACTTTTCTATTTTTTCCTAAAACGTTCTTGATATTTTATTTGTACCAGCATTAAAAAGGTTTAAAATCTGCTCCACTCAGCTGCCACTTTCTCTGTTCCGTTCTGCCTTCCTTATCTTCTGCCTGCTGCAGTGCTCTTTGCTGGCTGAAAAGGGTATTGCAATATTGCCATAACTCCTTGTCTAGTCAGTAGAAGAGATGGATACTCACTATGAATACTCTCTCTCACACACACCCATGGATTTAGATCAGAGATGGCAAACCTATGACACGTGTGTCAGCACTGACACGTGTAGCCATCTGGGATGACATGTGGCTAGGCCTCCCTCCCCCGCCTGCAACCTCACCACCCTTCCTAAAGTGGCGATCGGGGCTTCAAAACCCCGGTCGCTACTTTAGGGAGGTGGGGAGGGGGAGGAAAGTGGTGGGTGGGGCTACGAAACCCCGATAGGCACTTTAGGGAGGCTGGAGGGGAGGGGCTGGAGGGGGGAGGCTTTCCAGCCACCACCCGCCATTCCCAAAGCTGCAATTGGGGTCCTGGTCGTGGCTTTCGGAAGGGAGGGTGGCTGGTAGCTGGAGGGGAGGGGCTGGAGGGGGGAGGCTTTCCAGCCATCACCCACCCTTCTGAAAGCCGTGATCGGCATCCCGATCGCCACTTTACAGAGAGGGGCAGGGGGAAGAAAGTGGCAGGTGGGGTACGAAGCCCGATCTAGGCAGGTGGAGGGGTGGAGGAAAGTGACGACCGGAGCTTCGAAGCCCCGATCGGCACTTTAGGCAGGCGGGGGGTGGAGGAAAGTAGCCACCGGGGCTTTGAAGCCCTGGTCCCACTTTCCTGCACCACCCCCACCTTCCCTAAAGTGCCGATCGGGGCTTCGAAGCTTTCCTCCACTCTGGTTAAGCCAGGATCTTTGCCCTCATTTCTGCCAGCAGAGCAGGGAGCAGCAGAACACAGTGGGGGACGCATCTCTGGGGGCCCTGCCAAATAACAGTTAACCAGAGCAACCATTATTTACTGTTCTGGGGTGTCATGGATTTCTAATCCATCATTACTGAGATAAGTGAGGGGGAGGCTGGGAGAGGCAAGGGCATGTGGTGTTCTATGGGTGCTGTTTCCGACCATTAGAAATAGCGGCAGCCATTTTAATTCACATACGGTATACCATCTTGCTCCATTTCACCACTATTATTGTTGTGCATCCTTATTAACCCCTATTTCTGCTTATTAACCCTGCCCTTTCCTAAAAGACAGTTAAATGCACAATTTTGTGGTTAGTTAACCCCTAACTGCCTGCAGGCCTAACAAGCTATCTATAATTCTGTCTTCTGTCACTGCTCCCCTGATGGAGAACCCCAAAAATAAAAAAAAACTAAGGTTAAGTAAAGGAAGTGGTAGTAGCAGTGGCTGACCCTTTCAAGAGACATGGACTGAGATGTATGGCTTTATAGAAAAAAATGGCAGATCATTTTGCGTTCTATGTTCTGAAACGGTAGTAAGCAGAACGTGGAATGGCCCTCGTGGTCTCTTCCAACTCTACAATTCTATGATTCTAAACATTTTGAAACTAATCATTCCCAGCTCTTGGAAAAAAGTGAGGATGGGAGGAAGGAATACATTTTCAGGCAGCTACACATTTATAAGAGCCAATCTAATTCTATCCTCAAATTTATGAAAGGCTCTACAAATTTAACATCTGCAAGTTTGAGCATTGCTTACTCTATAGCTCAGCATGGAAAAGCGCTCAGTGAGGGAGAATTTATTAAAGAAACTCTCCTAAGATGTGCATCAGTTCTATTTCACGATATGCAGAATAAAGATGCAATTATTAAGAGAATATCTGAGTTACCACTCAGTAGAAATATCATAAAAGACCGAATAATGAGACTGAACACAAACGTACAACATCAATTAGAGAGAGACCTAAGGAAGTGTAAATATTTTTCGATCTCTCTTGATGAAACTACTGATGTCACATCACATGCTCAGTTGGCCAATATTGGTCTATATTCTGATGGTCTCACAATGAGAGAAGAGTTGATAAAATTAGTATCAGTGCCAACAAGTACATCATGAAGCGAAATATGCCAGGTTGTTCTACAAACATTTTGTGACCTAAGCATTGATATCTCTAAAGTTGTGTCAGTGCCGACAGATGGGGCACCAAATATGGTGCGGAAAAAAGTCGGAATTGTCAAATTGTTTACAGAAGCTGTTGGACACCCGATTGTGCCTTTTCATTGTATTATCCATCAGGAGGCTTTATGTGCCAAGGCAGGATTCACCGACTTAAACGACTTAATGTCAGTTGTTACAAAAATAGTTAATTTAATAGCTGCTTGCTCTCTTCACAAGCGAAAATTTTCGGCACTTTTACTGGAGGTTGATTCCACCTACAGTGGACTGCAGATGTACAATAAAAAATGTAAGATGGCTGAGCCGAGGCAAAGTTCTTGAGCGCTTTGTGGAGTGCTTTGAAGAAATTAAGGCATTTCTTGACGATAAGGATCCGGGAAACTTTCCTCAGCTTAGTGATGATAAATGGGTCAGCACCCTGATGTTTTTTACAGATCTCTCTGTTCATATTAATGAACTGAACTTACATTTTCAAGGCTTTGGCAAAAGTATTGACGTTATGTTTGGATACATAAAAGCTTTTGAAAGTAAAGTCAAAATTTTCAAGCGAGATGTAGAAACTAAAACTTATAAGTATTTTCCTCGAGTAGCATTTTGAGAAGGCCAGTGCAGCTGTACAAAATGAAATGGAACTCTTGCATATGAAGTACCAGCATGTTTTAGACTCGTTACTTGATCAGTTTAGTGATAGATTTAGTCAATTTAGAAGTCTAAAACAGACCATGAAAATAATTAAGTATCCTGATGTAGTAGTCTACAGTAGTTTGGAATTAAATGGTTTCCAATGGATACAAATTGATGATTTGGAGATGCAACTTGCAGAATTTCAAGACAGTATTTGGGCTTAGGTGTTTGTCAACTTGAGGTCAAAGTTGAGATTCTGGAAAGGTGCCACTTAGAGAATCAAAAGGAGTACCACTATGAACAGGAAATTTGGAGTGCCTGGAACCGACTACCAGATACTTTTAGCACCCTGAAAAATATAGCAATGGCTTTACTCACAATTTTTCCCTCTACATACTTTTGTGAGGCCTTATTCTCAGTGTTAAATAATATCAAAACCAACAAAAGAAACAGATTGATAGATGAAGTTAGTAGCACTTGCTTGGGCCTGAAGTGTACAAAATACCAACCTTCAATTGAAGATTTAGCCAATGAAATTCAGCAACAAAAAAGTCACTAATAGGCAGGTTAGTTAAAGAATTCCCCCTCCCCCTCACTTATCTCAGTTTACGGCACCCCACACAAGCAAAATAATATCAAGACCAACAAAAGAAACCGACTGATGGATGAACAAAGAAGTCACTAAGCAGGTAAGTTAAATAATTAGTTTTTGGTTTATTAAATACAATTATATATAACAATTATACATTTATGTTATTTAAACAATAAATATCACGAAATAATGTTTTTTCCTCAAAGTGACACACCACCTGAGTTATGCTCAGTTTTTTGGCGAAGTTTGACACACCAAGCTCAAAAGGTTGCTCATCACTGATTTAGATGATGCTTAGAAGGCTGCTTAAAGCAAAGGAAGAGACTTCCTTTGGTCTATGGCTTACGAAAACCAGTGACAGTTGCAGTACCATGGACAGCAGTGTTGTCATTGAAGAGCTTCCCCAAAAGTAACTCTCTCTCTCTCTCTCTCTCTCTCTCTCTTTTTTTTTTTTCCTGGCAAAGAAAGAACAATAGATGTTGGAAATGGCACTCAGTTGCTTGTTTCCTTGTTTTACTTTATGTATAAATATTGACTTACGTATTCTAGGCAGTTTAAGTGTTTGGATCTTTTCTTGTAAGCCTAAAGACTGAATAATCATTTTGTTGTTCTTTGATTAGTCTCGCCAAATCTCTTCATTTTGCATCATGTTTAACAGCTTCAACCCACTGTATCGAAATAATTTCATCTAATCCACTGAGCCTAAATCAGGAAATTAAAGATGTTTTTGAGTACTTATATTTTCATCTATAATCATGATTACTGTTTTCATCTAAAAAATAAATGAAAGGATTACAGTTTAGGTTGGTGCATTAATGTGTCCCCTGTCATATCACAAATAAGTTTCCAAAACCTGGGATTGAGGAAACCATGTATTTTTCCAGTGACTTGCTCATCCACCCCTTCTTTTCTTTTAAAAATCCAGAATCAGGAGAGCAGTATACGGTACACAGTCCAGAAGAATGTTTTCAGTACCTCTGATTGAGGTACTGATTCAGTACCTCCAACTGTCATGAGACATACATTCATCCACTCCCCAGTCCATTACCTTGAGACTTCCCTTAGGTGACATCTGCACAGTGTATGTAGGAGTTTCACTTAGACTTTCCATTTCTCCTGACAGTACATTCCCTCCATATATGCACTGGGTGAGAGGGTGGGTTTCTTTTGAGGAGTCCTGTAGTCCTGTGATCACATGCTGTACCCATGGTAGGGTGAATAGGTGGTGCAGTATTCTGGCTCCATCTTTTGTACCAACCCCAGTTAAAGCTCTACTACTTAGTTTCCTGGCTTAGTACTTTGCTAAATAGGTGCACATTATCCTCTATTACTCATTTGACTAGTCCCAAGAAGTATTCTGGAGTATCCCTCAGGCATCATGTTTCTCTCAGTGGGCAACCAGTCACCTCATTCTAGAGGCAGTATATTGACTGTCATAACTAATATCCATTGATAGCCAAGAATTTGCTTTATCCTGTTTTAAAGCTGAAGACTTATAACACCTTGGGGCTGTTCCATCTTTGTTTAACAGACAGGAAGTGGTCTCACAAAATGAGTTTGTATATCTCATTAAAAATGAATCTGGCCCTGTCAGTGATGATGTGATGTAATGTAATGTACCTTCCAATCACCTTTTGACTTATGGCAGACCTATTAATTTCATAGGGTTTTCTTAAGTAAGGAATACTCAGAGGTGGTTTGTCATTGCCTTCTTCTGAATATAGCTTGCAACACATGGTATACCATGGCTATCTCCCTTCCAAAGGACTAAGCAGGCCTGACCCTGCTTAGCTTTCAAGACCAGATGGGATCTGGTGCCTTCAGGATATTTAGGCTGTCAGCAGACATAGTGCTAACCATGGTTCAAGGTAGCAAAAGGAAGGGAGAGGAGAGTTTACATTAGAGAGGAAGGTGGGGTGTCATACACATTCTCACATATGACTCCTGATTTGCAAATTATATTTTGCAGAGAACCATGGTAACATCCACATAGACTTCCTATCTTAAATGAGGGAGTGATCTCTTTGCAACTTCTTTTAAACCTTTGGTCAAGCCCTGTAAACAAAGAGTAATATGCAGATCATCCCTTTAAAAATAAAGGGGAAAGAGACATGTCAGTGTTCAGGCTGATCCTACAACACTTACTTCTTTGGAAGTACATTTATTAATTTGGCATATACTAAGTTGGGAGTAGCTATGAACAACAGTAAGGATAGGAAATAATCCATACAGATTTTTAAAGGTATATAAGTTTGATGAATGACATAAAGTATCACCTAGTATAATCATGTCTACTTGATTGCACTGCCATCTTCAAGAAAAAGGGGTGGGTGGGCAAAACCATACATGCTGACTAAAGAATGCAATGCAACTAGGCTCCAGTGAGAGGGAGGCGCCTCTTGAACAGATGGGCAATGAGGGATTGAGGGTTGTTGGTAAGGAGCAAATTAATATTGAGTTTGCACTGTGTGGCAATAAACATTGTGCAACAGAACTGCCAGCTCCTCAACTATCAAATCATATCCCCCCCTTCCACATTGTGCTGTGATAACAGTTGGAATGCTGTAGTCCTAAACTGTCTTCTCTGTCTAAGATGACTACAGAAGAGTACTGATTAGGAAAATATTAGCCTTTGGGGGAAACTATTATAGCAAAATCTGTACACTATGTCTGTGGACCCTGTTTTTGCGGGCTTGGTTTGGTTAGTAGTTCATTAACTGTCTGCCTGTTGCAAATTGCTTTCAGACTGATGTTCAGTTCTGTTAGATTTTCATTCACTGATTTATGCGTGTGAATGAAAATGCATTTTTAGGACGTTTTGGATGATGCTGAAGTCTGCATCCCTGTGTGAGGCACTCCTTCTTCATCACTTATTGTAACATCTGGGCATGTTAAGACCTGGAAAAAAGTTTCCCACCTGTTTTATGAAGTGTAACCAAAGCAGAGGTTCCTCAAGGACACAATATGGATCACAAATCAGGGATGTGCGATGATAAGGGCAAGGTGAGAGAAGTATTGATCTTAGCATTGATCTGCTTTTAAAGAGTTTTGAAAGTGGCCCAAACGGGAACTACTTTAATATGGTCACCTTAACTCTGCATAGGATACAGTTACAATATACCTTTATAATATATAGAGAGAGTGTGGGACATAAATACGAAGACTGCATGTTATGGAAGTAATGCACAGCACATTGAAAGGATATAAATAAAGGGACATCAGATATGTCTGATCTTGGAAGCTAAATAGGGTCAACCCTGGTTAGTACTTGGATGGGAGGCCACCAAGGAATACCAGGTACTGTAGGCTATATTTCAGGGGGAGGCAATGGCAAATGACCTCTGAGTATTCCTTACCTAAGAAAACTTGAAGGCATGTGTGCATACACAGTACGTCTTTGATTCTTTGCCACTGAAGTGAAATATTTATTTCAGTATCATGGTGTTCAGTATCATGGTGTGGTTTTCCTCACAAAAATGCTCAGGCGTCACTGCTACATTTTTTTTTGTTTTGTTTTACAGAGGGGTGGCTGAAATTGTGGCACAATAATTTGCCCAAGAGACAGAACTCTATTGGCTCAGTATTTCAATATCTTGACCAAGTCCTATTGAGGCAAGATGTTAGAGAATTTCCATCTGTGGTAGAAGTGGAGTTTGAACCCTGGTCTCCTGTATCCAAGTCAAAACAGTCCAATAGGATTACACTTTCTCTCAGCAGTGTCACTTTTCAAGCTAAATTGGATAAGATTCTAGACAATGTGCTACAGTGACGGGTCACGTACTGACAATGGAGAGTGCCACTGAATTAATTATTTAAAACGTGTTATCTAATGACTCATTCTTCTTGTGTAATTTCCCTTCTTCTC
Source organism: Gambelia wislizenii (assembly GCA_030847615.1). NCBI lineage: Eukaryota > Metazoa > Chordata > Lepidosauria > Squamata > Crotaphytidae > Gambelia > Gambelia wislizenii. Next base: position 343,770,710 of record JAUMIR010000001.1, read on the forward strand.
CTATTATAGCATTGCAGCTCAGCTCTTTGTTACAGCTGCACTCATTGCTTCTCTAGTTTTTCCAGCTATTTCAGGAGCATTTAGCACTGCATGTATCCTTTTCGTGGTTTAATTGAGCCCCAGATCCATTGTGACTAGATAAAGCTGGTTTAAGCAACCCCAGAGTGTGTTCACAGTAGTAGTATGATGGCTGTCTTGCACACAAAAGTTTCACACTTTAACCTTCAATGCTCTGACTGAAATCAGATTCAAGCAGAGGTGAAGAGTTAAAGTGAGTGAACAGAAGCCATGCTTGGATGTGGAGTTTCTGAGTAGTGGTAGGGAATCCAGTGTTTGAGTGTCCCATCATGCCACATAAAATATTCTGTGCATGTACAAAACCACCATGTTACAGAGAAAAAAAATCTAGGTCAGCCTCTGCATAGTTGTTTTGTGAGAGCAAGTGTGGTGTAGTGGTTTGAGCGTTGGACTAGGGCCCTGGGAGACCAGGGTTTATTTGAATCCCTGCTCAACCATGGAAATCCACTGGGTGACCTTGGGCAAGTCACACTCCCTCAGCTTCGGAGGAAGAAAATAACAACCCCCCTTTGAACAAATCTTGCCAGGATTTGCCAAGAGTCAGCTTAAAGGCACGTAACAACTACTTTTGTATTGGTAAGGAGCTGCTTTAAAAAATGTAAGGAGCATTAAATCTGATCCTTGGCAATCCTATTTATATGAAATGGTGCAGCTCAAGAACAAATATAACACATGGGGAGGGATGGGGAACTTCTGCTTGTCTGTTTTAGCTCTGAGTCAATCTGGCAAGCCACATACACAGCTATCCCCAGTGCTAAATTGACAGTTGATTTAGTGAGCAGTTGAATTGCAGCATAACTGAAAACATCTGGGAACATATCTTTTGGCAGTAAGAACCTGTGTTGGCATGATACAAAGTGAACCTGTTTAAAGAGAGGAATGTGAAACTGTTAGATCTCTTAACTATGGTCCAATCATCTACTACAGACACTTAACTCCCTAAGAGAAGTGAGCAGAGTTGATGGCATATTAGGCAGTCTGAACGCGGCCACTAGAACCACTGTGGACTGGATCCAAGGTCACAGCAAAGTGGCTTGTCAACAGGAACAGAGAATAGCATAAGGCTATAGGCAGGCTTGGATAGGAAGGGCAAAAAGCTTGAAAGGTAATAGCCATAGCAATAGCATTTATATTTCTGTACCACATAGTGCAAAGCACACTCTAAGTGGTTTACAGTGTGTTAGCTAATTGCCCCCAACAAGCTGGGTACTCTTTTTACTGACCTGTGGAAGGATGGAAGGCTGAGTCAACCTTGGAGCTCTGTATGATCGACTGACAACGTTGTGGCTGCGTACTGGCATTTAACCACTGTGCCACTAGGGCTCCTAAAAATGAAGCTGGTCTGTTGCTGAAATGAAAGTTTCACTTTGACCTGGAAGCCTTTATTGCACCAAGGTCACCAGTGTCCAATCAGGAGCTGTGGACAGGTCTGGCAAGAAAAAACAAAGCCCTCTGCTGGTGAAGATCTTTAAGTGGTGGTAGTTTAGGCAGGTTAGAAGCCAGATATCAGAGCCAAGGGCAATATTCAGGTTGCCTGTGTTCTCCCTTGGGATGAAGACTGCTCTGTCCCTGCATCCACCCTTGCATTTCCTCTTCTGTTGTTTTCCATAGCACAAAAAGTATCAAGACTGGTTGCGGGGGGTGGGGTTGCATTCAGTGCTATATGTGTCAATTTGGGACTTGCATGCTAAGGTCCAGATGAAGGAATAATCTTTGGATTTCTCAGCAGTGGTCCCTGGTATCTGACATAAAAATATTGGGAGAAAGTAGCCATTGTACTACAGGAACAAGCATGCTTGCTTGCAGCTTTCCCCATCTCTTATCCTGAGACAGAATACAAGATGTTATGGTATTTAACAGTGAAGACTATGAAAATGAAATCGATTTTATAAATGGGCCAATGTATGCCCCCAGGCAGGCACCTTCATAATCTCCAAATGCTGATGTTTGTATGTGCTGTGATGATTTCCTCCATCTTAGCGCATGAATTGACAAGTAGGCCATTGACGGCCCTAGCAGAGGGAGGGAGCACTGGGGAGCGTACAAATGCTCTACTGTGTTGCTGCTCACACCTTCCCCTCCTCCTCTGTCCCAGTGTCCAAAAGACAATGGCCCTATCCAAGCCAGTGTTCACAGCTGGCATGGGCAGAGGAGAGGGCAGGGGAAGGGCGAAAAGGCTAGAAAGAGCAGAGCCCAGGCGAAAGTCCAGAAGGACAAAGATGATGGTGTGAGGGAATTCATAAATTAGTGAGGAGATGGTCCTTAGATGGTAGAGGAGAAGGCTAAAGGTGGAATCATTTATCCTTACACTCAAATTAACAAAACATGGAATTGATGGGATTTTGCACTGTTAGCATGAATGATTTGAAACTTGTCCACACATTTCTTTTTGGGTGTCTCTTGTTATCCCATGATAGGGAAAGGAGAGAAATAAAACTATATGTGATGAAACAGAATCCCCCCTGTTTTAAAACTCATGCTAGGGATAATTATCTAAGGAGCAACACATGCATGAAACTGCTGCTTACTTGTACATAGCCATGTGGGACATTCCTATACAGTGTATAAAGAAATTCTGGACTGCTGTGGCTGCAATCATTAAACTTGCATCAAAATAACTCCACAGAGGAGGCTACAGTCTTTAATATATTTCAGATTCTCCTTTCCCCACTAAAAGTACCCCTTATACATTTTGGGGTTTCCCCAGTAGAGAGCACCTTTATGTTTTAATACTCTGGGAGGGCATCTTGCTGTATAAGACTTACAGATTGTATTTACAAAACATATGCAGACCTGGATATAATTCTGAAAGGCTGACCTGAAAAAATGTAATGTGAAAGCACCCGTAATGGTGCACTTGCATTGTGGTGTTAAAATGATCAATATTTTTCCATGAAGTATTGTGAAATCTTTGACCATTACAAGCATACAGTCAAGGAAGTAATCCATTGATGACATAACTTTCTTATGTTGTATATTGTCATAGTTTTTACTCCCCTTTGCCTTTTTCCTTGTATAAAATATGGCAAATGGGGCTTTATGACAAATGAGAAACTCTTTTATATTTTCTTGGGTTGGGTTGGCTATTAGTTACACTGATCTATGGTAAGTACATAACAAACCACAATGCAAATTTCTTGTTCCTTTGCCCCTTGATATCCAGTCTTTCAGTGACACATCTTATAGGAGCCTCTCCCAACCTGATTCCCTCAAGATGTGCTAACCTCCATGTGTTGGCTGGAGATGATAGGAATTGTGGTTTATCAGATTTGAAAGAAATCAAACTAGGGAAGTTTGTGCCTCATGAAGTTAGACCTCTAATTAGATACCAACATTATTAGTCTGACATGGTTGTTTTGAATTTTCATGGCAATACCATGCAGTGAAAGAGACATGTGTTTGTAAATGACCATTTAGAGTTTGAACATCTTTGCTTCAGCTTTTTGAAAGAGTTGCAAACTGGTTTCTAGATAGTTTTCCATTATATTTGCTTGATATCTGTGGAACATGTGACTTACACACTTATGCATCTGTGCCCACAGCCTTGAGTCCACAAACACTGGCTTAGTAACTTTACCTAAAGTTACTGGATCCTGTCATGATAGTCATCACTATTGACTTGGCATTGGGGAAAGCATTTGAAAACAGAAGGTAGAAAAAAAGGTTCGACAGTATTCTTTAAAACAGTGCATCTCAAGCTATCTGATTTGGAGAACTACTATTTTTCCCCATTGTGCCAGGGACAAGCATTGTATTTGTGCCCATTGTTTCTTTCTCTCCTGGAAACTCACCAGGGACCAGCAGCCAATGTTTCAGGGATTGGCACGGGTTCATGGACCACCACTTTGAGTATCACTGCTTTAAATGATCAGAGAATCCAGTGCCTTAAGTCTGATGTTGCACTGAGGTTACAGGGCTAGCACAATGGAATGTGCTTCCTCTCCAGCTGGGAGTGACTTGGAAATTGGTTTGCGGGAGGGAGGTTCCCAGCCCTCCAAGCAGAATTTTTTTTACGCATATGGGAGGTGGGGGCTGCAATGGAAAGGAAGGCCCAACCTAATTGTGTTGGGAAAAGGGGTGTGTCTTGTTGGATTCTTGTCCATGGAATAAAGGGTGGGGGACTAAAGACAATCTTGCCAATGTTGGGTGGGGCATAGCACTTTTACAGGGACTGGAAAAGGGATGGAGGAAGAGAGAGGTGTGGAAGCACTATACCTTCTGGATCAGTTAAAATGTGCAAAAGTCAGGAAGGTGTTGGGAATAAACCTCTAGTAACTGAACCAGTATCTGTAAGGAAGCGATAAATCATACTTGGTGAATGATGATCAGTAATGCGGCCTTTATAGACTGATGGTTTTAAATGGGTTATTGAGAGCCCAGCAGGGAGTTAAATGTTGTTGGAGGCAGAGGGCATTTCATGAATTTTATTGATTTTCTGTTTTTTTATGGGACGGCAGGCGTGAATGTGCATACATGTAGATTATATTACTGCTTAGTGAAACTGCCCTCATTTCATCCTTGAATGTATTGGAATCCTGAACAGATGTCTGAAAGAAGTAATGGCCTGCAGAAGTGATACTCTGGGTGGTCTGTGAGAGTTTTGGAGAGGGGTGGGAAGGGCACGTTGGTGGTCATGGAACCTCTCAAGTTATAGAAGCTGTGCTGCCTCCTGAGTGTCACTGGTTAATTTTACAATCAGGTAGTAAAGAGTATAATGAATTAGGAATGCCTAACTGCATGTTTGGGGCAGGGAGGCACAATCCACATTTAGTCTCAAGGGTGCTGCTAGATTGCTCCCCTCCCCTCCCTATTTCATGGTGAAATAGCCTAATACAGTTATCTCCTTGAAAACTGCTAAACCTTGAACTGCCTGTCTGTCCCTTTCCTGTATCTTTGATATAAAGAGGAGTCTCTGCCCACAGCAAGGATGGGTTTGCAATTCACTGCTTGGAGGCAGGGGTGGAGAATATAGTTTGGAGACTCAGGCTGTGGCTGCACGGATCTCTTTATCTGAATGAATGAATATCTCTACAGTACATCTGGTGATATACTATTACAACACTAATTCTAGGTGACAGAAGAAAAGACTGAACATAACACCCTGTTTTCCCCCTGTCTTTTCCACACACACCCCTCCCCTCTACCCACTGTTTAGTTAGGAATCTCTTTTGTAGATTCTTCAAACTCATGGCTGGAGAGCAAGCCAATCACTACCCAGGGAAGTATAAACATGGAGGAAGGCCGAGGGGGGAGAAGAGCACAGTGAGTCCCAGGGAATGTGCCGATGCTGCAGCCCAATGCACTGATTTCACAACTCACTGCATATATTCACTGAAACCCACTGGCAGTCACCTGGCAGGACAGACATTTGAACTGCATCGCTCAGTGCTGGTTGTATATTTGGTGATGCCACTGGAACAGAAATAATAATGCCTATAGATCTCTACAGCGGCTAAATTAAGAGATGCTGAGCAGTATGCCCAATGGGTAGGGGTTTGAGACCCCTGGAAATCATAACCTTATGCCCAGGGTGGGCAAAGTCACATTCAGCCCCAAAGGCTGGTTTTGTTGACCCATTGGGAAGGGGAAATTACCTCTCCTCAAACCTTCCAGGGGTAGAAATTTATTTTCGAAATAGCAGGCGAGCCATACATTATTTAACATTTTTAAAAAGCCCTATTTTTAAAAAACCAGAAGTGGCCTTTTGATTACTTCTCTCCCCCCACACCCAATTTTTCACATTTTTGACAATCAGTGCAGCTCCTAAAAGTTCTTGAGACAGTAAATTGCTCCCTGGACACATAAGAGTTGCCCAGCCTGCCTTAGAGGATATGCCGAACAGTCCTCACTGAGAGACAAGGGACAATAAACTCCTGTTTCCTTTAGGAAGCAAAAGGTGCACAGTTTCTAAGGCAAGATCTTTATTTCTTCAAGGTTCCTGTGTTAATCTGATCCTATGCCTCTGCACTGTTTCCTTGTGCAATTGACAGTCATCTGCCTGTTTTTTCTGTGGGCAATACTTAAACTTGTGCTAAGGGATGCTCTAGGAATTGATTGCATCACTGTTCAGGAATTTCTGCATACATGATATCCACTGATTGGTTTCCATTCTAGGGTCTGTCTGCATGTATTGTAGCATCTATAATATAGACTGATTGCAGAGTCAGTGTTGAAAATTTGCCTTAGACCCTATACTTCACCACAGTCACATCACAGATTGCAAAAAACAATCAAAGCCTGGGGTGGAAATGGAAAGCAGGGCCAGAGAACTTACGGATGTGGTTGAATTCCAGTTCCCATCAGCCTGTGCTAAATGATGATAGGGCTAGAAGTTTATCACATCTAGATGCTCGTGATTATTTTGGGTTGTTTTGAACATCTGGAGTGCCACAAGTTTCCCCAGCACAAATATAGAGGCTGCTGTGGTACTTTTTTTTTTTTTTTGTCACAGAAAGATACTCAAAATTAATGTGCTGGATGGATGCATTATGGAAAACATTTCAATATGTATGTTTGCTTTGGCTACGGCCTTGAATCACAATCACATCACTATATGTGAACTCATACAATTTCATAAATCTTTATTTTCTCTTACTTTCATTTCATTGCAGCTCTATTGTATCTGTAGGTTATATATTTCTAACCACAGTGATGTGATGATGCTTATTGGGTTTTTGTGCAATGCAGGACAGAAAAGAGTCTCCTTTTCCTCTTCCAAGCTGCCCTTACACAGATGTAGCCTTAGCTGTAACTCTCTAGTTGAATTTGTCTGTTGTTGCTCTGCTTTCTCTGGTCTCTTCTTCTTCACCCACTCCACTTTTTTTTAAATGGCTGACCTTGTCATCTTCCCCAGGTTTTTGCATCTGGTTCTAATTAAATAGGTATCCAAGGATGCAGCAGTCTCTGGCAGTTCCTCTGCTCTCCCCCACCTTTGGACCCAGGAAGGATTATGGGTGATTAGAAAATGGGCAACAGAGCAAGTATACACGAAAGGAGTCATTTTTATAAATAGAAATGCCATAAACCTATCAACCTATCACTCAGTGTAGATTCTCTAAGCCTTGTAAATACAATAAGTTGAAGCACTGGGATTTCTTTAACGTTTACAGAAAGCTGCTAAAACCAAAACAGACCGTATATATAAAGACACAAGAATGTCTCAAACCAGGGCTGTTAGGGTCAAGTTGTTAAGCAGGACACACAAAATGAAATTTTATTTCATTGCTTCTTTCCATCAACTGATCACAGATTTTTGTGTTTACTGAATTCACATGGAATGCATTGATACAGGGCCATTTTGTGATGTCTTAAAAATATAGTCACTTTTATCATTGTAAAACATACCCTATACACAGTATAAGGAGGATTTTTACAAACATCATTGTGTGTTATTCATAGCAACAGTAAGTCATATTACAAATAGGGAGTGGAGTGAGGGGAAACAAGTGGTTGACCCAAAGCCAGCCAAAGTGTCCCAGATCTAACTGCAGGCATTATCCATGCATCACCCTAACTTTCTTTCACACTTTGCCCTTGCCTGTTTTAACCTGGAAGAAGAGGCATAGACAAAAATGGTCAAAGTCTTCTAAATTCCTCTTGTTCCATAAAACCAAAGGCAGATCTGTAAGCACAGGGCGATGTCCTGTCTGATGGCCATAGTACTGGGGAGGGGGAATTGGTCCTTTTTACTGATAGAGTGCGCATAGGTGTGTTTGTCAGTAGGCAGATAAATTTCAAAACATTGAATATAAAGATGGTTGGAGGTAGTGCTGGAAACTTCCTTTGGATGCTGGCCAAGTTTAGACATTTAGGTCTGGCAGAGAAAACCAGTCCAAACAGTAGAATTCCTGACATTCTCACATGTACAAAAGGACTCAACTCTTCCAGCTCCCTCTTCCTTTTTGTGAGGTTGGTGCTTGAGTTAATGTCTTTGTCTCCCCTGCTTCTTTCAAAGAAATGCCTCCACTGTTTTCTTAAACTTTTCTATAAATTCTGTAGTGGAGAGAACAGAGACTGCTGTGGTGCGGTAGATGGAATGCTGGATTTGGTGCACAAAAACCTAATTTCTGTATCTTACCCAGAAGTAAATTTGTGTGTGGGCAGCAAGGTAGATAAAAGTGTTGCTGTTTTTAAATGAAAACATCAGATTTTAACATTTTAAATACGATTTTAATAGTCTGTATAATAGTGTATTGCAGGAACAAATCTGCCAATTTAGGGTTTCCTCAGTTTCTCATTTTCCTAGTCCTTAGTCTGTTCCATCCTGTTTGAAATTTCGGAATGCATTTTCCTTCACATTTCTCCTAATGTACACATTGGCCAAGGTCTTACATTGCCCAGTGTAGTGTAAGAATAAAACTCTTATTATAGCTCCCTGCTTACTCACCTCCAGGATTCACAGTTTAGCTGCAACAGTACCCTGCACAACCATTCTGTGGCTGATGAGAGCAGGGAGGCCAAATTATCCCCGTAGCCAGACTCAGATTAATGACATCTTCTTCCAAGATCTGATGGGGTCCTGTGGATGTTCCAGTAAATGATGCAATCATTCTGTGTATGACTATGGGACATTCTGTGTCTGGCTGTGCTTCTCCATTTTTCTCCCCCTCCCTTGCTCTCCATCAGTCACAGAATTGCTGTTCAGGGGGGCTACCACAGCAAAACTATGAGTCCAGGTGGGGTGGCTTTGGTTGTTGCAGAGGGCAGAAGAGAGTATCAATCTCCACAACAGCAACAAAAACCCCACATATGCACATGTAAGGTGTACATGTTGGTACATTATTGTCACCAGTCTATGCATTTTTGTTGGGAGAACTGTATTAAAATATTAGAAAAGTGTGTATATATAGAATTTACAGGTGATCTCTAAAGAGATTTACAGGTGATCCCTAAACTGATTCAGTGCCTTCTGACAGACACAAACAGTTAAAAGGAGGCTTTTCTGTGTAAATGAAGAACCAATCTGATGGCCTTTTCACACTACATAGGTTTAGCACTATGATTCCACATTAACTGCCTTGGTAACATCCTCCTAACATCCCAAGGAATCTTGGCATTTGCAGTTTAAGAAGTAGTACCATATATTCTCTGAGGGAGGGGTGATGCGGTTCCTTTACATCTGGGTTTCGTCAGTCACCGCCCAGGTGTAGCAGGAAGTTACATCAAGCCTCTTCATATTCAAATTTCTTTGTCTTCATCTCCTCCATCCTGGAGCCACGAGGCCAGTTCTAACTTCCTGCTTCGCCCAGTAGGTAGCTGAGAAATCTCCTCCGTCTGGAATTTCTATCTCCACCTTTATTCTTTTTCCTTTCTTGTTCCTTTACCTACCTTTTTCCTTCTCCAGGCATTGCTGCTTTTCAGCCCTTGCCTTTCTCCTTTTGAATTTCCCGCCTATTTAAAAAAAAAAAAAAAAAACCTCTCCTCTCTCCGCGCGGCTGCTCAGTCGGCTCCAGCCTGCTCCTCCTCTCTCTCTTCCCCCCTCCCACCTCTCTCCTTACTGTTTTCTTTTCTCCGAGGCCATGCAGGCCCAGGAGATTCCCCAGCAGGCGGGGAAGGACTCCGGAGTGGCCGGGGAGGCGATTCTCGACCGCGGCCACTCCGAGGACGCGGAGAGCGCTGCTGAGGGAGCCGCGGTCGCCATTGCTGCCGCTGCCGGCTCCCATGTGGGCGTCCCTCAGAGGGACGCGGCCCGGAAGGCATACCAGGCCATCGTGACTGGGAAAGCCTCCGATGGCCAAGCAGCAGCCAAGCCACGGAAGAGGCCAGCACAGCCCAGGAAGAAGCTGGCCTCCGATGCCTCCAGCGGGACCGCGATGGAACCTCCGGCCCTATGGAGTGCTTGGCACGCGCCAGGTGCCTGCTGCCAGGACTGGCCAGGGGCAGGAGCCCCTAGGAAGGTACAAGGGGCCCTTGGGGGGAGCGGGGACGAACTGCCCCTTCCCCCACGCATCGTGCCCTCCCTGCTTTTGGGGACGGCACGTATTCTACCCCCCTGGAGGCCAAACGGAGCGCGGGAGGGGGAAGGGGAGAGCGAGGACTCGCGCTCCCATGCGGAGCCCTCACCATCCACCGGGCCCCAAGCAACCGCCGCAGCTGCCTCGGGGGAGGGGGGCACACCGCATGGGGAACCCCATTCGCCGTCTGACCCCACTCCAGGAAGCAGCCAGGCCCTACCCCAACCGAGCCAACCACCACAAAGCCTGGGCATGGAGGAGCAGGCCTTACAGGCCCCAACTCCTCAAGCACCCCCCCACAGGCCCTGGCCTCCCAACCTCCACTCCTCCCGACCTTGCCTTCCCAGGTGCCACCCCAGCAACACCAGCTGCCCTTGGTGCTCCAACCAATGCCTCAGCAGGCAGTACCTATCCAGGCGCAGCAACCGTTGGTTTACCAGGCCCTGCCACCACAGGGGCCGGTGAACCAGACCCTGGGCTTGGGTAACCAAAATCAGGTTTTCCTCCCACCAGTGGTCCAGCCTCAGCCTATGCAGGCGGTGGGTTTTCAGGCACAGCCCTACCAGGCCCCAGTCCTTCAGGCCCCGTCTCTCCAGGCACCCACGGGCCATACCAGCCAAAACCACCATGGCATCCCAGTGTTTTACGATCACTCTAGCGGGGAAGAGTCCGACATCGAGGGGTTGGCCGCTCACCCACCCAAGGCCAGGGGAGCTAGACCCACACAGCGGGGGGGTCGTAGAAAGCGTAAGGGCGCCATTAAGGCAGCCCTACAGCTACTCTCAAAGGCATTGCTCTCAGACGAGGATTCGTCAGAAGAGCCTGGCACGAGCGCCTCAACCTCGGGGGTTCCCCCTAAGGACCAGGCGAACAACGCGCAGTCCCAGCAGCCAGCAGGACCAGGCAAGGCAAAAGCTAAGTCCGCGTCCAAGGGCCCTAGGGACCCATTAAGAGGTACAGATGTCCTGGCCAAGAAGAGGAAGGATCCTCCCTCCACCCACTCTTCTGCAGAGTCCCTACCTCCCTCGGATGAGGAACGCGCCCTCACCGACGTCGTCAGGGCGTCTGGGACCCATGACGATGTAATCCTAACCGACAAGGAAGAAGGAGAAATCTCTGATTCCGAGTTTGCAGACCAGGACCAATCGGATCGCCTTTTCCAAGGAGAGTGGTATGTTCCTCTCCTTACTAGGGTGATGGCAACACTAGAAATTACTCCTACAGACACAGACCAAGCTCCATCGACATCGTCGTCCAACGAGAAGGTCGCTGCAGTGATGCGCACCTCACGCCCAAAGAAGCCGGAGCTTCCCTTCCCAGAGGCCTTCTGGTCCCTGGTAACTGACGAATGGGAAAAACCCTCAATGGGAAGGCGGGGCACCACTGTGGCTCAGAAATATTACAACACCACTCAACGCTTTCTAGACCTCCTAAAGCCCCCAGTGGTCGACAATCCTGTCGCGTCCCTCGTCTCCAATTGTCTGGCTCCTAAGGAAGGAGAGGGCTCTCTCCGGGACCCAGACGAAAAAAGAACCGACGCAGCCATCAAGAAGGCCCACGACTCCGCGGCATGCGGGGTCAGATCCACGCTGGCAATATCGCTTTTTTCCAGAGCGGCGATAGTGTGGCTGCAAGAGCTCATGGAGATCCAGGAGCTCGATCCAAACGTGCTGCACAAGTCTCTGCTTAGATTCCTGTGTACCTTCTTCTTCATAGCCGACGCGGCACAGGACGCCATGATTTTTTCCGCCCATGTGATTGGGGCCCTCACGCTGGCCAGGAGATCAGTCTGGCTAAAGCACTGGCAGGTGGATACTCCTACCAGGGCAGCATTGGCCTCAGCGGCCTTTAAGGGCCTTAAACTGTTTGGGGAAGAGGCCCTAAAAGGTATCCTAGTCGAGACAAAGGACAAAAAGTTGGCCATGCCCTCCACACTCAAGAAGCCAGACAAGAAGAGCGGCAGACGACCCTTTCAGACTTCTCGTCCCTTTCGTTCCTTTTGGGGATTCGGGAAGCAGCGAAACTACAACTCCTTTCGCCCACCATGGGTTAAGCCAAACTACGTCATCAGACAGAACACTGGACCGCAGCCCAACAACAGCAGAAGGGGAGGCTCCAACGCCCAGCGTGGAGGCTCGCGACAACAATCCTGACTCGGGGTCGCCCCCAGTGGGCGGCCGCCTCAGTCTGTTCCTGCAGCTTTGGTCGAACTCGACAACGGACAGGTGGGTCGCCTCAACAATCACCCACGGGTACAAAATCGAGTTCGACTCAAGGCCAAGGGGCAGATTTCTCCCAGCCCCAATACCCAAAGACCCAAAGAAGGCGAGAGACCTGACGACAGCCATATCTCACCTAAGACACATAGCAGCCATAGAAGAGGTACCACCCTCTCAGCGCTTCTTAGGCGTGTACTCCTTCTTCTTCACAGTACCAAAGAAGGATGGCAGCCAGAGGTCCATCCTGGACCTAAAATACACCAACAGACACATCACATACAGAAAGTTCCGGATGGAGACGCTTACATCCATAAGGGAGGCGCTCCAACCAGGAGACTTTCTAGCCTCACTCGATCTCTCCGATGCGTATATGCACATCATGATCCACGAGGACAGCAGACAATACCTCCGCTTTGCATTCGGGGATCAACACTTCCAGTTCAGGGCCCTTCCATTTGGTCTGGCCTCAGCACCAAGGGTCTTCACCAAGGTCCTGGTCACCCTAATCGCCAACCTGAGGGCACAGGGAATCCACCTGTACCCATATTTGGACGACATCTTACTGCGTGCGTCCTCTCTGAACAAAGCAGGGAGAGACCTGCAGACCACAATTCACTACCTGCAGGCCCATGGTTTTCTGGTGAACTTCAAAAAGAGCAGCCTGTCTCCTGCCCGCACCATCGTCCACCTGGGTGTGGAAATAGACACACAACGTTCCAAGATCACCCTGTCCAAGGAGCGACAGGAGGTCCTCCTACGGGAAGTTCGCACCGTTCGTTTACTAAGGAAGGTACCACTGTCCCTACTAGCCAGACTCCTCGGCCTTATGATATCAGCCTTTGGGGTTGTGCCTTGGGCAAGGTTCCACTCCAGACCCCTGCAGAACTTCCTGATGCCTTACCAAAAGGAGATCGCATTGAGGAAGTCCCCACTCCTTCTCCTCCCACAGCATGTGAAGGATTCGCTGGCCTGGTGGTCTCAGATGAAAACAGTCAGCAAGGGTTCTCCGTTCACAGTACCCCAGGCGATCCTGGTCACCTCCGATGCGAGCCTACAGGGCTGGGGAGCACACTGTCAGGGACAAGTGACGCAAGGGATTTGGAGCCCACAGGAAAAGACGCACAGCATCAACTGGCTGGAGCTACGAGCGGCTCGCTTGGCCCTGCAACACTTCACCCCAGTCCTGAGGGGTCAACACGTCATGGTGATGACGGACAACACTACAGCCCGATCGTACATAGCGAAACAAGGAGGTTCGAGATCCCGGTCCCTGCAACAGGAAGCGGATCTCATCTTCCTCTGGGCCGAACGGACGGTGCAGTCCCTTACGGCTCAGTACCTGCAGGGGGAACGCAATCAACAAGCGGACTACCTGAGCAGATACTCGGTTCTACCCGGAGAGTGGGAGCTAAACGACGACGTGTTCACTCAGGTCCAGGCCAGGTTCGGCCAGCTGGAGGTGGACATGTTCGCGACAAGATCAAACGCCAAGCTGGACAGGTTCTTCGCCAGGTTCTTTCACCACAACGCCAAAGGCATGGACGCCCTACGATCCCCTTGGCCGGCCGGTCTCCTATACCTGTTTCCCCCACTTCCCCTCATAGGGAAAGTCTGTCGGAAGATTCGCCAGGAGAAGGCACAAGTGGTCCTGATAGTGCCACATTGGCCGAGGCGCCCCTGGTTCTCCGAGTTGATGGACATGAGGGTTCAGAGCCAGTGGCGACTACCTCAGAGACCCGACCTTCTTCATCAGGGTCCGATCCTCCACCCAGATCCAAGCTGGTTACAACTGACAGCTTGGAGGTTGAGCGGCAAGCCCTAAGAGAACACGGATACGACGATTCAGTCATTAGTACCCTCCTTTCCTCTAGGCGCGTGTCCACCAGGAGGATCTATGAAGCTACATGGCGAGCCTTCAAGAGATGGTGTGCCCCTCGCCAATTGATCGCTGAAGAAGCTTCGGTGAAACACATCCTGGCATTCTTACAGAAAGGCCTCGAGGCGGGCTTACGACCAAATACCCTGAAGAGACAGGTGGCCGCTCTGTCGGCCTTCCTCACAGCACAGGACGGAAACCGCCTCTCATCGCATCCCCATATCAGGCGTTTCCTCAGGGGTGCCTCGATAGTTTCACCCCCGGTGCGGCACAGGTTTCCGTCGTGGAACCTCTCCCTAGTCCTCAGGCAACTCATGAAGCACCCGTTTGAACCGTTGCGCACAGTTTCCCTTAGAATTCTCACCATCAAGGTTGCCTTCCTAGTGGCCATCACCTCAGCGCGAAGAGTGTCGGAGTTGGCCTCTCTGTCAGTTAGGGAACACCTGTGTTCCTTTACCAAGGATGTAGTGACCCTACACCCAGACCCGTCATTCAAACCAAAGGTAGTCTCCGAGTTCCATGTCTCGCAGCCCTTGATTCTGCCCTCCTTTTGCCCTGACCCTTCGCACCCGAAGGAGAAGCTCTGGCATAACTTGGACGTCAGGAGGGCCCTGAAGATCTACATTAGACGTACTGCCCCCATCAGACGTTGCGACGCCCTATTCGTCTCCTTCTCTCAGACAGCCATAGGGTCCAGAGCTTCGCAGAAGACCATTGCTTCCTGGATCAGGGCTTGTATCTTCGAGGCCTACGACTCAGCTAGGCTTCCCAGACCTTCAGGGGTCACGGCACATTCGACTAGGTCAGCCGCGACATCCGCGGTCTTCTCCACTAACGCTTCCCTGGTAGAAATCTGCAGGGCAGCAACCTGGAGCACACCGTCCACCTTCATTAGACACTATAAGGTGGATAAGTTCCGTTCCGCCGAGGCGAACTTCGGTCGGAGGGTGCTCCAGGAGGTGCTCAGAGACTGAGTCCGCCAATCCCGCAGTCACTCCCGCCCTATTGAGTCAGCTTGGGCACGTCCCAGATGTAAAGGAACCGCATCACCCCTCCCTCAGAGAATGCCACATTGGTTACTTACCGTGAAGGTGCATTCTTGAGGGAGTGGGGTGATGCGGGTCCTTTCCCCGCCCAGTGACTGCGTGCGTTTTTTCCTTACATGGCGGTACCCTTATTATTTAGCTCTGCTTAATGTTATTTGACTTAAACGATTTCCTTAGTCCTTACAGGGCTTTGCTAGTCAGTGAACTGGCCTCGTGGCTCCAGGATGGAGGAGATGAAGACAAAGAAATTTGAATATGAAGAGGCTTGATGTAACTTCCTGCTACACCTGGGCGGTGACTGACGAAACCCAGATGTAAAGGACCCGCATCACCCCACTCCCTCAAGAATGCACCTTCACGGTAAGTAACCAATGTGGCATTCCGGCGTATAAGACGATTGGGCGCATAAGACGACCCCCCCCCCAATTTTTAAGTTAAAATATAGAGTTTGCCCCCCCCCAGCCAGCCAGCCACCTGGCTGGAAAGCCTGTCCCCCACCAGCCAGCCAGCTCAGTGGCTGTAGATGATGGAATAGTCTGTGAAATTAAAGGACTGAGAACAGCTAAAAAAGCATGGGATACTTTGAAAAATCTCTGTGGTGTTCAATCTTTGGAAAGTAAGGTTGCATTAATACTGTAAGTTGGTTAATATGAAGCTATCAAATCCCAAATTTTTGAATGAGCACATTAATGAATGAGCACATTAATGATTTTAGAGCCACAGTGGTAGACAAGAGAATTTCACCATAGACAAAACTTGATGCAGAATGATAAGTCTGAATCCAGAAATTCTAATTTTAGGCTAACTTGTCCTGAAAAGAAACATTATTTTGACTCTCCTGAGCTAAATGGAGGGCCATTTAACTCTTCAAAGGTAAAGCAGTGATTCTCACAGCAGGAGGAAGGATCTGCTGGGAAAACTGCCCAGGCCATTTTACACTTCAATCATTCTCACAGCAGGGTAGTATGATTACTGGGGTATAAGACCACCCCCCCACTTTTGAGGAGATTTTCAAGTGTTAAAAAGTAGTCTTGTATGCAGCAATATACGGTATTTAAAATTCTCACCCAGAGAGCTCTAGTACTTCACCAAACTACATATCTCAGGAATCCATAGGATGCTGCCATGGCAGTTAAAGTGGAGTCATAGTGCTATAACTGTGGGATTGTCCACATGGTGAAAAAACTCCTCATAGAATGTGAGAATATCTTTAATCTCAGTGGGATCCCACAGTGATTCAACGTATTGTGAAAGAGAGGGGCCAAAAACTCCAAATACTCAGTGGGAAAAGCCTTTGCAGCTTTTCCTGTATTTTAAAAAAAAGGTTTACAGAAAATGAACATTCCTGCTCATTCGAACACTGATGCGATTTGTTGTGCAGTATTGAGGGGGCAGCACTCTTCCGACTCTTCTTGGACAGATGTGCGCAAGCTTCCTGTCACATATCTGGAAACACTAGTGTTTGTGCACTTTTGTAAACTTTTTATTTTTAAAAAACTTTTACTTTTAAAAAAACTACTGTACTGTCAAAACTGAACATGGCCATGAATCAAGATGGCGGCTGTGTTGTTTTGCACAGGGGGAGGAGGAAGAAGGTGAAAGGGACCCAGCTGCACAGTGCCCAGAGATGACAAGGAGGGCAGCCACCACAAGGAAGAGGAGGAAAGCTGCCTGCACTTCATCCATCCTGGTGGTGGCGGCGGTGGAAGCGGCAGCCTCCAATTCTGGTGCAAAGGGACAGGAGGAGCTGCACAGCTAGCCGCTCAGAGAAGGAAAAGGAGGGTGGTTCTTCAGCATTCCAGCAGAAGGAGATGAATTAGAGTAGAGCCATCCACCTCTTCCTTCTCATTTCATTTCGCCTTTCTGGACTGGGCTGCGCTCTCTCTTGCCTGTTCGCTGAGGATAGGCATGCGACAAGGAGCAGCCCATCCCTGAAGCTTCATCTCACCTTTCCAGGCTGGGCTGCTCTCTCTCATATGCCCATCTGCTGAGGACAGACATGAGAGAAGGAGCAGCCCGGCTCTGGAGCAAAGCCTTCTTGCAGCGGCTGGCCAGGCAGCTCCTCCCATCCCTTTGCAGCCAGAATTGGGGCTGCCACCACCGCGATGGGTGAAGGGAGGGCAGCACTTCTCTTCCTCGTGGTGGCCACTCTTCTCATTGTCCTAGGTGCTGCACTGCTGGGTCTCTTCCACCTTCCTCACCCCCCCCAAAAAAAAAACCTGACATGGCCACCATCTTGATTCACAGCTGTGTGAACATGGAGAAGAGCTTCACATACTATTGTTTTTGCCAAAATGCCATGGAGACAAAGGAACAATGCTGCAAATTGCCTGTAACACACAGGTACAGTATTTGCATTATTTCCTCCTGTATAGATGAGCCCTATGCAATGTGACATAGCTTTGACCATTACTTAAATAAGAATATATGCACTCTTCTTTCCAATGACATTTCATCTTCATCCCTTGAAAATAAACTGTACTAGTTTGCCAAAGAACCATCAGAATTTGCTTCAAAATGATTCTGCTCCTACTTAAAAAAAATCTCAAGAGTTGGACAAAGTAGAATGAAGCAGAAAGGAGCAGCATTGGGAAAAAAGAGGAGACAAAATTGTCCAGTGGGGATGTCATTACGTTCTCACACTTAATTTCATGAATTGCCATGGCTGCTGTTGATCATGAGATTAACATTGGATTGACAGCCTTCCCAAATTTTTGTGCCTTCCATCTCTGTTGGACTATGGTTTCTATATTCTCTGACAGAGACTGGCCATTCTGATTGTGGACGTGATGAGAGGAGTTGGTGTCCAACACAGTTGGAAGACAGCAAATTGAGGAAGACTACTATATGTGGACATTTTAAAGATATTCCTTTCAAAGTTGAACAAAAATTGTGCAAAATACTCAGCAAAACAAACAGATGCAAGGCTTAATTGTAAGAAAGAAGAAATAATGCAAACAATACTCTGTGTAGTTGTAAATTAACCTGATTTATTGGTCAGATTTGTTCCATTGCTTAGGAAATATGTGAAGAAGTATCAAAAGGAAGCTTGACTTAAATCAGCTTCTTTTTCTCACTGGCTAAAATCAGCCTACCCCGATGGGTGCCCTTTTTATGCGGCTAACATCCCACAGATTCATTTCCTTGAAGTACAGAGCAGGCATATAGATGCAACAAAGAGATTTGGAGTTGACTTGGAGAAATCTTGTCAAAGGTTTGGGGATGATTCTATGTATGGAGGCCATTAGAAATAACAGTAGTAGTAGTAATTAGTATTTCTTACCTGCCGCTCGCTCTGTGGATCCTAACTTCAGAATATTAGGAGACAAAAGTAGTTCTGCAAAGCTTTGTGTGTACACAAGGCATGTTCTTCCCTGTTTAATTATTTTTGATGTGTTATTTGTTGCATGTATGTTAAGCTTTTCTTATGCTGAAGTCGAGGCAGAATATATGTTGATTCCAGAAAGTGCCCTTTCAGGCACTGCTCAGACTCACAATGTGCTTAGCTTTGCTTGACACATCATGTGCTTTCAGACCACTGTTGTGAAGTGTGCCTATCTGTGGTAAAAGCCAAGGTACTTGGCAAGATGGCTGTCATGACTTCAGCTAACAGGAGCAGCTGAAGTGAGTTGTGAAATGCTAGATATTGAAGATTAGGCACAGGATACACCTTGACAATGCTTCCATGTGTTGGTGAATTGAAGTCTGCTGAAGGCCAGCGGTTTTTCAAGTGTGTTCTTAGACCTCCAGGGCTCCTTTGGAAGTTTAGTGGATGAATCTGGTTCAGAAGGAGTAGAAATGACAAACAGCTTCCTTGAAACAGAAAGTTGTTTTGCCATCTGAAAAGATGCCATCCCAATGGTCTTCAGTGTGTGAAATTCTGTTTTAACTTTAAAATTGCATTGCAACTGTTTTAAAATTGCATTTTAGGATTGTTTTAGACTGTTTTTAAAAGGTTTTTAAAGGTATTTTTAAAATGTTTTTTAAATGTTTTATATTTTATATTTGTACTGGCTACAAGCAACACAGGAGACCACGTTGCTGCAGCAAAGGCCTACAAGAACTACACGGCTTCCAGTTTGCTTCTGAGCTCAATTCAAGGTGCTGGTGTTGACCTACAAACAACTAAACAACTTGGGCCCAAGATCTCTGAAAGATCACCTCCTGCCCTAAAAGCCTGTCATAAAAATGAAATCTTCAGAGAAGGTCCTCTTGTGTATTCCAATACCTCATGGAATTAGGTTGGTGGGAACATATAACAGGGCTTTCTCTGTAGCAGCGTGTTGACTCTGGAACTCTCTACCCAAGAAGATCGGCTGGCCCCATCTCTTTTAAGTTTCTTTCAGGCAGCCAAAACAGTACTGTTCCACATGGTATTAAATGTTTGAAACAGCTGTTTTAACTGTTTCAAAACTGGATTCTAGGATTGTTTTTAGACTGCTTTTAGGAGTTTTTAAAGAATATATCCATGTGTTTTAAAATGTTTTTATCTTTGTATTGTTTTAATTGGTTTTTGTTTGTTCATCCACTCTGGAACTCTAGATATTTTAAATTAATAAACTTAATTCATACAAGACAGAGGTGTTCTTGGTCAGTTGAAAGACAGATCTGGGAATAGGGATTCAGCCTGTGTTAGATGGGGTCACACTCCCCCTGAAAATGCAGGTTCTCAGATTGGGGGTATTTCTGGTTTCAGCTCTAAGCCTGGAGGCCCAGGTTTCAGCAGTGACCAGGATTGCTTTTGCATGGTTAAAGCTAGTGTGCCAACTGTGTCTGCTTCCAGAGAAGTTGGATCTGGCCGTGATGGTACATGCCTTGGTTACATCCTGTAATGAGCTGTACATAGGGCTGCCTTTGAAAAGTGCTCAGAAACTTCAGTTGGCTCAAATAGCTGCAGCCAGGTTGTTAACTGGGTCTGACTACAGGGAGCACACAACTCCCTTGTAGGAACAGCTCCACTGGCTGTTCTGGGCACAATTCAGAGTATTGTTTTTGAGCAATATAGCCCTATAGGACTTGGGTCCAGGTTATTTAAAGGTATATATCACCTGTTATGAGATCTAAGATCATCTGGAGAGACCCTTCTTTCTGTCCCACCACCTTCTCAGGCTTGTTTGGCAGGAACAAGGGAGAGGGCCTTCTCAGAGGTTGCACCCAGTATTGTCAATAGAAGGGTACGGGGGGGGGGGGTACAGACTGCATCGAGTGACGCCATCAGAGGGGGTGACACCAAAATGACTGTCTATAAAATTTTGTACAGTGTTTAAGCAGAAATTTATTTTTTTTATAAAAATATCCTGGTGTTGTATCCAGCCAGGGGAACCTTCCTTCTTGTTCCTCTCCCACATGTAGATTTTTGGTGACCCTCAAAGTCTTGTGCAGATTGCGTAGATTGCCAGGCAGTGTAATTTCCAGAGCCTCATCTTGGTGCTTTGTAATCCATCTTGCTTTCAAAACAAGTTGTGTGAGGTGTCATTTAAGGAACACCTACAAGGAGCAAGTGGAATTTGGGTCTTGAAACTTGGTCTTTTAATTTTCACTCTCTAAATTTAGGGTATAAATTATAACATGTCCTCGGTGTTTAGTCTGATGATCTAGTATGGGAGGAGGTCTAAAAGTGTTGTGTGACACCATGAGTTACTGCACTGGCTGCCCTCAGACTTTGGAGCTCCCCACCTAGAAAGGCCAGGATGGCCCCCTCATTGCTCTCCTTCCATCACCAAGACAAAACATTTGTATGCTGTCAGGCTTTTAGAAACTGACTGGGCTGGGGATTAAATGCTGTGTGGTGCTGCTTTTAAAGTTTGTATATAGTCTTTTAATGAATTTTAATATTTTTAATATTTAATGTTTTAACTTTATAAATTATTTAATTGTTTTAATATCTTATATTTATACTTTTATTAATGCCTTTGTATTGTTTTTAATTTGTATTGTTTTAAAGACATTGCTAGCCACCTTGAGTCCTATTATTAGGAGAAAGGTGGGATATAAATGAATACAGTAGCACCCCTGTATCCATGGGGATTGGTTCCACTACCACCCCGCAGATGGTAAATTCCATGGATAATCATGAACACCATCCCGGGGGCCATCCCAGGGGAAAGGATTGCTCCCCCTTCACCCCACCATGGCCCACCATGGTGGTGATCGCAGAGGTGAAGGGGGAAGGGCGGGGGAGGCGAGATGGTTGCTCCACACCCTTTGCCCTGCCATGGCCCCACCATGGCAGCAATCACGGGCATGAAGGGGGAGGGGAAGGGGAGGTGACATCGTTCTCCTCCCCCTTCCCCCTCCTCCCCCACCAAGCCTTGTTGTGGCACCATTGCAAGGGGGAAGGGGGAGGTGAGATCGCTCCTCTCCCCTTCTTTCCCTCTTTGCCCCTTCAATCACCGCGATGGTGGCAGGAGCCCTCCCAGGGGAAGGGATAGGGGAGGGGAGGTCCCTCCTCCCCCTCCCTTCCCCCTCCATTGCCAACCACAGATAATTGAATCTGCAGTTGGTGAATCAGCGGATATAGGAGTGCTACTGAAAGATGCAGCTGCTGCTAATGATGATGATGATGATGATGTTTTTGACTAACCATAGTTACTCTGTTTAAAACAATGTTTAGTGCTAACTGCAAGCCAGGGAAACAAGTCAGGGTCATAAACCAGAATTTGCATTTCATTTGTTTTCTCAAACGTTGGTAAAGACTAACTTTAGTTTGTCAAGTTTTGGACATAACAAGTAACCACAGTTAGTTGAAAATGGAAGTAAAAGTGTCTGTTTTCATGATGGCTATGGTGGAGGAAGAGAGAAGATTGGAATACAATGTAAGCCTGAGTGTTGAACACATGACACTAAACTATTGTCTTATCATTATGACTGGATATGATGTGTTCTGTTATTGTTTTTTAAATTGCCTAGTTTTGAAAACTAACAATGTTGTTGTTAATGGCTGTCAGGTTGACTTCAACTTACAGCAACCTCATGAATGAGAGACCTCCAAGTCATCCTATCATCAACAGCCCTTTTAAGGTCTTGCAGATTCAGGGCCATGGCTTCCTTGATTGGGTCTATCCATCTGGAATGTGGTCATCCTCTTTTCCTACTGTCCTCTACCTTGCCAAGCATTATTGTCTTTTCTAGTGACTCATGTCTTCTCATGATATGGCCAAAGTACAGCAGTCTCAGTTTAGTCATCTTGGCTTTTAGGGAGAGTTGAGGCTTGATTTGCTCTAAGACCTATTGATTTGTCTTTTTAGCTATCTGTGGTATCCTCAGAACTCTTCTCCAGCACCACATGTCAAATGAGTTGATTTTCTTCCTCTCAGCTTTCTTCACCAATAACCTTTCTTTCACAACCATACATAGAAAAGGAAAATATGATGGCATAGACAATCCTAACTTTAGTATTCAATGATATATCTTTAAACTTCAGGATCTTAACTAGTTACTTCTAGTTGCTGATTTTGACTGCATCTCTGTTCTGATTAATGACTGAACAAAGGTATGGAAAGTCTTGAACTATTTCAGTTTCTTCATTGTCTACTTTAAAGTGATGTAAATCATCTGTGGTCATTCTTTTTGTTTTCGTAATGTTCAACTGTCAACATACCTTTGCACTACCTTCCTTGACTTTCTTCAGTAATCATTCTAAGTCTGCTATTTTCTACTAATAATATGGTATCATTTGCAAATTTTAAATTGTCGATGTTCCTTCCTCCAATTTTCATGCCTCCTTCCTCCAAGTCTAATCCTGCTTTACATATGACATGTTCAGCATAGAAGTTAAACAGATAGGGTGATAAAATGCAGCCTTGCCTGACCCTCTTGCACATTGGTAACCATTCTGTTTCTCTGTATTCTGTCCTAATCATAGGCTTGTGTCCTGAGTACAGGTTATGCATCAGGACAATCAAATGTTGTGGCACACCCATTTCTTTAAGAGCGATCCATAGTTTTTCATGATCTATACAATCAAAGGCTTTGCTATAATCTGTAAAGCACAGGCTAATTTTCTTTTGAATTTTTTTGGTGTGCTTCATTATCCAATGTATGTTTACAGTATGATCCCTAGTTCCTCTTTCTTTCCTGAACCCAACTTAGACATCTGCATTTCTAACTATATATGGTAAAAGTCCTTGTTGTAGAATTTTGAGCATCACTTTGCTTGCATGGGAAATTAATGCAATGGTCCTGTGGTTGCTGTAATCCCAGTGTCCCCTTTCGTGGGCATTGGAATTTTACAATCTATGGGCCATTCTTTTGTTTTCCATATTTGTTGACGGAGTTTAGTTAGAACTCAAGTAGAGTCTGTCTGTAGCTTGAAGCAGTTCTATTGGTTTGCCATATGTTCCTGGTGATTTATTTCTCTGAAATGTTGTGAGTGCAGCTTCATTTCACTTTCTAAAATTGGATCTTTGTCCTCATATGGTTCTTCCTTGATGAATCTATCACCCCTTCATCTCTTTTATATAGTTCTTTCATGTATCCCCCCTACATTGTCTTTTTATTTCTGCTTGGTCATGTAATGTGTTCCCCTGCTGGTCATAGAGCATTTCCTTTTGATTTTTTGGATCTTGTGGAAGAAGTGTCTTGTTTTTCATTTTTTGTTATCAATTTTTATTTCTCTGCATTGGTTTTTCTAGTAGTTCTCCTAGTTCCTGTGCACAAGTCACTGAACAGCTGCATTCAGAGTTCTGTCCCTATTTCTGACACCCTTTACTTTTTGCTTCTCAGCTGTCCTTAACTGCTTGAAGAGTTTCATCTGTCATCCATTGACTTGTTAAGTGGTATAAATGTTTTCAGGGATTAAATATGATTCACTTGCAACAAAAGCTACAATATGGAAAGGTACCTGTCAATAGAACCAGTCTGGTGTAATGGTTTGAGTGTTGTGCTAGGAGTCTGGCGATCAGGGTCCAAAACTCCATTCAGTCATGGAAACCCACTGAGTGTCCTTGGGCAGGTAACAATCTCTCAACTTCAGAGGAAGGCAAAGGCAACCCCCCTCTGAACAGATTTTGCCAAGAAAACCTCATGATAGGTTTGTCTAGGGTCACCGTAAGTGGAAAATGACTTGAAGGCACACAACAACAACAACAACAACAACAACAAACCTGTCAGTGCCACTGAAATTTTAGGAAGGAAACACTTTTGAAATAGTGAAACATGAGGCTCAGATTTGTGTGACTCATTGGAAAATATAGGTTTGTTTCTTTTCATTAAGTTGAGCAATGTACCTTTTGAAGTTAAACTTCCTACCATTTTAAGAGGAGCTTTCTGGACAAGAGTCCTTCTGAAAGCTCTTTTTTTCAATAGGTGGTTTGCTGCCTCACTCTGCTTCATATTGTGGATCCCATTTCTATCTTGCACCAAAATTAAAATGTAAGCATGTGGGCTTGGGAATCTTTTAGGGAAAAGACTAGCAGAGGGTCAAATTCAACCATAATGAAGGTCTGTGATACCACAGGGACAGCGGTGGTAACTTAGGGAAAGATGAGCATTGGCTGAATGTGTTATCTGTTCCATGCCTGTTTCCTTTGAACTAGGAGGGAAATCTTTCTCATTTGTGGAGTTTAGAAGGCATTCCCCGAATCTTCCTGCTGCCTTCTAATCTCTAGGTGGAAAAGGGAGGGGGCAGAGGGACATTGTTTAATGTTGTTAGGGGCTCGTGACTCCAAACAGCAGCATTAGCTTTAAATTAATCACCTAATCTGGCTTTTGGTAACAAGTCTTTACTGAATAGACGTTTCAAGCAACAAGATGCTCTTAAGAGCTCTCATTCACCAGCAGACATTCCAGAGGTGGTGTTTTTGAGAGAGAGAGAGAAAGAGAAGGTTGGAGCGAAGATTGAGAGAGAGGATGGGGGAAGGGGGCTGTGAAAAGTCAAAGGAAGAACAAATGTGGAAAACAACTATTTGGGGTAGTTCAGAAGGGACAACACAAAATGGACCCTACTGTCTTTGGTTTCATTAAGCCCCAGAGAGGAGAACATGAAACAAGCCCACCCAGAGGTAATACAGGGTGCGTTGTTCCACCACAACTGGGTGTCACTAAAACTAGGCTAGCTGGATCAAGAACTCTATCCCGAAAAGCTTTTCAGAGGATTTGTTTATTTTTAGAAAGAAAATAACTTTCTTGTCCAAACCACCTGCAACCACTTAGAGGAATTGGCACATCTTTTCTTTTTTTAAAATAAGGTTGCTTATCAGTTCTGTAACTCTCAACTACTCAGCTGAATACCTCAGTTTGGTTGCTTATCTCACTTTTACCTGGGTCTCTTTTGAGAGTACATGAAGGAGACCTTCAAGGCAAGGTGGTGAGAAGGTCAAAGCTGACCTGCCACAGAAGCCAGAATATCTGCCTAACATGTAAGCATTGCAGGACCCAGCTTCTGACATACAGATGTCCACAATGGATGCAGTTGCAACTCCATTACAGTGATAAGATCAAGGACACTGTGTATTAAATTTTGTTAAGCTGGATAGGTTCATGTCCTTTGAGATGAGTGTGCAAATATTTAACCAGTTCTTCATTGGATGGTGAATTAACAGTGATGTTTAGTGGACATTGAATTGACACCTGGGCCAATCCAGGGCTTCCCTGGCTGAAATCTTTTCTGAAAGAAAATAGTTGTTGGATAGTAGATGAGGGTTTTCATTTTCATCTCCACAGAATTGTGACCATCCCTCCTTTACAGTTTTATTCTATTCTATCTTAGTCTCTACTCCTTAGGATGCCTCTGTACTGTGAAGGTGTTGTATTGATAACAGTAAACTTTAGGCAAAGGGATGTTTGAGTGCTTCAAAACGGTATAATTCAGAGTCTATAGCAATTAATATCAACATGGGGGTACATTCCTGGATGAACCATGGATACTGGAAACTGCAGATGCTAGTGAACCCTATTAAAATGAATGACCTGACCCAAGCATACCACAGAGTCATGCTGGAGGACCTAGAAGATGCCTAGAGAGAACCTACCTCTCTAGGCATCTTCTAGGCTCTCCAGCACAATTCTGTGGTCAGTTTCCAGCAGAAGCATATCATAGAGTCATGCTGGAGGACCTTGAAGATGCCTAGAAAGACCTTTTATTTGGATGCAGGTAACTGAATCCACAGATATGGGTCCTGTGGATACAGGGGTCATACTTACTAATCTCTCTGGCTTCTCTTCGCAAATGAAGATTCAGGAAGGACTCATCCTGCGCTTTCTTCAAGCGCGCTGATGACTAAAAAGGCCAATCCGAGATAGACAAGTCCGGTTGCAGAAAGCACAGCAGAAGGTCTCCTTGGGTGATGTTTCCGGGTTGTGATTCTTTCTGTGTTGTCGTTTCTCTTCAAGACTTGTTCAGCGTGAGTTCTCAAATAAGGCTGTAGCATTGTGGATAGTGCATCTCCATGCCTCCCGATGTGAGGCCAGGGTGGACCATTGTTGGTGATCAATTTGGCTGAGCCTGAGATGTTGTTTCAGGGAGTCCTTGTATTGTTTTTGGGGGGGCGCCCCTCTTACGCTGACCCGTGGTGAGTTCACCGTAGAATACTATGTTGGGGAGGCGATGGTCCTCCATCCTAGAAATGTGACCTGCCCAGCGCAGATGTCTTCTCAACATCATGGCCTCAATGCTGGTGATCCCTGCTTGTTCAAGGACAGCAACATTTGTCACATAGTCAGTCCAGTGTATATTTAGGATTGTGCGTAAACAGTGCTGATGGAAGCATTCAAGGAGTCGTAAGTGGTGGCGATAGGTGACCCATGTTTCAGATCCATAAAGGAGAATAGACAGTACAATGGCTCTATACACACTGATTTTTGTGTTTCGCCTCAGGTGTTTATTACACCAGACTCTTTTGTAAAGTCTTCCAAATGCGCTATGTGCCTTTGCTAATCTGTGATCGATCTCTTTGTCAATCTTGACATCTGAGGAGATGATGCTTCCCAGGTAGGTGAACTGCTGAACGGACTTAAGCACAGAGTTGCTGACGGCAATGTGGGGATGGTGGTGTTCGTCCTGTGGTGCAGGCTGGTAAAGAACTTCCGTTTTCTTCAGGTTGACTTCCAGCCCAAACAGCTCTGCAGCTGTTGCGAAGCAGGATGTTAGGCGCTGCAGAGCTGCATTTGTGTGGGCAACAAGGGCATCATCATCAGCGAAGAGCAGCTCACGGATTAGATAGTTTAGAGTCTTAGTGCGAGCCCTCAGACGGCTTAAGTTAAACAAGCTACCATCAGTACGGTAACGTATATAGATGCCGTTGTCTTCTTTGAGCTCTGCCGTAGCCCTTTGAAGCATCATGCTGAAGAAGATTGTAAATAAAGTTGGCGCAAGAACACAACCTTACTTCACTCCATTAGTTATTAGAAAGGGCCCTGAAAGAGCATCACCATATCTGACTTGACCGCACTGGCCCTCGCGTAGCAAGATAATCATTTTAAGGAATTTGGGGGGACATCCTAGTCTTTCCAGGATCTGCCACAGACCTTTTCTACTCATGGTGTCAAAGGCTTTGGTGAGGTCAACAAATGTTACATAGAGACCCTTGTTCTGCTCTCTACATTTCTCTTGCAGTTGTCTAAGGGCAAATACCATGTCTGTAGTACTCCTATTGGCTCTGAAGCCACATTGGCTTTCAGGAAGAAGTTCTTCTGCAATGGCAGGAACTAATCTGTTCAGGAGTATCCTTGCAAGGATTTTTCCAGCAACAGAGAGCAGTGTTATGCCTCGATAATTTGAGCAATTGGATTTTGCTCCTTTTTTCTTGTACAGGGTGATGATGACTGCATCTCGGAGATCTGGTGGCAGTTCCCCCTTTTCCCAGTAATTCACAAGGAGTTCTTGGAATGTATCATGGAGTACATGACCTCCGTGTTTCCAAACTTCAGGTGGGATTCCATCAATCCCAGCTGCCTTGCCATTTTTCAACTGCTGGATGGCCTTAAGGGTCTCTTCCAAAGTGGGAGCTATGTCCAATTCATTTTTCATCGGTTTTTGTATCATATGTTGGATAGGTGAGCCTTGGACTACTCGGTTGCGCAGTGGTTAAATGCCAGAACTGCAAGCCACCACGTTGAAAGTTCGATTCCAGCAGGCTCCAAGGTTCACTCAGCCTTCCATCCTTTCATAGGTCGGTAAATTGAGTACCCAGCTTGTGGGGGGCTATTAGCTAACACACATTGGAAACTGTTTAATGCAGTGTAGATGTGTAAATAGCTATTGCTTTAAACAATTTGTAAGCCGCTCTGATAGCCTTGTGGCTGAAGAGTGGGGTATAAATAACTAACTAAATAAAAAATAAATAAAGAGACTTTGAAAGTGTTCAGCCCATCGATTCATGATGGATGCTTTATCAGTAATTAATGTTTGACCGCCTGTACAGTATAATGTGCTTTGGACCTGATAAGTAGGTCCAAACACTGCCTTAAGAGCTTCATAAAATCCTCTAGAATCACCCAGAGCTGCACAGCGTTGTGTCTTTTCTGCTATATTGATCCACCACTTGTTCTTCATGTCTCGGAGTTTTTGTTCAAGTTTACTACATGTGAGACGGAAAGCTGCTTTTCTTACATGGCAAGTTGGCTGGGCAAGGTATGCCTGGTGAGCAGTTCTCTTCTTTGCCAACAGCTCCTCTCTGGGGCTCCTGGATCTCTTGGTTGTTTTCATCAAACCAGTCTTGCTTTTCTTGTGGGAGAACCCGAGGGATTCTTCTGCAGACTGTACGATACTGTTTTTGGTATGTTGCCAAAACACTGTAGGAGAAGGATCTATAGGATGGTCTTCAAGTTTTGTTTGCAGATTTGCCTGGAAGTTGTCTCTCATGGTAGCTTGTTGAAGATTGTTGACTTGGATTCTCTTCTTTAACATACCACCCCTCCTAGGTTTGAACTTAAGATGAAGATTTAGTTTACATCTTACGAGTGATGATCTGTCTGGCATTCTGTACTGGACATCACTCGAGTATGGCGGACATTGCGAATGTTTCTCTGGCGTACTAGAACATAGTCAGTGAGATGCCAATGTTTGGATCGGGGATGCATCCAGGTTGTCTTCAAGCTGTCTTTCTGCTGAAAGATTGTGTTTGTAATAGTCAGCTGTTGTTCTGCACAGAACTCTAGCAAGAGGCGTCCATTATCATTGCAATTTCCAACACCATGCTTGCCTAAGACACCTTTCCAGGCTTCAGAGTTCTTTCCTACTCTGGCATTGAAGTCACCAAGGATAATAATTTTATCTTCTACAGGGACTTTTTGTATGAGGTGGTGTAGGTCTGTGTAGAATTTTTCTTTCTCTACAGGGTTGGCTTGCATAGTTGGGGCATATATACTAAAGAGAACAACATGTGGGAGGAATAAGGAAATAATGCGATCAGAGTGTCCTGTTGGCAAGGTTTTGAGTTTGGAGGCAATGGAATTTTTAATCATGAAGCCTACTCCTGAAATATGTTTTTCTGTTTTGAGTTTGCCAGACCAGTAAAGTGTGTAGCTGGCGCCGTGTTCTTTAAGGCTGCCTTCCTCATGGAGACGAACTTCACTAAGAGCAGCGATGTCAATATTAAGTCGTGATAGTTCATGGGCTATTAGAGCAGAATGGCGCTCAGGCCGTCCACTATCTTCAGAGTCTCGCATGGTTCTGATGTTCCAGCATGCAAGCGTCAGTTTATTTACACCTTTGGAGGCTGGTGTGTGCCTTTGTTTCTTTGCCTTGGTTTGACCGCATCAGAAGAATTCCGTTGGACGCAGCTAGCCAACCAGGTAGTTGGGGATGAGCTTTCATTAGGCCACCTTTTCTAGGCCCCTCTCCATATGGAGCAAGCAGTGCTCTCCTTAAAAAAGGCTGCTTGGTCGTTCAGGATGCTGCTGAACAAGATTGTCATCTCCCGGGCGACCAAAGTCCTGAACCGCCTGCATGTATGGTTGGGTCTGTGTCTTCCAGTGCATCTTTACATCTGCCGTTTCGTCCCTTGCCTATCGCTACAGGGCTTTTTTTTTTTTAATTGGATTTGTCCTTCGAGCCTGTACAATGGATTTGTCTGGTGGAGCGCAGCGTGCACAGAACTGGCCTCACCCTTTAAACCAAAGGTTCATCTGCTGGCCTTGCAAGCATGGACAGTAGCAATGAGGTCCTCGGGCCGTAGGTTTGATTAGAGTTTCCTTTTCTTAGATGGTTGACCTTACAGGGTTGGACGAGCACCATCTGCCCGGGTTTGGGATTAGAGTTTTCCTTTTCCTAGGACGGTTGCCATAAGCTAGAGAGCCCATCCTGCCCTTTGACACTCTTTGTCAAACCCTTCAGTTTTTACCTGTCTGGCATGGGAGATCCTACCGATGGCTATTGTGCCACCGCCAGCATAGCTCAAAACATCATTAGGGTACGCAAGCCTCTCTCCCACGACAAGGGGCATCAATGGAGAAGTGTAATGTGCATCAAGTAAAATGTATGGTTTAAAATATTAGTATATAAGGCTTTGCAGTCTTCACAGTTCTTTAATGAAAACATTTCAGAAGAAGCTATAATGCTGGATTATTGTAGACTTGTAATCTAACAATTTCACCTCTAATTCACCTTTTCCCAACACAACAATACGGAGCTCTCCAGTGAGATACTTATTATCTTGGTAATACATAATCTGACAACCATATTCTCTTCCAAGTTCAGTTTTAATCATTCTGGAGTTCAGCTTTTTTTTCTTTATTTTGTCAAATGAAATGAGTTTAAGCTCCCCAATTTTTGTGCATGAGGTGAGTGTTCCTTTTCATCAGGTAGGGTATTTGTGTCTAAATATGATTCTAAACAAGAGATGATTTTTTCCCCCTTTTTCAGGAATACAGAATATGATGTAGAGTATACTATGATGCATTTCTGTAGCAAGCATAATGTACTGATGTCTTTAAATCCATTCACACAAAATGACTGGGCAGGACTGAAGAGAAACCATCAGGCAAGGGATACAACTAGAGATATAAACCAGAGAGCAGAACATGGAGAACTTGTTTTATGCTCTGCAATCTCCTCTTCTGGGAGTTGTTGTAGTCCCAAAAAGTAAAATCCCCAACTTCTGAATGACAAAAGGGAAGTTATAAAATTCAAAAGGGCTGAGGGAGACAGTGCCAGGCTTCTTTTTATTGGAACTCCTGGAGAACCCCTCCCCCCTCCACACACAAAAGGATGCGGCCCAAGGTAGACTTAAGGCCATTTTCACTGGAGGATGGTGGCAGCAATGGGAGAGGAGCGGGGAATCTTCTCTGGTTATGAATTCAAACTTTAAAGAAGCTATCCATGGTACTAACCCTTATATAGCCCTTGGAGGGGATGAGGCGAGAATGAATGAATGGTAGCACTTCCAAGTCAGGACTAGAGTGTAGGACTAGGAACAGAATATATATCAGGGCCGGGCAAAGTGCAACTCCTGAAGCCTGCCCACAAGCCTCCAGGCCACACATTTTAAAATTTATTTTGGGTGATATTTAACCCCAATGCTCACTCAAAAGGGTCAGATCACTACAAAAGACAATAGCTTTGCCCTATAACCCCTCAAATCTCCTACATACCCCTAAATCTTTGAAAAAATGGGGAAAATCAGATAAAAGTGAAACTAGACATGATATACATTCTGGTTGGGTTGGGTGCACCAGGGTGGCCTACTGGGTGGCTGCCAAGGGTGAAAAAAGGTCCCCGCCCCTCCATGGTTGCCTACTGATATACAGTTGTCTCTCCGTATCCACAGATTTAGTATCTACAGATTTAAGTATTCACAGCTTGAAAATATTCTTAAAAAAATAATAATCCAAAAAGCAAACCTTGATTTTACCATCTTACATAAGGGACACCATTTTGCTATGCCATTGACCCAAGGAGACCTTCTGCTGTGCCTTCTACAACTGGACTTGTTTATCTCGGATTGGCCTTTTTAGTCATCAGCGCGCTTGCAGAAAGTGCAGGATGAGTCCTTCCTGAATCTTCATTTGCGAAGAAAGGCCAGAGAGAGCGAGCATATAATGGGACTTGAGTATTCACGGATTTTAGTATTCACGGGGGAGGGGGGGCTGGAACCAAACCCCAACGAATATGAAGGGACAACTGTATATGAAAATAGGAAAATGAAGTGTAGAAGACACTATAAATAATGTTGCAGTTGTTCAGTACTTCAAGCTGCAGTTTCTTCAAAGGTGCCTAAGGCTGCAATCCTATACAACTTTGTTGTGTGCCTTCAAGTCATTTTTGACTTATGGGAACACTAAGGCAAACCTATCATGGGGTTTTCTTGGCAAAATTTGTTCAGTGGGGATTTACCATTTTTTACTTTGAGGCTGAGAGAGTGTGACTTGCCTGGCATTACCCACTGGGTTTCCATGCTAAATGGGGATTTGTACCCTGATCTCCCAGAGTCCTAGTCCAACACTCAAATCATTGCACCACGCTGGATCTCTCTATACAGCTGATCTGGCAGTAAACACCTTCAAACTGTGTGGAACTTACTTCTCAGAACCAGGTAGTATCCATCCAATAATTCTAAAGGAACTCAGAAGCATTGTAAATAAGCCAACAAAAAACTGAAAGCCTGTTACAGCTCCTTACTGTTCAAAGTGATAATTTTAATATATGCACAGATTCGTTTCCATTTAATGAAAACACCCCTTCCTGGTAAGCTGGCTGTGATTCTTAGGTGTCCACGGGCTGATTTAATGAAGTTACTGGGCACTTGCTGGGTTATTCACCATTTTAGGACAACCAAAGCTCTGGTTGCTCTTCAAATCAGGACTGGGAATTTTGCACACACACACCCCAAATGTAGTAGGACTGCAACTCCCAGCAGCCCTAAGCAGTATACTGATTGGTGAGGAATGCTGAGAGGTACAGTTCAACACAGCTTCGGAAGAGATTAGTTTTTAAAAACATCTGTGGATATCATCAGTGGAATAAGTGTAGTGCTTATAAATTTTAGTTTAAAAAGGCTCCTTTTAAAATCTAAAGGATAGCAGAATGCATGAAAGAGCAAGTGATGAGATAAAACCTCCATGCATAGATTTCTCTGAAAGCCTTTTGTTAGGCAAAAGGGCTGGAGAAAATAGTCAAACTGTCATAGAGGGAACAAGGCAAACAGCGCAAGGACCCAACAGTGGGAGGCAAAAAAACTTGCACAGGAAGCAAGTAAAGGAAACACATGGTCTTAGATGTCTCTACACCAATGCACAGAGCATGGGAAATAAGCAAGATGAACTTGAACTCCTAGCACTACAAAGCAAGTATGATATAATAGGCATTACTGAAACCTGGTGGGATGAGTCTCATTATTGGAATATAGGATTAGAAGGGTATAACCTTTATAACAGAAACAGGCCAAACAGGAAAGGAGGAGGAATAGCATTATATGTCAGGGATATTTACACCAATGAAGAGATCCATGACATCAATACTGGAAGCCAGGTGGAGAGCATCTGGATAAAATTTAAAGGGGAGGGAAACAACAGGGATGTTATTGTGGGACTCTACTACAGACCCCCAAGTCAGATGGAGGAACTGGATGATGCCTTTCTAGAACAGATGACCACACACGCAGAAAGGAGAGATGTAGTAGTGATGGGTGACTTCAACTATCCTGATATTTGCTGGCAATCTAACTCAACCAAAACTTCAAGGTCTAGCAAATTCCTTACTTGCCTGGAAGACAATTTCATGGTCCAAAAGGTGGAAGAGGCAACAAGGGGGTCAGCTATTTTAGATCTGATCCTAACCAACAGGGATGACCTGGTTAATGCGGTGCAAGTGGTGGGATCCTTAGGTGAGAGTGATCATGTTCTCCTGGAGATTGTTATACAATGGAAAGGAGAAGCCAGGCATAGTCAGGCACGCATTCTCGACTTTAGGAGAGCTGATTTCAATAAACTCAGGGAAACACTGGGGGTGATCCCATGGTCAGGAATACTAAAAGAGAAGACACCTCAAGATGGATGGAACTTTCTCTAAAGGGAAATACTGAAGGCACAATTTCAAACAGTACCATTGAGGAAGAAAAATGGGAGGTGTCTCAAGAAACCAGGATGGATGATTAAAGAAATTTCAACGGAGCTAAGTTTTAAACGGAACATGTATAGTAAATGGAAAAAGGGGGAAATCACCAAAGAAGAATTCAAACAGATAGCGAACACGTGTGGGATTAAATCAGAAAAGCTAAAGTGCAGAATGAGCTCAGGCTTGCTAGAGAGGTTAAGAACAATAAAAAGGGTTTTTTTGGGTATGTCCGCAGCAAAAGGAGGAAGAAGGAAATGGTAGGGCCACTACATGGAGAAGATGGCAAAATGCTAACAGGGGACAGAGAAAAGGCAGAATCACTCAACACCTTCTTTGCCTCAGTGTTTTCAGAAAAGGAAAAGAGGGACCATCCTGAGGATAAAGGAACAGAGGACACAATAGGGGAAATCCAGCACAGAATAAGTAAAGAGGTAGTACAGGGAAACCTTCTTAAACTAAATGAATTTAAATCTCCAGGACCAGATGAACTACATCCAAGGGTATTAAAAGAGCTGGCAAATGTAATCTCAGAGCCATTGGCAATAATCTTTGAGAACTCCTAGAGAACAGGAGAAGTCCCAGCAGACTGGAGGAGGGCAAACGTAGTCCCCATCTTCAAAAAGGGGAAAAAAAAGGATCCCAACAATTATCGTCCAGTTATTCTGACATCAATACCAGGGAAGATTCTAGAGCAGATCATTAAACAGAGAGTCTGTGAACATTTAGAAGGCAGTGCCATAACCACAAAAAGTCAACATGGGTTTCAGAGAAACAAGTCATGCCAGACTAATCTGATCTCTTTTTTGGATAAAATGACCAGCTTGGTAGATGAAGGGAACGCTGTGGATATCATATACCTTGATTTCAGTAAGGCCTTTGACAAGGTTCCCCATGACAATCTTGCAAACAAGCTTGTAAAATATGGGCTAGACAAGTTAACTGTTCAATGGATTTGTAACTGGTTGACCAGCCGAACCTAAAGGGTGATCAGCAGTGGCTGCTTTTCGTCTTGGAAAGATGTGACCAGTAGGGTGCCACAAGGTTCGGTCCTGGGCCCAGTGCTATTCAACATCTTTATCAATGACTTGGATGAGGGAATTAGGGGCATACTTATCAAATTTGCAGATGACACCAAATTGGGAGGAGTAGCCAATACCCTAGAGGACAGGATCAAAATTCAAAATGACCTAGATAGACTGGAGAGCTGGACCAAAGCTAACAAAATGAAATTCAATACAGAGAAGTGTAAGGTACTGCACTTAGGGCGAAAAAATGAAATGCATCGATGTAGGATGGGGGAGACCTGGCTGAATGAGACTATGTGCGAAAGGGATCTAGGAGTCCTAGTAGACCACAAGCTGAACATGAGTCGACAGTGTGATGCGGCAGCTAAAAAGGCCAATGCAATTTTGGGCTGCATCAATAGAAGTATTGTGTCTAGATCAAGGGAAGTAATAGTGCCGCTCTATTCGGCCTTGGTCAGACCTCACCTAAAATACTGTGTCCAGTTCTGGGCACCACAATTCAAAAAGGATATTGAGAAATTGGAGTGTGTGCAAAGAAGGGCGACTAAAATGGTGAAAGGTCTGGAAATGATGCCTTATGAGGAGAGACTTAGGGAACTGGGTATGTTTAGCCTGGAAAAAAGATGGTTAAGAAGCGATATGATAGCCCTGTTTAAGTATTTGAAGGGGTGTCACATTGAGGATGGAGCAGGCTTGTTTTCTGCTGCTCCAGAGACTGGAACACAGAGCAGTGGATGCAAGCTCCAGGAACAGAGATTCCTCCTCAACATTAGGAGGAACTTTTTGACAGTCAGAGCTGTTAGGCAGTGAGAGACCCTCGTGGTCTCTTCCAACTCTGCAATTCTATGATTCTATGAAATAATTTTGATTGGTAACTTTAAAATTAAGTAAATTCTAGTATATGTACTATAGCAAAGGTATATAGTGCATTTGGAAGACTTCACAAAAGATTCTGGAGTAATAAACACCTGAGGCGAAGCACAAAAATCAGTGTGTATAGAGCCATTGTACTGTCTATTCTCCTTTATGGATCTGAAACATGGGTCACCTATCGCCACCACCTATGACTCCTCAAATGCTTTCATCAGCGCTGTTTACGCACAATCCTAAATATACACTGGACTGACTATTTGACGAATGTTGCTGTCCTTGAGCAAGCAGGGATCACCAGCATTGAGGCCATGATATTGAGGACATAGCTGTGCTGGGCAGGGCACATTTCTAGGGTGGAGGACCATCGCCTACCAAAAATAGTACTCTACGGTGAATTTGCCACGGGTCAGCATAAGAGGGGCGCTCCAAAATAACAATACAAGGACTCCCTGAAACAATATCTCAGGCTCGGCCAAATTGATCACCAACAATGGTCTGCGCTGGCCTCACATTGCGAGGCATGGAGATGCACTATCCACAATGCTGCAGCCTTATTTGAGAACTCACGGCAAACAAGTCTTGAAGAGAAACAACAACGCAGAAAGAATCACAACCCAGAAACATCACCCAAGGCAGTGATGGGCAGCCTTTTGAGCTTGGTGTGTCAAATTTTGCCAAAAAACTGAGCATAACTCAGGTGGTGTGTCACTTTGAGGAAAAAACTTTAGGGAGGTGGGGGGGTGGAGGAAAGAGGCGACCGGGGCTTCGAAGCCCCAATCGCCACTTTAGGAAGGGTGGGAGGGGGGAGGAAAGTGGCCACCGGGGCTTTGAAGCCCTGATCGCCACTTTAGGGAGGGTGGGGGTTGGTGGAGGAAAGTGGCAACCGGGGCTTCAAAGCCCTGATCGCCACTTTAGGGAGGGTGGGGTGTGTGTGATAAATCCTTCTCAGCATACGGCCACCTCAGCAGCCGCGTGTCATCAGAAATGGCTACGTGTGTCAGTGCTGACACGCGTGTCATAGGTTCGCCATCACTGACCCAAGGAGACCTTTTGCTGTGCTTTCTGCAACCGGACTTGTTAATATTGGATTGGCCTTTTCAGTCATCAGCGCGCTTGTAGAAAGCACGGAATGAGTCCTTCCTGAATCTTCGTTTGCGAAGATAAGCCAGAGAGAGAGAGAGGAAGGGAGAGAGAGAGAGACTGTAGTTCAGACCAACAGTAGGATTTAGGCTTAGGTGTGAGCAAGAGTGGTATAGATTTGAGTGCTGGACTCGGGAAGATGGCAATCAAATCCACGCTTAGCCATGGAAACCCACAGGCGATCTTGGGGAAGTCACACTCTCTCAGGGTCAGAGGCGGGCAAAGGCAACCCGCCTCTGAACCAATCTTGCCAAGAAAACCCTGTGATAGGTTTGTCTTAAGGTCACCATAAGTCAGAAATGACTTGAAGGCACACAACAACAACAATACATTGTTCATTTTCCAGTTCAGGGAAGCAAACTTCACTGGTGCTCCAAGTATATGTGGTGGAATATGTAACATGTTGTTGTCAGAAGTGGGGCATACAATCAAACATTGCAGCATGTAGGGTTTCAGCCACTCATACCCCACCATTTCCGCCCCATCCCAATTCTAGTTTTCCCCAGCATTCTGATCAATACCACTGATCATGCTCAGTTCTTCTTTGGATGATGTGGAGATTGGGGTGGGGGTCTTCTTAGGTCCCCCCCTCAAAAGGTTTTTTTAAACTTCTGCAAGCTTCAGGTGTCTCCAAACATGCTGCTACATCCTTCTTGGTTCTCAATAGCCCCACTTGGCCTACAGTCCTGTGTACACTTATCAACTTATTTCACTGAAAGTTTCCAAAAAAGGTTGCTGCAAAATTCTAAATACTGTATAACATTTTTTGTGGCACTCTGTGTACATGAAATTTGACAGAATTACATTATACTGTATAACACAGAGGAGGTAGAAAATAAAGTGGAGGTTAAAATTCATGGACACCAGCAGTTTTACCTACCTGGGGGGAAACAGCCTCTCTGTTTTGTTTTTAAAACAATGCGGTTTGGGAAAGGAGGAGGAATAAAAATTAAAAGCAAAGAACTTGAGCAATATTACCAGTTTAAACAAAAGCAGGATGTTAGATAGATATGTGGTTGTTGATGCAGGAAATAGAATAGACATGGGAAGGGATGGGACACCAAATACAAAACATTGTGTTAATTTCTGGGGGCGTGGGGTGGGGGAGGGGATGTGTTCATGAGTGAAGATGGACATGTTCTTTCACAATAAAGCCCTGGCCAGGGTGTTCTGCAAACCTAATTAAGCCAGATTTTCCTGTACTGATACATCCTTGATGCAGCAAACAAAAACAAAACAAAACAAAACAAAAAACTTCTGTGCTTCATTATGAAATTGCATTGAAGGCCTTGTCTTTCCCTAGTTTGTGTGCCCAAGGGAAAAAACTCCCTCCGGTGACTTTCTCTCCCCTCCCCCACTCCACTCACCATTCCTTCTGGCAGAATTCCTCCCTGGATTTATTTCTGCCGATTTGCTTGTCTTGGTATGAAAGGGATTTTCACAAAGTAACATTCTGATAGGTTGAAACCCTGTTTCCCCCCCATTTTTTCTTTCTTTCTGGTTGGTTGACTAACCTTTACCCAGAATGCGTCTAAGTGGGGGTGGGAGACTCCTTTGATTGTGTGTGTGCTAGTCTGGTGAGCAAGTGACATATCATTTTAATCTGATGTGATTGAGTCATTCAGGAAAAAGTTTGCCTTTTATTATCTGAGCTCTGGGGCAAAGGATTCTCTCCCTTTTCCTGATAATGCTGTAGGCACTTAGAAATAGCGCACAAATCCGATAGTGTTCAGACTCCCCAAGAAGCAGATAAAGACAGCTTTTTATAGCAACGGATCCAAATCATTTTTCAGTACAAGAGAGATGGAGGAAAAGAAAATCCAGCTATTTACCTGAATGGGATATGAAGTGTGAAGAGAAAGGATATAGAGATATGGAAAGATGGTATTTGTTCTGAAGAAGTAAAATGCAAAGAATTTGTTTAAAAATGAGCATGTGTTCTAAAAAAGGCAAGTGGATAAAAAGGTGGTGGGTGCACACTTTCACTAATACTGTTTTAGCCCAGCTATAAGTTAGGGATGGAAATAATATTTGAAAATATTTACAAATGATCAAAAATGTGGTTTTTGACTGTTGAGAAACCTTGCAGAGAAGACTCCTGGGCTGATGAGAATCTCTGCAGTTTAGGGCTTATTCTGTGCAAAATTCGCACATCATTGTTTTGCCCAGAAAACTACATTTTCAGAATGTTTGAAAAATGCTGGTTCTACACAGAAAATGCTGTAATTGGGGATTTAATTTGCGCAGTCAATCAGTCAAGCTTTGACATTGGCTTGTTTCAGTAAACCATAGGTAAGACTAACTATAGTTTGTTTTAATGTATATATAACACTAAAATACAATCAACCTAAAATGGAAGCAGTCTCCTTTTTGCAGTGTTGCTGGAACAATACTCGTACACCATTCTTCAGATCTTACCCTTTCAAATACTTATTTTTAAGCAATTTGAATCCCTTGATTTTAATCCAGCATTTTTCTTCTGAAGAATGTCCATCATCAGACGTCTTTCTGGCTCTGAGAGAATAGTGGCATTTTGTCTAATGAGTTTTACTAACAGCTTTCCTTCTGTAACTTGTCTTTGCTTCAGGTCATGATATTAATGGAGCGCTTGAACCATCAAATATTGACACCAGCATCCTGGAAGAATACATTGGCAAGGAGGACTCACCAGATATGTAAGTGCCTTCTTTTTACCTGTATTCCTAATGCTAAATGATAGTTGCGTGCTATTGTGACACAATGGTGGTTGCATTTGACATGGGTGGTATGGTTTTGGTTTGTATTGTGGTGATACACTCAGTTATATTCATTTGCCTTCTGTCTGTATTTTCACATGACTCTTCTCAAATGTCAATCTCTACCACATCTACAGCGCTTCCTGGATCTTTATTTAAATCCTTCTTTCCTAGGAAGGACCAATGCAGGGTTGTTGTTGGGATTTTTTTACAGTCTGCATAGTTTTTTTTTTGTTTGTTTTTAAAGAACAACCTCCAAATATCTGAGCTTGGTCTTCTGGTTGTGCATTACCCAAAGTCTGGGTAATGTTTACCAAAACAAGATGCTGTCAACAGATTGTGCTGTTTAGTAAGCACGTAAATGGATAAGCCCATAAAAAATAAGACATATTCTTAGCACTGTTAGTAGATAGTTCCTTGAGTCTGATTTAATACAAGAAAAGAATCCCCTTAGAGCTTCCATGTCAAGCTAGGAGGTGTTGCACTGGCTATAAATCTTTTATGTGCTGCATTGAACATTTCTTGGGGGCATACACCTACTAACAGCCTTCCAATCGCATCTTATAAATGAGGAATCTTTGGAAAGTTTGCAAATTATTTATCCTAGACCTCATTGTAGTATGAATAGCACAGCAGAGAGTTGATGCATATTGAGGTAGAGTTGCTGCCAAACCCTGCCCCCATGCATAATGGCAAAGGTATGGCTATGATTCTCTCATGCTCACTCATCTCTACAACTTGGTTCTTTGTAGCATTAATGATTTTTATTCTATTTATTGTGGGTCAAATGCATTTTATATTTTCAGAATTTCCATTCTCCCCCCCCTCTCTCCCCCCCCCTCTCCCTCTTGATCTATACCCAACCTGTAATTTCCTCCCCTTCTGGTGTCTGCTAATGTGTCATGAGCCAAAAGCATGAAGTCTGTTTCTGTAGATATTGGTACAGTCTGCATGGTTTATTAAGGCTGCTGATAAAAGGTGCAGTATACACACATCATTCCAGCTGTTTAACTTCTCTCCTACAGCTCTGATTTGGACTCCATCTCTGACATCTCAGCCTCAGCTGGCTACCCTCATGCTCAGCCTTCCAGTTCTGCCAGTGTCAATGCATCTGTCTCCAGTGCTGGTCATGTGACTAATGCTATAACCAGTGGCACCCTCCACCATGCTCCCCCAAACACCCAAGTCCCGATCCGGCACAGTCTCCATCATGGCCCCCCAAGCACCCAAGTTCCAATCCGACACGGCCCCCCTTTGCCTAATCCATGCGGACCCAGCTACAGTGCTCACCTCAACTGCAATAACAACAATGGCATGGTAGTGCCCAAGGGGTACCTCAGTGGACACTGCCTGACCAACATTGCCCCACCAATCAAATCAGAGCTCAAGGCCTCCTATGCACCTGGGTAAGTGAGCAAAGGAGGAAGGTGGATATGATGGTGGGAAGATCCAGTTCCCAGGTCTTAAGGTAGTAGGTTGTGTCTGAACCATTCATAGTCTCTTATAAAGCTGTGAGATGCTAGTTGAAATAGAAGAGAAGGCCTGTATGTTCTAACAAATGAAACTATGTCTATTGAAAATCATCTTTCAGGGGACGAGGGGGAGGGATGGCTACATAAAGAGGCCAGACTTGTGGAAAACTTGGGCTGAGATGTTCGAACATAAATGCTAAAATTAGAAATGTATATCTGTACTTATGAGTCTGAAGTACCAATTGTTTCCATAGAGTTAAGCTGAACATCATTCATACTGAATTGTGTATGAATTGTGAATTGTGTATGAATTGTTTAGTTTCTAATGCTGGAATTTAATTGTACTCCTTGTGCATATTTACAAGTGTTGTAGGTGAGAGTAGAAGCCTGTGAAGCCTATCGATGAAAACAGGAAAATACAGGACTTCCATTTTAGGAATTTCTAGGAAAAATTTGAACAGGATGCAAAACTGAAGGTATCTTTAATATCTCTCCCTGGAGGAAAGATGTATCTGTTGGGAAACCACTCCAGAGAGATCGTATTCTTAATCCAGTATCTGCTTGTGACACTCCAATAGGGAAGCAAAGAAAGTGACCAGTAGGAGTATCCTAAAATACCCCCTACAAAGGTTAACAAACATGGAATACGAGACTAAATTTCCTTATGGTGAGCCCTGGATATTTCCCCATTCCATAAGAAGGTATGGGAAGATGAAGATTTTAAGTTAAGTGAATTTAGGGAGATTATATGTTTCCTGCACTCTGCAAATGATTGGACACGAGAAGAATCAAATAATTCCTAATAGAACAGAACAGGAGGGGTTCATTGCTATGGCAGCTTGGTATGAGTTTGTGGGAATGATGTGGTCATAGAAACCAGGAAGGGGCCTTTTGTAATAAACTGGAAATAGATAATATATAGTGAGAGGGGAGGAATTTGTTATGAAGAACAGATTGTAAGGCAGAAATGAACAGCAATTTACATTTCATCCTGGAACCACTTTACATATACAGGCTAGAAACCTGTTGGTGACATATACACATATAACCTGGGATTATGCATGTGCATATTTTTTAAAAATTGTTGTGCACAGAGGTATCCCGTGCTTCATGGCACAGTGGCCCCTCCCCCAAGATTGCTTCAAAGGTCTAGTACAACTCCCATTTGGTGGCCAGGGGAGCAGGGGACTACCATTTAGGGTGCCAAGAGAAAGAACACCTGCCACATGGTTGGATCTCCACTGTACTCACTGGAGATCCTGGTGGGCAACAGCAGCTGTTTCTTCCTGGCTGCAGCACTGCTTGAGCACCTGGTACCTTCTGTGGCCATTAAATGGCTGTGGGGTCACAGTCTGCCACTGGAAAGCTGGTTTTCATATGCAGTAGAAGGAG
Source organism: Gambelia wislizenii (assembly GCA_030847615.1). Lineage (NCBI taxonomy): Eukaryota > Metazoa > Chordata > Lepidosauria > Squamata > Crotaphytidae > Gambelia > Gambelia wislizenii. The sequence continues at coordinate 343,813,510 of JAUMIR010000001.1, forward strand.
CAGTCTACCAGAGCTGCATGGGTGGAGCTTTACTGTCACAGAGTGTGAATGAATATTCTAATCTGCAGAGGATGAAATGTTGGCCATAGAATGTTGTCAATCAGTGCAGCTTCTGTGAAGGAAGCAGAAAAATAGTTTGACTGGCAGGAAATCTTTACATGAGGACTGAGCTGGAAGGTGGGCTAGCAGAAGGTAGATGAGCCTGAACTTTACATACTGATATGAAATAAATGTCACATCTTTGGTATACAGGTTGCCTCCTGTATCCACAGAACCAATATCATGGTTTCAGTTATCCAAGGGACACAAAATAGTAAACACCATAGAATTACACTGGAAAATTCCTAGAGAGGTATCCTCTCTAGGAATCACTAGGTCTTCCAACACAATTCTATGGTATGTTTGTACAGGAAGTCCTTTATTTTAGTAGGGTTTGTTATTATCCTTGGTTTCACTTATACATGGTGAGTTCAGGAATGTATCCCCTGTGGATATGGGGGGTGATCTGTATATCCTTTAGACATCTTGTGCGTAGTATTCTTTGATCCATCAGTCTTTTTGCTTTTGAAATACTAGTAATGAATTATATAGGTTAATACATTATGTGTGTTATGTTGGAAATAGTCTGCCTGATTGAAAAGTGGTTTAAAAGATAAAAAGCAAATTTGTCAGTCTTATGGTTGGGTGAAGTTTGATAGTTATGTACTTGCTAGAAAACTTTGAGGCTGTCTGTTAAAACCATTCATGGGCCTTTGTTTCACAAACAGACTAATTCACTCTTCTTGAGATGTCTTTGCTGGTGTTACACTGTTACACTCTTACTCTACAAACTGGTAGAAGTTGGAACATCACAGGGATATTCTGATCTCACCATAACATCTAAAAAGCAAATCACTGGTTTTCATGTTCTCTTCCTTTTCTTGGAATGATGACAACAGCTGTGTATGTACCAAACTATTTAGAAGGGAGAAATTATTTGATGTTGTATACTACCTACAATTTTGTACTTTTATCACCAGAGAAGCAGGTGATTGTAGAATCAAATCATTACTAGAGAATTCCCATTAACTTTTTTAACATTTGTCAGTACATTCACTAAAATATTCTGTGATATGAACATTGGGGAGCATTTAAGATGTTTTGGTGCCTTTGATTGATAGGATCATATCGAGGGGTGTTTTAAGTTTAATAATTGCAACGGTATTTTCACAGCCTACTAGGAATAACATTGCTGGCTTTTCTTCTCATATCTCCTTTGTATTTAGTTCTCTGACATTGTTTGAACTCTCATGCAGCATTTTTGCAGCATTTTGGAGATGTTACGTTTTTAATGGAGGAAAGCCATCTATGAACAGTGCTGATTGGCTAATGTCAGTATTCTTGCAAATACCTTGGCCCTATTCCCAAAGCAGGTTTGAAATACTGTAATTTTGTAATACAGATACAGTGGGCCCAGGGGCGTAGCTAGAGCTTTTGCCGCCTGGGGGACAGTTCCTGAGTTAGCCGCCCCTCTCAATACACAGCAAAAATACAGTCGTCCCTTCACATTCGCGGGGGTTCCGTTCCGCGGACCCCCGCGAATGTGAAAAATCCGCGAATAACAAACACCCCTCCCCCTCCCTCCCCAGGCCTTCGCGGGGCCTTGCTAGGCACTGCGGAGGTCTCCCCAGCCCTCCCTCCCTCCCTCCCCAGGCCTTCGCGGGGCCTTGCTAGGCCCCACGGAGGTATCCCCGGCCCTCCCTCCCTCCCTGCCCAGGCCTTCGCGGGGCCTTCCTAGGCCCCACGGAGGTCTCCCCAGCCCTCCCTCCCTCCCTCCCCAGGCCTTCGCGGGGCCTTGCTAGGCCCCGCGGAGGTCTCCCCGGCCCTCCCTCCCTCCCTCCCTCCCCAGGCCTTCGCGGGGCCTTCCTAGGCCCCACGGAGGTCTCCCCGGCCCTCCCTCCCTCCCTGCCCAGGCCTTCGCGGGGCCTCCGGAGGGCCTCCGGGGGTCCCGCGAAGGCCTCCCCACCTCTCCCCAGGCCTTCGCGGGGCCTCCGGAGGCCTTCGTGGGGCCCAGGAGGGCCTCCGAGGGTCCTGCGAAGGCCTCCCCACCCCTCCCCAGGCCTTCGCGGGGCCTCCGGAGGGCCTCCGGGGGTCCCGCAAAGGCCTCCCCACCCCTCCCCAGGCCTTCGCGGGGCCTCCGGAGGGCCTCCGGGGGTCCCGCAAAGGCCTCCCCACCCCTCCCCAGGCCTTCGCGGGGCCTCTGGAGGGCCTCCGGGGGTCCCGCGAAGGCCTCCCCACCTCTCCCCAGGCCTTCGCGGGGCCTCCGGAGGCCTTCGCGGGGCCTCCGGAGGGCCTCCGGGGGTCCCGCGAAGGCCTCCCCACCCCTCCCCATGCCTTCGCGGGGCCTCCGGAGGGCCTCCGGGCGTCCCGCGAAGGCCTCCCCACCCCTCCCCAGGTCTTTCATGGGGCCTCTGGAGGCCCCGTGTCGCGGTTTTGGGGGGGCCCGGGGGGCCCTCCCAAAACCGCGAATAACCGAAACCGCGAATGTCAAGTTCGCGAATGTGGAGGGACAACTGTACTACAAAAAGTCAAAATGACATATAGGGAAATTTAATTAATTAATTAATTAATTAAATAGGGAATAACAGGGATAAATAAATTCCTTTAAAAATATTACTTTGTGTAAGTCTGCATGCCTAAAAACTGTGATACTCTAACTCACCTCAGAAAAACAAAGAATGATGTAAAAAAATCACAGAGCTGTTACACTCAATGAGATCAAATTATAACAGTCTAAGGCTTAAATACCATCACCACTTGTCAGACTGGTGGGAGTTTTCACCATAGCTCCCTGATTGCCGTAAATACCGTGGACGAGCAGCAGTATGAAATATTTGTTTAAAATATCAAAAAATGCAATTGTGTCTCACATGAAAAGTGCCACACCCAAAAAGTGCTGATTGGGGTGGACTGCCCCTCCCCCCTCCCCCCCAGCTACGCCACTGAGTGGGCCCTTCTCATCTGTGGAGGTTTGGTTCTGGACCCCCCACCATGGATGGAAAAAAACATCCATGGCACACATATGGCCATCTGAGTATCCTCCAATCCACAGTGGGCCCACTGTACTTGTAAATATATCTCTGTGTTTTTATGTTCAAGCTTTACCACACTCCAGAGTAATACCTCTTGCTCATGCTTCTTTTCAGCTTGTTTGTGTTTCAATTATTGGCTTCTATAATTTTACTACGTGTGCAGGTAATTGCTGGCTTCTACAGCTTTACTTCATTTACTAAAATGTAGTATGTTAACTAGAATGTAATATATTTACATTTAGTAGAATTTCTGGCTTCTGCAATTTTATTACATGTGTGAGTAAAATTATGATACCAGATTTGAGAGTGACCTGTTTAAAATAAAATATGACTAATGTGTAAATATTCTGCCTGCCTAAAGAAATCAGAAAAAACAGATATAAATGATCAATCTGGAATGGCATCCTTTCATCCTTAGCTTGGCCATCCAGTTAGTTAACAGCTCACCCATTGCAAGCCTACATTAGTATTGAATCCAGAACTTAATAAACTTTGAATCATTTCTGACTCCTTTTGCTAGAGCAGTGGGTCTCTCATTGTTCTGATCTCTTCAGTAAAGAAGTTTGTTTTTTCCCCTTCTGATGCAATATCCGTCTCCTGCTGCCAAACTTTCTGGTCACTCCTCTGGATCCAAGTTTGCAAATCAAGCAGTGATCTGTTGCTCACCCTGCTAGGTGGACTCCCTTAATGAATTGGTCCCCCACAACTGTGTGTTAGGGATATAAACAAACACTTTTGTAAGTATTTGGTTAGGAAACTGAAAGAGTAGAGGTCAGAAGAAACTGACAGACAAGCAAGAAGAAAGTTTTTCAAATCAGGGATAATGGTGCCTTGAGTGGAAAGAATTATCAGATGTTGAATTTCAGAAGATGCAAGTCTAATAAATGTCATGGTCACCACAGGAAGCTTTTCATATGAGTTTTTGAATAGGCCATCCACCTGGCCAACAGGGCCAAGAGACAACGGAACTCAAGAGAGAACATAGATTCAGGACAAGGAGACGGGGCAGGTTGCCATCACAGAAGATTCAGGAGTCTACTATAGCTTTATGAGGAGCACAGGGACATCTGGTCAGTTTTAAGAGCAAAGGATAGAATATGTGGTCCACTTCCCTGGTTCTCAAAGACCTGAGTGTCCTGACTATTGAGTAATAGGAAGGAATCACTATTCTTCTCCATTAGGTGTGGCTGAGCTCAGCTGGAGCTTCTTTTAATGTTCTAAAGTTATAGCACAGTGTTTGGAGGACCCTCAATTAGATCAAGTTGAAATGACTCAGAAAAACATATTTCTTGCAAGTTTTATATTTAGCAAGGAATACAGTTATATCAAAAATAGGGTAAGTCAATGTTATGAGATTATCTGACTTTACTAGGTACTGTTGTATAAAATATATTGTTCCTGTTCAATCTCTCCCTTTTTCTTCATTTCTAAACCTTTGATTTCATGGTTTCAGGCTAAGGCCTCAATTTCTCACCTTCCACAGTTTGGCTGTAATCTGCTGCTCCTACTGGACTGAAAGAATTCTTACCAGGCTTTCCAGGCACTTTATCTGGGCAAATTTAAAGACCTTGTTCTATCGTTGTTTACACCTTTCTCCTTTTGATTCTGATTTGCATTGGTCATCTTCTAGTTTTCTCCACTTCTTGTCCCTTCCTTTGCTGGTCGTTCTCCTTCCTCTGCTCCATAATTCCACTATGAACACTCACAGTTTCTACCATCAGGCTTCTTTCTGTGATCTTACCTATTTACACTCATTTATAGTTGTGATTTGACATTAAGGCTGGTGACTTCTGAATCTGTTTTTTCCTCCTAAAGCCAATGTAAAAATACATAAATAAAACATTTCAACTTCACATAAAACATTTTAGCATAGATATTGAGGTTTGATAACTCTGATTATTGCCCTCCATTTTTTTTTCACAGGCTTGCTGGATGTTTGCAATCTTTCATTGAACTCAAACTGGAAATTTGAATAGTTTTTATTATTATGTCTCATTATGTATTCTTGAAGTGTTTATTTAAAAAAAACCCATGCTTGCACGAAATTAGTTTTCATTTAATCGCATTGGTAGATGTCTGTCTGCCTGCCATGTTTCTGCTCTTACAAGTGCTGTAAACCTCTGAAACAGAGCTCATATGATATTTCAGTCTATCCCCTTACCTTTTCTTCTCATTTTTTCTTAGGTATATAGACATGGGATCATATACCTCCATTTTCTTTTCCCCATATCCAAATTAATGTCCAATTCTGCTGTTTTGTTTTTTCTGGATCTCCAAGAACCAGTTGGAAACCTCAGAGAACAAGAGAATGTGCTTTGGGGGGGAAAGTCTTAGAAACATTGTGCTAAGTTTGTATATTTGTTTGTCTGAAATATTTTTAGGCTGTCATTCAGGGCAGATAGGCCACCCAAGGCAACTGACATAAAAGCATAGAACTACCCAGCACAATTTCAACAATGCAGCATGTAAGTGTTTCACTGAGGGGTTGTCTAAACAGCGAAAATACTCCTCACAGAATGTGAGGAGAATATGACATGTCTTAATGGCATCCTGCATCGTATCGCCATATTCAGAAGGAGGGGGGCTAAATACACCATATCCTCCACAGAAAAAGCCTTTGCGGCTTTCCCCAGAGTTTTTAAAAAACAGAAGGGGGATGAGCATTCTTGCTTATTGGCGCAAGTGGCATGAATTGATTCACTTTCCCAAAGGAGCAGAAGCTGAAAGCTGATTGGCTGGATGAGCATGGGGGCGGGGCTAGCTAACAAGATAAGCACCCAGAACCACCATAGTGAGCAAGCGTTAATGCAATAAAACAGCAGGGAGTTTGCTTTTCTGTTAAGGTGAAACATTGCACTTTCAGTCCTTAGATACGCATTTTTTTAAAAAAAAAACACAACTATTTGGCAGCAGCAACTGGTGCGAATAAAAATACAAGTAATTCTCTTGTGGCCACCATCTTGATTAGCAGGCATGCCCATTTGCACAGCAAATGTAGATAGCTTTGCATGCCTGTGATCTACATTAAAAAAAACCAAAAACCATTAAGACAAATTGCAGCTGCTGCGAGTTGCCTTTACTATGGAGCAATCTGCTTCTCTTTGCCTCATATAGACAACCACGTATTTCATCCACAAAGATAATGCAGTGTAGGCAAGGCAATTGTGGCCATTCCTGAGGCTAATGCCATCATTACATAATGGATTGGAAATGGCAATATCTACATTTTTGGTGTGGACATTGGCTGAGGCTGCTGTACTCAGCATTGTATAATGGGATCCAAATTCCAATATAGTCCACTAAATGCTGAGCGGTATTTGCAAAACACTATTTGAGGATGCCAACATGTGGCTTTCAACAACGGTTGCTAACTTGGAGGATTTCCAGGTTTTAACTGAATTGCTAAAATAGATCAGGGTCAGCCACTACTGTTGATGACTATGGAAATACTGTGTGGAAATGGCTTGGAAGTGTATATACAACTGGCCTTCATGCCAGATCATTAAGTAAAGCAGTGATTCCCAAAGTGGGTGCTACTGCCCCCTGGTGGGTGCTGCAGCGATCCAGGGGGGCGGTGATGGCCACAGGTGCATTTGGGGGCGATGAATAACTGTAAGGGGGCGGTGAAAGCGTAAAAGAAAGAAGATTTAGAAAAAATTGATTTATGTATTCTGCTCATAACACTTAATTTTTCTTTGAACAATGTAATGGACGTTGGCTCGGTTCCCGCATACTCCCTCACTTGCATTGAGGTATGTGCAATCACGCACTGCTACTGTTCATGTGGTGCCAATGAATTGCCGTTGCAAAACACGGGAGCACTATGAGCATTGCTGCGGGCAACTGCCACTCATGCGATTGGTTGATCACAAGGCCAAAGCCTGGAATGGCAGCGGCAGTACTGGATACTGGCAGTACTAACAGCAGATTTTGGAACACGCTATGAATCAGTAGATTTCCCATAATTATTACAGGAAAATTACGGCGTAATATAACTCTGAGGACTTTTGAGACGCTACTGGGCGGCTGGGGGGGGCGTTTCGTATGACGCCATCGCCCTGCTGATTCTGTTTTGGTACAGGTTGCAGCTCCAGCGTCATATTTGGCCATTTCTTAATCACAGTCAACTTCTGTGATTAAGAAATGGCCAAATATGACACTGGAGCTGCGATCTGTACATCTGTACTGGGACAGAATTGGCAGGGGGACGGCATCATACGAAATGCCGCCCCTGCCACGCAGCAGCATCGCAAGAGGGACAACCCTTCTTGTGGTGTGTTTCTCCGTCCGAAAAAGTCCTAAGTTAGATTGTTGTGATATTGTGACAAGTTAAAATTAACTAATAAATAGTGTAACTACAATTGGTGAGTATTATTTATTTATTTTGTAATAATTATATGTGCTTTACAATTAATAATATCATGTTTATTTATTTCATTAGTATTTATTTTAGTTTTTTTACAAAAATATTGCAAAAAATTACCAAAAAATATTAATTAAAAATATCTCCATAAAATTTTTATTTTTTCTACAGATAATAATGGCTCAACCAAAGAAAAAAATATAGACAATATAATATCGAATATTTGAAATATGGCTTTATTGAGTCGCCTGTAAACAATACATTACCAATGTGCCTGATTTGCCAGAAAGTTTTATCAAATGAAGCTATGAAGCCTTCCAGACTAGAAGAACATTTGACTAAAATTCTTGGTGATAAAAAAGAAGGATTTATCTTATTTTCGAACACTAAAAGAAAAATTTATCAAACAACTGACACTGGCAAAACTCTTTTCAACCACAATCACACAAGATGACAATGGCTTGCTTGCTTCTTATGCTATTTCGTTAATGATTGCCAAATTGGGAAAACCTCATACTATTGGTGAAGAACTAATCATACCAGCTATAAGTGAAGTAATACGTACTGTGCTACAAAAGCCAGCATCTGATATTATCAAGAAAATTTCATTGAGCAATAATACAGTGCATAGAAGAATCAATGAAATGGCTCAAGATGTTGAAGATTCATTGTGTGGCTATTTAAAAAACATCTCGGTTTTCTATTCAACTTGATGAGTCAACTTTGTTAGGAAATGGAAGCTTTACTTTTAGCATACGTGCGGTTCACAAAGGAAGAACAAATTTGCCAAGAATTACTATTTGCTAAATATTTGCAAACTGATACTAAAGGAGAATCAATATTTCATGCATTGGATGAGTTTTTTAAAGAAAAACAAATACCTCTGAGTAATATCTTATCAGTAGCCACAGATGGTGCTCCAGTGATGGTAGGGCGTTACGGGGGCTTCCTTGCATATTTAAAAAAGGAGGTGCCGAATGCATTCACAGTACACTGTATCATCCATCATCAACATCTAGTTGCCAAAAATTTAAGTGCACGCCTACATAATTAATTACAATATGTAATTAAAGCTATCAACACAATCAGAAGCAAATCATTGAATGACAGATTATTTAAACAGCTTTGTATTGAAAATGATGAAGAATTTAATCGTTTGCTGCTTTATACAGAAGTTCGTTGGTTGTCAAATGTTGCCTGTTTAGATAGGTTTTATAAGCTGTTTAACTCGGTGCTAGAGTTCTTGAAAGATAAAAATGATGCTTTACGATCCAATTTAATTCAATCCAAAAGTGACATCGCTTACTTGACCAACTTGTTTCAAAAATTTAATGAAAGCAATCTTCAGCTTCAAGGTGATGAACTGAATTTAATAAAAACAAAATCTGTTATTTCTGCATTTGTGACAAAACTTCTTCTGTACAAATGAAATTTTGGATGAGGGGAATTCAGCCAGTTCCCAAATTTATCAGGAGCAGGGGGAAAAAAAGATGAAGACATACTTTCTAATTGTGAGCACTTGGATGCTCTCCATTCAGATTTTAATCAATGATTTGATATTTTTAAAATGAACATACCTGATTAGATTTTGGATCCTTTTTCAAGTACAAATACAGAAGAATCTCCATAGTTACAAGAAGAACTGATGGAAGTAACTACAAATGATGAATTGAAATTTAAATTCAAAAGTGGCTACCAACAATTCTGGCTGCAAAATGAGATCCCTATGGCTTATCCTGAAATATGGGCTGTAATTCAAAAGTTCTGAATCACATTTCCTTCATCATATTTAGTGGAACGTGGATTCAGTGCAGTAACCAATTTATTAACAAAAAAGAAAAAAGAAACCGATTGCAAATAGTCAATTGCGGTGATTTAAGGTTACTGCTGACGAAAATAGAGCCAAGGATTACTAAATTGGTAGTAGCATACCAGGTCATCCTTCTCATTAAGATGATTTCTAATGTTTTAACTTTTTTTGTATTACCTTTCTATTCTGAGTTCAATAAATAGTTTCATAATTTCAAACTTCAATGTTTCTAATTTACACCTTTCTTTACTATATTTTATGTAAAAGGTAGAAACATTAATACATATATCCTTCTGTTTAATTGCTATTAAAAATTTTAAAAATTAATTTCCGGGGGGCGCTGAGTAATACTTTTTTCTGGAAAGGGGGCTGTAGGCCAAATAAGTTTGGGAACCAATGCAGTAGAGCAACAATCCTCTGTCCTGAGAAAAACAACCTTGGGTCTGTGAGAAGGTGTGGAAACTTACAGCCAAAGTATTAGACATTTAAGTTCTGATACATAGGGGAAGATCAGATCTCAGAATCCCCCTCCAGCTACACAGAGGTTTTCATAGTGGCACCCTCTGTCTGTTCAGAAGCTTATAGAGAGGGAGAAAGAGGCAGTCAGTGGGGGAATGTCACAGTAAGGGTGGAAGAAGAAAACCATGGATATGCTGGATTGAAAGGCCTCTCATCCCTTATCCATGCCATCAACATGGAGGAGCCTTTAGACTAGTCTTAGAGCTGGTCTAGATTAATTCCTCCCCACTACTTGCAACAGGAAGGGATTTTCACTTTGTTTATTTAATTTATATCCAACATGATCCCCAAATTAATATATATATATTTTAAAAATACCCTTTGAATCAGGTGGCTGGGGAAGGGGAGAGAGCAAAAATGTGGCTTTCTTTGGGCATATAAATACATCCCAATCCATTCTAGTTAAACCTGTCCCCATGTGGTTCCTAGAAAAATTGGGGCTTTTTTTTTTTCTTAGAGAGAATTTATTCATTTTGGGGGGTTGCTTTTTGAGTATTTATTGAAATGTGCAACATTTTAAAAAATCTTTTTGGCTATGGGAATAGTGTTGGATTTATTCTGTCTATGCCTCAGTGCCATCTTATAGAAAAAGCCTGATATTAAGTTCAAAGAAAGCTTGTTCTTACTTGCAGTGATCAATTTTGTACAAATCATGCTTGTAATTTCTGCAAATTCTGGACAACCTGACAGGTAAGGAAGAATCACTTTGAATCTAGATCTTCTGCCAGAGCCAAGCTCACTCAAGGCATTTGACAAATGCTCATACTACTACAGTCTTATCTGGGCATGTAAATCTTCATGTTCTTCATCCTCACAAACAAGAACAAATAATTATTTCAGTATTATCACCACTGAATGAGAACACTGGATGTGCAGATCCTGATCACTATTCACACTCTAGGAAGTATTAAACTTCTGCCACACTGCAGAAATAATGCAGTTCGACACCACTTTAACTATCATGGCTCTATCCTATGGAATCCTGGGATTTGTAGTTTCTTGTGGCACCAGAGCTTTTTGACTAAATATCTCACAAAACTACAGATTCCAGGTTTCCATAGCATTGAGTCATGGCAGTTAAAGCAGTGCCAAACTGCATTATTTCTACAGTGTGGCAGCAGCCTAAATTGGCTAAATAGAGTCCCTGAGCTGGGGTGCACCTTCCCCCTTATGAGGCCCATGGAAGATGGATTCCCAAGGGTTATATAGTGCATAAGCAAATAGAGAAAATCAAAGTGGGCAGGGATGACTCATCCCATCCCAGTCCCAGGTTGCTAACAGGACTACCAAGCTAAAGTGAAACTATTTAGCAGGGCCCTACTAAACACAAATTAGCCTTTTCTGTGCAACTGGACAGATGTTAACTTTCAGCCATGATGCTGAAAAGGACTCTAAAACTCACCTGCCTGTTAGAAGAGGCCATGCTCAGCAATGAACCAAATAATGATGACCATTCTTTTGATCTAGTATGTGTTTGCTTAAATTATGCATTCTCACGGGACAGAATGAATAATTGAAACAGTTTTCTCCCTGTTACAGAAACATCTTCTAAAATGAAGACTTCTTGAGGGGAGGATAATGTCTCCCCCCTGCCCAGACTGAACTTTTTCCTGCCCACCCACCATGGCTATGTAGTGGCCAACAGAAGGGGGTGGAGGGACAAACAGGGAGGATCACTTGTCACTGTGTTCCAACAGCTGGCACACAATATGCAGGCATTCCAGGAGGATTCCAGGACTTCCCAGGGATCCACTGGAAGTTCTGGATAATGATGTTGTTGTGTGCTGTCTATCAACATGTAACTAGTGGTGGTCCTCCTCACAGCTGCAGTCACTCTCCTGCTGGCCACAACATGGCCGTGTTGGAGGGGGAGAATAGTCTGTTCAAAAACTGGGGAAAGAGACAAGGAAGGGGCTTCAGAAGGATTCTCCTGGATTCAAATTACAAGAAAAGAGATTCCACCTAAACATTAGGAAGAACTTCTTAACTAAGAACTGTTTGACAGTGGAATAGATTGTCTTGGAGGGTGGTGACTTTCCATCTTTGGAGGTCTTTGGACAGTGGTTGGATGGGCATCTTTCAGGAATGCTTTAGTTGTGCATGGCGGGAGGTTTGACTAGATGACCCTTGCAGCCCCTTCCAACTCTAAAATTCAATTATTCTCTTTGTCGGAGTTTCCTGACACTTGAGAAGCCCCCTTTTAGTTTTTTTCTGTTGAGTCTTTGAACATTGTTTCCATTCATATTTCCATCACTACTCTCACCATACTAAGATAGTCAGACCTGAGAAAAATCTTAGGAGCTGTGAGATTCTTTCACATCCCTCCTTCCTCTGCATTTGTGCCCTGCCAGAAAAAGTCAGGTTGGCCTTTGGAAGGAACTGAGACTCCAGCATTGAAGCACTCTGTCTTTTGGACTGCTTCCCCAAGATTGCTGTCTATGTTGGTAACTTAGGTCCGTAGCCAATTTTTGTTGCTGTTTTCTTAAACATTTTCAGATAGCAATCAGAGAAATGTAGCATTGAAAGCAGTGCTGGGCTAATAGGACAGTGAATTCCACACAGCCCCTTCCCCCCCCCCTTGCTTTCTATGTCCATTTTGCCATCAAAGTACCCACATTATGTATGTAAACTGTAACAGTGATGCTATAGTATTGTTGAGCCATAGAGACAGAACAGGTAGAGATCTGTGAATAGACAGGTCATAAAACCATGAGCATTCTACACATTTTGCTCTTCTGAATTAAATAAAGGAATAAGACCATTGTTGAACAATTATGTGCTGCGTTGCTGAAATTGCATTGTCTATAGTTGCATGGTATAGTTGCGGCCTTAGGTGGGCTTTTTACCCTGAATGGTAGCCTAGAAATATTTCAGCAAATCAAATAAACAAGCAAGCAAGCAAGCAAACCATAGTCATATAAAGGTTTGTCCAAAAGTAGCAGAGTTGCTTTATGTCTGAGGTTCCCAGCTAGTAATTAAATGTTACTGCTGATTCCAGTCTAATAATATGAGTAGCATTGGGAAGATCTGTACTGAGCCATTCCTCAGAGAATTGCCCTTATTAACAGCACAGGTGGGAAGTCCAATGTTGTCCTGAAGTGACTCTTCATTAACTCGTTTGTACTTGGTTTTGTTACATCTCAAAACCCATTCTCCCCACCCTCTCATGCACTTCAATCTCATTTTTCTCATTTCTGTTTACTTGACCTTGCCGTTCAGCATTGATAGCAGTTGCTATCAGCTACTGACAGCAGGTATGTTTAGAATCAGACTTTTAGATTGGGACTGACCTCATTGACCTGCAGGGAGCTTTTCAAGGCCTTGTAGTGGTGGTAGGGTTGGAATCGATTTGAAAGGGATAGTGATGATCACTCTTTATCTTGAGAGCTGAAGAGTGGAAGTTAGTCTGTCCTCTGTAGACAAACTGCTTCTGAATCATCTATTGAAAACTATGGGAAGCTTAGTTTAGGCAGAATTCATAAGAAGTCGGCAGAAAATCACTTCCCTGCATGGCTGTTACTCTATGAGTCAGTTTGTAGATTGATGGAGCTATATATAATAAACAATTCTAGATTTCCCCCACCCCCTGCTTGATGACTAGTAGAATTCCCAGTTTTGTATCTGGTTTCTTTCTGCATGGCTATGGTCAAATTCTTGTCTTCATTAACTTCAGTGGGGTTGCTTATTATACAGTTATAGCCTCAGGTTTATATGGCGATAATACAATCTGGCCCTTAAATTTACAGTTTTTTTGCTTTTGATGGGCCAAACTTGGGAACAGAGCCAGTCTCCCCAAAAGCCTCCTCTGTATCTGTGATGATCTTTTTCTGGGGAACAGACGCATATCTGTTTGGGCTTCTTTTAGCCAAGGAGAAGCTGCTGGGCAAAGAGAGGAGTCTTATTAGCAGATCAACCAAATGGCCATGGAATGAGATGTGCTTGTGAATAAAATCAAAGGGCTCACTGTGGGAGTAGCATAGGCCAGGCAGCAGGTGTGAGAGGATACCGGTTGAAATAAGTCATAGGCTCCCTTTTGGGGAGATGCTGCCCTGAAAAGTTTAGGGAGTTATTAATTGTGGGAGACTTTTGATACTTTGGGGCTGGTGGCTGGTTGGGCTTTTGGGGGAAGTGGTGCTGTAGGACCTGTGTATTAGTCAGAAGGTGAAAAAGTTACTTTGGGTGGGGGTTACAGTTCCCAGAATCATTGGCACTGAACATGTGGCATACAAATCCTGACAGCTGTAGTCCAAAAAAAGGAACTTTTCCAAGCTCTGCTGGAGGGAGGTCATATTGACATCAGTCTTGAGAGAATTTATATTGGAGAAAAATATCAGGAAAAATGCTTATCAGGTCTACTGCTATTTCCCCCCGCCCCAGCTGGGGCTGTTGCAGGCAGTGGGGGTTATCTGTCCACCTCTTATTATCCCCCCCCACCTCAGAGTTTTAAGGATGTTTTATATTCTTTTGCCTTATCAATTTTGCTAGATGCTTGTTTGACCTTTTCCTCTATTTTTCTCCATTGCTCTTCAGCACTTTACCCGACTCTCCCCCGGACTCTGGATCAGAAGCATACTCCCCCCAGCAGGTGAATGGTAAGTGCTAAGATTAAAGCCTGAACACACCAGCCTTCCCCCCTCTTTGGTTGGCATTAGTGGTTGGCTCTGAAATCTTTATCGGACAGGGGGAAAACAGACTGCTGCAATACGTGAAAAGATTATCAGTTAGTAAATATTCCTAGACTTTTGCCTATTGTTTTTCTGCTACCTTTTGCAAAGAGGGTGGGTGGGTGGGAAGGAACAGGAACACAGGCAGTGTATGAGGAGAGAGAGAGAGGTGCAATTCTACCATCTGAGAGAAGAAAATGGAAAAAGGCGACGTCTGCCTAGCAAGGGCATGAAATGGAGTATTTGAACTTCATCTTGTGTGTGATTTCGTTGTCGGACTCCTGGAAAATTATATAACATCAAGTCTGTGCTGGAAATGAAGACCAAAGCAAGGATATTGTCATGAACTTGCTGTTAGGTGGTAAGTACGCTCTGAGCCTCTTGCCATCTTTTAGAGGGCTCTGTTTGATGCCCCAGGACTCTCCTGTTTCCCTGTGACAGGCATGTATCACAGAGGCTCTTCCTCACCCTCACTTCAGCCCCATGTTGGGTGAGATCAGTTGTATTCTGTTCCTCTGGAGCTTTATATACATGGAGGGAAGTGGGAGGGAAGTGTGTGAATATAATCAGGTCCCACTAGCTGCGTTTGCTAACTAGTAATGAGGTTTTTGTCGGGTTATTTAAGAGTTTAATATGCAAGGGAATTAGTAACAGAGGTTTGAGAACTGGGTGGTATATGTGTCAGAGTGTTGATTGGAATCTTCAGAAGTTTCCCTGCTCATTCCTTCCTGAAAAACCCCAGTTCTGTTCTTAGTGGAAGGAGCTACTTCTCCTTTCTCTGTGGAAGAGGTCAAGAGTTCTGTTTATCTCACTACAAAAATCCCTGGAATTCCTCCTGGCCCTTCTTTAAATATAGCAAAGAGGCCAGATCACTTGCCACAGAGTGAGCTGCTTTCTCTCACCACCAAGGTAGCAGCACCATCCCAGCAGAAGAGGAACCTGCAAGGCATCGTCCTGTTTTCATCATCCTGGGGAGGGGAAGAACCGGAATCTCAGGCCTTGTGTAGTGCACAGGATCTGAGTGAGTTGGCCTAGGTGGATATGCAGAAAGTATACCCTCACTTCAGTGGTCTCCTGGTTTCCTAAGATTCTCCACTTATTGTGGAGGAACTTATTCAAAAGCCCTGTAGCCTTTAGAACAGAAAGAAGAGATACTGGCTTCCAAGAACATATTTACTATAATTTGCCTGGATATATTCTCTGGAACAGAGTGGTGGTCCCAATCACTTTTCAAACTCTGAAATGCCAAGTTTTCTTTTGTGGTATCTGTAGTTCCACCCAAGCATATGGCAAAGCCTGAGGCTTTCCTAAAAGTAAATTTATATTAGTTATTAAATTGTAGCCTTCTGAGCAGTGGCAGCCATTGCTAAATCTTGCAGCAATGAGTTCTATAAGCTTAAAGATATTTTATATTGATTGGAGTGTTTTGTCTCTTCTGACTATCCTGGCAGTCATTTTTATTGGATAAACCCTTCTTCTGAGTAGGCTTTCACAAAGGGAGATTTCTCTCTCCTAAATAATTTGGTGCTGCCTGTAAATGTCATTGCTCATCTTGACTCCATATAACCAGTGAGCATGTTTCAAGTGGCTTCAGTTTCAATGCAGGATGTCACCCAGTTCAGGGGCAAGGGAACCCAGTATATTTTACCTTCCATATTATGTTAGTACCTGCTCTTTGCTGCCCATTCTCTTCAACATTTGAGTTTTACATCTTCTAATGATGCATTGTTGCAAGGAATCATCTGTTAGATCGAATGCCCTGGGCACTGTTGATTTTGCTCTGATTTGTATGGATTCATTTGTAATGTTAAGGCAATAATTCCTTTTGGCTTGGTTTACAGCAACAAGTTTTTCAATTTTTTTCTGTGCTTTTTGTGTGTTTTGTTTTGGTGAATTAACATTAGGGAGCTTTGAAGGTTGGAGAACTAAAAGCCAAGGAGTAAAGAATGCAGGAAACAAGAGTAGAGATAACCATGCAGGGAAAGGGTTGAGTGTTATTTTTTCACATAAATGTATCCATGAAGTTTGCCATTTGCCTGTTCACTTGAGTAAGGAACAGTTCACCCAAATGAGATCAAACTGTAATCAACCCCAGCCCCCTTAGAGGTGGGTTTGTCATGTATAATGGGACCCTTCCTCTGATTCATTCCAAAGAAGTACAATTCAGTGCTCTAGGCAGAGAGAATTACTAACAAAAAAACATTCCCAAGAGAGCACGAGGCAGCCAATTTTTTGGCTAAAGGCTTGTGTGTGTGTGTGTGTGTGTGTATGTATGTGTGTGTACACAGACATACATACTGGAAAGACAGGCTAAATGTAATACAAGGAGACTAATAATATCTGTACCTCATCCATATATAGTTGAGAAATAATGTATTACTTTAACGCTTAAGCACTTTCTATCAGTTAAAATAGGATTTAGGAGAGGTTTTTTTGCATTCTTTGCATATACTGGTAGGTTTTCTATAGTTCTTTGACTGGACTACCCCACTAGAGCTAAAAAGGCAAGAGTTAAAATAACTGTGGTTGTGCAAATGAGGTTGTGTTGCACTGCAAAAGTCCATCTCTTAATGCATCTCTTAAAGAGGGGGAAAGGAGGCTAAAGGCCAGAGATATGAAGGCACAGAAAGAGAGCTGAAGAAAAGCTGTTTTTGAGGGAAAAGAATTAAAATGGATGATGGGATATTTTCTTTTAAATGAGGAACAAAATATTTAAGACAAGATATTAATGTACAATATTTTTTCTTTAAAAAAAACTATGTAGCAGGTAGACTATTAAGTAAGACAGTATACATCATTGTAATTTCTGGTATTGGTTTTCTTTTCTCAGTTATTTTAGTTACCGTATTCATCTTTTCTCGGTTATTTTAGTTATAGATCTTCCTGGCTGTATAGTGGACTAGAGAAGTTGAGGGTTTCTTCTGTTGTTGTTGCTTCCTCCCCCCCCCCCGCCCCATTCCTCATAAACTGGCAAAACCAATGTGGTTTCTTATACTGTAGTTCAGATATCACTTACAGTTAAGGACCTTATAGCTTCCTGTTTAACAAACAAAAAGGTTAAACAGTAAATTCAATTTTTAATTATTTTCTGAATAAGCTTTAGTTTTAATATGCCAAATATACTTTTAATATACCAAATTATTTTTATTCCAAACTAATTTATACATAGTTCATTTTATATTCCTAAAGCAACATTCCTAAAGGGCTCTAAAATGGGATTTTTTTAATGTTTCAAAAAAATGCCACTTTATTTCTGAAAAAATAGCTTCAAAATTTCAAAAGATTTTATATCTTTATTGAAGGCAAGTTTTCAGGAGAGATTTTGAAGAAAGAATTGGGATAAATTATGCTATAGCAGTTCTGTAAGTAGTTACTGGCTGATTGTTGAATAGTTTTATGTCTCTATGTACCCCAAGACCCTTTGGTATATTTAATCACTACTATTAAAAGCAAAAAAATACAACCCCTAAATCAGAAAGTACCTGACCAAACATGCACTTTAGGGAAGGAGGGACAAAATGGAGGGAAAGGGATGAGGCAGTATAGGTTATTTTAGCCGCAGCGCTAGTCTCCTCTTCTCTAGTCTATATAACAGTGCTAGTCTCCTCTTCTTTAGTCTGTGGGGCTTGGGTTAGAATTATCAGCTCCCCTCTCCTCAGTCTAAATGTGGTTTATGAAGGACTCATTCTGTCTCAGTGTGCTGGCTATATCACCACATGTAGGAAAAGTCAGTGTCTGTAGGTAGTTCTCTCTGTCCATGTATCTAGAGGGTATCTTTTACTATAACTCATACAGGGTTCAAGACCAATTTGATCCTGGAATTGGTTATGAACCCTAGGTGCTACAGAGTAGAGTTAATGAAAGAACTACCCCTACAGTATGACAGAGCAGAGCCTTCTGTATGCATTATGAACTTTTAAATCAGACTTCAAAGTTAAGTAAACTTTAGTTTTGTTGTACTAAGGAGGGTTGTGAACTTGAGTCAAGGGCTTTTGTTAATGCCTTACAGCCTATTCCCAGATATGTGAAATTTGCATGAACTGTGGTCGTCTCTTCTGTATGGAGGCAATAAAAGCCTAAGAAAAAGGATATGCAATGTGGGTTTTGCCTTGAGGCTCCAAATGTGATGATATTAGAAAATAATATCCTGAAGTTGCTGAAACATCTCCTCCACAACAAAACTTAGAAATAAAATGCTGAATAGCCTCTGAATGATGCATTTTGCAGACATGTTTATATAGTACTTCAAACACATGGAAGCAGGGAGATCTGCTGTTACTTTCTGCTGTCCTTGTTTAGGTATATACTGGTTTAGGTGTGGGTGAGGGTTTATTTTATTTTCAGTTGTAGTTTTCTTAGCTGTTTAGTTATGAAAATCTATCAAATGTTATACATTTGGAAAAAAAGAAAATAAAAAAAGAAAACCTACACAGGGCAGCACTGGGGGTGGGGGTGCAGAGAGGCCGAATAGCATCAGGTGACAACATCAGGAGGAGAGGTGACACCAGCCTTAGTGATGCCACAGACCCTACGTATGAGGTCTCCACTCAACAAATCTGAAACTTGGGAATGTACAGACATACATACAAGAGATAGTGTGGTTATTCTCTTGAAGGGCAAGGTCTCTTTTCCCCACCACCACCACTTGCCCAGGATAACAGTAGGTGAGCCTTTGCTTACCTAACGCTAATTGGTGTTCAACACCAATCCGAAAAATTTCAATTTTCAAAATTAAATACATACATCAGCACATTTAGAATCCTCAGTGTTTTTGCACATGTGTGTGTGTGTGCATGCGCACGCGCAAATAAACACTTGAGGATTTTTTTGCTGAAAAAAGTTTTGCTTAGAAAAGCATATTTTGTGCAGAAACTATATTCTACAGGAGAAAAATGTTTTCTGTGCAAAATATAATTTTCACAAAAAAGTTCTGAAATGTGAAAAATCATTGAAAATTCACAACTCTCATTAGTTCACCCAGTGGAGAGAAAAACATGGATCCTTTTCTTTCTTTATTATTATATGTATATATATTGAAAAAAGAGCCCTGAGATGTGAAAAATCTTGTAGTGGTTTATTTTTTTGACAGGTTGTTGCAGTGTTGAGGATAAGAAAAATCAGGAGCATTCTTAGCATCTGTACAATAATAAAATCAACCACAGTCTGAGAATTTTGAGTGAATACTGATTGGAATGAAAGAAGGGGAATTATGGTATATGAGCAGGTGTATGGAGATGATGGACAGCAGAAATCGAGAGAAATTGGGTTTGCATTGGGAAATAAACTGAAATCAGGTTAGTAAATCTAATGTCAGAGTGAAGCAGACTAGTTGCTAAGTCAGGGTGAGAGTTATCTAAAAACTAAACTGTAGAAGTTTCCACTACTGTTTCAAAAATGCTCCCATGAGCTTTTTAAAAAAAAGAAGAAAAAAAAGAAGCAGCACCTCTAGCCAAATTTTTAAGAAATGAAAAGAAGAAATATTGCCATCTGTGTTATCTGGGGCTGATAGAAGTTGCAGTCCATAATGTTTTGGGGATTCCAGGTTGGTGAAAACAGTTGTACTATCATCATCAGATTCTGGTCCATCCCTAACCTTACTTTGAAGAGCTCGTTTTTACTAAAGAAAGGCAAGCTAGACCCTGTTAACTTCTCAAAAGAGCCAGTTACATCCCTGAATGGTGGAAATAGTGTAGCTCATTTTCTAGGTCAATCAGATTTTGTAGGTTACCCACTCATTTTACTCTTGCATTTTTTAAAATTAGAAATCATTTCCAGAAATTGGTACTGTTTTACTGCAATTTGAGTTTTTTTCCAAATTGCATGTCAGATATTTATGAAATTTTATAAGCAGACTTGAGCTTATTTTTATGAAGAAACATGGGGTTATTATTAATATTATTAGTACAATAAAATGATAATAATTTTATGTTGCTATGAATGTTGCAATTGTTAGCATTATTTATGCCCCACCCTTCCTTTTAAGAGAACAGCAGCTAATAATCTTACAGAAAAATAAACAATTAAGAACACAAATACCTAACATCACAAGCCTCAAATCCACGAATTATACAAATCTAGAATTAAAAGTTATCTAAAATTAATAAATTGCAAGTATTAGCTAAAGTACAATAAAAGCAATACAGGCAAGTGGCAAAGACAAAGTAAACACTTGTTTAGTCCCCCAAACTCCTACAAATAGATGTGTTTTTGACTGAGTCCTGAAAGAGAAAACTTGGAGATCAACTGAATCTCTAATGGAAAGGAACACCATAACTGAGGTTTCACACTGAATGAGACATTTCATACAATTGTGCAAGTCAGAAATGCAATTTATTCTTTAATCTGTTCTAAAATGAATTTACCTGCTTCTTGGAGAAGAATCTTCTGCACTGAGATTTTAATTTTTTAAAAAATGTGGATTAATCAATTTCTTGCATCTGCTGGCTTTCTCATTTACAGGTTGTCCCCCATATCAGCGGGGGGTACATTCCTGGACTTAACGTTTATACGTGAAGCCATGGATAATAGTAAACCCTATTAAAATAAAATACTTTTGGTACAAACATATCATAGAGTTGCATTGGAGGATCTAGCAATTCCTAGAGAGGACACCTCTAGGTATTTTCCAGCACAATTCTATGGTATGTGTCCCTATTTTTTCAGCCATCGAGAACTGAAACTGTGGATATTTGTTCTGCAGATATTGGGGTGCGTGTGACCTCTACTTGTGTTTTTCTGGCACTGTCCTTTTGGTACTATACATGTGATCCAAATTAATCTACTATAATTTTGTCTCTTTAGATCCTCACCTCCTCCGAACTATGACTCCTGAGAACATGTGTCATGTTACTCCACCTTCCCGGCTGGAGCATCCACCCCCTCCGCCCCCACCTCCACCCCCTCTACCATCCCATCTCCAGGGACCACCACCACCTCCACCTCACCCACACCAGCAACAACACAACCATCACTATCCCAGCATGCAGCGGGATATGTACATGAAGGCAGAACCTCTTATGCCACAGTTCACAATTGGACAGGGCATGTCACCGGGAGATCTTCACCATGCCCAGCAGTCACAGATGCTTCACCAGCTACTGCAGCAGCATGGAGCAGAGTAAGTCCTTGGGGCAATGATAGAGAAGATTCAGAAGAGTGTTCCCATTGCTGTGAACTCCTTGGACCTCTTTATTTTGATCATTTTGTCCTGTGGAAAAGGACATAACATAGTGGAATAGCAAAACCTTGTATAACTACACTGCAGGCTCTGTGCTGTAGCTGTTGGAGACTGAAGGATGATCATGCTAGCTAATTAGTGGGATGGAGTTTATGATATGCTGTGGAAATACAGTTGATAATCAAAAGGAGCAAGCACAGTGAGAACTGGGCCCAGCTGAGTTGTAGTTCTGTATACTGTTATGGCTTCCTTCAATGAATCATGTAAATTGTAGAAATCTGTCAAAGGAACCGAGTATTCTGTTAAGAAATCCTTCCTAGGTTGTTGGGGAATGGGAGTCAGTATGAAGCTAGTCTGTTCTGCTGATGTGCAAAGACCTCTCTGTTCATTGCTATTTCTTTCTTCTTCTTTTTTCTGTGTTCACTAGATCTAGAGGAAATCTTCCCAATGTTATTATCTAAGAGTCTTACTGACATTTACCCGAATGTCAGATTAAATGTTTGCTCTAGTGCTTCTTAGGCGCCTTTTACACCTGATTCATGTTTGTCATCCCTGTATCGCATCACTTCCTGGATGTATCAGAACTATGTAGGGGTTCATAATCTTAGAATCATAGAATCATAGAGTTGGAAGAGACTGCAAAGGCCATCCAGTCCAACCTCCTGCCATGCAGGAATACACAATTAAACATTCCCCACAGATGACCATCCAGCCTCTGTTTTCAAACCTCCAAAGAAGGAGACTCCACCACACTCCAAGGCAGTACATTCCACTGCCAAACAGCGCTTACAGTCAGGAAGTTCTTCCTAATGCTTAGGTGGAATCTCTTTTCCTGTAGTTTGAACCCATTGCTCCGTGTCCTAGTCTCTGGAGCAGCAGAAAACAAGCCTGCTCCATCCTCAGTATGACATTCCCTCAAATATTTAAACATGGTTATCATGTCCCCTCTTAACCTTCTCTTCCCTAGGCTAAACATACCCAGCTCCCTAAGCTGCTCCTCATGGGGCATGGCTTCCAGATCTTGATGGATTCACAGTACTGAGACCAGTTAAGGGATAGTCATGTCACTCTGTTTCTCTCGTCCCCAACCATTACAATCTCTGAGTGCTACAGTTCAGCTGAGGTTCTCCATCATGTTTTAAAAGGCTGCTCTTAGATATGTTCAAGATTAAATTGTAGAAAACAACAAGAAAAGTACAATTTTTGCTTGTTTGTTTTAACAGCTACCATTTATAGTAACAGTAGCAACAGAGAGATTCGTTTTTAAAACAAACCAAGTGTATAGCCACATTTAATTATGAATAGTGTTAGGTAGTCAAGTCTGACATAAAAAATACACACTAACGAATGCCACAAACCTCTGATTCCTTCCTTTTCTTCTAGACCAAAAAGGAGTGATGTGCTTAGCAGTGAAGACTGAGAGGGTGTTTTACTTGTTTCCTACCCACTTATTCTACTGTCCCCACATTTATCTAGAACTCCAAGAACTGGGTGGGGACTTCTCAGCTTCACATTGCAGAACTGCCCCCGCCCCGCAAGGGGGCACACTTCAAACTATAGGTAGAGGTTAAGATGATTGGAAACACCTCCATGTATAGAGGAAGTCCATCTGAAGGCAGAAGACCTCTCTGACATGCTAGTTTTCTGTCTCCATAGTCTTCAGCCTGTTTATCTTAGGACCTCCTGTTGTCATGTTCATTCTGAGATCTGCACCTTTAGTCCGAACATGTATTTATTCACCTCATAATTGATTAGTAAATTTATTTGTTGTTACTGTTATTTGCTGTCAAGTCAACTTTGACTTATGGCAGCCCTATGAATGAGATTCCTCAAAGATCCCTGGTTCTGCACTGCTCTGTTCAGGTCTTGTAAACACAGGGTCAAGGCTTCTGTAACTGAATCAAGCCATCTGGATGTTAAATTTATATTTTCTGCAAATGGCGCTCACATTAGCTAATGGTGGTTAAATCAAATTTGTTGCTAACTGCTCTCAGTCAACTTTGACTTATGGTGACCTTATGAATAGGAGAGCTTCAAGTCACCTTGTTATCAGCAGCCCCACTCAGGTCTTCCAAGTTCAGGGCTTTGGCTTCCTCAGTTGAGTCTATTGATAATGTGGCCTCTCTCTTTTCCCACTGCCTTTTACCTCACCATGCATCGTCTTTTTAAATCAAATGTAAACTGATACAATTAAAACACTACAAAGCAGATTAAAATACAACTTAAAACACATCAGCTAGTCATTGACAACCTATCATAGATGCTAAAGATCAGAATAAAAAGGTCTTTGCCTCCTAGCAGAAGAGGGGGATCCTAGCCTCCCTTTGCAAGAAGTGCAGCCACTGAGAATGCCATTTCTCACACCCCCACTGTGACTCCAGATGATCCTAAAGCCTGCACAGGTTAATAATGGAAAGTACAGTTTTTCAAATAAATGGTTTGAAGTTTTATTGGTCATAACCATAACTTTTATTGTGCCTGAAAAAAGACCAAGTATCTGTTGGTTCCTTTATCAGCCTAGCAGTAGCATTGTGGACTAGCTGAAGTTTTCAAATACTTTTCAGAAGCAACCTCATATCAAGCATGTTACAGTTGGCCAAAGAGGACTAAAGATTGTGAGCACAGTGGTGTTGAGGGTATTTGTGCTAGGTTGAAATCTCCCTCTCTCTCTTTTCTTCTTTCTCTTTTTCTATTTCTCCCCCCCCTTTTTTTTTTTTCTTTTCCTTTTGCACCTGTTTAAAGAGACAAGAACTTGGGAGTGCCTCTCTGTATTAATCTGCTGAAATGGGGGAGTTTGACTGATGCTTTCCTTGAGTGCCCAACTGAATCTTTTAATCATTCTTTTTCTTTTCCTTCATGGGCAATATGAGACTGCAATGTCCTCTTGCCTGCCTATTTCTGTCTTATCTGTTTTTCTGTGGTTGGTCCCCATAGCCTTCCGGTGCACCCTGCCAAGAAGAGGAAACACTCAGAGTCACCCCCAAATACTCTCAATACCCAGATGCTCAACGGAATGATAAAGCAGGAGCCAGGTACAGGGTCTGTGCCACTCAACTCTGACCGAGTCCAAACTCCTCCGTGGCATCAGCAGGGCCCCCTTTCACCAGGTATGTGGCCTTTGTACCCTGACTCCTTCTCAGTATTGTGAATATCCTCAAAATGGCAAGGGGAGGTGGTTGATAGAATGGTAGAATGGCCATGTGTAGTGGGATGCCCCAGGAAAGCATCCTGTTACATGAAGAATAGGAACAGAGATTCCAACAGTTGGAATGAGCAGGGAATGAAAAATGTTTCTCATTTCTTGGATACAAAAAAACCGAACCAACCCCAAAACAAAACTAGAGATGTCTCATCTTGAGTAAAGCAGGGGAGGATGAATTAAGAACAATAGGAACAGTTTGCATTGGGTTGTAGGTATATGAAAAGACACCGTCTTCCTATTACTACAGGCTTGATTCAGGACAATGACAGCTTGAATGGCTCCTACTTGGATCCCAACTACCAGTCTATAAAATGGCAGCCACATCAGCAGAACAAGTGGGCAACTCTATACGATGCTAACTACAAGGAGCTGTGAGTAGAGATAACATCATAATAACTCAGAATATCATAATAAATGTTTTACCCCCAAAGGAACTGGAAGCTGGTTTGTATGCCCTGCCATCTTTGTCCTTTTGCCAATTTTGCACCTTTTAGAATTGCCCTGCTGCACACACATAACTTAACTACTACTGCTACTATTATTAGTGGTATCAATAGCTATAATAAATTGTTTATTGTCCCTGGAACTGGAACTGTAATGAATTCTGCCAGTGCTTTAAGATAAGGTACTAGCTGAGTTAAGTTAAACATGATGTTGACAAAGGGAATTGCCAGTGTCATTTTGCTTTTATATTGAAACTATAAAGAAATTTCCTGATTCAACAGAGAAAAATTGTCAATTCTTGTCAATTATACTTTTTAAAATTAAAACCTAATTCTGAGTGTGTAGCCTTGTTCCTGTACTGGTGGGCCCATGTCCTTTTTGATGGGAAAACAAACTCACTCATTATTCTTCTTTGCCAATAAGGAACAGAGAAGCTCTTATGCAGAATGGGGAGGCAAGTAAAGTTCTCTGAGCAGCACCTGCTGAGAAATTCTCAATGCAGTGGTTCTCAATCTTTGGTCCTCCAGAGACTTTGGATTTCAGCTCACAGAATCCCTGTCCATTGGCAGAGCTGGCTGATGTTTCTGGGAGTTGAAGTCCAAAACACCTGGATGACCAAAGTTTGAGAGCCACTGTATTAAGGAATTTGTGACATCGTTTCCCCTGGAGTGACAAAGCAGTGGAAGTGTGGAGGGATTCTTTACAGGCCAAGTGGAGTAGTTTCCATAGCAGAAAGCACTCAGGAGGGGATGAAATTCCCCAACATAGCTACCTCTTTTTAAGAAGATAATCCATTGTGTTACTTGCAACAGTATGAGAAATGAGTAACTTCTCCATTGGCCTCTGGAAAGATCCTGACTAGGAAAATAGCAAATATTTAGACTGAGAGTGGGAGAACCTGCTGTCCTCAAGATATGGTCCAATTACAAGTCCCATTATAATTCATCCAGGTTGGTGGGAATTGGAATCCAGCATCTGGAAGGCTACAAATTCCCCAGCCCTGATCTAAATAGAGGCAGAGAGTTCCAGTGGCAGATGCCAGGAAGGAAAATGGATGCTGAGGAAGAGGCATGTAATGGGTGGCAGAGATAGCGATAATGAAAGTCATAGGACCATTAGACATTGGAAGAATGGAGAAAGGTAAAACAATAGAAAAGAAGGGAGAAATTCAGTCATATTATTTCTTCCAATCTTTGTAAGCCACTGGATAGGGGCTTGCCTTGGACAAAAAGTGGTGGGAAAATATTTTGAGAGATACATCTTCCTGAAAACTTATACAGGAGGAAACTGGAAGGCTGAGTTGGTGGGAGAGTATTGAGAAATTGGGTGCATGGTTTACTGGGAAAGCTGAGGAGCTGTGATGAAGTTACTGGTTTTGGGGTAGCTGGATTGAGACAGAAGAGAGCTACAGGAGCCACATAAGGTGAGACAGAGGCTGAGAGAGGCAAGTGAACACAGTTTACAGGCTGAGAGAGAGAAATCTGCAAGGGAAAAAAAGTGCTGCGGATCCTCCCCACATTCCAGAAAGGTGACAGAGAACTGGCAAGCAGCCGGACAGATTCCAGGAATGACCTACTCTTGAAAACACTCCCCACCCTTCATTTCTATACAGCTTATATCTTCCTTTTAGTCCCATTTGGGAGGACATGGAAAGGCCCTTGTTGTCTGTCATACAAAATAAAATGAGATTATTATCTGTCTTCATGAGAGTGATGTGGAGAGAAAGGGCTAGTGATCTACACTGAAGCCAGCTGTGGTATCAGAGGGAGTCTGCTCTTGGATGGGCTAGGATGCCGGATGCAGAGCACAATCCAGGGCTGCCTTCTCCAAGGTCTTACAGAATGTGATTTATCTGCACTCCTTCAAGGCCTACAACTGGAGTAGAACAGATTATTTTATTTATTGCATCAACCAAAGGTTGTATCAATAGGAAAGGTTCTAGTAATTGCTTCTTCTATATTATTGTTTTTTTTTAAAAAAACAGACAAACAAAAATACTTCCACAGAAACAATTGATATTTATAAACCAGATAATGGAACTGACAATAAAGTGAATTGATTTTTAATACATATTTTAAATGATAATAATCACTCAGGGGTAATACATTTTTTCTCACTAGTCCTTCCTGACTTTTAACTCTTTCTGTTCCAATTTTAGCCTAAACTTCCAGTAATTCTTGGTGTCCTCACATTAAGCAAAAAAAAAAGGGGGGAGGAAGGGGGGAGGTCTTTTATCCCTTGTTTTTTCCTGTAGAAAAAAAAAGCTTTGCTGCTTCTTAAAGCAGTGGTTCAGCAGCCCAGTTGCCTGCTTGCCTGACTGACTGCTTTCCTTTAATTTATAATCCTCCTTTCTCTCACTATGGGACTCAAAGGGGCTAATTTGGAAAAGGACACCACATGGGAGCTGTACTACATAATGTTATAGTGTAGTTCTTTGGGGAACTACACTATAATGGGAAAGGCTGCTCCCATTGGCTAATCATGTTACGCCATGATGCTATTCCTGTGGGGTGCTATTCCAAAGTAGAGTTAGCCTGTTTATTTGTACTGTACAGTTGTTCCTCCATGTTCACGGATTTGGCTTTCGTGGATTTAAGTATTCACGGTTTGAAAATATTCTTAAAAAAATAATAATCCAAAAAGCAAACCCTGATTTTGCCATCTTCTATAAGGAACACCATTTTGCTATGGCATTGCATATAATGGGACTTGAGTATTCATGGATTTGGGTATTCACGGGGGGTCCTGGAACCAAACCCCAGTGAAAGTGAAGGGACAAATGTATACTTTATTTTCCACCATGCATGGCACTCTAAATAGTTCACAAAATAAATAAATACAATAACGGTAACTACAATTATTGTACCTCATAATACAGTGGGCCCTTGGTATCCACTGGGGTTTGGTTCCAGGTTTGGTTCCAGGACTCACCATGGATCCTAAAATCCGTGGATGCTCAAGTCCCATTATATACAATGGCATAGTAAAATGATGTCCCTTACATAAAATGGCAAAAATCCAGGTTTGCTTCTTGGAATTTTTGTTGGGGTGAGGATATTTTCAAGCCATCGGTAGTGGAATTTGTGTGTGCCAAATCCGTGGATACAGAGGGCCGAATGTATTAACTGAATTTCATTTTATTTAAGTCTACAGTGTAAATGATTAAATAAGAAAGACACATACTAGTGGGCCAGCACTGAATACCAAAAATATCGGCATCATGCTTGCATTACACAATATGTGTAAGAGTTCTTATTAAGAGAACAAAGATACCTACGGTAACTCACATCAAACTCACAGCAGAAGAATGAAAGACAAACAAAATAACCCAAGACCACCTTCAAGCAACAGAGGGGAATAAGTGTTGAGGGGCAGCTGGGTTCTGCTACTAATCTCCCTGTCCCCAGTAATAGCAAGGAAAATAGGAGACGGCCACTTGCTCTTTAAAAATAAGGCCACCCTTATCTCCTTATTCCCAAAGTTTTTAGCATTCTCTTCTGTAATTTGGCAGTATCTCTTCCCCTTTGCAGGAGAATGATTGGTCTGGTAAAGGTTGAAAGCAGGGAGCAATTTTGCCTCATTGTTAATGTAAATGCATTCTGTTAGCCGCCCCAATTGTTTTTAGCAGAGGGGTGGGGTATAAATAAATTTTATTATTATTATTATTATTATTAGTTACTGTGTCTGTGTGTTTGCTTTGTGAAGTGATCTACAATCTGTAGTAGAGAAGGGTTTGCACACACTGTTCTGCCAGTTACAGCTTACCTTGGTCTACCAAACCATCCATTGCAGCTGTGTCTCTGGTCCGTTTCAGAAGCCAACCAGAAGTCATCTAACTTACTCCAGAAATCAGGCAGGAGGACAGGATGAGAGAGTAGTTTTTCAAAGGAATTGATACCCATGACACCATGACACCACAACATTATGGTGTGTGTGTGTTGGGATTGGGGAGACAACATACATTTACAGTATGGTGAAACTCATGTGAACAAGAAATCAATTATATTCAAGTTACACTCAAATTTGCCTTTAGGATAAAGTGATAGTAATGCCAGGAGTGAATGGGAACCAGTACTGCTTTGTTTCGATGGGCTTGTGAATTGAACATAAAAAGGCAGGAACAACTGTATACAGTCAACCGCTGTTAGTGAACCATTCACCTCATCTAAATCCACCCTATGGACAAAGGAAAGTTAAAGCTGTCTTAAGTATAGGCAAATGGAAATCTTGCCCAGGAATGTAAAATGTGGCATTTTAGTAACACATTGAATAAGTCCACGTAATTCAGCAATCCACTGCTGGGAAGAATCTAGGGGCCCGTCTAGATGCAATGGTATACTGTGAGTGGGTGTGCATTTTCACTCATTCACAGTGATACTGTTTTGACTCCACCATTTTTTGGCCTATTTGCATCCTTTTGCATCTATTTGAATGAATCGGCCACACACTCTGATAAAGGGCAGTAGAGCAAAAATGCACAGCAATGCAAATTCAGATGTCCATACATGCAAAAATGCACTTCTTCGTGCATTTTCCAGGAAACTTCAGGAAAAACCATGAATAATCTTCCAGCGCGGTTTGTGGAGTTTTTGGCCCCCTTCCTTCCAAATGCCACGAATCTCATTCGAATTGTGTTGGATCACATTGTATTCTCTGCGAATTCTATGAGGAGTATTGTCATCATCTGGACAACCCCTAATTAACTTTTCTGAGATATGTTAAGGTGGCTATTCAAATTGAAAAAGTAGCTGTAGGTCCATGATGGAGCACATCCATCCCAGGTACTGATTCCAAGGTGTTGTTCCCATCATTTTCAAATGTAATGATTTTGTGCAGAACATTAGGAAAGTCCTTTGAGACACTGAAGTGTTGCTGTCTGTCGTTCACATGCCTCTTCCTCATGCTTCTCCTCACAGTCCATTTTTCTTCCTCTTCTCCTTGTCTGTCATTAAGTTTTTTTAACACTTCCTCCCCTTAACTTTGTGATTCCTGTCTTCTAGCCAGACAAAGCTTTCCTGATAACATTTTCTTTTTAAATCAGGGGTGAATAAAGTGTGTTCCTCCAGATATCACTGGACTGCAGTTCCCAGCAGCTCCAGTTGTAGATGGTATCACCGAAAATGATTTGGATTCTTGGATCATGGGCTGCGGTTCCATGAGGGGGGACTTCTAGCAAGGGATGGGGTGCATCTCACACCAGTTGGCAGAAATGTTTTTGCCAACAGTCTCAAGAATTGATCAGGAGGGCTTTAAACTGAGTCATATGGGGGAGGGAGACAGTATCCTGGAAGGCAAAAGGGCTGGAGAAAATAGTCAAACTGCCATAAAGAGAACAAGGCAGATCACTGCCCAATATTGCTGACTTTAAGAACAAATAAAACAGAATTTACTTAGAAATTAAAAGATTATCTTTTTAAAAGGGATGAGATTGTTCAAAAAAGCGAAGGAAACCCTTAGCTATTTTTTCAAAGAAAATATGGATAGAGGAACACCAGTAGAGACAGTGTGGGTTACAAGTAAGGCAGTGATCAGAGGATTTTTTATTCAGAAAGAAATAGAACAAAAAAGATTAAGAAGAGAGAGAGAGAGAGAAACATTTAATAGAAGAATTAAAGAAAAAATAACAAAAATTGAAGGGAAATCCCAAAGATAAGACTCTGGCTAACAAAATTAAAACCTTACAAAACTAATTAAGCTTACAGGCAACTACAGAGATGGAAAGGAAATTAAGATACATGAAACAAAAATATTTCAAAAATGCAAATAAACTGGGAAAATGGTTAGCCTACAGAATAAGAAAAGAAAGAGAAAAGAAAATAATATCTGAGATAAAAATAAGCAATGAGTCATATAGACAACAAGGGGAAATTAAAGAACTCTTCTACAATTATTTTGTTAAACTATTTACAGAATCAAAGCAAACGGAGGATAGGGAAAAAGCAATTAAGGAATATTTAATAATGAAAACACCACAGATAACAGAAGAACAAAGGGAAAAACTGAACAAACCAACATCCAATGAGGAGATTTTAAAAGCAATACAGAAAATGAAATTAAGTAAAGCATCAGGTCCAGATGGGCTATCAGCCTTATTTTATAAAACACTTTATGAATAATTATTGAAACCATTAAATCTAATAATGAATATCATCCAAAATGGGAAGAAACCAAGATCATGGGGAGAAGCAAACATAATCTTGATCCCTAAAGAAACAAAAGATCCCAGAGATTTGAAAAATTACAGACTGATCTTTCTGTTAAACCTTGATTATAAGATTTTTACAACCATTTTAGCCGAAAGATTAAAAGGAATTTTGAAAAATTGGATACATGAAGACCAGAATGGCTTTTTGCTTAATAGACACATGAGAAATAATATCAGAATGGTATTGGACATACTGGAATATTATGAGAAACAAAGCCATAAAGGATTGAGTTTATTATTTATTGATGCCGAGAAGGCATTTGATAATATTAATTGGAGTTTCATGTTCGAAGTGTTGGAAAAGATGAAATCAGGGGAGAAATTTATAAGCTGGATCCAAGCCATTTACAAGGACCAAACAGCTAGAATAATTATAAATGGAGAGAAATCTCACACTTGCAATATCTCCAAAGGAACAAGACAAAGATGCCCCTTATCTCCATTGGTTTTCATTATAGTTCTAGAAATTCTAAATAGGAAAATCAGAGCGGACACTTTGATAAAAGAATCAAAGATCCAGAATTATAACTACAAGATAAGGGCTTTCGCGTATGATCTGGTTATTTGTCTAATAGGGAGCCCTGGTGGCACAGTGGTTAAATGCCAGTACTGCAAGTCACCACATTGTAAGTTCGATTCCAGAGGGCTCCAGGGTTCACTCAGCCTTCCATCCTTCATAGGTCGGTAAAATGAGTACCCAGCTTGTGGGGGCAATTAGCTAACACACATTGGAAACTGCTTAATGCAGTGTAGATTGTGTAGATGTGTAAATTGCTATTGCTTAAAAACAAATTGTAAGCTGCTCTATAGCTTTTGTGGCTGAAGAGAGGGGTATAAATACCGAATTAATTTTTTTAAAATTAAAAAAAATTAATAGAGAATCTGCTGGAAAACACATAAAAAATTATTAACAACTTTAATAAAATTTGGAGATTTAGCCAGATTTAAAGTTAACAGGGAAAAGACGTCTATGATTACAAAAAACATGTCAAAACAAGAGGAGAAAGAATTAATGGAAATATCTAAATTCAATATAGTTAAAAAGGTGAGATTTTTGGGGATAATTCTGACTAAGAATAATACAGAATTATTTACAAATACAGTCGTCCCTTCACATTCGCGGGGGTTCCGTACCGCGGACCCCCGCGAATGTGAAAAATCCGCAAATAACGACTCCCCTCCCCCCTCCCTCCCCCGGCCC
Organism: Gambelia wislizenii; assembly: GCA_030847615.1. Classification (NCBI taxonomy): domain Eukaryota; kingdom Metazoa; phylum Chordata; class Lepidosauria; order Squamata; family Crotaphytidae; genus Gambelia; species Gambelia wislizenii. The sequence goes on from JAUMIR010000001.1 coordinate 343,846,166, forward strand.
TCCCTCCCTCCCTCCCCAGGCCTTCGTGGGGCCTTGCTAGGCCCCGCGGAGGTCTCCCCAGCCCTCCCTCCCTCCCTCTCAAGGCCTTCACGGGGCCTTGCTAGGCCCCACGGAGGTCTCCCCGGCCCTTCCTCCCTCCCCAGGCCTTCATGGGGCCTTGCTAGGCCCCACGGAGGTCTCCCTGGCCCTTCCCCCCTCCCTCCCCAGGCCTTCGCGGGGCCTTGCTAGGCCCCACGGAGGTCTCCCCGGCCCTTCCTCCCTCCCTCCCCAGGCCTTCGCGGGGCCTTGCTAGGCCCCACAGAGGTCTCCCCGGCCCTTCCCCCCTCCCTCCCCAGGCCTTCGTGGGGCCTTGCTAGGCCCCACGGAGGTCTCCCCGGCCCTCCCTCCCCAGGCCTTCGTGGGGCCTTGCTAGGCCCCACGGAGGTCTCCCCGGCCCTTCCCCCCTCCCTCCCCAGGCCTTCGCGGGGCCTTGCTAGGCCCCACGGAGGTCTCCCCGGCCATTCCTCCCTCATTCCCCGGGCCTTCGCGGGGCCTTGCTAGGCCCCACGGAGGTCTCACCGGCCCTTCCACCCTCCCTCCCCAGGCCTTCGTGGGGCCTTGCTAGGCCCCACGGAGTTCCCACCGGCCCTTCCTCCCTCCCTCCCCAGGCCTTCGCGGGGCCTCCGGAGGGCCTCCGGGGGTCCCGTGAAGGCCTCACCACCCCTCCCCAGGCCTTTGCGGGGCCTCCGGAGGGCCTCTGGGGGTCTGGCAAAGGCCTCTCCACCCCTCCCCAGGCCTTCGTGGGGCCTCCGGAGGGCCTCAGGGGGTCCGGCGAAGGCCTTGCCACCCCTCCCCAGGCCTTCGTGGGGCCTCCGGAGGGCCTCCGGGGGTCCGGCGAAGGCCTCGCCACCCCTTCCCAGGCCTTCGCGGGGCCTCCGGAGGGCCTCCAGGGGTCCGGCGAAGGCCTCCCCAACCCTCCCCAGGCCTTCGCGGGGCCTCTGGAGGGCCTCCGGGGGTCCGGCGAAGGCCTCCCCATCCCTCCCCAGGCCTTCGCGGGGCCTCTGGAGGGCCTCCGGGGGTCCGGCGAAGGCCTCGCCACCCCTCCCCAAGCCTTCACGGGGCCTCCGGAGGGCCTCCGGGGGTCCCGTGAAGGCCTCGCCACCCCTCCTCGCCACCCCTCCCCAAGCCTTCGCGGGGCCTCCGGAGGGCCTCCGGGGGTCCCGCGAAGGCCTCACCACCCCTCCCCAGGCCTTCGCGGGGCCTCCGGAGGGCCTCCGGGGGTCCCACAAAGGCCTCGCCACCCCTCCCCAGGCCTTCGCGGGGCCTCCGGAGGGCCTCCGGGGGTCCGGCGAAGGCCTCCCCACCCTTACCCAGGCCTTCGCGGGACCTCCGGAGGGCCTCCGGGGGTCCGGCGAAGGCCTCGCCACCCCTCCCCAGGCCTTCGCGGGGCCTCCGGAGGGCCTCCGGGGGTCCGACAAAGGCCTCGCACCCCTCCCCAGGCCTTCGCGGGGCCTCCGGAGGGCGTCCGGGGGTCCCGCGAAGGCCTCCCCACCCCTCCCCAGGCCTTCGCGGCGCCTCCGGAGGGCCTCCGGGGATCCCGCAAAGGCCTCGCACCCCTCCCCAGGTCTTCGCGGGGCCTCCGGCGGGCCTCCGGGGGTCCCGCGAAGGCCTCCCCACCCCTCCCCAGGCCTTCGCGGCGCCTCCGGAGGGCCTCCGGGGGTCCCGCGAAGGCCTCGCCACCCCTCCCCAGGCCTTCGCGGTGCCTCCGGAGGGCCTCCGGGCGTCCCGCGAAGGCCTCGCCACCCCTCCCCAGGCCTTCATGTGGCCTCCGGAGTGCCTCCGGCGGCCCCGTGGAGGCCTCCCCGGGCCTCCCCGCTCCCTCCAGGTCTTTCACGGGGCCTGTGGAGGCCCCGTGTCGTGGTTTTGGGGGGCCCCAGGGGGGGCCCTCCCAAAACCGCGAATAACCAAAACCGCGAATGTCAAGTTCGCGAATGTGGAGGGGCAACTGTAATTATGTTAAAGGCTGGAATTTAATTTTAAAAAAGATATACAACAATGGAAGAAACTAAATTTATCTTTATTAGGAAGGATTTAGTTGGTAAAAATGAATATCTTACCTAAAATGATGTTTTGGTTTCAAAATTTACCAGTTATCATTAATGAAGATCCATTTAAATATTGGAACAAAGAATTATCCAAATTTATATGGCAAGAGAAAAAACCAAGGATAAGATGGAAACTATTGCAGGAGATGAAGGAGAGAGGAGGATTACAAGTACCAAACCTGAAAATATATTACTATGCATGCTGTCTGTCATGGATGCAAAATTGGGTAAATTGAGAAGATAATAAACTTCTAACACTTGAGGGATTTAACAATCAGTTTGGATGGCATGCATATTTAATATATAACAAGGTAGAGGTGAATAAAGAATTTAAACACCACTTTGTAAGAAAAGCTTTGTTTCTAGCATGGCAGAAATGCAGATATAAAATCTCTAGGAAAATACCATTGTGGCCATCAGTACATGAAGCTTTTCATAGGAAAGAGAATTTATGTAAGAATAAATGGTTGACCTACAAAGACATTTTGAAAATAAAAGGAGACCAATGAATAATAAAATCGAAAGAGGAACTAGGGGAAGAACTGTTATGCCATTGGTTCTTATATAGACAATTAAGGGAGAAATTTATTCAGGATAAAAAAAATAGAAGAGATTGAAAAGAACTACACAGAACTGGATGCAATATTGGTTAATGGCAAAGAAAAAATAATCTCAAAATTATATAAGCTACTGATGAAATTGGAAATGGAAGAGGAAACGGTCAAGGACAACATGATTAAATGGGCTCAAAATATGGGGTTTTCACCATCATTGGAACAATAGGATAAATTCTGGAATAAAAATCTAAAATTTACCAAAAATTTCAATCTAAAAGAAAATTATTATAAGATGCTCTGTAGGTGGCATTTGACACCACATAAAATTGCCAAAATGTATAAAATTAAAAAATGATAAATTTTGGAAGTGTGGAGTGGAGGTAGGTACATTTTTTCTACATGTGGTGGCCATGCCCCAAATCCAGAAAATACTGGGGGGAAATTCACATAATGATATCAAAAATAATAACATTAGAGATGCCAATGGGACCAGAATTATATATTTTAAACATGTTGAATGGACTGGATAGGCAAACAGAAAAAATACGGGAGGATATTATTATATATGGTAACTACAGCTAGGTTGATATATGCCAAATATTGGAAAAACCCAGAGATTCCATCAGTAGAAGAATGGTTGGTAAAATTACATGAAACAGCGGCGTTGGATAAACGTATACTCCGACTGAATGACAAAAATGAAAACAAGTTCAGAGATGACTGGAGTTGTATCTTGCCAATTTGGGAAGAAAAATGGAAAAAAGGAGCCATATCAGCCTTTTAATAGAGCTGATTAGGTTAGAATATAAGGATAAATCCCGGCATATAAAGCAATGTTAAGAGAACAAGGTAAAACAGTAGATGTAGGTTGGGTTAAGTTAGAGCAAAACAAAAAAATTTACTTGTAAAGATAATTTTTGGTTTTTGATCAACTAGAATAAATAGAGGTCAGATACTAGACGGATTATAGTAGTACTAGATTTAAGATGTTGAAGATGATGGAAGCTAAGTGTGTGAAGATATTTGTATGTTTATACGTCCTTGTATGTTTACATGTTTTTATGTGAATGGAAAAAAGAAATTAAAAATATAAAAAATTAAAAAAATAGAGAGAACAAGGCAAACAGTGCAAGGACCCAACAGTGGGAGGCAAAAAAAAACTTGCACGGGCAGCAAGTAAAGGGACCACATGGTCTTAGATGTCTCTACACTAATGTACAGAACATGGGAAATAAGCAAGATGAACTTGAACTCCTAGCACAACAAAGCAAATATGATAAAATAGGCATTACTGAAACCTGGTAGGATGAGTCTCATGACTGAAATGTAGAAATAGAGGGGTATAACCTTTTTAAAAGAAACAGGCCAAACAGGAAAGGAGGAGGAATAGCATTATATGTCAGGGATATTTACAACAGTGAAGAGATCTATGACATCAACACTGGCAGCCAGGTGGAGAGCATCTGGATAAAAATTAAAGGGGAGGGAAACAACAGGGATGTTATTGTGGGACTCTACTACAGACCCCCAAATCAGACGGAGGAATTGGATGATGCCTTTCTAGAACAGATGACCACACACGCAGAAAGGAGAAACGTAGTAGTGATGGGTGACTTCAACTATCCTGATATTTGCTAACAATATAACTCAACCAAAACTTCAAGGTCTAGCAAATTCTTTACTTGCCTAGAAGACAATTTCATTGTCCAAAAGGTGGAAGAGGCAACAAGGGGGTCAGCTATTTTAGATCTGATCCTAACCAACAGGGATGACCTGGTTAATGGGGTGCAAGTGGTGGGATCCTTAGGTGAGAGTGATCATGTTCTCCTGGAGTTTGTTATACTGAAAATACTGAAATATTTTCAGTATAATACAGAAAATACTAGGGGGAAATTCACATAATGATATCAAAAATAATAACATTAGAGATGCCAATGGGACCAGAATTATATATTTTAAACATGTTGGATGGACTGGATAGGCAAACAGAAAAAATACGGGAGGATAGATATGGGAGGAAAGGAGAAGCCAGGCATAGTCAGATACGCATTCTAGAGTTTAGGAGAGCTGATTTCAATAAACTCAGGGAGATGCTAGTGGTGATCCCATGGTCAGGATTACTATTTTTTTTAATAATTAATTTTTATTAATTTTTAAAATTAAACAACATACAATTTCTACATAAAACTTTACAAACACGTATAACAGTGATTCCCTCCACCGAGGGAGTTCCCTTTACATTCATCCCTCTTTCCAAAATACCATTGTTTCCAACTCAGGTTTGCTTCCTCTCCCCTTTATTAATACAAATTCTAAAAATGTATTCCATTTTTCACCAAAAACATTCTTATTTAACCCTCCTTTTTTTTCCTTAACCATATTTGTTAATTTCTCATTTATAGCTATATTCCATACTTCATCATACCATTCTTCTATTTTGTATTCACCTTGTATTTTCCATTTCTTTGCTATTATTAACCTTGCAGCTGTCAGCAGATTTGTTAATAAATCCTTAACAATTTGAGATTCTTGTATTTTTTCACAATATGATAATAATGCTATTTCAGGGCTTAAAGGTATATTTATTTCCAGTATTTCACTTATTTCCTTCATTACTCTTTTCCAAAATTTCTGCACATATTTGCAATTCCACCACATATGAATATACGTTCCCAGTTCTTGGCATCCCTCCAACACTGTGCTGAATACTTTTTATCTATTTGATTCAATCTTACTGGGGTTAAATACCATCTCCATATAATCTTATAGTAATTTTCTTTTATTCTTACTGATAATGTTTTCAAATGTTGCATATTCCATATTTTTCCCCACTTAGATTTGTCTATTACAGTTGCTACATCTGTTTCCCAAACATGTTTTAGATAATCTTGTACTTCTTCATTATCCATTAACATTTTATATATTTTACTTGTAATAGTTTTTATAATAATTTTCTCTTGAATAGCTTTTATAATCAATTCCTCAAATTTTGTACTTTTTCTACAACTTCCCTCCTTTAAGCATTTTTTGTCCATCGTTCTAACTGTATCAGTTTAAACCATGTAAATCCTTGCTCCTTTAATATTTTTTCCATATAATTTTTATTTTTTATTTTCCCCATCCATTCCTTCAAACCTTATTATTTCTTGTCCTTCTAATTTTGCTTCCACTTCATTTCTTAAATTTGCTGGGAAACCCTCTAAGAATATTACTGGCGTTAATGGAGATATTCCTGGAACTAATACTTTTTTATATTTATTCCATATATCTAAATTTTTTTTAAGAGACAGACTGTATTGTTTCCCTAAATTTCATTTTTAGTTTAAAAAAATATATATTTCTTAATTTTAACTCTATCTCTTGTTTATTTATTTCCATCCATTCCATTTCCTTTACTTCCGCAACACTATCAATAATATATTTCAATCGATTCGCTCCGTAATATAGCTTCAAATTAGGTAGGCCTAAACCTCCTTTTTTGGGGGATTTATACCATCTATTTTTATTGATTCTTGATCTTTTGCCTCCATTACAATAATTATGTATCATATTTTGCCACTTTTAAAATTCCATCTCTGATACTTTAATAGGCAGCATTCTGAATAAAAAAAAATATTTTTGGTAATATTTTCATTTTAACAAGCTCTATTCTTCCAAACCATGACAATTTGATTTCCCCATATTTCTCTATTCTTTTCTCCATATCTTTCCTTAACATAGTAAAAACATTTTCCTCTAGTTTTTCCAATTCTGCCACAATATTTATTCCTAAATATTTTATTTGCTCTTTTATTTTAATATATTTCTTTTTACTCTTCATATTTTTTTGCTCTGCCTCTGTATAATTAAATATCATCATTTCTGATTTATTCCAATTTACTTGTAAACCTGTCATCTTCCCAAACATTTCCAAATGTTTCTCTATCTCTTGCATTTTTTCCAATGGATCTTGTATTGTTATTAAAGTATCATCTGCAACATATTCAGTTTAATCTCTTCAGTATTTCCTATCCCTTTGATATCTTCATTGTTTCTAATTACATTAGCTAAAATTTCTATTACCATAGCAAATATTATTGGGGAAAGTGGGCAGCCTTGTCTTGTTCCCCTAGTTAAATTTATTTGTTCTATCTTACCATCATTTACTATTACTGTAGCTTTATTTTTTTTATACAATTGGTCAATCACACTCCTAAATTTTTCTCCAAATCCAAATGTTTTCATTATATTTTTTAATGCTGGCCATTCCACACAATCAAAAGCTTTAAATATATCTATAGCTATAAGCCCTGCTTTAATTTTCTTTCTTCTAATTATATCTATTATATTTATTACTCTTCCAGTTAAATTAGCCATCTGTCTTCCTTCTATAAATCCACATTGGTCTTTTTGTAAATATTTGTGCATAAATTTATTCATCCTTTTCGCCATTATTGCTGTTAATATTTTTGCATCTTGATTTATTAATGATATTGGTCTATATGATTCTGGATCTGTCAAATCTTTATCTGGTTTTGGAATTAATATAATCAAAGATTGTTTCCACGATGGTGAGATCTCATCTCGTTTTAAAATGTTATTATATAATTCCTTCATTCTAGATATTAATATACTTTTAAATGTTTTGTAATATTCGGCTCCCAAACCATCTTCTCCTGAGACCTTCCCTAGTTTCAATTTGTTTATAATATCTTCTATTTCCTCTTCTGTTATAGGTTTTTCCCTTAATTCTTTCCCCTCCTCACTAATTATATCCTTACAATTTTCCTGTATATATTTCTCTAAGTCTTTCGGTGGTTCACTTTATCTTTCATCAAATTACTTTTTTCCCCTTTTTCATTTTTAATAATTCCAATCAAACTATTAGATCTCTTTGCTTGTGTGGCTCTTGCTAGCATTCTAGAATTTTTATTACTGTATTTAAAAAAAAATCTCTTTTCATAAATAACAGATTTCTTTTTGCTATTTCTATATCTTCCTTTTCTAACTCTTTTCTCTTTGCTTGTATTAATGCATGGATCTGTTTATCTCTGTTTCTAAAAGATTCTTTTTCTAGACCCTTAATTTCCTCTTCTAGTTTCTTCCTACTTTTTTCCCGTTTTTTCCACAATGTATGTGCTTCCCTAATAAATATTCCCCTTGTTACAGCTTTCATTGAATCCCACAATAATGCTTGATTGCTTTGTCCTACTCTATTTATTTCCCATATTTCTTTTAATTCTACCTGTATTTTTTCTACTATGTTTTTATAACCCAAGATTTTTGTATCCAATCTCCATCTTTTTGCTTGTTTATAATCTTTTGTAATCTTTATATCTGCTGTAACTGCTGCATGATCTGAAATTTTTATAATCCCTATATCTGTGTTTACAATTTGTGGGACCAGATTTTTTGATATAAAAATATAATCTATTCTAGAATAGGTTTTATGTGTTGGCAAATAGTAAGTGTATCTCTTTTCTTCTCCTTTCCATTCTCTCCACACATCCCGTAATCCATTTCTATTTATAATTTTGTTCAAACCAGTTTCATACGTTTTCTTGTCCTCTTTAGTAGGATTAGATTTATCTTTCTGCTTATCCATTACCATATTAAAATCTCCCGCCATTATTATAGATCCCTCACTTATTTCATTTGTTGCTTTAATAACTTATTCATAAAATTCTATTTGACCTTCATTTGGTGCATACAGATTAATCAAAGTGAATTGTTCCTTACCCTTACTTCCTTGTATAATGATATATCTTCCTTTTAAATCTTTTTAAATTTTCTTAACAATAAAATCACATCCTTTCGACAAAATAGTTGCTACTCCTCTTGATTTTGATGTTCCAAAAGCTTTTTCATATGTATTTGCCCATTTCAACTTCAATTCATTCACTCCATCTTTATTTTGGTGTGTTTCTTGAAGGAATATTATATCTGCTTTAGATTTATTTAATAAAGATTCTATTCTTTTTCTTTTTATTACGTTTCCTAACCCTTTGACATTTAAAGTCAGTATTCTCAATCTGCTTTCCATATTATGGTTATTAAATTTCTACTTCTATTAGTCCCCCATAGTGCACAAATACTACAATACTCAAATAAACAATACACAATAACAATAACAATCCCCCCTGCACCACCCTCCACCTTCCCCCGCTTCCTCCCTCCTCCCTACCCCTCCCACATACACATTTCATCACCCCCTCCTAATCCCAGGGATTACTATCCCCGCCATAGCTACAAACTTTGAGGGGGGGGGAGGGGGTGTCACCCATCACTGATGTCACCTTTAATCTCATCTCTCTCAGTTTTTTTTCCAGTCCCTTGACTTTATATCTTCATTTCTCCTTTCCTCCTGTTGCTCCTTTTAGCTCCACTTGGTCTTTTGCTGCTTCTTGTTCTTCCTCTCTCAATCCCAGCATTATCAGCAGTTGTAATCCTTCTTCCAGAGTTTTTATTTTGTAAAATTTCCCAGCATACTTGAACTTCAAAAATATTGGGTATCCCCAACTGTAGCTAATATTGTTTTTTTTTTTTTCAGTATGGCTATAATGGGTTTGATACCTCTCCTCCATTCCAATGTTTTCGCACACAAATCATTGAAGATCATCACTAGTGTTGATTCAACAAGTATTTGGTCACCCAGTTTCCTGATTTCTTTCATAAATGTCTCTTTTTTGTAGTAATTGGCCACTTTTACCAATACATCACTGGGAGTTGTTTTCCTGAATCCAGTTCTTTGAATTCTCTCAAAATCTTCTTGCACCCACTGTAACTGGGGTGTCAGTTGCTGGAACCAGTTTATTATTTTAATTCTCAGCTGGGTTGCTGTTTCTTTTTCAAAATGTGGAACATTTCAAATTCTGATATTTGTCCTTCTGTCCCTATCCTCCTGGGCAATAATCTGTGTTTGTATCTCAGCAATCGTTACTTCATGTCTCTGAAGCCAATCTTTGTTCTCATTTGCAATTTTATTTACTTTTTTAATTTCTTTACACATTCCTGCCATTTCCTGATTAATTTGATGCATGGCACTTTGTAGTTGTTTAGAAACTTCCTGTATTTTTTCTTTTTTCAAATTCTGAATTTTCATTTCGTAGCTCAAGTGTATGAGCTTTAAAACTTTGAAGTAACTTTTCATTATTCTGTGCCAGCAAAGATTGTAAATCCTCTTGCTCTGACAGGTTTTCCTTCTTCCCATTCTTCTGCCCATTCTTTCCTCCCCCTGCTCCAGTCGCCATTTTTTAAAAAATGCTTCGGTCTGTTCTTTTTCCTTCACTTCTTTTAAGCTTTTAATCTTTTCGGTTGCTGTTAAAGTCTCAGCTGAAGCAGCCCTTTCAAGCCTTGAAATTGTTTTGTCAGAGGGTTTATTTTTAGATCTTGTTCATAAGGGAGTTTGCAAGAATCCCCCCCCCCTTATCTCCCCTTTCATCTCTCGACATCAGCTTCCCTCATAAATCCCCAAACTCCGGGCTATCAGCTTTTAGATAAGGCAGAATTTACTCACAGCATTCCGACACAGGAGACCAGTTTCTTTTACTTTAATTAACTGCTTCAACAAGGTGTTTTCTTTGTTTCAAAGATATCACATTGGAGAGAGCTGGATTCTACGGCCACATCCGGTGGTGCGTGACTCCATCCCCCAGTCAGGATTACTAAAAGAGAAGGGACTTCAAGTGAGATGGGACTTTCTCAAAAGGGAGATGCTGAAGGCACAATTTCAAACAGTACCAGTGAGGAAGAAAAATGGGAAGTGTCTCAAGAAACCAAGATGGATGACTAAAGAACTTTCAATGGAGCTAAGTTTTAAACGGAACATGTATAGGAAATGAAAAAAGGGGGAAATTCAAGCAGATAGTGAACACGTGTAGGAGTAAAGTCAGAAAAGCTAAAGCACAGAATGAGCTCAGGCTTCCTAGAGAGGTTAAGAACAATAAAAAGGGTTTTGGGGGGTATGTCTGCAGCAAAAGGAAGAAGGAGGAAATGGTAGGGCCACTACGTGGAGAAGATGGCAAAATGCTAACAGGGGACAGAGAAAAGGCAGAATTACCCAACACCTTCTTTGCCTCAGTGTTTTCACAAAAGGAAAAGGGTGATCAACCTGAGGATAATGGAACAGAGGACACAATAGAGGAAATCCAGCACAGAATAAGTAAACAGGTAGTACAGGAATACCTTCTTAATTTAAATGAATTTAAATCCCCAGGACCAGATGAACTACATCCAAGAGTATTAAAAGAGCTGGCAAATGTAATCTCAGAGCCATTGGCAATAATCTTTGAGAACTCCTGGAGAACAGGAGAAGTCCCAGCAGACTGGAGGAGGGCAAACGTTGTCCCCATCTTCAAAAAGGGGAAAAAAGAGGATCCCAACAATTATTGTCCAGTTAGTCTGACATCAATACCAGGGAAGATTCTAGAGCAGATCATTAAACAGAGAGTTTGTGAACATTTAGAAGGCAGTGCCATAATCACAAAAAGTCAACATGGGTTTCAGAGAAACAAGTCATGCCAGACTACTCTGATCTCTTTTTTTGATAAAATTACCAGCTTGGTAGATGAAGGGAACGCTGTGGATATCACATACCTTGATTTCAGTAAGGCCTTTGACAAGGTTCCCCATGACATTCTTGCCAACAAGCTTGTAAAATGTGAGCTAGACAAGTTAACTGTTAAATGGATTTGTAAGTGGTTGACCGGCTGAACCCAAAGAGTGCTCACCAGTGGCTCCTCTTCGTCTTGGAAAGATGTGACCAGCGGGGTGCCACAAAGTTCGGTCCTGGGCCCAGTGCTGTTCAACATCTTTATCAATGACTTGGATGAGGGAATTAGGGGCATACTTATCAAATTTGCAGATGACACCAAATTGGGAGGAGTAGCGAATACCCTAGAGGACAGGATCAAAATTTAAAATGACCTGGATAGACTGGAGAGCTGGGCCAAAGCTAACAAAATGAAATTCAACATGAAGAAATGTAAGGTACTGCACTTAGGGTGGAAAAATTAAATGCATAGATATAGGATGGGGGAGACCTGACTGAATGAGACTACATGCGAAAGGGATCTAGGAGTCCTAGTAGACCACAAGTTGAACGTGAGTCAACAGTGTGATGCAGCAGCAAAAAAGGCCAATGCGATTTTGGGCTGCATCAATAGAAATATAGTGCCTAGATCAAGGGAAGTAATAGTGGCTCTCTATTTTGCCTTGGTCAGCCCTCACCTAGAATACTGTGTCCAGTTCTGGGCACCACAATTCAAAAAGGATATTGAGAAATTGGAGCGTGTCCAGAGGACGGCGACTAAAATGCTGAAATGTCTGGAAACCATGCCTTATGAGGAAAGACTTAGGGAGCTGGGTATGTTTAGCCTGGAAAAAAGATGGTTAAGGGGTGATATGATAGCCCTGTTTAAGTATTTGAAGGGGTGTCACATTGAGGATGGAGCAAGCTTGTTTTCTGCTGTTCCAGAGACTGGAACATAGAGCAATGGATGCAAGCTCCAGGAACAGAGATTTCAACTCAACATTAGGAGGAACTTTCTGACAGTAAGAGCTGTTTGGCAGTGGAACACACTCCCTTGGGGCGTGGTGGGGTCTCCTTCCTTGGAGGTCTTTAAACAGAGGCTGGATGGCAGGGATGCTTTGATCATAATTTCCTTCGTGGCAGGAGATTGGACTGGATGGCTCTTGTAGTCTCTTCCAACTCTACAATTCTATGATTCTATGATTCTTTTATATTCCCCATCCATTTTTTATCTGTTATGTTTAGGATGTACAGTTCTGGTTTCAGTTGAAAACTAATCTCCAAAATTTTAGATATCATATCATGAATTTTAGCCCACATATTTTTTGCTTTTTTGTATGACCAACAAACATGGTAAAAGGTCCCTCTACATGTTTCACATTTCCAGCATTTTTCATCCTTACAATTTGTTATTCTAGCTAATTTTACAGGTGTTTTATACCATCTTTAGTACATGTTATAGTAGTTTCCTCTTAGATCGTTGCATAAAGTGAATTTTAAGTTAATATTCCAAGGTTTTTCCCAGTCCGTCATTTGAATCATATGGCCAATATTTTGCATCCACTTAATTTGGCAATCCTTAATTGTCACTGACTCCATCTCTCTCTTTAAGAACAATTTATATAAATTAGAGATAAAGTGATTATCTTTTAAAAATATAATCTCATCTAGATCTGTTCTTTCTTTGCTCAATCCAATCAATTTAATAGTCATTTTAGTTTTTTTGTAGAGTTGTCTGTGAGTGAACTATTGGCTGTTTATTCCCTCCAAAATAAGTTCTTCCCTTGAATTTATTTTTGGAATATTGTTTTCCCAAATTATTAACTCTTTAAATGTTAACCAGTCTGACTAGTTCATTAAATCTCATTTTATGAAAGCCTCGTGTGGTGAAGCCCAGTCTGGTATTTATCTATAAAAGGCATTTTTAATCTTCAACCACATTTTTAAAAGTGCTTTTCTAGTACAGTGGTCATCAAAATTCTTATTTCCCTCCCATTTATCAAACCATAGATACACATGCCAACCATACATTAAATCAACACCTTCTAGTGACAATAGTTTTTTATCCTTAAGACAAATCCAAACTTTTATCCATGTCATACTACATACTTGATAGTAAATGTTTACATTTGGAATATTAAGACCTCCTCTGTCTTTTGCTTCCTATATCAATTTCCATTGTAACCTAGGTTTCTTCCCAATCCGTATAAATTTTGATAAATCTTTTTACCATAATTTGAAGGGTTTGTCATTTGTTATGATAGGTAAATTTTGAAATAGAATTAATATTTTTGGAAGTACATTCAGTTTCAAGATTGAAATCCTCCCTAATAATGATAATTTCAAATTTTTCAATTTTCCCAAATCCTTTTTAATTTCGCTCCAGATTTTCTGATAATTATTAAATAATTCTGATTTTTTGGGGGTCAAATTAATTCCTAGGTATTTTACTTTTTTGTGTTTTGAAAGGCTAATTTATTTGTTAATTGAACATCTTTTTTTTCAACATGTTTTTTTGTGAGTAACATAGTTTCAGCATTTCTTTTTTATATTTATTTATTTATTTATTTATACCCCGCTTTTCAGCCACAAGGCTATCAGAGCGGCTTACAAACTGTTTTAAGCAATAGCAATTTACACATCTACACTGCATTAAGCAGTTTCCAATGTGTGTTAGCTAATTGCCCCCACAAGCCGGGTACTCATTTCTAATAGCTTTTCAATACTTTCCAATGGTCCTTCTAAAAATATTACCAAGTTGTCCACGAATGCTTTAAGTTTATATGTTTCACCTTTCATTTTTTTGTCCATGTATATTTTCCTCTTCTCTAATTCTCCTGTTAATTATTTCTAAAACCGCAATGAAAAGAAGCAGAGATAATGGGCAAGCTTGGTGTGTCCCTTTTGTAATTTCATAAGGATTTGATTCTTCATCATTGATAAATATTTGTGCTTGTTGTTTTTGATATATCACATCAATCCATTTATAGATGTTTTCTCCAATTTGCATTTTTAATAAAATCTCTTTCATGAATTGCCAACTAACATTATTGAATGCCTTTTCAGCATCCATAAATATGAAGGCTATTTTCTTTCCAGGATGCTTGTCATAATATTCTAGCAGATGCAGAATCATTCTTATATTTTGTTTCATATGTCTTTTCAGGAGAAAACCTGATTGATCTTCGTGTATCCAATTATTCAAAATCTTTTAAAATCTTTCTGTAAGAATTGCTGAAAAAAAATTGTAGTCCGTATTGAAAAGAGAGATTGATCTATAGTTTGTTGGTTCTTTGGGATCTCTTTCTTCCTTTGGTATTAATATTACAGTTGCTTTTCCCCAGGACTTAGGCTTATTTCCATCTAAAACCTGATACATCATTTCTTTCAATTGATTTGCTCATTCATCTATGAATTTTTTATAATACAGAGAAGTAAATCCATCTGGTCCTGGTGCTTTTCCTGATTTAGCCTTTTTGATGCTTTCCAATACTTCCATAATTGTAATTGGTTGATTTAAAATATTTTTCTGTTCTGTTGTAATTTTGGGAATATCTTGACCATCTAAATAGTCTTTAATTTCTTGATATTTTTGAGGGGTAATTTGTTTTTCTGTGTATAATTTTTTAAAGAACTTTTCAAAAATCTTCTTTATCTTTTCTTGTTTGATATGAGATTTATTACCTTCCTTCACTTCTAGGTACAAAAATATACTCACAAACATATATAGTACTGTATGCACAAAATACCCCAATTTAAATGGCAGAATGCACTGTGTGGCGCTGATGACTGAGAACAGAGCAGATAGCTTGGTTGTCCTTAACAGCAGAAGCCTGATTCTTTTCTGATAGCTGCTTTTGAATTTTAAGGTGGTGAAATATATCCATAAATTGTTTACTTAAGAAAAAAATAAAGTATGAAACCCTCAAGTTCAGCACAAGATGTATAGCTAGAAGTAGCATGTATATATATATCATTGCCATCAGGGCCGGTTTAAGGAATTTTGGGGGGCCCTGCAACACTTTATTTGGGGCCCTCCATATATTTATCTCAGGTCAATGTAACCTAGCCTATTCACAGCACAGGATGTTCAAGATAATTTGCATAATAATAATTTGCGACCAATAATTCATTTTAAAAAACTATATTATAGGCACGAACATATTTTTTTTTGTTTACTTGCAATTAACATAATGGTGTAGATTTCCTCAAAGAAAAGAAAGAGTGGACCACAAACTGAACATGAGTCAGCAGTGTGATCCAACAGCTAAAAAAGCCAATGCAATTCTAGGCTGCATCAATAGGAGTCTAGTGTCTAGATCAAGGGAAGTAATAGTGCCACTCTGTTCTGCTTTGGTCAGGCCTCAACTGGAATACTGTGTCCAGTTCTGGGCACCACAATTCAAGAAGGATATTGAGAAGCTGGAACGTGTCCAGAGGAGGGGAACCAAAATGGTGGGAGGTCTGGAAGCCATGCCCTATGAGGAGCTGCTTAGGAAGCTGGGTGTGTTTAGCCTGGGGAAGAGAAGGTTGAAAGGGGACATGATAGCCATGTTTAAATATTTGAAGGGATGTCATACTGAGGATGGAGCAAGTTTGTTTTCTGCTGCTCCAGAGACTAAGACACGGAGCAATGGGTTCAAACTCCAGGAAAAGAGATTCCACCTAAATATTGTTAGGAAGACTTCCTGATAGTAAGACCTGTTCCACAGTGCAACATGCTGCTTCAGAGTGTGGTGGAGTCTCTTTCTTTGGAGGTTTTTAAACAGAGACTGTATGGCCATCTGTCGGGAATGCTTTGATTGTGTATTCCTGCAGGGCAGGGGGTTGGACTAGATGGCCCTTGTGGTCTCTTCCAACTCTGTGATTCTTTGATTCTACTCCCAGGTCAGTCTTTTTAATCAGAAGTATTACTAGAACCAGAGGGGCCTAGTGGTTTGAATGTTGGACTAGGACTCCGGGAGACCAAACTCTTGGATTATAATACAGTAATAGTGGTTTAGCTAACAATTTGCTGATATTTCATCCTGATAGTAAAAATTTGCTTTCTCCTTCTCCCTAATGGTAGGACTAGGACTAGAATGTTGGACTAGGGGTCCATTTACACTACAGAGCTATAGTGCTATTATTCCCCTTTAACTGCCACCACTGCTTCCTATGGAATCCTGGAATATGTAGTTTGGTGGTACACTGGAGTTCTCTGGCTGAGAATTTTAAACACCCCCTTCCTACACTGTAAATCCCAGGATTCCATGGAGTGAAACCCTGGCAGTTAAAGTGGTATCAACATTCTATAATTGTGTACATATTGTGAAAGGGCTCTATGACTCTGGGAGACCTGGGTTCAAATCCCTGCTCGGCCATGGAAACCTACCTTGGGCAAATCACATTCTCTCAGCCTCAAGAGAAAGGCAGTGGCAAACCCCCTTTGAATAAATCATGCCAAGAAAATCCTATGATAGGTTTGCCTTAGGGTCAGAAACAACTGAAGCACACAATATGCACAATGATAGATAGTTGCAGAGTTGCCTGACAAAAATATAAAACAATTCCCTCCTTCCCAAAGCCACATGGACTCAGACAGCATGAACCAGCCAGAACATTATGAAGCTGTGCCTTAATTCATCATGGGAGGGAACACATAGTTCAGAAGTAGAGCACATGTTTTTCACTTAAACAGACCAGGTTCTACTCCCAATATCTCTAAATCAGGCTGGAAAAAGACTCCCTTTGAAATCATGCTATCAGTAAAAACAACCGTGGCTGAGCTGTCAGACTCTGACCCAGTACAGAGAGCTCCCAATTTACCTTCAACTTCCATACAACCAACTGACATACTTCTGTAGACTTAGTTTTGCACCCATACGCCACTAGTTGCTACCCAAAGCACTAGTGTAATGCAGCAACCAAACTGGCAAATAATAGAATTACAGCATAGCGTTGGAAGAGACCACTAGGGCCATCTAGTCCAAACCCCTGTCCTGCAGGAATACACAATCAAAGCATTCCCATTTCTGATTGCACTAGTTAAGGGTGGAAGACTGGTTTGAGCATTTGGACTACAACTCTGGAGGCTAGGGTTTGAATCCCCACTCAACCATGGAAACCCACTGGTGGCACTGGATTACCTTAGGCAAGACACTCTCTCAGCCTCAGAGGTAGGCAAAGGTAAACACCCCCCTGAACAAATCTTGCCAAGAAAACCCCATGATAGATTTACCTTAAGGTTGCCATGAGAGGGAGGAAGGGAGGGCCCTCTTTTGGGAGAGGAGGAGGAGGGTGTCCATCTTCCTCCCCATCTCCTTTGCTGGAGGGAGGCCCCCCTTCCTTCGCTGCCCCCCTTCCTTCCCTTCTTTGCTGCAGGGGGTGGGGGGTCTTCCTCCCTCCCCGGGGCCCCTTGGCTTGGCTTGGCTTTGCAGCATCGGCGGCATTGGCATCAGGACTGGACCACAATGGCAGCATTGGCGGCATTGGGGAGGGTGGTCCCGGGCACCTCCTGAATGGGCCATGGCAGCTCAGGCGGGCAGGGGAAGCGAGGAAGAGGAGATGTGGAGGCGGTGGCAGCAGCAGTACTAGGCGCGCCCCACCTTTGGGGCTTGTGGGCGTGAGAGGGGAGACGCCTCACGGGCATTGGCATTGGCTCCATCCCCATCCTCCTCCTCCTCCTCCTCCTTTCCCTCCCTTTGTCATGGTGGTGGTGGGGAGGCACGTCGGTCTACCTGCTGGTGCTCACAGTGCCCAGAGTTGCCGCTGCCACAAGTTGGGGCTCTGCACGATGGGGGCCCCTGCAAATGCTGATGCCGTGGGTGCCTTAAACCGACCCTGATTGCCGTGGGCTACTTTGAAGCCCATTGTGTGCTGTAGGTCAAAAAGTAACATGTACTTTCTGAGAAACATGTTGCCACTAGAAGTGTATCCCTGCTGGTCAAAGGTGGTGGTTATACTTGAAAAGCATGAGGTCATTCTTTTCCAGCCTAGTGCTGTAGCCTTGATATTTTGGCCTTTGATTTCCTGCATTCCTGACTATTGGTCATGCTGGTTAGGGTGGTGGGATTTGAAATCCAAAATATCTAAAAGCTACCAGGTTATAGGAGGCTACATTAAAGCAAGGCTTGCAACCACTGCTTCCAAACTTTACCACGGCCAAACATAATGGAACATACCCCGAATAAAAGATAAATTGATTTGAACAGTAATTTTTGAAAATTTGTGAAGACACCCCAGTCAGGAAGCTCACCCATAACTATATTATCACTTGCCAACAAGAATAGGAACCTCCCTGACTCCACCAGTCAACTCTGTCCAGTGCCACCTAGTGACTAAACTATATGATACCATTATCCACACAGAGAGTAATTAGCTTGCACACCTCTTTCCATCCTCGGATCTGGAACTATTCTAGTGATAATACCACCTTTACCATCAAGCCACTTTTTAATCACCCTTCATTATGCAATCTGTAGGGAGGCACTTCTGGGATTTGCAAGTGAGATTCTTCTTTATACTTCCAACTGTGTTTTGGACTTTTGTCAGAACAGTTCATTTCAGTTATTTCTGTTGAACAGATAAGGAGTGGTAGAGTATGTTTTCCATGTACACGAAATCTAGAGATCTAGCAAACAGTAGGCTACACTGAAATTATTATTGTACACTGGTACATTTACTTTTGGTGAAATGCTCACAACCAGGATTTGAGGTAGGGGGTGTGGGGTTGGGGGTGATACAAGGAAGGAAGCATTTTTGGCATTAGCTGATGTGCCTGGAGAAGAGAATGGTAACACTTGCTGATTACATTCTGATTTGAACCAATTACATCTGCATAAAACTTGGATTTGATTAGTTCTTTCTTGTTTTCTTGGGCATTATACTTTCAGATTTTGTTGATTTTTTAAAATCAATAAGCAATAATATTTGATTCAAAACATAGTACCACTTCTCTTTCTTCTCTATTCCTGCACTTAATATGTCTGTTCTCTGCAAGCAACACAGTAGCAGACTGTAAAGTAACATATTGATGTTGACCTGTCATGGAGCTTCTAGCTCACTACCTTGCCCCTGGTCCATCCAGGAAGTAGTGAAAGAGAGGTAGAGAGGGAAAACCTAAATATCATATGTTCTGAGGAGGAGGTGATATGCAACTGTGTGGCTGAATATTAACAGCATATTTATGTTTTGTTTGACTGCTAAGGGTTTACTTAAGTTATCATATGAGTCAGACCTAAGGCGGTCTGAAATGAGAAGAGAAAAAAGTGGAAGAGCAGGTATCTACCTATATATTTTATGCTAGGGTATTTACTTTTCCAGTCACGTGTATTTTGTTAGAGAGAGAGGGAGCTGCCACCTACTTTTCCTGCAAGTATCTACCTGAACACAGTGTGGGTAGTGATGCCAGTGTGGGTAGTGGGTAGTCTTGTGTAATTCCCTGCTGCTGATCAGCAATAAATGATGTGAGGAAAGTGGGAGGTAATATAGTTAACATGATGACATCATTTTCTGTATTGTGTCCAGCTAGACAAAAAGGGAAGGAGAAGATAGAACAGTGACAGCAATGTCCTTTTCATAATGTCTAAGTAAACTACCTCTTCATCCAAATACAAGCAACCTGGCTGTTTTGAGTCAGTAATCTATGTACAATTAGAGATCTGAGTATGGTATCTTTAGTGAGAGGATGTGTTGTGAATATTTTTAAATGTGTGTTGTGAATATTTTTAAAGGCTCAGATGGTTTTGCAGTGAGTAACCAGAAAAACATCCTGATTAGTTTTCAACATAATTGTTTCCCGGGAAGGTTTCATGGGCATGTTTCAGATTTAAATGGAATGTGTGTGGCACTATCCACTGGTCACAGTGAAGTGAAAGTCTTAATAAACAATTACCTTCATAGTGGTTAACTTGGTTAATCTGTTAACCATTAAAAAAACATATTTTACCCTTAGAAGTGGCAATTTGTTGTGCTGAAAGCTGTCATCCTTCAGATGATAGCTGAAATTAATGCAGGATAAGATTTAAAATTGCAGTATCAATCCTTGAATACAACTTGCTTGTCCCCTCACTAGAAGAACATTTCATTAGAATTCATATTAAAACAGTGTTAAGGTAAATTATCAATTTTTTGAGGGTGAACAATCCCTAGGACAAACACCTTTAGGCAATATTATGCCACAGTAATTGTATTATATAGACTGTTAATCTCCCAAACTCGTATGAGGAAGGGTTGGATACAAGAGGAATTGTTGTTGTTGCTGCTGTTACAAGGAAGTAGAATTTACTTTGGCACAGAACTACTTCCAGAATCTGAACTTTAAAAAAAAAAAAAATGGAATACACGTTTTGAAATGTTGCACTGTCTGTGGAAACTGTGGTGCTGTCTGTTGTCATAAGCTTAGACATATCCTCTGCCTCTTAAAGAGACTTGAGTGTGTAATGTTATCTTTGAGAGACAAGAGATGGCTCATTGGGTTGCTGAGGATGACTGACTTGTTGCTTTTGTCTCCTGTACCAATTTGCTACTGTTATACTCCCTTGCTTTTTTGCTGAACTCATTTCTTCCCTACCTACTCTTGAATTGTGCTGCATCCTGTCCTAATGTATATTTAGAGTGTTAGTACTTCTTTTGTTAAAAAAAAATACATGGACTTTCATTTAAAAAAAACTATGATCCTTATGAGGGAGGCTGAGAAATTTTAAACATACCAAGTGGTTTGAAAGTTGATGTGACTGAATGGTGCATATTACAGTACTCTGTTTGTGGAAGTGGTGTGATCAGCTCCATGTCCTGGTATGAAAAGACTGCATTAAGATGGACATGCTGGACTCATATGTTGTTTCAATGGGCCTGTGACCCTAACTTAATGTATTAATTATATAGTTCTTCCTCTCTTATATAGTTAGTCTCTCTGCTAATGCCCCTTGTTATGGGAGAGAGGCTTGTGTACCCTAATGATGTTTTGAGCTATGCTGGTAGTGACATAATAGCCATCAGTAGGGTCTCCCATGCCAGACAGGTCAAAACCAAAGGGTCTGACAAAGTGCGTCAAAGGGCAGGATGGGCTCTCTAGCCTTATGGCAACCGTCCTAGGAGAAGGAAAACTCTAATCCCAAACCTGGGCAGATGGTGCTTGTCCAACCCTGTAAGGTCAACCATCTAAGAGAAGGAAACTCTAATCAAACCTACGACCTGAGGACCTCACTGCTACGTCCATGCTTGCAAGGCCACAGCAGATGAACCTTTGGTTTAAAGGGTGAGGCCAGTTCTGTGCATGCTGCGCTCCACCAGAAAAATCCATTGCACAGGCTCGAAGGATAGTTCTTCCACAATTATGTAGTCAGGGGTATACTGAACTTTCTGAAAATGGAGCAATTGTGTTCCTCTGGATGTTTTTGAATTGCAATTCTCATAATCCCATAATTATCATTGGCTAGATTGGCTAGCGCTGGTGGAAATTATATGAGGAGTGGTTTAGGGAGCTGGGCATATATAGCCTGGAGGAGAGAAGGTTAAGAGGGAACATGATAGCCATGTTTAAATATTTGAAGGAATGTCATACTGAGGATGGAGCAAGCTTGTTTTCTGCTGCTCCAGAGACTAGGACACACAGCAATGGATTCAAACTACAGGAAAAGAAATTCCATCTAAACATTAGGAAGAACTTTACTGTAAGAGCTGTTTGGCAGTGGAATGTGCTGCCTCGGAGTGTGGTGGAGTCTCCTTTGGAGGTTTTTTAACAGAGGCTGGATGGCCATCTGTCAGGAATGTTTTGATTGTTTATTCCTGCATGGCAGGGGGTTGGACTGGGTGGCCCTTGTGGTCTCTTCCAACTCTATGATTCTATGATAGTAGGGAAAAAATCTGCAAAGCTATAGTTGCTCATCTGAGAATTAGAATATTATTTCCAGTACCAACACTGTGGACTGGAACAAGGCAGCTGCCTAATTTACTTTAGTGGAACAGGCCTAATGTTTGACGTCTATTGCTATAAATCCCTCTGGGTCTTCCCACCCTATTTGTTTATAGTTTGAAGAAAAGCAGGTGGCTTAGAGTAAAACAGAAATATGTTCTTTTTCAGGCACTTGTGCCTGTGCCTTGCTTCTATAGCTATGTATTCATTCAGATTGCTATCCCCTTGTGTAGTGATAGAAAAGAACACGAATTTTACAGTGAGCCTTACTTGCAGAGTCCAGTAATTTTTCTGTGGATGCCCAAGCACTGCCAGCTATGCCGCAAGATACTTGGGAGCCAGATAACACAACCATTAGCACTCCCTGTTCCTCACCCAGCTTTGCAGCTATGACACACAGGAGAATAGCCGCAGTACTTTAGAGATGTACTAGGGTTTTGGTTCTCTCCTAACAGTGACAAAGTGTAATTTGTCTTCTGTTAGGGAAGTTTTCTGTTGTGATCTTATTGGCTGAATCTTCTAGAATCATGCTGTTGTCTGCCGGTGATTTTAAAGTGAAAGGAGGGAATGATCAGTGAAGTGTTTATGCTTTTGTTAGATCTGTTGCATTTGTATTAGTTAACATCATTAATGCCATGTTAGTTGAAAGATGAAAGTGAGCTAGTCCCTTCAGAGCCCACCAATTCATTTCTTTGTCTTTTATACTATATCTAATTCAATTTTTAGAGGATTTAAAAAATTCTCTCTAATTCAAGTTTAGGCAAAGTACAGTCTGTGGGCTGTTTGTTGTCCCAAAGCATCATCCTTGAAGTCCCCAGAGCTCCCCCAAATTAGAATGATTCCCCCCCCCAACTCCTCAACCCCCTGCAAAACACAGTGGGGGAGGGCTTAACTTTTTCCCCATCTGTAAACAGACATGAACACAGAAATTTGCAGGGTTTGACTAGAGTTGTATTTGAAAGGATGATTACTTATCTTGAATTCCTCACATAGTGGCGGGTAAGGAGGAAAATGACTGGGAAGAAAAGAGGTATACCTCATCCCTCCCTCCATTGCTTCTCTGCTCAGAATTATAGCTTCCCAAGATTGTCTTTCATATTTTTTAAAAAAAGAAAAAAGTCATGCCTCGCCTCCTCCTCTTCGTCTTCATACATGTAGTTGTAATGTGTGGTTTGCTGTCCATTGAATTCAAAACAACTATTTCGGCTTTGGCTACAGGTGGAATTTTGATGGACTAAAAGGAGGCCTGTCAGCAAATTGATCTATTGGCTGTTGCAAGGACAGGACCTACCTTCCTCATGATAGGGCCTAGGGATTGGTGAGTACTAGGTCCAGCCCAATACTGTTTCAGATTAGAACCTTCCTGATGAAGCATTTCAGTCCCTTGGTTTAGACTGCGTACAATTTTTCTAAAGTGGAATTGCGGTTTGCATTCAGAAGAGATGGGCATGCAATATCCTAGCTAGCAGTCAGAAAAGCTCTGTTGAGAGCTGTGATGAGTTGATGGCATGAATTGTTTGTTTTCCTGGGGGAAGACATTCCCATGTCTCCTAGAAGACAGAGAGTGGGGTGCCCCCTTCCGTTTCTAGACACATGTTTGGCAGCCATTATCCTGAATGGACATTAATCAGAAGTTATTTGAGATGTTGCTGTTTCCTTGGACTTCCTTTGCCCTTTGCAGTTACAGTACTTTGTCTCTTGTATTTTACTGCTGAGTGGCTAGTCTGTGGCCTATAGAATCCATAGCCACTCTAGCTAGGCCTGAAGAAAGCTGATGTGAGGTGGCTTAAGGCCGAAAAAGAAAGGGTGTATTCTGCTTTGTGGGTGATAAGAGTAAGAAGAATTGGATTTTCAGATAGTGTACAACAGCAATGCTCTATAAGAGGAAAGGAACAGCAAAATGAATCACCAAAAATGTGAAGAAAAGGGGTGAGAGGGGGAGAGAAATTCCTCTCATACTTTCTGGCTAAGGTAGCTTGCTTGCCCTGTGACCACCATCTGGTTTTTGTTCAGGGCACATCTCTGGCAGTTCAGGGTCCCCCTGTTGCTATGAGGAAGAACTAAATGGCTCTTTACAGAGCCTGCTAGGATCACTAAACCCATGGGTGCTGACAGCACACAGAACTTATCCAGTTGCTGCTGGCATGTCTTAAGGAGGATCATCAACATGCACAGGGGCAGCCTATGCAGTTTTTGAGACCAAAGCAAGATAATGAAATAGGGCATTGCTCTGGATCATGAAATTCATGACTATGATGGATTATCTCCACCTATCCAACTTGTTTTTGTGGCTGTCCTTTCCTATTTCCCACTATCCCTTCTTTCTTCTTTCCCATTATTATGACAATCCAATCTGAAAAAGTCTTTGCATCAATCTTTTTATGTTTTTGTAGGAATTTTTTTTTGGGGGGGGGAATTAGGATTTTTTTTTATTGGAATAAGACCATTGGCCTAAGCCATTAAAGATACCAACACACACTATATATGTGTTTGTTAACTCCTAGTTTCGTTTGCGAAGAAAAGCCAGAGAGAGAGAGTTTTAATGTGGAGATACAACAGATCCATTGCAAAAAAAAAAAAAAAAGCCGGGTGAGCTGGAAAACATTAGTGGCAGTTACAAGCATGCAGTTATGATTGAGTTTTTATAGGAAAGAATGCAGGCCTTCAGAGTTTTCTCTGACTGATTTTCAGTCATGTCAGAGGCCATCTTCTTATATTTGCATCAGTTGAGAAGTGACCCAGAATGGAAGCAATGATTTTCAGATTTGAAAAAAAAAAACACCAGTTCTTAAGTGTAGATTTCTCAGATAGATACACAAAATATAATTCTACCAGGACCATGGAATTTGTCAGCATTCAACTTGCTTTCACTACTTGATTTTACTCCAGCTACAATCCTCCAGGCTGCTGTTTATATGCGTCTGTCAGTCTGTGAGACAACCTCTTTCACAGAGACCTTCCCCACAGTGCAGGCCAGGCATCTCAGGAGCTAGGGGTTGGGAGGGGGAAGAAACATTAGGGAAAGCCACATATTTCCATTGTTTCCATGACAACTAGTCCATTAAGGAGACAGAGATTAAACCTCCCCAGCTGCTACCTAGTCTCCCCCCCCCCACACACAATTCTGAGCTGCTTTGTATCATGAGTACACAGACTTTGGATGTGCTAATATCGGAAAGGTGATGAGGGGGGAATGGTTGTAAGTTTTAAGAAGTAAATCTGTTTTGAAACCAAAACTGTGGCAATCTTATATATTGGTTTTGTATGTGTCTCAACATCCTGAATTTTATGAGGAAATGGCTTAAGTGATGCATTCCAAAAAAATGTCAATATGAGGTAGGAGGCTAGGCAGTCCCAGGACTGACCAGAAGAAAAGTCTGATCACTTAATTGAACTGATGAGCTATGCCAGTGCAATTAGTGGAAAGGTAGCATATTAGATGTTTTTAAAAAAACCCAAATCTTTCAAAACACTGCTGATGGTTTCACATCACTCTTGATATGTTTGTTTCATGCTTTTTCTAAATGATAAAATGGCAAATCTGGCTTGGCTCTCACCTCAGGGTCCGTCTATACAATTAAAAAAAAATCCGTTTGGGGGTAAAAAATATGAATAGGCAGTCGTTTGTATGCATACGATCCACCTACACTATTTTTTACCCCCCTAAACTCCATATGAGCCCCCTTCCCCAGCTGGATGGAATGAGCAAGCCAAGCGGCGGTTTTAAATCTCCCGCTGCTTTTTTTTAAAAAAAATATTTAAAAAGGTGCCTGCTTTGTGGACATTTAGTTTTCCCTATTTACAATGTAAAATAAAAATAAATATATAAAATTCACAGACTTACCGGATGCTCACTTAGCCAGGAATTCAACATGGCGGCCACTCCCAATTCCCCTCCTTGCTAGCCCTGCCCCCTCTACTCGGCCAGCCAATCAGATTACACTGCCTGTTCATATGTGTGCAAACGGGGCGTACAGACTATCAGCCATTCAAACAGCTGTACGAATTTTATGTTGAGATCCGCTACACCTTCCGAACGCCGAATCCACAAAGTTTAAGGGGGATTCGCTAGTCGCCCTTCTGAATGACACGTATGAATCCGAACAGCTGTGTGTACGGAAGAGCGATCTTCTGAACGGCATACGTATTTTTTTTTACCGTGTAGACAGGACCTCAGTTCATACTCTCCATCTTTACTTCATCCCAGGGTTTCCTAAAAAACAGGATGGGGTTCCTGTAACCTTAATGGTTGTGCAAAAGAGGAAATTTCATCAGGTGGAGCTTCTATGACAAGTGTCTGCTAATGAAATTCCCTCTTCTACACGACTTAAAGGTATAAGAGCCCTGTGCTGTTATCACTTGGCAACTGTAGATCAATCCCAGATATAAAATCCCCCTCACAT
This sequence comes from Gambelia wislizenii, assembly GCA_030847615.1. Taxonomy (NCBI): domain Eukaryota; kingdom Metazoa; phylum Chordata; class Lepidosauria; order Squamata; family Crotaphytidae; genus Gambelia; species Gambelia wislizenii. The sequence continues at coordinate 343,872,616 of JAUMIR010000001.1, forward strand.
CCATTGTACTGTGATGGACAGAGTATTGGATGGGCCGTGAAGATCCAGGTTTACATCCCCATTGTCGTGTGACTCACGGGTTGCTGTTGGCTGCATGGAGCTAATCAGATCTTCACCTAATGGACTGAGATATGAATGAGATTATTGCGTCTGGACACAGCTGCTTCTCTCATCCCTTCACCCAAGTGGGGAAACAACCAGGAAGCTGCATTTAACTATAGCTTCTCAGTGTGACCAAACCAAGAAACACTGGCTTTCAAACAAGCCAAGGGTATAACGCCAGATGAATCCTATACTGAATAGTGGCTTTCCTGACTTGTTTCTTGTGATGGGAGAAAATTGTTCATATCTTGGCTTATAGACTGGATCATCTAAACACTGGCCATTTTTTTTTCACTTCTTCTTTCCTTGCTTGTTGTAAGGATAACATAGGAGGAAATCACAATGTTTAGTGCTCTGAGCTTTTTGAGAAAGGTCAAAATACAGAAAAATGTGTAAAACAAGGTTACATACTTAGTGCTCACCTACACTTAGACATATGTGTATATGATTCTCTATATACACACACACACGCCCACACCAGTGCTTTTCACATCAACATTGGGACTTAAACATTCCCAGAATGGGACTGAGTCAGATGGTGTGTACTTCACAGAGTCCTCACCTGTGATGCCTTATGTCCAACTGACAAATTGTGTTAGGAGAAAAAGAAATGCATGGTTAGCTTTCTAATGTGCATAGTTTCTAGAAGTGTGCTGTATTCTTTGAAGGCAGAAGTAGCTTCTGCACTTTGTGATTCTAGGAGCAAGTATCCATGGGTAAATGACACTGTTGATATATACTGTACACATCTTTATGTGCTTCCAGTGGCCCCATTCATTCTTTCACCCAGTGAATGTTGTCTTGTCTTCTACTCCTTGGTGACAGGCCAATGCCCACATACCGGGTGGATGCAGATAAGGGCTTCAACTTCTCTGTGGGTGATGATGCTTTTGTGTGCCAGAAGAAGAATCATTTCCAGGTCACTGTCTACATTGGCATGATTGGAGACCCTAAGTACGTCAAGACTCCAGACGGCCTGAAGCCACTTGAATGCTTCTACCTGAAACTTCATGGTGTGAAGGCAAGTTTGAATATGGAAAGCTGCAGTAGTTAAAGAGACAGGGAACCACAGTCTGGTGAGAGGGGGTATGGACATTGGTGATTGTGTCTGGCATATCTGTGAATATATTTTGGCTGTATGGCTCTTTTGGGAACCATGTATAGCCTTCGATGATGATGATGATGATGATGATGATTTATTTATTTATATCCCACCCTTCTACGAATGCAGTCGGGGTGGCTTACAACAATTAAAATATACAACAATTAAAATATATAATGTTGATTGTGTATAAAAATGTATGACCTTATGAGCATTAGTGTGTCTGTAGTAAATTTTCTTGTACTAAATTAGCTATAGGTTAAGCCTGGAAATTCAGTGACATCAGTCTTCAGATATTTTAACTGGTTTCAGAGTACATGATATCTTAAAACAGTATGAAATGCCACCACCAATTTTGAGAGTCTCTCTCTCTTTCTGGCATTTATATACCACCCTTCACAATATCTATCCCAATGCAGTTTACAACCAAGTTAAAACAAATCCTTAACAATAATATATACAATAGCAAAGTTAAAATAAATATACAAATAGCAAAATGTCCAATTTCATATTCAGTGAAAAGTTCAGCAATTATCCAATACACAGCTAGGTCTGAATTTAAGCAAAGGAGTGTTCTTTCTGCTTGAAAACATAATAGTAGTGATTGTGTGATTATTTTTCACATCACTATGTTGGCTCATAATTATGGACATAATATAAGAAGAGCCACCTGGACCAACCAAAGGGCCTATCTAAACCATGGTGACCAAACTGATGCTGCAACTGAAATTCACAAAGAGGACATGAATGCAATACCATCCTCTCACATTCATATTCCTTAGTAACTGGTGTTCAGAGTACACTGCTTCTGATATGGAGGCACTACATAGCCATCATAATTATTCCTATTTATAGCTTTATCATGCTTGAATTTGTGTGAGTCACCTTTAAAGGTTTCTACATTTGCTACATCTTGTGGCAGTTTAACTATGCACTCTGTGACCTGTTTCTGTTAATCTGTCCTAAATTTCCCACCATTTAGTGTCATTGCATGATCCCCAGTTCTGCTATTGGGAGAAGGGAGAAAAACGTTTCTCTTTCCATATTCTCTACACCATGAATAATTCTATACACCTTTGTCGTTCATGTTCCCTCTTATTTACCATTTTTTTCTAAGCTAAAGAGTCCCCAACATTGTAACCCTTTTTTACAAGGTGTTGCAGCCTCTTGATCATTTTTGATTGCTCCTTTCTGCACCTTTTCCAGCTCTAAAACCATTGTTTCTGAGATGTTATGATCCCAGCTGTACATGATTTTCCAAGTATGTGTCTCCATGTGATATTGGCTGTTTAACTGATGCCTTTTATAATGATCCCGAACATGGAGCGTGCCTTTTTCACAGCTGACACACTCAGTCAGAAAGTCCATCAAGCTATGTACACTTCCTTAGTCAGGCTGCATTAGCACATGCGTGAAGCTGTGATATTTTTGATCCCACTGTGCTTCACTTTATGCTTGTTTACATTTACCCACACTTGCCATTTTGAGCCCCATTCCTCCAGTTTCTAGAGATCTTTGTGCAATTCTTTGCTGTCTCTCATTTGGCCATCTCACAATTCATTTCTAATTCCAGATCATTTATGAACCAGTTAAAACGCACCAACCCCAATCCAGATCCTTAGAGCCCCGTCTGTGTTCGCCTTTTTTTTTAAACAACCCTCAGATGGGCTTCATCTGGATGTTTATTTTTAGTTTGTCCAGAAAATACAAAACAGGCATAGGGAAAGTGTGGCTAGTGGGCTGCAGGCAGCCCCCAAGGCCATTTCTGTCGGTCTCCAGGACTCCCTCACATCCCCATAGCATTTTTTTAAAACAGCCCTCCAGCACCTCATGGGGCAAGGGGGCAGTTTCACTATGTTTTGACCTTCTGGTTACTTCCTGTTGAAAAGAGGCAATAAAAAGCCCAAGGGGCCACCAAAACATGGCAAAATGAGTCCCTCGGCCCCCAGGGAGCATTGTGATGAAAAAAATTGGATATTTTTCCAGGGGTGGAAGGTGGCAGAGATGACTTCTCCTGCTCTACAACCTATAAGTGCCCATCCCAGATCTAAAACCTCATTTCTTATCACCACTGTATGTCTCAGTTCCACAGACTGTCCTGACAAGAGGAGTTTGGGTACGCGTATATGCCCCATGTCTTCGGTATGAAGATAGATGCAAAGAATTTTGTCAGCTTCTCTGCATTTTCTTCTCCTCTAGTAGTATTTGTAACTTCCTTGTCATCTAGCAGTCAGCCTTCCTATCTTCATACTTCCGATGAATTTAAAGGCATGTTTATGTTGGTCTTAATTTTATTAAGCAACGTGTGCCTTAGAACTCTTTTTGCATCCCTTATTGTCAGCTTGTATTGCTTTTGTGCAAGTTTGTGTTCTGGATTTTCTTTTTAACAAAATATTAAAATGTGTGAATACAACAATAAATATGCCATTCTTTAACATTAAATAATAGTGCTATGGCAGGGAAACAAACAATAATAAATTTAGTTAATTAAAAAAACTTTTAAAAGCTACAAGTGCTCAAATGTTCCTAATAAAGAATAAGGTTGGACTGTCTCCTGAACCTTATTCCAGTAATGAATAAAAAGGCTTCTGGTCTCTGTACAGTGAACCCTATTAAAGTGAATGACTTCTGGCTCAACCATACCATAGAGTTGTGCTGGAGTAGGTCCTCCAGCACACCTCTCTAGGCATCTTCTACATCCTCCAGTGTGACTATATGGCCAACTTCCAGAGGAAAGCATGCCATAGAGTCGAAGATGCCTGGAGAGATTTTTTTTTTTGTACATATGTAAGTGAATCTGCAGATATGGCTGCTGCGGATATGGTGTGGGGGAGTCATATTGTACATTGATTCTTTTATTATATTCATGTGCAACACTAATTAAAAGAGGGATTAAAGTTTTTTCCCCAATTGTAATTAATATCAGATATTTTACTTTTCTTTATCATGTATTACTATTATGCCTTTTATATAACCTAATAAAATAAGTGGATCTATTAGCAACATGTAATCTCTCTTTGTCTCTCTCTCTTGCTCCCCCTTCTCTCTGTTGTTTAAAAGTTCAGATATGTTAAAGACCCATTCTCTTGATCTTAGGACAAGACCAGTGCATATGAACTCTATTAGCTCTATTTTAATTTCACCACCATGATTTATTTTCTACCTTGTATATATTAAACTCAGCTGGTGTGGTGTTGAATACCAGCTAAACATGAAAGTTCACTTACAAAGTGGACTGTTTCCACCTCCAGGTCCATACTTCTTGTGAAGCTCTTTTCATAAAACCATTTCCTCTCTTAGGCTGCTACCACAATGCAGAAATAATGTAGTTTGCCCCCACTTTAGCTATCATGGCTCCATCCTATGGAATCCTAGGATTTGTAGTTTGTTGTGGCACCAAAGCTCTCTGACAGAGAAGGCTAAATATCTCGCAAAACTACAAACCCCAGAATTCCATAGCATTGAGCCATGGCAGTTAAAGCAGTGTCAAACTGCATTATTTCTGCAGTCTGGCAGCAGCCTTAGTTTGATACAAATATCTTGTGGTACCTAACTCTGAAACTGTTTTATAAATCTGGCTTAAAGGGTTGTTGTTGTTTGGATGAATTATTAGAAATCACAGCTTCAGAGCATGTTTATTCTCAGTGAGCCATAGATTTATATCAATTTTCTAACTGTATGTTTGTCTTGTCAGTATTGAAATATAGAAATGCAACATTAATCTGTTTCTCCAAATGTTACCTTGAGACTGTAATTTTTCTATAAGCATTAGTGTCAGATTATGGGTATGAAAATAAACAAGCTTTCTGGTAAGCAACAAAATAAATGTTTGACTTACTTGCCTTTTCTCTGTCCTGGACTTAACAGCAGGAAAAGTATGGCATATACGAGTGCTATCGTATGCTATTGTATGCTAAGTGCCAGTCATTAGACTATGTAGTGTTTCAAAATGAAGAGATATTCTGGAATAGGTCACAAAGCAAAATAAAATTCTGATCATGCTCTTTAAAATGAGTTTGGATCTTTATTTTCAGCTGGAGGCCTTGAACCAGTCGATCAACATAGAACAGTCACAATCTGACCGCAGCAAACGGCCCTTTAATCCTGTCATGTGAGTACCGCCCAGACATCAGGATGAAGGAAGAACATTTAGGCTGTTGGGGTTAGAACAAGAGGCATAATGCTCTTCCATTCATATATGCTCAGCATCCAGGCTCCTGATACATATTTCTGTACTGTTCAAGGAGATTTGGCTTGAATCAGAGTATTTTAAACATGATGTCTCCTGTACATTAATCTGATTTCTATAGGTATGCCATGTCCAGAAGGATTTCCAAAGAGATGGCTGGGTTGGTCTATTGTACCAAAAGCATTAGAGAGTCCTATGGCATCTTGAAGACTTAACAGTTCTATTATAGCATGTGGTTTAGTGAACTGTAACCTGTTTCGTGTTTTTTGTTGGGCTTTACTGGAAAAAAAAATCCCTCTGAAGACACTTTCCTCTGAAGATACTCTTTCACTGAAATTGATGAGAGCTGAGGGCATAGCTGTGTATCATTGGAACTTGAAGGGCAGTTGTTCTCTACTTCAATGCCAGTTCCCTCTACTAAAAGAAGCATCCAGGTCCCTGATTTTGGAGCACCTTGGGGAAATGTTACTTTGGGGGGATTATAGCTTCCAGAATCCCCCAACCAGGATGGCTAATGGTTCAGGGATTCTGGGGGATATAATCTCCCAAAAGTAACTTTTCCAAGTTCTGCTTTGTTTATCCATAAGGCAAAGTTTCTTCTTGACAAGTACAGATACTCATTTAGGCCATGTCTAGTTTACCCCATCTTGGCCCCATCTTTGAGCCCTGCAGTTCAAACGACACAAGGAATTTGCCCCATTTTGCCCCTGAGCAGTCCGCATGCCCCCTCCCCTGGGTAAAGACAAAGCTAAGATGGGTAAAGCCCATTACACCACTTTTTAAAAATATCTGGGGAAAACCGCTTCAAGCCAGCAAAAAAATGGATCAGGCCCCACATGACCTCAGAAGCCCACACCACCATGCTGGCCCATAAGTGCAGTGGCCATTGCTCTTCTGAAGGCAGGAAGCCGACCTGCAGTATGTGACCAGGCTGGTCACATGCAAGGGCCTTGCTCACGTGCTGTGGGCTGGCTTCCTGCTTCAGAGAGTGGGATGTGGGATATGGGTGGTGGCTGTGACTGGCCAGTGTTGTGGTCTAGACTCCATCCTGTTTTGTGCCAAAATGGGGGAGGAGCAGGCCTGATCCACAGACAGAAGATGCCAACAGGGAGCCGGCGTATTCTGGCCCATGTAGATGACTCCTTAGTCTTGCGTCTTTTCTTTTTCAGGGTCAATTTGCCTCCAGAGCAAGTTACAAAGGTCACTGTGGGGCGATTGCACTTCAGCGAAACCACAGCCAACAACATGAGGAAGAAAGGCAAGCCAAATCCTGATCAGAGGTGAGCATCTATGGGCTCTGCTCCTTTCCTAACTGAGGTTGGAAGTTTATATAAATAGAATAGCATTTACTTTACTTATTTAATTTATATCCCACCTTTCTCCCAAGATGGGAGTAGGAATAGCAATAAAACATATAGTATCTTCACAGAAATGAAGAGAACAGATAAAGGTTGGTGCAAAATATTAATGTATTTGAAAGTTAAAAGTTAAAATGGATTCGTTTTTTCTGCTGATGCCAAAAAGGCAACAATGTGGTTATCAAGTGATCCTCTGTGTTTCATGTACCTGCACTTTCTTGTGTGTGAATCTGCCTCTTCTGGTGCTCTGTGAAGTCTCTATGTTGTCCCTACATTGGCTAGAATGTACATGTGATTTTACATGGGTCACTTCCACTTCTTGCCTCCCATTCATGTTCTCTCTGATCTAGAGAGAGCGAGAAGAGAAAGGAAAAGGAGACACGAGGAAGAAACTCAGAAAACAGCTATCCATGCAGTTTGTGAGAGCATCACCCTGTCCACTTAACTAAAGTAGTACAAGGGCTTACCACACTCCGAAGAAAAGTGGCAAAGCAGCAGGAACACTCCCATCTTTCCTTCTGCCTTACTGTATAGTGTCAGTGTTCCTCCGGTGTTCTTTTCTTCCAGTCCTGTGGGAAACTGAGGTAAAACCACTTCATTTTGCAAATGGATTTTTCTGGTTAGCAAAAAGACGTGGTTTTACCTCAGTTCTCCATGGGACCAGAATGAAAAAACACTGATATCATGCAATAAGGAAGCAGGAAAGACAAAACGTTCCTGCTGCTTTGCTGCTTTTCTTCAGAGTGTGGTAATGCTCCTAGTTTTCTTTACTGTAAATGAGTAGAACTTTAGTTTTTACTTGTTGCATTTTGACAGGTGGTTGTATTAGCACTTATGGATGTTTGGTTTTGTTGCTGTGTGTCTTCAAGAAATTTCCAATTTATGGTGACCATAAAGCAAGCCTATCAGTGGCTTTTTCTGGCATGATTTGTTTAGAGGAAGTTTGCCTTTGCCTTCCTCTGAGGCTGAGAGAGTGTGACTTGCCCAAGGTCACCTAGTGGGTTGTCATGGCCGAGATGGGATTGAAACCCTGCACTCCAGAGTCATAATCCAGTGTTCAAACCACTACACTGTACTGGCTCTATATGTTTGGTTTACATACTGTTTATTCAAAGCAAAGCAAGTATATCTGTACAGGCCTCTGTTTCTCAGCCATGAGGTCTAAACAGCAAACTAGATTATCAAAATTTTCTCTTGTGTTCCACAACATTTTGATTTGCATTTGAAATAACGTTACTAGGTTGTGATATGCAGTGTTAGATCTTAGTCTATCATGCACTCTCTTTAGCCTCAATAGCCAGAAGCTTCAGGGTTAAACAGGAAGGTTTATTACTAACAGAAATCTAAAGAGTGAACTATACAACATCATTGCTTCGAATGAAGCTCAAAGGAAAAGCAGTATAATATAAAGTATTTATGATCAGCCAAATCTGGCAGTCACCTCATTCACTGGTCATCATTGTAGCTGTAGTATTATCCCAACCATTTGCTCTAACTGAACCCATCCTCCCTCAGCCATTCTCAGCACACCCACTTGTTACCATTTCAAAGAGAAGCAAAACATCAAACAGTTACATAGCACACAGTAACATCAGTCCACAAGATTAATGACATGAAAAATTGCTTTATGACCTGGTCCTGACAAAGTCCATCAGCTAAGTTTTAAATGGAACATGTATAGGAAATGGAAAGGGGGGGAAATCACCAAAGAAGAATTCAAACAGATAGCGAACATGTGTAGGAGTAAAGTCAGAAAAGCTAAAGCACAGAATGAGCTCAGGATTGCTAGGGAGGTTAAGAACAATAAAAAGGGGTTTTTTGGGTATGTCCGCAGCAAAAGGAGAAAGAAGGAAATGATAGGGCCGCTACGTGGAGAAGATGGCAAAATGCTAACAGGGGACAGAGAAAAGGCAGAATTACTCAACACCTTCTTTGCCTCAGTGTTTTCAGAAAAGGAAAAGGAGGACCAACCTGAGGAGAATGGAACAGAGGACACAATAGGGGAAATCCAGCTCAAAATAAGTAAAGAGGTAGTACAGGAATACCTTCTTAATCTAAATGAATTTAAATCTCCAGGACCAGATGAACTACATCCAAGAGTATTAAAAGAGCTGACAAATATAATCTCAGAGCCATTGGCAATAATATTTGAGAACTCCTGGAGAACAGGAGAAGTCCCAGCAGACTGGAGGAGGGCAAACGTAGTTCCCATCTTCAAAAAGGGTAAAAAAGAGGATCCCAACAATTATCGTCCAGTTAGTCTGACATCAATACCAGGGAAGATTCTAGAGCAGATTATTAAACAGAGTCTGTGAACATTTAGAAGGCAATGCCATAATCACAAAAAGTCAACATGGGTTTCAGAGAAACAAGTCATGCCAGACTAATCTGATCTCTTTTTTTGATAAAGTTACCAGCTTGGTAGATGAAGGGAATGCTGTGGACATCGCATACCTTGATTTCAGTAAGGCCTTTGACAAGGTTCCCCATGACATTCTTGCAAACAAGCTTGTAAAATGTGGGCTAGACAAGTTAACTGTTCAATGGATTTGTAATTGGTTGACCGGCCGAACCCAAAGGGTGCTCAGCAGTGGCTCCTTTTCGTCTTGGAAAGATGTGACCAGTGGGGTGCCACAGGGTTCTGTCCTGGGCCCAGTGCTATTCAACATCTTTATCAATGACTTAGATGAGGGAATTAGGGGCATACTTATCTAATTTGCAGATGACACCAAATTGGGAGGAATAGCTAATACCCTAGAGGACAGGATCAAAATTCAGAATGACCTGGATAGACTGGAGAGCTGGGCCAAAGCTAACAAAATGAAATTCAATACGGAGAAATGTAAAGTACTGCATTTAGGGCGGAAAAATGAAATGCATAAATATAGGATGGGAGAGACCTGGCTGAATGAGACTACGTGCGAAAGGGATCTAGGAGTCCTAGTAGACCACAAGTTGAACATGAGCCAACAGTGTGATGCGGCAGCTAAAAAGGCCAATGCGATTTTGGGCTGTATCAATAGAAGTATAGTGTCTAGATCAAGGGAAGTAATAGTGCCGCTCTATTCTGCCTTGGTCAGACCTCACTTAGAATACTGTGTCCAGTTCTGGGCACCACAATTCAGAAAGGATATTGACAAATTGGAGCGTGTCCAGAGAAGGGCAACTAAAATGGTGAAAGGTCTGGAAGCCATGCCTTATGAGGAGAGACTTAGGGAGCTGGGTATGTTTAGCCTGGAAAAAAGACGGTTGAGAGGCGATATGATAGCCCTGTTTAAGTATTTGAAGGGATGTCACGCTGAGGATGGAGCAAGCTTGTTTTCTGCTGCTCCAGAGACTGGAACACGGAGCAATGGGTGCAAGCTCCAGGAACAGAGATTCCACCTCAACATGAGGAGGAACTTTTTGACAGTAAGAGCTGTTCGGCAGTGGAACACACTCCCTCGGAGCGTGGTGGGGTCTCCTTCCTTGGAGGTCTTTAAACAGAGGCTGGATGGCCATCTGTCGGGGATGCTTTGATCAAGATTTCCTGCGTGGCAGGGGGGTTGGACTTGATGGCCCTCGTGGTCTCTTCCAACTCTGCAATTCTATGATTCTATGATTCTATGATTCTTTGGGTCTGGTGGAGGCTCATCACAGTGTTTTTGTGGGAAATTGGGGTGTGCTATATCTATAGCTACAGAAAACTATTGGCACTCCATGCTGACTGAAGGCTAACTTGGAGAGCTGGTTTTTCTACCTGTTGGTCCCATACAAATTTTCTGTGAAAACACCACCTTTTTATCAGATGGATTCTTGTGTGCCCATTTTAATTGCATTTTGCAGCACTGTGGTTTACTCCATCAGTTCTGGCTGATTTTCTGGCTGATTTATTTTTAGAATCATTATAGCACAGTGCAAAATTCACTCATTTTTTGGTGAAATTTAGTCATCAGCCGTGTTGTTCAAAGAACTAAGACTTCTCCCTTCCCATATCTTCACTTGATACATAACAGAATTTTGAAAAGAAAAAGGATTTCTTACTGATTAGCAAAGATAAGTTGTACTTTTAAAAATGTGTTATGTCAGATTCTGTTTAGGAGCAGAGCAGGAAGCTTGTGCTCATCTGTTTTTCAACCCCATTGTTTTGCTTTCAGGTACTTCATGTTGGTTGTGGCCTTGCAAGCTCATGCCCAGAACCAGAACTACACTCTGGCGGCTCACATCTCTGAGCGTATCATTGTTAGAGTAAGTCCCTCTTTTCTCTCTTTGCCTTACCAGGACATGATTTTCCTTACTCATGTGCACCCGCAGTTCTGTACTTGACTGAACCCAGGTTCTGTGACACTGACACCCAAGTACCCCTGATTTTCCCTGCAATCTTCACTGTCCCTTTTCCACCCACAGCCCCCTTACCACACATCACTGTCTTGCTTTTTCTGTGCTCTCACTCTTTCCTATCCAAAAAGGTCCTTTTGCAAGCACCAAGCATATTTTATGACTTACTAGATATCAATAGAGACTACATGGGTAGGGAAACAGGCTAGATCTTGAAAGTGCTGAGAACCAGGGAATGATAAAATGTAGCACTCTGATGACTTTATGCAGATGTCAGGCCCAAATATACCATTCTGCTATCTGGTGGACACCATTTAGCTTGTGCATCAACATGCAGCCTTATTCCTCTGTCTCAGGCTATAGGGAGCTGCATTGGTCAAATGTGCATCAGCAAGGTGCTGATGTTAAACCAATCCACAGGATTGCACTTGTGCAGACACATGCCTGAAGGTCCTTGGGAAAGGAGTGTTGGGAAGAAATGAAGGGAACTTTGAACAGATCTGTGAATTCACCTAGAAATCACATAGGGGAGAGAGAGAGTGGGGTTTGTCCTCATTCCACCCTGCCTGTGCAAGGGATTGCTTTGTGCCCTAAGGCATACATTTAGCTAGCTGGCTTCTTAGCAGGCATCAGGATGGATTGGATTCTTTGATTTCAGAGAACATAAACATGGGGAGGGCATGGGAAGAGTTTATTTGTGGCTCCTGCACAGCCAGAGATTCTAGCAAATAAAGAGGACACTAGGCTGTGACTTTATAGGCTGTCTCCGCCCTGCTGCCTTTTTAAGTGCTGTGTCCATTTCCTCTAGCAAAGGGCCGGTTCGGGGGTAAAACACAAACAGAGGGCAGACGGGGACCCCGGAGTCTGCAGACAAGTAAGTAGCATGCTGAACTACGCAGTCTCCGGGGTGGAGGTGGGGAGGGGGTCTGTTATAGAATGATGGGACAGAGCAGATGAGATGCTTCTGCCCCAAGCAGAGCTTACTTGCTCCCAATTCTGTCAGTGAGGCTAGGAAAATGTCTGCATTAGTCTAAATATGTGGCTTGGTTGCACATCAGTTGCACAGCTGATTTACATTGCCTTCAGTGAAGTTTATGTGAATGCCAGAACAACCATGAAAAGCATCTAACACTGTGTTGGAAGGTGTGTCACATCATGTTGTTTCCTTCTAAACAGATAAAGCACCACCAGTGTTCAGTGCTTCATGAGCAAAAGGGAATTCACCCTGACCCAACAAACCTAAGTCTAAACACTGAAATGGCAACAACAATGTAGGAACAGGACATGCTGATGTAGCATGAGATGGATGTGAGCATATACAGTCAGATTTTGTTTCATTGAGTATAAAGCAGATGATGACAGAAGACAAATCTGTTGGTGGATCTCTAGCTAATTTGCATTAGATAATCAAGGATTTTGATTTCCAGTTATCTAACAATATCAACATATAAAGATTCCCCCATACACACACACACACATACACACACACAAACACACAATGTTTGGAAGCAAAGTAGGAATGGAGTTTTTGTTTGAAAGGAATTGGAATTGGGTTCTGGTACTGATTGATAGCAGTTTCTGGATTGAGCATCTGCTCATGGGTACCCTATTTCTTAATTCTTAGAACTGACTGATATGGAGAAGCAGCAGTTTTTCCCCCAATCTGCCATGGATTGGGATTATACTTGTGCCCATTTGCTACAGTTGTTCCCCCCCCCCTCCGAAACTCACCAGGGACTGGTAACCAATGACTCAGGTACCACTACCAGCCCAAGAACCACCACTTGGAGGTAGAAATTTTGTCTTAAGAGTGTCTCTGACTGTTGAGCCACTGTTTTGCTGGTGGACCTTGAGGTTCTACTGATAAACAAAACAGATCCTGTAACTGATGACTGTCCACACCTGTTACAAAGGACTAAGGAGTTATGCCAAAGACTTCATGAAAAATATGGCTTTTAATAGGGCTCTTAAGGGTTCAAGAAACAGTATTTATTAGGCATACAAGCATAACTGTATCCATTCTGTATTTTGGCAAACCAAATGCATTTGATCAGAACTAGGTATTTGGCTAGTCAAGGAGAAGGACAGAGAGCTCAGTATGTCACTGTAGTTCTGGACTCTGGAAGTCCTATTAAAGGCCCTTGATGACTTTGGAGATTTCACCAGATGCTGCTGACATGCTTTCATCCAACAAAGGATAGAAACTTATCCTGTATAGTATGTGTCCTATACAAGTGCACAAAAGCAAAATATTTTGTTCAAGTCCTTTGCTTTTGTGTAGAATACCTGCAACCCAACCACAGAGGCTTAACTCTATAAAACCACATGATGAGATTCTTAAGAGTTGATTTTCTATGTATTTTCATGCAGAGATGAGTATTAAAAAAGTATCATGTGATCCCTGTATAGGTTGCACAATCCCTTAGATATAGGGAGTAAAGTCTTAATTCTGAGACCAGCTACACAGAATCTTTCTCTTTGCAGTGGCTCTGCTTGCCCTATCACTCCCACTTTCCAGATTCGGAATGGCATCTAAGTGATCAGCTCACTTTGGTTAGCTGGCCATCTTGCCATGAGTTCTGAGGAGAGCATATGGGGAGGGGTGGGCAGGTTAATTGAATCATAGGTTCAATCTTGGAATTAATTTTTATTATGAGGGTACAGCTCTTGACCAGATGAAATAGCGATATAGAAGAAGATAACTACTTACACAGGAAAAATAAAAATCGTTTGTTCCTCCCATGCCCTCTTGATATCTTGACTTGCTCTTGTCTTGGTTAACTCATCACACATTGGCTGCTCTTGTCACTTTCCTAACAGTCCCTTCAGGATTTATTTTGCAAGGGGGATTCTTGAGCTTGTTTCTATACTGAAAATGGGAAATACAACCTAACCATTTTTTGTTTTGTGGGCTGGAATAGCATGTTTATCTCATTAGGTTTGTAAATACAGGCTGATGCCTTGTACTTAACTGGAGAACTGGTTCAGACAGCTTTTCCCATATTATAAACAACTTAGTGTTAGACTAAAGATGCAGTTAAAGTACAAAGCAGGTTTTGACAGAGGCTGTATCATCACCTCCTAACACGGACAGAGAACAGTATGTTCTTATCCACATGAGTAATCATACATCTTGCAAAAAGAGGAATTCCCATAATACTCTGTAATGCAATTGTGTAACTTGCCATATAAACATACACTGAAGGTAACTACCTCCACTTATAGCTGTCTAGTGTGCTGTAGACTTGAAAAGACCAGTAATTAGGCCAGTAAAGATGCTCTAGAGGGTCCCTCTAGTCAGTGTTAATTACTCTAATGGATTGGATTTATGTTTGTTTGGATCCATTGGCTTCGTTTTTGTTATCATTCAATGTACAAGCCTTTTTTTAAATGATTCAAATCAATTATTATTATGCTCGGCTGCTATTTTATATGCCATTTTACATCTTAAAAAATAAAAAAAAAATCCGTTCTATGATCTTTTCTATTTTAAGTTTTTAATATTTGTATTATACTTAAAGTGTGAAGTGATTTATAATGATAGAAATTGTTTTAATGGTGCTGTTTTAATATCTGTATTGGACTGTCGTCCAATATTTGTATGATGTTTGCCGCCCCGATCGTGATGGGGGGGGGGATACAAATAAATATAAAAGGAGATAATTCAACCTGGTATTTGATCTTATTTTAAAAGCATTAATCTTTCCTTCTCAGATCTTTGTTTCTCTTTACAATTCCCTGTTGTTGACAATAATATATAGTTCTCCCCTATGGGCCTCCTTTCTTCCTTTTTTTGCAGGCCTCTAACCCAGGTCAGTTTGAGAGTGACAGTGATGTTCTCTGGCAGCGTGCTCAGCTCCCTGACACTGTCTTTCACCATGGCCGAGTTGGCATCAACACTGACCGCCCTGACGAAGCCTTGGTTGTCCACGGGAATGTGAAAGTCATGGGATCTCTTATGCATCCATCAGACATCCGAGTAAAAGATGATATCCAAGAGGTAAGAGCTTGGCACCCCAAGCTTTAATCCAGAAGGGCTTCCACTTTGGAAATTCACAGAACTCCACTCCAGTTTATATCACTAGACTGAACCATTTCATGAAGCCTGTGGATATCCTTTGAATACAGGTACTACCTATTGCTAGCTAAGCTGAGAATGCCATGGAAACAGACCAGCCTCTCTAATAAACCCAGTACAGCCCACAGAGTAACAGATATCCTGCCCACAGATTTCACAAGCTCAGAATTCAGAGAAATCACAAGAAATATTAAAGCAGACTATCAAATCTGGAATTAACAATGCCTTCTATAGCAATTATATAGAACCAAGGCCTGTATAAAGGTTGAAACAGGACAAACGTATGTATTAATACAGACAAACAATCAGGTGCAAGACATAGAACTTTATCAGACGGGCCTAATGAAATGGAACAGAAATGCCACAGAATCTCTAAAGAGGTTTTTTTTCAGATGACGTCCTCCTCTCCCGTTCTGACCCCGTGTACTTTCCGTTTTGTTTTATTCACGGGGAAAAGTCGTCAATAGATCTCCCATTCCATTTCTGTAACAGAATCACGGGTATGTGAACTGGTTTGTCGTTATGCTGGCATGATGTTAAAACACTTCCGGGTACAATCGTGACATCCAGGTGACAGCCTTTTCTGTACCCTCCCCATGTTGCTTTTAAAGCTTTAAAAGTGTTTTGGTGCTTTTTTTAATTTTTAGAAGTCTGCCTGTATTTTTATTTTTAAATTTCCCCCGACTGCCTGCCTCTATAAGGTCCTGGAAGGTAAGTAGAGAAGACTTCTGGTGGCGATCTGGACATCCAGGTAAGTGACAGACTTTTTTGTACCTTCCCCTGTTTACTTGCTTCTTTTAAAGGCTGTTTAGGTTATTGGTTTGATTTTTTTATGTCTGTTTTTTTTTCTTTATTTTTAAATTCCCTGGGCGATGCAGGGCTCCCTATAAGGTCTTGGGAGGTCCCTGCAAAACACTTCCTACTTCGATTGGGACAAAGAGGTGAGTGACAGCCTTTTTTGTTCCCTCCCAGGTTATTTGGGTTTTTTTAAGGGTGTTTAGGTGCTTGGTGCACTTCTTTGAGGTTTGGGGGATTTTTTTATTTTTAAATTCCCCATGCGATTTGGTCTCCAGGAAGGAGAGGGGGTTCTGTGAGAGCTCCATTCACTTCCTGGACGGCTGGAGGAGGGGGGAGCAGTTTCTGTCCCGGGATTAAGGTAAGTGTGAACATTTTTTTTTATTCAGTTACAGGGACAGGAGGAGGGTGGAAGGGTGGGTAATGGAACAGGAACGGGTTTTACGGGCATGTCTGATAAAGTCCATAAAGAAATGAAAGAGAGAATACATCAACAAGAGATTTTCATGAGGACATAATGAAATCTAGTTAAGAAGAGAAGGGCATAGAAAAGCCAATGAACTGGAAGAAAGGTCATTCTGTTCTGGATATAACCTTACTTACTAACTAACTTATTCATTCATTTAATTTATATCCTGCCTTTTTTCTGACATGGGATCCCAGGTGGCTCACAGCATGAATTAATATAGGCTAAGTCTAACCGCTTAATGATAGAAAAGTTAAACAACAATTAAATAAACTAACATATGATAACATCAGTAGTTTCAAACAGTGTAAAATCATTTAAAAACATGACAATCACAATAGAAGTACAGCACACAAACACCCCATTAAAGGATTTTTCTACGTAGCCAGTTAGTTAGTAAATGCCTGTTCAAATACAAGGGTCTTATCTGCTGGCAGGAGAGCAGAGAGGCCTAGTCTACCATGGGATACAATCCCACAGCCTGGGAACAACCACCATGAAGGCTCTCTTCTGTGTCTTCACCAGCATGCCATTGAGGGTAATGGGACAAAGAGAAAGCCCTTTCTAAGGATTTTGAAACTCTGATAGGCTCATATAGGAGGACTTTCAAAAATGGATACTCCTATTGCCTCTAGAAGACTTGCATTCTGGGCATGAAAGCAGAACTTGGAAAAGTTAGCTTTTGGACTACAAGTTTGAGAATCCCCCAGGAAGCATGGGTGGTGCTGCCATGTTCTCCCAGAACATTCTAACCTGGGGGATTCTGGAAGTTGTAGTCCAAAAAGTAACTTTTCCCAGCTCTGCATGAAGGCAGCAGCCTTCCTCTTTTGATTGCCTCCAGCTGTGGGGGGTCAGATGACTCATTTTGTTCAATACGTTATATCCTTTAAATTCTGGATCACCTCCCATGTTCTGGTTCATAATGTATCACACTGTTTCCACGTTCTCCAGCATTTCCATGATGTCTGTCTTGCACAAAATGAAAATAAAATGGACTGAGACTGAAGCTTGGTAAAGGGGTTCCATATATTATGCTTACAAAGAATACAACGGCCAACCTTTGATTTTTAAGAGATGTCAGTTTACATGGAAGGAAAAGGTAGAAAACATCCTATTCAGTCATTAGGTACATTGCCATACGTCTCTTAAATTTTGTTTTAAATCTCAGGCTCTGTTTTATTTATTTTTTTCATTATTATTTTTATTAATTTCTGATACCCACATATATCATTCTCTGATTTTTTACATTAAACCTTCTACAAATATTACAATATACAGCAAATATGGAATCTAAAATCTACCCCCTTTACATAACAACCACCCCCCCTGAGCAGCATGCAGGGCTGCGGAAGGGGAGGTGTTTTAATGACCACACATGAAAACAGACGCTGATTGGCCCTGGCATGCCACGCCAGGGCTTGGAGGGGTCAGGGGCAGAGCATACCTGTGATAAGCTGCTGCTGCCCCTGGCCTCTCCTTCTTTCTTTGTGACGACGCTGGAGATCAGAAGCCTTGGACTGCTTGGGTGGATTCTGCTGATTAGCTGCGTCACAACTGAGAGCTAAGTGGTGGCTGGGTAGCGTGTGTGGAGTGTGTTTGCTAGTGAGTGGCCCTGTGTGTGTGTGGAATGTTGCCCAGCCTGGTTTGGGGAGAGAGTGGGGTTGTCAAGTGTTGTGATTGATAATGGAGATTTGCGTGTTTGGGCTGGTGGTAGTTTGCCAGAGTGTATGTGTGGGTAGACAGCTTCACTGGGGTAGCCTTGCCCCTCACCCCCTTTTTTCTGGGGTACTGAACCTTGTTTTTCCTTGTTCCCCTTGTTTTTCCTCCTCGCCAGCCCCACTCCCATGTGGGTGAGCATGCATGCATGGCCAACTGTTGTGAGTGCGTGTGCGTGTGGCCCACTGTACCTCACTGCCACCAAGCGTCCCTCACCGCGTCCCTCACCGCCAGCAAGCATTTTCCCCCAGCCGATCTCAGGACCCACCTCTCACCCAATTCAGGCCTTTCCTAGGTGGATGGTATGGCTGGCAGGAACAGCAACAGCTGCATGGGCCTTTTTTTAGCAAACATGGAATCTAAAATCTACAATCCACCCCCTTTACATAAACATAAAAGACAATAAACCCCCTTTACACAAAATCATAACTTCATTTAACTTCTTTTCTATTTGGTTATTGATACCTCCATACACATTGTTTCCCACGTAGTTAACATCCTTATTACCTATGTTTTCTCTTTATTTTTCTTTAAATTTCCTTCTTAGTTTCCATAACTGAAACATATATTTCCTACTTCTTCCCAATTTTCTTTATAAAGTGGGGCAATATCATGCCAGTCATCTAAACTTTTCATTGTTTTCCTTTCATCTAATATTATGGACAATCTGTCCCTTTCATAGAATTCAAATAGTTTCATAATCCATTTTCTAAGTAAAGGAATTTTGTCGCTTTTCCAATTCCTTGCAAATATTATTCTATCAGCTGTTATTGCATAAAGCTGAATTTTCCAATATCTCTTCCTTGTTGATACATCTATATTATGCAACATATTAAGTAATTAAATTTCCGATTCTATTGGAAAATCTACCTTCAAAGTTTTTGTTAGTAAATTATGAATCTTCCTCCAATACTTTCTTGTTTCCTGACAATTCCACCAAACGTGGAAGTATGTTCCCTTTGTGTTCCCTCATTTCAAACAAGTATCAGACATGTTTCTGTATATCTTTGCTAGTTTTTCTGGGGTTAAGTACTATATATTTATCATTTTATTAAAAAATTCTTTTAATGTATAACTTTTGTGAATTTTATATTTTTAATCCATGCTGTTCTCCAATTTTCCATTTGGATTTCTTGTCCTAGAAACTGTACCCATTTTACCATATAGGGTTTAATCACCTCTTGTTCCAGATTAAATTTCAATAATAGCTTATATACATTTGAGATCATTCTTTTCCTATCTCCCTGTAGTATTATATCAAATTCTGTTTTTTTCTGTTGTTGTTCCTTCTAACCTTAAATCTATCTTAAACTTTTCTAACAGCTATCTGTATAGAAACCAGTGGCAGTTAACCCCTTCTTTCTTTAATTCTTCTTGGGTCTTCATTTCATATGTTTCTTCCTTTCGTTTCAGAATCGTCTCATAAGTCACTCATCTATTATTATAAAAACCTTCTCTTTTATAAAATGCCTCATGATTTGAGACTCACAATAGAGATCTCAGATATAGCCATCTTCTATATTTTACCCATACTCTCATTAGAACCCTCCTTACATAGTGGTGGTTAAATTCCTTATGGATATCTGTTTTGTTATGGCACATATATGCATGCTACCCAAATCTGAGGATAAAATCCTCGAGTTGTAAGAGTCTAGTGTTTCCTAAGTGAATCCAATCTAGTATTCATACCAAGTAGTTTGCATTATAGTATAACTCAAAGTCTGGTAATTCAAGTCCTCCTCTTTCTTTTATGTCATATAATATTCTCCTTTTAATTCTGGGTTTCTTCCCCGCCCATATGAACTTAAACAATTCTTTATTCCATTCTTTAAATAGTGAGTTTTTGGTCAGTATAGGTAAATTTTGAAAAAGATACATTACTCTCAGCAATACATTCATTTTAACTGTAGATATTCTCCCCAGCAGGGAGAGATGTAAATTACTCTATCTTTTCAAATCAAACTTAATTTTATTCCAAAGTTTATCATAATTATTGTCATATAATTCAGAATTTCTATTTGTTATAGTTATACCCAGATATTTCACTTTCTTTTCCAGTTTAAATTTTATCAAATTTACCAATTCCTTCTCTTCCAATTTATTCATAGTTTTGTTAATATTATAGTCTTTTCTTTATTGATTTTTTAATCCCACCATTCCTCCAAATTCCTCCATCATCTCAATCAATTTACTAATACTTTGGGTTGTCTAAAAAAAAATCATTGGCATATTTATATTCATATTTATAATTTTCATTTAGGTTCAAAAATACTCATAAATTTAATCTGATACTTTTCCTCCTACCGCTCCCTCAAGCTCTTCTTCTTCCTCCTTCTCTTCTCCTCCTGATTCTTTTCTTATTCCTTCTCTCCTTTCTTCTAATTCTTTCCCCTCTTCCTCACCTTCCGAACTCTTCCAGTTCCTCTTTCTTAACCCTCTTTCTCCAACTTGAAGTTCTTCTTTTTCTCTATCCTGTAACTTAGTTATATCACTTCTCTCCTCTACAAATTGTTCCTGTCTTTTAGTTAATCTTGCTGCTATGTTTTCTTGATCTTCCTTACTTTACAATTAGCAGATCAGGCAACAGTTACACATCAAATTATAATTACACAACAAATATACTTCCAATCCCAGTGTAATTTCAAGTAATTATTCCTACTCTTTCAATATAAACCTCTAAATCCCCAAACTCCTTCTTTTACACTATTACCATACCATACAGTCTCCACTCTACTATAATATATATATATTTTCCCATATACATACATACATACATATATACACACACACACACACACACACACAGACTTACATATAATATTCTATAATATGTATTTTCCAATTAGTTTTCCTTCTCTTTATCTTGCTTTACATTATTATCTTTACTTTATATTCTTAAATAATATTAATCTAACAAGACAGCTTTCTTCACAGAGACCTTCTTATATCCAGTATTAAGTTGTAACAACTGTAATTCCTCTCTTTCCTCTATATCTTTCTTACTTCTAGATAACCTTCCCTTAAACCTTCCTTTCACAATAAGTTCCTCTCTTAGTTTACTTTTTATTTATTTCTCTACTATTATAGCATCCGTTTTCTCTTTCAAATTGTTCTTTCTCTTTGTTGTTTCTCAAGCCGCTCTTCTCAGCAGCTCCATTTATTACAAAATTATCTTCTTTATACTTTCCACAGTCCTTTTTCTTATAATTCTTTTGAAGATGTTCCTCCAGAATTACAGTCTCTTCTCCTTCCTTTCAGTCTCTTGTTGCCAGAAACTTCAATTTTTACGTAGTCCCTTTATTTACAAGCTCTTTTATTGTTTCTCTTAAACTTCCCCTTGTCTTTCTCTCTCACTATTACACCACAGCTGTTCCCCTTTGCTTTCTTTCCATACTTTGTTTTCTTTTGATGCTAATTTATCTTCTACTTTCTCTGCTGCTTTCTCCAACTCTCAACTCACTAAAATTATATTTGTTTGCTGCCAAAATTATTTCCTTTCCTTCTTCAGAACTCAATAAATCCAATATTTGCTTACCTTACTTTCTTAATTTCACTTACAGACTCCAATACATTTCATAGTGTAAGTTGCTAGCGTTAATCAGTCCCTTTATTCCAGACGTTGAACTAAAACAGCTGGGTTTGAACTTCACCCAGGATTCAAACTTTAACCAGAAGAAAACAGAAATTTATACTTGGGTGCTTATTTCACACCGAAAGAAAGAAGTTACCTTAATAGTATTTTTTAAAGTCCTTATTTAAAAAGTGGTGGTGACGTTACAGCCTTACCAGCGGCTTTAACACAGATGTGTTGGCTCTCAGCTCCCTCAGTCCATCTGTTCTTGTTCTTCTTCTTCCACTCAAGCCTCTGTTATTTTCGATGTTATTCAGGCTGGTACTGAGCCCACATGAGCCTCCTTTGACTGTCTATTCCCCAAGACAGAATTCGTCTCCGTCAGTATTCAAGATACGGGGCTCCAGTCCGTGTTTAGCGGCCGTGTCTCGGGAGCTTAATCGAGACCCGCCCTTGCACGTCGCTGACACCACCGGTCCTCAGGCTCTGTTTTAGAGAGCATCTCCTTCCTGTAGGCTAAACTTTAGGTTTGTTGAGAACTTGTAAGCCACCTCAGGTCCCATGTCAGGAGAAAGGTAGGATATAAATTAAATCAATAACAAATAAATAATAAACTTGGTAAGCTAACAGTTATGTAAATTCCATTAATTCTACTCTAGTCAGGACTCACAGTTGGATTTAAGTGCAAAGGCATACCAGCTTACTTATGCAGGATTTTGGGCTGACAGAAAAGGAGGTCTGGCCAATGAAAGTGCTAGCAGTTCCAAAATTTGGCTAGTGGCTTTTAGGCACACACTTAGGTAATTCAGTGGCTATCTTGGTGTAATTGTAGTCTAAACAAATAACTGTTGTTCCTTAACGTCAGACCAGCATATAAATTAGGCCATGTCTGGGCACTTGCACTCAGTTATAGGCAAACAGAGTCACTTTTTTTTATTATGGTCCTTTCTTACGGTTTCAGGTGGATACCACAGAGCAGCTGAAGAGAATCTCCAGGATGCGATTGGTGCACTACAATTACAAGCCAGAGTTTGCTGCCACTGTGGGCCTGGAGAACACTTCTGAAACAGGTATAATCTCTGTGTTCACCTTGTCCTTCATTTATACTGGCAAATAGTGCAATGAATTTCCATTACGTCAGGACTTTTCAATTAGCTGACTATTTAAAGAAACTGTCAGTGGTCAAGTACTGCAGATGTAATGTTTATTGAATTTACTTTGAAGCAGATTTGCTGCTGTCCCATATCTGGAAAGACGGGTGCCCTTGCAGCAATATGAAAGTTGAGTCAATGAAGCATATTCTTTTGTCTTGTAGCTTTATAATCAGGTCCATTACTCTATAATTATGCCACTATTGAGTAAGTTTCCCAGAAGTTCAGAGCAATTTTACATCAGGTTCCTATTGGAAGAGAAGTCCCCAAAAGTGACCCTCGCTGTTGCTAAATTTCTTACAGAGGCAGCCAGGATTAGAGCTCATTGTGTATTAGACAAAAGTCGATTATAATTGTTTCATTGTTCTGATTTTTCTGATATTTTGTCTATTTTCTCTTATGCTTGAGTTCCTCTTCTGATGGATCTATGGATTGTAATAAATAAATGATGATGATAATTATATTCTGGCAACTGTCAATCTCTACTTTAACCCAGATCATTTGATTTCAGTGTATCTGTGATCAGACTCATTTTCTGCTATCCTATTTATTGAGCTTTCATGATGGTGCATTCCTGTCCTTCTGTGCTGCACCACTTAGACATACTGAATTGTGTATGTGTATGAATGACATGTATTATCTGAGGATTGAAGCTTGTCCCTGGCAGATGTTCCTTATACTGATGAATGTCCCTTATTTGAACGTTGGAAAATTTTTTCTTTTGTATAGAGTGAATGAGATGCCAAAAAATCCATTATTTTAGGGTGTGAGCACTTCATAAAGACAGAAATATGTGTCTCATGTAATTTATAGATGTGGACAATATGTTAATTTTTGAGAGAAGCATATGGCTAAGTTAACTGAAAACAATACTTTCATTTGGTATTTAGGTAGATCACAAACTTGTTAATAGCTACTTTCTGACTACCAACAATGCATGTCATGTCATGAATGTTGACAGTCCCTTATTGTTATTTTGAAAAGGTGGCCACACTATACAGTATACCACTGTTTTCAGAAGAATCACCTGAAGTACATGTACTTTTATATCCACATCTGGAAATAGAGGTGTTGAAAGATGCTGTGATCATGACACCAGTGCATACATTTTTGCGGCGGGGGGGGGGGGGGGAATTGTGGAAATTATTCTTAATTGCTCCTTTCCTATTTGTATCCAATGGAACATGCATAACTTTCCAGTTGTTTTTTCTAGCCTTGAATTTTATCACGGGAGCCATGTCAATGATACAAGAGTTGTTCTAACACATCAGCATCTGCCCAGGCTATGGCTTCAATTCATCTGAGTTTTTAAAAAACCCATTTTAGCATCATGCATAGAATTTTCTGATAGGGAATTTTTCATTTTTCTGGGGAGTTTTCCCATTGGCTGTTCTTGTATTCAAAAAGTTTCTTAAAGTCTGAACTGTTTAAGAAGCACTACACTACCCTACAAAGAGCTGCTGGAAGGAGCAGTGTCTAAAATAGGATGGATGAATCATCCTAGAGACTACCTAGTTAAATATGTTCTGGACTTCTAAGATGGCAGTGATATTTTGTGTGTGATATATGTTGTTATTTCTGTGCAGGTGTCATTGCACAGGAGGTGAGGGAGATTCTCCCAGAAGCAGTGAAAGATTCTGGGGACATGGTCTTTAGCAGTGGAAAAACCATAGAGAACTTCCTAGTAGTGAATAAGGTGAGTGGAACATTTTAGGAAGAGGTAAGCAACAAACCTACTGGAAGAGGGTTTGTTAGAATGGCCATTTGGGGGAGCATCCAATCCTACTCAGTGTAAGTCAGGAGTGGGAAATTGTTTTCTGCCAAGTGCCTAAACTGAAATTTGAGAAAGGTCCCACAGGCTTTTTCTAGCTGGGAGAACTGCCAAAGACATATTGAAGCTGATTCAAACACGTGGCATCCTTACCTATGTGTTCACTTGGTGGGAAAACTTTCAAAACACATCTCACTGCTATCTACATCTACTCAAAAATAACAACCAGTCCTACAGATTTCAGGCAGTCAAACCACAACTCAGTTTGCATGTGTAATCAGTGGTGAACCCAAGTACAACAGGTTTCAGGCATGCAAAGCACAGTTTGATTCTATGCATGTCTGTTTAGAGTACACTGGAAGTTTAACTATAAATACTTTCAAAATGTAAAGTCATTTAAATGCAAGGTATTTAAGTTTAAAAGCTATTGGATACCCTCCTTTGTCTAATCAGGGCATCTCTGTTTGGCACTGGTTGTCTCTTTAACACTGAGCAGGGAGATCCCCAGCAGGGCATTAGAGTGAAAGGGGTCATGGCCTGCTGAAAAAGCATTTGAGGTAAAAACATATAACAAACATTCAGGCTTCTGCCACCTTTTTAAAGGATGTGCTTCTGTACCTCTCTGTTATTCTCTGCCTTGCGACCGATTCCTAATTTGTTTGTGCCATTATATCCCTACACCCTGCTTTTGCTATTATCATGTTTGTTTGGTGAGGAGATTTGTGCAAGGGGAACTAGCAATCTCTCTGACATAGTAATTAAAAAAAAACACATATGGGGACAAAACAAGAGCATGACATTAAAGGATAAGGTCATAGGGTGTGGGCTTGAGAACACCGGAAGAATGTAAGCATGAACTTCTGTTTTTGTAATGGCAGGAGCGTATTTTTATGGAAAATGTTGGGGCAGTGAAGGAACTTTGCAAATTGACCGATAACCTGGAGAACCGGATTGATGAACTAGAGAGGTGGAGTCACAAACTTGCCAAGCTCAAACGACTGGACAGTATGAAATCAACTGTAAGCTCTGGAGCATTCAGGTATTACAGAGACCTTTTTTTAAAAAAAACAAACACATAGATTTAACATTACTCCTACCTCTTCTTGGAATCATTACTTGGGAAGGGCAAGCAAATTGGCTGTCAGAAGATTTAGCTCTTTCTCACAGCTAACCTAGGAGTCAGCTACCCTGAACACAGTGTAACATACTAAATAAGTACTCTTAAGGATTGCATTAATAGAAAAGGAAATGCATCTTTGCTTGCTGCATTTTTATCCTGCCTTTCCAGTAAAAAAATTGTACTTAAGGAACATCATTAACTAATAAACATCATCATTATTTTTGTTTTCAAAATGGCATTCGTTATGACCATATCAGCCAAATCTCAGAAAAGTGTCAAAGAAAAGCATCCCACAGAACACACTTAGCAAATAGCAGGCTTTGATGGACAACTTGCCAGATATTTGGAAAGGCAACCTATTCTTGTTTTGCTGTAGGGCCATCCCAAGGCTTTAACTAACTAATAAACATCATTAAAAACAAAAAGAAATTAAGCTAAATAGCATCAACATTAAAATCATCACCCATAATCAGTGAGCTTTGAATAGGTTTTTAATGAATTTTGAGTAGGCCCAGATGTTTACCAAATTTGAAGGCCTTGCTCTCACCCCCTCGCCCTGCAAGGGAAGAATAAGCTACATTCCCTCCCTCCTACTATATTTGTTATGAGGACCAAATTGCACAGTTTTTTCTCCTGTCTTTTATGAGGTTGTTCATGCATTTGAACACGTGGATATCCTTGTGGAACAGATGCATCACATGTTACAGTATGAATATGATCGAGGGGAGCTTACTTGTGCCACTAGAAGAAAGCAGATTTAAATAGATTGTGTATCTGAATTCCCTAAAGGAGCACCTTGGTGTAAATATGCATCTACAAACCCCCATTTAAAAATGCATCCTAAAAAATAATATCTGTACACAGAAGAATAGCACAAGAATTCTGGATATATGATGTGGCTAATCTAAAATTAGTTTCACACACCTGAGAATTGGTTTAGAGTAATACTGATTTAAATTTCTAGGCTAATGCAAACTGCACAACCTCACCAGCACACAACAGCAAAGGGAGAAAAATCTCTGTCTAAACTGGAACATGGATAAATGTCTATCTCCATATGCTGATTTTCATAACTGATTTCCCTCCTCAGCCTTTATCCCCCAACTCTTGCTCTGTTTTTCATCTCCTCTTGGCTAGGACAGACATTTTTTCCCTTAGCTTTACCATTCAGGGATATTTGTTTGCAATATTAATACCATCTTAAGATTTTTAGCCTTAAAATGCTTTAGCAAAAGCATTTGAAATTTGCCCAGGGACGAGCGATAATCACCACTGCACCCAGGTGTTGGCTACTGTTTATACATTATTTCATTCCAGAGCTTTTATTGGAGAGGGGCAAGCTGTGACATTGATTAGTCTAAACTAGCCATTGCCAACTTGGTGCTCTCCAGATGTGGTTAACTATAATCCTTTTCAAACCTAGCATGACCACCTGGCTGGGGAGGATGGAAGTTGTAATCCCACACATCTAGAAGGCACTATGCTGGAAAGGCTAGTGTATGTGTTGCTTCCATTTGTGAACCTCCCTCTCCATATGAGAATTCTTTTTTGTTTGTTTGTTTGTTTGTTACTGTGGGGCAAAGCTTGCAGAAGGCATTTTTAAGGACTACAACTGTCAGAATCCCCCAGATAACATGGCCCCAGAATTAACCAAGCACTTTTATGACCTGCACAATTATGGTATTATGATTCCACTTTAACTGGCATGGCAACATCATATGGAATCCTGGGATTTGCAGTATTTAGATATCTCAGCCAGAGACCACAATGCCTCCCCAAACAACAAGTCCCAGAATTCCATAGGATACAGCCATGGCAGTTAACGTGGAATCATAGGGGTATAACTGTATTATGAAAGGGGCCTTTGAACCTGGGCAATATGAATCCTATCTGGCTATTTTCTCCTTCTAGGAGTTGAACACCACCTCCTTCACTATCTTATTTCAGGGCTATTTCCCAGGCTTCCTCTTTGAGAAAGCTGCTCCTGATAGTGTACAGTACATATATTTACATTGTAAAATTATGCAGATTAAATGTTTTATTTTGTTATGGAAAAGACTAGAAATGAGAAGCAGAAATGACGTGAACTGAAAGATGATAAGAGTACTGGTCTGGATGCATCCTAACTTTCCATTTCATATAGTCAAGCAGGAAGTCAGTTCAGCCGTGCAGGAAGCATGCCGCCTAAGAAGAGACCCCCCAAAATGGCCAGCAAGGTGAGAAACCCTTCTAAGACAGATACAAGTTGTAGTTGTTTGAGAAACAACTGTTCGGAGCTTTGGCAGGAGATGGCAAGGCTTATTCTGCATGTTGTGTTTCAGGTTGCTGAACAGATTGTGTTATTCATCAGGGGTAGGTGGAAGATATGTTGGGGTCTATGGCTAGATTCCTGTGTAATTTATAGCAGGTCTTCAAGACTTTCTGGCCTCAAATTGTTTAGCAATTTTTAACACCTGAAAAAGATCATCTGCCCAAGTTGGGTTGCTGAAGTAATAAATGTTTGGGAGGAAACCAGGAGCAGATGTGTTCATGAAAGAACTAAAGGCTCAATTATGGTATTGAAAACAGATTTCTGGGTTGAACACATGTTCATAGACATGCTGCGCATCAATCCCAAGTTTATGTCCTAAACTGCTACTCTTGTAGTTTTAGTTTGGTTCTGGTTGATGGGATCTTGGGGTTATAGCAGAAACCAAACTAGGTCATGTAAGCTTGCAGTCTGCTGCCCTACACTATACCCAGCGGAGATGTGCAAGTAAAAGAGAACAATTATCTTCAATTCCAGAAATGATATTGTGCTTGCTGAAGATGCTTGTTTTAGTGTTGCATGAATGTAGGCACAGATTGGAAATGCTAAAGTCATCACAGAGCGTTCTTGATAAATATAATTGTTAACTGAAAATGTCTTTTGTATATTTGATAGATTCCATTATCTCAAATTTATAGTAGCTCTATTAATTGTGGTATAGTACAGTAGGACCCTTGTATCTGCTGGGGATTGGTTTGGGAGGGGGGGGGCGTGGATACCGAAAACCACAGATAATCTGAATGCCACTGAAAGCAATGGGTCTTTTGGTTTAAAATACCATAGAATTGCCTTGGAGGACCTAGAAAATGGTTAGAGAGGCACATTTTTCTAGGAAGACTCTATGGCAGGTGTGCTGTTTTGTGTCCCATGGATAATTGAATCAGTGAATAATTGAATCAGTGGATACAGGGGTCCTGCTATAGTGTCTTCTTGTTAACCTTTTCTTTTTCCTGAGAAGAATAAGTTAACAATTCCAAAGTCTTTTAGGAAAGAAGAAACACACTACAACCTGCTATCACAAGTATTTTGAAGCAAAAAGGAAAGAGCAGAAATACAAAGATAAATCTGTCAGGCAGGCACCTGATAATTTTTCCCTTCTCCATATGTCTTGCGCAGACCCCTTCTGTTGTCACGGACCAGGCTTGCATCAGCCAAAGGTTCCTTCAAGGCACCATCATTGCCTTGGTGATCATTATGGCTTTCAGGTATGTGTCTGCACATTCAGGCTGTAGTTTCACACCCTGTGGGTTAGTGCAGTGTACAGAATTGTACACTTGAGAGAAGGTGGCCTCCTGGTCTCTGAATGAATGGACACGTCATGTTTGTTTAAGGCAGAGTATTGCTCCTGGAATCTAACTGAAAGCAGGGTTGCCTGATTTATAGCACTATGCTCTTGTCATGTTGTTATGTCTCCAGACTTGCAGTAAGAGCTACAATGGAATTCCCATAAAAAGTAAAATCTCCACATTTAAGTTACATGTAACAGCATGTGCATATTTTATTTGCAAGGACCAGAGGATAATAGAAACTAATTCATTGCTGGTTGCTGACAGTTGGACTGCCGTTTTTCTCTTCTCTCTGCACTTATAGTCCTTAAATGAGAAAAATAGGGTGGTTGGAACAGCACATTTTTTTTAATGAATTTGGTCTTCTTTGTGGGAGGTCATGCAGAAACTGATCCAACTCATTGGACTTTTTCCTGGATTTCCAAACTTTTGTTTGTTTATATTTATGTCCTGTCATTCTTCCAGAGTTGAGATGCATAATCCTAACTTTTGGAGAAGCATACAATGGCTGCCATCCTGTTGGTGGCATATGCATAAGTCAGCCTTACACCTGTGTTTGTCCTATTTTGGTTGATGCAGAGGTTGGCATTCTCTTTCTCCCTTCAAACCAACTAAAGCCTTCCTCTGGACTTAACTGCAGCCCCCACCCCCAATGGCCATCCCATGCCTCATGGAAAGCAAGAGGAGGATTGGAGAATATCTGACTGTGTCCGCAAAGCCAGACATTAAATGATTACATCATTCTCTGAGACCTCTGAGGGACCCCAGTGGACATCAGTGGATGATGTACTCATTCTGCATATTGCTACATGAACATAGCCAGATACTTCTCAGTTCCTCCATTCTCCCCACTATCCACCAGGCATAAAATTGCCATGGAGCAGGAGCTACAGCAATTCTGTGGTAGATCTGATTGTCCCGTCACCTATGGTGTGCTTGCACATGCAGAAGTACTACACTGTGTTGAACCATACAGCATTCTAGCTAATGGGTCCCTACTCCTTGATTAGAAATACCAAGGTATCCTGGCAGAAAGGCATGATCTAAATAAGACTGCACTCCTGGTTTTTATTGGCTGATGCCCTTTCCGTTCACATTTGACTTCCTGACTAAATTGGTGATGTATGAAACTGAGTGATTCTTCAGGTGTCTTGGTAAAAATCTTCAATAAAGGTCTCACTAGGTTTGAGTCATTCCTATACACAAGTGCTGGCCTATTTGAAAAGAGCTTCTTTTCTTCCTGAAACACTGAAGATCAAGATTCTTGTCATTTACTGTTTTTCTCTCATTTCTTTCTTAGTGTGGTGTCCATGTCTACCCTCTATGTGCTAAGCTATCGCAATGAGGAGGACCTGGTGGATATAGAGGGGTACGTATCCCCTCCTCTCCGCACCTCCGGTTGCAGGCGTCAGAAAGCAGTGTGACTTTCTTTTGATTCCTTACTCAGAAGTATGCAGAAGAGTGAAGGAAGATTAATATGAGGAGGAATACCAGAATCTGCTAGAAAAGCACATATGTGATTTGGAGCAGGGGAGTCTGAAGTAGCCTCTAATACAACTACATTGTTTGGGGCTGTTGGCTCAGTAGCAAAAAAGAAAACTTTCCTGTTATTGCTTTACAGTAAATGAGTGAAATTGGCCAGAATATATACAAACTGGTTTTTGGAATTGAGGTCCCAGGGGAAAATTGCAAGAATGCCCCCTTGATATGGCTTAACAGTCAGTTTTAATCTGAGGTTTACAACAGGCCTTCTGTGACAGTTTGGGATTCGCTAGTTCTGTCATAATGTTGTGTGAGTCTTAAGATTTTCAGATATCCTTCCTGTTTGGAAATAGCAGTTCATTTCTGTCTTATAATCTAGGCAGTTAATTTATTTTTATCATTTAATAATAAAAGTACATATGAGTAGCTTTGCTGGATCAATTCAAAGGTCCTTTTAGTGAAGCATTTTTCTCAGCAGCCATTCTGGCTGGGGGATGCTAGGAGTTGATAAAGTCACTTTTCTATGATCTAGGCTAACCATGTCCTGCTAAGAAGCTCACAGACTGACTTTCAAGACAACAGGTGTCTCCTGCTGTGCTATGCATTACTTAATTTAGAAATTAAAACCTGGAAGCTTTAGAATAATTTGGGAATAATTTTTTATGAATTACATTAATGTGCTATCTCTGTTATAAAACTCAGACAAATAAGTTTAAAAACATGTCTTTTCGCATCATAATGGTTAAGGCGGTTTGTATTGTGCCCGTACAAATAATCCAAACATTTGAGCAGCTCATAAACTGTATGAAGAATAAACTATGCAAATTACATCTTGTGACTGCCCAGTTAAGGGAAAGTGTCTGGTCAGTGGCAGAGAATAAGGATGAATAAGAGAGCATTTAAGATAGCTGAAGCCCTAGCATCTAATTA
Organism: Gambelia wislizenii; assembly: GCA_030847615.1. Lineage (NCBI taxonomy): Eukaryota > Metazoa > Chordata > Lepidosauria > Squamata > Crotaphytidae > Gambelia > Gambelia wislizenii. The sequence continues at coordinate 343,904,358 of JAUMIR010000001.1, forward strand.
CACAGAACCTTACTTTGCTTCTCTGCTAACCTTTCCCCCTGAGGCTGCCCATATGTTTTGGGAGGCTTTCTTCTATAACTACAACTTCACAAATCTCTGCTATTCAGAAAGATGGAGTCATGAAGCCAAATCCTATGCCAGATATTAATGGTTAACCCAGGGATATAGCAAAATAAAGACACGTAAGTCCAAATGTGCCCCTGTTTGGATTCTTATCTAAGTGGCTATTCGTGGATTTCTAGAGTCTGGGTTGGTTTATGGTAGCTGAAGGCAGAAGTCTTGGATAACACTGTTCTAGACTTCTTAGTCTCATGTCAGTTTACAGCCATAAGTTTTATGCATTTCATGTCATTATTAGAATACTTTTTACTAAGTAACTGATGAATCTTTCTCTTTCCCTTCCCCCTCCACTTGCCTTTCTTGCTTCTCCACTTATTTATTTCCTTCACTCTCTCTCTCTCTCTCTCTCTCTCTCTCTCTCTTTCTTGTCCTCACACCAATTTTCTTTGTTATGGTTTCTCGTGGCTGTGTCCTTCCATTTCTATCCTCCTGTCTTCCTATTGCCTCATAGTTCTTTTGCTGTGCCTACTAGTTGCCTTCTGGCTCTCTTTCGGCACAGAGGTCCTGGCATCCCAGTTGCTCTCTGTCCACGGTATGGTCTTTTTCAGTATACTGTTGATATAAATGTTGCATCCTTTCTCATCTGCTACCATGTGTCTTCATTCCAGCCCCTCTTTCTTTTTATGTCTTCCCATATTTTAGTATCCTGGCTCCTAATTAAAGGCAGGCAAACAAAGGGTGAAAATCAAAAATACAATCTTAAATGAATGTATTAGAGCCATGCAGAATTCCAGTCTTTCAAAATCCTATGAAATTCATGGGCTCACGATAAGTTGACTGGTAACTTGAAGGAACATACAGACATAGGATTTAAAATATTTAGTCCAAGAGGAGCCATTTGGATGGTAAGAATGTAAGATGGGAATTAGGAGTCTGAAAGCATAAGTTGAACAATGTTTAATCAAGGGGAGGGGGGACTCATTAATTTTAGTGGAATTTAATTAATATTAAATATGTTTTTGACTGACAGTCTGAAAACAGGAGTCTTTTATGGCTTTTGCCCAAAAGTCATAGTGTGTGAGTACAAAAACCAAAACTTGTTTCTGGTAGAATTTGAGTCCCTGGCACTTATTCGTTCTTAGACATCAGCAGTCCGTAGTTAGGTGTAGAGGAATTAGCAAAGGAAAGTACCAGGGTCCTATATGTATCGCGCAGGGGAATAAACTCTGGCATCCTCTTATGGCTTTATGCTAGCATTACTTGAGTGTAACTGCTTTTTCTAATTGTGCAAGGAGGTATCCAGTACCTGTCAATGCAATAGTTTTGTCAGTCTGCAAATGGCTGCTGGACAGTGCCTGGGCACAGCGGTGCCACACACACTCACCCCCCAACTCAAAGGACCACTAATAAGTTACAGGGCTGTGGCAAGAGAGCTCCTTACAATACTGCCCAGCTGGCTGCCTTCATTTTTCCTGAGCTCGTCATGAGTGCACAGGTGGAAATTTGTGCTCCTCCTGCTTCCCATAAGACCTTATCCTAAGTTTCAGATTGTGGGGGGTGAGAGCAGGGAGAGAATTTCCAGGCTATTTCTGTGCTTTCATATTAATCCTGCCCTCATCATGTGTATGTGCCATTGTAGGGGAAGTAACAGCTACAGAGAAAAGAAAAAAAATACTGTTTTTACGATTGATTTGGATTAGAAAGAAATCAGTGCATCAGAATAGAAGCCATTTGTTAGATTTGAAGCTTCTCTTAGGTATCGTTCCCAGAGTGGGGATGTGAGTGCTGGGATTGATTTTAGCTTAAGTCTGACTTTCTCACCCTTCGTTACCCACTTTTGATTTCCTTACGTTATCAGTCATCATGCTTCCTATCTGGTTTTCTCTTCCTCTCTTCATTGCTGTAACATTTCCACATCCTTCTGGTGCCATAATTGACCTCATGTGCAGCCACATCTTTACTCCATCACTTTCTGTTGTTGCATGTGTCCTGTTTTTATTTACATCAACATTTCATGTCCACATTTTTTTAAAATTTTAGGACCAATCAAAACATTGATAAGAATCAAATTATGTTTTCCACTGCTGCCTCATCAAACACACCCGGCGAAGCTCTCCTTTCACAGCATGGTACGTATCAGTTGTGGCTGTTGCTGAGAAAGTGTCCCTGAATCTTCCCACCCCCCCCCACCTTGCACACCTCTACTTTGGCCATCCTGTGCCAGCGAGTTGCTCAGCAGCAGTGGAAAATGTGATCAAACCCTCTTACTATCTGTGAACAGATTAGAGTAAATTTGCCATTGACAATTACATACAAAAGAGGCAGAGAGAGTGTGGCTGTGGCCTTCACATTTTTTCTTCCCTCAGTTTTTTCTGGCAACATTTTTTAAAACTAAAAATGCCAGGGGAATTTCACTTTGGGGATTTTTGTTTTTTGTATGGGGAGGGACAGGCTGTTAGGCTTAGGGGAGGACTTTATTTAACCAATTTCCCATTTACTTCTTAGGTAAATAAAAACCTCTCCTGGGTCTAAGCTAGCCTGGGGATCCAAAAAGAGATTGTGAAATTGCCCAGTGCATATCCAGGCTGTGTGGAGGGTAACAAATATGAAGTGGTAAGGGGGAGAAGAAAAAACATCTTAAGGTTTGTATAAAGGGGCATTTTTAGTCAAAACAAATTTGCGGGGGGGGGGAATAAAAATTCTGAGATTGAGGGATGTGACGGGTTCAGCCCTCCAAGGTCCTGCAGAAAGCCAGTGCAGCCTAAGAGCCTCTGGTCATTCCCCTGGTGATAACAAACCTGTAGGAAGCTTTTTTTAATGGTACTGGTTCCTACATTCTGTAAATAGCTGAAGGCTAACTTCAAATTCAGCCCATGTGCAGGCAGAAGTTGGCCCTGACTGAGAAAGAAGCCCCAACATGGTTGTGTGAATTATTTTGTGTGAGTTGATTTACCTTTTCTGTGGAGTGCAGGGACAAGCAATAAACTTTCTATCTACTAGGAGACTCTTGAGTCTTTGGTTCTGCTTTTCAGCAAAGAGCACAGTTGAGCTGGGGTTCCCAGCCTTGCTGTGCAGCCCTGCAGTGTTTGCTTGGTGGTTGTTGTTTTTTTTTTAATTTTATTTTCTTCTTCTTAACTCTTAGAATCACAATAATCCTTCCATTTCTATTGTTATTACAAGCTGAACGTGTTCATCACAGCTGAGATATCCAAGGATACTGCCTATTCCACTAGTTCATTGACTGAGAATGGAAAGTTAGAGTTACTCTGAAATGTACTTCTGGGCAAGTGAGGAGTAGAGCAAGCAGGTCCTCCTCACAAGGTGCAGGACTGATAAAGTAGGATGGCCATGCAGTTCACATTTGTGCAGTAACCCTGTAGACAGTTATAGAGTCCACTGGCTTCTTTTTGCTTTCTCTATTGAATTCAAAGGCTACCTTCAAAGGCTAAGAGTTTGTTACCACCGTGGGCGGTGCAAACTATTTTCTTCTTCTTAGCTTTTTGCAGTTCTTGATATTAAAGGTGTTCCTCCCCTTGCAGTTCATAGAAGCTATTGCTTAGCCTTGCTTTCCATGGAGGGGGAATAATTTCTCCCCCGTGCTCTATTCCTTGCTGATCAGAAGGACATTTCATGTTGTGGTGGTTATTTGCCATCAAGTTGACTTTGACTTTGGACAACCCTATTAATGAGAGACCTTCAAGTCTGCATGTCATCAAACTGTTATGCTCAGGTCTTGCAAACTCAGAGCCATGACTGAATCACTTCTCCTGGCAAGTCCAATTTTACATTTAGTGAAGAAGACATTTGGATGCTACTTTGGATCTTGGTCCTTTTGCTCTGGCCCAAATAACACCTGTGGTCTTTTTTATCTTTCAGCCACAACACATGTGCCTGATTCCGTCTATGGTTTGTCTGCCCATAGCATAGTTGTGTGCTTGAACCCACCTTGTTTCTCCATGTGCTGTTCTTCTGTCCCCAACAATGTGTCTTCTGCTGCAGTTTCTGATGCTACCACCACAGTCACCGCCAACCGAACAGGTAAGCCCTGTTCTCTCCTAAGTATATAGAGGTAGTACCAAACTATTAGTGAGGAACTATGAGTTCACACCTTCTCTTTGGGTCTTTTTTTCTCATAAAATATAACCACTGGTTTCTATTATTTTCCCAAATGGATGCCTGCTACTACGTATTCTGTTCCATACATCAAGCATCCTTTTACTGAATTTATAGGTATCTAGATATTCATGATATTGCTGAAAATGTCCGTACAGTTGTACATGTACACATCCATATCCTTAAGCACCATGGAAGAGTCCTAGGGTTTGTGACCGTCTTGGAACAAGTCATCTAGATTCAGAGAATATGTATTGCAGCCTTTTGTTGCAGGAAAAGAGCAATCAATCAATCAAACAAACAAACAAACAAAAAGCTGGGGGGGGGGCAGGGAGCTGAAGCAGCTGTAAAAGGCTAACAACTTTATTTTAGTATGACATTTTAAAGGCAATTTCATCAAATACAATGGGAAAGCCTTGCCTTCCCAGCTGCTATGAGCTTGTTCCACCTCCTTCCCCCAGCAGAAGGAAGGAAAGAGAAAATGTGGGGCATAAATATCTTTTCATTGTTATTATTTGTTCTAAAATTATCTATTGCTTTGATTGCTCTTTGAGATTTTATTCACGCTGTTATAGCCCCTTGACTCCAGATGAATGGCCAGAGGTGTGCAGTATGGGTCTAGCTTACAAATCTCAAGACCCATTCCAATGGGAAAGCTCCATTGGCATCTGTGCACTTACCTGATCTGCACTGCATTGTTTGTGGGAATAGCTTTTGAAGCTACAGTTCCTGAATATAGGGGACATGTTTACCTTAATGTTGGGAGGGGGCTCCTTGGATGGGAAAGTGTAAATTAAATGCTTGGTGAGCATGTAGTGAAGACTCTTTCCCTCCCATCAACATATTGTCTCTATCTGTTTTATCTATCTGTCTGTCTACCTGTCTGTCTATTTATTTCTGACTTGTTTCCCAACCATGGAATTCACGATGGCTTACAAAAGTTTTTTAAAAGTACAGTAGGACCCCCTTATCCACTGGGGATTGGTTCTGGTAGTGCCCGTGGATATCGAAAACCGTGGATAATAGCAAACACCATTGAAAATAACAGGACTTCCCGGTTTAAAATACCATAGAGTTGGCTTGGAGGACTTAGAAAATGGCTAGAGATGACACCTTTTCTAGGACGATTCTATGGTAGGTGTGCTGTTTTGTGTCCGATGGATAATTGAATCAGTGGATAATGAATCAGTGGATACGGGGGTCCTACTGTATAGATTTCCTAAGCAGATACCTCTGATGCCTTTCTGCAAATATGAGTTGATACTTCCTGTGCTTGGAGATACATATCTAGCCAAAGCCAGGGACAGAAGGGATGTTCAGCAGGTACAGTTCTCACCGCGGAGATAAAATCGTGCCTGTGCTGTGTTATTTCAGATTGCAAGTTGAGTTCTCCGTCATATAGTATATAATGTCTCTCCACATAGAAAACTAACACATGAGAGAGGTTCCAAGCTAGCATTGTCCACATAGTTTTCTGTGTGGAGGGATTTTATTTGCGTGATTGCTTCTGTGAAGGAGCATTCAACTATGTGCATCCCCATCTGCAGTCTGAAGTGATGGAGCCCAGATGTACGTTTGTCAGTGGACTGAGAATGAAACCTTCTCGTGGAGTACTGCTTCCCAGTGACTTTTTGCTTTATGTATACATTTGTCTCACATTCTTAAACTGCCCTTTTGTTGTTATTTGTGTTCTTTTCCTTGCAGACCAAAGCCTTCTGTCACTCCTACCAGTGACCAACATCAAAGCCAAATCCAGAGGAGTCACAGGCAAGGTGGCTTCTCACACAAAGTGGCCAAAGACTTCGGAGAGATCACGGGGCTTCGGCAGCCCCAATGCCAGCCCATCCTCCCCCTTTACCCACATCCAGGGCAAATCCAAATACATTTCCAACCTTCCTGTATCATATAATAGCTTTCCCCCTGGGCAGTCACGACAGAGACGTAGCATCAACCAACCAGGCCCAGAAGAGTCTCGCACAGGAAGCACCAACCAGGATGGTAAGCCCATCATTGCATTCCCCCCTCCACTCAGATCTCTGGAAAATTCTCCAAATCAGTCCCCAAAATGTGATGTCCAGTCTGTACTTAGGCAATGCCTCTAGAAGAGGGATGCACAACTACACAGGGGCCAAGGACCAACCTTCTCCGCCCCGCCCCGCCACACTGCCACCAACATTCCTGATAGGCCACACACCCTGAAAGTACTCCCAAATACCTCTATCTGCATCTGAATCCTTCCCACAATTTCACCATAGTCTCTCTATGGTTTGGATAGAGGGTTTGGTGGAGAGGAATGGACATCATGGTTTACAAATAAATTAGTCTTAAAAACAGTGGGTGTCCTCAAAATGCCTGGTGCTTGGCCTTTTCTTCCTTGCAAAGTAACTTTTTTTCATGGCTTTTCTCCCTTAGCTCCTCTTCTTCAAACCATAGCACTTGTGGAAAGTAATGTGACCTTTGAACCTCAGGCCTGTGGTCCTGGTGATGAATGCAGGTGAGTGTGAAAAGTGGAGTACTGCCATGAACTTTATGAAACACAGTGCTTCTTGGAAGACTAGATTCATCACACAGTGGATGGTGGGTGGGATGCATTCAGATAAATAAATTTTAAAAATCTGCAGAATTTTTCTATGCTATCTGTGTTTGTCACATCATGACAATTTACATACTTTAATTAATTTATTTTTTGGTTGGCAATGGAATCATTATTTGCTGCAGATGCACATAAAGCACAACTGAAAGATTTGAAGATGGGCAGAGATTATGTAAGGTAGAACACTACTGGCTAAAACTGCCAGTTGCTTAGAAGAAGAAATTGAAGATTAATTGGAAAGAAGAAAGAGCTGTTCAGTAGAGCACCTGCTTTGCATACACAAGATCCCAGGTTCTTCAACCCTGGTGTATCTAATTAAAAGGCCCTTGGACAGAAGAGCAAGGAAGAAGAGCAGAACTTTCTTTACCAACTTGGAAATGACTTGATCTTTTGGACTACAACTCCCATTAACTTAGCCATTAGCTGTGCTGGCTGTATAGTCCAAAGCATTTGGAGGTCACCAGGTTGAAGAAGGGGGTTGATTGTATTGAGGAATAGTGCCAGCCCAATCATTTCTCACATGGTTAGGCAATGTGACATATATTCCTAGTCTACATCCTTTATGAAGAAAAAATTCCTAAGAACTAATTTGAATTCTCTCTCTTTGAAAAGTTTAAATTTTTTATTTTAAAAAATAATAACAAAATTGTCTTTTTCCAGTGTTAGGACATTCATAAGTATATTTCAAAACAAAAATAGAGAAGTTGGCATTCCCTCTCCAAACTCTGTGAGACAGTTCCAGATCAGATGCGTACAGCAGGCCTACCTTTAGGTGACTGTTATATGTGTGTGTTATATATAATTTTCTCTTTGCATTTCTAGGACAGGAAACATCACTTACCGCATTCCCATCAGCAAGTTTACTTCTGTGAACACAAACTTGACTTTGGAAATGAAGTGAGTAAAACTTCTTGGGAAAGTAGGGACACTAGGGAAGCATCCAATTGGAAATGGAAATGCAGGAATTAGCAGGGAATCATGTTTGGAGGTAGGGGTGGGCAGAGTATTCATAAAGGAATTAATATATGAAAAAGAACTAATTCTTGCTCTATTTGGACTGGAAGTCATCTAAGAAAAACACTGGCAGACAGGGAAGATGATGGAGGGAAAAGGGATAATAATGAGGTTGGTAACTAGGACCCCATAGGCTAAATCTGGTTACTTCTATTGTGAACCCTTTCTCCCTATATTGTAAGAATGGGAGAAGACAGATCAATAGATTCTCCTGTGAGTTCTTCTGTCACTTTGTTCTTGATTGTTTAATAGCTCTGAGATACTTTAAAAATAGAGCTAGGTAGAGAGGCATGTCAATCCTGCTCACCTTGCTCCTTATCCTAAAGGTTTTCTCTTTTTTCTCCTTTCCCAGTGCTTCTTCTGCTGTGTCTGCCTATCTTTGCAGTCTTACTTCCACCAACCCATGTCAGCACAGTGTTGTGAACACAGACAACTTCTCCAATACAGCAGACACCCAGGTAGGACCCAAAAGTATCTTAGATGAAAGGTGTTTGCCAGCTGGATAGTAAGCCTGCATCTAAACTCTTTATTCATAATGGGAAAGGCATAGAGTGTCTTTTGCTTGCACACACTGTTGTGTGAATGACCTTTGGGTCCTCAGTACCTTTTGAGTAGTATCGCCACTTACCTAGAGGCAGAACCAGTAGAATTCAGTGGGTCTTATTGTTGAATAGACATATGCAATTGTGCTATAATGTGCAAAGAATAAAAAATAAATAAAACAAGGCGCCACATCTAACTCATGTTGTTTATAACTTCTCTCCATGATCATGGTGCAAATATTTAACCATATGCCTGAGGGCATGTGTAATGTTGCCGCTTACTTCAAGCAAATCTGTCTGGCTAGTATGCTGTATTTTTCTGTTCCTGATAATTTAAATTCCTTGCATCCCTTCTCTTTTCTCTCTTCCCTTGCCACAAGGAGGGTCCAGCAGCTTATAAATGGAGCAGGAATAATGCATCTTGCTAACTGCACCTTTCTAGTTTCAGATTCCTCCTAGGTAGAGGCAGCAAAGGGCAAGGTCCATTTGCTCTATTTGGCTTCAGGCAAGAGAATTGATCTGTGCTAACAGTGCCAGCTTCCCTTTCACAGCAGGTGTGTGTTTCTTTTTTCATCTTTCCTAGGGTGCAACATACAGATGGCCTGTGATGATGCTACCTTTCCAGGAATTTACCTATCATTTCCGATTTGCTAGGCCTGTAAGTATATGTACCCGCTGTGGCCCCTCCAATGTGCAGTAATAATACATTTCAGTTTATTCTGGTGGAAAGGCAAGACAACATACCCATCATTCCAGAGAGGAATCTACCTACAACACCAGACTGATTCTGGTGCCAGTGTAGTAGAGAAGTCTCAAACCAAACAGGTAAAGATGAGTTTACACGTTAGATCCATGTGTGGAAACACATACAAAGATGATGTGAATATCCAAGATTTAAATTCCCTTATAGGCACTGATAAAGGACAAAGAAGCAATCCTGTGCCCATTGAAAGGTATATCTCAGGCTTTCAATGAGATGACATATTCAAAATATGCAAATCTGGGGACAAATCAAGGTATGGATTGCCAGGGCACAATCCAGATTCAGCACCACTACATCTATTGAAATGGTTGGTTTCTGTCCCCAAGTATCCCTTTCCTTGTGGAACCTTCATGCAAGGATACCTAGACTTCTTGTAGGAAGCAATAGCATGAGATCCGCATGGTAGAAGGTGAAGCTAGAATTTGTTAAGGAGTCCTGAGGCAACCATGTAAGGTTCCCTTCTCCCTTAAACCTGACTCTCTGAGACTGGACATCTGCTCCCACCCTGTCCTGAGTCATCTGGGAGGCACATTTGCAGATGGTATCACTGTGTATGTGTATTATAGATATGTTTACAATAGATTTCCATCCCCTTGTACCAAGCTGCAGGGAAATTTGCCTTCCATTACCATCCTGCCTCAGAATCAAAGGGTTAATTCCAGAGATCTAGAAGGATGCATTCAGCTACCATTTCATTTTCTGCTTTGACCTTGAATTCCAACTCCAGTTCCACTTCCTTCTTCCACAGAAGATCCTACCATATTATCTTGTGGATTTGCACTTAGCAGATGAGACAGTGCCTTAGCACTTTTTCCCACAACAGCAGGTTGCTTGCTAACCTTTGTGGTTTCATAAAGTAGAGTTGTGCTCATTTTCCATTCAAGTTTCCATTTCCCTTGAACCTTTTCTTCTTTTCCACTCTCTTGTCACAGGGCCAAGCAAACTGTAGTACTGCTGTGGACCAGAGGGGTTTTCTCTTTACTGACTATTATTTCCAGTTCTACTGGCTCTGTGAGTGAGTCTCAGAAGCACCACTGTCCTTTCACAGGAGCTGAAATGAGCCCACAAAACTCATTGGACTGGATGTTCTCTTCTGTGAACCCCAAGCCCTATCTTGTTGCCTCTAATCTGCAAGCCATTCCCCTTTGAGCTGGTTTGGTTCTTCTTTCTAGTGGTGGAATATTGACATTAGAATGTCATGCAGCTTTGGAGGAGGAATACTACCACTAAGAAAACACTGAAACATAGAGGCAGTTTCTTTTGACTTGTTATAGGAACACTGGCATCCTCTCCTCCCTTTCCCCCTTGCTTATTACACTGGATTTGAAAATTTTACACTGGATCATGGTTGGGGTTGGTCCATTTGGACAACTGAGAACTACAAAATACAGCTTGGCTGGGAATGGATCTCAGTATGTAGAAAAGCCACGAAGCAACTTTCTAAGATATTGAAATTTCTTATTGATAACACTAGGAGACCTCTTTTAAAATGAAGTGGAAACACTGGATTCTTTCTGTAAAGGAATATTCTGCCTGGATGTGTTGCGAGTCATACACTGGAGTTTCTGACTTGGCTGGCAGCTAACCACTTCTCTCTAAATCTGTGCTCTGAAGAAATCCTGGTGACACTGGAACTTGTGACTGACCAGTCCTTTTTGAACAGCAGCTGCCAGTGGAAAAGCTACAGGATTTATCTCTGGCTTCTTCCTGTCTATTTTGCCATATATTTACATTCCAGGGAGAGCAAACCTCAAGAACCTTCTCAGGCTGGCTAGTTTTGCCCCCAATGTGCCTTCTTTTTTCAGGGATGGATGACAAATGCTTCACTGAAAGCTTAGTATGTATTGTAACCACCTCCTCTTAAACCAATTCAAAGAAAGTCTCTGGACTTTGCCACTGGACTCTACAACTGTGGTGTTTTGATACAGATTGTGAGAAACTTGCAAGCCCCATACATATGGCAGATCAAAAAGAGCATGTGGCAAAACCCATGCTGAGCTTTACCACCTTGTGCCAAAGGCTGAGGAGAGAGGCCACCAGAAGAGATCTACCCTACACTGAAAACATCCAGACTGAAAAGATTTTTGATCCCCAAGGGGTCTATGTCAGGAACAAATGGGACACTTTTTCACTCCAGGCCTTGAGTCTTCTTTTAAATTCTGAGGATATTTTGGGTAACTTACTGTTACAAGGTTTTAACTTGCTAAACCACTGACCTTTTTCTTTAATTGAGCTTGTTTAGTTATTGAACTGCTAGCCTCTCATAGGAAACCAAAATGGGCCAGTGCTGAGCACCAGCCTGTACCCAGACTCTAAACTGGGTCCTGGGACAAATCAGGACAGATGTATATGCACAACTATTCAGCATATCAGGCTTTTACTCTGTATTCAGATGGAGCAGGTAGTTGAGGCTTCTCTTTAAGAGTGAGAACAGCTGCATGCTGAGGGGACAGGGAAGGGAAGAATAGGAAACATTAGCAAGCTGCTGCTACTCTTCTCTAATCCTGAGTCTGATTTTAAATCAACCATAGATGCAAAAATTCTGCCCTTGGGTTATTCTAGTCACCCAGCACAGAAAAGGGGCTAATGTGAAAAGGAAGGGGCTCTGGTGGTGGTGGTTTGGGGTTTTTTTTTTAATACATTGGTGAAAGATATTCCTGGATGAAGCTGTCTATTACTTGGTGTCCCAAAGTCATTTCTGTGGTTAAGGTTTGATCTGGTTTAAGACTCATCATCACCTCTTCCAAAAGAACCTTGGTAACAGGTAATGTTCAGAGCCCCACCAAGCTATAGCTCCAAAGATTCCTGGAGAGAAGCCAAAGTCATGAAAGAGTTGTAATTGTATGCATATGACCTTTGTGTCCATTAGAGCCTGTCATGGTTGCCATTGTTCTTTATGATTCTGTTATGTTGAACTCTTGGGAGCAGTCATCAGGGAGTGGGGCAGCTAGATCTGTACCATCACCACTTACTGGAGAGATGGGCACCAGGGCCTCAGACAGAGTAAAGACTGCTTTGAAAAGTCTGATAATGGCCTGTGAATTGGCTGTCAAGAAACAAAAGATGTAAGGAATGTGCAGCTACAATTACTAATACTCACCACTGTGTGGCACTGCATCCCAAGAGACAGAGCAATAGCCTCTCTTGGCAGAGAAAGAAGGAAGGAAAGTGACCTACGGGGCACAATTTGATAGGATGACAAAGAGCCATGATTACCTTCTCCCTCTTAACGGTTGTTTTGGCAGTATGTCAAAGATCACAAATGTCATTCAGATTGGAATATGTAATTTGATAATGGCATACAGTTGTTATGTGCTGTCAAATCAGCTTTGACTGATGGCAGCCCTGTGAGAGAGAGAGACCTCTGAGACACTCTGTTATTAACAGCCCCATTCAGGTCTTGTGGACTCAGGGCTGTGGCTTCCTTAACTGAAGTAATCTGTTTGTAATGCAGTCTTTTCCTTTTGCCTTCAACTTTACTGCGCCTTATTATACAGAACATATAGTGCAGGATAAAAAGTGGCAGAGAGCTATTTCAAAAACGAATACACACTTTAGTCAAGGCAGTTTTCGCCTTATTTAAATTGCACATCTGAAAAGTGCAAAAATCACTTAAAAAAATAAGCCTCTCTAAGCCAGTGAGACTTCCTTCAAGTGATTGTGTCAAATTGCCAGATAAGCATCACTTGTGAAAAAAAGGACAGAAATGCAGAACAGATTTAAGTGTAGTCTGTGAAACATCCTGTGTGAATGAGTATGGAATCCTCTCTTCAATGTTTTTGGATTGCTTAAGAATCTTAGAATATTTCTAGATGGAAAGCATTATACAGCAAGTCTGCCTTTTCCATCCAGAAATGATTCTCTGTAGTAAGAAAAAAGACTGGAGAAATAGTAGAACAACAACAGAGGATTACAGGTGGGGGATGACAATGTCAGAATGTGCTATAAAATGTAGTGAAAGTAGCAGGACGACAGCATGATAAAGCCTCATCTGAAACTGATCTTAGTTTCGCTCCCTCATGCAGAATCTGAACTCAGTAGACAGCTGTTGTTCTTTTACATTAGAATAAGATAAAACTGTAGGTGTGTGTGTGGGGATATCCTTCATGACCATTTTAGGGGTTCATCAATTTATATCAGTTAATTATCAGCTTTCCTTTTCTTTTAAAGAAATGCCTGAAAAAGTTTTTTTTTTACTGTTTTCCTGCTGGACATTCTTGTTACTGGGTGATTTTTCCTTAACCTTACTCCCTCCCAGCATTAACCTACAAAGCTGTTGGGGCGTCGGGTTTATTTATGGCAAGCTATACCCACTATGTGACAATAGTACACCCAGAGGGTCATGTGACCACTTTGTGAAGGAAGACAGCCTTTCCACTGAGCTAATTCCAATACGCATTTTCCCCAGTACTCTTGTTAGTACACCAGCAGCTTATTTGTCAGATCTACTTACTTATTTTGCATGTAGCCTCCACTGCATGCATGCTGAAAACCAGTAGATGTTCTTTGTAGTGCTACAGCTCTGCCCCAAAATATGTATTTTGCATTTCTAATGATTGATCATCCATGAAGGTTCACTACCAAACACCATCTCACAAAGAAGGCATCTTGTAACCCTCCAACTAGTGTTTCCTATTTTCTAGGGAAGTGAGGCTGAGACTGGCTCTCAGCACCCTTTACTCCTCCCCTCCACAAGCCTCAGTTTTTGAGCAGCCACCATTTGTTGCCATGTAGGATGTATTTTTATATTACTCCAGTAGAATAGGAGCCACAGCAGTGCCACTCCTTCCCACACTTCTGGGTAATGTAAGATTCTGGTATTGCACAAGAGGCGCCCATGTTCAAGTGCTTTCCCACTGTCCCCAGTAAACCACTTCCAGTAGCATGAATTTCTCCTGCATGTTCTGGAGCTTCCCATAATACCCCAGGAGTGTGAGAAGAAGCCACCACACAGTGGTTTCCACCCTACTGAAATAACACCAGTAGCAGCTCATAGAGGTGGGAGGATGTGTTGTTCCTCTTAACCAGTACGGAGAGGCATCCTCAGCATTTTAGTCTTGGCAGGGCCTTCTTTGCTGTTCTCCTTCCCAACAGCAGAGGAAACCAGAAACACTCCATTGCTATAAAACACTGGTACTGAACTGTCAGTGGTTCAGTACCATTGAATTAAAAACAATCTGGTGAGGACATTCACATTTTGACCTGACTATCCCCTTGCCTACTCCCCAGTGCATTATAAAACCAGCCATCCATTTTCTTGAACCTGTTTGGATTAGGGTGAAGGCAGCAAAGACACAGTGCCATCAGAAGTAAAATTAACCAATCACTTTTTTCTTCTCTCAGTTTATTGGTGAAATCTGAGAGAAGGGCTGTACATATAGCAAATATTTTCACTGATAAATTCACATCAGTGTCTTCTCTGAGAATCTGATATGCATAATCCGTAACAGTAGTGTTCTTTACATCAATTGTAATGTTTTTTTATTGTTTTAAAACACTGTAGTGTCTTACTATTGTATAGCACCTTTTTTTAAAATCCCAAAGTGCTTCACAGTACTGGAGTGGGGTAGGGAGGGAAGACCTGCTAAGAATGGAAGTTTTATTGTTGAAAACTCACCCTATCTCGCTTGGTTTCATGAGGACATCAGCTGGATGGGCCAGCTAGGCTGTCATCACCCTACTCCCTTGTCTCAGGGGGTGTTCCCCCACTCCACTTACGCCATTTGCATACTGTCCCAAAATGGAAGAATTAAGGGTTAACAACTGGGCGTCTTCCTCAGGCTAATGGAGGGAGCTGGAGTTGGAGCTTCCTGCCTAGCATGAAGTTCTCTTTTAAGTTGTAATCTTCTCTACACATGTTGGGACAAGGATGGATGTGGAGCCAACTTTTAAAGTTTGGCTCTTCAGAGGGGCCGGGAATCAGTTCTCAGAGGAAAATTCATAAGCCTTATGTCTCTTGTTAAAAGCTTAAAGCCTGTAAATAAGTTTTGTGACATCACTGTGAGCCTTAAGATAAAGCACTAATTTGATTTGTTTATCACAGCTTTAATCACTGTATATTGCCCACAATTTCAGAGTCATATCCTTAGTGAGTACTCTATTAAAGTTTTATTGTTATTTTGTTTTCGTGCAGACTTTTCCTCACTACCACCTATCTTTCTGATTTGTATTTATATTTTGTTTTGGTTTTATTTGGAGTGCTGGTGCTCAGGACTCCCCTGCTTCTGTTTTGCTTATCTAGACTTTTATTCATAAGAAATGTACCTATATAAATAAATATATAAGTATACTACTTTGTATCCTAGATTGTCTCATGGCGTCTTTTTCCACCTCATTGGATTGAACTGTTACAGGCAATGTAATCCTTAAAAATGCAACCCCTTTAATCAACTAATCCTAGTTTTACTTAAATAGTTGATCAAATGTGTACATGGTAAAAACACTCTTTCTGAAGGGTTTTTTATTTTATTTTTATTTTAGATGTTGTGCACGTGTATCATAGCAGGCATCATCTTATGAGATGTGTGAGAGGAGGGAGAATTTTTATAAGGAATTATTAAATACATCTTTTTTCATCTGCTGCCTAATAAGCATTCAAATCCACTGGATTTCAACTTAGTTATAGTGCATCTCAATATGCCCACTGATATCAGTGGGACTAGGCTCGAGTTAGCCAAGACTGACTCAAGGTCTCATTGACTTCAGTAGATTCACTCTACATGTGATTAAGTCTGGATTCCATCCAGTGGTCTTCACTTATACATAATACAACAAAAGCAAGTCCTGCTTAAATTTTGTTGAATTCAATTACATTTTGGACATGATTAATAAGCTTAATTGGTTCGCCCAGGACATGCAGTCCAAGCCTGTGAATATCTAATTGGAAATACAGTTCTGTGAAAAAGAAAGTACACCCTCTTTGAATTCTATAGTTTTACATATCAATTCAGGACATAATAACAATAATCTGTTCCTTAGCAAGTCTTAAAATTAGATAAATATAACCTCAGATGAACAACAACACATGACATATTACATCATGCCATGATTTATTCAACAAAAATAAAGCCAAAATGGAAAAGCCATATGTGAAAAACCAAGTACACCTTATGATTCAATTTAGCAGCAATAACTTAAAGTAATAATTTTCTGTATGACTTTATCAGTCTCTCACATCGTTGTGGAGGAATTTTGGTTCACTCTTCTTTACAACGTTGCTTCAGTTCACTGAGGTTGGTGGGCATTTGTTTATGCACAGCTCTCTTAAGGTCCCACCACAGCGTTTCAATTGGGTTGAGGTCTGGACTTTGACTGGGCCATTGTAACATCTTGATTCTTTCCTTTTTCAGTCATTCTGTTGTAGATTTTCTGGTATGCTTGGGATCATTGTCCTGTTGCATGACCCAGTTTCAGCCAAGCTTTAGCTATGAGACAGATGGCCTCACATTTGACTCTTGAATACTTTAGTATACAGAGGAGTTCATGGTTGACTCAGTGACTGCAAGGTTCCCAGGTCCTGTGGCTGAAAAACAAGCCCAAATCATCACCCCTCCACCACCGTGCTTGACAGTTGACATGAGGTTTTTGTGCTGATATGCTGTGTTTGGTTTTCACCAAACATGCTGCTGTGCATTATGGCCAAACATCTCTACTTTGGTCTCATCTGTCCAAAAGCTATTGTTCCAGAAGGCTTGTGGTTTGTTCAGATGCAATTTTGCAAACCTAAGTCATACTGCCATGTTCTTTTTAGATAGAAGAGGCTTTCTCCTGGCAACCCATCCAAACAGACCATACTTGTTCAGTATTTTTCTAATTGTACTGTCATGAACTTTTAACATTTACCATGCTGAGGCCTGTAGAGTCTGAGATGTACCTCTTGAGTTTTTTGCAATCTGTCTGAGCATGGCACAATCTGACCTTGGGGTGAATTTGCTGGGACATCCATTCCTGGGAAGATTGGCAACTGTCTTTAATGTTTTCCACTTTGGAATAATCTTTCTCACTGACTTTAAATTGTTTGGACATGGCCTTATAATCCTTCCCAGATTGATGAACAGTAACAATTGCTTCTCTAAGATTATTGCTGATGTCTTTCCTCCTTGGCATTGTGTTAACCCGCATCTGAATGCTCCAAACCAGCAAACTGATAAAACTTTGGCTCTTATAGAGGTGGACACACTTGCTGATGTTGAATTGATCAAGGTCATTTGATTAACAGCACCTATCTGCTACTTAGCATCTTAATTCCTATGGGAGCAGTAAGAGTGTACTTAGTTTTTCACACATGGCTTCTCCATTTTGACTTTTTTTGTTGTTGAATAAATCATGATACGGTATAATACGTTGTGTGTTGTTGTTCATCTGAGGTTGTATTTACCTAATTGTAAGATCTGCTGAGGAACAGATGATTGTTATTATGTCCTGATATATAAAACTATAGAGTTCAAAGAGGTATACTTTTTGTTTCACACAACTGTAAATCTGAGCTTGACAACTGAGGGGGTGGGGCAAGGATCATATTAAATTATGGGAAGGAGGCTGGGAGTAAAACAAACCTCTAGACCTGCATTCCAGGAACTTCAAATCAACATTTAGCTGATTAAATCACCAAAGAAAGATTTATTGCTGACAAAGTCAAAAGGCAAGCCATAACAGACTGGCACAGCAAAATAAACAGCAACAAAAACATTCGGCAAGCATAATGAGCAGAAAAATGCCAGCAGTAGACACAGCCCACACTTTGGCTCTAGCAGCCTTTCTAATTAGGATCCATTAACACCTGAGATGAAACTCTTTACTTGAATGCACATATTATCACCCTTTCAAGAGCTGTGGGTAGAGGCCTGCATACTGCAGCTACTTATGTCAGAACACACTGTGAGGAAAATTTACATACAGGTAAAACTTTATTACATCTGACAGATCATCCAATTAAGTGCACATATCATTGCAGCCTTCATTGTAGCCTTTTTCTTGGACAGGGTGTAAGATGTCCTGCCATCTCTAAAGGAATAGGTACAATTATCAGTTACCAACCTTTTATGAAGGTCTTGTATATGAGAGGCTTACCTTATTTCCCTCCGGATACAACTATCTAGCAAACATTTCAAAACATGCTTGTCAAGATGGTGGCCAAAATCTTATTGAGAAGATAACATCTACCGGTATGCCTTTTGAAATCAGTATGCCAATTAGCAGCTCATCAGTTTTTCTGATATTTGAGTTCTTCAAGGCTTCTCTCTACACGTAAATGGCCTCTGAAGTAAACTGCATCTTTGATATAGGTGCATTATAGTTTACTATTTCTAGCTCATACAAGCTGGTCAAATATTGAGCAGAATACTACACCAGAACATGCCTTCAGTTAAGCAAATTCTCATCTTTACATCCTTATCTGGGCCACCCAAAAGGTACTTCTTTCCCATTACTGCATGGACATCCTTCCAAGTAAGTGACCGTGTTGTTGTTGTGTGCCTTCAAGTAATTTCTGATTTATGGCAACCCAAAGCTGAACCTATCACAGGGTCTTCTTGGCAAAAAATTGTTCATACGAGATTTGCCATTGCCTACTTCTGAGGCGAAGAATGTGTCTTCCCCAAAGTCACCCATGGCCAAGTGGGGATTTGAACCCTGCTCTCCAGAGTCGTAGTCCAACACTCAAACCACTATACCACACTTGCTCTCTAACCATGACTTAATTCTCATATTTGGCAAGAAAATTTCCCTTCACAATACTCTCCAGAGCAGCACCTGATAGTTAAGGGAGATCTCTGCATAAGACACTGAGAAACTCTCAAGAGCTTCTGTTCCTAAATAAGACTTCTGATTTAACAAATTGAGCTTTCTTTAAAAAACATACTGTCCCATCTGACATCAGATCACTTTCCACATCAGATAAATATTGCACGCTGTAAGAAAGTCAATAGGAGCTGATGTTCACATAAAACGTTAGAAATATGATTAAACACTAAAGGTGTGAAGAGACCAAAAATTCACTTACCAGCTGACACTACTTATGGCAAAGTCTCTCAACAGATGCTTTCCTGACCAGTTGCTGAAGTGTGAGGTTAAGTGAAGTTACTGTTTTTATCAGTATGTTCATATATTGAAGATACAGCAAAGAAAGTAAGGAGAACCCCACCAGCACTGAGGAATCAAGAGTTACTAAAGTGGTAAGACCGTGGCCAGGAAGCCAATGAAAAAGTGTGGTCCCAGCTCTAGGGGCAGAGTTGCAGATGGTACAATTCCCTTCCACTTTTAGGAGCAGCAATGGAGCCATCCAAACCTATCTGTCCATCTCATTATACTGGCAGGTGTCCGATGGGATGGAGGGGGGGGAATGAGTGGGAAAATATTTGATAAGGGAAATACTTTTAAAATCATATACAAGCAGAATTTAAGCCATACCAACAAGCACAGAAACTCTTACAAGAGAACTTAACAGCTCTGCAAATGAAGGTGGAAGTAACAGTATTTGTGAGTCCCATGAAACACAGTAATTGCAAAGCCCCAAGGAAAATATGCCCTAGTTTTAAGACTTTTCTCTTAATTAAGACGTCCATTCCCCATCCTGTTTTCCCACAAACATTATTTCTAGAGGCAAATTGTTTGCATTTCCCAAAGGTAATACGCTTTATGTCCAGTCCAGTTTTAACTTGAAAAAGATAACCCACTTCACCTTGGAAAGTACTTGAATCCTTCTAGAATAGTCTGATTTGGCTTCAGCTTCATCCTAATCTGATGCATATTACTCTGGCTTTTTTCTTCGCAAACAAAGATTTAGGAAGGACTCATCCTGCGCTTTCTGCAACCGTGCTGATGACTAAACACATACAGTATTATATGGCTTCAGCTGAGCCGCTTGTGTTTAATTCGCTTCACATTTTCTTGATGTGTTACATTTTTATGCACATTAAATTAACATAACCATACAGGAGGCTCACATAACAGAAGTGCAGCTATAAGTTTATCTGGAAAATATTACTCTTCTATTTGAAAATCCATGCTATTTCTAGGGGGTTGTCTAAACAGTGAAAACATTTGTCATAGAATTTAGGAGAATATGACCTGTCTTAATGGCATCCCACATCAATACGCAGTATTCGGAGGGAGGGGAGGCAAATCCACCATAAACTCCGCGGGAAAAGCCTTTGCAGCTTTTCCTGAAGTTTTAAAAAAGCTCCATAGAGAATGTGCATTGTTGCTCGTTGTAACAACCAATTCACATCAATTCACATTCCCCATAAGAGCAGAAGTAGAAAGCTAATTGGTTGGACATGGGCAAGGGGTGGAGCTTGCTAACAAGGCAAATACCTGGAACCACCATCTTGGATTTTTGCCTTAGTGATCATATGCTGAGGTGATAAAACAGCCTTTTTTTTTTAATTTAGGCAGAATATCGCACTTTCCCACCTCATTTTTTAAAAAATACTGTTCAGTGGCAGCAACTGGTGAAAATAAAAAAACATAAAAATGCAAGTAATCCACACATGGCCTTCATCTTGATTCACAGGCATGCCTGTTGGGACAGTAAAAGTGGATAGCTTTGTTTGCCTATAATTTTGCCAAAAAAACATTAAGACAAATCAATGTTGCTGCAAATTGGCATTAGTGCACATCAATCCACATTTTATTGCCTTGTATAGACAAGCCCTAGAACAACCATGTTAGTCTCTTACAACAAAGAACACTCTTGTGGAACCATCAAAATCAACACAGGCATTTCAGCATAAGCTTTTGTGGGCTATAGGCTACGAAATGCATGATGACTACTGACCATGCTATAGTTTTCTCCAGTACCATCTTAATATTTTCATTGCCTAAGACTAGATTCATTCCAAATGTTACCTTTTAAGTATGTATCTTAAACGTGAAGTGTGTGGGTGACACCATCATAAGCATTGACTTTACTAAGGTACAACAGGTTTAACTGCATTTCACAGGTCATTTGATAATTGTTTAAAACCATGCCTAGTAGAAATTAAGCCTATATTTATGGCTCTTGTCTCTGCTCAGCAGGCGAACAGGGTGTGATGTTTTACATAATGAAATTCGTGATGAAGGAAGGAAAGAATAAGAAATATAAACAAAGGACTATGATTCCTTTTAAAATGATTTGTGTAACATATGAACCTATCATGGGCTTTTCTTGGCAAAATTTGTTCAGAGGGGGGCTTGCCTTTACTTCCTTCTAAGGTTGAGAGAGTATGACTTGCCTAAGGTTAACCAGTGGGGTTCCATGGCTGAGCAGGGATTTAAGCCTTGGTCTCCAGAATCTTAATCCAATATTCAACCCACTACACCACTCTGGCTCTCTGCATAACAATAGTACATTTTTTTTTTTTAGTAACAGATACATCAGTTCTAATGCTGTATTATAAACAGTATCTCATGGTTAATCTACCTGCATTGAAATCCCTCTTTACCATCTTAACTTGACAACACTTCAGACAGAATGCAGGCCTATGACTAACATTTTTCTCCTGTATGATTTTTAACATCTTTGCTTGATGAAGCCAGTGAAGCTTTGCTTAATTTACTTTGGAGTTGGCCCTAAAACGGTATCACTGCTTGTGGATTTTGGAGCTTGGTTAATTTGGATTTCAGCATGTGTGTATGTATGTATGTGTGTGTGTGTGTGTGCTTTCAAGTTGCCTGTTAACTTATGACAACCCCATGAATTTCATAGGATTTCCTTAGGCAAGGAATACTCAGAGGTGATTTTTGCCAGTTCCTTCCTCTGAAATCTAGCCTACAGTTGAAATCAAAGGTGTTGCATTGCACCTTTCTCCTGGAGAGGGCAGTATAGGAATGCCAAACAACTTATATATTTAATAGTCCTATGGGAGGAGGAAGGGCAGAGCTGCTAGATTTTTGCGCATGACAAAAAGAAAACACAAAGGACAAAGAAGAGCACAGACTTCACCTCATCACAGTCAGCTTTATTCATCTGATGTTATGATATTCTGGGCAGTAACAATGTGCCAGGATTTGCAGAGAGTACAGGTGTGATGAGCCACATTAAGTACAAAAATAAAAAAGAAGCTTCAGCAATTTTTCTGGTACCTGAAATGCAAAAATACGATAGATCAAATTATTTCCCATTGTACAATTGCTATCATAGCTTTGGTGCCTAAAACAGGAAAACATAGTCTAAAACCTCAGAAACCAGACCAGTGTTTGACAGGTACTGCAGGCGCTAATAAGCAGGACTTAAGTAATCAAATGACTGTGACTGGTTGCCTTAACGACCCTGAAGACAGATTATATATACTGTAATCTATTGTTCATCCCAGAGGGCTTGCTAACCTATGTTATCCAGGTCAAATGATAATCCTTTCTCCTTTGGTTCAAGTTAACAACTGTTTTTTTTTCCAGTGCAGTTGATGAGGTCTGACCATTTAGTCAGCTACTAAATCCCTTGCCCTCTCCCAGTCCAAAATAGGTGGACACCCCGAACTTCCCTTCATAGTTATGCCCAAAAACCAATCCAGACTTTGAAAAAACAAAATGGTGAGTGGTAAGAACAGTTGTAGCCTTCTCAAGCATAACTGATTTTTAGCAACCTCTCTCCTATTAAACCAAACCTACTAATTTTTAAAAAAAGTTTAATCTGTACTAAGAGTCATTTCCTCACCATTTACTGTGTTATTGGAAAGGCTAACCAGCATTGCATTAAGGTTCAGGGAGTACAGTTGTCCCACCATATCCATGGATTTGGTATCCACAGGTTTAAGTATTCATGGCTTGAAAATATTCTTATAATAATCCCACAAGCAAACCTTAATTTTGCCATCTTATATAAGGGACACCATTTTGCTATGCCATTGCATATAATGGGATTTGAGTATTCACGGATTTTGGTATGCACTGGGGGTCCTGGAACCAAACCCCAGCGAATATGAAGGGACAACTGTATTTGATTTTACCAGCAGGTACAATTATAACTAGAAACTATTACTTGGATGAAGCCAGAACTTTGACTTCTTTGTAATTAGATACTTTTGTTCTAAAGTTTTAATGATCTGAACTGGTTGCTTGAAAGAAAAGTTCAGGAAGTAGCAAGCTGTAAACCACAAATAAAAAGCATAACATTCTCTGAAAGCAAAGCTTCCTTTGGCACCTCAAGCATGTGAAGTTTTTTCTCTTGTAATTCCAATGAATACAGACTGTTGCCCATATTTTAATGCAGCATTTGCCCCTTTAAAGAAGGAATTACCTCTGGGCAAACATATTCAGGACTGCACTGAAAGTATGCTTGTAGTTCCACCACCTCATTGAATTTAAGAATTTCAGGCTATTGGAAAAATGATCGAGATATTGAAGTAATTATTATATATTTTAATTAAATCATTTCAAACTTGCTAAATTCAATACTAATCAATAGAAGACATCACTAAAATTTCTGAATTTTTTTCCAGGTTCAAAACAGTACAGAAAACCCACATTACAATATTCAACTAATATCTTACCTGAAACAGCTCTTGGCTTATTGTCACACATAGATTCCAACCCAGAGCAGTAAGAAGAGTACTCCAAAGCCCATAAAGAGTGAAGCCACCAGGGAGATGAGAAGTTCCTTGTAAATATCCCGAGTATACTTAGTAGAGGTCACTTCATAACTGATACATTAATTAAAGCAACAACCAGAAATGGAAGACTAAGGAAAGTATTGACAATCCACAACACAAAACTTATCCACTTCAACAGGGCCACCACCCATTGTACTGATGCTCTGCCTTTAACAGCTGCTTGAGATCCAGAAATTAAGCAGGTGAGGCTTTTCCTGGCATAAACTGAAAAAGTTTAATCTAGCTCAATTTCTGTGTGACTGTGCTTA
This sequence comes from Gambelia wislizenii, assembly GCA_030847615.1. NCBI lineage: Eukaryota > Metazoa > Chordata > Lepidosauria > Squamata > Crotaphytidae > Gambelia > Gambelia wislizenii. The sequence continues at coordinate 343,928,282 of JAUMIR010000001.1, forward strand.
AAAGGAATAGAATAAATGTAAAAAAGAACAGGTATAACAAAAAAAAGTGACTTTTCTTCAATATCATATTATCAGGAACATATCCAAAAAACATTTGTAGGCAAAGCTGGATATATTAAATAACAAACTGCTATAAGTCTCAATGAATCCATGCTGTCACTCCTGTACAGACATCTGAAAAGATTCCCGTTCAGTCTTTCAAGTTGAAATTTCAGACTTTTATCCTCTAAAATCCCAGCGTATGTTAACTTTAGTTCAAACATTCCACTCTTGCTGGCCACTCTTTCACATTCAGGTGCATCTCCACTTTCAATGGCCTTTTCCAGTGCTAAGACATTTCTGCTGGTTTTTAATTTATCATGAGACCAAAATATTGAATTTCAAATTTATCCTTAACATTACATTTAATTCTGCTTTTATAGATTTTTGGCAGTTGAGTATCTTGACAAAACAGTACATTATTCAACACAGATATCCCTGAGTTATCATAAAGGTAGAAAGCAGTGGGTGTAATGGCTGACTTCTTGTTAGTAACAGGCAAGAGTAAGTTGTGCCATACAGTCGTCCCTCCACATTCGCGGGGGTAAGGGGCGCAAGACCCCCATGAATGTGAAAAAAACACAAATAAAAATAGCCCTCCGCCCTTCCAAAGTCAGAGCTTTTCAACCCCATTTGTTGCTTTGGGAAGCGTGGGGGGTGGGGGTGGCTGGCAAGCTTCCCGCTCGCCCAGCCAGCCACTCCTCCGCCCTTCCCGAAGTGCAGTGGGACTGGCTGGGTGGGGGGGAGGCTTGCCAGCCACCCCCCACCCTTCCTGAAGCTGTGATGGAGCTGGGGAGCCCCATCGTGGCTTGGGGAAGTGTGGAGGGGTGGATGGCTGGACAGGGGGAGGCTTGCCATCCATCCCCGCGCTTCCCTAAGCCGCGATGGAGCTCAGGAGCCCCATCGTGGCTTGGGGAAGTGTGGAGAGGTGAGTGGCTGGACGCGGGGAGGCTTGCCATCCACCCCCCCCCCTTCCTGAAGCAAGGATGGAGCTGGGGAGCCCCATCGCAGCTTGGGGAAGTGTGGAAGGGTGGCTGGCTGGACGGGGGGAGGCTTGCCAGCCCCCCCACACTTCCCAAAGCCGCGATGGAGCTGGGGAGACCCATCGCAACTTCAGGAAGGGCACTGGGTGGGGGGAGGCTTGCCAGTCCCCCCCCCCCCCCGCTTCCCGAAGCTGCGATGGGGCTGGGGAGACCCATCGTGGCTTCGGGAAGGGCAGAGGGGTGGCTGAACGCAAATAATCGGAACCACAAAAGTGAAAGCTGCGAAAGTGGAGGGGCAACTGTACATGCAATTTTGGTTTTGGGTTTTTTTTTTTACAATGTGCAATGTCCAGCTGATGCAAGTGTAAGTGGAGTTTTGCTAGTGGAACCACTGCACATGCAATAGCACATTAAAGTACAGGGTAGCATGTGAATATGCATTGCCTCTGCACAACAGGTTATTAGCCATGCACACATTGGCTACTGACTGACATTCTGTTGTTTTAAGCCAACAGGAAACTTGAAGGCATGTACACAGACATGTTGGTATTCAGTATAAAAAGTTGCATGATGTGTAATATTCACACTATGCTGAAGTGATGTAGGATCTCCAGTTCTTTCTGTAGGCATCAGGAGAGAGCTTGTGTAATCATCACTTTTGAAGTCTATACAGTAAAGACCATAGGGATACATGAATGAAACATAATGTATCCCTATGAATGTTTTGAGATACACCTTGCTCTTTCATGTGACATTCAATTGTTAATACAGTAATTGGGCCACAGGGTTGAATTAAGTTCAACTAGCATAGGGATGACTTGACACCTTATTGTCTTCCAGATGTTGGACAGCAACTTTCATCATCCTACACCACTGGCCAATCTGGCCAAGGTTGATGAGAATTGCAGTACAGCAGCTGGAGAGCCACAAGTTGCCATGGCATTAAATTAGATAGTTACACAAGCAGATAACGAAAGACAACACAAGGTTCTTTATTACTAGCAATTAAGCTTTATGTATTCTACATGGTGAATTCTCTCATGAAAGAAACCTCTCTGCATTGGATGCTCCCTGTGTATGCACCAAAAATGCAGAAATACAGCAGAAGCATTAAGACTATTCTTTTGATAACTTAACAGTCCCAAATTACTTGCCACATCAACAACAAAATAGTAATTAGTCAACAACAAAAGATTTTCCTGAACACCTTGCCAGTTCTTTATTATTAACTATTCTTTGGTTTCTCTGTATTTTCTACTACATTCAATTTTCAGGATTATCTCTGCAACTACAGAGTGCCAGAGTTTATCCTTCCTTCACAACTCAAGATAAAGCAATATCCTGTCCATGCCCTGGGAAGGATATTTCATCTTTAAGGATGTAATCCTATGTGTATTTACTAGGGAGTAAGTTCTAAACACGAATATATTTAGAGTCACGCTATACAAAGCACACAAAAAAGTGGTTTTCATCAGGTATGTGATTTGCTATTTTATATAGGTGTTTTCTCACCCTTACTGTAGACTGAACTCCTTGCTTTGTTGAAATACCCATGGTGTTTTTCAAGAATTTATGATAGCTTTATTTATTTATTTATACCCCACTCTTCAGCCACAGGACTATCAGAGCGGTTTACAAACTGTTTTAAGCAATAGCAATTTACACATCTACACTGCATTAAGCAGTTTCCAATGTGCGTTAGCTAACTGCCCCCACAAGCCGGGTACTCATTTTACCGACCTACAACAAGATGGAAGGCTGAGTGAACCTTGGAGCCCTTGGGATCGAACTTTCAACGTGATGACTTGCAGTACTGGCATTTAACCACTGTGCCACCAGGGCTCCTAAAACTTGAATTTTTTTTAAAAAAACTAATACATCTATCCTCTCAGGAGTTGGTAGTATTGCCCTTACATACCCACAGGGAAACAAAACACTTCTTGATACTGGCACCCTCTCACTCAACAATGCCACTTTTTGCAGAAAGAGGATACACGAAGAACCAGGCAGTGAAGAACATGCCAATGGCCAAAAGCACCACGGTGAGATGTGGAAACACAGCTGGGTTCACCGGGCTGGTGTATCTGCTCATTGTCTCAAGCTCCTGAATTTGGAGAGAAGAGAGTGACAACAGTAAATTATTTATCCACTTTTTAAAAAATTATAACTTACCTTTCTCCCAACGTGAGACCAAAGACAGCTCACAACATATGTTTAAAACAAAGTATACTTAAAACCCAGTGACTATAATACAACTTCCCTATTGAAAACACTAATTTAAAAGTTTAAAAGCATCTGACACTTAGTAGGAAAGGCACGATATAAATTAAATAAATGATCAAGTGCAGCACTCACACCCCACTGAAAGAGCCTTCTGCAACAACCAGCTGATCACAAAAAGTGTAAAAGGTCCTTGCCTGCCAGCAGAGGGGGCTAGCCTAGTCTCCTGTGATGCTGCCCACCAATAATTAATAAATTTGCAGAACAGAAGTCATTTTATGGCCCATGTCTTCCAGCATCTCAGCCAATGTGGGAGATTCTGGGAGTTGCTGTCCAAAAAAACCCCCAACACCCCCCCCCCCAATCCCAGCTCTGGGAATTTGTGCCCAGTCTGCCAATCATCACTAATTTTAAACGGTGAAATTTAAACTGTTTTAATATGTACTGGTTTTACTTGTTCTTTTAAACTGATATTGTGTGCTCTGGTGCAGTACGTTGTCCCTTCATATTCACCAGGGTTTGGTTCCAGGACCCCCCGTGGATACCAAAATCCGTGAATACTCAAGTCCCATTATATACTCTCTCTCTGTGTGTCAATGACTCTCAATGTCAGAGCAAAAAGGTGTCCCTTATATAAGATGGCAAAATCAAGGCTTTGCTTTTTGGATTATAATTATTTCTTAAAGAATTTTTTTTTTAGCCGTGAATACTTAAATCCGTGGATACGGAGGGACAACTATATTTGTGTATTTTTAACCAAGATGTACATTTTAATTGATACGACTCGTTTTGTGTGGGTGTGTTGTTCCCGCCTCGGTCCATGGGGAGAGGCGGGTAAGAAATCATCCTCATCATCCTCACCCACTTCCCCCCTCACCATCCACGACACCTGGGCGAAGGAGGCGCCCAAGAAGCTCCAAGGTGGTGTTGAACCAGAAAGGCCGCCCATCACGAACGAAACTGGCCACACTCCGTGCAGAGCCCACCCTCCCTTTCCCAGCCCCTCACCATGCTGCTCCAGGGCCGTTTTCCTCCGCTTCGGCCCCCTTCTCCCCTGGCTCTTCCTCCTCCCAGGTGACGGAAGGAAGGAAGGAAGGACACGTATCTTCCTCTCATGCGCCCCTCCTCCCCTCCCTTAGCGCCGCCGGAACTCCATCCGGGCACTTCCTGTCCTGTCCTGTCAGAGGGTTGACGGGAATTGTAGTCTATTCAGCCACTTGTGAACGCGAACCGTTTAAAAGCGAACGACATTTCCCGGCGTGCACCGAAGCTTGACGACGCCTCCTCCCCCCCCTCCCATCTCCCACGCGCCCCGGCGCGAGATTTAGAAGGCGCCAAGGTTGGCGAAGGGGGCGGGAACTCAGCGCGGACGGCGGTGAGGGAGAAGTGGAGCCGTTGGGCGGAGGGGTTCTTTTTTAAAAAGGGAGCGCGTGGCAGGGAGCGGGTGGCGCGCATGCGGGGCTGAGGGGGGTCTGGGGAGGGCCGGCGAGGGGACAGGCAGAGTGGGCCAAGGGCCGGCCTGAGTCGTCGTCCTTAAACCCTTCCCTTAGCAGAGAGGTTGGCCCTTAAGACCGCCGAGGGAGAGGAGGAGGAGGATGGCGGCCCTTAGTATTAGCAGTAACATTCGTTTTGCGGTTCTTCCTGCTAGTTGGTTAACAACTCTCAGGTTTCAACCGCAAGTGGCAAAGAAGATGTGGCCAAATGGGTCTTCAGTCTTGGCTGAAGTGTGAGGCCGTAAAGTGGCTGCCCCTTTGGCGACTGGCACAGCCTAGTCGATATGGATACCAGAAAGTGGAAGCTCTTGACCTTTTCTATACCAGGCACCCCCTTTAAATATCTTTTGTTGCTAAGGGCCCCCAAGGCGTAACTCAGGATTTAAAGCCCTAGTAGGAGTAGTACAGTTACACCATCCATTAATTATTAATATTAATGATAATAATACAATTACACCATCCATGAAACCTTCCCTCAGAGGCACTGGAGGGGGAGGGAAGACTTTTCCCGCTGCTTCTTCCTACAAGTTTGTGGCTGGAGTGGATTGAATGGCAATGCGCAGACCTAGCCAGCCAGCCTTTGCCTTGGCCCTATCATGTGGCCACTCCACTGCAGGGAGGAGGTGGGCCTAGCAGCCTTCAAGCCTTCATGGACCCTCTGTGATGACCTGGGGGTCCCCAGACCACAGGTTAAGAACCACTGCTATAGAGTGTAGATATGGGAAGGGGTGGCAAAATTAGCCCATAGTTCCCCCCCAGAATAAGAATTCTGATCCCCCAAGAAATTTTCCTTCAGTCCCATAGTTTCTAGTATTGCAGAGAATGAGACACATTGAAAACTGTTCCTAACTGGAACTCTTTTATTTTGCTATGTTCACATTCCCTTGGTCACGTGGCCTGCCTTTTTTCTTTGGATGCCTAAAACAGTATTTCTAAATGCTTAACTCTTAAGTTACTGCAAAGCAAGAACTGTAGGGAGTGAAAGACAATGTCATGACAATTTTTATTGGGGGGGGTAGTGTTATCATCCCTCCCACCTTTAGCTACACACCTGCGTCTAATGGCAGTCCTTCATGTTAGGTTTAAAAGTTAAAACTCCCTGTTTGCTTTCCTTGGGAAGTCATGTGTTGGGTTTTATGGTTCTGTCGCAGGGCATTTTGCTATCTTAAGGGGAACAGTTTTTCCCACCCCTATCCTATCCCCAATTAATTCGCATCTGGTGATCTCTAGCTGGACAGTCATAAGTGTTTTCTTCACTTTATCAATCTGCTATTCTATTGTGAACACCCAAATTTTTCCTAGTAGAGAAATTCTGCCCCCCCCCGCTTAGCCCCTCAAATTGTCACTTAATCAAATTGTGCATAATGAATTGACCAAATTGAACTGAATACATTAACTATTGATAATATTTGGAAAACTACAGGAAGAGTGTAGCCAAATCCTGTTACAGAACAACTTGCTTGCTTAAACTTTCAGTTCATACCTGTGATTTTACTTCCTAGGTTTCTCCTGTGTTTATCACTCCAGTTGGATTTAATCTCCAGTTTTCTTATTAAGATGGGAATCCATGGTTTGGCCAAATTGATTGCGGATATTGCTCCTGCTGCCATTCGAGAGAATGACATTAAGAGTTATTTTGGTCGGAAGGTGGCCATTGATGCCTCTATGAGTATTTACCAGTTCCTGATTGCTGTACGACAGGGGGCTGATATGCTACAGAATGAAGAAGGTGAGACCACAAGCCACCTGATGGGTATGTTTTACCGCACCATCCGCATGGTAGAAAATGGCATCAAGCCTGTCTATGTCTTTGATGGCAAACCCCCACAGTTAAAGTCCGGTGAATTGGCTAAGCGCACTGAGCGCAGAACTGAAGCGGAGAAGCAGCTTCAAGAGGCCAAAGAGGCGGGTGAGGAGGAAAATGTAGAAAAATTCAGCAAAAGGTTAGTTAAGGTGACCAAGCAGCACAATGATGAATGCAAGAAGCTGCTAACTTTGATGGGCATCCCCTATGTGGATGCACCTGGTGAGGCTGAAGCAACCTGTGCTGCCCTGGTGAAAGCTAACAAGGTGTATGCAGCTGCAACTGAGGATATGGACTGCTTGACCTTTGGTAGTCCTGTACTAATGCGACATCTTACAGCCAGCGAGGCAAAAAAACTGCCCATTCAGGAATTCCATCTGAACCGTATTCTTCAGGATATGAGCCTGTCTCAGAAGGAGTTTGTGGATCTTTGCATATTGCTGGGTTGTGACTACTGTGAGAGCATTCGTGGTATTGGACCCAAGCGTGCTGTGGAGCTCATCAAGCAGCACAAGAGCATAGAAAAGATCATTCAGCAAATAGATACCAAGAAGTACTCCTTGCCTGAGAACTGGCTGCACAAAGAGGCCCAACAGCTCTTCTTGGAGCCTGAAGTCATAGACCCAGAAGCTGTGGAGCTGAAATGGAGTGAGCCAGATGAGGAAGGGCTTGTTAGTTTCATGTGTGGGGAGAAACAGTTCAATGAAGAAAGAATCCGTAATGGAATCAAGAGATTGAACAAGAGTCGCCAGGGTAGCACTCAGGGCCGACTGGATGAGTTCTTCAAGATCACAGGTTCCATCACATCAGCCAAGCGCAAAGAGCCAGAACCCAAGGGATCTTCCAAGAAGAAAGCAAAAGGCAGTGGTGCTGCAACATCAAAGTTTAAGAGGGGGAAGTAAACATTATTTTTAAAAACTGTATTACTCCCCTTCCGCTCCAGATTCTACTGAGTCCATAGTATATTAAACAGCCAACATAGCTATAACATACTATAGGTATGTGATACTTAAAAAGTGTGCAGCTATTGCCAGCTCAACCTAAACCGATATGTAAGAAAGATTGCTTTTAAAGACCAAATATTTGACATTGCTAATTATTGGCCACAGATCTTGCCAGGCTGAATATGGATACTGCTGGGCTTAGAACCCAGAGGGTGTTGGCCCTGCCTCTTGAGTGCTGTGAACTATCAGCCGTATATAGTAGGAGGCTTAGTCTGTCTTTGCTAGACCTGCCATACTGACATGGCTTTAGCTTTGATTTGTAGATTTCAATAAATATTGATGACCACTTTTGCTACTCCTGTGTAGTCTGTTGATGTCAAATTATTTTTTTTTTTTTGAGGCTGAGTACAGTGTTGCTAGGAAATATCTACAGCATAATTGTAAGTGCACAAAAATATGAGTGGACAATTGAGAACTATCAAAGGTGTGCAATTACTGATCAGGTAGAATTGCTGCAAAAGAAATAGGCACTTGTCTTGATTATACAGTCTACATTTGCCAGCTAAAAGAAAAAAGTCTATTATATACACTGACCAGTGTGTGAGAAACTGAAGCAAGTGTTTATTTTGTCAGGATAGTTTTTTTTTATTTATTGACCAACGGCATCTCTCCTTTGTAAACTGAGTACTGTATATAACTAATGTAAACTAAAGCAAGATTTGTTTGATTTTTTTGAAAATTAGAAAATAACTGTATTTCACACATTTCACAGTTTTTCACACATTAGAAACATGATTTTCTTTTACACATTCCTGTGGACAAAAAGATGCATTTTTATTTGATGTGGTTGCAAGATAAATGTTCAATAAACATGTTTTGTAAATGGTAAGGTACAGCATTGAGGAACCGTAAAAGCCTGTCACATTTCAGGGAGAGATGGAGAATTCCAGTCTAGTTTTTAACCCAACTCTTTGCACATCAATAAACTCAGTAATTATAGTATTCAATTTAATTTTTGGAGAGCGTTCAAGATTATAGCCCGAATTCTGGTGAAGAATTACAAATGCATAACCTAGAGTTATGGATGTGTAGCCTAGAGTTATGCACGTCTAACTGTTTGGTGTTCACGATCACTATCTATTCCTTAGTTTAGGGGACATGTAGGGACTGAAAGTTTCCCAGTGCCCACTTACTGGGAAGCATGCATGGCAACTGACAGGGGTCCATCTCCCTGTCACTTAGGAAGCACCTGGCTGATGTTCCTATTGCCCCCACTTCACCTCGTGGGAATGCTGTCCAGTACAAAGGAGAATGGTGACAGGGACCCTGCTGCTGCCTATTGCAACACATCACTCACAGGAGGGGGTGGGAATGCCAATCAACTGCTTCCCAAACAACAGGGGGATGGATCCCTGTCAGTCGCCATGGCTGCTTCCAAGTAAGTGTTGATTGGGTGGGTCAGGCTGGGAGTCACTGCATAGCCACATAACTACAGTGCTTACACATGTGGAACTATGTGCCACGATTCAGGGCTATATTTTTTTTCAACCATGAGAAAAGCAAATAGTATTCAGGAGATATAATTTCAATTCATTAATATTCCAGACAGCATCATGAATTAATTAAGTGCACTAAGTTGCATTGCATCATGTGTTTTGTGTTCTGAAAGCTTCTGTTACATAGTTAAGTGAAGCCCTAAGTAGCTATAAGTCTCTAGGGTTTTTGGTTGTGTCTTGTTTTGAACAGAAGGCTGGAGGGAGCAGGTGGAGTGGTGACTAACTCACCTTCCCCCTTCAGAATCCTCCCCATCTGCAGCGTGGGCCTATTATGAGCAAGAAAAAATGTCTGTTGTGGGAAAGCTTTGAGCATTTCTCTACAGAACTGTTCAGACAGGTAATACAAGGTTGTTGCTACTTTATTAAAAGTTAAGAAACTGTTTCCCTGTTGTATAACATCTGGTCTGTATTAGGCAATACCCAGTGAAAAAGAATTGATTTGGCAAGAAGGTATTATTGTTCTGAGTATGTATGTATATAATGCTGGTACTATGGTATTGAAAACACTGAGATAAAGGAAGTTTTCTTTGAGCAAATATGATGGCCTGATGATAGCAAGCCTGTTTGAATATTTTAATCTCATTCTGAAAACAGTATGTTCGCAACCTGTGTATTCTTTTAAAAGCACAACCATAAAATACATAGGATTACTTGTAAATGATTTTGCTTCTCATTACAGTTCTTCAGAATTAGGCAGAATTGGAAGTGTAAGTAATGAATACACAAAAAAAATTATATTTAATGGGAATTGTCAGTTCAGTATACTGTATTCTCTCGATTTCAGACTTCACAAGGGGCACATGTATAAATTGCTGTTTTTATAACTTGCCAGCACAAGTTCTTCTATAGTTATGTATACATTTTCTGTGTATTAATCTATCCAAAAAAAGAATTTGGCATTAATCTCTCCAGTTTCTCTTGATTGTAGCTGCCATTTGGCTGAGACTGTGAACACTTAAGAAATCTGTGTATGTTCAGGTATACAATAGGATGCTCAGGTATACATAAGGCTCCCAACAGGATTCTGGCTAGAGTATGTTGTAGCCGTTTATTATAAATAGGAAAAAAAATCCAGACAGTGGGAAAATAACATAAGCATTGATAGGTATGTCTTCATCATGATAAAGGCCTCCTTCTCTGTAAATCAGCACCTCTCATTTATGCAGATAGGCATCCAACCAGAGTTCTCCAGAATCCTTCAAGGAGCTGAATTAACCAGAAAAGAAAAGTGAGGAAATGAAATACACTCTGGGAAAAAGTTAAGTCTTATATGACTGATCCATCAAAATCAAATTATGGAAGTGGGAATCCATTTGAATTATGGAAACAGCAGTCAAAATTATAAATTGGATGGGAAATGTCCATCCCACAAGGGGTTCCCACCCACCCCCAACCGCTTCTGCCATTTTCAATCTTGGAGACTACATTCCGGTAGCGGATGGGGCTATACATGGCTTGGGACCTGAAATAGTTTTTGTCAATTTGGATACTTTCCTACCAAGCACACATGTGTATATGTGTCTTCAAGTAATCTGTGAACTTATGATGACCATATGAATTTCATAGGGTTTTCTTAGGCAAGGAATACTCAGGTGATTTTACCAGTTCCTTCCTCTGAAATGTAGCCTACACCATCTGGTACTCATTGGTGGTCTCCCATCCAGGTACTAACCAGGGCTGACCCTGTTTAGCGTCTTAAGAGCAGATGGGATCTGGTGCTTTTAGGATATTTAGTGCAAGAGGGTATTTAAACTTTTAATATCCCACACAGAAATGAACTTTGCATACAGAACTGTGACATAGATCTGGTCTGTGTTTTGCAGACAAGAATGTTGTTGCACTGGAGCTACTGTTGAGCAGATGCAAAGGGAATCAAACTTTGCTTTTGTATGCTTGGTAGGAAAGTAAACAAATTGGTAAGGAAACTACTTAGCCCCATCTGGTACTGGAATGTAGTACTCTAGGATTTCAACCCAAAGCTGGAAGATGATCTTGATTCCTGCTATAAATGACGATGTAGAGCCACTATGGTGTTGTGGTTTGAAAGTTGGACTAGAACATGGGAGACTACAGTCTGAATCTCTGCTTGGCCATGGAATCCCACTGGCTGAGCTTGGGCAAGTCACAGTCTCTCAGCCTCAGGTATTGGGGAAAAAAACCCTCTGAAAAATCTTGCCAGGACAACCCTGGGATAGGTTTGCCTTAGTTGGAAATGACTTGAAGGCAAGAACAGCAATTACTCAAGTTGGACCTACTGTACATATGCACCTTTACTGCAATGCCAGTCCCCCACTCCCCGCCCTGCTTTGATACATACTGTAAGATATCTGCAAAGGCTGTCAACAGAGGCTTGCATTTGTACTCGATACCATGTTTGGTACACAAAGATTTTACCAGAGGGGCTGCCTTCCAGAAGTTGTGTCGTGGCATTCTGGGGAAAAGGCTAAAACGAAAACAGATTTCAAGTTGTCTCTTCAGGAACGGGTATTTTGGAAAGACAGTGTACAAGCCACAAACAAGTCCTTGTCCAAAATGCTTACCATATTGGGAGTGTTTCACACATTAGACTTTTTCCCTAGAAAAGAAGGGTTCTCACTACATGAAGAGAGACCCTAGGATATGCTGAAAACACTTTATAGAGATCAGTACTTACTGATGTTCAATCTGGAAATTCAAGTGCCCTGTAAACCAGTCATTAAAGGAGGACTGGTGAACATTACAGGTTGCCTGGAGCTGAAAAGAAAAATAAGCAGGAGCTTCAATATAGAAATAGTTCACAGTATTTTACAGGTTGACAACTATTCAGGCCAGGTCCTTACCATAATTAGCATAAGTAGATGGCAGCTCCAATGTTTTGTTTTGCATACATGTTTGTAAATGGTCATCAGTTCCTATGTCAGTCATACTGCCTGTTCCCTACTTCTTGCTGCCCTATGCCAAAGGTCTGGCTTATTATAAACCAAACCTTTGGGCTCATGTGCTTCATTCACTATTCTGAATTACTGAGAAGAACTGGAGGTTGACTGTTAGGCTGCAAGAGCAGTAATGGAAAACTGGCCCTCATTTTGAACTGCAAATCCCATGACCCCTTATCATTGGCTGTATTTGTTAGGGTTGTTGGGAATTCTAGGTCAAAAACATTTGGAAGACCACAAGTTGCTCCTGCTGTAGGTAGCATCTGTTATGATCAAGTGATTTTTGTCTGTTGAAGTGTGTAGGAATTCTGAGATGGCCCCTCAGTGAGCAAAGAAATTTATTTTGTCTAGTTTCACTTTAAATTATTGTGTTACTAGTTTCTCTCTATCCAGGTAGAAACCAGGGAGGCCTTGCTCAGCTTATGGCTGAAGGGGACAAAATAAGGTCCCGTCTACACGATTTAAATAATACATACGGCATGCGGAAGTTCGCGCTTCGGTACAAACGGCCGTTCGGATGCACACAAATGCAAACGAGGGGGCCCCCGGTTTTCCACCCTGAAATACACACATGCGGCGTTCGGGAGGGAAATCGGATCGCGAAGAGAAATCTGTACGCCGTTCAGATGGCTGACGGGTCTGTACGGTCCGTTCGCACACATACGAACAGGCAGGGTAATCTGATTGGCTGGCCGAGTAGAGGGGGCGGGGCTAGCACAGAGGGGAATTGTGAGCGGCTGTCATGTTGGTTTCCCGGCTAGCAAGCATCTGGTAAGTCCGTGATTTTATATGTTTATATTGTAAATACGGAAAACCGACTGTCCGCAAACCAGGAACCTTTTTTTAAAAAAAAGCGGCGGGAGATTTAAAACTGCCGCTTGGCTTGCTCACTCCAGCCAGCTTCGGGAAGAGGGAGTCATACGGAGTTAAGAGGGGTTAAAAATCGTATAGCCGGTTCGTATGCATACGAATGACAGGCTGTTCGTATTTTTTGCCCCCCATATGGATTTTTTTATGATCGTATAGCCGCACCCTAAGATAGATGATGTCATTGTGTTCGTTGTGCCAGTGTTCAGTAAAGTGTGTTAGAAGGCTAGATTACTAAAAAGGAAAACCAAGATTATGTACGTGTTCATCGGTTTGTATAAGACCCACCACTTGAGTTCTTTCTACTCTGAAAAAGAGCCCTGGTGGCATGGGACATACTGCAACTTCCACTACAGAGACCTCAGGTCTCAGCAAAAACAAGCTGCAATGTCATCTCTCTTGAGTCTACATTGGGCCCGTCACAGCTGTGGCTCACGATCTGCAGATTCAACCCACTACAGATTCAAATTACAGTACTGTACACAACACAATACCTGTATTTATAAAACACATTTGTGAGGCTGCAGAAAGACACAAACATTAAGCTGCAAATACTGTAAGGGGGATGGGCAGTTTAAAGAGATTCACTCATGGGGGACACTCCTGACCAAGGCAGCTGGGACTTGTTGCTGCAAGCGTGAAGGAAGAGCCACCACTGCTCCATCTTCAGCAGCCACCCTCTCCCATGCTCTGTGGCACAATGCCCCAATCCTTCCTGGTGAAGAGCAAGAAGGCTCAGAGCTAATACCAGCCCCGAGCCCCCAGAAGCTAGTACAGCCTCCGCCTGGAAAGAGTCCTGGCTCAGATTTGCACAGGTAACAGCTCAAAGCTGCCCACATTCACATACCGGTACTCTGATCTCGCTCTAGCCAGCAGTGCAGATGAGGCTGCAAAGGGACAGGAGGATCTGAAATGGCAGGTGTGGATTCTCACCAAGGACTATGCTTGGATTCCTGCTTTGGGTCACTGGCTAAAGTGAGAGATGAACGCCATGGTGTGTGTGAGTGTGGGTAACTTTGGGTTCTTACCTGTGTAAATCTGAGCCAGGATACTCCAGGCTGGGGCTGTACTTGCTGTCGGGGGTTTGGGGCTGGTGTTAGCTGTGAGCATTCTTGTTCTTCACCAGGAAGGACAAGAGCATGGTGCCACTGAGTGCAGGAGGGAGTGGCTGCCGAAGACACAATGGCTCTTCTGGCGTCTTGCGGCCTCCTGCAGCAGCAAGTCTCAGCTGCCTTGGTCACAGTGTCCCTCACAAGTGAATCTCTTTAACACCCCCATCCCCTTTAAAGTATTTTATAAGTCCCTTATTTATAAAATGGTGTATAGCAGTGGAGGTGGCTGGGTGTCCTGGCTGCTAGGCATACAATCTTTGCCCCCCCCCCCCAGTGAGCAAGCCAGCCTCTGCCTTGCAAGCAGAACAAGCAGAAGTGCTGCAGCCACTGCATCAAAGAAGGAAGTGGGCATCTGGGGTGCTGACTGGAGATGGGGAGCCTGAAGAATGCGTGCCTGACATCCAAGGCTTGCCGCCGCCTCTTTTGCTGCCCTACGCCATTTTATAAATAGATACTTGATCATCCTTGTTTTTTGGTATCCATGCAGGGTCCTGGAACCAAACCCACATGGATACGGTGGGCCCACACTACCTGCAATCATAATCTCTAGCTGCTCCTTCTAACTTTAGTATACCTTTCTTGTTCCTCTTGCTACTTTTACATCCCTTATTACTTTCTGACCCTTCTGCTTATTCTTACTAGCTACCAATACAGGTATATATACCCCCAGGGGAGGTGGAAACCAAGGTCCTACCCCCAGTATATTTAGCCACATGTAATCCTTGGGGCTAAAATGTTGCCTATCCTTGCCCTTTGCTGTTATGTACCTTCAAACTGACTTATGATGACCCTATCACAGGGTTATGACCCTATCACTGGGTTTTCTTGGCAAGATTTGTCCAGAGGGGATTTGCCATTACCTTCATCTAAGGCTGAGAGGGTATGATTTGCTCAAGGTCACCCAGTGGGTTTCCACGGTTGAGCAGGGACTTGAACAAGGTCTCCCAGAGTCCTTGTCCAACACTTAAATCATTGCGTGCCATAGCCTAATGGAATTCACTGAAGCCTCTTTCCCTACCAACACCTGGTTACTCCCTCCTACTTCTTTACCCTTCCCTATTGACTAATCCAGCCCATATAAACTGCACCCTTGCTACCTCTAGTACCTATGATTCCTTGGCCCAGTTGGGTCCACTAAATCTTTATCGTCATTCTAGAACTATGTTTGCATCTGTTCATCCACTTTTAATATGTTAGCCTAAAAAGTTCAGTTCACTGCAATCTCATTCTGGTTGGCCAGAACTAATGCTAACATGTTAGCCTACTTGGATATAGAATAGTCCCAGTTCTTCCAAGTCCTACCTGTGTGGAAACCCAGTCCAAGTTCTTATCATAATCAACATTCATGGGAATGTGGCTCATTTGTGATACCCAGACAAACCAACAGCTTTCCATCGTCCTGCCAAATATAGAAAGCAGCTATGTATCATACAGTTGTAAGCAGGTTCATTAATCTTATGATTATATAACATACTGGATAGACACATGATCAGCTTTTTTTTTTTGCCTTCACAAATATCTATTGAATCTAATTCTAGTGCAGAATCTGAACCTCTGAAGAAAATCTCACTAACTGTTCAATGTTTTCAAATTTTTGCATCATCTGAAAAATGCCTGCTTCTTTGTGTTTTATTTACAGATCTATAACCTGAGACCACTGAAAGTGAACTAAGAAAGATGGAGGAGAGAGGAGAAGGAGCAGTCATAAGTAAACAGTATTAGAAATAAGAAACTGCCGTTTTCTTTTTGTATATCTGTTGATAGCATCCACTTAGAGCTGTTGTCTCAAGAGGATACACAGAGATCAGTTGTACTTGGATGCTAGTAGCAGGCAGAAAGAGTGGAGGAACTAGAGCCCAGAAAAAGGAAGAAAAGAATACACTCTTAGAATGGGAAGGAACCACAAGAGCATCCAGTCCAACCTCCTGCCATGCAGAAATGCACAATTAAAGCACTTCAGAAATATGCCTATCCAACCTCTGTTTAAAGACCTCCAAGGAAGGAGAAACCAGCACCCTGCAAAGCAGTTTATTCCACTGTTGAACAGCTTTTCAAGTAAAAAAAAGTTATTAATGTTTACATGGAATCTCTTTTGTAAATCCATTGGTTCATGTGAGAGTCTCTGGAGCAGCAGAAAACATGCTCCTTCCATCTTCTACATAACATTCCTTCAGATATTTGAAGATAGCTATCATGTCACCTCTCAGTCTTCTGTTCTCCAAGCTAAATACACCAAGCTCCCTAAGTTGCTCCTCATAAGGTTTGGTTTCCAGAACTTTGATCATGAAGGGCTGCTGACACACTGCAGAAATAATGTAGTTTCACACCGTTGGCATGACTCAATGCTGCTGTGGATTTCTGGGATTTGTAGGTTTTGAGATATTTAGCCTTCTCTGTCAGAGAGCTCTGGTGCCACAACAAACTACAAGTCCCAGGATTCCATAGGATAGAGCCATGATAGTTAAAGTGGTGTCAAACTGCATTATTTCTGCAGTGTGTCAGCAGTCATAGTCATTCTTCTCAGGACACGTCCCAGCTTGTCAACAACCTTCTTGACCTGTGGTGCACAGAAATGGACACAGTATTCCTGGTGAGGTCTGACCAAAGCAGAATAGAGTGGTACTATTACTTCACTTGATCTCTTGATACACTATATGTACTCCTATTGATGCAGCCTAGAAGTGCACTGGCTTTTTTGACTGCATCACACAAACAGGTGAGTGTGGGAAAAAGTGGAGGACAGTGGAGGTGCTGGGATAGGGGTGAGCAACACATTCACTGTATTCAGTCTCCAAGGCATTTTTTGTGGCCTTTAGGTCATTCCAAAACTGCTAATACCAAAATTAGACAGCAGCTAGCCACAAAATTCCCTTTAAGTGGAGTAGGAAATGCTGGTTTAAAGGTCTTCCATGGTTTATACAATCATGGCATAGGTAAGCACAGTCTGAAGCCAAGGAGATGTAATCAAAGAGACCTTTACAGGGCTGCTTCCTCCCCCTGCTGTGTACACCTCTGGGCACACTGGATGTCATGCTGGTTCACTGAAGTCTCCTTGAGACCCCTGCAACACAGGGCTGTAGGGTGCACCATAAGGAGTTCCGTCATTCGTGCCTTTATTCAGACGGGACAGGCACAAATGACCAACACTGACAGCTGTATCCCTTAACTCCAAAGACTTTGTATAGCAAACTGCGGCCTATCCTGACCTATTTGAAGCCAGTTATTTGCATTAGTAAAAAGGCTTGGAGCCCTCACCAACTCCAATGAAGGTTGTCATTTAAATGCCAGAGTGCCATTTGGGGAGGGGAATGAGGAGGCAGGTGTAGCTGGCACCTTCCATGTCAGCAGATGAATTAATTTGCTCTGGATTTAAGTCTGAGCTTCAAAAAAGCTATCAAAGGTGCTGAAGCCTATCCCCCAAATAGTTCCATTACCTTAGGTAGCTCCTTTGAATTGCTGCGAGTGAGGATCAGGGGCTGTGGGCTAAAGCCAAAGGCTCAAAGAACCAGTTCCTTCCTGCAAGCCACTGGCTCTTCACCTATGTCTTAAGATCTCTGAAGTTACAGCCACCAAATAGAGGAGACAAGTATTGTTGTAATGCAGGAGTAGTCAGGTGTGGAAGGCCGGTGTGTGTGTGTTACACACTAGCCCCTAAGAAACCTTGGAGGGCCATTATCCTATCACACGTGCTCCCTGACTTCATTTAAAAAAAATGCCCCCCAAATGCACTCTAGGAGACATGAGGTGTATTTTCACCATGTTTTGGGCCCCCTTTGTGCCACTTTAAGTTCAATAAAGTCCTTTTAAACAATAAGAAGTCATCTGAAGTCACTTTCTGCTTTAAAAAAAAAAAAAAAGGCCTCTCCTGAGTCTAAACTGGCTTGTGGGGCCTGAAATGTGTGAAAAAGCCTCCCATGCCCCCTAGAGGGCATCTGGGGGCAAAACAAATTTAAAAATCAGAAAAAAATTGTTTTGACCCTGGGGGCCCCAGCAGGCATCCAAACATGGTAAAAACGCCCCCACACTTCCCCAAGGGTCATTTTAGGGCATTTGTGGGGGGGGGGGGAACGACAGAAAAAATCTTTTTGCAAAACGTGTTATGACCCCAGGAGGCCACAAAAATGGCCCTAGGTAGCTGCATACAGGCTGCAGGCTACACTTTGCCAACCCTGCTGTAAATGTACAGACCCAGCAAACTTAAGGGCTTGTATATATGTGCCCCCAAAAACCCAGAGTGCCCTGCAGTAATGGCATTTTGCAGGAGCTGGGACTTGTCTTAATGATGTTTTTGCCCCCATAAGTTTGGCCTGCAAGATGGTGGCCGCGAGTGATTTACTTGCATTTGTGCTTACCTCGATTTACCACCACTGAACTTTTTAAAAAACAAACAAACAAACAATGTTCATGGTGTGACAGAGTGATTTTTTGATATAACAGAGAACCAAAAGAACAAAACAAAAAACCCACCATCCTACTTTCTTGCCTTAGTGCTCACTCGCTATGGTGAAAAATCAACATGACGATGCTGGGCGCACACCCTGTTAGCAAGCTGCGCCTCTGCGCCCATCTGGCCAATCAGCTTTGCACTTCCTCTCCTATGGGAAAGGAATTAATATCGAATCGCTTGTCCAAACGAGCAGGAATGTGCATTCCCCTCACTGTTTTTAAAAACTCAGGGAAAAGCCTTTGTGGGAGAGCGCTTTTGATGTTTCAGGTTCCCCTCCTCCCGAATACAGTGATATGATGTGGGATCCCATTAAGACAGGTAGGATTCTCCTCACATTCTGTGAAGAGTATTTTCACCGTTTAGACAGCCCCTAAGGCTGGTTATGTCATGTCCAATTGAAAAGCCTAGAATACTTATTTGAGTCCTGCTCAGATAGTCATGACTAATGTTAGTTGAACTTGGGAGTATGTGTTGTGTAATACCTGAACAGGAAGAAGTACAGCAGAAAACTCTTTGGTCCTAGTAGGTATCCTTGGATAAGGAACAACCGGATATAGCAGGAGAGCTGCCAAGCCAGATCCTAGGAAGGAGAAATGAAGAGGTTGTCAGAAGCTGGCAACAGGAACTCATTGTGCACTGCCATGCTCCTCTCTCATCTTTTACTCCAGTGGCGCTCTGGAAGCTTCCTGAAGACCTCCAGTTAGATGCTGCCAGGCATAACGTGGAATTTTGTTCAATCTTAAACATATTACCCAAGGACAGAAATTATGAGTGGTGCCCAGAATTTAGCATCCTAAAAATCTCAGCTTTCATTTGTTTTGGGTTTTTGTTTTTTATTTTTAAAAAGCAAGTTTCTAATCCTCTAGACTGTGGACATAAGCAAGGCATTTGATACCCCAGAAATGAAAGAGAGCAGATTTCCAATGGACGAGGGTGGGGCTGCAGTGCTTGCTATAGATTGTTCACAGCTACCCTGATGAGCAGAAGCAGCACGTGATTAAAACAATAAAAATGAAAATAAGAAGCATAGTCAGAAATATCAAAATTCAGGTTTTCCTTGCTGCAGAATATAGGTTACATTGGAATGGACCTCTATCATTGTTTTTTTTAATTTAGGCAATAGATTTTCCTTGGGTTTTTTCCGGGCTGTGAGGCCGTGTTCTGGAATAGTTTTGCCTGCAGGTGAAATGTCAGAAAGAAACTATTCCAGAACACAGCCTCACAGCCTGGAAAAAACCCAAGGAAAATCTATGGATGCCGGCCGTGAAAGCCTTCAACTTCTCATTACAGCAAGTCAGTAGTCCCAATGCAAGAAGCCAGCAATGAGTAAGGAGTCATGAAATCATAGCCACTCCAAGGTCAAGAAAACACAAATGTGTAAGAGTACTGACAGTAATCTAGATAAGACAGCTGCATGCCTGTGAACTACTGGGAGATTTATAGGAAGCTTTATAAATACACCAGGTGCCTAATTAATCAGTTTCTCTCTCCTTGTCTCTTCACTGATCTGTGAAGGATAGTACCATGTCTGCAGCATCTGCCACCTCCTGCTGAGGAGTAAGGGCCCCCCACTGCCTTAGCCCCTAGTTCCTTGGACTTGGAGGGACCACCGTCATCAGGAGCTGTAAATTCCTGGACATCAGACTCTGTGTCTGAATTGTCCAACTCGAAAGGGTGAGTTATGAAAAATTGTATCAAAATGAAATCAAACAGACCAGAGGTGGAGAAAGTATGGTTGCTTGCTTGTCCTCCATATCCCCCCCCCCATTTTTCTAAACATTTTTGGTCCAATTTTCAGATGATTTTCTCCTGAAACTGTGTGCAAATGTGGCAGTTTGCCCTTCTCCACCTATGTCCAAAAGTCCCCACCTCCAAAATTACCTTGGTCATACTGACTCTACTTGATCCCCCACTCTCAAAAATTCAACAACAAATCAATTTGCTCCCAGAATGTGAGGTTATTTCTGCAGCTTGTTTTGTGTATGACACCTGTGGAGCTGGGATCTTTGACCTCAATTGTTCCAACAGCCCATCTTTCTGCACAGTCAAAGCGTAACCTTTGCAGTTATGGCACAACACCCAAGACGCTCACTAGCCTGGTTGAGCATGAGGGTTCCTGCTGCTTTGCCTGGCAGTGCAAAACTTACCACCCACAATTTCTTCCTGAAGGTAATGTAGAAGGTGTGAAACTGGAAGAAGAAGGGAAACAGCAGCGGTGGCAGAGCTGGTGGAGACACAAGAGAACAACAGAAGGAGAGGTCTTTAACCATAAGCATCAAAATATAAGGAGAGGTCTTTAACCATAAGCATCAAAATATAACAGTTGTAAATAAACCAGATGCACAGGAGAGATCAATGGCAGAAGAAGTTAGGCAGTAAAATATATATATAATTAGCAATGTCTAACTGCATTTGGGGGACGAGGCCATGAGGGAGGAGTATAATTGATATTAGTGAATCTTGCAGCATTTTCAGGGAGTTCACACTGCCTGTCTTGCCTTTTCCTATTGTTCTGTTATGCCCAAAACAGGGTCGGCTGCTGTTGCTTCCTTCAAGTATCACTGTGCTCCTTCAGTTTGGAGAAGGGGTAGACAAGTGAAGGCCCAGGGAAGGGGCACAGGAAGAACCAAGAGGAGGGGAAACCCAATTAGTCCATTTTTCCAAAGGGGCATTTCAATTTTGTCCATTGGAAAAGCTGGTAACACTACTGAAGAATTCAAAATGTTCAATATTGAGTTGAAGTTTATTTTCTAATATGCTACTAGCTTAGTATGTAAGATTGTGATTGCATTCAGGGTTGTTGTTTTTCTGCCGAAATAGTACAGTAGTTTTTGTTTATTACAAAATTTGTAGTTTCAGCTTTCATTTTTCTTACCTCTCTAATGGCAAAAGCTAAGATACACATATTTAGGCAGCCCTGAATGCAGCAGGTTGTGGCTCTCTCTTCATATAGGCTAGCTTCATAATTTTGCTTGTACAGTAGGACCCCCATATCCACTGATTCATTATCCACTGATTCAATTATCCACAGGACACAAAACAGCATACCTACCATAGAGTCTTCCTAGAGAATGTGTCCTCACTAGCCATTTTCTAGGTCTTCCAAGGCAACTCTATGGTATTTTAAACCATTATTTTCAAAGGTGTTTGCTATTACCCACGGTTTTCGGTATCCACGCCTCCCCTCAGAACCAATCCCCAACACATACGGAGGTCCTATTGTATAAAATTAAAGCTTTTACATTTAATATTTTAAAATTTCATAAATATGCCAAATTTTAAAATATATCAACAAATTTATATGAATGAATATGATATAATGAATATGATATAATGATATAATGAATGAACATATGAACGAAACTTTTATGTAGCTAAAGCAGTAAAATAAGTTTGCATTTGAGATGAAAATAAGTACAGTAGGACCCCGGTATCCACTGATTCATTATCCACTGATTCAGTTATCCATGGGACACAAAACAGCACACCCACCATAGAGTCTTCCTAGAAAATGCATCCTCTCTAGCCATTTTCTAGGTCCTCCAAGGCAACTCTGTGGTATTTTAAACCCAAAGTCCCATTATTTTCAATGGCATTTGCTGTTATCCGCGGTTTTCAGTTTCCACGGGGGGCCCCAGAACCAGTCCCCAGTGGATACAGGGGTCCTACTGTATTGCATATATTTAAATTCTTCCCCAAAATATGTATTTTTTGCATCCCCACCCTAAAAAAGTGGCTTCAAAATTTCCAGAAAGTTCACATCTCTACACAAGAAGCATGATTGTCTTCTAAAAGAGAGGCAGATGACTGCGCAATGAGTGGGGAACAAATTTTACACAGCACGTCTGGGTACATCAGAAGTAATATCATACCACTTCTGATCACCATTTATAGCTTGTGGAAGGGGGGCATCATGAGTGGGAAAAGGCAGGCCATTGCATTTACAGCCAGTTTTCATGTGTTTTTGGTGTGATTTAGGGGCAGAAAAATCAGTGGGGAAATGCACTGGATTATTTTATTTAAAAAAAAAAAAACTTTGATGAGTCCCAGAAGTTGGGTTCTGGGGCCATATGGGGCTCACAGATTACAACTTCCCCAAACTGCTCTAAAGCATGTTCTAGCACAATAATACAGTTTTGAAAAAAAACAAAACAGGTGTTCTTTTTTCTATTTGCAATTGCTGCCATGTCACCAAATTTGGGGATACTTGATAGCAGCAGGAAGGTTGCAGCATTGTGGTAGGACCTGGCAGGGGAGCTGATATCAACTGCTTTTCTCCCCCCCACCCCCAGGCAGTAGCAGTTGTTTTTGCTAGTTGCATAGATTGTTCCACTTGCCCTTGACCAACTGCTGGTGAAAAAGGTAAGCCTTAGCACAACACCAGCTCATGGACTTTCCCTCTCAGCTTTACTTTAGATGCAACCTTTTGGGAATGAGGCATTAAAGAATCAGATGCAGTGAGAAGTCAAGCAGGGCAGAGACATATAGCTCTGTCCACTTGCCAGGCTTAGGCTGCAGCTGTAGCTGCTATATTGTCACTCATTTCTGACTGCACAGCGGCCAGCTGAAATAGTTGCATAGGAATTCACTAGACAAACCCACTGACTTTCAGTGTTTTTTAGGAAGCTGGCAATACTCACTGATGCAGAAGTACTTTTGTTGCTGGTTGTAAGGCATGTACTTTATCTTCTTCCTCCCAAGCTGTGAAAGGAAAGTAGGCCATTTTCTCATAAGAATGGCTGCAGAGGTAATTTATCTAATCCTGATATAAACCACATCACACAGAGTTTTTGCAAGATAGCAGAGATCTGGCAATTTTGTACAGACTTTCCTGGGCTACAGAAGGTGCCTTGCTAATAAATGCATGCACCCCATTGTTTTAGAAAATTTCACACTGATAGGACCTGCTTCATCTTGCAGCATCCAGCTCTTCTTGGAGCCTTCAACAAGATGGAAGGGAAATAATCTTTCCCAGTGCCTCCAGTACAAGAGGCACTGGCTCAGGTTCCCTCACACAACACAACACAACACAACACCATCCTGTGTCTGAGGCCTTGTCTACACCAGGAAAAAAAATCTGTACCCACCTCAACTCTGGTTCTGTAGGAATGCACGATGTAGTATCATTTTAACAATGAAAGTGCTTCTTTTAAGATTTAATGAGATTTTTAAAAATTTACTTCTTGCTCCGCAGTTTCCAGGAAAATCCTGTCTTTTTTACGTGTGTCCATCTGCATCTGGGTGGTGGTGGGATTGATTGGTGTGTGGCAAGCATTGCCATTTTTTAAAAAAAAATGTTCAGTGCTACTTGCTGGCCCCTGGGCTGCCACCTGCTCCCCAGCTGAGCCCAGCCATGTTAAAAAATAGAAATAAAAAGCTTCTTTCTCCTCAAGGCCACCACTACTGACTTCCTGGGCAAGCACCTCCTCAGCAGAGCCCTGCTGGTGAGTCACTTCCTCTGAGGTCAGAATGAAGTGCCCAGCCATGGGATCAATGATGAGGGGGTCGATCAGGCTACCACCTTATCACTGACAGTATGGTTGGGTGCCTCGTTCTCGCCTCAGAGGAAGTGACTTCATCAGCAGGGCTGGGGAGGTGGTTGCCTGGGAAGGGAGCGCTGGTGGCCCCAAGGAGAAGGAGAAAAAAAGTGGTGCTAATTTGAATTTGGGCAGGGGAAATGTGTGGACATCATTTCCTTTTCAGTTCAGTATATAATGAGTAGGTGTGGTGCTAACACGGTGAATTTAGGGCAGCTGCAGGGCAGAATACTCTGAATTGCAGCTGCTGTAGACCAGCCCTCGGAAGATCTATGAGCCACCTCCTTTGTGAAAGGCACTGAGAACACTGTTCCCTAACCCATACCAGAAAAGAAATCTAAGATGGCAGTCAAAAACTCCTGATGATAACAAATCCAGAAACAAAAGTGACTACACTTCAAGTTCTCTCAAAAGCCTTTGTGACATAAGGAAAGGGCATTTCGGATAGCATACTCTCTTACTCAGTCTGCATACTCTCCCAACTTCAGCAGATCATACAGTTGCAATATAGGGTCCAAATTAATTTAGTTTGAGGGTTAAAAGAAAGGGGGAAAGCATGGGGACCTGATGCATTTTGTATTTGGGGAGGAGACATTGGCCAACAAGGAGGCGACAGCAGAGGTAAAGTTATGGTGGGCGCTGCAATGTTGGGGGAGGGAGCAGTGAAAGCCATCTGTCCCACAGCTTGGCTGCCAGCAGGGCAGCTTTCTTTCCTGACATCCAGACCAGCCCAAAGCCCCAGGATTTGGCAGGAATTATGCCTGTACTTATCAGAATTTTAAAAACTATCCAAATGATGTTCCTCCTGTCCCAGCGTCTATTCCTCATGAACTTCTGAGCCTGGCCCCAACTTTTGAAACACAGGGCGGGGGGCGGAGTTCCACCCAAGAGTTTCTAATACAGGCAGGGGAAAATTCCTAAATCTGTATCCATTGTTTCAATTTCTCCTGTAGATTAATGGAGGTCCAATGATGACATGTTGAATGGGGATGTGACCTTTGACATGGAGGTTTTTCTCTGACCTTCCCTCTCTTATTACAGTTCCAGTTATCTGACTGAATTCTTTCTTTCTTTCACAGTTTGCAGTGCTAAAGTGCTAAAAAAAAAGTGCTAATGAAAATGAATAAATGTCCCAGACTGGGAAGTGGGATATTGGGAAAGGAGCTTGAGGAAGAGGTGTTGAGTTCATGGTAGGGATGGTGGGGAGGGAAGGAAGCCTCACCCATACCACAGTTAACCACACTTTGGATGGGGAGGGGGGAGTGAATGAGGCCCCAGTATATTTAGGGCATGACTGGATATGGGAGCAAGTGTTACTAGGCATGAAATCCAGAAACAGAGTAGTCCAACTTTTACCAGAACTATTGGCCCTAGTATGCTGGTGGATGGCAACTTTTGCTATTGCCCCCCTGCTGCCACAGTACCCTGCTCAAAAAACCTGCCTTTTACAAGCGTAAGCAACCCACAAGACTCAGGCTAATACTATTTACTTAAACAAACCAGAATTTAATTCATCCACTGTCATGGTGCACCTAACATTATAATGACCCACAGAATTATGCTTGTGCATGAAGAAAAGGCTTAAGGAAGATCATTCAAAAGGGAAAACAAATATGAAGCTTGTGTTGATATGAGGAGCATGTGAGCAACATGACACTCACTTCCACAGAGAGGGATTTTCCCAAAGTAAACAGGATAGGGTGAACATCAATATCTGGATCCTTGGAGAAGCAGTTGGGTTTTGCATGATGTTGAGAGTGCAGGAGAGTCCACCATTTGGCTGATGCCCCCTGTTGAAGGAAGACGGGAGATATTATTCCAAGGCAGTGGTGTTTTGTTTTCTTTTTGGTTTTTGGTGCAGATTTAAAGTCATTCCTCTCTGTAGAGAGCCTTAGGGACTTTAGTCTTGTTCAGGAGAGCTGAAGGTCTGCACCTCTGCTACAGTTCTCAAGATTATTTAGGGCAGGAATAGGGCACATGTGGCCTGTGGCTGGTAGTCTAATTCTACCCGGCCTCCAGAGCTTTCTGGGTGCTGCAATGTTCTCTGTTTTTGCATTTTCTCTGCTTTTGCATTTTCTTTGTCATGAAGAAAGGCAGAAGGCAGCCTGGTCAAGACAGAGGGAGCTAGGTAGGCCTATCAGGTACATCTGGTGTGGGGACACAGGAGTGGACCTTCTTGGTGGCTGCTCCTAGACTCTGAAACTCTCTTCCTAGAGAGCTAGACTGCTGCTTTCCTTGCTATCCTTTTGTGGACAGGTGAAGACCTTTTGTTGTGAGCAGGCCTTTGGAGACTGCTAATAAAGAAAGGGACTTTAATAATGACCTGTAGTGTCTATATTTGAGGGGGAAGTTCTATTTCAATGGGCATGCTTTGAATTGCTTTTAATTTTATTGATAGTTTAATTATATTTTCACTTTTGTATGATGTTTTGTCAGATACTTTTAGCTGTATCTGTTTCAACTTCACAGTGTAAGCCTCCTTGAGTCCTAGGGCTGGGGAAAATGCAGAATATAAACAGATAGATAGCTGGAATAATATCATCCAGAAAAAGGGAGCACTGACATGGCATTAAAGAGCTGTCTTCTTGTTTGCTTGGAAAGGTCTAATCAATCCTACTTGCCCATGACCTCCAGGATGAGAAACACTCAATGATGCCACAACTCACCAGGCCGCACCTGTATCCTCTAAGGCACCAGGGGAGGGGAGGGGAACCAGAGGAGCAGCTTGGAGCTCTTTAGTACTCCTGCCATGTAGCTTTGGCAGTTAACTGTTCTGAAACCAATACAGTCGTCCCTTCACATTCGCGGGGGTTAGGTTCCACGGACCCCCGCGAATGTGAAAAATCCACGAATACTGATTGCCCCCCCTCCCCTGCAAAAGCGAACATGGGGCCTCCGGAGGCCCCATGGTCGCTTTTCCCTGCCTCCCCCCTCCCTCCCCAGGCCTTCATGGGGCCTCCGGAGCGTCTCCGGGGGCTCCGCGGAGGCCTCCCTGGCCCTCCCCCCTCCCTCCCAAGGCCTTCGCGGGGCCTTGCAAGGCCCGGCGGAGGCCTCCCTGGCCATCCCCCCTCCCACTCAAGGCCTTCGTGGGGCCTTGCAAGGTCCTGCGGAGGCCTCCCTGGCCTAGCGGGCCCTCCCAAAACCGCAAATAATCAAAACCGCGAATGTCAAGTTCGCGAATGTGGAGGGACAACTGTAGTATGTTTGTGGTATTTATATAACAGAGTTGTCAGACTAGACTCTGGAGACAGCTCCCGTGCCTTCAACAATTGTGTAGAAGTGTGAATTTCAGTATGTGTTGCTTGCCACACAGGGAGGTAGCAAGCAAAGTCTGATGAAATTCACTTTTCTACACAATCATTAAAGGTAAAGGAGAGCTCTCCAGTTTTCACTCTGGCAACCGTACCATATAATCAGCCATTGTTTTCTTGCTCACACATCCAAGAGAACAATAAAAAGTTCTCTTCTTCTGTGTAAATTACGAACATGGTCCACATATGGTAGTTCAACATTCTGATCAGTCCAGACCAGTTATAGAGATAGTTCTCAGAAACAAGAACTTACAATAAGATGGCACATCACAAATTTGTGGAACAGGTGGTTCCATTTGGTCTTCTTGAAGACAGAAAGATGCCCCAAATCATGCTGGAGCCATGCAGCTTGGATCTGGAAGGCAAAGAAAAGAAAGTCAGCTCAGTTTGTTTAGAAAGAATTTGAAAACTAGCTCTGATGGAATTTAATTGATGATTGCCATGGTTGGATCCTGCAGGCTCTTATTTTAGCTAAAAGACGTATACTCCAGGACTGGAAAGATAACCTTTCACCAGCTAGCACTCTGCAGTCAGAAGATCTTACTGCATTAGTTACAGAGGAACATATATTTCATAGACATCATCTTCTACAAAATTTGTTTTGGGAAATATAGTTAGATATTAGCCCATGCCTAGTACTCCCCCCTCTCCCCCGTTTCTAACCCAATAATAGTGGTTTCAGCATTGGACTATGACTTTGGAGACCAGGGTTTGAAGTCCTGCTTGGCCATGGAAACCCACTCGGTGACCTTGGACAAGTTGCACTCTCTCAGCCTCATGGGAAGGCAAAGGCAAACCCTCTCTGAACAAATCTTGCCAAGAAAACCCCATGATAGTTTTTTTTTTAAGGTCGTCATAAGTTGGAAATGACTTGAAGGCACACAACAAAAACACTTTTTTAAAAAAAACTAGTTCAGATTGCTTAGAAGATGAGCATCCTTTGAGTGACTTTACAGTCCCTTCTGAATTCTTGAACTCAAAGGAAGCCATAGGGTCACTGCATGCCTCACTCCTACAGCTCTGCCTTGTAGCTAGTACTTGCTATGTGCATTTCTGAGAAATAGCCACACTTCTTCCCATATTTAGTGTTTACAGGCTTATTCACAGGTCAGCAGAAATCTCAGAGGGATGGAGTCCATTAACAGTGGGATTAAAAGCAAATCCTCAAGATAACCATGAACTCCAAAATAAATTGAATTCAGGAGTGAGGGAGTAACTAGCCAGCCAGCTTGTTTCAGAATCACTTAGCTTTATTCTATGAGCATAGTAACCTACCTGGGCTATAGTGAGCAACACTAATGAGGCAACGAAGGGTAATAAAGATGTCCCGAAATACATGAGGGTGAGCCAGGATGCAACATCCAGTAGCAGGATATGAAAGAGGAGAGCCAAGAAAAAGAAAATGTTGGCTTTCATGAGTCCCATCTTCTCTACAGTTGTGCATAGCTCACGGAAGTCCATGATAAGTGATTCCTGTGGGGAAATAAAAGACAGCTGCCTCTACTGTAGGAGGTGATGATGGGACTTTTAAGATTGCCTTTACTCTTAAAAGGAGCAAGAAAACTCCGTGGCCGGGTAAGTAAAAGTGATAAGCCAAGCAACTTACCTGGAAGCATGTCACTTATTCACTTACCCAGAAGTAAGTCTCACTAAGAGTGTATCTGCACTGTAGAAATAATGCAGCTTGACACTAGTTTAACTGCCATGGCTCCATCCTACAGAATCTTGGGATTTATAGTTTTGTGAAGCACCAGCACGCTTTGGCAGAGAAGGCTAAAGACTTGTAAAATTACAAATCCTAGGATTTGACAGGATGGAGCTACAGCACTTAAAATGGTGTCACTGCATTATTTCTACAGTGTAGATGCACCTTAAGCTCTCACTGAATAGATTTACCTCCTACATAGACATGTATGGGATTGCACTATTATTTTCCTATTGTGTCTATCACTGCTGACATATCTACAATTCTGAGACAATTTCAGGGTTAAGGCCTACTCCCTGTACCCCACACTACAGTCCTTTGTGCAGCTGCATCGTTTCAAAATGCACATGAGGTGACTGCTTGCTCGCAAACTGCTCTACTTCAAAATCTCTCTGTGTGCAAGAAGCTGCCATGCACAAAACCAGCCTAGGGGTTGGATCTAGGTATGTGCAACTAAGCTGGACAAAGAGGCCTTCCATTTACCCTCCTCCTCAGGGCAGCACATCCAACCTCTTCCCTATACTACACTGAAGGTTGGAGGACCTGAATGGGCTATGTTGTTATGCAGAGAGTGGAGTGGACCCAAGGGTGGAGGCAACTTCTGTGAGAAGAAGGCTGGAGGGAGATCTTAGATATCCAATGATAGGCCCTTCTCCCTGACCAGTTAGTTTACCAAAGTTCTTCTTAGGTTATCTAATGTGAGGGACCAACAATCTTTTTCTCCATGTGCCAGGGACTGGTACCATATTTGTGCCCACTGGCTACAGTTGTTTCTTCCTTTTTTGGAAGCTCTCCAGGGACCATAACAGATGGCTTGGGGGATGGTGCCAGTCCACAGACCATCACTATGAGTAGCACTGGTTTTCCATGTATAACATAAGGAGAAGATCACTGTAGTACTGCCTGAATATCTGAATTGGCTCTTAGTGGTTTCATAATTTGAAGTAGTAAATGCACCTATATTCCTTGCTGTTATGATGAGGTACTATGCTTCCTTCAGCAGAGCCAAACCAATATCATAATATTTGCACCTGACCAGCTCTCAAGGAAGCGCTCAGGATACAGCTCCTTCCTTATCCTATCAGTGGAGTGGCTGAACACAGTGACTGTCTTTTGAGCAGCAGCATTCTCACTCGGGGAGAATCCATACTACACAAATAATCAGTTTGAAACTGGATTATTTGCCATGCCTCCTTCCTATGGAATGCTGGGATGTGTAGTTTTACAAGATCTTTAGCCTTCTCTGCCAAAGAGTGCTGGTGCCTCACCAAACTACAAATCCGAGTGTTCCATAGGAAGGAGCCATGGCAAATCATCCAGTTTCAAACTGGATTATTTGTGCAGTGTAGATGCACCCTCAGTTACTGTGTTCCTTCAGGCCTCCTCTGTTCAGACCTTTCCAATCCATATGGCAGGAGAAGGCAAATTGTAGGTTGTGGGCAGAACGCAGCCCCTAGACCCCACTTCTGTGGCTCTCGAAGCCCCCCACCACTTTCCCAAAGGCCTACTACCCCAAAAAACATTTGGGGCAATGTTTGCCCCAAAACCCACACAGAAAGCACCACAAGTGTGTGAAAACATGCAAAATGCCCCACCTCAGCCCAACACCAACCAAGAACTATACTATTTTCAAATACCTGCGTTTCTCTGCAGTCCCTCTCAAAAATGGCAGAAGAAAGTGCTGTGACGTCACTTCCTTTTGCCATTTTGAGAGGGACTCTAGAGGAAAATTAAAGTAGTTGGGTTTGTTCTTGGTGTGTTTGTGACCAGTGGGGAAGTCTGGGGGGATAACTAGTCCCTGACCTCCAGTTGCTCATGGCTGTTATATGGGATGGTGGAGCAAGAGGAGGGAAAGAAGTGATGCAAATGGCTCCTTAGACCCTCCACACTTTCAGTTTGGATGTCTGTACAGGGCCAAAATCTACAGTTACTGCACTGAGGCTGAAAAGCAGACCTGGGGGGGGGGGATTGAGCTGCAGCAGCCCCCCAACCAACATAGCTGAGGGGGATGTAATTATTCTATCGAACCAAAAGATCATCAAGCGCCTCTCTCCAATAATGAAATAATACAGGGGAGAAAGTCTGGCTTCCTCTCTATTCACATTTGACATCCATTTATCAGGACAAACTTACATTTTTGCTGGGTTCAAAAGTAGGTTGATCTGGTGCCAACTCCCCAACCAACAGAGGTTGCAAAAACTGGTTCACCAATGTCTTGTTGACATGAAAAGCTGCAAAGGCATCCTGCAAGGGCATAAGGAGTGGGGGAGAGGAAGTCACATACCAGAGAATATTCAATGAAAACTGATTCCAGCACCACCCTCCCACCACCTCCCTTTGCGAGAGTACTGCAGTATTTATTTTTGATATGGTAATTCACTTCCAGTGGTATAAGTGCCCTGTTCACGTGATATAGCCAGAGATCCGAATACTGGCTAGGGGAAGTGTAATGGCATCCACTAGTTTCCTTTCACCCCTGTTCACAACAGTGGTCTGCAACTGTGAACCCAACAGGCATACAGTTTGTACTACCATCATCTTCTATCATCATCATCATCATTATCCTTTTCATTTCCCCCTTGTATGCATAGACTCTTTTCACAGCTGCGGATCAATGCCAGTGAAGTGCAGTGGTTAGAGGGGAACCTCTACCTGCAGGCCACTTTGGGCCATAGCAATCTCTGCCCTGATCTCCAGTCAATGACCAAGTTGCATATAAGCACCTGTTTGAAGCCTGGGAAGAGTCTGCAGAAAACAGGAGCTCAAGTCTGCAGACTGCAAAGGTTTTGCATGGCCAGAATCCTGCTAGTGATGTAAGGGAGTTTGCAATGTGGTTTATGTGCACGCGCGCGCACACACACTGTATATATTTCAGAGAATGGAACTGGTAAAATTACCTCTGAGTATTCCTTGCCAACCTATGAAAAATTCATGGGGTTGCCATAAGTTGACAGGCAGCTTGAAGGCACATATGCACATACATATCTCTTACTGGATGGAGGACAAGGTGCTATTCTGCAGCCCTTGGTGCAACACCTCAAACAACAACAACAACAAAAACACCATACTGTCAAGTCCTGGGAGGAGCCACCACTGCTGCTGATTTTTAAAAAAAGTTTGAGGTACTGCTCATTTCTGGAGCCATGTCTGTAAATACTGTAACATAATGGACTGGAATTAGATGCCCTTGAAGTATTGCAGAAGCACGGTTAAGAGCTGTTTTGCAAAAGGTTTTAACCTCATGGGTGCTGCTAAAGGCTTACAACCATTTGAGCAGGATCAGTCAAGTGGCTTCTCACAGTGAAGTCATTACACCCAGCAAACGCCTGTGCAGCTGATGCCACCATGTGGTTTTGAGTCTTTCAACATTACAAAAGTGTTAAGAGGTAAACTCAAAGCAATGCAGATCCATCAGCAGTGTTGTAACAAGGTGGCTGGTTTAACTTGGAAGCACAAGGACACTGTCTGCTCAGGGGAAGGAATGAAATTAGATATCTAAATGCAGAACGGAGGAAAACACCCGTTTTGCTAGCTGACCTGCAGGTGACATTCATTACAAAAGGTCCTTCATTACAACTCACTCAAAAGTACCACCTTCCTATGGCTGCTGACACACTGCAGAATAATGCAGCTTGACACTGCTTTAATGATCATGGCCCCATTCTATGGAATTCTGGGATTTGTAGTTTGTTGTGGCACCAGAGCTCTCTAACAGAGAAGGCTAAATCTCTCACAAAACTACAAATCCCAGAATTCCATAACATTGAGCCATGGCAGTTAAAGCTGTGTCAAATTGCATTATTTTTGCAGTGTGGCAGCGACTTGTCACTACTCACTCAGTAACTAACTTTCTTATCATCTCTATATATTTCATTTTGCTTAATGTGTAACCCATACTTAATAGTATTTTTACAGTCTCCAATTTAGAATCAAAAAACAATGTTGAAAGGTACTATGAAGGCCCTATGTTCCGGTCTCCTGTAGTATTAGAATTTCCTGCTCTTATGCAATATATGTGATGAATACAAGATATTGAGCCACCTTTCTTGACAGAAAAGAAATCCTTCAGTAGCTTTAAACAATTCAATATTGTTGTTTGAGTGTGTGCCTTCAAGTTGCCTATCAACTTATGGTGATGCTATGAATTTCATAAGGTTTTCTTACACAAAGAATATTCAGAGGTGGTTTTGCCAGTTCCTTACTTTGAAATGTAGGTCTACAAGCACCTGGTTTTCATTGGTGGTGCTCCATACTAACCAGGGCTTAGTTTCCAAGATTAGATGGGATCTGGTGCCTTTAGGGTATTTAGGCCTCTTCAGTATTATTGCATACTCTAAAACTGATGGCAGTTCAGTACTGATGTCAATTCAGTGTACTGCTTTAGAGTGGAGTGGAAATGGGAGATCTTGAAAAGGTATGTAATGGGGGCTTCATGATTTGGATTACCATCCTGTGTATGCCTATCTGAAGGTACACCCCCACTAAGTTCAAAGGAATGTGCATCCGAGTAGACAGGCCAAGTGTTGTACTGCTGAAAGTTTCTCTCTCTCTCTCTCTCTCTGGCTTCTCTTCGCAAACGAAGATTCAGGAAGGACTCATCCCGCGCTTTCTGCAAGCGTGCTGATGACTAAAAGGCCAATCTGAGATAGACAAGTCCGGTTGCAGAAAGCACAGCAGAAGGTCTCCTTGGGTGATATATCCGGGTTGTGATTTTTTCTGCGTTGTCATTTTTCTTCAAGACTTGTTCGGCGTGAGTTCTCAAATAAGGCTGCAGCATTGTGGATAGTGCATCTCCATGCCTCCCGATGTGAGGCCAGGGCGGATCATTGTTGGTGATCAATTTGGCCAAGCCTGAGGTGTTGTTTCAGGGAGTCCTTGTATCGCTTTTTTGGAGCGCCCCTCTTCCGCTGACCCGTGGCGAGTTCACCGTAGAATACTATTTTGGGGAGACAATGGTCCTCCATCCTAGAAACGTGCCCTGCCCAGCACAGCTGCATTCTCAATATCATGGCCTCAATGCTGGTGATCCCTGCTTGCTCAAGGACAGCAACATTCGTCACAGTCAGTCCAGTGTATATTTAGGATTGTGCATATACAGCGCTGATGGAAGCGTTCGAGGAGTCATAGGTGGTGGCGATAGGTGACCCATGTTTCAGACCCATAAAGGAGAACAGACAGTACAATGGTTCTATATACATTGATTTTTGTGTTTCGCCTCAGGTGTTTATTACTCCAGACTTTTTTGTAAAGTCTTCCAAATGCGCGATGTGCCTTTGCTAATCTGTGATCAAAAAGTTTACTCCTCAGTATACAGGATAAGTAACCCCCTGTAAACTTTCCCTTTGATGGTGACCTCTTTCAGTTTGAAATGCCAGTGAACTACTGTACTTATTTAGACCTGATGTTTAATTACCTCTGGTTGTTACACAACAGGACTTTTTGTTTCATAATGTGTCTCAAACTCATTCAGAGGCCTCTGTGCTGAGATTAGCTCATATGCTTCACCAATTCTCACTGAGATAATAATGTAATTCTACCGATTAGCATCTCTCCTGTGCAACCTGAAAATACTTTTCCCAATCTTTCATCTAGTGGTTCTGACACTGGTTGCCATCTTCATTTCCTGCATTGACTCACACCTTTTTCTGAAGAACAGGTTCCCACTCAAACTTATCTCTGCTGTATGTACAGATTACCCTGTTCCACCCTACTAGTATAACCTTCTGCCCATACTTGCAGACACCCATTATTCATGCCCAAATAATAGGCTCATTCAAACTGTCATATTGCACAAGTTCTACAATGCCTTACTACAAACCCACAGCAGATAGCAAACACAGATTATTCTCCAAAGTAAATTTGACACTGCATCTGTTGATAAGGTATAGAGAAAGGGCAATTCATTTAGATGTTGCAGTGGGGAAAAATATCTGATTTACACTCAGGAACTAACCAAAAAAATTTACCAACATAGTCAAAGGTGTGGTACTGGGTTCACTCCTGTGTTATTGGTACTACATGTTTCATTAGCTGCCTTGGAAAATATTTTAGTGCTATGTTGTCCCTCTTTCTGCTATGTGAATTTTAAAAAATGGGATCTTAGTAGAAGACCTTTTCAAAACCTGTTAAATTGTGATTCATTATGTAACACAAAGTAAAAATATAAATGTAACGAAAGGGAGGGAGAGATAAGCTAAAAGGTGGTGTATGTCAGAAAGTAATATAGATGGGTCAGAAAGTAATATAGACTGGTAAACAGTACCAACCGTGCATATAAATCTCATTTGGATCAAGTCCATTTAAATTAAAATACTTTGGAAGCTTGCAAGTTATCAGGCAACTGAATGCTTTTAGTAAAGGGCAGTTGGGTAGGTGCGGGGAAAGAAAACAACATGGCCTCTCTCATCAACAAATTGCTCTGTGAAGGAAGAGTGAGGGAATATGTTTCTGTTCCAACTAGCTCAGAAAAATGATTTTTTTAAAACTACAAAATCCAGAATCTTGAATTCTGTGTGGTCATGCTGGTTGGGGAATTTTGGGAGTTGTAGGCCAAAAATAACTTTTCCAAACTTTGTGCTACATTCAGTCTTTAATGTTACCTGATATTACAGTAGAGGAGAATGTTTATAGGTGGGAACAAGTGCCTTTCCTGGCTGGGGTTGCCTGTAGTTCTTCTCTAATCTGTAACCTTGTTGGTATAAATGAGTAGGGGATGTTGTTCCTCATCCACAGATTTCATGGAGAAACTGAGAAACTAACACCAGTATTCAGACTAACAGAAGTGAACACTGAATCTTACTCTGTCTAGGGAAAAGAATCTAGAGTGCCTCATAAAAGTGGAGGCAGATTGCCAAGTGGTTACCCTGCTAACATCTAGCAAAGATGCGTAAGAAGTCAGAATAGCAGATGTTGCTGCACACCTGGTGAAACCAATGATTACCTTCCCAAATGAAGCCAACTCCAGATCCCATAGAAGTTTATACATGCTTTTCTAAGTAGC
The DNA here is from genome assembly GCA_030847615.1 of Gambelia wislizenii. NCBI lineage: Eukaryota > Metazoa > Chordata > Lepidosauria > Squamata > Crotaphytidae > Gambelia > Gambelia wislizenii. The sequence continues at coordinate 343,964,215 of JAUMIR010000001.1, forward strand.
TAAAGTTGACATAGAAACCTTATACCCCATAAAGAGAAAGTCTCAGTTTTGTTTGAGGTAAATTTTAATCCCCTTCTGAAATCCAGAGTGTGATACTCTTTTTAAAAAAAGTTTTGTAAACTGGGGGCAAAAGGAAGGAAGGATACTTCCTAAGTCTGGTGGAAGGCCAATTTCACCTTTGACACCAAGGTAGGGTTCAAACAGATACTACAGATTCAGAATAATATACAGGTCTTAGCTGACATAGAGGTAGTGTTGTATAATGGTTTCAGTGTTGGACTAGGTCACTAGGAATTCAGGGTTTGAATCCCCACTTGGCCATGAAAATCCACTGGGTGACCTTGGGCAAGTCACACTTTCTCGGCCTCATAGGAAGGCAAGGGCAGACCCCCTCAGAACAAATTCTGCCAAGAAAATCTCATAAGTTTGTCTTAGGGCTGCCACAAGTCAGAAATGACTTAAAGGTACACAACAACTTAGCTGACAGGGCTCCTGGTTCACAAACCAGGATGTGATGGCTGTCAAGAACATAGTTTTGCAAGGAGGAAACATGAAAGATATATTTTTCTGAGAGGTCTGAATGGTGCATTTGTCAACACCTTCAAACCTTGTGAAGGTTCCCACTGGGATGCCAATGAACTGTAGGCAGCTCGATCAAAGTGATTCTGCACAAGAAACTATTAAAGTAGGGATGAGCCAATTGATCATTTGGCAGTACAGAATTAGTAGCTGTAACATTCCTCTTTAAGGTGTTAGAGAGCAGACCAAACCCTTGCTGGAGCAAAGGTAGACAAGACTTAACTGATAGTTCTTTAAGCCCCAATTTTTTCCTTTTGCATTACATGGAAACAACACAAAAAATAAACCCATGAATTATTGCATGGATGCCCTACATCAGTGGTTCTCAACCTGTGGGTCCCCAGATGTTGTTGGACTACAGTTCCCAGGAGACCTCTGAGGTCTCACCTTGACAGCCAAGTGGTCCTCCCAGTCATTAGTGAGGCTGTGAGTTCAATCCTACAGCCTCACTAATGACTGGGAGGACTACCTGGTTGTCAAGGTGAGACCTCAGAGGAATCCTAGGAACTGTAGTCCAACAACATCTGGGGACACACAGGTTGAGAACCACTGCCCTACATGATAAAAGCAGTATATGAATGACCTAGTCAAAATAACCAGAGCAGGATGGGAGCCAGACCAAATCCAGAAGACAAGGCACTCCTTGTATCAGAAGATATGGCAGCGCTGGGAGCAGTTGGGGGCCTTGGAAGATCTGAAAACTAAGCCCTTGAGAACCAGTGTGACTGCAGTATGAATCTGGAAATTGGGGGCCTCTTGGTTCTTTCATTGCTATTTAGTAGAATAGGGGGGCTGTGACCAACTAGTTCTTAGGGCAGTTTCTGCTTAGATTGATAACATCGCTCAGACTGAAGGTGGTTATATCTGCTGTCTCTGAGTCTGTAATATAGACCAAAGGAAGACTTGTCTGGCAGCCTTCTGTTCCTCCTTGTGATAATCAGTCAGCACCTTCCTTCTGGCTTTAATTTAAGCAGGATAGGTTCCATTAAATTTCTGAATAGCTTAGTCCCAGTAAGGGAATGTAAATCAGATTTTGCTTCAAATTGCAATCTGCATACATGGTCGTTAGCCATACTGGGCATATGACAGTGACAACATCTGCACTCAAATTTCAGGAAACTTCAGGAAAAGAGATTCCACCTAAACATTAGGAGGAACTTCCTGACAGTAAGAGCTGTTCAGCAGTGGAATGTGCTGCCTCAGAGTGTGTCTAGAGAATGAGAGCCCAAAGTACAGCTGTGGTTCCCAAGGGAATCAGACTGAGAGGCAAAGACGTGGCTGAGGCGTAATAGCCTCTTGGGCTCTTACCATGTGCACCCAACTGGCAGAAATTGGGGCCTTTTCACACTACACGATCATGGGGCTACGATTTTACATTAACTGTCCTGGCAGCATCTTGTGGAATCCTGGGATTTGTAGTTTGGTAAGTCACTAGAGGAGCTCTCTGGCTGAGAAGTCTTAATGCCCCTCCCTAAACTACAAGCCCCGGGATTCCACAGGATGGGACCATGGCAGTTAAAATGGAATATACTGCTCAAACTGTGTAGTGTGAAAGGGCCCTTGGGGTCAAAAGCCTGTGTGGTGATGACTGGGAGGTGGGAGAGAAACTTGACCCAAAGGCCCCTCATCCCCAGATCTTTGCTGCTCTTAGCCCCCTCCCATGACCGATTCCAGGATGATTGGTGGCAGTGCAGTGGGTGCATCCTTACTGAGGAAATTTCTTTCCTTAAAGGTTATGCTGCCTCAGTTTTGGCTTTGGTAGTGCTCACTGGCTTGGTTTGTGTATTAGCAACTTGACATGCTTGTTTTCATTCCATTTGGACACCATGACACTATTGATCCTACAACAGGGTAAAATCAGTAAGGAAGGCTGCTCCATTTGAAAAGACCAGAAGAGTTTGAGAAAGGTAGGCCAGAAACAGAGAGCAGACAAAGTAGAACTAAACTGTAGAGAAAATATGAGTACAGAGGGCAGAAAGTACTCATTTTTGAATATCAGAAGAGGAGGAGGAGGACTAGCCTCTTGGAGAAAAAAATAAAAGGAAAAAACGAGACAGAGTAGTCAAAGCTGTTTCACCACAAGAGGGCACTCCTGCAAAGCTTGTCATACTTGGAAGTAGGAAAAGCAACCCAAACCAAGATGTCATCTTCCAATGCAGGGGTCAGATGAGAAATCTTTGAAGCAAGTGGTTCTGCCAAAAGAAAAAGAAACTCTTTATTCAAGAGATAACAACTGTTGCCTCTGCTGTACTCAAATCACATTGGGCAATTTGAAGCACTCAAATTTTGTTGTTACATGAATGAACTGGCATGAGCACTGGTTCTGTTCATATGCACTGTCCTTTAAAAGACCAGGGGTGGGGAAAGATTTCAACCTTCCATGCCAGGCTACCAAATGATGTCCCACTGAAACCAGAACTTTGCTAACAAGCCAGGATATCAAATCCATATATAATTGCTGGTTGTTCTCAAACAGGAATGGAAGCTTTACATTTTTTCTCATGCAAAAAGGGGTAGGAATGCAAAAAGGGGACAGAATTTGGGAAAGTTACTGTACTTTTTTGGATGACAATTCCTCTATTTCCCCTGGAAGCATGGCTAGTAGCCAGGCTGTCTGAGAGATTCTGAGAGCTGTAAGCCAAAACCAAACTTTTCAAATTTCTAGGGCAGAAGGGATGTATGCACCTGAAGCTCATGGTGCTCACTGACACAGCAACACACTGTGGCTTGTTACTAAATCTGTACAAGGGTACGAGGTCTGTCTATTAAATAATGAGACTGTGTTTCTACCTTTCAGACAAATCAGGGAGAACTAATTGTGAATGCCTGAGTGATGACCTTGAACATGTCTAAACCTACACGACAAACATCACTCTTGGCCATTCAACTAATTGTCAGTCATCGTTTAAAGCAGCTGTGTTGTCTGGGGATGCCAGGAAAATGCTAAGTTTAAAAGTTGAGCAATGTGTCAATTTAAATTTTTTTGTAACATTGAACAAAACACCAATGGAGTCCTTTCAAATGCTTATTGAGGCCTATGGGGAAGACTGCTTGTCTGGTGAGCATGTGTTTGAGTGGCACAAAAGATTCAGAGAAGGATGTGAGAATGTGGAAGACGATGAATGCGCTGGATGAGCTTCCACTTCAAGAACCAAAAAATTGTGGAAAAAATCAGCCAGATTGTTTAAGAAGATTGCTGACACAGTGTCCAAATGATAGCTGAAGCCATGAACATTGACAAAGACACTGCATGGAAAATTTTGCATGAGGATGTCAACATGAGAAAAGTTTGTGCCAAGATGGTCCCTAGGGTTCTCACACCAGAGCAAAAAGAGTACTGCAAGGAAATTTGCACTGACATTCTGCAGCAACTTGAAACGGACCCAAACCATTCTCAAAAAGCATCTCTTGTGATGAAAACTGGATCTTCTGGTATGATCCTGAGACAAAATGACAGTCAATACACTGGAAAACACCATCATCACCAAGAATGAAAAAAGCATGTCAAAGCAAGTCCACATTTCAAGCCATGCTCATTGGGCTTTTTTTTACATCAAGGGTGTAATTTTGACAGAATGGGTTCCAGAAGGTAGAACAGTGAATCAGCATTCTTATAAGAAAGTTTTGACAAAGCTGAGAGAAAGAGTTGTGGGGGGGGGAGCCAGAATTGTGGAAAAAATGGTTTCATTCTTCATCAAGACAATGTGCCTGCTCACATAGAACTTTCTGTGAAGCAGTTTTGGGCTGATAAATGCATTACTACATTTGAACATCCTCCATATTCACCAGATTTGGCACCATGTGACTTTTTTCTTTTCCCTAAAGTGAAACTGGTGCTTAAAGGAACATGTTTTAAGTCAAATGATGCAGTAAAGAAGAAAATGGCAGATGTGTTGAAACAACTGACAGAAACTGATCTGCCCCATGCCTTCGACCACTGGAAAACAAGACTGCATTGGTATGTGAGTGTGAATGGGGAGTATATTGAGGGGGACAAGCATTAGAATTGTAAGACATATAAATAAAGATGAGTTATTGTATCAATCTCGTTATTTAATAGACAGACCTCGTACTGGATGTTTACAGAAGCCAAATTGTGTTGAAATATGGACAAGATCTAGAACTTTGGTCATTATAGGATTAAGGGTGAGATGCTGAGATTGAAATGCCTTCAGCTGTATGTGTTATCTAAATCAGCTGTACAGCCCCTATAAGGCTAGCTTTCTACTGTGAACCAGCTTTTTCTTCTTCTTTTGTTCTGTATTTTGACCCTGTTTCCGTGCCCTTTTTACTGTTTGGTATATTTGCTATTTTGTATTACTTTACTTGCCTTATTGCTCTTGTTCATTTTAATTTTTTGATTGTATTTGTTTTGAATATTGTTTTGATATAGGTATATTGTTACTCTTTAATAGGATAAAGATTACTTTCACTATTTGTTTTGTTTTGTTAATCCTATTTTTAAACAAATTTTGGCAGCAGCGGATGGTTGGTAAAATAATAGATGGATAAGCCAATTTTTTTAATAGAAGATGTTAAAAGTTACTTTGTGTTTGGACTGTTTTTTAAAAAAATGTTTATATAATGAAGCAGAGGATTTTTGGCAAACATTTTTTTGTTTTAAATAAGAGATGTGTTACATTTGCCTCTAGCTATAACTGTTGAATAGAGCAATTGTTTGCTTGTTGATGGCAAGAAATTTTAAGTGATAACTTTTTTTCTAGCAGAGGAATTTTTTATGTGGTAAAGCTTTAAAACTGAAGGATTATACTATTAGCAAGAGAGTTTATACAGAATAACTTTAAAATGTCTGTAACCCCAGTTAATTCACCTGAAGCTACTATACTTATTCTGAAGCTCCAGCAGGCTGTAAGTAGGTAATAACAATGACGTATTTGCAATCCCAAAGTTAAATAGGGATAATTTTCAGATGTGAGAAGTCTCTCTCTCTCTCTCTCTCTCTCTGGCTTTTCTTCGCAAACAAAGATTTAGGAAGGACTCATCCCGCGCTGTCTGCAAGCGCGCTGATGACTAAAAAGGCCAATCTGAGATAAACAAGTCCAGTTGCAGAAAGCACAGCAGAAGGTCTCCTTGGGTGATATATCCGGGTTGTGATTTTTTCTGCGTTGTCATTTTTCTTCAAGACTTGTTCGGCGTGAGTTCTCAAATAAGGCTGCAGCATTGTGGATAGTGCATCTCCATGCCTCCCGATGTGAGGCCAGGGCGGATCATTGTTGGTGATCAATTTGGCCAAGCGTGAGGTGTTGTTTCAGGGAGTCCTTGTATCGCTTTTTTGGAGCGCCCCTCTTCCGCTGACCCGTGGCGAGTTCACCGTAGAATACTATTTTGGGGAGACAATGGTCCTCCATCCTAGAAACATGCCCTGCCCAGCACAGCTGCATTCTCAATATCATGGCCTCAATGCTGGTGATCCCTGCTTGCTCAAGGACAGCAACATTCGTCACATAGTCAGTCCAGTGTATATTTAGGATTGTGCGTATACAGCGCTGATGAAAGTGTTTGTGGAACACTTAAAACATCTTTTCTTAATGGAGATCTTTTAGAAGAGATTTATATGGAGCAACCTGAAGTATTTCAAAAGAGGGGACAAGAAAATCTTGTCTGTAAACTTAATAAAAGTATGTATGGACTTAAGCAATCAGCCAAACATTCATAGAATCATAGAGTTGGAAGAGACCACAAGTACCATCCATTCCAACCCCTGCTATGCAGGAATACACAATCAAAGCACTCCTGACAGATGTCCATCCAGCCTCTGTTGAAATTAAAAGATCTTCTATAGCAACAAGGGCTTAAACAAGGAAAGGCTGATCCTTGTTTTTATTTTAGACTTAAGAATGGACAGTACCAATGTATTTTGACTTATGTAGATTACTTATTGATATGTTGTCAACACAAGGAGGACACTGAAGGGATAGCTAATAAATTAAAAGTAAAAATAGAAATTAAACAGTTTGGAGAAGTAAGATATTATCTTGGGATGGAAAGTGAAGGACTTAAAGATGGAAGTTTTCTTCTAAGCCAGAAACATAAGATTAGTCAGTTGGTATGAAAAAGTGTAAGGCAGTGAGTACACCATTAGAATCAGCTTATTTGAAAGAAAAGGATGGACAGCCACGTAAAAACTATGGAGAATGTCAAGAAGCTGTAGGTTTTACTTTATTTGAGTAAAACCACAATTGCAGTAGCTGTTAATATTTTAAGTAGAAATTTTTTTTACCAAACCATCAAGGTTGGTGTGCTACAAAGAGTTTGGCAAGATATTTGAAAGTAACAGGAAATTTAAAATTATAAGCTTATAACAGGACTAGTGGCATATATGGATGCCAGTTGGGGAGAAAAGTCAACAGATTATAGATCAACTAGTGGATATCTGTTTTACTATGGGAACAATCTCATCAACTGGACTAGCAGAAGACAAAATATCGTAGCTCAATATTCAGCAGAAGCTGAATGTATATCAGTGAACGCATGCAACAAATTGGAATGGATCATTTGTTAAAGGACTTTGGCATTACTGAACCTGTACCAATTGTAATGTTTGAAGAGAATCAAGCCTGTATTATAAAATGTAAAGGGAAAATAATTAAGGCTAGAAGCAGAACTATTGGATTAAAATGTCAACTAGTAAAAGACTTGTATCAAAAGAGATTGATTGGTATCAAATACTGTCCCACTAATGAAATGATAGCTGATATTTTAACTAAGCCATTGATGACACAGAAATTTATATATTTTTGTGAAATGTTGAACATGTCTGACTTCAGTTAATAATTTTGTTGAGTATAATGACATTGTTGATAGATTGAAACTGAAATATGGACAAGATCTTGAACTTTGGTTATTATAGGATTAAGGGTGAGTTGTTGAGACTGAAATGCCTTCAGCTGTATGTGTTATATAAATCAGCTGTAGAGCCTCTATAAGGCTAGCTTTCTACTGTTAACCTGCTTCTGATTCTTCTGCTCTGTATTTTGTCTGACCCTGTTTCAGTGCTTTTTTTACTGTTTTGTACACTTGCTATTTTGTACTATTTTACTTGTCTTGTTGCACTTGTTCATTTTAATATGTTGATTGTATTTGTTTTGAATATTGCTTTGATATGGATATATCATTTGTTACTCTTTAATAGAATAGATAAAGATTATTTTCACACTTTGTTTTGTTTTCTGAATCCTATTTTTCAACACACTAGATATTTCCAAATGGTAGTATTCAAAGAGATAGCCATGCAAGTCTGCTTTAGCATTAAAAAAAAATCAAGGAATCCAGTAGCACCTTTGAAATTAACTAGGAAGAAGACATTTCTAGCAAAAGAAAGACACAATTCACAGCCCACATAGACACAACCCACTTCATCAGGTGCAAGCTATGGAGTAGACTGTGTCTATGAAAAATGTTGTTAGAAACTTCTTTTCCCCAGCTAGTCTCAAAGATACTGCTGGATTCCTTTATGTCTTTGTATTTCTGGGTGTATGTGTAAGTGCATGTTAAGAAGTACTGTAGAAATATTTTCAGATATATGCAACTACCTTAAGCAAGCATTACAAGAAGCTCAAGTAAGCATTTGCATTTCCAGATTAATGCCATTTATGATATATTGTTTATTTATGCAGACTTAAAATCACCACCACCCTGATGGTCGAGAATGGGCAGCCATTTTTGAAAAAGTCAGTAAAACAGAATGTGACTTGAATTTTACACACAAGCATCCTATGCTTCCTTTCTAAACATCAGGCTGTGCTCCAAAGGGTCAAGTGAGTGAGGTAGGTGTAACTGCACCTGTACTGATGTACACACTTCTAGCATACCTACAGTGGGAAACAATCCCCCCGCAAGCCTTCTCAGTGGCTGCTCCCAACCTCTGGAAACCCTTCTTCAGGAGGCTAGGCTGGCCTCCTCCCTGCTTTCCTTTTGCCAAGAGGCAAAAACGGTTTTATTTCAGCAAACTTTTAATTTGTAGCTGTTGGCACAGAGGCTTTTACTGGGGTGTGTTTTTATTGTTTTAACCTGTATATGTTGTTTTTAAATTAATTTTAATTGTTACTTTTTGATTGTTTTTAATTGTCTTATTTTTACTTGTTTTTATGTTGTAAACTGCTTAGAGAGTGCTTTGGCACTGATAAGTGGTATACAAATTTAGAAAACAAATAAAAAATAAATAAACTGAGGGTTCAAACAATGACAAAGCCAGTCTCTTTTCATACCTTCACCAAATTGACCTGATAACACAATGAAGTCAGAGCAAAATCTTCCTTGGTAGGATCTTGGATTGTAACAGGGGACGAGGGAGGAGGCAATTAAAGTGTGTTGGGGTTGCTTGCTTCATAGAGCCAAAATGTTTAACTCACTAATGAAAAAGATCTTATCTTCTAAAAGCTTTCCTGGTTAACCAAAAGATATTTTAGAAAACGTTACTAATTTTAACCAGAGCTTGGAACTTTTAAAAAAAGTAATCCATCCTTGTTACTTGCAATAGCAATATTTAGGGTAATTTCCATTTCTTTTCTGAAACCTCTCTTCCTGGAAAAACAGGGGGGAAATGGATGGATATTATTATTTTTTAGAATGATGAATAAGGTATTTATGAAAAGATGTTCACATATTTACTTCCCCCACATTATTTATGAAAGCTATGTAGCAGGTTAACTTGTATGTAAGGGTATGAATAATACGTTACATCATTGTAATTCCTTGTCTTGGTTTCTTTGTCTCAGTTGTCTTTATGGAAATGAGTGCTTTATATCTATTTGGCACTATCGAGGACTGGAAGAAACAAAAAAACTGTGTTTTACTAATGTTAGTAGTTTTTCTGCTTTTATTGCATTCCCCCACTCCCGTTTTCCTCATGAACTGGCAAAAGCAAAGAGAGTGCTTATGGTCCAGGTTTTCCATATAGTGCAGGACCTTGTAGATCCGTTTGTAACAAAATATAAAAATTTTAAAAAATAATTCCTGAATACTTTTATACCAAACCAAGTTATGCATAATTCATTTTTACGCTGCTAAAGTAACAGTGGCTTTCAATCTGTAAAGTGTGCTGACAGTCAAAAAGCAATTTGTTGCAGATAAGTTATTCCTTAGGACTTTATCAGACCAGGCAAATAGGGTGTCATAACGATGCTGAATTAACGCAAAAGGGTGCGCGTATCAAATGAAGTCATTTTTTCGCGTTAACATCCTGTCCAAAACCTGTTCCTTTTTATTGATGGGCCAAGCCACCAACTGATCTCCTGTGGTGCTTTTTTGCTGGCATTGCCAGCATATGAACCCTCATACCATTGTGCTCAGTGAATACAGAGTCAATTGTCAGAACATTTCCAGGTGAGATCAGGACAGCCAGGGAGAGGATGCTCTTTTTTTACCTCCCTGGTGTACTTGGGACTTTGTGAGTGTGTTTCTGTGCTTGTGTGTAATTCTGTGGGTTTTTTTAAAATGTATTTTTGAATTTGCCACACTAGCGTCTTCTCGGGGGAATCAGCAAGATTTGGAATCCGGAAGTAGATGGAGCTCCATTCATGCTCTGTTATGGCCGGGGATGCCTTTCTGATGCGACTCAAGGTAAGTCTGGGGAGGGGCAGCTTTTGCCAGCATAAAAACTTTTCAAAATATGCTGGCAAAAGAACGTTTATGGGGGTAGTATGATAAAGTCCTTACAATGCTGGAAAAAGTAACTTGCTGCATTACTCACAGTACTGCTTTTATTGCTTTTTGTTGGTTTCATTTCATTTCATTTCATTTATTTATTTATTTATTGGATTTATATCCCGCCTTTCTCCCAAGATGGGATTCAGAGATGAGGAACCTTCCAACTGATGATAGCAAAAAAACCTGAGAAATCTCTGTCAAAATGCCTGTAAAAGTGGCCTAAAATACTCTTGAAAAGTAATTGCAAAGGCCAACTAGAATTAGTTACCTGTAAAGACTAATTAGAAGGGATGTCTTGCATCAGTGGCAGCTGGTAGTTCCCAAGCCAGGGGGGTGGTAAATCTGCACCAGGTTTTAGTCTAAGTATTAAGTGAGCTATCCAAGGTGCTGAGCCTAGGTATTTGGGGTAGGGTTCAGCACACTGGATACCACCTTTTAAATCTGGACTAAATCCCAGGGTAGATTCACCACCTCACTGCCATGGGATCAACCAGCTGCCACTGCCAGCAACATAATTCCATTCTCACTCATTATGCTCCTTTACAAATGTGCCTTTACTACACCCTGATTGCCAAAAAGAGGTGGTAACTCATTAAAGGGAACTGGGTTACTTGAAGCTTGTTACTGTGAAATTCTGCTTCTAACACAGAAACATGAAAGTTCCAAACAGTAAGCCCCATCTTAAAAGAGGCACACGCTCTTCTGTCTCACACAAGAGAAATACCACCCCAAGATAACAACCAAAATCATCCACAGTTGAGCAAAACCTTTATTAGAATCAAACAAAACCCCACCAAAACCACATGTCAACTATTGTGTTCTCTAGATAGAACTCTCAAATGGGGAACAGGAAAGTCCAAAATATTTGTCAGATGTCCTTTCCCTAACCCTCATTTCTGTACTAATTTACTGATGAAAAGTTCTGAAGAACTTCAAGGCTTGCATACTTGAGGGGGATGTTTTTAGAGATCACAAGTGGGAATCAAGCAAACCTCCCTCAGGATGTGTTAGAACTTCACCACCTACCCTATCCTGGCTAGGGATGATGACAACTTCAGTCCAAGATATGGAGGAACATATGATTCCTACCCCTGTGAAAGATGAACATGGTTAGCTTAATTATTTTATCTTCTGCAGTGAGCCAACTATGACACTGCATCAGTTAAAACCCAAGTATGCTTCTTGCGTCTGAATATTCTGCTTATTGATTCATGACTCAATAAGCAGAATAGTTCAGAAGCAAGAAAGATACTTGGGTTTTAAGTCATGTATTAATCATATAAGCATCAGTGGTGTGTAAATTATTGGCACAGTCATGTGTAAATCAGATGTATGTGTGTGAGAGAGAGTTACCGTACATATGACTGTGCATATAATTTACACATCACTGATGCTTCTATGATTAATCAGCTATGACAGCTCTAGTTTTATTTCCTAAATCTGATTCAAGTTAGTTGGTACTAACCGTTTTCTAGAATTTAGGTATTGAGATGCTGTTGAGTGGAGACAGGTATTTCCGGATGTCTTATGTTTCTCTTTAAGCTCTTTATGGAAAGGTGGATGTGGGGAAGATTAATACATCTCACAATTTCTTTTTATACCTCTGATTCCCAGTCTCATTCTCCCAATCCAACACCACTCTAGTATTAACTAGAAAGATATAATGTCCATTGCAGATATTTTCCTAAACATGCCTCCATTAGTCCCTTAGTCTGGAATAACAGAAAACTGCACCCCACCCTAACTAACATTCCAAACCCCACTCTGTAGAAAAGAAAGGAGGAGAAAGCAGAAAGAAATGAAAAGGAAGCGGGCATGGAGGGAGCAGGGTCTGTTTGTTTTTTTTAAAACAGTGTGGCATAGTGGTTTGAGTGTTGGTCTGCAATTCTGGAGACCAGGTTTAAAATCCCTGCTTAGCCATGAAAACACACACACATTGGACAACTCACACACTTTCAGCCTCAGAAACCTGTGATAGGGTCACCATAAGTCGGAAACAACTTGAAGGTACACAACAACAATAATTACAGTTACACAAAGTCCCCTCAGATGCCTCATACTTTAAAAAGAACAAAACCTAAACACACACAAAGCAAGCTTTGCTCCTTAGTTATATCTGCTATCAGTGGCAGTTTTGCCATAGTAGTGGCCCATTGGTATCTACCATACAGCAACAATTCACTCACAAATTCATTAACAGGACAATCCAATGGCTTGTGCACTGAGGTAAATACCAACTCAGTGACAATTACACCAACACAAAGGCCATTTATGCTGCTTGACTGAATTTATGCTGCTGGAATTGGCACCTCTCCAAAAGTGGGCTCCTGTTTTCACCAAGACTGCCAGACAAACTGACAACTTGAAAACTACTCCATTTTATACTGCAGAGCCATTGTACTGTTTATCCTCCTTTATGGATCTGAAACATGGGTCACCTATCGCCACCACCTACGACTCCTCGAACGCTTCCATCAGCGCTGTTTATGCACAATCCTAAATATACACTGGACTGACTATGTGACGAATGTTGCTGTCCTTGAGCAAGCAGGGATCACCAGCATTGAGGCCATGATATTGAGAACGCAGCTGCCCTGGGCAGGGCATGTTTCTAGGATGGAGGACCATTGCCTCCCAAAAAAATACTACTCTACGGTGAACTCGGCATGGGTCAGCGTAAGAGGGGCGCTCCAAAAACAGCGATACAAAGACTCCCTGAAACAACATCTCAGGCTCGGCCAAATTGATCACCAACAATGGTCCGCCCTGGCCTCACATCGGGAGGCATGGAGATGCACTATCCACAATGCTGCAGCCTTATTTGAGAACTCACGCCAAACAAATCTTGAAGAGAAACGACAACGCAGAAAAAATCACAACCCGGAAATATCACTCAAGGAGACCTTCTGCTGTGCTTTCTGCAACCGGACTTGTTTATCTCGGATTGGCCTTTTCAGTCATCAGCGCGCTTGCAGAAAGCACGGGATGAGTCCTTCCTGAATCTTCGTTTGCAAAGAAAAGCCAGAGAGACAATGAAGGTAAGGAGTTGTTTCTGGCAAAATGAAGTAGGTGTCATAGTACAGCTTGGGTCATTTGTTTCTCACACATGGCTTCTCCATTTTGGCTTTATTTTTGCTGAATAAATCATGACATGGTATAATATGTCATATGTTGTTCATCTGAGGTTGTATTTACCTAATTTTAAGATCTACTAAGGAACGGATGATGGTTATTATGTTCTGATATGTAAAATCGTAGAGTTCAAAGAGAGTGTACTTTCTTTTTCACACAACTGCATTTCCATGTATATTTGGTGCCTACCACAGGGGCTCTAAAGGACTGCATATAGACTATTCCTATCTCAGCAGTCTCTCTTTCTTTCTAGGAAAACTGCAGTGCACAAATGATGACTAATACAACCCAAGATGGGAAAGATATGATATCTTCAGCACTCAGCATATTCTGTGTTATTTTAAGAAAGGATAAGAAAAAATATTGTATGTCAGGTTAGAGAGACTCTACTGGAATGTACTTGTAGAAACTACAGTAAATTAATTTGGAAAGTGCTTGGCTTTTGGAAAGATCAGTCCTAGCAATAAGCAGGACCAGATGAACTTGCCTCAAGCAGCTGATTTGGTAAAAACTGTTCAAGGGACAGGAAATAGTACACTATTTTCTCACAATCATGTTTTTTGGGTGTTTTCTTATTTTCCAGTGGAGTGGCATTGTTATATGCTTTCATTCAAGGGGCAGGGTTGTTGTTGTTTTAACTCAAATGGAGTGCCAAGATCCCTTTTGGACAGAACCCAACAACAGAAAAAGGATTAAGCCAATGAAATCTAGTTCCTGACATTAAACAGAAATGCTGCCCAATCTCTTTGTCAGATCTGCTAAGCTAGTAGGGAGTCTTTTCCAGGCCCATATTCATACAGATGTAGGCCAGCCTGGGCATTTGACAACACAACTGTTGCAGTGTCATTTTTTAAAAACAATTGTGGGTCCAGATGGACACCCAGTCCTAGATTTTGACCACCCAGTGAACAAAAATGGATGCATATAATTTAATTAAGAAAACAGATTCAGATGGCAAGTCATGCTTACTAATTCTAGGATAGTAGTGTGTGCAAATGTATTTGCAACTCTGTATTTACTCCCTGTTTCTACGTGCGCACGCACACATATATGGATATTCACACCAGTCCAAATGTCAGGATTGTATATAACAGAGAGGCTTCCACACAGGAACCATCTGAATGAGATAAAGGACCCCCAGTTAAAAATGCCTCAACAGACATAATGGGCATCGACATTCTTTCTTCTACATCAGTGGCACTTACCTTTTCTTTAGCAGGGACCACCTTTAAATATATTTTGTTGCCGTGGTCCCCCAAGACTTAAGATTTAAAACCCAAACCACAACATGATGATGATGATAAGAAATACAATTACACCACCCATTACCCCTTCCCTCAGAGGCTCTGGAGGGCAAGGGAGTCTTTTCTCCTGCAAAGTTCTGGCTGGAGTGGACTGAATGGCAATGCGCAGGCCAAGCCAGCCAGGCTTTGCCTCGACTCCTGTCCCTGGGCTGAGCAGCCTTCAAGCCTTGGTAGCCCCCCTGTGAGGCCATCGTGGGGGGGGGTCCGTGGGCCGCAGGGTAGACCCTCTGGTCTGCAGAAGAGGGGGCGGAGTGAGCGTGGTGGGCAGTGGGGGGCTCCCCTCTTCCTCCTCCGCCCCCCTCTCTCTCGCCTCCCGCCCCCGCCTGGCCCGGGGCTCGGCCCCCCTCACCGAGGCTTCCTGCCCGACGTGGCTGTCCAAGATGCGGGCGCCCCCCGGGTGCCGCTGGCGGAAGCCCCCGACGTCGTAGACTTTCCGCTCGATCACCAGCCAGCGGGCGCCCTCCCCGCCCAGCCGGACCTCGTCCCAGGTGAAGAGCCGCCGAGGGCAGCGCGGGGGAGACGCCGACGCCGACGAGGGGGGCCCCGGCTTCTCCGCAGCAGCCATGGCCGGCCAGCGCTTGGGCTCCGGTCCCCAGAAGCATCCCTGGCGCCGCCCGGCCGGGCGCTCTTATCCGCGGCGCCCCTCGCCCTCGGCCTGAGTGAGCGGCCCCGCAGCCCCGCCCGCCCAGCGGCCCATTGGGCGGCAGCAGCAGCAGCAGCAGCAGCAGCCCAGCCCCCGGGCGCGGCGGACCCACCGGGCGAGGGCGAGGGCTTCAAGCGCCTGCCTCCTCCCGCTCCCCAGGCGCCCAGAGCGGCTCACACCCCGGGCCGGCTGAAGGCACCGGCGGCCTCCGCCTCCGCAGGGGAGCCCATCATTGTGGGGGACCCCATAGTAACCCCCCCCCTGCAAACACATTCTTAGTAATCATCTGAATATCCTGTAGTGTGAAGCGCTTCGGTGGAGTTAGGTGACACTGACCTGAGAGAAACATATGGGGGCCCCCAAATCCCTTCAACCGCTCCTGCTTCCCCATTCTTCAGCAATAGCACTGTACACATCGGCACCGCTTTCGTAGCGCGCTAGCCACTCTCCAAGGGGTTTCCAGCGCGTGTGAGGAGAGGAGTCGGGCGCCTCGGCGATCCTCCGGAGCAGGAGCAGCTTCTGCCGGGAGGCCTCGCCAAGCAGGGCTGGACCGGGCCAAAGCGCCCCGCGGCCCACAAGCGGACTCTGCCTCTCCCTCCCTCGCAAAGCTCCACTGGCCCACGGTCCAGGGCTGGGAAAAGTGGCTGGGGGCGATTACAACTCCCAGAATCCTCCGATAATGGTCATGCTGGGGTTGCAGGAATAAAAGGCAATGTTTCCAAGCTCTCAGAGGCCAGGGGGGTCTGTATGTGTCTGATGGGCAGGATGTGGACCCTCTCATACTCCCAGGAAGAATGAGCTGAAAGGACAGGCCAGAGGGGACTCCTGCAGAAGGGAGGGGGTACCCCTCTGCAGAAAAGAGTGGCAGCTGGTGCCTATTGGAGCTGGTGGCCCAGAGGGGATGCTGACCAAGGCGGAGCCAAGGGGTCACAAAATCCAGAGCCAAATGCAACTACCTACTCATAAAACTAGTCGGGCTCCACTTTCAACTGCCCTGCCTTTGCCCTGTAGAATCTTGGGGCTGGTAGTCTATTCTCTGGCTGAGAATTCCAAAGTTGTTGTTGTTAATTGCCCTCAAGTTGACCCGGAACCCATGAATGAGACATTTCCAAGACCCCCTGTCTTCTACCACCATCCTCAGGTCTTTCAGGTTTAGGCCTGTGACCTCTCTGGTGTGGCCTTCCTTTCTTTTTCCCTTCACTTTCCCAGCATTATTCACTTTTCCAGTGAGCCATGGCTTCTCATGATGTGGCTGAAGTATGACAACCTCAATTTGGTTATCTTGGCTTCTAAGGAGAGCTCTGGTTCAATCTCTTCTAAGACCCATACATTTGTCTTTTTGGCCATCTGCAGTATCCTAAACTGCAAATCCAAGGATTCCATTGGATGTTGCTATAGTAGTTAAAGTGGAATCATAGTGCTATAACGGTGTGGCATTAAAGGGCTCCTGCTTCACAACCCAACCTCCTCCCTTGCAAAGTCCAAGCAGAGCTTGGAAAACTTACTTTTTGGGTTACAACCACCAGAATCCCATGGTGGCTGGTGGGGTGGGGCAGGGTTTCTGTTGCAAACCATAAAATTTCCAAGCTCTGGAGCTAAGTATTCTTAACAGTTGACTGAACTGAAAAACAGTGATGTTGTCTAGCCAATGAAAAAACTCCTAATGGAATGTGCAGAGAATACCTTTCATCCCAACCAGCTGTGCAGGAGATTTTCTGTATTCAGAAGAAGGGAATCGTCCAGTAAGTCTGACATCAATACCAGGGAAGATACTAGAGCAGATCATTAAACAGAGAGTCTGTGAACATTTAGAAGGCAATGCCATAATCACAAAAAGTCAACATGGGTTTCAGAGAAACAAGTCATGCCAGACTAATCTCATCTCTTTTTTTGATAAAGTTACCAGTTTAGTAGATGAAGGGAACACTGTGGACATTGCATACCTTGATTTCAGTAAGGCCTTTGACAAAGTTCCCCATGACAGTCTTGCCAACAAGCTTGTAGAATGTGGGCTAGACAAGTTAACTGTTCAATGGATTTGTAATTGGTTGACTGGCCGAACCCAAAGGGTGCTCAGCAGTGGCTCCTCTTTGTCTTGGAAAGATGTGACCAGTGGGGTGCCACAGGGTTCTGTCCTGGGCCCAGTGCTATTCAAAATCTTTATCAATGACTTGGATGAGGGAATTAGGGGCATACTTATCAAATTTGCAGATGACACCAAATTAGGAGGAGTAGCTAATACCCTAGAGGACAGGCTCAAAATTCAGAATGACCTGGATAGACTGGAGAGCTGGGCCAAAGCTAACAAAATGAAATTCAATATGGAGAAATGTAAAGTACTGCATTTAGGGCGGAAAAATGAAATGCATAGATATAGGATGGGAGAGACCTGGCTGAACGAGACTACGTGTGAAAGGGATCTAGGAGTCCTAGTAGACCACAAGTTGAACATGAGTCAACAGTGTGATGCGGCAGCTAAAAAGGCCAATGCGATTTTGGGCTGTATCAATAGAAGTATAGTATCTAGATCAAGGGAAGTAATAGTGCTGCTCTATTCTGCCTTGGTCAGACCTCACCTAGAATACTGTGTCCAGTTCTGGGCACCACAATTCAAAAAGGATATTGACAAATTGGAGCATGTCCAGAGAAGGGCAACTAAAATGGTGAAAGGTCTGGAAACGATGCTTTATGAGGAGAGACTTAGGGAGCTGGGTATGTTTAGCCTGGAAAAAAGACAGTTAAGAGGCGATATGATAGCCCTGTTTAAGTATTTGAAGGGGTGTCACACTGAGGATGGAGCAGGCTTGTTTTCTGCTGCTCCAGAGACTAGAACACGGAGCAATGGATGCAAGCTCCAGGAACAGAGATTCCACCTCAACATTAGGAGGAACTTTTTGACAGTAAGAGCTGTTCGGCAGTGGAACACACTCCCTCGGAGCGTGGTGGGGTCTCCTTCCTTGGAGGTCTTTAAACAGAGTCTGGATTGCCATCTGTCAGGGATGCTTTGATCAAAATTTCCTGCGTGGCAGGGGGTTGGACTGGATGGCCCTCGTGGTCTCTTCCAACTCTACAATTCTATGATTCTATGAAAAAGCTCCATTTACAGCGTGCCAAGAGACTTTGTGGTTTTCCATGAAGTTTTTGATATACTGCAGGGAGATGAGCATTGCTGGTGGTTTGGATGACTGATTTGCAGTGCTGCACATTCTGGGCAAAGGTGGAAGTTGAAAGCTGATTGGTCCATCGTGCAAGTGGGGTTGGGCTTGCCTGTTGCAGAGTCCAGAAGTTGCCACTTTGGCATTTCAGAGGAGCAACAGTGTGCTTTTTCACTGTGCTGAGGTGAAAAGAAACTTTTTTTTACAAGCAGAAGGTCTCCCACCCATTTAAACTTAAAGTTTTAAAAGTTCTCTGAGGATGCCAGCCACAGATGCAGGTGAAACATCACAAAGAAACTATTCCAGAACATGGCCTCACAGCCCGGGGGGGGGGAACCCCAAGGAAAATCTATAGATGCCAGCCGTGAAAGCCTTTGACTTCACGGTTTAAAAGTTATCGAGAGAGGTTATCATTGGGAGGAATATTATAGCCCTGTACTTGTGGCTGCCATCTTGATTCATAGAAAGGGGTACATGTGCACATCAACATGCATTATTGCTTTGCAGACAACTTTTTTGTTCAGAAATCATGAAGACAAAAGGGGCTACTGCAAATTGCAGATACTGCATGTCCCATGCAGTATTTCTTCCTGTCTAGCTGAGCCCAGAGTCTTACCTTAGTATGGAAGATTCAAGTACTGTCACAGTTGGCTCTGTGCCTGAGAGAAAAAAGGCCACAGCTTTTAGAAATGTAGTTTATCTAGTCTTTCAAATGAAGCTTTCCAACAAAACTCATCCCCAGGACTGTTTTTAAACATGAGCGGAGAAGTGGGCCAGATATTGCACTTGCCTCCTTACACAATTTGAGGATTATAATTTCCTAACAAAAGAAAGCCACAGCCTTGAGTTCGCAAGACCTGAATAGGGCTGTTATTAACAGATTCTTGGGACAAATCTGTGCTTAAGTCCGTTCAGCAGTTCACCTGCCTGGGAAGCATCATCTCCTCAAATGCCAAGATTAGCAAAGAGATTGATCACAGATTAGCAAAGGCATATAGCACATATGGAAGACTTTACAAAAGAGTCTGGAGTAACAAACACCTGAGGTGAAGCACAAAAATCAGTGTGTATAGAACCATTGTACTGTCTATTCTTCTTTATGGGTCTGAAACATGGGTCACCTATCCCCACCACTAATGACTTCTCGAATGTTTTCATCAGCGCTGTATACGCACAATCCTAAATATACACTGGACTGACTATGTGACGAATGTTGCTGTCCTTGAGCAAGCAGGGATCACCAGAATTGAGGCCATGATATTTGAGAACACAGCTGCGCTGGACAGGGCACATTTCTAGGATGGAGGACCATCGCCTCCCCAAAATAGTACTCTACAGTGAACTCGCCACGGGTCAGCGTAAGAGGGGCGCTCCAAAAAAGTGATACAAGGACTCCCTGAAACAACATCTCAGGCTTGGCCAAATTGATCACCAATAATGGTCTGCCCTAGCCTCACATTGGGAGGCATGGAGTCGCACTATCCATAATGCTGCAGCCTTATTTGAGAACTCACACCAACAAGTCTTGAAGAGAAATGACAACGCAGAAAGAATCACAACCTGGAAACATCACCCAAGGAGACCTTCTGCTGTGCTTTCTGCAAGTGGACTTGTTTATCTTGGATTGGCCTTTTTTGTTATCAGCGCTTGTAGAAAGTGGGGGATGAGTCCTTCCTGAATCTTCGTTTGCGAAGAAAAGCCAGAGAGGGGGAGATTTCTGGTTAATGGGTTGCCATCAATTGAAGCTAAGCTGACAGCAAATAACAACAAACAAAACCCATCTGAACTGAAACAAAAGCAACATCTGAACAACAAACAGCAACAACAATCCCATCTGAACTGAATTCTGCTCTCCACTATGGCTAGATCATTCAGAGCCTCCCACCCCTGGTCCCCATAAACACGCTGCAGAGAAGTTTGTTTCAGCCAGGAAATGAAGTACTGTACTCCAGAAAGTCACAAAGAGAGCATTCTGTCCTGTCACTTACATTAAGAATTTCTAGCCTTTGAGAAGAATGAAATACAGGGGTTCCGCTGACCAAAATTTAATATCGGGCTACCTTAAAGCTAGATAGGTGTCTCTAAAATTTAGTTATTGATTAATTTATACTTGAGCTGTTCAACAGTGGAATGCACTGTCTCGGAGTGTGGTGGAGTCTCCTTCTTTGGAGGTTTTTAATTTAATTGGTCAACCAATTACAAATCTACTTAACAGTCACATTGTCTAGCCCACATTTTACTAGCTTGCTTGCAAGGATACCATGGGGGGCCTCATGAAAGGCATTACTGAAACCAAGGTACACTATGTCCACAGCATTCCCTTCATCACCCAAGCTTGTGACTCTCTCTCTCTCTCTCTCTCTCTATATATATATATATATATATATATATATAAAAAAGATTAGGCTTTTTGTGGGGTTTTTTTCCAGGCTGTGAGGCTGTGTTCTGGAAGAGTTTATTCCTGATGTTTTGCCTGCATCAGAGATGCATTTTCAGAGATGCCAGCCACAAATGCAGGCAAAACATCAGAAATAAACTCTTCCAGAACATGGCCTGGGAAAAAACCACAAAAACCCTATGGATGCTGGCCATGAAAGCCTTCGACTTCACAGAGATAAGATTAATTTGTCATTACTTGTTTTGAGAAACCCATGCTGACTTTGAGTGATCACAGCATCCCTTTCTAAGTGCTTATAGACTGCTTAATGATCTGGTCTAGAATATTTCCTGATACTGTTGTCAGGCTGACTGGGTGGTAATTATTTGGGTCCTCTTTTTTTCCTTTTTTAAAGATGGGGACATTTGACCTCCTCCAGTCTGCTGGGACCTCTCCTGTTCTCCAGAAATTCTCAAAAATTATTGACAGTGATTTTGAGATTACTTCTGCCTGTTCTTTCAATACCTTTGGATGAAGTTCATCTGGCCCTGGAGACTTGAATTCATTTAGAGTAGTCAGATATTCCTATACTATGCTGCATTTCTCCCACTGCTCCATTTTCCCCAAGTTGAGCATTGTTCACCTTTTGGAAGAAGCCTGAGGCAAAGAAGGGGTTGAGTAGTTCTTCCTTTTCTCTGTCCCCTGTTAGCATTTCACCATCCTCTGGATGCAGCAGTCCTACCACTTCCTTGTTCTTCCTTTTGCTACGGACATAACCAAACCCCCCCCCCCTTTTTATTGTTTTTAACCTTTCTAGCAAGCCTGGCCTCTTTCTGTGCTTTAGCTTTTCTGATTTTCCCTCTACATGAGCTGGCTATTTGTTTGAATTCTTCTTTGATGATTTCCCCCTTTTTCCATTTCTTGTATATGTCTCTTTTAAATCTTACCTCAGTAGAAAGTTCTTTAGACAGTGTAACTCAGCCATCATCATCATCAGGTTCTTTCGTACTTTCCATAGTGTCTGTTAAGGCATTATACAGATATTTCACAAAAGCATTCATATGTACAGTATTCTATCCCTTGTACCCATATCCATAACCATCTATCTAGCAAAGAGTACAATCTCATCCATTGAGGCACTATACAACTCTAAATAGGCATTCAAGGGTTAATCTCTTTAAGGATTATTCTCCATGATCTGTTTTCATTTCCTGTGCTCAAAGACACCATGTTGCAAGAGTCTATTCATACAAGTTTGATACTATTACAAAGAAGGTGATTGAAAAATAGTCAGCCTTGGTACAGTATAAATCAGTTGGTACTTGCTTCATGGAGATTTCAAGAGGCACAAACTGTTCATATTGTCAGGTACTGATCAATTTTGAGTGAAGTGTCATTGCATTGTAAGTTGATGCTTAATCTGTGTTGAGCAATTCTGTTGAAGGGATATTCAGGAAGCTTTTCTTCATTTGGCTGATGATGTTCATTTTCTTTTGCAATGGCAAATCAGAGGCTTGTGCCAACATGGCTCCTGTGGCATTTTGCTCTTAGCAAGAATAGGACAGGCAATATAATTGCAAATTTCATGGGTCCAATTGTCTGAGGAACACACAGGTTGCTACATCTGGGGGTTATCTAGATTTATTGGGGCTCTCTTGTGAGGGTCACAAAATTAGGGTTGGGAGCTGAAATCCCCACCACCACCACTGTACATGGTACCATGTCTAGGAAGGGGCTAGGGGAGAGAAACATTTGTGAGCAGCAGCGTTTGGATTTGATAGAAGGGCAGTGCTGAGTATGGAGGAATGAAGTGAATCTGATCAGTCAGGGGTAGACAAGGAAGGCGAGAAAGCACCTGCTTGGATGAGATGGCTAGGGAGTCCCATGGCCTTGAATCAGAGGCCATAAAAGTGACAAGAGCAAAACTTCCTCTTGAAGAGTCAGACTGCAACCATTCTACTTGTTGCCTTTGTTTTCTGGGCAATGGCCAGTCTCAGAGAGGATAGCTGCAACCCAGTCAGGTTGGATGCAACAGCAGTGTCTTTTTTGCCAGCACACTGAGCTGCTGGGCAGCTATTGCAGACCTAGAGTGCCAGATCTCCTGGCAACTAATGCAGCATCTAAACATTAGGAGGAACTTCCTGACAGTAAGAGCTGTTTGGCAGTGAAATGCACTGCCTCCGAGTGTATTGGAGTCTCCTTTGGAGGTTTTTAAGCAGAGGCTGGATGGCCATCTGTCGGGAATGCTTTGATTGGGTACTCCTGCATGGCAGCAGGTTGGACTAGATGGCCCTTGTGGTCTTTTCCAACTCCATGATTCTATTCTATTATTCTATTATATTGGTGTGCCGTGTCAGGGACACAGAGTTCTTTTTAATAGCCTTGATGCTGGCTATGTTTGTTTCACTAATCCCAACCATATAACCAATCTGGCTGCCATGCATAGGACCACTTTGCAGCTTGTAAAATTAATCTATTGTGATGGGATTTAATTGGCTTAAATATAAATTGGCCCTTAATGTGATTTGCATATAGTAGTTTGTAATGTTTGAAGATTGCCCCAGCTAAATGATATACCTTCATGTGTCTTTCACTTCTTTAGCTCCCTGAGGACAGACGATTCATAGACCTCATCTCCGTCCAGACGCTGATTTGTACAGGCAAACAGAACCCACCCATTACTTAAGAAAGAAATTAAGAACAATACTGTCATATTACAAATTCTTACCTGTATACAAATCCAGAAGCTTCTCCTATGGAAGGATTGAGTAGACTGGAGATTGCAGAATAGCCATTAGTTCTTTTAAATTGTAAGGCTTAAAATTGAAGACTTAAAAGAAAGCTGGGCTAGATAAACCTTAGACATAGGAGATTATCAGATGCAGATAATGTGGCACCATAATAACAACATCAGAATGCAAAAGGACACCAATATCACATGATGTTGTCCTTCTGAGTTCCGCTGTCATTCTTGTGGCATTTCTTTCTATTGATGGGATGAGCCATGAATAGATCACCCATTCTGTTTTGGTGCCGGCATTGCTGACATGTGAAACCTTCAGCCATTTAACTCATGTGAATGCAGCATCAATGGCTGGTCCAGCACAAACACTTCCAGGTGAGATCATGACATCCAGGTAAGTGATGCACTTTGCAAAACCTTCCCTGGTTTACTTGGAAGTTTTAAAGTGTGTTTATGTGCTTAGTGTAACTTTTATTTTATTTTTTGTTTTATGTTTGAATTTCCTGTGCAATGAAGTCTCGCGGGATTTTAAATGAGGACGTGAACAAGGCTCTGTTCACTTCCTCTTCATTGCTGAGGAAGCCTTCTGCCAGGAGAAAAGGTTAAGTGTGGTGAGGGGTTTTCTTTTGCTAGCATAAAAATTGATTTTTTCCCATCTCCCTTCCCTGTTACCTGAATTGTGTGGAGTCTGTAAGGATCCCACTAATGTCTGAATCTTAACATAAAGTGATAGCGAGAGGCTGGGTAACAGCAGGATCTTTTGACCTATATATACTGTTAGTAACTGAGGAGACTCCAAGCCAGAACATACAATTAATTTTTTTTTAAATTGGAAATTAGTTTTAATAACATTCACGCTAACACTCAAGCATCAAACAATCACACAAGGCTATCAAAGAAAGTAGGAAGCATTTGGATAGAGGAAGAGTAGAGGGATTGTGGGTTATACAGTACTGATCCTGGAGCAGAGATTCGTGCAGCAGAGGCTGTGGTGCATGCTGAGGCTCACACAGCAAATGGGCAGCATGGAGGGATGAAGATGAACTATGGACATTTTGGTGGTGTTTTAGGGTGATATTTGTATCCGGAATTTCCCTTGAAGGAATAGGATTTTAGAGTGGAATACAATCTCTCTCAGAGTTTCCCAGGCTAAAACAAAGGAGAGTTGTCTGGAAGAGTTAGCGATCATCAATAGACAATACATTTGGAATTCTATTGGCAACATCCCTAAACATAGTACAGTAAGTGGCAAGTCCTTTGGGATTTCAACTTAAATGCTTTCCTGTGATGCTCAGTTAATTTCTCCATTGAAGAGGTACAAGAAACAAGCTTACAAGTGTAGAAAATTCCTATTCTTATTTAAGACCTTTCTTAAAAGTTTCTTAGATGGGCCCAACAAAGAAGTGAGTAAACTTTAAATTATCGCTCTTATTTTTTGTGACTGTAGTGCTATTTTCCTTCTTAAAAAACAAACAAACAAGTGTAATGTCTTTGCCTCTTAGTTTTATGTTTGGTCTGCTAGAATGAGTGATAGCCTACTACTTCCTTTCCAGTAACAAATTAATTGATTCATCTGTCAAACTACCACTTTTCCTTTCAACCAAATCACATAGGTGTATGTCAGTAATGAACAATTCTGATTTTCATTTCTAGTTAGCATTTAATTGTGTTTGTAAACTTTGAAGTGTTTCATATGCCTTGTCTTGTTGTAACAGTCCCAATTATCCTATAAAAGTTGGTCCTTACAGTTCTCCCCATATTGTAGCTGAAAGAGGCTTGCCTAAATCAAGCTCATCAGTTCATATAGCACAGACAAGTTTTGAACCGGAGACATTTTGATTCATAGTTTTGTCTCCTAGCCACTGTGCTACAATCAAAGGGGTTGTCTAAACGATCAAAATAATCCAAATGGAATTTGCTGGGAATATAATCAGTCTTAATGGGAATCTGCATCAATGTGCCATATTTGGAAGCGGGGCAGAATGATACTCCAAAAACCTTTGCAGCTTTTCCTGGAGTTTTTAAAAAGCTCCATGGAGAATGCTCATTCCCTCCTATTGGAACAAGTGATTTGATTTGAATTGCTTTCCCATCTGAGAGGACGCACAAACCTGATTGGCTGGATGAATGCAGGGGGGTAGGGCTGATTCTCTCTTAGAAGCACTGGTGATGAGTTATCTATCACAAATACACAATGACCAGAACACCCATTGTCCCCAGAAAAGCCTTTCCTCACACCTTTCCTATACCACAATAAGCAGGTTGTCATAAACCCATCAACTCTAATTTCTCAGCCATTAATGACAATTAGAGAAATCGTGGTTTCCTTTTATTAATGGTGGGAAACCCATCCAAGCATTGTTTTAAGTTCAAAACACCCCTTCAGGACAAAATTGGATATAAATATTACCCCCAAAATAATAGCAATGTGTGCTACAGTTGTACACTGTCACTCTGTTGGACTGCTGTTCCACTCTCAGATCCAAGTCTGAGTCTTCTCTGCTGCACGAATCTCTGCTCTTCAGGACTGGTAATTATTGGCCCTACTTCCCGAATCTGTTCCTCTCTCCAAACTTTCTGCCTTGACTCTTTATCAGCATTATGTGGTTTTCTGTGAGAGGGTGTGCGCGCGTGTGCATGTAAATGTTCCTGTGTTATTTTCCAATAAAAATTATTTTATTTCACTTTAACTTGGAGTCTCTGCAGTTACTGCCTCTATATACAGGTGCAAAGGTCCTGGAAGTTATCCGACCTCTTGCAGCCATCCATTTGAGCTAATAATTCCCCCAATTAATAACTGAGATTTGCATCACTAGTAGGCTCCCCACGGGTTCCCCACCTACTTGGGTAACAGTCTCTCATTGATAGGATCACCATAAGTTGAAGTTGACTTGGCAGGAAATAACAACAAGAGATTGAAGGGACCCCTTTAGTTCTAGATGTGAAGATTCAGCATCAGCAAGAGGCCTCATTCTTCACCATTGTCTCTGCTGGCAGGGCTGATGGAAGTGGCAGTTCAGCAATCCAACAACATTTAGAAGGCTGCATGATTTTCGCCTATTTTAAGCAGTAGAGATGTACATACTGGATCCATGTTAATTCTTTTCTTGTTAGGAAGGGATAGTGTGTGCGTGTGTGTGTGTGTGTTTACTACAACTTTTATTGACTTATGAAATATAATGAGGATTTGGTAAATTAATGTAGAAAACACATCATTATGATCTTATAATTTCCATATAGTAAAGATAAATGTCATAAACCTGTCACCTCAGGGTTTTGAAGCAATAAAAGGGTTTTTGTTTTTTTAATGGTAGCTGAATTACAAAGTTATTTGCCTGCTGCCTCCCTTCAGCCTCATTGTAACTGGGTCACTGCAGCATCCCATTTGAAGTGCAGTCAATACAAGGGTTGTGAGAAGGCAGATGTCAGCAACAGGCCTTTCACGCTTGTGTTATTATCTTGAGATGGTTTATCGTTTCAACCAAGTACATCCAGGTTTCCCTTATTGCAGACAGGGTTGCCCAATCTTTTAGGCTCTGAGGGCTGGTGTTGGCTGGGAGACCACACACACACATGCCCCACACATCCACATCCATGCACACTCCCACACATACACATATCTCTCGGCATGCTCCCATCCCCCAGGAATCTCCACAGAGACAGCTATTTACCCACCACCACTAACAGATGATACAGAACTATACCAGCAGCTGGGGACAACTGGATTTCCCTACATGGTGCAGCCTTTCAGCTGGGGTGTGGAGAAATGTAGGTGGGGCCACACAGGAAGAAGCCAAAGGCTGTAGATTGCACACGTCTTCTCTGAGCATAAACAAGGCCAAGGGGTGCTACTTGTCTATTTTGCCCACCACCTGGTATCACCTCATTCTAGCTTCATTCCCAGTTAAGTTGCATCACTGGCAGGGTGGTCTGCGATCACAGATCCCTCCTCTCATTGTAGCTTTAGGTGCTGCTGCTATAAGAGATTTTAAATCAGCATCCTACTATAGACATGCACACTGCCTATAGCTGAGACAGAAACAGGAACAAGATCACACCAAATCTATACCACTTGTTTTGGATGCCTGTTCATTCTCAAACTCAGTTTGAAGTGCTGGGTTTAGTCTTTAAAGGAGCCAGGTAAGCTCACTTGCATCCTATAAATCTCCCTAGGCCTAGAGATCAGCTGGCTCACTATTACAAATTATTAGATTGGTGAGCACCAGAGACAGAGCCTTTTCACAGCTTTGGAATTCTTTCCTAGGAGCAAGGGATGCATATGGGTCCTCAGCCAATATCAGATGTAAACGTCAGGGCTCAAAAGTAGTGTGTCCCTGGTCTATTGACTTGCACCAAGAGGGCAAAACTTGGAAAGGATGGGCTACCTTTTTCTTAAAATGACTATAAAAGCTTCCCCCATCTGCATTTCTCTTCCCATTTCCATCCCTTGGAGTGAAATGGTCAGAGAAATGGGGATGGGGGAAGCTTTTTTCAGCTCCAGTTTTTGCTACATCCTGGGGTAGGGGTTATCTGGGGAAGGAGAGAGCTTTGGATCTAGGACTTTTCCAGAGTGCCTTAGCATGGTTTTAGCATATTTCCTTTTTGCCTTCTTAAATGTTGGAATTCCAGTGTCACCGCTCTACAGTCACATGTAGGAGGTTTGCAAGGTTGGATCTTCCTCTTCAAAGGTGGATCTCTCTCTCTCTCTCTCTCTTTCTCTCTCTCTCTCTCTCTCCCTCTCCTTGAAGAGGAAGATTTAGGCCTAATCTACACTACACAAACAATCCAGTTTGAAATTGGATTATTTGCCATGTCTTCTTCCTATTGAATCCTGGGATTTGTAGTTTTACAAGGTCTTTAGCCTCCTCTGCTAAAGAGTGCTGACACCTCGCCAAACTACAAATCCCAGGATTCCATAGGAAGGAGCCATGGCAAATAATCCAGTTTCAAACTGGATTAGTTGTGCAGCGTGGATGCACCCTTAAAGAATCCTAGGATCCCTGGCTACCATTCAATAACATCCATGGTCTTATATGCAAAAAAAAAAATAAAAAATAAAAAAATAAAAAAAAATAAAAATCCAATATATTCTTATTTGTTTAAATAGTTAATTATAAATATGTATATTAAAACACATACACAATGATACATATACTCATTATGATCACTGTCATAGAAATATTTCAACAAGATTAAATCCAGAATTAGAGTTAAATACTAGAAAACACTAATTTCGATTGCTGTTGTTCCTATATTCCCTTAAATTGTAATCATAAATGCATCAAGCAGTATTTGTGGCTTCAAAAGCAGGGCTGGGAATCATGCAGCCTATCATAACTCACCCTTGGATGACTCAGACGAAGATAAGGGAGATTGCCAGGAAGCTGCAGCTCCTGATAGTGGAAATCTCTCTGTGTCCAAGGAGATGGGGGCTGGGGTAGTAGGTGACCCTGTTCTTCAGCAGGAGTTGGCAGAGGCTGCAGAGGCTGCAGATGACATGCCCCCGTCTTTCATTGAGTGATACAGGGAGAAATGCCAAATCCAGCGTGGGTTAAGAAATAGGCACTAATTAGGCACTTGTGGCCTTGAAGGAGCTGCCCATAAGTATCCTGGCAGTTCTCTCTCAGCCTTAGTGGTGACAACTGTCTTATCTGGTTGACCAGCAGCATTCTCTCAAGTTCCTGTTTTTCATGACCTTGGACTGGCTATCTTTTGGACTACTCTGTTTACTCCTTGCTGGCTCATGTGTCTGGAGTTATGACATGCTGATATGACTTCTAGATCAGCTATCAACTACCCTCATGCTTTTCCCTTCATCTCATTCTGATAACATGACTGACCAGGGCTGGACTGACTACCCGACAGCTCCTACACACCCACCACCTGCTTCCTTGGGCACTTACTGACTTGTGTTCAGGAAACAACCCTCCAGATTTGTTGGACTGCAACCCCAATCAGCCCTTGCCAAGCAAGGAATTCTGGAAGTTGTAGTCGAACCACCATTTGGCTATGATTCCCACCCGTGTACTTACAAAGCTAAGCAGAAGTTATATAAAATGGTGGAGGGGGGAATTGCCACATTGGTGACCTTAGAGGCCCTCACTCTCCTGCTGTGCCCTGTACTTCCAACTTTTAAAACCATTTTTAAAGGGGGGAATGTTCCCCAACATCCCCTTTGGGTCATGTGAAGACATTTTTGGCCTTTTCTTTTCTTTTCTTTTCTTTTCTTTTCTTAAGAAAAGATTAGTAGTGTTACTGATATTATTTTTTGGCTCACTGAATCTACTGTCCCATGATGTGTGTTATGTACAAGATCAACCAATAAAGGACAACTTGCCCATTGTTTTATCCATCTCTATGCCATTTCCTAGACTACGCCCTTTATCAATAAATAAAATGGAGGGTACAGTTATAGTAGAGAAGCTTTTAGGATGATGTGCCTCAGTCAGCCAGACAATCCAGAATGGTTTGAGCAATGCTTATATTTCAAAACATGATTTGAAGGCCATTTAGATCACAGTAACGGGTTTTTTGGTTTTTTGTACAGTTAATTCATCAAGGTCACTTTATGTCACAACAGATCATAAACCTGGCTAACTATTTGGTATGATGCAGAATGCAGACAAGTGGAAAAAACTTGGATGCATGGATTAATTAGGAGAGTAAGGCTGCTGAATACAGATGCAACCCTGTCTGCATTGGCTTTTTATCACCTGGGTTTTTTCATCGCTTACAGCATATAAGCACCTCCTTTTGGAAGAGAAAAAGATGCTTATCAGCACTTAATAGAAGGCATTTGAGTATCTGATATAGTGATTCAATGCTGTATTAGAGGTATCGCTCCTTGCTAAAATATTTTGCATGCCAAGCCTTATTCAGCTTTATTCAGCCATTCCTTTTCTGTCAGTAGACTAGCTAAATGGCACTGAGCAAAATGTTTTTATAGTTGTTAAGTTTCTGGCAAAATTTGTATGTTGTAACTTTAGGGCTTTGTTAAGGAAATTCAATAAAAGATACAAGGGAGCAGATCCAGCCATTTTTCTTATATATGAAATCATATTTTTCCAACAAGTATTAATTTAATCACATTTCCAATGGAGTTGTATAAGGTCTTCTATCACAATTTATATCACAAACATTAGAATACATTCTTACCAATTTTTACTGAGTTAAAGATTAACAGTAAATTAACAATAAATTTTGAAACCGAAGGGGATAAAGTAGAACCGTTCATAAATAAAAATTCTCCATTTCAATAAAACTTCATTCCAATATCTTTTTCTACCTTAATTTAAAATTATTTCCCATATTTACTCTATTTGAACCATTGGATATATCTGTGATAGTATTTTAAAGCTGTTTTCCTGAGGTTTTAATTCAATTTCGCATTTCCTTTTCAAACCCTTTAGTCACAAAGCTCCTTAACTGGAAATACTGAAAGCATGGAGATATCTTTAATTTCATTTAGCCTTCTAACCGAATAAATGTTAAATGGTTTCCACATTTTACTTTACCAAAAGTTCTTGCAACTTTAATCCATGTTGTTTTATCACCAGTAAATTGAACTTATTGTTATAGAGAATCAGATCCAAATTCAATCATACTTATAGCACATCTGTTGAAATCAATGGGACTTCAATTAGTAATGACTAACTGGAGTCTAAAGAAGTTTTCAAAAAAGCAGCCATGTTAAGCTCTTGTAGCATAAAAAGGAGCAAGGGAGGGGATTTAAAAAGGAATGTGGTAGCACCTTTAAAACTTACTGGGTTTTTATTTTAACATGAGCCTTTGTGAATATAAACACACTTGTCTGGATTCAGTACAGAGTGATATCCAGGCCTCAATTTATAAAGCATATTTATACAGTTATGAGAGTGGGACAAAATGTAATGGGATCCAGAAATTGCAAAACATGTCCCTTGCCCTAAATTTTCAAACAGCTGGGCAAGGTGATACAGGTCTTTCAGTGTTGAGGTGTGAAAGCAATAAATCTGCTTACCAAAAGTCAGTTTCCTTAGGCTCAAAACTCTCTGAGAAGATTCTTTTTGTAGCTCTTGGAAACATATTCTTGTGTGTTGGTGCAGTGACCATTGACATGTTTTGCAGGCTGATATGATGCTTGTGAGCTGTTATCCTGGCTAGTGTCACTTTCCCTGAAATAGTCCTTGAATCACAGACCGCAGAAGCAAACCTCCAGGTCACCACAGAACTGAAACATGTGTCTACGTTTTGAGGAAGCAGACCTAGAGACAGCCTCCAAATCTTAACCAACTACTCACTTACAGCAGGACACATAACATGGATGGTAATACAGGGACAGGACCTTGACACAAACCCAGATGCCAACTCTGTCCCCACATCTACTTTGGGAGCCATATTACAGGGGCCAATAACCTTACCCACAACATCAGAGGTGCATTTACTTAGTCTTCCTCCAATGTGATTTATGCCATCCTATGCCGCCAATGCCCTCTATACTCTACCTTGGACAAACAGGACTGTCTCTATGTAAGAGACACAAATCAGATGGTAGAAGACCCCAAAACCAGTTGCAGCACATTTCATCTTTCCTAGACATACAATAAGGGATTTATGGGTCACAGTCCTTGAACAAAGACATTACAAAGGAAGACTAGAAAGAGGGGGGGGGAGTGAATTTAATTATATTCACAAATTCCAATCCATTAGCTGAGGTATGAATAAAGGCAATGGCTTCATGGCACACTACATATATTAATACAAGAGTCCTCACTACTGCACATATAGCAAAACAAATCTTCTCAGAGAGAGTTTTGAACCCAGTGAAACTAACTTTTGGTAAGCAGATTTATTGCTTCACACATCAATATTCCCCTTTCCCCCCTCCGCCTTCCTTCCTCCTTTTCATGGAGTCCAGCTGGCTTCAATGGTTATGTTCTAAATGTGACTAAATCAGGTTGCCACCCGCTGGAAAGAGTGCAACTGTGAAGTTTTTGGAGAAAGAGCATATTTATGTATACTCCATGTTTGTAAAACAGCTTTTAAAGTTCCATTAGGAGAGGTTACAGCTTTTAAGGTTGCTTTAATGCTTTATTTATGTCTTAGGGCATCCCTGCCTCATAGGATGACACAAGTAAATAGTTTTTAACCCATTAATAGTAAGTTTTGTTCTTCGGTTAGTGTATGTGGTTTAGTAATTCTTATAACAATTATTGCCAAAATTTCATGTAGCATTTTAAACACAAATACCTACCAATGCTATTGAAAATGGTTTCCTGGTGTCTAATGATACCAGTACCGTGTCCAAACTTTTATTGTTGCATGCATTTATTAAACATATTATTCTTGTGTTTTGTGGTAATCACTCTCCTTGAATGGATCTGTTTGTTCTCTGTGAAGTTAATCACAAAGTTTTGTTTTAGCCCACACACATACATATATCGTATAATCACGATTCAGAGGGGAGATAGAATCACATGATGAAAATCTGTTAGACTCCCACTCTTCACCGGGGAGGGGGGGAGGGAGGTAGGAAGGCAAGGAGAACTGTCTCCATTAGGTTGCACCTTCATCTGGTCCTGCCACTGCCTCCTCCTGCAAAACTGAGCACCTGCTCCGCCTCTTCCTCCTCTGAACTGGAGGCAGCCAGTTGGGCATGCCCCCGTGCTGGTGGCCTCCTCAGACAGTGAGTTCCTGTGAAAAAAAGGACAGTGGGCACTGGTTGCAGTCTGTTTGTTGTCTGGCTGTGGACTGTGGGAGCTACAGTCCAGGTAGCATGCCACTTCAGGCACTTGTGGTACGCTGCAGCTCCCACTCTTCAGTAGGGTCTGTAGGAGACCAAGGAGAACTGTTTCCATAGGTCACACTTGCAGCCAGGCCTGTCACTGCTGCCTCCTGCACAGCTGTAGCACCTGCCGCCACCTCCTCCCTCCCCTCCCTCCTTCCGCTAGGATGGCTGGCCATGCCTCTTGTCTGGCAGGGCATGGTGTTGCCCTACTGCAGTGGGGCATCCCTGTGCAAAAGAAGAGCAGACACTTATCTATGGAAGCTGCATTGCAGCACATGGAGGAAAGAGGGCTTGGAGTTTGGAGTGGAGTTTGGGATACATAGTCCTGCTGCTGGCTTCCAAGCTGAGCTGGGAGTGGATTTTGGGAGATGAGGTGTGGCACTTGTATACAGGCTGTTACCTTGGAATGGACTGTGCAGCATAGAGATGCAAGAAGTTGCCTGTCAGAGAGAAATGGGAGCTGTAGTCCTTGGGTAGTGGGCGAGTGGGGGTTAAACAGCTTGTGAATGGGGCACCCACCACGGTCGCACCCACTGCCATTGCCTCCATAAGGATTGAGAAAGGTAGGAGGGTGGCTGCCAGTTAAAGGGTTAAGGAGACATTATGTATTCTAAGGGAATACTGTTTAGGATAGTTAAGGAAGGGGGTTAAGGTTGAAGTGTGCAATAGCATGGGGAGGGGCAACAAAAGTCTGTGTTCACAAACAATATGAAATATATGATAAGGCCGCAAAGAAAACTCTAAAAGGACACATGAGGCCTTAAGGCCGTGGGTTTCCCACCCCTGGCCCAGCAGCTCATACTGCATTATAGCTTTCTGGTGTAAGGCAAAAACCAACATGACCAATTCCTGTGTGATTGCTATTTCCATCCCAAAAATATGAGACAGTGAATGTGTTTAAGAGGGGATAAGGACAATTCATCCTCTACGTTTCCTGCATCTGTGATCAAATTTTAAAGGTGAGGCAGCAAATTGGGGGGGCAGGGGGGAGGCACCACATATGAGGGCTGAGGTAACTGCCTAGTTATGCACCCAATCCAGTGGAAGTGCAGGTGGGCAATTGGTCACCTGCACAACAGAGAAAACAGAGAAAGGTTATTGTAAATATGCGCATGCATGGCAGGAATAAAAAAACACAGCTGCTTCTGTTATGTGAGCAGACATAAAATGATATGGTGAACATGGACACACACTTGAAACACCCCCTTGCACCAATGTGGCTGCATAATGGGGAACTTGTGTGGCTTTCCAAACTGATTTCAGTTTGGATTAAAACAGATGTATGTGGCAGTAAAAGGGTCAAACCGTGGCAGGGATACTACGCAATGGAGCTGGGATACAGCCCTGAGGTTAAAATTGTTTTATGGATGTTTGGATTTATATCGATCCTTATTAAGCCACTTAGTGTGTATATCCATTATTAGGATAAAAATGGTCCTGCAAAAATGTAAGGGGCATCCAACATCCTTTATTCTATTTGCAAGTTATCTATCTCAAATTGCGCATTTCTAGAGAACTTCCTGAACAGAGGAAAGAAGCATACTGAGGCAAAGAGAAATAGTGGCAATCCCACTGCGTCCCCATCAGGGACACACTGCAACATTTAGTATTGGATTCAGAAATCTCCAGTGGCAAAGAAGTGTCCCGTTACACAGATCACTTAATTACAACAAGATCTCCAGACTATAACAAAGCTTGTAGGGTATCATGCACTTATTGGTCAATCCAATACATGTGTACTCAGAATTAATTCCCACCAGGTACACTGGTGCTTATTCCCAGATAAATATAGAGGATGCAAGCCCCAATGACAGGGCTAGCTAAAACATCCAATCTGTCTAAAATGTCTTATCTATCTGAAATCTGTCTTACACCGAGTCAGATTCTTGCTCCATTGTGCTCAGTATTCTCAATTGTGCCCAGTATTTGCAACTCAGCAACAGTGGTTCTCCAAGATTTCAGGCAAGATTATTTTCTAGTGCTACTGGGAGATCCCTGGTATTTCCAATTTGTAGATAGGGTCCCATCCCAATGATAACCAAGCCTGACCCTGCTTAGTGCTATGGGGAAGACATACAGAGTTTTTTTGTTAGCTCTCCACACCTTGCCTCTTCAGAGCTCACCTTTAAAGGAGCTTAAATGTTCTCTTGCTCCTTACCCATCATTCCACACCTGACTGGCCTCTTATTGACCTTCTCTGATGTTGAAGGTCCAACCTGGTGTGGAGGAGTCACTATGGGAATCTCGGCAATGAGTGGGAAGAGGCCAGAAACCCAACCATAGGATCATGCCTGTTTTATTTAGAACCCAGGAGTAAGATGAGTTCTGGAGAGTTTGAAAGGTTGTAAACTATTTTGTGGCATTTTGATTTGAATCTAATAAAGGTACTGCCCAACTGCTACTTTTAGACTTTTTCTATGGGTCAGCACAGCTTCCTTTCCCTCTTTTAATGGATCTTGAAAAAATATTATATTTACTGGTAGTTGTTTTCTGTGGAATATCCACCAGATGAAAACTTGTACCACCTCCACTTACATGTATATACTGAAGTTTCCATTCACTCTAATTACAGTACAGTACATAATTTCGTGTCAACCGATGTCAACTGCTGTAGTAAGTTATGTCTCTGCTATCAGACAGATGGGTTTTAGAGTTCTTATTAGGTGTCCAGTAGTACAGGCATAGTTAACTTGTACTACATTACTTTCTTACATATTTTTTTTGCATAGCTTTGCAGTTAGTGTGGTATAGTAGTTTCAGTATTGGACTACAACTTTGGAGACCAGGGTTCGAAAATAAACCTTATAGTATAGCAGGAATGTAAAGCTACAGGGCCGGTTTAAGGAATTTTGGGGCCCCTGCAATACTTTATTTTGGGGGCCCCATATGTTTATCTCAGGTCAATGTAACCTAACCTATTAACCATACAGGACGTTCAGATTACAGTAGGACCCCCGTATCCACAGATTCATTATCCATGGGACACAAAACAGCACACCTACCATAGAGTTTTCCTAGAAAATGTGTCCTCCCTAGCCATTTTCTAGGCCCTCCAAGGCAATTCTATGGTATTTTAAACCAGAAGTCCCATTATTTTCAATGGTGTTAACTATTATCCACAGTTTTCAGAATCCATGCCCGCACAGAACCAATCCCCAGTGGATAAGGGGGGCCTACTGTATTACATAATTTGCCACCAATAATTTAGTTTAAAAACTATATTATAGGCACTAATAAAATATTTTTTGTTAATTAGCAATTAATGTAATGGTGTAGATTTCCTAAAAAAAAAAAAGAAAGAAAGAAAGAAAGAAAGAAAGTAAGTAGACTACAAGCTAAACATGAGTTAGCAGTGTGATGCAGCAGCAAAAAATGCTAATGTGATTCTAGGCTGCATTAATAGGAGTATAGTGTCTAGATCAAGGGAAGTAATAGTGCCACTGTATTCTGCTTTGGTCAGACCTCACCTGGAAGACTGTGTCCAGTTCTGGGCACCACAATTCAGGAAGGGTATTGAGAAGCTGTAATGTGTCCAGAGGAGGGCAACCAAAATGGTGGGAGGTCTGGAAGCCATTATGCCTATGAGGAGCGGCTTAGGGAACTGGGTATGTTTAGTCTGGAGAAGAGAAGGTTGAGAGGTGACATGAGAGCCATGTTTAAATATTTGAAGGGATGTCATACTGAGGGTGGAGCAAGTTTGTTTTCTGCTGCTCCAGAGACTAGGACATGGAGCAAAGGGTTCAAACTCCAGGAAAAGAGGTTCCACCTAAACATTAGGAAGAAGCTCCTGATGGTAAGAGCTGTTCGGAAGCGGAATGCACTGCCTGGGAGTGTGGTGGAGTCTCCTTTGGAGGTTTTTAAGAGAGGTTGGTTGGCCATCTGTTGTGAGGCTTTGATTGTGTGTTCCTGCAGGGCAGAAGCCAATTGGATGGGATGGCTGTTGGGGTCCCTTCCAGCCCTATGATTCTAGGCTGCATTCAGAGCCTGGGAAAGTTACTCTTGGATTACACCTCCGAGAATCCCCCTGCCAGCACCCTTCTCAAGGTCTGGTGGCATTGTTCCTTTTCCAGCATTCTCTAGCCTAGTGATTCTTAACTTGGGGTCTGCAATGTCCTCACAGGGGGTCCACAAAGGCTTGAAGGCTGCTTGGCCCACCTCCTCCCTGTAGTGGAGTAGCCACGTGACAGGAACCAAGGCAAAGGCTGGCTGGCTTGGCCTGCACATTGCCATTCAATCCACTCCAGCCACAAACTTGCAAGAAGAAGCAAGAGTGCCTCTGAGGGGAAGTTTAATGGATGGTGTAATTGTATTGTTGTTGTTGTTAGCTATTATTATTAGCTATTATTATTAGGGTTTTAAATCTTGAGTTAAGTCTTGGGGCAACAAAAGATATTTAAAGGGGGTTCCTAGTAAAGAAAAGGTTAAGAACCACTGCTCTAGGCCAATGCCTCTCATATAACACTAATGGGATACTGGTGTTTTAGTGACAACAATAAAACCATTGTTCCCAGTAATATTACTCCAAATTTTTATTTATATTCTTTAGATTCTTCTGTTAAAAGAACCAGAGTGTTGTAGAAGTTTCAGCACTGCCTATGACTGTGGAGACCACAGTCCTTGAATCCTTACTCAGCCATTAATACCCACTGGCTGACCTTGGGCAAGTCACACTCTCTCAGCCTCAAAGGAAGTCAAAGGCAGACCCCCCTTTGAACAAATCTTGCCTAGAAAACCCCATGATAAGTTTGCCTTAGTCAGAAATGATTTCAAGGCACATGGGCAAACACACACAATTTTCTTTTGCAGGTTGAATTCATTTGGCAGCAAGGGGAGGAAGCTGAGGAGAAAGGGGGAAAGGGAGGAGAGAGGAACCAAGACAGGTTATAGAAAGACGGGCTGGAGGGGATCTATGTGGAAGGAAGGAAAGGGAAGGAAGAAAGAAAGGAAGAAAGAATGAAAGAAAGAAAGGAGGAAGGAGAGAAAGAGCGACAAAAAGTCAGAAAGAAGGGAGGCAAAGAAAGAAGGAAGGAAGGGAGAGAGAGGGGGGATAAAAAGAAAGAACGAAAGAAAGAAAGAAAGAAAGAAAGAAAGAAAGAAAGAAAGAAGCCTTTTCTGAAGATAGAGCAGGGGAGAACAAGAGATGACCCCCCTCCCTCTCACACAGACACACACACCTGGCTTGCCTTTTGATCGGGGAGGAGGGGGGGAGGGAGCAGCAAACTCCCTCCAAAATCAGCCACACAAAGAAAGCTCTGTCTTTCTCTTTCACTTTAGCTTTCCAGTTTGGGAGATGCTGGTTGTTGTTTTTTAAAGCCAGTAGTTTTTTCAGGAGTTGGGTTAGGTCAGGATGGGGCCCCCTGCCTGTGTGGGCCCCCCACAGATGCTGATTTGGTGGTATGGTTAAGCTGGCCCTGTACAGCTATGTTCAGTACAACGAAGTCTTGGTGAACCCTGGAACTACACCTAGTTCCAGGTTGAGACTACTATCTAAAACTAACCTCTGGCTTTGCTGACATAAAGTTTATCATGTTTCACATTACTTCTGCTCTGTTAAGTCAGGAATTTTGCCCTGGATTAAAATTGACCATTAATGTTTCCATAAATGAGGGATTCATTGATCATTACCCCTTTGTTCAATAGTCCTAGCTATCAAATAATCTGACATCTGCAGCATTTACCAGTCACTAATTCATTCAGCCTTCATTCCCCAGCTTGAGATCCAGCTACAGATCTTGTGGTGAAAACACCAGATCTATTTTGTTGTTGTTTTTTCTCTTGTTTCCCTCTCCCCAATCCCATGTTTCTTTCTGTCACCTAGCCTGCTGGTACCCTCTGTCCTGAAGTTCCTCTGATCTCAACAATCTTGTGCACTTCTTGTGGTGTTTTTGTCAATGTCGATATTGTCCAAACCCTCAGGCTTTGTAAAGGGAATAACACAACTCCTTCTTTAAAATATGTCCTAAAATTTTAGCTCTAAAAGCTTATGCAGGTCACCTTTTACATTTCAAATGGAAACTTTGGCACAGATTAAAAACAGAAACTCCTGCTGTTTACACACACCTGTTGGATGACAGATCTAGATTAGAAGCACCTCAATTGATTCTACACACCCAAACTGACTGCTTCCACGTACCAATAACACCTATGCACATATAACCAAAACTTGCTATTGGATCAGGTCTAGTTTTGATGGAAGTCTCTCAGCAATTAAGCAAGAATTTATGGAATCTTCATCTATAATCCTTATAGTTTCAAAATAAAGGCACTTGCAAAGTTGTTGGTTGCTCATGGTAATATGGTGCAAGTGGGTGGTATAAAATAAATAGGGCTTTTGCAATCTTTGCTGCAAGACCTCATGTTGCATAAAATAAAAATCCTATGCCATGTCAGTACACGCTGGACTATGGTATATTGTCAAAATCATGCTGGGTGGTGTATGATGGCTCACAGCTATCTCGTGGAAAAGTTGCTGGAAGACACTGGAATCCATACTGGTGCTTGTAATTATCAGTGAATGAAGACAGTCATGAAGAAATTTTCATTTTACCAGAATAGACTGATGGGAGAACATTTTCCCTGAGTACATCTTCAATACATGGTAAGTTATTGTTGTTGTTAGTTTTGAAATAATGCTTATTTTTAATATATCCTCATATTGTTTCCCACTCTATGCATTTTTATTATACCATCTTTGCAGTAGTTTATGTGAAATGAGTTACTTTGCATTGATAAACTGCTAAACACCACTTTTGCTGGTATCTTGCTGAGAACTTGAATTTCTTTCTTTACGATTATAGAAAACATTTTTGTTGCAGCTTCTTTTTGATGTTGGGGAGAAGGAACCTCTCTTTAACGCTTGCTTGCAAGACACTGATAACAAAAACAGATTAATTCCATATAAAGTTAAATAATCTTAAATCTTGTTTATCTCAATTTTGGATGCAATCCTGTACCCACTTCCCTCGGAGTAAACTCCAAATAACACAATGATACATATTTCCAAGTATACTTATATATGACTGCACTGTTAAGCATGCTTCAGCCCTTCTACTGAGGGATTCTAGAGTGCTTAATTTTAGGCTGTTCAGGGATGCATCTTTGTTTTCTGTTCTAATTTTAAGATTGTTT
Source organism: Gambelia wislizenii (assembly GCA_030847615.1). Taxonomy (NCBI): domain Eukaryota; kingdom Metazoa; phylum Chordata; class Lepidosauria; order Squamata; family Crotaphytidae; genus Gambelia; species Gambelia wislizenii. The sequence goes on from JAUMIR010000001.1 coordinate 344,004,711, forward strand.
AATACCTTTTCGTGGTGTCAAAAGCTGAAAATGCAGGCATCTGAAAGAATAAATAATCTAATATAATTAATATCAATTTTAGGGAGAAATATTTCTAGATAGTTTCGTATGCACAGGGCAAAGGGAGGTGGCTATACTTGCAAGATGACTCCACAGAGTAATAATTGTAAAAAAAGCTTTATCTGCTGGGGTCGATAAGAATGGAACAACTTGTGAACTTGATAAATTTGCAGTAACTGAAATATTCCAGAATATTAAAATTAGCAATTAATGATTTTAAAAAGAATTGTTACAATTATAAGGTGGTCTGAATGTGACAACTAAGGTCAATGCCTAATGGGCAGTTGGTTATAATGTAATGCTACACATTCAAGTGTTTTCTCTTACACTTTGTTTACAGCCATTCTGTTGATTCTGATACAACACTAGCAGAAAAAAGTATTGTTAAGAGGTAGAATTGTTCTCTTAGAGATTGCTCAAATGCTTGCAGAAGTACTAGCTCAATAAGCATAAGCAACAACTCAGGTGATGGGATGTGAAAGCCTTTACATAATGGCTTGTTCAAACACAATCCAAGGATTTGATACTTATAAGAAGATGACAACGGGGTTTTGCAAAGGGTAGAAGCTTTGTACTGGTAGAGGAACACCAGTGGGTACATCCTTAAGTATTTTAACATTTTTTAAAAATGAAGTATTAATCTTATCTTTAAAAAGATTAATCTTATTTTTTTTAAAAAAAACCCTATTTTTTATTCATCCTCCTCTGTGACAAACATCCAGAATCCACTACCTCATATTCCACCTTTTCATAGAATCATAGAGTTGGAAGAGACCTCAAGGGCCATCCAGTCCAACCCCCTGCCATGCAGGAATACACAATCAAATCATTCCCGACAGATGGCCATCCAGCCTGTTTAAAAACCTCCAAAGAAGGAGACTCCACCACACTACGAAGCAGTGCATCCCAAACAGCTCTTACTGTCAGGAATGTCTTCATAATGTTTAGGTGGAACCTCTTTTCCTGTTGTTTGAACCCATTGCTCCGTATCCTAGTCTCTGGAGCAGCAGAAAACAAGCTTGCTCCATCCGCAGTATGACATCCCTTCAAATATTTAAACATGGCTATCATGTCTCCTCTCAACCTTCTCTTCTCCAGACTAAACATGCCCAGCTCCCTAAGCTGCTCCTCATACGGCATGGCCGCCAGACCTCCCACCTTCTTGGTTGCCCTCCTCTAGACATGTTCCAGCTTCTCAATATCCCTCTTAAATTGTGGTGCCCAGAACTGGATACAGTATTCCAGGTGAGGTCTGACCAAAGCAGAATAGAGTGGCACTATTACTTCCCTTGATCTAGACACTATACTCCTATTAATGCAGCCTAGAATCATATTGGCTTTTTTAGCTGCTGTATCACACTGCTGACTCGTGTTCAGCTTGTGGTCCACTAAGACTCCTAGATCCTTTTCACATGTACTGCCCTCAAGCCATGTGTCACCCATCCTATATCTATGCATTTCATTTTTACTGCCCAAGTGTAGTATCCTACATTTCTCCCTGTTGAAATTCATTTTGTTAGCATTGGCCCAGCTTTCTAATCTGTTCAGGTCATTTTGGATTTTGATCCTGTCCTCTGGGGTATTAGCTACCCCTTCTAATTTGGGGTCATCTGCAAACTTGATAAGCATACCCTCTATTCTCTCATCCAAGTCATTGATAAAGATGTTGAATAGCACTGCGCCCAGGACAGAACCCTGTGGCACCCCACTAGTCACTTCTCTCCAGGATGCCAGAATTGGTCAGTCAACCAATTACAACTCCACCTAACAGTTGCACAGTCTAGTCCACAGGTTACTAACTTTTTGCAAGAATATCATGGGGAACCTTGTCAAAAGCCTTACTGAAATGAAGATACACTATATCCACTTCATCTATCAAGTTTGTAACTCTATCAAAAAAAGAGATAAGATCGTCTGGCATGACTTGTTTTTGAGAAATCCATGTTGACTTTTAGTGATCACAGCATTACTTTCTAAGTATTCCTTTTAATTCCTCTTCATTCTTTCCATTCCCTCAAACAGGAAGTATGTATATGTACATTTGTTCTTTATTTACTATGAGATGAAAATGTACAATTAAATAAACAAACAAATGAAAAACAGTATATATATAAACATTATTAGTGCCAGAAATACTCTCTCTCTGGCTTTTCTTCGCAAATGAAGATTCAGGAAGGACTCATCCCACGCTTTCTGCAAGCGCGCTGATGACTGAAAAGGCCAATCTGAGATAAACAAGTCCGGTTGCAGAAAGCACAGCAGAGGGTCTCCTTGGGTGATGTTTCTGGGTTGTGATTCTTTCTGCGTTGTCGTTTCTCTTCAAGACTTGTTCGGCGTGAGTTCTCAAATAAAGCTGCAGCATTGTGGATAGTGCATCTCCATGCCTCCCGTTGTGAAGCCAGGGCGGACCATTGTTGGTGATCAATTTGGCCGAGCCTGAGATGTTGTTTCAGGGAATCCTTGTATTGCTTTTTTGGAGCGCCCCTCTTACGCTGACCCGTGGCGAATTCACCGTAGAGTACTATTTTTGGGAGGTGATGGTCCTCCATCCTAGAAATGTGCCCTGCCCATCGCAGCTGTGCTCTCAATATCATGGCCTCAATGCTGGTGATCCCTGCTTGCTCAAGGACAGTAACATTTGTCACAGTCAGTCCAGTGTATATTGGTGATCCTTGCTTGCTCAAGGACAGCAACATTCGTCACATAGTCAGTCCAGTGTATATTTAGGATTGTGCATAAACAGCGCTGATGAAAGCGTTCGAGGAGTCGTAAGTGTTGGTGATAGGTGACCCATGTTTCAAACCCGTAAAGGAGAATAGACAGTATAATGGCTCTATACACACTGATTTTTGTGCTTCGCCTCAGGTGTTTGTTACTCCAGACTCTTGTAAAGTCTTCCAAATGCACTATATGCCTTTGCTAATCTGTTATTGATCTCTTTGTCAATCTTGGCATCTGAGGAGATGATGCTTCCCAGGTAGGTGAACTGCTGAACGGACTTAAGCACAGATTTACCTACGGCAATGTGGGGATGGTGGTGTTCGTCCTGTGGTGCAGGCTGGTAGAGAACTTCGTTTTCTTCAGGTTGACTTCCAGCCCAAACAGCTTGGTAGCTGTTGCAAAGCAGGATGTTAGATGCTGCAGAGCTGCTTCTGTGTAGGCAACAAGGGCAGCATCATCAGCGAAGAGCAGCTCACAGACTAGATAGTTTAGAGTCTTAGTGCGAGCCCTCAGACGGCTTAAGTTAAACAAGCTACCATCAATGCGGTAACTTATATAGATGCCGTCTTCTTCTTCAAGCTCTGCCGTAGCCCTTTGGAGGATCATGCTGAAGACGATTGTAAATAAAGTTGGAACAAGAACACAACTTTGCTTCACGCCACTAGTTATTAGAAAGGGCTCTGAAAGAACATCGCCATATCTGACTTGACCGCGATGGCCCTCATGTAGCATGATAATCATTTTAAGGAATTTGGGGGGACATCCTAGTCTTTCCATGATCTGCCACATACCTTTTCTACTCACAGTGTCAAAGGCTCTGGTGAGGTCGACAAATATTACATAGAGACCCTTGTTCTGCTCTCTACATTTCTCTTGCAGTTGTCTAATGGCAAATACCATATCTGTAGTACTCCTATTGGCTCTGAAGCCACATTGGCTTTCAGGAAGAAGTTCTTCTGCAATAGCAGGAACTAATCTGTTCAGGAGTATTCGTGCAAGGATTTTTCCAGCAATTGCAAGGATACTCCTGAACAGATTAGTTCCTGCTATTGCAGAAGAAGCCAGAAATACTAACAACAAAAATTCCATGTCTTCCCCTGGACCTGGCTTGCCATCTTTCTCTCTCTTTCTCTCAATATTTCTACCTCACTCTATATCAAAAAGATCTCAAGGTGACTTACAAATAACATTAAAGCAACAGGTTGAACAGTTTAAGACAATAAAAATAATGTAAATAATCTAAAGCATATTAAACACGATACATTAAAAACAGATTTAAAATATTATAAAGTTTTTAAAACTATGTACATTAGTACAGGCTGAGTATCCTCATCTGAAATGCTTGGGACCAGAAGTGTTTGGTATTTTGGATTTTTGAATATTTATATTGGCATAATGAGATACCTTGGAAATGGGATCCACGTCTAAACACAAAATTCGTTTATGTTTCATATATGTCCCACTTCCTGTTTTGGGACAGATATACTTGCTCTTCACTTCTTGTCTAAAGGCTATTCGGCTAACTGAAGATGATTCAGATATGTAACAAATGAGGGATCTTATATATTGGGTTCTTTCATCTCTTTCGGTTTTTAAATTGTCTTTTCCTTTCTTTTGTGCAGAAAGTGGAAGCGTAATACATAGTTGACAATGCTTATTTATTTTCCAGTCCTTTTAGTTCAAACAGCAGCTCTACATGACTACCTGCAATTAATTCATCTGGAGGTCTCTTCCTAAACATACCATAATTTGGAGTAGATGTCCCTTTATTCTCTGCATTTTAAGTTTTAACTGATGATCTACTGACCAGAAACACTGCCCCGTGTAATAATTTCACTGTATCCCCTATTGTTGCATATAATAGGCCTGTGAATTCATGTACTGTATATGAAAGTAATAGTCTATTTCAGTTTTCATTTTCTCAACAGTTGGTTTGATAACAAATAGGGTTGAAACACCATACATGAGTAAAGGATAGATCTACATGAACATTTATTTTAGACTTATGGCTAAATGTTTCAATACCATTACTTGATAAATGCCTATGTTTATAATACAGGAGGGATGGATTGAAGTAATAAAAACCAGTTTATTCTAGGATATGTTTGATAACATGTGGTAAAATATGCAGACACATGGGCAGTGTTGGGAGTCTAAATTTAGCCAAGACATGATGGAATGGCAGCCCTACACTTACCCAACCAAGTTCTATCCAAGTTAGGTTTGTTTGTTATATTCATGTTTACCCACTATGTTTGCAAAGCTTCAATGAGAGAAACACATACAAGGTGAGGGCAAGAGACAGGGCTTCGCCTCACAGCAGTGTGCAACTCTACAGAGCTGGTTTGTATCTTTCTGCTTTGTCTGTCTGATCGTTGAGAATATTCCTGTTTGCTTTTCTATCTGCTGTCATTAATAAAATAGCCTTTTCGAGCCCAGAACTGGTGAATGGTCATTTTGTTTGCTTCATATCCTGAACCAGCAGCCCACCCCCCGCCCCAAGCCCAGGTGGTGCTGCCAGTGCAACAGTATCACACATCAGATTTCAATATAGAGCTTTCAAACCCTCTCATTAACTAGAGTCATGTTTACTCCATGACATTACCCAGAAAGAAGCATCAGCTTCTCTTCTCTTTGTACAAGTAACGATTACATGAAAACCTGCAACGTAGCTATGAAAATACTGTACTGGATCCCTTTCTTTTCTCAAAACTGTTGCAAAGGTATTTGAGCTGCAATACTGAGTCTGCTCAGTTCCCTTCCTTCATGCAATTGCTAAATCAAAGTTAGTTAGGTATTTGTGATTTAAACTTTACTTCCTTTAAGGTGCTCTCTCTATCCTAATATCCACTTCTTTGTTAATTGACTACAGTATTTTGATTATACCAAACCAAGAGCAATTTCTTAACAATTCCATACAATGCTATGTGATTCAAGTAAAAGTCACAGGTAAATGAGGAATTCTAGGAGTCAAGCACCATCTACTGCCTCTCTGGAGGACACCTACTGGCACTGAATAGCAAATGTTTGTCACCTATGAGTATCTACAGTGTTAAAGGATGTGTGTATGTGCCTTCAAGTTGCCTGTCGATTTATGGCAACCCCATGAACTTCATAGGATTTTCTTAGGCAAGGAATACTCAGAGGTGGTTTTGTGAGTTCCTTCCTCTGAAATATAGCCTACAGCACTTGGCGTTAATTGGTGGTCTCCCATCCAAGTATTAACCAGGGCTGACCCTGCTTAGATTTCAAGATCAGCTAGGATCTGGTGCCTTTAGGGTATTTAGACCTGACTTGGAAAATGTTTTTCTAATCCCCTTTCAAATTCATCCAAACCTAGAGAGTGCAGCTGCCCCTTTAATAGTTGTGTAGAAGCAAGGGCCCTGCCATCTGTGGCTCTTCCTGTCCTCACAGTCCCAAGAAATACTGGAGAGATGGCAAGACTATTCCACCCATGACATCAAGACTGAATTTCTCATAACGTTTTGAGTTACTGGGCTAAAGGTGTCTGTCATTGCAAGGTGGAGGCAATATTTAGACTACATAAAAATATATGCGAGAATAAAAAGTACCCTCTGGGGGACAGTTCTGTTATAAATCACTTGGCACATAGTGGCATGCAATTCCATAACACAATGTTGAATAGCTCCAAGCTGAAAAACCCATGTCTGCTCTGAAGACTCAAAGAAAGTTCAACAAAACAACTTGAATTCTGAGGTTGTTACTTTTGTATATGGGTCTACTACTTACACAAAGATTCATAAGAAGTATACATGGTATGGAGAGCTGACAGAAATTTCCCTCGTCGAGAAGAACTCAGGGTCACCCAATGAAGATGACTAGCAGTACACTGAGGAAATACTTTCTTCAGCCAAGGCACATACAACCTACAGAATCTATGATCACAGGATGTGGTGATGAACGTGAGCCTCAGTGTTTTTAGAAGAGTATGAGGCAGATCCTTCGGTCGAGCAAAGGCTATTAGACAAAGGATCTAATACAAGGGTGGGAAATGTCTAGCTCTCCTGATGTTTTTGTGAGCTGCCTTGGGTCTCACTCTGGGAGAAAGATGTGAATTAAATAAATAGATAAATAATGTTGAACTACAACTCCTATCAGCCCTAGCCATACAGCCAGCAGTGAGGGATGATGGGAGTTATATTTTGACATCTGGAGGGTCACACGTTTCCCACCCATTGTAATAAAACCTCCACTTCCAGAGGCAGCACTTCTGAATACAAGCCACTGATGACACACAATAAGGGACAACTATTGCCTCCATTGCTTTATCTGTTAAACTTCCTGGAAGCAACCCACTGGACATGGCTGGAAACTGAACACTCAGCTAATGGCCTTCTCATTCAATCCAACTGTTCTTACCTTTGAATAAGAATATATGAAGCTATCTTCTACAAGTCCCACTGTGGGTTCATCTAATCTAGTCTATGCTGAGTTGAAGTCTTCCAAATTTTAAGCATGTCATTCTCTCTCTCTCTCTCTGGCTTTTCTTCGCAAATGAAGATTCAGGAAGGACTCATCCCGTGCTTTCTGCAAGCGCGCTGGTGACTAAAAAGGCCAATCCAAGATAAACAAGCCCAGTTGCAGAAAGCACAACAGAAGGTCTCCTTGGGTGATGTTTCCGGGCTGTGTTCTTTCTGCGTTGTCATTTTTCTTCAAGACTTGTTCGGCGTGAGTTCTCAAATAAGGCTGCAGCATTGTGGATAGTGCGTCTCCATGCCTCCCGATGTGAGGTCAGGGCGGACCATTGTTGGTGATCAATTTGGCCAAGCTTGAGATGTTGTTTCAGGGAGTCCTTGTATCGCTTTTTTGGAGCGCCCCTCTTATGCTGACCCGTGGTGAGTTCACCATAGAGTACTATTTTTGGGAGGCGATGGTCCTCCATCCTAGAAACATGCCCTGCCCAGCGCAGCTGTGTTCTCAATATCATGGCCTCAATGCTGGTGATCCCTGCTTGCTCAAGGACAGCAACATTCGTCACATAGTCAGTCCAGTGTATATTTAGGATTGTGCGTAGACAGCGCTGATGAAAGCGTTCGAGGAGTCGTAAGTGGTGGCGATAGATCACCCATGTTTCAGACCCATAAAGGAGAATAGACAGTACATAGCCCTGCCAAAGGAGATTCTCTTATCTGGAAATGCTAGGGATGGAAAGTGGGACCTTAAAGCAAGCAAAACATTCACTTCTGCCACTAGGCCTGAAAGGGCTTCCAATATTGTCTGCTACCGTCATGGTAAGGTACCTGTCTTTAACATTCACTTTACACAACAGTGGAAAGATGTACAATTTCTCATGCTATAGGTTTACTGTGTCAACTCTGCTAATTTCATACTGACTGAAGGGAGGAGATTCTTACACTCTTCTGGCACTCCTCTCCTTTATATAAGGGAAGGGAATGTTGCAGGATTGCAACACCCATCATACATGAGTACAGGCTAAGACTGATGGATGCTGCAGTTGCACAACAAACAGCTGGAGGGCTGAAGCTTTCCCATGCCTAGATTACCTGGAAGCCAGCATTTTAGATGGCATTTTATTTGTGTACTAGCATCTTTTGTTTCATGCGGTTAGTTTTTAAACCCTACAGCTAATGCAAGAAAAACAAGCGATTCTCAGCCTCTTAAATGACATCTGAAGAACAGCAGCATTCTCTGAAATTGTACCAGTATCACAGTTGTGCCATGCTTGACAACAGAAAAAACCAGCCACACATATTGAGCCAATGTAATTTATGAAATATATTAAAAGATACAAATAAATACAAATATGTACACAAGAGGTACATCCAAAGAGGGCTGTGCTAAAGGATGAACAGAAAATCAGTGTTTTCACAATCACAGGTTAAGACAGTTAAACTAATAAATACTTAACTAATTAACTCTTTCAATCATGTTCTCAGATACATCCACCAGGTGAGAGTTTCTACCTCAGTTCATAGATTCCCAATGGTCATGCCCTTGCATGGGAGAAGGATGGAAGTTCCATCCTTCCATCATGCACTTCAAAGAATGTGTAAGTGGATGTTTGATCACATACAGAATCCACTCACATAATTTCTCTCCAAACAAGGGAATAAATCATATAAACAGGTCCTTGTTAGTGATTGGGCATCCATGTAGAGACCTAGGCTTTGCTTTTTTTGAAATGCATTGTGAAGAGGTGGGACAGGTGCCTGCTTCCTCATATGCGAGGGCCACCACTTCTTGGGGCGGTGGTATCGAAGAGCTAATGCTAAGATTTTGTTTGAAAGCTCTTCCTCAACTCAGTCTGGAAAGGTTCCTTGCACAGGGATGCCATTTGCAGCTGCAGAGAGGGCAGACCATTTATCATTATTCCCCAAGAGAATACTCTCTCTGTGGTTACTGTGAAAATGAACAGAACTCCAAACAAGCATAACCAAATTTCTTAACAAATTATTTTTAGACATTGAAATGTAAATATGTCTAAGAGTGGATGTTACAACCAATCATGAATCTTGCCCTTTCCCTCAGTGTAAACCTAATAAAACAGCATTCTGACCTTACAGTTTAATCTGAGATTTAATGTTTTCCTTCAACTCTGGGGCTTTCACAAATGGTATCACATTTTCATTTCCACTGTAATTCTCCCCTGTTAATTTTGTCCTACCACTTTAAACATTCCTCTTTGTCCTTCTGAAAGCTGTCCCCCACTCTCTCACTACCATGAAAAAGAGGATGGCCAGGCTTTGATCCCACACATGGAACAAGCAAAATGTATACTCATAAGTAAATAAACTTTTTCTTAACAAACTGGATCCACCCTACCACTCAACAAACTGACCCACCCTATTCCTCAAATTCTGCAGTATAACAAGTTGAACCTGGGAAGGAATTTCAGAACCACCACCGCCAACCCTGAATTCATTAACAGTTGTCCAGCTCACCCACCAGATCCCCAATTCTTCCTTAGCACATTAACTGCCCTCTTGTCTTGATGCATCTTCATTACTAATGCTGGGATTCTCCCTCAAGGCACTAGTGCTTCTTATCCATGCAGATAGGCATCAAGCCAGACTTCCCCAGAATCCTTCAGAGAGCTATAAAACAGTGAGGAGGGCTTTGATTACATGAGGAGAAAGGACACTGTTTCATCAACAAAGAAAGCTTAAAAATGCATTGTCTTCCACTGACACATATCTTGCTAACTCACACTAGGGATGCAAGTCTTCTGTTTACAAGAGTTTGTGTCCATTTTTTGAGAAATGTTCACATTTGTGGGGCTTTCTATATGTTGTTGTTGTGTGCCTTCAAGTCATTTCTAACTTATGGCAACCCTAAGGCAACCCTATTGCAGGGTTTTCTTGGCAAGATTTGGTCAGAGGAGGCTTGCCATTGCCTTTCTCCAAGTCTGAAAGAGTGTAACTTGCCCAAGGTCACCTAGTGGGTTTTCATGTCCAAGTGAGAATTCGAACCCTGGTCTTCAGGATCGTAGTCCAACCACTACACCACACTGGCTCCCTTTCTATATGTTACTATTCAACTTTATAAAACAATTGCATTTCTAATTTTCTCCAAAAAAAAAAAATTATAGCAATAGATGATTTCCCACCCCTGTTTTTTTTTCTCAAAAAAAAAATTATAGCAATAGATGATTTCCCACCCCTGTTTGCTGTTTGTACTTTTTGGCTACTTGTTTAGGGGGATTCCTACCAATCACATCCCATAGATACATGCTGAGAGAACATGTGGGGCTGTGTTTGTTGTTGTCATTCGCCTTCAAGTCTCAGTTGGTTATTCCACACCTCTATAATCCCTATGATCAATCTTGTTCCAGAGACTTTATATATTTTTCACAAATCAGGGCCAAACTAGGTGAGATGCTAGAAACCCACCCTTCAATCTCCCATCTTTTAAAGTTTTTATTAAAAGTAGCCAGTGGCTGAGAATTCAGGTCTGGAAAAGGTTAAGAAGGCTGTTGTGTCTTGTTTGGCATAGGAGTAAGTCAGGTAGGGGATCATGCATTGCTGGCCTTTCAGTCATGTTCTGTTCAGGTATTAAAAGTTGTTAACAAATTAACTTTATTTTTCTTGCACTTTCCCTACAGCTATTCATTCCCTTTTGCCAAACAACAGTATACATAACACCCTGCCATACTTACTGCAAGATGTCTGCAAAAGCTGTGAGCAGGGGCTTGGTTTGGTAGTCAATGCCATGCTTGGCACAGAGTGATTTCACAAGAGGAGCCACCTTCCAGTAGTTGTGGCGAGGCATTGTGGGGAAAAGGCTGTGGGAAGACAAAGAAGTATAGGTTCAGCTGAATCATAACCTAGACTCTTATTTAGACTTCCCATCCCATTCACAGCACATTCATCAGTCCTGTGAAAACACATGCTGGAAATAACCCCCCAAAGCATTTGTTGCCCTGACCACCTTACTTACTGGTGCTCAATCTGGAAATTTAAATGGCCAGTGAACCAGTCATTGAACAGGGATTGTTCCACATTGCATGTTGCCTGGAGCTATAGGAAAACAAGAAAGGATGGAGAAAACAATGGATCCTCTTTAGGGGTATCACACATTCCTAAAGAGACTATACATAGGGAGGTACAGTCTTATTAGGTACAGGATTTTAATCTGTATTTGTATTTTAATTTTTGTAAGCCACCCTGATTGTTTTTAACAAAGGGGCAGGGTATAAATAAATTTTGTTGTTGTTGTTGTTATTATTATTATTATTATTATTATTATTCATACTTCTCCTGACCTCTCCTGCAATAAGGTCCATGTGAGATCTGTTGGCAGTAAGATACTCTTAACATTCCGAGCACAAATATCCAGGGCCTTTTTTCTTATTAACACCATCTGGATACTTCAAGAGCCATGTTGCATCTTTTGGTGCATGTCCTTTGGTGATGGGCAAAATCTCCTTATCACAATTTGTACTTTGCTTAGTCTTTCTAGGCTTTTTAAAAGAGACCGCTCAAGCCTATAAGACTAGCCTAGAGGATCTTTTTCACTAATACCAGCTCTGAGCTTCTAGTTTCTGCTCCTTACTTTCCCCAAATATACTGAGGGCTGGAAAACTTAAAGCAGTGAGACTAATGATTTTTCAGTGCTTTCCAGAGCTCTTTTTATTTTGACAGCCTTAAATAGATTCAATACTAGAATTTATTTTCCCTGGCTCTTAAGAGACTGTATTTTTTAAGTACTGCTCCTATTTTTTTGTTCAAATAAAGGTGATTGCTTTGAATACAAGGTACCATGAGTGTTTCTACTGAAATGAAAAGGTAGGATGTAAACATTTCAGTAAGAAAGTTGAGGGCTTATCCACAGTTGTCACAATGCCCACTTGTACTGAAATAATCCATATGGCAATGAACTATTATGAAAAAAGCTGAAGCTGGTGTGATCTGTATCATGTGTGCGCACATGCATGTACAGTTCATGTGCACAGTGTGTGTCTGGCTCGACTCACAATAACTAAAGACAGCTAAACTGGGGGATGTTTGTAATCCAAGCCTTTCCAATTTTAAAATTCTGTGCCATCACTTTTTCAGAAAGTGTCTGTGATGTACTATCTCACAAATCAACAGGAAGGAGCCTTACCTGCATAGACACCCAGTCCATGTTTTTATCATAATCAATATTCATTGGGATGTGGTTCATTTGAGAAACCCAAGTAAACCAGCATGACTCTAGAAGTCTGTGGAGTGAAATGCATAGAGGAAAATGTCATAGAATCCATTGATCATAGCATAACTTAAGTTAGTGTGTTGACCTGTAATCTTTTGGTAAAATCCAACATACACGCATTCAAACTAAGCATTTGCTGAAAACAGTTTTATACCTTGTCATTAAAGCAGGTACACATTAAAGATGTAATGAGTTTAAGCTTCATCAACATTTAACAGGTAGCAAGGTCAGTGAGTAATACAGTTAATTATGTTAACAAAGAAACAAGAACATTTGTATCACCTGCACACATAAGACAAAAGCTGATACATATTAAATATGTACATGTTTCTATTCCTATAAGGTATAAAGCCAACAAATCTTCCCACTGACAAGAATGGGATTTACTTCTGAATAAACATATTTGGGACCTCATTTTTAAGACTCTAAGCACTACCAATGGCACTGCCTTTCTGTTGTGGTTGGACTGCATGCTCCTGTGAGGCAAGAGGCTATGCTCATGGCAGCAGTGCTGCTGGTAGGGTCTCCCATATCAGACAGGTTTTTGCTGAGGACCCAGACTAAATGTGCCAAACAGCTACTGGGCAGCAGCTGCAGTGAGGGGTGACAGCAGCAGAGGATCTCTCAGAGACAACAGCAGTGACACCATAGCTGACACTTGCTAGTACAGCGCAGAAGGAGGAAAAACCCCTTTGAATGTCTTTTACCACAAAACCCCTATGATGACACAATACAAAATGTAACAAGCAATAGTGCCAGAAGATGAAACTCCCAGGTCAGACAGCACTCAACAAGCTACTGGGGTACAGCAGAGGACAACTACAAGTAGTGACATCGCTAATGATGCATCTGGACTCAAGTTGAAAGAATGTTGAGCTGTTGATGAGCTCAGAGGTGAAAGGAAAGTCCGAAGCTGCACAACACATATTATAAGAGCATGGAATGTGAGAGGCATGAATAAGGGGAAGCTAGACACAGTAAAACAAGATATAGAACATACAAACATTGCAATACTTTAGGTGAGTGAGCTAAAGTGGACAGGAATGGGACATTTTGAGTCAGTGTGTTGACCTGTTTCTACTCAGGAAATGAGTAGAAACAGAGTGGCATGAATAGTGACGAGAGATGTAGCAAAAGCAGTAAAGGATTTTATGCAAAGTCTGACCAAATCATATCAATAAGACTTCAGGGAAAATGCATCAATAGAACCATAATCCTAATTTATTCTCCAACTAAAGAAGAAGAAGAAGAATTTGAAAGAGTCTATGCTGGGGTCCAGGTGTAAATTGATCATACACCAAAACAGGACTTCTTGTTAATCATAGGCGATTGGAATGCAAAAGTAGGAAATAGAGCTGAACCAAAGACTGTAGGGAAATTTGGCCTAGAATCAAGAAATGAAGCAGGAGTGTTTGATAGAATTTTGCAAGGCTAACAGTTTGTTCATTGCAAACACATTGTTTAAGCAACCAAAGAAGCAACCATGTACAATGGACATGGACAGGTTGCTTACCTGTAACTGTAGTTCTTCGAGTGGTCATCTGTGAATGCACACATTAAGGGTTAAATCTGCGCCTGCGCAGAGCACTTCAGATAGTCGTTAGACTTTAAACTGAGTTTTGGCGGTAGCTCCACCCACCCTCCTATGGCCTATATAAGGCCCCTCCCTTCCTGCCTGTTCAGTTCTGAATAGCTGCTAGAAGCAGCATGTGTGTTAAAGATTTGAGGTCAGACAGTAGTGGGGAGGATGGGCGGGATTGTGTGAATTCACAGATGACCACTCGAAGAACTACAGTTACAGGTAAGCAACCTGTCCTTCTTCTTTGTGGTCTCTGTGAATCCACACATTACAGGTAGACTAGCAAGCTCACTATAGGAGGAGGGTGTCCTGACTGAAAGGAGTGCATTTTGATGCCCTGATCAAGAAATATATTTGACAGTTTTAAAGATAATGAAACCAACCTTTATTTAACATCTTATGATGGTCGTCCGGTCATGGAGGATAAAAGAACCGCTCTGCCCAATGCAATGTCCCTTAGGGACATGATGTCCAGCTTGTAAGCTTTCACAAAAGTGAGGGGAGTAGCCCATGTAGCTGCCCTGCAAATATCTTGTATTGGGACTCTGCTCAGGAAGGCAGTTGATGTGGAGGTTGCCCTTGTTGAGTGGCTATGGATCATCGCAGGAGTCTGCTTCCCTGAGAGTTGGTAGGCTAGCCTAATGGCAGAGGCTACCCATTTTGAAAATCTTTGAGATGATACCGCTTCGCCTTTACGGTGTCCTCCATAACAAACAAACAGTCTTGTAGATTTGCGGAATGATGCAGATCTGTCAATGTAGAAGGCCAGAGAATGTCTAACATCCAGGGCATGCAAGTGGTGCTCCAGGGCCGAAGCAGGTTCCCTAAATAGTGCTGGGAGAACTATATCCTGATTAAGGTGGAATGAAGACACTACTTTAGGGAGGAAGGTCACATCAGGTCTCAGCACAACTTTGTCATGGTGAAATCGGATGTATGGTGGGTCCGCCCGTAGGGCACAAAGTTCGCTCGCTCGGCGGGCCGACATTATCACAACAAGGAACACTGTTTTAACAGCTAGCAGGTGAAGGTCACAGGTTGCCATCAGCTCAAAGGGGGAACTTGCAAGACAATTAAGAACTAATTCCAAATTCCATGCGGAGGGTTCAAATTCTTGTATCCTTTGAGGAAATCTTGGACCAGAGGGTCTTTAAAGCAGGAAGGTTTGCCTTACCTCTGGAAATGCCAGGAGATAGCCGCTACGTAGCCTCGGATTGACGAGGAGGAGAGCCCTCTCAAAGGCGAGGATGTCAAGAAATTCAGCAGCTCCGGGACCCCTGGCGTGTTACCTCTCGGAGGGTGTTCCTTTAGGAAGGACCGGAACTTCTGCCATCTATACTTGTAGGCCGTGATAGTATTAGGGCGTTGAGCTGCCTTAATTATTGATCTTACTACCTGGGGCAGTGTCCTTATGGTGTTATCAGCCATCTGTCAGTTGTATAGAGGGCAGGTCCGGATGATTCACCAATCCGTTTTGTAGTGTCAAGAGGTCCTCTTGTGGCGGGAGCCTGATGAACCGTCGTTTTGACATCAGAAGAAGGGGTGTAAACCACACTTGTCTTGGCCACCAGGGGGTGATGAGGATGCATCGACTTCTGTCCGTCTGTAGTTTGGAAATCACTCTTGGTATGAGTGGGAACAGTGGGAACGCATCCAGGAGTAGATCCTCCCAGTGGAAAAGGAAGATGTCCCCCAAGCTTCCTAGTGTGGGTCGTCCCCTGGAGCAGTACATCGTGCATTGGTGCACGATGTACTTTTGGCGTGAAGAGATCTATAGCAGGGGAGCCCCACCTCTCGAACAGGTTGTGGACAATTGACTGGTTCAGGGTCCACTCATGAACAGATGTCTGAGGACTTTTTCGGACAAACAAAAAATAACGCTAGCAGCCTCGCCAGGTTGTGAGGCTGCAGCGCTAGAGGGCGTCCATTTCGCATGACACCCCTTCCCAGCGGTACTGTTGCGGTACCGCTGGGACATTTGACTGTCATATTTTGCATTTGACCGTCATATTTTACTCACGATCGTTGATATGATGGTCAAATGTCCCAGCGGTACCGCAACAGTACCGCTGGGAAGGGGCGTCATGTGAAACGGATGCCCTCTAGCGCTGCAGCCTCGCAACCTGGCGAGGCTGCTAGCGTTATTTTTTATTTGTCCGAAAAAGTCCTGAGTTCTGCTCAGAGCATCTGCAACAGAGTTCTGGTCCCCTGGCAGGTGTATGGTTGTCAAGTGAATGTTCCTTTCTACACACCAGTTCCAAACCTGTAAGGTTACATTCAGAAGTGTGGGAGACCTGGTTCCACCTTGTTTGTTGATATAGAACACTACTGATGTGTTGCCTGACGTAATCTGTACCAGGTGACCTCTTATGACAGGTTCAAAGGCTTTCAATGCTTTGAATACCGCTATGAGCTCTAGTTTGTTTATATGCCTCCTCTTTTCTGATGCTGACCATTGACCTTTGATCTGTAGGTCTTCGAGATGTGCTCCCTAGCCTGACAACGAAGCATCTGTGGTTATCGATCTCGTTGGTCTTCTTTGGTTGAAGGGCATACCCGCTTGGACCACTTCTGGTGCCAGCCACCACTTGAGAGTTTTGCGGCTTGGTCGTGGGATTGTCAGCATCCTTCTGGGGCCATCCCTGAGTGGATCATAATGAGCGATGAACCAAGACTGCAGGGAACACATTCTCAGTCTGGTAAGCGGAGTCACAGAGGTGGTTGAGGCCATGTGCCCTAGCGTGCGTTGAATAGTGTGGATAGATGCGTGGCGATAATTTGTGCAGCGAGTGACCATGGCACGCAGGGTTCAGAATCTGTCGTCGGGGAGATAGGCCATGCCTGTGTGTGTCTATGGTTGCTCCAATGAAGTGTACCACATGTGAGGGTTCGAGGTGAGATTTTTCTTTGTTTATGGTGAACCCAAGGGAGTTCAGCAGGGAAAGGGTAAGCCCAGAGGTCTTTTACTAGTTTTCTGGCTGAGGTGGCCTAGAAGAGCCAGTTGTCCAGATATGGGAACACTGTAACTCCTCTTTGGCGGAGCCATGCAGTGACCACAGCAACGCATTTGGTAAAAACCCTCGGAGCTGTACAGAGGCTGAAAGGTAGGACCTTGAACTGGAAGGCACAGTGGTAGACTGCAAATGCCAAGAAGCATACCAGACCCTGAGGTCTAGTATGGGGCGCTGTCCTCCATCCTTTTTGTCCACCAAAAAATATTGGGAGAAAAAAGCTCTCCGAAGCAGATGAGGATGTATGGGTTCTATGACTCCTTTTATTAGAAGTGTATTTACCTCTTCCATTAGAGGTGGGGAGGGTGGTGTATTTTGATAAATGCCTTGAGGTGGAGGTTGGTTGAACTCTATAAAATAACCCTTTCGAACAACGCTGAGGACCCAGCAGTCTGAAGTGAACTCGTACCAATGGGCAATTGAGGTGGTTAGATGGTCGGCTGGTAAGATAGGGCTTATGACTAAAGGGTCGTAGTCAAACCTGCTGTTTCGTATGGTCCGTCTTTTTCTTCCCGTACTGGGTCTTGGAGCAGAAGCCAGGTGGAAACTTCTTTTGTGCTTGGTAGGTGAATGTGGATGTCTGAGAGCGTGAAGTAGGTGGGCTAAATTGTTTTCTGTATGATGATGGGAAGCATCTCGCATTGAATCTTTGGCGTTTGTTTGATATACTGTGGGGAGGCCGGACTTCCTGGCAGTGGTGCGCATTTTCTGAGCATGCTCCAATTTGGAGTCAGTATCCACGTGGAACAAGCCGAGTTCATCAAATGGCAAGTCCTCAATTAAGGTTCGGGCCATATGTGATAGGCCGGACGAGCATAGCCAGGCATGGCGGCGGACAGCAATGGAGCTCGCTACAATTTTGCCTGTGCAGTCTGCTAAATGTTTAGCTGCCTGACATTGGTATCCCACTAAGGATAAGCCTTCTTCTCTGAAAGAGTGGACAATTCGCTGATCTTGTTCAGAAAGCTTGGCCAGGTGTGGGGCTAAAGCCTCCCAAAGGAACCTCTGGTATGCGCCCATACATGCTGTGTAGGCCGCAATCTTGGTGAGTAGACAGGCTGAAGAATAGAATTTTCGGCCGATGGCATCAAGTTTTTTGCCCTCTTTATCCAAGAGAGCAGATAGTAATTTCTGGGAGGTTCTTGTTTGTGCAGCGTCCACCACTATGGAATTAGGTTTCGGGTGGTAGGTGAGCCACAGGGCTGATTGAGTGGATACTCGGTAGAGTTGGTCTAATTTCCTAGAGGTCGGTGGTACTGAAGAAGGTGTGGACCAGGAAGCTTTGAGTGTTTGCAGTAGATATGGAGATACTGCCATCGAGGGTATAGCAGGCGACCTTCGTTGGAGATCCTCAAAGATGGGATCATTTATGTGGTTGTCATCTTGGTTTACTTGAATGCCCAAAGGTCCCACCATCCTCAGCATCATATCTGCAAATGCCTTCATGTCGTCTGTTGGCGATGGGGGATCAGGATTAGCTCCTCTCGGTGTTGGTGATACCTTTGGTGAGGGAAATTTTTTGTGTGCAGAGGCTCCTGAGGCTGATGTAGAGGTTGAATATGAACGTCTTACTCTAATACGGCCCCTCGGTACCAGATGACGCAGTGCCTCCTTCCCGGGTTCTTTCGTCTTTTTCGGGCGTTTCGCGGATGGGGAAGTTCCCTGTGATCGGGACCGTCTCGAGTGTTGAGAGTTGGTTGGTGACAGTTGTCTCTTTTGCAGGTACCGGGTGTATGGCTGGGTCATCGGAGTCTGTACCGGTGAGGTATGGTGGACCGAGGCCAAAGATCTGGATTCTGACGGGGACCGACATACCGTCATGTCTTTTTCCATGTGTTCTGATCCTCCATGTGGGGATGATCTGACTCTGTCTTGTGAGTGTCCTCGTCTATGAGTATCCAATGATTTCCCATGACGGTACCATTCCCGGTCACGTCTATCTTCTCGGTACCAACGGTGTTAATATGCGGAAGAGTACGGTTCTGTATAGTATTGATACCATGGATCTATATCCCAACGATCCCGTGGATCTATATCCCAGCGGTACCATCGGTACCGTGGGTCTCTTCGATAACCGTGACGCAGACGATACGGTATGTCGTGGCTCCAGTACCAATCGTAGTCATCAGAAATGGAATCTTCTGAAGAGTAGAAGGTATACTCAGAGGCCGGGGACCTGGAGTATCGTGTCAACTGTGAGGACCAGGCAGAGAATGCTGTCTCAACGGAGACCTACGGCAGGATCTGGATCTTTCTATAGACCTATGACAGGATCGGAGACTGCCACGGTCGCGACGTTGTTGTGAAACGGAACGTGACCTTCTGTCCGAGGGTTGTAGCGGTGTCCTGGAGCGGGATCGAGATCTCGAACTCGCTGGTTGTTTATGTGTTGGCGAGGACGCAGATCGGGACCGACTCCCTCGGTAAATTCGCTGGGATCAGTGATCTCAAGGCCGAGCGAGACTGGTGTGAAGACTTACCAGGTGAGATTTGAACAACTTGGATGTCCAGTGAGGATTCTCTAACCTCGCCTTCACATACAAGATGCGGTACCGTACGCAGTAGAATGAATCAACAATGGGTCATCTCCTGAGTCACTTGATTTTCTCGTTGGTATTTTGATCCGTAGAGGGGATACCATTTGTCGGTGACCGCCTCCTGTCCGCTGCGGGGCGAGAGATGTGTTCAATGTCCATCCCCTCAATCATCAGTCCCAGTCTGGGGCAAAGAGCGGTTCCATGGCGTCGCGTCTTTCTTTCTGCGCTGAGCGTCCTTCTGGGCTGAGACTGCACTCTGTATGGAGTCTGAGGGAGAAATCAGATGTACCGTTCTTTGTTTATCCTTGGGTGGTCCCTTGGTGGTCCCTGATGAAGCAGCCGATGACGTACCCGGGTCACGGTGTTTGTCTTTGTGAGTCGAGTCCTTTCAAGACTCAGTACTGGGAGTAGACTTGGAGATAGTCTCTTTAGGACTCTTCGACTTCACACCAGATTCGGCATGTTCCAGAGTATCCAATGATCCTGATGGTTTCAGTACCATGTCCGATGTTTTTGATCCTTTCGATACCGGGGACGATGATGTCAGGGCGTGCTCGTATAGGAGGGCTTTAAGGTGTTTGTCTCGGTTTTGTTGAGTTTGATGAGTGAACACCTTCAATGTCTACACGCATGAGTGTCGTGAGCCTCTCCTAAGCACAATAAGCATTTCGAGTGCCCATCGGATTCTGGCATTTTTGCCGAGCAGATAACACATTGTTTAAAGAACCCCGTAGAAGAGGACAAAGCCATCTTCTAGAACACGTGGGTACAGTACCGTATGTCGTCAACGAGGGGGAAGTCCAAATCCAGTCCGAGTTGAAGCCAAAGTGTTCTCCAGAAAAGTAGTTCGCGAAGTCAAAGTTGTAATCCATTCCAAAATCAGTCCAATTATCACCTAACAAAGTTCCTCAGTGCTGCTCTTGCGGTGGAAAAAAAAGGAACTGAAGAGGCAGGCAGGGAGGGGCCTTATATAGGCCATAGGAGGGTGGGCGGAGCTACCACCAAAACTCAGTTTAAAGCCTAACAACTATCCAAAGTGCTCTGCGCAGGTGCAGGTTTAACCCTTAATGTGTGGATTCACAGAGACCACGAAGAACACCTGATGACCAATACAGAAATCAGACTACATAATAGGAAGCAGACGATGGAGAAGCTCCAATCTTTCTGCAGAAAGAAGACCAGGAGAAGATTGTTGAACAGACCATGAACTGCTAATACCAAAAATTAGAGTAAAGCTAAGGAAGAACACTAAAACACTGTGCCATGATACAACCTGAGCAACATCCCCATAGAATTTAAAGATAATGTAAAAATAGATTTGCACTATTAAACCTAATTGGCTGGGAGCCAGAAGAATGGACTGAAGCCAGGGACATTGTCAGGGAGGAATGCAAAAGGATACTATCTGCAGCCAAACAGAAAGAGAAGCCTCAATGGATGACAGATGACACTCTTCAAGCAGTAATGGACAGACAATAAGCAAAAGTAAAAGAGCACAGAAATAGAGTCAGAACCCTGAATGCAAGTGTTCAATGACGTGCACAGGAACAAAGAGAACTACTATAATAATCAATGCTGAGAACAGAAGATGCAAACAAAAAAGGAATAACAAGAGACCTCTTCCACAAGATCTTACAAATCAAAAGGAAATTTGATGCTCTACAGTCAGTAGGGGAACACGCAGAAATAAAAAGATGATGGAAACAATACACAGAAGAACTATATAAAAGATGAAAGGGTGACAGATTCATTTGAGGAAGAACCATATGAAGATGAACCTCCAATTTTAGAAAGGGAAGTGGAAGATGCAGACTGGCCACTTGGGAGAAATAAAACACCAGGAACAGATGGCATACTAATAGAGCTGCTTCAAGCTGTCAGGATAATAGGCTCTGCAGTCCTGAGATCTTGGCAAGAAATTCATACTGTAAACAAATAGAGGCCTGTCTGACTTTTAAGCCAGAAAGGGCAGGCCTCAAGGGCAACAATTAGCTCACTGCAGCACACAGCTGCATTTCTTATCTTTACGGGAACCAGCCTGTGTTTTGAAGTACTAGTTGCTGAGAAATACAGTTCCTGTATTGGTCTTATGTCTATGTCTTATCTGTATGTGCTGCTGCTGTGAGAAGAAGCAGATGCTGTTTCGCTCTGTAGAGACACAGAAGCTGTCTTTTGCTTTTAACTAAGGCTGCATTGCTTTCATGCTGGGAAGTATGTAGCTGGTATGTAGAGAATCTAGTTGCTTAAATAAACAGTAAATAGTTTATTTTACTTGTCTCTAAACCTTTATTTACCTGGAAGCAACTGGAAACAAGTTTCCGCTATTTTGCTATTGATTTTAGCCTGACTGGTTCTCTGAGCATGTACGTAGATTCTGACTCTCAGTTTTTGTGATCAGACACAGATCATCCACAACAGCTATCAGGATTTCATAACTCTGGTTGGTTCCCTTTGTGTACAAACATGGATTAGCAATGCTGTTTTCAAAACCAACACTCTTCAGCTGTTCATCCAAACATAGGTACCAACACCTGCCGCTCTGTTTTAAACCACAGAGAGCCTTTTTAAGCTTGTACACACAGTTTGAACCACCGCTATGAAACCCAGGAGCCTGCTCTACATAAATGCACTTTAGTTCTAACTAAACTCTGTCAAGAAAAATGGAAAACAAAACAATGGCCCACAGGTTGGAAACACTCAATATACATTGAGAAGCTGGAGCGTGTCCAGGGGAGAGTGACCAAAATGGTGGGAGGTCTGAAAGCTATGCCCTATGAGGAGCAGCTTAGAGACCTCGGTATGCTTAGCCTGGAGAAGAGAAGGTTGAGAGGGGACATAATAGCCATGTTTAAATATTTGAAGGGATGTCATACTGAGGATAAGGTGAGCTTGTTTTGTGCTGCTCCAGAGACTAGGACGCAGAGCAATGGACTCAAACTACAGGAAAAGAGATTCCACCTAAACATTAGGAAGAACTTGACCTGATAGTAAGAGCTGTTCGGCAGTGGGATGTGCTGCCTTGTAATGTGGGGAGTCTCTTTCCTTGGAGGTTTTTAAACACAGGCTGGATGGCCATCTGTTGGGAGTGCTTTGATTGGGTATTCCTTCATGGCAGGGGGTTGGACTAGATGGTCCTTGTGGTCTCTTCCAACCCTATGATTCTTTGATTCCAATACCTAAGAAAGGGGACACCAGGGATTGTAGTAACCACAGGACCATTGCATTAATTTCCCAGGCAACTAAAGTGGTGCTCAAAATTCTACAATAAAGACTTTTTACCATATACTGAGTGAGAAATGCCAATATCCAAACTGGGTTCAGGAAAGGAAGAGGCACTAGGGATCATATTGCAAACCTATGTTGGATAATGGGGTGCAACAAAGAATTTCAAAGGAAAACTAGGCTGTGCTTTATAGATTACAGCAAAGCCTTTGATTGTATAAATTATGAAAAACTATGGATTGTTCTTAAAGAAATGGGTGTGCCACAATACTTGATTGTCCTGATGCATAACCTGTACTCAGGACAAGAGGCTACTGTCAGGACAGAATGGAGAAATGAAATGGTTTCCAATTGGCAAAGAGGTCAGGTTAGACTGCATTTTATCATCCTATCTGTTCAACTTGTATGCTGAACATATCATGCATAAAGCAAGATTGGACTTGGAGGAAGGAAGTGTGAAAAGGAACATCAGCAAGTCAAGGTATGCAAATGACACTATACTACAGCATTAGCAAAAAATAGCAAAGACTTGGAACAATTACTGAAAATAGTCAAGGAAGAAAGTGCAAAGGCAGGTTTACAGTTAAACATTAAGAAGACAAAAAGAAAGACCACAGATGACTTACATAAGTTTAAACAATGAAGACACTGAAATAGTCTGCAAGGCTGTCATACAGAAGAGAGATCAGGCTTGTTTTCTATAGTGAGAGCACAACTAGAACCAGTGAGTGCAAATTGTAGGGAAACAGATTTCAGCCAAAAATTAGAAACCATTTCACAGCACTAAGAGCTCTGCTTGAAGATGATGAGCGGACCTACGTGGGAGGTGTTTAGTGCAGTGGTTCTTAACCTGTGGTCCAGGGACCCCCTGGGGCCTGCAATGTCCTCACAGGGGGTCCACGAAAGCTTGAAGGCTGCTCAGCCCACCTCTTGCCTGTAGTAGAGTGGCTACATGACAGGAGCCAAGACAAGGCTGGCTGGCTTGGCCTGCTCACTACCATTCAATCAGCTCTAGCCACAAACTTGCCGGAAAAAGCAGGAGAAAAGCCTTCACTCCAGCTCCAGGGCCTCTGAGGGAAGGTTTAATGGATGGTGTAATTGTATTATTATTATTATCTGCTGCTGCTGCTATTATTATTGTTGTTGTTATTATTATTATTGCTGTTTTAAATCTTGAGTTAAGTCTTGGGGGTCCATGGAAACAAAATATATTTAAAATGGGTCCCTGGTAAAGAAAAAGTTAAGAGCCATTGGTTTAGAAGCTAAGGCAGCCATCTGTTGGAGATGCTATATAGCTGCAATGAGTACTGCATTTTTAGATTGACCTAAACAAGCTCCAAGATCCCCACCTGTCCTAAAGTTATATAATTCCATGGCCTGGCCCAACTATATGCGTACTGTACATGATTAGGCCAACCTGTGGCGATGCTTTCCCAACCACATCTATATATACAAAACTCTTGGGTATGCACAGTGGCCTTTGGTATGTTGTCTCCTGGGTATGTACAATGGGTTTAGGTATGTTGCCTCTTTCAGTGTGCTGATTGGCTGCTCTTGTCACTCCCTCAGCCAATCACCACCCACATGCAAATTCCCTCTCCACCTCACAATCCACTCCTGCCACTCATGGCTAATGTGCATACTGGGAGCAACCAAACAATGTGCTACATTGTTGGCTATAGTTATTAAGGCTGCAGGCCTTTCCAGTTCACCAATGTCTCAGGGCTGCACAATTCCCAATTCTGATTTAACTCCACACAGTAATATCGTTTCTATTCCCACTGCGATGGGAACCAGGCAGTCAACTGGTGGTGGCAGCAGGATGTCACTACTGCTGTGGTGATGCTACTGGTGACAGTGGCAGGACACCACTGCTGCCGCTGCAATGGAACCCAGGCAGGGAGGGAGCCCTGGTGGCACAGTGGTTAAATGCCTGTACTGTGGTCACAACACTGTAAGTTCGATCCCAGAGGACTCCAAGGTTGCCTCAGCCCACCATCTTTCCATAGGTCGGTAAAATGAGTACCCAGTTTGTTGGGGGCAATTAGCTAACATGTTGTAAACTGCTTAGGTTAGGTAGTGCTTTACTGATATGCGGTATAGAAATAGAAGTGCTATTGCTATTGCTATCTGGTGGTGGCGGGAAGCCACTGCTGCAACAGGACCCAGGCAACTGTGCATGAGATCTACCGGGCGTTTTGGGGGGGAGTTTTTTAATGGCGTATGGTACACTGGGTCCAGCTGGTTCCCTTCAGGTGCTATCGTTAACTTACAAATAAAATGTTGATCTGATTTGCCTTACGCTGTATTTTGAATAAACAATCAAGATTATGTGTTCAATCCAAGCTTATACCACATAATAAGTAAGACAAATCTTTGGTGTTATATTCTGATACAATGGAAACTGAAAATAATTTTTCACAAGGGAGGAATTTAACTCAAAATGACTGCAGGGTCACTGGGTTTCAAGTATACTCAAGTAGGCTATACGTTTAAGAAAAATCTAACCTCTCGATTTATGTATGATTCAATATCAAAAATCAAGGAGGGGAGACTCTAAGAGTTAAAAGGATGCTGAATTTGAGTCTTACCTGGCGAGCCAATAGTATGCCATAAAACACTTAAATCCCATAAGGGGAACATAGATCAGACAGACTCTGATGTTGTAGGACACAATCAAGGCCAGGTCCTGTTAAAGGAGAGATAAACAAAAAGTAATCTTTACTACAAATACGTCAGAGCCATTAGATGGTATGCTTTAGGATCAACTCTAGTGGTATACTTAAAGATAATGGTTAGCATGCCTACCAGCCACTCTTTGCGCTTGATTGAAGAGTAGAATATGGACAACTGGAAAAAGGGAACTAGCAAAGTTGGGGCCATGACTATTGAAGAAATTGGGGGGGGGGAACAGATGTTGGAATTAAAATTACTTTTATTTGGAACAAACACACACATGCACAGACACACACACACAGACACTTGTCCCCCTTTAAAATGGTTTTAGAGTGGCTAACAGTGGGGAGGTGGAGGAAGAAATCTTTGTCTTCCAAAGGTTTTGGACTATAGCTCCCATAAGCCTGGCTATGTTGGCTTGGGTTTCTGGTAGCTGAAATCAAAACATCTGAAGGGCCACAACATTTCTCACCCCTAGCCAAGAGACTTGTCATTGGTTATAAACAGGGATGGAAAGAATAAACTCAACTACCGTATATTCCGGCGTATAAGACGACTTTTGAGCACTCAAAAGTGCCCTCCAAAATTGACAGTCGTCTTATACGCCGGATACACTTTGCTTCACCTGCCTGCCTATCTCCTGCCTCTTCGCAAACGGAGCGAAGAGGCAGGAGATCGGGCAGGGGGTGAAGCAAAGTGCTCCTCCCTGCCACCCGCCCCCCCCCCGCGCTTCCACCCTCCCTCCCGAAAGTCGCGGAACCGCGGCTTTGGGGGGGTGGCTAGGAAGCCCCCTCCTCCCTTCCCCTGCCCACTCCCCGTGCATCCAACCCCCTCCCTGAAAGCAGCGGCACCGCTGCTTTCAGGGAGTGGGGGGGCGGAGAATCCCCCTCCTCCCTTCCCCCCGCCCACCCCCGCTCATCCACCCCCGTCCCTGAAAGCAGCGGAACCGCTGCTTTCAGGGAGTGGGGGGGCGGAGAATCCCCCTCCTCCCTTCCCCCGCCCACCCCCTGCTCATCCACCCCCCCCTGAAAGCAGCGGAACCGCTGCTTTCAGGGAGTGGGGGGGGCGGAGAATCCCCCTCCTCCCTTCCCCCCGCCCACCCCCCGTTCATCCACCCCGTCCCTGAAAGCAGCGGAACCGCTGCTTTCAGGGAGTGGGGGGGGCGGAGAATCCCCCTCCTCCCTTCCCCCCGCCCACCCCCCGTTCATCCACCCCGTCCCTGAAAGCAGCGGAACCGCTGCTTTCAGGGAGTGGGGGGGCGGAGAATCCCCCTCCTCCCTTCCCCCCGCCCACCCCCCGTTCATCCACCCCGTCCCTGAAAGCAGCGGAACCGCTGCTTTCAGGGAGTGGGGGGGCGGAGAATCCCCCTCCTCCCTTCCCCCGCCCACCCCCTGCTCATCCACCCCCCTCCCTGAAAGCAGCGGAACCGCTGCTTTCAGGGAGTGGGGGGGCAGAGAATCCCCCTCCTCCCTTCCCCCCGCCCACCCCCCGTTCATCCACCCCGTCCCTGAAAGCAGCGGAACCGCTGCTTTCAGGGAGTGGGGGGGCGGAGAATCCCCCTCCTCCCTTCCCCCCGCGCACCCCCTGCTCATCCACCCCCCTCCCTGAAAGCAGCGGATCCGCTGCTTTCAGGGAGTGGGGGGGGCAGAGAATCCCCCTCCTCCCTTCCCCCGCCCACCCCCTGCTCATCCACCCCCCTCCCTGAAAGCAGCGGAACTGCTGCTTTCAGGGAGTGGGGGGGGCGGAGAATCCCCCTCCTCCCTTCCCCCACCCCCGCTCATCCACCCCCGTCCCTGAAAGCAGCGGAACCGCTGCTTTCAGGGAGTGGGGGGGCGGAGAATCCCCCTCCTCCCTTCCCCCCGCCCACCCCCTGCTCATCCACCCCCGTCCCTGAAAGCAGCGGAACCGCTGCTTTCAGGGAGTGGGGGGGCAGAGAATCCCCCTCCTCCCTTCCCCCCGCCCACCCCCTGCTCATCCACCCCCCTCCCTGAAAGCAGCGGATCCGCTGCTTTCAGGGAGTGGGGGGGCAGAGAATCCCCCTCCTCCCTTCCCCCCCGCCCACCCCCTGCTCATCCACCCCCCTCCCTGAAAGCAGCGGATCCGCTGCTTTCAGGGAGTGGGGGGGGGCAGAGAATCCCCCTCCTCCCTTCCCCCCGCCCACCCCCTGCTCATCCACCCCCCTCCCTGAAAGCAGCGGATCCGCTGCTTTCAGGGAGTGGGGGGGCAGAGAATCCCCCTCCTCCCTTCCCCCCGCCCACCCCCTGCTCATCCACCCCCCTCCCTGAAAGCAGCGGAACCGCTGCTTTCAGGGAGTGGGGGGGCGGAGAATCCCCCTCCTCCCTTCCCCCCACCCCCGCTCATCCACCCCCGTCCCTGAAAGCAGCGGAACCGCTGCTTTCAGGGAGTGGGGGGATGGAGAAGCCCCCTCCTCCCTTCCCCCCGCCCACCCCCCGCTCATCCACCCCCGTCCCTGAAAGCAGCGGAACCGCTGCTTTCAGGGAGGGGGGGTGGCGGAGAAGCCCCCTCCTCCCTTCCCCCTGCCCACTCCCCATGCATCCACCCCCCTCCCTGAAAGCCGCAGAAACGCGCTTTCAGGGAGGGGGGGTGGCGGAGAAGCGCCCTCCTCCCTTCCCCCCGCCCACCCCCCGCTCATCCACCCCCGTCCCTGAAAGCAGCGGAACCGCTGCTTTCAGGGAGGGGGGGTGGCGGAGAAGCCCCCTCCTCCCTTCCCCCTGCCCACTCCCCATGCATCCACCCCCCTCCCTGAAAGCCGCAGAAACGCGCTTTCAGGGAGGGGGGGTGGCGGAGAAGCCCCCTCCTCTCTTCCGGCTGCCCACTCCCCATGCATCCACCCCCCTCCCTGAAAGCCGCAGAAACGCGCTTTCAGGGAGGGGGGTGGCGGAGAAGCCCCCTCCTCCCTTCCCCCCACCCATCCCCCGTGCATACACCCCCCTCCCGAAAGGGAGGGGGGCTTGGAAGCCCCCTACTCCCTGCCACCCTCCCACCCTCCGCCCAGCCACCCCCCTTCCCCAAAGGCTCGCTTTGGAGAGGGGGGGTGGCTGCGAAGCCCCTTCCCCCCTGCCACCCTCCGCCCAGCCTCCCCACTTCCCCAAAGCCCCGTTTGGCCGCACAGCCTGCAGATCCCCCTCCTGCGCTCCCTCCTGGAAGGGAGCGCAGGAGGGGCATGCGGAGGCTGCGTGGCCAAACCGCGATTCGCCCCTTCTTCCCACCTTCCTGGAAGGTGGGGAGAAGGGGCGAACGTGCCCCTTTTGGGCGCACAGCCTCCGCATCCTCCTCCTGCGCTCCCTCCTGGAAGTGAGCCCAGGAGGGGCATGCGGGGGCTATGCGTTGGAAGAGGGGGGTCGTCTTATAGGGCGAATATATCACAAACTCTGCATTTTACTTTAAAAATTGGGGGGGTCGTCTTATACGCCGGGTCGTCTTATACGCCGGAATATACGGTATTCATTTCCCAGTTGAAAAATGGGTTTCCCAGTTGTCAGGAAACTCTGTTGGGAAGAATAATAGAGCAGCAAAAGATTGCATACTTTTCTCCCCGTATCTGAACATTCCAAAGCATTCTGAGGGAATTATTCTGCAGAGAAATACATGGGGTGGGGGGCAGGATTTGCACACAAAAAAACCCATGTTTTCTGGAAATAACTTTGTGTGTGCTTTTTCTCATTTTTCCTGTCTTTCATTTTACATTTCTTTTCACACCTTAGAACTACCTTTGATCAGCTCCAAGTAAAGAGTCTAACAGCTAAAAAATAACTAATTTTATCCAGCCCCATCCTCCTTGTGATACTGTCATGCTGACTCCATTTTATGTTTCCTATGCTCCAACTTCTACAATGAATGCAGTTCTCATGTGGCGATGCATCTCTTCTCACATCATACCTTCTTAGTCTGCAATCTTTGTATAATTACACTGTTTAGGCTCTACTGCATCCTGCATCCCAAAGGATAAGCTGGGCTGCACCCAGTTAGGGGAACACACCACCATTTGCACATCAGGAGATTTCCTTCTCCTCTTCTCCACTGGAGCTAGCTGTGCATCCCCAAAAATCTAGTCTAGAGGGTCCCTCAATCCTTGAGGATTGTTTGTTGTTATCTGCTACCAAGTCAACTTTGACATATGCAAACCTATGAATGAGAGACCTTCAAGACCCCTAGTCATCAACTGTCCTACTCACATCTTCCAAACTCAGGACTGTGGACTCCTTGATTGAATCAATCCACCCATAGTGTGGTCTCCCTATTTTCCTACTGCTTGCTTCTTTACAACACAGTATCACCTTTTCCTATCAGTCATGTCATCTCATGATATGTCCAAAATACAAAAGCCTTAGAATTCTCTTCCTGAGATGACAGAACTGATATGCCACTGGTATCTGTTCTGCTGGGAGCAGGACACTGTCAGATACAATTCATAAATCTCTAGTTATCTTGAATCCTTTGAATTTGAAATGCTGTTGGCTCAGATGCTGTAACCTGTACCCTTCCCCTGTCATTTAGGATCTATTAAATCAGAAATAGGAGGCTATGTGATAAATTGGCAGAAACTTTGCATTATTTCTCAGTGGCAACGATACTCACAGAAGAAGTACCTATGTTGGTAGTTGTAAGGCATGAACTTCTTCTTTTTCATCCCAAGCTGTGAAGAAAGAGGTATCAGCAGCTCATTTCGGCTAAGACAACCATTCCATCATCTACCACAATTTTACTAGCACCTACTACATTAGTATCATTATTATATTCATAATATGCATATCAGCTTTACTCCTCTGGCTATTTGGGCTCAATCTGCTAATGGAGATATGAAAACTAAAACTAAGGCCAGATTTTAAGTTTATGAAAGCCCAGGCCCCTGGTACTGCACAAAACGACCAGTGAGGTGGCCAATTTAGATGATTGTTTCCAGAAAGTCATTTAATGTATTATTACACTTGCAGCCTGCCTTTCTACCTGCGGGGGCTTGACACACGGTTTTCCTGCCGAAACTGACACACCACTCCCACCCTACTCCACCTCAGGTTATTTATTTAAAGTAATGGCTTATCCACAGCTTTGAATTCCTTCTGGATGCTCTTCTTGAGCATTCTTTCAGTATTATACACTCTGCAAATGTACCTCTGCAGCCAGTTTCTTCCCTAAAGCAAACAGAATGGGGTGCATGTTGAGATCAGGGTCTTTACGGAAGCAGTTTGGTTTGGCATGGTGCTGGAAATGCAAATAATTCCACCACTGTGCTGGCATTCCCTATAGGAAAGGAGAATGTAAGATTGAGAAAATAATTAAAAACCCAGATGCCTTCAAAAAAAAAATTCACTGATTCCTAAAGGAAAGGATATTTACCTTCACTAGGCTCATTAAGATCTTGTGAATAACATGATTCCATTTGGATGTGCTCAGGACTGAAAGGTGTCCAAGGTCATGCTGGAACCAGGACATTTGTGTCTATAAAACAAGGGGACCATTTCAAAAACAAGACTCACATTCACTATAGAACCAACACAGGATGAGAGCAATGCAATTTTTTGCACATTCCTATGAGATCATCTATGTCAAATTTAATAATATTATATAGGACTGCAAGCTTTAATTGACCAAAAAGGAACTTCAAGTAGTTGGGAAATACAATGGCCTGGTTTGGATGTAATACCATAAACCATGAATACGTGTCACATGCAGGAGTTGATTCCATTTTTAATTAAGCATGGTTTATCATTATATCCAGACCTGAATTAACCAGTAATTTGTCTTAATTGTAATGTACAATAACAAAAATTCATAAAGCATATTTTTGAAGCTGACTGTTTTCAATAAGTCATACGTAAGATTAACAATTGTTTTTCAGGGTTTGGGCAGAACACTGATTGGCAGTTAGTTCATCATGGAACTGAAAACTAATCTCCTCCTTAAACTGTGTCAGAAGAGGATGAGAAAAAGGGGGATGAGTTTGGAATTCATGCACATAATGCCACCTGTGAATACTATAAAAACTGGAGGTAGGAAGATCCATCTCCCAAGTGACACTCACCTCTTGCTGGCGGCAATGTCTAAGCATTTCCCCCCACTTTCACTCAGGTGAGTACACCATCTAATAGAGGAGTGGACAACCCTGGTCCTCTCAGCTACTCCCAGTTCAGTGCAGTTTCTACCCACTCTTTGCCTTAACTAGCTGAGCAGCTGGATGGCAGAGGAAAAGCACTATTCTAGGATCGCTAATAGCAAAGCTGGAACAGAAATCTCACTCAGAATCACTGTTGAGAGCAAGGCGAAAGTCTTTCTTAATCACTAGTCATTCTGCTTCAGAGTGCTGTTTTCCTGCTAGCAAACAACTAGGAGAGGAAGTAGAAATCTGAGGAAGTAGACTTAAGTCTACAAAAGCTTATGCTAAAAACTTCCTTCTCTCAGTCTCAAACGTGCTACAAGATTCCCTTGTGTACTAGGAGAGGAGAAATAGCAACCTCAGTGGAGACTGCTGGGGCAATGGAAGTTGCTTCATTTTCCCACTTCCTGCAGCGAGCCCCAGATCTCAGCTGGAAAGGAGAAAACATTTACCCATGTGCCCTTCCACCCCCTCTGCAAAACACCAGAAGAAGCCCTGTTCTATGGTCTGGGCCAATACTGGACCCAAACATTTGTGCACCCATAATCTAAGAACTCTTTCAAGTGCTCACATTCTATGATTTGTAAAGAAAATGGTGCTGGGGATCAGTATTTTTATTATTAATCTCTGACCCCTAATTCATGCACGTAACCCACTGGCAAGGCTGGGTGTTCCACACATACTCAAAGGCACTCTCTAAGCCACCTGAAGGCTAGGAGGGAAAAAAAGAGCCCCAACCTCAGGACCTATGGAAAAAAAACAAAAACCAGGGGCCCAACACTGGTGAGCAATCCTTCAACAGCAGAGGTGGAGAACTAAACTGCACAAGGATGGAGGGCCCTCTCCTTCCCTCTTCTGTGTATCCACAGCCAACGTATGCTAGAAGTCTCAGGCTAGAACATCACCTTTCATTAGAAGGAGATAGTAGGGAAACATGTGGATAGCAACTGCCCTCCTTCCTAAAGCCAGTTGTGATGGTTACAAATTTTCTATTATATCAGAGTCAGCAACCTCAGAGGGGAGTGGGGAGAGAAATGTAGCTCCCTACACTGTGCTGCAAATTGAAGTTTTTAAAATATGGAGAAATTTGGTACCAGATTTTTTTGCAGGGGGGCTGGATTTCCCCCCTAACCTGGCTAAACCAACAACCACTGCTTCTGGAAGCCCTTTTTGGAGCAAGAAAATTGTCCTGCCTAATTGTCTTCCTAGCATAGAAGAGGAGGCATCAGAGGGCATGGGCCATATACAGAAAAAGTCACCTGGGAAAGCCATGAGTGCCCATACTTTGCTCACCCTATGAGGCATACCAACAAAGAGTCCTGAGGCACATTGAAGAACTGTGTGGAGAAGCCCTTCTCTCTGTCCCACCACCTTCTCAGGCTCATTTGGTGGTTACAAGTGAGAGGGCTTTCTCGGTGGCTGCTCCCTCCCCAGAGAGGCCAGGATGGCCCCTTCTTCGCTTTCCTTCTGCCGGCAGGTTAAGACATTTTATGCTGCCAGGTTTTTATGAACTAACAAGAGCTGGGCTAGTAAGGCTGTGCAGTGCAGTTTTAAAATTTTTAAGGGTTTTTTTTAAAAGGCATTTTAATATGTTTACTGTAATGTTTTTAACTTATAAATTGTTTAATTCTTTTTTAAATTTTATCTTTATAACATAATTTTAACATTGTACTGTTTTTACCTTGTATGGTTTTAAAAGAGGTTGCTAGCCACCTTGGGTCCCATTAGTGGGAGAAAGGCAGGATATAAATGAATAAATTAACAATAATAGTAATAATACATACATAAAATATTTATTAGACCCCCGTATATCCCACTTCATCAGAAGCACGGAGTGGTACTCAGACTTACAGTTATATATACAGCACAAGCTGTAAACAGAGGAGAGAAAGGGGTAATTGGTGGTTATTTGTGGATTGGACTTGGACAACATGCCACTTGATTGTAGCTGTGAAACTGACTTAATTTTGTAAGACAAGCCGAAAGTTAAGTTTTGTTTCCCTATATAGAAACCAATCTGTTGAGACCCTGGCCAAAATAGATTACCATTAGCAGCAGGATTTGTGTGCTGCTCTAGCTGTGCAGGATTTATTACTATCTTTAAGCATATAAAGATTCAGGATTCCAAAGGGCAGAACTACAGACTCCTGGATTGGGCAGGGGAACCATCCAGTTGAGACACATGCTCTGCAAACTACAAAGTTCCCCACTGCAAAGCTGAAGAATCACCAGATTCATTAAAGTTAGTGAGACAGAAGCTTCTCCAAACAAAGGCTTCCAGTGGGCTCTTCTGATCCACAGGCTTCAAATCTGCAGTTTCAACCACCCACGGATCATGTGTCCCATACCTAAAATGGTGGCGATGTGCACGTGTCTGTGCTGACAAGTCCACATGCACATTGCCATGGTTTAATAATATGGGGCACAACCATCTGTGGTTTTCCCTATCCATAGGGGGTCCTGGAACCAAACCACCACAGATCCAGAGGACCCGCTGGGGTCTAGGATGTTTCAGTGCAGCCAGTTCAGTGTGGCACGGTTCTGATTGCCTATCAGTTGATAATGGATACATTTGTCAAGAAAATGAAATCAAAACCATTTCTGTTTGGTTGGGATTGTCTTGCAAAACTATTTGGGTAAGTGTTGCGGTTATTAACAATTATCAAAACTGACTTATTTAGACTAGAAGTACGGGCCTAGAGTCTGTGTCTGCAAACGAGAACAAAAGAAATGGCATAGTATTTTCTATAAACCAAGCATTACAACCTACATTGATATTTAAAGATGGACAAAATAGATGTGTAATTGTGGAGATAAAGTGGAATGGCAAGGTAATGCATTTAATGGGTATTTATGGCCCTAATGATGAGAAATCAATGTTTTATGAAAATTCGTTAAGAATTGGACATACAAAATCTGATTTGCCTCTGGTTGCTAAAACTGATGTAGTTACAAGAAATGGATAAACTTGCTTATCTGGTAAATGATGGGTCATTATATAATCATTTGAATGTTGGAAGTCACTTAGAAAATATCTTGGAAAAGAGATGGGGCCTCAAACGGTGACAATCTATTGAGAAACATATTTAACTGAATATGACATTAAGTGATGAGGAAAGGATTTAATAACTACTGAAGATAGTAAATTTCATTAAGAGTGGTATCTAGTATATTAGATTGTAATTATTAATCAATCTGAGGAACTTTTTGTATGATTTTTTTTCCTGGAATGGAAATGTATACATAAAGAAAATCTTAGTAATTGGTGGGTGGGAAGTCAAATAAAAAGGGAAAAATAATAAAGTGTGTTGGGTTAAGTAGAATTAATATGTTTAGGTTCTTTCTCTATATGTATGAACCTGATATAAGTATAATTGTATAAACGCACAAAGAAAATCACAACAAAGATGATAAGAATATATGATGTTTATATGCTTATTAATACTTGCAGTTCTCAATATCTTTTTGTGTATGACAAAAGAACAGTTTTTTATGTTATTGTAAGAACTATTTTATAAATTTTTTTTTAAAGAATCTGATTTGCATGAGTGATTGTAATGGGGTTGTTGATCCTAATACAGTAGGACCCCCGTATCCATGGGGGATTGGTTCCGGGCCCCTCTGCATATACTGAAACCTGCAAATAACAGCTAACGCCATTGAAAATAATGGGACTTCCAGTTTAAAATACCATAGAGTTGACTTGGAGGACCTAGAAAATATCTAAGGAGGATGCCTCTCTAGGCACTTTCTAGGAAGACTCTATGGTATGTTCTCCTGTTTTGTGTCCCACAGATAACTAAAACCGCAGATATTGTTTCCGCAGATATAGGGGTCCTACTGTAAAGATAAATGTTCCAGTGAACAATGATTCATGATTCATAAAGAAAACACAGGTGAGACATTAACAAAGAATTATAGACCTCTTTTACTACTAAATAACAACTACGACGTATTTATTACTATCATGGCAAGCAGATTGAGAAAACGTATTTCTCAGAATATCTATGAGGATCAGAATGGTTTTGTGCCAAAAAGACAACTAAGAAATAATGTAAGAACTGTCCTTAATAGTATTGAATTTTTGGAACATCATAATGACAAAAAGGCTGTTTTGATCTTTTTTAGACGCAGATAATATTTGATAATATTTTTGATAATATTTTTGATAATATTTCTTGGAATTACAGTTGTCCCTCCACATTCACGGATTTGGCATTCACGGTTTTAAGTATTCACGGTTTGAAAATATTCTTAAAAAAATAATAATCCAAATAGCAAACCTTGATTTTGCCATCTTATATAAGGGACACCATTTTGCTATGCCATTGCATATAATGGGACTTGAGTATTCGCGGATTTGGGTATTCACGGGGGGTCCTGGAACCAAACCCCAGCGAATGTGAAGGGACAACTGTACTTATTTCAAGTAAGAGGATACATTCTGATGAAAATGTTATCTGGGTGATAAAAACAATTTATTTTGTTCAAAAGGCTCAGATTTTAGTAAATAGAAATACAAAAGGAACCAGATAAGTTGTCCCCTCTCACCCTTTTTGTTTATTTTGGCACTGGATATATCAGACAAGGTGAAAGAATCAATAAGGTAAGGATAAAAAAAAGAACAGTACAAGCTGAGAGCTTATGCGGATGATCTTGTGATAATGACACAAAACCCACTGGACTCAATGAAGACTCTTCTGGAAATCTCCAATTTAATGTGAATTGCCATAAAACAAAATTGCTGACTAAAAATATGACCCCAGAAGAGAATGAATTAACTGATCTTGCAAATTTTAAAGTGAAAAAAGGGGAATTAAATAATTGGGAGTTACAATTTCAAAGAACAAGAGCTTATTATTTCAGAACAACTATGAAGAAGTTTGGAAATAAATTAATAGAGATATAGAAAAATGGGGAAAGTTAAATTTATCCTTTTTGGGTAGAATTGCAGTAATAAAAGCAAATCTTTTGCCAAGGTTTTTATTTCTCTTTCGATCAATCCTATTATAAGAAATGAAATACTTTTTGTGTAACGGCAGAAAGAGATTTCTAGATTTGTTTGGCAGGCAAAGAAACCCAGAATAAAACATAAAATATTGTATAATGCTGAGGAAACGGGTGGCTTGGGAGTCCCTACTATCAAGTTGTATTATGAGGCCTGTTGTCTTACATGGCTGAAGGACTGGATATTGCTTAGAGATGAGAGACTCTTGAAACTTGGAGGTCATGATTTAAGATTTGGGTGGCACGGTTATCTTTGGTATAATAAAGTTAAGGTATATGCTGAATTTAAAAACCACTGTATTAGAAAGCCTCTCCTGTCCATTTAATGTGTATGTTCGTGTGTGTGTGTGTGTGTGTGTGTATACCAGAAACTTTTTCCTAAGTTAATATTAGCCACCTCACAGCAGAAAGCCCTTTAAAGAAAAGAATGGGTTAAAAATGGAGGTGGTTGCTTCATGATGATCTTTTATATTTTGAATAAGACATATGGAAGTTTAAATCAAGAGAAACGGTTCTTAAGGAAGGTAAAGATTTTAATTGGTCTGCTTACTTGCAACTTGAGGATAGATTTAATTAAGATAGATTTAATCAAGATAAAGAGAATTGCAGCCATAAAGGTTGGAGAAAATGAGTTTCATTTAGAGTTGTGTAAAGATGATGACCATATAATTTAAAAATGTATAAACGCCTTTTGAAACTAGAGATAGAAGATGAGCCTGCAAAAGAATACACGGTAAGGTTGGCCCAAAATTTGTGGCATAATGTTCATAAGGATGTATGGGGGGAAAGTGTGGTCCAAAGGTATAAAATTTGCTTGCAGTAATGTAAAAGAAAGTAATGTATAAGATGATGTATAGATGGTACTTAAGCTGTCAAAAATGTCCCTGAATGTTTCAAATCAATGTTGGGGATGTCAGGATAAGGAGGGCTCCTTTTTTCATATGTGGTAGACTTGTAAGAAGGCAAAAAGTTACTGGTCTAAGATTTATATGTTTCTGTTGGGTATTATGAATAAAGAACTGGACAGTAAATATGGATCACTTCTTTTATACGTGACAACATCAGCAATAATGTTGTTTGCTCAAACTTGGAAAGGGACTGAATAACCCACAATGGAAGAATGGACTGTTAAGGTTGCTGAGTTAGCCCAAATGGCCAAATTAACATGGCTTGTAAATGATAAGCTAACTGAAGATTTTTTTGAAAAATCTGAAACTGTTTATGGACTTTCTGAGCAATTACAAATTTAACTATGTAATAATCTGTGGTTATAGTTATTTGTAGGATTATTTAGTTGGATCTGTAATGGTAGAATAATATTTCTTTCCTTTATTTATTTTGTTTTCATTACAGTTAGGCTTGTGTGGGTCAGAGCCCTACTATGTTTTAGTTATATATCTTCTTTTTCTTTACTTTTTTCTCTTTTCTTTTCTCTCTTTTCCTTCTCTCTGTTTTTTTTTAATTTTTTGAATGTATATTACCTTGACTGTGAATTAGATTGTTTGTGTTAAAAATCAATCAATACTAAATTGCAGAAACCAATCTGTTGATGGAGCAGATTCTATCACAGCCTTCAATTCTGCTACATGGAAGAACAGACAGCCTGCTGGTCAAACCCAGCCAACCTCAGTTCTGCACATTGGCTGTCTCCTCTTTCCTGCTTCCAACCTGGCACAGAGGATGTCCTACAGGCCACTAGAATTCCCTCTACTTTCTTTCATGGTAATTATTTGACAGTCTAGAAATGGCATTCACCTCAGGGAAAGGGTGAGGCAGGGATGGAGAAAAGTGTGATGCTTTTGATCTGTCAATAACTGGGGTGGTTAATATGGTGCCCTCCAGATGTTGCTGGACTTCAGCTCCCAGCATCCCTAGCCTGTTTACCCAACAGTGAATTTCACATCAACAGCTGGAGGGTCAGATGTTCTCCATCCCTGTCCTACATGAAAGAAGAGAGAGAGGGGCACCTGCCAAATAGGCTATCAATTTGAGTGTCTTGTCCCCTTTGATGGCTTCATGGCTGAAGGAGAGAGGCTGGCAAGGAACTGGGCCAAGAAGTCTGACAGGGAATCTGGCCTTCCTTGAAAAGGGGGAGAAATATCTAGAATAAGAGTGCAAAGAATCTGGGTGATCTGTTTTTGTTCTTGTTAAATTATAACCAGTGAAGTACATCAGCATCTCATGCCATATTTGTTAGGGCTGGCTCTTGAAACTCAGAATAGGTTCTAGGACCCCATCTTGTTGAACCCTAGCTTAGATTAAACTAAAGGTGCTCATATGTTTGGATTCTAACTTTAAAACAGCAGTCAATGCATACCACATCAAAGTTCTGTAGAAATTTTCCCAGGTTCCAAAAAAGTCTTGTCATGTAGTATAAGACTTTTTTTAAAAAAGGTAAACAGAACAAAGCCTAGGGTTGTACAGCTCCAGCTGCATAATTCTTTGGATGGTATCCCAAATTCCCGAGTCTTGTGGAATTCCTGAAATCCTCAATATGTGTCAGAACAGATTAATTTCAAGATGATATTATTACTTCCAGACTATACCTGAGCAACAGTAAACAATGCAACGCCTACAAAGAACGGTAATAAGGATGTCCCAAAGTACCAGATGGTCAACCAGGCAGCAACATCCAGCACCATGATATGAATGAACATCAGGAAGAAGAAAAGGCTATTTGGTTTCAGAAGCCCCATCTTCTCAACAGTGGCTCGCAGTTCACGGAAGTCATTGACTAGCAATTGCTGTGGGGAAACCCAAACAACAGATCTTTTAAAACCCAGGTAAAAAATATTATTACAGTCCACTAAGTATACATATGGACAGAAAGGTGGGATATAAATGTTGGTTTTGTTGGCAGTAGAACTAGTAATAATAATTCCATTTTCGGATACCTTTCCCTCAAAAATACTCTCAGTGTCTTACACATAACATACACATTATCCTAGAACAAAGGAAGAAAACAGAGTGGCAATCCGTTCCTTACTAAAAATGAGTGGGTAAGAAAGAAACATTTGGAGAGGGCCTAAACCATTTCCTTACCAATAAGGAAAAAAACTGAAGAAGAGTAGAACAGTAGCCCTACTCCACTCTTTTTCAGTTCCCCCCTTCCCATCATTCTTTGGATACACACAATAAAATTATATGACTGCACAGTTTTACTTTGCCTTAACTCTTGCTGATTTACCAAGTGCCAAATCGATCCCCATGGCATATGAAGTTTCCATCAGCTGAGACCCCCAAGCCAAATGCAAAGGGCTATGAGTTATGCCACCGTGTATGCAGCAAATATCTTGTCTCCTTCTCAACAAATATTATTAGAAAATTCTGGAGGGAAAACTATAGCAGAGGAAGCAATATAATCACTTTAACAGCATTGTTTCCAGGAGTGAACACTCTACATTTCAAATATAAATAATTAAGGCTACCACTACTAAACCACAATTTTCATCACACCAACACAAATCTAACTAACCCTAACGTTACCAAACCAGCTCTGAAAAGGATTAGGTGCCAAAATGCAAAACTCACCCTCTTCAATAGTACATGGATAACTAATTACATTTTCTAATCTCATGATTAAAATTCCAAGCTCTAGAGACCTGGTAACCTAGAACAAGTAAGAATGGACTCTAAGGAACAGGCCAGGGAAAGTATGAAAAAGTGTGTTCTTGGTTT
The DNA here is from genome assembly GCA_030847615.1 of Gambelia wislizenii. Lineage (NCBI taxonomy): Eukaryota > Metazoa > Chordata > Lepidosauria > Squamata > Crotaphytidae > Gambelia > Gambelia wislizenii. The sequence continues at coordinate 344,044,989 of JAUMIR010000001.1, forward strand.
CTTGCTAGGACCCAGGTAACTAGACAAATATAGAAGGTTAATAAACATTTTTGTAGGCAAGAAACTTTTCTGAGCTTATTGTCAGGGCTACAAACCAAGGTCATGATTCTGTCAGGTTGGTGAAAAACTATTGCTGAATGTGGAACACTAATCCTTTGTGGTATTATGGACAGCTGGAATATGCTACTCGTGAAAAGCGATTTTTTAAAAAGTTACTGTAAACATACTGAGAATTTTTTTAACACAAAAGGGGTGGTTGAGAGGAGTCTGGGCCACAAAATCAGCCTTTGAGACACATGCAGCCCCAGGAGCACAGTTTGGCTACCCGTGTCACAGAGCTTCAATCATGCAGTCGTTTTAGTTTCTACATTACCAAATGCAGATGACATGATATTTAACTCAGTTTAGGAAATGCTGCTGATAAAAGAACATAAATCACTGTTCAGCAGTACAGTTATTATGTGCCCTATATTGGCATACAGCTATTGGTACAGAATGGAAATCTGATTTTCCTGTTCTTTCCCCCCACTACTATAATTCAAAGACATGGCTAGGTTAGTCTGGAATATCAGTAAGCAAAGGGATCGTGTAGCACCTTTGAGAGTGTGTGCGAGAGAAAATTGTAGCATAAGCTTTCGTAGACTTAGTCTACTTCCTCAGGTGCTGCAGTATCCTGCATCTGAGGAAGTAGACTAAGTCTACAAAAGCTTATGCTACAATTTTCCCTCTCTCTCTGGCTGCAATTACATGGCAGGTTTTATTGTGATAAATTGCGCTTTAGCACTTTTTCGCACCAGTGGTGGGTAGTTTACACGGTCTATGGAGGAAGCAGCTGTATTTTGTTGCTCTTTGTTTTTTTTCCACTTTGTGATTCAGACAGGCAAATGGGGGGGGGGCGTGGCCAAGCATTGGCAAGAAGACAAAGGAATGCAATAGGAATGTCTCCCCGGCCCCAAATCAAACTCCAGACTGAAGGTTTTTTCTCTGTGGTTAACAGCTGATGGACAAAGAATCTCGCCCTTTGCCTCCCCCCCATTAGCTCCCTGGCCCAAATCAAACTCCAGATGGAAGGTTTTTTCTCCATGGTTAACAGCTGATGGACAAAGAATCTCACCCTTTGCCTCCCCCCGTAGATCCCTGTACAGACTTCCCTTGGCACCAAAGCAAGCAGTAGACAGGAAGGATTTTTAATTTCCTGATCGCTACTGAGTCTCCCTCCTGACTCCACATCTAGCCAGCCCACCCCTTCATCATAAGAACCAATCACAGTGCAGATTGCTGGTAATTCACACAGCCCTTAGTGAAATGGTTGTTTACACTATCAATAATGCGATGTCGCGCTACTTTTCAAATAAGTTGGCAAAAGTAGCGAGAGCCCCTGAGAAGCTATATTTGGGTTTTTTACCTTCCCCCCTTCTGAATGAAGCGATATTGTGGCGCGATATGTGGGAACAATGAGCAATCTTAGCGGTATATTTAGAGGAATATTTGCCTGTGTAAATGCAACCTCTGTTAAGTCTCAAAGGTGCTATAAGATGCCTTTGCTTACCACTACTATAAGAAATTTCAAAACTATAAAACTGTATACTATTTCCTACTTGTAACATTTAATGAACACTCACATTTTTGCTGGGCTCAGAGCTAGGCTGATCTGGTGCCAGTTCCCCTATCAGCAGGGAATTCAAGTACTTGCTCACTTGAGCTTTATGAAGGTGAAATGCTGTGAATGCATCCTGGGAGAAAAAAGACATTGCAGAAATGGAATGGAATGAGAGGCAAACACAAATCTATGCAGAGAAAAAGCATGCCAATGGTCTCAAAGAGGCAGAGCTTACAGCATGCCCTGTAGTAAAGACACAACCTCACCCATTTAGAGTAAAATGTTGACTCCAAGGGCTAGCAGTGTATCTGACCTATAATGAATTCCACTGGTTTCACATCACATAGAATATAGGGCTCTAAGACTTGGTCCTTCTGGTTCCAATACATGTTGCTTGTTTCTGTTAAGTTTCATTCATCATGTACACATGTACTAAGAAGCTGCAACCAACTGTGGCTTCTCAGCATTGGCACATATGGCGGGGGCAGGGTTTATGCACCACAGTAGGACCCCCCACATCTACTGATTCATTATCCACGGATTCAATTATCTATGGGACACAAAACAGCACACCTACCATAGAGTCTTCCTAGAAAATGTGTTCTCTCTAGCCATTTTCTAGGTCCTCCAAGGCAATTCTGTGGTATTTTAAACCAGAAGTCCCATTATTTTCAATGATGCTCACTATTATCCACGGTTTTCAGTATCCACACACACCTGAACTAATCCTCAGGGGATATGGGGGTCGTACTGTATTTTCATAGAAAGCTCTCAGCTGGAAATCTGTACTCTGAAACAGGCCTCCTGAACTCTCCCTCCTGAAGTAAATGGCTACTAAGGCTACTAAATGAGACACAATCTTTTCAGCTTGACTTTCTGCTTTCTTATCTATAGAATGTGAAGTCCCATCTTTCTCTACTCACCACAATTTTGCATGTGTACATGCATATTCCTTTAATCCCTTGTAGTAAGTCAACGGGCACAATAAAATGGCAATTTTAAGTACAGGTCAACCCCTGTATCCATGGGGGATACATTCCAAGACCCCCTGTGGATACCTGAAACCATGGATAATAGGGAACCCTATAATTTTACATGAGATGAACACCAGAAGTTGGCCACAGAATCACAATGGAGGACCTAGAAATGTCTAGAGACAACATCCTTTTTCAGACATGGCTATGTGAAACCATGGATACCGAATCCGTTGATATGGGGTCAACCTGTAACTCAATTTCGAATGACCCCTTCCTTCTAGATATGTGATCAAGCATCAGCACATCACTTTTTTTATGCATGCTTTTCTTACCATAAGTATCATCCACTTTTCTTACCATGTTACATCCATTTCTTAGCTGTACCTCTGGCTGTTTACCAAACGTATCCTTTATCCCAATGCTACTTAAGCTATCTTGATATGGGGGACCACCAGGGTTTTTTCCCCCCCAAAATGTGGCAGAGACTGGCACCATATTTGTACCCACTGGCTACAACTGTTTCTTTTCTAGAAATTCACTAAGGATCAGCAGCCAATAGCTCACGGACCACCACCAGTCCTCGGACCACCACTGTGAGTTACACTGTACTGTCCTCTTCCTACACAGACAAAGAAATTAACCAGGAAGCATTCTAAATATTGGCAGGAGCACAAAGATAATTTTCTCTAAAGTCTGTTGACAATATGACAAAAGTCAGCTCACTGTTGTCATTTGGACACTTTCCCTAAACAAGAAGTTTGCTTCAGGTCAGATTCACAACCCTCTGTGCAACGTTACTCATTCTGATGCTCAATTCCATTCCCATTCCAAATGCTATCCATGCAAAGTACTGCATGATACTCTTATGTTGCATTTCTGTGCATCAGCAGTAGTTGTTGCTATAATAAACATCATTTTGCAAACATACCCACACATTAAATTGTTTTATACGTTTTTAAATTTTTAAACATATGAATAACAGTACAGAAAGACAGGTGGACAAATAATAGTTTTTAGACTTGTGACTCTAGAGCTTATTTGCAAGGCTGGATTAGGTTCTTTGTGTAACAATTTCTATAAGATAAGCCTAGCAGTCTTCCAACAAAGCCAACAGAATCCTTTAGCACATTTAAAGATCAACACATTTACTACAGAATATGCTTTTGTAGCTTATATACCTGGAAGACTATCCAGATTTTCAGGTATGTGTAAAATGCACACAGTCAGGGTGATATTGTAGAGTAAGGTCAGAAATTACATTCAATTGTTACAATCATTACTTTCTGCATTTTATTTCTTCTGACCTCACCAGTATTCCTTCTCAACCAAATGTATTTTTTACATTCTTAAAATTCTCCACAACACTCCATACATCTGATGTAGTGAGTGCTAATTCATTTACAATAGGATCCCCATATCCACTGATTCATTATCCACTGATTCAAGTATCCACAGGACACAAAACAGCGCACCTACCATAGAGTCTTCCTAAAAAATGTGTCCTCTAGCCATTTTCTAGGTCCTCCAAGGCAACCCTATGGTTTTTTAAATCAGAAGTCCCATTGTTTTCAATGGCATTTGCTATTATCCATGGTTTTCGCTATCCATGTCCTCCCAGAACCAATCCTCAGTGGATACGGGGGCCCTACTGTAAATTAGTTCTATAATAAATATGTTAAAGTTTTCAAAGTACCACAGGACTTGATGTAAGATGTGGTGAAACTGACACCTGAATCCATATGTATATGTTAGATAGAAGCAAGGAAGATTCTTGGCTTTATGTGTGTGTGTTTTTAATGAGGCTAACATTGTGCCATAACAGATGCTATCTTGACTAAGCTTTAAGTCCCTGATATCAGTGGATCTGATTTCCACAGAAATTGTACCTAGTCAGTCAACCCTATCAACAATTAGATCACAGAGAATTAATTGGCCACATCCAGGGCCGGTGTCAGCATCCGCAGGGGGCCCCATCATTGTGGGGGGGGGTAGTAAACCTCCTCCCGCAAAAACATTATTAGTAATAATCTGAATATCCTGTACTGTGAAGAGCTTAGGTTGAGTTAGTTGACCTGATATAAACATATGGGGCCCCAAAATAAAGCATTGCAGGGCCCCCCCAAATTCCTTAAACCGGTCCTGCCCACATCCCATCAACGTTAGCCCTTAGTGGATATTTAAGTACGGGAAGCACATTTAAAAGGGGGCGAATAAAGGGGGCATTGGGGCATTGAGAAGTGACTTAAAGGCCCAGATCTAGAAAGAAGCCATTCATCCCCTGAGGGGAAGGTGCCATGGCTGTTGTCCCCGAGGGACCACCCGGGCTCCACATATCCAAGAGCAAAAACGTTCAGACGGGACGGAGGCGGCTCCCGGTGTCATTTATTCGCCAATTAACTCCGTTTGGGAACCGGTCCCAAGGAAGAGCAGCCAGTAATCCTGATCCCGCTGGGGAGTGGCGGTGCTGGGGATCATCGGGGGGATCTCCGCCCTGAGAGCGAGGAAGAAGGGCCGTGGGAGCCCCGCCGCCGCCCTCCTCCTCACCGTGGCGTCCTGCCCGGCGTAGTGGCTGATCACGCGGGATCCCCCCGGGTGCCGCTTGTGGAACTCGCTGATGTCGTAGACCTTCCGCTCGATCACCAGCCACCGCTCCGGGAGGTGAGGCGGGATCCGTCCCGTGCGCAGCGCGATCTCTTCCCACGTGAAGAAGCGGCGGGAAAACATCTCGCTGCCGTGGGCCTTCTTCTCCCTCAGGCTCAGCCCGGTATCCTGCAGCGGAGGAGCCATGGCCGCGGATCCCCCTCGCGGGAGAGTCTCCAGACGGGGATCGGCGGCACCAAGCGCCCCTTTTAGAAATCCACCCTCTCCGGCCTCTGATTGGCTGCTTCGTGGTTCCGGGGAGCGTGATTGGCTGGGAGGCGCCCCCTGCATGAGCGCCTTTGCCAGGTCCCGAGCGGCTGCCAGGATGACGATCCGCCGAGGAGTTGTGTTGTTGTTGTGTAAATTCTCGCCTTCCTCCCACACGGCCCCGCCGAGAGACTGATAACAGTCATCCCCTCCTCCTCCTCCCTCTAGTTCCTTGTCTCTCTGCCCGCCCGCCTGGGCAGCTTCCCTCCTCCGATCGCCCCAGATCAAATGCAGTGTTTGCGGGCTTGAAAGCCCTGCCCGCCCACCCGTGGGGTGAGTGAGTGGGCATCTGCCCAGCGGCTTCTCCCGGATTCACTCCTGCGCTGCCTTTGGAAGTCAGGTCAGGGCTGTCATTTTCTCAGATTATAGTATGAAAGTCCTCCCACTCATCGGCGATGATTTCGGCGATAGCGGGGCAGTTGAATAGGAACGAGGAAGTGACACGTGTTTGGTTCAGATGCCCCTCCAGCCCGTGTTGGGTTGCTTAGGAAGGACGCACCCGCCTCGGCTCTAGAGCACTTGCTAATTACTAGCCGCCTGGGGCCAAAGCCGCCCGACACACAGACCAGTTGTCTCTCCGCAGCCACCGATGTAAGTATTCACGGCTTGGAAATATTCTTTAAAAAATAATAATCCCAAAAGCAAGCCTTGATTTTGCCATCTTATAGAAGGGACACCATTTTGCTATGCCTTTGCATATCATGGGACTTGAGTATTCACGGATTTTGGTATTCACGAGGCATCCTGGAACCCAACCCCACAGTGAATAGGAAGGGACAGCTGTAATCCACTTTGAAACTGGATGATTTTTCATGGCTCCTTCCTGGGATTTGTAGTTTTACAAGGTCTTTAGCGCCTCTGCTGAAGAGTGCTGGTGCCTCACCAAACTACCAATCCCAGGATTCCATAGGAAGGAGCTATGGCAAATCATCCAGTTTCATACTGGATTATTTGTGTAGTGTGGATGTAGCCTTGGAGCCCATTTTGGGAGAAAGGCGGGATATAAATCAAATAAATAAATAAATAACAATTTATTTATTTGTTCCTTTATTTATTTGGCAGAGTTTGCCTGTTATGGTGCAATCCATGGAGAAAGAGTAATGACTGGCATAGTGAAGATGAGGGTGATGGCGTGCAGAGTCTTGCATTGTTTTCAAAATAGGTTCATAGAATGAAAGGAGAAGAATGGATATAGTGGATCTCTTCAGAGAGATCCATTTATGAATAGACTTGACCTAGGGGAGAAATAAGTAAGTAAGTAAGTAAGTAAATAAATAAATAAATATAGGGATCCCTATTTTAATAAATAAATACAATTTAAATAAATAAAATAGGGAATCTACCCTGGAACTTTTATGTGCTGCAGAGGATTCTGGGAAATGTTCTAGGCTGGTGCTTCTGAAGCTATCTGATATGAGGGACCAGCAATGATTTCCACCACCACCCCAGTGTGCCAGAGACCAGGGCCATATTTGTGTCCTGGTGAGTTAATTTCTTTCCTGGAAACTCAACAGGGTGCCAGTTAGACGGTAGTTTTTGTTGTAGGGCATCCTGGGACTTCTTGATCCCGTATTCGTCCCTCCCTGTTTACACGATTTTTGTCTCTGAACTGGATATCCCAGGAGATCCTGGGATCACTGTTTACATGGCATCCCGTCCCGTGATATGTATCTTCTCCCACTATATACTACCCTGGTGTTTTGGTTTTTTTTGTTTACATGAGTTTATAGTTCCCCGTTTTTTTTAGCTGTCAATCAAGGATGTGATTACTTGTTTTTTCACAACCTCAGTGACGTACTTCCTTTAGAATTCCGCGCAATGAGCGATGCTATTGGCTGGCTCAAATGTTTGTCCAAGCTTCTGCATTGGGGATGAGGGGAGGAATGAGTGATCCGTGACCTAACGGGAGGAAGGAGTGATCAGTGGCTAAACCCTGTGCGTTCCTTTTGAATTGAAAGAACACCATTTAAACCAAGCTAAACTGGGGAGGAAAGAGAGATCAGTTGGTGCTGGAGAATGTGAGAGAGGTCAAAAGCCGAGCGGACTAGAGCCCTGGCACACACACAAGCCCAAGCTAGTATGCTTTCAGCCAGGAAGCCGATTGCAGGGCCCAGAGGTGTGCAGTTGTCCTGACTCTTTAAAATGTTAACCCTTTAAGCAGAGGCAGCGGTGGATTGAAGGTTTCAAGCCAGTGCAGGTGTTCATAAGGGGAGGACACACAAGACATTTTGAAAGACAAACCTCAGTGCCCAGACGCTGGCATTTTTTACTGTGCCTTGGGGGAGTGGATGAATGTGTGATCATCTGCTCAGATGCTGGTATTTTTTACTGTGCCTTTAAACCCATGGAGGAGGATGCAAGCGGGGGATGAATGGGCGATCCTCTGCCCACAATCTCTTTATAATTTATTCTCTCTTTAAAATTTAAACCCAGCATGCAGGGGAGGGACGGGTTAAAGCTGAAGGGTTTGCAGTGTAGAAATCCATTGAACAGGGTGATGTAGTGCACACACACACAAACCTATGTGCAGCTGGAAGGGATGCCTTTGTTTTCAGCTGGTGAGGCTGAATCTATTGAACGGATGACTGACCCCTCCTTTTCTGGTCACTGATCTCTGAGCCCACCCCCGGTCACCATTTCCAGTCATCACCTAGTACCGAGATATCTTGTCCTGGACTGTTTACATTTCTGATTTTCCGAATCCTCCTGTGACTTTTTTAAAAACCGCGGGACCGGAAGTCCTGCAGGTTGTGGGATAAAAGGTGGCCCCCCTTCTGAAAATCACGTGTCCGACCCGATGTACATGTAAACAACAAGGGTTCAACACGAATTCTTCCCACTACTTTTTCATTGTGTAAATGGCACCCAGGGACTCGCAGCTAATGGCTCAAGGACTAGCACAGTCCCGGGGTCACTACTTTGAATAGCACTGTGCTAGGGTAATTGCTGACCAAGCCTGTTGGACGTTAACCATTGCCTCACTTGAACGGACAATGCATTCTACAGTTGTTTCCTGGAGGTACAAATTTTTAAAAATGCCTATATTTCAGGAATGCTTGTAAGCCATTTTTTCTTGTTTAGGAATCTCTCATAAACTTCATACAGCTAGGAAATCACAAACGCAATGCAGCACACACTATTCATGAAAGGATATTCTGAATATAGTGGGCCTTTGGTAACTGTTGGGGTTTGGTTCCAGGACTCCCCGTGAATACCAAAACAGGTGGATGCTCAAGTCCCATTATATACAATGGCATAGTAAAATGGTGTTCCTTATATAAAATGGCAAAATCAAATTTTGTTTCTTGGAATTTTTTGGGGTGGGGGATATTTTCAAGCCATGGATGGTAGAATCCATGGACACCAAATCCGTGGATAGAGAGGGCTGACTGCACACCCCTTCTGTGTTAAGGGACCTGCTCAGAAAAAGTTTTAAAAACAGAAGTTCTACAGCTGCCTTGAACATACATACATGCATACAAAACAAAACAAACAAACAAAAAACAAAAAAAAGTCTAGATATACACATTTAAAAGATGTTTCAGACCCTAGATTTATCTTACCAGAGGGAAGGAAGGTTTTAGGTGCACATATTGTATTGGTTCAGCAGTGAAGCATGCAACTAAAATTTTTCTTGTTCTCTCTGCTTGTGCTTCCATGCTTTATTACTGTTTCTACATTTCTGATATGTTACAGGGAAAAGGCAAAAGAAAAGAAAAGAAAAGCCTTTAAAATTACTCTGAGCAATTTCACATTCAACTGGGGTGGGCAACTCTGGCAGGCCCAAGGGACAGTTTTCTGCCCCAGGCTGCTTGGTTGGCCACATGGACTACCAAAAATAAAACCAAAGTCTACTAATGGTTTTTTTTGGGGGGGGAAGGGGGGGTTAAAGCAGTTTTTTAACCACTGTAACCTTTTTAAAAGCTGAAACAAAACTCCTAAAGGGCAGTCTGGAAGAATTTGGGGCCACGCTTTGTCTGCTCCTGACTTACAACATGCCTTCATGAACAAACAACAGTTTCCTTTTGCTGCCTTGATGTTAAATGTGTTTATTTTGAAATAAGTACTTTTTTTTGTAAAATAAATATTTAAAAGGTTAAAAAATAATAGAAATAAACTTCGAGATACATGTCAGGACAGCTGCCCTATCTATAAAATGCTTTTCTAAAATTCTAAGGGAAGAGACTGCTGCAACAATTAGTGGCAGTCTTCATGAGCCCTTGCATATCACTGCTAGCCCAGATACCAGTATGAGGCCTGTTTGTCATTATTCTCATTATGTGCCACTCATTGAGTGGATGCTAGGAACACCTAAGGCTGTGAGGTCCTGGACTTCAGTTCCAGCTCTTGCTGTACCACTATCAATAGCAATGGCTTTACAATGTCCAGTGTTAATAATGGAATTGTTACTGTCAATACCTTTGTAATTTGAATTATCATCTGACCTCAATGCCTACAGTCCCCAGACTCCTAACTGTGTGTACTTTACATATGCACACCCTCCAACTGTCCTGATTTGGCAGGGACATTCCTGATTAATCCTCTGTCATTTCACTTTTTCAGCTGCCTTTAAAATGTCCCACTTTCTCGTTTTCCCACTTTCCCCTTTTGTCCTCAGCTTACTCCAATTGCAGCAGATGAATCCAAAGTGGAAAAGTAGTTTGCACTCAGTTAACTCGGGGGGTCGGGATTGGGCTAAATGAGGTAGAATCTTGCCCTTCACTGTAGGCTCAGGCAAAAGCAGAGTGCCGCAGCCTCCTCCTATCTAGTGAGTTTTTCCTCATTAATAACTTTAGCCATCTTGACCACACTCAGATATTGCTTAACCAATTTCCAGTCTTACGTGTAAGAATTTTACTACCCAGATCAGCCTATCTCTGTATGAATTTGCTTCAGACAATATATAATAATATGATGGCCTTGAACCAATTGTTTTTCAGTGGGTTGGAAAATTACCGTAAGAATGCTTAGTTGCATCTCCTTGTCAGCTGCATCAGGCATACTTTTAGCAAACTGGAACTAGTAATGGCTTGCCCAAATCTAGGACAGGACAAAAGAGGCTTAACCACTTTATTATGCTTTCAGCAGAAAGGCATCTTGTTGGGAAACTGTGTTGACAATTTAAATAATAAATTTGCCAAAATGAAAGCAAGGAGGATCTCATTCAACAATGGCATAAACTGATCACACCAAGTGAGATGTGAATCAGTACCACATTATCAGATGATTTGTAAATTATTGTGATAAACACAGAGATCTATAAATTGTGGTTAGCCAAGCTTTATACCAATCAGCTTTGGGGCAATGGATTATAGTTTCTGTGAACTTTGTTTCTGAGGATGCATAGGAGTACACTTATGGAGATTTGTAGACCTATTTAGGACCTTGATAAATCATAAAGTTGGAAGAGACCATGCAGGCCATCCAGTCTAACTCCCTGGCACACAGGAGTACATAGTGACAGGAATACATGACAGATGGCCATCGAGCCTCTGATTAAATACGACAAAAAAGGAGATTCCACCACACTCTGAGGCAGCATATTTCACTGTCAAAAAAGCTCTTACCTCCAGGAAGTGCTTCCTAATGTTTTGCTGGAATCTCGTTTTCTGTAGTTTGAACCCATTGCTCCAAGTCCTAGGAGATTATCAGACGCTGTAAATATGGTGTGACAACACCAGGAGATTGCTAAAGGACTTGAATTTCAGATGTTATCGTCCCTGAGTTGTCATGCTCCTGTACTGCTTCCACTCCCCCCCTCCTTTTAAATCATGGGCTAAGCCATGAATAGATCGCCTGTTCTGTTTCTGTAACAGAACGACAGGCGAGTGAAAAGGTGCCCCGTTATGGTGGCATCATGCCAGCATCGGTGGGAGGTCCATGCCAAACACCCCGGGGTGTGATTGGGACATCGAGGTAAGTGACACACTTTTTTGGTACCCTCCCCCGGTTACTTGGGTTTTTAAAAGTGTGTTTTTGTGCTTGCTGTCACTTTTTGACTTTTCTTCTTCTTTTTGAATTTCCTGCGCACTTGTCCTCTCATGAGAACGGCCGGGGTTTCCATTCGCTCCTGGGCTGCCAGGGGGAAGGGAAAAACGTACTATAAAGTAGGTCTGAAACTTTTCGTTAGTGTGCCAGGACAGGGACAGGAGAGGGGTAGGAGAGAACATAGTGAGATGGGGATGTTTTTCTTTTTTCTTTTCTTTTCTTTTTTTTTTTTTTTTGTCCCAATCTGATAATCTCCTAAGACTGCTAGATCCCTTTAACATGTACTGCTGTCAAGCTAGGTATCATCAATATTACAGCTTTTAAATATGTACAAATCTTACTGCAAACAATGTTATGTATTTCTTACAAATCCAAAGTATAGCTAGCAAACTTACCTAATTGCTAATTTCTGTACTGTTTTCTGGAGTTCTTCAAGCCTCTGTCTTAAGCAGCTTTTAGAAGAGTACATATTTCCGAAGCTGGAGTGTAAGGGTCGTTCCCAGGAATTGCTTCTTTCCCAGAAAGATTGCTTCTTTCTGTTTTGATCCTGAAACAGACCATGAAAAGGAGAGGACTGGATCTGATGCCTTCTCTCTGTCTCTGTCTCTGTCTCTGTCTCTCTCTCTCTCTCTCTCTCTCTCTCTTATTTTACACCTTCTTTAGTAATCTCAGGTATAGAAAATTAACTATACTGTATGTTGTCCTTACGCACTACTGTACTACAGACACTTCCCTTGGCATCCACTAGGCTCCCTGACCTGCTTAATGTTGTTAATATTGTTAAAAAATATATATCTTTATACTTAAAATATTTTTCTCACTTGGGGGAACATTAGCACCTTGCAATATAAAGTATCAGCCACCAGCACCATTGTTACTTGCAATAGTGTCTCCAAAGGTATCCTTAGAAAGGGGGCTGCCGGACTTACCTGCTTGCCCGGGCAGCTGATTTACAGGTCCAGTCCGGTCCGGTCTGGTCCGGTCCCCCAGGCTCTTCTTCCATGTGGCATGCAGCATGGACACCGCCATACTTGTCTTCCCCTTCCTGGCCTGCTCCGTGGGCTGGGAAGGGGTGCAAAAAAAGGAACCAATCAGGGCAGGTCATTTGCAGCAGTTTTGCAACAGTTTTGCAGCAGTTTTGTGACAGTTTTGCAGCAGTTTGATTTACAGCGTGGCGGTTGGGGTATATAATGAGCCTCCCCCACCGGTTGGTGAGAAGGGAGAGCGTGAGGGATTGGCAGGCATGCTGGGACTTGTCCGGGACTCCCCCCCCCTTCATCATGGTGAGTGTTGGTGGTAGACCAACAGTGGTTTCATTGACCAGAATTCGGAGTGGTCAATGTCTGGATCCGGACCCATGTGATTTGAGCCAACCATTGCAGCTGTTATCAATAAAGTTGTGGCCTTTATTGCCAATATATACAATTCATCATGTACCAATATATCTTTCCAACTTATATATTGTGTCTGTCATTATTTGGGGAAGAGGGACGGGGGGGGGCACATATGGCCTGGACACGCAAATAAAAATGGCCAATAATTGGAGCCCAGCAGCTTTAAAAACATGTTCAGCCACCCCCCGGGGGAGGGGGTGAAATAAACTTGGGCATCTAGGGACTATGCTGGCAGGGATGCTACAGAAGGTAACAGAGAGCATCTGGGGGTTAGAGAGGATGATGATGGGTTGTTGTTGTTTTGCCTGGTGACTGTATTGTTTGTTTAATGTGTTATGTAGTTTGGCTGAGGGGATTTCTCACTGTGGTATGTGTTTTGCTCAGGGGAAAGGCTTGCTTTGGAAAGGCTTTAGTGTGTGATGTGTGTTCAACCTGGCACTGTGCAAGGGTGTTTTTTCTATGTCTTTGTTTGGGGGAAAAGGTTTCTCATTCTGCTTCATAAGGAAAAATATGTTTGGCATTTTGGGCTCAGTCTTCACTTCTACCGTTGCTACAGTTTCAGCTTACTTGTCTCTGAACCTTATCCACATATCTTCATGTAAATGCAATATGCAAAGAGTGCTTCTATATTTTGGAATCCAGACCCCTGTTCTTTGTATTATACAAATTGTTACTTTTTTCTTCTTCTTCTTCTTTTAGCATTACCAGTTCTTTCAGGAAATGTGTGCGTGTATGTGTTACTGATTACACTCATTATGGCAGCCATTTTGTGAATGAGAACTCTCCATGGCAGCCATTTTGTGAGAGCATGCACAACACTAAGACAAGTCAAAGGTGCTCACAGTCCTGACAAGGTTGATGACCCCACTGTTTAAACCATATACATAGAGCAAAGTTATCATCATCACTAATCCCACACAGTATACAGAATAGGAAGATCCAGTACAAACATTTGAAACAGAGGTAAAGGCTGCTTGCTTGCCTGTGTATATATGTCTGAGCATGTAGTCTGATTCCAATAGTGGAGAGACATTGGACAAAATCTTTCCTGTTCTGAATAACATTTTTAGTCAACAGAATTCTGCCTTCCCTTAGAGACTTATTGTAAGTCCATTTATTCATCAGCATTGTTCCAAATTCATGTTCCCCACAGATCTACTCTTTGTAAAGTTTTAGCAAAATTTCCTTCCATAGTTCTTGCCATAACCTGTAGATGAACAAGGATTCTCTCACTTTTTTCTGACATCCTTTAAATATTTGAAAAATGTTTTTTTTAAACAGCTTTTAATTGTTTGAATATTGGCAGCAGATTCCTTTGTAAACTATATTTTCCTTCATATAAAACATACCAGATCTCTTTACACTGGGGGTGGGTGTGAAGCCCCTAAAGCTCCCTAGGGAGCCCACTCCTGACCCACAACAAATTTTGTCCAAAAATTGGCCGAAACACCACCACTACCACTAGGAACAATATCAGTTTGGCCTGCTTGGGAGCATGGGAGAGAGATATATTAGCAGTTGCCAACTTCTGCTTTATACCTTACACTTATATACCCTGCACCCATGCACAAATTATGTATTCTTAATGCCTAGTATTAGCCAGTGTGGTGTAGTGGTTTGAATGTTGGACTATGATTCTGGAGATAGGTTCAAATCCTACTCAGACATGAAAACCCACTGGGTGACTTTGGGCAAGTCACACACTCTCAGCCTCAGAAAACCCCAGTCATTAGATATATATTGTAATATGCATCACATGTAACAAATTACCGTATATTCCGGCGTATAAGATGAGGTTTGAGCCCTGAAAAATAGGCTCCAAAATCACGGGTCATCTTATACGGTGGATACACTTTGCTTCACTCTGCCGTCTGAACTCCTGCCTCTTTGCTCCCTTCGCAAATGGAGTGAAGAGGCAGGAGATCAGGCGGGGTGGTGGTGGTGGTGAGGCAAAGTGCTTATGGTTCATTCGCCCCCCCCTGCTCTGCCTTCTCCCCCTTTGGGGAGCAACCGAGGACAGAGGAGGGGGGCGAATGTTGCTGGAAAGCCCCTCCCTCCAGCCACCCTTCCACCCTCCCCGAAGCCGTGATCCGGCTCCCGATCGTGGCTTCGGGGAGGGGGTGGGTAGCTGGGAAGCCCTCCCTTCCAGCCATCCACCCTACCCGAAGCCCCCTCCCTCCAGCGTCCTCCCTCCAGCCACCCCCCTCCCCAAAGCCGTGACCCGGCTCCATATTGCGGCTTCGGGGAGGGGGTGGGTGGCTGCGAAGCCCCCTTCCTCCAGTCACCCTTCCACCCTCCCCAAAGCCCCCTCCCTCCAGCGTCCTCCCTCCAACCCCCCCTCCCCAAAGCCGCAATCCGGCTCCAGATCGCGGCTTCGGGGAGGGGGTGGGTGGCTGAGAATCCCCCTCCCTCCAGCCACCCTTCCACCCTCCCTGAAGCCCCTCCCTCCAGCCCCCCCCGCTGGCTGGCCATCCCATAATTCCCCTACTCACGAGGAGGCTGGGTAGCCTCCTTGTGGGTTGGGGAATAGTGGGAGGAGGAAGAACCCCCCCCCCAGCCAGCTGGCCATCCCGCATTCCCCAACCCATGATGAGGCTGGGCAGCCTCTTCGTGGGTTGGGGAATAGAGGAAGGAGGGTGAACTCCTCCCCAGCTGGCTGGCCATCCCACGATTCCCCTACTCATGAGGAGGCTGCCCAGCCTCCTCGTGGGTTGGGGAATCGTAGAAGGGGGGAGAACCCCCCCCCCAGCCAGCTGGCCATCCTGCATTCCCCAACCTATGAGGAGGCTGGGCAGCCTCCTTGTGGGTTGGGGAATAGCGGGAGGAGGGGGAACCCCCCCAGCCAGCTGGCCATCCCGCATTCCCCAACCCACGAGGAGGCTGCCCAGCCTCCTCATGGGTTGGAGAATAGCGGGAGGAGGGTGAACCACTCCCCAGCCAGCTGGCCATCCTGCATCCTGTTCGCTTTCCCAACTCAGGAGGAGATCCTCCTGATTTGGGAAACAAAGAGGTTCAGCTGGCAAGGCTCCCCCAGCCAGTCAGCCAGCCAGCCAAATTGGGGCGGTGGTCTTATATGGCGAATATATGCCGAACACTAGATTTTAAGTTGAAAATGGGGAGGGGTCTTATACGCCCAGTCATTTTATATGCCGGAATATACGGTATTTGCATTGTAAAAGCCCATTCTAAACAGCTAATCTCCTGGGATACAGATAAAATCGATCCCATTTGTCAATTCAAAAGAGAGAAAAAGATTTCAGTGCAAATATAGTATCAATAATCCTCATAACAATCTTGATTTCTGTCATGTTTATGTTTAGATACATATCAGTAAGAGTTAATAACAGTTTTTTTAAAAAGTGAAACCAGTTTTTTTTTCTGGTCCTTCCAACATAGTATGTGTAGATCAACAATTTAAATCTCAATCTCTCTCTCTCTCTCTCTCACTCTCTCTGGCTTATCTTCACAAATGAAGATTCAGGAAGGACTCATCCCACGCTTTCTGCAAGCGCGCTGATGACTAAAAAGGCCAATCCGAGATAAACAAGTCCGGTTGCAGAAAGCACAGCAGAAGGTCTCCTTGGGTGATGTTTTTGGGTTGTGATTCTTTCTGTGTTGTCGTTTCTCTTCAAGACTTGTTCGGTGTGAGTTCTCAAATAAGGCTGCAGCATTGTGGATAGTGCGTCTCCATGCCTCCCGATGTGAGGCCAGGGCGGACCATTGTTGGTGATCAATTTGGCTGAACCTGAGATGTTGTTTCAGGGAGTCCTTGTATCATATTTTTGGAGCACCCCTCTTACGCTGACCTGTGGTGAGTTCACTGTAGAGTACTATTTTTGGGAGGCAATGGTCCTCCATCCTAGAAACGTGCCCTGCCCAGTGCAGTTGTGTTCTCAGTATCATGGCCTCAATGCTGGTGATCCCTGCTTGCTCAAGGACAGCAACATTCGTCACATAGTCAGTCCAGTGTATATTTAGGATTGTGCGTATACAGCACTGATGAAAGCATTCAAGGAGTCGTAAGTGGTGGCAATAGGTGACCCATGTTTCAGATCCATAGGAGTAAAAAGCCAGCAGAAAAGGGCTAGAGCCTTTTTTGTTCCTGCTGTTAGCTAGAAGCTGATGTTGTTCTTTACTTAATCTTTCATGATTGGGGAGCTATAATATACTTTCAGTCCCTTAATTGTCCTCTTTCCCTGTGTTGCTTCTGCTGTAAAGCATTTGATGTTTTACATTCTTGCATAAAAGAGTGAAGTAAGCCAAGTTCTACATCCCATTTCTATCTATTTAAAGGACTGTCATCACTGAATAACAATATCAGATAGGAATGGGATATAGAACATTATTTATTTCATTCTTATATTCAAGAATGTAAAACATTGGATGTTTTCTCCTTCCTGGGTGAGACTGAGAGAGGTTTTGCTTATTTTTTCAAGGATTTTTCACATTTTGGGACATTTTTGGCCCAAAACCCCCACATCGCAGTATCTTGCTCGAAAACTTGCCCCCTGCCCTGAAAAACTTGAGTGGATGTATGCATGCACAGCAGTAAGCAATATATATTTTTTGGCAGGGCATTCTTTTTCTTTGAGGATGGAAAAAAACTGCACATATTCTTTATATCCCAAGATAGAAGCCAGACTGAGCCTTCAGGGTGCCAGTTAGACACTTGTAAATATCGTGGGGCGTAACGGGACTTCTTGATCCCATATTCATCCCGCACTGTTTACACGATTTTTGTTCCCTCACAGAAATTCTGGAAGGTCCCGTGATTCATATTTACACGGCATCAGGTCCCATGTTTATTTTATTATCCCACAATCAGAAATCTCATGTTTTTACTGTTTACACACATTTAGCGTACCGGGATATATATATATATATATATTGCTGTCAATCAAGGATGCGATTGCTCATTTTTCCACATTCCAACCTACGTGTTTCTGGTGTAGTTTCCCTCCACTGATGCAGTGATTGGCTAATTTTATGATAAAGAAGGATAACATCATAGGGTTTTTGAATGCATCGATTCCCCATAACACCATATTTTGGAGCATGGAGACAGCAACTGCAATGGTTTTGGGTTCTGCTGCCCGCTTGAGGGTATCTCTTGCCACTTTGAAGAGATGGCTTCGTCTGAGACACAGAAGAAGATTGATGTTAATATTACAGCTCCCTTTTAATTCAGATTTGATTTCAACAAGTAACTTTCATCCTGAGTGTATGCACTTTGCAGCCACCAAGTGCCCCAAGGTACGGATGCATCTTCGCCCATATCCCCGCTTGCGGCGGTGGTGGGTGTACCCGACAACGAAGGAGTGGTGGGAAAAATTTGTAATGAATATCTGGTCCGATGAGCGTTGGATAATGTACTTCAGGATGCCACGTTTCCTTTTCATGAGGCTTGTGGAAATCCTCCGTCCGGAGATAGTCAAGGCAGACACCAACATGAGGAAAGCCATCCCAGTTGAGAAGAGGTTCGCCATAGCTTTTTTCCTTCTCGCCCTCCGATGCTCCTATGGGGCAGTATCCCAGCTGTTTGGTGTTGGGAGAGCCACGGTGTGTAAGATCTTTGTGGAGAATGCAATGGAGAAGTTACTTCTGAAGCGGACTGTTTTCCTGGGGGACCATAGAAAGTATATTTTTTAAAAAACTTTTTGTTTTCTGTGAAAATACGTCTACTCGCATCTGTTCAACAATGGTTGCTGCTTTTCACTTTGGTGTTGATTTTTGGCTTTTAAATAAATTTCATGAAACACGTGAAATGCACTGGATAATTTAAAGCATGTGTTCCCAGCATTTCAGATGCTCTTCACGTACATCTGTGTGTAATTGAATACTTGTGTTTCCATGATCTCAAAGGTAATGATTATGAATTTATTCCCATTTGTTTTCCGGCAGGTGATAGATGGCTTCGCAGCCCTTGCTTATCCACAAGTGGTCGCATGCCTTGATGGGTGTCATGTTAACATTATTCCCCCTGTGCGCCAAGGAGATGAATTTATTAACAGGAAGAATAGGTACAGTGTTCTTCTTCAAGGTACCTGTGATCACGGGGGGGGGGGTGTTCTTGACTCGGAGATCGGTTGGAGCAGCAAGAATCACGATGCTCAGATGCTTAGGAACTCTGGGGTTTTTTAAACTATCATGGGCCAGCAAATTGTTCCACTAACCCTGGTTGATGGGGCATATCCAATTAGAAATTGGCTACCGACACCCTATAGAGGGACAACAAATACAAATACAAAGCAGAGACTGTACAACAGGTACCATAAAAGGCTTCGCTTGATGGCCATCTCAAATCGCGCTGGAGGGCATTAAGATATTGTATAGAAGTGGCAGAGGAAAATGTATGTTCTGTGATATGTGTATGTGTTATTCTCCATAATATATGTGAAACCAAAGGTAATAGTCTTGATGATCCAAACCGACAGGTTCAGAGGTTTGTACTGGATACACTTAGAGCTTCAATGATTAATAATGATGCTGCAGAGAAAGCTCGGGGGCAGGCGGTGTGCAACACTTTAAAATAACATTTCTGGAGGAGGGGGGGCGCAACAAGGGTAATTGCGATACAGTTTGAAGCATTTCAATGCCACTTTTGTCTAGCAAATCTGTACAGTAAAGATCACTTCTATGTTATGCACAGAACCTGGTTACTATGTCAATTTTTTTAATGCAGTCACTTTAAATACAGCTTTTACCATTTTCACATGGCCATAACACACTTACTGTATCCATTCTGCAATTGATCCCCTTTCAGTGCGCTCCCAAGTTGGTTGAAATTTATACAAATCAAGTTAAAAACATTGGGCCAAAACTGACACAATGTATCGCTTTTGGTGGTTGCTGTTATTGGCAGTCTTTTTGCAGGGATTATGCTTTTTGAAAAAGGTTCCAGTAACTGCCAAATTTAAAAAATAAGGTGCCTACGCTAGTTAACCAATAGACTAGCATAATCATTCTAAAAGTTTGAAAATCAAACCTTCTCTAAACATCATAGGCTTATTTTAAAACCAAACAGCCAACACGCAAACTTATAAACTCGAGTTTCCGCATCCCGCAACATGGTGTTACAATGGCAGAAGGGGGGAGAGGACGTGTCCAGCCGGAATCCCTGGCCCAGCAGGAGGCTCTGCCAGACCGAATGATGCGGTCCTCCAACTGGAGGAACCACAACTTCTACATAGAGGCGGTGCGGTTCCTTCGGTCGAGGGGCTACATGCATACTGGCCTCCAATGCCGCTCAAAATTTAAGAACCTGAAAGGAAGGTTCTTCGCGGCATTGGAGGCCAGTAACGGCAGCCCCCTCCGAAGGTGGCTGCCTTTCTGTGCCATCCTGCATAACCTGTGGGTCCATGTGGGGCGGCCAAGCTGGAGAGACCAGCTGCCACGAGGTAAGTAATGCCGCTGGTACGTACAGCTCCTGGGATGAGAGCCTCTGTGTGTGTGTCTGAATGGTGGTGCCTGATCTTTTTTGTTGTTATTGTTACAGTGGTCCGGATCCAGAGAAGGGAGGCAGGCCAGCCCATCTCTGAATGCTTGGATGAGGACGGAGGGAATCAGCCCAGCCTGGCTCCTGCAGCTCCACAGCCAGGTACAGTGCTTTTTGGTTTTTTGTGTAAATGAACAACCTGTCCCTAGTATTCAGTGTAAAAAGTAGGATTATTTTTTAGTACCGTTTTCCCTCTGCATTGATGTTTTAAAAAGGTCCAGCAGCTGCCCAGGAAGCTGCAACCCTGCTGGCCAGGCTGAATATCATTGCAAGAATAGAGGAGCTTGGTAAAGTAAATATATTCTACACTAGAAGGGGGGCTTTACCAGTTATTGTTTGGAGCTGTAATGCTAAGAATTTTTTTTTTCAGGGAAGACATTACAAGCCTCTATTGAAGCTTTGGCTTGGAGGGTGGGTGCAATTGAGGAGAGGCTGGGGATGGGGATGTGATATACTTTAGTTATATATTTAAATTTATTTTACAATGTCCTGCCCAAGCCCTCAATGGGGCCTTCAGAGAGTCTCCGGAGGCCCCGTGGAGCCCTCCCAGCCCTCCCCAAGGCCTTCGTGGGGCCTCCGGAGGGTCTCTGAAGGCCACACGGAAGCCTTCCAAGCCCTTACCCCTCCCTCCCAAGGCCTTCCCGGTCCTCCCCACTCCCCCCAACGCCTACGCGGGGCCTCCGGAGGGTTTCCGGAGGCCCCATGTAGGCCTCCCCGGTCCTCCCCCTCCCTCCCAAGGCCTTCCCAAGGCCTTCGTGGGGCCTCCGGAGGGCCTCTGAAGGCCCCGCGGAGGCCTCCCCGGTCCTCCCCCTCCCTCCCAAGGTCTTTGCAGGGCCTCCGGAGGGTCTCCGGAGGCCCCGCGGAGGCCTCCCTGGTCCTCCCCCTCCCTCCCAAGGCCTTCATGGGGCCTTCAGAGGCTTTCCGAAGGCCCCGCGGAGGCCTCCCCGGCCCTCCGAAGGCCTTTGCGGGGCCTCCGGCGGGTCTCCAAAGGCCCCGCAGAGGCCTCCCCGGTTTTCCCCCTCCCCCCCAAGGCCTTCGCAGGGCCTCCGGCGGGTCTCCGAAGGCCCTGCGGACACCTCCCCGGTCCTCCCCCTCTCCCCCAAGGCCTTCGTGGGGCCTCTGGAGACCCTCCCGAGGCCCCGTGGATGCCTCCCCAGCCCTCCCGCCTCCTGCCCAAGCCCTCAACGGGGCCTCCGGAGAGTCTCTGGAGGCCCTGCGGAGGCCTCCCTGGCCTTCCCCAAGGCCTTCGCGGGGCCTCCGGAGGGTATCCGAAGGCCCCGCGGAAGCCTTCCAAGCCCTCCCCCTCCCTCCCAAGGCCTTCCCGGTCCTCCCCCTCCCTCCCAAGGCCTTCCCAAGGCCTTCGCGGGGCCTCCAGAGGGTCTCCGAAGGCCCCGCGGAGGCCTCCCCGGTCCTCCCCCTCCCTCCCAAGGCCTTCGCAGGGCCTCCGGAGGGTCTCCGAAGGCCCCGCGGAGGCCTCCCCTGTCCTCCCCCTCCCTCCCAAAGCCTTCACAGGGCCTCTGGAGGGTCTCCGAAGGCCCTGCGGAGGCCTCCCCGGTCCTCCCCCCTCCCCCCAGGCCTTTTCGGGGCCTCCGGAGGGTCTCTGGAGGTCCCGCGGAGGCCTCCCCGGTCCTCCCCCTCCCTCCCAAGGCCTTCGCAGGGCCTTTGGAGACCCGCCGGAGGCCCCGCGGAGGCCTTCCCTGTCCTCCCCTCCCTTCCAAGGCCTTCGCGAGGCCTCTGGAGGGTCTCCGAAGGCCCCGCGGAGGCCTCCCCGGCACTCCGAAGGCCTTCGCGGGGCCTCCGGCGGGTCTCCAAAGGCCCCGTGGAGGCCTCCCCGGTCCTCCCCCTCCCCCCCCAAGGCCTTCGCAGGGCCTCCGGAGGGTCTCCGAAGGCCCTGTGGAGGCCTCCCCGGCCCTCCCCGCTCCCTCCCAGGGCTTTCACGGGGCCTCTGGAGGCCCTGTGTCGCAGTATTGGGGGGGCCCGGGGGGCCCTCCCAAAACCGCAAATAATCAAAACCGCGAATGCTGAGTTCGCGAATGTGGAGGGACAACTGTATTTATTTTTTAAAAAACCAATGCACTGAAATTATTTTGGGTATGTTATACAACAATGTGTATTATTTTTGTAATCCCCTGTTTGTTATGTATTGTGTCCCAAGTTTGTCAATGTATATCAGTTTATTTATTTAAATTTCATAACATACTTTTTTCAGTATGTACATAGGTATATAGAATCAAAAATACATTGTAAATAAAATATATTCTTTATTTAAGAAAAGGCCTCGCAAAATATTTTTTCCTCATTGTTATTCCTGTACCCTTAATGCCCAGTTTATTTCTAGGTTAATGCAATATTGTGCTGTTTCAGAAATATAATTTTTCCTTTATTAATAGGAGAATATGTTACACTTCACATTTCAAAGGATATCTCGTCACATAATGTGTGCTTTTTGAATACTTTATAATGTTAGAGGCACATGTTTTTTCACTGTTCTGGCTAACCTACTAACACCTACTTTAACAGCACATGAATTAGTGGATGGTACATTTTGTTGGGATGCCTGTGTGTTCTCCTTATCTGCTTCCTCCAAAACTGTAGGCTTGGCCACCCTTCTAACAACCACACATCTTTGATTATTTTCCAAAGACTTAATATGTGTTACTAGGTCTGCAAATAAATCATTTTGCCTTTGTACCTCCTTAAGCATTTGTTGAGATTCTTCCATCTCTGCTCATAGAATTTTTCCAGATATCCCTGTAATGCAACTGCCCTTTAATCCTGCCTATCTGAACATGTACTCGTATTTGAAACAAACAGCTCTGCAATGGATCTAGAGTTCGCCATAAGTTCTGCAGCTTCAGCTGAATGTTTTTTCCTCCTAAACATGGCCAATCTCTCCGCAGGAGAAAGAGTAGGTGTTGGGTTGCTGAGTCCAGCTGCTGAAAAGAAAAAGCAGGAATAGTGTGCTTAGAAAAAAAGTACATTTAAAGGGAAATATGTAGGGCATTAAAAATGTTCATATTATGATGGCATCAGTATCATTGCAAGCTGGAGTTATTGCCCAGACAGTATTAATTTCCGATAGGACTTCTGTTGTGACTTCTTCAGCATTAGTGATTGCCAAACTTCCACCAGGTACCTCTGTTAGGGTCAAAGTATCAGCCACTTCATCAGAACCCTGGGTTCCTGTTTCCTCAGAAAAATAATAGTGAAGTATCAATCTTAATTTTAGTACTGCGAAGCAAAATTAAAATCCATCTGAATTACATTTAAAACAGACACAGTGCTGGGCGGTGGGGCTTGATGGAAAGTACCAGCAGGTAATGGTTGTGGGCGGATCTGCCATCCTTTAGGTGCCGAGAGGCACGTACATTTTTAAAACCGAAAAACAAAAACAGAGAAAAGCGCCATTTGGTCTTAACTGCCATCATTTGCATAGCAAAGGAGCATGGTGGCTGAACATGTAAACAGTTCCTAGGCGTGCTGTTTAAAGAAGTAAACATCCCCTTGGCTCATATTACCAATGGTTGAATGCATGGGGAAAGGGAAAAACACATTAGAAATAAATTCTAAGAAATCAGGTCTGCCTTAGGGAAACGGAACAGTAAATATTCGAGTTTTCACATACATCTTTTTCACTTAAATAAAATGATACAGGAATAATAATAGGTTATTTCCTACTGTTTGAAATCAACATTCAATGCTATAAATGGCCCTAAGAAAATAATAAAACCAATAACCAATTTTAATTGTTTTAATCTTGGAAACCAATCGCTTATTTATTCAAGTTTTCACAAACCGCACCCTGGATTTCTTTTTAAAAAATTCTTCCCCTTACCTAGAGGAGTAGAGGAGAGTTCCTCAGAGTATCCCTGCTGGTTCTCATGGGATGGAGGGGCCATGTCCAATTCTTCTGGTAGGGGTGCATGATGGGGAGTCACTGACCCATGGGGAACACGGACGATGTCGGTGGTGGTGCCAAGACGCTTCGGGTGGTAGTTGGCATCACCGCCGAGGATTGCATGGAGCTCTTTATAGAAAGGCATCGAGGCTGCATCGTTGCCACTTTTGGAGTTGTGGTCAGTGACCTGCCGATAATTCTTATGCATCAGTTTCATCTTTGTTCTGCACTCTTCTGTGGTCCGATCATGACTTTTACTTTTCATTTCGCCCACAATTTTTTCGAAGAGGTCAATATTTCTATGGGACCCCTTCAGCTGCTCCTGCACCTTTTCCTTACCCCATATCGCCAAAAGGTCTATGGTTTCCGGGTAGGACCAGGAGATGCTGTGGCCACCTTTCCTGGGGCGAGGAGCGGTTTCGGCATCCATCTCTGTGAACACACAGGTAAAGGGCGGGAGAACAATGGAGGATTGCCAATTTGGAATGTTTAAAAAAAGGATGGGGCAGGTAGTCCACCCTCTTACTGGCCAGCGCCCGCCCATGCCAATCACAATTTCTGGTCATCACCTAGTACCAAGATATCTTGTCCCGGGCTGTTTACACTTCCGATTTTACGAATCCTCCCGTGTCTTTTTAAAAAACCAGCACAAAGCACAGGACTGAAAGGTTGTGGGATAAAATGTGGCCTCCCTTTCGAAAACCACGTGTCTGACCTGATGTATGTGTAAACAACCAGGGTTCGACATGAATTCTTCCCACTACATTTTCATTGTGTAAACGGCACCCAGGTGTTCTTGTCAAGACAAGATTTACAGAATGACCATGGGCAAGTCACATTCTTCTCTGATTAAATTTTGCTAAGAAAACCCTGTGATACAGTTGCCATAAGTCAGAGTCAACTTAAAGGCACATGACAACAATAAAAAGGCTGAGAGATCTGAGCCCCTTTTCATGGCAACCATATGGGGATTACGGGATTGTTCCCTTTAAGTGCATTGTAGCAAATGTGTCTTAGCAAAACATGCCAGTTAATTTTGTGGATAACTTTTAACTCAAGCTATAGATATTTGTATTATTGCCTACATCCTCCCCACTCTACCCAAATTGTAAAGAGTGCTGTCTCTGGTGGTGGTGATGGGATGGGTCCAATGAAATCTTTTTTCTAAGGACTCTTCCCCACCACCACACACACACTTTGCTTCATAATCTATTACTAGAAGAGTTGCAAATTAGGACAACTAGTTTCTTGTGAAATGTGAAAATTGTTACCTGTAGTGCCATCAGGTCAGGATTTGGAGATATGTGTCCCCTACCATTCATACCATTCATACACAAAAACAACCTTCTTTGTGGCTTTAGGTACTGTGACCCTTATCTTGAGTGGATAAGGAGTGCTCCGGTTCAGTCATCAGGATGTCTTGGGAGGCCCTACCCCACTCAGCAGCCTGAACACTAGTGGTGGGACCTCCAGATACAGTAAGCCAGATTATCAGTGCGGTTTCCTTGGAAGGAGTCATAGTGAATGCCCAGGAGGTTTTGAGCTTGTGCATAGTGAAACTGCCTAATCTCAGGGCCAATAAATTTGAGTTTGAAGGAACAGGACAGTAAAGGAAGAATAACTTGGTTGGGGTTTCTGTTACCTTCTCACAGGCAGGCTTAATGGTTTTGTACTCTGTAGGAAAGTTAATTGTAAAATGTTAAATTCTGGGAATAGCCACATTAAAGCTATTTCATAACTTTTTGAGGTCATTAGCATCATATTTATTTCATCACGAGCCATATTAAATTTAACTTCTTTTTAAAAACTTTTTGAGATTGTTAGCACCAACATTAAAATCACTCCACTGGTACAAAGTGTTGGTTGTTATCTTTAAAGCCCTATGTGGTTTGGGTCTGGGTTACCTGCAGGATTGCCTTCTCCCATATAATCCGCCTCGCAAACTCAGGCCCTAGTCTAAGGGATACTTACTGCAGTCAACCAGGACTAGGCTAAAAACTATTACTCAGAGAACCTTTTCTTCAGTTGTGCCCAGACCGTTTAAAGACCTGCCGGAAGAGATTCAACAGCCCGATATGTTGTCCGAATTCAAAATAGCACTTAAAACTAATCTCTTCTGGCAGGCTTATCCAGATGATCTTTAAATTATGAATTTTAAAGTTTGTATTGAATGTTTTAATATGTATCAGTTTTCTATGCTCTTTTAACTGTGTTATATGTTTAATTTATTGTTCCTTGTCTTGATCCATAGGGAGAGGCAGGAAATAATAATAATAATAATAATAATTATTATTATTACTGTATTATTATTATTTATCATCAAGAGCAGAGTGGGAAAACACTTATTTTGATGTTTAAAAATCCTAGTAGCTGGCAGTAGGGTAAGGAAAGTTTGTTCTTGCTTTTTCTCTTCTTAATAATTGTAGTCCTTTAACAGAATATTGCTGGCTGTCATCCTCATCGTAGATATTAAAACCCAGACAGTGTTGTGTAGACAATTCAAGTGACTGCTTCAATCTTCCTTCCTCCACCCCCTCTCTCTTCTGTTCATGTTCGTGCCATAACAGTGCGAGGAAGCTGCTGCTGAAGGACATCATATTTAAATGTTAAAAAGAATATTGTAAAGAATTTCGTATGAAGAATTTACACAACCCCCTATTTCTAAACCTCCTTTCCATAAAAAAAAAAAAAGCATACAAGCCTTAAACAACCAGCACACAAGACTTAAACAACTTCAAAACAGACTAGGCAAAAAGCTATTAATACTTTAATAAGACCATTAATAAAAACATAGAATCATAGAATTGCAGAGTTGGAAGAGACCACAAGGGCCATCCAGTCCAACCCCCTGCCATGCAGAAAATCACGATCAAAGCATCCCCGACAGATGGCCATCCAGCCTCTGTTTAAAGACCTCCAAGGAAGGAGACGCCACCATGCTCCGAGGGAGTGCGTTCCACTGCCGAACAGCTCTTACTGTCAAAAAGTTCCTCCTAATGTTGAGGTGGAATCTCTGTTCCTGGAGCTTGCATCCATTGCTCCGTGTTCCAATCTCTGGAGCAGCAGAAAACAAGCTTGCTCCATCCTCAACGTGACACCCCTTCAAATACTTAAACAGGGCTATCATATCGCCTCTTACCCGTCTTTTTTCCAGGCTAAACATACCCAGCTCCCTAAGTCTCTCCTCATAAGGCTGGTTTCCAGACCTTTCACCATTTTAGTTGCCCTCCTCTGGACACGCTCCAATTTGTCAATATCCTTTTTGAATTGTGGTGCCCAGAACTGGACACAGTATTCTAGGTGAGGTCTGACCAAGGCAGAATAGAGCGGCACTATTACTTCCCTTGATCTGGACACTATACTTCTATTGATGCAGCCCAAAATCGCATTGGCCTTTTTAGCTGCCGCATCACACTGTTGACTCATGTTCAACTTGTGGTCTACTAGGACTCCTAGATCCCTTTCGCACGTAGTCTCATTCAGCCAGGTCTCCCCGATCCTATATCGATGCATTTCATTTTTTTGCCCTAAGTGCAGTACCTTACATTTCTCCGTATTGAATTTCATTTTGT
This sequence comes from Gambelia wislizenii, assembly GCA_030847615.1. NCBI lineage: Eukaryota > Metazoa > Chordata > Lepidosauria > Squamata > Crotaphytidae > Gambelia > Gambelia wislizenii. Next base: position 344,072,820 of record JAUMIR010000001.1, read on the forward strand.
TAGCTTTGGCCCAGCTCTCCAGTTTATCCAGGTCATCTTGAATTTTGATCCTGTCCTCCAGGGTATTAGCTACTCCTCCTAATTTGGGGTCATCTGCAAATTTTGTAAGTATGCCCCTAATTCCCTCATCCAAGTCATTGATAAAGATGTTGAATAGCACTGGACCCAGGACAGAACCCTGTGGCACCCCACTGGTCACATCTTTCCAAGATGAAGAGGAGCCATTGCTGAGTACCCTTTGGGTTCGGCCGGTCAACCAATTACAAATCCATTGAACTGTTAGCTTGTCTAGCCCACATTTTACAAGCTTGTTTGCAAGAATGTCATGGGGAACCTTGTCAAAGGCCTTACTGAAATCAAGGTATGAGATGTCCACAGCGTTCCCTTCATCTACCAAGCTAGTAATTTTATCAAAAAAAGAGATCAGATTAGTCTGGCATGACTTGTTACTCTGAAACCCATGTTGACTTTTTGTGATTATGGCATTGCCTTCTAAATGTTCACAGACTCTCTGTTTAATGATCTGCTCTAGAATCTTCCCTGGTATTGATGTCAGACTAACTGGACGATAATTGTTGGGATCCTCTTTTTCCCCCTTTTTGAAGATGGGGACAACGTTTGCCCTCCTCCAGTCTGCTGGGACTTTTCCTTTTCTCCAGGAGTTCTCAAAGATTATTGCCAATGACTCTGAGATTATATTTGGCAGCTCTTTTAATACTCTTGGATGTAGTTCATCAGGTCCTGGAGATTTAAATTCATTTAGATTAAGAAGGTATTCCTGTACTACCTCTTTGCTTATTCTGTGCTGGATTTCCCCTATTGTGTCCTCCGTTCCATTATCCTCAGGTTGGTCCTCCTTTTCCTTTTCTGAAAACACTGAGGCAAAGAAGGTGTTGAGTAATTCTGCCTTTTCTCTGTCCCCTGTTAGCATTTTGCCATCTTCACGTAGTGGCCCTATCATTTCCTTCTTCCTCCTTTTGCTGCGGACATACCCAAAACAACCCTTTTTATTGTTCTTAACCTCCCTAGCAAGCCTGAGCTCATTCTGCGCTTTAGCTTTTCTGACTTTACTCCTACATGTGTTCGCTATCTGTTTGAATTCTTCTTTGGTGATTTCCCCCCTTTTCCATTTCCTATACATGTTCCGTTTAAAACTTAGCTCCGTTGAAAGTTCTTTAGTCATCCATCCTGGTTTCTTGAGACACCTCCCATTTTTCTTCCTCAATGGTACTGTTTGAAATTGTGCCTTCAGTATCTCCCTTTTGAGAAAGTCCCATCCGTCTTGAGGTCTCTTCTCTTTTAGTATTCCTGACCATGGGATCACCCCCAGTATTTCCCTGAGTTTATTGAAATCAGCTCTCCTAAAGTCAAGAATGCGTGTCTGACTATGCCTGGCTTCTCCTTTCGATTGTATAACAAACTCCAGGAGAACATGATCACTCTCACCTAAGGATCCCACCACTTGCACCCCATTAACCAGGTCATCCCTGTTGGTTAGGATTAGATCTAAAATAGCTGACCCCCTTGTTGCCTCTTTCACCTTTTGGACGATGAAATTGTCTTCCAGGCAAGTAAGGGATTTGGGGAGCCATTAATTGATAAGCAATTAAAATCAACAATAATCAATAAAGCAATTTGCAAAGCTACCTTTCATGTAGCCCCTCAAAGAGGCCTCTGCCATGATAATATTCTCAAGTGTTCCCTGAAATTTTTCATGGCTGGAAGGGTTCACAACAAGATAGGTGATCTCTTGAATAGGATGCACCAATCTGCCATCATCTTCATCCTCATCCTCATTTAGGAGATTTTCACACGGGCCAAAAAACCCCATTATAATACCATTAGAGGATTGCTAGAGATTTTTCTTTTTGCACACACTCGTCATGTATCTGTGCTGGTCCTGTTTTTATTCTATTTTCTTTCCGTGGTATTGTATTCACGGGGAAAAATCGTTATTAAGAACTGTTTCCATTGCTATTACAGGATCATAAATCGTCCGAAAAATATTTAGTTACTCTTCCGTTATCACACGAAGACTATCTGCCCTTACATTGTTTCCCCGCCCCCAAGTGACGATAGACAGTTTCTGGACGTTGGCTTGGCGCGTTCTTCTTTAAAGATTTGAGCGTCCTACAAGTTTGTGAAGAGGAACATGTTGATTTCACTGTAATTAATTATTTAAAATCTTTTTTAATGTTACTTGCCTTCTATGTTTCAGTAGATATTGAAAAGATGCGTTTACTGATGCTTGTCTTTTAAAAATGTTTTTAGTACCATTCGGTGTTTTAGCCATTGTACTGTACTGGTTTGGGGAGGGTGTGTGAAACTGCCTTTCAGATATATTTATTTTTCTTCTTGAGCTTGGTATTTTTCTTTATCCTTAATAGTTTATCTTACAAATAATAGCTATAGTAAGTTTTTTTTAGATGTACAGTTGCCCCTCCACATTCGCGAACTTGACATTCGCGGTTTTGGTTATTCGCGGTTTTGGGAGGGCCCCCCTGGGCCCCCCCAAAACCGCGACACGGGGCCTCCAGAGGCCCCGTGAAAGACCTGGAGGGAGCGAGGAGGCCCGGGGAGGCCTCCATGGGGCCCCCGGAGGCGCTCCGGAGGACCCATGAAGGCCTGGGCAGGGGGTGGGGAGGGGTGGCGAGGCCTTCGCGGGACCCCCAGAGGCCCTCCGGAGGCCCCGCGAAGGCCTGGGGAGGGGTGGCGAGGCCTTCGCGGGACCCCTGGAGGCCCTCCGGAGGCCCCGCGAAGGCCTGGGGAGGGGTGGCGAGGCCTTCGTGGGACCCCCGGAGGCCCTCCGGAGGCGCCGCGAAGGCCTGGGGAGGGGTGGCGAGGCCTTCGCGGGACCCACGGAGGCCCTCCGGAGGCGCCACGAAGGCCTGGGGAGGGGTGGCGAGGCCTTTGCGGGACCCCCGGAGGCCCTCCGGAGGCCCTGCGAAGGCCTGGGGAGGGCGGGAGGAAGGGCCGGGGAGGCCTCCGTGGGGCCTTGCTAGGCCCCACGAAGGCCTGGGGAGGGGTGGGGAGGCCTTCGCGGGACCCCCGGAGGCCCTCCGGAGGCCCCGCGAAGGCCTGGGGAGGGAGGGAGGAAGGGCCGGGGAGGCCTCCGCGGGGCCTTGCTAGGCCCCACGAAGGCTTGGGGAGGGTGGGGGGAGGGGAGTCGTTATTTGCAGATTTTTCACATTCGCGGGGGTCCGCAGAACGGAACCCCCGCGAATGTGAAGGGACAACTGTATTTCACATGAGGAAGTGTGTATTTGATATGCCTTGAGAAACGCGGGAAGAAACCTTTTGTTTCGGTTTTTGAATGTAACAGTCAGGCTTTTCATCCTTTTTTTCCCTTCTATTTAATACAGCTACTTTTTTAAAATTGGAATTGTTATGATTAGTGGATAACAAGTTTTTCTTTTTGATATTTGTTGTGCAAATGGTATCATACTTTAAAAAAAATTCACAAAGAGGGCTTTCCAAGAGTTTTTTTTTTTAAAAAAAATTATTGACTACTATTAAGCTATTTGGATGAACATAGCTATATAAGAAAAGGCTATATTTTAAAGGAGTGATGGGAGATGGGTTTGATATTTTTAAAGATTCATATTACCCCTATAACAATTACTTGAGGAAACTTACATACCTATCTATCCAAGTAAGGAATAATAAGGCAGTTGTTCCATTGCATTGATTTTACGGGTTGGGTTTTATATCTGCATTACAACATATGAACAGTATTTGCTTTAAGTACTTCCTGATATTTAAACTTGAGACATTATTTAATGAGGTGCAGTCATATTTGGCTTATTTATGTGATGCTGCATTTGCTCGCATTTCTGTAATTAATATGCTACATTTTGCTTTTTGTCCTTACGTGATGTAGGATTGCACATTTTGTTATAAATGTAATAGGATTCCCATCATAACATTTTGCGGTTTGTATATATTTTGAACTTCCGGTACTGCTCTTTACCTTAAATAAAATACCTGTGTTGATTTGTCCTCCTTGACTTTACAGTACACTGATTTTATTTTTCCTTCCTTTTTTTGCTGTTTCTTTAAATTTATGGATGTTTACAGCCATATATGAGGTTCTTTTGTTTTGAAACATAAGCACTGCATGCAATATCAATGGATCTACGTAGAAGACTGGAATTTAAAGTATCAGGTGAGTATTTGTTGGGGGGGGGCATTTCTATGGCAGTGGGGATGGTCCACATTCAGCATTGGCCCCTCCAAGGGAATGTTCCGATGGTTTATTTGCCCATCCACTCGCCAAGAGAACAGCCAGGACTCATCAGCACATGCCTTGGCAGAGATTGGTAACTCGTGTCTGGGTGGATGGGCATTGCAATCCAAAGACAGTTGTGTGTTGGTGGGTGGAGATATCTCCACTGGGACATATCTCCGATTGCAACACCCCTCCTCCCACCCAGAGAACTGGCAGGAGTTATCATCATATGCCTTCAAATAGATTTCCTACTCAGACTGCATGGATGGGCATTGCAATCCAAGAAAAGATTTGAATTGTTGGGGGGGGTAGCTCCAGTGGGACATGGCACAGATTGCAACACCCATCCCAAGAGCAGCCAGGACTCACAAGTACATGTCTTGCCAGAGATTTCCAACTCTGGATTGGGTGGATGGGTGTTGCAATCCATGGACAGATTTGAATAGTGGGGGGGGGGGTTTATATCTCCACTGGGACATGCCACCTATTGCTACCCCCATCCACCCAACTCAAGAACAGCCATGACTCACCTGTATGCGCCTTGCCATAGATTTCCTACTCACGACTTGGTGTATGAGCGTTGCAATCTTGGAAAGCTCTAAATTAGTGGGGGGGGGGGATTTCCTGTGGGACGTGCAACCGATTGCTATGCCGATCTACCCACCCTGAGAAAAATCCAGGAATCACAAGCACATGCTTTGGAAGAGATTTCTAATTCTGGACTGTATGGATGGGCATTGCAATCCAAGTACAGCTTTGAATTGAGAGGGGGAGGCAATTCTGCGGGGCCTGCCACTGATTGCGACGCCCACCCACCCACCCCGATAACAGCCAGGACTCACCACAACACACATTGATAGAGGATGAAAACTCGGGACTGGGTGGTGGGCATTGTAATCCAAGCACAGCTTTGTGCTGGTGGGGTGTTATATCTTCAGTGGGACATTACACTGGTTGCATAAGCCATCCACTGGGACATCCAGCCAATTGCAAAACCCATCCACCGACCACAAGAACATACTGGACTCACAAGCACATGCCTTGGCAGAGAATTAAAACTCTGGATTGGGTGGATGAATGTTGCAATCAAAGGACAGCTTGGGTTTGGGTTATGTCTCCAGTGGGATGTGCCACTGATCGTAATGCCCATTCACCCACCCCGAGAACAGCCACGATTCACCACCACTCTCATTGGCAGAGCTTTCAAAATCAGGACTGGGAGGATGGGTGTTGCAATCCAAGGCCGCCTTTGTGTTGGGGGGGGGGAACCGTTTGGACGTTTCGCTGGTTGCATCGCCCATTCACCCACCACGAGAACAGCCAGCCATGACTTGCCGCCACTCTCATTGGCAGAGATTTCCAAATCAGGACTGGGTGGATGGGCGTTGCAATCCACAGACAGCTTTGTGCTGGGGGGGGGGGTTTATATCTTCAGTGGGACATTACACTGGTTGCATCACTCATCCACCCATTCCCAAGAACAGCCATGACTCACCAACAGTCTCATTTGCAGAGGTTTCCAACTTGGAACAGGGTGGATGGGCGTTGCAATCCAAGGACAGCTTTGTATTGGGGGATGGGGAAATCTAGTTGGACTGACCGCTGGTGGCATCACCCTGAGAACAGCCACGACTCACTACCACACACATTGATAGAGGATTAAAACTCAGGACTGGGTGGATGGGCATTGAAATCTAATGCCAGCCTTGTAATGGATGGTGTGTGTTTATATCTCCATTGAGATGTGCCACTGATTGCAATGCCCATCCACCCATCCTGAGAATAGCCATGACAAATCAGGTCTCGGTGGATGGGCGTTGCAATCCAAGGCCGGCTTTACGTGGGTGGGGGTCTCCAGTAGGACGTTCCGCGGGTTACATCGCCCATTCACCCAGCCCGAGAATAGCCATGACTCATCACCACTCTCATTGGCATAGTTTTCCAAACCAGGACTGGGTGGATGGGTGTTGGAATCCACAGACAGCTTTGTGCTGTGTGTGTGGGTATCTTCAGTTAAATGTTCCGCTGGTTGCATCACTCATCCACCCATTCCTGAAAACAGCCATGACTCACCACCACTCTCATTGGCAGAGGTTTCAAACTCGGGACTGGGTGGATGGGTGTTGCAATCCACTGACAGCTTTGTGATGGGGGGGAATGTATCTTCAGTGGAATGTTCCACTGCTTGCATCACTCATCTTCCCATTCCTGAAAACAGCCAGGACTCTCCACCACCCTCATTGGTAGAGATTTCCAAATCAGGACTGGGTAGATGGGCATTGCAATCCAGGGCCAGCTTTGCTTGCAGAGGGGGTTTCTCAAGTAGGACGTTCCGCTGGTTGCATCACCCATCCACCCACCCTGAGAACAGCCAGGACTCAGCACCACACACATTGATAGAGGATAAAAAATCAGGATAGGGTGTATAGGTATTGCAGTCCATGGACAGCTTTGTATTGGGTGCTGCTCTCCCCAGTGGAACGTGCCGCTGACCGCAACGACCACCCACCCACCCCGAGCACAGCCAGGACTCACCACCACATGCATCGATAGAGGATGAAAACTCAGGACTTGGAGGATGGGTGTTGCAATCCAAGGACAGCTTTCTTATGTGGAACTCTTTACAGGGCACCATTCCACGGGTTGAATCACCCATCCACCCACCCTGAGAACAGCCAGGATTCATCACCACACATTAATAGAGGATGAAAATTCTGGATGGAGTGGTTTGGTGTTGCAATCCAAGGACAGCTTTGAATTGGGCAGGGGGGGGTTATATCTCCAGGGGGATGTGCCACTGATTGCAATGCCCATTCACCCACCCCAAGAACAGCCACGACTCACCACCATTCTCATTGGCAGAGATTTCCAAATCAGGACTGGGTGGATGGGCGTTGCAATCCACTGACAGCTTTGCGTTGGGGGGGTGCTTTAGCTGGACATTCCACTGGTTGCACCACCCATCCACCCATTCTGAGAACAGCCAGGACCCACCACCACACACATTGATAGAGGATGAAAACTCAGGACAGGGTGTATGGGTGTTGCAATCCATGGGCAGCTTTTTATTGGGTGGTGCTCTCCCCAGGGGAACGTGCCACCGACTGCAACAACCACCCACCCACCCTGAGAACAGCCAGGACTCACCACCACATGCATAGATAGAGGATTAAAACTCAGGACTGGGAGGATGGGCATTACAATTCAAAGGCAGCTTTCTTATGTGTGTGTGGGGGGGTGCTTTCTACGGGGCACCATTCCGATGGCTGAATTGCCCACCCACCCCGAGAACGGCCAGGACTCACCACCACTCTCCTTTGCAGTGTTTTCCAAATAAGGACTGGGTGGATGGGCTTCGCAATCCAAGCACAGCTTTGAATTGGGGGGGGTATATCTCCAGTGGGACGTGCCACTGATTGCAATGCCCATTCACCCACCCCAAGAACAGCCACAACTCACCTCCACTCTCATTGGTAGTTTTCCAAATCAGGACTGGGTGGATGGCCGTTGCAATCCAAGGCCGGTTTTCTGTTGGGTGTGTGTTTGCTCAAGTAGGACGTTCTGCAGGTTGCGTTGCCCATTCACCCATCACGAGAACATCCACGACTCATTGGCAGAGATTTCCAAATCAAGACTGGTTGGATGGGCGTTGCAATCCAAGGCCAGATGTGTGTTGGGGGGGGTATATCTTCTGTGGGACGTACCGCTGGTTGCGTCGCCCATCCACCCACTCCCGAGAACAGCCATGACTCACCACCACTCTCATTTGCAGGGGTTTCCAACTCAGGACAGGGCGGATGGGCATTGCAATCCAAGGACAGCTTTGTGTTGGGGGGGGGATCCAGTTTGACTGTCCGCTGGTGGCATCGCCCATCCACCCACCCTGAGAACAGCTAGGGCTCACCACCACACACATTGATAGAGGATAAAAACTCAGGACTGGGTGGATGGACGTTGCAATCCAAGGACAGCTTTGTATTGGGGGGTGCTCTCTCAAGTGGAATGTGCCATCGACTGCAACAGGCATCCACCCACCTCAAGAAAGCTGTGACTCACCAGCACATGTCTTGCCAGAGATTTCCAAATCAGGACTGGGTGGATGAGTGTTGCAATCCTTGGCCGGTTTTGTGTTTGGGGTGGGTTTATCCAGTGGGACTGTCCGCAGGTTGCATCGCACATCCACCCACCCCGAGAACATACAGGACTCCCAAGCACATGTCTTTCCAGAGATTTCAAACTAACAACTGGGTTGTTTGGCGTTGCGATACTAGGACAGCTTTGTATTGGGGAGGATGTTCTCCAGGGCAACGCTCCACTGTGTGCATCGCCCATCCACCCACCACGAGAACAGCCAGGACTCACCACCACACGCCTTCGTATTGGATCCTGGCTCAGGACTGGGAGGATGGGCATTGCAATCCAAGGACAGCTTTGTATGGTGGGGGATCTCCAGTTGGACATCCAACCGATAGCACCACGCACCCACCCACCCCGAAAACAACCAGGACTCACAAGCACATGCCTGGGCAGAGATTTCAAACTTGGGACTGGGTGGATGGGCATTGTGATCCAAGGACAGGTTTTGAATAGGTTGGGGAGGCTTTCTTCAGCTGGGCCTGCCAATGATTGCAACACTCATCAAACTACCCCAAGAATAGCCAGAACTCAACAGCTCACGCCTTGGCAGAAATTTCAAGCTTGGGACTGGGTGGGTGGGAGTTGTAATCCAAGGACAGCTTTGAATTGGCGGGGGGTGGTACATCTCCAGTGGGATGTGACACTGACTGCAATGCCCATTCACCCACCCCAGGAACATCCACGACTCACCACCACTCTCATTGGCAGAGATTTCCAAATCAGGACTGAGAGGATGGGCATTGCAATCAAGGGCTGACTTTGCACTGGGGAGGGGGTTTCTCCAGTTGGACATTTCACTGGATGCATCGCACACCCACCCACCCAGAGAACAGCCAGGACTCACCACAACACACATTGATAGAGGGTGAAAACTTGGCACTGGGTGGATGGGCATTGTAATCCAAGGACAGCTTTCTTATGTGGGGGGGGGGTGTCTCTAGGGGGCAACGTTCCGCTGGTTGCATCATCCACCACCCACCCTGAGAACAGCCAGGACTCACCACCACTCTCTTTGGCTGTGATTTTCACATCAGGACTTGGTGGATGGGCATTGCAATCCAAGGCCGGCTGTGTGTTGGGGGGGGTATATCTTCTGTGGGACGTTCCGTTGCTTGCATTGCTCATCCACCCATCCCCTGGAACAGCCATGACTCACCACCACTCTCATTTGCAGGGGTTTCCAACTCGGAACAGGGCAGATGGGCATTGCAATCCAAGGACAGCTTTGTGTTGGGGGGGGATCCGTTTGGACTGTCTGCAGGTGGCATCGCCAATCTATCCACCCTGAGAACAGCCGGGACTCACCACCACACACATTGATAAAGGATGAAAACTCAGGACTGGGTGGATGGGTGTTGCAATTCAAGGACAGCTTTGTTTTGGGGAGGGGAATCCAGTTGGTCTGTCCGCTGGTTGCATCGCCCACCCACCCACCCTGAGAACAGCCATGTATTACCACCACACACATAATCAGAGGATGAAAACTCTGGACAGGGTGGATGGTTGTTGCAATCCAAGGACAGCTTTGAATTGGTTGGGGGGGTTGAAATCTCTTATACGACGTTCCACCAGTTTCATCGTCCATCCACACACCCTGAGAACAGCCATGTACTACCACCACATGCAGTGTCAGAAGATGAAAACTCTGGACAGGGTGGATGGTCGTTGCAATCCAAGAACAGCTTTGTATTGGGGTGTGCTCTCTCGATTTGAACATGCCACTGACTGCAACGCCCATCCATGCATCCCGAGAACAGCCAGGACTCATCACCACACGCATCATCAGAGAATGAACACTGGACAGGGTGGATGAGCGTCACAATCGAAAGACAGCTTTGAATTGGTGATGGTGGGGGTTATATCTGTAGTTGGACGTCCAACTGGTTGCAATACTCATCAACCCACCCCAAGAACTACCAGGACTCACACGTACATGACTTGGCAGAGATTTCAAACTCAGGACTGGGTGGATGGGTGTTGCAAACTAAGGACAGGTTTTAATTGCTGGTGGTGGGGGTTATATCTGTGGTTCAACGTCCAACTGATTGCAACACCCATCCACCCACCCCAATAACATGCAGGACTCACAAGTACACGCCTTGGCAGAGATTTCAAGTTCAAAACAGGGTGGATGGGTGTTGCAATCCAAGGACTGCTTTGTGTTGGGGGGGTGTATCTCCAGTCGGACGTTCCGTTGGTTGCAACCCCCATTCACCAACCCAGACAACATCCATGACTCTCAATCACATGCCTTTGCAGAGTTTTCGATTTCAAGATTGGGTGGGTGTGCGTTGCAATGCAAGGACACCATTGACTTGAGGGTGGTATATCTCCATTTGGACGTCCAACCAATTGCAACACCCATCCACCCACTCTGAGAACAGCCAGGACTCACAAGCACATTGCTCGGCAGAGATTTCAAACTCAGGACTGGGTGGATGGGAGTTTAAATCTTTGGTCAGCTTTGCATTTGGGGGGTGGGGTTCACTCCAGGACAACTTTCTGCTGGTTGCAGTGCACATCCACCCACCTCGATAACATCCAGGACTCACAAACACATGCCTGGGCAGAGATTTCAAACTCTGGACTGGATGGAGGGGCATTGCAATCCAAGGACAGAGGTGATGGTGGTGGTGGGAATTATCTCCAGTGGCATGTGCCACCAATTGCAACACCCATCCATCCAACCTTAGAACAGCCAGGACCCACCATCACATGCATCAACAGATGATGAAAACTCAGGACTGGGTGGATGGGCCTTGCAATCCAATGACAGGTTAGGATTTGTGTGTGGGGAGTATCTCTAATACAACATTCCGCAGGTTTCATTGCACATCCATCCACCCTGAATATGGCCAGGACTCACCACCACACACATCAACAGAGGATGAAAACTCTGTACTGGGAGAATGAGCATTCCAATCCAAGGGCAGCTTTGTTTTTTGGAGGGTGGGGAAGGGGAAGGTTGCACTGGTTTCATCGCCCATCCAACCACCCGAGAACATCCAGGTGTCTCCACACACGCCCTGGCATTGGATACAAACTCAGGACTGGGTGGATGGGTGTTGCGATCAGAGGACCGGTTTGCTGAAGGTGGTGGTGGGGAATCTTCAGCAGGGCCTGCCACCGATTGTAACGCCCATCCACCCAGGCCAAGAACAGACAGGACTCACCACCATTCACTCCTTGGCAGAGATTTCCAAATCGGGACTGGGTGGATGGGCGTTGCAATCCACGGACAGATGTGTGTTGATGGGGGGGTATGTCTCTAGTGGAACGTGTCACTGATAGCTACTACACACATCCACTCACCCCGAGAACATCCAGGACTCACAAGCACATGCCTTGGCATTGGATCCTAACTCAGGACTTGGAGGATGGACTTTAGAATCCCTGCCCACTTTGGGTTATGCTGGGGGTGATCATCTCTTGATAGGGGCATATGTAGTAAACCAGCAACATGCCTACAAGGTAAGTAAAGATAAGGGGCGATTACTCGGTGTTTTTGTATCTAGAATTAAAACAGTTAAATCTTTATTGTATCTATAAAAATAGATATTAACAAAAAAATCACAGTATCCACCCCCCCAAAAAAATTCACATCTCTCTTTGATGTTAACCAAAAATAAAGGATTTTAAACACCAAATTATATATTGGCCTCAGGCATAGGGTTGAAGACACCACAAAATCATTTGAAATAGGCTCGAACCACAGCCATTTTTTCCTTAAGTTCCCGCTGCCTTCTTTCTATGTTTTCAGTCTTCCGGATCATGGTTTCAATCGATGCTGAAACTGTAGGAGTGAATTGATTTGCAGGAATTTTAATTTAGTATTCTACAGGTACTACACCGAAATAAATTGTTAATTAATTTATTTTTATATTTTTGCTTTACACAGTTAACAATGGGAATTTTTACAGTGGTGCGCAACTTAATTCTTAAGCCTTTGATATTTCAAGTATACCCTTTAAAGGCATATCGATAAGCGCTACTGTAAATTGTTGAGCATATGCTTTTACAAAAAGGCATCCTTCTCAAGATACCAAAAAAGGCTATGACCATCCATTCACATAGATTTTTAGTACTTGGCAAAAAAAATGCCATCTACACATTGGCAGTTTCATTCGTTCAAAGGTATTTCAACCAGCAATCAAGATGTTTTGAGAATACTGTATATTCAAAACTTCTCTAGTTTGTATTTTCAAGTTTTGTTTGCAGATTTGCCTGGAAGTGGTCTCTCATGGTAGCTTGTTGAAGATTGTTGACTGGAGTCTCTTTAAGATGCCACCCCTCTTAGGTTTGAACTTAAGATGAAGATTTAGTTTACATCTGACGAGGCGATGATCTGTTTGGCATTCTGCACTGGGCATCACTCGTGTATGACGGACATCATGAATGTCTCTCTGGCGGACTAGAACATAGTCAATGAGGTGCCAGTGTTTGGATCGGGGATGCAACCAGGTTGTCTTCAAGCTATCTTTCTGCTGAAAGATTGTGTTTGTAATAGTCAGCTGTTATTCTGCACAGAACTCTAGCAGGAGGCGTCCATTATCATTGCAATTTCCAACACCATGCTTGCCTAAGACACCTTTCCAGGCTTCGGAGTTCTTTCCTACTCTGGCATTGAAGTCAGCAAGGATAATAATTTTATCTTCTACAGGGACTTCTTGTATGAGTTGGCGCAGGTCTGTGTAGAATTTGTCTTTCTCTACAGGGTCGGCTTGCATAGTTGGGGCATATATACTAAAGAGACAATATGTGGAAGGCGTAACAAATCCTTCTCTTACAGTGCTTTGGCAACATATCAAAAACAGTATCCTCCAGTCTGTGGAAGAATCCCTCGGGTTCTCCCACAAGAAAAATCAAGACTGGTTTGATGAAAACAACCAAGAGATCCAGGAGCTGTTGGCAAAGAAGAGAACTGCTCACCAGGCATACCTCGCCCAGCCAACCTGCCATGTAAGAAAAGCAGCTTTCCACCTCACATGTAGTAAACTTCAACAAAAACTCCGAGACATGCAGAACAAGTGGTGGATCAATATAGCAGAAAAGACACAATGCTGTGCAGATCTGGGTGATCATAGATGATTTTATGAAGCTCTTAAAGCAGTGTTTGGACCTACTTATCAGGTCAAAAGCTCCTTATACAGTACAGATGGTCAAACATTAATTACTGATAAAGCCTCCATCCTAAATCGTTGGGCTGAACATTTTCAAAGTCTCTTTAGTGCCAACCGAGTAGTCCAAGGCTCAGCTATCCAACATATGATACAAAAACCGATGAAAAATGAATTGGACATAGCTCCCACTTTGGAAGAGATCCTATAAGGCCATACAGAAGATGAAAAACAGCAAGGCAGCTGGGATTGATGGAATCCCACCTGAAGTTTGGAAAAACGGAGGTCATGCACTCCATGATAAATTCCACGAATTCCTTGTGAATTGTTGCGAAAAAGGGGAACTGCCATCAGACCTCCGAGATGCAGTCATCATCACCCTGTACAAGAAAAAAGGAGCAAAATCCAGTTGCTCAAACTATCGAGGCATAACACTGCTCTCTATTGCTGGAAAAATCCTTGCAAGGATACTCCTGAACAGATTAGTTCCTGCTATTGCAGAAGAACTTCTCCCTGAAAGCCAATGTGGCTTCAGAGCCAATAGGAGTACTATAGACATGGTATTTGCCCTTAGACAACTGCAAGAAAAATGTAGGGAGCAGAACAAGGGTCTCTATGTAACATTTGTCAACCTCACCAAAGCCTTCGACGCTGTGAGAATAAAAGGTCTGCGGCAGATCCTGGAAAGACTAAGATGTCCCCCCAAATTCCTTAAAATGATTATCTTGCTACACGAGGGCCAGCGTGGTCAAGTCAGATATGGTGATACTCTTTCAGAGCCCTTTCTAATAACTAATGGAGTAAAGCAAGGTTGTGTTCTTGCTCCAACTTTATTTACAATCTTCTTTACCATGATGCTCCAAAGGGCTATGGCAGAGCTTGAAGAAGACGACGGCATCTATATATGTTACTGTACTGATGGTAGCTTGTTTAACTTAAGCTGTCTGAGGGCTCACACTAAGACTCTAACCTGTCTAGTCCGTGAACTGCTCTTCGCTGATGCTGCTGCCCTTGTTGCCCACACAGAAGCAGCTCTGCAGAGCCTAACATCCTGCTTTGCAACAGCTGCAGAGCTGTTTGGGCTAGAAGTCAACCTGAAGACAACAGAAATTCTTTATAAGCCTGCACCACAGGACGAACGCCACCATCCCCACATTGCCGTCGGCAAATCTGTGCTCAAGTCTGTTCAGCAGTTCACCTACCTGGGAAGCATCATCTCCTCAGATGCCAAGACTGACAAAGAGATTGATCACAGATTAGCAAAGGCATATAGTGCATTTGGAAGACTTCACAAAAGAGTCTGGAGCAATAAACACCTGAGGCAAAGCACAAAAATCAGTGTGTATAGAGCCATTGTACTGTCTATCCTCCTTTATGGATCTGAAACATGGGTCATCTATCGCCACCACCTACAACTCCTCGAACGCTTTCATCAGCGCTGTCTACGCACCATCCTAAATATACACTGGACTGACTATGTGACGAATGTTGCTGTCCTTGAGCAAGCAGGGATCACCGGCATTGAGGCCATGATATTGAGAACACAGCTGCGCTGGGCAGGGCACGTTTCTAGGATGGAGGACCATCGCCTCCCAAAAATAGTACTCTATGGTGAACTTGCCACGGGTCAGCGTAAGAGGGGTGCTCCAAAAAAGCGATACAAGGACTCTCTGAAGCAACATCTCAGGCTTGGCCAAATTGATCACCAACAGTGGTCCGCCCTGGCCTCACATCGGCAGGCATGGAGACGCACTATCCACAATGCTGCAGCCTTATTTGAGAACTCACGCCGAACAAGTCTTGAAGAGAAACGACAACACAGAAAGAATCACAACCCAAAAACATCACCCAAGGAGACCTTCTGCTGTGATTTCTGCAACCGGACTTGTTTATCTCGGATTGGCCTTTTTAGTCATCAGCGCGCTTGGAGAAAGCGCGGGATGAGTCCTTCCTGAATCTTCGTTTGCGAAGAAAAGCCAGAGAGAGAGAGTTTGTATTTAATGGATGCTCACAAATTTCCTACGGTCTACTTTAGTCACTTCACAAGAAGGTACAGTCTTTATTTTACAGTTTTATTTCTTTTTTATCTAGATGCAAACAAAGCCATGCAGAAATTTTTTAAATGCTTGATTTCTTTTGTTAATAAACATTTAAAATTGAAAAAGGGAACCCTTAACACACATTAGCTAACACACATTGGAAACTGCTTAATGCAGTGTAGATGTGTAAATTGCTATTCCTTAAAACAATTTGTAAGCTGCTCTGATAGCCTTGTGGCTGAAGAGCGGGGTATAAATAAATAAAATAAAAATCAACAGGGGCTAACCTTCAGCAATTATAGAAAGCATCTCCTCCCTTGCTTTCCTGCAGTTTGCGGATGTTCAATGTCGGTACTGGCCCAGCGAAACGGTTCTCCTACTTCTTCCTCATTAGATGTTTCTGTTAATGGGACTAGGATATAACTGTATTGCTGGCTATTTTTTTTTTTTTTTTTAGTTTCAGCAGTTAATTGTTCTACTAGAGGAAATTACTGTGTAATAGATGCACTGTATAATTTGCGAACCTCACCTATTGGTTATTGTGCTGAGAGTAAAGTACAATAACTTTTACTTATACAGATTTTAAAAATAGTGCATCTTACTTCTATGTTATGTGGTCCTGGCACCGTTACATGTAGTTTCATTACCTTTATCGCCAATCTCCATCTCTAATTGTATGGACGGACCTGGGGAAATGTGTCCAAGGGAGGCCGAAGACCCTACTTCTTTATTTGTATCTTGATGTCCATGCAAACAAAGAAAATAACAATACAGTAGAAAGCAACATACTGGCTGTTAACATTTCAAAATTTAACACTGTACATCCCAGTAGAACAAATCATGGGCAATACAACCTTGCTAATATGTATAAATTCCATATCTTGAAGGACTTTTTTGGACATCTCAAATACACCGCAAGCAGCCTTGTTGCGTTATGAGGCTGCTGCGCTGCAGGGCGTCACTTTTGGATAACGCTTTCCCCTGCCGGTACTGTTGCGGTACCACGGGGACATTTGAGCGTTATATTTTGCCGGTTTTTAATCACAATCAACTTTCGTGCGGGAAGGACAGCACATGGCAGCACAGGGTGCGGGGAAGGGGTAGCAAGTGCAGGGAGGGCGGTGCGAGTGGGGGCAGGGCTGTGCAAGTGCTGGTAGGACAGTACAGTGTGCGGTAAGCGTGGTGCAAGTGTGGGTAGGATGGCATAGGGTGCAAGGAGGGCACTGTGAGTGCAGGGAGGGTGGCACAGGGTGCAGGAAGGGTGGTGCAAGGGCAATGAGGGCAGCACATGGCGGCATGGGGTGCAGGGAGGGTCGTGTGAGTGCAGGGAGTGCAGCACAGGGTGGCACGGGGAGTGGGGAGGGTGGAACATGGTGGTACTGGGTGCGGGGAGGGTGGTCTGAGTGCAGGGAGGGTGGCACAGGGTGTGGGGTGGTTGGCACGTGGCAGCATGGAGTGCAGGGAGGGTGGTGTGAGTGCAGGGAGGGCGGCACGGGGTGTGGGGAGGGTGGAACATGGTGGCATGGGGTGTGGGGACAGTAGTGTGAGTGCAGAGAGGGTGGCACATGGCGGCATGGGGTGCGGGGAGGGTGGTATGAGTGCAGGGAGTGCGGCTCAGGATGTGGGGAGGGCAGGACAGGGTGTGGGGAGGATCGTGTGAGCGCAGGGAGGGCCGCATGGGGCGGCATACGGTGTGGAGAGGGTAGTTTGAGTGCAGGGAGGACAGCACAGGGTGCAGGGAGTGCGGTGTAAGTGTGGGGATGGTGACATGGGGTTTGGGGAGGGCGGAGTGAGTGCAGCACAGGGTGGCATGGGATGCTTGGAGGGCGGTGGGAGTGCAGGGAGGGTGCTACAGGGTGGCACGGGGTGCAGGGAGGGCAGTGCAAGTGCGGGGAGGGTGTGCGAGGGCGGGGAGGGTGACATGGGGTAGTGGCATGTGTACTGGGGTGGGGTGTAGCGCACGGGGGGGGGAACGGTGCATGTTACACTGGGTATAGCTAGTAGACATTGAAATGCGGTCTCAGCAAATTTAAATCGAAGTAACAGATCAAGTACTCATAAACACCTAACAGTGTCTCCATGGATCATTTAGTTAGAAAAACAGAAACATGAACACCTCCCACAAATGAAAAACCTGACACATTAATTAGCATTTCCATAGAAAAAAGTTGATGTTATCAGAATTTGATACCATGCCAGTAGTGGTGACTCTGAAGATTAAGTCGCATACCTTTCAATGCACCTCCTCAAAGAAAAAAGACCCCTCCGTTTCATGAGACGGGAAAAAACATATCTTAGAATGGCCTGTCTCCACTGGTTTCTGTGTCTCTCCCTCTCTACAAAATAATGCAAACAGTTCCCAATGAGGAAAAAAAAAACATAATCAGAAAATTGTCATCTTCAAGAGAAGCACCTGTATCCATTTTGTCAGGTTCTCAGCAATCTGCAGAGCAGTGATAGGGTCGACGTTATTACATGACAACGTGACAAACAGTTTTGTACAAAACATCGAAGTCTCGCTAGGCTCAGAAAGAAGCTACAGACCTAAACAAAAATGGAAACTTCTAACCTCATGAATGTAAACACGCATGTCAACCATTACCGATTCTGTAATAATAGAAGCTCTGCTGTGAAAGGGATCGCCCGAGATAATGTAACACAATCGTTATTTTTTTCTTTTGTTCCCAAAATGGAATGAATCCAAAGTGTGAAAATTATGAACTGATATTATCACGCAATCATGGTACGTGCAAATGAAATTGTGATAATTCCAAAATAGTCCTGCTTTCTTTTATTCTGTTATTACTCCAGAATAATTCAACAGTGTGAAAATCTCCTTAGTGTTTCATATTTTATGTTTTTATATTATCTGTATACTCCCCAGAGGATTCTGGTTACTGGCCAATAAAGCTAATAAATAAGCTATATCCACTCCTTCACTCAGGAGATTATCAGATGCTGCAAAACCCGCATGATTATGACGTTATGGTAGTGTGAATGGTTTCCGCTATCGCGCAATGTCATATTCATGTGGTCAAACTGTGCTCCAGCCACAAATGAGGCGTTGCTTTTAATTGGTGGGACAAGCCATCAATAGCTCTCAATATCACTTTTTTTTCATGGTATTGAAGACCATGCGAAAACACGTCCCTCTGTAATCGCAAGATTACAGTGTGAATGGGCAGTCCTCTTTCCCTCCTCCCTGTTCCTGATGAGAAAACACAGGACACTCTTTTTATGAACTGTCCCGGTTTGTTTGCACATTTTTAGGTTTGTTTAAGTGTTTGTGTGTTCATTTACTTTGCAAATTAAGGGTTTTTTGGTGTTTTTAAGTGTGCTCACATTTTCTTGCAAGAAGTGATGAAAGAACTCCTGAAATCTTGCCCATGCTAAATTACATAAGTAAAATTCCGTTCTTAAAGTGCTAGTGGTGATTGTGTGATAATTCTGTGGCGGTTCTTTCACGTGATTACAGCTAGGTGCAATAATGAGTGTAATAATGCCACTATGTTTCCTCTTTCCTCATTCATGGAATTACTGCATTTTTAGACACTAGTCTGATAAAGTCATCAGTCTTGGTATATTCCACTACCATTTTGATTTCTGCTGAACTTAAATATGTGGTATGTGATATTTTCCCCTATCAGAGAAATCGAAGCAAAACTTAATTATGTAAGAAGTAGTTTAAATTTCAGTGATAGAAGAACAAATCCTTATTATACTAATTCCCTCCAATTTTTTTATGCGAGTATCATCTGACTTTATGTTTTATTTTGATTTGATTTTTAATAGTACATAATATTGATTGAATTTGAATATCCAGAATATTTATTACCACCTGTATGACCACCTGTTTCCTGTGCATTAAACAAGTTTTGTGTTGTCAGGTCTAACAGCATATATAAGAATCCTTGAGACTGATGCACTAGTTGGATTCTTTAGAGCTGCATCTTTGTCTCCTGCAGTTGTTCATGACATTGTGAATAAAAAGGTGTAAGAGGCAGTTTCTGCTTGCCTTTGCATGTCCTGGAAAATCCTAATTGAGAAAACAGGAAATTCTACTGGTTTCTCCCTCTGCCCTGCAGATTTTAAAAACAGGAGGAGGAACTGGTAGGTTTTGTGCTAATTATTTGATAGGACCTAGGAGTATTTGCTTTCAGAACACTCACATCACGTTGAGCTTATGGGTTGTACATTAGTGTAAATGATGATATGCTGGCTGAATTTGTCTATCATATATGACACTGGACAATCTAGCTATTTATTATGTCATTGGTACAAAATATATGGCAAAATAGCTGTATTGCCTACTGTTTCCCAGGTTAAAAGCTGGAGTAAGGGCTTGTCTACACTAGGGGGGAAGGTTTTAATGGACTTCCACCCTACAGCCACCCATCTGTCACTCTGCAGGGACATCGGGAAGATCACACCTGTCCATGCATCCGCAGGTTGCTTGGGTCCACTGCAGCTGCTTTTCCCCATCAGCTCCCTGGCAGAGCCAAGACAGATTTTGTCTGGCAGGCACTGCATTTCACATGTCTGGCTGCCTCGTTTGCCTCTGAGCAAGCACTGCAGGCCAGCAGCAGCAGCAGCAGCTTTCTTCACTGCTCCGGGCCAGGAACTGGCCTGAACATTAAGGGAAATGGCAGAAATTGGCAGGCAGCAATCTATCCTGCCTCCCCCTGCCCTGAATTCGGGCAAAAACACTAGAGTTTCCTGCAAACTCTGGAGCAAACTGAATTTTAAAAATCTGGGTTATGGCTGGTAATACCCTGAGTTTTGTGCAGATAGAATCATACATCATGTGGTCTCATTGCACCAGATTTGGGGATAAAGCTGTACGCTGTGTGGCCTTATTGTACCAGATTTGGAAGCGGCGGTTATGGGTTTATTGCTGGCCGTGTGTAGTAGGCACCTTTTAACCTGGCAAATTTTGAGAAATTGTGTCCAACTAAGCATTCCTTTGAGCCAGCATGGTGCAGTGGCTTGAATGTTGTACTACTGTTCTGGAGACCAGGGTCTGAATCCCACTCAGTCATGAAAACCCACTGAGTGACTTTGGGCAAGTCACACACTCTCAACCTCAGAAAACCCCATGATAGGGTTGCCTTAGGGTTGCTATAAATCGGAAATGACTTGAAGGCAAACAACAACAACAACAACAACTATTCTTTGTCTAAGAACATTGTATGAAATTCATGGGGACGCCATAAGTTGACAGAGGGCTTGAAGGCACATATAAGTGCCTAATATATCCTAGTAGCCACTATTGTTTATTTATTTAATTTATATCCCATTTTCTCCCAAATGGGACTCAAAGCAGCTTACAATATAAATTAAAACAGAACAGCTAAAATAACGTGGAGTACAAAAGTTTAAAAAGTATTTAATCATATATCTAATTAAAACACTACCTGTAAAACATTAAAACACTTGAACTACATCTCTCTCTCTCTCTCTCTCTCTCTCTCTCTCTCTGGCTTTTTTGAACAGCACACCTAATTGCATATTCCTCTGTCCTGTTTAGTTAAGGCTGAAGATCTGTTTAGACAGGAAAGTCTTTGCCTGCTCATGAAAAGACAACAGAAAGGGGGCAGATTGAAACTACTACTTATCCTTATTTCTTTAATTATACAACACATAATTGGAAAATAGTTTGTGAATATATAATCATGATTGTTAACCCCCTTTTAGCCTTCTTAACCACTTCAGTTTTCAGGGTGGTTTTTAGAAGCCTAATAATATCATAGAGAGCCATCGTGCTGTAGTGGTTTGAGCATTGGACTATGACTCTGGAGACCAGGGTTCGAATCCCCATTCATTGATGTCTACCGACTGGGTGACCTTAGCCATGTCATTCCCTCTCAGTCTCAGAGGAAGGCAATGGCAACCCCCCTCTGAACAAATCTATTTCATTTTATTTATATGTCCTCTCTAAACAAATCCTATTTTATTATTTTATTTTATTTATGTACCACCTTTCTTCTGGAGTGGGACCCAAGGCAGCTCACAAATGAAATCAATTAAAACCTAACAATTCAAACCTCATTTAAAACAATATAAAATTATGTTCAAAAGATACAAAAGTTAAAAACATAAATAACATAAATAAACAACAGCATGCACTCCAATAAAAAGCCTCCCTGAAAGTGATTAGATATTAAAAGCCAGCTTGAACAGAAATGTATTTGCCTGCTGATGAAAGGAAAGCAGGGAGGTGGCCAGCCTAGCCTCCCATGGAAGAGCATTCCATCTTGCCAAGAAAACCCTGTGAGAGGGTTGCCAGAATTCAGAAATGACTTGAAGGCACACAACAATAATAATATCATGCATTTGTATTATTTCTACAGAAGGGTTTGCTCATATTGTTTTGTGTGGGAGTTTGGAGGGGAAGGCCCAGAGTTCTGATTCAGTGCCTACCTAAAATGACTGAATATGGATAGTGAGGGAGCTGCTGCAACAGCTGTGGTATGTTTGTTTTCTTGCCAGAGGAATGTGCAGGTTGGTGGCCTGTTGGAAAAGAAGGTCTAGCAACCTGAGGCCTATATATCTACTCTTCAGTACATTAGGGAACACAAGGTTTTCTTGGCTAGAGTGGAACAGACTGGATGAGGAACACACAAGCGATGTCTCTGAGGCGATCAGTTCCCAAACACAGGCGTTACTCCTAAGAAGTGGGGGGGGGAGGTGTCTTAGGAGAGACCCACCCATGATGCCAAAATCTCTATTGTTGTCTGGGGGAATTCTTAACCCAAATGGAAGCCTGTGAGAGGCGGGTAACTTTGGGGATGTTTTCACCTATGTATACTAGTACAAACTGTAAGGAACATTCCAGTAAGTGAAATAAAGTATTTTTATTGGAAAGAACACAAAGTGAACTCACACATGCAACACATGTTCCTAACAACCATACAAGGCTAAAGCAGAGTGAGGATTAGAGATGGAGAGATTCAGGAATATAAAGAGATTGTTACCAGTCTGGAAGAGTAGAGTTTTGTGCAGCAAAGATACTCAGACAGGTGTCTGAAGGTGGCACAGGAGGTTCCAATCTGGGGCGTGCCAAGAAGGAAAGTCTCTGGGTTCATCCACCATAACACACTTTACTATTGTCAGGGGGCTAACATTTATATTCATTTCATATCCTGAAGGGGTACTCTGGTTATGACAAAGCTGGATGTCTTTCCCACAGGATAGACAAAGGAAACCCAAACTCAACTGATTGCTTTAATGGCTGGAATATAGGAATTGATGGGTTTACGACAACTTCGTAAGATTGGACAGGAGGGATTTTAGGAGTTACTTCTGTAGGAATAGATTTGGGAATGGTCACTTAATTGTTTAAGTGAATGAATCATTGTTGAGGTGCCCAGGACTGGAAGAAAGGATTAGCACATACTTCATTAATGACTATTTCCTAGGGGGCTTTCACAGAATCCTAAGACACATCTCAAGTCATGACCTCCAGCTGACCTTTTTGGTTTGCCTCAGCTGACCTGACCCTGAAAAGTGCTCAATATTCCAATTATGAGATATCGTGGGGAAGGGGTAGTAGGGCATACTAACACAGGAGGTACACATTTGGAGGAATATGACACTTAGAAGAAGTAGAAGGACTAGGGATCACTGTGAGTTTGGAGCTACAGGATTGATTTGAAGATCTCTCCCTTATCAGAGATTATGAAGAACAGGAATAAGGGCAACTGTTCCAGTCCGCAGAGAATGTGCAGGTGATTTTGCAAAATTTAATACATGGAATGGCCCCTGCCAATCCCCAGAGGAAACATGTGATGGTAGCAGGGGATTCACTGCTGAGTGGTTTGCAGGCCTGACAAGCAGTGGTTTGCAGGCCTGACAAGATGTCTTGAGAGGTGTGCTGTCTCCCTGGGGAAAAATGTGTGATATAACAGAGAGGCTGACAAGACTTTTGAAACCCACCAACTGGTACCCCTTCCTTTTGGTCCATGTGGGAACCAATGACACTGCAAGGCATAGCCTTCAGGATATCACAAGGGATTATAAAGCACTAGGTAGGAAGATGAATGACCATGATGCATAGGTTGTCATTTTGTCTCTCTTCCCAGTTGATGGACAGAACCCAGGAAGGGAGAAAAGAATAGTGGAGGTGAACAAGTGGTTCCACAAATGGCACCACTGGGAACGGTTTGGCTTCTTGAATTATGGTCTGTGGTGTCATGATATGGACTTCTGGCAAGGGATGGGTTGCACCTCACAGCAGTTGGCAGGAATATTTGTGCTAAAAGGCTCAAAAATCTGATCAGGGGCACTTTAAAACTGAGTTGTGTTGTGGAGGACAACAGAACTTTTTCAAACAGGGAACCCCACCCCTCCAGGAGGTCAGGAGAAGAATGGGGCTGTTGTGCTTACAGAGTCCCATTTCAGACAGCCCCATCCTCCTCCTGACCTTTCCCCATGCTTCCTCCGTGCTGCCAGTGCGAGAAACATGCCTCTTTTATTAATGGAGAACCCCTGTCAATAAAAAGTGGTACCCGCAGCACGGGGGAAGGTTGGGAGGAGGACAGAGCAGGACGTCGTCGTCTGAAACGGGGCTCTGTAAGGAATTCAAACGTGACAGCCCCGTTCTTGTCCTGATCCCCTCTTGTTTTCCCCCTGCTTGAAAAAGTCCACAGTATTCTTGAGGGCTGGGTGCCAGTTACACGGCAAGTTTTGTCACGGGGCTTACCGTGACTTCCTGATACCGTATTTGTCCCTTGCTGTTTATATGATTTTTGTCACTCTTCTAGAAATCCTGGATGCTCCCGTGACTGATATTTACATGACAAAAGTTCCTTTTTTTTATTTTGGGTCCTGTGCTGCTATATCCCGTGTTTTTCCTGTTTACACACATTTAGCGTACCGGGATATTTTTTGGCTGTCAATCAAGGATGTGATTACTCGTTTTTTCACAGTTTGAGCTACGTGTTTCTGGTTCTTCTTCCTACCACAGATGCAGCGATTGACTACATTTTGAACAAAGAAGGACATCACATGTTCTTTTGATGTACCTCTTCTCCTATCCAGCACTTTATGGCAACATGGAGGCGAGCACATCGGCAGCTCTGGCTACCGCTGCCCATTTGCGGTTATCTGTTTTAGCTCTGAAGAGGCGGGCAATCATCAGACATAAGAGAAGGATGCTTCTTATTTTCCTGATCCTTCTCCATTCCCAAACTATAGAATTGGCTATTTTCCGTCCACAGTGTATGCACTTTTGTGGCCGTGGACCCACCGGAGGTTCTGATGCATGTTCATCCCAACCAGCGGAAGTGACGTTGGTGGGTGTACCCGACAACAAAGGAGTGGTGGGAGAAATTTGTGATGAACATCTGGTTGGACGAACAATGGATAATGTACTTCCGGATGCCTCAGTTCCTCTTCATGCGTCTTGCCGAGATACTCCATCCAGAGATTGCAATGTCAGACACAAACATGAGGAAAGCCATCCCTGTGGAGAAGAGATTTGCTATAGCCTTTTCCTTCTCACCCACTGCTGCTCGTATGGGGCTGTTTCCCAGTTATTTGGTGTCGGAAGAGCAACTGTGTGTAAGATTTTCGTGGAGGTTGTCCTTGCTATGGAGAAGGTTCATCTAAAGCAGACGGTATTCCTCAGAGATCATAGAAAGGTAATTTTTTTAAAATAATTTATTTCCTTGTGAAAATTCGGCTACTCACATTTATTCCTAAGAGTAAACAAAATTCAATCTGCATGTCCTGCTGTGAAACCAAAGTGATAACATATATACCTTCCCTACTGTTCTGTTGTGGCAACTGGATATCATGCCAAAAGCATCTGCAATATTTATGTCTGTACATAGGTGTTTAATCGAAAACTCATGTTTCCGTGATCTAATATTTTCCTTTTCTTTGGCTTTGCAATTTTTAGGTAATAGATGCCTTCGCAGTAATGGGATACCCACAAGTGGTTGCTTGCTTAGATGGACCATGTTAATATAATTCCCCCCATCCGGCAAGGAGACAAATTTATCAACAGGAAGAATAGGTACAGCATTCTTCTACAAGGGGCTTGTGATCATAGAGGAGTTTTTATTGACGCGGAGATCGGTTGCAGCGGGAAGAATCACGATGCCCGAATGTTAAGGAACTCTGTTTTTTTTCGAGACAATTGAGACTGGCAACTTTGTGCCTGGTAATCCAACAATAACAATTATGGGGAAACAGGTAGTGCCATTAACTCTTGTTGATGGTGCATATCCAGTAAGGAATTGGCTGCTGACACCTTATAGAGGAACAACAAATGCCAGAGACTGTACAATAGGTACCATAACAAAATTTGATCTACCGTGGAGAGGTGCTTCGGCCGTTTGAAATCAAGATGGAGGGCTTTAAAATACTGTATTGAGGTTGCTGAGGAGAATCATGTGTGTTCTGTCATATGTGCATGTGTTATTCTACACGATATATGTGAATCCAAAGGTAGTATCCTTGATGATCCTCATCGACGTGTGCAAAGGTTTGTACTTGACACGCTTGGAGCCCCGATGGTTAATAATGATGCTGTGGAGAAGGAGTGGGGGGAGGCCGTTCGCAACACTTTGGAAAGAATATTTTTGGCTTGAACATCATTGGGGGGGAATAAGTAACTTTACTGTTTCTTTTGTATCATTTCGTGAAATACATGAACTTCTGTTGAATAAAATCATCTAATTTTTAAAGGTGAACTGCATTAGCTTTGCCCTTCTTAAATCGCATCTCACTTTTCCCTCTGGTACATTAGCAGTGTTCTTTCCCTTAGAATTATGAATGTCTCCATCACACTTTATGGCCAGTTGAAGTATACCTTGAAAAGTAGGTCAGACTGGCTACAAGTTTATTTTAAAACAATCAGCCAGATTCGATACACTGTTATGGTTTGGGTGGTTAAAGCAATTGGAGGGATTTTGCAAGGGATTAGGCTTTCTGGTAAAGGATCCAGACACTGCCGAATTCCTTTACAAAGTTTCCTCCGCTAATTCACCAATCGATTAGGCTACACAATTTAAACTTTAAAAAGTTAAGGTTATTCCTAACACCATAGGCTTATTTAAAAAATGAAATGGTCAACTTGAAAACTTACAAACTTGAGTTTCCGCATCCTGCCACATGGTGTTACGATGGCTGAAAGGGGGAGAGGACGTGCCAGGCCGGGTCGGCACATCGCCTACTAGGGCACCAGGGAGACCAACCTGCTTTTGGAATCCCTGGCCCAGCAGGCCAGTGCACCAGACTGGCTGATGCATTCCTCTAACCGGAGGACCCGTAACTTCTTTGTGGAGGCAGCACGGTTCCTCTGGTCGAGGGGCTACACCAGCCCTGGTGATGCTCTTTCAGAGCCCTTTCTAATAACTAATGGAGAGAAGCAAGGTTGTGTTCTTGCTCCAACTTTAGTTACAATCTTCTTCAGTATGATGCTCCAAAGGGCTACGGCAGAGCTTGAAGAAGAAGACGGCATCTATATAAGTTACTGCATTGATGGTAGCTTGTTTAACTTAAGCCATCTGAGGGCTCGCACAGAATAGCAAAGGCACATAGCGCATTTGGAAGACTTTACATAAGAGTCTGAAGTAATAAACACCTGAGGCGAAACACAAAAATCAGTGTGTACAAGCCATTCTACTGTCTATTCACCTATTGCCACCACTTACAACTCCTCGAACACTTCCATCAGCGCTGTTTACGCACAATCCTAAATATACACTGGACTGACTATGTGACGAATGTTGCTGGGGCGAGGTGCGGTTTTGGCATCCATCGCTTAAACTGCACAGGTAAACGGCCAGGAGAACAATGGAGATGTATCTTCAAATTTTGGGCAGGTCAGAAAAGGGGCAGGTAGACCTCCCACTTACTGGCCAGAGCCTGCCCATGGTCAGGGCAATTTCCGTTCATCTCTTGTGTCCGTGATATCTTGTCACGGGCTGTTTACATTTCCGATTTTCTGAATCCTCCAGTGACTTTTTTTAAAAACCGGCACAACCCGTGGGATTGAAAGTCCCGCAGATTGAGAGACAAATAGTGGCCCCCCTTCCGAAAAACACATGTCTGACACCATGTACGTGTAAACAGCCAAGGATCGACACGAATTCTTCCCAGAACATTTTCATCATGTAAACGGCACCCAGGAGTTCATCAAGTGCTGGAGATAATAGCCCAACTAGAAATAACTGGCCAAATAGCAGAAGAACCCAACCATGGGAGGAAAAAACTTAAATAAGCCACTAGGAGGAATGTGCAATGGTCTTAGATGACTCTACACTAATGCACAGAGTATGGGAAATAAACAAGGTGTACTTGATTTCTTAACACAGCAAAGCAAATATAAATAGGCATCACTGGAACCTGGTGGGATGACTCTCATGATTGGAAAGTAGTAATAGTGGGGTATTACTTATTTCAGAGAAACAGACCAGACAGGAAAGGAGGAGGAGTAGCATTATATGTCAAGGATGTTTATACCCGCGAAGAGATCCATGACTTAAATCCTGGAAGCCAGGCTGAGAGCATATGGATAAAATTTAAGGGAGAGAGAAACAATGGGAATATTGTGTGGGTCTACTACAGACCCCAAGCCAGACTGAGGATGTGAAGTATGCCTTTCTAGAATAGATGATGACAGATTTAGAAAGGAGATATGTAGTAATGGGAGATATTTGTTGGAGGTCAAACTCTGCCAAGACTATAAGGTTGAACAAATTCCTCACTTGCATCGCAGACAATTTCATTGTCCAGAAGGTAGAAAAGGCAATCAGGGGATCAACTCATTTAGAACTGATCCTAACCAACAGTGATAACCTGGTTAATGGGGTGAAAGTGGCAGGATCCTTAGGTGGCAGTGACCATGTTCTCCTGGAGTTTGTGATACAGTGGAAAGGGGAAGCCAAGCTTAGTCAACACACATTCTAGACTTTAGCAAAGCTGATTTCCGTAAACTTAGGGAAGTACTGGGTGTGATCCTGTGGTCAGGAATACTCAAAGAGAAGGGAGTTCATGATGGATGGGAGTTTCTTAAAGGCACAACTTCAGACAAATCCAATGAGAAGTAAAAATGGGAGGTGTCTAAAAATCCCAGGATGGATGTCTAAAGAACTTTCAACTGAGCTAAAATTTAAAAGGGGCATGTACAAGAAATGGAAAAGGGGGAAATCATCAAAGAGGAATTCAAACGAATACCTGGCACATGCAGGGAGAGAGTCAGAAAAGCTAAAGAGCAGAATGAGCTCAGGCTTGCTAGAGAGGTTCAAAACAATTAAAAAAGAGAGGCTTTTTTGGTTATGCCCATAACAAAAGGAAGAACAAGGAAATGGTAGGGCTGCTCTATGGAGAAGATGGAGAAATGCTAATGGGACAGAGAAAAGGCAGAACTACTCAACACCTCCTCTGCCTCAGTCTTCTCCCAAAAGGAAAACAGAGTCCAACCTGGGGGGTAATGGAGCAGATAATGCAGTAAGGGAATTGTAACAATGAATTGGTAAAAAAGTAGTACAGGAATACCTGGCTATTCTAAATGAATTCATGACTCCAGGACCAGCTGAACTACATCCAAGGTTATTAAAAGAACTGGCAAAAGTACTCTCAGAACCACAGGCAATAATCTTTGGGAATTCCTGGAGAACAGGAGAAGTCCCAGCAAACTGGCGGGGGGAGGTAACTGTTGTTCCCATCTTCAAAAAGGGAAAAAGAGAAGACCCAAACAATTGTCACCCAGTCAGTCTGACAATACCAGGAAAGTTACTAGAGCAGATAATTAAACAGACTATCTTTAAGCACTTAGAAAGGAATGCCATAATCACTAAAAAACAAAATGGGTTTCTGAAAAACAAGTCATGCTAGACTAACCTTATCTCTTTTTTCTGATAGCGTTACAAGCATGGCCAACTTTATTTACAATCTTTACCAACTTTATTTACAATCTTCTTCAGCATGATGCTCCAAAGGGCTATGGCAGAGCTCGAAAAAGAAGACGGCATCTATATACGTTATCGTATTGATGGTAGCTTGTTTAACTTAAGCCGTCTGAGGGCTTGCACTAAGACCCTAAACTATCTAGTCCGTGAGCTGCTCTTCGCTGATGATGCTGCCCTTGTTGCCCACACAGAAGCAGTTCTGCAGAACCTAACATCCTGCTTCGCAACAGCTGCAGAGCTGTTTGGGCTGGAAGTCAAACTGAAGAAAACGGAAGATCTTCTTCATGGTCTCTGTGAATCACACAGTTGGGTTTATTCCTGCGCCTGCGCAGTGCCTACGGAACCTTCTAGCATCGCTAGGCAGAATGTGCATTGATACATTTTTGGTGGTAACTCCGCCTACAATAACGGTCCCTTAAAAGGCTCTCCCGCCTAAATCCCCTCAGTTCCTTTTTTTCCGCCGCGCTAGCAGCTTGGAAGGAACCTTCACATTGCTTACTTTCGTTTTCTCATACTGACTCGGACTGGCTTTTGGATTTCCCTCTTCGCATTGTGTTTTTTGCTATCGGTGATTTGTGGCTTGACTTGGATTCCCTGACAACGACTCTGACTCTCCCTCGGATTTGGTTACGGACTCTGATTTCAGGTTTGACCGCTTACTCTTGATGACGCCTATTCTTATTCCTAATATGGCTGCGAAAACCGGCTTTAAGCGCTGTGTTGTGTGCCAGGCTAAGCTCCCCAGCTCCGATGGCCACTCTCGGTGCCTCATTTGCCTGGGAGAAACGCACAACGTGGATGCGTGTGTGCATTGTAAGGCCTTCACGCCTCAGGCCAGGAAACACCGATCCTCGAGGCTTAAGTCCTTTCTGTATGAGAAGGCCCTCATCCCGTCGACTTCTTCGATGCCGGCCGTATTTACTGGGGTTCCACCACGGGGAAGGTCCCCCGCTCCAAAGTCCCCCCAGTCACCGCCTGCCAAGCGTCGACGCTCCTGAAGCCCATCTTGGAGACAATCTGTTGCTTCAGATCCAGAGGCCGTTCTTCACTCCCATAAACACGCCACGCATTCATCTTCTGGCGGTCGAGCCTCCTCGGATTCAGGCGCTGGGAGCACTGGGGACTGTCCTCGGGACCGTGCGAGATCTCGGGATGGAGACCGCACCCGTGAGCCTTCGGACCGCTCTAAGTCTAAGGTCCCTAAGAAAAAGAAAACCAAGCGACCTCGGCATGAGGAACAAGAGGAGGAGTGCTCTCGGGCCCGAGGACCTTTGCCGCCTACAGCTGCAACGGCGTCCGCTTCGGAGACCCAACCCCCCTGGCAGGGTCAGACGCCTCCTCGGGATCGAGACGTGGGGACCGAACCCCGTCCTAAATCGCCGACTCCGACTCCCTCTCGAGGTCGTTGAAGTAGAGGTGGGCTCAGCTGATGAATCCGCCGAAGTCGTGCATGCCCACGGGCTTTCTCCAACCCTCTGCGTCTCCAGGTCTGAGCTGCTCCGGGACTCCTCCACCAGCCGGGGAGATCCTGACGTGCTTCACCATTTCGACGAACCCAGGCCTTCAACCTCTAGGGCTCGAGAAGATGAGCATGCATATAGCGCCTATGAAATGGCCAAGTCAGCTTTTGCTACGCCGATACCCTTACCTCAGACCTCGATCTCTGCAGGGGACCGAGTGTTTCATCTCACCTCGGAGGCTGCTGTCTTACACTCCGTGGCTTCATCCCCACCTCGTCTGTCCTTCCATGGGCGAGATAAAGATACCGTCTTTGGGAAGGAACCGTCAAGACCTTTGCTGAAAGACACTAGTTGCCAAGTGTCCCCCTTTCGGCCCTTGCCTCCGCTACCTCCATCTCCGCCACCTCGCACGACATCCCTTCGGGACCCACGCCACTCTCCACCTCTGACGTCTGACTCTTCGGTTTCTTCTGAGTCTTCTGAAGAATATCAGCCATATGTACCGTCCCCCCAACCCTATCTTCTGGATGAGGACTCCTCGTCTCCTACCGACGATGTCCGTTCCTTTGCGGAGCAAGTCATGAGGATGTCTCATGCCCTTGAGCTGAAGGTCGCAGAGAAGGAGACAGAGCCCGTGGATCCGATCTATCAGAGGATCAAATCAAAGGCACCTCCAACTGCCAATATCCCGGTCCTGCCGTCCCTCTCAAAGCTGACGCAGAACTCGTGGGAAAACCCGTCCTCTATTCCTTCGACCTCGAAGCGGATCGACAGACTCTATTGCGTCTCCGGGGACGGTATCGATTGGCTCAGAGAACACTCTAAGCCCAACTCGGTCGTCGTAGAGGCAGCCCAGCCTCGGAGGCAGCGTCGTGCCCATTCCACCCCCCCTGACACCGAGGGCAGGAAGCTGGATATCATTGGCAAGAAGCTGTACTCTGCCGCTGGGTTGAGTTTTCGTATTGCCAACTACGCGGCCTGCATGGGGGCTTATCAGCAGGTGTTGTGGGAGAGGATGCTGCCCCTCATCCAGGACTTGCCTGATGAAAGAAAACGACTAGCGGAGGCTATTCAATCTGAGGCCCAACTTCTAGCGGGCCAGCAGATGAACTCTGCAAGACATGTTGCTGACTACGCAGCAAAGACAGTGGCGGGCTCCATTGCCCTAAGGCATCACGCTTGGCTCTGGTCGTCGGGTCTCTCACCCCAGGCGGCTGCCACCATTGAAGATATGCCATTTGATACCACAGGCCTCTTCAATGCGTCGACGGATGAAAAACTTGAATTCACGCAGAAGATGAGGACTACTGCCAGAAAATACGGTATGCCATCGGCCTCATCTTCTGCATATCGCCCTAGACACCGCTCGGGATGGAGCACCTACTCCCTTAGCCAGCCATACCGGAGAGATAGCACCCCTCAGACCTCCAGGCGCTCTCAGTTTCAACAACCAGCTTCCTCTGCTTCCGCGGTGAGGAGTCAGGGTTCCACGTCCCGGTACCGCGTGTTGTCCAAACACAGGCCCAAGGACCAGGGCAGAAAACGGTTTTAATTGCGAAGCCTTATTTTGATGTTTGCATTTTCTTTCAGAACCCCCTGTTCGGAAGCCGCCTGTCACTGTTCCAGGAAGCCTGGTCCTCCATAACATTGGACCGCTGGGTACTGCAAATAGTACGACAGGGCTACTGGATCAAGTTCGACGAACTGCCTCCGACAGGCCGGACATACTCCACGCCTCCCTCCCCTCCCCTGATCGAGGAGATACAGACCCTTCTCCAGAAAGGGGCCATCGAACCCGTGCCTCCCGAGCAACTTCACTGCTGCTTTTTCTCCAGGTACTTCCTGGTACCGAAGAAGGACGGAGGCCTCCGTCCTATCCTCGACCTCAGGGAAGTGAATTGGTACATCACCCCGAAGAAATTTCGGATGACCACGCTTGCCCTCATCCTCCCTCTCCTCCAGCACGGGGATTGGTTTGCATCCATCGATCTCAAAGATGCCTACTTTCACATAGGTATTCACCCTGCACACAAGAGGTTCTTGGTGTTCCAGATTGGGACCGATACCTACCAATTCCGGGTCCTACCCTTCGGACTCTCCATGGCACTGAGGGTCTTCACCAAATGCATGGCACCAGTGGCGGCCTTTCTTTGTCAGCACGGAGTCGTTGTCCTCCCATACATCGACGATTGGCTTCTAGTGGCGAATTCGAGGCCCCAACTGGTCAAACACATAGACTTCACCCTGAATGTGTTATACACCCTGGGACTTGTTGTCAACATGGAAAAATCTCAGTTAACCCCGTCACAAACGATCCAGTTTATAGGCGCCCACTTGGATTCAATTTCCACGGCGGCCTATCTGCCTGGGGACCGTTTCAAGACTCTACGATCCCTGATTCATGCTTGTCGTCGATCTCATCGGATTCGAGCGCGCAACGTCCAAGTCCTCCTAGGCCACATGGCAGCCACCACGTCTGTCATTACTCTGGCCAGGCTTCGGTTTTGTCCTCTTCAGCAGTGGTTCCTCAGTGCATTCGATCACGTCAAGGACCCACCAGACATGCTTCTAACCATGCCCCGCTATGTCCAGCGCTCCCTGAACTGGTGGTTGGACCCGACCAACGTCCTCTCAGGCCTCCCATTCGAGCCCCCACAGCCGAGCATCTCTATCACCACGGATGCCTCGCTACAAAGATGGGGTGCCCACCTCGGATCCCACACGATTCAGAGTGTCTGGTCCGACAATGAGAAACTGCTACATATCAATGTACTCGAACTTCTGGCGGTCCAGAAAGCCCTTCGCTCCTTTGAGGTCATGGTGAGGAACAGGACGGTTCTTCTTCTCACAGACAACACATCCGTGATGTATTACTTGAACAAGCAAGGGGGTACCAGGTCCCCTCAGCTCCTTCAACTCACAGTACAGATTTGGGATTGGTGTGTGGAAAGGAACGTCTTCCTGCAGTGCATCCATCTTCCCAGGGACGAGAACACTCTTGCGGATGGACTGAGCCGTTCCAGTTCCAACGTCCACGAGTGGATGCTTCATCGACACGTAGTGTCCGACCTTTTCCGTCGCTGGGGGACCCCTCTGATAGATGTGTTCGCGACTGCCCAGAACACACAGTGCAACCAGTTCTGCTCCAGAGTGCACCACAAGGATTCGAGGGGAGACGCGTTCCTGTACCAATGGAACGGCCCGCTCCTGTTTCTCTTCCCCCCGATCCCTCTTCTGACAAGGGTCATCGCCAAGCATCGCCGAGACCGAGCAGATGCGATCCTCATCACACCCTGGTGGCCTCGACAACCGTGGTTCGCTCCACTGCTTCTACTGTCCGACAGGCACTACCTCCACCTCCCAAGGAGGCCGGACTTACTGACCATCCACCAAGGCAGGGTGAGACATCCAGACCTCAACTCTCTTCACCTGACGGCATGGAGAATCCGCCCGTGACCGCCGTCCTTCCTCAGTCTACTCTTCCGTCACTACTTCCTCCTGAGGTTCAGACAGTTATTGATGCGGCGAGGAAACCTTCCACTCGGAAAGCCTACCTCTACAAGTTGAATCGATTTCAGCGGTTCCTAGCGGACAAAGGACTAACCGTCGAATCCTGCTCGGTGTCGACGGTCCTCCAATTCCTCTTAGACCTATCGAAAGCCGGACTTTTGATTTCATCTCTTCGGGTCTATCTGGCGGCTATCTCCGTTGAGTTTCAGGCTAGGAACTGACCATCTCCTTTCCAGGATCCGGTAGTGAAAAGGTTCCTGAAGGGGTACGTTAACCTTCATCCTCCAGTACTCGATCCCGTGCCATCGTGGAGCCTTGAACTCGTCCTCTCTCAGCTGGTAAAACGCCCCTTCGAACCTATGGCTTCGACCGACCTTCACCTACTAACCTGGAAGACGGCCTTCCTGGTAGCCATCACCTCTGCTCGTCGGGCTGGAGAACTTTGCGCCCTTTGATCGGACCCTCCATATCTCTGCTTCCATAAACATAAGGTGGTTCTGAGACCAGACATTTCCTTTCTTCCTAAAGTAGTCTCCAGTTTTCATCTTAACCAGCCCATCGTTCTACCGGCTTTAATGCAGGATCCGAAGGATGAATTCGAGCGTACTCTCCACTCGATGGATATGCAGAGGGCGCTTGCTTTCTATACACAACGGCCTGCTCCATTCCGACAATCGCCCCAGCTATTTGTCTCCTATGCTGACTCCAAGTGGGGTGCTCCGATCTCGCCGCAGCGTCTCTCGAAGTGGGTGACATCGACCATCGCGCTCTGCTACGAACTGGCCAAGAAGCCGCTGCCCCCACGGATTCGTGGGCATTCTACGAGAGCTGTCTCCGCTTTGACTGTGTTCCTCTCAGGGGTTCCCCTAGAGGACATCTGCCGTGCTGCAACTTGGTCCTCACCATTGACATTTATCTCACACTACAGACTGGACTCTCGTTCTAGGAATGAGGCTGCCTTTGGGAGGGCTGTGCTTCTGTCCTCCATTCAATAAGTGAGTGTAATGATTGTATTCATGTTGAACATATCCATTGCTGTTAGAATTTTGGTGATAATGAGTCAATGTTGCAGAATGTGCAAAAAAAAAAAAAAACCTTGTGGGAAATCCCTTTCAAGGCCTATGTGAGGGGTACTCGTCGACTGGCATACAGGACATACCCTCCTCCAGTGGGGAAGCTTGCTAGTCTACCCAACTGTGTGATTCACAGAGACCACGAAGAAGATGGACAGGTTGCTTACCTGTAACCATAGATCTTCGAGTGGTCTTCTGTGAATTCACACAGACCCGCCCATCCTCCCCTCTATGTCCTACTACTGCACGATTGCTTAATGTTCCTGATGCTGCATATTGCGGCGTAATTCAAGGAACTGAGGAGATTTAGGCGGGAGAGCCTTTTAAGGGACCGTTATTGTAGGCGGAGTTACCGCCAAAAATGTATCAATGCACATTCTGCCTAGCAATGCTAGAAGGTTCCGTATGCACTGTGCAGGCGCAAGAATAAACCCAACTGTGTGAATTCACAGAAGACCACTCGAAGATCTATGGTTATAGGTAAGCAACCTGTCCTTCTCTACCAGCCTGCACCACAGGACGAACACCACCATCCCCACATTGCCATAGGCAAATCTGTGCTTAAGTCCATTCAGCAGTTCACCTATCTGGGAAGCATCATCTCCTCAGATGCCAAGATTGACAAAGAGATCGATCATAGATTAGCAAAGGCATATAGTGCATTTGGAAGACTTTACAAAAGAGTCTGGAATAACAAACACCTGAGGTGAAGCACAAAAATCAGTGTATACAGAGCCATTGTACTATTTTCCTTTACAGGACTGAAACATGGGTCATCTATTGCCACCACTTACGACTCCTTGAATGCTTTCATCAGCGCTGTATAAGTACAGTCCTAAATATACACTGGACTGACTATGTGACGAATGTTCCTTGAGCAAGCAGGGATCACCAGCATTGAGGCCATGATATTGAGAACACAGCTGCACTGGGCAGAGCACGTTTCTAGGATGGAGGACCATCGCCTCCCCAAAATAGTACTCTATGGTGAACTCGCCACGGGTCAGCGTAAGAGGGGTGCTCCAAAAAAGCGATACAAGAACTCACTGAAACAACATCTCAGGCTCAGCCAAATTGATCACCAACAATGGTCTGCCCTGGCCTCACATCAGGAGGCATAGAGATGCACTATCCACAATGCTGCAGCCTTATTTGAGAACTCACGCCGAACAAGTCTTGAAGAAAAACGACAACGCAGAAAGAATCACAACCCGGAAACATCACCCAAGGAGACCTTCTGCTGTGCTTTCTGTAACCGGACTTGTTTATCTCGGATTGGCCTTTTTAGTCATCAGCGCGCTAGAAGAAAGCGCAGGATGAGTCCTTCCTGAATCTTCGTTTGCAAAGAAAAGCCGGAGAGAGAGAGAGAGAGAGAGAGAGAGAGAGAGAGAGAGAGAGAAGCATGGCAGATGAAAGGAATGCTGTGGATGTACCATATCTTGATTTTCAGTAAGGTTTTTGACAAAGTCCCCCATGATATTCTTGCAATCAAGCTAGTAAATGTGGGCTAGACAATGCTACTGTTACATGGTTTTGTAATTGGATAACCAACCAAATCCCAAGGGTGCTCACCAATGGCTCCTCTTCATTGTGGAGAGAAATGACCAGTGGGGTGCCACAGGGTTCTGTCCTGGGCCCAGTGATATTCAACATCTTTATCAATGACTTGGAGGATAGGATGGGGGGCATATCAAATTTGCAGATAACATCAAATTAGGAGGGGTAGTGAATACCCCAGAGGACAGGATCAGAATTCAAATTGACTTTAACAGTTTGGAGCGCTGGGCCAAAACTAACAAAAATAATTTCAACAGGGAGAACTGAAGGATACTACTCTTGGGCAGTAAAGAGGAGGGCAACCAAAATGGTGAAAGGTCTGGAAGCCATGCCCTATGAGAGCGATTAGGGAGCTGGGTATGTTTAGCCTGGGGAAGAGAAGGTTAAGAGGAGACATGATAGCCATGTTTAAATATTCGAAAGGATGTCATACTGAGAATGGAGCAAGCTTGCTTTTTGTTGCTCCAGAGACTAGGGCATGGAGCAATGGACTCAAGGTACAAGAAAAGAGCCTTCAGAAACACACAGGTCATTTCTGTATTTTTGAAACTGTAACAAATAATAAAAGAGAAAGGAGGAGGATGGTGTTTGTTTGTTTGTTTGTTTGTTTTTTGTTCCACTCCCTATTCACGAGTGGGAATAAAATGTTGCCGTTGGTGCTGGGAATTGCTAGAAAAATCATCTGGGACAACAGAAATTTCACTTAGCTATTTTAAAGAAAGCTGAGAACGAATACCACAATCTCCCATCATGTTTGCCCTGTCTGAAGTAGCACAGAGTAAGTTAAACTTGGGGCCGTTCCATACTACACAGTTATAGCACTTGCATTCTACTTAAACTGCCACAAAGTCTGTCCTACGGGAGGGGCATTTAGATTTCTCAGCCAGAGAGCTCCTGTAGTGACTCACCAAAGTACATTTCCCAGGATTCTGCAGGATGCAGCCATAGCAGTTAAAGTGGAATCATGATGCTATATTTGTGTAGTGTGAAAGGGCCCTCTGTCTGAGTTGTCCACCTAAAATAAGAGTCAGTTCAAAATATGAGAATTCTATAGTAGAGAGTTGGATGAAGACCCCAATTGTCATTGGTTTACACAAACTCTTTGATCTTGATAGGAGAAGGAGTTGTAGCAACTCATCTTCTTCATGCTGTAGGCCAGGAATTGAGAAAGTACAGCCTAAAGACTCCACCCAGCATCCAACCCCCACCCCTTTTTGAGACTTTCTAACATTTTCAAAGCCCCCGGGCCCTAATAATGAATTGCCCCCAAATGAATGAAAATTGGACAAAACCATGATATCTTTGGTCAATTAGACCCCTTAGACTGCAATAAGCCTACCATTTACCAGTCCAGAAGTGAAACTAGATGTGATGTTATATCACTTCCAGTTGGCAAACATGCTGGTGAAGGCGTGAAGGCCCATGAGAGAGCACAGATCAAAAATGGTCCCTGTTCCCAGTGAAATTGCCTATCTTGTACTGTGGTGTTATATGGGGGCAAACCAAGGTCTCTTTTACACCACGCAATTATATCACTTTGATACCATGTTAATTGCCAAGGCTCCATATTACTGAATCCTAGGATTTATAGTTTCATGAGGTATTTAGAATTGTCTGCCAGAGAGCTCTCATGTCTCACCAAAGTACACATCCCAGAACTCCATGAAATGCAACCCTGGCAGTTAAGGTGATATCAAAGTGCTACAATTGTGTTGTGTGAAAGAGTCAGGGGAGGGAGAGGATAAATATATTCAGCATTCAGCAGTGTTTTTCTATTGTTTTACTTGCTAGAGCATTTTTAAGGACCTTCTCGTCCTACTGGCTTACAAACTCAATGCTCTCCCCTCTCAGATCTTTTGTAGTGCCTTGGTTCAAGATCTATCTCCATTAACTGAGGGGTGTTCCACACGACACAGGTTCAAACTGGATTATCTACCATGGCCCCTTCCTACGGAAGCCTGGGATTTGTAGTTTGGTGAGACATCAGCACTCTTTGGCAAAGAAGGCTAAAGACTTTGTAAAACTACAAATCCCAGGCGTCCATAGGAAGGAGCCATAGCAAATAATCCAGTTTCAAAATGGATTGTTTCTCTAGTGTGGATGCTCCCCAAAACTCTGGAATTCAACCTCATATTTTAGGGATTACTGCTATAAAGGAATTGTAATAAATCAGACTGAGATTGAAGTTGATAATTTCCAAGTTTTGCAACATTCCACCACATTACAGGGATAACAGCATTGATAGATAAACCTGTCATTCATACTTTGTTGCTAATCTGCTGTTTTAAGCAGAAATTAAATTAACAGCTAATTAATTTGCTTCATGAAAAGCGAGACAGAATATTAACTAAAACACAGGAAAGCTAGCTTCCTCTCTGGATCAGTATCTGTAAATCAAGATGTTATTGCAATGCTATAACAGTGTGATGGAAGGAGATGGCAGCAGCAGCTGCTCTTGCGAATCTCCTTATACTTTGGTGGCATTTTAAAAAAAAGCTTATTGCTATAGAATAGAACAGTACACATAAGTAAACATCATGGGACTCCTATATTTTCCATGTAGACTGGCAGACAACCTGTATCCTGCATGACACTTGCACCATTTTAGTCCTGTGGTTCTAACATCACTTTTCTTTCTTTATTTTTAAACATCTTTTGCCTGATGAAGAAGCCAGTAGAGCTTTGGAAGCTTGCATCATGTGTTTTGCATTTGGTTGGCCAATAAAGGTATCGCTTTTTGTGGATTCTGGATTTTGTAGTGCAATATTAGGTACATTTTCCTCAGAAGCAGATCTCACTGTATCCTATGGGTTTTTTTTCATGATTAATGTGTTTAGGATTTAAGTTCCCAAGGATCAAAAATGCTACCTGTTGACAGAAGAATCCCTTCTACCTGAAGCAGGGTTTTGATGGACTGAAATCCATATTTTGAATGCTCAGAAGACAACAATTAAGAAGAACAGTAAAGATCCTCTGAATTCTGTTCAATAACTAAGTAAATGATATTAATGTAAAGTAAAAGATATTAGTGTAAGCACTGCAATAATGGCGTAATCCCTGTGGCCACCATGATTGGGGTTGGAGGAGCGGGGAGAAGAAAGCCTGTAGTCCACTGTGATATCCTTGCAAAAATGTTAGTAACACATGGGCTAGACAATCCAACTGTTAGATGGATTTGTAATTGGTTGACTGACAGAACCCAAAGGCTAGTCACCAATGGC
This sequence comes from Gambelia wislizenii, assembly GCA_030847615.1. Classification (NCBI taxonomy): domain Eukaryota; kingdom Metazoa; phylum Chordata; class Lepidosauria; order Squamata; family Crotaphytidae; genus Gambelia; species Gambelia wislizenii. The sequence goes on from JAUMIR010000001.1 coordinate 344,113,081, forward strand.
TCCTCTTCATCCTGGAGAGAAGTGACTGGTGGGGTGCCACAGGGTCCTGTCCTGCGCCCAGTGCTATTCAACAGCTTTATCAGTGACTTGGATGAGGGAATAGAGGGCATATTTATCAAGTTTGCAGATGATACCAAATTCGGAGGCGTAGCTAACAACCCAGAAGACAGGATTAGACTTAAAAATTACCTGAACCAATTAGATAGCTGGGCCAAAACTAACAAAATGAATTTCAGCAGGGAGAAATGTAGGATACTACACTGGGGCAGTAAAAATTAAATGCAGAGATATAGGATGGGTGATAACTGGCATAATGGCAGTTGATGCGAAAGGGATCTAGGAGTCCTAGGTCTTGTCTATACAAGGGGGGGGGGAGAATATGAGCACATCCAAAAAAGCAGGCATTCACAATGATGCAACCTGTATTCATGGTCAAAAGAGCCCCCTAAACTCCGCTTGACCCCGTAGCCAAGATGGCAGCCGCAAGTGATTTACTCGCAATTTTCCATCTGCTGTCCTCAATTTAAAAAAAAAAAAAAACAGTTTCCCATGGTGTGTACAAGTGATAGTTCATATTTACAAAAAAAGAAAAAAAAAGAGTATAAGATTGCTGTGTAACTGAAAATTGAACATGGCAGCCGCAGGCGATTTCCTTATTTGCTAGCCCTGCCCCATGCTCATCCAGCCAATCAGATTACGCTGCCTGTTTGTATCTGTTCAAATGCGAGTGTTCAAATGATCACACATTTGCATGTCATATGAAGCATTTTAAAAATCCAGACAAAGCCCTGGTCATGACACACACGGACTTTGCAGTGGATTTGGCTGCCTCCCTTCCGAATGACACATATTTATACGCATGTCCGTATGAATGGATCACTGTACGTTCACATCCCGTTCATATTATTTTGACCGTATAGACAAGACCTCAGTGGACCACAAACTGAGAATGAGTCAGCAGTGTGATGCGGCAGCTAAAAAAGCCGATGCTATTCTAGGCTACATCATAGTGTAGTGTCTAGATCAAGGGAAGTAACAGTGCCACTCTATTCTGCTTTGGTCAGACCTCACCTGGAATACTGTGTCCGGTTCTGGGCACCACAATTCAAAAAGGGTATTGACAAGCTGGAACGTGTCCAGAGGGGGGTGACCAAAATGGTGGGAGGTCTAGAAGCCATGCCCTGTGAGGAACAACTTAGGGACATGGGTATGTTTAGCCTGGGGAAGAGAAGGTTAAGAGGGGACATGATAGCCATGTTTAAATATTTGAAGGGATGTCATACTGAGGATGGAGCTAGCTTGTTTTCTGCAGCTCCAGAGACTAGGACACAGAGCAATGGACTCAAACTACAGGAAAACAGATTCCCTCTAAACATTAGGAAGAACTTCCTGACAGTAAGAGATGTTCAGCAGTGGAATGCACCGTCTCGGAGTGTGGTGGAGTCTCCTTCCTTGGAGGTTTTTAAACAGAGGCTGGATGGCCATCTGCCAGGAATGCTTTAATTGTTTATTCCTGCACTGCAGGGCATTGGACTGGATGGCCCTTGTGGTCTCTCTTCCAACTCTGATTCTATGAGCTGCTACCACCATTACTCCTACCACTGCCCATGTCCCATCCTCAGCTGTTTTAATGGCCTCTTTCTATTAAAGTCTATGTTTTCCACTGACTGTTTCCATATTTAATAAGAAGACACTGGATCAGTACTATGCCATGTCTCTTCTTTCATTGCCCAAACCTGCCTTTTACCTGTTGCAGCCCCTCCAACATGTCCATTTATGGATAGTGGAAAGCAGAGCAGCGGTGAAGAAGCACCCAGCTATGTACATGCAATGAGACATTCTCCATTGCTTCTTCGGGGTCTTTCAGAGGTCCTGGAGGATGTTCGTGTTGCCTCCCTAGTCTCTGCTGACAAGTAAATGGCTGTGTTGGGGGGTGCTAGAGCAGGTAAAAGGTGGGTTTGGGGAGGGAGTTTGGCCACTGTGCAAGGTCAGTAAATAATTCTTATCTCTGTAACAACAAGACTTAGATATAAGATGGATTTATGTCTGTAAAGGGATTAGAGCGTGTCTGATCTTGGAAACTAAGCAGGGTCCGCCCTGGTTAGTACTTGGCTAGGAGACCACCAATGAATACCAGGTGCTGTAGGCTATATTTCAGAGGATGGAACTGGCAAAGCCACCTCTGGGTATTCCTTGCCTAAGAAAACCCTATGAAATATATGGGGTCACCATAAGTTGACAGGTGACTTGAAGACACGTACACAAACAGAAGTCACTAACAGGATGACAGGCCATATTTAATGATTTAATAAGATCTGGAGTTCTTTTCAATATAAAATGCATATTTTAATCATATTTACATCTCATACGTGTGTCATGGTCCATTGTATTTCCCAGATATTGTACTGTTTAGAATGTTGATACAGTACACTAGGAGCAGACAGGTTGCAGCCCAAAGATCAGTCTAGGCCTCTGTCAACTAAACACACAGCTAACTGTACAAATGTAATTAATGTGCATTTTAAAAAAATGAAATAGCCATACTGGTGAGTGTGACATATGTCCCTATATGTTTCTGTGAAGATGAAGCATGAAATAACACATGAATAACAATAGTGTTCCTCCAGCATTATTCCAACCAGAATTAACCCAGACTAAAGAAGGTTTCTGGTGATCCTTCATGTTTACATTGTTTGCAGTATTTTAATGATCCTGCTAAAGGCATTTAAGAAACATTAATGCTGTGATGCTTTGTCCCAAGAATCTCAGGATAGATTAAAAATTCCCCTCTGAACTGGATAAAGAGCTCTTAACTCTGAGAAGGAGATCCCATCTTTGATTCCCCCTCGTTGTCATGGCAGATATTCTCTACTTCTCACTTATCGGAGGGAGAGGGGAAATGAGTGAAACATGGACAGAATGGAGAAACTCTTGAGTATGCAGTCTCTAGAGCCCTCTCAGCCCCCTACTGAGTGTTGGAGGAAATACATGTGTGGGGTGAGGTAATAGGGGGAGCACAGAGGGAATGTAACAAATGTCACTTCCACCTTATTTCTATCCTGTCAGGTCCCAGAGCACTCTAAAACTGGCATTTGTTGCCAGGCTGCTGTCTGCACAAGGTCTCTACCAAGGTTTGCATATGTGTTTGTACTGAGACATGTAAACCCAGGTTAGGCTTGAAAACCACTGGTGGAAGGAGGCCTGGCAGAAATGGCTCCATTCCTTAAGGGAGTACAAAATACAGTGGTAACTAGCGTGCTTGAACTGGTTTCACGAGAGGCCTCTTTGGTCAATAACTAAGCAAGCATACATTAGGAAGGTACAGAAATATAATACTAGTTAGCTAACACTGTAGATTAGATTCCCTGTTATCATGTATACCCACACAAAGAGTTTACACCCAGAACACTGTGCAGCTGCCAAGGTTGGCTCACACCCTGTACCCCACTGAGAAGGAAATCACTGTTGGCACTAATTAGCATTGGACACCTGGCTTTTTATTCCTAAATTCAAAGGATAATTTGGACAGTGGTTTATTTAGGAAAGGGGATTTGTTACTGTCATCCTTTTATGTTTTCTCTGCCTTTGTTGAAGGGGACTTCATGTTGGAATGGAAAAAAATTCCCCATCTAAGATCCTGAACCTTATTCTCTTCTGTCTCAGTCTGTCTCCTGTGTTCCTCTTGAAGGCCATCTGTTCCTGCTCACCTTGCTATTCCAGAAGGCTTCAAGTGTTGATGAAACCTCTGCCTTTAGCTGAAATCTGTTTTTGAGCTGCAGAACCTGTGATTGTGGCCACAGAATCTTGCCAGCTTATCTTGTTTATTAGAGGTGGATGGTGGTTTCTCTGGCACGTGGAGAAGTGAATCTGTTTTTTCATAGAGCTGTCTCCCAAATAGGTTCAGCACCTTGGATGGCTCCTTTAAAGTTCAGACTGAAACTAACTGGATTCACTCCCTCACTGACATGGCAGCCACTACTCTTTCTTGACACTTGGGATGTTGCTAGCCTGAGAACCTTTCCTGAGATCTTTGCTGATATTTCTTTGTTGTTTGTTGCCAAAATAATGTGTTTTAAACTCTTAGAATGTTGTGTGTGTTTTTTAAAAAATATTTTATTGAAGTTTATACACACAACACAATAACAACATTACCACACTTACTACAACTACTCTACAAATGACCAAAAAAGAAGTACGGAAAGACTATCATACATCAAACACCAAGTATCCCTTCAAGCCCCCCACATCCCAGCTCTCTCCCACCCCTTCCCCCACTAATCTATTAAAAAATAGACTTCCATCCTCTCTCCTGATGTTCCGACTTCTATCACTACTAAACACCTTCTTCATTTCATCATCTCTAGAGCTAGTAACAATATACCATCCTTATTTTCATAAATAAACCACAATAAGCCACAAACTTTCTACTAAAATATTGCATTTTGTTTACTTCACCATTCAATTCTCGAAGCCCAATATAGCTACCTCTCCTTACTGTTTCCTCATAAACCTTATTACAGGATCCCAAATTTTCAAATAGTTATCAATTGTATTACTCTTAATTAAATTGGTCAGTTTCTCCATTGTTGCAATTTCCATCAATTTTTCTATCCAGTCCAAATAGTCAGGGACTTTATTCAGTTTCCAGTCTCTAGCAAAAATTATTCTAGTGGCTGTTACCATATATCTAATAAGATTGTAAGATTCCTTCTCCCTACTATCATTTTCATTAAACATATTGAACAAAAATAATTCTGGACTCAAATTGACTCTAAAACCCAGGATCTTTTGTGCACCCACTTACTTACTCTAAACCAATATTTTCTTACTCCAAAACGCCACCACATATGAAAAAAAGAACCAACATGTTTCCCACATTTCCAGCATAGACTATTGGTCTGTTTATGCATTTTTGCTAACACTTCTGGGGTGATGTACCATTTATACATGACTTTATACCAATTTTTCTTAAGGCTATAAGAACATGTAAATTTTATCACCTTCATCCAAACTTCCTCCCATTGACAAATTTGAATTTCATAACCCACAAATCTTGCCCAGCTGATTTAACTTGTTCCTTTTCAGTGTCAAACTTCAATAACAATTTATATATTTTACTTATCAATTGTTTCTCACCCGTCCATAATAATTTTTCAAATGCCTTTCTTTCCCTTTCATACTGCCATTTTTTCAGATCCTCTCTTGCTCTTTCTCTGATTTGATAATACAATAACCAATTTAATTTACTCCCTTCCTTTTCTAATTCATGATACTCCTTAATACTCCACCTTCTCTGTTTTTTTTTTTTTTGTTAATAGAATGTTGTGTTTTCAATATAACAGTTTGTTCAATGATTTTTAAACTTTTTGTATCAACAGCAAGCTGGATTTTGTTTTTAGTTTGATGTGATCTGCCTTGGCCCTGTGCTGTGAGAAAGGCAGAATATACATTAGAGAAATAAAATAAATAAAAATGCACCAGAACTTCAGTCTTACCCAGCTGCTCTTGAAAAGGGTCTAACAAGATCTCAGAGAAGGCCATTTATTTATTTATTTGTTTAAATATTTAGATCCTGCCCTGTATTGTGGGGTTTCAGGGATTTCAGATAAAACAATAAAGAATTCAAAATGATTCCAGATTAAAACTGTAAAATAGTTTAAACAGGGTAAAATACTTATTAAACATGAGAAGTTGAGCAGCTTAAAAGACTGCAACATTTTTTTAAAAAAATCAGCCATAAACATTTAACATAAATTAAGCTTGACTTTAATAAAAAGCCAATGTCTTTAATGGGTTCCCGAAAGAAACCAAGATTAGCACCAATTGGTTCTCCAAGGCGAGGATATTCCACAATGGGGGTGCAATAGCCAAGAAGATCCTCTCCCATGTCTCCCACATGTTATTGCTTCCACTGGTGAGACACAGAGGAGGGCCTGTCCTGCAGAGCTCAGTGCTTGGGCAGGCATATATAGGCAGAGGTGCTCCTTTAGGCCCCAAGGCCCCATACTGTTCAGGGCTCCTTGAATTCACCATCTCTTTCACATTGAATTGAGTTCTCTTTGAACTCACCAGCACCAGCACCTTGAATTCAAGCAAGAAGTGAATTGGCCACAAGTGCAGCTTCTTTAAGATGGGTGTTGTCATCTTCAGGGGCAGCCACATAGAGACCACATGAGAGTAGGATAATCAGGAAGTTACCAGTGTGTGGACTACTGTGGCTAAGTTATTTATTTATTTATTTATTTATGCCCAACTTTTCAGCCACAAAGGCTCTCAGAGCAGCTTACAAATTGTTTTGCAATAGCACTTACACATCTACACTGCTTAATAGTGCAAGGCACTCTCTGAGCAGTTTACAATGTGTTAGCTAATTGCCTCCACAAGCTGGATACTCATTTTACCAACCTACGAAAGGATGGAAGGCTGAGTCAATCTTTCTTGGAACCCTGTAGGATCTAACTCACAACATTGTGGCTGCAGTACCAGCATTTAACCACTGCACCACCAGGGCTCCCTGCCTGTCTAGGAAAGGCTATAAATGGTGCACCAGTCAAAACCAGTGCCATGCAATCTTTGCATTTCTGGCATATTTTTGAGAGTTAAATTCTTTTTGCATTGGTAGCCTTCCTGTGTTTTCCATTCTCTCTCTCGTGTGTGTGTTGAAACCAAACTTGGTACCCCTGGTCCCCAGGCACCCTAATAATTGTTGATATTTAATAATTTGGCCTTAATGTGGCCTTCCAAGGAAGCTGCAGTAGAAAATCCCAAGGATACAGTCTGGCTGGAAAAAGCCTAATCAGCATTGCTTTGAGGAGAGGCCATGGGAAATTCCAAATCTCAAGGCAATGCAAAGGTTAAGCCAGACCTAAGGAAATGTTCTCTGTGCACACCTGATGGCAGACAATAAATCCCATCAACTGTAGTTGAGATATCCTTTGTCTGTATGAAACATCCTTCCTGGTTCCCAGACTCAGCAATTGGAAAAAGGTAGTCACTGCTTTCAATTTCAAAGTGAATGTCCATGGACAAGTACTTGACATCTCCGGAGATCGGTTGTTAGTCAGGAAACCCTCCTAAAATGTATTGTTCTCATTCAAAATCCCATCACCTCAGGGCATGTTTTTGGGTATAAATAGCAGCCCCAAACCACACCTCAGCATGCATAGATCATTTTCCTGGAGACACTGTTCGTCTGTGCACCCACTCCTGCTTCCTCCATCCATGCTGCCAGACTGCTCTGAGACTTCAGACTATAGTACAGGTTGTATCACCTCAAAGATTCCTCACCTCAAGATTCCTTACTATTCCCGTATCTAAGCACCCTTCTATCTTTCACTAGCCTCTGTGTGAATGTTCCTTCTATGAATGAGTGTGTGATTGGTGTTATTATTTTTGAACCTTCAATAAAGATCATTGTTAACTTTTTATCTTGTGTGTGTCCGTTTAGAGCTCGTAAGGGTCTTTTTAATCTCTCTCTCTGGCTTTTCTTCGCAAACGAAGATTCAGGAAGGACTCATCCCGCGCTTTCTGCAAGCGCGCTGATGACTAAAAAGGCCAATCCGAGATAAACAAGTCCGGTTGCAAAAAGCACAGCAGAAGGTCTCCTTGGGTGATGTTTTTGGGTTGTGATTCTTTCTGCGTTGTCGTTTCTCTTCAAGACTTGTTCGTCGTGAGTTCTCAAATAAGGCTGCAGCATTGTGGATAGTGCGTCTCCATGCCTCCCGATGTGAGGCCAGGGCGGACCACTGTTGGTGATCAATTTGGCCAAGCCTGAGATGTTGTTTCAGGGAGTCTTTGTATCGCTTTTTTGGAGCGCCCCTCTTACGCTGACCCGTGGCGAGTTCACCGTAGAGTAGTATTTTTGGGAGGCGATGGTCCTCCATCGTCAATGGAGAGGTCGTAAGGGTAAACATAGGTGTAAGGATCCCCTTGTTGCCTCCTATCACATTGCCAAGTTGAGTTGCTGCTAATTTCTCCAAAATATTAGTAGCTTGATCTTGTGTGGGATTTCCACGTCACTACCAATTTGGGTAACTGTGTGTGTATGTCTGTTTGTCTCTCTAGGGAGAGTTCTAATTCTATCTTTAAACTTGCTTTTGGTCAGAGGGCCACTTAAAGCAGACCAACCCCCAGTGGATACTGAGGGCCCACTGCAAGTTTTAAACAATTCACACAGTATTGCCCTGCCTAGGGCAATACTGCCCTGCCCAGCAACATAAAGTAAGGTTCTGTGGTAACACATTAGATAATTGGTTTATTGCTTTAGATGTTATCTTCTCAGGTTTCTACTGGTCTATTATATTGAAATGATCAGATGCAGTAACAATGCTCTGTCACTGCTCCTGTCTCTGTATGTTGCAATGTATGAATTTATAATGAGAACTCACATTTTGAAATAGGATATGTAAGTCAGAAACAGAAAAGGTGGTGTGCACTAAGTGAATAAGACTTCTTTCCTGCTATTTCTTCTCTTTGTATTGTCATCTTTATACGTGCACTTGTACTTGGCGGGTGGGATGCTGCTAACTTAGAGCCATCTTGAATGAGAGAGGGTGGCCTAATTTAAAATTATCAGGATTTGGATTTGGAGGCATGGCTGTGAAGGATGCCAGTCAGAGCATGAAAACACCAGAGTTCACTGAGCCCAGTGATTTTCTTGGCAAGATTTGTTCAGGGGTTGTTGTTGTTGTTTTTTTTTAAAGGAGGAATACTGCAGTAGTAATATACCAACAACAGGGGTACTGGCAGGGAAGGACCTGTAACTGTAGTTCTTTGAGTGGTCTTCTGTGAATTCACACAATGGGTTAATCCTGCACCTGCGCAGAGCACTTCAGAAGTTTCCAGTAACCTCAATTCAAACTTTTAGGCGGTAGCTCTGCCCCCTCACCCTTGACCTATATAAGCCCTTTCCCTGCTCCAATGGCTCAGTTCCTAATAGCTGCGTGATAAAAAATTAACCAGAAGAGCAGGACACTAGAGGGGAGGAGGGCGGGTTTCATAGAATCATAGAATCATAGAATCATAGAATTGCAGAGTTGGAAGAGACCACGAGGGCCATCCAGTCCAACCCCCTGCCACGCAGGAAATCACAATCAAAGCATCCCCGACAGGGTTTGTATGAATTCACAGAAGACCATTCAAAGAACTACAGTTACAGGTAAGCAACCGGCCTTCTTCTTCGTGGTCTCTGTGAATGCACACAATGGGTAGACTAGCTAGCTCAGAATTCAGGAGGAGGGGGTGTCCGGACACAATGAAGACAGAACAAATACATAAGAAAAATTGAAGTATATTATTAACAACATGGAAGGCATTGAAATGCATTGACAACATTCTGTCAGCCAAAGCTGACAGCATGCCCCTCCCTGTAGCTGTACCAGCCCGGGCAGCAGAGTCCACTTTGTAGTTCTTAACAAAGGTGAGGGGCGTCACCCATGTAGCTGCTCTACAGGTGTCTTGGATAGAGATGCCCCTTAGGAATGCCGTAGAGGTTGCTCTGGTAGGGTGACTGTGCACAGATTGGGGAACAGGTCTTCCCAGTAGTTGGTAGGATATCTAGATGGTTGCAGCCACCCATTTGGAAAAGTGTTGGGAGGATGCCAGGCTACCCCACTTAGGTCCAGAGTAGCACATGAATAGTTTTGTGGATCTGGAGAAAGGAGCCTTCCTGTCCATGTACAAGGCAGGGGCACGCCTCATGTCCAGTGAATGTAGTGATAGCTCCAGTTCATTAGAAGGGTCATGGAAGAAGGCCAGTAAGACTATGTCCTGATTTAGGTGGAATGATGACACTACCTTAGGGAGGAATGTTACATCCGGGTGAACAACCACCTTGTTGGGATGGAATTGCGTGTATGGAGGATAATTTCTCAGGGCACACTCGCTTGTCTTGCAGATGCAATTGCCACTAAGAATGCTGTTTTGAGGGAGAGAAAGCACAAATTACGTTTGTCCAAAGGTTCAAAGGGTGGTTTGGGCAAGGCTCCCAGCACAATTTCTAAGTCCCAGTTTGGCATGGTTCCAGTCACTGGGGGATGTAGATTCTTATATCCTTGCAGGAAGGCACACACTAGTGGATCCTTAAAACATGAAGGCAGCCCTATGTATTGAAAATGCCAGGAGACGGCTGCTACATACCCCCTGATTGAAGAGAGTGAGAGGCCCTTCGAGGAGAGGGAGGCAAGGAAGTCCAATAATAGGGAAACCATTGCAGATCTATGTGGGATCACTTTGTCATCCAAGAATACACAAAACTTCTGCCACTTGTATAAGTACACTTTTCCGGTTGATGGGCACTGAGCGGCCCTTGTAATAACCTGGGGTGTGTCCGACAGGGCAGCTAAGGGTGGATCAGCCACGTTGTTGGTCTGATGGTGTCCAAGTACAGGTGGAGTACTCACCCCCCCTTGCAGGGATAGGACATTTGAATGTAGGGGGAAACACTGTAAGATCCCTTTCAAAAGTAGAAGAGAGGAGAACCATGGTTGCCTGGGCCACCAAGGGGTTATCAGGATGCAGTTTGCTTTGTCCTGACCTAGCTTTGCTATCACCTTGGAGAGTGGTGGAAACAGTGGAAAGGTGTAGAGGTTGGTTACCATCAACTTGAAGAGGAAAGCGTCCCCCAGGTTCCTTGGGGATAGGGGCTGTCTTGAACAGTAGAGATGACATTGGCATTCTCCTTGCTTGCGAAGAGGTCTATGGTTGGGCTTCCCCATTCCGCAAACAGGGGGGCTAGGACCTTGGGATCCAGTGACCACTGATGGTTGGAAGTAGATGAGTGGCTGAGTGCATCTGCCATCTTGTTCTGGCTTCCTGCTAAGTGAACTGCGGTAAGGGAGATTTGGTGCTCCACACACCACTCCCATATCCAGAGGATCAGGTTAAGTAGTGTCTGGGATTGAGCTCCTTCCTGTTTGTTGATGTAAAACATGGTGGTTGTGTTGTTTGATGTGACTTGAACAGAATACCCCTTGAGAAAGGGTTCAAATGCCTTCAGGGCCTTGAACATTGCCAGGAGTTCCAGGACATTGATATGCAGGTTTGCTTCTTCCTCCAACCACCATCCGTGTATGGTGAGATTGTGAGTGTGGGTGCACGAACCCATCAAGGATGCGTCTGTGGTCACAGACTGGGTGGGGTGCTGTGGGGAGAAGGGCAGGCCACACTGGATGTTGTCTGGTTGCATCCACCAGGCAAGGCCCTTGAGAATGGGTCAGGGAACCGAGAGCATCTTGAAAGGGTCGTCCTTCAACAGGTCAAACTTTGCAAGGAACTACGACTGGAGGAGGCACATCCGTAGCCTGGCGAGGGGTGTAGCTGCCATTGTGGAAGCCATGTAGCCCAGGGTGCGTTGGATGAAGCGCACCATTACTCTCCTCCTGACCATGCAGTGTCGGATCACCTCCCATAGGACAGCAAATCAGTCATCTGGTAAGGAGGCTCATCCCTTCGTAGAGTCGAGCTGTGCCCTGATGAATCTGATGGTTTGCATGGGCTCTAAGTGAGATTTCTCTAAATTGCCTACAAAGCCGAAGTCACTGAGCAGGGCTAAGGTCAGACAGACATCTCTGTAGAGCTTTGGTTTGGATGGTGCAGAGAGGAGCCAGTCGTCCAGGCATGGGAAAATGATGACTCCCTTCAGTCTCAGCCAGGCCACAACAACAGCCACACAATTGGTGAAGACCTGTGGAGCTGTATATAGGCTGAAGGGGAGGGCCTTGAAGCGGAAAGCACAGGAGGCAATGACAAAGGTGAGGAAGTGTCTGTGCGATGGTACTATGGAAATATAGAAGTAGGAGTCTTGAAGATCTATGGTGGTGAACCAGTCTCCAACTTGTAGCAGCGGAAGGATGGAGGATAAAGCAACCATCCTGAACTTTTTGGATAATATATATTTGTTGACCTTGCACAGATCCAGGGTAGAGTGCAATCTTCCAACTTTTTTGTCCACTAGGAAATACCGGGAGAAAAATGCACCCACAATCTGGTGCCGTTGGATCGGTTCTATGGTGCTTTTTATGAGGAGTGTGGCCACCTCCTCTAGAAGTGGAGTAGAAGGTGGAGTTACTCTGTAGACCCCTGAGGGGGGCAGATATTCGAATTCTATGAAATAGCCCTTTTGTATAATGCTTAGCATCCATCGGTCTGATGTAATAGCGCACCAATGGAGTTGGTCTGCTGAGGACAAGAATGTAGGGTCATGGTAGAGTGTTCCATAGTCAAACCTGCTGTTTTTCAGGATTGGGCTTCTTCCTGGCAAACTGGGAGTAAGATCTGGAAGAAGTGGGGAACTTCTTTTGTGACTGTGGATACCCAGTGGTCGGGTGTTGGTAGTGGTGGGACGTTGGGCTGTATCGTTTATGAAGCGAGGGATGGCAGCGTCTTCCAGAAAATCTTGGTCTCAAAGTCTGGAGGGATGGTGGAATCCCGAAGCGGTGCGCTATCACCCTCATTTTGTGGGTGTGTTCAAGTCTGGTGTCCATGTCGGTGTGGAAGAGCCCTGCTTCATCGAACAGAAAGGCTTCTATCACAGATCGGGCTGTATGTGAAGGGCCTGAGGATCTTAACCATGTGTGTCTGCACACCACCACTGCACTCATGAGGATTTTGCCAGCACAATCCACAACTTGCTTAGCCGCCTGCCTTTGGTGACTTGCTAAAGAGAGGCCGTCATCTCTCAGGGTATGGATGAATCTCAGGTCCTGGTCTGGCAGTTTATCCAAGTAGGGGGAGATGGCATCCCAGAGGTAGTGTTGGTATGCCCCCATACAGCCACTGTATTGTATATGGTGATTTTTGCCCATAAGCATGCAGAAGAGTAAAACTTGCATCCAATTGCATCCAATTTCTTGCCTTCTCTGTCAGTTGGCGAGGAATGAACTCTTTGCAAGGTATGCATTTGGGCTGCGTCCACTATAATTGAATTTGGTTTAGGGTGCGATGTTAGCCAAGGTGCTGCTTCATCTGCTACCCTGTAGAGATGATCCAACCAACAAGAAGTAGGTGGCACTGATGACGGGTTGGACAAAGCACCCTTAATTATTTGGGTGAGGAATGGAGACACCAGCAGAGTCAGTAAAGTCGGAGCCTGTTGCTGCAAGTCCTGAAATATGGGGTCATCTACGTGGGTATGTGGTTGGGCAACTGTCAGACCAAGCAAAGCAGCCATGCGAAGCATCAGATCCACAAATGATTTGAAGTTATCTGTTGGGGACGGTGGATCTGGATTTGTACCTGCTGGGTGGAGTGAAACTTTTAGAGTGGGGGATCATGAATGTGAGCAGTCCGGAGTGTAGGAGGTGCGAGAGGGAGACCTACCGGGTGGTACCTGATGTGGAGGGCATGCTGTATTGCTGGTAGCTTCTGCCTCTGGATCCGTGCCTTTATTGGATGGCATTGGGGATTGTTGTGGTGGCGGCGATGATACCGGTTGGGGATGTTGTGATGCAGAACATGAGCGGGTCTGCCAATGGGCACCCTGGTCCTCTGATGAGTGGTCTCAACTATGGTGTTCCTGTCTGGTATCAAGTTGCCTCTGTCTGGTGGAGCGGTCCCTTCCTTGACTGGTAGAGAGGTCTCGTGTACAGTTTGGAGATCAATCCCATCCTTGATCCCTCCAGTCCCTCTGATGTAAGGAGTAGTAGTCATTGGTACACTTTCGCCTATGCTGTACCGGAGAGAATAGGTCCTCATAATAGTGGTACCTTGGGTCTGATTCCCAGTAGTACCACTCTGGGAAGTAACCACGGTGCAACAGTGGGAGATCATAGTGGTGTCTATCATACCTGTTCCAAGACCAGTCAGCCTCATACCAGGAAGCGTCAGAACCAGAAAACTGGAAACTGTATGTCCTCGACCTTGATTGGTGAGGTCGAGAGCAAGACCAAGAGGGTGGGTCCAGGATCCTGGATGGCAAGCGGGACCAAGAATGATGCACTGGTGTCTTTGAGGGCGAGCGAGGTACTGGACTGGTCCATGAAGGGGGCCATGGTCTACCTGGTGTTGCTCCCTGATGCGAACCAGATCGGGAATAAGAGCGGGCTTTGGAACAGGACCAAGAGTGATGCGGAGGGTGGGACAAGGACCAGGATCAACTCACCCACTGTGGTATGATATCTTCAAATATCAAAGGAGTTTTGCCTGGAAATACTTGAATAATCTGTATATCCAGGGACGGGTCCCAAACATCCTGTTTGGAGGCTGTAGCTGAACCAACTCTATTGTCACGGGATCGCCCAGGAGAGGCAACGGAAAGTCACCCAAAGGAGCCCTTGTGGCACAGTGGTTAAATGCCAGTACTGCAAGTCACCACGTTGCAAGTTCAATTCCAGAAGGCTCCAAGGTTCACTTAGCCTTCCATCCTTTCATAGGTCAGTAAAATGAGTACCCGGCTTGTGGGGGCAATTAGCTAACACACATTGGAAGCTGCTTATTGCAGTGTAGATGTGTAAACTGCTATTGCTTAAAACAATTTGTAAGCTGCTTTGATAGCCTTGTGGCTGAAGAGTGGGGTATAAATAACTAAATTTTTAAAAATCCTTTCACAGGGGAAGCTTGTGTTTTGGCTTCATCTGAGCAGTTTCATCTTTGTTCCCCGGGTAACTTGTGAGAGGGGGAGCGATCCCAATGGGTTTTCCTTCACTCGCGAGACTGTTCCCTACAGGAGGATAGGTCTGGCTTTTCTTCGCAAATGAAGATCCAGGAAGGACTCATCCCACACTTTCTACAAGCGCGCTGATGACTGAAAAAGCCAATCCGGGATAAACAAGTCCGGTTGCAGAAAGCACAGCAGAAGGTCTCCTTGGGTGATGTTTCCAGGTTGTGATTCTTTCTGCATTGCCATTTCTCTTCAAGACTTGTTCGGCATGAGTTCTCAAATAAGACTGCAGCATTGTGGATAGTGCGTCTCCATGCCTCCCGATGTGAGGCCAGGACGGACCATTGTTGGTAATCAATTTGGCCGAGCCTGAGATGTTGTTTCAGGGAGTCCTTGTATCGCTTTTTTGGAGCGCCCCTCTTACGCTGACCCACGGCGAGTTCACTGTAGAGTACTGTTTTTGGGAGGAGATGGTCCTCCATCCTAGGAACTTGCCCTGCCCGGTGCAGCTGTGTTCTCAATATCATGGCCTCAACACTGGTGATCCCTGCTTGCTCAAGGACAGCAACATTCATCACACAATCCAGTGTATATTCAGGATTGTGCATATACAGCACTGATGAAAGTGTTCGAGGAGTCGTAAGTGGCGGCGATAGGTGACCCATGTTTCAGACCCATAAAGGAGAATAGACAATACAATGGCTCTATACACAATGATTTTTGTGCTTCGCCTCAGTGAATAAATGGGGACTCCAGACTCTTGTGTAAAGTCAAGACTCTTTTAGTTACTCCAGAGTCTTTTGTAAAGTCTTCCAAATGCACTACATGCCTTTGCTAATCTGTGATCGATCTTTTTGTCAATCTTGGCATCTGAGGAGATGATGCTTCCCAGGTAGGTGAACTGCTGAATGGACTTAAGGACAGATTTGCCGACAGCAGTGTGGGGATGATGGTGTTCATCCTGTGGTGCAGCCTGGTAAAGAACTTCCGTTTTCTTAAGGTTGACTACACTAAACTACAAACCCCAGAAATCCACAGGAGGCAAAGTGGAATAACAGCACTGTAACAGTGTACTGTGATAAAGTCTGAACACTATTGAACTGGCATTGCACTGCATTGCACTGATGGTGTACATAAAAAGGGAGCATTATCCTGCTACTATCTTTCCAAGTGGTGGGGAGTTGTGTGATAAACACCTCAGAGTCAGCAAACTAGTAATTTTAGCAGTTTTAATCACCAGGTGCAGGCCCTTTGTATACTAAATAGGTCTTAAATGCCCATTTAAGACAAAGATCTCCACATATATTTTGCATCACAACTGGGAAAGCTCAGAACAACATATTGTTGCCAGGGCTACACATTCTCCTGTCTCACTACAATGAAGATTGCCACTGAGTTCAGAGGAAACCAGAAAGTATGAGGTTGGTGTAGCAAATGATAACCATCACCTCTGCTAAACAAAACACCACAGGACCCTTTCATACTAAAAATCGGTTCCATCCTGTGTAAATCTGAGATTTGCAGTTTAGGGAAGAATACTTTGAATTCTCTGTCAGAGAGCTTTAGTAGCTCATCAAACTACAAACTCCAGAATTCCATAGGATAAAGCCATGGCTGTTAAAGTGGAATCATGGTGCTATAACAGTGTAGTGTGAAAGGCCCCATGATGCTTCAACACTGCAAGCCCTCTACCACTATACCATGGCTGACATATAAATATAAATGCTGTACAATCCTAGATTCAGTTTAATAAATCTTTTCAGACAAACCAAGAACTGAAGACAAGTAGGTGACAGCCTCAAGAAAGAGATGCTGTCACTTAGAAAATGCAAATGGGAATGTCACTGTGTATTGTAACATGTATGTTACCCAGTAGAGCCAATGGTTTGAGCATGTCACGGTAGAGCTTCTTGTGATTGCTCTGGAATATGTAAAAATAATGAAAACAAACTATCCAGATCCGGGAGTCAGCCTTTTACGCTATAGCTTTTTCTTGTGGAGGGAAATCGTTATACAGTGCCTATCTATGAACCATGTTTTCATCACCACTCCCCATTTATTCACTATGATATGATTTAACTCCCCTCACTCTGCTGTACCTACAAAGGCATACTCAGTAAAAAGCACAGTTTCTTCCCTTATGCTCAACTAATGAGGAAAGGCACAATTGACACCCCCCCCCAATGGGACACAGAAGTGTTTAGCTTTGTTTAAATCAATCTAGCAAAAACTAAACACTAAAATAAAAAATAAATATGCAAATATGATCTCCACATTGCCCTTCTTCTTAGGAACTACAACACTACATTGAACAGATGGTTACAATCACACATTATAAATATGTAAAATTACAAATATCTAAAAAAATAAATTACACCTTTCTGAGAAAGACAATAAAAACAATACAAATGTGTAGCAGGAAAAGTTCTTTCTTTCCTGAAAGCTTGTACAAATACAAGCTTTAAAGAGAAGAATGTGTGCACAACTGGATCCCTAATGGAAGGAGGTTTCAAAACTGGCATACCACCAGACAAACACCTTGCATACTGTATGTCTCATAGTCCTACAGCTCATAGTATACTAGGACACCAGAAACAGAGTCTCCCTGCCTTGTTTTAAACCACATCCGCTATTGTTCCAGTTGTATTTTCATTTCTCACCCTCATTATCTAACCTGTCCATGCAAATTATTTCTCAGCTCCCACCTAGTTCCCATGAAAGTAATGTAAGGTGGAATGTTGCAATATTTGTGAGTGATTTGCTAAAGAGCAGTATGTTTGTGCATGCATTACCCACTGGTAGCTTCAGGCGTTATCAAATGTCTTATAAGCACTGCATTTTTTAAAACAAGGTTTTACCTGTTTCATCATCTTGAAATGCAGAAGCTGTTTCAACAATATGACAAGCTGTGTGAGCTATATGCAGTGTGAATCTTTTGCTGGGAAACTTTGCTTTTAAGACATTATAGAATGACTGATCATGAAAAAACATAGCTTCTGAACGTGGGGAAAAGCACTAAACAAAGATGTCTTCAGTAATATGAATCTTGTTGAACACAGAGCAACTTCTAATTTAAAGGGCATAAAACTGATCTGAATAGGTGCAGAATTGTCCTCGTGCAGTAGTCCAAGTAGTCCTGTTTCTTGCTCTAAACTGAAAGATCTTATGTCTTGCTAGCAAGGGAGATCTCCTGCACCTGCCTGTTAAAGGGACAGAACATCCCTTCTGCCTAGATGAAGTAGTCTTTAATCCAAGCTATAGGACTGTCCACTATCTTCAGCTTTCCAATAGGACTTGATTTTGAAATATATTTGGTTTAGGTAGTCTTAATATCTTCCATTGGTAAGTCATTGTTGTCACTGTTTTCCTGGTGATGGTGGGAAAGTGCTCATAGTGTGGGGACGGTGGCGGTGGTGGGTGTAGTTTCTTCAGAGTCTGTGATCGTTGACATGTGTGGCTTCAAATGAAGGGTTATTTGCATTTTGGTGTCTTGGCTACAGGTCTACCCGAGGTCTCCAGATTTGTCAATTAACAGTCTGCAACATGTATGAGGCTGGCCCTGTCACTACCCGCTGCCAAGTACTGTATATTTCAAAATCAAGTTGTGGATGCAACCCACTGTGAAGCACCCCATAGTTTCAAGCCAACACTGAATCCTGTACAGAAAGTCAACATGCAGAACAGCTCCTGATTTTTCTCAGACTTCAAGTCTCTGGCAAAGTCAGCGTGGATATGATCTAGGAATGCATATCCTCCAATATTTTGCAGGGGAAAACAGGGGTGTGTATGGCCAAGCAACAACATAGAATCATAGAATCATAGAGTGAGAAGAGACCACAAGGGCCATCCAGTCCAACCCACTGCCATGCAGGAATACACAATCAAAGCATTCCTGGCAGATAGCCATTCAGTCTCTGTTTAGAAACCTCCAAAGAAGGAGACTCCACCACACTATGAGGCATTGTATTCCACTTCCAAACAGCTCTTACCGTCAGGAAGTTCTTCCTAATGTTTAGGTGGAATCTCTTTTCCTATAGTTTGAACCCATTGCTCCATGTCCTCGTCTCTGGAGCAGCATAAAACAAGCTTGCCCCATCCTCATTATGACATTCCTTCAAATATTTAAACATGGCTATCATGCCACCTCTCAACCCTCTCTTCTTCAGACTAAACATGCCCAGCTCTCTAAGCCACTCCTCATAGGGCATGGCTTCCAGACCTCCCGCCATCCTGGTTGCCCTCCTCTGACTTGTTCCATCTTGTCAATATCCTTCCTGAATTGTGGTGCCCAGAACTGGACACAGTATTCCAGGTGAGGTCTGACCAAAGCAGGATAGAGTGGCACTATTACTTCCCTTGATCTAGACACTATACTCCTATTAATGCAGCCTAGAATCGCATTGGCTTTTTTAGCTGCTGCATCACACGGCTGACTCATGTTCAGCTTGTGGTCCACTAAGAGTGTAGTCAAGACGGGGAAAGTTGTTAATGAGGAAAAACACACAAGCTAGGAGAAACTGCAGCAGCTCCACTCTGCTGCTCGAAAATAGCACACAGTTGCATCCCTCAAAATCAACAATGCAGGCTCTGGCCACTTTGTCACCAGCAAGCCTGCCCCTGTGTGTGTCCAACCAATCATGTTTTGACTTCTGGGATGTTCCCCAATTTGAATTGGCTGTTCAAATGGGCTGAAATGTGCATTTCCACATACTTTAAAAAAAAAAAACTTTGCAAGAAACAGTGAAGGCTGTTGTGAAGTACTTGGGAGTTTTTGCCCCCCCCCTCTTTTCAAATATGGAGAATCCCCATGGAAGATCTAGACAAAAGGTATTCCCCTTGCATTCTGTGGGGATTTTTTTCATTGTCTAAAGAACCCCCAGGTGTCATGTCATGTGCAATGCCTTTACCTTCTGTAGGATGGATACCAGCATCATCCTTGAATACTGGAAAACTCAATGGACATTTCTCTTTTTTCTTGTAATACTTGCTTGTTCACATTTCTGTAGGCTGTTTTGGAGTTGTTGTGTGAGTTGCTCATCAGATGAAGCTATGATTAAGATGTTATCAAAAGAAGGAATGACTCTAGGCAGTCTGATTGGTATTGTTTTCATGAAGCATTCTTTTTGATATTCCAAACTGGCAGCACTTCACACAAAAGCTCTGCAATGTGTTATGACAGTTTGGGCATTAGCAACCTTGTCATCCACTATGAGCTGCCTCACTAATGACTGGGAGGACTACCTGGCTGTCAAGGTGAGACCTCAGAGGGCTCCTGGGAATTGTAGTCCAACAACATCTGGAAACACACAGGTTGAGAACCACTGGGCTAGAGTGATGTCAGTTTCTTTCTTGAGGCTAGGACACCCAGCAATGGATTAACAACAAGCACTAGGGGTGTTCTAGTTTTAGTGCCTTATCTACAGTACATTTACAGTTCCTACTGATATGGACATTAGGTTTCAGGACAGGATCACTAAGTATGACCCAGTTTGTGGCTCAGGAACCATATCCCTGATGAAATAATCTAGCTGCACATCATTCTTTGGGTACAAGGCAAAGGGAGAGGCTGGATGCCCATCTGCTGGGAATGCTGGGAACAATTCTGGTGAGGCAAGTATGATTTGCCACCAACATAGGGTATCAGTCTACGGACTCCTCAGATGAAAGGGATTATTCCAGTGAAGGTTACAATACAGAAGAAACTACAGATGAATCAAGTTTTTTAGGGTTAAGACAGCTACCCAGAAGATTAAAATGCAACAACCGGCAAGGAACCCAACACCAAGGATCTATTCTCGTACGGAAAGGGAAAACTTAGTTTTTAATTTATCTTCATATATTTTGTCTGATTTTGAAAAAACTGTCTTGCAAAAAGGTTTATCTTTTGTTCCCACCCCTTATTATAATTCTTTTGATACAAGAGTTGATTTATGTAAATTTATCAGATTAATCAAACTCCGTGTCTTTTTTGGTGATCAGGATAGTTTAAAGCAGTACAGCAAAAAGTTTTAAAAACCTTCTAAGTTTAATTCACCTGTATTCAATACTAACATTACTACTTTTGAAAATATGGTCTTTAGCGACATTAATAATATGGAAAGGGAATTAAAACACCCCTGGCATAATCTGTCATATAAGGAAAATCAGGCATTAAAATCTTTAATTTCCCATTCAGAAATTATTATAAAACCAGCCGACAAAGGAGGAGCTATTATGATACAAGATAAAAATGTTTATTTGTCTGAAGTGTACAGACAATTAAACGACACTACAAAATATCAACAAGTCAGCTCAGATCCTACCAATCATATCCAATTCATTATAAAAACCATGATAAGGGAAGCCAGTGCCTTAGGGTACATTGATTATGATACTGCTAATTATCTGCTTCAGGAACATCCCAGAACCCCTGTTTTTTATATTCTTCCAAAAATACACAAAAAAGGTCATCCTCCTCCTGGCTGTCCTATTGTCTCAGGATCACAATCTGTACTAGAACCTCTCACATTTTATTTAGACTCCTTTCTGGTACCTTTGGTGTCTAAAATGCCATCATTTATACAGGATACAGGACAGTTGATTAAAACTATTGAGAATAAATCTGTAACTGCTGATTCATGTCTCATCACTATGGATGTGAATGCACTGTATACTTCTATCCCTCACCAAGAAGCACGTGAAGTAATTCAATATTATTTATCAGTTCGGGACAATACACGTCCCCACACACATTTTTTTTGTTAGACATTCTGGATATTATTTTAGAAGAGAATTATTTTCGTTTTGATCACACCTTTTATTATCAAACTCAAGGGGTTGCCATGGGGTCCCCTTGTGCTCCCTCCGTGGCTAATTTATTCATGGCAAAATTGGAGTCACACATTATTTGCAATCCTAATGTTAATACTTTTTGGCAATATGTAGAATTTTATGGTAATTATATAGATGATATTTTTATTTTATTTTCCAACAGCAACATAGCGAGTAAATTCTTTCAATGGATAAATTCCATCCACACACATATTACATTTTCTTATCATCTCCATCCGGAACATATTTCCTTTTTGGATGTATTAGTATATGTACAAAATGGAAAAATAGCAGTGAAGAATTTTTAAAAGGATACTGATAGAAACTCCTTACTTCATTTTCATAGCTGCCACCCCAGAAAGTTAAAACATAATTTACCTTATTCGCAGTTTCTCCGTTTAAAATGGAACTCTACTGAGGAGAAACAGTATCAAGAGGCAGCACAAACTTACCAAGTAGAACTGTCAAATAGATCTTATCCAAATAGTGTAATAGAGCAGGCAAAAGAAAGAGCAGACAAGGTGTCTTGTGCATCTTTATTTGGTACTAAAAAAGACCATACTGAGAAACGTATAATTTGTTCCTTCTGTTTTACCCATGCTGCCCAACAAATTTGATCTATCATTCTTAAAAATTGGCATCTAATTCAAGATCTTCCTGGGTGTTCCCATAAACCAATTATTGCCTTAAAACGTACTAAAAATTTGAAAGATTTATTGGTATGTTCGGCTCTTTATAAATCTCAAAAAACACAGTCATCCACATTAGGTCATCATAGTTGTAGACATTGTGCTATTTGTAAGCAGACATTGAATATGAAAGTCTTTATTCACCCTATTACATTGGAACGCTTCAAGTTGCATGATTTTACTCATTGTAATTCTACTCATGTCATTTATGTTATTCAATGTCCCTGTAAAAAACTTTATATTGGGCAAACGAGGAGACCAGTGAAAGTTTGATTTCTAGAACATTGCAATAAGATCAGAAACAAAAGTGTTGAAAGCCCATTATATGAACATTGTCTTAAATTTAATCATCCACCTGAATCTTTGTTATTTGGAGTCATTGAAAAAATCAAACAGGATCCTTTAAAAAAGGATGATGTAATATCCTTACTCTTGAGGAGAGAGGCTTTTTGGATATTTTCTTTGAATACTTGTAAACCAATAGGTTTGAATTGGATTTGTCAATGTATCTGTAAATTTAAATTCTTTTATGTACCTTTAAATTTCCCATTTGTCTGCCAAGGGTTCCTCTTTTGAGAAGTCAATGTGATTATTTCCAGCTGATGTGACTTTGCACGGCCTATGTTAAATATGTAGCCAGAGCGTGTATCTCTCAGGGTGCTAGGAAGAGGAAAAAAGAAAAGCTTTATGCTAGTTTGAATTTATGCCGGGTTTGATGTAATTATGGTAAGAAAAGTCCTTTGCATAATTATAGTTTTCTCATATATATATGAACATTGTCCAAAATTTAATCATCCACTGGAGTCCTTGTTATTTGAAAAAATCAAACAGGATCCTTGAAAAACAGTTTTATGTAAAATCTTTACTTTTGAGGAGAGAGGCTTTTTGGATGATGATGATGATGATAATAATAATAATAATTATGGGCTGAACATTTTCAAAAGCTCTTTAGTGCCAGCCGAGTAGTCCAAGGCTCAGCTATCCAACATATGATACAAAAACCAATGAAAAATGAATTGGACATAGCTCCCACTTTGGAAGAGACCCTTAAGGCCATACAGCAGATGAAAAACAGCAAGGCAGCTGGGATTGATGGAATCCCACCTGAAGTTTGGAAACACGGAGGTCATGCACTCCATGATAAATTCCACGAATTCCTTGTGAATTGCTGGGAAAAGGGGAACTGCCATCAGACCTCCGAGATGCAGTCATCATCACCCTGTACAAGAAAAAAGGAACAAAATCCGATGGCTCAAACTATCGAGGCATAACACTGCTCTCTATTGCTGGAAAAATCCTTGCAAGGATACTCCTGAACAGATTAGTTCCTGCTATTGCAGAAGAACTTCTTCCTGGTAGCCAAGGTGGCTTCAGAGCCAATAGGAGTACTACAGATATGGTATTTGCCCTTAGACAACTGCAAGAGAAAAATAGAGAGCAGAGCAAGGGTCTCTATGGGGCGGGTTCCACGACAGAAAAAAGTTCGCAAGATTCCAGATTACCGTTCTTTTGCATTAGGAGTGCATAAATCACACGACTCCTGGCATTTTTGGATGATGAAGCCAGATCCAGCAACTTTCTGTTTCCCTTAGTTCACACAGGCAAAGGTGGGGGGGATCCCCTCCAGATGATTAAAGCCAGGCAGGAGGCGGGGAGGGAGCAAGGAGGGGGTTATGGAGACCATAAATAATGAGAGGAAAGAAATAGGACAAACAAACAAGGGATCGAAAGAGCAATCTGTCAACCTCCCCCTCCTCTTTCCCAGCCCCAAAAGGCTTCTATAAAGAAAGGAGTCAATGAAAGTACGAACAAGCAAAAGCATGGTGGAGCGAGTTCCTTCCTTCCATTCATGCAAGCACACAGAAACACACACCACAGAACTAGGGCTTGCCTCATTCCTAATTGTTTTCCCTCCCTCCGAAGCCTTGAATAAAGGCAAGTGAATGGAAGGACAAACAAAAGAACGAACATGCGATTGGCTATTTCCCAGCACACACGAGCTGCAGCGAAGCATTTTCCCAACCCCCAAAGCCTTCCTTTGAAACGGACAGGAAGGGTTCAGAGCACATTTTCCAACGTGGGCTGCAAGCAGAAGGAGGGTGAATTTCTTCTCTCCAAGCCCTCAGTCTATTCGGATAAAGCAGAATGGTCACTCCAACCAATCAGGATTCAGCTCTTCTCACAGTAATTGGAAAAGACAGATGCCAGTTTACACGATCGTTAGTTCCCACAATAAATTATGCGCATTTTTGCGAACTTAATCAAAAAAGTGTGGAAAACTAGCGAAAGCTGATACTGCGCAACTTATGGGGTTTTTTGCACCCCCTCCTTCTGAAAAGGGTGCTGTTGCTTCGAAATGCGTGGGAACTATCAGGCTTCTTGTCGCATTCTTTGAGGATTTATTTTGCCGTGTAAACGACCCCCAAGTAACATTTGTCGACCTCACCAAAGCCTTTGACACTGTGAGTAGAAAAAGTCTGTGGCAGATCCTGGAAAGACTAAGATGTCCCCCCAAATTCCTTAAAATGATTATCTTGCTACACGAGGGCCAGCGTGGTCAAGTCAGCTATGGCGATGCTCTTTCAGAGCCCTTTCTAATAACTAATGGAGTGAAGCAAGGTTGTGTTCTTGCTCCAACTTTATTTACAATCTTCTTCAGCATGATGCTCCAAAGAGCTACGGCAGAGCTTGAAGAAGAAGACGGCATCTATATACGTTACCGTACTGATGGCAGCTTGTTTAACTTAAGCCGTCTGAGGGCTCGCACTAAGACTCTAAACTATCTAGTCCGTGAGCTGCTCTTCGCAGATGCTGCTGCCCTTGTTGACCACACAGAAGCAGCTCTGCAGCGCCTAACATCCTGCTTTGCAACAGCTGCAGAGCTGTTTGGGCTGGAAGTCAACCTGAAGAAAACGGAAGTTCTTTACCAGCCTGCACCACAGGACGAACACCACCATCCCCACATTGCCATAGGCAAATCTGTGCTTAAGTCCGTTCAGCAGTTCACCTACCTGGGAAGCATCATCTCCTCAGATGCCAAGATTGACAAAGAGATTGATCACAGATTAGCAAAGGCATATAGTGCATTTGGAAGACTTTACAAAAGAGTCTGGAGTAATAAACACCTGAGGTGAAGCACAAAAACCGGTGTGTACAGAGCCATCGTACTGTCTATTCTCCTTTACGGGTCTGAAACATGGGTCACCTATCGCCACCACTTATGACTCCTCAAACGCTTTCATCAGCGCTGTATACGCACAATCCTAAATATACACTGGACTGACTATGTGACAAATGTTGCTGTCCTTGAGCAAGCAGGGATCACCAGAATTGAGGCCATGATATTGAGAGCACAGCTGCGCTGGGCAGGGCACGTTTCTAGGATTGAGGACCATCGCCTCCCAAAAATAGTACTCTACGGTGAACTTGCCACGGGTCAGCATAAGAGGGGTGCTCCAAAAAAGCGATACAAGGACTCCCTTGTATCAAATTGATCACCAACAGTGGTCCGCTCTGGCCTCACATCGGGAGGCATGGAGACGCACTATCCACAATGCTGCAGCCTTATTTGAGAACTCACGATGAACAAGTCTTGAAGAGAAACGACAATACAGAAAGAATCACAACCCAGAAACATCACCCAAGGAGACCCTCTGCTGTGCTTTCTGCAACTGGACTTGTTTATCTTGGATTGGCCTTTTCAGTCATCAGCGCGCTTGCAGAAAGCATGGGATGAGTCCTTCCTGAATCTTCTATTGCAAAGAAAAGCCAGAGAGAGTATTATTATTATTATTATTATTACCCCACCCCTCTGTTAAAAACAATTGGGGTGGCTTACAACAATTAAAATACAACATACTGAGTAAAATCCCTAAGCACCACCCACCCCACCCTCCCCCATAAAAAGATATTAAATTAGTATCAAATTAAAATCCACCTAAACTAAAATCATATAAATAAACAAATACAAAAATCAATAGCCAGCGAAACTAAAAGAGGCCAGGAGATGCAGCTTCTGAGGCCGGGATCTAATCAGGAAAGGCTGGCGGGAAGAGATCTGTCTTTAGTGCTTTTTTGAAAGCTACTCAAACTCATCATCTGACGGATCTCGTTCGGCAGGCCATTCCATAATTTGGGGGCAATTACCAAAAAGGCCCTCTGGGAGGTTGCAGACAGCCTAGATTTTTGTGGCTGAAGCAAATTCCTCCCAGAGGACCGGAGTGCACGGGGAGGATTGTATGGGAGGAGGCAGTTCCGAAGATAAGTTGGACCCAAGCCATTTACAGCTTTAAAGGTAATAACCAACACCTTATTGGGCCCGGAAACTCCTTTTGAATACTTGTAAACCAATAGGTTTGAATAATGAATTGGATTTGTTAATGCATCCTTAAATTTAAATTCTTTTGTGTATCTGTAAATTTTTCAATGGTCTGCCAAGGGCTCCACTTTTCAGAACTCAATGGGATTATCATTTTGAGTTGATATGACCTGGCATAGCCTATGTTAAACATATAGCTAGAATGTGTATCTCTCAAGATGCTATTTGATGTAATTAAGGCAAGATATGTCAGCTTTGAACATTATCTTTTGCATAATTATAATTGTCTCATATATGTCTAACAGTATGTTAACCTGTTAGTTATTCAGAACTGCTGCTGAAGAAGAAGTCTGTTGAAACAGATCTAGAATTTACCGGTCCAGTCTGTATGGTAACTGGATTTAATTTACTCTGCATTCACATAAGAGAATAAGAAAAGGATCATCATATTTGGATTATCCTGGATTATTATATTACCTCATCTAGCATCTTGGGCATTTCATTGAGCAGTCAGTCTGATATTCATCAAATTGGAATTACAGTTGCCCCTCCACATTCGCGACTTTCACATTCGCGGTTTTGATCATTTGCGGAAAGCTGCCTGCGCCCCCCCTCCCGCTCAACACCCCACTCCCTTCCCAAGGCAGCCAGGGGCTTCTCAGGAAGCTCCTCGCTGCCTTGGGAAGGGACAGGGGTGGAAAACCACTCGCCGGAAGGCTCATTTTTTATTCATGGTTTTTTCACATTCGCGGGGGTTGTCTGCCCCTAACCCCCACGAATGTGAAGGGATGACTGTACCATACATTGTGGATATACTTACTTATTCAGATGGGACTATTATAATCATGATTATGCATATGTTTGATATATTATAATAAAAAAACTTATTTTCATTGAATATAGCATTTTATTTACAACATACATCTAGTTTTGAGTTTCTCCTTTTTGTGTTGCATAACAATCCAGGTTTCCATGTAGATCAGTGATATGTAGGATCCATTTAGGAAGGCACCAGTGACACTTTATAGAGTAGGACCCCATATCCACTGATTCATTATCTACCGGACACAAAACAGCACACCTACCATAGAGTCTTCCTAGAAAATGTATCCTCTAGCCATTTTCTAGGTCTTCCAAGGCAACTCTGTGGTACTAGCTGGATCTGGCGTACCATACACCATTAAAAAAACTCCCCCCAAAATGCCCAGGAGACCTCATGATAACCCTTTGAGGTAGGCTGGTGGGTTTAACTCACCCACCCGCCACTTGTTCTGCCCCCTGATGCCCCCACTGCTCATTCTGCCCCTCCTCCCACTCATTCTGCCCCTCCCCCACTCGTTCTGCCCTCCCCCTTGTTCTGCTCCTTCCCCCACTCATTATGCCCCTACCACCCCACCCCCTGCACTCCAGAACACACACGCACCCCACATCCACCCCCATGTTACTCACTCTCCAGCTCTAGCCGCCATGTTTGAGATCTACGTGGTTCCGCCCCCAGTGTGCTGATTGGCTGCCCAACAGACCTGTGACTGGTTGGTCAGTTCCCTAAGCAGCCAATCAGCACTCTGGAAACGGCAACATACCCAAGAGAATTATATATATAGATTTTAAACTGGAAGTCCCATTATTTTCAATGGTGTTTGCTATTTACAATCCTCTTGAGTAACCAAAAGTTGTATCTGATGTTGGATGGATCTATAGTAGAGATTTACCTATCAATGCTAAATACCTGTTTTTATTTTATTTTATTTATTGTAGAAGTGACATTTTAAACTTCTTAATTCGGGAAGATAGTACTGGAAAAGCTGGAGAAACACATTTTATCTTTCTCTGATACATAACTCTGCCCAACAGTCAACTTCAGTTTTGTACTTTGGGCCATTTATTTCTACACTTGCAAAAATTTCTGGAGGTGACTTTTTACACTACAGCATGTATGTTTTGAATCAATGCTTGCTCCTTTTGCTTCTTGCAATCCATGTCTGCTTCTTTTGCACTGGGAATGTCTCTGGTTTACCTGTGGGTTGCAACATTTCTCAGAACTCAGACAAGTTACTTTTTTTGGACAACAGTTCCAAGAATCCCCCAGTATGACTAGTGGTTGTTCTGACTGGAAAATCTGGGGCGCTTTTAAGGCCTAAATACCCTAAAGGCACCAGCTTCTGTCTGATTTTGGAGGCTAGTACTTGGATGGGAGACCGCCAATGAATACCAGGTGCTGTAGGCTATATTTCAGAGGAAGGCACTGACAAAAGCCGCCTCTGATTATTCCTTTCCTAAGAAAATCCTATGAAGTTCATGGGGTTGCCATAAGTTGATAGGAAACTTGAAGGCACATACATACCCACAATCCAAAAAATAACTTTTCCAAGTTCCCCCCTTTTCTCTAAGTTCTTTGTTTCCTGGAGTTAGCCTATAAATGGCAAGTTCTCTCTCTATGGGACTCCTTCTATATGCAGGCATACTCGGTATTCTTAACCAGCA
Source organism: Gambelia wislizenii (assembly GCA_030847615.1). NCBI lineage: Eukaryota > Metazoa > Chordata > Lepidosauria > Squamata > Crotaphytidae > Gambelia > Gambelia wislizenii. The sequence goes on from JAUMIR010000001.1 coordinate 344,141,978, forward strand.
TTTGCTCAGAAACTACTATAAACTGCACCCTCTACAGATTAATCCAGAAGAAACCAGGATTCCATTTCCACTTTCAGTTTTGTTTTTGTTTTAAATGCTGTACTTATCTTTTAACAAAGCAAGGTACATATGGGTGGGGTAAGGATGCCGTCTTTGAAAGAAGAGTAGCACTTCCCAGAAGCTTCTAGGAGTATGATTCTCCTTTTTTGGGGGGGGGGGGATGAAATTGTTGTTGTTGTTGTTTTTGTTGTTGTTGGCGTGTGTGTGTGTTTGGATTGGAGCACTTCTTGAAGCATAGAATCAGGCAGGGGCTGTGTGTGATCCCCTGGCCCACATGTGGCTTATAAGGATTTCATTCTTGTATATGAGAATGAAAATTGTAAAAAAGATCTCTCCTCACATTCCCCCCCCCCCCAATACTGGACTTCTTAATGCAAATTTTAAAAAGGGCTTTTTGTCCAAAGACACCGACCCCCTGCCAGTTTTCTGCTACTGTTTCTGCTGACAGACAGACACTGGTTCTTTTTGCTCTGGCATAGTGATGAAAAGGTCTCACAATGGTTGACAATGTGATTAAAAAGACCAGAAAGTCCCAGATTTTGTTCCTTTTCGTTCTGATTTTGGGGGGGGGGAGATACATAAATGTTTTGTTTGTCCCAAAATATTTTCCATCAGGTCCCAGTACAATCAGAGGTCAGTGTATTTTAACCCACTATAAAATTGGAAAGAACAGGAACAGCACCTGGGAGTTTTCAATAGGTCTGGAAGTGCCAAATATTTTTGATAGCTGACCTCACAACACATGTCAAGACAGCTTTTCTCATCAAGGAGGAGAAAATTTACAAATATTCTTTACTTCCCTAGTCTGGTAGTTGAGGAAGCCACAGAGCAGACAAAACCAAAGAGGGAGCAGAAGAGAGATTCCAAACTATCTGCCACTACCTCTCTTGCCTCATTGAGGCACATGCTGTAATCAGCTGTGCAAGTTTAGTTGCACATACACTCACTTCCAGTGCCCTTCCTGTTAAGTTGCCTCTCTTACAGTGTAGAAATCCTTCACAGCTGGTTTCTCACTAGCGGTCTTTTCTGCTGGCGCCTGTCTCTTGTATGGTGAAGCTTAGCATCAGGGTCTTCTCCCTGCTCCTGAAGAGTAGATGGGTCCCTGTTATACTCTGCCTCAGCCTCCAATGGCCCCATAGGAAAACTGGCAACAAGAGCCCCAGCCCTCACTCTGAAATGCCAGTTACACGACAAGTTTTGTCACGGGGCTTACTGTGACTTCCTGATCCCGTATCCGTCCCTCACTGTTTATACGATTTTTGTCACTCTTTAGGAAATGCTGGAAGATCCCGTGATTGATATTTACACAACAAAAGTTTTTATTGGTCCCACACTCTTATATCCCATGCTTTTGCTGTTTACACATGTTTAGCTTACCGGGATTTTATTTTTATTTTTTTGGTTGCCAATCACAACCTCGGTGACGCACTTCCTTTAGAGTTCCGCGCCACAAGCGATGCTATTGGCTGCCTGGGGGGGGGGGGGGAGAGAGGGGGCAGAGGTTTGGTATTCCCCTTGCCTCTTTAAAATGTTAACCCTTTAAGCAGAAGGCATTTTGAAAGACCCAGAATGTGAGCTTTTGCTCAGACACAGGAACAGTGCTTTCCTTTTGAAATCAAGGCTGGGGAGGGGAGGCTTGGTATTCCCCTTGCCTCTTTAAAATGTTAACCCTTAAAGCAGAGTTAGGGCTGCAGAGTGAAGATTTCAAGTCAGCGACAGACAGGCATTTTGAAAGACACAGATGCTGGCATTTTTTTTACTGTGCATTGTGACAGGGGGGGAAATAAAAGTGTGTTCATTCGCTCAGACGCTGGAATATTTTACTGTGCCCGTTCAGACCCAGAGGTGATAAAGGCAGGGGATGAATGGGAGACCCTCTGCCCACCACGATCTCTTTGTAACATGCAGTTGAGGAAGAGGTTAAAGCTGAAGGGTTTGCAGTGTAGAAATCCATTTAAAAAGGTGATTGAGTACATGCGTGCACACACACACCAACCTATGTGCAGCTGGAAGGGATGCCTTTATTTTGGGCTGGTGAGGCTGGATCTGTTGAACGGGTGACTGACCCCTCCTTTTCTGGTCACTGAGCTCTAAGCCCGCCCCCAGTCACCATTTCCAGCCATCCCCTGGTACTGACATATTTTGTCCCGGGCTGTTTACATTTCCAATTTTCCGAATCCTCCAGTGACTTTTTTAAAAACCGGCACAACCTGCGGGACTGGAAGTCCTGCAGGTTGAGGGATAAAAGGTGGCCTCCCTTCCGAAAATCACATACCCGACCCGATGTACGTGTAAACTGCCAGGGATCGACACAAATTCTTCCCGGGACATTTTCATCATGTAAACACCACCTGATTCTCCCTGCTGGGACTCATCCTCTTGATTTTCCTCGTGCTCTGAGGAAGATTCTGGCAGGTAAAGCACAATACCTTTTCTTCTCTGAGTACCTGGCTTGTGGGGGCAATTAGCTATCACACATTGGAAACCACTTAATGTGGTGTAGTTATGTAAAGTGCCATTGCTTAACAATTTGTAAGCCATGCTGATAGCCTTTGTGGCTGAAGAGCAGGGTCTAAATAACACACACACACAAAATAAATTCTCCAGATTTTGTCTATTATTTCTACTTCTCATGTGGGGATCTTGGCTTTATCTTATCATGTGGATGGTTCCAATTCCTCCTTCACCATTGTAAGTTAAAGAGGCATACTGTTATGCCTTGTGGGTCCCTTCCTGCTTTTGCTGAGAAGTAGGAGTCCTGGAGACTGTCTACACTGTGCCACTACCCATTGATTTAAATCTCTACAACCAGTAATTCAGTGGGAAATTGCTGGGGACTGACTTGCACTTTGCACTCTGTCACTGCAGAGATTTTCTTCCCACTCTATCTTGGGAGATTAGCCAGGAATATGAAAAGTGTGTGGAAGATAGGAAAACTTTAAATAAGGTTTTTATCCTAAGCAGGAATCTGTGTAGCAAAGTGGTATCTCTTTACATCAAGGCACCTTCCTCCAGGCAGTTCTTAGAAGTTACAGTTACACAGTCTAAGGAGATTTTCAGACACGGAAAAATCGTCCCTTGCCGCGCGAGCAGCCTCCCGAAACTGCTGCGCGGCAAGGGTATTTTTCGGACGACGCTGTGCCTCTTGCGAAGCCGTCCGTGTCACTTCCGTGAAGCTTGGGACGGCTCCGCGCCATATTTCAAGCACGGGCAGCCTCCGTGATTGAAATATGACGCGGAGCCGTCCCAAGCTTCACGGAAGTGACACGGACGGCTTCGCAAGAGGCACAGCGTCGTCCGAAAAATACCCTTGCCGCGCAGCAGTTTCGGGAGGCTGCTCGCGCGGCAAGGGACGATTTTTCCGTGTCTGAAAATCTCCATCGGCTGCTGACACGCTGCAGAAATAATCCAGTTTGACCCTGCCATGGCTCCTATGGAATCCTGGGATTTGTTGTTTGCTATGGCACCAGAGCCAGTGACAGAAAAAGCTAAATATTTCTCAAAACTTCAAATCCCAGAATTCCATAGCATTGAGCCATGGCAGTTCAAGCAGTGTCAAACTGGGTTATTTCCACAGTGTGCCAACAGCCTAAGTCATTCCAGCCAAGTTTAAAAGGAACATAATTTTCCTTAATGTGTCTAAGCTAAACATTTTCTGATTCACTCATGACAGAGATGTCCTTGGATCTGGGATGTCCAGGGGGCAAGCTAGGAGCCTGGACTGCACAGCCCAGTCTATAACCAGCTTCCCTGAGGTAGAGCAGACACCTCAGCCCCCTTGTTTCTCTTTGGCCTTGTCTAGACGAGAAGATATAATGCAGATTGATGTGCATTATCACAAATTTGATTCATTTGTCTCCATGGGCTTTTGGCAGAATCTATTGTCTGCAAAGCTATCTACATTTGAAGTGCACATGCAGCCATGCTTGTGAATCAAGATGGTGGCTGAGAATACAGTGTGTTATTATTCTACACACGTGTTGTTGCTACTGCACAGTATTTTTTTTAACTTGTAAATCATAGAATCATAGAATTGTAGAGTTGGAAGAGACCACAAGGGCCATCCAGTCCAACCCCCTGCCACGCAAGAAATCACAATCAAAGCATCCCCGACAGATGGTCACCCAGCCTCTGTTTAAAGACTTCCAAGGAAGGAGACCCCACCACGCTCCGAGGGAGTGTGTTCCACTGCCAAACAGCTCTCTCTTACTGTCAAAAAGTTCCTCCTAATGTTGAGGTGGAATCTCTGTTCCTGGAGCTTGCATCCATTACTCCGTGTTCCAGTCTCTGGAGCAGCAGAAAACAAGCCTGCTCATCCTCAACGTGACACCCCTTCAAATACTTAAACAGGACTATCATATCGCCTCTTAACTGTCTTTTTTCCAGGCTAAACATACCCAGCTCCCTAAGTCTTTCCTCATAAGGCATGGTTTCCAGACCTTTCACCATTTTAGTTGCCCTTCTCTGGACATGTTCCAATTTGTCAATATCCTTTTTGAATTGTGGTGCCCAGAACTGGACACAGTATTCTAGGTGAGGTCTGACCAAGGCAGCATAGAGTGGCACTATTACTTTCCTTGATCTGGACACTATACTTCTATTGATGCAGCCCAAAATCGCATTGGCCTTTTTAGCTGCCGCATCACACTGTTGACTCATGTTCAACTTGTGGTCTACTAGGACTCCTAGATCTCTTTCACACGTAGTCTCGTTCAGCCAGGTCTCTCCCATCTTATATCTATGCATTTCATTTTTCCACCCTAAGTGCAGTACCTTACATTTCTCCGTATTGAATTTCATTTTGTTAGCTTTGACCCATCTCTCCAGTCTATCCAGGTTATTTTGAATGTTGATCCTGTCCTCTAGGGTATTAGATACTCCTCTTAATTTGGTGTCATCTGCAAATTTGATAAGTGTGCCCCTAATTCCCTCATCCAAGTCATTGATAAAGATGTTGAATAGCACTAGGCCCAGGACAGAACCCTGTGACACCCCACTGGTCACATCTTTCCAAGACGAAGAGGAGCCGCTGCTGAGCACCCTTTGGGTTCGGCCAGTCAACCAATTACAAATCCATTGAACAGTTAACCTGTCTAGCCCACATTTTACAAGCTTGTTTGCAAGAATGTCATGGGGAACATTGTCAAAGGCCTTACTGAAATCAAGGTATGCGATATCCATAGCGTTCCCTTCATCTACCAAGCTGGTCATTTTATCAAAAATAGAGATCAGATTAGTCTGGCATGACTTGTTTCTCTGAAACCCATGTTGACTTTTTGTGATTATGGCATTGCCTTCTAAATGTTCACAGATTCTCTGTTTAATGATCTGCTCTAGAATCTTCCCTGGTATTGATGTCAGACTAACTGGATGATAATTGTTGGGATCCTCTTTTTTTCCCTTTATGAAGATGGAGACGATGTTTGCCCTCCCCCAGTCTACTGGGACTTCTCCTGTTCTCCAGGAGTTCTCAAAGATTATTGCCAATGGCTCTGAGATTACATTTGCCAGCTCTTTTAATACTCTTGGATGTAGTTCATTTGGTCCTGGAGATTTAATTCATTTAGATTAAGAAGGTATTCCTGTACTACCTCTTTGCTTTTTCTGAGCTGGATTTCCCCTATTGTGTCCTCTGTCCCATTATCCTCAGGTTGATCATCCTTTTCCTTTTCTGAAAACACTGAGGCAAAGAAGGTGTTGAGTAATTCTGCCTTTTCTCTGTCCCCTATTAGTATTTTACCATCTTCTCCACATAGTGGCCCTACCATTTCCTTCTTCTTCCTTTTGCTGCGGACATACCCCCAAAAACCCTTTTTATTGTTCTTAACCTCTCTAGCAAGCCTGAGCTCATCCTGCACTTTAGCTTTTCTGACTTTACTCCTACACGTGTTCACTATCTGCTTGAATTCTTCTTTGGTGATTTCCCCCTTTTTCCATTTCCTATACATGTTCTGTTTAAAACTTTTAGCTCCGTTGAAAGTTCTTTAGTCATCCATCCTGGTTTCTTGAGACGCCTCCCATTTTTCTTCCTCATTGGTACTATTTGAAATTCAGTATCTCCCTTTTGAGAAAGGTCCCCTTCTCTGCCCCTGTAGTCTGTCCATGCTGTTCTTCCTTGTTGTCCTTGATAAGAGAGAGGGCTTCGAATCAATTCTGTAGCTGCAAGCTGCTCGAAGAATCCCTGGATTTTCTTGTTCTGTGTGTGACTTTCCTCCAGCTGTCTACCTCCTGTGTCTGTGAAGTGACCCTCTCCTCTGCAGCCACTTCCTCTGTGCGGTCCCCATCCAAGACTGTTCGTTCTGTTCTGTCCAGGAAAACTTCTTGCTTACGAATCTGTTGAAGTGTAGCTACCCATGTCTCCAGCTGCCATACTTTCTCCTCCAAGAGGGCTACCAACTTGCACTTGGCGCATGTGAAGTTCCCCACGCCTGTATACAAGAAGACAAACATCCCACAAGTATTGCAGGTGACTGAAGCAGTCCCCTCAGTGTCCATGGTGAGAACTTTTAGGTAATCCAAGAACTCTTAGGTAATGCTGAGAACTCTAAGCTGTACTTTTAATTATGCTGTCTTTTTGTTTGGTTACTGAAATTTGCGTGCCGTTAGGCGCGTGCCTCAGCAACAAGCAGCCTCTACCAACAGTTTTGAAAAAAATTCAAACTCATCCACTCAAAATGTCTGTCCAGAAGCTGCTCTCCTTCTTCTCCCTGGCAGGAAACTGGCCTGGAAAGCCTCTGCAAGGAGTTATATAGAGCTAGGCTCCCAGCTCCACCCCCTAGTGACTCACAGATGTGACTCGCAGAAGCTCCACCCGCTGAGCAACAAGCAGCCTCTCCCAACAGTTTTAAAACAATTCAAACTCACCCACTCAAAATGGCTGTCCAGAAGCTGCTTTCCTTCTTCTCCCTGGCAGGAAATCAAAGGTGTACAAGTGTGACCTTCTTATAAAAAGCTCTTTGGTCACCTCAGCACAGCCAAAAAGTACACGCTCAACAACACAGAATGCAAAAATGGTGCTTCTGGACACTTCCTTGCTGGCAAGCCCACCCCCTGCCTGCATGTCCGACCAATTCGCTGTCCACTTGTGACCTGGCCAAGAATGTGCAGCATCCCAAATTGGATGTCCAAATGAGCAATAATTGTGCATGTCCATGCATTATTTTAAAAACTTCACAAAAATCTGCAAAAGCTTTTCTCTCACAGTAGTTGGAGTTTTTGCCCCCCTCCTTCTGAATACCTTGAATCTTGATCACAGAATGTTGGGACAAAAGGTATTGGAGTTGCATTCTATGAGAAGTATTTTCATCATCTAGACAACCCCCTAGTCTTAAACCATTTAAAACTTTATAGGTAAGCACCAGCACCTCAAAATGAACAGGAGGGAATGTGTACAATTAATAGAATTTCAGTGGTGCTTTTTGTATTAGCTGCAGTTTCTGAACATTCTTCAGTGGCAAAGCCAAGTAGAGTGCATTTCAGTCATCTGATTGGGAGACAAGCAAGGCATGTATCACTGTGGCCAAATCTGCCTTCAATAGTGTCATGATGACCTGTAGGTAGCATCATGGATACCTTTTCCACTCCTTATTTGGAAATTGGTTAGTGGGTGGGAAAACCTCATTAAATAAACATGACGTCACCTCACCTGACTAGATAGCCACTCTGATTGGGCACTGGCAGAGCCAATCAGAAATCAACAAGAAGGACTTTTAAAAGTTCTGATCTTTTCCTTTGTTCTGAGTCAGACTGGTGGAGCACATGGCTAGCTGAGATGGACTCTGATCCACATGGCCTCGCTCTGGGGCCAGATGGCCTACGCAGCCTAGAATAACAACAAAATGCTAAACTATGGTACCAAAAGGGTTGGGGGAAGCCAACCTTACCCAAAGGCCTCCAAAAGGATCCAAAAGGACTCTGAATTCCATCTACAGAGACTGTAAGTTAATCTGCATGTAATAGTTAGGGAATGTGTAGTTAGATTGCGTTAGATTTTATGTTTATTTGTAAGTGCTCTGAATGAATGCAAACTGTATAAGCCTTAAGCTGAACCTAAGAATGTTTTGCCTTTTTTAGCACATAGACTCCTAGAATGAAATAAAAGCTTCTGTTATTTCTTAACCCTGCCTCGAATTGCCTGCTCTGGTCAGCTATCTAAACTCCTCTGGGAAAGAGGAAAGTACATTATTGTTTCTTTAATACATCTTGTCTATGATCTCCCTGCCTAGACAAGAAAAGACTATTAAGACAGGGAGTGGTGGCAAAACGAAGAGGAATCCCTTGGGTTTGGGATTGGAAAAAGGGCCAACCCTGGACTTCAGGCAGCAGAAACTCTAGGGTGGCCTTTACGACAAATAGGGAGAGGCATAGTTGGCAAACCAGACCAAGCTGAGCAAAAACAGTTCTAGCCATGCAACCATAGGGATGCAGGAGTCATGCCAAATTCAAGAACACTCCCAAATGAACTTGGTCCTTCAGAGAGTGCAATGCTATCCAGAAGCGGGTGTACTCTAAAATCTTAAATCTGATGGCTTATAGCACTTCTATCTTGTCTACGTTTGAATCTCAACTTCTTAGCCTATACCTAACCCATTACTGAACCCAGACAGTGGTCCAGAATTCCCACAGCTTCCTTAGTACTAGCTAATACTCTAAAAAAATGGAGGTAGAATTGGGTATCATCAATATATTGATGAGATTCATCCCCTAAACCCAAAATAACCACTCTCGGTGTCTTAGAATCTTAGAATCATAGAGTTGGAAGAGACCACAAGGGCCATTCAGTCCAACCCCCTGCCATGCAGGAATACACAATCAACTCATTCCCGACAGATTGCCATCCAGCCTCTGCTTAAAAACCTCCAAAGAAGGAGACTCCACCACACTCTGAGGCGGAGTCTCCTTCTTTGGTGGTTTCTAAACAGAGCCTAGATGGTCATCTGTTAATTTAGATAATTTAGAGGTGTGTTGCCTTTGAGGCCGAAGGCTCATTTCACCATCATGTGTAAGTAACCTTTAATGGCCTTATCACTGGACTCCCTTTCGATGCCATCTAACTACTTCTCGTGGCAGCAAATTCATTCATTATTGCTTTCTTTTGCTTGTCTTGATAAAGATGTCAAAAAGGGGGGGGAGATAAAAAATAGACCCCAGGGAACCCCACAGATATGTGGGCAAGGGCTTGTGCAATAATTCCCCAACACCATATTACAACACCATTGTAAACAACAAGTTTACATAAGGACCACTAAATGCAGTGTGCAAACACGAATCAAGGAACATGAGAGACACTGCAGACTGGGACAGCCAGAAAAATCAGCAGTAGCAGAAAATGTTATAAACCAGCCTGGATGCAAAATGTTATTTAAAAACACAGAAATTCTGGACCAGGCCAACAACTATCATGTCAGAATGCACAGAGAAGCTATTGAAATCCACAAACACCTGGACAACTTCGACAGAAAAAAAGAAACCCTACAAGTAAACAAAATCTGGCTACCAGTCCTGAAAAATCAAAATTCAACACATGCAAATGAACTCCACCCAGGGACAGGAGGCTATGTAAATACACACATTTACATATCCTCCCCAACAGGGGTTCACAGTATATAACTCCCCCACACACTCCTACCCAACCATTCTCTGAAGATGCCAGCCACAGATGCAGGTGAAACGTCAGAAATAAACACTTCCAGAACACAGCCTCAGCCTGGAAAAAAACCCCACAGAAAACCTATGGATCTGGCCGTGAAAGCCTCCAACTTCACATTTTCTCAGTTGTTTGAAAGAAGAAGACCTGAGGCCAAGGGCTTACCCTTCCTTCAGTCTTGGTTTGGTTGAGAAAACAATCTCTCTATGGGGCTTATCGCACGAGGGAAGGAAGTGGCAGTGCACCCCAATAATAGCACTGACTACCTTGACTTATTGCATGATGTCGGAGTGTTCCAGCTGTTCTCCTGTTATGGTCCCGTGGGAGACGGTGGTAAACATGAGTGTTTTTACTAACTGGAAAAATCCATTCGCAAAAAGACCCACATTTACCACCGTCTTCCACGGGAACCGAATGGGAGAACAGCTGAAACATGCCTACATTGTGCGATAAGGCAAGGTGGGACACGCTACTATTGGGCTTCACATCCGTTTCCCTTCCTTCATGTGATAAGGCTCTGTATCAAGCATGATAGCCTTCAGGTTTGTGGGATCCAATTTGTTTTACAGTAGAATTCTGAGATCTTCCAACCAGAAGTGGACATATGATTTGAATTAAAGATTTTTAAGTATTTGTTGTGAATACTGTTGGCAGACTGTGTTTATTTGCACAACATCCCTACAAAGGATAAATGTATGTGTGTGTGAGAGAGAGAGAGAGAGAGAAGGAGGGGGAGAGAGGGGGGATCTTGCTACTTAAAGTGGTGTTTGTTTGGAAGCAGATAAGTGTTTCAGGACAGATGGGGATTAACCAGTGATGAGGAAGTAAGTAAGGAATATAGCCTTCACATAATCTCAATTCCCTAAATGTAGGGAATAATCAATATATCTTATATTAATCGTTAATAGCCCCAGGCAGGGAGATTTACCTGCAGCCAAACACCTGCAGCCGCTGCCCTTGTTGTTGTTTGTTATGTGTTGTCAAGTCAGCTTTGACTTGTGGTGACCCTATGAATGACAGAGCCTTATGTAGAGACCTGCAAACTCGAGGCCATGGCTTCCTTGATTGAGTTTATCCACCTGTAATGTGGTCTTCCTCTCTTCCTGGGAGGAATTTGCATTTGGCACAGTTTCCACTGATCTGGCATTGATTCACCCGTACTCCGATCACCAGCAGAACGGACCTCCTTCTCATGCCGCTGATGCCCGGCATAAGTAGGTTGGCAGAGGAGGGGGGGCAGTTATGATCTTGGCAATACTGTCACAATTGTGACTAAGGAGATTTTCAGACACCGTTTAACAGTACCTACCACAGGAGGAGGTCCCGGGAGAGGAACGGCGCTCTTGTGCGGCAGGGAGTCATTTTCGGATGCTGCCGTCCCTCTTCCGGGATCCTTTGTTGCACGTCCGTGAAGCTTTGGAAGCAGCTGCGCCATATTTTAAGCACAGGCAACTTCCGTGCTTAAAATATGGCGTGGCCGCTTCCAAAGCTCCACGAATGTGCAATGAAGGATCCCGGAAGAGGGACGGCATCGTCCGAAAATGACCCCCTGCCGCACAAGAGCGCCGTTCCTCTCCCGGGACCTCCTCCTGTGGTAGGTACTGTTAAACGGTGTCTGAAAATCTCCTATGTAGTGATCATGAATATGGAGCAGTTACTTAACTAAATTGCCTAGATTAACTCATTTGTAATGGTACTAAACTAAATAGTTGTTGTAGAATACTGGCCAGTGTCTCTTGGAGATCCCTGTTCATAGGGTCACCATAAGTTGATGGGACTTAACAAGAGACTGAATTCATATTAAAGTATATATATTTATTTTATCTTGAATACCTTAGAACACACTTTCTTACAAAATATGCATTCGTAAACATATTTTCTCTCCAGGTACATCTTTGTTACTGTGTATTATTCTTCAATATGCATTTTTATATCTACTTTGGTCCTTTTATGGTTTTGCATTTCATTGCAAAATATGAAGACTGTCAAATCCAAAGGATAATCGTGTTCCAATCTGTATGCTAATCTGGGAGGTGTTGAGGTTGGTTTACTTTACAATGAGGATCAAACAAAATCCGTAAGCAGTCCTACTGCCAATTGTTCCGATTAAGTTTTTCTTAAGAGCAAGATAATTAAGGAAGATATACAAGATCAAAATTAGTTGTAAACAGGGCAGTAGAGAAATGCATGCTGCACACCTGATTAATTTTAGCATGCTGAAGGGAAACAGTTATTTGAAGTGACTGAGACTTGCTACTGCATGTTGGGATCTAATGTACCCAAGACAGTGTTTTTATAATTTTGCATATTTATGATTGCTTGAGGGCATAATGTTAATGACTGGGATGAATTTAATCCTTTTTCTGATTGCAAGGAGTAACAAGACATGTGGTATGTGCACATTTTCCCCCCTGTCTGAATTGACAGAGAAAGTTGGACTCATTTACCACATGAGGGAAGGGAAGCAGCAGTGCACACTGATAATAGCACCTCCCATGCTGCCTTATCACATGATGTCAGCATTCAACAGTTGTTCTTCCATTCCAGTCCCATGGGAGATGGTGGCAAACGTGAGTCTTTTTTCTGGAAAAGACTCACTTTTACCACTGTTTCACATGGGACTGGAATGGAAGAACAGCTGTTGAATGCCGCCATCATGTGATAAGGCAGCATTGGAGGTGTTATTGTCGGTGTGCACTACTGCTTCCATTCCCTTGTGCAATAAGCCTCTTAGTCATGATTCATGATTCAGCCTGAAGACCCATGTTATAAGTAAGTGAGTCTCAGTATAATTTTCATCTGTTATAGATTTTTTTAAAAAGTTATTGAATTAGTATTGATTTATGTATGTACTTTACAGTTTGGAAAGGGAAGCTTAGAGGTGGGTCTCCTATATTTTGAAGTTATTGGTGGTAATTATTTTGTCTGATCAGAATCCTGTTGTATATTTATTTTTCAGAGCTTGGAAGAGTTCATTTCTGGGCTACAATCCCCAGGGTCCTCATCCAGCATGACCAATTTTCTAGTGCTTGGCAATGCCAATGTGTAACAGAAACCTTTGAGCTTCCTTAATTGAGCATCTTAATGTGTTTTCAACACAGTTGTGTTTCCCTTAGCAACAATGTATTATGGGTATGTACAATGTATGTACAACAAGAAGACCAGTATTGCAAGTCACCACGTTGCAAGTTCGATCCCAAGGGCTCCAAGCCTTGTGGCTGAAGAGTGGAGTATAAATAACTAATAAAAATAAATAAATAAATAAATAAATAAATCTGATGGGTTAGGGACCACAGCACTGTCAGAAAGTGGAATTGGTTGAAAAGTGGAAACAAGTATTTTTTAGCTTGCAGGTGCATTTTGGCTGCCAAAAAATATAAATAATGCACTATATTTCACTTCTGAATGTGTGCAAAAGGTAAATTAACACTCACTACACACACACACACACACACGTAAAGTAAAATTAACAAAAGCTTACCTTTAATGTCCTGTAATGTCTTTAACGAGATATGTTTGATACACTAACATACCTGTACTATCCAAATAGGTTTTTAAAGTAGTTTTCTTTCAGATGATATGGAAAAGTATGTTTTATTGCTTTTCTTGTGGAATAAAACAACTAGACAGCACAGAAGCAGCTCTGCAATCTCTTAGGGTAATAACTTTCACCTTTTCTTCCAAAACAAAACACTTTTGCAAGCACTTCTACTTTTCAGAACTATGCAAACAGAAAACCACACTTCAGAGTGGAAAACATACATTGAAAAATGGCAAAAAATACATCTCCCAGTAAGGGGAGTATAAGGGGGGATTAAGAGAACTCATGAATACGGCAGTCTTGAATATGTTGCCATGAAAGAAACGGGGGAAGTGAAAGTGGCATGTGGGTGGCACTCACCCACTTTAGAACTGTGGGGAAATTATAATGCAATACAATCTTGTGTATCCCATGTTAAGTTCAGTTTAGGAATTTCCCTGCATGCATGAGTTTTTTTCACTCCCCCTTCTTTTTTCCCTAGGAAGGCTTCTGACCCTCACCACATTGGGCACTGACTGGCCACAGAAGGGAGAAGCTGCCGTAGGAAGGGCAGCAGCAGCAGGGCAGGAAGGCACTTTGCCCCCCCACCCCTCCCCTCCCTCTGATGCCTTCTTGTCCAGGGAGAGCAAAGGTTGTGCTTTGAAAAAGGAGAGGAAAAGAAAAGCATCTGGTGAGGTTGAGTTTCCCAAAGGGGTGGATACAGAGACAGATGCACAAGGTCTGGGGGATCTGTTTCTCCTGGAGCAACAGGATTGCCTGAGGGAAGAGGTGGGAAAACTCTGAGAGGGGCAGCGAGGGACAAGAGTGCCTGGGGGGTGGAGAAGCTAAGGCAGAGGAGGCTGGAGGGCCACCTGAGGGAGTGGAGAGAGAAGGCCAATGCCAGTGGGAAGGGAAGCCCTCTTGGTGGTGGCCCCTGAGAGCAAAGGCTGAAACAGAAATCTGTATTCATAATTCCATAATGCTGCATTGCTTTATTGGAAACATGCATGGTTAACCATAGCAGGACTGGGATATCCATGGAATGACAGAGTGTCCTGATATATTGATAAAAAACAAATATTAGTTGGTAATGAAATGAACCAAAGTAAAGCCATCTCTGCTGAGAATGCTAAAACTGTGGTTGACCTTTACTCTGTGAGAGAGAGAGTAACAACATAGAAACTGCTAGGAGCTGCAGTTCTGAGCAGAGAGGACCACATGCAGCCTGCAAGCCACACTTTGCCCACCTCTGCTTTGGCAGGATGGTGTGGAGCATCTGATGCTGGAGTTGTCAAACAAGAAGCTCAACCAGAAAAAAACTAATTGGGCATCAAGAGCAGTGTTGTGCCAGTGAAATTCAAGGCCTTTTAGGATTGCCACCCAACCATAGGGGATAACCACTACTTCCAATCCTATCTATTTGGGTTTCTGAACACAGAGAGAAATGCTTGAGATGGCAGTAGCAGAATAAATTTCTCTGCAATGACTCAGGTCTTAATCATTTTTCATTGCTTGAATTGTACTGCTCCTTGTGGAAATTTTGTGTTTACTGCCACCTAGTGATGAAGACAGGGAGTCTTAGGACTTTATCTGACTAGCGTCTAAAAATGCTGTAATTCCATAAATGAAGAAAGCGGAAACATAGTGGCATTATTATACTTATTATTGCACGTCACTGTAATTACGTGAAATAACCACCACAGAATTATCACACAACCACCACTAGCACTTCAGGAATGGGACTTTACTTCCATGGTTTAGCATGGGCGAGATTTCAGTGGTTCTCGTGAGAAGACGCGAGTGTGCTTAAAAACACCAAACCCCCCCCCCGAATTTGCAAAGTAAACGAACACACAAAAACTTAAAACTAAAAACATGCAAACAAACCCAGACAGTTCATAAAAAGAGCATCCTGTGGATAGTTTTCACATTCTCACCTGGAAGTTTTCTCACTGGGAACAGGGGTGAGGGGGGGGGAGAGGTCCGTCCATTCGTGCTGTAATCTCGTGTTTTCAGCGGGACATGTTTTTGAATGCTCTTCAATACCATGGAAAAAGTGATATTGAGAGCTATTGAAAGCTTGTCCAATCAATTAAAAGCAACACCTTATTTGCTGCTGAAGCACAGTTTGACCACATGAACATGACAACACTGTGTGATAGCAGGAACCATTCGTGTTACCATGATGTTGTAATCATGCAGTTTTTTTGCCATGTCTGACAAAGTCCGTATAAAAGCCTTTTATTCCTTTCTTTTGCAAAAAGGAGAGAGATTTTGATGTTTTAGGCAGAACTTGGAAAAAAGTTACATTTAAGGCTACACTATATATATGCAGTGTCAAAGGCAGGCATTTTGAAAATCCTGCTCCGCTCACACCCCAGTCCAACTGCAGTGCTTGGGCACAATAGGTTTGTTTCTATATTACACCTATATGCTCCCCAACACTAATTTCCCCAGTACCCATTTCTATCTCCAGATAGTGCTCAGCGTAAGTATCAAATCTTGATGGCTTGAGGAAATGAAGGAGAGGAAATTTAAAATCATATATTGAGTTGGGCATAGTGAGTTGGCCTACTCAGGCAGCTAATTTGGGGTGACAAGAAAGCACAACAAATAACCAGTTATTTTATTTATTATTACTGTAATATTTCTGTTACCAGGAGAGTTTCAGCTTATGGGATGTATGTATCTATATTTTTGGCCACAGGGGCCAAAATAACTTGGGCAGCATTGGGCATTCTGCACCTTGACTTGGGGGAAGGGAAATGTTTTGTGTTCTCTGCCTCAGGTTGTAAAATATCTTGGGCCAGCCTTATTAGTTGTCCTCTCCTTTTAATGCAAGGGATTCTGAGCCCTTTCTACTGCAGCCCCTCATGCCATCCTCCGTATTGATCTACAAGTTCCCCCAAGCTGCTGGAGAGGATTTCTAAGGAGCATAGAGGGGTGGGGAAGAGGCATCAGGGAACATTGCCCTCCCTTCTTCCTCGGGCTGGAGGGTCCTGGCTTCTGCTCGTGAGAATTTTGGATCCAAATGAGCATCCCCTCCTTTTTTGCTGCCAATCCTCTTATCCCCCAAATTAACCTCTCTCATGACAAACACCCTCAGTTTTGTATCCATGAATGCACAGGACCACAAGGAAAACAAGCTACAAAAATCATATGCTACCCTGGAGTGCCCTCCTTTTTTTAGAAAGATGTGTTGAGGATATGTGTGCCTTCAAGTTGCCTGTTGACTTATAGTGACTCCCAGAATCTCATAGGGTTTTCTTAGGCAAGGAATACTCAGAGGTGGTTTTGCCAGTTCCTTCCTCTGAAATATAGCCTACAGCACCTGGTATTAGTTGGTGGTCTCCCATCCAAGTACTAACCAGAGCTGACCCTGCTTAACTTCCAAAATCAGTTAGTGTCTGGTGCCTTGAGGGTATTTAGGATGGGTGCCCTTAAGCAGCTTATTATGAAAGGGAAGGACCCTGTCCAGATGATGGCACAGACACAGGAGGCAGCGGTGATAGCAATGGCGATGCCAGTTCATTTTGTCTGTGGCTGCAGTTTCTCTTGCTCACAGGTGACTGTTGGTTCTTAGAGGAGAAGGCTCCTGCCTCAGCTAAAGCAGCAGGAAGAATCATAGAATCATAGAGTTGGAAGAGACCACAAGGGCCATCCAGTCCAACCCCCTGCCATGCACGAACACACCATCAAAGCACTCCCGACAGATGGCCATCAAGCCTCTGTTTAAAAACCTCCAAAGATGGGGGGCGTGTCCGGATGCCTAACATGGCAGACATGTAGAGCGAGGGCTCCTGAAGGCTTCATAATTTTAACCTGCCCTACAGCGACCGGAGGGGTCCTTCTGAAACACTAAATAAAGAATCACCTTCCTGATGCTTGGCAGCAAGAGATTGTCTGAGAGACTGATCTCTGAATACTGCCAGAAAAAAAGAGGAAGAGAAACCCTCTCGGATAACAGCAGCGAAGAGGAGGACGAGTGGGAAGATAAGATGGCGCCCGCAATAAACAAGTCGGGCAAAGGAGGCCGGGGTAAGGGATATAACAGTGGAGGGGGAGGAAAGGAAACCTCACCTAAACAAAATAAACAACTGCTGCCAGACCAATTTGAACTGCTCGTGAGAAAATTGTCTCTGACCTTCAAAGAGACTGGTCTGCAGCCCTTGCTCCCCTACAGACCTCCATCAAGGAGCTTACAGGGACCATCTCTGAAGTTGCAGAAACTGAGGCACACAAAATGGGGCAAAATCATGAAATCAGATTGCAGCACCTTGAAGAGGCCAATGAATCTCTAACAAATAAGCTGGAGGATTTGGAAAATCGAGGGAGACGGGCTAATATCAGATTTCACAGTTTTGTAGAGGGCGCTGAGGGAAAGACATTCTAACCTTTCTAGTAAACTGGATTAACGAGCATTGCCCCAGTGCCACCATTACTGCAACTGATATAGAACGCGTTCATAGAGCACTGGGCCCCTACCCTCTTTAAACAGACCTCCTCAGGATATCATTGCTCGATTTATCCATTTTTCCATAAAAGCCCACATATTTGACCTCCTCTCAAAACAAACACCGATACTTTACAATGCAACCCAGATAGCAATATATCAAGATCTGGCCCCAGAAACTTTACGCAAAAGAAAACTCTTCAAACCATTGACATCAATTTTGCAAAAAGAGAAGATACACTACAAGGGGGGCTTCCCTTTTAAACTTATCATCTCCCACAACAATACAACAATGATTGCTTCCACAAGATCTCAACTCCTGGATATACTACTGGCCATTGATATTCCAGTGCCTACAACGCTGGAGCAAGAGATACGTCATGAGGACAACTGGGCCGCACAGAGGATTCACCCATCTGATACCAACAAGTGGACTCAGATCTCCAAACGCAAAAAGAAAAGTCCCACACTCAAAAAGGTCTAACACACATCGGACCACCATCAACCCCATCAATAGCAAAAATCAGAACACAGGACAAGAAAAAAGCAAATGACTGTGCTAGACACCGTCAGCCAAGACAAATGTACATTTTCAAGCCAAACCCTCTGAAAATTTTACCAGACCTTCTGTCATCACATCTACATTTGTTGCCTTCTTAACTGATGGTTTACCTGATTGATAAGTATCTACTTGCTATATTTTTTATTGACGTGGGTGGGGGTGTCGTGGTCCTGGGCCTGAGTAAAACGCTCAGACCTGAGACAGTGCACCACATAACCCTCTATTTTAAAAAAATCAATGACTAATAGGGCACATTCAACACCCTGATATCAATAGGCCTCAGTAACCTGCCCTCTGCTCCAGTTTAACCCCCCAAAATGTTTTCCCTGGAAAGGATGGGGATATTACCCCCACCCAAAGTCACACGCATTCTGTGGGACTCCACACCCAGGTGTTTGAATGTTCAAATGTTAATGTTTATTATGTTGATATTTTTAACTATTATGCTGTACATCTCTCCTTACGATGTTCTGGAAAAATGCTGGACTCCTTCTATATGGTTGCTAAATATCTGCAATTGCACTCTCTCTGGCCCCTTACAACTGACACCTCCAGCCCACCCATGGAGTAATAACTATAATAGCCATTTTCATTTAACTAAACATATCTAGTCTCAAATTTCTCTCCTTTAATGTTCGAGGGTTGGAATCATCAGTCAAGAGAGCCAAGATTTTGAAACAAATCAGACCACTTCATCCAAATATAATTTTCCTACAAGAGACTCACAACAAATCATCTGACCTGGTGCTTCCAAAATCTCAATTTGGACAACAATTTGTGGCTGGAGGTAATGGGAAGGCGAGAGGGACTGCAATAATATTTGACAAACACACCCCATTCACTCCACAGAAAACCCATATGGACCCTAAAGGCAGATTTGTGATAGTACAAGGTAATCTTATGAACAGGGAAGTCACTCTAGCCAGTTTCTATGCACCAAACTCAAACCAAACCCAATTCTTGATATCCTTCCTGGAATCTCTAGAACAGATGACAAAGGGTGCAGTTATAATCGCAGGAGATGCTAATGCAGTTCTCAACCCATACATGGACAAATCCTCTTACAAATCACTGAAATCCCAATCAGTACCACAAATTCCCTTGGAAAATCTTAAAAGAATTAACTTGGTTGACCCTTGGCGATTATTAAACAGCACTACTAGAGATTACACCTATTTCTCCAAAGTTCACAATTCTTACTCAAGACTTGACTATTTCTTTGTTGATAAACTAACGATGTCCCACATCGAAAGAGTAACCATCCACCCTGCCCTCCACTCGGACCACACTCCAGTAACTATGGATTGGTCCCTGACAGAAACAACATATCCCACTAAAATATGGAGATTTAACTCTTACTTACTAAACAATGAACCGTTCAAAATGCAAATACAACAAGTAATAAAACAATTCTATCAAGAGAATAAAAGAGACAATACCCCAGAATCACTACTCTGGGACACTTTAAAGGCAGTCTTGCACGGCCTCCTGATTCAAGAAGGAGCTTTGAAAAAAAAAATTAAAAGAGGCGCACAGACACTTCCTATTGAACGAATTAAACATACTGACCCAAACACACAAGAAGACTCAAAATAAGCAGATACTAGTTCAAATGACAAAAATAAAATCTGAAATAGAAGAATTAGACCTCAAAAACATTCATATAGCCACCCAATATACAAAAGCACAGTACTACCAACACGGAAATAAAAATCAAAATTATTAGCATTCTTAATCAAAAGAAAAGCCAAAAAGAGAATTATCTCAAGAATTAAAACTCTGGATGGAACCACTATAACCAAAACCACAGATATACTTCACAAATTTCGCACATTTTACAAAGATCTATATACCTCAAAATGCCCCCAGTCTTTAGACTTAACTCAATTTTTAAATTCACTCAAAATCCCAAAACTCACTGAACAACACAAGACAACTTTAAATTCCCCAATCACCATACAGGAAATTGAACAAACCATCAGTCAACTCAAACTGGGACGGTCACCAGGACCTGATGGATTTTCTGCTGAATTTTATAAACAACTTAAAACAGATCTCACCCCACATTTACACAATTTATATAATGAACTCCTTCACAGCAATCCACACCCCAATAGCTGGAAAAGATTGTGGATCATTCCAATCCCTAAGACAGAAGATGACATACCTGTCATCACCTCCTTTAGACCAATCACTCTAATCAACTCTGACTTCAAAATAATGACCACAATTTTCTCAAAACGTTTGAACACTTTCATCACCAAATACATACATTCAAACCAAAAAGGCTTTATGCCTGGCAGATACTTAGCTGATGCTATCAGAAGAACATTAAACATAATACACTTCTGCAATAACAAACGTATACCCTTGGCGTTGATATCTCTAGATGCATTAAAAGCCTTTGATAGGTTGGAATGGCCCTACTTATTTGGACTGCTTCAGAAGATGAATATGGGTCACCAATTTGTAACATTCCTCCAAAACTTGTATTCCAATTCCAAAACTACGATATATGCTAACAAAGTTGACTCCCAAGCATTTGAACTTCACCGCGGAACCAAACAGGGATGCCCACTATCCCCACTATTGTTCGCAATAGCCATAGAACCCCTTGCAGAGCAAATCAGAATGTCACATCAAATCGAAGGCCCAATAATCTACCAACAAATGCACAAAATTGGTCTCTTTGCAGATGATATTTTACTCTATATCACAAATATAACCACAGCTTTTCCAGCCCTCCGAAACATCTTGACCAGTTTTGATATATATATACAGGTTTTAGGGTAAATATGCAAAAATCCAAACTACTATGTCCAAACACTCCACACGCAACACAACAGGAATGGCAGCGGTTGACCAAACTACACCTACAGCTCTCAGGATTTAAATACCTAGGGATATTAGTTACCAAAGACAGGGGACAACTGCTGTCACGGAACTACAAACCACTCACAAAATGGATTAAGCAAAAAATAAAACACTGGACCACATTCAACCTTTCCCTCCTGGGAAGGATAGCTATAATAAAAATGTTTGCACTCCCAAAACTTCTATTTTTGTTTTTTACACTACCTCTAGAACCCCCTGAAACATATTTTAACAACTGGAAAAAACTATTCTATACCTTCATCTTCAACAATAAAAAACCAAGATTCCCAAAAAGTATCTTACATTTAAAACTCCAATCAGGTGGTCTAGGTGTCCCAAATCTTCCACATCATTTTGCAGCTGCGCAGCTTGCGCATTTGGTCCAGATATTCAAGAGAAACCCCCAAACCAACTGGATTGAAGCTGAACTAGACCAAGGTGACCCAAAACACATGGAAACATATTTTTCTAACCTTTCCCACTCTCAGATTAATAAATTGAACAAGCCCTTTTTACAAACATCTTTACGAATTTGGAAACAATGGAGCCATAAAATGATGCCACAAGTCTCACCTGTCTGCCCTTTTCTGACACATCCAGAATTTTATGACCCGATCAAATACAAATCCTACTCGGATTGGAACAGAAAGGGGATATATACGATATCTGACCTTTATAACAAAAATGTTCCTAAAACTAAAGAGGAGCTAATAAGAGACCTATACCCTATTCAACACACCTGGCTACAACATATCCAAATTGCACGTTTCCTGTCTCATATTCAACGTCAGGGATTTGTACCCAGACCTCTAACAAAATTTGAATATTTATGTGTATCCTCTACCAACCAAGTCAAAGGCCACATGGCAACAATATATAATTTCATGATGGAAACTACCATGATTGAAACTTCACATTTTAAATTAGCTTGGGAAGCAGATATTTCACACCCCTTAAGCGATCTGGACTAGTTGAACATCTGGAAATCCCCAACATTTCAGAAAAGCCCAGTCATAATACAAGAAAACATACTTAAGGTGGTGTACCAATGGTATCTGACACCCCGCAAACTTACTCAAATCACCAAAAACAATAACCCCACCTGTTGGAGAGGATGCAAAGAAAAAGGTACATATCTCCACATGTGGTTTCATTGCCTGTAGTTCAAAAATTTTGGTCTGAGGTACTCAGACTGATCTCACAAATTACGAAACAAACTATTACCGTGACTCCCAGCCTGGTACTCCTCTCTTGTTTCACTGATCAAAACACCACAGTCAAACATAGAGACTTGATACAATTTTTATTAGCAATAACAAGACTGGAAATTGCGCAAAATTGGAAAACAGGCAAATTTACAATGGAAAAATGGTGGAATCGATTTTGGAACATTTGGCTAATGGAAAAACTTAAGGAACAAATTAGAGCATCCCAAGGCAGTCTTGCAAAAACAACCTTCACAGAAAAATGGTTCCTAATGATTGAATATATAAATCACAACCTGGTTCATCAAACCCCACCCGCCACCCATGGAAAACTGTGGAATGATATTCGGGAGAATTAAGATGTTAACTCCTGTACTGTATCATATAAACGCACTGTACAAAGTTCAGCACAACCAAATTGAATCATATATTAAGAAATGGCATACCAGACATATATAACAGCATAATTTTTCCTTTTAATATTTATCCTTGTTTGTTTGTGTTGTTGTAGTTATTTATTTTTTCTTATCACCATATATGTTGAAAATATTATTGTTACTTGTCATTTTGTGGAGACTGTCAACCACAAAATGGAATTGTTATGTATTTTGTTACTATAAACGAATAAAAAGAAATGATACCAAAAAAAAACCCCTCTAAAGATGGAGACTCCACCAAATTCTGAGGCAGCGCATTCCACTGCCAAAAAGCTATTACTGTCAGTAAATTCTTCCTAAAGTTTAGGTGGAAGCCAGGTGAAGGGGAGCCAGCCTGCTTTCCTTGCCTCCTTTGTCATTATTCTTCCCTGCCCCCTGTGGTCTCCCTTCTTTTTTGGTTGCTTTATCTACTGTTCTCTGGCTCAGATGAAGCTAACTGAGCATCTTTTGGAGCCCTCTTTCCCCCTCGCACTGCTGCCCCTCCTCGCTCCTGCCCTGCCTCCTGCCTGGTTTTAATGACAGTGATCTGGAGGCCATGCCCCCCCCAACTTTGTGTGTGAACTACAAAGCCAAAAAATCACCGGATCAACCAATTTAGCAATAAATCATGTAAACTATGCAGCACTAGTTGAAAGGATGGTAAGCCGGAAATTTGCACACTTTATTCTGCCGTGTAACTGACCCCCTAGTCAGTTTGCTCCATCCTCAGTATGACATCCCTTCCAATATTTAAACATGGCTATCATGTCCCCTCTTAACTTTCTCTTCTCCAGGCTAAACATACCCATGTCCCTAAGCTGCTCCTCATAGGGCATGGCTTCTAGACCTCCCACAATTTTGGTAGCCATCCTCTGGACACATTCCAGGTTGTCAATAGAGTAGGATCTCTGTATCCGCTGATTCAGTATCCTCTGATTCAAGTATCTGTGGTTGCAGTTTCAGCACAGCTACCATAGAGTCTTCCTAGAAAATGTGTCCTCTCTAGCCATTTTCTAGGTCATCCAAGGCAACTCTATGGTATTTTAAACCAGAGGTCCCATTATTTTCAATGGCTTTTGCTATTATCCACAAATTTCATTATCCACGGTGGGGCCCGGAATCAATCCCCTGGGGATACAGGGGTCCTACTGTATCCTTGAATTGTGATGCTCAGAACTGAACACAGTATTCCAGGTGAGGTCTGACCAAAGCAGAATAGAGTGGCACTATTACTTCCTTTGATCTAAACACTATTCTCCTACTGATGCAGCCTAGAATCGCATTGGCATTTTAGCAGCCTCATCACACTGCTGACTCATGTTCAGTTTGCGGTCCACTAAATGAATTTCAACAGGGAGATATGTAGGATATTACACTTGGGAAGTAAAAATGCAATGCGCAGATATAGGATGGGTGATACCCGGCTTGATGTGAGTACATGAGAAAGGGATCTAGGAGTCTTAGTGGACCACAAGCTGAACACGAGTTAGCAGTGTGATGCAGCAGATAAAAAAGCCAATGCAATTCTAGGCTGCATTAATAGAAGTATAGTGTCTAGATCAAGGGAAGTAATAGTTTATCTACCTCCTTTTGAATTCTGTTCCTATCTTCCAATGTGTTAGCCACCCTTCCTTGTTTCATATCATTTGAAAACTTGATAAGGATTTCCTGCACCCTGCCATCTAAGTCAGTGGTAAAAATCACAGAATCTTAGAATCATAGAGCTGGAATTGATCACAAGGGCTATCCAGTCTGACCCCATTCTGCCATGCAGAAATACACAATCAAAGACTCCCGACAGATGGCCATGCAGCCTCTGCTTAAAAATCTCCAAAGGAGACTCCACCACATTCCTAGGAAGCACATTCCACTGCTGAACAGCAATTACTTTTAGGAATTTCTTCCTAATCTTTAGGTGGAATTTCTTTTCCTGTAGTTTGAGTCCATTGCTCTGTGTCCTAGTCTCTGGAGCAGCAGAAAAAAAAAAGCTTGCTCCTTCTTCAATATGACATCTTTTCAAATATTTAATCATGGCTATCAGGTCACCTCTTAACCTTCTCTTCTCTAGGCTAAACATGCCCAGCTCCTTAAGCTCTTCCTCATAGGGCATGGCTTCCAGACATTTTCACCATTTTGCTTGTCCTCCTCTGGACACGTTTCAGCTTGTCAGTATCCTTTTTGACTGTTGAAGAGTAATGGCCCTTAGATTGAACCCTGAAGCACTCCTTCTTCCAGTTTGAACCACAGCCACCTATGAGAAGAACTCTGTCTACATGATGGATAAGGAAGTGAAAGGGTGGCTAAGCTTAGAAAGGTACCAGGTATTTTCACACAATTATGAACTGGATTTGAGACAGTGCCACAACTGAGAGAGAAAAAATTGCATGGCTGGAGCTCCCTCTAGTGGAATGAAATTGTATTGGTGTTCAATACTAACTGGTGATAAATGGGGAAACAAGAAGAAAAGAACAGATGTGTATGTGCTGGGATTGTTCCTGTATGCCTTCAAATAATTTCCAACTTATAGTGCCTGTAAGGTGAACCTATCACAGGAGTTTCTTGGCAAGATTTGTTCAGAGGGAGTTTGTCTTTGCTTTCCTCTGAGGCTGAGAGAGTGTGACTTGGCCAAGATCACTCAGTGGATTTCCATGGCTGAGTGGGGATTCACATCCTGGTCTCCAGGGTCACAGTCCAGTGCTCAACCACTACACCATGCTGGCTCTGTGTTAGGATTAGTGCCCATTAATAACTAAACTAAATCACATCACTGGTTTTCTCTCTTTCATTTATGTCATTTATACTCTCTTTGAACTATTTTTCTTTTTGTCTTTCCTTAGCTGTGTGTGTGAGATTTTGTTGGTGAATTGGGCTCATAGCTGGCAAGCTTGCTTAAGTATTCTGATGTGTGGTACAGATTCAGATTTTATTTCTTAATGTATTTCATTGCTGTGGATTTGTTCATATTTATAAGAATTTGAATTGATTTTATGTTTTTTTAAACACTGTTTTATTTGTGTTTTATATAGGCCTAATCCTATTGGTAGTCCGCTGCTAGAGTAGACCTATGGAATCAATGGTATCTAGATTAGTGTTGCCTCATCATACAACTGTTGATTCACTAGGTCTACTGTAGTAGGAGAGAGTTACTATAGACAGTCAGAGGGGCGAAGTGGTTTGAGCGCTGGACTGCAGCTCTGGAGATCAGGGTTAGACTCTCCACTCAGCCATGGAAACCCACGGGGTGACCTTGGGGAAGTCACATTCTCTCAGCCTCAGAGGAAGGCAAAAGCCAATCTCCTGTGAACAAATCTTACCAAGAAAACCTAGTGATAGGGTTTCTCTCCCAAAACTAACAATGAACCCCACAAACTTCAGAGACTTCTTTCTTCCACCTGAATTCAAATAGTCTTTCATTGTCAGTTACTGTATTAACTTGCCCATTTGCTGTATTCTTTTTTTCAGACTGTCAGGAAGGGGGATTAAATATTACAAGTACCAATAAGAACTTGTTACAGAGTGGAGTTCACCTTTACAGGATTTATTTATTTAATTAATTTATATCTTTCTTTTCTCTCAAATGAGACCCAAAGCGGCTTACACTTTATGTTAAAATATTATAGCTAAAACAGTCTGAAATACAAAAATTTAAAAAGCATTGAACACAATCCACTTAAAAACATTAACTTAAAACAGTTAAAAGTACATTAAAACCTCTTACTCATTAAAAACAGGCACACCCATTATACTAATGATGCACTAACTAATCTGCCAATGGGTTACGGTGAATGAAAAAATAGATTGAGGCTTTGTTTGTATTTGTCTGTCCAGGCCAGATGTGCTCCCCCTGCCCCTCTCCCACAAATAATGACAGACACATTATATATTTGGAAAGATATATTGTTACATGATGATATATATATTGGCAATAAAGACCACAAATTTATTGATAACAACTGCAATGGTTGGTTCAAATCACATGGGTCCAGATCCGGACATTGACCAACCCGAATGCTGGTTGATGATACCACTGTCAGATAACTGCCGACACCACAGCTGATGAAGGGGGAGGAGTGCTGGACAAGGCCCACATGCCTGACAATCCCTCCCCCTTCCCACCAACCGCTGGGAAAGCGGTTTGCCATGAACTTGAACTTGACCTTGAGCATGAACTTGATGGACACCCCCTCCCTTTACTGATGAACTTGGATCAGGACCCATGCCAACTGCCTCCAAAGTTGTGACAGAAAGAAAATACATGCTACAAAATGACCTACAACCTACAAGAAAGATAAACAGAGGGTGGGTGGGTTTCGGCTCCTAAAGAGCCACTGGCCAATCCAATGCAGCAGCTAGGAATATAAATACTCAGCTGCTGAGCCGTAAAGCAGCTGCAAAGCAGCAGTTGTAAAACTGCTTCAAACTGCAGCAAATCTGTCACAAAATTGCTGAAAAACTGCTGCAAAAGGCAGCAGTGCTCTACATCTCTTCTGAGCAACCAATCAGGCCAGCAGGAGGCCTGCCCTGATTGGTACCCACTTTCGTGGGAAGGGGAAGACCACTATGGCAGCCCTCATGCCGGCCACCACGTGGGCTGAAGGAGTGAGAGAGACCAGACTGAACCACAAAGGAGCTGCTGGTGGGAAGGATAAGTCCAGCAACTCTGTTCTGCTCAGCTGACACCAAGTGGTACCTTGTTTCTTCTTTACCTCTTTCAGAAGCACTCCACTTGGAAATTAGAACTATCAGTCACTAAACTACATCCCCTCTAATAATAGCTAACTTACACTGGTGGATCCATCACACAACAGTGAAGGAATCTGGAAACAAACACTGGTGGTAACAGGAAACAAATAACTGCCTCGGGATACGAAGTCCTCACTCCCAGCATTAATTTCATAGGATAACAAGCTACGTATGTCTGGGCAACGCAATACACGCCTCTTCCAATATATGTAGGATACTGCCTTCTACTAATTCAGATCCATTGATCCATCTAGCCCAATATTGTCACAGGGAGCAGCTCTCCAGAGTTTCAGGTAGGATTCATTCCTAGCTCAATCCAGAGAGCCATGGTATCCCTTGTTGATCTCCCATCATAATATTAACCAGGTCCAGCCCTGCTTACCTTCTGATCAGATGCAGCCAGGTGTGCTCAGTGTGGAAAGCATCTGAGAAATCAGATGACGCCAGGTATGATCAGCATAGTGAGACATACAGAGTGGTATCACAAAACAGACTGACTGAGTGAAGGATGTGGGAGATTATCGGACAGGAACAAAAAAGCGTTCCTATCCTGCAATCTTCTCTCCCGCCCCTCTCCCGTCTCTGTCATGCCATAATAACCAAAGTTTTTAGACTTACCTTTTTTGTACATCCATGTCTGCCCAGGAGTGAACAGACCTCTAAAGGAGCTCCTTTCATTCCCTGGATTGAAATCCCGGCTGTTATCACGAGAAGATGAGAGCGCGGGGAATTCAAAAATAAAAAGGGAAATACAACACTAAAAGTTACACCAAGCACAAAAACAAACTTTAAACATTACAGGTAACCTGGGGAGGGTACAAAAAAGTGTGTCACTTACCTGGATGTCCCGATCTCACCAGGAAGTGTTTCGGCACAGACCTCCCACTGACGAGGGGATCGTGTCAGTGCTTGCAGCAAGTGCAGCAAGACCAGCACTTGCAGGTAAATCTGTCACAGAAATGGAATGAGTGATCCATTGATGGCTTAGCCCGTCAATAAAAAGCAGCACCGGCAGCACAGCAGCAGCTCGGGTGCACAACGAGATGTGAACAATGTTGTCTGAAAAGAAACCCCTTTAGTGATCTCCTGGCATCGTGATAACACCATATTTAGTGCATCCAATAATCTCCATGGTGTGATCTTGCTTCAAGGAGGCAAACAGGAATGGCACCATAAAGTTTACTATATGTGGAATTAATTTTCTTTTTAGCACATTAGTGCAAAAGTACTCACAGTAGCCAACCTGAGGAAAGCTTCCACTGATGTCCCTTCCCCTATCTTGCAGCTTCAACTGAAGTTGAAATTGACTAATCTGTGTGTATGTTGTGTGGGGAGGGCCACCTTTCTAAGTACAGGAGCCTACTGCTTTATTACTAAGGCTGTAGAGAGATTTTTTAAAAAATAAATAAAAGGAGGCATTGGTGGTGTGGCAGGGGAAGGAAATAAGGAAGGAGTGGAAGCATCCTGCTAATAGGGAGGGGGGTGTAGGTTTGGACATACCTAATGTAATTGTCACAATTAATTCAATGCTCAAAGGTATTAGCTGAGATCATAATCATCATTGCTACTACAAGGACAGAGCTCTGTCATTTTAGATACAATTGATGATGCTCCAGCCTTAACCTACCTTTTAGTCTAGCAGAGACCTGACCAAAGTGTTTCTGGGACACTGGATATTGAGGAAATGACATCTGCACTCCACTCCCACTGCACTCCACTGCCCTAAGTACAGGCAACTGGAGAGACATCTCTGGGTCATGCCACAACTGCCCATTCCAAGGCACCCTGTAACCAGGAGCACAATGTGGACATCATTTCACAGCACCTTGATCTCCATCACCTCAGAAGCAGTTTGGTCAGGGTGTGGTGCTGCAAAGGTAAGTTTTGGGTTCCTGTTCTCTCCTCCCCACAGAAAGTTTTGGGGGTCATGTTTGGTTGTTCATGAACTTGAATCCCCAGCAATTACAGTATCGTAAGTCCAGCTTACAATATTGTAACTGCTGAACAGGATCCCAGCCATTTAAAAAACAAAACACTATCCCTTTCTGGGTAGAAACAAAATATGTTGGAATGGTGTGGAAAAGAAGAGGAAATAGCCTGAAATGTTGCATGATTGGCAAATATCTTTTGGATCTTCTTTTTTAATAAAAGAAGAGTGGGACATACCTTAACAAATATCATAATCTCCAGACACATTTTGCCTCATCAGTAGAGGTCTTGCTTTCAAATTTGTCTTGATCCTCCCTTGTTACCATTATGAAATGGGACGGAATCCAGATGAGCATGCTGGCCCATCCCTGCAGCAGCCACTACTATCCCCCATATCACACTCTCTGACATCAGGAAGAAGGCCCACAGCATGTGAGCAAGGCCTCCTGCATGTGACCAACCTTGGCCACATGCTGCAGGCCCCCTTCCTTGCTACGGAAGAGCGAGGCAGAGGACAGCTGCAGCCATGGGCTGGAATGGGTTCCTGCAGTCACACAGGGCCTGATCTGTTTTTTGCCAGTGGGAGTGGATTTGAACAGGTATTATTTTAAAATGTTTTACTGGGCTCTACCCTGTCTTGCCCCTATCTATGGGGCAGAAGCCCTGTGTCATCGGGATTGCAGGGCTCTAAGATGGGGGCAAGATGGGGTAAATTACAGGTGTAGACAAGCCACCTGTAGTAAATTATGAAACTGAACAAATTCTTTTTGTTAAATTTCTGGACTCCATATACCCTTTTTATACTATTTTTTTAAATCGGTCATAATTAGTGATGTGATATTACACTAGGTAGATATAGTAGAGAGCATTAATCATTATAGCTTTCCTTCTTTCTCTGTTAGGCAAATTCAACCTTTTCTCAAGCTTCGAGTTTGTTATATAGTGAACTAGAAGTTGGAGAAACACCTCATGGTGTCAGTGTTGGGCTATTTTTCCCCGCTGTACCATACCTTTTAAAATTTTAAGCACATGATGGCTAACAAATGAAATTGCTAAGCAATCCAGTGGGAGCCTTGTAACTGGAGAAGGAAAACTCTTGAACCTAGAGACTTTAGGATAAACAAAAATATCAGAGGGGGCTACTGGACTTAGCCGGCAGCACCATTTGTGGCCCATCCGGCGCCCCCTCGGTCTCAAAGGCCCCTGCGGCCGTATGGTGGCCAGCATGGGGGCTGTCATATCTGTTGTCCCTCTCCCGGCCTGCCCCACGGGCTGGGAGAGGGGCGTGAAATGTTGGCCAATCAAAGTGCCCCCCCACTCTGATTGGCTGGTACAGCCTGAGGGGAGGGTCTTCCAGTTGCCACTTCCAGTGTCGCTGGATGATGCAGTACTCTGCGCCAAGGCTTGATAAATAGCTGGCCCTGGCGTCAGAGGCCTCAGTGGCTCATTGGGAGCTGAAAACCCACCCTCCCTCCCTTCCTTCATTGCTAGTGCAGTTGATTTATAGTGTTAATATTTCTGAATGTATTATCTATCATGTCACAACTTCATAAGCGGATAGCGTGGGTCCTGATCTGGGGTAAACAGCCAGGCATCAGGGTCTCCGTCAAGTTCAAGATCAAGATCAAGTTCACAGAGACTCCCTCCCCTCCTTTATAACCTTGTTTCACAGGGGAAGGGAGAGTTGTCAAGCAGGCGCAGCTTGGCCGGAGCTCTATCCACGTGCTGAGGTGTCGGTAGTGACTGACAGCAGTCCATTGACCAACACAGGGTTGGTTGATGAAGGGATACAGACCCATGAGATTTGTGCCAACCATTTACAGCTGTTACCAAAAGTTGTGGCCTTTTATTGCCAATTATTATCCTATAATACCATATCTTTCATATGTTATTCATCATTTACTCAATATATTTTGTGAAAATACTTTGTGTCCATGTATTTCTTCTCATGTGAGGAGCAAAGAGCATCTGGGCTGGGTCTGCAAGTAGCTGCAAACACAGAAAATGGTACTTGAGAACTACAGGGGAAAGATGTTATTGTTGTGTTCCTTCAAGCCATTTCTGACTTATGGCAACCCTAAGGCTGTGTGACTTCCCAAGATCACCTAGTGGGTTTTTATGGGCAAGCAGGGATTTAAACCCTCGTCTCCAGAATCATAGTCCAACACTCAAACCACTACGCCATGCTGGCTCCTAGGAGAAAGATGGGGAGAAGCAAAAAATAGAGTGAAGGCAAAAAGAAAGAAAGCCAAGTGTTTTTAAAAACGTTTTTGTGTTGTTGTTTTTTTTTGGCAGAAAAAGGATGGCATCATGAAGGAATGGCTACAAGAAAGTGATTCACACAGGGCTTTCACAATCATGCTCACTCCTGTCACCATGTTGAAAAACTCAAATCAGGCTCTAGTAGCAAGTGAGAAGAATCTGAGGCTTTGTCTGAATCCCTGGAATTACAGAGAAGAAAGGGGGCAGGTAGAAAAAGCCATAAGAAAAGCCTGGTTGGATCAGATATGTATGTGTATTATTTTAAAAATGCCTATCTGGTCCAATATCTGGCTTCCCAGTAATAGAAATGACTGATTACACACTCTCTCTGCATGTAGAGATCGACCCCCTCCTTGTTGATCACATGTTTGGCCACCTCATTCTGATCTCAGCAGAAGCAACAATGCCAGCCTGGTTCTCGCAGGAAGCTGCTTGACTGGCGAGGTGGTGGTTCCTCCAAACACAGGATGGCCTGCTGGGCCTATGCAGTGTTAGCCCAGCTGGCCCATGTGAACAATGACAGCTGTCACACCAGATTTGGCCTGGTGTGGGGGGCCACCATTATGGCCAATCCAGGGCCAGTGTGCAGCATAATGTTCCTGACTGGCACTAGATTTAAGATGAGCCTGTTGTGAATGCCCTTCATATACACTTGTGTTTGTGTCTTAGGCCTACCTTCACCCTATGTTCCCTCTCTGCAACCCACTGGGGTTCCACTCAGCCTATTAATGAAAAACTGTAAAACTAATAAATATGGGCTCATTTTACATTTTCAACTGGCCTGATTTTATGAGGTAATAATAGTGAAAACAAGTAAAGTTCAGTTTTGAAGAGGTAACAATGTTGGCAGCAGAAATTCAACGAGGCAGCAGGAATGGCCTTTGCAATGGTCTTAAGCATCACTGGGTTGGCATTTACCTCAGCACATGAGCTATCAGATTATCTTGTTAGTTAATGAGCTAAAGCAGATTACATGAATCTCAGTTGTATAGTAGATAAGGACTTCTGCCTCCTATAGAGAAACTGACACATATGCAGAGTGTTGGCAAGAAAGAAAGGGTGCTTTGTGCTAGTTTGGCTTACTTTTCTTTTTTTGTGTGTGTGGAGAGTTTGATGGGGAATTTGTGCAGCTGGAATATCTGCTTGAAAAATACCCAGATCAGGAAGGAAAAGGAATGCTAAACAGCTGCTGAAGCAATATACTTTCTTCCTAGCGCTTCCGTTTCCAACACAAAAGTTCCAAATTACTTTTCATGGGTTTTCACATTAGATTTGTGACAAGCTGGTTATCATTTGCAATGAGGGAAATTCATAGTCATGCCATTCTTCAATTGCAGGGTCAGTCCATGTTGTGAAATATTTGTGGTTGCTTATGTATGCAACTATGCTAATAATAAAATATATACCAGACAGTGCTGGTGGGGGAAAAGTCATTTTACATATCATAAGTGTGGTAATCTTATCATTTAGCCATGTTGTGAATAAATGAATATGCAGTTTGTCACAGATGTGAGTTAAAACCTGCTTTAAAAACAAAATTTTGCAACCTTGCAAAATAAAAGGTGAAGATCTAGCAGGGGCCTCTGAACTGTTTTAAGGTAAGGCAAAATGGAATGTGTGTAGTGTGTATTTTTATCACTTATTATAATGGGTGGTGTCCGTTATCATTGCAATTTCCAACACCATGCTTGCCTAAGACACCTTTCCAGGCTTTGGAGTTCTTTCCTACTCTGGCATTGAAGTCACCAAGGATAATAATTTTATCTTCTACAGGGACTTTTTGTATGAGGTGGCGTAGGACAATGCTGCAGCCTTATTTGAGAACTCACGCCGAACAAGTCTTGAAGAGAAACAACAACACAGAAAGAATCACAACCCAGAAACATCACCCAAGGAAACCTTCTGCTGTGCTTTCTTCAATCGGACTTGTTTATCTCGGATTGGCCTTTTTAGTCATCAGTGCGCTTGCAGAAAGCACGGGGTGAGTCCTTCCTGAATCTTCGTTTGTGAAGAAAAGCCAGAGAGATAATGGGTGGACTAGCAAGCCAGTGAAAGCCAGCGTAGTGTAGTGATCTCTTTCTATGGAGGTTTTTAAACAGAGGCTGGATGGTCATCTGTCGGGAGTGCTTTGACTGTGTATTCCTGCAAGGCAAAGGATTGGATTAGATAGCCCTTGTGATCTCTTCCAATTCACTATGATTCTACTATTGTAGGACCATTTATCCCCCCCTCCCAGTTACTGGATTAGTCCTTCTTCTGGTCTCATTAATGTGTACTTTCAATCAGTTGGGGGTCACACACCAAATGGAATGATGCCAGAGCATTCAGAGCCAATCAGATTTAGCTATATGGCAATGCAGGTGAGTGCAATCTAAGTTAATCAGTGAACATTTGTGCAAGTTTAAAAAATTACCCAAGTGGGCAGTGTTGCCAGTACTAGATTACATGATGCTTCATAAGGTAATAGGAAAATTAACATGATCAGATTGTGTTAATAAACATGAGCTGAACTGTGTTAAGAATAGAGAATGAGAAAAATCCTTCCCCACCCTTCCACTCTTAAGTTGTTTATTGTACTGCAACTGCCAGTCGATAATCATGACTGCATTTTACTCATGCAGTGGTAATGTCTTGGATTTCAGCCAGATATATTGATTTATCACTACTGTTACTAGGTATGATTATGTTGGATTATGCTGCTACCTGTGGTTTTAGCAGTCATACTCAAATCACATGAACTCAAAGTCTTTGGAGTACAGTACTTCAGTCTTGGTTGTCTTTTGTGTGAGATGGTGCTTGCTTGATTTGCCCTTTCCAAGCATTTGTAAGATCATGGAGATAGTTGGTTGTTGTTATTTACTGTCAAGTCAATTTTGACTTATGGTGACCTTATGCATGAGAGACCTCCAAGAGACCTGGTTTACCAGCTGCCCTCCTCAGTCATGGCTCAGTCATTGACTGAATCAATCCACTTGTAGTGCAGTCTCCCTGTTTTCCTACTGCCTTCCACTTTACCAAACACTGAAGATTGAAATTCAAAATCACAGAGAGTGTGACTTGCCCAAGGTCACCCAGGGGGTTTTCATGGCCAAGCAGGGATTTGACCACACTCTAGCCACTCCGCCACACTGGCTCCTTAATTTTATATACTATCCAAAATTTCACAGATGGAAATAAAGAAATATATGGCGGAGCAAGAAGGCCAAAGTTATTAATGAGAAAAAAATCACACAAAGCTACTATTTTAAGCAGAGGAACCTTGGAGATTATGTACTGCATTGAGGAGAGGATGAAAAAAAAGGGGGGGATCAATAAATACCATAAATACAACCACTACTCTATGCTGGTTAAACCAACCTGGGGAGCTGGTATAAAAAGCCTCTGATCATACCAAGAGCTGACAGAAAATAGTCTTGGATGAGTAACATATGTATGGATCTCCAAAATACAACCAGAAAGAACAGAGACAAAATCAGAGACTTTCTGATCTTTTTAATCAATCTGGATGTACCCTCAGTGAATCCAAATCACAATAATCAGCAGCAGCCTCATCGATGAAGTTCTGAAGCAGCGGCAGCAGCAGCCCTGACCTCTTTCCCTGGAATCAGCCAGAGTAGTATGAAGGAGGCGCAGCTGCCTTGAGACTGCGGTACTGGAAGCATTGCACAAAGCTTAAAATGGTTCCAAAGGAGGGTCAATTGGCCTTTTTGATGCCTATGTGAGTGCCACACAGCTTTGAGAGTGCTGTTATAGACAGAACAATATACCAAAAGCATGTTCGTTCATTTATTCATTCATTTATATTTATTTATAGATTTTTCTATATCTACAGGTTGCTCCCTGCCATCCAGGTATAAGTTCCTGGACTTGTCTTGTATAAGTGAAACCATGGATAATAGCAAACCCTATTAAAATAAAGGACTTCCTGTACAAGCATACCATAGAGTTGCATTGGAGGACCTAGCAGATGCCTAGAGAGGATGCCTCTCTAGGCATTTTCCAGGATGATTGTATGGTATGTGTCCCCTATTTTGCATCCCCCAGATAAGTGAAACCGTGAATATTGACTCCGTAGATATGGGCGGGGGCGTGACATATACCTCTTTCTCTCCCTCACCCCCATTGTGTACAGTATATTATATTATATTATATTATATTAGCTATTTCCAGTGTAACATACACCTTCAAATTCTCCCCCCATCACCAGGATCACTCCCCCGTTGCCTCCCCGTTGCCAGGCTTCCATCCCCCCTTGCCAGGCTTGCCCTCACATCGCCCCCCTGTTGCCAGGCTTGCCCCCATCTTCTCCCTGTCCCCAGGGTCTTCCCCCCATCGCCAGGCTCGCCCCCACATCACCGCCCCCTTTGCCAGGCTCACCCCCCCATTGCCGCCCCCATCACCAGGCTTGGCCCCTCTTGCCACCCAGTCACCAGGTTCATGCCCCTGCCAGGCTTGCGGCACCCCCCGTGCTCAGGCACATGCATCCTACACACACCACATCCCCCCATGCTACTCACACCACCTCTGTTGCCGCCATGTTTATAAAGGACTGAAACTTCCACATGGTCCTGCCCCCAGTGTCCTGACTGGCTGCCCAACCAAGCTTTGATTGGTTGGTCAGTTTCTAAGCAGCCAATCAGCACATTGGAAACGGCAACATACCTAAGAGCAATATATATATATATAATTTATCTATCACCTCTCAGCCAACTGAGACCATTGAGGTGATGTGCAACAGATAAAAGCATTGGAAGCATTAAATAGATTAATAAAAAACATTTTAAAGCTGACTAAAATGACTTCTTAAAAGTAGTTTTAAAACAGCCAAAGCAGCCACCGCTGGTTTTAAGGGACAAAGGCCTTGTGAAATAACATGGTCTTAGCTGCTCCCTGGTGACTCAGAAGGCCTGGAGCTGACTTCCCTTGGGAAGGAGTTCCACAGTTAGTGTTCTGCTACAGAGAAAGCCCTTTCACGTGTATCCACCAAAATAGCTTTGTTGGGGTGATGGGACACATAACAAGGCATCCACTGAGGATCTCAAACTTCCCTCTTCATAGGGTCTTGAAGTAGAAATGGCACTTGTTGCTTCCACAGAGGAAGCTGAAAGTGACCTGTCACTAGCAAAGCTGCTATTGGTAGCACCGAAAATGTCCTCTCTATTTTTCCAGGCACATTTCTCTCCTCCATTCATACATCCCCAAAGTTTAGCAGAACATGTTGATGCAAGAGAAGATGAAAGGTATTAGTTCACAAACTGTTTGTTATTAGGTTGGTCCCATTCCTAGCCACACAGTAATGCTTTCTGTTTCTTTTCCATTTGCCTCATGATGTGGGCGGGCAGAGTGCAGCATGAGGAGAGTGCCAGAATCCTGTCGCTTTTTATCCATGGAGATAAGCATCTTGCCAGTACTCCCCTGATTCCTTCAAGGAGCTGCAAAAGAGGGAAAGGACCCCATTAATCACCGATAATAATATAACCTATTACTCTTCCATACCTTCTCCCATGCTGCTGGCCCCTCTTGATATTCCCGCCCATCCCTGAACCCACTGATGCTCCTCTCATCAGTGGACCATCAGTGGGAGGTCAGATGGTGAGCTCCCTGTCCATCATGGCTGGCGTCTAGGGCTATTATGCTGCCTTACGAGAAAGGATAAAGGGATACTCTCTCCTGTGCCAGACTCATTCGCCAGCTACAGCAATAGCTGGATGTTGTGTTAAACACAGCCAATGGGACAGTGTTCTTCATCAACACACTTGAAGTCAGCAAGCTGGTTTAGAGGGTGCAGGATACACTACCTAGCACCTACAGCTCTCCTCTAGCACCTGAGAACAGTTCTCCTCTCCTCATAGCATCTCCTGCCCGGGAGAGCTGTCTCACTATGCCTACAACATCTACTTGCTTGAAGAAGGAAATCTGCTAGGGGACCTTCCTTTGTCCTCCACTCTGTGGCACCCAAATTGTGGAATGCCCTCCCCTTGGAGGCCTGATGCCTGTGAATGCTGACTTCGTTCTGGTGCCAAGTAAAAACACACCTTTTAATTAGGACTTTTATAGACACTCTAACCGCCCTCCCAGAGGTCGGGAGGAGGACAGCGCTGTACCATGTCCGGCAGTCGATTTCACATGCCCTGTCCTCCTCCCGTCCTTTGTTCGTTCTCCCTCCGTGCTGGAGGGACAAAAAATGTGCTGCTTTTTATTGACAGCAGTTTCCATCAATAAAAAGTGGAGCCTTTTCCATCACTCCAGCATGGAGGAAGATCGGGAGGAGGACAGGACATGTGAAATTGACCACTGGAAGTGGGACAGCGCCGTACTCCTCCCAACCTCTGCAGGATTTTTTTTTTAGTGTCTGAAAAAGTCCTAAGTCTCTGAGGCCTGATCTATTTGTTCCAGAATGAACACGTTTTTCCCTCCTGGACTCCACGCTGCTGGTTTCCTGCGCGACCTGCTCTTCAGATCAGTACAGTATTACCCACAATCCCCTCAATCTATTCCTCTATCCAAATGCTTCCTACTTTCTTCATTGGCCTTGTGTGACTGCTTGGAGCCTGTGTGTGTGTGTGTGTGTGTGTGTATGTGTGTTTCCCTGATTATTTTTCAGTAAAAGACATTTTTATTTAACCCCCTGGCTGTGAGTCTCTTCAGTGAGTGCAGGTATACACAGGTCAAAAGATCCCATCATTACCCGGCCTCTTGCTGCCATATTGAGCTAATTAAAATTCTCCATATTAAAATTCAGACACTGGTGGGCTCTCCACAGACCCCACGTAATTCGGGTAACAACGTACATGATTTAAAACCATTTCAACCCATTGAACTTGGGTTAATCTGATAACTGTGTAATATGTGTTTAAATTAGTTGTACTGTTTCAGATTTTAAATGCACAAGCAAACATAGGGACGTCCCTGCTGTTAATTAACTCTTACTGCACAATATCCGCAAAGGCCGTGAGCAAGGGCTTGCACTGGTATTTGATGCCATGCTTGGCACAGAGGGACTTCACCAGAGGAGCCACTTTCCAATAGTTGTGTCGAGGCATGGTTGGGAAAAGGCTGTGGAAAGAGAAGCAGAGATAGTGTGTCAAGTGGACATTGCAGGGCCTTCAGTGGGCCAACAGCATTCTGTGTCCCTCCCTAGCCCTTTAACACCCAGGGGTTGTCTTAACAGTCAAAATAATCCCCATAGAATTCACTTGAAATCCTACCTGTCCTAATGGCATTCCACATCAGATCACAGTATTCAGAAGTGGGGCGGGGGCAAAGCCTTTGTGGCTTTCCCCATATTTGTTTAAAAGCTCCATAGAGAATGTGCATTTCTGCTGGTTTGGACAATCAGATTTGCATTCACTCATATTTGGAATAAATGTGGAAGTGGGAGGTGGTTTCTTGGACTGGGCAGTAGATGGAGCTTGCTAACAAGGCAAGCACCTAGAATTGCCATCTTGGATTTTCGCTTTAGCAAGCGAGCGATCATGTGACAACACAGCTTTTTTTTACTTAGGCAGAATATCACACTTTCATACCTTAGATATGCTTTTTAAAAAATTGTTCAGCAGTGGCAACTGGTGACAATAAAAGCACAAGTAATTCACTTGTGCCTGCCATTTTGATTCACAGGCATGCTGGTTGGGACAGCAAAAGCAAATAGCTTTGCATGCCTGTGATTTTGCTAGAAAACCATTAACACAAATAGAAGCTGCTTCGAATGTGTGTTAGTGTGCATTAATTCACATTTCCCTCCCTCGTATAGACAGGCTCCCAGTCTGGGCCAGATTTCTCATGTTTATGAAGGCCTTTCCTGGATGCATTTATTCATGCTGTATATTGTATTCAGTCCCAACTTCTGTCTTTCTCTCTATATATCAGTCATACTTACTGATGCTCAATCTGAAAGTTCAGGTGTCCGGTGTACCAGTCATTGAACCAGGATTGGTCCACATTACATGTTGCTATAAGCTAAGGGAAAGCAAAATTGCTGGATTTCAGTCACTTCCTTCATTGCCAACACATTAGATTTCCTTATCAGTGGTTCTTAAACTTTGTTGCACTGCAGGCCACTGTTCATTCTTTATCATTCTTCATGGCTTTTCTAATTTTATGGCCACCACATGAAAGGGCATTAGAAAGGCTCTCACATTTTGAAAGAAAACCTGCTTGATTTGTGGTTCTATCTATATACATAAGTGAAGGAAAGCCATCTGCAGAGTGGGGTTTGGATGCAGTTCCTTGCACAGCTGCTTAAACTGCTGAAGAATCAAGCTGCTTTTCAAATGAAAAGTGGCTTCTCTCTTTAGTACAAGTAGAAGCTTGAAAGAAATGTCTGATTCG
The DNA here is from genome assembly GCA_030847615.1 of Gambelia wislizenii. Lineage (NCBI taxonomy): Eukaryota > Metazoa > Chordata > Lepidosauria > Squamata > Crotaphytidae > Gambelia > Gambelia wislizenii. The sequence continues at coordinate 344,181,979 of JAUMIR010000001.1, forward strand.
TTTTTCATCTGTAATTTTCTATGATCTTCCAGAGCTCCTCAGAATGTAATGCTCATTATTTCAGAGCCATTAATCTACACAGTACAGTTGTCCCTCTGTATCCACGGATTTGGTATCAACGAATTTAAGTATTCACGGCTTGAAAATATTCTTTAAAAAATAATAATCCAAAAAGCAAACCTTGATTTTGCCATCTTATATAAGGGCCCCCATTTTACTATGCCATTGCATATAATGTGACTTGAGTATTCACAGATTTTGGTATCCACGTGTGTGTGTGTGTGTGTGTCCTGGAACCAAACCCCAGCAAATATGAAGGGACAAATGTATAGCCACCCAATTTCTTTACTACACAATAGGAGTGAGCAAAGTTTAGCCCTCCATATGTTAACAGACTGAAAGTCCCAGCAGCCCATAGGCAATTACAGTACAAGGAATGTAGTCCAAGGAACTTGTAGCCCAACAATATCTTGTGGGCCACACTTTGCTCAGCCCTGGTATACAAGAAGGAAAATAATTTTTAGAATGAATTATTTCACCAACACACCAGAAATGTGGGGTCCAGGGTGCAAAGATGGATCCAGATGTAACTAGTTTTCTTCAGCAATAAAATTGTAAAGGGAAAACACAATGTTGTCATCACAGGTCTGTGATATTTTCTTAGTCTCTGTTGTTGTTGTGTGCTTTCAAATCTCTGACTTACGGAAACCTTAAGGTGAACCTATCACAGGGTTTTCTTGGCAAGATTTGATCAGAGGTGTTTTGACTTTACCTTCCTCTGAGCTGAGAGAGTGTGACTTGTTCAAGGTCACCCACTGGATTCCCATGGCTGAGCAGGGATTCAAACCCTGTTCTCTAAAGTCATAATCCAATGCTCAAACCACTACACCATGCTGGCTATTAGTATAAGGATGGAAGCTGTGTGTCCCTCCAGATGTTGCTGAACTTCATCTCCTAGCATTCCTAACCATTGGCTGTGCTAGTGAATCCAAGCATATCTGGAGGGCTGCATAATTCCCACCATGGTATTAGTGGGCCAAATTAAAAAAAAAATAGACAATTAACCATTCTGTATTTGTATTTAAAAAGTAACATTGCAGATTAACTATCTAAGAAACAGGCTGACTTTAACTCTTCCAATCTCCCTGTTTCTGCTCATGTCAGGTTGGAATGCCTCTGCAAAGATTATTAATTTCACTAGGATTTTGTAATCCTTATTATTTTTTAGGCTATATCTGCCTATAGCGTGTTTCTATAGATTGCAGTTGCTCTTTCTAGTCATCTAGGTTCCACAGCCGTCTGGTGCTGCTGTCTAGGGCTGTGAATAGTTCCATGCCTATTAGAGAGAAGATAAGGCAACTACATATGGATAGCTATGCTAATCACCTATAGCTATTTATATATGGTTTATAGCAGTCTACCTTGCCAGCTGGAAATTGCTGTTCATTTTAAATAGCTTGGCTGGTTATTTTTTGGATCAGAGATGATGTCGCAACAGGCTAAAATAGCAGGGAAGGTAATGAGTCCCCAGTGTCCCAGCAGGGGACCTACAGCAACATCAGGGATATGCATTCCCATCACCTGGTCTATAGATTGAAATCAGCATTTGCTACCAAAAGAAATCTCCCAAAAGACATTATAATTCAATGTACAAGAAGAGTGGTGAAAGACTATATTATGGAAGTCCATTTTAATAAGGGTATTTACTATGAAGGGAAATTACTTATTTTGATAAAGGAAATACCAACAAGAATATTGAGGAAATGAAAAGATTATTATTTCTTGGTGGAGTTACTGAAAAAGGAGAAAATTCCCTTCAGTTGGGATAAACTAGAAGGCGTTTTGTTCACATATAAGAAAGAGAGACTTAAAATCGATACAGTTGAAAAAGCTCAAGAATTTATCCAAAAGAATAAAAAAGATTTTGGACTACAGAGGAGGAAACGAGATGAACAAAATGATAGTAAAAATGAAATGGACTCAGACCCCAAGCAAGAACAAAAAACGCCTAGTGAAGAGGATAAAATAAGGAATGAATAAGGCGCAGAAAAAATGAAGAAAAAAAAAGGGTGATGATAGATTGCTGGACCTATGAGCATTTAAAGTACAACTTGCTCAAGGGAAGTAGAGTGTAGAGATATAACTTGCTACTTGCATAAAATATTGACATTTATAAAAAAAAATAACAAAATATTTAATAGAATCATAGAATTGCAGAGTTGGAAGAGACCATGAGGGCCATCCAGTCCAACCCCCTGCCACGCAGGAAATCACGATCAAAGCATCCCCGACAGATGGCCATCCAGCCTCTGTTTAAAGACCTCCAAGGAAGGAGACCCCACCACGCTCCGAGGGAGTGCGTTCCATTGCCGAACAGCTCTTACTGTCAAGTTCCTCCTAACGTTGAGATGGAATCTCTGTTCCTGGAGCGTGCATCCATTGCTCCATGTTCCAGTCTCTGGAGCAGCAGAAAATAAGCCTGCTCCATCCTCAACGTGACACCCCTTCAAATACTTAAACAGGGCTATCATATCGCCTCTTAACCACCTTTTTTCCAGGCTAAACATACCCAGTTCCCTAAGTCTCTCCTCATAAGGCATCGTTTCCAGACCTTTCACCGTTTTAGTCGCCCTTCTTTGGACATGCTCTAAATTGTCCATATCCTTTTTGAATTGTGGTGCCCAGAACTGGACACAGTATTCTAGGTGAGGTCTGACCAAGGCAGAATAGAGCGGCACTATTACTTCCCTTGATCTGGACACTATACTTCTATTGATGCAGCCCAAAATCACATTGGCCTTTTTAGCTGCCGCATCACACTGTTGACTCATGTTCAACTTGTGGTCTACTAGGACTCCTAGATCCCTTTTGCATGTTGATAAACTAGTTTATAAATTCTAATCTCCCTGTTTCTGCTCATGTCAGGTTGGAATGCCTCTGCAAAGATTATTACTTTCACTAGGATAAATTCTAGTTTATATAATTTTATTTGTATAAATAAAATTTAATCATTTTTACTTTACATTTTTGTTTCACTAGAAATTAATGCATAAACGATGTTTTTTCAGTTGGTTTGTTTCAACCAACCATAGTTAGCAAAAATAACGAGATCCATCAGATGACGAGCTTGAGTAGCTTTAAAAAAGCACTAAAGACGGATCTCTTTCAGCAGGCCTTTCCTGATTAGATCCCGGCCTCAGGAGCTCCTGGCCTCTTTTACTCTACTCTTGCTGGCTATCGATTTTTTTAAATGTGATTTTAGATTAGCTCATTTTTTAATTTTATACTGGTTTAATATCTTTTTATGGGGGTGGGTGGGGGTGGGTGGTGTTTAGGGATTTTAATCTGCAATTGTATTTTAATTGTTGTAAGCCGCCCCGATTCTTTTTAACAGAGGGGCGGGGTAAAAATAAATGTTATTATTATTATTAATGGCAGGGACTAAGTTCCTGACTTGGAATGTGAAAGGGTTAAATGCAGGAAAAAAAAGAAAACTAGTACTCCATTACCTTAAGAAAATTGAAGTAGATCTTATTTGTTTACAAGAAACTAAAGTTAAAAAATCCTATGAATATGTATTAATACAGAAAAAATTAGGAGATACATTTGTGTCGTCAGATACGAAAAAGAAAAAAGGTGTGGTTCTATATGTCAATCTGCAACTAAAACTGACTTTGATTAAAGCAGATGAAAAAAGGAGATATATATTGGTGGAGATATTATTAGAATAAACTAAAATATTGATAGTAGGTATCTATGTTCCTATAGAAGAAAAATCTAAATTTTTTAGAGACCAAAAAGAAGTAATTGGACAAATGGATTACAATAATTGGTGTATATTAGGTGATTTTAATGGTGTTGTAGATCCAAAACTGGGCAGATATCCAGGAAAAAAAGAGTTCCAAAAAAATAATTAAGAAACATCAAGGGAAATTACCCAAAGAATTTTTTTATATAACGGAAGGATTGCAATTGGTTGACATATGGAGATTTAAAGAGGGAAATGCCAAGGATTTTACCTTTTACTCAGATGTGCATAATTCATTCTCAAGGATTGATATGTTCTGGATTAGTAACAATTTGGCTAATAACATCACAAAAATAGATATACTACCAAAACCACTGTCGGACCATAACCCAGTCTTGGTAAAGATTAAAACTAGGAAGAAAGTAACAAGTTGGAGGTTAAATGAATCATTGTTAACTAAAGAAGAGGTTATAGAAGACAGGAAGAAAAAATTAAAAGAATACTTTGATTTAAATTTGAATAAAGAGACAAGCAATAAGGTGGTATGGGATGTGGGAAAAGCCGTGATGCAAGGCATTTTTAAAAAAATGGAATGTAATAATAAGTAGAAAAAGCAAGAAAGAAGAAAAAAATATTAAACAAAATAAAGCAAAAGGAACAAGAATTTTAGAATTACTAAAAGCCCCAAACAAAAAGGCAATTAGAGCACAAATTAAATTACTACAAGAACAATTAAATATGACAGTGATGGATGAAATGAAGAAAAGCATGGATTTTATAAAACAAAAGATTTTGAATTTGGCAACAAGCCGGGGAGATGGTTCTTACTGATTAAGAAAAGAACGGGCCAAAAGATTAATAGTAAAAATAAAAGCGGGTGATAAGGAAATAACAGATGAAACCCAAATTCAGAAAATATTTCATAATTATTTCAGCTCTATATATCAAAAGAAGGAAATCCCCATAGCCCAGATGGAAGATTATATTAAAAAATGTAAAATTCCTAAATTGACAGAATTACAAAGAAAAGAATTAAACAAGGATATAACGATCAATGAAATTGCAGAAATAATAGGGAAAATGAAGTCAAAAAAGTCTCTGGGACCAGATGGATTTCCAGCAGATTACTGCAAAACATTTCAAGTAGAATTAATTGGTCCTTTTTAAAGAGTAATAAAAGGTATCTCAGAAAAAAAATCAGATCCCAGATAGTTGGAGAGATGCAAGCATAGTCTTAGTCCCAAAGAGGGATGAGATCAATTACAAATAAAGAATTATAGACCCATCTCCTTATTGAACGAGGACTATAAAATTTTTGCTGCAATATTGGCCAATAGACTTAAACAATTTCTAACAGAATATATACAAAGTGATCAAAATGGTTTTCTGCCTAAAAGACAAATAAAGGATAACATTAGAGCAATAATTAATGTGTTGGAATACTTACACTGTCACAATGAAGTAAAAAGTGCTTTATTTTTTTTTAGATGCAGAAAAAGCGTTTGACAATTTAAATTGGCCTTTTATTATAAGAGCATTAGAGGAGATGGAAATTGGCAAAAAAAATTGTATCCAAATGATCCAAATGATATATAGGATCCAAATGATATATAGAGAACAAAAAGCAAGAGTAATTATAAATGGGAATTTAACAAAGGGATTAAAAATTGAGAAAGGTACTAGACAAGACTGTCCGCTATCCCCCCATTACTTATCTTAATATTAGAAATTTTAATTAATGAAATTAGGAAAGATAAAGAAATTAATGGGCTTAGAGTAAAAGAAGAAGAACATAAGGTGAGAGCATATGCAGATGACTTGGTTATTATTTTAGAAGACCCACTAAAAGGAGTAGATCGGTTTTAAAATTAACAGGGAAAAAACAAAAATATTAACAAAAAATTTGGAAGCGAAAGACAAAAAAGAATTAGAGGAAAGGTCAGGATGTGAGATTGTTAAAAAAAATAAGATATTGGGAATTAATTTATCAACTAATAATCAACAACTATTCAAGAATAATTATGACAAAGTGTGGAAGGACATTAAAACAGACCTAAATAGATGGCAGGGCCTAAGTTTATCACTTTTAGAGAAAATATCTACAATTAAAATGAACGTGCTACCAAAATTAATGTTTCTTTTTCAAACTATACCCATAATTATCTCAAACAAAATTTTTAAGATTTGGCAAACAGACTTAAGTAAATTCATTTGGGCTGGGAGGAAACCTAGAATTAAATGGAAATTATTGTCAGTTGATAAAGAAAGAGGAGGAATGGGACTACCAGACCTGAGATTATATTTTGAAGCAGCATATCTGTCATGGGTAAAACAATGGGTGGTATTGGAGAATAAAAGAGACCTAGAATTAGAGGGATTTGGGTTGAAATTCAGCTAGCACGGTTACTTAAACTATGACAAAATCAGAGTTAATAAAGATTTCAAAAATCATGTAGTGAGGAGAGCCTTACTTAGAATTTGGGAAAAATACAAACATAGACTGTGCCCAAAAATTCCAGGATGGTTGTCCCCACAGGAGGCTTTCTGCAAAAACAAATTGAGGGATTATAATTGGTTAATTTATCAAGAGCTAATGATGAAAAAAGGAGACTCATGGAGAATTAAGGAATGGCAAGAATTGAAATTGAAGGGAATTCAAGTACATTGGTTAACCTATTACCAGATAAGATCTAGAATTTAGGAGGACCTAAAAGAAAGGCAGTATGAAGGTAAAATTTCGGACTTTGAAAAGTTGTTAAGATCAGATAATCATTTAATTGGTGAGTTATATAAAATGCTACTAAAATGGAATACAGAAGATGAAACTGTAAAACATTGTATGGTCAAGTGGGCCAAGATATTGGATATAATATTAACCTAGAATGATGGGAGGGGGTATGGGAAAAGGAATTGAACTTCACATGCTGTTATAATTTAAGAGAATTTTTTAATAAATTAATGTATAGGTGGTACATGACCCCATATAAGTTAGCGAAAATGAATAAGAAATGCTCCTCACAATGCTGGAGATGTAAAGAGCGAATAGGATCCTTTTATCATATGTGAAGGGAGTGTAATAAGGTTAGAAAATTTTGGTTTAAAATAAATAGAGAAATAGAAAAAATAATAGGTGTTGAATTGGGTATACAGCTGGATTTATATTTATTAAATATGATAGATACTCAAAATCAACAGGAAAAGGCACATAGATATCTACTATATTATTTGATTACTGCAGCGAGATTGGTGATGGCAAGAAAATGGAGAAAGGAAGAGATCCCGACGAAATTGGAATGGCTAGAGAAGGTTACAGAATTGGCACAATTAGATAAACTTATGAATTAGATAAGAACGAAAACTATGAAAGATTATATAAAGATATGGGAACCATATATTACTTATCTTAAACAAAAAAATGGGGAAACAAGTATAATTGTTTTTTATAGTTAAATAACAAACAGAATAATAAATTTTTATATGGATAAAGATGTTCATTGCTTATTGGTAAATTCATAATCCTAAAAATATGTTAACTGGAGAGACTATGTATTTTGGAATTATATGCAATGAACAAAGCTAGATAAGAATGAAAGCAATGTTGAATATGGGATATAAGGATGATTAGATATAAAGCTAAGTGATAATGTAATTTATAGGAGGTGAACTTTGAATTGGACTGTCGAGCCAAAAAAGAGTAAGTGGGAAGTCTTTTAAATTTGGGTGTATGTCATGTCTTGTATGTGAGATGATTACATTAATAGTTTGTTTTTTATAATGAGGATATGAATTGTACTATCATTTGTGGTTTTGTTTTGTTTTGGTATGTACCTAGTTTTGTTTTGTTTTTGTAAATGTTGTATATTTGTTGTTGTTATTGTTTAATATTTAATAAAGTATAAAAAAAATAAAAAACAAAATTAATCCAAAACTCAACAAATGAACCCATTTTAGTTTCAGTATGAAATTAATTTGAAAACAAAACCTGAAGTGAAAGACTAATGTGATCCCCTTCATTTTAATATCTGATTTTCATTCTAGTTTTCCACATTAATTTCAGATTACATTATAAATTGATATGTTTCAAATAGATACTATTTAAGGGTATGGAAATTCTATGAACAGTGAGACTTTTCAGAATCTTACCTGGGCAGAGACCCAGTCTAAATTCTGGTCGTAATCAATATTCATTGGAATGTGGCTCATCTGTGAGACCCAGAGAAACCAATTGCTTTCTAGAAACCTGTGAAGACAGAACAGACCTAAAAGCATACTAGGGACTTTTTCAAACAGGGTAAAAAAAAAAAAATCCCAAGGAGGTTGGGAGAAGAATGGGGCTGTCGTGCTTACAGAGCCCCTTTTCAGACAGCCCTGTCCTCCTCCTGACCTTCCCCCATGCTTCCTCTGTGCTGCCAGTGCCGATTTTTATTGACGGAAAACCTCCGTCAATAAAAAGCGGCGCCTGCAGCAAGGAGGAAGCATGGGAGAAGGTCAGGAGGAGGATGGAGAAGGACGGGGCTGTCTGAAAAGGGGCTCTGTAAGTGCGACAGCCCAGTTCTTCTCCCAACCTCCTCAGGAGTTTTGTACCCTGTTTGAAAAAGTCCTAAGAATCACCATCTAGGCCAACCTCACAAAGTGGGCATTGGCTTCATAGCTACCACTTTGCTGAAATCTGCCCAAGACAGAACATGTTCATTCTCTACCCTCTAAACTTAATGGATACTTTCTTGTGTGATCAAACAACAGATATAGCTTTTTGTGTGTGGGGGGGTTCTGGGCTGTGAGGCCATGTTCTGGAAAAGTTTATTCCTGATGTTTTGCCTGCATCTGTGGCTGGCATCTTCAGAGAATGTTGGCAGTGTGGGTGTGTGGAGTTTATATACTGTGAGTCTCTGTTGAGAGGATTCGCATGTAAATTTGTGTGTTCGGTTGTAGAACGTCCAGTTCTTCAATGGACCATGAGCTAAATAGACACTAATCCCCCTCACATATCCTCTCACCCTAAGAATTGGATATCCTACAACTGAATACACACCCACACTGCCACCATTCTCTGAAGATGTCAGCCACAGATGCAGACGAAACATCAGGAATAAACTCTTCCAGAACCCGGCCTCACAGCCTGGAAAAATCCCACAAAAAACCTATGGTTGCTGGCCGTGAAAGCCTTTGACTTCACATTAAACAGAGATAGTCTTAAATAGGGTTTCCTTCCTTCCTTCCTTCCTTTCTTTAAAATATGTGTAGTTGACTTGTTTTGGATTTCAACCAGAATCTGGAAAAGTTATTCTGTGGAGTTTAATGTCCAGAATCTTCCAGCCAGCATGTCCAGTAACTATGTGGAAAGGTCCATGTCAGAAATACAACTGACTACTCTTCATTCTAATCAGCAACTGATGGAAAACATTTATCTTCTATAGCTGCTTTTTAGAGTCATGACTGCTGTACCAACAGTCTCTTCTGTGTTTCACTATAACTCTCATGAACCACAGAGTCCAAGTCAAAGCACGTAATAGTACCCCTGTATTCTGTTTCACCTAGAGAACTGTGTTCAGTTCAAGAAGCATATTGACAGGCTCAAACCTGTTCAGAGAAAGGTGATCAAGGTGAGAAAAGGTATAGAAAGCAACTCCTATGAGAAACAATGTGGGGAGTTGGCTATGTTTAGCCTGGAGAAAAGAAAACAGGGGGGTTATATGACAGCCATTTTTAAATATGCTTTGTTTTCTGCTGTTCCAGAGGGTAGGATGCAAAGCAGTGGATTCAAATTACAAGAAGGGAGATTTGGATTAAACATTAGGATGAACTGCCTGACAAGAAGAACTGTTTGACACTGGAATAGCTTCTTTGGAAGGTGGCAGTATCTCTTTCATTGGAGATTTTAAAATCAATGTTAGATGGCCACCTCTTAGGGGTACTTTAGCAGATGTTTTCTGCATTGCAGAAGACTGGACAAGATGAACTGTGGAGTACTTTATGATACTGTGATTCATTATTATCCACAGATTTCATTATCCGCGGGGGGAGGGCGGGGGAAGAACCAATCCCCAGCAGATACAGGGGTCCTGCTGTATTCTTTACACAAAATACAAGTGGGAGCCTTCCCACACTCTGAAGAAAAGCACAAAGCAGCAGGAACCTTCCATCTTTCTTGCTGCTTTATTGCTTGACGGCATTCATTTGTTCCGGTCCCATGGGGGATTGAGGTAAAAGCATGTCTTTTTGCCAAAAAGAAAAATCCATTTTCAAAAAGACATGCTTTTGCCTCAGTCCCCCATGGGACTGGAACAAAAGAACACCGGAAGAACACCGACGCCATGTGGTAAGGCAGCAGGAAAGACAGAATATTCCTGCTGCTTTGCCGCTTTTCTTCAGAGTGCGGTAAAACTCTGGGTTATTTGTGCTGAAACCAAGACAGCATGGCTTTCTGTACAGAAAATAACATTTCTGTGCAGCAAATGCTGTTTTCTGTGCAAAAAACCCACATGCCTTTCCTTTTGTACCAAATATGTCCCAATCTGTAAATAGTCCTTGAATCCTGCACAGTTTTCAAGGATTTTCTTGCAGCAAGGATAAAAATGGTAAAATTATTTGTTCTTGCATATGAGAATGACATTTATAAAGATTTACATTCCTAGAGGAAAGTTTTGCATGACTCTTACCTGCCTAACCAGTAGAGTCCCATGAAACTCTTAAATCCCATTAAAGGAACATACATGAGACAGACACGGATATTGTAGATCAGAATGAAAGCAAGCTCCTGTCAAGAAAAAAATGGTGTTAAAGTGGGGAAACCCAACCCAGCAAACAAACAAAAAGCAAAACACCAAAGAAAAATAACTGCAATTTCCTTTGTTAATGCTGGATCTACTAATTGTACAGACTGGAGTACTTGGGATCACTCTAAAAGCCATGATGCAACATGACAAAGAGCAATAGGCAACATCCAGCATTGTCCAACTGGACTTTTGCTCAGGCATTAAAGGCTCCCCCCCCCCCTCACTTTCAAACCTCAGCCCTCTGGAGCAATTTGAGGATGCATAAAGGGCTGCAAGGGAGAGGACGAGAGCCATTCCATCAGCAGTGTCTGTTTTGGGTGGTGGGAAGACATAATCAGACACACAACCACCCCTTGCTTGATTGTATGGAAACATCCAGGGACTGTACTGTGTAAAACAAACAGGTGTGAAGGTGACCAGTAGCAGCTCATCTAGGATAAGGCTGAATCTGATGAGAGAGGTTTTTTTAAAAAAAAACAAAAACAGAAACCTCTGCTTCTGTTCAAATATTCCTATAGGCAGAATTCCTCTAGAAGCCATCATCCATCAGAAGTCATCCACACATTAGTTAGGGATGTTAGGGATGTCAGTGAAGTCACTGATTTCAGGTTTAAAAGCCTACTCAAAAGACCTGCATGGGTCCTTGAGTTCTTTTCCAGCTGCAATGAAATTCAAAAACAGCAAAAAGAATTCCTTGCTTCTTTGCCACTTTCTTTACACAGACAGAGAGAATGTTTGGGAGGCTGAATGTTTGGTGGGTTGGGAAGTAGTAAGTGGACTATTTTTCTTGAAGTCTGAATCAGCTTGAAAAAGAAATCCATGAGATTTACAAAGGTTTGTAATTAATGTAGCATATTTCTCAGTTAATATAATGAGGACAAGGGTGAGCTTATCTAAAATTCATGCACATGCTGAGGTCAGACATATGGGGCAAGAACAGGTTTGGGCCTCCATGATCATCATGGATCCATCTCAAACACATGTAGCTACATGATTAGACAAAATGTACTTGCTGTTCCATAATAGTCTAGAAAAAGTAGCTATAATTAAGACACAGAGAACAATTTGATTATGTTTTACATGTGCTCTCTGCATTTGTAGCATTTTATGTATTTGTGTTATTTCGTACTTGTGTAGCATTTTATGTATTTGTGTTATTTTGTATTTTATGTACTTGTGTTATTTCGATGTATTTTCAATGTATTTTTGTTGTATTTATGTAATGTGACACTAATTTTTAATGGTTGTAAAGCAGAAGAGTGTATATGTACATATTTGAAGGATGGGATGGCAGTCTTTCCCCATCTGTGTATGCATATAAATTAGTAAATGTCGTATAGTCCTTTCCCCCCCTCTAATGAGGGATGGAAAGAATATTCATAAATATTCAGATCAAAGACAAAAAGGGGGTTTCTCAGGGAAATCTGGACAAAAAGAATCCTGGACAACAAGGATCTTCGCACTTTGGGACTTACACTGCTTGAAAAATGCATCTGGTTTTTGTGTTCAGAAAACACTGTTTTCTGCACAATAACCTTACATGTGCATACTCAAAATTGCACTGTGAGGGCATTCTCACAGTGTATAGAAAAAGAGTTAAATTATTCATTCTTGCCCACAACAGCAAAATTGACAAAGATTTACACCCTCAGTTCTGATACCTAACATCCTACATTGCCGTTTAAACTGCTCTGCCTCAGAAGACTGAGGGAAACAGTTTAAACACCATTCCTCAGCTGAAGAAACACCCACTGGAGATTACACTTGGTCTGTCAACTGTTCAGTGGTGACACCTTGCTCATACTGACCATCAGCACTGTTACACTCATGCCCTCCATAGATGAACTGAGTGGACAAGTCGATCCACACAGTGCAGGTGTTTGGGGTTTTATCCAGATATGATTTAAAATGTCTTTTTGCACTTTTTTAAAAAAAAAATAATATTAACAAGAGATTTGATAACAATTATGGTGATTACCCCGCCCCTGTGGAGGAGAGATTGGTCTCCTAACCTTTTCCTCCCCTATATCATCCCTGAGGAAAACCCTTCTGAAGCAGGCATTTGCTTTCCCTTGCAGCAAACATCAGCATCAGTAGAAGCACAATAGACAAACCAGCAAACTAGGATGCAAAGATATCTGAGTAATTCTGAAGCCATCTGGAGACTTAAGATAGCCTCATTAGCATTTTAATTTTTTTAAATGAAATGTTGGCTGGGTTGAGCCAGCTGAAGCTGAGCAGTGGGTGGCAAGGGAGAAATTTTAATAGATTTAAAATTAAATTTAACTTTTGCTCCTGCCAGATCTCTTTATTTAGTCTGCAAATATGAGGGTGAGAGCTGCATTACTATTAACATTACAGTAAGGGCTTGTCTACACTATTAAAAAACCCAACTCCCACTGCGAACTCCCCCGAATCTGTGGCGACCAGGCCACACAATCTATGTCCTTTTACCTGAATCTGGGGTGTTCAGTTCACATGACACATGGCCCAGATTTTGGGCATTTCAGGGTATTTTATCTTGATGTGGAGTATCTTGTATTTGAAGTTTCCTCCGCATTTTTGTCTGCTGCTGCTGTCTTCACCACCACCACCACCACTGCAACCATGTTAAAGCTCAGGAGGCCAGTTCCTGGCTGAAGGGGCTTTTCTCCCTTCCCCTGGCTTGGCAGTGCTGTTTCTGCATGCTCTCCGCTCACCCGTGACTTGTTTGAAGTGCCTCTTCCTGCAACAGGTGAACAGGAGAGTGGGTGGAGGCAGCACTGCTGAACAAAGGGAAGGGAGAAAACCTCTCCCTTTGGCCAGGAACCTTGCCTCATAAGCTTTAAAATGGTTGCAGAGATGGTGGTGGAGGCAGTGCACAAAACTCTGCAGGGACAGTCAGGTAGTGAAGACAAGTACCTTGATGTCCCTGCAGAGAATAAATATTGTGCAGGGCTTTGGGTGAATGTGGGGGCACAAAGGGAAGGACTCCATTTGAAGTTTTTGCCCCACATGTAGACAAGTCCTTAGTCTGTATTTTGTGTTGCTGGATAAAAGAAGGCATGTCAGGTTTCACAAGCCCCCAAGCACTGCCTGTTTTTTTCATATAACCCCCCCCCACCCTCAGTCTCTCTCTCATTTTCTGTTTAGAGGCTGTCCATCATCTGAGGCCCTTTTTACTAGTGTATCTCCAGTGGCTCCTTGGCATCTCCCCCCCGCCCATTTTCCCATGCCTCAGTCCCCTAATTTGCTTATCTCAAGGAATAACCATTGCAACTCTGCAGATTACTTACTATCCATTTTTTCCTTTGAATTGTGTAACGGAATATAAGCATCTGGACATAAATTGTGAAGGTCAGCGGGGCCAAGACTGTGGTGAAAATATAAAAGAAGAATATATATGTGAGAGCTTTTCTTCCATTACAAACCATGTTATTTCAAAATGAGGACATACATGGGAGAAAAGCCCTTTCCCTGGTCATACTGGCAAATGAACCTTCCTCTAGAATCCCATCTTTCTATCAGCTCATCCACTTCATACTCTTACTCCCCACCTCAACATGCCATTCAGTTGTTCTTGCTGTTATATATCCTCAAGTTAACTCTGACTTACAGCAACCCTCTCATAGAGTTTTCTTGGCAAGATCTATTTTGAGGAAGTTTGCCATTGCCTTCCTCTAAGGTTGAAACAGAGTGATTTGCCCAAGGTCACCCAATATTCAAACATCCAGCAGCCCCATATTATTGTCCTAATCCACCAACATGGCCTTACTGTAGTTGATTATTTCCAAATTTAGGGTCTTGTGCACAATGCCAGAAACACTTACGGCAGAAATATTTATGCTGGTACTGATAAGGCATGTACTTCTTTTTCTTCTTTCCAAGCTGTGAAGGACAGAAGAAAAGACAACAGTTAAGGTAGTGACTACAGCCCTGTTCTGGCAACTCAGTAGTGTTACAGCTGGGCATAACCCCTCTCCAGCCATCTTTACAGGGAAGGCCTGAAGCAGAAGCATAGCTCTGTAGCTTCATTCTTCTAATAAGGCAGGGTTCCTCTAAAGCACGTGGAATTCTGGAGCCATCTCTGCCTAATAAATGCAGTTACATTTCTGCTACAGACTGTCCTGTCAATGTGAAAAGGTCAGGAGTGGAGAGGCTGGGATTACAGCACTGAGCACTATTCGTCGCCATGCTTACAATAATGAGACACTGGGAAAGGCCATTTATGAACTCCCCTTTGGAACACAGTTGCCAACTCTCACTTTTTATAAAAGAAATGGTCAGGGACCCAGGAACTATTTTTAAGTGGAGGGTGCTCAGCATTAGAAAGCAGGTTGTTATTAATTTTGCCTACTTGCAGGTACTTCTCTCTTTCTCTCTCTCTCTCCCTGACTTTTCTTCGCAAACAAAGATTAGTGGGCAGGCAAAATACTTTTCCTGTCCATTTTAACTGAAACATCCTTAAATATGGAAACTCTTACAAGCACAGGGGCTGGTTACATGGCAAAATAAATCCTCAAAGAATGCGACAAGAAGCCTGATAGTTCCCACGCATTTCGAAGCAACAACACCCTTTTCAGAAGGAGGGGGTGCGAAAAACCCATAAGTCGTGCAGTATCAGCTTTTGCTAGTTTTCCCGACTTTTTTGATTAGGTTCGCGAAAATGCGCACAATTGGTCATGGGAACTTACCATCCGTGTAAACTTGCATCGACCTTTTCAAATTAGCGTGAGCAGAGCTGAATCCTGATTGATTGGAGTGACCATTGTGCCTTCTCCGAATAGACGGAGGGCTGGAGAGAGAAATCCACCAAGCCTGCCATTTGCACCTTCTTCTGCTTGCAAACCACTTTGGGAAATCTGCTCTGAGCCCTTCCTGTCTGTTTCAAAAGAAGGCTTTGGGGGTAGGGAAGACGATCGGGAATGTGGCTAGCCTCTGCTTGGGTTGTGTGTGCGTGTGTATGTGTGTGCGTTTGTGCATGCAGCAACTGGCCGATCGCACATTCGTGCTTTTGTTTGTTTGTCCTTCCCTTCACTTGCCTTTACTCAAGGCTTTCAAGCACTAAAGACAGATCTCTTTCAGCAGGCCTTTCCTAATTAGATCCCGGCCTCAGGGGATCCTGGCCTCTTTTAGTCCTCTGGCTATTTATTGTATTTATTGTTTTTAAAGGTGATTTTAGACAGTTGCTTTTAATGTATATTTGTTTAATATTTTTTATG
Source organism: Gambelia wislizenii (assembly GCA_030847615.1). Lineage (NCBI taxonomy): Eukaryota > Metazoa > Chordata > Lepidosauria > Squamata > Crotaphytidae > Gambelia > Gambelia wislizenii. The sequence goes on from JAUMIR010000001.1 coordinate 344,197,704, forward strand.
GGTGAGGGTGGGGGTGGGGGTGTTTAGGGATTTTTATCTGTATTGTATTTTAATTTTTGTAAGCCGCCCCGATTGTTTTAACAGAGGGGCGGGGTATAAATTATTATTATTATTATTATTATTATTATTATTATTATTCAGGGCAGGGAAGATGATCAGGAATGGGGCTAGCCCCTGCTTGTGTGGTGTGTGTGTGTGTGTGTGTGCATGCGTGGGTGCATGCAATCACTTCATCATGCTTTTGTTTGTTTGTCCTTCCCTTCACTCCTTTCTTTATGCAAGGCTTTCGATCAGGAACTTGAGAGATCACTCTGTCTTTCTTTGTTTGTGCTTTTCTTTCCTCTCATTATTTATGGTCTATGACCCCCTCCTTGCTGCCTCCCCACCTCCTGCCTGGCTTTAATCATCTGGAGGCAATCCCCCCCACCTTTGCCTGTGTAAACTAAGGAAAACCGAAAGTGGCTGCATCTTCCAAATAAGCCAGAATTCATGAATTTATGCACTCCTGATGTGAAAGAACGGTAATCCAGAATCTCGCGAACTTTATCCTGTCGTGGAACCGGCACCATAGTGTGTGCTTAAAAGTGTCCTCCATGTGTTCAATGTAGCTTATTTCCAAGTGTGCATAGGATAGATTGCAGGCAGCCCCTATCATTCCTGGGAAGGCTTTACAACAACTACTACCTTAATATTTCTTAGTGCTTGATCATTTACTATACTTCTGGTTTATAATTTCTAAGGATGCTCACCTACATAGTAAACTCAGTGGTCAAATTTATCCAGATAATTAACATAGAATCATAGAGTTGGAAGAGACCACAAGGGCCATCCAGTCCATCCCCCTGCCCTGCAGGAATAAACATTCAAAGCATTCCCGACAGATGGCCATCCAGCCTCTGTTTTTAAAACCTCCAAAGAAGGAGACCCCATCACACTCTGAGGCAGTGTATTTCACTTCCAAACTGCTTTTACTGTCAGGAAGTTCTTCCTAATGTTTAGGTGGAATCTCTTCCTGTAGTTTAAACCTATTGCTCTGTCTCCTAGAAGATTATCAGACGACCTTTAAAATCCACTACAGGGACAACAGGAGAGCGCCAAAGGGCTCTCTTTTCAGATGACGTCACCCCTGTCTAGTTTTGTCCCCGTGCCCCCTCCTTTCCGGTTGCATTCTTTTCTGTTGACAGATTAAGTCATCATTAGATTGCCTGTTCCGTTTCTATAATGGAATCATGGGCTTGTGAAGAGGTGCCCGATTATGTTGGCGCTATGCCAGCCACAGTGGGAGGTCCCTGCTGGAAACTTCCAGGTGTGATCGGGATGAGGAGGTAAGTGGCATCCTCCCCCCCGGGTTACTTGTTCTTTTTAAAGTGTGTTTTGGGGCTTGAGGTTTTTTTTAAACTTTTATTTTATTTTTACTTTTATTTTGAATTTTCCCATGTGATTGTTCTCTCACGAGAACGGGCAGGATTTGCTTTAAGGGATGTGAATACAACTTTACGACAGCAGCTGTATTCACTCCCAGAGGGCCAAGGGGAAGGGGAGCAGTTCTTATAGCGGCGTAAGGTAGGTGTCTCAAATTTTTTTTAATGGAACAGGGACAGGAGTGGGACAGGAGTGGGGCAGGTGAGGGGGCAGCGAGACAGGGACGCTATCAGATGGTTCATCTGATAATCTCCCCAGTCTCTGGAGAAGCAAAAAATAAACATTATGAAGGGGGGTCTTGCGCCCCCTGTGCCCCCTCATTCTGGGGTTTATACATATGACTGAAGAACTCAATCTCTGAAATAGAAAATCATGTCATCTGCACTTTTCCATCTAATATATGGAAAATTTAACACTTCTCCAAATGTGACGTATCTTAAATGTATCAAAATATAGCATGCATTTAACTTCATACTTGGACATATCTATCTATATCTTTCTGTCTATCTATCTATCTATCTATCTATCTATGAGAGAAAATACATGTTTAAATACAAGCTGGGCCAAATATCACACCCACTACCCTTGTAGAACCCTTCACCTTCCATGCAAAGGGGGATATAATTAGTGACTGTTGTGATATGGTAAGCTGGATCCCTTTCCTATTGTGCAGTTATGGCACTATATAACCCTTTAACTGGCAACATTCAGTGGAATCCTGGGATTTGTAGTTTAGGGAGGGATATTTACAATTCTTAACTAGACCACTCCTCTGCCTCACCAAACTACAAAATCCAGCATTCCATACAATGCAGCCATGGCATTTAAAGTGCAACCATACTGCTATAATAGTGTAATCAATGTGAAAGAGCCCTAGGTCTTTCAATAATCATAGAATCATAGAGTTGGAAGAGACAACAAGGGCCATCCAGTCCAACCCCCTGCCATCCAGGAATACATAATCAAATCATTCCCAACAGATGGCCATCCAGCCTCTGTTTAAAAACCTCCAAAGAAGGAGACTCCTCCACACTACAAGGCAGTGTATTCCACTTCCAAACAGCTCTCACCGTCAGGAAGTTCTTCCTAATGTTTAGGTGGAATCTCTTTTCCTGTAGTTTGAACCCATTGCTTTGTGTCCTAATCTCTGGAGCAGCAGAAAACAAGTTTACTCCATCCTCAATATGACATCCCTTTAAATATTTAAACATGGCTACCATATCACCTCTCAACCTTCTCTGATCAAATGGTATAAACTGACCATTAGTAAAAGAAGGAAGAAAGCTGTGTAATAAAACTAACATGTTTCCTTTCTTTCCTTCTAAGTAGCTTGTTCAGTAAAGGGAAGGATTTGTTTACCTAGGACTGATTCTTTCTGTGGATTAAATCCATTGGAGTCCACCTTTTTACTCACCTCCACAGAGAGTCTCTTTCCCAGGCTGAACAGGAGGGGGTGCATGTTGAGATCTGGGTCCTTGCGGAAGCAGTTGGGTTTGGCATGGTGTTGGTTATGCATATGGTTCCACTGGCTTGCTGGTCCACCCTTTATAATAAATGGTGAAAAAAACAACACACACACATTCTATTTTGCTTGTGAATAGGAGTGTCACTTATAATCCTTCCCAGAGCCTACAGAATGCCACATTTAATAGATACATAAATTATTTAATTGTGACTACTATTTTTGATAAGATGAGAAGCAAATTAGAAAACTCCACCTAGGGTGGCCAGATTGGAAAGACGACAGGGTCCCTACGCCTTCAATAGTAGTATAGGCTGGAGCATATCTGTCACTGTGCGTCATACAAGCTACATCAACTGAAATTCCCTCTTCTGTACAACTACTGAAGGTGTAGGAGTCCTGACCACTCCTATACCAAGTCACCCTACTCTACCACTCTGGGTCCATCACCTGTCAGAAGGTTGTTGTTGTTTTCATATATATTCTACCTTTCTCTTGGGATGGGGCCCAGGGTGGCTCACACCCTTCATTACAGGTTGTATGCTATTTTCCTTATATATTTCAGGCTCTGAAATGGGTTAATGGTTAATGTGAAAGTGAATAGTACACTGAGCTAATGAATGTGGCACAGTTATAGGGTTAAGACAATTAGCTTGAAGTAAAAACATTGTCTTATACTCAAGTCTGGGCATTTAGCCAATTAAATATCAACAACAACAATGTCACTATCAACAAATGATCAGGGGAAAACCCAGCCTGAGAGAGAAAACCAGAAACTGGCCATATGCAAATTAGCCTGGCCATCACTTGCATCATACATGGCAGCAGATAGCCAGAACACGAGACCCCAATGAGGATTCATCCCTGATTGGTGGAGATGCAAGATCACCAGAAAGCCATATAAAAGTTCCATTAAGACGACAGGCTGATGAACTCATGAGGAGGGGCTAGATACAGCCTAAAAGCCAACCTCTGCAAAGAGAAAGGAAGCACTCTCACTGTTGCTTCTGATATCAGCCCTCCTATGGTTGCCTCTCAGGCTTTCGCCTAACCTCAAAATCCTCCTTTAAATGCTGGTAAGAGAGAAAGATCCTCCTTTTTGGAAACTGAGTTAGGCTATATTCCTTATCGGACAGATTATTGGAAATGACTATAAGTTCTTCTACAGATGTATGTACAGAGCTGCCTGTTCAGTACAGTATAACAGAAGCTTGTTTGAAGATGTGTAGATTCCTTAATAGATTACACACACACTTTCTCAACTCTCTAAGTGTATGTTCTATAATCAGCTGTAGTGGATACTGGTATATATTGAGTGGATTATCTAAATAAAGAGCCTCCTGTTTATTCTCCCATCATTAAATATCTGCCCCCTTGTCATGGGAGAGAGGCTTGCGTACCCTAATGATGTTTTCAGCTATGCTGGCGGTGGCATAATAGCCACTGGTAGGGTCTCCCATGCCAGTCAGGTCAAAACCGAAGGGTCTGACAAAGAGCGTCAAAGGGCAGGATGGCTCTCTAGCCTTATGGCAACCATCCTAGGAGAAGGAAAACTCTAATCCCAAACCCGGGCAGATGGTGCTCGTCCAACCCTTTAAGGTCAACCATCTAAGAGAAGGAAACTCTAATCAAACCTACGACCCGAGGACCTTGCTGCTACCGTCCATGCTTGCAAGGCCACAGCAGATGAACCTTTGGTTTAAAGGGTGAGGGCAGTTCTGTGCATGCTGCGCTCCACCAGAAAAATCCATTGCATAGGCTCAAAGGACAAATCCAAATATCCTGAATCCCTTCGGACTTAAGAGAATCTTAAGGAGGAGTGTGGATCTAAGCCTGCCTGTTTGGACAATACCATTGATCACGAGTTGGAAGCTGAGGTGACCAGAAGGAGGACTATAGGGAACTCCAAATAAATACAGGATAACAGACAACATGGCAAAGGACCTTCAGTCCCTGAGAAAAAGAGATATAGGTGGAGAAACCATTCCTGTTTCACCTTTCCTTTCACTGCAAATAGGTTTATTGCTAGCAGTGTTTCCTTACTGTGAAGTACTTGGTAAGCTTCCAACCCATGGCTGGCTATGTGATGCTAGTCTGTGTGCATGAGAAACAAAAGATTACAAACACTCTTTTGTTTCATTTTGGCAGGAAAGAGGATGTGTCATCTATCTCAGTTAGTTATAAATGCAAGCATTACAGAAGTACCCAGATCCCAAGGCCCCTCCCAAAGACACAAAAGGATCTCCTGAAGAACTAATCAGCAAGGCAGAGTGACTGAAGAAGTCTAGAATGCTCCATATGTTACATTATGTTATGTTCCCTCATGCCATGTCCTGCCTTTTGTCCAGTGTGGACCCAAGGTGGCTCATAATAAAGGTTAAAACATAATATAGATTTTTAAAATCATTATAATCAAAGGGTTTTTAAAATTAAATAAGCTTTCCTATATTTTTTAAAAAAGCACTAATTTAAAAGAGTTTTAAAACACTTCAAAACCTAACAATTAGAATAAAATTGCAGCAGGCTCTCCCTTAAAAAAAGACCCTTCTGCAAGACCCAGTTAATAACCAAAAGGCTGTCTAAATGAAAAGCTCTTTGCCTGCCAGCAGCAGCACAATAGGGAAGGTGCCAGTTAGCCTCCTATAGAAGGAAGTTGCACAGCCTGGGAGTAGTCACCAAGAAGTCCCTCTCATGTGTCCTCACCAAATATATCTTAGACAGTGGTAGGACAAAGAGAAAGCCCTCTCTTGAGAAGCTCATAATGAAGGGGTGACCAACTTTCCATCCTCTGGATGTTGATAGAACTCAACTCCCATGAGGCCTAGCCAGAACAGACAATGGAGAGAGATCATTGGAGCAGTAGTCCAACATTTGCCCTGGCCTTCCCCATCATAAACACGCAGATATATAACATACACTAAAAAAAATGCAACTCAACCCAGTCTGAAAAGAAAGGAGTATAGCCTTCTTAAAACAATAACAATCACAACAACATTGAATGCTATGGCTTTTTGAAAGTGCAGTTAGATAAGCCCTCCTTCTTCACTGGAGACAACAAGATGCTCCAGGGAGAATACATGACTGTGAAAACTGACTCTTGTATCTGTCTAGGTACCTAATTTTTCTTTCTTTCCCATGCTGAATCAAAGTGTACACACATCTCCTTTACTAGCAAAGCAATGCAACACAATGCAATGCAACATATTAGCACTGTTTTGGAGACATTTAGGCTACTGTTGGTGTGGTCTGCAGCCATGAAATAATTATTGTAGCCTTATGCCAACCAGGCCTCCAGCATCTGAGATGATGCTACGTTAATACTGGTCTATGTCACACAGTTATATTTGAAGTCATTTGGGAATGCTTGAAATCTGTACAATAATTTAAAACATCTCTGTGTTGGCCTGCCTTTCTGTAAGGCTTTGCAAATCCACATCCTTGATCACAGGGCACCAACCATAGTGCATTATCTCATGGGACTGCAGTAACAGGAAGAATGTAATAGAAGTTTTGGACGCAATTCATCAGCTGTGGATTTCTGAGAGGAGGGGGTGAGAGGGTATTCTAAAATTTACACTTATGAACTAAACTTGATATTTAGATTTAGGGTAACATCCTGATTCTATTTGTGGAAGTTTGGGAGTGCTCAGTAAACTTCGGGGGTCCCTCCCCCAGAAAAAAAAAATCTGTTTTAGGTCCATTTTTGTAGGAGTAATGAGTCTAAAAAATAAAATTGTATCAAAAATTCCAGGGTCTAGAGCCTCAAGAAAAGGCAAGAATATAAGCAACTCACACAAAAACTAACATGAAAGGGGATCAATTTCAGATGGGATCGAATAGAGGGTATCTCCTTTATGTATCGGCAGAGAAGATATAGAATAAACTCCATCGACAAAGTGAAAGAAGACTTGAAGGAGATGACGACGAAGAAGATAAAAGAAGGAAGAGGAAAAATAGATGAGGGGGAGGAAAATATACAACGGAAAATGGAAAGGGGGATGCTTCAAAGAGGCAAGAGACGAATAACACTAATCATGAAGAAAGAAGGATGCTTCAAAGAGGCAAGAGACGAATAACACTAATCATGAAGAAAGAGATGATATGCCCCTTGAAGAGTCTGACAAAGAAGAAAGAGAGAAAGAGGAGGAGAAAAAAGAAATAGCTGAAGGAGGAGAGGGGGAAGAGGAAGAAGGCCTTTAAACATAAAGTATGAACATAACATCTTGGAATGTGAAAGGCCTTAACACCTTAATTAAGAGAAGAAAGATATACCATTATTTGGAGAAACTTAAAGCAGATATAACTTGTCTCCAAGAAGTCAGAATATGCCAGAAAGAAAGCAAATTCCTTAAAAACATGAAACTTGGCCAAGAATTTGCTTCTTTATCACCAAAGAAGAAAAAAGGGGTGGTAATATATGTAAATAAGAAATACGAAGCAAAACAAATTTTGAATGATAACAAAGGACATCTGGTCGGAATCGAAATTGGTCTTCCTAATGAAGTAATAAATGTAGTAGCAGTTTACAGCCCATTAGAGAAAAAAGAATGTTTTTTCAAGGAATTACGTTTGAAGTTGACTAAACTAGAAAAAGGACTTATAATATTGGCAGGAGATTTTAACGGCGTGTTAAATGGAAAGAGTGACAGATCGAAGGGGACGAGAGAAAATCAGGGAAGACTTCCAAAGGTCTGTTTGGATATAATGGAAGAATTCCACTTAGTAGACTTATGGACAGCTAAATATTAAAAAGAAAAAGGATACACTTATTATTCAGAGACTCATAAAACGATGTTAAGGATCGATATGTTCTGGATTTCTAAGACGTTACTGCCAAGAATAAGAGGGATGGAGATAAATACAAAAGTTATATCCGACCATAATCCCATAATTCTACAAATGAAAACCTTCAGGAGAGAATACATATGGAGATTTAAGGATGATTTAATAAAGGAAGAAAATTTAGTTACAAAAATGAAAGAAAGGATAATCCACTTCTTCAGAGAAAACAAAGAGACGGGTGTAAAAGTAAAGACAGTATGGGATGCTTTTAAAGCTACCATGAGGGTTTTTTTCTCCAAAGGGAAGCAGAAGAGGTTAGGACAAGAAGGAAAATAAATCAAGAACTCCTACAAAAATTGAGGGATAAAGAGAGAAAACTGAGGGAGAACCCCCAAAATAAAGTATTGATCAAGGAAATAGAGCTGATAAGAAGATCGATCGATAATAAGACGGTGGAAGAGATTGGAGGAAAACTTAAGAAAGTCAAACAAAGGACCTTTGAACAGGCCAATAAAACCAGTAGATGGCTGTCCTATAGACTGAAGAAAGAAAAGGAGAAGAGGATGATAAATGAAATCAAAGAGGATGGGAAGCTTCTAACGTCCCAGGAAGATATCAAAAAAGCGTTTGTCGACTATTACTCTTTGCTTTACAAAGAAACAACACAGGAAGAAGGTTGGGAAAGCGAGATGAATAAATTTGTAAAGGAAAATAAATTTACGACAATACCGGAAGAATACAAGACAAACATATCTAATCTCTTCAGTATGGAAGAGATGATCAAAGCAATTCAAGATTTAAAAAGCGGCAAGGTGCCAGGGCCAGATGGGTATATGAATACTTTCTATGAAACCTTCATAACAGAAATATCAGAACACTTGTTAGAAGTCATTAATCAGATACATGAAGAGGGGATGCCAGATACATGGAAGATGGCCAATATAACAATGACCTGGAAAGAAGGTAAAGATAAGACTGATGTCAAAAACTATCGTCCAATTTCCCTCTTAAACGTGGATTATAAAATCTACGCAAGTATGTTAGCAAACAGAATTAAAGATGTGTTAGAAAAAACAATACACACTGATCAGTGCAGATTCTTACCAGGAAGATCATTATCAACAAATATCAGGTATATAATTGATATATTGGAATTCCTAGAAAAGAACAATGAACGAAAAGCGGCTATAGTGTTTGCAGATGCAGAGAAAGCCTTTGATAACATCAACTGGTGCTGTTTAGTTATAACAATTGATGAGTTAAGATTTGGTCAGTTCATAACAGGCAATATAAAGAAAATTTATACGGAACAAAAAGCTCATATTATAATAAATGTAGAAAGAACAAGGGAAATTTTGATTCAAAAAGGAACTAGGCAAGGATGTCCCTTGTCTCCGTTGCTTTTTATAACAGTATTGGAAATCTTACTAAACAAGATCAGAGCTGAAGGAAAGATTCAAGGTCTAAAAATCAAAAATCAAGAATACAAGATAAGAGCATTCGCCGACGATATAGCCATTGTCCTCGAAAATCCCATCAGTAATGTGAATTACTTAATGGAAACCATCACGGAATTTGGAGCATATGCCGGATTCAAAATAAACAAGGAAAAAACTATAATTCTTTCAAAGAACTTAAATAAAAAAGAACAAGACACATTAAAAGAAAGATCAAAATGTAGACTGGAGCACAAAGTGAGATATCTTGGGATTTGGATATCTAACAGAAATTTAGATTTGTACAATTCTAATTACAAAAAAAACTGGGAAACAATTCATGAAAACTTACTTGTCTGGTCTAAACTGAATCTTTCAATAATGGGGAAGATAGCAGTGATTAAAATGTCTGTCCTCCCGAAATTAATGTTCTTATTTCAAAATTTACCAATTGTTTCTAGCAACAAACCATTTAAAAGTTGGAAGAAAGATCTAGCTGATTTTATATGGAATGGTCGGAAAGCAAGAGTAAAATGGCAAACATTAACAGAAAGATCAGAAAAGGAAGGATTGGACTTGCCAGACTTACAACTTTACCATAAGGCATGCACAATGGTTTGGCTAAGCCACTGGATTAAGTTAGAAGACCAGAAGCTATTAACATTAGAATGAGCAGGCTTAAGGCTAGGATGGCACGCATACATTGGATATAACAAGGCAACAATACATAAAGATTTTTGCAATCATGTAATAAGAAAAGTGCTATTACAGAACTGGAATATAATATACAAGGAATATTTTGGAAAGATCCCACTATGGATATCTCTGGCTGAAGCTTTCTTCGGAAGATGGGGGCAATTGGGTAAATCAAATAGATGGATAACGTACCAAGATCTATGTAAAAAGGAGGATGGAAGAGAGATGGAATTTAAAACAAGGGAGGAGTAACAACAGGAGGGATGGCAACTTAATTGGTTTTCATATCAACAACTATATAGCAGATTTCAAAAGGACAAAGTAGAATTCGGCTTCTCAGAAAAGGAAATGAATTTCAAAAAAATCATATGAGATGATAAGAAAAAGAAGATAGCGAGATTGTATGATATTTTTATTTCCAGACAACTTGAAACTGAAGTGATAAGAGAGGCAATGGTAAAATGGGCCAGAGACATTGGGAGTGAAATTCAACTGGAAGAATGGGAAGGGGCGTGGCTAAAAACAAAAAAGTTCACAGCATGTCAAGACCTGAAGGAAAATTACTTCAAGATAAGTAATAGATGGTATTTAACTCCATCTAGGTTAAGTAAAATTTATGGTACTAAAGGGAAAGAATGCTGGAAATGTGGAAAAGACTTAGGTATGCTAAGACATATGTGGTGGTTCTGTCCTCTCATTCACAAATTCTGGCTGAAAGTGCACAAGATAACCCAAAAAATGTTCAACATTGAATTTGAATTTAATCCAAAGCTTCATCTTTTAAATATTACTTCTGTGCTAGCAAGGAATGTTGAGAGGAAATATTGGCGAATACTATTATATTTATGCACGGCGGCTCGTACGATTATTGCGGCGCTATGGAGAAGCAAAGAAGAACCCTCGATAGAAAGTTGGTTGAATAAACTACTTTTGATGAGGGAAAATGATAGCTTATCTCGTTTAGTTAATCAAGAGGTGATAAGAAAAACAGAAACAGAATGGCTGCCAGTAATAACTTACTGTAGGCAAAGATGGAATATAGAAAGGGATATAGAGATATAATGCAGAGAAAATAACATAAGGACGTTCTAATAAATGAATAAAGAAATAGATTGTTGTGTTAGGCGGTAGGAAAGGAAGGGGAGAGGAACAAGAATGGGAAGGAAGAATAAGAAGAGAGGCGAAGAGGAAATAAAGAATAAATTCATGGAAAACTTAGAGATGGAAAGATAATAGTTTTGTGTATATAGAGGAGGACATTTAAATCTATAGATATATAACAAATCCTTTGAGTTACTTTAACGAGGGAAGTCAGGTTATGTTTGTTTCCAAACTATCTTATGTTTAAGCTTGCGTACATTTATGTGATGATGGAAGTATGTATAAAATCTTGTTTGTCTTTTCTTGATTTCAAGCTTTCTATGTATATGCAACAATAAAATAATAATAATATTAAAAAAATTCCAGGGTCTAGTCCTTTTAAAAATCAAGAATTATCTTCTTTTAAAAAGAGAGTTAAAAATCATTTACTTTTAAATTAATGCAGAGTGCAACTTAGGAATGCAGACTAAGCTCAATTAACATTTTAAAAGTGTGTTCAGAGGTCTGAGATCACCCAGTTAAATTAGACTCATTACAAAAACAAAGGAGTCAGTTTAAAATGCAAATCAAAAGTTTACTGAAGATATATCAATCTCAATCTACATACTAAAACAAACTTTAAAAAGAGGTTCCTAACTAACGAATAGGATTTAGGGTAGAAAAACTCACCCAGCCTATAATGGTAAGAGGCTGCATGGTGAACATCATGGCATGGTTTCAGGAAAGGTGGCTAAACAAAGATAATATGGCTTAAGATGGCTACAGCCTCATGGAGACTCTAACTTAAAAGAGAACTTACACAGAGCAATAAAATTTAAATTAGGTCATGTATTGAATGACCCAGCACTCCACTTGGCTGGAAGTGCCCAGTGAAATAAGAGAAAGGGAATTTGGGAGAACAGAAGCATGCAGGGAAAAAACCTAGACTTATCTTAGAATGTGAATGAGGTACACAAGATTGCTTTTACATTACAATGATTATTTCCCCACATACTACAATTTTGCATAGAACTTCACATGAAATGGTGTGTGTGTGTGTGTGTGTGTGAGTGAGTGTGATACTTTCATCTCACCCCAATCCTAACTGAAACCAGCAACATCAACCCTAGGCAAATTTCCATCACCACCATCTTGATGAACAAGCTGCAGACATGGCCCTTCTTCCCCCAGAACAGACTCTTACCTTAAGCACTCCCATGACAAAGAAGTGGGCCAGTCTATTCCACTTGGACTTCTCAAAGACTGAAATGTGCCCTAAATCATGCTGAAGAAACCCATATTGGATCTGGAAGAAGAAAAGCAACCACAAGATAATGTGATGTGTTCCCTCCATTGGCTGTATGGAAGAACTGGGTATTCCCTAAGCATAGCTTTTCCATTTCAGAAGAGAAACACTAGCTATCTTACACATACTGTAGAACTGTCTATTTTCCCCTCTCCTCATTAGCAAATGGTTGTACAGAAACAAGGGGAGCCTTCTTCATAAACATTATTGATTTCAAGGGTGAAGAGAGTCTCGTATTTTTTTTTATCTCAGAGCCATTTGCTCATTTCTGTGGCAATAGGCAATGACATCTTTGTTGACTACATTGAGCTACAACAAATGAAAGATAAAATCCCTTCCCCAAATCCATCCTTTCTTCAAACTCTTTCAGTTTTAGCATAAACCCCTAGTCCCCATGCTGTGTTGCTGCAACACAGGTTTGAGCCACATCTATATGTAATATAAACAACTATGATTTTTTAAGTTTACGACATCCTTCACGTCTCTTCCCCTTTCGCCTCATCCCTCTCCTTTCCCCTGCATCACATTTTAGATTATAAGCTGTTCAGGGCAGGGACACATCTTCTCAAGCGCTGTAAAGTAACATTAACACTGTATAATTTTTTTTCTGCACTGAAAGAAACATGTGGGAGGTCAAGCACTTAATTTGCCTAGGTGTCTAAGCAGCCTTCAGTACTACTCATAGAATAATAGAGTTGGAAGAGACCACATGGGCCATCCAGTCCTACCCCCTGCTATGCAGGAATAAACTATCAAAGCATTCCCAACAAATGGCCATCCAACCTCTGTTTAAAAACCTCCAAAGAAGGAGACCCCACCACACTCTGAGACAACCCATTCCACTGCCAAACAGCTCGACCTGTCAGGAAGTTCTTCCTAATAAGGTTTAGGTGGAATCTCTTTTCCTGTAGTTTGAACCCATTGCTCCGTGTCCTAGTCTCTGAAGCAGCAGAAAACAAGCTTGTTCCTTCCTCAGTATGACATCCCTTCAAATATTTAAACATGGCTATCATGTCCCCTCTTCACCTTCTTTTCCTCAGGCTAAACATACCCAGCTGCTTAAGTCACTCCTCATAGGGCAGGGCTTCCAGACCTTTCACCATTTTGGTTGCCCTCCTCTGGAATACTCCAGCTTGTCAATATCCTTCTTGAACTGTGGTACCCAGAACTGGACACAGTATTCCAGGTGAGGTCTGACTCCTATTGATCTAGCCTAGAATCATATTGGCTTTTTTAGCTGCTGCATCACACTGCTGACTCATGTTCAGCTTGTGGTCCACTAAGACTCATAGATCCCTTTTGCATCAACTGCTATTAGGCCAGTTGTCACCCATCCTTATCTGTACATTTTACTGCCCAAGTGTAGTATCCTACATTTCTCACTGTTGAAATTCATTTTGTTAGCTTTGGCCCAGCTTTCTAATCTGTTGAGCTCATTTTGGATTCTGATCCTGTCCTCTGGGGTATCAGCTACCGCTCCTAATTTGGTGTCATCTGCAAACTTGATAAGCATACCCTCTATTCCCTCATCCAAGTCATTGATAAAGATGTTGAATAGCACTGGGCCCAGGACAGAACCCTGTGGCACCCCACTAGTCACTTCTCTCCAGGATGAAGAGGAGCCATTGGTGACTTCCCTTTGGGTTCGGTCAGTCAACCAATTACAAATCCAGCTAACAATTGCATTCTCTAACCCACAGGTTACTAACTTTTTTGCAAGAATATCATGAGGGACTTTGTCAAAAGCCTTACTGAAATCAAGATATATTACATCCACAGCATTCCCTTCATCTATCAAGTTTGTAACACTATTTAAAAAAGATGTAAGTTTAGTCTGGCATGACTTGTTTTGGGGAAATCCATGTTGACTTTTTGTAATCACGGCATTCTTTCTAAGTGCTTACAGACTATCTGTTTAATGATCTGCTCTAGAATATTTCCTAGTATTGATGTCAGGCTGACTGGATGGTAATTATTTGGGTTGTCTTCCCCCCCCTTTTTTTTAAAGATGGGGACAACCTTTGCCCTCTTCCAATCTGCTGGGACCTCTCCTGTTCTCCAAGAATTCTCAAACATTATTGAGAGTGGTTCTGAGATTACTTCTGCCAGTTCTTGGATGAAGTTCATCTGGCCCTGGAGACTTGAACTCATTGATATTGGCCAGGTATTCCTGAACTACCTCTTTACCAGTTCTGTCCTGTTTTCCCCCTACTGCATCATCTGCTCCATTTCACCCGAGTTGAGTACTGTTCCCTCTTTGGGAGAAGACTGAAGCAAAGAAGGTGTTAAGTAGTTTGCCTTTTCTCTGTCCCCTGTTAGCCTTTCACCATCTTCACGCAGTGGCCTTACCATTTCCTCATTCTTCCTTTTGCTATGGACATAACCAAAAAAGCCCTTTTTATTGTTTTTAACCTCTCTAGCAAGCCTAAGCTCCATCTGTGCTTTAGCTTTTCTGACCTTCCCAGTGCATGAGCTGGCTATTTGTTTGAATTCTTCTTTGGTGATTTCCCCCTTTTTCCATTTCTTATACATGTCCTTTTTAAGTTTTAGCTCAGTTGAGGGCTCTTTCGACATCCATCCTGGTTGCTTTAGACACCTGCTGTGTTTCCTCCTCATCAGATCTGTTTGAAGTTGTACCTTCAATATCTCACTTTTAAGAAACTCCCATCCCTCATGAACTCCCTTCTCTTCTAGTATTCCTGACCATGGGATCACCCCCCAGTAATTCCCTAAGTTTTCTGAAATCAGCTTTCTTAAAGTTGAGAATGCATGTTTGACTATGCTTGGCTTCCCTTTTCCTCTGTATAACAAATATCAGGATAGTAGAAATCCCCCATTAGTACTACACCTCTCCTTTCTGAATGTGTGGTCATCTGCTCCAGGAAGGCATTATCCAAGTCTTTGGTTCGGTTTGGAGGTCTGTAGTAGACCCCCACAACAACATCCCTGCTGTTTCTCTCCCTCTTAATTTTTACCCAGATGCTTTCAACCTGGCTCCCAGGATTTAAATCATGGATCTGGTTACAGGTGTACACATCCTTGACATATAATGCTACTCCATTACCCTTTCTGTTTGGTCTATTTTTCTGTAATAGGTTATACTCCTCTGTCAGTACATTCCGATTATGAGACTCATGCCACCAGGTTTCAGTAATGCCTATATCATATTTGTTTTGCTCTGCTAAGAGTTCAAGTTCATCCTGTTTATTTCCCATGCTCTGTGCGTTAGTATAGAGACATCTAAGACCATGGGCCATTTCCCCTATATGCCTTTTAAAGGGTTTATTCCTCCCATTGTTGGGTTGTTGTGCTATTTGCCTTGTTCTCTGTATAACATTTGGGCTATTATCTCTAGCACTCGAACTCCTGCCTTCAAGAGTACTGTCTCCCTCCCCCATACAACTCAGTTTAAAGCCCTCCTGATAAGATCTTTCAGACTCTTAGTGAAAACATTCCTGCCAACTGCTGTGAGGTGCAACCCATCCCTTGCCAGAAGTCCACCTTCCTAAAACCGCATCCCATGGTCCTGGAAGCTAAATTGTTCCCAGCAGCATAGCCAGTTGTTCACTTCCACTGTTCTTCTCTCCCTTCCAGGGCCATGCCCTTCCACTGGAAGGACAGATGAAATGACTATCTGTGCATCCAGGTTCTTCAGCTTCCTACCCAAAGCCTCATATTCCCTTGTGATCTCCTGGAGGCGATGCCTTGCAATATCATTGGTTCCCACATGGACCAAAAGGAAGGAATAAGTCAGAAAGCTTGAGGAGTCTTGTCAGCCTCCCTGTTACATCTTGAATTTTTGCCCCAGGGAGACAGCATACCTCCCGAGACATTTTGTCAGGCCTGCAGACTACTGCTTCTGTTCCTTGCAGCAGGGAATCTCCTACCACCACCACCCTCCTCTTTTGACTCTTGGCAGAGGCCACTTCATGTGCTGGATCTACCAAGGTTTTCTGTATGTTCCCTAAAGCCTGGCACTGCTGCTCTTCCTCTTCTTCTCTGGAAAGATATAAAATTTTCAGCCTCCTAAGTCCTGACAGATTGTATCTTGAGGAGCAACCCATCCCCCAGATGACCCCATCTCTTCCCCCACACACACACACTTTACATGATGGACTTAGTAGCATCAATGTTATAAATTATTACCCCAAACTTCAGCAAAGAGGCTAAGATTCTACTTGCACCATTGCTGTGGAGAATATTGTGATACATAAAGCAGTTACTATTTGCAAGTTCGGGGACCAGTGATGCTAAGCTTCAATAACCACAAGTAGACATTTAACTGTAATAAGATAGGCCACAACTATATTGAATACAATTGCCCATAGGCTTGGAACTCACAAATGGCCAGATCCAGGCACCAACCAACCTCACTGCTGATCAACGAGCCACATAACCCAGCTGTTTGCTGGGCAACCAACCAGGATGACAGATATGGGATTTCACATGGGTGGGTGGGGGTAGTCTCTACTGTCTGGTTCCCCTACCACCTGGGAGTGTGGCAGACATCTCCTTTGCTGCCCATGCTCCTAAGTCCCATACAGAAGTCCCTTAATCTTTTGACAGGTATGCAAACCCAGTCTACCTTCCTGGATCCAGATCCCATACCAAACTGCCCAAAACATTATGACAAGAACAAACACAATCATTCAATAATGCCACGTTGGAACAAAAGTTGGAGAAAAAGTGAGTGGGAACAAAGCTCCAAATTGAACTGATGCTGTAGCACTGGGAAGCAGCCTTAAGTACACCAGCACCTGACTGGAAAGAAGCCTACATCCAGGCTTCTCCTGTCTCCTCTCTCAGCCAATGAATTCAAATTTCATTGGCTGGCATTTTATTTTCCTTCCCAAAGCCTACACATGACCACATGGGCTTATGTGAAGGAGAGACCAGCAACTGTGCCATCTCTAAGAGGTTACCTAATAATGTCATTTTGCCTTGACCCACAAAACACCCCACAGTACATCATGGAGTGCCATTTTTGAAAGTGCTGAAAGATACTCCACAAACCACTTGTACCTGTTACATGAATGTATTACCTGTGCAATGGTGAACAGTCCTACAGCTGTAAGGAAGGGCACCCAGGATTTTCCAAAGTACCATATAGTGAGCCAGGCTGCTATGTCTAGCAAGAAAGCATGCAGAAACATAAAGATGAAGAAGGGGTAGCTGGATTTTAGGAGTCCCATCTTCTTAACTGTTGCATGCAGTTCATGAAAATCATTTATCAGCATTTCCTGTGAGAAGAGGCAACAGTAAAATTCTTCCATATTTGAATATATGTGATTCAGCATTGTCATGAATGATCAGGATCATCACAAAAGCAATGAAGACACTGAGCCAACTAGGAAATAGGCAGACCAGAAACACTCATTTACCTCTGTGTCCAAGCAGGTAGATGTGCAAAAACTCTCTCCACTGTCTCCTATCAACCACAAGTCCAAGGAAACACAAAGTGGGAGCTACAATGAGTTGATTCTCAGTAAAAGTGGGAGTCTTTGAAACTTGGATTGTACATGAGACAGGAGGAGGCTGTACTCTCTTTACTCGAAATACTGAGGTTCTTAAGCACCCATAAAAATAGGTTCTGCTGGTTCTCTCCAGTATGCTTGCTCTGTCTTTTAGTATTAATGGAATCTAACTGCAGAGGGGTTAGGAGAAACTAAGGTTATATGGTCACAAAGGGAGTTCTACACTCAGGTTCATTCCTACTGGCGAGACAATTACTATCGCACCTCCATATCCATGGGGGTTCTGTTCTCAGACTTACCATGGATACCAAAAACCAGGAATAACAGCAAAAGGCATTGAAATAATAGGACTTCCAGCTATAAATACCATAGAGTTGCCTTGGAGAAACTAGAAAATGTCTAGAAAGGACACCTCTTTAGGCATTTTCTAGAAAGACGCTATGGTAGGTGTACTGCTTTGTGTCCCGTGGATAACTGAAACCACGGATATTGATTCTGTGGATATGGTGTCCAACTAGACAAGCATTCGAAGACTATACAGGTCTACCCCTCCCCCACGTATCCATGGAACCAATTTCAGTGGTTTCAGTTATCTATGGCTAAAAAAATAGGGACACATATCATAGAGTTGCAGTGGAAAATGCCTACAGAGGTGTTCTCTCTAGGAATTGCTAGGTCCTCCAATGCAACTCTATGGTATGTTTGTACTTTGTTTATTTAAAAGGAAGTCCTTTGTTTATTTAATAGAGTTAAATATCCCTATCCCCCACAGATACGGGGGGTGACCTGTACTTTCAGTAGATTTTCCTGACAATTATGACACTATCTCTCTTTAAGAAGGTCTTTCAACTGGGCCGTGCTTTTTAAATCACCATTTTTTATGTTTTAGCTGCTTTTTAAATTGTTATAAAATAATATTTTAATGTAATTGTTTATTTAATTGTTTTTTAAATTTTGTATAATGCCTTGTTTTAACTGTATTCTGTTTCACCTTTTATTGTAAACTACATTGGGTCCCATATTGGAAGAAAAGCAGGATACAAAATAAATAAATAAAATGTAAGGTGTGTGGGAGGGTACTTACATTTTTGGTGGGCTCACAGTTGGGTTGATTAGGTGCCAGCTCTCCAATTAGCAGTGAATGCAAGTATTTCCTGACTAGATCCTCATCCTTGTGGAAAGCTGTGAAGGCATCCTAAGAAACACACAACATTAGGTGTGAAAGGGAGAAGACCACTGTGTTGCAGTCATAGATATTGGGAGTGAGATTAAATTCATTTTGAAGAAGAGATGAAAAAGAGTGATTTGTAAGGCCTGACGCCTTTCCTTGTGGGCAAACACAAATGAGGGCAGAAAATTCCAGGGATGTAAGTGTGTGATTTTGGAAGGTCCTTGGATGGCTGGGATTGTTGGTCAACAGAGAAAAGGTAAAAGGAGAGCTGTTTCAGAAAGAAAATCTGCTTTGTTTCCCCCCGCCCCTTGCCTTTCCTAGATATTGATGTCATTGTTGCTTGAATTGTGATAAGCTGCCTTGACATCATTGGTAAGAGGCAATATATAAGCATTTTTAATAAATACATTTCACATTGTTTTAATTCAAATATGATCAAAACAGAAAGGCTGCTTTTCTCTAAAGCATGGTTTGCCCTTGGGTGAAAGGAGATAGTGAGATGACCTGTCTTCTACAACACCTATCCTGGATCGCACAATTTCAATAACTACCACTCAGTAACATGCCTATCTTTTTTGAGCAAGAAAGTGGAGCACATGATGGTGTTTCAATCTCTACATGGCTTCCATACTTCCTCACTCTGCTTCAGATGAAACTTTATGTCCCTTACCTGGAGTTCTCAATTACAACCAATCAGACAATGGGCTTTTCTAGACTGATAGTTTACCCCATCTTGCTCCCATCTTTCAGTCCTGCAGTCCAGACAATGCAGGGCTTTTGCCTCGTTGCCTTTTACCTTTTCTCGTTTTGACTCCAGGCAGTCCTCATGACCCATGAGGCAAAGATAAGGTCAAGATAGGTGGAAGACAGGGTAAGGCCCATTACACTATTTTTTAAAAATACCTGGTAAAATCCACTCCAGCCAAACTAAAACAGATCAGGCAGGAGACTGCAGGAGCCCAGACCGGCATGCCAGCCCATCATTGCAGCTGCTGTCTGCCTTGCTCTTCTGTAGCCAGGAAGGAGTCCTGCATCATGTGACCAAGGCTGGTCATACACAGGGGCCCTTGCCCATGTGCTGTGGGTTGTCTTCCTGGCTATGGAGAGTGGGGTGTAGATACTGGCAGCAGCTAAAGAGACTGGCCAATGTGCTGGTCTGCACTCCATCCCGTTCTGTGCAGGTAACGAGGGAGCAATGGGCCAGATCTGCAGGCAGAATATGCCGGTGGGGAGCCAGCATATTCTGGCCCGTGTAGATGAGCCCAATGCTTCACTGAAACACCATAACATTTATTTTTTTGTAAACACATCATGAGAATATATGACATTCTGTATAGAGATGGAGGTGGGCTTGGCAAGTACAGAGATGAAATTCTAAGCATAATTGAGCAGGAAATAAGTTTTCTTTGAACTCAGGAAGAAGTGCAAAGCAAATACAAAATGATCCAAGAACCAAACCTGAAAAAATCCTGTGGTGTTACTGAAACTATCTTGCCTTCCCTAAAAACGATCCAGATATTCTTTCCCAAGGAAAAAACCCTCAAATCCAGAAAAAAAAATCTTTTTAAAAAAATCCCAAGTGACAATTAGATCTTGAAGCTGCAATCTTCCATACTGTTGAACTGCTCCCACCTCCTGAAAGTCAATGTATTTCAGTAGACAATTTGCTGTAGCCAATTACTTGCCTCCTTTTGTAACTGAAAGTAGGGCTACAGACTACTGTTTCTGTCTCCATTCCTAAACACAGCATCCCTCAACAACCTGTTTATTCCAAGATGAAGTTTTCTGTCCTTCAGGTTCTTTCTTTATTGGCAATATGAGTATATTGGCAATATACTCATACGTTACAGAAAATGCCAGTTGGACACCAGGAACGACCACATGAAGCTGCCTTATAACAGACCATTGTACATTTAACCTGGGTCTAAAAATACCAAGAAGAAGGTACCATGCAGAGACCTTTCCAGGTCAGCCAGCCAATGTCCTTGGAGATAATTTTAGGTATCTGAGCTTGAACCTGTAGTATCATCATGTATGCACAGCATAAGTCATGCCACAGAATTATGATTCTTCCCAGCTCTTACAGTCCCCACAATAAGATCTCACCGTGGCATCTTGTCCTGCATAGTGGCTGATGACACGTGTGCCCCCAGGATGCAGCCAATGGAAATGACTAATATCATAGACTTTCCTGTTGATGACAAGCCACTTGTCTTCCTTAGAGTTCCCCTTGCCTGAGTGGAGTCCTATTTCCTCCCAGGTGAACAACTGTCCAACATCTGGGTTAGGTTCTGGCTTTCCAACACTAGCACCTAATTGTGGAGGCATTCTCACAGCCAGCAGAGCACTAGGGAATGAGGATTCCAAATAGCTACCCTGCTGTTCTTCTGTCCAGTGAAAGCGTGAAGAGATTGTGCCTTTCCATTCTACCTACTGTGTCAGACAACTCTATATATACTTGTAACTGCAAACCACATCATGACTTCTTATGGTTCTGGTGCTCCAGGCATTTCCCCTTAAAGCTGTCTCCTCCTCCTTTGCTGTGCTTCATTCCCACCCCAAGGTTTTAAGAGTCTTTGCTCCATCAAGTCTGCTCATGCTTCTTTTTGCCAGAGCTTATTGCTAGGTAAACAAAAAAAAAATATTTATTGAGTATTCTGAATGAGCTGTTGTGTAGCCTACCTCAGTGTATAAAACCGCATACCTTATTTGGTGATGGGGGGGAGGAGGTTTGGATTGTGCAAGAACCACTGGTGTCCTCTGACAGAAACTTGGCTTCCAGTGACATTATGAAAACAAACAGTCATTTTTATAGTGCATTGTAATAAGCACTTTACAAATAATAAACACATGGAGTCCCTTCATTGGCTTGTATACACATCGTTTCACCCCTTGTATCCCAGTGGTATCCTTTCCAACTTGGCAGCCATTCCTCACCTCATCCCACCTTACTTTTCTCTGAAAAGCTTCTGCAAGGAAGCTACTGTGTTACATTTGGAACCCTGTCCCACAATCAGTCCACCTACAAATATATGAGGATGTATGTTGGATCTACAAAGGTATGTTGCCAATATGTCATTCTCTGGTTGGGGGGAGTAGGAATCCACACAGCTTGGGACATACCCAAGCTCCCCAGATGGCCTTAAGGGTGGGTTGTGGCTGAACTGGAACTACACTCTGAAACATCAAGCTGTCAAGGCAGCATGAACTGACTTGACCTGTAAGTTTGGGTGAATGTAACAGTTTTATACTGGCAGTTTTACAAATCTCTAGTAGAGGAGCATTTATAGAAAAGATCTACAAGTGTGTTGAGCTATTATGTGTAAAGAACAATGGTATCATATGCTAGTGTGATGCATTCCTAAATTTCATGTGCATCAGTGGATTTGGAAGACCTTCCAACCAAGAGCAGCAGGATGGAATGATATGTATAAGGATTCAGGCTGTCTGATGTGCTTAGTTTAGAAATATTCCCTCTGAGAAATCTAGGCATGTGCAGATCATGCCCAGATCCCTCTGAAAAGTGTATAAGCCTTGAACAGAAAACAGGAAATATGATGTCCTGCAAGTATATAAGACAGAATTAATTTTAGGCATAAAAACAGGCAGTGGGAGAAAGAACTACAGTAGGACCCGTGTATTTGCTGGGGATTGGTTCTGGGGCCCCCCGTGGATAACAAAGAGTTGCCTTGGAGGACCTAGAGAATGGCTAGAGAAGACACATTTTCTAGGAAGACTCTATGGTAGGTGTGCTGTTTTGTGTCCCGTGGATAATTGAATGAGTGGATAATGAATCAGTGAATATGGGGGTCCTACTGTACTGGGTTCAAAAAATAAAATAAAAAAATCAGCAGTATCTGCCTCTCCTATATAGCAATAGTAGCAATAGTATTGATATTCCTATACTGCTTATCAGTGCCAAAGCACTCCCTAAGTGGTTTACAATGTGTTAACTAATTGCCCCCAACAATATGGGTACTCATTTTACTGACCTACAGAAGGATGGAAGGCTGAGTCAGCCTTGGAGCCCTCTGGGATTGAACTCATAATGTTGTGGCTTACAGTACTGGCATTTAACCACTGTGCCACCAGGGCTCCTTCTCTTTCATACTACAATTTGTAGTTTGCTGAGACACTAGAGTTCTCTAGCAAAGAATTCTAAATACCTCATGAAATTACAAATCCCAGAGTACTGTAGGATGGAACCATGACAATTAAAATGGTATCAAACTGCCATAATTGTATAGTGTGAAAGAGAGTCATGGATTCTAAGGGGATGTGACTCAGGAAGCACCTCTCAGCACCTAAAGATGTAGCTAAGGAGCTGGGGGTATATGTTTCAGCTCCCCTCCTCAACTGTGATAACTTGTGAAGAACATCAAATGCATTCTTGCAACCACATCCAGAAATAATGGTGTAAGACAGAGATGGTTGATGACTGAGCTCAGGCTAAAGTATTATGGCCCCAAAGATCTGCAGTTGTAAGGGCTGTGCGGGTTCCCCCCCCCATTAGTGCTAATGGAGGTGAAGACCCTTCCCAGCCCACAGTCTGGACATAGGCTAGCTACCCCCAGCTAGTGATGCCAAAACTATATTAATATTTGGGAGAATTATAATGATTAGCTCAAATGGAATGCTACAATAGGTGGGTAACTTAGGGACCTTTTCACCTATGTATACCAGTACTAGCTGCAGAGAACTCCAGATTAAAGTGAAATAAAAATGTTTTTAATGGAAATAACACAGAAAGCATTCACACACACAACACATTTCAAACTGGCTTTAGGACAGGCTTTGGGGTTGAGACTGCCATGGTTGCTTTGACCGACGATCTGCGTCTGAGCATCGACAGGGGTAGTGTGACCCTGTTGGTGCTCCTAGACCTCTCAGCGCCTTTTGATACAATAGATCACAGCATTCTTCTGGATCGCCTGGGGGAGTTAGGCATCGGAGGCACTGCTTTGCAGTGGTTCCGGTCCTTCCTCTCAGGCAGGACCCAGAGAGTGCTGCTCGGGGACAGTAGCTCCAGTAAAAGGGAGCTTACCTGTGGAGTACCACAGGGTGCTATTCTGTCCCCGATGTTATTTAACATCTATATGAAGCCGCTGGGTAAGATTATCCGGAGTTATGGAGCTGGGTGTTATCAGTACGCTGATGACACTCAGATCTATTTCTCCGTATCTCGTTTGTTGGTCTCGAATTCTGATGGCATCTCTTCTCTCAATGAATGTCTTCGGGCAGTAATGGGCTGGATGAGGAAAAACAGATTGAGACTGAATCCAGACAAGACGGAGGTGCTCATGGTAGCGGCCCCGAAACCAAGTATCGGGTTGCAATCTCCAGTCCTGGATGGGGTCACACTCTCCTCCAGTGACTGTGTTTGCAGTCTAGGGGTGCTCCTTGACTCGTCGCTCCTGATGACAAATCAGGTAAATGCGACAGTCAGGAGCGCTTGTTATCAGCTTCGGCTGATACGCCAGCTGCGCCCTTTTCTGGAAGTAAGGGATCTTGAGACCGTTGTGCACGCGCTGGTAACCTCACGTCTTGATTTCTGTAATGCACTCTACATGGGGCTACCCTTGTGCTTAGTTCGGAAATTACAGCTGGTACAAAATATGGCAGCCAGGCTAGTTTCTGGAACATCTAGGAGGGACCACATTACTCTGGTTCTGAGGTCCCTCCACTGGCTGCCTATCAGCTTCCGGGCCCAGTACAAGGTGTTGGTTATCACCTTTAAAGCCCTAAATGGCTTGGGCCCAAGCTATCTCAGGGACCGCCTTCTCCCTTATAATCCTTCCCGCGCTTTCCGGTCCTCTGGGAGGAATTTGTTGCAGCCACAAAGACCTAGGCTGGCGACCACCTCCCAGAGGGCTTTCTCGGCTGTTGCCCCCAAATTGTGGAACGACCTGCCGGATGAGATCCGCCTATTGACATCATTAGACAGCTTTAAAAAGGCTGTCAAGATGGTTCTCTTCAGGCAGGCTTTTCCGGAATAGCTAACCCCGGCCTCAGGAACCCCCTCTGGAGGTTACTTCTGGACCTCCAAACTGATGCTGCTTGCTCGAAAGGGTTTTTAATAAATTGTATTATATACTGATTTCAATTTGTATTAATTTAATAATGTTTTAAGGGGGGGAGGGATTTTGAGTTGTTTTATACTGTGTACTATTTTATTGTTGTAAGCCACCCCGATTGCTCGCAGAGGGGCGGGATATAAATAAATATTATTATTATTATTATTATTATTATCAAGGCTATTGAAGAGTTTAATGCAGAAATGTTGGATAGAGGAATAGATTCGAGAAATAGGGTGATAGTTACCAGTCTTGAAGAGTAGCGAAGTACTCAGACCGAAGCTTGAGGGTGGCACTGGAAGTTCCAATCCGGGGGCATGCCAACGGAGAGAGTGGCCGGGTCTCATCCACAGTAACATACTTTGCTATTGTTTAGGCTGGGATATTTATAACCTAATTTGTGCCTTGAAGGAGTGTTTTGGCTACAACAATGGCTAAATTACTCTCCCAGAGGAGGAACAAAGGAGAATGAAACTCCACTGATTGTCTTAGATGACTGGGAGATAGGAACTGATGGGTTTATGATACCCTCGCACTGTAGGACAGGAAGGGGTTCCGAGGAATATTTCCTGGGAATTTGGGCTGTGTAGATCACTTGATTGTTTAGGATGTGTGACTCACTGCCAAGGGGCCCAAGAAGGAATTACCACATAGAATCATAGAGTTGGAAGAGACCACAAGGGCCATCCAGTCCAACCCCCTGCCATGCAGGAATATACAATCAAAGCACTCTCGACTGATGGCAATCCAACCTCTGTTTAAAAACTTCCAAAGAAGGAGACTCCACGACACTCCCAGGCAGCAGCGGATTCTACTGCTGAACAGCATTTACCGTCAGGAAGTTCTTCCTAATGTTTAGGTACAATCTCTTTTCCTGTAGCTTGAGTCCATTGCTCCATGTCCTTCTCTCTGGAGCAGCAAAAAACAAGCCTGTTCCATCCTCAGTATGACATCCTTTCAAGAAATTAAACATGGCTATCATGTTACCTCTCAACCTTCTCTTCCCCAGGATAAACATACCCAGCTCCCTAAGCCACTCCTCATAGGGCATGGCTTCCAGACCTTCCACCATTTTGGTTGCCCTCCTCTAATATATTCCAGGTTGTAAATATCCTTCTTGAATTGTGGTGCCCAGATCAGGACACAGTATTTCAAATGAGGTCTGCCTAAAGCATAATAGAGTGGTACTATTACATCTCTCAATGTATACACTATACTCCTGTTGATGCAGCCTAGAATTGTGTTGGCTTTTTTAGCTGCTGCATCACATTGTTTACTCATGTTCAGCTTGTGGTCCACTAAGACTCCTAGATTCCTTTTGCATGTACTGCCATCAAGCCAGATGTCACCCATCCTGTATCTGTGCATTTCATTTTTACTGCCCAAGTGTAGTAATAGTTTTGTTTACTAAGGGCTTCTACTTAATCCTAGTTTGGGTATGCTTACTAAAATATTTCTGAGACACCTTCCCAGGTCCTTGTGACCTCCATCTGATCTCACTTTGGATCAACCCAGTCTACCTGACCCTTTGAAGTGTCTAATATTGCCAATTATGAGATATTATAAGGAGGGGGTAGTAACATCAGTATAATCAGAGGCTTTTGTACCAGCTCCCAAATCTGGTTTATTTTAATGCAGTATAGAATCAGAAAGAACAGAAAGAAAATCTGGGACTTTTCCATCAGTCTGAATTGCACCCTCACTTTCTCCAGCCTTATAAAACTTCAACATTTGCAGGGATTGTACAGAAGAACCCTATTTTTTTTCTCCAGTTATTCTAGAATAAATCCCTCACTCTGCTCTCGGACTTTTCCATTAATGTAGATTTGAGCATTATCTGAAACCTGCATAACAATAGGACCTTTGTGTTATTCTTTTATTGAATCCATCATAATAGTTGACATTGGCTGTCTCGCACTACACAGTTATAGTGCTATAATTCCACTTCAGTTTTCATGGTTGACTCCTATGGAATCCTGGGACTTGCGACTGAGAGAAGTGCATTTAGAATTCTCAGTCAGGGAACTCCAGTGCCTCATCGAACTACAGAGCCTTGCATGCCACAGGATGCAGCCATGGCAGTTAAAACAGAATCATAATGCTATAATTGAATAGTGTGATAGGGAAGAAAGTCAAAGTGAGAGCTTTCTTTCTTTACTTTCCATGAAACTGCAGCCATACCTTGTAAGCATTCTGATCAGAAACATGTTATTTCTTCAACTCAAGGAACTTCTTGGGTGATCTGTACCTCTCTACCAACCATACACTATTTCAACAGGAGTGTTGGTGCAGCCTCAGGGTGTTTCTTCCCTCAGTGCCAAAAAAAAAAAGCATTAAATAAAGGACTTACAATAAAACAAGCTGGCAACATTCTGCATAAAAATGTGGCCAAATGTAAAGTCCTATGTACATTGTTGTTCTGTGATGTGGGGGGGAAAGGTATCATAATGTTGGACAGTGTATAGAAAAGAGCAGCTAAAATGATCTGTGGTTAGAAACATTTTCCCTCTGAGAGGCTTATGGGAAATATAAAGCATTTGGGACTTTTAGGATTTAAAAAGAGGTGACAATGAGGGGACACACACAGATACACAGACATTCATAAGAGCCAGTCAGGGTTTAATCTAAGTTCTCTCCCCCACCCCCATACAAGGAGCTGTCACACCAAGCATCCCCATACTTTTCTAACTGAAAGAAAGTACAAGAAAGAAAGAAGTAGAAATGAGAAGGGACAGAGAAAGAAAAAGAAAATAACAGAGTGGAATGGTTTGTTGTTTCAGAAGACTGATGAGGAATGCAGTTGTTGGGCCTCTTATTTCATCCTCTACTACTGTTAGGATGCCTAGCTTCTCTCTCTGGACTTAATGTTCCTTTGCCAGAATAAATTGTGTCATTTATATGCTGGCAAAAGAACCCTGAATACCAGATTTACCTTGAGCAGTGTAAAAGAGGCCTCTCCAGCAGTAACAGAGCACGAATGAAGCTCTGTTAACTTCCGGGTTCCAAAGCTCCACGATTCTTGCAAGAAGACACGAGCATAGCAAATTTAAAAATACACCCCCCCCCAAATAAACCAAAACAAGTATGCACAAGCACAAAAACACACCCACAAAGTCCCAATTCCCCAGGGGGTGGTGGTCAAAAAAAAGAGTGTCCCCTACCTGGCTGTCCTGATATCACCCAGAAGTGCTTGCCCATTGACATCACATTCACGTGAGTACAATGGCACAAAGTTTCAAACACTGACAATGCTGGCAACAAAGCTCCATGGGAGATCTATTGACAACTTGGCCCATCGATAAAAAAGAATGGCTTTTTAAAATATATGATCATAAAAGGACAACATTGTCTGGTATACGTGCCCTTTCACGATCATTAGGCGTCCTTATGATGCCATATTTGCCTGATCTGATAAAGGCCCCCCTCTCTCTCTCACACACACACGCACACTCACTCACTCACAGAGAGAGAGAGAGAGAGAGAGAGATTGAGAGAGAGAGATACTTAGAGGCCTATATAAATTAGTTTAGCAGGCCTCATTCTTTCTACCGTGCTTTCCTGTAACCCCATGTAGGCCCCCTGAGACAGGCCATGCAAGTATAAACAGTATAACCTAAATATCTTTGCACCTGGCACGTGCTGGGCCACTTTCCCTACCTTCCATGACCAGTAATCTTTCCCTTTCCCAGCCCCATGGATCACAAAGGGAAGTGTTATTTTCTCCATCAACACGTAAGATTTACCCTAGCTCCTAGAGAACACAGTCTGGTGTGGTATGTAATCCCTCGGTCTAAGTACCCCAAAGGCACCAGATCCCATATGATCTTGGAAGCTAAGCAGGGTCAGTGTGTTGATTTATGGTGATCCCATGAATTTCATAGGGTTTTTAAAGGCAAGGAATACTCAGAGGGGGCTTTGCCAGTTCCTTCCTCTGAAATAAAGCCTACAGCACCATCATTCCTGGTCTCCCATCCAAGTACTAAGCAGTCTGCCCTCTGAATGGTCTTTTTCAACAGAAAGGGAGAATATAAATTTGAAATCCTGGGAAGGGGAGTTGAGACTGGCAGGTGTAGGGTGAATTTGGTGCAAGCTAGTGAGGAAAAGGCAAGAGAGGAACAAGATAGCAGGCCAAAGTGTAAAGAGTTGTTATGGTTTGGAGACCTTGGCCTAAATCAAACTACCAGCCCCACTTAGAGTCAACATATCAAATTTATAAGATTTACATAAAGTAAGTGTTGACTTACCATTCAGCAATTGATTCATTGGGTCTACTGTAGCAATTGGATTTAAGCCCATATGGTTTATAAAATTTGGCTCTCGAGATGCTGGACTACAGCTCCCACCATTCCTCTCCATTGGGTACATAAGTTAGGGCTGCTTGGAGTTGCAGTCAACAACATCTTCAGTTCCCACCCCTTCATTACAATAATTGTTGTGGATACACAATAACCCGTATGAAATATGTCAGATGTTGCCAAATGTAGATACAGAACCAAATTCTAATGGTTGTAAAAGTCTGTTCTGTATCTGTATTGATTCTGTATACCTGTTTAATGTAAATGCAGTAGAAGATTTGGTTGGAGGAAGTTTTGATAGTTGGCGAGAGTGTGTTATGAATAAATATCAGATATTAAGACACGTTCCTTGATTTGTGTTTACAACTATCATGTCAGAATGCAGAGAAAAGCTATTGAAATCCACAAACACCTGGACAACTTCAACAGGAAAGACAAAACCCTAAAAGCAAACAAAATCTGGCTACCAGTCCTGAAAAACACTAAAAACTCAACACATGCAAAACACTAAAAACTCAACACATGCAAAACTCAACCCCCAGGGATAGGGGGATTTCCAGCAGACAATGGACCATTAGCCAAACAGACACTAATCCTCCTTGCATATTTCCACCCAGGAACTAGACATTCAAATACACAAATTTACATATCCTCTCCAACAGGGGCTCACTGTATATAACCCCCCCCCCACACTCCTACCCAACCATTCTATGAAAATGCCAGCCATAGATGCAGGCGAAACGTCAGTAGTAAACTCTTCTAGAACATGGCCTCACAGCCAGGAAAAAACCCCACGGAAAACCTATGGCTGCCAGCTGTGAAAGCCTTCGACTTCAAATTAAATGACAGTTCAATTTAAAAAAATGCAAGGATAAAACAATATAATATACAATTATAATATAGTAAAAAAAGATAAAAACTCAACCCCCTTAAAAGCTTAGTCTGCCACATAGACAATAAGCCAAAGGCCCACCTGGAAAAAAAAGGATTTGCCTGCTGACAAAAGAGAGAGGGAGCCAAAGGAGCCTCTCATAAGAGTGAATCCCACAACCTGGGAGCAGCTACAGAAGAGGTTCTCTCCCATGGCCTTAACAAATATGCCTACCATGGTGGTGGGACAAAGAGAAAGCCTTCTCCTGAAGATTTTAAAGCTTGGGCAGGCTATACAGATGGTCATTCAGACAGTGTGGACCCAAGCTGCGTGGACCCAATTAGTTTCCGGGCAAGGTATAAAGTGTTGGCTGTTACCTTTAGAGCCCTACATAGTTTGGGTCCAGGTTAACAACAGGATTATATGCCTTGTCCCATATAATCCGCCCCATACGCTTACATCCTCTGAGGGACATTTGCTTCAGTCAACCAGGAATAGATTGGCAACATCACCCAGATTACTTTTTCTTCATCCTCCCCAGACTGTGGAACAACCTGCCAGAGGAGATTTGACAGCTGAATATGCTATCCAAATTTTAAAAAGCATTAAAGATTATTTTTAAATTGTCAATTTTATATTGTTTTAATATGGGTGGGTTTATTTGTTCTTTTAAATTGAGATTATGTGTTTTCATGGGATTATGTGTTTTTAACTGATATGTAATTTAACTGACATAAAATGCTGTGTGCTAATCTATTGTTCCTCATCTTGATCCATGGGGAGAGAAGGGCAGAAACAAATGTTATTGTTGTGTTTTAAAGGTCATAATCAGCACTTTGAATTCTCCCCAGAAATGGACTGGTAGCTAGTGAAACTGTTTCAACAGGGGGATTATATGTTCCCTGTAACCTGCCCCAGTCAATAGCCTGGCCACAGAGTTGTGGACCTGCTGAGGTTTCCGAACAGTTTACAAAGGCAACTCCACATACAGCATGTTACATTAGTCGAAATGGGGTGTAATCACGGCATATGTTACCATGGCCAGCTCTTGTTTCTCAAGAAACAGTTGCAGCTGGAGTACTAGTTTTAGCTGTGTACTCCTGGTCACCAGGCATCCAGGCTCAAATCTCCATCTAGGAGTATGTCCAAGCTGTGAATCTGAGATTTCAGGGGGAGTGCAACCACATCCAGTAGAGACAGAATCCCTGTTCCCTGATCTACCTTCTGACTGACCAGGAGTGCCTCTGTCTTGACTGGATTAAGTTTCAATTGGTTTGCCCTCACCCAGTCTATTACTGACAACAGTCACTAGTTTTGCACTGAAACAGCTTCCTTGGATTTAGATGGAAAGGAGATATAGGGTGTCATGAGCATACTGGTGACACGGCACTCCAAAACTCCAGATGACCTCTCCCAGCTGTTTCATGTAGATGTTGAACAGCATGGGGGACAAAACTGAACCCTGGGGATATATTGAGGATGGAGCAAGCTTGTTTTCTGCTGCTCCAGAGACTAGGACACGGAGCAATGGGTTCAAACTACAGGAAAAGAGATTCCATCTAAACATTAGGAAGAACTTCCTGACAGTAAATGCTGTTCAGCAGTGGAATGCACTGCCTCAGAATGTGGTGAAGTCTCCTTTGGAAATTTTTAAACAGAGGGTGGATGGCCATCTGTCACAAGTGCTTTGATTGTATATTTCTGCATGCAGAAAGGGGTCAGACTGGATGTCCCTTGTGGTCTCTTCCAACTCAATTATTCTATGATTCTGGGGTATCCTATAGGCCAATGGCCAGGGGTAGGGCAGGAAACCCCCAGCATCACTTTCTGAGTTTACCCCTCCAAGAAGAACTAAAATTGCCTTAGAATTGTGCCTCCAAGTCCCATCCCAGAGAGGCATCTGAGAAGGATACCATGGTCGATGGTATGGAAAGCTGCTGAGATGTCCAGCAAAACCAATAGGAACACACTTCCCTGGTGTCCAGTTCCCTATGTAGGCCATCTACCAAAGTGACCAAAGATGTCTGAGTCCTATAATCAGGCCTGCAAACAGACCTGTTTGGTCCAATATGTCTCAGGAGAAGAAACCTACTCTGGGGGGGGGGGAATAAAATGTTGCAGCAGGTGTTGGGAATGGCCAAAATAGTCTGGGACAACAGAAATATTGTTTGGATATTTTAAAAAAACAAAGCATAGTACCCTCCAAGTACTATAGCAACAAATATTACTACAATCGCCCAACATATTTGCTTCTTCTGGAAGAGCCCTATGATAATACAATTTGCTTCCCTAAAGAAAACATACTGAGGTATTTTATTTGCATCTCTTTTAATTTTTGTGAGCTGCATTGACTTTCAGCTCTGGAGAAAAGGTGGGAAGATGGTGGAGGAGGAGGAAGAAGAAGAAGAAGAAGAAGAAGAAATCCCATGTTTATTAATCAAATGAAGATTGATTAACAATTCTCAGTTGATACAAGAAATTAGGGAGGTGAAGGCAAATCAATGGTTGAAGTTTAGTCACAAGGGAAAATTTTAATGAAATATCAGTACCTGTATGCAAAATATAAATTGTGGGGTTTAAACTGGCTGCTACTAAAATGTATTATGTCTGACATTTATCTGCACTTATCTCCCACCATGTAATTTCCTCTAAGATACGCACTTGCGCAATTAGATTTGTGATTTAATTCATTGTTTCCAATGACTAATCATACCTCTGTTGATCAAATTCTCCCATAGCTCATATGGCATCCCATAATCCTTTTCTTCAATTCTATCCTTTTATCTTTTCCCTCTCTTCATCTCTCTACAACCTTCATAAACTCTCTCTGTTTTATGTGAAGTTGAAGGCTTTCACGGCCAGCATCTATAGATTTCCTTTGATTTTTTTCCAGGCTGTGAGGTCATGTTCTGGAATAGTTTCTTTCTGATGTTTCGCCTGCAACTCTCTCTCTCTCTCTCTCTCTCTGGCTTTTCTTCGCAAACGAAGATTCAGGAAGGACTCATCCCGCGCTTTCTGCAAGCGCGCTGATGACTAAAAAGGCCAATCCAAGATAAACAAGTCCGGTTGCAGAAAGCACAGCAGAAGGTCTCCTTGGGTGGTCTTTCCGGGTTGTGATTCTTTCTGCGTTGTTGTTTCTCTTCAAGACTTGTTCGGCGTGAGTTCTCAAATAAGGCTGCAGCAGCAGGTGAAATGTCAGAAAGAAACTATTCCAGAACACGGCCTCACAGCCCAGAAAAAACCTAAGGGAAATCTATCTCTCTGTTTTAACTATCTGCGCAGGTATTGCCAGGTGCTCTTTTATAATGTTGATTTACTAGCATTATTTGGGCTTGCTAAATTCCTGTCACACTATAAATGCGCCCTCCTTCCACTCCACACCCTGTGGTGAAACTTCAACCCTGCTCTGTTGTCCATGTTACAACGCCAGTCATTAAGTAAAGAATAGCCATGGTTAAAATGTACTTCTGTCTGTACTTTTAAAGTGTGATGTCCAATCTGATGTAAGCCCTGATGAATTCAATTATTGTAATCGTATATAGTGCTGCAGTCTTAAACATAGCTCCAGCCACAGAAAGGTTTGTGACTGTTAAATTACTATACCGTAAGTCAGTAAAACATGCCTGGCTTTTATTTTTCTTCATTTTTAGAATTTATATCCTGCTTTTCTCCCAACATGGGAACTTAGGTGTTTCCCCTATAAACTTCATATACCAAAGAAACAAAACAAATTCCTCTTATATAGTTATGACCACATATAATCCAGAATAGAGGATGATTATGTCAATGCATCATTCTATGTTCTTTCCATGGAACATGTACAATCCATGAATGCTATTTTAGCTTGCATAGAGTAACAAGTTGTTAGAGGTAGCAACTTTAGCATATTTATACTCAGCAGTTGACAGTTTGCATATCTCTTTTACGGGTTTAGGCATAGTATATTAATGTTTGTTGGTCTTAGCCACATACTCTCTCTTCCTGCATCTGATGATCTGCAGTTAGTCTGAGGACTTATCAGATGCAGCAAATATGGCATCATAATGATGCCTAATGATCGTGAAAGGGTGCACATACCATACAGCGTCATCCTTTCGTGATCATGTCTTGTCAAAAAGCCATTCGTTTTTATTGATAGGCCAAGCCATCAATAGATCTCCCCTGGCACTTTGTTGCCAGCATTGCTGGCATTTGAAACCTCGTGCCATTGTGCTCACAGGAATACAGCAGTAATTGTCAAAACACTTCCAGGTGAGACTGGGACAGCCAGATAGGGGGCACTCTTTTTATGAACCCCCCCCCCAATGTACTTGGGACTTTTAAAGTGTGTTTCTGTGCATGTGTCTAAGTTTTATGTCTTTATCTTGCTTTAATTTTTGAGTTTGCCCCGCTCATGTCTTGCGAGAATCACCAAGATTTGAAACCCAGAAGCTCCGTTCATGTTCCATTACTGTCAGGGCTGCCTTTCTGATGCTGTTGGAGGTAGATCTGGTAAAGGGGGTTCTTCTGCCAGTACAAAAATGTTTCAAAATAAGCTGGCAAAACAACGTTTCAAGATGGTGGTCTGATAAAGTCCTTGGTCTCTTTGTCCTCCATTTTGTATTCTGCAGTTCTCTGCCTCTCTGCCATGTTTGAAGAGCACACATTACAGAGCCTATTACCATGAGATGTTGAGACCTTTAGTATTTGTAACTTATTTACTGTTTTTACAAAGAAGTCTAAGCCTGTTTTATTTCTGTATGTTTATTTATGGGTGGTGTGGGATTGGTTGTTGATCACCATCTGCTCACAAATAGTAATTACAGTACTGTGCTTGTGAGAGACACTACAGGGATAGATATAAGGTATTACACCTAGCCAGGAAAAATGAAATGCACAAATATAGGATGGGTGACACCTGGCTTGAAAACAGTACGTGTGAAAAGTATCTAGTGGTCTTAGTAGACTACAGACTAAACATGAGTCAACATTGTGGTGCAGCAGCCAAAAGGCTAATGTAATTCTAGGCTGCATCAACATGAGTATAGCATCCCAGCTGAGGGAAATATTAGTGCCACTCTGTTCTGCTTTTGTCAGACCTCACCTGGAATCCTCTGTCCATTTCTGGGCACCACAGATATTGACAAACTGGAATGTGTCCAGAGAAGGGTGACCAAGATGATCAGAGGTCTGCCTTATAAGGAACTACTTAGGAACCTGGATATGTTTAGCTTGGAGAAGAAAAGTCTAAGAGCCTTACCACACTCTGAGGAAAAGCGGCAAAGCAGCAGGAATGTTCCCTCTTTCCTGCTGCCTTCTTGCATGACTTCAGCATCTTTTCAGCATCCTTTCATTCTGGTCCCATGGGGGACCAATCTAAAACTGTGCCTTTTTGCAATTTTTTTTTTCTTAGCAGAAAGGCATGGTTTTACCTCGGTTGTTTACAGGACCGAAATGAAAGACAATGATGTCATTTGGGAAGGCAGCAGGAAAGATGGAATGTTCCTGCTGCTTTGCTGCTTTTCCTCAGAGTCAAGTAAGGCTCTAAGAGGTGACATGGAAGCTATATTTAAATATCTTAGGAAGAACCTTTTTACAGTAAGAGCAGTTAGACAGTGGAATACATTGCCTTGGAGGGTGCTGGACTCTCCATTTTTGGAGGTCTTTAAACAGAGGTTGGATAAAATCTTTCAGGAGTGCTTTAGTTGTGTATTCCTGCATGGCAGGGGAGTTGGACTAGGTGGCCCTAGTGGTCCCTTCCAACTCCAAGATTCTGTGATTCCATTGTCTCTCACATTGCCCAACATAAATGAAATCCACCAGTTTTCCATTTGTACTAGGGGGCAGCAGTGCTGTTAATCCCAGGAGTTTGAGGAGAAGGCTCTCTGTTGCCAAGGCTTTCCTCTGAACATGTACAAAGTGGAAATGAGATGCCTAAGAAGGACACATGGCTAAGGCTTGGTCCTTGTGACAGCTTAATGTGATACCTTTCATTGCTTCCCAGGTTAAATAAGACTCATCCTTTAAAATACTATTCTGAGGGCTGTTTGAGGAAGTTGAATTGTAGACCAGATGTCCCTCAACCCATACACCTGGCATAAAGAAATAAATATTGCTCTAGACAATAAGTACTTGGTATGGGGATACGTCAGCAGCTTACATTCGTATAATCCTCAGTCTTTTAAAAGCTCATAAGCTCATAAGTACTTTTAAAGACAGTGAGGAAGGAGGTATCCAATACTTTCTTGCACAATGCCTTTGTGCAGGGTGTGAAAGACAGCCTAAGATTCCTATGTGCAACTCTCCCCACCCAGTCTCAATTGGCCATAGGGATGTGACCAGGAGCTGTCAAGCTATCCTTGTACATGCAGACACCCTTATCCAGGGGTTGATGGCTGTTTCTTCTCTTGCCCCAGGTAAGAGCAGCTGGGCAGCTCCCAGCTGTACTCCTAAAGCCAATCCGTGATGCAGGGAGCAGAGTTTGGACCCATGACCCCTCCACCTCTCCTTTTGTTCTTGGTGGAAGAGAAGAAGCATCACCACCCAGATTGTTGATATAGTTAGACATGCAGAGAGTTAAACTCTGTCAACATAATTATTAGGTCTCAAGCAGAATTTAAATGGCAACATTAGAACTGCTACTGTTGGCTTACAGCTATCATTGTCTGCTTTTGCTGAATATCAAGTTGCAAACATACTTGTCTCCCCACCCACCCTGCTGCTTGCACCCGACAAAGCAAAGCTTTTAAGAGATATTATTTTAAAAAGTCAGTAGCAAAGTTGAAAAAGTACAAATAAAAGCTTCTTCCCTTGGATGCTCTCGCCATTAATACACATTATTTTGTGGTACATACTGGAAGAATAGAGCATATTTAGAAATAATTTGATCATGGCATAATTCAAGAGTATTGCATTGATGTTGTTTTTGTTGTTGTTATTTTCCACTTTTTCCTATATTTGGGATTCAAGGAGACTTATCACAGAGTAAAAAGAACTGTTAAAAATTCACAAAATACAAATGTTAAAAAGTGATTAAACTATAAAAAAAATTAAAGCCAGTTAAAAACATAAACCATAAAAAATGGAACAACAAAAATAACAAATATAAAACCCAGCACATTGTTTAGGCAGGAGAATAATAATAATAATAATAATAATAAAATGTATTTATATCCCACCCCTCTACGAAATGCAATCAGGGCGGCTTACAACAATTAAAATATACACCCAAACCCTCAACCTTAAAATACAATTAAATAATTTAGGAATTAAAACCTACTTAAAAATACAAATAAATAAATAAAAAGAATAAAAATGAGCAATGGACAGTGATTGTACACTCAGCCCTCAAAAGCCTGTTGAAACAGAAAGGTTTTCATCTGCTTGCAGACAGAAAGTACACAGGGTGCTAGTCTAATCTCTCTGAGAAGCAAGTTCCAGAGCCTGGAGAAAGCTTCTGAAAAAGTCCTCTCCTCTGTTCCCACCAGAAGTGCTTGTGCACGTGGTGGGACAGACAGAAGGGCTTCTCCAGCAGACCTCAAAGTCAGTTTGTAAGGGAGAATACTGTCCTTCAGATAACCTGGACCTGAGCCATATAGGGCCTTATAGGTCAAAAACAGCCCTTTGAATTCTGCTCAGAAATTGACCAGTTGACAGTGGACCTGTTGCAACAAGGGAGTTGAGTTCTCCCTGTAGCAAGCCCCAGTTAGCAATCTGGCTGCAGGTCTTTGAATCAGTTGAAAACGTTTCCAAACACTCTTCAAAGGCAATCCCATGTACAGTGTGTTACAGTAATCCAACTGGGATGTAACTAAGGCATGTGTTATTTGAATCTTTGGACTTTATCAGACCACCCACATCCTGCTTAATGTTCTTCTGCTAGCATAAATTGTGTCACTGGCAAAAGAACGCCCCACACACAAGACCTACCTTTTTCAGCATCAATGAGGCTTCCCTGGCAGTAACGGAGCACAAATGGAGCTCTGTTTACTTCCGGGGTTGAAATCTCACAGATTCTCATGAGAAGACACTAGTGTGGGAAGTTCAAAAACAAAAACAAAATAAAGACACAAAAAGTACAGCAAATCACTAAAACACATTTTAAAAGTCCCAAGTACTTTTACTTGGTGATGATGGGGGGGGTGGGGTCATCAAAAAAGCATCCCCAACCTGGCTGTCGCGATCTCACCCATAAGTGTTTACCCATTGATGCTGCATTCACGTGAGTACAATGGCGCGAGGATTCAAATGCCGGCAATGCTGGCTACAAATCACCACCGGAGAGCAATTGACAGCTTGGGCCATCAATTAAAAAGTACACCTAATCTATAGTACATGATTGCGAAAGGATGACGTTGGAAATTTTCAGGCTGGCAATTTAATCTGTGGGAGACATGAAACAGGATTGGGGAAAAGTCTTCTTTTCAGAAGATGTCGACCCTTTTCTGTTTCTCCCACGTCCTCATTCCGGATTTCCCAATGATATTTTCATCACAGGGAAACATCATTTTTGGGCCACCTGTTCCATTTCTGTCACGGAATCAGGGTGGTCTGCAAGGTGTCCCGTTCCTCTCCC
This sequence comes from Gambelia wislizenii, assembly GCA_030847615.1. Taxonomy (NCBI): domain Eukaryota; kingdom Metazoa; phylum Chordata; class Lepidosauria; order Squamata; family Crotaphytidae; genus Gambelia; species Gambelia wislizenii. Next base: position 344,236,327 of record JAUMIR010000001.1, read on the forward strand.
GCGATGACAGCCATGGGAGGGAGGTCTGTTCTGGACACTTCCAGGCAGAAACAGGACACCCAGGTAAGTGGGACCCTTCCCCCCTCCTCTGGTGACTTGTTATTTTATTATTATTATTTTTCTGCTTCATTTTCATTTTTAACAGCTGGGGGGGTATTTTTTAATTTCCCTCCCACCTGTTCTCTCGCAAGAACGAGCAGGATTTGGCTTCACTGCTGTAAAAGCAGCTTTACGGCAGCTGCTTTTACAGCAGTGAAGCCAAGGGAAGAGGGAGGACATTCCTTCCGCAAGATTAAGGTAAGTGTTTGAACATTTTACCTTTATTCTGCAGCAGGAACAGGACTGGGGCTTGCGGGGCAGGAACGGGGCATTTGGCCCTGTTTGAAAATCTCCGTTGTCTGGTATGTGCACCCTTTCATGATCATTAGGCATCCTTATGATGCCATATTTGGCTGGTAAAGTCCCTTATTTATAACCAATAGCAGTCAGTGGTAAGGAAGAAAATGGTAAAGTGATTCTTTTTATTGACTGTAGAACACTGAATAAGCATATATTGGTCAATCAATACACTCTGCTCAAATCTAGATGCTTTGCACTGATGATGGTGGTGGTGGTGATGGTGATCATTTATTTATATAGTGCCATTCAGTTTATTCAGAAGTCAGTGGTTTTCTGTGCTAAACCCAAGGAATGATTATTGTTGAATTCTATGTAGACAAGATGACAAGCCGAAGATGGGTATTGTCAGAGGGTCCTTTGCTCTCAGACCTCTCTGCCATGGTAAAGCCTGTTTAGCTGCTCTGTAGCCATATTGGAATGAGGCTGGTGCATGTTGGGAGCAGCATAGGTGCTGGAAGATATTTGGTAGAAACTAGAGTCAAATGGTTATTTGGTATGGCCTGGTGTATGTGGGAAAGAATGCAGGCCTCAGGAAGGAGGGAGCAAGTTGCCGGGAGCTGTTAAAAGTGAAACCTACATCATATCCTTAGATCTGACAATGACTTTGCTACTGTGTGGAGCTGAACATCCAATAAATATTTCCTGGACTCATCCTGAAGTGTTTCCAGAGGAGGTCGACCAAAATGGTGAAAGCGCTGGAAACCATGCCTATGAAGAGTGGCTTAAGGAGCTGGGTATGTTTAGCCTGGAGAAGAGAAGATTAAGAGGGGATGACATGATAGCCATGTTAAAATATCTGAAGGGATGTCATACTGAGGATGGAGCAAGCTTGTTTTCTGCAACTCCAGAGACTAGGACAAGGAGCAATGGACGCAAACTACAGAAAAAGAGTTTCCACCTAAGCATTAGGAAGAACTTCCTGACAGTAGGAGCTGTTGGGCAGTGGAATGCACTGCCTCGGAGTGTGGTGGAGTCTCCTTCTTTGGAGGTCTTTAAACGGATGCTGAATGGCCATCTGTCGGGAATGCTTTGATTGGGTAATTCCTGCATGGCAGTGGGTTGGACTGGATGGCCCTTGTGGTCTCTTCCAGCTCTATGATTATATTATTCTATGAAGCCTCTTCATTGAGTTAGGTAAAGACAGGGTTTTATCAATGTGAGTGTGTGTCCCCACGGGGTCTTTGGAGTTCCAGCTACTTTTTAACTGTTAATGTGCATAAGAATTACTTGGAAGTGTTGGCTTATTTAGCATTGTGCTTGGGAAAACTACAGCAGAGCATGAAGAAAGATTTTGGAAAGTACTAGACAGAACTGAGAATTATAGCTTTTGCCTTTTCCTCCTCTTCTTTCTCTCTTTTACCTGCCAATGGGTGTTATTAATATGATTGTGATTTGAGAAAGATACAGTATTATATTTGGAAATAACTCCCTGTTTTCCTTTGGACTTTTTCTTGCGGGGGGGGGGATATAGAAATGCCATTGAAGAACATTATGAACAGTGTTTAATTATCTTTTATGGGCTTTAGATATCTGAAGGTTGTTTATCATGAGAACTGGAACACATTTTCAAGTTTCTTCTCTGTAAAAATTTTCTCCCATGCCATTGTCCCAATGAAGAATTTCACACTGAACAACAAGACTGTGCTGTGACCAAATTAATCTATAGCAACTAACAAGCAATTTCTTCAAGTCTAAACCTGCATCTTTAAATACTGAGAACAATGTCATTAGCAAAATCGTGAGGACAAGCAACACCCTTCTAAGGTGTTATATATACTGTTTATTGTGTTATGTAACCTGAGATATTGATAGGATAATGGGATTTACAAATTATTTTAGGTGGTAGAAAAAGTGATGACTTACCATGTGGGAGAGGTACAGTGCCATTCAGAATGTACTGAACATCCAGAAAAAATAATGACACTTTCCCCATTTCTCCCTGGCAACAAGATTTTGATTTTACCTGCACATTAATGGTTTTGCATCCAAACTCTTCCTTGAAATATCCCTCATTTCCCTCATGCCCCCCTCCCCGGTGTTCTTCCTCCTCCTTCTCCCACTGATTATGTGTCACATCTAGACTTAGGCAATGTTTCAGAAATTGTCTTTCACCAATTTCCATCGAGCTCTTTAAAATTATTATTCAGAAGTTATAATAAGAGATGATCAGACAAGCATCTAAAAACGTTTTTTCTCCCACAATATTTAAAAGCTTAAGTGTCCTGGCATAATAAAACTTCTTATCACATATTGCTGTAATAATGAGAAAGAGCTGCCCCTGAATTATCGCAGCATGATTGCTAGTGCTGTTAACTTCCGCATTTTCACATGGATGAGATTTTGGCAGATCTTGCAAGAAGATGCAAGCACACTCCAAAGTCTAAAAACATGAAAATTAACAAAGAAGACACAGAAGCACTGAAACACTTAAAAACCTGCCAGCAAAATGGGGAGGTTCATAAAAAGAGTGTCCTGTACCTAGTGGGAAGCATTCAGGCAGGGACCGCCCATTGACGCCGTATTCACGAGAGCAGAATGGGATGCAGTTTCACACACAGGCAATACTGCAAAAAAACCCCACACTATTGGTAATCAATTGACAACTTGGCCCATTAATAAAAAATAATGCTTTGTTCATGGCAGTGGAACGCTTGGAGAGCGATGTTGTACAATAGGGGAGCCCTTTTGCGGTATCCTGTTGTCATTATCGTGCCATATTTGCTGCATCTGATAATCTCCATAGGCAAAGTGGGAAAGTGCTTTAGCAATATTACACTAGTTGAACCTCAGGATAATTTTCTGTTATTGCTAGTCTTACTCTTTCCCTTGCTTGGTCTGCTATCTGGTGAACAGCCACCATGCTTCGTGGTGGCAGCCATCGTAGCTACTTCCAGGATAACACAGCCAGCCAGCCAGCCATGGAGAGATACATTTCATTTCAGGAAATAGTAGGTTAATTTAAACTAAACTAGGGAGTGGGAATACTTCAGGATGGGGAAGATGTCAAGTAGGTCTTAAAAACAACAACAACCTGGAAAGGAAAGAAACAAAACCAGGGATGTTCTGTTGGTGCCATGATCGCAAATGTGAACACCAATAGATCATTTGTGCTAAAATGAAATGAAAAAAAGAAAGTGTGTGTGTGTGTGTGTGTGTGTGTGATAAAATGCAAATGCCCACATATTGGAGAATGGAATGGATGGATGTATAAAAAACTGGTCATATATCATATAAAGGCATGAGGTTTGGGGGAGGTTTTAGAGTTATAGGAAGGGGCATTGAAATGGGGGAAGCCCAGGCAGTAGACCCCCTGCATTACCAGTGGAAAACCATACCATGGGAAGGGAAAAAAAGAGGGAGATCTGCATGGATCTATGTTAGCAGGAACCTCCGCTACAGCCACAGACCTCCTGCTTCTGACAACCTACTGCTTCTGACAAAAAGTGACAGAAGCAGGAGACATAAGAATTCAACTGATTGTGGAGGTGAGAAAATCAATGACCACCTTGGAAAATCTGACTACTGTATATTTATCCCAGTACTCCCCTGCGATGCTTGACACTCTGGACGTGCCCTATGAGAGAGATTTACATAGATCCAAGCCTCAATTTTTTTTACAAAGAACTAAGATGGGGAGCCTAGGATGTTTTTTCACATGTGATAGCAAAAATCCACATCATTTTTCCTCCTCAACAGTGGTGGGAAACATATGGACCTCCAGATGTTGTTGAACTGCAAACCTCAATGTACAGTGTACCTCACAGTTGGCAATGTTGCCTAGGGCTCCTGAGAGTTGTAGTCTGACAACATCTGGAGGGCCACCTGATTCCAACTCCTGCTCAACAAGCTCTAAAAATGCATAATAAACGATGACTTTAGGAAACATGACTTTCTACTTCCCACCACCACTCTTACTAACATTCATGAGCCTCCTATGGTTTTGCTCCTGTCCCATTCTCTCATTAGCCCCTCATTAGTTCTACTTTGTTCCTTTACCACCCATTGTTTCCTCAGACGTTCATCCCTCTGCCTGCTTCATCTCACAGTCCTCCTCCTTCTTCAGCACTGCAGGCTCCTTCCTCATCTTTTCTGACTTTGTGCAAGGGATAAAATAGGAGTTTTGGAGGGTGCCCACAATTGGCCAGTGCGGGTGTTCCTGTTTCTCACTTGTCTACATGCTAAGATAAGGATAAGGAGGAAATGTGTCTGGTTGGTTGAGAGAGAAAAAATCAAAACTGAATCAACCCCTAATCTGAGATAGTTTGCAGGTATAGTACAGGCAGGCAGGGAGTTAAGCCTTGGTGAACATGCTGGCATACTTTTAGGGTGAAGGGGTGCTCTTCCAACTGATATCTCACCACCACTCAGAAAGAGAAACTACAGAAGGGAAGCTATCTTAAGACACTGTTGGTTTCACCACATCTAGATCTGTCTTGCTGTGAGGGCTTGGGATAAATCAGGTGGTGTGTCAGCATATATTTAGGGTAAGCAGGCCAGGGCAAGCTCTGATAAACCAGAAGAGTGGCCAGAAGCTCAGGGCCAAGGTGGAAGAACCCATGTCAAGTAGACTGAGAGAGATTATCCTAACTCTTGCTTGAAGTTCAGCAGATATGAAGTACTGAAGTATGAAGGAAAGTCCTGTTATTTGCAAGGGAGAGGGAAGGGGAAATGGCAGCTGAGAAGACATGTAGCCAAGGGTCCAATTCAGAAGCTCTGCAACAGCTTTTAAATAAATTTGGAACATCCTGTGCTAACTGGAACTTTACCGACTGTAGGGTTTTCTCTTTTCAGCAAGCCAGTAGGATTAAAACAACAGCAACAAGAACAACAACCTTCTGTTAGGCAGTTACAGGGTCATAAGCTAAATGTACAACATTGTAACTGTTTTGTGTTCACATTTGCAATCATGGCACCATTGCCATGACTGCAAATGCCCTGGAAACCCACCATAAAAGCCAGTCAGCAATCCCAAGTGATTGGATTCTATGCTGGCAAGCAGGGCACTGCAGGATAACATGAATGGCCACCTCCCAGCATCAAGCAATGGTGCAAGTAGCAGAAGTAGGGACCCATGTGGAATTCTGTCACAACTTGTTGCACCATTGCTCACTAGTGGAAGGGGGTTGGTCATATCATCCTGCAGCGCCCCACTTGCCAGCACCACAGAATCCATCACTCAGGAGAGCTGACTGGCTTTTAGGGTGGGCTTCAGGAATCAGATCAGAAGATGCCGCCTCTGATACAGGATTGTGGCCTATAGTTCCCAGTACTCCATAGTCAATAAACCTTTAACTTCAGCTGAAACAACTGGACTGATGTGAACATTCTATTTCCAACCATTTCCTTTAGCAGATAGAAAGTTAGTGAGCATTGCAAGATAAATTAGCTTCAACTAATTGGTCCCGGAGGCACAACACCCATAGCTTCTTACAATAGATCTATATCTATGTGATATTACATCGGAATGCTTAACCCTTACATAAATCTGACAACCTTGGTATCTTAACACTAAATCTGACAACTTCAGAACAGAAGACTAAATCTTTCTGTGATGCAGTTTCCAGTGTGTTTCAAAGAATTATACAACTCCCAACAAATTTTACTTACGGTAAGATAATATGGGAAAAGTGCTTAGGAATCTAACTATTGTTCAGGCACATTGCTGTATCTTCCTGTCACTGGTTAAATATGCAACTCCCATGTCACAATAGCTCTGTTGTCCCTGAAACAATTTCTGTCATTAGGCAATGGTGAATTTAAAATTAGCATATGCTTAATAGAATTAGCAGTTAAGAATGGCTTATTTCCCCTTGAGCAAAAATGCCAACCCTACTTTATAGTAAGTTGTTCTTATATTTGCCAAAAGATTCACATGAATATAAGCAAACAATGGCTTTTGACAACAATCTGTGCTATTGTGACATGGGTATTTCTGAGGGATATTCATTGAACAATCTTGTGAAATATTATAAAGAGATTTATGATTTTGACTACCCAGAATATAATCACTTTGACAGTATCATCAGGAATGGATTGAATTGATCTCCAACTCAAGGTCCCATTTTGAGAGGTTCAACCAAACCAGACTTAACTTGCCCTTTTTGATTTGTAGGAACTTGAAGTTCATAGCTGGTGCAATGTAATCTTCCCCATCCCACACTGAGGTCATGAAGCAGATTTTCAACATTCCATCAACTATCAATGTCTCTCTCTCTGGCTTTTCCTTGCAAACGAAGATTCAGGAAGGACTCATCCCGCGCTTTCTGCAAGTGCGCTGATGACTGAAAAGGCCAATCTGAGATAAACAAGTCCGGTTGCAGAAAGCACGGCAGAAGGTCTCCTTGGGTGATGTTTCTGGGTTGTGATTCTTTCTGCGTTGTCATTTCTCTTCAAGACTTGTTTGGCGTGAGTTCTCAAATAAGGCTGCAGCATTGTGGATAGTGTGTCTTCATGCCTCCCAATGTGAGGCCAGGGCGGACCATTGTTGGTGATCAATTTGGCCAAGCCTGAGCTGTTGTTTCAGGGAGTCCTTGTATCACTTTTTTGGAGCACCCCTCTTACGCTGACCTGTGGCGAGTTCACCATAGAGTACTATTTTTGGGAGACGATGGTCCTCCATCCTAGAAATGTGCCCTGCCTAGTGCAGCTGTGTTCTCAATATCATGGCCTCAATACTGGTGATTCCTGCTTGCTCAAGAACAGCGACATTACAAAAAACTGTCTGGGTGTTTTCACCTCTCTGAGATGTAGTCCCCCCACTCCATTTTCTAAGCCACCTTAACATATTTGACATCATACCAAGCATCAGAACAATTGGGAAAGTACGGTATATAGGAAGCCACCTTCTCCTGAGCCAGACCTATTGGTCCATCAAACTCAGTACTTTCAATTCTGACGGGCAGCAGTAGTTCTCCTGGCCTTCAGGCAGGATTTTTTCCTGGCCCAAGTTGGAGATGATGGGGATTGAAACTGAGACCTTCTGCATACAAAGCAGGTACTTTGGCACTGAGTTGTAACCTCCTCCCTTCAGTGTTCAGAAGCTAATGCCAAAAAGCTGCTTCATGAAAACATCCAAAGCAATGAAAGTGGGATTGCATCAGCTAGACATCCAATTAAAACCTCAGAGCTGTGGTCACATCCAGTTGGTTCCCTAGCAGCATCTTGGAAAGAGGCCTGTTGAGCTCTCTCTTCCTTCCTATTGACTCCATGAGCACAGGTGTTGTGCTAACAGTGGATCACCCTTTCTTCCAGGAGAGTAGCAATTGAACCAATCCTACCACTTCTTTAGTCTGAATCCAACCTTTTATAGTATATATATTTATTGTTATAAATAGTTCTGTTCTGCCCTCCCACTGTATGTGTAATGCTCAACCAGTCTGATAACAATGTAGAAAGCAATAGAATGCAATAGAAATTAAACAATCACGAATGACAGTAGAAATAAAAATAAACAGCAGTGTACACAGAAAAAATACAGTAGACAAAACCAATACAAAAATGAACTGAGGAAAGAGAGGACACAAATAAAAAATAATTGTTGGCTGGCATCCTGTTAAAAACATAAGTAGGTGTGAGTCCAACTTATTCCTGAACTTGTCTTCTTTCCTAACTGTTGTGGAGGTCAGAATTTGCTGCCTCCCTCACACAATGACCAACCCTTCCCCCTGAAAGGGGGCTGCCTTCCATGGCCATATAATGGCTTGTGGGGAGTGGGATAAAGCTGCGAAGCATCTGGGTATGTGACTATAGACAGTTGCACAACAATGAAGGCAATGAAAGAGATCATCCAGAGATCCTGAAAGATAACAGGTGACATCCTGTTAGATATTTCTGTCATCATAAACCCACTTAGGATCTCCAGAAGATTCTGTCTGCCTTGACTAAGGAGATTATAAGATGCATCCAAAAAATACAAGAGCAGAACGCCAGGGTGACGTAATTGTCCCGTGAACGGGACTGTTTCAGATGTCCTAATCTTCGTTACGTTCTGCTCCTGTGCTGCAGCCATTAGTAAGGCATGGCTTTTCATTCACAGGGAGGTCCCATCAATGAAAAATAATAGTTGCAGTACAGGAGCAGAATCCAATGAGGACGACGACGTCTGAAACTAGGGTCCATTTGCGGGACAGTAATGTTTTCTGGCATTCTGCTCTTGTACTTTTTGCTATGTCTGATAATCTTCTAAGCCTCCTTTTGAACCATTACAGGAGGTATCACTTAAATTTCTCACATGGAAGGTTCTTATCCTTATAGCCATCATTCCAGCCAGGAGAATATCTGACTTGGGAGCTATTTCAGTACATAAGGAAGTGTGTGTTTTCCATCAAGATTCAGTAGTGTTGAGGATGGATCCCATGTTTGTACCTAAGGTTAACTTGGTTTTTCACAGAGTCCAGGAAGTCATTCTGCCTTCGTTTTCTCCCCATCCAGTAAAATACATAGAAAAGTCCAGGCACACTCTGGATGTTGCCAAGCTTTGAAAATATATATGAAACATACTCAGCATTTCCAGGTATCTGATCGCCTGTTCTTATCTTTTCAGTCCTCCACGATGGGTAAGAAAGTGTCATCTTCCAATCTAGTGAGATGGATAAGGCCCTGTATTACTACATCCTATTCCTTGTCTGGGTCACCACTGCCAGGGGCAGTTGTCACTCATTCCACATGCAGTGCTGCTAACTTCTGCTGCTCTTTCGACTAATGCTCCTCTTTTAGATATTTGTGGGGCAATTATTTGGTCTTCTCCTTCCATTTTTGTACATCACTGCTGTTTGGAGACCTTTGCATCAGCATAGGACTTCTTTGGGAGATGAGTGTTATAGTCTACTGTTAACTCCCTAAACAAACACCCTCAGTTCACCCACCCATTGCTTGGGGAGCTTTGGTATGTCTCACTACAAGATGTTTCCCCTCCAGTGCTGGAAAAAAGAACATTGGGCTTACCTTTGAAATGTTTATTTTCAGCAGTAGGCGGGGAAATATTCACCACCCAGAACTGAGGTATTTTTCTTTATGGGGGTGTGGGTATATAGTACAGTATTTTTAAGTACAGTATTGTGTGAGTCATTCTTTTGCTCTGCTGTAACATGGACTGATTGTTTTGTGGGTTGCTCCCCCTGGTGGCTGCGCAACCCACTATAGGATGGTTCCCCTTCCACTGCTGTAAATAAACATCTCCCAGGTAAGTCCAAGGTTCTTTTCTCAGGACTTTTTATCCAAAGCACCAGAGCTAGCAAACCTACCTGCTAACTAAGACCTACCACTTACATCTCTACAGTGGAGTGCAGAGCAATTGATAGAGGATGCTGGAGAAGTCACGTTTCCAGTCAAGTACCGTACTATTTCCACACCGTCAGTAATTAGCTCCTGTCTTAACAGTGTCCACAGTTTAGGCACTATCATTTCCCAGTCACCACCCTGAACTTCTACTGAGTCCATTCCAATCTTCTGCTTTATGAAATCATCACATCTCTCTGCACCAAATATAACATTTACACCTACACTTTAGCTTTCAAATTATCCAGCATGATCAGAACCTGTGTCCCCCTCGCTTCTCCCTAGAATTCTGTTAACACCGCCAACAATCTGCTTTGTTTAAAGTTTATCAACCCCAACATGTACACTCAGTCCTCTGTATCCAGGAGGATTTGGCATCCATGGATTCCACCAGCCATGGCTTGAAATTAGTCCTAAATTAATACATTAATAAAACCCAAGAAGCAAACCTTTAGCCATTTCATATAAGGGACACTGATTTACTACTCCATTGTATATAATGTGACTTGAGCATCCACAGATTTTGGTATCCACGGGGAGTCCTGGAACCAAACCCCAGCAGATACCAAGGGCTCACTGTAGTTTCCAAGAGGAACCACTCAAAAGCAGAATGAGATAATGATGCCTTTTGGATTATTATGTCTGGGTATCATGGCCATGGATGGGGAATGTGTTAGACTGCGACTCCCAGATGTTAGACTGTGACTTTTATGATCTCTCGCCACTGAAGGGCTGATGGGAGTTGCAGTCCAACAACATTTGGACAGTCACACATTCATCACCCCCTGTAGAATGCCAAGTATAGGTCTTATGTCTGCAGCTGAAGGCTGCTACCTTTGTTTTGTTATTAGTTGAGAAATTATTCCCTTGGCAATAGGATCCTAAAATCACTCAAATCCCTAAAGGTAACTGAAAGTGTTGATAGTGCACAGAAGTATTATTTTCTACATTGAAAATGCTTTTTCTTGTACAAAAATGCTCTTTTCTACACAAAAATAACACATGCAAATTTTGCATAGAGTGTGGACTTTTTCGGACGTCTAAAATGCAACGGAAGCAGCCTCGCCACGTTGCTGAAATATAACACTCAAATGTCCCTGCAGTACCGCAACAGTACCGGCAGGGACGGGCGTCATGCGAAAGGGACGCCCTGCAGCACAGCAGCCTTGCAACGTGGCGAGGCTGCTTCCGTTACATTTTAGACGTCCGAAAAAGTTCTAAGTCTTGAACTGCTAAGATTTTCATCAGTCCAGGATTCTCATCAGGGTTTGCTGATACTCCAGAAGCATGCTTTTACCCATCTCTAAAATATTTTGAAATATTCTTTCCATCCCTATTCTCCATACATGAAATGCTTGTTTGTTGATGCAGATTGTGCCAAGATCTGGGAATGAAGAGGTGAGAAAGAGGTAATATTTTGATCTTACCTTTTTATTTTGAGATATGGTAACAATGCTCCTTTGGCTACCATCACTTTATTAACTAAATGCATGGCTCTGCAACAGAAAATCAGTTTACTGCTAATCCTGTCTCCAGTATGGGTTGATTTCTGGAGCTGAAGTTAGAGGTGGGCATTAATTCCACTGCCTTACACCCAGTTTCTAGGCAGGATCTATCATGTCTCCAAGCCCAGGAAGAGTTGCTCTCATAGCTACCATCTTCTCATTTTCACAAGGTTAGGACACGGTGAGGGAGGCCTGCTGTCATTGTCACACTCTTGATCCCATTAACAGTGAATAAGTTAGGGAAACATTCTCCCAAGGGTCTGTCAGTAGGTCTGACAGGGTGGTCTAGAAAATCTGCGTTCAGCCTCCAACTGATGCTGCCCTTTAAATACTTACAATTTTCTAGCATCTTTTAATGCCTTCTCAACTAGAGATGGGGGGGATACTTTTTGTACCACAAGTCCCAGAATCCCCTAGCATGAGCACTGGTAATGTGGGCTAAGGGATTCTGGCAATTGTAGTCCAAAAGGTAACTTTCCTCAGCCTTGTTGTCAACTCATACTGTTTTTGCTTGTTGTGATCTCATTATAGTACATGTACTTACTGGTACCTATATTTACCAACTTCACAGTGCAGAGGAAGCAAAAAATCCATTGTCCAGCAATAGTGGTCAGACAGAATAGTTGTTATGTATCTGCTTCTTCAGAGTCAGTGGACAAGTAGCTTTGGGGTTAAACTGTAAGCTTTACTGCCACAGAAAAACTAAAGGGTCAAGACTACAAAACTGTTGCTTCGAATGAAGCTTATAGGAAATACAGTAAAATAAAAAGTATTCACCATCAGTCAAAATCTGTCGGGCACTTGAGCCATTGGTTGCCCATCATCCACCCGCTCCATTCTCACCCAGTTGCAACTCCACCTATTGATTCCCAAAACAATCTGCAGGTTTAAGGTTGCTATGCCTATTACCAGATAGACTCTATACTCTCATGGCTATTCTCAGCCACCAAATTGCTTCATTTGCAAAGAAGGTGAAAACAGCAGACAGTTCGAACGAACACAAAAGATCAAAAGTAACTTGCTACATTTTGAAACTTGTCAGCAGGAGGGTCTATTTTATGGACCATCCTGACAATAGTAGAGAAAATTTCTATCCACATCCATCATTTGAATTCTGAAAAGTTTAACAAGTAAGGTTTTCTCCCTTCTTTTTTCTTCATGCCTGGCAAACCATCTTTATTTTCTTTGCCTCCTTCTGCTGTCATGAAGCACACAGTGCAAAAACTATACAGTCTCCTTTTTCCTGGCTGTCATGACAAAATGGAAGCTTCTACTAACTAAGGACCTTATCAGACATGGGGAAAATGGCATCATAAGGATGCCAGATTAACTGAAAAGGGTGCGCAAACCAGATGTCGTGCTATCACATTTTCATCTGGTCAAAAAGGCATTCTTTTTTATTGATGGACCAAGCTGTCAATAGATCTGCATTTTGTTGCTGGTATTGCCAGCATTTGAAACCATGTGCCTCTTGTGTGTGTGTGTGTGTGTGTGTGTGTGATTACACTGTCAATGGGTGGTCCTACCAGAACACTTCCAGGTGAGAACGTGAAAGCCAGGTAGGGAACGCTCTTTTTATGAACCTCCCCGGTTCACTTTGAACTTTTAAAGTGTGTTTCTGTGCTTGTGTGTACTTTTTATGTGTTTATTTTGCTGTATGTGTAATTTTTACTATGCTCACATGTTCTCGCAAGAATTGCCGAGATCACGAACGCGGAAGTTCAAGGGAAGTAATTCAAGGGAAGTAATAGTGCCACTCTGTTCTGCTTTGGTCAGACCTCACCTGGAATACTGTGTCCAGTCCTGGGCACCACAATTCAAGAAGGATATTGACAAGCTGGAACATGTCCAGAGGAGGGCAACCAAAATGTTTGGAGGTCTGGAAGCCATGCTCTATGAGAAGCAGCTTAGGGAGCTGTGTGTGTTTGGTCTGGAGAAGAGAAGGTTGAGAGGGGACATGACAGCCATGTTTAACTATTTGAAGGGATGTCATACTGCGGATGGGGCAAGCTTGTTTTCTGCTGCTCCAGAGACTAGGACATGGAGCAATGGACTCAAACTACAGGAAAAGAGATTCCACCTGAACATTAGGGAGAACTTCCTGACAGTAAGAACTGTTCGGCAGTGGAATACACTGCCTCAGAATGTGGTGGGGTCTCCTTCTTTGGAGGTTTTTAAACAGAGGCTGGATGGCTATCTGTCGGGAATGGTTTGATTATGTATTACTGCATGCCAGGGGGTTGGACTGGACGGCCATTGTGGCCTCTTCCAACTCTATATTCTAAGTAAATAGAGCTAGCATTCGTGCTCCAGTAATGCTGGGGCTTTTTCTTGCTGTTGCAGGTAAGCTTGATGAAAAGGCTTATTGTGCCAGGACATGTACGCTGTAAAATGTGGTGGGACAGAAATGTTTTTGGAGGTTTCTCTGATAGTCCTAAGGATAGAAGCACACATTGTAAAAAAAACAACAACAAGAGGATGTCACTTAAGATATCCTGGGTCATCTACGTCCTCTCCCACAGTGTGCAGTATATCTTAGTGTTGTCCTGATTTATTAAGATGCTAGTTAGGTATGTCTGCTCTCACTTCAGATCACTTGTTAGCATGCCCTATTACCCCCTCCCCGCAATATCTCATAATTGGAAATATTTGACACCTTTCAGGGTCAAGTTGGCTGGGATGAACCAAAAAGAGGTCAGGTGCAGGTCACAATGACCTGGGATGTGTCTTAGAAATATTTTGGCAAACAAGCCCATATTAGGATTGTGCAAAAGCCTCTTAGTAAATAAAGTCGTTAAGAAGATATGTGCTAATTCCTTTCTGGACATGCGTCATTCAACCGAACAATTAAGTGATCATTCCCAACTCCGCTCCTAAGGAAATCTCACCTCATACCCCCTCCTGTCCACCATTGCAAGGCTGTAGATCCATCAATTCCTTTCTCCCAGCCATTAACACAATCAGTTAATTTTTGATTTCCTTTGTTCACTCAGTGGGAAAACCACCCAGGCTTTTTCCTAGCCACAGTGCCCCTTCAGGAATTGAAGCAGGGTATAAATATTAGTCCCCCAACAATAGAAATGTGTATCATGGTGGATGAACCCAGCCACTCTCTTTCTCAGCACCGCCCCCCCCCCCGGATTGGAATCCCCTGTGCCATCCTCATATTCCCATCTCTCTACCTTCACTACATGAAACTCTGCTCTTCAAGACTGATAACTATTGCCCTATTTTCCTGAATCTCTCCTGCTATCCTGTCTTTCTACCTTACTCCTCTATAGCCTTGTGTGGGTCTTAGGAACATGTGTTGCGTGTGTGAATGCATTGTGTGTTATTTCCAATAAAGACACTTTATTTCACTTTGAACTGGAGTTCTCTGCAGTTTGTACTGGTATACATAGGTGGAAAGATCCCCACCATACCTTCCTCTCACAGGCATCCATTTGAGGTAATAATTTCCCCCAGCTAATAATAGAGATGTTGGTATCATGAATGGGTCTCTAAAGCACCCCCACCTCTTAGGGTAACACACTGACTACCATAACCAGGAGTGGAGAAACACTCAGGTGTGATGACAGTAGGATACGGAGTAAATTGGATTACATATTAGGGAGGAGAAAGGGGAAATTCAGCCCAGAAGTGACATTTGCAGTGTGGCAGCCTCAGTTTCTTATAGATTGCAACTTCTTATTATTTTCCCCTTTGCAAATAATCTCTTCTGTGTTTGTACCATACTTCTTTCCACATTCCAACCCTGTGGCCTTTCAAAAGTGCCTCTATTGATGTCTTGTACCCCTGTTTTTTGTTTCCTCACACTAATTTTTCTGTTATTTCTTTCTCATGTGCCTAACAATAGCCAAATGTGTGTACAAAACCAACTATTGGCAAAGTGTTAGTTAATGGGTATTGAGCAAAGGCTGGTTGGCAGCACAGAGGGGAGGCTTTGTAGCTTTGTTATTTTTCTGAAGTCGGGATTTAGATCCACTTTTTTTTGGAAGTAAACTACATGTTGGAAAAAATGGGGTTTAAACATGACTAGGACTGAGCCGAATAACATCATCCAGTAAATAAGAAAGTGTGCTTGAGATAAAAGCAGGATTTCAACATTTAAAGACAAAAACAAATTACCATATAATTTGTCGCTGCTGTCATGAAAAAGATAGCTATACAATGAATAATGCATTTCCACAATCAGAACAATCACCATCTTCTCATTCCTGCTGCAATGCTGTATGCCCAGATTTAAGCCCCACTTTGTGGAGCTTAGTTCCAATTTAGACTCAAAAATTCAGGAGAAAAAAATCAGATTACAACTCCCAGAATCTCCCAGCAAGTAGTGGGAGATTCTGGGAGCAGTAGTCCCCAAAACAATGATCTCAAGCTCTGGTTGGAATGCTGTTATCATATACCAATTTACCTTGGAGTAAATCCTATTGAGCTAAGTGGGACTTACTTTTAAGTAGACATTTATAGGTTTGTACTACACATGGGTTTATCTGTTGACTGCTCAAGATGCGGAGCTTGGCTAGACTTAGTTTGCTCCTGGCCTCATCCATCTTTCTTGACATCAGCTACTGCACTCCTCAGACTACAAAGCTATTGCCACCACACAAAAAAGTAAAGTTTATTAATACTTTCCATTTACACAGAGTTTAATTGGGTTGGTACACTCTTCTGTTGTCATGTTAATTGCCACATCTCAAGCTGAACTGGGAAAATTAATTATCTATATGCAAACCAGCAGATTGGGAGCTTTTTGGGTGGAACAGCTGGATGCTATCAGGAGCATTTTCCAAACAGTCATATTTGCCTATCAGATTGTTACTCACAGTTGTACGTGACAGTGCTTTTTGTAGCCAGAACTCAAGATGCTGTACAGCAACATTATAGCAACAGCTCCAAAGCAACATCATAAAATGTTGCACTGTTATATTCCTTTAGTTGCAGGTAAATTCACATTTAAGGGTTGTTGGGGTTTTTTGCTGTCTGTCTCCAAGTCTTTTGTTTGCTACTTTTCAAAGAATTTACCATGAATTGACAATATTTTTTGAATAAGTCTGATTGACCAAATTTCTGTTAGGCTAAGACAATATTTTTAAAAAGCTTCTGATGTGGTTGCTGGCAAAAAAATTTTTTTGGGGGGGGTAAGTTTCCACTAGATACAGAAAAGTTAGTGGGAAAAGTAAGTATGATTACATATATTTACACTAAGGAGGTTATCAGATAGGAATGTAAAAAGTGTTCCTATCCCACAATCTCAACTCCTGCCCCTCTCCTGTCCCAGTCCCACCACAATTACCCTCCCCACAACACTTAGTTTGCCTCACATCGACAGGGCAGCCCAGGAGTGCAAGGAACTCTAATGGAGCTCCGTTCACTTCCTGGATTGAAATCCTAAGGATTTTTGCAAGAAGATGCGAGCGTGGGAAATTCAAAAAGAAAAAAATACACAAGAAAAAGTGACAGCAAGCACAAAATGTGCATTTCCATTCAATCTGCTGCAGCCACAGACTTGAAAGAAGCAGCAGGAGAAAAATCTTCCCTTTCCCCTCCAGTGCCTCTGAGGGAAGGTTTTGTGGATGGTGTATTATTTATTTATTTATTCATTTATTTATTATTCTAAATCTTGTGTTAAGTCTTGGGGGTTCACGGCAACAAAATATATTTAAAGGGGATCTTTGGTAAAGAAAAGGTTAAGAGCCACTGCCTTAAAGTATAGCAACAAAAGACTGTGTAGCTACACTGTAGTTGTCATGGAATTGCTGCAGTGCTGTAGTTCAGGTTACAGTAGAGCAGTGGTTCCCAAAGTGGGCACTACCGCCCCCTGGTGGGCGCTGCAGCGATCCAAGGGGGTGGTGATGGCCACAGGTGCATTTGGGGGTGATGAATAACTGTAAGGGGGTGGTGAAAGCATAAAATAAAGAAGAGAAGATTTAGAAAAATTGATTTATGTATTCTGCTTATAACGCTTAGTTTTTCTTTGAACAACGTCCTGGACGTTGGCTCGGTTCCCGCATACTCCCTCACTTGCATTGAGGTATGTGCAATTGCACACTGCTACTGTTCATGTGGTGCCACTGAATTGCCGTTCCAAAACATGTGAGCACTACGAGCATTGCTGTGGGCAACTGCCACTCATGCGATTGGTCAATCGCAAGGCCAAAGCCTGGAACGGCAGCGGCAATACTGGCTGCTGACAGTACTACCAGCAGATTTTGGAGCATGCTATGAATCAGGAGATTTCCCATAATTATTATGGGAAAATTATGGCGTAATATAACTCTGAGGACTTTTTCAGAGGGAGAAATACACCGCAAGAAGGGTTGTCCCTCTTGCGACACTGCTGCATGGCAGGAGGGGCGTTTCATGTGACGCTGTCCCCCTGCCGATTCTGTTCCGGTACAGATCGCAGCTCCAGTGTCAGATTTGGCCGTTTCTTAATCACGGTCAACTTCCAGGATTAAGAAACGGCCAAATATGACACTGGAGCTGCGATCTATACCGGAACAGAATCAGCAGGGGGACAGTGCCATATGGAATGCCCACCACCACCATGCAGCAGCATCGCAAGAGGGACTGTGATGTCCAGCCAGGACTGTTTAAATCTCCCCTGCATTTTCCTTTGTTTTCTTTTCAAGGCCTTAGCATGTCTGAGTATAGGAATACTTCATTGTATTAGACTCGTGGGAGGAGCTAAGAATTCCCCTGCATTTTTCCAAGTTTGGTTTGTCCTTTCCCAGCAAGCTCTGTTCACCTAGAAGCTTTTTGTTCCTTTGGGCAGTCTTTGCTGTGGGCTTGCAGAGAGCAGTTCTGGTGGCAAACAGGCCCAGACACCCGGGAAGGGCATTTCTTACACCATCAGCCAAATTAGTTACCAACAGTCATCAGCCAAATTAGTTACAACAGTCAGAGGAATCAGGAGCTGAAAGACCCTGCACCAGCTCCACTGAGTGAGGAGCTCAAACCCAGGGAGATGTCACCCTGAAAACTGCTGAAACTCCAACTGTAAAGTACCTTTCATTTCAAGCCTTTTAGAGCTGGGGAGAAGAAAGCCCTTTTCTTTTGTTCTTTAAAATAAACTTCCCCCTTTTTTGAACTGGATATTCAGCATCAGAGCCTTTTTGGGTAAAGGAGTTTGCTCTCACCAGGGTACTGGCGTTGCACACCCAAACCTGCCACCACCTTTAGTTGGGTGTGTCTTCACAGGGACGATCCTTCTTGTGGTGTATTTCTCCATCGGAAAAAGTCCTAAGTTAGATTGTTGTGATATTGTGACAAGTTAAAGTTAACTAACAAATAGTGCAACTATAATTGGTGAGTATTATTCATTTATTTTGTAATAATTATATGCACTTTACAATTCATAATATCATGTTTATTTATTGCATTAGTATTTTAGTTTGTTTTTTACAAAAATATTTCAAAAAATTACAAAAAATATTAATTAAAAATACCTCCATAAAAATTTTATTTTTTCTACAGATAATAATAGCTCAACCAAAGAAAAAATGTAGACAATACAATATCAAATATTTGAAATATGGCTTTATTGAGTCGCCTGTAAACAATGCATTACCAATGTGCCTGATTTGCCAGACTAGAAGAACATTTGACTAAAATTCATGGAGATAAAAAAGATAAGGATTTATCTTATTTTCAAACACTAAAAGAAAAAATTTATCAAACAACCGACATTGGCAAAACTCTTTTCAACCGCAACCACACAAGATGGCAATGGCTTGCTTGCTTCTTACGATATTTCGTTAATGATTGCCAAATTGGGAAAACCTCATACTATTGGTGAAGAACTAATTATACCAGCTATAAGTGAAGTAATACGTACTGTGCTACACAAGCCAGCATCTGATATTATCAAGAAAATTTCATTGAGCAATAATACAGTGCAAAGAAGAAGTGATGAAATGGCTCAAGATGATGAAGATGCATTCTGTGGCTATTTAAAAACATCTCAGTTTTCTATTCAACATGATGAGTCAACTTTGTTAGGAAATGAAGCTTTACTTTTAGCATATGTACAGTTCACAAAGGAAGAACAAATTTGCCAAGAATTATTATTTGCTAAATATTTGCAAACTGATACTAAAGGAGAATCAATATTTCATGCATTGGATGAGTTTTTTAAAGAAAAAGAAATACCTCTGAGTAATATCTTATCAGTAGCCACAGATGGTGCTCCAGCGATGGTAGGGCACTACAGGGGTTTTCTTGCATATTTAAAAATGGAGGTGCCGAATGCATTCACAGTACACCGTATCATCCATCGTCAACATCTAGTTGCCAAAAATGTAAGTGCACGCCTACATGATTCATTACAATATGTAATTAATGCCATCAGCACAATCAGAAGCAAATACCGGTAATTGAATGACAGATTATTTTTTAAACAGCTTTGTATTGAAAACAAAGAATTTAATTGTTTGCTGCTTCATACAGAAGTTCATTGGTTGTCAAAGGGTGCAAACACAGAAGAATCTCCACAGTTACAAGAAGAACTGATGGAAGTAACTACAAATCATGATTTGAAATTGAAATTCAAAAGCGGCTACCAACAATTCTGGCTGCAAAAGGAGATCCCTATGGCTTATCCTGAAATATGGGCTGCAATTCAAAAGTTCTTAATTGCATTTCCTTCATCATATTTAGTGGAACGTGGATTCAGTGCGGTAACCAAATTTATTAACAACAACAAAAAGAAACTAATTGCAAATAGACAATTGCGGTGATTTAAGATTACTGCTGACGAAAATAGAGCCAAGGATTACTAAATTGGTAGGAGCATACCCGGTTCATCCTTCTCATTAAGATGATTTCGAATGTTTTAACTTTTTTTGTATTACCTTTCTATTCTGAGTTCAATAAATAGTTTCATAATTTCAAACTTCAATGTTTCTAATTTACACCCTTCTTTACTATATTTTACGAAAAAGGTAGGAACATTAATACATATATCCTTCTGTTTAATTGCTATTAAAATTTTAAAAAAATTAATTTCCAGGGGGTGCTGAGTAATATCTTTTTCTGGAAAGGGGGTGGTAGGCCAAATAAGTTGGGAACCACTGCACTAGAGCTCTTTAAAATACTCTTAAGTCCCAGGATTGTGTAGGATGGAGCCATGTGAGTCGACAATTAAAGTATCAGCCCGCTATAACTGTGTAGTCTAGATACACTCAAAATGTTCTAGGCCATGAATGTGCAACTGTATTCAACCCTCAAAGGCCTTTTAAGCAACCAGCTGCAGGTGCCAACAACGTTAATGCTATTGTATCTCCCTCTACGTATCTCTCACCACGAACCTGCAAGGGTTTTAAGAACTTCAGGGGGAGGCTTCCTCTTGGTCCCACCACCATCACAGGCTCATCTGGTGAAGACACGAGAGAGAGCCTTCTCGGTGGCTGCTCCCACCCTGTGGAACTAACTCCCTTCTGCAGGAGGCTAGGCTGGCCACCTCCCTTTTTCATTTCGCTAGTAGACAAAAATGTTTTTGTTTAAGCAGGCCATTGATGCATGATTGTGCCTATGCCGGTTTTATTGGTGTGTGTGTTTTTATGCTGTTTTTATCTTTTCTTATACTCTGTATAATTGCTTTTAATTTTGAATGTTGTTGTTCTGTGAGCTGCCTTGGGTCCCACTTTAGGAGAAAGATGGCATATAAATTACACAAATAAAATAAAATAAAATATGCTACCCTCATCATTTAACTCCCTTGGTTTTACTGGGAAGATGGCTCACAAGAAAGATCATCTCAAAGACACCATCCTTTTCTTTAGGGGCAATTCACCTTCATGTGGGCTGTAAATTGAGTCCTCCCTTCAGAGCTGTGCTTTCAGGAACTCAGTGGGGAGGGTATCACTGTTTTCCTTTGCCCAGAAGAATTAGATGTTTCAGGACCTTATGGTGGACATAGGTGATCAAGAATGGGTGCTTTGCCATGGGCAAAGTGATCAGCATCCCAAGGGTGGTCATATTATCTTTCCCAATCTTTTTCTATGATTTGTGAGAGTGGCTTCAACAGCCCTAAGAGCTGTTCATAGGCTGGTTATTAAGCCTTACAATGATATATTAGGTAACTGGCAATTAACTGAGACCCAGAGTGGTGTAGTGGTTTGAGCATTGGACTACAACTCTGGAGACCAGGGTCTGAATGCCCGCTCTGCCATTGAAAACCACTGGGTGACCTTGGGCAAGTCACACTCTCCTAACCTCAGAGAAAGGCAATGGCAAACCCCCTCTGACCAAATCTTGTCAAGAAAACCTTGTGATAGGTCACCATAAATCAGAAGTGACTTGAATGCACACAATGGAGATTATCAGAAAGGGAAAAATATAGCATCCCAGTGTTGACTTCTAATTCCCACCCCACTACCGTTCCTGTCACAATTACTTTTTTTTCACCGCACACCTACTTTAATCGTGGGTTAAAAAGTCCTCCCCTCCCCTCTGGCAACCCAAGCATGAATAAAGCTCTCAGAGAGCTCCATTCTCTTCCTGGAGACCAAATCTCAGCCATCCTCATGAGAGGACAATTGCATGGGGGGAAAAAACCAAAACTAAAAGTTAAAGAAAGCACCTACACATACTGAAAAAAAAAACAAGAAAACAGGGGAGGGTACAAAAAAGGCTGTCACTTACCTGGATGTCCCAATCGCCACTGGAAGTGTCCTGCCCTGACCTTACAGGACCTTACAGGGAGGCCAGCATTGTGCAGGAAATTTTAAAAAATAAATAAAACCAAACATCAAAAAGTTAACGTAAGCATCTAAACACACTTTTTAAAAAAAATTATACAGGGGAGGGCACAAAAGAGGCCGTCACTTACCTGGATGTCCCAATCACCACTGGAAGTGTTTGACACAGACCTCCCAGATTGCACCACAGGAACAGGGCACCTTTTTTGCTCGCCTGTGATTCCACTACTGAAACGGAACAGGCAATCTATTGACAGCTTTTGGCTGTCAATAAAAAAAACTGGAAGGGAACAGAAGCAGCACGGGAGCATACCGGGACAGGTACAGCGACGTCTGAAAGGGAAGCTCTTTCTCGATCCTGTGGCGTCCCTGTCCCAAATCATTAAGATGGTCTGATAATCTCCAACAACAACAACAACCAATCAATGTTTTATAGGTTTCCTGGATAGGAAGACTAAGTACCTATATGGCTTCATGTTGTTGTGTGCCTTCAAGTCGTTTCCAATTTGTGGTGACCCTAAGGCAATCCTATCACGGGGTTTTCTGAGAGAGTGTGACTTGCCCAAAGTCACCCAATAGGTTTCCATGGCTGAGTGGGGATTCATACCCCGTGTTTCCACTGTAGTCCAACAGCTATGCATACTGTGCATCTGCATACTACTCAGTGAACTTTGCTGTGTGTCTGCATGCACAATGGTTCTGTGTTCGCAGTTCTTCTGCCACTGTCAACTGGATACAGCACTTGCCCATCATCAACAAAATTCAGTCCACATGCAGAGTGCAACTTACGCCTTTATATGTCACTAACCAAAGTTTGCCAAGTCTGCTCAGATTGTGATAAATGTTTCTTCCTCAACAATTTTATCAGGTTGGGCCTATAAAACTGCAAACATATACAGTACTGCAAACTTACATGGACTTAAATTACCTTAACCACCATGGGGCTTACTTCTAAGTAGACATGCGTAAGGGATGGGGTTTCATACGCCACTATTATATTTTATGATAAATGATAAACTGAGTTTGCACCAGATCCATCTCTACACTTCCTATTTCATTCCTTTGTAGATTTCCAACTTGAGTGCCAAGGATATGTTTTAATTAAACACTTAATTGGCTCTTTGCCCAACTTATCTGTTATCTCCGCTATTCTTTTATGGTATGCCTTCAGTTCTTTACTCTTCGCTGATTTTCAGATCTCTTCATATATTTCCCAGCACCGCCCTTTTCTACTGATTGCTTCACATCTCCAGAATTCATTTGGCACCTGGAATTTATTCTCTTGATTTCATAGTCTGAGTTCTTGTTTGGATGCAGATATAACTAGAGCTGTTCCAGTTTTGTCCTATTGATATGACAGGACCAGGTAGTGTGAGGGAACTGTGGCCAAATCCACACTACATAAATAATCCAGTTTGAAAGTGGATTATTTGCCATGACTCCTTCCTACTGAATCCTGGGATCTGTAGTTCCACAAGGTCTTCTCTGCCAAAGCGTGCTGGTGCCTCACCAAACTACAAATGCCAGGATTCATTTGTTTTTTCCACTTGAGCAGGACTGGGGAAAGTGTAGCCCTCAAGATGATGTTAGCTGGAAAATCCTTGCAGCCCTTGCCAGCATGGTTAGTGCCCCTAATGATCCCCCACTCCAGAAACCCCAAAATTGGCTTAGTAATAATTTGGCTTCTTAATGTTGTCTTCCACTGGGAAGAACAGTAAAGTTTCAGAGACATGCTGAAAGCCATGCATCGCCCAAAGGAAGAACTCCTGACAAATTCCAAACTATGGGGAAATTTGAGGTCAAAAGGACATTGCCTCTACCACACACCCAAGTGACAATGATGCCATTAAGCAAATGGAGCATTCCTTTGTTTGAAGGTTTCAAGCTTTCCTTCTCTGATCACCTAGCCATCAAAAGAGGCAGCTCAAGCTTTGTGAATCCAATCATCAGACATTTAAGGCAGTTTGCAATGCATTAGCGCCACTCCAGACAACTCCAGCCACCCTGGTGGATTATTCAACGACTTCAGGCTACAAGACAGGTTTTGTATCACCCCAGAAATCTCCCTATCTATCCACCTGGCAACCTCTTCTTCCATTCCTAGTTGTCTTTTGTGACTGCTTTTTGTATGAATGTGTATCTGCTTGATGTTATTATTTTTATGACTTTAATAAATACCATTGTTAATTCTTCATTTTGTGTTTGTGTGCATCTGTTCAGAGTTAGTAGGGCTATAGCTGGTGTAAAGATCCCCTTTCTGTTGCCCTCTCTTGCATTGCTAAGGCTGAGTTGCTGATAATTTCCCCAACATATTAGAAACTTGATATTTTCTGTGATGTACCAAGCACACACGCTCGCATTCACTCAATAAAGTTCTTTATTGGCAAGGATTCGTGTGTCAGGAACATGGAATAAAGCTGAAACTGAATACAGCTAAGGCAAACCCCCAGATAAACCCCACAGCAAGAGAATGGCATTTAGGGGCAGAGTAATGGCCCGGCTTGCACCTGGAAGATTTGACCTTGAGCCACGGTGGAGAGCAACGTTCCCAGGCCAACAAGGCGGGCTAGCCTCTCTCCAAAACCTCCAGAGGCCTAGGCAAGGGAAACAAGCCAGAGGCAGCCTCATGTCAGGGTCTTCCATGAATTCTACTTCAAAACCCTGAATTCAGGGGTGAGCCTGACATACCGCCCACCCGGAGAGAAATCCCCCCTTTTCAGCCCAGCTTATCAGGAAAGCGGGCATGG
Organism: Gambelia wislizenii; assembly: GCA_030847615.1. Classification (NCBI taxonomy): domain Eukaryota; kingdom Metazoa; phylum Chordata; class Lepidosauria; order Squamata; family Crotaphytidae; genus Gambelia; species Gambelia wislizenii. Next base: position 344,260,960 of record JAUMIR010000001.1, read on the forward strand.
AACTTTCGTAATAAGTGCGGAGCATTCACATATTCGCTACTGACCCACTCGGCATGCCCTAAAGGCAAACGTTTCCATTTCACCAAATATTGCAAGCCCCCCATGTGAACCCAAGAGTCCAACACTTCAGAAATTTCAAAATGCTGATGGTCGTCGACCAAGATAGGACGGGGTGCAGGTCCCGGGTCTGGATGATGACGGTCTGGAGGGCACGCCGGCTTGAGCAAGTTAGAATGAAACACAGGGTGAACATTACGGTACAGTTTGGGTAGCGCCAGTTCAAATGCCACAGGGTTTATCATTCTAGCAATAGGAAAAGGACCTATGTACTTGGGCCCCAACTTCTTTGAAGGTTGGGGACTTTTAAGAAACTTGGTGGACAAAAATACTAAGTCCCCAACGGCGTACTCTGGGGTGGGGTCCCATTTTTGGTCAGCATGATGTTTGTAACGTGCTTTTGCAAAGTCCAAGGCTGAAACAACTTTTGGCCAGGCATCTCTAATTTTTTTTAACCCACTGGGTCACTGAGACCGGGTCCTTGGAGGTCCCCTCCCCTAGTGGTAGAGGATTAAAGTCTTGCCCTGAAACAATCTTAAAAGGGGAGAAACCGGTGCTCTGGTGAGTAGCGTTGCTTATAGGTGACCTCTGCAAAAGGCAAGAGGTCCGCCTAGTCAGATTGCTGGAAGTTCACCTAACACCTCAAATATTGTTCCAGAACCTGATTATTACGTTCGCTCTGTCCATCACTCTGGGGATGATGGGAACTGCTGAGCCCAAATTCGACTCCCAGAAGGTTTGTGAACGCCTTCCAAAACTGGGAAGTGAACTGAGCTCCCCGGTCAGAAAAAATCTTAGTAGGAATCCCATGTAGTCTGTAAATGTGTTGAATAAACAACCTTGCTAACTGGGGGCAAGCTGGAAGTTTCTTGCAGGCCACAAAATGCGCTTGTTTCGAGAACATGTCAGTCACCATCCAAATGACAGTCTTTTTCCTACTTTCTGGCAATTCCACTATGAAATCCATGCTGATGACTTCCCAAGGCTTGGACGGGGTAGGCAAAGGCTGCAGCAAGCCTTTTTGCTTTCCCGCCCCCCTTTTTGCCATTGCACATGTGGAACACCCTTTGACATACTCCTCCATCTATCTTCCTTCTCATCTTTGGCCACCAAAACTGCCTCCGGGCCAAATGCAATGTTTTCACATACCCAAAATGCCCAGCACTTTTAACATCATGGCATTGCTTGAGAATGGATGACCACATGGCCTCTGGGACATATAGGTGCTCCCCCTTCCAAGCCAGGCCCTCCTGAAGGGTCACCTCACCTGGGTGAGCCAAAAACCACGAGTCCTTGGGAAGGACTGACGCCATTTGGGATTGCCACCCACCCCCATCACCCCAGGAGGGGAGGGAAGAAGGAGCCAGCACCGGCGCAGCCGGGGCCTCACCGGGGCCAGTGTCTACAGCTGGTGGGATGGCGTGTCCAGTTGCTTTAAGGTCAGGCCCTGGCCCCAAAGAGGGGCTAGCTTGGGCCTCTTGACACTTGGCCTTGCTGTGGGTTAGGACTGCTTATGCCAAGTGGGAGGGGGAGAAGACTGTGTCAATGACCTCCTTTCATTTGCTGTCATTTTGGGGAAATCTGGACAAAGCGTTAGCTAGGAAATTCTTTTTTCCCGGGATAAACTTCAGGGTGAAATTGAACCGGTAGAAGAAACTGGCCCACCGAACCTGCTTGGGGTTCAACCGCCTTGGGGTGGCCAAAGCTTCCAAATTCTTGTGATCTGTCCAAACTTCAAAGGGTTTGGAAGATCCTTCCAACAGGTGGTGCCAAATTTCTAAGGCCAGCTTGATTGCACCCGCCTCCTTTTCCCACACAGGCCAATTTCGCTCAGTCTCATTGAATTTCTTGGACAGGTATGCACACGGCCTAAGCTCCCCCTCCTCACCTGATTGCAACAGCACCCCTCCCATTGCTACATCAGAAGCATCAACTTGGACCACAAAAGGTTGGGAGGGGTCAGGGTGCTTAAGAATTGGTTCAGAGGTGAAGAGTTTCTTCAGCTTATCAAAGGCCTGTTGGCATTGGTCAGTCCACACAATCTTTTGGGGAGGTTGCTCAGCCTTTCCCCTTCCCTTTTGGACTTTCTCTCCCACCCCTTTTGTTTTCAGCAGGTCAGTCAGTGGAAGGGCTACCGTAGCAAAATCAGGGATGAAGGACCAGTAAAAGTTAGCAAATCCAAGGAAGCTCTGCAGCTGCTTCCTGGTCCTAGGGGCCTCCCATGCCAACACCCCCTTTACTTTTTCCGGGTCCATTTCTATCCCCTTATTTGAGATGCGGTACCCCAAGTCATCTAAACGGCTTTGGTGAAACTCACACTTTGACATTTTAGCATACAGATGGTTCTCCCCCAGTCTAGCAAGAACCTTTTTCACCAGTTTCACATGGGACGTATAATCCTCAGAATAAATCAGGACATCATCCAAATACACCAAGACCCCCTTGTACAAAAATTCTCTCAATACATCATTTATTAGTTTCTGAAAAATTCCTGGAGCTCCACTTAACACAAAAGGCATTACTAGGAATTCAAAAGCCCCCAGGGGGCAACTGAAGGCAATTTTCCATTTGTCCCCCTCCTTGATTCGTACCCTGTAATAAGCCTCCCTCAAGTCCAGTTTGGTAAATATCTTCCCCTTCGACAAATGGGCCAGTATATCCTTCATCAAGGGAAGGGGGTACTGATTAGAAATGCTGATTGCATTTAACCCCCGGTAGTCTTGGATTAGACGAATACCCCCATCTGACTTACGGCTGAACAAAACAGGGGCCCCCAAAGGTCAAAGGCCTGATGAACCCCCGAGCCAAATTTTTGTCTATGAACTCCCGGAGGGCATCCATCTCAGCCGGCATCATGGAATAAATCCTGGGTTTAGGTAGCTTAGTCTCAGAAAGTATCTCAATGGCACAGTCAAAGGGTCTGTGGGGTGGCAAAATGTTGCACTCCCTCTCCTCAAAAACATATTGCCATGCCTTATATTCCACCGGCAATCCTTTCAGCTCCCCTTGGACTAAAGCGGTTGTGCAGTTCTGCGAATTGGCCTCTAGAGGGACTCCTCCCCCTGGGGAAGCTTCCCCCACCCCGTGCTCCTGCACACACACAGGTTCTGCAAAAGTCATTGCCTCTTTTACCCAGTCTATGATGGGGTTGTGGAACTTTAGCCAGTTTAATCCCACCACTGCAGCAGGAACTAAACCCGAGGCTATCACAAATTGAAGCTCCTCCTGATGATTCCCCATTCTCATGCGTACTGGACCAGTCATTCACCTTGCAGGGGCCCCCTTCATCATCCCTCCATCCATCTGAGACAGCCACACTGGCTTGTCCAGCTTGATAGAGCTAATGTCCAGCTAACTGACCAGGGAGGGGTGCATTAGGACTTGGGTACATCCACAATCAACCATTAACATTACTTTTTGGGTTCCCCCCCTTTTCCAACCCCTAACTTGGCTTTTATGAAGAAAGGGCCTTTCACCCCACTCACCACAGCATCCGGGCGCCCGTCAGGGTTAGCCCGCCCTCGGGCGCTTAGAAGGGCAGGCTGGAGCCGTTTCCCACCAGCTCCGCAACGGAAGAGTAAGATCCGCTGTCATCTGGTTCTTCTGAAGACTCCCCTGCCATGTGACCTGGTATCAAGGCACATACTGCTGCTTTGGGCTTGGGCTTGAGTGGGGTCTTCGGTATCGACAACTTCCCCTCACTCCTCTGGGGCTTCTCGGCTGCCGCTGGTTCCCGAGGGCTCCTCTCTGGGCATTCGGCTATGTGATGGCCCCCTTTTCCACAGTGTAAGCACAAGCCTTTCCTCCTCCTGCGCTCCCTCTCCGACTCTCCCGACGTGGTTCCACCTCGGCGGGCCACTTTACTTTTCTTTCCGGTGGACCCGGTGGCCTTCCCCTTGGATCCCTGCTGGCACCGAGCCAGCTTAATGCTCTGTCTCAGCGTCTCCACTTCTCCAGCAAGCCGTACCCACCCCAAGAGGGTCTCCGGGGTCCCCTGGAACAACACCCATTCGAGGATGTCTGCGTTCAAGCCATCCTGGAAGAACTGTACCTTTATGGCCTCCGTCCAGTTGGGCACCTGGTTGGCCAGGTGGCGAAATTCAGTGGCATACTCCCCCACAGACTTCGAACCTTGCTTCAGGTGCTGGAGGTCCGTACGGGCCCTTCTCACTCTCAGGGGGTCTTCAAATTGAGCCTGCAGAGCCAGCATGAACTCATGGAAGTTTCCTAGTTCTTAGGCTCTCATATCATAAAGCCCCACCAACCACTGCGCCGCCTCTCCCTCTAGCTGGTTGGACACATACTGCACCTTCTCAGCCTCCGTCTGGAACTCTTCATCCCACTGAGACATAAACCCCATCACCTGGGTCAGGAAGTATGGCAGCTTCGCCGCATCTCCATCAAAGGTCGCCTTTAAGTCTCAGTGCTTTAGGCCCCTGGGCCTTTCCTGAGGCTCGACCGATCCGGCTCCCCCAGGGGGGGCTGATCCAGGAGCTGGCAGGCCAGGGATCCAAGCAGGCACTGCGGGGTCCCCTGCCCCAGGTGCCGGGGCGGGCGCTGGTTGAATTTGGGGAGGCTGGGCCCCTCCAGGGGCACGTGGTGCCTGAGGCAACCTGTGCAGGATCTCTAGGAGGCTCATTTGCATAACCTCCATTTGCTGCTTAAATTGCTGGACCTCAGCTCCTACTTCTGCCAGCGAAAACCGCACCCCCAGCTCTCGGTGCCCCTCGGCCAGGGGCCTGTCCCACCAACGGGACCTGCGTTCCTCCCAGCTTCGGTCATCTGGCCAGGGCCAGATGGCTCCCATGGCCGTTCTAGCTCCTCACACTGGAGTGTCAGAGTGGCAGGCTGCCCCTCCCCAGGGCTTGCCTGGCTCCCAGCTCCATCAGGTCAAAGGAATGAGTAAACCTCCCAGTCCTCCAGCGGGCCCGGATTGCGTCTTCTTCAGACACTCCTGCAACATCACCCGATGCGCTGGACCCCTCCCCCCGGGGCTCCGGCTCCCTGGCTGCCGCCTGCAGTCAAGTCTTTCTCCGTCTGGGTTCCAGCCTCCGCGTCCTCCAACATTGTGGGTAGAACCTCTCAAAAAGGTTTAGGTAGTGAAGAGGAGTTTCAGCTTACTGTGATGTACCAAGCACACACGCTCGCATTCACTCAATAAAGTTCTTTATTGGCAAGGATTCATGTGTCAGGAACATGGAATAAAGCCGAAACTGAATACAGCTAAAACAAACCCCCAGATAAACCTCACAGCATGAGAATGGCATTTAGGGGTGGAGTAATGGCCCGGCTTGCACCTGGAAGATTTGACCTTGAGCCGTGGTGGAAAGCAGCGTTCCCAGGCCAACAAGGCGGGCTAGCCTCTCTCCAAAACCTCCAAAGGCCTAGGCAAGGGAAACAAGCCAGAGGCAGCCTTGTGTCAGGGTCTTCCGTGAACTCTACTTCAAAACCCCGAATTCAGGGGTGAGCCTGACATTTTCTTGGAATTTCCAAGACCTCTTTGGGTAATAGCATAGTGAACAGTAAGGCATGCTGGAACATGCGGTCCAACAAATATCCAGAGGACCACCTGGTTCCCATTCCAGCTCTTGATGACTCCCAGGCCTCATCAATATGGGCCAGAATATGCTAGGTTCCTGCTGGCATATTCTGTCCTTGGATCAGGCCCATTGCTCCCCTGTTGCATGCATGAAATGGCATGGCACCCACACTGGCACACCAGCTCATGTCTGCAGCTACTGCCGCTACCATCCACATTGCACTCTCTGAAGACAGGAAGTGGACCCACAGCACGTGACTAAGGCCTCCTGCATGTGACCAATCCTGGACACATGCTGCAGGACTCCTTCCTGGCTGCAGAGATTGTGACATGGACGGCAGCAGCAGTGTCTTCAGAGACAGGCCAGTGTGCTGGTATGGCCTCCTGTGGACCCACAGGGTCTGGTCTATTACTTCTGAAATGAGGTGTTTTTCCCCCTGGTATTTTGCTGAACCAGTTTAATGGACTTTACTCTGTCTTCCCCTCATCTTTGCCCTGGGTGTCATGAGGACTTTCCAGGGGCAAAAGCCCTGCATCGTCTGGACTGCAGAACTCCAAGATGGGGCACTCTCTATCTCTCTCTGGCTTTTCTTCGCAAACGATTTCTGCAAGCTTGCTGATGACTAAAAAGGCCAATCTGAGATAAACAGGTCCGGTTGCAGAAAGCACAGCAGAAGGTCTCCTTGGGTGATGTTTCCGGGTTATTATTCTTTCTGCGTTGTCATTTCTCTTCAAGACTTGTTCAGCGTGAGTTCTCAAATAAGGCTGCAGCATTGTGGATAATGCGTCTCCATGCCTCCCGATGTGAGGCCAGGGTGGACCATTGTTGGTGATCAATTTGGCAGCCAAGATGGGGGTAAATAGGCCATCTAGCCAAGCCCCCAATAAACTCTTTATTGGAAGCACACTGGTCCTTTGCTAGATAGGAGCTGTTTCTTTTCTGGTTTTGTGAGGAAATTGAGAAAGTGTTGTTTTAAAGCTTTCTGTGAAACATTTTTAGTATACTATTTTTATACATTTGAAAGCCGCTAGTAATCTTCTTCTGAACAACCAGCTTCTTCCAGAGTCCTTTGATTTAACTGAATGCTCCAGGCAAAGCTGTGCTTTTGATGACAGGTTGACTTATACAAATTAGATTTTTTAAATAAGTCTTTAATCCAATGTATTCAGCAACTGTCACATTAGAATTATCTGCCTTGATCATCATGTATGCTCTTTAGACTTCAGCCCTACATATATTTATTAAAAATAAGTCCCACTGAAAGCAGTAGGGTTTACTTAGAATCATAGAGCTGGAAAAAACCACAAGGCCCATCCAGTCCAACCCCTTGCCATGCAAGAATACACAATCAAAGCATTCCCAACAGATGGCCATCAGTTTCTGTTTTAAAAAAACCCCAAAGAAGGAGACTCCACCACATTATGAGGCAGTGCATTCAACTGCCAAAGAGCTCTTACTGTCAGGAGGCTCTTCCTAATGTTTAGATGGAATCACTTTTCCTGTAGTTTGAGTCCATTGCTCCTTGTCCTAGTCTCTGGAGCTGCAGAAAACAAGCTTGCTCCATCCTCAATATGGCATCCCTTCAATTACTTAAACATGGCTATCATGTCGCCTTTTAACCTTGTTAAAGGCGTTATGAAATCAAGGTATGCTACATCCTTGGCATTCCCTTCATCTACCAAGCTTGTAACTCTATCAAGAAGGAGGAGGAGGAGGAGATTATACTGGCATAACTTGTTTTTGAGAAACTAATGTTGACTTTTATTGATCACAGCATTCCTTTCTAAGTACTTAAAACTTTCTAATGATCTGCTTTAGAAACTTGCTTGCATGGAAAGATGATCTGCTCTAGAATCTTTCCTGGTATTGATGCCAGGCTGACTAGGTGCTAATTGTATGGGTCATCTTTTCCCCCTTTTTGAAGATGAAGACAACGTTTGCCCATCTCCTGTTCTCCAGGAATTCTCAAAAAAAATTGACAGTGGTTTTGAGATTGCTTCTTCCACTTCTTTTAATACTGTTGGATGTGGTTCATCTGGCCCTGGAGACTTGAATTCATTTAGAGTAGTCAGGTATTCCTGTACTACCTCTTTACCAGTTCTGTGCTGCATTTTGCCTACTGCATCATCTGCTCCATTTCCCCCAAGTTGAGCACTGTTCCCCCTTTGGAAGAAGACTGAAGCAAAGAAGGTGTTAAGTAGTTCTGCCTTTTCTCTATCCCCTGTTAGTATTTCTCCCACCTTCTCCATGCAGTGGCCCTACCATTTCCTTGTTCTTCCTTTTTCTATGTATAAAACAAAACAAAACAAAACAAAAAAGGCCCTTTTTCTTGTTTTGAACATCTCTAACAAGCCTGAGCTTGTTCTGCACTTTAACTTTCCTGACTTTCTTCCTACACTAGCTGGCTATCTATATACAGTCGTCCCTTCACATTCACGGGGGTTATGTTCCACGGACCCCCGCGAATGTGAAAAATCCACGAATAATGACTGCCCTCCCCCACCATAGCGACCATGGGGCCTCCGGAGGCCCCATAGTCGCTTTCCCCAGCCTCCCCACTCCCTTCCTAGGCCTTCCTGGGGCCTCTGGAGACCCTCCCGAGGCCCCGTGGATGCCTCCCCAGCCCTCCCCCCTCCCGCCCAAGCCCTCAACGGGGCCTCCAGAGAGTCTCCGGAGGCCCCGCGGAGGCCTCCCCGGCCCTCCCCACTCCCTCCCAAGGCCTTCGCGGGGCTCCGCAGAGGCCTCCCCAGCCCTCCACCCTCACTCCCCGGGCCTTCGTGGTGCCTAGCAAGGCCCCACAGAGGCCTCTCCTGGGCCTCCCCCCTCCATCCCTGGGCCTTCATGGGGCCTCCGGAGCATCTCCGGAGGCCCCATGGAGGCCTCCCTGGCCCTCCCCGCTCCCTCCCAGGCCTTCCCCAGGCCTTCATGGGGCCTCCGAAGCGTCTCTGGAGGCCCCATGATTGCCACCCCAGCCCTCCCCACCCCCTCCCCAGGCCTTCATGGGCCCTCTGGAGCGTCTCTGGGGGCCCCGTGAAGGCCTCCCTGGCCCTCCCCCTCCATCCCAAGGCCTTTGCGGGTCCTCCAGGGGGTCTCCGAAGGCCCCGTGGAGGCCTCCCCGCTCCCTCCCAGGGCTTTCACGGGGCCTCCGGAGGCCCCGTGTCATGGTTTTGGGGGGGCAGGGGGGGCCTCCCAAAACCGCGAATAATCAAAACCGCGAATGTCAAGTTCGCGAATGTGGAGGGGCGACTGTACAGTCATCCCTTCACATTCGTGGGGGTTAGGTCTGACAGACCCCCCGTGAATGTGAAAATTCCATGAATAATGACAGCCCTCACATGCCCTCCCAAAAGCAGCAATGGGGCCACCAGAGGCCCCGTCGTCGCTTCCCCTCACCTCCCGCTCCCTCCCCAAGCGACCACAGGGCCTCCAGAGGCCCCATCGTTGCTTTCCCCTGCCTCCCCATCCCCTCCCAAAAGTGGTGACAGGGCCTCAGAGGCCCTGTCGCCACTTTCCCCGGTCTCCCCTCACAGCAAACCACAAATACGTGGAACCACGAGTGTGGAGGCCGTGAATGTGGAGGGAGGACTGTATATATTGCTCTTAGGTATGTTGTTGTTTCCAGTGTGCTAATTGTCTGCTTAGGAAACTGACTAACAAATCAAAGCTCTGTTGGGCAGCCAATCAGCTCACTGGCAGCGGGACCATGTGGAAGTTTCACTCCTTTCTAAACGTGGCAGAGGGAGAGGGGGTGTGAGTAGCATGGGGGGATGTGGCATGGTGTGTGTGTGTGTGCGGCATGTATGGGGTGCAGGGAGGGCAGTGCGAGTGCGGGGAGGATGGCACAGGGTACAGGGAGGGTGGTGCAAGTGCGAGGAGGGTGGACTTTATCATATGATCGCATTTAAATGTTCTTTTGCTGGCATTAAAAAATCTGTTTGTATGCTGGCAAAAGAACACACACACCCCACCGCATGTACCTCTAATCCCAGTAGAAGGCTCCCCTGGCAATGAAGAGGAAGTGAACAAAGCCCTATTCACTTCCTCCTTTGAAATCCTGTGAGGCTTCATCGTGTGTGAAATTCAAAAATAAAATCAAAAATAAAACATGAAAGAAGATCTGTATAAAATATTAATCTCAAGATTGGCTAAACTCATTGGTAAGACAAGGTCACAGTTTGACGGGGAGATTGATAACATATACAGAATATCATCTAAAATTGCTAAACAAAGAAGCATACCCAGAGATGTGGTGGTATATTTTGTCCGGAAAAGAACAAGGGATCTAATACTTCAAAAGAATTTCAAGCAGAAATTTCAGATAGAAGGAAGTGAAATAATGATTTTTAAAGACATTCCCTCGAGAATTTTAAGGAAAAGGAGAAATTACAATGAATTAACAACAGAATTACGTAATAATGGAATACGTCACAAATGGGAAAAACTAGAAGGGATAACATTCAGATTCAGATAGAAGAATTACAAAATTAATACTATACAAAAAGCAGAGGATTTTCTGGAAAAGTTAAAAAAAGATTTAAGAATGAAATGTGAAGAAAGGAAAGAAGCAGAAGGTGAGAAAGAGAAAAAAGAAAATGGATGAAATGCTGAGGAAGAAGAAGAAGAAGCAGAGCAAGAAGAGGAGGACAAAGTTGAGGAAGAAGAGACACTGGAGACTTAAATTCAACCGAAGGAGAAAGAAAAAAAAACAAAAGCCACAATGAATCGGAAAATAATAACTTGGAACATAAACTGATTAAATATTCCTGAGAAAAGAAGAAAATATTCCACTTTTTGGAAAAGAAAAAAATTGATATAATATGTTTGCAAGAAACTCATATAAGACAAAAAGATATACATCTACTTAAGAACAAGAAGTTAGGAAAAGAATTTGTGACAGCAGCTAAAGAGAAACAGAGGGGTGGTGATATATGCAAGACAGGAAATACAAGCAAAAGAATTATTTAAGGACTCAGATGGACACTTTATTGGAATTGAAGGTATTATAAAACAAAAGAAAACATTAATCATAGGATTATATGCTCTGGTGGTTAAAAAAAGTGAGTTCTATCAAAAACTCATGGAAAAAATATTGGATTATAATTATGAAAATCTGTTGATCTGTGGAGACTGGAATGGAGTAATATCCCCAAAAATAGTAAGAAATCACCAAAAAGAGTTAAAGAAAATCAAGGAAAGTTGCCAAAATCCTTCGAAGTCATGGTAGAAAACCTATCATTGGTTGACGTATGGAGATTCAAATATGAGGACACCAGAGACTATACCTTTTTCTCCAAAAGGCATAACTCCTTCACAAGGATCAACTTTTTTATGACCTCCAAAAACATGTGTAAAAACATACATAAAGTAGAAATTCTACCAAGACTGTGGACAGATCATAATCCTGTGGTATTGGAAATAAAATGGGGGAAGAATACAATTGGAGATTAAATGATTTCCTACTGCAGAGAGAAGAAGTAATAATAAAAGCAAAGCAAACATTGAAATGGTATTTTGAAGAAAATTTGGAAAAAGAATCAGTTGTGATTACGGTATGGGAAGCATCAAAGGCAGTTATGCGCAGCTTTTTTATCCAGCAAAATATCGAAATAAACAAAAAGAAAAATGAGAGAACTCAAAAAATTAAAGAAGATATTAGACAGAAAGAAAAGCAATTGCAACTTGACCCATCTAAAAAAGAAATTGTCACTGAAATCAAACTTCTACAGAAGCAGCTATCTATGGAGAGAATGGAAGAACTGCAGAAAAAATAATATATAAAGCAATCACATTTTGAACATGCAAATAAGCCAGGAAGATGGCTTGCATATAAACTTAGGAAATTGAAGAACAGAAACTATATTGCAAAAGTAAAAGAAGGAGAAGAAATTATCTCTGACCAGGAAAAAATAAAAACATGTTTTAGAAACTATTTCGCAACACTATATGGAAAATGGCATACCCAAAATGGAAATTTGCAAACCTTTCTAAGAAAGCAGAACCTACCTAAGTTTACAAAAGAACAAGAACAAAGTTTAAACCAGCTGATAACAGTAATGGAAATTATGGAAATTATAAGGAAATTAAAGACAGAGAAAGCATCTGATCCAGGCGGGTTCACCCCAAAATATTATATAGTTATGGAAGATCATCTATTACTACCATTGAAAAAAAACATTAGATTCAATTAAGATAGGAAGTTATCCTAAAACATGGGAGCAGGCTAACATCACACTGATTGTTAAAGAAAATTGAGACCCACAAGAACTAAAAAACTATCGGCCAATATCCCTGCTCAATGTTGACTATAAAATATTTGCTATTATATTGGCCCATAGATTGAAGAAGGTTTTGGTAGAATGGATCAAGGAAGAACAAAGAGGCTTCTTACCAGGGAGATACTTGAGAGATAACACAAGACGTGCTAAATTTGATAGAATTCGCGGAGAATCATAAAGACAAAAAATTAGCATTAATCTTCTTAGATATAGAGAAGGCCTTTGATAATGTTAAATGGACAATACTACAGGAGGTCCTAAACAAAATTAACGCTGGGCAAAAATTTACAAATTGGATAGAGGTGATCTACAGTACTCAAACAGCAAAACTGATAGTCAATGGTGAGAAAACAAAGGAATTACAGATTTGAAAAGATACAAGACAGGGGTGCCCCCTCTTATTTATAATAATTATGGAATTGTTAAATAAAAGGATTAAAGAAGATGATAGCATACAAGGCATTAAGAGTGGGAAAATGGAATACAAATTGAGAATGTACGCGGACAATCTGGTCATCTCCTTAGGTGATCCAACAAATGGAATAACTACATTAATGAGTGTTTTGAAAAGAATTTGAATTATTAACAGGACTAAAAGTAAATTATGAAAAAACAGTAATAATCACAAAAAAAACATGACAACAAAAGAAAAAATGGAACTAACAGAACTCAAAGGTTGGAAAGTGGTCAAGAAAGTATGCTATCTGGGAATTGATATAACAAATAAAAATTCAGAACTATTTCAAAATAACTACAAGAAAATTTGGATAGAAATTAAGAAGGATTTGATGAATTGGCAAAACTTAAAACTTTCCTTTCTGGGCAGAATTGCTGTAATTAAAATGACAGTATTACCAAAATTGACGTATCTGTTCCAGACAGTTCCAATAATACATCATGAAAAAGTGTTCAAAGATTGGCAATCAGATATCTCGAAATATATATGGTCAGGGAAAAAGCCCAGGGTCAAGATGAAAATTCTACAGGACGCTAAGGAAAGAGGTGGGTTAAATGTCCCCAATTTAAGAATTTATTATGAGGCATGCAATCTCCTTTGGATTAAAGAGTGGGCTACATTAGAAGACAACGGACTAGTGAAAATAGAAAGAGATAACGATGAGGCAAAAAAATACTGGACGCGAATACAAAGGAAAATACACGAAATTTTAGAGATAACCCTCCCCTTAAATCCAGAAATATTCCTGTTGGGAATGATGGAAGAAGACCTAGAAAGACAACATGGGAAAATGTTGTTTTACATGACAGCAGCTGCTAGAATAATTTACGCCAGCAAATGGAAGCAGAAAGAACTACCAACAACGGACCAGTGGCTGGAGAAGCTATTCAAAATGGTAGAGATGTTACTCAAAGGAAAAAACAGAAAAAATTGTGTTGGACTGGAGAATGCTTTCAGAATACATGAAAGTAAGCCGGACAAGACAAAAAGTTAAGAGGAAAAAGAAAGAAGTAACAATGGGCTGAGGTAGAATAGAAGGAACGTTAATAGAAGAAGATAAGCAGAAATCTAAAGAAAATGGGAGGATAGAGACTCTCAAGCAGTAACTAAGAGGAAGGAAGAGACATTTCCGATTGGTGGCATTGCAGGGAACCATGTATACAGAGAGAGAGAGTGTGAGGAAAGAGGAATGTTTAGAAAAAAAATAGAAAAGAATTACAGAACCATGGTTTGATAAGATGGAATTTATGTTTTATTATATTGAAATAGAGTTACAAGGAGCAATGCATGTAAATAAGTATATGGAAGAGGAAACAATGGATAAGAATATGGTATATATTGTAATTAAGAAAATTGTATAATAAGTGTAACCAATAAAATAATAATAATAAAAAGAAATAATGCAGCTTGACACCGCTTTAACTGCCACAGCTCAATGCTGTGGGATTCTGGGATTTGTAGTTTTATGAATCATTTAGCCTGCTCTGTCAGAGACCTCTGGTACCACAGCAAACTGCAAATCCCAGGATTTCATAGGATGGAGCCATGGTTGTTAAAGTGGTGTCAAACTGGATTATTTCTGTGGTGTGGCAGCAACCTCAGTGAGTGTAAGGTTATATTTTGTCTTCTTGATGTAGGATATAAATAAATGAATGAATGTATTAGGCAAAAAAAAAAGTAAGATTGAATTACTCAACAATTCAGTGAAGAATCAAATATAGAATGAGAAAACAAGGAAAATGGGTAAATGAGTAGGAAAATAGCAAATACATGTATAGACAGTCAATTATACATATTTGTATACATCAAAGTAAAGTAAACAATGGTAATCTTTTTAAGACCCGCCTCGTATTAATAAAGGTAGAGCGGGGGGCAAACCTAAGTAATATCCCGATGACATAAAATAACAGATAGATTAGGGGACATGGAATACCAAACTACATCAATTTAATATTTAACATACAAACCTAAATCTAAACTTTCAAATAAGAAAAAACTAATAAGAAGAACAAGAAGAAACAAAATAGGGGGGGGGAGGGAAAAGGGAAAAGGGGAAAATATACAAAATAAGTAACTGAAATGAACAATAATAATGAATGATGAAAAAGGAGAAATAAATTGAGTAAATATAACCATACGAATAACAACATTGGATGTGCAAGTATAAAGGCAGAAACTATGGGAAAGCCGGATAGGAAGGTTGGAATGGGTGATGAGTGGAAAAGATAGATGTATAAATGGATAGAGTGAATGGTTTTTAGTTGAATGAGTACATAACTGTAGGTAAATGTATATAGGTATGAATGCGAAAACAGAATATATACTGTATGGATATATATTATATACAACATAGATATGTAAGATATTAGAGCAGGACAAAGGGAAAAAAATTAACAAATGTGATATATGGACACGTCTAAAAAGTTACACAACAAATTTATGTTATCTTATATTATCCTATGTGATAAGATATATGGTATATGATATAACATAAATAACGCATGATTTATGGCACAGGGCTCACAGTGCTCAAGGTAATGCCTAATATATACAATTGCTTTTTAAATTTTGTATGGCATAAATATATCTTTTAACTTGTAATAAAAATATTACATAAAAAAATAAAACATGAAAAGTTACAAAAAGTACGTACGCACACTTTAAAACTTCCAAGTAAACCAAGGAAGGCTTTAAAAAAGTGTGTCACTTACCTGGATGTCGCAATCTCACCTGAAACTGTTCGCGCTGCACCGGCCATTGATGCTGCATTCACGTGAGTTAAGTGGCCCGAGGTTTCACATGCTGGCAATGCCAGCACCAAAATGGGATGGGTGACATATTCACAGCTCAGCCTATCAATAAAAAGAAACACTAGAATAACAATAACAACAGTGGAACGCAAAAGGAAGATGTCTTGTGATATTGGTGTCCTTTTTCATTCCGCTGTCATTACTCTGGCACCACATTGGCCATATCTGATAATCTCCTTGGACTAGGACACTGGAAGACTAGGGTTCGAATCCCAGCATAGCCATGGAAATTCACTGAGTGATCTTGGCCAAGTCACTCTCTCTTAGCCTCAGAGGAAGGCAAGGGCAACCCCCCCCCAACAAATCTTGCATTCTCTAAGCAGTTTACAATGTGTTAGCTAATTGCCCCCAACAATCCGGGTAGTCAGTTTACTGACCTACGAAAGGATGGAAGGCTGAGTCAACCTTGGAGCCCTCTGAGATCAAAACTCACAATGTTGTAGCTGCAGTACCGGCATTTAACCACCGTGCCACCAGGACAAGGAATATTCAGAGATGGTTTTGCCTGTTCCTTCCTCTGTAATATAGCCTACAGCACCTGGTATTCATTGGCAGCCTGTCATCCAAGTACTAACTGGGCTGACCCTGCTTGACTTCCAAGATCAGACAGGGTCTGGTGCCTTTCTGGTATTTAGGCTCTTAAGATCAGACAGACTGAAGCAAGGGTCGGAGGGGAATGATGCCCATACAGCCTGTCCCATATTTTACACCATTTTGTTTTTCTGGGCATGTAAAATTGAACTGGAAATTGGTGGCCATGTCTTCCTCCCCTCTCCAGGGACTGAGCACATTGTCTCTAAGGTGCTTTTCACACTTGGTTTTCTATGAGAATAAAATGACAAATACAAACAGCAGATTAAAACAAGTCATTGCAATAGAAATTTAAACTCAGTGCAAAAGGAAGTGAACTTTCATAGCCAAAGCCAAGGAGTTCCTCCATAAAATCACTATGGGAAGCAGATGTTTGTCTCTATTCACTATCCTTACAACCGGCAAAATGAATAAAAGTATATCAGATCTCACTAAAATTGCCTTTCAGATATCTGAATTGTTTAGGAAGTCTGTTAGACAATGCTAGAGCCCAGCTTCTTTTATAATAATTCTCTAAACATAAGGCAGAACCCTCCTTCCACATGTTAACAATTTCTACTCATGCAAGGAAGAGGAAAGTTACTGGCTCCTGGATTAAGGCTGTTGATACACTGCAGAAATAATGCAGTTTGACATCACTTGAACTATCATGACTCCACACTATGGAATCCTGGGATTTGTAGTTTGTTGCAGCACCAGAGCTCTCTGACAGAGAAGGCTAAATCGCTCACAAAACTACAAATCCCAGAATTCCATAGGATGGCACCATGGCAGTTAAAGCAATGTCAAAATGCATTATTTCTGCAGTGTGACTGCAGCCTAAGATGATAAATTTGGCTCCTGAGAAGATATTTAGCAAAGCTACATTAGAGTCCAGTAATTTCCACAATTTCCATTTGGAATGGTTCTAAATTATGCCTGTCTATCATATATGTAAATATATCCTTGCTGGCATAATTTAGAACCATCTTTGATCATGTGTGCTGACCTCTTTGGATTTTAAAAAAATCTATAAACCAGCTTTCTTGCATTCTGCCTTATATGCACCAGAATTGATTTTATTGGCTTCTTCTGCCAGATTGACGCCCAATCAGCTTCTGCAATAGAGTGACCCAGATCTTGCCTCCAAACCACATTTTAGGCTTTGTGCAGAATGTTGTGCAATTGCTAAAAGGGGATTTATAAAGGTTTGTTGCAGTTTCTTTTGAACTTGCACTATAATTAGATATTAATTGCTTGAATAAAGTGTGAGGGTGTGTGATCTCTTTTGTTACTTCTGTATTATTAAGGAGGTGTATAATTTGGCATATTTGTACCAGTAATCCAGGGACACCTGGCAGTTTGGTTTTTATATGCTCTCCTGTTAACTGAGTACTTGGGAATTAAAAAAAAACAAACCTTTGCCTATAATGCTGTACCTCACTTCAGCTTGCAAACTAGGTGAGCTAGTCAGGGTGGTTAAAAAAAAGAAAAAGAAAGACATGTGCCACCATGGGTATAAGCAAGCAAACCATGGGAACCAAATGTTTCAATCATTTTTCTCATATTATAAGTGGTTTTTAAAGTACTGTCCCCTCTCCCCAACTTACCGTATAAATTTGGGAAGAAAAATTAGCCTCATTGAAAGAATCTGTTTCATTGGTGCCAACACTGCTGGGATTTTTTAGTGCTAAGTCAAAACATGGGTTATTAAACTCTTTGGAGCCTAATTGGTTTTATCCAATTTGCACATTTAGGGCTCATCTACACGGGCCAAGATACCCCCTGCCTGCAGATCAGGCCTGTTCCTCCCATGTTACTTCCACGAAATGGGAGGCCGTCTAGACAGCCGCGCCAGCCTGTTGCTGTAGCCACTGCCATCACCCTCAATTTCCCATAAGCTAGAAAGCTAGCCTGCAACATGTGACCAAGACCCCTTGAATGTGACCAGTCTTGGTCACATGCTGCGGGACTCCTGCCTGCTGCAGAAGAGCCATGGTAGACCAGCAGCTGCAGCGACAGGCCAGCATGCTGGAACAGGCTCTTGCAGTCACACAGGGCCTGGTCTGATTTTTGCTGGTGGGAATGGATGAAAGCAGAGGGAGGGGTAAATGCTGTAATGAGCCCTACCCCATCTTCCCCCTGTCTTAGCCCCATCTTTGCCCCAGGGGTCATAAGGACTTCCGGGGGGGGGGGCAGAACAGGGCAAAAGCCCTGCGTTGTCAGCACTGCAGGTCTCCAAAACAGGGGCAAGACTGGGTAGATTGTCCATGTAAATAAGCCCATAGAGTGGTCAATACTATTTTGAATGGTTTCATTTTAAATTATTGTTTTAAATTATTCTAAACTGATTTTTATTGTATGCTATTCTGAGTTCCTGAGGCGTAGGGTGGGATATAATTTTTTATATATATTTTAATGAATAAACAATCAATTGTGACCCAGTTTTGTTTTTTACTCTCTTGCAGATGAGCAGGAGTGTTTCGCTCAACTGAAGAACCTCATGGCATGGAAGTCCCTCTTCTGCTAGTCCTCTCTCTGTGAAGCTTCCCGAAACAGCAGCAATTTTGTCACCTGTAGCTTTTCACCTTATAGGAGATTATCAGACGCAGCAAAAACCGCGTCAGAAGATCACAACAAGAATGGGAACCAGCGAGATTATCAGACAACGTTTTCCTTCAGCATCCTGGGGGCATAGCATGGTCATGAATAAGGTGCCCCTTTTCATTAGCAGCTTGTTCCCGTCAATACAAAAGGGAAGCCTCATCTGTGGCAGCGCTACGCCCCTGGAATGGCTGAAGGACGTGGGCGTGTAATAATGTTGCCCTTTCTGTTCCTGTTGCATTCTTCTGACGTGGTTTGGAACACTTTTTTTTTTTGCTGCATTCCACTGCATCTGATAATCTCCTTAAACACAACATTGTTAAATAAATACTGCCAAATGAGCAAATAACCTTCCAAGAGGACAATTGAGAGAACCTGGGGGGGAAATGTCACCTTTGGCATGGCTGCCATTTTTATTGCTGTGGTGCAGTGACCAAGATATGATAAATTGAACATTGAGCAGGTTTAAAATCCTATTTTATTTGTGTCCAAAAAAAAAACAACAACAAAAAAACACCACAGATTATTTGGGCCTTTAGTGAGCCACCAGGCCCAATAGCTCAGGCTTCAGGAACTTTAAAGATTACCTGATCCAGTACCAACCCACCCAGACTTTAAGGTCAGCCAGGAAACTAATTGAGTGTTAGGGAAAAGAAATGTGCCAGAAAAGCCTCCGCCCGATTTAATTCTTATGACACAGAACAATATGTTCTGAACAGAGATCAAAATGGGTATGCCCCTTTACGCCTTCTGGCAGAGAGCATTAAAAATTCCTCTATTCATGTAGTTGGCACTGGAAAATATAAAACCGAATCTATTTGAAGATGATATCACTATATATCAAACCATCTGTTAGAAGCACTGGGGTGGTAAAATAACTAAAATCTTATGGTACAGTAATGGAACTTTTATAAATGAGAGAAAAGAGAGCCAGCCTGGTGTAGCGGTTTGAGCATTGGGCTATGACTCTGAATCCACACTCAGCCTTGAAAACCCAGTGGATGACCCACTGGTTAGGTCACACTCTCTCAGCCTCAGAAGCAGGCAATGGCAAATCTTCTCTGAACAAATCTTGCCAAGAAAACCTCGTGATAGATTCACCTTTAGGGTTGCCATAAGTGGGAAACAACTTGAAGGCACACAACAACAATGAATGAGAGACCATTAAGACATCCTGTCATCAAGAGCCCTATTCAGGTCCTGCAAACTCAGGGCTCAAAGAATCATAGAATTGTAGAGTTGGAAGAGACCACAAGGGCCATCCAGTCCAACCCCCTGCCATGCAGGAAATCACAATCAAAGCATCCCCGACAGAAGGCCATCCAGCCTCTGTTTAAAGACTTCCAAGGAAGGAGACCCCACTACATTCCAAGGGAGTGTCTTCCACTGCCTAACAGCTCTTACTGTCAAAAAGTTCCTCCTCATGTTGAGGTGGAATCTCTGTTCCTGGAGCTTGCATCCATTGCTCTGTGTTCCAGTCTCTGGAGCAGCAGAAAACAAGCCTGATCCATCCTCAACGTGACATCCCTTCAAATACTTCCTCCATCCCTTTAGGGAGCCCCCCAACCGCCTGCTTTGCAAGCCTGAGGAGCCCTGCCCCCACCTCCACTATAGATGTTTGTGTTTTTCTACTATGTAGCCTACTGAAGAGCTCTGGAGAACTCCAAACACTTACATGTCACTGTGGCATTAAGACTTTATTAGATCAAACATGTATTGTCTGACTATGAATTTTGTTATTTTCTCCTAACAGCAATACAAATGTTTTTCTCCCTATGTTTTATATGTACAGGATTTTAAAAAAAAAGTTCCCTGAATGAAGATTAGCAATAAAGTAACAGAGTGATGCCTTCACTATCTCAAAACATGCATACGTTCAGGCCTTTAGCCCTTGGAGAGAAACAAGCAGGCATACTATTTTACAATTACTGTATACAGAGAAATTGGAAATATACCTCACTACCAATTAGCCTCTCAATGAGTTATGGTAGGCCATCTTTTTTTTTTCATCTAGGAACACACACACACAGTTTGAAATTTTAATTTGAAACTTGGGTGAGAACAAAAGAACTCACTCTCAAATTTTGAAGTGTCTTGCATGATGTCCAGATGAGTTATGCTGAACCTCCTTTAGCTTCTAGGATGCTTCAAAAATGGCCTACTCTTTGGAATTTTGACTTGAAATGGAACATTGTCACTTGTAAGATAACCAGTCAGTTTATGAGGCACCTACTATCACTTCCAGGTGAGTTATGACTCATCCTGCTTTTTCACTTCTATCTACAGCCCAGGCCACTGTATGTTATTTAAACTTGAATCCTGACTATGTAAATTGAACAAAATCCCAAAAAAGTCTGTCAGATGTTGGTATGACCACCATGATGTCCTAATGAGTTATGGTTGCTACACAGAGATACATACATAAGTGTTCATGCACATACACACACACGTACACACTATTATTACAGATAAGCTCTCATGGAGTGTAGCTCACTCCATCAGATATATGGAGTATGGGCAGATTATAATACAAACCCTTGGGTGCTTGGGGGATATAATTGATGGAGAGCTAGGAAACTGACATGCAAAAATAGAAACAGCTATACAGGCGTCCCTTAACATTTGCTGGGGTTTGGTTCCAGGACCCCCTGTGAATACCCAAATCTGCGAATACTCAAGTCCCATTATATGCAATGGCATAGCAAAATGGTGTCCCTTATATAAGATGGCAAAATCAAAGTTTGCTTTTGGGATTATTATTTTTTTAAGAATATTTTCAAGCCGTGAATACTTAAAACCGTGAATGCCAAATCCGTGAATGTGGAGGGACAACTGTAATTACCACGCTAATTTTAAAAAATGGCTGGGTGGTAACACAGATATCTAGTAGCTGTCATCCAAGTTAACTACTGCTTGTTAATAAGCCACAGTCCATGTATCTGTCCAGGAAAGCTTAGGTTAAATGATACATCTTAATTTTTAATTGCAAAACAATCTGTTTTTCTCTAACAGATAAGCACAAATGTTCTTTGCCCTTGAACTTGTGGCAGATGTAAGGTTTGCTATGTGGGACAACTTGAAATGGCACAGTATATGTTAAGAAGGTTATGTAATGAAAACTGCCAGGAGCTGAGTTGTGTGTGCCAAGGAAGAGCCTTGGCCCTGAGAAGTGAATCACTGTAATTTAATTGTGATTATTTTATATACTGTAATCTTTTCTTTTCCATTTGCATTACATACTGCAGGTGGAAAGCAGCAAAGAAGTACCTCAGAGTATTGCAAACAAGTTGCACAAGCCAGATGGGGAAATTCTCTCTATGAGTCCAATCAGCTCTGCAAGCTACAAGTGTCCCTGCCCTGATTTAGGCTATGGTAGAAAACTGCAAGTAAGACTGCAAGAAAATGTTGCAGAGTAGAGTGATCCAACTAGCCGCACACAACTCCAGGATACTTCATTCCTTTACTCAAAATATTCCGTTCACTCAGTCCATCCCTGCTCTCTGCTAAGCATGTTAGCTCCCGTAAGGCTGTGCCTTGGTTGTTCC
This sequence comes from Gambelia wislizenii, assembly GCA_030847615.1. Taxonomy (NCBI): domain Eukaryota; kingdom Metazoa; phylum Chordata; class Lepidosauria; order Squamata; family Crotaphytidae; genus Gambelia; species Gambelia wislizenii. The sequence goes on from JAUMIR010000001.1 coordinate 344,282,818, forward strand.
CCAAACACCAGATTATTTCTGAAGATCTGTGTATTTCTACAAACTTTTGGGTATTCTCCAAGTCTGCCAATACTAACCCACTTCTGTAAGAATGGAGGACTTTTCTCTCCATGGGAATCCACAATTGGAGAATAAATCTAGTACTATACCTAACCCCAACCCCCCCCCTACACACTCATAACTCATAAGGATCCTGGTGAATTATCTTTCAGTATCTGATTACTTACTATCCAATAGTCATGTTTTTCCTGGCAAAGCCATGGGAACTCTGATGGCTTCTCACACCATCCTGTCCTGGAAAAATCATGGATTGAATGGCCCCACCCTGCCTGATAACAACATTTTGATTTTACAACAATGTAATCATTGGGTTTTCTTGGCAAGATTTATTTGGAGGAGGTTTGTCCTTGCCTTCCACTTAATTTGAGAGAGTGTGAATTGCCCAAGGTCACCCAGCAGGTTTATATGTCTGAGCGAGAATTAAAATCTGGAGGGTTGTCTAGATGATGGGAAAAAACTTCAATGAATGTGAGGGTGATACCTTTTGTCCCAATGGGATCCCACTGTGAATTGATGAATTCAAAAGGAGGGGGGAACACCTAATACTCTGTGGGGAAAGCCTTTGCAGCTTTCCTCAAACTTTTAAAAATACCTCATAGGAAATGTGCATTCCTGCTTGTTGGGATAAGCAATGCAAATATTTGCTCAGTCTAGAGAAGGCAGAGCTGACTGTCTGATTGTTTGGATGTGCGTGGAGGCAGGTGTGCCATAAGGTGCCTGGAAGGGCACCCCATCATGGGCTTTTTAACTTGCTTTTTTTAAGTCCCCCAAAAGGCAGTGCCTGGAGACAATGCGGTTTTGTGCAGGGGGGGGCAATCAGAGGAGAGACTGAAGGTAAGAATCTGGAAACAACAGGCAGCCACAGCAAGGAAGAGAATGAGAGAGCCGCCAGCTCTTTGCCCATCCTGGCAGTGGCAGTGGGAGAAGGAAGAGGAGAGCAGTTCATCCTGTCCCTTTGCAGCCAGAATTGGAGGCCACCGGAGGGATGGGCGAAGATGCAAGATGACCAAATGCAAGGTGAAGCCAAAGCCAACAGAAAACAGAGCCAACTAATTCTAGTTTTATCCCTATCTTCCTATCTTGCAACGGCATTGCAGTAAAAGGCCTTAACATAAGCATCTAACGGAAGACTAGTATCTTCTCATACTTTAGTAGGCTTCTATACTATTATACTTAATGTTCTTCTGGGAGAGAAATGGTGCCATTCTATAGACTGGGCACAAGTAGGGAGGCAAGCAAGAGTAGTCTGGCTGGGGATACCATGAGCTGGAGACAGCACTTTTCCTAATGCTCCCCAAAGAGACTCACCTGGCATCTACACTGTAGTCTTTTCCTTACCCAGTGAAGACCTTTTCTTTTCACCAGTGTCTTTTAGTCCTTAAGGTTGTAGTTGTTGTTGTTTTGTTTTGTTGCTTTGTTCCTGATCTTTTTTAGCTCTCGGTGTTTTTACATGATGAACACAATAAGGGGGAAATCAGCAGTTATAAAAAGTTGGATAAGTATTTTAAGGTCCACCGCTGGCAGGAAATAAATTTTTTATTGAATGACACAACATGTTTTGAAGATGAGATCCCCTTCCTCAAGGAGGTGAGCCAAACAGACCACCTTAAGCTTGTAAAAATAACCTTTAAAGATCACAATTTCTTACCGGTACTTGTTTCAGATGATGTCAACAGAAGATCTAGACTGAAACATTGTTGTTTCCTGCACTTCAAATAGAACAATTCTAGTTTCTTTTGTGTTGCAAAACTGTAAGATTTTGATTTTGAAAACTGATTTTTACTTGCCGCTTATATTAATTAGCTACACTTTCAGGGTTGGTATCATACGGATAGGTGGTTAAACCACCCATTTATATAACATCCAAATCTCCTTTCTAACAGCATCTACTGCTCTACATTTCCTTATCAATAAAGGTATATATATATATATATATATATATATATAGTATATTCCACAGGTTAGCGTAAGAGGGGCGCTCCAAAAAGTGATACAACATCTCAGGCTCGGCCAAATTGATCACCAACAATGGTCTGCCCTGTCCTCACATTGGGAGGCATGGAGATGCACTATCCACAATGCTGCAGCCTTATTTGAGAACTCACGCTGAACAAGTCTTGAAGAGAAATGACAACGCAGAAAGAATCCCAACCCAAAAACATCACGTAAGGAGACCTTCTGCTGTGTTTTCTGCAACCAGACTTGTTTATCTTGGGTTGGCCTTTTTAGTCATCAGCGCGCTTGCAGAAAGCATGGGATGAGTCCTTCCTGAATCTTCATTTGCGAAGAAAAACCAGAGATTCCAGCGTATAAGACGCCCCCCCCCATTTTTAAGTTGAAATATAGAGTTTGGAATATACTCGCTGTATAAGACTACCCCTCCTCCTCTACCTCTCAGATCTCCTGCCCCCCCCCCGTCCAGCCAGCCACCCCTCCACCCTTCCTGAAGCTGTGATGGGGTGCCCGATTGCAGCTTTGGGAAGGATGGTTGGTGGTTGGAAAGCCTGCCCCCCACCAGCCAGCCAACTCAGAAGTTTGGCTGGCAAGGGTCTCCCCAGCCAGCCAGCCAAAGCTCCATGTTTCATCTTGTCTTTCATAACTTTGGCTGTAGATGATGGAATAGTTTGTGAAATTAAAGGACTGAGAACAGCTAAAGAAGCATGGGATACTTTGAAAAATCTCTGTGGTGTTCAATCTTTGGAAAGTAAGGTTGCATTAATAATGAAGTTGGTTAATATGAAGCTATCAAATCCCAAATTTTTGAATGAGCACATTAATGATTTTAGAGCCACATTGGCAGACTTGCAAACTCCTGGAGAGGAAATCCCCAAAACTATGCAAATGGAAATCTTCCTGGCAAGTTTACCAAAATTCTACAATCCCATAATAAATACCTTGCAATTAAAGAATGATTTAACTCTACCAGAAGCTTTTATTCAGATAAGAAAGTTTCACCATAGACAAAACTTGATGCAAAATGATAAGTTTGAATCCAGAAATTCTAATTTTAAGCAACAGGCTAAGTTGGCTGAAAAGAAACCTTATTTTAAATGGACTGCTTTTCTTCTCTTCTGAGCTAAATGGAGGGCAATTTAACACTTCAAAGGCAAGGCAGTCATTCTCACAGCAGGGGAAAGGATTTGCTGGGAAAACTGCCCGGCGTATAAGATGACTTTTGAGGAGATTTTCAAGGGTTAAAAAGCAGTCTTATACACTGGAACATACGGTGACAGATTATTCTGCAAAATGCCTGATGGTTATTCTGCCTGGCTGAAGGGAGAGGTTTTCTCCCCTGGCTTGGCAGTGCTGCCTCCACCCAGCCGCCCATTGCAGGAAGAGGTGCTTGAAGTGAGTGGATAGAGAGAGTGGAAGAGGTGCTGCTGAGCCAGGGGAAGGGAGAAAACCTCTACCTTCAGCTGGGAACTTGCCTCCTGAGCTTTAAAATGGCCACAGTGGCAGTGGCAGCAGCAGTGGGCGAAAATCCACAGGGACAATAAAGACAAGTACCTGATGTCCTGCAGAAAATAAATTCTGCACAGGGTTTCAGGGCAAAGGTGGCGGCACAGGGGCAGGACTCTATTTGGACTTTTGGCCCCACATGTAGACAAGCCCTCAGAAGAGATAGAATAGCACACTATGCTGTTATAGCACTATTATTCCACTTTAACTATTCTGGTTGCCTCCTGTGGAATCCTGGGATTTGCAGTTTAGGGTGGGACATTTAGAACTCTGAGCCAGTGAGCTCTTAGGCCTCAAACCCTACAATTCCACAGGAAGCAGCCATAGCAGTTAAAGTGGAATAATAGTGCTATATAGTGTCAGCCTGACCATTCTCTGGAAGGTTGCCCACAGCTGGGATGCTGCTACAGAGAAAGTCCTGTCATGTGTATCCATCAGCCTAGCCTTATCTGGTGGTGGGATTTGAAAGATGGCCTCCACTGATGATCTTAGATTTCAGGCAGACTCATATGGGAAGAGGAGGAGGAGGTCTTTCACATATTCTGGCCCCAAGCTATTTATCTATCCTCTCATAACTCAGTCATGGCTACTGTCCTCTGTTACCACATACCACCACCTCATCACCATCCCTGTGTTGCGCCTTTACATAATTAAATCAGCAAGGCCAAGTACATAACATCCCAGTCTATGCAGATAATGAGCTAATTGTGCAGCACTCATCTGATTACTTCATTTCATTCCAGGAGCAAAACATCTGCATGTTTGTCTGTAGGCTGGCACTGGTTTTTCTTTTTTCTAAGTGAATGAATGAGTCAACATAATTTTTGCTGGTTTTGAGTAAATACCAATTAAATTTGCCACACCTGTATACCCCCTCCAACTTTTTCCCAGCATATGAGTTTTATACATCTATACCTGTATATCACAGTTTGGGACAGCTACAGTTTGGGTAGACTAGAGTTTAGGCATGGCTTTATGCATAAAAGGACATGAAACAGATGTATAAAAATAGGAAATCATAACTCTCAGATGAGAGATGTGTAACGTGAGGTTTAAACTTAAGGCAATGAACATAAAGCAATAAAACTAGATCAGGAAACGTTGAGGGTTTTGCTTAGGTCCAACCAGACAGCTAAGACAAGCTTGGGGTTCAGACAGGGATCCATGAGCTTAAACAACAGGAGTACAATTACTTTGGTGTCAGAAGGAAACACCTGGATTTTTTATTTCAGGGTCTTTGGGAGATGGGTATCCTAAATTAAACTTCTGTTTTTGACAATGGACACATGCAATTATTGCACATGTGATTATCTGATACAAAGGTAAAAATGTACAAGTAAGGGGGGCCTAACTCATGAGCACCTGGAACTTTTGAAATACAGTCATAATAGGTTTGGAGAGAAAAGTTATATACTGTAAGAGTGTCGATCATGTTAGTCGTGGTTCTCTCCTGCCTCCAGGCTCCACTCCTGATAATCTGCTGTAATGTAACTCTTGTGTGTTCTGAACTTTGTTGCAATGTATCATGGTGGCTTTGTTTTATTCTGACTCTGAAATAAACTTTGCCAAAACTGCTTCTGCAGGAGCTGTGTTGTTCATCTCAGCGGGTGCCCTGGAAACCTTAGGGGTGCAAGGAGGGGGCAGCCAGGCGACTATCAGTAGGAAACTCTTCATGAATTGGACTCTGGTGTGGAGAATATTTGATGTATTTCAGATATAATAACAGAGCTTTCTTATAGTGGAAAATGTTCATAATCCTTTCATGAATGGTCATCTTCTTTTTAACTGAAGTTCTTGTTCTCTTAAATTAGCCAGGTCTTGAAAGAACTACAAGGCTACATTTTCAGTAATGGGAAAAAGAGACATCTAACCAAAAGATCATTGACAAAGTATTCATGCCTCTGTAGATATTGGATGGAGTCCAGTTCATTAGTACCTATCCTGTTGCTTAGGTCCATTGACTGAATTGTTTAATGGTGAGTCAGCACCTAAGTAATTCTAATTGAATTAATGGCTCTATTTTAGTTGGGGCTAACAATAGGATTTAGGTCATTGTATAACAAAACCAAAAACAATTAATAATAAGAAAGCCAGCCTCTTGCACCATTCTACAAAGCAGATCTTAATTGTGCAAATATTCAGAGCAGTCACTATACTATCCTAGGTTTATATGAAGCTACTTAATTGTGCAGAAAGCAGGTCTTGTATTAAATACTCCTAGATGAGGTAAAGCACTTGTGAGATGATAAGTGCAAAACATGCAGGATACAACACTATTAGTAGTGGAACATGGGAAGCTGTCTTATACCAGTTTAGATGGTGTCCATCTACCAAGTATCATTCACTAGTCTGGTACGAGCTTTCCAATTTCTCCAAGTTCAACTGCTACCTGGCTTTTTTGACAAGAGGTGCCAGGCATTGAACCCAGAACTTCTGAACTTCTTGGGAGAAAAGCAGAATATAAATTCAATCAATCAATCAATCGATCGATCAATTGATCTGTGTGCCAGGCATGTACTTTGCCTTGGAGCTTTATGCTTAAATCAACTTCCTCTTCCTCCTCTCCTGCCTTTTTCTGAGTCTGAGGCTCAGGGCAGCTTATGAAAATTAAATTAGGTCAATTTAAAAAATAAATCATTGTACAGAACTTTTAAAATATCATGTAATTAAACTGTCAATAAAAAGGAAAATCAAACCGTTAAAAAGAAGAATAACAAATATAACAACACAGCACATGAAATGCTTGTTCCCCTAGTCCTAGACAGAGTAGACCCACTGAATCAATGGGAACTTGGTAAGTCAGCACATAGGTAAATTTCATTAAAGCAGCTATAGTTGGAACTAACAATTTGATATAGGCATCATTCTTCCTCCCTCCCCCCAACATACTGTTGTGTGGTGTTAACACACAAAAAAAAACATTGCATCCACCATTAATTAAGTAATACTACTACATTGATAAGAAGAATGGATTTCATATTCTGTTCTAGGTCTTGGGAATTAGAATGGAAGTTGGAACATGTCTAGGTGGCCATATGTTTGTAGAGACCCTGCAGCTACCATGTACTCTAGCTGACCTAATTTGGCAAGGACAGCCCCAATTAATCCTCTGTCATCCTACTTTTTCAGCTGCCTTTAAAATGTCCCAGTTTCTCTCTGCTCCTTCCCTTCCCCCCCTTTGTCCTCAGTTTACTTCAGCTGCTGCAAACTGCTAAAGGAGTTTGCATTCAATTAACTCAGCAATGGGAGAAGAGAGGGGAGTGGAATCTTGAGCTTCCCAGTAGGCTCAGGTAAAAGCAAACTGCTGCAGCCTCTTCTAGCATGTGCGCTCTTCCTTATTAATCATTTTTGCCATCTTGACCACACTTTGATTTTGCTTGGCCGTATATGTCCCAGTTTTCATCTGTGAAATGTTGGTGGGTATGAGCTACACACACAGCTACATACTTGTCAGTCAGGACTCCAAAATCAACAACTTTGCTTATTCAATGCTGTCTCTTGGCATGTGTTTTTTTAAAAAAAAAAAAAAAGAATGGAAGCAGTGTGGTTGGGAAAGGATTCAGAGATATAGGCTGGGTAATAAAACCTGTGAAGACAAGACAAAGCTGAAGCCACATTGAGATGAAAGAATACAGTTAGTACTTGGGCAGAGGTACAAATCATTGCCATTAAGCAATGACATTTCTGGAAAGAAGGGAAGGAGGAGAGAGAATGAGAGAGAGAGAGAATACATGCTTTGAAATTATGTATTTGTTCGGCTGAGTCTTTGTGTCATGTTTTATAGCCTCATAGATCTCTTGAGGTATCGTATAAAAGTTTCTCACAGTAAAATCACTTTCAAGTCTAGGATCTGGTGACAGAATTATTCTGGCAACACTTCCTATCCTCTCTCACCCTCCTGTTAGCCTTTGTCCAGTTGTGACTTGCAGCAGCGTCAGTGAAGCAGTGGATCCACTCTGGGATTGAACCTGACCTTTACATGAGCTATCCAAAGTGCTGACCTCTACCCCCATGTAGGTTCAGTACCCTGGACAGATCCTTTAACATTCAGGCTAACTTTAAAGCTCCGCAGTGACAGGGAAGCCGCAGGTACCACTGCTTTGGTCACTGCCTACTAGGCAGCAGATCCCATTTATGACTTTGGAGACATGGAGAGGAGTTAAAACTTGCTCAGCTCATGATGAAAATTAATCTTATTTCGTGATCTATCTTTGAAGGTAATCTTCCTTGGTTCAAGTCTGTGGGTGGGATGGCCCAAGACAGAAATATTATACCATATACATCATAGGGTTATTTTGCTGTGAAATATTATACCATAGACCGCAGAGGGTAATTTTGCTGTTGCTGTTTTTAAAAGAAATCTCTATTTTTTTCATACTGTGTCATAAAACTCAAACTATTTGCAATTATCAGGAGTAATAACTGGTGGCCCTAGGACTGTGAAGGGGACTCAGGATTATGATTTTTCTGGAGCAATGATGGGTGTTATTTTTAAAAACTATCCTGATGTCACCTACTTAAAATTAAAACATCAGCAAAACCTATACACACTTTGGCACCCAAATTCATGCATAGCCACACCACTGTCTAGAATGGGCTCACATGTACATTATTCCTGTATGACAATTTGTTTGTAAAATTAACTCGTGGGATCACTTTCATGGACGAAAATACCTAGCATCTTTGGAAGTACCACTTGGAAAACTCAGTGAACATTTACTATTTATTATTATTATTATTTATTTGTGCAACTTCTATGCTGCCTTTCTCCCAAAGTGGAACCCAAGGCAGCTCACAAAACAATTAAAATCACAATTAAAAGCAATTAAAACATACACAATAAAAAAGAGATAAAAACAGCATAAAAACATACCCCAATAAAAGTCACAATTATATGCCAAAGGTTTGCTTAAACAAAAATGGTTTTGCCTGCTGGCGAAATGACAACGGGGGGGGGGGCAGCCTAGCCTCCTGTAGGAGGTGTTCCAAAGGGCGGAAGCAGCCACCAAGAATGCTCTCTCTCATGTCCTCACCAAGCAAGCCTGTGATGGTGGGGGGACCGAAAGAAAGCCTCCCCCTGCAGATCTTCAAACTCTTGCAGATTCGTACAGGGAGATAAGATCTTTCAGATAGTCTGAATTTGTGTACACTTCCACTACTCTTAGTTCCAAGCATTCTGCTTTTGATGCTGAGCATGTGCTGAAGAAACAGTAGCAGAAGACAAGAACATGGATTTATCCTAAGCCTCTACTGGAGCACAGCCATGGCTCTTGCATAGTGTATTGCACCAAAAAGGCTTTCTCCACCAATGAATTGGGTTACTCGTTCAAACTTTCCAGTAAGTAACATGCTGGTTTATCCAGTCCAAAGATCTAACAGGTAACAGTACTAGTGCACAAAGATGAAGGCTGATTCTCTGATAATGCTGTAGGGAAATGAAGCAGAGAGGAGGCGCAGGAGAGAATGCAAGCTGTTTTGAAAGAGATTGCCTGGGGCGCAGCACACTGCAGGTTGTGTGGGTTGCTGCAAGAGGTGTGTATATATAAATCAAGCTGGTACAGAGATTAGCAGAGAAAGTCTTCGTTCTCCCCCCAGGTAGAGCAGCAGTGAGGTGGAAAAATCAAATCTAGAGGGCTCTGTTGGCAGACAGCATGCCTCCCCAGTCGGGTGTCAGTGTGGGAAAGCCAGAACCTGATTCTGGCGCTGGACAACTTTTCACCTGGGCAGAGATAGCACTCCGTTCTGGCAAAGGCAAAGCCAAACAAGAGAAATGGCTAGTCATCAACAGGAAGGTCTATGATGTCAGCCAATTCTTCTGGCGGCACCCTGGAGGAATGAGTGTCATCAGCCACTATGCAGGACAAGATGCCACGGTGAGATTTTATGGTGGTCTGGTCTGTTTGGAAGGGCCAGAATCCAGTGTCAGAGGACATGTGTGTTGCATGAGCATGGTCCCAGTTTCATCTCCCATTATCTCCCAGAATTTCCAGCAGCAACCCTGGAGCATTGCCAGTGCAGAGGTTACTGCCTGTTTTAGGTTGGATGGACCAGTGGTCTGAAACAGTATAAGGCAGCTTCACATCATTATTACACTCACTTTGCAGTTTTCTAGGACTATAGAGGAGAAGGGTACTAAGATTTAGAAGATGGTTAAGAACAAACATGGAAAACCATCCCAGGTGAAGAAGCTTGTTAAAAGGGCAGAGATGAGTGAAATGATAGTCTGTGAGCCCAGTTACTGTATTGAAGAAAGGCAGCTAACTGGCTACAGTCCTGCACACATTGGGGTATTTAAATCCCACTGCCTTCCATGTAAAGTTTTTAATTTTTTTTATTTTTTATTTTATTTTTATTTATTTTATTTTTTATTTATTTATACCACGCTCTTCAGCCACAAGGCTATCAGTTGTGGTCCTGGGCATTAAGGCGTCTCCAAAACACATTTACTCACAAGCAGGCAAGATTTAACTGGCAACTCTAATAAGAGAAATTCCATTTGGGTGTGTCTTCTCCACTCATGTATCTGTGGTTACCTACTTGGGAAAAGCCAAAAGATTCAAAGTTAATGCCAATGAAATTTCTCAGTGTTTTGAGCATTTGCACTGATAGGTACTCCTAACGTTGCAGACACAACTGTGTGTTTTGTTATAGAGTCTCTTCCATTCCTAGGATGTGTTTACAAGAAATGAAATGTTCTAATCTGTGGTGTTTCAGTGAAGCAACTAGTAAGCCCCTTCTGTGTCAATGCCACCTGAGAGCAAGAGTAATCTGCAGAAGGGGTGTGACATTTCAAGTTTATTTCACCTCACCTGTTGAGGAAATGACATTGGTGTTAATGCAGTGGTTTGTGTTTGATTACCTCAGATTTTATTGTTTTTCTTAAAAAAATAAATACAGCAGTAAAATGAGTTCTGAATTTAGCTTGGTGAATTTAAGCTTAACACATGAGAACAGGCACACACAGTACTCTGTTGCTAGAAAGATATAGATTCTGGTGCCCACAAATTAACATTTGCATTCAAAATGGATAAAGCAGGATTTGATTTCAATTTGTGCTCATTTCCAAAAGGCACATTCAACCTTGCATTCTGCCTGGAGCTTTCTGTCTGTCTAGGGAGAAAAATCCAGGTAGAACTAATGTACTTCCAGGCAGAAAGTGCCTCCTGATACTTCTACCACTGCTTTGTTGGTATAAGTGACAATGGAACTGCAGCTGACATTCATGCTTTCTGGGAGCCTTATATTCTGTTATGTTCCATCTACCGCAGCCTGAGAAAGCATAGTTTTGGGGGCAGGAAAATGCTTGTGAGCTCCTCTACTTTTCTCTGCAATTTTGTTAAAAAGAAGAAAGTATTGTCTGTAAATTGCACATCTAGACTGACTGAAAACCTGGATTTTGTTCTTGTTCTTTTCAATTTTATACTAGGTTAAAATAAATCAACCTGCGGAGCAGGTATAAAAAGTCTCTGTACTGGGAGCTGACAGAAAATATTCTGGGATAAACAAAACATGTATGGATCAGAAACATTGGAAAGAACAGGAACAAAATCAGGGACTTTCTGGTCTTTTTATATCAGTCTGAATGCACCCCTTCTGGTCTTTCAAATCAGTCTGGATATGCCCGAGGTGGGGATAGGGAGCCTTACTTTCTATATGATTCTCCACTTCTCCCACTTTGCTTTTTGCTCAGTGATTTGATCTGCAGTTTCCTTGCTGCCAAACTCTGAAAACTGCTATTTCAGTGGCTCCCATGCATTTGTTTTAAACGAGCTTGGAGGTTATTGTTGCTGTGCTAATGCCACTTTAAGAAGCAACTGATCAAATTCTTCCCCACCTCTACAACATGATCAGAAAGTTTAAGTCACTGTTGTGTGCCTTCAAGTTGTTTCTGACCCTAATGTGAACCTATCACAGGGGGGGGGGGGGTTGGCAAGATTTGTTGGGAGAGTTGCCTTTGCCTTCCTTTGAGGTTGAGAGAGTGTGACTTGCCCCAAGCTTGCCAACTGGGTTTCCATGGCCAAGTGGGGATTCGAACTCTGGTCTCCAGAGTCATAGTCCAATGTTCAAACAAATATGATAAAACAATTTTGTCACATTTCTAGTACAATTGCATTTCATCAGAACTGAGGTGAAGTACCTTTTTAAAAAGCAAACTGCAAAGTTAAAATGAGTAACATCAGTCCTGAAGTTATTGCAGATAGGGTAGGTTTGCCAAGTGCAATACAGTCTCCTGTAACTTTAATGGTTTTGTAGAAAAGGGAATTGCAACAAGTGTTGCTTGCTATTCCTTTGTCTGCACAACTATTAAAGATACAGGAATTCTGTGCTGTATTTCACCTGGCAACCCTAGGAGTGTGCTATGAGGAGGGGGTGGGTTGTCTCCATAACAATTCTGGCCCTGCAAATGAAAATTTCCTTCAGTTCCTAAATTTCTAGTATTCTAGTAATAAAATTGTTCAGACCTAGAACAGTTTGACTTGCTGTGTTCATATTCCCTTGGGAATTTTGCCTGCCCCTTTTCTTTGGATGCCTAAACTATTGTTTTCAAATGCTCAACTAAAGTTTAAATTACTGCAATACAGACTAGAAATTTGGTGACTGAAGTCAAATTTCATGGTGGTGATGGTGGTGCAGAATTCTTAGGGGTGGGGGGCAATGCCCTCGTTTTGCCATGGTAGAGATACTGACAAAATGCACTATGGGATCAACTGGACCTGGATTTTCTTTGTTCTGAAGCAGCAGAACCCATTCCTTTGCACTACTGAACAAGCTTGTCCCAACAGGGTCTGTGGGTGTGTGGGAAGGACCCACTGCTCCTGAAATTTATGAAGATATTTACATGCCAGCCTTGGAAAAAAGATAGACGGTTCTGAAAGAAATGCAAATAAAGGCGAAGAGAGAAGCAGCATATTTTTGTATATGTGCATGTGCACCTCCCTGGTAGTTGCTTCTTAGAAGCCAGCAAAATCACAGCACCACTTTAGCCAGAATGTGACTTTGTACAGAAGTGCCTTGTAGAAGAATGTACATTATTTGTGAATAATTTGTTCCTCAAATCCATTGGTATGGGGAAAAGATCCAAAAGAGCACTCTGCAGGTTACAGAGCTGATGAGAGTACTGGATCTGCCAAAACACATGTAAGGCAAACCATGTTTGCTTTGTGCATCACTAATTGGAGGCACCATATGAGGAGGACAGCATTAGGGGAAGCAATTAAGGAGTTGGTAATGGTGGGGCCAAAAGTAGATTGCCCCAAATGCATGCCACACACGAGGATGGCAATGATGATGACTGCTACTCCTTGTCATTACCTTTATCTTCTCCTTAGCAAACAGGCAACAAAGACTAACAGTAAATGGCAAAACCCTTTCTGGAAACTACGGGACAAAATAGCACTGCACTAGGGAATGTATAGCAAGCAGAGGGACATTTCCACCTTCCCCAGCAACATCTCTTCCACCACCCTTGACCTCATTTGCACATTGTTCTGTCCACACTTGCAAAAACGTTGTGCTGCTATTCTGTTACCGTATATTCCGGCGTATAAGACGACCCGGCGTATAAGACGACCCCCCCAATTTTTAAAGTAAAATGCAGAGTTTGTGATATATTCGCCCTATAAGACGACCCCCCTCTTCCAACGCATAGCCCCCGCATGCCCCTCCTGGGCTCACTTCCAGGAGGTAGCGCAGGAGGAGGATGCGGAGGCTGTGCGCCCAAAAGGGGCACGTTCGCCCCTTCTCCCCACCTTCCAGGAAGGTGGGAAGAAGGGGCGAATCGCGGTTTGGCCACGCAGCCTCCGCATGCCCCTCCTGCGCTCCCTTCCAGGAGGGAGCGCAGGAGGGGGATCCGCAGGCTGTGCGGCCAAACGGGGCTTTGGGGAAGGGGGGAGGCTGGGCGGAGGGTGGCAGGGGGGAAGGGGCTTCGCAGCCACCCCCCCTCTCCAAAGCGAGCCTTTGGGGAAGGGGGGTGGCTGGGTGGAGGGTGGCAGGGTGACAGGGAGTAGGGGGCTTCTAAGCCCCCCTCCCTTTCGGGAGGGGGGTGGATGCGCGGGGGATGGGTGGGGGGAAGGGAGGAGGGGGCTTCTCCGCCACCCCCCTCCCTGAAAGCGCATTTCTGCGGCTTTCAGGGAGGGGGGTGGATGCATGGGGAGTGGGCAGCCGGAAGAGAGGAGGGGGCTTCTCCGCCACCCCCCCTCCCTGAAAGCGCGTTTCTGCGGCTTTCAGGGAGGGGGGTGGATGCATGGGGAGTGGGCAGGGGGAAGGGAGGAGGGGGCTTCTCCGCCACCCCCCCTCCCTGAAAGCAGCGGTTCCGCTGCTTTCAGGGACGGGGGTGGATGAGCGGGGGGTGGATGAGCGGGGGGAAGGGAGGAGGGGGCTTCTCCGCCCCCCCACTCCCTGAAAGCAGCGGTTCCGCTGCTTTCAGGGACGGGGGTGGATGAGCGGGGGGTGGGCGGGGGGAAGGGAGGAGGGGGCTTCTCCGCCCCCCCACTCCCTGAAAGCAGCGGTTCCGCTGCTTTCAGGGACGGGGGTGGATGAGCGGGGGTGGGGGTGGGGGAAGGGAGGAGGGGGATTCTCCGCCCTCCCACTCCCTGAAAGCAGCAGTTCCGCTGCTTTCAGGGAGGGGGGTGGATGAGCAGGGGATGGGCGGGGGAAGGGAGGAGGGGGATTCTCTGCCCCCCCACTCCCTGAAAGCAGCGGATCCGCTGCTTTCAGGGAGGGGGGTGGATGAGCAGGGGGTGGGCGGGGGAAGGGAGGAGGGGGATTCTCCGCCCCCCCACTCCCTGAAAGCAGCGGTTCCGCTGCTTTCAGGGAGGGGGGTGGATGAGCAGGGGGTGGGCGGGGGAAGGGAGGAGGGGGATTCTCCGCCCCCCCCACTCCCTGAAAGCAGCGGATCCGCTGCTTTCAGGGAGGGGGGTGGATGAGCAGGGGGTGGGCGGGGGGAAGGGAGGAGGGGGATTATCTGCCCCCCCCACTCCCTGAAAGCAGCGGATCCGCTGCTTTCAGGGAGGGGGGTGGATGAGCAGGGGGTGGGCGGGGGAAGGGAGGAGGGGGATTCTCCGCCCCCCCACTCCCTGAAAGCAGCGGTTCCGCTGCTTTCAGGGACGGGGTGGATGAACGGGGGGTGGGCGGGGGGAAGGGAGGAGGGGGATTCTCCGCCCCCCCACTCCCTGAAAGCAGCGGTTCCGCTGCTTTCAGGGACGGGGTGGATGAACGGGGGGTGGGCGGGGGGAAGGGAGGAGGGGGATTCTCTGCCCCCCCACTCCCTGAAAGCAGCGGTTCCGCTGCTTTCAGGGAGGGGGGTGGATGAGCAGGGGAAGGGAGGAGGGGGATTCTCCGCCCCCCCACTCCCTGAAAGCAGCGGTTCCGCTGCTTTCAGGGACGGGGTGGATGAACGGGGGGTGGGCGGGGGGAAGGGAGGAGGGGGATTCTCCGCCCCCCCACTCCCTGAAAGCAGCGGTGCCGCTGCTTTCAGGGAGGGGGTTGGATGCACGGGGAGTGGGCAGGGGAAAGGAGGAGGGGGCTTCCTAGCCACCCCCCCAAAGCCGCGGTTCCGCGACTTTCGGGAGGGAGGGTGGAAGCGCGGGGGGGGGGGCGGGTGGCAGGGAGGAGCACTTTGCTTCACCCCCTGCCCGATCTCCTGCCTCTTCGCTCCATTTGCGAAGAGGCAGGAGATAGGCAGGCAGGTGAAGCAAAGTGTATCCGGCGTATAAGACGACTGTCAATTTTGGAGGGCACTTTTGAGTGCTCAAAAGTCGTCTTATACGCCGGAATATACGGTATTTCCCTCCTCAGTGGGTTTTCTGCAATAAGAAAACAGGTGGAGACAGGGAGTGCTGGGAAGAGATGGACTGATTACAAATCAACAGTGATCTCATCAGGAACCTTGTGAAATGGAGGGAGATGGGCTGTGGTGATGGCTCAGGGAAGTCTTCTCTGGAGAAATTCCTAGAGGGGAAGAACAAGTGCCAAAGAAGTGCGCAACTGAGAGTACTTCCCAACTTGAAGGCTCAGGAGGCGACTGCCACACTTCAGTTACTCACTTTGCAGGAGGATGGGATAATAATAATAATAGGATAGTCTCCCACATTTTCTCAGTTGTTCTTCCATCTTTTCTCACACTGAGGAAAGTGCAGTACAGGCTTTCTGCCTTGGTGGAGATGCCCTCTGCTTTACTCTTCTGCCTTTTCCAAGAAGTGCATTTTTAATATTGGCAGCAGTGTTTTGAGAGTGTGAGTTGTTCATCACATTTCCCTGGGTATCCATGGGAAGAACAATGAGGACCAGCAAAGCAGATGAGGTGCGGGGGGGGGGGGAGCCACCATTTAGTGACACTCATTTCTTCTTTCCTGTTCTACCTTCCCAAATTTTGCAGCACATGGCTGCCAGGCGAATCTTGGGGCAGAGGGATAGGAAGGAGGTTGTAGAAAGATAACTCATCCCTTAGTTATTCTCCAGACATTTTGTTCAGGTTCTATGATTTCATACCTGTTGACCTCCCCATCTATAGATTGAAGTGGAAGCTGCTCAATGAGGCCTTTTTGTTGTTTGACTAGCTTCAGAGAGCCTGGGGCAGCGAGATACACCATCTATTCAGTGGCAGTTCAGGCGCTGATGTTAATGGGATGGTGAATTGGCTCCAGGTTTTAGTCTGAACTTTAAAGTAGTGCTAAATCCAGTTTTGGGGATGAGGTTCAGCACCTTGGACAGCCCCTTTAAAGTCTGGACTAAAACCTAGAGGAGATTTCCCATTCCCCACTAGCAGGGATGCCACCAACTAGCACTGTTTATACAGGGGGTGCCACCACCGCTCCTTATGTGTTTAGGATCCCTAAGGATAGGGGCAACAGGCAACCTTTCTCCCCAAGATGAAATTCACAAGTCATTTGTCCCTTCCCTGGAGAGCATGGCCCTCTGAAGCAATCCCTCTGGTTTTGTCCCCCTTGGTAGTTGCCTAGAAGCCAGCAAAATCACAGCACCTCTATAGCCAGCATGAGCTTGCCCTGTTTTCCTTCTCCTTCTCCTGCTTCTTCTTGCATCCCACTTTGCCATCTTATTCTTAAATATGCATAGTTTCACCTAATTGGAATAGAGTTACAGAATCATAGAGTTGGAAGAGACCACAAGGACCATCTGGTCCAACCCCCTGCCATGCAGGAATACACAATCAAATCATTCCTGACAATGGTCATCCAGCCTCTGTTTAAAAACCTCCAAAGGAGACTCCACCACACTCCGAGGCAGTGTACAGTATTCCACTTCCGAACAGCTCTTACTGTCAGGAAGTTCTTCCTAATGATTAGGTGCAATCTCTTTTCCTGTAGTTTGAGTCCATTGCTCCGTGTCCTAGTCTCTGGAGCAACAGAAAACAAGCTTGCTCCCTGTTCAATATGACATCCTTTCAAATATTTAAACATGGCTATCATGTCACCTCCTAACTTTCTCTTCTCCAGGCTAAACATACCCAGCTCCCTAAGCCACTCCTCATAGGGCATGGCTTCCAGGCCAGAAGTCCAGAAGTCCTTGTGGAAATAAAGATCCTCACCACTAGGCTGGTGACTTCTGGGTCAGTGAGACTGTGCATCCCTTCCAGGTCATAGGTTGAATTAAGCGGAGTTATCCAAGGTTTTGAAGGCTAACCCCCAAAGGTACAAAATCTTGGATAGCCCCTGTAAATTTCAGACTAAAATCCAGAGCAGAACATAGAACCACCATCCTCCACTGCTGCAGGGTTATTGTGAATTGGAAAGGTTATGTGTGGTGGTGGTGGTGGTGAGCAGCTAATAGGAATTGTGTTGGAAATCAGTACTATAGAAATTTAGGTGGAGCAGATAGACTGGGAAGAACACAAAACACAGGAAGGAAGAAGAAAAGGAGATGAGAAGAAGCCACAGAAGCACAGAAATGTGAGTGATATTTATTTGACCACCAGCCCAAACTCCACAAGAAACTATGATTACACAATCACACACAGACACACATCATTGCATTTGAGTCCCTTGCGCTATGAAGAAGCCTTAGGAATTGTGTTCTTGCTCCTGGATCAATCAGGATATTGTATTTGTTGCTTAAACACAATTTGCCACTCTGAATGTCAAAGTTTGTTTCCTCAGCGTAGTGTTCTTCTCCCTTTCACACCTACATCTTTGTCTGTTTCTTAGGATGCTTTCACAGCTTTCCACAAGAATGAGGATCTAGTAAAGAAATACCTGAGTTCACTGCTAATTGGAGAACTGGCACCTGATCAGCCCAGCTCTGAGCCCACCAAAAATGTAAGTTTTTCATAGAAATATCATTTTAAAAGCATCAGAAGGAAGGGGGAAGGGGGCGAGAATCCACCAGCTTGCAGACACAGGCCTCTGAAAGTTGGAGCACATGCTCGACTAATAATGACGATGATGATGATGATAATGATGATATTTATTTATATCCTGTCCCTCTACGAAATGCAATCAACAATTAAAATATACACCCCAAACCCTCAATCCCGCCTCCCTTAAAATATAATTAAATAATACAGGAATTAAAACATACTTTTTTAAAATAAAAATAAAAATAAACAACGAGGTCGGGACAAGCTAGATTTTCTTTTTTCTTTTTTGATGGCCGGGTATCTATTCAGGAAAGGCCTGCCGGAAGAGATCCATCTTTAGAGCTTTTTAAAGCTATTGAGAGTAGTGATATGACGCATCTCATCCAGCAGGCCATTCCATAATCTGGGAGCAATAGCTGAAAAGGCCCTCCAGGAGGTCGAAGAAAGCCTAATTTTTAAAGGTTGTAACAAATTCCTCCCGGAGGACCTGAGTGTATGGGGAGGTTTATATGGAAGGAGGCAGTCCTGAAGATAGGTTGGACCCAAGCCATTTAGGGCTTTTTAAAGGTGATAACCAATACCTTGTCTAGGTGGTGGGTGGATATAAAGTAAATCTATTACAGTAGTAATAGATCTCTAGGAGACTGGCAATAATAGACCCTTTCCAAATGTTTGATGCTCCCAAATGTTAACAACAAAAGCCCCCTCACTTAAGTTGATTACATGTAGAAAACTTAAGAGAGGAGATCTAAGAGTAAATATTTGTGTGAAAGGACTAATATTTCAGTTCTGGCAAATTCTTAGGCTGAGCCATTTGCTTAGATTCTACTTGGTGCATAGCTGCCCTGAACCATTAGTGGACCATAAGGTACCAGCAAAAAAGCAAAAGTGATCCAAAATATATTGGAGGTTGGCTGCAGTATTCCATTTGTGGTGCTACAGCTTCCATCAGAATCTTTCAGCAATGAAGTCCCACGGAGGACTGAAAGCAATCATATTCACAATTCTCCAGATGAGAGGAGAGAGCCACCTGTTGTCTTATACAACATCTCAGGAATAATAGTACCTCCTTTACAAATGGAGCTGGAAGGAATACTTCTGCATCCAGCTATCATGGAAGACATGGAAATGCTTTTTGGAATTGTCTGGCAGGCAGTGGAGAGATTTGGATGAAGATTTAAATCTAGGGATCCCTCTGCCTTGATTCTCAGTTCACTCACACCCTATCCCTATCCCCATCTATTCACTCATACCCCATTCCTTCCCCAGCAAGGAGCATCTGCTTGGTTGGAGGCAAGTAAGATTTTTTTCCTCCTTGAGTATTTAAACTGACCCAGGTCTTTTGGTATTTCATGTACTCTAAGCTGCACAAAGTTTGAGAACATTGGTTTCAGTGTAGGAACCATAGCTCTGTCTGATGAAGCCAGCTGCTCTCCCCATTACAGTTACATCAGATAAAAGGTCATAGGACTTTATCAGACTAGCCCCTTAGAACATTCTTTTGCTGCCATAAAAAACCCACAATTTTTATGCCGGCAAAAGAACGCCCCCCGCCCCCCCGCACTTACCTCCTTTCCCGGCAAAGGCAGCTCCAGCAATAAAGAGGAAGTGAACGGAGCCCCATTCACTTCCTCGCTCGAAATCCCACAAGACTTTGTCATGCGGGAAATTCAAAATTAAAAACAAAAATTAAGCATTTAAAGTGTAAGAAAGCACACACATACTTTAAAAGACCCAAGAAACCCAGGGGGGGGTCATAAAAAGAGTGAAACTTACCTGGATGTCCTGATCTCACCTGGCAATTTTCATGCCAGACCAGTCATTGTCGGGCTAAGTACAAGAGTTAAATGGCCCAAGGTTTCACATGCTGGCAATGCCAGCACAAAAGCAGCAGGGGGATCTATTGATGGCTTAAGCCGTCAATTAAAAGCAATGGGTTTGGGACTATTTTTAACCATGAAAGTGCAACATTGTCTGATCCGCACACCCTTTCATGGTTATGTGGCATCATTATGGCACTGTATTTTGAGTGTCTGATAAAGTCTATAGTATTTGAAAGGCCACAAGATTTTTTTTCTGTTATCCTAGTTGTTAAATATACCATTTGCAGGTGGGAAGCTGCAATTTGTCCCCACATTCTGCTAGTGGGCTTCCTATAAATGTCTGGGAAACAAGACCTTGGACCAGGCAGGGTATTTTATCTGATCCAGCAGGTATCTTTTAATGCTCTAAGGCAATATGAATCATAGAATCATAGAATCATAGAATCGTATATCTCATAAAGATGCAATTAACAATTGTTATTTCTTATAGGAAATGCTCATTCGTGACTTTCGTGAGCTACATGACACAGTGAAGAAGACAGGACTCCTGAAGACCAATTATCCTTTCTTCATCTTCATGTTTCTCCATGCTTTCCTGCTAGACATTGCAGCCTGGCTTGTTATCTGGTACTTTGGAAAATCCTGGGTACCCTTCTTTGTTGGTGTTGCAGTGTTTACCATAGCACAGGTAATATAGCTTTATCACAGGATGTTAACGGGATTCTAGCCTATTCTTCAGCCCTCCTGAGTCAGTTGACTATCTGTGCTTTAGAATATTCTCTCTAACCATTCAGTATGAAGAAGTGGAAATTCAGCCTCTGTTTATATATGAACAAATGACACTCCTTCCTTGGAGGTCTTTAAACAGAAGCTGGATGGCCATCTGTCAGGGATGCTTTGATCATGATTTCCTGCATGGCAGGAGGTTGGACTGGATGGCCCTTGTGGTCTCTTCCAACTCTACAAATCTATGATTCTATGACTTGTACCAAGTCCAATGTGTTCATCTTGGGTCAATACTGTCTGCACTGACTCATAACCACTTTCCAGGGATGACAGTGGTGGGGAGGGGCTTTCATCAATGAGACAAATGAGACTATTGCATGCATATCAAACCCTGTGCCAAACACATGTACACAGTAGGAGGCCAGAATCCTATTGGACTTCCCAATGAGTGTTGATCCATTAAGTCAGTTGTTCAATGGTCAAATGCAAAGCCCATTGATCCAATGGGTCTGCTCACGTTGGAAATACCAGTAGGATTCAGGCCATGGATAGTAACACTGAAAGCTAGGAAGCCAATGGGCAGTCAGAGCAGCCTTGGAATTTGGAGTTGGGTGAGGGCCATCAGGTACTTTGCTTTAACTACTATCCCTCTTCCCTTCAGAGCAGAGCTACTCTTAAGGCCTACTGACCTGGCTGCAGCCACACTGTAGAAATAATGCAATTGACACTGCTTTAACAATCATGCCTCCATCCCAAGGAATCCTGGGATTTCTAGTTTGTTGTGGCACCAGAGTTCTCTGACAGAGAAGGCTAAACATTTCACAAAACTATAAATCCCAGAATTCCATAGCATTGAGCCGTGGCAGTTAAAGCAGTGTCAAACTGCATAATTTCTGCAGTGTGGCAGGGTTAGTCCTCTCCCATATCCATCCTCCTAAGTTCTGAAACCGTTCAAGTTTCCTCCCCATTGGCTGCTAGTTACAGGACAAAAAGATGTGCATATTAACTCTTGTTGTTGCTGCTATGTGCAAATCAGCTCTGACTTCTGGCAACCCTATCACAGGGCTTTATTGGCCAGATTTACCAATTGGAACATATGCATATTGAACATGCAATGGATCATTGCCAGTCTCGCCTTCATTTGACCCTTAAGGCAAGGGAATCCATATACGTACAAATATCTAAAAGCTGCTGTATTCCAAAGCAATCTTGGTATGCCTTATAAGTTATGGGCATGTTATGCGAGTTGATTTTATGTGTTCAGCCTGTTGTACTATTCTCTCATGTAAAGCAAGAATGGGTAACTTCTCAGGGGCTGGGAAATTCAGTGGTGTGGCAGCAAACTATTTTTTAGAGAAAATTAAAAATGGCCTGCAACACCCATGAAAACTAGAATTTCTGGTTTAAAACAAGAGGAGGGTGCATCTAGGTTTAAAGCTGATAAGCATTTCCAGACATGTCTTATTAGTTTTAAACACAAAATATGCACTCCCTTCACACCTTGATTTAAATGCAGACGTTCTGTTTTCAAGAATGTTGTAGATTGATCCCCTCCCCCCCCCACTCCTCTTTTGGCTGCAAAACATGGCTGGGGGCTTTTGCCATTTTTTTAAACCAAGAGTTTTATTGTTGTTCTTGGAGTGTTTTTTTTTTTTTGTTCTTTTTCTTTTGTTCTTTTTGTAGTGGCAAATTTTAAAGTCATGCTTTCTGGCTGCTGTCTCCGTAAATTCAACAATTTCCCTTGAGGCTGCAGGTAATGCCTAGGACACACACATGTCCCACAGAAACTCATTAAAATCCCCAATCAGTCCTATGGTGCCAGTGCAGCGAATTATTTCAGTCCTTGCCATGAAATTGAGGGTTGCAGGGACTAGATAATTTCAAACATGGAATCTCTGCAGGCAGTCCTCTCTTATGGTTAAAGTAGGACTTTAAATGCTGCAATAGCCCTGTGTTCTGAGTTCATGGCAGTCTAGTTCTCATTTTGCAACTGTATTTTATTTTTAAAAGTTAAATTAATTTTATCAGTTTACTTCTAATAACACAAAATGGTAGACATAAATATAACACAATATGCCGAAAAAAGATTATACTGTACTCAGAAGAGACCCTCTGAAAGATAGGATCAGTTTTCCAGTATAGTATAAATACATACATTGTTTTCTTTCTTTTCCAATGAATAATCCAGAATCTTCATGTAAATTATCAAGCCTCAGTGGTCTTGGGATATCAGAGATGTCATTTACAAAAGCAATCAATGACTGGCATATCTCAACAAACATGTCTGTTTCCCAACCCCCAACTCTAATAACTTTACACCTAGCTTTTACTTTTTCATTTAATCCCAGATCCCACAGCCTCTTCCATAATTTAAGGACTTAATCAGATTAGCCACTAAAAATGCTGCAATTCCACTATTGAGGAAAGCAGAAACATGATGGCATTATTACACTTATCACACGCCACGGTAATTGTGTGCGAAAGAACCGCTACGGAATTATTGCACAACCACCACTAGTGCTTTAAGAACAGGATTTTACTTCCATGATTTAGCATGGGTGAGATTTCAGTGGTTTTCACAAGAAGAGAAGACATGAGTGCACTTTAAAACTTCCAACCCCCCTGAATTTATAAACACACAAACACTTAAACAAACCTAAAAATGTGCAAACAAAATGGGACAGTTCATAAAAAGGGTGTCCTGTGGATAGTTTTCATGTTCTCACCTGGACATTTTCTTGCTGGGAAGAGGGAGGGGGGAAAGAGGACCACCCATTTACACTGTAATCTCGTGATTACAGCAGGATGTGGTTTCGCACACTCTTCGATACCACAAAAAAAGAAATATTGACAGCTATTGACAGCTTGTCTCATCAATGAAAAGTGACACCTTATTTGCAGCTGGAGCAGAGAGTGACCACACGAGGATGACAATGTCACGCAATAGCGGGACCCGTTTGCGTTACCATGACATCATAATCATGAGACTTTTGCCGCATCTGATAAAGTCCTAAAATCTGCTCCCTCAGCATGTTTCAATCCCTTAGCTACTACCAGTTTGCTACTAATAACAAAAGAGATATGACATTTATTGTGCAGGTATTCATTATTATTTGCAAAAGTGGTTAGTAATAATGTATTCCATCATCATTAATATGTTGAGATTCAGTTTTACTATTGGTCAAACTCCTCTATGGCAGTTACAAATGCATAATTTAGGTTTATGCACTTGTGACTGTTATGTATTCACAATCCCTCTGTAGCCCCTAATTTAGGATCTACGTAGGGACTGTGAAAGTCCCCCAGTCCCCACTTACCACGCAGCAGCAGCTGCAGTTGACAGGAGTCTGTTCCCCCTGGCTGGCTGATGGTCCCACCCCTCCTCACACAAGCGATCTCTAGCATGAGATGGAGTTGCAACGGGGGTTCTTCTTCTCCTGTCATACTGGAGATTCTTCACGGGAGAGGGTGGAAACATCAGCCAGCTGCTTCCTGAGCAAACAGACCTCTGTTGCCCACAGCAGCTGCTACCCAGTAAGTGGAGATTGGGGGGGGGGGTCGACCTGGATTCACTACATAGCACCATAACCAAGGTACTTACTGTAAATCCCATATAGGTTTCTATCCTATTATGTTTAATATCTATAGCCACACCCAAATCTCTCTTAGTGATATATGAATTAAAGTTCCTCTCTCTTCATATCCTCTCCATTTTGGTACTGTAATATCGAAACACTTTCATTTCATTCATCAATTGTATCTACATTTCAGTGTATAGCATTCATAGGGCAAGTCTGCTTAGCGTTCACGGGCACGCAGAGAGACATGGGCTGATATACTATATCAAGCAGGAAGAGTGTAACAACTCTGCTCAGCAGCTATCCTCCCCCTCCCAGCATCTATCAAGACCCAGGAGAGGCCCCTGCTGCTACTACTTACTGGTGTGGAGGGGAGGAAGGAGGGAAGCAATTCAGATAATGAAGAAGCAGTTGGTCTGGACTCAGAGGGAGTAAGAAATGAGGGTGTGCTCACAGATGAGAGTTCAGAGCAGCTCCATAGTCTGCATTGGCTCCCCATCCCTCCCCAGCAGTAAGCATGAACAGCACCACCTGATGGGACATAACAGCTGTCGGGGTGTGT
Source organism: Gambelia wislizenii (assembly GCA_030847615.1). NCBI lineage: Eukaryota > Metazoa > Chordata > Lepidosauria > Squamata > Crotaphytidae > Gambelia > Gambelia wislizenii. The sequence goes on from JAUMIR010000001.1 coordinate 344,307,340, forward strand.
GTGGAGGTTTTGGACAGAGCACAAAAGGCTACAGAATAGCCCACAGTGTCCCATCCAAAAAGAGACATATGCACATGTAAGCTACACTTGCATGTGTGTGTGTCATGAACAGGATGCTGCCCATGATTTGTTTCTTAATAGCTTCCTGGGAGTCAGCCATGTTCACAAGTAAGATGTCCATGGTTTTATATGACTTCATTTGCAAAGGTTTTGGAGTCACCTAGACAAAAGTACTCTGCATAGGATAGCTGTTCGTGTTCTTCCCAGATACTGATTGATATGCATTTACAGAGAAAAATTAATCCTTACAAACGAAGTTGTTGGAGATAAAACTATCATCTTGTGTCCCGCCAGTGAGAGCACCTTTGTTGTAGAATGCCCTCCCCTTGGAGGCCTGATGAGCACCAACATAGGCTTAATTCCAGTGCCAAATGAGAACACAGCTTTTTATTAAAGTCTTTAGAGCCTAAATGATTTCTTCTAAAATTCACATGTACATACTTCCAAACTTTACTAACAGTTTTTTTAAAAATCAATTGTTTAATATGTTTTTAGAATGTTTTAATGTTTTTTATTGCTTGAAATGTTAAATAGTTTAAACTTACTTTATTCCAAGCTGCTCAGAGATCTTATGACATAGGTCAGGATATAAATATTTTAATAAACTAAAATAAGGTGGGGGGAGAATGAAACACATCACCATGGGGTTTCTTTTTTATATTCCAGAACCAATATGGATTTCTTCAGCATGATCTTGGGCATGTTTCAGTCTTTCAGAAGCCCAAGTGGAATAGACTGGCTCACCTCATTGTGGCAGGGGTACTTAAGGTAGGATTCCAATACTGAGACTGGTTTCTTTTGTTTGTCTTTTTTTTTTTTAAGTATATACAGTATAGCAAAGTGGTTAAGACAAAACAAGTCTATTTCTGGTCTGAGATTAGCTGGGAGGTTGCTTGCAAACACTATGCATTGTCCAATACCTTGGGTTCCATGGAGGAAATGCAAGATAGAAACACAGTACATCAATGAGAAATCAAATATGGATACTGAAAAAGGCTACCAAGTGGCACAGTCTTAGGTCGTATCTATACTAGCCAGGATATGCCGGTTCCCTGCTGACATATCCTGGGAGCAGAGGTGGCCTGTTCCCCTGCCCCCTGTTACCTGGTGAAGACAGGTCAGAGTCCAAACAGGACACCAGCCCATCACTGAAGCCACTGTTGCCGCCATTTTACTAACATGGAAGCCAGGAAGGGTCCCACAACATTTGACTGCAGCCCCCCTGCATGTGACCAGCCTTGGTCACATGCTGCAAAACCCCTGCCTGGCTTCCAGAAGAGCTAGGGGACTGGCAGTGGTGGGGAGGAGCAGTGTGCCGAATGGGCTATCCAACAGAAATGGAGTAAACCGGGTATTATCTTATAGCACGGTAAAGGGCCCTATCCTGCCTTGCCCCCATTCCAGCCCTGTATCTGCCCTAGTTGTCATTTGCACTGCTCAGGGGCAGATCTCTGTAAATGATGTGTGTCATTTGGACTACAGGGCTCTGGAATGGGATCAAGCGGAGGTATTTGGCCCATGTAGATAAGCCCTTACTTTATATTGAAGCAAAAAGCCTGATTTCTTGGGCTTAAATAACATGGTAGTGGTACTGAAAATGGGGTGGGGTGGTTAGGGCCACATTTTTAGAGCACATTTCTAGCATCACAACTGATTTGGTTATCTGATTTCATTCACACTCACAATAGTCTGATAGGATGGGACTGTCATCCCCACATTGCTGGTTGTGGGCTGAGGCTGAGGAAGGAGTTACTTGAACAACTCAAATTCCTAGCCCCTCCACTATTTCCATGTCTCTATAGCATGTGTGCCACCTTTAGCTCTTTGAAGGAAAGGTGGCATATAAACACAACAAGAGACCCTTTCACACTGCATAGTGGTAGCACTGATTCCTCTTTAATGGCGGTGACTCAATCCTGTGGAATTTGGGGATTAACAGTTTAGGGAGGGGCATTTAGAATTCTCAGCCAGATAATTCTGGTGCCTCTGAGCAAACTACAAACCTCAGCACTCCATTGGATGTAACCATGGCAGTTAAAGTGGAATCATAGTGCTCTACTTGTGTAGTGTGAAAGGGCCCCAACAAACAAACACATAAGCACATGAAGGGTGACAACTGAGGGTGTGTGCACATGCCTACCCTAATTGCTGCAAGGCAAAGCATCCCAAATGGTGGTCCCGATGAAGCAAGAGGCTTAGCTTTGACACTTCTAAGCAGAGTTTGGAAACATTACTTTCTTAGACAACAACTCCCAGAACTTAGAAGGCCATGATTGTGAGTTGTGGTCCAGAATAGAAATGTTTTCAAGGTCTTGCCCCAAAGTATTAACTTTGTATTTGGTGTTAACAACACAACCTTTCTTGCTTGCTGTATTAACTGAGAATCTGGAGTGAGATGGAAAACCCCAATCTTGATACTGTCCAAAATCATGCATGGGCAACCTGTGGTACACATGTGACCTTCACGGTTCATTCTATGAATAGTCAAAGCTGACATCCATGGATTTTCCTAAATTGTACACTTGCATCCTGTGCTGCAGTTGCCCCTCCTGCCATGATTGTACTGAGAAAAGAGGGCACATAGAAATGACTCTACTCCCCGAGCACCAACATACTCCCACCAGCTCACCAAACACACTGTCTTGATTTAAATCAGGCCTCTCCTCAGCCCCAACTTCTGGTAGCAGGGAGACACAAAGTCATCACAGTGCACATCCCCAACTATGCACATTGTGATGGGATGGGGGTGGAACGGTGTGGTACAGACATGGCTAGGTGAACACATGCATGAGGCCAGTGCATGAGTGTGTGTGGTGCATGCATGTGGCCTTTATGTGTACATATAGGCACATATTTTAGTGCATTGTATTGTATTTTATATATTCTGTTTTGTTACCTTCTTTTACTGGTCTTTGACTGAAATACATATATGTATGTATGCATGCATGCATGTATGACCTCCAACCCATTGCTCATGTGACCCTTGGGGGAGGGTCAAAACATTAAAACATTGATGTAGATTTTTGTGTCAAGAGTAAGCATGTGATATGGTTCTTACAATATATAAATGAAGAATCTGTGGTTTTATAAAAAATATATATGCAGGGCGGGCCACCCAGCTGGTGGAAACATATGCATAACCAGCATCATGCCAAACCCAACTGCTTCCGCAAAGACCCAGATCTCAACATGCACCCGCTCCTGTTCAGTCTGGGGAAGACACTCTCTGTGGAGGTGAGTAAACAGGAAGTTTTGGAACACCTCAAGTCATGGGGGGGGGGAACACAGTAGGTAAAATGAACCCAGTCTTCTTATCAGGGTGAGTGGTGAGTGGTGAGTGGATCTATCTATTTCTGGTCCCTGTTTCCTTTCATAAGTTTACTATGTCCCATTTCTGCAGTCATCTGTGATTTTTTTTTAAAAAAAAATGCATAAAATGGTATATTAATATTCACTTTAAAACATGCTGTCTCATAAAGTATACCCTTCTAAATGGATTTTCTCTCAAAGCATACATTTCTAAACAGACTAGAGTACACACTAGGGATGTGACAATAATTCGTTGCTGTTCGTTAAACATATGAAATTATGGTTTCTTGACGCATTTACATTTCTCTTTATGAGCCAAGAAATTTGCTGCTGCTCACCTAGGTGTGAAAATTCGCACATAGTTCATTTGCAAAGAAAGTAACAGGGTGCGGTGAGCACTTCAGTTCAATGTTCAAAATGTTTTATTGCTTAAGTAATAAAAGTAACAGTGCTGTTCATTTTAATTATGTATATCTCAGTCAAGGCAATTTTAATTATTCCACTGTGTCTAAAGACAAATACTGCCCTTTCTTCCTTGTTAGGTACCGTGGAAGGGAAAGACAACTGAGTGTTTTCTTGCCCTCTCCAATCACCACTAAAAGAGATGGTGGAGAGTTAGATAGGTTATGTTAAAATTGCCAGGATATCTAGCTGGGCATGCTAATCTGCTTTCCCCTTTTCTTTCTGTTTTACTCTTCACACATGCTCAGTAAGTGATTCTGGAGGCAGCTGTTTACCTTGCCTGTTGTACATAAGCATACACAGCTACAGTAGGATCACCTAGATAACATGATATTCTCCATTTTAATTGTGTCAATCTCAGTCAAGTCGATTTGAATTAGGCCACATGGCTATAGGTGGTGGGGAGGGGAGAAGAGAAAGGAATTCCATTCTAATTATGGCCATCCTCTGCAAACAGAGTTTTATGGCTCACACCCCTAATTGTAAGAAAAGTTAGGGAGGGGGAGACAGCTGACTGTTTTATGGCCCTCATGCTTTGGGAATTTGTCAGGAATGGTTCGGTTTCTCTGTGGGGGTGAGTGATTTGAAATACCTGGTACTTCAAACAAAAGTAAGAACAGTAATATAAACCGACCCCCCACTTTTCAGGAGCAGGAAGAATAAAAAGATAAATTTACCTCTCTAGTGCATACACATTTTATGCATTTTTGTACATTTCTTAAACTCAGAACTACATTCTTGTTGTTGTCATATGCCTTCAAGTAAACCGCCGCTTATGGCAACCCTGTCCTAAAGTTTTCTTGGCAAGGTTTATTGAGAGGAAGTTTGCCGTTGCCTTCATTTTTGGCTGAGAGAGTGTAATTTGCCCAGTGCCACCCACTGGGTTTCCATGGCTGAGTGGGGATTTGAACCCTGGTCACCCAGAGTCCTAGGCTAACAGTCAAACCACTACATCACTCCTCCAGCATCCCTACCCTTAATGAGCATCCTAGGCAACAGTAAGAGAAAGGAAGCTAATTGACAGAGCTCCATAGCTCAGTTTCCTACCACTCAAGCTGCTGACCAACTAGTACTGTAGCTTTGGGCTGAGATTTTTCTCTCTTTTATCATCTCTTTTTGTTCATAATTGTCTACAGTTTGTTAAATGTTTTTGTCCTGAACAACTGACTATAGACCTTAGAAATTCTAGCCTGATGTATGGTTCTTGCCTTTCATTTGTCTTTCTGTTCTCCATTTGCAGCTTGGAAAAAAGAAGAAGAAATATATGCCTTACCAGCACCAGCACAAATACTTCATTCGTGAGTATCTCTGCCATTTTGTACAAGAACCTAAATTTAGCTGCTGTTTGCTACCATGCTTCTTGATGAATCAGGACAATTGCATGAGGGATTGAGCACTTTGATAAAAGCATAGGACCCTATGCTTTTGATAAAAAAATATATATGATGGGCAGAGGTAACTGTTGCACCAGGCATTCATTTGCCAGGATGATGGGGAGAGAAGGGAGAAATATTTCAGAAATATCTTTGAAATATCTTCAGGTAGTTTGCAATTCAGGGAAATGGCTTACATTTATATTGTTCTTGCTCTCTTTTTTCACTGTAGTCTTAGCCCCAATGACATTCGTTATTTTTGTCCAAGTGATTATATTCCGCTTTGCAATTCAGAGGAAAAAATGGCTGGTGAGTAATCTACAAACATATAATTGAAATGCTTCTTGTGGGTTGCTTTACAAGTGGAACAGTGCTTGACTGTATGGTCACTGCCTGTGGGAGAAGCAATGGACAAACTTCTTATTCTTTCATTCCCATCTCATTGAACACAAAATGGAGAACCTCTCAAATATGGAAGAAGGAGACATCACATTGAGTCACACAGTGAAGTGTCACTACTGCAAAGATTTGAAAAGTTACTTTTCCAGATTACAACTCCCAGTATCCCCCAGGATTCTGTGAGCTGTAATCTGAAAGAGCACTTTTCTAAGATCAGTTGTGGCCAGCACTAATGAATATAAAGGGTGGGATACCATAATTTAAAAACAACAACTGTATGCATGCCTACATTACTTCATCTCCCTACCAGCTTAGCTCCAGCCACCTCAGCCAAATCGCCATTTTAAAGCAACTTGCTAAGAAGGAAATGTTTGGCAAGTATCTAGATTAATAGCTTCCACATTTGTATTTCAAGCACAAGAAGCAATCAGATTTGGCCCATGGGTCATTTACAAATGCTTAGATCTTGTGGTATGGGAGGAAACAATTTTCCAATAAGGCCTGGAATGCAACAGAAAATCAACTGTTTCTCCAGATGGTTGCTACTTTTCACAAGAGATGGAGATTCCACAAAGCCACTAAGAATAGTTTTCTTCACCACAGCCATCGTTACAACTTAGGACACGTTTGGACAACAAATAGTGACAATTAGTTTGAGAGCAAGCATCTGTGAATTCTGATATGTATTTTTGTTGTAGCTGTTTTTTAAAAAGGTAAGCACATTCCTTATGCTGTTCTGTTCCATATGCACTTGTGCTACCTTTATTGCTGTTTTCGTTTGTGTTATTTAAGGATGGTTAAACCCATCAGTTCTGCATTCTCTCACATTCAAATTATGTGAATTCTGTGGGAAAATGAGCTCAAACAAAATTCTTACTAGTGGACAGAAAAAGCTGTCAGTGTTACTTCTTCCCACATTCTTTTCTCTTTTTTTAATTTTCTGAATGTGGGGTAAATTCTGATGAAAAATGAACTTCTCCCCCATTCCTAGCTGCCATTATAATGCTGTTTGGTTCACATCACTTTACTACCATCTAGTGGCAGGAAACAAATATTAATGGTTAGGATAAAGGGAAGTCTATTTAGCAAAGGTCTCTTTTACGTTATATAATTGTAGTTTAATTACCATTTGTGAACTCTTCAGAATCCTGGGATTTGTTGTTTGATGAGGTACCAGAGGAGGTCTCTGAGAACTTTAACCCCCCCTTTTAAACTACATATCCCAGGATTCCATCATATGCAGCCATAGACGTTAAAGTGGAATCATAGCACTATAATTGTATAGTGTGAAAGGGACCAAAGTCTTGGTGAGTTCAGATGAGGGAGTTTTTGTACAGTCCCTTCATCTTGTTTACAAAATTTTCACAAGGCCTATCACTCATTTGTAATCAGCCTGTGCATTCCAAGTCCTGCCTCCAACTCTTTTTCTAACAATAAAACTAAAAAATAAAATAAAATGAAAACCTGCAACGGGAGTTGAGCTGCAGTTTTGTGTACAGTGAAGTGTGACATTGATACATGTTGGGAGTAGTTGCTTTGAATAAGGTTGACGACATATTTTCTTTCTCTGTCACTTGCCAGGCACTTCTGGTTGCAGAGCAATGTCATGTCTTGCAAAGAGAATCTTCAGCCATTTGCCAAGGTTACACTGAGCTTAGCAAGCAAGGAAAGATGTCCCTGAACAAAACAAAACAAAAAAATATGCCTGGTTGTAAGGCTACAGTCCTTCCACTGGCTTTCTGTTTTTATTTTTATTTTTTTTAATGATATGTCACTTCATTGGAACAGAGGTGGTCTTAAATTGCACAACAATTGTCTTTCTAAAAAGCAAGATAAGGAGGCTGAACTGACCCATCTCGTACCAATTCCCAGCTGCTGCCTTTCCTTCTCTCTTTGAAGAAATAAGACTTTATCAGATGAGCACCTTTAAATGTTATTTTGCTGGCATTAAAAAATCCATTTTTATGCCAGAAAAAGAATGCCCCTCCCCACTTATCTTCTCTCCTGGCAGAAGACTTGCTCAGCAATGAAGAGGATGTGAACGAAGCCCCGTTCACTTCCTCCTTTGAAATCCCGTGAGACTTCATCACGTGGGAAATTTAAAAATAGCACAAAAAAAAAAACACACACAAAAAGTTACACTAAGCACATAAACACTCTTAAAAACTTCCAAGTAAATTGGGGAGGGTAATAAATAGTGTGTCATCTACATGGATGTTGCGATCTCACCCCGAAGTGTTCTGGCCGATCCCACCATTCACAAGGTAAGTACGTGGAAAAAAAGACACGAGGTTACACACGCTGGCTATGCTGGCAAAAAATGGCACAGCCAATCTATTGATGGCTTGGGCCATCAATAAAATAGATTGGCTTAAGGACAAGACATAAATGTGAAAGGGCAATGTCTGATATGCATGCCCTTTTGCATTCATGTGGCATCGTTATGATGCCTTATTTAGTGTGTCTGATAAAGTCCATAGTATTCAGAAGCAGCAAATCCAAGACTATGGAGATTATCAGACACAGTAAAAAAGTACCTGAGGAGAACGCCAGGATGACGTTCCTATTCCGTGAATGGGACCCATTTTCACATGTCCTCATGGTCATCGCGTTCTGCTCTAGTACTTCTGCAGTTTGTAAGGTGGCACTTTTCATTGATGGGGAGCTCCACTCCACTTTTAGAAACTCCGCCCAAATCCCCTCCGGTGATTTTGCTGTAAATTTCAGTGTTCTTCCTTCCAATTTCTCAACTGTCTTTTAAGAAAATAATTCAAATACTCTTTGTCTTTCCAGTGTTTCTGAAACTGATGCTTTTTCTCTCCTCTCTGTTATTTCCCATATTTTCAATACTCTCCCCTGTTTCCTCCAGGATCACTTCAAAATCTCCAAAATCATCTTGGTCTGGCTGCAAAATACCATCCATAATTTTTTCTTCATATTCCAATATCTCCCCTCGATCCTCATCCTTCATCCAATAGTCTGTTACTTCATCTAATTCTCTAGCTCCCAGTATGTCATCTATCACCAATCTATAAATCTTGAAGTCATTTTTCACCAATTTAAATTTCTCCCATATCTCCTGCCAAATCACTGGATCACATACATTTTCTGGAGATTGAATCATTGCACTTCATCTATTGAACAAAAGCTTGGCATGTATAGAGTTAACAGTTTGTCTCCATTGCAGCTCCTCAGATACAATGTTGCAATGACACAGCCTGGATGTTTAGCTTTTCTAGTTATTCAAATTGCTTTCAATGGGATGCTTCTCCCAGACAAAACAAATCCACTTTCCCATAACAAACCAATCTCTTTCCTTAAAGTCTCTTTCCATAGTCCATTTTTAATTGAAAAATTCTTGCAAAGATAACCAATCTTATAACTGTTTTCTTTTAAAATCACAATCTTATTAAACTTTCTTATTTCAAAATGCAATCTTAAGGATTCTTTAATCTTTGGTCTCTCATATTAGTGCAGAAATCAGGACGCTCACTTGTCACCACTGAGTCAAAGATTTCTTTTTTGTCAAGCAAATTCAGATGTTTTTAAAAAGAATTTTAAAAGAAAGTGAGGTTGCAGGTGTAATGTCCTTTAGAGGCTTGTGTACAGCAGCATGAGTGTGATGGAATTTTCCTACAGCTCCCCTCTCCATGATCAGCTACTATACTCCCTGTGAGCTTGGTGAGGTTCTTGAACCCATGTTGGGCAATACTTTTCCGGGGAGAGAATCACCAGCTGGAACTTGCCTCCATACCATTGCCACTGCAGCTTTCCCTTGAAGGGATGTCAGCCTCCATTACTGTCACTTGGAACTCCATTTCTGAACCTGGGGCCTATTCACAAAACACAGTTATAGTGCTATATTCTTTGAAATGCTGAATGAAGCTGGATGTGGCAGCCATTAGGGGCCAAGAAAGGAGAAGGGACAACAAAAACATCAATTCAGCTGAATGTGTAAACAGAACATAGGGAGATGAACACACCCCAAAAAGCATGAAATCCTCTGAACTGCAGACCACTAATGCTAAATCCACCCTTATCTTGCAATTGAAGAGCAACTGGCAGTACGAGACAATCATTGGCTTATCTGGCAGCACCGCAGAATATCTGTGCTCAGGCCGCCCACTGAATTTTCTTCTGCAAATCAGGAAGCTGTGTTGACAAAGTAGTTCAAAGTGCCCAAATGTCAATGGCCAGTTTCTGCCTGGGTGTTCCATAGCTCAACCAGGTCATTAGCAAATCAGCTGTTACCTGCAGTGGTGTTTCACTCAGGAAGAAATTGGCTTTAACTGTGTCCATGAATCTCCAGGAGCATAACAAATTGGTCTGTGTTTCTAATGGTAGCACAGGAAGTTAGGGGTCTGAGCCTTGAGGAGGCACTAGATCACAGGCTAAACAGATGCCTCCACAATGTTTTTGTTCTTTGGAACTCATTTTTGTGGGCTATGTTTGTTGATGCCATCACGGGTTATTTATTTAGAGAACAAAGTCTGGATGGTCTCAGCAGCTGTGGTGGGTAAAATTTGCCCAAAAAATTGTGGCAGGAATTCCTTTTGTTCTCACTTGAGCAAATTCCTGCAGAAAATCAATTGGCCCGTGACAGTTCTATTATTTATTTATTTATTATGGATTTATTTATTTTTTAATACCACCATTTGGATTGCCTTTCCCAGGGCAAAGTTGTCTGTACCATTAGCACACTAGTGGTCCATTTTGTGTTGCCATGACATTTATTATTTTTGCCATTGTGATTCTTATATGCAAACACACATCTGAGTTACAAAATGTGTGTATAAAACCATGGCCTTTGTAGACATTATAATGTCTCCATACACTTAGCAGATCTGAAACTGATAACAGTTTTCCATAGATAGATAGATAGATAGATAGATAGATAGATAGATTAAACTGCTTTAACTCTGTTCTCTTTGGCAGGAGCTTGCTGTGGTTCTGTTCTACAACTTCCGTGTCTGTTTCATGTACATCCCTTTGATGGGATTTAAGAGTTTCATGGCATTCTACTGGCTGGCCAGGTAATAATCACTGTGCCAAACTTTGTTCTGGGTTGGGTCAGTAGCAACACAAAGTTCATAGGTTTAGGGAGTGTGATGTCAGGATAGGTGGCTCTCTGTATGTACAAAGTGGCTTCTTCACATCATAAATGATCACACCAGCCTGAACAAGCTCATAATGATGATCTCACCTGGCCTGTAGAAAAGTCAGATTCCGTGATTCACAAGACAAGTTGTGCCTTGTGGCTGATTGCTCTTAAAATGCATTTTTCTACAGAGTTCCTACCATAAAGGAGAATTAGGACCTGGGTGTATGTAACGCTTAACCACAGTTGGCCAACAGATAATAAATGGTTAACAACAAATGCTTTGGGATGTCATAGAAACCAACAGAATTCTAGCTTCTCGTGAATATGTCAGCATGCTGGTGCTGGTGTGCTAGTCATTTCCAATGCAAGCAGAAACAGCTCAAGAAACCATGAAAGGGAGACAAGCCAGACTGCAAGATTTGGACATCGCAGTAAACATGACCACATGAAAACTCCATGGTTTGTTGAGCTGTTGAGCAAGAGTGATCAGGCAGCATGTATAAAAAAATGCCTCATGTGTGGTTAGCCTAAGCCCACCTAATGAGTGACCAGTTCTATTCTCTATTATACATTTATTACTATCATTCAGGCAAAAAGCAGGTTTCTTGACCATAGAAAAACTCTGTTAGGAAGAATAAGAGAGCAGGGAGGCTTTTATACCATTTTTCCCTATTATTTGAACGTCTCAAAGTGTTCTAATAATTTCTCCGCAGAGAGGAACGTATGGCTTTTAGAAGATTTGTTTTCTGCACATGAAACAGTGTTTTCTGTACAGTAAACATGGGTTTCTGCAAAACAACAACAACACCCACTATATGTTTGTTTGTTTGTTTGTTTTACACAGAAATGGCCTCTGTAACACTTCAGGACACTTAAATACAAGGAGAAAACTGCAGAAAAACATTCATTTTCTTCTGCAGTGGGGAGAAAACTAAAATAATTACAGTACAACACACACACCCCGTATCCACAGGGGATACATTCCCAGACTTACCGTGGATACCAGAAACCACAGATAATAGTGAACCTTGTTAAAATGAATGACTTCCAGTCTAAGCATACCATAGAGTCAGGCTGGAGGACCTAGAAGATGCCTCTTTAGGTCTCTTCTAGGTCCTCCAGTGAGACTCTATGGTCAGCTTCTGGCAAAGGCATACCATTGAGTCACACTGGAGGACCTAGAAGATGCCAAGAGAGACCATATTTTTTCAGACCTGGGTAAGTGAATCTGCGAATACAGGGCCCATGGATGTGAGGGTCATACTGTATTTGTCCTTACATACAAGGATGATAAAATCATAGATTTACATCCCTACCATACAATGATTTTGGCATCAAAATAAGTGCCAATATGACTACAGGACCATCATCAGCATTTGCTATTCTCTTTCTGCTTCATAGTGATCCAGATATTAAGAGGCATGTGATGTAACAATAAGACCCAGAAGGCCTGGAAACTTGAAACAAAGGATGAAGATGCATCCTATCTGGGCACATAGCTGTCTTCAGAGCCTCCGTGCATTTCTAGCTAATGATAGCCTCTACTCAAATATTTGTGCCCAAATTAATTGCCCAAGAAACAGCTATGGAGTTCAAACCCACATAAGTAGGTGGGTGACCTCGGGCAAGTCACACTCTCTCAGCCTCAGTGGAAGGCAAAGGCGAATCTCCTCTGGACAAATTTTGCCAAGAAACTGCCATGATAGATTCACCTTGGGGTTGTCATAAGTCAGTAATGACTTGAAGGCACACAACAACAATACCTCAAGGTTTTTGGCAGTTCATTTCCACTAGAATTTTCCTCTAGAATTCTGAAGGCAAGCTCTTCATGCCACAGCATTTTAAGAAGTACCAGTTAGCCCTGGTTTCTAGTTGTGATAAACCATCTTCTGATGCCATGAATTATCCTAAGGTTATTTCGTTTGTTTGTTCTGTGGCATCATCCTATGCACCAGGGGCCTATTTTGACCTGCCTCAGGACCTGCTGTGGGCTGGCCCCATCACTTCCCAGCTGCTTATTTCAATACAACCCTGAAAAAGCCATTAAAACAAGCACAAAAATGTTTTGTTTTAATGGAGTTTTCCTGGTTTGCTCCCAAATTCTGGCAAATTCTGATAGAGAATCTGGAGGAAGTAGAAGTTTATCAGGGGAGCATTTGTAATAGTTTAACCCTTTATGAGATTTCAGAAGGCACTTGAGGAGTTTGAAAGAAACTTTTATTTAAAAAGAAAAAAAGCTTCCAAAGAATTAGCCCATTTCAAATTGTCTTTGGGAGCATTTGCCCATCTCTGGCTGAGTGGTGATAATATGCTGTTATTTGCTTCCTTAGGTTCTTGGAAAGTACCTGGTTTCTCTGGGTCTCACAGATGAATCACATCCCAATGAACATTGACTATGACCAGAATTTAGACTGGGTCTCTGCCCAGGTGAGAGAAAACCTGATTCTACATGGGGGGGGGGGAGTCAATTTCTTTCTTCCAAATACTTCGCTCATAAATATTTTAAGGTGCATGGTCTCATAAAAAAAAAGCTGAGTTATATTGCAATTGCTAAATTGTTGCAGTACATAATTATATGGTGGAGCACTGATTGGCTTGTTATTTTGACACAAGGGATGAGAACCCTACTGGAACTGTAAGACACCTATGGCTTGTCTATATAGCGAAAATATTCCCCATAGAATGCAAGGAGAATACCTTTTGTATCATTTCACTGTGTTTGGAAGGGGCGGTAAAAACTCCAAATACTCTGCAGGAAAAGCCTTTGCTGCTTTTCCTGCATTTTTTTAAAAAAAAAATCTCTGAAGGAAATGCACATTCCCTATCGTTGGGACAACCAATTTGCTTTGCTGCACATTCCTAATAAGAGCAGAAGTGGAAAGCTGACTGGTTGGACATACACAGGGGGCAGAGCTTGCTGGCAAGACAAGTGACCAGAACTGCTATGTTGGATGTTCACTGTAGCAATCGTGCACTGAGCCAATGAAACAGCTCCCTCCCCCATTTATTTAAGTGGAAGATCGCACGTCTGCATCTTGGATTTGCTTTTTCTTAAAAAAAAAAATACTGTTTGGCGGCAGTGACTGGTGACAATAAAAATGCGAGTAATTCACTCATGCCTGCCCTCTTGATTTGTAGGCATGCCCATCTGAACATCAAACATGTGCGGCTTCGCATGCCTGCAATCCTGAAAAAAATGTGGAAACAAATGAAAGCTACTGCAAATTGGCATTAGTGCATATCAATCCACATTTTATTGCTTTGTATAGACAAGCCCATAATGGGAAATGACATGAACAATAGTTTTTAGGAATGAATCATGACAATAGAGAGAATACTGGGGAAATAAGAAATCAAGGTGAAGTAGAGGAAATTATTACACTGAAAAAGGAGGATGTTGATGCATATGCAGAAAGTAATGTTACAGGTTTTGTACAGATTCTGACCATATCTACCAGTCTTCTTAATTTGCTTGTAACTGGAACGGTAAGAATAAGCGTCATTAGCAGTAATATACTATTTTATAATATTAAGAGCCCTGGTGGCACAGTGGTTAAATGGCAGTACTGCAAGCCACCACATTGCAAGTTTGATTCCAGCGGGCTCCAAGGTTCACTCAGCCTTCCATCCTTTCGTAGGTCGGTAAATTGAGTACCCAGCTTGTGGGGGGCAATTAGCTAACACACATTGGAAACTGTTTAACGCAGTGTAGATATGTAAATAGCTGTTGCTTAAAACAATTTGTAAGCCGCTCTGATTGCCTTGTGGCTGAAGAGCAGGGTATAAATAAATAAATAAATAAATAAAGAGTGTTTCACATATATTATCTCAAGGGCAGTGTAAAGTAGCTCACTGTTTTATCTCCACATTGCAGAGAATGATAGCTTGGCTAACATTACATATTGAGTTCATAGCAAGACTGACATCCTGGCTTATAGCTCAGCTTGCAGTCCTATACTGCAATCTGTTAACTCTTGAGGGAGTAAGTTCCAGTAAAATCATTTCTGGGAAGACATGTATGGGATTGGAGGAGCAGACTCTTCTATACGAGGGGGAAAGAAGCAATTGTTCCACAGTAATGGCAATTTGCAGCAGCTGTGATTTGTCTTGATGGGTTTTTTGCAGGCATAAGCTTTCCATGCCTGCAGAGCAAGATGGCGGCAGCTGCAAGTGAATTACTCGCATTTTTACTTACTGTATATTCCAACGTATAAGATGACTTTTTCAGCCTGTAAAATCAGCTGAAAAGTCAGGGGCCATCTTATACGCTGGATACAAGTGCCAGCCCCATCTCGGACTTGGAATGATGGAGGTGACTGGCTGGGGGGGAAGCTTGCTAGCCCTACCTTATCCCCCCCCGCCCACCCAGTGCAGCTGTTTGGGGGGAGCCTTGCTGGGTGGGAGGGGGCCTTCTCCATGACTCAGAGTCATGGAGAGGATCGCCTCCCAGCCACCGAGGCTGCATGGGGGGGAAGCCTTGCTGGGTGGGAGGTGGCTGAGCCTCTCCCCCGCTGGCCAGCCATCCCCCATGATTCCCCAACTCGCAAGGAGGCTGGCCAGCCTCCTCATGGGTTGGAGAATCGCGGGAGGTGGTTGAGCCTCTCACCAGCTGGCCAGCCATCCCCCGCGATTCCCCAATGCCTGAGGCCAGCCTCTTCATGGGTTGGAGAATTGAGGGAGGTGGCTGAACCTCTCCCCCACTAGCCGGCCATCCCCCATGATTCCCCAACTCGCGAGGAGGCTAGCCAGCCTCCTTGTGGGTTGGGGAATCACGGGAGGTGGCTGAGACTCTCATCAGCTGGCCAGCCATTCCCCGCAATTCCTCAGCCAGCTTCGGGAAGTCTTCAGGAAGGGTGGCTGGCTGGAAGGGGGGAAGTTTTCCAGCCATCATCTGCCCTCCCCGAAGCCACGAAGGGAAGCCTGTTCGCGGCTTCGGGGAGGGCGGGTGATGGGGGGTTGTCTTATATGGTGAGTATACCCTAAAGTCTATATTTTGACTTAAAAACTGGGGGGTCGTCTTATATGCCCAGTCGTCTTATATGCCAGAATATACGGTGCTGTAATTTGCTGCCGCTGAACATTTGGTTTAAAAAAAAAACTATTTCCAAAGTGCAATAGAGCAATATTTCGCCTTCACAAAAAAGAAACAACACAACAACACCCCGTTTTATCGCCTTAGCACTTGCTCGCTAAGGTGAAAATCCAACATGGTGGCTTCAGGTACTTGCCTTAGTAAGCCCCGCCCCTGTGCTCATCCAGCCAATCTGTTTTGCACTTCCACTTGTATGGGACAGCAAATGAGCAGGGGTGTCCCAATGAGCAGGGATGCTCATTCCCCCTGCTGTTTTTTTAAAAACTCCGGGACAGGCCACAAAGGCTTTTCCTTTGGAGTTTTTGATGTTTTTGGCCACTCTGCTTCCGAATACAGCAAAACAATGTGAAATGCCATTAAGACAGGCTGTATTCTCCTTGCATTCCATGAGGAGTATTTTCACCATTTAGACATCCCCTTAGCCAGTATGTTACAAAGTGAATTCTGCAACATTTAAAGCATCTGTGAAACAGTGGTGTAGAACCACAAAATCCCTCAGTGCTGACCTGAGTCAAAAAGTCTTACTTGCCAGCTTCTATTCTCTCAAGGTCAGTCTACTGCTGTTCTGTCTTCTCCCATAGACAAAAGCTGTTTGGGAAGCCACCTCACATTTTCTTGTAAGGCCATCTTTACTATCCATTTGTATTTTAATCTCCTCCTCCTCCTCTGGCTTTTCTTCGCAAACGAAGATTCAGGAAGGACTCATCCCGTATGGTCAGAAATCTGGCAACTTATAATAAAACAGAATAGAATAAAACAGAACATAAAAATACAGTCGGACCTCCATATCAGTGGAACCAGTATCTGTGGTTTCAGTTATCTGCAGGACAAAAAATAAGGACATACACCATCAAGTCATGCTGGAAAATGCCTAAAGAGGCATCCTTTCTAGGCATCTTCTAGGTTCTCCAATGCAACTCTATGGTATATTTTTACTGGTAGTCCTTTATTTTAATAGAGTTGGCATATACAGTTATTCCTTCATATTCGCTGGGGTGTGGTTCCAGGACCCCCTGTGGATACCAGAATCCATGAATAGTCAAGTCCCATTATATGCAGTGGCATAGCAAAATGGTGTCCCTTATATAAGATGGTAAAATCAAGGTTTGCTTTTTGGATTATTATTTTTTTTAGTATATTTTCAAGCTGTGAATATTTAAATCCATGGATACCAAATCTGTGGATACAGAGGGACAACTGTACATGGTTTCTGGTATCCATGATAAGTCCAGGAACCAAACCCTTGCAGATATGGGGTTCTGACTGTATTGGAAAGAATTGAAATCTCTTTAATTATTAAAAAAACAAAAACAAACAGGAGCACCACTAACAGGAAATACTTATTTAAAGGATAACAGTGAAGGGGCCTGTCAAGCATTCGTAAGGAGAGAGTTTCAGAGGACAAGTGTTGTGCAACATCTGAGAATGCCCTCCCTCTTCAAATCACAAGCCTAAACCGTGATGGCCATCATATCCGGAGTTCAGTCAAAGAGGAAACAGTGTTCTCCATTTCAAGAACTACTAATAAGGAGATCTAATGTGTGCTGGAAATGACTGTGATTTCTTTTTCTTACTTAGCTCGCAGCAACGTGTAATGTGGATCAATCCTGGTTCAATGACTGGTACACTGGGCACCTGAACTTCCAGATTGAGCATCAGTGAGTATGAGAAATACACACACACACACACACACACACACACACACACTAGCTGTACCTGGCATAACATAAGCCATTAAAAAAAGTGCCCCCCAAAAGCCTGGTAGACCTGATGACAAGTTGACTGCCTGGGTCCCATCACAGGTGGCTCACTGCCGCTGCCAGTTGACTGCCAGGGTTAAGTCGCAGCAGCGGCGTCCCACTGCCACCGCTGCCACTTGACTGCCTGGGTCCTGTTGCAGTGGCAGCAGCAACTTCCCACCGCTGCCAGTTGACTGCCTGGGTCCCGTCGCAGCCCGTGACTGGTGAGTGGCTGAGGGAGTGAAAGCAGAGAGATTGAGTGGCAGGAGTGGATTGTGAGGTGGAGAGAGAATTTGCATGTGGGTGTTGATAGTTGGGTGTGTTTCCTGAGCAGCTGATCAGCACACTGGGAGAGGAAACATGTGCAGGCCTATTGTACATACCTAAGCCATATACTGTGTATATACATATATATAGAGAGAGAGGGAGGGAGAGGGAGAGAAGAGTTGGGACTGAATACATTACAGTATACAGCATGAATAAATGCATCCAAGAAAGGCCTTCATAGACATGAGGTATCTGGCCCAGATTGGGTGTTAAAGGCCTAGGAAGGGACCTTTGATAGAGATGGAATGCTGTGGACTCACTGAAGGCCCTGCAATGTCCACTTGGCACACTATCTTTGCTTCTCTTTGCAGCCTTTTCCCAACCATGCCTCGACACAACTATTGGAAAGTGGCTCCTCTGGTGAAGTCCCTCTGTGCCAAGCATGGCATCAAGTATCAGTGCAAGCCCTTGCTCACGGCCTTTGCGGATATATTGCGGTAAGTATCTGTTAACTCTGAGCTCCTAGTGGGAGGAGCATAAGGGAAAAACCAAAGAGGGATGAAAGAGAGAACCCTCCATGGAAACTACATTGTGTGAGGTTAACAAAACCCTGGTTTTCTGTCCTTCTGCAGGACTCTGAAGGAATCAGGGGAGCACTGGCAGGATGCTTATTTCCACTGATAAAGAAGAAAAAGGGCTTCAAGGAAGAATCAGCATGCTGAGTGGTGTTATCATAATGCAGAAAGTAGATAAAAGTCACTACAGCCAACCTTCCATAACCACAGGTTCTGCACCCACAGATTCAACCAACCACAGCTCAAAAATATCCAGGGGTGGGGGGATTTCAAAAAGCAAACCTTGCTGTTTGCTATTTTGTATAAGGGAGACCATTTTACTACACCATTGTATATAACGGGACTTGAGCATCCATAGATTTTGGTATTGATGGGGAGTCCTGCAACCAAACCCCAGCAGATAGTGAGGGCCCACTGTATTGTGTGAATATGCCTTTGGATTAATGTGGTTCTTTCATTTTGACTGCAACTTCCAGCAGCCCCACTCAACATAGCTGGTGGTAAAGGATGCTGGGAGTTGCAGTCCAACAACATCTGAAGTCCTTGCAATTCTCACCCCTTGTATAAAGCCTAGCAGAAAGCGGGGGGAATGTTTTATATCCCACTAGGCTCAACCCAACTGTCTTGGAAAATCACAAAGGTCAACTCAACAGAAATCATTTGCAGAACTTATGGCAATTTTGACCAGCTACTTTTGGGCAGGGTTCACTGCTGGATTCCCTCTGAAGGAGCTGTGGAATGCAGTGGAAGTGGGATGAAGTATACCCCTGTACCCCCAAAACCTGCTCCAATGTTCAGTCAACTTCAAAGGCTGCAGGGGTCGGGGAAAGGAAAGATGTTCTATTGTGCTGATGCATCATACTGGATTTTGGTCTTTTTACATTTTAGCTCCTCCTTTTGCTATTACTATTATCATCACCATTACTTTGTGATGTGGTTTTCTAGGTAATAATTAATATTTACATGCTGTATTTTATTTTATTTTATTGAATGTTGTGAGCCACCTTGGGTGTGTGAAAACACAAAAAGGTTAGGTATAAACTGAAATAAAGAAATAAATGTGTATATTCATACAATTTAAGTGTTTTACAAGAAATTCAAACTCATAAAAATAGATGATACATACGTTTAAAAAATCACTAGATGTTGTTCAATTCAAATTACTATGATGTGTCTGAAGCCTAAATACCCTGAAGGTACCAGATCCTGTATGATCTTGGAAGCTAAGCAGCGTCAGGCTCAGTGAGTACTTAGATGGGAGACTGTCAACCAGTAACAGGTGCTGTAAGCAATATTTCAGAGCAGCAGTTCTTAAACTTTTCTTTACCATGGGCCCCCTTTAAATATCTTTTGCTGCCACAGACCAAGAAGACTTAACTCAAGATTTAAAATCCTAAAGTGCATCAAATATTTATTGACAGTTGCTCATCAAGAATCTTTAAATTTGGAGAGAAGGCAGTTTGGAGAAAAGTACATGTGTACACTCCTAATATAATGTGAACTCAAAGGCTCTCACAGCCCAGAAAAACCCCCAAGAAAAATCCTATTATAATATTTTTATTGGAAAATTCCATACAAATTTAATAGTAATAACAATAATAACAATAACAACAATATTACCTGAACACCATAATATGGCCTAATATTATTAATTTTAATTAATTAGTGAGAAAGCTGGTGCTGTATTTCACTTACAAGCCTTGTTATATCAGGCTTAATAGCTGAAGTGTGTATTCTGAGTTCTGACTCTATGTTTCTCAAACAGTTTCCATACTTATTTTTAAGATAGACAAGAGCAGAGAATGATTTTTCACACAAGTTTCTTGTTACAAAAGGCCTCAATACTTTCATAGCTCTCTTTGATAGTTCTGGAAAATCTGCATGTGAGAATTTGGAAGGGCCTGTTCCTTAAATTGAAGTTTCAGAGCAACATCCATGGATAGTTCTATGGGTTTTTATTAATCTGCTGCTGTGAACCCCTCTAGTTAATACACATTGACTGAAATTTGATCTCAAATCCAGTCTTTGCTTGCTTGCATTAGGAACAGGAAAATAGTCACAGAAACTATGCTGCAAATCTTTCAAAAGTTGTGCGATACGTGATCTTTCCTTCTCAGATAACTGTTCATTGATGGAACCAAGAAAATGTATGAGGTTTGGAAATGTCTCCTAGTTTTTGGTTTGATACGTGATGATGCCACAATTCCAGTTTTTCATCTTTTGCTTCAATCTTGTCTTCAGCTATAACCTTTTCTCCTTGTAGATTTAAATTAAGACTACAGTAGGATCCCTGTATCCGTGGGGGATTGGTTCCATAGGGGCCCGTGGATACTGAAAACTATGGGTAACAGCAAACGCCATTGAAAATAATGGGACTTCTGGTTTAAAATCCATAGAGTTGCCTTGGAGGACCTAGAAAACATTTAGAGAGGATGCCTCTCTAGGCATCTTCTAGGAAGACTCCATGGTAGGTGTGCTGTTTTGTGTCCTGCGGATAACTGAATCAGTGGATAGTGAATCAGCAGATACAGGGGTCCTACTGTATTTAAATGGATGAAAATATGTGACAGATATACTAATTTTACTAACCAGGAAAAGATAGCTGAGGTGAAATTGCTGCCCCATTAGGAATAATCTTATCTTGTCTCTCAGTTCCCCAAAATGAGACAAAACTTTACCTCATGATAGTCAATGAACTTCACAGTGTAGCAAAAGTTGATGGTGTTCACTGTCTATATCTTTGCAAAGCTGCTCAAAAAAGTCTTGACTTCAGTGATTTGTTTTATATAAAATTGACAATTTTGACTGATTAAAGTGTGGCAACTTCTTAGTAACTAGAGCTTCCCTATGTATACAGCAATAGTATTAAGTTACCAATGGTATGGTTTCCTTAATCCATGCTACAAGCCCAATGAGCTTTCCAGACATTGCTCGTACCTCATCTGCACAATTCCAATGCATTTCAACCAGTCCATGTCATGAGATATTATAAACTTGTTTAAGGTGTTAAATACTTTGTCAGCTGTAGTGTGTATCAACGAGGAGATGAGCAGTAAGTCCTCGAAAATATTTCTCTTGTGCTCATATCTAACGAAGCACAATAAGATCATGTTTTTTTTCTGCACTTTTGTCCAGTTGCAGAGCAAAATAGGAGGACAAGCTAATTCTTTCTAATAACTGTTCCTGGATATTGGCTGACAAACCAATGATTTGCTACTTAACTGTGTTATTTGATAAAGGTATTAAGGAAAGATCCTTTGCAGCTTTCTCATTGATCAATGCAGAAACCATGATTTTTAAAGTAGGTAATATAAGTTCTTCAATTATTGTGAGTGCTTTTCTAGTTTTTGCTACTAGTTGAGAAACTAGGCCCTCGCTGTTCTTTTTTCAAAACAATTTTCTTACTTTCCCAATGCTCCTGCTCCTTTCTGCAAGAAACTTCATTTTGCTTTGAGCGTGATGCACCCTCATCAATATCATCAGTACTTTTACATTTCAGACTCAGCCTGCAATCCATCCTGAGGCTCAACCAATGTGTGCTGTTATGAAATTCACTATGATAACATTGAAAGGTCACTTTACCCAAATAACCAAACACTTCTATCCATCGTAATCAAAGAAGAAACACTATCGTTTTCAATAATCCACAGTTATCATTCCAAAGTCCCTCCGTCCAAACACTCACACTGACTGACTTTGACTCTCTCTTCCTGCGAACATGGTCTTCCTTTTATACATGAATTTATTTGAGAACATTCTCAACACAGCTGAGGGACATCCGGGTGGAGATCATTGTGTACTGGTGCCTCTGCTGCTAGCTCTGCAGTCAGAGGAGGCAGAAATGGCTAAAACCAGCTAGGATACAAGGTCCAGTTGGCTCTTTCTCTCTCCAGACAAGGATAAGATGTTGAGATTGCTCACATGTGCCCCTGAAGCATACACTCCTCCCTGGGAGACTGCTTAATGGTAGTGGTCAGAAAGCAAGTCTGAGCAATGTGGAGACTTGGAATACCATCTGGCTCAAGCCATTTCAAGCAAGCCTTTTAAAGGACACTTGGCCTACAAAACATCAATTTTCTTAAATACTGAATTATTTAATTAGTTAATCTAATTTGCATTTGAAGACAGAGTTTCTGCTTTGGTGGTGAGTGTGCCTTCTTTCTTTGAACAAGAAATGAGGAAGTAACATTTATTTTGACTTAAAAGCAAAATATTCAATGAAAAGTTGACTTAACTTTTAAATGAACAGAAGGAACAGTGATTCTAAAAGAAGATAGATGATTTCTTATTTGGATTAATTTTTGGAAGTCTGAAGTGTGACAGATAAAAGAATTGAGTCTTCTGTGGGAATGTGGATTGCTTTTCCTCTCACAAAAAGGTAAAACTAATGATGGCTAGATGGTTGTGTGGGTTTTTTTTTTTAATGTCAAGGCACCTGCATGGAGACCAGAAACAAAGGAGGAGGCAGTGGGAGAGAGAAATGATAAGTTTTTACCCCATAATTGTACTTATATCATGGATTTACTGAAAGGAGAATGGCAACAGCTACAGAAGAACAAGAACTCTCTCCAGAAAGTTTATGGGAGCTGTTGGAGGAGATCAGATCTTTGGGAAGAGATGCAAAGGAAGTGAAGGAAGAGTTTTTGAATGGAAAGAGCTGACATAATTGAATGAAGATGTGAATCAGATTGATGATAGAAGTGGGAGCTGTGGGAAATACAGTTGGAACTATAGATGAAGAGAAGGAGGGGGAAACTGAGACAATTTTGATGCATTAACAGGATTTGTATTAATAAAAAATATAAGCACAAAAGATCAAGCTGAGCTGATGGAGAATACCGATGTTAAGTTTGAGAAGAATGTTGAATATTTGGGCATTGGTTTGATGAAAATGAATTCTACGTTGTTCCAAAATGAATATGTTAAGTCAGAGGAAGGAAATGGCAAACTACCTACGAGTATTCCTTGGCTAAGACAATTCTATAAAATCATGGTGTCACTGTAAGTCGACAGGCAGCTTGATGGTGTGCACGTGCACATATACACACCTGAAAGCCACTTTTAAATATAAGAATGTGTGCCACTAAAACAGCAAGGGTGGGAAATGTGTGGCCCTCCAGATTTTGCCAGATTGCACTTGCCATAAGCTCTAGGCTGCACTGCCAGTGGATAAGGACAATGGGAGTTGTAGTGCAACAACATCTGATGGGTCCCACATTCCCTGTCTTCACTTAAAAGGCTTGCAAAGGCTGCAGTTCTGTGCACATTTATCCACACATTAAAACATGGATAAGAGTACACAGACCGAAGGAAGACCAAAAGTCATTATGCAATTGCTCCCTGAATGATCAGCAATGGTGAATGCCAGCTCTAATGTCAGTTGGGCTGGAAACCATTCCAGACTTTAAAGGAGTTATCCAGGGCGATGAACCTATTTTCAGGGGTGGACACCTTGGTCAGCTCTAAAATTGGGACTAGGACCTGACATGTATTCCTTGCCCCACCAACCAGCCCTATTGTTCTGAATGGCAAAGCAATAATCATATTTTTCTCCTTGTGTGCTCCCTGTGGAAAGCTTTAAAATTGTTTTGTTCTAACTAGCACTCCAATTTATTTTGTGTTGCGTGATGGCTTTTTGTGTTGGCTTTTAATCCAGTGTTTACTTTCAGCAATCTATTAATTTACTGCACTTTCATGCTTAGCATCCTAGGGTTAGGTGGTAAGACCATCAGTTTATATAACGTTAAAATCAGTTTTTCAGACAGCATCTTCTATTTTATATTTCTTTCTCAACATAGCTGCATACAACTGATTATTATATAAAAGTGTGGCATTCCTTAGGAGTTGTTGCACTGTACAACCATGCTGTTTCTCAACATGCCTCAATATAGGAGACAGAAATTTTGCTCGGTGTCAAAGTGCTTCCTTTTAACTTTCACAAAAACAAATGGTTTATAAAACAAGAAAACATAAGCAGTCATTTATAACTTAAACAATTATAACTAAAAACTACAACAATAAAAACACCTCACTGATTCCTAGAGTCTTGCACAGAATCATAATGGATGATTCTAAACTTCAATCAGTAACATGCGTTGACTGTGAAACCAAGATGATTTTGGAATAAATGTGTCTTCAGGGTTTGAGAGTTTTATTAAGCAGTAGTGATGAGGCCATACCTATCACCCTGGGAAAGCTTTACCAAAAGCTAGGAAGGCTGAAAAAGCCCTAGTACCTGGCAGCCTTCTACTGTTTCGATGCATTCTCTGTGATCTTACCTTTGACTCCTCTAACAGTTCCTAACTGCATATTTTCTGACTTCTAGTCCCCTCTAGAGCAAGCATGTGTATATGTGCACACTGGTACATATGCACAGGCACAGGCACATACAGTCACAGTATGTGGATGATTAGATTGGCACTTCTATCCAGTTTACCTTTTATATGACAGTCAGCCCTCCATATCCACAGGTTCTGTATCCATGGATTCCACCATCCATAGGCTGAAAACATTAAAAAAAAATATGCAAAAAGCAAAGCTTGATTTTGCCATTTTATATAAGGGAAGCCATTTTACTATGTCATTGTATATAATGTGACTTGAGCATCCATGGATTTTGATATCTATGTGGTGGGGGGTGTACTGGAACCAAACCCCAATAGATACCAAGGGCCCACTGTACTAGGTGTGGCAAGAGACACAAAACAGGGGAAAGAATGTTCTTGAGCTTTTACAATACTACTCACTCAGGCCTAGTCTAGAGTAATAGTAAAGGAACAAATGTCTAAACAAAAATATAGAAACAAGCTACAGGAAGATAAGCCTGCCAGGAGCCTCCTTTCATGTAAAGGAAGACCCAGATCTTCTGCCTCACCTGACCTTGTAGCTTATATAATCACATAACTTCCCACACGTTTTTATTGTCCTTTTCCTGTTATCCTGTAACCAGTTTCAGCTAAGGCCTGTGGTTTATCTTTCCATGAGCTCAGGGTCCTGACTCCTGGTTGGTGGCTTGTTTGCTTGCTCTCTTCCTCACCCCTTCCCTCAACAAAGTCCCACTAGATTCCTTGTCCGCCGCTCATGGTCCCCCTCTGAATCCTACTGATATCCTTTCATTGCAGAAGAAGAGCAGGCAATGGTGACTGAATCAAGCTATGGTCAGTTTACCACTCTGTGATTGCCTGCCATGGACCATGTTTATATATCCTTTCTTAGAATGTGTCCACAGCTATGTCTCTCCAGTCAGTATACACCACCATCAGCTGGTTGCTTCTTTACATGATGAAACTGACAGAACATTTTGTGAGATATTGCAGTCCATGGTTCGGTTAATGGTGCAGCCTTCACTTGATTGCTTCATGGCTTGCCAAGAAGAAAACCTCTCTTCTCTTGACAGTAAATTGATCCTGGCATGGTAGAGTATCAATCCATGGTGAGAACTCTACCTGTGGTTGCTTCCTTTAAGGCTTTGCTCCATTAAATCAATGGTTTTAAAAACCTCAGGCAGACCTTTTGCCCTTCTTTTGCTCTAGTATGATTTGCTTCTCTTGTAATTCACCACACGACTCCTCCTCTTAAATCCCTCCAGTAACCTACCCATGTAGCTATCCAGGAAAGGCTTCACTGCTGATATTTAAGAGACATTCCTGGCCTTGCCCCTTTCCTATTTCTGCCCTCAGATCCAAATATGTCAACACTTGAGGCCTGTTCCCACAGTCAGTTGAAAAAAGAACTGGAAACCAAATTCAGTAGCATACAAAATAGTTAAGACTTTAAAAACTGCAACATCACCATCTATTTTCCAGGTACTGAGCTATAACTCTTCAGGGGGTGGGGAAATCACTTTCAGTCTTACTCAGCATATCTGGTAGCAATGTTAGCATGTTGGTTACTTAGCTATGTAGATAATAAAGAATTCCATCTGGGGCTTTTAATCAGTCCTATAGCCATTGTTATAAATGCAGGTATATACAAGTAAATTACTCGGAGGCTTATATAATCTAGTTCAGCAGGCCTCTTTCTGTCTGACTATTCTGCAGCTCTTGTAGCATCCCTGAGACAAGTTCACTCTCCCACATTTCACAGATAAAAAGTGGGACATGTGGTCAAGCAACATCAGAATATGGTCAATGTGGCAGAAACGATAACTGAGAAAGAACACACAAGCTAGGAGAGGTTGCAACAGTTTGCTTTTGCCTGAGTCTGCTGGGGAGAGCGAGTTTCTGCCTCCTCTCCTCCCTGATGAGGTAATTGACTACAAACTCCTCTTGCACTTTGAACTCAGTTTGCAGCAACTGAAATAAGTTGGAGACAAAGGGGAATAGTGGGAGGAAAGAGAGAAATTTGGACATTTTAAAAATAGCTGAAAAAGTGGGACAGCAGAGGAGTAATCAGGACTGTACCTACCAAACTGGAAGAGCTGGATGGTAGGGAAAAGTAAGATAGAGATGGCATAACCTACACATGTTTGTAGTTGGTTCTTGGCTCTGCTAACATCCTATGGTAAGGACGCTTGCCCCCTGAGAACAGCAATCTTCCCCTTCCCTAGCCCTAAGGAACACAGGGAGGAGTAAATTCCCCCAACCTATGAATGTCAATGTAGATTCTATAAAGTAAGACAAAGCAAGGGATGGCTTTTTCTCTAGGAGATCTAGTGGCACCAGGAGCATAAGGAGTCCCATATATTTTTTGCTGTCCAGTAATTAATCATACAACAAAGTACTCTAAATGCAAGATGTTAAGGTGAGGAAAATCATGTGTAATAACATCCAGGTGTCTTTCATTACTTGAAAGAATTCTTCAAGGAGTTCTTCATATTTGCTTATCATCCAGTTTGACTGTAAATGTTACCATTTAACACCCAGAGCTGGCCCAAGGCATTTTGTTTCTATGGTGGAGCAGCAACTGACACACCCACCCAAGGTCAAGAGACATGGTATCTAGGGAGATGGTGGTGGACTGGATTTTTTTGACTGGATTTTTAAAAAGTAGAATAAATTTCTGTACTGTTTCCAGCAATAATAGAGCAAAGGAGGAAATGGTAACATACCCTGGCTGGTTTGCATTCCTGTTTGTTGTATTATGTGACATTTAACCATTGTATTGTATTCATGTTTATTGTCAGCCACCCGAGAGCCTTGACAAGTGGGCTAAAAGTCAGAGTGATAGACAGCTAGATAGACAGACAGACAGACTGATTGACTGCATATGCACATATTCTTTGCTTGTTACTCTTGTCTTTCTTTTACTTCCATTAACCCTTTCTCTTGCTTTCTTCACAGTACCAGAAGTGCCTCTAGAAGTAACATCTTTTTCTTCATTCTTGCTTTTGTTGCTTTAGATTTTTTTTTTTTTTTTTTGCATCACAGCACTATACAAGCAATATATTTAAAAATACAATTGGATACACCAAAGAATTTTAGCCTCTACCCAATGGCAGAATTGACTTAGTGGGAATAGTGCCAGGTGCACTCTTGATTATCTGAAATCCAGCCTCTGTTGTATTAATTCTTGTCAAACCAGTCAGACTTCTCACCTTTCCTGTTTGATGCAACACAATATCGCCTCTGCCTTGGGCTATTTGTATAAAAATACAAGCAGATGTGAAACATCTTTTTGTGGTTGATAATTCAGTCATTTGGCACTGTTTTTTTTTTATTTAATCCCAAATGGAATCAAAACCATTTCTAAGGAAGAATGCAATAACATACAAATGGTATTAAAACTAGCCAAAGGAAAGAAAGGAATGAGCCATGAGACTCACTGCACAGAGAAATGTTATAAGCTCATGCAGCAGACCAGTCACTAGGTACTATCTGACTGTCATGTACAGTACTTGCATTCCCAGATGCAGTGACCAGCAGCAGTTTCAGAGTGATCAGAAAACTTTATTGGCACAGAAGTCCAAGAAGCATATCATACAAGGTTGTTGCTGAGAAAATATGGTGGGCTCAAATACCATTGGCTACCCATCATCCCCTGACATGACATTCCCTTACACCAGCCAGCCTCCTTTTCCCATGCCGATTTTGCAGCTGCATTCTGATCTTTCCTCAAACCAGCCATAACTTTTACCACCTCTCTCCACAGTTAACCAAGAACACTCGTTAGCAAGCACCAAAAAGCAAAACACGAGTGTCAAGGTAACAGAGAAATAACTGAAAATGGCAGGAGAAACAGGGGGGCTGCCATGACAATAAGAAAAATTATCATAATAATATAATAATAAAAAAATGTATTTATATCCTGCCCCTTTGCGAAATGCAATCAGGGTGGCTTATATCCCACCCATCCTTAAAATACAATTAAATAATACAGGAATTAAAACATACTTTAAAACAAAATATTAAAACAAAAATTAAAAATAAATAATGGACAGTGGCCGTAGCAAGGTTGGGACAAGCTAGATTTTCTTTTCATTTTTAATGGCTGGGTATCTATTCAGGAAAGGCCTGCTGGAAGAGATCTGTCTTAAGCGCTTTTAAAAAGCTATTTAGGTTGGTGCTATGATGGATCTCATCCGGCAGGCTGTTCCATAATCTGGGAGCAATAGCTGAAAAGGCCCTCTGGGAGGTCAAAAAACCCCTAGTTTTTAAAGATTATAACAAATTCCTCCCAGAGGATCTGAGTGCACGGGGAGGATTATATGGAAGGAGGCGGTCCCAAAGATAGGTTGGACCCAAGCCATTTAGGGCTTTAAAGGTGATAACCAACACCTTGTACTGGGCCCAGAAACTAACAGGCAGCCAGTGGAGTGATCTTAAGATCGGTGTTATATGGTCTCTTCTGGATGTCCCCGAGACCAGTCTGGCTGCCATATGATATATTGTTGCATATATCATATCCAACAAACAAACAATTGGCCACAACTATTTGGAGAATAGAAGTGTGCAAAGAAGAGTGGAATAGAACACTTTACAGGGGCCTTAACGTCAGAGGGAGGAGAGCAACCCAATTTGTTATTGATGTTGTTGTTATGTAGCTTCAAGTGGACTCTATCTTATGGTGACCCTCTCCTAGGAGTTTTCTTAGCCAGATTTCTTCAGAGGAGTTTGGCATTGCCTTCCCCTAGGGCTGGGAAAGTGTGACTTGCCCAAGGTCACCCAGGGGGTTTCTATGGCCAAGAGGGGATTCGAACCATGGTCTCCCATCTCTGGCTTTTCTTTGCAAACAAAGATTCAGGAAGGACTCATCCCGCACTTTCTGCAAGCGTGCTGATGACTAAAAAGGCCAATCCGAGATAAACACGTCTGGTTGCAGAAAGCACAGCAGAAGGTCTCCTTGGGTGATGTTTCCGGGCTGTGATTCTTTCTGCGTTGTCATTTCTCTTCAAGACTTGTTCGGTGTGAATTCTCAAATAAGGCTGCAGCATTGTGGATAGTGCGTCTCCATGCCTCCCAATGTGAGGCCAGGGCGGACCACTGTTGGTGATCAATTTGGCCGAGCCTGAGATGTTGTTTCAGGGAGTCCTTGTATTGTTTTTCCCTTTAGATTATGGTCTCCCATAATCCTAGTCCAATACCCAAACCACTGTACCATGCTAGCTCTCAAAATAGCTACAGTTGTCCCTCCGTATCCATGGATTTGGTATCCATGGATTTAAGTATTCACGGCTTGAAAATATTCTTAAAAAATAATAATCCAGAAAGCAAACCTTGATTTTGCCATCTTATATAAGGGAAACCATTTTGCTATGCCATTGCATATAATAGCACTTGAGTATTCACGGATTTTGGTATCCACAGGGGGTCCTGGAACCAAACCCCAGCAAATATGAAGGGACAACTGTTCTTATGCATCACCAAACAAGAGGCAATGCTTTGCCAAACAAGAGGACACCAGTTTGTAAAGGAATTGCATATGCTGCTATATACATAGCGATGCAAATGTAGAAAAAATCACTGTAACAGAAATAGCCTCTGTGTAACCTGTGCACCTGCTCAAACTGTTGTCCAGCTGCTGCTCACCATTTGATTGACAACCACTAAAGACCCTTGGATTAGAGAGCCTTTCAAATTAAAGGACTATCCTCTGGAAAGTTAGGCTGCTGACACACTGCAGAAATAATGCAGTTTGAGCCACTGCCATGGCTCAATCCTATGGAATTCTGGGGTTTGTAGTTTTGTGAGATATTTAGCCTTCTCTGTCACAGAGCTCTGGTGTCACAACAAACTACAAATTCCAGGATTCCATAGGATGGAGCCATGATAGTTAAAGTGGTGTCAAACTGCATTATTTCTGCAGTGTGTCAGCAGTACAAGACACATGGCCAGCCTACATTACTATAGACACCAAAAAAATCCAGCTAAATTCTAGGACTTGCTTGGTGAGGTTTAAGCAAATCCCTTTGCTTGTATCTGCATGGGATACAAAATCCTATCAGTTCTTGTAAAGATTCCTGGAGCCAGTCAGAACCTGAGTTAGAAAAAAAACATTTTGAACAGAGAGTGGGTGTGCCATAGACTTACAAGTTTAAAATAAGTCAAACTTCTAGTGAGATGAGACTTCCTACTTTCCTTTCATACAACTTTTTTGTCTTCTACCCCCATGACCAGGGTGGATGCAAAAAAAAAATTGAGAATTTTTTGTCCTTGCAACAACCTAGTGAGATACCTTATATTCCGGCGTATAAGATGAATTTTGAGCACTCAAAAGTGCCCTCCAAAATTGACAGTCGTCCTATACGCCGGATACACTTTGCTTCGCCCACCTGCCTATCTCCTGCCTCTTCGCAAACGGAGCGAAGAGGCAGGAGATGGGGCAGGGGGGTGAAGCAAAGTGTTTTGAAGATCATTCGCCCCCCTCCTCTGCCTTCTCCCCCTTTGGGGAGCAACGGAAGACAGAGGAGGGGGGCGAACATTGCGGTTTGCCGCAGCCGCCGCTCGATCGCTTCTGCAGCGGCCGAGGCAAACCCGCGATTCGCCCCTTCTCCCCACCTTCCAGGAAGGTGGGGAGAAGGGGCGAACGTGCCCCGTTTGGCCGCACAGCCGGTGGATCCCCGTCCTGCGCTCCCTCCTGGAAGGGAACGCAGGAGGGGCATGCGGAGGCTGCGCGGCCAAACCCGCGATTTGCCCCCTCTCCCCACCTTCCTGGAAGGTGGGGAGAAGGGGCGAATGTGCCCCTTTTGGGCGCACAGCCTCCACATCCTCCTCCTGCGCTCCCTCCTGGAAGGGAGCGCAGGAGGGGCATGCGGGGGCTATGCGTTGGAAGAGGGGGGTCGTCTTATAGGGCGAATATATCACAAACTCTGCATTTTACCTTAACAATTTGGGGGGTGGTCTTATACGCCGGGTCGTCTTATACGCTGGAATATACGGTAGGTTTTTGAGGGATAGTGATGAGCCCAAAGTGAATGTCACACAGGAGGGCTCTACAAGTAAGAATTCTACCCCCCCCACACACACACACACAGATGAAATGTTCCTTCAGTCCCTAAATTTCTAGCACTGCAATAATTAAAAATTTCAGTCAAGCATCTAGAAACACAGTTTAGGCACCCAAAGAAAAGGGGCAGGCAACATTCCCAAGGGAATGAAAATACAGCAGATAGAACAGTTCTAGGCATGAATGATTTTCTGTGCCTTATTCTCTGCAATGCTAGAAAATAGGAGACTGAAGGAAAATTCATTTAGGAGGCAGAACTTTTATTTGGGGAAGCAATACTCTCATTTGTGTCCCTCTGGGGGCGGGGGGGGTGAATTAAGATTTGCAAAAGAGTTTGTAAGAATCAATATCCATCAATCAGTAGCTCATCAGTAGAGTTCATACTTTGCTGTCTAATTAAAGACTTTCAGAGCTAAGACCTCTGATCATGGAAGGCCATGAGGTTTCTTCTTCGAGCTTCCAGCATGGAAAAGAGGTGGAATGGTACAGATTGCTCCCTCCTTCCACAACCACTCCACTGTGTTTCTATGCTGAACACATAGGGACTGACATCCTCTTGGTGGCTTGTGCATGTGTACTTTCCCCTATCCCTGCACATATCCTTTTTTGGGCACTGCCAAGCTTGCCATTCCCTTCTTTCCTCCACAGCACCCCAAGACCCCCTGATCCTGAAGCTTCCTGCATGACTGCTCTGTGTCTCATGGAGAGTGGGGAGCGTTGGAGAATCATCTGACTGTGTCCCTGTAGCCAGAAGCAAAATGATTACAGCAGCACTGATTTCCACCAGGGTCCTCTGGATGTTGCAGTGCTGCTGTAATACTTGCACGTCTGACTACAATCCTACTGGCTCTACACCAGGCAAGGAATGGCTGCAGGTGGAGAGTTCAGAGACTCTACAGTTGTATGTGGCTCAGCCTACTGTAAGCCTACATGTAGAACTACTATGCTATAGTGAACCATGCAGAACTGAGGACAGAAATTTAAGACCCTGCATACCAATCAACATAAGAACCAGTTGGTTGGCCAAGGAGGCAGAAGCTACTCCATTCTTCCTCCATTAGCCTGTTGCATTTCAGGTCTGCAATTTTATTTGGTTATTTTATTTTACATTTACTAGCCAGCTTTTTACCCATTAGCGGAAGAGACAAAAAGATGGAAAGTGCCATATTTCCTTTGTCAGCCCTTCTTATAAGTAAAATACTAGCTAATTAAAAAAAAACAGGAAAAATATTTGTAGGCTACTGATTTGGAAGGAAAGCTAATTTAGAAAACTGTATTAGGGCTAGATGTCCACCAAAGGGAATGTCCACTAAAGGCCATGTTGCTATGGCAGTAGCCACCCTACAGTTTGGCATGCTAGCCATGCTGTGGGATCCTGATTTGCTGATAGCCATAGCTAGAAGAGGCAATTGACATTGCCCAAGGACAAATGTGCTTTGTTGGCACTCCAGATATGGTTGTAATGTCCTGTTAATTAACAAAAGAATAATTAGATGTTTAAAAGTTGGAAAATTTCCTCCTGCCACTCAACAGGACAGAAACACCTCCTTGCTCAGTAATCGCAGCCTTGTTTTCTTTTATATGCAGTGGGCCCGCCCTATCCATGGGCTAGCCATTTGCAGACTGGAGTGTCTACAGATCACCATGACCCATATTATTCAATGATGGTACATGCACACAGCTGCATTAACATGTGGCCACATGCACACACTGCCATTGATTAAAATGAGGCTTCAGCATCTGTTTTTTCCTGTCCATGGGAAGGCAGAACCAAACCCCCACAGATGGGAAGGGTCTACTGTAGTTCTGTAGTGCTTCCATACAAGCCTTCTTTTATTTCCTGTCATATGACAAAAAGGAGCTTCCACACATGAGCTAATGCTGTTTATTAATCTCAGAAAATGGGTTATCTAAATAATTTGACTGCAGGTTGGATTGTAAGACAAGGGTGACATTGCAGATATCATCCCTAGTGGCAAGGAAAACTCACTGCTCAGTTCCAAACAGGACTTGGCTATCTTAGCTTTGGCTGTCCATTATGTATCTATGTGAAATACATTAATTACATCTTCAGGCTCATCTACACCAGCCAGGATATGCCTGCTCCCCACCGATGTATCATGGCTATGGATCTGGCCTGTTCTGCCCCATTACATGGAGAAAACAGGCTGGCGTCGAAAAAGAATGCCTGCCCGTCACTGGCACCACCACTGCCATTTTCCCTGCTGATGCGGAAGCCAGGAAGGGGGACCACAACATGTGACTGAAGGCCCCCTGCATGTGAACAGCCTTGGTCACATGCTGAGGGACCCCTGCCTGGCCTCCGGGAGAGCCCGGGAGCTGGCAGTGGCAGTGAGGGACAGAGTGCTGGGATGGGCTCCTGCAGACCTGTGAGGCCTGATCTGGTGAGAATGGATTAAACTGGGTATTTCCATATAATGATTTATCAAGCTGTATCCTGACTTGCCCCCGTTCCAGCCCCATATCTGCCCTGGGGGTAGTGAGGGTTG
The DNA here is from genome assembly GCA_030847615.1 of Gambelia wislizenii. Taxonomy (NCBI): domain Eukaryota; kingdom Metazoa; phylum Chordata; class Lepidosauria; order Squamata; family Crotaphytidae; genus Gambelia; species Gambelia wislizenii. The sequence continues at coordinate 344,341,610 of JAUMIR010000001.1, forward strand.
CCTGAGGGCAGACTGAGGTAAATGCTCTGCATCATCTGGACTGCAGGGCTCTGGCACTGGGGTAAGCTGGGGTATTTAGCCCATGTAGATAAGCCCTTTATCACCAGGTCTTATAGGAAGGAAAGTTAAAAGGTACCTCTCAGGTGCCTGCGATGGAAAAGGTATCACTTAAACACCTCAGTTTTTAAAGTCATTTTGTGCAGGGTTGTTTAGGTGTCGTTGTTTTTTAAGGTGGATGCAAATCTAGTACAGAAATTGGATGGAGAACATGCAAAAGTGATATGAACTGGATTTAGACTACTCCATTTCTCCCTTCTAGCAATGCTTTTCTTCCATTTACATGAGGCAAACTGAATTGTCTCTATACAATAGAAGAAATGAACACACTTCATTGATACACAATAGTACTATTTTGGAACCAGTGGGGAAAGCATTTCAATCTACAGATATTTTGTAACTTGAAAGTTGCTACACCTTAAGAAAAAAAAGGTTCAAAGAGAAACCGCAGTACAAAGCAGATGAATTGGAGCACATGTGCAGATTTGATTGTATCAGATCTGAGCTCAGCAAGAACAGGGAGTGGTTAGTTTATTAGTGAAATTAATCACCCCAGTTGCTGAGTTACTATGAAACTATTCCAGCATGGTCATAAACATGTTCACTAGGGCCAGATCATCAATAGTCAACTCCCTCAGGCCCATCACTGGTGCTAAAGAAAAAAGGTTTAACTTGCTTCTTCTTCATCTCCCATCATTCTTTAAAATCTCCCATTGTTTCTGTTGTAATCAGCATTTGGGCCAAGATTATGTTAGGGACATCTGCACAGGCAAGTTTTCCTCATGAGTGTGGACCTCACTTTTCAGGCACTGTGGGGATTGATGTTCTCTTCCTCCCTGCACAGCACCCAAAGGTACCCCCAACCTACTGAATAAACCATGCCATGTTTCTTGGTGAGCAGGCAGGCTTGGAGATGGAATGGGACATTTCAGTGCAGTCAGCTCAGTACGGCAGTTTCAGTGTGGTGCGGTTCTGCTTGCATATCAATTGATAGTCAATAGTTTTGTCAAGAAAATGCAATCAAAACCATTTCTCTTTGGCTGGGATTGTCTTGCAAAACCATTTGTGTAAGGGTTGGAGTTAGGGTTATTATCAATTATTCAGAATTGAGAATAACCCTGACACTTACCTTAACCCTAAAACTCCCATATCTTTTGCTGTAGTTTGAGTCCATTGTTCCATGTCCTAGTCTCTGGAGTCACAGAAAACAAGCTTGCTCCATCCTCACTATGATATCCCTTCAAATATGTAAACATAGCTTTCATGTCCTCTCTTAATCTTCTCCTCTTCAGGCTAAACATATCCAGCTCCCTAAGCCATTCCTCATAGGGCATGGCTTCCAGACTTCCACCATTTTGGTTGCTCTCCTCTGACACATTCCAGCTTGTCCATATCCTTCTTGAATTGTGGTGCCCAGAGCTGGACACAGTATTCCAGGTGAGGTCTGACCAAAGCAGAAGAGAGTGGCACTATGTCTTCCGTTGATCTAGACACTATACTCCTACTGATGCAGCCTAGAACTGCATTGGTTTTTTTAGCTGCTACATCACACTGCTGACTTACATTCAGTTTGTGCTCCACTAAGACTCCTACATCCCTTTCACATGTACTGTCATCAAACCCGGAGTTACCCATCCTATATCTGTGCATTTCATTTTTACTGACCAAGAGTAGTATCCTACATTTCTTCCTGTTGAAACTCATTTTGTTAATATTGGCCCAGCTATCTAATCTGTTGAGGTCATTTTGAATTCTGATCCTGTCCTCTGGGGTATTAGCTGCCCCTCCTAATTTGGTGTCATCTGCAAACTTGATAAGCATGTGACACCATCTCTCTCCAATTAAAGCTTCTGCTATAACAAAGCTTGGTCTGACAGGCCACTAGATATTTTTGTGATTGTATTTTCTTGGAACAGACAGACCCAGCTACTCCTTGGGCACAAATCAAATGTCAAGAGATTCACCCCCTGAGCTATTTGTTATATTGCAATGTACTGGATTGCATTTGTTTATACCCCTCCTTTTCCCCAGAATGTTGGAACCTGAAGCAGTTTACAAAATAAAAAGATACAAGTTAAAACAAATATAAGGCTCTTCCAGACTGGTGTAGAGGCTCAAGCTCTTGCAACATTGCTCCTTGCTTGTTGCTGAATTGTGGCCACAACCACTCACAGCCAGAGCAACCAAGCCAGCTCAGTAGGGCTGTTGCTCTGGCTATGAAACCAGTACGGAGGGGGGAGATGGAGGAGGGAGGCAGCAGTGAGTGCCTCTCCTCCCCTTGACGTTTCCCAGAATAAGGGAACAACCAAGCCTATTCATTAAACTGCAACAGAATGTCCCTACTGGCAGGCACCTAAGCCTCACCCAACCCCACCATAGCAGTGAGGAGGAGGAGGTGGCAAAGGAGTGGCCAAGAAACCCAGTATGAACTGGATTTTTAAAAAATGCTCTCCAGCTGGGAAATGTTGCTGTGGATGCTGGGAATTGTGTCCAGGGGAATGGAAATGCTGCTTATGTCCTTCAAACAAAACCAAGCATTACAGTTAACAAATATTGCAACCACCAGTAACATTTGCTGTGTCTGGAGGTGCCCATAGATAAAACAGTGGAGGTGGCTGGTGGATTTGTTGTTACAGGGGGCAGTGAATTCAATCTATGATTTACAGCCAATCTGTCAGGAGCTGCTCTGAGTCGTACAGGAGCTCTCCCCTTACTGAACCTCTGTCCAGATAAGATCCAGTGCTATACAACTTGGAGCAGTTACAGGAGGAGGGGGCCATGTAACCCAATAGTGGATTTGTTGCCCCTGCAACTAGCCACCCATACAAAAACATAGAAAAAATATTTTTAAAATCATAGTCATAGTAACACAAAAGCTGGAAAGCACCACAGGAAAACCACCTAGTTCAATCTATTCCACTTTTAAACAGCTCTTACCATCAGGAAGTTCACCCTCAGATACAGAACTGCTCAAAAGTAGTAATAGAACGTGATGATCTTTACTGTTAAAAGATTGATTCTTTGATATTGGAAAGATAACTTTCTTCCAACTGTGACTCAGTGAATAGAAAATCTAACAATGTTTGCAACGTTTGAAATAATGATGTATAGATGAAATCTACAAATGGACTTATATTTGGATATTTGGTCAGCTTTTATAGAAACTTATTAGCATGATTGGTTTTTCTTTTCTTGTGTTTTCAGTTTTCTGTTATACTGGAATATTATAGTATGTAACTGAAAACCTTGTATACTTCTAGAATGTATTTACAAATTTAATAAAAAAATAACTACAGACAAGACTTGGAATGATCCTTTTGAGCCACTAAGATACACATCTTCCAGCACAAGTCTCAGCAACATCACTTCTTTCCATGGGACTTGGATGGAACCAACTTTTTCAGAACTGGCTGAGACTTGCTTTACATCCTCACAAGAGCTTGGAAAAGTTATGAATCTGGACTACAGCTCCCAGAACCCAGTGTGGTCAGTAGCCATGCCAGCTGGGAGATTCTGTCAGCTGTTGTCCAAAACCGTAACTTTTCCTAGCTCTGGGCCTCATCTAGTTATGGCCAACTGTGGGAGAGTCATAGTCACTTCTTTGAAAAACAGTCACAGTGAGGATCTACCAGTAATTTTATGCCAAGCAGCATACAGATAAAGCACCTCTCTGTACATCTGCTGACTCCAGTGAGAAGAAACAGCATGAGCAAACTCTGAATCATTTTGTCTGCAATCCCCCTTTACTTTTGAAATATATTAATTGATAGGCTGCTTCCATCATGGGCTTTAATACTGAACTCTTGAGTGAAGTACTTTGAAAAGCTCTTGTACAAGTTTCCCTGTGCAAGTATGCATATAATGGTTACATCAGGTGTAGCAACAAGAGTAGGACAACTGTTTCAGAGGAAGCTTTGAAGCACCTGTGCTTACACCCACACTCTAGATTAGTAATGGAGCACATTACAGCTCTCTATCCACTTCTGTACTGAGTCAGTTCTGTGCTGCACCTCATTCTCCTTTTGCACAGCAGCCCAATCAATGTTGCAACACAAGCTCTGGAAAAAGCAAGGAGAGAGTGTTATGAGTAGGTGTGAGAAACGATGGCACTAGGCTTGGTATCTTAGGGTGTTTGGTTATCAGGGTGTATCCTGGTCTACATGCTTTGCTGCAGGGTTGTATTCCCATTTGGTTACATGGTTATCTCTACTCTGGGAGGTCGCGGTTGGCACCAACAGAAGAGATGTTATATGGTTAGCCACCTCTGGATTTGTAGGAATCAACTTGTGGTCCTCCAGATGTTGTTGGCCGTATCTCCCATCAGCCCTAGGGTAGGAATCCAATGGTGAGGATTATGGGAGCTGCAATGCAGCCTGAAATCCCAGAGAGCTGCTATCAATACTAACAGTACTGAGCAAGGGTCTCCCTCAGTATAAGGCAGCTTCCTGTTTTCCTACCTGTTGAATTTCTGCTAAATTCCCAGCAAAAGGCCTCCAAATGGATCCAAAGCCCCACCATTCCCCAGTGAGGTACTAGGACTAGGTGTGAACAAGATCTCTCCCCCCTCCCCTGAAAAATAAGCAAAACGCCACCCCTCATCCCTCAAAATAGAAATCCAAGCAAATATAATATATCACATACAGAGGACACCAGGGATCCATTCACACTGCAGAATCATAGTACTATTATCCCACTTTAACTGCCATGGTTCCATCCTATGGAATTCTGGGATTGGCAGTTTAGGGAGCGGCCTATACAACTCTCAGCCAGGGAGCTTCTCTAGTGCCTCACCAGACTACCAGTCCCAGGATTCCATAGAACGGAACCATGGCAGTTACAGTGGAATAATGCCATACAATTGAGCAGTGTGAATGGGCCCCAGGCCACAGTCTCCCTACTCTGGTGAGATGCTGTATTCCCATTGAAATTACAGTTGTTGTTGTGTGCCTTCCAAGTTGTTTCCAACTTATGGCAAGCCTATGATGGGGTTTTCTTGTCAGGGTGTATCCAGAGATGTGTCATTGCCTTCCTCTGAGGCCAAGAGAATATGACTTGTCCATGGTCACCCAGTGAGTTTCCATGGCTGAATGGGGATTCAAACCCTGTTCTCCTGGAGTTCTAGTCCCCTCTCAATTTGCATTTGCACACACATATTGGCACATGCCAGTTTTGTGTAAATCTCCATCCTCTTACGTCCTCACTTCTGATGACGTGTGACTGGCCAGGCTAATTGGCTGATGCACATTTGGTGCCTCATGAGTGAAGGGAAAGCTGAATCCTTTCACTGTCACTCAGTCAAGGATGGGAATCAGGGAATCCTCCAAATGTACTTGGCCTGCAAGCCTCAGCAGCCTTATCCAACATAAGACAATGGGGGGATGTTAGGATCGCATCCAACATCTGGAGGGCCACAGGACTCCACCACCCCTGCTCTAGATCAACCATCCCCCTTGGGCAGAGGTGTCTGAGCATGGACCCTTCCCCTCAATGGCAGCTTCTGATGATGTGGGGAGCAGGATACTAAAACAATTAAGCTCAGAGCAAAGGTCTTCTAGGCTCGATCCAATCAATAGGCCATTGTACATATGTGACATGGGGCTTTCTGCACACAGATCCTGTGTGTCAAAATGAGCTTGAGCAATTTTTTAGTTGGAAGAGGAGGGTGAATAGGAAAACTGATGCAAGAGCAAGTAATAAAAGCAATGTGAAAGATACTGACAAGCATGTACAAGATCGTGGCGAGTATTGGCCTCTAGAAAAGATATCTCCATGACATCTGTAATAATACAGAAGCAGAGCAAGATTTCATAATAAAATATCAATGATGCAAACATGTTAAATATGTAGTTCCATGTAGATCAATGGTGAGATGGAGAAAACGTGGCCCTCCAGATGTTTGTTGGACTGCAACTCCCATCAGCTCTAGCCAGCATAGTCAATGGTTCTGGGCTGATGGGAGTTGCAGTTCAACATCATCTAGGTCAAATTTCCTCCACTTCTGCTGTAAAATAATGCACATTGAAACTGTCTATCTAGGCTAATGTTGCGTAAAGACTAGCTGGATCTGACCTGGCAATGCCAATGACTGAAGAGGTTGTGACAGCTAGTTGTGTGCAGCATCTGTAAAAAGGGCAACTGCCATGCCCTTGAACAAATCTACAATGTAACTACACTGGGAATGTTCTGCACAGTTCGAGAGAACACCATGTGAAAAAAAATATTCTTCCAAGAAAGGTGAAGAAAAAGGTACAAATGTTCAGAGGGCATTTCCTCTACAGCGGGAAGATTACACTGTTTCTTTACCTATGAGGAGGCATTACAAAAAAGCAAGGAAGGGAGACATTATAGTTTCACAATATTATGCACAGTGATTGGGGGAGGCAGAAGTTGTCCTCCCTCTCTCATAGTACAGTAAGACACACACACCCCACTTATCCATGGGGTATATGTTCCCAGGACATTCCACAGATACCTGAAACTACAGATAATCGCAAACCCTATGTTTCTAAGCGAGATGAGCACTTTACAAGCACAAGCACTTTACATAAGCACTGTACTGTACCACAATCAAATCACATAACCAAGATGGCTGCTAAGTGACTAATAGGTGGGGTGTGGAAATATGAGACAATGCAAGAGAAACGTGTGCCATTTCTGGAATTTTCCACTTTCCATTTAATACTGTATGGGTATTTCCACTTCTGCTTATTATTTCCATTTCCATTTCTTATTTTCAGACTGCAGTTCAGTGCAGGTAACTGAAACCACACATAACGGTCCCACTAGCTAAGTGGTGAACAAAATGGGCTTTGATTCAGGCTCTCATACTTTTCTTGATCTACCTTTAGCATGTAATGACTGAGAATTTTTCACTAAATTAGGGAAACTGGTGTCCCAGCTTTCCAAAAATCCACTTCAGCAAAATCCTTGCACAAAATCAGAACCACACACTGAGAGATGCTTTTGACATGGCTACAGACACTAGCTCTAAGAAAGGGCTAGTGATTTAGCCAAAGGGCTAAATCATAATCATTAGTCCCCAAATCAAACAGAACCACTAAATCAATAGATCTTATATAAGGGTTGACTTACCAACCTCCTGTCAATTCAATGGGTTTTTGGGATTTAAAGACCATAGACTTTCATGTCTAAATGAAATGTTATAGAAGGTAAGATGCTATCATTTGCAAGACACCACCTGAAATTTTGTAACACGAGCTCCAGCAATTAATTTTTTTATTCTCTGGGTGTACACAAATGCTGGTGTTATTGTGGCTTGCCTTTTGTCATCAAGACCACACATCACCTCTGTCATGAGAAAATGGTTGTGCAACCAATTTAGCTTACTACACAAAAGGATCTTAACCTCAAAGGATTCTGAAGTCAAATGGGAAACTTAAATGGGTTGGTTATTACACAGGCTTAAGCATGTTCAGCTTCCAGATTTCCATTGTCTGGTTGGCCATAAAACAGGGCTGGAGAACCCCTGGCCTTGTAGATGCTTTCACTGGCAAATCCCATGCCCTCAACCAATGGTGATTATGGAAGCTGTAGCCTAATCCTATGGAAGACCAAAGTTTCCCATTTCTGCTGTAAAAGAAAAGCTTGGATGGTGGCAATGGAGCATTTCAACTTAGCCTTCAGGTTAAGGTCTAATATATAATGGTGGGAATACAGTAATTGCCCATCATCACCATTCAACATGAAGATTTCTTCAAACCTTTTCAGATAACTTGCCCAGTTTATAGACCACAATGGGGTGGCTGGCATGGTACAATGGAAGGAGGAAAGGACCACTTTCTTACACAACCAGGGATTTGTGGGGAGGGGAGGGAAGCAGCCACATTCCTTCTCATGAGGGGCTTCCTATTAATACACTTGAAGAAACAGGAAAAAGAAAATAGAATGGCAGAAACAATTTAAAAAACAACATATCATTTGCTTAGACTACTGTTATTTATTCAACACTTCATTTAAAGGCATTTAAAGACAGCTTAAGTATCCCCATATTTTTTTAAAAAATGCACAGAAGGTATGTTGTTCTTATCCATATGTAAAACAAAACACTCTTCTAACACCAGCCAGACTTAATATCCCCCTTTTCAATTATGCACACCCAGCAGGTTGGGTTGGGAGTGGTATCAAATGCAAGAGTATCTTATCCCTCTACTCTTCCCTTCCACACTTGACAATAGGTCTGTAGTAAGAGCTCTTGAAACATTTTGATGAATAGCTAGTAGTAACCCAGATCAACTGGAGTGGCAGCAATTCTTTCTTCCACTGCTGTTTTCCTGCTGAAAATGCTGCCCTCTGCTGCTTTTCACACCTTTATGAAAACAGTATGCCCACAACCTGTACAGTATCCACTACTTATCAAGGCAATCGGTAAAAAAAGGGGAGCCACTGGAAAAGCCAGCATGGAATAAAAGGGTTCATCACCCTCTACCAGCATTGTGGTCCCCTAGATTATCTACACAGATATGCATGGCCAGAATAAGATATTTGTTGTTATGTGCCTTCCAGTTAACTCTGACTTATGGTGAACCTATCACAGGGTTTTCTTGGTCAAATTTATTTAGAGGAGGCTTGCCATTGCCTTCCTCTGAGGCTGAGAGAGTATAACTTGCCCAAGGTCACCCAATGGTTTCCAGGGCTGAGCAGAGATTCAAATCCTGGTCTCCCAAAGTCCTAGTCCAACACTCAAACTACTACACCATGCTTGCTCTCAGATTAAGACATACTGAATCTGGAAGCTGTTGGACTGCAACTCCCAGCATTCTATCATTGGCTTTGTTGACTAGGTTTGGTGGAACTTTCAGTCCACCAACAGCCAAAGTGTATTCTAACTCCCTTTTTTGTATTTTTTAAAATCTTTCCTTTTGTATTTAGTCCTCTCCTAACCTGGTCCCCTAAGCTGTAGCTTACTTTAGTTTTTGCATAAATCTGTTCCCCGCACCCCCTCCTGCTTCTCTCTGTATACACAACCTACTCTGCTATTAGCTAAAACTGTAAAAAGGCTGGGTTATTGTCCTGTGCAGTTTGGCTTGACTTAGAAACTCGTATCAGGCTTGCTGGCAGATTGCAACCAGTGCAATGAGAACATGTATTTCAGAAAGAATGAGGAATGATATATCTTACATTAGATGCTTGATTCTCGGCTGATAGTTAAGAGATACAGAAATCAGAACCCAGAAAGAAAAGAAAAGATGAATATGAAAGTAAGGAGATGACATATGATAGGAGCTGTCCCTCCTTTCTCCTGCACTCACTTGATTTGGTAGCCAACTTTCGTGTCTTGTATTGGTGCAATCAAAAGGCATACAGTGACGTGCTCTCCCCACCCCCTCACGTCTCCCTAGGCATTTGTTAGAGGCATATTATACAAGAGAGAACTGGGAGGTACAAGCCGCATCCTTGCAGGCTCTGTAGGCTAGCTGGAATGTTAAGGCAAGCTTGTCAAAGGGCGCCCTCTTCTGTCCAGAATGATGGGACTCAAAGTGCTAGGCAGGCCTTCTTAAAAAAAATTAGTGAGACCAGCAGTGGGAGCCAATGACTCCATTCTAACACATTCAGTATGCCTAGATTTCCATGCTGCCTTACAGCTTATATACTCAGATTCTCATCTGTTAAAAGTGTAAGGCAAGGCAGATTTTAGAAGAGGGTTTTCTGCTTCCATGGGATCTCTCATTTCAAAAATATAAAGTACGCTTTCCTGTTCCCTGCCATTGGCGTAGGAATAAGAGGAAGATTCTGGGGATTGGTCTTAACTCTCAAGTGGTACGGTCAATTTGCAAGGAGGACAAATATCACCAGGAGGCAACATTTGTTTCCCACAGGTGACATGCCTGGTGACTCTTAATTCAGTTTCAATGTGTACAACGCATTTGCATGAACGAGCAGCTAAGAAAGAACTAGAGGGCAGACACTTCTGGGTGACCATTTCCCATTTTTTTAAAAAAGGATCATTTAAAGCAGAAATGGAAAACATGCAGCTTCCAGATGTTGTTGAACTGCAACTCCTATCAGCATTCTTCACCATTAAACATGCTAGCTAAGACTGATGGGAATTTGCAATCCAACATATGTAGGAACTTATGATTCCCATTCATGGTACAAAGAGATCTCTGAAGCAAATAAACCTGTGAAGACTTAAAATGATTCCCCCTGCTTGATGTAGAAAGATCTGTCTCCCCAATCTAGGCACTGCTGACATTTTGGAGGTCAACTCTCTTTGACTCCAGCCAATCATGAACAATGAACAGAGTTATAGTCCTAAATATCTGGAGGGAAGCAGGTGGGGAACAGCCTTGTATGGCCCGTTTTTACAATGCCTACATGGAAGTATCTTCCATTCACATGGGAGGATCCTGTCCTTGAGGAGCGCATAGTCTAGAGATTTGGTCCTATTTGTACAATAGAATTAATGCAATGCAGTTGTGTGACACAAAAGAGCCCTTAGTAATTGAATAGTAGAGTACAGAAAGTGTGCCACTCCAAGTGTGCAAGAATACAGTATTTGGCTCTCCTCTGGAACACCTGAAGGCATATTAGTAACTGCGCTAATTAAGCAGAACACCAATCTCCCTCTCTGGCTATGATCAACAATCAGTCCATCATTTAACATTCTTTATTGTCAATGGTGATCCCATGTTGGCACATAGATAACTCTGGGACAGCTTTACATTTGTGAGGGAAATCCAGCCAGGAGTATCATCAGTTCCTGAGCAAAGACTGCAGATTCCTTTCCATAATTACAAGGGTACGGCCACTGGCTAAAATAGCCCTAGAACTCATGCCCATTTAATTTGGCAGTTCTCATAAGGACACCCACAGAGTTTAACTTTTGTAGTCTCTTTTCCTTCCTGTGCCTACCTTTCTCCTAGGTCAAGCACCCTAACTCTCATAGAACCATAGAGTTGAAATTACCATAAGAACCATTTACCCCACCCCACCCCCACTATGTAAAATCCCATTTTCTCAACCAGCAACCCCACTTTTCAGCATCTGCATTTCTTCTTCTCCTCCTCCTCCTCTCTGCCTCATTCATCACATTCTCCCCATATCCCTGTTCATTTTACTCTGGGAGACAGCAAGGCAACAGAAATCTTAGGGGTTCCCACATCCAGATTTGCCTTCAACATACAAAAGTTCAGTGAAATGGTACCAGGGAAGTTTGTTGGTTGTTCTTCTTGGCCCTAGAGGCTCTCGCTTTCACGAATGCAGGTTTCTAAAAGGACATCTCTGTTACCTTCTTCAAGAGGCGAAAGGAGGAGTTGCAGGAATACGAAGGAGGAAGAAAAACGACACCTCAAAATATTAAACCCAGGATTCAGCTCACCCAGCTGCCCACCCCAATTAAAGCAGGTCCTTGTTCTCGTCACTTGTGGGAAGCAGCAAAGGTGAGGAAATTAACATAATACCACTTGCTTCTTATTTATTCAGGTATGCATCCAGCCACAGCTCCCCTGAATCCTTCAGCGAGCTGGAATGAGAAAAAGAAACAGGCTTAAATAGCTCAGGAAACATGCAAGAAATAAAAGCACACAGAAAAAAATCCAGGTGGAGAAAAGAATTCTGAAGGTGCGCTAATCAACCAGTAAGCAGGTTCAGGTAAGAAATAATCATGATAGCCTGAAATGGAACAGCTGTTGGGAGGCAGGGAGAGGAACATGGAAAACATAAGGAGAGGCTAGCATCCTCTCACAAGGAATTACAAGGCTGGTTTACACCCACCAATTGATCACTGGAATGCAGTTATCACATGGTGACTTGCAAGAAGGCATGAACCCAGCCTACAGTTTTCATGTCATCTTAGTGCAGAGCTGGGAGAAGTTCTCCTTTTGTGGGCTACCAGAATCCTCCAGTAAACAAGGCTAGTGGCCATGCTGGCTGGGAGATTCTAAATGTCTTAACTCCCACCCTCCAAAAAGAACTTTTCTACACCCTGTCCAATTAACACTGTATAAGTTGTTCTGGCTGACGAGTGGGATATAAATACTCTAAACAAACTAGCTAGCTAGCTAGCTAGCTAGCTAACTAACTAACTGTTTTGGTGCACTTTTCCCCCAGAAGATTCAGTTCACACTAATATCTATGACCCACCACAAACAATGGTATGTGAGCCAATCCACAGAGCTCAGAGTTCACAAAAGTGTTTTGGCCCAGACAATGTTCCCTATTCAGAACAAGACTTGTACACACTCTATGCACATTCAGTGAAGACGGGGTTCCTTCTGTTGATTCATCTGTGCAAATTCCACAGTGCTCCATGCATGCTCCTATGCTGCAGCAAAGCTGTAATCATGCACAGAATGCATGCCTCAAAAACTGAAAGCCAAGAGGCTGCATCACTTTTTCTCTCCTTTCCCCCCTCAAAAGCTCCATTTTGCTCCTTGCCTCTGCTCCCGTTCTACATAAGCATTTCTTCTTTGTATGCCATCCATCACCAAAACTAAAAAAAAAAAAAAATCTTCAAGAACTCTACAGCTAGATTCAGAAATGTACCTTATGAAACCCCTTACTTAAATGCATTTATCTGCTTTGCATAATATTTTCTGACTGCAGTGTTTGGACCCTTAGGGCTACATTTTTCAGAGGAAGTGTGTTGAAAACTTAATACATACTATCCCAAGCCCTAATGATGATTTCTAAAAAGACTACAATTAGGCTCAATGATCCGAACATTTGCAAAGGGTTTTCCCCCTGCAGATGATTCTTCCTTATTATCAGGTGGAGTTATTAGAAGCAGTAGCTCGTGCAGGGGTAGGAAGCCTTAAGCCCTCCAGATATTTTGGACTACATGTCCCACAATCCCTATCACCACTGGCCATTCTGGCTGAAGCCAATGGAAGAAGAAATCCAAAGCATGTGAAGAGCTAGAGTCAAAAGGCCCCACATTGTCCCATCCTCCCTATAGCTTGGCCTACGTCCCTTCACACTATGTCCGTTTGATGCATCTTCCCACATGGCCCTCTCATCTTCTTGAATACTTACTATACTATGTCTGCAAAGGCTCTCAGCAAAGGCTTGGATTGATACTCGATGCCATATTTTGCACATATCGACTTCACCAAGGGTGCAACTTTCCAGTAGTTGTGCCGAGGCATGGTGGGGAAGAGGCTGTGGGAGGGGGGGGGGGAGAAAGAACCACAAATGTGAATCATGTGCCTTCCTTCCACAGAGCTACAGAGTTCCCTTCCTCTTCACTGAGACTCATGCAGTAGCTGACTGTGAAGCCAGCAGAGAGATGTTCAAGTTTCCCAGCCTAGCAACCTCTTTCCAAAGGTTAAAACCCCCAATTAGAACACTAGCATCTCTTTCCTGGCCCAATGGAAGATTTAAATCAACCATAGAGGAACCGCTATCATGGTCCACAACTATTTTAATATGGGCATTTACTCTTTTAACATCCCTTTCACCTCAGTCTTTTGATCACATGCAGAGCTGATCCACATCATAATGGTGGTGGTGGGTGGTGGTTATGATGACATTTATTTATATCCTGACTTTTTTCCAAAATTGTTACTCAAGGCAACTTAAAATTAAAAAGAAATACAGCTAAACATGTACCAAAAGTGAAAAAATTAAAATAGAATTAAACTAGAGACAATATTGAAATTATTCAAAATGACAACTTTAAAAGAAATTGTTTTAAACGATAAAAAGGAATTAAAACAATTATGTCCAAAACAGTACAGCACCCTCAGCCCATTCTTCAAAAACGTTCTGTTTTAAATCTTGCCAGAATAAAAAGGTCTTTGCTTGACAACAGGACAGCAAGGAAGGGAGCCATTCTGGCCTCCTTGAGTACGGAGTTCCAGAGTCTAGAGGCAGCCACTGAGAAGGCCTTCTCTCATATCCCCATCAACTGTGATTGCAACAGTGGTGGAACTGAGAGAATGGCCTCACCTGATGATCTCAGGGCCTGGTTAGCCTCATATAGGGAGAAACAATCTGCCAGATAGCCTGGACTTGAGCCATATAGGACTTTATCTGTTATAACCAGCACTTTCAATTGTGCCTGGAGACAAACTGACAGCCAGTGGGACAACAGGGGAGTAGCATGGTCTCTGTAAACTGTCCCAATTATCACTCTAGCTGCAGCTCTTTGTACTGACGTTTCTGAACACTCTTCAAAGGCATCCCCATGTAGAGTGAATTACAGTAATCCAAACAAGATGTAACTAAGACATGTACCACCATGGCCAGATCTGGAATCTCAAGGAATGGTCACCGCTGCCGCACAAGCTTTAAATGTGCCAAAGCACTCCTGGCCACTGCAAAAACCTGGGCCTCCAAGTTCAAATGTGAGTACAGGAGTACTCCCAAACTGTGAACCTGCATCTTTAGAGGGAGCACAAGCCCATCTAACACAGGGGTGCTAGATGCTTCTGTAGGTCACCTTACTGAGTCATGTCTAGGCCCTAAAAGGTCAGTTGGGCCATGACTGTGTAACCTCCATATCATGAAAAATCCCAGCCTCTTGAGTTGTCTGGTAGGTCTCTCCCTCTTTCAGTACTTTTCAAGGGCACTTACTACAGCATGAAATGCAGCTCATTAGCTTCCCTGTCAACCCATTCCTGCTGAAAGAATGGTTTCCATTTTTCTTCTTCTAGGCCTCACAACAGCCAGCTGTATCCCCAAGAACGCTTCCTATCCCTCAAAAAGAAAGGGTTTACTCACTGATGTTCAATCTGGAAGTTCAGGTGCCCACTGAACCAGTCGTTGAATAGGGACTGATCTACGTTGCATGTTGCCTGGAGCTGGAGAGAAAGAAAGAAAACATCACACTAGGATACTGCACCTTCATTTGTAGATGGACATTTCCATTGATGGTGATATTCCCACACCTCCCATCCTGGTCTAAGTAGCTTCCATCAACAGTAGAGACAAAATACTGTAGTAGCAATATGGAATGGATGTAGGAAGCTCCATGGGAACGTCTGAGGTAACCACAACATTGCGACTGGACTTCTAACTCACGGAATTTCCTATACAGGCTCTTAGTTGGACCACTCAGGCGAATGAGCATGAATTTTGTTTTAATGGCAGCATGTCAATACGAGACGTTTCTTGGTGGTTTGACAGTTTATTTAAGCTTTTATCCTAAGATTTTGGACTACAATTCCCATAACCTTTTATCCACGGGCCATGCTGACTGGAGCTTTGGGGAGTCAAAAGTCTAAGACATTTGGAGAGTCAAAAGATCCCCACACCTGCTATACATACAGTAATACACACCCTTCCAGTCATGCAAGATTATTCTCCAGCCCATCCCCCTTCCAGATGCTAGACATTTTCATGATTGCTCTTCTTCCTTTCACGTCTCCCATTCATAATCCTAGCTAGCAGGGGATGTGTGACATGTAGCTCACCTGAGTTGATACCCAGTCCACATTCTGGTCGTAATCAATGTTCATTGGGATGTGGTTCATTTGGGTCACCCAGACAAACCAGTGACTCTCAATGACCCTGTAGAAAACAAGTAGCTTAATGAACACATTTCCACTCTTCCAAAATCTATAGGAATGTACCCATCCTTTGATCAAAGCAGTTTTAAAAGGATACAGAAGCCAGGGTGCCAGTTAGACAGTAGTTTTTGTTGCAGGGCGTCCCGGGGCTTCTTGATCCCGTATTCATCTCTCCCTGTTTACACGATTTTTGTCTCTGAACTGGATATCCCAGGAGATCCCGGGATTATTGTTTACATGGCATCCCGTCCCGTGATATGTATCTTCTCCCACTATATACTACCCTGGGTTTTTGTTTACACGAGTTTACAGTCCCGGGATTTTTTTTAGCTGTCAATCAAGGATGCAATTACTCGTTTTTTCACAACCTCAGTGATGTACTTCCTTTAGAGTTCCGCGCCACGAGTGATGCTATTGGCTGGCTCAAATGTTTGTTCAAGCTTCTGCGTTGGGGATGAGGGGATGAATGAGTGTTGCATTGGGGATGAGGGGAGGAGGGGAGGAGGGGTGGAATGAGCGATCCGTGACCTAACGTGGGGAGGAAGGAGCAATCAGTGGCTAAACCCTGTGCTTTCCTTTCGAATTGAAAGACCATCATTTAAAGCAAGCTAAACTGGGGAGGAAGGAGCTATCAGTTGGTGCTGGGGAGTGTGAGAGAGGTCAAAAGCAGAGAAGACTGGAGCCCCCGCACACACACACACAAGCCGAAGCCAGTATGCTTTCAGCCAGGAAGCCCAGAGGCGTGCAGTTGTCCTGTCTCTTTAAAATGTTAACCCTTTAAGCAGAGGCAGCTGTGGAGTGAAGGTTTCAAGCCAGTGCAGGGGATCATAAGGGGAGGACACACAAGGCATTTTAAAAGACAAACCTCCGTGCCCAGATGCTGGCATTTTTTACTGTGCATTTAAACCCATGGAGGGGGGTGCAGGCAGGGGATGAATGGGCGATCCTCCGCCCACGATCTCTTCATAATTTACTCTCCCTATAAAATTTAAACCCAGCATGCAGGGGAGGGACAGGTTAAAGCTGAAGGGTTTGCAGTGTAGAAATCCATTGAACAGGGTGATGTAGCGCAGACACACACACACACACACACACAAACCTACGTGCAGCTGGAAGGGATGCCTTTGTTTTCAGCTGGTGAGGCTCAATCTACTGAACGGGTGACTGACCCCTCCTTTTCTGGTCTCTGAACTCTCAACCCACCCCCGGTCACCATTTCCAGTCATCCTCTAGTACCCGAGATATCTTGTCCCGGGCTGTTTACATTTCCGATTTTCCGAATCCTCCTGTGACTTTTTTAAAAACCGCCACAAACCACGGGACTGGAAGTCCCTCAGGTTGTGAGATAAAAGGTGCCCCCCTTCCAAAAATCACATGTCCAACCCGATGTACGTATAAACAACCAGGGTTCGACACAAATTCTTCCCACTACTTTTTCATCGTGTAAACGGCACCCAGGAGAGACAAAGAATTAGAATTAAAGCACTGCCATCCAGCAAAAGAAAATGAACAAGTTGCACAAAGATGTGTTGAAGAAATGCTGAACTAGGAATTGGGAAATGCAGGTTCATACCTTCACTGATCCAGGAATTCACTGTATAACCTTGGACTAGTCACTTTTTCTCAACCTGGCCTACTTCACAGGATAATCGTCAGGATAAAGCAAGGAGAAGGAGAGCCATGTACACTGCCTTGAGTTTAATAGTGGAAAGGCAGGATATATATTTAACTAAAAACTTTTAAAAATTATTTATTTGCTATTAAGAAAGAGGCTACAGAGGAAATATGCTCAGGAGTATTCAGTGCAGACAATTTTACCATAATCATCCTTTATGATTGTTAGCATGCCATAGGAATGTAAATTTTCACTTATTTTATAATCACAAGAATGAATAATTATTTCAATATACACAAGAATGAATAGTTTCAAATGTTTTTCCCATGCTGGGCAAGACTACCCACCTTTTGAATGATTTAAAAAAAAAAACTATACAGGCCATTTTTTATTTTTTAAAAAAATGTTTTACACAAAAAAACTTAAGTGTTTTGGTACAAAAAAAATCATGTATAAACCTTTTGTAAAGAAAAGTGTATTATGTGGAAAAATATGTATTTTTCACATTTTGTGCAAAAACTATGCACAAACAAATTTTTCACAAGTCCTTAGAAGTGTGAAAAATCACACCATTATTCATTATTTTCTTGCCGTGGTGTCTCAATACCCTTTCTCACTGAGGAAGGGAAAATTTCCAAGTATTTTTTACATTCTTAAAATATTACAAGGATGTTTGGCCAAGAAAGGGTTTGTGTGTTCCATTCTTTTGATGCAGACTTAGGAGTGAAAAGGTGGCAGTGCAGAGGGGGGCAGGAAGTTTGCCTTAATCTATATTGTGGATTGTGAGGACTTGGGGAGCAGTGGCTACTTTAGACTAGTATGCTATTAACAATATTCACATTATTATGGCAGACAGGGGATGCAGAAAGAGGGCCCTATATGGCTGTGACTATAGGGACAGCACAGTGCATCCGTGTGTGTGCTAATACAATGCATTAAAACATACCTACCAATCTGATTCCTTCTTACAGTAAAATGAAATGTTTGCATGTAACTAAAGACAGGACCAGATCATGGCCATGCTGTTTGGGGCATTCTGGGGAATGTATTCCAACTAAGTAACTTTTCTAAGCTTTGGACAGAACTCTGGATCTGGCACTCTTTATATTTATTTGTGTGTGTATATGTGTGTGTGTGTATATATGTGTGTGTGTGTGCATATGTATATGTGGATATGTGTGTGTGTGTTTGTGTAAGGAATCGCGTTTAAGAGGCATTATATGGTAACCCCAAGTAATGGGAGGGGAGGAATAGGTCAAAACCTAAAAACTAACCTGACTAGGAGGAAAAGCCCAAGAAGGCTCTTCAGATCCAGAAAGAATGAATATGTCAAAAAGAACCGGATATAGAAAGTCACCATCCAGGCCAGGTCCTGCCACAAAGGAGATGAGAAAGGTTCTGAAGATGACAGAGTTATAAAGTACAGTAGAACATGTACCCTAAAGCCTACCTACAGTCGGACCCCTATATCCATGCCTCTCTAGACATTTTTCAGTGTGACTCTATGGTATGTGTCCCTATTTTGTGTCCTGCAGGTAACTGAAACCGTGGATATTGGTTCCGCAGATATGGGGGTCCAACTGTATTTAGCCTATACCTGTGCCCCCATGAAAATATAAGGCCCCCTCATACACACACATACATAGACATTTTCACATACACATATACATCCATATCTATATCCATTTTCCACATAACTGTATAACTTTTGGTAAATCTATCTTCAGAGTTAAAGTTTAACATTCAGTTCCAACCTCACTTTTAAGTTCAAATTCAAGACTAAATCACAAATTTAGAGAAGGATATATTTAATCAGACTCAAAGTAGGTCAAGTACTTGTGCTCCTAGGGAAACCAAGCTGATTTAATCATCTTTAATCTCTATTTCCTGTTCATTCGCTAATATATACAACATCCCTTATCTGGAGTACAGAAGCTGTACCGTATTTCACACCCTTGTTGTGACTAGGTCTCTTGTTGTAACTGCCAGATTGGTACTTACCGTGAATGTGCATTCTGGTGGTGGTAGAGAGAAGGAATCCAGCAACAATCCTTACCACTTGGGTTATGCCCCTCCACCACCCAGAGTAGAGGCAGGAGATTTAAATTGATCATATGACCGCTGGGGCCATGGGTTCCTCCCCTTTCCCAGTCCTTGTGCACTCAGTTGTTTGCGAGCCAAACCTGGAAACAGGAAAAAAAAGCCCTAAGGAAACAGTCATTGGATGGGGTGGATTCCTCCTCTCTACCACCACCAGAATGCACATTCACGGTAAGTACCAATGTAGCATTCTCTGGGTGGTGAGAGGAGGAATCCAGCAATAATCCTTTACACTTGGGACGTACCCAAGCCCACGATCTAACCACGGGTGGGATCGACTGCTATTGAGAGGATTACTCCTGAATGACCTCTTGGAGGACCCTCCTACCAAAGGTGGCCTCCGTGGATCTGAACTTATCATTTCTGTAGTGATGAATGAAAGACAACGGCGTGCTCCAAGTCACTGTCCTACAGATCTCTAGGATGGGAGCGTTGGAGGAAAAGACCGCCGTGGTTGCTGCTGATCTGGTCGAATGCGCCATTACACCTAAGGGCCTTGGAACCCTCGCCTCGTCGTAGGCTGTAAGAATGCACGCCGTAATCCAGCTTGTGATTGTCCGTCTGGGTGCTTTCATGCCGCTTGAGGCCAGGCTAAAAGTTATGAACAGGGAGTCACATCTCCTAATCTTCCGCGTTCGTCTTGTGTAGATCTTCAGTGCTCTCCAAACGTCCAACTTATGCCACTCCCTCTTTCTCATATGGAACAGGTTCTGACAGAATGCAGGGAGAATCAATTCCAGGGATACATGGAAGGATGACAGCACCTTCGGGAGAAAGAAAGGGTCAGTACAGAGGACCACATGATCCTCGTTGAACGAACAGAGGTGTTCCCTTACAGATAGTGTTGACAACTCTGATACCCTTCTGGCCAGAAGGAACACAACCTTCAGTTTTAATGTCCTTAGGGATACCGTTCTGAGTGGCTTGAAAGGATGCTTGGAGATCTGTTTGAGCACCAGAGGTAGGGTCCAGGTGGGAAAATGGTGCCTCACTGGAGGGGAGGGGATTGAAGCTCCCTTCAAGAAGAATCTGACATGTAGATGAGACTCCAGGGATTGTCTTCCCGGCAAAGCAATGACCGAAGGGAGAGCCGTTGCTTGGCGTCTCAAAGTGTTAGGCTTGAGCCTCAGGTTCAGCTCTTTTGCAGAAAGGTGAGGACATTTCTTACTGACGCCCGTGACTGGTCCAGGCGCTTTGCTTTGCACCCTTTAGAGAAGGCCTTCCACGTGGCCTCGTAAATCCTTGTCTTTGACTGGCGCCTAGAGGAAAGCATTGTTGCTATTACTGACTCATTGTACCTGCAGAGCCTTAGGGCTCTCCGCTCAATCTCCAGGTGACTAGGCATAACCAGCCTGGGTCCGGGTGACTCATGGGTCCTTGAGACAGAAGGTCCGGCCGGAGAGGAAGGAGCTGTGGCAGGACCAGGGCCATCTCCCAGAGGTCTGAGAACCAGGGTCTTCGTGGCCAATGAGAGGCCACTAACCCTACCTGGGCTTTCTCCTCCCCTTATCTTCCTGATTGTCTTGGAGATCATCAGAATGGAAGGAAACAGGTAGAGGAGACCTTAGGGCCAAGGGTCTTTGAACGAAGTCTATTCCTTCTGCCTCCCGCTCCTGGAACCTCACGAAGAACTTGCGGAGTTCCATGCTGAGTTTTGAGGCGAACATGTCCGCTGTCATGACCCTGAACCTCTGTTGGATCTGGTCCAATACTTGTGGATGAAGAGGCCATTTCCCAGGCCAGATCTCATGCCTGCTTAAGTAATCCCCTCTTACATTGTCCAGGCCCTGGATATGCCTGACTGACAGAGATGCCCACTTGAAGAGAAGGCCAGCCTCCTTCTGCAGAGAATGAGACCTCGTTCCCTCCCCCCGCTTGGAAATGTAGGAACGTGCTGTTGTGTTGTCTGTGAATGCTAGGACATGTTCCCGTCCGATGACTACCTCGAAGTGAAGGAGAGCGAGTCTGATTGCTCTGAGTTCCAGCCTTTTTATGCTGTAAACCTCTCTGCCTGAACCCAGGTTCCTTGACAAAGAGATCCTGGCAATGTGCTCCCCATCCCAGTAGGTTGGCGTCTGAGGCCAACATGATTTCCGTCTTCTGGGACCAAGGGGATCCTTTGGACCAGCATAGAGACGCCCGAACCTCTCCTGGCAGACGAAGAACCATATCTTATTTCATGGCAATCACAGTTGACCATCAGAGCAGTAGAACCAGTGCCAGAATCTCAGAGGGCTTGGGGGCACCCAGCACTGCTTCTTGCCCTTTCACTGAATTCAGTAGAGGCCTGATCCTGCTGAGGCTGCTGCCTCGTGAGGCCGAAGATGGAAGAGGCCTAAGCCCAGAGAGGAGGGAAATCCTTCTGATGAAAGAGCTTCTCAGAGGGTCCTCCCGAGGATCCTCTGTGTCGGACCATTCACCTTCCTCTCGGTCAGGAAGGACGTCCCCTTGTCCCTGGTCTGGATCCTTGGGATCCGATAGGGGTGACTCATCTGCTGAAGATCCCCCCAAACCAGCTAATGAGTGAGGGGGGTTGCACTTTGGCTTGCGCTCACGGCGCAGCTCACTAGGTCCTGGGATGGCCTCCTTTTGGTCAAGGAGATCCATGGGGGGGGGGGAATGCTCCCCCAGGATTCTCATGGCTTCCCTCAAGAGACCCAATGTCCTTAGCGGTCTGAACCACTCTGGGAGGCTCGTGTGCCCACTGGCTGGGCCTAGTCCCCGTTTGGACAGCCTCTCTTGCCTCCCCCCTCACCGGGTTATCAAAATCTGGCCAGTGGCCTACCCTGCACCTGTCCCCACCGCCGCCTGTCTAGTCACCTGGATGGCGTGCTGTTCAGCGGCCAAATATTGGGTCTGGTCTATGACTCCCTGGCCTTTGCCCGTAGCCGCGCTCTTCCTCCCCATTCGGGGGGGGGGGGGTTTGAGTGCTTCCAAAATGGCGGCGGCCATTGTCTCTGGCCACATGGTCCATCTGAGCCTACCGAGCCTTCTTCCCCCTCCAAGGAATCTCCCTCCCACTCCCCGCTCTTCAGCCAGGCCTGGCTCTCCTCCAGTCCTTCCGCCTCTAAGATCCGCTCAAAGGTGTCCCTCCTGCCGCCCCCTGACCGAGCCGAGGATACCTGTCTGTCCAGTGGACCCAGTGTCGATTCTCTAGTTGGGAGGGCGGTTGGGGTCATCGTGTGCTCCTCATCCCTTGCATGCAGAGCAGAGCTCGACAGCAGAAGGGCAGGATCAGAGTCGCTGGCAGCCAGCGTCCCACTCACCTGCAGAGCCGAGCTCTATGGCGTGGGTGCTGCAGTGCCAGGGTTCCTCTTCCATGCCTGCTAATCTGAGACCAGCGGCAAAGAGGCCCCTTCCCTGTGCCCTTTGTCCATTTTGGGCACCTTCTTCTTTTTGGTCTTCTGCCCGGTGAAGGCCATAGTAAAGGAAGAAAGGTGGGGGAGGAGAAGAAGGAAAGGTTTTTGTTTTTGTTTTTTGAAAGAGAAAGAATGTAGAGAAGGGAAAGGAGAAGATAGATGGAGGAAACAAAAATTGCTCCACTCTGGGTGAAGCAGGAGAAAAAACTGAGCACACAAAGCTGGGAAAGGGGAGGAACCAATGGCCCCAGTGGTCATATGATCAAATTAAATCTCCTGCCTCTACTCTGGGTGGTGGAGGGGCATAACCCAAGTGTAAAGATTGTTGCTGGATTCCTCCTCTCACCACTATAATTGGTAGTCCACTATAGTAGTCCTTCTCTACTATAATTGGCTGCAACACCAATGGGGTGGTGGTGGTATCTAAGGATATATATTACAGCTAGCCTGTATACATGTTCCGAGCATATGTGTGCCCCAGTGATCAACAAGTTGAGGAATATGGAAAGCAGCCAGGCAACACAGGTGCATAGAAAAAGAAAGTAATACAATTCATCTATGTCTATCGCTTGTTCATGATACAAATGCATAGCAAAGACACTGCATATCAGCACAAGGACACTGCTATTTCTATACAAGAATGAATATATACAGTAGGACCCCTGTATCCACAGAGGATTGGTTCCAGGGCCCCTTGCAGATAATGTAACCCGCGGATAGTAGCAAACACCCCTGTCGCCATTCCCGCTATGAGAGCAATCCCAGGGGCGAAGGGAGAAGGGAGATGAGATCTCCCCTCCCTTCGCCCTCCATCGCCAATATCCCACCACAGGAGTGATCTTGAGGGGCGATCCCAGGAGCAAAGGGAGAAGAGAGACAGAATCTACTCCTCGCCTCCCTTCACCACTGTCACCATTCCCACCATGGGAGCGATCCCGAGGGGCAATCCCGAGGGCGAAGAGAGGAGGGAGGCAAGATCTCCTCCCACCCTCCCATCACCCCCGTTGCTATTCCCGCCACTGGAGCTATCCCGGGGGGCATCCCGAGGGAGAAGAGTGAAGGGAGGCGAAGGAAGAAGGGAATCAGGCCAGTGCATTTGACTTTAAACAAGGTGTCCAGGTTACTAAAGACTTCTCCATGGTAAGCTTCTAAACCAACTCTGTAACTTATAAACAATTTTTTTTAAAGCTTCAAAGATAAGGTATGAAATGAGAAAGCCAGCATGGAGGCTTGGGAGCTATCCAACATACTGCACAAAGAGTCATGGGGAGAGGGGGAAGACATGTGATGCTACACCACAGCTTGCTTTTTTAAAAATGTACAGTTGTCCCTTCACATTCGTGGGGGTTCGGTTCCCCAAACCCCTGCGAATGTGAAAATTCCACGAATAACAACTGCCCTCCCACTCCCCCGCCAAAGCGACCATAGGGCCTCCGGAGGCCCCACAGTCGCTTTCCCCCGCCTCCCCCTCCCTCCCAAGGCTTTCACGGGGCCTCCGGAGACCCTCCCAAGGCCCTGTGGAGGCCTCCCTGGCCCTCCCCCCTCCCGCCCGGGGCCTTCATGGGGCCTCCAGAGCGTCTCCGGAGGCCCCATGGAGACCCCCCCGGCCCTCCGTCCTCCTGCCCAGGGCCTTCATGGGGCCTACGGAGTGTCTCCGGAGGCCCCATGGAGGCCTCCCCGGCCCTCCTTCCTCCCGCCCAGGGCCTTCATTGGGTCTCCAGAGCATCTCCGGAGGCCCCATGGAGACCTCCCCGGGCCTCCCCCCTCCCGCCCAAGGCCACCACGGGGCCTCCAGAGGCCCGTGTTGCTACTTTTGGGAGGGCGGGGGCCCTCCCAAAACCCACGAATATTCAAAACCGCGAATGTTAAGTTCGCGAATGTGGAGGGGCAACTGTATGTTCTAATTTTTTAAATAATGATAATAATGATAATAATGATAATAATGATAATAATAATTTTTAGTAGTAGTAATAGTAGTAGCAGCCCGCTTTTCTCCCAAGGCTGGGATATAAAGCGGCTCACAGTTTAAAAACAAAACAAAACACAGAATTAAAACATACAAAAAGTGCACATTAAAACAGAATTAAACGAGTTACATCACTAAAACATCAAGATATTCAAAAGAATAAAATATACTTTAAAATATTAAAAACTCTTTTAAAAGATAAAAAGCTTTTAAAAACAACCCAACAAAACCACACAGCACCCCCCCCCAGCCTGTTCTTTAAAAAGTCTGCCTGAATAGAAAGGTTTTGGCCTGCCACCAGAAGGACATCAGGGAGGGTGCCTGTCCAGCCTCCCTGGGGAGGGAGTTCCAGAGTCTAGGGGCAGCCACCGAAAAGGCCCTTTCTCACATCCCCACCAACTGTACTTGAGATGGTGGTGGGACTGAGAGAAGGACCTCTCCAGATGATTGCAGTGCCTGGGCCAGTTCGTAGAGGGAGATATGGTCTGCCAGATAGCCTGGACCTCAGCCATATAGGGCTTTATAGGTAAATGTCACTGACAGTTTAATTCCATGTTAATGAAAACCATATTTATGTTTTTAAACCTATTTTGTATCTGTCTTCATTTGTAAGCTGCCTCAAGTTCCAGCTCTGGGGGAAAAGGCAGGACAAAATGAAGTGAATAATGCCAATATGAACAATCATAATGGTGACATATTTTGCCGCTGGCTTTAAGGGAGCCAATCTCTTCCCCTGACAAGGCGGTAGTTGGCCTGGAGAAGCTGAAGTCAGGCATGCTACTCACCGCCCATTGTTTGCGCTGGACAGCAAAGTAGAAGACATACCACTGGAGGTAGAAAGGCACCAGCGCTGGTGGTCCAACTAGGAAAGAAGGTGAGACACATCCATAACTGAAACCATCCCAAAAGGCATGGGCAGCCAGAACACCACTTAAGCATGGGCTCTCTTCTCATCTTCCCCTCTCTGTTCTCTATTTGCTTAGGAACAGGAGGCACCAAGGCTTACATGCACTCATTCAGCCCACTGAAGAATGTAAATCAGAGATAGGGACCCATGGGCTAAATCTGGCTGCCCTACCCAGTCACTGTGGGCAGGGCCCACTCAACCCACCCCCTCTGAAAAAGGAGCGGGGTAGGGGGAAGAGTGACTGTCCTGCAGCCTTGAGGGGTGATCCTTGACTATGGAAGGCAAGGGAGGGGAGAAGCCAGTAGACGCCCTCTTTCTGTGCAGTTGTTCCATACCCTGCTCTCTGAACAGACAAATGGAAAGGGAGCCAGATGATGTCAGAGGGCAGGTTCAACTGAGAGGCCTGTCCCCACATTATCAGACTGTTGTGGAGGTGTCCTGAGAGACTAGGTCCAATTCATTTTCCAAGAGCCACTCTCCTCTCAACAGAAGAGAAGGCTCCTGTGTGGTCAATAATTCCTCCCTGCTTCTTTGCTTGTACCTACTTCATGGGAGTTCTGAGAAGAGGACTTAACTGATGTACTGCAACTAATGTCCCACAGGAAGAGCATTTTCCTAAGTCAGATTACTGAGTCTGCCTAGCTCAGTCTTGCCTCTGCTGACCAGCAGCATCTTTCCAGTGTGTACCAGGGCAAAAGGCTTCCCAAGCTATTACCCAGGACATTCAGCACAGGAAGAGAGCACAATATCCCCCCCCCTCACCCCAGACAATCAGTCTTGGCAGATTTCAAGCAAGCATCTCCACACCATAAACAAAATGGATGGGCTTAAATAGTTATCGAAGAAGTTGAAATAATCATAGAACTCCTCCCTGTTTCTAAAACTAATAGAAATACAGTCAGATATCCATGGAGGTTTGGTTCCCAGATTTACTGTGGATACCAGAAACCACGGGTAACAGCAAACCCTATTTTAGAAAAGGACTTCCAGTAAAAACATATCACAGAGTTGAGCTGGAGAAACTAGAAGATCCTAGAGAGGACATCTTTCGAGGCATTTCCCAGTGCAACTCTATGGTATGTATCCCCTATTCTGTGTCCCACGGATAACCGAAACTGCAGATATTGGTTCTGTGGATACGGGGGTCCGACTGTACTTATAGAAGTGAAGCATTAGAGCTCATTGGCTAAAAATTCTAAACTCCTCTCCCTAAACTGCAGATCCCAGGATTCCATAGGATGGAATCATGGCAGTGGAAGTGACATCAAAGTGTCATAATTGTGATAAGGTCCCTGGTTTCATATGGCAAATAAGGATCACGATTAGGCAGCCCTGCCCAGAAACCCCCTCCACACATGTTAAGTATATACTGTATGCACTTACAAAAAGCTGTCTCAGTTCTCATATGACCCACTTGGATAGAGTATGGCCAAGCAAAAGTCTATGAGCTGATTTCTTTGGTGGCCTTTTGATTAAAAAAAACCCAAAATTTGGTATCAGGGAAAAAGAGGTGATACTCACGGATGAAGAAGTATTTGTGCTGATGGTTGTAAGGCATGAATTTCTTTTTCTTTATACCAAGCTGTGAGAGAGAGAAAAGAGGGGCCACAACAAGTCAAACAGGCTCTCTTCAAACACAGGGCTACCCCACACTGACTGAATTATACCCACAAGTCTCCCGCCATCTGTACCACAAAGCATCTACTCAAGTTTTGGTCTTACAGATATCTTGCCTGCACCCATACTTTTGATAGCACTAGATCAAACCAGTTTGTGTGTTTCTGTATCAGCACAATGGAGGAAACGCAATCACAGCATTATCTCCTGCTACATCTTTATTTTTTCTGAAGCTACATCCTATATACTTTTAATGCACTCTCACCCAACTAGGCTCCTTAAAATGAGAAAATTCAAGTGCAGGAAATACCCTAAATAATCTCTCCCAGCAGGGGGCAGCAGACTATTAGGTTCTTCACGAGATGGACTGAGGGGTGATCTTGCCAGTAGAGTGTATCATAGATTGAGAAACTTTAATTCCAGTGACTCCAATCACAGAAACTCTCATACCCAATAAACAACATGCCAGCCTTAGAATAAAAGCATAGTTAGGTCTCTAGATGCAGTGAATATACATTGAGATACACAAGTAATCTCTTTGATCACCAAAAGACAAGATCAGCTAGTCCTGTTGGCAACTGAACATTTCTCTCAGGTGGGAATGAGAAGTATAATTTCAGCAGAGCTTTGGAATATTACTTTTTTTACTACTCCCCCAGAACCCCTCAGCCAGTCTGGCCAGTGGCCAGGTTGGCTGGAGGATTCTGGGAGTTTTCATCCAAGAAAGTAACTTCACTAAGCTCTACATTTCAGTTTCCCAATGGAGAGTCTGAGAATGTAGTCCCAATCCTTGGCTGGGAAGGAAAGACAACCTGCCAAGTTTCCAGGAACACCCACTGCCCCTGAAGAGGGTTTCTGGATTTGGAGACAGAACAAGGGGCAAGCAACAGTGGCAGCTCACAACAGAGGCAACCACAGTCCTGCTAGAGATCAGGCTGGCTGGGGTCACTGTAACTTTTTCCTTTGGAATGCCCCTGTGCCTCTCAGCCCTGCAGAGCATCCCTAGGGCCAGCCTGTCAGGGATGATG
Source organism: Gambelia wislizenii (assembly GCA_030847615.1). Classification (NCBI taxonomy): domain Eukaryota; kingdom Metazoa; phylum Chordata; class Lepidosauria; order Squamata; family Crotaphytidae; genus Gambelia; species Gambelia wislizenii. Next base: position 344,369,729 of record JAUMIR010000001.1, read on the forward strand.
GGAGTTGTAGCCCTTCACCTCTGGCTCAAACTCACCACCTTGTTATGCAGCAGAGCCAACCAGCTTAGATCAGTGGTTAATGCTTTCCTTCAAAGCAGCAGAGTTTCAGAGAATAGGCTGAAGATCCTGACAAACTCTCCAAGCCTTCTCACTCTTCTCCAGGTGTCTCCAAAACGTCTCCAGGAATCACCCAGGCAACTCAGTAGTTTTATATAAAACCTACTTTATTCTTCTATATAAATATACTATATGGTCAACAAATCACAATCTCTACACACTACTCCACAATATCTCCAAACTATTCCACCTCTACTCCACCACACAAATACATTGGCAAACATTGCAATTTTATAGCCATTGTTTATCACCACCCACTAGTTAGTTTCCACCCAGTGGGTGTGTACTTCCATTCTGATTGGTCCACGTAGTTCCACCCATACTTAAGACCAACCCATGTATTTCAACATTTCACCTTGTACACTTAATGATTCTCAGGTGTTTCCAATCTGCATTCAGTACCTCTGTCCTTGGCTCTCAGGACTTCTAGATTACATTAGCAGTTTCACCTGTGTAGCTTCATAATTGCTCTTGCTTAGTCATTGTGACTTTCACATACATATTTTATTTCTTTCACTGTATGTCCCATGTTGCATTTTCCTTAACAATCCCCTCCGAAATAAAATATTGTATGTGCCTTACAATGTCATTCCAACCTTTTGTGTCAGCCTTTCATGTTTTTCTGCTGTCAATGCTTTTGTGAACAAATCTGCTATGTTGTGTTGTGTTTCTATATATCTCAATTCTATTTCACCCTTCTGAACCATGTCTCGCACATTTTGATATCTTACACCAACATATTTTGTTCTGTTCTTCAAACTTTCAGTTTCAGCCATCGCTATGCATGACTGTGAATCTTCCAGAATTTCTACTGGTATCTTGTAACTTTCATTTAAATCATTTAGCAATTGCTTAATCCACTGTACCTCATTTACTATCTCATTCAAAGCAGCAAATTCTGCTTCTGTTGTGCTTAACGCTACATTAGTTTGTTTTCTACTTCTCCAAACTATTGGACTTTCACTATATTTAATTATCATTCCTGTAACTGACTTCTTGTTTCCTAATTCTGATGCAAATGAACTGTCTACATAACAATCTAGATCTGACCTACTGCTTCTTATAATCAATTTCCTATCTAAGGTTCCTTTCAAATATCTCAATAAATGTTTTACCGCTGTCCAGTCTTCAATTTTTGGATCATTAACCCTTCTAGACAATACATTTACAGCATAAGAAATGTCTGGTCTGGTGTGGCAAGATATGAATTGTAAAGATCCTATTATACTTCTGAAGAGAATCTTGTCCTCAAACGCTCTAGTTGTTTCCTCAGACACAAAACCAGTTGTCATTGGAGCTCTTACTATTTTTGCATTCTGTAATCCACACTTTTCAATCAATCTTTCAATTTTATTTCTCTGACTTAATAAACAATGTCCTTCTTCTGTCCATTCAACGCAAATACCTAAATAAGACTTCAATACACCTAAGTCCTTCAAAACAAACTTCTCAGACAATTCTCTTTTTACTGACTCAATTTCCTGTTTTGACTTTGCTGCTACGCACAAATCATCTACATAAATCACTAATACTATGTCTCCTTTTGTATAAACACAAGCATCTGCAATGCTCCTCTTGTAACCTAGCTTAACTAGCTCATCATTGATGCACAGATTCCACGCTCTGGCACTTTGTTTTAAACCATACAACGCTTTCTTTAATTTATATACTCTCTGACTACCATTTTCTTTGAAACCTTGTGGCTGTTCCATAAAAATTTCTTCATCCAAAACCGCATTCAAGTAAGCTGTCTCAAAATCAAAATGTTCTACAACTAAATTCCTTTTTACTGCTACAGCTAGAACCATTCTCAGACTTTCTGGCTTTGCAGTTGGAGAATATGTCTTATCATAGTTCTCATACTGCTGTTGTGCAAAACCCTTAGCCACTAACCTAGCTTTATATTTGATACTTCCATCTGGCATTTCTTTCCTTTTGTATACCCATTTACAACCAATTACTTTCTTGTCTTTGGGTCTGTCAACAATTTCAAAAACATCTTTATTTACCAGGCACCCAAACTCATTATCCATTGCATCAAACCATCTTTCCTGTTCTTCACTAGAATAACTTTCCAATTCTTCAAAACTTTCAGGCTCTTCTACTGCTAAACAAGCTCTTGCCTTTGTCACAACAAACCTATCTGGAGGCTTTCTAACTCTATGACTACGCCTGGGAATAAAATCTGCTGTTCTGTCTCTTTCATCCTCACTTTCTCTACTGGGAGTTGTAGTTCTATGACTAAATCTCTTGTCTTCAGTCATTCGAGTAGTAGTAGGCCTAGATGCTATCTCATCATCGGAAGAACTACCACTGCTGCTTGGTGATGCTTCCTGCTTAACTGAAACCCCTCCGTTTCCTGAGGTTGGTTCAGTTTGTGCTTCTGGCTCATTTGAACTCCCTAACCTCAAAAACACTTCTTTATTGGCATGCAGTTTGTCCCAACCAGCATGTCTCTCAAAATTTGCAGACCTAGAATACTGCACTTGTTTTCCTCCCAAATGAAACTTGTAGCTATTTCCAGAATACCCCAAAAACCTAAGCCTTTTGCTTTTGGGTTCTCCTTTCCTCCTGAAACAAGCAGGTGTGTAAACATGAGCAAATTGTCCAAAAACCCTTAAGTACTTGTAATTTGGCATTCTCCCATACAATACCCTGTAGGGAATGTCTTCAATTTCTGAATGATACAATCTGTTACTGATATGTATTGCAGTCAAAGTTGCTTCTGCCCAAAAACTATCTTTCACCCCTGCATCTGCCATCATACAAGCAGTAATTCTTTTTATATCTTGTATTTTCTTCTCTGCTAACCCATCCTCACTAGGACAAGCAGGGTTTGTAGTTTCATGCCTTATTCCCACCTTTTGAAACCAGTTAAACAATTGATTATTTAAAAATTCTCCTCCCCTATCAGTAATGATGGTGCCTACTCTGCTATCAAATTGTCTTTCCACCATTCTTACCCATGCTTTTAAACTTTGCCCAGCGTCAGATTTGTTTTTCATTATTCTCACAAATGCAAACCTTGTATACCTATCAACAATTACTAGGAAATACTTGCTTCCCCCTAAGGACAAGCAATTAGCTTGGGCGACATCTGCATGTACATATTGAAATGGTCTTTGAGCAATTCTTTTTGTTTTCTTAGCTACTGGAAAAGCTCTGACCTTTACCTGATGACATACCGTACAATCTAAGTGGTTTTTGCATTCAGCAACTTTTAAATCTGGACACATACTGATTAAATTCTTTAAACATTTGAAGCTCGCATGGCCGAATTTTCTGTGAAGCTCGTGTATGCAGTCTTTGTGGATTGGAATATTTTCTATGTTATTAGCTTCTTCAACCCTGTAGCTATCAATATTGTCCTCCAAATAATAAAGTTTGTCCTTTTTCAAACCTATGCCACGCAATTCCCCATTCAGTTTTATCTTACACATGTTCTTTTCAAAGATGACTGTGTAGTCTCTTTCTGTTAATCTGCTTACTGATAACAAATTATTTTCTAACTCCTTTACATGTAAGACATCATTAAAATTCTCTTTTAGCCCTGGAATGTACACAGTACCCATTTGATTTACAGTACTTAGCTCTTTCCCGTCAGCCAAAACTACAGCATTTACATTAGCTGATTTTCTATTACTTATTAAATTTATATCATTACACATCAAAGATGTGGCTCCTGAATCTACTAGCCATTTAGAATTTGCATTTTGTTTTTCCTTAATCATGGTTGCAAACCCCTTTTTATTACCACTGTCCCTCAAAAATGGAGGTCTGGACTGTTTTTGATACTGCCGCGGCTGCCATCTGCTCTCTGCTTGCTTGCGTCTCTCAGCTGCAAAATGTTTACATTGTCTCTGCAGATGACCAATCTTCTTACAATAAAAGCACCTCCGTTGCTCCCTTGTAGAGGCTGCTTCCTCCTGCGTTCGCCAGTCAGGAGTTGTTCGTTGTTTTGGCACAGTCTTTAAGCTTGCTGAGTCACCCTGCTCAGACATTCTTCTCTGGTTCTCTTCCAGTATTCTGGCCACAATTAAGTCTCTATTAAGCTCAGTTTCTGGCAGGTTTTGCAGGCTGTTCGTTATGTTGTCCCACGAAGAGTCTAGCGATTCTATTAAAATGTAGCATTGCTGCTCTTTGCTAATTTGCACTCCCCTCAGTTCAGCTTGCACAAACAAATCTTGCATTATTTTTAAATGTTCTATCACACACTGCCCTTTAGCCATCTTTTGCCTGTATATTCTTTTAGACCATAGCATTTTTGCAAAAGCAGTTGAAGGAGTGTGTAATCTCTGCAAGGTATCCCACACATCCTTGGCGGACGTTTTATCTCTGACATCATTAATTAAGTCTTCTTCAAGCATGAGATAAAGACAGGCTTTTGCTTTACTATCTCTCTCTTTAGTGGCTTCATTAGCATCAGCTGCCAGCCCTGTTTCAACTGTTGACCACAGACCTTCCTTTACTAGTAGAGATTGGGCATAAATCTTCCAGGTAGAGTAGTTGTTTCTATTCAATTTACTAAACTTTAGAAATTCCATCTTGATTTGTGCAGTGACTCAATTTGACACAGTCCTTCTGAGTATGCACAGCCGACCCGTCTGGGCTGAAGCAAAACACAAAATGATTTACTCACGAGGCTTATCAGTGCAGCACAAACAGCTTGCTCTGATCTGTCATCCACAAAGCTTTCTTCCACTCTCTGGAACTTTCAGCTTCTGTGGATGCTGGGTGCTCTAGTAACTGGGCCCATAACCCTTGTCAGGGATGATGGGAGTTGTAGCCCTTCACCTCTGGCTCAAACTCACCACCTTGTTATGCAGCAGAGCCAACCAGCTTAGATCAGTGGTTAATGCTTCCCTCCAAAGCAGCAGAGTTTCAGAGGATAGGCTGAAGATCCTGACAAACTCTCCAAGCCTTCTCACTCTTCTCCAGGTGTCTCCAAAACGTCTCCAGGAATCACCCAGGCAACTCAGTAGTTTTATATAAAACCTACTTTATTCTTCTATATAAATATACTATATGGTCAACAAATCACAATCTCTAAATACTACTCCACAATATCTCCAAACTATTCCACCTCTACTCCACCACACAAATACATTGGCAAACATTGCAATTTTATAGCCATTGTTTATCACCACCCACTAGTTAGTTTCCACCCAGTGGGTGTGTACTTCCATTCTGATTGGTCCACGTAGTTCCACCCATACTTAAGACCAACCCATGTATTTCAACATTTCACCTTGTACACTTAATGATTCTCAGGTGTTTCCAATCTGCATTCAGTACCTCTGTCCTTGGCTCTCAGGACTTCTAGATTACATTAGCAGTTTCACCTGTGTAGCTTCATAATTGCTCTTGCTTAGTCATTGTGACTTTCACATACATATTTTATTTCTTTCACTGTATGTCCCATGTTGCATTTTCCTTGCATGTTGCATTTCCTCTCTCTTGTAACTCCTGCAGTCCAGTTACTATCCTGTGGCCTTTATCAACACACCGGCCCTTGCCAGGAAGGCTTGGCAGTGCCCCCAGTGCTCAGGACAAGCCCTTTTACATTCAAGACCAGTTTGTACTTTTATGTCCACCTCAGTTCACAGGTGCCACAATCTCTTCTCCTTTTTTAATTTAAGATTTCCATTGCTTTTTGATACACCAGAGACCATTGATTGTCAGCCTCAACCCAGCCTCACCTCCCACATAGGGCACTTTCCCACTCTTCCTAATTATCCCCCTAGCTATGGTCAAATCTGGCCCTCAGATTCCCAACCCCACCTATCCTCAGCATCTCTGTTCCCACAGTTTTGTTTCCCTCCATTGGGCTTGGCAGTCTTTCCCTTTCTTGCCACTCTTTCTTGTCATAGGGAGGGATTTTAATGAAGGTGGTAAGGAGGGACTAAATAAAACCAGAATTGGGAAAAAGCTACTTTTTTGGACTATAATGCCCAAAATCCACCAGGCAGTCATGCTGTCTGGGGGATTCTAGGAACTTTAAGCTGAAAAAACTTACTTTTCCAATCGCCGCATTAAGAGACTTTATGGGAAATAAGGCAACAACTAACAACCCACGTGACTCTGCTATTAAGTTTCCTTTTTGGCAAGCAAGTGGTTTTAATGGATGAAAGGAATGCCTGAGACAAAGCAAGCCTTCTGGAATACTTCCACATACCTAAACAATCAAAGCAACATGGGCCTAAAAGGAACTACTGTACTCATGTGAATTCTTTCATGCGTAAAAGGCATTCCCATTTTCTTAACTAGAATCTTTTTAATAGGGTAGTGGTGGTTGTTTTTGATCAAGGAAATGATGAATAAGTCATTTAGACAAAACATTAGAGACTCTGGCTGTAAGTCTTCATCACCATTGGCCTTGGGAATAAATGAATTCGAGATTATAATAGAAGACCCATTGTCAGATCTCCCAAAATTTTCATTTATTTTTTTAAAATCAGTTGGGAGGCAGATAATTCCAACTTTAAGTAGAGCAGCCGTGATGGGAGAGAGAGGGGGTGGCCAAACCTTTCTCTGTACGTTGTTTCCCCAGGCAAACACCACCCATGAAGCTGCTGCTAGCCTCACTTTTTGGAGGTGGGCACAAGAGAAATACAAGCATGTTAAGAGGTACTCAAAACTCCAAAAATACCAAAAGAAACAATCTATAGAGAACTGCAGCCAGGGACATCTCATGATATTTTGCCACCAGAGGCAAAGAAAAAGATGGCACCCCCTTCCATTCTGTGTACCAAAGTCAACTGGACTGGTGGCTGGACCTCACGTCATCACTAGCGACGCTGCTCACAGCTCCAACACTATGCTGCCATCTCCCAGCCTCTGCCACCTGAACAGACTGCCTCATTCTGCCTAATGCTAAGGTCCACTGCCTATACCACATATCCTTTCAAAACCTGCTGGAGAGTGATTGTCCTTAGTTCTGTAAGAGCTAGAACTTACCTTTTTCATCAAATTAAAACAAAAGTTAACAAAACAAGCCATTACTTTGATCCTGTTGTCGTTCACCATAGCCTTCCTACTGCCAAAAGACTGAAATCCTTAAGACTTGTGTCTGGCTTGAATTGAGTTTTAGACAGGAGACCACGCTGATTTCACTGTGCTCTGGTTGGAAATTACAGTTTAAGGCAATGTAGGTCAATATGAATAATCCAACACTTCATAGTTTTATTTCTATGGCATGCCCCAAAGCCATAATTTAGCAAAATCCAGGCAGGGAAGTTTTTCAAAGGCAATTCCCTGGCAACATCTGAATCATAAAAGGAAACCAAATAAAAGACAGATGGTTTGGGGCAACCTTTCAGATCTCAACAACATCTAACTGGGATTAAGACACTGACCCAAAGCTTTGCAGAAACCTTTTCCACCTTCAGTTCAGAGGTTTCATTCTCAGTGTCAAAGAATAAATATTTTGATTCTGAGTAAATATACTTTGGGACCTGGCCATAAATCTGGTAATTGCTCCAAAACTTCCAGCATGCCAAAACAATATAATACGAATGCAACCATATAAATGTTTACAAAGGAAATGTACAATCACCTTGACTATGGTGGAACATTTATAACTCTTTGTCCTCTGTCTCTCTCTGTAATAATGCAAGCCTTGTCCTCCCTCCATTCTCAGACTCCTTGAATTTAAGGAAAAGTCCTGCATTATCCAATCCCTTCCTGCAGTACCAAAAGGCACAGAAACTCCAGTCAAATATATGTTTTTATAGCAGGGGGTGAGGAATGTATGGCTCTCCCAGAGGTTGTTGGACTGCAACTCCCATAATTCCTCATCATTGGCTGTGATGGTTATAGCTGATCGAAGTTTTACCTCAATAACATCTGAACACCCACCCAATTCCCCACTCTTATAGCATCCCACATTCTCTATGCCACTGACAAAGTTCTACAAGACGCACCTCCACAGAGAGTTTCTTTCCCAAGGCAAAAATCAAAGGATGCATGTTGAGATCAGGGTCCTTGCGGAAGCAGTTTGGTTTAGCATGGTGCTGGAAATGCCAATGATTCCACCAGCTGGCTGGGGCCCCCTGCAGAGAACAACAGAGAAGGGAGCCTAATCTAGAAATGTTGAATTCTCTCCTACAAAGAGGATGCAGCAAAGTCTTACTTCAACAGGGCTCAAATGCCTATGAGCCTTGAGGTAAATGCCAAGGAGCAACACCAATGCTATTACTCACCTTCAGATGTCCAATCACAAATTTGTGAACCCAATGGTTCCATTTAGACTTGCCAAAGACCGAGAGGTGTCCCAAATCATGCTGCAGCCAACCAGCTTGAGCCTGGAAAGCAACAATCTTGCTAGTACAACCAAAATCCCAACTGTACACAGCACTTTTCAGCACGGGCAAAACAGGGGAGAGGGGAGAGACAAGTTTCTGCTCCAGGGAATGTATAATCTAGGGTTTGACAGTGGGGAGAGACAGAGGGAGGGGGGAACCCAGGATAAAAGAACCCTACAAGTGTACTTCATACATGAAACTCCCTCCCTAGAGAGATTAGATGACCTCTCCTTCCTGAGCTTTGGGATGGCAGTGAAGATTGTCCTTTTCCATCAGTCTTTAGTGGTATTTAATGCTGTTTTATTATGCTTTCTGCTCATGCTTTCTAATGTTACTGTGCTGAAAATATTACTCCTGTGTTATTTTTTGTAGTGTGGATTTAAAAAAAAAACTTCAGGTTTTATTGCATATCACCCAGGGTGCCTGGGAGGCACAGGGTGTGATTTTGATGTTAATAGATTAATAGCATGTGTAGATTTTGCTATGAGTGGGCAGAAAGACTGAAAGTTAAGCCAAAAGCCTGATGGAAAAGGTCAATTCCGAGGAAAAACAGGAAGGAAGGAAGTGGGGGCATCCCATAAGGATGCTGAGACAGCACTTCTAGACAAAGAACAGGAGAAAGGGCACCATTGTTTAACAGAAGGAAAGTTCTGGGCAGCAAAGTGCAGCAAACTGGAGAGGCAAAGGGAACAAAATAGATGCCTATCTTCATAGAGGTCTAGAAATGTTTTCTATACTCTTGGGCAGTCTCTCTGCTATAATCCATGAGCACCCTAAAGGAGAGGGAAGAGATCCTGTTGCAACACCATCCTCATTCTCTGCCCTGTGCCATCCTGATCAATAGATGTTACCTGGACGGTGCCAAGCAGCAATCCAGAGAAGAGAAAAGGCAGCAAGGAGGCTCCGAAGTACCACATGTTGAGCCAAGCAGCTACATCCAGCACCAAGATGTGAACAAGGTACAGAAAGAAGAAGAGGCGGTTAGGTTGCAGGAGCCCCATCTTCTCCACGGTAGCACGGAGTTCACGAAAATCCTGTACAAGCTGTTTCTGTGGAGATGACACAATGTTGCTTAGGAGAAAGGTTTCTTGTTCAGAAATTTTAATCAAATACATATATTTTATGTTCTATCAATCTAAGTAGAGTGATTATTCATGTGATTGTGATGAAATTCCTTGTGCTGCCATTTTACTACAGCAAATTTGTTATTACCAATCAATATACATTTGCCATTTATAAAGGAGTCAGACTTGGACTTGGACAGTAAGGAGTCAAAGGTCTGATGTACTGCCTCCACAGCCCTGCTTTTTTGTATACAGGTGTATAAGGGTAACATTTTAGGGTTCATATATATATATATATATATATCCACACACACACACACACACACACATACACATACACACACATATATATACTGTATAATTACAGGGTTATGGCCTCACTAACCAGTAGAAAGGAAATCTTATGTGGTTCAAATACTATGCTTATGCTGACACCTAGGGCTCTGTGGTAGGTGTGAAGAATGTATTCTGTAGGACAAACAAGTTTATAGCATTCAGATTTTTACAAGTTAAAACTAGAGAATTACAGTACTTCAGTTACACTTGGGGGAAAAAGAGGAGAATAAACTGTTACTTTGAAAAATTGAAACTATAACAGCAACTAATTTTGAGGCAATTTGCAATTATAATAGTAACAAACTGAGTTTTTTAAAAATATATTTTTAAACTTGGGGTTTGATGGGCCTCTCTTCCAGGTTTTACACCTCTTGACTTGCCATTTCCCCAGCAAAGATCCTCTCTCTCTCTCTCTCTCAATTCCAGCTCTTAAGGGAGGCTTACATTTTTGCTGGGTTCAAAGCTGGGCTGGTCATCTGCAAGCTCTCCAATGAGCAATGGCTTCATGTACTTTCTCACTATAGTCTTGTCCAGATGGAATGCTGTGAAGGGATCCTGAAAAGCCAGAGAAAAGAGAGGGCAAGTTAAACCAATTGATTTCTCAAAGAGGATCACAAAAGCGGGGTGAATACAGGTCGACCCCCGTATCCACATATTCAGTATCCAAGGTTTCACTTATCCACATCTGGATAAAAATATATTCTCTCTAGGCATTTCTAGATCTTCCAATGTGATTCTATGGTCAACTTCTGGTGTTTGTCTCATTGAAAATAATAGGGTTTCCTATTATTCACAGTTTCAGGTATCCATGGGGGGTCTTGGAATGTATTCACCGTGGATGGGGGCGGGGGTCAATCTGTATTTAAATTCTGCTGGGAAGAAGCAGGCATGGGCCTCAATCCTACTGTTAGTCCTGATAAGAACAGAGTTGTTAAATCCATTGGATTTATCTCTATATTGACTCACCATTTGATAATTGATTGAATGGGTCTACTCTACTTTGAACTAACCAACAGGATTCCAGCCATGATGCCCTGTGACTATCCATAAAAACCTAGCACCAAGATAAATGGGGGAAATCCAGATTACTGGGCCAATTTATCTGCACAAATCTTATCAAGCAAAATGGACATACTCCTCTAAATAATCTTTTCCTATTGAAGTATTTCCTACTGAGGTATTGAAACATTTCAGTCTAAGATTTTAGTGTCTCATAGTTTGCTCTGAATGTGAAACAGTCATTTGTGGCAATCTTTTCTTAACTTAGACACTTTGGGTTAGGGTCTTCTTTTCTAAAGGCATCTATCTTTCCTTAAGTGGTGGACATTCATGTTCCCTCTTTTTTTTCAATCTAGGATGATGGCATTGGTCCATATCTTGGTTCCCAGCCAGAACACTGGTTTCCTTGGCCTTTCAAACCTTTCTGTTTTGGAGACATTCTTAAGGAATCTGAGTAGACAAGACAATTAAATCCCAATTACTCTTATTCCTTCTTCCTTGGAGCCAGTGTGGCGTAGTGGTTTCAGTGCTGGACTACAACTCTGGAATCCCTGCTTGGCCATGAAAATCCACTGGGCAAGTCACACACTCTCAGCCTCAGAAAATCCTGTGATAGGTTCGCCTTAGGGTCACCATAAATCAGAAATGACTTGAAGGCACAGAACAAAAACGAACTTATTCCTTCTCACCACTAGGGGTTGCTGTGGAAACATATTTGGATTGTTCCTGGGACATTGCCAATGATCTCATTTTATTCTGGAACAAAAGAACTTCGATGGATTGAAGCCTTGGAATTCCAGTTTATCAAGAGGTTCACTTCTATTAACTGTGGCTTGAATCAGGACAATGGGTTTCTATCACACTTCTATGTGTGAATTAGTTCACCAATGCCAGGATGAATAGTTACTGTTCATCACAGAACTACAGTGTAACTGTCTATACTTTGGGCGTTTCATTCCACCTTGAACCACATTAACTTCACCACTACTCCAGTCACACACAAACCTACAACTGAGGACAACAACTTCCAAATAGAATGCAGTCCATGAAAGCTTATACCATAAAGAATTTCTTAGACTTTATGTGTCACAGGACTCTTTCCCCCCCATCTATCATCCCTTCATTCCCTGAGATAGTTGCAATACTGAGAAGGATAATGGGCTTTGCAGAAATGCCAGAAAATAACATATTATCAAGAACAGATGCATATTTATGGATATTACTGAAGGCCTCCTTCCACCAACTCATGTTTATTTCTAGTACAGGAAGAAGCAATTATCTTCCCTGTCCTGGCTCAGTCCCAGCGTTAAGCAAAGTGAGGTGTTACTTGTCACAAAGAGGCAGTTCATGGTGATTTTTCTTGGTTTTTTTTAAACCAAGGTGATATACAGATATAATGAAAATAATGAAATAATTACTATCAACTCAAAATATTACATGGACACACACACACAGATCAAAAAGCAATGAAATATATAAAGATATGCTCCTAATATGGACCTTGGATTTTGGTTTGTGACCAACATGGCTACCTCTACTTTTGTAGTTGTTGAAAAGTAGTTGTAAATCCACCTTTCTGCAAGGCCTTACTGATAACATGATAAATTAAAATTTACATGTCCGTCTTTCAGAGATACACACCAATAGCAGGAGAGATGCTTAAACAGCTTATTTGAGGAACACAAATACATTTTATGAAATGTGTTGTATGACCTGATATTTCAGGCTCCTCTATCTTCAACTTCCAGGCTACCACTGTGAGATTTTTTTAAATAATCTTTATTAAAATATTATCACCTGCTTACAGAAGTTCAGTGAGTGTTTATACAATTATATATATATATATATATATATATATAAAATAAGTAGTTATACATTGTTACTTTCACATTAATAGATAACAAAGAAAAAACTTTAAAATAAAAAACATAAACATGTCTGCTCTCCACCTCTCCTTTCAATTCCATCAACCATGTCATATTCTATCACACTCTGTTTAACATTTAATTAGATTGTTTGTTTGTTTTAAGCAGAGGGAGGCAAATGCAAGTGGTCATGGGCCAACATTCTGCTCCCAAGACCCTGCAGGGGTACTATACAGACTGTGAAAAATCAAAAGAAACTCAAAGTGACTTGAAGTTGACTTTTAGTACTAACAATGGTGTGTGATATATCAAACAGTACAGCAGTGGGGATGCTCACAACTTATTTAAAAGGGTGAATTGCTACATCGGGTTGTTTTTGTGTTGTTACAATTTATGGTGACTCTAAGGTTAACTATCATGGGGCTTTCTTGGAAAGATTTGTTCAGAGGGGGATTTTACTTTTCCCTTCCTCTAAAGCTGAGAGTGTGTGACTTGCCCAAGGTCATCCAGTGGGGTTTTCATGGCTGAACATGGATTCAAACCCTGGCTTCCACAGCCATTGTCCAATGCTCAAACCATTACACCATGCTGGCTCTCTCTACACAGGCTACATCTGGAGGTTTCCAGAAAAAGCCATTTACCTTTTCTCTTCTTTTGGTCCCACAAAGGGTGGTCCAGGTAGTGTGGTGAGGCTGAGGGCCGTGTAAACAGCCTTGGGGGTTACATGCAGCCCAGGAAGTGTACTTTACCCATCCTTGCTTTAAAGCAATGCTTTTTTAAAAAAATCATACTGATTTCCTCTCTTTCTGCTCTTTTATCCCAGCTTTAGTCCCTGTGTGGTTTGTGGAATTTAGGAGAGAAATTGATTTCTTCTTTTCTGACAGCATGCCTATGTGGAGACCATGCCTCCAAACTACCAAAAGTTCCTTTTGTAAGAGAAATTCTCCACACAAACGTTTCCCCCTTTTGTTACCAGAGAGCTGGTCAGGACACATTGACCCACGCTTCCGTTTAGACGGAGCTAGTGCTTTAACTGGCCCGCAACCAAGAAGCGGTTCCAAAGCTGATATATAACTGCTTTCAGCTCTGCTCAATGTGCTGTGAGGGAAAGAAAGCTTATCTGAATAGGGTGGGGGGAGGAAAGAGTGCTATTCACCCCTCCCCGTCAGTTTTCTTACTGGAAGGGGAAAGGGGGTTGGTTCACAGGCTGAGCTGTAGACGGTGGTACCACACATTTCAACCAATCGTAACAATGGTGGTTGTGAAACCTGGCAACAAAGTCAAAAAAGAGGGAGAGAGGAGGGAGGTGATGGAAAGGGATCTTGTTGCAAAGCAGCTTCTGGGAATCATGATACTTAGCTAAGCAGCAGGAGACAGATGCTGCTTAGTTTTTCAAAACCATGAACTGCCTTTTAGGTATCAACACCCTTTGGAGTAGGAGGTGGAGAGAGAGAGAGAGAGAGAAATTACTTCAAATTCTTGTCTTAGCTACGCAGGATCTTAGGATTTTATTCAGCTTTACTTGTAATTACACATTCAAGGGTTAGTGCTTTTCAAGGCTGTTAAACCCAGTCCAAATAAATACATACATAAATAAGCTGGCTCTGTGAGAATAGCCAATTCATATAACCACAATGCCCACTGCCAATGCATTTTGTGCCTGAATAGTGCTATGTTCCTAACAGACTGGACAACCCATTCTGTGTATGCACGCGCATGGATGTGCCTTCAAGTTGCCTGTCAACTTATGGCAACTACATGAATTTCATAAGGTTTTCACAGACAAGGAATACTCCGAAGTCATTTTCCCAGTTTCTTCCTCTGAAATGTAGCCTACAGCACCCAGTATATGCTGATGCTCTCCCATCCAAGTACTAACCGGGGCTGACAGTGCTTTAGCTTCTAAGATCAGACAGGATTTGATGCCTTTAAGATATTTAGGCCCTATTTCTGCACAAATACTGGTTGCTATTTTGCATGCTGCACCACTAGTCTTTGAGGTTGTCTAAACAGCAAAAATACTCCTCATGCAAGAAGACTATCTGTCTTAATGGGATTCTGCATCACTCCGCTATATTCGGAAGGAGGGGGGCAAAAATGCCAAAAAGTACACTGGAAAAGCCTTTGCAGCTTTCCCCCATATTTTTTAAAAAGCTCATTGGGGAATGAGCATACTCACTTGTTGGGACAAGCGACCAAATTGATTTGCATTCCCAGTATAAGCAGAATTTGAAAGCTGATTAGTCGGACGTGTGAGGGAGAAGAGCTTGGTAACAAGGTAAGTACCCCAAGCCACCATGTCGGATTTTCACCTTAGTGAGTGAGTGCAAAAGTGATAAAACTGGGTGTTGTTGGTTTTTTCTGTTTTGTCAAGGTGAAATATCACTCCTATAGCACATTGGTAATAGTTTTTTTTTAAAAAGAACTTTGGTGGCAGCAAAGTGAAGTTATCGTAAGTAAAAACATGAGTAATCCACTCGTGGCCTCCATCTTGCTGCGCAGGCATGCAAAATTTATGCCTGCAAAAAAAAAAAAAAAAA
Source organism: Gambelia wislizenii (assembly GCA_030847615.1). Taxonomy (NCBI): domain Eukaryota; kingdom Metazoa; phylum Chordata; class Lepidosauria; order Squamata; family Crotaphytidae; genus Gambelia; species Gambelia wislizenii. The sequence continues at coordinate 344,384,953 of JAUMIR010000001.1, forward strand.
AATTAAGACAAATGGCAGCTGTTGTGAACTGCCATTACTGTGAAGCAATCTGCTTCTTTCCCCCTCGTATAGACAAGCCCATTGTAGGAGACCAGAGCAGCTGCCTGACTGGATGTAAGATGAGCTCACGGGGACTGGCTCAGACAGCAGACTCAGGCCCCATCTACACGATGAAAAAAAAATCCGTACGGTATTCGAAAGATCGATCATTTGTACAAACGATTATTTGAATGTAAACGTGGCATTCAGAAGGGGGGCAGCAAATTCCTTCGTAAAGTCTGGCATTCTGGTGTTTGGTAAATTTGCCAGATTTCCAAGAAAATCCGTACAGCCATTCAACTGTTTGATCGTGTGTACATGACAGATCAGATTCGAACGATCGAACATTCAAATGCAGTATAGATTTTTTTTTGTTATGTAGACAGGGCCTTAATGTCAGCACAAGAACATCTGAATTCCATACAAAGTCCAACCACACAGATGGTGTATGAACTGCCACCCCCCCTAATTCGAAGAGCTTTATGCAGCTGGATTAAAACAGGAGTGAAGAACCTGTGACCCTCCAGATGCTGGTAGACTACAGCTTCTTTCACGCCTCACTATTGATCATGCTGGCTGGAGCTGATGGGAGCAGGAGTCCAAAACCATCAGGAAGGCCACAAGGGTTCCCATCCTTAAATTAAGGCTTGTCTATACCAATGAAAATCCCCAAATTCTCCCCATGAATCTGGCCCAATAATGTCACATGACATGCAGCCTTTTCCCTGAATGCGGTGTAATGATGCCACACAATGTGCAGCCCTATCTGCACCAGACTCGGGGAATACCCTCTTAATCCGGTTTTAGAAAACTTGTAGTTTTCTAAAGTTTGCTTGAAACTCCAGCGAAAACTGTCATGTGAACAATCCATCCGCACTGGGTTCAGGGTGTGGGAAGGAGAGAAAGGACAAGCGCTGCCAGAGGCGCTGCCATTTGCCCCCCCCCCTCCTTGGTGCCACTTCCTCATTCGGAAGGCAGAGCCCTGGCGCTAGTTACTCTCTCTGAGGTCAGGACCATTCTGGCTTCAGAGACAGTGACTAGCACTGGGGCTAGAGGGTGACTGAGCTCTGTGAAAGCAAAGCCCCAGCACTAGTCACTCTTTCTGAAGTCAGAACAACAGGCCAGGCCCACCATCTCCAGGCTGGCTGCCTGTTCTGGCTTCAGAGAGTGACTAGCGCTGGGGCTTTGTTTCCACAGAGCTCAGAGTCAAGCCCTAAGTGTGAACAATAGTTTTTTTTTTTTTTTTTTTTTACAATATGCTTTAAAAACAAATATTTCTGTTTCACTGGGGATAAAAATCCAAATGCAGATTCTGGCTTTGGCAGGTAAGGTGTGGCACTTAAATCCAGGCAAGAGTAGTCCGAATTTCATGTGCCACAGCTCCAGGCCAAAATAGTCTGAGTTTCATCCAGATTTTTACACCCCACCCTGTGTAGTCAAGCCCTTAGATTCAGATCCTATAAACAGCAAACTCATGATTGCACTTTTCCTAGAGTGACATAGTAGTGGGGCACGAAGGCAGACAAAACATGCCAGCTCTAAGCAGCCTATTTTTCTACTGCTTGACATCCTTCATGATTGTTGTGCCTGTTGCCTTTTGATTCCTGCCACCATCACTGGTGTAGTTATTATGTTGACATAGTGTGCCAGCAGGATTCCAGCCCGTGTCTCCTGTGATCCAGACCCCATTGAAGTCAGCTGTAGAATCTGTACTGATTTCAACAGACCAAGCCTATGCATTAAAGGCACAGGTGACTTTCCCTATTAAAATAATATACAAGTATACTCAGCGCTTTGACATGAGATTCTGCACTGAATGAGACCCACATCTGCAACGCTATCCTCAAAGGAAGCTTAAAAGGAGGCAGGAATTTATCTAGGAACAAAGTTTGTTGATAAAACTGGATCAGACAAAAATCTCCAAATTAATACCCACAGAACAGCATTCCCACAGGAAGTGCTGTTTTATGTTAACAGGTACAATACAATCTCTACACTGTACTAACAATTATTACTCACCAGTCAGAATAAAAATCATGCCAGTGGGAACACAGCAGTGAGATTCATAACACGCATTATCTCTGTAGATCAGGAGTAGGAATTGTGTGCCTTCAAGATCTTATTTTGACTGCAACTCCTAGCACTCTTCACCACTGGCTATTCTGCCTAGGGATTATGAGAATCCAAAACACCTGTAGGGCTGCATCATTCCTACTCTTGCTATAGATAACTAGGACTGTAATAATGAAGTTCTATTAGGAGTTCATAGAGTAAACTCAACAGTTATTTTAATTAAAAAATAATTTAACAACATACTTGAAAACTCAGAACACTTTGTTACCATTTAGTGAATTATAGACACCTACATGTACACGTATGAATTTGCACAACCATAACTGAAGCATGAGTATATAACAGAGTTCTTGGTGAACAGTGGAAGTGCTGCTCTATCTTTACAGGTATAATGAAATACCTGGACTAAATGGTCACGTTTGCTTTACATTTCTGCTAAGGAGAGTCCCGCTGAGTTCAATGGAACTTACTCCCGGATGACTATAGCATTACAATATAGACAATGCTATTAGAAGGAAAAATAATGTCAATCTGAGTTACGGTGTTGCACTGATATAGCCATGTTTAGAGCACTCATGAAATCAATTCACTGAAATAATGAAACACAACAGTTATTTCAACAGGTATACTCTAATGACTAATTTTGGATTTAACCACAAAGTTTTAATGATAATTATACATTATTGTTATTATTATTACTTCAACATCCACTTCTGACATTGGTTACCTAGACACCATGTACATATAAAATTATGTATGCAAAACCCAACAGACTATTTCACTTAGACAAACATATGCCTAATAGCTCTCATTCAGAAAAGTTGCTCTTCTCGGCATAGCATCTTTCATTACATATAGAATGCTAGGCTATCAGGGGGAAAGGTTCTACTTAGCCTACAATCTGAAATGTTAGCTTTCTAGCATGCAAGGAAGGGAAGCAGCAAAAGCAGAAAAGTGGGGTACCTAACAAGGTTCCAAAGCTCAGAATAACCCAGTCTTGCCTCCTCAGTCTTGCAGGCTCTGCTGGGCCCCAGATGTGGGTTTACAACAAAAGCTTAAGGTACTGGTGGCTCAGAGGTTAAATGCCAGTACTGCATCCACAAGGTTATGAGTTTGACCCTACATGGCTCCAAGGTTGACTCATCCTTCCATAGGTCGGTAAAATGAGTACCCTGCTTGTTGGGGGCAATTAGCTAACACGTTGTAAATCGCTTAGGAACTGCTTTGGCACTGATAAGTGGTATAGAAATAGAAGTGCTATTGCTAAGTGCTGCTGCTCCTTTACTTCCTCTTAAGTCCAACAAAGGTCCAACTCAAGGCCACACCTGCATATTTTTGGAAACCAAAAATATATCCTGCACTCTTCTTGTGTACAGCTTGGAAGAAGTCACTTTTTTGGATGGCAGCTCCTAGAATTCTCCAGCCAGCACAGAAACTGGTCATGTATGCTGGGAGATTCTGAGAGTTGTCACCCCCGACCCAAAAAGTAACCTTTCCAGAGTGTGTTTGAGAGGCATCTACAGTGGCACAGCAAAGCTGCAAAAGGAGTTCTGCCAAGCCAAGCTGTGGAGGCCGAAAAGGAAAGCAGAGGCCACGTTCCAGCCACCCATGTAACTACCATGCCTCTATCCAATCCATATTCCATATCTCTACCCAATCAAGGCAGCAGGACCACAGGAGGCAGCACTACCTGTGGGTTCACCATGCAAACCATTTGGGGGACCATTCCTTGAGAAATGCAAGGGGTCAAACTGGTGAGCAGCCCATCCATCAGTGTGAAGGGGCCAAGGGAGGAAACTGCTGTTGGTGCACATCAGCCAAGTAGCCAATTCTCACATGTCATGCAGAAAAAAATGAGGTGGGGGCAAAGGTTGCGCATCAGGCCACACCTCATTTGCACGACCCAAGCAAGGTACTTTGGCCAGGATCCAACAATGACCTTTGTGGGGATCTCAGCTTATATCCCACTATTGCCTACACCAATTGTGGGGTTCTTGACACTTAACGCACCAAAGGGGAAGCCTTCCACAGTGTTCACTGCAAACACCCAGTGTGAGGGCTTTCTCTGATCCCCACCTCTGTGCCACACGTAAAGACTTCCTCCGGACATTATAAACTTTACTGTAAAGGCCACTGGCTATATACAATGTATAGAATAAAACACAAACAGAATTACAAATAGATTATTAAAAATGTTAGACATAACTTTAAAACCATTTTACAGGCCCTTGTAAAACCAACTAAAAAGTATAACATTAATATTTTTATTACATTATGCTCCTTAATGAAGCAAGCACATAGTTTCTTAGCTGCCAATGCAAACTGGGCTACTGAGTATGTGACCAATAGCCACATATCAGCTAACAATTCTTCTACTACTTTCTGAGGTGTAGAGTCTGTATATAACTGTCGGAATCGATCCCAGACCTGAACTTCTCCTGCCAATTTAAGTTCTGTTGTATTCCTTTATGGCTAATTGTGTTTGCATTCCTTTGCATGTGCTAATGAGTCTGTAGACTAACTGGGAAAAGAAAGTATCAGTTCCATGTCTGTACTGTTTGATTAAAGCCAGCACATGGCCTGAGCTCTGGGAAAAGTGGGCTGGGTTTTGGTGCAGTGGGAACTGTGTGTATGGATGATGGATAACCAAAAACTGTATAGCCCGCCAGATTTGTAGATTATAAATGCTTTTAATTAATTGCTTGTTAGGTTTCATTCTGAACAAAAATGTTGCAGGGTAGCACTTTAGATTATCGTAATAAGAAAGTTTTCTCTTTTTAACTCTGAAACTGCTAGTTACTGAATACCCACAGCTGGGTAAAGGGTAACACAAATCTCTGTCTTGGAGCAAAATGGAGGGGGCAGAACAAAGTAACAAATTATGTCCTCAATCTTATTACAGCCAAATACACATGTTCTATCTATAATTGGAATATCTCAAAATCTGCCTCCAAGACCTGTAGAAGGCATCTACTGGAATCTGAGTCCTTTGAAAGCTCTTTGGAGCTGAGAAAAGGTCAGTTTCAAAGTACTGTGTCCATGCATGGTTGATCTGAATCTATGGGTACCAAATGGAGAATTGTGCCCCAACTATTTCTGCTCTGTCTTTGCTAGCATCATGATCGAAAATCCAGTTTTTAAGTCTTGGATCATTTTCTGTGTAAAGGTTGTAAACCTTGAACTTCTCTTGGCACAACTGTGGCCAACCACCAAACCTCAATTCCTCCAGCCAACAGTTTGCTGAGATAATAGTCTTCAAGTCCATTTAATCTGTGCCAAAATCTTAAGAAAGACAAATAAATTCTAGCAGTAATTGAGGTGAGACTCAACTCAGCCTTAAGGTGAGCTGCTGTAACCAATGGGCGCAGTCCCAAAATTGGTTGCACTAAAAAAAATTATGCAAATTTTCCAGATCAGACTTGGCATCTTCTCCCTAGATTTTGGCTCCATACAGCATCTGCATGATAATTTTAACTGTGAAAACCTTTAAGGCAGGATTTATTAACTACCCTTGTTTAGAGTAGAAGCATCTTCTAAGTTACCGAATAGATCTGGCACTTGAGATTTTGGTGGCTACCAAATGTTGCTTCTAAGAAAGTTTCTCATCCAAGTGCACACCCATGTATTTAAAATGAGTGCACCTGTTCTAAATTAAGTCCATCAAGTGTCCACATGCATTTGGGGGTTCTCCTCCCAAAACCCATTATCTAAGTTTTAGAATAGATGACAGCCAACTGTTCCTTTTTACATAGGACTTCCTCCTGCCCCCCTTGTGTGATTCCAACTGTGGGTTCAGTCTAAATACCCTCAAGGTTCTTATGAGGATTTAAACTATTTTTAATCCCAACAGGGCCACCACTCTTCCACCCTTTAATGCTGCCACCACACACACCTTATCTGAAACCCAGCTCTCAGAATGATCATGATTCTACAGGCCAAAAGTACATAAAAACAAAAATAAAATATTATTTACATACATTCAACATAAAATAGCATATATATATATATATATATACACACACACACACAGAGAGAGAGAGAGAGAGAGAGAGAGAGAGAGAGAGAGAGGTTGAATCTCCCTTATTTAAAATTCTGAAATGTGAAATATTTCAAAATCAAAACCCATCCACATGGGTGGCTAATATAGCAACACCTTTGCTTTCTGATGGTTCAATGTACACAAACTTTGTTTCATGCATGAAATTTAAAATATTGTTTATAAAATCACCTTCAGGCTATGGGTATAAGGTATATACGAAACATAAATGAATTTCATGTTTAGACTTGGGCCCCATCTCTAAGATTTCTCATTATGTATATGCAAGTATTCCAAAATCTGAAAAAATCTGAAATATGGAACACTTTTGATCCCAAGCATTTCAGATAAGGGATACTCAACCTGTATAAACATTTGAAACACCGCACTCTCTCCTCTCAAGCTAAATCAGACCCTTACCAATCATACTCACTCCAACCCTAGTCTCCTCAAACCCCACTCAAGCAATTTTTATATACAAACCCATGACATCACAACCTTCTGGTAGAACCCACAGATTTCCCCCAGAAACAGTAATCCTACTCTCTGTTCTGTAGCCTCCATCTCTGTGCACCTGAAAAACCTGCCCCTCAAGAAAGCCTCTAGAGCAGCAGATCTGCAGGAACAGAAGGGGAAGACAATCCCAATTCTGTTGACTTTGGATAGGTAAGGATACAACTAGGTCTCAGCCCCTGTTAGCACCAGGCCACTAACCCACTTAGGCACACTTCTGCCTAAGCAGGCGGCGACAATAGAGGTTGAACCAAACATCACTCACCTGCACAGGGAAGCTGGAGGGGAGGAGATATCAGAAATATGATATGTGAAATGAAGCATTTTTTAACAAAAATTAAAACATTTTGCCCAAGACCCTGTCTGGCATCCAGGTACTAACTATATAGTGCCTGGATGTTAGTGTACTATATAGCTAGTGTACGCTAAATATAGAGTAATATTTACAGCTGTACTGTCATCAAATGGTTGCCAATTTGGAAACTAGGAAGTTGTCTAAATGGTGAAAATACTCCTCGTAGAATGCAAGTAGAATACAATCTATCCCAACATGCTGTGAACATGATTCACAGTACCATATTTGGAAGGGGCTAAAGACTCCACAAACTGTGCAGTAAAAGGGTTCATGGTTTTCCCTGAATTTTTCTGGAAAATGCACATAGATGCATATTTTTTGCACATGTGAACATCAAAATGTGTATCAATGCACATTTTCGCTCTATTGCCCTTTATGAGAGCATGTGAATGCTCTATTTGAATAGATGCACACACATGTGAATTGGCAAAAAAATGGTGGCAACAAAACACTGTTGCTGTGAATGGGCGAAAATGCACACCCACTCATAGTATACCATCACATCTAGACTGGCCCTTGGCAATTAAAGAGAACTAATAATATGACTATAGTACATTGAATATGGTATCAATATGAACCTGAACAAACTACAGCATTCCCCCAGAGATCACCATCATCCTGCCTTTCTCCCAATATAGGAACTCAAGGCAGCTAACACTGAGTTTAAAACAATACACAAACATTAAAAATATAAACATGAAATTTAAAAAACAGATTAAACAATTGAAAGTATTAAAACATGAGAAGACATGAATGCTATCAATCCCCTTGGGCCTGGCGAATGAAGACATCTTCAGACAGCTTGTAATACAGAGATGCACACTTTGTAACAAAAAGTAGTTTTGACATAGGACACCACTGCAAGTTTGAAGGACTTGAACAATAATTTTGGGAACAGTGCTTACTAATGATTTAAGCTGTACAGAGCTCTTCCTAAATTAAAGCCAGGATACAAATTAAAGAAATAAATCCACCCATCACTTGAACAACTCATAAAAAGACTCTTCACTGAAACAGACATTTGGCACTGATTCATAGCTGACACATTACCGTTTCCATGTTGCTGGAATTTTGTATGTATGTTAATTCATTGGTTTCAAACAACCTAATTAGTTGTCAGTTCTTTTGCTTTTAAGAAATCCAAATGCTGGATGTTATTATGGTGATTGTTACTGTTTTGGAATACATAAAAATATTTTTTTTAAAAAAAAAGAAATCCAAATGAACACACATCACTGGTGGTAGCTATTCACATTTCTAAGCACACAAAATCCCATACATATTTTCTTCCAATGGAATGTTGGGAAGAATCAGCACCTGAACAAGCTAGAATTTCTAGGAATTTGGTATAAAATCTTGAGCTTGTGATGTAAAGACACCTATATTTGACCACACTTCACCTACTTTCTTTATTATATTATACTTCACTGTGCATGGCATTCTTCAATATAACAATTCTGACTCCAAGAGTTTGGGATTTCTCAGGCATTAGCACTTTTATGGCAACCCCAAACCTGAAAGAGACAGGACATTCATGCAATCTGAGAAGTCTCTTTGGGGAAAAGTGGGCAGACAAGAAGACTGTGAGTTATTTTGTGGTATTTTGTATTGGAATCTCAAGATCCATCACACAAGGCCTAGTGCAGATGACATGCAAATCCTGAGCCTAGAAGTCTTTAGTACCAGGAACTGAACATAACATTGTGCTTTCTGCACAAAAATTCACTCCTAGTTATCCTGAGCTTTCTTTGCCTCAGCAGGGTAACCGGGGGTACAAGTGGTTACCCTGTTTGTTAACACTATTCATAGAATAAGAGAGGGTGTCATGAGTCTTCACAGACTTACAGCCAATCCCCAAGATTTATCCCACTCTTTCTTCTGCCCTCCACAATGTTAGGATGTATCTGAACTTCTCGGACACACTGTGCAGATGGTAGTACAGTTAGATGAGAGCTCTGCTGGTTTGTGGGCCTTGGGAGATGCCCATCCTTGAAACTCTATTAGAGAGAGTTTTTAAAAAAGACAAAAAGAAACACAGCCTATATATTCAACACAGGAACGCTGACAGAGGATAGTTTATCATCATCCTAAAAAACCAGAGGGCCATCGACAGTTCAACACGGGGAGGTGGGGTAAAATGAAGAATGCAAATTTATTTCTGTTAGAATAACTGGGTTTGTTGCAGTTGATTATGGGAACTAGGAGATTGAAGAGCAGCAGCTCTCTTGGTGCCCTTTATCCTCTGAAGTCACATGTCAACCTTTGGAATGATGTGCTCCCTTACCATTTTTGATCAATAGAATAAGCACCTGTAATTTCTTTAATCTAGATATATTGCACTAAGTTTTTGTTGTTTCTCTTATGGAATGTTATGTACATTTTTATGACTTTATTGTTTATATAAAAATATTTAGTATTTTTTAAAAATAAAATAAAATGAAGCCAACTAGAACTTCTCCCCTATTTGGATTGGTTTTTCCCTAGGTCTGGTTTTAGGAGCAATCAGAGGTGACTCAGTTACTTTACAGTTACAGTTGCTCATTTCCTAAAGCCAGGGAACATATTGGACTGTGACGTGCTGCAGCAATTCTGAAGACTTCTAGATTGCCAAATCCCTCACTGCACATGTGGAGAGGCCTACTGTGTTTACAGATGTCTTCAAAACTATGACAGAATCATGTCACATTTTCATAAAGGATCTAGTCCATTCTGGAGTATCTTTGAGTTACAGCAGCATTCAGCCATTGGTGAGGTGGGTTCTTGAGACTTTATGTCCTCATCTCTAATCCAAAATCCAAGCCTTCTTTTTTCCAAACTTGCTGCTCTCTGACACAAACACACATATTCATAAGCACACGCACAACCTATGTGGATTTTATGCAGCACATTTGTCCAAAAATAATTAAATATTCCAAAATAAAAACATTTGGCCACAAGCCTTCGTGAACAGCAACGCATGCTATCTGTCAAAGCTGATGATGGGGCTCTAACCCTTGGAAGATTAAAATGTGCTTGTTTTAAGATGTCACTGAAATATCTGGTTTTGCTGCAACCAACTAACATATCTATCCCTCTGGAGAACACTTGGGAGGCCAATGATTCTCAGCCTTTGTTCCTCTAGATGTCTCACAGAATTCATATGGACTGGCTATATTGGCTGAAACTTCTGGGAGATGACATAAAACCATCTGAAGGACCAAAGGCCGAGAACCCCTGCTCTATCTAGGTGGTCTAGCTATTCCTACTGCTAGGGGAAGGACCATTCTGTGACTTCCGTTTCAAGCAGTGTTCACCAATACTCTGCACTATAATATGTGAAATAACACCATCATCATCATTATTATAATATTTATTTCTATCATGCCTTTTTCCCTGTTCAGGACTCAAAGCAGCTTGCAACAAATTAAAAAAAACATATCACTAAAAATCCACAAGATACAAAAATTAAAATGTGATTAAACTATCAGAAAGTTTCTAGACATGTGCAAAGCGCTTTTCCAACTCAGCAGCTCAAGCAAATTCCTACACATATTGAAGAAAGGGTGCAGGCTCAGTCTTTTTAGATAAGAACCTAACAGACTTGAATCCAGGGAGCTTAGAGTAGCTCATGAGGAAGCCTATGGGCAATTCTGCCACCCCAGGGAGCTCAGTGTGGGGCCCTCAGGCAGCTTACTAAATCAGTAAACCCAAATGTACTTCCTAAGAAGACTCATAAATCCCCTAGACCAGTGGCTCTTTTCTTTACCAGGGACTCTCTTTAAATTTCTTTTGTTGCCTTGGACCCCCAAGACTTAAGATTTAAAACCCTAATATTAGCAGTAACAATAACACCTGATGATGATGATGATGATATTACAATTACACTATCCATGAAACCTTCCCTCAGAGGTACTAGGGAGGGAGGGAAGGCTTTTCTCCTGCTTCCTCCTGCAGGTTTGTGGCTGGAGCAGATTGAATGGCAATGTGCAGGCCAAGCCAGCCAGCCATTGCCTTGGCTGCTTCACTGCAGGCAGGAGGTGGGCCAAGCAGCCTTCAAGCTTTCGCGGACCCCCTGTGAGGACATGGCGGAGCCCTGGGGGGTCCCCGGACCATAGGTGAAGATCCACTGCCCTAGACCTACATCCATGCAGCCCTATTAGGGCAACGTTTCCTCCAGGCATTCGGCTCTGCAACGCCCCCCCCCTTTGCCAAAGCAGACGCGCCCCTATTCCCAAAGCTGGGGGGGATTACGGGGGGTTGCATGTCCCATCATCCGCAGCCAACTTCTCTATGCTCGCCGCTGAGGAAAAGGGGGACTTGGGAAGTGTGTTTTCCCCCAAAGCAACCCTGCCTGTTCCCCAGCGGCCGCTCGCTCTGTAAAGCCGCTCTGGCTGCAAGAGGCTCCCTCCAGGGCCGGTTGAAGGCACCCGCGGCGGTAACATCCGCGGGGGACCCCATCATTGTGGGGAACCCCATAGTAGTGACCCTCCTCCTGCAAAAACATTCTTAGTAATAATCTGAATATCCTGTACTGTGAATAGCTTAGGTTGAGTGAGGTTACACTGACCCGAGATAAACATATGGGCCCCCCAAAATCAAGCATTGCAGGCCCCCCAAAATCCCCTAAACCGGTCCTGGCTCCCTCTCCGCAGCAGCACCACCCCGGCAGGACGAGCCCCCTCCAGCAAGCCCCCTGCCGCCCTCCTCACCGTGGCGTCCTGCCCGGCGTAGTGGCTGATGACGCGGGAGCCCCCCGGGTGCCGCTTGTGGAAGCGGCTGATGTCGTAGACCTTCCGCTCGATCACCAGCCACCGCTCCTCCGCCCGGCCCGAGCGGGGCTTGATCTCGTCCCAGGTGAAGCGCCGCAGGGACGACGCCGACGCCGCCACTTCCTCGGCCATCCCGCCGCCGCTGCCGCCTTTCCCCGCCAGAGCTCCGGCCCGCGAGTGCCGCCACCATCCAGCGGGAGCAGGAGCCCCGCCGCCGAACCCTCAGCCGGGGCCACGCCCACCTCGGCTCCTCATTCGTCCAGCCCGGGCCGACGGAGAACCGATTGGCCAAGGCGGGGCCTAGACAGGCTCGCCCGGGTTTTGCAGAAAAAAAGGCGCCTCCCCTCCTCCCGGGCCGCGCGCGCTTTGGCCATTTCGTCCTTCTGGTGGGCAGCTGTGGTTGTCCTCGAGCATGTTTTTTGCAAGCCTTTTGTGAAAAGCTAGCTGGCTGGCTGCGTTAGCCGTGCAAGAGGGTGGGCTACCAGTTGCTGGTGCAGCTGTCGGTTCATTCTACTACATTACAGATATTTATTTATTTTTAATTTTTTAGGATCGAATAGTTTTAGAACTAAGGGCCTCCAAATCTTGCTGGATTGCACCTCCTATTGTCCCCACCCAAATCTTGCTGGATTGCACCTCCTGTTGTCCCCACCCAAATCTTGCTGGATTACACCTCCTATTGTCCCCACCCAAATCTTGCTGGATTGCACCTCCTATTGTCCCCACCTAAATCTTGCTGGATTACACCCCCTGTTGTCCCCACCCAAATCTTGCTGGATTACACCTCCTATTGTCCCCACCCAAATCTTGCTGGATTGCACCTCCTATTGTCCCCACCCAAATCTTGCTGGATTGCACCTCCTATTGTCCCCACCTAAATCTTGCTGGATTACACCTCCTATTGTCCCCACCCAAATCTTGCTGGATTGCACCTCCTATTGTCCCCACCCAAATCTTGCCTGATTGCACCTCCTATTGTCCCCACCCAAATCTTGCTGGATTGCACCTCCTATTGTCCCCACCCAAATCTTGCCTGATTGCACCTCCTATTGTCCCCACCCAAATCTTGCCCGATTGCACCTCCTATTGTCCCCACCCAAATCTTGCTGGATTGCACCTCCTGTTGTTGTCCCCACTCGAGCATGCTAGCCCCTGCCTCACAATAAGAATGGCATTCCTGTAAACATCAGGAGCAGGGTTTCTCAACCAGGGTTCCCTGGAAACCTAGGAGTTCAAAAGAGGTTGCGAGGGGTTCCTCAAGAGACTGTGATTATGGAAAAAAATTAACTTTTTTTTAGCTGTAGATATAACAGTTTTTAGGCAGGGGTTCCCTGAGACCTGGAAATTGTTTCAAGGGTTCCACCAGGGTAAAAAAAAAAGTTGAGAAGGGCTGATCAGGAGGCTCCCCTAGTTTCCCCCGTTTTACCATGTGTGTGTGCATGGATAAGCTGCTTCCTTGCCTTTGTTTTATATTGCTGTTCCCTGCCCCCGGCATATTGGCTTGCGACTCTATGCTGTCCTGCTCTGGTCTGGCTGGCACAAGGCTGGCTTTCCTGGTTGAATCAATCCACCTGTGATAGCAATAGCATTGATATTTCTGTACCACTTATCAGTGCCAAGGGACTCTCTAAGCTTACAATGTACAAGTGTATTAGCTAATTGCCCCCAACAAGCCTGGTACTCATTTTACCCACCTAGGAAAGGATGGAAGGCTGAATCAACCTTGCAGCACTGTAGGATTGAACTCACAACTTTGTGGCTGCAGCACCACCATTTAAAACCATTGTGCCACCAGGGCTCCTGGGGGTAGTGTGGTCTTCCACTTTTCCTGCTGTCTTCCACTTATATACAGTGTCTGCTGTTTTGTTTGTATCCATCCTAGGAATCATGTCTTCTTGTTGTATCCCAAATCAGTTCTTTTCATGTGATCAAACCAATGCCATTTCACACAACCGCTGACAAGAACAGACCACACTTTTCTGGATCTGCAGGTTATTTACATTTTGCCCGTGTCCCAAACCATTGAAATTCTTCAGACAGAGGCATTTGGAGGAACCATTTTTAAAATGGGAAATAATAAGGCAAATAGTATTCAGACTTTGGCCCTCCAAACGTTTTGGGCTATGGCTCCCAGAAGGGTATGGCCCAGGATTCTGAGAGCTGAAGTCAAAACATCTGGAGGGCCAAAGGTAGAGAAATCCTGGTACAGACCATCTTTGGGGCTCTTCCACTCCATACATTTATAGCACTGTAAGCCAGTGAACCTCCAGCTCCCGTACTCTAGGGATACAGTATTTTAAATTTAAACCTGATGCCAAAAATGTGCCATTGTGATATCCTGCCCCCCCACATAATGTGCAGTGGTTCAATTACAGCACATACGCCTTTTCGTTTTGTGGCTCTTCTCCATCTCAGATCCCACTCCTCTGTTGCGTGATTTTGTATTTTATTTTCATGAGTGTGTGTGTGTGTGTGTGTGCATGCATGCTGTATTGCAATTTCATCATCTCGGTACTGCTAAATAATGGCAGAAAACGAATGTTTGAAAAACAGAAAAATCATTAAATTAATGCTGATATCGGCAGGTCTAGGCACACACAGCAAAGAAAAGAGGGTTGTTCTTTGGGGAGAGGTTTGCTCAGTTTACTACACTGTTATAGTGCTATTATTCCACTTTAACTGCTCTGGCTGCCTCCTGTGGAATTCTGGGGTTTGTAGTTGAGTGAGGCCTAAGAGCTCTCTGGCTAAGAATGCTAAATGCCCCTCCCTAAAACTGCATATCCCAGGATTCCACAGGAGGCAGCCAGAGCAGTTAAAGTGGAATAATAGTGCTATAACAGTGTAGTGTGATATTCTACTTGTTCCACCAGACTTTGGCTGAGCAGGTGGGAAACTCATATTTGGAAAGGGGAAGTTTTATTGATGTTTTAACTAGAATGAGGTGAGAGCATAGCAACAGGAAGGCAAATGGGGCAGCACCTCCCCAAATGATAATTTTGTATCTCCAGATTTGCCACTAACCAATACATTATCAGTCACTTATTAAACTTTGGCTTTTGGAAATACAGTTTAGGAATCCAAAGAAAGGAGGCGGGCAAAAAAGGAGTCATGGGTCAAGGAAACGTTAACAGATTACAAATACAAGAAATAAAGGTGTGAACAGCTTTACCCAATGCCTGATCAAACAAAGAAGAACAGCCAGAAATGGTAAATTGCAGAGACAAAACACTGCAAGCCCTAGCCAGCACATTACATGCTAAAACTATTTTTAGGTAAAGTCAATTGGAGAGACTTCTGAGAAATGGTTGCATTGCTAGAGAAGTGGTGCAATCACTCATGCCGCTGGCAAATTTGCCACTGTTCCATACAAACATTGATGGCGTGACTGAAACTGCCCCCCCCCCGCAAAAAAGGCCACCATTTACCTTTAAAAACAAGATATGTGGGGAGCATGTAGTTTGGGTTCAAACTAAATTGCACCCACAGAACCATTCTGGACACAGAACCCTTCTGTTTTTAAAATAAGTTACATGGTCCTCTTGGACCCTGTTTTAATAATGAATTTCACACTGCCAGATTTCAATATGGGAACAAATTCTGCACCTTTAGAAACAGGGTGCTGATCCCTAGAAGTTACCTCTCCCTAAACTAGAACTTCAGCCATGACAAACCTCCCTCCTACTATGCAAGTTATCATTATAAATAATTGACTCTCATTAACTCCTCTCAGAAACTCATGTACTACCAAAGTAGGGTGTGTGAGAGATTTATTGTTGGAGCCAATCATAACTGTTAGCTGTCTGCTAGCCCAGGGCCTAATTGCAGAACAGAGAATGTATGTCTGAAGAGTCAGTTCTAGGACCTGTACTTCAAAAAGATGTATAGTTCCTAGATGGCATGCTGTCAAGCATGTGCTTATCCTGAATGTCCATGGTTATCTGAATGACCATGGTTGTGTGTCAAGGGAGGTTAAAAAGTTCTGCCACTGGTTTTTGGATGTTTCTAATCCAAACAACAAAATTAAAGGAAGATTAGAAACAGTGAAATTGGAATATATTCAAAATTAGCAGCGGTACTAAAAGGGATAACGGTTTCTGGCCAAATTACAAGTTATCCTCACAGTTGCATATACAACAGCCAGCAGCCCTGGTGGCGCAGTGGTTAAATGATGGTACTGCAGCCACAACATTGTGAGTTCCATCCCAAGGGCTCGAAGGTTCACTCAGCTTTCCATCGTTTCATAAGTTGGTAAAATGAGTACCCGGCATTTGGGGGCAATTAACTAACACACATTGTAAACCCCTTAGAGAGTGCCTAGCATGCTATAAAGTGGTGTAGACGTGTAACTGCTATTACTAAACAATTTGTAAGACGCTCTGAGAGCCTTTGTGGCTGAAGAGTGGGGTATAAATACTCAAATAAATAAAGTTCTGCTCAGAAAAAATTCTTATGCCAAGGAAACTAGCTAAGCAGAATGTATTGCTTTGACTCCTTAAGATTAATAAGCCAGCTGCTCCATAGACCTGTATCATTGTACTCAGCTCTTTGAAGATTTATGACCTGTGTCACAATTTGCATCTTTCTGTATCCCATTATGCTCTGATCCACCACCACCCCTCCAAGCGGTATAATGTGCTTAAATGAGCATCTGAAGAAGTGGACTGAAATCCATGAAAACTCGTGCTGAAATAAAAAATCAGCCAGCCAGTCCTTTCCTTTCCCTTTTTCCACTGAAACAGATTGACATGGCTTTCTCTGAACACTGTTTCCATGTCCACAGCCAGACTGCTCCATCTGTTGTACTTGTATCCTGTTCCAGAAACCTGTTTCACAATGCCCTAACCCACAACCCTCCTTGCCTCCCCTGTATTTTCCCTGTTTCTCCAATGAAAAATGGCTTGTAAGACCTTGTAGTAAGAGAGCAAAAAGACAAACATGGAGAAGGGAGAGGGTCAAAGGAGGCAGGTCGGAAGGTTTAGGAAGATCAACTGGAATTTGAACTTAATTCCAACAGAACATGTTCCACATACTGGGCTCTCCTGGGGTGGCAGTGACTGGCATAGTGTCAGAGTCCTGGTTGCATGCTGAGCCTAGGCAGAGAGTGAATGTATAGATTGCTTAAACAGCATGTGGGCTATGCTGGCAGCATCTTACTTGTCTAGGGGAGGTCTTTTCTCCAAGGCCAGGAAAGACGTGGCCTTCTCTAGAAGTTGTTAGGTTACATCTGCACAAGTTCACCACTGTGGTTAATTTAAACTGTAGAATGAGGCTAAAATTAGCACCTTTGCTCTCTAGCAAGGTTACTCCAGAATGAAGAAATCTGCAGTTAAAAGTGTAAGAGCTGCAGAGGTAAGAGGCACTCAAAAGGTTGATGGGTTTACGCTCAGTGATTCTTACTAGCCAATCAGATGAGTTTTCCCTTGGATTTGGTATTTATTTTGTTTTTCTACAACTTTTCAATTTTCTATTGTAAAAGAAATCACAGTAGGCTGAAACTGGCACATGGCAGAGAGAAAGCACACTGGTTTTGTCACAGGAAGAATCTTACACTAACCGATGAATTATGCTGACTCTATGAATGACAGGTGCGATAGGCTGTATTCAGAGGAAGGAACTAGCAAACCACCTCTGAGTATTCTTTGCCTAAGAAACCCTATGAAATTCATGGGGCCACCGTAAGTCAAACAGCGACTTGAAGGTGTGCATGTGCACACACACTAATGTTCTGTAATATATTCATCCCAGCCTTCTGCTGCAGACATTGTTAAAACTGAGAGGAAATTTGCATTAGACTTATCAGATGAGCCTGCCAATAACATCTGGCATTGGCAACCCTGGGGAAGGAGTACTGACTGCCCTGATGCTGATATCCTTGGGTGATAACCATGGGCTCAAGTAAGAATAGCCAGGAGTTGGGGTGGGGGAGAACCCTTCACATATGTTTGTAAACAGAGATAGTTCCATCTAGGAGTTTGTATGAGAACGTTGTGTAATTAATGCCAGAAGTGCTAGGATTACCACCTCAAAGGCCTAAATGATCCAGCATTTTATTCACAACCAGACAGGGGACTTCAATTATCCTGATATCTAATGGAAGATTAACTTTGGTAACCATAGGCTGTCCAACAAAATCCTAATGTATCTTACAGATAATTTCCTCTTTCAAAAGGTGGAGGAAGGAACAAGAAGATCAGCAATCCTGGACTTGATGTGCATTCCTGCTCGTTGGGGCAACCAATTTGCTTTGCTGCACTTTCCCAATAAGAGCAGAGGTAGAAAGCTGATTGGTCAGACATATGCAGGAAGTGGAGCATACCAGCAAGGCAGCGCCTAGAGCCGTCATGTTGGATTTTTACCGTAGCAATTGTGCACTGAGGTGACAAAACAGTTTTTTTTCCTGTTTATATAAGAGGAAGGTTGCACTCCTGCACTTTGTTTTTTTTTTAAAAAAAAATACTGTTCAGCAGTGGCAACTGGTGAGAATAAAAATGTGAGTAATTCACTCGCATCCTCCATCTTGATTTGCAGGCATGATGGTTTGAACATCAAATGCAGATAGCTTCATATGCCTGCGATTTTGAAAAAAAAACCCATGGAGACAAATGAAAGCTGCTGCAAATTGATGTTACTGCAAACCAATCCACATTTTATTGTCTCATGTAGACAAGCCCTAGGTCTCATTTGGAGAGGAACAAGCTACAGGGATGCTTTGATTGTGATTTCCTGCATGGCAGGAGGTTGGACTGGATGGCCCTTGTGGTCTCTTCCAAACTCTACAATTCTATGTTTCTATGATTCAAGGAGCTGGCTCGAGTGTTTGGGAATTGCCATGCTTCCCCGCGTCACCAGGCAGTATGAGAAATCTTAGGGCAGCTGGCACTGGAGAAACATGTGAGATCTCTTTGTAAAGTCTGGGTTCTCATCCCCACCTATTCTTAATTGGCATTAGGGCTCTGTAGCTGAGCTTGATGATATTTGTATATGCAAAACATTGGCACACCAAAAAGCCAGGGATGAGGTAAAAAGACTGGAGATAGAGCTAATTAATCCATGCACTCAGGGCCGGTTTAAGGAATTTTGGGGCCCCCTGCAATGCTTTACTTTGGGGCCCCCATATGACTTGAAGGCACATGGGCAAGAAAGAAAGAAAGAAAGAAAGAAAGAAAGAAAGAAAGAAAGAAGCCCTTTCTGAGGGAGACAACCCTCAAATTCCCTGTCTCTCTCTCTCACACACTCACCCTTTCCAACGTGCCTCTCCCTCCAGCTTCTGCCAGGGAGGGCTGCTGTTTCTTTCTCTTTCTCTTTCTCTTTCTCTTTCTCTTTAGTTTTGGAGAGGCTGTTTTGTTTGTTTTTTTAAAAAAGCCAGCAGGAGGTTTTTGGAGGAGGAGGGTAAGAGGGGGCTCCTCCTGGCTGTCTCCTGGTTGTTCCTTCATCAGATTAAGGAGGCCAACACGGGGGCCCCTCTTGACCTCGGGGCCCCCTGCCAATGCTGATTTGGCAGACAGGTTAAACCGGCCCTGCATGCACTTGTGCCCATCGTGTTGATTGGAACAAGCAAGGGATAACAGAATCATAGAGCTGGAAGGGGCCTCATAGGCCATTGAATCCAACCCCCTGCTCAAATGCAGGATCTCCAGCTAAAGCATCCCCAGTAGGTAGCTGAGCAGCCTCCTTTTAAAGATATTCAGAGAAGGAGACCCCACCACCTTTCTAGGCAATTGGTTCTATTACCAAACTGCTCTTATTGTCAAGAAGTTCCTTCTAATGTTCAATTGAAATCTGTTCTCCTGTCACTCCAAACCATTAGACCTGGCCCTACCCTCTGGGGCAGCAGAGAACAGGCCTGCCCCCTCCTCTCTGTGACAGCCCTTCAGGTATTTAAAGAGTGCAATCATGCCACCCCTCAGTCTTCTCTTCAATGAGGTGAACATGCCCAGCTCCTTCAGCCTTTCCTCATATTCCACAGATTCCTCTCCATTGCCTCTATTCATCCTTGTTGTCCTTCTCTGTGCCTGTTCCAACTTGTCTATATCCTTCTTAAAAATGAAGCACCCAGATGAGGCCTGACCAGTGTGGAATATAGGGGGACTATTACTTCCCTCAACTTAGAAAGTATGCTTCTATTAATGCAGGCCAAAATAGCATTCACCTTCTTTACTGCAGCATCACACTGCTGGCTCATGTTCAACTTATGATGAACAATAACCTCAAGGTCCTTTAACTCAGCAGGGGGGAGAAGAGGGCGTGGAATACTGATCCTAGTAAACTCAGGCAAAAGCAAACTGCTGCAGCCTCCCTTAGCCTGTGTGTTCTTTCTCCTTAACTTTTTCCAACACTGGTGTTGTTTCACCACATGTCCTGCTTTTCCCCTGTGAAATTCTGGAGGGAATGGGGGAGGAGACTAGGAAAATACCCTGTGGATGCATGTGCTTTGGTTTATTGTGTCATTTGGAGCAATGTAATGAATTGAATTCTGGTATCATGACTCACAAGTTTTGTTGCATAAGCCCAGGCAGCAGTGGTACAGGACCTGGAGGAAAAGATCCCGTTAAGGTGCTGATAAGCCTCCCACAAGGCACAGCAACAGTGCAAAATCTCCTCACATGTTTGTGACTGAAGGTGAGGTTGCACAGGATGTGTCACCAAGTGGGATGATGGCATATGTTGAACACAATTTTCCACTAAACAGGGGAGTGTCTGCGTTGTTGTCCCCCCCCCCTTTCCTGGTTACGTCCTAGTGTTGCCATATTACTCCATTCCCTGGGTTTTGCCTGAATTCTGGGTCTATTGGCATAGTTTTCCTCCTGCTTTTGCCCATTTCCATAATCAGCTAGAAGCAGTTCTGCCCATATATTTATGTGCTCATGCCTGTACCAGATAAATGTGTTCCCCTCCAGTTTTGGCGCCAATTTGGGGAATCTGAACGCTTGCTCCTTCCCACTCCCACACCTTTTAATTCCACCTCTGCATTTAAACTCTCTTTCCTTTTGACTGGCTGCTTTGCTCTGTTATGCTTAAAATACCTATCTAAGTATAAATTTATATGGTAGTTTACATGTGCAGATGTAAGAAAAAGAAACAGCTGCCATAGAAAGATGCAAGTGAGTTGATCGGGAGGGAGTTGTACTAGATTTGGTGACAATTTTTTTAAAAAAGTATTCTTGGTTTTGCTTAGAAAGACTTGTGCATAGAACAGTGAACATCTTTGTGTTCATTTTGGGGTTTTATCTTTTGTAAAGGTTAATGAGTTCCTAAAACAAAGAATGATTTCCCCTCAGATGATTGATTGATATTTATATTTATTTATTCATGGTAGTACCAGAAGCAGTATGTGTACGGAAACTGATATAGCCACTTCATATTCATCCATCCACCCTGCTGGTCTGCTTGATGACTTTGGCCTACAAGACAGGGACTCGCAGTATATAAATCCCCCACACACACTCCTTCGCCACCATTCTCTGAAGATGCCAGCCACAGATGCAGGCGAAACGTCAGGAATAAACTCTTCCAGAACATAGCCTCACAGCCCGGGAAAACCCCCACGAAAAACCTATGGATGCCAGCCGTGAAAGCCTTTGACTTCAGGATATAGTAATTGTTGGTTGATATCTGTTGCTATGCATTTATTGGTGGGGAACATGAGTGAGGAAAGTGCTACTTTTTAGTGTGGTTTTCCCCTTTCAAGAGATTTCAAACTAAACTCGTTGGGGTAGGGTCATTGTCATTATGTAGTTTGTAAAGCAGTGGTCACATTGGTGGTGCTGTGTAATTATTAACAGAATCTAGTTACGTACAGTTGTCTTGTTTTGTAAATGAAACATACTGATGGGTTTCAGGTTATTCCTAGCCACCTCTTAGCCACTTAGCTACACTAATTGGTTTTAGAAACATAACCAGTTGGTAAGCATTTGATAAGGTACATTTTATAAATTGAGAATTGACACAATAGATATGCTTGATTCAAAATTATTAGTCTGTTTACAAGAGATGTGAAAAGAATTCTCTTCTTCCTTCTAAAGGTT
This sequence comes from Gambelia wislizenii, assembly GCA_030847615.1. NCBI lineage: Eukaryota > Metazoa > Chordata > Lepidosauria > Squamata > Crotaphytidae > Gambelia > Gambelia wislizenii. Next base: position 344,406,742 of record JAUMIR010000001.1, read on the forward strand.
TGTATGTAAGAGCTCAGTCCTGTTGGAGAGTATTTCTTCTTGCCTTAATTTTTTTTTTTTTTTTTAATGGAAGAGCTGACCTCAAATTGTTTTATTATTATTATGGTCTTGTTATGTTTAGACTTTGGATAGTATATCACTGCATTAAGACTTTTATATTGAAAGACGCTGGACTTGTATTGTGAAATATTTTACAGAACTGGGCCTATTGGAATTTCCATTGTTCTTATGTCATTATATATTACTATTTGCTTATGTAATAAAGGCTCCTGTAAAGCATTCATAGTTTCTCTCATTCTCTCTTGTTCTCAATCTCTCTGCTTTTGGTGGAAACTTAAAAAAAATAAATAAGGATCCCTCCCCTTTTGTTCTTGTATGTACATTGTTGTGCTTCAACTGCATGGTTTGACTCCTAAGATGTGCAAAAGGCTTTTCCTGTTCTGTTCTAAGATGGCCTAAAGTGTCTTTTTATAGAGAGAGGCTGTCACATCAAAAATAGAAAAAAATATTGGTGTTTGGTAAATTGAATTTCTGGAGAGAATGGGAAATTTCAGACACCCTTGCTGTGGGACACCCTCTGGACCTGGTTTTCTGTTCTGGCCAGGATGGTGGTGATCTGGGTGTGGAGGAACTTTAGCTCTGTTGTCATGGACAGGTTACTGAATTGATTACTACCTGGTGGGGTTTAGACTCACTGGGACTCAGAGCCTCTGCAGGGGTGGGGGTGGGGCAATTAAGATGGTCTGCACCAGAAGATTTATGGATCCAGGAAGATTCCTGATGGCTCTTGGGCAGTTTCCTGTTGCTTTTGCAGGTGATCCTGTCAAAACCCTGAACAGGGAACAGGGATATGGCCAGGGCAGGTGACGTGATTGCCCCTAAGTGTCTCCTCCCACAAAATGGAGCCAAGTGAGCCCTATGGTACACTAGGGAGCTGGTGGTAATGAAACATGTGGGATGGAGACTAGAGCGATGATGGTGGAAGATTCAGAGTGAATCCGACCAAATATGGGCTAGAACTCATTGGAAGGCCTATGCCGTGGCTATGGCGGCAGTAAAGAAATTAAACTTTTCTGACACCATTGCGTCTGCACAGTGTCGTCCAGTGTAGCTGTCTTGAGTGGTCAGGGATCTTTTACATTCTGGCCCACAAGAAGAAGAAAATGACCACTCAGCAGCCTACTGTGAAGAATTTGCAAGACACTTTTCAGACAAAATCACTCAAATTCGCTCTGACTTGGATGCCGTAGTCAAGACAGGTCTGATGAATGTAATCTTGGCTCCTGCTTGTCCTGTATTATTAGATATGTTTCAATTTGTGCTGCCTGAGGATGTGGACAGGATCCTTGGAGAGATGAGAACCACCACATGTATATTGGATCATTTCCTTTCCTGGCTTCTGAAAGTAGCTAGAGAAGGGCTGGCTAAGTGAGGAAGGGGAGTGGTGAATGCCTCACTGCAGCAAGGGAAGTTTCTATCCTGCCTAAAAGAGGCTGTGGTGAGGCCATTACTTTAAAAAAGCCCACCTGGATCCACTATTCTGAATAAATATTGGCCAGTCTCTGACATACCATTTTGGGACAAAGTTCTGGAGCATGTGGTGGCCTCAGGCTTCAGACCTGGTTATGAGATGGAGATAGCTTTGGTCACCCTGGTGGGTGATCTATGCAGGGAACTGGACAGAGGGAGTGTGTCCCTGTTGGTTCTGCTGGACTTGTCAGCGGCTTTCGATACCATCAACCATGGTATCCTTCTGGGTTGGGACCTGGGGGCACTGGTATGCAGTGGTTCCAGTCCTTCTTGGAAGGGCAAATCCAGAAGGTGGTGCTGGGAGGCTCCTGTTTGATACCCTGGACATTGGCCTGTGGAATCCCTCAGGTTTCTCACTTGTCCCCCATACTGCTTAATGTCTACATGAAACCGCTTAGAGAGGTCATCTGGAGTGTGGGGGTTCGGTGTCACCAGTATTCTATCTCTCCTTTCTATCTGATTCCAATGAAGCTCTTTCAATTCTGAACCAATGTCTGTTGTCAGTAATGGACTGGATGAGGGCAAACAAATTGAAACGTAATCCAGACAAGACAGCAGTGCTCCTGGTCAGTCAAAAGACAGATCAGGGAATAGGGACTCTTCCTGTACTGGCAGGGTCACGCTCCCCCTGAAATCACAGGCTTGCAGCTTGGGTGTTCTCCTGGATTTCACTCTGAGCCTGGATGCCCATGTTTCAGCAATGGCCAGGAATGCATTTGCACAGCTAAAACTAGTGTTGCCAGCTGTGCCCATTCCTTGAGATGTCAGATCTGGCTACGCTGACACATGCCTTGATTACATCCCGTTTGGACTATTGCAATGCACTCTATGTGGGGCTGCCTTTAAAAACTGTCCCGAAACTTCAGCGGGTCCAGAATGCTGTGGTCAGAATGCTGACTGGGGCCAGTTAAAGGGAGCATATAACTCCCTTGTTAAAACAGCTTCACTGGCTACTGATTTGTTTCCAGGAACAATTTAAAGTGCTGGTTATAATATATAAAGCCCTATATGGCTTGGGCCCAGACTGTTTGAAAGACTATATGAATCTGCAAGGGTTCTAAGATCTTCAGGGGAAGGCTTTCTATCGGTCCTGCCACCATCAAAGGCTCGCCTGGTGAGAACACAAAAGAGAGCCTTCTCGGTGGCTGCTCCCACCCTCTGGAACTCCCTTCTGCAGGAGGCTAGGCTGGCCCCTTTCCTGCTTTCCTTTTGCTGGCAGGCAAAGACATTTTTATGCAAGCAGGGTTTCAATATGTAGCTGAGCTTATGGAGGCTTTTTACTGTGATGTGTTTTTATTTTTACTTTATTTTTATTTTTTCACATTTATATGTTTTATGTAATTATATATTTTTATATTGTGATGTTTTCAATTGTTTTAAATTTTATTTTATGTGACATTTTGTGAGCTACCTTGGGTCTCATTCTAGGAGAAAGGTGGGATATAAATTAAACGAACAAACAAACTGTTACCATGCCGTATCCCCTCCCTATAATATCTCATAATTGGCAATATTGTACACCTCAAAGGGGTCTAGTAGACTGGCGTGATTCAAAGTGAGGTCACCAGAACCTGGGAAAGTGTCTTGGAAATATTTAGCAAACACACCCAAGCTAGGATTAAGCACATCTCCTAGTAAACAACACCGTTAAGGAGGTATATGCTAATTCCTTCTTGGGCCTCTTGGCAATGAGTTATACATCCTAAACAAACAAGTGACCTACACAGCTCATATGCCCAGGAAATATCCCTCGGTACCCCCTCCTGTCCTACAATGTAAGGTTGTCATAAACCCATCAATTCCTATCTCCCAACCATAAACAGCCATCAGCCAAGTTTCAGTTTCTTTTGTTTGAATGGTTGGAAACCAATCTAAGGTTTGTTCTAAGCCCAAATACCCCTTCAGGACATGAAATATAGTATTATCAGGCCATGAAATATAGTATTAGCCCCAAACAATAGTAATGCGTGCCACTGTGGACAACAGCCAGTCACTCTCTGTTGGCATGCCCCCAAATTGGACTTCTAGTGCCACCCTCAGACACTACTCTTTAGACTGGTAACTATTAGGCTATTTCCAAAATCTAGTCCTTTATCCAACCTTTCTGCCTTAAACTCTTTGTTAGCCTTGTGTGGTTCTTGTGAGTGTGTGTTGCATGTGTGATTGCTTTCTGTGTTATTTCCAATAAAAATCATTTTATTTCACTTTAAACTGGAGTTCTCTGCAGTTAGTACTGGTATAGGTGAAAAGGTCCCAAAGTTATCCGCCTCTCACAGCATTCCATTTGAGCTAATAATAATTCCCCAAAACATTAATATAGTTTTGGTATCACGAGTAGGGCTCTAAAGCACCCCCACCTCTTTGGGTAACAAGACCTGCCATTTTCAGAACTTGAAAAGTTCCAGTTCCAAGGCTCAGAAAAATAACTAATTACTTTTATAGTTATACTTTAAAACAACTCCGTGGTTTCTAATTAGTCAAAATAAGTAATTTTTTAAAAAAACATTTGGATTACTTTTAGGGGGAAAAATCAGAATGCTACAAAGCAATGTCCTTTGGCACACAACACATTCAACTATTAAGGTCACACACCCCTGTAACTTTGAAAATAACTAAAACAGTTAAAATTTTAAAGACATTACCATTTTAGTCTGTTCCAGCATATAAATAAGCAAAGAGTCCTGTAGTATCTTTAAAATGAGCAGGTTTATTTTAGCATGAGCTTTTGTAAATTACAACCCAGAGGCATTCACAAAAGTTCATGCTGAAATAAATTTGTTAATCAGAAGGTAAAGGATTCTTTGTGATAAATAAAAATACAGTGTATGTTTGTGAAAAGATTCTTTGTTGATTAAAATAGTTACAGTTAATTTTAAAAAAAAAGTGACATTATCCCTTGTTACATAACAATAATAATATCTCTCTCTGGCTTTTCTTCACAAATGAAGATTCAGGAAGGACTCATCCTGCACTTTCTGCAAGCGCACTGATGACTAAAAAGGCCAATCAGAGATAAACAAGTCCGGTTGCAGAAAGCACAGCAGAAGGTCTCCTTGGCAGATGTTTCCGGGTTGTGATTCTTTCTGCGTGGTCGTTTCTCTTCAAGACATGTTCAGCGTGAGTTCTCAAATAAGGCTGCAGCATTGTGGATAGTGCGTCTCCATGCCTCCCAATGTGAGGCCAGGGCGGACCATTGTTGGTGATCAATTTGGCCAAGCCTGAGATGTTGTTTCAGGGAGACCTTGTATCGCTTTTTTGGAGCGCCCCTCTTACGCTGACCTGTGGTGAGTTCACCGTAGAGTAGTATTTTGGGGAGGCGATGGTCCTCCATCCTAGAAACGTGCCCTGCCCAGCACAGCTGTGTTCTCAATATCATGGCCTCAATGCTGGTGATCCCTGCTTGCTCAAGGACAGCAACATTTATCACATAGTCAGTCCAGTGTATGTTTATGATTGTGCGTATACAGCACTGATGAAAGCGTTCAAGGAGTCGTAAGTGTTGGCGATATGTGACCCATGTTTCAGACCCGTAAAGGAGAATAGACCGTACAATGGCTCTTAGTTATGTTTTAGTTCAAGAGTGATGAAGTTGCTTAGGTCCAGGAGCCAAGTAAGCATCCCATTGAAACTGGGAGTACTACACTGCTACCCCCTATTTTGTCAAAAAGAAAAGTTTATGTGAAAAAGGCCCACCAATCCCTTTAGAGAACATGAAGGCAATTTTGCCAGGTTTCCCCATGGTTGCTTTAGGCACAAGCAGAAGTGAATCACTTCTCAGTGGGTCTAAAGCAGGCAAGAAGTATATCTTCCAACATTTCACAGATAAAACTGGGTCATATGTGGTCAACCGGAGTGTGGTCAATACAGCAACAGTTGTTAATGAGGAAGAATGTAAGCATGTCATACTATCCCTCCCAGTGAGATTCCATAACTGAACATATTAGACACTTTTTGGAGTCACTTTGGCTGGGAAGATAGGCAGACTGGAGGACAGACAAAGGTCATGATGACCTAAGATGTGTCTAGAAATATAATGGTGGGAAAGCCCAAGTTAAGATTATGTGGAAAGGCCCTGTAGTAATGGGTTTATGCTAACAACCAAGTGATTAAGGGGTATGTGCTAATCCTTTCTTCTAGCCATCAGTATTTCAAGCAATAATTCAATCGTGCAAACAAGTGACCATTCCTCATTCCATACCTTACAGAAATCTCTCCTTACATCCCTCCTGTCCAACCTTACAAGGTTGTCACAAGACCATCAGTGTATTAATTAAAGCAATCCGTTGAGTTTCAGTTCCTTTTCTCTATTTGGTGGGAAAGCCATCCAGGCCTTGTCATAACCAGAGTACCTCTTCAGGATATGAAACTGAGCATAAATATTAGACCCTAGACCCCAGCAAAGTGTGTCACAGACAGACCCTGTCACTCTGCCAGATTCTCTATGCCACACTCAGACACCAGTCTGAGTATCTTCGCTGCATGGAACTCTCCTCCTCGAGACTGGTAACTATCACCCTATCTTCCCGGACCTCACTCTCTCTATTCAACCTTTCTTCTTTACTCTGCTATAGCTTTGTATGGTTCATAAGAATGTATGTTGTGTCTGTTAGTTTACTTTCTGTATTATTCCAATAAAATATTTTATTTCACTTTAATGGGAGCCTCCTCTACAGTTAGTACTGGTATACATAGATGAAAAGATCCCCAAAGTTACCCTCCTTTTGCAGGCCTCCTATCTGAGCTAATAGTTCCCCTACATATTACAGGAGGTTTTGGCATCACGGATGGGGCTCTAACGTACCCCACCACCTCTTAGGGTAGCAAGATCACACTATCTAGAAGAGACTGTATCAGTTTGCTTTTGCCTGAGTCTATAGAGAGGGTAAGAGTCTGCTTCCTCCTCGTCTTCTCCTGCACTGTGTTAACTGAGGACTTTTTCAAATGGGGGAGGGACCCGAGGAGGTCAGGAGAAGAACGGCACTGTCCCACTTACACTGCTCTGTTTCAGATGGCACCGTCCTCCTCCTGACCTTCCCCCGTGCTGCGAGCATGAGAAATGTGCTGCATTTATTGATGGAAAACCCCTGTCAATAAAAAGTGGCACCTGCAGCACAGAGGAAGCACAGGGGAAGATTGGAAGGAGGATGGCACCATCTGAAACAGAGCAGTGTAAGCGGGACAGCACCATTCTTTTCCCGACCTCCTCGGGGGGGGGGGGTTCCTTGAAAAAGTCCTATGTGCAAACTATTTTTGCACTTTGAACTCAGTTTGCAGCAGTGGAAGTAAGAAGAGGACAAAGGAGGAAAATGGGAGGAAGAGAGAAAAACTGGGATAACAGAGGATTAATCAAGGCTATCCCTGACAAATGGGAACAGTTGGGAAGTATGCAGGAGACAAGGGGGAAAAACCCAAACAAAATTGCCTATTATGTCCTGTAAAGGAAGGGAAGCTTTTTTGATCTACTTCTTTATAAAAAGGGAAAAAAAAATGGAGAGGAGACACTGGGAGGTATATGTAGCCTGCTGGCCACACTTTGCCAATCACTGTTTTAGTTGTTTAAAAAGAGATAACTATCAGTAACTTGTTATTTGTAACTATTTACATCCACATTCTTTCCTTTATTGCTCAGCAATGTAAATGAGTAAATAGTTTACTAGTTAGGAGGAGTGATCCCATAGTCTAGGTGAAACAAAAATGATGTAAACTAAGCTTCAAACCAGTTGTTTGAAATTTTTCCGAGGATTAAAACTGGCAAACCAAACTCACTTCTACATAATTAAAAGGCTCCAGGGAGGATGTATAGCTATCCAACTCTAGAAGTGAATTGATTTATTAGCCAGCACTGGACTTTATATAATGGTAGATTCGTTCACACTTAATAGACACACAGAGTCCCTAAAGACCTTAAGCAGGCAAGAATGAGATCATTGTTAAGAAAACTACAGAGGAAAAAGAGAAAGAAAGCAGCTGTTACCCTATACTCAATAGGATTCCACATCCAGCTGCGGGTGGCCATCTGTATTCACAGCAAGTTCATCTCCGGTGAAAGATAATTAATAGAAACATAACAGAAGAACAAGCTGGAGTAAACTCTGCTATTCCAACAAAATTCCTGGGTCCCTGTTGCCTGATTGGCCTTTTATTCCCATTCTTTCCCCTTTCCATGTGCGCTGATATGTTGTTTTAAAAAAACGGTTGCATGCAGTTGTAAAGTACTTTCTTGGAGCAACATTACAGTGGATGGACATTACTTACAGAACACAATCATTTTACCCTATGATACTTTCTGATTAAAGCAAGCTCGGCACTCAGAAAAAATATCTGGTATTTTTTCTAAATACACATTGACTACATTTACTCTGCATTAATGTCAGCCAATTCACTACTCCATATTTTGATCCAGGCCAGTGTAACATTGCATGCTACAACTTCAGTGGGAGGAGGTTTTTCAAAACCAAATTTAGCGGGAGGGGATGCCACAGACATCAGTACCACCTTCCCTTTGGAAAGCCCATGGCTCACATTCCAAGGTGAACATCGCAACTTTGGGCTTTTTCTTTTTTTAAAGTTGGTGAGCGTGAGCCAGTCTCCCAGTTTGATAGGTTATGTGTTTCTAATGTACATGAGTGCAAAGCCATCCCTTTTGCAAGTAGGTTACTTTAATTGAGAATTACTTTTGTACATTTCCAAGATGGAGACCAGCAACATCTCTCAAGAGTTCTGGTGCCTATACATTTGTGCTGCATCACTTGATTGATTAACAGCCACCGTACACTCCTTATTTATTCTTTTAGTGAAAAGATGAAGGAGAATGCATGCAATGAGGTTGTTTTGGTATAGGTAAGTAGCCAACATTCATGTTCTAAAACACAATGTTGCATTTCTTGCAGACTCATTGGTATTTCACAATTTCCAAGCATTTTCAACAGCACTGAACTCATCTCAGAAGACTGGTAGGAGAAGGTTGTAATTTCAGTAAGGGTTTGACTAGAGATGGAGTGAACATTTCTACATGTCCAGGACCACACATCTCAAAACTGTATATAACCTGCACCCCATGTTAGAGAGACAGGCTTGTGATGAGGAAATCCACCCCTGTAGAGAAGCATGTTGTGCAGACAATATAGAAGTTTGGTAAATCTATGCTTCTCTAGGACTGTTGGAGAACATTTTGGCATCAGCTAATCAATAACTGGAGAGATTTTTGTGGAAGTGTGTTTTGCCTTGGAGCTGCTGCTGCTGCATCTCATGTTCAACTTCAGCAAGCCCTACCCCACCCAGTGTTTCACTCATGGTGTCTATTCATCTGGAAGGTGAATTCTACGATCCGCTACAGGCTTACTTCTTGATATATTTATGCATCTTGTTTTCCTGCACATGTACAACTGTGTGAAAGCTCATTACTTAATTTCTCCTTTTTCTCTTCATTTGGAAATTCGTGTTCCTACATTTTATAGGGATTTTATTGCAACAGGAGCTATATATCAGTTGTGTTGCCAGTTTGACAAGAGGGACAACTTTATTACTAAGTAAATGTACTATTCTATTTCCCTACACAGCACAATATTTATTTATTTATTCAAGTATTTATACCCCACTCTTCAGCCACAAAGGCTCTCATTGTTTTATCAATAGCACTTACACATCCACACCACTTTATATAGCACACTAGGCTCTCTCTAAGCAGTTTCCAATGTGTGTTAACTAATTGTCCCAACAAGCCGGATACTAATTTTACCGGTCTATGAAAGGATGGAAGGCTGAGTGAACCTTGGATTGAATTCATAATGTTGTGGCTGCAGTACTGGCATTTAACCACTGTGCCACCAGGGCTCCCAACTGATCATATCAGATGATTTATCAATGTTGAAATTAGTTGGAGCAAAAAGCAATGAGTAAAAAAAAACCTATGTGTACATCTTCAGAAATTCAGATCTAAGTGAGGCCACGGATGCTACTGTTATAACTGTGTGTGGTGTGCAGATTTCTCCACTTATAGTGGTGAATGGGGAGCACTACATCAGGTGGGGGCTCACGAAGCTGTACAGTGAACAACTCAGTGCCCACATGTCTCATCTTAACTACTGCTTGAACAGAGCATACTTTGGGGTGTTTAAAGAGCATGTGGAAGTGCCTTACTGCAAATTTGTAGAGGAAAATGTGGTACTTGCTATTAGCACATATATAATTTTGCATGGAATCTAAGGGACATGAAGTACATGAGTCTTTAAATAGGTTGGAGCATATTGTGCTCCCCACACATGTGGTGCCATGTGAGCATGATGACCATGTTCATTTAGCTGAAGGGAGGTGGGTCCAGGCCACTGTTAAATAGTACCTGTAGGCAAACTTGAAAACTTGCTAATTTTAAGTGCTTTGCTGCTTTGGGTATCCTCTTGATGCCAGGTGGCTTTGAACTTCCTTCTGAAAGTGTTTCATGTCCCACTAACATACATGGGTGTTCCCTTGGATTTACTTATCCCTTCACACCCGTCACCAATTTTGTTGCCATGTCACCGATCTTCAGATTGTAGGAAGGAGCCATCCATGTGTAATTTTCCACTGCCACCCAGACTAAGCAAGAGTCACATGACTGTAATCTTTGTTTAATATATCAGCCCCTTGGCTGCTCCCTTAGTTCTTCCTCTTACCTTGGCTTAGGTCAGACATGCGTTGCTGCTTCTCAGTGACAGAACTTTATTCTGGAGCTGGGTATGTTTAATCTGGAAAAAAGACGGTTAAGAGGCGATATGATAGCCCTGTTTAAGTATCTGAAGGGATGTCACGTTGAGGATGGAGCAGGCTTGTTTTCTGCTGCTCCAGAGACTGGAACACGGAGCAATGGATGCAAGCTCCAGGAACAGAGATTCCACCTCAACATTAGGAGGAACTTTTTGACAGTAAGAGCTGTTCGGCAGTGGAACACACTCCCTCGGAACGTGGTGGGATCTCCTTCCTTGGAGGTCTTTAAACAGAGGCTGGATGGCCATCTGTTGGGGATACTTTGATCATGATTTCCTGCATGGCAGGGAGTTGGACTGGATGGCCCTTGTGGTCTCTTCCAACTCTACAATTCTATGATTCTATGATCTGCAAAGTTCTGATGTCTGGCTATTTTGTGCTTGTGTGCTTTTTAGTTTATTACTGTGTATCAAGCTGTTTTGAAGCATGCTGCACTCTGTATGTAAATAAAGTCTTGATTACTTGCATGAAAGCCTGCACTGAATTGTTATGTGGCACTTGAAAGAGTCACACATTTTCACTGTTCTCCATGTTCACAGCCGTACAGTTGCAGTTTGGGGCATTGTGGTCTACAGAAAGAGAAAGAAAAAAGCCAACTGAGGAAAAAAGGTACCTCAAAAAGTTGCCTATTATCAGGACAAGGAGGCACTGTTGTTCCTTGGCGAATTTCTTCAAAGTAGGAAGGCAAGAGGATTTAATGTGAAGCTTTAGTCTCCCCTTTCCATCCTTCAAATCTTTTCTAGAGCAGCACCAGCCCTTTGTGCCAAGGAATACACCCAGGACATGCACTGGTACTGGACAAATTTAAGGCCCTGAAGTCCATAATGGAGCCACCCAAGCTGTATGTGGGGGCGGGGGATGCCAGGCAAATACAGTTGCCCCTCCACATTCGCGAATTTAACATTCGCGGTTTTAAGTAGTCGCGGTTTTAAGTATTCACAGTTTTGGGAGGGCCTCCCCCCCCCCGCCCTCCCAAAAGCAGCAATAGGGCTTTAGAAGCCCTGTGGCCGCTTCTGGGGGGAGAAGAGAAGCAGGCTGGGGGGTGGGAGAGGTGGGAAGGGGGCCTTTGGAGGCCCCCTTGCCACCTTAAGAGGCCGGGCGGGGGGGGGGGAGAGGCAGCGAGGGGGCCTTGGGAGGCAGGGGGGAGGCCTGGGGAGGCAACCACAGGGCCTCTGGAGACCCTCCGTAGGCCTTGTGAAGGCCTTGGGAGGGAGGGGGAGGCCTGGGGAGGCGACCACAGGGCCTCCGGAGACCCTCCAGAGGCCCCGTGAAGGCCTTGGGAGGGAGGGGGAGGGGGAGGGGGTGACCACGGGGCCTCCGGAGGCCCCGTGGTGGTGTGGGGAGGGAGGGGGAGGCGGGAAGAAGCGACTATGGGGCCTCCAGAGGCCCCGTGGTCACTTTGGCGGGGGAGGGGGAGGGCAGTCATTATTCGCAGAATTTTCACATTTCCGGGTGTCTGTGGAACCTAACCCCCGTGAATGTGAAGGGACGACTGTAAATTCCACTCTCTTTTTTTTTAATGGATAGGTTTGCATACATTCTGAAACCTTTTTATTAAAATCAAAAGCACTCGGCACCAGTTGAAAAGTATCCATATATGTTTATTATTTCATGCAATGTTATAAATGTGCCGTTTTAATTCATTTCCCCCCTTCCCTGCCTTTTAAGATAAATCCTCACAAGACTGCTTACAGTGAAAATGCTGAGAGCAATACAAAATCTGTTCCCTGGCACTCAGCTTGCTGTCACATTAGGTGAGTATCTTTTTATTTCCCCAAGCTTTTAATCTGCACCAGGTCTGTTCTGTTTTACCTTTTTACTATTTGATTGGTTTTCTGCTGCTTTCATGTGCATTATTGTGGGGGGGGGGTTGGTATTACTTTCAATTTGCCTTTATCTTCTTGTGAGCCATTCTTCAAACTTGGATATACGAGTGGTATCTGCAATTTTTAGATAAATAAACAGTTTCCATCCTCATTATTAATCACAACATTTACCATATGATTCATTTGTCCATATTAGAAGAAACAGTAATAATATCTCAGATTTTAATTCTGAGACAGAGATTTATAACTACAGTACTTGCTTTGTAGAGGCCTGACAAGAAAATATGCCAAGGGACAACAGTGTAAAAGAAAGCCAGATGTTTTAGACAAGAGGACATATTACAATGAAAAGAAAGAAAGCAGATCTAATCAGCTTGCTTTGGCTGCCTTTTGGGGATATAAACATCTACTAGCATATTTTAGGAAACTGTTTGCTAATACAAGCGTAATGAAACAAGGGTTAGTGAATTCATTCTCTGAGAAGACTATGGAGAAATTTGGGGTATGTTGTTCAAAAACAAACTGAAATGACAGTCTTCCCCATGGGCAGTATGTACAGCAGCTGTTCCCAGCTCAAAGAGAACCATGTTGTACCTCCCTACTATACAGGTGTTAACAAAAAGGAACCACTCAGAAAACAGAGGTGGCTGTCCTACGTCAGCACCACAAACACATTTGAATACAAAGGAATTCAAATCACTCAAAGCCGTGGACCTCCTAGACAGTCATTAAAAAAAAAAAATTCTGAAGCTCCTTTCATCCCAAATTTCAAGGAATGCATGCAAACTAAAATGAAATTCTTGCTTCTCCTCACCTTTGGACTGGACAAATGAAGGACAGGCAATATTTCTAGTGTGCTAGTGGCATCCGTCTGTTTCTCTGCCTGGCACAATGGAACATATGTTCCAATCCTCAACGTGCTTACTAGATAGTAGATCCTATTGATATACATGAGACTTACATATGAGTAAATCAGGATTGTACTATTTATTTATTTCAGGGCAACAGAGAAGGTTGTTACCTGAATTGCGTGGGGTCCATGAGGATCCTACTAGTGTCCAAATCTCAATATGGGGAATTTTAATTAGCTCAAGATGGCAGTGAGAGGCCAGGTAACTGTGGGATCTTTCAGCCTATGTATACCAGTAGTAACTGAGGAGACTCCAAGCCAGAACGTACAATTAAATTATCTTTATTGGAATTTAATCTTAACAGCATTAATGCTAACACTCAAGCTTCAAGCAATCACACAAGGCTATTGAAGAAAGTAGGGAGTATTTGGATAGAGGAGTAGAATGAGGGGATTTGGGGTTATACTATACCTATCCAAAGAGCAGAGATTTGTGTGGGAGCTGCAACCCTGGTGACACAGACTGAAAATAATTCCTCCTAGGTGGCACAGACTGCAACCCTGCTGACACAGATTGAAATCACAAAGAGTGATGGGAAGGAGGGGGTCTGCACACACTTTGTTAGTGTTTTATGGTGATATTTATATTCAATATTTCCCTTGAAGGAATGGTAGATAGAGTGGAATGCAATGTCTACTGGAGGTTCCCAGAATTAGACAAAAGATTTTCCGGATGTGTTAACAATTGTTGATGGGCAAGACATTTGGGACTGAATAGGCACAGGCAACCTTCCATTGTGGACAAGGGAGAAAGGGGAAAAACTTATTTTGCAATCACTGAGTGGCTGGCTATCCTTGATTGGATTAGTGAATGACCCACCTCGAGGTGTTCCCAGGAAGAACTCTGACCTGGGCATGACCTGTTTAAGGAATTTGGAAAAGCCCCTCCTAGGTTGTGCATGATTCCAGCCTTGGTATTTGGGGAGTCCCTGGTTTACTCACCAACCACGTGGTGGGCCACAGCTGTCCAAATTATTAAATATTGTCAATTATGTCCTATTGAAACGTGGGGGCTGTCAACGCAGGTAACAAGGTATCTAGGGGTAAAGCAGGGAAAAAGTGCCCGCAAAATGTTACTAGGCTACAACTCTCATCTGCCCTAACCTTAACCTTTTTAAAATTTATATTGTAATTGCTTTTTTCTTTTCTTTAGTTACCTGCCCTGGGAATATGACTACAGGGTATTATTTTAAAAAGTAAAACATTGTTTTTTAAAAACAACACCCAAGTAAACAATTTTGAAAATCCTGCATTCAGCTGAGCCCATACAGCTGATCAGGTTATCTCAAGGTGAGCTTAAGCCACAGACAGACAATGTGTGGCCATTCAGATATTGTTGGATTGCAACTCCCATCAGTGCTAGCCAGCCTAGCCAAGAGTGAGGGATAATGGGAGCTGCATCAATAATATTTGGAGACCCACACATCCCTCATTCTAAAAATGAACAATTGCTACTCAGAAGAGGAATGTGGCTGATCAACAGAGCTGGCCCCTTTGTGCTGAATCCACATTCTTTCTCATGTTTCTATCTTCTCTTGAGAATGGCTGGCTTTCAGATAATTCCAGAAACTCTGAAATCTGTCTGCATTCTCCATTAAGAGAGGGAATAGATTAAAAATATAGATGGTTAAAGTTCTCCATCTTCTGCATCTTGGAAGGTGACCTGTGAAAACACACCTTCTCTCACAGGTGATGTTCTCTACACACTGTATGACAAGTCGCTAATGTTGACTGTATTATATTAACTCCCTCTCTCCTCTCCTTTTCATATTTTCCCAGTCAAAGGAACATAATGTCCAAAGCTGCACCTTCAATTATGTTACTTACATTGCTAGCCTAAGACAAAAACACCTTTCATTTGTATTAGTTATTAATACATTCCTGGGCAATTCTGATTATTTTTATTTACATTATTTGGTGAATAATCAGAATAACACAATTTCTTTAAAAGTAGCAAAATTCTGTTATATCATGTGTAAGCTTCGCTCACAAATGATCTCTAATAGTTATTGATGTTAGAGACAAACATTGTCATTTGTTTTATTGATTGTATTTTTATTGGTCAATGACTGAAATAAAGTGCCTGTCTGTCTGACCTTTCATTGGTAGATGAAGACCTTTTCATACTGATAGGCTCTGGGGAATTTAACTAAAAAAATAATAAAATTATCAGAAAAGGTTTCCCATATTTAGTTAATTATTTAACAAACTGGGGGGAAATCCAATTCAATTGCATTTACATTAGAAAAAGGGGGGAGATTAAATTTATGTTAATTTGCCATTTAAATGTAAGTTATATATCTGCACTAAAAGCTTTACCAGAATCAAGCTGTAATTACCATGATTATTGATAATTTATTATTTTTATTACTTTATTACTTTATCACTGATTTCTAAGTGTGGCAGACATAAGTGAAGCTTTCATTCTGGCATCCTCTGGACCTACCTACCAGCCATCCAGATGCTCCTGATTGCAGGCTTCTCTTGACATTTCCCAGAGCCTGCAAATCCCCTTCTGGGGATAAAGTGGCCAAACACACCAGAGAAGATGATGCCCGCCCCTGATACCCTCTGCTGCAATCCACAAAGCTCTCTCCCTGGCAAGTCAGGCAATATCATAACCTATAAATTAATCAAACTACCATAATTTTTGACTCTTTAGCACTCTCACTCATTTAATTCATAATTTAATTCTGGGTTTAATTTAATGCTGAACTTCCCACTTAAGTTAATTACTTTATTTATTTATTTATTTATTGTAAAAAATTAACTGACTTGTCCCTTTTCATTAGAAAATTTCCAGCTTAATTGATAACTTTGCTTATTTTAAGTAGTTAGTTTTTATCTCTAGTAATACTAGCACTGAGATTTTGGTTTTGGTGAGTGTGGTGAAAACAATCTAGCAGCCGCCCACTGGGGTTGGCGGGTTCAATGTGTGAGGCAGATTTCTTCCTTGACCCAGGCCAGGTTTACTGTGGGCTTGTCTATACAAGGCAATAAAATGTGGATTGGTGTGCAGTAATGCTGATTTGGAACAGCTTTCATTTGTCTCCATGGGTTTTTTGGGGTTTTTTTTTTTCAAGATTCAGGTATGCAAAGCTATCCACATTTGTTGTTCAAATGGGCATGCCTGCAAATCAAGATGGTGGGCGCAAGTGAATTACTTGCATTTTTATTTTCACCAGTTGCTGCTGCCAAACAGTATTTAAAAAAAAAAAAAAGCAAATCCAAGGTGCGGAAGTGCGACTTTCCGCTTAAATAAACAAACAAAAAGGCTGTTTCGTCACGTCAGTGCAAAATCATTATGGCAAAAATCCAACATGCCAGTTCCAGACACTGCCTTGCCTGCAAATTCCACCCCTGCACATGTCCGGCCAATCATCTTTCCAATTCCGCTCTTATTGGGAAAGCACAGCAAAGCAAATCTGTTGTCCCAACAAACAAGAATGTGCATGTCCATTGCAGTTTTTTAAAAATTCAGGAAAAGCCATAAAGGTTTTTCCTGTGGAATATATGGCACTTTGGACCCCTCTCCTTCCAAATATGATGGAATGATGTGGGGTCCCATTGGTACAAAGGGTATTCTCCTTGAATTCTATGTGGAATATTTTTACCGTTTAGACAAGCCCTATACAAAGTCCGCCCCAGGTTTTCTATGGGGGGCGGTCTGGGAAGGCTAAAACTGTGAGGCTGTGGCTGTAGACAGGGAAGAACCTGTTAAAGTAGGGATGGAAAGAATATTTGAATGGCTGAGAGGAGAAAAAAAATCCCCCTCGCCCTCCTATGTTATTCGGGGGGGGGCAGGAGAGGGGGAGGCAGCAACAGCCTTCCATATCCTTGGCTGTCTCCCCCACTCCCAAAGTCATGAGGGGACAGGTGAGGAAGGACAGCAGCTATAGCCTTCCAGATATTTGGCTGCCTAGGATCTGCATAGCTTTTGGAGATGTTTGGCAGTGGGGAGAAAACTGATTAACTTATTCTTTCTCCCTTGCAGGAATCAATAATTTAACACAGCTCATCCCTACCACAGAGCAATAAAGCCTGCAGCCTTTAAGCATCTAATGATTCTGCACTGTTACTTTGAAGAACTCCAGGATTTTAATGGGGTGGAAGTTGGGGATCACCAGAGGTGGAGCCAAGTATATCCAGTTTGATATTCAAGCTTGTTCCTGGCAAGTTCTAAGTCAGGCAATGTGGCCCCCTAAGGATGTTTTTATGGCCACACTTAAGATTTTCCAGACCACACTTTCCTCTGGTTAACAAAAAAGAAAAAGGGAAAGGGGAAAAAAAAGAGTAAATTGCCTCTCCCAGAAAAGTCCAGTAGCTGTAATTCCATTTTTTAAAAAAATGCAGAGCCTTTCTAAAATGCCCATTTTTCAAAACCAGAAATGGACATTCAGCCACATCTGGTTTCTTGTTTTCACTTTGGGGTTTTTTGTTAGTCTATGGACTTTTTTGGACATCTAAAATGCAACGGAAGCAGCCTCGCCACGTTGCAAGGCTGCTGCGCTGCAGGGCGTCCCTTTCGCATGACGCCCATCCCTACTGGTACTGTTGCGGTATCGCAGGGACATTTGAGTGTTATATTTCGGTGATTTTTTACTCACGAAAGTTGATCGTGAGTAAAAATCGCTGAAATATATCTCAAATGCAGCCAATGTCCAAATAATGTCCAGGCAACCAGCCAAAGGCTCATTACTACACAGCTGATAAGCAAAGGCACAGCACAGTCAGACTAATTACAAGTCTGTCACTTATTTACTAGCAAGCAAAAACACAAGTCCAGAAGCAAAGTCCAATAAACAAGGTTCATGTCCAGCAAACAGAGTCTAGGTCAGTCCAGAAGAATCCAGGTCAGGCAAACAGAGTCCAGAGTAAACAAATACAGAGATCAGGAACATGACAAGTAATCAGGTAGATCAGATAATCTCTGACAACCCCTGGAGGGCAGTGCTGCATATTAATAGATCAGCAGCTAATGCAGCTGCTGCTTAACTAATTGCTGCCTCCTATAAATACGCTGAGATTGCCTCAAGCCCTCCTTTTGTTGCCTACATGCTGCGAAGGTAGGTACAGGTAAGTAGTCCTCTGTATCTGAATGGGCGAGATCCTTTACCAGAGCTGGTACTGATAAACTTGCACTATTGTCTGTACCTGAGGCCTGCGGCTCTGGAACATCCTCCTGCTCAGGTTCAACAGGTCCTACCTAGCATATCCACTGCTTCAGTCTCTGAGTCAGAGTCTACTTCCAAGTTATAGAAGCAGGGTATGACAGCAAAATGACTGCATGCAGCCATCAGGGACACTGGTTGCAATCACCAATGCACTGGTGGACTGAGGTATTTTGTATGGGATTGTGTTCCAGGAACCAGTTTCCAAGAATGGCTTTAGGTAAAACTTTTATTATACTGAAAGTCCAGGGTGCAACTGCATGATACATCAGGGGAAAGGCTGTAGAGAGTTAAGGGGTGGGTTCAGAGCACACTGTCCCCTTCTGCAACCTTCCTTTACTCCTTAAATCATTGGGCCACACCTTTATATTTTTGGCAAACCTGAATTTTCAAAATACTTCTTTGCTGCCATTGTGTGTGACACACCTTCATTTGTTTTGTCTTGCATTTGTCTCTGGTCAGTTTTTACAGGGCTTTTGAAGTATGACCCAAACAAACATGTAAATCTTGTTTACCAGAGCTCTGAGGAAGTAAAAAAAAAAAACAAGTACAAGTACAGTAATTAAACTTTGTGAATTACTGTGGGAGCTTTTTTTTTCCCCAGTGGAAGAGTAGGGTAAGAATGCATTAAACACACACCATGGGCAATTCGTATACCTCTGTCTCAACACTTGGGATGGGTAGGAGGAGACTGTCTGACCCTTTCTTCTGCACTCTTTTACCCACAATACTTAGGGATTTATTTTTTGTTGTTATTTGGTTTTATAAGAATATTTTATCCATGAATGACATGAAAGGAAGTGGCTATTCAGTGTTAAAAAAAAAAAAAAAACGGGAAAAGGACACACACTGTTTTAATTATAACTTTCCTTGCCCTCCCTTTTCCCAGAAATGATTCTCAAACCAGCTTACAGAAATTAAAACAGATACAGATAAAAACACATAACAATGCAAACATACAAAAAGTTATTCTTAAAATATATTTTTCCTATAGAATGAAGAACAATGTAAAACATCAATTTAAAAGGCAACAACAAAACAGTGGTGGTCCCTGTTAAAAGCCCTTTCCTTATAGTCAGTCAGCTGTTGCTCTCTTACCTTGAAATCTGTATCATGTTCTTGATGCTGGATCTGGAATCGGTGCTCTTGCCTGTCTGCCAGAGAAGGACCAGCTGCAGGGAGTTTGCTCAGCTGCTCTCTGCCAGAAAAGAACACTGTGCTCCAGCTGACAGCAGTTGCCCTGGGAAAGCAGAGCTGATGAGAAGGACGCTCTGAGCTGATCCATTGGCCTCGGAATGAAGGGCTGCTGGGTGGCTGTAGCCCTTGCCTCCCAGGAAGAACAACACGGCAAGAAGGAAGCCAGCTTATACCCTATTAATCAGCCAGGGAAGGAGGAACTGCAAGAAGATACCCTCCAACATTTCACAGGTGAAAACTGGGACATGTGTGTGGCCAAGCAACATTAGAATATGGTCGAGATGGCAAATTTTATCAATGAGAAGCTGGGAGAGGCTGCAGCAGTTTGCTTTTGCCTACTGGGAAAGGCAAGATCCTGCCCCTGTCTCTCCCCCCACAGAGTTAATTGACCACAAACTATTTTTGCACTTTGAATTCAGTTTGTAACAATTGAGGTAAAGTGAGGAGAAGGGGAGAAAGTGTGAGGAGAGAGAAACTGTGCCCCCATCTATATGAGTGGGATGGAAACGGAGTGCCTCGCAGTAATGGCATCTTGCAGCAGCAGCAGCAGCAACATATCTTAATGGTGTTTTTGCCTTGACAAATCCCCATAAGCTTCGCATGCAAGATGGCATCTGCGAGCGATTTACTCGCATTTGTACTTAACCACTGCCAAACTTAAATTAAAAAAAAATTAAGGTGCGCTACAGTGATAGAGTGATTTTTTTGATTTAGCAAGACAGCAAAACAAAACAAAACAAAAAAACCCACCCTGTTTTATCACCTTAGCGATTGTTTGCTAAGGTGAAAATCCAACATGGCAGCAGTGGGCACTGCTCCCCATGCTCACCCATCCAATCAGCTTTGCTCTCCTCTCCTATGGGAAAGAGGGTCATATCAAATTGCTTGTCCCAACAAGCAGGAAAGTGCATCCCCCTTGCTGTTTTTAAAAAACTATAGGAAAAGCCATGCAGTGTTTTTGCCATTTTGCCCCCCCTTCCAAATACAGTGGATTGATGCAGGATCCCATTTAGACAGACAGGTCATATTCCCAGCAAATTCCATGGCTATTTTCACCATTTAGACAACCCCTACAATACTTTAAAAATAGCTGAAAAAGTGGGATGGCAGAGGATTAATCTGGACTGTCCCTGCTAAACCAGGACAGTTGGAGAGTATGCAAGAACCTTGTTTTGCTCTTCCTTCCTGGAAAGAATTCCTTTAAGAACATAGTAACTACGGAGATTATCAGACAGGAACGCAAAAAGCATTCCTGTCCCACAATCTCCACTCCCACCCCTGTCACACCACAATCACCCTCCCCACCACACTTACATTCTCTTCCAACAACAGGGCATCCCAGGAGGGAATAGAGGTTTCTGGAGTGAAATCCCACAGATTCTTGCGAGAAGACGCAAGCATGGGAAATTCAAAAATAAAAACCAAAATACACCCAAAAAAGTTACAAAAAGCACACTTTAAAACTTCAAAGTAAACCAGGGAAGTTTTTTAAAAGTGTGTCACTTACCTGGATGTCCCGATCTCACCTGGAAGTGTTCTGGCAGGGACTGCCTATTGACACTGGGATCTCACCAGTGAAATGGGGCACCTTGTCGCACACAGAAATCTGGGACAGAAACAGAATGACAGATCTATTGATGGCTTCTCCTGTCAATAAAAAGCAGCATTGGTATAATGGCAGCAGAACGGGTGCCTAATGATGGGGGAATGATGTTGTGTGGTAAGGGAGCCCTTTTGTGATCTCCTGGCATTCCTGTAACACCACTTTTGATGCGTCTGATAATCTCCTAAGTATCAGTGCCCAAGTTGTTGTTGTTGTTTTTTAATCTCTTCCCTTCCAATTCCTTTTCTGTTTGTGCTGTGGCTTTTAGATTTTCAGCCTGAGCAGAGCTTGAAAACATTACTTTTGGGGCCAGAACTCCCAGGATCCCTGAGCCAACATGGCTACTAGTCATGTTGGCTGTGGGATTTTAGGAGTTGCAGTCCAGAAAAGTAACATTTCTAAGCTCTAAACCTAAGTAGAAGAATGGGGAGTAACATAAATAATGGAAAACATTTATGCTGACAGCACATTAAAATTGTGTTTCATGTGTTCATTCATTTGATCCCTTATTTGTATCTCATTCTTTTCCATTTTTTCTGCCATCAGGCGTTAACAGGATCATTATATTTCAGTGGCATTAACTACAGATGTACTAAGTCTGGGCCTCTTTTTTTTTTTCCTAGGGAGATTTTCAGATACCTCTTGCTGCACAAGCAGCCTCCGGAGCAGTAATGAGGCTGCTGCGCGGCAAGGGGTCCATTCTGGACGACGCCGTTTCTCTCTCGGCGTTGTCTATGACTGTTGCGGCTAGCATTGGAGGCGGCCGTGCTGTTTTTCACTCACGGAAGTTGTCCGTGAGTAAAAAACAGCGCGGCCGCCTTCAATGCTAGCCGCAACAGTCACGGACGATGCCGAGAGAGAAATGGCGTCGTCCAGAATGGACCCCTTGCCGCGCAGCAGCCTCGTTACTGCTCTGGAGGCTGCTTGCACAGCAAGAGGCGGCAAGGGGCATCTGAAAATCCCCTAGATTTGCTTTTATGATTATGGATCATAGATCAAATCAAGCTTGAGCTTTCCCTAGAGCCAAGATTACTAAACTGAGACTGTTATACTTTGGCCATATCATGAGAAGACATGACACACTAGAAAAGACCATAGTGCTTGTAAGATAGAAGGCAGTAGGGGAAAAGGAAGACTGTATTCCAGATGGGTGGACTCAGCCCTGGGTGTGCAAGACCTGAGCAGATAAGATAACCAAAAGCTACCACAGCAATGTCACTAGCTACCCCAGCATGTTTAAAAAAGCATACATCTATGGCCACAAAAATGGAAATCATAAGAAAAGCAGAAAGAAAATGTCATCCCTGGATGCCTTTTGGAAGAACACTTGAAGTGTTTAAAATCATAGAATCATAGAGTTGGAAGAGACCACAAGGGCCATCCAGTCCAACCCTCTGCCATGCAGGAATACACAATCAAATCTTTCCTGACAGGTGGCCATCCAGCCCCTGTTTAAATACTTCCAAAGAAGGAGACACCACCACACTCCGAGGCAGTGTATTCCACTTCCGAACAGCTCTTACTGTCAGAAAGTTCTTCCTGATGTTTAGGTGGAATCTCTTTTTCTGTAGTTTGAACCCTATGCTTTTGATAAAAAAATATATGATGCACAAATGTTTTTTTGTTCATTTTTGCAAGGCTTCCCTGGTGTGGTTGATTCATTTCATACATGCATATTGTTAGTTTTGAATAAAAGGTTTACTGAAACATGTCAAACTGTTCTTCTTTTTGGTGGTGTAGGAAACTTATCCCAGTTATTTCTTCCCATGTTATTTCTGCCACTGGTACCAAATTTTCTGTTAAAGAAGTCATGCCCAGGAAGATACCTGCTTGGTTAACTGAGATATAATTGTGTTCTGATTCTGGCAGGGCTTCAGATATGAATCTCTTAAGAGGACAATGTCCATGTAATTATGACCCCTGCATGCTACCTGACAAATATACTATACTGTAATGCCATTATTCTATAACATTATACCTTTAACAACAAATAGTATCTAACACTAAACACCATTGAATATTGACCACCAAATATAATAAAATATGATATAAACAATCTTTTGATAAAAACACTGTTGCCTGAACAATCCATTTTTACTAATTGCTTGATTGATTATTAATTTCTAAATTATCTTTACATACAACATAATTATATGAGTGTTTTAAATGTTCTGTTACTTTATTGTCAGAGCCCTGCCCAGGTATTATTGGATACAGGGCACAGTATACCTCATAAATATTTAAATGAATAAAAAAAAGAAAGAAGAGTTGTGCTGGATCAGACCAAAGGGATCTCTGATTCAGCATTCTGCTCTCACTGTGGTCAAGCAGATGCTCACAAGCGAGGCACAAAGACAGATTTTCCCCACTCATGTTCCTCAGCAGTTGGGAGTCAAATACATACAACCCATGACACTGAAGATGGCATCACTAGTAGCCATTGATAGGCATTATTGTGACGTGCCTTCAACTCTATCACAGGATTTTCTGGCAAGATTTTTTTCAGAGAAGGTTTGCTATTAGCTTTCTCTGAGAGTGTGTAACTTGTCCAAGATCACCCAGTGAGTTTTCACAGCAGAGCACGGATTCAAACCCTGGTCTCCCACACTCCTAGTCCAACACTCAAACCACTATACCATACTGGCTCTGACAGGTTTATCATCCATGAATTTCTCTAATCTCCTTTTCAACTGTGTGACAGACACCAGAATTCAACTGTGTGGTTAATTTTTTTTAATAGTTACTTCCTTTTATGTGTCCTGATTTTCCCACCATTTAGCTTCAATAGATAACTGTGGATTCCAGCTGCATTAAAGATACTTGTTTTGGACTACAGTGTCCACTACCCTGCTTGTGACCATGATGGAGGGGGTGCTGATAGTGGTTCATAGAGAGTGGTCTATGAATCATCTCTCTCTGGCTTTTCTTCGCAAACGAAGATTCAGGATGGACTCATCCCACGCTTTCTGCAAGCGCGCTGATGACTGAAAAGGCCAATCTGAGATAAACAAGGTTGCAGAAAGCACAGCAGAAGGTCTCCTTGGGTGATGTTTCCGGGTTGTGATTCTTTCTGCGTTGTCGTTTCTCTTCAAGACTTGTTCGGCCTGAGTTCTCAAATAAGGCTGCAGCATTGTGGATAGTGCGTCTCCATGCCTCCCAATGTGAGGCCAGGGCGGACCATTGCTGGTGATCCATTTGGCCGAGCCTGAGATGTTGCTTCAGAGAGTCCTTGTATCGCTTTTTTGGAGCACCCCTCTTACGCTGACCCATGGTGAGTTCACCGTAGAGTACTATTTTGGGTAGGTGATGGTCCTCCATCCTAGAAACGTGCCCTGCCCAGCGCAGCTGTGTTCTCAATATCATGGCCTCAATGCTGGTGATCCCTGCTTGCTCAAGGACAGCAACATTCATCACATAGTCAGTTCAGTGTATATTTAGGATGGTGCGTATACAGCGCTGATGAAAGCGTTTGAGGAGTCGTAAGTGTTGGTGATAGGTGACCCATGTTTCAGACCCATAAAGTAGATTAGATAGTACAATGGCTCTATACACACTGATTTTTGTGCTTTGCCTCAGGTGTTTATTACTCCAGACTCTTTTGTAAAGTCTTCCAAATGCACTATATGCCTTTGCTAATCTGTGATCGATTTCTTTGTCAATCTTGGCATCTGAGGAGATGATGCTTCCCAGGTAGGTGAAATGCTGAACGGACTTAAGCACAGAGTTGCTGACGGCTATGTGGGGATGATGGTGTTCGTCCTGTGGTGCAGGATGGTAAAGAACTTCAATTTTCTTAAGGCTGACTTCCAGCCCAAACAGCTCTGCAGCTGTTGCGAAGCAGGCTGTTAGGTGCTGCAGAGCTGCTTCTGTGTGGGCAACAAGGGCAGCATCTGCTATTAATCATAAAATCATATGATAAGATACTCCTGTCTTCCTCTCAAATGGACCTGGGAAAATTTGAAAGCCCATCCCAGACTATGGCTATTGATTTGGATACTCTGGCTGATGGATGAGGCCTGTCAAGTAATAACAGTTATATTTCTGATAAATACATTCTTGCTTAGACTGTTAAGAATCAAGAGACAAAAACAACTTAAGAGCAATTAATTTCCACACAGGATATTCACCAGTGGAACTCCCTAGCACTGCAAGATTGTTATTGAGAATTCCACCAATATTGTAATAAGAAGATCCCAAAAAAAGGAAAATACCTGTTGTTGAATTAATACTGCCTTTCCTTTCCCTACACACAGCATTGGGAAAATAAACCTCCATTTGAGATCTAAACAATAGAGGCTGGTGGCTGGGCTTCCGTGTTTAAGTCCAAACTCTAAAGGAACTGTCTACGGTGCTGACACCTAGCCCCAAAATAGTTTCAGTACCTTGGATAGTTCCTCCACAATTCAGAGTAAAAACTAAAGCAGATCCATTGACATCTGATGCACCGTAAGGAAAGAATCACAAACAGGAAAGCCATAATTGCAGCAAACAATGATCCTGTACTCATAGAAATTATTGGTGGGGGTGGGGGGAAATGTGACTGGATATACCCCTAAGTGGCATCTAAAACCTACTATGAGATATCAGTGTTGTTGAAAACAGGGACCACAGCACTAAGAAATTCAATTGATATGCAAGTTGTGTGACATTCCCACCAATGGGTGAAATTGACAGGTGTGTAGAAGCTGTCCACAGATGCCATGACAGCCTTCAATGGGCTTCCAATGGTTGCATGATTTATTAGACTGTGTATAGCATCTGAGAATTAAGCTGAACCATGAGTTTAGCACCCTGCAGCTAAGCATTCCAAAGATAAGCTGAGTTTCCAGCTAAAACTGTGCAAACTTATTTGGACTGTTTGTTCCTCCTCCTTCCTCTCCCCCTCTTTCCAATCTGTGAGGAAAGAGGGAGGTGTTTTACTGTGTCTGTTCTGCTTAAAAATTGCCAGCTGTACCATGTCAAGCTGGCTCCCAAGGAAGGTCATTCTGCCATGATCTGGAAGCCCTCACAACAGGTGAAATGGTGTGATCACTTCCCTCTCTTGTGAGCCATCATCTGCACGTATCCATTAAGTCTCCTCATAGTATACTTCTGTTTTCTACCAGTAACTTATTCTAGCCTCAGTGATTTACAAATCTATTTGCATGTGCTCTGGGTGGATCAGGCCTCAGATTAACAGAAGTGGTAATAACATTAAGACCATTAACATGTCTTTAACACATTAGAAGCAAGAAATTGGTGGGGTGGATAGAGTATTGGATGACAAAGGAGTTAAAGAAGTGTGGAAAGAGGATGCACAGACTGCAGGAGAAGCTGAATGAATTATTTGCCTCTGCCCTCTCAGCAGAAAGTTTGGGGCAGGTACTCGGAATTGCACTGAGATTTCCAGCAAGGAGTTCTAGCTAATTGAGGCAAATAGCAGCAAACCAAGACCCTACTGATAAATTTAAAACAAACAATCACCCGGTCCAGATGGCATCTGTGTTTTTTTTTTAACTTTTAACTTAATTAATTATTTGATATGGGGGTGAAGTGAATAGTAAGTACACCAAGATTGCCAGCAGCACTATATTACTCAAGGTGGTAAAAAGGGACTGCAAAGAGCTGTTACCTGAAGAGGTGGGGGTATGTGGGAGCCCACCCATGACGGATTATTAGCTGGAGGAATTATTATAGCTCAAATAGAAGCCTGCAAGAGGCTGGGTAACTTTGGGACCTTTGCACCTATGTATATCAGTACTAACTGCAGAGGACTCCAGTTAAAGTAAAATAAAATGTTTTTTTTTTAATTGGAAAATAACACCAAAGCATTCACACATGCACAAACACTCACAATTACCACAAAAGGCTAACAAGAAGTTTAAGGCAGAAAGTTGGATAGAGGGATAGAATCAGTAAGTAGGGCAACAGTTACCAATCCTGGAGAGAAGAGAAGAACTCAGGTAGAAGCCTAAGGGTGGCACTGACATCTGATCCAGGAGCACACCGATACACAGAGTGGCAGGGTGTCACCCACAGTGGCACAGTAGCAGACTTTGCTCTTGTTTGGGGACTAATATTTATACTGTATTTCGTGTCCTGAATGGCTGTTTGGGCTTAGAACAAAACTTAGATGAGTTTCCCATCATTTAAACAAAGGAAACTGAAACTGATGATTGCGTTCTATGGCTAAGAGATAGGAATTGATTATGACAACCTGACATTGTAGAACAGGAAAGGTGCAAAGAAATATTTCCTGTGGATAAGAGCTGTTTTGGTCACTTGTTTGTTTGTAACGTGTGACTCACCCCTGAGGGTGCCCATGAGGGGATTAGCACATACCACCTTAATGGTGTTGTTTACTAGGGGCTTTGCTTAATCCTATCTTGGATGTGTCTGCTAGTATTTTTCCATGACACCTTCTTTAGGTTCGTGTGACCTCCGCTTCACCTTATTTTGGTTTACCCCAGTCTACTAGAAACCATGAAGCATCTTAATATTGCCAATTATGAGCTATTATAAGGAGGAGGTATAGGGCATGGTAGCAGAGTTCCAGAAGGATCGCTCCAAATAGCGGGAATGAGAAATACAGATCAGAGCCAAGAAGTGTGAATGATCCCAACTTCACATATATGCTAATGGTAGCTGGCCAAGAGAGGGCTCTTGCCTTTGTGATGGATAGCTGTATGAAAATTAACAAAAAAGGCCAATTCTGTTTTGGGGATCATGAAGAAAGGAATTGAATAGAAAATTGCCAATACATCCAATAAAGCAGACTGTTGGAAAACTGAAGCAAGGGAAAAGGAAGTATTTCTTGACACAACATGTAGCTAAGCTAGAATTTGGTACCAAAGGATAATGTAGTGATGGCCACCACTTTAGACAGCTTTAAATGATTAATCAAATTCATGGAAGATAAGACCCTGTGGCTGGTATCCTACAATGGCCATGATGCTGATATAAAGATATATTATGCTATCATTGACACTTTATTCATGCTCATGCAGAAGGAAACAGCAGTGATGGCAGGAGAACCCCCCCCCCCAATGCTGTTTCCCAAATCCCAAAATACCACAGGACAGGTGATTGTCTAGGCCTGCTTTCCAATACTGTCTTGGTTCTGTGGACCCTGTTTCCCTAGCCAGAAGCCTGGCCTTTGGCAAACAGGCAGCATGGAGCGTCCCGCTTCTGCCCCAGTTGCTTTCTCCTCCTTTCTCCTCACTGTCACTTTTCTCAGCATAGATATACCATAGGTTGTACCTATAGGATCCTGATTAATATTCCTCCTTCTCCACAAAGGCCCCCTTTCCTGCTTAAACCTGACTGCTTTATATTCTAAAATATTGGTCTAATTCCTGCTATCCATACCCCCTCTTCACCACGCATTTGCAATATCCCTGTCCTAGAATTTACCTGTTTGAGGTCCCATCTGAAGCTGTTGTCCACATCGGAGACACTCATTTCCTTTTTGTCTCAAGCAGCCTCCCTCATTCCCACTGTGACTTGCCTCAATAGCAAGACTCCCTCAATTTCTACTTGAACATCATCCAAGGCCCCCCTGACTCCCCACACTTTACCATCTAATGAAACAGAATGTTGGGGGGATTCAGGACAAGTGGAAAATAAGTATTTTTGTATACCCCCCCCCTCTCTGGCTTTTCTTTGCAAACGAAGATTCAGGAAGGACTCATCCCATGCTTTCTGCAAGCGCACTGATGACTGAAAAGGCCAATCCGAGATAAACAAGTCTGGTTGCAGAAAACACAGCAGAAGGTCTCCTTGGGTGATGTTTCTGGGTTGTGATTCTTTCTGCGTTGTCGTTTCTCTTCAAGACTTGTTCGGCGTGAGTTCTAAAATAAGGCTGCAGCATTGTGGATAGTGCATCTCCATGCCTCCCGATGTGAGGCCAGGGCAGACCATTGTTGATGATCAATTTGGCCGAGCCTGAAATGTTGTTTCAGGGAATCCTTGTATCACTTTTTTTGGAGCGCCCCTCTTACTCTAACCCATGGCGAGTTCACCGTAGAGTACTATTTTGGGGAGGCGATGGTCCTCCATCCTAGAAACGTGCCCTGCCCAGCGCAGCCGTGTTCTCTATATCATGGCCTCAATGCTGGTGATCCCTGCTTGCTCAAGGACAGCAACATTCATCACATAGTCAGTCCAGTGTATATTTAGGATTGTACGTATACAGCGCTGATGAAAGCATTCAAGGAGTCGTAAGTGTTGGCAATAGGTGACCCATGTTTCAGTTCCGTAAAGAAGAATAGACAGTACAATGGCTCTAACTACATACTGAATTTTGTGCTTCGCCTCAGGTGTTTTGTTACTCCAGACTCTTTTGTAACGCCTTCCAAATGCGCTATATGCCTTTGCTAATCTGTGATCAATCTCTTTGTCAATCTTGGCATCTGAGGAGATGATGCTTCCCAGGTAGGTGAACTGCTGAACAGACTTAAGCACAGATTTGTCTACGGCAATGTGGGGATGGTGGTGTTCGTCCTATGGTGCAGGCTGGTAGAGAACTTCTTTTTTTTTTCAGGTTGACTTCCAGCCCAAACAGCTCTGCAGCTGTTGCGAAGCAGGATGTTAGGTGCTGCAGAGCTGCTTCTGTGTGGGCAACAAGGGCAGCATCATCAGCAAAGAGCAGCTTACGGACTAGATAGTTTAGAGTCTTAGTGCAAGCCCTCAGACGGCTTAAGTTAAACAAGCAACCATCAATACGGTAGCATATATAGATGCCGTCTTCTTCTTCGAGCTCTCCCATAGCCCTTTGGAGCATCATGCTGAAGATTGTAAATAAAGTTGGAGCAAGAACACAACCTTTCTTCACTCCATTAGTTATTAGAAAGGGCTCTGAAAGAGCATCACCATATCTGACTTGACCGCGCTGGCCCTCATGTAGCAAGATAACATTTTAAAGAATTTGGGGGGACATCCTAGTCTTTCCAGGATCTGCCACAGACCTTTTCTACTCACAGTGTCGAAGGCTTTAGTGAGGTCGACAAATGTTACATAGAGTCCCTTGTTCTGCTCTCTACATTTCTCTTGCAGTTGTCTAAGGGCAAATACGGATTGAGATTAAATCTGGACAAAATGGAGGTGCTCACAGTAGCGGCCCCAAAACCAGGAGTTGGGTTGCAACCTCCAGTCCTGGACGGGGTCACGCTCTCCATTAAGGACTGTGTTTGCAGTCTGGGGGTGTTCCTTGATTCATCGCTTCAGATGACTAGTCAGGTGAATGCGACGGTCAGGAGCGCCTGTTATCAGCTTCGGCTGATATGCCAGCTTTCCTGGACCTCGAGACTGCGGTGCACGTGCTGGTAACTTCTCATCTAGATTTCTGCAATGCGCTCTACATGGGCCTACCTTCATGCTTGGTCTGGAAACTTCATTTGGTGCAAAATATGGCAGCCAGAGTGGTCTCGGGGACATCTCGGAGAGACCATATAACTCCAGTATTATAATCTCTCCACTGGCTGCCTATCAGTTTCCAAGCCCAGTATAAGGTGTTGGTTATTACATTTAAAGCCCTAAATGGCTTGGGTCCAACTTATCTTCAGAACCGCCTCCTCCCATACAATCCTCCCTGCGCACTCCGGTCCTCTGGGAGGAACTTGCTTCAGCCACAAAAATCTAGGCTGTCTGCAACCTCCCAGAGGGCCTTTTTGGTAATCGCCCCCAAATTGTGGAATGGCCTGCCGAACGAGATCCATCAGATGACGAGCCTGAGTAGCTTTAAAAAAGCACTAAAGAAGGATCTCTTTTGGCAGGCCTTTCCTAATTAGATCCTGGCCTCAGGAGCTCCTGGCTTCTTTTAGTCGTGCTGGCTTTCTATTATTTTTTTCATGTGATTTTAGATTAGCTGTTTTTAATTTATACTGGTTTAATATCTTTTTATGGGGGGAGGGTGGGGGTGGGTGGTGTTTAGGGATTTTTATCTGTATTCTATTTTAATTTTTGTAAGCCGCCCCGATTGTTTTTAACAGAGGGGCGGAGTAAAACTAAATTTTTATTATTATTATTATTATTATTATTATTACCATATCTGTAGTACTCCTATTGGATCTGAAGCCACATTGGCTTTCAGGAAGAAGTTCTTCTGCAATAGCAGATACTAATCTGGTCAGGAGATTCCTTGCAAGGATCTTTCCAGCAATAGAGAGCAGTGTTATACCTTGATAGTTTGAGCAAATGGATTTTGCTCCTTTTTTCTTGTACAGGGTGATGATGACTGCATCTCGGAGGTCTGATGGCAGTTCCCCTTTTCCCCAGCAATTCACAAGGAATTTGTGGAATTTTTCATGGAGTGCATGACCTCCGTGTTTCCAAACTTCAGGTGGGATTCCATCAATCCCAGCTGCCTTGCCGTTTTTCATCTGCTGTATGGCCTTAAGGGTCTCTTCCAAAGTGGGAGCTATGTCCAATTCATTTTTCATTGGTTTTTGTATCATATGTTGGATAGCTGAGCCTTGGACTACTCGGTTGGCACTGAAGAGTCTTTGAAAATGTTCAGCCCATCAATTCAGGATGAAGGCTTTATCAGTAATTAGGGTTTGACCATCTGTACTGTATAAGGAGCTTTGGACCTGATAAATAGGTCCAAACACTGCTTTAAGAGCTTCATAAAATCTTCCAAGATCACCTAGATCTGCACAGCGTTGTGTATTTTCTGCTATATTTATCCATCACTTGTTCTGAATGTCTCAGAGTTTTTGTTGAAGTTTACTACATGTGAGAAAGAAAGCTGCTTTTCTTACATGGCAAGTTGGCTGGGCGAGGTATGCCTGGTGAACAGTTCTCTTCTTTCCCAATAGCTCCTGGATCTCTTGGTTGTTTTCATCAAACCAGTCTTGATTTTTCTTGTGGGAGAACCCGAGGGATTCTTCCGCAGACTGGAGGATACTGTTTTTGATATGTTGCCAAAGCACTGTAGGAGAAGGATCTGTAGGATGGTCTTCAAGTTTTGTTTGCAGATTTGCCTGGAAGTTGTCTCTCATGTAGCTTGTTGAAGATTGTTGACTTGGAGTCTCCTCTTTAAGATGCCACCCCTCTTAGGTTTGAACTTAAGATGAAGATTTAGTTTACATCTTATGAGGCGATGATCTGTTTGGCATTCTGCACTGGGCATCACTCAGGTATGATGGACATTGCGAATGTTTCTCTGGCGGACTAAAACATAGTCAATGAGGTGTCAATGTTTGGATTGGGGATGCATCCAGGTTGTCTTCAAGCTATCTTTCTGCTGAAAGATAGTGTTTGTAATAGTCAGCTGTTGTTCTGCACAGAATTCTAGCAGGAGGCATCTGTTATCATTGCAGTTTCCAACATCATGCTTGCCTAAGACACCTTTCCAGGCTTCGGAGTTCTTTCCTACGCTGGCATTGAAGTCACCAAGGATAATAATTTTATCTTCTGCAGGGACTTTTTGTATGAGTTGGTGTAGATCTGTGTAGAATTTGTCTTTCTCTACAGGGTTGGCTTGCATAGTTGGGGCATATATACTAAAGAGAACAACATGAGGGAGGCATAAGGAAATAATGCAACCAGAGTGTCCTGTTGGCAAGGTTTCGAGTTTGGAGGCAATGGAGTTTTTAATCATAAAGCCTACTCCTGAAAGATGTTTTTGGGTTTTGGGCTTACCAGACCAGTAAAGTGTATAGCCGGCACCATGTTCTTTAAGGCTGCCTTCCTCATGGAGATGAACTTCACTAAGAGCAACATTGTCAATATTAAGTCATGATACTTCATGGGCTATTAGAGCAGAATGATGTTCAGACTGCCCACTGTCTGCAGAGTCTTGTATGGTTCTGATGTTCCAGCATGCAAGCATCAGTTTATTTACACCTTTGGGGGCTGGTGTGTGCCTTTGTTTCTTTGCCTTTGATTGACCGCATTGGAAGATGCCCATTAGCCGCGGCTAGCCAACCAGGTAGATGGGGATGAGCTTTCGTTAGGCCACCTTTTCTAGTCCCCTCTCCATATGGAGCAAGCAGTGCTCTCCTTAAAAAAGGCTGCTTGGTCATTCAGGATGCTGCTGAACAAGACTATCATCTCTCGGGTCAGCCTCAAGCAACCAAAGTCCTGAGCCACCTGCATGCAAGGTTGGGTCTGCGGCTTCCAGTGCATCTTTACACCTGCCATTTTGTCCCTCGCCTATCGCTACAGGGCTTTTTGGAATTGGATTTGTCCTTCGAGCCCGTGCAATGGATTTTTCTGGTGGAGCGCAGTGTGCACAGAACTGGCCTCACCCTTTAAACCAAAGGTTCATCTGCTGTGGCCTTCCAAGCATAGACAGTAGCAGTGAGGTCCTCGGGTCATAGGTTTGATTAGAGTTTCCTTCTCTTAGATGGTTGACCTTACAGGGTTGGACGAGCACCATCTGCCCGGTTTTGGGATTAGAGTTTTCCTTCTCCTAGGACGGTTGCCATAAGGCTAGAGAGCCCATCCTGTCCTTTGACGCTCTTTGTCAGACCATTCGGTTTTGACCGGTCTGACATGGGAGGCCCTACTGGTGGCTATTATGCCACCGCCAGCATAGCTCAAAACTTCATTAGTGTACGCAAGCCTCTCTCCCACGACAAGGAGGAGAGGATTTTTTCATACAGTACACCATTAAACTATGGAATTTGCTACCTGAAGATGTAGCAATGGTCACCAATGCACAGATTTCCAAGAATGGCTCCTAATCAGGATGGCTATGCATTACTTCCAATATTAGAGACGATGTGCCTTCTAACACATGAGAAACAAGAATGGGAAGATAGTGTTTCATTCACATCCTCCTTGTAGCTAGAATTTGGTACTACAGGATGTAATGAGGGCCACCAATTTAGATATCTTTAAAAGGGGGTTAGTCAAATTAATGAAGGATATGCCTTTCTGTGGCTGAAATACTGACTTCACCCCATGCATCTGAGGAAGTAGACTCAAAGGTGCTACAAGATCCCTTTGCATACTGATATTCCAGACTAAGATGGCTATGTCTTTGAATCCTCCTTGTAGCTTTCCCATAGCCATCCAGTTGGTCACTGTGAGAACTAGTATGACCAGATAGACTGTTGGTCTGATCCAGCAGGTGTCTCTTTATATTCTTATATGACAACTCTACATTCCTATGGCAAATAACCGGATTACGTAGAACTTCTGCTTTACAGACAACAAACCTCTCAGTATTCTTTCCTCCATTTTTTTTATCATTTCTCCCCTCTGCATCTTTCATTTCTCTTGCTTTTCCTGTCTTGATTTTTAATTCTCTGCTTCTTTCTCACACACGCAGCCCTCCAACTCTGTTCCCCCCTGCTGTTCTTTAACACACAGAGCCTTTTGTTTAATTAAAGCTACCCCAGTCCATAGTGACTAATTTCCCAAGCTGCAGCTACAATGCGTACCCTTTTGCCTAATTGGCCACTGAAACCATCCTGAAAGCAAATACAGAAAATGCATTCCCTCTCTTGCTATTTATTTCTGTGGCTAAGAATGAGTGCCAAACTGAAGGCTTTGACATTGGAGAGAGGTACAAATACCTCCCAAACATGCCAGAAAGCTGGGTTGTATAATGGCACTGATAATGCTAGTCCTCTGTGAGACTGCCAGAAAATGTGACATTGGTCAACTTTTTTTTCCTGATGAAATCAATTCTCAGACCTTAGTAATAGCCTTCATGTCCAATGGCACCAGCAAGATAGAACCATGCAGTGGTCTCTGAGAATGGTTGTTGGGAAGATTTGCTAATGTAGAAGAGCACTGTGGTGTTTCAGTGTATGACTATAATTGGTTGTTATCTTATCTGAGCCTGGAGCATTAGTAAGACCACATTACATGGAAGGATATTGTTTGGGAGTTGCTATTCACACTAACCACTGGTGCTTGACCACTGGATTTTCTGTATCTGAAAATATTTTGATCACTCATGACAGATTATACAGTACTGATTGGAAGAAATACCACATGAATTAGAAGTACGTGCATAAAACCATACTAGAAAGGGGATCAACCATTCAGATCTGATCCTAACCAACAGTGATGACCTAGTTAATGGGGTGGAAGTGGCAGGATTCTTAGGTTGGAGTGGCCATGTTCTCCTGGAGTTTGCGATACAGCAGAAAGGGGAAGCCAAGCATAGTCAGACACACATTCTAGATTTCAGTAAAGTTAGGGGAATACTGGGTGTGATCCCATGGTCAGGGTTACTAAAAGAGAAGGGAGTTCATGATGGATGCAAGTTTCTTAAAAGTGAGATATAAAAGGCACAACGTCAAGCAGTTCCAATGAGGAGGAAAAATGGGAGGTATCTAAAAAAACCTAGGATGGATATCTAAAGAACTTTCAACTGAGCTAAGATTTAAAAGGGGCATGTACAAGAAATGGAAAATAGAGGCGGGGAGGGGGAATCACCAAAGAGGAATTCAAATGAATAGCCAACCTGTGTAGGGAGAAAGTCAGAAAAGCTAAAGTGCAGAATGAGCTCAGGCTCACTAGAGATGTTCGAAACAATAAAAAAGGCTTTTTAAGTTATGTCCCTAGCAAAAGGAAGAACAAGGAAATGGTAGGGCCCCTCCGGGGACAAGATGGTGAAATGCTAACAGAGGACAGGGAAAAGGCAGAACTAGTCAAGACCTTCTTTGCCTCAGTCTTCTCCCAGAAGGAAAACAGTATCCAGCCTGGGGGAAATGGAGCAGAGAATGCAGTAGGGGAAGTACAGTAAAGAATAGTTAAAGAAGTAGTACAGGAATACCTGGCTACTCTAAATGAATTCAAGTTGCCAGGACCACATGAACCACATCCAAGAGTATTGCAAGAACTGACAGAAAAAATCTCAGAACCATTGACAATAATCTCCTGGAGAACAGGAGAAGTCCCAAAAGAATGGAGGAGGGCAAATATTGTCCCCGTCTTTAAAAAGAGAAAAAAGAGCACCAGTCAGCCTGACATCAATACTAGGAAAGATTCTAGAGCAGATCCTTAAACAGGCAGACTGTAAGCACTTAGAAATGCATTCCATGGTCACTAAAAGTCAACATGAGTTTCCCAAAAACAAGTCATAGCAGACTAATCTCTCTCTATATATATGTGTGTGTGTGTGTGGTGTATAATTACAAGCTTGGTAGATACAGTGGATGTAGCATATCTTGATTTCAGTAAGGCCTTTAACAAGGTCCCCAATACTCCCACAATTAAGCTAGTAAAATGTGGGCTAGATAATGCTATTGTCAGGTGGATTTGTAACTAGTTGACTGACCAAACCCAAAGGGTGCTCACCAATGGCTCCTCTTTACCCTGGAGAGAAGTGACTAGTGGGGTGCCACAGGGTTCTGTCCTGGCCCCAGTGCAATTCAACATCTTTAACAATGATGATGGAATAGAGGGCAAACTTATCAAATTTGCAGATGACACCAAATTGGGAGGGGTAGTGAAGACTCCAGAGGACAAGATGAAAATTCAAAATGGCTTTAACAGATTGGGCAGCTGGGCCAAAACTAACAAAATTACAGTAATTTCAACAGAGAGAAATGTAGGATACTACACTTGGGCAGTAAAAATGAAATGCACAGATATAGAATGGGTGACACCTGGCTTGATGGCAGTACATGTGAAAGGAATCTAGGAGCCTTAGTGGACCATGAGCTGAACATGAGTCAATAGTGTGATATGGCAGCTAAAAAAGCAAATGCAATTCTAGGCTGCATCAATAGTATAGTGTCTAGATCGAGGGAAGTAATAGTACCACTCTATTCTGCTTTGGTCAGACCTCACTTGGAAAATTGTGTCCAGCTCTGGGCACCACAATTCAAGAAGGATACTGAGAAGCTGGAACATGTTCAGAGGAGA
The DNA here is from genome assembly GCA_030847615.1 of Gambelia wislizenii. Lineage (NCBI taxonomy): Eukaryota > Metazoa > Chordata > Lepidosauria > Squamata > Crotaphytidae > Gambelia > Gambelia wislizenii. The sequence continues at coordinate 344,443,531 of JAUMIR010000001.1, forward strand.
GTAACAAAATGGTGGGAGGTCTGGAAGCCATGCCCTATGAGGAGTGGCTTAGTGAACTGGGCATTTTTAGCCTGGGGAAGAGAAGGTTAAGAAGTGATATGATACCCAGATTTAAATATTTGAAATCAAGTCATATTGGAGAGGGAGCCAGATTGTTTTCTGCTGCTCCAGAGACTAGGGAGATTATCAGACACTAAAAATATCCCAGGACAGGGACAACAGGAGGTTGCTAAAAGGCTTACCTTTCAGACATTGTTGTCCCTGTCCTGGGATGCTCCCATTCTGCTCCTGTTCCTCCCCCGCTTCCTCTTATTCACGGAAAAATCCGTGAATAAGACCATTCCATTATCATAATGGAATGACGAGAGAGTGAACAGGAGCTGTGTTCTGCTCCCCGGATGACAACTGGATGTGACATCATCAGGAGGTCCGTGCTGGACACTTCCAGGTGTGATCGGGACGACAAGGTAAGTAAAACACTTCCCCCCCCCCGGTACCTTTTTTTAAATGAGTTTTTGTAGTTGGTTTGCAGTTTTGACAGCTGTGGGGGGGATATTTTTAAATTTGCCGCCTGGCTGTTCTCTCGTAAGAATGGCTGGGATTTCATTTCCCAGTCATAAAAGCAGCCTTACAATGGTTGCATTTACAACAGGGCAGCGAAGGGAGAGGGAGCCCATTCCTGTCGCGGAATGAAGGTAGGTGTCTGAAACCTTTTTCTTTATTTCATGGCAGATATGGGAGTGGGACGGGGGGGGGGTAGCGGGACAGAAATGGGCTATACGGGCCTGTCTAATAATCTCCTAGGACATGTAGCAATGGATTCAAATTACAGGAAAAGAGATTCCACCTAAATATTAGGAAGAACTTCCTGGTCATAAATGCTATTCGACAGTGGAATATGATGTCTTGGAGTGTGGTGGAATCTCCTTCTTTGGCACTTTTTAAATAATAATAATAATAATAATAAAATTTTATTTCTATCCCGCCCCTCTGCAACGCAATCGGGGTGGCTTGCAATATAAAAACTCCATAGTCACAGTACCCTAGCCCACCCAACCCTTAAAATAATATTAAATTATAAAAGATTAAAAACATACAATAATTAAAAATATATAAATTAGAAAAAAAATAAAACATACAATAGTTAAAAAAAAAAATCTGATTGCAGCTCAGAAAGGACAGCCGAGTCTTGGGCCAGGATAGTTATTCAGGAAAGGCCTGCCGGAAAAGATCCATCTTGTCAGCTTTTTTAAAGCTGTTTAAGGTGGTAATAAGATGGATCTCGTCTGGCAGGCCATTCCATAATCTGGGAGTGGTAGCAGAGAAGGCCCTCTGGGAGGTCACCGACAACCTTGTTTTCATAGGCTGTAACAGATTCCTCCCAGAGGACCGAAGTGCATGGGGAGGGTCGTACGGAAGGAGGCAGTCCCGGAGATAAGTTGGACCCAAGCCATGTAGGGCTTTAAAGGTTATAACCAACACCTTGTATTGTGCCCGGAAACTAATAGGCAGCCAGTGGAGAGCTTTTAGCACAGGTGTTATATGCTCTCTTCTGGAAACATCAGAAATCAACCTGGCTGCCATGTTCTGAACTAGTTGAACGAGATCTGTCAGATAACAACCCTGAGTAGCTTTAAAAAAGCACTAAAGACGGATCTCTTTCGGCAGGCCTTTCCTAATTAGATCCCAGCCTCAGGGGATCCTGGCTTCTTTTAGTCCGCTGGCCATTTATAGTATTTTATTGTATTTATTTTTTTTAATTGTGATTTTAGATCAGTTGGTTTTAATTTATAATTGTTTAATATTTTTTTATGGGGGAGGGTGGGGTGGGGGGTGTTTGGGGATTTTATCTGTATTGTATTTTAATTTTTGTAAGCCGCCCCGATTGTTTTAACAGAGGGGCGGGGTATAAATAAATATTATTATTATTGTTGTTGTTGTTGTTGTTGAAGTTTCCGAGTCAAGCACAAGGATAGCCCCATGTAGAGCACATTACAGAAATCCAGATGGGAGGTTACCAGTGCATGTACCACAGTTTCGAGGTCCCTGGTTTCCAGGAAAGGGCACAGCTGGCGTATCAGCCGAAGTTGATAACAGGCACTCCTGACCGTCGCATTTACCTGATTAGACATCTGGAGCGTCGGGTCCAGGAGCACCCCCAGACTGCGAACACAGTCCTTGGAGGAGAGTGTAGTTCCATCCAGGATTGGAAGTTTTATTCGCAGACCTGGTTTTGGGCCTGTAACTGTTAGTACTTCCGTTTTGTCTGGATTCAGTCTCAATTTGTTTTTCCTCATCCAGTCCATTACTGCTTTAAGACAATCACTGAGAGGAGAGACACCATCTGAAGTCGAAGCTGACGACCGAGACATGGAGAAGTATATCTGGGTGTCATCAGCATACTGATGACACCACACTCCATGCCTCCAAATGATCTCTCCCAGCGGCTTCATATAGATGTTAAATAGCATCGGGGACAGAATGGCACCCTGAGGAACACCACAGTTAAGCTCTATTCTGTTAGAGCAACTGTCCCCAAGCCTCACCCTCTGGAGGCTGAATGGCCATCTGTCGAGAGTGCTTTGATTGTGCATTCTTGCACAGCAGTGGGCTGGACTGGATGGCCCTTGTGGTCTCTTCCAACTCTATGATTGTAGAAATTGCAATAAAGACACTGTAGCAGGACTATAAAGGGCTGCAATGACAGCTGGATTTCTTTAAAGCTGTCTGTTGCTGTACACTAAAACTTCTGGTTTCCACAGCTCTACTATAAGTCAATAGCAACCATATATGAGGAAGAACATGCTTTCTCAAACTGGTGCCCTCTAGGTGTATAAGACTATGATTCCCATTAGCCTCAGCCAGCACAGCCAATGGCTGTGTTGCTGGGAACACTGACTAGAAACAATGTGTTTCCTGGATTTGAAGATACCTTATTTTGCCACAACAAGCAGAATCCTAAACATGAGGGAAATATGGACTGGGAGTAAACTCTATGAGGTTTCTACCTCCAACAAAGGTAAAACTTACCTTTTGGACTATATAATTGGCTAGGTTTTGCCTATACAGCACCTAAAAGTTGTTTCCAGGTGTAGCAGTACAGACTTCTTGAGAAATCCTATGATCTATGCCTAACAAAGGAGCCCATGACTTCACAAAGGGACAGAGACATCCTGGATACCAAAAGTAGTTGCCTCACTGCTGTAAAAGGATTTAAATTTTACTGTCCATCTCAGCACAACATGGCCAAGAAGTAGGAGTTGCCTCTGCCTGCATGAGATCGCTCACCTGAACAGCAACACAAGAAACATCTTAAACAAGATGTAGGCCTGTGATTCCAACATCGTTACCTTTCTTTCTTTCTTTTTAAATTTCCTTTGCCTGATGAAGAAGCCAGTAGAGCTTGGAAAGCTTGCATCATGTGTTTTGCCTTTGGTTGGCCAATAAAGGTATCACTTTTTTTGTGGATTCTGAATTTTTAATTGGAACTATAGTTTGGGATGGATGAATCCATCCATTTTGGCATTTCTTTGTTTCTAATGTTTCTTTTACTTTTATTTAATTTATTCCCACGTTCTCCCAATATGGGACCCAACTTTCAGTTTCTCTTCAGTCTAGTCCATGGTGAGATTTGGCAGTTTTTAATCCCACTCAAAAATTTCTGTGCATTTTTTCTACACATTTCTAGTAACGCATGCACTTTTGGGTGCACCTTCCTTTAATATACATATTTTATAAGCAGACTGAAGATTACCACAGCAACATCTGGAGGAATGTGAATTTCAAAGCATAACTGTGTTTCAGTTTACATAGTGGTTTGAAAATGTGGAATTTGGTATGTTTGCACCAAAAGGCACAACGCATGAAATTCTCTCCCAATCCCACATTGTAGTATAACACATCTGAGGGGCAACTGGTTAGGAAAGTCTCCCCTGTATCATGAAATACAAGGAATTCAATAAGGCTGCTGTGCTTCAGATGGGATCTGGCCCAGTGAGGAGAAATTAAGGAAGAGGCACTCCTTGTAATTGACTGATTGCACTTTTAAACTGCCTGCTAATGAGTTCTCTGGGCAGTATATTAAAACTATAAAATTCAACAATAATATAATAAAACAATTAACTACAGACAGCAGAATATAAAACTAAGATATGGCATACTACCTGAAGTCCTGGACCTTGTTCTAATGAACATTAATTTACAGAGGAGAAGTGACTACTCCTTTCCCTGACACTCCCATTTATCACACTATTTGCACTGAACAAATTTGAGGAGCAAAGCCTTGGTGATATCACTGTAGGATCTGAGTGGACATCAGCCTCTGGCAAGGAAAACAGCCTGATGCATGCTTTTCAATGTATGCAGTCAGGCAGCCCCTCCTGAATAGACTTTAGTCCCATGCAGAAATACTTACACAGGTAATGTTTGTTTGCCTGTGTTCCTGTGAATATTGGAAAATTTCTTTTAAAGATTATGAGGGAGGTAAAGTCAAATATTTGAGGGGCATGAAATCCAGGGAGAGGAAAAGTTGTGATCTAGTTCCACATAGTGCTAGGTTCTAGATTAGTATTATCTTCACTAAAACTAGTAGCCAGGGAGTGACTAGAAGTCACCCCCGCCCTCCATCTGCGGGGCACCAGTAAGTATCTTGTACTTACCATGGGATACATGAAACTGTGGATAATAGCGAACCCTATTGAAATGGATGACTTCCAGCCCAACGTCTGGCAGAAGCGTACCACAGAATTGTGCTAGAGGACATATCTTTTCAGAAGTGGATAAGTGAAACTGTGGATACTGGCCCCGTGGATTTGGGGATTGACCTGTACTCTTCCATGGCTCATCATGCACCAATGTTTATTAACCCTGGTGTCTGAAATCATATTTCCTGCAGTTGCCAAAGAATGTGTCTGGCATCTTCCACATGTAAAATATGTGCTCTACTACAAGCAACGGGTGTCCCCACCCTACCCTCAGAGGTTCAATTGGTGTCAGTACTGGTGGCCTTCAGTTGCCAAGTTAAAACATGGCTTTTTAGTAAAGCCTTCAGGGCCTAATGGATTTTATCCATTTTGCAACATGTTATTGTAGGCATTACAGCTGTCCCTCTGTATCCACAGATTTAGCATCCACAGATTCAACCATCCATGGCTTGATAATCCCTTCCCCACAAAAAATCAATTCCAAGAAGCAAACCTTGATTTTGCCATTTTGTATAAGGGACACCATTTTACTATGCCATCGTATACAATGGAACTTGAGCATCCACAGATTTTTATATCACGGAGGGTCCTGGACCCAAACCCCAGCAGATACCAAGGGCCCATGATATTTTAAATTGTTTTAACTGGTTTAAAATCATCTGGATTTGTTTGTTTTTAAGTGATAGGTGATTTAATATACAGTATTTTAGTCTTCTAAAATTACTGTTATACAGTAATTTATTGTCTTAAAGGGATTGTACTGTCTGCTGCCCTGAGATCCTGATATAGGGAGGTTATAAATAAAGGAACAAATACATTTTTGTCTTAGTCCATACAATTAATTATCGCAAACATATATTTAGTTACATAGTGTTGTATTGGGGCAGTGGTGTCATCAAAGCAGGGCTTCGTGCAGGGACCCTACTTAGTAGAATGAGCAGAGTGAGGGCTGAAATGTAGCAATGCTGGCTCACTACAAGTGAAGGTATAGGCATTACTAAGAAGCAGTGGCCTCTGTCATTTGAAGTCAGTAGGTCAATGTACATGGCCGTCTAAAGGACTGTTATAAAACCATTAAGTCCAGAGTGGAAAATTACTCTATTGCATCACTGCCCAGGAATGGAACCCCTCCCACAAGGAGCCACTTAACTCAGCTTGCCTTCTCTGTGAAATGAGTTGCCACTAAAGCAGAAAAACAGGGACTCAAAGGAATGCTATAAGGATCAAGCCACCACTCAATCCTTCAGCTTTACACTCAGGTACCTTCCAAAATTTCAGAGATTAATGTGGCCTGGCCAAGCAACCTCAGAGTATGTTCAAGATGGCAAAAGTTATTAATGAGGAAGAACAACTAAGAGGCTTGTTGCACACCAAAGTAAAGTGGCAAGGCAGCCAGAAGTTTCTGCTTCCTATGTTGCCTTACTGCATTATGTTGTCATTCTTCCATTCCTGTCCCATGGGAGACTGAGGTAAAACTGTGTCTTTTTGCTAACCAGAAAAACCCGTCAGCAAAAAGATGTGGTTTTACCTCGATCCCCCACAGGACCAGAATGGCAGAACACCGGAAGAACACCGCCGCCATATGGTAAGACAGCATGGAAAACAGAATGTTCTGGCTGCCCTGCCACTTTACTTCAGTATACAGTAAACCTCTAAGCTAGGAGAGACTGCAGCAATTTAGTTTTGCCAGAGCCTACTGGGAAGGGCAAGATTCTGACTCCCTCTTCTCCTCTCCCCACTGCTGAGTTAGCTGAGTACGAACTACTCTACACTTTGAACTCAGTTTGCAGCAGATGAGGTAAGCTAAGGACAAAAGAAGGAGGTGGGAAGGGAAAGAGAAACTGGGATATTTTAAAAGCAGCCAAAAAAAATTGACAACAGAGGATTAATTGGGACTGACAAATCAGGACAATTGGAGGGTATGCACTCATTGTTTTCAAGTTCTTTGCCTCTTGGTTTTTGTTTTTTTTTAAATTACCTTTTGAAATTATGACCCTGGCTCTGCCTAGACATGGCTCTACCCGCAGATACTGGCCCTTGCTCTCCATCCCACCAATTCCAGTCAGCACCAGTGACTATTGCTCTTCCTGATGTGGAAAATGTGGCTGGAATAGCAAGTACACCCATCAAGGTAGCCATTCCATGTTGGCTGCTGCATAATCAATGGATTGATTGCTTTCTAGGCTTATATAAAACCTTATCAGAAAAGAACAGAGTCCATTGCTTGCCCTTTTGATCTTACTGGGAACCCAATTTGCCTCTCCTATCTGGAATTTTGCCCTCAGATGAGAGGAGGATCTGGCCCCAAAAGGGTAGTTGTGTCCTGCAGGGGACACAGTGAATTTCTGTACCTGCACAATGGCCTGTGCATACTATTTTTTTTATTCTTTTTAACAAAACCTTGTGTCAATGGATTCAAACAATCAAGGAGACAGCTTGTTGTCTACAGAATCCCGAATAAGCTTCAGGTCACTATCAAACATGTTAGCATCAGACTTCCAACAAACATAGGACCACCTCCCAGACATGCTACAACTTCCCTCCTCATTTGTGATACCCAGAACAGAGTATTAATTCATTCTTACTGCTTCTATGTCAAGCTGCTTTGTTGTTTCATGAACAGTGGATAACATTTCTGTTGGATCGTATAGAACAGTACTGTGGGGAAGAACAATAGCTGTGTGGTAAAGAACATGTTGGGCATGTGGAAGTCCCAGATTTAATGCCCAGCATCTTTGATTAAAAGGAACAGGGAGCAAGAGTTGAAAAGGACCTTCACTTGAGACCCTGGGTGGCTGCTGCTGGAGTAGCAGAAAATACTAGGCTAACTGGACAAAGACTATGACCTGATGCAAGACAGCTCCCTATACACTAGGTCTTCTGTATCCACAGGTTCTGCACCCATGGATTCAACCAACCACAGCTCAAAAATATTCAGGGGGAAATACCAAATGAAAAACTTGCTGTTCATCATTTTATATAAGGGACACCATTTTACTTTGCCATTGGTTTTGGTATCCATGGGGGGTCCTAGAACCAAACTCCAGCAGATACCAAGGGCCCACTTTGTTCCAGAGGTAGTATTGGCCCTCCATTGTGTGCATCTACCATAACATCCTGATGCACACCGTGGAGAAAGCCCTGTTTTCTGTACAAATACATAACTTCATATAAAGCTGCTGTGAAGTATTTAATTTATACTAAATTTATACAAAGATGATGTGATGTTCAAACACTATTTTGTAGAATGGTGTCAGAAACTTGATTTCCCATTGTTTAGCAAGGTTGTTTGGAAACTATATCAATGTATGTTTTTATCACATTTTTTTTCCTAAGGGCCATGTAGTTCTCTGAAGGCACAGCTAACTTGGAAAATTAAGGGCTCAAAAAAAGAAAAGAAAAAAAGAATAAGAACCTTTCTCAGTCTTGCTAACAGGATTCAAGGGCTCTGGGCAAGTTGTTGGGGCAGTTAATCTATATTCTGTGTTATAGTTTACATTGCAAAAATGGCCACCTCATGGCTCATGCCTAATTTCTAATCATTTATAAACATGTTAAAGAAATACTGGTCCAAACCTGGGGAACATGACTCTTTACATCCTTTTCTTGCAAATACTTATTTCTGCTTTCTGCATTCTGTCCTTTAACTAGTTACCTATCAATAACAGGACCTGTCTTCTTACACCATAAGTTTGTTCAGGAATCTTGGGTAAGGGACTTTGTCAAAAGCCTTTAAGTAAACTCTGTCAACAAATCACCTCTATGCTTGCTGACCCTCTCTGCAAATTCTAAACCAGTGCTTCCTACACTGTTTGATGTGGGGGACTGACAGTTGTTTTTTCCAGTGTGCCAAGGACCAGCACTAAATTTGTGTCTGTGGGCTACAATTCTTCTTTCCTGGAAACGTACCCAATATGAACAGCACCAGTCCAGGAACCACCATTTTGAGTAACACTGCTCTGAATAATAGCAACTCAGAGCTTGCCTTTGCAAAAACCATGTTGATCCTTCCTTAGCAAGAGTTGTCCATCTATATCAGACGTGAGAACAGTGTGGCCCATAGATTGCATATAGCCCCTAGACCCCCACTTTTCAGCCCTCCTACCTGGCCCCCAAAGCTCAATTAAAAAATAGTACATTTGAGCACCTGAGCTCAATTAAAAAATAGTACACTTTTCCTGCAAAAACCACATCAAAATCACTCCCCAAACCCTTCAAATGCCCACATACACACACACAAAGCGTGAAAACACCCTCTCACATTTCCAGAACACCCCATACCTTCTTTTTCATCCACCAAGCAAAATGGTGACTAGAAGTGATCCAATATAACTTCTAGTCACCATTTGGCTGGGAAGCCTAAATACCTTGGAGGTATCAGACCTTGTCTGATCTTGTAAGCTACACAGGTTCAGGCCTGGTTAGCATTTGGATGGGGGATCTCCAAAGAATACCAGGTGCTGCAGGTTTTATTTCAAAGGAAAGCAATTGCAAACTAATCTGAGTATTCCTTGCCTAAGGAAACCTTAAGAAATTCATGGAGGTCACCGTAAGTTGACAGATGATAAGGTACGCATGGATGAAAAAGAAGGCATTTGGGGATACTTTCTGGCATGTGTGGATGGGGTAGAATCAGCTTCCAGCCAAAAAAATGGCCCCCAGCCTTCATGCAATTATCCATCCTTTATGTTTCATAAGTCTGGAGTAATAAACAACTGAGGTAAAGCACAAAAATCAGTGTGTATAGAGCCATTGTACTGTCTAGTCTCCTTTATGGATCTGAAACATGGGTCACCTATCGCCACCACCTACGACTCCTCAAACGCTTTCATCAGCGCTGTATACGCACCATCCTAAATATACACTGAACTGACTATGTGATGAATGTTGCTGTCCTTGAGCAAGCAGGGATCACCAGCATTGAGGCCATGATATTGAGAACACAGCTGCGCTGGGCAGGGCACGTTTCTAGGATGGAGGACCATCACCTACCCAAAATAGTACTCTACGGTGAACTCACCATGGGTCAGCGTAAGAGGGGTGCTCCAAAAAAGCGATACAAGGACTCTCTGAAGCAACATCTCAGGCTCGGCCAAATGGATCACCAGCAATGGTCCGCCCTGGCCTCACATTGGGAGGCATAGAGACGCACTATCCACAATGCTGCAGCCTTATTTGAGAACTCACGCCGAACAAGTCTTGAAGAGAAATGACAACACAAAAAGAATCACAACCCAGAAATATCACCCAAGGAGACCTTCTGCTGTGCTTTCTGCAACCGGACTTGTTTATCTCGGATTGGCCTTTTTAGTCATCAGCGCGCTTGCAGAAAGCGCAGGATGAGTCCTTCCTGAACCTTCATTTGCGAAGAAAAGCCAGAGAGAGAGAGAGAGAGATGTTTCATAAATGGTATATTTAACAATGCTTTCCACTCATTTATCTGAAACCGATGTTTAGATCAGTAGTTTTTAATCTGTGGTACGGGGAGCCCCGAGGTCTGTGATGTCCTCACAGGAGGTCTCCAAAGGCTTTAAGGCTGCTTGGCCCACTTCCTCCCTACAGTGGAGCGGCCACATGACAGGAGCCAAGGTAAAAGCTGGCTGGGGGGTGGCTTGGCCTACGCATTGCCATTCAATCCATTCCAGCCACAAACTTGCAAGAAGAAGCAGGAGAAAAGTCTTCTCTCCCCTTCCTGTGCCTCTGAGGCAAAGTTTAATGGAGGGTGAAATTGTATTATTATTATTATTATTATTATTATTAGGGTTTAAAATTTTGAGTTAAATCTTGGGGGGGGGCATGGCAACAAAAGATATTTAAAGGGGGTCCCTGGTAAATAAAAGGTTAAGAGCCACTGGCTTAGATCACTATAATTACTTGGATCCCTCCTGAATCCCTTTTAAAAAAATGGTCTTGCATTGGTTGCTTTCCATTTCTCTGGTACCAGAGGCTGACATTAGTGGCCTTATATATATATATATATATATATATATATATATATATTTGTTACAAGATCAGCAGTCTCAGAGATTAGTTCTTTATGAACTATTGGATGGATTCCATCCTCATAATGGTAATTGGGATACATAGAAAACATTGGTTATGGGTCAGCATACAAATATCATAAATATTACAGATGTAAATACAATAATCTGTGCATATCAGGCCATCAGAAAGAAATATTAATCCTAGAAAGATAAGAAACTAGAGTCAGTTACTTTCAGCTACAACAGGTGTATGGGTGAGAGGTTGATCAATGTGTCCCAAAGCTTGTTACACACAGGTACAGCCAGAACCAAGGACCTGGCAAAGGGACAACCTTGGTTTATTGGTTTAACGGTGCAGTCTGTTCTGATATTGAAATTGTGATTGGTAGATTTTTTATTGTATTGTTCAATGGTTTTTTAAAAATTGTACTCTATGCAAAAATTAGGGAGCATGTCTTCCTATGTGTCTGAGGATTGCAGTCCACTGTGGGTGGCTCCTCTGTGTCCCACCAGTGAGGGCAATACACTGTGCGAGCACATGGGAGAAGGCCTTCTCTGCTATGCCCACCCCCTGCCAATTGTGGAATATCATCCTCTTGGAGGCCTGATTGGTGCCAATGTAGGTTTGATTTAGGTGCCAAGTAAAAATACTGATATTTATTAAAGGCTTTGAGTCTCACTGATTTACCTCAAATGTTATGCACATGGGTTTAAAACCAGTTTTTATAACCTGCTTTGACTTATTAGCGCACTTAATACATTTTTAGTCTAAATTATTGTGGGGGGGGGCTGACAACAACAACAACAAAAGGAAAAACAAGAGATCGCTTCCACAAGATTAAGGATTTTAAAGGAAAATTCAAACCAAGGGTGGGGATGCTCTCCAATCAGCAGAGGAACAAAACACACGACCAAGAGGAAATAAAAAGACAACAGAAGCAATACACAGAAGAGTTATACAAAAGAGACAAAAGAATTAAAGAAAACTGGGAAGAAGAACCATGTGAGGATGAACCTCAAATTCTGGCAAGTGAAGTGAAAGATGCACTCAAATCAATGGAGAAGAATAAATCACCGCGAATTGATGACATTCCAATAGAATTGCCCCAATCTACAGAGAAAGAATTGCCCCAAGTTCTAACTGCAATCTGTCAACAAATATGGAAAACAAAACAATGGCCCATAGATGGGAAACAATCAATATACACCCCATCCCCAAAAAAGGAGACACAAAAGATTGCAGCAATTAATCACCCTCGCTAGCAAAGTCATGCTCAAAATTCTGTGACAAAGACTGGGGGAGAGAGATTCCAGAGGAGCAAGCTGGGTTCGGGTATGGTAGAGGCACTAGGGACTATATAGCAAACATATGCTGGATAATGGAATGCACCAGGGAATTCCAGAAGAAAGTCACCATGTGCTTTATAGACCACAGCAAAGCCTTTGGTTGTATAAGTCATGAAAAACTGTTGGGGGAATTAGACTTGCCCTGTATTGGGAACTCTAAAAGTTAAATTTCCAAGCAGAGTGCAGTTTAGAGGCGTGACTTAAATGTACTGCTTTGCCCTTGAACTATATATGACAAAAGGAGGCATGTAGCTTTAGATTAAATAACTCAAAACTTTAATTAACTTAAACTAATTAAAATAATAAAAATACAGTTAATTAACTTAAAGAGGTGAAAGAGAAAGTGTCATTCTGGCTCACCAGCTTGAAAAGGAGAAGAAGATGGCTGCCCAAGAAAAAGTGGATGGGACAGACAGAAGCATGTTAATTACAGAAGCTGATAGGGAACAAATCAATATACACAAGAGAGTGTAGGGGGAAAGAGAATGCTGCTATCTTTTCCAACAAAAACTTTGAATTGCTTGAAAAGAAATGGGTGTACCAACACACTTGATAGTCCTGATGTTTAACCTGTACTCAGGACAGGAGGACACAGTAAGGAATGTGGAGAAACAGAATGGTTCCCAATTGGAAAGGGAGTAAGGCAAGGTTGCATTCTGTCACCCTACTTGTTCATCCTATACACAGAAGATATCATGCACAGAGCAGGTTTAGAGTCAGATGAAGGAGGGGGGAAAATTGGAGGGATGAACATTAACAATCTATATATGCAGACGACAACACAATACTAGCTGAAAACAGCACAGACTTGGAACAACTGCTAAGGAAAGTCAAAGAAGAAAGTGCAAAAGCAAGCTTAACACTGAACATTAAGAAAACAAAAATAATGACCACAAAAGATTTACATAATTTCAAAATAGACAATGGAATTGAAATAATGAAAGACTGCCCATTTCTTGGATCAATCATACACCAGAGTGGAGACGGCAGTCATGAAATCAGAAAAAGACTAGGACTGGGTAGGGCAGCTATGAAAAAACCTAGACAAGATCATAAAATGCAAAGATACAACACTGAGCACTAAAGTCAGGATTGTTCAAGCCACCGTCTTTCCCATCACCATGTACAGATGTGAGAGATGGACAGTGAAAAAAGAGAATCAACAAATTTGAAATGTGGTGTTGGGGAAGAGTGCTGAGGATACCGTGGATGGCCAAAAAGATAAACAAATGGGTCTTAGAGCAGATCAAGCCAGAACTCTCACTAGAAGCCAAGATGACTAAATTGAGGCTGTCATACATTGGTCACATCATGAGAAGACATGGCTCACTGGAAAAGCCAATAATGCTAGGAAAGGTGGAGGGAAAAAGAAATAAAGGAAGGCCACACACCAGATGGATAGACTCAGGTCTGAAGCTGCAAACCTGAGCAGGGCAGTAGAAGACAGGGGGTATTGGAGATGTCTCATTCATGGGGTCACCATGAGTGGGGGTCAACTCAAGGGCACTTAGCAACTTCCAACAAAGGTAAAATGTTTCTTTTGGACTGTAATTGGCTGAATTTTACCAATACAACATCTAAAAGTTTTTCCAGATGTAGCAGTACAGGGACTACTGTACTTGGAAATTCAACGTTCTCTGCCTAAGAAAGGGGCCTTGGCTTCACAATGGACAGAGATCTTGAATGGCAAGAGGAGTTAAAAATTTTACTATCCATTGTATCAGTCCCTATGGGGTCAAAAGGGGGAGTGGCCTCTACCTCCCTCCATTGAGATCCCTCCATACTAGAGATGTAAAATTTCCAGAAATTTTGAAGCCATGGGAAAAAAACATTTTCCCCATTTTTTTCAGAAAAAAATGGAAAATTTTGGAAAAATTGAAAAAATGCAACATTAGCACTTTTTACAGATTGAAAGTCACCCTGTTACTTTAGGGCCATAAAATATGACTATGTACAATTTGATTTGGCATAAAATTATCACAATTGGTATATTAAAAATATGGTGTATTCAAACAATTATTACAAACGGAATTTACTTTTTATTTTTATTTTTTTTATTTGTAACAAATGGAGCAACAGTCTCTTGAACTGTATGGAATCTCTTTGGTTTTGCTAGTTTATGTGGAGCAGGCAGGATTTAAAAAAATCAGAAGAAACCATCAACCTTAGTAACAAAGAAAATTATTTATATTTCCTCTCCACAGTATCAAATAGACATAAAGCACCCATTCACATAAAAATAATTGAGGGGAGGGGAAGAGTGTGGAAGGGAGGAGGGAGGGATAAGATTCAATGAATAGGCATGAAATTTAATCACTCATTTTCTGAGCTATAGTTATCAGTTTCAGTCTCTGCTTCTGCTCTGTTATGTTTGTCATCATCACAGTTATTCTGGACTTCTAAAAACTGAAGGTTTACCCAGATTGAAACAAGCTTCTCTACTCTTTCACATATCAATTTATTTCTTTATTTAGTATTTCCAAACATAGACCAGATTCTTTCACATGCTGTAGAAGACGGAGGAATCTGAAGAAGGTGAGAAGCAAGTAGAGTCTGAGGCTGTGTTCTGCAAAGACCTTGGCACCATGTTGCAGGAGGGATATGTTTGGCAGAATCCCAGATTTCATTCCTGGACCAAATCCCTGAAGATGTTCTATATTCTGCAACATTTGAAAGTACCTTCCCAACATCAAGTCCTATGTGTGATACTTGTTTTGTAATCCAGTCAAATAAAGTAGCAGTGCTACCATCATTTATATTTTCACCTTTGAATCTTGGAGCCAACCGATTTGCAATAGCATGAATTGGATATTCCATAATTGATTTCTTCCTTTTTTTTCATTTTTTTGGAAAAAAAAAACAAAAAAGGCTTCAGGAAAAAAAATGGGGGGGGACTTTTTTTTGCTGAATTCCCCCCCCCCTTTTTTTTCTTTCCCTTGTATAATTTTTTACACATCTTTTGCCTGATGAAGAAGCCAGTGGAGTTTTTCCTTGGGTTTTTTCTGGGTTGTGAGGCCGTGTTCTGGAATAGTTTCTTTCTGACGTTTCGCTTGCATCTGTGGCTGGCATCCTCAGAGAATGGTTGGGTAGGAGTGTATGTGGAGTTTATATGCTGTGAACTCCACATACACTCCTACCCAACCATTCTCTGAAGATGCCAGCCACAGATGCAGCCGAAACGTCAGAAAGAAACTATTCCAGAACACAGCCTCACAGCCCCGGGGAAAAAACCAAGGAAAATCTATGGATGCTGGCCATGAAAGCCTTTGACTTCACAAGCCAGTGGAGCTTCAAAAGCTTGCATGATGTGTTTTGTGCATCTCAGCTGGCCAATAAAGGTAGCATGCTTTTGTGGATCATTTTCTCTTTGGCAAGGGATACTCAAGAGGTGTTTTTTTCCAGTTCCTTCCCCTAAAATATAGCCTACAGTACCTGGTGTTCATTGGTGGCCTCCCATCCAAGCAATAACCAGAGCCTGGTACAGACAATACAAGGAGCTAAGTACAAGGAGGAATCACTCACAGGGAGGCAAAAGGATGCTTGAATTGATTTTGCTAAAATTGCCTTAGCAAATTAGTTTTTCCAACTGGTGGAAAACATTTGCCAACTAATTAAATTTGTCTATCCCAAGTCTCATGGCTTCTGAGTCATTAAATGTGGGTACTGCAGCCACAACCTTGTGAGTGCCATCCTCCAGGGTTCTAGGCTGGCTCGTCCTTCCATCCTTTCCTAGGTGGGTAACATGGGTACCCAGCTTGTTAGGGGCAGTTAGCTAACACACGTTGGAAACCACGTAGGGAGTGCTTTGCACTGATAAGCGGTACAGAAATATTAATGCTATTGCTGTTGATGTTCAGACCAGTAAAGAGTTCTACCCTGGAGGAAGTTTGAACAAGCTGGCCCTGTTTTGTCCTCCGCCACCCCTACGGTCAACGGAGGGTCTTCATACACTCCTATATGAGGAGTCCTTTGGTCCTTCTGGCATTATGGCAACGGGGGAAATGGTTACAGCCCCATAGAGCAGAGTTAGCGGGTTCGCAAACTGAGACAACCCCTGGTCACCAAGCCCGAAGTGTGTGCGTGGAGCTCTTAAGCCAACTGCCTTAAGCAAAAGCGGATTTTCTTTTTTTGCGCGCGCCAACCTAGGGGGGAAAAAACAGATGGGGAACCGCTATTTCAAGCGCACGTCATCCTGGGGACGGGGGGGCGGAATTTGCACCCTCGGCGGCTGTAACCTCCACCCCCATCCCTGGTGGTCCCGGACAGCCCTCCTCCATCCACCCCCCCCACACACACACACAGAGCCGCGCCAGCCGCCTTCAGGTCGCGGCAGAAGCGAGCCCCCCTCCTGCCGCCCGCCAGCCTTGAGCTCCGAGAGACGGCCGCCAGCCAATGGCTGCCCGCCCCTCGGCCCCGGGAGAGCCGGGATTGGTGGAGGGCCTCTGCTGATCCTGGGACCCTCCTGGGCGATGCGCGGCGTGGGAGGATGGAGAGGGAGCGAGCGCGGCCCAAGGCGCCCCCGGCTGCTGGCGCGTAAAGGGAGGCCGGGAGGCCGGGAGGGAGACGGAGCCCGACGCCGCCCAAGCCTAGCGGGCGCTCCGGAGCAGGCAGCCCCGGGGGAGCGGCGGGGCTGGGGGCTGGGGGAGTGGCGGAGGGGGAGGACAAACAAAGGGAAGGCGGCCGCCAGGGCAGGGCAGGGGGCGCCCGGGCTCATGAATTAAACCCGGCAGGCGGAGGCGCAGGCGGAGGCGGAGGCAGGCGGCGAGGCGCTCCCCGGGCAGAGCGCAGGCGAGGCATCCCCATCCCCCTGCAGGGTCAGGAGGAGCGGCGGCTAGGACCCGAGCACCGGGGCTCGCTCATGGGGAAGGGCGGCGAGCAAGGCGAGGAGCCCGCCGGCACCGGGGCAGGGGAGCGGGAGGCGCCGGCCCCCTCTTCCTACACCTGGGAGGAGATCCAGAAGCACAACCTGCGCACCGACATGTGGCTGGTGCTCGAGCGGAAGGTGTACAACATCACCCAGTGGGCCAAGCGGCACCCGGGCGGCCACCGCGTGATCAGCCACTACGCCGGCGAGGACGGCACGGTAAGGCGCCCCTCACCCGCCGCCCAGGAGACCCCCGGCGCGGCCTGGCCTCCTCCCCGGGCCGAAAGGGAAAGCCGCGCTTCGGGCTGCGCGGCGGGGCTTTTGTTTGTCGGAGGCGGGCGCCGCTGCCGGCGAGGGAGGCAGGCAGGCTTCTTCGGCCAGAAAGAGCGGCGGCTCCTGGGAGGCGCTTTCCAGCTGGAAGGCGGCGGGGAGGTTGCAGACGGACCGGGCGGAGCAACGGGAGTTTATTTAGCAGTGGGTCCCATTGAATCAAATACGTACAAATGAAGAAAAAAGACACCCCTTGGCCTCGCCGCGGGCGCCTTTGTCAGCGACTCCCTGAGTCCCCCGAGGCGGCGCTGCGTGTAACGGGGAGGCGTCCCCCGCCTTTGCCTCCCCTTCCCACGCCGCCTTCTCTTCGCGCGCGGGCGGACTCTCCTCAGGGCGCGAAGTTGCGCCCCTCGAGGGAGGAAAAGGCGCCTCCGAGTCAGAGTCGCCTCAGGAACAGCAGGAGCTGCGCGGGGGGGCGGGGGGGGGTCTGGAGACAAGCTGCGGGGGGACCACAGGGGTGAGTGGGGGTCTGCTCTTTGGCTCACAGCAAGGCCGGTTTAAGGAATTTTGGGGGTCCCTGCAACGCTTTATTTTGGGGGGCCCGTATCTTTATCTCAGGTCAATGTAACCTAACCTATTCACAGTACGGGATATTCAGATTATTACTAATAAAGTTTTTGCAGGAGAAGGGTTACGACGCCCCCCGCACAATGACACACCCCCCCGCTGCAGGTGGCTCACAGCTTGTTTGGGGGGCTTCTCCAGTTGGCCGCCGTGGAAACAAAATGCAGGATTAGGGTGGGCCCTGGCTCTGAGCTGTCTCCTACCACTCTTCTTTTGTTCTTACCATTCTAACTTTGGCTAGGTGTCCTAAATACTCCAAAGGCTCCACATCCCCTCTGATCTTGGAAGCTAAGCAGGGCCATCCCTGGTTAGTACTTGGATGGGAGACCACCAACCAATACCAGGTGCTGTAGGCTATATTTCAGAGAAAGTAACAGGCAAAATCACCTCTTGAGTATTCCTTGTCAAAGAAAACTATGAAATTCACGGGGCTGCCATAAGTTGATTGACACATGCATACACACACCAGTCAAAAAAAAGGGGGACACGGAGCTGGAACACAAGGAATTATGGGTTCAGAGATGACAAGGTGCATTCTTTCCTCGCAGCTGTGTACTCTGTCTTGGAATGTTGTGTGCCTTATGGTGACTTTTAAGGTGAACAACCATGCTGGCTTCCTTTCCTCAAATCATGGATCAAAAGTGGCCTGTGGTATGCAGTAGTGAAGGAATGACTCTGTGTGTACTCAGAGACACTCTTTTTCTTATTGGACCTCCTTTACTGGAGCTGAGCCTTGACATTGAAGAGAAGGGGAAACTGGTCAAGTGTTGGGCTTTGATGCTAGTTAATCCTTGCATACTAGAGGAATTATGGGCTGGTGGGTTGTGACCATTGATCCTAACTGTCAGCTGCTTGTGGTCACTCATTGGGGAGCGGGTATAGAATCATAGAGTTGGAAGAGACCACAAGGGCTATCTAGTCCAACCCCCTACAGGGGGTCACTGTAGTCATCATTATTTTACAGGTAATATAAGACTAAGCTGTGACTTCTAAAACACATTTTGCAGAACTGAGAGTGGATTCACACATTCATTTTATGGGGTATGTGTTTTCTGCATTTTTTTCTTGATAGGCCATATGTTTGTTCAGTGGAAACACACATTCTGTTAGCATGTACAGTATTATTAGTAATATATGGGAACATGCTTGAGGATGCTGTACCAGCCCAAATCACGCTTAAAGAGAAAATGTGGATCTTCTAAGACTTAGGTCCATGTAAACCTTCTTTGGTTATCTTGACAGGTGGAATGTGGATAGGTGTGTCTGCTAAGGTATCAGTAAAAATTTTAGCTGGAACCAGCTTGTGGTTTCTCCTAATTAGCAGCTCTAAAGAGTTTACTGAGTTGTTCAGAAGGCATGCACCACTTCAAGTCAATCCTACCTTCAAAGGCTGAGAGGAGGAGAATGACTTCAGCAGAAGGAAATAGCTATTATCCTCCGACCCTTATGTTTGTGGCATTTTAAAAGATATGGGTCCAGATGTCCCACTGATCTGTAACTGAAGTTGTTAACTTGTTTAAATCATGATCACCATTTTCCTCTCATCTCTGATGCTGGAACCATTAAAAAAAATCCCCACAGTGATTCTTTTGTCTTTGTTGTTTCAGATCACAGTGAGTTTTTCTAAAGCAACATTTTAAAAAAAATGAAGGGACATGCTGAGCTAAAGTGTCCAGATAGTGTCATTCTATAAAATAGGAGTGACACTATCTGTCTTGCTTTCTGTGGAGTTTTAGTTTGTGGTGAAAGAGGAAGCATGCTTCCATGTGGTTTGGTGAGGGTGATGAGTTGCCAGAGCCCTGGAAGAATTACCGTACTGTTCTGAGAAGAGAGCAAATTACTATTAAACGGATTTTATTCTGTGCTGTGGAAAGAGGGCACTGGCACTGCTTTATCTATTTCACAGCCTTTTCAGTTGTAAAATAACAGTTCAACCCTATACATGTTAATCCAGAAGCAAGCCTTACTCCCAGGTAAATGTGTGTAAGAGTGCAGCTTTAAGGCTTTATCCACTCCCAGACACTTTGCTGACAGAAGGCATCCAGGTGAGCATTTTTTTGTGTGATTCCTGCTCACACCTCCCTCAAATCTGATCCTTTTTCTGCTAGCAGAGATGCCTTCTACTAGGGGAGTAACAATGATTAGGTATAACCCACACTGTTTATGTTTTTTCTGCAGCTAAATAATGATGCCAAAATGATTTAGAGGACCATAGTCCTGAAAATTAGGAAAGTCTTAATTTGGCTGAATTTGGTGTTAAAACAGCACTTTAGAGGATCTGTTCTACTTCATTTTTTAAAAAACAATATTCTCTTTCCCTGCTTAATACCATCTTGAAAGATGGATGTCTGCTGATTGAAGGGGGAAGTGAGGTAAAGAAATGATGGGCAAGGTGAATCAGTTGAAGGAAAGGCCAATGGAATAGGCAATGGATCTTGGCAGCAGCATGAAGGCATTGGCAGTACTGTGGGTTTGGAGCCAAAGATGATGAGTGGGCAAGTGGCCAGCAACACCTCCTTAGCAGTAGGGATGGAGTGTGGAGATGGAGCGCAGTGGTGGATCTGGAACACAGTGCAGAATGTCTCTTGGGTGAGCAAGCTGTGGAAGCAAAAGGCATACAGTGCTGCCTGGCACTTGCAGCAGCTTCCATAAAACAACAGATTAAAAATACAATATGTAGAATTAAAATATTATAACATCAAATTAAAACAGGTATTTATGTTTTAATACACCAATCAAGGTGCACTGTACTCTCAACTTGCCAATTTTTTGGCACCCAAGCCAGAAAATCTCACAAGACCCTCTCCACCTTCCTGCTAGTAAAAATACAGTTTGAACACATTAGGTAACAAAGAGTTTGCTGCCCTTTCATGGTAAATCTCAAACCTGCTGCCTGCAGTAGTGTTTTGGCCCTTGAGCACTATTAGTATTCAGGCTGGCACTGGGCACTGTTGCTACCCAGCAGCACTGTAGAACCAGCCAGAATAGAGGACGTAATACTACCAGGTCCAGGAGCATTACATCCTGGTAAGAATTGTGTGTGTGTGTGTGCGTGCGTGCATACACGAGGGTACATCTGAGTATTGGGCAATGAGGCCAGACTACCATTACACCAATACTGTACTGTCCAAAACTGCATGTTCTTATGCTTTCATTAAGTTATGGATCTGTTTTAATAGCTTTCAAATTGTTCTCTGGATAAACAGTTAGATGATAATAAATGCACAACTAACAATAGTGTGACATGCTTTTGTTTTACTGGTTCATTTGTTAGGCAGTGTGGCCAGAGGAGTTGTGTGTCATTTCTCTCAGATATTTGTGTGCTCCAGCATCATCTATACACAGCTGTCTATCTCATGGGCACATGTGTCACTATTTGTGATTATATTAAAACTTGCCACATGTTTGGAAGAGACACAGTACTAGCAGCAGCAGCAGCAGCAGCAGCATATTCTTCCTTTGAGACAGGGCCGGGAATCTTACAGACCTCCAGATGCTGTTGGACTACAACTACCATCAGTCCTAACCAGAATAGACAGTAATGAGGAATGCTTGAAGTTGTTGTCCAACAACATCATGAGGACTTCTTGGTTCCTATCCCTGTTGTAAATGCATAGTTATGCTTGGAGTTTAAGAATTCAGAGGCACTCAGAATTGGTCAAAACTCTTCAGTATGCCTAAGCAATCTTTTACAGGGTTGGTTTTCCTTGGGATGGGGGAATGTGCAAACAATCCAATACGTGCTTACTTGGGAATAAGTCCTATTGAACTCTGTGGTACTTGCCTCTCAGTAGATCTACATAGGATTGTACTGTCAGAGAGATAAGTTGCCTTGTGCATGTAGCTAGCAAGCAAGCATGTACTGCTAACTCAAGGTAGCATCAAGCCCTGATGCATCTGATAGCCAGTTCCCAGAGCACAGAGCTGGTTTCTGTCTCCATGGCCAAATTCACACAACTGTTCTTCCAGCCTTGATCCTGTAAGCTTGAGACTGACCATTTTTTTCACAGTACATTTTGTAAGAATTCACTTGACTCTAGTGCACCATTTAGTGATTCTTGAGGAGATAACTGTTACTTACCATCTACTAGCAAAATTTTCAAGAACCTAAAAAAAGAGACAGCTATCTCTTCAAGACAATAGCATGATTGTAGCAAATAGACCATGATATTCAAGACCCTCTGATTGCCCCACAGACTGATTTTAAAAAATGGAAGTGGCCAGAAGGCCATTTATAGTCTCGAAAAACAATTTCTTTAAAAAATGTTTAATAGTGAGACGGCGAAGAGTACTCCACTCTGTTTAAAAGGTGAATTGATGCTCTTGAAGGCTCCAGGGGATGCAGTGTGCTCCCATATTTGGACCAGAGAAAGGCCAGTCCTAGGAGGCTGGAGTAACTGAGGGTTGTAAAATAGCCTTGAGGACCACAGAAGAGTAAAACAGACTTGGGAGCCACTTTGCCTACACCTAAGATTGTGTATGTCTGCATGTGTCTGTCTTTGCCTTCAGCCGTTCCAGCAGTACAGCAGAGGGAGAGGTAGCCATTTCACCAGCTTTGCTGAGGGATACTTGTTTTTTCTTCTTCTTGCTCTGTCTCCTTTCATGTCAGTTCTTTTTAGGCTAAAGGCATACAGTCCTGGAATATGGTCCTAGCATAGGGCTTTCCATGTTCCTTAATCCACTGTTAGAAGACATAGTTACTGGCTTGTGATGAGGGCCTCATGCCAGTTCGCAGAAGGCTCATGTTGTCTCCTTCATTGTGATTGACCAAGAATTTACCTGCTCCTTTTACTGGACTTGCCTGAAAATATCCTTTGTACTGGCATTGTGTGACCCAGCAAGAAGCCTCCTCCCTCTTGCCATCTTTTCATTCTCCTTATAGGCTGAACTGCCATGTTTTGGGTGTCAGTGGGTTGGGATAGTGGTGGCTGTTTCCTAGTAGGTTGTACCAATGCTAGCAAGCAGGTGCCCTATACTCCTAGTATTTTACTTGTGTGAATTGGCTTGTCACAGACTTGGAAAATTCATAAATAAAGGTCATGAATTGTAGTTAAAGAAGTGCAGAAGCGCAGTTATTTATTTGCATCTATTTATATACATCCGAAGATTTCAAAGTTCTATTTATTCCCAGTGTTTTCCCCAAATCTGAGAAAAACAATAAAGCTTATAAGTTAAAGCTATGCATAAAATGGGTTTAAAAAGTAACTTCCAAGCTCTTTTCTCTAAGCAGAGTTTGGAAAAGTTGCTTTTTTGGAGTACAGCTTCTAGAATACCCCTGCCAGCATGGTCAGTGGTTGTCCAGAAAAGTAATTTGCCCAAGCTGTGTCCATAAGAATAAACTTATCCAGTAGATTGATATATGATGTGTGTTAGATCCTCTGTTTTTCACATCTGCTTTGGGTGTGGTGGTGAAAACTATAGAAGGCATCATTGACCATTCAGAAATGACATCCAGTTAAGTTCTCATATTAAAAAGCTGCTTGCCTGTTATACCTGAGCAAGGAAATTCCAGAATGGTTAGATGCTTTTGAATGAGCAAGCATCTGGCAAAATGTTGCTTGTGGCTCTTCCTTGGGGAAACAAAAGGATGGATCTCATCTGATACAGGTGCTGCAACCACTGTACGGGAGCTCCTTCAATTTAATAATACTGTGTGCATGTAATAAAAGGGAAATGTAATAAAGCCATATAAATTGCTCATATTGAAATTTGGATCTCCATTTTATCCGGAAAGCAGATAATTTTTGTGGCTGCATTTGTATTAATACAAATACAGTTAGATTGTTAAATTATATTTCTGTTTCCTACATTAGGAGTTAATGAAACAATACATCACAAGAAAATTGAGCTGAGTGAGTTCCATTTGCTCAGCACTGCTCCTTTGTCACTAGATCAAGATTACTTAAAGGGTAATAACAAACAGCAGGGGAGATGGAGGATGGAAACTACTGTGTGAATAATCCTGGCACTGCTTGGACAGCATGTTATTTCTGTTCTTGATACTGGAACTGGATGTGATTTTGTTGTGAGAAAATATAATAAAATGCTGTTGAATCATTCTTCATACCTTAAGGAATGGAATTACTGTACATTTTTTTTAAAAAATATATTTTTTAGGTGCCTTCACGTCCACTTTCACTTATGATAACACTATCCAGAGGTTTTCTTGGCAAGATTTATTTAGAGGTTTGCGGTTGCCCTCCTTTTAGGCTGAAAGAGTGTGACTTGTCCAAGAAGCCTTAGTAGTTTTTCATGACTAAGCGGGAGGGAGTTTGAATCCTGGTCTCCCAGAGCCCTAGTGCAACACTCAAACCACTACACCACACTGGCTCTTAATCAGTTAAGTTCCAATGTAAAATGGACACTCTGCTTAAGAAATCCTTCTTCATAGAACAATTTTTAATCATGGCTTAGCTTGGCAAGCTTTTTACATCTTCTAAAATACTGAGTTTTCTGCCTTTACCAACTTCTGTATCATTAATATAAAAATGCCTTTGGCACTGATTTGCCTTCAGAGTTTTTGTCATCAGCCTAGAACTCAGAATTATTTTCCATTCGCCAGATAGGCTGCAGTGAAGGTGCTAGCTAGTTTATCTCATATAGAACCCTGGCTGAGAATCAGGTCCCCTATGAATACTCTAGCACCAGGCTTCCCATTAACTTGTGACATGCAGCTCCATCTTTCAAATGTTCTGTTGAGAATCCTACCACATGTTGGTTATTTAACTTTATGAACTATGTGGACGATAGTCTGTGTACCACCATCCTTATACTATTTCAGCATAGCAAGGAAGCATTATAGAGCAACCTGAGGGCATTTCTCCTCTCGATGTCAGAAAGTGTTAGAAAAGAGACTGAAAATACATACATATGATAAAAACATGATCACAATATAATGCAAGCAGAGTAGAAAAACCTATTCTTCAACACCAGTTATTTTTAAAGGCTTATCACACAATCCCTTAGTCATATTCTTCCTAAACTAAATGATGCACACAACAGCAACCAAACAAACTGGTACCCTGATACAGTTACATAAATATATGAAACATTTTATAACCGAATCTTACACAGACAAATGCAATATTACATACAGTTCTAATTACATCATCAGAAAAAGTACAGAACTGGAAATGGCCAGATAATGCTCTCCCCTTTGAGTGAAATCAAGGAAGGCACTTGGATTTTCATAATACAGTTGTCCCTTCATATTCGCTGGGGGCAAATATTTCATATTTGGTTCCAGGACCCTATGTGGATACCAAAATCTGTGAATAAAGTCTCATTATCTGCAATGGCATAGCAAAATGGTGTGCCTTATCTATGACTCGCCACGGGTCAGCGTAAGAGGGGTGCTCCAAAAAAGTGATACAAGGACTCCCTGAAACAACACCTCAGGCTCGGCCAAATTGATCACCAACAATGGTCCGCCCTGGCCTCACATCGGGAGGCATGGAGACGCACTATCCACAATGCTGCAGCCTTATTTGAGAACTCACACCGAACAAGTCTTGAAGAGAAATGACAACGCAGAAAGAATCACAACCCGGAAACATCACCCAAGGAGACCTTCTGCTGTGCTTTCTGCAACCAGACTTGTTTATCTCGGATTGGCCTTTTTAGTCATCCGTGCACTTGCAGAAAGTGCGGGATGAGTCCTTCCTGAATCTTTGTTTGCGTAGAAAAGCCAGAGAGAGAGAGAAAGAGATGCAATGGCATAGCAAAATGGTGTCCCTTATATAAGATGGTAAAATCGAGGTTTGCTTTTTGGATTATTATTTTTTAAAGAATATTTTCAAGCCATGAATACTTAAATCTGTAGATACCAAATCCGTGGATACGGAGGGACAGCTGTACTAGGATGAAACTGAGTTGTTAATAGAGGGATAAAGAGAAATTAGATTAAGATTAGATTAAGTCATATAACATGTAAGATATATGTATAGTATATGTATAATTTACTGTCATGGGATATGGTAGTGACCATTGGCTTTGATGGCAATAAAAAATTACATAAGCTAGTGGAAGAATTAGCCTCAAACTTTGAGGCTTATTGTGCAAGGGAAGGAAAGCTGTAGTAAAGCCTGAGAGTGGCATGTCCCACCTTGCCTTATCACATGACATTGGCATGCTTCAGCTGTTCTCCGGTTCCACTCCCATGGGTGACGGTAGTAAAGGCGAGTCTTTTTTCTAACTGGAAAAATCTGTTAGACTCGTGTTTACCACCATCTCACTCAAGACTGTAACGGAAGGAGAGCTGAAGCACACTGATGTCATGCAATAAGGCATGCTGGGACACATTATTCTCAGGTTTTACTGCTGCTTCCCTTCCCTTATGCAATAAGCCCCTCAGATT
Organism: Gambelia wislizenii; assembly: GCA_030847615.1. Classification (NCBI taxonomy): domain Eukaryota; kingdom Metazoa; phylum Chordata; class Lepidosauria; order Squamata; family Crotaphytidae; genus Gambelia; species Gambelia wislizenii. Next base: position 344,469,679 of record JAUMIR010000001.1, read on the forward strand.
GTCCTTTATTGGAAGCAAACAACTGTTGATGAATGTCCAATGGTGGCCTTTGTTGGAACCATACTGAGCTAGATGCTCTGATATAGCAAAGTGTTTTTATGTTCTTCTCTTCCCCTGTAGTGCACACTGACTTGATGTGAGCATCATTATCTAGCTGTCCATATCATTATTTTACATGATTTAGGCTGTTATTTCACTTAGCTGTATTTTTATTATTTTAATTAGTTCTTTTTCTTTGTAAATGGCCTTGGGACGGTTTTTGCAAAAGGTCCAAGCAGCACACTCCTGCTGTTACCCCCTGAACAAAGGCCAAGACAAAGAAGAGAAACACTTCCCTTCAGCAGTGTCAGTATACATCCTCTGTATAGGCCCTCACCCTTGGCTATGGACGTTGGGATTTACAGTCCCAATACCTGGCGAGCCATACATCCCTCATCCATGCTTTATGCCAGCTTTCCCCAACCTGGTGCCCTCAAATTGGTTAGGTCTGCATCTACCATCATTCTTAGCCAGCATGACTGTTTGGGAGTCTGCTCTACTTGGGTGGGGTAGGGGATTTCAGTTTTTCTGCTGAAAAGAGGCCATTGTGCTCTCTACATAGAGATAAGCATGGGTGTTGCTTAAAAAAAAAGGAGGGCTCTGCTGAGCTTAAAATGTCCCAGGGTCCCCAAAAACACATTGCAAAAATGCCATCATTGCAAAAATACACCAGAGGGTTTTTAGGGACAAAGAAATGTTTTTGTCAGGGGTGCAATCCTCCAAGGTCTCCTGGGGAACTAATGCAACCCCCAGACTCCCACAGTTGCCCATCCCTGCTCTACACAGTGCAAGCAACTTCTAAGCCTTACTCTCCACGACCCTTTGCTTCAGCCTGGCCCTAGGAAAAATACAGTAAAAAGGGAAGTGCCTTGAACCTGTTTTGTCCCCCAAACAAAAAAACAAAACAACCCCTCCATATAGTGCAAGAAATTCTTGTCACTATCCCAAGGGGTAGTTTGGCAATAGTTTTGGTAAAGAATGTATAAAGAAAATTTATCTGAGGAGAGAAGACAGGGAGGATTAACAGTTATACACACAGAATTCTGAACAAAAATTAGTAGTCACAAAATTAGTAACACAAAAATGTATTGCCTATGAAAGTAGAAACGGGTTGCAAAGCATATGCAGACTTCCTTGTGGAGAGGATGGGCCTGAAAAAGAACATATTTAGCCTCCTGATTAGATGTTGCCAGGAGGACTGAGGCTGAGAGCAAAGTCACACATTTGGGGGGTATGAAATCAGAAAGAGCCAATCCCTTCGGAGATTTGTCATGGCTTTGCTTCATAAAGAGAAATTTGATTTCTGAAGTCCACAGGGTTAAACAGAGAATGAGTCAGGTAAGTAAACCAGACCAGAAAAGAGAAACAGCATAACTCAATGTTATAGATTACGAATACAGTGTGCTAGACAAGGCTACATGGAAATGTATTTGCCCGTGCAATTCTGCAGTAGGATATATATTTACCAAACAATTACAACTCTCTTCAGCCTAACTTCAGCAGTGAGGATGGGCAGGCCTCCAGTCTTTGGACAGAGGTAATTCCTGAAGAAAACAGAAGTTCTTTACCAGCCTGCACCACAGGACGAACACCATCATCGCCACATTGCTGTTGGCAAATCTGTGCTCAAGTCCATTCAGCAGTTCATCTACCTGGGAAGTATCATCTCCTCAGATTGACAAAGAGATCGATCACAGATTAGCAAAGGCATATAGCACATTTGGAAGACTTCACAAAAGAGTCTGGAGTAATAAACACCTGAGGCAAAGCACAAAAATCAGTGTGTATAGAGCCATTGTACTGTCTATTCTCCTTTATGGATCTGAAACATGGGTCACCTATCGCCACCACCTATGACTCCTCGAGCGCTTTCATCAGCGCTGGCTACGCACAATCCTAAATATACACTGGACTGACTATGTGACGAATGTTGCTGTCCTTGAGCAAGCAGGGATCACCAGTGTTGAGGCCATGATACTGAGAACACGGCTGCGCTGGGCAAGGCACATTTCTAGGATGGAGGACCATCGCCTCCCAAAAATAGTACTCTACGGTGAACTCGCCACGGGTCAGCGTAAGAGGGGCACTCCAAAAAAGCGATACAAGGACTCCCTGAAACAACATCTCAGGCTTGGCCAAATTGATCACCAACAATGGTCTGCCCTGGCCTCACATCGGCGGGAGGCATGGAGACGCACTATCCACAATGCTGCAGCCTTATTTTGAGAACTCACGCCGAACAAGTCTTGAAGAGAAACAACAATGCAGAAAGAATCACAACCCAGAAACATCACCCAAGGAGACCTTCTGTTGTGCTTTCTGCAACCGGACTTGTTTATCTTGGATTGGCCTTTTTAGTCATCAGTGTGCTTGCAGAAAGTGCGGGATGAGTCCTTCCTGAATCTTCGTTTGCGAAGAAAAGCCAGAGAGAATTCCTGAAGTATCCTAGTCAGTTTAGAGTCTTGATGATGGAATAGCCAACCAGGAATCCTCTTATGAAGCCCAAAGGTTTTTATAACTGGCATGGATTGTTTTCTCATTCAGTTAATTTCCACATTGCCTACTCCTGCTTTTCTAAGCCTTCACTTTGGGGTAACACCTTACCCATCTGCCATTACAATGAAAATGGATTTATTTGCAAGCTACATTTGGATGCCTGCTACATTTGGATGCCTGCTACATTTGTTGTAATATACTGATGTATCTCTGGCAGCATCTGTGTGAAAGTGAAAGAGCCCTTAAAATACTAAACAAAGACTGTTAATGTGTGTGTGTGTGTGTCTTCAAGTCGTCTGTTGATTTAGGGCTACCCTATGAATTTCATACAGTTTTCTTAGGCAAGGAATGCTCAGAAGTGGTTTTGCCAATCCCTTCCTCTGGAATATAGCCTATAGCACTTGGTATTCATTGGTGGCCTACTGTGGGATCACTAAGGCTGGTGTCATCCCTTCCCCAATGGTGTCACCTGGTGTGGTTCAGCCTCTCCATACACCACTAGTGCCACCACTGGCTGTCTCCTATCCAAGTACTAACCAGGGCTGACCCTCCATAGTTTCCAAAATCAGACAGGATCTGGCTCCTTTAGGGTATGTAGTATCTCAGTATTATCCCTTTACAAACCCTTGTCCATCTCTTTTCCCCCCTCAGATTTTTCCAAGTTTTGTCAACTCTGTGTGAACTTTTTAAAAGCTCATCCTCATTACATTTTATCAGTACCTGAATTAAGATTAAGTACAAAATACAACCTGCAGTGTATCACCTGTCTCTTAATCTTGTGCTGTAGGATTTTGTCACACCTTTACATTTGGATTTTGCAGGAGGGAGGTAGGAGCAACAGCAAGGTACTGGCATACCTCAGTTAACAGTGCCTCTAACAATGATGTTCCTTTTAACAAAGCCTTTTAATGACTGCCCAGCCTCCCTTTTCCTCATCTTCTGTCTAGCTGGAAGTTTTGGGCAGCATTTGCATCAAGAGAGTGGTGAAGGGGATTTGGAGAAACAGACTTTTGGTGTCCCCACCCTTGACTATGTAAGCAATGCAATACAGCTTGAGCCGGGAAAGAATGGAATTCTGCTGTAGCTGATCCTAGTGGAGCTGTGTGGGCCTGTCTACAACAGGCAAGGTAAACTGCAGCTACCTCCAGAATCCCTTACTGATCATGTATGAATAGCAAGACAGAGGGCAGAATTCACTTAACAACCTAACATTTTTGTATATGGACTTACATCTGTGGGAAATACCACTGAGCAGTTTTGCAACATCCATATTCAGTAAGGGGCTGCTGTGACGTTACTACATAGGGGAGCTAGCTAAGTGACCGTTGCACATTGGGACCATTATGCATCAAAACTATTGTGCTCAGGCACCAATGTGCAGTGGGCACTGGGCCCTCCTGATGCCCATCCAGACACCAGCTAGGGAGTGTTGATGCACATTGGTAGATCAGACCACAGTTCAGCTCATTTTTTCAGGGCAATGTGAATTGTCTCTAAGATTATATGCAAAAAAATTAATTGCTTTCATCACATGTTAGTATGGGGCAGAGGGGAAATAAGAGGTTAATGGAAGAGATGAAAAAGAAGATAAAAGTTCTTTGAGCAACCATTGGTATATTATCATTCTTCATTCTAGGATGCATTTTGGGCGTTTCATCCTGATATCACCTTTGTGCGGAAATTTCTTAAACCGTTACTGATTGGAGAACTTGCCCCAGGAGAACCCAGTCAAGATAGGGGCAAGAATGTGAGTATAACCAACTTCTTTGTGAGGCTGTCTGTTCTTGTGTGTAGTGCATACACTTGTAATTCATACAGACACCTGCTCTATATGGTTTACACTAGAGGATACTAGGACATTTGGATGTTTCATTTGTTTGCCTCCCTGTAGTTGCATAAAGTTCATGGTGGATGCATGGAAATAACAGTTTTTCATGAGATCTTTCCAGTTGGGTTCAGCCACCTTGTTGGGTCTCAACATAAGCAACTGTGCACCAGTTACGCTCATTCAACTGATTGCTTGTCTAAGGTTAGATGGGTCCAAAGCATGCAAAATTTTCTGGTTTGAAGATGAGGAGGGTATGGAAAAACTGAATGTGAAACTAGGACTGTGACTGACAGAGCTGTGTATAAACATGGATTTCCCCTCCCCATCATGTAGGAAAAGGGAATGCTTGATTTGAACCTCAAAAGGGAGACATAATTATTAAAGAGTGATTATGATATAAACCTGGAAATGTGAAAATAGACTTCTCAAAAGATGTGGAATTTACAGTGTGCTTCTTGAGGGTGTCTTTAACTGTGAAGATAAAGTGCCCCAGGCAAGTGAAAGAACAGCAGATAAAAATGCCCATGAAGAGAAGAAAAGAAGTAAGAAAACAAGGGAAAGAGGAGGGGAGATAGGACAGTACTGAGGAAAAGAAAAGAGGAGAATCAGGATAAAACGCTAAGGAGATGAAAGTAGTTAGCTGGAAATAGACCTGTGATTCCCTTCCCCCAAAGATAGCTGAACTGCTTTCATACCATAAGGATATTCTGAAGACGAAATCTTGCACAAAGCCTTAGTACAATGGAGACTTCATGTAGCTGAAGGCAGGAGAACTAGGGAAGAGAAATGATTGGTACTAAATTCATTGGCGGCCCTAGGGGGGTGCAGTGAGGCCAAACCGCACCAGGGTTCTGGGGAGGGTGAAACTAGCCTTAGTAATGCCACAGACTAAATTAACCCAGTCAGGTAAAACAGGATTTTTCATGGGCTGCTGTTCCATTTGGCAAGATTCTGCTCCCAAGCCACTGACAATTGTCTGTGTGTCAAGCCAGGTGTGAGTGTATGTAGCTGTGTACATCCATATATACATGTATACATTTCCCTCACTAGAGATCAGGCCTAGTTTCTTGTGAGTGATAGGAAGCCATGCATGATAATATAAAGACATTTTGAGTTCTGATCCAGAGGACAGTTTCAAAAACAAGGCCCCACCATACCTTACCAGTCTGTCTCCTACTTGCCATGTCACTTGAGATTTCTCGAGTCCCAGATGTCCAACTTATCAATTATTCAGGCACTCTGTCTTGCTTGGCTGATTCAAAAGGAGGCAACCTTTTCCATTCCCTCTTGTTCTGGGACAACTGAGTTCATGACAGAAAAGACTATGCTTAAACATTTAACCTGAAGATTCTTCATTAGCTGCTTTCTCTAGGGGACCATATTCTGCAGAACTCAGTGTTGTGCCTCCCAAAGAGTGAAGTTTCTGTCACATGCAAGGGGCAGGAGTGAGCCCGTTTTAATCATCTCCCATAGCCCTCATGAAGACCCAAGTTGGAATAAGTACAGAGAAGCAGCAGAGACATCTGCTGAAGCAAGAGACATTTAACCATACTAGAATTTGTCTCTGTGGTATTGATTGTACGGCAGCCACTATCCTTTATACTAGGAACTTTTCCCAGTGCTTGAGCAATAAATGACTAATTGAGAGGGATCCCAGTGGCTTCCTTTCCTGAAATGTGTGTATCTGCTGCAAGAGGAAATATATGTTTCCACCATTCAAATAGCAATATCTTGTCATTAGAAAGATGGGATTACCATATTGTCAAATTTCAGTTGTGGTACCTGGCTCAAATGTTGGCATTGATCACTAGGGAGCCAAGTTTGCCTGCAGCTCACTGTCCACAATACAGGTTTGCCATGCACAGTGTGAAACGTTGCATCAGGTCCAATTCCTAATATAGATAAGGCAAGAGAAATTCTGTTGAGATTCATAGGCAGAGCAGTTCATATGCCAAGGATCTGAGGATTAAGAACTGGGATCCTGAGAACTTCTGATTTATTTTGCCTATTTATTTCCAGAACTTGGGCAATTACTTTGAAAAGGTAATTAGCTCCAGTTACAATTTCAAGCCCCCATGGTTAGTGCCGTAGTTACCATTTTTAAAGTACCATTTTACTGTACTTTCTCATTATGCAAAATTAATTTGAGCAGTTATTTTTGTTTACTTTTTTAAAAAATAGAATGCTACAGAACAGATCTGTGTTAAGGTGACACACCACTTGTAAATGTAGAAGTAACACTATATAAGTTACAGTATCCCTCATTATGTTACATTCATAACGTTTATGCTTCAGTTGATGCAAAAGGGAACACATTACAAGAATCTCATTGTTTTAGTAGTTACTTCCAAGCTTTGGGTAAGACACTTTTTAAAAATGTGGTTTTGTAGAAAAGCATGGAAGTCTTGGGTGGGGGGGAAGGGCTATCAGAAATGGAAGCAACAATACGCAAGTGGTCAAACAAGAAGCGGATATTGAGACTTTGTACAATTTCTTATCTTTTTCCATAGCTACAGATTAGCTTGCTCATCTACCTTATCTACCATGGCCTTTCATTCCCTCTCCTTTTTTAAATAAAAACATCTCCCTCTTGCCAAAGTTAACCACAAGTTCTTTGCAGAGCTCTTTGGAACATTTGCAAACATAGTTTCAATGTACATAACTGATACCAAGCTGTCAGCAGTTGGACCTCCTTTTGGTCCTACATTTGTATTTCTGTTTATTGAGTGGGGAGTAAAATGCAGAGGGTGAATATTGTATAGCAGAGGTAGGGAATTTTTGGCCCTCCAGCTGCTTTAGACTCCAGCTCTCAGAAGCTCCAGCCACCATGGCAAACAGTTAAAGGATTATGGGATTTGTAGTCCAAAACATCTGAAAAGCTGGATGTTCCTTGTCCCTGTAATATAGAGACCTCGGGGTACAATCCAAAGTTCATCAGTTCCTTTTATACCATCAGGACTTCATTCAGTCTTCTGTTCTTCCACTTTGCAGGCCCAGCTGGTAGAAGATTTCCGTGCCCTGAGGAAGACAGCAGAGGATATGAATTTATTCAAAGCCAGTCCTGTATTTTTTTCCCTTTACTTGGGCCACATCCTTGTGATGGAGGCTCTGGCTTGGTTAATGATTTCATACTATGGTACCAGTTGGAGCACAACCTTCATCCTTATCATCATCCTCGCAACCTCTCAGGTGAAATTTTATTCTGTATATACTGGTTGTATCATTGGCTAGCTAGTTCATTTGTACATTCAGGTCGCCGCCCCCCCACCCCCATTTACATGGGGATACATTCCCAGACTTACCACAGATATTCAAAACCACATATAATAGCAAACCACTATAGAACACCATAGAATTGCACTGGGGGACCTAGAAAATGCCTAGAGAAGAGGCCTCTCTAGGCATCTGGTGTGACTCTATGGTCAACGTCTGGCAGAAGTTGACCATAGAGTCAGGCTGGAGGACCTCCCAATGCCTAGAGAGACAACCTCCAGCATGACTCTGTGGTCCTCCAGATGCCTAGAGAGACCTTTCCCCGTGACTGCGGGTAAGTGAAACAGCAGGTTCTGATTCTATGTAAACAAGGGGCAACCTGTATTTCAATAAAATTGAATGTTAACCAAACCTCCATGTAGTTACTAAGGAAGAGTGAAACAACTCACAATTTATTAAAAGTTGCCAGCCATTGCCAGAAAGGTTGTGGGGCATCTTCAGCATTACAGCATGCATGGTCCTGTAGGAGTAATGAGTCCAACAAATAAAAATGTATTAAAAAATTCCAGGATCTAGCCCTTTTAAAAGCAATAAAAATATTTTCTTTTAAAAAAAGAGTTAAAAATCATTTACTTTCAAATTCATGCAGAGTGCCACTTAAGAATGCAGACTAAGCTTAATTAACATTTAAAAGTGTATTCAGAGGTCTGTGGTCTCTGAGATCACCCACTTAAATTAGACTCATTACAAAAACAAAGGAGTCAGTTTAAAATGCAAATCAAAAGTTTACTGAAGGGATATCAATCTCAATCTACACACTAAAACAAACTTTTAAAAAAGGGTTCCTAACTAACTAGGAGGATTTAGGGTAGAAAGACTCACCCAGCCCTTTAGCAGTAAGAGGCTGCATGGTGACTTGAAAAGCAAACATCGTGACATGGCATCCATGGCTAGGCTTCCAGCCAAAAAGTAAAGTTTAACTTTCAAAAAGACTTGAACAAAGAGCAATAAAATTTAAATTAGGTCATGTGTTGAATGACCCAGCACTCCAGTTGGGTGGAAGTGCCCAGTGAAATAAGAGAAAGGGAGTTTGGGAGAACAGAAGCATGCAGGGAAAAAAAACCTAGACTTATCTTAGGATGTGAATGAGGTACACAAGATTGCTTTTACATTACAATAATCATTTCCCCACATACTACAGGTCCAAAGCAGACTCAGAAGACAAGCCAGCCTTCCCTTGACTATCATGCACATTTATTAAAATTAACCCTTCCTTGTTAAAGTTTGCTAACACATATTAAAATACAATTCTGCTGGGTACAAAGCACTGAAATAACCCAGAGCATGGCAATTCAAGGTCTTCTGGTCCACATGATGGGGCATCTGGTGACCCAGACCACAGTGACCACAGTGACTACCACTAGCTACTGGTGGATGGTGACTTCAGTGTCAGTGGAGCAGTAACTCCACTTCAGGTTTTAGCAAGTTTGAAGGAGCTCAGGTGCAGAACCCTAAACTCCAAATAATTTACCTTGGATAGCTCCATTAAAGGCATCACAGATCCATGTGGGAACCACCAGGCACAAGTACTGAAGTAAACTGTACACCCAAGAGTGCCCATGCTACTTGTTACTTGGTAATAAGACAGTGGAGGCTAGGAAACAAAAGCATCTGGTAATCAGGACAGGAACAGGGAGAATGGAGTGTATGGACCCAGGATTCTCTGCCCCCCCCCCCCGCATACTTTTATTTGTCACTCCGCAGTAGCACCTTAAGGCAGCAGGAAAAGAGATTCTTGTCTGGTCCATGGATCAACTTGTAAGTGGAAGGACTACAGAGGAATGGACCAATCCAGCCTCTATCCCTGCCACTTGCTCAAAGCCGTTCTGCCCTCTTCTCCAGGAAGAGAGGGCATGATTACAATTTGAAGCTTCAGTTGAGGGGCTCACTACAGTAAAAGCCCAGTCATGTTCCAACTTGAAGTGCAGTGAATAGATGGGCAGGGACTGGATACTGTCCAAGCATAGAAAGCCACTGGAGCAAGAGTCTTGTAGCAGGGCTCAAATGGCATAGAAACTGGGGTTTTTTAAAAAAATAAATAAATAAATAGTGATTTCTTAGGTCTATTTCAGATGTTTTTTCCTCTTCCATCACAGATATAACATCTGTATGGACAAAGTATTATGCAACGCCAATTTGCATGCCAGGCACTCTTCTTTCTAATGCAGTTGACAGAAGCTTTTACTATAGCAGTAGCAGCTGTAAGTGATAGTAATACTTTCCATATTATATTTCATTTTGAACACAGACATCTGGAATTTCACCTACATCAATGTCAGCTCTGCTGATGGCAATGGTGTACAGAAAATAGAGAAAACACTAATGGTTAGACAGGTTTTGATGTAAAGTTTCTGTTAGATGTCTTTTTTCTATTATGGTCATTCTTCTCTCCTCCAAAGGCCCAAGCTGGATGGTTGCAACATGACTTTGGACATCTCTCTGTGTTTAAGAAGTCTAGATGGAACCATATAGTTCATAAGTTTGTGATTGGTCACTTGAAGGTAAGGCTACTTCATTAAGCAAGAGACAATGGCATTAAGGTTACCTTTCTCCTGGAAGGGTTCTTGTGTGTTTAACAGCTGCAGGTGGAAATCCAAGATGGAAACCCCCCCCCCACATGATTAGAAAACACTGGAAACCTGTTGGAATTTCTGCTTGCTTTGCTGTATTAAAGGCACAGGACAAAACTGGACAATCTTCACTGGAAGCCTACTGGGTCACATTTCATTCTTCAGGTGTAAAAACAGTAAATTCTAACCTGTTTTGGATGAGGGTTGTTGTTATTTCCCAGAACATGAAATAAGCAAAAATGAACAATCAGTGTTCAGACTAGTCTTCAAAAAGAATACAGATTGAAAGTTAATGTTAATATGTTAAGAAGAATATCAGGTAAAAAACAGGATACAGTCATTTTGCAAAGTATGAAGCACTTGTGGTCAAACCTATATGGCCAATCATTCTTATTCCTTTCAAGTTTGCTATGGGATCAGGACATAGGCAGCCTTTGTAGGTTCAAAGCCAGCAATAATGTTTCAGGAGAAAATACACTTATTTAACCCAGAAGTGAGGAAAGTTATACATTAAGAAGATAGGAGCTGGAAGATCTAATTGAATCCAAGGTAACTGGTGATAAACATATTTATTTGATTTATATGCTGCCTTTCTCCCAATATGTGACCCATGGGCTAGAGGAGCAAGAGCTCAAGACAAGGAAATCAGATCTCCCATGAAGCCATTGATCAGTTGAAGAGCTGTTGGAGAAAACCAGGGGCTTGTCTAGATGAGAGGCTATAGTGCCGATTCTTGTGCATTATTGCAAATTCGCAGCAACACCCATTTGTCTCCATTGTCTTTTGGCAAAATAAATAGTATGCGAAGCTATCCACATTTGAAGTGCACATGCCTGCATCCTCACCACTGCACAGTTTTTTTTTAAAAAAACTTTAAAGTAAAGGTGTGCAAGTGCGACCTTCTGCTTAAAAAATTGTTTTGATTACCTCAGAGCAGCAAAAAAGTGCACGATCAGCAATGCAGACATCCAAAACGGAGCTTCTGGCCACTTCCTTGCCGGCAAGCCCACCCCCCATGAACGTCTGACCAAACCACTGTCCACTTCACCTCCTCTCCAAGAATGCACAGTGTTCTGAATCAATTGTCTTAACAAGCAGTAATCCGCATTTCCACGCATTATTTTAAAAACATCAGGAAAAGCCACAAAGACTTTTCCCATGTAGTTTTTGGAGTTTTTTGCCCCGCTCCTGAATAGGGCTAATCAACACAGGATCTTGTTGGGACAAAAGGTATTCTCCTCAAATTCTATGAGGAGTATTTTTACCATCTAGACAACTCCCAGGATAGAACCGAGAGTAGTTGCAACTATTTTTTACCCAACAGAAGCAATGTGCTTAGCAGGTGGATGTTCTATAGCTGCCACCAACTGGCCATAAGCAGTTACTGCTAAGAAATACTGACTGGAAACCCTCTTGAGAGAATTAGCAGTTCTAATCCTAGGATCAGAATTTTTATTTTTGTTTTATTATTTTTTATTTTTTTGCTCATGTGCCTTTAGTAACAGCCTAGCACATAGGAAAGTAGGTAGGTGAAGGCTTTGGAGATGAAGTAGCAGGAAACACAGTAGCCATTTCACTGTTTCATGCAAGGTTATTGCAAAAGGCCCAAGAGCAGGAATTGGCACTATAGCATCACCTAACAGAATTGACATTCTTCTGATGGGTATTGATGGATCTCTCTTTCATATGAAAACTCAAAGCTGGAGCCATTGTGCCCATAACATATCAAAATAAAGGCTCAAATCTTTAGGGTTCAGCCACCCTCATCAGAGCTCATTTCTCAATGATTCTCATCACTTTTTCCGAGTGGTAACCTTCCCTGCTTCTGTCTGGGAACAACTGGTTTTCAGCATATGTAAGTAAGACATTGTAACTGCCAGCTATAAACATGGGCTGGACTGAAGGCCTCTTTGTGAAGGAAGACTTTGTGTCCGCCTTTTAAGTTCTTGGAAGCAGTGTTGAACAGCTCAGAGAGCCAACTGCCTCAAAGCCTGTCTTCTCCTGTTTTTTTCTCCCTCCAGCCCTCTTTCTTCTAATTACTTCAGTGACCCTTTGCATGTTTTCTCGTTTATTCTTTTAAAAAAACCTCCTTTCTTTCCTCTGCCTTTGGGCATGGCATCTACTGGGCAGAAGAAGAAGGAGAAAAAGAAGCTTCCCCTGGCTACAAAGCCAGCGAAGGAGCAGTTTTCTGAAGCCTCACTGCCGGTGGAGCTGCTCCAGTAGGCATTGCTAGAGGCTGAGAACGAACCACTCCTCCCGCCTCTGAGCTCTGCTCTGCAGGTGAACGGAGCCTCAGTTGGCCACGGAGCCTCCTCCCTCTTGCAGCTAAGCTTCACTTCATGGAAGAGGAAGGAATAAACGTGACCCAGCTCCCATTTGTCGCCACCCCTGCTGCCCTCCTGACTGGGAAAGCTACAAGGAGAAGCAATCATTCCCCAAACAGGGAAGTACCCGCAAACATTTGGTCTGGGGGGGGCAGGGGCGGGGATGGCTCCGTGGGGGTTTCGGCCCCGGCCCCAGGGAGAAAGGGACAAGAGCCCACCCGGGGGGGGGTGTCCTACAGTCAAAGGGCTAGGCACGGGTGCTTTTCCTAATGACACCATCGTTTTAGAATTGGTTGGAACTGAGTGCGATACGATTTGCACTTCTACACTTTGAGGAAATGGTCAAGGGAAAGCATGTCCTGTGGACAACACCACAGCCCGCTTGTACATATCCAAGCAAGGAGGCAAGAGGTCCCGCTCCCTCCAAAAGGAGGCTCACCTCCTCCTCAGCTGGGTGGAGAGGATGGTAGCCTCCCTATCAGCTTAGCACATCCAGGGCACGGACAACCTGAGGGCGGATTATCTGAGCAGGCACGAGATTCTGCCGAGGGGGTCACTCCACCCCCAGGTATTCAACCAGCTGCAGAGAAAGTTTGGCCAGATATCAGTGGACAAGTTTGTTTCCCCGTCCAAGTGCAAATTCCCCTGGTTCTTTGTGAGGTATCAGGAGCTGGAAGCGGAAGGAATAGATGCCCTACAGTCTCCTTGGTCGGACTGTCTTCTTTACCTTTTCCCTCCTCTTCCGTTAAATCCCCAAACAGTCAGAAGGATAAGAGAGGAAAGAGCTCAAGAGGTCCTAGTAGCTCCGTACTGGCCACAAAGGCCCTGGTTCTCGGACCTAATGGAGATGTCCCTAGAGCAACTGTGGTTCCTTCCTCAGAGGGCAGACCTCCTGTCACAGGGTCCACTGATACACCTGGATCTCCCATGGCTTTGCCTAGCCACATGGAGCTTGAGCATAACCTTTGACTCTGCAGGTATGACAAAGCCATAATTTCCACAATGCTCTCGTCCAGGCACCAATCAATGGCAAGGATTTACAAGGCCACATGGAAAGCTTTTTCTAGGTGGTGCACAACCAGGTGCTTAGATCAAGTGAGTGCGATGGTCAAGCACATCTTGGTGTTCCTACAAAGGGTTTGGACCTGGGTCTTAAACCCAATACATTAAAGAGACAGGCAGCGGCCTTGTCATCAGTCATTTCCCTTTCAAAGGGACGGTCCCTATCCTCTCATCCTCACATCAGGAGATTTCTGAGAGGAGCCACCATAATCTCCCCGTCGGACGATGTGACTCCCTTTTCATGTCCTTCAATCCCACCTCTTTGGGGATGAAGGCCTCCAGGCAGACCAAGCTGGATAAGAGCCTATATCCTATTGGCTTATGATGCTGCAAGGCTCCTCCGTCCCATCAGGGTCTTGGCTCACTCTATCAGGTCGATGGCAACTTTGGTGGTGTTTTTCGACCAACACCCCAATCTCAGAAGTTTGCAGAGCAGCCGCCTGGAGCATGCCATCCTCCTTCATTCGTCACTACAAAATAGACAAGTTCAGAGCCGCGGAGGCTACCTTTGGTCAAAGGGTCTGTCAGGGAAAATGAGTGTTGCAGTTAAAATCCATGAGACCCTGAAGATAATTTTATCACCAGGCAAAAGGAGCCAGCTAGTCTTGCTGGAGATCATAAATCTGTCAAATTGGCAAATTTGAGCCTAGCCTCTCAAGGCTAAGCAAACAAATGGAGATGGGGCGAATTGCTTTCGTTTCTGGTTGCTGACTGAGTGTTTTGTAAGCATTTTATTATAAAGGGAGGGAAAATTCCAGTGTGTGTAAGCTAAGTTGTATTTTTCTTGTTAGTCTGAAGAAAGCTTTGGAGAGGCACAGAAGCAGAGATGAATGCTCTGTGTGTTAACTGTTTAACTTGTTAAGTTTAAAAATAAAGCTATAGAAGACTTTTGGACTCTATTGGATTTTTACCAGAAGTATGCAACCCTTCTGCTCAAAGCTCACGTTTCTGTTGAAGCTCTGCTAACCGTCCCACTGCCTTGCCAGGGCAAGTGGGCATTGTATAACGTGACAGGGTCCTCCAAGACCTGTCCAAGAGGTTATTCAGGATTTGTCACATCTGACTGGGCAATCGCTCCCACCTTTGGGGTTTTTTTCTAGTGAAGCTTGGGTACATCCCAAGTGTAAGGATTTTTGGATTCCTCCTCTCACCAACACAGAGAATGCCACTTTGGTACTTACCGTGAATGTGCATTCTGGAGTTGGTAGAGAGGAGGAACCTGCCCCTCCCTAGCGGCTGCCCGTCTGACCTGGCTCTCAGGGTTTTCTAATTTCTGAATCTGGGATCAGCTAGCAAAGAACTGAGTTTTGTGAGGGCTAGGAAAGGGGAGGAGCCAACAGTCACAAGACCAGTTTTAAAAAGTTTCTCCTGCCTCTTCTGTGGGTGGTGAAGGAAATTACCCAAGTGTAAGGATTTTCGAATTCTTCCTCTCTACCAACCCCAGAATGCACATTCATGGTAAGTACCAACGTGGCATTCTGCACAAGGGCAATTGAGAGTCAAATCCTAAGAAGAAAAAGGAGCCAACATCCCCCTCCCTCACATTTCCTTTAACCATATTCTTTACTATCTATTACATAATGAAACTACTACCCTTAACTGGAATAGATCCACTGGTTCACTGTGATTTATGGAAGTGTTGAAATATCATTCAATAATTGAGTAGGTGGTTCTGCTTTTGTTGGGAGTAGCAGTTGGCTTTAGGCTGTTATATTTTTAGAGCTAGGTTAAATTTTCTGCAACAAATAGGGCAGGGGGACAGTTATTAGATAAGTACATGCTTAAAATTCACACCTGCCCACCCAACATTGTGTAATAATGGCTCCTTAGGATCTTATATGAGCTGTGTAAAGTGGGATAAACACAACATGGAGAGAAAGGAGAGAGAGGTGTTGAGACTGTCATGGTTGCCTTGGCTGATGGCCGTTGCCTGAGCATCGACAGGGGTAGTGTGACCCTGTTGGTGCTACTGGATCTCTCAGCGGCTTTTGACACAATAGATCATGACATCCTCTTGGATCGCCTGAGAAGGCTAAGAATTGGAGGCGCTGCACTGCAGTGGTTCTGTTCCTTCCTCTCGGGCAGATTCCAGAGGGTGATGCTCAGGGACAGTTGCTCTGCAAGGAAAGAGCTTAATTGTGGCATCCCACAAGGTGCCATCCTGTCCCCGATGCTATTCAATATATATATGAAGCTGCTGGGAGAGATTATCTGGAGGCATGGGGCGGGGTATTACCAGTACACTGATGACACCCGGATATATTTCTCCATGCCTCAAACTTCAGCTCTGACTTCAGATGGTATCTCTTCTCTTAATGATTGTCTTACGGCAGTAATGGACTGGATTAGGGAAAACAGATTGAAGCTGAATCCAGATAAAACGGAGGTACTCACAGCAGCCACAGTAGCCCAGTAGCCCTGAACCCAGGCATTGGGATACAATCTCCACTCCTGGATGGGGTAACACTCTCCTCCAAAAACTATGTTCGCAGTCTGGAGGTGCTCCTGGACCTGTCGCTCCAGATGATGAATCAGGTAAATGCGACGGTCAGGAGTGCCTGTTATCAGCTTCAGCTGATACGCCAGCTGCGCCCTTTCCTGGAAGTCAGGGATCTTGAGACTGTGGTACATGCTCTGGTAACCTCCCGTCTTGCTTTCTGTAATGCACTCTACATAGGGCTACCCTCGTGCTTGGTCTGGAAACTCCAACTAGTACAGAATATGGCAGCCATACTGGTCTCGGATACATCCAGAAGAGACCATATAACAGCGATCTTAAGATCACTCCACTGGCTGCCCATAGTTTCCAGGCCCAGTACAAGGTATTGGTTATCACCTTTAAAGCCCTAAATTTGGGACCACCTCCTTCCATATAATCCTCTCTGTGCACTCAGGTCCTCTGAGAGGAATTTGTTACAACCTTTAAAAACTAGGTTTTTTTCAACCTCCCAGAGGGCCTTTTCGGCTATTGCTCCCAGATTATGGAATGGCCTGCTGGATGAGATCCGTTATATCGCCACTCTAAATAGCTTTTAAAAAGCTCTTAAGAAATCTAGTGTTTCCAATCTTGCCACTGTCCATTGTTTATTTCATAGAATCATAGAATTGTAGAATTGGAAGAGACCACAAGGGCCATCCAGTCCAACCTCCTTATATTTATATTTATTTTATTTTTATTTTTGTATTTTTAAAGTATGTTTTAATTCTTAAATTATTTAATTGTATTTTAAGTGGGGGTGGGATTGAGGGTCTGGATGCATATTTTAATTGTTGTAAGCCGCCCTGATTGCTTTCCGTAGAGGGATATAAATAAAATTTTATTATTATTTATTATTTTTAAAAAATGTTTGTTAGTGCTGGAAGGGTATATGAGCTAAAAGAAGAGAGTTCAAGGAAGAAAGAGAAATTGAGTAAAAACCAAGAAAGGGCAACAGAAGGCTGCAGTGGAGCAGCTGAAGAGAAAGATTAGGGAAAGCAGCAGAGTAGAAAAGAGGAGGTGACAGAAACAGCAACCTTCAGCCAGTGTGGATTAGCCAGATTTGCCAGCTGAGGCCAGCATGAAGATTCTGTGGGAGCAGTGGAAGTCACTACTGCTGTTATAGCAGGAGCACAGTAATTGCAGTTTCCTGGGGTTAAAAGTTAAAATAGTTTGCATTTGTTCTGTGCATTTCAATTGTTGGCATAAATACCCTAAAGGCACCAGATCCCATCTGATTTTGGAAGCTAAGCAGGATCAGCCCTGGTTAATACTTGAATAGGAGACGACCAATTAATACCAGGTGCTGCAGGCTATATTTCAGAGGAAGGAACTGGCAGAACCACCTCTGAGTATTCCTTGCCTAAGAAAACCCTATGAAATTAATGGGGTCACCATGACTCGAAGGCCTATACACACACATTTAAATTGCTATTGCCTGGAAATCTCAAAGGTATTTTTTTTTCAGTTTTTTAAAAGTTCTTGAATTATTGTCCATCTACCCTTCTCATCATGCTTTTAGAACCTGGGGTTCTAAATACAGATACTTGTTGCTGGTACACATATAGCCCCAAACTGTTTTTTTCTCTATCGTGGTGCAACCAGGGAAAAGGAAGCTGTATTGTTCAAACTGAAGGAGGGGTGAAAGTTCTTCACTTCAAGCTGTCTCCCAATGTCAGTTGGGAATGGCAGCAGAACTCTGAGTGAAGACTTGATTAGAGACTTCCATCATTTTTTCCATAGTTCACACAAATATTGTTCATATTGGATACCCATTATTAACATTACAGTCTCTTTTTATGCACATGAATGGTTTTTAGAAATCATGTTGACAGAAATCCAAGATGTCCATGGACTTTATGCATGTTTCTACAGGGTGCCTCAGCAGATTGGTGGAATCATCGGCACTTCCAGCACCACGCTAAGCCCAACATCTTCAAGAAAGATCCAGATGTGAATATGATGCATCTCTTTGTTCTGGGAGATACTCAGCCTGTTGAGGTAAGATGAGAGGTTGTGAAGTCAAGTTGTGTTTACACTGCATCATTTTGTTTCCAAGATTTTGGATCTGACTGGTCTGTTGTAATAAAAACAGAACAGTAAATCTAATATAGGTCTAAATATCTTAATCCTGTACGATCTTGGAAACTAAGCAGGGTCATGCCTGGTTAGTACTTAGAAAGGAGGCTGCCAACAAATACGAGGTGCTGTAGATTGTGGCAGGAAGGAACTGGCAAAACCACCTCTTGAGTATTCCTTGCCTAAGGAAACTATGAAATTCATGGGATTGCCATAAGTCAACAGGCATATATAATACACACACACAGTAAAAACAGTAGGGTCTTGGACAAATAGAGTGGCACATCATTTTTTTAATGGTCCAGACCTGATTTTCCAGATTTTGTGAATGTGTTCCTATTTTGTCGTATACAGCTTTTTTGGTGACAAATGGATATTTCTAGTAAACAAGTGGTGTCCTGCAGTCTGTGGCATAATAGTGCTGAAACAGTTCCAGACTTGGTGGAGACATGAATTAAACTATTAAACAAAGGGCACAGAGTTATGTGTTGGCCTCTTATAATTTCACCAGGCAGCAAATTGCATTCATGTATGGAGTTTATCAGAATTACTGCCAAAATACTATCATTTTTCCACACTGCAAAAAGATTGTTTTTTTCTGCATGGCCAAAAACACCCCCTGGCCAAAACCACAAATCAAGTCTGGAAGGTAACTCTAAGAAAAGCCGATTGCCTGCTTTTTGACAGAAATGCTGAAGTCTTCACAGCAGTCAGCTTTTTAATTGACTTACAAGTACTCCTGTTACTAAATTATTTCCCATATATGTACACCTGGGCCTGTAATTAACATCTATTCATTTGCTGGCAGGGCAATATATACTGAGACAGCATACCTCCAGATGGTTTGCCATAACAACAAAGTTGGAAAGTCCTTAGTCTAAGAAAACAACATTTTCATATTATACAAGTAATTACATTCAGCTATTTCTCAAGTTCTAAGAAAATATGTGTTCTTCATGATCTCTGTGACTCACACAGATGGTTGAGTCTATGCTTGTGCAGCTACATCTTCAGAAACTTCTAGAGCTAAGCTAAGCAGGCCTCTAGGTTGGCGCCTCACCCTCCTTCCACTACACATAATTTTGATATCTTCCCACCTAGTAGCCTCAGTTCCTTTTTGTTTTGTGCTAATGACAACAGGAAAATCTCTTTCTTTTGTAGGTAAGAAATAAAGGATAATCAAGTATAATCCTTGGGTGCTTGGATAATTCCTGTGAACAATCCAGGAATACTGCAGCAGTATGTTGCCCTTGTTTTTGGTTATGCTTTTGAGACACATGTTTCTTCTAAACCAGAAGTGCAGCAAGTTTCAATTACTAGACACAAATAAAAACAGTGTTCAGTCAAGATCCTTTTCATGATTTATACCAGCTGGAAATCCATGTCATGGTTGTCACAACAACTCTTGAGTTTCTAACACATACCATTATGGGGTGTTTTAAGGGCAAGCTGTAAAAAAGAAAGAAAACACCCCACCCCAGCTTCAAGACTAGTACATTGAATATTTTAATGGCCATGTGGAAATTTTTGAAATCATAGTATTTGTGAAGGTTTTAAGCTACCCCAGGAAGAAAAGGAAAAAAGCATAGTAATGGCTCAACCTGGTTTTCTATCACAAAGAAATTAAGTTGAGACGTAATCTGACAAATGTGAGCAAAGTGTGATACCATCAGATACAAAATACAGATTCAGTGATTTGCCTTTTTTGCCTGTGAGACCAAGGTTCATTCATTCTTTTTTGGCATGTTTTGTTAAAAGTGGCCATTTTTACCAAGTACAGAACCTACTCAAAACCTGGGGATGAACCAAACTCACAATAGACATATCCAGGTGTTCTTTCGTTCTGTAACACTCTTTGATTGTTCTTTCTAGAGAGCAGACTGTTCTCAAGCAACAGTTTGCTCAAACAAAACAAATAACAGAGTAAGGCCAGTCTTCAGTACTGGGTCATTTAGAAACTGCTAAGTGGGTTTGCAGGGGAGGAATTGTGTCCTTGTTAATTGGTACCTGCATTTGCTTATTTTCCTTTCCCCTTCCCATTTATTATTCTTTTTATATCATGTTTCCATTTCCAGAGTGTTTCCATCTCTGTTTAAGCATGTAAAAAAAAAAGTGAAGTCTGTTAGAAGTAATAAATAATTATATAAACGGGGGTGGGGAATTCTTGAGTCAGAAACAGAAAGTGATGAAAGTTCATTTTTCCCTCTATAGCCGAAGACACTGGCACATCAACATGTTGGCCATTGTTCAGACGTCAGGTGCCAATCTAATTTAAGCATAAAATTTTGCATGTATTTGTCCTTGACCAAAGAGTAGCAGTCAGTTTGGGGCAGCCTACTCAACAAGTATTTTTCCATCTACCAACATTTTTCTCTGTGTATCATTTAAAAAGGAAAGTGCATCATTCCATTCCTTTACTTCAGATGCTCAAATCCTCCAAATCACCAGTGTGAAAAGTGTGGTCCTGGGACCCCATGCAGACTCCAAGGCTGTTTTTGCAGCCTACAACACTTCAGAATTCCCAGACCATCCTTTTTTCTGGCCAAAAAAATGGAGGTCCCCAGTAGTGACAATTTGCCTTTACATTGCAATTTCACATTGCTTTGTAGGGAGCTGCAGAGCTGCATAACATTAAAATTTACCTGTTCAAATTTACCTGCTCATTCTTTTGTTTGTGGGGGTGGCATTTATGGCATTCATCTTCTGGATATTCCTGGGGCAGAAAGTTGGCCCTTGGGAGGAGTTTTTCTCAGACCATGTGGGGCAGTTGTCCATCTGTCACTAAAGGCAATATTAGCCAAAAAAAAACAAAACCAAAAAACCCTCCATTATTTGAATTGAGGAAAGCCAGAAAGGAATGGTACAGAGCTCAGGAGAACCTGACTCTACAGAACTATCTTTCAGACATAACAATCCCAACTTGCTTAACTATGATTAGGAAGCCAAGAGTGAATGAGGACTGGATCCGTGTGCGCCTTCTTAGCTCCTTTCCTCCCATGCCAACTGGGCACAAAAACCTCTGTTAAACCACAATCCTAGAATTTAAGACCAGGATCAAACTGTTGATTTTAAAATGTTGGTTCGTAAACTGACATGAAATTGCAGTTCCTTGTTTCAGACATGACTACGAATTAACTAAGATTGAAGCTGAAATGGAACTGGAACCTATTCATACTATACAGTTATAATGCAGTTACTCCACTTTAACTGCCATAGTTCAATCCTGTGGAATCCTGGGGTTTATAGTTTGCTGAGGCACTTTCTGGGCTGAGAATTTTAAATGCCCCTCCCTAAACTGCAAATCCCAGGATTCCATAGGATGTTGCCATGGCAATTAAAGTAGACTATAACTCTATAATTGTATAGTGTTAATGGGCCCCTGGAAGGAGGGGAAGGACACAGATCTGTTAAGCTGGGAACATCACATCTGAAGAATTATCTCAAATAAAAGCTTCTTAATTCCTGTATAAACTAGCATATTACATTATCTAATGAGTAATCCTTCTTGTTGTTATGTGCCTTCAGGTCAATTCTGACTTATGGTAATTCTGTCATAGGGTGTTCTTTGCAAGATTTACTCAGAAGGTTTGCCACTGCCATAATCTAAAGCAAGAGTGAGCAACTGTGGAAGATTAGAGGGCCACATTAGCCCACCAGGAGATCTTGGAAAGCTGCACCCCCTACTGCACTTGCTTCCACTAAAAACAAAAACAAATTTTGCTTGCTATTGGGGGCATGGGGAGAAGCATGCTGGTCCCCTAGGTGACATTTTGAGGCATCTTTGGAGAGATTTTACAAAATTTCATTTTGACCCCTAGATGTCCAAATGTAGTGGAAATCCTATCCATGCCCCCTAGAGATAATTTTTGGGCATTTTGGTGCAATAAAACCTTTCTTGGAAAAAAAATCTTTTTTGACCCCCGAGGGCCACAAAAACAGCAGTCAGGGGGCACATTTGGTCCATGGGCTGCATTTTGCCCACTTCTGCTCTAAAGCTTGAGAGAATGACCTGCCCAAAGCCAGCTGAGTGGATTTCCATGGCTGAGTGGGGATTTGAACCCTGGGCTTCCAGAGTCCTAGTCCAACACTCAAACCACTACACCACACTAGCTCTCTTGTGGTTAACCTTACCTTTGGCATACTATGAATGGACTTCTGGACTCTTTTTGGAAGTTTTCATGGTTGCTGGTTTACATTTCTTTGGGTAGAGAAATTCGTGGAGATCAGCTCTATCAGCAGCTTTCAGATCTAATAGGTAAATGGAACCTCCAGCTTCAAAGTGTTTCACTGAATACCTTTTGGCCTTACAGGTGTTTTGGCCTAAAATGCCCCCCTCAGCATGGCCAATGGTAAGGATTGTGAGAGGTGTAGACCAAAATATCTCAAGGGCCAATAGTCCTCTTAACCCTGTGGGAATAAGTGATCTCTGAATAATGCAGTTTGTAATTCATTATACATATGGCTTGGGTTCAGACCATTTGAAAGACCACATCTCCGTATATGAGCCTGCCTAGGGCCTAATCCACACTACACAAATAATCCAGTTTGAAACTGAATTATTTGTCATGGCTCCTTCCTATTGAATCCTGGGATTTGTGGTTTTTTCAAAGTCTTTAGCTTTCTCTGCCAAAGAATTCTAGTGCTTCACCAAATGACAAATCCCAGGATTCCATAGGAAAGAACCATGGCAAATAATCCAATTTCAAACTGGATTATTTATGTGGTGTGGATGTACGCTGAGTTGAAAGATTCTCAGGTGAGGGCTTTCGCTCAGTCCCATCACTGTCACAGGAAAAAGTCTTCAAGGTGTCTGCTCCAAGGCTATGGAATTCCCTCCCATGTGAAGCTGGGTTGGCCCCATCTCTGGTCCCTTTCTGCCAGTAAGCAAAGACCTTTTGTTTACCCAGACTTTTGACTGTTAGCTGGCTTTTGCTGATATTTTTTTAATTGAGGTGTGCTGTATTTTTGTCATCATTACTATGTTTAAAGTGCCTTTAAAACTGTTGTAACTTTTCTTTATCTGTATTTAACTGTATTTTGTTTTAACTTATGAGCTGCCAATTGGTCCCATATTGGGAGAAAGCTGGGAAATAAATACAATCAAATACAATAAAATAAGTACAGTAATTGTACTTTTGGAGTAAGAGAGTTACAATACAATCCTGTGCATGTATACTGAGGAGTATGTCCCACACTTCACCAGAGCCTACTTCTTAGTAAGCGTGCATAGTGTTTCAGTGTTGTTTAGAACTGCAGCCTGAACAACTGTTTTTAAAGATGTGTTGGTGCCGTTTTCACCTATCCCATATTGAATTTCAGAAATTAAAGCATTTGATTGTCAAAATACGTACTCTGAAGGAAATGTTTAGTAAGCATGTCTTGCAGAACCATATTAGTTATTCAGGAATCCTTGAGCTAAATTGTTCTTGAAAGCTTCCGTTGACCAATTAATGCAATAATGTTCATATCCAAACACACACATATGCAGAAAGGTATTTTTTACAAGCTTAGAAACCCACTGGAATTTAGTGGAGGCCAAGAAGTTACAGGAAGGGGCAACTGAGGTCATCAGGAGCATAAAGCATCTTTCTGATGAAGCAAAGCTTTTGGTTGGTGCCTTCCAAGACAGAAAAGGAAACAAGTAAGCAAGATGTTGTTCTATACAACGGTCATTTGTTTGATGGGGTTGAAAACAGAGAAACCACTCTCTGAAAATACAAAATATAGATTCACATCCATGAAGGCAAATGCCACAGTGAATCTGTTTGCCTTTAAGGTGCCACAGGTTTATGCTGTGATTGCAGGAACTGAAGGATACACCTACCTTTCTGGAAGAGAAGGTATCCACTGTTTCTTCACACCATATATAATTAATTTACAGAATTTATTACCATAGGATATTTTATGGTCACTGGCCTATTCAGAAGAATGAGGAAAATTAGATGGAGTAGACATTTACCAATGGCTGTTATCTACAATAGCTAGAAATTAATTTGTAGATCCAGAAGTAGGATACCTCTGTTTATTACATACATAATGTGAGTAACAGGAGTTGGGACTCCTCATCATCTTATTGTGAGCTTCCTTACGGTTCTTAACTAATCATGGTGGACACATAGTGCTGGGCTAGATTGAATTTTGGACTGACATCACAGCAGCTCCTTTGTTCTCACACCTAACAGGCCAGGATGTAATTTGGGAAGGGAAAGGAATTCTTGATATACAGTTGTCCCTTCATATTTGCTGGAGTTTGGTTCCAGGACCCCCATGGATACCAAAATCTGTGACTACTCAAGTCCCATTATATGCAGTGGCATAGCAAAATGGTGTCCCTTATATAAGATGGCAAAATCAAGGTTTGCTTTTTGGAGTATTATGTTTTTAAGAATATTTTCAAGCCGTGAATACTTAAATTCGTGGATACCAAATCCAAGGATACAGAGGGACAACTGTATTTTCAATTCATTTCAGAGGTAGGCCCAGGTTACCTTGCATTTATCTTGGGATCTAAATATTTAGTCTTTTATTTATATTAGAAAGAAAGAAATACTTAGAGAGCTGGGTGCTATAAAATGCTATGTTATATCCATGGAAATTTCCCCCACACCATATATGTATACATTTGTCCATAGTTATCTGGTCTGTTGTACTTCAGTTGGTCATGTTGGGTGGGCTAAATATAGGAAATGAAATTCTCTTTATTCTTCTAAGAAGACAAACATTGACAAATCCTAGTACTCAGAGGAATACACTAAGAAATGAACACACTGTTAACCTTGTTCCTGTTTCACAAAATCTCATGCTTCTCAGTCAGTCACAATTAGTCTTCTGCTCATCTGATACACTTCTACTGGTTTACAATTCTAGCTAATATTTTTTTCAGCCGGTATTTCTTATTGGCCTAAGTACAATAATAACTGCTTCTTACCGTCTGTGATTTTTCCTCCTTGTTGCTTAGGAGTTATATTAAGCTATGGCATTCTTTTGAAATATTTCAGCAAAAATGTTATACCACATTCCTGCATTTCTCCTAGGAATTCAGGCTTTTGTAGTTGTTGTATGCCTTCAAGTCATTTCCAGCTTATGGTGATCCTAGGAAGAACCTATCACAGGATTTTCTGAGGCTGAGTGTGACTTACCCAAAGTTATCCAGTGGGAAGTCGAAGGCTTTCATAGCCGGCATCCATAGGTTTTCTGTGGGTTTTTTCTGTTCCAGAATACAGCCTCACAGCCTGGGGCGGGGGGGGGGACACAGAAAATCATCCAGTGGGTTTCTATAGCTGAGTGGGGATTCAAACCCTGGTCTCCTGAGTCGTAGTCCAACATTCAAACCACTATACCACACTGACTCCATGGTTTGAGTTTGCCCCATTTTTTTATCTTTACAACAACTCTGTGAGGTAGATTATTCAGAGAAATAGGGAATGGCTACATGGTTGCAATTTTCAGAATAATTATATGTTTCAGTCAGATTTTGGTTAAAACTGTTGAATTAAGATGGTTGTTTTGATTAGGTATTGGCAAAAAGCTGCCCTTAATTTGTTTGGTGAGGTTTTGAGCAACATATCCAAAGTTATGAAGTTGTTTCTGCTCCTTTAAATCTTTTAGCAGCAGCTGTTGGCAAAGTTTTGTCATTATGAAGCTGTCATTATTAAGCTAGATTTCTGACAGTATTCCATTGATTTTAGAGAGATTCTGTAATGCGGGGGGAGTGCCCATTCCTTTAAATTAATTCCCTCAGAATTACCTCCCCCAAATTACTCTTCTACAGCATCTCTTGTGACACTTTCTGAAGGCCAAAAGGGGTTGGATGACAGGGTCATAGATATTCTTAGTTTTGTGGAGCTTGAGCCCTTGTGAGATAGTCTTAACTCTGGTCCAAAAATTGCAACTTTTTGAGCATTGAATTGATACTTAATTTTCTCTGAAACATTTTAAATCAACCTTGCAAACAGCCTGATAAAAATTAGTAATCTGTGGATTTTTTTAAAATCTTGCCCACCTAGTAACACAGACCCTTCTGTTGGTCTAAAGGAGGAGTAGAAATAATGTACCTAAATCCTCCTTAATTGGTTGTTAGGAAGCAATTCTCCCTTGTCAGAGTTGCCCAGGAGAGTGGTTGTTTAACAGTACAAATGCATGCATGCCTTATTCAGAAATAAGCCCCTATGAGTTAAAGGGGGCTTATTCCTGAGTAAAAAAGTATGTATAGCACTGCAACCCTTAAAACCAGGTCATAAATATTAGTGATGCCAGTAGTTGTGATGATAATCAAGAAAGAGAAAGAACATGTTTTCCCTTGTGAAAATGTTCTAACCCATGGGGTTAAATAGCCAAGACAACCCTGTCTCTATTTATTAGGTGATTATTTATAAATTAATGAGGTACATACTTAGATAATTTTCAAAGCAGAAAGCCTTCATAAAGAAGCTAATGATTTCAACCTATATATGGAGTAGTTAAAATTATTTGAAAAGTCAGTATAGCAAACAATACAAATAAACAGCCGTTTAAAATATGAGTCCAATGATCAAATCCATTAGATGGCTCTCTGGCAGTGGCATGGGAACATATCTAAAAATCATAAGCAGAGACGGGTTGGTAAAATCTCCCCAGGGTATAAATTCCATACCCAGGGAACTAAGTACTGACAAGTTTTCCTTCCTTCCTTTCTTTCTTTTTTCAGTATGGAAGAAAGAAGCTGAAATACTTCCCTTATAACCGGCAGCACGAATACTTCTTTTTTGGTGAGTGTTTTTCATTTTCCCTCCATATTCCTACATATAGAGAGGACAGGGGTCATGTTTATAATTTCTTTGTGCTTAAACATAGCTGTTTGGGGGGAAATTATTTATTTAATTTAATTTTAAATTAAATTTATTTTATTTATTAATTTATGTCCCACTTTTCTCCCATATGGGGCCCAAAGCAGCAACCCCCTTCCCCCCTGTCTAGGTATTAAGTTCTCCCACCCACACCCTCTACATATTTAATGTGCAGATATAAGGCTGTCCCTTTCAAGTTTCCAGGGCATTACATATTTGTTTG
The DNA here is from genome assembly GCA_030847615.1 of Gambelia wislizenii. Lineage (NCBI taxonomy): Eukaryota > Metazoa > Chordata > Lepidosauria > Squamata > Crotaphytidae > Gambelia > Gambelia wislizenii. The sequence continues at coordinate 344,496,874 of JAUMIR010000001.1, forward strand.
TTTGTTTGTTTGTTTGTTTTAAAAAAACCTCTCAAAACTATGCTATTTGTACTTCACCTGATTCTTTATATTTTCAGAACTCCATGGTATCATTTTATTTACATTCTCCAAAAAGTGTAAGGCAGCATACATGCCAGCCCCCATTTTATCTTCACCTAGTTAGCTCCATAGCCAAATAAGGATCTGAACTTGAGATTCAAGAGTCCTAAGTCAACACTCTAACCACTATATTACATTGACTGTCTTGGTTTGAATAATGAAGGCGGGTGTTGGGGGGAGACTCTAGAACTCCACCTTAGGCTTTTTGTCTTTGTCCTTGAAATTAAAGAAAAGCAAATGAATGTAAGAGCCGATTTCATTGTTCAGAAAAAGTGACTGATAAGTTTTGTGGGTACAGTCAGGTGTGTCATTTTCTTAATATGGATTTCAAAAATTCTGTGGCCATAGAAAGCTTAAAATGTCAAGGAAAAAACTAGGCTACAGCTCTTCTTTCTGAGGTCCTGCTTTTTCACATGCAGGGCATGTTTGACATGTGTTATATTTGAACATGGAATCACCCACCTGTGTATTCTGAATCAATTGAGTCCCAGACAGGTGGGTTGTTTTATTCTGAATGTTAGACCCGGATATAAGTAAAAGCTGTAGTTCTTTCTGTAATGGATTGATTGAAATGTTGGACAGACCACAGATCAAAACAGACTCTCTTGTGGTCACTATACTCCAGACTTCATTTTCACTTTTAGGTAGTTACTTAGCCTTTAGCCGCCTTTTTTATGCTTCATGCTTTGCCTTCCTCCTCTAATCTTCTGATTTTCCTTTCAGTTTTTCCACCACTCCTCATTCCAGTTTACTTCCATATGCAAATCTTCACGACCATGTTCAAACGCAAGTTCTGGGCGGTAAGTGAAAGATTCCCCTCTCCATGCCCCACATTTTCTTCATTAAATTCCATGTCACTGGAGCCAAAGGCTCTCGACAAGATCTTATTGTGGGGAGGCAAAGAGGCATCTCTCTGCATTTTGTGTAGACCCAGGCAGTAGAGTAAGGGTGAAGGAGGAGCACCACCCATACCATGTAACCTCTTCCTTCTCTCCCTAGGACTTGGCCTGGGCCTTCAGTTATTACATACGCTACTTCATAACATACATCCCATTTTATGGAGTTATTGGATCCATGTGCCTCCTCACCTTTGTCAGGTAGGAGAGAGAAACGACCCCCATCTTTCTGAAGCCCTTCCTTCCAGCAGTGGGATGATGACATCACAACTGGGAAGAGCTTTCAGTGTAGCTTAATCATGTTGTTGTCATGTAGTGCCCTTTCACTCCTCCTAAATCTTTGCCTTGGTCATCCAGCCTCAGTCTGCTTTCTTTCTGCCTGCTGTCTTTGTTTCATTTATTTATATCCCATTTTCAGGGTATACATTTTTCCAAGGTGGCTTACAAGTAACCAAAACATGCATTCATAAACTTACAGTAACAATATTTTGAAATTATTATTATTATTATTACTATTACTATTACTATTATTATTATTATTATTATTATTTCTTACCTGCCTCTCCCTATGGATCCAACAGTTCATAAAAATCGGAAGTGTGGTAGTAGGAATCCCTGTGTGGGAAAGGAGGGGGGCAGCACAGCAGGAGCCTGCTCTGAGATGATTTTTGTTTGCCTGTCTGTGCCTCCCTTCTCTCTCTCAGGAAATTAAATGGCAATAGTCCTAGGAAGGTGAGAAGGGACATACTGAGGTAGTTTTCACACCTTCCCCCTCCCATTCTGGAATTCTCAGTGAATCTTTCTCACTTGACCTTATTTTTTCTTCATTTAAGGCAATTTTTTTCTTCATTTAAGGCATTTATTTATTGCCTCTCGACCCACTAGAGCCCTTCTATGTCATCTTCTCAATTAGCTCTCTCTTTTTAAAAATATCATTGTTTTACTAGCACTGGATTTGAGGTGATGTGAAGACAGTACAGAAGTTCTGTCTCTCCTACATCTGTGGTGACCTGTCCAAGCATGCAAGTACTTATCACTTGATGCTACAGCTGGGAGAGGCAACTTCTTCAAGTCTGGAGGGACACACACAAATGTGCAGAGGGCCAGGGAGGGATATACCTCCCATCAACCCCACATAAAAATGCTTTACAGGTCACTCCCCGTATCCATGGGACATATGTTACTGGACCGTTTATAAGTGAAAGTGTGGATAATAGCAAACCCTATTAAAATAAAGAACTTCTGGTACAAATATACCATAGAGGTGCATTGGAGGACCTAGTGATTCCTAGACAGGACACCTCTCTAGACATTTTCGAGCACAACTCCATGGTATGTGTCCCTATTTTTTTCAGCCGTAGATAACTGAAACTGCAGATATTGATTCTGCAGATATGAGAGGCGACCTGGTTTTTTTTTTAAGGGGGGAAATCCCCCTTTCAGTGCCCTGTAGGGAGAAATTTCTCCATTTTTGAGAGTTCCATGTTTTGCTTTAGGTTCAGGAGAATCCCTTTTCCAAAACAAGAAGTAACTGGGAGTCACTTCCTGTTTAGGTGGAAAAAAACAAACTTGAAACAGGTGAAGTCCCACTATGACAAAATTGGTCCCCCAGCCCCTAGAGGGTTTTTGCAGGGTCCGTGAAAACAGTGTTTTTTTTTTTTAAAAAAAAACCTTACAAAAATGAGTGGGGGGTCCCCAGAGAGGCTAATTGGCCACCCTTTGCTAACCACATGATACAGCTATCAGATGAAGAAGCAGGCATGTATGGGTCAGGCTTATACATTTTCTTTTGCTGTGATTGTGACTGTCACCATTGTAGAATCTTTTTGAATTTTCCAGTTTCACTCTTTCTACTGTTGCTGCCAGAGAGGAAGTCTGTTCTGACGGTGGACTGTTATTTTACAAGAGTTTTTCAAAGCTGTAGCTTGTCCTCATTGAGCTTAATAAAATTAGTTGAAACAGGGATTTTATTTGAACTGTTTTAGTAGAGCACAAAGGCCATAATTCCACTTCACTGACTGTTGTCCTGCCCATTATTACTACTTAATAAGTCCAGATTTATGAGGTTGAATCCTTGTGTGTATGTATCTTTTCTTTTTTTAATAAAGGTTTGTGGAAAGTCATTGGTTTGTTTGGGTCACACAGATGAATCATATTCCTATGGAAATTGACTATGAGAAGCACAGAGACTGGCTCAGTGCTCAGGTAAAGTTTTCTAGTCTTATACACAAAATCCACAAAAGAGCAATGCTTTTATTGGCCATCATAATGCAGAAAACATATCATGCAGGCTTTTGAAGCTTCTCTGGCTTCTTAATCTGGCAAAGGTGTTAAAAAATCATATAGGACATGACGATGTTAGAGTCAGAGACCTACATTTTGTCTCAGACATTATTTCTGTTGTCAGTTAAGATGGCCTTGAGGGATTTCAATGCAGGTAGAGGCCACCCCTCTTCTTGGCCATGTGGGGACCAGAGACAAAGGGCAATAAAAGACAGGTAATACAAATTCAGCTCCATTGGCAACAGAAAAGTAACTTCCCTTGAGATCCAGGCTGCCCCTGTCCTGTGCGACAGTAACTGCCCCTTTCTTAGACAGAAAACATTGAATTTCTCAAGAAGTCCCTGTACATGTAGAAAAACTTTTAGGTGCTATATAGGTAAAACTTTCTAATTGTCCAAATGAAAGCATTTTTTCCTTTGTTGGAGGTAGAAACCCCAAAGAGTTAAGTCCCAGTCCAATAGCTCCCTCTTGTTAAAGTTTCCCCTGTTGCAGCAAAATTTGGTGTTGGGGAACACGTTTAGTGGTAGATGTGCTGCCCATGCAGAAAAATACAACAAAATTCAAAATTTTCTAGTCTTAGTTATTGAACCCTGAGTTGTGTAGTGTGAGTTTCTGAAACTGTATGCATGCTTCAGCAAAGGAAGGTAGAAGTGGCTGTGGTAGGGTTTTTAAGTAAACATGCATGATTGCATTGAATTCTTTGCACAGTTCTTAAATCATGTCACACTGGAGTGGAAAAACATTTTAAATCAAATCACTGTAAAGATTGGTGTCTCTGTCCTTTTCTCAATTGAAGGCAAGCTTTTTAACAATAGGCTGGATGGTGATGGCAATGTTTACTCACTAAGGTAGCTAACAAAAATTAAAACAAATATAGATGAAAACACCTTAAAAGACATAGGAAAAACATACAGCAATTTCCTTTGTTAAATCAAGTTATCTATAGAATTAAAAGCATTTTATAAGAAATCCATTAAAAAGATCCTTGACAATGAGAACTCAGTCTACATTTCCTTCATACAAAGGAAAATTAACTGGAGAGCTGGAAAGCCTGAACACTGTCTGTATGCATAACTTCCTTTCAAAATTACATTTTTAGTAAAAGCTAGACCACTCCTCATTCATATGTAGGTTATTTCAGGCAAAAGATTTATGTGATCTTAAGAGACACTGGAGTATAAGTGGGTTAGTATCAGATTATGTTAAATTTCTAGTCACTTTTGCCTTCCTTGGAGGTTTTTGCCACCATCTATAAAGAGGTGTGTGGCATGGGTCTGGATTGTACATATTACAACCACTTCCAGCATTACATTTCTTTGTTGAGGTTCCAAAAACGCTCTGAACACATTTAAACATTTCAGTGGCCTTGAGAATAATGCTCAGTCACATGAACTTTTCACAAGAGTTTGGTTTTGTTTAAAATGAATGCATGGAAGTCTGTGCACATATCTGAAAGACTTCTTTGACGTGCAGCCTTAGGTTGCAATCCCCAATCTCCTTATCTGGCAGTAAGCCCCATAGAATTCACTAGGACTTATTCTAAGTATACAAGATTGGGCTGTTTGAGCAGTAGATTGCATAATGTGGAATTATGTTGGAAGGTAATGAGTCTAAAATAAAATTGTATTAAAAATTCCAGGATCTAGTCCTTTAAAAACAACAAGAATTATTTCCTTTAAAAGAGTTAAAATCATTCAGTCACTTTTGACTTTGTGTTTATGCAGAATGCGCTTAGGAAGCAGACTTAAGCTCAATTATCATCAGAGGTCTGGGATCCCCCAGTTAAATTAGACTCATTACAAAACAAAGGAGTCAGTTTTTAAAATGCAAAACAAAGTTTACTGAAGGTATATCAATATCAATCTACATACTAAAACAAACTTAAGAAAAGGTCCCTAACTGAAGGTATTTAGGTAATTAAAAAACTCACTCAGCCTACAGCCTTGGCTGGGTTCCGATGCATCATGGCATGGTTGCAAGAAAGCTTAAGATGCCTCCATTCTCATGGAGAGTCAGATTCAGAAGGAGGGAGTTACACAAAAGCAATAAAATTCAAATTAGGTCATGTGTCGAATCACTCAGCACTTCCAGTTGGCTAGAAGTGCTCAGTGAAGTAAGAGAAGGGAATTTTGGGAGAACAAAATGCATGCAGGGAAAAACCCTAGACTTATCTAAGATTGTGAATGAGGTACACAAGATTGCTTTTACATTACAATGATTATTTCCCCACATACAACAAATTATGACAACAGATGATTCCAAAAAAGTCCAATTCTAGGCTTCATGAATAGTCACCATTTCGTCTTTTTCCCCCCCAGTTGGCAGCTACCTGCAATGTTGAACAATCTTTTTTCAATGACTGGTTCAGTGGGCACTTGAACTTTCAAATAGAGCACCAGTAAGTATGCAATATTTGGATATGAAAGAATTTTGCCACATGGTAAATTCAGAGATAGTAGTTCTTTAGGGAAAAGAAACTCCTAAAAAGGAAATAATGAGTTGTTGAAGTTATTTCTGTGACAGAAATTCTATCCCACCTTCTCATGTTGTGTGTCTAAGTGAACAACAATAAAATTATAAAATTAAAATTACGAAAAATTACGAAATGGTAAAATCACTCATATCATATAGTGCTTTTTGCCATTTGAAAACAGAATAGAAAACAGTTGTGCCGAAACATCATGCTATTATTTCAACACTGCATGGTCCACTCTAATTATACAACTTTTTCTTAACCATGTACACATTCCATAGGGTGGAATGGGTGATGGATTCTGTTTTAGGAAACAGGAGATAGAAACTCCATTTTTGAATGTTTCTCCATGAAATAAACAAAACAAAATCCATAAAAAAGAGCTCATATATCAGAATTATATCCCACCCTGTTCCTTTTCTATTAGGAGGTATCAATTTATTACTCCTTTACATGGGAAGGGGGGGCATTCAAGCCATTGTATTCTGAAGTGGTTCACTCTATTCTACCACCTCAGGACTCTGCTACCTTATTTTCTTGCTGGTAAGTGTGTGTATATGCCTTCAGGTCACTTATTAACTTATGGTGATCCCATGAATTTCATAGGGTTTTCATAGGCAAGGAATACCCAAAGGTGGTTTGCCAGTTCCTTCCTCTGAAATAGAGCCTACAGCACCTGGTATTTGTTGGTGGTCTCCCATCCAAGTACTAACCAGGACTGACTGCTTAGCTTCCAAGGTCAGACGAGATCTGGTGCCTTTAGGGTATTTAGGCTGTGGCTGCTGTAGGACAGTCCTTGTTCCTTTAAGCAAAAATTGAAGGGAGTGAAGTGAATTTCTTTGATTGCTATTCCTGCTTGTCTTAGAACTCCTTCTCCTTTCTTCTTTTATTTAAGTTTGTTTCCCACAATGCCACGCCACAACTACTACAAGATAGCCCCACTGGTGAAGTCACTGTGCGCCAAGTATGATGTCGTTTATGAAGAAAAGCCTCTTCTAAAGGCATTCTCAGATATTGTTGGGTAAGAGGCTTGCTGAGGATTGGCAAAGTGCTCAAATTGTCTAGTGCCAAGAGGGGGAAACTTTCTTTAGCCTAACAGCCAAGTTCTGTTTCAGTGAAAGTTCTGGAGGGTGTGGGAAATCATGACCAAAGGCAAAAGGGTAGGACCAAAAATAGCAGTACATTGTTGCTTAAATCTCATAAAGCCAATGGCTAAGCCTTAATTGAAAACCTATACAAAGCTGGGAAACCACCCAACAGTGGTGCCATCAGAAGGGGTCATCATTATCTGGGGAACCCCAGAGGGCCAGATTCCATCCCAAGGCTTGAGGTTCCTCACCTCAGTTCTAGTAACTGTAAAGAAGACAGTGATACATCATAATACCTATAAGTCATATCCAATCCCCCAACGTTTTTCTCCCAGGAAACCGTCCTTCACCCAAGAAAATGCCATGTAAACAAATGGCTGACCAACACACTTATAGGCTTGGGGAATTCTCTATGTGAGATGGAGAATGGTGATGGTGGAAATGCTAGTCACTACATGTACACTCAGATTTTCAATGTGGGCAGTGTATTTACATATCTGTATGCCCCAAATGGAATCTTTCCATCCCCACTGCTTTGTAGAGAAAAAAATAGCATATACTTATAATGGAGAAGTGTGTATAAAACTCAAATAGCCCCAAATCAAAATATTTGTGCACTGCATATTACCAGTTGGTTTTACGTTACCTGTCTTATTTAAAAACGCAGCTTGCTATCTGTTAAACCAACTTCCTTGTAGGGTTATTATGATGAGGAAAAAAAACTGGATGATATTGTTTGTGCTAACCTGAGTTTCTTGGTGACAGGAAAAAATACAAATGTGACAAAGAAATAGTTAAACAAAAGGAATTAATTGGAATGTGAACGTTTACTGTAAAGTAAGAAAAGAAGCAGCTTATTCATTGCCTGATGCCAGTCATCTTGCAGGCATTTAATATGGTCTTTATGACACATTAGAACTGTCCCCAAAGGTGTTACTCCAGCCAAATCAGTCTGTCTTGATCATTAAGGAACCAATGGAATCACAGCAGAAGTTGTTATAAACATTTCCTATAAATCCAGATTTTGGAGGGAAAGCAGTTTAGAATGTATGATCCACCTTAGAATCTATGATCACATTGGAATCTCATGCCTCTCTTCTTACTCTGTAGGTCCCTAAAGAAATCTGGAGAACTCTGGTTGGATGCCTATCTCCATAAATGAAGCTGGATTTCAAAGATGCGGGGAAGGTGTTAGTAAAGGGGAGGGGGCTGGTGGGGGGAGGGGGCTCACGTGTGTTCTTATTGTCCAATTTCAGTCTGTATCTGTGTATGCAGTTTGAAGGGAATTTCCACTGATGGTGGGGGTGGGTTCAGGGGACCTGTTTAAAACCAGACATGGTTTCAGCTATGTTGAGTACTGTCTGTAAAGGATGGATGGAAAACACTGTTCCCAAGACGTGATGGCTAAAAATTGTCCCAATAATTTGGGGGGAGTTTTCTGCAAGGTAGACTGGAGAATGAAAGGGCAAGTATGCAGAGATATTCCCTTGCTCCTCTTCCTACTACTTTTGCATCTCAGTTTCAGGCTGATGGTTCACACACAAAGATTTAAAACAATAACACCACAATCCAACTTCAGGTATCTGTTTGAACCTCAAACAGTAAAAGGAGCACCACTGGGTTCATGAAAGAACTAACCTTAAATCAATATAGGTTATCTTCCTCTTAATAATGCTGGAATAAAAAGTAGGAAATATAATGTGAAGCACCTGAAACCCCTACTTTACAGTCCCTCCTTAAGGGGATCACAATCTATTTGGACAACAAATACTAGAAATAGAATTTTTTTTAAAGTATGAAACAACTAAGTAATGTCATCCATTTATTAGAGAATTTCCTAGGGGAATTCTTAACTCTTTCCCAAAAGGAGAAATGGAAGGCAAAACTGCAATCAGCAAATCTATGCCTGACGCCTTTGCTCAGAGCCCTAGGACGCTGTGTGTGTGACTTTCCTGTTTTCTCCATCTTTCTGATGCACACACTGCTTGAATAAAACTACATGTACTTGCCTTGCATTGAGCTTTGTGCAGGTCAGGTCCTCTTCTCTATCACTTCTCTGCACAAATTGTGGAATAGTCAGATCAGCCAACCTGCTCCAGCAATGGGTTGTGGGTGTGGAAGCAGGCTTTCACATCTTTATCCCTAACTGGATAGGAAATATGTACAAAAATGGCTGGTGTATCCATGATTCACAAGCTATGCAGCTCCCAATTAAAGACTGTATTTCAGAATGAGTTGCAAGGGGTGTATTTACTCTTATTTCCACTGGAAATAATTATTTGCTCCCTGCTATGGGGAGGAAGGGGTGGGGAAATCTCTTTCCAGCTTAGTTGAATGCACCTAAATCAGGATCTAATGCCAAAATTGTTTCTAGATCTGTTTATGCAGTAAGATGCTTGGTAGCTCTCACATTATCATATCACATTAAGGTTTGGAATCATTGTTGATTTTATGTCCCTTTTGCAATCTTCTCTAGTCCACTGTCTCTATTCATAAGTGATTAGGGCTTATATCTTTAGGAAGCTTGCCTCTTGCAGTCGACACAAAAATCTAAATTGGCCTAAAAGGACAGGAGAGGGGAGGTTTTTTCTAGGCAGTGATACAGTCATTGCATTTATCTGACCTCAGCCCTCCTAGAGTGTTTTCTAAAAGGTAATGGCTCTGTCCCTTTGCCATTTCTACTCAAAGGTTTTTAATGTATATTGCTGAGAACAATCTGTCTCTGATTTTATTCCTGGTGTGACATTCCATAGAGCTCTAAGAAATAATTCACCATCATTTTTATTAGATATAGTACTGACAGCTCAGAAGACAGTGGTTTGGAAAACACTCAGTACAAAGTTTGCAGAAATCATGGCAAGGTCAGGGTGATTGTACTATGCTATGTGGACTCTTTAGCTTGATGGCATTATATTGCATTCAGTTGTCAGTTCACAAACTTTCATGGGAGAAAGTGAATGTAAGGAGATTTTCAGACTACACTGTTATAGTGTTACTATTCCACTTTAACTGCTCTGGCTACCTCCTGTGGAATTCTGGGATTTGTAGTTTAGTGAGGCCTAAGAGCTCTCTGGCTGAGAGTTGCAAATGCCCCTTCCTAAACTGCAAATGCCAGGATTCAACAGGAGGGAGCCATAGCAAATATAGTGGAATAGTAACACTATAACAGTGTTGTCTGAAAATCTAGTAACACTCCCAATCAGTAAGCAAAATGTGGAATAAGCTATTGCCACACTTGCTTTTTCCAATCCTGGCAGAGAGAGATTGGAATGTCTTTTACTTTCTCTCTCCATCATGTATCAGCTGGAATTTTTTGTGGGCATTTACATAATTTCCTTTCTGAGTCTAGCTAAGTTTTACATGTTGAATTTCAGTTTTTCATTAATGAGGCTTGCACTGAAATCCTAAATATGCCTAATCACAAATAATCCCCACTGGATTCAGTGTGAGTTTTTTTCCAGGTTTGATGTGTATAGGATTGTGAGCTCAGTTGTATTTCAGTCCCCCTTACAGTGTTTATGTTAATGTTGGATAATCAGTGCAGAATAGAGAAAAAATGAGATGTAGTACAAATGAGCACATGGGTTTCACGTTCCCATTACAAAGCAAAATAAATTAAGATCCACATTGGGGAAATATTTTATTAAAGTCGGCCCAAATGCCATGGAGGACCAGGCAAGCTTTTGAGTTCTCCATAACTCTTCATCAAGCTAAATGGTACCAAAAAAAAAAAAAAACTTGGGGAGGGGGGCACAGGGGAGAAAAAAAGTACAGATTAGGCCTGGGTTTTAGGCCAAGAGGTTTGTAAACATTTTGTGTGTAAAAGGGTGCAATAGCCACAAGCCAATTATGGACTTTTTCAGACGGCATTTGCCGCGTTAGGAGGCCTCACTAGAGGCATGGCGCTGTCGTGCGGCAGGGGGCCCGTTTCGGACACCGCTGTCCCTCTTTCGAAATCATCTGTTTCACTTCCGTGAAGGATTAGAAGCAGCCGCACCATATTTCGCCAGATTTTATTCATGGAAGTTGCCCGTGATTAAAATATGGCGCGTCCACTTCCAGTCCTTCACAGAAGTGAAAGAGATGATTTTGGAAGAAGGATGGCAGCATCCAAAACGTACCCCCTGCTGCACGACAGCACCATGTCTCTCACAAGACCTCCTAGCACAGTAAGTACCATCTGAAAAAGTCCATAGTATGTGTCATGTAAAAAAAACACCAAAACCTTCTTTGGGCCAATTTTAAATGGACGTTAATAAGTAATAATCATAATGAAGTATTCTTTCACTTCAGTAGATTGCTTTTTCAGCCACCACCACCCCCCAGCAATCTTAAATGGGAGCTCTCACTCACCATGGACTGCTTCTGATGTTGCATATCTTAATTACCCAGGTTACCCTTGGCAGATGCATCCAAACTTACTGAAAAGTTCCTATTCTTTCCGATTTTATACTGAGTTAAAATAAATGGATCTGGTGAGCTGGTATAAAAGTCTCTGTTGATACTGGGAGCTGACAGAAAACATTCTGGGATAAACTAAACATGTATGGATCTCTAAAATAAAATTGGGGAAAAAAGGAACAAAGCAGGGACTTTCTGGTCTTTTTAATCAGTCTGGAAGCACCTGGTACTTTAATCCAGTGGTTAAAATGCTAGAAAATTGCTGCTAGTTTCAAATTCCAATTCAGCTATGATGCTCACTCAGCCTAAGCTCCCTTATATGATCGGTGGGGATGGAAGAAACCCCATTATACCATCCTGAGTTCCTTGAAGGAAGGATGGGATATGAATGTAATAAATAAATAAATATACCCATGTGAATACATTTCCAGGGAATTCTATGAGTGCTGTCATGGGCCACTTAGTTTATTCTGTAAGCCACTTGTTCCATGTATCAGAAGAGTCAGATGTGTGAATGAGATGTGTCTTCCAGGGATTCTGGAACCTTCTCCATTGTTCACGTGTTCATGAGTCTCATACTTCCATCTGACTAAGTGCATATGGACTACTAATAACTAATTTCAAATTCCAGTGAACCACACCAAGTGGAATGTTAAATTAGCCCTTCATGACTAGATGTTAGTAAAATGAAATCAAGTTGAATCTGCTCTTAATACCTATTTGGTGCCTCTTGACTATTTTGTTAATGATATAAATCTTACTTGCCACTATGTCTGTAGCTACTACAGTGGAAGTTCCAGACCACATTTACTCAACATTGTTTCTGCTGTGAATTTGGGATCCTCTGGTGCTTCTGGTTCCCAAATTAACAGGAACATTCTATGTTTCATAAAATTTTTGGAATATCATATAGGAAGAACATTAGTATGACATTGTGCATAACACAATATTGCCTTAATCTATCTGGGTATGGCCCAGCCAGCGTTAAGAATTTTTAAGTCCTGTTGATTTAAATTTGAGAAATGTATACTCTTAATTTAGTATTGACTCATAAAAATGCTGAACATTGGCTGAATCACGCCATCTTCCTGGTTCTGTGAATGTATTTCATTTTCTCTGCTCTAACGCACACACACGAGTGTGCACCCACGTGCACACACAATGTACTGTATCATCTCCTGTGCAGTCTTCCAACTAGACAGCTCACTCGACGTGAACTTTTTCAATTTCTTTGTTTTTCCAACCTTTGCTTCCCGGGGGGGGGGGGAAGCTGTCATAACTTGCAGCAATTTTCTTCCTAGTTTTGCTCCATCCCATCCATCTAATATACATGCATTCCACCTTGCACCAATGTTTTCTATTTCCTTAGCTCAGAAAAGCCCCAGAAAGGTGGGGATTGAGCCTTTGGAAGTCAATAGCTTTATTTCATCAGCTATGGGGAAGATTAGTGTATATTGAAGCAAAAATTCCATGTCTTTGTGCTGTCAGTATCTTTGGGAAATGGTGCTTGCATCTTCTGATTGCTAAATAAGCATTACTTAGAGGCAGTTCAGATGTGTCAAACTATAACCCTCATAACCCTCAGCTAGTGACCATGCCGGTTGCTGATGGTGGGATGTGTCATCAAACACATTTGGAGAGCACCACATAGATGGAGTCTCTGCTTTAGAACAAAGAACAACATTACTGGGACAATCAACAGAAGTAGAGGCCAGTATGTAGCTATAGAGGGCAATCATTTCCATTGAAAACACTGCGAGTCTACAGAAAAGGGCTTTTTCCAGTTTTTGGAGGGAAAGTATCTTCCTCCCTTGACTAAGATAAGTCCAGTGGCTACTTTTGTTGAAACTATTCTTGCTCATGGGGGAGAAAACCCACAAAAATTCACTAATTGAAATAAATGTAGCTTTTGCATTTGGAAGATATTCTGAGTGTTCTGTTTCATTGCTGTTGATGGAAGACAATGTTCCTCTCCTCCCAGGAGAACAAAGCACCAGTTCTATGGTAAAGTGCACACTGTTAATGGGTACAGTATGATCTCCGTATACACAGGACCTGTATCTGCAGGTTCACTTACCTGCATTTGAAAAAATATGGTCTCTAGGTCCTCCAGCATGATTCTGTGGTAGGCTTCCACCAGAAGCTGGACATAGAGTCATGCTGGAAGACCTAGAAAATACCTAGAGAGGTGTTCTCTCTAGGCATCTTCTAGCTCTTCCAGCATGACTCCGTGGCATGCTTGGGCAAGAAGTCATTTGTTTAATAGGTTTCATTATTTCCGGTACCCATAGTAAGTCTAGGAACATCTCCCCTGTGGATACAGGGGATCTTCTATATATTCTAATGTAGTCATGGCAACTGTAAAAAGTAAGCATCCTGTGTTCGCTCCTCTGTGGGATTTGCTGCTCTAACTAATCTCAGTTTAGTAATACTCTAAAAACTCATTGTTTCCTTAAGATTAAGTCTTCCAGAACATTTGCATTAAGTGTGATCAGCCACATGGTGTGAAAACTAATTATTTTGGGTGAGTGGCTGAATTTTCTCATTTCCAACAAAATATCAGCCTCTGATTTCTCTAATTTTAAAGTCTCAGAAAAGGCTGTGTTCCAAGGGATATTCAATAAGTTAGAAAATTCTTTGTATAGCATATAATGTTGGAATGGACCAAAATCCTTTGCTAGGAGTTGAAATAAATATATAGAAGCATGTACTATTTCCATATTATAGCAATAGCATTTCTATTTATATACCGCTTATCAGTGCCAAAGCACTCCCTAAGCAGTTTACAATGTGTTAGTTAGCTAATTGCCCCCAAGGACACTTGAGTGAGATTTAGCTATATGGTTGGGCTAATGCATGTGGGTTTCCTTAACCAATGTTGGAGGTCAAAGCTCTCAGATGGTTTGATCAGTAGCCAGATAGTTTCAGTTGAGTGAGAGGTAGTTGTAAACTCAGCGCTGGCATTATGGGCACTTTGGGATGTTTTTGCATAGAAGTAAATTATGTGCCAGGGTGGGATCCATCCGTCCTCTGTTTCCCTGTCCAACCATTATGGAAATATATCTTGTAATTTCTTCTCATGAAGAACAATGATTAGTAAATAAGTGGAGAATGAGGTAATTCTTGTTGCACTTTGCTGTTTTGTTTGAAGTTTTCCAGATGATATCAGAGTAGCAAAAGGGACATATTCTGAGAACTCTTGCTTGCACAGCAATTGGAAGGTTCAGATGTTAAATGAAAGCAAGCATTCCATCTTAAGAATCTCTGGGGAACTGGGTCAGTGAACGTGTGGGAAAAGCCAAGTTGTGTTACAAAAAAACCTCAACAACACTAAAAATGTGTAAGAAAATAACAGCATTAGAAATGTGGTGTGAGTGAAAAGGAAAAACATGAAAGGGGGAGAAATCTACAGCTACAAAAAAGGAACCAGACTGATATATTTTGCCATAACAGTAGCAGTTAAATAATGGGTAGATTGTGAATGATGAGGTAAGGATGTACCAGAGTTAAGAAGAGAGGCTATGTTCATTGGGGGAGGGGGAATCAGTTGTACCTGGTCTAGAGCCAGAGACTGTCTTATACAGGAGCAGGCAAGCATGTTGCCGAGCAGATGCTCAGGTCTGCTGGCCCAAATTTATCCATCCCCTTTCCTGCATTCTTATTGGATAGTTAGAGCTACTAACTTTTAGAGCACTTTATTTGATGAAGTACTCACTGATTTGATTAATCCTGTGTTTCTGAGAGCCAGTTCAAACATTCATAAAAAGTAGGGGGAACAGCATCCTGTGACTGCACCGCTTCAGAGTAGAGATTAGCTTCTATGCTCTTTTTAATCACAGCACCTGAGCATATAAAGGCTCTCATTACTTCATGTGTTTAAATTGAATGCGTGAATTCTTAGATGTGTTGCATATGACAAAATTTGTTATATAATGTCAGCTGAAATCAGGAGGAATTTGGCAGGCTGTTAACATAGTACATAATTTAATATTTCATTATCGTTCAATTATCCAAATTTAGCTTCCACTTTTAGGCATGAAATCTCCATACAAATACCCATTTTCAGTTAGTAAGTCACCAAAATTTTAAACTTCAGCAGAAGTCCTCCATGTGTTACAAATTTCCAACCATTTTATCATGTCTATACAACCATGTTATTTTTTAAATGAATTATTCTAACAGTACACTTAAACCTAGTGTGGTCTAGTGATAGTCTAAGAGAGCTTTAATACACAAATACTCAGTTGGCTCAGTGATAATTTGATTTTTAAAAAACAATCAAATTGCTTTTTTTTTTTAGTGTCTCTACTGTTCAATAAAAACATAGCTGTTGAATATACAAGGAAGTTTGTGTCTTAAATATCAATATTAAATACCTCTAATGTACACACAGAATACATGACTATACATGTCCCATATGATTTCCTCAGTCAAACACAGCCAAACAAATTGGGAATTTATCTGATATACCTGGCTAATCAAAGAAGAACTTAAGGGTTATTTAGACAGTGAAAATACTCATAGAATTCAAGGAGAATACCTTTAGTCCCAATGGGATCCTGCATCATTTTGCCATATTTGGAAGGAGGGGGGGCAAATACTCCATGGGAAAGCCTTCTGTAGGAAATGCACTTTCCTGCTCATTGGGACAACCGATTAACTTTGCTGCGCTTTCCCGATAAGAGTGGAAGTGGAAAGCTGATTGGTTGGATGTGCACAAGGGTTGAGCTTGCTGGCAAGGCAGCACCTGGAACCACCATGTTGGATTTTTGCTATAGCTGAGGTGACGAAACAGCCTTTTTTTTGTCCTGCTTATTTAAGTGGAAGATCGTACTTCTGCACCTTGGATTTGTTTTTTTCAAAAAATACTGTTCCGCAGCGGCAACCAGTGAGAATAAAAATGTGAGTAATTCACTCATGCCTGCTGTCTTGACTCACAGGCATGCCCGTTTGAACATCAAACACATATGGCTTCGCATGCTTGCAATCTTGAAAAAAAAAACCTGGAGACAAATGAAAGTTGCTACAAATTGGTGTTAGTGTGCATCGATCCACATTTTATTGCCTCGTGTAGACAAGCACTTACTTTGCTAAAAATGTAGTAAAAGGGCTGGTTGCTTTTCTTATTGGAGATCAGGAGCTGGTACATGCAGTCCTCTAGATGTTCCCAGGGTTTGAGTCCCATCACCTTCACTCACCATAGACAGTGGTGAAGGATAATGGGAATTGTAGTCCAGACAAATTGCCCACCCCTGCTGGAGATGATGCTTCCATATTCCAAAACATGGGTTCAATTGGCTCAGATGAACTCCAAATCCATGGTAGATCTGTGATATTAATCCTGCATTGTGCATCATTGTCAACAAGCCAAATACTGAATTTTGGTATTATCATTGAAGATACAGTTTCAAACATTTTAGAGGATTCATCAAAGGCCATAGCATCACTTGATGTATTAATGTTCCTCAACAACATTATCCCTGCCTTTGCATGGGAAAGGTTACTATGTAAAGTTTAGAGTTTTAGTGATAGTGACTTCCTCCAAGCGTCACTATTGCAAATCATTTCCCCCTACATTTATACAATATAAAAGTAATCCCATTGTTAGCACAAACATAATTTCCTTTAAAAACATACAGGTGTCCCCTGTTTTTCAACAGTCCAATTTTTGATGATCTGCTCTTTTAACAATAACCAGAACGACTACCCTCCTCCACTCTTTCTATCCCACCCCTCTCAAAAGCTCACCCAATTAGAAATGTCCTCCTGGAAAAGGGGGTGGATCTGGCTATATCGTGGCCTTCTACAGTTTGGCCAGCAAAAGCTCTCCACTCATTGGTAACTGCATTTTTGCTTGTATCTTGCAGTGAACCAGTGACATTACTAAGGGGGCGCAGGGGGTTCAGACTGCACCAGATGACACCATCAGAGGGAGTGACATCAAAATGACTGTCTATAAAATTTTTGTTCAATGTTCATCAGAAATTTATTATTTTTTAAATAAAAATAGCCCTGGCTCCATGTCCATCCAGGTGAGCCTTACTTTTTGTTCCTCTCCCACATAGGTTTTCAGTGACCCTCACATGCAGATTGTGTAGATTGCTGGAATTGCTAAGGATTCTATATGGTCTGGTATGTGAGGAGGTGATGGGGGTGACACCAACCTTAAGGGTTGTCTAAATGGTGAAAATACCCCTCATGGAATTCTCTGGGAATCTCTCTGGCTTTTCTAAGCAAACGAAGATTCAGGAAGAACTTATCCCACACTTTCTGCAAGCACGCTGATGACTAAAAAGGCCAATCCGAGATAAACAAGTCCAGTTGCAGAAAGCACAGCAGAAGGTCTCCTTGGGTGATGTTTCCAGATTGCGATTCTTTCTGCGTTGTGTCTCCATGCCTCCCAATGTGAGGCCAGGGCAGACCATTGTTGGTGATCAATTTGGCCAAGCCTGAGATGTTGTTTCAGGGAGTCCTTGTATTGCTTTTTTGGAGCGCCCCTCTTACACTGACTCGTGGTGAGTTCACCGTAGAGTACTATTTTGGGGAGGTGATGGTCCTCCATCCTAGAAACATGCCCTGCCCAGTGCAGCTGTGTTCTCAATATCATAGCCTCAATGCTGGTGATCCCTGCTTGCTCAAGGACAGCAACATTTGTCACATAGTCCAGTGTATATTTAGGATTGTGCCTATACAGCGATATAACCTGTCTAAATGGGATCCCGTATCAATCCACTGTATTCAGAAGGAGTGGGGCCCAATATGGCAAAAACAATGCAGGAAAAGCTTTTGCAGTTTTTCCTGTAGTTTTTAAAAAACAGCTAACTTTACATTTTGAAGGATTTAACATGGACATGTTGGCCTTGTTCATTCATTCAGTCTGCTTGTGACCCATTGTATTCTGCCCTGCATCTTGATAAGTGATGGGCAAGGAATGACCAAGCTTAGGGAAATCATGGGAAATTTAGTAACCTAATGCCCTCTAAGTTCCCTTTCATCAACATAATCCTTTGTATTTTAGAACTTCACAGTGAATTCATCCAAGGTTGATTCCAGCTTTGTTATTGTTGTGTGCCTTCAAGTCATTTCCAACTTATGGCAATTCTAAGGTGAACCTATCATTGGGTTTTCTGAGGCTGAGTGTGTGTGACTTGCCCAAGGTCACCCAGTGGCTTTTCATGGCCAAGCAGGGATTCAAACCCAGGTCTCCAGAGACAAAGTCCAACACTCGGACCACTACACCACACTGGCTCCAGCTACAATCCCACATATAAATCTGTTTTATCAAACTCACTGGGACTGATATCTGAGCAGACACAATCAAGATGTCAGTTGCTAAGAAATGAAGAAAATCTTTTATGTTCAAACAAGGTTTTATGAACAGAGTTTGATTTTATTACCATTTTCTGGCTGGAAGTATTTTGATTCACTTAGTGTGTTTTAATGCTAGTTAGTATTTTATTTTATTATTTTTATTTTTTGTTTTTTTTTGGTGCTGTTTTTTTGGAGCTCCAGTCTTGGTGAAAAAAGCAGAAGACAAACGGAAATAACATTTCCAACCATCTATGTGCTACGAGGTAAAGATTATATTGAAGCAAATCTTACCCTTACTCTGGCTCAAAGTTGCCTTTCTTTCCCAAAGATGTTCTTTGGCTGTCTTTTGTGGGGTGACAGTACATCTACATACGTTTCAGTTCAAGGTGTGTTAACAGTTTTGAAGAACAATTATGTGACCACACAAAGTCCACCTGCCTTGACACCTACAGTGGCCTCTCCATTCCAATGGTTATTATCAATCTTTTATGAGCCAGGGGTTGTCCAAATTGTGAAAAATCTCCTCACAGAATGTGAGGAGAATCCTACCTATCCTAATGGCATTCCATATGATTTTGCCCTATTGTGAAGGAGGGGGGCAAAAGAGGCCAAAAAAAAAACCCTTGTCAGAAAAGCCTTTGCGGCTTTCCCCATCTTTTTTAAAAAATACAGAAAGTCGATATGATTTACTTGCCCAAATGAGAGGAAGTGCAAATCTGATTGGATAGACAAGTGCAGGGGGTGGGGCTTACTAGCAGCCACCATTTTTTCCCTGAGCTATCGGGGATGGGGAAGAAGGGAAATGGCTGTCATTCCCACCCACCCACCGGCCATTGCCTCTGCCACCACCATCACGGGGGGGGGGGGAGAGAAGGGAGGAGGGCTCTCTCCTCCCATTTGTCCTTTCCTGGTTCCCTTCCCCTCCCCGTCCCATCACCGCCCTCCCACCTGGCCCCGTGAGAGAGCCCTCTTCTCCCTCCCTCAGCTTCACCACCCGCCTGTTCACCCATGGGGCTGAGGAAGGGCAAAGAGGGCAAGAGAACCCTCTTCTCCCTTCCTCTGTTTCTCCACTGCCCGCCTGCTCACTCCCGCGAGGCCAAGGAAGGAAGAAGAGGGCTCTCTCAACCTCTTCTCCCTTCCTCAGCTGTCATCTGGGATGCGAAGCTTATGGGGGCTGCTGGGGACAAAACCACCTTTCAGACAAGTCGTAGCTGCTGCAACTTGTTATTACTCTGGGGCACTATGTTTGCCCCTACCCTCCTATAGATGGAGCCCCAGATAATAACCCAATAGCCCCTGTCTAAACACACCAGATCCATAGTCAGAGAAAACTGCTCTGTTGTTCCAACACATGATGGTACAAGGGACAATACCGTTGGAATCAGCACTAGATCCTTGAACACCTTTCATGAGTACCTAAATTTGCATCTGCCTGGCCTCCAAGCTTGAACAGCCTTATTTGCTTGTTTTGTAAAATCATTCCTGTGTCTCTTTTTGGTCCTGAAAATGATACCCGAGACAACTTAACATTTTTCAGGTTTATTTTGGTCCTGAAAATGATATTGAAGACAACTGATAATTTTAAATCACAAACAAATAATACACTTTTTAAATATCATTAAAACTAGCAGCAGAACAGGGAGAGTTTTGGCATGAACCAGCTACCTGGCAAAATAAAGTGGTCTTCATTGCACATCTACTGCAGGCAGGAGGTGGGCCAAGCAGCCTTCAAGCCTTTGTGGACTCCCTGTGAGGATATCGTGGCCACCTGGGGGTCCCTGGACCCCAGGCCAAGAACTACTGCTCTAATCATCAGTTTAGGCTCTGAGTGACTGAGGCCTACCTATAGAGTATGCCACATTCAAGAGTAATCCTACACTTGGTCTTTATTTATAAGCGCAGCAGCAGCCACTTGCTTTCCTCCCTCTCTCAGTGTCGCCATTTATTAAACTTCACGCTAGCTTTCCCTGATGCTTCCTTGAAATGTAATGCAAATCTCCGGTCTGCGTCTCCCAGGACAACCTGACCTATTTTCACAAAGCTGGCCTGCTTTAGAATCTATTCCAGTCTTCAGCGTCACTGAGAGGGGGAGATTCTGGAAGATTAGTGTCACTGCCTGGCTACTACAACCAAACATGAAATCCCATTTAAAACCTACATTCAATATATATGAATATATGTTCACACAACACAAAGCAAATCACTTCAGATACCTAGTACATTGTTCCTCACTTACAATTATGCCACAAAATTAATTTCTGACAGGCAATAAGGTACCTTGTTTCACAAAAAGTACCTCTAGGCTGGGGAAGGGTCATATCATGCCTAGAAGCCTAATCTGGTGCATACACAGTCTTTCCAAAGAGCATTTCTCTGAAGGCCTTTCTCTCCCACTTAAGGTTTGGAGATAGGATGGCTTCCTTTCCCTTCCGCACTCTCAGGGCCCATCTATATGAGCCCCTCCAAAAACTAGAGTGCTCCACAGCAATGGCATTTCACAGCAGCTGTAACCTGTCTTAATGGTGTTTTGGCCCCCAAAAGCTTTGCATGCCCACTAGTCAAGATGGTGGCCGTGAGTGAAATACTCGTGTTTTCACCTACTGTAATCTGTCACTGCCACACTTAAAAAAACAAAAACAAACCCTATTTCAACTGTGCACTACAGCAATGTTTTGCCTTTCCAGAAAAAAAGGGGGGGAAAAACACCCTGTTTTCTCACCTTAGCACTCACTTGCTAAGGTGAAAAGTCAACATGGTGAAGCCAGGCACTTGCCCTGTTAGCAAGCCCTGCCCCCCCCTCACTCATCCAGCCAAGCTTCACGCTTCCTCTCCTACGTCCCAGCGCATCCCCCCTAAAGGTTTTTTTTTTTTTTTTTTAATTCCAGGCAAAGCCGCAAAAACTTTTCCTGTGTAGTTTTTTACATTCTGGGCCCTGCTTCTTCACAAAATGGCGAAATGACACAGCTTGCCATTCAGACAGGTAGGGTTCTCCTTGCATTACATGGGGAGTTTTTTCACCGTTAAGACAACCCCTCAGACAGCTCTTGCAAGGGGAATATGAGTGTTTTGCGGGCACAATCAGAGCTTATGCAAACATTTGTGTCATTGTACAAGGAGTTATCCAAATACATCCTTGCACAATGTTTTCTTCTTTGGTTTGCAATGTCCACTCCTCCAGCCCAAACAGACACTGATTGGCTGTGAGGGCACTTATGGTTGTCATCCTTTCAGCAGCCATCTCCCACCCAAACCACAACCATCCAAGGTAGACCTCCCACATAAATACATAATGTGCTGCCAGTGTCAAAGAACTTAGCAGAGGCCCTATTATGTGGCCTACCACCACATGAGGCTGGACCAGAGGGTATATCTGACAGGGCTTTCTTTGCAACAGCACTCCACCTGTGAAATTAGGAGAAGTAGCTAATACCCTAGAGGACAGGATCAAAATTCAGAATGACCTGGATAGACTGGAGAGCTGGGGCAAAGCTAACAAAATGAAATTCAATACGGAGAAATGTAAGGTGCTGCACTTAGGGCGGAAAAATGAAATGCATAGATATAGGATGGGGGAGACCTGGCTGAACAAGACTATGTGCGAAAGGGATCTAGGAGTCCTAGTAGACCACAAGTTGAACATGAGTCAACAGTGTGATGCGGCAGCTAAAAAGACCAATGCAATTTTGGGCTGTATCAATAGAAGTATAGTGTCTAGATCAAGGGAAGTAATAGTACCGCTCTATTCTGCCTTGGTCAGACCTCACCTAGAATACTGTGTCCAGTTCTGGGCACCAAAATTCAAAAAGGATATTGACAAATTGGAGCATGTCCAGAGAAGGGCAACTAAAATGGTGAAAGGCCTGGAAACCATGCCATATGAGGAGAGACTTAGGGAGCTGGGTATGTTTAGTCTGGAAAAAAGACAGTTAAGAGTATGTTTAGCCTGGAAAAAAGAAGCAATATGATAGCCCTGTTTAAGTATTTGAAGGGGTGTCACATTGAGGATGGAGCAAGCTTGTTTTCTGCTGCTCCAGAGACTGGAACAGAGAATGCACATCAACATTAGGAGGAACTTTTTGACAGTAAGGAACAGAGAATGCACATCAACATTAGGAGGAACTTTTTGACAGTAAGAGCTGTTCAGCAGTGGAACGCACTCCCTCGAGCGTGGTGGGGTCTCCTTCCTTGGAGGCCTTTAAACAGAAGCTGGATTACCATCTGTCGGGGATGCTTTGATCAAGATTTCCTGCGTGGCAGGGGGTTGGACTGGATGGCCCTCGTGGTCTCTTCCAACTCTACAATTCTATGATTCTATGATTCTATAAAATTCCCTTCCACTGGGAGTCAGGCTGGCTCCATCCCTTCTGAGTTTCCCTGCAGGCAGCTAAAACTGTGCTAGTTCATATGGTAGTGAATGGAGGAGAATACAATGCCTGGGACCTACAGATTGGGATGGGGTTAACATTTAAAAAAGAAAGAAAGAAATGTTGAAAAATGCATTTCTTGTGTGTTAAAAAACCCTGGCAAGAAGAGTCCTGGACTGACAAAGATCTGCAAACAGTTTGGGACTTACTGTATGCAAAATTCACACATTGCTGTTTTACACAGAAAACAGCATTTTATGTGCAGGAAATAGCATTGTTTTGGTCTGCAAAATAATATTTCTGCAGAGAAATACAGTGGGTTCACCAAATTGGTGGGCTAGCCATCTGCAGATTGGAACATCTGCAGATATACACACTCTATTTATTCAATGGTGGCACATGTACACAGGTGCATGCATGTGCCACCATTGATTAATATGGTTCTTGAGCATCTGCATTTTTTCTTATCGGGGGTGGTGGTGGTGGAACCAAACCTCGGCAGATGGGAAGGGCCCACTGTATTATTTGCCATGAAGAAAATCTATTTCTGTGCAAAACAATAATGTGCAAATTTTGCACACAAGTCCCAAACTGTGAATAATGTTTGAAAACTGCAGTTTTTGAGGATGTTCTCACTGTGGGAAGAAAATGGCTAAAATCACTCATTGCTTCCTTTGAGAAGAAAATTAGCAAAGAATTACACCCCTACTTGGACCTTCATTGAAATGTTGCTCTGCAACTGAGCCTTACTATATAAGTAGAATTTCTAGCGACCCACCTACTATTAGGTAGATTTGTAATTGGTTGACAGAAGAAATCCAGTGAACACACAACAATGGTTTCTCTTCACCCTGGAGAGAAGTGACTAGTGGAATGTCCCAGGATTCTGTCCTGGGGCCAGTGTTGTTCAACATATTTATACATATCTTAGATGATTGAATAGAAGGCATGGTTATCAAATTTGCAGATGACATGGGGGCTAATACCCCTGAAGAAATGTCCAAAACTAACAAAATGAATTTCTACAGGGATAAATGTAAGGTACTACTGTATATCTAGGTAGGAAAAATTAAATGCACAAATATAGGATGGATTACACCTGGCTTGAAAGCATGTTAAAAGGATTTAGAGGACTTAGTATATCACAAGCTAAATGAGTCAACAATGTGATCCTGTGCAAAAAAGCTAATCAATTCTAGGCTGCATAGTGTCCAGATCAAGGAAAGCAGTAGTCCCACTCTATTCTACTTTGGTCAGACCTTACCTGGAAGACTGTGTTCAGTTTTGAACGTCGCAGTTCAAGAAGGATATTGAGAAGCTGGAACACGTTCAGAGAAGGGTGACCAAAATGATCAAAGATCTGGAAACCAAAGCTTATGAGGAATGATTTAGGGAGTTGGGTATGTTTAGCTTGGAGAAGAGAGGACTAAGAAGAGACATGATAGCCATCTTTAAATATCTGAAGGGATGTCACGTAGAAGATGGAACAAGCTTGTTTTTTGCTGCTCTGGAGACTAAACCATGGACCAAAGGGTTCAAATTACAGGCAAAAAAAAAAAAATTTCCACTTAAGCATTAGAAAAAACTTCTTTACTTCAAGAACTGTCTTAACTGTAAGACTACCTCAGAGGGTGGTGGTGGACTCTCCTTCTTTGAAGGTCTCTATAAACAGAGGCCGAATGGGCATCTTTCAGGAGTGCTTTACTTTTGTATTCCTGCATGGCAAGCAGGTTGGACTGGATGGCCTTTATGGTCCCTCCCACACTAAGACTCTGATTCCCATTACACAAAACCAGTTATTTCAGCATATTTAATTATCAGGGTTTTTTTTTTTTTAGGATCCTTCTACATAAGCATTTAAAAGTGAATTTTCATAGAGTTTGTTTAAAAAATAAAGAAAAGTCTCCTTTTGTTTCCCCATCAGAACCAGTATTTTGTTACCTTTGAGAAAGAATGCTCTATCTTCAGATCATGAATAGAGTGGATTAAGGGCTGAAAAGACTAGGCGCTTTTTGTATTTTCACCTGTTGTGTTAAGCTACTTGATTTCACAAGAAAGGGAAAGTATTACCTGGTACTCATGTGGGGTGTAGGAAGAAAGCCAAGGCTTTGCTTCCAGGCTCAAACACTTGTTATTATCAGTGCATAATCCCTTAGTAAATCAGCCCCATTATCAAGCAATAGGAGGGTAAGAAGTAGATTTCAGCATCCACAGCTTGAAAATATTCCAGATTCCACCCCCAAAAAAGCAAACCTTGATTTTACCATTGTATTTAAGGGACACCATTTTACTACACCATTATATATAATGGGACTTGAGCATCCATGGATCCTTGAGTATCCATGGGGGGGGGGAAGCGGGGTCCTGGAACCAAACCCCAGCAGATAACAAGGGCCCACTGTATTATAGAAGGAATAGTTTGTATTCTCCAGTGGGTTTAGCCTACTTCATGCTAATTTCAAAATAAGTTAAAAATTGATTATTCTTGCAGTATATTCATATACCTCCGAGGCCCATCATGGATTATTTTGCACAAAAGCAAGGGGCAAACTATACATCTTTTGTACAGTCGGACCCCCGTATCCATGAAACCAATATCCATGGTTTCAGTATCCGTGGGACACAAAAAAGGACACATACCATAGAGTCATCCTAGAAAATGCTTAGAGAGGCATCCTTTCTCGACATCTTCAAGGTCCTCCAATGCAACTTTATGGTATGTATTTACTGGAAGTCCATTATTTTAATAGGGTTGGCTGTTATCCATGGTTTCCGGTATCTGTGGTAAGTCCAGGAACAAAATCCCCATGGATGCGGGGTTCTGACTGTAGTTTAAAAATGAAATAGCTAAGGATCTTTGAATCTTTAGAATTTGGAACATGTTCCTGCTTTGGAGCAGAGGCGTCAGTAGAACCATTTTCCTGCTAAAAATCATGTACCTCTCTGGCTTCTAGTTGCCCCTCCCTCTCCCCAAAGTGCTGTTTGTGTTCAAGACAAATATTATCTGGAGAGAGGAGGGATCTTTTCCCCCCAGCATCAAACTGCTGCAATGGCCCCGTCTGGATCAGAAGCATAACGATGCCACATAACCATGAAAGGGTACACAGATCAGACGATGTTGTCCTCTTGCGGTTAAAATCAATTAGTTTAAAACCCTTAGTTTTTAATTGACACCTTAAGCCATCAATTGATTTCCCCTGCTGCTTTTGTGCTGGCATTGCCGGCGTGCGAAGCCACGTAACTCTCGTGACTGCAGCAAGAATGGCCAGTCTGGCACTACCACTTCCGGGTGAGATTGGGACATCCAGGTAAGTTTTGCTATTTTTATGACCTTCCCTGCCTTACTTGGGACTTTTAAAGTTTGTGTGTGTGCTTTTTAAAACTTTTAATGCTTTGTTTTTATTTTTGTTTTTAAATTTCCCGCGCAACAAAGTCTCATGGGATTTCAAACGAGGAACTGAACAGGGCTCCGTTCACTTCCTCTTTATTGGTAAGTGTGGGGGGTGCATTCTTTTTCTGGCATAAAAATGGGAGTTTTATACCAGCAATGAACATTTTCAGGGCTAGTCTGATAAAGTCCCATGTATATCTGAAGGTTCATGTCAAATTAATTAAGCTCCAAAGGTTTTATTGAACATACATGATTTTGCTTGGTCCTAGAATGAATAATAGCAGCCTGAACTTTATAGGAGCTATCTAATCCCACCTCACCCCCTTAGCTCCAGCACTTTGGAGAGCTCCTGTGAAGTTCAGACTAAAACCCAGAATGGATTCAGTATCACATGCCACCACTGTGTCACCAGTCACTACTGTAAGAGGCTGGCTCCAGCTGGCCTTCTGGCTTCAGTAGCTTCACTGTTTCTGACTTTTCACTGGCTGACCTGTGAGTACAGTGTTGCCATGTTAGCCCTATCTGTCCTGCCTTGTGCCTGGCACGGTGCTAGAACACCATTGTTGGGCTCAGGGAAAGGAGCAGTTTTGAGCACCTGTTGAACTCTTTCTTTCTTTCTTTCTTTCTTTCTTTCTGGGAAAGAGCAGGGGAATGCATTTGAGTCCATTTCACATGAAAACACCTGCATGCTTAGCTTTTCAAGGAAAGGGGTATCAGTGAGCCCTTGCCTTTTGATGTGGCTCCAGCTCACATTTTTGGGAACTGTTTTGTGAGCAGACTTTGCTTCTTTTGAGCACACTATCACTCGCAGAGTTTTCTGCACTTGTAAATAATCACCCTTTCTTTGGCTTCTAGAATTTCCACTGAGGCCTCAGCTTCTGAAACAGAGCACAGTGAACTGTTGAGCTGTTTAACTGTTATCCTAACTTCAAAAGAGATGCACTTTTCACAGTCTATTGGAACCTGAATTTGTGTTGTCCTGTATCTATTGTCCCCACTTTGAATTTCTATTTATTATGCTCTATGAATGTGACCTGGTATGGCAAGAAAATCCTCCTCATTAATGGGGTGTTTCCAGAACACCTCATTATTTTGGACAGAGCTTAGAAAAGGCACTCTTTTGGACTGAGCTCCCAGAATCCAGTGCAGCTTTCCAAATTTAGCTTGGGATTTAATATTGCCTAATATTTTAAGTTTAACTATGGGGTTGTCTAAATAATAATAATAATAATAATAATAATAATAACTTATTTATACCCCACCCCTCTGTTAAAACAATCGGGGCAGTTAAAACAATCGGAGTGAAAATACTCCTCATAGAATTCAAGGAGAATATGATTTGTCTAAATGGCATCCCACATCAGTCTGCCATATTTGGAATCAGGTGGGCCAAAACAGCCAAAGACCCTGTCAGGAAAAGCTTCCATGGTTTTTCCTGAAGTTTTTAAAAAGCTCCCTGGGAAATGTGCATTCCCACTCATTGGGACAACCGATTCACTTTGATTTGCATTTCCAATAAGAGGGGAACTAGAAAGCTGATTGGTTAGATGTGTGCAGGGTGACGGAACAGCCTTTTTTCTTTCTATTTATTTAGGTGGAACATCGCACTTTCACACTTTAGATATGCTTTTTAAATAACTGTTCAGCAGCAGCAACTGGTAACAATAAAACCATGAGTAATTCACTCATGCCTGTCATCTTCATTCGCCTTCATTTCCCGTTGGAACAGCGAAAGTGGATAGCTTTGCATGCCTGCAATCTTGCCAAAAAAAGTTAAGAAAAATAGAAGCTGCTTCAAATTGGTGTTAGTGTGTATCAATCCACATTTCCCGCCTCGTATAGACAAGCCCTACTTTGGCTTAATATGTAATACATTAAGTAGCCCAAAACATCTCCCCAACTGATGTGCCATCAAGTAAATTTTCCAGTTTCCATTACTGTCTAGGGCCACCTCTGAGATTTGAGTAATGCAAGGATGATAGATATGTGTCCATCCTTATATAGTCAGCCCTAGTACACACAGATTCTGCGTTCACAGATTCAACCACCCACGGCTTGAAAATATTCCCCAAAAACAAATTCCAAAAAACAAACATTGATTTTGCCATTTTATATATGGAACACCATTTTACTATGCCATTGTATATAATGGAACTTGAGCATCCATGGATTTTGGTATCCATGGGGGGACCTGGAACCAAACGCCCACTGATACTGTGGCCCCACTCTATTATTGAACAATTCCCATGATTTCTCACCTCCCTCATGCTGGCTAGGGCTTATGGGGAGTTGCAGCTGAAGAATATCTGGAAGGCCACATGTCCACTGGCCAGGTGTAGCCTAAGAACAACGTCTAGTTAACTAAATTAAGTGCAATAATGATCCAGTGCCAGATTTTGGGTCTTCCTAGTTGTTACGGCAAATATGTAGCACTTTTTTTGACATTGTGTTTGACCTTGAGCTGTTTCTGTTCTAATTCTAGCTAGATGGTTTCCTTCTGAGAAGAAAACCATCCCCCTCCTATCAAGCTAAATTGCCCTAATACTTCATAAAATTAATCAGGATTCTTTGAAGTTACCTTGAAAGGGGTTTGTTCTGGCAACGTGGTAGCATTCTGGAAATGCCTCTTGAGAAGCTGTCAAATAAAAGACACAGAGCTGGGCACAAAGAGCCTCAGACCTTGCAAGGCCTTCAGAATTGTTAGGGAACATTTGGGGGACAGCCCACGGAAGAGCGGTAAGTCAAAATGGCTTCATTGGGATTTAATAATCAAACTGATAATAGGGTGCCAAACATTCACTTCCCATGGACAGAAATTCTGTCTCCCCTGAGCTGACAGTCTGAAGTGTGTAGATGAGAAAGTATGAAGAGAAAATCAGGAAGGTGACCTGCTGTTTTCAACACATACCTCCACATCTTGAGTAGAATTTCTGAGATCTATGTACACCTTAAAATATACGTATAGACTTTCAGCCTACATTCTGCACCTTCCATCTTTGCATGGAGTTTTGTTATAGTGGTGATTTTTTTTTTTAGGAGCCTGATTTAGGTCTGATTCTTAGATAAGCTACCGAGCCTCTTATTTGTTCTTCTCATACTGATTATATCAATTGTGGGGTAGACTTCCAGATAAGGCATTTACTGTATAATTGCACAGCCTTATTCCATGGTCACTTATGGGAGATTCAGATGACAAGTCATTTTCAAATTGCAGCCCCTTCTGAGTTTCCTCATTGATTCTTCCATCTTTTTCTCACCAGTGAACATCTGTGGATTTAAAAAAAAGAGTGGACCAGAGGCACCATGCTTTCTATAGTGAGCAGTAGGAGCCCTCTGTCTGGAAGCACCCACAGTATATTGTCTATAGTTCGCCCTCTGTATCGCATGGGATATGTTCCCGGACTTACTGCAGATATGCAAAACTTCGTATAATAGTGAATTGCCGTAGAATACCACAGAATCAGGCTGGAGGACCTAGAAAATGCCTAGAGAGGACACCTCTCTAGGTGTCTGGTGCAACTCTATGGTTGACTTCTGGTGGAAGTTGACCACAGAGTCACACTGGAGGACCTCCCAATGCCTAGAGAAACCACCTCCGGTGTGACTCTATGGTCCTCCAGATGCCTAGAGAGACCTTCTCCCTCCCCCACAACTGTGGGTAAGTGAAACCACGAGTACCAATCCGGCATAAACGGGGTGCAACTTATATTTATCAATTTGGTTCAGATCACTCTTAAGTGCTACCAATCAAAAGACATTATGTAGCTCTTCTTTTTCAGCCCAACACATGTTTTCCTGGTTTAAAAAATGGAATCAGTGGTAGGAAAACATAGCAAGGTTGCAAACAGAAAAAATTGTCTGGACCTCTCTGTAAAGTTCTATGAATGAGACAGGGCAATTACACAATAAAATTTCCATCTGGAAGTGTGCACATGGCATGCATGCATGCACACACATACACACACTCTTTAATCTTCCTCTGTGCCTATTGTTACTTTTTGGTTAGCTATGCATTTTATCAAGCTTTCTTTAGTTTCTCATTGTTTCCTGCTTCCCAGTTTCATGGTCTGCTTCTAGCATTTCTGTTTCTTCATTCACTGCTCCTAAAAATGTTCTCTGTGTGCTTTTTGATTCTTTATTTTCTTTTATCTCATGCATGGGTTCTGAATGTGCAGTCTGGACCTTGCCAATATGGAGGGTACAGATTGTCCAGAGGTTAGTTATGAAATGTTAAGCTTTCAGACATGGCCAGAGACAGGAAAGTTAGTGGGAAAGTGCCACTATCTTACATTTATGCTGAGAAGCAAATAAACAAAACAAAACAAAAAAAACCCCAAACACCTCACATTAATTCTATTTACATCAAAACGTGGATGTTTATTTTAATTTCTTTAATTCTGA
Organism: Gambelia wislizenii; assembly: GCA_030847615.1. Classification (NCBI taxonomy): domain Eukaryota; kingdom Metazoa; phylum Chordata; class Lepidosauria; order Squamata; family Crotaphytidae; genus Gambelia; species Gambelia wislizenii. The sequence goes on from JAUMIR010000001.1 coordinate 344,527,581, forward strand.
CTTTTTGTTTAAAATTACATTGCTTTAGTGCACTAAAAAAATTACAGAAATCCTGTCCTCAATTTCACTCCTCCCCTCACCCACCCAATCTAGTTTTATATTTGGGGGAGAAGAGAACAGCTGCAGGAATTTTTGGATATCTTCACCAGAATCCTGTATCTCCATCTATGTTACATAACTTTACATATAATTAACTCACGGCTGCCATCTGGATATGCAGGAATTCAAAGCTTATCCCTGCAAAAAAAAGAAAAAGAAAAAAAAAAGACAAATCATAGCTGCTGCAAATTGCCATTACTGTGGAGCAATTTGCTTCTTTTCCCCTCATATTCACAAGCCCCTAGAGTTACATGGTCATAACTGTTTCATATTCATGATCCCGACATAGCCCCCAGTTTAGGGGATACATAGGGACTGTGAAAGTTCCCCATCCCCACTTACTGGGCAGCAGCCACTACAATTCATGGAAGTCTGCTTCCTTGTTATTCCAGAATCAGCTGGCTGCCATTCCCCTCTACACACACACACACTTGTGTGAGCAATCTTGGGCATGAGGGGGGGTTGCCATTAGGACCCTACTCCTACTTGTCACAACAGAGATCACTGGGAAAGAACATCAATTAGCTGCTTACCGGTTGACAAGGGAACACACTCCCATTGATTGCAGTGGCTGCTGCCCAGTAAATGAGGATCGAGGGGATTGGGTCAGGAGTTATTGCATAGCACCGTAACTATGGTGCTTATGCCTTCATAACTCCCCAATATGATTCTAGCCAAGATTTCACCTAAACACTAGGAAGAACTGCCTGATGGTAAGAGTTGTTTGGCAGCGGAATGCACTGCCTCATAGTGTGGTGGAGTCTCCTTCTTTGGAGGTTTTTAAGCAGAGGCTGGATGGCTATCTGTCGGGAATGCTTTGATTATGTGTTCCTGCATGACAGGGGGTTGGACTGGATGGCCCTTGTGGTCTCTATGATTCTATGATTTTATCTATATCTTCAATCAAATTCAGAAGTGGGGTTTCCAGGGGAAAATGGTATGCGATTCAGGCAATTCAGGGCAATTTTTGAGCCCTGGCACTTTCCTTGGGAATTAAGCCCTGACCTGTGAACATACAGGATGATGAATTCCCTTCACAAATCATAGTCTATAGGGAGAGATATTTTGTTAATACATTTTTCAGAAAGACTGGTGGTTTATTGAAACCCTAAGAATTATTGTTTAATGCATCTCTTTGTTCCACTGTTTGTATTCAGTTTCACTGAAATTTAATTCCTCTTGTTAGTGTTTCAATAGCTTCTAATCTGAATTTGTGTCCTAGGTTCACTGGTTAAATTGTATGTGTCCATTTGTCTCCACTGGATGTCCAAGAGGCAGGACTGGATGTCTATTTGGACACAGAACTATTACTTTTAAAATGCCTTGGAACACTAAATGTGAAAATACTGCAGCTCATTTTGTTCCCCAGAAAATGCCCTCAAAATTATGCTAATTTTCATTGGGAGAAAAGGTACTTTACATTCTGTCTTAAGAGTCCTTCCTTTAAAATAAAGCAAACCCAACCCTGTAATTTATTGTAAGTAATGATAATACATCAGTTCTAATCTTTGGATAAGGACATGCTTTGTAATTAATTTTATACAGTCGTTCTATGTGCTTAATAAATAAATGGGAAAATGCATCATCACCATGTCTTTTAACCAGCTTTTGTTTTAATAGCAGTTTGACTTACGTAACACCTTTAGCAGCTGCTAAAGTTTACCTCCACTGGGTTTGTGGTTTCACCTGCCAATTTCTGGAACAGAAGTTCCTGATCAGGGGCACAGGAACTGGCAGGCTAAACTGGCTTTTGATTTGTTAATTGGTAACCTTAATTCCCACTGATATCTCAGTCTTCCAGGAGGTTGAATAACTGCCCTGCCCATTGCATGTTCACAGGGTTATCAATGTTTCCAATGAATTTAATGTTAAAGGTCACAAGCTATCTCATTTGGACAGGAAATTTGCTCCATAATGACCTTGCATCACCTTTCTCTGACATATGCTGGCATAATTCCACCACTGATAAGCAGCTGATAATATTTGGGGAACCTGGCAGAGAGGGACTGCAATTAAAACCTACACCGTAGATTTTCCTTGGTTTTTTTCCGGGCTCTGAGGCCGTATTCTGGAATAGTTTCTTTCTGACGTTTCGCCTGCATCTGTGGCTGGCATCCTCAGCAAATGCCAGCCACAGATGCAGGCGAAATGTCAGGAAGAAACTATTCCAGAACATGGCCTCATAGCCCGGAAAAACCCCCAAGGAAAATCTACGGATGCCCGCCATGAAAGCCTTCGACTTCACATAAAACCTACACCATCAAATGAGATTTATTTTGCACCCTCCAAATGAGGGATAGCAATTTCTGAATCCACTCTTACTGATGTGACATGATTTAGCAAATTGTCCATGAGATAACAGATAAAAGAGGCATTGCAGAGAGGGGAAATGGGGTCAGAAACTGAGTTTCTTAAGAGGTCAGAAAGTAAAATTGGAATCAGAATGTCAGTGGTTCCTTCAGATTGGGAGTTGTGTTATTTGCTGCTATAGTTCTCAGGTTTGTTTGTTTTTTTAAAAAATATCCAAACAATGCTTCTATTTTCCTGGATAATTTCTGGCAATTCCTAGCAGCATCTGCAACATTTGATTCCCACCCTTCTTTTTAATTCTGAGACATATTGGAACAAAATAGTGCTACGGTACATCACTGAACTGGCTCTTTTGCAGTATAAAACTGTAACTCTGAGGGGGAAAAGAATAAAAATTCAGAGAGGACAAAGTTTGCCCTTCAGACCACAGGATCACCTCATAATACAAGAGCCCAGTTTTAAAAATTCTTTGGCAGACGTCCAGTGCAGATCCAAGCAATTATTACAAAGAGCCTCTCCCCCCCCCCCCACCCGCCATAGAATGGAATAATTGGACACAGAGGTGACAACACACACCAAAACCCAAGGAGTTGTCTTATGAGAACCCATACTTCTTTAATCCAGAGATTATGCAGATTATCAGATGTGGCAAAAACCATGTCGGAAGATCACTAGAACAGGAAGGGGTGACCCTACCAGACGACGCGATCCTCCAGTTTTCCAGGGGGATAGCAAGGGTGTCAGTAAGGCAAAAGGGAAGCCTGGTCCGTGACAGCGCTACGCCCTCAGAACAGCAGAAGGACATGGGCATCTGGTAAGGCCGCCCTTTCTGTTCTTCTAGTGATCTTCTGACACGTCTGATAATCTCCCCACTGAAGCAGCCTCCAGCAACCTCCCAACACTTTTGTCCCGTCTGGAAGATCTATTGACATCCTGGTTTCAGTTTTACTTTCTGACCTCTTAATAAACTAAAGACAGTTGTTTGAATCCTGCTGGACACTTACAAATATGTAACCTAGGAGATTTTCAGACTACACTGTTATAGTGTTACTATTCCACTTTAACTGCTCTGGCTTCCTCCTGTGGAATTCTGGGGTTTGTAGTTTAGTGAGGCTAAGACCTCTCAGGCTGAGAGTTGTAAATGATCCTCCCTAAACTGCAAATCCCAGGATTCAAGAGGAGGCAGCCATAGCAAATAAAGTGGAATAGTAACACTATAACAGTGTTGTCTGAAAATCTCCTTAGTGACCCATTTGTAACTGCTACATATTCATGATCCCTACACAGCCCTTAAACTAGGGACTGTGAAAGTCCTCCAAACCCCACTTTTCCTCTCCCTCTCATGTGAGCGATCTGCAACACAAGGGGGATTTGTGACAGGGGTCCTTTTTCTGCCTGTCACACTGGAGATTGCTCATGGCAGGGGGTGAGAACATCAAGTGGGGTTTGGGGAGGTCTGGCCAGAATCCACTAAGTAGCACTTCGTTATGGTACTATGTAGTCCATAATGGTCATATAGGATTCCAGCATTTCTTATTGGGCTGAGATACGAGACATGTAGAAAGCTACTTTTTTGGACTAAGATTCCAGGAATCTGGGAGCTGTATTCCAAAAAAGTGGGGGAGGGAGGTTTCAAAGTCGTGTGAAATAGACTGTGTTTTTATGGCCACAATGGAAGATCTGTATCACTGAGTAGTAGAGCATATATATTACATGTAAAAGATCTCATCAAGTTCAGTCCCTGCTTGGGGGAAGGCACTGGGTCTCTCCACCACCCCTTGATTTTCATAGTCACCTGCATGCAAAGGGAGCCCTGGTGGCGCAGTGGTTAAATGCCAGTACTGCAAGCCACCACGTCGCAAGTTCGATTCCAGCGGGCTCCAAGGTTCACTCAGCCTTCCATCCTTTCGTAGGTCGGTAAATTGAGTACCCAGCTTGGGGGGGGGCAATTAGCTAACACACATTGGAAACTGTTTAATGCAGTGTAGATGTGTAAATAGCTATTGCTTAAAACAATTTGTAAGCCGCTCTGATAGCCTTGTGGCTGAAGAGCGGGGTATAAATAAATAAATAAATAAATAATTTAAAAAAAATAGACACAATTGCTCAGTCTGTATGCTGTCTGAAGCACCAGACAGTACAGAGTTCTCAAGAATTTAAGTTCAGTTTGGTTTTTGATAAGAATCTACCTCTCCCCTCAAACCTCCCATATTCAAAATGGAAAGATTTGGTGATTTTAAAAAACGAATATGGGAGAGATGGAAACTTGTAGCTACACCTGTCTAGTCCCACAGCTTTTGAGTACTTCTCTCTTCAAAGTCTGGGTTTGCACTCTCTTTTTCTGCCCTGAGATGCTCATTACCTGAAGACACAGCAAGGCTATGTGGTTACTTAACTCTCAATGCTTTGCTCTGAGGAATCAAACTCCCCCCTCTCACCTGCACTGAAGGAGGCAGGTGACAAGAAAGATGGTGGGATGGGTCCTCTGGTCTCAGGCAATAGGACATTTTGCATCAATCCTGGGGTTCTCCAAATGGTGAAAGAAATCCTCATGGAATGTGAGGAGAATTCTACCTGTCCTAATGGCAGTCCATGTGATTTTTGCCCTATTGTGAAGGAGGGTGGCAAAAAAATGGCCAAAAATCTCACCAAAAAAACCTTTGTGGCTTTTCATGTCTTTAAAACAACAACAACAACGAGATGGAGTGCATTCCTGGTCATTAGGACAAGCGAATTGCTTGCCCAAATGAAAGGAAGCACACCTGATTGGCCAGACAAGCACAGGGGGTGGGGCTTGCTAGCAAGGCAAGTGCCCACAGCCACCATTTCCCCCTTCCCAAGCAATCGGGGAGAGGGAAGGGGGAGTGTGGCTGTCATTCCCACCCACTCACCCACCTACCTGCTGCTGCTGCCGCCACCACCATGGGAGAATGGGGGAGGGGGAGAAGGGAGGATGGCTGTCTCCTCCTCTTCTTCCTTCCCAAGTTCCCTCCCCACCAAGTTTCTCTGCCTGCCTGCTTGCTCCCGTGGGGCCAAGGAAGGGAGAAGAGGGCTTATCCCTTCCTCAGCTGTCATCAGCAATGCAAAGCTTATGGGGGCTGCTGAGAATAAAACCACCACTAAGACAAGTTGCAACTGCTGCGACTTGCTTCTTCTGTGGGGCACTACAGGTTTTTGGGGGGCTTGTATAGACAAGCCCCTGGATTGACCTTTTATTTCTAGCATGGTATTATCTTAATCCCTCTACATGTTCATTCCACAGCACTATCTGGTAGATTTCCCATTCCAAGTGATGGTACCTGGACTTGTATCAAGCTTGGTTATCCTGCTATTCACCTCTTACTCCAGTCTTACCTGTCCAGGTAACCTATATGCTGTATTAATAAGACAACCTAGAGCAAAGCAGTAATGTTGGGCTCTTCCAGATGGGGCAAATATGTAAGGAGGTTGGTGGAGGTTGTGATAGCTGTTGCTGTAATACTTGGGAGTGTGTATTTTTAAATATCTGAAGGATGTTTTTGTTATCCCATACATTTTTTTGGTAACTCCCAGCCCTAGTTGCAACATTTTACTCCCCGCTCCTCCCATGGATTTCTTTTTAATTCCAAGACATAGTGGAACAGTATGTTTCCTTCTTTTCTCCTTTTTTCTCTCCTTCTTTAAAAAATAAATATTTATTTTAGAGTGATAGTGCATCACAGATGCAATGTATGAGTGAAACTTAATCTTTGCACTATAAAACTAGGTCTGGTTTACACGGCAGATTTATTGCGGCAACTTGTGCTTTAATTCTTTTCCGCAGCTGTGCCAGTCAGGTTTTTTTTCTAATTATGCTGCTTTTTCGTTCAGACTTGAAAAAGTGTGGGGGGTGTGTGGCCTCCCAAGCAGAGGCGGGCTTTATGGGGAAGGGCATAGACCTTCCTTTGAAGCCCTGCATTTTCGAGCTAAAGAAAGACTCACAGACTGCCAAAATAGCAGTGGGGAAGATCAAAGAAGTGGCTCTGTCTCTGTCTAAATCTGCCTGTAAATGAACTCAGTCACTCCCCGAAGCAGAGGGATAGCAATCTCTCTGCTGAAAGAGTTTGCTGCCATGCCGAGGATCCTAAGGTGAACCTATCACAAGTTTTTTCAGCACGATTTGTTTAGTCAGGGTTCACAGACTTGCAAAATAGCAGAGGATTTTTGACTCTCCCTCCCTCAGTCCCCCTCCTCCCCCCCCTCTCTCTCTCGTTCTCTCACTCTCTCTCTCCCTCCCCCAAGCAGAGCAGACAGATGGGAACTTTATGACTGAAAGGTCTTGGGAATCCTTTTTCTTGGCAGACTTGCAAAATAGCAGAGAGAATTTTTCAAAGTTTCCTGAACGCTACTGAAATCAGTCCCTCTCTTTCAAGCCCACCCCTTGCATCAGAGCAACCAATCACAATGCAGATCTGCTGCAGCCCTTAACGGAATGGTAGTTTACACTGCCAATAAAGCGCTACATTGCAAATATACCTGCAAAAGTAGCGACATCCCTTGGCACGCTGTATTTGGGTGTTTTACCTTCCCCCCTTCTGAATGAGGCGATGCTGTGCTACGATCCGTGTGAACTATGAGCTATCTTAGCGGTATATTTAGAGGAATATTTGCCCGTGTAAACGACCCCTAAGATTTTTTTAAATTTATTTTTTGTAAAGAGAGGACCATAGAACGACCTCAACAAACCATGCCCTGGTTTTTTTTTAAAAAAAAAACACCTTAGGAAGAACCCAAGTGCAGATCCAAGAAATTAATGCAAACAGCCCCCAAAAGAATAGAAAAGTTGTTCTGGAGGTGAAAGCACCCAGCAAAATCCTATAGCAATTGCAGTTAAATGATATCTGGTGACTAGGATTAAATAGAGATTGTTCTGCAAAGGGGAATGCCTCTTCTCCTTCCTAGATAGAGGTGACTGAAGGAATTAGCAGAACCTGGAAATACTTCGTTTTAAAAACTTCAGCCCTCCTGCATCCAGCAGCCAGTGTGCGAGCTGTAGTCAAAAGAAAAAAGAAGAGAAAAGAAAAAGGATTTTTTCTCCCAAGGGTCTGGCAGGCAGTAAGTCTGTGTAGAGAAAAATAGACTGGCAATTTGAGTGAGAAGGAAACTCAAAGAAGAGCACCAAAGAAGTGAGTTGTTCCCCACAAGAGTCTTATGTTGGATCTTCATCTCACTGGGAGGAATTGCCTTGGGTGCATGGGAGGCGGGGAGAGATCTTCTGGGGTGTTTCATGCTCCATTTGTCCTTAACATAGTATGTATTTGTAAACAAGCACCAATATTACAAATCACTAATAAAACCTCCAGAAATCTCTTCCAAACATGGGAAAGTACTGCCACCCTACCCATCCATCCACCCTGGTGATTTTCACCATTTAGAGAACTAGGTCAGCACTACAACAAGCTTTTCCAGACTGGTTTAAAGAAGTGTTATTTCTCATGATATCCTACTGCAGTTCTAGGCCAGAATCCTGTTGGTGACCTATGCTGGCGTAAGTGCTCTTACACCGGCAGTTGTTCTGCTTGGGTCAGAATGGATGTCTCCTGTCCAAACTTGGCAAGTTGAGTTCCACTGACATCACCCTTTCAGAAGTGGTTACACTGTTTAAGTCACTGTGTAATGGCACCCTCAGAGCAGTGATACCCAAAGTGGTGGTCTACAGACTGGTGTCTGTTCACAAGCCATCAGCTGCTAGTCTCTGGAGAGTTTCCAGAAGTCCTGACTTAATACAGAAGTGGCCAACTATGCAAGGGGCAGGCCAATTTTCACCCTTGAAGTCCACCCCCCAGTCTGTACAAACTCATTGTGAGGTGTATTTGATTGTGTGTTTCTGCAGTTGATTGTGTAATACTCATTGATTGTGTATTCCTGCGAGGCAGGGGGTTGGACTGAATGGCCTTCATGGTCTCTTTCAGCTCTATGATTCTATGATGCCCCAAATGGGACATCATATCACTTAGACTTTCCAGTTTCAGCCAATTTTTTGGCTGGGAAAGGGGGCATTTCAGAAGTTCAGGCTTCTGGGGGGGGGGTAAGAAAGGCAGACTGCTTCATCTGAGAGTGGTTTTCTTGTGTTTGGGGCTATTTTAAGATTTTTGTTCAGCCCATTTAAAAAAATATATTGTCTGGCTTGGGAGGGACTTGGGAGGTCTGCCAGGGACATTTGTGGGTGCAGAATTGGGGATGGAAGGAAGCCCCAAAGGACAACTAGCTCAATCCTGAAATTTACACAATAATCACTAGTTGAAATCCTTGTCCTTTTTCCAGATGCCCATGTCAAATGCGGTGGTGTTACTAAGGCCAGTGTCTCTCCTCCCTCTGACGGTGTCACCTGGTGTGGTTTGGCCTCTCCCCACCTGCACCCACCCCAGAGCCGCCACTTATCAAATGTGAAACCTTATTTTGATTTATTTTCATGCTGCATTTCTGCTTTAAGGCATTCCGGGTCAAACCAAACCAACATGAACAACAAAATAGATTCTCCCACATTTAAAGGGGCAAACAATGCAGCCAGCACTTAAATGCAAGTAAGAGAGAAAAGTCAAATTGGGACTCATTGAATCGATTGCTGAATAAGATTAAGAGGAATAACTCATTGCTAATGCTCTGATGGAACAAATTTACATTCAGTGTGTGTGTGTGTGTGCGCACGTGCATGTGTGTGCGCTCGCGCTTTCAAGTCACCTGTCAACTTATGGTAGGCCCATGAATTTTATAGGCTTTTCTTAGGCAAGGAATACTCAGAGGTGGTTTGCCATCAGAAAATGATGAGAGAGGAAGCAAGAAGAAGCTTGCAAGGGAGGAGGTTCCAGAGTCAGGGCTGTCTTTTCAGATCACCAGATACACCATAGCATTGTCAGACTGAAAAATTGAGAGGGCTCCTGTCCCTTTAATAGCTGTGTAGAAGTGGACATTTCACCAGGCATTGCTTGTCACACCTGTTGAACACCCCGCCCCTACACAGGAGGGGTACAGAAGAGCCCTCCAGTTTTCATTTTGGCAACCCTACTGGGTAGTGGCTACCTAACCAAAGACATGTTTCCCTCTCTTCAGCTGGCAATGAGATGTGCCACAGAGCTTCCTGCAATTACCTTGAAAAGCAGACAAATTCATATGAAACCCAGGCCATTTTGAGCACTTTAAAAATAACAGCCAGCCTCTTGATTTCATCCTGTGGGTGATCTGGGTTGAAATAGATCATGGAAACAAACATGGACCCTTGCACTTAACTCCTATCCCTGCCTGCCCCCCTCACCTAGCCTCACAAAATGACAGCAGACCTGAAAGCTTGTTGGTGAAGAGGGCCCTGGCATGGGCAAAACAACTGGACTCTCTGGCTCGCAAGCACTCTAGCAACAGGGACACATCTTTAGGTGATGCAAGCAGTAACAAGAACACTTCTTTCCCCTTTGCCTACCCTCACCCCTGCCTGCTATGTTCCCCCCACCACCCTTGCCCTAAACTGTGCCTCTGTCCCAGGCCTTATGGGATGTTTCAGTCTCATGAGTCCATCCATGAACTTCTTTAATTCTTAAAAAAAAAAAAAAGGGGGGGGAGCCATGCTGACCAAAGAATAACTGAGTGCCAGTGACCTGCTGAGCCTATTCAAGCACCCCGAGGCTGAGACCAACGTGGTCATCCAGGCAGCAGAGCTGATGGACACGACTGTGGAGCTCATTCGGCAGCTTGTTTACACACAGGAGAAGTGGTATGGCAACATTTCAGGTGTGTATTTAACTCTGTCCTACCTTCCCCAAATGAGTCCCAGTCTGCCAGCCATGGCCATCTTCAGCTGCTTCTTGTCTCCATTTTGTTTTGAAAGAGGTTCTCAGTGGTCAGAGTCTCTCCACCCTGGCAGAGGTCACTGGCTGTGCTGCTCAGCTCCGGCCCCTCAAGTGCTCAGAGACCTGCTTGGCTGACAAGTACAGATTCATAGATGGGATGTGCAACAACAGGCAAGTAATTCTAATCTTGACACCAGGGGTGGGAATTATGTGGTCTTCCAGATGTTCCCCAACTGCAGTTCTCAGTATTCCACACCTGAGTTGGGCTGCTGGAGATTGCAATCCAACAACATCTGGAAAGCCAGATGATATCCACCCCTATCTTAGACTTGTATCTTGCAAAAGCATTGGCTATATTATTTATTTCTAAAATATTATAGATGATGAAGTAGACTGAGGGCTCATCTACATGGGCCAGGATATACCAGCTCTTCAGGGTCAGGCCCATTCCTCCCTTGTTACCTCCACAAAACAGGAGGAAGTCCAGATGGGCACACTGACCTGTTGCTGCAGCTGTTGCCACCACAGTTTCTCTTGCTCTCTCTGAAGCCAGGAAGCCAGCCCACAACATGTGACCAAAGCCCCCTGTATGTGACCAGCCTTGGTCATATGCTGCAGGCCTGCTTCCTGTTGCAGAGGGCAATGGCAGAGGGTGGCCGCAGTGATAGGCTGGTGTGCCAGAATAGGGCCCAATGTAATCATGTGGGACCCAATCAATTTCTTCCTGGATGGAACACGTGTTAACAGGTATTTTAATATAAGGTCTTATCAGGCCCTACCCTGTCTTCCCCCTGTCTTTGCCCCAGGGGTCCTGAGGACTGCCTGGGCACAAAATGGGGCAAAGGCCCTGTGTCATCAGGACCACAGGGCTCCAAGATGGGGTAAATTGCCTGTGTAGATAAGCCCAAGTCTATGAACGATAATGTGTCAAACTTATTTCTCTCAGTTAGGGTCAAAGGTACTACAAGATCCCTTTCTATACTGATATAGACTAACATAGCTACATCTTTGAATATGACTTCCAAAAATCTCTTAGCAGATGTTAGAAAAGTTATTTTTGGACTACAACTCCAAGAATCCCCCAGCCAACATGGCCAGTGGTCATGCTTACTGGAGGAAGTCTGAGAGTTGTAGTTCAAGACCTGAATCTCACTAGCAGTTCCTACTAGAGAAGATCCATTAAATCAACTGTTGAATGACGAGTCAACACTTTCTGTAAGACCCACTGATTCAATGTGTTGGGGCTACCAATAGGATTCAAAATCAAGTGCATAACTTTTCCAGGCTCTGCCTACTGCAGAGACATTAATATTTGTTAGCTATCTTCCATACAACAGTGATTTTCAGTGTTAACGCTAGAGAACATAGCATAGGGAATACCTTTTTTGGGGAATACCTTTTTTTGCTAGCCACAAGATGCTCCAGGGCTAGCTCTGGAACTTCATCCCCTCCCCAGTATGGAGAATGGATGTTTGACTTGGGGGCTCTCCATGTTATTGTGAAAACCTGGGGGTCGGTTACACAGCAAAAAAAATCCTCAACTGATTCGCCCAGAATCCTAATGGTCCCCATGCATTTTGGGCCAATGTCGCCATATTCAGAAGGAGGGGGATCAAAATACCTATGAGAAGCATGATATAAGCTTTCGCTATTTTTCCTGACTTTTTTAAAAAAGTTCCATAAAGTTGCGCACTATTGGCTGTGTGATCTACCAGCAATCTTCCTGAAACAGGGGCTCACAGCAGAGCAGAGCTGTGATTGGTCACATAGACCTCGGAGGGGGCGGATTGCAAGAGATGCCTTGCAATACTAGATCCACCATTTTTAAAAACACAGACCAGGTAACTGCAGCACTCTTCCTGTCCTTGATCACAGGCTGTGGCAGCAGACTGCGCCCCCCCCCCTTCCCCATTCACCGACTGCAGAGGTGAAGAGATGGGCCTATGAGATTGTCAGTCCCACAGGCTCATCTCTCTGCCGCTGCAGCCTGCTCCTCCCTGTGCCCCCCTTTCCCGTTAGCCAGCTGCGGGGGATGGAGAGACTGTCAGTCACATCGGCCATGCCCCCCTTTGTGAACTGCAAAATCACTAATTTATCGGAATTTATCGGAAGAACCAATTTCTGCCAAAATCACGTAAACAGCTCAGCACTAGAGTGAAAGGAGGTAAGACAGCATTTTCCGCATTAAAAATGGTCATGTAACCAACCCCCTGGAAAAACAATATTCTAAATTGTCTGGATAGCCCCTGTTACAGATAGCCATCCTGGACATGAGGAGGGTGTTGATGGAGCTAGCATAATTAGCCCTACTCCCCCTCCTTGAGTGTAGACCCTTTCCAGAACATCTAAAAGTTACTCTAGTTTCCAGAATCTGGGATTTGGGAAATTGTAGTCAAAAATTCCTAAAGTTCTGGACTTTAAAAATATGTAAAGTTCTAAATATTTTTAGAATTGTTGTGTCTGTTCTTGTCTCACAAATCTAAGCATCCCCAGATGGTCCAACAATTTCCCATCAGTATCAAAAATTTCAGGATACAGTAGTCATGGAACAACTGACAGAAGGCTTACCAAAAGACTAACGACATTTGAATGAATGGACTGAAAGAATTCAAACTAGGCTGAAAGAAAGAAATTAGAAAAAAGTCTAGCTAAAAGAACTGAGAATGGTAGACTCAATGCATTTACCTAGTCGATGCAAGTGTTTTATATATATTATATTTGAATTTTAATTTCTTAACTCTGAAACACACACACACACACACACACACACATATATATCAATGAAAACATTATTTAATTCCCTGACATCAGTCCTTCCCTTTCCTTTTACAATGTCCTCTCTTGTAAGAATATTTCATATTCAAGTACAAACCCACAAGCAAACAGACATACAAGATTTTATTAAAATAATACTGGGCAATACCAATATACTTGAATGATATAATCCAACCTTTTCCAGTTTACTGCCTTCCAGATGTATTGGACTACAATTCCCACAATGTCTTACCTTTGGCCATGCTGGCTAAAGCTTCTATGTGAGCTGTAGTTCAAAATATCTAGAGAGCACCAGGTTAGCAAGGGCTTGTATATTCTATATTGAATGTAATTTTTTAAAGAAAAGAAAGGTTTAAAATATAGATATAATCTGCCCAGTACCTTCTGCCTTTGAGAGCCAGTATGGTATAGTGGTTTGTGTGTTGGACTATGATGCTGGAGACCAGGATTTGAATCCCCATTCGGACATAGAAACCCACTGGGTGACCTTGGGAAACTCCCACTCTCTCAGCTTCAGAGGAAGGCAAAGGCAAACCTCCCCTGAACAAATCTTGCCAAGAAAACACTGATAGGTTTGCCTTAGGGTTGCCTTAAGTTGGAAATGATTTGAAGGCACACAACAACAGCAACCTAGATTAATCTACACAATATAGAAACCTCAATGTTTCCTAGGAGGGGAGTTAATGTATTTGCTGTATCAAATGTTTCCAATGATCAAGTCCCTATCCCTCACTTGCCTCTTAATTCAAAGTGAAGTCACACAGAAGACTTGATAAAACTGCTCCAGGACTACTCCACTTGAGGTTGCAAATAGGGTGTTTCATGGCTGGAAAATTTCCCATAGTTAGATTTTCTCCCTAATTTATGTTTTCTATGAATAGAACAGTTTTGATATGGGGGAACCAATGACACCTCCCCTTCTGCTTGCACATGTGGTATAATCTAAGAACTATTTTTCCTCCTCAGACCCTGTTTGTGTGCAAAAATGACATTTTCACATTTTTTGCTGGTTTGGTTTAAGAGATTATATTCCTCCTTATAGGAAGAACCCGCTGTGGGGAGCAGCAAACACAGCCTATGCCCACTGGCTCCCAGCAGACTATGAGGATGGGTTTTCTATACCAAAAGGATGGAATGAGTCAAAGACCTCTAATGGCTTCTCCTTACCTTTGGTATGTGAGAGTGAGTAGGACTCTGCATTGTCTTGTGGAATGGAGATTATGGGGGGGGGGACACTTGATTTAAGCATATTCACCCTTTCCTTCCTGAGATGTTATTTTTGTTACATGCCTTCAAGCTGACCTATGGTGATCCTATCATGGGGTTTTCCAGGCAAGATTTGTTGGGGAGGGGGTTGCCATTGTATTCCTCTTAGACTGAGATAAAGTGACTTGCCCAAGGTCACCCAGGGGGTTTCCATGATCTATACCAGTGGTTCCCAAACTTTGATCCTCTGGGTGTTTTGGACTTCAGCTCCCAAAAGCCCCAGCCAGCTTGGCTGACAGTCAGAAATTCTGGGAGCTGAAGTGAAAAACATCTGGAGGACCAAAGTTTGGGAACCCTGAGCTCTACAAAAACATGGTTGAAGCACATCACCTGTTCTGAAAGCCCCCTTGAGACCTGGGCTAGGCTTCTGATTATTGCTGTTGCTCTTCATCCAGGTGCGACAGGTATCCCAGGAAATCTTGTATACGCAGAATGAGAACATCTCCCTTGACTGGTCCTATACCCATATGCTGGTGGAATGGGGACAGTGGATTGACCATGACATGGAACTGACACTTCAGAGTGCCAGCACCATTTCTTTCACAGATGGATTAGACTGTTCCCAGGCTTGCATCAACAGGAGCCCATGCTTCCCCGTCCAGGTAAGAAAGTGAAGGTGGAAGTGAACAAGGAAATACTTAGCCCTCAACCAAGAGAAACAACACTCCTCACATTCAGCCAGGTTTACTTTTTTGGACCAACTAGTCCAATAGTGGAATAATTGGTAAAAGTCCGGCTTCTATATGAATGGGGTGGCATAATCATGGGTCCTTTCACCCTACACCATCATAGCATTTTTATACCACTTTAACTGCCATGATTCTTTCCTATCAAATCCTGGGAACTGGAGCTTAAGGAGGAGCATTTAGAATACCAAAGTCAGGACTGTGTCCATGCCTTCATATTCCCATTTGCTCTGTATGGTTGTGAAAGCTGGATAGTGAAGAAAGCTGATAGGAGGGAACCCATTTGAAATATGGTGCTGGAGGAAAGTTCTGTGCATACCCTGGGCTGCCAAAAAGAGAAATAAATGGGTCCTAGAGCAAATCAAGCCTGAACTCTCCCTAGAAGCCAAGATGACTAAGCCGAGACAGTCATAGTT
The DNA here is from genome assembly GCA_030847615.1 of Gambelia wislizenii. Classification (NCBI taxonomy): domain Eukaryota; kingdom Metazoa; phylum Chordata; class Lepidosauria; order Squamata; family Crotaphytidae; genus Gambelia; species Gambelia wislizenii. Next base: position 344,542,932 of record JAUMIR010000001.1, read on the forward strand.
CAGGTATATCATGAGAAAACATCATTCATTAGGAAAAACAATGATGCTTAGCAAGGTAGAAGTCAGTAGGAAAAGAAGAAGACCCCATTACAGGTGGGTAGGTCAAATCAAGGAAGCCACAGCTCTGAGTTTGCAAGACCTGAAAAGGGCTGCTGATAACAGAGTGGCTTGGAGGTCTCTCATTCATAGGATCGCCCTAAACTGAAATTGACTTGATGGCAGTTATCAACAACAGCATTTAGACTTCTCAGCCAGAAAACTCCTCTGGTGCCTCACCAAACTACAAACCCCAGGATTCCACAGGATGCAGCCATGGAAGTTAAAGCAGCATCAAAGTGCAATAATTGTCTAGCTTAAAAGGACCTACAAAATATAGTGACTCACAGTTCCCTAGTTGTAGTTTAAATTTTCAGCAGATTGCCACAGCTCCAAATTATTTATATCACCCCACCCCAATGATGTGCTCCAGTTGCTGGCTAATAGATAAGGAGGTGCCCATCCAGTGCATTACAGGCTCTTGTTTCTTAGCCCCCCTTCAAGGCCCTTTGGAGAAAGAAAGAAAGCACTGGATTGTCTTTGTCCTGTGCTCATATATGAGAAGCTGTGGCAATAGGACGAGGAGCTTGGCCCATCAGGTCATCCTCACTGCCTCTTGATTCACTTCCTCCTTAAGTCTCCCTACTGTGCAAGGCTGCCAGATGGTCACCATTCTGTTTCTTCTGTGTGCCAGATCCCTCCTGGTGATCTCCACCTGGGTGGTGGGGCCATGAAATGCATGCCCTTTACCCACTCCTCCCCAGCTTGTGGCAGTGGGAATCCAGCTTCTTTCATGGGCAGCTGCAACCTTGGGAGCAGCTGAACAGCCTCACTTCCTTTGTGGATGGCAGCATGATATACGGCAGCACAGCCTCCCTGGCAGCACAGCCTCCCTAGCCAGGAAGCTCCGAAATTTCACCCAGGAGCTGGGGCTTCTGGCTGTCAACCAGGAGTTCTCTGATGGTGGCCTCCCACTCTTGCCCTTTGCTGAAAGGAAAGTCCCAAACCCTTGTGCCTTGACGTGGAACTCCTGTCCAGCCAACACGTCGGATGTGCCCTGTTTCATGGCAGGTAAGAAGATGGGGGTCTCAGTTGTATTTGAGGTTATGCTCTTAACAGTTCTTCTGTGGCCAGATCAAACAGAGGACTCATTTATTCAACAGAGGTGAAGAATGTGGATGAGGTGGTTCTTCTTTCCCTTGAACAGTCAGTTGCATCTGCCAAATGACCTCCATTCTTCCTTTTCATTTATGCATTTACCTTCTTTGTATACTGCTCAAATAACGGGCTAGCAGTAAATATTTTAAAAACCATAAAACAATCACACACAGCCCTAAATACCAAACAAAATAAAATCATCCTCAGTGCAAGCTAACAGTGCAAAGCAAAGGTCAGTGCAAAGCCAGCAACAGCAAAACATTACATGAGAATAAGGGGGTCTCTGTACAGCTGTGAAAGCCCTGGGGATTCATATGCTCCTTTGCCTTTTATAAGGCTCGGGGTGTTCATGAGTAAGCTTGTGGATCAGCGATTTGACTGCAACCAAGAGGAAGTTGCATTTTTTAACACCCTTGGAGGTCTGATAATGCCATCTACTGCTGTATTGGGAGTATTGCTGGTGAGACTTCTGTTGCCAGAGGTGGTGGATATTGGGTAGAAGGTAATAGAAAGAGCCAAGGTCCTTCACAATGCACAGTTATGGCACTGTGATTCCACTTTAACTGCCATGGCAACATCCTATGGAATCCTGGAGTTTGAGGAGGCACTAGAGGAGCGCTCTGGCTGAGAATCCATAATACCCCTCCCTAAACTGCCAGTCCCAGGATTCCATAGCCACTGTAACCATGGCAGTTATAATGAGATCATGGTGCAGTGTGAAAGAGACCCAGGAGGGAAGGGTGTCTAATGCCTCAGGACATGAGGGCAATAGCCCAAGGTCTTCTGGTGAAAGTGAAATATTAAAACACGCAGCCATGTTACCATCACCCAGAACACGTAGCACCTTCTTTTTAATTTTTGCAGAAGTCTTTCAAGAGATGTGTTCTTGCTCTTGTTGCTGTTCTGTCTCATTTACTCTGTGCATTGTTCTCTTCCTTTCCAGGAGACTCACGGTCTAATGGACTTTTAGGGATGCAAGCCTTGCATACAGTGTTCTTGAGGGAGAGCAACAGAATTGCTGCTACACTCCACCAGCTGAATCCCCACTGGAGTGGGGAAATCCTGTAGCAGGAGATGTAAAATCATTGGTGCTTACTTCCAGGTCAGGGCATTAAGCATGGCAGTGTTCCATTCCTGTATCAGAAGGCTATTCCTGCTGAGGGTGAAACTATACATAACATTAAACCCATGCCTGTCACTGAAAACGGCACCTGTGTCAGGCTCCACTCTCCCCTGGGTAAAAATCATTTTATATCTTGACACAGAGACATTCCATCTGCTGCCACTAAATGGCAGCCAATGATACAGAGTTGTTGTTGTGTGCCTTCAAGGCATTTCTGACCTATAGCTACCCAAAGGTGAAACTATCACAGGGTTTTCTTGGCAAGATGGATTCAGAGGGGGGTAGCCATTGCTGTCCTTTGAAACTGAGGACATTATCACACAAGGGTTGTGCAGCATGATTACAGCTATATAACAATATCTATGGCCGTACCTTATCGCCTGATGTCATCTCTGTCCCGTTGCCACCTTGTATTCAACTTGTCATTGGAGCACAGGTTTTCATTAATGGGGAAATCCTGTCAATGACTGCCAACATCACTTTTGATCCACCACTGCTCAGTTTGATAGGTCTATTCTGGTTCAGGTCTGGGTTTCAGGTAGTCATGTGACATGAGGGGGCCTGGTTTTCCTCCTCTCCCCCTCCTGCTAGCTATTCAAAAGCAGGCTGACTCTGTGCTGCTTTGGAAAAACAATTGGGAGTGGGGGAGAAGATGAGAATAAAGACCCCTCATATCACATGACTGAATTCATTCCAGGACTATTGCACAAGGGGCAGATGCAGGGGTTGCCAAATACACAGTCATGCAAATGGAAGAGAGGTGTGATAATGAACATTGTAGGATCAGTATGTTCCCAATTCCTGTACTATCATAATTGAAGCGAGACACATGGCTGGTGTAATAATCCACCTGAAAAAATGTGACTTACTCAGGGTACCTCAGTGGGTTTCCATGGCTGAACAGGGATTTGAACCCTGGTGTCCTGGAGTCCTGGTCCAGCACTCAAGCCACTGTACCATTCTGGCTCTAATACAGAGTAGGTACAATTGTTCCTTCACATTCACTGGTGTTTGGTTCCAGGACCCCCATGAATACCCAAATCCGTGAATACTCAAGTCCCATTATATGCAATGGCATAGCAAAATGGTGTCCCTTATATAAGATGGCAAAATCAAGGTTTGCTTTTTCGATTATTATTTTTTAAAGAATATTTTCAAGCCATGAATACTTAAATCAGTGAATGTCAAATCCATGAATATGGAGGGACAACTGTATAGGGAAATAAATAACAGCAGGATCCAGATATATCTTCTTTTGGTCAAAAGGGCTTTACTCATGGAAGGTGCCTCCTCTGTGGTCTTTCCAAAGGGCTGAAGCAGCTGCTGTGGGGTTTGGGAGGACGAGGAAGTCCCATTTCAGTAGCCTGATTACACACTCCAGTTTTGAATCCAATTCCATGGTTCTGATGCCAGGAGGACATGTATAAGTTATCCTAGAACAGAGACTGCAAAACCAACTTTCCTACTATCCCTCATAGAATCTTCAAGACAGCATGGCCATTCATCATGCTGGCTGGTGCTTTCTGGGAGCTGGGTCCAAAAACTATCTTAAATGTAATTTATGGACAGGAAGAAAGGCCTAAAGAGGTAGTGGGTGTTTTTAGCAGTAGCCTTGCAATCATAGTAATGTCTAGTGCTGCTCTGCCTTGGTTTGGTTTGCTTTGCTTTGCTTTTCTTTGCTTGGTAAAACCTGCTAAGAGTAGATCAAGCTGAAAATGCTCAACAATATGAAAATACAGAAATGTGTTTGTACAAGAGCAGCTATAATCTCAGAGGGCCTCTCATGAAGATACACAAGAACCACAAGCTAATGTCAGGGTCAAAGTCCAGCTGGCCAGGAAAGAAAAAAGCTCTTTAGCTTGCCAAAAAAAAAAAAAAAAAAAAAGCCCCCTCCTGACTCCAAAGGGACTGCATGGGGGATGGGGGTGAGTTCTAATTTTTTTTTTCTCAGATGCACAGGGCAAGGATTTTTTTTAACCAAATATGATGAACAGTGAGAGTAAATGCTGACATTAGGAACTTTTGTTCTCATAAATCCAGGGGGTTGTCTAGACGGTGAAAATAATCCTAATAGAATTTGCAGGGAATACCTTTTGTCCTGATGAGATCCCACAGTGATTTGCTTTATACAGAAGGGGGCATGTACAAAAACTATGGGGAAAGCCTTTGTGGCTTTTCCAGAAATTTAAAAAATAATGCATGGGAGTGCACATTACCACCCATTTGAACAAATGATTCAGGATGCTGCACATTCTCGGAGAGGAGCAGAAGTAGACAGCAGATTGTTCAGATGTGTGCTGGGGGAGGGCTTTCTAGCAAGGAAGTGGCCAGAAGCACCACTTTGGATTTTTGAGTTGCTGGTCATGCAACTTTTTTTGCTGCTCAGAGGTGACCAAATAGCCTTTTTTAAAAGGTTCCACACTTTTGCTTTAAAGTTTAAAAAAAATACTGTGCAGTGGTGACAACATGTGGAGAAAAATAACACGCTAATTTACTCGGCCACCATCTTGATTTGCAGGTGTGTGCACTTTAGACATGGATAGCTTCGCATACTAATGATTTTGCCAAAAGACTGGAAACAAATGAACACTGCTGCAAATTTGCAGTAATGCACAGGAATCAGCATTATTTCCTCTTGTCTAGACAACCCCCAGTTGTTATTAAAATCAGTTTAAACAAATCAGATAGATAGATCATACTAGATCAATCTCTAGATCACCTTTCATGTCAACAGATTCCAAGAAGGCACAGTCACACAATAAAAATGCAACATAGTCAAAATAACATATCATGAGGCATAAAGCTGAGATGCAACTAAGTCATCCAGCTTCACAGAGCCTTTAAAACCAGTTTAAAACACCTCCTTGCCAAAAATATTGAAATGTTGGTGCTAGTTGAGTTCCCTTGGGGGAGGTGTTCCAAACCTGTTACACCACCACAGAAAAGGCTGTCAGTGCTGGCTGGTGGCTTCCATGTTAGTGGGGTGATGAATGAGTTTTGGGTTGGTCTTGATCTCTCCAAGGTGCTGGATGCTAACCCCAAAAGAGGTTCAACATCTTGGATAGCTCTTTTAAAGTCTGGAATATAACCCAAAGCAGACTCACCTTCCCACTTTTAGGATGTTTTGTTATTTATATTGAGCAGATTGCAGCAGAGCCCCAGTGCATCATGAGCTTTTGGTACAAAACAGGACACAAAACATGCAGGATGTTCCAGTAAAGTTATAAAGCAGAACTTACATTTATTATGGCAGAGAATACATCTCAGATAGGAAAAATAGATATAGATAGATTGATAGATAGATAGATAGGAGTTATCTAACTTGGATGGAAGCGTCTCTAAAATTGACACTCATGAGTGCATGTAAGGCATGTTGAGGCAGAGCTGCCTCTTGCATGATAGTTTCTAGCTTCTGAAATAAAGGGTTGTAAAACACTAAAACTACTTGGAGCAGAGAGGGGAAGTAACCTCTGCATGCAAGCAGGAAGTAAACACAGATCAAGGACACACACAGAGAGATGTAAACAGGCATTGATGCTTCTTCCCTTCCAACACCACTGACATGGAAGCCATATTTGTTACTGCTTTGTATAAACATAATGTCCTCCACCAACTGAGGCTACACTGAGCAGGGCCTGATCAGAATATTTTAAGGGCAGAATCGTATGGCAGGAGGTGGTTCTTCTTCTTCTTCTTCTTCTTCTTCTTCTTCTTCTTCTTCTGTTTTTTTTTTTTTTTTGAGGGAAAAAAATGAAATGCGCCCCCTGCCGCGCAGCAGCTTCGTTGCTATTACAGAGGCTTCTTGCATGGTAAGGGGCATCTGAAAAAGTCCTGAGAGTGTGGGTAACCTCTGAGGGTCCAGGGACCATTTTTGTCCTCTCAAAACCTTCACAGGATTAACAAGAATCAGGGTTCTGAATGGCAAAGGCACTGGGAGCATGAGGGAGGCAGCTCACAGGATGCACTTTGCCTGTTTGTGGTGAAAAGGCTCCTCTGCCAGCTCTGCTGGCATCATCTGAGCAGGTATGCAAGGTGCTCTACGCTCATTTTTTGCCTGTTTATCTTTACCAGATAAATCAAGCTGAAAGCTAGCAACTCAGCATAAGCCACCAATGAGCTTTATGGCTGAGCAGGAATCTAATTAAACCTGAGCTTTTCACATCCTGGCATATCACTTTATCTAACACACAAAGTCTGCATTTGGTAGAGATCTTTTCTCACTGGGTAATTTCTTCTTACCAAAACTACATCTCTCTGTGGCTGAATGGCTATTTCAATTGTTTCTCTTCTGACTTAACCTGAACAGAAATGATGGGATGAGTAATATGGTTGTTGCTGTGGCTGGATGCCACTGTATGTAGTTCTCTCTTGAGATTCCTGCTCTTCATCAGATAGGTGGTAGTAGACAAGACTCAGGCACTCAAGGTGAGCACACACAACTATTTTGACATAGCTGCTTTGGATGGGTAGTAAAATTCACCTTAAATATGCAAGAGTTTACAAGGCGGTTACATACCTGCCATGGGAAATTGCCTCTTCATAGATGGTCATCTTTATTAACCTGGAGTAGCAGAGAAACTATTTTTTCCCTTCATGCACTTCTCTTTCATGTTTTAGTCTAGTACAGATTTCATTGGTTCAGTGAATGCAAACCACTGACCTCAGGCATATTTCTCTCTCTCTCTCTCTCTCTCTCTCTCTCTCTCTCTCTCTCTCTCTCTCTCTCTCTCTTTGTCTGTTTGGTGTAGATTATAAACTGGAGGGATTACATCCCAAAGATCCTTGGACCAGAAGCAACAGAGGCCTACATGCCCCCATACTTTGGTTACAACGAGTCTGTTGATCCCCGTATCTCCAATGTCTTTGCCACAGCTGCATTTCGCTTTGCTCATGTCACCATCAATCCTTTACTCACTCGTTTGGGTGAAAATTATGAGGAGAATCTCAGTCATCCCAGTATCTCTCTCCATCAGTCATTTTTCTCCCCTTGGAGGATCATTGAAGAAGGTATAGAAATGGCCATTGTGTCCTGGGTGGGGAATGAGCATATTGGTCTAGGTAACAGCAAGCAACTTTTGTTGAGGGCCCTTTCATACTACACAACTATTATTACTATGATTCTGCTTTAACTGCCATGGTTCCATCCTGGGATTTGTAGTTTAGTGAGGCACTAGAGGAGCTCTCTGGCTGAGAAGTCTAAATATCTTTCCTTAAAATGCAAGTCCAAAAATTCCAAAGGATGTTTCCATAAGCAGTTAAACTGGAATCATAGTGCTATAATTGTTTGCTGTGAAAGTTACAAGTTACTTTCTATAGCCCCTGTTGAAACAAATTGTATTCCAGTAATCAACAGCATCAAAGAACTGTTGCACAGAGACCATACTACAGTACAGTGGGCCCTTGGTATCCACTGGGGTTTGGTTCCAGAACCTCCTGTGGATACCAACATCCGTGGATCCTCAAGTCCCACTATATACAGTGGCATAGTAAAACTGTGTCCCTTATATAAAATGGGAAAACCACAGTTTACTTCTGGGGATTTTTTTTTTTAATATTTTCAAGCTGTGGATGCTGGAACCCATGGATGCCAAATCCATGGATAGAGAGGGCTGACTGTATACCAATTTTTTGAAATTTAGGATAAATTTAGGATTTATGAATTTAGGATAAATGGTCTTATTAATCTGGTGAGGAAAACTCAGACAGAGGTCCTCTAGTTCCCAAGAATCCCAAGGATTTTTTTTGTGGCTTCCACTGTTCCTGATCATCAGTGCAGCCCAATCAGTGATGCTCTCACTGCCACCAACATAATCATGTTGGTCCCAGAGCACTTTCACACTACACAGTTATAGCATCAAGATTCCACTTTCACTTGTATGGCAACATCTTAGGGAAGCCTGGAGTTTGTCATTTGGTGAGGTACTAGAGCTCTCTGGCTGAGAATTCTAAATGCCCCTCTCTAAACTGCAGATCCTGGGGTTCCATAAGAGGGAGCCATGGCAGTTAAAGTGGAATCATAGTGTTATGACTGTGTAGTGTGCAAGGACTCCCAGGACTTTATCAGACGAGCACCTTAAAGTGTTCTTTTGATGGCATTAAAAAAAATCAATTTTCATGCCAGCAAAAGAACACCCCCACACACACTGCACTTACCTTGCTTTCCTGGCAAAGGGATCCCTGGCAATGAAAGAAGAAGTGAACAGAGCTCCGTTCACTTCCTCCTTTGAAACCTACAGATTATCACACAAGACTTCATTATGTGGGAAATTTTAAAACTCCAAAAAGAACACACAAAAAGTGACACAAAGCACAAAAACACACTTTAAAACTTACAAGTAACCCAGTGTGGGTCATAAAAAGTGTGTCACTTACCTGGCTGTCACAATCTCACCTGGAAGTGTTCGTGCCGAACCAGCCATTCTCGCTGTATTGACGTGAGTACAATGGCACAAGGTTTCACATGCTGGCAATACCAGCACAAAAGTGCCATGGGGGATCAATTGACGCTTCAGCTGTCAATTAAAAAGTATGGGTTTTGGCAGGGGCATAAATGCAGAAGGGTGATGTTGTGTGGTACACGCAACCTTTTGCGTTTATGTGGCATCATTATAACGCCATATTTTATGTGCCTGATAAAGTCCCTGGACTCTGAAACTCCTTTCGTAGGGAGGCAAGCCTGACTCCCTCTGTGACAGGTTGGCAAAGTGGAGGCCTTTCATTGGCATGTGCAGATCTTTTTATTCTAGCTGTTGGGGGGACTGATTTTTTTACAATAAATGGGCAATTTATTGCAAAGTGCAATAAGTGTCCTGCACTACTTTTATTCTTTGCTTTTAAATGAATGTTTTAAACAGCTTTAAATCCGTCGTCACTTTAATACTATTTTAATCTTGTATTTTTCTATGTGTTTAACTGTGTTTTTATCTGCAATTCTTTTTATGTTGTACACTGTTTTGAGTCCAAGCTTTGGGTAAAAAGCAGAATCTAAGTAGGGATAGGACAAGACAGGGCAGGACAGGATAGGATAGAAGCCATGCTTCCAAAAACATGGTGGTAGCAATGCAAACATCTCGTTTCCCTTCCCTTTCCCTTCTCTATTGGAAGGCAAGGAGATGTTCTAGCCTGCAGACTGGCACAGTTTTATATTTCTGGAGTGCACTCTGACACCCTCCAGCACTATAGACCACTGTCACAGAAGCCACCAGCTTTTAGTGAAAACAGTGGTGGTGTTCAGAGTTTGGTCACTATTTTCACATTTTCATAGAAGCAAAAGGACCCTTTTCAGCAGATCATCTGCTTTTGTTCCAGAATTTCTCCTTCTCAAATCATGCTTGAGTGAATGTGGAAAAACCGTAACACAACATATTAAACCTAAAGGTGTTGGTGGTGGTGGTTATTGTTGTTGTTGTTTCTCCCCGCCCCCCCCCCCCCGCCCCCCAGATTATAGCTGCAACCATTTGCTAAATCTATTTCAGACTAGGATGTGTTTATTGGAATATCAAAACTTTTGTAAGGAGTAAACCTATATTCTAGAGCAACTTCCCCTAACCTGGTGCTCTCCAGTTATATTGAGCTTTGCTGGCTGGGGATTGTGGGAATTGCAGTCTAACACATCTTAAGGGGGTCAAGTTGGTGACCCTGACATACAGCATTGTCCCTTCTTATTGACTTTAAGTCACCAGCTGTCTCTTCCTCTTTAGGAGGGATTGATCCTATCCTGCGAGAAGTCTTCAGCCTTGCAAAGCTCCAAACGCCCACTCAGATGATGCCATCAGAGCTGACAGAGAAGCTCTTTCATCCCAATCAGGCACTGTCCCTTGATCTTGCTGCTCTGGACTTGCAAAGAGGCCGAGATCATGGACTCCCAGGTGCGTAACACGGGCAGCAAGTAGAGCAAACTGTACTGTCTGGAGTGTTCATAGAGTTGGAGTGGGGCTGGTGGCTCCCTTTCTCCAAAACAGGGTCTGCACCTTAGCTAGGACCTTTAAAGGTCAAACTTAAACTCAGGGTGGATTCACTGTCCCACTGCTGTGGAGCCACCAGATATCTGCTGGGGAGTTGTAATCCTGTTATCCTAAGAGGTGGATGGGGGTTCCTTTGGGAGCCCACCCATGATATCAATGTCTAATTTTAATATTGGGGGGGGGATGTTGACTCAATAGATGGCCTGCAAGAGGTAGGTAACTTCGGGGACCTTTTCACCTGTGCATACCAATACAAACTGTAGAGGAGGCCTCAGTTGAAGTAAAATAAAGTATTGTATTGGGATAACATAGACTAACAGACAAGAATATACACTCATCTGAACCATACAAGGCTATTAAAAAAGGGTGCGAGAAAGGTTGGAGATAGAGGTCCAGGAAAAAGGAGATAGTTACCGGTGTTGAAGAGCAGATAGTTCCATGCCGCAAAGATACTCAGGCCTTTTTATATAAGGGGGAGGATACGAACTCCTCCAAAAAGCCATTTGAAACAATGCAACCTCTCTTAATGATCAAAAAAAACCCCCTAAACTTTGCACGACCCCTAGCCAAGATGGGGGCTGCAAGTGATTTACTTGTGCTTTTAAATCTGCCACCACCAAAAAATTTAAAGAACAGTTTACCCTGGTGCACACATGTGATATTTCATGTTTACAAAAAGGGAAAAGAGAGTATAAGATTGCTGTTTTAGCGACTTACCGGACCCTTGCTTAGCCAAAAATCCAACATGGTGGCAGCAGGTGCTTCCCCTGTTTGCTAGCCCTGCCCCCATGCTCATCCAAGCAATCAGATTACACTGCCTGGTTGCAGCAACGTGAATGCAACTGTCCTAACAATTGCACATTCGCATGCCATATAGAGCTTTTTTAAAAATCCAGAAGAAGCCCCAGAGGCTTCCCATATGGAGTTTAAGGTGAATTTGGCTGCCCCCCTTCTGAATTTATGCAAATGTACATTTGTACAGATCGCCTTCCATATGATTGCCATTTGGATTATTTTCACCATATAAACAAGTTCTCAGATGGCATCTGAGGGTGGTACAGGGGTGTCTCGATTCCTGGTGCACCGAGAAAGAGAGTGGCCAGGTGCTTTCTGCAGCACACTTTGCTATAGATGAGGCTGTGATATTTATAACCCATTTCATGCCTTGAAGGTGTGTTCTGGCTTCAACAATGGCTAGATAGCTCTCCCAGAAGTGACACAAGAAACCGAAACTCAGCTGATAGCCTTAAGCTTGGAATGCTAATACATTGATAGTTTTGTGACAGCCTTGTAAGGTTGGACAGGAGGGGGTGTGAGGAGAGTTTTCAGAAGGATATGAAAGGGGGAAAGGTCACTTATTTGCATGATTGAAATATAGTTTGAGATGCTCAAGGCTGGGAAAGCAAGATTAGCATATACCCCTTAACAAATGGTTTGTTAGCATAAAGCTTTCCCACCAATGCATTTATAGACATGTCTCAGGTCATTGTGACCTTTGACTGCCCTGTAATATGCCTAGTCTTCAGCCAACATGACCCCAAAAAGTGTCCAATATGTTTAGTTATGAAACCTCACAGAGATGGGTTGTAGGCTATTCTAATAATCCCCCCAAAAAAGTAATTTAGTCATATGTTGTTCTTGTTGGGTGCCTTCAAGTCAAATCTAGTTCATGGTGACTTACATCAACCTATCTTAGGGTTTTCTTGGCAAGATTTCTTCAGACAAGGTTTGCTCTCAGGCTGAGATAGTGTGACTTGTCCAAGGTCACCCAGTGGGTTTCTGTGACTGAAAGGGGATTCAAACCCCCAGAGTCCTATGAGGGAGGAAGGGGTAATCAGTGGCAGAGAACATCTCTTCCTAGAAATGACAGAAGAAGTGCTTCCAGTGCCATATGTTCATCTGCTTTCCTGCAGGTTACAACTCCTGGAGGAGATTCTGTGGCCTCCCAGAAGTTCACACTTTCTCTGACTTAGAGCATATCCTCAACAGTAGTTACCTGGCTCAGAAACTGCTCAAGGTGTATGGGACACCAGAGAACATTGATGTCTGGACTGGTGCCATAGCAGAACCTCTCCTGCCCAGAGCACGGGTGGGGGAACTGCTGGCTTGCTTGCTGGGAAGGCAGTTCCAGGTCTTGTGAGATGGTGATAGGTAAGGGATGCTTGAGGGAATTCCTTTCCAGCAAACACACCTGATCTGCTATCCACTCACCAATATGAAAGTACAGAGTAGAATGTAGCTATACATTTACTTCTGTACTTCTCAAACATTCCAATGCAGTTCTTGCTACAACAGCAACAAAAAAGGTATAATAATATGTTCAGCAATGTATTTGGACAGAAAATGTGTTTGGCAGTGCATATTTCAATATGTATTTGTAAATTTTCATGTGTCTTTTTAAAAACTTGACACAGATTACGGTGGATAGAATGGACTATCCTCCAAAATAGGAATAGAAATAGACTGGCAAACACATAAGAAACAAGTAAACACATACGAAAATAGACTGATAGCAAAAAGATACAAAAAGATGCAGCTGCTGAAAGTGTTCCTGTCAAATGATTGGCACTGAATTTATTTTCAAATATTTTATCTCTTTTCAAAACAGTACTTTGGAAATGTGCTCCAGTTAGTATAGAGGAAAAAGAGGCCAGAAATTAGCAGCTCCCTAGGTCTGGAGAACTGTAGTTAAAAGCATATAATAGAAAAGAAAGGCTGTGCAGTCAGAGAAAAGGGGGAGTGAGATTAAGGACATATCTACACCAGCCAAGATACTCCGGCTTTCCTCCAGTGTATCCTGGCTGCAGAGCTGGCCCATTCTGCCCCCATTACCGCAACAAAATGGGCTGGAGTCCCAACAGAATGCTGTCCTGTTGCTGCAGCCACTGCCATTTTCTCTGATGACACAGAATCCAGGAAGGGGGTCCACAACATGTGACATGTCTTAGTCACGTGCTGCGGGATCCCTGCCTGGCTTCCGGGACAGCCAGAGAGCTGGTGGTGGCAGCGAGGGTCAGTGTGCTAGGCAGGCTCGTGTGGACACATGGACACACTGGTACTGGATTAAACAGGGTATTTTCTTATAGTGGTTTATCAGGCCCCATCCCGCGTGCTCCCATGCCAGCCCCATATCTGCCCTGAGGGTGGTGGGGACTGCCTGGGGACAGAACGGAGCAAAAATCCTGTATCATATGGACTGCAGGGCTCTGGAATGGGGGCAACCCAGGGTATTTAGCCCATGTAGATAAGCCCTGAGAGAGGAAAGGTAGCAGAGTCCTCAATGAAATCCATAAACAACCAATGCACACACAACCCACCCACTCCCGCACACATTTTAGTCAAATCACTTCCATGTGTAGTCTTACCAAAACAGTCATGGGGAGGGGACACAGCACTAAAGCAACATTCTTAAGCTTTGATGCCGAACACACACCCTATACACATGTGTGTGGTAAATTAATTTAACTTGACCACTTACATTAATCAAGAATAGGTTCTCTTTTTCTGCCTTTTCCTTTTACAGGTTCTGGTGGGAAAATGAAGGGGTGTTTAGTCCTCACCAAAGAGACCAGCTAGCAAAGGTGACTTTGTTCCGAATCCTCTGCAAAAACACCCACCTCCACCGCCTCCCCACAGACGTCTTCTCAGCCAGCAAATTCCCAGATGACTTTGTGCCATGCAAGAGTCCCCAGATTCCAAATGTGGACCTTGGACAAGTATGGAAGGAGGATCCCACCTTGGAGGTCTTTAAACAGAGGCTGGATGGCCATCTGTCAGGGATGCTTTGATCGTGATTTCCTGCTTGGCAGGGGGTTGGACTGGATGGCCCTTGTGGTCTTTTCCAACTCTACAATTCTATGATTCTATGATTCTATGATTCTAGGTAAAACCTGGAGTTAGTGAGTGAGCCAGAGGGGGAAGTCAGTTCTCAGCAACATTCAGTCACTTGAAGGAGTCTCACTGAGGTGAGAGGTTTGATCATTTACAGTATTATAATATAAAAAGGGAAGAGTTAGTTAGTTACAGGACTATACATATATTGATTTTCCTTGGGTATTTTCTGGGCTGTGAGGCCGGGTTCTGGAAGAATTTACTTCTGATGTTTCACCTGCATCTGTGGCTGGCATCTTCAGGGAATGGTTGGGTAGGAGTGTGTGTGTGGGGGGGGTTATATCCTGTGAACCCCTGTTGGGGGGTATATGTAAATTTGTGTATTTGAATCGTTAGATTCTGGGTACTGAAATGCAAGGAGGATGAGTGTCTATTTGGCTAATGGTGTCAGGGCATGCAGCCCCTCTGAGCATTCTGTCCAGAGGGAACAAATAGCAGAAACAGCAAAAACATGAGGACTTTATGCCCTCCCTGCATACCTGGTGTGTAGATGCATGAAAACATGGAGACAGACAAAAAATATCCTTTTCAGGCTTTTATTTGAATATCTAAAACAAACTACATTCTGGCTGCTTGAAATAATGCAGCCATCCAGTTAGAAAACTATCCAGTTAGAAAGCAAAAAGCAGCTCTGTGTATTTCTCACAGACAAGCATCAAAACACTTTCATTTCAGTGAGAGTTGATAAGCTAAACAATAATACTGGCAGTGTTCACAGGCGAGGCCATGAGAGAATGGGAGATAAGATGGAAAAAGCCTGGAACACTTCTTTCAGTAAATGAATGTTTACGTTCTATCTGACCTCCGACAATGTCACAGCCAGGCCTGCTGAGGAACAGGCCAAAAGTTAGACCAGATTTTGTCTAGCTTGAAAATTTATCAAGGCCCATGGACATAATAACACTGCAATGTCCATTTTCCTTGACAAACAGTTGGTTGATAGCCCATTATCTGCTGGAAATCCTCCTGTCCCTGGGTGGGATTCCTTTGTAAGTGTTGAGTTTTGATTATATAGTTTTTCAAAACTGGGAGCCAGATTTTGTTTACTTTTAGGGTTTCTTCTTTCCTGTTGAAGTTGTCCAGGTGTTTGTGGATTTCAATAGCTTCTCTGTGCATTCTGATATGATAGTTGCTGACCTGGTCCAGAATTTCTGCGTTTTTAAATAACATTTTGTGTCCAGGTTGGTTTATAACATGTTCTGCTACTGCTGATTTTTCTGGCTGGCCCAGTCTGCAGTGTCTCTCATGTTCCTTGATTCATGTTTGCACACTGCGTTTAGTGGTCCCTATGTAAACTTGTCCACAGTTGCATGGTATGTGGTAAACTCCTGCAGCTGTGAGAGGGTCTCTTTTGTCCTTCACTGAGCATAGCATTTCTTGGATTTTCCTGGTTGGTCTGTATATTATTTGGAGGTTGTGTTTCCTCATCAGTTTCCCTATTCTGTCTGTGACTTCTCTGATGTATGGTAAAAATACCTTCCCTTTAGGTGGCTGTTTTTCTTCTTCATTCCTGTGTGTGTGTTTTTTCTGGGTCTGGCTGCTCTTGTGATGTCTGATCTGGAGTAATCATTAGCCTGTAGGGCCCAGTTTAGGTGCCTCAGTTTGTCCTCCAGGATAGCTGCAGGAGTTTACTGCATACCATCCAGCTGTGGACAAGTTTACATAGGGTCCACTAAACACAATGTGCAAACATGAATCAATGAACATGAGACACACTGCAGACTGGGCTAGCCAGAAAAATCAGCAGTAGCAGAACATGTTATAAACCAACCCGGACACAAAATGTTACTTTAAAACACAGAAATTCTGGACCAGGCCAACAACTATCATGTCTGAATGCATGAAATCCACAAACACCTGGAAAACTTCAACAGGAAAGAAGAAACGCTAAAAGTAAACAAAACCTGGCTTCCAGTTTTGGAAAACAATAGAATCAAAACTCAGCACTTACACAGGAATTCCACCCAGGGACAGGAGGATTTCCAGCAGATAATGGGCCATCAACCAACCATTAGCCAAAGAGACACTCATCCTCCTTGCATTTCTACACCCAGAAACTAACCATTCAAATACACAAATTTATATATACTCCCCAACAGGGATTCATAGTATATAAACTCCACACATACTCCTACCCAACCATTCTCTGAAGATGCCAGCCACAGATGCAGGCAAAACATCAGAAGTAAAGTCTTCCAGAAAACGGCCTCACAGCCCAGAAAATACCCAAGGAAAATCTATGGATGCCAGCCGTGAAAGCCTTCAACTTCACATTATACATATATTGTTGACAGCCACCATGGTGTAGTGGTTTGAGTACTGGACCAAGACTCTGGTAGATGAGGGTTCAACTTCCTGCTCAGCCATGGAAACCCAATGTCTTTTGTAAGCAGTTTTGGAAAAAACTGTCTTTTAAAACTGCTGGCTTCAGACAGAGTCAGCCTTTTAAGGTTTTACTTTGTATTTTATACCCACACTTGCCCCTTGCATACATATAAATTTGTTGAAGAGATCTTATGTCCTAACTTCATTTCCCCACCTTTCTCTCTTAATAGATTGATTCATTCATTCCCATTTTGGAACGTATAACACAAGAAGTCTGCATCAGGGAATTAGTTCCAACACACTGCAGCTTTGAAACTGATTCATTGCTGGTGAGTTCCTTTCCTGTGTGCTTCTGTTTCCACAGACTTCCCCTGTGGGCCAGTCCCTCTGGTCAAAAGTGCCTACTTTGTTCACTGTAAAGACTCGGTGTTCTTTGAGTGCCAGCCTGGCTACATCCTGGAGGGTCCTTCCTCTATAACCTGCAATCCTCAGAACAGAGAGTGGAGCACTGTGTTGCCTGTTTGCCAAGGTGAGGCTCATCCATAAGTATGACACGTGCCTCATTGCATGTTTTAACTAATTGTCCTCTCCTTTTTGTTGTTGTTGTTGTTTACAGTTTTACTGCTTCCTTCCCTCTCCTTTTAGGGTTGCCAGGTCAGGATTCCACAAGGCCCTGAGATTTTAGGGCCAAAACCATGAGACTTAGGGATTAGTTTCTGTGATGTCACAAGAAGGTGACCCTGGTGACTTTCCTTCTTTGTCATCCTACTTTTTCAACTATGTTTAGAATGTCCCAGTTTATCTCTTTTCCTTAATAAATGAGGAAAATACACACACACACACACACACCACTTTCAAAGCAGTGCTCTCACCCTGAGATTCCTCCCTCTTGCCTTGAGAACTGGAGGAGAGAGGCCAGGTCCTGAGATCTGAGAACACACTAATGATTTCTGGGTCTGTATTGAGATCCTTGATGGCTTTTTCTTTTCTTTTATGGTTATGTTGCTGGGTGGTGGTTTTGCCTTCCTCAGGATCCTAGAAAGAAAAGCTATCAAGGATCTCAATGCAGACCCAGAAATCATTATTCTCCCAGCAGACAAAGGCAATGCCACAATAATCATGGAAACAGAAAAATACAGACAAAAAATAAGGGAACTCTTGGACCCTGCAACATACAGAAAACTCAAGCAAGACTCGACCAACAAAATCACCAGAAAAACAAATGCCTTGATCAAGAACTCATTAATTCAGCCAATCATACACCAGAATCTATGCAGATCAGAGGCTCTCCCACCAAGATTATATGGACTTCCCAAGATCCACAAGGATTCCATTCCACTCCGACCCATAGTGAGCGCCATTGGATCCCCCACGTATGACTTGGCCAAGTTTCTGGCCACACAATTACAAACCCATATAGGACAAACCCCTCACTACATCAAAGACTCAGCTCACTTCATAGAAAAAGTCAACAATATCAAACTGAAACATGCAGACAGACTGATCAGTTTTGACGTTGTCTCCTTGTTCATCTCAGGACCTGGCCTCTCTCATCCAGTTCTCAAGGCAAGAGGGAGGAATCTCAGGGTGAGAACACTGCTTTGAAAGGTGTGTGTGTGTGTGTGTGTGTGTGTGTATTTTCCACATTTATTAAAGGAAAAGAGTTCACCAATAATGGACACCATCGCACTCATACAACAAATATTTCCTGAGGACAATGCAGCCTTGTTCAAACACTGCCTCACCACAAGGTACTTCCAGTGGGATAATGATTTCTATGAACAGACAGATGGGATAGCCATGGGCAGTCCCCTGAGTCCAGTGATAACAAACTTTTACATGGAACATTTTGAAAAGCAAGCCCTGGAAACAGCACCAAAAAAAGCCCACAACATGGCTCCGATATGTGGATGACACTTTCACCATTTGGAACCAGGGAGAAGAAGATTTGGTCTCATTGCTGAACCACCTGAACAGTGTCCACCCAAATATCCAATTCATGATGGAAAAAGAGAAGGAAGGAACACTGCCATTCTTGGATGTCCTAGTCATCTGCAAACCAAGCCAATAGTTAGGCCAGAAGGTATACAGAAAACCCACACACATGGACAGATACCTACACAAGAACTCCAACCATCACCCAGGACAAAAAAGAAGCACAATCAAAACATTGGTAGACTGCACAAAAAGGATCTGCAAACCCCGCTACCTGGAGGATGAACTGAGGCACCTAAACTGGGCCCTACAGGCTAATGGTTACTCCAGATCAGACATCACAAGAGCAGCCAGACCCAGAAAAAAACACAGGAATGAAGAAGAAAAACAGCCACCCAAAGGGAAGATATTTTTTACCATACATCAAAGGAGTCACAGACAGAATAGGGAAACTGATGAGGAAACACAACCTCCAAACAATCTACAGACCAACCAAGAAAATCCAGGAATTGCTACACTCAGTGAAGGACAAAAGAGACCCTCTCATAGCTGCAGAAGTTTACTGCATACCATGCAGCTGTGGACAAGTTTACATAGGAACCACTAAATGCAGTGTGCAAACACGAATCAAGGAACATGAGATATACTGCAGACTTGGGCCAGCCAGAAAAATCAGCAGTAGCAGAACATGTTATAAAGCAACCTGAACACAAAATGCTAATTAAAAACACAGAAATTCTGGACCAGGCCAACAACTATCATGTCAGAATGCACAGAGAATCCACAAACACCTGGACAAATTCAACAGGAAAGAAGAAACCCTAAAAGTAAACAAAATCTGGCTTCCAGTTTTGAAAAACAATACAATCAAAACTCAACACTTACAAAGGAATTCCACCCAGGGACAGGGGCAGTTCCAGCAGATAATGGCCCATCAACCAACCATTAGCCAAACAAGACACTAACAAGCCTTGCATTTGTATACCCAGAAACTAACCTTTCAATTACACAAATTTACATATACTCCCCAACAGGGGTTCACAGCATATAAACTCCACATACACTCCTAGCCAACCATGTTAAGGAAAATGCAACATGGGACATACAGTGAAAGAAATAAAATATGTATGTGAAAGTCACAATGACTAAGCAAGAGCAATTATGAAGCTACACAGGTGAAACTGCTAATGTAATCTAGAAGTCCTGAGAGCCAAGGACAGAGGTACTGAATGCAGAATGGAAACACCTGAGAATCATTAAGTGTACAAGGTGAAATGTTGAAATACATGGGTTGGTCTTAAGCATGGGTGGAACTACGTGGACCAGTCAGAATGGAAGTACACACCCACTGGGTGGAAACTAACTAGTGGGTGGTGATAAACAATGGCTATAAAATTGCAATGTTTGCCAATGTATTGTTGTTGAGTAGAGGTGGAGTAGTTTGGAGATATTGTGGAGTAGTGAGTAGAGATTGTGATTTGTTGACCATATAGTATATTTATATAGATGAATAAAGTAGGTTTTATATAAAACTACTGAGTTGCCTGAGTGAATCCTGGAGACGTTTTGGAGGCACCTGGAGAAGAGTGAGAAGGCTTGGAGAGTTTGTCAGGATCTTCAGCCTATTCTCTGAAACTCTGCTGCTTTGGAGGAAAGCATTAACCACTGATCTAAGCTGGTCGGCTCTGCTGCATAACAAGGTGGTGTGTTTGAGCCAGAGGTGAAGAGCTACAACTCCCATCATCCCTGACAAACCATTCTCTGAAGATGCCAGCCACAGATGCAGGCGAAACGTCAGAAAGAAACTCTTCCAGAACACGGCCTCACAGCCCGGAAAGAAACCAAGGAAAATACATTACAAGTCAACTTCCCACTGAAACCAGAACTCTACCTGCTTAATATGACAAGTATCTAAGAAAAACAGGTTGAGAAGAGATATTGGAGAATAACTGTTATATATGGTGTTAGCAGCTAGACTGGTCATAACCACAAATGGAAATACAGTGAAATTCCATCAATAGGTGATTGGCTACTCAAATTAAAGGATATGAGGAAAATTGATAAATTAATGTTTTGGATAAATCAAATCCCTTTAGAACAAGTGAAAAATGACTGGCTTCCAATACTGGAATTTTATGGTAGAAACTGGGTCGAAAGTAAAAAATTTATCTTTATTTATTGACACAATATTTAATTTAATAGAACCTTGCTACATATAGATAGAGTTCCATATTGAGACAGAAATAAGTTAAGAAAATTAGGGAAAGGACTTACTAGGAACAATAGAGTAAAAAAACAGAAACAAATTGGAACAGAAGGGCTAAAAAGTAAGTTATACTTTAAAACTGGGCAACCCATGGGAAGTGTTTTAGAAAAGAAGATCCTCAAGTAAACTAAATGTTGAATTTAGAGAACATGGAGATATCCATGTAAGGAAATGCACAAAAATGTGAAAGCAGTAATTTTTGAAATGTAATGGAATTTTTGTCTTCTGTAGCAACAGAAAACATGACTCATTAGCCTGATTGCTATTGTTAAACCCAATGAATCAATAGGATTTACTTACATGTTGATCAGTTTATCAGCTGAAAGAATGAGTCTCCTCAAGTTGGCATTAACCAATAGGATTCTGGCAATTCTTTAATGGTGATAACAATGCTATCTGGAGTCAGTAATCTGGGATTCTTTCCTTCACTGGAAGTTGCTTTTTATGAGTGAGCTGCACTCTGTGCATTTTATCTGTCTTCCTGCCACCTATTATATCATTTCAGATGTTGATGAATGTGAGCCTAGCCAAGTGAATCGATGCCCTTCCTCACAGGTCTGTGTGAACATACTGGGAGGCTTTGAATGTACCTGTGAGAGTTCCCTTACACTATCTCAGGATGGCACCACTTGCATTGGTAGGTCTGGGGGACAGGTTATGGGAAAGGTGAAAACACTCGAGGATACAAATGGAGCACTCTAAGGGTCCATCTACATGAGGGGGGAAAATCCCAAATACCTCATAGTATCGGCATCTCGCAGCAACAGCAACATGTCCAAATGGTTTTTTTGGCCTCAGGACCCCCACCCCCATAAGTCTCACATTCCTGGTGGCAGCAGTGAGTGATTTACTCGCGTTAGTTCTTCACCTCTGCCGTTGTTTTTTTTTTGTTTGTTTTGTTTTTTTAAAGTCGTCCCAAGGTTCTCTGGTGCACTAGAATGATTCTTCAATTATATAAGAAAGCAAAACAGAGAATATTGATCCTTTTTATTGTCTTAGTGAGTGATTGCTAAGGCAAAAATTCAACATGGCAGCAGCATGCACTTGCCCTACTAGCAAGCTCCACCCCCGCTCTTGCCCGGCTAACCAGCTTTGTGCTTCCCTACAAGTTTTTTTATTGTTCAATAGTCCAAACAAGCAAAAATGCACACCCACCTCATGGTTTGTGAGAAAGTATGGGGAAATCTGCAATGGCTTTTACCCTGTTTAGTGTGGATTGGCATTAGAGCCTGTTTAGACAAATAGGATTCCCAGTGAATTCCATGAGGGGTATTTTCACCATTTAGATGGGCCCTAAGATAAATTTAAATCTCATTTCCTCATGCAGAGATGCCAGGTGGAAGGATCTGGATGTCCTGGAGGATGTTTATGCTGTCCTGGGCAATTTTCTGGCAATTCCTGGCACCAGCTGCAGCAATTTATTCCCTCCCTCAAGTGGATTTCTTTTAATTCTAAGAGGCTTATCGCATGCTGAAGTAAAACAGCAGGGCAGCCAGAAAGTTCTGTCTTCTGTGCTGCCTTACTGCACAACATCATCATTCTTCTGTTCTAGTCCCATGGGAGACCAAGGTAAAACTGTGTGTTTTTTTGCTAATGGGAAAAACCCATTAGCAAAAAGACACGGTTTTACCTCAGTCTCCCACGGGACACAAACAACAGAACACCGGGAAAATGGTAATGTCATGTGATAAGGCAGCATGGAAGACAGAATCTTCCAGCAGCACTGCTGCTTTACTTTGGAGTACAATAAGCCTCTAAAACATATCAAAACAATATATTCCCTTCTCTTCTCCTCCTTACTTAAAACAAAAACATTTTTAGAGCAGTGAGATAGTACATCAATTAAATGGTACTTGTAGACTACAACACTATAGCTGTAAAAAAAAAACATACTGGAGAAATGTTTCCCTTCAAACCCTTGGACTGCCTCAGCAACCCTGCCCCCCCCCATTTTTTTAAAATGGAAAGCCCTACCGCAGATCCAAGAAATCACCACAAGCAACCGAAAAAAAAATTAAAAAAGAATGGAATGAGTGGATGCAGAGGCCACTACAACTAGCAAAACTCCAACAAAACCCAAGGAGCTAGATTGTGAGAAGTCATCCTTCTTTAGACCAATCTGCAAGAGCCCTTAGTGATGCCTTGTTGTTAATTGCTGTCAAGTCAACTTCAGCTTGTGGTGACACTGTGAATGAGAGACCTCCAAGAGCATCCTCCTCACCCACCCACACCCACATCAACTGCCCTGCTGAAGCTTTGCAATCTCAGCTTCCTTGGTTAAGTCTATCCACCAGTAATGTGGTCTTCCTCTTCTCCTACTGCCTTCCATTTTACCAAGCTTCATCACCTTTTCTGGCAACATCTTGGATGTTGCAATACAGAACTCATGGAACTAATTCCAGGTGACTCATTATTTGTAATGAGTTGTGTTCGGGCTCTATTTGTAAGCTAACACTCAGTGCCATTCTTGTTCAGGGTAGCCCTATGCTTTCGGTCCACAAGGGCCTCTTTGGAAGTTCCTCTGTCAATGATCTGTAGGACTCGCAAGATTTGCTAGACTGGCTGTTAAGTAGTAGCACCAACAATGGTCCGCCCTGGCCTCACATCGGGAGGCATGGAGACACATTATCCACAAGGCTGCAGCCTTATTTGAGAACTCATGCCGAACAAGTCTTGAAGAGAAACGACAACACAGAAAGAATCACAACCCGGAAACATCACTCAAGGAGATCTTCTGCTGTGCTTTCTGCAACTGGACTTGTTTATCCCGGATTGGCCTTTTTAGTCATCAGCGCGCTTGCAGAAAACGTGGGATGAGTCCTTCCTGAATCTTCGTTTGCGAAGAAAAGCCAGAGATAGAGAGAGAGTAGCTGTAGTCAAGAGCCCACAGTTTGAGACAAAAGCTTCACATACTGACTTTGGGCTTATTTTGTTTCTGCACAGTGGTTCTCAACACACAGAAGAACATCTACAAAATAGGACACCAGATTTATTTTTAACAGTACAATTTATTTTTGTAATGCCAGCATAGAGCCACTTTATGCAGGTGCATTTGTGGGGGAAGAAGTTATATTTGTATCTTTCCATATTGTCTATTTTTATGCAGGCAAGGCGACTTGTGGGAAATAAATAAAACAAATCTAGAAAATTTCATAGCAACTGACTGAAAATTCTTATAGGCTTGCTAAAAGAATAGTTAATTATACAAAATAATTTTATTAAGAAAAAACACAGTAGACACAGAACAATATACAATACAGAATTTTTTCCATTTTAAAAATATAAAATATTTAGCATACCAGATTGGGGTGAGAGATAAAAATATTAGTTTTTCCTTGCATCTGCTGGAGGAAGAGGGAATTCTGTGGGTACTAAAAAAAAGTCCAAAGGTTGATAAAGCAAATTGCCGCATTAAAGCATATCTATTATATCTATTATCAGGATCATATCCTCAAAGATTGTTTTAGCTTAACCACAGTTGAAAAGTCTTAAATCTGGAAACTGAAGAGAATCTTCTTAGCATTTCAGACAGAAACACAAAACAAACATCTATAGTTTCTTTAAAAAAAAACAACAACAATGACCAACAACAACAGAGATTGGAGGGGGAAAGTAATACATATACAGTATTATTAA
This sequence comes from Gambelia wislizenii, assembly GCA_030847615.1. Classification (NCBI taxonomy): domain Eukaryota; kingdom Metazoa; phylum Chordata; class Lepidosauria; order Squamata; family Crotaphytidae; genus Gambelia; species Gambelia wislizenii. The sequence goes on from JAUMIR010000001.1 coordinate 344,567,266, forward strand.
GTTAAAAATATTGTTTCATGAACATATTTCATAATCCCTTCAATTAGTAATTAGTATTTCATCATGGTCAGTTCATATTCACTCCAGCTAAACCCATATGATTCTATTATTCTAAAAAAAAAATTTAAAATGCCAGACTAATCGTATTTCTTTCTTTGACAGAGTTGCAACTTTGGTTTTTTGTTGTTAACTGCCATCAAGTTGACTTCAACTTAGGGTGACCCCATGAATGAGAGATCTCCAAGTCACTCTATCCTCAACAGCCCTGCTCAGCTCGTGCACTCAGGGCCATGGCTTCCTTGATTGAGTCCATCCATCTTTAATACGGTTTTCCTCTTTCCCTACTGTCTTCTATCTTACCAAGCATTATTGTCTTTTCTAATGAGTCATCTTCTCATGATATTGCCAAAATATGACAGCCTCAGTTCAGTCATCTTGGCTTCTAGGGAGAATTCAGGCTTGATTTCCTCTAGGACCCATTCATTTGTCCATGACATCCATAGAACTCTTCTCACTACTGTCACCCCATTTCTTCAGATTTGTATTTCCTGAGTAAAATACTGCATAATTATCTGACTCAAAATGTCCCATTACTGTCCACTTTAACTCATAAATTCCATTTCTTGTTTTACTGTGTCTAGTTTCACCTGATTCATACTTTTCACATTCCATGTTCCTATATGTGTTGTACAGTTTCAGACTTTCCTTTCACCTCTGAGCATGTAAACAGCCGAACGTCCTTTTGGATGGAGTCCAGTTGCATCATTAGCCACAGCACCACTCATAGTTGTCCTCTGATGTATCCCAATAATTCATTTGAGTGCCATTCAACCTGGGAATTTTATGTTCTGGCACTATCTCTTGTTTCATTTTGGATTTTCTCATTATAGGGTTTTTGTGGGAAAAGATCTTCCATAGGCGGTTTTACCATGCCTCCCTCTGTGCATTACTAACAAGCATTAGCTATGCTGCCACTGTTGTTGTCTTGGAGATATCCTCCACCAGTGTCACCCTCCACTACTCCTGCTGCCCAGCAGCTGTTTGGCACATTTAGTCCGACTCTTCAGCAAAAGCCTGTCTGACATGGGAGACCCTAACAGCAGCACTGCTGCTATCAGCATAGCCTCTTGTTTCACAAGAGCATGCAATCCCACAACCATGGAAAGGTCGTGCCACCAGTGGGGTGCAAGATTGGTAGATCAGGGGGATGTTGTTGATGTAGCTTATTTTGTTTTCAGCACCATTATCTTCCCCCTGCTCCCCAAGATGTGTTAGTCTATTTCAATATAAAGAGGGGATGAAGGGGGGAAAAGTCTTTTATGGGCTATAGCCTACTTTTTCAGATTCATCCAGAATAGTTGTATGTTGTTGTTGTGTGCCTTCAAGTTGTTTCCAACAAATGGTGACTCTAAAGTGAACCTATCACAGGGTTTTCTGAGGGCTGAGAGTATGTGACTTGCTCAAGGTCATCCAGTAGGATTTAATGGCTGAGCAGGAATTCCAACCCTAGTCTCCAGAGTTGTAGTCCAAAGCTCAAACTCTTATGCCACACTCAATAGGTTGTATACTTCTATCCAAATGGTCCAATTCACCCAAAATGGTACCTTTCTGTTACCTAGATTAACCACCTGTCCGTTTATCCTTTTTAAATAAAAAAAACTGCACCCAAACAATGCTTCATTGTTTCCCCTGCCTCCCCAGGATCAGACAATGCAAAGATGAGAGGGCTAGGGAGCATCAGTATACTAATGGCACCTTAGCTCAGATCACTTCATCCAACAAATTTCATTGTAAAAGCCAGATGGTGGGATAGCAGAGCCTATAATGCAGAATAGCAGAACACACCCATCCTGGCAGTCTAGAAGGAGGCTATGGTCAATGAAACGGAAAACTGCTGAGAGGCCTTGGAGAATCAACAGGCTTATATTCCATCCCTGGCACACCCACTGTTTCTCAGCATAAGTTTCCCATCAGGATAATGATGGTATAAACAGAATGTAGATATCATGATCTGTGTTGGCATTGCAGAGATTAAGAGAGCTTCCAGAGAGAAGACTTCTATTGCTGTCAGTCAAAAAAACATTGGGCAGCTCAATGGTTTCCAAACTTTGGTCCTCTGGGTGTTTTGCACTTCAACTCCTAGAAGTTGAAGTCCTAGACTGTTGGCCAGCTTGGCCAACCATCAAAAAATTTTAGGAACTGAAGTCCAACCCATCTGGAGGACCCAAAATTTGGGAACCACTGAGCTATTCAATTTTTTATCTCCTTAGCATCTGTTTTTGTGGTAAGAAAAAAAGATGGAAGAAACCATGGGAAGACACAGTATTGTAAAGTATAAATGTGCTACTATAACATTTTGTGAGCTGGTCAAGGCAATTACATGAGTCAGGCATCCATAAAGGGATGTGGTTCTGTGAGAAGCCCAGATCTAGATCAAGAGTAAACTCTCTGTGTGTCTCCTTTAAATGTTCCCTCAGTGACTCTAGATTTACTGCAGTAATGCTCTTGTATAGGACAACATTATTAAGGGTCTCAGTTGTTTTGGAACATATTTTTCCTTTGGAGTCATCCTAAAGACCTACAGAAGGCATATAGAAACTGCCTACCAACCCCTGTTGTTTTCTGTTCCAGGGACTCAAGGTTTCACTGCCACTTCTTTGTCTATAGCTGTAGCTGGTGTGGCTGGAGCAATTTCTCTCTTATCTCTGTAGCTGTGACACTACACAGAAGGTAGGACTGAATTAGTCTCTTGAGAATGCCTTTTATTTTAAAAATTGTCGCTCACAGTGCTGACGTGCTTTTTTTTAAAATCCCAAACCACCACAGGATAATTCTACTTTATTATGACCACCACAGAGACATCTTGGCTCAGTGGTGGGCAACTTGTGGCCATCTGCCTCTACAACTTCAGATACTGCTGGATTGCAACTTCCATCATCCCTCATCCTTGGCTATGCTGGCTAGGCCTGGTAGGAGTTACTGTACCCTTGCAAAACAACTGGAAAGCTGGAAGTTGGCAACCCCAGTTCAGCAGGACCTAAACAGGGCCATCCAAAGATATTTTGCTGATGAAAGCAAAGCCAAGGATGTCCCTTCCACTCCACACAAAGAAGCTGACCAGACAGGCAAATGGATTTTACATCAGGGCCAGTGATGGGACGTTGCCCTGCACTGCACCTGAGAGCACAATAGAATAATTTGGAGGCTACAGAACAGACTGGCTGGAATCCTGTTGGTAACACAAGTGGGTGTAGCTGGGCATTATGTCCACATATGTACTTTTTTGGACCTTGTGGAAAAAGGTATTGATCCCAGCATGCAATAACAGGGGAGAGGGAGTGCCACAGCATCTTTTAGCTGCTCTTGAGCACTGAGGAAGGGATAACTGCCTTACGCTAGGGGCAGAGACTGATCTTCCTTTCCTCCAAGATTAAGAACAGCTAGAATGAACCTGGGTACACCCAAAAATGTAGTTATGGGAGGGTGCGAATGCGGACATTGCCCCCTAAATAACAATTCCAGACCCCAAGGAAATTTTCCATCACTCCCTCTGTTTCTAGAATTGCAGTAACTTAAAATTTCAGTTGAGTATTCAATAATACAGTTTAAGCATCCAAAGAAAAAGGGCAGGCAAAGTTCCCAAGGGAATGTGAACACAGCAAATATAAAGAGTCCTAGCTATGAATGATTTTCAGTGTCTCACTCTCTGCAGTACTAGAAATTTGGGGACTGACAGAAAATTTCATTTGGGGATGGCAGAATTATTATTTGGGGGGAAATACCCTCATTTCACCCCAATAGCTACATCCCTGGGCACAACTCTGGCCCCCTCCTAGCCAATCAGTGATGCTGGACCACCCAGCAGCCCCCTGTCTCTAGTTGCATGCTGAGGGAAGCAGCTGGAGAAAGAGAACTGTCTCCATTACCTCCACCACCTCCTGTCAATACACTGGTAGAGAATTACAGTTTTGTCCTTCAACAGAAGGGAATAACCAGGGGGCTCTGGAGGTATGATGCAGGAGGGTCTCTCACTGTTGCTCCTCAAATATCAGTTGCTTCTTGGAAGCAATGAGGAGACTCTCAGCAGAACACCATCTGCACTACATATCTTTAACTAATTGTTCTTAAGGGATAAGGAAACACTGGGAGGAGATGTAGGCCAACAGTTCTCCGCAGGAGCCTTGGCACATTGTTTGGGCCTAAAAGAGAGGAAAGAAAGAAGAGCCAAAATTGTGCTCATAAATCTGTTAAATAAGATCATTGGGAAGTTCTCTGGCATGATAGGATTACGTACACTATACATTGTCTATCAGTTGTTCAATTTCTGACACAATGAATGTTTTTGTAACCCTACAAACAGAGGGCCATGCATGAAACAAAGTGTCAAGAATCATCACAGCTTATTCTTCTTCTGTTCCAACTCTCTAATGTAGAGTGACTCAAGACAGTGGCTCAATCTCAAGGCATTTTGACCTTGCACATGGCAAACAATCAAAGCATTTATAAAGAGCCTAAATACTGCAAAATGTTTTGTAATCCTTCCTGTACACAGTTCCCCAGAGGTAAAATCCACTTACTTCTAGGTTATTCTGTACGTAGGACTGCAGCCCCAGTTTTTCTTTTCTTTTGTCTCAAGACCAACAACAAGGTGATGTGACTCATCATTACTAGTCTCCCTTTCCCTATGAGGATTGAATGGCAATTGACCCCCCTGCTTAGCATGACCTGGTCCTCATTTAGGTGCATGATGAGTGGTCTCATGATGCCCATCACCCATGCTCTGACCTCAGTGTACATTTGTGTTCATGCCTGAGATAAAAGCTTGACATAGGAATTCTCTTTCTTCCCACCTCCAAGCTTCTCTTTACCAGCTTGTACAGATTTTACAGTCAGTCCCCTGCTCCTTTGTGTCAAACTGTTTCATATAGACCTCAGAAAAACTCTGTTTGCACTATAAGTCCCAGCATTGGCCAGTGGATTCTGGGAGTTCCAATCCAAACAGTAACTTTTCCCAGCTATGGTTTCATAGTGGAGTACTGCAAAAATTGAGCTCTTTCTAATCTACAGTTTTGTCAGAAACTGAAACGAGACACACAGACCTTTAGCTCTTCAACACCTAAGCTACTTTGTCTCTTCAACACAAGTTCTTGCTTTCCTTTTGGTTTCCTAGGTGCTTCCAGAGCAAGAAGAATGTGACCTTTTCCAAGGAGAACCACTGCCCTCAGGACTGCTCCAGCAAAACCAAGAAACCTGATTCAAGTTAACTTTCAGTACCTTGCAGACCTGGCACCTCAAATTGGAGGTTTTTAAGCAGAGGCTGGTTGGCCATCTGTTGGGAATGCTTTGTGTATTCCTGCATGGCAGGGGGCTGGACTAAATGGCCCTTGTGGTCTCTTCCAGCTCTATGATCCTAAGCACCGTTGCTCTGCTAACTCTAATGAAAAATTAATAAAGTACCGTAATATTTACATCTGGAGAACTGATCCCATGTTTCTGTAGAGTTCCAGCAAGGTTTGCCATGGAAGCTGGGCAAATTTTTATCTGTTGTATGTATGTCTAGTGATGAAAAGTGGTAAAATTGCAGTCTTTTCTAAAGAGAAACTGTTGTTTGCCATGTATCATCTTTTCTTGTTTTCTTGAAACTCAGGATCTTCAACAGTTATCCAGACTAAAAATGTATTGGAATACCTATTTGGAATGTATGTTTGCTAGGAATAGAAATCTTTGCCTATTTCATTCTCAATTACATGAATGATTTCTGAAGGCATCTCTCTGCTGCATGAGGTGTTCACGTATATTTTTTTGATGGTTTTTCACATTTTGGGACTGTGTTGAAAAATTATTTTGCACAAAAGCCCTTGGTTTTGCATTTGAACAAATAATGCAAGCTTACATAACATTCTGCAAGATTCGGTATGGTTTTGTTACTGATGGACAAGAAGCTATACTGAATACATACAGTTCTCCAATTACTGGGAATTTTATTTCAGCAGCTTCTGTAGCAGCTCAAGATTTTAGCAGTTTACTCTCATATTCATATCCTTGTAGCAGTTAAGAGCTAGAAACTTTTAAATGAAAGATATAAATTTTCAGAAAACTGAATTTTGTACCTAGTACCATACTCTAGGCTCTTTTTATACCCAGCAGAATCACAAATGAGCAAACACACAGTTGTGGCCATTAATTCCTCCATCACAGTGTTCTGACATGCCCTAGGTCTCTATGTTCCAGTACTGGACAGAGTTCCTGTATCTTAAGTTTATGTCTATAGAGATACTTTCTATAATTGTCATTTTTCTCTTCCTAGAACCAAAGGGCCTGGAGAGTTGTGCAATCTGGACACCTTCTTCCTTTACCACTCCTGAAGCACTGTGCCACACTGCAATTGATAACCATGTGCTGCTAACCTCAGTCAGAGGACGTCCACAGTCCCAAAGATGAAAAGGGCACCTTCCTGGCTGTAGATGTTAGGAACAAAACAACTAAGAGAGAAAAAGAGGAAGGCAGGGAGGACATTTATGTGAAAAATACAGGGGTTACATGCCCATCCACAAATGACATCAATGTTGTTTGATTTTGTTTGAATGGAAGGGAGCCATTTTTCTAGCTCAAGCCTTTCATGCATATGCAGCTGCTTCCTCCACCCATTATCATCATTTTATTTATTTATATCCCACCTTTTCCAAAACAATGGCCTTACAAATTATTAAAACCAGTCCATATCAAAAACATACTGTGGCCTTACTAAGGCTGTGTCAACCCTCCCTCCAACAGTGCCACCTGGTATGGTTCGGCCTCTCCACTCAACCCTAGTGCCGACACTGAAAACATACCAAAAGATTGGTAAACACGCATACACACATTATTTTTTAAGAAGTTGAATCTATATTGTTTTAAAAAATCAAATTAATTAAAAGAAAGATTTTTTTAAAAAAAAAAATCAACAAGACAATCCACAATTAAGAGCCCATCACAGGCAATTCCTAAAAGACTGATGGAATAGGAGGGTTTCATTTGCCAGCAGAGGGAGAGCAAGGACGGAGCCATCCTGGCCTCCCTAGGGAGAGAGTTCCAAAGTCTGGAGCAGCCACTGAGAAGGCCGTCCTCTCTCATGTTCCCACAAAATGAGCCCGAGGAAGTAGTGGGACAGAGAGGAGAGTCTCTCCCAGTGACCTCAGAGCTCAAACAAGCTCATATAGGGTGATACAGTCTTTCAAATAGCCTGGACCCGAGCTGTATAGATTCCATGTACATGTTTACAAGGACATTTCTGTATTGGGAACACCACAAGGTGTTTGGGAACACCACAAGGAGGAAAAGCACCTGTGAGGGGGTGCAGATATTAAGCAGAGCAATGGCTGGCAGGAAAATACTCAACAAACCACACAAGCTGAATCTCTGGGCATTCCTCTGATCAAATGTTTCTTGCAATTATTTTAGAATAATAAGCCTGTCAAGATTTCACCATTCCATGCATCTGCATATCACTTCTTTCTCTCATGGTGTTTGTTCGGCCATAGAAATAGGCAAAACAGAAGGATCTGTGTTTGTCAGCTCTGGACCTGATGTGCCTTTTGATGTCCCAGCTTGAGTGCCTGGCATGGTTCCTTTCTGTGATTAGTTACTACATAACTGAGTAAAGCCCCAGCAAACAGGGAATCTTCATTCCCAACGGGGATCCCACTGCATAGCAGACTACAATTAATTCTAGGCAAACCATCACCCTGCAGGATGTTAAATCCACATTTAAGGATTAATCCTCATAGAGGGAAGAAGAAATACACAACCAATTCTGCTTTGGAAATGTGCTTTTTTTAAAAAAAAAATTACATTTGAAATACATGCAGTTTTCAAAATGAATAGAACAGCCTGAAGGCAATAAGAACCAGCCTCGCTGTCAGAACTGGAGTCTATTTATTAAATAGAGATCAATATATTTTATTAAAATAGAAAGATACAAAGGATATAGCAACACAACCAGGAGAACAGTTCAACACTTGCCCTTTCTGCATAAGAGAGAAAACTCAACACAAGTGTTTCCCAAGCTGGAAATGGGGCAGGAGGGATGACTCTTGATTGAACACATCATAAGCAAGTATCATTATCATGTCATTAGATTTTTGATTACAGGGTCTGACCCATTGAAATGAGGGTAAACATTTCCCCAGAACTGTCCTGAATGAACAAGAGATACTGTACTGACTTAAAATATACTGACACAACTTATCCTATTTACCAGTGACACACTCAATAGCCTTCAATCCTTCCGTTTTGCTTTGTGGAACGTCCTTCGAGAAGCTGCATCCATTCTTTGGTAGAGCTGGCCTTGCCAGAATGCAAAGTGAGGCAGTGGCTTCAGGCAGCAGAATCTGGGAGGTGGCAGCAAGATTTTAAGAAAAGAAAGCAATGCACCATATAGCCTATCCTGTGCCCACTGAGCTACCTTCAAGTGTGGCAAAAGATGCTGCCCATTGGTCAGCAATGAAGAAAAATCTGACTGCCATTCCAGTACATGGGAGTGGAGTAAGGCCCAGGTTTCCTTGCCTTAAGCAGAAAAACATCTGAGGTGGGGCCCCTTTCCTCAGGTTTAAGACTTTGCTTTGCCTTCCTGCAAGTCATGTTTGCAAGTAGGACTTGGAAGCATTTGAAATTAGATGAGCAGGCACATGAATATTAAGGCATCACCCAAGCTTGGAAACAACACGTTACAAATGGCATTACTTGTAATAAGTTATTATTGTGCAACAAAGTTACCTGTAAGAATAATGTAACAAGTAAAAATGACAGCTCTTTGTGGAGGTGGGAAATGGTGTTTTTTTTCTTGATAATTTCTAGCTAATTTTAAGGGTGTTTTTAGAAAGAAATCAAAATCCCACCCCACAAGAAATGTAAAAATAATGAGTAACAAAAGAATTAAAGCATTAAGTTACTTCCTAAAAAGAAAGAAAAACAAATCACTTTGGGTGGAGTGTCATACATAGCAAAATGCTTTTCAGAAGTTACATTAAACCTCATTACAATATGAGACAGCTTGCTATTCTACATGCTCCAATGAGCATGGGCATTTTGAACTATGAACTGTGATGATCTCTTATAGGAACCAGCTTTCAAAGAATAAACTGAGGCAGCATTAATACAGCCTAATGTCACCAGAAGACTTCAGATACTGTATGCTTAGCAAAGATGGGAACCCTCAAGAAGCAAACAGTGGTTTTACAAGCACACAGAAGTGCCCATATTCATCTGTGAGACATCAGAAGGGGGCATCTTCACGTACTGAATCACTAATTTTATATCCAGTGAGGTCCCGCTCCTCACCACCGAATACAAATCCTTTCCATTGGATCCGTAAATGGTTAACATAAGGAATCAGTGCTGTCTACAATGGGGTGGTGAGGCAGCAGCATGTGTAGCCAGTGCTCTCAGATACCCTGTCCAGAACTTCAGGGTATTTTTTTAAAATGCTGGGTAGAAAAAGTTCCAAAAAAGTAAACTGCAACTTCCAGAGTTTCAGTTCACTATCTAAATCCCTCTCCCCCAACAAGCTGAAAATCTGACTGGTGAAAAATATGTTTTTCAGGGTGAGGATTGCTAGAAGCCTATTGTTATCTTATTTCATCATGTGTTGCATACTGCTCACCAGTCAACAGTATTATGACTTGGGTGTTTAAAAACATTCCTGCCAATCCCACCCTGAGACTGTTGGCAAGACGCTGCATGGCCAGGGGTCTTGCCCAGTGGTGGGGCTTGGGAACAGCAGGCTGTCTTGTATTGTAATGAGGCACAATTACCCCTAGCATCCCTCACCAATAGCTGGAGTGGATAGGAATTGCAGTCCAACATCTGGAAGACCGAAAGTTGTCCACCTAGATTCACATTCAAGCACACACTAAGCATTAGTTAGATTCTGCTACATTCTGGAGCTTAAGAAATGTGCTAAGTTAAAAACTGTAATAGTAAGGTATGGGCATGCTTCCTGTTCTAAAAGAAGGCAGTTGCAAAGTAGCTGAATTTATCTTTTGACTGAAATCAGACAAAGAGAGAAGAAGGGCCCTAGAATTCAGAAATGCAAGCTGGGAAACAGGTCAAGCTACTAAGGATTCAGGGATTTATAGATCTGCTGGACATTTACTTGCTTGTCTATCACAAGATCTGTTTTGAGCAGGTTGGGGAGAATCAGGATCCATTGAGACATTGCTTGTCCTTTCACAAAGAGGAAGCTACATTCAGAGTAGGAAGAGACAAGTGTGGTTGCAGAATGTTCTCCTGTAATCATAATTCCAATATTATCTTCTCCCAGATATATCTGTGGGGAGAAGCACTTATATTTTTGCACATATATATTTATATTGACTATAGTCCTTCGCATGCAAGTGCTACTACAAGTGATCAGGATGATAGTAAGCCCTGGGGCAGGAGCCGGAGCACTGAGCAGCAGCAGCAAAAGCAGCAGGGAACCTACAAATTCTGCTCTACTAACCAAGGTCCCACTGGACAGCCATTTACCTATAATACTAAAGGGGAGATTACCAAGAGTCACTGACTTCAATAAAATCCAACAGGGCTCTCCATTGCACAGAACCCCACTGTAGTACCAAAGGCAGGAGAATATTACCTATGCAAGCTGACAGAATGCCACTCCTCCAGGGAGAGGATCCGGGAATGCTGTAGTTCAGAGATTACACACAAGACCAGGCGTACCATACAGGGAAGACAGCCAAAGATGCAGCAGCCAGGAGGTGTTCAAAACACTTTGCTGCAAGCCAGGAGGTTTTGTTTCTTGGTTTGTGTTTGGCCTGATAGAACCAGGAGAGATGAAGCATCCATAAGGACAGCTGAGATTATTTAGGGTCATTCCATTCTTTCAGCATGGAAATGTTTGGCCATGGGTGGGGATTGGTGCCAGGATTTACCCTCACCTTTCTCACCACCAGCGCTCACCCATAGAATATGAAGTAGTGCATGCTTTGGAGCATGTGCACAGTGCCTTCCCCTTCATTGACTGAGTAGCCACCAACCAGCCCTCCATAAACATGAGAATAGGGGAGAATGGCTGAGGCCACTTGATAAAAGTCACACTGGCAACTCTTATTTGAGAAGCCAAGCAGAGTCTCTAGAACAAAAAAAAAAACCATTCTCCCCCCCTGCCCCATTTAAGCTCCCAAAAAGAAATTATAAGAGATTTTCCATCTGTATCAGCATCTGTATCAGCATCCAACAACAATAGTTCTGTGATCTGCAAATTCAGAACCAAGTCTAATTATGCCTTATGCTCTCCACTGCTTCAAGATTTTGAGAAGGAAACTTTAATTTTACCAATGAAATCTAAATAACCTCCTCTTACTTTTTAAAAAATGCAAGAATTTACACAACCCTCTTCCGAATCTTGCCAGAGAATTCAAGCTCTAAAGCCATCCTGAGCTCAGATGCAAGGTCAGGGTGTGTGTGGTCTAGTAACATCAGGAGACCTGCATACTCCTTCATCCCTTCTCTAATGTGAATGAAGAAGAAGGAGCAAATACTTGGGACTACCATCTGCAGCATCCTTAAGCAGGTGCAGAGCTCGGAAAAGTTACTTTTCATACTACAACTACCAGAATCCCCCAGCCAGCATGAGGGTTGTAGTTGAAAAAAGCACCTTTTTTGAACTCTGGAGAAGTTGTACATATCTAACCAGAACTAGCTAGAGCATGGCTCAGATGTGGCAGATGGATAATGCAGGATCACAATGGAAAAGCAATTCCAGCTGGTCCTTTCAGAGCAACAGAGCACAGTGAAAGATTCTGCATAGAGGAAAATGTCAGCTGAGGATAGCTGCTCCCAAGAGAACTAAGGGCGCAGCCAATTTTCTGAGCTTTAATGTGGAAAACAACATCCAACATCCGCAGCCTCAGGCAGTTGACCTTGGCACAGTGTGTGGGCTGCTCTTTCTCTTATGTAACTTCCCCATCCTTGCATCACAACGGAGGCTCCAGTCAGGGTATTTGGCCTAGAATGGATGCCTGTCTTCACCGACTGAGTTTCTGCATCTGTTCCACAACCCACAAGGCAAACCCTGAGCTATAAACAGAATCAAAAGCATTCTTTATCACTCAGCCTCTTTTGGGGCTTCCCAAGAGTGAAAGCACACAAAGATGTTTTGCAGCTATCAAGCAAAACCATTGTGTGGTGCCGGCATTAACCCTTTCTCCTCCCCTTCTACTGGCACAACTGGACCAAGCAGCTGGAATTCTGACTTCAAAGACTCTCTCTCTCTCTGTTGTGTGGGAATGCCCAAGTATATTTGTGTTCTCAGATTACATCTGCAAGTAGTAGATAAAGACACCCAGGCCCAGCTGGAGGTCTCAGGACCTGCAGAAGCAGATAATTTAAGACCACACACACACACACACACACACACACACTATAATCTATCTATATACTGGCTGTGGAATGCATAGAGAAAAAGGAAGAAGATTCCAGAGATAGCCTCACTCAGTTGTACCAACGAACTGGTGGCCCCCTGGCAAATCTGCACTGCGATAGGCACTCTCAGGAAGTGCAGCGAATCACGGGGAAAACCTGTGCTTCTCATCTTTTTAGTTTACACCAGGCAACTTTCAACAGGAGCAGACCCGCTGTGTGAAGTCTTCCATCTGCCTAGCAGAGTAGTTGGAAGGACAAACAATCCCTCCAAGAGTTCAAATTCCCAGCTACATCTCACTGGGATAGAAACCCAGCTTAGCCATGGACATTTCCTTCCTGAGCCGCATGATTTCCCAGTACATCAGTTCCACTGAAAGGCAAAAAGAGAGAGAAAACACAGACAGACAGGAAAAAAGGGGGATTAAGATACCCATGCAGAAGGCACAAAGCAGGCTTGTTTACGCCATATAAGGGGTGGACAAATTACAGCCCTCTAGATGCTGTTGGACTGCAGCTCCCATCTGCCCAAGCCGGCATTGCCAATGGTGATGTTCCATGGGAGCTGCAATCCAACAATACCTGGTGGGCTGTTATTGGGCCATCTACTCTGCCCAACTATTTGGAAAATCCACCTCATGATTGAAAGGGAGTTCCTCAGCCTTGGAGAGCCAGAGAGCAAGCAGATTTTCTGCTAGTCTTGTGTCACTCCATTATCATGGCTCCATTATCATGGCAAAAAGCAGCTGGCAAATGTTAACTCCTGTCTCACAGCTAAGGAATGCCAAGGGCTGGCAAAGCAGCTTCCCTTGTGGATAAGATATGCAAAGCTACCACACTTCTTTACTTAACCATGCATTTTTCTATTTCTGCCACCCACCTGCTAATCTGAAAGGTAACTGTGAACCAGAATCTCAAACAGCATTTTTGACCAATAAATGCTCTTGGCTAAAAATAGCTCAGGTTCTATCATAAACAGCTTTCCTGCCAGCCTAACTCAAAATCAAACCAAACTTCATATTCCAGGCATCCTAATTTTACACACACCTCTTGCATCTTGTTTCTGCATTGCATTCTCTTCGCTCTTCCCCACCACCACCCTCCTTTCTATTCCATCTCACATGCAACTGACTGGGATCATTCCTCTCCAGTCTGCCATGGATAACAATGATCAGATGTGTATATCAACAAAGAGGACAAATCGATTTCATCCTGGAAACATCTTATAAATTCAAGGAACTCGGGTCCAGCTCAGAAGTCCTCCTTTACTAAAACTATGTTCATTTTACAGCCTTCTGACCTAGATAACAGGGAGTGGCAGCTGACCCTAATAAGAAAAGTGGGAGCAATTTGATTACATGAGGGAGCCAGCATTATGTAGTGTTGGGGTAGGACTCTAAGTAAGAAATTACGGTTCAGCCATGGAAACCCAGAGTGGCCTTGGGCAAATCACATTCTCCCACCCTCACAGGAAGGCAATGGCTAACCTCCTCTGAAGAAATCTGGTAACAAAAACTCTAGAACAGGGTTGTAATAAGTCAGAGTCAACTTCAAGACATACAGCAACATGTATGGGATTACTCACCATCCTGTCTCACCAGTCCCTGCTGGATGTACCGAATATAAGTGAAGAAGTTGCATACTGCTGTAATCTGAAATAGAGAGAAAACAACATTTTACAATATTTTTATATTTTTTTATAAGTATGTTCAGGATCGGTTTCAGGAATTTTGGGGCCCCCTGCAATGTTTTATTTTGGGGGCCCCATATGTTTATCTCAGGTTAATGTAACCTAACTCAACCTAAGTTATTCACAGTACAGGATATTCAAATTATTACTAATAATGTTTTTGCAGGAGGAGGGTTACTATGGGGGCCCCACAATGATGGGCCCCCCTGTGGATGCTGCTGCTGCTGGTGCCTTAAACTGGCTCTGATTATGTTTATAAGTAAGTATTCATAATAGATGGATGCAAATGTGTACATTATATATTTATATTTTTTTTACAATAACTGGATTCAAGTTAGGGAGGGGAGGAATGGAAGAAGTGAGTGTATGTGTGAGAGAGAGTGTGTGTGTGCATGCACCAGTGTGGTACAGTGGAGTGTTGGACTAGGACACCAGGAAACCAGGGTCTGAATCTCCACTCAGCCACAAAAGCCAATGGGTGACCTTGGGAAAGTCACACTCTCTTAGCCTTAAAGGAAGGCAGTGGCAAACCTCTTCTGAATAATTCTGGCCAAGAAGACTCCAGGCTTATCTACACGGGCAATATACCCCATTTTGCCCCCATCTTAGAGCCCTGCAGTCCTGACGACGCCTGGCTTTTGCCCTGTTCTGCCCCCCGCCCCTCCTCAGCAGTCTTCATGACGCCCAGGACAAATATAGGGCTAAGAGGGGGGGGAGATAGAGTAGGGCTCAATAAACCCATTATATTAAAATACCTGCTTTATTCCCTCTTCTAACTTTAAAGTACCCTGAAAGAAGACATGGCTGGCTGGCTAGCACCCTAAATAAGAGCACTCTCACTGGAGATAAAGCTGCATTGCCATAATTGATTTTAGGTCCCACTTGCATAATATCCAGTAACTTCACCACCTACATCATCTTCCTTCATGCATTCATTTATTTTTATTTGTTTAATTTATATGCTTCCTTTCTCCCAGAATGGAACCCAAGGAGTCTTACAAAGACGTCATACAAAATACAATTTATAACGATTAAAACATCACAATTTAAAAATTTAGAACATACGTAAAACATTTAAAATGTTAAAAAAATAAAAATAAAACCACACCCTAATAAAAAGCTTCCATAAGCACAGCTATGTATTAAAAGCCTGCTCAAATAAAAATATTTGCCTGCCAGTGAAAGGAAAGCAGGGAATGGAAAGTATATCTTGCATACAGAAGTCCCTGATACCATAAACTTGTTAATATTCAAGACGCTACTGGACTCAAGTTGTTTTGAGATGAGATTTACATCCAAGGGCTCTCGACATCATGCTCTGAGTGAAACTGCAAGATAGCCAAACTGATACCTTATAATTCAGGGATGGGAAATGTGCAGCTCTCCAGACATTGCTAAACTACATCTCCCATCAGCCCAAAGCAGCATGGTGAGGAGTAATGCAAGTTACAGTCCAACACCTGGAGGACCCGATGTTCCTCATTCCTAGGACAGTGACACATGTTAATTGCCACAGAGTCATGCTGAAAATTAGAATTCTTGTTTGTGATATGCTGTTACCCTTTCCTCTGTGCCAAAGACTTCTGGAGACTTACCCTGGCCCTGCAGGAAGGTGAAATGTAGTAATAATTCCCAGAATCACCAAGTTTGATGCGATGCCTGCAGGCTCTAGACAGGCCACTCAGAGCACACTTCCTG
Organism: Gambelia wislizenii; assembly: GCA_030847615.1. Taxonomy (NCBI): domain Eukaryota; kingdom Metazoa; phylum Chordata; class Lepidosauria; order Squamata; family Crotaphytidae; genus Gambelia; species Gambelia wislizenii. The sequence goes on from JAUMIR010000001.1 coordinate 344,583,056, forward strand.
TAAAAAGGGAAGGTGAGAATAGAGTGAGAAAAGTAACCTGTCATCCATCAAAAGGTAGCTCTTCAAAGAGGGAGGGAGGGAGGGAGGGAGATTGAAACATGATGTAGCCAAGCTGTGCTGGCTCCTGCAAGCCAAACCAAATATAAGAAAGAATAGTGTGTGGTGATGGAGAACTTGTGGATATATAAGCTAGAATCCTGTTGGTGACATCTGTCGGCACAAGTACACTTATAGAATCAGAGTTGGAAGAGACCACAAGGGCCATCTAGTCCAACCCTGCATTCCCGACAGATGGCCATCCAGCCTTTGTTTTAAAACCTCCAAAGAAAGAGACTGCACCACACTCTGACACAGAGCATTCCACAGCTGAACAGCTCTTACTGTCAAGAAGTTCTTCCTAATGTTTAGGGGAAATCTCTTTTCCTGTAGTTTGAGTCCATTGCTCCGTGTCTTAGTCTCCGGAGCAACAGAAAACAAGCTTGCTCCATCCTCAGTATGACATCCTTTCAAATATTTAAACATGGTTATTATGTCACCTCTTAGCCTTCTCTTCTCCAGGCTAAACATACCCAGCTCCCTAAACTGCTCCTCATAGGGCATGGCTTCCAGATCTCCCAACATTTTGGTCACCCTTATGTTAGTGGCTGTACTTTTTAGAATGTTGCACAAAGGTTCTATCCTGATTACAGCTGCAGAATTGGAGTTCTGCCAGTGTAAATATTGTGCAAGAGGTTGCAATTTTAAGGCACTGCATAACTGCATCCTCTACTGCACTTTGATTGGGGCACCTAATAACTATTGGGCAACACCAGCATGTATTAGTATGATGCAAGTTGTCAAACTGGCCGCATAACAGTGTAGTCCAGTATATGGATGGAGTAGCTCAGCCAAGGCATAACTACACTGGCATAACTGGCATACACAACTCCTCTATTGGATTTTGGCTTTTTTTTTCCTTTTCTTTCTTTCTTTCTTTTTTTTTTTTGTAGAGCATGGGTGTGGAGTGTGTGGTCCTCCAGATGCTGTTGGACTTGAACTCCTATCAACCCTTACCACTGGCTATCCTGGCTAGGGTTGATGGAAGGTGTAATCCAACAACATCATGGAAGGTCACATTTTCCCTCCCCTATTTTCTTTAAGATATATCATTGCCTATTAGCATCTCTTTCAATTATGGTTTTCACAATGGGCCTTAAGCCAAGGGGAAAGGGAGGGGCATTATTAAGGCAGTAAAATGTTCAGCACACTTACTGGGTTTGGGGAGGAAGCCCCAGTGAATTCAGCAGGGGCTGTTTCATACTACACAATTATAAAGCTCTATTTCACTTTTAATTGCCATGGCTGCATCCTATGGAATCCTGGGATTTGTAGTTGGGTGATGCACTAAAGCCCTCTGGCTGAGAATTCTCAGTGCCCCTCCCTAAACTGCAAATTCCATAGGACAAAACCATGACAATTAAAGTGGAACCAAAGCACTATAATTAAGTACAGCTGTCCCTCCGTATCCACGGATTTGGTATCCATGAATTTAAGTATTCAAGGCTTGAAAATATTCTTTTAAAAATATATCCAAAAAGCAAGCATTGATTTTGCCATCTTCTATAAGGGACACCATTTTGCTATGCCATTGCATATAATGGGACTTGAGTATTCACAGATTTTGGTATCCACGGGGGGTCCTGGAACCAAACGAATATGAAGGGATAACTCTAGTGCGAAAGGGTCCCAGAGTTTACTTTTGTGCAAATATGCTTAGGATTGGGCTCTAGGGCCATGTCTGCATGGGCCAGAAAACTCCATGTTCTGTCTGGAGTATTTGGACCCTGGAGGTGCCCTGGATTCCCTGTTACCTTGCATTCCATGGCAGGAACAGGCAGCTGACCACACACACGTGCTCCGTTGGCAGGCACTTCCTCCACTGCCACTGCTGTCACGTGTCATAGTCTCTGAGGCCAGAAATAAGGCCCACAGTCTTGATCATATGCTGGGGGCCTTATTGTGACCTCAGAGAGCATGATGCAGGACACAAGTGGTGGAGGAGGAGGTGCCTGCCAATACAGTGCAGCACACATATGTAGACGGCTGGCTGTCTATTCCCACTATGGAATCCTCCAGTTTTCCCCGCAGGAACTGTTTTTTTTCCCAGGCATTTTTTAAAGCCATTTTAAGGGGGGTTGCCCAGTTTCTAGTTGGAACTGTCCGGACATCATGTGGACAGTTCAGACTAGAATCAGGGCCAAACCCCTGTGTCCTCTGGGCAGCTGGGTGTGAGAATAGGGGAGGCCGTTTCATTCAAGCCATGCAGACAAGGCCAACATGACACGAAGGCCTTTCAGATTACTTGCAAGCAGTAAAGGTTTCTTGAATCAAGGTTTTTGAAGCTGGGAAATGTTAGTGAAACATTAGCTATAGTTTGAGAAAAGAAAGCTATTCTGAAAACTAAGTTAATTTATTATTCCAGGGGAACTTTGAAAGTCATTAACCACAGAGTTCTCTTCAGGCTTTTAAGCCCGTTTTGCAGAAATCCAGGCCATCAGTTTCAAAGTGCTGTAACTAAGGTGTTCTTCCATGAATTAACTATTAGGATTTTTTTTTAAAGTTAATCACTAGTTCCAGCCTCAAAGCCATGAATAACTAGGTGAGTTAGTAACTTATTAGTGGTGCAAACATCTTTTTTGTCATTGGCTTAAAAAAATAACTTACGTTACAACTGGGGACCGGAACCCACTGTGAGAAAAAACAAGAGGAGGAAAGCAAAATCAGGCTTTTAAAAAATGCATGTACAAGATTCACCTTTCTTGGCATGGAATGATATGCCTGCAGAAAGTATGGCTGAGACTGAAGAGAGAGAGAGATCAGAATAATATAGGTTGCAGATCGTATACCCACTTACCTAGGAGCAAGCCCCACTGAAATCAGTGGGATTTATTCTGATTAGACTGCCCTGTCACTAATGAGTGGAAGTGTCTTCATGCCTTCAGTCACATCCTTGCTTTGCAACACTCTGAAAAGTGAGTTTTCACCTGCATAACAATCTGTTGCTTTGGAACTGGAAAGCCATAGGAACAGGAAAACCTACATCCAATTGTTTGTTCCAATTAGAATAGATTCATTGGCTCAACTATTGAATGGTAAATCAATAATTATGTAAATCCAATAGATTCAGTGGGTCTCCTCTACTTGGAACTCACAACTGGATTTAAGTAATTGGATTTGAAACTGACTTTTCCCATACAAATCCACCCAAGCTTTGATATTAGCCTCAGAGGTTCTACTCTTCAGATCAAACAAAGAACTCTAAGAATCAGGGCCTTTTCAGTGGTGACACCAAAGCTCTGGAACCCCTTTCCCATGAAAATCTGCAAGGTCCCCTCACTTTTGTTAGTTAGATACATGATTTTAGTGCTGTCATACTATTATTTTATATTTTATTTAGGTTTTAGAGATGACTTTTTACTTGTATTTTGTAAGCTGCCTTGATTGTTTTTAACAGAACCAATTAAGGAAAAAAAAGTAAGATAATAAAAGAGGGGTTATACAGTAAGCCCCTGCTTATCCAACCGGTTAGAGACTGCAACAGTGTCATATACTGGAATTGGTCAAAAAGCAGAACCCATGTAGGGAACATGAGGGAATTACGCTGGCTTGCTTGGGACTGCCTGCTTGTGTCAGCTTGGTGACTTTGCAAGAAGTGTATGTATGTGGTCAGTCCTGAAAAAGCTTCCATAAGCAAGAATTGTGAAAAGAGTGGATGCCTTGTTGAGCAGGTGTCAAAAGAGCGAGTCATCAGATAACAAGCCATCGAAAGGCGGGGGCTTCCTGTATTTAATTCAGTTAAAAGGGATCCTTTCTCCTTACAGTGACCACAGACTTAGGGTTCATTTCGTGAAAGGAGTGCTGTGAAAGGAATAGCTTATGAGATCTATTCAAGAGCTTAGGAAAAGTGTGGGGGGTTTTTTGGCAAGGGTGGTGGTGAACTACAGCTCCCAGATTCTCCAGTGGCCATGCTGGCTGTAGAATTTTAGGAGTTGTAGTACAAAAAAGTAAATGTTACAAGCGATACCTTGGTTTCTGCAACACAGGGTCTTCAAGACCACATGATCCTTCACAAATCCATATCTAACATTACATGCCTACCGCGTAGCTTGGGCAGCTGGCAGCTTACAATATTTAAAGGAAACACAGCTAAAAATTCACAACATACAAAAGTTAAAAATGTAATTAAACTATCAAAAAACTAAACCTGTTAAAAACACAAACCATTAAAAGGAAAATAGAAAATCCAGCACATGCAAGGTCTCCCTCCCATTGAGCAACTGGTCTGCCAAGGCCTGCCAACGCAAAGCCGTCTTTACCTGCCAGCAGAAAGATAGCAAAGAGGGTGTCCATCTAACCTCTCTAGGAAGGGAGTTCCAGAGCTTGTGAGCAGCCATCAAGAAGGCCCTCTTACATGTTCCCACCACACAGCTGTAACTATGAGGTTGGCGGGACAGAGAAAAGGGCCTCCCCAGAAGATCTCAGAACGCAGGCAGGTTTGCAAGGAAGCTGGCATAAGCTATAGAACTACAGAACGGGCAGTCTCCTGCATAAGCTATAAGGTGGGCTGGAAATTGTGTGGCTATCCAGATGTTATTGAAATTGCAGCTCCCAGAATTCCTCACTATTGGCTAAACTAGATAAGGTTGACGGGAGTTGCTGTCCAAAGGCTTGTCTATCCGAGGCTATAAAATGTGAATTGATGCGCACTAATGCCAATTTACAGCAGCAAAATTTGTCCCTACAACTTTTTGGCAAGATTGCAGGCATGCAAAGCTATCTGTGTTCATTGTTTAAATGGACATGCCTGCGAATCAAGATGGCGGGTGTGAGTGAATTACTCACATTTTTATTCCCACCAGCTGCTGCCACCGAAAAGTATTTTTTAAAAAACCATATCCAAGCTGCAGAAGTGTGATATTCTGCTTAAATAAACAGGAAAAAAGGCTGTTTTGTCACTTCAGTGCATGACTGCTATGGTGAAAATCCAACATGGTGGTTCGGGGCACTTGCCTTACCAGTAAGCTCTGCCCCCTGTGCATGTCTGACCAAGCATCTTTCTACTTCTGCTCTTATGGGGAATGTGTGTCAAAGCAGAGTGGGAATGCGCATTTCCTTTGGAGTTTTTTAAAAATACAAGAAAAGCTATGAAGGCTTTTCCCGCGGAGTATTTAGCATTTTTGACCCTCCTCATTCCGAATACCGCTGATTGATGTGGGATCCTATTTAGACAAATTGTATTCGAAATCTATGAGGAGTATTTTTGCCATATAGACAACCCCAAGATATTGTGCACAATTCCTTACCTTCCATACAGCTTAATCAAGGAGAAGGGAGCTGGATGCCACAAACTCACTGGATGATATTGAACTACAGCCTGAAAAAGTTACTTTTTTGGACAACAGCTCTCAGACTCTCCCAGCTGATATTGCCACCTGGGGGATTGGGAGCTGTAGACCAATGTAACTTTCCCAAGATCTGCTTGGAACAAGTCACCTTTTTATTCTCGTCTGACAAAGGAAGAAATAATAATGATATGCTTTCGGGGGGGAGGGGAGGGATAAAAGCTGTAATTAATTTGTATATACAACTTTCTACAGAAGTAAATGCAATGCAAGAGACAGTGGGTAGGAGGGAGGAGTGAATTTCATGCTGTGATTAGTTCCTCAGAAGACACAGGTTTCCTGAATGATTAAAGGTATCAGAAGCAGAGAGGCAGATAAAATGCATTTTCTAGATTATCATTCCCAAAATGTTAACACCAAGCTAATACGTGTTTGAGGAATAATAGGTGGGGGAAAGGGATATTTATCTGGAAAAAAAAGGGAATGCAGTTTGCTCTTCAGCTACATCTTCAGCTACATCTCTTCAGCTACATCTTCAGCTACAAATTTAGCCAAAATTTCCTGCGTGGCAGGGGTTTCCTGTGTGGCAGGGGGTTGGACTGGATGGCCCTCATGGTCTCTTCCAACTCTACAATTCTATGATTCTATCTCACCGCAAATTCCTCAGCATTAAACAGGTAGTGGGAAAGAAAGCTAAAACTTGGTCTTAATGAAACAGTATGCGAAATCTAAAACTAGCTGGCTTGCTAGGTTATTTCTATAGTATACATGTTTCTTTTAGAGTTGTTTTTCCAACTAATGTTTGCTTAGGCCCTTTAGCTATATCACAAGCATTTCCCACTGCAATCCTATAGATATCTAGTGAGTAGTAAGGAGCAGAAATGACATCAGCAAGAGATATGGGCAGAGAGGGGGAGACAGACCAGAAAATAGCCTTGGGCTATTGAAGTGATGGCTGTGTGACTTAAAATATATTTCAACTACTTGTGTCTATTGCACAAGTTCAGATTCTACCTGATATAACATTGCCTCTCACATTTTGCATATGCCACTCTGTGAGGCCTTGGCCCTCAAAAGCAGTGCATTCATAGCTGGAATAAAAGAATACATATAAGCTAGCTGTACCCAACGTAACATACATCATTAAAAAAAAAAACTCCCCCCAAAATACCTGATAGACCTCACAACAACCCTGTAAGCTAAGCCAGTGGATTTTAAAATCCCTCCTCCCCTTTCTCAGCATTCCACATTTTTCCTGGAATTACTGAAGGTGAGTCACTCTGTTGCTCTGCCGCTGCCACCAGTTGACTGCCTGGATCCCGTCGCAGGTGGCTGGTTGCCACTGCTGCTGCCAGTTAACTGTCTGAGTTCTGTTGGAGCAGCAGCAGCGGCATCCCACTGCTGCTGCCAGTTGACTGCCTGAGGCCTGTCGCAGGTGGTCTGTCGCCACCGCCAAGTTGACTGTCTTGGTCGCAATCTGGGCCACAGATTGAGTGGCAGGAGTGGATTGTGAAGTGGAGATGGAATTTGCATGTGGGTGGTGATTGGTTGGGTGTGATTCCTGAGCAGCCAATCAGCACACAGGGAAAGGCAACATACCCAAGCATTTTAGATAGATAGATAAATAGATAGATAGGTCACTCTTGATCCAAAGCAGAGGCTAATTACATATGAAGGTAAAACAAGCAGGATCTCCAATCCCTATAAATATTCAGAGAGATAAAAGAGTTGTAACAGTGCACACTCTTTAGCAACTGGCAAAAAATTCCCATTCTTTAACATATGCTGACCTTTCACTGTGCATACCAAGCTATGATGTGGAAAGAAGAAAAAAGGAAACTGTGAAGAGAAGCAGATGGGAAGCTGAGACCAGAATCAGCAGAGTCCAGCTAGAGAAGCAGGTAAATTCCCTAAGCCTCCTCTAATTGCCACAAACATCTGAAGCTGTACTAGTGGTATGAAGTGCAGGGCTTTCTCAGTGGTAGCATCATCCTTTAGAATTCCCTCCTTGCTAGCTTGTTTCATTTGCAGTTTCACTGCTGTCTTAAAGCTTGGAAAAATTACTTCTTTTTTCCACTCCAGTTCCCAGAATCCTCCATTCAGCATGCCTAGTGACCGTGGTGGTCAAGGTATTCTAGAAGTTGTAGCCCAACGAAGCAACTACTCACAGCTCTAATGCCAATGAAATCCACCCAGCCTGCCTCTGGTCATTGGTATCTTCCCTTGTTTCATTCTACCATACCTTCTTATGATAGTACTGTACTAACTTCATACAGGCTGAAAGCCATGAAACAAAACAAATAAATAAATTATAAAAAGTTACGTTTCATGAACAATAAGCAGAAATAGATTTTCCTTGGGTTTTTTCAGGCTGTGAGGCCGTGTTCCAGAATAGTTTCTTTCTGATGTTTCGCCTGCATCTGTGGCTGGGATTCTCTGAGGATGCCAGCCACAGATGCAGGTAAAACGGCAGAAAGAAACTATTCCAGAATATGGCCTCACAGCCCGAAAAAACCCAAGGAAAATCTATGGACGCCGGCCGTGAAACCCTTCGACTTCACAATAAGCAGAAAGACCTGCTCCAGCAAGGCAGCTGCTATTACAGCAGTAAAAGCCTGATACATACGGTATATACGTCAGTCAACGAAGTAGATGTGTTCCTGGACATTACTGCTTTAATAGAAAATTTGTTACCAGAGAAAGAGCCCTTTCTAATAACTAATGGAGTGAAGCAAGGTTGTGTTCTTGCTCCAACTTTATTTACAATCTTCTTCAGCATGATGCTCCAAAGGGCTATGGCAGAGCTCGAAGAAGAAGATGGCACATATATACGTTACTGTATTGATGGTAACTTGTTTAACTTAAGCCGTCTGAGGGCTTGCACTAAGACTCTAAAGTATCTAGTCCGTGAGCTGCTCTTCGCTGATGCTGATGCCCTTGTTGCCCACACAGAAGCAGCTCTGCAGCACCTAACATCCTGCTTTGCAACAGCTGCAGAGCTGTTTGGGCTGGAAGTCAACCTGAAGAAAACGGAAGTTCTCTACCAGCCTGCACCACAGGACGAACACCACCATCCCCACATTGCCACAGGCAAATCTGTGCTTAAGTCCGTTCAGCAGTTCACCTACCTGGGAAGCATCATCTCCTCAGATGCCAAGATTGACAAAGAGATCGATCACAGATTAGCAAAGGCATATAGTGCATTTGGAAGACTTTACAAGAGTCTGGAGTAACAAATACCTGAGGTGAAGCACAAAAATCAGTGTGTATAGAGCCATTGTACTGTCTATTCTCCTTTACAGGTCTGAAACATGGGTCACCTATTGCCACCACTTACAACTCCTCGAACGCTTTCATCACTGCTGTATACGCACAATCCTAAATATACACTGGACTGACTATGTGATGAATGTTGCTATCCTTGAGCAAGCAGGGATCACCAGCATTGAGGCCATGATATTGAGAACACAGCTGTGCTGGGCAGGACACGTTTCTAGGATGGAGGACCATCACCTCCCAAAAATAGTACTTGACGGTGAACTCACCACAGATCAGCATAAGAGGAGCGCTCCAAAAAAGCGATACAAGGACTCCCTGAAACAACATCTCACGCTCGGCCAAATTGATCACCAACCATGGTCCGACCTGGCCTCACATCTGGAGGCATAGAGATGCACTATCCACAATGCTGCAGCCTTATTTGAGAACTCACGCCGAGCAAGTCTTGAAGAGAAATGACAACGCAGAAAGAATCACAACCCGGAAACATCACCCAAGGAAACCTTCTGCTGTGATTTCTGCAAGCGGACTTGTTTATCTCAGATTAGCCTTTTTAGTCATCAGCGCACTTGCAGAAAGCGCGGGATGAGTCCTTCCTGAATTTTTGTTTGCGAAGAAAAGCCAGAGAGAGAGAGTGTGTGTTACCAGAGGCAGAAATAATATGAAAAGAGTAAAGATAGGTTCCAACAGCACAAAAAAGAAGAGCAAACTTTTTATCCAAAATGAACAGTACGCATTTTTCAAATTAAAAAAAATGGTCAGGGAAATCTTGAATAAAGAAACAAACAAAAAAAATGCTGATCCTTCTAGAGAATACTTGAAGGCTTCTTCCAACATCCATCCAGGGATTCTTTTTTTTAATCTCTTTCTACCCACCTCAACTTTTCTTATGATACCCATTTTGGTGACCAAATGTTTCAATCTATGCTTTGTTAACATGGTTGGAGGAATTGGTGAAGCAGGCTTATCTGTCTTCCAACTTTTCTGTTTTGCTTTTCGATCTGTGCATTTAAGGGATTCTGAAGGCAGCTGCCACTTACCTTGACTGCTGCAGGCAGGTACACACAGTTACAGTAGTATCAGCTAGAGCAGAATCTCATACTCCTCTAACTCAAGCTTTATTGCACTGTTTACTACAGACATGTTGCTGCCACCCAGCACCAAAAGTTTGGTGTTTCTCCTGTCCTGCCGGTGCTGATGATGCTAAAGAAATTTCCCACTAGGCAGAGGATGAGAAAAAAAAGTGGGGAAAGGGCAGGTGTAAAAAGATTTTGTAAAAAGGAGCTTCTTCATCAGAGGCTTTGTTAACTGAGGTATGCCTGTATGTGAAAGGAAACACAAAGGGAGGGAAGGAGAGAAGTCAAGGTAGCTGATGTGTCCTTACTTTGGTCCACCGCATTCAATGGCTGACACTTTCACCACAGGCAGTGCCTGGGTAGCCACAGGCTCAATGGTAAGCGTGTTCTGTTCCACAGCTACTTGAACCAGTTCCGAGAGCTGCAGCAAACAAAACAGAGACAAAGAATCCAAGTCAACACACAGCAAGGTGCCAAAGTGGAAGCAATTGTTTGAACTAGGCCAAGCATGACAACTTTCTGAAATCTCAGGGTGATTCCTTTTCAGCCTCACCTCATGCTTGGTGAAGTCCAGACATGGCCCCACATCTTCCTGATAAATCCTCTCAAGGAAAGAACATGACTTATCCAAAGTTGGAGACTCTTTCCAAGCCTGGAATTCTGCAAACAAGATGGAATCCACCTGCAGTGACAGAGAAACATGGGATGGGAAGAAGAAAGAAAGAAAGAACACAAACAAGGCAACAGTATTCACATACTAGATCCAAAAGGATATCTCAGAATTACCAATATTCACTGAACACCCTGTGAGGTGAACAAGCACCGTAATTGTAACCTGTGGACCAAATAGTGGGATCTGATATGCTCCAGACACATTGTTGTCATTGTGTGGCTTCATGTTGTTAATGGCAACCATAATGTGAACCTATCATAGGGTTTTCTTGGCAAGATTTGTTCAGTGCATGTGTGCTTTCGCCTTCCTCTAAGGCTGAGAGTGTGTGACTTGCCCAATGTCCCCCAGTAGGTTTCCATGGCCAAGTGGGAATTCAAACCCTGGTATCCAGTTACAGTCCAACACTCAAACAACTATACCACATTGGCTCCATAGGAAAACGAGAGGGTCATGTCAGTGGAACAGCACTATGAGGCACTGCCTCTTCTATCTACTTTAACATGAGATCTAAGCAAAGGCAGTTTTAGTAATTAGTTTGTGAAATGTCCAAGTTACTAGGAAACTAGATGCCACAGTTTATGAGGAAGCTCAATTTACTTTATCCCTGGCTTTCACAATAAACTCCTAACAAGAGATAGAAGGACATGTAACAAGTGAACTCCCCTGCCACCCCTCTTTTCACCACCAGACAGAATCCACCCCAGAAAAGGGGCACCTCAGCAGAGTCCAGAAAGGGGAACAAAACATCTGGGAAAGGTTATGAGAATATTTTGTGGGCTAGCCTTGGGTCTGACTCTAGAACAATCCAGAGGCGAACATGGCCAGCTCTACTATTAGGCAGTGAAGCAGCTGCCTCAGGCAGCAGATTTTTCAGTGTCATGACAGGGAAGCCAATTCTTAGTTATCAAGTTTGCTATTGCATTTTACTGCTGGAGGGGGGAAGCATCTGTGGGATTTTTTATTCTGTGCCATAATAATCTGGCTGGCTCAGATACGATGAATATTAACTTTGATCTAGCCCATTCTGTTCCTGCAGTACCTGTTAGAAGCCCCCAAACAGGACCTGAATGCAACAGCACTCTTCCCATCATGCTCTCCAGCAACATGGTATACAGAGGCATGTTTCCTCTGATCCTGCAGGCAGTACTTAACCATTATGACTAGTCACCATTGATTAGCATGATCTTTCCCAAAGTGGCATTATCCCGCTTTAAAAGCTACCACTAAATCTTGCGGTAAAATCCATTCTATCTTGACATTAAGGCTGGAATTCTCTTACTGGCTTAATGCTTGTATAACCAGGGATTTTTACACCATTGTGCAAGGGGAGATGCAGTGTCTCCTTGCACAACAGCTTCTTCCCAGTTGTGCAACTGCACTGAATAGGTGCTGGGTCCAACTTCACTCCCCTCAGCCCAAACAGCCACTGATGGGCCACAGGAGATGCCAGAAAAGCTGTTTCCATGTTTATTGCCTCCCTGTCACTGTGGATGGATCTCTTGGCAGAACTCCTGTTCATAGGCAAGACACCTTTAAAAAAAACAAAAAACGTTAAGTAACTGTAGATGCCTTCCTCTCAGAGAGAAAGCTGCCAAATGGCTTTCCTAACTGTTCCCAGCATGCCCTGCTCTAAAAGACTTATATAAAGTTAAGAAGTAACAGAACATTGTCTTTGGTGCATTTTTAAAAGGAGCTAGCTAGGCCCTCAAACTGGATGTTTAAGAACGGGCTGGGGTCTCCTCTCCCTTGTCGTTGTTATGTGCCTTCAAGTCAAGTCATGCCGAACAAGATCCGTCAGATGACAAGCCTGAGTAGCTTTAAAAAAGCACTAAAGATGGATCTCGTTCAGCAGGCCTTTCCTAATTAGATCTTGGCCTCAGGGGATCCTGGCCTCTTTTAGTCCGCTGGCTATTTATTGTATTTATTGTTTTTAAAGGTGATTTTAGACAGTTGCTTTTAATTTATATTTGTTTAATATTTTTTTGTGGGGGAGGGTGGGGGTGGGGGTGTTTAGGGATTTTTATCTGTATTGTATTTTAATTTTTGTAAGCTGCCCCAATTGTTTTAACAGAGGGGCGGGGTATAAATAATATTTATTATTATTATTATTATTATTATTATTATTATTATTATTTCTGACTTATGGCAACCCTAAAGCAAACAGATCACAAGTTTTCGGAGGCTGAGAGTGTGTGACTTGCCCAGGGTCACCCAGTGGGTTTTCATGGCTGAGTGGTTCAAACCATGTTCTCCAGAGTCATAGTCCAACACTCAAACCACACCAAGTTATATTTGAGGAAAAGAACAGAACAACCAGGGTCTAGGGGGCATGGAAGGCATTTTCACCAAGTTTGGGCCCCCTGGGACACCTGGAAGTTAAAACAAAATTGCAAATCATCATCATCATCAAATTGTTTCCTGCACCAAAATGCCCCTAAACACCCTCTGGGGGTGTGAGGGGCATTGCCACCATGTATTCCCCCCCACACACACCAATTTAGGCCCAAGAGGCCTTTTTAGAAACAGGAAGTAAACAGGAAGTGACTTCTGCTCACTTCTGGTTGTTAAAAGGGACCTTTCCTGGGCATAAAATGGTCCAAGAAAGCTTAAAAACATGATGAAAATGATCCCCATGTCCCCTAGAGGGGATTTGGGAGCAAAAAGGAAAAAATCTTGCGGGGGTAGTGGACCTTCAAGGTCTCCTCCAGGGCTAATATGGCCTCCTAGTCTTCCACAATTGCCTGTAAGCAAAAGTATGAAAAGAGCTAATAGTGCATGAAGCTCCCCAGCCCAACTGAGAGAGATCTGAACTGACAGCATACAAGCTCTATGCTACAGTAACTGCTCACCTGACACCAGGAGACAACTTCAGTCATAATATGGGACGGTAAGGACAGGGCAGGAAAAGAATTAGAGGAAACAAAACAAAAGATCTGTGTTAATATTAAAGAAAGAGCTGAAAGATTAGGAGGTGTTAGAGCAGAGTTTGGCAAAGTTACTTTTTTTTAGACTGCAACTCCCAGCAACCATGATGACTGGGAATTGTGGGAGTGGTAATCCAAACCAGTAATGTTTCCAAGCTCTTGTACCACTGCACTCAAATCTGACTGCTTTACTCCAGCCCTGGTACCTCGATGCCATCTTGGATGAGCTGCGGTGTGTTCACACTACAAAATTATAGCACTATGATCCCACTATGCAACCCTGGGCTTTGTAGTTTGGTTACTGGCACTCAAGCTCTCTGGATGAGAATTCTAAGTACCCCTCCCTAGCCTGCAAATTCCAGGATTCCAAAGGTTGAAAACATGATAGTTAAAGTGGAGTCATTGTGGTATAACTAGGGAGTATGAAAGGGCCCCTGGGATTCGTAGTTTAGTGAGGGGGAATTTAGACTTCTCAGCCAGAGAGCTCTAGTACCTCACCAAACTGTGTGTCCCAGGATTCCACAGAACACTGCCATGGCACTGAAAGTGCAATATAGTGCTATAATTATGTAGTGTGAAAGGGCCCCTAATGTGAAGGAGGTCAGGGCCTTTTAATATCCACACAAAAGAGAGGTTTTCCTTCTACCTGGGCTAGGAGTGGCATCTGCCAAAATGACTTCTTTCCTACAGATATGAAAAGGGACATGAACTGCCATCTTCCTATGCACTTGGGGCTGGTCACCCAATGGCCACCCCGAGCTGAGAGAGATTACCTGCTGTGAAAAAGAAGAACAGAAGGAAGATTCTGCTGCCAGGGACTGCCAGCCTGGCTCATAGGTGATGTGGAGAGCCTTCGCAGGAACGATACAGAGAAGCAGAGAGAGGAGAGTAGGAACCCCAGACTTTGAGGAAAGGGAGGATCAGACAGATAGAGGAAGCAAGGGGGGTGGGGGATACCAGGAAAGACAGACAGACAGACAGACAGACAGACAGAAAGTCAGGGAGAGAAAGCAAAACAGCGTGAGGGGGGGGAAAAGACTGGAAGAGCAAGATTTTGTTCACAGAAGGGTACAAAGCCCTTCTGAAAATGCTTCATCAAAGTGAACTGCAGTGAAGATCTTGGAATGGGGTTGGGTTGGTACTACAGATCTTAGATTTCCTCTACCAGCATAGTCACGCTGGGGGTTTCTGGAAGCTATGGTCCAAAAAAGTAACCTCCCAAGCTCTGCACTACAGCATCTAATGAAATTGTCAGGTTCTTCCCTACACTGGTACTTGAGACCCTCACACCCATATTGCTAGAGTGATCACTGCTTATTTCATTGACTTTAGCCAGGGGCAGCAAAAGAAACTGCCCAGGCTCATGCAGTAAAAAAAAAGAAGCTCTCCATTCTCTGTAATGGTGCAGAGAAAAGGCTGCAAGTGCAAGAGGAAAGGATCTTGCCCTCCCAAGGCCCTTGAATTCATTCCCACCCCCACGTGAAGGCTGCAGTTCATGCGACTTAGCCCCTTCCTCCCAAGACCTCAGCACTAGCCAAAAAACTTTACCCACCTCTTTGAATTCACTGCTGGCTGGCTCCACAGGCATGGTCTGGTTGACAGCCGAGTTGACGCCAGTGCTGCTGGTGCTTTTGTTCCGCCCGTGCCCTTTTCTGAAGACTGCCTTGGAGGGGCTCTGGAGCTGTGGGTGCAGCTCCCGGTTAGGAGAGGAAGGAGTTGATGTTATCACCAGGGTCTTCAAGGCAGTCACCTCTGCCTGCAGCATGTCAATCTGGGAGCAGAAAATATGAAGGAGAAGTCTCCACTGATACCACCCTCTATACTCAAAAAGATGTGGCCCCATACAGGAAGCTCTGAATGGGATCTATTACCCTTTCTGAAAACTTGGGAAAAATTACTTTTAGGACTACACCTCCCAGAATCCTCAGCCAGCAGGGCCAAGACCCAAACCCTCTCAGTTCTGGTCTCTAAAGAGCAAGGGGACTGAAGAAGTCAGGAGCCTTCTATTTCACCCTTTCTCATGGGCTCTCTGGCCAGTGTACACTATGAACACTTTAAAACACTTCCAGATTAAAACCATGAATAATTTAAACAAGATAAAAATTTATGAAATAAAACAGTTAAAACAACTTTAAAAGCTGCAACAATTTAAAACCATGAACACGTGCACTTTGAACTAAATTAGTCCCTGCAGACTTTCATAAAAAGCCACATATTGGCTTGGCACTGAAAAGAAAGCAATATTGGCACCAGTCAAACCTTCACGGGGAGGGCATTCCACAATCGGGATGCTACAACCAAAAAGGCCCAGGGGTTCCTTTCTTCTTGGGAAAATGAGCACTAGGTAAAGAATTTAGCATCCTGAAAATTTCACCATTTACTGTTCCAAAATACAACTTTCTGGTCCTTAAGGTCACACAGACAGGACTGAAAGTTCATGAATGAAACCTGGCAAAACCTCATAAACCAGAAATAGATCAGGGCAAGATTTGTAATGGTTAGGCAACATATAAGTCCCCCACACCATGCCACAACTAGCAGAAGTAGCATAAAATATATAAAATGAAATGTAAATAAACACATTATGCATACTAGGCTGCCAGATCCAGTCTGGTCTGGGAAGCTAAGCAGGGTCAGTCCTGGTTAATACTTTGATGGGAAACTGCCACTGAGTACTAGTAATTGGTTGCACTACACTGTTATAGCACTATTATTACACTTTGTTATGGCTGTCTCCTGTGGAATTCTGGGGTTTGTAGTTTAGTGAGGCCTAAGAGCTCACTGGCTGAGAATGTCTTGGGTATGTTTCCTTTCCCAGTGTGCTGATTGGCTGAGGCAGAGAGCCAATCACCCACATGCAAATCCACTCCTGCCACTCAATCTACATCTACACCCCCAGCCTCACAAGGGCCCCTCCCTCCTCACACTCCCTCAGCCACCCACCAACCACATGTAAAACAATGCAATATTTTTTCTCAAAAATAATACCATGTAGCTGAACCATGTGAAAGGAATGCTGCCACTCCAAGCTCCACACTACAACCACTGCTTGAAACCCCAGTACGGCACATAACAGTATATGTTACATGTGGGTGGTGAATGGCTGAGGAAGGGAGAGGCCCTAGTGAGGCTGAGGGTATAGATGCAGATTGAGTGGAAGGAGTGGATTGTGAGGTGACGAGGGAATTTGCATGTGAGTGGTGATTGGCTGAGGGAGTGAGGGGATTGGTTGGGTATGTTTCATAAGCAGCCAATCAGCACACTGGGAAAGGAAACATACACAAGCATTTTATATAGAGAGGTTGATAGTATTTTTAAAAAGAAAAATTATGTGATCCTAACAAAAAGATTTTATTTGACATGTATTCAAAGCACTGCCAAAATGAGTTATATAGGGAAAGCTGCATTTTGACTTCCTTCCCCTGTCACATAAAGAATATACACACATGGATGTGTGAGAGCAGAAAAATATACCTCCAGGACTGATCAAAGTAATCCATTACCTGCCAGAAGGTCATGTAAACAGTCACTTCTCCCAAGTACCACAACTCAAGTTGCCTCCTGCTTTCACCCTGATAGAACACTCCAAGGTGAAAATAGAGGTTGTTGCTTGGACAAAACATCCAAGGAGTTTGAAGAGAAGCAGAAAGGATTTCACTACGGCCAGTATGCAGTCCCACATCCTCACTTGGGGCCTCCATTGTGAGTGCTATCAGTATTGGATGGCCTATCAAAACTCTCTCTCTCTCTCTCTCTCTCTCTCTCTCTCACACACACACACACACACACACGGGGTGGGGGGAGAGGGAGAGAGAGGTTGGAGCTGATGTGGTCCTGGCAATCCCATCCTGAATACAGCCAATAATTCAGTTATGCAAACAGACAGAAGAGCCTTTGGATGCTTTGCTTCAGCCCTGTCAACAGATGGTGCTGTGGTTACATTACACTGAGATCATTTTATTCTATTCTGTTCTACTAGTCACAGATCCCTTTCAGAAACTTTTAAACAGTGCCTCTGAGTTTTGGGGCATACAAGAAGTTCTAGATAAGCTGGTTCTACCAATCTCTGGCAAGGAATGGGATTTCAGAGACAGTTATGTTAGCAAGGAATTACTGATCTTCAGCACCCCTCTCACACAGAAACTGGTTCAGCAAGACTCTTCAAATATCTGAAAAGCCTGTCACGCAGATGAGGACAAAGACTTGTTCCCAGATATCCTGTGGACATAATGACATCTTGAGGGCTTAAAGATAGCACAGGGCAGATTTAGACTGAACTGATGGAGAAATGCCTTGAAGGTAAGAGCACTTTGTCAGTAGAACTGACTACCTAGAGGATTTTCCTTCATGCTGGAGGTCTTGAAGCAGAGGTGGGATAGCAATCTGGTGGGGAGGCTTTATCTCTTGAGCTAACTGAGCAGGAAAATGGACTAGACACCCTACAAGGCCCCCTATGATTCCAAGAGACCATCTACCACTGTGCTAATTTGTTTTTCACTTATTCTGTGTACATGTAATTATGCAAACAGTCAAAATTAGAGACAGGGATCCTGCATTCACATTAGAGTGGAAATGCATTCCTAAAGCTATTACTGTAATTATCAGTAGTCTCCACCTAATATGCTCTGCAAATCAATACCCATTTTAGTAAACAGCATGTTTTGTTTCCCCTGTCCTCTGCCTTTCAGAAGTGCTTTGCATCTTGATTAGAATGGAGACACCAAGAGACACAATAATAGTCCAATAATAGAAGTGTATCTATGAAACGCCATACATCCTTCTTCTCAAAAGCCACTTGGATTTGTGACTGAATGAAGCATTGATCCAAAGAGGAATTTAATGCCTTTCTGTTCAGGGCAGCTACTGCCAAGCAATGTCACTGAACCTCAAATAGCTGCCCCCCAAATCCACAGGCCTGCATCAAAAAGTTAAAAATCACCTAAGGAATTCTGTGAGGGTGGATTTATTTAGCAGAGAGTTAGAAGCTATACATATACTGTATTCCAGACTCAAAATGTTTGAGAAGGTGATGTAAAAAAAATCAGCTATAACTCCTCCTCCTTGAGTGGAAACAAGAACGGAAAGCAGAGCAGCCACGAACTGCCAGAAGAAAGAAAAGCAGGAATTCAATTTATCATGGTTATCCTTTAGGGTACAGCTTATAAGTTTTTTATTTTGACTACAACTCCCAGAATCTACCCTGCTTGCAGAAAAAGCAGGACTGGGGAAAGTTTTTTTTATTTTGATTACCACTGCCACAATCCCATACCCAGCTAGGTTGACTCTAGGATTTGTAGTGAAAATAAGAAACTTTCTCAAGCCTTGCTTTTGGGGTGCTTGTCCAAGATAGTACTGTACTCAGAAGCCTTATGCAGCAGTGGTTCCAGTCCTGCTTGGTTGAACATTCCCAGAAGGTGGTCTTGTATGTCTATTACTTCAGCCCCTTGAACCACAGGATTTCTTGGAGCTGTATTTTGTCCACCATCCTTTTTAATATCTACATAACATTGCTAGGAGATGTCATCTGAAGCTTTGGAGTCACATCTCATCAGTATGCTAGTGACGACAGCTCTTTTCTCCAACACTGATGTTAAGAAGGTAGTGATAGCTCTCAACTGTTGTCTGGGTATAGTGTGGGATGGGATCTGAGCAAATGTACAAAAACTCAGTCAAGATAGAGGTCCTGTTCATCAGTAAGCAGGTCAAGCTGAGAGTAGGAATACAATGTGCTCTGGATGGGGATGCACACCATCTCAAGGATCAGATATCCAGCTTATGGGAAGGGTATACTTGGGCCCAGGACTTCCCCTGGACAGTCAGGTGATGGCAGCACCTAGTGTCCAACTTTGGCTGGTGTATCAGCTGCCTTTCTTAATGTGGAAGGCAAATCCTGCCATATTGGTCTGTGCTTAACCATCTGTGTCTAACTTACTCTTAACACATTCGGTGGCAGGGGCTGCCCTTGAAGACTGTTCACACAGCTAGTGAACAGGCAGTTCCCCAGCATCTGGAACTTCCTTTCTGAGCAAACAACACTGGTCTCTTCCTTGCTGTCCATCCACTGCCACACAAAGGGATGATGATGATGATGATGATGATGATTCCAACAGGCTTCTAGGTACTGATTGTTTTTAAGGAAAGGATTTTTAACAGGGCATCCCACTGCTTTAATTTCTTTTTTTTAATAGATTATGTTTTAGATTTTATTGACAGTTTAATCCATTTTAACAATAATACTGCATCTGTTTTATCTACATTTGTTTTTATTTGAATCTGTTTTGATTTTGTAAGCTGCCTTGAGTCCCAAGAAGAAAGGAAGAGTAAATAAAACGATTATGATAATAAAAACAGCAGCAATGATGCAGGGAAGTGAGGTAGCCACACTGTTGCTTGCTGCGCACTGAAGAGACCACGTAACACTGAGCACTGAAACAGCTTCACTGGCTTCCTGTATATATTTCACAGTGCTGAGTCTCACCTATGAAGCCCAAAACAACTTGTGGCCAGGGTGTCTAAAAGAAAACCTCCTTTCCCATACACTGGCTCAGAGCCTGCACTCATCATCCAAGCTACAGAGCTGAGGCAAATGAGTACTCAACACAAGGCCTTTTGTGGAGCTGAACCCTGATTGTGGATTTCTTCAAATGGTTGAAAAAAAAAACCCAAGGAGGTTGGGAGAAGAACTGGCCCGTTTCAGACAGCCCCATCCTCCTCCCAACCTTCCCGTGCTGCTAGAGCCTCGTTTTATTGAAAAGCTGTGCCAGCAGCACAGGGGAAGGTCGAGAGGAGGTCGGGAGGAGGACAGAGCTGTTTGAAACGGGGCTATGTGACCTCCTGGGGGTTTCCAACCATTTGAAAAAATCCTGTGAAACTCCATTCTTTCCAGGGAGGTTTGGGTTTTAGACAGTCGTCAAAAACTAATTTTCTTCACTGACACTTCAGTGCTTAATGGTGCATCCTATCTCATCTGAAACATATGTATTTTATTTCCCCAGAAATTGTTGTATTTTATTTGATTCATGGTTTTGCTGTAAATTGCCATGAACATTTGTTGAAAAGAGGGCTCATTCAAAACTTCATTAAATAAACAAATGTGTTTTTAAAAATTGTACTCTGGCCAGCTGTGTATATAGGGATCAGCACTCAGGCAACAGGTTGAGAAATGAATTTTCTTTTTACTTTTTAAAGCACTGCACCTTAGAAGGATCTTTGCATGGTTCCAAAACACATTCTCTTATTCTTCTGAAAAAGCATAACTCGATCCAATAAGAAAGTCACTACCAGCAGCTATTCCTTGCCACTGATATAAGTTAGCAAAGTCTGGTACTTTACAGTCTGCGTTTATATGGATCAAGTCCTTCCTGAACAGCAGACTGGTTAATGAGCTTATTTTCTCTGGAAGATAATCACACAGAGTCTGTGTTATTGTTTAAATAAGAAAGCTAATCTTTGCAAGAGGAATACCTTAAGATTTGAAAGATTTGAGATTTGAAAGGTAAGAGCTAGTTCTAATTAACTAGCTCAAGAGACAGAGAGCCATGCCTGTGCCCCTTGCTTTTGAATCAAAGCCAAGATCTCCTTCTGAGCTGCCTCTCTGAGACAGGACATGGGGGCACTATTTTACAATGTTCCAGTCCTTCTTGGAAGAGTGAAGTCACATGGTGGTATCGAGGATTCTTATTCGACCCCATCGCTACTGGCCTGTGGAGTCTCTCAGGGCTCAGGCTTGTCCTCTATACTATTCAACATTTATATGAACCCACTGAGAGAAGTTATTTACAGTTTGGGGTCAAGTGTCAGCAGAACACTGAAGACACCCAATTTTCTCGCTCTCTTTTCCTTCTACAGTAGGACCCCCCTTATCCGTGGGGGATTGCTTCCAGGGGGCCCCATGGATACTGGAAACCGCAGATAATAAACACAATTGAAAATAATGGGACTTCTGGTTTAAAAATACCATAGAGTTGCCTTGGAGGACCTAGAAAATGGCTAGAGAGGACACATTTTCTAGGAGGACTCTATGGTAGGTGTGCTGAAATGGAAACCGTGGATAACTGAATCAGTGGATAATGAATCAGCAGATACAGGGGTCTTACTGTAATTCTAAGAAGGCTGTTTCAGTACTAAACCAGTGTCTGCTGTCTGTAATAGACTGAATGAGGTCAAACAAACTGAAACTTAATTCATACAAGACAAAAGTGTTCCTGGTCAGTTGAAAGGCAGATCAGGGGAACAGGGATACAGCTCATGCTGGACTGGGCTACACTCCCCTGAAATCTCAGGTTCGCAGCTTCGGCATACTGTTGGACTCGGTTTTGAGCCTGGAGTCCTGAACCTTGGCAGTGGACAGGAGTGTGTCTGCAGAGTTTATGTATTTATTTATCTACTGAATTTACATCCCACCTTTCTTCCAAAATGGGATTCAAAATGGGATAAAGCTAACACACCACCTGTGCCCATTCCTGGAAGTGTCAGATCTGGCAACGGTGACATATGCCTTGATTACATTCCTTTTGGATTTCTGCAACACACTCTATATGGAGTTGTCTTTGGAAATTGTTTATAAACTTCAGTGGGTCCAAAATGTTGCAGGGCCAGACTGGGGCTGGTTACAAGGAACACAGAACTCCCCTGCTGAAACAGCTTCACTGACTAATGGTTTGTTTCCAGGCATAATTCAGTCCTAGTTGAGACCTATGAAGCCCTATACAGCTTGGGCCAGGATATGTGAAAGACCTTATCTTCCTATATGAACTTGCCTGAATTTTAAGATTGGGGTGTGTGGATTTCATAGGAGACAGCCTTCTCAGGCTGCTCCCAAACAGTGGAATTCCCTCCCAAGAGGTAAGGTTAGCCCCTTCTCTGTTCTTTTTCCACTGGCAGGTAAAGATCCTTCTACTTACCCAGATCTTCCACTACTAACTGGCTATTGCAGGAGGTCTTTTAATTGGACTATGCTGTATTTTTATCATGTTTCAACTTTCTTTTTAACCTAATGTTTTAATATGACTGTTCATTTGTTGTTTTAACATTAAAAAAATATTTTTATTAAACATTTAATTTTCCAATCTAAAAATGATGCACTAGGATAAATGTAATAAAATACAAAGACAGACATTAATGCCCCACCTAATCTAACTCCCCGCTCCACCCCTAAAGTAAACTTGAACAAGACAAAACAAAAATAAAAAACTGATGCTACAAGGGACAATTAAATTCAATTACCAGCTAAAAGGTTCTAAATCAACACCTTAACCCCCCCCCTAAATGATAAATCTTATCTAATCCTAGTAAAATGATTCTTTTTATTAGTATTATCCATTGTTTTAGCTGTGTTTTGTTTTAACTTATATTGTAAGCTGTCTTGGGTCCCATAGTGGGAGAAAAGCAAGATATAAATGAAAAAAAACCAAAAATAAAATATTCCTATCCATGCAAACTCACACGCACCTTGAGTTTAGGTCGAGTGGCACCTCTGTCATCTCTAACAAGATGACCCCTTTTTACAAGTTACCTCCACACTGAGAGAGGGAGAGAGATTGTGGTCACTGATCCAACCAAATACTGTATGCCCTTCTGGTTCTAGCCTCCAACATGTGCACATTCAGTGGAGTGTCTGAAAAGTGAACCCTGCAGATTTACAGATAAATGACTGTAGTTTCCGCATACAATCAGAAGTCCTGATCACACAGGCTACCAAACCACACAAAGAGCCAATGGGCAAAGGCTTCCTTACTCAGGCATCCTGCAAAATGCATAGGCATTAGGGGCAGGGCTAGTAAGCCTGGTCCTACTCCCTGAGACACGTGTCAATGTGACTTGTGAAAAGAGTCACATACTACAAGGCAGATTAGGACTCACCTTTCCTCTGGCCTCCCTCAGCTGTTTCTCTGATGCCGCTTGTTTGGTGTTTGCCTCCCGCACCATCTTATGTGCCTCCTGTAGCAGAGAGAAAAAAACAAGGAGAAATACACCTGCATATAGTGCAATCAAGTTCTTAAAATCACATTATAAAACGTTTCCAATGCTTGAATTGCAGTACTAGAAGTTACTTAGAACCACCTTTTCACAAAAAGTAAACAGAATTAAGCTCTAGTAACTTAAGCACACAACCTTTCTAATATTAACTATTCCAAAACTTTCCCCATGGTGGAGATGTTTTTAAAGTCACCTTTTGCAAAGATCAGCAACATTAACCCAAGCATAGACATGTGTAGTAATATATGGGCATTTTTCCTTGATGATAGTATTTGCCATATGTTCTCAATAGGCATTTCCTCCTGCTTCCTTCTACGTGGTCATTAAAATACACACAGTATTTCACTAAATTACTGGAGCTGAAAAGTCACAGCTATTCCTCACTTAAATACCTCTCTTAATTTGGAGTAGGAAAGCTCTGCCTTATGGGTAGTCCAACCTATGCATGTATGCAGGATCAGGTACTCGCATGGCTTAGAATGTTGTTCACAAATGAAATTTCCTCTTCCTCCTGCAGACTGTCCCATGTTGCTTTTATAATTTTGTTGGCTTGAATTTATTTTTTATATTTACATTTAATTATTGTGTGTGTGCCCAGGGAATATGAGCAAAGGGTTAATATAAAAATACTTAAATAAGTAATGAATAATGCTGAAGATTCAGCATTCAATGACATCACAGAGATGATAAGATAACAACAAGGAGAGTTCTCTTCACCCGGAGTAGCTTATGTCAGGGATGATGAACACGTGGCCCTCCAACAGGCTGAAGGGCCACTTGTTCCTTGACAACATTGCCAAAGGTGAGGAATGATAGGTTTCATTCCCATTGAACAACATTTTGTTGGCCACAAGTTGCCCTACACTAGCTTAAATCATTGGTAGGGTCTTGCCAAATGGTTAAGAAAAATTGCTACCACACATCAGGTAAAGATGCATGGTGAAACTTTCATCTGCAGACACCTGCAGAGGGCATCCCACCAGCTCCATCTCAAGTTTGTCAGGGCTAAGCATGATGTGTTACATGGCACCTTCACAACTCACAACTAAGCATAAGCTTTCATGTTGTCATGGGTAGGGGGGAATTGGGCCCCATGCAATTGGCCACCCATGCTTTCAGGCCTACCAAAGCCTATGTTATAATAAATGATTAGTCGTTAAGATAGCATAGGACTCTGTTGTTTTTGCTTCAACAGATTAAAAAGCTACCTCCTTGGGAAAGGTAACTGGTGTGTCTCTCCTTAGTCCATGACCATGGAAAGTTAGAACTAGGAAGCAGAAAGAAGTAGTGCATGCCCATGAATTGGAAGAGAGTTCTTGTAACCTGAAGTAGCTTAAGCCAGGGGTGTTGAATGGAATTCATTCTAATGAAAAATGGGACTCTTTAGAACGTTGGAGACAATGCTGGAATATTATCTTAGAGGAGGAACAATGGTCACTATATTAACTGTTGGAAACCAATCTCTGTTTTGAAGACACCCAATTCTCATCAGCTGAACTACAAGGTCACAGAAAGTATATGACCACAGATCCTACATAGTACATTTCTTCATGGATTTTACTACTTCAGGTGGGAGTGGGGAATAAAATGAATGTTCCAGTGCTCCCACATATGGTAGGCATGTCAAGCATGAGCTGCACCATGCAATTTTACTGCCCATGCTCTCAAAAACCTATGCTACCATGGTTTGAGGCTGAGAAGAAATGTGCTCACATAGACACACTTTAAAGGTCAGTAACACATGTTAGGTATTCAGGCACCAGCTCCAGGTTTGGAAGAAAGCAGGACCTCTAGCAAGCTTGCTGCTAATTTAGAAGAGAGCAGTACCTCAAACAAGCTTGCTGTTAATTCCTCCAGCTCCTGCTCCAATTGCTCTCTGACTTTTGAAAGTCTCTCACACTCTTCATCCTTCAACTTTAGCTCCTGCAAAGAGGAACACACAAGGAAGTGAAGCAACATGCATGGAACAAAGGTTCCCCATACACACTCTAATTGACATTTACCACATTATAGTGTGAGATTTTGGGAGCATCTTTTCAAGTTCAGTGTGTGTGTGTTTATGTTTATGTGTAAGTGTACACGTGTGCCTTCAAGTTGCCTGTCAACTTATGGAGACCCTATAGATTTCATAAGGTTTTCTTAGGCAAGGAGTACACAGAAGTGATTTGGCAGTTCATTCCTTTGAAATATAGCCTACAGCACCTGGTATTTGTTGACAGTC
This sequence comes from Gambelia wislizenii, assembly GCA_030847615.1. Lineage (NCBI taxonomy): Eukaryota > Metazoa > Chordata > Lepidosauria > Squamata > Crotaphytidae > Gambelia > Gambelia wislizenii. Next base: position 344,608,588 of record JAUMIR010000001.1, read on the forward strand.
TCCCATCCAAGTATCAACCAGGGCTGACCCTGCTTAGCTTCCAGGATCAGACTGGATCTGATGCCTTTGGGTATTGCTTTATGTCTATAATGAGCTCTTATACGAGTCAGATTAAAGGCATATATATCTAGCACAGTACAGTCTAACTCACAGCAGCTTTCCTGTAAGCCAAAGATGATCTTAACTGAAGAGGCCAACAGTAAAACCTGGAACTTTATAACTGGTTGTATTATTATTTTTTTATTTTAAATTCCGTTTTTAGTTTACCATTCCACTATCAAATAGCATTCAGGACAGCTAACAAGCATAACCAAAAACAAATTAAACATTAAAACCATTAAAATAATCACAATAGTCAATAAGCGTCAAAGCAATTTTAAAGGCCAGGTTGAAAAGATGTGTCTTCAATGTTAACATGTGAATCAACAACTCAATATCATCTCAGTTTACAGACAGAGTGGGAACTGATTATAACACTGAGAGGAGTGCTTTCCACATTCTGTGAACATCCCAGGAGAAAGCTCTCTCCTGTATGGTCATCAGGTTGGCCTCCTCAGGTGATGAGATCCTCAAAAGGTCTTCTCCTAATGATCCTATCATCCTAGCAGGCTAATAGGAACACAGTCAGTATCTTAGACAGCTAGGCCTCAACCCACTTAGGGCTTTAAAGGTTATATTTTGTACATGTATCAGAATTTAGTTGTGGATCTTCAGATTCTAGTAAAAAAAATGAAGTAGATCCCAAATGCCCAGGAACTTTCTAAGGTTTGACGTCACCATGGAAGTTAACACACAAAACAGCATGCCTAACTTGGATGTCAGGCTGCTGACACACTGAAGAAATAATGCAGTTTGACACCACTTTAACTGCCATGGCTTAATGCTATTGAATCCTGGAATTTGTAGTTTGTTGTGGCATCAGAGTTCTCTGAAAGCAAAGGCTAGATATCTCATAAAACTACAAATCCCAGAATTCCATATCATTGGGCCATGGCAGTTAAAGCAGTGTCAAGCTGCATCATTTCTGCAGTGTGTCAGCAGCCTCAGCTGACAGTAACCCTTCTCTCCTTGGGACTAGAGGCAAGGGGAGAGGGACCATGTTTGAATATGTCAACGGAATGGTAAATTAAGATGATATTGAGTTGGCAATTCACCTATTAACATTGACAAGACTGCAAGTAACAAGGAAAAGAGAAGAGGAGCCCTTTCACACTACACAGTTATAGTGGTATGATTCATTCCACTCTAATAGCCATGGCTACATGCTGTGGAATCCTGAGGTTGTAGTTTGGCGAAGCGCTACAGCTCTCTGGCTGAGAATCCTATGTTTTATATTTATATCCTGACTCTGTTCAGGAGCTCAAGTTCAACAACATCCAGAGGGCCACCCATTCCCAACCCTATCATACGAGCTTTTATTGGAATGCTGATGCCTTATCTGTTTGGCAGCTGTCTTATCAGTGAATTGGAATAAACAGTTTTTTCAATGAACAAATTCAGTATGACATCCAGATAGCCGGACAAAATTTTCTGTCTTGGAGACATTTCTGATGTGTACTGAACTGACAGAAAAAACATTTCTTCTGGAGCTGTTCGCACTTGTTGTTGGTGTTGTTAACTGCTGTCAAACTGACTTTGACTTAGGGCAACCCTATGGATGAGAGACCTCCAAGTCATCCTATCCTCAACTGCCCTTCACAGGGTTTTCTTAGGCAAGGAGTACAAAGGTCTCAACAGGTCTTGCAGTCTAGGGCCATGGCTTCCTTGATTGAACCTATCCATCTAGAATGCCGTCTTCCTCTTTTCCTACTGCCCTCTCCATTACCAAGCATTATTGTCTTTTCTAGTGAGTCATGTCTTCTCATGATATGGCCAAACTATGGCGGTCTCAGTTTGGGTATCTTGGCTCAAATTCAGGCTTGATTTGCCCTAAGACCCATTTATTTGTCTTTTCAGCATAGGCCATCTTAAGTTTAGTATTCAATGATATATCTTTATACTTCAGGATCTTGTCTAGTTCCTTCATAGTGTCTTCTGTGTTAATGGATACATTTTGGTTTGTGTGCAGCTGCCCTTCCAAGTTCTAGTCTTCTTCTGATTTCTTGACTTCAGTCTCCGTTTTGATTAATGACCGAGCCAAGGTATAGAAAATCTTGAACTATTTCAATGTCTTCATCATCTCCTTTAAAGTGATGCAAACAATCTGTGGTCATTATTTTTGTTTTCTTAATTTTCAACTGTAAACCTGTCTTTGCACTTTCTTCTTTCCCGTTCTTCAGTAATTGTTCCAAGTCTTTGCTATTTTCTGCTAGTAGCATGACGTCATCTGCATATCTTAAATTTTTGATGTTCTGTCCTCCAATTTTCACACCTCCTTCCTCTGCGTCTAATCCTACTTTATGTACAATATGTTCACTGTACATGTTAAACAGGTAAGGTGATAAAATGCAGCCTTGCCTGACCCCCTTGCCAATTGGAAATCATTCCATTTCTCTGTCTTCTGTTCTAACAGCATCATAACTCACCCTCTGGATCACTCAGATGAGGAGGAGGAGGCGGCATGTTGCCAGGAAGCTGCAGCTCCTGGTAGTGGAACTCCCTCTGAGTCCATGGAGATGGGGATTGGGGTAGTAGGGAACGCTGCTCCCCAGCAGGAGTTGGCAGAGGCTGAAGACACACCCTCATCCTTTGTTGAGTGATGTAGGGAGAAACACCAAGCGCAGGGAGGGTAAAATAATAGATGCTGACCCAATTAGACACTACAGTTGTCCCTCTGTATCCACAGATTTGGTATCCACAGATTTAAGTACTCACAGCTTGAAAATATTCTTTAAAAAATAATCCAAAAAACAAACCTTGATTTTGCCATTTTGCTATGCCATTTTGCTATGCCATTGCATATAATGGGACTTGAATAGTCACGGATTTTGGTATCCACGGGGGTCCTGGAATTAAACCCCAGTGAATATGAAAGGACAACTGTAATTAGGCACTTGCGGCTTTGAAGCAGCCACCCATAAATATCCTGGCAGTTCTCTCCCAGCCTTAGTGCAGACAATTGTCTTATCTGGTTAATTGACAGTACACTCTTACGTTTCTGTTTTTCATGACCTTGGACTGGCTACGTTTTGACTAGTCTGTTTACTCCTTACTGGCTCATGTATCTAGACTTCTGAACTGCTGATACAACTTCTGGATCAGCTAACAACTACCCTCATGCTTCTCCCGTCGCCATGCTCAGACAACCCGTGGCTGACCCAGATTGGACTGACAAACCCAACAGCTCCTACACACTAACCACCTGCTTCCCTGGGCACTTGCTGATTTGCATTCAGGACAGACAGTAGCCTCTTATTCCAAGAACAGGTTACACATCAGAACTATCAAATGTTGTGGCACTCCCATTTCTTTAAGAGCACTCCATGGTTCTTCATGATCTACACAATCAAAGGCTTTGCTATAATCTATAAAGAACAGACTGATTTTCTTTTGAAATTCTTTGGTGCTGCCCATTATCCAACATACGTTTGCAACATGATCTCAAGTGCTTCTACCTTTCCTGAACTCAGCTTGGACATCTGGCATTTCTCACTCCATACATGGTAAAAGTCTTTGTTGTAGAATTTTGAGCATCACTTTGCTTACCTGGGAAATTAATGCAATGATCCTGTGGTCACTCCAATCCCTGGTATCACCACCCTTGGGGATTGGAATGTATATTGAGTGTTTCTAATCTGTGGGCTATGGTTAGTTTTCAATATTTGTTGACAGATTTTAGAGTACTCTACTCTAGTTCTGATTCTGTCTCTGTAGAATGAAGCAGCGCTATTGGTATGCCATCTGTTCCTGGTGATTTATTTCTCACAAATGCTCTGAGTGCAGCTTCCACTTCACTTTCTAAAATTGGAGGTTCATCTTCAAATGGTTCTTCCTTGAATGAATCTGTTGTCCTTTCATCTCTTTTATATAGTTCTTCAGCGTGCTGTTTCCACCGTCTTTTTATTTCTACTTGTTCATGTAATATGTTCTCCAGTTGCTTATAGAGCATCCTCATTCTTGATTTAATTTCCCTTTGATTTCTCAGAATTGTGGAAGAGGTCTCTTGTTCTTCCATTTGTCCGCATTACTTATTAGAGTAGTTCTCCTTATCCGTGTGCACAAGCTGCATTAAGGATTCTGATCCTATTTCTAACACCTTTTGCTTCTCTTCTGTCCTTAACTGTTTGAACAGTTTCATCTGTCATCTGCTCTCTTTCTTTTCAGCTACAGATAGTGTCCTTTTGCATTCCTTCCTGACAATGTCCCTGGTTTCAGTCCAGAGTTCCCCTGGCTCCTGGCCAATTAGGTGTAATAGTGCAAATCTATTTTTTACATTATCTTTAAATTCTACAGGAATGTTCTTCAGGTTGTATTTCAGCATAATGGTTGGTTTAGTGTTGTTCTTTAGATTTACTCTAATTTTTGATATTAGTTGTTCATGAGCTATGCCACAATCTGCTCCTAGTCATGCTTCTGCAGAGAGAATGGAGTTTCTCCATCTTCTCCTTATGTAGTTTATTTGATTTCTATATGGCCATCAGGTGATGTCCATGTGTACAGCTACCTCTTTGGTTGCCTGAAGAAGTGATGAACAAACTGTTAGCTCTGGAAAATACAATCAATCACTCTCCTGCTTCATTTCTTTATCCCAGACCAAATTTTCTTATGGTTGGCCCTCTGTATCCACGGCTTTGGCATCCATGGATTCCACCATCCACAGCTTGAAAATGTTCCAAATAAATAAATACATTCCGAAACAAACCTTGATTTTGCCATTTTATATAAGGGATACCATTTTACTAAACCATGGTATATAATGGATCTTGAGCATCCACAGATTTTGGTATCCATGGGGGCTCCTGGAACCAAACCCCAGGAGATACCAAGGACCCACTGTACAATCTTTGATTCTTCTTTGTTTCCTACTTTAACAAGAAGTTCTGTTCTACTGTGTGATCAATTTCTTCTTGGACTCCAGCACATAATCTTTTAATTTCTTCTTCTTCTTCTGCCTCTATACAGTAATTGGAGCATAAACTTGGATTGTGGTTCTATTGATGAGTTTTCCCTGAAGTCTTATTGATATGATTCTGTCAGACTTTCCATTGTGTCCTCTGACTGCTTTTGCTACATCTCTCCTAACTACAGTATTAATGCCACCCATTTCTTCTTAGATTTTCATTTCCTGAGTAAAACACTGTGCAATTATCTGACTCAAACTGTCCCATTCCTGTCCACTTTAGCTTACTAATCCCAAGTATTGCAAGGTTTATACTTCCCATTTCTTGTTTTCCTATGTCTAGCTTCTCCTGATTCATGCTTCTCACATTCCATGTGCCTATAATGTGTGTTGTGCAGCTTCAGACTTTTCTTTCACCTCTATGCATGTCAGCAGCAGAACATTCTTTTGGCCTGAGTCCAGCTGTGTCATTAGCCACAGCACTACCTTATTCTCCGCTCTACCTCAGTAGCTCCTTGAGTGCCATCCGACCTAGAAGTGTCATCTGTTGGCACTATCTCTTATTTCATTGTAGACTGTCTTATCATAGAAGTTTTGTGGTACAAGACATTCAAAAGCAGTTTACCATGCCTCCTTCTGCAGAGTACTAACAAGTGTTAGTTATTGCACCACTGCCATTGTCTCTGAGAGATCCTCTGTCACACCCAAGTACTGATGCTGCCCAGTAGCTGTTTGGCACATTTTCTTTGGCTCCTCAGAAAAAGCCTGTCTGACATGGGAGACCATACCAATAGCACTGCTGCCACCAGCATAGCTCTTGCCTCACAGGAGCACACAATCCCACCACAACAGAAAGGTAGTGCTGTTGGTGGGATTTGTAATTTGTTGGTTTTTAATTATTATGATGATTTGGAATGTTTTAAAATTATTTTAGTTTTATTTGTGTCCTACTATAATAATTCTACGAAGCTCTGGACTGACTATGTGATGAATGTTGCTGTCCTTGAGCAAGCAGGGATTACCAGCATTGAGGCCATGATATTGAGAACACCGCTGTGCTACTCTACGGTGAACTCGCCACAGGTCAGCATAAGAGGGCGCTCCAAAAAAGCAATATAAGGATTCCCTGAAACAACATCTCAGGCTCAGCCAAACTGATCACCAACAATGGTCCGCCCTGGCTTCACATCGGGAAGCATGGAGATGCACTATCCACAATGCTGCAGCTTTATTTGAGAACTCACGCCGAACAAGTCTTGAAGAGAAATGACAACGCAGAAAGAATAACAACCCAGAAATATCACCCAAGGAGACCCTCTGCTGTGTTTTCTGCAACCGACTTGTTTATCTCGGATTGGCCTTCTTAATCATCAGCACGCTTGCAGAAAACGCAGGATGAGTCCTTCCTGAATCTTCGTTTGCAATGAAAAGTCAGAGAGAGAGAGAGAGTATAATAATTATTTATACATATATATATATATGTATATATATATATATATATATATATATATATATATATCTTACTGGTTTTTTAATTAGTATTTTAATTTTTAAAATGTCATTAACTGCCTTGATTCTAGTTCTGGTAGAAACAGGGTGTGTGTGTGGGGAGGGGGTCACACAAAAGAAAGAAAGAAAGAAAGAAAGAAAGAAAGAAAGAAAGAAGTTCCAATGGAGCTCACCTAGCTACTTAAACTCACACAGCCACCTGAAGCCTTTTCACACTACACAACAACAGTGCTAGGATTCCATTTTAACTCTCACCAAACTACAAAACCCAGGATTCCACAGAACATGGTTATGGCAGTTGAACTGGAATCATAATGGACCCCAGCCTACCAATATATACATCTGGAGCTTACAGCAACGTTGGTAGGCAACTGTCCTTTCCTTCCTTCTTATCCAACAATCTTACCTTCTGCGCTCTATGGAGCTCTTCTTTCAGGAATTCAGACCCCTTCTCACGGATCTCCACTGAAGAGCTGCGCAAGCGTGAGACATTCAGCTGAGCCACAGTCTGGTTCTCTTCCCCACTGCCCAGATCTTTAATGGAAGGCTCTGTTGGCTGCTGCCGCTCCTGCCCTCTGTTCGCTGGTGAAAGGGGCTTCCATTGCCCCACTACTGGCTGCTTTGGGAGCTGCTGTCTGGTTTCCTCAAACCGAGCCTGCCTATAGGACAGAGACACATGAGCTCTGAGTTTGCTAAGAAAGGACGATCAGTGCATGGGCAACTAGACTGGCAGAATGTGACTCCCCTTCCCCCCCACCCCGAAAACCTCACGGCAGCCCCTCCAACCACCTGAATGTTACATAGAGGTTTGGGGGCACAACTGACACACTGTGAAGTGAGCTAGGGAACAGGCAGGAGGGAGATCTCTGAAATTCAGGTAGAGACATCTTAGTTGAGCAGAGCCCTTCCATCCCAACTGGAAAATAAACACAAGGGTTGAAATACAACAGGACTGTGGGAAATGTAGCCCATTTTTGTGCTCCCTAAAGCTTGAAAACGCACAGAACCTTCCTTTTTAAAACGGGTTGGTTGGCACAGGTGGGAGTTTCAGTTTGAGGGGGAGTCAGTTAGCCTAGTTTTTGAGAAGACTGTAGTTAAAAAAGGGTTTGAGATGGATTTTGAGTTGGAGTGGAGTGACTGGGGTTGGAGTGAGAGAAGTGAGTTTGAGTTGAGTGGTTCATAAGGATCTGTGTTAGTTTAAGAGAAAGAATGGTGCTTTAAATGTAATAAATAATCTGCTGTGTTATGTTTAACTTCTGTAAATAAGGATTTGTTTTTGTTTTTATACACCTTTGGCCTCTGGAAATGCTATCTATCTGAGAATTTGGATTCAGACAAAGTGTCTGTGGTTGTAGCATTGAATATAGATGGTGGTTACCACTGAGGATAGAAGTTGCACAAATAGGTACCTTGAGGACATTAGACAGTATGCATAGCGAGTGTCACACAGGTAGGACAGGAAGAAGTCCTTACACTGTGGCAGAGGTAGGTATAAGGGGAAGTCCTCACTCTTGGTAATTACTGTGAGCATGGTAGAAGTCTTCACATTTGGTGGATTAAAGCATTGGGAAAACCCCACATTTGGTGACCACAGCAATGGGATAAAGGGTACAGCCTTCATATAAAGGGTAGAAGCCCCACATTTTGGCCACAGTAGGTAGGACTGCCTGGGAGGAACCCCCACAGTTGGTGGCAGTGTGGTAGAATAAAGGATGAAATCCCCACAAAGAGTTACACTAGCAAAGAGGCCATCCTTCCCCAGCTCTGTAACTGCATGCAAAACACTATTTCCTTCCACCTGCCCATTCCAGTCTCAGTTCAAAACAGTGTAGCTTTAATCACAGAACACTAAAGAAAGGCCACTGTTTGGTGGCAGGAACACATGCTTTGCCTGCAGAAAGTTGCAGATTCAGTTCCTAGCATCTTCAGGTAGGCCTGGGAAAGACTCCAGAGATCCTGGAGAGTCGATGCCAGTCAATGAAGATAAGAGTGAAGCGCTAGACCAGCGGGCTGACTCAGTAAGAGATTGCTTCCTATCAGCCATCTACATACTCATACACACCACTGTACAGGATGGGTGTTTCCCTTAAAAGCATCCAAATACTGTATTTAGGGCTGGAAGTGATCCCAGCTGAAAAGAGCATGTAGTTCTAAGGGAGTGCCAAAAGCATATTAATAAATCCTAGAAGGTCCGTCCCTGTTAGCTGTATCTGCCCCTCCTTTCTAAGGCACAGTAGGAGTTCTTTCTCAAGTCCTTGAAGATCGGAAACAGAACACAAGGCTCTCGTGCAATTAAAAAAAAACAATCTATTGTTGAGTGCAATCAAGGATGAGACTGCAGGAACAGGGCTATCCCACTTTTTCAGCTGATGGTACAGTCCTGGTTCAAATTTGTTTGGGGATGGCACCCATAGATTAGAAACAATCTGATGCATAACAGAAAGATACCTACTGACCACAGCAGTGCTGGTGCTCATTTGTCCACTCGCTGATATGTGACTGGCTGGTTTTGTGTGTGTGTTTTAAAACCAGCATTATGCCAACTGATTATTTCTATTCTTTGTTATGCTTGGGGGCAGGGGAGTACTTATACTGTATCCTATTTTAACAAAGAAAAAAACCTAAAAATTAGAATACGCATACAAACACATACTGTAAAGGAGGAGTGCAGTGGCCAACACTGAGGGCATGGCCTTTGCTAGAGTTGCTGTGAGGAGCCGATAAAGGCAGGCAAGTAATCGCTCACTTAAGAGAATATCTCCTTGCGCTGACACATACTTCTTAACCACTGTATTTATGAAAGGAGCATTAGTTGAAGAAAGCAGTCTTTAGACACAGCCTTAGTCTTGCTGCTATCAGCTTCCTAAGCAAATATACCAGTCCCATAGTATGTATTTCATGATATGTGTGTTTTAATATAAAATAAGTAAAGAAAGAGGGAAATGAAAAACAAAGGACCCTTTGTTCAAATGAGGAAGATAAAACTCAAGCAGAAGCAGCAGTCCAAAGTGACAAAGATGCTCACAGGGGCAGAATTTTGGATTTGGCCAGAGATTCCCATCCCAAATGAAATACCTCCTCAAGTCTGGGAACCCAACCTCTCTTTGCCTCAATCTTTCATCTACAAAATGGAACAAGATTGGTCTTTTTCACAGTATGAATCACAGGCAAACCTCAGAAATGTTGTAACCCCCTTTGTTAAAAAACATATTTATTCCCCAAACATAAATAATTGATAGCAGCAGAATTATTGCATGCACACACACAAACCACAAACAAGGAGAGATGGGTGAGGGAGAAAAACCCACAGGGAAAAGGTCTGAAGAGAGGAGAATATTGCAGCTGCCATCCAAAGAATCACATGGATCAAACAACAGAAAACAAATCCTTCCAAGGCCAATGGCAGTACATTTTAGGCCACACTTTTGTCAGATTATGGCCAATATTTTATTAGTTTAAACCTTGGAAAGAGGTCTGGAATGAATAAGTATATGTTATCTATATAACCAGCTATGTGATCTCACATTCCTTCTTCTAACCAAAGCAAACAGCAGAAAACTCTTCCCTGAATTTGCCAGTTCAAATCCATGCGACCTACATTTTTAACAAGTAGCAGCCTATCATCCCAGACCTATCAATGGAGATGTTACTGGATTTCTTTTAATAAGTAAACAGATATCTTGGAAGCCGAGAGACAGATCTAGGGAATATGAAGCACACAATAGAAAGACAGAAAAATAGCATTTCTTTTTCAAGATTAATAGCAAGAACAATAATTAGTACAGAAAATCAACAAGAAAGCATCTCTGCAAAAACAAAACATAAAAACATTTAATTTGGCAATCCTTGCTCTACTATTCCAAGTTTGATTCCAAGCAAATTGGCATGCTAGGAAGCCAAAGGTTATAAGTAGGAACAGGGATGGAAGATATCTAGACCAAGCCAAGACAATAAGGCTCTAAAACCTGTGAGTTTATACTAAGAAACACAGAACACAGTAAATAACATACAGTTGTCCCTTCACATTCGCTGGGGTTTGGTTCCAGGACCCCCCGTGAATACCCAAATCCGTGAAAAGTCAAGTCCCATTATATGCAATGGCATAGCAAAATGGTGTCCCTTATCTAAGATGGCAAAATCAAGGTTTACTTTTTGGATTATTATTTTTTTAAGAATATTTTCAAGCCGTGAATACTTAAATCCGTGAATGTCAAATCTGTGAATGTGGAGGGACAACTGTATAGATGGATAGTAGTCATGATGATCAACAGCCTGGCATAAATTTAATAGTCCCAACCTCTTAATTACTGAACTTACTATTTATTCTTTGGACTACAAATCCCAATGACACTGGACACTGGAAGATTCTGGGAGCTATTGTCCAAAAGTCAACTTTTCTACATTCACTTAACTGCGGTTAACAGCACAGAATCCTGCGCTTCCCCCCCCCCCCACCTTGAATTTTGATTGCCTGGGGTTATCAATCTGTAAAAATATAGTGTTTCCATATATAACACTGAGGAGATTTTCACACAGGGCCAAAATGCCCCGTTACTACCCCGCCACCTCCTCTCCCGTTCCTAATGTAAATCTTTCACACACTTACCTTAATTCCGCAGCAGGAACGGGCTCCCCCTCCCCTTGCTGGCTGGCCATAAATGCAGCTGTGGTAAGGCTGCTTTTACGACCAGCCGTCTGAAACATTATCATGTTATCGCGTGATAACAGCTGGGTAGTAAATTTAAAAAATAAAACTCCCCCAAACATAAAATCAGTTCACGAAGCACAAAAACACACTTTAAATCACACAGTCAAAACAGGAAGGGTAAAATAAAGGGTGCCACTTACCTGGATGTCCAGATCGTACCAGGAAGTGCTCGGAACGGACCTTCCCTCCGCGGCTGTCATTTCGGAACAGGAACGGGGCTCCTGTTCGCACACCCGTGATTGCCTGATAGCGACAGAATGGGAGGTCTATTCACGATGAAAAATCGTGATTACGTTGTTCCGGAAGAGTCACGGGAGCAGGATGGATGCAGGACAGAATGGGGTCAATGTCGTCGGAAAGGGAAAACCTTTCCCAACTCTGTTCTGTTCCTGCCATGGGATATATAGTCTGTGTGAAAATCTCCTTAGTGACAGAAATAACTTGGTATTAGCAGTAGGCTATTCATTACTTTTTATTTTTGTATTAACCAGATGAAACTGCTACTATGTTGTCTTTTTTTTTTTATGGCCAGGCATACTGAATCCCTGCATAATGTAATTTAAAAACTGAAAAGATTACTGTACTTTCTGCCTCCCTAAAAGCCTACCCAACTTAACCATACCAGCATTAACCAAACTGAGGTTAACCAGGTCTAATTACCAAAACCTGAAGCAGGATGTCTATAAAGAGGTAGATATATCTATATATCTATATATATCATTCTCTTGGGCATGTTGCCGTTTCCAGTGTACTGATTGGCTGCTTGGCGACCTGACCAACCAATCACAGGTCTGTTGGGCAGCCAATCAGCACACTGGGGGCGGGACCATGTAGATTCCAAACATGGCCACCGGAGAGGGAGAGGGAGTAGCATGGGGGTGGATGTGGTGTGTGCTAGAGTGCAGGGGGGGCAGAATGAGCAGAGTGGGGGTGGCAGGGGGCACAACAAGCAGAGGGAGGGTAGCAGGGGGGCAGAACAAGCGGAGGGGATGTGGCAGGGGGGCAGAACAAATGGATCTTTATAGTGACCTGAATGCAAACCTATCACAGAGGGAAGTTAAGGGTAAAATCAACAAAACAAAATGCAAGCATCCCACCCATCCCAGTCAAATTGTTTATGGTAGCTAATCAGGTCAAAACGAAAGGTTGTTATCCATGTAGCACTTAAGATACTTTTACTGAGACAGAAACACATTGCCTGTGGAAGACACAGAAGTCTTGAGCAACTAGCAGGATCCTCTCATTTACGGTCAACTTGATAAGCAGAAATTCCAACAGAAAAGAAGAGATTCAAGTGAACCCTGTACTGTACAGCAATGTTTAATATTTTTAAACTGCAGACTGTCACAGGGGGGAGAAACTCACTCACACACAAAAATGATAAAAGACTTGTCTATCAGAATTACAGAGTTATAGAACTTTGTTACCACTTTAACTGTCATGACCTCTTCCCACAGAAGCCTGGAATTTGTAGTTTGGGGATTTGTAGTTCATAGCATTCTCTTTGCTAGAGAGCTGCTCTAGTGCTGTAGTTCAGGGAGTGCACAAGTGAATTCTAAGTCCCTCAGCAAAGTACAAATCCCAGGATTCTGTAGAATGAAGCCATGAATGTTAAATTGGTATCAATCTGCTATAGCTGTGTGATGTAGATTTTGTTCCCTGCTTCAAACTGGGTCCCATTTCATTTCTTTTCCAAGCCTTCCATTTTGATTTGAAGGCATGTGTATGTAAACACAGAACTTCAAAGGGGCAGGGAAATAAGTGACCATTGCCAACAAGCCCATTAGTCCACTTTCTCTGCTAATTAAATCAAGAACTGTTGAAAACATCAGCTTAAAAAAAGAAAAGATTGGTGAGAGAAGGGGAGGAGAATGGCCAAGAAATAATGTACAAGGCTGCCAAGAAGATGAAACTAATGTCACTGGGTAGAACTCATCTCAGTACAGAGAAAAGTCACATATTTACAAGGAATGCCTGGGATTAGGCAAAAAGATATTCATCTAGACACAAACTGTTCACATTGCAGCCGAATTACACAACCTAATTTGTCATTTTGCTGTAGCAAAGGCCCAAGTAATTCTCAGTGAAGACATAAATCTGGGCGGCACTGCCTCACACTGCAGGAGGGGGTTTCAGCTTCCTTGCTTGCAGCAAGTCATATATTGGGGGGGAAGATTCTAACCTAACTGACTAAATGAAATCTAGTTTTATTTATGTGGGTAACTTTTTCATACATATGGAGAAGCACCTGATCATGTCAGGCTCCACCTGTCTGTAAGGAGTACCATAGACTAGACACAGGTTTCCAAACTTCAGTGAAAATTAGAACAGATAACTATCAAAATCTCTTAGAAAAGGAACGTAATGGCTCTTTGGTTGCAGCTCACTGTAAAGGCCTCAGGTATCATAAATATGTTTCATTCATCTGATTATCTGAAAGGTTACAACCAGTAATACAGGTCAGTTTTGTGCAGGCCCTCACCAGGGGCTCATCTACACTGGCTGCTTGATCTGGGACCAAGTCCAGAGCATTATGCTCCAAGGCCCTGGATTGACAATGATGGTGGCCACATTGGCTGAATCTGGTGTGACAGTGCATTATTGTCCACATGGGCCAGTCAGAGCCACCACGGTCGCTGCCTCACCAGCCAAGTAGCTCCCTGCAAGAGGTTGGCTGGTGACATCACTTCTGCTGAGGGCAGGATGGGGCACCTGTGCAATCAATGAGGAGAAGGTAGAGTGACCCCTTCCTTGTTGATCACATGTCCAGGCGTTCATTTCTGCCCTCAACAGAAGTGACAGCATGCCAGAGATCGCTGCCCCCCTTCTTTGACTGCATGGCTGGATGCTTCCTGGAGACATCACAACCAGCAATGTTGTCGCCAGTGGGGCTCTGTGGGGGGGGGGTGCTTGGTGACAGCAGCGGAGTCAGCAGAGCACCAGGGAGGAAGACTCCAGTGACCGGGCTCAGTTGAGGAGCGGGTGGCAGGCAGCACTGTCCCTTTAAGGATGGTACCATTTGTCATCCACCCAAATCCAGCCCAATCCAGTTGTCCACACACCACAACACCCAGCAAAATACCACATTTTGCTGAGAACTTGAATAAAAGGTGACTTATTTTACTCTGTCTTATAGGTCGTTTAGCACAGGTTCAGTGCTGAACTGGCCAGATGTCAATATGAAGTCGAAGGCCAACAACTATCATGTCAGAATACACAGAGAAGCTATTGAAATCCACAAACACCTGGACAACTTCAACAGGGAAGAAGAAACCTTAACAGTAAACAAAATCTGGCTCCCAGTTTTGAAATACAATAGAATTGAAACTCAACACTTACAAAGGAATTCCACCCAGGGACAGGGGGATTCCCACCAGATAATAGCCCATCAACCAACCATCAGCCAAACAGACACTAACGAGCCTTGCATTTCTATACCCAGAAATTAACCATTCAGTTACACAAATTTACATATACTCCCTTACAGGGGTTCACAGCATATAAACCCCAGACACACTCCTACCCAACCATTATCTGAAGATGCCGGCCACAGATGCAGGCAAAACGTCAGAAAGAAACTATTCCAGAACAAGGCCTCACAGCCTGGAAAAACCCCAAGGAAAATCTATGACCAGATGTGGTGTGAACAGTTCACACCAGAATTGGGGAATTGGCCCTGCATTGACTGGACAGATTGCTGTGGGGATGGGACGAGGTCATTTTATTTGGCCAGTGTAGACAAGCCCCAGGATAGTCTCTAAAGCAACACCTCCCACAAAGAGTACAAAAGTCCAGAGGGCTGTGCTGTTCTAAAACAATTTCTGGCAGTTTTCATCGTTAACAAGAAAAAAGCCTTTTGTAAAGCAACCCCTCAAATACTTTTGATTGCAACAGAGAAAGCTTGTGAAAACACAACATTGCTGGGAAAATTATGTCTTCTCAAGTTGCTATGGAGATTGTAGTTAAACTCACAAGGTACAGGGGAATCCAAGCAGGTATCAGATGATGTTGGTGCTAATCAAAAAGTCCCGAGGATTTGACCCTGTGAAGCCTGGTTCCACTACACCACTAATTAACAGGGAAAGCAGTAAGCAGTAGGCTAATTCAAGACGCTACTGAACTCAAAAGAATTCTTATGCCCCACTACAGATTGAGAGTAATATGGCAAAGGACAGCAGCAAAAAATAAATATTTTTATTTGGGATGCAAGACTACACATAATAAATTACCAGATCATGCAAAAGAAAAAGGTGGGGTGGGAATTAGATAATAAGCAGTCCCAAACCTGTTCCTTTATGAAGTTGCTCAATTAGCACTGTAAATGGCCTGGATTGATGTTGACAAATTAAACCCTCAGTACAGATCAGAACAACAAGAAATTAAGAATTCTATTAGAAAGTCTTTAACAGTTCAGTGGTGAGGGGAGGGAGGCAAGAGTGTGACAAGTTAATTCCATCTCTTAGGTGGAACATAAGATTTTTGGGGATGGTGAATATTTTAAGTGCAAAACTACAGAAATGTTTAAAATGAACTGGAATGGTTTTACTAGGAAATGAAAAATGTGTGAGTTGGACCCTCAGCATGACACTGTGACACTTGTGGCCTTTCATATGTTCTTGGACAGAATTTCCCAGCATCCTTCATCTTTGGTGATGCTGTCTATGGCTGGGAGATGATCCAGCAACATCTGGAGGGTCACAAGTTATCCATTCCTGCTCTATGGAAATGAAGTGTAACTGCACCACAGACGAAGGAGCCAAGCTATGACCTACCTGCCATGCTGTCATAGAAAGAGTACACCTGGTGGCTTGGATCTGGAGAACAGGCAGTGGAAAAGAGTTGACAAAAGTTGACTGTTCCACCCCTCTTTCTCCCAGCAGCTTCCATAAGCCTTTCCCAAGGATCAGGGAGCCTCTTCAGAATGAGGTAGACTGTGCTGATGGGGGGCTGAGAGGGAAAGGGATATTGCTGAAATATTGGAATTGCTCATGAAAGATGCCTCCTCCCCATATTTCAGCAGTCCCTCTTTCCCCTTCAGTTACCCACAGAACAATCCACCCTATTCAGGAGACTTCCTTGGCCATTTTGGGGGGACTCCTGAGGAGAAGGAGGGGGGCGTCAGAAAGTCACCTTCATTGAAGCTTCTCTGGATCCAAACCAACATGCTTTGCAAGATTTCTATCCTGCCTAGTTAAAGGCTTGAAAAACTTTAGGAATGTGTCACATTGCTCCAAATAATCAATGAGCAGGCTTTAACTTCATTCCATTACCACAGGTCCAGGTCTATATGGAAATCATCAAGAAAAAATAACCAAGGAATCCATAACACAGAAATTAAGACATCAACAGAATTTACGAACATGCCAAGGATGGCCCACTTAGTAGATCTTCATCAGGAAAGATGAGAAACAAGCTTTACTTGCCCTGGAGACTGGGTGTAGACTTGCTTGTCTACTGCAGCTTCCAATCTGCAATACAAATTGCTAGCAACAGATTATTACTACTGCTACTACTTTACAGAAAACATACCATGATTAGTTAACTCTAACAGTGTACATTCTTTCAGAAACCACACAAGGTAGACATAATCTAGAAAGATTCTCCTGCGGCAAATTTAGCACTGCTGCATTATGATATGAGGTGAATGGCGACACACAGCACCAGTTATTTCTGTCACAGTCCCTGCTTTGGACGATGACATATGATCCTGGTAGACAGTGGAAGAATAGAGATGAAACAGCAAGTGTCAGTTCCTGCATGGCTTTTACAGATGTCAAATATGCTGAATTGGCATTTCCAACTCTTTTTTTTTTTAATTCCCCCATTTGGAAAGATGCTTAGGTAATTATTATTTCAATCCTAAAATGAAGCTGCAGAGTCAGCAACAGAGCATGCCCAAGATCATGTGGCTAGTCCACAGCAGAGCTGGAATTTGTACCTTGGCTTTTCAGGTTCAAGGGACCTAAATACCTTTCAGGTGTTTGGATGAGTTTCAGTTTTTCCTACATGTGCTGCAGGCTGGGTAGAGAAATACCATGTTTCAGCCTTAAGTCCTATGAGGCAAAGATTCCTTATCCCGGAGTCAGGACTGGCTCAATTCATTTTGTAGCATGAGACAGAACAGCTAAGAGGCTGCCTCACCAGTACCACTCAAGTGGGTGGGCAGTACTCGAATCCAAGCAAATTACTGTGGCACTTGAAGAAAATCCCACAAGCACATTTCTCAACCTTGGCAGTAAATATACAACAATAACTACTGGATTTCTCTGTCTTCCATCTACATCCAGCTGCACACTAGACAGATATATTTATAAGTGTTCAAACATTTTTGTCTGTACATGTGTATTTTCAAAATGGAGAATAAAAGTTATTAACCTTTCCTGCTTTTCATGCTCCTGAGGCTATCACTTTGCCTACTCCTCCTCTCAAAATATCTCAACATTAACATGTAGAGAATCCATGACATCAAGTGTATCATTGCCCCCTTTCCCCATCTGCTTAAAAAAAAATCTTTGCCTGATGAGGACACCTGTGGTCTTGGAAACTTGTGTGCACTTTTGGTTCACCTAACAAAGATATACAATAACAAAGATATTCAAATTCTGCTGCCCAAGGCAGCTGTCTCACTATGCCTTATGGTAGCTGTTTGTCCATGTTCAAACTCCTGAAAGTTGTGTTCCCTTTGGTGCATCATATGTCACAAACTCCCAATGCAGGGTCATTTTTTTGTTTTCAAAAAATGGCAACAAAACAAATGTAAACCTAGATTCAAACTTTACAGATACCCTTCATAGGCATAAACAGCACCCCAAAAAAGGAACTAGAAGAGCACCACTGGTCACTTTCCCTGGCCTGGTTGAAAAGGGCCTCTGTCAGCAACTGTTTCCTGTGAACAGAACTGCCAAGTGAGCAAAATAGCTGAGGTTCTAAATCACTTCCTATAGAAAAGCTAGAGAAGGGTGGTTCATATCAAAACTCTTCCTCTCATTTCCACATGTATTTCTTCACTGCCAATTTTCTGGGAATACTTAAGAACTGCTTTCTTAACAGCCACTGTCACCACTTCCTTGATCATCCACCCATCCCAAAGTTCTAAGAATTATGAGGTGTCCATTTGCTCAAACAGACATTAGGTGCCCTTCTGCAAATATGCAAAGCATTTGATTAGAAACAGTTTCTTCAACTAACAGTCTTGCCAAAATTAAAACATAAAATGGTCCTTGTAGAGTTTGTCCTCAAGTACTAATTTTAAAAAGCTGTGGTTATTTTTAGGCAGCAAACCAATGATTTAATTATTATTTTGGGGGAAACCTATTTATTATGAAAACCCTATGTGAACTCAAAAAACGTAATCTTCACAAATACCTGTGAGTCAGTGGCTCTTTCTGTAATAAGGAGCAGCCCCTGCAGTACAGTAATTTTCCTGTCCTTTCTCAAACAGGGGCCCATTCACACTACACAGTTGCAGTGTTACTATTCCACTTTACCTGCTTTGATTCCATCCTATGGAATCCTGGGGTTGGTAGTCTGGTGAGGCACCAGAGGATCTCTCTGGCAGAAAATTCTAAACACCCCTCCCTACATGGCATATCCCAGGATTTCACATGACAGAACCATAACAATTAAAGTAAAATCATAGTGCTATAATTGTATAGTGTGAATGGGCCCCAGGTCTTTCTTATTTCCCCCTCTTTCCCAATGAGTTTACCTATGTCTTTCTTCTTCCTTCAGGTCTCTGTCCCTTCATCTTCCCTCCATCCACCTTAACTTTAACTTAGCCTCTTATTTTTAGAAACCTGATGACCAATTTGTCTATCCACAGGCCATGGGTCCATTCAGCCTCGTCTTGTCAACACTGATTGACTATGGCTCTCCAGCATTTTAGGCGAAAACCTTTCACAGTCATTGTTGGAGGTGCCAGGGACTGAAACTGGGATCTTCTGCATGAAAATATGTGTCCACTAACACTGTAACTGTGGAGAATTCACATTTATGGCCATGAATGACCAAGTGTGGTCCTAAAATCCTACCTTTGCAGCCTGGTAGCACCTCTACCAAAGTGTTTCCAAGACGTGGCAGATTGGGGTACTGGGAAATGATGTCTGCACTACACTCTGAGCTGTGGGGTGCCTTGGGACAGACAGTTGTGGCAGGACCCTGAGAGGTCTCTCCAGATGCCTGTTCTCAAGGCAGCCCATGACTGGAAGAGTACTGTGGATATCATTCCTAGTACAGATCTGCTGTGCCTTGGAAATGCTTCAGGTAGGGTGCTCCATCATCGTAGTTATAATGACAATGCAGGATCTTAGCCTTTATGGCTTTGATTGACCTCTGGCCATGCTGGCTAGGGCATCCAGGGAGCTGTAATTCAAAGCACACTTTCCCCAAATTCTGGTCTGGATTAGGGTTGTTACTTGTTTATTTATTCAAGAACTGTCCCTATTTAATATTTAAAATGTAGCATTCCTTTTTAAAAAGTGTACTGCAACTGCAAAACAAAAAGAAAAAATCCCACTCAACTTTAACATTTAATAGATTTAAGAAAATTTGACTCAGAATTCTTACATAGTGGGTGCATCTATACTGTAGAAATAATACAGTTTGACACCACTTTAACTGCCATGGCTCCATATTACAGAATCCTGGGATTTGTAGTTTTGTGAAGCATCATCACTCTTTGGCAGAGAAGGCTAAATACCTTATAAAACTACAAATCCCAGAATTCCACAGGATGGAGCTACAACACTTAAAGTGGTGTCAAAGTGCATTATTTCTACAGTGCAGATGCATCCCCCATTACAAATGTGTTTTTCATATTGGGGCTTCTCAGGTGGCAACTCTAAACAACATTCACTCCATGATTCCATAGTAGGGATGCTCCTCTTGCATAATGCACTTGTAATCCTCCATTGATTAGGGGAGATTAGATGACCGCTAAGGCCCCTTCAAACTCTGTGATTTAGATAAGGAGGCCAGAGTGCATACTATGTTCTCTGCCAAGTGGAAAGTGCTAGTTAGTATTCTTTAAAAAGATTCTGCAGAAATAAAGGGGTGGGGAAGATGAAGGAAAATGTGCTGGGTCTGCATTTCATTACTAAGGGGCCTTCTAGTTTCCTGCAGAGTTGCTCTAACAGGACAGTGTCCTGTACAAAATGCCTGGAAGTAACTTCTAGAAGAATTCTAAATATGCTCCATATTTTACATGTGTACAATACAGGCCATCCCAAAGGGTATCACATTTTTTCTAAATCAACCAGTACCAGTGTGAAGTCAGGAACAAAAATATACCCTTGCCAATGCAAGAGATATGCCAGCCTGTCTTTGTCATTCTGCTATCACCTGCACCCCAGAAAAACAGACCCAATCCCCATTTCAGAGTGCAATGTGTTTCCTTCCTTTGTTTATCTGGAGAGACATGTTATCAGCAGAGCAACTGCAGAGCATCTTCATCTCTCCTATATAAATTCACAAAGACTAAATGATCCCTTGGAGGGCAGAGATGCATTACAGAACTAGTGCCAACTCTTGGTAAAGGACTAACACCCAGAAAGACATATCAGTGGAGCTCTTTGCTTTGCTTTAGTCAGGTAACGATAGTATTTCTCAAACTGACACACACAGAGTCTTGAACAATAGTAGTTCTCAAACGTATACACTCAAAGAGTCTTGCTATCTTGTTATATTGTGTTTGAATTGTCACAAAGGTCTAACACAAAAACTGGGTATATCACCCAAAAATGGCTTATAATGGGAAATTTTGGCTAAACTAACAAATATGAGCACTGTGACAGAAACATGAATGAACAGGTGTATAAAACAAATTTGAGACAAGATCCCCTTTCTTCCTCAATACCTGCTGTTATATGTTTTCTTGGGGGAAATTAATATACACACACACCTACACAGACACACAGCTCACAAATAGATTATGCAACAAACTATGCAACTAGAGGCAGGTCTTGATTATGTTGAGATTGCATTCCTAGACTAACAATGTCAATAAATTGTGACTAAAGTAAGTGAGCAGAGCCAGATCCATAAGGAATCACTGGTGACCAGGGAGATATGTTCCAACACAGCTGAAGTAGCCACAAAGTTAGTTACTACTACTACTAATTATTATTATTATTATTATTTATACCCCGTCCCTTTGCTAAAAACAATCGGGGCGGCTTCCAACAATTAAAACATTATAATAAAGACTAAAAACACCACCCACACCCACCCTCCCCCATAAAAAGACATTAAACACTATGAAATTAAAACCTAACTAAAAACACATTAAAACCAATATATACATAAATTTTAAAAAGCCAGGAGACTGAGCTCCTGAGGCCGGGATCTAATCAGGAAAGGCCTGGCGAAAGAGATCCGTCTTTAGTGCTTTTTTAAAGCTACTCAAGCTTGTCAACTGACGGATCTCATTCAGCAGGCCATTCCATAAATTGGGGGCGATTACCGAAAAGGCCCTCTGGGAGGTTGCAGACAGCCTAGATTTTTGTGGCTGAAGCAGATTCCTCCCAGAGGACCAGAGTGCGCGGGGAGGATTGTATGGGAGGAGGCAGTTCCGGAGATACTGAACCTGCCAACTATCTTAAAAAGGTTTAAAGCATAAAACATCAAAAAGTACTATTTCCAGGCTAGAAAAAGCCCTCCTTTCCAGATGGCGACTGGCTGCTCACAT
This sequence comes from Gambelia wislizenii, assembly GCA_030847615.1. Classification (NCBI taxonomy): domain Eukaryota; kingdom Metazoa; phylum Chordata; class Lepidosauria; order Squamata; family Crotaphytidae; genus Gambelia; species Gambelia wislizenii. The sequence continues at coordinate 344,630,488 of JAUMIR010000001.1, forward strand.
ACACACACGAACACACTCTACTTAAGCAAGCAGAGCAAACTTCTTCTAGACACACCAAAACTCCAAGATTCCAGTTTCTTTGTGCCCCTCACATCCCCCTTCCAAGCAGGCAAAGAAAACCCCTTCCTCCAAGACAGGATTCCAGTTTCTTCCTCCACTTCACATACATCCTAAGCAGGCAAAAGAAACCCCTTCCTCCAAACAACAGCAAGACTAGAGTTTCTTCCTTTGCCTTATGCTCCCTCTTCTAAGCTCCTCCTTCTTTCCAGCAATGCCAAGACCTCATTTCTCTCTCCACCTCACCAAAGCCCCAAATTACCGGTAGATAGGTAAAAGAAATTCATTCTATTCAGGTTTTTTTGCCACTCAAAACTCCACACCGAAACTCCAAATAGCCTCGTTTTCTCACCTCATCCTCTTTGCTCTCCCACTTCACTCAACTGCACAGGTGCACTGTGAAAGATATGCATTGTGGTTGAGACTATTGTAAATTGGGGCAACACAAATTGCAACTTGCCTGCAAATCGAGTCCTCACACTTCAAAACTGCAACTGCTTCATGCCAGATCCTCTAGCATAGTATTCCTGAAGTAAGCAACCCTTGTTTCCACAGTATCTGGTAGCTGTCATGAGATATAGACCAGGGGTGGGAACTGTGTGGCCCTCCAGATGCTTTTAAACACCTAGCAGCCCGTTGACAGTACAGACAGATGTGATGAATGCTTTAAGCTGCCACTCCAGAACATCTGGCAGGCTGCAAAGTTCCAACCTCTGATAGAAATGGGCAACTCTGATGTTCCAGACTTCAAAATTAACAGTGCAAACAATAAAACCAAGGTGACAATTAAATCAAGGTCATTTCATTATTTTGATAGATATGACTCATAAACATATCAGCTCCAATGCTTTTCAAGGGAAATACTCCTTCCTTCCTCCATTGCTCATCTCCCTGCACCAAGCCCTAGGCTACTGTCCTATTTTCCATTCACAAAAGCACTGGTCAGACAAGAACAGAAGCAGGTCCCTAGGATCTAAAGGGGGAGCGATGGATATTCAATGTCTTCCACTTTCCTTCTGGCAATAGAATCACTGCCTTTAACTCTGTTTTCAATTTGAAGAATTAAAGGCAGAACATGGTAAAGGAGGGTAGTATTAGGGGCATACTTATCAAATTTGCAGATGACACCAAATTAGGAGGAGTAGCTAATACCCTAGAGGACAGGATCAAAATTCAAAATGACCTGGATAGACTGGAGAGCTGGGCCAAAGCTAACAAAATGAAATTCAATTTAGAGACATGTAAGGTACTGCACTTAGGGCGGAAAAACGAAATGCATAGATATAGGATGGGGGAGACCTGGCTGAATGAGACTACGTGTAAAAGGGATCTGGGAGTCCTTGTGGACCACAAGTTGAACATGAGTCAACAGCGTGATGCTGCAGCTAAAAAGGCGAATGCGATTTTGGGTTGCATCAATAGAAGTATAGTGTCTATATCAAGGGAAGTAATAGCGCCACTCTATTCTGCCTTGGTCAGGCCTCACCTGGAATACTGTGTCCAGCTCTGGGCACCACAATTCAAAAAGGATATTGACAAATTGGAGCACGTCCAGAGAAGGGCGACTAAAATGGTGAAAGGTCTGGAAACCATGCCTTATGAGGAAAGACTTAGGGAGCTGGGTATGTTTAGCCTGGAAAAAAGACGGTTAAGGGGTGATATGATAGCCCTGTTTAAGTATTTGAAGGGGTGTCACGTTGAGGATGGAACAAGCTTGTTTTCTGCTGCTCCAGAGACGAGAACACGAAGTAATGGATGCAAGCTCCAGGAACAGAGATTCCACCTCAACATTAGGAGGAACTTTTTGACAGTAAGAGCTGTTCGCAGTGGAATACATTCCCTCGGAGTGTGGTGGGGTCTCCTTCCTTGGAGGTCTTTAAGCAGAGGCTGGATGGCCATCTGTCAGGGATACTTTGATTATGATTTCCTGCATGGCAGGGGGTTGGACTGGATGGCCCTTGTGGTCTCTTCCAACTCTACAGTTCTATGATTCTATGATTCTATTATTGTATTACAATTCCCAGACTTGCCCCCATTAGTAAGGTGACTGGCTGTGTTGGCTGGGGGATTCTGGAAATTGTAATCTTTAAAAAGTAACCTTTTTAAGTTGTTGTCAAAGGTACAAAAGTGCCAAAGCTGTTTGTTCCTACAAGCAAACAGATTATTGGGCAAAATCAAACCTTGTTATCTGTGGTTGGCCCATACTACAATTCTGTCCTCTAAAGACAGCAGAACTGGGTCTTCCTCTCATGCCAGGACAGGCCTTGTTCCTAGCATTATTATTTTTTTAAACACAACCCTTCAGAACATCATTAAAATCCCAGGATGGTCTGCTCCAGACAAAGACCATTTGTACTCAGCCACACTTCCATGGTGCCTTTTAGCCTCATGTGCACTAGTTGCACCACAGATGAAAGGAATGCAATTCATGTGCAATGAAAAGCAGAAAAGCAATCCAAGGGACAACCCTCGGTAACATCAATTCTATGGATGAGATGTTTTCAAAGCATCCACCATGTGGGAAATGCCATCAGACAAAAATCAGCAACACATGCAACCTAGGATTTCTTCCATGTGGGGTCAAAGGAGAGTCATTTCCTCTCCTCAAAGCTGCAACTAACCAGTTTCCAAAAGCAGCTTTTTTTAGAGAATCAATTATTGCCTAGTGGCGAGTTTAGTAACTTGGGAGAGGGGCTAAAGGGCATATTCACTCAGGGGAATTCTGTTGGGAGCCACACGCTGACTGTGAAGGGGCCAAAGCTAGTAGTGGGACAGAGCCAGAGTCAAGAGTGGGCAAGGGCAACCTTTCCTCTCTTTCTAGCACCCTCCATCACCCAGATGCCATAACCATCATTACCAATAGGGAAGAAGGAGAGGAGATGCCATCCAGGAACATCTGGATGACCAACATGTTACCTTCCCCTGCTCTGTATCTTACAGATCCTAAACAGATTTCTGTCTAGCCTTTCAGGAATTTCCATAATTGAGCAGTAGAATCTGGGCAGCCCTTATCCACAACTCAAACAATCCACATGTTCATGCCATTCCCTTACTTACATTCATCTTTCTCTAACATGCCCCCCCCAAAAAAATTATACTGCTGTGCTGCTTCATCAAAAGAAGTCTAAAATTTACAATAGTTCCTTTCCCAGGACTAGCACTTGCTCCCTACCTTGTGATCTTTGGGTTGATCCTTTGGGTTTAGCTTAAAATAAATGCCTTACTCAGGATTTAAATCCATCAGTTTTCTTTCAAATCCATCAGCCTTTTTTCTCTCTTTCCTTACTGCTTTCTGCTGTCTCCTCCTTCTTGCATCAACTGAAATTTGGATTGCAGGATCCTTGGGCCTGGGACCTATCCTTTTATTTTCTGCTCTTTTCCCAGCTCCCCGTTTCTGGGCTTACACGCCTTCATGACATGCATACACAGAATCCAAGCAGAACCACAACTCTTTGACCACAGACTTTATAACTGTAGAAGAAACCTCCAAGACCACTAGTGATCAGTCATTGGACAGACTGATAAATATTTTTCTTTGCTTTGGGGCAGTACCTTAAATGCTGTTTTTCCTGCTTCATGTCTCAGACACTGAGGTCTCTAAAACCTCTCACAGCATATCATTTTCTGCCATCCTTCAAATGCAGCTCCTTGGTTGGTTGTCAATTGGTCAATTGGTTGTGGATGATGAGGGTTGTAGTCCAGTATACCTGCAGGGAACCATACTGGGAGAGGACTGTTTTTCTTCTTATTAGAAGCATCCTTCTAACACTTGCCCTAATTGTGGCTTCCTGCAGTTTAAGCCCAGTATCTCTATCCAACAGTTTGTGGCCACAGATGAATGCTCAAAGTCATTCATACTACAGGTCAGCTAAGGATTCATCTTGAGCAGGCCATTCATAGAACCATAGAAACATATATGGGGGGGGGGATACGATATCCTCTGAATAAACTGCAATTTGCACCACTGCAACCTGTCTTAATGGTCAAAAAAGCCCCTCCCAAACTTTGCATGCCCCCTACCCAAGATGGTGGCTGTGAGAGATTTACTTGCTGTTTTAAATCTGCCACCGATTTTTTTTAAAAAAACAACTGTTTACCATGATGCGCACAAGTGATACTTCATATTTACAAAAGAAAAAATAAGTTTCCTACCAATCACACATTCACATGCCCTATAGAGCCCAACTGTATCACAGGAGCTTTTTAAAAATTCCAAGAAAAGCTCTGAAGGCTTCCCTTTGGAGTTTTATGGTGGATTTGGCTACCCCACTTCTGAATGAGATGTATTGATGCGAATGTCTGTTTAGACAGATCGCCTTCCACGTGATTGCCATTTGGATTATTTTCACTGTTTGGAGGGGATCACAGAGTTGGAAGAAACCACAAGGGTCACCTAGTCCAACCCCCTGCCCTGCAGGAATACACAACCCTCCACTACATGCCAGCCAAGCAAACAAGTTTTGATCTGTAAAATGGGTATAATAATAACAACAGCAACGAAAGTACCCTCCGGGATTCTTCAGAAGCTGAAGGGAGTGTTTACTTTTTCTTTCTACTGGCGAGTCCAGCTCCTGAAGAGTGGATTATCGATCCCCTCCTGCTAAGGCTATTTATTATTCGCGCAGCTAGAAGGCAATCAAAGAAAAGGCATTTCCTTTGAAACTGCTCATTCTTCGCCCCCAGCCCACCCCACCCACCCCTTCCCCGGCGATCTCGGGCCAGCAGCATCCTGCTTGTCCTGGTGAAAGTTTGTGGCTGAAGCGGAGGAGGAGGAAGGAGAGGCGTGTGGGGGGAGAGGGAGGGCGAGGGTGCAAAGCAAGAGGCGCGACAGCCCCCCCTCGCCCCCCACATACACAAAACCCTCCCCACAGCCTGGCCCCTCCAAGGGACCCTCGTCGCAGCCTCGGGGAGACTTTACCGCAAACCTTGGAAAGAACAAGGAGCTCGCCCCACTTACCCTGAAGACAGGAGGGCTGCGAAAAGCCACGCACCCCTCCCCCCACCCCCTACTTGGTGCAGAATAGGACAAAAGAAACGGGAAAGTACCCCACCCCCTCGCAGCCTCCCCCTCAGGGCCGCTGGGAAATTCATGCCAGCAGGCCACCACCTACCCCCTCCACATGCTGCCTTCCAAGGACGGCGCCCCCAATAAGCCTCACGAGGAGGAGGAGGAGGAGGAGGAAGAGGAGGAAGGCGCCTCCGCAGCAGCAGCAGCAGCCATCGACCGGACTCTTCTTCCCAAGGCAAAGCTGCGAACCAGCGCTCAGTCCGGGGCTACCTGCCAGCTTCTCTCTCTCTCCCGCCCCTTCCCTGCTGGCTCCGCTGCGGCAGAGGCTGGAAGTCCTCCCAGCACAGCTGCTTGGCCGTCTCCGCAGCTGGCGGGGGGGGGGAGAGAGAGAGAGAAGGAGCCGGAGAGGTCACGTGACCTCGCAGAAAGCTCTCTCCCCCCTCCTCCTCCTCCTCTTTCCCCGGCGCGAAGAGGCACGCGCGCCTCCAGAGGGGAGGCCGGTCACGTGACCCCACACCCACCCACCCCTTCTTTCCCTCCCTCTCACCCAGCCCGAGTGGCGACCTCCTTCCCCTCTGGTACCCCTCTAGCCTTGGCTGGGCGTCCTCTGGGTGCTTTTAGGGCCGGCAGCCTCCTTTCCCCTCCACAGCCCAGTGTGGTAAATAATCACAATTATTGGCCAAATCCACACACTACACAAATAATCCACTTCGAAAGTGGATTATTTGCTGTGGCTCCTTCCTATGGAATCCTGGGGTGTATAGTTTGGCAAGGTCTTTAGCCTCCTCTACCAAAGAGTGTTGGTGCCTCACCAAACTACAAAGTCCAGGATTCCATAGGAAGGAGCCAGGGCAAATAATCCACTTTCAAACTGGATTATTTGTGTAGTGTGTGGATTTGACCGGTAACAGCAAGAAGAATGGCAATAGTAACGGTCCTTATATAAAGAGAGAGAGACAGGATTGTGGCCCTGAGGCAGTGTGTCACCTCCCAAGGCTGTTTTTGCTGGCCTTGAAATCTTCAGGGCTCCTCTGGACTGCCCCTCCAATATTCAATCAAACACTATCTTTTCAAGGCTATAAAGTGGGCTTCCAGCCACCTCCAGTTGCTCTCATTCTTTTTGGCCATCCATATGGGTCCTGGAGGATCCCAAGGACAGATCCCCCCTTCTTCCCAGTAATACATGGTCATTCCTTCTTTGGCTTTTGGCTATTTTAGCAATAAAAAGGAGCAGGGAGGGAGAGAAGTAAGGGCAGGTATTGCTCAGTAAGCAATGACCTGGTATATCAAGATGTCCTTGAAGGATCATTCACTTCAGGAGTCCTCTGGACACTGCTGATGTTTTATCCAGATGGAGTTTAGAGGAAAGCCAAAAGCCAATGAAAATGCTGGTCTTTTCAGGTTGGGAGCTGTCTTTCCCTCTGTCCCACACTCATTAGCTATACTGCCTCAAGGGGTTGCTGGGAGCATTAGTCCGACAATATCTGAGGGGGACACACTTTGCCCACCCTGCTTTGAAAACAAAACCGTCTGTTATGGCATAACCTTCCATGGACAGCAGTCTTCTTCCTCACAGGCATGAAGCGTTAGAACACAGAAAAGATGTTAATGTAGGAACAGTGGGAGGCAGTAGGAAAAGAGGAAATCACACTACAGATGTTGTGATTCAATCAAAGCTATGGCTGCCTTGAGTTTGCAAGACCTGAGCTGGACAGTTGATGACCTCTTGGAGGTCTCTAATTCATAGGATCGCCAGAAGTCAAACTCAAAAGTAACACAACAAATGCACAGAGCTGTTGAGAATATATCCACTCCCTCCTTCATGCTTTTACAATGCAAAGTTCAGATTGCTTTTGCACAGACTTTAAAGGAACCCATTGTAACAAGGGTCTTTTTAAAAATCCCCCCCCACACTGCCGCCATATATGTTGTGGAACATATGCAGCCCTTTCCTTTCAGGATTTTGTTTTCAGAAGCATAGATTGCACCTGGGGTTGTAATCTTATTGACACTTACATGGAAGAAACATGGCTCTAGTTGCTAGCTCCCATGTGAGTGAGGTGCTGAATCCGCTCTGCATTTTAGTCTGACTTTGAAAGGAACTTTCCAAGGTGCTGAACCTATTGGGTGGTCAAGGTTCAGCACTTTGGACAACCCCTTTAAAGCTCAGGTTAAATCCTGGAGTGGATTCACCACCCCCACTAACATGGGAGTCGCCAGCCATCACTGGAGTAAATCCAGCTGAACTCATTGGAACTTCATTTGGGAATAAACATGCAAAGGACATGTTTATAAGTCTTGCTTCCTCTGTATTACATACCACCCACCCTATCTATTTTAATGTGTTAATTATATTTATAACAGAATTTCACAAATATGTTTCCATTGGAATTTATGGAGAAAGATTAGAACTAGACTCATGCAGCTAACTGGAAAACATCTTAAAATGACTAAATAAATACAAGTATCACTCAGTTGTTACTGATGCTCATAAAGCTGAGAGTTCTAATGGGCTATAGCTGGTGGAAGGGCACTTTTTCCTGCCACGGTGGGGTGAGATGCTTCCTTTTCCATGCTCAGACCACAGGATGGTGCCACTGCAACTTTCTTAACCTATTTAGAAAAAATTCAAAACTTACAGCTTAGCAACACTTTTATTAGGACAAACTAAAATGGCATTGAGAGCCATAGTGGTATAGTGGTTTGAGTTTTAGACTAGGACTCCAGGAGACCACAGTTCAAATTCCCTCTTGGCCATGGAAGCCCACTGGGTGATCCTGAGCAAATCACACTCTCTCAACCTCAGAGGAAGACAATGGCAAGTCCCCTCAAAACAAATCTTGCCCAAAACATCCTGTTGCTAGAGTTCACGTTAGGGTTGTTGTTAATCAGAAACAACTTGAAGGCACAAAACAACAACTTTCATTAATACATGCAAACTTTTGTGTTCTCCAGCACTCTTCATCTGGCTGGGTAGTACAAAAAGTAGGTGATGGTGGGGAAAAACAGAAAAGTCAAAAAATGAGGCCACTCATTTGGCCTGTGGTTGAACTAAGCCACAAGAGGAACGTTGCAGACTGGATGGGTTATGCTTCACAGGACATATGGGAATAAAGAGTCAATGGTGGGTATCCCTGTCTAAAACGAGACTGCTTGCTGCCACTCAAAGATGTGCCTCTTGCCTTGGTGAAATGCAAACGGTCCTGGCATAGAACAGATACCTCCACACCTAGCAGCGTGCAGACTCATCTGGACACTTGAGTTTAACTGCAGGCCTACGCTGACCTTGTTTCGGGACTCGCCTGCTTCTTTTCCCATCTTTCAGTTTTGTGCCCTCTCACCTGATAAAGAGTTCTGGAGAAAACTACTGAAGGACTTGCATTTTGGCTGGTTCTTTATGGACCAACATGTTTTGTTTTTCTGTTATACAGGGTATAGAGAAAGTAGATACCAGGAAGTTTTTCTCTTGCTCTTGTTCTCAGAATACAGAATCTTGAGCCATCCAGTGAAACTAACTGGTGGGTCCTTTTCTTTTACTGAAAGGTTTTGCTGGGTGAGTTTATAACACAGTTAGAACTTGAGCTGTGCCAGCATGGCAAAGAAAGAAGGCCTGTAGAGGGTGTGGACCTGTCCCTTGTTCTTCCCAAATTAGGGGCCTGCCTACTTATCTTACTGCCAGTGGATACAGGGAACAATAATTTCCCTTTCTTCTTTCTGACATTTTGATAAATATTTGGAAAGCTGCAAACTATTTTCTCCTCAAATGTCTCTTTCGGTAGGCAAAGAATACCAAGTCTGTGCAATGTTTACTCATACAATTTATCTTTTAGGCCTTTTATTATCCTCTGAGCTCTGCCCAGAATCCTTTCCAGTTTGTCAACATCCTTCTCGAATTGTAATTCCTGGAACTAAACATCACCCTCCAGGCAAGGTTTTTCCACGTTTGAGTGCATCAGGGGTGTTGGGCACTGTGCAATCACAACTCAAACCAAGAGAGAGAAAGAGAGAGTGCATTGCTCTTAACAAGCCAGGGAACATGTACTAATGTAGACAGAAAATGTAAGAGTCTATTCACATGCTGGCAAATCTAGCAATTCCAATATAATCTGAGACAAACCTCCACGCCTGAGTTCACCCTCATAAGAACTATAATTAGGCACAAGTGTGAACATTTGTGTGCATGATAACCCTGACTCTCGTGATCCACCCATGGTTGGAAGATCCACAAGGCTTATAGAGGTAAAAGTCATACATGTATATTTATTTGCTTGTTTGATCCGCTGATTGATTCAATGGGATTCAAGGCAGCTCACAACAAGAATGAAACATGTACAGATAAAACACAGAAAAGCTATAATGTTAAAACACAAAGCAATTATAATATTGTATTAGCACAAAACTGGATTTAAAGGCAATTTAAAAGAACATTAATTTTTTTTAAAGTAGCACCAGCTTTTAAAAGTCCTTCCCACCTACCAATTTCCAAGGGCCCTTTCACACTACACAGTTATAGCACTATGGTTCCACTTTTAATTACCATGGCTGCATCCTATGGAATACTGGGATTTGCAGTCTTGTGAGTCATTAGAGGTCTCTGGCTCAGTATTCTAAACAGACTCTTCCTAAACTGCAAACCCAGGAATTTCATAGAAAGAAGCCATGACGGTTAACATGGAATCAATCATTGTGCTATAACTGTGTAGTATGAAAAGACCCCCCCACAAGCCCATCTGAATAAAAAGCAGAAGCGGCTTTTTATTCAGCGGCTTTGCCTACCTGCTGAAGGACAACAAGGAGGGGATCAGCATAGCTTTCCTCAGAAGTGAGTTCCATAGTCTGAGAGCAGCCACCAAGAAGGCTCCCTTCTTGCTTTTCCAACAAACAGGCATCTATGGGTGATGGACAAAAGAGTGGGAGCATACCCAAAGATCCCACAGTCTGGGCAGGCTTGTGTGGGAGGGTGCAGTCCTTCAGACATATTGGAACTCAGAGGCTTTTTGCATAAGGAAGTAAAACAGAAGTGCAACTGGATTTTTTCACCTTCCGTTCTACCTTACCATATAACATCGTCATTCTTCAATAGTTCTTCAGTCCTGGTCCCGTTGGAGACAGTTGTGAAAGCAAGTCTTTTTTCCAACTGGAAAAAACTGTTAGAAAAAAGACTCCCTTTTACAATTGTCTCCCATGGGACCAGAACTGAAGAACAACAACGTAATGTGATAAGGCAGAACAGAAGGCGAAATGATCTGGCTACCTCATGTGCTAAGCCTCTAAGTCACACAGGGCTGTTTTTTTACAATAAAAATTCCAATATGAGCATCTGTAACCATATACATTTGTGACCAGAAAATACTGAAGATTTTGTTAATGTGAGACACCATGAATGAGGGTACTTTTTATCAATGAGAAGGAAGCAGGCAAAGGATGGCGCTCCAGATGTTCTTAGACTGTGGCTTCCAGCAGGACTAGCCAGCACAGCCCATACCCTCCAACTGTCTCAAATTGGCAGGGACATTTCCTATTAAACCTCTGTCATCCCTCTTTTTCTGCTGTTTTTAAAATATCCCAGTTTCTGTCTCCTCTTCTCACTTTTCCCCTTTGTCCTCAGCTTATTTCAATGGCTGCAAACTGAATTCAAAGTGCAAAAGGAGTTTGTGCTCAATTAACTGAAGAAAGGAAGAGAAAGAGAGGAGAGAGGGGGAAGAATTGTGCCCTTTCCTATAGGCTCTGGCAAAAGCAAACTGCTGCAGCCTCTCCTAGCTTATATGTTCTTCCTCAGGAATAAATTTTGCCACTTTAGGATGTTGTTTGTCCATGTGTGTCCCGGTTTTCATCTGTGACATGTTGGAGGGTATGATAGCTGAAAGCTGCCATCCAACATCTAATATACAACATGTACAATGTAGCCAACTTTGGTTTTACCTTTGCATCACTGCTTCAGGAAGCTGAAGAGGGGGTAGGGGGTAGGGCAGTGGTTCTCAACCTTTGGGCCTCTAGATGTTTTGGACAGTATCTCCCAGAATCCCTGACCATGGACCATGCTAGCTGGGGGTTTGGGGAGCTGATGTACCAACCATCTGGAAAGAACTAAATTCTGACATGCTTGTATTTTTGGTCTGTCTTTGAGGCCCTGGCTGTGGGGACTATTATGATGAACACCAGAACACCACTACACTCAGGAGTTGTGGGGGGGGGGCTTTTACTGTCATGTAAGGATGTGCCATGTAGAGTCTGAACCCACACCTAATATTTGCCTGGTCACTTTCAGGATGAGAAAGAGCAACAGCCACAACTAAAAATGTAGGTATAGCAGCACCCAAAGCAGATCTGCTGCAAGGAAGAAAGCCAGAATGTGATAACAGAGGGGAAAAGTGAGTGTTAACAGAAGACCTTTCAGAGGGGGAAGCTGTGTTAGTTTGCTGCAAGAAAAACAGAAGAGGGACCTTTTACATTTCGTAGTTATAACACTATGATTCCACTTCCATGGCTGCATCCTATGGAATCCTGGGGAGTATTGTTTGTTAAAAGGCACCAGAGGAGCATTGTGACTGAGAACCCTAAATGCTCCTCCCTCAACTGCTAACTGCAGGATTCCATTAGATGAAACCATGGTAGTTAAAGTGAAATCATAGTGCTATAATGGTGCGGTGTGGACAGACTTGTCATAGCTTAAAGATATATAATGGCATACGCTTTGTCTCAGCTGGTGTTCTCCATGCTGGCCAGGGTGGGAGTTGTAGTCCAACACATCTGGGGGAAAGGTTGGGAAATGCTTGCAGATGAGAGGCTCTATTTCATCAGCAACTAATGGAAGAAGCCCTTCTCAGCATCCAATGGCAAGAGGGAAAGGAAAGTGTTTTGCAAAAGCCAACTCCAGCACTGTTCCAAGTGTACAGTTGGGGGAGCCCATCAATTGCAGTAACATATGGTTAGGGATTTAAATTGGCACCAGACCCTGTGGCTCCTTCCCCTCCAATGCATCATGATCTGGAATGCAGGATCCCCCTCAGACCTGAACTCAGACAGCTTTAATTGTCTCAGCAGGAAAGACGGGAGTTTAGAGCAGTATTATTCTGCACAGGAAATCAACAGAGGGATCAGCAAGGGATGACAAGAATCTTGAAATGGAGGTTAGATCGCTGTGAGCAATTTGAAACCTTCAGGACATAGGAGCTTTCTAGAAAATTAGCAAGGCTGCTGCAGGCCAAAGGTAGAGAAATGCTCAGAGCTTGGAAACATTACTTTTGAGAATAGAATCCCATAGCCAGCATACTTTGCATTGTCATTCCCCACAAAAGTAACTTTTCCAAGTTCTGGAGCTGTTAGGACAAACTAGACTGCCTATGTGGCCTTGATACTCTGTCAAAGTTTTCCTTTGTGTGTGTGTGGGGGGGGGGAGGGAATGGACTTAACCCATGCTGAGGCCTAGAGAACAATCTGGAGACACATGATAAGGTTTAGCAGCAGAAACAACACTCGGTGCAGCTGCCCTGCCCTTTGCCTGATTGAGAGGCTGGATCCTATGGAGAAATTTCTCTGATCTCCTTAGAGAACATTAATTTGTTTTGCTCTTCTTTGCAGCCTAGGATCTCACTGCTATTTGCTTATTTAGTGGTATACATTGTAATACTTCAGTTTAAAATGGGACCACTACCTACAGAATCTTTAAAATTCATCAGAAAGCACAGATTAATGGAAAAGTTTACATGAAAGATATTTCAATGAAATCAATAAAAGCAGTCTAGCATTCCTAAAACCTCTTGGCAGCAACAGGTCACCTTCCATGCAGAGTTAGCCCTTCCTTGCCCTACTGAAAACCAACCTATCCTCAGCTACATTAATGTGGAGCTGGATGTTTAAAAATAAAATGCTGCAGTCACTGTCTTTGGCTGATCACCATTCCAAATTGTCACTTCATTTCCAGGCTAGCTTCTGCCTTGTTGTTGAGCAATTTGGAAGATATGTCTGTCCAGAATTCACCAGTGGAAATTAACAAGGATAGTTTCCTACAAAATCCACTTTAGTCTAACATCACAGAAGTGTTCAAGTGTCTGAGCGTATGTCCAATCTTGCTGAATTTGATCTGATGAAGAGGTCTGGCAACATTTTTGTGGCTTTTTGTTTAGCCCAATAAAAATGTTACACTAATATGGACTTTGGGGTTTTTCTTATGGCTAAACGTGGGTTCCTTTCCTTTTTGAAGGATTATCTCTGTTTCTTACATGTCATATACTGTAATACTACTGGCATCCCTAGTGGTCAATCCAGTCATTCACATATATTTTTGCCTTGGTGTAGAACAATATTTAACTGCATTGATGATGCTATGTTTAAAATAATGCCTGAAAGGGAATGAGAGTTTGGAAGTAACTGCATTATTGTTGGCAGCTCAGAAATGTGAAACCAGCTAACAAAGATCAGCTGTCACAGAGAGAGACTCCATATCACTCAAACACAATAGTCATAGTTGAAAGACAAACTAGGTTGTGATAACCTTATCTTTTGGTTACTTCTACTGCAATTGGGAAAATGGCTTAAGTTTCATCATGGTGTGTAAGGCACTGGTTGACTGTGAAATAAGTATGTGTCTGTGTGCATGTCTATGCATGTGCATGTGGAAGTTTGACTGCTAGAACTCATGAGGTAATGATGCATCATGCACTGAAGTCACACATTCAGGACTAGAATTGTGGGGTGTGTAATCTCCACCTCCTGCCAAGATTCACATGCAAATAACTTGAAATGGCACAATTTTTCTGCCGGTACCTTTTATCCCCTTGTATTTGATGCACACTCTTCTTTTTGCTTTCCTTAATCCTCTTCCCTGTTCACATCACATCATGCCAGCACACTGGTTTCAAAGATGGCTGTGACTTACAGCAGTGATACTCAAATTTGTGATCCATGGAACAATACTGGTCCATGAGCCAAGAAAGAAAGAAAGAAAGAAAGAAAGAAAGAAAGAAAGAAAGAAAGAAAGAACTGTAGCCAGTGGATACAAATATGGTACTGGTCCCTGCTCATTAGGGGGGGAAACTTGACGGTTCCCCACATTAGATATCTTGGGATGCAATTGCTTAGAGCATGGGCCTCTTTCAAGAGTGAAGAAGGGTTGTCAACTAGTGATGCTGAAGTGAAGATGTGCATCCAAAAATTTATCCAGGTTAACTAGGGCTCAGGTGAGCAACATGCTATATATATTAATGTGAATCCAGATCTGCATCAGCTATGCACACATGAGCCTGTTTCTTCATAAATCTTCCTTGGTGAATCAGAACATAGGACTCCTGTCTTTGCTACTTCTAGGTTCTGGCCAAAAAGAAGGGGAATTAATAAGCAGCCCAGAAGGTACTCCTGTAACTTATTAGCCATGTAATAATTAACTCCTGGGTTTTATGGATCAAACAGTCTAAATGCTATGTGTAGATTAGATGATCCTGGGGTTACTGGGAGTACAGAAAATTAAAAATTTTCAACAAAATTTCAAAGGTAGGGTGGAAAAAGAACTTAGATGCTTAGGCAGTTCAGCTATCATGAACTGCTTGCTAACTAGTACTGTTGAGGACCCACAAATGCATCAGCATGAATGGAAATAGTATGGATGTAACAGAAATGAAAGTATCCAAGTGTTTTTGGAAAAAATGGTGGGAAATGTGAAGTGGAGAACCATTAAGGGTTGTGAGACTACTATGAAAAAGAATAAACTACTTTCCTGGTCATTGCTCAGTTGCTTATGCTAATTCAGGTAACATCCTGCACATAAAAGCCAAATGCAAATGTGAATAAAGGCATAACTTTTGAGCCAGAGCAAGAAAGTTACTTTTAAGAAAAATGAATATAATGACATCCATTCATCTGTAATTGGCAGTGGTAGGACAATACACTGAGAGCCTTACTGCACTCCAAGGAAAAGTGACAAAGCAGCAGGAACATCCCGTCTTTCCTGCTGCCTTCCCGCATGATATCGGTGCCTTCCAGCATCCTTTCATTCTGGTCCCATGAGGGACTGAGCTAAAACTGTGCCTTTTTGTAAACTGTTTTTTTTTTTTATGGTTAGCAAAAAGGCATGGTTTTACCTCAGTCCCTTATGGGACCAGAATGAAAAAAACGACGACACAATGCAGGAAGGCAGCAGGAAAGACAGAACATTCCTGCTGCTTTGCTGCTTTTCCTCAAAAAGTGCAGTAAGGCTATAAGAGGTTTACCATACACTGAAGTAAATCAGCAGGGGAACAGGAAGGTTCTGTCTTCCATGCTGCCTTCCCACACAACATTATTGTTCTTCTGGTGTTCTGCTGTTAAGGTCCCATGGGATACCAAGGTAAAACCGTGTCTGTTTGCTAATGGCTTTTTCTGGTTAGCAAAAAGACACGGTTTTACCTCAGTTTCCCATGGGATTGGAACAGAAAGACTACAACTTTATGCAGTAAGACAGCACAGAATATGGAACCTTCCTACTCCCCTGCCACTTTACTTCAGTGTGCAGTAAGCCTCCAAGTCACACTATTTACTCTAAAAGCTGAGTTAGAGGTAAGTATTCAAGACACCCAGGTATGTCCAGTAAGAAACATTCCTTGTATATAGGCCAACCAGCCTGATAGTTCGTTCTTATTTCAATTAGTCATTTCTGGTCTTAATTGAAGGTGCTGGAGATGATATTTAAAGCCCTAAACAACTTGAAAATTCACTGCATGCCAAGCTCTGAAAGAGAATTATTTCAAAATCAGTAATAGGTGGTATCTATCTCCATCCAGAATAAACAAAAATGTTTAGATCAAAGGAAAAAGACTGTTGGGAATGTGGAAAAGAAATAGGCACAATAAGACATATGTGGTGGTCTTGCCTGATTATTCATAAATTTTGGTTGAAAGTACACAGGATAATTCAAAAAATATTTAGTATGGAGTTTGATCTTAATCCTAAATTATATCTTTTGAATATTACATCAACATTAACAAGAGGGGGAGAGAACAAACTTTGGAGGATATTATTATACCTCTGCACGGCAGCTCGTATGATTATAGTTGCTAAATGGAAAAATAAGGAAGAACCCCAGATAGAAGATTGGTTGAACTAGATATTAGAAATGAGAGAAAATGATAAATTAACATATATATTGAATAAACAAATAACTCAGAAAATAGAAGCAGAATGGATGCCAGTAATTAACTACTGTAGAAAAAGGTGGAATACAGATGTGGATATATAGATAAAGATTTATGTGTAGATATACGTAGGCAACTGATATACAAAGAGTAAAGAATAAAGAAAAAGGAAAGAAAGGGAAAACAGACGTTTTGACATACATAACTTTGGAAAAAGATGAGAAGAGATAAATAGAATCAAACGAATAATAAATAAAAAATAGATGACAGTTAAGGGAATTGAAAGGAAGATAAAAATTGACATAGAGATTGATAAATCCTTTGAGTTATTTTTACAAAGGAAGTCATGTTTTATTAATGAATAAATTGTTTACGAGAAACAATGCAGTAGAAAAAGTGAAATGGAAGGGAGGATTAAGCCAGGATGTTAGACCTGTCTTTCCTCCCCGATTGTATGATATATTATGTTAAAAAATTACAATTTAAAAAAAAGCCCTAAACAACTTGGAGCCTCAATGCTTGAAGGAGCACCTCCCCCTATATATATTTACCTGAGAACTGAGGTATGCAGGAGAGTCTCTCCTCTGTGTCTCTCCCATGGGGACAAAACAAAATGGGAAGACGTGGGAGAGGGCCTTCTCAGCTGTGGCACCCTGACTGCGGAATCCCCTCCCCTTGGAGGTCTGACAGGTACCAAAATTGGTTTCTTTTGGGCACCAAGCCAAAACATGGCTTTTTACTAAAGCCTCTGGGAACTAATTTATCTCAAAGTATACATGTATGGGTGACTTCAACTATCCTGATATTTGCTGGCAATCTAACTCAACCAAAACTTCAAGGTCTAGCAAATTCCTTACTTGCCTGGAAGACAATTTCATGGTCCAAAAGGTGGAAGAGGCAACAAGGGGGTCAGCTATTTTAGATCTGATCCTAACCAACAGGGATGACCTGGTTAATGGGGTGCAAGTGGTGGGATCCTTAGGTGAGAGTGATCATGTTCTCCTGGAGTTTGTTATAGAATGGAAAGGAGAAGCCAGGCATAGTCAGACACGCATTCTCGACTTTAGGAGAGCTGATTTCAATAAACTCAGGGAAACATTGGGGGTGATCCCATGGTCAGGAATACTTAAAGAGAAGAGACCTCAAGACGGATGGGACTTTCTCAAAAGGGAGATACTGAAGCCACAATTTCAAACAGTACCATTGAGGAAGAAAAATGGGAGGTGTCTCAAGAAACCAGGATGGTTGACTAAAGAAATATCAACAGAGCTAAGTTTTAAACGGAACATGTATAAGAAATGGAAAAAGGGGGAAATTACCAAAGAAGAATTCAAACAGATAGCGAATACATGTAGGAGTAAAGTCAGAAAAGCTAAAGTGCAGAATGAGCTCTAGGCTTGCTAGAGAGGTTAAGAACAATAAAAAGGCTTTTTTGGGGTATGTCCGCAGCAAAAGGAGGAAGAAGGAAATGGTAGGGCCACTACATGGAGAAGATGGCAAAATGCTAACAGGGGACAGAGAAAAGGCAGAATTACTCAACACCTTCTTCGCCTCAGTGTTTTCAGAAAGGGCCATTGGCAATAATATTTGAGAACTCCTGGAGAACAGGAGAAGTCCCAGCAGACTGGAGGAGGGCAAACGTTGTCCCCATCTTCAAAAAGGGGGAAAAAGAGGATCCCAACGATTATCGTCCAGTTAGTCTGACATCAATACCAGGGAAGATTCTAGAGCAGATCATTAAACAGAGAGTCTGTGAACATTTAGAAGGCAATGCCATAATCACAAAAAGTCAACATGGTTTCAGAGAAACAAGTCATGCCAGACTAATCTGATCTCTTTTTTTTGATAAAGTTACCAGCTTGGTAGATGAAGGGAACACTGTGGACATCGCATACCTTGATTTCAGTAAGACCTTTGACAAGGTTCCCCATGACATTCTTGAAAACAAGCTTGTAAAATATGGGCTAGACAAGTTAACTGTTCAATGGATTTGTAATTGGTTGACAGGCCAAACCCAAAGGGTGCTCAGCAGTGGCTGCTTTTGGTCTTGGAAAGATGTGACCAGTGGGGTGCCACAAGGTTCGGTCCTGGGCCCAGTTCTATTCAACATCTTTATCAATGACTTGGATGAGGGAATTAGGGGCATACTTATCAAATTTGCAGATGACACCAAATTAGGAGGAGTAGCTAATACCCTAGAGGACAGGATCAAAATTCAAAATGACCTGGATAGACTGGAGAGCTGGGCCAAAGCTAACAAAATGAAATTCAATATGGAGAAGTGTAAGTGCACTTAGGGCGAAAAAATGAAATGCATCGATATAGGATGGGGAAGACCTGGCTGAACGAGACTACGTGCGAAAGGGATCTAGGAGTCCTAGTAGACCACAAGTTGAACATGAGTCAACAGTGTGATGTGGCAGCTAAAAAGGCCAATGCGATTTTGGGCTGCATCAATAGAAGTATAGTGTCTAGATCAAGGAAAGTAATAGTGCCGCTCTATTCTACCTTGGTCAGACCTCACCTAGAATACTGTGTCCAGTTCTGGGCACCACAATTCAAAAAGGATATTGACAGATTGGAGTGTGTGCAAAGAAGGGCGACTAAAATGGTAAAAGGTCTGGAAACGATGCCTTATGAGGAGAGACTTAGGGAACTGGGTATGTTTAGCCTGGAAAAAAGACAGTTAAGAGGCGATATGATAGCCCTGTTTAAGTATTTTAAGGGGTGTCACATTGAGGATGGAGCAGGCTTGTTTTCTACTGCTCCAGAGACTGGAACACGGAGCAATGGATGCAAGCTCCAGGAACAGAGATTCCACCTCAACATTAGGAGGAACTTTTTGACAGTAAGAGCTGTTCGGCAGTGGAACACACTCCCTCAGAGCGTGGTGGGGCCTCCTTCCTTGGAGGTCTTTAAACAGAGGCTGGATGGCCATCTGTCAGGGATGCTTTGATCAAGATTTCCTGTGTGGCAGGGGGTTGGACTGGATGGCCCTCGTGGTCTCTTCCAACTCTACAATTCTATGATTCTATGATTCTATGTAGGTGGTTTGAAATAGTTGTAGTTTTTAAAGTGGTTTTAACTGTTGCTATGATCAATATGTCTTTATCTTGTTTAAATTATTCATGTTTTAAATCTAGAAGTGTTTAAAATTGTTTTTATGGTACACTGCCCCGAGGTCCCATTATAAAGGGTGAGATAGAAGTGTTATAAGAAATAAAATAAAATAAACATAAGAGGACAGCAAGGACATGGCTTTTCACTCTTCTCAATGACACAAAGAGACAGGACAGAGTAATAAGGAAAGCCTTATTTGGCCAGCAACATCAAAGTGTGAGCAAGGTGACCAAAGTTATTAAAAAGGAAGAACACGCAACCTAGGAGAAGTTGCAGCAATTTGCTTTTGCTGAGTTTCCTGGGAAGGGAAGATTTTGCCCCTCTCCTCTCCTCTCCTCCTCTCCTCTCCTCTCTCTTGAGTCAACTACTTTTGTACCTTAAGCTCAGTTTTGCAGCAAACTGAAGTAAGCCCAGGACCAAGGGAGACTGTGGGAGAAGGTGAGAGAAACAGGGATACTTTCAGAGCAGCTGAAAAAGTGGGACAACAGGATTAACCAGGACTGTCCCTGCCAAAGCAGGACAACTGGAAAGTATGACACAAACCCCAACTGATTTTATTTCTGGTGTGCATTTCCTAAGGGCTGGAAAACTATTCAGGGAAATGAAATAAGCAGGAGAAAGAGGTAAATATTTGCTTCCCCCCACTGCTAGATTTCCAGTAATAAATCCACCCCCTCCTCCATATTAGGATTGTGAGGCAAAAAAAAAAAAAAAAAACACTTGAGGGCTTTGGATTACAAACTCCTTTTTGGGCTACAACTCCTCAAATCCTGAAGCCAGCCTTGCCGCTGCTTATGCTGGCTAGTTGGATAACTTGTGGGGTTGTAACCCCCTCCAAAGTAACATTTCCAAATTCTGAAGTCTCCTAATGTGAAGCTTTACACTCAGAGGCTGTGCAGGCACACATATGCTCCCAGGCAAGGCATAGAAATGGCTGATGGAAAACAGAGCCTTGGCACCTTCTAAGTTGTTTCACTTTTCCAGATTTCAGCTCTTTCAAAGCCCACGTCTGCAGCCTGTGTTTATTTTTTAAAAATGTGCTTACTCCAATATCTCTTAGGCAGCATGGGGCATCCGCCCGCTGTTGGGCCTGGCAGCAACACAGACTCAGCATTGGTTACTTGCTGCAGAAGACAATCAGAGATCTTTGGTTTTTAATTCTCCCAGCTTTGAGAGCAGCTGTCTGTGCCAGGACACAGTGCCTGACACCAGCCAGCCGAGTTGAAGCCAAAGAGAATTTGGCCTTCAGAGCTTGCTGCATTTCCCCCCTGCCTCACTGGCTTCCCAGATTGCCAGAAACTCAAAGTGTGTGTGTGTGTGTGTATTGGAAGCTAGGGCTTCAAGACCCCAGATTTAGGTTTGAAGATACAAACTGGATCCCAAAAGTTTTTTAAAAACCACCCCAAATTCAGAGAAGGTGTTATCATCCCCTTTTCTGTCGGAAAAGGAATGAAAACAAGGGCCTTGAAGACACAGGCTCCTCTCGCCCACACGTTCCCCTCATCCAGCTGGGTGGAATGTTTGTGCAACCGGATGGAATGTGTTCATGGAGGTTCCCTTGGGAGCCCTCAAATCCACAGATCTCGTTTCAAAAGGGGGTGGGGTTTCAAGGCAAGGAAAACTAGCGTTCTGTCCTCATCAGCATTCAATCATTTACTCTACAAAACAACTGTTGCAGTAGGGAGAATAGGGTGACATTAGAACCAGGGAACGGAGGATGAGGATGGGTGGAGTTCTAATCATACTACACAATTATGGCTCTATGATCCCATGTTAACCCCCATGGTTCCATCTTGCAGAATTTTGGGGCTTGCCATTTAGAGAGAGGAGTACTTAGCATTGTTACCCTAAGAGGTAGGGGGTGCTTTAGAGCCCGACCCATGATGCCAAAATCTCTATTATTATCTGGGGGGAATTATTAGCTCTAATGGAAGCCTGCAAGAGGAGAGTAACTTCCGGGATCTTTTCACTGTGTATACCAGTAGTAGCTGTAGAGAGCACTCTAGTTAAAGTGAAATAAAGTATTTTTTATTAGAAATGACACGGAAATACACTAGCATAGAAAACATACTTTTAAGAACCATACAAGGCTATTGGAAAGAAAAGCAGGGAGTTTGAATGGAGAGAGGTTGGGGAAGATAGGATTATCATTATCAGTCTTGAAGAGAAGAGTTCCGTGCAATGGAGAGGCTCAGACTGGCATCTGAGGGTGGCACAGAGAATCCGGCAGAGTGTCGGTGTCCGTCTGTGGCACACTTTACTATTGTTAGGGGACTAGTATTTATGCCCTATTTCATATTCTGAAGGGGTACTCTGGTTATGACAAAGCCTGGGTGGCTTCCCCATGAGATAGACAAAGGGAACCAAAACTCAACTTATTGCTTTTATTGCTGGGAGATAGAAATTGATTGGTTTGTGATAACCTCACAAGGTTGGACAGGAGGGGGTATAGGAGAGATTTCCATAGGAATAGATTAAGGAATTGTCACTTAATTGCTTGATTGAATTATTGCTGAGATACCCAGGACTGGAAGCAAGGATAAGCACATACCTCCCTTGACAACGGTGTTTACTAAGGGGCTTCTGCACAATCCTTATTTGGGCTTTTTTGCCATTATATTTCTGAGACACATCCCAGGTCATTGTGACCTCCAACTGACCTTTGGTTTGCTCCAGCCAACCTGACCCTGAAAAGTGTCTGATATT
Source organism: Gambelia wislizenii (assembly GCA_030847615.1). Lineage (NCBI taxonomy): Eukaryota > Metazoa > Chordata > Lepidosauria > Squamata > Crotaphytidae > Gambelia > Gambelia wislizenii. The sequence goes on from JAUMIR010000001.1 coordinate 344,652,484, forward strand.
TCCAGTTATGAGATATTGGGGGAAGGAGGTAGCAGGGCATACTAACAGCCTTTCTCAGCCACAGAGCTCTAGTGCCTCACCAAACTGCCTGTCCCAGGATCCCAGAGGATGCATCCATGGAAGTTAAGTGGAATCATTGTGTTTTAATCATGTATGGTAGTGTGAAAGGGCTTATCATGTAGAAAGCAGAGGAAATAAAAGTAGTTTCATAGAGACATTTCCATCTTTCATTAGTACTTAGAAAAGTTACCTATTGGGGACCACGATGTTGGTGGTGATGATGATGATGATGATGATGATGAACCACCACTACCACTCATCTTTTTACCAGTTTGGAACTCAAAGCAGCTTACAACAGGTAAACATAGTTAAAAATTAACAGCCTAGAGGAGTTTCTCTCTGTGTGTGTGTATGTGTGTGTGTGTGAATTTAGATTTTAAAAAGAAAACCCTTTTGTATATAATAGTAAAGGTTGTATAAATGGATGTAGCGTAGAGGAGATACACTGTGATAAGAGTACAGTACTTAGATACAATCAACAAAGAGTGGGAAGTCATGTGGGGTGGGGAAGATATTTGCTGTATTGGTTAATTTGTATCTTTTTGTTTTTCTGTCTTTCATGTTTCATATGTTTAACTTTGTCCAAAGTCTTTTTTCCCCTTTCTTTTTACTGTCTAATTATAAAATAAAAAAACATTTTAAATATAAAAATTTAACAGCATACCAAAGTTAAGCAATTAAACTACCATAAAATTAAAGCCAGTTAAAAACATAAACTATTAAACAACCACTAAAAGTCCAGCACATTATACAACACCTGTTTTCCCTAAAAATCAGTTCTCAAAGGCTTGTCAGAAAAAAAAGGGTTGGTTTACCTGCTTGTGGAAAGATAGTAAGGTGGGTGACAGTCTAGCTCAATGGCTCTTAACCTTTTCTTTACCAGGGACCCTTTTTAAATATCTTTTGTTGCCATGGACTGTCAAGAGTTAACTCAAAATTTAAAACAACAACAACAACAACAACAATAATACAATTACACCATCCATTAAATCTTCCCTAAGAGGCACTGGAGGAGGAGGAAAGACTTTTTTGCTTTTTCCTGCAAGTTTGTGGCTGAAGTGGATTGAATGATAATGCACAGACCAAACCAGCCAGCCTTTGCCTTGGCTCCTGTCATTCCATTGCAGGGAGGAGGTAGGCCAAGCAGCCTTTAAGCCTTTGCAGACCCCCTTTGAGGACATTGTGGTCCCCTGGACCACAGGTTAAGAGCCACTGGTCTAGCCTCTTTGGGAAGGAAATTGCAGAGCCTGAGGGCAGCCACTGAGAAGGCCCTCTTCTGTGTTCCCATGTACCTGTGGAGTGGCAGAACAGAGAGAAAGGCCTCCCCAGGAGATCTCAAAACAAGGGCAGGTTTGTATGGGAGAGTTCAGTCCTTCCTGTAAGCTGCCCCGATTGTTTTTAACAGAGGGGCAAGGTAAAAACAAATTATCATCATCATCATCATCATCATCATCATCATTATTATTAAAATAACCTGGACCTGAAGGGTATAGTTTGCAAGTCCTAGAATTCCCTAACCAGCATGGCCAAAAGAGATTGCTGGGAGCTGTGGTTCAAAGAAGTAACTTCTGTAAGTTCTGTCTTTCATTAGAGGAAAGGCAGGATGTAAACATAATAAATAAATAAAATGTTATATTTAACCACTGAAAACAAAATTGGCAGTTACTATTTCCATTTTTGGCACTTCCCCCCTGATATTGGGGGATGGGATTTGAGCAGGGGTACTTGTTGGACAATATCTGACATGTCTGATGGTTTCAGGAGTGGCTTGTTGTCACTACATTGTGATTTTCACTCTTCCAAACAATTTGGGATTGTGGGAGCTCCAGAAGTGGGTCTTGCAGAGGCCTGGAGGTTTGGGGCAGGGGGAAGCTACTGGCAAGCTACACGTGGCCTGTAGGCTTTGATTTGCCCAGACCTGGTGTCAAATGTTCCAAAACATGTTTTCATGGTTTGGCTCAGAAGCATAAGAGATCCTTCATAAATGTCTGTCTCTGTGCATGTGAAAACAAAATGACTGAATGGAAAGGAAGGTTTTAATAGGTGTTTAGATGAAGGAATGCTGGAATCCACAGCTTGTCATATAAGAAAAACTCCCAACTCTTTCCTATACTCTGAGACTGAGTTATGAATCAGAACACACCAGTCTGAATCTCACCTCCATAACTGCACAGGCTATTTTAGGCAAGCCTCGTCCCCCGGCTCTCTCTCTGCCTTAGTTGGCCCATTTTTAAATAATAAGGCTCACTTACCTTACAGGACTGTTGTAAAGGTTAAAATCAGATATTGATTTATACCCCACATTTCTCTCCATTTGGGACTCAAAGTTTACATATAAGCAAAAATGAGAATGTCTCTGAGCACTTGAAAGGGCAATATAAATATTTGGTGTTAATATTATTATTCTGTAATTGTTAAAAGAGGAAGAATTTCCGCTCTCCTTTGCTATTGATTTAATTTTAGTTTTTGCTTTGAGAACAATTATAACCATACTAGAGATCTGAGCATGCTTGTAGCCTGCACCTTGCTTCCTGGTGAGATTCCTGGTGGAGAGAGGGATAAGAACAGTGCTTGATCTGGGCAGGAGGACACTGAGGATATTTCCCTCCCCATACCAAAAAATATTGTAATATATCCTAAGCCTGCAGGCTAATATGAGATAGATGTTTAAATAAATATGTACAATAGAGTGAAATATATGATAAACGTCAGGGCCAACCCAAGTCATGTTGCTGCCTGAGGCAGAATAGCAAATGATCATAGAATCATAGAGTTGGAAGAGACCACAAGGGCCATCTAGTCCAACTCCCTGCCATGCAGGAATCAAAGCACTCCCAACAGATGGCCATCCAGCCTCTGTTTAAAAACCTCCAAGGAAGGAGACCACCACACTCTGAGGCAGTGTATTCCACTTCTGAACAGCTCTTACTGTCAGGAAGTTCTTCCTAATATTTAGGTGAGATCTATTTCCCTGTAGTTTGAGTCCATTTGTCTGTGTCCTAATCTCTGGAGCAGCAGAAAACAAGCTTGCCCCATCCTCAGTATGACATCCCTTCAAATATTTAAGCATGGTTTATCATGTCACCTCTTAACCTTCTCTTCTCCAAGCTAAACATACCCAGCTCGCTAAGCTGAATCTCCCAGCCTCCCATATTAAGGTGCACAGTACCCAAAATGAGTCAGTTTATTTGGATGCAAGAAGTAGAAAATCCTGCAATCGTTGCTCCATGATCTGTGACAGTAAACAGGGGCAGCTGGTGGCTTCCATGTCAGTGGGGCTGTAAATCTACTCCAGGTTTTAGGCTGTACTGTAAGGAGCTGTCCAAGGTGCTGGGCCTGTTTGAGGGGGTCAGGGTTCTGCATCTTGGACATCTCCTTGAAAGTCTGAAAGTCTGAAAGTCTGAAAGTCTGAAAGTCTGAAAGTTCAGACTGGAGCAGATTCACCATTCCACTGACATGGAAGCAAGCCACCACCTACCAATGGCAGTAGAATTCAAAGACATAGCCATGGTACTCTGGATCAGTAGGCAAAGGGGTCTTGTGGCACCTTTGAGACTGCAAGAAAGAAGGTGGCAGCATAAACTTACATAGACTTAAGTCTACTTCCTCTGCTTCCTTAAGTCTTCAAAAGCTTATGCTACCACCTTCTTTCTCTCTGTTAGTCTCAAAGATACTACAAAATCCCTTTGCAATGGCAATAAATAGCAACACATACAATAGCTAACATTATATTGCCCTGTTGTGGCACTCAAAACCCTTGAAATAGTAGCTTTACTCCATTATTGACCTAATGAATACTTCCTGCTCCAAATTGCCAGCTGCCTGCTAACTCCTTCACATGAAAAAAAGACAGAGGGGACAGTGCACCCTAGATTTCAGTGCAGTGGGCCCTTCGTACTGTTGGGATTTGGTTCCAGGACCCCCTGCCCCCTATGGATACCAACATCCATGAATGCTCAAGTCCCATTATATACAATGGTGTAGTAAAATGGTGTCCCTTATATAACATGGCAAAATCAAGGTTTGCTTTTGGGAATTTTTTTATTTTAGAATATTTTCAAGCTGTAGATGGTTGAATCAGTGAATGCAGAATCCATGGGTATAGAGGGCCAACTGTACTTCATGCAGAAATGGCAAACTCTCTGTCTTATTTCTCTTTCTTATACAAAAAGAAGACCCCAACTTCCTTGCTTGGCAGTAGACAAGAAAACCATACCCTTGCTAATGATCATCACTTGGCTCCATACTCATGATGATCACTAATGCAGATTAGAATTCCCTTGTCACCCATAAGTGTGCATGGAAAAAATGGGGAAGAATTTATTTCACAGGCATAACAGTACATTTAGAAGTGAATTAATGACAAGGAGGGATGGATTTATAACCAGAGGTTTCTATTTTTTTATTTTTTGCAATGTGTTTGCGTGGACGTACAAAAGTCTATCTGAAGGGGTCATTTCCCAGAACACAATTATTTGTAGGCCAGATGTGAAGATACTTGGCAATGGGATGCCAAGCTCTGCTTTTCCACATTGTATTCTTAAAACACATAAAGGGGAGGAAAATGAGAAATGTGCAAAGAACCACTCAATCCCAATATGCACATTTACTCAGAAGTAAGCCCCACTGCATTCAATGGGACTTACACTCTAGGAAGTACATATATCCTTAGCACCTAAGTACGTCTTTGTCACATAGCTAGTAAATGTTAATTTGTGCACTACAATTCTGAGAATTCCTCAGTGCCCATGCTCCCTGGGGATTCTGAGAGCTATTTCCAAAAACAAAATTTTCCAAGAATGCAAAATAGCCAGCCATATCTGAGATGCAGATTCAGCAAAGAGTTCCGGAGTTGATCACCCAAGATGCCTATCTTGGACGGGCCTTTGAAATGGGCATATTAGATAATCTTCCAGCCACTTTTGCACATACTGCCTCCTTCCTTTCAGGAACCCAAGTTAAGAGATGCTGCATCCCCCTTTTATCCTCACGACAATCCACACAGGTAAGGTGGCAAAAAAAAAAGTCATTGTTGGTCTGAATAAGGCATCTTTAAAATCTAGCTTTCTCAGGTCCCAGGTAAATTGACTCTCCCAAGTCCCAGTTTGTGAGCTTAAACACAATGTTAGCATACCCTACCACTCCTCTCTGTGGTATTCCATAACTGTACATATTGACACCTTTCAGGTTCATGCTGACTGAGAGGTTAGGCTGACTGGACATCAGTCAAAGATCACGATGACCTGAGACATTTCTAGAAGCATAATGGTGGGAAAGCCCAGTTAGGATTATGCAGAAAACTCCAAGTGTTAACAGGTCTATGCTAATAACCCAGCTGTTAATGGGTATATACTAATCATTTCTCCCAGCCCTGGGCGCTTTAAGCAATAATTCAATCATGCATTCAAGTGACCATTCCTCAACCCATACCCTACAGAAATCTCTCCTCACACCTCAGCTGTCCAACATTATGAGGTTGTTGCAAGCCCATCAATGTTTTATCACTCCAGAGATAGAGCAATCAGTTAAGTTTGGGTCCCTTTTGTCTGTTCCACTGGAAAGCCATCCAGGCTTTGTTAGAACCAGCACACCCCTCCAAGGCACAAAACAGAGTACAAATATCATAGATCCAACCCTAGCAAGGTGTGCCACAGACGGACCCCATCATTCTTTTCTTTGCTGTGCCACCCTCAGGTGCCTGTCTGAGCCTCTCTGCTTTGTGGACCTCTTTTCTCTGAGACTGGTAGTTATCACCCTGCCTTCCTGTATCTCTCTCTATCCAACCTTTCCTACCTCAATCTCCAATAGCCTTGTATAGTTCATGAGAGTGTATATTCTTGTGATTGTTAGTGTAACTTATACCAATAAAAATACTTTATTTTCACTGTTACTAGAGTGCTCTCTACACTTAGTACTGGTATACACAGGTAGAAAGATCCCTGAAGTTACCTTCCTCTCGCAGGCCTCCTGTTTGAGCTAATAATTACCACAAATTCAAAGGAGACTCTGGCATTTCAGGTGGTACTCTAATGCCCCCCACCTCTTAGAGTAACAGCAACATCAGTGGCTTTCATGTCATGGAGCCAGTGAATCTACTTTGGGATTCAGTCTGAATATTAAGGGAGCTCCCCAAAGCTATTTTGGGCATAGCACTCAGGACTTGAATAGTTCTCTTAAAGTTTAGACTAAAACCTGGAATGGTTTCACCACTCCACTGGTATGGAAGCCACCAGCCCTCTGCACCACATCAGTGCAAGTGAAACACCTGAATAAAGAATTATAATACCAAAGCAATACGCATAATGACATGGTTCAAGCAAGACAGATGGAAACCCTAGCTTGTTGTAGAGAAGTTGCTTATAGTAGGAACAGCTAAAACAACAACAGAAATTTGAGTCATCTGAAGCCCTTTCCCACTACACCATTATAGCGCTATGATTCTACTTCAACTGCTTATGCAAATATCCTATGGAATTCCAGGATTTGCCATTTAGGGAATGGTACTTAGACTTCTCAGCCAGAGAGCACCGTTAGTGCCTCAGTCCAACTACAAACCCCATGATTGCGTAGGATGCAGCCATGGCATAGGATGCAGCCATCACTAGGGCTGCTGACTCACTACAGAAATGATGTAGTTTGACACCACTTTAATTATCATGGCTCCATCCTATGGAATCCTGGGATTTGTAGTGTGTTGTGGCACCAGAGGTCTCTGACAGAGAAGGCTAAATATCTCACACAACTACAAATTCCAGAATTCCATAGCATTGTGCCATGGCAGTTAAAGCAGTTTCAAACTGAATTATTTCTGCAGTGTGGCAGCAGCCTAGGATGAAGCCACTACAGTTAAAGTGGAATCATAATGTGTAGTTGTTACCCTAAGTTGGGGGGGGGCTTTACAGACCTACTCTTGACATCAAAATCTCTATCATTAGCTGGGGGAAATTATTAGCTCAAATGGATGCCTGCAAGAGGAAGATAACTGCGGGGATCTTTCCACCTATGTCTCTCTCTCTCTCTCTCTCTCTCTCTCTCTCTGGCTTTTCTTCACAAACGAAGATTCAGGAACGACTCATCCCGCGCTTACTGCAAGCGCGCTGATGACTAAAAAGGCCAATCCGAGATAAACAAGTCCAGTTGCAGAAAGCACAGCAGAAGGTCTCCTTGGGTGATGTTCCCAGGTTGTGATTCTTTCTGCGTTGTCGTTTCTCTTCAAGACTTGTTCGGCGTGAGTTCTTAAATAAGGCTGCAGCATTGTGGATAGTGCATCTCCATGCCTCCCGATGTGAGGCCAGGGCAGACCATGGTTGGTGATCAATTTGGCAAAGCCTGAGTTGTTGTTTCAGGGAGTCCTTGTATCACTTTTTTGGAGCGCCCCTCTTACGCTGACCTGTGGCGAGTTCACCATAGAGTACTATTTTTGGGAGGCGATGGTCCTCCATCCTAGAAACATGCCCTGCCCAGTGCAGCTGTGTTCTCAATATCATGGCCTCAATGCTGGTGATCCCTGCTTGCTCAAGGACAGCAACATTCGTCACATAGTCAGTCCAGTGTATATTTAGGATTTTGCGTAAACAGCGCTGATGAAAGCGTTCGAGGAGTCGTAAGTGGTGGCAATAGGTGACCCATGTTTCAGACCCATAAAGGAGAATAGACAGTACAATGGCTCTATACACACTGATTTTTGTGCTTCACCTCAGGTGTTTATTACTCCAGACTCTTTTGTGAAGTCTTCCACCTATGTATAACATTACTAACTTCAGAGAATTCCAATTTAAAGTGAAATAAAATGTCTTTATTGCAAAAAACACAAAATGCATCCATACATTCAACAAACATTAGTAAGAACCACACAAAGCTATAGAGGAGCAAGGCAGAAATATTGGATAGAGGGAGAGATTCAGGAAAACAGGGCAATAGCTACCAGACTATTTCATGTAGTGAAAATGTCCAGATGGATGTCTGATGGTTGCAGAAGAGGTTCCGATACGGAGGTGTACTGAGAAAGACAGTGGCCAGGTTCATCCAGTGTGGCACATGAAGTGAGCAGAGTTTTGAGTCGCGAAGCAGTGTCCAGTCTTGAAGAGCAGAGTTTTGAGTCTGAGGGTGGCACAGGAGGTTCCAATCTGAGGGGGGAGGCCACCGAGAAAGAATCATAGAATGATAGAATTGTAGCGTTGGAAGAGACTACAAAGGCCATCCAGTCCGACCTCCTGCCACAAAGGATATAACGATCAAAGCTTCCCTGACAGATGGCCATCCAGCCTCTCTTTTAAGACCTCCAAGGAAGGAGACCCCACCACGCTCTGAGGGAGTGTGTTCCACTGTCAAACCGCTCTTACTGTCAGAAAGTTCCTCCTAATGTTGAGGTGGAATCTCTGATCCTGGAGCTTGCATCCATTCTTCCGTGTTCTAGTTTCTGGAGCAGCAGAAAACAAGCTTGCTCCATCCTCAATGTGACACCCCTTCAAATACTTAAACAGGGCTATCATATCACCCCTTAACCGTCTTTTTTCTAGGCTAAACATACCCACCTCCTTAAGTCTTTCCTCATAAGGCATGGTTTCCAGACCTTTCACCATTTTAGTCACCCTCCTCTGGACACCCTCCAATTTGTCAATATTCTTTTTGAATTGTGGTGCCCAGAACTGGACACAGTATTCTAGGTGAGGCCTGACCAAGGCAGAATAGAGTGGCACTATTACTTCCCTTGATCTGGACACTATACTTCTATTGATGCAGCCCAAAATCACATTGGCCTTTTTAGCTGCCACATCACACTGTTGACTCATGTTCAACTTGTGGTCTACTAGGACTCCTAGATCTCTTTCACACGTAGTCTCATTCAGTCAGGTCTCCCCTATCCTATATCCATGTATTTCATTTTTCTGCCCTAAGTGCAGTACCTTACATTTCTCCGTATTGAATTTCATTTTGTTAGCTTTGGCCCAGCTTTCTAGTCTACTCAGGTCATTTTGAATTTTGATCCTGTCCTCTAGGGTATTAGCTACTCCTCCTAATTTGGTGTCATGTGCAAATCTGATAAGTATGCCCCTAATTCCCTCATCCAAGTCATTGATAAAGATGTTGAATAGCACTGGGCCCAGGACAGAACCCTGTGGCACCCCACTGGTCACATCTTTCCAAGACCAAGAGGAGCCACTGCTGAACACCCTTTGGGTTCAGCCAGTCAACCAATTACAAATCCGTTTAACAGTTAACTTGTCTAGCCCACATTTTCTAAGCTTGTTTGCAAGAATGTCATGGGGAAACTTGACAAAGGCCTTACTGAATTCAAGGTATGTGATATCCACAGCACTCCTTTCATCTACCAAGCTGGTCATTTTATAAAAAAAAAGAGATCAGATTAGTCTGGCATGACTTGTTTCTCTGAAACCCATGTTGACTTTTTGTGATTATGGCATTGCTTTCTAAATGTTCGCAGATTCTCTGTTTAATGATCTGCTCCAGAATCTTCCCTGGCATTGATGTCAGACTAACTGATAATTGTTGGGATCCTCTTTTTTTCCTTTTTTGAAGTTGGGAACAATGTTTGCTCTTCTCCAGTCTGCTGGGACTTCTCCTGTTCTCCAGGAGTTCACAAAGATTATTGCCAGTGGCTCTGAGATTACATTTGCCAGCTCTTTTAATACCCTTCGATGTAGTTCATCCGGTCCTGGAGATTTAAATTCATTTAGATTAAGAAGGTATTCCTGTACTACCTCTTTACCTATTCTGTGCTGGATTTCCCCTATTGTGTCCTCTGTTCCATTATCCTCAGGTTGATCACACTTTTGTTTTTCTGAAACCACCGAGGCAAAGAAGGTGTTGAGTAATCCTGCATTTTCTCTGTCCCCTGTTAGCATTTTGCCATCTTCTCCATGTAGTGGCCCTACCATTTCCTTCTTCTTCCTTTTGCTGTGGACATACCCCCAAAAAACCTTTTCATTGTTCTTAAGCTCTCTAGTGAGCATGAGCTTATTCTGTGGTTTAGCTTTTCTGACTTTCCTCCTACACGTGTTCGCTATCTGTTTGAATTCTTCTTTGGTGATTTCCTCCTTTTCCATTTCCTATACATGTTCCATTTTAAAACTTAGCGCCATTGAAAGTTCTTGAGTAATCCATCCTGGTTTCTTGAGACACCTCCCATTTTTCTTCCTCATTGATACTGTTTGAAAAAGTCCTAAGAGCTGTTCAGCAGTGGAACACACTCCCTCAGAGCATGGCAGGGTCTCCTTCCTTGGAGGTCTTTAAACAGAAACTGGATGGCCATCTGTCAGGGATGCCTTGATCGTGATTTCCTTTGTGGCAGGGGGTTGGACTGGATGGCCCTTGTGGTCTCTTCCAACTCTACAATTCTATGATTCTATGAAAGGGCCCCTGAAGGTTAGCTGTATCTGTTTTAACTTTTGTCAGCTGCCTTGAGTTCCAGTATTGTGAGAATTGTGGATATAAATAAATAAAATAATAGTAGTTTGTTTCTCTCCAAACAAACCAGAGAAACTAATATGAAACCTATGGCTTATCTGGCTACACCTACTCTTGCTGCAAGTGGAAGCAATCAGTCAGTGTGCACCTTTGAGAGTGCTGCTCAGAATGTACAGGCCAGAGTTTCTTCTCAAAGATCTCTAATTTATCCTGTCATCCAAACAGGCTGTCCTGGTTTCTAGGGGCGGTTTGGCTGTGCTGCACAGATAATGGGAGAGCCCATTATCACACGGGCCCTCTGAGTTTCGTGGCTGAGTAAGCACTTATGAGGGCGAAACCTTGCCAAGGCAAGCTGTTTCTTGGTATGGTCAAAAAGAGGCTGAAGCAAAGAAAGGATTACCACCCAAGGCTTTGCTTGTTTAGTAACCCTGCTGATGGGTTAACACAGGTCACTTGTTAGTTCACCTGTCTTCACCCTTCATGGCTCTTAAGTCATAAAGATGCTTCTAGCAATAAACAAGTATTTTAAATGCTTATTTATTTAATGGAACAGGGTAATCTGTTAAAAAAAGTATGACCCTACTTTAAAATGCAACAATAATACAATAAAATAATGGCTAAAGGAGCAGAATATGAAACCAAAAAATTAAACCAGGAGCAGAATAGGAATGCAAAGGACAAAAACACAAAACACTACACCGGTTTTTGAAATGACTGGGAGATTAATAAGGTACTGGATAGTCTATACTATAGGTGCCAGATGAGCCTCCCTGAGGAGGACATTCCACAGATTGGGTGCCACCACTCTTAAGAACCTTTTTCATATACAGGGTATTAATAACTTGCAACATGTACTCAGCAATTATAAATCTTCATGTTTTTGAGATACAGAGTACAGAGAAAGAAAAGGGATAGATCTTACGAGGGGGAGTACAAATCCTCAGTCCAGTATAAAACCTCAGTTTCCTCTTTAGAGCCTTATCACACTACACTGTTATAGCCCTATTATTCTACTTTAACTACTATAGCTGCCTCCTCTGGAGTTCTGGGGTTTGTAGTTTAGTGAAGTCTAAGAGTTTTTTGGCTGAGACTGCTAAATACTCCTCCCTAAAGTGCAAATCCCAGGATTCCACAGGAGGCATCCATAGCAGCTAAAATGGAATAATAGTGCTATGCTTGTACTGCAGTTTGGGCCTCACCAGTGGTGGACAATTAAGTCCAAGGTCACTGAGGCAGTGAATCAGCTCCAAGTTTTAAATTAGGGGCAAATTTCACTCAGTAAATCCAAAACCAAAAGCTTACATCATATGAAACATTGTCTCCTGCTGGCTGATCAACAAAAGGTTCTACACCCTCCAGCATTCTACAGATGGAAACTGGGACACACATGTGGCTGAGCGACATCAAAATGTGTCAAGATAGCAACAGATATTAAAGAGGAAGGACAGGCAATGAGAGGCTGCATCAGTTTTCTTTTGCCTAGATCTACTGGGAAGGGTAAGATTCTGCCCTCTCTTCCCCCACCTCCGCAGTTCACTGTGTGCAAACTACTTATGCATGCACTTTGAACTCAGTTTGCAGCAATTGAAGTAAACTGACGACAGAGCGGGAAAGGGGGGGGACGATAAAGAAATTGGGACATTTTAAAAGCAGCTGAAAAAGTAAGATGCAGAATTAATCTGCCCAATAGACCAATCCAGTTGATTTTAAAGTGTGAATTTTAAATTGTGTTGATTATTTTAAAATGTCTTGGTTTTACTTGTTCTTTTAAATTGATATATGTTAAATTGATATATGATATGTGCTTTTAACCAATGATTTGTTTTTGTGTTAATTTGCTGTTCCCTGCCTCAATCCATAGGGAGAGGCAGGTAATTAATTATTATTATTATTATTATTATTATTATTATTATTATTAAGGACTGTTCCTGCCAAATAGGGAGAATTGGAGGCTATGGGCTTGATATTTTAAAAGTAAGCATTCCAAGCTCTGGAAAGACTGAGAGCCTGCAAGCTATACCATATATACCAAAGATTTAGCTAGCCCAGCATTGTTCACAGAGGAATCAACCTGTTTCCCCTTGGAAGCTCACAAGCAAGGCATGAGGCTAGTAGCGCCCTCCTGCTTGTGTGACCCTGCAACTGGTAATCAGAGGTGTATGTGCTTGATACAGAAGGCACTATATAGGAGTAACTGCTAGCTGATGATCTCATGTCTTTTTGAAGCTGTCTTAAATTGATAGCCATCGTTTAAAAATAACTGTGATGTTACTACCACATCTTTCAAAAGTGAATATCCACCCTAGGCAGGCTAGTCTAAGGACTTTATCAGACACACGAAATAAGGCATCATAACGACGCCACATCACCATGAAAGGGTGCACAGATCAGATGATGTTGCACTTTCATGGTTAAAATCAGCCCCAAACCCATACCTTTTTATTGACAGCTGAAGCCGTCAATAGATACCCTGTGGCGCTTTAGTGCTGGCATTGCCAGCATGTGAAACCTCAGGCCATTTAAGTCTTGTGACTGCAGCGAGAACAGCCTGTCCAGCACAAATACTTCCAGGTGAGAGCGGGACATCCATGTAAGTTTTTCTCTTTTTATGACCATCCCTGGGTTACTTGGGACTTTTAAAGTGTTGTGTGTGCTTTAAAAAAAAAAAAAGCTTTATTTTTGGTTTTGTTTTTAAATTTCCCACACGACAAAGTCTCACAATATTTCGAACAAGGAAGTGAATGGGGCTCCGTTCAGTTCCTCTTTATTGCCAGGGCTGCCTTTTCTGAGAAAGGATGGTAAGTGTGTGTGAGGGGAGGGTACACATTCTTTTGCCGGCATGAAAATCTTTTCTTTTTTAAAATGCTGGCAAAAGAACGCCTTAAAGGGCTAGTCTGATAATGCCCTAAGCTTCTGCTAATCAGCAGTGCAGCAGTGGGGAATGGTGGCACAAGGGGACATCCCTCCCTAGCATGTGGATGGATATTCATCTTCTTTTCCTACAGCTACCTTCGATCGTGCTTTGGAGCTACCTAGTGGTGAATCTGATGCTTGCAAGTGATGTTAAAATGTTTGTGGAAGTTGACTATATGGGTTTATAAGTCTCTTCTGATCCTATCAGTTGTATAAGTAAGGGAAGCTTTGATTTGCTTTTTCCTCAAAGGTAATATAGGATTATCTATACCAACACAGATGTTGGTAAAGTCACCTTTTCAGACTACAACTCTTAGAGGTCCCTATATAGTATGGCCACTAGGGGATTCTAGGATTTGTAATCCAATTGTAATTTTTCTGAGCTCTGTCCCCATTGTTTTCTTAACTAAAAGACAAGAAGAAATAACTAAAATAACAAATGTTTAATTTCATGAAGCCTATTCAAACAAGGCTAGTTGGAGATTATTCAAAGAATAAGACCCCCCCCCCCATATCCATGGAACCAATATCTGTGGTTTCAGTTATCTGTGGCTGAAAAAATAGGGACAGATGCCATAGAGTCCTACTAGAAAATATCTAGAGAGGCATCCTCTCTAGGCATCTTCTTGGTCCTCCAATGCAATTCTATGGTATGTTTGTACTGGAAGTTGTTTGTTTGCTGTTGTCCATGGTTTTCAGTATCTCAAGTAAGTCCGGGCAATGAACCTCCATGGATACAGGAGTCCGACTGTATTATCTTGAAGTAAAACCTACAAAACAGTGCTGACCAGAGGTTATAAGAGTATACACATTCGCACCCACAAAGGAGTACTTAAGATGGAGAGTAGCTCTTCCCCTTTGGAAGCCCATTGTATGTACGTATTTTGCGGGGTAGGTCTCTGTCAGCCATGCTTCTCTTGTTATGTATTTGAAAGAACATAATTCCACATGCTCCTGGCCTCCTATGGTCCTTAGGTGAGGATTATGAGTGTGTGGCACCCACTTCAAGGGGAACCTGGTGGGAAAATAAAAGGACTTTCTCAGTTACTGCTCCATCTTTCAGGATTTCCTTTCTCAAGGGGATCAGCCTGGTGACATTTTGTTTTACTATGAATTGCAAAACCTCACTAAACAAGTACCAGCCATTTTTAAGATGAGCCTCATTTCTTTTTTCCCCCACCGACAAATATTATTTGTTGCAGAATGCCCCACATCCTGACCACTGTACCACTTTGCCTTCATTGTGAGGATATTTTCTTTCTTTAAAAATTGTGTCAGGATTTTTGTCACTTAATAAATTATCTGCTGTGTGCATATAACTAAATAACAATAATAAAGTCATACAGTATAGAGAAGACAGTTTATGAGTCAGAGATATTGTAAGTCACTTAACTTACATCTGTGACAGGGAGGTTTTGTACATGGCTTAGCTTTTTCCCTGATATGCCACCTGTGTTTTCCATGGACAGAGAACATGCTCCAGATATGCCACCCCCCACGCACAGTCCAAAATGAAGAATACTCCAGTGAAGATTGTACAATCTCCCATTTCTGCATAAACTGGCTCCATATTTGATGTCTGCCCTCAGTCCAAAGGACAGAAGAGGTGGTCTATAACATAAGTATGAACTGCATGGCCCTTCAGATATTATTGAACTGTAACTTCTAGCATTCTTTATCATTGGCTCCATTGGCTAGGGCTGCTGGAACTTGGAGTCCAACAGCATCTGGAGTCCCACATGATTCCCACCACTGGTCCATATGCTCCTGTGATGAGGCAATAGTGGAGCAAAAATGCCCATTTATTTGCTTTTCCTTTTGCCTCTAAATTCCCACTCATTTTTCTTGGAAGAAAAATCCCTCTGTGATCTACATTCCATATTGGGAATCCCCCTTTTCTACTAATTGGGTAGAAATATGCTTTTTGAAAGGAAAATACAATAAAACAAAAGTTATTGCACATTACAGCATTTATTCATTAATATAATCACCGTTTAGGAAGAAACACGTGCAACCTTTTGCATGGAATCAGTGTGATAGTTCTTTCCATCGTACAAATGTGCAGGATATGGGAAGCTGCTGTGGATGGTCCATTTTTACCTGTTAAAGAAGGTCACAAAACTCTGGATCTCACCACCAGATGGTGCTGAGCAATGTGCATAGAACATAATTTGCTAGTGGGTTTCAATGAGAGCCCCATACTGAACATGATAGAGACAAAAGTAATGATGGCATAGCAACATTATATACAGCTATAAACAGAACATATGGCTCACTACCAAAATTGTGTCCTAAACATGTGTGTATTCTGTGATCAGAATAAATGATGCTAACAACATACACATGTATATATTTTATCAGTTTCTGTGATGTGCTTCTAAGTTTAACTTTAAAAAAATAATGTGCTAAATTGGCTTGTCAGTCCCAATTAGAACAGCACTTGTAAATCAGCACTTGTACAAATCTCATTTATTCAACAGGTCTACGCTAGCTGGGACTGGTCTTTGGATTTAGCCCAATGTTTTGGCAAGGACTTAAGAATGAAAGAGTGGGCTGCTATGTTTAGTGACAGGCGGAATGTCAGGCCAGGCCCTTGTAAATAGAGCTGGGGGGAAATGGCAACACACAGTAAAAATGCAGCATAGTCTTTCTCAAACCTACATAATCTGAGGCCACATGAAGCCACATTTGTTGCTTCTATGTGCCTTCAAATTGACTCTGCCTTGTGGTGACTCTATCCTAAGGTTTTCTTTGCAACATTTATTCAGAGGAGATTTGCCATTCCCTTCCTCTGAGGCTGAGAGAGTGTGACTTGCCCAAGGTCACCCAGTGGGTTTAATGAACTGAGACAGGATTTGAACCCTGGTCTCCCAGAGTCCTACTCTAACACTCAAACCACTACATCTCACGGGCTGTTATTGCTGAAGCTGAAAGGGGCTGCATTTGCTCAGTACCTGGATGGAAGAGTGCCTGGGCATTCCCACACAAGCCAAGTGAGTTCCATGATGGTCGGAAGGCAGAGCCAGTCCTACTATTAGGCAAAGGGAGGCAATCAGCTCAGATGGAAGATGCTGGACGGAGGCGAACCATCCCCATGGTCGTTTCTCCAATTCATTCCCTTTGGCTTGAGGACATTGCTGTGACTTAGTCTTGCCTCCCTAAACTGTGCTGCTCAGGTACAAGGGAGGATGCTATCCCACCACTATTTAGTTATTGATTGCAGGGGTAGGAATCAGGCGGCCCTCCAGATGCTGTTGGACTACAAGTCCCAGCAGCTCTAGCCAATGCTGAGAAATATAGGAGTTCTAGTCTGACAACATTTGAGGGGCTACATGAGTCCTACCCTGATTTATTAGGTTAGCATGCCTAACAACAGAGCCATATGACAAATTTCCTCTAGTTGCAATATTTCTTCTCCTGAGGCAGCAGGCTTTTTTGTTTTACTGAATGCGATCAGAAGGAGAGGCACCCACCCCAGCAAATTCTAATGACCTTACTCACTAAAGCATATTAACATTAATTGGGGAATCTAGAAAGTCAGATTAAATCTGTAGGAAATAGAGTGAATCAATAACTTAATGAATTAGTCAAGCTTTGTTCCAAGCTCCGTATAGATCTAGGACTAGCACCTTCTGAATGGACCCCTACAACCTATGAATTTTGGCCCAGTTGGTGGAGAAACCCTAAGGAAGGGGTTGTGCTTACTAGCTGAGTTCAGAAACAAAGGGTGAGCTGAAGAGAAATGGTCAGGGCTAAGGAGTAGCCATTAGTGGTATTTCCAGTATTTAGGAAAAGGGTAAATTCTTTATAGTGGAATTTCTATATTGCATTTGCATCTATTTAGTATTTTTAAATTTTATTTAGGGCTTTAAGGATGCATTCAAATGTTGCAATGCTACTAAGCAGCACAGGCAGAAGAATCCTGCAATCAAGTCCTGTGCTGGCCCTTTATTGGACACATGGAACTTTTGGGACAATGCATATGTGTTATGTGTAACATCTAATTGGTTGTATTGTTACTAAACATATATTGAGATTTAAATTGTGGTTATATTTGCAATATTCAATTATAGTTGTCCCCACCAAACCCAGAAAATGGTACACAACACCTTCAGATGATCATGTTGCTTTTCCTTGCACAGAAAAGCTTCATGTACTTGATTTCTGCCAATCAAACTACTGTTACAGACCCAAGAGCAGGCCAGGCTGACTTGTTTTGGTCAGATGGTGACCCTAAACTACCGAATTCTGTAAACAAAGGAGAAATCACAGATCAAGCAGGACAAAGAGAGCTTTTAATACACCACAGGCACTATTCTTCTCAGTATGGTGCTGGATATTTTCATCCAGGAGAAGAGAAGGATAAAGGAAGGTAACAGAGAGGCATGATAGCTGCCTTCAAATATCTGAAGGACTATCATGCTCAAGACAGAGCAGACTTGTTTCTCTGTTGGTCCAGAGGACAGGACTTGATCTAACTGTTGGATAAAGCAAGGAAGTAGGTTTTGGCAATAAATAAATAAATATTTATTTATTTAACATCTATATGAAGCTGCTGGGAGAGATCATTCGGAGGCATGGAGTGCGGTGCCATCAGTATGCTGATGACACCCAGATATACTTCTCCATGTCTCGGTCGTCAGCTTCGACTTCAGATGGTGTCTCTCCTCTCAATGATTGTCTTAAAGCAGTAATGGACTGGGTGAGGAAAAACAAATTGAGAATGAATCCAGAAAAAATGGAGGTACTAACAGTTACGGGCCCGAAACCAGGTCTGGGAATACAACTTCCAATCCTGGATGGAACTACACTCTCCTCCAAGGACTGTCTTCGCAGTCTGGAGGGTGCTCCTGGGCCCATCGCTCCAGATGTCTAATCAGGTAAATGCGACGGTCAGGAGTGCCTGTTATCAACTTCGGCTGATACGCCAGCTGCGCCCTTTCCTGGAAATCAGGGACCTTGAAACTGTGGTACATGCGCTGGTAACCTCCTGTCTCGACTTCTGTAATGCGCTCTACATGGTGCTACCCTTGTGCTTGACTTGGAAACTTCAACTAGTTCAGAACATGGCAGCCAGGTTGATTTCTGGCGTTTCCAGAAGAGAGCATATGACACCTGTGTTAAAAGCTCTGCACTGGCTGCCTTTTAGTTTCCGAGCACAGTACAAGGTGTTGGTTATGACCTTTAAAGCCCTACATGGCTTGGGTCCAACTTACCTCCGGGACCGCCTCCTCCCATACAACCCTCCCCACACACTTCGGTCCTCTGGGAGGAATCTGTTACAACCTATGAAAACACGGCTGTTGGTGACCTCCCAGAGGGCCTTCTCTGCTACCACTCCCAGATTATGGAATGGCCTGCCAGACAAGATCCGTCTTATTACCACCTTAGACAGCTTCAAGAAAGCTGTCAAGACGGATCTTTTCCGGCAGGCCTTTCCCGAATAGCTATCCCAGCCCAAAGATTCGGCTGTCTTTTCCCTTGAGCTGCCATTGAATTATTCCATTTTTTTTCCTATTTTTAATTATTGTATGTTTTTTATCTTTTCTAATTTAATATTGTTTTAAGGGGTGGGTGGGTTAGGGTACTGATGTAATTATGGAGTTTTTATGCTGTAAGCCGCCCCGATTGCATTGCAAAGGGGTGGGATAGAAATAAATAAATATTGTTGTTGTTGTTGTTGTTGTTGTTAAATAAATAAATAGAATAAACTTTGTTAACAGGAAAAACTGCTCAATAACAGGCTGTCTTGGGAGACAGCTTGTTGTTGTTGCTGTTGCTCTGTGCTTTCAAGTTGTTTCTGCCTTATGGTAACTCTAAGGTGAACTTATCACAGGGTTTTCTAAGCAAGATTTATCCAGAGGACGTTTACCATTGCCTTCCTCTGGGGCAGGGAGTATGTGACTTGTCCTGTGGGTTTTCATGGCCCAGAGGGAATTTAAACCCTGGTCTCCTGGAGTACTAGTCCAGCACTCAAACCACTACATCACCCTGGCTTTTTGGGAGACAGCTAGCTGTTCTTTATTGGAAAGCTGTCTGGCCTTCAGTCAGGGATGCTGTAGTTACTGTTCATGGTCTCCAACAGCTTTCCCAGTGCTATCATTCTAGGATTCAGTTAAGCAGTTCCACACATGAGGTTGCAAGCCATTGAGTGTTGACTTATCCATCAAGAAATGAGTCAACTAATGTGATGGAAGGTATTTGGAAGCCATGGCACCCCAAAACACAATTTAGGTGCACGGATCAAGGCCTGTGGGGGTTGTGCTTGGTCCTGCATGACAAACCCCTTATAAACGTTGTGGAAAATTCCAGCCCCACTTAATCTCTGGGGCTTCTCAAAAACTGTGACATTTCAGAAAAGATCCAAACAGGAAAGAATTAGCCGAAGAAATGCCTTTCTTCTTGCGGCTGCCACAGCTGTGCCAGGAGTAAGCAAGCAGGCTCGCTGGCCGAGGGGCCACCCCCGTTTCCCCTCCCTCCCACCCCCAGGCTGCCTCTCTAAACACGCAGGGCTTACTTGGAAGATTAGGAGAGAACACAAAGGGGGGGAAAGCACCACAGAGTTCCTTTTGTAATGGGAGTGGGATTAAAGCATCAAGTGACTGGTTGCAGCTCACAAGTGGGTTTCAGGCTTCTTAGAGCACCGTGCCACTGTCAGGTCCAATCACCCACAAGCCACAAAGGTGGGAAGAGGTGGAGTGTAGAGCGTGCGGACAAAGAACCCCACCTGGACACATGCAAGGCCAAACGCCTCACATCCCAGGTGCAACACCAGAGCCAGCTTCCGTAAGTACCTCTGCAATCCATGCCTCCGTTAGGGTTCCCTTTTCTTAGACACTTTGTGTTTTTCACTGGTGTGTGGGTGGGTAAATGGACATCTTTGCTCTCTAAAGTGACTACCACTTTTGATTTTTGACTACCAGTTGTGATGTTCGACTATTATAAGAAGCATGCCTTGAAAACCAAATAATGCTGATCCTAGGTCACTGACCAAATAGATCTGGAACTATTTGGAAATGGCCAAGTGATTTACAGGAGATGGGCAAAGACTTGCAATTGTCTGCAGGAACAAAATGACAACCCACCCACCTGTGCCATTATGCTGCTGAAATGAATTCAGTTTGAAGTAGCCAAGGGTAGAGTTGTGTGGGGAAGACGGTGGGCTGTGTCACCTGAAACAAGTTCCTGCACTCAGAATTTTAAAAAATTCTAATGGTATGCCTTCCGCACCAGGCTCTAATCAGTGGATTCTGAGGCTCTAGTAAAACATAAATGGAAATGAAGTAGATCCCACAAACCTCAAGTCTGCTCACTGCTAGTCTCAGTGAACAGAGGGCGAAGCAGTCTGAGCCGCTCTTGCATTTTTCATAAGAGAGAACCTCAGCAGGTGCAGCTTCTCTTCTTGTCCATGCAGGTTGTGCTGTGCTCCAGCCACAATTATTCCATCTTGTACACCAGCATAAAGCTTGCCTTCCTATGCAGCTGGCCACAACAGTGTAAGGATGTGATTTTGAAATGCATATGTTGTGTTTACAAGTGAGCACCGTTTTGAGAGCTCTCTCCTCCCACACATCCACAAATCCACAAATTTGCACTGGCAAATATTTTTTTTTCCTTAAATGTACAAATCCAGAGGTCTGTTATTCTGTGTGACCTAAAGGGGATTCTGACTGCAAAGGTTGTTCATGGGAGGACAACCTTTTATTCTAGACTGTTGAGTTTGAAACAACAACCTCTGTACTCACCATTGTTCCATTTTGCAAAAACAACGCAGCTCTTGTGCAATTTGTTTGCCACATTTTAGACTGCAATCCATGTGCTGAGGGGGGAGAAAAAGAAATACAACTTTTAACCATAATGCCCATGTGTACTCAGAAATAAGTACCACTGAGTTTAATGCCATAGATATAGAATGGCAGCCTTAGACAATCTAGTGACAAAAGGCAAAAGGAAATTACGCCATGTTATTTGACCTTAGGATATGGACCTTTCCTTTTTTAAAAAAATGATGCACACCAGATGGTATGTCTGTCTGTATCATACCTGTATCATACTGTGTATCTCTGCATGGCCAACACAGCTACCCCTGAATGTGTTGCTGGTATCAGAGTTTATGTGGAATAGCTGAGCATTAGTGAATGTGGTCTTTACTAGCTGGTGTACTAGAGAACTTTTTGCTATTGAGGGAGATGTCTGGCAGGGGAAAAGAAAACAAGCCTATCATTACAACTGTATGAGAAGAATATCTGTCCATCTGTACAGTCCTCTTGATTCATACTTTCAGGTCCCTTCAGTTATAATTGAATTGTAATTTCAAAGTACTGTAATTGTAAACATTTTCTTGTCAATCGTGTTATGTATGCTTGTGGTTGTCCATGTGGATCCATTCTGGGCTCAGGTTGGCCAGATGCCAAAGGCAACAGAACTCTTGTATTGTTTGTCTGCCTGCCACCCTTTAGAGCAAAGCCATTTAGAATACCACCTGCTGGCATTCTCTCTTCTGTACACCTAGGCCAGTGGCAGGAGCCCTTGCCTCTGTTCAATTTGGCCATCCTAGTGGGCTGCACAGATTCTTCACAAAGGTGGAGTGATTTAATCTTTTCCACCTGAGATCCCAGTATTCCTGTCACAATTTAAGGTTGTCATCTGTTTCTATCTGCCCGTCTGTCTGTGAAATCTCCATCTTTGATATCACCCGGCATCATATGTAGAGAATGCCTTTTAGCACTACTGAATTCCACCCAGGAGGCATTCTAGCTTTATTGTGTACCCTCCTTCTACAATATTAACCTTGCAACAATTAGCAATATAGCAGAAAGACTGTTCTAGATTCAGAGGGATGGAATGGCACCCAAGGACATCTTAGACTTTATATATACTGTAGAAGAATTCATCAGTGTTATTTACACAGACAAGGGCTTGGAGTTTTCCATGTTTGGTAAAGATGTGTATTCTGCATTTGAGATGCATGAGGGGGCAAAAAATCTACCTGGGTGTACTGGAGGCAAGGAAAGGGGTTTCCATAATAAGGCATCCACACAATCAAGATCTCCTTACAGAACCAGTGAGTACTTGTGATCATTTCCTAGATCTATTCTGTATTTGTGGAACTGATGAAATAGGAAGCCATATCACCCCAGTTCAACCAGAACCCTCACCAACAGAAAACAAAACTACACAGAAACTGATATGTACACTGAGTATTGTAAAAGGAGCAATAGTTCTGATTTTGACACAAATTCTAGTTTTGCAGATGCCTGATGAAAAAGCATGTGAGTGGTTAAACATGTGAATTTTTATTTACCCTTTCTCTCCCCACCCCCTTCACGTACTCTCTCTCACACACACCTGTCCTCCTCAGATCTTGTACAAGCATCTTACTTTCATACAGTGACTCTGCCTGGAGGAATACAGGTAATAGCACATTTCCTTTAAAACAAGGCTCTTCATACTACCCAGTTATGGTCCTACGATTTCACTTCAGCTACCATGGCTCCATCCTGCAGAATCCTGGGATTGGCAGTTGAGGAAGGGGCATTTAGGATCCTCAGCCAAGGAGCTCCTCTCGTGCCTTTGACCAAACTATGAACCTCAGGATACCATAGGGTGAATGAGCCATGACAGCTACAGTGGAGTCATAGTGCTATAACTGTGAAGTGTGAAAGAGCCCATAGAGGAGGGGCAGTGAAGGTAGAAAAGATATAGCCTCTCTTTGTCTCTCCATAGAATATCCTATGTGACACATCATACAGAGAGAGCTGGAGGGGAGGACTGGACAAGATGTGCCCTTCAAAGTGTCCAGCTCTAGGTAACTTGTGCAAGAAAGCCAGGGTGCCATGGAGCCTGGTATAAGGGGTTTGGGGAGGACTGAAGCCCCCCCCCTCATGTTTTGGCAAAATTGGACCACCAAGACTCCTATGTAGTTGACACTTTTCAGGTGTTACCAATGTAGTAAATGTAAATTGAAAAGTGCATTAAATGACTACACAAGCCAGGCTATGCCAGCTTCCCACTGGCATATCCTAGCCATGAATCAGGCCCATGTCTCCCCCATTACCTCGACAAAACAGGCCGGAGTCCAGACAGGAACATTGGCCCATTGCTGCATTTGCCACCACCATATTCCTTGTGCTTCCAGCATTGAGGAAGCCAGCCACAACATGTGACAAAGGCCCCCTGCGTGTGACCAGTTCCACATGCTGTGGGTCCCCTTCCTGGACCGGGAAGGTGAAGAGCGACTGGCAGCTGGAGTGCTAGGCTGGCCTGCCCAGATGGGCTCCTGTAGACACATGGGCCCCACTCCATTTCCCCCCAGCATCAGTGGAATAAAGCAAGTATAAGGACTGCCCAGAGGCAGAACAGGGCAAATGCCCTGCCTCATATGGATGGCAGAGCTCTCAGATGGGGGCAAGCTGGAGTCAATTGCCTGTGTAGATAAGGCCTATGGAATGTTAGGGGAGCCATTGCATTGAGTCTTCCCAGGAATAATCAAGTCATCAAGTCTGCGTGAAATCTATTTTATGTGCACCTACTTGGGTGTAGTACATCCTAGGGGAGAGTGGTAGAGTTTGTTTGGCAAACCTGTTTGTGTTTAGATATTCCTAAGGCCGCTCTCCATTTCATACTTTTACTTGGAGAATGGAAAGCTTTTTTTTACTGTAACTGTCAGAATTCCCCTACTAGCACAGTCACTGAAAATGTTAGCTGTGAGACTTGGGAGGTTGTAGTGAAAAATCATTCTTTTCCAAGTAATAGGAGAAACAAATGTGTACTAATACTGAAATCAGGTTGTCAGTCATTTCATAAATAGGGAAGTGTGTGTGCAGCTCTAAATCATCAGTTGTCAGGTCTAATTTCACCCTGGAGCTATTCCCTCTGACAATCAGACTTCTCAACTTTTGTATGCCGTGCATTTTTAAAGTATGTTTGTTTTAAATGTTGTAAACCACTTTGAGTCCTGAGTTGGATAAAGATGGGATGATGATGATGATGATGATGAAGAAGTTCTGATTCTTAATAAATATTAAATATTTATTAACATCATCATCATCATCATCATCATTGCAGCTGTTGTTCAGTTCTTCGGCTTGTCTATTTAGGGCACCATACTGATTTGGCTAACATATGTGTTGAATGTGGCCCAGTCACTTGCATACCCAGAAAAATAGAATATTCTGTTACTGAGGTCCAAATATTACGTCCCTTTCAAATATTAAGTCCCTGACCAAATCAATCCCTGGACTAAATGTGATTGAGCTCTTCTCAAGTGGTGCCATAGAGAACTCCAATGAGCCTCCAAAGACCAAATGCTGTGACCATCTCAAATTACGCACATCCAACATTTTGTGCAGTTCAAGTTAAGGGCTTCCCTTTAGCAGTAGAGAACATGCTTTGCCTGCAAAAGATCCCAGGTTCAATCCGTGGCATCTCCTTGCAGGACTAAGTAAAACCCTGCCTGAAACCCCAGAGAGTAGATGGCAGTCAGTCAACAAACACTGGGCTAGGGAGGCTCAGTATAAGGCAGCTTCCCCTGTTTCTATTACATTACTTTCACTCCTGTATCTCAGTCCTCCAAATCCTGTAATAGAGATTTCTCTATATAAGCAGCTGTCTGCATCTATTCCCAGTGCAGGCACACATCCCTCTCTACACAGAAATACCTGACTGAGCTTGCTGTATTTAATTAGATCAGAGCTCTTTAGACCACCGATGGGAAACCTTTGCTGTCCAGATGGTTTGGACTACAGTCCCACATGATCCCTTATCTTTGGCCTGGTTGGCAGAGGCTTCTGGGAGATGAAGTCCAAAATATCTGGAGGGTCTAAAGTTCCCCATCCTTGCTTTATCCTTCACATTGGGTCCCATTTGGAAGAAAGGTGGGATATAAATTAAATAAATAAAATATAAATAAATTTATATATTAATGGGAATGAGCATTTGAATCTGGGGCTACTGGTACATGCACAATTCATTTCCTGTTATTATTGACGAATCAGTAAGAGCATGTTTAACTTGCCCGAGAGTGGGTTACAATACTATACAATATGTCTGCGACCTTCCTCCTATAACCCAGGTATGACCTTCATGGGACCTGATGTGGGCTGTCAATCCAAAAGGCTGGTCTGAAACACAGAGCAAGTGAGGGGAATGGTTGCCACTGAATTCAGTTGCTCTTAGGTTAAATCAGGATTGAGCAATGTGGCCATGTGGGCATTGCTGGATCAAAGCTGCCATCATCCAACACTAGCTATCCTGGCTAGGACTGATGAGAGTTGCAACCCAACATCTGGAAAGCCACATTTTCCCATACCCCTAGATTAGGTGGTAAATTAGCAGAGCATGCATTTCATTAGTATGCCATTACAGCCCATCTAGGAGAGAAGAGAGAGGCAGTTGTTCATGTGCATATTCTAATTTCTTCCATGGGGGTGAGGGAATCCTGTTGACTAACACTGAGGATCACTTGAGGAATCAAAATACTGTAAGTATCTGGCTACAGAATTCCAGTATGGCAACCACTGACCAGACTCACATTCTCTTGCTACTAAAACAGTCAGGTACCAAAGGATTATTTGGCAGGGTGGTGGCAGGGAAGAAGACGGACACTTCTTTCATATGCTTATTTGGGGCTTGAGCCATTCTTCACTGGTAGGCTGACTACTACACAACATCTTTATGGTATGTTTTTTGGCATGGCATGTTGGAATAAACTTCAAGCTGCTTTCAGCAAGCAAGTGGGTAGATATACAGGAACATAAACATTAGTACTTTGGGACAACTATTCATCACATTGAGCAATTCCAGGCAATGATGTAGCTGAGCCAGGAAATCCACCTCACAGGGGGGATATTATGAAACCTATGAGATGAAACATTGTGCCACAGACAGTGCTCTAGCGAGTTTCTAAATTAACTCTTTCTCTTTGGCAAGAGTCATTTGTGCACTTCTCTAGAATTTGGAGGATGGGAAGGGAGTTGGAAGAGGTCTTTCCCACCTCTTCATGTGCCTTAATTCTCCACCCCAGATGGGGAGAGCAAACCTGTGGTGCTCCAGTTATTGCACTACTGTGCCCATCATCTCTCACAATTGGCCTTTGTGGCTAGGATTTGCTGAGAGCTGGAGTCCAGCAACATCTGGAGGGCTACAAAAACCTGTCCCTGCTGTCCCCTCCCAGTATCCCATCTTCCAAGCACAGCAGTCCAGAGCAATGTTACAGAGCTTTGTGGGAAAGGCTCTTCAGAGGATCAAGATGCTTTAATGTTCCCTTTCATGTGTAAACTATCGCCTGGGCAACAGTCCAGCCCAGAGTTACAGTACTGATTAATAAACTACTTTTGTTATGCCTTTTCAATTCCCATGGCCCAATTTCCCACTCCATTAGATTCCCACCCCCCTATTTCCTTCATTCGCCTTTCCAATGTTACCTCTCCATTATTATGCCCATCTCCACGCCCGCCCCCCTATTATTCTTAAACTCCTTCTCTGCCTGTAAACAAGGCTCTTGGAAATCTGTTTGTGGTAGCAGTTGCATGCTCCATCCACAATAACAGCTGCTCTGGGTTTCCCAAGAAGTGTTAAGACACCAAATTGGTCAGTGGGGTGGTTTGTGATTGTTCTAAAACGCCTTATATGTCCATCTGTAATGTGATGTCCTAGTTTTCTGGAAGGAGCTGTGTTGTTATGTAAATCAGACAGACCCTGAGTCCTTTCAAACATTGAGAGGCATAATAAAAGCCATATTTTCTTGTAAGAAATTGTAGGCAAAGTAGACATACATAATCACGCAGGATAATGCAAAACCAGTCATTTTCCTTCTTTTCATGTGCAGTAACGTATACAGAGTCCCCCCCCCCCCATATTCCCTTGTTGATAATCTATGAAGGGCCATGTGCTGGGGGCAACAAGGATCAAAACCAGTGTTGGGCAGAGCCAGAGCCAAAGCCAACTATTAACAGGACCACCCTTTTCTTTCCATTTCTGACACCCCTCTCTTTCTTTGCCTGTTTCTTTCTCCATTTGTCTCCTCACTTCCCTCCCTATCTAGTGAGCTGCTGGGGAAGGAATATAACTCTTGCTAAAGGTCAGGAGTACTGAGTCCTCCAGAGGGCTTTGGGAATGAGGCCGAGGCCTGCAAGTTGCCTACTCCTGAGAAACGTTTTCCACAATACATTCCTTATCAAAAGAATCTGTGCAGGGAAGACTCAGGCTGCAAGTGGGCCTAAATCAACATTCCTCGCTAATCTGGGATGGCCACCTGGAGGCTGTACTCCCGCATCCTTTCCTGAAGTTATAGACGATACATGTTTACCCAGTTTGTCCCATTCCCTTGCTCACCAGGACTGGTTTAGCCTTTCTGTGGCTCCTCCTTCTCCCTCATTGGGCCTTCAGTCTCATTTGTTTCTAGCAGGCCTTGTGATGACAGTGACATACACATACCGTGTCGCTGATGCACGCCTGGGCACCTTCTCCCAGCTCCTGCTCCGATGGAAAGGAAGCATCTACAAGCTCCTCTATTGCGAGTTCTTCATCTTCATCTCCTTCTACTTTGGCATCAGCCTCGTCTACAGGTGAGCCTCAGTATTTTGGCTAAGCCCAGAGAGATTCTCTCTTTCTGCAGGACCACTAGAAATGGGACCAACCTTAGCATCAAAATGTCCCCATTTAGCAGGTACAGCTTGAATAATCTTCTGCTGTTCCACTTTTTCAGCTGCTTTTAAAATGCCCCGGTTTCTCTCTCCTCCCACTCTCCACCTTTGTCCTCAGCTTACTTCAGCTGCTATGTACTGAGTTGACAATGCAAAAGTTGTTTTCGGTCAATTCATGGGGTGGGGGTTGAGGAGAGGACCGGGAAGTATCTTACCCTTCCCTGTAGGCTTGCGCAAAAACAAACTGCTGCAGCCTCTCCTAGCTTCTGTGCTCTTCCTCCTCAATAACTTTTGCCACCCTGACCACACTTTGATGTTGCTTGGCCCCATTTGTCCTGGTGTTCATCTGTGAAATGTTGGACAATATGAACAACAACCACTACACTTTAGGTAGGGCACATATGACTTCTGCAAATACATGCTGGCTGACCACAATGCAACAGACAGACAGACATAGTATTGTTAAGTATGCCTTTGATATTTAGTCTGTATATAATATTTTAACTTTGTTTTGTGTTTTAACTGTACTCTTCATTCAATATTACTATGAGGCATTTTGGGTCCCATTTCTGGGTGGGAGGTGAGCTGTAAATCCAAGAAATAAATAATAAATAAACATCTCATCCATCTGCAGCTAACGGAGAGACAAGAAGGAAACAGTGCCTCTGCCCCTTCTCTTTAGTGCTGGCTAGGGCTGCTGGTAGTTACCGTTCAATAACATCTGAAGGGCTATGTGACGTCCTACCCCTGGACTAGTTACTAGATCTAAATCTCACCTTCCAGGAATAATTTGAGGAAACAACAAGTGGGGCCAGCCCCTTTCCAAAAAAATACTTACCAGACATCTTGCGTAGAAAAATGGCATAGCTTCAAGCACCACAGCAAAGCAAATGGTGAAATAATCATAGTACTGTAGATAAATGCCTTGATTTAGAAGTTTTCCTGTTCTTTTGAAAGGCATCAGACTTGTATGTTTTTAAATAAAGGAGATTTCTCTTCTTTCTCCAAATCTCTAGAGCAGTGGTTCTTAACCTTTTCTTTACTAGGGACCCCCTTTACATACCTTTTGTTGCTGTGGGCCCCCAAGGCTTAACTCAAGATTTAAAACCCTAATAACAATAATACCTGATAATAATAATATAATTACACCATCCATTAAACCTTCCCTCAGAGGCACTGGAGGGAGAGGGAAGATTTTTCTCTTACTTATTTCTGCAAGTTGGTGGCTCGAGTGGATTGAATGGCAATATGCAGGCCAAGTCAGCCTTTGCCTTGGCTTCTGTCATGTGGCCACTCCACTGCAAGTAGCCTTCGTCAACCTCCAGAACACAGGTTAAGAATCACTACTCTAGAGAAACAGCAGGAGCTAGTTAAGCTGTGGGAGGGAGGAAAGGAAAGAGTGAGGCAGCAAGCTCTCTAGCCAGCAGGCCAGAAGTCAAACACATCTAATTGACTAGCCAAGACATCTTCAAATTAAGATGGGCAAGGGACGCTTTCCCAGATGATCTCCCTCTACAGTTCAACCAGTGGTTCTCAACCTGTGGGTCCCCAGATGTTGTAGGACTACACTTCTCAGAATCCCTCACTATTGACTTTGCTGTCTGGAGTTTCTGGGAACTGTAGTCCAACAACTTTCCTCACCCAAACATCATTCTGTGAATGGATTCAGCCACAATTGCAAGAGAAGACAAAGGACCAAGGCAACAACCTGTAAGATTTGCCCATGAGCCTCATTTTGGTCTCTAAAGCCAAGTAGGTAAAATATGTGTGTTTCCCATTCAACAGCTTGTTCTCTGCCATTTGACAGCTATTCCAACAAATTAAAAATGTTAAAGAAAAGCAGAGCTAAGAAAACTTACTTTTTGGACTGCCACTCTCAGAATACTCCAGCCAGTAGCCATGCTGGCTTGGGAATTCTGGAAATTGCAGTGCAAAATGTAACTTTTTTGAGCTATGTAGAAAAGCACACAGCTTAAATGTCCAAAGGTTACAGACTCCTACTTCCAAAGGAATAGGGAATGAGGGTGGGGGGAATCAATAGAAGGATATTCTGTTAGCATATCCTCCAACATTTCATAGGCGGCCAAGCAACACCAAAGCATGAGCAAGATCAGAAAGGTTATTAATGAGGAAGTGCACCCAAGGTAGGAGAGGCTGCAGCAGTTTGCTTTTCCCTGAGCCTACTGGGAAGGCCAAGGTTCCGCCCCTTCCTCTCCTCTGCTTGCTGTTGAGTCAGTTCAACTACCGTAAGTTCACAGTAACTGAAGTAAGCTGAAAAGAAATGGAAAAAATGGGAGGGGAGGAGCAGAGAGAAAACTGAACATTTTGAAAGTAGCTGAAAAAGTGGGGTGATGAAGGATTAATCAGGACTGTCCCTGCCAAATTAGGATAGTTGAAGGGGGAGTGTACAGTTGGCTCTCCATATCCACAGGTTCTGCCTCCATGAATTCAACTAACCACAGGGGAGTGGGAGGGGGGTCCAAAAAGCAAACATTTTATATAAGGGGCACCATTTTACTTTGCCATTATATATAATGGGACTTGATCATCCACGGATTTGGGTATCCACAGGGAGTCTTGGAACCAAAACCCCAGCGAATACAAAGAGTCCACTGTGGACTTTTTCAGGCAGAACTTACTGCACAAGAAGACTCCGGAACAGTTACGACGCTGTTGCGTGGCAGGGAGTCCGTTTCAGACGCCGCCGTCCCTCTCTCGGCATTGTCCATGACTGTTCTGGGTAAGATTGAAGGCAGCCATGCCATTTTTTATTCACGGAGAAGTTCCGTGAGTAAAAAATGGCGCGGCTGCCTTCAATCATACCCGGAACAGTCACAGACAATGCCAAGAGAGGGACAGCGTCATCTGAAACAGACCCCCTGCCGCACAACAGTGTCATAACTGTTCCGGAGTCTTCTTGCACGGTAAGTCTTGTCTGAAAAAGTCCCGTATGTGCCTTCAAGTCGTCTGTCAACTTATGGCAACTCCATGAATTCCATAGGGTTTTCTTAGGCAAGGCATACTCAGAGGTGGTTTTGTCAGTTCCTTCCCCTGAAATATAGTCTATAGCACCTGGTATTCATTGGTGGTCTCCCATCCAAGTACTAACCAGGGCTGACCCTGCTTAGCTTCCAAGATCAGGCAGGCTGTGGTGCCTTAAGGTATTTAGCCCCTAGATGTGTTAGCATTACCTCATAACTCTCTATTAAGAGAGGAAGTCATGTCCGCAGTCACAAACTTTGATCCCCATTTCCCTCAACATATGCATTATTCTAGAGGCTGTTAAGGTCTCCTCACCCCATAGAAGGGGTACAATTTTTTTAAAACCATGCCACACCTCAAGTCTTATTTATATTTATATTCATATTTATATAACTTAAATGATTAAAAAACCCAAATTAAGGACTTTATCAAACCACCCTCCATAAACATTATTTTGCTGGCATATTTTCAAACACTTTTATGCTGGCAAAAGACCACACACACACACACACACACACACACCAGACCTTACCTTGAGTCATGTCAAAAGGCAGCCCCGTCAGTAATGGAGCACGGATAGAGCTCTGTTTACTTCCAGGTTCCAAATCTCACCAACTCCCATGAGAAGATGTAAGTGCAGCAAATTTAAAAGTGAAAACAACCCCCTCCCTGCATAAAACATACACACAAGCACATAAACGTACTTTAAAAGTCCCAAGTACACCCGGGGGGGTCATAAAAAGAGCATCCCCTACCTGGCATTCGTGATCTCAACTGGAAGTGTTTGCCCATTGACACTGTATTCACGTGAGCACAATGGCACAAGGATTCAAACGCTGGTAATGCCGGCAACAAAATGCCATGGCAGATCTATTGATGGCTTGGGCCATCAATAAAATTAGATCAGCTTTTTAACAGTACACGATCACGAAAGGACAACATCGTATGGTATGCACGCCCTTTCATGATTATTAGGCGTCCTTATGATGCTGTATTTGCCACATCTAATAAAGTCCTAAATAGTTACAAAAGTTGTGGTTGTGTGTCCTGTCTTGCATTGGAGCAATATAGCAAGGACATACACAGCCATCAAACATTGTTTTAAGAAGCTAAGAACAAAACAAATAGTTCACAAAGGGATGCAGGTATGAGCAGTGCTAGGACTGGGGATTGTAGTAATATTACTTTCCACTAGGAACTTCAGGGATAATAGCTGATAGGACTCAGTGAACAACTATATCCCACATAATAAACCACAATTGAATATGCTGTCATAAAGATTACCATTTTTCTCAAGTACAAAGCCTTTTGAGTCGTCAGATAAAAAGGTGAAATGTTCACAACAGCAATTTTACTTCAAGAGAAGACACGGGGGCTTACCACACTCCAAAGAAAAGTAGCAAAGAAGCAGTAACATTCCATCTTCCCTGCTGCCTTACTGCATAACATCGGCATTCTTCCAGCATTCTTTTTTCCGGTCCCGTGGGGGACTGAGGTAAAACCGTGCCTTTTTGCTAATGAGTTTTTCTGGTTAGCAAAAAGACATGGTTTTACCTTGGTCTCCCACAGGACCGAAATGAAAAAATGACAACGTCATGAGGTAAGTAACAGGAAAGATGGAACATTCCTGTTGCTTTGCTGCTTTTCTTCAGAGTGTGGTAAGCCCCACTGGAACTGCACAGAGTAAATCAAAATATATGTGCATTTTTTGCCCTCTGCAAAGACAATTATTTTAAAAATAAAATAAAAACCACTGGGTGTGCAGGAAGATCCTCCATGAGCATTCTAGCATTGGCCATCACAAGAAATCCCCCTTGCTGTTTTGAAATTGGGAATACCCTCCTGTGTTTCCATTCCAGGTTGATTCTGAATGAGAGCCAAAGGCTGATGTTCGAGAAACTGGCCCTGTACTGTAATAGTTATGCTGAACTGATACCTGTGTCCTTTGTGCTTGGTAAGGAATGCAAATATTAAGAGAACACTGTGAAATTTTGGCCTTTGTTTTGTTTTATTTGTCATATTAATAACAACAGCCAGAACCAAAGCATTTGGATGCTTGAGGAATGAAAACTAAAGTGTCCCCATCCTCCCCTGGGCTTTGTTTTAAATTGAATACATAATTAAATAATAGATTCTCTGTCCCCCTTTAAGGAAGTCAGTGGAAGTGACTGCCTTGGAAGGTATGCTGTGCTGGATTTATTTTCAGTTCACCCTCTCTTGTGGGTTCATTTCACATGAGCTTCGCCAGAAATTGAATATCTTACTCTCCAACTGTTCTGATTTTGCAGGGACTGTCCTGATTAATCCTGTCATCCCATCCCACTTTTCTAGCTACTTTTGAAATGTTCTGCTTTCTCTCTCCTCTTCTCACTTTCCACCTTTGTGCTCAGCTTATTTCAGTTGCTGCAAACTGAGTTCAAAGAGCAAAACTACTTTGCATGCAAGTCCTCAGGAGAGAAAGAAGAGAGGGGGCAGAGTCTTGCCCTTCCTAGTAGGTTCAGGCAAAAGCAAACTGCTGCAGCCTCTCCTAGCTTGTGTGCTCTTCCTCATTAATAACTTTTGCCACCTTGATCACATTCTGATGCTGCTTTGTCACACATGTCCTGGGGCCCATCTACACAAGGGGAAAAAATCCAAAGTACCTCGTAGTATTGGCATCTCGCAGCAGCAGTGACATGTCTAAATGTTTTTTCTGGCCTCGGAAGCCCCCATAAGCATTCTTGATGGTGGCTGCAACTGATTTACTCGTGTTAGTTCTTCACCACCGCCGTTGTTGTTTTTTTAAAGTCATCCCAACATGTGCTGGTGCAATAGAGTGATTTTCGAATTTTATAGGATAGCAAAAGAGAAAATATTCATCCTGTTTTATCATCTTAGCGAGTGATCGCTAAGCCAAAAATCCAATATGGTGACAGTGGGCACTTGCCCTGCTGGCAAGCCCTGCCCCCACTCTTGCCCAGACAATCAGTTTCCCTTCAAATTTTTTGTTGTTCAATAGTCCAAAAGAGGAGGAATGCGCACCTCCCCTTTCAGTTTTTGAAAAAGTACAGGAAAATCTATGAAGGCTTTTACCTAATTGTTTTTGCCGTTTTGGGCCCCCTCCTTCCGAATAGTGTGGATTGGTGAATTCCATGAGGGGTATTTTCACCATTTAGACGGGCCCCTGGTTTTCATCTGTGAAATCTTGGAGGGTATGGAATATCCGTGTATGAATTACTTTTTTAAAAAAGTCAGGGGTGGCCAAACTGTGGACCTGGGATTATGTTCAACTTCCCAATACTGCTTTTGTGGCCCTCAACTCCACCAGATTGGCTTCTTTTTTTCCCTTTTTTTTTTTTTTTTTTTACCAAAAGAGTGAGGAAAAGGATGAATTATCTTTCTAGAAGCAGCAATTCACTTTTTAAACAGGTTGCAAAACACAACAGGGACTTCTGGCCTCTTACAGTGTTTTCTCTCTCCTTTATTCCTTTTTTTTTTGAGGAAGGGGGTAGTCTATTATGCAAAACCCTTGTGTCCATGGAAAAGGTCCAAGCGTGTACCAGACTTACAGTGGGGAATTATAGCAACTCGTTAGCAATGCGGGAGGCTGCATAATGTATGAGATCTTTTAACCTATGTATACCAGTGGAGCCTAGGAGAAACACTGATCCAGAGACCCAAAATAACCTGAAGAAGCCTTATTGAACTGTTTAAACTGCATTCACACACACATACATTCTCTGGCACACACACAAGACAATCAGAATAAGGCAGGAAATAGAAGGAAGATTAGACTGAGGCTTTGAGGCTATACTCCACCTGATCCTAAAGTGGAGAATTCCTCCTGAGTAGCTGCAGCGAATGCACCAAAACAGGGGTGGGCAGAACTAGAGCAGGAAGTTAAGAATTACAGAAGCGGGAAGCGCCTGTCTTGTCAAGATGCCAGCCCGGGGTTTGAGAAGCATTAAGGGATTTGAGAAGAGGGGCAAAAGGGGGAAGGCAGATTAGACTGGCGTGGAGTTCAGGGCAAGGGGGTCTGAATGCAACAAACTGATTTTTCCAGGGATTTTTATAGGAAAAATCCCTTTGAAGGTGCAATCTAGATGAAGGAAACATTTACCTTCAGATGGTTCCCAACAACTGAAACAAAGGATTCCTGGATAAACCAGGAACTGGTAGATAGGTGTATCTTTAGATCTGGTGGTTAACAGACAACCTCCCATTTGAGTTGTACATATGCAGATAATTAGCATGGCAAGAAGCAGGAAGAACCTTTTCCTACTTCAAAGGGTTATCGCTGTTTATGCCAAAAGGTGTGAATGTTGGAGAATTCACTAGGCTCCTTCCTGGCTAATACTACTCCTCTGTGTTTTTCCCATCAGCCCTTGAAAAGCCCAAGTTAGCCAAATTGATATCAAACTATTGCCAATTATAAATGAACCAAGGTGGGGGATGCTGGAATCTGTTTTAGCAGAAAATAGGTCTTGTTACAGTCTGTGTGGCCCTAGAGGCAGAAAAATGGCTCCCAGTACCACCAAAGTTGCCTACCCATGATTTAAGTCTACAGAAGCTTGGGGGAAACAAAGATAAGCAGGCTATGATGTTGTCATTATTGTAATTTATAGAATATATAATTTGCCTTTTAATCTGTAGAATTGTATAAATTAAAATGAGCACCAAATGTCTTTCTGTTTCACACAAAGCCAGGCACCTTTGCAACAAGTCCTTGTCACTAACGTTTTTACTAAACAATGGTGGCAGCTATTAGTGTCAAGCTTTTATTCCTCAAAGCAGTGTAATTTAATAAAACTGAAGTATATTGTGTGTGTGTGCATATATGTGTGCCTTCAAGTCACCTATCGACTTGTGGCAACCCCATGAATTTCATAGGGTTTTGACATCCATTGTAAAATCAGCAAATTTCAAAGATGTTAATAACAATACACAAAATTCTGTATTAACAAATTATTAAAGATTTTTAGCTTTAATATTATCAGTGAAGTTTGTTAGCCAGTGAGCAGTTTTCAGTAGGAATAATAATGAGGATGATGCTATTCGTAGTAGTTTTACTGCTTCTACTACTTTGTGTGTATGTGCCTTCAAGTCACCTGTCAACTTATGGCAACCTGATGAATTCCATAGAGTTTTCTTAGGCAAGGAATACTCAAGAGGTGGGTTTGCCAATGCCTTCCTTTGAAATATAGCCTACAACATCTGGAATTCATTGGTGGTTTCCCATCCAAGTACTAACCAGGGATAACCCTGCTTAGCCTCTAAGATCAGATAGCATCTGGAGCGTTTAGGTGGTTCTCAACCTGTGGGTCTCCAAATGATGTTGGACTACAGTTCCCAGAATCCATCACTATTGGCTTTGCTGTCTGGAGTTTCTGGGAACTGTAGTCCAACAACAACTGGAGCCCCACAGGTTGAGAACCACTGCTTTAGGGTATTTAGGCAGAGCTGAAGTATATCACACCCTCCAACATTTCAGAGATGAAAAACAGGACATATGTGGCCAAGCAACATCAGAGTGTGTTCAAGATGACAAAAGTTATTAATGAAGAAGAACACATAATCTAGGAGAGGCTGCAGCAGTTTGCTTTTGCCTGAGCCCATTGGGATGGCAAGATTCCACTTCCTCTTTGCCTTTCCCTTCTGCTGAGTTAATTGAGGACAAACTACTTTTCCGCTTTGAACTCAGTCTGCGGAAATTGAAGTAAGCTGAGGACAAGAGAGGAAATGAGAGGAGGAGAGTGAAACTGGGACATTTTCAAAGCAGTTGAAAAAGAAGGGAGAGAGAGGATTAATTGGGACTGTCCCTGCTAAGCTGGGACAGTTTGATAGCATGGTATTTGCTGCATTGCTTCCTTAAAATGTAGCTGAAGGAAGATGAAGGATAGAGGCAATATAGATAGTCCTACAAACAGCTCTTTTGCCTTTCTTTTTGGCAATTTTGTCTGGGCTTTTCCACAGTGGTCTCCCATATGAGAAGATGACAAGGGATGGCAGTTACTTTTCTAACCAAGTCCCATTAAGTAAGAGAAAGGTGGGGATCTATCTCACAACAGCTGGTTCTTAGTAGGTCTCACAAATGAGGATCTCACAAACTACTGACAAGGCAGTTAGCTCATGAGCCATCAAGTGTCAAGCAAGAATATTTGGTTTCCAAAGAACCTCTGCTTTCTTCCTTTGCAAAGGAGAGGCTACTCAGAGCCAGCCCTAACATTAATCAGGGCTAGGCAGCAGATCTGGGATTTCTTCAGAGGACAGCAACACACTAGCTACTTCTTTTGTTGTTACTGTATTTTTACTGCCTGGAAGTGGGAGTGGTGCTTGAGGGATTGTCTTTGGTGTGCAGCAGGGGAAAAGTACCATTCGCTACCCTGTCTTGGGACTTTATCAGATGTGGCAAAAAACGCATCAGAAGAACGTGACAATAACAAGAACAGACAATATTACCAGATGACATCATCCTTCAGCTCTTCCAGGGGTGTAGCATGAACGTGTCCCTTTTTATTGACGGCTTAGCCCGTCAATAAAAAAGAGATGCCTTATTCACACCCATTCTATGCCCCAGGAACAGCTGAGGTCATGGGCATCTGGTAATGTCACCCTTTGTGTTCTCATCCCATTCTTCTGACATGATTTGGGATACGTTTTGGGATACAGTTTTGTGCCGTGTTTCCCCACGTCTGATGTAGTCCTTGGACTCATCCAGTGGCTAGTTTTTGTAGTCAGAGATAAATGTGAAAGTGTGCAGACAACACCTTGTGAGTATTCAAAAACAGCTTGTTAATCAGACTTCTAGTGTTGCTGCTGTTGCGGGGGGTGGGGGCAAGCGTGCATATTTCTTCAAGTGAAAGCCAGTGATTTCCATGTCAAGCATACAGTGAATCCTCTTCAGGTCTTATTGTAGGCTTTAAAGGGGCTATCCAGGCTGCTGAACTCTATTCCTAAAGCAGGTTGAGCACCTTGGGTGTCTCATTTAAAGTCTGGAATAAAACCCAGAGTAGATTCACTGTGCCCACTGACATGGAAACAACCGGCTGCCAATGGCACTCTCTTTTCTTCTACCGCTCCATGCCAAATTTTGCCCACATAAATATGCACAGTTTTGGCTGAATACAATGTTGGTCCCAACCTATTGAAAGGAATGGGATTTATTAGCCAGCACCACTGATGATTTGAGTTCCATTGATTTAAATGGGTATGTTCTAGTTGAGGTTAACATTAGGTTTAACCTTCTACTTTTTATTATTCGCTTTGTGAAGAGATTTTGGGCCTTCACCCCACTCCCATTAGATTACAGCCGGCCCTCTGTATCCACAGATTCTGCATCCACAGATTCAACCATCCATGACTTGGAAATATCCCACCACCCCCAACAAAAAAAATTCCCAAACGCCAACCTTGATTTTGCCATTTTAAATAAGGCACACCATATTACTATGCCATTGTATATAATGGTACTTGAGCATTCACGGGTTTTGGTATCCATGGAGGGTCCTGGAGCCAAACCCAAGCAGATACCAAGGGCCCACTGTACATTGGTAGAGAACCAACCACAGAAACAGGACAATTAAAGAAAGATTGGATACATGATAGATGCCCACAGGTAATAGACAATGCTTCTGGTATAACTGACTGTCCCATTTCCATTCTAGGCTTTTATGTTACCTTAGTGGTGTCCCGCTGGTGGGGACAGTACGAGAGCATCCCATGGCCTGATCGTATTATGAACCTGGTCTCCAGTAGTGTGGACGGGAGGGACGAGTATGGGCGCCTTCTGCGGCGCACACTGATGCGCTACATCAATCTGCTGAGTGTGCTCATCTTGCGCTCTGTCAGCACTGCTGTCTTCAAGCGGTTTCCCAGCATAGACCATATTGTGACAGCAGGTACGAGACATGATGCTCATGACCTACAAAATCCATTGGAAGCAGGTTTACTCTTTTGCGTTGCAAATAAAGATACGCATGGTGATTTCAACATCTGTAGTGGGCCATTTGCTGCCTTTCTGATATGTTGGAGTACAGTTTCCATCATATTCAGCCAGTATGGCCAATATAGTGGTGAGGATGAAAGGAGTAGTACTCCAGCATACCTGGAGGATAACAGATTGGAGAAGGCTGGCTTATCAAGATGTCAAAAACGGAGCTCATGTGTTCCCAAAATACAACAGTGCAGCCCACCTGCCTACCTTCCACCCCTGGTTTAAAGGTTCAGCCATCTAGGCCATTTAAAACATTTATGGGACTTAACCCGCAAGGGATACTGAGTTTTGGGGGTCAGTAAGATAGCAGGATTAGGGGACGGAGGGTGTGTCTCTCTGGAAATCTGATGCAGAGTGTTTGATTGTCTCTTAGAGAGTTTCAGCAGTGCCTCCACCTACGTCCAATCTGTAGATTTGTAAGACAAGCAAAACACCAGAAACCAGAAGCCACCAGTGACCTTCTTCAAAAGGAAATGAAACTTAGGGAAGTGGTGCACACTTGTGACTTTTTCATTACTCAGAAAGTCGGGAGAGCATGAAATTCTCACTCTGTTGTTCTTCAAAAGCTACACGCTCTATTATTTTTCACACAAAATAGTCTATATTGTATCACATAAACACACACACACACACCTACGTGTATGTCACACATGGAGACACCCCCTGTGTGTGGAAGGGTGAATGCACCTCTTATCTCCTTCCATTATGGGCTTTTACTATTCAAATCATCCCAGAATGATCATGTCCCAAAATGCAATCATCATATACAATGGTGGTAACTGTGCAGCCCTCCAGATGGGACACAGTTCCCCGCATTCTCCACACTGGCTATGCTGGCTATGGCTGCTGAAAGTTGCAACCCAACAACCTTTGGAGGACTGCATGATTCTTACCCCTGTTCTAAGGACTTTATCAGAGTTGGCAAAAATCACATGATTATGACATCACAGTAGTGCAAATGGCTCCCATTATCACATGACGTCGGCCTCACGTGATCAATACATGCTCCAGCCACAAATAAGGTGTCATTTTTCACTGATGGGACAAGCCATCAATAGCTCTCAATATCACTTTTTTCCTGGTACTGAAGAGCATGCGAAAACATGTCCCGATGTAATCACGAGATTACGGTGTGAATGGATGGTCCTTTCCCCCTCCCCTTTCCCAGAGAGAAAACATATGGGTGAGAATGTGAAAACTGTCCACATGATGCTCTTTTTATGAACTGTCTCATTTTGTTTACACATTTTAGGATTGTTTAAGTGTTTGTGTGTTCATTTATTTTGTAAATTCAGGGGTTTGGGGAGTTTTTAAGCATGCTTGCATCTTCTCACAAGAACCACTGAAATCTCACCCATTTATTATTTAATAATAATCCTGTTATTAAAGTGCTAGTGGTGGCTGTGCAATAATTCCATGGTGGTTGTATTGCACCATTACAGTGATGTGCAATAACAAGTGTAATTATGCCACTATGTTTCTGCTTTCTGCAATAATGGAATTAACAGCATTTTTAGCCGCTAGTCTGATAAAGTCCTAACAATAAGCTCCCACTGAGACACATCATCTGAATATCCTGGGCTATTAATATTCCTTTGTTAATAGTCCAAACACTTTGGTCAGATGTTGCCTTAAGGCAGAGCTACAGCCATAGTCCTGTTCACAGGAATCCGTTAGCGAAAACAGTCACAATAGCACTATAACCGTACTACTGTATACCACTTCTCTCTAGTCTATGGCACAATTGGTTGAATGCTGGCATGTGCTGTGGTCATCCTGCAGTTTCCCTTTTGTGTAATTCCAGGCAGGCAATCAAAACCTTGAGACTTACTGAGCCCTTGGTGTGCCACTGCGCATGGCAATTGGGTTGCATTCTGTTTGATGGGTCACCAGTTGTTCAGGCCTACACTGGAGATGTTTCTTTGGCAGATGATTTCTTCCAACAAGCTCAGGAGTTACATCAACCTTTGCTGATTTATTTGCTTACTTTGTAAATCTTTATGAAAGAGGTCACCAAAATAACTAACAGACTTTTCTTGGTGTGAACCTTTTTGTAAACATTTGCCTTGAAGGACAGGATAACTACTATTTATGAATAAGTAACAAATGCAGTAAACATAAACAACCCTAACAATGCAATCCTTTATGTGTATACTCATGATCTCTGGCTTTTCTTCACAATTGAAGATTCAGGAAGGACTCACCCCAAGCTTTCTGCAAGTGCACTGATGACTAAAAAGTCCAATCTGAGATAAACAAGTCTGGTTGCAGAAAGCACAGAAGAAGGTCTCCTTGGGTAATGTTTCCGGGTTGTGATTCTTTCTGCGTTGTCGTTTCTCTTCAAGACTTGTTCGGCGTGAGTTCTCAAATAAGGCTGCAGCATTGTGGATAGTGCGTCTCCATGCCTCCCGATGTGAGGCCAGGGCGGACCACTGTTGGTGATCAGTTTGGCATTTATATACGTTACCGTACTGATGGTAGCTTGTTTAACTTAAGCCGTCTGAGGGCTTGCACTAAGACTCTAAACTATCCAGTCTGTGAGCTGCTCTTCACTGATGATGCTGCCCTTGTTGCCCATACAAAAGCAGCTCTGCAGCGCCTAACATACTCATGATAACACCTTGTCAATAGGCTTATTCCCCCAAAAGTGGGCATAGACTGTAGCCCAAAACATCAAATATGTAAGACAGTCATTTTAGGAAAGGAAAGGAAAACAAAGCAAAGCAAGATAGGTGGATCTCAGTCCTATATACACATACCTGGGAGGTGTATGTGTGTGTGCGTGTGCATGCGCGTGTGTGCACGTTCAAGTC
Source organism: Gambelia wislizenii (assembly GCA_030847615.1). Taxonomy (NCBI): domain Eukaryota; kingdom Metazoa; phylum Chordata; class Lepidosauria; order Squamata; family Crotaphytidae; genus Gambelia; species Gambelia wislizenii. Next base: position 344,694,297 of record JAUMIR010000001.1, read on the forward strand.
ACTTGTCCGCAACCCCATGGATTCCATAGGGCTTTCTTAAGCAAGGAATCCTCAGAGGTGGTTTTGTCAATTTCTTCCTCTGAAATATAGCCTACAACACCTGGTATGTATTGGGGGCCTCCCATCCATTACTAACCAGGTCTGACCCTGCTTGACTTCCAAGATCAGTGTTTAGGGTCTGTAGCACCACTGAATTCAGTGGGAATTACTCCTGAGAAAATGTGCACAAGATTACACTGGCCTAGTAGGGACTACAAGAAGCAGGCCCCCCTCTCCCCTGCCAAAAAAACACCCCATGGTATAAACAGGAACAGATTAGTTGCTAGTTAAACATTATAAAACTTTCATACAACGAAGTGGCAAAGAGAAGAGGTAACAGCACCACTGCAATTGAAACAGCAGCCCTCTTGTTCTGTTATGAAGATACCAGGCTACCCTGCCATCTGCTGGAGAAATGACTCACAACCACGGGTGCTGATTATGGGAACGGAGGCAAAGAATTACAGCAATTTCTCTTTAAAACATAGGAGCCCTCCTGATGTGTGTGCAAGAGGGTCATTTTGCACATGTAACCCCTCTCTCCCTCTAGTTGTGCATCACAAATGTTGCCATAACCAGTAGTGCAAAAGAACAGTACCAGTAGATGCCTAAGTTTGGAGAGGGCAGGGCAGGGAGGGTTGGTAGCTTTGCTGGGATAATTCAGGCCATTAAAATATATCTCTTGCTCAATGGGTGCTTCCATGCTGGAGTCACAGCTTGGTAGCTTTGTGCAATTCGAGAGCTCCACACACCTTATCCATATTGTTTTTGTTCCTATTGTTTGGTTTCATTTATTTTAGTGAAGGCGTGGAGAGTTGGGGGGCTTCAAGATGTTATTAAACTGCAGCTCCCAGCATTCCTCACTAGTGACCATGGTGACTAAGGATGCTTGGAGCAGCAGTCCAGGAATATCTGGAGGACCACATGATTCCTACTCCATGTAAGTGGAAGGAGGCACACAAAACATAGATTCAATCCATTTGTTAAAGAATCCCATCCCTTTGCTCCATGGGGGGATCATCATTGAGACTGGCTGTAGACATGGAACTTCTTTATAGCTGTGATTAATTCCATGACACCTTGTGGATGTATTGGACTATAGACTCATCATGCTCAGACAAACAGTGGCACATGCTGGTTGAGGATTATGGGTTTTGTAGTCTCCAGCCACCTCTAGAGAGTGCCACTTTGAAGAATGCTGGTCCAGATGGTGTAGCAACAGCAAGAGATCCACCATAGAGATGCTGGTCCCTCGTGTAAGTGTTAACATCTACATGTCTTTGCTTTCTGCCACAACACCTGAAATCTGCACATCTTTGCTGTATCAGTGCCAGCCGCCAGCATTGTTCCTCTGCTGTGATTTGTCATAATTCCATGAACATTGCTGACTGAAAGAGAGCTCCCTAATTTGTTTTCTAGTTGGCCCTTAGGAGGTATGCAGGTCAGCCAGACCAGTGTCCTGCTGCCTAGAAGTAGCCCTGGTATTGTGGTATAGAAGTGGTAGTAGCAGCAGCAGTAGAACTTAGGGTCCTAAATTTATACCATGCAATTGTAGTGCTATGATTCCATTTTAACTGGCATGCCTGCATCCTAGAGAATACTATAGTCTGGTGAGACACTAGATCTCTCTGGCTGAGAATACCAAATACCCCCTCCCTAAACTGCAAATCCCAGCATTCCATGGGACAGAACTGTGGCAGTTAAAGTGAAATCATAGTGCTATAATTGTATGGTGTGAATGGACCCCATGTCTTTCTCAGAATTCTAAATTCCTCTCCCTAAACTGGAAACCCCAGGATTCCATAGAATGTTGCCATGGCAATTAAAGTAGAATCATACCGCTACAGCTACACAGTATGAAAGGGCCCTTGGTTATATTTATATATGACATTTCCTCTAATGAGCTTAAGGTAGCATACATGGTTTCCTCCTCCCCACTTTACCCTCAAAACCACCCCGTGAAATAGATCAGGCTGGGGGGCAAAAAACTGAGTCCCAAGGTTGTTCCTCATGGGGGAAATTGGCCCCCAAGATATTACAATCATTAAAAACTTGAACTTGAATCTCCCAAATTCCAGCCCAACAGTCTTATCACAATATCACACTGCCTTTCAGTAAGATAATTTTTTGACTTTGGAGTAAATGGTCTTCTGAGAACCTCTCTCTTTGTGAATATGTATTCCTCTGCTTGCTTCCAAATGTGGTAAATCAGCCCCGCTACACCTGTGGGTGCTTCTTGCTCTGTCTGCTGAGCGGCTATCTACCCCAAAGTCCCGCCTTAATGGCAACATTGGACTTTATCAGATGAGGTAAATACAGATTTTTAAAAAATGTGTCATTTAGAATGCAATGATAACACAAAGGGCAAAATTATCAGATGTCCTCGTCGTTCAGCTGTTCCTGCCGCATAGCCTGGTGTGGACAAGGCATCACGTTTTTTTTCTTTCTTTTTTTTTACTAATGGACAAAACTGTCAATAAAAAGTGACACCTCATTCATGCCCATGCAACACAGCAGGAATGGCTGAATGACAACGACATCTGATAATTTCAACCTTTTGTGTTATTGTCGTGTCCTTATGATGCAGTTTTTGCCACATCTGATAAAGTCCCTATATTATACCAATCCCTTCTCGTAGTCTTTTGTATTCTGCAGCTATACTTTAGACTGCTTTCCACACTCAGGAAGAACCTCAGCATTTTTTTTTTAAGTTCCTGAATGGATCTAACTTTGTAGAGCAGGGGTCCCTCATGGTTCCCCCCAGGGGTATAAAAATATTTTGTAGTGAAATGTCACAAAATGTCCACTGGGTGTGAAAGGCACATTTCTACAACATTTTGCGGCCTCCCTGGGCCAGTTTAGGTCCAGGTGAGGCCTTTTTTGAAACAGGAAGTGAATGTCATAATTTACTCTGTGGAGTTAGGTGATTCAAACACAGAGGAGTTGGATGCCCAGAAATTTGCATCTCCTGATGACAGTAATCTCTCTGAATCCAGAGAGCTGGAGGCAGAGGCAGTGAGAGCCCTGCTCCCCAGCTGGAGGTGGTAGATGCTGAAGACATGGAAGACACACCACCATCCTTTGCTGAGCAATGAAGAGATAGGGAGAGTTATGCTGACCCCAGAGGCTGTTAAATAGGAGACACTGATTAATTAGCACCTGGTATTTTGAGACAGCTACCTATAATTTTTCCAGCAGCTCCCTGGTGTCTCTGTTGCTTGCAACCATCCTTTCCTGGTGACTGGCACTAATCTTCAATATTTGTGCTTTTCCTGACGTTGGACTGGCTACGATTAACAACTCTGTTTTACTTCTTGCTGGCTTTACTTATCTAGACTGCTGACTGATTATAACAATACTGGAGAGGCTAACAACCACCTTCTTGTTTCACCCTTCATCTTGTCAGATAACCTGTGACTGAACTGGACTGAATTGACTATTTGACAACTCTTGCAACCCAACCACTTGGTCACTTGCTGACTGGAGCACAGAACAGTGAATAGGAAATTACCAGAACATTGTTAAAAAGTCCTCCATGCCTCTAGAGGTTTTGTGTGTGTGTGTGTGTGTGTGTGTTTGGTTTTGTGTTGCTGTTTTTTGTGGGAGCAGGTGCAGCACTCCAAAGTCTTCTGCTAATGCAGCCCCCTAGCCTTCCACAGTTGCCCATCCCTGCTATAGACATCCCAATCTAAGCAGACATTTCCATGGGTTCTGCAACCAATGTACTTATAAAGTTGCATTTGTATGTATCAAATTAGAGTAACAAACAAACAAAAGAATGAATTCTTTCTCTCTGGTGTTCTTTCTAACATATAGCAGCACTATCTGGTGGCCATTTCCCCTTCTGCTTTCTGCATTTTTCTTTTGCCTTTTTCTTTTCCATTTGGGTGGGAGTATGAAACTTTTCTTTTTGAGCACTGGAATCTTCCACTGTGGGCGACAGTCAGGCAATGTGACAAATAGAGAACCACCAGCTGGCAAAAAAGAGATCTGATGCTATTCTTTACCACCCAGGGACTAGCAATTTTGTAATCCAATTTGATTTTGGTATAAATCAGCCATCTAAAAAGATTTTAAGCCATTTGCAAAGGGTTTATTCAACAAGGGGTGGAGGTTTTAAAACAGATCCTTTGCAAGTAACTTGCTTTTCATGTCTTTCCTCAGAAGTCCAGTTCATACAAACTGGCCACAGAGGGCTAACAGAGTTGAGGGATTTTAAGTCGATAGTATGCAGGTTTAAGACAGGATTTCTTTCCATGTCTTGCATGCATTTTTTGATAGTGCGCATGGTGGAAGTAGACTGTTGGGAGCAAGTGTGACCTGAATTTCTCTAAACCTTTGAACACTGGATCAACACTTGTAAACATTGAAATGGTGTGTCTCACCCTTACAATTACAGCTGTCTGCATGAGCTTCCAACAAGTATATTCTGGAATGAATTATGACTACAGCATTCCATGTTTCATGCTTGGTACGGAGTAGCCTGTGAACAAAGCAGTGCACATTCCACAATTCTTTGCTAGTACAGAATTTGGCCTTAGGCTCAGAATTCTGCATTTTAAGATACTCAGCTTTCCATTTAAAGAAAAAAGTGAGTCCTACCCCTTATGGTTAAAGCCAGTATGAGGTTGTAGTTTGAGTGTTGGACTAAGACTCTTCTCCTACAGTCTTTCACTTTTTCCAGTGTTATCATCTTTTGTAGTGAAGCATGCCCCTTATGATAAGTCCAGAGTACAACAACCTCAGTGTAGTCCTCTTGGCTTCTAGGGAAAGTTCAGGCTTCATTTGCTCCTGGACCCATAGACGTGTCTCTTTGGCAGTCCATGGTATCTGTACAATTCTTCTTCAGCACCACATTTCAAATGAATTGATTCTCTTCTTGTCAGCTTTCTTCACTGTCCAGCTTTCACAACCATACAGCGAAAAATGGTGGACACAGGGACCATTTTCATGTCCCTATGGGCTTTCAATCTGCCAAGAATGTGAAAAACAAAACAAGAAGAAACAACCTGAAGTAACTGGGGTACCACTTCTGGTTTTGATTTTTTTAAAAAAAATGTTAAACAGAGGAAGTGGGTCCTGGAATCTATTTAAAAGGTGGGTTCCCACTCCTGAAGGCTTCCAGAAGACACGATTCACCTTTTTGGGGGTGGGGGAGAGAAAGGATAGTCTGGAATAACTGAAGGCTACAAAAACTAGTTGTGGGGAGCTGCATGCAGCCCCTGCACTTTGCCCAGCCCTGCTTTAAAGAACGTAGCCCATGTCTGGTGAAGTCTCAGAAGGGAAAGCAGGGTAGGGAGGATTGGGTGATGTTCCGTACACAGCTTACCTAGAGTGCCATCCTTATGGCCAGAAGAAGCTGGTTAAAAATAATGGGAAATTAAGCAGATAGAAGCACATTTTCAAAGTTTTGAATAGTGTTAGCAGTGTTCTACTTTCCTTGGTGTATACTGCTTTCTAATGACAGGGACAAAAACATCCTGGTGTGTTTTTTTTCTGGCAAAGTGACCTGTCTTGCACTCACTCTTGCCTTTCAGTGCAGGACACTTTTTAAAAACAAATTCTTACTGGGTGTCCATTCTTTCATCCCAAAGGTTCATGAGTAGGAGCTTCTCCACTACATCCAATCCTGACATTCTGGTTGCAAATACATTTACACACATCAATAGGGACATATAGCTCCCTTGTTAAAACTGCTTCACTGGCTACCAGTTCATTTCTGGACACAATTCAAAGTACTCATAGAATCATAGAAAATCATAGAATTGTAAAGTTGGAAGAAACCATGAGGGCCATCCAGTCCAACCTCCTGCCACAAAGGAAATCACGATCAAAGCATCCCCAACAGATGGCCATCCATCCTCTGTTTAAAGATCTCCAAGGAAGGAGACCCCCACCACGCTCCGAGGGAGTGCGTTCCACTGCCGAACAGCTCTTACTGTCAAAAAGTTCCTCCTAATGTTGAGGTGGAATCTCTGTTCCTGGAGCTTGCATCCATTGCTCCGTGTTCCAGTCTCTGGAGCAGCAGAAAACAAGCCTGTTCCATCCTCAACTTGACACCCCTTCAAATACTTAAACACGGCTATCATATCGCCTCTTAACCGTCTTTTTTCCAGGCTAAACATACCCAGCTCCCTAAGTCTCTCCTCATAAGGCATCGTTTCCAGACCTTTCACCATTTTAGTTGCCCTTCTCTGGACATGCTCTAATACTCATCATGACATATAAAGCCCTCTGGAATTTCCTTCCATGAGAGGCTAGACCGGCCCCCTCTGCTTTCAACCAGAAAGCAAAGACCTTTTTATTTAAGCAGGATTTTAATGTGTAAGCAGAGAAGCTACTTATTGGGGTGTATGTTTTATTCATTTTAAACTTTTCTGAGAGCCGTAATCCAAAAACATAGCTTTTCTGAGTGCTGCCCCAAATTAGAACACCAGTATTATGGGCTGACTACACGATGAAAAAAATCCTCTAAGAATCCAACCAGAATGCCCTTGGTCCTCACAGACGCTGGCCCACATTCACCATATTCACAAGGAGGGGGGCTGAAAAATCCAAAAAACTCCAAAAAGATCGTAATAACTGCTTTCGCTGTTTTTAGCGATCTTTTTAAAAACCTCAGTGAAATAGCACATAATTGGTTGTGTGATCAACCAAATCGAAAAGGGGCACACAGCAAACAGCAGGGCTGAAACCTGATTGGTCGGCCCTCGGAGGGCGGGCTTACAAGGGAGAGCTCTTGATGCTAGAGCAGCCATTGGTATTTATTTATTTATTTATTTATTTATTTATTTATTTATTTATTTTGGCTGGCACGATCAATAAAGCAGCAGAGCAAAAGGACAGAGGTACTTTTTAGTGGAAAATTGCTCTTCCACAACCGGTTTCTTTAAAAAGGGGGGGGGGTTGGGACTCAAGTCACTCACGGCCACCATTTTGAGGAGGGGGGACTCTTGTGAACAGCCAAATCGTGATTTTTCTTTTTCTGCAAAGTGTTGGATGAGTCGTGGGCACAAATGGAGTCTGCAGCAATAGGGAGGTAAGCCGCTATTTTCTGCGACAAATTCTCCTGTCTAGCTGACCCCCAGTATTTTGAAGTCCCCACAAAGAGTTCAAAAGGCTAACTAATTTATTTGTCCCCCTCCAAGGAGGACAGAGTACCTGTAAATTGTCCTTCCTCTCCTCTCCCCTCCCATTTTCTCTTCTGTACAGGCTTAATGACTCCAGAAGAACACAAGAAGTTTGACAGTGTGAACTCACCCCATAACAAGTTCTGGATTCCCTGTGTGTGGTTCTCAAACTTGGCAGTGAAGGCCCGTAATGATGGCCGGATCCGTGACAGCGTGCTGCTCCAAGGCATCTTGAACGTGAGTGTTGTATTTTTAAGTGGATGTGAAAAACACACTTTGGTTAGCATCCTGTTGGTTAGTCCCAGCTAGGGTATACCCATTCAATCAAGTGTTTAGTGGTGAGCCAACACATAAGTAAATCCTATTGATTTGGTGGTGCTACTCTAGTGAGGACGAACAAGAGAATTTAGGCCATGGCGTGCTTTCATTAACTGACCATGTCTGGCCTCTCCCTCTCTAGGAAGTGATGGTTGAAAGAGGAAAGGCTCTGTCTTGCATTCTGTCTGAGAGACTTCTAGGGGCTTTCCAGGATTTAATTAAATATTGACAATGTATAGCATTCAAAGTACAGTTGTCCCTCCACATTCACGGATTTGGCATTCACGGTTTTAAGTATTCACAGTTGAAAATATTCTTTTAAAAATAATAATCCAAAAAGCAAACCTTGATTTTGCCATCTTATATAAGGGACACCATTTTGCTATGCCATTGCATATAATGGGACTTGAGTATTCACGGATTTGGGTATTCAGGGGGGGTCCTGGAACCAAACCCCAGCGAATGTGAAGGGACAGCTGTACTTCAAATGCACTCAACTGATAAGTCCTATCACAAACTTGTAAAACAGATCAGTGTCCTTATCACTATATTTCAGATGAGGGACATGGAGTGGCTTTACTAACATCATCTAGTGAGTTAATGGCAGGTTCATACAGTAGCTCAGTAACTGGGAATGTTACCAGCTTGGGGAAATTCTCTTCCCCTGCCTTTTTTTTTAACTATAGCTCTCAGAACCTCACCCCACCCCCAGCCAACATCATATCTTCCAAGTGCTCTGATTAGGGACAGTCCCAGTTAATCCTCTGCCAACCCACTTTTTCAGCTGCTTTGAAAATGTCCCAGCTTCTATCTGTCCTCCTTCTGCTTCCCCCCTTTGTCTTCAGCTTATTTCAGTCACTGGAAACTGAAGTCAAAGTATAGAAGTAGTTTATACTCAATTAACTTAGCAGGGGGACAGGAGACGGGGGAGGCTAGCCCTTCCCAGGAGGCTCAGGCAAAAGCAAAGTGCTGCAGCCTCTCCTAGCTTGTGTGTTCTTCCTCATTAATAATAACTTTTACCATCTTAACCAAACTTTGATGTTGCTTGGCCACATGTCCTGGTTATCATCTATACCATTGACATCGCTTGCTAAGCGATTCTGACAGTTGAAGCCCAGAAAAGTAACTTTCCCAAGCTCTTCACCAGGTCTTCAATTTGAGCTGAAACCTAGGTCTGGAATATGATTTTAGCCTGCTATGGAGCGCCTAGTGTTATTGATAACTAAAGATTTTGCCCATGATCCACTAGTGTTTGGATCCTCCAAGCAGAGCCAGTCCATTTTCAATTTTTGGTTAACCATCCTTCTGACTGCTAGAAATTTGTATCTACTTGTTTAACAACAGGTTAGATTTCCAGGAAGCCATTTTCTGTGCAAGACTTCACATTCCATGCATAAAGCACAGTTATTAAATGCATGTAATAATACTGAATTGAGATAATAAATAAAGAATGAACAATCAGGACAAAACTGGATGATAGAGCATAGCTCAGTGGCTCTTAACCTTTTCCTCATCAGGGACCCCCTTTAAATATATTTTGTTGCTACAAACCCCCAAGACTTAACTCAAGATTTAAAACCCTAACAACAACAACAACAACACATGATGATGATGATGATGATGACGATACAATTACACCATTAAACCTTCCCTCAGAGGCACTGGAGGGGGAAGGAAGACCTTTCTCCTGCTTCTTCCTGCAAGTTTGTGGCTGGAGCAGATTGAACAGCGATGTGCAGGCCAAGCCAGCCAGCCTTTGCCTTGGCTCCTATCACGTGGGCTGAGCAGCCTTCAAGCCTCTGTGGACCCTCTCTGAGAACATTGTGGGCCCCTAGAGGTCTGCAGACCACAGGTTAAGAACCACTGGCATAGCTAAAGCAGGGGTCCCATTTATGATGCAGTATCTAAAATAGCTATTAACGTGCAGTAGCAGACTCTGCACAGGACAATGGGAGCACTGTGGTGAATGCTATCTTTTCCTGAAGTAATACTTGGGTCTTCCTCAATGAATCCAGGAAATGAACACTCTGCGTAGTCAGTGTGGTCGACTCTATGGGTATGATTGGATCAGCATTCCATTGGTCTATACCCAGGTGAGAAATGGACTTTGGTACATATTCTTCTTGATTCCAAGCAGAGATTATTGTATTACAGCTCAGTTTGTTTGGAAGTAGGTAAAGTGTGCAATCCAGAAAAACTGATGTATCAAGTATATCACAACTCTATAATCTTCCAACATAACCCCTCATTTATGAATCTCATAAATAAATCTCATAAATAAATAAAATTGTTTGGGAGTAGGTAAAGCATCCATTCCAGGAAAAAACTGACTTGTGCCAAGCATATCACAGCTCTATAATCTTCCAGCATAACCCCTCATTTATGAATCCCATAAATAAATCTCTAGCATGCCAAAGACAGTTTATTGAAGTTGCAATTGGTACACTTGTAGATACACGCAAAGGGAATTTTTCCACTTATGCTTATAGTTCCTCAGAAAGATTTTAGGGGATTTTTAAGACGAATGCTGTTTGTTCCTTATTTCTCTCTGAGCTCAAGGTTTTATTCTCCTTGTGCATATCAAAATATGACAAACCCGCCAGTTGCTTTAGCCTGAACTTTGAGGATATGGCTTCATAGCTATTGTCATATCCATAACACAGCATTCAGTGGGATTAACCTGTTTGGGTGGGGGGCTGTTATCTGCCTTAGACACCAGGCATGTTAACTGTTCACCACCGCCCAAACTGCAGCCACAAGGCAGACCTTATGGTGCCCACCTCCACCACTGTGTTATGCAGTCCAGCTGTTTGGATAATGTATATTCCATTTGATTCTTTTTGTGCACCAAAAGAGGGTTCCTGTCCCTGGAGGCCATTAAGGTTAATGGGAAATTCTACTAGAAACTTGAGCAGACCAAAGTCTCCTGAAATCCAGGATAAAAAGCAGATTAAAGTCAAGACAAGGACATAGACGTCGACAAAGACACACACACAAGCATGCATACGGATGCACACACAAGCATACATGCAGAAATGCAAACACACATGCTGTATCCATATTGCACAATTATAGCAGTTTGATACCACTTTAATTGCTGTGGCTCCATTCTACACAATTCTGGGATATGTAGTTTTCTGAGTTGCTAAGAATTCTCTACTTCATTCCCCTGCAATTTAACACAACGGCTCTCTAGGAAAGAGTTCTCAGTTATCTCACAAAACTATAAACCCCAGAATTCCATAGGATAGAGCCATAGCAGCTGAAGTGGTATCAAAGTGCTATAGTGTATAGTGTAGATACACTACAGACACAGACACATACTCTGTTTCCATTAGGACCTTATTGGGATCAGACACCATGGAATGCTGTCTTGAGTACATAAGAGGGAAAGAGATGAGACCCTTACATTCACTTCCTTCCTTCCTATATGCATATGTACACACATACCTATGTTTCAGTGTGCCTAGTTTGGTTTGTGACAGTGAGCTTGGCACAGGCAGATGGAGAAGGTAGAGATTTAAACTGATGGAGAGACTAAAACATAGGTAGCCAAAGAGAGCCAGAAGTAAGCTCCAGAATTCAGATTCATCCATACATCTTTCATGACTCACCTAGTGATGTTCCTGCTGCCTCAATGGGTTTATAATCTGAAGAGAAGAATGCACCCATTTAGAAACCACAACATTTACTGTTATCCCAGTAACTGTGGCCAAGTGTGAAAGTTAGCGATATCATTGGGCAGACAGAGGCTTCTTCAGGGGGAAGGGGCAGTCATGGAAGGGCAAAAAAATGTTACAATACATATTTTTATTTTTACTCAGTTTTACAATCAGGAATGGGGAGAAATGTTTGTGGGATTTTCTGCCTCATGTACTAGGACAGCATGGCTGGCTTGGGACAGTATGTACCTTGACTTGGATGGATGTGGGGTGGGGTGGGTGGAAGGAGGAGCATCAGTTGCTGCTCAGCCTCAGACAGCAAAGTGATTTAGGCCAGCCCTTGGTTTTTTGATGAACCCAAGCAGCCTTGCTGCAATACTGAACAAACCCATTTGACCATTTCCTGAGTAGTCCATCTGCTGGGACAACTAGGAAAATAGTTGGAACAACAGCTTTATTGCTAGAGCCAAGATCAGGTTTAGAGAGAACAGAATGCATGCAGGGAAGGTTTGGGAGGACCCATATGCTCTTTCAGGACTTTGAAATTTATTGTGCTAGTTCATGCTACACAGTTTGATACATGTATCTGCCACAGCTGCATCCTACAGAATTCTGGGATTTATAGTTTAGCGAGGCACTAAAACATTCTGGCTGATAATTCTCAATACCTCATGAAACTACAAAAGCTAGGATTCCATAGGATGGAGCCATGGCAGTTAAAATGCTCTAATTGTGTAGTTTGAAAGAGACCTGCGAGACAGAAGTGGTTTTGCCCACCTATTCCCCCTTTCACTGAGGCTCCTTTTTCACCTGTTGGGTCGTGTACCTAGAATCCTGCTTACTATTGCTGGTGGAGGAGTTAGTCATAACACCAAGTATCTCGGTCAGAAAAAGACCAACAGATTGTTTTTTTCCATAACATACCAGTGCCAGCACCAGATCAACAGAAGACTGTTTTTGCTTCTAAGGGCTCTTTTACACTGCACAATTATTGCACTATGATTACACTTTAACTGGAAACATCCTATGGAATCCTGGGGTGTGTAGTTTGTTGGGGCACTAGAGAAACTCTCTAGCTGAGTACTCTAAATGCCCCTCCCTAAATCCCAGGATTCCATAGGATAAGCCATGGTACTTAAAGTGGAATCATTTCGTGGTTAGGCTGCTAACTAAAAAATTGTTGGAAAGGCTGGTGATGAAGCCTATATAATAACAGAGGCAAGCCATTCTGGTTATTTTTTTCTGCACAGTCATTAAAGACTCGAATAATGACAACTGATACTTACAAAAGCTCAAATCTGAGTCAGATTCCTGATATTTCAAATGATGCAGAAGCTATATGGAATAATGAGCAGTCACATTTCTTAGAGATTCCCCTATTTGGTAGGTAAAAGAATAAAAAGATTAGAGAATGGACACCTGAAATTGAAAGTCTAAAGTAAAGAATTTGTTCTAAATTGACCAAAGTCAAAAAGGAACTGAGCCTTCAAACTTCTAGGGGCTTTCCAGATAACTGGTCCCCCCACCCCCCGCCATGGGAATAACCCTGTTTCCTCTCAGTGTTTTATAGTTCTAGCCATAGCAAGAAAAATCTCTTCCCATAATAGGCATGCATGCAGTGAAGTATTGGAGAAAGGAAAGGAACCAAGCTGGGAACAGGTTTCACAAGGGAGAAACTCAGTCATGGCATTGGCAGGCCTGACAGTATGCATGTAATGCGCCTTGCGACAATCTTCTAATGGCCTCTGGTCCCTATATGCAAATTTATATTCATGAAACCACCAGCCTTACACCAAAAAAGATGTAGTACAATTGTATGGTTGAGGATAAAGAGTGTGTTGCTTGAGTGTAGATGCTAGTGGTTCTACCATTCAAAGAATACCATTATTATAAGTTATAGTTCATAACAGTTTTGCAGCACCACTCACACCCCTGGCAAACTATAATGTATTTTTTTTTATTACGTTTGTTTGTTTGTTTGTTTGTTTGTTTATTCCCCGCTCTTCAGCCATAAAGCTATCGGAGCTGCTTACAAACTGTTTTAAGCAATAGCAATTTACACATCTACACTGCATTAAGCAGTTTCCAATGTGTGTTAGCTAATTGTGTGTTAGTCTTGACAGGGCCTAACTGTGTCTCTTTCTCCAAGGTGGTCACAGTAGCTGTTTACAGCTTCTTCCTGGCTTGCTTAATTGGACGGCAATTCTTGGACCCAGCAAAGGGGTATCCTGGCCATGAGATGGACCTCTTCGTGCCTGTCTTTACCTTCCTGCAGTTTTTCTTCTATGCAGGCTGGCTAAAGGTCAGTTCAATGGAAATACAATGAATGATTCCCAGGGGAAGTTTTGCCCCGTAGGGTAGAACAACTAAAGCTGTTTCTCGAGTAGCAAAGGTGAAAGCACTGATTTCCATCACTACCACCACACCCCAGCTGTTTCATGCATTACACAGAGGCATTACTAGAGTATAAACTTGGCTTGGATGCCGTGTTGGGAGAAAGGTGGGATATTAAATACGTAAGTAAGTTTATACTAGAGTAGATGACACATGATGGGGGCAGTCCTGTTACTTCAACATAAGTCTACCCACAGATAGAAAAGATAGTAGAAAATGATTAATGCATTTTGTTAATCATTTTTAAACTAAAAAATCTAATTACATTTATGTTAGAAGTGCGAAATTTTTAATCATTTTATGTTTATGTTTAATTGATGTTTATGCTTGGGTGAACAGCCTGCACTAAAACCCTTGCCAGAATGATGCTGGAAAATACCATAAGTGATTTTACTTGACCCCCTTGCCCCACCGTCCTTATTTTGAGCCTGGGAAAGAAGTAAACAACTGCATTAATTTTTGAAAATCCCATTTCTCATCCATTCCACCAAAACCAAAACTCTTTCTTTTCTTCTCCCTTTCCCCGTATCATCTGCTTAACTCCCCCGTTTCTTTAGCTTACTGATTCCCATGTGGATCCTAGCAAATGTCCAAGGATTAGGAGGTTCAACATTCAGTTTCCTGAGGCAGATGAGGAGTCTCTGTGTAGGACAGATGAGAGCCACCTGGATGCAAAGAAGACCAGCATCCTTCCAAGCTGCCCTGACTACTTGCTCATTGAAAATCTCTTAACCTTGGAATTAAGCAACAAAGATTCCTATAGACATTTGTGTTGACTGGGAAATGTAAAATTAGTTGGCTCTTTAGCCTAGTCTCTCATTTAATGAATAAATAAATTGATTAATAAATTAATTCTGGAATTAAATTAATGCTGAAAGCCCATCTTAAGTCACTCAAGTTAAAAAATAAAAGTAATTGTGTTACCCCTTTCTGTTAGAAAGTTTCTAATTTAATTGATAACTTCATTGAGTTTAGTTCATTCCTTATCACTCTGTCAACTCATTTACTTGGAAAGTTGGAAGTGCGCAGGGTCACAGAGAAGTGCTGTACTTTTGCCTGCGCCTTACCGCTGCAGATAATGTCACAAGGAGCTTTTCTTCTTGATAGGTGCCAACATCAGAAGTGAGACAGTTTTTCTAAAAAAGAAAAAGGAGCTGGAAAAAGTGCAGGAACATTCTCAGTTGACATTTTATTTCTTGGAAAGTACCGTAATATTTGTTGGAACCAAACACAAAAGCCATCTCCTTTCTATGCTAAATCCCAGACCATTTGGCTTGCTTAATCTTTTATCTCATTGATTAGATAAGTAAATATTGACTTAAATAAAATTGACACTGCTGAATAGTAATTTACTTCTTACTTAAATTTGTATCTCACCTTCCCTTCAGTTAACTCATGATAGCAGATATGGCTCTCCCCCTTTAACGTCACATCAAACCTGTGAGTTAGGTCTGGCTGAAAGAGTGATAGTCCCAAAGTCACCTAGGAGGACTAGATTTTCCACATCCTGGTTCAAAAGTGATCTATTCTCCTGACACCTTGGCACCGTTTACATGATGAAAATGTAGTGAGATGAATTCATGTTGATCCTTGGTAGTTCACACATGACAGTCTCGAGCTTTTCAGAAGGGGGGGCACCTTTTATCCCTCAACCTGCGGGACTTTCCATCCCGCGGTTTGTCCTGTGTTTTTAAAAAAGTTATGGGAGGATGCGGAAAATCGGATATGTGAACAGGTCGGGGCAAAATATCTCGGGAGTAGGTGGTGGCTGGAAATTGAGGTGGGCAGGGGCAGGCACATAGTCCTGAGAAGGAGGGGTCAGTCACCCTCCCCGTCCCCTGCTTTTTTTTTTAATGGATTCTCTCACTGGCAACCTCAGCCAAGGCTTGTGCTTTTCTTAAAGGCTTATGTCCCTGTGCCAACAATCACCATTTAAAGGGACATGTTCTCTTTAAATGGATTCTCTCACTGGCAATCTCATCTCTTCCCTGCACCAACGAGGCTTGTGTCCCTGTTCTTTTCCCCTCCCCATCTTCCCTCTAGGCTGAAAGCAAAGCATGCGTGCAGTATGTGTGTGTGTGTGTCTGCCTCAGTAGATTGCCAACCACTCCGCTTCTCAAGCAAAACAGGGACGCGCACGCAGGTATGTGTGTCTTCAAGCTGCCTAGGCAGCTTTGCAAGTTCCTTCCTCTGAAATATAGCCTTCAGCTCCTGGTATTCAAGAGTGATTCTTGTGGGTTCTTTAAGACAAAAGTTTTATTTTGCAGTAACCTCTGTGGATTTACAGCCAGGGCAAGCCCATCAGGGTTTTGTTCTTAACAGGAATTGAACAGAGGGGGTTGCCTTCGCCCTCCTTCCCTGACCAATGCAGACACTTGAGCAAACATATGTGGCAGCAGTAGCATCGCTCATGGTGGGAAATTCCACAGGAAATACATCACCAAGGTTGTGAAAAAATGAGTAATCGCATCCTTGACTGACAGCTAAATATGTTTATATTTATATATATAAAAATATATATCCCAGAACCTTTTCCCATGTAAACAAAACAAAAAAAACACAGGATACTATGTCTCAGGATCTTGCTTTTGTCACGGAAAATATTGTTGTGTAAACAGCTATCCCAGGATATTGCTCATCCAGGGACAAATCATTTAAACAACAAGGGACAAACTCGGGATCAGGAAATCCCGTTTCTCCCCGTGGTAAAAACTGTCGCGTAACTGGCACCCTTGGGTCTTCTTTCGGAGAGCTCAAAAACCCAACAATGTAAGGTGCATCACAGTGCACTTTTAAAGAAATCGTTACTAGGTGTCCATTCTCCTATTCAAATGTTTTGTGAGTGAAAACTTCTCTGACACATACAATCCTTCTCTGACACATACAATTCAGATTGTGTTGAAAGTGTGTGGGCTTTTTTTAAAAGGAAGAAGACAATATAGAGATGCAAATAAAGTTACATCAAAGCCTAGCAATTTTTATCATCCTGCCCACCATCAGAAAACACCTGTAAAAGAAAAATCCTTACAACTCTTACCAAGCCCTAGAAAAATGGTTTAAAAACACAACTGATCTTGAATCGCAAAAGGGGCTACTTGGAGATTATTATTTTTTTAAAAAAATAGTTCACTGTCATTTGTAGAAGGTATTAAAACAGGGGTGAAAATCATGCACTTCACTGATTACATTTTATCCGCTCATTTGTTTCACTGGGTGTCCAAAAGGTAGGACTGGACGTCCACTTGGACGTACAGCTATTACACCTCAGTGCATCATCCTTTCATTGCTCTCATTCCACAGGTAGCTGAGCAACTCATCAATCCCTTTGGAGAGGATGATGATGACTTTGAAACCAACTGGCTCATTGACAGGAATCTTCAGGTAAACTGCAGGACTACTATTAAGAAGATCATCCTGTGTGGCAGATTTTTCCCATTTTAAACACCCCAGACTAGCGGGACAGAAGTTCTGGATATACAGCTTTATGTGGAAATAAGCAGAGACTACATCAGGACTGAATTCAGGGCTACTTAAGTGGCTTTCTAAGGGAGCACACAGGTTACCATTTCCTTGCCATATTAGCTGGTTTGCTTTGCTGTTCTGTAACTATGTTGAAATGAGGTTTGTGTGTTGGAAGGGGCAGGCAGGAGCAGACCCCAGCTCAGTGGGAACCAAGGCCATCCAGCTGCTTGGTATGTTGTGGGAAAGAATGCGAGCCTCATTCACATTTCCCCTATAAGTGCATACAGGGAGCTTGAGCATCTTTGACCACAAGAGAAGATATGAAAGTTCCACTTCAGATGTTACAAGCTCTGTGAGAAGCAGAAAGCTTGAGTTGCTTGTACTTCCTGTTCTGCAAATCTTGACCCTGTAAATTCACAGATTGACAGAAGAAAATGTACTTGCAATAGGTAGTTGTAGAGATTAAATCTTTCATGTAATGATTACTAATTCCTGAGCTGAATATGAGTTCAGAACCACCCTGTTTCATTATTCATAGCATTTGTGCACTCACCTGAGCCATTGTTTTGTGCTTGGCTCCTGTGGTGGATCACTTGGTTTGAGGGAAGAAATCAAGGCAGATTTTGGAAACCTGAAGTCTGACTACCTCTGGTTTAGGTTATTTGCCTTTTTAAAAATAAAGCCTGTAAAGGCAGCTGTTTCTTGTGTCTGTTGTTGCATATCAGATTTACAAAGCGCCCATATCACAATTAGGTTAGGAAATACACTTGTATGAGTAATATTTTTTTTTAATTCTTTACATTAGGGCTGAGCTGAAATATGGAGATACATTCTGCAGAATTTTGCCTTTCATTTCAAAACAGTAAACAGGAACATATGCATTTTAGTATTAGTTGCTAGCAGGTTTGGGGGGAAACCAGTTTTATTTTCAACACCACACCAAAAAGCAGTTTTTTAAAAACTCGGGTGGTTTTTTTGTTTTGTTTAAACCAGGTTTGTTGGGGGATTTTAGTATTAAAATCAATATAGGACTAAATCAGAAAATTAAATAACAAAATACAGTTCATATGTTATGGCCACTAGTTTAAATAATAGTTGCTCTTTTTAAAGTGCTCTTTTAAAGCAGGTTGTTTAGGTTGAACTTATGTTAATTGAAGGATTTGTTTCAATTATGAATGGCATTCCTTGCACTATAAAGTAAAGTGATTAAAAAGAAGCAACTGACACAGGATAGTGGTCTAACAATGAACAACTGCCAATAAACTGTTAATTCAAACAGTCATTTTTGTTCCAGTAAGAGGGTTGAAAAATAGTAGTAATAGCCAGACTTTTTAAACCAGCCAACCTTGGTTACTGGAGAGCCTGAGCAAGGAATATTGAAACTCACATTTTTCTTGTGGGCTTCCCACAGTCAGCTGATTGGCTGCTTTGTGGACAGAATGCTGCACTATGTAGTTCTTTGTAGGTTTTAAGCAGCAAAGCTGCTCTTTTATTCTTTAAATAGTCCTCCTTGTTTTGCAGTTTTGTTTTTAAGCACACAGAGTCTGTGCCCTTGCCTGTGTGGTACCTGACATGTAGGGAAAGGTGCACTGTTGTGAGCCTCTTCACTGACTTGATAAGCAATCACTTAGGCACCAACTTAGTCTGGAGAAGAGAAGGTTGAGAAGTGACATGATAGCCATGTTTAAATATTGGAAGGGATGTCATACTGAGGATGGAGCAAGCTTGTTTTCTGCTTCTCCAGAGACTAGGACACGGAGCAATGGGTTCAAACTACAGGAAAAGGGATTCCACCTAAATATAAGGAAGAACTTCCTGACTGTAAGAGCTGTTTGGAAGTGGAATACACTGCCTTGGAGTGTGGTGGAGTCTCCTTCTTTGGAGGTTTTTAAGCAGAGGCTGGATGGCCATTTGTTGAGAATGCTTCTGGCAACACTTTGCACTATACTGGACCTAATTTCCAATAAAGCTTTCCTGGTTTACTTCATGAAGCTCCTTATTTAAATTAGGTAGAGACAGTGGCATTACAGTGGCTCTTAAATGCCACATTCAGTCTTGGCATTTCAGTGGCCTTCAAGCATTCAAGGAGAACATGGCTTAGAAAATAAATGTCATCTAATGTTAATAGTGGAGTTCAGAAAAGTTATTTTTGGTCTACAACTCCCAGACCACCCAGGGATCAGGTACACGGCATTTTTTACTCCGGGAAGAAGCGAGAAATAGAGAACTCAAATTTGTCACTCACTGTACCCATGATTTGTCACGGGTAGCAAAAGTCTCGGGTTCTTTGGATTTGTTGTTTACACCTACCGAATTATGATTGGCCGGAGCTTGGAGGGGGCAGGCTTGCAAGGGAATCCCAGCAATTCAGGATCTACCATTTTTGAATGTCCCTTGAATTCGGTCCCCTGCTGCCTCCAAAGCCCAGCTGGGCTGTGTGTGTGAATTGTTGAAAGGAGAAAGATCTCTTGCTGCAAAGCAGCAGATGCACCAAGGGTTTTACATGTGGGAGAGAGTGAGAAATCAACCCAGACCAAAAAGGAAGAAGAGGAGCTCCTCTGGGCTTGCCCCAGCTCTCTGTCTTGCTAGCCCGGCCTGCCCAGTGCCCTCGGCCTCCGCTGCTGAGGCTGAGAGCGGGGAAGATGGAGGGGGGGAATGGAGGAAGAGGCAGCAGCTGAGGACAGGCAGGTGATGGGATTGAGAGACCCATTGCCTGGACAGGTGGGCAATGGAATTGAGAGTCCCATTCCCTGCCCTTTCCCCAGCTGCTGCCTCTCCCTCCTTTCTCCGCCCTCTCTATCTTCCCCGTTTGCAGCCTCGGCAGCGGAGGCTGAGGGCGCCGGGCAGACCGGGCTAGCAAGGCAGAGAGCTGGGGCAAGCCCAGAGGAGAGTCAGTGAGGAGGAGGAGGGAGGGAAGAGGATGAATCAGGACCACGGGTGGATTGGAGAGGTGGACCGAGTTGATGTTACAAGAATTGGAGCACTGATCTCTCTCCTGCACCCAAGCCCCAGCAAAGGAGGGACGGCTTTTTGTATTGCCCTGAGCGCTCCACAGTGGGATTCCTCGCATGTCAAGAGCAACTCCTCTTCCTCGTTTGCAGAGATGCTCTTGGTCCAGGTTGATTTCTCGCTCTCTCCCACACGTAAAACCCTCGCGCGTGCCTGCTGTTTTGCAGCAAGAGATCTTTTCCTGTTCAACAATTTATACACACACACACACACACACACACACAAAGCCCAGCTGGGCTTTGGAGGCAGCAGGGGGGATCGGACTCAAGGGACATTTAAAAATGGCGGATCTTGAATTGCCAGGCTTCCCTTGCAAGCCCGCCCCCCCAAGGTCTGACCAGTCATAATTCAGCTCTGCTGTGTACCCCATATCCTGGGATGGTTGCTGATTGATCAGATAACCAATAATGCGGTTTTTCCCAGACTTTCCAAAAAAGTATGAGGAAAAAAGAGGGATGGAAAGTCACAGGTTTACTGGGGTTTTTGCTACCCCTCCTTCCAAATAGCACGTGTCTGCCCCGATGAGTGTGAGGACCAATAGGGTTCATCCCGATTTCTTCCTGGATAATTTTTGTCATGTAGCTGACCCCCCAGTTCTCCATAACTGGTGGCAGGATCCACAGAAAATAACTTTTTCAAACTCTGGCTAATTGTTCTTCCACAAAAGTACATGTCTTTCTTCCCCTGCTGCTCCTTACTTCATTATTTCAATACATGACCTTTGGCTTTCTTTTGATATCAAAATCATTTCTGCACACTGGAAATTCATTCTTGAGGCCTCCCATGCTTACCTCCCTCTCAGGATTCTCTCCTGCTGCCTTTCTTACACTTTGATAATCTCCTTTGCCCTTCATTAAGCTCATCATGCTACTTCCTAGGCTTTCAAAGGCAACTCATTCCACCGTAGTTCATCCTCAGAAAACCTGCATAACTTTTAAACCACTTTGTAATGAGGGAACTCCCACTTCTGCTACCTGCTTGGGACTCCCACCTCCCCCAAAGAGGTGGTTGTTGCGATACTTGGGACAAGCCACAAAACATGGCTATCTTTGTGCGACTTCATTATTGTAAGCTCTCCAGCATACTCAACTGGAAAAAAAAAACCCTCCCATCCTAACAATCTGTTTGTTTTCCAGCTCTCTACAAATTATTAGAAAGGATTTTTTTCTGAGAAAAGGGTGAAAAACAATAAGTAAGAGGCAAATCCATAGCCAGGTCCACAATGTTTAACATGATATGTGTCATTCTGTCTCTTGGCAGGTCTCCCTTATGGCTGTGGACGAAATGCACCAGGATTTGCCCACCCTGCAGAAGGATCCATACTGGAATGAGTCAGACCCACAGCCACCTTATACAGCAGCCACAGCAGACTATAAGCGGACATCTTTCCTTGGCTCAACCTTTGACATCAGGCAAGTGAACTTGCTTAAAACAAGTAGATCCCACTGTCTGGTTGCCACAGGGAATATATCTAATGTAGGCACTTGCCTGTGGATACTTATGACACAATAAATATGTTACTCTTGGTAGTTTCACAATAGGTTTTTTTTTAACTAGTTGGGAAAACAAGTGGAACCTTCAATAAAACACTGCTGTTTGAAGTGTTCCTGTTTTGCTGTGCCAGCCAGCCAACAATGCCTTCTTCCCAGATACTCTAAATATTTTATATGGGTCTGATGAAGTGGGCTGTAATCCATGAAAGCTTGTGCCATAATAAACTAATTAGAATGTAAGGTGCCACAAAACTGTGTTTGGGGGTGGGTGAGTGGGTGATTTTTGTTTTTTGTTTCTGTTTTTCCGTTTTTCCTTTTTTTTTTTTTCCTGTACCAGATACAGCTGCCTCTCTGAAATTTGTACTTTAATCAACCTTGGAGCTGAAAGACAGTGAGCTCTAGTGCTTTGAGTGTTGATTTAAGACTCTTGCAGACCAGGATTTCAATCCACACTCAGCCATGGAAATCCCACTGAGTGACCTTAGGCAAGTCACACTTTCTCAGCCTTAGAGACAGGCAATCACAAACCCCCTCTGAATAAATCTTGCTGAGAAAATATTGTGATAGGGTCACTGTAGGGTCACCGTAAGTGGGAAATGACTTGAAGGCACACAACATTGCAACAGAACTTTGGAGTTCCTTGACATCAACTATTTCTCTGTGTAATATTTTGATTATACAGTATATGAATTTTCCCTCAGAAAAGGGTTTTGTTATTAGCATATAGGATTCAGAGCTTGGAAAATAGACTGGCTGTGTTGGTTGTGGAATTATAGTCCAGAGAAAGTAATTTTCCAATCTCTGAGAGGACAGACAAAATGCTTCCAAGGCTCACTCCCCTCTTTGTGGATCACCCTTTACCAAAATGTTTTGTTTGGCTGTTTTGACACACGCCGAAACTTTTTCTCGCTGTTATGACTGACAGTGCAACCTCAGTCACCCAAACCTCATATAACTAAATTATGTGTTATGAGTTGCCAAGTCCCATCCTTTACTTGAGGTTTATAGCACCTCACCTTGTTGTCTGCAGGCAGTAAACGGATGAGTACTGGCCAAAGTTATGAAGGCGTTGACTGGCAATAAGCTGTCATTACACACACCTATCTCATCATCCCTGAAGGATCTGAATAAAGAGGATGGTGCTCTGAGTCTTAACAAAGAGAAGAATGGTTTTATGGAGTTCAACTTTTCTTGATGCAGAATTTTCAGTTTATTTTGTTTTACTGTGTAGATATTTTAGGGTGGGTTTCTGGAGTGTAGTGGTTACAATGTGTACGTTACACATGAAAGGTCCCATTCAATCCCAGGGAGAAACAAAACTTTCAGAGCCAGTGTGGTGTAGTGGTTTGTGCTGGAGTAGAAAACTGGGAGACCAGTGTTCATAATCCCAGTTTAGCCATGGAAATTCAGTGGGTGACCTAGAGCAAGTCACACTCTTTGCCTAAGAAGAAGGCAATGGCAACCCCCCTCTGAATCAATCTTGCCCAGAAAACCCTATGAGAAAATTGCCATAAGCCAAGGCAGCTTTAAGGAACATAGTAACAACAGTGGATATTTCACAGTTTCAAGACATGCAGATTTTTTTCAGAAAAACAGGATATAAGGTTTTAATGTTTTTTTAAAATAGAGGGGGCATCATTTGATGGTTTCCCTCAGTTAGAAAAATGTCTTTGCATAGCAATAGGCAACAACTTATTTGGGCCACTTAAATTCAAAAAGCACCAAAATCCTATTGGGCACCATAATCAGGGGTTGGCATGGTCAGACCCTACCAAGGCCAATGACCAAACAGGGGCTCAGCTGTTGAGAGGCCCCTGATCCTGTTCCTCTCCCTCCTTGCTTTTGCTGTCCATTTGTTCACCTTTCCCTTTGGCCCAGAGTAGCTGGACAGGCATATGGGAAGCCGTACTACAGTAGTAGAACTTGGAAATGTTTCTTTTATGGATTGAAAGTAATAGAATCCCTCAGTTAGTGCTGGCTGGGGGATCCTACGAGTAGCAATCCCCCCAAAAGTAAAATTCCCAAGTTGGGCTGCTGTTACCTACTGCTTGCTCAATGTCTCTGTGCCTGATAAGCCAATGGCGGCAATAGTAAGGATAGTATAGCAGCAGTGGTTTTGCCATGCTGGCTAGGCCTTCTGGGAACTGAAGTCCATAATATCTGGTTGGCCAAGGGTTCCCTACACTCCAGCTTGAAGCCACCTCCCTTTTTTTTTTTTTGCACACCACTCACTATATGTTTTGGCTCCCCTCCCCTTCAGTATGCAGAAAGAAGAGATGGAATTCCAGCCCCTGGAACAGATTAAGGAGAATGAGGAAGCGAATCACTCAACACCATTGTTAGGCCACATTGGCCGCTTCCTGAATGTCCAGTCCCCCAGTTTCTCCAGATCATCAAGAATGAATCTGATGCGTCGAAGGAATGAAAACATGCCTCCTTCCCCTTGCTATGCATACCCAGATGTGGGGAAATCTGGGAGCCCCACTAGTATTAACCAGCAAAGGGGAGATTGCTCCCCACCAGGCTTCAGTTCCCAGGATCAATGGGACAACACAGCCAGTAAACTAAGAGAGCTCGATGCCTTCATGTCAACCCCCTTCTACGAAAGGCCTGGCTTCTACAGTGCTCCCCAGACTCCCATCAGCTCCATCCCAATGATCTTCCCATCCAGACGTCAAGGCCGCAAGAAGCCTCCTGCTCTCTCTAGTATTGCTGCCTGTTCAGCTTCTCTGAGGGACAACTCTGCTAACCAGTCTCCCTTCAGAGCCAGTGATATGGATAAAAGTGAGAACTCGCTTGGCTCAGGAGGTAGAGAAACCTTTGTCTGGCCAGCAGAAAAGAGCCAAGCTTCAGACTCACTGGCAGTGACCATCGAAGGGGAGGCGCAAAACACAACCAACAGCTCAAAAGAAGCTTTGCCTCTTGGAAGCCCAGGAGGTGCTCTACCTTCTGGGGACTTAGCAACTCCCAAATTTCCTTTCTTTGCTGAGTCTCCCAATTCTGAGATGCAGCCCAATGCCAAGAGTTTGAATAGTATGAGAGGTCCCCAACAGCCCCAATGGACTCCAGACAACACAGGAACACCAAACCCAGACCACTCCAGTTTCTTCCATAGCTACGGCATCAGGACCCCTAGCAGCAATGGCCCAACTACTTTCTTTTCATTCACACCACTGACCTCCCCAGTGCTCGAGAGAGCCCAGCTGGGCAAAGCTAATGCTGGTCCTGGCTCACAGTCTTCTCCTGGAATCATAGATCAGAATTCTCCTGTGGTACCTGGGGCTGTAAGAGACACAGGAAGTGGAGGCGCCACTGCTTCTTCTCACACCAAGGATCACAGGAAGGCAGCCAGCCCTTCACCCAATGACTCTGGCATCTCTTTAGCAGAAGGAGACTTTGTGGGCCTAATGGAAGTGATCATGGAAACCAGTGAGAACACAACTGATGAAGGGAAGGGAGACAGGGACAACTAAATGCAATGGGCTCACTGGTTTCTCTTATTAGGGCAATGGGTTGGTGTTTTTTTAATGCTTCGTTGGTGCTCAGCCTTTTAGAGGCACCAAAATCACTATGAACTACAAAACAACTGAAAATACCTTCTCCTTAACCTGAACAGCTCCTTCCATAAATACCTGTGTGCTTCCGTTAACAACCATGTTAATGAGCCATTCATGATATTTCAGCCTCACAAGGGTAGGATAGCTCTAATTCCAGTAACTGTCTGATCTCAGTGTTTAATACATGTTCTGTTTTGCTATTTGAATGTACCAAAGAAGAAAACTGCATTACAAGTGTTGGGAACCTTGTTTCAGATATGGATTAAGGGCCAAATTGCATGATTAATTCCTCAACCATGTTAATGATTTTCATCTCACCCCCCACCTGGCCAACTTACATTTGAAATTTTGAACTGAGCAGGGAAGCATAAAACTGGGTTGACTGCTTCGAGCAAGATTGAAGCGCCACATGGATCCTGAGATATAGTGATTATATCAGACTACCACACTGGAGATGGATTGCGTTAATCAGTTTGGAACATAACCAGCCAGTTTCATGTGTCTCAAGGGCTTATCAGTCTTTACTCCCTGCAATGCAGAGAACATATCCTAGAGATTCCCAACGTGTGTTGCAATGGTAGATGAAGTGTGCCTTTAAAAAGAAAACCCAAATCATGTTGGATGTAGCCACCATTCTGTGCTCCAGAGTGGAAAGATCCAATTTGAGCACTGATCTCCCTCACTCCTATTCTATGTGCATTTACAGGATCCTGAGAATAAAAGACACAATGGGATCTCCTACTATATAACATAGGCTACAGATGAGAGGAGCGAGTATGAATCTCAAGTCTTCCTTTGGCCCTGAAAGACCAATCCCACAACCTACCTAGCTGCATGAGGTATTGGGATGGCAGGAGATGGTCTTAACCAGTCAGTCCCTTCTTTGCTAGAAACAAACCCTACCTGTTTTCTTAGCAGTTTGAGAAATATAGACAATAGTTTTGGTTAAGTATGTGAGGTATGCTTTCAGTTTTAAGATGGGAGTGGGGGCAGATGCATCCCGTTTCTTAAAGCTTTTCCCTGTATGCACCACAGTACTATTTATTGCAAATAAATGAGTAGGAAGATTTAAGATTCAAAACAGTTAGAAATCCTTTGCCTGCTAAACATTCCATTGGCTGCCTAGGTGAACTGCACAACAAATAATGATGCACTTTTGCTCAGCTTTTTTCAGCTTGATGTCACTGCAGGTCAACCCCCTTATCCAGTATCCAGTTTCACTTAACCATGTCCAAAAAACTGTGTTCTCTCTAGGCATTTCTGAGTCCTCAATGTGATTCTATGGTCAACTTCCAACGCTCATCTCATTGAAAATAGGGCTCCCTCTTATCCATGGTTTCAGGTATCCACAGGGTGGGTGGATGGCTTTGAATGTATCCCCCACAGATACAGGGGTCAACCTGTATACACGAGTTTTGTACTTTTATTCCATTATGAAACACGTACAGTGGGCCCTTGGTATCCACTGGGGTTTGGCTCCAGGACTCCTGTGGATACCAAAATCCACAGATGTGCAAACCCCATGATATACAATGGTGTTCCTTATATAAAATGGCAAAATCAAGGTTTGCTTTTAGAATTTTTTTAAATTTTTTTCAAGCCATGGATGCTTGAATCTATGGATATAGCTCTCTCTCTCTGGCTTTTCTTCACAAACGAAGATTCAGGAAGGACTGTATTAGCAAACAAAATGCCATGCTTCCATCAAGCTTTTATGCAAATTTATCTATTATCTATTTTTAAAACTTAGATGACAAATGAAGCCAACTGAAGTTTCAGTTCCTACCAACTCAAAATAACACAACAAAGTGCACACACACTGCCATTAAAATACCGAACTCAGAAGGTACAGAATTGGTTGTACTTAAGATCTTGAACTACTATACACCTTAAGATCTTGAACTACTGACAAAGCGATCTACTACAACCAGGCAATGATTACTAGTAATTGTACAATTGCAGGTGGCAATATCTGGAGCATCTCATTTTCACCTTATGGTCAATTGTGGTGGTGGTGGAGACTCACAGCAAGTGGTTCTCAGCCCTTGGCTCTCTAGATATTTTGGACCATTTCCCAGAATCCCTCACCAATGACCATGCTACCAGGAGCTTTTGGGAGTTGAGATCCAAAGGATCAAGAAGGCCCTACTTTAATTTTCAGGGCATCAAAGGATACCCTATCACTCCTCTACTTCTGCTATCCTATTTTGGTCCAAATACAGAAACAATGGTTACCAGCAGGGAGTCAGGTTAAGGAAAAACTCTGTTCTTCCAGAAAAAGAACTGTCTTCTCCCCAATCCTAGTTACAATATAGTTGGAATATTTAGGAAGAAACAAAGTGCAGGGACAGTCCAGTC
Source organism: Gambelia wislizenii (assembly GCA_030847615.1). Classification (NCBI taxonomy): domain Eukaryota; kingdom Metazoa; phylum Chordata; class Lepidosauria; order Squamata; family Crotaphytidae; genus Gambelia; species Gambelia wislizenii. Next base: position 344,721,719 of record JAUMIR010000001.1, read on the forward strand.
ATGGAACAGACTGACTTCAAAAGGTGCAGCTTCTTTTAATTGAGGGTGGAGACGTCAAAGGCTTTAGGTATAGGCAGGGCTGCCTGCATTCCACATGAGCAGAGATTTTGGCAACACCTGACAAGAACAGCTTTCATTTTGGCAAAGGGGAACAATCCTATGTTTGTATTAGGAACTTTTGAGATTGTACAAATGACTGAACAAAGCCCAGGAAGGATCCTCAACATGATCCAAAGCTCTCCCTAGCTCTTTGCCCTTCCTCCTAACAGAAACTATGTAAGAAATACAAACTTGTATAATTTGAACAGAATTAAAGTGAGTGGTTCAAAATTTTGTTTTAGTGCACAGCACAGGACATCATGTCTTTCAGTGCTTCTGGAAGAAACATTTGAGATGACATGAACAACAAAATGAGACTCTCAGATGTATCGTTTCAAAGGTTTAGCAAAGAAAGGCATCATTTTATGGGAGCTTCGCTATTGTAAAGCTATCCACTTGAATACAAAAGCCATGAAAGTACCGCTCTTAAAGCACAGATCACTTCTGCTTAGCTAACTGCAAAAGTATCAGAGGGCTTAAAACAAGCAATTACTACAGCACTGTTTGTCAGAAATGGGCTGGCTGTTTCTTAGCTATATTGTAACGGAGACTTTTATGTCAACTGGTGACTACAACACAATAGTACCATCTGCAGAGGTGTCCCCTTTTTGCTTTCCTTCACAGCCCTTCCCCCTAAAGCCATTATAAATCAGTGTACTAGTATATAATGTAGTAACTGATCTACTGCATTTTAATGGAGAGCCAGCAAATTTAACTCAAGAGCTTTGCACAGAAATAAAGCCATCTGTAGACTGCAGGGAGAGTAACACCAAACCAAATAAGTTTTTTTAAAGAGATGCACTTATTTAAACATATCCACAACAAGCCTATTTGGGCATTTCCAATTTTACATCAAGTCAGCCACAACTTGACAGTGTTGCCCTAAAATCTGCACACATTGTAGAATCTATTCTGTAGAGTATAGCTTCGTTTTTACAGGATACTGAGTTCACAGCTGTCTCTGTATGAGAGCAATTTCTCCTAGCCATGACATATGGAAAATTCAGTGGAACAGTTTTGTGTGTGCCTATTCAGGAGTACTACTGAGTTCAACAGAGCCTACCCCCATGTGCTATGAGTCAGAGGTTGTTTTTCCCCCCCAAAACTTGAATTCTTCCCAAAGTGTACTTTACTAATATTTTTAGTCCATATATACTGCAAAACAACTGGAACCAAATCACTTTATTGGGCATAAGATATAACACAAAAAGAAAAAAAGTTGTTTTTATACAATTATGGACAACGTTAAGGGAGAAACTAGAAACATGCACAGCTGAAGATGGTAAGAGTCTCACTGAAGCTTTTTTGGTGGGAAGCTTTTAATTCTCACTGTCACTTTCTCCCAAGGTGTGCTTGTCAAAGAGGTACTCTGCCATTCCAGATTTTGGTGCTCCCATCTTGCGCAGGTTGGTCACATGGTCACCCAGCTCTTTGATGGATTTGACCTGCTCATCCAAGTAGTGAGTTTCAATGAAGTCACATAACTGGAAGAGAAAAGATGCATTAGGCATGCCACTACTGATTCAGCCAAAACCATGCAGTCCTCACAATAAGCAAGAGTAAAGAACTTCTTAAGCATAATGAGCAAAGCCTGAGGCCAAGGAGGCACTATCAGTTTCTGTTCTGTTTCCCTTTTTTTCCTCCTCATGCAGATGTAGTACAAAACATTTACGAGCACCATTAAATGACAGCTGCGGAAGAAGTGCAACATGATTTATAATATGCAGGTCTGTGTATACTATGTACTTAGAAGCAGAAGTCCTGTATTCAGGGAATCCAAATTCTATACCAAGGAAAGCCAAATTCTGCTGGAGGTGTAGTTTTAGCCCTATTGCTCACTGTAAAAGAATAAGGAATCTGAAGCCACATCCACTAAAATATATTTATAACAATGTCTGGTTTCTGAAATCTTCACACTTTGCACACCACACCCTGAAACGTGTGTGCAATCCCAAGGACCAGAACTTTGCTTTTAAAGCATGAATGCAAAGTAATAATTGTGATGCTGAACTCTGCCTTCCCCAATACACTTTGTATACTACCGGTAAAAATCACTTGGCACTCCAGATGCTGAAGGACTGTGAGCCTTAAGAGATCCAGCCAGCAAAAGCAAAGGTGAGAAATAGTAGCAGCTGAAGTCTCACATCTGGATAGCTGTATTATTCTCACCCCTGCTGTATGCCCCAGAAGATGAGCACAAACATTTTCAAACTCTGCTGTACCCATGGTTATTTCTTATATGGCAACGTAAGGGACATGTCATTCATGTTCCTATCCAAGCATGTACTTTATATTAACTGACTTACATGGGGATCATTTTTTTCAGTTGCCAGCTTGTGCAACTCCAGAAGTGATTGGTTCACATTCTTTTCCAAGTGTAAAGCGCATTCCATTGCTGTTAGCCCACTTTCCCAATCATCACGATCTGGTTTCTAATAAAACAAAAGAAGCAGAGCGGTTTCCCCCTCATCAATGCTGAGGCACTGAAATACCAAGAATTAACAGAGTGTACCACTATTACAGAGTAATTGGACAGTATCCTACAGGTCATGCTCAAGACTAGATGAAGTCCTTGAGCCAATGCCCTTTTATCTTAGAAATCACTTCGAATTTTTGCTGTCAGGTCATGTGCCAAGTTGAAGTGCTCTATTGTCCTCAAGGGCCATGCAGCACACCTGGCTTCACAACTACTCCAAGAACTGTAACATCAAACCATCTGCCCTTCCATCACAATCTAGTATGGGAAGAAAGTACAGCCACCAACTTCAGCAGCAAGACAAATGAGCCACCTGCTAAGCATAACTCTGAACAGCCTATGCTCAAAGACCAAAGAAATGTTTAAGGTACTCTTGATGTGTGCTAAACTTCTTGTAATCAGACCATCCCTAAATTTCATCCCTCTTTTGCTCCCCCATCCTGCGAGTCAGTATTTTTTCTTCCAAAGAATACACTTGCTTATCACTGAAGTGCAACAGAATACCTGTGTCCATAAATTAGAAAGGCTTCTTGTTTAGGTAGTTACCCTGAGATCAACCAATCCTATAGTATCCATGGCAGCCAAATTCTCAAACTACATTTTCATAAGAGCATGCAAGTCTTGTAGGAGATAAAGCTTACCATCTGGTACTAATAATCCAATGGTTTTCCAGCTCCCTCTCTACCAATCCTGTCAAGGTCAACCTATTTGTCAAGAACCCATGTCAGTTGCAAAGGAGTCTGGGACATTCTAGGTTGTATACAACTGCTGGATTGTGTAAATTGATCCAACATTCCTTTGGAATGCAAGGTCATAAATCAGCAGTGTGCTAAATGATCTGCATTTCAAGAAAGCCTGCCCACTTCAGACATACAAGCCAATCCAGTTTTGAATCCTCTACCTGCACACTGAAAGAGTGCACATCAGTGTGGATACTCAAGACCTATCTTTCAATGTATTCATATGCTACATTCAAGGAAGAGTTGTTTATACAAGGAAACACTTTATTCTCTCTTCCTCCAGCATGGCCCTGCTAGTCACATATAACTTCCCTTAGACTATGACTTTCACATCCATCTCCAGTCTAATTGCTGAGTGCTGCAAATAGCGATTGATGTGTGTATTTATTCTTTTCATAGTTTTAAACTGAATCCCAATTCAGAGATTGCAACTCCTGCATCACCAGCTCAGCTCACCTTGATGTCCTGAAGGAAAATGCGACCGCCCCTATTGTTCTGCAGCTTCATAAGTTTCTCTGCATGCTCACGCTCCTCGTGGGACTGGTGCAGGAAGTACTTGGCAAAGTTCTTCAGGGCCACATCATCACGATCAAAATAGTAGGACTGAGAAAGAAAACACAGATTTTGGATTAGGACTGTCAAGGAATCAGATCCAGACACTGAGGTCCAGTTCAGTGTTCCACTTCATCTGCAACAACTATACAGTACTTTCTGCTCCTGATATGGTGCATCTATTTTCCTACCATCTGTTGTCTCACACAACTGGCTGTGCTACATGGTTTACTATGATCTGCTTCTAGTTCAACCATCAGAATTAAGACTTTGGAACAGAAGTGGACAAACTGTGGCCCTACAGATACTGTTAGCAGCAAACCTGGTCACCAATGATAAGAAATACTTTGCAGTCCAACAATGTCTGTCTGTAGATTTACACTTTGTCCACTGCTCTGTTAGACCAGTGACACCAGTACATCTAATCATCATTTTTTGGTAGGTGCACTAGAAAGTAGTTGCTGAAAGGCACCTCAGATCAGGGAGAACAAGGTGATTTGCTTAGCCTATAAACTAAGAATTTGCCTTTTAAACAAAAATGGTATTTCAACCATTCTAAGAACTCAACAAGTTAGGGTGGCCAATACTGATATTTTGGGGCTTGGAAAGAAGTTGCCAACAGTCAAAAGATCAAACATCTCCAAGCCTGTTGCACTAACTTGTGCCTTCAAGTACTTTCTGACTTATGGCGATCCTAAGGTGAATCTATCACAGGGTTTTCTTAAGTCTTCAAATTCCTAATCAGCCCCACCATCACCAATTTAGATCTTGTAAAATATTCAATTTAGGCCAAGAAACCAGATTTAAAGTGCTGTAAAAACACCTTCCATTTTAGAAACCATCTATCTGATGAACACTTGGGAGTTAAATGCACAATGCAATTTGGTTACCCTCTGTTAGTCAAGTTGTATTCTACATAACAGTTAATGTTAACATCCCAAAAAATCTCCAGGGCATAAAGAGTTGGGCTGCCCCCTGACAGTCAGGTCTAGCCGTAGGTGTTAATAAATTCATATTTAAAACCACTGGGTTTCCAGTAAGATTTGTAAACTCTTCTAATGTTTGGAAGAACACTTTTTTACATACAATTGTCAAGATATGTTTGCCAGCATACCTGAACACATTTACACTGGTAGGCTTCCCACAGGTAACTAGCTGGCCATTCTGTGAACAAAAAGAGTAGACAGGCCTTTGGCCTGATCCTGGAGATATGCTGTTCTCAAACTGAATATCCCATTAAAGGCTGATGTTGCCAGCAAGGCCCTTCTGCCTTCTCAGCCCTCATTCAAAGTTAGTTACTTACAAACTAGAGACCACAGAAGTTAAAAGTAACTCTGAGAAATACTTTCTACTTATGTTCAAAAGGACCAGCAAACAAACGTTCTGGAGAAAAGGTCCAAAGTCAATTAAAGTGCAATCACCCTTTACAAGCAGAGATAAGCACTGGAACTTCAGCACACAAAGAAGCTGCTGCAAACAGGAGCCAATACCGCCTCCTCTAGCAGCCTCCTACCACTGTAGTAGAAACACTCTTTCTCCCCACTGTTCGGTTATCTCACCACACCGTGGCCTAAAAAGCACAGTTGCAGGCAAGGGCTTCTCAGCCAGTGGCGCAGTTAGCCCGGACTCCTTTAAGATAAGCAAACCCTTGGGCCCAGCCCATTCACACTACAATTCCCTCCTTCCACTGCAGCTGCGTGAAGCATCGGGGGAGGCCTCAAAGCCATCAACAGCAAGCGTCTCCAGAGCCCAGCTGGATCTTGGCCATCTAACCCAGCTTTCTGTTCCCAACATATTTTATTTATTATGAGTATTTATACCCCGCTCTTCAGCCCCGAAGGCTCTCCGAGCGGCTTACAAATTGTGAAGCAATAGCACCCACGCACCGCTTTTATAACGCGGGCTAGGCATTCTCCGAGCGGTTTCCAGGGTGTGTTATAATAGCCAAGGGGCAGTAGGCTAGAAAGCCAGGATTCAAGCATTACAGTACTTCCAAGGCCGGTTTTCAGGGGCAGCCTCTTCCAATCAGGCTCTGCAACGGTGTCCACCGATCCCAAGTTGCGTATATGCCCAAATAGGAGGCAGCCAAATCTTGGAACAAGAGCCACTGTATACCGCGAGTAAGGGAGGAGGTTTTGCAAAGGCAGCGGTGTTAGTAGTTTATGGAGGAGAGGGGGGGAACCACAACTGGGCAAAACAGACCAACCAAAAAAGCCACAGAAGTGTGCTTTGCTTTTTGATGAGGAAGTATTGCCCAATTATGGGCTCCCTGGAAAGGCAGTATGGGGCGAGAGCCTCCCCCCCTTCGCCTGCTTGCTTGCTCGCTCGCTCGAAGGGCACCAAGATTTCCTTGGAGGCGGGGTTGTTGACAACCTTCCTCTCCCCCGAGAGAGAAAGAAAGAGCGGCTTCTCCTCCTCCTCCTTGCAAGGGCAAATGTCCCGGAGGATATAATGTATTTAGATTAAGAGGGAAAATGTATTAGTATTAGGATAGCTTTATAACATTTTTTTTTTGCGTTATTGTTACGGCCTTTTGCGGTCGGGTGTATTTTTCAGTAGAATGGTCTTATTCCAATAAAAAAAATCCTAACCCCCCCCAAAAATATTCCTAATCCCCCCCCCCAATTCCTAATCCCCAGGAGGCCTGGCCTCTCCCCCAAGGGCACGCCAGCTGCACGCGCGTAGGCAGAGGAGGAGGCGGCGGCGGCGGTTCCTCTCCCCACCGCCCAAGGAGCCCCCCTTCAGTCCCTGCCGCCCCCCACCTGCTTCCCAGCCAAAGTGGGGACCCACCATGCTGAGGTACACGTAGGAGGCGTAGAGCTCCAGGTTGATCTGCCGGTTGATGGCGGCTTCGCAGTCCTGGTGGTAGTTCTGGCGCACCTGGGAAGGAGACGAGGCCATGGCAGGGCGAGGAGGGCGGCGGCGTTGGCTTTACTGGGTGGTGGCTGGATGGAGAGGCAAGCGCGGCTTGCTGGGCCCGAGCGGGGAGCCGGTTCCGTCCAATCACTGTTGAAGCAGGAACCCCCCTCGGCTGGGTCTCGCAGCGCGTTCTAACCCCGACCACCCTGACGTCGCATCTATATATAGCCCGAGACTGCGTCACAATCAACACAAGCCACGCCCCCTCTCCTTGGCCGGGCGGGAAACGGCGACGATGTGGCGGAGCTGGTGGGGGGGGGGCGCGAGGCTCGCTTTCGGCTTTAGCCAATCCCCACCCCCGGTCAGGCACGCGCCTCTAGAGTAAGCGTGACTCAGCGGTTTTTTATGCTTCTGTTTAGAGTGCTCGTAGTAATCGCTGCAGCAGCAGCAGCAAGAAGAGGCGGGCTTTGTCCGAAGGGGTTGATTTGGGGAGCAGAGCGTGTCAAACATGAAAGAGTGGAATCCACACTACCCAAATACAGTTGTTCCTCCATATCCACGGATTGGGTATCCACGGATTTAAACATTCACGGCTTGAAAATATCCTTTAAAAAATATTAATCCAGAAAGCAAAACTTGATTTTGCCACCATAGATAAGGGACATCATTTTGCTATGCCATTGCATATCATGGGACTTGACTATTCACGGATTTTGGTATCCCCGGGGTTGGGTGGGTCCTGGAACCAAACCCCAGCGAATATGAAAGGACAACTGTAATGTACTTTCAAACTGGATTATTTGCCTGGCTCCTTCCTGTGGAATTCTATGATCTGTAGTTTTACAAGGTCCTTAGCCTTCTCTGGCAAAGAGCATCACCAAACTACAATCCCCAGGATTCCATAAGAAGAAGCCATAGCAAATAATCCAGTTTGAAACTGGATTATTTGCGTAGTGTGGATTCAGATTTCAAATGAGAAGAGTTTCTTGAAATAAGGGGAACACCCACAATGCAAAAAATAAAAAAATAAAAATTCTCCACTCTCTTAATCCCATCTTAAAGCACAAATCTAATATAGAAAATCCAATATGTGCAACAAATCCAATATAGAAAAGGGAGACCATTACAGCAAAACGTAACCAACGCAGTGAATTTTTGGCATTCAAAAACAAATTGGTTCTCAAATCCAGTTCACATTTAATCTCTTTTAAAGTCATAGTGCTGCTCAGTTGTATTGCCACTGTTTTGACAAGAAGTTCTGTACAATGCAAAGCCTAAAGGTATAAATAGCATTACTTCAGAAGTCGGATTGTTAAGTAACTACACATGACAGGAGTGATAAATTCTTCCTCAGAGGCTGGGAAAATGCTGATATAAAGTTGTATGCTATTCTAGCAGACCCAGCAAAATTTAGTGATGTAGTACTCTCAAAAGTATATGGCAGGTTTGGTGGTGGCAGTTCACTTACCTCAGACCACTTTGTGTGAGTCGCTTGTTGGTGTGCTGCCCACTGCAAGCACAAGAAAAAAAATGTCTTACATCTGAGGCTAAAACAGTTTTTTTAATTACCTTTAAAAATTGTTTTGTTTTGATATTTATCCACAAGAGAAGAGGGACATACATTCATGGGCATGTAACATTTCCTTTATAGCAGTGTTTTTCAGTTCATGTTCCACTGAACTGTTGGGGTCCAATGAGCATCCTCTAGGGATTTCAGAAAACAAATTCCACCACGCACGTCATGCACTGTAATAATACAGTAAAGAGTAATATAACTATTATTACAAGCACCTGCCCTTGCATTTTACAATTATTTAATAAATTGCTTATTATTGCCATTTTACTTTGTAGGGCAGCAGGGAAAGGAGTTTGGGGGTTTGCAGGCTATCATATCCTGTAAAAGAGTAAATAAAAAAGATTGAAAACAGATTTGCAGGATTGTAAACAGTTACATACACAGCACTCACTGTCTGCTTTGTAGGCAGCAAGCCAAAATAAACAAGCTACTTCTGTAAGGTCCAGTTACATGCTCTGCCAAAGAATTTTTAAAGATACACACTTCCAAACACACATTTATTTAAATGTGCCAGAAAACACATTTTCAGATTGGTATACTATGCAACTGAGCTTCTCTTTCTATCTTCCCTGACATTTTAAATCACACAATCATTTCACAATCACACATGTGCATAGTTGTGAAATGGAAGTTCACAAGTTAGAAAGTTTTTTGTCAGCCAAATTGATAGAAAAACTACAAAGTAGGGAATGAATGTAGTTCAATACTCAGTAGAAAACAAAGATGTAGCCATACAGTATTAGGACTTTTTCGGATGGAAGAAAAGTAACGCAAGCAGCGTCGCCAGGTTGCGATGCTGCTGCGCAAGAGGGCGCCAGTTTCGAACGACGCTCTTCCCAGCGGTACTGTTGCAGTTCCGCTGGGACATTTGAGCGTGATATTTTTCCTTCCCAGCGTCATATTTTACTCGCTGATCGCTTATCGCTGATCGCGAGTAAAATATGACGCTGGGAAGGAAAAATATCACGCTCAAATGTCCCAGCGGTACTGCAACAGTACCGCTGGGAAGAGCGTCGTTCGAAACTGGCGCCCTCTTGCGCAGCAGCATCACAACCTGGCGACCCTGCTTGCGTTACTTTTCTTCCATCCGAAAAAGTCCTTAGTCTGGCTCGGTATACAAAGATCTTGTAACACTTTTGAGACTAACCGAGAGAAATACATTTATAATCCATACACTTAAAACTACTTCATCAGTTGCCTAAGAAAGCTTATGTTACCAACTTCATTTTTTCAAATGTGCTACAAGATTCCTTTGTATACTCAGTAAAAAAGACACACATAACAGTATACTTGTAAGTAGGTGTGCTTCAAGAGGTATGGGTTCCCTTTGAACTCCTGTACTGCCAGATACTTATAATTTCAAAATGTCACAGGTCAATAAAATAATGCCAGGTTTACATATTTTCAGAAATGAATAAAAGGATGAGAAAAGATGCTGCTAACTAGGAAGGCTTATCTTTGTTTTTTTTAGAAAATAAAAATCATAAGTAAGCCACAGGGTTTCAGTATTATCTTTTCAGCATGTTTGATTTTTATTTTTTCAATAGAGGTTGTTTCTGTTTTGAACCATTCTTTAGTGAAATCTTTCTCAATGTAAGTGCTTTGTTACTGCTGATCTTTTTCCTCACTTGAAGGTCGCTAAAATCTCTCCTGGTTTTATTGCAGATTCTGTGCCCATGTTAAGGTCTATGCATGTTTACTCAGAATTAAGGCCTACTGTGGCTGCTAAAATCTGAAGTTCTGCTTGATGTTGCTGTTTCACAGACATTAACTCAAAAATTCTTGTCTAAAGATTACAGAGTGTCATCTGTATCAAGCCTGAAGCTTCTGTTTCAATCTGCTGAATCTGCAGTCTCAAACAATTTTACACTGATCCTTAATGGTTTCAGGAACATAGTCTAAAGTAAAATATAATAAATTTGAACATAGTAGGGGTTCTAAATGTCAGAATAACTTTTTGCTTATTTTGCTGACATTTTAAAGGTCATGCTGCATAAAATGAATGATGGACAGGACACTCTTATTCATGACACCACTTCTTTTCTTACAATAGAAAGCAATGCTTTAAGTGCTTTCTGTCCCACCCCACTTCTCCCCACCCCATTTCTTTTCCTCCCAATAGCAATGCTCTGTGCATTCTGTCCCACCCTACTTCTTCCACCCAACTTCTTTTCCTTCCAATAGAAAACAATGTTTTAAGTGCTTTCTCTCCCCCCCCCACTTCTCCCTCCCCCACTTCTTTCCCTTCCAATAAAAAGCCATGTTTCAAGCCATTTCTTTCCCCTCCCACTGAAGTCAGATCTATCTCACTGGTGGAAGTAAGAGAAAATTTGCCCACTCCAGCCTATATGCACATTGATTGATGTACATAAGATCTTCTGTGCAAGACTCCATTAAGTTGCAGAGGACCCCCCCCCTCCACACACACCCCCCTAAGCCTCTTGCAGCAGATTCTGGTTCTTATAACAGAACGTAGTTATTGTACTTTGTGCTTGTTGTATTTTTACCACTAAGGCAAAAGGTCTATATGAGATTTTCTGCTTCATTTGCCAACATAACTTGGCTGGTGGTGCCATCTTAATTTGGGATGGACATTATTGGCTTCAGACTAAAAAAAAATTCTTGGGCTGGTTCTGATTCCCTCTCACATGGAGGAGCTCTCACATGTAGAGATCCCGTCTTCTGTATGTCAAATATGCAGCTGTTAGGGGATGGCACTAATGTGCATTAGCAGCAGGAGGCTGGTGCTCCTAGGCATGATCCTCTTGCACTTAAAACATGCAGAGTGTTTGTGTAAACACCTTTAAAAGCAAAGGTTAACAAGATGGCAGGAAGGGATAAGAAAACAAGGGGGCATTGGTGAGAGAGGCAGGATAGACTATTTGGGGTAAAAAGCTGAATGCCATACAATTATTTGAATGGACGGCTTTCTCTCTGTCACACATACATGCGATGAGAACACAGATAGAGCCTTCTTGGTGGCTGTTCTGACACTGTAGAGGCTAGATTGGCCCCCTTTTTGGTCTCTTTTTGATGGTAGGCAAAGACCATTTTATTTAAACAAGCCTTCAGTCTTTCACTGGGTGTGACAGAAGGGTTATTTAATGAGGGTGTGTTGTGCCTTGATTTATGTTTATATGTGTTTTAAACTATTTCCAGTGTTTTGCAATATGATTGTCTTAATGTTTTTTTATGTTTTGTACCATATACTGTTTTAATACTTCTGTGTTTTGTTTTAATACTGTTGTATTTTGTTTTAATATTATACTGTAAGCTCAAAACATGTTTTGAGCTATGCTGGCGGTGGCATAATAGCCACTGGTAGGGTCTCCCATGCCAGTCAGGTCAAAACCGAAGGATCTGACAAAGAGCGTCAAAGGGCAGGATGGGCTCTCTAGCCTTATGGCAACCATCCTAGGAGAAGGAAAACTCTAATCCCAAACCCGGGCAGATGGTGCTCGTCCAACCCTGTAAGGTCAACCATCTAAGAGAAGGAAACTCTAATCAAAGCTATGACCCGAGGACCTCGCTGCTACTGTCCATGCCTGCAAGGCCACAGCAGATGAACCTTTGGTTTAAAGGGTGAAGCCAGTTCTGTGCACGCTGTGCTCGACCAGAAAAATCCATTGCACAGGCTCAAAGGACAAATCCAAATCCAATTCTGAAAAAGCCCTGTAGCGATAGGCGAGGGACGAAACGGCAGGTGTAAAGATGCACTGGAAGTTGCAGACCCAAACCTGCATGCAGGCAGCTCAGAACTTTGGTTGCTTGAGGCTGACCCGGGAGGTGTCAGTTTTGTTCGGCACATCCTGAACGACTAAGCAGCCTTTATTAAGGAGAGCACTGCTTGCTCCATATGGAGAAGGACCTAGAAAAGGTGTACTAATGAAAGCTCATCCCCATCTACCTGGTTGGCTAGCCACGGCCAACAGGCATCTTCTGATGCGGTCAAACCAAGGCAAAGAAACAAAAGAAACACACACCAGCCACCAAAGATGTAAATAAACTGACGCTTGCATGCTGGAACATCAGAACCATGCGAGACTCTGCATGTCCTTAAGCAAGCAGGGATCACCAGCACTGAGGCCATGATATTGAGAACACAGCTGTGCTGGGCAGGGCACATTTCTAGGATGGAGGACCCAAAAATAGTACTCTATGGTGAACTCGCCATGGGTCAGCGTAAGAGGAGCGCTCCAAAAAAGCGATACAAGGACTCCCTGAAACAACATCTCAGGCTCGGCCAAATTGATCACCAACAGTGGTCCGCCATGGCCTCACATCGGGAGGCATGGAGACACACTATCCACAATGCTGCAGCCTTATTTGAGAACTCACGCCAAACAAGTCTTGAAGAGAAACGACAACGCAGAAAGAATCACAACCCGGAAACATCGGCCAAGGAGACCTTCTGCTGTGCTTTCTGCAACCGGACTTGTTTATCTTGGATTGGCTTTTTTAGTCATCAGCGCGCTTGCAGAAAGCGCAGGATTAGTCCTTCCTGAATTTTTGTTTGCGAAGAAAAGCCAGAGAGAGAGAGAATACTGTAAGCCACCTTGGGTCCTACATTTGGAGAAAGGTGGGATATAAATTAAATCAATGAATAAATCAATAAGCAAGCCAATAAATATTTACTGCATTTCTCTTGTCCAAATACTAGTCACATGCTCAGTGGCTTTGAGCCAGTAGTGCAATCCATGAATTTGACTTTACACTATGTGTTGGTAGGGAAGTGGGTTTTTCCTTTTTTTTTTTCTTTTTTTTTTTTGTTCGACAGTGTCTTTTGGTCTTGACATCATCATGTCAACCAGACAGGAAATGACTAGATGGAATGTCCATTGGGCAAGTCCCAGGGCTTCTACTTTTAAAAGCACACTGTAATTGCAATAGGGAATGACTTCACAGAAACCTCACAGTCAGCTGTGTAGGGACTTTGTGTAACAAAGAGGAAAAACATACCAAAGTCATCTTGGGATCAAATACTTAATAGAACTGGGAAGCAAAATGAAACACAGTAAAGTGTTGTATCATATTAGAGAGCTGAAGAGCAGGGACCAACACAGCATTTACATAAGGCAAGAATGGGAAGTGCAGCAAAGAGGACTGGAAAGAAAACCCTTTAATTGGGCAATTTTTTTGTCCAGTGACTCAAAGGGGTGTTGGTAAAAATGAATACAGTTGTCCCTTCATACAGTTTGGTTCCAGGACACCCCCTTACCCCACCCCCCATGAATACCAAAATCCGTAAATACTCAAGTCCCATTATATGCAATGGCATAGCAAAATGGTGCCCCTTATATAAGATGGCAAAATCAAGGTTTGCTTTTTGGATTATTATTTTTTAAAGAATATTTTCAAGCTGTAAATACTTAAATCCGTGAATACCAAATCCGTGGATACAGAGGGACAACTGTATTTTATTCTCTTGACATAGATCAGGTGGAGGCTGGGGAGAGGTAAACCCTGTCACAGTTCTCTCCTTGGAATGAAAAACTCTTGCCACTATTTCATAAGTCGCAGCATATGAAGTACTGTAGACAGAGGTCAAAATACAGTATAAAGCTTAGAGAAGGATATTTTCCCAGTTCTGTGGGACGTGTTGTGATGACCAGTTCTAAAACCCACATTGGCTTGTTAATCAGTAGAGCCATTTGGGGTTCTCAAAGCCAGGGATGCTGCTGGAAATAACAGCTTTACACTCAGGTTGACCAGCATGCACGCCTCCCAAAGCACCTCCCTATGGTCCTGTATTTGTGCACAGCATCCTCGTGGGCGGGGGGGGGGGGGGAGAGGAATGCAAGATTTAATAACTATTTAATAGTTAACTTTTATTCCTTATATGCAGGACTTCTACTATTACTTTTTAAAAACTTTTAAAAATGTGTATTTATTTATTCACACTAAATGTAAAAAATATGTAAATACATTTCCCACATACTATGTGAGCAGAAAGCCACCTTTCAAAAAGAATTTCACACATTCTGGATTCCTCCCCACCCACCCCCACTTCTAAAACTATAGGTGTCTTCTTATATTCTCAATCTTGGGGTTTTTGATACATCCCTCAATGCACTATACAGCAGTTCTTTATAGAGTCAATTAATTATACAGAATAATTTGTGAAGTTCAGCAGTTTCCAGTTGGTTTTTCTTTATATGAACTTATGACTCTGGTTGCCACTTTCTTTAATGCTGCCTGAGTGTTTTAAGAGCTTCAGCCCACTGTGCTTTAATCACAAAGGGTTGCACACCCATTGTTGCCTTTCATGTGTTACTGACGCATCTGAAGTCTGGACTCAAGTGAGCAAGGTGTGTTTTATGCTACTTTATTACAAGCATGTTGTGTAACGTCTCTTTTTGATTACATTTTAAAAGTCTACTTATGAAGAAAGAAGTCTCTTTTTAATTCAAGTATAACTGTCACTTGCTTCATCAAACAATAATTTGGGATTTCTTTGTGTCCATGATTGTTGTTCATTTTGATCCCAGGGGAGTTCACACTTGGAAACTCATGTTGTCTAGATCATGAAAAAACTCCTCATGAAATCCCATGGTGATTTGCCATTTTCAGAAGGAAGGGGACCAAAAGCTGCAAAAACTGCAAGAAAAGTCTTCATGGCTTTTCCTAAAGTTTTTTAAAAAATAAGCAGAAATGTGCATTACCACCTGTTTGGACAACCGATTCACAGTACAGTGCATTCTGGAAGTTGAAAGCTGATTGGTCAGACGTGGGGGAGGGATGGGCTTGCTGGCAACAAAGTTGCCAGAACCGCCATTTTTGAGTTTCGTAGTAGCAATCGTGCACATTTTTTCAGTGGCAAGGCAACCAGCTTTTTTTAAGCAGGTCACACTTGTGCACCTTATATTTTATTTTTTTTTAATGGACAGCAGCAGCAACTTGTGGAGAATAAAAACACAAGTAATTCACTTGCAGCCACCATCTTGATTCTCAGGCATGCCTCCTTGTGAACTTCAAACATGGATAACTTCGCAAACCAGTGATCTTGCCAAAAAACCATGGAAACAAATTGACCTTGTTTCAATTTTGTGTTAATGCACAGCCATCCACATTATATTGCCTTGTCTAGACAAGCCCTCTGCTTTTTGGTACAGTAGGACCCCTGTATCCACTGATTCAATTACCCATGGGATATAAAACAGAACACCTATTATAGAGTCTTCCTAAAAAATGTGTCCTCTCTAACCATTTTCTATGTCCTCCAAGGCAACTCTATGGTATTTTAAATTGGAAGTCCCATTATTTTCAATTCTGTTCGCTACTATCCATGGTTTTTGATATCCACGCCCCTCCCCGAACCAATCCCCAGCAGATATGGAGGTCCTACTGTATAAGGAACAGGATATACTATACACCATTTCACTTGTGTTTCCAGATGCCAGAACAGCTTCTTGCCTTTATAAGTTGCACAGAGAAGACTCCTCAAAGAACAGCTTCTTTGATTACTAACACACTGTATTAAGAAAATGTTCACCTTCTGTGCAGCTGATGAAACAATAGTAAAAATCCACACTAATATCGAATCTGAAGTGTTAAGTTATACAAAAGCTATGGTCACTAAGACCCAGAAACCTGAGTAAAAGCCAGGTCTCAATGTAGCATTGAAATCAGACCAGTGTTGATTCCAGTTAGGACCAAGAGACAGGAGAAGCCTGGTGGGGCCCGGTGGTCCAGAAGTAGGCCTAGGGCCTGACGATTTTGTGTATGTTTTTTGTCTTTCTCAGTACAAACATTAAATTTCAAAAATGTTAATAACAATACACATAATTCTGTATTATAAATTATTAAAGATGTTTAGCTTTAATATTTTTAGTGGTTTGTTAGCCAATGAGCACTGTTTTCAGTAGAACTAATATCGAGGATGATGCTATTAGTAGTAGTTTTACTGCTTCAACTACTGTGTGTTGATGTGCCCTCAAGTTGCCTGTCAACTTATGGCGACGCCATGCATTTCATAGGGTTTTCTTAGGCAAGGAATACTTAGAGGTGGTTTTGCCAGTTCCTTCCTCTGAAATATAGCCCACAGCACTTAGCATTCATTGGCAGTCTCCCATCCGAGTACTAACCAGGGCTAATCCTGCTTAGCTCCCAAGATCACACTGGATCTGGTGCCTTGAGTCTAACCATTTGTTCATCTAGCCCAGTACTGGCAGCAGTTCTTTAAGTAGACTGAGCCACTGGATACAACAAAACAGCAGATTTCCAGCAAAATACAACATGTGTTTTCAGGCTACTTCTGCCCTGTCAGTCATTCCTATGCCACCCACAAGCAAACACAATCCTTATCTTCCCACCCACACTTTAGATTGTTACAGTTAACTCCAGTCTTTGTTTATCCCTGAATAAACACCCATCACAAACAGGTCAGCTTTTTGGCCTTTTGAAAATAAGACTATCTTTTACAAATATGGCTGCACTCCTTTAAATCCTCTGGGACTCTAAGAGCGGATCAGAGCTTAGAAACAGTTCATTAAAAATTAATTTATTACCCCTAACTTGTTGGATTGTTTAACTTAAAGTAATTAATTGTTAACTGATAATGACTTTAACTGGTTGAATAGCACTTTATGGTTAATTTTATGTTAATTCATTATGTTTGGGTGGTAATTTGGTTGGCAGTGGTCATTTTTCTCAACTTAATTGATAAATTAAAGTGTAAAAGTACTTTGTTACTAATAGGTTGTGAAAATTGATGATACAAATGTTATCATTTTAATTAAAACTATTAAGATTAATTTATTAATGTTTGAAGTAATATCAGTGTGTTAAGTTTAATCCTAATGTTTCCAATGACTAGAAAGATAGTACCTGTCATACCTTTAGCCCTGCTGTTCTACCAACTTCTTTCCTTCTCTACCATCTGCTGTACTAATCAGTACTAAAATTTATCCTAAGTAGGAGAAGACAATAAACTTAGGGACCAGCAGAGCATCAATGGTAGAGATGAAGTTGCTTCAGGCAATTTCACATTTTCAAAAGGGGCACTCAGTCCTCTCCTCTTTGGGTTCCATTGTCATTGAAAAGTAGAAGCTTCATTAGCTAGAAGCAGGAGCTGACACACATCTGTTGGGGTTTGTGATGCGACTGTGTGGTGCATGAGGGGAATGCCATAAAGCATAAATGGGAGATATACATCCTAATGTAGAAACTCTGGAGACACGTGGCAGACATATTTGAAGAGCCTGCAGCTGACCATTGTGTTATTTGGCAGGAGTCTGCATTTATAGAGAGACATCATCACCCATTTACACATGGTAAACATTTGTTTCTGCAGCAAAATAATAACATTTGATTTAAATTGTGCTCTTCTGTTTTCTAGACTGAGGAGATTTTCACACTACAGTTATAGCACTGTTATTCCATTTTAACTGCTATGGCTGCCTCCTGTGAAATTCTGGGGTTCATAGTTTAGTGAGGCCTAAGAGCTCTCTGGCTGAGAGTTGTAAATGCCCCTCCCTAAACTGCAAATCCCAGGATTCCACAGGAGGCAGCCACAGCAAATAAAGTGGAATAGTAACACTATAACAGTGTAGTGTGAAAATCTCCTGTATCAACTGCATTCCTTGATGGCTTATCCCAGATTAGAATCATAGAATCATAGAATTGCAGAGTTGGAAGAGACCACGAGGGCCATCCAGTCCAACCCCCCTGCCACGCAGGAAATCTTGATCAAAGCATCCCCGACAGATGGCCATCCAGCCTCTGTTTAAAGACCTCCAAGGAAGGAGACCCCACCACACTCCGAGGGAGTGTGTTCCACTGCCGAACAGCTCTTACTGTCAAAAAGTTCCTCCTCATGTTGAGGTGGAATCTCTGTTCCTGGAGCTTGCACCCATTGCTCCGTGTTCCAGTCTCTGGAGCAGCAGAAAACAAGCCTGCTCCATCCTCAACGTAACATCCCTTCAAATACTTAAACAGGGCTATCATATCGCCTCTTAACCGTCTTTTTTCCAGGCTAAACATACCCAGCTCCCTAAGTCTCTCCTCATAAGGCATGGTTTCCAGACCTTTCACCATTTTAGTTGCCCTTCTCTGGACACGCTCCAATTTGTCAATATCCTTTTTTAATTGTGGTGCCCAGAACTGGACACAGTATTCTAAGTGAGGTCTGACCAAGGCAGAATAGAGTGGCACTATTACTTCCCTTGATCTAGACACTATACTTCTATTGATACAGCCCAAAATTGCATTGGCCTTTTTAGCCACATCACACTGTTGGCTCATGTTCAACTTGTGGTCTACTAGGACTCCTAGATCCCTTTCACACGTAGTCTCATTCAGCCAGGTCTCTCCCATCCTATATTTATGCATTTCATTTTTCCGCCCTAAATGCAGTACTTTACATTTCTCCGTATTGAATTTCATTTTGTTAGCTTTGGCCCAGCTCTCCAGTCTATCCAGGTCATTCTGAATTTTGATCCTGTCCTCTAGGGTATTAGCTACTCCTCCTAATTTGGTGTCATCTGCAAATTTGATAAGTATGCCCCTAATTCCCTCATCTAAGTCATTGATAAAGATGTTGAATAGCACTGGGCCCAGGACAGAACCCTGTGGCACCCCACTGGTCACATCTTTCCAAGACGAAGAGGAGCCACTGCTGAGCACCCTTTGGGTTCAGCCGGTCAACCAATTACAAATCCATTGAACAGTTAACTTGTCTAGCCCACATTTTACAAGCTTGTTTGCAAGAATGTCATGGGGAACCTTGTCAAAGGCCTTACTGAAATCAAGGTATGCAATGTCCACAGCATTCCCTTCATCTACCAAGCTGGTAACTTTATCAAAAAAAGAGATCAGATTAGTCTGGCATGACTTGTTTCTCTGAAACCCATGTTGACTTTTTGTGATTATGGCATTGCCTTCTAAATGTTCACAGACTCTCTGTTTAATGATCTGCTCTAGAATCTTCCCTGGTATTGATGTCAGACTAACTGGACGATAATTGTTGGGATTCTCTTTTTTCCCCTTTTTGAAGATGGGAACAACGTTTGCCCTCCTCCAGTCTGCTGGGACTTCTCCTGTTCTCCAGGAGTTCTCAAAGATTATTGCCAATGGCTCTGAGATTATATTTGCCAGCTCTTTTAATACTCTTGGATGTAGTTCATCTGGTCCTGGAGATTTAAATTCATTTAGATTAAGAAGGTATTCCTGTACTACCTCTTTACTTATTTTGAGCTGGATTTCCCCTATTGTGTCCTCTGTTCCTTTATCCTCAGGTTGATCCTCCTTTTCCTTTTCTGAAAACACTGAGGCAAAGAAGGTGTTGAGTAATTCTGCCTTTTCTCTGTCCCCTGTTAGCATTTTGCCATCTTCTCCACATAGCGGCCCTATCATTTCCTTCTTCCTCCTTTTGCTGCGGACATATCCAAAAAAACCCTTTTTATTGTTCTTAACCTCCCTAGCAAGCCTGAGCTCATTCTGCGCTTTAGCTTTTCTGACTTTACTCCTACACGTGTTCGCTATCTGTTTGAATTCTTCTTTGGTGATTTCCCCCCTTTTCCATTTCCTATACATGTTCCGTTTAAAACTTAGCTCCATTGAAAGTTTAACATGTCCTTATGTGAGCAGGAATGAACTGTAAGATCTTGGGAGAGGCTCTTCTCTCCGTTCCACTACCCTCTCAATCTTGTTCAGTGGAAAAAAAGGAAAGGGCTTTTTTGATGGCTGCTGACAGATTTTGGAACTCCCTCCCCAGGGCAACTAGGATGGCTCCCTTCTTGTGCTCTTTCTCCTGGCAAATGAAAGCTTTTCTATTCTGTGAGGCTTTGGAGGAATTGACTCTGATTAACTTTCAATGGTGTGCTGTTTTGTTGATTTTTTAATATTGTTTTTAATGAACTTTAGATGATTTAAATTCTATAAATTGATGGTTTGTATGATTTTAATCTGTACTCATTATAATGATCTGTAAGCCACCTTGAGTCTCTTTGTTGGAGAAAGGCAGGACACAGATGAAGATGGTGTTTTCAGTGTCACTTATAAGAATGCCTTGTTCTTTTGTATTGTTACCCAAATTGCTGGGGGTCCATGGGGGACCCACTCGTGACACCAACATTAGAATAGTATGTGGGGGGATTATTATTAGTTCAAATGGATGGCTGCGAAAGGTCAGGTAACTTGTGAGATCTTTACACCTGTGTATATCAGTACTAACTATCAAGACTCCAAGTTAAAGTAAAATAAAATTGTTTTATTGGAAAATAACATGGAAGTGTCCACACATGCACTCATGCTCACAAAAACCACACAATGAAGAATCCAGGTTGGACAGAGGAATAGATTCGGGGAGGTATGGGTGATATTTATCAGTCCTGGAAGGCAGAGGTTCAGGGCAGAGAAGAAGACTCAGATGTGAATTTGAGGGTGATACAGCAATCCAGCAGAGTGACAGTGTCAGTAGAACAGTGCACACTTGGCTGTTTTGGGGGGCTAATATTTCTACCCAATTTCATATCCTGAAGGGATGTTTGAGTGTAAAACAATGTTTAGATGGGTTTCCCACAGTTAAACAAAGGAAACCACATCTTCATTAATTGTTGTTAATGGCTGAGAAATTAGAGCTGATGGGTTTGTGACAACCTTCTTATTCTGGGATAGGACAGGTATAAGGAGAGATGTTATGGGGGATAATGGGGGTTTCAGACACTGTTTGTTTGTGATAGATAACTCATTGCCAATGCATCCAAGAGGGGATTAGCACATAACTCGGAAATGGCTTTGTTTACTAGGGGGCTTTGCATAATCCTCTTGGGCATAGATGCCATTACATTTCCACGACACTTCCATTAGGTCCTGGTAACCTCCATTTGACCTCACTTGTGGTCCTCCCTGATCTACTAGACCACATGGAGCATCTAAATATTGCCAAATTATGAAATATTATAGGGAGGGGGTGTAAGGCATGGTAACAGTATGTTCAGTAACAATACAATTTCATTAACTTATTGCAATTTTAACAGCATCACCTACATTTTGCTCCACAGAACACAGAAATAACACTAAGATTACTTGCTCAATTTGCCAGAATCTAATCAGACCATGGAGGGAGGGACTTGTGGCCCTCCAGATGTTGTTGGAATCCAATTCCTATCTGCCTATGCCTATATACTTTTCAGCATTTGCAAAACTGAAATGGGATACACCACTGTACCTATTTGCCCTTTTATTCAACACGTTCTCTCAACTTTCAAGCAGGGGAAAGGCTTCAAGCAGAGAAAGTGAAAAGCCTATGGGAAAGAAAAGGAAATGGGAAGCATTCCCTTACATGATATTTCAGTGTTGTAGAATGTAGCATTGGGCGGAGTGAGGCATCATGTGCTACAAGATAGAACCAGCACTCTGGCTTTCCCCCTTCATATCTCAGCCATTCCCTTCTTGGAAGACAACTATGTATGCCACAGGGCCTGTACTGCACCTCCTAAACCCGCGTGATACACTTAGTCATGGTGGAGGACACTGTGTCATTTGGAGGTCCAGTTGGATTGTGTATATGGATGGGTGGGTGGGGGGATGGGGGAAGGATGCAACCTTGTCTTTACCTTACATAGAGCAGGAATGGGCAATCTACGGCCCAACCATTGTTGGACTCCAACTCCCATCTGCCCCAGCCAATATGCCACATCAGGGATAATAGTTGAAGCTGAAAACACCGTGGAGGCTGCTAAGTTGCCCATTTAGCCTTAGAACATTTCAGTGTTAAGGCACCATAATAAAAGGATTCAGCAACTCTGCACAACAGAAACCCACACCCAGAGAGAGAGAGAGAGAGAGAGAGATCAGGTTTCAAAAAGAAGAAGGGAATTAAATGTCCCTCAAGCACTGTGTTTAGGGAGGACAGGAGAAGATTCTGGAATCTAAGCACAAGAACTCAGCAAATGAGGGGAAAGGCAACTCAGTTGAAAAACATAATTACGGAGAGTTTCCACTTGTTGTAAGCAGTGATTCCTTTATAGAATGCTGCGTAAACACAAATGGTAAACAGTGAGGCAGACTGGTAGTATTTGATGTCTGTGGAAAGCTGAAGATGCTGTTGTTACAAAATAAACATGCTCTCTCTCTCTGTGTGTGTGTGTGTGTGTGTTTGTGTGTGTAGAGCTACTGTAGGTTGCAGCAGACAGGGAAGGGAAATTTAACCCTTTTCTCCCCTGTTGTATGTTGCTGAAAATTGCACTTTTGGAAAGCAGGTATTTGTAGTGAAATTCTCCAAAGGTATGATATGTAAGAGATAATTAACCCCCTATCTAGTAAATCTCACCTCTCCATTGACGCCCCCTTGTCGTGGGAGAGAGGCTTGCGTACCCTAATAATGTTTTGAGCTATGCCTGCGGTGGCATAATAGCCACTGGTAGGGTCTCCCATGCCAGACAGGTCAAAACCAAAGGGTCTGACAAAGAGCGTCAAAGGGCAGGATGGGCTCTCTAGCCTTGTGGCAACCGTCCTAGGAGAAGGAAAACTCTAATCCCAAACCCGGGCAGATGGTGCTCGTCCAACCCTGTAAGGTCAACCATCTAAGAGAAGGAAACTCTAATCAAACCTACGGCCCGAGGACCTCACTGCCACGTCCATGCTTGCAAGGCCACGGCAGATGAATCTCTGGTTTAAAGGGTGAGGCCAGTTCTGTGCACGCTGCGCTCCACCAGAAAAATCCATTGCACAGGCTCGAAGGACAAATCCATTTCCAAAAAAGCCCTGTAGTGACTGGCGAGGGACGAAACCGGCAGGTGTAAAGATGCACTGGAAGCCGCAGCCCCAACCCTGCATGCAGGCGGTTCAGGACATTGGTCGCTCAAGCCTGACCCGGGAGATGACAGTCTTGTTCGGCAGCATCCTGAACGACCAAGCAGCTTTTTTAAGGAGAGCATTGCTTGCTCCATATGGAGAGGGGCCTAGCAAAGGTGGCCTAACGAAAGCTCATCCCCAACTACCTGGTTGGCTAGCCGCGGCCAACGGGAATCTTCTGATGCGGTCAAACCAAGGCAAAGAAACAAAGGCACACACCGGCCTCCAAAGGTGTAAATAAACTGACACTTGCATGCTGGAACATCAGAACCATGCAAGACTCTGAAGATAGTGGACGGCCTGAGCGTCGTTCTGCCCTAATAGCCCTTGAACTATCACGGCTTAATATTGACATTGCTGCTCTTAGTGAAGTTCGCTTCCATGAGGAAGGCAGCCTTAAAGAACATGGCGCCGGCTACACACTTTACTGGTCTGGCAAACCCAAAACCGAAAAACATCTTTCAGGAGTAGGCTTTATGATTAAAAACTCCATTGCCTCCAAACTCTGACTATGTGACGAATGTTGCTGTCCTTGAGCAAGCAGGGATCACCAGCATTGAGGCCATGAGATTGAGAACACAGCTGCACTGGGCAGGGCACGTTTCTAGGATGGAGGACCATCGCCTCCCAAAAATACTACTCTACGGTGAACTCGCCACGGGTCAGCGTAAGAGGGGCGCTCCAAAAAAGCGATACAAAGACTCCCTGAAACAACATCTCAGGCTTGGCCAAATTGATCACCAACAGTGGTCCGCCCTGGCCTCACATCGGGAGGCATGGAGACGCACTATCCACAATGCTGCAGCCTTATTTGAGAACTCACGACGAACAAGTCTTGAAGAGAAACGACAACGCAGAAAGAATCACAACCCAAAAACATCACCCAAGGAGACCTTCTGCTGCACTTTTTGCAACCAGACTTGTTTATCTCGGATTGGCCTTTTTAGTCATCAGCGCGCTTGAAGAAAGCGCGGGATGAGTCCTTCCTGAATCTTCGTTTGCGAAGAAAAGCCAGAGAGAGAGAGAGAGAGAGAGTAAATCTCATCAACAGTTCCGAATATCAAAAGATAGAAACAGCAGGTTGTCTTCCTGTTAATTCATGTTCTAAGCCTTTCCATCCCCTCCCGCCTTTTTTAGTTGCCCTCACAGATCAGGCTCCCACCACACATTTGCTGCTGCTATGTTTAACCTCTACCTCAAAAAACTGGGACCAAAGTGGGCATTCTGAATTTCTCCATATCTGGGAAAATAGGTTGTTCTTGGTGTGTAATGATAGGGGAACCAGTGTGTTGCAAAGTAGTAGGGATTTTTAAGGAGTTAAAAAGAGATCAGAACAGCTGTAAACTACATGAGGGGGGGGGGACAGCAGCAACCTTGTAGAACACACAGTAGGCATAAAGAGTGCTGTCTTTTTCTGCATACTAAATGCTTGTTGTTGGTTTTAGGAATCTCACTACAGGGCATGAAAAGGATGCTTTCCATGATACACGATCGAGCAATACCTTTGTTAGGACCAACTGAAAATGCCCAACATTTAACAGACATAAGTGTTGTCTATACGAGGGGGGGGGATGTGGATTAATGTGCACTAATGCCAATTCGAAGCAGCTTCAATTTGTTTTAACATGGGTTTTGGGTATTTTTGCAAAATGGCAGCCATGCAAAGCTATCCGCTTTTGCTACCCCAATGGGCATGCCTGCAAATTAAGATGGCAGGCACGAGTGAATTACTCATGTTTTTATTCTCAGCATTTGCGGCTGCCAAACAGTATTTTTTAAAAGCATATCTAAGGTGTGAAAGTGCAATATTCCACTAAATAAATTTTTAAAAGGAAAAAAAGGCTGTTTCGTTGCCTCAATGCACGATCACTAAGGTGAAAATCCAACATGGCGGTTCTGGGTGCTTGCCTTGTTAGCAAGCTTAGCAAGCTCAACCCCTGTGCACGTCCGACCAATCAGTTGTCTACTTCTGCTCTTATTGGGAATGCAAATGAATGTGAATCGGATTGTCCCAATGAGCAGGAATGCACATTCCCCACAGAGCTTTTTAAAAACTTCAGAAAAAGCTGGAAAGGCTTTTCCTTTGGAGTTTTTGGTGGATTTGGCCCCCCTCCTTCCGAATATTGTGGATTGACACGGGATGGCATTTAGACAAATCATATTCTCAAATTCTATGAGGAGTATTTTTGCCATTTAGATAACCTCTCTGTTGATTTTTGATTGATCTAACTAAGGTACTGCCTGACTGTGGACTTTGGATTTTTCTTAGCGAACACAATGTAAGAACACACTCTCTATCATCTGCTGTAGTTGGACTCCAATTCCTAACCAAAGCTTCCCCTAGTTGATTGAGCCCTCTCTATGAACTCTTTGTTTTACATGTGAAAAGCTACCAAGAAAGCAGCACCTTACCATGTGGAGTTGTGGCAATAGGGAGAGTGTGTGTCAGAAAGATATTGGGGGCTGTACTTAAGAGCAACATGTTGTACATGACTGATCTAGAACCTACTTCCTCAGACAAAGGTTTCCACACAAAACCCATCTGCATAAACTTTCACAGGAGGGACATTTGTTGTAAAAAGTACTTACAGGGAGCCGACTACACTGTAGAAATACAGCAGTTTGACACCACTTTATCCACCATCGTTCTAGCCTATGGAATCCTGGTATTTGTAGTTTGCTGAGGCACCAGAGTTCTCTGACAGAAAAGGCTAAATACAAAACTACAAATACCTGGGGGCCGGTTCCATGACAGGAAAAAGTTCGCGAGATTCCGGATTACCGTTCTTTCACATCAGGAGCGCATAAATCACACGAATTCTGGCTTATTCGGAAGGTGCAGCCTGATGCAGTCAGTTTCAGTTTTTCTTAGTTTACACAGGCAAAGGTGGGGGGGGGATCGCCTCCAGATGATTAAAGCCAGGCAGGAGGCGGGGAGGGAGCAAGGAGGGGGTCATGGAGACCATAAATAATGAGAGGAGGAAAAGCACAAACAAACAAAAGATCGAAAGAGCGATCTGTCAACTCCCCCTGTCTTCCCCTGGAAAGGCTTCTATAAAGAAAGGAGTGAATGAAAGGACGAACAAGCAAAAGTATGGTGGAGCTATCTCCTTCCCTTCCCTCCCCTTCTCTTCCCTTCACGCACGCACACACAAACACACACCACAGAAGCAGGGGCTAGCCTCATTCCTGATTGTTTTCCCTGCCTCTGAAGCCTTGAATAAAGGCAAGTGAAGGGAAGGGCAAACAAACAAAAGGACGAACATGCGATCGGCTGTATCCCCCCACACACGAATGCACGCACATACACATGCACACACCAGCGAAGCAGGGGCTAGTCCCGATCGTCTTCCCAACCCCCAAAGCCTTCTTTTGAAACAGACAGGAAGGGCTCAGAGCTGATTTTCCAAAGTGGGCTGCAAGCAGAAGAAGGGTGAATTTCTTCTCTCCAACACCTCAGTCTATTTGGATAAAGCAGAATGGTCACGCCAACCAATCAGGATTCAGCTCTGCTCACAGTAATTCAAAAAGGCCGATGCCAGTTTACACGATGGTTAGTTCCCATGACCAATTATGCGCATTTTCGCAAACATAATCAAAAAAGTCTGGAAAACTAGCGAAAGCTGATACTGCGTGACTTATGGGTTTTTTGCACTCCCTCCTTCTGAAAAGGGCACTGTTGCTTCGAAATGTGTGGGAACTATCAGGCTTCTTGTCGCATTCTTTGAGGATTTATTTTGCCGTGTAAACGACCCCTTGGATTGCATAGGATAGAACTATGGTAGATAAAGTGGTGTCAAACTGGTATATTTCTGCAGTGTAAACAGGCCCTTAGTAGGAAAGGTCATTGTTAATTGTCTTTTGGGATGGCTGTGTTAAAATGAGAGAAATGGAGACTATCCCTCTTAATTTTAATATAAAAAGGCATTCTAAATCCAAGTACTGTGGTTTGATATTTTGTTCAGACTAAAGACATCTCAATTTGGAATTTTGAACAAGGGACAGTACTTTAGTTACTGATTATACAGATAAAGGCTTAGGCCATACGAAACTGAGGATTCGAGTACAGGTAGACTATCCTTTATTTGGAATCCCAAATTGTCCATACAGGTAGCTGAGATAGTGACACCTTTGCTTTCTGATGATTCAATGTATACAAACTTTGTTTCATGCACAAAATTTTTACAAAAGGCAAATGTGTATAATGTATATACAAAACATAAATGAATTTCATGTTTAGACTTGGTATCTCATTATGTATGTGCAAGTATTTGAAAATCTGAAAAATAGAATACTCCTGATCCCAAGCATTTCGGATAAGGGATATTCAACCTGTATGATCTCCTGTTTATTCAAGTTTGTCTAGACTGAAACAGTATTTTACACTCCCATATAAAACTTTGTTAAAAGTTTTGAAGCTTGTCTGCCTGCCAGTAGGACTGTTAAGCTGTCCCACTATAATGTCACATATGTGGTGGAATTGTAAATTTGTACAGCAGTTTTGGGAAATGGTTTTCATAGAAATAGAGAATATTATGAATAGAAATATAGAAAGGAAACCGAGCATAGCATTGATGTCAATTTATAATGGAGAGAATGGGAACCAAGCAGAAAAGGATTTAATAACAAATTTATTAACGGCAGCATGATTAATTATAGCAAGATATTGGAAAATGCAAATAAATGTACAAGTGGAGGAGTGGTATAAAGAAGGTTGGAAGATGGCAATAAATGATAAGTTAACATGTAGAATTGAAGTAAGAAGAGGAAGTTGGAAAGAAAGTGACTTTGATAAAATTTGGAAAGTATTTGTTAAAAAAGTATTACAGACAAAAGATGGGAGGTTACCTCCATGAGAAGAAATGAGATTCTGGAAAGATTAGGTAAGGGATAATGGCTCCGGTGAAGGGGAGCACTGAGGTGGGGGGGTAGGGGAATTAATATTTTTGAATAGAATTATAGTAAAGAATCTGTTAACTTTTGAAATTAGTTAATAGAAAAATTGCAATGTTTATAGTAATTTTATGTGTTATACTAAGTATTGATTGGATAATATAATGTATGATTATAAAATAAATAAAAATATATTATAATGTCACAATGCTGTCTCTGCTAGCAATGGATCCTAATTTCCTGCCTTGAATCATGTATAAGGAGGAAGGTGGGATATAAAATAAATAAATTTCATAGTGGTTGTTTCACATGCTAAAAAATTCTGATACCATTTATGATGAGAAACAAGTACTATAATTCTAACTTCCTAATCAAAGACCTCTTTCCACTTGTGTTCATCTGGGCATGGAGCAATGGGTTCAAACTACAGGAAAAGAGATTCCATCTAAACATTAGGAAGAACTTTGTGAGGGTCAGAGCTGTTCTCGGGATGTGGTAGATTCTCCTTTGGAGGTTTTAAAGCAGAGGCTGGATGGCTCTCTGTCTGGAATGATTTTCTCTTTAAGTAATACCTGTGAAGCGTCAGAGGAATATCGTAGTGTGTATGAATGTGCCTTCAAGTCATCTGTTAGACCCCATTAATTTCACAGGGTTTTCTCATGAATAATTTCTGAAAAGCACTAGTCCATGTATTTTCTCTAACTTTTATCAGACTTCATTATTCCATTCTTAGGCATTTCAGAAAGATTTGTAGCTTTACTGGGTTTTGGAGAAAACTATGGCTGAGATTGAAATCTGCTTACTGCACGCACACCTGACCTATCTGAAACATGTTTTGTGTAGAAGCACTAAACTGACTACTCCATCCACCTATATCTTCATATGCATTGCTTAACATGTCAGCATATATCACAGACTTTAATTTTTTTTTAACCAGGAAGTATTAGTAATTTGTTGTGAACTGACAGACATAATTACCATCTTGCTAGGTCACTAAGGCTAGTAAGCATTAATGCTCTGACATTGTTTTGGTTGACGTGCACACAGAAGTTATGTGTGTGCACACACCCCTTTGAGTTTATGGGATAAACTAGAATAATTACAGACTTTTATCATTCATAAAGGGCACTTTATGTTCAAGAGGCAATGCTAATATATAGAGCAGCCTTTCCCAATGTAGCTTTCAGCTACACCCTCCAGATGTGGTTGTGACAGCAAAGGTATTGTAGTTCAATGCATTTAGAAGGCATGGGACTGAGAAGGGCTGGTATAAAACATACTTTGAGTATCCATTCACAGGAGCACAGGGTTGTGTGTGTTGGAGATAGCAGCAGCAGTAGCAAGAGCGAGCGTGGTAGACTGGACAAAATGACGGACTCAAAGTAGTAGAGGCCAGAGCAGGCCTTCTTTCAGTGTCAATAAGCCTTGGTGGAATTTACTTATAACACTAACTAAGCAAAGAAAGACATACACTATGAAGGTCTGAGTAGGCTCACAAGTATTTGCTACATTCCACATATGGGTTAAATAGCAACAAGACAGATAAAGATTTAGTTGAAGGAGACAAAGCTGGGAAGACAGCAGGATTGCTCTCTGGACTTCCCCCAGCCAAGATGATCAGAGCTAACAGGACAGCTAATGAAACACATTGCATCATCTCTGTTCCAAAATCTGCAGTCTTAATACAGATTAAGCATTAATTTCATTTGATCCTCTGTAGCTCAGTTTACGCAGACAGACACACAAAAATGAAGTACTGGTAGTTTTTTTGCTAGTACTGGAAACAACTCATGACATTAACAAGCAGTCCTGTACAAATACATTTCCAGGTCACCCACTAAATGACCTTGTTACCAAATCAGCTTCCTTTCATAGGGACTAATTCACCATTTCCTTCTTCCTAATTCTGTCATTTAGGCATATGATAATTTGAGCTGACAGGACAATATACTTTTGGCACAATTTATGGACATGAGTTTGACTTGTATGTATCACCATTGTAGGCAAGAAGTCATTGAAGAGTGGGCTACTACTGGTGCAGCCACTGAAAATATCCTTACTTTCAGTTTTCTATGTCCATGCAGATTTTGGGAATTGGATATGGTAAAGAGTGTGTTTGCTTTGGATCAAGACTCCCTGCATCTCAAACACCAAGGTCAAATCCACATTACACAAATATTCCAGTATGACATATGGTCTCTTTCTATTGAATCCTGGGATTTGTAGTTTTACAAGGTCTTTAACCTTATCCGCCAAAGAATGCTGGTGCCTCACCCAACTATAAATCCCAGGATTCCATAGGAAGGAGCCATGGCAAATAATCCAGTTTCAAATGGATAATTTGTGTAGTGTAGATTTGGCCCCAATTTACTTACTTACTTATTTATTTATTTATTCCCCACTCTTCAGCCACAAGGCTATCAGAGCGGCTTACAAATTGTTTTAAGCAATAGCAATTTACACATCTACACTGCATTAAGCAGTTTCCAATGTGTGTTAGCTAATTCTGCAAACTATCCCCACCTCCCCCACAAAAACAACACTGGGAAATAACACCAGTATCAACCCTGAAAAGGGGGAGAGGGAGGGAAGAGATAATACAAGGACACCCTGATTCCCTTTGCACAGCTGCAGTGCAAGATGTGTCTACTAGGAAGCAACCATGACCCAAAACCTGGAGGCACAGTAGCTTACTCATTCATCTGGTTCTACTACAAAGGGCAACATACAAAAAGAGGTTGAGAATGATAAGCAGTGACAGAAAGGGGAGGAAGAAGCAGAGGGGCAAACATGGTGGTGTGGACAGCAGTGTCTGTATTGAGGAACTTATACTGTGGAAAAGAAAACAGTGGAAGTTACACCGTTAAAGAACAAATGTGGTCAGGGTATAATACACAGCACCAGCATTAAGCCAACTTTGTGAGTACAGGTGAAGCAGTTTTCAAACAGGACAATCCAAAATGTCTCACTAGTGTAATAAGTACCTCAGTTTCTCTCTAATTTTTTAAAAAATGCTTAAAAATACTCTGGTCCAATTGGCTTCAAAGCAATCTAGGTAAAGATACAAGTATAATAGAGAAAGTTTGAGAAGTTATTAATTGAAAAGATTGTCCCTATCTACAAAACCAGCTAGATAAACTAGTGTATATACTCATGTATATGTCTATAAATTTTAGTAAAAAAAAAAAATCAATAAAAAAAAACCTGGGTCATCTTATCCACAGGTAAATGTAAGTACTGTACCATGACTCCTATTAAAAAAAAGCAACCATCCCCTTCTCTGATTAGAGTGACGAAAGGTGAGAGCTTAGTCTTTCCTGGGGAAAACCTAAAGAAGCACCAACCCCCTCTATTTTCTCTGCCATGGTGCCGTTTCTGGCCTTTTTGAATGCCTTGGTGGGAAAATGGCCACAACGGTGGCTCTTTGGCATTTCCACTCAAAGGAGTACCAAGAGAATAGAGGGGTTTAGTACTTCTTTTAGGTTCTCCTGGGATGGACTAAGCTCTCACCTTTCACCACTTTACTTGGAGAAGGGGATGGTTCCTTTTTGATAAGAGTTAATACTGTACCTTAACTTTTATTTTTAAAAATCCCCTTTTCTGAGTTGAGTGGCAAAAGGTCTTTTTGAACGTTTGGGTGGGAAAATGGTGGCAACAGGAGTGGCCAGGGGTGGCTGTCCCCCTGAGATGGTGCTGGTGATTTCCCCTCTCCATGGAATGACTCCTCAACTTATCTAAATTATCAAAATACATAATTTTGGCCCCAAAACCTGATCTCAACTTATACATGAGGCCGACTTATACATGAGTATATACGGTAATGAGAACTCATTCTCTGGCTTTTCTTCACAAGTGAAGATTCAGGAAGGACTCATCCTGCGCTTTCTGCAAGCGTGCTGATGAAAAAGGCCAATCCAAGATAAACAAGTCAGGTTGCAGAAAGCACAGCAGAAGGTCTCCTTGGGTGATGTTTCCAGGTTGTGATTCCTTCTGTGTTGTTGTTTCTCTTCAAGACTTGTTCAGCGTGAGTTCTCAAATAAGGCTGCAACATTGTGGATAATGTGTCGCCATCTGTGCTTAAGGCCGTTCAGCAGTTCACGTACCTGGGAAGCATCATCTCCTCAGATATCAAGATTGACAAAGTGATTGATCACAGATTAGCAAAGGTATATAGCGCATTTGGAAGACTTTATAAAAGAGTCTGGAGTAATAAACACCTGAGGCGAAACACAAAAATCAGTGTGTATAGAGCCATTGTACTGTCTATTCTCCTTTATGGGTCTGAAAAATGGGTCACCTATCGTCACCACTTACGACTCCTCGAACGCTTTCATCAGCGCTGTATACGCACAATCCTACATATACACTGGACTGACTATGATAATTAATTATCAATGGGGTTATTAATGCCCAGGCTCACTTTCAAAAGGAGGCATTATTTTTTTATTAATCTGTCTTCAAGTACTCTCTTATTCTGGTTTGCCTACACAAATCAGAAGAACATATAGCTATCTTTCTGTCAAATACTATTTTGGATTCTGAAAGAAAGTGTACCTTGCTAGCAGATATCTTGACACATTTCTTCCAAGAAAACTGCCTTGGGATCCCCATAATGTAGGACTATCTTTAATTTTTAGTTATCATTATAGGCTGCTACTTCCTGTTCTTTCTTGTAATAGTCCACAGAAATAGTTCCAAACAACTTCTGTAAATTCCAGACAGAATTACATATAATAAAACCATAAACAACTGTGAAATGTTCCTTTCAACAGAATACTTGTACTGTACTTCCCCCCTCCTGACATCAGAAATAACCATTTCTGTAATCATGTGAGATACATTGCTAAATGTATTTTTCTTTTATTTATTTGACTTGAAATCTATGCCCTGCTTTATATGTCATCCTAAAATTGAAGTTTTCTTTGGAGAAAAGGATTTTTCTTTGTTAGAAAGATCTTCTGCCCTATTCGCTTCTTTCAATATACAGGTTGAACACCCATATCTACAGATTCAGTATCCACAGTTTCACTTATCCGCATCCAAAAAAATGTTTTCTCTAGGCATTTCTAGGTCCTCCAATGGGGTGAGGACTCTATGGTCAACTTCTGGTGATCATCTAATTGAAAATAGGGTTCCCTATAATCCACAGTTTCAGTTATCCATGGGGTGTGTGTCCTCTATGGATACGGGGGTCAACCTGTACTGTGAATGTATTATAACCCTTCGAGGATTGTGTGCTTGCAATAACAAGCTTGGCCTATAAAATGTGCAGGAGATCTGTGATCTGGTAATATCCTTTTAAAAAGCAGCTGCTCCTATGGAAAATGAGAGAAAATAATCTGATTGGTGCTCCTATTTCCCCAAGATATATTACTTTCTCCCAAAGTTTGGGGTACATAAGACTGTCATAGTATTTCAGCCAGACTGTGGTTTCTGCAATCCTCTAAGGAAGAACTTACTTTGCATGTGAAGTCGAAGGCTTTTACAGCTGGAATCCATAGATTATCCTTGGTTTTTGGGGGGCTGTGAGGCCGTGTTCTGGAAGAGTTTGCTTCTGATGTTTCACCTGCATCTGTGGCTGGCATCTTCAGAGAATGTTTGGGTAGGAGTTCATATACAATGAACCCCTGTTGGGGAAGATATGTCAATTTGTGTATTTGAATGATTAGTTTCTGGGTGTAGATATGCAAGGAGGATGAGTTTCTGTTTGGCTAATGGTTGGTTAATGGTCCATTATCTGCTGGAAATCCCCCTTTCCCTGGGTGGAATTCCTTTGTAAATGTTGAGTTTTGATTCTATTGTTTTTCAGGACTGGGAGCCAGATTTTATTGATTGTTAGGGTTTCTTCTTTCCTGCTGAAGTTGTCCAGGTGTTTGCGGTCCCTATGTAAACTTGTCCGCAGCTGCATGGTATGTGGTAAACTCCTGCAGCTGTGAGAGGGTCTCTTTTGTCCTTCACTTAGTGTAGCATTTCTTGGATTTTCTTGGTTGGTTACTCCAGATCAGACATCACAAGAGCAGCCAGACCCAGAAAAAAACCACAGGAATGAAGAAAAACAGCCACCCAAAGGGAAGGTGTTTTTACCATACACCAAAGGAGTCACAGACAGAATAGGGAAACTGATGAGGAAACAAAACCTCCAAACGACCTACAGACCAACCAAGAAAATCCAGGAAATGCTATGCTCAGCAAAGGACAAAAGAGACCGTCTCACAGCTGCAGGAGTTTACCGCATACCATGCAGCTGCGGACAAGTTTACATAAGGACCACTAAACGCAGTGTGCAAACACGAATCAAGGAACATGAGAGACACTGCAGACTGGGCCAGCCAGAAAAATCAGCAGTAGCAGAACATGTTATAAACCAACCCGGACACAAAATGTTATTTAAAAAAACAGAAATTCTGGAGCAGGCCAACAACTATCATGTCAGAATGCAGAGAGAAGCTATTGAAAGCCACAACCACCTGGACAACTTCAACAGGAAAGAAGAAACCCTAAAAGTAAACAAAATCTGGCTCCCAGTCCTGAAAAACAATAGAATCAAAACTCAACACTTACAAAGGAATTCCACCCAGGGACAGGGGGATTTCCAGCAGATAATGGACCATTAACCAACCATTAGCCAAACAGACACTCATCCTCCTTGCATAGCTACACCCAGAAACTAACCATTCAAATACACAAATTGACATATCCTCCCCAACAGGGGTTCATTGTATATGAACTCCTACCCAAACATTCTCTGAAGATGCCAGCCACAGATGAAGGTGAAACGTCAGAAAGAAACTATTCCAGAACATGGCCTCACAGCCCGGAAAAAAAAAAAAAACACCAACGAAAATATTATTTTGTATGATTCTTGCCAAACAGTTTACTTACTCAGCCCAAGCACAGTTACTTTCTCCCTTGATTTAGGAAAAGTATGTTGTGTCTGAGTGCAGCATGCAGAGAATCTGTCAATACCAACCACCACTTCCAGTTACTGTTTTCTTTATATATAAAATCATTGTTAGGAAGATTCAGTGAACACCTTGGGTCTATAGATATGAAGCAAAATTATCCTTGCTATGTTTTTCTAAAAAGTCAGAACAATTTCAGCATTTAAACCTTTATTGCACAACATATAAAATATTAAAATGATTTAAGGATGCATCTGACAAAGATATGACACAAACATGCTGACAAGCCATCCTATAAAACCTCAGTATTTTTTCATGTTGTTGGATGCATGCAGTGCTGGTTTGGTACCAGGAAGAGGTGGGGACTGCCAGACTGCTGAACTTGTGCGCTTGAAATACCTTGGCTTACTTTTGTAGAAAATATCCTCTAGCTTAGGGCTCAGTATTAGTCCAAATAACCTCTTGATATCTGGAGGGTTGTAGTATTGGTATGTGACAGCCTCATTAAGCTGAAGCCCTGAGGAAACAACAGTTATCACATCATGAGTCAGTCTTCAAGCAGCAACACGTCTCCACTTCAAACATTTCTACATAGAAGATAATGTGAATCCCGGTCTATGAGTGGACTCCAGTTAGTGATTAATTTAGTTCCGACATGTAACAAAGGGGTGGGCATGTTTGTGTGCTCTACTTCATGTTTTACAAGAACACCAAGATCCATTAATTGAAGCTTGGCACAACAGAAACACACTTAGAATTTGTATTTTGAGTACCTACATTTGTTCTAAGCACCAGAACTAAACGGCTGCAAAGTAATATCTGTTCCTGGCTACCCCAAGCTTTCTCCTTTTGAGCAGTGTAATTTAGGGCAGAAAGGGGTATAATTTTTTTTTGCTGCTATTGTTAAACAAATGGAAATCAGAAGTCCTTGCTGATCTTCTTCAAATCATCTGGAGATCTACCAGCAGATTCCACCCACTCTTGCTTCTGATGTAACAGATCAAGGTATGGCACTGTTTACAGTATTCCAAACATACAGTATCACCACCATATCTGTGGGGAATTGGTTCCAGGGGGGCCATGCGGATGGTGAAATCCATGGATAATAGCAAACACCATCTACCACCACTATCACCTCTGCTGCAGGAGCTCTCCCGGGAAAGGCGTGCTTCCTCCTGCCTCCTCCCTTCCTCCCTTGTCCCCACCATGGCCCCACCGCAACTGGAGCTCTCCTGAAGGAAGGGAGGGGTCAGGAGCAATCCCTCCACCCTCCCTTTGCCCCAACACGGCCCCACGTGACCGGATTTCTCCTGGGGGAAGGGAGGGGGGCAGATGCAATCCCTCCTGCTCCCTCCTTTCCCCTTTTGCCCCCGTCATGGTCCCACCACGACCGGCGATCTCCCAGGGAAAGGGAGGGGCAGATGCAGTCCCACCCCCCTGCCATCACCAACCGTGGATAATTGAATCCACGGTTGGCGAATCAACAGATATGGGGGTGCTACTGTAATAATCAAAATCCCGCCAAAGACTTCTCTCTCAGCTGCCACCACCATCAGCCATTCCATCAGGCTGCAGCAGAGGGAAACAAGATGGGAAAAGCAGGGCTGTTCCATTGCTGTCTTCCCTATCTTCTTTTCTGCTTCTGTTCTGTCTTTTAAATTATAAGCCTTCAGGCAGAGATTATGTTGTTTTAATTGATTGTACATAAACCCAGCAGCCCTTTGGGTAGTGGAGAGGGATAAAAGTGCTTTAATTTTGTAAAAATTGTCTCCATCTTACAAGCATCTCCCATCATATACATGTTTTTCATTCAAGTATACAAGTTTCTGAAATTAAGCAGATTTCCTGCCAGTGTCCCAAAGGGGCACTGTAGGACTAAACAGATATGGACTCTCCTGCTGTCAGCCTAAACACCTGAGTTTCCCCCATCCTCTACTTTATTTATTTATTTATTTATTTAGAGTGAACATCCCACTGGTACTGGTTTTGCTTTTGTTTGCAACACTCTAGAAAATTATATCAGGCTATAGACACAAACAATAGCTAGGCTCCTTTGTGGTTTCCTCTTTATAGAAAAAGCAATGAGACATGAACTGTTCTGTAAAGTTTCAGCTGAAGTATCACTATGCAGTACTAGAGCCACCATCTGCAGTAATGCAGTATAATCACCAGGAACATTTAATTTACTATATTAGGGCCAGATCCATCAAAAACAAAAAACCTGAAGTGACTCTTCAGCCAGCCCCCAGCTTTGGCGCTAACGTTTTACTGCAGCGATATTAAATGTATGGCCCCTGGCTTCTCTAAACTCAAATATATTTTTCAGTTAAAAAAAACCTAGATTTTTTTTGTGAAAACAATAATGTGTGTGTGTGTGGGGGGGGAGGTTGCAGTTTCACAGAAAACAATGTTTAGGGAGGCTCCCAACCTACAAACAGCCATAAATCCAAGCAGCAGCCAGAAATGACTGAAATATCATCTCCTGTTTCAGACTAATGGCATACTCCATGCTGGGTCAGGAGGACTGAAAAATGGCTCTTGGCCTTCCACATGTGTTCTCCCTGCACACACCTTAAAGACTTGCACATACCATTGGCCCATGTGGGAACAGGTTTGCGGGGCTCATTTTCATCATCAGTAGAGTCATCACTATTCAGATCCATGCCATAGTCATTTGGATTGACTTTGAGGGATGCAGTATCTTTCACTTCTTGGGGATTTACTTGGTTGGAGCTGCCAATAGACTTCTGAAAGACAAGGTAGAATCAGTGGTATACGGTAGTTGCAGCAATTTGTCAGAAATGGCTCTTCGGCACCACAACTTGCATTTTAAAATTTAAGAACTTCTTTCACTTTAATTTTCTGTTGTACAAGCACTGCAAAGGGACACTGCAATTATGTACTTAAGTATCACTACTAACACTGAGAAGCCTGCTATCCTCATATGAGAATTGTTTAGTATGGAACAGAGGTGCTCAAATGAGCCCAAAGTTTTTGATTATATAGAAACACTATAGAAAATATATAGAGTAGCTCTATCAGAACCTAAAATAACCTGCCGTTGCAGGTTAGAGTTGATAAGAGGCAGTTTCCCTATCCTATCCAAATCCTTGCACTTTCCTGCAGTAGCCCTCTGTGCTGCCCAAAATCTACCTCTCAAAGGCTTCCCCAGACCCCTAGAATTGGTTTGGGTGTCCATATTGGGGGAAACTGCAGAAGGGTTCCTTTGACAGAAGCAGTTCCATCAACACCACCAGTTCATTGGATCATGGCCTATGTTATAGTTTTGATCCTGTTCCAACATGCTGGTCCTTTAAAATATAACAAGACATTGTCTTTTAGAGACCTGCTATATATAGCACTGACCTGTACATACTTTCACTCCTTAGCTTACTGACACCACTCAAGGTCATTCTAGAACAATGCTGAACTGCATCTTTGATGTTTACTAGTAAATCAATCCTTTTTCTGCAAGTGAACAAGTACTTCTGGCTTGTGATAACTACCCATGCTATCAAACATAAGGGGGTCGAGAGAAAAGAATTAAACTTGATTTTACAGTTACCACCACTTTGGAAAATGCCACTTTAGGCAGACATTGTTTTCACTATCTGAGCTATGACTAAGATCAAACAGTACTCATTCTTAGTTACCTTAGCACTTCACTTGCTGAAAGCCTCATCTTGTTTTTAAATCTACAGTCAGCTGCAGAACGCTTCAAGATTGTAATGATATAATTCTCAATAATGAACTGCCCTGCACTTTTCACATGGCAAACAATCAGGCACTTTATTTTTAGATGTCAGTTCAAGAGACCTGTAGGATGCTGCTTTGAACAGACTTGTTACTAGAGGTCAAAGAAACCAACAGAAGTATTTATTTCTGCAGTTCAGCTTTATTTCAGTCTTTTGAAAGTCTTTAGGTTTCCAGTTGTGTACATCACATGAAGACGGGAAATATTTTTGGCTTTAGAACTCTAACAAGTTTGAAAACTTTCAGCCCCGAATTAACACATTCTTGGGTTGGAGAAAGCCTTGTGAAATATATATAGCATTTTTTTTAAAAAGCTCTTAATCTCTATATAGTTAATGTCAATCAATCTTTGTGACAGGGTGAATATAAAGCTCTTCTCAATAGTTTAACCACAATGTTGATGCAGTACCAGGTGCAATGGTAAATATACATACTACACCCCTGAGAACATCAGCAATGT
Source organism: Gambelia wislizenii (assembly GCA_030847615.1). Lineage (NCBI taxonomy): Eukaryota > Metazoa > Chordata > Lepidosauria > Squamata > Crotaphytidae > Gambelia > Gambelia wislizenii. The sequence goes on from JAUMIR010000001.1 coordinate 344,760,825, forward strand.
TGCATGAGGTCAGCCAAAGAACCACCCAGAACTTTTGCAGATGCTGTTACAAAAACAGCAACAGCTTATACTATAGGTTATACAATTCAGCTGTGCACTGTACAGTTGTTGTGTGCCAATCAATATGTGAACTTTTGTTTGCCAGTATAAAAGCTTGAAGACAGAGAAAAACACAGACTCATAACAAGTTTAAATAGTCTCTTTATTCTGTGGCTAGATTAGATATAGTATTCAAGCTGGTTCTAAGTTTATTTCTCATGTATCTTATTCTTACCCTCCTACTCACATCAACAGGAATCTTCTCAACACTTGTGACTGATTAAAGGTATCTGAAGGGGTATCATCAGGTATGTACATGCTGTGACTAAATGTGCAAATAGCTTAAAAGAGGCTATACTGCAGCCAGTCCTAAAGAAACCCATACTAAAGATATCTTTTCTTTGAGGTGGTGGCTGTTATGTTGTTACAATGATGGAGATGCTACCTTCAGCAAAGCCCTCAGGGTCTCCCTTTAACATAAGTTACTGAGCTCATCATATTCACTCATCATCTTCTTATGCCCTCTTGTGATCATCTGCCAGGACTGCAACACCTTTAAAAATTGTAACTGTTTTCAGTAAGGGTAGGCAGACTGCAGGCGAAATCAACTATCCCCCCCTTCCCCGCTTGATTTCCAAGATTCATCAACTGGAGCTTGGTACAAAATATGTACACTAAGAACTGAAGAGTTATGAGACCAGAAATAAATTGTTCATAGTCTTCCCAGAGAAAAAAAATATACTCCAAGTTATCCTTATTTTTCTTCATTCCAGGATAGATATAATTTTGCTGTTGCTGTCATTAAACAATAGGAAGAGAAATTCCTTGCTAGTCTATTACAAGTCCTGCAGCAGATCCAGAGCTACTATCTGCATGCACCTGGCTAACAGTATAAACTTCTGTAGGAGTCCCCCCACCCCTGCATACAGTCAGATGAATAACCTGTTTAAAAGTCTTCTTTCCCTTTAACAGGAAATATGTATGTACCTTCAAGAAGTGCTTAGTATGGCATTTGGAATGACTGAATTCACTCAAGAAACCTACATCAGCAATTGACACAGAGAGGCTAAAATATATCTTTACAAAAAATAAAAGCAAAATAAAGAAAACCAGATTGGTGGCATTCAATATCCAACAGTAAGGGCCACAGAGGAAGCTGCTCTTGAACTGCATTAATTCCAGTGCATGACCATGACATTTGGAGAGAATAAGATACAGTGTGCCAGAAATGCCTATTTACAGCCAAAAATTGTGACAAACCCCAGAAGCATAACTACTGCTCAGGATGTCTGAACACTGACTGACTACCAAAGGGAAGGGCAGAATGAAAGAAGCTAATATTGGAGAGTGCTTGCCCATCATCATGGGAACAGAAAGAACAAAAAATATATGTATTTCGTGTGTCAAAGTGATGTGTGCTTCTAATTTTAGATACTGAAAAATATCAAAATTCAGTAGGCGACCACAGACACAGCCAATTTTCTGTTCACAGCCTACCTAACTACAAACCTCAATCAATAACTGTGATTTCACTTTACTACAGGAGACCACAGACACCTACTACTCACCTGAGCAGTTATATTCAGCCATTTATAGTCAGCAGGAGCTGCTTCCACATGTGTGGCTTTCTTTTCTTGATGCTCCACTGGGGTAGGATTCTGTGCCTCCTGTAAACATGACCAGATTTCTAGCTGATCACTCTACAATGCTTCCCAATTCCATCCAACTTACCAGCTTGTGCCACTGTTTTATAAGAAAGTCTTTTAATTCAAAGGGAATAGTTATCTTCTTTACAGATGAAGGGGTTGCTCAGAACCACTTTTTAGAAATCAAGGTGTTCCACTGATGGTTTCTGAAACCCTGTCTTGCCTGCTTTGCTACCCAGTTGAAGAAATGCTTAGAAACAGGACCACTTTAACCCTATATTCTGTCATCATTATTGCTGTCTGTCTGCTGGAAAAGACATAATTATAATCACTGGTTTTTTTTTCCTGTTTGTTTTTCCTTTATTACTTGTAGGGCACAACCAACTGTAACCTCAGATTTCCCTTGAAAAATATATACAGTAGGACTCCCGTATCCACTGATTCAATTATCCATGGGACACAAAACAGCACACCTACCATAGTCTTCCTAGAAAATGTATCCTCTCTAGCCATTTTTTAGGTCTTCCAAGGAAACTCTATAGTATTTTAAACCAGAAATCCAACTATTTTTAATGGTGTTCACTATTATCCACGGTTTTCAGTATCCACGCCCCCCGAACCAATCCCCAGCGGATACGGGGGTCCTACTGTAATGCAGAATAGTACACAACCGTGTAGTATGAAGTACAGTGGGCCTGCTGGATCCACAGGCTCTGGGTTCACGAATTCAAACACCTGTGGATCGTCATGCCCCATATTATTAAATGGCTGCAACATGAACACAGACACACTGAAGTGTGTACATTCATATTGCTGCCATTTAATAATATGAGGCACAATCATCCATGTTTTTTCATATCCATTTAGGGTTCTGGAACCAAACCCTCTGGATCCAAAGGGCCACTGTAGTGTACCCATCTGGGTTCACTATGGCGGGAAGATATATCACATGGGTATCATAAGAATAATCTTCACCCACTCCCATCTGTTCATTTCCTCTCAGGAGTATAGGGGATAAACTGAGCCCTGCACTTTGAAAATGCATCTAATCCAGTTAGAATGATTTGTTCACGTATTTTCCAGCCAATGCTGGTTTGTGTCCATCCCTGTTTCCTGGCTGACATTTTTTTTGGTCATTATTATTATTTTGCCACACCTTCAAATTTTCTTCCTCTTCAGTAACTACTGCCAGGTCCAGAGGTTTCACCAATTTCTCCTTTTCTTGCTGTCCATCATGCCTAAAAAGAAGGAAAAATAGTGGCAAAGAACATATTTGCAGTACAGTTCTATGCATCTTCACTTGGAACTGAGCCCTACTGGATTCAACAGTGCTTCGTGGTGTGTTTAGGACTGAAGGTTTCTCCATATCAAGTAGGCCCTCTGAAGAACATATGATGCAGAGAATAGACTGAAGAAGCTACAACACCATTGGTCACCTGATTCACAATGTTCAGTTTTGGAAGCTGCCAGTTTCTACTGATCACAAATTGTCTGGCTCAAAACACATTAAGTTTCAGATTAACTCATTCTTGTAACTGAGGAAATGAAGTCCTCACCCTTTTTCCTGTTTCACCTTATTGTGCTCTAGCATTTTCCTAATTTCTCCAACTGTCCTCCATTTTTCTGGCTGCTCTTGAAGTTTTGACTCTTCTTCCTGCAAAAAGATAAAATTAGGGCCCTTCACAGAAAAACTATGAAGGAATAGCAAGAGATGCTAAGCAAAGGAACAAGGCTGTTTACTCCATAGTTTTTAGCTACGCCTTACGTACAGTCACTGTTTGTTAGGTTTCAGTGATGCATGCAGTGATGTTATGTGCTTCGTCCTCTCATTGGTGCATTTTGTAATACTTGATTAAAAAAACAAAGCAAAATCTAGCTGTAAACAATTGTTAAAACACTTGGGGGATAATACATTTAAAAGGTTTTGTTGCAATGATCATGTTTATTTTTTAAAAAAATCAAACTTTTTAAAGAAAGTGATCACTTCAGACAATATTCTTCAAATCTCATCCTTAGTGCAGTCAAATCAGGAGTGGGGCTTGTATATTTCCTTTATCATTCCTGGACAGACAGTGATGCCTAATCTAGAAGATCCTATATTTATTGTCTCTGAAACAGCAGTAACTCTTCACCACATGACATGAGCATGCTTGATACAAAAGCATTTTGGCAAATGAAGCCACATATTCTCATCACATAACATGAATAATATACAGTTGTCCCTCCACTTTCGCGAACTTAACATTCGCGGTTTTGATTATTCGCGGTTTTGGGAGAGCCCCCGCGGGCCCCCCCAAAACCACGACAGGGGGCCTCCTGAGGCCCCGTGAAAGCCCTGGGAGGGGCTGGGGAGGCCTTCAAGGGGCCCCCGGAGGCGCTCCGGAGGCCCCATGAAAGCCTGGGGAGGGGGTGGGGAGGGCTGGGGAGGCCTTCACGGGGCCCCCGGAGGCGCTCCGGAGGCCCCATGAAGGCCTGAGGAGGGAGTGGGGAGGGCCGGGGAGGCGAGGGGAGTCCAGGGAAAGTGGCGAGGGGAGCGACAACGGGGCCTCCGGAGGCCTCGGGGACGCTTGGGGAGGGCAGGGGGTGGCAGGGAAGAGCGACCGCGAGGCCTCCGGAGGCCTCGGGGGTCGCTCGGGGAGGGCGGGGGGCGGCAGGGAAGAGCGACGCGAGGCCTTCGGAGGCCTGGGGGGTCGCTCGGGGAGAGCGGGGGGCGGCAGGGAAGAGCGACCGCGAGGCCTCCGGAGGCCTCGGGGGTCGCTCGGGGAGGGCGGGGGGCGGCAGGGAAGAGCGACCGCGGGGCCTCCGGAGGCCTCGGGGGTCGCTCGGGGAGGGCGGGGGGCGGCAGGGAAGAGCGACCGCGAGGCCTCCGGAGGCCTCGGGGGTCGCTCGGGGAGAGCGGGGGGCGGCAGGGAAGAGCGACCGCGAGGCCTCCGGAGGCCTCGGGGGTCGCTCGGGGAGAGCGGGGGGCGGCAGGGAAGAGCGACCGCGAGGCCTCCGGAGGCCTCGGGGGTCGCTCGGGGAGGGCGGGGGGCGGCAGGGAAGAGCGACGCGAGGCCTCCGGAGGCCTCGGGGGTCGCTCGGGGAGGGCGGGGGGCGGCAGGGAAGAGCGACCGCGAGGCCTCCGGAGGCCTCGGGGGTCGCTCGGGGAGGGCGGGGGGCGGCAGGGAAGAGCGACCGCGAGGCCTCCGGAGGCCTCGGGGGTCGCTCGGGGAGGGCGGGGGGCGGCAGGGAAGAGCGACCGCGAGGCCTCCGGAGGCCTCGGGGGTCGCTCGGGGAGGGCGGGGGGCGGCAGGGAAGAGCGACCGCGAGGCCTCCGGAGGCCTCGGGGGTCGCTCGGGGAGGGCGGGGGGCGGCAGGGAAGAGCGACCGCGAGGCCTCCGGAGGCCTCGGGGGTCGCTCGGGGAGGGCGGGGGGCGGCAGGGAAGAGCGACCGCGAGGCCTCCGGAGGCCTCGGGGGTCGCTCGGGGAGGGCGGGGGGCGGCAGGGAAGAGCGACCGCGAGGCCTCCGGAGGCCTCGGGGGTCGCTCGGGGAGGGCGGGGGGCGGCAGGGAAGAGCGACCGCGAGGCCTCCGGAGGCCTCGGGGGTCGCTCGGGGAGGGCGGGGGGCGGCAGGGAAGAGCGACCGCGAGGCCTCCGGAGGCCTCGGGGGTCGCACGGGGAGGGCGGGGGGCGGCAGGGAAGAGCGACCGCGAGGCCTCCGGAGGCCTCGGGGGTCGCTCGGGGAGGGCGGGGGGCGGCAGGGAAGAGCGACCGCGAGGCCTCCGGAGGCCTCGGGGGTCGCTCGGGGAGGGCGGGGGGCGGCAGGGAAGAGCGACGCGAGGCCTCCGGAGGCCTCGGGGGTCGCTCGGGGAGGGCGGGGGGCGGCAGGGAAGAGCGACCGCGAGGCCTCCGGAGGCCTCGGGGGTCGCTCGGGGAGGGCGGGGGGCGGCAGGGAAGAGCGACCGCGAGGCCTCCGGAGGCCTCGGGGGTCGCTCGGGGAGGGCGGGGGCGGCAGGGAAGAGCGACCGCGAGGCCTCCGGAGGCCTCGGGGGTCGCTCGGGGAGGGCGGGGGGCGGCAGGGAAGAGCGACCGCGAGGCCTCCGGAGGCCTCGGGGGTCGCTCGGGGAGGGCGGGGGGCGGCAGGGAAGAGCGACCGCGAGGCCTCCGGAGGCCTCGGGGGTCGCTCGGGGAGGGCGGGGGCGGCAGGGAAGAGCGACCGCGAGGCCTCCGGAGGCCTCGGGGGTCGCTCGGGGAGGGCGGGGGCGGCAGGGAAGAGCGACGCGAGGCCTCCGGAGGCCTCGGGTCGCTTGGGGAGGGCGGGTGGAGGGCTGCCATTATTCGCGGAATTTTCACATTCGCGGGGGTCTATGGAACCTAACCCCCGCGAATGTGAAGGGACAACTGTATTTTGTTCACTTCAGACTCTTTTTGTTAAACTCTTTATGGCATGACTTACTGTTAACAATGAGAACAAAGTCATCAGCAATTTAAATTAAGCTCCTTTCTCCAGTGTGTCCTGTAGGCTCTGCTGCTTCAGGCAACAGCAAACATAGTTTCAGGGCGATAATGAAACATTGTTCAGGAGTTTGATTATTTCTATCCATGGAAATAATTTCTATCCCCACCTCATAATTCTATTTTAGTCTAAGTTCACCATTTGACTTGAAATAAACCAAACACTTACCACCTGCAGCAGTTTCTGTTTCCGGGTTTCTGCTTCCCCCATTTTCTTAATTGACTTCTTTTTCCTGTTCTTTTCCTCAGCCACTTTCTCTTCTCTCACCTGTCCAAAGGACCATTTAAAATTCTATTTCTCCTTTTTACAGACTTTAGTCTAGGAAGGCATATTGCATAAGAATTTCTAGAGTTAGTGACCAGGAGCAGAGTGGAAGAAATAAAAACGAATCCTAACTTTTTAGGCTTAGTCCAAATTTAAATGAGACATGACCTTTGGCAATTCCTCCAGAGAAGGAAGCTGTTCTCACTATGTGCCTCTGCAGTACAAACCTCAGCACCAAACTCATTTCATCATATCGCTGCCAAGTGCAAATGTTATCACATTTCAGAATCAAAAGCATATGCAGGGATTTGGTCCATATGTCTTGAGGTTCTCAAAGAAGCACAGCTATCTCTGGTGACGACAGGCTCAAGCCCCAGTAGAATCAGAATCACCATATAAGAGGTCACTCAAGTTAGGCAAAGTGTGGTGCAACTGGTGGTCATGGCCTGAATCCAAACCTCTGTAAAGAATAGCATCTGCTTCCATGGATGTTGAAAGCCTTTTAGATAAGTCAAATATGTTTGGGGAGAAACAGAACAAGCAAACAAGCAAGAGGATGAAGGCTTCTGTCATGATAAGAAATTTCACAGAAGTTTACTTTTTCAAACAATTTGTTCCTGTTACTCATTATGATGTCTGAAAAGTGATTCATTGTCATTTTTCAGGGAAATAAGTATTTTAAAAGAAACTTTTGCTACTTTTTCTGACAAAAAATTATTTCGAGTGGTAAGAGAAAGGCAAAATACCAATAAAGTAAATTTGTTCCCACTTCTTCTATTACTTTTGAGAGATACTTATTCCCCACCTTTGTTACTAGGGTAGAGTTGGTGTAGGAGTAGAGAGGGCAATTCCATACAGCTAACATGTTACTTTTAACATGACCAGAGCTAAGATCTGGTCATGGCATGTTCCTTCTTTTCTGTCTCTCCAGAAAGGTGTAGAGAAAAATAATCTGTTACCCCACACATTTAAGCTGTCCTCCTTTTTGCTTGCTCTCCCTATATTTTACGTGTCAGGAGTTAGAACTCCATTTTAAAATGGCCAAACAAACTGCAGAGACACGCCTAGTCAAAATGGCTGACTCCATGAACTGCCTAGTCATGCCACAGCTACAGAAGGAGGGTTCTTATTGGTGTGTAAGATCATGTGATTGAGTAAGCCAATGCCCTGTAACTGTGTATATAAGAGAGCTCAGAACAGAGCTCACTCTTCTTCCTGTGAACGCTGGTGAAGCAGTTTCTTCTGGAATTGTAAACATTTGTATATATTGCAACTGAGTTTGAAGATACAAGTGCCTCCTGCTTATTTGGATGTCAAACACTCATTATGTGAGTATTCTTGGGAACAGGTTGCTACTGAGTTTACTCAGACGGGTTTTTTGGGCTTCTGCTGGGGATTGCTTGTCCTATCATCCCTTGACAGTGGTTATGGGCCCAGCTGATTGATCTCAGATTAGATAAGGTACGCCCAGAAAACTTCCCAGAAACTCTTTTGTCTTGTTTTTGGCTAGCTGGCTGAGAAACAGTTAAGTTTCTACCAGGTCCTGTAATATCTTCCAGCAACCTTGAATTGCTGCCAGCTGCCAGCTGTTTGTGTTTTCATAGCTGGAGAACTGTTGACTCAATCAGCAGAATGGCAGATAATAGTCTCGTCTGCTTTGAAAAGATGACAGATGGAAATTATTCAGCATGGAGTTTATACATGGAGGCTTTATTAATTAAGGACAATTTGTGGCACGTTTTGGAGAATGAAAGTGTGATCCCAGAGGGTTCAGAAGATGAAATAGCAGCGTTCAGGCTAGCAGACCAGAAGGCTAGAGCTGCAATTCTCTTATCGCTCAGCCTCTCCCAGTTAATACACATGGCCCCAGCAAAGATAGCCTTTCAGCTTTGGACAGCTTTGCAAACGGTTCATCAGAATTCGTCCTGCCTCTCAAAGATGATATGGACTAAGAGACTTTATAACAAAAAGCTGTCTACTGGAGGCTGCGTGAAAGTCAATTTGGAGGAAATGAGGCAGGTTTTTCAAGAGGTGGCCAATAGAGGGGTGGACAGTCCAGAAGCCCATAAGTGTTTTATTTTATTGGGTAGTTTGCCAAAGGAATGGGATTTCCTAATGTACAGTTTGCAGACCACCAGGGAGCATGATTTATCTGTAGACCTGGTAGCTGGGCGTATTCTGGAAGAGGTCCACTGCAAGCAATTTGATTCCCGGATGGAGAGGAATAAACAGCCACAAATTATCAGACGCAATCAGGAGAGCATCATTATTTATTTGTAATTGTGGACAGACACACTAGGTACACCTACATGTATTTACTGAAGGAGAAAAATCAGGTTGCAGATGGTTCTGTGAGTGTGTGAACATGGTGGAACACGAATTTCCTTCTCATAAGGTTTCCAGTCTAGTGACTGATAGGGGAGGGGAATTTTTATCCAACAGTCTGCAGACCTGGATGCGTAGGAGGGGCATTAGACACAAGACCACAAACCCAGTGTCTCCAGGGGAGGATAGGGTTGCAGAAAGGAAAATTGGGATGTTTAAGTGCATGATAGAGTACATGATGGAAGATGCACAAGCCCCAGCTGGGCTGTGGGGGGAGGCAGTGAAGACTGCTGCTTACCATTTAAATAGACTGCGGACATCTAGCATCAACCAGACCCCATATTGTCTATTGTATGGCAGAGCACCAAACTTCAAGCACCTGAAGGTTTTTGGACAATATGCAAATGTACTGATGCAAATGTACTGAGCCTAAGGAAGCCTGGGCAGCCTAAAACCAGGAGGCTGCATTTCCTAGGCTATGAGAGTAATAGGTATGTGTTTTCTCTCCATCCTGGAAAGGTTACATTCTCCAGGAGTGCAAACTTTGAAATGCACTCAGAGTGAGACAGATTATATTGCAATCAGGAGGTGTTTGTTCCCTGGGGGAGGGATGGGTCAACAACTCTCCAAACTCCCACAAATGGAGGGGCGGTAGTGCCTGATGATGAAGGGAGGCAGAGGAAGAAAAGCCTGACACTTCACATGCCACTCCAACACACACCACCACCACAAACAAGCAGTGAGCCTTACACAGGGAGATATAGCAGCAACAGTGCAAGTGAGGATGAGTCAGACAGAACTAGGGTGCTCATCCCCAGAAGGTCAATGAGGGTCAGAAAGACTCCTGACAGATTTGTTGTTCAGGAAGCCAGGCTATGCAATGTCATGGCAGAGGAGCTTACAAGTTTTCAGGATCTCCTGAAACTTCCCCAGGAAGAGCAGGAGAAGTGGAACACAGCCATGGACTCTGAGTTCAAGTTACTAGTTGAGAGGAAAGTGTTCCAGGTAGTTGAGAGGCCCAAAGACCAAAAGATTGTTGGTTGCAGGTGGATGTACAAGCTTAAGGACATGCCTGATGGGACACAAAAGTGTAAGGCATGCTTAGTTGCGAAAGGCTTTTCACAGGAGCGCTACACCAATTTTGACAAAACCTTTTCGCCCACAGCAAAGCCAAAAAGTCTTAGGTTAGTGTTAACTGTAGCAGCCAAGAGGCAGATGGTTGTGCAACATTTTGACTTTGAAACAGCATACTTGAATGCTGATCTGGAAGAGACAGTGTTCATGGAAGAGGCCCCAGGGTATGACAGTGCAGGTGAGAGCAAGGTGTACTTGTTGCACAAAGCACACTACGGCTTGAAACAAAGCGCACGTTGCTGGAACAAGTGCATACAGCAAGTTTTGGTGTCACTAGGTTACACAAGGAGCGTCGCAGACGCCTGTGTGTACACCAAGGGGGCAAGTGATAGTGCTGTCATGCTAGTTATCTATGTGGACAACCTTTGTGTGGCGGCAAAGAGTGCCAGTGATGTCAAGAAAGTGCAGGTGGAGTTAGAAAACCGGTTCAAGTTGAAGGACTTAGGCAGCCTGAGATGTTATTTAGGTGTAGAGGTAGAAAGGACCAGTCTTGGAGAATTTTTCCTAAGCCAGAAGAAGAAGATTGACAGTCTTGTGGCCAAGTGTGGGCTTAGTGAGGCTAAGGTGGTCAAGACACCAATGACCACTGATTTTGTGAACTTGGAGGCAGAGCAGGAATTTGAAAGGCCTGATCTGTACCACTCAGTAGTAGGAAGTTTGTTGTTTATTGCAAACAACACAAGGCCTGACATCAGTTTTGCAGTTGGGGTGCTCAGCAGAAAAGTCTCCAAGCCAAGGAGGGTGGATTGGGAAGCCCTGAAGAGAGTAGTTAGATTTCTCAAGGGGACCAGAGACATGTTTTTGAAGCTGACAGGAAGTCAGGTGACCCTGGAGTGCTATGTGGACAGCTCTTCTGATGCTGAGACTTCAGACAGGAAGTCAGTGACCGGGATGGTGGTCAGGTATGCAGAGAGTCCCACAGTGTGGAGATCAAGAAAGCAGAACTGTGTGGCCATTAGTACCACTGAAGCTGAATTTGCTGCCTTGTCTGAGATGGCAAGTGAGGAACAATGGGTTAGGCAGATGCTTGCAGACGTGGGGAGCTGTGCCAAATGCCTGTTGAGGTGCACAAGGACTCACAAGCCTGCATAGCTATGGCAGAAGCAGAAAACCTGAAATGTAGGACAAAATACATTGCGGTACACTACCAAAATGTGAGGCAGTTAATACAAGAAGGTGTCTTGTGTCTGAGGTACTGTCCATCTGAGGACAATGTTGCAGACCTGCTCACAAAAGTCCTTCCAGCAGGAAGCCATGAGGAGTTGGCAAAGAGGCTGAGCCTTGTCACTAGTGTGTAAAGTGAAAGGTGTCAAAAGGGAAGGTCAACCAACAGACGACTGATGTCCAGCAATGTATGTTAATGATGTTATGTTATGATGATAACATGTGTCCTGCGCAGTCGTTTGACCATTTTGGAGGGGACTGTCAGGAGTTAGAACGCCGTTTTAAAATGGCCAAACAAACTGCAATCATGCTGAGTTAAAATGGCTGACTCCATGAACTGCCTAGTCTTCCTTAGCTACAGAAGGAGGGTTCTTATTGGTGTGAAAGATCATGTGCTTGAGTAAGCCAAGCCCTGTGACTGTGTATATGAGAGGGCTTGGAGTAGAGCTCACGCTGAGGCCTGGTGAAGCAGTTTCTTCTGGAATTGCAAATATTTGTACATATTGCAACTGATTTTGAAGATAAAAGCGCCTCCTGCTTATTTGGACATCAAACACTCAGTGTGTGAGTATTCTTGGGAGTGGATTGCTACTGAGTCTACTGAGATAGGCTTTTTGGGCTTCTGCTTGGGATTGAGTGGCCTATCATCCTCTGACATTACAAAACTACTTCACATAAGAACAGGCAGAGAGGAATGAAATGAGGCACACCAGAAAGCCACAAGACTTTCAGGAGGAGACAGAAGAGGCAGGTTTGGCTCCATCATGCTTAGGCCTAGAAGCAGATGAAAGGCCCTCCCTCCATCCCATCTGCCACTGCCCTGGCCACAGAGGGAAAGAAGAAGAGACAGACACAGCTCCAGCATGCCTAGGCCCAGAAGCAGATGAAAGCCCTCCTTTCTATCATCATCATCATTTATAGCCTACTGTTTCCCCAAGGCTGGGGCCCAAAGCGGCTTACATCCCAATTGTCATTGCTACGGCTTCTGAGGTAGAGAAGAACAGTTTCTGCTGGACCTAATCCTCACACTGCTATCCCCCTTTCCTTTTGTGTCATCTCTTGATTAAATTGTAAGCCTGAGGGCAGGGAACTGCTTTGTTGTTCTTTTACTTGTAAAGCACCACATAAAGTGATGGTGCTAAAATAAATAAATAAATAAATAAATAAATATATGATGATGATAAATTTTCCAAAGCACCTTGCTAGATAGTAGATGCCAACCAGGAGGTTAGAGGAAGACATTAACAAACTACATGTATACAAAAGCTGGGATCCAAAGTTGTGCTAAATGAGCAGAACAGCATTTCTGCTTGTGCAAGGAAGCCCTATTAAATTCCCCCATACTGCTTCAGTACTTTGTGGCCTATCCTTCAGTGGTGGCCCTGAGATATGAAGATATACAAGGCGACCTGACAGACCTTCAAGAGATGGTGCTCCTCCAAGAGCATCCTGCAAGAACATATAGCAGTAAAACATGTCCTGGCTTTTCTTCAGAAGGGCCTCGACATGGGCCTTTGCCCAAACACACTTAAAAGGCAGGCTGCCGCACTGACATCGGTCCTGCGTGTGGAACAGAGAGAGTCATTGTCCTCACACCCGCATGTGCATCATTTTCTCAGAGGCGCAACATTGCTCTCACCACCAGTCCGGCACAGGTTCCCGACCTGGAACCCCCCTGATGCTGAACCAGCTTATGAGACCTCCATCCGAGCCCCTGAGGTCAATCTCGCTGAGAGTGTTAACACTGAAGGTGGCCTTCCTGGTGGCCATCGCTTCGGCCAGAAGGGTATCGGAATTAGAAGCCCTCTCTGTAAAAGAACACTTGTGTTCCTTCAATGAAGACTTTGTTAGCCTACGAACAGACCTGTCCTTCTGACCAAAGGTCCTATCAGAGCTCCATGTCTCACAGGAACTGGTATTACCTTCTTTTTGCACGGCCCCAGCTCACCTGAGGGAAGTCTTGTGGCACAAGCTGGACGTCTTAAGATCTACATCAAAGGGACTAAGTCCTTCAGAAGATGAGATTCTCTCTTTGTCTCCTTCAACCCGGCATCCTTGGGGAACCAGGCGTCAAGAAGAACCATCATCACCTGGATCAAGGCATGTATCCTGTTGGCTTACAACGTTGCTAAGGTTCCGCGTCCCAGCGGTGTCTTGGCTCACTCCACGAGATCAGCTGCAACTTCGGCAGTCTTCTCCACTAATGCCCCCATATCAGAGATATGCAGGGCAGCCACTTGGAGCACCCACTACACCTTCATAAGGCATTACAAGGTGGACGAGTTCAGGTCCTCAGAGGCCACGTTTGGAAGGAGGGTGCTTCAACAGGTGATAAGTACATAATACGCAGTCTACCCTCCCACGGTACATGGGAAAGCTTGGAAACGCTTGGGAACGTCCCAATCAACTACTGATTCCTGTTCGCTCCACCTCTCTGAGAATGCCACATTGGTTACTTGCTGTGAATGTGCATTCTGGAGAGAGAGGAACAAACAGGAATCACACACCCCGGACTGCGAATTTCCAATGAACTACTTTCTATACGATGACCTTTTCCAGTCCCAGGGCTTTGCTAGTCAGTGAGCTGGCTTGGCCTCGTGGCTGCTCTCAGGAGGAGAACAAAGAGGTTTGAATTTCAGGCCAAGATGTGACTTCCTGCTTTCGTCTGGGCAGTAGCGGACCATCCCAATCAACTACTGATTCCTGTTTGCTCCACTCTCTCCAGAATGCACATTCACGGTAAGTAACCAATGTAGCATTCCAGTTTTACAAAAGCTCCCACCCACAAGGCTTTCCCCAGACATATACATACATACATACATACAATTTGAGTAAGTTAAGGGCAATGGTGTCCACACTGGGGCCCTTGGGGTCTGGATGCATCCCATGGGTTGCACTTCACCTATCCCTCATATAATGGACTGCCTTGCAGAATATAATGTTTCCTAAGATGGTTTGAATGACTAATGTAGAGGTTAAGGTGTGCAGAAGGGTTATGGTCTCCAGCACTGAAAGCATCCTTTACCTTGGGCCTTCAGACATGGATTAGCATTGCATCCTGTTGGTTAGTCCCAAGTAGAGTAGACCTGTTCAATCAATTATTTAATGGGGACTCAATATGTAGGTAAATCGCATTGATTCAGTGGGTCTACTCTAGTCAAGACTAACAGTAGGATTTAGGCCATGTAGCATAAAGGCAGTGCACAGTGATTAAACACTTGGGGTCTGACAGTGGCATGCTATGACTTCATTGTGACTACACATGGCACACACATTTCCCAAACAGCGTGATTGCTGTTCATCTTAGGTTGCTGCCACATTGGTTAGGATGCCTGTAAAAGCATCTACCAGAACAGTTCCTCTAACAGCGTGTTTAGCAGGCAAGGTATTTAATGCCTTTCATAAGAAGACAGGCTCCTTTTTGTGACATTGTAAATAGACCCTGTGAGGAATGGAAGCTTCCATGTGGACCTCAGCCATTGTGGCCCCATCCAGGCAGTTCAGGTAACGCACACACTGGATCTTAATGTAATTTTAATATGTAATTTTAAGGGGGGTAAATTGCTGTAAGTTATTCCTGTTGTTATAGATCTGTTTATTTATTTTTATTTAGTTATTTATACCCCGCTCTTCAGCCACAAGGCTATCAGAGTGGCTTACAAATTGTTTTAAGCAATAGCTGTTTACACATCTACACTGCATTAAGCAGTTTCCAATGTGTGTTGTGAGCCGCCTTGATTGCCTAATAGGCAAAAGGCGGGGTACAAAAATAAAGTACTTAGTTAACTGACAGATGCCCTGGAATGGCTCTGGAGGTAAATTTGGGAGGGGAAGAGGTGTCAGGAAAGTTCTGTTGTGTGTATGGTGTTCTCTCAATTGTCTCTAGATCAAATTAAAAGAAGGTACCGTGGGATTTCTAGATAGGAACATGGGGCTATTTTCTACCTTTTCACTCTTTTCCTCCAGTTGAGACAACTTCTGTCCAATTCTCTTCTTCTTTTCTTCTTCCATCTGCTCTACCCGCTCTCGAACTTGGAGTGCCTTTCTTAGCCTTTCTTCACGCTTTCTGTAGGATATGCAAAAACCACTTAGCTTACATAGTTGGAATACAATTTCAGTGTTATCAAATGTTTATATTAATACTCCTGACATATTTTCAGATAGGTGTATCCTCTTAGTACTAACAGTAGCTGTATCTACCTACATGACAGGTAAAGTAAATACTTCATAGTAGTTCCAGTTTGGATACAGTTACTTACTGCTTTATTTCTTCCAATCGTCGTCTCTTTTCTTCCTCCACTTTCTGCTTTCTCTGCTGCTCTGCTTCTTGTTTTTTTCTCAGACTCTCCAGACGCTGCCGCTGTTTTTCCTAAGATATGTAGAAAATTTAGATTATAATCCATTTTTAATCACCAGCACAACATATTTTAATCAATGTCCCTGCCAAGAGTTAAAAGGAGACCATGTGGTGTGGTAGTATACACATGAAACACCCCAGAAAAGGTCTACATGTGTTTAGAAACCATTCACCATACAAGTTCCACAACCCACAAAATAAGAAAAGATAGTTACTTACAACAAAATCTCCCTTTGTAGGATGAATATGAAAAAGAAAGATGAATTTATTCAGTTTAGAGAAATCAAAATACTAGCTAACCAACTGATACTTAAAAGTATCTCTTTCTGCTTTGATGAAGCAACATACAGTGGTAAGATACAACAGGACCCAGGTAAGTGGCTTCTTTACCTCACCAGTAAGTAGTAACTTAAGGGAGAGGTAGGCTGAAGAAAAACTAATTACTACCTTACCGATGTTCAAGATTCCAGGTTCAATGGACAAGATGGTCTTTGAACAAGGTGAATAATTTTCTTCCTACCTCACTCTGGCCTCTGTCTTCCAACTTTGTTTCCCACAGTTGTAAGGCAGACAGGTCAAACCACATATACAAAAGGAGGAACCATCTCTTGCTGGTTAGCCCCAACTTGCCATTTTATGGTGTTAATCTTGATCTGATAAACCAATCCAATGATTTGTAAGCCTGTAAAGCTACTCTCCATTGAGTAAGACAGACCATTAAGTCCACTAACCTGGTACTGTCTACTTCAGCTTGCAGCAGTTCTCCAGCATCTCATATAGAGATCTTAGTCCTGCTACACAAGGCCCTTTTAATGAGAACAGCTTCCCTGATACACACACGTAGGGATTGTGAATACAAAACAGTCAGGAGTGCATAAGTCTAGGTTATGCATTTGTAACTGCCCAACAGTATCCTGGCCAATTTTTTTTAAAACAAACATGCCAGGGAAGTTTTTCAAATCAAACGCATCTTCTGTAGTAGGAGTAAGAGTTATGGAGTCCTGTCTGTTTTGTATTCACAATCCCTACATAGTCTCTAATTTAGGGGATACATAAGGACCATGAAAATTCCCCAGTTCCTTCTTACTTGGCAGCAGCAGCTGTGGTCAATTGGGGGCAGTGTTCTGTTCCTCTTTCAATCTGGAAGCATCTGGCTGATGGTCCCACCCCCTTGTGTAAGCAATCTCCAGCACGAGGGGGAACTGTGATGGGGTCTTGCTTCTGCCTGTTGCACCCTAGATCACTCCTGGGAGTGGGTGGGACTTGCAGCTGCTTCCTGATTGAAAGGGGAACAGACCTCTATCAACTGCAGCAGCTACCACCCAGTAAGTGGTGATTGAGGGGAGCAGGATGGGAGTCGCTGTATAGCACTGTAACTATGATACTTATGCATTAGTGATGCCCCAACAGGATTCTGGCCAATATTCTTAAACGCAATTGAAAGAAGTCCTTCTTACCTTAGTGGCAGGTCTAGTGGGTGTGCTGTGTTTGACACTGTTCTTTCCTGGTGATCCTGAGGGTTTGAGTAGTTGATTTTTCTGCATGGACTGGAAGAAATTTTTGAATGGTCGTATGATCTGTCAGAAGAGTATTAATATTTTTATTGCCTTGTCAGTGATGGGAAAGAAAAGAGGACATTTTTTGTCCTTGACATTTTTAGCCTTTATGTGCCAGAAGAGGACAATACCTTGTTTGCATGAGAAGATGTGGTTTTGTGACCAGAAATTTTTTCATCTTGCATGTTCTGGACAGAAGGCAGATCATCCAGTGCGTGATTGTAACTTTGTTTCCTTAGAATAAACAAGATATACACACAGTGAATCCAGTTATATAAATGATCTTTGCTGCTTCAGATCTTAAGATTCCAACCATTCAACCAAGGGGTTTGAAGCATTACATTCTCTAGGAGAAAGCTAATGGATCCTTTAGAAGTAAAGGTGTCCCATAATTTTTCTAGTCATGTGCCCAAAGACAAAGAAGGAAAAATGTAAATATCAATAGGTGAATATACAGTAGGACCCCCGTATCTGCAGGGGATTGGTTCCAGGCCCCACCGTGGATAACGAAATCCGCAGATAACAGCAAACGCTGAACTTCTCTCGCTGCCACCACTGGAAGCCCGTGGAGAAGGGAGGTGAGCTCTTTTCCTCCCTCCCCTCTTCATCTACCCCCCCACCAGAAGCCCCACGGAGAAGGAAGAAAGGAGGCGAGCTCTCCTCCTTCTTCCCTCATCAGTCCACCCCTCCCAGTCACCATCCACAGATAACTGAATCAGCGGATGGTGAATCAATGGATATGGGGGTGCTACTGTATACATCTCCCATATACTGTTGTGAATCCAAAGCTGTGGATGGTTTGGTCAGATTCAGTTTCAAAATTATATATATATATATACTGCTATAGGAAGAATTCAGATTTCAGGAGGGGAATTATATACAGTAACTATACATCTTCCATATACTGTTTTGAATCTAATGCTGAGGATATTTCACACATATTCTGTTTAGAAATTAGCGATACAACCGTTTCAAGACTATCTGCTTTTAAAATGACTCTTTAAGATTGCTAGCTTTGTCTGTGACACTTCAACAGTGTGTCACCCCACACAGCAGGAATACAATCTTATGAAATTTAACCAACTATCCAAATTTCCTGCTGGCTCTTACTAATGTTATCAGTTTGGTATACTACAGGATCTTCATTTCAAACTTTTTCTGCCAAATGCGTATGCCTCCTCTACTTCTGAATGATAAGGCTGAAAGGTCCATGTACTATTTTGAAGTCCAATCAACTTTCATAGAATCATAGAACTAGAAGAGACAACAAGAGCTATTAAGTCCAACCCCCTGCCCTAAAAGAATACACAATCAAAGCATTCCCAACAGATGGCCATCCAGCCTCTGTTTAAAATCCTTCAGAGAAGGAGACCCCACCATACTCGAAGGCAGTGTATTCCACTGCCAAACAGCTCTTACTGTCAGGAAGTTCTTCCTAATGTTTAGGTGGAATCTCTTTTCCCGTAGTTTGAGTCCATTGCTCCATGTCCTTGTCTCTGGAGCAGCAGAAAACAAGTTTGCTCCATCCTCACTATGACATCCCTTCAAATATTTAAACATGGGGTTTGTCTATACGAGCCCCCCCAAAACCATAGTGCTCCACAGAGAAAGCAAGTTGCAGCAGCTGCAACTTGTCTTAACAGTGGTTTTATCCCCAGCAGCCTCCATAAGGACAGGTTGCTTACCTGTAACTATAGATCTTCAAGTGGTCTTCTGTGAATTCACACAGCTGGGTTACTCCTGTGCCTGCGCAGAGCATCGGAACCTTCTAGAAACGCTAGGCAGAATATGCTTTGATACATTTTTGGCGGTAACTCTGCCCATCCTAACGGTCCCTTATAAGGGCTTCCCGCCTAAATCCCCTCAGTTCCTTGAATGGCGCCGCAATCTGCAGCATCAGGAACATTAAGCATGTTTATATGATGTAGTAGGACATAGAGGGGAGGATGGGCGGGTCTGTGTGAATTCACAGAAGACCACTCGAAGATCTATGGTTACAGGTAAGCAACCTGTCCATCTTCTTTGTGGTCTCTGTGAATCACACAGCTGGGTTTAGACTGGCAAGCTTCACTCTTGGAGGCGGGTATGTCCTACACCACATATAATATATATACATAACATCTGAGATTGAAACATTAAGAGCACATTTTTGAATAACCTAAACAAAACAAATATAACAGTAGTGATTTGGCAACATGAACACTCACTCATTGTATAGAAGGTAACAGTACAGCCTTCCCAAAGGCAGCCTTGTTCCTAGAATGCGAGTCAAGTCTGTAGTGAGAAATAAAAGTCAAAGGTGATGACCAGGTTGCAGCTCTGCAAATGTCCTCTAGAGGCACTCCAGAGAGAAAAGCTGTCAAAGTGGAGTCAGCTCTCGTAGTGTCCTTGAATCCATAATGGTGGAGGTTTCTTTGCCAGTTCGTAACAGAGAGCAATGGTCAACGTCACCCACTTCGATAGCCGTTGCGAGGAAATGGGCTCTCCAAGCTTCGAGTCAGCATAAGACACAAACAGTCTGGGTGACTTCCTGTGGAACGCAGTCCGTTGAATGTAGAAGGCTAAAGCCCTTCTGACGTCCATGAGGTGAAGGGTGCATTCGAATTCATCCTGCGGGTCCTGCATCAAAGCAGGGAGAGTGATGGATTGGTTGAGATGGAAGCTGGACACCACCTTCGGAAGGAAGGAGATGTCGGGACGAAGTACCACTTTGTGCTTATGGAAAGCAGTGTATGGAGGATCAGACCTCAAGGCACAGAGCTCACCAGCCCGACGTGCCGAAGTGATGGCCACAAGGAAAGCAGTCTTCCAGGATAGGAGTCGCAAATCAGTAGAAGCCAAAGGTTCAAACGGTCGGCAAACCAGCTGTGAAAGGACCAGTTCGAGGCTCCAAGCCGGGGTCGGTTCGGTCACCGGAGGGTGCAAGTTGGCGAAGCCTTTCAAAAATTTCTTTACCGTCGCATCAACAAAGGGGGACGGCCGTCCTCTCACCTGGAACTCGACGGAGATAGTTGCCAGGTAGCACCAGATCGACGAAAGCGACAGGCCCGCCGAAGACAGTTGGAAAAGAAACTCCAGTACAGATGGAATGGAGAACGGTTCAGGACTCGGTCCTCGGGAGGCCAGAAAGGTTTCGTACTTCTTCCACTTGTAGTGGTATGACTTTCTAGTAGATGGTCTTCGTGCAGCATCGATGACAGCCTGGACGTCTGGGTGGAGAGATGTAGGTTGCCTTGGCACCGAGGTCGAACCCGAGAGTCTCGAACCCGAAGTTCGAATTACAGAGTCAATCTCCACGCTGTCAGACGCAGAGTGTCCAGATCGGGATGTCTGACTCTGCCTTCGTGAATGGTGAGCAGATCTGGACAGGAAGGCAGACGGATGAAGCAGCGCTTGGACATGTGAAGCAGAGTTGCAAACCACGGCTGTCGAGGCCACCATGGGACAATGAGGATGGCGTTCGCTCGATCTTGACGAAGCTTGGCAACTACTCTTGTCAGTAGAGGGAATGGAGGGAACAGGTAGAGTAGAGGACCCGACCGAACAGGAATGTGTCTCCCCTCGATCCTGGGGTACGCCGCCTCGAGCAGAACTGAGGACACTGAGCGTTCTCGGGAGATGCAAAGAGATCCACTTGAGGAAACCCCCAGATCCGGAACAAGTCTAAGGCAACCGACCTGTGTAGACACCACTCGTGGATGGAGAGACTCGAACGGCTGAGCCCGTCTGCAAGATTGGTCTCCCCCCTGGAAGATGGATGGATTGGAGAAACACATTCTGGAGGACACACCAATCCCAGACGTCCAGCGTGAGTTGTAGAAGTTGGGGGGGGGGGAACCTCGTACCTCCCTGTTTGTTCAGGTAGTACATGACAGACGTGTTGTCTGTCAGTACTAGTACAGTCTTGCCCCTCACCACGGATTCGAAGGCTAGTAATGCTTTCTGGACGGCGAGCAGTTCCAGGACGTTGATATGGAGAGCTTGCTCTTCGGTGCTCCAAGAGCCACGAATCTCGTAGGACTCGATGTGTGCTCCCCATCCCTGCCTCGAGGCATCCGTTGTCAAAGATATGTTCGGTTGAGGAAGGTCGAACAGCATGCCCGACAAGATGTTGTCTGGTACCAGCCACCCGTCCAGAGACCACTGAACTGCCCGCGGCATTGTAAGCATCTTGTTTGGAGAATAGAGGAGAGAGTTGAACACTTGCAGGAACCAGTGTTGGAGCGGACAGAAACGGAGTCTGGCGAGGTGGGTCACATAAGTCGTAGCTGCCATATGACCGAGAATAACCTCGACTGAATGAGCAGGAAGCCTTCTGGACCGACGGCAGGCATGGATCAGGGACCGAAGGGTGTTGAAGCGGTCTTGAGGTAAATATGCCGCTGCCGTTACAGAGTCTAGATGAGCTCCAATGAATTGGATCACTTGAGCCGGCTGGAGCTGAGACTTTTTGATGTTGACAACAAGTCCCAGGTAGTCTAAGGCATCTAGGGTGAGGCCAACATCGAATTTGAGCTGATGTCGAGACTCCGCCACAATCAGCCAGTTGTCGATGTAGGGGAAGACCACCACGCCCTGCTGCCGAAGGAAAGCCGCCACTACTGCCATGCACTTCGTAAAGACTCGAGGAGCAGTCGAGAGACTGAAAGGAAGTACTCTGAATTGGAAGGCCTCGGTCCCGACCTGAAACGCAAGGAAGCGCCTGTGCGCCGGATGGATCCCAGTGTGAAAATAGGCGTCCTTCAGGTCTATGGAGACGAACAAGTCATTCCGTTTCAGAAGCAGAAGGATGGAGGCCAGGGTGACCATTCTGAATTTCTTTGGGGCTATGTACTTGTTCACCCCATGGAGGTCGAGAATCGGGCGCAGACCGCTGTCCTTCTTGGTCACCAGAAAGTACCTTGAGAAGAAGCAGAGGTGGTGAAGGTTGGAGTCGAAAGGTTCGATGGCCCCCTTCTGCTACAGAGTGTGCACCTCCTCTAGGAGGGGAGGGGAGGGCAGTGTTGATCGAACCAGTCCTGTCGGAGATAGTGTCGAACTCGATCCAATAGCCATTCTGGATGATTTGAAGCACCCAACGGTCTGATGTTATAGAAGACCAGGCTTCTTGGAAGTTGGACAGTCGATCCCCGAAGAGAGGCGTCTAAGAAAGAACAGAAAAACATCAGCAATTCAATCAAAATTTCTTTCGGGCCTGATCCCTGGATCTCTGCCGTGATGGTTGGCGGTATCTGGAACCCGAGCCCTGTCTCCTCACTGATGAGGCCGGAGAGGGAGAGGGAATGTAACGGGACCGACGGTAGGATTGGCCAGAGTACCCTCGACGGAGCTGTTAGCCATAAGACGAGGCTTGCCAGGAATATCTGCCTCTAGGACGGTATTGAGAGGTGGAGGTGGAGCCCATACCATACTTCCTGGCAGTGGTCCTCATCTTTTGGGTGAACTCGAGTTTCTCATCGGTTGACCCATTAAACAAGCCCGATTCATCGAAGGGGGGATCCTCTATGGTAGCCGATGCTTGAGGTGTAAGGCCCGAGGAGCGAAACCATGCATGCTGACGCAGAGCAATGGAACCAGTGATGGTTTTCGCTGCGCAGTCTGCAACATGGCGAGCCGAATTCATCTGCAGCCCCGCAAGGGACTGGGCCTCAGACTGTATGGCTTCTGCCATCCGACGTCGCTCCTCCGGAAGGTCCTGTATGAGGTGGTTCATTCTCTCCTATAGGACCTGCTGGTGTGCTCCCATGCAAGCCGAATAATTCGCCACATGGAAGCTCAGACCGGCTGCCGAATAGATTTTCTTCCCGACGATGTCCAATTTCCTGCCCTCTGGGTCTGGTGGAGATGATAGAGGTCGACATTGTTTCCTATTTTGAGCAACCTCGACGACCACAGAATTAGGCCTCGGGTGACTCTGGAGCCAGTCAACGTGGTCACCACCAACTTGGTACAGTCGGTCTATCTTTTTAGACATCGACTGTATAGAGGAGGGGCTCTCCCAAGACCCCTGTGCGATCTTGAGCAGGGAGGGGAGCACTGGGATGGAAGCCGATGGGGGTGCCTTCGATTGGATCCATTGGAAAGTTGGATCCACGGGATCAGCTGCTCGATCTTCCAATTTCAAATCCAGAGCATGAGACATTCTAATCATCTGTTCCCCAAAGGCACGAACATCGTCAGTGGGAGAAGCTGAATCATCTTCCATCAATTCCGTCTTCGGCGAAGGTAGATAGGGCTTGTAAAGGTCCCAAGATATGGCGGAGGATGAAGTTGACCCCTCTGGAGAAGGACTACGGACTTGTGACGGTGTGGGAGATCGGGGTTGAGGAGTTGGAGGGGTTCGAGGTAGAGCTCGGTGTTCAGGTGGAGACACCTGGGTCACAGCATCCTGCTTCATCACAACATGCAGACCGACAAGACGTGGGGACCAAGGAATCAAGTGGCCCGTAATGGTGGTGTCGAGGACCTCGCCTCTCGGTGTGTAGACCTGCGAACCCGAGGGTGAACCAAAACCTACCCTGCAGATGGATCTGGCCAGGTCATAAGCAGAGTAAGCCGGGACATCATCACTGATGGCAAGTGTGTGACCTTGAGGCACGTCTTCGGATTTGACGACCTCCACCTCTACATTTGAAGAGCGATGTTCCAGCAACTGAGCCCTTGACAAGACCAAGGCAGGGCGCACAGGGGACTTTGCGACCTCGGTAGTAGGCGGAAGCTCAACTGTCACAACCTCCACTGAACCCAATGGGGTGCATGAACGCCGAGACTGACTCCGCAGTGGTGGATACCGGTAATGGTCGTACCAATGTGCCCTCGACCACTGATGACTGGCGAGGAGGAACGTCTGGGAGAACACGCTCCACAGGCTTGGGTTTCTTGGTCTTATCCTAAGATTTGCCAGGGTCATGCTTGGACAAATGCTTCTCCTTTCTCTTCTTCTTCAGTAACTGAGAGGAAGAAGCAGACTCAGCAGCTGGACGGGCCTCAGTAGTGGCCGAGGTCTTCTCTCAAGCGGCATCCTTGGATGTTAATGGGACTGACTCTCAAACCGGCGTCGAACAATCCCGAGTAGAATCCGATGATGCACGTCAAAGGGAGGAATGGAGAGCCTCCGGATCAGACGCGGTGGAGCAGCGCTGAGACGGACTTCGGGACCAACAACGTTTTTGTCCGGCAGACGGTGGAGACCGAGAACGTTCGCGGCCTCAAGGCTCGGAAGGGGGAGCCAATGCAGAGGTAGAGGCTGGAGCAGAACCGGGAAACAAGGCCTTCTCATAGAGAAAGGACTTCAGGCGCAAGAGCCTATGTTTTCGGGCCTGCAGTGTAAACACCTTACAATGGACGTATGCGTCGACATTGTGAGCCTCTCCCAAACAGATTAAACAGCGGGAATGACCATCCGCAGCCGGGAGTTTTGCTTGACATATCATGCAGCGCTTAAAAGCTCCCTTGCCAGACATTTTACTCACAATAATAATAATAACAATCACCAAGGAGGAATCATAGTCAAAGCCAGTTCGAGGTCAGTAACGATATCTGAGGGAATGCCAAAGCCTAAGGTAAGCCAAAATCGTAGTCAAAAGCCAGAAAAGGGTCAAAAACAGAGTGATCAGAAGCCGAATACCAAAACCAGTGGGAGAGAGAGAAAATCGTCGTCAAAGAGCCAAAGCCAAGTCAAACTAGATCGATGAGAGAGAAAAAACACCTAGCGAACAGAGGTTCCTTCAAGCTGCTAACGCGGCAGAAAGAAAGGAACTGAGGGGATTTAGGCGGGAAGCCCTTATAAGGGACCATTAGGATGGGCGGAGTTACTGCCAAAAATGTATTAAAGCGTATTCTGCTTAGCATTTCTAGAAGGTTCCGATGCTCTGCGCAGGCGTAACCCAGCTGTGTGATTCACAGAGACCACGAAGAAGATCCTTTGCATCCCAGATGACAGCTAAGGAAGGGAGAAGAGGGTGAGAGAGCCCTCTTCCCCCTTCCTCTGCCCCGTGGGAGTGAGTGGGTGGACAGCAGAGAATCTGAGGGAGGATGAAGAGGGCTCTTTCATCCTCTTTCCCCTTCCTTGGCCCCACAGATGGGTGGTGGAGAAATCGCGCAGGTGGTGCTGGATGGGGGAAGGGAATCGGGGGAGGAAGTAGAGGAGAAAACCCTCCTCCCCCAGCGGTGGTGGCAATGGTGGCGGGGGTGGGAATGACAGCTGTGCTTCCCCTTCCCCATCCCTGATTGCTGGGGGGTGGGAATGGTGACTGCAGGCTGCTTGCCTTGCTAGCAAGCCCCACTCCCTGCCCTTGTCTGGCCAATCAGGGGCGTGCTTCCTCTCATTTGGGCAAGCAAATCAGATTGATTTGCTTGGCCTAATGAGCAGAAATGCGCCCCACCTTGTTTTTTTTAAAAAGTGAGAAAGGCCATGAAGGCTTTTCTGACAGTTTTTTGGGGGGGGGCTTTTTTGCTCCCCTCCTTCACAATAGGGAAAAAAGGAACGTTGGTCTTACCTGTGATACGTCCTTTTCCAGGGGAGAGACAAGGAGGATCCTCTAGATCACTGGGTTAGCTCCACCCACTCACTCCTGGTAGGCAGGTAACAAAGGTCTTTGTGTCGGCCCCCTCCTCTGACATCATCCAGGGGAGCGACCCATCTCAGGCCAGTTCCTTTTCCAGCCTCCATGAATGTGCTCCTAAGAAACAAAGTTAATTCTGCCAACAAAACACAAGGTAAATCTAACAAAGTCTAACTATAGATAAACAAAATGCTATTATGTCTACGGAGGTGCCAGTAAAGAAAAAACAGAGGGTGGGGAGGATCCTCCTTGTCTCTCCCCTGGAAAAGGACGTATCACAGGTAAGACCAACGTTCCTTTTCCCAGTGGAGAGACGCCGGAGGATCCTCTAGATCACTGGGATCTACAAAAGCCCACCAAAAATGTAGTCTCTCGGGTGGGAGCTGGCACCAGAAAAAATTAGATATCACTTGAAGAACACAGTTTGGGCTCAGGCCCTGACAATCTGCTGCAAAACCCTTCTCCCAAAGGCAGCCTCCGCTGATTGCAGCTTGTCCAGTCTATAATGACGCACGAAGGTAGATGATGACTTCCATGTCGCCGCCCTGCAGATCTCTTCAAGAGAAGCATCTCTGTCCCAGGCAGTTGACGTGGCTGCGCTTCTGGTTGAATGTGCCAGGATCCCCTCCGGAACTGGGATCCTCAAGGACTCGTAGCAAGCAGCGATACAGGCTCGCAACCATCTGCTTAATGTGGAAGAGGAGACTCTGCGACCCAAGTATCTCTGATGAGCTGAGATAAACAGTGACTCCGAGACCCTAAATGAGCTAGTCCTTTTCAAATAGATGCGGACTGCCCTGCGAACATCTAGGGTATGCCATATGCGTTCCAACTCCTTAGACGGATTTGGGCAAAAGGAAGGTAGAACAATATCCTGGGAGGTGTGGAAGGCAGAGTTCACTTTAGGTCTGAAGTCAGGACGGGTGCGTAGGATGATCGAATCCGGACGAATGATACAAAGGTCCTTTCGCACAGACAGTGCGCCCAGCTCTGAAACTCTACGGGCCGAAGTGATGGCTACGAAGAAGAGAACCTTCCAGGACAAATGCTTAAGGGAGACCTGTCTGAGCGGTTCAAATGGAGGAACCGTCAGGGCCTTAAGAACAGTGTGAAGATCCCAAGTCGGAAATCTATGGACCGTAGGAGGGGCCAGGTTTGCGAGACCCCTGAGGAACCGACGTAAATCCGGATGTGTAGAGATTACTGGTGCCTTGTCCGGTGGTAAGATCGAGACTATGGCCGCTACCTGTCTTTTAATGGTGTTAGGTCGCAAGCCCCGTGCGACACCCTCCTGAAGGAAGGCTAGCAACATGGGTACCGTAATGTCTAGTTCATTAAATCTCTTCCTTCTGCACCACCTGCGGAACACTCTGAAGCTGTATTCGTAGATCCTTTGAGTCGAGTCCCTTCTTGCTGCGAGGATCGTCTCCACTACCTCTTGAGAGTATCCCTTGGATGTCAGCATCTCCCTCTCAATCTCCAGGCGCGGAGCTGTAGCCAGTCTGGATCTGGGTGATGTACCCTGCCCTGGGAAAGAAGGTCTGGGCGAGTCGGAAGAGTAAGCTCTGACACTGCCATGGATAGGATCTCTGAGTACCATGCCCTCCTGGGCCACGCTGGGGCTACTAGGATGATCTCTGCTTCCACTGTTCGTATCCGCCTGAGCACCCTGGCCAACAGTGGTATGGGTGGAAATGCGCAAAGCAGCCCGGGGGGCCATGGGAACATGAGGGCGTCCATCCCCTCGGCCCCCTCTGTTCTGAATCTGGACAAAAAGCGAGGGAGCTTGGTGTTCACTGGGGATGCGAACAGGTCCATGCAAGGACTGCCCAGTTCCTGGCAGATGAGGCCGAAGACCTCCGGATGCAGGCTCCACTCTCCCTGGTCTACATCTGTCCTGCTGAGCCAATCTGCTTTGGAGTTGAGTGCTCCCTGTAGATGCTCCGCCTCTATGGAGAGTAGATTTCTCTCGACCCAATTGAACAACAGTGTGGACTCCCTCATTAGTAGCCGGGATCGCGTTCCTCCTTGGCGATTTATGTGGGCCTTCGTCGTGGTGTTGTCTGTTCTGATGAGGACTGCCTGGTTGAAAACCTGCTTCTTGAAACTCTGTAGGGCCAGGCGTACTGCTTGAAGCTCCAGCCAATTGATGCTATGTTGGGACTCCTCCTGCGACCATCTTCCCTGCGCAATGGCCTCCGCACAATGCGCCCCCCAGCCTCGGAGGCTGGCATCCGTGGTGATCTGAATCCTCTGAGGTAGCCATATGTGGCGACCCCGCAGGACTGCGCTGGACCTCCACCATTGCAGAGCCTGTTTTACATCCTGTGGTACTACAATCCTCGTGTGTCTTTGTAGGGATATCTCGTGTTGCCAAGGAAGAAGTAGCCACTGCAGAGGCCTCGCATGAAACCGTGCCCAGGGAACACTCTCTATGGCCGCCACCATCAGGCCCTGTAGCTTTGCTAACAACATTATATCTGATTTCGGTGCCCTCAGAACCCGGAGGAGCACTTGTCGTAGTGCTAGTACTCTTTCCCGTGGCAGGGAGATTTTCCCTGAGCCGGTGTCCAGGATCGCTCCCAGATGCTGAATTCTTGTATTTGGTACCAGGGAGCTCTTCTCCAGGTTGACCAGAAAGCCATGTTCCTGTAGAGAGGTGAGAACCCGTTGGACATCCATCCTCGCCTTTGCCTCCGTTGTGGACCGAATCAGAAGGTCGTCCAGGTACGGGTAGACGTGAAGGCCACTCCGTCTCCAGCAGGCGACCAAGGCCACCATGATCTTTGTGAAGACTCTTGGTGCTGAGGACAGACCAAAGGGAAGGGCCCTGTACTGGAAGTGCCGCTTGTCGTAGGCAAAGCGCAGGAAACGACGATGTGGAGGAAAAATAGGCACGTGGAGATAGGCATCCTGTAGGTCCAAGGAAGCCAAAAAGTCCCCGGGGCGTAGGGCTTCCAGAATGTGACGTAAGGTTTCCATCCGAAACCTGCGCTGACGCACAAACTTGTTGAGGTTCCTTAGATTTAAGATTGCCCTCCAGGAACCATTCTTCTTGGGCACCAGGAAAATGTTGGAGTAGCAGCCGTGGGTCCGATGGACACTCGGGACCTCCTCTATGGCACCTAAAGAGAGCAGATGAGAGATGGCTTGTAACATCAGCCGATGTTTGGCTTTGTCCCTGGAACGTGGGGTAGGGATAAAACGTCGGGGGGGGCAGGTTGGAAAACTCTATGCGGTATCCTTGTCGCACCGTTCGTAACACCCACTTGTCCGTTGTTGAGTTCTCCCAAGAGGCGATGAACGCCTGAAGCCTGCCCCCGACTCGGAACTCCGAGTCATGCCTGTTGGTGTTTGGAGTGTGGTTTAGAGTTGGCTGGCTGATAAGGCCGGGACGACGATCCCGGTTGGTGTCTGCGGTGGGCCTTATTGTCACCCCACCTTTGTCTGAAATTTCTGCTGTCCCGCTGCTGGAAATTAGAAGAGGTGGTGGGGGTGACAGGGCTGGGTTGGGACCGGTAGGGACGAAAGGAACGATAGCCCTTAGTTGGTCTCCTCTCTTCTCTCCTTTTGGATGAGATGAGGGCCTTCTTCTTGTCCTTCCCCTCCACCAGCACTGGTTCCAAGGATTCGCCAAACAACTTCTCACCTAAAAAGGGAGAAAAAACCAGGTTCTGCTTGGATTTGAAGTCAGCTTGCCAGCTCTTGAGCCACAGAAGACGCCTTGCAGCAATTGTTGCCGCCTGGGCCCTGGCCGAAAATTGGACTGCGTCCAGGGAGCTATCTGCAAGAAAGGCCGAAGCACGAGAAATCTTATTGAGGCCCTGTCGAAGCTTGGTGGAAGATCTGGGAGTGTCCTTCAGTAAGTCTCGTGTCCACTGCAGGGAGGCCCTGGCCACCATCGTAGCTGTGATCGAAGCCCTTATAGCCAGTGATAGTGCCTCGTGAGCTCTCTTGAGCGCAGAATCCTTACGTCTATCCTCAGGAACCTTGAGTGTATCTTCCCCATCTTTACAAAAGATTGCGGAAGAAACCAACGCGGAAACCGGCGCGTCGATCAGAGGCACTTGAAGCTTGGTCCTGACCTTCTTCGGTAAGGCATATAGCTTTTTTGCTAGAGCAGGTTGAGACTTATTAGCTGCAGGAGCGGCCCACTCATCCCTTAATACTTGCATAATGTTAGCTGGCACCGGCATTTCCAAGGTTGCTGGCGTAGATGCCGGGAAAAATTCTGCAGACATCTTTGGCAAATCAGGATCAAGCTGTTGGTCCTGCTCCTGCACCAGGGATAAGCCCATAGTCTTCACGGTTTTCGTGAATAGGGTGGGAAGGTCCTCAATTTTAAACAGCCGGGCGGAAGAGCGGGGGGGGGTTCTGCGCCCGCTCCCTCTTCTGCTGAAAATTCATCCTCCTCCTGACCTGAGGCAGCATCCTCGAGCGGATCCTCCTCTGCAGATATCTCCCCTTCTTCTGCTGAGAGGACCTGGGACTGTCCGTCCTCTACGTCCTCTGCGACCCCAGTCCGCCTGGGCACAGCCTCAGCTTCTGAGCCAGAGGCCCAGACCGTCTCCTCTTCATCCTCCCCCCAACTCTCCTCCTCTTCCTCCCTCGCGTGTCTCCCTCTCTTCCTCGGCGGCGGGGCACCCGCGGACGCCCTCCCTGACGCGCTTGTGCCCTCCTCCGGATCCGAGTCTTCTCCGCGCCGGGATTTCGCAGCCGCCTTCCCTCCCCTGCGGAGCCCAGCCCCCTTCCCAGCTAGCCGCGCGATGAGCGTGCGCGCGCGCTTAGGCGCTCCAGACCGCGTCGCCGCTTTGCGCGGCTTTTTTAAACTGGCTGGGCGTTTGGGGGGCTTCTGCTTCTGCTGAGGCTCCACAGGATCGGCCTGGAGCTTGTGCATCTCGGCGGGACAAAGCGGCTGCCGCAGCTGGCCAAAGTGAGCGGGTTGGAAGGGAAGGGAGGGAAGGGCCGTCGCAGTCTGGAGCGGTTGGGAGGACAGATTGGGACGCGCCGAGCCTTCTCCCGATGGGGGGGTCACGGCGAGGGACGAAGGGAGACACCCCTGAGCAGCCGCCTCCGCGGTGGGAGGGAGTATGGGGTGGGCCAGGGTGGGGGGCCAGGCCGGCCAGCCCTGGGGAAGGGCGACCGGAAAGGTTGCTGCCGCGTGGGATGAATCCCCCCCTTGCCAGAGACCAGAGTAGCCGAGCAGAGCGGGCTGCGTGAGACCCGCGGCCAACACCCCCAGGGTCTCCCTTGTTACTAAGTCCTTGACCCAGGCTGCCAACGCAGGCGTGTTGGACTTATCCTGGGGGGACGGGATCGGGGCCCCAGAATTACTCACGGCCTCCTCCCGATCCGACTCAGCCTCTGCAGCGCGGCCAGTCTCCTCCGTGTCGGAGACGGTCCCCGCCTCCTCCTCCAGGAGGGTTCCCGTTGCGGCTGCTTCCTGCCCGTGTCCCAGATCCAACGACTGGGGTGCGGGCAGGGGAAGATCAAAAACTGGTGCGGAGGGCTTGTCCTCCTGGCCCAGTAAGGGATCCATCACGCCAGCGGGGGGCTTGTCCCCCTTTTTGGATCCCTTATTCTTGGTCTTGTTCTTCTTAGCTTCCCTTGCCAAGTCCATCATGGCCGCACACTATTGTTCTCCACACGTGGCCACCAGGAGCAAGAGAACAAACGACGTCCAGGAGTGGTAGGCAGGAAACAACTGACCTGAGATGGGTCGCTCCCCTGGATGATGTCAGAGGAGGGGGCCGACACAAAGACCTTTGTTACCTGCCTACCAGGAGTGAGTGGGTGGAGCTAACCCAGTGATCTAGAGGATCCTCCGGCGTCTCTCCACTGGGAAATCACACAGAATGCCATTAGGACAGGTAGGATTCTCCTCGCATTCCATGAGGAGTTTTTTCACCATTCGGACAACCCCATGGCTATCATGTCCCCTCTTAACCTTCTCTTCTCCAGGCTAAACATACTCAGCTCCCTAAGCCGTTCCTCATAGGTCATGGCTTCCAGACCTTTTACATTTTGGCCCCCTCCTCTTGTTTCATTTTAATTATGATCTTTTTTCTATCTCTACCCACTGCCCGCCAAAAAAATGTCTAGATAAAAAAAAATAGTTACCTTAAGAGTAAAATAGCATGCAACTCCAACAGCAGGAATATTTGAAATTATTTTTTTACTAAATATCAAGTAATTCATACTTTTATAAATGTATCTATATTCTCAACATGTTAACATGTTAACAATGTATTTTGTTTTCTTAACATACTAGATCCATGGGGAGAAGTGGGTAAGAAATCAATAATAATAATAATAATAATAATATAATACATTACAGTTCCCCAATAATTATTTTGGGAAAAATCCCTAGTGCCTTTCTATGTGAAAAGACTGTAAGTACACAGAGTCTGGCTTCAAAGTTCTCAGGAAGTTTACATTTCTAATCCTCCCTGTGGTTACGATATGCCACCTATGCCACCGACACATTCTCCTATCCATGTGTGGCACTTAATCCAAAAAGATTTGTAGCAGCCTTGCTAAACAAGCCTAGAATGTCCTGTGAAAATGTGTTCTAAAACAAAGATAAGCCTTCATGTTCTCATGCAGCAAATCCCTATCACAAGTGATCACAGTATCTTCCAGAACTCTTATCTAGCTGAGGGAACTTTAGGTAATTGCACTCATTTGCCTAACTCCAATAGGGGAACAGCTGTTGATGAAACTGCTTCCTTTACCAGAATCATTCCAATATCCTCAGGCACCCCCCAAATCTCCATCAGATTAGGAAGAAGGTACCACTGTGCTGGTTTTACAGTACCAGCATGTCCTTGCATTTAGGCCACTGTACAGTTGTCCCTCCACATTCACGAACTTGACATTCGCGGTTTTGACTATTCGCGATTTTGGGAGGGCCCCCCTGCCCCCCCCAAAACCACGACACGGGGCCTCCAGAGGCCCCGTGAAAGCCCTGGGACGGAGCGGGGAGGGCCGGGGAGGCCTCCACGGGGCCTTCGGAGACCCTCCGGAGGCCCCGCGAAGGCCTTGGGAGGGAGGGGGGAGGGCTGGGAAGGCCTCCACGGGGCCTTCGGAGACCCTCTGGAGGCCCCGCGAAGGCCTTGGGGGGGGAGGGGGGAGGGCTGGGAAGGCCTTCACAGAGCCTTGGAAGGCTCCGTGAAGGCCTGGGGTGGGAGGGGGGAGGCCCAGGGAGGCCTTCACAGAGCCTTGGAAGGCTCCGTGAAGGCCTGGGGAGGGAGGGGGAGGCCTGGGAGGGAGGGGGAACGGCCGCCGAGGCCCCAGGGAGGGAAGGGGGAGGCCCGCGGAGGCCTCCATGGGGCCTCGGGAGGGAATCAGTATTCGCGGATTTTTGACATTCGCGGGGGTCCGTGGAACCTAACCCCCGCGAATGTGAAGGGACGCCTGTATTCATATATGGATTAAATCAGTGGCTCTTAACCTTTTTTTTTTTTTTTTTTACCAGGGACCCCCTTTAAATATATTTTGTTGCTGCGGACCCCCAAGACTTAACTCAAGATTTTAAACCCTAAGAAGAACAACAGCACCTAATAACAATAACAACCACAATACAATTACACCATCCATTAAACCTTCCTTCAGAAGTACTGGAGGGGGAGGGAAGACTTCTGCAAGTTTGTGGCTAGAGCAGATTGAACAGTAATGTGGAGGGGGAGGGAAGACTTCTGCAAGTTTGTGGCTGGAGCAGATTGAACAGCAATGTGCATGCCAAGGCAGCCAGCCTTTGCCTTGACTCCTGTCACATGGGCTGAGCAGCCTTCAAGCTTTCATGGACCTCCTATAAGGATACTGCAGCCCCCTAAGGGTCCATGGACCACAGGTTCAGAACCACTGGATTAAATCAAAGCTGAAAAAAGAAAATAAAAGCCCCTCTAGATTGTTCAGTTCCAAGAAATAAAGAAAACATACTGGCTACTATGAGGACAGTTCTTCTGGGCTGAATCTTCTGCTCCACTGACCTGGAAGTCCATAATTTCAGTTTCAAGTCTTTCTGCAGAAAAGGAGAGACAGTTCCACCAGTAGTATTTGCTGCAGCAGATCTTGTAGCATCATAGCACTCTGCTAATTGTTAACAGCTATGTTTAAGCAAAAAACATTTCAGAGGTTCAACCTGTATCCCAAACAGTGCCAACACAGGTAGAAAAAGTATATTAAAAATTTTCAGGCTTCTTTCCACTGACAAATTATTAGCATGTTTAGTGCCAGCAATTTAATTCACATGAGCAATAACAAAGAGCCTCTTACTTTTCTTCAAAACTGGGGTTTATGAAAAATATAAATACATTTTTTGAAGAAAACAAAACAGGAGTTTAATTTTTAAAAGTTAAGATTCATAACAGTTTCATACATAGATTGGTGACACATTACAAGTTTGGTTGTGTTTTATGAAGCTTTTGCTGCAACTATAACTTTAACTGCATCCAGTTATTTACCTTTATTGTACACTTCGCCTTGCTGCATCTCAAGTTTAGGTGAACTCTGCACAACACAGCTAGCAATTGGACTAGGCGTATCCACAGTACAAAACATTTTTTGTAGAGTGTTTGGAGTCTATAGAAAAATAACATTTTAGCACATTGATGGTAGTCCTTCCCAAAATTTGAGCCAGATAAATCATACAAGACTTAGGTGTATTACAGTTTGGTACATGCCTAACTTTCATTAGTGAGTTGAAGTGAGCAGCTCTTTCTAAAAACTTCCTAAGAAAATTTCAAAAGCTAAAGCACATATCATAATTCATAGCCACAGCAAGTACTTTGTTGTACCCTCTCCACCCCTCCAGCCCAAAGCTCTCCCTCTTAGCAATTTTCCATTTAGGGGTTCTTACATTATGACGACTACAAGGCTCAGGCTGGTACTTGAATATAAAAATCAGAAATAAATTAAAGCATTAGTGCCCACCTACAGAAAAATGCAAGAAATGCATTTTTTAATTTAATGAATATAGACCTAAAATGGTTCTGCTTCTAAATTATTCACTTGCAATGCCTGATCCAGATCACAAGTATCAGAATGAGCTCATTGTTTGTGAAGAGAAAAGAAGTGTAGTAGTAAACAATGGATTTTTTCCTACTTCGAAGAAAGTAGCAATATTGCACTTATTGAGGTAATCTCACAAAACCAATGGGAATATTGTGTCAGGACCAGATTTATGTAATCAGAAGATCAAATAAAGCTTTTCTTAGATTGGTCATGGCAGTGGAGAGAGAGATGACGGATGGCCCTAGGCAGTAGTAATTGTCAAACAGTTTTCATACTTAATCAGGGTGGAGAAAGTGAGCTTCTGTTTTGCAACCCCAAGAAAAAAGCATACATTTAAAAAGCCAGAAATTAGTAGTGTGGTTTGCTAACAGAATACAGCAGCAAACCACCAAACGTAGTAACAAACTGCAGTTGTCCAAACTAGTCAATTATCTGTTGAGCAGAAATCTTGGTTTTGAAAGTGCTTTAAGCCAAACGGAATAGCTTTCAATAGGCCAAACTGAAACTGGAATGGGAAGCCTTTAATATATAGCTTTTGCTGCTGCTGCTACTGTCTGTTCTACTGCACTGTAATAAGTTCATGGTTTCTTGAGTTGATTTAAAATTAATAAACATTCTATAATGAATTAGAAACACTTTATCTAACTGCATCAAATATTATTGTATTACAATTTATTTAGAACTACAGTAAATTAATCTTCTCAAACAATCAATTTCACAGGTTTCAGGAGAATTTTACTACTAAACACTGTTTTTATTCCAAAAATATATTTTATGTGTATATTAAAATAAGCATTTATTTATCCATTTTTATGTGTTTTATATCTATTTTTGATGGCTATTTTTTGAGTCCACATTGGGAAAAATGCAGGACATACATTACATAAATATTTCTTTTCTACTAGATTTATAATTATTTCTGGCTTAACTCTTGCTTAAGATGGACATTGCAAATTCTGTTGTACTGTGACAAGTAGTTCATCTTTACAGTAATAAACCTCTTGCAATGAGATAGTTTTGCAAGACTCATCTGACTCAAAAGACATAAACAGGCAGAAAATAGAGGTGTTGAACAGAAACACTTTTTCAAGATCAGACCCAAAGTGTGTAAAAAAAGTTGAAGCCAGAACTGCTAAAACCTTATGTTTCTTCTCTCCCGAGCTGTTCCAGTACAGTTAGGTGTATCCAATGGGTTTGGGCACACCTGAGCTACATGCCTTCCAGTATTTAATTTCCTTCATATTACCACCAGGAACGTTGACATAACAACTGATTGTAACTGTAAATCCACATGGTAGATTCTTACAAGCTTATTTGGAATTTAGTGGCCAGAATTCAACAACTATAAATAAGAAAGGCAGTAGGAAATTCACCAAGTGTAACCCAGCAGAAAACTCACCAAGATCTTACCTCACCAGATTCAGCATCCTGTGTCAGTAAAAGCCTGAAGAGAGGCATTTTGATAAAATGTTAACCATCCCAAATGAAACTGAAACTATGGTTGTCTGACTGATTAATCTTTAAGAGCTTTCAAGAGTAGTTGAAAGACCACCCAAACAAATTGGGGGCAGTAATGCAGCAGAATTCCAATACATTGTCCACTTGACAGAATGGAGCCATAACAGTTGAAGAGCTATCATGCTGCTGTAACTATATAGCATACAAATACAGATCAACCCCAGTATCCAAGGATTCAGTATCCAGAGTTTCATTTATCCATGTCTGGAAAAAATATGTTCTCTCTAGGCATTTCTAGGTCCTCCAGTGTGACTCAATGGTCAACTTCCGGTGTTGGTCTCATTGAAAATAGGGTTCCCTATTATTCATGGTTTCAGGTATCAATGGGGGTGGGTCTTGGAACATAGGAGCCCTGGTGGCGCAGTAGGCTAATGCAGCCAAAACTCATGCTAAATCTTGAGTCATAAGTTCGATCCCAGGGCTCCCCAGGTCGACTTAGCCTTTCATAAGCCAGTAAAATGAGGACCAGCATAATAAAGAGCTGGGGCGGTATGCTGTGGAAAACTGTTAATTCAGTTTCCTAAAAGCAGCTGCCATTTATTTGTGTATAGTCCTCCTACCACATTCGCGGCATCCACACTCGTGGTTCTGCATATTTGCGGTTTGCCGCTCGGGGGGGGGGAGAAGTGGCAACGTGGCCTCTGAAGGCCCCATTGCCACTTTTGGGAGGGTGGGGGAGGTGGGGGGAAAGTGGTGATGGGGCCTCTGAAGCCTCGTCACCACTTTCAGCAGGGTGGGGGAGTTGGGGGGAAAGTGGCGACGGCGCCTGTGAAGCTCTGTTGCCACTTTCGGGAGGGTGGGTGGGGCTGTTATTATTCACGGATTTTTCACATTCGCGGGGGTCTTCTGAACCTAACCCCTGAGAATGTGAAGGGACAACTGTTTAAGCAATCTGCAGTGTTATTCCTATAACATGCCAACAGCGCCATCTACTGGCATTTTCATGAACAATTGTCTGTTTGTCATTGAATGTGCTTTGTGATGTGTGGAATAAAACTGAATTGAATTGTACTGTATTCTGATTGTTTACTGTGTGTTGTTGTACCCCACCCCGATTCTGAGGAGAGAGGAGGGTAATGAATAACTAAGTATTAAGTATTATATCCCCCATAGATATGGGGGTTGACCTGTACTGTCAGAAGACATTTAAATTTAATAATCAACAATAGACTGATTCAGCTCTTTCTGCAAACCTCTTAACCCTAAGGTAGCACAATGTAATAGAGAGCCAGTGTGGTATAGGGGTTTGAGCATTGGACTATGACTCTATAAAACAAGGTTCAAATCCCTACTTGGCCACGGAAACCCACTGGTTGACCTTGGGCAAATCAAGCTAATCCCCCAGATAGGGTCACCTTAGGTTTGCCATAAGTTGGAAACGACGTGAAAGCACATAACAACAAGCACAATGTAAAATAAGTTATACATTTATTGGAAGCCTTTCCACTGCCTAAGGCAGCCAGCAGCCAGCCTTTAAGGCAAGCATACCAGAAACTGAATCAAAAGTATTAGTGGTCTAGCAAATATTCCAATAGATACAAATATTGTAGTGCAACACACTGTCTTGGAAAAGGTAAATCTGGCCAGTGGTTCACCTATAAAACACAATTACCTCATGTATTACCTCTGCATAGAGCTTTCATGAACGTCCAGAAGCTTCAGTGGTGCAAAATGTGGCAGCCAGATTTGGAGTATAACTGACCATATAACATTGGTTTTGAAATAGCTATGTACTTTCCAGTTTCTTTCCAGGCTGCCTCCCCCATCCTTCTGCCATAAGGCAAAAGAACACTTTATTTTGACAGGATTTTGTCAACCAACTGGCTGCTGAGAAAGGGGCCTTTTAATGGGGGAGTACTATACTCCTCTTCTGTTTTCAATTTTTAAAAATTCAGTTGTTTTATTATCATAATCAGTTTCATTGCATTTTAATCATAATATGAGCTACAATAAAAAAGCAATAATAATAAGAAAGCAATAAGAAAGTGAGTTTTGGATTTTATTCAGTGTAAGGTTCCAGTCTTTACACTCCCAAGCAAGTTAGTATTATATCATGGTGAAAATTAGTATCATTCTTCAGAAACTGCAAATAGTACTGCTTCAACTGACACTTCCTATTACCTGTATTTTCTCAGCAACTTTGAGCTTAGATAGGGAAATTCTATATATTCCATAAGACAATTCTCATGGCCTATACAGTTGTCCCTCGGTATCCACAGATTTGGTATCAATCGATTTAAGTATTCACAGTTGAAAATAGTCTTTAAAAAATAATCCAAAAAGCAAACCTTTATTTTGCCATTTTATATAAGAGGCACCATTTTGCTATGGCATTGCATACAATGGGACTTGACTATTCACGGATTTTGGTATCCACGGGGTGGTGGTGGTGGTGGTGGTCCTGGAACCAAACCCCAGCGAATATGAAGGGACAACTATAATTCGAAAGTAAGTTGTTCCAACATTGTGCAATAGCAGCTTTGTTAGGTTTTTAAGAATATGAATGGAAAGAAAGCATACAAGTAATATAAAACATTAAAAAGGTTCTCTTTGGTAATGAGCTTCCGAATGAAAACTTGGCTAGCAACATAATCAAGTGCATTTTAACTGAAAACAAATCCAGTTAGGTTTCCCTGTGGGTTACACCCATTAAGTGTGCATTCAATTGTTGTGTTAAATAGAATCCTTTAAAAGTTTTGGATTTCTGTGAATTTTCTAGAACTTGCTCACCCATGTTGGCTTGTTTCACCATCCATAAACACCTCAAGGGAACTGCGAGCTGGAGAATAAGAAAGTTAAAGCAAATCATTATATGAACAGACATTTTAAAGGTTAGAACTGATATTATGAGATGGGACTGCTGCCCCAAACTGCATGCAGAATTGTCATCTCTTCATGTAGAATTTTCACCTGTATTGTGACACTAGGAGTCATTAGCATTTTCTTGCTCTATATTATTTGGTTGTTAACTAGCTGTGGCAGATGGTTCTTTTAATAGGACATGCGGTACATTTATCATGTTTGCTATGTTTTACATTTGCATTAAATTGCTTTAAATTAGTGTTTTTAATAGGACTGCTTGTTTAATGCTTTTTAAACTTATCATTACATTTTTAACTGTTTTAGTCTATACTGTAAACCACAATGGATCACATGCCAGGAGAAAAGTGGGATATAAACTGAACAAATACACTAAATAAATAGCTAGCTTTGGGCCTATCCAAACTACTGCAAAAAAAGAGAGATCTCTCGCAACATAAAGCCTCATTTATTTCCAGTTGGGACTTTCTGGAAAATATTTTCAATCCACACAGACCTCTCCAACCAACAGGGAAGGGAGAAAGGATGAAGGAAGCTAGGTAAGCAACAAACCAATAAACATTCAAATTTCATAATGCTATATAGGCAATTGGCTAGTCATAGATTTCTTCTGTGTCTTTGCTTACTATTGGCTCTAGAGACCTGGGTGGGCATGCTTCCTTTTTTAAAGGTATAGTATTCAAAACCTACTGTCTATTCTCCTTTATGGGTCTGAAATATGGGTCAACTATCGCCAACACTTATGACTCCTCGAACGCTTTCACCAGTGCTGTATACGCACAATCCTAAATATACACTGGACTGACTATGTGACGAATGTTGCTGTCCTTGAGGAAGCAGGGATCACCAGCACTGAGGCCATGAGATTGAGAACACAGCTGCGCTGGGCAGGGCACGTTTCTAGGATGGAGGACCATCGCCTCCCAAAAATACTACTCTACGGTGAACTCGCCACGGGTCAGCGTAAGAGGGGCGCTCCAAAAAAGCGATACAAAGACTCCCTGAAACAACATCTCAGGCTCTGCCAAATTGATCACCAACAGTGGTCCACCCTGGCCTCACATCGGGAGGCATGGAGACGCACTATCCACAATGCTGCAGCCTTATTTGAGAACTCACGCCGAACAAGTCTTGAAGAAAAATGACAACGCAGAAAGAATTACAACCTGGAAACATCATCCAAGGAGACCTTCTGCTGTGCTTTCTGCAATCAGACTTGTTTATCTCGGATTCGGCCTTTTTAGTCATCAGCGCGCTTGCAGAAAATGCGGGATGAGTCCTTCCTGAATCTTCGTTTGCAAAGAAAAGCCAGAGAGATTCAAAACCTGTTACTCTTCTACCATAATGGCCTTGTGCACCCCCTCTCATCTAGCAAAGAGAAAGAGGAATGTCATTTCATCGAAACTAGACAACCACACATCCTTTTCAAGGGTTGTGTAGGTTTTTTCCTGCATTGTGTCCTGGAATTAAAACAAAACAGCTGCTAGGTAGGAATAAAATGTTTCTGTTTTGGCTGGGAATTGGTTCTGGCTGTTCTGTGACAAGGGGAACATCTTGTGGGTTCCCCCCCCCCTTCCCCTGAGAACTTTAGCAATAGATGGGGCAACCATGAACATTTCCTCCATTTGTTTTCTCCCTTTGCTCATTTATTTTGGCACAAGTCTCCTACCTCTCTGTTGACAACTTTCATTGCAGCTACTCCTTGTGCAATTACAGAGTCAACAGCATGGATGTACCAAGCTGTGTCATTTCAATGTGGTGTACAGTTTTCCAGGAAGCAAACTTATAAAAAGGGATCTGCAGAAACAGCAGCCACCCTCTTCTTGGTAATGGAAATAAACAACCAAAGTTTGCAGGTCAGTTTCTCCCCCTTACTATTTCCATCCTACATTTCCAACGTCCTTCTGCTCACATTATTTGGGTACAAAATACTCAAATCTTCTAGGATTTTTCTCCCAATATGTAATTTACTACAGTTAAAAATTAGCAACTCCAGTTTTAGGGCGGTCTACTTGCTATTTAAATTTATACAGTATACAGTGGGCTCTTAATAGCTGCTAGGGTTTGATTCCAGGCCCCGCTGTGGATACCAACATTTATGGATGCTCAGGTCCCCTTATATACAATGGCATATTTAAAATTGTGTCCCTTATATAAAATGGCAAACAGCAAAGTTTGCTTTTGGGATTTAAAAAAAAATATTTTCAAGCTGTGGATGGATGAATCCATGGATAAAGAAGCCACAGATACGGAGGGCTGACTATACTGCATCTAGTTCACCTCATTCCTATAATGACCAGTTAGAATATCCTCTTACTATCATCTCTAATGGTGCATATAAACAAGCTCTACTTAAGTGAAAGGCATTTAAATCCCTCACGTATTACACAGAATTATGAGATATTCCTCTAATCTGGGCCAGCTGCAAGACCATTTGCAGGTTTTTAAACAAGCAGATAATTCTAATTGCAAAAAAATCCCCTCAAACACTCAACTTTTTTAAAAAGCCAAACGAACACAAAATATGCTTTGTTCCATGCTTATATTCTGTACCAGTGAGCCTTTCTCTGCAGTAGTTGTTAATTCTTATTTACTATATAGCAACAAGGTCCATTGAGGTCCAGTTGGGAGGTATGGAAGAAATGGAAGAAGAAACTGCACGTGCAAAATTATAAACGGCACCCAATAGAATATTTGCATAGAGAATTAGATAGGCGAATAAGAAGAGTAATTAAAAAATTAAAGGATAGAGGTAAACTAGTAATAGGGCAGTTATATGAGAATTCAGGAAGACCCTTTAAGATTGAAAAGTTGTAGGAGATTATCAGGAAACAATTTTGGCTTCAGTTAGCTGGGATTCACAAAACAATGTTAGAAATAAGGGTGAATGAAGAAAGTCAGCACCTCCTAGAAGATTTAATGAAAAGAAAGTTTATAGGGGGAAAAGGTTTGTGGGGTGGGGAGGATTTATAGAATATTATTGGAAAGCCAATTTAAATTAGAAGATAATTAGAATTATGGGGAAAAGGTATCAAGATAGCTAGGAAACAAATCCTAGAGTGACAAAATGAAATTATTAAAATTAAAAAGAATAAAGTAAGGGAGCAACAGTTAAAATTAATTAGCAGATGGTACAGAACACCACAGCAATTATCCTATACAATAGAAGATATGCCACCAAATTGTTGGCATGGATGTGGAAACAGAGATTAAGATACATATATATATAGTGGGAATGTTGTAAGGTACAGAATTTTTGGTAAGAAATAATTAAAGAAATAAATGGAATAATAGGAAAAATTTGGAATTAAATAAAGAAAATTGTATGACTTTGTATGTAAGAAATCTGGGGTTGGGTAGAGATGGTGAGTATTTGCTGAAACAAATGTTGAGAGCAGTTCATGCACCCACAGCTTTTGGATGGAAAGAAGAACAATAATGGAATTTGGATAGATGGCAATATTATGTTTCAGAATATATAATGTTTGATTTTATATTAGAAAGAAGAATGGGGTATATAGGACAATCGAAAGGAGGAGAATGGTTAAGGAAATGGAATAAACTAATAGAAATAATTAAAGAAGCAGAGGGATATAAAATTATAAAAGATATGATTCTCCACATCAAAGGAAAAGAATTTTGAATATAACAACTTGTTCCCATGGGGGAGGGAGTGAAGAACTATAATGTAAGAAATATTAATATCTGGGTTATTGGGATATTCAACATGATAAATATCTGTTAGTGCTAACGGTTTTATGTTAAGTTTGGGGTATATCATATGGATGGATGTAAAAATAATGTTTACAATCCCAAAAATTCAATAAAAGTTAAATTTTAAAAAATACTATACAGCAACAATCATTCAAAAATTGGCCTTAATTCATTAACAGGACAATTTGATGGCTGTTTTGCATTGGCTGCAAAGGATGGAGATCTACAGGGTGCAGACAGGCCTACAGCACATAGCTTAGGGTAAAAAGAACCAAAAAGAATAAGGTGGTTTGGAAAGTTTCTTTTGAAGCTAAGTGCTAATGTGTGTGAGTACTGTCCCTGTCATTTATGTGCACAGTGAACACTCAGTAAACTTAATGCATTTACCTTCTCTCCCATTTTTCCAACTGTATATTATGAGTTTTCCTACTGCATGTTTTGTGTCCAACTGCACACTAACCCCAGCCATTCCCCTCCCCATCCTTGCCCCACTGCCCATTGGCACCTTGTCATCATACAGCACTTCCATTGAACAGGGTCTGGGCAGAGAATGTGATTGTGGAGTCTGCCGCTATAAAAAGGAATATCAGCATTCTTTTCAGGGTAGTTGCAGGTCTACAAAAAACAGTACAGTACATGGATTGTGTGCATTGGGGATTCTGGTCAGCTCTTAGGGCATTAGGAAATTTGCTTTCTATGCAAACACATTGGAGATTTCTACTTCTTTCCCACATTCAAATACTTAGGTCTGACAGTATTAAGTTACATATTGACACAGAAGTGCCCTATGGGACATGTACTGAATTGTCTTTACTTACAGCTGACTCGACTACAGGTAGATGAAGAGTCTTGAGCTGCTTTCTTCTTGGCCATTGCTTTACTGAGGGATTTCCGAACTAAACTTTTCCTTTTGTTAGTGAGTGAGTACTTCTCCACGAGTGACACCCTCTTGTTCTTGTGTATTCTGTTTGAAAGGCGATGCCCTGACTGGGAACCAGCAGCGATTCC
Source organism: Gambelia wislizenii (assembly GCA_030847615.1). Lineage (NCBI taxonomy): Eukaryota > Metazoa > Chordata > Lepidosauria > Squamata > Crotaphytidae > Gambelia > Gambelia wislizenii. The sequence continues at coordinate 344,804,444 of JAUMIR010000001.1, forward strand.
AGTGCTGTCCTTTAGTTCTTGGGAAAGCTTTTTGGTTGGCACCAAATTGTTAACAAGTCCTTGGGCTGGAATCTCTTCCATTCCACATGAGGGCTTTCCACTTAAAGATGCTTTTGGAGAGGGTGTATTCATTAATCTGGAAGAAACCTCCTCCTTTTCTGTTTTTTCTGATGGCAGCATCACTGCAGAGTTGTTTGCTAACCACACAATGCCAGCAGTACCAGCCGCATGAACCAACTGGTCATCTGAACATGGAGGAAAGAGTTCAGGGACTCTATTCAGCTCTTCATCCCTTTTTCCCTTTATTTCAGTATTTCGGCCACAATTAGTATCAAGTGCTCTTCCTTTTGGAGATATATCACACTGTACTTCTGAAGTTTCTTTAGCAGAGCTTGTCTTACAAGATACAGAGTCTGTCATCCCCACATCATAGTTTTCTAGTCCCTCTTTGCTTTGTGAAAGTCTCTGAAAACATGCTGTCTTTATACCACTTCGTCTTCTAGACAGTCTTTAAAAAAAATCAGACAAACCAAGAATCAACAGAATACTTCTAAGATTACAATAGTTTTTATACATCACATAATTTTATTTCAAGCCATAGGGTGGCACTAGCAACAACAAAAATAAATTGCAGGTATTTCTTGCTTGAATATATTTCCATTACAAATGAACATGGACACACCAAATTCCTGCATTTTCTCTAGTTATTACTCCACTGTTTATTCATAGGCATGATCAAGTACCCAGCATGGCCATGTTTGTGCAACCACCATTAGACAAATGTATACCTAAATGTACAATAAGAGTGTATAGTGAGTAAGTCTAATAAGCAAATTTGGATTGCAATCCTATGCACACTGTAAAGTGGGACTTGAGTTAGCATGCATAGCATCAAGTCATTTGTGATTAAAAGGCATGTCCAAATGGACTTGAAGAAAGTGAACATCACAATATAACTTCAATACTGATTCAGTCTTGCCGCATCATGTCATAGCAAAGGTGTAATTTTGCCTTTAACTGGAATTAATTCTGTTCTAGTTTTATTTGGATTTGCAGAAAATATGTTTGTCTAGAAACTACACGGGAGACCTATAGGTATGAAAGAAGGAAATGAGCCTCTCTTAATTATGCCACTGTGACCCCAATTACACATAACTGTTGCGGGGACAAAAATAAAAGTGATACATGAAGAAAGCACAACAAATCGTGACATATTTTGTCCTCACTATTTAGAAAATCTATTTAACAGAAACAATGTGAAGGCACCATTAAAATGTATGCTATACAAACTGTAAGGTGTCTGGGCCTTCTTTTAAAAAAGATTTTGTGACAGAAAACAAATTACTTTTGTTGTCCAAACAAAAAAACAATACCCTAATATTGTTTAGGAGAGTCATTAGAAAAAAAAAATACAAGAGCCTGCTGGGTCCTGAACAAAATTATGTAAAAGCAAGTCAAAATATTTTTCCCCTTTTCTGAGTTCAAGAACATAATCTTTTATAACCTGTTACTGTATTTTAAAATAACAATATTTTTCCTAGTCAAATCCTGGAAAACACTACCAGTGGGTTCGATGTACTAATCAATTTCCAATGAATTGACACATGTGCTCTACCTTTTAATCTGGCTCATTATCGGCCAAGCTAATGGGAGTTCCACTACAGTTGGGCTCTTCTTCAATGCAAGCATATACCAGTGTGCTAAGAAGCTGGGGTATTTTAAAAAAATAGCAAACATGAACCACTAATACCCAGTAACAAACAGGCATGTTAACAAAACCTCTGAGAGAAGCTCCTTTTTACAAAGTATTTTTATGCCCCAGTCCCTCTTTCTTCCTTGCTCTCTATCTAACTGGAATTTTTTTAGCAGCATCAGCATTGGGAGGGGTGGAGAAATAAAGACCTTTGGTGTTGGGATGCAGCAGCATGTCTGCAATGGACAATGCAAAAAACAAAAAACAAAAACTTGAGCTTTATTGAGTAGATGGGATTCTACTTTATCTAGTCCTATTGCAGCTATGTGTATCCTGCCTACAACTGGCAAGGTTGTAGCAAGCAGCTTCTTCCAGAATCCTTACTGAGCATGTATTCACTTGATATGGTGGTCTGCATGAATTAGAGAGCTACACAGAAGCACACATTTTTGTAATAAACAGGAGAAGAAAATGTGCAAGAATGAATACTGCCTCATGCTCCACAGACAGACCTATGTCCAGTGAAGTCAATGGATCTAAAATTGTCTATAAAGGGATTAAAATCTTGAAACTATTATTGTTGGTATGTACTGTAAGTCCTCTGAAAAACAGGAGAGGTTGCAGTGAGGGAAATGTTCCAAAAATAACCTGCTCTTGAATGCTACCTTGACCAAACTGTCTTGCACATTGTGCAAGACATTAAAGATAACAGTATGACAGACTTACCTTCACTCATATTGAGTGTCATAACACACAATAGTCCATACAGCTTTGAAAAACAAAAGAGGGAATATTTTGCTATACATTAGTGTCATGTTTACAGAAAAACATAAAGCATAATAATCAGGAGTAAAACATGATACTGGCAAAACCTGTGTAAAGCTACCTTAAGATATTAACATTAAATGCCAGGCAAATACTTAAATTTAACATAGCTCTTTTAACAGGGATAGATAATCAGGAGTTGGGAAACTACAAATATAAGACAATGTGCAGAATACTGTGATTTTTCTTACAATATAGCTTAAGTACAAAAGTACAAAATATTTAAACAATGTCTACCGTTTTCTAGTCAGTTCCTTATTTTCATCCTTAAATGATGAAGAACGCTTCTTCTTTCGATGCTTTCTCTGAGATGGTGTTTTAGGCATCAGCTCAGGCTCAGCACTGAAGTTGCTGTTGCAGAATGAAACAAACAAACAACAACAAAATCCCTGAAAAGCTGCAATTAATAACTACAGTTGGCCCTCTGTATCCATGGATTCACCCATCCACAGCTTGAAAATATTCAAAACTTTTTTTCTAAAAAGCAAACCTTGATTTTGCCATAAGGGACACCATTTTGCTACACCATTGTATATAATGGGACTTGAGAATCCATGGATTTGGGTATCCACTGAAGGTCCTGAAACCAAACTCCAGTGGATACCAAGAGTCCACTGTACAACAAGGAGCTATCCTGGTGTCCATAACAGCAGGTCAAAACATGTAATTATTAGGAGCTTAATATATTTGTCACAATGATAGCCACAGAATCCACACAATCAATTAATAGAATCCCCTTCAATAACAAATAACCCTTTACTTCTGGGGTAAATACTCAACTGAAGCCAGGAGAAGGATGTAGCACAGAAAATGCATAGCACATAGGCAGTTTTGCTTTTCTTTCCAAGATGACCATAGGAATTGTGCACTTTGTTAAGAATAGTGACTTGAATGGTGTATGATATAGTGTCCTATGGGATGGAAAAAGCTCACATGCAAAGCCACTGAAGGCAGGGAAATAATAAACTCACTTAAAGTGTGGTGTTGGAGGAGAGCAATTTTGGCATGGACTGCCAACTGCCCTCCACCAGGTCTGAGAGCAAACTAAGCTTGAACTTTCATTGGAAGCCAAAGTGCCTAATTTGACTCATTGGAAAAAAGAATGCTAAATAAAGTGGAAGGCAGGAGGAAAGAGAAAGACCACAGCACAGATGGTTAGACTGAGCCAAGGAAGTCACAACCCTGAGTTTGCATGACCTGAGCAGAGCTGTTGAGGACACAGCTATTGAGGCTTCTCCTTCATAGGGTCATCACATGTTGAAGTTGACTTGACACCAGTTAAAAACAACAAAATTATAAGGATTCAAGGATCATCCTTTTCAAAAACTAGTTCTACCTTTCAAACATCTTCAGGGCTTCTTCTTCGATTTCCCGCAACCATATCAAGTGTTTATATTCAGCATTGAACAGGAATTCTGAGAACTTTTGATTACAGACATCGAGAAGGTGAGTGGGGCCTCTTGCCTCTGCCATGGCACTGATTAAAACAGAAAAAAATCAATTCATCACTGAATTCTACATTTGAGTAGATTTTCACCCCCCTGAGAACATTGGTACTTGACAAATGTTCTTACCAGACTTATTGAGATAGCCTACAGTTAAAACTGAGGGAGTAAACAAAGCAGACACAGAATAGAAAAGGGAAACAATGACATTGCAATGTGAAATAGAATAAAAATGGAACACCTGAGATGGTCTTCTTGCAGAAACCAGAAAGCAAGTAACACCAAGGGTTCAGCACCAAATGGAAATGATCCTAATTTTCAAGTATCCTGACAAGGTTTTGCTTTCAGAAGAAGCAGACTAAGGACAATTACTTTTAGGGGTAGCAAAATTAGTTGGCTGTTGGAGGTTTGTGCATTTGGTTTGTTGAGAGAAGCATCATACTACACTGTTATAGTACATCCATTACTCTTTAAGGTGCAAGACTGCTTCATTTCGTTTTTGGAGCAGGTAGAAATTTAATCACATATGTTAAGTGGGTTGCTGCTTATGAAAGCCTATGCCCAAGAAAATTTTATCACACTACACCAATGGTTCCCAACTTTGGTCCTCCAGATGTTTTGGACTTCAGCTCCTACAAGCCCCAGCCAGCTTGGCCAACAGTCAGGAACTCTGGGAGCTGAAGTCCAAAAACCTAAAGGACCAAAGTTTAAGGAACCATTGGACGACACTGTTATGGCACTATTTTTCCATTTTAACTGCTTTGTCTGCCTCCTGCGTAATCCTGGGATTTGCAGTTTCAGGAGGGGCATTTAGCATTCTCAGCATGCCACCCTTCTCTCTACTAAGGCAAAGGGAGTAAAAGCAGAACCCAAGCAGTTTCAAGGCTGCTGCTAAGAGAGAGAAGCCCTGTGGAATCCCATCCAACCCATGGACTGGAGAATTCTTGTCTTTCCTATAAAGGAATTCCAAAGCAGGTGGAATTGCCCACCATCACCAGTATCCAACCCAGTACAGAGTTTCTGCAAATTCTCCAGGAAAGAAACCAGCAAGCACTCAATCCCTCTGGGTTCTGGTTCTCTACAGGATTTTCACACTACATTCTTACAGCGCTATTATTCTACTTTAACTGTTGTGGCTGCCTCCTGTGGAATCCTGGGATTTGCAGTTTAGGGAGGCAGTATTTAGCATTCTCAGCCAGGGAGCTCTTAGGCTTCACTAAACTATAAACCCCCAGATTCCACAATAATAATAATAATAATAATAATAAAATGTAGGAGGCAGCCAGAGCAGTTAAAGTGGAATAATAGCAATATAACAGTGTAGTAGCGTGATAAAAGTTTTTGGAGCTTTCTGACTTATAGGACAGAAGAAGAAAAGATTGTGCCACCCTTCTCTCTACTAACGCACAGGGACCAAAAGCAGAACCTAAGCAGTTTCAAGTCTGCTGCGAAGGGAGAGACCCAAAAAGGAAATAAAAGACCCCTTCCCTTGGGCAGACCGCGTCAGCAGTTCATCCTATCAGCCAAACAAACCAACCCAATGCAGCCGCCAGAGAGACCGCCCGCCTACAGCTGCGCTTCCGGAGCTCGTGCCTGAAGGCGCGCGCGCTCTACTCTTCGAAGCGGCCCCACCCACCCAGCAGCTACGTCACCTTCTGGCCACGCCGGTGAGAGACAAAGGAAGAGTGAGACAGACAGAGAGAGAAATGTTCGGGTAAATGACGCTGATTGGCTCTAGGCGGTGTACGTTAAAGCTTAAAGGGCCACTCCGAAGTCCCGCCCCTACAGAGTCATCTAGCAGAGGGGAAACGCATCATATTCTTTACTGGTAGACTCGAAGACAAGCTACTATTTTATTTATGGAGTAAAAGGAAACTTTATTTCAAATCTTTATTGCAATCTGTGCTTGCCTGTGCTTCCAGGTCAGATTTCAAAGAAAGCATGAATACTGTACAGTATATACTTTTTTGCCTAAAAATCCACTGTCTTTGCAGAAAGCAGAGCAGAACTTTCTTCCTTTCTCCAGATCCAGAATCCACGACCCAGAAATATGTTCTACAGGTCTTTGTGGCCCTGCAGACAAGCTATTATTTAAAAGAGAAATTCAGTATTTTGTCCATTTACGTCATTAGCTGCATTAGTCTGATAACAGGGGTGTGTGCAGCTTCATATGATAGCGTCCCATCAGAGATATACCTTGGTTGGGCTGACCAGGATTTGATGCTCGGCCATGGAAAGTCACACTCTCTCAGCCTCAGAGGAAGGAAAGGACAACCCCTGCCCCCAACAAATTGTACAGAGAAAACCCTGTGATAGGGTCCTATAAGTTAGAAATTACTTAGGCTGTTGCCACACCGCAGAAATAATGAAGTTTGACACCTTTAAAGGCCATGGCTCCTTCCTATGGAATTATGGGATGTGTCATTTTACAAGGTCTTTCAAAGAGTGCTGGTGCCCTGCCAAACTACAAATCCCAGGATTCCATAGAAGAGCCATAGCAAATAATCCAGTTTCAAACGGGATTATTTGTGTAGTGTGGATTTGGCCTTAAAGGCACACAACAATCCCATCATTGCCCTCTCTTAAAAAAGGATTTTGTTTTATTCTTTCCAAAGGGTATGTTTTTATTGTTTTTTTTAACATTTATATGTTTTATATACTTTTAAATTGTCATGATTTTAATTGTTAGATTTTTAATTGTATGTTGTATTTTATGTGTTGTTAGCCACCTTGTGTCCCTTTTTTTTTTTACTGTATGTTTTAATTGTGATTTTAATTGTTTTGTGAGCTGCCTTGGGACCCACTTTGGGAGAAAGGTAACATAGAAATTGTACAAATAAATAAATAAATTTGGAATCTCCCATGGATTTCATTTCCCTCTGACCTCACTGTTTACAATCTACCCCCACTCACCAGTATCCAACCTCACGCGAATTGCTGCTTGTAACTCAGTAGAATATTTCCACTAATTGACATTCCGTGAAGCCTTTGAAACCTTATGGCACAATATAGTACATCCATTATTCTTTAAGATGCAAGCCTGTTACATTTTACTTTTGGAAAAGGCAGGAGAATTTTACCACCACCATCACCCATATGCTAAGTGGGCTGGTGCTCATGAAAGCTTATGCCCAATAAAAATTTACCACACTACACCGATGGTTCCCAAACTTTGGTCCTCCAGATGTTTTGGACTTCAGCTCCCACAAGCCCCAGCCAGCTTGGCCAATAGTCAGGAATTCTGGGAGCTGAAGTCCAAAAAAACACCTAGAGGACCAAAGCTTAGGGAACCATTGCACTACACTGTTATGGCGCTATTATTCTACTTAGGCCTCACTAAACTACAAACCCCAGAAGTAGAATACTACTACTACTACTACTACTTTCTCTGGCTTTTCTTTGCAAATGAAGATTCAGGAAGGACTCATCCTATGCTTTCTGCAAGCGCGCTGATGACTAAAAAGGCCAATCCGAGATAAACAAGTCCGGTTGCAGAAAGCAAAGTAGAAGGTTTCCTTGGGTGATGTTTCCGGGTTGTGATTCTTTCTGCGTTGTCGTTTCTCTTCAAGGCTTGTTCGGCTTGAGTTCTCAAATAAGGCTGCAGCATTGTGGATAGTGCGTCTCCACGCCTCCCGATGTGAGGCCAGGGTAGACTATTGTTGGTGATCAATTTGGCCGAGCCTGACATGTTGTTTCAGGGAGTCCTTGTATCGCTTTTTTGGAGCGCCCCTCTTATGCTGACCCGTGCCAAGTTCACCGTAAAGTACTGTTTTTGGGAGGCGATAGTCCTCCATCCTAGAAACGTGCCCTGCCCAGCACAGCTGTGTTCTCAATATCATGGCCTCAATGCTGGTGAGCCCTGCTTGCTCAAGGACAGCAACATTCGTCACATAGTCAGTCCAGTGTATATTTAGGATTGTGCGTAGACAGCACTGATGAAAGTGTTCGAGGAGTCGTAGGTGGTGGCGATAGGTGACCCATGTTTCAGACCCATAAAGGAGGATAGACAGTACAATGGCTCTATACACACTGATTTTTGTGCTTCTCCTCAGGTGTTTATTGCTCCAGACTCTTTTGTGAAGTCTTCCAAATGCACTATATGCCTTTGCTAATCTGTGATCGATCTCTTTGTCAATCTTGGCATCTGAGGAGATGATGCTTCCCAGGTAGGTGAACTGCTGAACGGACTTAAGCACAGAATTGCCAACGGCAATGTGGGGATGGTGGTGTTCGTCCTGTGGTGCAGGCTGGTAGAGAACTTCCGGTTTCTTCAGGTTGACTCACTAAACTACAAGCCCCAGAATTCCACAGGAGGCAGCCAGAGCAACTAAAGTGGAACAATAGCGCTGTAGCAGTGCAGTGTGAATCTCAAAGGCCCCACAAGCCTCTTTGTTTCTTCGCGGCAACAAACGGACAAAACCACTTCCTCTCTATCCATTCTTATCTCTATGACAATTCCTCCCTCTGCCTCCATTTTCGTTTCCCTCCGCCTCAGCTGCTGTGGATGACAGCTCAACCAATAGCAGTCCCCGTTCCGGAGACGCGCGCTTCTGATTGGAGCGTGGGGAGAGTGACGCTATTTGAAAAATTGTAGCGGGCGCGGCGGTGGCCAGGAGGAGACCCGGTTCGGGGCGATTGTGTTGCGGGCGGTTTAACTGCCCTCGTTGCTGGGAGGTGCGCTCGAAGCTCTCCGGGAGACCCGTCGCGGAGGAGGAGGAGAGCGCTCGGCCTGTGAGTCCCCGGGGGAGGCCGGGTGGAGGGTCGGGCGGGGAGGGACTGAGAGTGGCTACCAGATCGATCGCTAGGAGGCAAGCGGAGGGGAGCTCGGGGCTCTTAAGGGTCGTTCTTCTCCTCCTTGTACAGTTGACCCTCCGTATCCACGGAGTTGGTATCCATAGGTTTAAGTATTCACGGCTTGGAAATGTTCTTTAAAAAAAATTAATAATCCAAAAAGCAAAACCTTGATTTTGCCATCTTATATAAGGGACACCATTTTGCAATGCAAAATGCATATGACAGGATTTGAGTATTCACGGATTTTGGTATCCACGGGGGTGCTCCTAGAATTAAACCCCAGCGAATAGGAAGGGACAACTGTAGTGCTAACTCGTTGTAGTGCCAGTTAGCTAATGCTCATCGGAAACCGATTCGAGAGTGCCTAGCACACTAGAAAGCGGTATCGATGTGTACATTGCTATTGCTAAACCATTTGTAAGCTGGTCTTGAGAGCCTTTGTGGCTGAAGAGCGGGGTATACATATTCTAATAAATAAATAGTGTCCCCTGTATACTCAGTGCTCTCTTTACTGCAAACCCAACGAATTATATTCCCGAATCATTTAGTTCAACCCTCACCCCCACTGTCGGTTTCAGCCCAGGCAGCTGAAAAAGGGTAGAGCCTCACCTACCTGTAGCAGTGCCTATCATATAAGGCACTTTAGTTCTTCATCATAAGATTCTGTGATTAATTTGCTGGGTTTCTATCTGCCACATCAAACCTACCTCCTCTTAAATAGATTCCTGATAGAGCATGACCTATTTTTGCCTAATTTCCTCAATCTGTGGGCATCATCCTACATGTTCATAAGGACTGGGATTAGCAAGAATTGCACTCTAAATTATGGGCAGCATCCTTCAGGTTCATACGGACCGAGATTAGCAAGAATTATCCTCAAAATTATGGGCAGCATCCCACAGGTTCATAAAGACTGAGATTAGCAAGAATTACCCTCAAAATTATGGGCAACATCCCACAGGTGCATAAGGACCGAGATTAGCAAGAATTACCCTCAAAATTATGGATAGCATCCCACAGGTTCATAAGGACCGAGATTAGCAAGGATTACCCTCAAAATTAACCAGAAAGCCATTGCACGGTTGGTTGACCGTAATCCATAAATGCACACATACATGTTCAGTGTAGGCTCTGGTAGGCTTAATAAGAAGTAACAGCAGCAGACCTCTTGTTCTAACCTGTGAGGTGGCTCTGAGGGATGGGAGGCTGCTTAGTAGCTACTAAAGGATGGTGTAGACTGTTAAATTCATATCTGGAGGCTGCAGAAATGCAGCATGATTGTATTATTATTGTTATTCAACTCTAAAGGTTTGAAGATATCGTTTTAACATTTGTACTACAATGCTTTTAATGTTTTTAAATGTTTTATATGATGCTTGCCGCCCCAATCTGGATGGGAGAGGCAGGATATAAATTTATTATTGTTGTTGTTGTTGTTGTATATTCAGGGGTAACTAGGGTTTATGTGTCACTCCTTATCAACATTCACTTTCCCATCACCTGTTCCCACACATGCTTTTCTTGAGGCACTTGTTAAATCTGGACAAAATTGTGCTTTTTTTGTGTGTGTGGTGGTAGATTTTTTTCTTGGTCCTGTTTTGGTGGCAGCAGATACTTAACTCATAGATCTGCTCTCTAAGATTTTAATTATTAGGTATTTTTCAAGTTTGCATTTTAGAGCTTTGTAATCCTCCTTGTAAGGGTACTGTACTTCTAAAAATTAAATGTTAAATTATTGCATCTCTAAGGGCTCTTCCTTATGTGTTGACAAGTGACTTCTGGCTTGGTACTGTTATTGTTCAAAATTACTTACAACAGCACCATAAAACAATCCAAGAAAACACAATAATGCAATATGTGGGAAAGTTCTCAATAGCTTATAGCTGGGGGGGAAGCAAATTGAAAAGATATGTTCCAATAAACACTACAAGTATGCCAGCACTGGGTCTTGATGGTATGCAGAAGGAGAATATTCCATGGGTTGGGTGCCACTGGGAAGAAGACCCTTCATTTTCTTGCTTGCCAAATGAAAATCTGTAAACTAAGCACAGACAGTGATGCCTTTTCTCGAGATGGAAATGGTCTGGGAGCTGGCAGCAAGAGGAGATGTTAGTTGAAGTATCTTGATTCTAGGTTGTATAGTATGAGGCTTTACATACTACTACCACCACTTTAAATTTAGTTCTAGTGCAGACTGGCAGCCAATATACTGTAGATCCTTCAGCCATAGGTGCATGGTTAGACTACTGAGTAGGGTGCTTAACCACTGCATTTTGTATTAACTGTAGCTTTCAAACAAACCTTAAGATACCCCCTACTTTCAAGATAATTGGATTTGACTTTAATTAAAAGCTGCTGGCACTTGCCTGCCTCTGAATAATCAGTTTAAAGATAAGCTAAAAGTGTTTAGGATTGTTTTGCTAAAATAGTCTGAGAGAAGCAAGGCACATACTTGGACTTGCTGTCTTAGACTGCAGTATGTGGTATTTCTGTTACTTGAGTGTGAAGAACCTCTTTGTCTTTTGCAGAGCAAGCCATATTGAAGATGGTACCCCACATGAGACTAGAAGAGGAGTCACAGAAGAAACTTGATGAATTTCTGCACAATGTTGACAGCAAGGACTTCGTGTGGATGGATGAGATTCTTGAAGAGGCAATTAAGATGTTCAGCAGGTAAAATCTAGAGATATGCTGGAAAAGGTGGTAGTAAACCAATTCTTTGTTCCTTACATCTGTTGAAATTCAACACTGTATGAAGGGTTATTAGCCTGGCCAAATTAATTTTAAATCAAGGGAACTGCAAATCCTGTGTAAATGTAACTGGTATGAGGAAGTTCTTGAAATCTGTCTGTTCTTCATGCAACTGTTTCTGGTGGCTATAAGAAAACAGATTGGTTTGCAACTGAATTGCTTTTTTCCAACAATCTAAGAGCATAATCCTAAAACATTAACCTATGTAGCCCATTTGCCTTTTGCAGTTTAGAATGGTATTTTATGGAATTACAGTTGTCTCTTCCCATTCGTGGGGGTTAGGAGCGGAGCACCACTCAAAAGTGAAAAAAAGCAAATAAATTAAGCCCCACCCCAAATGTGCTGTACACTCCTCTTTTGTCAACAGCACTGCCAGAACATGGTGGAGTCTCCTTTGGAGGTTTTTAAATAGAGGCTAGGTGGCCATCTGTTGGGAATGATTTGATTGTGTATTCCTGCATGGCAGGGGGTTGGACTGGATGGCCCTTGAGGTCTCTTCCAACTCTATGATTTTATCCCTTTCCTGCATTTGCACAATGCCTCAGCCGATTTGCAAAGTCCCTCTGCCTCCCTCCACTCCAAATTGAATGTTAGTTGCAGCAGCTGCTGCCGCTGCAAAAAACAATGGGACTGCAGATTCTGCCCACCCATCTATGCCATACTTGTCCTCTGCCTTCTCTTCCTCCACTCAAGCCAACAGCATTGCCTGTTTCCCTTTCCCATGTTTGAATGATGCTGCCGCAACCACATTTGCAAAGTCTAGGCCTTGCACTTCTCTCAGTCCTCTTATCCTGGCAAAAAACCACCCTACCTCTTGTTCCCAACTGCCTTCCAAAGCGAATTGCCTCTTTAAAACTCAGATTCCACCCCGTCTCTTCTCAAGTCCAAGAGAAAGGCACCTTCCCTTGCACACACACACATCCCGTGTCCCAACAACCACAACAGCAACATTGCCTGTACATCTCTTTCCCAGCTGCCTTCCAAAGCGAATTGCCTCTTTAAAACTCAGATTCCACCCTGTCTCTCCTTTTAAAGCGGTGGAGGGGTGCTTTTCTCTTGTGCTTGAGGAGAAACAGGGTGGAATCTGAGGTCCCGTCTACACGATGAAAAATGACATGTAATTATTTATAAATACGTGTCATTCAGAGCCCCCCCCCCCAAAACTTAACTTTTAGTCCGTGTCCTGTAGATCCAGGTCTTCATCTGGATCAGAGGGATTAATCTGGAAAACGAATGATTGGCAGTTTGTACACTCCTGTTTGCACAGATACAAACATGAGTGCAACCTGATTGGCTGGCCCGGTAGAGGGGGTGGGACTAGGGAAGAGGGAAAGCAGCTGCAGCCGCCATGTTGGATTCCCGGCTCTACAAGTGTGTGGTAAGTCCGTGATACATTTTTTCATTTTTAGTTTTAAATGTAAATACATAATCATGGCTGTCCGGATACCAGGCACCTTTTGAAATAAAAAAAAAAAAAGGTGGCAGGTGATTTAAAACAGCCGCCTAGATTGCTCGCTCCGGCCAGCTGGGCAAGGGAGTCATACGGATTTTATTGGGGTGTTTTAATTCTGTAGGCAGATCATTCGCATTCAAACTACTGCCTTTTTGGATTCATTACCCCCTGGTTGGATTTTTTTTTTTTTTTAAATCATGTAGACAGGACCTAAGTTTTAAAGAGGCAATTTGCTTTGGAAGGCAGCTGGGAATGAGAGGTACAGGCAATGTTGTTGTGGTTGTTGGGACACAGGGAGAGGGGAGGCAAGGTAAGGAGAGGCGTGTGTGTGTGCATGCTCATGAGCAGTGGCTGTGCTTTTCTCTTGGGCTCGAGGAGTGATGAGGTAGAATCTGAGTTTTAAAGAGGCAATTCGCTTTACAAGGCAGCTGGGAAAGAGAGGTGGGGGGGTTTGCCAAGATACGAGGATTGAGAGAAGTGCAAGGCCTAGGAACTTTGCAAATGTGGTTGTGGCATCATCGTACAAACACGGGAAAGGGAGAAACAGGCGATGCTGTTGGCTGGAGTGCGGGTGGGGGTGGAGCCCGTCTTCCTGCCAGAGTGGTGCAGAGGTTTTGGTTTTTCAAGACAGGAGGAGGGAGAAGGGGAAGGAGGACAAGGTCTTGCAATAACAGTAGTACTGTTGAGTATTCCAGCAGTAGCTAGGAACCGCGAATACACAAAACTGTGAACCGGAAAGAAGTGAATGGGAAGGGACGACTTAGATCTTCCATAAGGTACTTTCTGTACACGTATTGCTTATTTGACGGCTAAGGCCTTCTTAGGACATACCTATTTTAGGACTATATATTGATTTAAGGCTATATATCTTTCTGATATGCTAGATTATTACATGATGTAACTACTGTGTGATGGTTGAAGTAATACAAAGTAGAATTCTATCTATCTCTTACTCTCAGTCTCTCTTACACTGTGATGTACAGAAAGTTTCTCTATTTATAAATGTGTTCTGGTACATTGCCCAGGTCAGGAAGCAGATAAACATTGGTACAAGAATCTTTTGTATTGTAGTGTATCTTGACCTGAAGTGTTGTGTTTTGTTTTGTTTTGTTTTGTTTTTTAACTGAAGTGAGTCTTGGGAGTATGTGAAAAGATGTAGCAATGGCCTGGGATTCTCCTGAAGTTATTTTAGAATGAAGGTGAAATCCCTATCCTTTTAACCTGTCAACATTCCTCTCCCATCAGCAGCAGATGTACCAGTAGCTGGGCTGCATGATTCCAGCTGTTCCATTCCTGCAGCATTAACTGCATGGATTGGTTTGGAATAAGAAAAAGTTGCACCTTCTGTACCAAATAATAGATGTCGTGGTCAGTAAACTTTTTGGGATTTCAACTTTTGTGCACTTATGTATCAAAGCAGCAGCTCCAATGGAGAACCATTGCTGATGCCAAAAACTCCATCACAGAAAAATCGCCAGAAAAAGAAGCATTTTTCATCTGCTAAGCATGAACAGTTTGCCAAAAAGAGGTAGGCTGGGGTACTTTATGTATATGGAGTTGGTGATGGTGGTGGGATGATTTTGAATCTATGTGGAAACATTTTTTAATTGGTAATGTTTGACATTCTGAGTTGGCATTTTAGGGACATATTGGGCTTGGGAGAAAGACAACATGGTGTAGTGGTTTGAGACCAGAGCTGGAATTCTCACTTGGCCATGGGTGACCTTTGGTAAGGTTACAAACTCAGCCTTGGGGAAGGCAATGGCAACCCCCTTTGCAGGGGGAAAAAGATAACCATGATAGATTCTTCTTAAGGTGTCCATAAATTGGAAATGATTCGAAGGCACAAAAGAGCAACAAAAATTTGGATTGAGGTTAAAACAATTACTCAGATTTTAAACTGGCAGGTGTGTAAAAATGTGGGCCTAATTACTTGTGAAGTGTCTTTAAAATTTCCTTTAAATATTTACACATTTTAAATCATGTGACGGGCAAAACAAACATGTCTTATCTTAGAGTGTGTTACCATCTTGATTTGTAAGTCAGTTTATTCATATCTATTCTGTAGCTGCATTTTCAATGTATAGAATTAATAGAGCAGTCTTAATCCCCAGATCTGCTGGTAGTTAAGAGTGAGAATGGTATGGAGGTGCCCCTTCAAGGGAAAGGGCACCTCTATCCCAGAAGCTCAAGGTACTCCTGCAGAAAATTCTGTTGGTCTAAAGTGACTGCTCGTAATAGAGCAGTCTGGTGCAGGCATTGCATTCAAAGCCTCTTAGCTCCCCATGAGGCCTTCAGCCTCCGAGTGGTGTAGGCATTTTCCCTTCTATAGAATCGAGTGGGAGAAAGAAAGGAAGGTAAGTTTATTTGCTCCTCCTACCTTCACAGCCTCTTCTGGCCTGCATGAACCTCTAGGGCTCTGATAGAGTATCCTCCCCTTCATACCCCAACCCCATTTAGCATTTTGTAAGTACTGCATTTTGATAGCCACTTTAGTCAGGATAGTCCTTGTGTGAATAAAGCTTTCACATGGTGTGAAAATCAGGAAAATTCAATCTGAATTGTGTAGAAAGAGGGGGTATTAGTTTTGGGAACAATCAGCCAGTTAGTCAAATGTTTGGGAAATAAGTAAAAAACAAAAAACAAAAAACCCAAACATATCAATACTTCTAAAAACAGAATTGGGAAGGTTTGTACAGACTAATTTGGGGGCACAGAAGTCTTGTTATAATGCTCTATTTAAGTACTGTCAGCCGGAAAATTAATTCCAAGTTGTGACCTGTCTGAATTTTATTTCATCTTTGAAAGACTGAAACTATTTGCAGTCTTCAGTGAATCAAAAGTCCTTCCAAAATATCTGCTGTCTTTTCTGAAAAGAAATGAAGACATAATAGAGGGGAAATAGCAGTATAAGATGATGGTGCAATTGCTTGTCTTTTTAAACCTCTTGTTTCACTTGTGTAGAACTTCCAGATACTAATAAACTACCAGTTCAGATTTACAGCTAATCTAGTTGCCCATGCATCAGACATCATCTGCAAAAGAAGGCAGTAATGGAAAGCCTTCTTCATGTCCCATTTTGATCATATCAAGAGGTACAATGTGTGATGGGTAATGTATGGGGCAGTGGGCTAATTGTCATATTGGGACTGGCAACTGAGCAGGACTCTATTAAGTTTCATCTTGAATCATCTATCAGTTAACAAATTTATCGAAATATTTATTAAAACCTCCATATAGGTCTTCTCTTAAATATTAGAGGAAATCATGTATTGTTGCTTACTGTATTGTTACATGGCTTCTGCTTAATCTAATAGTTTCTCTTTAATATAAGCCAAGTGAAGTAAATAAATGCTGTTCAGTATCACTCTGCTGCAGAATCTAGTTGCCCTGGATAGTACAGAGTAGAAGAGAAACTTTGTGATTAGGATGCAACCTTCTAAATTCCAAGGGTTGCCTACGCAAGAAGCTGTAGGGCAATTACGCTCTGCACCCATTACACAGAACTGCTGCAAATGCCAGTTTTGCTAGGACTACAGATCTAAGGGGAAGCGTCTTATCATCATCATCATCATTGGTCAGAGGACTAAGGACTCTGTTTTGTGTGTGCATGTGTATATTTAAACTGTAGTCTGCTTTAAGCTACCTAGAAGATCATTGATGAAAAGGCAGGGTCTAAAATAATTACTAACTCGCCATTAATGTGATCGACCAAAGCTTTGTCCAGTTGATCTGTCAGTGAAGGTTGTGACTCAGTTCCTCCTGCCCCAATTCAACCATACTGTTGGCTATTGCAACACTGAAGTAGTAGGAGTCTTATTGATCAATTTTGCCTTTGGTATATGAAGGAATACTTCTCTGATTTGACTTTAGCTCCTTCTAATTGCTTCTGATCTGTGTAACAGTAAATAGAAGTTGGTTCGACTTCTGTCGTAATATTTACTAGCTTTACTCTGCAGTGAACTTGTACCCTATTACTTTTCTGACAATGTCTTCCTTTTATCAGATTGTCAAAAAGAAATGGTAGCTGCTCATCATCTTCTACACGTATGCAGTGCAAAAGAGATGCGGATATTACAAAAGCTGGTACAGAGAACATCTCACCTTATTGCCGTGTGACTAGATCTCAGGCTGCCAGACTCTCAAAGAATGCTCTTAAGAACCTATCTATACATGTAGCTGAAGGGCGGATACCACTGGTAGAAATCAGTGCTAATGAGCGGTGCAGTGCTGAATTCCACATGAAAAAAACACCACCCCAGAAAGAGAAAGTGGCACTGAACGTCACATTGTTGTCTGATGAGTCCTCTACGAAGAAATCACAACCTTTGTCCAACGTTTCTTTGATTGTGATCCCAGATACCCCTGGAGCACAGTTAACAAAAGAGGGACGAGGAGCTTCCAAGCTGAAAATTGCAAATATATCTATTGCCCAAACCACTGAAAATATAGAACCCAGCACACAGGAGAATATCATATGTGTCCAGCAACAAGAAAATTGCCAGACTTCTGAAATGGAAGTCACACAGAAATTAAGTGAGAGTCCACAGACACCCAGAGCACCAAAAGCAAATCGTCAGTCAGTACGCCGAAGCCTAATGGGTAGGCCATCCCTGAACTGCAAAGCCTCTCTGGCTGTAAGAAACTCACTAAGTGTCAGAAGGGAAATAATGGTCCAGAAATCTGTTGCCAAGACTTTGTCCAAGCGTAAAGCAGCCCTGCGGTCATCAGCTGCTTGTGGGCGTGAAAGCTGTAAGTTGGTACAACATGAGACAGCAGTACCATTATTTTGTTTCCCACTCCCATTTTTTCTCTCAGTCCATTGGTGTGTTGAAACAGCGTGTTGGGGATTAACTTGAGGTGACTATGGCAGATGATCTTAGGAAAGCATGGATTCTTCAGGCAAGGGAACATTATGTTAAAATAATGTCTGCCTCAGTTTAAGGCTTTTGAAGCAACTTCAAAAAGATCAAAAACAAATTAATAAAAACTCATGTGCACAATTTTAAAAAAGCCTGTAAGAATGATACAGAAGAAAGGAGCAATGGCAAATAGGGGAACATGCAACTCAAACCGCTTAAGAAGCACAAGTGCTTATGGAGCAAAAACCTTCAGTTGGGGATAGAACTAAATAAGGGCCTGCTAGGTAAACCGTTCCAAAGCAGTGGCAATCTCTGATATTGGCAGGACATTCCCTATGACCTCTGAACATAGAGAGTCATATGGAACAATGAGTCCTGATGGACTAGATTTGGAAATGCAGTGCCTTTTGCTAGTACTGTACTTAGTGAAACGTGTGCATCTAACTCACTACTATATTCTGTAACATACTGAGAACTGTTTATTTATTAGATCTGTATGCCACATTTCTCTCAGAATGTAGTGCATTCTTATATTCTAGTCCTGATAAGAAATGTGAATAATGATAAGAGATATATAATATCTGTTAAAAGACAGAGCAATCTCTTCTGGAAAAAACAACAGATATGGGTTGTTTTGAAATAGGAGTCTACCTATTGGTCTACTACTATTTCAAAATAATTCAAATCTATTAATTTTTTTCTACCACAGTTTGTTCCACCAATCCAAAGAAACAGTTTTGAAATTTCTGGCATTGTAGAAAATACTGTTTACTCCACAATAGGGGGAAAGCAACATAAAGCTAGAATTAAGACAAACGGAACAAGATAGGTATTAATCCAAGTGATAGATATGTATGTAAGTGAGAGAAAGATCTGTGAGTGCTGTTCTTTATCTAACAGTAGAGTAAGGCGATCTTAAGTGGGTTAGCTTTTCCCATTGCTAGAGACAACCAAAAAAGTGCCAGTCATCAAACAGCCTTTTGTTTTGGGGAGAGCAACATCTCCCACCTAGTGTTGTCTGCTCCAGAGTTCATGGCTGCTTTTTAGTTAAGTGGCTAACCATTCTATAAACCCAGTTGGCTTTAAATTATTCCCTTTACCCCTTGTATCCTTCCAAGCAGGCATGAGAGGCAGATTTTTCTTATCTGTTATATTGTTCGATTCCCATCTGCCAGTCTTTGAAAAGACTGAGCTATTCTTATTAAAATGCATTCTGACTAGCTTTGTAATCAAGACTCTCAAACTAAGAAAACAAATGGATGTTTAAGTCTTGTTACTTTATTCTGTTGGTATTTTCCCAACTTTTACTGTTCTCTTGCAGTAAATTTGCTGGAAATTCAGAAAAGTAGCAACTTTGTTTCCCATAACATCCAATATTATTTATATATCACTTACCATATCTACTTATGTATAAACTGAAAAATATGTGAAAACATTGACCCAAAAACCCTAGGTTGACTTAAATATGGCTCTGTTGTACCGCTGCTTCTGGCCCTTTGTAATGCCTGCTTGAAAACATTGTGGTGGCAGCTCTTTTGGGGCTTCCCTGTTGTGGCAGAGAGAGCAGAGGGGATGGTGCTTTTTTTCAGGCCCTCTCAGCACGGACTAGGCTCTGACAGCTTAGTCCCTGCTTGGGAGAGCTTGAAAGAAGCAATGCCCCCCTCTGCTTTCTTTCTGGTGGCTCTTTTGGGGCTTCTCCAGTGCAACAAAGAGAGCAAATGGGGTGGCTGTTTCTTTCAGGCTGTCTTGACACAAACTAAGCTCAGAGAGTCCAAGAACTTAGTCTCTGCCAAGAGAGCCTGAAGGGAGGAAGCCCCCCCTCTTTTTGGTGGCTTATTTTGGATCAGGTGGTGAAGAGCTGGAGAAGGTAGGCAAAAGATGGGAAACCAGCCACCCCCTGAAGCTGTGATGGAGGGATCCAATGGAAGTAGTGAGAAAAGAAACAGTGGCACTGACAAGGAAGATTGGGGGGGTTTCCTCACCCACCCCCAATTGTCTGCAGCCCACTTATCTCCTCGGGGAAGGGGAGGAGGAGGGCTGGCTGTGGACAACTGCAATTGGGCAGGGAGAAATCTGTCTGGGAAGAGCTTACCACAGAAGCACTCACCCCTTCTGCTCTCTCCGCCAAGACAGGGTCGTGTCAAAGAGCTGCCGCTGTTTCCTGCCCAGGCGTTCAAAAAGCCCAGAAGCAGTGCCACAGTGTAGAGGGAGGTCGGTGCTACTTTTAGGTTCTTCTGGGATGGACTAAGCTCACACCTTTTGCCACTCTACTCAGAGGAGGGGATGCTTTTTATTTTAAAAGTTAATACTGTACCTTAGCTTTTATCAAAGAAGGAACTAGCCCCTTCTGAGTAGAGTGGCAAAACCCTTTTGGAATACCCAGATAGGAAAATGGCAGTGGTGGCAGCCAGGGACAGCTGGCCCCCTGAAGTGGCGCTGGCACTTTTCCTTCTCTGCAGAATGGATCCGAGGAGTCCCATGCTGAGGCCCCAAGATTTACTGTTGACTTATCCACAGGTCACATCAAAATCCATAATTTTGGCCTCAAATCTCAAATTAAACATGAGGTCAATTTATACACAAGTATATATGATAATAATCATTGTTAATGGCTGTTAAGTTGACTCCCATCTTCTGGCGACCCAATGAATGAGAGACCTCCAAGTCACCCTGTCAACAGCCTTGTTCAGGTCTTCCAGACTCAGGGCTGTGGCTTAATTGAATCTGTCCATCTGGAATGCCGTCTTCCGCTTTTCCTACTGCCTTCTACCTTACCGAGTATTGGTGTCTTTTCTAGTGTGTTTGCGTCTTCTCATGATATGCCTAATGTACCGTGCAACAGTCTCAGTTTAGTCATCTTGGCTTCTAGGGAGAGTTCAGGCTTAATTTGCTTTAAGACCCATTGATTTGTCTTTTTAGCGGTCTATGGTGCCCGTAGAACTCTTCTCCAGCACCATATTTCAGATGACTTGATTTTCTTCTGATCAGCATTCTTCACTGTCAAGCTTTCAAAGTCATACACAAAAATGGGAAATATGATGGCATGGACAATCCTAATATTAGTATTCAGTGATAGATCTGGACACTTAAGAATCTTGTTTAGTTCCTTCATAGCTGCCCTTCCAAGGCCTAGTCTTCTGATTTGTTGATTGCAATCTCTATTCTGATTAATAAATGAGCCATGGTATGGAAAATCTTGACCGATTTCAGTGTCTTCATCGTCTACTTTAATGTTATGTAAATCATCTGTGGTAATTACAGTTGTCCCTCTGTATCCACGGATTTAAGCAACTGTGGCTTGAAAATACTCTTTAAAAAATAATCCAAAAAGCAAACCTTGATTTTGCCGTCTTATATAAGGGACACCATTTTGCTATGCCATTGCATATAATGGGACTTGAGTATTCATGGATTTTGGTATCCACTTGGGGGGAGGGGTTCCTGGAACCAAACCCCAGTGGATATCAAGGGCCCACTGTATTTTTATTTTCTTAATGTTCAACTGTAAACCTGACTTTGCACTTTCTTCCTTGACTTTCTTCAGTAATCGTTCCAAGTCTATTTTCTGCTAGTATAGTTTCCTCTGCATATCTTAAATATTTGATGAACCTTCCTCCAATTGTCATGCCTCCTTCCTCAGTCTAATCCTGCTTTACATATAATATGTTCAGCATACAACTTAAACAGATGGGTGACTCCTTGCCAATTGGAAACTATCAAGATTCTCTGTATTCTGTCCTAACAATATCCCCTTGTCCTGAATACAGGTTATGCATCAAGACAATCAAATGCTGTGGCACACTCATTTCACTAAGAGTGATCCTAAAAGATTACAGAGTTCTATAATGCAGTATGAAACAACTAAGAAGCAATTGAAACATAAATTTTTAAAAAAACAATCAACAGCAGTGTATAAATGGAGCAAGGGAAGCAATTGTTGCTGGCTCAGGAAGGCACACATACATGAGTATGTCATGAAGAGGCATTTAAAACTTTGCATGAGGGGGAGTGCCACCACCCAAAAAGCCTGTGTGATGATATCCATTGATGACATTCTCTTGGTTCTGGTACAACCAATAAGGCCTTGGATTATGATCTCAGGGACTGACTGGATATGTATAGGGTAAGGTGGCCTGCTCAGTATCCTGGGTTTTTTAAGAACAAAATCATGAATATAGATTGGTTACTAATAGGCGACCAGACTTCTTTCCATTCTATCCCAGTAGTTTTCTTGAACTAAACTCATTTAAATGGAAGCTTATGTACTGGGAAAAGAAACATGGGTTTAACTGTTCTGGTTTGGAGCTATAAGAACTTGAATTGGCTTGATTCTTCTGTATAACTAATGTATCTAAAAGGCTACAGAAGGCCAACTGAAGTATCTTGACAGTTGTATAGAGATGGTAGCACATTCTAGGCATGCATCAAGTTCCAGTCTTGGTTTGAAGTACTGCTACCAAGTCTTAATCTGAAAAGCTATTGCAACTCTCTTGCTGGGTAGATTTGATAAAGGTTGTCTAAGCCTATGATCATTCTAGTTAACCCATAGTAAACCCTGCTGCTTATTATGTTGATCCAAAAACATTACTACATTTATAGTTCAAAGCCTGCAAAACTGAAATTTTGGACTACAGCTCTCAGAATCCCCCATATAGCCATGCTTTATGCAGGATCTGGGGAATGGTGTAGTTTTAAAAATAATACTCTTGGAAGCACAGATAGTGTAGTGTATAATAAAAGGATTTGTCTATGTGGGTTGTCTTTCTGTTTTGATTGCATAGGCTATGTTGGAAATATAAACTTATTTGTGTTTCCTCACCTACAGCCCAGGCTGCTGTGCATTCAGTAGATGAAGAAACAACTGAATCTAGGTGAGTCCAAATAAAACATTAGGGTTGCATCCAGAGTGGGCTGTCTGCAGTGAAACAAACTGTCAGCAGAGTTGCTGTCCACTCTTTGCAGCCTTTCCAAACCAGCTCCTGAGGGTGTGAAAGCAGAGCCACAGGGCTCCAAGAGGGAGGGGAGCAAAGAGGTTGTCCGTGAATAAAATCTGGCTGAATATGGCACGGCAGGCTCCAATGCTAAATGGAAGAGACACGGACGATTTCGCCACAGGGACGGCGTCGTCCGAAATGGACCCCCTGCTGTGCTGCAGCTACGAAGCTCTCCCGCTCAATCCTTGCACGGCAAGGATCGTCTGAAAATGTCCTAAGTGTGTCTTATGTTTTTCTCCCTAGGCCAGAGTCTGATCCCACTTCTCATTCTCAAGGGGTAAGTTCTGAAAAAATGAAAAATAATAAACAAACCTGAAGCTGCAATTCTGTACCTCATTACCTGGAGGAACCATCATTAGCAGAATACGATTTACTTCTATGTAGACATATAAGTAGACACACATAGGTTTCTATTGTCAGGGACTGCCTCTGAAGATGACAGGCAAATATCCTAAATAAATAAAGCATATGGTTGAGTAGCAGGGATGGTGAACTTCCAACCTATAGGTTAAATTAAGCCTAACAGGCTTTTTATAATTGTAAGACAGTGTGGGTGGGAGTCATGCAGCATTTGAGGTGTTGGACTATAGCTACCAGAACTTTTCTTGATTGAACTGTGCTAGATAGGGCTTCTAAGAGTTGTAGTTCAGCAACATCTTGAGGCCTGCATGAATCCCACCTCTCCTCTTGGGTGTTCAGTGATCATCTGACAACAGAAACATTAGCGAACTAAAAAGCTCTCCTAAAATAATGTATAAGCATCTTCATTTCTAGGATCCTTGAACTCCCCATTTAAGAGTAAAATTGCCCTTACAACTAGAGCTTGAACTGTCATAATGACGAGTTGGTCATGTTTCTGTTTATAATGGAGACAAAACTATGAATATGTTTTCCTTTACAGCAGGTTAATGAAAACCTCAGGATGTCCCTTCGTTCTTGCAAGGCCAGCATGACAACTGTTCAGGCTCAAGAAGATCAGCAGGAAGGAGACTGCAAAGGTCAGTGGAGTAGGAATAACGAGGCTCATTGGGTGGCAAAGAACCACAACTGGGATAAATAGAGCATCTCTAAGGAAAATTCAGTTTGTTGAGACACAGAGAGGGGGTGGTAAGCATGCGGCTGTGCTTTTCTTTGGGACATGAGGAGACATGGGGCGAAATGAGTTTTAAAGAAGCAATTCAGTTTGTTAAAACACAGAGAGGGGAGTGGCATGGGGGGACTTTGCTTCTGTGCTCCCAGCATGGGGCTGTGCTTTTCTTTCGCCTCAGACCCTCAGAGGCTGGTGTGGGGGTTGCTTGCTGGGATCTCCCCTGTGTGTGTATGTGTGCAGGAAGTTTTCCTCCTTAAATGCTCAGGCTGCGTTGGGGAGAGCGGGGGGGGAGGGATTTCTGCAAATACATAAAACCGCGAAAGTCAAAGCCACGAATGTAAAGGGACAACTGTATAATAAAATGAATCTATGCAAGACTTGGTCATGCCACTTAGAGAAGAGAGGGATAATCTCACTGACCCTATTTGCTTTCTTCATGTGTGTAATCCTCACTCATGAATTTGATATGTAACTAAATCAAAATTCAGTTCTATCTTGATGAACCAGTTTCTAGGACTGCACTTTCTAAATATGGCATTAATCTGAATTCTCAGAAGTGGGTGAACTCTTTTTTTTCTAACATAATGCTTGCCTGGTAAAAGAGCATGTTGCTGTTATGTTGATTAATGGTAGCCCAGTTAGGTTTCCTTTGTTTGCTTTCTAAGCACTTAGATAAGAGAGAGTGTAAATCATTTTTTAAAAATCTCTATAGATATTAAATTGTGTGTATTTCTGTGCCAAGTTAGATTTCACCCTTGTATAGCAAATGCACAGGTGCAAAACATTTTTGTCCTGACAATTAAAAATGTTCATCCTCTTGATGACAAAACAGTTTTGGCAGCAGGCTTTTACCGCATGAAATAGTTCAGTCATCTCTAAATGTAGCTGCTTCTTTCTCTGCAGTGGGCAGCTCTGAAAAGAGTGAAGAGATGCAAAAGCCATCCAGGAATGTTGGGTATGTGTTTGTTTGTTTGTTTGTTTGTGGTTGGTTGGTGGTTTTTTTTTTTTTTTTTGGTCTTTTGACAAACTACATCACCAGTTTTTTTTATTGTTGTGTGCCTTCCAATTCGTTTCCAACTTATGTCAACCCTAAGGCAAACCTATCCCAGGGTTTTCTTAGCAAGATTTGTTCAGAGGAGGGTTGCCATTGTCTTCCTCTGAAGCTGAGAGGGGGTGACTAGCCCAAGGTCACCCAGTGGGTTTTCTTGCCGTAATGGGAATTCAAACCCTGGTCTCTAGAATCGCAGTCCAACAGTCAAGCCGCTACACCACACTTGCTCTTATATCAGTATTTTTATGCTTGTACATGTTGCTCTTGCGTTGGCAAGTGCCTATGAGCAAGACTACCACATCTATTCCACTTACTTGACATTGGGAGCTGGAACAAGCTTTCAGGACTGGCTGTCTTGTTTGACAGAGTCATACACAGGTTCAAGGGAGGAATTGGAGGTACAGGGAAAGAAATGAGTGGGAAAGGCAGCAAATGAACAGCTCTTTGTGCTTGAGGAAGGGAGAATTATTAGGCTGGGTTAGAAACATGAGATCATGGCAGATTAGGTCTGATGGTGGCAGGTTGATGGACCTAGACTCCCTCCTATGTAAAGTAAGAGTTAATGAAATAAAGATATGCACTTCCGCAGCCTTCTTACTTCTGGATCCTTTTAAGCCCCTGAAAGGACTCAGAACTGGGTACTTCAAAACTGGATGGGTCCAAAGGAGTGAAGATGGTGCTTGGTGCTTTCAAGGAAAGAAGGTGGTAGACTATTGTGCTAGACTGTTCTGTGTAATGAGTCCTGTATTAATATTTATACAATTATAAATCTACAGGAGACAAGCAAGCTATAAGAGAGCACTTGGTGACATAGTGGATGAAGAACACACAGAAGATAAGCTCTCTCCACCAAGAAAAAAGGCTCCCTCTCCTCCATATCTTGCCAGCAAGGTGGGAGAAGCATTGTAATCCTAGGGAGTGTGCCAAGTCCATTAGTGGCTTTCCAAGGACTGATTATATTCTGTACTCTTCAGGTTGTCCGCCCATTCAAGACATTCTTGCACACAGTGCATAAGAACCAAATGCTTATGACGACCCCTGGCTCTGTGAGCCGAAGCAGTACTATAAAATCGTTCCTCAAGCAAAACACTCCTTTACGGACAACTCCCCAGGTAACATTCTAGTGTCAGTCTCTTGAAAGTGGTTAAACCAACTGCTGCTTCTTGGGTTAACAGAATACTAGTGCAGCTCAGCAGCTTGTTCTTATTAGGTATAGGTAAAGGTACAGTTGATTCTGTACCCAACAAAGCTTTGAACCAATAGGTTGGGATGTTGTATTAAGCAGCAGTCTAGCCCTGTCATATTGTTGGCAATGAATAATGAGTAGAACCTGAGGGCAGTTTTTAAAGATATTAACTATGTCACAATCTTCTCTTCATACAGGGAGGGTTTGTTGTAAGTAACAAAATTGATCTTACATTAAGTGTGTTTGCACATAATTAACAGTGTGTGTTATTTGGTAGCATCCCTAACCTGCATAGCAACACCCATTCTTTGAAGGAGGACACCTGGCATTTATGTAGTGCTTTTGCAATAAAACCTTACTAAAAAGTAGGCAGTACCTGCACAATTATAAGTGGTACAGGAAGCCCCTGCTTGTCCGACAGGTTAGGGACTGCAGTGGTATCAGAAACGGGAATTGGTTGAAAAGCAGAATCCATGTAGGGAACATGAGGGCATTATGATGGCTCACTTGGGACTCCCTGCATGTACCCGTTGGTGCCTGCCCCTGCCCCCTAGTGTGCTGCTTGCAAAATCTTTAGTGACTTTTCCCCCTTCTCTGCTTGCTCTGCAAGCAGCATGTGTGGTCAGTCCCAAGCAAGCCTCCATAAGCAAGAACTGTAAAAATGATGGATTCCTCGTCAAATGAATGGAACTTGTCCTTAATTTGCAAGCATCGAAAGAGTGAGTTATCAGATAATGAGCCATCGAAAGGCAAGGGCTTCCTGTATTTCACTCTTCTCCCAATGTTATAAGAACTTTGACCATTTCAGAATATGATTATTCATGTTTGTCATTTCATCCATCAAATCTTTCCATTTAGTTACACCATCCATTTAATTTATTTTAGATTAGGAAGATCAAGACATGGAACAGAAGTGCAAAAAAGACAATAGAATATAATTGATCTTTGTTGACTTTTTTAGATGTAGAGTATTGGATGCAGACCTAGCCTTTTCATTGCTAACTGTAGCCTTTTAGCTGCCCAGATTAATCCACCTAACAGTTTCTATCTTAACCAAACATACCAAAAAAGGAGGAGGAAAAGAATCCTGGGCAGTGCATTCTCTACATACCCATAGTAGGCCTGCATGTTATGTAAGTTCATATTAAGTGGTTTCACTTGTACACAAAGATCCCTTTCATTTTGCTTGACTCATGCTGCTTATGCTGCTAACACTACCTTCTGACAATACCTGTATATCAGAAGGTTAGTACTGTTGGTTTTTGGTGGCTGTGATGCCTTCGCTGTTCATTTTGGGTAAGAAAAATAGGGTTCCAGATTATATGTGAGAATCTTTATGCATGAAGAGTCCCACAACAGATCCCTTGTGGAATATGCTGGCCTACTAAATTCATACTTAGAAGTAAGTCCCACAGACTTTAGTGAGACTTACTCCTCCAAAGTAAAGGTATTAGACTTCATCCTCAATGTAACAGTTGCGCTCAGCAGGTGTATGATTACTTAGAAAGAAAACCCTGCCAGGGAAGTTATTCATCTTACTTACAGAGATAATTCTTGCCTATTCCATTTTATATTAAGTTCTATTCCATTTATATTAGGTTGCTTTGTACATAGAACACAATAGAGATGTTAGGTAGTGAGTGTTGACAGGTCTAAGATTGGAAACATAAACTTAAGAATAATGCCAAAAAAGAAAAGAGGGGGGAAACGGATGCAAAAAGAACTGATGGATCAATGTTGCTTCACACTTTGCTGGACTTGGTTGATACTTACACCCTTAAATGCAGACCAGTAGGTTGTAAAGGTTGTAAAGCCTGGTGTTTCCAGCCAATCTCTTCAGCAGATGGGTCTTCCCTGGAATGATCCATGCCTGCCATGGCTCAGGGTTTGTCTCTTCCTTCCTCCCTCTCTTCTCCCTCTACAATTTGTCTGGCCAGTTCAGATCCATTTGTGAAAATCTCCCCTTTTGTTGCCACTTATGGCTTCTTATTTTCATGTGGTACTTGAGCTTCCGAAGGGGAAATAATAGAAAAAATGTTTTCCAACATTGCAAATTCATTCTCTTCTTCCTCCTTCATGCGTCTTTTTGTATGTGTAGCTTCTTGGTTGAAGATTTCCTATTTAGGAAAGCGCTTTTGTGACAATGGGCAGAATGTAATTTTTTTCAGTTGGCAAAGCAGCATTTTGAGGAACATAGCCAGAAATTACTGGCATTCTGAATAGTTGCAATTCCACTTTGTATCTACCCCAACACCTGGAAAGTTTTTTTTTAATTGATCCCCATAGCTAATTATGCTGTTTGAAGAGTATTTATTATTATTATTTGTTGCAGTGATGCATCAAAACTTTTTTGAAATGAGAAAAGATGCCCATTACATGTCTGATAAAGGTATTCAGATATTGTACTGAATGTGCTTTAATTGATAATTGATTGCAGTGGTTGCTGTCAGTGGTGCTGGATTTTGGATTGGTAAAAACTGTTTGATCTGCCACGTTGGCTTTCTTGTTCTTGGAAAACATTGCAGCTACATTGGCACTGTGATTCTTCCTGGTTGCTGTTGCATCTTCTGCTCCCATGGCCAATGTCACTGCTAGGTGCATTTGCCACAGAGGGGGGAAAGGAAAGAAACCAGTTTTTCCTTGACTAAAACTGCAGTTCAGTTGGTTGTGTTATACCTGTTGGAGCAAGCACACTTATAACTGTGTGCGCGCTAATACGAGTTTCCTGCTGTGTAGGAAAAGGAGAGGCAACGCTTTGAGAATCTCAGGAAAAAAGAAGAGGCTGAACAATATCGTAAACAGAAACTGGAAGAGGAGAAGAAACGGCGACTGGAAGAGATGAAGCGGTACGTGTGTGTCTTTCCAGTTACTCCTTTCCTAGTTTGTCTTTGAATCCCTCTCTAAATGGAGCCTTATGTGCCATCAGGAAGCGTGAAGAGCGTCTTCGCAAGGTGCTGCAGGCGCGGGAGCGGGCGGAACAGTTGGAAGAGGAGAAGAAAAAACGGCTTGAGCAAAAGCTTGCTCAGCATGAGGAGAAAAATGAAAAGGTAAACCTGAATGTGGCCACAAGGCCTTTTGGAAGTGTAGGGCCTTCACCTAGTAACAGGACAAAGCTGTGCGATGTTGATTAAGCATTGTGGTGGGTTTTTTAAACACATTCTTCACATTAGGGAAGCATTTACATTTTCAAGACTTGTGTTCAGAATGCCAGGATACAGTGTCTTACCAATTTCATGAACTTCTCCCCTGTGTTGGTAACATCTGTTTGAACAGCAAAATTATCAGTAGTCTTCCTGTTCAAAATTACCAAGAGTTTTGAATTTTCAGTCTGATATTAAAGAGGCGCATACAACATGGGATGAAATTGGAGGTCTATAAGGAAAGAAATTTTCCTCATAAATTGCCAAGAGATATGTGACTTAGAGCCAGCGTGATGTCATGGTTTAAGTGCCAGACTAGAACTGTGGAGACGTAGGTTCAGCCCTTTAACTCTGCTCCTTTCTGAAAATGGGGCCTATCATTGCCTCTCTGTTTGACCAACCTATACAGTTGTCCCTTCACATTCGTGGCTTTGATATTCACGGTTTTGATTATTCGCAGTTTGAGAGGTTTCCCCCCCCCCCATGCTTGCCTGGGTCTTCGCTTCCCTTGGAAAGGGAGGGAAGACCCAGGCAAGCACTGGGGGGGGGGCGGTGAGGCAAAGCCTCTTGAATCACTCCTCTGCTGGGTTTTCACTCCCTTTGTGGGGAGAGCGAAAGCCCAGCAGATGACCAGTTTGAGAGATTTTCCCCTCAAATCCCCCCCCCCGTGCTTGCCTGGGTCTTCGCTTCCCTTGGAAAGGGAGCAAAGACCCAGGCAAGTGTGAGAGGTGAGGCAAAGCCTCTTTAATCGCCCGTCTGCTGGGCATTTTCTCCCTTTGTGGGGAGAGCGAAAGCCCAGTGGACGCCCGGTTTGAGAGGTTTTCCCTCACACCCCTGCGCTTGCCTGGGTC
The DNA here is from genome assembly GCA_030847615.1 of Gambelia wislizenii. NCBI lineage: Eukaryota > Metazoa > Chordata > Lepidosauria > Squamata > Crotaphytidae > Gambelia > Gambelia wislizenii. Next base: position 344,834,579 of record JAUMIR010000001.1, read on the forward strand.
TTCGCTTCCCTTGGAAAGGGAGCAAAGACCCAGGCAAGTGCGAGGGGTGAGGCAAAGCCTCTTAAATCGCCCCTCTGCTGGGCCTTTGCGGGGGAAGCAAAGGCCCAGGAGAGGGGTGATTGTTATTTGCGTTTTTTTCACATTTGCGGGGGTCTGGCGGCCCTAACCCCCACGAATGTGAAGGGACGACTGTAGTGTGGTTATGAGGATAAAAATGGGGAAGGGAGAGAACCATATGTGCTGCACTGAACGCTTTTAAGGAAAGATGGGGTGTAAAAAAAATCAATATTCTAGGTGCGAGAGGGAAAAATGGCAGAAGACAAAGTTAAGAAGAAGGTGGCTGCCAAGAGGTTGGAAGAAATTGAAGCCCGCCGCAAACAGGAGGATGAAGCACGCAAACAGAAAGCTCAGCAGCTGGTAAGGTGGAGAGTGTATGGGTAAGATCAGGGCATGGGGTGGTGGCTGCCTCCATATGCAGGAGGCTTAGGAAGAAGACTTTACTTACTTACTTACTTACTTATTTATATGCCGCCATTCTCCCAATATAGGGACTCAAGGTGGCTAACAATGAGTAGACTAACACTTTCTCATAGAGAAGAGATGGGAATCATATAGCCCTCCAGATGTGTGACTGCAAATCCCATCAGCCCTAGCCAATAGTAAGGAATACTGGGAGCTACTGTTCAGCATTTGGAGACTTGCACAATTCCTACCCTTCCATAGAGGCCAACTGTACATCTACAATTAAAACAATTTTCAAAGACATTCCATGGATCTCATCAGTGTTCTTAAATATTAAGTAATTTTAACTGTAAACTTCATTGCTGTTTTACCTTTTTTTTCATAGCCCTTATTTAGAATCTTTTCAGAAAAATTGTCTGGTGAAATTGTCTCTTGTGGTGAAGTTAAGCTTTAAAATGAGAAGAGTTGTTGAAAAATTGCAGGTCTTTCTCAATTTTGATATATAAATATGTTTCAGGATTTAAGTGGTGAAAGTGATACTAAATATTTCAGGTTACCTCTCTCAAGTGGAGGGAAGATGGAGCTCAGGGGTGTGAATCATGTGACCCAGCAGGTGGTGTTGGACTGCAGCTTTCAGTATTCCTCACCAGTGGTTTCAGTGGCTAGGGCTGCTGGAGGCTAGCAGTCCTACAATATCTGGGAGTCCATCAACATCCCACCCAGATGTAGTGAGTGTCATGCAAACATGTTATGTGCAGTTGCGAAAATTTGGTACACACTTTCACCTCATTGCACTTGGGCCTCTTGGCTGTATTGAAGCTCACCTGGAATGTAACATCCTATTTCTTAGGAGGAGGAGGAACGTAAACACAGGGAGCTAATGCAGAAAAGGAAAGAGGAGGAGGAGCAGGAGAAAGCTCGAAAGATTGCAGAGCAGCATCGGGCAGAACTAGGAAGGGAGAAAAATCTGGCTGCTGAGAGGGATCTGCAGAAGAAGAGAGAGCAGGAAAAGCTGCAGGCACAGCGGTAAGAACGGAAGGGCTGAGGAGGGTTTCATACATTCCATGAAGTCTTGGACCCCATTGTACGTGTTATTTTGAAAGGGTGTGGATGAACCTTTGAAGAATTCAGGCCTCAAAATGTGTGACTGAGATTGCCATGGTGGTATTGGTCTGTCTGCTACTGACTTGAGCGCATGCTTCCTTTTCCATTCAGACGGTAATGGGGCATGTCTGTTTGTAGGGATCATGAACGGCAAGAGAAAGAGAAGGCTGCTTGTTTGCAGAGAGAGGTTTTGGCAGCAGCTAAAGAGAAGGAGCGTCTCAGAAAAGAGGTGGAAGAGAAAGAAAGGAAGCTGGTAAGAAGCTTGTTGGCCTCAAAGTGAATGTCTTCCTTGCTTTCATTGTGATATTGAAAAGAAAGCTAAGCTATAAAACACAGGTGGGGAAACCACAGGTAGGCCTACTGTAAACCCCCCCCCCCAGGCTTTCTTGTAGTCCCTTGGTGCCTGAAACACCAGTTGGGATGGGGTTGCCCCAAATGGATAAAATTTCACTAGCCAGAAGCTTAAACAACTCAGCCCCAAAGTGCCCCCCAATGGGAAAAAAATAGAAGTTACCTCTAATTTCATTATTGGCCAGTTTTCAAACAATATAGCCTTGTAATCGGGAGAAAATTGGCCTCCTCGCCCTTTGTAGTTGCCCATCCCTGCTGTAGAATCTGTGTGCTCCTTCCTAGAGCAAATCCTGGAGCATTCTTTCCTAGAGCACATTTGCAAGCTTGTGGCAGGAGCAGGAGCCCTTCACCAGCATTATGTGGCCTTTTTTAAAAAAAAGCAGGAACAGCAGAAGCAAGAAGAGCAACAACAGAAAGCTGAGGCCAAGGCTGCTAACAATCAGTTGAATGTGACGGTGGATATTGAGGTGAGCTCTGAACCACAGACATGAGTAGTTGGAAGAGGTAATGATGACCCTATTGACTTGATCAACAGGTGAACATGTAGTGCACTGCATAAGTGTAGAAGCAGAGAAGCAGATTACCTCAGGTACATTCTTGAGTTTTTATTCACAAAGGTATTTAATGTTATTTAGTACCAGTAAAGCCATAAACTGCTTTCAAACAACATGCTTTCTGCCTACTGAAAAAATAATACACCAAAGCACTCTGGAAATATTATATTGCCTAGTGTTTTGTTTTCTTTCATCTAATTCCCACCCCCCTCTTGTTCATTTGATGCTTGTCCTCTAACCATTTTGTTCTCCTTCTGAATTTCCTCAAACATCACCAGATATCCTTTCCAGAATTTTCTATGGTAGTTCTTTAGGCCCCCAAAGGGTTGTGCCCATGCAAGTGGTAGGGGAGGCTACACTTTACATACTTTACTAAACTAAAAATGTGTTTCATTCATCCATCCATCCTTTTGAATTTGCTATTGCTTAAAACAATTTGTAAGCCGCTTTGATAGTCTTGTGGCTGAAGAGCGGGGTATAAATAAATAAATAAATAAAATATACTTTATCTGTATTATGTTTGTAAGAGAAGTCATATACCTGAGTGCAAAACAGGGATGAATACAGGTACAGAGTTTCTTGCAAACATCTGAACACATTTGTACTGTGTAACGTGGGAAGACCCCTCTGTTGAATATTACATGTGGAAAAACTACGTGGGTACAGATCTACAGTCTGTGCACACATGTACACCTATATCTGTATTGAATGTAACGTGGACACCTAAGAGGAGACTAATGGTCCTGAAAGCCTTGAGTAGAGACAGTTCTCCTCTAAGGCAAGGCACACGTTTTGCTCTATTGAAAGAGTTCCTTTTCATTTTTTTAAAAAATGACAGTGACCTTTATTGAGTCGCTTCCAGTTTTTAAAAAAACACCCCACCAAAAACATTTTTGGTGGGTGTGCTTATCCTGTGTGTCTGTCAGAACTGGCCCTGCATCTGCGGGAGTTTCCCACCCCTGCTGTTGAGTGTGTCTATGTCTCCTCTTCCTCACTGTATCTGCCCTCTTAGAAAACAGTAAGGCAGCAGTGCAGCCTATCAAGCTAGCACATGATCCCTCCTATATATCCTCCCTTCAATCCTCTTCTGCCAATTAATGTCTGGAAATAATTATGAAAAGCATGTTACTCTTATTCTATTTAGTGTAATAAAACCAAGCCTAATAATGTTAAGAATTGAGATTTAACATAATTTCCTCAGTGTTTGGAGACTTTTAAATAGAATAGCCATCATGTATTAAAATCTAATGTTACTTGCAGACTCTGCATATCATTATTTTCTTTCTGAGCACAAAATTTGTTTTTAATACCAGAGTTGACTGGAGCTTACAGTTCTTCCATACTCTGTTCTTACCTACCCCAAGCTTTCTTCATTTTACTATATAATTTAGGGAGGGAGTTATTGTTTTGTTGCAGCTATTATTAAATTTAATAGTAGGTATACAGTCTTCTTGGGTGCAACATAACATAGAAATGCCATGGCAGAATTTCAAACCTTAATCCAAAGAGGTGAGGAAGAAAAGACATGTCAAAGGTTGGTGTCAGTTTTTACCATATATATATATATATATATATATATATATAAAATTCTTTTGGGTATGTTGCCATTTCCAGTGTGCTGATTGGCTGCTTAAGGAACTGACTAACCAATCACAGGTCTGTTGGGCAGCCAATCAGCCACTGGGGGCGGGACCATGTAGATCTCAAACATGGGCTGGAGGCAGAGAGTGAGTAATGGGGTGGATGTGGTGTGTGTGTGCGTGCCCCTTTCTCATCTTCATCCTTTAATTTCTGTTCAACATTCTGCCACCTGCATCATTACTTCTGCTCGCCGCTTTGACCATGCTTCCCCTTTGCTGTTTTCTCTTCATTGGCTTCCCTTCCCTTCCCGTATCCAATATAAGCTTTTGTTGCTAACTTTCAAAGCCCAGCATGGGCTAGCCCCTCTTTATTTATCTGACTTTCTCTCTCCTTACATTCCCACCTGTGCCCTTCGTTCTAGTACTCAAGGCCTGTTGTCCCAATCTAGGATCTCCACTGCTCAAGCCCAGATTCGCCCCTTCTCGCTTGCTGCCCCTCACTCCTGGAACCTTCTTCCCCCTCAAACTCGGTCCATTATTTCTTTGTCCACTTTTAAATCTGAGTTAAAGACCACCTTGTTCAGGGAGGCATTCCCAGGCTTTGTTTGATATACATTTATTTCTTCTGTCACTTGGGTTTACAGTGGATGTTGTTATTAATTGTTGTAATTGTCCTTGTTTTAATTTGACTTTTATTATTTTGACTGTTGTTTTACTTAAATTGTATGCCTTCAGCAGGTTTTATTCTGTTTTATCTTTGATTGTCTTTTGTACAGCGCTGTGTACACTGACAGCGCTCTAGAAATAATAATAATAATAATAATAATAATAATTAAAAAATATGCAGGGGGTGGGGGCAGAACGAGTGGTGGGGGCAAGTTAAACCCACCAGCCTACCTCAAAGGGTTGTCATGGGGTCTCCTGGGCATTTTGGGGGGAGTTTTTTAATGGCATATGGTACGCTGGGTCCAGCTAGTAGAAGGAAAACCATTTAGCCATAAAAACAATGGGGAGGAAGTGCAACCTCTCCACTATGTAATAGGCAGACGGAAAAAATATGCTTAATTCTATTAATGTCATTGAAATAGGAAAAAATGCTTTTAGTCATTGGCTTATGCAACATGACTAAGGACTTTATCAGTCGTGCCCTTAAAACCCGTTCCTGTTCCGGTACCCAACCAACCAACCTCTTCCCGTCCCTGTAACTGAATTAAAAAAAATGTTCACACTTAATTCTGGGACAGAAACTGCTCCCCCTCCTCCAGCTGTCCAGGAAGTGAATGGAGCTCTCACAGAGCCCCCTCCCCTTCCTGGAGACCAAATCACGTGGGGAATTTAAGAATAAAAAATCCCCCAAACCTCAAAGAAGTGCACCAAGCACCTAAACACCCTTAAAAAAAAAACCAAGTAACCCAGGGAGGAAACAAAAAAGGCTGTCACTGACCTCTTTGCCCCAATCGAAGTAGGAAGTGTTTTGCAGGGACCTCCCAGGACCTTGCAGGGAGCCCTGCATTACACAGGGAATTTAATTAAAAAAAAAAAAAACAGACATCAAAAAATTAAATCAAGCACCTAGCCTTTTTAAAAGAAACAAATAAATAGGGGAGGGTACAAAAAAGTCTGTCACTTACCTGGATGTCCATATTGTCACCAGAAGTGTTCTCTACTTACCTTCCAGGACCTTACAGAGGCAGGCAGCTAGGGGAAAATTTAAAAATAAAAATACAAGCAGACATCTAAAAATTAAAACAAGCACAAAAACACTTTTACAGCTTTAAATGCAACATGGGGAGGGTACAGAAAAGGCTGTCACTCACCTGGATGTCCAGATCATACCCGGAAGTGTTCTAACATTGCGCCAGCATAACGGCACACCAGTTCACATACCCTTGATTCCGTTACAGAAACGGAACCAGAGATTTATTGACGACTATTCCCCGTGAATAAAACAAAACAGAAAGCACACAGGGTCAGAATGGGAGAGGAGAACGTCATCTGAAGAAAAACTTCTTTAGCGATCCTGTTGCATTTCTGTTCTGGTTTATTAAGCCTGTGTGATAAAGTCCTATGAGTTGGTTCTGCTGACCACTAGCTGGCTACCTATAAAGAGTATATATAAATCTCTTAAAGTCTCTAAAACAAGGCATACTTTTTAAAGTCTCAGTAGAGGTGATGATTATATTTATTTATTTCTAGCCTTCCTTTTCCCCAGATTAGGACGCAGAGCAGTTTACAACAATTTAAAAAGGCATTAGAAATCTACAAGATACAGAAGTTAAAACAAGATATAAAAAATAAAACCAGATTTTTTTAAAAAAACACATCATTAAAACATGTGCATACACCAGCACAACAATGAGCAGTATCCAGCACATTTTGTAAAATGGGCCTTATATAGTCACTCATCAAATACCTGTTGGAACAGAAAAGTCTTTACTTGTCTGCGAGAAGAAAGTAGAGGGAGGATGCCAGTCTAATTTCATAGCTTACTGGTAGAGAGGATAAATAGCTTACTGGATGAAAAATAACAGAAGCATGCTTGAGATTTTAACATACAGTAGGTCCCTGTATCCACTCATTCAATTATCCACGGGACCCAAAACAGCACACCTACCATAGGGTCTTCCTAGAAAATGTGTCCTCTCCGGCCATTTTCTAGGTCTTCCAAGGCAACTCTATGGTATTTTAAACCAGAAGTCCCATTATTTTCAGTGGTGTTCGCTATTATCCACGGTTTTTGGTATCCACGGGCTCCCCCAGAACCAATCCACAGCGGATATGGGGGTCCCACTGTTTTGATACAATTTTTCTAGTAGAACCTGGTTCTAAATCCAGTGACCATATATACCTTTCCAGAAATCACCTGTCTGTAATTCATACCAGATGACACCACAAAACCCCAAGCAGCCCAAGATTCACTTGAACGATTATGGGATGGATTTGAATAGTGATGATTCAACAGATGATGAAAACCAGCCCCGCAAGCCCATCCCTTCATGGGCTACTGGTATGTTTGAATTCATCTGGTACTTTTAATTGCATAGTGGTGGGGCATTCCCTATTTTTATTTTTGATGCCACAAGAAATGGCGATAGATGGATAGCGGATTTGTCTACCCACTGGTAGGTATATACTGTGAGATCTAAGTAGGATCTCTGTGTTCAGAAGCACTGCCTGCCAGTTTTGAGAAAACAATTGAGATAAGGTATTTGTCCTTGACAGCTTCCTAGAGCTGTGTATCTAATATTGTGGGAAGGTATGCTGGCTAAATGAGTTTTCATTGTGGTCCAGAGCATTTTTAATGTTTTAAATTAATGGTCTTAACTATGCTTACTTGGAAGCAAATCTGAATTTAGTGAAATTTAATATGAGAGCTTAGACTAGGTCCTTTTTTAGAGGATAACTCCCAGAAACTTCTTCAACTTTTCACAGCCTCTACCTCTGTTTTATTTATAACATTAGTATTTGTCATGAATTAGAACCTTTAGCTAGTTCATTTTAAATGTAATGGTTTAATATTTCTTCTTGTAACCTGTTAGTTGTATAAGTTTTTTTTCTTTTCCAAAATTTTCAGACTATGATTTAGGAAGTGCTAGAAAGCAAGGTATTCATACATTATGGCTTTTGGGAGTTATACATGCATGTGTAGCTTTTTTTATTATCAAAAGCTAAAACACATTGGAAGAATTGCATAAATACTGTGATATTTTTTGTGTGTCTTTCATCCCATCCACATGAGTCCAGGACATATGAAAGGGTGCCATTTCAAGGAATAGTCAATCCAAAATGACAGTCTATTTCTCTTACAGACGAAGGCTGCATCTGCACTGCAGAAATAATCCAGCTTGACACCACTTTAACTGCCATGGCTCAATCTTGGGATTTGTAGTTTGTTATGGCACCAGAGCTCACTGGCATCAGAGATATTTAAGGCTAAATATCTCGCAGAACTACAAATCCCATAATTCCATGGCATCGACCCATGGCAGTTAAAGTGATATCAAACTGGATTATTTTTGCAGTGCAGATGAAGCCCAAGTCTGTTAAATTCAATCTGTGCAAGTATTCTCCATTGTTTCTAGCAGTGATTCCCTAACAGTTGGGATGGAAGGATTGTTCAGGTGGTGGGGCAGTATAATTATGGCTGCTGTCAAAAAGATTTTCAATTAAACTTGCCCAGTCTTTGCAATTTTAGTCTTGATTGTCACTACAGCCTTCGGTGTCAAACTGACTTGAAGGAGAAAGGACAAACTTGTTTTCTAAAAGGGTTGAGACAAAAGTGGCCATTCTATCTTGAAAATTCTTGCCACTTCCTTTAAGAACGCTAAAACTATACAGCACACATTTTAGGTAAATAGCCCCCGATGTGAGTAATTCTTTGTTGTCTTTTCCTAGGAAATCAACTCAGCCAAGCAATCATGCACCAATATTACAATCCACCTAACACCAGAGCTTTATTTGGTGTTGTGATGAGTCCCAAGTTGGAAGAAATCTTCTACAAGAGCAAACCACGCTATTTCAAGCGTACCAGTTCTGCAGTGTGGAACTCTCCACCATTCCCAGGTGGCAAACCTGTAACATCTGCTTTCAAGAGATGGTGATATTTTTTTAGAACTAGGGTCTATTTGATATATTTTTGTGCAAGAAGAAATGTGTAACTGTTTTCTCAATCTTAATAAATGTGTTCCGGTGGAGCTTTTAATTTGGTTGTGTCTGTTTGTGGGAGGATGAGAAGGAGAAGGGCCTTCTGTCTGAATTGCATGCTTGTATTTTCAGGGAAGAGTAATTAATAACAATATTATGACTTAAATTCAGTCCATTTAGCTATGAAGAGCCCGCATGGTATAGGAGTGTATATGATTAGGAGACAGAGAATTAAAAATCTTCCCAGCATGTTCTGGTCAGTTCTCATGAATCTGATCCAATCCAAAGACTGTTCTTTGACTGCTAATGGAAAAGCAAAACCATCATGGAGATCTTCTGAAAATAACTTCCAGAAACATTGCTGTCCTTACTTCATAGTTCTCATTGACAGGCTCTGGTCTAAGAAAGCTTTTACCACAATAAGTATTGGCTTTAAGGTACGGAAGTACTCTTTGTTTTTACTTTTAGAAAATGATTTTTAACCCAAGGATTTCTGTTTCCTATACCTAATTTTTTTTAACATAATTTTTAAACAGAACCTGTTATTAGAGCAATGAAACAAGATACTGATAAAAGGGTGAAAGGTTCTCTGCAAGTCCAAATGTAGCATATGGGAAGAAGAAACAAAGCAGGTCTTCCAAGTATGATAAAGTATGAATTTTGGAAGAATCTTGGCTTTCTTATATTGAGGTGTTAATATTTCACTGGCTGATTTTGGCCAGGTTTTTGGCTAATGAGTCATTTCTTTTTTAAATGTTTTTATTATTTTCTATGCTTAAACAATGTACAATACACGATACAAACTACTTAACTACATTCTAAAGACGAGCAACATTAAAGTTAAACTTAAAAAGAAGAAAAAATGAAGAACCCAGCCACACCCACGTAAATAAAAAATAAATCAAGTAAACCAATTCAACAAATATTGCCCTCAAGACTTCCTGCTTATCGCTGATTACATCTAGTTAATATAATATTACTCCTCTATAGTCTATTACTAAATACAATTACAACCTTTATTATACATCATAAAGAAAAGGATATTCTCTAGGTAACCTTTTTTACAAACTACAGTCTCCAATTCTATTCTTAACAAAATCAATAAAAGGCTGCCAGGTATCTAAATGTAATTGTGTGGGATTTCCTTTTATCATGTTCGTGAATTTATCTGAGTCCATTAATTCCCATGATTTTTCTATCCATTCTTTGATAGCTGGAATCTTCCTTTGTTTCCAATATTTAGCATAAACGATTCACATTTCTAGCTCAGACATACTCTGCTGCAGCTGAACAGAGCTGCAGAAGAGAAAGCACATGGCAGTAATCATCTCCTCCTTCACAGCACAATAGAGCCCTGTGGGAGTTTCTTTATACTAGCACTGCACCTTAAGTGGACCTAATGGCATACCCTCCAACATTTCACAAATGAAAAATGGGATACATGTGGCCAAACAACATCAGAGTGTCATCAAAAAGGCCAAAGCTACTGATGAGGAAGAACACACAAGGAGAGCCTGCATCAGTTGCTTTTTCCTGAACCTACTGGAAAGGGACAGATTTCACCCTCTCCACCCTGCACCTTGAACTCAGTTTGCAGCAAAGTGAGTCGCATGCCTACGACCTTGAAAAAAACAACACATGGAGACATATGAAAGTTTGATTGTGTATTCCTGCATGGCAGGGGGTTGGACTGGATGGCCCTTGTGGTCTCTTCCAACTCTGATTCTATGAGTCTATGAAGTAAGCGAGAGTAGCAGGGTGGCTGTCAGTGCCATGCAGGTGTATGGCAGCTGAATGGCTAGCAACGCCCCACCTGCCCAGCACTGATCCAGAGCTGGCTGGCCTGCTTCTGTGAGTCATATAAGACAGTGGTTCTTAACCTGTGGTCTAGGGACCCCCAGGGGCCAGTGATGTCCTCACAGCAGGTCCAGGAAGGCTGCTTGGCCCACCTCCTCCCTACAGTGAAGTGGCCACGTGACAGGAGCCAAGGCAAAGGCTGGCTGGCTTGGCCTGCACATTTGTCATTCAATCTACTCCAGCCACAAACTTGAAGGAAGAAGCAGGAAGAAAGTCTTCCCTTCCCCTCCAGTGCCTCTGATGGAAGGTTTAATGGATGGTGTAACTATATTATCATCAGGTATTATTATTATTAAAATCTTGAGTTAAGTTTTGGGGGCCCACAACAACAAAAGATATTTGAAGGGGGTCCCGGGTAAAGGAAAGGTTAAGAGCCACCGGTAAAGGGCATTTTCAAGGACAGCCCACTCGTATATCCAGGGTGTGTGTGTCTGTGTTTCAGAGGAACATTCATACTCATGATCCACTGGTAGAGAAGACAAACGTGTAGCAACCTCTCTTCCCACTTCCACCCCCAAACCAGGGGACCTTTAACACTATACAATTTAGCACTATGATTCCACTTCAATTGCCATAGCTAAATGATGTAGAATGCTGGGGTTTGTAGTTTAATTAGATGCTACAGTTCTTGGGCAGAAAATTCTAAGTACCCCTCCCTAAACTGCAAATCCCAGGATTCCACAGGTTGGAACCATGGTATTTAAAGTGGAGTCATAGTGCTATAATTGTATAGTGTAAATGGGCACCAGGAAGCTGAAGCAATAACAAATGACATACAATTTGTTACCATCCAGCCAGCAACTACAAGTGAAGGCACAGCCTTACCAGGAGGGTGAGTAAGGTGGCCACTTCTATTAGCTGACTTTAGGTGCTGTGTGGGGGAAGCTTATGATTGATGCACCTTGATTTGCTGTTGCACATTGATTAGGGCAATGGACCATTTCCTGTTCTGCTTCAGGCAAAAAGAAATCGTATTTGATTGGCCCTAATAATGGAGTGTAACTACTGCATTGGTTCAGCTTGTCAGGCAAAGACATTCAGTTACTCATTACTGTTGCGTTTGTATTGCCAGGAATGAAGAGTGATTTTCTGCTGTAGATGCCAGAACAACATGTTTGGCCTCTAGTACTATGCATTGGCTGAGGTGATGAGGCACGGAGGGCAACTTTTGCTGCTCTGGCTTGGGCGCCAAAATGTTTTGGGCAGTGGGTCCAGCTGTGTCTGTGACCATGATAAAGTTATTCAGAACCTTAAATCCAGGGGAAAATTCTGAGACACTGGGGTTTTTGGAAGCACCTATAGTTGCAACGATTTTCTAGTAATTAAAAACAAATTTATTATGACGGTCACAATTACAGAATCACTTTTTAGGAAGAGCTGCTTTGATTAATTCACCATTTATTTCCTCAAATGCCATTTAAGAAATGTGTCAATTCTAGAAAGTTCTTATGTATAAAAGATCTAAATATGTTTTTCATTCCCTCCTTTAAATGAGAAAGTCACCATTCACCTCCAGGGCTGCTGGGTGAGGCAGTGCAGGGTGAAACATTCCCCATGCCAGAATGGAAGAAGCACATCTTCAGGACAGATTGCTATAAACAGATGTGCACAATTTACACAACGATACATTTATTGTGATATACAACAGATCTATCACAGCTGGGATTTTATCCAGTCTTTCCCATTTACTGGCACAATAAAACTCATAAATATTTATCGGCATTCTTTGTTCCAGCACAATAGCCTGGCAAAATGTCCAGAGGCACCACAAATTTATCTGCACTGATTTTTTTTTTTTGAAGACTGTAATGTAATGTCCGTTTCAGCTGTTGACTGGGTGTGATTTCTTCTCACCCATCTTCATCCTATAGAAATATAGAAGGTTCTTTGCTCTGCTTTTAAAAAATAACAATAATCCTGTTCATGAAGATCTGGAATTTTCAAATGCTTCCTTCATTTCACTTACTGTTTTCTTAATAAACAAAAAGCAAATCTTTGATTTTTCTGTTTGACTCTTCCCCCTCCCTGCAATTGTATACTGCAGTGTACAATACATTATTTTAAATAACTAACCTCCTTTAGTTTTAGTCAGAACTTGAAATATTACATTTTCAGATTCCAGTTTTCAGAATGCCTCAGTGGCAACTGGTTGAAAGCTTCAGGGCTTCTGGAAACTAGGTCAGAACCAAATAATTTCTAAATTCTGGCTTTAGCCAGGCTTTGGTTAAGGCTGTGTTCCTGCTGCCTACCAACTTTCCAGTGAAGGCTGAATGTTGCTGCGCTGTGCCACCAGCATGTTCTTAGACTTTATCAGACGCATACAACACGGTGTCGTAATGACAAAACATAACCGCCAAAGGGCACGCATATCAGACAATGTTGCCCTTTCGTGGTTATGTCCCCACCAAAACCCGTCAATAGATCCCCTGTGGCGCTTTTGTGCTGGCATTGCCGGTGTGTGAAACCTTGCACCATTGTACTCATGTCAATGCAGTGTCAATGGCTGGTCCGGTGTAAAAACTTCCGGGTGAGATCACGACAGCCAGGTAAATGACACACTTTTTATGACCCTCCCCAGGTTACTTGGTACCTTTAAAGTGTGTGTATGTGCTTTCAAAAAGCTTTTCTGTCTTATTTTTGTTTTTTGAATTTCCCGCACAATGAAGTCTTGCGATAATCTGCAGGATTTCAAATGAGGAAGCGAACAGAGCTCCATTCACTTCCTCTTTCTTTGTCAGAATTAGAGGTAAGTGCGGTGAGGGGCGTTGTTTTGCTGACATAAAAATGGACTCTTGTATGCCAGCAAAAGAACACTTTTAAGGGGCTCGTCTGATAAAGTCCTTAGACTCCTTAGTCTCTCTTCATGTCAAACAGGGCCAGAAGTTGGACTGGAAGCAGCAGCACTGTCACATTATTTTTTATATGATGAAAATAATTGTACCAGAAAGAAAATATTCAGCCAGTTGGACTCTAAAGTATCCAGCAAGAGAACAGGAAACCAAGAAAACACAGGAATGAAAGAGACTTCCTTACACAGGCAGTTGATCCATTTAAGAGTTTGGAGATGTTATTTTGAACTACAGCTCTCAGAATCCCCTGAGGGGATTCTCACAGCTGCAGTCCAAAATTTTCAAACTCTGATCTGTTTTATTATTGTTGTTACTGTTATAGTTATTGTCATCATCATCATTTATATCCCACCTTGCTCCCATCAATGGGACGTAAGGCAGCTAACAACCTCTTTAAAACAATACAAGCTAAAAACAGTACAAAGTTAAAATTACATTATAAATATAAAATTTAAAAAGAATTAGAGAATTCATAAGTTAAAAACATTAAACAGTAAAAATATTAAAATACCTTTTTAAAACCCTTATTTTTTTTTTTAAAAAAAAACTGCACTGCACAGCCTTAGAAGCCCAGCCCTTGTTCATAAAACGCTGGCGGCATAAAAATGTCTTAACCTGCCACTGGAAGGAGAGCAAAAATGGGGCCCTCTCTCTTGTTCCCATCAAATGTGCCTGAGAACAGCTTCCCCAGATGATCTTAAAGCTCTGCTGGGCTCATACAGAGAGATATGGTCCTTCAAATAACCTAGACCCATGCTGTATAGGGCTTTATAAGTCAAAACCAGCACTTTGAATTGAGCCTGGAAATGGACTGGCAGCCAACGGAGCTGTTGCAACAAAAGATCTAGATAATCTGCCTCATCCAGGAAATTGTGGAGTTGAGAAGCCTCCACACGCTCCAGCACCTTGCCCAAAAATGGAAAATTGGAGACTAGCCTATAATTATCAGATAAAGTAGGATCTAGGTTAGTCACTCTGCCATCCAGCTACTGCTGCTGCCGCCGCCGCCAGTGCCTGTCTTACCACGGCCTCTTTCAGGTATGTTAGAACTGTGCCTTGTTGTAAGGAGGCACTAATCACTTCCCTTGCCCACATAGTCATTCCTCTACCAGACTTTTGAATAAGCCAGGAAGGGCACAACACAAGTGGTGGCTCTCACCTCTCCAAGGATCCTGTCCACATCCTCAGGCTGCACAAACTGAAAAGTATCCATTAACACTGGACAAGCAGGTGCCAAGGTTACATCCAGTGGAACTGTATCCTCTCTGGCGAATCCAAGTGATTATCTCTGGAAAATGGTGGGAAATTCTTCACAGTGGGCTGTTGTGTGGTTTATATTCCCCTTTGGGCCAGACTGTAACAGATCCCTGACCACTTGAAACAGCTCTGCTAATATGTTCTGTGCTAACACAATAGTGAGCCCTGGTGGCGCAGTGGTTAAATGCCAGTCCTGCAAGCCACCACGTTGCAAGTTTGATTCCAGCGGGCTCCAAGGTTCACTCAGCCTTCCATCCTTTCGTAGGTCAGTAAAATGAGGACCCGGCTTGTGGGGGCAATTAGCTAACACACATTTGAAACTGCTTAATGCAGTATAGATGTGTAAATTGCTATTGCTTAAACAATTTGTAAGCAGCCCTGATAGCTTTTGTGGCTGAAGAGCGGGGTATACAGTTGTCCCTCCATATCCACTGATTTAAGTATTCACAGCTTGAAAATATTCTTAATAATCCAAAAAGGAAACCTTGATGTTCCTATCTTATATAAGGGGCTTCATTTTGCTATACCATTGCATATAATAGGACTTGAGTATTCACGGATTTTGGTATCCATGGGGGGTCCTGGAACCAAACCCCAGCAAATACGAAGGGACAACTGTAAATACATATTAATATTAATATTAATAATAATAATAAGTGTTAGTCAGAAAAGCATTTTTTGCCACCTTTATTGCCCTGCCATAGGCCCTTAGGTAGATTTTAGCTTGTTTTCAGCTGGACTCACTCTGAGTTTTCTGCTGCTGTAGCTTTAGTCTCCTTCTCACTGATTTCATTGCTGCCAGCTCTTTAGAGAACCAGGGGGCTGGTTTAGCTCCACTTCATGAGAGGGGACACTTAGGAGTGATCGTGTCAACTGCCCTGGTCATTTCCCCATTTCAGAAATCAACCAGGGCTTTGGCAGGACCACCTGCCAAGGCAGCAGCAGATTCCCCAAGAGCCATCAGGGATCCATCCAATCCATAAGCCTCCTGGGGTAAACTATCTTAACACCCCTGCAGACGCTCAGAGTCCCAAAAAGTCTAAACCTGACCTAGAAGTGATCTGTCCATGACAATCGAATGATAGAAAGCTCCTCCATTCCCAGATCACCATCATCTCCTCCTGTACAGAAAACAAGGTCCAGAGTACAGCCAGCAGCATACGGTCATGGTTTTCATGGTGGACACGAAGTCCTGAGCAACTTGTGACGGGGTAGTCTCAGCATGAATGCTAAAGTCCCCCAGCAGTAAAAGCCACGGAGACTCCAACACCACCCCCGAGACCACCCCGGCTAGCTCAAGAAGGGACACCTTTGAGCAGCAGGGTAGGCAATACACCAACAGAATCCCTAATCTGTCCTTGCTACTCACCTTTAAATAAACACACTCAAACCCTGTAGACTGGGGGAATAGAGCACTTGGCAAGGCGGATATGATCCTGATAGACCACTGCTACTTCATCTCCCTGCCTCCTAGGCCTTGCCCACTGCTGCACAGAAAAACCTGGTGGGCAAAGCTGAGTGAGATTAACCCCCCTGCCAGCATCATCCAACCAGGTCTCTGTAATACATGCCAGGTCAGCATGTTCATTCAGGATCAGGTCCTGAATGGCAACTGTTTTACCATTCACCAACCTGGCATTACTCTCTCTCTCTCTCTCTGGCTTTTCAGGAAGGACTCATCCCGCGCTTTCTGCAAGCACGCTGATGACTAAAAAGGCCAATTTGAGATAAACAAGTCCAGTTGCAGAAAGCACAGCAGAAGGTCTCCTTGGGTGATGTTTCCGGGTTGTGATTCTTTCTGCATTCTCGTTTCTCTTCAAGACTTGTTCGGCGTGAGTTCTCAAATAAGGCTGCAGCATTGTGGATAGTGTGTCTCCATGCCTCCCAATGTGAGGCCAGGGCGGACCATTGTTGGTGATCAATTTGGTCGAGCCTGAGATGTTGTTTCAGAGAGTCCTTGTATCGCTTTTTTGGAGTGCCCCTCTTATGCTGGCCTGTGGCGAGTTCACCATAGAATACTAATTTGGGGAGGCGCTGGTCCTCCATCCTAGAAACATACCCTGCCCAGCGCAGCTGTGTTCTCAATATCATGGCCTCAATGCTGGTGATCCCTGCTTGCTCAAGGACAGCAACATTCGTCACATAGTCAGTCCAGTGTATATTTAGGATTGTGCGTATACAGCGCTGATGAAAGCGTTCAAGGAGTCATAAGTGGTGGCAATAGGTGACCCATGTTTCAGACCTGTAAAGGAAAATAGAAAGTACAGTACAATGGCTCTGAACACACTGATTTTTGTGCTTCGCCTCAGGTGTTTATTACTCCAGACTCTTTTGTAAAGTCTTCCTAATGTGCTATATGCCTTTGCTAATCTGTGATCGATCTCTTTGTCAATCTTGGCATCTGAGGAGATTATGCTTCCCAGGTAGGTGAACTGCTGAATGGACTTAAGCACAGATTTGCCTATGGCAATGTGGGGATGGTGGTGTTCGTCCTGTGGTGCAGGCTGGTAAAGAACCTCCGGTTTCTTCAGGTTGACTCCCAGCCCAAACAGCTCTGCAGCTGTTGCGAAGCAGGATGTTAGGTGCTGCAGAGCTGCTTCTGTGTGGGCAACAAGGGCATCATCATCAGCGAAGAGCGGCTCACAGACTAGATAGTTTAGAGTCTTAGTGCGAGCCCTCAGACAGCTTAAGTTAAACAGGCTACCATCAGTACCGTAACATATATAGATGCTGTCGTCTTCTTCAAGCGCTGCCGTAGCCCTTTGGAGCATCATGCTGAAGAAGATTGTAAATAAAGTGGAAGCACGAACACAACCTTGCTTCACTCCATTCATTATTAGAAAGGGCTCTGAAAGAGCATCGCCATATCTGACTTGACCACACTGGCCCTTATGTAGCAAGATAATCATTTTAAGGAATTTGGGGGGACATCCTAGTTTTCCAGGATCTGCCACAGACCTTTTCTACTCACAGTGTCGAAGGCTTTGATGAGGTCGACAAATGTTACATAGAGACCCTTGTTCTGCTCTCTACATTTCTCTTGCAGTTGTCTAAGGGCAAATACCATATCTGTAGTACTCCTATTGGCTCTGAAGCCACATTGGCTTTCAGGAAGAAGTTCTTTTGCAATAGCAGGAACTAATCTGTTCAGGAGTATCCTTGCAAGGATTTTTCCAGCAATAGAGAGCAGTGTTATGCCTTGATAGTTTGAGCAATTGGATTTTGCTCCTTTTTTCTTGTACAGGGTGATGATGACTGCATCTCAGAGATCTGATGACAGTTCCCCTTTTCCCCAGCAATTTACAAGGAGTTCATGGAATTTATCATGGAGTACATGACCTCCGTATTTCCAAACTTCAGGTGGGATTCCATCAATCCCAGCTGCCTTGCCGTTTTTCATCTGCTGTATGGCCTTGAAGGTCTCTTTCAAAGTGGGAGCTATGTCCAGTTCACTTTTCATTGGTTTTTGGTATCATATGTTGGATAGCTGAGCCTTCAACTACTCGGTTTGCACTAAAGAGACTTTGAAAATGTTCAGCCCATCAATTCAGTATGGAGGCTTTATCAGTAATTAATGTTTGACCATCTGTACTGCATAAGGAGCTTTGGACCTGATAAGTAGGTCCAAACACTGCTTTAAGAGCCTCATAAAATCCTCTAAGATCACTCAGATCTGCACAGTCTTGTGTCTTTTCTGCTATATTGATCCACCACTTGTTCTTCATGTCTCAGAGTTTTTGTTGAAGTTTACTACATGTGAGACGGAAAGATGCTTTTCTTATATGGCAAGCTGGCTGGGCGAGGTGTGCCTGGTGAGCAGTTCTCTTCTTTGCCAACAGCTCCTGGATCTCTTGGTTGTTTTCATCAAACCAGTCTTGATTTTTCTTGTGGGAGGACCCAAGGGATTCTTCCACAGACTGGAGAATGCTGTTTTTGATATGTTGCCAAAGCACTGTAGGAGAAGGATCTGTAGGGTGGTCTTCAAGTTTTGTTTGCAGATTTGCCTGGAAGTTGTCTCTCATGGTAGCTTGTTGAAGATTGTTGACTTGGAGTCTCTTCTTTAAGATGCCACCCCTCTTAGGTTTGAACTTAGGATGAATGTTTAGTTTACATCTTACAAGGCGATGATTTATTTGGCATTCTGCACTGGGCATCACTCGAGTATGACGGACATCGCAAATGTTTCTCTGGTGGACAAAAAAATAGTCAATGAGGTGCCAATGTTTGGATCGGGGATGCATCCAGGTTGTCTTCAAGCTGTCTTTCTGCTGAAAGATAGTGTTTGTAATAGTCAGCTGTTGTTCTGCACAGAACTCTAGCAAGAGGCGTCCGTTATCATTGCAATTTCCAACACCATGCTTGCCTAAGATACTTTCCAGGCTTCAGAGTTCTTTCCTACTCTGGCATTGAAGTCACCAAGGATAATAATTTATCTTCTCCAGGGACTTTTTGTATGAGTTGGCGTAGGTCTGTGTAGAATTTTTCTTTCTCTACAGGGTTGGCTTGCATAGTTGGGGCATATATACTAAAGGGAACAACATGTGGGAGGCGTAAGGAAATAATGTGATCAGAGTGTCCTGTTGGCAAAGTTTTGAGTTTGGAGGCAATGGAATTTTAATCATAAAGCCTACTCCTGAAAGATGTTTTTCAGTTTTGGGTTTGCCAGACCAGTAAAGTGTGTAGCCAGCACCGTGTTCTTTAAAGCAGAACGACGCTCAGGCCGTCCACTATCTGCAGAGTCTCGCATGGTTCTGATGTTCCAGCATGCAAGTGTCAGTTTATTTACACCTTTGGAGGCCAGTGTGTGCCTTTGTTTCTTTGCCTTGGTTTGACCGCATCAGAAGATGCCCGTTGGTTGCAGCTAGCCAACCAGGTAGATGGGGACGAACTTTCGTTAGGCTACCTTTTCTAGGCTTCTCTCCATATGGAGCAAGCAGTGCTGTCCTTAAAAAAGACTGCTTGGTCATTCAGGATGCTGCCGAACAAGACTGTCATCTCTCGGGTCATCCTCGAGAGACCAAAGTCCTGAACCGCCTGCATGCGGGGTTGGGTATGTGGCTTCCAGTGCATCTTTATACCTGCCGTTTCGGCCCTCGCCTATTGCTACAGGGCTTTTTCGGAAATGGATTTGTCCTTCAAGGCTGTGTAATGGATTTTTCCTTTAAACCAAAGATTCATCTGCTGTGGCCTTGCAAGCATGGATGGTAGCAGTGAGGTCCTTGGGTAGTAGGTTTGATTAGAGTTTCCTTCTCTTAGATGGTTGACCTTACAGGGTTGGACGAGCACCATCTGCCCGGGTTTGGGATTAGAGTTTTCCTTCTCCTAGGATGGTTGCCATATGGCTAGAGAGCCCATCCTGCCCTTTGACACTCTTTGTCAGAACCTTTGGTTTTGACCTGTCTGGCATGGGAGACCCTACCAGTGTCTATTATGCCACCGCCAGCATACCTCAAAACATTATTAGGGTACACAAGCCTCTCTCCCACAACAAGGGGGCATCAATGGAGAGGCCCCTTTCCATTGTGGCCCCTATCCACAGTGAAAAATAAATATACTCCTATATTGATTTCTGAATTGTTTAGTTTAAATCATACTTATTCTTTAAAAATACATTCCATTTTTGCCATTTCTTTTCAATATTCTGAGCTGTTTTTCCTTTTAACCAATTTGTAATCTTATCCATATTCACTAATTCATCAGCTTTCATAACCCATTCTTTTATATCAGGTGTTTTTTGAGTTTTCCAGTGTCTGGTGAGGATGACCCTAGCAGAAGTGATTAAGTAGAGTAACATTATTTCATGAGTTTTGACATTATCATCTAACATATTCAGCAGATAAATTTCTGGGCTGAATGAGAATTGTTTACCTATAATAATTTGTATATTACAATGTATTTGTTTCCAGTATCTTTTAACTTCTTTACATTCCCACCACATATGGAAAAAGGAGCCTGTCATATCCATACATTTCCAACATTTTGTTTGTTTGTCAGGATATATTTTTGCAGTTTTTTCAGGGGCAAGATACCATTTGTATAACATTTTATATACATTTCCCCTTAATTCATAAGCTGAAGAGAACCTGATTCCTTTCTTCCATACATATTCCCAATTGTCTAGTTCAACTGTATTTCCTATATTTCCCATTCACTTAACCACTTAACATTTTGGGGAGCACCATCATGTTTATTGCTAAAATTCTTCCTATTATGGATAAATTTAGTTTATTCCAATTAGACATTTCTTTTTTAATTTCTCTCCATACTTTTTCAAAATTATTTTTGAAAAGGTTGGAATTTCTTTTAGTTAGGGTGAATCCCAAATACTTCTTTTATTAGTTATTTTTAGACCTGCTTTTCCTTCTAATT
The DNA here is from genome assembly GCA_030847615.1 of Gambelia wislizenii. Lineage (NCBI taxonomy): Eukaryota > Metazoa > Chordata > Lepidosauria > Squamata > Crotaphytidae > Gambelia > Gambelia wislizenii. The sequence continues at coordinate 344,855,606 of JAUMIR010000001.1, forward strand.
CAATTTCTTCTTGTTTTATCATATTTTTGTCAATATTACCATTTTCTCTTTATTTATTTTTAATCCTGCCACTTCTCTAAATTCATTTATTATTTTATGTACTTTGTCTATACTTTGCATGCTGAAGTGAGACAGTTCCCCCTTCCGGTTGCCCTACCCCCCTGATCTCCCAACAAAGACAACAGGCAAGGAATATGCAGAAAGATATATTTATGTAAATAGAAATGGGTACATAAAGAATGGATCCAAACCTGGAAGGGGAGGAGGAACCCATCCTCTTCCCCCCAGGGTCTCTGTGCCCTGAACTTGACTTGACCTTGGGATGACCTAGGCCCGGTACTAGAGACCCCTGGCCCCGAGTTTGGATCACAACCCTCACTGCCACCCCCCCTGTGAAGTTGTGACAAGGTAACAAAAGGAACATCCACAAACATAATGTGCACAGAAGGTAAACCTAATTAATACAAAGAAATCCTAACTGAGGGAGGGTGGGTGGGTCTTTGGCTCCCAAGAACCAACTGCTCAGGTCTGGCCGGGAGCCGGGGATTTACCCCCAGCTGCCGGACCTGAGTGGAGACTGCAGATAGCAGTCTCCCCTCCCTCGACCAAACAGAGGCTCCGGGAGCCCCATGCCTCTGATTGGGTGAAGCAGCTGCTTACCAGCCAATCATAGAATCATAGAATTGCAGAGTTGGAAGAGACCATGAGGGCCATCCAGCAGCCTCTCCCCGATTGGCTGGTTTATGATCCTCTTTCCGACCAGCACAAGCAGGCCGGAAAGAGGATGCCCAACCAAGATGGCAGTGCCCAGGCACCGCCACGAGGTGGGCGACGTGCCAGGGGGCTCCCCCAGCTGCAACTCCGGCCGTGGGACCCAGGTAATTCCCGCAGCCGATTTCTATTTGATCTTCCAAGATTAGAACTAAGTCGTCTGTGTAGGCTCTAATTTTAAACTGCATACAGTATTTTTAATCCTTACACCTTTAATGTCTTCTGCTTCTCTTATTTTCCTTAATTACACCTCTAATGTTAATATAAACAGCAAGGGTGATAAGGGGCATCCTTGTCTTGTTCCCCTTTGTATTATACATGGTTCTGTTTTTTCATTGTTTATAAGTATTTTAGTGCATTGAGTATTGTAGATTGCAGTTAGCCATCTTTCCATATTTTCCCCTAGCACCATTTTCCCTCAGATGTTTTTCATGAAGTCCCAATTTGCATTATCAAAAGCCTTTTCAGCATCAACAAAAATCAATGCTAATTTTAAAATCTATTTTCTTATCATAAATTTCTATTATGTCTGCCAAACATTTTACATTATCCCTCAAATATCTTTGGGTTAAAAAACACATTGGTCATATTTTATAATGTCTATTAATATTTTTTCCATCTGCTAAATTTCAGCCAACTGTCTGCTAAAATGCTAGCAAATAGTTTATAATCCTGGTTGAGCAATGCTATAGGTCTATACTTTGTTGGGTCTGTTAAATCTTTATTTTCTTTTGGGATAAGGCAGGTGAAACAATCTTTCCAAGGGGCTATTTTTTTCTGGCTTAGTTCATTCATTATGGCTTAACAATATTATCATTCCATCACAAAATACTTTGTAGTAATTTGAGTTGAATCCATCTGTACCCTGGGCTTTATTTGGTTTACTTTTCTCAGTCACCATTCTTATTTGTCCAATAGAAATTTGGTAGTTTGAATTATTGTTAAAGTCTGGATTTATTACTACAATTTTATTTTTTCCACTACTTTTCAAAATATGAGAGGCCTATTTGTTCTTACTTCTCCACTTTTCTCCAGGACCTTCCGGCTGCAAAGTCCCCATGATTTTGGAGTAAATAAGGCTAGTGAAACTGTGGATTACTCACAGAAAAGCTGATTAATTGCCTCCAGTATTTGTGGGTTGCTTATTTCAGTTCTGTGATCTTGATGCAGTAGTTTGCTGGTGGTAGGATGTCCTGTTTATACGGTGACCATGTGTGTAGTAATGGCTGCCTGGGATCTAGTCGTCTCTGCCACGATCTTCAGATCTAACTCTATCCGATTTCACCAGAGACTTTCCCCAGATTCTGTAGGGCCCTCAGTGTTCCCTTTAACGGGGGGGGTGGTGGTGGTGTGTGTTTCCGAATTGCAACCTGCTTTATATTATTTTGTGATTTTTACCATGCTTAGTGATAGGGTCCCCAAGCTTTGATTTGGGTCCTTAACTTTGATCCGCCATGCTCCAGCCGGAAGTCCATAACCTCCCATTTCGGTATCTCCCTCTACCCTGTACAAACTGAATGGCTGCTTCCTGAATGCCATTACCTCCCTCTGTTAGTTGGCAACTCATCTCCCCTCCTCCCAAATAGTCTGTTCTATATCCCAACAAAGCAGTGTCTCTAAGCAGGTTAGGTTTTCTTTCTTGCAGAGGAGCAGGACAGGCCCTCACCCTCATGCCACCCCCAAAGTAGCTCCCCCAAAAGGGGCGACTCACTGCCAGTGGACCCACTGCTGCTGGACTCGTTTTTCTCTGCTAGCTCCCTCAACTCTACAGCTAGGGCAAGTAAAACTAGCTGGCAGACTCTGCTGAGTCATAGCTGCTGCTGGTGGGCCTGAGTCTGCAAGGAGAGAGTAGAGGTGGCTCTTTCCCCCCACAGTTCCTCAGGTAGAGCACAAGCAGGCAGTGGCAGCGACAGCAGTAGCAGTAGCTGGAAGGCAGAGTGACTTGACTTTCCTTGACTCTCCTGGGTAGGTCTTCTAGCCAAGAGACTGGTGATGTCTCTCTATAGAAGGTTAAATATAGACACAGATACAAATCCATACATACCTGTTGTTTCCAAGGACTGAATCTGTGACCTTCTATATGCAAAGCATAACACACCCACACACCCTACACCTTAATGTTCTTGAAGTTTTGGTCATACAAAATTTCTATTTTAAATGGAGAGCAAAGGGATCTCACGGTTGGACAATGGAAGTAGCATTATCTTTCTTACTTCTATATTTTGTCTTATAAGAAGCCAAAGCAAAACAGTAGAGAGGCAGGTTATTGCTGTCTCCACTGTTTGTTCAAATGTCCAGTCCAATTTTTTCTTCACTTTCTTTTCAAAAAACTAGTTTTGTCCATTGACTTCAAACCTTCTGAAATAGAAATAGGAGTTATGGTTGATAATCCTAAATCCAAGATCCTTACAGAAGCAGAAATTGATACTCATCTTGTTTCTCTAGCTGAGAGAGATTAGCTCTGTTTACAATCTGGAATTCTGTGACTTCAGGCCAGAATACCTGGTGAAACCAAACCTGTTAATGGCTCTAGATTATGGGCTGAAAATGGAATGTTCCTTATCTCATGTATTTCACTCTGTACAAATAAAACTGAGGGGTTTTTTGGGGGGGGGGGAGAAGCCAAAGCAAACAGGAGAAAAGCATACCCCATAAGAATAACACAAAACAGAAGATAGTTACACAGGTTCAGAAGGATCTCATCTTCCTTCTTGTTGGATTCATGGGTAACACAAACACCATGCAATGTAGGGCACTAGCTTTGGGCTCACACTTATTTGAAATGACGAGTACTGGACTTGAGAGATGGCAAAGGTTAGAAAAGTTATTTTAGACTACTTCCACAATCTTTCAGCTAGCATAGTTGAGTGAGTCTAAGGAGAGAAACCTACTGGTTGCCCCAACAAGCATGGACTACTGAATCAATGGGATGTATGTAAGTATTGACTCACTATTCAACAATTGATTCAATGGGGTTACTCTTGCTAGGGCCCTGTCTACACTAGTGAGAAAAAACCCCCTCAAAACTGGCCTGATAAGGCCACACAACGTGTGGCCTTATCCCTGAATCTGGTGTGATGTATGGGCCACATGATGTATGGCCCTAACTCAGGGTATACCACCTTAAGCAGGATTTTAAAAACTTGTAGCTTTTTCCAGAGTTTGCTTGAATAACAAGATGCCTTTTGCAGTGCCACTGCAAGTTTTAAAGATACTTTCATAGTTATGTGGCTGTGGTGTCACTAAAGAATGGCTGAGAAGTATCTCATGATTCAAGCACTAACTAGTATTATGCCTTCTGCTGCTTAGTTGAGATCTTTAAGTAACCAAAAAGTAATTTTTCTGTAGTTTTTCAAATATGGACAAGTGAAGAATTACTGTTTTTATATGGCAGCTATAACAGGGAATAGTGGCTTGTGGGTCCTTTGAATTACAGTTGGGCCACCACATTTGCTGGTTTAACACCCACAGTTTCAATTATTCATGAGTTTGTCCAGAGAGGGGTGGGAAGAAGGGACGAAAGTGAAAGAAAGTGAAAGCAGGCACTTTCTCTCTTCTGTGCCTGGCACCTCCATGGCTGCAGGAGAAAGAGGAAGGGATGGTGAGCAGGCAGATGGGGAAAAAGACAGGGAGGATGAGCACTGTAGTATGTGGGGGAATAATTATTGTAATGTAATACAATCTTGTGTACTCCATTCACATTTCTAAGTTAAGTCTAGGAATTTACCCTGCATGCTTTTCAGTTCTCCCAACTCCCCCTTCTCTTATTTCACTAGGCAATTTCAGCCAACTGGAGCAATGGGTCATTCATTCACATGACCTAATTTAAATATTATGACCCTTTGTTCAAGTCCTTCTTAATTTAGAGTCTCCATTCGGCTGAAGCCATGCCATGATGATGTTCTAGTTGCTGTGATTATTGTTGTTGCTTTTCAAGTCACCATGCATCCCCCACTGCTAAAGGCTGGGTGAGTCTCATTCTACCCTAAATCCTCTTAGTTAGTTAGGAACCCTTTTTAAGTTTGTTTTAATATGTAGATTAAGATTTGTATACCTTCAGTAAACTTTTGATATATATTTTTAAACTGACTCCTTTGTTTTTAATGAGTCTAACTGATTGGGTGATCAGACCACACATTTAAATGTTGATTGAGCTGTCTGCATTCTTAATGTGACACTCTGCATGAATTTGAAAGAAAAGATGTTTATTTTTAAAAGAAGATATTTTTATTTGTTTTTTAAAAGGGCTAGATCCCTGGGATTTTTAATACATTTTTATTTTTTAGACTCATATCTCCTACAAGCAAGCCCCCTGGGGGACCATGGTGATCCGCCTGGTAGAGGAGGAAGGGAAGAGGTTCAGCTCCCTGCACACCCCTCATGGCCTCCCCACCACTCACCCCCAACCGCCCTCCTGGCCTCCTTCTTTCTGCTGTGCTTGGCACCTCCACATGTGCCCTAGCCATGGAAGAAAGAGATAGGGAGAGAGGTTGGGTGGGTGGAGAAAGAGGTGGGGTTTGTGTGCGAGTGAGCCTTCTGGGGATCATGGCAGCAGTGGTAGTGGTGCCCTGTCTCCCCTCCCTGCCCCTGACAGGGTCCTGCCAAGGAAGGGGGAATACTGGATATTTATAGTTTTTCCACTTTCACAGTGGTCCTGTACCCCTAGCCCCTGTGAATGTAGAGAGCCAACTGTAAAATGGCAAATCATTTGTTTTTAAAAGAATATTTCAAAACCAATATACTGGAATCTAATAAGTTCCTAGGGTACAGCCTTAACATTTACACTTGTGAAAAATGTAAAATGTGAGATCAACTGATCTTCTTTTTATTTATTAAGAACTCTATGAGGGAGTTGAAAGAAGCAGGTTCCAGTTTTTGGAAATAGGATGATGGGTTTCAACAAAGCTTCACTGTTGCTGTTGCTGCTGTTGCTGCTGTTGGTTTAGCTTAAAATCTTGCTCTTTTCTTTTTGGGGACTTGTCCCTTTGCTGAACAACTTGCCAGGAAATTTACCTGGAACAGAGATAAATGATATATAAACATGAGTTAAAGTGGAGGGCTGGATAAAACCGCATAGCAAATTACTTTGCACCCCAAATATGTGCAAACAAGGTTTGTAAATGTCTGCACAGGTGATACTTATATTGGAATGCATACTGTATTTCACATGCATTCTGCCATTCTGTGTCTCAGCTCTGTAGTAGCTTATTTCACATACACTCTGCCATTTTCTGCTCTAGTCATAAAGCCATAAATAGGCATATGTGAATAAGGATAGGAGAAAGGAACCATCAGCCTACATGCCTAATCTGGTTTAGGAAATGTCCAAGGGAAACTTCACTTACTAACCACTCCCTTCTCCAAAGCCTTAGTCTCTGGGGATCCCCTCATCTTTCCAACTGGGAATAAAAATGGCTGTGATCCAATCATTGGATCAGAGATAGGAGAGTTTATCCCACCATTTCTGCCATCACTCTTCCTTCCATTTGGGAAGGCCGGTGTTGCACAGTGCATATGGTGCTGTTATCTCCTGTTTCTGACTGGAAATGAGAGGAGAATTGCATCCATCCCATGCCATTTCTGATGAGGACACGTGTGGAACCAAACACCAGCTTTGGGAGCAGTTGGGTTTGGGCAGACAATTGTGTGCTGTGTCTTTACTGAAACATATTGCGTTGGCTCAAGAGTGCTCTTCCTGCCTAGAGGAACCTCGCTGGAGCTCTTGCCATTAGAACAGACTTTTCAGGAATTTTCATCTCCTACCATCAGCAAGGCTTCATTAAGGATTTCATAGGCTCTAGGCACTCTTTTTTTGTGGATGAAAATATAAAATATCTTTATTTTGAAATTTTGTTCTCCTTCCCAATTCCTGTAAAAAAATTTTGTTTCTTTTTTTCTTTCTTTCTTTCTTTCTTTTTTTTTTTTTTGTTAATCCTGTTTTCTAGGCCCTAAAATTTTCGTAGGCCCTAGGCACTGTGCCTAAAATGCCTAATGGATAAGGCGACCCTGACCATCAGTGGCTTTCACACTGTTTTAGAGAAATGGGAGGCCTTTGGGATTCTGGTGCCACAGGAGGAAGGAGAAATTGGAAAAAAGTCTCCCCACTTCCTTCAGCAGCTCCAGCAGGACACTTAAGTTTATGAAAATGATGTCTAGATCCACCTCAATGTGTTTCTGTCACATGTAGCCCCTCCTTGATGTGATCAATATTGATAGGCAAACTCACTCTTAGGACTTTTTCAGACACCTTAAAATCCATGAGGAGAGGGCGGGAGAGGTGCGCGGCCATCGCACAGCAGGGGATCTGTTTCGGATGACGCCATCCCTCTCCTGTTGTTGGCCGTGTTGCTTCCGTGTTCGGTTGAAGGCAACCGCTCCATTTTTTACTCACAGAAGTTTTTTGTGAGTAAAAAATGGCACAGTTGCCTTCAGTCGAACATGGAAGCAACACGGACAATGATGGGAGAGGGACAGTGTTGTCTAAAACGGACCCCCTGCTGCGCGATAACCACGTATGTCTCCCGCCCTCTCCTCACGGATTTTAAGGCATCTGAAAAAGTCCTTAGTGGTCTCATGGCTGTAGTGGTAGCTGGTGGCTTCAGTATCAAGGGGTGACAAATCCATTCTGGGATTCAGTCTGAACTTTAAATGGGCTATCCAAGGTGCTGAACAGATTTTAGGAATAGGGTTCACCAACTGCTTGTATAACTGCTCTAAAACCCAAGCTACAACCTAGAGTCAATTCACTGCCCAACTGATATAGAAGCCACCAGCTGCCACTGCATGGCTGGGGAAATACTCTTAACCCTCTCCCAACAAAAGGTAGACTTACAAAAATTTGATAATTTGCCACTTGGAACAGAGGTGGAAGTCCAAGTGCACATTGCTTCAGCTCAGATGTCGCCTTCGCCATAAGAGGTGTTGTTATAAATGGAGCAATTGTCTTCATGTAGGGCTCGTATGCAGCAAGGTAGTACTTAGAGAGAATATCAACGAGGACAGGGCAAACTTCAGCAGCAGCAGCAGTGGCTGGAAAGCAGGTGTTTAGAACAAAAAGCCAGCATCAACATCTTTACATGCATAACTTGGTTTTCTGCTATTGAGGTCTGGGTGGGAAAATCTCATGTCTTGTCAGAGGGCCAGCAAATTAGTAGAAAACCCACAGCTTCATCCCTGCCACCCTGCCCTCATATCCCCAAAGAAAACCTTCTGTCTGGAAATGAAAGAAAAAGGACAACATCAACTGGAACATTAGGGACATAAAAGAAGAAACACAGGAGTGGAAGTGTAATGAAAACAGCCATAACCAGAAGAAAGCAGGAAGGATGAACACATCAGGGTGGAGCTACAGGGATGGTGGGGAGGATGAGGGCATTTCCCCCTCCAAAAAAATTATCCCAATGAAAATTTCCTCCAATCCCCAAATTTCTAGCATTGCAGTAACTTAAAACTTCAGTTGACTATTTAAAAATACAGTTTAGGCACCCAGAGAAAAGGAGCAGGCAAAGTCCCCATGGGAATGTGAACACAGCAAACATAAAGAGTTCTAGGTGTGAACAATTTTCAGTCTCTCTCTCTCTCCCCTTCCCCCTCTCTCTTTCTCTGTCCCTCCCCCTTCCTCCCTCCTCCTCCTCTTTCTCTCTCCCTCAACCTCTCTTTCTTTCTTTCTTTCTTTCTTTCTTTCTTTCTTTCTTTCTTTCTTTCTTTCTCCCTCCTTCCCTCCCTCCCTCCCTCCCTCCCTCCCTCCCTCCCTCAAAAATTGGGTACTGAAAGAAAATTTTGTGTGTGGGTAGAATTCACATAGTGCAATGTCCTTATTTTGCCCCTTTCCTTCCTGTAGCTACACCCCTGCATCACACCCAGAATTGTAGGCACACATAATACTGGCCTCTATTAGGAAGAAAGGGGTGGGCATGAGTTCAACTCTATTGCCCCAAAAGAGATAGTGGATACTGTCCAGGAAGACAATGACCTGCATCCTGTCAATCCCAAACTGAGTAGGCCCATTGAATCAATTGTGAATAGTGGGTCAACACGTAGTTAAATCCCTTTGACTGAATGGGCCTGGTTTAGCTGGGACTAAGAACAGGATTCAGGCCAATGGCATTCATCTGTTCAGCATTGTACATGTGGTCCCAATCCAACAAAGAGGAGCTGTGCAGGCATCCTGTAGAAATGAATATTGAATTCAGCATGGTTTTTAAAATATTTACCTATTTATTTTGTTTAAAAACAAAGTTGTTGTTGTTAACTGCCTCCAGGTCAACACCTAATCATGGTGACCCTCTGAATGAGACAGCTCCAAGACACCCTATTCTTAACAGCTCCTGCAGACTCAGGGCCATGGCCTCCTTGATTGAGTCTATCCATCTGGTATGAGGTCTTCCTCTCTTCCTACTGCCTTCCTACCTTTCCAACCATTATTGTCTTTTCCAGTGACTCATGCCTTCTCATGATGTGGCTGAAGTATGATAGCCTCAATTTAGTCATCTTGGACTCTAGGGAAAGTTCAGGCTTGATTTTTCTAGGACTCATTTGTTTGTCTTTTTAGCCATCTACAATATTTGCAGAACTCTTCTCCAGCAACACATCTCAAAAGAAGTGATTTTCTTTCTATCAGTTTTCTTTACTGTCCAGCTCTCACAGGCACACATAGTGATAGGAAATACAATGGCATGGGCATTTTTAACTTTAGTGTTAAGTTGTATATCTTTGCACTTAAGGATCTTGTCTAGTTCTTTCATAGCTGCCCTTCGCAGTCCTGGTCTTCTTCTGATTTCTTGAGTGCAACCTCTGTTCTGATCAATGATTGATCCACGGTATGGGAAATCTTTAACTATTTCAAAATAATACCTTGTTTAATTTTGGAAATTCTGTGCAGATCATGCACCATTAGAACGCACTTTATACAAAAATACCAGAAATGCTAAAGCAGTCACTAAACACAACTTCCTGTGTAAATAGTCTAGCAAGTTACTTAAAAGGGATTCAGTTTTCCCAGATTAACATGCACACACACACACGCACACACATGCACACACAGCAGATAGATCACTTAACTGAGATAAATATTTTGTGCAAAGGCCACCTTTCAGAAGCAAAGGGGATGCTGTAATCCATCAAAGTTAAGCTAAGCACATTGATTGAAATGAGAAAATTACATATGCATATACACCTCTCTAAATGAAATCAGTAGGAAAAGGCAGGCTAGATTAAAGCACCTAATTTGGTTGCATTGTGCCTCATATGATTCCACTGTGGTACCAGGCAATGAACCAGACAGTTCAACTGTCTGTCACTTGGGCATGTGCAGTTCTTTGGAAATGAATCATAACATAGTTCACAGAATGAATTTTATGGCATCTTCACATTATAATTTCATGCTTGTTTGAGGTGTCCCCTATACAAGGGGAGAAAAACAGATTGCTCCACAGTTATTGTAATTCACAGCAGCTGCGACCTATCTTAATGATTTTACAGCCCCCACAAATTTTTGCATGCCCTCTAATCAAGGTGGCGGCTGCAAGTGAATTACTCAGATTTTAAAATCTGTTGCTGCTGAAATTATTTTTTAAAAAACCCTATTTCTACAGTGTGCATAGGTGATGTTTCTCCTTTTAAAAAAAAGAGAGTGAGAGAGAAGCAACCATTTTATTGCTTTAGCACTTGCTCGCTAAGGCAAATATCCAACATTGCACTTCTGGACACTTGCTGTGTTAGCAAGTCCTGCCCCCTGTGCTCATCTGTCCAATCAGGTTTGTGCTTCTGCTCATATGGGAAAGTAAATCAATGTGATTACTTGTCCTAATGAGCAAGAATGCACACCCCAATGGAGCTTTTTAAAAACTTCGGGAAAAGCCATGAAGGCTTCCCAAGGATTATTTTTTTGGAGATTTTTGCCCCCCCCCCTCCCCAATATGTTGTATCAATTCACATTCCCATTAAGACAGGTAGCATTCTATATGAATTCCATTAGGATTTTTTTCACCATTTAGACAACCCCTGAGTAGCATTTGAGACCTAAAGTTGATAAATGTTAAATGTGCAATAGAAAGTATGTCTGGTATCCAATTGCCCAGCTGCAGAAACTTCTAGATGAAGGATACATATACATATAAGGCTGGCATCCTGTTGGTGAATTACAATGTGAGTCAGGCTTACACCATTGCAACCCCCCACCAAATCCACCTTGTAAGCAGCACAGCCCACCCCCAAGCACAGCTATTTACATGTTGTTGGAGAGGAAAGGGAATCAATGGGGATGCATCCATTTACTATTTTACTCTGACTGGACATGCGGCAAGGACATCACCTACAGGGATCTCCTGAAGATCATTGGAGGTCTCTGCAGGTGCCTGTCACAGTATTTCCAGCTAAAGGAAAACAGTTGGAAACATCCTATTGATCCCCTTACTCTCCAACTACATGGGAATGTCTGTGTTTGGGGGGAGGATCTGTGCTGCTTAAAATATGGGTTTTAGGGGGGATCAGGAGATGTACCTGGGGAGAAATAACTTTGTGCTACATGTATGTCTCCTGGTGCAGCATCTCAGCTAGGTATGTATATCTCCACATATCCCAAATGGCCCTTTAACTTTAGAATGTAACATTTCTTTGCACAATGTACTGTACTCAGAAACTCACCTGAACTGCAACTGATCATCAGGGCAACCAGCAGAAGGAGACTTGTCAGCTTCATGGCAGAAATGGTTGTCTGTTGTATACCAGGTAGACGACAAGTAATGGACTTGATTGGAACCACACAGGTAAAATATATATATAGGACACTCCTGGTTCTGTTCCACCTAGATCTATGCCACGTTGCATAGCTTTAGAAATGCAATGTTTGCTCATGGAGCAGACCCCACAATGGGGGAATGTAAACATAGGGTCACCTCCCTCGATTTTTATGAGAATGTGAGTGGCCAAAAATGTAGGCACTCTTTTTACCATTCTGCAGATATTCTGCAGATATTTACAAGACATATTTATGAGAATGAGGCAACCCAAGGAAATCATACCACATAATCCTTTTATGTGCACCTTTTTCATGATAGTTTGTAGACAAAATCAGGAGTGGGAACTGTGCAGCTCTCAGAATGTTGTTGGACTGCAACTTCCAGAAGGTCTAGCCAGCATAGCAATCACTGACGAATGCTACAAGTTATAGTTCAACATCATGTGGAGGGTTGTACAATTTTCACCCCTGGACTAAATCCAGTTGTCAGTCCCAACTAGTGTTGGAATCAAAAGCTGACTTAAGTCAGCACTTACATAAATTTGATTGACTGAATGAGTCTATCCCAGGTGGGACTAGCAATATATGTTTGGCCAAAATAAATGATGAGCCCTCAGCTGAACTGATCTGTAAACCCAGAGGAAGCCAGTTTTCTCCAAATGTTCACCTCTCAAACACCCCATGAGGATGATGGTGGTGACCATTTATTTATATAGCACCATCACTGTGCATGGTACTTTACAAGGAAAAAAAACAAGAAAGAGAAGTTTGTCATAAACTGCTTTTACATTCTTGGATTTGGAGGGTGGGAAGTCACTTTTTTGGGGATTATGTGAGGGTCTTTAGCATGTAGGATATGTAGGGGATGGGGGTTGATGTAGGAGGGGAGGGTGAATTAGGGGTGGGTGGAATGAAATAGGTGTTTTGTATTAGGTGTCATATATGTAGTGTAATGTATTGCTTCATTTGAGGTTTATGTATTTTCTTTAATAAAAAATATTTTTTAAAAAACAAGAAAAACAGATTAAATACTGGCTTTTGATTTGCTTCCAAAGTGAAGACCCATCTATACTTTATCCTGCATACTGTAATGGTGCACAGGGAAAGTGGTAGAAGGCAGCATAGGTGGACCTCAGGGCTAGCTGATAAAAGAAGAAACTCACCCATTGCATAGTTTACCAGACCTGCCTTCAGAATCTCTTTGACAGTAAAAAATAAACAGATGTGGGCAAGGCAAACCTCAGTCAGACCAGCACATTGAGGCCTGAATCCTATGGATTCATTCCAACTAGAGTAGACCCACTAAATCAGTTCTGAATGGTGAACCAACATGTAGATAAATCTTAGGAGATTACCAGATGAGTGCCTAAAAATGTTATTATGGCACTATATTTTACAGCGTTCGTGTTCTGGCACAATGACACACATTTTCACACACTGCTGTGATAATGATACAGAATCAGCCAAAGAATCTGGCAACATGAGCGCTTGTGCTGCTTACTTCCGCATTTCTCTGTGAATGTGATTTTGGTGTGTCTCGCGAGAAGATGCAAGCGCACTAAAAAGCCTCCGAACACCAAAATTATAAAAGAAAATGTTCAGAAAATCACAGATACACATTCAGAAACTTGCAAGCAAGATGGGGAGGTTCATAAAAAGAGTGTACAGTACCTAGTTTTCCTGTTCGCACCCAGAAGTGTCCTGGTGGGACTGCCCATTGACACTGGAATCGCACCAGCAGAACGGGGCGCCTTGTCGCACACACTGAAATCCAGAACACAAACGCTATGGGAGATCAATTCTTGACTTCTCCCCATCAATAAAAAAGAACTCCCTCGTAACAGGAGCATAATGCTGGCATAATGCTGGGGCATGACGTTGTCTCATAAGGAAGCCCTTTTGCGATCTCATGGTGTCCTTATTATGCTGTTTTTGATGCGTCTGATAATCTCCTCACTGATTCAATGGATTTCATCTAGTCTTGGGACTAACAAGAGCATTCTGGCCTGACACTACTGTGCTTGGACTTTTTCTTTAAAAATTCCATCTGCTCAGAACTTTTTAAAACACCAAACTGTCAACAGAAAAGAAAGAAGACTAGAAAGAGGTTAGTAACCAATCCTACTACTATCTAGAAAGCAGCATACGGAGCTTGTCTTCACATGGAGGATGAGTCATATCAGCTGCTGAAATAATAAGAAATACAGTACAGACAATGTGTCTACACCAGAGGTCCACAAACTTTTTGGGACTATCACCCCCCTTTCCTCTGGGGCAACAACCCTAGTGCCCCCCCCATGTCTACTTCTGATATTAGATCTACTGTTCTACTGCAAATTCAAAACAAATAATCGAACACTATAAAGTTAAACAAGTGTGTGTATTTCACAAATAAAACTTCACTTTTAAAATCAATGTATTTAATGTTTTTATCAATTTGAAAATGGTGCTATTAAGCCAAGACCAGCTAGAGAGGGGTGAGGGAGAAAATGGGGAAAGAGGAAACTTTTTATTATTGGAACTTACCCATGAAAAATTCCTCCTTGCAGCACTGAAAACCAGAAGTTTAGTAATTTCTTATGAGGTGAAATTACTAAATGACCCAGTGTTCATATACAGTCAAAACCCCATATCCGTGGGGGTTAAGTTCATGGACTTACCACAAGAAACCATGGATAACAGTGAACTCTATTGAAATAAAGGACTTCCAGTAAAAAGATACCATAGAGTTGCACCGGAGGATGCCTAAAGAGGATACCTCTTTAGGCATTATCCAGTGTAGCTCTATGGTATGTGTCCCCTACTTTGTGTCCTGTGGCTAACTGAAACCGCAGGTATTGGTTCAGTGGCTATGGGGCCCTGAGTGTACAGAAGTGACTAAAAGAAGATTTCTATGTTATAAATAGGTAATATTGGGGCCAGTGTCTTAGAGAAACTGGATGTTATATTTAGCAAAACAAATGGTAGACTTGGTCTTCCTAAACTGTTATGTGGAAGCAGTCTTCCACAAATTTGTCATGGTGTGCATTTCGTGCTCAGCTGAATCCCATCCCTCTTTTTTATGATGATGCTAGTGAGAGTAGACAAAAGAGCTGGAGAACTGTTCTCAGAGTTGTGGTGCTTATCAGAAATGGCCTGGATGCCTTCAAAGCTCAAAATAACATCTGATAAATCCCTGTACTCCCACGAGGAACAGGGATACATTAGGTGTCCAAAAATACTGGCTGCCAATGAGACAAATTAAAATGTGTGGATACACATAAATATCTACATGGGTGGCCAGTTCTACAAGTTGGACAGCAACACTTTGTGGCATGATCGGACTGGAGAAGAAGGGCTTTTTTCTGTAGCGCTACTAGGGTTTATAAATATCTGCCCTTCCAGTACTGTATTGTGATCTGTACATCAGTGGGTTGTAATTAAAACTAAACCATGAGGATTGGTGTCTTTACTGTAGCTTCACAGCAGGATGACACTTCTGTCACAGGAGGACCACCATGATCATAGTTTGCATGCCTCTACAGATGTGTTTAGGAATAACATAAATGTTGCTTATTACTTCATCCAAGTTTACAATTCTGAGATAGAATGGAGAATAAGAGGTATTCAGTTCTCAGGTTGCTGTGCCCAACCTTTGTTACACCAAACAATCCATAATATTTTGCCTTAGCCCCAATAGCTATCTTAATTTTTTTCTTCCAATAGAAATTGTAAACTAGAAAGCAAAGTTATGTGTAGAGAATACATAAAATTACATACAGTCCTCCTCTGCATTTGCAGGTTTAACTTTTGCAGATTTGCTTACTCACAGATTATTTGCTGTGTCTTCACTGCTACCCTGTGCCGTTTTTACTGGTTTGGCAATACCAGTGTTGCTGGGATGAAATCAAACTGGCACACTAGCTGGGCCTGGCCATACATGCATTTGCTTGCTAGTGCACTTGCTGGGCAGGGGGGCGGGGGCTGAAATGGGAGGATCACATGAATGGAGGATCCTTTGTGCATTTGCTTGCACCTGTGGGCTGGCAAGAAAGGGATGGGATGAGCAGATCATGAGGAGGGAGTGTGCATGTGTGTGTTTACTCACTCCTGCAGGCAGACAGGCAGACAGGAGGAAAAGATCGTAGAAGCAGCAACATCAAGCTTCAAGTCCTTCCCCTGTGCCCCCCAAAGCATATTTTCCTCTTCAAGTATCTCTTCTCTTGGCAAGGGAAAGGGAAAGCAAGGAGCATCAGTGCAGCTCCAGCCTGCCAGCCAAGTCCTGGCAAAGCTCACAAATCTTAAGCTGGGTCCCAAATTTGAAAACTCCTTCCCCACTCCACAGCTTCTCCCCTGCCACCACGTGCACTAACTCATGTTCCAGTCAGTCAGTCTGTCCCAAAATGGTGCCACTCTGAGCAGCAGAAGCAATGCCATGTGCCCAAGCCCGCTATTAGCAAAATTTGGCTAAGGGAGTGTGAGTGTGTACATGCAAGCAAATGAAATGTCTGGTGCGAAGAGCAGGAGACACCACCACACAAAACGATCAGCAAGGTTGTGCAGCGGTTTTAAGGAACCCTGAAAAGAAAGGTTTCATGGAACCCTTGTCTGCACCATCCCCTGCCACCACCTTTTTCTCACTGCCCCCCTTTTCCTCACCACCCACCTGGAGTTTTCCATCACCCCCAGGGGGCCAGTACTGCCCACTTTGGGAATCACAAATCTACACTATGCAATCACAGCAGTTTGAAACCATTTTAATGATCATGCTTCCACCCTGTGGAATTTTAGGATTTGTAGTTTAGGGAGGAGCATTGAATCCTTTGTGAACCAGTGTGATGTAGTGGTTTGAATACTGGACTACACTCTGGAGACCAGAGTTCAAATCCTAACTCAGCCACGGAAACCTACTAGGTAACCTTGGGCAAGTCTCACTCTCTCAGCCTCAGAGAAAGGCAAAGGCAAATCCACTCTGAAAAAATATTGCCAAGAAAACCCCATGATAGGCTCATCTTAGGGTTGTTGTAGGTCTGAAATCATAGACTCATAGAGTTGGAAGAGACCACGAGGCCCACCCAGTTCAACTTCCTGCCTTGTAGGAATACACAATCAAATCATTCCCGACAGATGGCCATCCAGCCTCTGTTTAAAAACCTCCAAAGGAGGAGACTCCGCCACACTCTGAGGCAGTGTATTCCACTGTCAAACAGCTCTTATTGTCAGGAAGTTCTTCCTAATGTTTAGGTGGAATCTCTTTGAAGGCACAACAACAACAACATTGAACTCTCTTCTAGAGAGCTCTAGTCCACTCATCTGAACACCAGCACTGCAAATCCCAGGATAGAGCCATAGCAGTTAAAATGGTATTGAAATGTAGATAACAGTTGAGGAGGAGGAGGAGGAAGAGACAGCATAAATGTAAGCATAAATGTAGTCATTTCGTATCTGGTACATCCTATCCTTAGCACGGACTGTCAGGAAAAAAAAATCACAAAATTGAAATGTGAAAAATACATTTTCAGTTATGGATAAATAATTGCAGCAGAGCAGGGGAGAGAATGACATAACAAAATGTGATAAATGAGATTGAACATTAGGAATGATGGGAGAGGCAGAAATTGCTGTTTGAAGAGGATGTCATTTTTGACCGTAGTCCTGTGTTGAGCCTAAGGTTGAACTTTTTAGCATTTGGTATATTGTCTGCTGCATTAGAAACATTTGTGGGCACTGTATTATCTGATGGTGGAATAAATCTAACGTTAGTACCAACTAGAGTAGACCTGTTCAAATGAATGGGAAATTGTTAGCCATCTCTTGCATATCCCATTGATCTGAATGGGCCTCCTCTAGCTAGGACACTAACTGGATCAAGCTGTTTATCTTTACAAATTCTACCTTACAAAAGAGATTTCCATTTAAACGTGGAATGTCTGACAGGTAAACATCCATGTATTGCAGTAAAGCTGGTCTTCTTCCTTATATGATAGAGAACCATTTAGGACTGCACATACAGTAGGACCCCCATGCCTGTGGGGGATTGGTTCCGGGCCCCACCGTTGATAACGAAATCCATGGATAATACTGAATGATACCATAGAGTTGCCTTGGAGGCCCTAGAAAATGGCTAGAGAGGACACATTTTCTAGGAAGACTCTGGTAGCTGTGCTGAAACTGAAACTGTGGATAACTGAATCAGTGGCTAATGAATCAGTAGATATGCGGGTCCTATTGTATATTTGTGTATGTGTGTGTGCTTTATCCACAAAATATCATTTTCTGTTATCTTGCTCATGTACATCATGCAAACAGGTGGCCCTACATTCTTTGGACTCTTCTACTTCTCATTAAAAAGAACAAACAAAAGTGACATTTCTCTCTCTCTTGGGGTCCAGTCTATGAGGAAATCTAGCTAGCATTGCATTTTGAAAGAAGTTATGCAATGTGGCATAGGTTCAGTTGGGTGGAATGTAGGCAGCAACTCCCCCAATATATATTCTCATTTGACTTGTGAGGTTCCAAAGCAGGTCCACTGCCATCTGGTAGACAATAGACAACCACCTCCATCATGAAGCTGACAGCTGTTCTTCTGCTAGTTACCCTGATGATCTGCTGTTACTCAGGTGAGTTACTTACAACATTATACAAGAAAAGTTGGCTTTCTGAAGTCACTAGACCATATGAGGGTAAATGTTGTGTGCCTTGAAGTCACCTCTGATTTATGGTGACACTATCCTATGTTACTCAGCCAGATTTGTTCAGTGAAAGTTTGAAATTGCCTTTCCTCTGAGGCTGAAGGAGTGTGATTTGCTCAAGGGTGCCCAGTGAATTTCCATGGCTGAGTGGGGATTTGAACTCTAGGATCTTTTCACACTACACAATTATAGCACTTTGTTTCCACTTCTAGAATTAGAAATTCTAGGGTTGTCGTTCGGTGAAGCACTAGAGGTATCCTCTGGCTGAGATTTTGAAATACCCTTCTCTTAATCTCAGATGCCAAGATTGCAAAGGATGAAGCCATGGCAGTTAAAATGGAATCATAGTACTATAACTGTGTAGTGTGAAATGGCCTCTGATCTCCTGGAGTTCCAGTGCAGCACTCAAACAACCACACCATACTGGCTTTATATGTCTACCCCCCTCCATATAAGGGTGTTTCACAGTTAGGGCAATTTAATATTGGACTCTGTCTCCAAATACCTGCTCTTCTTATTGGTAGACCTTAGGTCTCATACATCTGTGCAATAATTAGTGTGCAATAATTGTATGAAGCTGCCAGATACCATATTCCATGTGCCAGACAATATATACTGTAGTTTCACAGATCAAACAAGGAGTCCAATGTCAGGCCCCCAAGACCAATTTTGTGGCATGTAAAATGAATAAGCACTGGGGACCGCTGTATGTAGGTCATGGATTGGTGGCTGCGGCAGCTCCCCTATTCAGTTAGTACAGAAGCTAAGATCCACTTAGCTTGACCATGGGAACTACTTCAGCTACAGTTGCTTTCAATATAGTCTTCTGCACAAACCTGTGTAGTGTCTAAAGCATCAAATTACTGTACACTAGGGGAAACCCAGCTTTAAAAATCCCTCTTCATCTGCAAAACATTATAGGGTAAACTTGGTAGATAGTATCCCTCAGCTTAACCTACTCAACAGGGTTGTTGCGTTGAGAAAATGACAGGGGCAGGGCATGATTTGAACTGTTCTAAACTCTACGGAGGCGTGACTCTAAACAGATATGCATGCTTCAAATAACATACCTTTCATCTGAGGCATTTACTGATCACAAAGCAAGTAGGTTTAATACAAATCAGAATGCAGGAAGCTGCCTTATGAGATCACAATTTGTTCCCCTTGCTTGTTGTTGTCTACTTTGATTGGCAGAAGCTTCCTCCAGGATCTCAAGGCACACACATACCACCTACCTTCAGCCTTTTAAAACTAGAGATGTTGGGAATTGAAGCTAGCACCACGTTCTATATTACTTCCTTCCCCAAAGCAGCAAATATAAAGAGACATATAATACTTTGGTCTGATACCATAGTGCAGTCTTATGAGCAAAACACAGCCAAATAGACATTTGATACAGGCCTGCAATGTCCCATTTATTTCAGCTGGAAATAGATAAACACGCTCCATTTCCTGTCCAAATCAATGGGACCTAAAAGTACCTACTATTGTTTGATTATGGCACACCTATTGTGGTGGTGGTGTGTTTTTTAGTGTATCTAGAAATATTTTTTTATTTCAGGATTTTAATGGAACACAAACTATATAAAATTTCCAAATGAGGGCATCCCCCCCCCCAAGTGCATAGATAAAAGCCACATGAATGATCTCACCTCCATTCCCTTGAGTTACATATGTAGCTATCTCTTTTAGATTGGGACCATGTGTACTAGAATGAAAAAAAATGATCAAAAGCCTCAAATACCTGTTTGGGACTGTGCAAATTAGATCTAGTCTCTCTTTCTTCTTAACAATTGTTCATTATGATGTAAACATGCATATGTAAATTTGGATCTCTTGTGTTCATTTCTGTTCCTGCTCCTGACTGTATACAGAGTACACAATGGATTTCACCCCCACAGAAGATATGATGGTTTTAAAATTATTGTTATTGGCTAACATCTGTTTTACACTCTGTGCTCAGGGATTAGCCTAAATCAGCTATACAGTGACAGTTTTGAACAATTGTATTCCAGCTACTGCTGCTGATCCATGCTCTCAGATAGATGATTTCATTGCCAGCTACCTTTTTGGTACACATGATGAGTACATTGGAATAATCGCTCCCTTTGCGACCACTGCTATTATGAGACAAGCCGCTTCACAGCTGAAACAATGTGCACTGGAAGTTCCACTAGTGTATCGAGAAGCAAAAGGCAAAGTGATGGTAATTATTTTCATACACAGGCACCCCAACACAGTTTAGGTTCAACTCAGGGCAAATTCACACATGAATTTTCATGACTTGATGATTTCCTGGCCTAAAACAGCCATGAGACATCACACACTGTAGACATATCTCTCACATTGCCTATCTTTAACACAATGGTTAGTCCCTACCAGAGTAGACCATTGAATCAACTGTGGACTGGTGAGATAACATATACATAAATCCCATTGTTTCAATTGGCTTCTGTAATCAGCACTAATAGTAGGGTTCAGATCAATTAGTTTCAATGGAAATAGGACACATAGACCAGAATCCTGTTAGTGACTTCCACTGCCATAACCCTGGCAAGCGCTGCATATACATGGCTTGGGGACAGCAGTGAAGTGTCTCTTTCAGGAGAAGAAAGTGCCCTGCTGGCTCCTGAACTGCTTTGAAACTGGATTATTTGCTGTGACTCCTTCCTATTGAGTCCTGAGATGCGTAGTTTTACAAGATCTTTAGCCTTCTCTGCCAAAGACTGCTGGTGCCTCACCGAACTGCAAATCCCAGGAATCCATAGGAAGGAGCCATGGCAAATAACCCAGTTTCAAACTGGATTATTTGTGTTGTGTGGATTTGGCCTTAGTTACATTTCTGTAACTAAGCAGCTGGTCTAGAAGGCGATGGATTACTGCATATTTCAGCAAAACTGCAAATATAGCTAACTAAATCTTTTGACAGTTCAAGAGAATAAAATTGCTTTCATCTAATTACTAAATTGGGGGGAAGTGAATTATGTGGTTCTCTGGCTATCGTTTGACTGCCAGGTCGCAGCAGCCCTCATCAGCATAGCCAATTGTGACATAACCAACTTGCACTAAAAGTGGAAAAAGTGAGCTCTAGTGAAGTATCTCTGAGAGAAAGTAGTTTACAATGAACTAGGATGCCAGCATCAAAAAGGTGCGCTTTTCTAAGACCACTTAAGGGCTTGTCTACACCAGCCAAATACCTTGGTTTGCAGAGCCTTGCAGTAAACAACGCAGGACATTTACCCTGATTTGCCCCCAGGAAGTCCAAATGATCCCTGGGGCAGATACAGGATTGGAATCCTGGAAAGCTGGGATAGGGCCCTTTACTGCATTTTAAGAAAATACCTGGTTTAATCTAGTATCACTGGATCAGGTCCCATATGTCCGTGGGAGCTTGTCCCAGAATTCTGCTGCTTGCTGCCGTTCTCAGCTCCCCGGTTCCCTCCCGGAAGCCAGGCAAGGGTCCTGTAACATGTGATTGAGGCTGGTCACATGCAGGGAGTTTTGGTCACATGTTGCAGGAACCCTGCCTGGCTTCCAAATTAGTGAGAAAATGGCAGTGGCAGTGGCATTAGTGATGAGCCAGCATCCTATTTGGACTCTGGCCCGTTTTCTGCAGATAATGAGTGGGTGGGGGGAACAGGCCAGCTCCAGAGGCAGGATACACTGGTGGGAAGCCAGTGTATCCTGCCTGGTATAGATGAGCCTTTAGTCCATGAGAACTGAGCAGAAAAGTCAATATTCAGGTACATGGACCCTGGGTGTGTTGGGGGGAGGCAGTGTAAAGTGAAAGTTCCCTCCATATTGGATTTGAAGAAACACAACCAATACTTGAGAGCAGACAACTCAAAACACCACCTATACTCCCAGTTTTCAGAGCACCACATTTATTAGCCATGAGCTGATACTGGTAATTTGATTCACAATGGAGGGGAGGGGGGGTTCTATGTAGCCTTCTTTAATTTCCTGAAATTCATACTCATTTATTGGCATTCTGTCTTCCAGGAAAATATCAAGGAAAAGTGTTCAGAAGTGCCACAGTTTCAGCAAAACTGAAGCACCAAGGAATTCATGATAATTTAAAGTGTTGATCTTCATCCTGCAGGAATATTTTATGTTCCTTGCTCGAGGGCAATTAAGATTATCCTATTCTTCATGATCTGAGATCTTCAAATGTTTCTTTCAATTCATTTACAGGTTTGTTTGTTTTTAAATAAACAACAGCAAAACAAAAAACAAAACAATGGCTTTTCGTGTTTTACTCTCCCTAGATCCAGCAACCCATACAGTGGACCTTGAAAATAGCTAACCCACTCTTGAGAGAACTGTGTCCTATGCCTATTAGGTTTCCGTGCAGATGGATTTGCTCCTTGTTGTTTTAGGATTTTCTTGTGCTGTGCTTTGTGTGTTTCTGCTGCTTACATTACTTGTCCAGCAAGAGTACCTCTTGTCTCTAAAGCATTTGTGAACCCTTCCCCTCTCCCATCCCATTCTTGGCTCTCCTGTATCCACTTCTGTCCACCCTTCTTTCCTTTGATTCTTTACAACTTTACCTTTTCTTTAATGCTCAGTGAGTGCATCCAGAGCCAAAGATGCCCCTGAATTGAACATTCATTGATCCCTTGTTTGGACAGATGGGGCAGTGCCCATGTAACCACCAACACCCTTCTCAACCAGCAGTGGAATGTAAGATATACTTTGTAAGCAAGATTGGGTAGCAAATTATGTGAGTGAGCTTCACCTCTGATGTCCCCTTGGCCCCACCTTCTGCCTCACAAGCTCCTTGGCTATGAGCCACCAATGGTCTAACATGCAAGGAAGAGCCACAGCAGGACTCATAGGGGGTGGTGCATTTATCTCCATGCATCCCATGCGGAATTAAAGGATCAAACTGGGGACCAAGGAGAATCCTCCCTACCAACATAGGACCAAAGGAAGTTGCCTTATGCTCAGTCTGATGACCAGACCATTGAAACGATCCCAGTTTAACCCAGTACTATCCACATTTACTGACAATGCCTTGTTGTTGTTATGTCCCTTCAAGTTGTTTCCAACTCATGGCGACCCTAAGGCAAACCTATCACAGGTTTTCTTGGCAAAATTTGTTCAGAGCGGCTTTGTCTTTGCCTTCCTCTGAGGCTGAGAGAGTGTGACTTGCTCAAGGTCACCCAGTGGGTTTCCATGACTGAGCAGGGATTCCAATCCTGATATCCAGAGTTGTAGTCCAATGCTCAAACCACTGTACCACATTGGCTCTCAAAAACAACAACAACAGTCCTACTTTTTTTTTTTTTTTTTGCACTTGCATTTGCAATACATTGCTTTATTTCTACGGTGCTGGATCTAAATTTAATCATGCTTAGGGACAGACCCACTAACATCAATGAAGTTTGTCATGACTTTTTTATCCCTCCGGTTACAAAATGTCTACACTAAGTATGATTAAGTCTAAATCCAACCCATTGCATTTTAATGTGTTTTATGGTATTGTGGTTGTAAAGGGTTATAAAACACCTCTATCTACTGTATAGACTTAAAGTGTGGCACGTTAAGTTTTCTAGCAACAAATAACTTCTGGCCTGTGGTACAAGACACAACTACAAACTGAGGTCATACAGCTCTGTAACTATAATAGTAACTATGGAGATTTTCACAATGGGGCCAAATGCCCTGTTTCTGCTCCGTAAACCCCTCTCCCGTCCCTGCTAAGGGATTAAGGAAAATGTTTGCAAATTTACCTTAATCCCGCAGCAGGCACATCCTCCCTCTCCCCTTAGCTTCACTGCTCTAAATGCAGATGCTATAAAGCTGCTTTTACAGCAGTGAAGCCAAATCCCGCTCATTCTCACGAGAGAACAGCTGCACAGGAAATTCAAAAATAACCCCCCCCCAAAGTAAAAACCAAAAGCAAAGTACAATTTAAAAAAAATACAGGTAACCCGGGGAGGGGAGGAAAGGGGGCCACTTACCTGGGTGTCCCGTTCCTGCCCAGAAATGTCCAGAATGGACCTCCCCCCCTCCAGCTGCCATCATGGGAGAGGAACGGGACACCTTTCAGACCACCTGTGATTCCATTACTACAACGGAATGGGTGGTCATTAACGACCTCTCCCTGTAATTGAAATATCACGGGGAGAAAACAGAATAGTCTGAGGGCACAGAAGGGGGTGAACATCGTCTGAAAGAAAAATCTTTCAGCGACCCTGTTCTGTGCCTGCAATGGAACATATAGCTTGTGTGAAAATCTCCTAAAACAGTTATATCACAGAAGCAACAAAGTTATTCCTCTTTATATTATGATCATAATATAAGTTATGCCTTAGTTATTACTAAGAAAGGATTCATTGCCAGTAACTCATTATTTGTAACTAGTTACTGATAATCTCTTCAGTTAAGATAGTACTCTTAACAATATCCTTTATTCTAAATATTATGTAGACAATCCTTTTCGCACATTTTTCAGAGGTACGTATAATAGTTTAGAGCCCTTACACAACTGATGAGTGTTCAATAATGCTTCTTTAAAGGAAAGGAAAGACAGCAACAGCAATAGAGACTACTTTCATATCCATAGCAACTCTACCACTGCTCATCATTAAAAGGACCGTGTGTAGCCAAAAATAGCCTTATATTCCCAGAAATATCCAGTCAATATATGATGGAAGCCACTGCCACAAGATGCTGAGGAATGGGGTGTGGATCAGAGATGAGCTGCTGAAGGACAACATCATATGTGTAGTGCAAAAACCACCTAAGCTAATGTGCTGCTCTTAGGGCAGAGTTGGGCAACTGTGCTGCATCTGAAGGCCAATTGTCTCCCCTAGGGATCCTCTGAGGGCTACACAGACTACCCAAAGTTAAAAAACAAAAACAAAACCTAATTCTGTTTTTTTAAAAATAGTGATGGACTCTTGTATAAGGAGTCATACATCTGACATGTAGCTACATCTCCTTAGCTATGCTCTTGGTTTGTTTTGGTGGTGCTGATGTGCCTTCAAGTCATTTTCAATTTGTGGAGACCCTAAAGCAAACTTATCATGGGGGTTTACCTGGCAAGATTTGTTTGGAGGAGATTTGCCATGGCCCTCATCTGAGGCTGAGAGAGTATGACTTGACCAAGATCACCTAGTGGGTTACAATTGCTGATCAGGGATTCAAACCCTGGTCTCCTGGAGACCTAGTCCAACATTCAAACATGACACTATGCTGGGTCTCCTGGTGCTACCCCTCAAAACCACCTTTTAAGAGATGTGTTGCAAGGACATTGTCTGCAGGGACCTCCTGAAGACCCTTGGAGGTGCCTGCAGATACCTGTTGCTGCACATCCAGCTCCAGGAAAATAGTTGCTTGCTTTTCCACTGATCCCCCAGCAATCCAACAAAGAAATGTCTGTGCTGGGTTGGGCTGCATCATTTGAAAGGTCGGTATGGCAATGACTGAGGAGTGAACAGAGCTCCATTCACCTCCTCGGCTGAAATCCTGTGGATTCTCGTGAGAATACCTAGCAAAAACAAAAACAAAAAGAACACTCAAAAAGTTTTTTTAAAAAACCACACAAACACACTTAAAAACTTCCAAGTAAACAGGGGAGGGTCATAAAAAGGGCATTACCTACCTGGATGTCGTGATCTCATCTGGAAGTGTTCTCGCCATTGACGCTGCATTCACGCGAATACAATGGTGCAAAGTTTCAAATGTCAGCAATGCCGGCACACAAGCGCCATGGGGATCAGTTGACGGCTTGAACCATCAATAAAAAAAATATGCTATTTAACATGATCCCAAAAGGGTGATATGTGGTACACGCACCCTTTTGCAAACATTAGGCGTCCTATGATGTCTTATTTGCGTGGTCCATAGTCCCCTTCTCATGTCTGCTGAGCAAACAGACTTGCACCCTGGTGTCATATCTCTGGGCTTGGAGGCTCACTATCACCCCTAGGGGGACTCAGAGTCTGCTGAGATGCTAGCAAACTCAAATCCAGAGGGATACTTACATAACTTCCAGGGTTGAGGATGTAGCTCTCCCACAACCTCAGGCTGTAAAGTTGACTCCTCTGTGCAGAAATAAGCATGCTTTCTTTAGGAGTCCAATATCAGCAGAGCTGACCAGCATCTAGCAAGGCTAGATGTCACAAAGGCCTGGCTCTGACAGATTTTGGAAAGGACATTAGTTCTCCTTCCAAGGGAAGAAGCAATACCTACTGCACTCCAAGATTCTAACATTCCTTTCTGTTCTTACGTCCCTATTTACCTGTCCTTTGGTTCTTCTGTACCTGGATTGATATAGAATTAACCATGTATTTGTGCTGTCAGTCTTCCTGCCCCCCCCCCAACACAAATGAAGGCCTGCAGACTGACCAGGACACTCAAGGCATGCAAGAGTCAAGCTGTTATCTGAGAGGGGTGTGTGTGTGTTCTCTAGCTTTTCACACCATGACATCCTGCTTTACTGCTTGGTTATATACAGCAGCTTTACTAACCTGATGCCTTTCATCAGTGGTCTACTACAACACCCATGACTGATGAAGGGAGTTGTAGTACAACATCATGATGGGGATGATATTTGCAATACATTATACAAGTAGTGTTGGGGGTGGGCAACTCTACAAAAGGCAGGGACCCATGTTCACCTTCCTCACACGCTCCAGCAGGCTGCATCCATAGGGATGAAATTTTTCACTAAGTTTCTTCTGAAAGGAAGCAACAAGTAATTTTAGTCATTTCCTTCCTACTGTGAGAGAGTCTTTGAAAACCATACAGTTTTCAAAGCTTATTTGCAATTCAGGTTTTATTCTGTGCAAAATTCACACTTGATTGTTTTGAAGAGAAAACAGAATTTTCTGCATAGAAAACAGTGGTTTCTGCACAAAAATAATATTTCTACCCAGAAATAATACATTTTGTGCAGAAAAAGCTATTTCCTGCACAGAAAATGCTGTTTTCTATGCAAATCAACCACATGTGAATTTTCTTCAGAATAAGTCACCAATACAGCATTTTCTGCACAGGAGACAACACTTTCTGTCCAGAAAACAGCATTTTCTGTCAGAAAGTAATATTTCTACACAGAAATATTTTGTGTTTTCTGCACAGAAAATGCTGTTTTCTGTGCAAAGCCACCATGTGTGAATTTTGTGCAGAATAAGTCTTGAACTGTGAAGATTCTTGTCAGCACTTACCCAAACTTGAAAAACATGTTTTTCTCCCATCTTATGAAGATTTTTTAATATTCCTTCCATCCCCTTCCATGCACAAAACCCACATAGTAACACAATGGATTTTATCACATGAAGCTGAATTTGCAGAATTACGCTGGTATAGTAACAGTAATGACTTTTTGTTATCGCACAATATCATTTTTATTCCATGGTTGGTGAGTGCTCCAACCATTACTGGCATACATTTGCATGAGCTGTTAATATCCTGGTACTGATGAGCATGTGATAATTCAGTCCTACTGTAGTTCTGATATTAAAGTGTGAATGGGCATTCCCTCTTTTCCCCTCCCCATTCCCAATTTGAACACATAATTCAACTTCCAGTGAAGAGGGCCTCCATGACACCTTTTTAATGAACCATTGCCTTTTCTTGGTACTTTTTTTTTCTTTGTTTAATTGTTAATTTGTTAATTTCTTTATTTATTCATTTGTTGTTGTTGTCTAATTGAAGTGGTGTCTTCTCACAATAACAACCAAAACTGTGTTCTTGCAAAATTGTGGAAGGGGGAGATTTTTTTTTAGAGGCACATGCCTGGGTCATTTTGAAGTGGCAATGCAGTGCTGTTCCAACACAATGTGGAAACAAGTATTGCAATAGCACAAGCTTCAATCCCATTCTTAAACTACTAGTAGAGGTTCGTGTGATATTCCATTACAATTACTTTTGTGCAATTGCAGCAAAGTGTGAAAATGAATGTAATCATGCCACTATGTTTCTGGTTTCTTCAATTGCAGAATTACAGTGTTTATACATGCTCATGTGCTAATATCCAATGACAATACTGGCTTTGTTTCTGGCCATTTGGGGAACATTTTTCTAGGGTTCATTACATGGTGATTTGAGGGCAAAAAATAGGCCAGATTTTTTTAAAAATTGGTGTCCAGAGGCTTGCAAGGGTGTCCAGGAAGACATCAAGGGGTGCAAAGGGGGACTTAGAGGGTGCACTTCCCTTCACCCTATAGTAAATCAACACTAGTGACTGCTAGCATATGATGATCATAGAACTACTATATAAAGAATACATTAGCACAAACTATGGAGCCTTTCACTAGCGGATTCAAATTTTAAATCTTTTTTTATAGCACTCAATATTTTATACATGCCGGTATATTGTTTAGAATGTTGTTTTATGTTTTTAGATGCCTGTGTGCACACTTTTTTTTCCAGCCAGAAGCTTTTGCCTGTGAGTGGGCATATATCCTGTGGTAACACAATCATGGCAGGAGTTGCGAGTCTCCCTTTGAATTCATGTACAAATAAGCTTCAACTAGCAGTGATGTTGTGATGGGACAAAGTGGCTTTTTGGTACCCCAGCTCATTATAGTTTCATATTGCTCCCCTAAACCTGCTCATGAAGGGGACGCTGAAGGTTGTGTCACAGAGACACACACCCTACACATAGGCTTATCTGTTGGCAGCTGTGAAGTAACAGATTGGGAAACCAGGTTCCTGCCCATTACAGCCTTTCTATTGTCCTAAGGGTTTTACTGGTCTTTGACTGTAATAAATATTTACTTACTTGTCCTAAGGGAAACATCAAGGCTGGCAGTTGCACCACTTAATGTTATGAGGGGGTCAAGTTCTGGTGGTCACTTGGGAAGAGATGACCAAGGACAACTCCCCACTCCCAGAACTGGAGCCAGGCTTGCATTCTTTGCTACAGCAGCACTGACTTTTTGTCATGTACTGACCAAAGGGGGGGGGGACCCAAACTTTCATGGGCCTCATATTGCTCTTTAGAATCCTGGTGTTTGTAGTTTGATGAGGCACCAAAGAAGCTCTCTGCCTGAGAATTCTAACCTGCAAATCCCAGGATTCAACAGGCTGGAACCATGGTAGTTAAAGTGGAATCATAACACTATGGAGATTTTCACACGGCTAAAATATCCCCCGGAGAAATCAGGACAGAAATATTTCTGTCCCGGAAGCAGCGCTGCGGCTCGCACGCCCAGTTCCCTCTCCCGATATGCCATCGTCCTCACGCTGTGTTTTTTCTTCCCTCTTCCATAATATTTTATTAACGGCGAACTCCCGTTAGTAAGATATTACGGAAAAGGGAAGAAAAAACACAGTCTGAGGACGACGGCATATTGGGAGAGGGAACTGGGCGTGCGAACTGTGGTGCTGCTTCCGGGACAGAAATATTTCTGTCCCGATTTCTCTGGGGGATATTTTAGCCGTGTGAAAATCTCCTATAACTGAGTTGTGTGAAAGTGCCCCAGAACTCCTAGGGCAGTCCAGATCCCTTAGAGCACATGTTCCTTTTAAATTATATCTCTGTGATGTGGAATGAAAATGAAGGTTAGTGTGGTTGGATCCTGCATGAATTTACTGTTGCTAAAAGACTTCTGTGCCAAGGCTGGAATAATAAACACTCATCCTCTATTGTTCAATGGTCAGAAGACCTCACTTCTTTAGCTAAGCATGAATGCGTATTTTATAGATGTCAGTTTCAAGAAAACACATTTTAAAAAATATAATCAGTTTGTTCTATGTACTCCTCCATACTCTTGTTGGTTTTTCAACAGTTTTCCTCCTTTTTTCTTCATTCTTTTTTTGAGATTATTTTTTATTAAATTTTAACACAAACAATCTAACTTAGAATAAAGATAATATAGGACTTTTTCAGACGGTACTTACCGTGCTAGGAGGTCTTGCGAGAGGTGCGGTGCTGTCACGCGGCAGGGGGTCCATTTTGGACACCACCATCCCTCTTCCGAAATCATCTGTTTCACTTCCGTGAAGGACTGGAAATGGCCGTGCCATATTTTGCCAGATTTTATTCACAGAAGTTGCCCATAATTAAAATATGGCGCGGCCGCTTCCAATCCTTCATGGAAGTGATACAGATGATTTTGGAAGAGGGACAGTGGCATCCGAAACAGACCTCCTGCTGCGCGACAGCGCCATGCCTCTCGCGAGACCTCCTAGCACAGTAAGTACCATCTGAAAAAGTCCAAAGAATCAAAGCTAAAGAAACCAGAGGTGATGGGCGAGGGGAGACGAAAAAGAGTGAGGGAAAGAAAGAAAAGAAACGGAGAGCTGAGAGATAGAAAAAATAAAAAAGACATACAACTAATACACAGTAAGCCTCCCCCTTGCCCATCCTCTTTCTTTCTTCATGTTGGTAATCATACTTTGAAGATCCAACTTAAAAAAAACTATGATAAAGTCCATTGGACAGGCATTCATAAACAAAGCTGGAGAGCTGAAATACAAGGCAGTGCTTTGAATGAAGTATGAAGGATTCAAGATCATCACAAAAGGTTTCTTTAGGTTTTTTGATAGCAGAGTGATTACACAGGGTAGATGGAAATTCCTCATCAATGGCAATACAGTTCAAGAGAGGAATGAACTGAAGAGAATTTTTTTTCCAAAAAAGCCGTGTGAATTTTTTTCCAGTTCAAAAAAACTGGTTAGTGTAGATTCATCCAAAGATCAGAATTCCAGGAATGTTCAGCATTCTTCCATAACATTTTCCTGAAATTCAATGAAATTAAGGTCAGTACAAGGAACTGCAGGGAAAAGAGACAGAAGATTCTGGGTTCAGTTACATGGCAGTTTTTATTGCGATAGTTGGCACTTTAGTGCTTTTTCGCACCAGTGCCAGATAGTTTACATGATCTAGTGAGAAATCGGTTGCTCCGTTTCTTTTTCCACTTTGCAGTTCACACAGGCAAAAGTGAGGGTGTGGCCTCCCAAGCACATCTGGGGGAAGATGCTGGGAAGATGAGAGGGAGGGAGGGAAAGAGAGAGAGAGAGAGAGAAAAACAGTGCTGGGATCTTTCCGTTCTCTGATTACCAGAGGAATGACTGCTAAGTTTTCATGCCTTAGCAAGGAGTGCTCCCTTTTCTTCCCAAAACGAGAAGGTGGGAGGAAAGAGACAGCCTTTCAGCTCTGAGGAGCCATCCCCCCACCAAACCCCCCTTCCCCTCACCCACTCTCCTCTCTCTCTCTCTCTCTCTCACACACACACATACACACACAGAGAGAGAAACGGGATCAGAGGAGTGTGAGGGAGTGAACAGCTGGAGGAGAAGATCGCTAATCAATCTCCCTCCCTCCCTCCCTCCCTCCCTCCCTCTCTCTCACACACATACACACACTCAACTGCAGCAGCCAAGAAACCCGGAAGGCAACAACAGTGGCTGGATCTTTTCATTTGAGGCTCCTCCATCTCTTACAAGTCCACCCGCTCCATGGTCAGTCCAACCAATCACAGCTCAGCTCTGCTGTTGTTGTTTCAGGAAGATTGCTGGTAATTCACACAGACTTTTCCGAAATGGTAGTTCATACAATCGATAATGTGCTAAGTCACGCTACTTTTCAAAAAGTCGGGAAAAGTTCTGAAATCCTTTATTATGCTACTTATGGGTTTTTGTGCCCCTGCCTTCTGAAAGAGGTGATTTTGTGCCGCAATGCGTGTAAACAATTAGGAATCTTAGTGAATTCTTCTCGGTTTTTTTCCATCGTGTAACCAAGACCTAAAGAGTACCCAAGAGGGAATACTTTTTGGGAATCACAAGCATTATTCAGCAGTCTGCCCCTGCCAACAGTTTAAGATTGCCCCATAGTAAACAAGTATAAAAAGATTAGCTTTGCCTTATCTGTGTGGCTTGGCTCACTTAGCTAAACCATCAGAAGAGATTGCTAGTGTGAAGTGACTTGGGCAAACTATATTAGCATTAATCTACATGGCATACTGACATGTGGGTGCATGTAAGTATATAGAGAAAGCTGTGGTAGGACAGAGGGCTGGACACCTTAAGAGCATCCCTTTAAGACTATTGGATCCCTATGCTAAAACAATATTTTAACACCAAACAATTCTAAATAAAGTTAGATGCATGGAGATTCTGAGATCCTGACTCTAATTATCACAAAAACTATGCAAGAAAATTGGACAAAATTAGAATTACCACCAGGGTAAACAGTCCATCTTTTTCATCTTTTGAAAATTTGTCTGCACAGTCTTTCAATTGAATGGCAGGATGTATCCCAAGATTTGAATATTTTCTAAGTTCTCCTTTGAAATCAGAATCATTTCCATAAAGCAATGCAGAAACAACATTTTCAACAGGATTGCATAGATCAGAAACTAGGAGAAAGCAGAAGAAAAAACAAAATGTAGTATTTTTAACACATTTTATTAAAACATGTTAATGTTTTCTTAATAACTGCATAAAAATGCTTGGAAGCACTATGACTCATCTTAGTTCTTATCAAGTTTGTATCTCACATGCTCCATAAGAAGTCTGTAGGAAAACACTTACTAGTACTGATACTACGGACTTTATCAGACCAGGCAAATATGAAGTCATAAGGATGCCTAATGATCGCAAAAAGGCGCGCGTACCAGACGTTGTCGTCCTTTCGCAATCATGTATTGTAAATGAGGTTTACTTTTTAATTGATGGCCCAAACCATCAATAGATCTCCCATTCCGCTTTTCTGCTGGCATTACCGTCGTTTGAATCCTCACGTCATTGTGCTTATGTGAATGCAGCATCAATGGACAAACACAAACAGCGTCAATGGTGAGATCACAACAGCCAGGTAGGGGACGCTCTTTTTATGACACCCCCCTCATGTACTTGGGACTTTTAAAGTGTGTTTTAGTTATTTGCTCTACTTTTTGAGTCTTTATTTTGTTTTTGTTTTTGAATTTCCTACGCTAATGTCTTCTTGCGAGAATCAGTGAGATTTCAACCTCGGAAGTAAACAGAGCTCCATTTGTGCTCTGTTACTGCCAGGGAAGCCTCATTGATGCTGGAAGGTAGGGGAGGTTCTTTTGCTGGCATAAAAACACCACCATTTATGCCAGCAAAAGAACATTAAGGGTGGTGTTGGTCTGATAAAGTCGTAGGAAAGTGTGGTGTTTAATGCTCTATTCTATGGATGCTTCTAAACAAAGTTTTTAAAAATCATGCAATCACTTTACCTTATTCACAAAATTTTATAGGATTCTAGATGACTAGTTGCAAATTGTAACCCTATCATTTCCTACAGCTGTTTGGATCTTCAGTTTATGTTTACACACACACACACACACACACACACACTCCATTAAGGAGAAGAGAGAATTGCTGAACAATGTCTTTCAATGGTTACTGTTGAGAGTTCTCCACCTGGGTGCACTGCAGGTTAGGGATACAATTCTTTGCTAACGTTCATCTTGAAGTAAACAAGGAGTAATTTTAGCGATTTTCTACTCCCTTTGAAAAGATTTATTCTGTGTAAAATTTGGGACTTACTCTGTGCAAAATTTGCATGTCGTATTTTTTGTGCAGAAAACAGCATTTTATTTTAGAACAGCCATGTGTGATTTGGCATAGAACAAGTCTCAAACTCCAGAGATTCACCTCAGTCCAGGATTCTTCTCATCAGGGTTGATCAACACTTGAAAAACACATTTTTACAATGTTTTTCAATTCTGGGGGGAATGTTCTTTCCATCTCTAGTGCTGGTTTGCATGCCAGCACCGTCCTGAGAGTGCTATACATTGTACGAAGCATCTGTTAAATTTGGCATGCAGTCACGAACTTTCAAATAATTCACTTTCTCATAGAATCATAGAATCATAGAATTGCAGAGTTGGAAGAGACCACGAGGGCCATCCAGTCCAACCCCCTGCCATGCAGGAAATCACGATCAAAGCATCCCCGACAGATGGCCATCCAGCCTCTGTTTAAAGACCTCCAAGGAAGGAGACCCCACCACGCTCCGAGGGAGTGTGTTCCACTGCCAAACAGCTCTGACTGTCAAAAAGTTCCTCTTAATGTTGAGGTGGAATCTCTGTTCCTGGAGCTTGCATCCATTGCTCCGTGTTCCAGTCTCTGGAGCAGCAGAAAACAAGCCTGCTCCATCCTCAACGTGACACCCCTTCAAATACTTAAACAGGACCATCATATTGCCTCTTAATCATCTTTTTTCCAGGCTAAACATACCCAGCTCCCTAAGTCTCTCCTCATAAGGCATGGTTTCCAGACCTTTCACCATTTTAGTTGCCCTTCTTTGCACACGCTCCAATTTGTCCATATCCTTTTTGAATTGTGGTGCCCAGAACTGGACACAGTATTCTAGGTGAGGTCTGACCAAGGCTGAATAGAGTGGCACTATTACTTCCCTTGATCTAGACACAATACTGCTATTGATGCAGCCCAAAATCGCATTGGCCTTTTTAGCTGCCGCATCACACTGTTGACTCATGTTCAACTTGTGGTCTACTAGGACTCCTAGATCTCTTTCCCATGTAGTCTCATTCAGCCACGTCTCCCCCATCCTATATCTATGCATTTCATTTTTTTTTGCCCTAAGTGCAGTACCTTACATTTCTCCGTATTGAATTTCATTTTGTTAGCTTTGGCCCAGCTCTCCAGTCTATCTAAGTCATTTTGAATTTTGATCCTGTCCTCTAGGGTATTAGCTACTCCTCCCAATTTGGTGTCATCTGCAAATTTGATAAGTATGCCCCTGATCCCTTCATCCAAGTCATTGATAAAGATGTTGAATAGTACTGGGCCCAGGATCGAACCTTGTGGCACGCCACTGGTCACATCTTTCCAAGATGAAGAGGAGCCACTGCTGAGCACCCTTTGGGTTCGGCCGGTCAACCAATTACAAATCCATTGAACAGTTAACTTGTCTAGCCCACATTTTACAAGCTTGTTTGCAAGAATGTCATGGGGAACCTTGTCAAAAGCCTTACTGAAATCAAGGTATACAATATCCACAGCGTTCCCTTCATCTACCAAGCTGGTCATTTTATCAAAAAAAAGAGATCAGATTAGTCTGGCATGACTTGTTTCTCTGAAACCCATGTTGACTTTTTGTGATTATGGCATTGCCTTCTAAATGTTCACAGACTCTCTGTTTAATGATCTGCTCTAGAATCTTCCCTGGTATTGATGTCAGACTAACTGGATGATAATTGTTGGGATCTTCTTTTTTTCCCCTTTTTGAAGATTGGGACGTTTGCCATCCTCCAGTCTGCCGGGACTTCTCCTGTTCTCCAGGAGTTCTCAAAGATTATTGCCAATGGCTCTGAGATTACATTCGCCAGGTCTTTTAATACTCTTGGATGTAGTTCACCTGGTCCCGGAGATTTAAATTCATTTAGATTAAGAAGGTATTCCTGTACTACCTCTCAATGCTGAATCAGCCAAAAACAAGAGGCTCCACATCAGTTATCTAAACTCTCTCTGAACAGGTTATCTGGGTTTGTCAGGAAATCTAGAGGTCACTACAGAGCAAAGATGGGGACCTGTGACCTTACAAATGCTGCGGGACTGATGCTTTCAGGGGCTATAGCCAGAGTAGTCATTGTTGTGGGATGAGGGGAACTACAGTTCAGCTGCCTCTGGGTGTATGTTCCCCAGCCCTGATTCACGAGAATTTATACTCTTGTTCTGAAAATAGGTGAATCACTAAATTCTCTTAAACAAATAAGTTATTTTTTCCTTCAGAAATTTGGGCTTGTACTACTACCAATTCTGAAACATTGTCACCTGCCCGTTACTTGCACTTCTTTTTCTCCAGTGATTTCTCTTAGCCCAACTGTTCTTCTAAAAAGCTGACAAAGACAGACATTTGGGCATCAGCATTTTGCCTTGCCGAGCTTCTTCAGTGAAGGGGACTGTTTGTACCTCTAGTTGACACCTGGCATTTTCCTTCACACAAGCTGTCCTCCTGGCTAATTTGTGTCAACAGAGTGAGTGAATTTGTCAGTCACAGATGCAGCAGCTCCAATGGGTGGGAAAGGTTTTACAGAAACTGCGGCCAGATCTCTCTGCAATTGTCTTGCTGGGAAATGCTGCTCCAATGCAATATTGTCTTCACATCCACTCTTCCCATTTGCTATTAGAGCCATGAGGGCTTTAGGCAGTATAAAGCTTTCCTGTGCATGCCTAGTCTGTTTCCCACTGCCTCTCAAGCTTTCCGCATTGTAGATTGTAATGCACGGACATCAATAAACCATATATCTTGGCAACCAGAAACTCCATTGTGACCCAAGAAACTTCCAGATGTCTCACATAGGGACTTCTCCCATCTCCTTCTCTTCCTTCTCTTCTCTATTCTAGCTCCCAAGGTGATGAGTCCCAGTTCTGTTGAGCTATTCCTCTACCCAAAATTTCCTCTCTGTGAGTTAAGACTTAGGCAACCCAAACATGTATAGAAAGTATGATGACATGCAGTTAGTAAATATTTCAGCTATATAGCTTCTGCCTATTTGCCTTGTATTTATTGAAGTCAGTCTCAGAGGGATGTGTAGGAACATGCAGAGCATTTCTTTGCAAACTCTGCTAAAGGAGACTGGCTCTTAATTTAGCCAGTCCTCATCTTTTCCCAAAAGGATTGGTGAACTACTCCAGTCTTACATGTCCCATTCACATGCTACACTTGCCAACTTGCTACATTTGCTACACTGTACAGCTGAGTAGAATGATGCTCTCTGCACAGAGAGTTGGATACCTCATGCTGTGGTGTTACTAAGGCCAGTGTCACCCTTTCCTCTGACAGTGTCACCTGGTGTGGTTCAGCTTCTCCACGCACCCTTAGTGCTGCCACTGACCTCATGTGTCTTGATTTGGAAGTTAAGTTTCCCAGAGGGTCTACTGTTTCTAAGTAATTTCTCTGAGAACACCAGATTATTCTTTTCTTCTTAAAAATACTTTATTTATTAAATTGAAAAGCATAAATAACATCAAGCAAAATTAACAGTAATCCCTGGATGGCCATCTGTCGGGAATAATTTGATTATGTGTTCCTGCATGGCAGGGGATTGGACTAGACGGTCCTTGTGGTCTCTTCCAACTCTATGATTCTATGATTCTTTCCTTATTATCCCTGCCCCCTTCAACAATTAATTCTACAAGAACAAAAAGTAAAGAAAGGAATGGTGTAAAATTAATTCTTGTCCAGACCTCCCACTTTCATATAAAATACAAAATTATAGTAATAGAGTCCGTAATACGATAAAAGAGTCCAAATTATCAAAATTAGTCCTTCTCCTTCAAAGTGCACTTATTTTGCCATTCTACCCTGTATTTATCTATAACACTAGTATCTGTGTTTTCAATGTTAACATATTGAATAAACAGGAACCAATTTAAGTAAAATGCATCTTGTTTAATTTTTCCCTTACTTAATAAGATATTATGGGGCATAATAACTATAAGCCATATCATTTTATACCATACAGATAGTAAATAATTGTGACCATAGGTTTTCCGTGAGTTTTTTCCAGGCTGTGAGGCCGTGTTCTGGGAGAGTTTATTTCTGACGTTTTGCCTGCATCTGTGGCTGGCATCTTCAGAGAATGGTTGGGTAGGAGTGTGTGTGTGTGGGGGGGGGGTTATATACTGTGAGCCCCTTTCCATCCTTCAGATATTAGCAATTGAGATGCCACAATGCAAAATATTGCAAAACAGACTGTAACTACCTCCTTCAAAAAGACCTAATAGTCATAGCTTAGGATCCTTCACAACTGGCACCTTCAGTATAAAGCAAAGTTCTTGAATAATTAAATCCCAGAAGAAACGATCAATTGCACAGTCCCACTACAAATGCCAGTAGGTGCCCCTAGAACCACACCCCCTCCAACAAAGTCCTGATCCTGCACCTTTAATTCTGAAGATCTGGAGTGATGTCCTATACCATTTGAGTCACAATTTTAATGAATTTTCCTGAATATGGACTGAAACCAATTGAAATGGGTTTTGGTACCAAATTTTGGCCCAGGTTGCATCTTGTATGACTTCCTGCAAGTCTGAGTCCCAGAAAACCAGATTATATTATTTAATTTGTGTTTCTTCAGTGGATTTTAACCAAGAGCCATTCTGGATACTCACCAGAGGAGGAATAACAGGCCAGGGTGATGAACAGAAGAACAAGTGCCAGCCTCATGGTGAAGGACAGCCCTCAATCTGAGCTACAAGCTGCAGTGAAAGTCCTTGAGATGCTTTGCAGCACAGCTGAGACACAGAGAGAGAAGATGCAAGAAGAGCTACTCCACCCACAATATGACATCGAAGGATGTATGACCTTACTCTCATTCCCTTTCTTCTGTAGAATCCCAAGGCAAGCAATAGGTGGATGAGAGAGAGGCATCCTCCCATTGGTTTGTGTGTCTTGAAACCTTTTACAGTTGGTCCTCCACATTTACAGGTTCAACTTTTGTGGATTTGATTATTTGCTGCCACCTCCACTGCTGCCCTGAGCCATTTTTAATAGGAACTGCAAGCCTCGTGAGACTGAGAGAGTCTGCAAAGCACGGTGAGGCTTGTAAGTCTCTATTTTAAAATGGTGTAGAGCAGCAGCGGAGGTGGCAGCAAACCCTGCCAGCCACCTGTTTCTCCCTTACGAAGGAACCCCATCACCTCAAAGGCATCCACAACGGGTTGAATCTACGGATTATAGGACTTTATCACACTACACTGTTATAGTGCTATTATTCCACTTTAACTACTATGGCTGCCTCTTTTGGAATTCTGGGGTTTGTAGTTTAGTGAAGCCTAAGAGCTCTCTGGCTGAGAATGCTAAATGCTCCTTCCTAAACTGCAAATCCCAGGATTCCACAGGAGGCAGCCAGAGCAATTAAAGTGGAATAATAGCACTATAACAGCATAGTGTGGTTGGGTGGAGCCTAGAGATATTTACAGTTTTTCACATTCATGAGGGTCTTGCTCCCCTAACCCCAGCAAATGTGGTGGGCCAACTATAATCCTACCTTAAGTAGATAGAGGGTTGTTTCACATATTGCAAATCCAGCAGACACCACATGGGTTACCATGAGTTACTTTTGCTACAGGTGGCCTCTTTTCTGTGTAATTCCCAGAAATAATGAGGTTATTTTTGTTTGAACCTTGTAAAGTAGAATACTTACATCAATTTAAATTGATAAAGCTTAGAGCACTGTGAGGCTGTGCTAAAGATTCAGTTTTTAAAAGACCCAAAGACAGATGATGTGCTTTAACTATCCACACTAGTTTAGGCATATTGCTACCTGAGTATTTTGATAGGATTAAGCATTCATTCTCATCTGAAGTTACCAAGAGCTTAATCTGGAGAATATCAATACAGTTATGAAATGTAATAAGACTGAAATGAGAGGCGGATCTGGAAAGAAATGCTAGAATCATTTTGGGGAATGTATAATAGAATGCCTCCCCATCAAACAGTGAATAATTATAATAATAAATGCCATATCTGGGTATAATTTACCTTTAGGGCCTCTTTTAATTCATGCTTAAAAGAAAATGGCTATAGGGTTTACATTTGTGTAGAGAGGCAGTGTGATATAGTGGTCTGAGTGTTGGACTAAGATTCTAGTAAACCAGGGTTCAAAACCCTGCTCACCCATGTAAATCCAGTAGGTGGCTTTGGGCAAGTCACACTCTCTCAGCCTAGGAGAAAGGCAAGCTCAAACCTCCTCTCAATAAATCTTGCCAAGAAAACACTAGTATAGGGTCACCAGAAGCCAGAGCTGACTTATAAGCACACAACAACAAGTCATATAAGTGACACCATGCAATTTTGTGTGCGTAGGTCATACATAGTTTATTGCAGTGTTATTTGCTGGATGTGTTTTTTTTCAGTACCTCCCTTGTTCACTTCTCCAATAACCTCCAGAAATACCTTGCTGGGAAGAGAGGGCAGTTGGACACCATTATACCTACCTGCATGTCAGATGTGTATTTCCACCCTGAGATAAAACTTATTGTTTCTCCCAGTGCAAACTTTAAAACAGGTGGAACCAAAACCTTTCAAATTGTTTCAGTTTAATTAAAGCACTTGCTGCCCAGGATGAATAATTGCTATAGGCTATGTGTGAACTATTAAGCATGCCAAAACAATAAATTAAAGAAAACACACCCGAAGCCAAGTTAACAGCTCATCAAGAGAATAAACCACAAGTAAACAGTAAAAGAAGAAAAGTAAATCTCTTCATGATCTAAACAATTTAGAAATAAAATCCATTTCAGGAAAGCTTTCCATAGGCTTCTTTCCCTCTTAAAATCACCTAAGGCTGTACTGATCATTGGGGAACTGGCCTTCTGTGGAATTCTCTCTTGCTTTCCCATGGAATGGAATAAACAGCTGTTTCCCCCAGAGCTTTGCAAGTTCTCTCAGGTTAAATCAAAAGATCGCTCTATTGCACCCTGGACATAATTTTTTGAAAAAAGTTTGGTGGCAGCAAATTGAAGTAAGTACAAACGTGAGTAAATCACTTGTGGCCGCCATCTTGCATGCGAAGCTTATGGGGGCAAAAACATTGGTAAGACAAATCACAGCTGCTGCAAAATGCCATTACCGTGGGGCACCCCATGTCTCCCCCTCATCTCCTAGAGGACTTGCCTTTCTCCTGCACAGCTGCCAGTTCAGGGTCACTTACTAGCTGGTGGAGAGCAGGGGCCATCAGGAACCATCTGGTTTTGTGTCTATAGCCAGACACAGAATGGCAACATCATCTTCTGAGACCTGTGGAAGGCCCCCAACAAGTTCAGGAAGATATTATAGGCACATAGCCAGATTCTTCCCTGTCAATTTCCAGTCTCCATCAGCCACAAAATGGCCATGGAGGGGGCCCCTGCAGGAGGAAGGTGAATCCTGCAGGGCTTTTAGTTATTGTGTGAGGGAGACAGTGAATTCCTTCTTCTGCAACAACCAAAAAGCTTCCATATGCAGTCCTAACTTCCTATGACTCCTGCATATGTCATTGGTAGGATGCCATTTTCTATTCTGTTCCCATTTACCTGTATTCAAGCTCAGTGTAGTGCTATATTCATCAGCAACACACTTGCTGATGAATGAGAGAAAAGGCCATGCTGAGTAGGAAGCAAGCAAGCAAACAAACAAACGAACAGGCAAATAGGCTATGCTGAAGGAACTTTTAATTAACATTACTGTAACTTTGGCTGAATAAAGTAAAGTCTATTCAGCAAATGTGTACAGCATGGGTTAGCACTGCTGGCTGATAAGAGTGGGAATCATGCAGATTTCCAGATGTCGCTGGACTGTCAGACATAGCAAGCATAACCTGTGGTGAGCTGTACTGGGAGCTGTGATCTTACAATATTTAAAGAGCCACCGGATTCCCACCCCTAGTGTACAGCAACGTTAATTAAAAGCTTCCTGTGTCATGTGTGACTAGAGTTTCCAGAGTGAAAACTGGAGAGGACTCCTATACCTTTAGTGGTTGTGTATTAGAGAATTTCAGCAACTGTGGCTTGTCAAACAACCAGGTAACAGGCAAGGACTGCTGAAATGCTCTCTTTTACACAACCCTTGAAGTTATAGGAGCCCTCTCCAGTTTTCACTCAGGGAACCCCATGACTGTGTCTCAGGGAAAGGCACACCAGTGCATTGGAGCATAGAAAATGCTGTTGTGTCACCTCTGGTCACCAGTTTTGCCAGTTCCTGACTGAAAAAGGGTGGTTGAAGAGGGGCTAGGAGATTCTGGGATTGGAAGGCAAATTGCCACATCTTTGCATGGTTTGGGGCAGTTTGAGGTGGAAATTTTTAAAACATTACAAATTAAAAAAAAAATGTTGGGGGGGCCCTGCCAGGTGCCTTTTGAGGCACATAAATGGGGTTCAGGTACTGCAAGTGGCCCACAGGCCACACTTCCTCCCTTCCCTGTGCGTATGTGCCTTCAGCTTGCCTGTCGACTTATGGCAACCCCATTAATTTCATAGAGGCCCATCTACACAATGAAAAAAATGGAATACTTTGTAGTAATGGCATCTCTCAGCAGCAGCAACATGTCTTAATGTTGTTTTTTTGTCTCGGAAGCCCCCATAAGCCTCGCATTCCAGATAGCGGCCACAAGTTATTTACTCGCATTAGTTCTTTGCCTCTGGCATTTTTTTTTAAGTCATCCAAGGTACACTGGAGTGATATAGTGATTTTCCAATTTTACAGGAAAGCAAAACACAAAACAACCATCCCGTTTTATCACCTTAGTGAGCGATCGCTAAGGTGAAAATCCAACATGGCAGCAGCAGGCGCTTGCCCTGTTAGCAAGCCCCGCCCCTACCGTCACCCAGCCAATCAGCTTTGTGGTTCCCTTCAAATTGCTTGTTGTTTGCTTGTCCTAACGAGCAGAAATGCACACCACCCTCACGGCTTTTTAAAAAGTACAGGGAAATCTGTGAAGGCTTTACCATGTTGTTTTTGTCATTTTGGGCCCCCCTCCTTCCGAATAGTGTGGATTGGTACAGGAACCCATTTAGACAAGTAGGATTCCCAGCAAATTCCATTAGGGTTTTGTTTGTTTGTTTGTTTGTTTGTTTACTGTTTAGACAACTGTTTTCCTAGGCCAGGAATATTTAAAGGTGGTTTTGCCAGTTCCTATTCTACCTGTTTAATTGCTTCCTGTTCAGCACAGCTGAGGGACTAATGATGAATAAGCCACTAATGAATCTGTTAACCCAAATCCTGGGGCTAAATTCATCACTAATCCCACAACTGTATGGAGGAGGAAGTAATAAAATGGCCTGTATTTGCAAGCAGAAAGCTTTAGATTAAAGGGATATCACTTTTTAAAACTCCAGTTGCACTTTGCCTGTTTACACTAGATCAGTTAGTGCTGCAATTGCATTTTAATACCTCAAAGAACAGAAAACATTGGAACGCAATAACCTGGCAATAGCATTATATGGATCCATAATTTAAAAAGAGTATATACATGATGAGAGTTCCATCACGCAAGCACAAAGAGAGAAGCAACCATGGTGTGTCTTAACAGCCAATGCTCCTGCATACTCCTCTCTCTTGAAAGTGAATTCTGATATAAACACTCCTGAGCAGCAGTGGGTAACTGTGACTTTCCAGATGTTGTTAGACTACAAACCCCACCAGTCTTAGCCAGCACAGCCAATGGTGAGGGATCATGAGAGTTGCAGGCATCAAGATCTGTGACACCTCTGTTCTGGAGAAAATCTACAGGTGTGCTTCAGTTAACAAAGCCTCTAACAAAGAAGCTCTTTTTCTTCTTCTGCTCACCTAACTTCTCCTTTTCCCCTCATCCTCTGTCTAGCTGTAAGATTTTTTTTAACAGCACTGTTATTGGGAGACTGGTGAAGAAATGGAGAAACACAGATGCTCTGTTACCAGGTTGTAGTGGTGTAACTGCAGTAAACAGTACAATAAAGTGTGAGCTGGGAAAGAATGAGATACTACTCAACAAATCCTACTCTAGTTGTATGTGCCTGCCTACAACAGGCACAAGTAACAGCAGCTGCTTCAAGAAACCCTTTCTGAGCATAAGTGAACAGCAAAACAGAGAGAAAGGGGGAAAGTGAAGTACCCTTTCTCATCAGCTACCACAGCATGTTATAAAAAATGTATAGAGTTATATGTCTGGCCACCAAAGTGGAAATCATAGCAAAAGCAGAGAGTGATAAAGGAAATGCGGGGAGGGGGGAATCTCTGGATGCACTTTGAAAGAACAGTGGACTGTAGAAGGTTCAAAATGTTTTTGTTAACTTATGCCAGGCTTACCTGACCTGGTTGTTTCATTTCACATGTACATACTGTCAGTTTTCAATAAAAACGTTGATGAAAAATGCTGAACTGCTTCTTTTTGTCATGTAAGAACCTATTCTTATTCATTCCATGTTACAAGCTCTGTCTATTAAATAATGAGACTGATACAATAACCCATCTTTATTTATATGTATTACAATTCTAATGCTTGTCCCCTTCAATATGCTCCCCGTTCACACACACATCAATGCAGTTATGTTTTCCACTGGTCAAAGGCATGGAGCAGATCAGTTTCTGTCAGCTGTTTCAACACATCTGCCACTTTCTTCTTTACTGCATCAATTGTCTCAAAATGAGTTACCTTAAGCACCGATTTCACTTTAGAAGAAAATAAAAAAGTCACAAGGTGCCAAATCTGGTGCATAAGGAATATGTTCAAGTGTAGTAATGTGTTTATCGGCCAAAAACTGCTTCACAGAAAGTGCTGTGTGAGCAGGTACATTGTCTTGATGAAGAATGAAACCATTTTTCCACAGGGTTAGCCTCCCCCCCCCAACTCTTTCTCTCAGCTTTGTCAAAACTTCCTTATAATCATGCTGGTTCACTCTTCTGCCTTCTGGAACCCATTCTGCCATAATTACACCCTTGATGTCACAAAAAAACAATGAGCAT
Source organism: Gambelia wislizenii (assembly GCA_030847615.1). Taxonomy (NCBI): domain Eukaryota; kingdom Metazoa; phylum Chordata; class Lepidosauria; order Squamata; family Crotaphytidae; genus Gambelia; species Gambelia wislizenii. Next base: position 344,900,166 of record JAUMIR010000001.1, read on the forward strand.
GGCTTGGACTGTGGACTTGCTTTAACATGCTTTTTTCATTCTTGGTGATGATGGTGTTTTCCAGTGCACTGAATGTCATTTTTTCTTAGGATCACACTGGAAGATCCAGGTTTCATCACAAGTGATGGTTTTTTGAAAAACGTTTGGGTCCACCTCAAGTTGCTGAAGAATGTCTGCACAAATGTCCTTGTGGCACTCTTTTTGCTCTGGTGTGAGAACCCTAGGGACCATCTTGGCAGAAACTTTTCTCATGTTGAGATCCTCATGCAAAATTTTCCATGCGGTGTCTTTGTCAATGTTCACAGCTTCAGCTATCGTTCGGATACTGAGTCGGTGGTCTCCTCGAACAATCTGGCTGATTTTTTCCACAATATCTTCAGTTCTTGAAGTGGAAGGTTGTCCAGGGTGTTCATCGTTTTCCACATTCTCACATCCTTCTCTGAATCTTTTCTGCCACTCAAACACACACCCACGAGACAGAGTGCAGTCTTCCCTGGAGGCCTTAGTAAGCATTTGAAAAGATTCCATTGTTGTTTTGTTCAATTTTACTAAAATTTCAAATTGATATGTTGCTCGACTTTTAACTTAGCATTTTTCTGGCACACAACAGACAACACAGCTGCTTTAAACAATAACTGACAATTAACTGAATGGTCAAGAGTGTTGATGTTTGTCATGCAGGTTCAGACAGGTTCAAGGTCACCACTCAAGTGTTCACAATCAGTTGTCCCTGGTTTGTCTGAAAGGTAGAAATACAGTCTCGTTATTTAATAGACAGTCCTTGTATTTCTAACTCTGATGCCAAATTTTATGTCAATGAAGTAACGTCCAGAAACACATCTACTTTGTTAACTGAAATATTACTCTGTTTCTTGGTTCCATCTCAATTGGTTGTGGTGTTGATTTTTCTGGGAAATTTGAGAGAGTAGTTGTAAGGATGGAAGCTGATGAGTCCATCCAGTTCTGCAATTCCTCTGGGGATATTAAATAGATTGGTAGAGATTTCTGACTTCCACTTGTTTATAGCAATGGCAACAGGAAACAAAACAATCCCTTAATAATACCTGTGAAATGAAGAAATAAAAGGGAGGGGTAACCAGGAGGGAGTTTTTGTGTGTGTAAGGAATGTGAACATCATTCTATACTGGACTCAAAACACCATTTTCTAGTCTCAGAATTTGAAGTGTACGCATGTGTTTTACACTCACATCTCTTCAGCTGGTGTTTTGGGGAGTTCTAGTAGAAAGACATGAGGAGATCCTGCCAGCCTGAAGCCTTGTGTAAGTGCAGCCGCATAGTTTTGTTTCCAACACAGGCTTAAGAGTATTTAGTTTCTCAGATTCAGATAAATGGTAAAGAGGTCATGTGACATACCTAGCCCAGGGGAGGAAGGAGTCAGCCTTGATAGTTTCTGTATATATTGGAGCTATGTGCCTGAGGTCCCAAAGTAAGTCCTTCAGCTTGTTGCCATATACCCAGGGAGCATATCCTCCTCAGAGCCATGAAGCCAAAATTTGTCCTTCTGATGCTCATCTTCACATGTTGCTGCTGCTCTGGTAAGCACTGACAATACTGCTGCTCCTCCTTTGCCCCCAAAGACTGTAAAATCAAACTAAGACAAATTCTGCTCAGATGCATAATCAAAGCCAGGGTTTGGTATTGAAACAGAAGAGAAACTCAGGGAGAATAAATTCTAGCCTGAAGTTGAAAAGCTACCTTCTAAAATCAATTGATTAGGTAACTTACTGCAAATCTCTCAGGGTTATTTGTTACAATTCAGTTGTTTGCTGGTTTTATTGTAAATTTTTATTACTTTTTTTAGAGGTGAGAACCTCACAAACAACAAGAAAAAAAAGCACAAAACTTGAAATAATCAACAGAAACACCTTTAAAATGTCTTTGAAGCAACTAAAACAGGGGTCCCCAACCCTCGTGGTCTGTTCCTCCACCCCCCTGGCCACGGTCCATGGAAAAATGGTCTTCCATGAAACCGGTCCCTGGTGCCAAAAAGGTTGGGGAACATGGAACTAAAATGTCATTAGAAGATGTTATTCATTGCTCCATACAGGTGGGGACTGGAATCATGTTGGTAGGATGGTGGGAGGTCTGGAAGCCATGCCCTGTAAGAAGCAGCTTAGGGAGCTGGGCATGTTTAGTCTGGAGAAGAGAAGATTGAGAGGTGACATGATAGCCATGTTTAAATATTTGAAGGGCTGTCATATTGAGGATGAAGCAAGCTTGTTTTCTGCTGCTCCAGAGAGCAGGACATGGAGCAATGGGTTCAAACTACAGGAAAGGACATTCCACCTAAACATTAGGAAGAACTTCCTGACAGTGAGAGCTGTTCAGAAGAAGAATACACTGCCTTGTAGTGTGGTGGAGTTTCCTTCTTTGGAGGTTTTTAAACAGAGGCTGGGTGGCTATCTGTCAGGAGTAATTTGATTGTGTATTCCTGCATGGCAGGGGATTGGACTGGATGGCCCATGTAGTCTCTTTCAACTCTATGATTCTATGATGCAATTTATTCAATTTATGTGTAAATTGCAATGTGTACATGCAATTTATGTGTGTATATCCTTTTACATTCAGTGCACAAGGAGCTAACAAGTAGCTCCTTGAGCAATGCCTCCTCTCTTCCCTAGAGGTCTGCTTGAAAAGGCAGATTCACCCTTCCTTGGCCTTTTAGTGGCTGGCAGAAGTAGCCAATTAGTAGCCAGGGAAGTGCAAGGAGCACCCAGGCAGCATCCAACTGCAGCCAGGAGAAAAGCGCAGCTATCTCGCTCTAGATACTGTTTTTGCTATTAATCTTTTTTAAAAAAAGAACAGTTATAATAGGCTTTTTCTGTAGAATTGATGGGGGGATGTGTGTCAGTTTTTGTATTACTGAATGACCACATTTTTATCCTTTTTTGTTGTCGTTTTAACGCAGTTTCATCACTCTGTAACTCTGTCAAGGACATCATACGTAAAGCACTTTTGAAATCAGATGCCAGATTTAAGGAAGAACTCTATAAGTACACAAGTGATGACCATGCCATAAATGCTGCGTTTGGACTGAAAAAATGTTTTGAGTCATTATCACTTATCCAAAAAGGGCTCGTAGTGCATCTTGTGGTAATTATATTTTCCTGTTTCTTATTTGTTTCCTTCCTTCCTTGCTTATACTTGAATCCAAAGGGTTCTCATAACCATTTAATGTAAATGTTATTACATTTGTGGGGAAATTAATACCTTAAAGTTACTGATTGAAATACGTATTGAATGGGTTTTTGCCTTGTAGTTTGCATTCTAGGAAACATGTGTTCTAACTCCTAATGTACCCTGTGCTTTGTATAAATGTACCACACATACCAAGGGTCAAACTAGACATGACTCTATACATGTGACTGGTACGCTCTTATGGTAGTGGTGGGGAAGCAGTGGTGGCTGGTAGTTCCCACATCAGGGGATCGGTGAATCTGCTCTCGGTTTTAACCTGAACTTTAAAGGAGCTATCCAAAGTTCTGAACATATGTGGTTAGGGTTCAGCACCTTGGACAGCACTTTTAAATTTGAGCTAAAAACCAGAATATGGACTCTATCAGACCATCCTCCATTATTGTTCTTTTGCTGGCATATTTAGTGCCATCTTTGTGCTGGCAAAAGAACTCCCCCCACCAGACCTTATCCTCCATAGCGTGAAAAGGCAGCCCAGGCACTAACAGAGAGTGAACAGAGCTCCGTTCACTTCAACGCTTGTGATCTCTGCAAATCTTGCGAGAAGACACGACTGTGGGAAATTTAAAAATAAAAGTAAAGTAAAGACATAAAACATTCATAGAAGCACAAAAACACATTTAAAAAATTACAAGTAAACCGGGGAGGTAAAAAAAAAAATAACATCCCCTACTTGAGTGTCCCAATCTCATCCAGAAGTGTTCTGTCATTCATACTGCATTCACACAAGCACAATGGCGCGAAGTTTCAAATGTTGGCAATGCCAGCAAAAAAGTGCCAGGAGAGATCTATTGACAGCTTGGCCCATCAACAAAATAGGATAGCTTTTTGACAAGATTTGTTTATGAAAGGACAACATTGTCTGGTATGTGCACTCTTTTTTCAATCATTAGGCATCCTTATGATATCATATTTGCTGCATCTGATAAAGTCCTATATTCTCTGCCCCATTTGGACAAGGCTCACTGTGGGAAAGGAAGGTAGGGCATTCAATCATTTCCCTTATTGTGATCCTAATCTAGATTCCCCATCCCAACCCTGGTGTTTGCTGTTTGCCCAGGGGCCAAATCTGCCATTCATGCAATAGCAACTTTCTTCCAGGGACCGATAATATTAGACAGTGAAATTAACCTGAATTTTCCAACATACAGTAGAGTCAGCGGTACCATGGATCTCCGGAGGCAGATTTTGGGTGAGGGGAAGGGTCCCTGCTGCACTGGAAATTACCACTATTCACTGCTGTTCAGAGCTGCCTAATTCTTGATGAAGAATTAGTGAGGGTCAAGGAAGCAAAAGAAGAAGAAACTCCTGCAGCTGATGTTGTAATGGCGACATCCCTGCATGCTGACAGAGAGAGAAGCTGCCTCCTTGCCTCCCTCCTGGCTATTTCTTAAAGGCCTGGCTCCAAGGGTTTCTCAGAACCAAATTGGGGGAGGGGGTGCCGCCCTGCTGTGATTTCCCAGGCAATATGAAGGGATAGCTGCCACAGCAACCATGATTTCCTGCAGTAGCAACAGCAGCAGCATCTGGGTTTGTTTTCTTATCCCCCTCCTATGGTGGAGGACGCTTCAGAGGCCCCTCTGCTACTACCACCTCCTCTTCCTAGCTCCTTCCTCTCTGGTGCATCAGAGTGCCATCATATACACAAGTACAAAAGAGTTGTGGAGGGGGGTTACACATCACTCCTGTCCTCAGGCAGCGTTAGAGTTTGGACTGTATTACTACACAGGGACTTGGTATAACCCTTCACCAGGGCTTGGTCCAGAGAGTACTTTGAATAGAACATGCCTCCAGATAGATTGTTGACTGCCCAATGTAAAGTCGGACATGTGGCCATCCCATAGGTCAGTGAGGGGTATCCAGGTCACCAGGTATTTGTAAACTCTTCTACAGCCAGAGCCAAGGGACAGCATTCTTGGGTACCTGCCACTCACTGACAACACTGGAAATGCTTGACCCTTCTTTTCTTTCTTGCTGTTCTGCCTGGTGGTTTCTAAGCAAGTTAGCTGTGATGGGAGAAGGAGAAGGAACAACCACACTCTCTCCTCACCTTGGCCACTTCTGGGCAGTTGTGTGGATTAGACTCAAAGGGAAAAAACAGGCAAATGGGGAATGGTAGGAAGAATATGGACCCACTGAAGCCATCAGACTCAAAGGTCTTTCTCCCCAAAATCTGGGGCCATTTGGCATTGTTCGTGCTTTAATTACATACAGCTTTTTTTGGTATAATTTCTTTTTATTCGTTTATAATAATAAAATACATAACAATTCCATTTTGTGGTTGACAGTCTCCACAAAATGACAAGTAACAATAATATTTTCAACATATATGGTGATAAGAAAAAATAAATAACTACAACACAAACAAACAAGGATAAATATTAAAAGGAAAAATTATGCTGTTATATATGTCTGGTATGCAGTTTCTTAATATATGAATTACATACAGCTTTTAAGCTCTCTTTCTACTGACTTATCCCAAGTGGTAAACTCTCCTTTATTCTGCACACTATGAAGTTAACTGTAACAAGCAAATGGGTTACTCCTCAGTACTGTAATGACTCAGGGGCCCTAGCCAGAGCTCATTTAGTAGAAAAAGTAGAATTCATGGAGTCTCACACCCATGTCAGACTCAGCTCCAACACACAGCCATGACCCTGTGAAACATAACGCATGAAGACCAGCATCCTGTGAGTGATATATGCAAACATAAGTACACCTTATGCCTGCATATGTCTTCTTTTGGTCATTGCAGAGGTCTTGGTTATTGTGGATCCAAGCTGATATCATTTGTTCAAGACCCTATTGAAAGTCAGCAGACGATATCCTCAGTCTGCAACTGGCTCCAGGAATGGAGCCAGACACTTCTCTGACACACACACACACACACACACACACACACACCAGCCATGGAGTGCCAGCTCAGGGGGGCTACCACAGCAAAACTGGGCATCCTGGTGGTGGTGAGCAGGGAACTGTAGAAGAGTTCTGCCTATAGAACTCTTATACTACTCTGGGCAATGTAGGATTTCAGCCAAATAGTGTGTACCCTCCATTCCAGCAGGCAGAGTATTCTACTATGGATTAAACTCAGAAACATCTTCTATGGCCTTTGGTACTTTACCCATATTATTATTTTAGGAGGATTCCTGCACTTCATGCTGAAATTTCATCTGCTCTTTTAAATTTCAGAACAGGGTAGTGGATAAATGCTGATCAAACCAGGAGTTTATGTTGTTGAAGGAAACCCCAGGAACAGCAAGGATTGGCTGTTAGGACCAGTCACCAAATGATGCAGATTGAACAGTGCATCTGCTCACCTTCTGCTTTCACTCTTTTTGAGAAATCCCTGTTTTCTTTTAGACAAAGTTCACCATGCTCTAGGAAATGAGAAGAAGCTCTTATTATGTTTGAAAACCATTTAAGTTTTCTTGTTTCATTAAACATATTGCTTTGCCATCATGTTTAACGTATTGCGCTTATTGCCAAGCATGGATTTTCATTGAAAATTAGAAGTAGAGACATTTCAGTGCTTCTCCCTTCCCTTTCCTTTTATAAAATTGAGTTTCAATAAGATGGCCAAGACTTTGTTCAGTTATGTGCTAGCAAGTCACTTCTGCCACCCACTCTGAGAATATCAGAGAGCTTGTGTTGCCTCTTTAATACAGACATAGGGAAACATAATCCACATGTAAACAGATCTTCACGGTAGATAATACATGGATATGTGGCACTCAGTAGCAGCTTGTGGCTTCCATCTCATTGGGATAGTGAATCCACTCCAGGTTTTAGTCTGAACTTTAAATGAGCTATCCAAGGAGCTGAAATTATTTTGGAAAGAGGATCCGGCACTCTGGGTGGCTCTTTTAAATTTCAATCTAAAATCTGGAACAGAGTCAGCACCCTGCTGATGTGGACGCAACCTACCAACACTGAAGGTGTTTGATTAAGCAGCAAGGGCCATTTAGCACCATTTAGAGAAAGGAACCTAACCTTTATTATTCCAACTCTAGCTAGAAATAGAAAGATAACATGACAAGGCAAGTGCAGCTTTGGAAATAAGCTGATGCTGAAGAAAGTGAAGTCATTCCTCAGAATAGCCTGAGAAAGGAAGTCTTACCAAGTAAACAGAGCTTTAGAAACATAGAATTGCAGAGTAGGAAAGGATTTGGGAGGTCATCTAATCTGACCCTATGCTCAGAGCAAGGATCTTGTAACTTCAATATTTTTGGCAGATGGCCATCTGTTTGCACACCTCTAGCCACGAAGAACCCTCCACTTCCCAAGATGGGATGTCATCCTGCCAAAAAGCTCTTAACCTCTGAACATTTCTCCTAATGTTTAGTCAAAACCTGTTTACTTGCATTGGTTCTAGCCCTGCCTTTAAGGGGTAGTAAAGAACCAGCTTACACCATCACTCATGCAGGAGAGGCTTGGGGGGCAGGGAAGTTATTCTTCAAGACACCTCAGTTGCTCATTACCGTTTCCCTGTCAGTGGGGCTGTGAATCCACTCATCATTTTAGTTTGAATTATCACAAGTGGGTATTCCTACCTCCCAAATGTGTTCAGCACATTGGAGAGCTCCTTTTGAAGTTTAAAGGAAAACCTGGAGCAGATTCACTGCCCACCAGCAGCCACTGTTGTCAGTTCGCACTTGCAGGGGGCTTGCAAGCTTTACCACCATCTGCCTGCCTCTCTTCAACAGTGCAATACCTTGATGTGTAGCATGAGGAGAAGTGAGTGGCTTAAAAGCTTCGCCTGCTGATTCTAGTACAGTAGGACCCCCATATCCACGGGGGATTGATTCCCCCCGCCATGGATACCAAAAACTGCAGATAACAGTGCCCACCATTGAAAATAATGGGACTTCCAGTATAAAATACCAGAGTTTGCCTTGGAGGAGCTAGAAAATGTCTAGAGAGGATTCCTCTCTAGGCATTTTCTAGGAAGACTCTGGTATTTGTGCTCTTTTGTGTCCTGCGAATACCTGCATCAGTGGATAATGAATCAGTGGATACGGGGTCTTACTGTATCTTCAGCTGCTAATAAAGGCACAGGAGCAGGCCCAGTTTTTTTGGTAACCCTACAGTTGGGAAATGAGGGGTGAGGTTAAAGGGCCTTTTTGATCTGCATGGAGGAAAGTGGCTGAAGAATACAACAGTGGGGACCTCTGGGTCTGATGCCTTCCTGGCTCACCAATCCCAATGCTGTTGCCATATGGGACCCTCAGGGTGGGGCAGCTGGTGACTTTCATGTCAATGGGGCACATACTCTTTAATTGTCCTGATTGGTAGGAACAGTCCCATTTAATCCTCTGTCATCCTACTTTTTCAGCAGCATTTAAAATGCCGCAGTTTCTTTCTCCTATATTTCCCCCTTTGTCTTCAGCTTACTTCAACAGCTGCAAATTGAGTTCAAAGTGCAAAAGTAGTCTGCACTCAATTAACTCAACAGGAGGAGAGGAGAGGAGAGGAGAGGAGGAGATGGAACCCAGTAGGCTCAGGCAAAAGCAAGCTGCTGAAGATTCTCCTAGCTTATCTTTTCTTCCTCATTAATAACTTTAGATATATTTTGGAGCATCCCTCTCTCTGGCTTTTCTTCGCAAACGAAGATTCAAGAAGGACTCATCCCGCACTTTCTGCAAGTGCACTGATGACTAAAAAGGCCAATCCGAGATAGACAAGTCCAGTTGCAGAAAGCACAGCAGTAGGTCTCCTTGGGTGATGTTACCGGGTTGTGATTCTTTCTGCGTTATCGTTTCTCTTCAAGACTTGTTCGGCATGAGTTCTCAAATAAGGCTGCAGCATTGTGGATAGTGCGTCTGCATGCGATGTGAGGCCAGGGCGGACCATTGTTGGTGATCAATTGGGCCGAGCCTGAGATGTTGTTTCAGGGACTCCTTGTATCGTTTTACTGGAGCACCCCTCTTATGCTGACCCGTAGCGAGTTCATCGTAGAGTACTATTTTTGGGAGGCGATGGTCCTCCATCCTAGAAATGTGCCTTGTCCAGCGCAGCTGTGTTCTCAATATCATGGCCGAAATGCTGGTGATCCCTGCTTGCTCAAGGATAATAACATTCATCACATAGTCAGTCCAGTGTATATTTAGGATTGTGTGTAAACAGCGCTGATGGAAGCGTTCGAGGAGTCATAAGTGGTGGCGATAGGTGACCCATGTTTCAGACCCATAAAGGAGAATAGACAGTACAATGGCTCTATACACACTGATTTTTGTGCTTCGCCTCAGGTGTTCATTACTCCAGACTCTTTTGTAAAGTCTTCCAAATGTGCTATATGCCATTGCTAATCTGTGATCGATCTCTTTGTCAATCTTGGCATCTGAGGAGATGATGCTTCCCAGGTAGGTGAACTGCTTAACGGACTTAAGCACAGAGTTGCCGATGGTAATGTGGGGATGATGGTGTTCGTCCTGTGGTGCAGGCTGGTAAAGACCTTCCGTTTTCTTCAGGGTTTCTCCCATGACAAGGGGGCATTTGGAGCATCTAAATTTCTTTTTAATGCTCTATGAATACGTGCCATAAAGTTTAAAGGGGGTATGGAAAATGATTGAACTCTTAAAAGATAATTAGTAGAAATTTAAATTGTTTAGTTTCTTTTCCTTTTCCTTTTTGTTTTCTGTAATTGTGTACAATGGCTGTTGGTTAAAACACAATAAACTTGGATTAATTATTTTGGCCAACGTGACCACACTCTGATGTTGGTTGGCCATACATGTCCTGGTTTACATCTGTGAAATGTTGGTGGGTATGCAGGTGATGAATCTGCACTGTTTTTCAGTCCAGATTCCGAAGAAGCAATCCAAGGTGCCAAAGTCTTCTTCCAACATATGTTATGTTCTGCTACTTTGGAAGCCACCCCTTGCCACTGTTCAAGTTGGCCAGAATGTTCCAGCTAACAGCCCCCTTCCTCCGTATGCTTTCAAGCAATTTTGTCCAGTGGCAGAGCAGTAACAGGTGATGAACCCATAGCTCCTGGGTTGCCTGGCCTATTCCAGTGCTCCCACTAGTCAAGGAGACAGGGAGGCAGAAGCTGCACCATCTCCTCATTTGAGTGGACCCACGTGGCAGAGATCCTAAAGGTCAGGACACCAAGCAGCAAACCCCGAGGAAGCCCAGGTACAGCACATGATGAAGCACATGATGGTGGGAGTTGGGGGAACTGAATGAACTTACCCAACCCAAAAGTTGGGAACCAGGTTGTGTGTGTTTTTAAAAAACTGTACTGTATATTTTGATTAAGCAATGATAAACCCTTGCTATTTATTGTCAAAAATTAAGAAACCTCTTAGTGAAAGCGTTCTCTGGATTCTCTGAGTTACAGTCTCTTGAATTACCATGACAAAGTAGACATTCCTAAAGAAGGCTGCTGTAAAACAACTAGTTTAATAAAATACAAAGAGCAATGAATTAGAGCAGACTGCTGGAAATTTCTCTACCTTTTTTGTAGCACAGACTTTATTTTGCAGATATAAAGATAAAGCTTCCTGATCACAGTACAAGTGTCAAATCAGAATGGCTCCATGGGCATGATTCCCCCCACCCCGACAACTGATATTGGTGGTCACCAGCATTTGGAATTAGTTTGGTTTACTTCACAGACTAGAGTTCTTGGGCTGCTCCGCATTTATTCAGTATTGCTTCCTGAAATGAAATGGAAACAATGGTCAGTGCAGGGTGCTGAAGGAAAGGAAGGCAGGATGGAGAGTCACAGCACAATTCTTTCTAGTGTTTATTCAGAAGTAAATCCCTCCCCCCATGTTCAATGAGCTTACTGACAGTAAGTTTATGTTGGGTGAGAAGGACAATCCTACTGCTCCATGGGAGTGTTTCAAAGTCAAAAGCTGTCTGGCATTTCCAAAGTTCAGCCATGCTCTTGGCAGAAGGGCAGGAGGTAGGAATATGTGGCATTCAGTACACATTTCCTCTCATTAAAAATAACAATAACAACAGCATTTCCATTCCCTCCCTCCCACCCCTTGTGAGCAATGGGAGGGAAACACATCGGGTTTAAAGAAGCCCCTAAGGTAGGGACATGGCAGCGGGTGGAGGAGGCTTTGCATATTATGGCTGAGATCATACTTTGCTTCGCATAGTGTAAACATCTGCCAGCAGTTTGATGTTACACAGTCCCTATGCTGAATACCAGTGTGGCCCACTATGTGTGGATCAGTCATCAATGTGCATGGCTAACAACCCATTGTGAAACTGCAATGCACAGTGCACCAAGGAAATGCATAGAGGCATTCAAATGCTACCCCACATGCACAATGTCCTCAGATGTGCAACTCCACTTATACTGCCATCAGCTGGACATCAGCTGTTGTGCATTGCCTACCAGCACACCAGCATGCATAGCACAATTTAAAGCTGTGTATGTCACTAACTGGATGCCAGCCTATGATTCTGAAGCCTCTGCCCATGTTCCCAATCTGCCCACTTTTCCCCAGGGAAAGTGAAATCACTAGGGCTGCTGAGAGCTGGCACGAGGTCTGGGGCAAGATGCATGACTGGGGTTCTCACTCTAAATTTAGCAACAGACATCTGGTCTGTGGAGATACTGATGTTAATTTGGTAATGTATTGCTCATCATTTCACTGACTAGGCCTCCAGAAGTCTGGCCCTTAGGGATACTGGCCCCCATTCTCAGGACTTCACATCATATGCCGCATTGAACACATAGGTTGCAGCTGCATATCCCTTTTTGTAAACCAAAGCAATAGTGTGCTGTTCCAGGCTGAACTCTTTTCACATCTATTTTTCATTTAAAAATTCACTCACACACATACATACACACACAGCTGAGGGCTTTTTTAAAATAAAAAAATTAAAACTCCATTGGTGTCAAATGATGGAGGGAGGTATGTTTAAAAATTAACGACTGTACAAGAGGACAAACATTTTAAATTATAGCAGGGGAGGGATTTCTCCCACTTGTTCCCTGGTCAAAATCTGGATCAGGGCCATGCATGCTTACTTCTGAGTAAACAAAAACAGATATGGATCTCCACACTATGGCAAGAACGCTGCTGGCAGCTTACTCTGTCCAGGGTACTTTCTTGAATGTTACAAAGGAGGTATGCAATGCCTCTCTATGCAGGACCCCGTCCAGGGAAATTAGATGGCTCCCTGGTACAGCTATATCCCATGGCCACTGATTCAAAGATTCCTCCTGGTTTAAAAGTTGTATATTAGCAACAAGGCTATATGATTTTAATAGAAATTCATACATATTATATGTTTTAATTTCAGTGGTTTTTATCAAATTTTAAACATAATTTATTAAGCTGTTTTTAAAATGCATTTATATGTAATTAATTATCTCCTGCTGCTCTGTTCTAACATATTGTTTACGGTATATTATTTATGTATAGTCTGTATATAATGATTTACTTTTGTGTAGAGTGTATAAGATTATTTTATTGCCTCATGGGTTTTTGACCATAATAAAGGCATGATGATGATATGATGATGATGATGATGGCCACTAGTTGGTTGTAGGGGTATGCCCAGCTGTCATCTGGCTGCCCTTGCATACCTGGGGATTAAGCAGTAATCCTGGTCCAAGAAGTGAGGGTGGTGCCTTCTTCTCCAGGTGTGCAAAGGCAGCTGGAAGACAGCTGAGTGCACTTCATGCCCAATCAGTGCCTGGGGCAGAGCTGGATGGGGTAGCTGTGCAGCTCTCCTTGCACAGATAAAGAAGAATAAGCAGGACCTCCCACACACACACCATTTGCACTGGTGGCAATTTATACTTTGCCAGCAGGCTAGTACCATCTTAGAACTTTATCAGATGCAGCATAATGTCATAACGACGCCTAATTAACGTGAAAGGGCTCGCATATCAGATATCATCCTTTCCTGATAATGTCCAGTCAAAAAGCCATTCTGTTTTATTGATGGGCCAAGCCATCAATAGATCTGCCATGGTGCTTTTTTGCTGGCATTTCCAGTGTTTGAACCTCGTGCCATTGTGCTCACATGAATATAGCGTCAATGACAGAACACTTCCAGGTGCGATTGTGACAGCCAAATAGGGGACGCTCTTTTTATGAACCTCCCCAGTTCACTTTTAAGTTGCAAAGTGTGTTTCTGTGCTTGTGTGTACTTCTTGTGTGTTTCTTTTTTATTTTTTAAAATTTACCATGCTCGCATCTTCTTGCAAGAATCTGCAAGATCACAGGTGCGGAAGTGACTGGAACTCGGTTTATACTCCGTCAATTCTAGGGCTGCCTATTCACAGAGAAAAAAGGTAGGTCTGGTAGAAAGGGTTATTTTGCCGGCATAAAAACGGTACAAAATATGCCAGCAAAAGAACAATTGTAGAGGCTTGTCTAATAGAGTTCTTTATCTGTGTGTTTGATGTAAACCGAGACCCTACATTGGGAGATGCAGTATAAACTTTTGCCCAGGCAGAATTATGACCCATCTTCTCTGTCACACACACACACAAAACCACTTTTTTTCATACTGCTTCCCATGGCCATTTACTAGCCAGTGGAGAGTGAGGGCCAGTGGAGAAGTACTTAGCCATGTGTCTATAACTGCTATGTGCTTATAACTATAACAGAGATGGTGTCACCCCTAGGGACACCTGGTGGACCCTGGAGGATGTCCTGGGTGATGCCTTATAGCAGGACATTTCTCCATTGCTCCCTATTCTCCACTGGCTGCTAAAAGGCTACGGGGGGCACCATAAAACAAAGTGGGATTGGATGATTTTTGTATGTAGTGAATTTTTCCCTCTGCAACAAACCAAAAAAGATATATGCCAGTGTTATGTAGCTAACAGGATGCTAGCAGTAGTGTGTAGTTAGTTTCTTTATCACTTCTTTGCTCACTTGTGTGATCCACTGGAAAAACAACCAGGCAGTTGTAGTATAGATGAGTTAAGGATTAAGGATTCCCTAATGATATCATGGGTGTACATGCTTCGGATGTGAGTTAATGTATTGGAGGAGGCTGTGGCAGATGGCTAAACAAGGTAAACTGTATGCATGGGACCAGTATTTGCGACTTCACTTATCCGCATCTGAAAAAATATATCCTCTAGATATTTTCTAGGTCCTCCAGTGTGATTCTATGGTATGCTTTTGCCAGAAGTTGGGCCAGAAGTCATTCATTTCAATAGGGTCTGCTATTATCCATGGTTTCACATATCTGTGATAAGTCCCCCCTGAAGATACGGTGGGGGGGATGTATATGAATCGCTTTCAGACTATCACCAATGCTGATAATGTTAAAAAAATTGCTTAAACCCAACAGACTATAAATGACATTTAATGAGGAAAGAGAGATATTAGTCCTGAATCTGGTTCTCAACCGCAACAACAAACAAAGACAGACATTTATAATTACCATCAGTTTCATTAGGCCATCTTTCTCCTTCTGTGAAAGTGTGTCAACACAATCCTTTATCTTGACTAGACCAGATTTGGCAAGTTTTGACTGATCTTGAAGTTGACGTTCCACATCTGAACGTGATCCATAGAGCATTACTTTTGCGATATCTTCAAAAATATCACATATAGCAGAAACTAGGAAGAAGAAAAATAAAAACCCAAAGAGGGAATTTAAAAAGCAACTTTCAGCAAATCCATCTGAGTGGCCCCATTGAATCATTTGCTGAATGATAAGTTAACACTGATTTGTGCAGATCCCATTGATTCAAAGGTCTGCTCTAGTTAGGACTGGCAATTGGATTGTGGCAATTTTATTTTAACATTTTGAAGTATTTTCTTTATGTGGGGGGCTAACTATATGAAATCTGGCTGGAAGCAATATGACTCACCCAGAATGCTCTAGTGTTGACCCAGTTTGGATGCCACAGACTCCACAAGAAGACTGCAGGGTATGACTTTCTCCTGCTGATGTTGCAGTGTGTGGTATTTAAATATAATTTTACTAGGTTTGCAGGCCAGGGGTACAAAACAACCCCTGTGAAGAGTACTCCACTTGCTAGGAGCTATGGATATAATAACAAACCTTCAAGTGTTATGCTTCTTCTGTGGAACAGTAGCCAAAAAAGGGGGACTTTCCGGAGACCACACATGTGTTGAGTGGTATCTAAGGCAGTACTTGGCATTCACAGCTTGGAAATAATAACTTAGAAATAATAAGTCACTTGTAATTAGTTCCTTTCCCCCAGAAATGAAGCTATGGCTACATTACATTACAACTGTATCTTAGTAACAGAGATACTAAATGGGTCCTAGAGCAAATCAAGCCTGAACTCTCCCTAGAACCCAAGATGACTAAACAGAGACTGTTATACTTTGGCCATATCATGAGAAGACATGACTCACTAGAAAAGACAATAAGGCTTGGTAAGGTAGAAGGTAGTAGGAAAAGAGGAAGACTGCATTCCAGATGGATAGGTTCAATCAAGGAAGCCATGGCTCTGAGTCTGCAAGACCTGCACAGGGTTGTTGACTTGATGGCAGTTAACAACAAAAAGAGATCTTCACTCCTTTTGCAATGTAATTATACTATTTAGTTGATAATCTCATGATATGCCTTGTGCTGCTGTAGTCAGATGCTTTTTTATTTAAGTGACTAAAAGTATTTGTTTTAGTAACTGTTGAGAAACTGGGAAATAAATTACTTTAAAATGAAAATAGTAACTATGTCTTCGGTCTTGGAGCTATAACTGAAACTATTTGGTTTTTTTTCAAAGTAACTCTCTGAGCTCTGAATGTACTATCAGAATCCAGATCACCTCTGTAACAGAGGTTGGGAGTCATAGGGGCTTACTGCACTCTGAAGAAAAATGGCAGTGCAGAAGGAAGGTTCTGTCTTCCATGCTGCCTTAATGCACGAAGTCAGCATTCTTTCGTTCCAGTCCTGTGGGAGACTGAGGTAAAACCACATCTTTTTGCTAACCAGAAAAAAAAACCATTAGCAAAAAGACTTGTTTTTACCTTGGCCTCACATAGGACTGGAACAACAGAACACCAGAAGAACGACAACGTCATGTGGTAAGGCAGCACGGAAGATGGAACCTTCCTGCTGCACTGCCACTTTTCTTTGGAGTGCAGTAAGCCCCTAAGTTTTCTCTGCCCTCCAGCCACAACTAATCACCTGTGTTACCAACTTCTCTTTAAAGACCTCCAAAAAAGAAAAGGAAAAGGAAAAAAGGGCAGTTCGCCATCTCCTGAGGCAGATCAGAAGACATCAGTCTCAGTAAACCTGATAACATTTTGCTGTCTGAGGAGAACCCCTTGTCCCCTTATTCTGTGGACTAAGCAAAGCACAACATCCTCCTTTGGAACCTCCTCCACCCATGTTGCTGACCTTTATTCAACAAAGTGGTCACTTTGTATCTCTAGAGACAGTAATGTGCATTGTCTTCAAAGCACCTGATTTATCTGGGTCAAATTATAGATAATCCTAGGCCTAGCAATTTCCCCAGTTGTGGTAGCCCCTTCTTCAACCTCCCCTCTTACACTGCAGTCACAAAATCTGCTGCCTACCTATATCTGCCATTGCTTTTTTGGGGGGGAGGCATGTTATATTTGGCCATAGACATACAAGCAGGAGGAAAGATACTACAGTACTGTTTGCAATGGAGAGTTAGATGCCTAAAGCCTTCTGGTTTAGGGGTCATTTCCCCTAAGGTTCTGTCATTTACAAATGATATCTCTGCAGACACTTGTTCTTGTGATGAGCCTTCAAGTTGACTCTGAGTTATGGCAACCCTATCCTAGGAGGTTTTTGGCAAGAGTTAATCAGGGGAGGTTTGCTATTACCTTCCTCTAAGGCTGAGAGAGTTTGATTTGCCCAAGGCCACCCATTCAGAGTTTCTAGGGCTAAATGGCGATTTGAACCCTCATATGAGTCCTAGTCAAACCCTCAAACTATGGTGAATGATTTAATCTGTGCTTCTTCAGCCTGTTTTGACCAATTGCTGTTAGGATGTTAGTGATCCTTACCTGAGGAAGAGCAACATGCCAGGGTAATAAGCAGAAGGACAAGCATCAGCTTCATGGTGAAGAAGAGTGACTCACAAGACACAGCCAGAGAAAGTGTTTGGGATCCTTAACTATGCAGCTGGAAAGAGATATATGCAGGGGCAAGAGGAACTGCTCCACCCACACCATGACATGGGAGGACACATCACCATCTGCACAGTTATTTCCTCCCTTATAGTTTGAGACAAAGAAAAGGCAGATGAGAGGAATCCTCCCACTGGTTTGTGAGAGCATCTGAATCCTAGAACAGAATTTAAAGAGTGTGGAGAGTGTGTCATCACTGCAAAACTAATGGTCACTGTGCAAGCTAATATGGTTTACTGTGCAAGAAATATCCCTGAAAAATGAAAGCAATCATTATGGGCATATAAAATAAACTGTGGGAACTAGCACACACTTGGGCTCTCTGTTGCAATGTATGCACAATGTACATCAGAACTGAAGAGGCAAAGCAACCAAAAGCATAACATGGTTGTTCTCTAGAGTTTAGATGTACAGAATCTCTACTGGCTTATGAAGTTAACTGGGTAGACCTTGAAAGATAACTATTGGCAGAGCCTACCTCACAAGTTTATTAGACTGGAGATGCCTTGCCATCCCCATTATAGCATGCTGGACAGACAGGGTCTAAAATCCTTACCCAGAACACTAGAATGGAGTTGAACACACACACACACACACACACACACACTCATACACTACTGGTATTCAGATTGTCTATCCATTGGATCATAGGTGGAGGAAAGTTATGGGGTGTGTCTGTGGATTTTATCACACCAGCCTGTTTTCTCGCAGCAATCATGTTAGTGAAGCAAACAGGAACATATTGGTTTGAAAACATTCAGTATCACATTTCTCTGCAATTGTGAGTGTACTATTTTGGCAATCTATGGTTCTTTCTGCACTGGCTCTATAGTCTACCATATGCCCTACTCAGCACATGGATGCCTTTCCATTTTTTTATTCCCCCCCCCATAATTATGGGGAAATGATAAAAAATTATTTTATCTTTTTCTGTAATTACACAATCGATTAAAAAAACAAAAAGGCATGGAATAAAAACAACCTTGGGAGGAGACAGAAGAGATGAGGAGGAGAATCATGCCTGCTCATGCCATGTGACTGCTGCCGTATCATTACTGCAGTGAAAGGGACCTATTTCATAAGGATGGAATAGCAGTTATATTGGGAGCCATTGATGGGTTTCCTTGGTCAGTGAAAAGGTGTGCTACAGAAACGACTGAAATGCAAAGCAGCAACAGGATAGACATGACATCGTGTGATAAGTACTGGCCAAATATGGTAATATTTAGCTATACAACAGCTAAACATTTTTCCAGATGTAGCAGTACAGAAACTTCTTGAAAAATTCTGGTTTTTTTCCCCTGAGAAGGGGGCCTGTGGCTTTACAAAAGGACAGAGACACTCTGGATCCCAAGAGGAATTGCTTTACTGCTGCTAATGGAGTTTAAATGTTACTGTCCTTTGTCTTGGGCCTTGTCTACAAGGGCAGGAATACCCATGGTGTAGCCCAGGTACTCTAGTCCTGGGCCTGCAGCATTTCCCCATTACCTACCTTTCCATTGTGACAATGGAGAGGTGTCTACACACCCACAATCCATGTGTAAACCGGCATTTCTCTTCCCCATGCTAGTTGCCTCTTCTGAGACCAGGAATAACATGCACAGCCATGATCACATGTCTGAGTGCCTTGTGGTTACCTCAGCAGATGCAATGTGTGGGACCCAGTGAGAAAATGGCTGTGCTTGGCACCGCGTGGGCCGCATGTGTGCGCATGTGCACACACACAGAGAGAATTGCAGTAATGAAACTCACAATTTTCTCTGGAAGGACCACAGCAAACTGAGAGGTATTTACCATGTGTCCAATCTGTTTTAAAGGGTATTTGCCCTTGGTTCTCAATGGAACTGCCTGGACATTGTCGGGACAATTCGTACTAGGATTGGGGCACAAATCCTGTGTCATCTGGACTGGTGGGCAATAGGAATGGGAGAGGCCATTTCATTCAGTCCGTTTAGACAAGGTCTTGGTCCCCACATGGCCAAGAAGGGAGGGGTCTCTGCCTGAATTGAGATCCCTCCAAACCAACTGAACAATAACAGAGACAACATCTGATAGATGATATAGGCCTGTGACCCCAACACCATCACTTTTTTTCTTTTTTCTGTATGACTTTTTAACATCTTTTGCCAATGGAGCTTTGAAAGCTTGTATGATGTGCTTGTGCATTTCAGTTGGCCAATAAAGGTATTGCTCTTTTTGTGGGTATTTTCTGATATTAAACAGTGGGGGTGGGGGGGGATATAATGTATTTAAAAGGTGAATTGATGCTTTTGGAGGCTTTCAAAAGAGGCATTTCCTCCTTTTTTATTGGACCAGTATAAAGGCAGTTGTGGCAGGTCCAGAGGGGTTGAGAGTAGAAAAATAGCTTTAGGAGGTCACAGGGAGCAAACAAAACCTCATAGAGTTCTCACATGGGCGTGAGGTCTTTTTAAAGGAAGTCTTAGTTATTTTTAACAGTTCCTTATATTCCCTCTGGTGGGGATAAAAGTAAAACATGATAATTGTTGTTTTAATTAAAAGAACTATTGGTGAATTGAAAGAAATATTCAGAGAGGCATCCCATATCTTGAAGAAGAGATTCTTTTAAGGAACAAAGACCCTTGCAGCAAAGAACCTAATCTGTTTCCACTGAATGACAACAGAAGGAAATTGTAACCAGTCCACAGCATGCATGATCATCTTTGGATTCCTTCGAGCTTCAGCAGTGCTGAACATGTTGTGCTTGCCTCTCTGGGCATTTTATCAAAATATCTGTCTGGAACAGTATATGAGAGATACACCTCTTTTAAAAATGCCACCTTCAAGCCTGTTTGCCTAGTTTTGTGATGTATTACTCTAGCTTTTGATATTTTTAGTTAGTTTTATTGATGCATAGTTTGTTTATCTTTTAAAAACATCAGTACATGTATTTTTCTACTATGTATATGTGACCAATAGCACTGATGCACCCTCAGCTCTAGAACAGATATGCAGAGAGAGAGAGAGACTCTACGCACCCCAAACCACAGGCCATTGTTAGAAAATGAGATAGGAAAAGTACATGCCTGAAAGTTCTGCTGGACCTTTTAATAGTATTCAATACCATTAACTTTGGTGTATTTATTTATTTATTTATTTAAATGTTTATTTAATGCCCTATATCTGAGGAAGCCAGGATAGTGTACAATAAAATAAATTCAAGACAGTATTTGTTTTTTACCTGGAAGGCACTCTTTTGTAGTGTTTCTGATCTTATTTGACTTACATGCCCAGGGTGCCATTTACACGATGAAAATGTAGTGGGAAGAATTCATGTCGAACCCTGGTTGTTTAGACGTACATTGGGTCAGACACGTGATTTTCGGAAGGGGGGCACCTTTTATCCCACAACCTGTGGGACTTCCAGTCCCGTGGTTTGTGGCGGTTTTTAAAAAAGTCACTGGAGGATTCGGAAAATTGGAAATGTAAACAGCCCGGGACAAGCTATCTCGGTACTAGGTGATGACCAGAAATGGTGACCGGGGGCGGGCTCAGAGATCAGCAACCAGAAAAGGAGGGGTCAGTCACCCGTTCAACAGATCCAGCCTCACCAGCTGAAAACAAAGGCATCCCTTCCAGCTGCAGGAAGGTTTGTGTGTGTGTGCATGTACTAAATCACCCTGTTCAATGGATTTCTACACTGCAAACCCTTCAGCTTTAACCTGTTCCTCTCCTACATGCTGGGTTTAAATTTTAGAGAGAGAGTAAATTATAAAGAGAGCGTGGGCAAAGGATCACCCATTCATCCCCTGCCTGCATCCCCTCCCTGGGTCTGAACGGAATCACACATTCATTCAACCCCCCAAGGCACAGTAAAAAATGCCAGCGTCTAAGCGGATGATCACACATTCATTCATCCCCCCAACAAGGCATAGTAAACAATGCCAGTGTCTAGGTCTTTCAAAATGCCTGGTGTGTCTTCCTCTTATGATCCCCTGCACTGGCTTGAAACCTTCACTCCACAGCTGCCTCTGCTTAAAGGGTTAACATTTTAAAGAGACAGGACAACCGCAAGCCTCTGGCCCCCTGCAGTCGGCTTCCTGGCTAAAAGCATACTGGCTTGGGCTTGTGTGTGTGTGCGTGCATGTGTGCAAGTCTTTTCCAGTCTCTCTTGTGTGTGTGTGAATGTTGGTCTCAGGCATTCCTGTGGTAATCAGAGGATGTGCTTGGGAGGCCACGCCCCCGTCTCAGTCTGTGTGTGAATATCAAAGCGGAAAACAGCTGAAAAATAAACCGATAGACCAATTAAGCAATATATCATCTGAACGATGCAGTACAGCTGCGAAACAGCGATAAAGCGCAAATTACCGCAATAAAAACTGTCATGTAACTGAAGCCCTAAGTGTTGGTTTTGACATATAAAGCCCTATATGGCTTTGGTCCAGGTTATTTGAAGAGCCATATCTCCCTGTATGAGCCCAGTAGAGTTCTAAGATCGTCTGGAGAGGGAGGCCCTTCTCTCTTTCCCAGCACCTTCTCAGAACTGTTTTGTAGGAACAAGGGAGGGGGCTTCTCTGTGGCTGCTCCCACACTTTGGAACTCCCTCCCAGAGAAGCCAGGATGGCCCTGTCCTTGCTCTCCTTCCCTTGGCAGGTCAAAACATTTTGTGCCCCACAGGCACAGTTCTACAAACTGACAAGCACTGGGCTTCTAAGGCTGTGCACTGCTGTTTTTAAGTTTTTTAAGGATCTGTATAGAGGGTCTTTTTAAAAAAAACATTTTAATATTTTGTAATGTTTAATGTTCTAACTTGTAAATTGTTTGTTTTTTTAATTTTATATTTATACTGTTATTTTTACTTTTGTATTGTTTGTGACTTGTATTGTTTTAAATATGTTGCTAGCCACCTTGACTCCCATCAGCGGGAGAAATATGGGATATAAATGAATATAATAGCAGCAGTAGTAGTAATAATGCATTAAGAACAAGGGGGGGGGAACTGTCCAATAAATATCTGTAACATGTGGGCTTCCATGTCCTGTGAGGAGGGGAAACATTTAAAGATATTTAAAACAGATAATCTGAGCTATGCATCAGTAGATGTAACTAAAAAAAATTTAAAAGTACAGATAATGAATTGCAAAACCAGACAAACTGGCTAGAAGGTTACATTTTCCCCCTAAAAGGCCTCTTTGTTCACATACATACTCAGACAGGAGAGAGTGTACAAATATTTCTTAGATATGCATTTATTTATTGCAAAAGACTGGGATGTGTTAGTACCCAGGAAAAAAATATCTTAGAAATGAAGCCCACTAATTGTCAGCATTGTATTAATTCCATTTCTGGTCAAATTAGTAATTTCAGAAAAATGTAGATTGAAATGACTGGTCTTAAGGCATCAGACATGGACAAACTGATATTCATATTTACACAGGAAAATTCCAGGGAATTGATTTGCTGGTATTAGTTCCCGGCAATGAACAATATTTCAGGAGGGGGAAATTGTCTGAAATGTCAATATTCTAGCAATCCAAACTGATGAAACCACAAAGGATTATATGGCATTGATGCAGTAAGTGCAAAATTTCTACAGTGCCCATGGTTCAATATCCATTCTTGAACTAAACTGTATCCCACACAAATAAAAAAGAAGTTTGCCCAGCTTTTGAAGAAGTGAAAGGAAACCAGTCAATTTGTCAAGAAGTACATAGGATGAATGCTATGAGCCACAAAACTTCCACAGAATCAGCATTCCACTCCCCAATATAAGCAATGAATCATATTTGGTGAAAAATCTACTGGAAAAACCAACTTCCGATCAAATTAACCTAATTTGCCAGTCATGATGAACTGTATGGGACTGATGCAATAAACTGTTTATTTATTAAAATGTTTATATCCTGTCTTGCATCAAAAAATCTCAGGAAGAGGACAATAAAAAATAAGCCACAAAGCTCCTACAGAATCCAAAAATTGGTACTCAATTTGGGTAATAAGCAGTATTTAGGAAAAACAGCCCTAAACATGAATCTAGCTGAGACTAGCAAATCCATTTCCTGATTTAGGACGCTATCAGACTAGCATCTAAAATGCTATAACTCCACGAATGAAGATAGTGGGAACATCATGGCATTATAACACTTATTATCACACGTAGTTGTAATCACATGGAAGAAACACCACGTAATTATTACTCAAAGACGACTAGCAGTTCAAGAATGGGAGCTCACATCTGCAATTTGGCATGGGTGAGCTTTCGGCAGTTCTCACAAGAACATGCGAGCATGCTTAAAATGCCAAAGCCCCCTTAATTAACAAAGTAAATGAACACACAAGCACTGAAACAAAGCTAAAAACATGGAAACTAAAGGGGACAGTTCATAAAAAGAGCATCCTGTGCTTCATTTTCATGTTCTCACCTTACAATGGGATGTGGTTTTGCACACAGTCAATAGCGCAAAAAGATGATCTATTGATGGCTTGTCCTGTGAATGAGAAAGAATGCCTTTTTTGCAGCTGGAGCACAGAGTAATAATGCGAAGACAATGATGCTGTGTGATAGTGGGGCCCACTCACGCTACCCTGACATTGTACTCCTGCAATTTTTGCTGTGCCTGATAGCATCCTTAGACTAACAGCAATTTATTGTTATATCTGAACCTGATCAAATTCTGTTTAGTTTAAACTATGCTTTATTGAAACAAGCCAAGATTAAAACATGGTTTCTAATCTTGGTTTGTTTCTTTAAACTAACCACAGTTCCTGATTGAAATATTACAACAAACTGTAGTTAATTGCAACCCTCAAATTCTATCTTATGGCCACACTAAGGGAGGAAAGGAGAGTTGGGAACACTCTGACCTAGGGCTTTGCTATACTCACATACAGCTTAAAAGAGTTTGGTCCTGGGATGAGGAATATATGGTCATCCAGGTGTTGTTGGACTGCTGTTCCCACCAGCTCAACAGAGAGCATAGAAATGATGGGAGTTCCAGCCCACCAACATGTGAAGGGTCATGTTTTCCCTATCCTTGATTTGCACTTCTGAAGCATTTTATATATTAAAACAACAACAACAAAAGGATAAATCCTGGCTTCTTATACTAGCAGTGACCCCAGTCATTGCTGAATCCATGTGTCTGTTTCTGAGCATGGCAGAAGTGAGTCCACTCCCCCTCTGAGCTGTTCTTTATCTGTGGGAAGACAGGCCTCAGAACATATGTTTTCTCAGCAGAGTTAGTCAATCTTATGCAAAATTCTTCAGTGTTGTGCTTCTCCTTCAACTTTGCAATCTTGTGTTTTATGCAGCTATAAGATATAACTTGTATATTCTTCTAGTCTTTCTGTCTTCCACTTTCATTTAGTAAAGAGACATTTACACTGTTGAGAAATCAGTGCCTCTTCTCATTTGGGCTTAGCACCATGTCTTCTCTGAATAATTTAGCACTGGAAATTTTAAAAAACAAAACAAGAGCAAACAGATGCAACAGTGCTGGGCTGGAGACCTTATTTTTATTTTGGTGGTCCCTGCAGTGGAATAATTTGTCTCTGCAGTGGAATAATTCAAGAGATGCATCTGAGCCTTGATGGAATCAATATGTGAACAAGGTTGCTCTATAGTGACCAGCCCCAGCCCCCAGTGTGAATGCAGGCCATGAGGATCCTCCAGGTATGCAGTTGTAGACACCAAAGTTCCAAGCAATGAGTAAACCTAGCTGTGGTGCAGTGGTGATTGGTGGGTCTCATATCAGTGGGCTGGTGAATCCATTCCAGTTTTTTGCTACCTTTAAAGGATCTACCCATGATTCTGGGCCTTCTTAGGAATAGGGTTCAGTACCATGGAGAATGTCTTTAAAGGCTGGATCAAAATCTGAGGCAGATTCACAATATGGGAGCCACCAGCTGCTGGTGGTGTGGATTTCTCTAGAGGATCTGAAATAACTTTTCCCATAAGAAATGAAATGGAAAATTCCTGCCAGTTCTGCTCTGCCTACTAGAGCACCTGGTCCAGAGTGTTACCTTTTTTGGACTTCATCTCCCAGATTTTCCTAGTGGGAATTCTGTGAACTGTATTCCATAAAGGTAACTTTCCCAAGCTCTAGACCTTATTGTTCCTTCCCATGTAGGCTCCAGCCCTTAAGGTAACTCTGTTTCCTTGACTGTAACACATTTACAGACCAGAACAGATACTTGCACAAGTGAAAAGGGGTGGTGGAGGTGGTATTTGTGTTGTATTCTTGCCTAAAAGAAGTAATCCATGGAGACAAATGCAAAGGAAGTCATGTGAACTGTCAATCCCAGTGGAGGGAGGAGTCAGCTTTGCTGGCTTCTGTATATATTGTAGTTGTGTGCCTGAGGTCCCAAAGCAATTCACCAAGTCTTGTGTTGTTATAACCAGGCAGATTCCTCTTTACAGCCATGAAGTCAACACTTGTCATTCTGCTTCTCATCCTGGCATGTTGCTGTTACTCTGGTAAGCACTGATCATGCTGCTCCTGTCTCTTTTGCCTCAAAAAAGATGGTAGGATCAAACTGAAACAAATTCAGCTTAGTATGTCATCAAAGCTGTAAACTACAACAGAAACTCAGGGAGGGTGAATCCTTGGGATACAAAAGCTGGTCTATCAAACATCTCCACTACGAAAAGTGCAAGGATGTTCAAATAAATCAAGTGAGTGAGGACACACTTCTTCCAAAACACTGAAGAAGAACAGAGGGAACAAAGCTATTGGAGAAAAGGTAGAAGAAGAAAGGTGGCTACGTATAATGTTTGTATTTTCAAAAAGAGGGTGACAAGTATGTTTGTTTTGTTCTCATTTTTCAGATTAATGGTCCAATGCTAGGTATGTGTTCACTTGATGTATATGTCATTAGAAATACATTAGGCTCATGAGGGAATGTGAATATGATCTAAAACTATAACAAAACTAGTATTAAAAAGCTAATTTTCCTCAAAGAACCAAAAGTAGCTGAGGGCTAAATACATTATGCAGGAGATCCAAGACTGGGGGCTTGTCTAGATGAGGCAATATAATGTGGATTGCTGTACATTAATGAAAAATTATAGCAGCGTTCACTTGTCTCCATGGTCCTTTGGCAAAATTGTTGGTATGCAAAGCTATCTGTGTTTGAAGTTCACACACAGCCATGTCTGTGAATCAAGATGGTGGCCATGAGTGAATTATTCATGTTATTATTCTCCACAAATTGCCACCACTGTACAGTATTTTTTAACTGTAAAACTGTAAATCAAAGGTGCACAAGTGCAAGCTTCCACTTAAAACAGCTGTTTGGTCACCTCAGTGCAGCGAAAAAGTGGACGATTAATATCGCCAAACTCCAAAATGGCACTTCTGGCCACTTCATTACTGGCAAGCCTCCCCCCGCCACATGTCTGACCAATCAACTTTGCAGTTCTGTCCTCACTGAGAATGCACTGAGATTTGAATTCATTGTCCTAACAAGCGGTAATGGGCATTTTCTCGCATTAAAAAAAAAAAAAAAACCTCTGGGAAAAACCACATGGTATTTGGAGTTTTTGGCCCCGCTCCTTCTGAATAATGTGAATCACTGTGGGATCTCATTGGGACAAAAGGTATTCTCTTCAAATTCTATGAGGAGTATTTTCACCATCTGGACAACCCCTGGATGTTTAGCATTTTGTTTTTACTTCCTTGCAGCTATGCAAGACTCTGAATTTGATCAGAGTAAAGAATCATAGAATCTTAGAGATGGAAGGAGCCACAAGGGCCATCTAGTCCAACCCCCTGATAGTCAGGAAAACACAACTACAGCACTCCTGAAAGATGCCCATCCAAGCTTTGTTTAAAGACCTCCAAAGAAGGAGACTGCACCACCCTCTGAGGCAGTCTATTTCTTTGTCAAACAGCTCTTAAAGATGTTCATCCTAATGTCTAGATGCAATCTCTTTTCTTGTAATTTGATCCCATTTGTTCCTGTTCTAGTCTCTGGAGCAGCAGTAGTACTAGTTACAGAGAGATCCCCAGCTGCTCTAAATCAATTCTCACCCTCTGGGAGAGGAATATTTAGATTAGGAAAAGAAACTAACAGCTCAGAGGAGCATAAATGGTTCATTCTTAAATGAATCCCCTATGTTCCCCCATAACAATTCCATGAGAGATAGATTAGGTTGAGGGAGAGTGGCTTCCTCAAGGTAATCCAATTAATTTAATGGCCAGAGAGGAATCTGCACTGAAGTCTTCCCGGTCCAATTCTAGCTCTTTAATCGTCACACAGGTGAGATATGACATATAGGAGATTATCAGATGCGGCAAAAACAGTGTCAGAAAATCATGAGGAGAACAGGAACAGGGGATATTATCAGACAATGTCATCCTTCAGTGTCCCAGGGGCATAGTGCGTGCATGAGTAAGGCATCCTTTTTATTGGCAGCTTGTCCCCATCAATGAAAAAGGGAAGCCTTGCCGGCAGCAGTGCTACGCCCCAGGAACAGCTGAGGATGCAGGTGTCTGATAATGTTGCCCTTCTTGTTCCTGTGGCATTCTTCTGACATGGTTGGGGACAAGGTGTTCCCCACCACCACCAATGTCTGATCAACTCCATAGTGCTGAAATCAAAAGAAATGCAGGTGAAGTAAGGTGAAGAAGATATCAAAAGATCTTATTTCTTTTTTAAGGGCTCTAGTAATTATACAAGTCAGCGTGGTGTAGTGGTTTGAGCATTGGACTAGGATGACCAAAGCTTGAATCTCTGCTCAACCCACTGAGTGGCCTTGGGCAAGCCACACTCTCATGGCCACAGAGGAAGGCAATGGCAAACCTCCTCTGAGGAAGTCTTGCCAAGAAAACCTTGTGATAGGTTCACCTTAGGGTTTCCATAAGTTGGAAATAACTTGAAGAGGCTTATTGCATGAGGGAAGGGAAGTGGCAGCACACCCCAAGAATAGCCCCTCCTGTGTGATTACAGTTAGAAAAAAGACTCACATTTACCACCATCTCCCACAGGACTGTAATGGAAGAACTGCTGTTGAATTCCGATGTTGTGCAATAAGGCAGCACAGGAGGCACTATTGTCAGGGTGTGCTGTCACTTCCTTTCCCTCATGCAATAAGCCTCAAAGGCACATAACAACGACAACATGATTATACCATCATATATTCTATAAACTGCAAGAGGCAGTTCCCAATAAAATATACTACTATAGTTTAGCATATATATAGTACACTGTACTTATACACACCATGTATATATAGCATACTGTGGCAGTGGCTCTGTGTATAGTTCTCAGTGTCAGGAGATTTTCACACGCCGAAAATATCGCTGCCAGAAACCGGGACAGAAATATTTCTGTCCCGGAAGCAGCGCCGCGGTTCGCACGCTCACCTCCCTCTCCCGTTGTTCCGTCGTCCTCGCTTTGGTTTTTTTCCTCCCTCTTCCGGAATATTTTACTAACGGGAGTTTGCCGTTAATAAAATATTCCGGAAGAGAGAGGAAAAAACCCAAAGCGAGGACGACGGAACAACGGGAGAGGGAGGTGAGCGTGCGAACCGCGGCGCTGCTTCCGGGACAGAAATATTTCTGTCCCGGTTTCTGGCAGCGATATTTTCAGCGTGTGAAAATCTCCTCAGAGTAAAAGTGTCCTTAGAAATCTATGCGAGAAGATAGGGTATGACAAGAGATCCAGATCACAGAGGGAGGTGCAAAGAGTAAAGAACTGGCCTGTGCCAGATGAACAGATATTTCTTTTTAGTTAGTAAATGCTGGTACTACTATTAATAAGGTAAGTATTATTGGGTCAGTCAGATTATATTCTCTTTCTAGTTATGATTGCCGTTAAAAAACAACAATCCTAAAATATGAAATAAGATCTGTGTAAATGTATTCTCTCTTTAACCATCATTTGTTCTTTACTTGTCTTAACCCAGGTGCACTTGTCTGTGAACCTGTCAGAAAAATTCTAAATACAGGGATCTTTAAATCCAATGATGAACTTAGAAAAGAACTTTCTATGTACATGATGGACACCGATGCCTTAAATGCAGCACTTAAGGTGAAAGACTGTGTCAACTCATTATCACTCTTCGAAAAAGTGGCTGTAGGGACAGTGGTGGTAATGACCTTTTTCTCTGTTCTTTGTTTTTTTTTAATTTTATTTGTTAACAATTCATTATTACAAAAAAGAAAAAAAAACAGAATAAAAATGAACAAATATCAACAAACCCTTTCTGTTATCCCCCCATGCTACCTTCCCCAACCCCTTCCCTTTCTCTTTGACTTCCCATATGTCCCTGTTTGCAGTCATTAATATTAACATATAATTATTCCTTTCTAATTTACATCCCATTTTGTAAATCAACTTTTCTGTATTCTAAAAAAGTATTCCTACTCATACATCAAAGCCTATAATTATATTGCCTCCATTATTTTTTTACATAATTTATAAAAGGGTGACAGGTTTATAAAACAAACAAAATTGAATTGAATATCCTTTTAATCAGTTGGTCAATTTATGTGCTTTAGCAAGGTCCCATAATTTTTCTACCCATTCTTCAACACTCAGGATTTTCTTTCATCTCCAATGTCTCTGTGTACACACACACACACACTTGCAGTGGAACACTACCACTAATGCAGTCTTACAACATGTTGATGGCAAATGTTGTTGAATAAGGAAAACATATTTTAGCACCCACATACTAAAATATGGAATGTTGAATGAAATGTTAAATTTTATGTGCTTCCACGAATGGAGAGAGCATGTTTTCTAGCTATCAGGAGAAAGGGTATACAAGCTTTAGGCCCCAGGGGCTGCATTAGATGTTGGTGGGGGCTTTGGATATGTACATAGGTGCTTACATGTGCTCATACAAGCATAGAGTGGAGGCTTTTAACTTTGCCCCCATCCCAGTGATTCTGTCAAATATGATGGGTAGAGGAGGCAGTTTCCAAAGGGATCACGAGACTTGAGCCAGATTAGGCATCTCTGCTTTGATGCCTTCTTTAATGACAGTGAAACAGCAATGTCAGCTGCCTGTGGGTTATGGAGGCAGCTTTAGCCTCCTCCATTTCCCCAATGCCCTGCTGGCATTGTTACTTTTGCACAATTGTTAGTGGTTCAGAAACAACAACGCCAATCAGGGAGGAGTGTGGGGGTGGCATAACACATATCCAGGGCTATATGCAGGTCATGGACCACAGCTTGTGCACCTCTGGCATAGACTAATGTAAGCTTGTCTATGAATTTGTACAACACACACACACACACGATCAAACTAGTTATGCTGCTAAGACATGATTCGATCTTGTGTGTCTGTTTAGTTTAATATAATCAAAGAGAAGGAGGCGTAGACGATAGGGATTACTGCAGCACAAAGGGGGAAGAGGTAGGCTTTTACCTCATTGCTGTCTCAGTCTAGACCATCCCCTAGGGCCAATAGCACAAAGGTGTGACATTATTTTAGTAGCCCTGTTCAGGCATTCTGTATAAGTGTTAAGTAAATTAGTCCTTCCCTCCCTGTTGTCACTCTGCTTGCATTAAAAGTGATGTGTCTGTAGCGGACACCCCTTTACATGCACGGAGAATCTCCATGTCCTGATTTCCCAGACTATGGCTGTCCATTAGTTTATGTAGAGAGCCTCCATAGATGAACAGGCTTCTCCTCCTCTTGCTTCTAACATGAGCAAAGCCATAACAGAGACACTGGGGGTAGCACATTCATCTCCATATGGGATCTCTTAGTTTTTAAATAGGACAACTGAATAGGGCTAGTGTGCACAGGCAAAGTGATAACTGTTTCTATTCATGAAATATTTTGCTGTATTCATCTAGAGAAGTCAGCCAAGTTGTTGGTTTTCAGAAGGGGGGGCATTTTTTTTACCACTATCAACTGTGGGAGGCAGTGTGGGCAAGCAAGATGATGCATGAGTCTCTTCTCATCCAGTGTGAGGTATCTAGTGCCTCTAGGGATACTATCAATGGCTGACATCATCTGGTATATCCCAAGCCCCCAGACCCATCACTTTGTTGTCTGCCACTGCCAGACTCTGGAGCCTCCTGGCTGTCCAAATGCACTCTCTAAACACGTGAGTAGTGATGGGACAAAGACAAGGGGCTGCCATAGCCTCTGCTCACCTTGCCTACTCTCTCTGGGCAGTTGGGCAGATTGGGCACAATGGGAGAGAGCAAGCAACTGGGGAACAGTGGGGAGAAGGTGGACCCACTGACACCATCTGCTTCAAGGATCTTCCCTTCCCGGAAACCTGGAGCCAACTGGCATTGTTCACACATTCAATACATACAACTTTAAAGCCCCTTTTCTACTGGCCTATCCCAAGTGGTAGGCCTAAACACTCCAAAGGCACCAGATCCCACCTGATCTCGGAAGCTAAGCAAGCCCAGGCCTGGTTAGTACTTGAATGGGAGACCTTCAAAGAACACCATGTACTGTAGGCTATATTTTAGAGGGAAGCAATGGTGTACCACCTCTGAGTATTCCTTGCCTAAGAAAACCATATGAAATTCATGGGGTTGCCATAAGTTGACAGCTGACCTGAAGGCACATACACGCACACACATATCCCAAGTAGTAGACT
The DNA here is from genome assembly GCA_030847615.1 of Gambelia wislizenii. Lineage (NCBI taxonomy): Eukaryota > Metazoa > Chordata > Lepidosauria > Squamata > Crotaphytidae > Gambelia > Gambelia wislizenii. Next base: position 344,931,988 of record JAUMIR010000001.1, read on the forward strand.
ACAGAATATTAGTTGCTCTCCATTATTCTAATCTGTATGAAGTCAGTTACCTAACTGGCAAATGAGTTACTGCTCAGTACTGAATTAGTAATGACCGAGGGGCCCTAATCAGAGCACATTCAGAATACAATACACAAAGTGTAATTCAAGGGTCTCACACCCATGTCAGGCAAATAGCCATGAGTTTGCAAAACATAACCCATGAAGAGTTTGCATCTATCACAGCATTCAATATATGGAGAAAGAGTGTGGCGCTCTCATAGCCTTCCAATCAGGCAGGCAGAGCACTGTGCTAAGGATTAAATTTTGAATCCTCTTCCACACTCTTTCGTAATTAAGTTATATTGTCACCTTGAATCCCATGTAGGGAGAAGGGTGGGATATTAAACAAACACAATCAAACAAATATTGTTATTTTAGAAGGACTCCTGTGCTTCATGCTGAATTTTGTTCTGCTCATTTAATTTTAGAAACAAATACTGAAGATTTGCTGATCAGCTGCCCTTGGCAAATAATGCCGACTGAATGATACATCCTTTCACTTTCTACTTTCGCCCTCATCTTCCTTTAGAAGATAAAGATCATCATGCTCTACAATACTAGAAGCCTCCTACAAAATGTGTGAATCATTCAGACTTTTTGATTCATTAAACTTGTCACCTCATGTTCTGCTCTCTGAATAAATGACAAATGTTCTGTTGGCTTTCTTCATGAATTACTGAAAAACAGATATAACTGTTGATTGCAAGGCGGCCCTCTAGCAACCCATGTTTCTGTTAACATGTGATGCTGTATGGTTGATAATACCTGAGAGTCATTTTCAGCGTAAAACAGTTTCATAGACCATTGGCTCAATACAGTGTCTTGAACTGACCTAATACAAAGGAAACAATATATAAAAATACGACAACGGGGCTGTCATTAGGTAACAGTGCTGAACTGGAGGCTGTAGAAAGAAGTACAGATGAATTTAACCCATCTTGGATTTTTCTGTAATTGGTTTTGCTATATACGCATACACACGCGCACACACGCACACACACACACTTCAAATAGAAAATGCATAATTTGCAACTTGCATGACAACGAATAATTTGTGACCATTACATATCCATGCTCCTGTTCTTTTTGAGGTACACATGTTGGCTAATCATGGCTTCCCAGTATATATACTCTCAGTGGAAAAATCTTCATATATCGATGACTACACATGATTATCTATGTCCAAGATGTGTGTTCCTTTCTACACAAAAGCACTTTCCATTTTAAATTATGTGCTATCTAAAGCATCAGTTTTATACCCGATTAGTATATTCATTAATTTTTTTTCATAACTATAGCTAGTGCAAAGAACACTTAGTTTTAAAATAGTTTGAAGTGCTTTTTTAGGAAACCCTTTCATCCCATACCATAATACATATTTCTTTTGGCAGGATTCATTTGAACTATCACCTCAGGTTTTGCAGGTTTTTGAAACAATGAGAGAACATGCTGCACCTATTGAACAGAGTTGAAAATAAGATGCATGTACAGATGAGCAGCAACCTCTCTTACAGATCTGTCTGGTGAAAGCTCTCCTCTTTCTCTAGGTTCAGCTGGTTTAATAATTGTAACTCTCTGCACTCTACTACACACAGATGTTAACATTTCTTGTTTCATAATCTCACTTTCTGGTATTCAAAACATTTTACAGAAAAACTTCTGGATTAATGCATGCCCCAATTTCAAAATGGGGACATTTCAACACCTTCTCCTTTGTGGGACTTGAGACCACCATCATAAATCTGAATAAGATAGCCAAGATTTTATGAAGGGATGCTGCTAGCAAGTTACTCTGCTGTCCACCCATAATCTTGGAGATGAAATCAGAGAATACATATAAATGTTCACTGTGCCATAACCCAAATGCTACTAGCTAATTAAACATCACAAGTGGATTAATTTAATAAAAATTAGGGATTCTGCCAGGACAGTACTGTTTATTCTTTTCTATACTGTATATTGTTGGTTTTCAGTCTATGTCTGAAGTTTGGAACTGAAACATTTCCTCTGATTTCATATTTGCTATAGTGCAGTGGTGTTTCTTTACCAGGGACTCCCTTTAAATATCTTTTGTTGCTGCAGACCCCCAAGACTTAACTCAAAAGTTTAAACCCTAACAACAACACCTAACAACAACAACACAATTACACCATCCATTAACCCATCCCTCAGAGGCACTGGAGGGAAGGGAATTCTTTTCTCCTTCTTTGCCTTGGTTCCTGGGACATTGTGGCCCCCTGGGGGTCCATGGACTACAGGTTCAGAACCACTGCTATATTCTATAGCATTTCCCATTTCCACATTTTGCCCTAGCTACCTCTCTCTCTCTCTCTCTCTCAGCTACAGTAGGATCTCACAGCATCCAAACACATGGACTTACTTTTCTTTCTGCCTCAGGCAATGGGACATATTGGCCATATATGCAGATATCAAGCCCTGTAGAAATGAATTAGAATTTAGCTTCCTGCATTCTAAAATAAACTGTTGACCCAATCAGAGCTGGTCTCTGGATGCTTATCCACATGGACCAATGGTTCATTTTTCTGTAAATATGGCAGCAGTTCACAAAGGATTAATAATTTACTCTTGAAACCTACCTATAAAATTAAACCAGACTTTCTAAAGTTACCCTAGATTAAGGAGCCTGTGGACTGCAATTTTTGTGGATTCTGTGTTTGCATTAGTTGCTCAAGCCAATGGGAACTATTTCTAAATAGTCCATTGGTTTTGGGAGACTCCAGTTGCCTATGTGTTTCTTCACTGCCAAGGCCAATGACAGCATTAGAAGCAATTTGCAGGAGGGTAGAAGATTAAATCCCTTCTCCTATGCTGTGTTGCCAACCCAAACCTTTTCTGCAGTTGCTTTTAACAAAAGCAAAATACCTTAGGAGATTCAGTCACAGATCTCCAATCAATGTGAAACTGACCCCACTTTCTGACGTAGAGTCCAGGGTTTCCCAGTCATACTTTGTGTTCTAGAACACCAGGAAGAACTATGGTGGGCAATTGTTTGTTTCTATGACAATTTCATGAAGGTTCTGCTCATCCCCCATGGAGGGGAGGGTAATTTCCAGCAAATACAGATGGGTCCTGCATGGCCTGCATTCCATCTTCTTCTCAAACCACCTGCAGCCTGGTTGAAAGAAGTCAAGGAAGGAATCTTCAGACAACAAGGTTGCTCACATAAATTAAATTGCCAAAGGCAAAAGGTGAATTCCCTATCAGTCATTAAACAAAATCCTTACTTCTCCTATTTCTTTTCAACAGTTTTGTATGGTATACTTTGCTTCTCTGAGCACTTGGAAACTAATGGCAACTAGAGTCAGAGCAGGTATCATGAGAAATTGCAGGATGCAGAAGTTTGAATGGCTATTGTACCCAGTTAAAATTTAGCAAGTGATTATTGTAACCAGTTAAAATTTAGCAAAGCAGAATAAGGTGTGGAGGCAGGTGTCAAAGATAACCCTTAGCATGGTGTGGATTTGTCCTTAAGTGTACTCCCATCCCACCTGACACAACAGCTAAACAGGCCTCAGATGAATCCTTGCCCTACTTCCTTCACCGTGGTTAAGACACATCTTACATAAATGTATGTCTCTCTGTTGATCTCTGCCTGATGTGGTTTTATTTTTTTACTCATTATTATTGAATTGTGAATGTTTACAAGTGGATCATCTATGAGAATTCATAGAGAGTACCAATTGCACAGAGGCTAATATCACGGAGTGGAACAGAGCTGCAGAACTCTACCAACAGGTTTGTGGAAGAAGAAGAAGAAAACAACTGAAAAAAGCTAGAGGTAAGATGTCTTGGTCAAAGATAGTCCATTCCTATTATACACAGAAGCCAGGGCATTGCAAGTCCTGTGGACCATGCTGAACAATTTTGAGCCACAGCATAGTCAAGTCTTTCCATCCTGCTCCCTCAGTGCCTAGTATGTACTTTCATGAGCTTGCCTCCTTCAAGAAGAAAGAAAATTCACCAGAATTCAACTTTATTTTGGCAAAAGCACAACATTCTAATCTCTGCTTGATACCATTGCTCACTTCTGGAAAATATGACAGAATAACAAAGAAACATAGCTCTGTACATGATATGACTTGCAAGGAGGATCAAATAATGACACTTTTATTATTAGAAACTTTGAGGTGTTGAGCAGCTTAATTCTAAGTTTTATACCTAATTCAAGCAAAAGGACCATAGGAAATATCGCTGCTCCCTCCTCCTTCTCAGATCACAAAATATGGGTTTAAAAAAACCCTCACCAGTGCTCTTGTCTACTATAAAACCTAAACTGCTGTCCTGTATTGAGTTACCTAGGAGTAAGTCTCATTGAATTCAATGGAATTTACTTTTTAGTAGACATGTACAGCAAGGTTAGGGATTCTGTAGCCCTCTGGATGCTGTCAGGCTCCAGATCCCATCAGCACCAGCCAGGCCAGTGGTGAAGCATCATGGAAGTAAGAGTTTGTCAATATCTAGAGCACCACAGGTTTCCTATCCCTGATATATAGGACTGGTGATATATAGGTTGACTAATTTGTCCAGTCAACCTGTTTCAATCTACAGAAATCAAAAGCCTTCTCAGATACTACATGGGATCTGTGTTCTCTTTCCCTATTAAAATGAATACACAGTCAAATTTAGGTTCATTCTGCCCCACCTCCCCATTTCCTATTTTCCATCTTCTGCTTGCATAACAGAAGAAAACTGTAAGATGCCCAGTTAGCTCTCTAGAGACAGCCCTGCAATCTTCTTGGGAATGCTTAAAAGATAATACAGTACATTCGTTTCACTTCACCTGCACTTCCTTTCTGCCTTAAGTTGACAACTGTGTGATACCAAACAAAAGACACTGTGGAAGTACTTCCTTCTCCTTTAACAGATTTCCTTTGCGAATGATTGTGAAAATACCTAGGGTTAGCCTTGTTTTGTTTTTGTTTTTGTTTTTTTCTTCTGGGCTGAGAGGCTCTGGAAGAGTTTCTTTCTGATGTTTGGCCTGCATCTGTGGCTGGCATCTTCAGAGAATGGTTGGGTAGGAGTGTATGGGGGGTTTATATACTGTGAACCCCTGTTAGGGAGGAAATGTAAATTTGTGTAGTTGAATGGCTAGTTTCTGGGTGGAGATATGCAAGGAGGACTAGTGTCTGTTTGGCTAATGGTTGATTGATGGCCCATTATCTGCTGGAAATACGGCCTCGAAAAAAACAACAAGGAAAATCTATGGATGCCGGCCATGAAAGCCTTTGACTTCATACCTAGGGTTACATGTGGAAAACAGCAAATTCTGGACCAGAACTTGGAAGGGAATACAACCCCAGGGAGAGTGATTATGGTGTAATGGTTTGAGTGTTGGGCTTAGACTCTAGGAGACCAGGATTCAAATTTCCACTTGGCTATGGAAACCCACTGGAACACATCACACGCTCTCAGCCTTAGAAGAAGGCCATGACAAACCTCCTCTGAATAAACCTTACCAAGAAAACCCCTTGATATGGTCACCATAAGTTGGAGTCATCTCAAAGGTGCATAATAACAACAAAGAACCCTAGAATACAGTGGCCATCCATTCTTGGGCTGCAGCTTCCCACAGCCCTACCCAGCATAAACCAATGGTGTGGTGTGATGGGAACTGCAGCCCGGTAACCTCTGGAGGACCAGTCATACTTGGTCAGAATCCCTCTTACATTAATAGGCAGACATAGACTTCTTCTATCCTTACCATCTATTGTATTTTTATTATATAGCATGATCCATTTGTTCAGTGACATATGTAGGAGAACATAAGTAGATTTTGCTGTTAAAGAATCTGCTCTGCCCTCTTTGTTTCTCAGGCACTGAAATATAGGTTCCCATCATGAGTAATGGAGGATGGGTGGGAACATGGAGGCCTCATCGTCCAAGAGGCCCAATACTGGCCCAGTATTCAAGCCCTGGGCCAAAGTACCACATACAAGGAGCAACAGGTAAACAAAAAGGAAAAAAAAATAATATTGTGTTTTTAAAAATTAATTCAATCTTGATTTTAAAACACAAAAGAAAACAAACAAATCTGTTTTACATCATCTCCCTAATTCAAGTGAAATATCTCCATGTCAGAAACAGCCTTCTGAGTCAAATTCCTGCATACATTCAGTTGAAATGAGTAGAAAAGATCCTTGTGCAGCAACCATCCATTTCAGTGAGGTTTGTTCAGAAAAATTTCCCCACAGATTTCCCTGATTCCACTATCATGTTTGATGTCACTATATTGCTTGTCTTCACTATGTATTTCAAAAATGGCAGAGCTGATTCCGCCCATTTTTTCCTCATTTAAATACACAAGGGCTTTTCAGTGGCTGCTCCCAGGCTGTGGAACTCCCTGCCAAAAGAGGCCAGATGTCACTTCTGTTATCCTGCCAATAATCAAAGACATTTTTATTCAGGCACACTTTTCCCATCTAAGCTGATCTGTTGATGGACTGAATATTTAATCAACTGCAAAAATTCCTTACAGATGTGCCTTTAACTGTAATTATTGTCTTTTATTTTTATGTTTATATTCATTTTTATTGGATGTGTCTAGCTGATCATTTTTTATGTTTAAATCATTACTCTGCTGTTTTCTGTATTATATTCTGTGTTATATTGTTACATAAGCAGAAAGATGGTATATAAATTTTGCAAATAAATTAGTAAGAGTCTACAGTTGTACAGGTATACCTCAGTTAACAAAGTAGATGTGTTCCTGGGCATTAATTCTTTAGCTGAAAATGGGGTACCAGAGGCAGAAGTAACATGGAAAAAATAGTGATAGGTTCCTAAAGTTCAACATATTTGGGCAAACCTTTAATCTAAAAGTAAAATTAGGCACATGTGAAAGGAAAAACCCAGGTCAGGTAAGCCTTCCATAAAGAAAAAAAAACACACTGTGAACCTTTTAAAGTCCACCTGAAGGTTTCTTCCAAATTACATCCAGGGATGACTTTTTCTTCTCCAGCCTCCATTTTGCTTATAATTTCCATTTTGGTGCCCAAATGAATAGATCTCTATTTTTTTTTTTAACATGCTGGGGCACACTTATGTGTTCTCCCTTTTCTCTCTATGCCCCATTTATCTCTATGCACACATGCTCAGGAAGAGATTCTGGAGGCAGCTACCATTTACCTGCCTATGGTAGGAAGGCACACACAGCTACAGGATGATCAACTAGAGTAGAATTTAGGGCTTGTCTATACGAGCCAAAAACCCCATAGTGCCCTGCAGAAAAAGCAAGTCGCAGCAGCTGCAACTTGTCTTAATGGTGGTTTTATCCCCAGCAGCCTCCATAAGCTTTGCATCCCAGATGACAGCTGAGAAAGGGAGAAGAGGGTGAAAGAGCCTCCTCCTTTCTCTGCCCCCCTCCCGTGGTGGTGCTGGTGGTGGTGGGTGGGAATGACAACTGCCATCCCCCCTTCCCCATCCCCGACTGCTTGGGGTGGGGGTGGGGAATGGTGGCTGCAGGCGCTTGCCTTGCTAGCAAGCCCTACCTCCTGTGCTTGTCTACCCAATCAGGGGCGCACTTCCTCTCATTTGGCAAGAGAATCAGATCGATTCGCTTGCCCTAATGAGCAGGAATGTCCCCCACCTCATTTTTTAAAAGATGAGAAAAGCTGTGAAGGCTTTTCTGGCAAGGTTTTTGGCCTTTTTTGCCCCCCTCCTTCACAACAGGGCGAAATCACACAGGATGCCATCAGGAGAGGTAGGATTCTCCTCAAATTCAATGAAGAGCTTTTTCACCATTTGGACAACCCCTTGCTTTTTCCCAGTTCAAACTTTAATGCATTGTTGACTACAGACACACTGCTGCACCACAACAATGAAGGTATGTGTTTTTGTAGCCCTCCTGCACCATCCTCCTAATGCCAATACTTCTAAAAAAACACACCCTTTCCCTCTAGACAGAGGACAGGGAGGGGGGAAAAGGCTTTGGCTTGTCTATACAAAGGGGGGGGGAGAATGGATTGCTCCAAGTCACAGCAGCAGCAAAGGTGTTTTGATGTTTTTACAGCCCCCATAAATTTTGCATACCTGCAGCCCAGATGGTGGCCCCAAGTGAATTACTTGTGTTTTTAAATCTGCCGCCACTAACTTTTTTTTTTTAAACCAACTATTTCTATTGTGTGCAGAAGTGATATTTCACCTTTCCGGGGAAAAAAAGAGGGAGAAAAAGATGACACAAATCCCTGTTTTATCGCCTTAGCAATCACTCGCTAAGGTGGAAATCCAGCATGGCTTGCCCTGTAACCTAGCCCTGCCCCTGGTGCTTGTCCACCCAATCAGGTTTGTGCTTCCTCTTGCATGGGGGAGTGATTCATGTCGAATCGCTTCTCTTAATGAGCAAGAATCCGCATACCACATGGGGCTTATTTTAAAAGTTGTAAAAAGCCGTGAATGCTTTTCTCACATACTTTTTGCTTTTTTTGCCCCCCTCCTCCTCCACAATATGGTGAGACAATGCAGGATCCCATTAAGACAGCTGGTATTCCCAGCGAATTCTGTGAGGGGTATTTTCACTGTATGGACAACCCTTTTCTAAAAAGAAGTGTCTTTGTCAGAGATTTTATTAACTGAGAATCACACCTGTATAGCCTAAAATATTTCTAGCCAGAGGCTTGTTCCTAGCATTAATTTAGGACACCAGAGATTGGGCTGTATTATCTAAATTATATTTATACATATCATGCAGTTTTGTGAAAATGCAATGTAAACTTCCAAAATAAATAAGGGTGTTCAAGAGCGCTTTAAAGCCCTTCTCTGGACTGAGAGTACTCACCAATAATTGCTGTTCATCCTGAAGAGAAGCAAATAGTTGGGTGCTACAGGGTTCTGTCGTTGATCTGGTGTCGTTGAACATTTTTATAAATGACTTAGATGATGGAATAGAATGCATGTTCATCAGATTTTCAGATGACACCAAATAAGGTGGAGGTGGGGTGGGGTAAGGTAGCCAATACCTCAGATGACAGGAACAGGATTCAAAGTGACCTTGACAGATTGGAGAGCTGGACAAACCAGTGGTGGCACTAGGGGGTGCAGAGGGGCCAAACTGCAGCAGGTGACACCGTTGGAGGGAGGGGTGATGCTGACCTTAGTAATGCCACAGGGGCCAAAACTATTGAAATGACTTTTAACAGGGATAAATATAAAGTGTCAGGGAAAATGAAATGGACAAATATAGGTTGGGTAACACCTGTCTTGAAAGCAGCACATGTGAAAAGGATCTAGGAATCTTAGTAGCTCACAAGGTAAACACGAGTCCACAGTATGATGCAGTGCTCAAAAATGCCAATGAAATTCAGAATCATAGGGTCCAGCTCAAGGGAAGTAGAAGTCCCACTCTATTCTGCTTTGGTTAGACCTCATCTGGAATACCATGTTCAGTTCTGGACCCCACAGTTCAAGGATATTGACACGCTTGAACATGTCCAAAGAAGAGTGACCAAGATGATCAAAGGTCTAGAGACCATGCCTTATGAGGAGTGACTCAGGGAAATGGGTATGTTTAGCTTGGGAGAGGTGGCATGATAGCTGTCTTTAAATATCTGAAGGGATGTCATGTAGAAGATGGAACCAGCTTGTTTTCTGCTGCTCCAGAAGCTAGAACACAAACCAATGAATTCAAATTTCAAGAAAAGAGAGTCTACCTAAACATTAAGAATAATCTTAAAAAAAAAAAAACTATATAAGAGTTGTTGGACAGTAGAACAGAAGGTGGTGTACTCTCCATCTTTGGCAGTCTTTTAAACAAAGGTTGGATGGGAATCTTTCAGGGATGCTTTAGTTGTATATTCCTGCCTGGGAGGGGGTTGGACTAGATGGCCCTTGTGGCCCCTTCCAACTCTAAAATTCTATGATTCAGGCAAGAGAGCATCTTAGGCATAGGAAGGCCCATGTCCTGGTGTCTTGGCCTGAAGGAACTCAGGTAACAGGAACTTCGGGGCAGGGGAAATCTTTTGCATTTGAGGTCTTAGAGCACTGTAGCCAGTAAGAAAGGAAAGTGCTGAGACTAAACCGACCAGTGATCTGACTCTGTAGGACAGCTCTTTATACCAAAACTATTTGCATGATATGTATCCATGCTGTTTTCCTCCAGGTTATGTGTCACACATCCCGACCAAAAGGAAAGCCCCTGCCTACAGTATGCATGGCTCAAGGCCTTCCCTCAGCAAAGAGTGTTCTCCAGGTCCCTATTATGTGCAGGGTTCTATGACGAATAGGGGGAGGAAATCAACTCCAGCTTATTCAATGGGTAGTCGACCCAGGGTGAAAGTGGAGACTACCCCAGGTCCCGGTAAGGTGTATTCTTCCATCCAAAGCATATCTTTATGATATGGTTCTGTTCATACAACACAGAGAGAGCATTTGAATGCAGAGTTCTTAAGGGTTCGTAGAAGTGTGTGAAAATCACACAGGTTGCTTAATGACCAGACTGATGGCTTTCTCCAGTTTCACTTTCCAGGATTGTTTCTAGTCAATTTTTATGTTTTATTATTTATGAGAGTATTTATATCCCGCTCTCCAACCACAAAGGCTCTCAGAGTGGCTTACAAATTGTTTAGCAATAGCACTTACACATCTATACCTCTTTATAGTGCAAGGTACTCTCTGAGCAGTTTACAATGTGTTAGCTAATTGCCCCCAACAAACTGGGTACACATTTTACCGACCTATGAAAGGATGGAAGGCTAAATCAAACGTGGAGCCCTGCAGTATTGAACTCACAATGTTGTGGCTGCAGTATCTGCATTTAACCACTGCACCACCAGGGCTCGATATGAATGTTTTGTTTAAAAATGCACCTGGGTGTTTGTGAAAGGTGACTGAAATCATACCTCTACTGTCCCTGGTGTGTATATTTTTAAAAAATTACAGGGAATCTACTCCACAAGAAACCAAAGGGTGTTCAAAAAGATCACTCACTGGCTACAGCAAGAAACATCTATACACACCTAGTTCCCTGCCAGGTCACATCTAAGGGATGGGTAGGAAACTGCAGCTGGTCTAGACAATTTTCTTTCTGTGGGCTCCTCCAGGGGCTTCACAGACTGCCAGAAAAGCAAAGTAAAACAATGCCAGCCGCTAGGAGTGGTTTTGGAGAACAGGTATGTTTATATTAAGTGAGTGAGGACAATGTCTGCCACCTGTTTAAAAGGTAAATTGTCACTCCTGGCAGCTTCCAGGAGAATCAGTTCACTCCTTTTTCAGGGGCATCTGGAGGGCCAAACACTCTCCTTAAAAACTCCAGCATTGGAGGGATGCATGGCCAGATGTAAGGCCCTTTTCTCCCACCATCACACATATGAGTATGCAAACACACCTCCTCATTTTGGGGTTAGCCCTCTACTTTGTTGGGTTCACAATTTACCTGTGCACATGGCCTTTAGTCTAACAATGACTGTTGCTTTCTCTCTTTCCTAGGATCTTACTCACCAGAGAAGTCTACAAAAATTATCTATAAATCTGCACCTGTGCATTCTATGTCATTTAGGACTCATGGTGCTAAAGTAGACAGCACGCCAGGTAAGACTTATCCTGGAGTGATGAAGATTGGAAAGTTACTTTTAAAAAGTGATCAGTTAGTTTTATAATTCCAAGACAAAGTAGTCAAATTTTAAAAATAATTCTTTACTTTCTGGTTTTCAAATGTAATTACTTTTTAAGTATTCTGAATGTTGCATGCTGCCAGCCTGTGATACTAAATACACACTCATCCTGTCCACATTGCCACCATTTTAATAACCACAACAGAGCACAAGATAGCAGTGTGTGGTACAAGCCAGAACTTGAAGGGTGTGATATTCTTCCTTCACCATTTAGATAGGCTCTACCCCCATAACTGAAAGATACAGTTATACTGCCAAAGGTATCCCTCGTTAGGTTACTTGCCTTAATGTAACTTTGTTATACAGTACCTTTGTTGCTAGAAAATGGAACTGATTACAGTTGGCTAGTTGTGTGCAACTAGTTACTCCAAGTTCTGTTTTTTGTTTATTGTTGTTGGAAGGAATTGAACACTTATTGCATTAAATAATTCATGCCACTGAATCCAGCACAGAAATAGTCACACACTCCCTTGAGTATTTCTGAGCCCTTAGCAATATGTTGTAGCATGGTGAATCCCAGCCTTTATCTGTCTTTTCCCTGGGCTCTGCTTAAAGTCATCATCATTCTTCATATTGCTCAACTTTTCCTCTTTCAGGTCCTAACACTTACATGATCCCAGAGGTGCTCGGACCACACGCAGTGGCCAAATCATCTAGCCCTTCTTATTCCATGATGGGAAAGAGTATGCTTGGGTGTTTTCATGAAGACCTTCATAAGGTAGGCTCATGAGCTTGCTTCATTTCTTCTTTCTCTTTTGGTTGCCAATCGTAAGGAAATTATGTAAAATTCAAACATTAATAACCTTTTCTAATTTTTGAAGGCTCATCATAATCTGTGGCTCTAAGCTGCAGTTGTGCTGAGCTTGGCTCCCGCTCTGTAAATCCCACTGGCACAGCCAAGGACAACCATGCTATTGTATGTTGCCCAAGCAACCCAGTAACAGTGGCTGAGCAGTGGTGCCTGGTGGCTCCCAAGTCAGCCTGGCAGTGAACCTACCCAAGTTTCAATCTAGGCTTTAAAGTTGCTCTCCATGGTGATGAACCCTATTCCTAAGGCAGCCCAGCGCCATGGATAGCTCATTGAACAAGAAGAAAACATTGGAATGGATTACCACCCCTGTGACATGGGAGCCACCAACTGCCACCATGGTTGAGACTAAATCCTCTTAAGCCCCACCCCAAGCCTGATGTTAGAAAATACTTAAAGGGAAGGAAGGGGAGCTCACACAAGACGGCACACATTGTAGTTCCCTGGGCAGATAGGACAGGAGAGCCCTCTTCAGACAAGGTTTCTAGACCCACCCAGGCTGGGGAATGGAAGTCTTTGGCAGAGGAAGAGAAATAGTCAGGTATGATCAGGTTGTAGTATTTAAATACCCTGAAGACATCAGATCTTATCTGATCTTGGAAGTTAAGCAGGGTCAGCCCTGGATAGTACTTAGATGGAAGACCGCTAGGGAATACCAGGTGCTATAGGCTATATTTCAGAGGAAAGCAATGGCAAATCACCTCTGAGTACTCTTTGCCTAAGAAAACCCAATGAAATTCATGGGGTCACCATAAGTCAGCTTGAAGGCACATACACACACATACACACAATCAGGATGTAAGGTTTTAGTGGGGCCAGAACTACTGGATCAGCGTAACTGAAATATAGGGTTGTGCCCAAATTGTGTATTGGTTTGAGCATTAGACTCTGGAGATCAGTGTTGAGATCCCCAGCTGCCCATGGAAACCCACTGGTCGACCTAAGGCAAGTCACACTCATTCTCAGAGGAAGGCAATGGCAAACTTCCTCTGAACAAATCTTGCCAAGAAAAGTCATGATAGGGTTACCTTGGGATCACCATAAAGTGGAAATGACTTGAAGACATATAACAACAAAATCCTCGTGCACACATTCCAGAAACTAAGCCTCTTTGAATTTATTGAAACATAACACTAAGGTTTGTGCTGCTAAAGGGAACAAGTTCCAATGGACTTCATCTGATCAGGGGATTGAAAATGAGAAGGACCTTGAACAAAATAAGAAAAATAAGGTGATGCTAGTAAACAAAACTATGTTCCATGAATTTCAGAGCAACATAATTTTCCTAAAATATAGATACTGGCTATACATTACTTGCCATCCCTAGAAATCTCTCTGCTTCTCATTTACAGACTCCTGGTCCTGCAGCATATCATAAGCCAGATACAGAGGTGTATAAAAAGAGAGCACCAAAATATTCCATGGGCATGCGGAGAGGGACATTAAGAAGTGCCAAAATGCCTGGGCCTGCAGACTATGAAGTAGGAAAGGTGAGAACATTTCTGTGTTGTTAATTGTTTTTGTATCAGTGTATTCTTTACCCATATGTAACAGAGATCACATAATTTCACTGGCAACAGAACCTCAAGTTTGCCAGGAGAAAGTGGCTGGGGAAGATTTTTTCCCCTGGTATAGGGATAAGAGAAGTGAGGAGCTGGTAATATGTAGCTGAGCAACAATACTTTTCATTTTTAGAAATGTGGAAGTAAATACCTTGGAACTTATTTCTGATGCATCTATCAATGGCATCCCCCCGCCTTGATTGCGCCATTTGACACATAAGCAGATTCAAATGGTACAAATTTGTTCAAGTGGTATGTTGGACTGGGAGTAAAGAATGTTGTCTTTCCTCTTCTCACGAGCACAGCTGTTGAAAAAGTTTTCTGGTTTCTTAAAACCACAGTTTGCTATGATGTTTGAACTAGCTGTTGTGTGAGTGTTTCATACAAACCACCATCAACGTCTTGTTTCTAATTCTAATTCATAGCAACTGCTCAGACCACCCTTTCTTATTTTGGATATCATGGCCAGTTGTGGTTTAATTACTCAGAATATTTCCTCTGTAGTGATGTGGATGATTTGAGGGAAGAGGGAAGTAATAAAAAGACTACCAATTGTAACCCTGATTGAAGACGTTCTCTTATAGAAATTAATCCCAGTGGTGGCTTTATAATAGTTAGCAATGTGGTACATGGTGGAGGCATTTTCAAATACAGGAGGTTTTAAAATTTTTCTTAAGAAATACTGTAGTTCCAGAATTACTGTTCTTAAAAGGAATCTTCCTTCTAGGAAGGGATCTGATATATATAGTTCTATGAAATTGTACTTCATTCATTCTTATGCTTCCCCCTATTTTTTAAACTCATGGGAAGGAGGGCACAACTAGGCAGTTTATTTCTTTGTGACGAACCAGGCCAAACACAAGATGTTGAAGTTGCTGGAGTAGATTTACTACTTATTTCAAACTATAGCTCCACACAGTGAAAGTAAGCAGTATGTCTATTTCAGTTAAAGCAGTAAAAAAATCATGTTTCTTTATAAATCTAGCAGTGAATTCCCTCAAACTTACCTTGTTACTATCACTGAAAAATATGAATTATAGCTACTGTTCAGAATTGGTTGCGTTGTGTTCTACTCTGCACAGCACCAAAGGAGTCCGTACTCTGAGGTATCACCACATCTTTCCCAAGCAGTCCAGTGTAATATAAGAAACTATCTATTACCTGGATTTGCTTTCAGAAACACCTAGGGGTTGTCTAAAGTGTGAAATTACCTCTCATAGAATTTGCAGAAAATACCTGTTGTCCCAATGAACCGTGCAGGAGAGTTGCCGTATTTGGAAGGAGGGGGGCAAAAAACTCCATAAACTGTGCCCTGAGACTTCACATTTTTCTGTGAAGATTTTAATAAACCATGGGGAGATTCACATCACCAATCATTTGGATGACTGATTCACAGCACTGCGCATTCTGGGCCAGGAGGAAGTGACAGCAGATTGGTCTGTTGTGCAAGCGGGGACAGGCTTTCCTCCAGATGAGTCTAGAAGTGCCATTTTGGCTTTCTGGACCAGCAAGGATGTGCTATTTTGCTGAGGTGAATTTTTTTTTTTTTTTTACAAGCAGAAGGTCTCCCTTCTGCCATTTTAAACCAATTTTTCCCCCAAATATAGAGTGATGATAAAATTGGGGGAAATAATAAAGCACCCTGTTCTTGAGGCCACCATCCTGATTCACAGGAAGGGGCTCTGTGTGAACTTCAACGCGCATCACTGCGCAGACAACTTTTTTGAGAAAAAATCATATAGACAAAAGGAGCTACTGTGAAGGTGACTTAATGAGTATCCCCGTGCACATTTTCCTCCTGTCTAGTCTGGAGCCTACTGTTGCATGATTAGTTTTCACAAATATCAGTCTCAGAATAAATATTCCTTCCCTTCTAGAATTGCCTGAGAATAACATATTGGAGGATTTCTAACCTCCAAGAAGCCTTGAATCTTTGGGCAACTCAGTAATGATCATGTAAGCCTCACCCCGAGAATGTAATCATCATCTATCACTACGTAGTTGGATATTGATAGTCAGAGCATTTTGGGAAATGATTGCATCAAGAAAAATGGCAGGAACTGAAGGAGAAATGACAGCTATTATAACAAAAAGGTCTACACTTGACCCTGAAGAGAGAGATCTGCCTTCAGGGGTTCAGATTCTGAAAGCTAGCTATTTTGCACCAGTAGAGTTCCATATGTCAGTCCACTTAAAATTCCTCTTGTTCAGTAAAGCAGCAGGAAATAGTCTGTTTCATTAAGAAGGTAGAAATCAAAGAAACATAATTAAGCATTTATAATTAAGTGGAAGGCTACTCTGTTTACATATGTTCTCATCCTCCTTCTAGGTGTCACTGCTCAAATCTTGTGCTCCAGTTGTCAGTTTTGGAATCAGGCACTCTGATTATACAACACCTCTGATTGTAGATGTCTATTGAAGTTGTTCTCCACCACAGAAATCAGATTGATTTTTCTACTATTTCTACATCATGGTCCTCCATGTTTAAAGCTGCCTGCTTTCATAGCTTCTAAATTAACTAGCAGCTGTTGACTTGCATTTGTTTAAACAAATACCAGCACTGAAGGACCATTTCAATATTCAGAAACTGGTTATTGTTGAAGACTGAAGTACTAAACTGATGAAGGAATGTGCCAGTCCCTTCTTGTGATGAAGATACATTGCAAACTGCCTTAATGCTTTGAGCTTGATGAACATGCATCTAAATACTTGTGTACAGACAATTTTTGGAGAAACTGAGATTTGATGTATTGAGAAACATAGATATATTTGTATTTTTTAAAAACCATTCGTATTCCTGATCCTAGAACCATTTCATAGAACATGTTTATTCCTGCAATAACTCCTATAATTTTATTTTGTAAATTTGTTTTATTGTCTTCAGCTGTGAAATGTGTTTGAAAAGAAATAAATCAGGAAAGCAATTCTTAGTTCATGTCTGAGCTTGCTTGCAAAACATGATGGCTCTCTTTAGAATAAACTATACAAACTATAAGGATAGAAATGCCTTTAAAATAGGAATATGCTTAGGGTTCCATAGAAATGTTAGTAAGGATTTAGACATAACTATATTGTCTTGCAATTGAGTAAGGAGCTCATCCACCACATTGGGACAGGAACTGAAACAATTGACACTGGAGTGGCAATTGCCACAAATTCATGAAAAGGTTTGATGGGAAGCAAATCCCACCCTATGCTTTTCCCTTGTTGCTGTTGTTGTGTGCCTTCAAGCTGTTTCTGACTTACGTCAACCCTAAGGTGAACCTATCACAGAATTTCCTAGGCAAGATTTGTTCAGAGGGGGTTTGCCTTTTCCTTCTTCTGAGGCTAAGGAGATTTTCACACTACACTGTTATAGTGTTACTATTCCACTTTATTTGCTATGGCTGCCTCCTGTGGAATCCTGGGATTTGCAGTTTATGGAGGGGCATTTACAACTCTCAGCCAGAGAGCTCTTAGGCCTCACTAAACTTACAAACCCCAGAATTCCACAGGAGGAAGCCAGAGCAGTTAAAGTGGAATAGTAACACTATAACAATATAGTGTGAAAAATTAAGACAGTGTGACCTGCCCCAGGTCACCAGTGGGTTTCTATGGCCGAGTAGGGATTTGAACTCCTGGTCTTGGAGTGTCTCCAACATTCAAACCACTACAACACACTGGCTCTTATGCTAGCATCCTTTATAGCATTACATCCAGGCTCATGGCAACTCTATTGGCAAGATTTTATGGATGGATATCTGACACTAGAAGTTATGTTCCACAAAACCATACAATGAATCCATAGCAGTGATGAAATCTGAACATAAATCTCAAAGATCCAAGTTCTACTGTCTGTGGAAGTGGCCATGATTCAGATCATGGACTACATCTACTGTTGCACAAGTAGATGTTTCTCAAATTCCTTTGCCCCTATCCCTTAAACTAACCCTGGAGTCTGCATTAAAGCTGCACCCACCCTGCAACATCCCTTTTGGGAGAGATGGCAGGGGAATGGTAATCCACTCCACTAGTGGCTACAGTTCTTTCAGCAGATGGCCACAATTGGATTTTAGCAAATGCACTTTATAATTTTGTAATGAGCATGTTCTGCTTGAAGTATATTTCCCCAAACATAAACCTCTATTCTGTGTTTATCATCCAAAAGCATCCCAGAGCTGAAACATGTACCATATAGCAGAGCTAGGCAACCCGTTAGAAGTTTTTGGCCCACAACTCCCATTAGCCAGCATAGCCAATGGTGAGGCACTGCAGTGCAAAACTATCTGAAGGGCAACAGTTATTTCCCTTGCCAGATCGCTTAATCATCATCATTATTTTGAGATTTTAAAACATGGATAACCTTTTTCTCTATCAGGGCTAACAGCATAGGAGAGAAATTTTTTAGCACACACGGAACAAGATAGTAAAATATAGTAAAATAGATAGTAAAATCTCTCTCTCTCTCTCTCTCTCTCTCTGGCTTTTCTTCACAAACGAAGATTCAGGAAGGACTCATCCTGCGCTTTCTGCAAGTGCGCTGATGACTAAAAAGGCCAATCCGAGATAGACAAGTCCGGTTGCAGAAAGCACAGCAGAAGGTCTCCTTGGGTGATGTTTCTGTGTTGTGATTCTTTCTGCATTGTTGTTTCTCTTCAAGACTTGTTCGGCGTGAGTTCTCAAATAAGGCTGCAGCATTGTGGATTGTGCATCTCCATGCCTCCCGATGTGAGGCCAGGGTGGACCATTGTTGGCGATCAATTTGGCCGAGCCTGAGATGGAGTCCTTGTATCGTTTTCAGGGAGTCCTTGTATCATTTTTTTTGGAGCGCCCCCTTATGCTGACCCGTAGCGAGTTCACCATAGAGTACTATTTTTGGGAGGCGATGGTCCTCCATCCTAGAAACGTGCCCTGCCCAGCACAGCTGTGTTCTCAATATCATGGCCTCAATGCTGGTGATCCCTGCTTGCTCAAGGACAGCAACATTCATCACATAGTCCAGTGTATATTTAGGATTATGCGTAAACAGCGCTGATGGAAGCGTTCGAGGAGTCGTAAGTGTTGGCGATAGGTAACCCATGTTTCAGACCCATAAAGGAGAATAGACAGTACAATGGCTCTATACACACTGATTTTTGTGCTTCGCCTCAGGTGTTTGTTACTCCAGACTCTTTTGTAAAGTCTTCCAAATGCGCTATATGCCTTTGCTAATCTGTGATCAATCTCTTTGTCAATCTTGGCATCTGAGGAGATGATGCTTCCCAGGTAGGTGAACTGCTGAACGGACTTAAGCACAGATTTGCCGATGGCAATGTGGGGATGGTGGTGTTCGTCCTGTGGTGCAGGCTGGTAAAGAACTTCCGTTTTCTTCAGGTTGACTTCCAGCCCAAACAGCTCTGCAGCTGTTGCGAAGCAGGCTGTTAGGCGCTGCAGAGCTGCTTCTGTGTGGGCATATAGGTCTGCTAAACAATCTAGTCTTATATTTTTTTTACTTGTTCAGGCTTTTGGATCCTGATGTGTATTAGGTGCAATCAGAGAGACATTTATTGCTGCTGTTTGACTGTACTGTAATTTAAGGATGTTTACATTTTTACCTTATGGCTTTTTGTTTTGTCAAACACTATACAGTATTTTCCAATTTTGGAAGAAGGGCAGGATATATATATTTAAAAAGTCAATATTGCCCTTCTTTCTATAGATTTAAGAGTAATGGACAGCAAATATAAAAATTTAATGTATATTAAATCATGACATTAACAATAAAGTGGCATATAGCAGGGTAAGACATTTCTGAGAATTGTAACACATAAGCTAAGTGCACCTTTTAAAGCTCATTGGATAATTAGGGTACCACTGTGGACAGTGCACTGCTCACCCAAGAACTACTTTTAAGTTTGGATCAGTATTGGCATGACACAAAAATTGTCTGTTTCCAGAGCTGGATGGAGATGACCTTCCTTTACTGGTACCAAAAACGACCAGTGATTTATGGTGATTTTAAAGTATTCTGTTTTTGGACAGGACACCTGTACTAAAGGCTGCTTAGCTTTACAGTGGTCTCAGAGCCATTTCACACATTGCATTGGGTATACAGTGAGCCCTGTTTCCACTAAGGCTTGGTTCTAGGACTGCCCATGGACACCAAAATCTGTGAATGCTCAAGTTCCACTATATATGCTGGCATAGTAAAATGGTGTTCATTATAAAATGGTGAACTGCAAGTTTTGCTTTTTGGAATCCCCCTCGCCCAATTATTTTTGAGCTGTGGTTGGTTGAATCCGTGGGTACAGAACTCGTGGATATGGAGGACCAACTGTACATATAAAGATGTAGTGTGAAAATAAACTTTTTTACAACCAGATCTATAATATAGGCACACTTATCTCAGAATACAGTGTATAGATATTTAAGAATATACATGGGAGCCAGTCAGGCTTTGTTTCTAAGTACAGTAGTCTCTGATGTCTGAGGTACAGAAGACTGACAAGATAGGCTGCTGAATGATATGTTTATAAATTACAGTTGTCCGTCCGTATCCATGGATTTGGTATCCATGGATTTAAGCATTCATGGCTTGAAAATATTCTTTAAAAAATAATAATCCAAAAAGCAAACCTTGATTTTGCCATCTTATATAAGGGACACCATTTTGCTATGCCACTGCATATAATGGGACTTGAGTACAGTATTCACGAATTTTGGTATCCACTGCAGGAAGAAGCAGGAGAAAATCCTCCTTCCCCCTCCATGGAAGGTTTGATGGAAGGTATAATTGTATCAGTTTTGTTATTATTATTATTTATCATCATCATTGTAATCAGGCATTATTCTTGTTTTAAATCTTGAGTTAAGTCTTGGGAGTCTGTGGCAACAAAAGATATTTAAAGGGCGTCCCTGGTAAAGAAAAGGTTAAAAGCCACTGCTCTAGCCAATCCTACTGTAGCTGTGTGTGCCTGCCTACAACAGACAAGGTAAACAGCAGTTAGGCCACCAAAATGGAAATCATAAGAAACCATTTTGGAAGAAGCTTTCAAGTGCTCTCTAGAAGGTTGAAAATGTTTTTTGTTTACTTATGGGATGCTTTCTTGAGCTGGCTGTTTCATTTCACATGTGCATAATGTTAGTTTTCGACAAAAAAGTTTGCTAAAACTTATTGAACTACTACTCTTCTTTTTTTGTGGTGTAGGAACCAATCTATTCTTTTCCATGTTATTTCTGCCTCTGGTACCAAAGTTTCTCTTAAAGAAGTAATGCCCAGGAACACAGCTACTTCATTAATTGAGGTGTAACTATATGTATAGAAGGGGGGGGGATAGCGAAACTTTGTCAAATGCTGTGGTGTATAACTGATGAACAAACTGTGAGATTTGCCCAAGGTAATATATTCACCCTAGTTAGAACCAGACTGCTAGTTAAAAAGACCAGCAATGTACCAGGAGTCAGAATAGGTCCTTCTTACATTGCTCTTTTTATTGTGCAACAGCAGATGATGGCAAATCACTTTTGGGCAATGAAAACATTGAAACACTAGTTGAGACATGGAAAAATGTAGACTGTATTCTACATCCATACTTGCCTGGAAGTCCTATTAAATCTAGTGCAACTTTGTTCTGTGTAGACATGCATAGGGTTGCACTGTTAAGCATATGTACCCGTTTGGCTCCAACCTTGCTGTTAATACCCTATTGGCATGCCATGTGTGAAAAAACTCATTAAAGAATTTAAACTAAGGAGCACTGGAGGAAAATTTATTTGCTTCCAGATGGGAGTACTTAATTATGAAACAGCTAGCTATAGAAATTATAGTGCACTCCTATACATGTCTACTGAGAAGTAAGTCTCATTGAGTTCAATGGAACTTACTCCTAGCCAATTGTATATACGACTGAAGCCTTAATCTGCAACCAATGGATTAATAATGCATATTTAATAGGTTAATCTTCACAAATCCTTAAAAATGAAGGTACATTAACTTCTTATAAGGTTTTTTTAATAACCAAGGATATATACAGTCTAGCTAGAGGCCTGACAAAAATGAGACAGAAGAGATGACAGCATTTGTATAAGTGCTCACCCTTCCTTCTTTCTGAAGTATTCCAAGCACATCTCTGTTCTATTAACAAGTCCTTGAGAGTAACATGCAAACAGGATTATTAAAGTATTTATAAGTGCTGGTGTATCCAAGAATAGAGACAAAAACAGGCCATTTTTTTCTTGAAACAAGCTGTTGGTACAATAGCTGAATTAGTTTCCAGGAGACTCATATGTCCTTGTAGCAGCGTCCTGTTGACAACACTTGTTTTTCATTTAACTTGAATACTGGGACATTTTTGCTATGGTATGGATTGCAGTCAAGATGTGAATCAGGATTTTGTTGCTGGACCATAAATCTACAGAAGGCAACATCGCCAGCATGTTTCCCTTCCCACCCAGCAGAAAGAGAAAATCAATTTAAGAATGCTTTCTTTTTAACATGGAAGTGAATTGTGCTGTATTTATGCTTCCAGAGAGAAAATGGCACAAGTAAAAAGATAGTCTAGAGAAATGACATTGGAGTTCATAGACGAGTCTCTGGATCACTGTGAATCTGAACAATTCTTCCCAGAATACTAACGGGAAGTCTTCTAAAGCCCCCTTCCCTCTTGTTATAAGGTTGTGTTTTGTTTTTTACACACAAACATCGAAATATAATTTTTGATAATGTTTCTCAAGTCCGTGCTCTTGCCACCAAATAATAGAGGATGAAGAATACAGCAACAAGTCCAGCTGAGACATAACAAAGAAGTTTGCGATTGTCCCTTCCTGAACGGGTCATGGTGGAGAAACGCTTCACGCTCCCTGTCAGAAGGCCAGTTACACTCATGAAATCAGAGTCCTAAAGCAAAGAGAAGATAAAAAAAAGATATGTAGAAGTCATGGTTTAATAGATACAAACCAGTTCCTTACTGTCAAGCAGCAAAGAGAATTACACTATAACTCCAGAATCAACATGATCACAACCTCTCTCCTTTTAAATTTCTATTTCAGATGAAAATTCAGTCAACCCAAATTTCAATTAATACTGTTAAAGATCTGAAATGCAAGTTCTATCAAATGTAGGCATATCCCCACAAATTTCAAAATACACACATCAGCAACATTCAAAATTAACAAAAAATTTCCAGTTACAAAATCTGATCTCATTTATTACTGTCACAATAATTAAAAATCACTTGCCTTGGGGCCATTAGTGAGCTTTATGATTGAACACAAGGTGGAATCTAAGTTTTTCAACCCAGTACTATTGACAGAGTTGGAATGCAGAAGATACAAGTCACTGCATACAACAAGTGTACAACCATATATTTTATTGCATATGTGTGACAGAACGTTACAACTGCCTGTGGTTTCCCAGAATGTGCACATTCAGCAAATCAACTACAAAAATCTTCCTGCCTGATCATCATTACATACACCATAGAAACAGTAACAGCAAGTATATATGGCAAATTTTTATACTTTTGCCAACCCAGAAGTCTAATCTGCTCCGTACACTCAGGTCCTCTGGGGTATACTTACTTCAGTCAGCCAGGACTAGGTTGGCAACTGTCACCCAGAGGACTTTTTCTTCAGCTGCCCTTAGACTTTGGAATGATGTGACAGGGGAGATTCAACAGTTGAATACACTGTCTGAATTTAAAATAGCTTTAAAGACCAGTCTCTTCCAGCAGGCCTATCCAAATGATTTTTAAACTGTGAATTTTAAATTGTTTTAATATGTACTGATTTTATTTGTTCTTTAAATTGATATTATGTATTTTAATGTGTCAATGTATTTTAATCAACATGTACAATATTTTAACTTAGTTAAATTAGTTATGTGTAATTCTGTTGTTCTCCGCCTCAATTCATGGGGACATATGGGTAGGAAATAAATATTATGATTATGATTATTTTTTTATATGAATAAGGAACCCTTAATACAGTATTTGGAAGTAGCAACCTAACACCACACTAATCTTACGGCACAAAAGTCCATTCACTCCTTACTAATACTATTACACAAAATTGTTCAACAGTATATAACCAACCACGTTTCATTGGCTTTATGAATGGAGTGGCTTACCATGCCATCCAGATAGTGATTTTGATCCTCAGCATCTTTGTCAATGTCTAGTGCAAGCTATTTAAAACACAGAAGAAAGCAATTGTTATCCAATCATTTATTTTGTTGAACTCCACATTCAAAATGTCTAGTAATAAGATGCTTTTAAGACAGGATGATTAAGACAATGCAAAAAGCTTCATTTGCTCCTTCCCACTTCCCAAAGATCAGTAAATTATACAGCAAGAAACAGACAACAAAAACCCCAAAGCCTTTTTAGGTGCAGAACTCATTAGCAAAGTAATATAGTAATGGGAAAAAACACACAAGTAGTTGAAGTGATCTACTGACCGATTTTAGCCGGGTAACTTTAGAAGCTAGGTTTTCTGTCATGCGCTTGTTTTCTGTATCTAACATATCATCCACAGCACTTGCATTCTGACCTGCAACCAAGACAATGAATCTCACCATTTATCACAAGTACAGTTAAAACTCACCTGTGCACTAAAACAAAAGGGGATACCAACAATACTTGCATCTCTGTGGCCCTTCTTGGTAGCTATTCTCAAGCTGTGGAAACCCCTTCCAAGGCAGTTAGCCTGGTCCTCTCCCTGTTGTCTTTCTGTCAGTAGACAAAGACCTTTTTAATCCAGGTGTAATTTTGGCAACTGGCTGTTGTGAAAAGGGCTTTTAATAGACTGGTGCTATGCTTTTTTTCTGATGTATTTTACACTGCTTTTAATTCAGTGCACTTTAATATTATAATTAATTTAATTGTGTTTGAATGTTACAACTTTTTCATTGCTTCTAATCTTGTTGTGATACATCCTGAGCCCCAGTTCTAGAAGAAAAGTGGTACGTAAGTCAAGTATTTTGCTGATTTTTATAAGAATAAGAAAAGCCATGCTGGATGAGGCCAAAGGACTATCTACACCAAAGCCCAGGAGAATGCCACCAGCAAGATCTGAGTGCAACACACACCCACACCCCAATCTCATGGGCCCAAGCAGCTGATACTGGGGGTGATATACAGTACATCAATCCTGACTAGTAGCCATGGATGGCTCCTACCTTCATGAATGCATCCAATCCCCCTTTCAAGCCATTCAACTTGGCAGTGAGTCTCACAGTTTAACTATGCGCTGTGTGTGTGCTGTCTAACATATTCACTCTCAATATTTACAGAGTACAGTATTTACCCCAGATGCTGGGGCAGTATGCTATGATATCAGAGAGGGGGGCCCATAGACCCCTCTGGGAAGGGTGTGGAGGAGGGAATCCCATTACCATTGTAGAAAGCCACGCTGGAAGAGTGTATACATTTCAATAAATACAGCACCCCATGTCACCATGTCATATTCTCTGATGTAGCACTTTTCCCCTCCACTGTTGTTCAGCCAGGGTCCATAACTGAAAGTGTTAAAATGGAGAACTTAAGCTTACACCACCCGAGAGATGGACGAATGGGGAAATAAACTACTGCAATATCGACAACTCTTTATTTACAGCAGAGGCGTTTCAGTATCTCTCGCAATTTCCTGGCAGAAATCCGACAGGTGAAGCTTCCCTCCCCTCCCCACCTTCTCTATAACTGGCTATATGAGGGGAAAGCCGTACCCCATTATTTCAATCATCAGGCAGCTATAATAGGGCATTTAAAAAACACACAAACGAAAGAATGGAGGGGCACCCCTAATAGGAGAGTGGGTGGGGAAAGTCCCCCTTTACTCCTCCTCGCAGGGCAAAGCAAAAAGAGAAAGGGAGGCCCTCACGGAGGCAGCCAGCCAGCACAGGCCCGACTGAAGCACAAAGCCATGGCGCCCACCGCTTCTCCTCCTGAGGACTCCCGCCTTCCTTCCTCGGGCATCGCCCTCCCGCCCCACACACTGCGTACCTCGGCCCCAGTCCGCCATGGCTGCTTCCTGCCTCCGTGTCCGGCTCCGCCCTTCCAGGCGAAAGAGGGGAGGCGGAGGTTTCCTTCGGTGACGGTGACGGTGCCGGGAAGGAAGGAGGGCTCTGGGCCGGCTGGGGAAGCCGCGGGTGGGCGGGAGGGCGGCTTCTGCCGGGTGTCTCTCCAGGGAGCGAAGGCCGCGTTGTCCGTCCCACTCGCGGGGGCTTCTGCTAACGGGGTCGGGGGAAAGAGAAGCGGCCGCCTCAGGCAAAAGGGTTTGGGGTGCCAGGCAAACGGCTGGAGACCGCCGGTCCTTCGAATCAGGGTGGTCGAGGGCTAGGCCTCCATGTTCCTTGGGTGGAGGAGGAGCGGGAAAGGAGCGCCTTTCGCATTGTCCGCCTCAGGCATGGAAACGTCTTGGGCCGCTCCTGACTGTTGCGCATGTCGCCCTCATAAGGCGGTTAGGCCTGGTTCTTGGCGCTCCCCTCCCTCCATGGCTCCCACATCCTGAAGGGCCCCCTGTGAGGCACCCACCAAACCTGCCACAGCTCACATCAACCAGGTGGTGGAGGGCAATCTTCAAAGCGCCAGCCCTCCTTTACCTGAGGGTTCAGCCTGGCGCCTCTTTACCCTCTGTTCCTCCCACCTAAATGCCTATAAGTTTCCCTTAGTTCCTTCCTTCTGAAACAGGGATATTACTTTTAACTTAAATGTGTGGATAGTACGTTGTGGGCGCTTGCCTTTATCTTTATTCTATAGGCATGAGCCAGAGTCTGTATCTGTCTTAACAATAATGGGCAACTTTATTATTAAAGGGAACAAACATACTTCAGGGTGAAATCTTTTGTTTTAACCAGTACTTATATCTTTATAATGTCATTCCTTATTTCCCAACCTCATTTGCTCTTTGTCCACTCACTCCTCCACTCCAAATTAGTAACCTCTGCACACCATTTTACCTGATCCAAGCTTCTCATACAACACACACATAGGGAGCCTTCTGCTCTAGCCAACTATCATCAACTCCCTCCCATTCAAAACTCAGGAGATTATCACACTGCACTGTTATAGTGCTATTGTTCCACTTTAACTGCTCTGGCTGCTTCCTGTGGAATCCTGGGATTTGTAGTTTAGAGAGGGGCATTTAGAACTCTCAGCCAGAGAGCCCTTAGGCCTCACTAAACTACAAACCCCAGAATCCCATAGGAAGCAACTAGACCAGTTAAAGTGGAATAATAGTGCTATAACAGTGTAGTGTGATAAAGTCCTCAGAGCTTAACTGACTCTCTCCAACTGTCATGCATACTTCAAACACCCAGAAGCCCCTCCCATTTCTGTTTTCTGCCATAGGGTTGGCTCCTAGAACACACTACTGTACTCCCATTCGCTCATCCAGCTATCCATCACACTCCCTACCTGCTGCTAAGGTTAAGGGCAGCAGGATGCTCAATGGTTCCCAAAATTTGGTCCCCAAGGTTTTTTTGGACTTCAATTCCCAGAATCCCCAGCCAGCTTGGCCAACAGTCAGGAATTCTGGGAGGTGAAGTACAAATGCACTGTGACATGTTTGTTGAGAACCAAATACAGCATATCAGCACAAACACCTCATGCCAACTGTCAAGCACAGTGGTAGAGGGGTGATGATTTAGGCTTGTTTTGCAGCCACGTGACCTGGGAACCTTGCAACCATTGAGTCAACCATGAACTCCTCTGTATACCAAAGTATTCTAGAGTCAAATGTGAGGCCATTTGTCTGACAGCTAAAGCTTGGTTGAAATTGGGTCATGCAACAGGACAATGATCCCAAGCACACCAGCAAATCTACAACAGAATGGCTGAAAAAGAAAAGAATCAAGGTGTTGCAGTGGCCCAGTCAAAGTCCAGACCTCAGCGTGATTGAAATGCTGTGGCGGGGCCTTAAGAGAACTGTACATAAACAAATGCCCACAAACCTAAATGAACTGAAGCAATGTCTAAAGAAGCATGGGCAAAAGTTCCTCCACAACAATGTGAGAGACTGATAAAGTCATACAGAAAACGATTACTTCAAGTTATTGGTGCTAAAGGTGGTTCTCACAAGCTATTGAACCATAAGGTGTACTTAGTTTTTCACACATGGCTTTTCCATTTTAGCTTTATTTTTGTTGAATAAGTTATGACTTGGTGTAATACATCATGACTTGTTGTTTATCTGAGGTTGGATTTACCTTATTTTAAGACCTGCTAAAGAACAGATTATTGTTATTATGTCTTGATATGTAAAACTATAGAATTCAAAGAGGGTGTGCTTTATCTTTCACATGAGTGTAGTTGTTTCTTTCTCAAGTGGTTCATACCTTCATGTAGCTTTCTTTCTCTCCAAACTTCAGGGTGGGTGGAAGACTAAAATAATAGACATTTAAAAATCTGTATCCAGTTGCAGGTTGTAGCAGCACAGTTGTGTGCACTTTCAAGTGGTTTCCAGCTTAACAGCAACCCTAAGGTGAGCTACATAGGGTTTTCTTAGCAAGATTTGTTCAAAGGGGGTTTGCTGTTGCTTTCCTGTGAGGCTGAGAGAGTGCGACTTGCCCAAGAGGGTTTCCATGGCCAAGCAGTGATTTGAACCCTGGTCTCACAGAGTCCTAGTCTAGAACTCAAAGCAGCATATCACACTGGATCAGTTGAAGCCAATTTGACATCAATTAACAACAACAAAGTCTGCACTGAATTGTAATCATCACTTTTATTTTAACCATTTATGTGCTGAGAGGGGATTTGAAGCCTGGTCTCCAGCGTCATAGTCCAATGCTCAAACCACTACACTATGCTGACCCCCACATTAGCACAGAAATATAACCTAAATGTAAACACAAGGGCTTCCTTCCAATATAAAGGTGACATTAACAGAATGCTTAACCCTTCTCCCTGATGTCCCCATTTCTGAATATCAAACTATGATACAAAATGGTAGGAGGTCTGGAAACCATGTGCTATGAGAAGTGGTTTAGGGAACTGGGTATCACATCGGGAGGCATGGAGACACACTATCCACAATGCTGCAGCTTTATTTGAGAACTCACGCCGAACAAGTCTTGAAGAAAAATGACAACGCAGAAAGAATCACAACCTGGAAACATCACCCAAGGAGACCTTCTGCTGTGCTTTCTGCAACCGGACTTGTTTATCTCGGATTGGCCTTTCCAGTCATCAGCACGCTTGCAGAAAGCGCAGGATGAGTCCTTCCTGAATCTTCATTTGTGAAGAAAAGCCAGAGAGAGAGATTTTTAGTCTGGAGAAGAGAAGGTTGAGAGTGGACATGAAAGCCATGTTTAAATATTTGAAGGGATGTCATACTGAGGATGGAGCAAGCTTGCTTTTTGCAGCTCTAGAGACCAGGACAGGGAGCAATGGACTCAAACTACAGGAAAAGAGATTCCACCTAAACATTAGGAAGAACTTCCTGACAGTAAGAGCTGTTCGGAAGTGGAATGTACTGCCTCCAGAGTGTGGTGCAGTCTCCTTCTTTGGAGGGGTTTTAAAAACAGAGGCTGGATGGCCATCTGTCGGGAATGCTTTGATTGTTTATTCCTGCAGGGCAGGAGGTTGGACTAGATGGCCCTTGTGGTCTCTTCCAATTCTATGATTCTATGATACACAGTTATACCTGGTTTATTAATCTGGCTTAAAAGGCATGAGCTTGTGTAAGAGCTCCTACAGAAGCAAAATGAAAGCATATTTTGTCACTGAGATTGTCAAATGGAACACTGGAGCCATCCTTTCTGGCCGGAAGGTTTCAGTAAGCCAGTGACTATCAAAGAATAAAACAAAAAATCCTAGCGAATGCCTGCCTTCTTTCCCAGTTTTTTTGGCCGCCTAGTTGCCAGCTTGCCGTTTGGGCAGCAGCAACAGCAGCAGCAGCCAGGTCAAGGAGAGTTGAGCGCTGGCTGCCGATCGCCCGCCCGCTGGGTGCCACGATTTCTCATTTCCGCCTGCCTTTGCCGCCTTCCCTCTTTCCCATCAGGCTGGGGAGCTGCCGGAGAGTTTGGAGAAGGCTGAGCTCCCCGGGGACCGGCTGCTCCTCCTCCTCCTCCTCCTCTGCCAGCCAGCCAGCCAGCCAGCCAGCCACTCGCTCTGGGTGGGCAAGCCAGCACTTTGTGATTCCCCCGCTGCGCCCTCGTTGTTTTTCTGCGAGCAGGATTTCCCAGCACAAAGCCCGCACGAAGCCTTGCTGCCTTCAGGAAATGAAGCAAGACGCCTGATCGAGAAAGGAAGGTAAGGCTGGCCCTCCCCTTCGGACGGGTTTGGGGTTTTTTTTAAGAGTCCCCCAATGAATTAAGCACCGTGGTACTAGCTGGAATGGAATTTGTAGTGAAAGGGTCACTTTGTTTTTCAACAATACGGATCTTGTCTGAATAAGAACAATACTGTATACTCTTTTAATCCATGGTAGGTATACTGTACTGTATTTTGAGCAGTTAGGGTTAAAGAGGTAAGCAATTAGTTTACGTCTTGGATTAAGAAAGGCGGATTGTTCATTGAAATGTTTACCGGTTTCCCCCATCACTCTGGTCTGGATGCTTTCCAAAGGCACGTATCAGGGCAGTAGTAGAGTCCAGTGGGTTTTGGAAGATGTAGTAGACATGGCTTGGCTAAAGGGAACCGGGTACAATTCCTACATTTTTGTACACGACAGGTTAAGGTTTTTACTTACGTGCAGTATTCATTAATGTATGAATGTTTCTGCTAATGCATTCTCCCCCCACCAATATTTATGCTGAACCCCTGTGATGAAAAATATACCAATAACAACTATTCTACTATAGATATGTACATAGATATATATGTACTATAGATATAGATACGTACATAGATATGTACTATAGATATGTACATCTTTATGTACAAGTGTTGATCAGTACCTACAAACTTAGTGGCAGCTGCTCTTCCCAAATAATCCTTATTTTAAGGGAATTAGCATTATTTTATATGCTTTCCTCTTATTTTAACTATTATGACCCCTGGTAACAAAACATACCTTGGACCCAGTCACACCCTACAGAATTATAGCACAGTGATTCCACTTTAACTGCTATGCCTCTGTCCTATGGAGTCCTGGGGTTTGCAGTTTAGGGAGAGGTACAGGTACTGTATTTTCTCAGCCAAAGCACTCCGGTGCCTCAAAATCCCAGGATTCCAAAGGATACAGCCATGGCAGTTAAAGTGGAATAATAGTGCTGTAATTCTGTTGTGTGAATGGGCCTTTACAAACTATTACAAGCACTGTCAAGTCAAAGGCCACGGCTGGCATCCATAGGTTTTCCATGTTTTTTTTCCCCAGGCTGTGAGGCTGTGTTCTGGAACCACGGAAAACTTGTTACAAGCCAGTTCAACACAATCAGCAGAGGCATTGATTGGCCTTATTGTCTGATAAACTACCACTTGTTGATTTATTTCCATAAATATTGTTGATTTATTTCCATTTATTTCCATAAATGGAAGTTTCAGGAAGAACCAGAAGGAACCCTTTCCATTAGAATGAAGCTTTCAATATAAACAGATGCTTTATGTAGTAGCAGTTATTATAGCAAATACGGACATGGGCATATCCAAAGGGTGCTCCCTGCTCCCCATTCTGAAATAGTTATTTTATATAATTTATACCTTCCCTTCTTTCTGCCAAAAAAGTGTGTTCATTGACAGTTTGTTTGCATTTAAATTATCCCAATTTGCATAGTAATAGAAAAATGGGCTGAATGCTGAGGGCCTTTATTAATGCTTAACTGTATTTTGTAGTTAAGGGCCATTTCATACAATCATTCTGTATTTTGTTGTTCAGTCCAGGGGCAAATGAATAATTTGAATCATTTGCTGGGCACGAAGGCAGTTTGCCACTCTACAAGAAACCTTCATAATATAAGAAACAGTGTGCCAAGTTGCTATTTTTACCTGTGACCAAACATTCCTAGTGACCCACCAGCCAATGCATGTGGTTAAACCTGCAGAGAGTGATGGTCTGGATGAACAGTTTTCTTAAATCAGATAGATATAATAAAACTTAATTTGTAGTAAATTAAAAAAGAGACAACATAAAAATTCCATGAGCTCTTATTTCTCAGACTAAGGAGATTTTCAGACAACACTGTTATAATGTTACTATTCCACTTTATTTGCTATGGCTGCCTCCTGTTGAATCCTGGGATTTGCAGTTTAGAGAGGGGCATTTACAACTCTCAGCCAGAGATCTTAGGCCTCACTAAACTACAAACCCCAGAATTCCACAGGAGGAAGTCAGAGCAGTTAAAGTGGAATAATAACACTATAACAGTGTAGTCTGAAAATCTCCTAACTGAGATTACATAGGGATAGGTCAGAATCTATCTATATAAAATTCTCTTGGGTATGTTACCTTTCCCAGTGTGCTGATTGGCTGTTCGGGAAACACATCTAACCAATCGCCACCCACATGCAAATTCCCTCTCCGCCTCACAGTCCGCTCCTGCCACTCAGTCTGTGGCCCAGATTGAGACTCACACAGTCAATTGGCAGTGGTGAAGGGCTTCTGACAAGGGACCCAGGCAGTCAGCTGGTGGTGGTGGGGCAGGGCAACAGAGCAAGTCACCCTCAGCAATTCTGGGAAAAGTATGGCACGCTGAGAAGGGGGAGGAGGAATTTTAAAATCCACCAGCCTACCTTGCAGGGTTGTTGTGAGGTCTACCGGACATTATTTGGGGAGTTTTATAATGGCATATGTTATATCAGGTTCAGCTAGCTGATATATGATGGATCTGGAGTGACAGAGAAAGAAGGAATACAGGCATTTCGGATGATCCCCAGGGGCATCTTTTTTTGATCTTGACAGATTTTAATACCCAGAGGCAATAGTGGGAACTTGTGTCACTTTTGTCTTTTTACAAAACAAGACCAAACAGTAGAAAAACTCGAGCCTGGTCACCTTACTCTGGCAAAGTAATGTGATTTGAATATTAGTACAGTGGGCCCTTGGTTTCTGCTGGGGTTTGTTTCCAGGACCCCCTGTGGATACCAAAATCCATGGATGCTCAAGTCCCATTATATACAATGGCATAGTAAAATGATGTCCCTTATATAAAACAGCAAAATCAAGATTTGGTTTTTGGATTTTTTCCCCCTGGAATATTCTTAAACTATGGTTGGTTGAGTCTGTGGATTCAGAATCCATGGATACGGACTGTAAATGTGAGTTGATTTGGTGGGTGCTATGATGGTTTTTCTTACCCCTTGGGGTCCTGGGGAATCTAGGGCCAGAAATGAACTGTGATTCACTTCTTGTTGCAAGTGAGTATTTGCAGGCCTTGGGATGAGGAAATGAATCTGTTTTGTACATAAAAGAAGGCCGTTCGTTGCCATATAATTTATTTTTAGAACTGGTTATGCTTTCAGACTCCTTCCTCTCCTTTCTGAAGGCAGATTAAATATATTTTAATAGAGTGCTGAATGCTAATGAAATGAGGGCTTTATAATCCACCAGATGGGCCCAGTGTTGGTGATGCCCAGCCAGAATTGAGATACCTGCGCCTAGTCAAGGAGATACATATTTGGGTGTATGGCATATTATTCCTTACCCCGCCCACAGCATTTGGATATTGTCTGGGTCTCTCCTCTTTCCTAGTTTGCAAAGAATGGCAAGCAGTCAAATACAGTATGTCTGTATAAGCATGCATGTAGCTACGTGAAGTCACTTCATAATTTATGCAGAGTCAGGCTACATGAGTTTCACAGATATTTTCCTTAATATACAAGTAAACTGCAAAGGGCAACCACTCTATAAAGTTAGAATTGCCTCTTAGTACAAGTATTCTGGGAATGTGACCATGTTTTAATGTATTTTGGCTTGTGCATAGCTTGCAAGTCTAGGGAGACATGCATAGTGTCCAAGCCTTTCCGAGTTACAAAGGCCAGGCCAGGTCTATTTATGGAATGCTCTAAATTATAAAGGCGAGTGCCCAGGAGTTAAGGATGGACTCTTCATCGCCTTTTCCAGTCTGTGTGCTTACAGCTTGTTGGCCCCCCAACCCTGTCACCACAGCTTTCATTATGTATTGTGAAATGTGTGATGATTAGACTGCTACTAGAGGGAAAGAAACATCACTCCATCCTTAAACAGCTGCCTGCAAATAGCTTTCTGGTGAGGTATTTTGAATAAAAATGGTAAGTTTAACATAGTGGTGCAGGGGGAAAAAATGATATGAGCCAAATTCAGGGCCTGAGGTGGCCAAAGCCTCCTCCTCCTCCCTTACTACCCCACAATGTTTTGTAAACAGGTGCAGATATGTGGATCTGAGATACAAGTAATTCTAACGAATTCAGATTTGTAGCCACAGCTTGCATGATATAACGGACTTCTAATTTCCCCACCTTTCTGCACCTGAAAATCATTTACTGCTGCATTTAACTGAGCCTCCATGTATGTCCATGTTTATCTGTTTTGTACATGCTGTGTTTTTATATCCCTGGGCATTTCTAGGTTTTTCTGTGCAGTAACAGAAATCAGGACAGGGGGTGGAGGAGAGAGGCTATTTGAGGGAGCTGCAGCATGCAGTTATCTGTACTGTACTGAGGTAATCCTCAGACGGGGGGGGGGGAGGGGGAGCTTTGCTAGGTGCTTTGCTGGGAGGGCATTTATTAAATGCTAAAAAGCTCAAAGAGAAAGAGGATTAGTGTGTGAGAGAGAAAGGGAGGGAGAAGGAGCTCCTGCCTGGTTTTACTAGAAACATCCATCTGTTCTGTGCTTCTGGTGTGCCCAAGTCAGCAGCCTCACTTGTTTTCCTCCTTCTCCTCCTCAGCTGCTTGACGACAAGCCCCCTTGCGCATCGATAATTATCCAGCCAGACTACAAAGCCCCACTTCCACGCTCTCTAGTGTTCTAGGCCACCGCCATTCTGTGGAGCAATGGCACTCCAGACTGTGCTGGAGACAGTAGAAAATGGGGAACAAGATACTGTCCTCAAGGTGCTGCAGATCTACAACCGGGAGGTGAGTGTTCCTTGGGAGTGGTTTGCCTGATGTTACTGTGATGGGTCTGTCAGAAAACCCATGTCCGGCAGGCATTCTGGTGCTCTTCCTGGTCTGCTCCTTTCAGTTTCATCGGCCTGTGCTTTGCTTCCATTAAATGTTATTAACCACTGTAAGCAAGCATCTGCTTTGCTTGCTAAGACAGTAGGCCTTTTGTGTGTGTTATTATATGTGACTGTCCTATCTCTCTTTCTTGCTAAAAATTAGACACAAATGTCTAATGGTTGTGTTGTTTTGGCCAAAATGAAGTTGCCAGAGAAATAGATAATTACCAGTGAGGGGCAGATTTCAGGCAGCAGAAGGGAAGGGAGGAGCTTTATGTTGCAAGCAGATGTGTGGCATTAACAAACATGTGGGCCCAGGAGGTGCCTGTGGAGGATATTTCCTGTGTGGTATGTAATTTAAAATAATTTTTAAAATGACTCAGCTACCTGGGAACAGCAGTCTGGAACCTCAACCAGCAGTCCTCATCTGAGATCCTTTTTCATTAGTAGTGCTGGGAATTGCACCCGGGATCTTCTTTATGCAAAATATGTGCTCTGCTACTCAAGTCTTCTTTTTGAGTTACAAGGGAGAGTTTTACCTCAGTGAAAATTCCAAGTACAGCAAGCACAGCAAAGCTAAATTGGATAAAATATTAGAGTGCCATATTTTTGGGAACTCCAGATAATTCTTCTAGATAATTATTGGGATATTTTATTATTTATTGGATGTATACTCCACTTTTGTCTCAGAGAACCTAGGCATTTGCCGAGCAATTAAGTTTTGTAAATAAGAAGACCATTTTTTAGTGTTTCTCCATCATTATTTTGTGGATGTGATTATCATTCTTAGAATACACATTTTCCCTTCTTTTTTGTTTCTTTTGGTATACGTGCAAAATATAAAAAAAAATTTAAAGAGAAAATGTTCATAAATGATTCAGGGTTACCTCTCATTGTGAAAAGAGATGAATACTGAAACGTTCTACAAATGTGTGCCATGGAGCTCCGAATGATAAGGCATAGTAGATAATGCATGTAGCACCTTTGAGATTAACTGAGAGAAAGAAGTTGTAGCATAAGCTTTTGGACATAAATCAGACATTAGGAATGGGAATACACAAATCCAGTTGCAGAACACTTCAGTCTTTTTGGACATTCCACCTCTGACCTCAGGACAGCTGTACTTGTACAAAAAAAGTACAAAGGAATATTGGAAAGGAAAATAGCTGAATTGGAATATATTCACAAATTCCAGTCCATCAACAGTAGATTGAACAAAGACATTGGTTTCCTGACACGCTACACACAAATCTGTGCTTAAGTCCGTTCAGCAGTTCACCTATCTGGGAAGTATCATCTCCTCAGATGCCAAGACTGACAAAGAGATCGATCATAGATTAGCAAAGCCATATAGCACATTTCGAAGACTTTGCAAAAGAGTCTGGAGTAACAAACACCTGAGGCAAAGGACAAAAATCAGTGTATATAGAGCCATTGTACTGTCTACTCTCCTTTACGGGTCTGAAACATGGGTTACGTATCGCCAACACTTACATAGAATCATAGAATCACAGAATCACAGAATTGTAGAGTTGGAAGAGACCACAAGGGCCATCCAGTCCAACCCCCTGCCATGCAGGAAATCACAATCAAAGCATCCTGACAGATGGCTATCCAGCCTCTGTTTAAAGATCTCCAAGGAAGGAGACCCACCACGCTCCGAGGGAGTGTGGTCCACTGTTTAAAAACCTCCGGTGAAGGAGAGTCCGCCACCTTCTGAGGGAATCCATTCCACTGTTGAACAGTTCTTACCATCAAAAAGTACTTCCTCATGCTTAGTTTGTCCTTACTGAGCCAGTGGTTCTCAACCTTTGGTCCTGCAGATGTTTTAGACTTCAGCTGTCATCATTGGCCGCACTGGGTGGAGGCTTCTGGGAATGGAGGATCAAAGGTTGAGAATCCCTGTGCCAGAGAGTGGCTGTGTCCTTTTCCAATCTGCAGTTCCAAAAGCATCACAGAATCACAAAGTGGGAAGGGATACCATGGGCCATCTAGTCCAACTCTCTGCCGTGCTGAAATTCACAGCTAAAGCATCCCTGAGAAGCGGCTTTGTAACCAATGTTAAAAATCTCCAGCAAAGGAGAGTCCACCACCATCTATAAAACAGCTCTGACCCTCTGGAAGTTTTTCCTAACATTTAGTTGGAATCTCCTTCCTTGTCATGAGAACCCATTATAGGTTTGGGTCCTAGTCTCTGGAGCAGCAGAAAACAAGCTCACTCCATCGTCTACTGGAAAGTTTTCCAGCTACTTAAAGAGGGTGCATCATACCACCTGGGCACACTTGTGCCTTCTACTCACTCGTTGAGGTTGAGGAAATCGTTGAGGGTGATGAGGGCAAGATACAACCAGGCCAAGGTGAAAAGGCACGTGAAGAAGAGGAAGAAGAACCAGACACAATCACATTAGAATTATAGAATTGTAGAGTTGGAAGAGACCCCAAGGGCCATCCAGTCCAACCCCCTGCCACGCAGGAAATCTTGATCAAAGCATCCCCGACAGATGGCAATCCAGCCTCTGTTTAAAGACCTCCAAGGAAGGAGACCCCACCACGCTCCGAGGGAGTGTGTTCCACTGCCGAACAGCTCTTACTGTCAAAATGTTCCACCTAATGTTGAGGTGGAATCTCTGTTCCTGGAGCTTGCATCCATTGCTCTGTGTTCCAGTCTCTGGAGCAGCAGAAAACAAGTCTGCTCCATCCTCAACGTGACCACCCCTTCAAATACTTAAACAGGGCTATCATATCACCTCTTAACCGTCTTTTTTCCAGGCTAAACATACCCAGCTCCCTAAGTCTGTCCTCATAAGGCATGGTTTCCAGACCTTTCACCTGTGGAGAGTCTGAGATTCCACCTGGGCACACCCAGAGAATCTCATGCCCTTCCTTTCTTCCTGCCTTTAGAATTGGGCTAATAAAACATCTGGCTTCATAAGCCATCTTTGAAGGGAAGCTCAGGAAATGGCTTTAAGTTTTACAACTCAGTGGTACCTTCCTATCTGTAGTTTCTTTCATGTAACATCATATCCCTAGGCTAAGACCTCCTTTGATCTCAGTGATTGAGTGTATATGACAAATGGTTAACTGTGTAGTGACATAGAGCCTATATAACCTATAAGCCCTGGACAAAGAGAGAAGCTTCTGCTCATTTTCCATCATGTCTCTCTGTCGCTTGCTGTATCTGCCTGCCTGCATTGCTTTGACTGAGAAGTAGTGTCCATTGTTCTTTCCTACCTAATGTCTTTCTGTTAGCATGCAAACTTTGAATAAAATTGACTCCTCGAACGCTTTCATCAGCGCTGTATACGCACAATCTTAAATATAAATATGGACTGACTATGTGACAAATGTTGCTGTCCTTGAGGAAGCAGGGATCACCAGCATTGAGGCTATTATATTGAGAACACAGCTGCGCTGGGCAGGGCACGTTTCTAGGATGGAGGACCATCACCTCCCAAAAATAGTACTCTACGGTGAACTCGCTACGGGTCAGCGTAAGAGGGGTGCTCCAGTAAAACGATACAAGGAGTCCCTGAAACAACATCTCAGGCTTGGCCAAATTGATCACCAACAATGGTCCGCCCTGGGCTCACATCGGGAGGCATGGAGACGCACTATCCACAATGCTGCAGCCTTATTTGAGAACTCACGCCGAACAAGTCTTGAAGAGAAACGACAATGCAGAAAGAATCACAACCCGGAAACATCACCCAAGGAGACCTTCTGCTGTGCTTTCTGCAACCGGACTTGTTTATCTCGGATTGGCCTTTTTTAGTCATCAGCGCGCTTGCAGTAAGCGTGGGATGAGTCCTTCCTGAATCTTCGTTTGCGAAGAAAAGCCAGAGGTATAAGTTGAGAGCAAGTTTGGGGGCAAAAAGTATAGATTTTTATATGACCCATGGATAAGTTGAGGGTAAAACATTGGGGTGCAGCACAGGCTCCTTGGATCTATTTTGTGGAGAGGTGAAAGCACCAGCACCGCCTCAGGGGCCCAGTTGCCCCTGGCTGCCGCCACCACCATTTTCCCACCCAGGCATTCAGGAAGACCTTTCACCACTCTACCACACTAAAAGAAGCACTGACCCTCTCTGTGCTCTCCAGAGGCCTGTTGCAATGCCTGGGTGGAAAAATGGTGATGAGGTGGCTCTTTGGCGCTTCCCCACTTCAGCAAAGAAGTGATCTCTCTCCACCACAGCAGGGAATTGTCAAAAGAGCTGCCACAAAGAGCACAGATGAGGCCATTGCTGCCTTCAGGCTTTCTGGCATGAACTAAGCAGTTGGACTCTTGGAGCTTAGTCCCTGCCATGAAAGCCTGGAAGAAGCACCTGTCCCCTCTGTTCTCCTCTATGGTGGGGAAGACCCCAAAGAGCTGCTGGAGAGAGAGCAGAAGGGGATTTTTCAGGTTTTCCTAATCTCCCTGCCCCAGTGGGCAAGCCCCAAAGAGCCGCTGTCATGGTGGGGAGAATGGAGGGAATCAGGGCTTCTTTCAGGTTCTCCCGACTCCTTCTAATCTCCCTGCCCAGTGGGCAAGAACCAAAGAGCCTCCACCACCATTTTTTTTTTTTTTTTTGAGCAGGCATTATAAAAGGCCAGCAGCAGCACCGCATCAGATAGAGGTACTACATTGACCCGTGTATAAGTCGACCCAGGTTTTGGGGGTTGATTTTTGGCACACATTTTTGACGTATACCTGAGAATATATGGTAATTCAATTAATGGAAAATCCTTTAGAGAATTCCAGGGAGTTGTACAGGAATGCAGCTTCCCCTCTCAAGCACAGGCTGGAAGATCCTACTCGTGTTTTTCTGAAAATAGTCTCTCATGTCATGCTTTAACTGTATACGGAGGATGTCTATAGTTACTGATCAGCAGACCCAGTACAGTACAGTTGTCCCTTCACATTTGCTGGGGTTTGGTTCCAGGACCCCCTGTGAATACCCAAATCCGTGAATACTCAAGTCCCCTTATATGTAATGGCATAGCAAAATGGTGTCCCTTATATAAGATGGCAAAATCAAGGTTTGCTTTTTGGATTATTATTTTTTAAAGAATATTTTCAAGCCGTGAATACTTAAATCTGTGAATGTCAAATCCATGAATGTGGAGGGACAACTATATTTCAGATGTTGAGTTGTGATTGTGTAAACTAGTGACTTTTCAAACAATGTCATGCAAGAGTTGGTGGTTATAAGCTTGGAAGCTTATCAGGTAGTTCACAGTTGTTTTATTTATTTGATGTGTATTCTGAATTTCACCAGTCTCCAAACGTAGATCACAGTACATCCATGAGGAAAGATATGGGCTGGAAGGAGATGAGAATACAATGAAAAACAAAGAGTCAAATGAGAAGATCAGTAAAGATGGTCATGTGTTATCCTGAAAAACAGCCTAAACACCCACCCAGTGGGTTTTTAACACCCATTACTGCTCTTCCATTACAATAGGTAATTGTAAGAGTGTGAAACATATTCTAGGCTGCATCCTCAGTTCATGAGAGACAATGGTGATGCCCAGCAGACTTGTGGGATATGCATCCTAGTATTTGTCCCAGAATCCTCTGCAGTACATGTAGGGTTCCATAGCAAATCTTGCCTCTACCAGAAACTTGTTGGGGAACCTTATGCAAGTTTCCTATTTTCTTTTAGCCTGTGCCCCCCCCCAGTCTATCACATGAGGGATAGTAATACTTATCTTAAAGGGGTGTGAAAAGAATCGATCACACACGTGAAGAATTCTGAAGGCTAGAAATAATGATACAAAATTAAAATACTATTAACTATTATGGACTGTTGTACCCTTCTGAACTACATTTTGGGGACAGGAGCAGGGGTCCTGTGATTCCACTCCAATGATTCTGCTTCTTTCTTCCAAATAAGTTTCAGAGGCAATATGTGGGGATGCTGCTGTTCCTCCCCATGGTAGCTGTCATGCAGGATTTCATAGAGGCCAGAGTTCCCCCCTCCCCTCGGCTATCCTTTTAGAAATGCACTTGGATCTGCTGGGGCTGGTCATCCAGTTTTATGGAGTGTGGTGCCATCTATGCTGACAACACCTAGCTTTATGAATCAAATTGACATTATGTGGGAGTTTTGTTATTGGCACTCCCAATGTCTTTTTCTTTTAACCCAAAGTTGTGTGGGGTTTGATTTACATTGTGACCCATAATGTGGGAGAGAAGATGTAACCTTTTCCCTGTGACATATTCCCACTGAAAATCAGCCCACTGCTTAAGCAGCTGGCTATCTGGTGATCGAAAGACAAACTCAGCAATGTGTGCCCATGAATTTTCCAGTTGGGCTACCTGTTTCCTTTAGAAACCCTATCTAGTTCAGGTAAGCTTATAGCCTTATAACTATAGTATATAGTAAGTAGTATATAACTGGTTCAGGTAACCTTATAGCCTTATGGCCTATTACACTTTAGGTGACTAACCTATTTTGAAGTCATCAGCAAAAGGAATCTTTTCTATGTTTTCGTTCAGGATCTGGCTGCAGTTTTAAGAGTGTATTTCCCAGCTCATCTCTGTTGGCTTCAAAGGGCTTTCCAGGTGCAAAATAGCTTTGGATAGTATTAGCAAAGGCATATAGCGCATTTGGAAGACTTTACAAAAGAGTCTGGAGTAATAAACACCTGAGGCGAAGCACAAAAATCAATGTGTGTAGAGCCATTGTATTGTGTATTCTCCTTTACGGGTCTGAAACATGGGTCACCTATCACCATCACTTATGACTCCTCACATGTCAGCGCTGTATATGCACAATCCTAAATATACACTGGATTGACTATGTGATGAATGTTGCTGTCCTTGAGCAAGCAGGGATCACCAGCATTGAGGCCATGATATTGAGAACACAGCTGTGCTGGGCAGGACACGTTTCTAGGATGGAGGACCATCGCCTCCCAAAAATAGTACTCTACGGTGAACTTGCTACAGGTCAGCCTAAGAGGGGTGCTCCAAAAAAGCGATACAAGGACTCCCTGAAACAACATCTCAGGCTCGGCCAAATTGATCACCAACAATGGTCTGCCCTGGCCTCACATCAGGAGGCATGGAGACGCGCTATCCACAATGCTGCAGCCTTATTTGAGAACTCACGCCGAACAAGTCTTGAAGAGAAACGACAACGCAGAAAGGATCACAATCCAGAAACATCACCCAAGGAGACCTTCTGCTGTGCTTTCTGCAACCGGACTTGTTTATCTCGGATTGGCCTTTTTAGTCATCAGCGCACTTGCAGAAAGCACAGGATGAGTCCTTCTTGAATCTTCTTTTGTGAAGAAAAGCCAGAGAGAGAGAGAGAGAGCGCATCATAAACCACTTAAAATTCTGTTCTGAGTATCTTTGGGTGTTACCTGCTGTCTTCAGTATCACATTACATGAAACCCGAGATGTCTTCAGAGGCCCCACATCCTCTTAAACCAGTGGTCTCCAAATATTTTGGGGCTGCCTCCTCCTTTCCTCTTGGGTGTCCCTCATGCCCCTTTCTTGATATTAGGTCTACTCTTCTACTGCAAATTCAAAACAATCAGTCTAGCACTATAAAGTTAAACAAGCGTATATTTTTCAGAAATAAAACTTAACTTCGTAAAACAATTTATTTAATGTTTTTATCAATTTGAAAAAAATAATTTATACCTCATCTGTAAAACGTTGTTTTCAATAGTTTAATGGGATGGATGTGCTTGGTGCTGCAGGGATACTAGTTTTTCAACATCAAGCTGGAAGCCACTAAGAAGAAATCTTAGATCCCCATGTTCAGTAATGTTCAGTCTGTTTCTTTGCTTGGAAATTCTTTGCTGAGCAATTAAGCTGAAAGCCTTGCTCTATTAAACTGATGCTGAGAAAGCAATAAAGTACATCTTTACTTTGTTTTCACAGTTCAGGGGAGCAGGAAGAAAACGTTTTTATAACCAAAAATCTTGATACGATTTTTTGAAATTTGACCTCAACTCAATGTCATTTCGGAGTGAAATCAGTTCATTCTTTACCATTCCTGTTTTCTCATTGCTGGTATCTAGGAATGGATTGATCACCCATCTGGCATTTTAAGAAGAAAAAAAAGATACTGAAATCTATCAGACATGTCTTTGTGCACTCATCCAGGTGTTCACAATAAATTAAAAGAGCATGGTCTGATAGCTACTTCTCTTTCTCCAGAGAGGCTTGGAAACTGGAAAAATTCACAATGGGCTATGTTTCGTTTGAATAACTGTAACCTGGACAGAAATGCGGAGAGGGCTGATTTAGTTTAGATAAAGTTAACTTCATTGCCTTGCAGTTGCAAATTAACATCGCTGAACTTAGTAAAAAAAATCTGATAAGTAAGCAATGTTATTCTTGATATTTTTTAGTTCATCACAAAGAACAAAATTGGAATAATGCAACAACTGTTTTAAAAAGTGAATAAAAATACCTTAGGCAGTTTCCCTTTGACAGCCATCTGACTTCTGTGTACAAAACAACCTTTCAAAACATTCATCATTCTCAGTGCATAGCTGATGAAACAGTTGGGAATTGAGAACATTTGCCTTGATTTTATTTACTGCTGTGATAACAGTTCTTAATGATTTATGAAGTTGACCATTTAGGGTTTTTTTGTTTGTTTGTTTTTGCAACCTGTTGTTGTCTGTGGATTACACTGTGCACTGTGAAAATACCAGGTAGAGCTTAAAAAAAAAAAAACTCATGAAGCCATGAGCTCTCATCAAAGGTGCCCCATCTGTTGCACAAGCAAGAATGTTGGTAAACAGGATGTCTTTCTCTTTGAAATAATTCTCAAAATATGTACAAAATATGGACTCCTCTTTTGTATCTGATTCTAGTTGTCTTGCAAATAACAGCTCTTGAATCAAACTTTTATTTTTGACAAAACATATACAGTATGTGCAAGAAGCAAAGATTCATTGCTTGTCAGAGTAGACTCATCTAATTGCAAGCCAAATTGTGTTGTTCTTAGCATGTTGCATAATGTGTCTTCAATGTTTTCTGCCATGTCATGTATTCCTCTTTGAACAGAGTACGCACTGAGAAGAATAGCTTTGATAATTTGTTGAGGTAACTTGTTTATAACTGTGCACAGAACCTCACTTACTACTGGCAGAACGAGCTCATTTCCAACTGTATTAGGTTACCAGATTTAGCAATCAGCGAGATGCATGCAAACCATCACTTGATTGTTGTGAAGCTTTAGCAAGCATGTTTTCTATGGGTTTCTATTTCTGACAGTTTTCTCAAAGTGACTGAAAATATGCTAAGTTTTTGTCTGCTTTATCAGAATGTATTACATTGTGATTTTTAACTGTAAATGCACATGCACCAGTTTTCCTATTTATTGAAATAATCAGATATATGCAACAAC
Source organism: Gambelia wislizenii (assembly GCA_030847615.1). Lineage (NCBI taxonomy): Eukaryota > Metazoa > Chordata > Lepidosauria > Squamata > Crotaphytidae > Gambelia > Gambelia wislizenii. The sequence goes on from JAUMIR010000001.1 coordinate 344,976,408, forward strand.
ATTTTCCACCCCATCATAGTCACCCAATTAAAAAGCTCCAAGAAGCAAAGGAAGAGAAGGGGCGCCCCATTAAAGGGGGCACCCATCAGAAGCACCAATACTAAGGCTTCACTGCAAGATCTGGCAACAAGAAACAGGTTAGAGGGAGGATAGCTGGCATTGGCATGATGGGTTGGCGCTGAGCAGAGGGGTCTCTGCTGCAGGTGAGAGGGACAGCAGGGTCTCTTGGCAACAGGAGATTGGAGAGGGAGGCTTGTCCCACCTTCCATTCCCATCCCTTCCCCGTCTGTTTGGGCAGGCAGCAAAAAAGGCCCCAGGATGATTTTTTTTTTCTTTTTCTTTTGGCTGCCTCAGATGCCAAAGAGAAGGGGCTCTTCTCTTTTTGGGTTTGTGGGTTTTTTCCCCCTGTCCATGACCAAAGATCTGAGCCTGGCCCTGTGTTGAGCAGAGGAAGGCAGCAACCAGGCTGGCCTGACCCAAGACATTTCGCTGCCTGAAGCAGAGGGGTAAAATGGTACTCACTCTTTCTTCTTCCTACCCCTACACCATGACCGTGTGTCTTACTGGGCCAGGGTGATGTCTTCCAGGGACCCTGAGGAGAGTTTGTAACTTAAATTTTATCGTAAATTGTATCGAGCTTGTAAAAAAATGCACACTTAGTTCCAATGCCCTCCTAACACCCCCCTGAAGCCCCCTTTTCCTTCACCGCCACCCTGGATCATTCCACTACTCCCAAGGGGGAGGTACCACCCACTTTGGGACTCCATGCTTTAAACCAAAAACTATCCCTGCCTCTCCATAACAATGTATCTGTTTTCAGCTTCCCCCTTCTCACCCCCTTTGGTTTATTGTTCACTGGTTTCACACTGTGGCTGGGTGTTCAGAAGAAATCTGTCAAAGGCCATTAATTTTTTTCAAAGTTTTTCTATACATTTAGAAAGTGTTTATTTCCTCAGTTAGTTTCATTGTCATGCTCTGCTTTCCTAGAAATCACAGTGTTTCACCTTCGAAGATGAGGAACAGGGAGAAAGGAAGGTAAGTTATGTGGTATATTATAAGTGAGTACTGGGGCTGGTTGTTGTTTCTTTGGCTTCTCTAGCTGGCAGTCTCTAATGACAGCCATTTTCCTTTGGGTATTCATCATATTTGTGTAGCATCTGTTTATGCTAGTGGCTGTTGTAATATCTTTTGGAAAAATGTTCCATAAGTTAAGTGTGTATTGTCTGAAGAGGTATTTCCCCCCACGTTTGTCTAAACATCTTGTTTCTAGATTAAAACTACCAGGTTTTCTCTTGGAGATCATGCCTATAAATATCTGAAACAGCTGGATCCAGCTGTGGCACCTTCTATTCTGTTGCTCCACCAGTCCCATCATCTAGCCTCTACTCTTATTTTCTGGTGGAACAAGGATTCTAATTTGCCTGCACAGCAGGCAGGAGAAGAAGGTGGACACTGATGGAGCAGTAGGGCAGCATACTGCAGTTGTCAATTCTGTCACACTTTTACACATATAGGCACTCTTCCTAAGTGAAAATCTGGAAAATCTACTATCAGTTTAAGTAGCTGAATCCAAACCCTCCCAGCACTGGAACGTTGGAAATTTCTTAGGAGTATCCTCACCATGGCCCAGGTTTGTATTAGATTTGCAACCACATCACTAGAGGAGGTTTGGATCTGGTGTACAGTTGTCCCTTCATATTTGCTGGGGTTTGGTTCCAGGACCCCCCGTGGATACCAAAATCCATGAATACTCAAGTCCCATTATATGCAATGGCATAGCAAAATGGTGTCCCTTATATAAGATGGCAAAATCAATGCTTGCTTTTTGGATTATTGTTTTTTAAGAATATTTTAAAGCCGTGAATACTTAAATCCGTGGATCCCAAATCCATGGATACAGAGGGACCTAGCTCCCCCCCCCCTGCTTTTTGCTTTTCTGCTGGTAGACCTTAGCAGAGTAGTTCTGCTAGCAGACTGTTTTGTCAGAAGATCTCTGAGATCAACCAGTGTAATGAGGTTCTGCCAGGAGAAGGGGATCTCTTCCAAGAGAAGAGGCTTGTGTCTAATCCTTAACTCCTCTACAGCTGGCGCATCTCTGATTGAAGACTGGAATTTGTATGTCTGTTTTGCAGAGATGATATGTATATGAAAATCACATAGAGATCATTTTTTAACCTCTGAAGTTGTTACTTGTATAATTGATCATGTTTTGGCATTATCACATTATGCCCCTCAGCTTCTAGAGTAACTCCCAAAAGCACATTTGTGTAAATGTTCTATAGAAAGTTAAAAAAAAAGTTTAGGAAATGGTTGTTGGTAGCAAATAATGCATTTGCCTAATGACGATGTTGTGATAAAGGCCTTTCTTCAGAGAAAACACAATAATTAAAGGGTTTGGCACTGTCATTAGGCAGTAGTGCTAAGCCAATTACAGTGAGCTACCCTAAGTCCTGTAAATCAGTGGAGTTTGTGATCCTTTTATAACTACACATCCATTGACATGTGCCTAGTAAATGTATCCCTAGCCTAGCTAACCAGCTATTGTAGAAATAACACTAATAACTGTGTTAGTAGTAGTAGTAGTGGTGGTGGTGGTGGTATAATTATTATAGATAATTAATTATTGAAAAGCTTCTTTATTTTGGTTATGTAACAGCCAGCTATATAACAGGCAGTTTTATTGACATGTAGTAGGTTTCTTAAAAATACGTTTATGTTTCATAGAATAGGTTTGTGTTTTGTTATATCTTATTCACTATTAGTTGCTTAAGGCATAATTGTATGGAAAATTGGGATCTATAGTAACATCAGACAGCACAGGAGTGTGGAGTTTGGAATATGGTTTGCCTCTCCTATTATCTCTGGCCAGTAGAAACAATAGTGAGGGATGGTGAGCGTTTTAGGAGAGCCACTCAGCAGCATCTGAAGGTCTGTACATTGCCCATCTCTGATATATGAGCAAATACCTTCTTCAGTACGCACAGAGACCAGTAAGGTTTTATATTTGTTCAAGACAGCTTTATTAAAACTGAGCATTCCTGAAGTCCAGAAATGCCCTGCCCATTCTGAATGTTTGTTTAAAGAAGGATGATGGAATTAAGTTGTGACTGCATGCAGTGACTCTGCAGGTATCTTTCTTGCCCTTGCTCTTGTCGCAGAAAGCTGTTATGTCTCATTCTCTTCTCTTTTTGTAATTGACTACAGTCTCTCTTCTCTGAATTCTGACTGAAACACACCTGAGCTGCCAATATTTGTGAACAGTAGTTTGTTACATATGCAGACCTGTTCACTAGTATCAGCATTAAAGCAAGAGTTCCACTCAACATTTATTAATAATGCTTCAAAGATAGATTTCTCCTGAGACTTGGTGGAATTTGGATGTAATTACACCATGACCCGCAGAACACAATCATACCAAGAAAAGGAACATAAAAGGAAGGAAATGCCTATCAATCTCAAATATGTCCAGTTTTAGATTCAGTGCAAAAAGTCTGCAATGCTAAATTCACTCTTTACTGCACCGTTTTATTCTTTTATTATGACACAGAGAGTGCAAAATCTCACAGATCATTAAAATCAAGTCTGAATGTTCTTCTCCCAAGCTTGCATGATTACTTAGCCTGATCATCTGGGTTCCATGGATGACCTCATGACTGGTCTGGCAAAGCAGGCTGATTTAGTCTTATGCTATATGGCTCCTTTTATGACAGAAACTTGGGCTGGTAACAATGTAAAATGCCACTCCTGCCCCATGGTGCTTAACAGTAACAGTAGTGTATTTTATCACTTGAGTTTAGAACGTAGCCGCAAATATTTCACACTTGGGCTTTTATCTGCATGGTCAGTTTGCTCCAAATGCATAAAGGTAAATCAGATGTTGCAAACTGTTGCAGTCTAGACTGCCATTGTTCAGTGTCCAGCCACTTCCCCCTCCTAATTTTCTATTCCTCCACCACAAAAACAAAAAAAAACCCACTCAGCATTGAGTGGTCACAATGAGCACACTTAGTCTTCATTGGGCATTTTTGGGTTCCCCACACTTAAGGTCTCTCCACCCCCCCACCCCTGAATTATTTGCATCTTTGCAAACATTCAGGTTCCTCCAAGCCTGATGATACCACCCTCTTGTCTGAGATCGGTGCTGCTTTGGCTACAACATGAGTGGCATTAAACATCAGAAATTAAGAGGGAATGATGCACTCATTGAATAAGCTGAAGTGTGTTTCAGGTTTGTTCCTGACCCAGGGTGCTAGTCTCATATGGACACAGCATCAACTCTGCTTATAGTACAGGTGAATCCGTGGCTCGGACAGCAGGTGGATTGGAATAATATGAAGCATAGTAAATGCCATTGTAATTCTGCAGTCCACTGGTACAGAAATGGACTAATCCTTTCTCATGTGGAAATTATTGCTTTGTTTACTAAATTTCTCATTACTCATTTTCACCTTCTCATGCTGTAGAAACTGGCCATGCTCCTGATCAAGTTCTTGGACAGGGAGCTCCAGCCATCCTGCCAGGTTGTATGTTTGGAAAGCATCCGTATCCTGTCTCGAGATAAAACCTGCCTTGGACCTTTTGCAACCATGCAAGGCTTGAAGATTCTAGCCAGGCATGCTGGAATTGATTACACAGAAGAGCGCATTGTAGAAGTGCCAGACCTGGATGTGATCCTAGAGGCCCTTAAATGCCTGTGCAACATTGTCTTCAGCAGCCCAGAGGCTCAGGAGCTGACCTCTGAAGCCCGGATTGTGGTGGGCCTCACAGATCGCATCAAACTTTATAATGAGAGAAACTTCCCCCATGATATAAAGTTTTTTGACTTGCGTCTTCTTTTCTTGCTGAGTGCACTGAGGCTGGACATCCGGCAGCAGCTTGCACAGGAACTCCGGGGTATCAGCCTTATGACAGATACCCTGGAACTTACGCTGGGAGTCAAGTGGATAGACCCTCATGAGGTAGCTGCTGTGGAGAGCCCTTCCCTCCCTTTACCTCGGCAGGAGGCAGAGCGTGCCATGGAGATCCTGAAGGTGCTCTTCAATATCACCTTTGATACCAACAAGAGGGAAGTGGATGAGGTGAGGCACTCTAGAAGTCTCTTGTTTCCTTTTATCCATGATTCCTGCGATAAGAGTTCCCTTGTGCTTCAGATTTATTCTGTGAGAGTGGTTATATATTTGGCCAACTCACTGCTCCGTGCAATGACTGACTCATAAACATGTTTGTTTCTTAGGTACACAAAGGCACCAATCTGTTTTACTTTAACAACAGAAGAGAATGACTCACTGGTGATAATGTCTCTATTTCTAAAATTGTGTGACAACACATTTGCTTCTTTTGCTCTAAGATGTGTAGGCAACCAGGACCTTTAAATACAGGTTGGGTCTCCCTAATCTGAAACTCTTGGGGCCAAAAGTGTTTTGTATTTTGAATTTGAATTTGTATTTTGGAATACCTGTATTTGTATGTACATAGTGAATGAGGGATGGGGGTAAAGGGGGTTAATCAAACATCCAGCGCCTGCAGAATTTTTTTTTCCTCAAAGAGCCCTTGCTCTACCACTGTCAGAAATTTGACCCACTTAGAAAAGCCTTTACTGTCCTTTGCTTCCAGGCAATGCCAACAGCTTACCTGGATGGAAGATGAAAAGGGATCCCTCATACACAGTGGCTTTGCATCTGTGGCTTGAGGGAGGTGGAAGATCTAGTCCATTATCTTTTATATTGCCCTTTATACAAGGATCCTGGGGACATTTCCTGGGTGAGCTTTTGAAAGCAAGGGTAGGTTGGTAGCAGCAAGGCATCATTTGTGACCTGCTGGTAGACAGTTCCAAATTCATCACCCTTAAGGTTGCTGTAGCTGCCCAAAAGATTTACCATAATTTTATAAAAAACAACAACGGTGAATTGTAAAGGGGACAAGATGTTGTAGATGGAATGTTACAACAGTCTGTTTTTTGCCGAACTTCTGTTGCCTGATCTACTAAGATCTCCCTTATTCCTTTTTATAAATTGATAAGCTCTTTTTGTGAATCAACTGTAGCTGTTGTCCAGTGAAAGGTATGGTTGTTCTTTGTATCATTTTGTAGTAGTCGTTGTGCATTTTACAAATAAACTGTTTTTGTTGTTGAAATTTCCCTGGGGTGGGGAGAGAAGGGGAAGAGGCGGGGGAGGACTCAGGCTGATGGCTACAATGGCTGAGTGACGCACCAGTTGGTGACACAGCCAGATCTGCTTGGTCTTTTTCCTCCGTTCCCAGCTACAGAGTGGAAAGTGTGTTGATAGTCAGGAAAGCATCTGGAACATCTGCTTTTTACAGAGGCCTTATGTAAATGGAGCTGCAGGAATCAAGCAGAGTCCTCCCCCCATTTCCATCTCTCTCTCCACCCCACCCACTCATCAAATATCTGGCAGTGGTGGAGCAAGAGCTCCTTGAGGAAAAACTCAGCAGGCGGTGGACATGTGACTAACCCCTTTTCCTCAAAGGTGGAAATTGGTGGCAAAAAGTTTCAGTTTTTTTAGTATTTCAGATTTTTTATTTAAGGGATGCTCAACCTATGGTTTGAAATGGATGCTGTCTAGGGCTGATGAAAGTTGTAGTCCAAGACATCAGGAAGGGAAACAAATTGCCAAACCCACTTAGATATGTTACAATCTGATAGACTGTATCATATACCTGGGGGGGGGGGCAGGAGAGAAGTAGAATAAACTGCTTCTTAAATACATATGTAGCCAGCTAGGATAAGGTCCCTTTTGTGCCTGTTTTACTAATTTAATGGAGAGGATAATGATGGACCTTGTAGATTACGTCATAAGAAACTGTGATCTCTTTCATTTTCTGAATAAGCAATTAGTTGCTCTGGAAGATTTAAGTATGAGAGAGGGTAAAGTATAGCACAAAGTGAAGTGAGAATCAAAAACTTTCTAGGGAGAGTTTTCATTATTTGCATTTTATTTCAGTTTTTAAGATTAAAAATCTGGCGTTCTGAATGAACATGTCTGGAATTTGTTTTGAAATGTTGTCTTGCTTGTGTTTGAATTAATTTAAACAATATCTTTTCACTATCTAGTTTTAGTGTAGCAGTTTTGTTAAATTTGATATTGGGGAAAAGAGAGGGGTTCTTTCCTTCGGCTTAGAAAATACTGTGGGCATATGATAGAAAGAGATGGAAAGAAGGACAGTGTGAAAGAAATTAGCAGTCTCAAACTAATTCATTCAGCACACTTCTGTTGATGGTGGCAGGAGCTTTGAATTCTATGTATTCTGAGGTATAGTATTTCACTATGGAGATTCTCAGGTTCCTTGTATGCAATTTTCTTTCTTGATCCAAATGTCCAGAAGCACGTTCTGTTTTGAGTCATGTGAATGAGCCTGACTCATTGTACCCAATAAACTGTGCAAAGGAGTTGTGTGTTCCCAACTCATAATCAGTCTCTTTTGTTATATTTTGGGGCTAGGAAGATGCAGCTCTGTACCGACGCCTGGGTGCCCTCCTCCGTCACTGCCTGATGATTTCAGCAGATGGGGAGGATCGGACAGAAGAATTTCACAGGTAATTATCTTTCTAAAAGAGATATTTCTTAGAGAGGGTGCCACTGCTGAATTTACCTTGACATGAATAACCATTGTGAGTCACGTGTTCTAAATCTGTCTCCACCAAAAAAAATTTTTAAAAAACTTTCTATGGTGGGCATAAGCGATATTTCACCTTTCTGAAAAAGAGAGAAAATTATCACAAGCCCCCTGTTTTATCGCCTTAGTGATCACTAGCTAAGGTGAAAATCCAACATTGTGGCAGCAGGCACTTGCCCTGTAACCCAGCCCCGTCCCCTGTGCTTGTCTGGCCAGTCAAGGTTGCGCTTCCTCTCATTTGGGCAAGTGAATCAGATTGATTTGTTTGTCCTAATGAGTGGAAATGTGCACCCTTGCATTGTCTTTTTAAAAAGATGGGAAAAGCCAAAAAAGGCTTTTCTGGTGAGGTTTTTGCTGGTTTTAGCCCCCCTCCTTCACAATATGGCAAAATCAGGTGCAGTGCCATTAAGACAGGTAGGATTCTTCTCACATTGTGTGAGGAGTTTTTTCACCGTTCGGACAACCCCCTTGTGTTGAGTATACAAGGCCAAATCCACACTATGCAAATAATCCACTTTGAAACTGGATTATTTGCTATGGCTCCTTCCTATGGAATCCTGGGATTTGTAGTTTGGTGAGGCACCAGCATTCTTTGACAGAGAAGGCTAAAGACTTGTAAAACTACAAATCCTAGGATTTCATATGAAAGAGCCATGGCAAATGGTCTAGTTTCAAACTGGATTATTTGTGTAGTGTGGAGTAGGCTCAAGAACCCCAGGGTTCAGTTACATTTGATGAGCTTGATTTAATTCAAATGTTTTTTAGATAGAAATAATTTTCTACATGCATGGCACTTTGCAAACAATAAGTTTGACAGAAATCTAAAATAGGCACAGTGTCCTTTTTTGTAATCTAAAAATGGATACAGTGCAAACAACAGAAGGAGGGAGATGGAAGTTTGAACAAGGAATAATATACTATTATATGTTCTAAATGGTGTTTAGGTCCCAATCACAGTGTCAGGAAAGGACAGCTTGGGAACTTGTTCTCATTTTGTTAGAATATGGAAATTACTGAATATTTGATAAGTCTGAGAAAAGCATCTCTTTCTATGTAATTTTGCTAATCCTTCTTTCCTCTGTCTTGTGTTGTTATGCTCAGCCACACAGTCAATCTCTTGGGCAATCTGCCTCTCAAATGTCTGGATGTCTTGCTGGCCCCTAAGTTACATCCAGGCTCACTTGAATACATGGGAGTCAACATGGATGCTGTCAATGTTCTCCTGGATTTCCTTGACCGACGTCTTGACAGGGTGGGTGAGATAGATAGTTTTCACAATTTCCAATAGGTTGGCATTTTTTTTTTTTTTTACTTTCAATAGCATCTGTGCTCAGATTAGGACAAGTTTTGGGGTCCTGATTGGTTGTGACTTTACCCTACTGTGTTTGTCTTAGGTGTTTTAGTAACTTACTGCTCTCTCAGAAAACTGCTATAATAGCAATCAGTAGTGGTAGTGAAGAGGCAGCAACACCATATGCTAAAGGATGTTATATGCAGTATGAGTAGGATGAGAGGTGATTCATACAGTGAATGGAGAACATTCCATGATTACATAAGTGATTTGTCTTATTAAAAGGTCTACTGTTTCATCGGTTGTTGATGCATTTGATTGGCTCTCTTGTTTTTCCCATAGCCAAGTGTGTTCCTAGCTTTCCACTTTCCATTTGGAATCCTTAAGGATAATAGTCCTGCAGAGTCCCAAGCCAGAAGTTGACTAGAAGAGTGGCTCAAGGCTGCTGAGATAGATGCCAGGCAGAGTTCTCACAGAACTAGTTTCTACATAATAGAAAACTGGGGACATAAACACTTCAGTCCCAAAGATTCCTGGGCCTTTTGTCATTGTTAAAGAAGTGGGTAAAGTGGGAAGGCAAAACTCTCATGCTTCTCCATAAACCCTGAAGCAATTCTTAGTCAGAATCAGGTAATAAAGGTGTTAAGCTGAAAGAGCATGGCTTTTTTGCATGGAGAGAGTGACACCTAAGAAATATGGGACTACTACTAAAAATGGCAGCCCTGTGATGAGTTCTCATATCTCTAGTCATTTTTTGCTCCTGCTAGTAGACACCAATGATGCAGAATGAGTGCGTGTTAATTCTCAATATAATTATGTCAGGGCGTAAAACATATTGTAATACAGAAGGTTGAACAACTTCCATGTGGCCAGGGGCCACTTTTTACATTGGACAAGAGCTTGAGTGCTGGACAAGGATTCTAGGAGACCAGAGTTCGAATCCCCACTCAGTCATGAAAACCCAATGGGTGACATTGGGCAGGTCACACTCTCTCAGCATCAGAGGAAAGCAAAGGTAGTCCCCTACCCCCGCTGAACAAATCTTGCTGAGAAAACCCTAGGATAGGGCCACCACTAATTCAGAGTTGACTTGAAGGCACATTACAACAACACATGATATTGACAGTGATGTTGATTATTGATACTGATCTAAAAGGAACTAAGTTGGCTATGAAATTGACAGTGGTGCACTTAGTTCTTTTTCCCATCGACTGTAGTGCATTTAGTGGTTTGATGACAGGTTTTAGTAACAAACTGTGGTGTCAATTATTTTAAAAATAAGAGTTCTTGGTTGTACTGAGAATCTGTTAAAAATAACTTGTAAGGTTACATGCAGCCTGCACACTACATTTTGTCCACTTGTAATGCAGCAGCAGAGGGGGGAACTTTAAACAGAGATACCATTTTGGAGGAGTTCTTCACATGGTTATGTCTTTGAATAAAGTTTCACCCTATGACTAGGATGAAACCTGACTACCTTGTCTACCATCCTCAATAGAGTGTTGCTAACTGCTGATCTGCCATCATCTGTAACATATCAGAACTGGTTTTAGTTTTCTTTCTATAAAAGTCATTAGTTTGCTTTCTATAAAAATCATTAGTCCCATGAATTTTTACATACATGAGACTTGTGTGTAACAGAATGAGAGTGTAATGGTGACCTCCTGCTTCATTTTGACTCTTTCTCAGGGTCACAAGCTTAAGGAAAGCCTGACCCCTGTGCTGAACTTGCTGACTGAGAGTGCCCGGGCCCATCGGCAGACAAGGAAATTTCTTAAAGCTAAGGTACTGTATTTTGGTCAAGTTGTATCCATCAAACAACGCTTCTATTGAGCAAGCAAAAATGTAAGGCAAGCCCCATCTGTGTCATCAATTTGGAAATGTATTTTGGAGTTGTTGTGAATTTAACTTCCAGAGACTGCAGGTTGTTTTATACACACACCAGATACACAGTGTTTATTTATCCCTATTACATTATGGGAAGGTGTTCTTTGACGTATGGGAGTCTTCCTCACCCTGAGGGAGAAACTTCCTATCCTCCCACCTAGGTGCTAGTACTGTTATATAAGGAGTACTAGCACCTAGCCGGGAGGACAGGAAATATGCAGTATGTGATCTAGGGAGAGTGGGGGTACTCAAGGAGCACAGCAAGTGGCTAGAGAGGGGGGAATGTGGCTTGACTACTGAGTATGCATGCTTATTCTGATTTGTCTGAGATCTGATGTCACTGCTTCACTGTTATAATAGATTTGATCAAAAATTGCATCTGTTTTGCATATGAAATGGCTTTTTGTGATTCAGTGTATGCTGCAATCTCTCTCTCTCTCTCTCTCTCTCTCTCTCTGGCTTTACTTCGCAAACGAAGATTCAGGAGGGACTCATCCTGTGCTTTCTGCAAGCGCGCTGATGACTAAAAAGGCCAATCCGAGATAAACAAGTCCGGTTGCAGAAAGCACAGCAGAAGGTCTCCTTGGGTGATGTTTTCGGGTTGTTATTCTTTCTGCGTTGTCATTTCTCTTCAAGACTTGTTCGGCGTGAGTTCTCAAATAAGGCTGCAGCATTGTGGATAGTGTGTCTCCATGCCTCCCGATGTGAGGCCAGGGCGGACCACTGTTGGTGATCATTTGGCCGAGCCTGAGATGTTGTTTCAGGGAGTCTTTGTATCGCTTTTTTGGAGCGCCCCTCTTACGCTGACCCTTAGTTTAATAACTTGCATTCTTTAATGGATTACATGCTAGCATTTTACAGCATGAGTGGTGTGATGGTTTGCTTTGTAATGGGGACTAATCTAATATCCCAGATCTTACTTATCAAGTGGCCATTTTTACTTTTTTATTCCTTAAAATTAGAAAGAAAGCTGTACCTGCTACATTTTTGGCCAAATTGTAGCTGTCATTTTAGATTTTGTATGTGTTTTTAATTGTGTGTTTTCACCACTGCTTTGTATTTTTTTTTAACTTTTATTGTGTTTTAAGTTGCTCATTTAATGGCTATGTATTCCTATTGTTTTGTGTTATGATTTGGCATTGCAACATTAAACTTGCTCACATTCAGTGGCAAAACCCACTGAACAAAAACCCTTTCTCTACCCTGACCTAGAGATTCCAAGCTCTCATTCCCTGTACATTTGGACATAGCAGGACATGTGGGTGTCATTTTCGACCTCTACTATACAGAGAGCAAGTACAATTTTCTCAAAAAAGTGCTTGTTCCAATAGCACTGAGCCTGTTTTGAAGATCCAGGGGATGCTGAATGAAAATTGAACCATACTACCATTTTGGTTATAAAGTTTTGTACATCTTATTAATGGAAAATTCATGGTAAAGCAAACATGAGCAATTGCTTCACTGCATGCCTATGTACAGTTGTTCCTTCATATTCATGGTTTTCACATTCATGATTTTGCATATTTGTGTTTGTATTTGCTGCTCAACTAGCTCAAACTCCAAAACCCCACCCTCCTCCCCTCCTGTCCTGGCAACAAAACACCTCCAGCTTGCTTTCTTACCTTGCACCAAAAATCACTGCCTATTACTTTAAACCTTACTGTTTTAAATGGGCAGCACTGTTTTGGTGCAAGGGAAGAAAGCAAGCTGGAGTTGTGTGGTGGCAGGTATTGGCATTCCTCTTGGCAGGAGAGGAGTCTACGATACTGTAGTGTAATATGCATGTTGGGGGTGGGGCTTAACTTATTTGTGGGTTTTTTCAATTTTGCAGTGGTATTCCACCCCTCGCCCACCACCCATCTCCTGCGTCTTCACTCCCTTCGCAAAGGGAGCAAAGACGCAGGAGACTGGACAGGGGGTGAGGCAAAGTGGGTACATTCGCCCCTCTCCTCTACCTTCACCCCCTTTGGGGAGGAATCGAAGGCGGAGGAGAGGGGCGAATGTAGCAGTTTGCTTCACCCGCCACCCGTCTCCTGTGTCTTTGCTCCCTACACAAAGGGAGCGAAGATGCAGGAGATGGGTGGTGGGTGAGGCAAAGCAGGTACATTTGCCCCTCTCCTTCGCCTTCGCCCCCTTGTCTTCACTCCCTTGGCAAAGGGAGTGAAGATGCAGGAGACCGGATGGCGGGTGAGGCAAAGCGGGTACATTTGCCCCTCTCCTCTGCTTTTGCCCCCTTTGGGGTAATCAAAGGTGGAGGTGAGGGGCGAATGTAGCGGTTTGCCTCTCCCGCCACCCATCTCCTGCATCTTTGCTCCCTTTGTGAAGGGAGTGAAGACGCAGGAGATGGGCAGCAGGTGAGGCAAACCACTACATTCGCCCCCTCCTCCGCCTTGGATTCCTCCCCAAAGGGGGTGAAGGCGGAGGAGAGGGGCGAATGTACCTGCTTTGCCTCACCTCCCCGCCCAGTTTCCTGTGTCTTCACTCCCTGTGGAAGGGAGCAAAGACACAGGAGATGGACGGTGGGTGAAGCAAACCACTACATTCACCCCTCTCCTCCGTCTTCGATTCCTTCAGGAAGGGTGGATGGGTGGTGGCTGGAGGAGGGAGTTTGGGATATACTTGCTGTATAAGAGAAGGAGGGGTAGTCTTATATGGAGAGTATATCCCAAACTCTGTATTTTAACTTTAACATTGGGGGGATCGTCTTATACACCCAGTCGTCTTATAATATACGGTACCAAATCTGTGCCTATGGAGGGACAACTGTAGTTGTGAAAATGAATGCTTTCTGTTGCATATTTTTATGGCTTCTTGGGGGATTAGCAAAATGATGCTCTCCACATGCCCATACTGCTTATAAACCTATTTTATTATTATTATTTTAAAATCTTTTTGTGTTCTGTTTTTTGTATTTGTAAGGTTGATGTGGGTATTTTGTGGGTATCTAAGATAAAAGTGCCAAATATGGCAACGAGGGTTTTTGTGAAGGTGGATTTTGTTGAGGCAAGACCTTATGAGAACCAGGTTAATGGGAATGTCTGTCTCTCTAAAACTCTTCCCTTCCCCTGGGTTCATAGGTACTCCCTCCACTGCGGGATGTGAAGAATAGACCAGAGGTTGGGAACCTGCTGAGAAATAAACTGGTGCGCCTCATGACTCACATTGACACAGATGTGAAGCACTGTGCAGCAGAGTTCCTCTTTGTTCTCTGCAAAGAGAGTGGTGAGTGTCACTTCTTTCATTCTCCTAGTGCAGCTTGTCTCATAATACTGTGAAAAAGGAATTCAATGAATAGGCGGATCCACCTAGCATTATAACCTCTATAAGATGCTTAGTGCCTGGGTAGGTGCAAATGAATGTGTTTGAATTACGGTAAGAAGTGAGGCAAATCTCATGAGTCATAGGCCCAAATTACACTTCATGGAACAAATGGAGCTGAATTGAACATTTGTGAATAAGGCACTTTAAACATATTAATATGAAGGCTCAGAACAAAAAATGAAAAAATTGAGGGAGAACAGATTTTGTTTGTTTCCCAGCCCTTTACCCCAGAAAAATGGGAGAAAATTTTAAAAGGCGGGGTGGTGGTTATGGGATATTTTATTTTAAATGGATGAATAAAATGTTTAACACAAGGTGCTCATATACATACTCCCCCAACATTATTTCTAAAAATTATGTAGGAGGAAGAGTTCTATGTAAGACTATGGTTTGTCTAGACGAATTTTAAAAAAATTAAAAATCCAGACAAAGCCCTGGAAACTACCCACATGGACTTTGCGGTGGATTTCACTGCCCCCCCTTTCTAATGACATGTATTTATACGAATGTCTGTATGAATGGATTGCCTTTCATTTGTATGCCACTATTATTATTATTATTATTATTATTATTATTATTATTATATTTATTTATACCCCACCCCTCTGTTAAAAACAATTGGGGCGGATTATTTTTACCGTATAGACAAGCCCTATGTACAGTAGAAAATAATTGAGCAGGTAATTAAACTAGATGGCGCATGAGGCCCCTTCCAACTCTATGACTCTATGACTCAAATACAGTACCTAGTCTTGTTTTCCTTTTCTCAGTTCTTTTATGGGAATGAGTGTTTTATGTCTGCTTGGCACAATGGAAAATTAGTAGATTTTCTTTCTTTCGTTTCCTTTCTTTCTTTAACTAATGTTGTTGGTTGCTCCTTTCTTATTGTTTTTTGCCTGCTTCTAACAAAGTGGCAACATCAAAGAGGTTTCTTACAGTTCAGATGTTCTTTAGAATTCAGGAGTATGTAGCTCCATTTGTAAAATAAAAATAAAAAATAATTAAAATCTTAAAGTAAATTAAACTTGTAATAGTTGTCTGAATAAAGTGTACTTTTAGTATGTCAAACATGATAATTTTATGCCAAACAAAATTATACATAATACAGTTTATGTTCCCTAAAGGAACAAGAGTGACTTTCTGTCTGTAAATGGTACCAACATTGCATTTTTAGACTCCCCCCCTCGCCCGCAATGAAAATTTATGTTTGTTTTAAAAACAAAACAAAACCCTCTGTTTTTCCTCTGTAGCTCCAACATTTTTGGAAATCCCTATTAGTTAAACATTCACTGGAGATACTCTTAGAACAGATTAAATCTTGGGTTTTAAAAAAGGGAAAGAAATATCTACGTAGGCATTGATAGTCACAGCCAAGCTTGCAAGCTGTCTTCACTCCAGTTAAGATACTCCTCTCCACAGTTACCATTTGTTTTCCTGGACATTATGACAGAGGAAGCAGTTTGTGTTCCTTCTTCCCAAAATGGCTTCAGTGTCAGTGTCCATTATTCCTAATACCTGCATCATCTTTGTAGAATTTGTACAATTGTTTCTATGTGACACCTCACACATTTTTTCTAGTGTGGGCATTATACTTAAGGAAAATGTTATATGAGAAAGAGGCGGAGAATCAAACTGTGTTAGATGGTAGGTACATCGGAACAACACTTCTGTAAGTTGCCTCCTGTAAATTCCGTCATTAGTGGAGATACTAAGTGATCAAGAAGTTTATGTTGGCTCTAAACATGGTGTCAGAATTTGTTCCTGTGCTGCAGCAACTCAAGAGTTAAGTTCAATTGTTCGTTTCCTGAGGAGAGCCAAGTGAACTCTCTTCCTGGCCTTTCAGTCAGACATGAGAAATCCTGTTCAACCAAGGGGGTGCAGAATGAAGCGGCAAGGTAAAATAATAAGCCTCACCTGCCTCTGGAGTTCCTTCCAGGATTTATGCACCACTGGGGAGAACCTAAGCCTGCAGCTCCCCCTGCCCCTTTTCAGTTCAGACTTGACCATGTTGATCTGCAGTTGTATTGGTAAACTTCACCAGGCAGTATCCCTCCATGTCTTGTTATGTATGGCTTGCTTGAAAGATTTGCAACAATCTGTTTCCTGGAAAGTTGGCCCAATAAGAGACAGCCTTACCATCCTTTGAATTCAACAGTCTTCTTCGTTTGCCCTTTAAAGGTAGGAGGTTGTTGACACCTTTTGTTTTGATTTGTCTCAACAGTGTCACGGTTTGTGAAGTATACAGGATATGGGAATGCCGCTGGGCTGCTGGCAGCACGAGGCCTCATGGCTGGAGGTCGAACTGAAGGAGAATACTCTGAGGATGAAGACACTGATACAGAAGAATACAAGGAAGCAAAACCCAAGTATGGGCCTGTTTGTATGCCTTCCCACTGCTCCTTTGGGTACACGTTCCTTTCTTCCTAGTGTTTTGTTGTGAGTCCTTCCTTGTTCAATGCTTTACTTATTTACTCCCTTGTTTCTTCTTGGAATAATCCAGTGTGTGTTTAATACCCTGGTTACCTGCTTCCATTGTCAAATGACCTTAATCATTACTTGCCAGATTGCCTTCATGATGGCAGATGAGAACTTCAGATTAGCACTGTTCTCTGTGATCTCTAGAAAAGAATCATACCAAGATGTGGCACATTAGGCATCATGTTCCATTTGTTGCCACTATTTTGTACTCCAGTGATGTTCCAAAGCTTCTATATGATATATGATTAGAGACTACCAGAAATGATCTAGGCAGTTGTCTCTACCTGTCCCTTGCCCCATCCTTTCATTATTAGAAGATCCTACCCTATCACCCTTAAAATATATACATAATTTGTCTTATTCACTGATACAAGCCCCCTGCAATTATTGTTTTTATCAGCAGCCACCTCACAATCACATTTCAAGGTGCTCTGTTCCACTTCCTCCACCAACTCTCCTCCATTTTTCCCTGCACATACACAGTACTTAAAACACACACACCTCCCTGTAATTCTAGGAGGAAGATTAGTACATGGACAATTAAGGACAACACTGAACAGAAATGTGAAAGAAATGCTGTTCTGAATATGCTTTAGGTAAAGACTCCAAACTGTTGTTTCCCCTGCACATTGTTCCTGTTACCTTCAGTTTTAAAGGTGTGTTTCTGGTAGTCAAGTCAATTGTAGCAGTTGGTTTGAGGACTACTAACCTTCTGCCTCTATTAAAAACTAGTCCAAATTGGAAGTAGTAGGATTGGTATACTTTTGTCAGTAGGAGGATCACCATTTATCTTAAGTCCTCTGCACCATTTTGGTTTTTCAGTAGTGGGGAAGGGACTACACGATGGTCCTAATACCGTATATTCCGGCGTATAAGACGACTTTTGAGCACTCAAAAGTGCCCTCCAAAATTGACAGTCGTCTTATACGCCGGATACACTTTGCTTCACCTGCCTGCCTATCTCCTGCCTCTTCGCAAACGGAGCGAAGAGGCAGGAGATCGGGCAGGGGGTGAAGCAAAGTGCTCCTCCCTGCCACCCGCCCTACCCCCGCGCTTCCACCCTCCCTCCCGAAAGTCGCGGAATCGCGGCTTTGGGGGGGTGGCTAGGAAGCCCCCTCCTCCCTTCCCCTGCCCACTCCCCGTGCATCCAACCCCCTCCCTGAAAGCAGCGGAACCGCTGCTTTCAGGGAGTGGGGGGGCGGAGAATCCCCCTCCTCCCTTCCCCCGCCCACCCCCTGCTCATCCACCCCCCTCCCTGAAAGCAGCGGAACCGCTGCTTTCAGGGAGTGGGGGGGCGGAGAATCCCCCTCCTCCCTTCCCCCGCCCACCCCCTGCTCATCCACCCCCCTCCCTGAAAGCAGCGGAACCGCTGCTTTCAGGAAGTGGGGGGGCAGAGAATCCCCCTCCTCCCTTCCCCCGCCCACCCCCTGCTCATCCACCCCCCTCCCTGAAAGCAGCGGAACCGCTGCTTTCAGGGAGTGGGGGGGCGGAGAATCCCCCTCCTCCCTTCCCCCGCCCACCCCACGCTCATACACCCCCCTCCCTGAAAGCAGCGGAACCGCTGCTTTCAGGGAGTGGGGGGGTGGAGAATCCCCCTCCTCCCTTCCCCCCGCCCACCCCCTGCTCATCCACCCCCCTCCCTGAAAGCAGCGGAACCGCTGCTTTCAGGGAGTGGGGGGGCGGAGAATCCCCCTCCTCCCTTCCCCCGCCCACCCCATGCTCATCCACCCCCCTCCCTGAAAGCAGCGGAACCGCTGCTTTCAGGGGGGGGGCGGAGAATCCCCCTCCTCCCTTCCCCCCGCCCACCCGCTGCTCATCCACCTCCCTCCCTGAAAGCAGCGGAACCGCTGCTTTCAGCGAGGGGGGGCCAAGCCCCCTCCTCCCTTCCCCCCGCCCACCCCCCGCTCATCCACCGCCGTCCCTGAAAGCAGCGGAACCGCTGCTTTCAGGGAGTGGGGGGGCGGAGAAGCCCCCTCCTCCCTTCCCCCTGCCCACCCCCCGCTCATCCACCCCCCTCCCTGAAAGCAGCGGAACCGCTGCTTTCAGGGAGGGGGGGTGGCAGAGAAGCCCCCTCCTCCCTTCCCCCCGCCCACCCCCCACTCATCCACCCCCTCCCTGAAAGCAGCGGAACCGCTGCTTTCAGGGAGGGGGGGTGGCGGAGAAGCCCCCTCCTCCCTTCCCCCTGCCCACTCCCCATGCATCCACCCCCCTCCCTGAAAGCCGCAGAAACGCGCTTTCAGGGAGGGGGGTGGCGGAGAAGCCCCCCCTCTCTTCCGGCTGCCCACTCCCCATGCATCCACCCCCCTCCCTGAAAGCCGCAGAAACGCGCTTTCAGAGAGGGGGGTGGCGGAGAAGCCCCCTCCTCCCTTCCCCCCACCCATCCCCCGCGCATCCACCCCCCCCTCCCGAAAGGGAGGGGGGCTTGGAAGCCCCCTACTCCCTGCCACCCTCCCACCCTCCGCCCAGCCACCCCCCTTCCCCAAAGGCTCGCTTTGGAGAGGGGGGGGTGGCTGCGAAGCCCCTTCCCCCCTGCCACCCTCCGCCCAGCCTCCCCCCTTCCCCAAAGTCCCGTTTGGCCACACAGCCTGCGGATCCCCCTCCTGCGCTCCCTCCTGGAAGGGAGCGCAGGAGGGGCATGCAGAGGCTGCGTGGCCAAACCGCGATTCGCCCCTTCTTCCCACCTTCCTGGAAGGTGGGGAGAAGGGGCGAACGTGCCCCTTTTGGGCGCACAGCCTCCGCATCCTCCTCCTGCGCTCCCTCCTGGAAGTGAGCGCAGGAGGGGCATGTGGGGGCTATGCGTTGGAAGAGGGGGGTCGTCTTATAGGGCGAATATATCACAAACTCTGCATTTTACCTTAAAAATTGGGGGGGTCGTCTTATACGCCGGGTCATCTTATACGCCGGAATATACGGTAGTTTAAAGAATGTTGGCTACATCTCTGGTGAAGCCAAAAGATAAGTCAGTTGATTCATTATGCCTGTAGTTAGTATCGCTGCCTGCTTTTAAAGTAACATTCTTACCCATCCTTTCTGTTTTCTATTGTCATTTTGACTTATCTTTATAGCATTAACCCTATCACTGGACGTGTGGAAGAAAAACTTCCCAATCCAATGGAAGGGATGACAGATGAGCAGAAAGAGCATGAAGCAATGAAACTGGTGAACATGTTCGACAAACTCTCCAGGTATGACAAGCTCTAAGAATTACTTATTTGAAGAGGTCTGAAATGGGTCACTTGTTTGAATCATATTTTAAAGTAATTGTAATGCTTTTTAAACACACAGTAACCAAACTTCTCTAGGCAGGATAGAGGTAACTGTCAGAAAATCACAATAAAACTACAATAATATTAAAGGGGCTGAAATACTGAACTTGCTATGAATTCGGACAAATCGTTTCTGAATTATTTAATTTAATTTGGCCTCTTTTATTTCCCAAATCATTTATCTTAGATTCTGAGACCTAGGGGACAGGAATTTTAACACTGATAAACACTGCTGCAAACTGAGTTACTATGTTTATATCCCACTCTTCCTAGGGCAGTTTGCACCAGTTTTTATCATTGTTATAGTTCCTGTCTCCTGGGGCTCAGAATCTTAAGAGTGGAATATAAACACAGTAAATTTATTATGGCCCAGGAGCATATATTTTTGTAGTCACTATATGAAAATGTATTAAATGGAATTAGATTGCTGGAAGAGTCCTGGAAGTAAGGTAGTACATAGCTATTATGGCTTCAGTAAGCTTATCCAAGGCAAGAGGGCTGTAAGGAATGTTACATCACGAGCTCCTTCAGATTATCTAGTGTAATGGGCTCTGGCCCCATCTCCTGCTCTTGAGTAGGAGAAGGAAATTCTGTCTGCTGCAACCATCACAAATTTGCCCCACATGACTCAGTAACCTAGTGGGACTTACTGAGGGGTTTAACTTGCACTTTTCCCATCTCTGACTCTGCAAAGACTTCCCTTCTCCGCTTGGGGGATAGAAGAATCCTATTTGCATACGCATGCACACACCAAGGAAAGGCTCATGAAAAGAGCATGGAAAAGAGGAGAACTTTTAAGGAAAGCTTTTAATCTAAGCAAGCAATCTTAACATTAGCAGAACAGTATCTTATATATTATTTAGGAGCAGTTACACAGTTACAAACAACAGCCTAAATCATATTCAACCAAGGTTAGGAGAAACATAAGCCCTAACGTTCCCATTCTACTCATGAGACGGTGGGGGGTGTTCTGGGTGTTTGGATGTTCATTAGAAGCTGGGAGTCTGGACATACAACCAAGCTTCCTTAGGGATGATGAGGTAGGAGGCACCTCTCCTATCTCTCCATCCATCCCAAAGTCTCACTCAGTCTGTCTTGTGCCTCATGGCACTGTGTTTTCTAACCTCTCACTTGGAAGTATCTTGAAGCTTCTACACTTCTCAACAAACTGGTCATCCTCATTGGGCAATTGTCTTTCATGATCTCGGTTGCTCCAGGTGATGCTGACCACCCAATAAACGTAATCTAACTCCATGAAATGATTAACTCTTTGTTTATGTGGAGGAAAAATTATAACCAGCAGCTGTGTTGCCCAGATAATGAGAGAGTCCATAATCACACCTTGCCTCACTGGATTTCCATTGTGTACTGAGAGCAAACCTTCATTCATTGACATCAAAACATAGTTGTTATATCTATTAAGGGCAAAGTATTTGAGGTCTCTTTTTAACATTTAGACTGTTTTGTACTTGCTTTGTCTTAGAAGATAAAGAGGAAGGTGTATATATATGTGTGTGTGTGTGTTTTGTGGAACTAAATAGGTAAGAAAAGAAGGTACATATATCCTAGCCCTTTAACTACTAGAGTCATGAAACATCTGGAGCTACTTGGATGTAAAAACATAAAATTAAAAAAGATAGTGTATCTTCAATTGTCTTTCACAATGTGGGCTATTTTATTTTTAAATTAAGGAGATGTTCCTCGTATCCTGAGAGAGCGCAGGAGCAGGCGGGGTGGATCCAAATTCAGTGTCAGTGGTGGAAAATGAACACCTTGGATAAAAGAGGGGTGATAACGGGGAAGACAGGAAGGCAGGAGGATTGGATTTTGCTAGCTCACGTGTATAACTCAGGTTGCTTTTTAAGCAGTTAGCATTTGCTTTGAGCTAGGAATGCTGAGCAAAAAAGGAAGAAGAAAAAACCCCAAGAAACCCAAAACCATACAACAATTTCTTTGAAGGTTTTTATATTGTTTTTCTGCTTTTGAGTGCTGTCATCACCACAAAATACATCCTGAAGGTTCCATAGTAATCTCGCTAGATGGCCACCACAAGAAAGTACTGTACAGTACTCAATTTCAGAGACAGATGGTAGCTGATGCTACCTGTTCTTCCCAGCAGCCAGGCACTCTGTAGTAGTTGCTCATGCATCATTTAGGGAAGTGCTTGTCAGAGTCCAGGAACTAGCTAAGGAGTTCAAAGGATGTCTTGGAGAGCAGTGAAAAGGGCAGCAGACAGACAAGTTGAATGCAGATGCTCCATACTGGCAGAGGGCATTGGATGGTCAAAAGTGCTAGCATGAGTGTTGGATTAACCACGTTTCCATCAAAGCTTCACTTTTCCTCGCCATTGAGACTGATCAAGCAGAAATTCCAAAAACCTTTGACAGCCAGATTGGCAGGGGAAATTTTCAGAGTAACCTAATCCTGAGTTTTCGGTGCTATGTCTAGCATAATCCTTACAAATAAACTACATTGAAGTCAGGATCATACCCTTTACCCTTTAACAGGATGTTGATCAGGAAGGACTTTAGAAGGCTGACAGCACATGGTGCTTGATAAGGATGCCCTTTTAGCTAGTGATGCAACCAGAAAGAGGGCTCACAGAACAGAATGAAGAGCAGTTAACACCAATGGGTACAAATATAGATTTCTTAGCAAGTTGGGCTTCCAAGTTCCCTGTGGGATGTATGCTTGTGTTCAGGAGACATGGCTTGTCATTTAGATTGAACTGGTTTGGAATACAGTCAGCTTGTATTATTTGTAAAGCTCTGTTTCTGAATGGGTCTAGTTCTGCCTCAGAAGGTGGTGGTCTCTACTTTTTTGGAGGTCATTAAGTAGATGTTGAATAGCCATCTTTTGGGAGCACTTTAGTTGTGTATTGCTGTGTGGAGGGGGCTGGACTAGATGGCCTTTGTGGTAAATTCCAATTCTGAGTCTATGAGCATGAAAAGTTGCTCTCTGCATAAATGGGATCACAAACTCTGCTTAACAAACCCTAATGACACACTCAGAACAGCCAGACTAAACATAGTTTTCTGTTTACTGTGGAGCAAGCTGGAGCAGATTAAGATAACTCTTCTGATTGAATTCATATCCTGTTCAGTTGTTTCATCTCAGAACATTTATATTTGAAACATGTTAAAAAAATTTGAAACAAACTCTTACCTGCTGGTTTGCCTTTCCCTTTAATTAAAAAAACCCTTCACACGAGTTTGATGTTCAGAAAGCAGACCCTGGGTATGAGGTCCTTTTGATGCACTTATAGGGTTGCAGGAGATGGGAAAGCTACTGATACTCAGTATATCTTGAGGGAGGTCTATACTTCAGTGGGAGAGTGTCTGATTTGTCAATAAATGGGTTCTAAACATATTATTTCCTGTCTCCTCTCCAGTAAAAGAAGTTTAATTAGCATCTGCTTGAGACCCTGGTGATCTGCAGATAATTGGAATGCTGCAGTTTATATAAAACAATTAGTCATTGAATGCAGTGTGCTTGTGTAGAATATAAAGCTCCAAATCCTTTTCCAAAAATGAAAGTGCATCCATATCTTGGCAAAAGGCAGTTCTCAGTGGTACTAGTATGGATGTCCAGGATGGGAGCAAAACTAGAGCCAGCACATGTAACAACCACCCAGTATGAAAGAGTATTGAGGCTGGTTTTATACTGACTGCCTGTATGTATTAATTCCATACTGCCTCATGTATAATTGGACAGAATATAAATCTCAAAAGTGAACACATCTCTGCTTATGATACAGGGTTATCCTTGATTGCAGTTTCTCTTGGGAACCTGTCTCCCATCAAAATATGGTTTCTCTCTTTCTATTCCAGGCAGCAAGTCATCCAGCCAATGGGAATGGGTCCAGATGGCAATTTAACCACTCTGGAAGATGCTGTTCATCAGATGGTTGAGGAGAGGTCATCATCTGACTCTGATTTGGGACTCGATTAAACCAAACTCTTTGGTTCCTCAGAACACCTGGATATTCTGTACTCTTCCTTCGTAAGAGGTGCTGAATCAGATCAGTCCCAAGAAAGGATTCCCAATGGGCTGGATTCCTATGCTGAGTACCAGCTTCTTCTCTAGCCCTATATAACACTCCTACCTTTGAGAGCTTTTTACACCTTGGTGCTCTCTTGCTCTTTTCCCCTCAGTATCCCTAGGAGTTTTTACATTCTGATTTATTCCACAGACTTTCCAGCATATTTTACAAGAGTTGGGAAGGAAGGAGAGGAAAAGGCAACCTTTCATTGTAGTCAGAGGGTGTGGTAGCACACAGAGCTACTGCTGTAGAAAGAAAGTGTGGTATGCACAAGTTTGTGTCTTTGCAGCAAGGGTATGCATTGATACTTGTGCCAAGCACATAATGTAGCAACCATACAATGCAGGGGTGTTTAAGAAAGCATGAATATTTTAAACATCTGTGAACAGATACTAGCAAACAGTATGACTGTGATATGTGTGAACAGATGAGCCTGGTTTATTTTTTTTAACATGTGATACATAAGCCTTTTTTCCACTGGAGGTATACACACGGAATATATGTGGTGATTTAAACATATTTTTAGCCAGCTCCCTTTAAGATACTTTACAGATGACTGCAAGAAAGGAGAAAATGTACAATACTGAAACAGTACGTACTGTATGTGTGGGGCAGGTGCCAGAAAGCGTTTATTGAGAAAATGGGGGAGTGTGAGAATCTTTGAGACATCTTTTGCTTACAGTGTCATACGTGTTGATATTTCCAGATTTTCTGGGGCCAGAAGGGCTCTGATCCCTATATAGTCTGACACTGTACTGTGTTCTTCTTTCTACCATATTTAGTCTTCTATACTAATATATATTTTGTGCTCTCCATATAAAAGGCAGTGACTAGTTGCTTGACTGCACATTTCCACAGTGTTCTGCATTCACAGATTGCTCTCAGGCATCTTTACCCCGATCTTAGACATTACTGTTTATTAAAAAGGAAACTCCCCTTTCAGCTTGTTTCCACTTTACCAACAGTTTCTGAACTTAGCACAAATGTAAATTAAAGATTTTCACTAGAATAAAGACAACCGACAATTAACTATGTGTGTGCATCTGATTTTGGGGATGTTGCATCTCAGAGCAGTTAGAGACAGATGGGTGTTTCTAGGAGAGAGAAGGTACAAACAAGGGTAAACTGTGATGAGTAGAGTTAAAGCAATATTATACTCAAGCACAGCGTTGTCTGGATGAGCCAAAGCTAAAAACTTCTGTGCAATGCAATAAAATGAGAGGTTGGACTTACCATGAATGTTCACTCTGGGATGGCAGGAGGAGCAATCCACTCTTGATTGGGTTATTCCCTGCATATGCAACCGGACCAGACAGGAGTTTTAAGTTGCTTTTCTGTTAGTCCTCTCTCCTTCACTGACAGTTTTTTTCTATCCTCCCATACTAATAACATTACTTCTGTACATGCAATAAAATAAACCCCAATACAGAGATTGTAAATTATACGGCTCTGTCTAATCACAAGTGTAGAGGATCTTGCCTAGTGTGTGCATGGGAGACTGATCTTTCAGCCTTTTTTAACCTGTGAATCTGTTAATATTGTACGCTTTTAAAATGTTGGAAACTTCAGGCTGTTGACACAAACTGCCTTCACCTGGAGCATAATTATGGTGGTTCCTGGTATGTGCTATCTCATCTATATAACACAGGTAAAAGACTTAAGACCTACTATTCACACATATTTCAAAACAATGAAATAACTTTTTATATAAAAGAGCCCTGCTGGATGAGATCAGTGACCAACTAGGTGCTTTGAGGAAGCCCCTAACCAGGGCATTCCTTTGCTGTTGCTCCCCAGTAAACAGAGGCATAAGTCGTTGATAGTAATTTTGTCTTCCATAGGACATCTTTTAAAAAAAACATAAACTAGTGAAAAAGTGAGTTGAAGAAATTGTCTGGAATAGCAGTGGGTAAACTATGACCCTTGGGGTCCCATTTTGCACCCCCTGAATCTTCCAGCCATTTTTTCACTTGGCAAACAGCAAAATGTAGCTTATAATCATGGCAAAATATGGTAGTTTTTATCTCAGGAACCCCTCACCCCAGCTCCTGAATACACTGAAATGGGGAGGGGAACCAGAAAAATAAGCAAAAGACAAAACAAAGTGATCTGAAATCACTTCCAGTCACATGTGCCCCTGGGGACATGAGGATGACAAATGACCCCAGCCCCACTCCACAGATGCCCATCTCTGGTATAGAGTGCTTGTTTGTATGCTGAAATTAATCTAACAAGGCTGAGATAAGGATAGAAATATAACTTGTTCTTTGTTTTTAAATTATAAAAGTAGGAAACAATTCCATAAATCATACAAGCTTCTTTGTCCAACATGATAGATGGTTTAGAAGTAACAAGGCATTCCAACTGTTCCCATAAACACTGCCCTTCATGAATTAGCTTGTTCACTACAGTATATAGTAGGAAATGCTTCTCCTTTTCACTGGGTTGGTGATTCAGATGTCTTATTTGAATGGCTTACCCTAAACTCAAGAGCTTGCCAATCTAGTATTTGAATCACACATTCGGAAAAACAAATCTGTTCATTTGAATGTGCAATCAAGATCTCATTGCAAAACCTTTCTGCAAAATACAGTGTTACATAATGTTTTTAAACGCTGCTGAAAGTTTCATGGTACCGGTACTTGGAAAGAAATCAATACATGTCTTCCAACTGTGGGGTACTTGACAGAATTTTCTAAGTGTGAAGGGACCAAGGAATGTTAGGCTTCCATAGCTGTCTCTCCGTGACTTTAATTATATGCACAATAGTTCCCATTTAGTAATACTTATTTAACAGGTACAAAGAAGTGAGATTATTAGCATGAAAAATCTGCATTGGTGTATTGACCTATTGATCTTTATTCAATTATCACAAAAATGTTTCCTTCATGATTTGACAACGTGAGGGACTGTGGGCACGCAAAAGGCTCTAAACGCTTTAAGACAGAACTGGAGGGTTAGAGTTTATGGCTGGCATCTTGTTAGTGACTTACGTATGTGTAAATCCCTTTTTGGATAGAGCAAAGAAGGCTGTTCTCTTGCTCTTGTGCTCCATCCCAAAACTTCCCATACATGACGGCTATTGCTGTACCTTCTTAACCAGAAGGAAGGGGAGGGAGGAGACAATTCAGACCATGAAGATCCAGCTGCTATGAGCTCCTGGAAGAAAGAAAATGTGGGTGCATTCTACTTGAGAGTGCACTCTTATTCCCCCGCCCCCACTCCCAACCAAACAGATCAGCTGCTTCTCTATGGTCTGAAACACTTCCCGCCCTTCCACACCAGTAAGTAACAGCAGCAGAGACCCAACCTGGGCCTTGACAGCTGCTGAGCAGGGGGGAAATGCAGAGCAAAGAATGCAGAGCTACACACACATGTAGGACCACAGCCAATGTATCCTGCACACTCCTCCCCTCCAACTCATCAGAACTAGTAAGGGTAAGTGACCAAGTCTACAAGCACATAGGTATAGCTGCTGCACAGGAGGAAAGCTGGATCTGAACCTTGTTGTTTTCTAATAGCATATAAATCAATAATGATGCATAGAAATGCCAATAATAAGAGGGATGTGCTGGTAATTTGAAGTTCATAATACAACACCACTGGCTTAGCAGGTTTATTACTTCCAGTGTTAATATCACAGCATAGTAGAGATGGCACACTCAACTCCCCAAGACTCTTTTATAATATCTCAATCTACAATTAAATAATGAAAGAAGACATCCTGGAGTCTACATTCAGAGTATCTGTGTTAAAGGAATGTTGAGCATATGTAAGCTCGTTATTCATCAATCTTTGATATACCCAGAGAAATTTCATAAATGATGTGTTAAGTTGTGACATGAAAAAAAACATTATGCAACACATTTACATGTAAGAATCTGAGTAAATTAGTAAACATTCTGAACAGATACATTGGAAGGTACTTTTATTCTGCTTAATACTTACTGCTGTTGGATGAATATTTTTTCCAATTTAAAAAGCAGCTGCAGGACCATTTACTCCAGTTCAGGCAGCAGTTGTAACATACCTCATGGGCTATTGCTCATAAAAAATATAGAAGTACAGACATCAACCTATCTTTGCATGTAAAGTATACACTTCAAGTGAATACTGTATACAATATTCACTTGAATATTCACTTGTCTCCAGATTCTTCACAGCAACTAGCAGCAGATGAGACTCAACAGCTAGATTTTCATGACTTTTGATGATAGTTGCAATGCCATTTAACTTCATCTGCATGCTGTCACAAGCATACAGAATGTTAATCACTTAACAAGAGCAGGTGACGAAAAGCTATCCCAGCTAAGGATGGAAGTGAAACAACAAACTGTCATGCTTTATCAAGCACTTCAAGAATCCAAACAGAAAAAGTAGAAACGAAAGACAAAAATCTATGAGGTGAACTTTACTGCGAGGTAGCATCTATGTTGAACTTCTTTCTTTCCCCATCCATCTCTTTTTCTGCCAAAGCCAGTTCTACAAGTTTGATCACCATTTCCCAAGTTTCTTTGGAACAAGTCCTTTGTTGATGCTTGGAAGAGATTCAAATGTAACTCAAATAATTCTCCAAGTAACTCTTATTTCTTCTGATCTATTAGTTTCTACTAGGAGGGGCAGCATCTTTTCCTCCAAACCTCTGCTCATCACTGTAATCTTCAGCTGTGGTGAAACACATTCCTTTAGGAGATAAATATCACTTTCATTGGCAGAGGCCAGAATTTCTATTTGTCTTTTGCATCCAGCTAAAAATAGAAAGAACAGACATTGCTTATCTATGAAGCTTGTATGTTTTCAAGACTGTCACTTCAGCTGTTGATCATGACCAAAACGATAAAGAATAATACAGAGACAAGGAATTGGCAACATCTACAGTTAAATTAAAACATTTTGCTATTGAGATGTAAGAAAAGGCACACATAAGAATGAACCACTGAATCCAGCATCATTCAAAGTAATAAGTGGCTAAAAACAGACCTTTCATGACAGCCAGAAAGGGCAGTAGACAGACTATGCCTGACACATGATTCTTTGGTGCAGTGTTTCACTCAATTTTCTTTACTGAGGCAAAAGAGTTTTATAATTGATATTCCCACACTGAAAAACAATAGGAATGTTGCTAAATTTCTTACACAGGTGGCCAGGATTAGAGCTCACTATGTATTAGATAAAAGCCAGTTGTAAATGTTTCACTGTTTTGATCTTTTAAAAAATATTCTGTCTATTGTCTGTCTTATGCTTGAGTTCTTTTTTGTGACAGATCTATGGATTGTAATAAATGAAGTCGAAGGCTTTTACGGCCAGCATCCACAGATTTTCCTTGGTTTTTTTCCGGGCTGTGAGGCCGTGTTCTAGAAGAGTTTATTTCTGACATTTCACCTGCATCTGCAGCTGGCATCTTCAGAGACGATTCTCTGAAGATGCCAGCCATAGCTGCAGGCGAAACGTCAGAAATAAACTCTTCCAGAACATGGTCTCACAGCCCAGAAAAAAAACAAGGAAAATCTATAGTAATAAATGAACTTGTACTTGTACGATAGGAATGCTATTATGTATATTACTTTTTTATGGGTTTCAAACACCATTTTTTCTCAAAGGAAAAACTGCTTCACAAATAAGGCAATTGGATTTAATCACCTATTTGCTGGAGTAAAATTGTTCTTGTAACATCCGGCTTAACTAGTGACTATTCTGTAAATAGTCTGATCAGTTATACTATGCTAACTTGGTAAGAGTAAGAGAAACATATGTATCAGAAGACTGCATACAGCTGAAGAGTCCTTATACACACACCCA
The DNA here is from genome assembly GCA_030847615.1 of Gambelia wislizenii. Classification (NCBI taxonomy): domain Eukaryota; kingdom Metazoa; phylum Chordata; class Lepidosauria; order Squamata; family Crotaphytidae; genus Gambelia; species Gambelia wislizenii. The sequence goes on from JAUMIR010000001.1 coordinate 345,006,124, forward strand.
CATTGTTTCTCTTTATACAAAAAAAATGATAAGAAGACCCCTACCCCATGCCTTTATGTAGAAGCTGTTAGTACTCATAAGGCTGAACACATAATCTTAAGGCCTGGTATCTTACTGTAACCTTTTCACTTTTTTATTTTGAACTGTTTGCTTTGTATTGTTAAGTAGCCCATATTATAAATATTTCTCAACCTAAAACTGGAAACATCAGAGTGCGGGAGAACAAAAAAATTATAAATTTTCACATGGATTTTTGATACACTTGGACAGAGTTCCTGATTAAGTGATCGCAGTCCTACATTCATAACCATAATGTATTTCAACGATTCTAACTCTGCAAAACTGCAATTATACATGGAAATATTAAAACTTTACATAATCACATATTCTCTAGTCATGCCACAGAGCCATCTGGGTTGGAAGTTATGCAATGAATACATGGAAATGTAAAATTGAACACTGAAATGTACAGATTTATGAATAAACTAGGATAGCTGTACTAGGATAGCTAGGTGGAGAGGGTATTTGCATGTGGGTGGTAATTGGCTGAGGGAGTGAGAGGAGGGAGGGGATTGGCTGGGTATGTTTCCTAAGTGGCCAATTAGCACACTGGGAAGGGAAACATACCCAAGAGTTTTATAGACAGACAGACAGACAGACAGACAGACACACTATGCCAACTGTATTACATAAGGGCTGGCTATTAATTCTGTTTCTACTTATGCACATTAGAAATGTTGTAACAGAAATCATGAATGAGGAACAGCAAGGCAAGGTTTTTAAGTCAAACTTTCTTACCTTTTTGTTTTCTGACTTGATTAGTTCCTGCAATTCTCCCTTCCAGCCCAGGAGTTCCACCACTCTTTCCACTCCACTAATGACATCTCCCAGTTCAGCCACATCATTATGTTGCGGCTGATATGCAAATGGCCCCACCAAGTCCCGATTGATCAGTACGCGTGGAACAGAAGCACGGACTGCGCCCGCCAGACTAGCGAAGGGCTCCACCTAAAACCCAAATACCAAGAGAAAAAGGCTGCATCTGTCCCAAACCAAAGGCCACAGCACCAAAGAAATTCAGTACGTTGCTACCTGTTCTTTGTTAGAAAATAATGGTAAGGCCTGAAAAGCTAAACTAAAATATGGACTTTTCCTTATTGCTTATTCAAATACTTTTAAAATAACAAGGGTAAATAGTACTACAAACCAGCCTGCTGACATGAAAAAAGGTGTTGACATACTACTTAGGATGGTAATCTTTAGCATTTGTATAGCAGTTCTTCTAAGTGCTCAAACACATATTATTAAGTTACCCTTTCAGCAATCTAGGAAGGTAAGCCAACAATATTTATCCCTATAGTACAGTTCAGCTGAGACTACAAGATAATGACTGACTTCAGAACATGCTTAGCACGAGTTTATAGCTGAGCTAATTGCTGAATTCAGGTTTTACTGTTTCATAACTCATTCTCTTAACTGCACATTACACCAGGCACACACTCATTTCACTAATTCCAGTATAAATTAAAGAGAGCTACACAGTTCTTACTTCAGGAACTGGCTACTCTTATTTACCACATCTGAGCCTTACTGTTTACATAGACAGGTACTGTACTGTCACCTACACTTGTAGCTGACAGGATCAGTTTGGAAAGCAGAAAAGATGGTGTACTGAGCTTGCTCATTTAATTACAATAATTGTGCCCCAGAAGAAATATTATTTGCATCTCCAAAATACTTGGTTTTGTGCACAATATGTAATTGTAATCTGAGGTCATCATTATTTCTGTAGTCATTTGAGTGGCTACAGGATTCATCTTTTCTAATTCAGAATTTGTCAGAAGTTGTTCACCTTTGTTTGATCATTAGATACTCAAGAATCCTTTCTTAGGAGTTCACAGGCCATGCTTACCAAGCTCTTTATAAACTTGTCTCACAATGTCCTAAGAGGCACTTGATTTTGTTGGTTCCTGAACAGCCACCCTCTCTCTCGTTTTGGATTCTCATTGTTTACTCTATACCTTTCAGAGTCCCTGAACCAATCTGTCTCGACAACCCAGCTTTCATTCTCCTCCCATGTTCATGACAGCCCAGACCTCAAGGGAGGTTCCGATGATAAAGAGCAGGTCTGCCATAGGAAAATCTGTCACATGCAAGAAGAACCGCTGAGGGAGCTCTTCTCCAAAGAACACAATGTCTGGCTTGACTATTCCAGTGCACACAGGACATTTAGGGATCTTGTCAGCCATCACATCCCCCTAAAAGAAAAGAGCAGATAACAGAATATTAACATATATCAGACACTGTAAGTCACAGTGTGACATCATATCTCCTGAAATGACAAGTAACATTTTGTATACACCACACTCTAATGAAAATAAAAGCAATCCTGTAAGAGCTTCAAAACTTTAATTCTGTTGCTTAAAAATAATGTAATATTCCTTTAAAATATGCTTCTGATGTTCCTGAAGGGGTGTATCTGTTGTATTGTCACTCACCCTGAAGTCCTCACCAGGGTATGATCTTCGACAGACAGTACATGTAGCTGTAGCAAATGTGCCATGAGCCTCAACTAGTTTATCTGGAGGAATTCCAGCAACTAGAACACAAAAGGTAAGGTGAAGATCAGTTGAACTTCTTCATCAACCACAGTTCAGTAAAGTGGATGACACTCCTTATTCCTCAACCCCAAATCTCATTGCTGCAGACTAACAAGGCGTTCATGTTGGCTTTTCTCTAAGAGTCTAATGTGCGTATGTCTGTAGCTTACCTCTTTCAAGTCCATCAATGTTCTGGGTATACAGACGCAGCAAGAGCCCTTTGTCAAACAAAAGTCGGAGGAAGTAGTGGGCATAATTAGGTCTGTAATTGCCAGGGTACAATTCCTTACTTAACATGAAGAAAGGCTTAGGATTGTGAAAAAAATAGTTAAGCTCAAAGATGGCTTCTGGATATGGAATATTATACTGCTGGAGGTTACTGTATAGCCCACTCCCAGGGGACCTGCAGAGAAAAAAAGGGGGGGGGATAAAAATGGGATCTGGAATATGTTTAGAAATTAAACCACTGCAAGGTATCGTCTCTCTGTGTGTTCATGGTACATTTGTGAGAGTGAGTGAATGGGGTCAAGGCAAACATTCAAGGGCTATATGCCAGCAGTAAGGGTGGCCTTGCCACTGCTGAACTGTGGCCCTTGAGGTGTTTGTCTGGAGCCATCTTGGGCCTCAATGTAGAAAAGATTCCGCATTCCTGTATTAAAGGATGGGGGGAAAGAGTATAGAATTATAGACATAAAAACAACAGGAGGGACGATTGCTAGCTACCCTCCCAAGTACAGTGAATCAACACTAGATAAGGACTTACAGATTAATTGCTAAACTGTAAAGCTCTGCCCCAGTATATGGTCGGTCTATTAAATAACGAAACGGATACAATAACCCATCTTTATTTGTATGTATTAAAATTCTAATGTTTGTCGCCTTCAATATACTCCCTGTTCATACTCACACACCGATGCAGTCTTGTTTTCCACTAGTCAAAGGCGTGGAGCAGATCAGTTTCTGTCAGCTGTTTCAACACATTTGCCGTTTTCTTCTTTACTGCATCCACTGTCTCAAAACAAGTTACTTTAAGCACTGATTTCACTTTAGAGAAAAGAAAAAATTCACAAGGTGACAAATCTGGTGAATACGGAGGGTGTTCAAGTGTAGTAATGCATTTATTGGGCAAAAACTGCTTCACAGAAAGTGCTGTGTGAGAAGGTGCATTGTCTTGATGAATGAAACCATTGTTCCAGAGTTCTGGTCTTTTTTTCCTGACTCTTTCTCTCAGCTTTGTCAAAACTTCCTTATAATAATGCTGGTTCACTCTTCTGCCTTCTGGAACCCATTCTGCCAAAATTACACCCTTGATGTCACAAAAAACAAGAGCATGGCTTTGAATGTGGACTTGCTTTGACACGCATTTTTCATTCTTGGTGATGATGGTGTTTTCCAGTGCGCTGAATGTCATTTTGGCTCAGGATCATAATGGAAGAAGATCCAGGTTTCATCACAAGCGATGATTTCTTAAAAAAAGGTTTGGGTCTGCCTCAAGTTACTGCAGAATGTCAGCACAAATTTCCTTGTGGCACTCTTTTTTGCTCTGCTGCGAGAACCCTAGGGACCATCTTGGCAAAAAAATTCTCATGTTGAGATCCTCGTGGAAAATTTTCCACGCAGTGTCTTTGTCAATGTTCATGGCTTTAGCTATCATTCAGACACTGAGTTGGTGGTCTCCTCAAACAATCTGGCTGATTTTTTTCCACAATTTTTTTGGTTCTTGAAGTGGAAGGTTGTCCAGGGCAATTATCATCTTCCACTTTCTCACCTCCTTCTCTGAATCTTCTGTGCCACGCAAACACACATTCACGATGCCTCAGTAAGCATTTGAAAAGATTGCATTGGTGTTTAGTTCAATTTTACTAAAAATTTCAAGCTGACACATTGCTTGACTTTTAAACTTAGCATTGTTCTGGCACACAACAGATGACACATCTGCTTTTAAAAAGTGCAAGACTGTTTATTACGATCCATAGATCCATCACAATAAAGAACTCAAACATAAGACAGAAAATAGACAAAATATTTTTTAAAAGATCTAAACATTTTTCTGGCACACAACAGACAACACAGCTGCTTTAAACACCAACTGACAATTAACTGAATGACTGAGAGTGTTGATGTTTATCATGCAGGTTCAGACATGTTCACAATCAGTTCTCCCTGATTTGTCTGAAAGACAGAAACACAGTCTCGCTATTTAATAGACAGGCCTTGTAGCAGGATCAATCAAGAAGACAAACCAGGTAAACGATGCTTGCTCATCTACATGAAGGGTGTATCCACACTACACAATTATAGCCACTTAATACCATGGATATTGAATCCTGGAATTTGTAGTTTAATGAGATATTTAGAATTTTCTGTCAGAAAGCTTTAACACTGTATTTCAGGGGACTGATTTAGAAACCACTCAGGACCTCAGCACATCCCAGGAATACAGTTTTGTTTAAAGTCCTCCTTTTAACCTGAACACGGGAAGGGTAGACTAGACTGATAACTCAACCAGCATACTGTTCATGGTAATACATACCTATCATTTCAATTACAAAACTGGGAAGAAACGACTTTTTAGTAGCACCTGGTATATGTGGCGTATGTTCTTTTTTGTACTGTCTGTTCTTTACTACAGGTTACAGTTTTAAAAGTGACATTGCTTGGTTCAAGCAAATTACAAAACATATTCTGAGAATACCCGTGTTGCACAAATCAAGACCAGGCTTGATATTTATAGCATATTTTTAATTGTTCAGGAAAAGAGATTATAGCCAAACTAAAGGAGCTGGTTTTTTCCTGTAAAGGAAATGGGAAAAGACCTAATGTAGTATTATGCCAAGAAAGGAAAAACTTTTAAGACTACAATTTTTAAAAGCATCATAGTTCACTTTTTCTGCCTATGCTTTGCTCAAGGAGACTTCATGTGAGCAGTGTGAAGGCTACTGAAAATAACCTTTACAGATGAAGACACAACTAGGTGGTAGGGGTGGGGTAATGTTTGTACAGTCAAGGGGGCAAGGTCTCCACAACAGTTTTAGTGTTACCTGAAATCTGGGATGCCACTGGGAGTGCTGAGCCCTGCGCCGGCCATCACCACTACTCTCTGGCATGCTTTCTTCCGAATTAATTCCGTCACATCTTTCAGGGTGAGCTTCTCTTTTCCACTACTGTCTCCCCCTTTGCCAGCTCCAAAGAATAGCATTGGAGCAGTGGATAAGGAAAAGGGCCTTACTCCCTGGATCCTGACAGCAACATAATAAACATGCAAGATATTAGAAAGCAGCACATTCCAGCACCATTCACCAAAATGAAATTACTGAAGCTGGGAGAAAACAGTCTGAATTTGTACTAGGGAAATTAAGAGCTGGCCTTGCAAACTGGGTTCATTTATACATGGGAATACCCATCCGTTTATCTTTCCGGGTGCTGGTTATCCTTTCAGATTTAATCAGAAATGTATATGTAGGAGCTCTCACACAAATTATTTTAATTTTGGAATGTCAGTGTTTGATCCCACTCCTCCAGGGTAATGAGGATAAGAACATGTGGACACACAAACTGCTCGTGTTCCTCTGCTCTACAGACATTTGTAGGTAGCACTTTTACTACAGATTTGGTATTTCTTTTAAGGATTAAAAAATACTATACAATTAGGGTCAAGAAAGCCAAAGAACTGCAACTGTTCCCATACAGTACACCTAGCCTCTTACTGTCAAGTTGAAACAGAACACTACAAGATAGCTTACTACATAGCTGGTGAAGGAGGGTGCCCCCATAGGGCACTCAGTTCACCCCAGTTGCTGGACTCCTATCTTTATTTGAAAGATAAGCACTTTCTACATATTCAAGAGAGCTTTTCTGTGCACATAGGCCTGTGCACCAGCATGTGTGTGCACGTACAGAGCAGTACTCAACAAATTCATTACTTTCTAAATCAGCAACAAAACTGATACGGGAAAGAGAACATTGGAGCTGAAAGGCTACTACCAAGTTATACACATTCAGCTCTTCTCCCTAGACTCACAAGAAAACATCCATATGGATCCAACCTAAACTGCTTACAGTGCAAGTTTACAAATGTTTACTCAGTAGTAAATATCACTGAATAGTCTGAAGATTCTGCTCTGTAATATGTATGTAAGAGTGCAGCCTAAGACACTACACCATAACAAAAAGGCACAGTACCTCAGTTTAATAGCAATGCAAAACCCCTGTTGGAGATCTTGCTAACCCTTATAATCTTTCTTGTACCACACCCATTCACAGTAGAACTTCTACAGCACACCATCTTTGTTACAATAGGAGGAGGAAAAGCTTTACTTGAAACTATAACTTGGGGAAAGTATTAGACACACTATAGAAGGTGTTCAAACTTCGAAGACAGTTGTGGTGGCTGAGTTAACAAAGATATCAGCAAAATCAGCAAAGGGAACCCTGGTGGTGCAGTGGTTAAATGCTGGTACTGCAGTCACAATGTTGTGAGTTCGATCCCAAGGGCTCCAAGGTTCACTCAGCCTTCCATCCTTTTGTAGGTTGGTAAAATGAGTACCCGGCTTATGGAGGCAATTAGCTAACACACATTGGAAACCGCTTAAAGAGTGTCTAGCACACTATAAAAGTGATGTAGATGTGTAAGTGTTATTGCTAAAAAAACTTGTAAAGAGCAGGGTATAAATACTCTAATAAAATAAATTTAAAAGATATTCATGGCTATCATAGCTCCTGGCAATCTCTTTGAAATTCCAGATGGAGCAGGCCATCTTTCACCTCTGCAGACACTCAGTACGTGGGCACCAGTATGCACAAAGGGCATACCGACATAACTAAAGGGGCATACCTTGGTGGGCAGCAAAGCGGACAGGGAGCAGACTGGAAAACAGTGCAGTTCCAGGGGCCCGGTACTCCCTCAGCCCAGCGTTATTGGAAGAATTATTAGGTGAGGCAGTTACCACCATTAACATCCTCCTGTTTATTCTCAATGCTTGTGGGTCCCATCTCCAACTTACACACTGGGGTTGGGATTCAGAGGTGTTGGAGAGGGAAAGAAGATAGAAGTGGTGGTAGTTGCTTGGCTCAGTACAGGTTGAGTATCCCTTATCTGGAATTCTGAAATCCAAAGTACTCCAACATCCAAAACGTTTTGAGCTACAACACAAGTAGCGTAGTACATACCCTTATTGTATTTGCGAGGCTGGAGAGAGATGCAGCTGAAGAGAGATGCAAGGATCTGTGAAATGGTGGGAATCCATACCACCTACCATTTCACAGATTCCCAGTCTCTCTCCAACCTCATTGTGTCTCATTATGTGTATGCAAAAATAGGTATTCCAAAATCCAAAAAAATCTGAAACATGAGACATGTCTAGTCCCAAGCATTTTGGATAAGGGTTACTCAACCTGCACTTCTTTTCATAGTACTAGGTGAGAGAGTACCGGGCAGCTGGTGCCAGGGCTGCTATCTACCTCCTCTGATGTCCGCTACTAACTGTCCCTGGTAGCTTGGAAGTGGTGGTGCTTCCAAAAAGCACTTTCTTCAGAGCCTTGTCAAACCTGACACCAGCTCTGGATGTACTTTATTTATCTGTACTCCACAGAAACAAAGATCCTGTAGATTTTAAATTACAATTACTATTTTCTAGGGTTCATACCCTCACCATTGTTTTAGAATTGGTGGTGATAACAATGTCAGATTCGATAAGTTACAGGATACTGGCAGAGTGTGCTTGGTTATATACAGAACCAAGAGGAGCTGGATCTGATGGTTTTTGTACTAAGTGAGACAGGATTCTTATGAATAGAGCAAAAAGAACAGAGATAAGGGAAATAACAGCTGCTATTTGGAAGTTTAAGTCTTGGACTTTGTACTCATTACTTTTTCCTAAGCAATCCCATAAGCCCTTAGGTACACTTCAAGGCCAGAGTGGCCACCTTGTGTTCTGCTTGTTCAGCTACAATTCCCACACACAATGGTGAGGGATGATGTGTGTTGTAGTCCAGAATCTGAGGGACCTCAAGTTCTCCAACCCTTACTATAAGGGAGATAATTTTAGAATGGTGTAAGATGTCCTGAGTCTATGGCTTGCAGAGCCCTCTACCTGAGTCTGGAAAGATAATGTTAGCCTACATTATCAGATTCAGCAAAGGGTATTTGATATGCACATGGAAATAATTCAGTAAGTCAAATAGAAGGCCATACTTGTTTTGTTAGAAAAAGTGCCAAAACTAAAACCCAGACCAGAAAGTGGAAAAAGGAAAAACAAGTTCATACCTGAGACCAGACATGCTTGCCATTTTTTTAATGTTATCTCCTGGAATCCTCTGCAGTAAGAAATGTCCATTTGGAGGGCAGAAGGTAGGTCTTAATGAAATTAGGGGCATATTTTTGTATGCTATAGCACCAGAAGAGTTCCCGTAATGATGTTGCTGAGCACATATCCAGTAATGCCTCCACCCTTTTTTAACAAAACAAAACAAAACAAAAAACAATCACTTTTAGATGCAGTTGATTGTCATATGAAGAATGAAGACCACTCAGTTATGTTAATTCAATCTTTATATGATTGGCGTTTTTTTCCAGAACATAAATCATTGTTGTCTATATGGTTGCCACTGTACAGGCAAAGGAAAAGGGTTTTGCCCCAGTTCACCAAGCTATGTATACTAAGGAGGAAAATAAAGAGGATTACAAAGGGGGAAATAATTTTACATTTTAATTCTCCTTTGACTGCTGAGAGGATATTGGAATTATGGAACATTCTGCATACTGAGAATGTTCTACATAGATGTAATATACTGTAGTTTCAATTATGAATTAGGGGGAAAGCCATGGTTCAACAGTATACATGCTTTAGACACAGAAAGTCAGTTTGTGCCATTTATCTTAGGCAGCAGCAGGGCCAAGAAATACATCTGCCTGCCAGAGATCTTGAAGAGATACAGTACTGCCAAGAGTGTCACTACTTGCTACTGGGCAAGATGGACCAATAGTCTCACTCACTATAAGGTTGCTTTTTGCATTCACCTTTCCTCCTTGTATAATAATACTAAAATAGAGTATACATAAGTACCTGTGAGATTTTCCATCCCAGTTATCCATATTCTTCCTAACATTTGGTGTGTCCATTTTAGGTAACTCACTCTACTCTCCTGAATTAGCCCTCTACTTACCCATTAATCTCTCAAAACTTGCAGCACGAAGAACATGCTTTCCCAGAGAGACTCTGAAGTGTAATCTCCAGTTCATTCCCTCTTCACTGCCAGGTCCTGTACCAGAAACAGGAAAAGCAAGTTGTCTGATTTGTTTCTGTATCTTTCCTTCTACTGTTCATGGAAAACAAATAGTTACACAGGCACAGCTGGGCAAGGGGCTCCCCACCCCTGTGGCTTGTTGACCTAGTGATATGAAGGCTGAGGGTGATAGAGCATAGGGCAAAGCACCCTTCTGTTTGCTTTTAGTGATCTTCAGCCAGGAAGAACAGCTGAACAGCTCTTTACCGTAATGTTTCTAATAGGAGAACCTAAATCAGCTCATGCTAAAAACCATTCCTAACTTTTTTTTTGTTGCACCCTTTGTAATAGCTTAGCCTTTGAAAAGTGATCACAGAAGAAAAATGCATAGATACTAGGAAATCACAATGGCTATCACTTGATCTTTCAATACCATAATTTCCCAAGAAGCATGACACATTTCATTCAAAAGACAACTCAGTTCTAAAATCTCAATATTAAAGCAAAGCCCACTACACCCCTCCATGTTTGTTTCTATCTAGGTACATCAATAGGTACATTAGTGCATATGCCAGTACATCACTCCTTTTGCAGAAGACTCTGTTCTTGACTCATTTCAAATAAAAATTAGTACAGTTCATTTAAAATTATAAAATTTGTAGTTATGAATATATGGTTCACACTGCTGGATTCATCAAGACAGACAAATAAGCAAGACACTTTTGTGTGGTCCTGGTGGGTGACACATCCTACTGGAGATCATAAAGGTCCATGTAGTCCAACTTTCTGCCATAATGCAACCATTTACCCAATCAACTCTCCAAAGATTGCTCAAACCAGATCACAGCATGCTACAACTACTGCAGAGGCGGAGGGGGGGGGACTCATCACAGAAATGTATATTAGGCAATCCTTCTTTTCACCTTCCAGAGTTTGAAAGTATTCAATATATTATCTCATTCCAGAAATGTTCAGGGTTCAACAGACTTAGCCCCTGTAATTGCACTGTAAAATCTCACTCACACCCCCAAACATTATAAACACTGTCAACTATAATATCACTGATCACTGCTAGAGACAGCTGAGAAGGAGCACATGGACTATGTACATAAACCCCTTTTCTTCCACATTTTTATTAAAGCTGACAATGCTGATTAGTTTTTTGGGTGGTAGGCATTGAGTCCAAGAGCATACATATGCACCATCACAGGATGGGTGAATTTGAGTTGAAATGCAACCTTGGAACACATTTTTGTGCCCTTAGTAAGTGGCACAAAATTGGCAACTGAAGTCCCTTTTACAGATTGCCTTGCTGGAATATATGCAATACAAATTTAGCTGTTAAATACAATGGTTTTCAGAATGTTAAGACAATGAAATAGAGAGTGCATCTACTAAGGAAGACAGCTCAGGAATCTTGGGGTTACTGTGGAAAGCTTTATGACAATTTTGACCCAGTGTAGTACTGCTGTGAAAAAAAGGGAACTGAAAACAAAATTACCAATATAATGCTGCCCTTATGTAAATCCTAGCATGATCAGATTTATGACCACACAATAAAGGATATCAAAGAGATGGAAAATGCAGAAAAGGTCAACAAGTATGATCAAGGGGCTAGAGCAACCCCTTATGAACAAAGCTTGTACTATTTAAGGCTCTTTAGCTTAGTAGAAAGGCAACCAAAGGAAGATGTGGCAGAATTTTATAAAACCAAGCACAATGTAGAGAAAGTGGCTAGGTAAGTTTTCTTCTTCTCTCATAATACTAGATCTCTGAGTCCTCCACTGAAGCTGAATGATAGAACACTCTAGCAAATAAAAGGAAGTACAGTACAGTACTTTACACTTATGGCATCATTTAATTGTGAAATTATTTACCAAAAGATGTAGTGATGACTATCATCTAGATGGCTTCAAAGGAAGATAAGGCAAATTCATGGATAAAGCTATCAAAGGCTATATGCCTCTGAAAATGAATTGCTAGGGAACATGAGAATACTATAGCACTCACACCCTGTTTGTGGGCTTCATAAAGACTAAACAAACAGGCCTAAACAAGCTTTTTGTCTGATACAGAATGCCTCTTCTTATGTACTTAACTATGAACATCTTAAAAAATGTACAATGTCAAAGGGAGCGATTTTGTCTCCTCTCCAGAGGAACGGCAGAACAGCCTTAACAAAGAAATATATATTGGATTTTTTAAAAAAGAAAAGTTATATCCCACCTTTTCTTGTTAGATCTGCTCACAACAAATTAAAAGTGCAAAAGAAATCACAAAAATTAACAAGACAGTAAAAACAACAACAGCAAAACAGAAGCAAAACACAGCAACTCAGAAGCAAGTGGTCAGCACTACAGTTCCTCAGCTACGCAGGTTAAACACCAGCCAGAATGAAAACATCTTAACCAGGCATTTGAGTGTGAAACACATTGACAAATTTGTCAAAAGGGTCGCAGAAGGCTGAATTTATCCAAGGCTTCCATATACAAAAAAAAAGATGAAAAATATTACTGTGTCCCCACCCAGCTTCCCCTATATACATTGGAATACTGTACTTACTTCCTCCCTCAGTAATGGTCACTGCAACCTTCTCTCTCCTCTCTCCATTTTTACTGAAAATGTGAAAAGTAGAAAGATCAAAACAAATAATAATGCAACAAAATATACTGAATTACTAAAAGAAGTGATCTTGAAATAAGAATAATGACTAGTTTATCCATCAGGTCAATTTATTAGTTTCTCCTATCTCAGTTACTGTGTATGTTTGTAAGGTGCTTTTCAACCACCCTAATATATTATGAAATGGTACTTTAAATTTCCAGTATTCCTCTTTGCAGTTATCCTCTTTGCATTCTTGAATGGGAATGGTTCTTTTACATCTTTCCTGCCCAAATCTCTTTCCCACTTTTCCTTGTACAGTCTTATTTTCTCTTAAGGTTGCTTCTACTGTATTAGGCCAGGAGTTGGCCTCCCACATGCTTAGAACTTCTGTTCCCATAATCCTTTACCATTGGTAGTGACGACCCAGGGTTCTGGGATCTGAAGTCAAAAAAACCCCAACAACCCTCTGTTGGCCCAAGAGTCTCCCCTACACACCCCTGCCCAACTTTAGGCGTAGATTTTTGCTGCCACCCTTAAAATATGTTGGAATGGTACTTCAGGTGCAGGTAGTTAATTCCACTGTATTCCAAAGCACTTTGAAATTTAACTTGCTATCCAGAGTGGTGCATTTTCGCAAGCAAGATGTGCATTATAAATCAGGGCTTCTTAAAAATTTTCCCACTCTCGACCCCTTTTCACCTGAGAAATTTTAACGCGACCCTGGGTATACAAGTAGAGTTGTCTCTCTGTATCCACGGATTTAAGTATCCACGGCTTGAAAATATTATTTAAAAAAAAATCCAAAAAGGAAACCTTGATGTTGCCATCTTATATAAGGGACACCATTTTGCTATGCCATTGCATATAATGGGACTTGAGTATTCACGGATTTTGGTATCCACGGAGGTGGGGGAGGGTCCTGGAATCAAACCCCAGCGAACATGAAGGGACAACTGTATATATAAAACAGGTATACACATCAAACATTTACTGAAAATAAATCATAAAGAAATGTATTTGAAAACAATTATTTGGTATACATATAATTTTATCGCGACCCCCATAATGACCCCATATGGAGTCGTGACCCACAATTTAAGCTCTGTTCTAAATGGCGCCCAACAGGCCGAAGATGTTGTGAACCAGCAAGTGATAACAGCCACAGTGTGACCATTTTTTATTTAATGGAGGTGAGTGTGGTGGGAGACGCGAGAGGGCGGTGAAAGGCACAAAAACGTTCAGGGTACGGATCCGCCCTCAGGCCGTGTACATACGTGCACCCCCCGCCCCGTTCGTTTACACGGCCTGAGGGCGGATCCGTACCCTGAACGTTTTTGTGCCTTTCACCGCGAAAGCTGGTCGCCTTTTAAAACGGCCTCATTAGGAAAGCGCAGGCTCCGGCAGAGGCAGCTAGGCCGCTGTTGTCATGGTGACCACTCCCTCTCATCTCCCCCCTCCTCCTCCCGGAATTGTGAAGCGACGCTGCGGCTAATGCGGGGCCATACGGTACCCGGCATGCCCCGCGCGGCAACTGCCGGAAGTGAGTGTGCATTTCCGGCGGCAGGGCGGCCCAGCCTCCTGCGTGTTCGGCGGTGGCGGCGGCTGCTCGGGGTAACTGTGCGTTCTTTCCCCCTTTCCTTCTCCTCCTCCTCCTCTTCCCGGCCCCGCCATGAAGGACGTCCCGGGTTACCTGCAGCAGAGCCAGAGCTCAGGGCCTGGCCAGGCCGCCGTGTGGCATCGCCTGGAGGAGCTCTACAACAAAAAGTGAGTGGGGGGGGGTTAGGACTTTTTATATTGAAATAAAGCCATTCTACAAAACAATACACCCGACCGCAAAAGGCCGTAACCATAACGCATTTTTTTCCTATTCTCTCCTATTCCCCATCGCTTCCCTGTAATTGTCTGCTTAGTAGAGCTTTTCTCTTCTTCATCTTTCTCTTCCCCCTTTTTGGTGAGGAAGGGGAATATAGAAATTCTAATTTATATATTAGAATGAGTAAATAAGTAGAATTAATAATTAATATTAGTTCATCAGGAAAGCATTAAAGGAAAAGTGGATGGATTATTAGTATGGTTGCCAAGTGGAATACAGGGCAGGGCACCCTTATTCTTATTAGTTAACAGATTCTGGAGCAGGAAGAAGTAGTGTAAAGTTCTGCCAGGCCTCCTTTATGCTCCCCGAAATCACTTAATCTATAATGGCTAACCAATTTAGGATCCTATTCAGCCAAAATGAATACTCTGTGACAACCAAAATGCAAATTAAGCAGATTAAACAAATGGCTACCTTGAATTCCAGTATAAAGCTATCCTTCAATATTGTGTTTTAAGAATGTAAGAATCTCCTGGCAAGTCTTTTTATACTGTTAAAAGGTGACTCTTCCCACATCAAGCAGGTTTCCTGTCCCTTACTCTGGAAGTGTGCAAGCAAAGTGTTGTTTGGCTAAGGCCAGGATAAACACGTGCTTTTTGAAGACTGTTACATCCTTCAGTGAAATTTTATACTGGCACATTTAGCCCCCCTGCCCCATGTAGTTGGTGTTGTGTTAACAGCTTGCTCTTTGCTTAAACCTGATAGTTTGGGCAAACGTTACAGTGCTGAGTATTTCTGTGGCTTGCCGGCTGCAGTATGTGTCCATTTTGGGGGTACCTTTACATTGTAGAAATAATGCTACTTGACACCACCTTAAGTGCTGTAGTTCCATCCTATGGAATGCTGGGATTTGGAGTTTTCAAGATCTTCGGCCTTCTCTGCCAAAGGGTGCTGGTGCCTCACAAAACTATAAATACCAGGATTCTGTAGGATGGAGCCATGGCAGTTAAAGTGGTGGCAAACGACATCATTTCTGCAGTATAGATGCACCCTTGGTCTGCTCACATCGGATCATTTTCCTTTCCTTTTTAAAACAGCAATAGCAAAACGTCATATTTTACAGCTTCATTCAGAAGGTTAACTGGGGGACTTCAATATGTGATGGTGCCTTAAAAGTAACTCTGGTTTTAGGATGTGAACAAGTTACTATTTTTTTTCATTGAAAAGTGATGGGAAGGATATTCTGCCCTAAAGAGCTCATAAAACATGTTGTACCTAAAACATGATAATGAACATATGAAATGCTCTATAATGAATCAGGCCATTGACTTACCTAGCCCAGTATTCTACTGTGGGTGGCAGCAACTTTCCAGGGTCTCAGTTAAAGGGTATTTTTTTCCCCAGCCCTGCCACATGAAATCACGTAAGTAGGGTTGCGAGGTTGACTACAGCATAGGGCGCCTGTATCTTTTATAGTTAACAGATCTTGGAACAAAAAGATGTAGCATAGTTTTTCACACCATATCCTCCCTCACCCTCCCAAACACACTTTTTTACTGCTGCATCCCCCTTTCAAACAGTATCCAATGATGTGCATCCAGCTATAGAAACACACCTGCATGCTTCCTCTTCAGAAGCCGGTATATGATCATGTTGGGGCAATGCAGCAGGTAAAAGGTAGATTTCGGGGAGCATAAAGGAGGCCTGGCAGAACTTTACACTACATCTTCCTGCTAAGAATACAGGAGTCCTGTCCTGTATTCCACTTGGCAACCATACTAATAATTCATCCACTTTTCCTTTAATGCTTTCCTGATGAACTAATTGGGTTATTGGCATCTTCTGGGGATGGATTTGCTGCTAGTCTTATTCAGCTTAGGCTTTTAATTCATAAGTGCACATATTTGTTCTTTGACAGATAAGAAAATGTGTATCCTCAAGGATAGTCAGAACATTCAAACTGAATTTTTACATATGCAAATTTGTAACTATTGGCATTTTCAGTCCCCATCAGTGCCTCTGTTTGTTTTACAGACTCTGGCACCAGCTGACTCTGCAGGTCTTGGACTTTGTACAGGACCCCTGCTTTGCACAAGGAGATGGACTCATCAAGGTAAAGTCCCTAGTTTTATCATAATAAGTTGTAATGAAAATAGGTTGCATTATGAGCATTTTCACTTCCCAAATGTCTTGAATTTGTCATTTGAGTTTTCAGTAAGATAGCAAGGCAGTCTGTTTCCTCAGTGTCAAAAAAGAGGAAACGTATGTTCCTAACTTTTTATGAATATGAACATTGCCATTGTTGGGAGGCTCTGCTGGATCATAGTTCCTTCTGTTAGTGACAGGCTCTCTTCACAGAGGCCACCTTTTTATCCAGCCTATTAATTCAGTGAACATGCACATGCAAAAGTTTTAGGTTCTGAAGATATACTGTATTCTTTATAGCAGGACTGTCCTTGAGTTAGAGCTACTGACAGTTGCAGGTTTTTAAAATTATTTAGAATTTTAGAATGCTGTTTCATTGATGTTATTCATCTTAAGAGCAGCTATATGAAACAGCATTACAAGAATGTATTAATATAGAAAATAATAACTTGTTTTAACTTTCTTTCTGTGACCTTCATATTGATTGTAAGGGATTTGCATGCACACAGTTAGGTGAACCACTCCTAGGTTTACATCAATACCACTGAAAGTTTACATTGCTGCTTATATTAATAACTGAAATAAGCAGAACATCTGAGGGGTTTATTTTATAATTTGTTACTGCAAAAAATCTCCCCCACAAGGGTGTATCTCATTTTCTCAAATTTCAGTCTGTTATTCTATTTCTTGCTGTATTGGGTTCACTGTCTCTTATACATTCTTCTAGTGCTGATCAAAATATTTCATCCAGGAAAATCTTAGATGGCAGTGATCAACAACCACAATATTGTACTAAAGTTGGCTCTTTTTTCTTTAATTTATAGTTATATGAGAACTTTATCAGTGAATTTGAACACAGGTAAAACTTCTAAATACCCTTTAAAATGAAAATACCTTGCATTTTAATGTTAAATACTGTTTATAACTTAATTTGTCCATATTACTTCCTTTATTCTAGGGTGAACCCTTTGTCCCTTGTAGAAATCATTCTTCATGTAGTGCGACAGATGACAGGTAAAACTCTCTTCCTTTTTCATTCTGGTATGTTTTTCGAAGTAGTTTAGGATGCAGTCAAGTCAACAGATCTTTAGTAAAATCAGACAACAGTTGCCTCCTCCAGTCTTGGGTGAGGGGAACGACTCACATTTTAGCTTTCCGTTGATAGCAGCCATTAATATTATGGAACTTTATTATAAATACATGTATTCCTTAGTGAGAGAATATTAATATGGAAGTTGAATGCTTATCCCTAGGTGGGTTCCAGACCTTCGGAGATTTACAGACCTATTTTGATGCTGTCTTCCCTCTGTAAAGAGAAATAGAATAATAACGGGAAGACTATGTGGGTGTGAGCCTGCAACCTCTGACTCTGGGCATTAAACCAGAAGGTCTTTGAGAACAGAGGTCTAGTTAAACATTTGATGGGGAATGGAGGGAGGGAACATATCTGAGTCACACCAAAATCATGCCGGGAGAAAACAGCATCAAAATAGGCTCTCAGTACTAAGAGTTTTTGTAAAAGGATCTAACTGGAAATAATGTGAACCTTAATGTGATTTCCACTTACACCTCTTTAGATCCTAATGTGGCCCTTACTTTTCTGGAAAAGACCCGAGAAAAGGCAAGTATAATATGTGTACAGTATGTGTTCCATTCACATGCATCTGTTCTCAGTATGAAGTCGAAGGTTTTCATGGCCGGCATCCATAGATTTCCCTTGGTTTTTTTCCAGGCTGTGTTCTTAGTATGTCTGCAAACAGGCCAACAAACTAAATTTCATTTCTCTGTAAAGAAATGACCAGAACCGAATAAAGGCAGTCTTGAGACCCAGTTAAGCTGTCAGTACTTGTGCTCTGTGTGATAAGCTGCTTGAGCTCTCCAGCTTTGGGGTGGGGGGAAGGGAATGAAGTTAATAGAATTGGTATTGCTTATATGCTGATAGCTGATTTTGATAGGCGTTTTTATATTGTGGCTGCAGGTGAAAAGCAGTGATGAAGCTGTGATTCTTTGTAAAACAGCAATTGGGGCTCTGAAATTAAATATTGGTGACCTGCAGGTCACAAAGGTGAGACAGTATTTATATTTGAGCTTTAATGTGTCTTTTCTGGCTATGTGGTATCAGATGACTGGCAGTTTTTGCACAACCCTTAGTTCTTAGTGTTTCTGTCTTCTAATGTATGTGGGTGTTTTAAGTACTGAATTATATGGAAAAGACTAAAGTCCATCTGATTCTTGTGCTCAGTTTGATATGTGTCATTGGAAACATCATACTACTAGAAATTTGAGTGTGAGCTTTTCTGACAAGTGCATGTTACTAAGGGTGAAATAATTAAGTGCAGTAGGACCCCTGTATTTGCTGGGGATTGGTTTGGGGGGCATGGATACTGAAAACCATGGATAATAGCGAACACCATTGAAAATAATGAGACTTCTGGTTTAAAATAACATAGAGTTGCCTCGGAGGACCTAGAAAATGGCTAGAGAGGACACTTTATATGGTAGGTGTGCTGTTTTGTGTCCCGTGGATAATTGAATCAGTGGATAATTAATCAGCAGATACAAGGGTCCTCCTATATGACTAATAATGGGATCAGTTTCCTTCAGGTGGTTGGAGATTGTAGCTTTTGATATTTAATTGATTTTTTTTTGTTATACTCCATTCACTATGATCCAATGCTATAGTCCATATCTGACTGTAAGTTTTTCACAGTTATCTCAAAAGGCTTGTCTACACTGCTGAAATACAGCAGTTTGACACCATTTTATCCATCGTAGTTCTGTTCTATGGAATCCTGGTATTTGTAGTTTTGTGAGCTATTTAGCCTTTTCTGTCAGAGAACTCAGCAAGCTACAAATACCAGGATTCCACAGGATAGAACAATGGTGGATAAAGTGGTGTCAAACTGCTGTATTTCTGCAGTGTAGACAGGCCCAAAGACAGGCAGCTTCCAGTGCGTTCATTCTTTGCAGAAATGAAGACTGGTATTGAATTTGCCAGAAACAAACTCTAGATGTTCTGTACCTGTGAGTTCTCTTTCTTTGATTAGTTGGGACACAATATAGAAGCATAAATAAGAGAATGTTTATATCCTGAATTTTGAATTAATCAGCTTTGTACCACTTTTTGTAGCTAGAGAGTCTTCTTCCTTAAAATATTACTGATAGTTTCTTCCTTATCATTTGAAAATGTTCCGTAACTTGCTTGTGATATTAAGGGGAAAGGTGACAAGACTGGTGATATGTTGGTATGTATAAAACCCATGGAGATGAAGAGCTGATATCCTATCTGTTTCCATTAGGAAACCATAGAGGAGGTTGAGGAGATGCTGAATAATCTTCCTGGTGTGACATCTGTTCACAGTCGCTTTTATGACCTTTCCAGCAAGTATTACCAGACAATTGGGAATCATGCCTCTTACTATAAGGATGCATTAAGGTTTCTGGGATGTATAGATGTGAGAGATCTGCCAGGTAATGTTCTTTTTTCTTTCCTTATTAAACATATTGTAATCGTTGTACTGCATCAAGTGGAAGTAGATTCCTCTTGAGATTACTGTTGTCACTTTTTGAGTCTTAGAGGAGGAAGCCTAAAACAAGGAATAAAATTATTTGGCCATGGTGGTTAATCAGTAATATAGTAATGTTGCATTATAGAGGCAGAATTCTATGTACACTCAGCCTTCCATCCTTTCGTAGGTCGGTAAAATGAGTACCCGGCTTGTGGGGGCAATTAGCTAACACACATTGGAAACTGTTTAATGCAGTGTAGATGTGTAAATAGCTATTGCTTAAAACAATTTGTAAGCCGCTCTGATAACCTTGTGGCTGAAGAGCGGGGTATAACTAACTAACTGACTAACTAAATAAAATGTATTAGTTTCTAGTCCTCATTGTCCAGAAAAACTTGGTAATCTGTATATGAAGCTATCTAAAACAGGGACAATTAGAGTAAGAACTCTATAGGATTTCTTTGTACTCCTCGTGCGTACAGTTGCCCCTCCCCCGTCACTAAACTGGTCAATTCTTGGATTCCACCCCCCCCCTTCTCTTTCTCCCTGTTGCTTCAGAAAATCAAATAAATTCATTTTCTTTTAAAAAAAATTACCCTCCCCCAAACTCTTCAATATAGGACTTTGGCATTGTGTGTGAGTATAGAATACTTGGGGGGGGGTTGTGGGGGAGGATCTACATGTATGTTAAGTGATATATATATGCCAATAGAAAAATATTGGTGTTCCATTTTCTAAGTCAAAATGATATGGATGCAACTTATTAGAGTCTGTCAGCTATTGGAGGTTTGGGAAATCCACAAATACTAAAAGTGTGGCTGGACTGTAGTATGACTGTTATTTGAGCCAGAACATTTTTCTTCCCAGTGGCAGACCAGCAGGAGAGAGCCTTTACTTTAGGGCTGGCAGGACTCCTTGGTGAAGGAGTCTATAACTTTGGGGAACTTGTAAGTAGAATTTTATTGGTTACATTATTGTGGTAGGAAAAGCTGGTTGCTATATTTCAATGTCTTGCCTCATTTCCATCCTCAGCTTATGCATCCGGTGCTGGAGTCTTTAAGGGACACTGACAGACAGTGGCTGATTGACACACTTTATGCCTTCAACAGTGGTAATGTGGAAAAATTCCAGGCTTTGAAGTCAGCATGGGGCCAGCAGGTAGGTGCCTGATAGAAGAACAGTAGTGAGAAATTCATAGATAAACAGCTGTTTTTGCAGCCTGCAAGGGACTAGAAAAGCAAGAAAGTAGAGTACATGTCCATTAATGTGTCTTTGATGAGTCTTAAGTTGGAAGCCCTATTCTAATTTCTGTTTGGGGCTTTCTTGTTACATTGGGCATTATCTTATTTATTTATTTATTTATTTATACCCCGCTCTTCAGCCACAAGGCTATTAGAGCGGCTTACAAATTATTTTAAGCAATAGCAATTTACACATCTACACTGCATTAAACAGTTTCCAATGTGTGTTAGCTAATTGCCCCTGGAGTGGGGTGTTACTAATTTTATTCGTGGAGGCTTTTGGCTTTATGAAATCCTTTAAAGGATTTATCTTGATATTCCTTCCACAGAAGATATATTGACTTAATAAATCTGAATGCTTGCAGTTAAAAATATTGAATAGTTTGTAGTAATTTTGAGGTGTGGCACAGAATCAAGAGAAATGAAATGACCAGTATTGTTTGTGGGATGGCCATGGGACATACATCTTGCTAAATTAAATACAGAAAATATTTTTGAAATAACTGAAGTTCTGAACTATCATGTTTTACAGCCAGATCTGGCCGCAAATGAAGCTCTTCTCCTGCAGAAGATCCAGTTGCTTTGCCTCATGGAGGTTAGTCTGTACCAAGGATACTCCCCATTCTTCTCGTGTGTGCAATATGGATTCCTTTTTACCCAAAATGGCAGTCTCTTATGGCAGCATGTGACTTTTGTATTGTATGATTCTGGATAATACTTAAAGAGGTCTGAAAATACCGTATATTCCGGCATATAAGACGACCCGGCGTATAAGACCACCCCCCCAATTTTTAAGGTAAAATGCAGAGTTTGTGATATATTCGCCCTATAAGACAATCCCCCTCTTCCAACGCATAGCCCCTGCATGCCCCTCCTGCGCTCCCTTCCAGGAGGGAGCGCACGAGGAGGATGCGGAGGCTGTGCGCCCAAAAGGGGCACGTTTGCCCCTTCTCCCCACCTTCCTGGAAGGTGGGGAGAAGGGGCGAATCGCGGCTTTGGCCGCACAGCCTCCGCATGCCCCTCCTGCGCTCCCTTCCAGGAGGGAGCGCAGGAGGGGGGTTCCGCAGGCTGTGCGGCCAAACGGGGCACGTTCGCCCCTTCTCCCCACCTTCCAGGAAGGTGGGGAGAGGGGGCGAATCGCGGGTTTGGCCGCGCAGCCTCCGCATGCCCCTCCTGCGCTCCCTTCCAGGAGGGAGCGCAGGAGGGGGATCCGGAGGCTGTGCGGCCAAACGGGGCACGTTCGCCCCTTCTCCCCACCTTCCTGGAAGGTGGGGAGAGGGGGCGAATCGCAGGTTTGCCTCGGCCGCTGCAGAAGCGATCAAGCGGCGGCTGCGGCAAACCGCAATGTTCGCCCCCCTCCTCTGTCTTCCGTTGCTCCCCAAAGGGGGAGAAGGCAGAGGAGGGGGGTGAATGATCTTCAAAACACTTTGCTTCATCCCCCTGCCCCATCTCCTGCCTCTTCGCTCCATTTGCGAAGAGGCAGGAGATAGGCAGGTGGGCGAAGCAAAGTGTATCCGGCGTATAGGACGACTGTCAATTTTGAAGGGCACTTTTGAGTGCTCAAAAGTCGTCTTAAACGCCGGAATATACGGTAAGTGGTCATTGGTTGGCTGTCCTAGAAACATCTATCTGTTATTCTTGTGAAACGTCAGGTAGCTGTCCTTTATCTTACAAGGCAAAAGACAGGATCACATTTCCCATCGTCCATTGTGACTGAAGCAACCAAAGGACTTGCCCAAGTATAAGAGTCCCCATCTGTGTAAATGAAATCTCTCAATATTTTTGGTCATCTGATCATTACCCAATTGCAACCATTTCCAAAGGGGCAGCCATGTTAAACTGTTGTGGGAAAAAGAATAGACATGTGACACCTTAAAAGACATAACAAATATATTATGCCATGTGCTGTGGGCTATAGTCCTTGGAAGCTCATGCTATATTAAATGTGTCAGGTAAAACCAGAGAACCCTTAAAAACTAATTGAAAGTGTTTGCCCAAGTAACATCCTGGCATCAGTTAAATTAGGGTGACAACTTTCAGATCCATATTCGTTTGTAGTTTAATTTTTATATTATAAGTAAACAGCTGTTGCACAGTTGAGAAAATCAGTATTTCTGTTGATTCTTCTGGGAAGTGCCTTTTCTTTTTAGCCAAATTAGTTTTAATTCCCTTTTCCCACTGCAGATGACCTTCACCCGACCAGCTAACCACAGACAACTCACTTTTGAGGAGATTGCTAAAAGTGCCAAAGTCACTGTAAATGAGGTGAGTTGCATTTGGTCCTAATACAGGAGGAATCTAGATGTTCTGGGCCTGTTTAGCATGCAATGTGCCTACTTCTATTTTATTCCAAGTTTTCATTCTAAATAATTTGTTTTGAATTTGTATTCTTTTCACATGAATATTTGTAGGTCCTTTGCTTTTTGTTTATTTGTAAACTTCATTTTGAATGGTAACAAATAATCAGGCTGGTGTGCTGCGCAGCTGCTTGTCTGGGACCGGCCTGAAATTTCTGTGGAAGACAACAGAATATTTTTTGTCTTCTTGCAGGTAGAGCTGCTAGTGATGAAAGCACTTTCAGTAGGTTTGGTAAAAGGCAGTATTGATGAAGTGGATAAAAAGGTTCACATGACCTGGGTCCAACCACGGGTGCTTGATTTACAGCAGGTAATGAAAAACCAGCTTTCTTGAAGGAAAACAAGCATTGTTAATGGGTTGAACTTATTTAATATTCATTCTGATTTTAAGTGTCTTGAAAGCTTAAAATGGTTAATTTGTTGAATTAGCATGCAAAATAATCAAATTAATGCAGTTTGATGCACAGCTCATGTTTCTGGTACACTCAGCTATAAGAAAAATAGTGTATGAGAAAAATGGATTAACCGGGAGATGAATTGCATTTTAATGCCTCAGAGTTTACTGGCAGCAGAGTAGTGTGAGGAAGAGAGTCCTGGATCCCTTGCGAGGTGGCAGAGCTTGGTCTAACTTTAATCAGACAGGATAGAAATTTCTTTTTATCTCCCCCCTACTTTTTTCCATTACTGATGCAGGTTGAGGGAGTGCAGGTGGTTGGGAGTTAAAATGCTCCATCAGCTCCAAGTGGTGTAAGTGACAAACCCAATTCCAGGGGCCCTGAAGGAGACTTGCATTATGTAACTGCTCCTGCAGTGCCCAGTTTTGGTGTCAAAATTTTTGTCACCTGTCACTGTTGGAGAACTTGCTAGGAGTAAATTTCTGCCCATGAAGCTCTGTGCAGGGGCCTCCACAATGGCAGACCTCCCCACTGCTAGAAGCCAGAGGGGCATCACCACCACCTCATCCTAAGCAAACTGGAACTCAGAATTGGTTGTAGTAGGAGACTTTGGTACAGAATTGTTTAGCATTTTACAAACGGTTTTTCTCTTTTGTATGTTGCATTTGTTTCCTAGATAAAGGGCATGAAAGACCGTCTGGAATTCTGGTGTACAGATGTGAAGAGCATGGAGATGTTGGTGGAACACCAAGCCCACGATATCCTAACATAAAGGACTTTGCACTGGCTGAGAGTATCTTGTGCTGTTGCTGAAAGTGGCAGTACCCTGACCACTGACTCTGTACTGAATTCTATAAAAAGGGGGGCTAGGGGAGGAGGGGAAGAACTACTTTTCTGATGCTTGTACAGAGGAATAAGTGGCCTTTTCTGTGTATAACCCTTTGGTGCTTGGAGTCGGGAATTCCCTCTTATGCGCTAGCATTTTATTAGTGCTCTCCATGGGAGCTCCCATCCTGTTGTCACCAAAGGGGGGAGCTGAGGACTCCATAATGGTGGATTAATCAGTCTTGGTGTGATGCTGTTGCAGTGGAGGATGCTGGGGGACTATGTGCTAAGGGGTGGAGGTCATTAGCTCAACAGTGGGATGGCAGCAAGTCTTCCATTTTGCACTAGGTGTGCAGGAAGGAGGAGCCACCGTTGACGGACATGGGAGGAGAGCATGACCTCCCTGCTACATTTCTCCCTGCCAGCCCAAAGGCAGCATAACTGAGAAGACACACCTCTTTCCCCTAGCCCCCCCCCCATTTTTTCAGTAGAAGCTGCTCAATCCCATCAATGAGTTTTCCAAGAATAAAGTCATAAATTTAATGGATTTGTTTTTATATTCTCCTTGGGTTTGATCTTGTCTTTTATGAACATTTTATCCAGAAGTGTGATGCAGGGTGGGGGGGATCTGCTGGAATAAACTTCTGCCTTCCCTCTTGTACAGTTCTGTTGGTGTGATTTTAGTGACTTGGACTGAGCAACAGTCCTATTTTAGAGATATAAAACCAGCACTCATATAGCATTTTTTACCCTTTGGCGATCATCAGGAAACTCATTCTGACCCCAGTGCTACTAGCTAGTCTTATTCCAGCAATATTGAATGATTCTACACTTGAGAAATGGAATAGGGACTGCAGTGTGCAAATATATAAATTGTAAACCATTTACTTTCTGGTACAATTTATTCAATTTATTAAGCTACTAGGATAGCTTTTTTAAAAAGGGGCAGTTCTTAAAGACAAAGACATTGCTTCATGTTAACGATGTCTTCTCTAGCACATCCATGTTTGGGGCCTCACATTAAAAACTGGAGCACCTTGAAAGGAGTATTTTGCAAATTTGACTTCTTGACTACATAGTGGTTAGTAAAGTAAGTGCTTGTATGTTCATATCAGGTTGTCTTCCTGTGGGTGTGGCATAAAATTACATATAATATGCTTGAAATAAGTTTCTTAATGTAAACATCTGAGCATGTGGAGATTGAAGCAGGTAGGGAAAGTAGGCTTACTGTGATGTAAAAATTCCTGCAAGATCCCAGCACCAAATATATTCTTTCTGAATTGGATTCATGTGAACTATGGTGGTCATGGTACTGAAGAATTACATTTTCAAACATTACTAACAATCATAAAAGCGTTAAGTAGCTTGTCCCACAGAAAAATCA
This sequence comes from Gambelia wislizenii, assembly GCA_030847615.1. Lineage (NCBI taxonomy): Eukaryota > Metazoa > Chordata > Lepidosauria > Squamata > Crotaphytidae > Gambelia > Gambelia wislizenii. Next base: position 345,032,221 of record JAUMIR010000001.1, read on the forward strand.
GCAGCAACTGATATTACAACAGCCCATTATCATTGCTCGTTTGCCAGGAGGGAAGAAAAGTTGGCTAGGCCTATTGCTTTCTATATATAGGCTCACAGTCTTGCTTAGTAATGCTTCTTGTAATAGAGTAATGAAAGGAGAAAGTCAAAGACCACATATGTCAGTAACTTTCATGGATTTGGGGTTGACTACCTGTGACTTGGATACAGTGCTTTTTTAAACTGTGATGGGGTGCCAGAAGTTGGAAATTACTTGAAGGCACACAACAAATTAGTGTATTTTAAACACCCCACTAATTCAAGTGAATAACACGCTATGTATGTGGTTAGTTCTAACAATGTGCTGTGCATTATAGATTTAAATGAACTGTATACCTCAACACAGTAGTATGGATAAGTACAAAACGCCTAGCCAATTACTTTACTGAGAGCCATTATTGTTAACCTATAGATTTATGACCTTAGTAAGAACTAAATGTATATCAGCAGTATTAATCTGCAGTAGGGACGCTAGTCTAGCCATTTTACAAGGAAGTTAGATTTTTATGTGCAGTGAATTTATAGAGAAGTCCCCACCTGCAGTTTAGAGTGGCAAAGCTTAGCTGAAGGTTTGCTTACTTGGTAAGCATTAGGCAACAGTAATTTAAGAGCTGTTCAGCAGTGGAATGTGGTAGAGTCTCACTGGAGGTTTTTAAAACAGGCTGGGTAGCCATCTGTCAGATGTGCTTTGATTCTGTGTTCCTGCATGGCAGGGGGTTGGACTGGTTGGCCTTGTGGTCTCTTCCAATTCTGATTCTATTCCTTCTGCTTTGATGTCCACTGAAACATTTTGAAGGGAAATCATAATGCATTTTGGAGCACTGGATGAATGGTGGAATGCCATGGCTAGGGAACTATGCTAATCTGCATTCTGTTCTATCAGTTGTACCCTCTCCAGGTTACATATGGTAGTTCTGGCTAAACACGCGAAAGTCCATGGATTGGCAGGTCTTTAAAACAAAAGGATGATGTTCCAATTTCATCCCCAGCATCTCTTCCTAGAGAGGAACTAGTGGTCTGCCTTATTTTCAGCCTTTGATTTAAAAAATAAAATTAAAAAAATCCAAGAGCTTGCTTTTTCCCTGGTTCCTTTCAGTTACATGCAGCCTGTTGTTCACCAGTTACTATTAAGGTAATATTATTAAGTTTTCATCTAACTCCATCAAAGCCACGGCATAAGTGCCTGTGATTCTCTGGTTATGCAGATATAGCATGTTCATAGCATATAAAAATTCAGCATCTTCAGAATCTAGCCCCATCTTTTATAAAGATAGGCTTTCTAGTTCTTAAGAGGCTGCAATGACAAAAGTGTTAAATAAATCACTATTATAACCCCCCCCCACACACACACACCCTCCATTGCATCTGGGAGGTACAGGTTAAGAGTGAGTTGCTTAACGTGACTTTACAGAGACTGGTTCTCAGATCAGCCTCTTGATCACACTGAAAGCCAACTAAATATTTTTTCTTGCTTCTTCAACACTGACTTTTATCTCTTAACACAATATACATAGCTCTGTGTATGGAAGAGTGGCTTGTACTCTCCCTTACAGTACTTCCTCTGGCAAAACATGAGCTTCTTCCACCTTAGGGTGTGTAATGTGAGCTCTAGATGTAGAGACAGTGCATGCCTATCTGGGAAGTAAGTAATGAATGCATCCTTTCCCCTGTGTACCCATAAAAATCTATGCTCATCTATCTATGTCAGGACTTTGAAACTGCAATACCAATCATTTTGCATTGTGTTTCCTAGACCACAGGGAAGTAGATGTTAGCGAGAACACATATGGAAAACAAGAGGTGAAATTGACAATGGGCTTTCCTTCCTTATATCTTTTTGTTAATAGAGAACTGAGCGATCCACTATCCCTTTCTGTCATTAGTAGTGCACTTTTTCCTCTTCTCAAAGTAAACATATTTTGCCATTGTGATTTTTAAAACTATTTTTAATTATAAATCCCTCCAGCAACAGCTTTCCATGAAACAGGATACAATTTTCATTATGGTACTGTCTTCCTTGTAGCCATATTCATAGCAGAAGCCTTCCGCTTGCACCTCAGTCTTTGGAATGGTTCTTGTAATCTTCCAGATGGCACAAAAACCAACTACTTGGGATCAAGAAGGTTGCAAACATCACAGTCAGTGCTAAAGCTTGATCCTGCAAATAAAATAATAAAAAAGTGATATCTGCAGCAGACTGTTTTGGGTTATCTTGGGTTCATGGCCCTTTATACATGGACAGAAACTGGACACCAGATGATTCCTGCTCCCATCAGCCCCAGCAACAGATAATGGTCTGCTTTATCTAGCAATCCCTGAAGGCCTGTGGTTACTCTACCCTTCTTACAAGTTAGGTGGTGTCAGACCTGTGTGGCACAGTAGCTAGTGTTGGACTAGGACTCAAGAGATCAAGACTAGTGCCTATTGAGGTATGAAAGTTCACTGAGTGATTATGGGCCACACTCAGCATGGTCTACCACATAGGCTTGTTGTGAGGATTGAGAGGAGGAGAGACCTTTATGGTGCTTTGAGCTCACTGGAGAAAATGGGATATAAATCAAATATCTTGCTAATGATGTGGAAAGCATGTGTGTTGCGTGCAAGTTGCCATATGTAATGACTTGTGTTGTGATTTGCCTCCTTTTCTACACTGAGTAGTGAAGTTTCATACTACATTGCATATAGAATGGTAGTCATGGTTTGAAAACGTTCTCAGAGGCTTAAATACTGTAGTACAACCAGTAGAAGCCAGATCAAGTATACTTTAACATCAGCCTTCGCTGGGAAAGAACCTGGCTTATATCACCGCCACCGGGGCCTATAAGAAAATGCTATATGCACATACACTTAGTGAATACTATCTTTATGTGATTTGGATGCTTTCTAAATCAATCTTGGCTGAAATGTGTATATGCATGAGAGCTCTCTTAGGCATTCCTCAGATTGGTTTGGGGAAATTTGCCACTTTTTTCTACACAGAAAAAATTCAGAAAACACCAGAAAAATTACCCAAGCCAATCAGAAAGCCCTCTGCAGCATCGAGGTATTCTATTAAACAGGCAGTCTTCTCTACTTGTGTTTGTTATTATCACTCAACATATACAACCTGTTTCATACAACAAACAGTTTGGGATCCTAACAATACAAAGAGCTTGCATTCAGGACAGAAAAGTGTCACTGATCACAGCAGTGTTCCTCTTGCCCTCCCAGCCATTGCAAGGGCACACTGGCAGTGTTCTGACTTACAAGTGACTTTGTACCGAGAGCAAACATGAAGTTTCAATAGGAAAACCAAAGTGACACAAATTGTCTACTAACTTCAAGTTAGTAGAAAAATTGTTTCTGCCATTGTGGCCACATCTGTGCTGTGTACCAAAAAATTAATGGAACAGCTTTTTTTTTGTTGTTTGATTTTCTTATTGAGAGGATAGAGGTTATTTTCACCCTTTTAACTTCACTCTCACGACTGAACTGAGCCAAAATTCACTTGATCAAGTAATGAAGGAAAAAAGATATCTTTTCTCAACACTTTTGTGTTTTCTCAAAACATGGCATGGTGCAAAATACATTTCAAATTCTTAAGCCAAAATATTAATGTGTACACTATAAAAACTGAAAATTAATAATTGAGTAACAGTTTTAAAAACCTTGCTTACACTGGAGTACCCAATTATATGCTCTACTCTAAAAACGTTTGAGGCATCTGGAAGGCTAATAAAACTTGAATAGTGTTTTCTAACTAAAGTTCTGAAACATTGTATATTACTATAGTGGGCCCTTAGTATCTGCAGGGGTTTGGTTCCAGAATCTCTTTGGATACCAAAATCCATGGATGCTCAAGTCCCATTGTATATAATGGCATAGTAAAATGGTATCCCTCATATAAAATGGCAAAATCATGGTTTGCTTTTTGGATTGGGGGTGGGAGGGAGAAATATTTTCAAGCAGTGGATGGTTGAATCTGTGGATGCCGAATCCATGGATACAGAGGACTGTATTCTTAAAGTTCTATATACTTAAATGATAAATATTCACACAAGCTTTGTTGAGCTTTATAATTTTGCAAAGTTGGAGAATTATTATGTCCTAATGGTCTCTCATTTTAATACAGCTTATTTAACTTCTGCTTTTTAAAAAAAAAAAAATCATGCCAAACATGAGCCTAAAGCTGAATTTCTATTTCCTGGTACGTGTGGTAGATCATGGGAACAATGGCTTCATGCAGGCATATTGCCAATGTTCCTGATACTCTTCAGATAATTAGTTGACAAGACTGAGGAAATGAAATGTATAATCATTGTATACTTTTTTCTTTTGATGGATGTATTTGATGCTTACGAGAGAAGAAATGATGTGGTATCTCTCTATGCAACTGCCATTAATGCATGCATCATTCTCAAAGCTGCACTGGTTTTTCCTGGTGATTGATTACATGGCAGCTCAGTCACTTTACTGGAAGGAACTTAAGAATGCTTCCAAATCAGTGTGGTTCCCCCTTTATGTAGACTGGTGTTTCCTGTAGAGAACTGGGGACAGCAATAGAAAACACACAAACATGCCTTCAAAAGCTCTTGGTCTCAAAGTTCTTAGATGTGTTATGGAAAACAGTGGCATAATATGGGAGTATTTGTGTGCAATCATGTATGTTGAATGAAGTATGGAGCTACACTTGCAGTGAGGAAGTTACTGCTTTGGAAGACTAGACATGAAGACTGTGCTGAGAAACCACAATTCTGATGTTTATGCTACAGTTGAATCATGTTATCATCATGATGTTTATGTTACAGTTGAATCATGTTATCATCATCATATTTATACAGCACCATGACTGTACATGAGGTTTTACAAGAAAAACAACAATCTAACAACAGTTCCAATAATAATAACCTGCCTCTCATGGATTGAGGCAGGGAACAACAGATTTATACAAAACAAGTAATATCAATTAAAATACGTATTGGTTAAAAGTACATAAACCCATTAAAAGATAATATCAATTAAAATAATAAAACCAGTACATATTAAAACAGTTTAAAATTCACAGTTTAAAAATCATCTGGATAGGCCTGCCAGAAGAGACTAGTCTTTAATGCTGTTTTACATTCAGACTGTGTATTCAACTGTTGAATCTCTTCCGGCAGGCCGTGCCAGAGTCTAGGGGCAGCCGAAGAAAAAGTCCTCTGGGTGACCTTGCCAGCCTAGTCCTGGCTGACTTAAGTAAATGTCCCCCAGAGGACCTGAGTGTATGGTGCCAGTTAAAAGGGTATGGCAGTGGGGGAGGAGATTAAGTCCAGCAGAAAGTGCCTCTTCTCTCCAAGGCCAGGGTAGTGGCAGTTGGGATGGGCCTGTTCATGGTAATGGACACATAGTGGGATTAAGATCTATACCTGATCCACTACTGCAAATTAAAAGAGACCAGTGGCACATAACAATTTTTTAAGGAATCAGCTGAAACCACTTAAATTATTGTGGTTCCTATTAATCCATCTATGGACTACACCTTTGGGAAATAGAATGCTGGGGAAGTAGGTGTAATGCCCTCACCTTCACATTTTTGAGGGAGGGCCCAGGTAGTTAGAAAGGAGTTATGTGCTTCAGGTGAGGGCCAAACTACATGTTACAACATTAAGCATATTAATGTCAGCACCACCTTAACAAAAAGCAGGAGGAAAGTGGTCAGGTCAGGACTCCAATCCTGTCAGCCTGCTTGCTTCTCATCAAAATTTGTTCCTGAATTTTATTGCCTCACACATACTCTCTGTGTGACAGGTGTTTCAAGTATCAGTGGCAAGGGTGGTTTTTCAGTAGGAAAATGCCATGAAAGGAGAATTAATCGCTGCCCCTTGTATATATCTGACCTCTTCAGGTCCCTTGAGGGTGTGTGTGTGGGGGGCTAAATATGAAGAGATCCAGCCAGGTGTAGTGGTTTGAGTATCGGACTAGGGTTCAAGAGACTAGGGCTTGAATCCCTGTTCAAGCAGGGAAACCCACTGGGTAACCTTTGGCAAGTCATACTCTCTCAGCTTCAGAAGAACTCAATGGCAAACCTTCTACTGAGTGTGAAGTCGAAGGCTTTCATGCCTGGCATCCATAGATTTTCCTTGTGTTTTTTTCCGGGCTGTGAGGCCGTGTTCTGGAATAGTTTCTTTCTGATGTTTCGCCTGCATCTGTGGCTGGCATCTTCAGAGACAAGGGGATTTCCAGCAGATAATGGCCCATCAGCCAACCATTAGCCAAACAGACACTAATCATCCTTGCATTTCTATACCCAGAAACTAACCATTCAATTACACAAATTTACAAATACTCCCCAACAGGGGTTCACAATATATAAACTCCACACATACTCCTACCCAACCATTCTCTGAAGATGCCAGCCACAGATGCAGGCAAAACGTCAGGAAGAAACTATTCCAGAGCACGGCCTCACAGCCCAGAAAAAACACAAGGAAAATCTACTGAGTAAATCTTGCCAAGAAAAATCTAGAATAGGGCCCCCTTTAGGGCAGTCATATGCTACAAATGCCCTCAAGAGTACATTTCAGCAAATGAACAGAGAGGTGATTCCACTAGTGAGTGTTGATAGTAAGCAGATAGTGAGGCAACATCTCTTTTATCTACTTTAATTAAATTCAGTAACAATTCACAAGTTCTGCAACAACCACTGTCTCTTCTGAAGTCTAAGGTACATGTTTCTGTTAGGGTAGAACACCACACACACACATGCCAATTTTTAACAAAACAGTTTTGATCTAGTACTGTAATGTGGGGAGGATCTCGATATATACTCAAACTATTTTAATCGCTTTTTATCTTCTAGCAGTATTATGTTTTTGTGTCTACACGTAGTTTTAAATTGTTTTAATACTGTCAAAGGTCAGGTCCTATTTTAATGTTCAATTTTTGTATGTTTTTAGCTGCCTTGTGTTTTTAAGCTGTAAGCCACTTTTGAGTCCCAATTTCAGAAGAAAGACGGGATACAAATAACAATAATGGTAATATTCCAAGACATAGCCGCGCTAGTCTGGAATATTAGTAAACAAGAGGATCTTGCAGCACCTTTAAGACTAACTGAAAGCAACTGTAGAATAAGCTTTCATACTTCCTCAGATGCCTGGAGGTGCTAATAAAGGAAATGATCGTTTTGCTTTCACTCTTTAGCCCACTTGTCAGGAAAACCATAAAAGAAGGCCCGTCTTTCCTTGCCTTTTTTGGTACCAGAAGGTTACCTAAAACCGTGGTGAGGAAAACAAGCGTTGTCTCTCTCTTGGCTCTTAAAGGCTTTCCTAAAAATAGCCCCAAATATGGTTTCTGTGAGGGGACGAAACACAAATGCGTAGGTGTCGTTATTTAGGCGATTTCCTAACTGTTTTCACTTTCGGAAAACTGTTGAGTGTGGATGGTAATAACAATTTATAAGACTCCATTACACACACACACACACACACACAAGTGTGTCTACACTCCCGTATAGAGTCTAATTTCTCAGTAGGCAGGGGCAAGTGTTACTTACAGCCGCAGTTAGGTTGTCTCTAGGCGGTTTCTCGACAATATTTGCCCTGGGCACCACCACCGGGCTCCTCAGGGTGGCATTGAGGAACCTGAACGCCTTCTGGAAAGCCATGGGCATGTTGGCGGGGGGTCCGCTTGCTTTTCCCAGCGCCCGAAAAAAAGGGGGGAAACACCTCCCGAAGAAGTGGGCGCTGATTATGTATGTATGCCCTTTGGCAAGGAAGGTCGGTGGCCGGCCCAGCCTCCCAGGGGCCAGAAAAGCTGCAGCTGTCGGCGGGCGTCACTCACACAAGTGCCTCGTCCCAGCGCGCCTCAAGGTTTGCAAGAGGTCGGAGGAGCGGGAATAATAAGACCAAGCGCCGTTGCTCCGCGGACGGACGGACGGTCCCTGTGGCAGCGCCTGGCTCCCATTGGCTGCCTCCTCGGAGGAGAGGCTGGCAACTCCAGGCAAGTTTCTCCTCACCTTATAGACCCAGAAATCTGTATGTACTGTACAGTTGTCCCTCCGTATCCACGGATTTAAGTATTCACGGCTTGAAAATATTCTTTAAAATATTCTTAAAAAAATAATAATCCAAAAAGCAAACCTTGATTTTGCCATCTTAGATAAGGGACACCATTTTGCTATACCCTTGCATATACTGGGACTTGAGTATTCACGGGTTTTGGTATCCACATAGGGTCCTGGAACCAAACCCCAGCGAATATAAAGGGACAACTGGTATAAACAGCCAGTGAGCTCAGCCCAGCGGGTTGTACAGAAGAGGGACATTAAAGAAACAAAAACAAAAACACCCTGCACAGAGGAGTTGTTTTTTTAAATCCACACTATACAAATACTCCAGTTTGATACTGGATTATTTGCTATGGCTCCTTCTTATGGAATCCTGCTGGGGTTTTCTCGTTCGTTGAGGCACCAGCACTCTTTGGCAGAGAAGGCTAAGGACTTTGTAAAACTACAAATCCCAGGGTTCCATAAGGAAGGGACCATGGCGAATAATCCAGTTTCAGGCTGGATTGTTTGTGTAGTGTGGATTTGCCCCTTCTTGAAGGCTCCCCGAGGAATCTATTTAAAGAAAATGCTTTGCTAGCAAGTGTGGCAATTGGAAGAAGAAAAAAAAGAGAGAGAGAGAGAGAGCAAAGGGGGCTCAGAGGCGAGTTTCCAAAGGAAATAAAGTGTGTGTGTGTGTGTGTAAATGTCCCCGCCTTCCCCCGTGCCACGGTCCTGATCCGACTGACTGGGTGTCTGTTGTTTTTAGTGGGAGAAATGGCAAGTTGTTGTAGTGTTTTCCAGTAGTGTCTTGTGGCGGGTAGTTGGGGCTGCAACCCCAAACTTCTTTCGGGACTGAACACAAAAGAGCTCAGGCTTGGCTAAACCAGTGTTCAAGTGATGTTTCACTGAACAGTTTTCCTCAGGGCCAGAGCAAAGAGGTGCTTCAATCACAATTAAAGATGTCATCAGCCCTCTCCCACAAGAACAAAGCTTTGCTCATTTGAACACCTTAATTTACATATTTGGTTGGCTATGTGTGTCCTTTGCACAATCTTGAGAGTTTTTTTTTAAGTACACGCTATCTTCATTTCCTTCCAAGGAGCCCTTAAGGTGGTGATCTGAGTTGTAAGGCCTGACTAGCTGCAGTCCAGTGAAGGGGTGAAAGCACCAAGTGGTGAGATTTTGTGTGACTGTTTTGTGTGATGGTTTGCCAAGAGGTGTACAGTTGTCTCTCCGTATCCACAGATTTGGTATCCACAGATTTAAGTATTCACGGCTTGAAAATATTCTTTAAAAATTAATAATCCAAAAAGTAAACCTTGATGTTGCCATCTTATATAAAGGACACCATTTTGCTATGCCATTGCATATAATGGGATTTGAGTATTCACAGACTTGGGTGTTCACGGGGGTCCTGGAACCAAACTCCAGTGAATGTGAAGGGACAACTGTACAGTACTTCCCACACTCACCAGACCTCAGAGCGATTCTGGCCCCACCTCTGATTTCTGTGTGGAGTGAAATTCATGGAGTTGCCATAAGTGAACAGGTGACTTGATGGGGGGGGGGGGGGGATGAGAATGGAAGGAATCTACAGTCCCTTTAAGACTAATAGATTTATATTTTAGCATGAGCTTTTATGGATATCAAGCCACTTCCTCAGTCATTACATTTGAGGGAAGTGGATCGATATCCATAAATTCTCTTGCTAAAATACAAATCAGTTGGTCTTAAAGAGACTGTAGATTCCTCCCCTCACCCTCTATTTTGCCTTCTGCTGCAACACAAAATAGCAGGGCTACTTTTTTGAGAAAGGACGGTTTCATTTTCAAAAGAAAGCAGCACCTACCATCTCTCCACCCCCATCTCCCTTCTTTTTTGCCTTAAGCAAGGAAACTCCAAGGGGGAAGGGGAGATTAGTTTGCCTTGGGGCAGGTTACAAGGAGCTGCCATTGTACCCCTTATATTTTGCAGCGGGGAACCCCTCCCCACCCCCTTTTTGCTCTGCCATTGGACCTGATACAGATCAGGACCCTCTGTTCAAGTGGGGGAAGATTAAGACCTCGGTTGCCAGAGAGAGAGGGGTAGGTAGGTCTGGACATGCAGTTTGTCTCTAATAGGCTCCTGCTGCATTACTCCCCCCACCCCCCAATTTCCTGGGTGCCAGTTACACGACAGAAATTGTCGCGTTGCCTACTGTGACATAGTGATCACGAATCCGCCCCTCGCTGTTTATACAATTTATGTCTCTGATCTGGATATCCCGGGTGGTCCCGTGACTGATATTTACACGTCCATAGTTCCGGTTTTGTTTAGGTTTTAATTTTTTTTTTTTTTTTTGGCTGTCAATCAAAGATGCGATTACTCGTGTTTTCACAACCTCGGTGACGCACTTCCTTTAGAGTTCCGCGCCACGAGCGATGCTATTGGCTGGCTGGGGGGGGGGAGAGAGGGGGGGCAGAGGTTTGTTATTCCCCCTTGCTTCTTGAACATTTTAACCCTTTCAGAAGAGGCAGAAAGCATTTTGAAAGATCCTGCTAGATCTTTCGCTCAGACGCAGGGCTTTCCTTTTGAAATCAAGCTGAGTGCTTTGAAAGCAAGCTGAGTGCTTTCCTTTTGAAATCAAGCGCTTGGTTTTCCTCTTGCCTTTTTAAAATATTAACCCCTACAGCTGGCTGCAGAGATGGCTATAGGCAGGCGTTTTGAAAGACACAAACACAGAGAGGGGGAATTAAAGGGTGCTAATTCACTCAGAGGCTTGAATATGTTAATGTGCCAGGGAGGTGACCAAGCTACTACGATCTCTCTGTAACATGCAGTTGAGGAAAAGGTAAAGCTGAAGGGTTTGCAGTGTAGAAATCCATTTAAAAAGGTAATTGAGTACACGCGCGCGCGCACACACACATCAACCTTCGTGCAGCTGGAAGGGATGCCTTTGTTTTCAGCTGGATCTGTTGAACGGGTGACTGACCCCTCCTTTTCTGTTCCCTGAGCTCTAAGCCCGCCCCCAGTCACCATTTCCGGTCATCCCAGTACCGAGACTTTTTGTCCCACGCTGTTTACATTTCCGATTGTCCGAATCCTCCAGTGACTTTTTAAAAAACCGGCACAACCTGCGGGACTGGAAGTCCCGCAGGTTGAGGGATAAAAGGTGGTCCCCCTTCCGAAAATCACGTACCCGACCCGATGTACGTGTAAACTGCCAGGGATCGACACAAATTCTTCCCAGGACATTTTCATCGTGTAAGAGACTGACAATTCAGGCCATGTGGGAGAGATTTATGACACTGTTCCTTCCCACACCCACATTACCCTACTTATGGAGGGCTGAAGAAATCCAGTGAGGCCTCTTTGCAACTGTTTTCTGTTCCTTTAGTGAGCCTCACCTGTGTTCTCTGTGTTTGTACTTTGAACTAGAATGTCAAGAGCAGAAGCTGTATAAACATAATGTATGCCTGTGAAGCCAGAGTCCAGGGCTGGTGAGAAGGCTTAAGTAAGGAAGACCGCTCTTGTATTTACCGGTAACTTGACCCCATGTTCCATTGTTCCCTGATTCTGTGGGACTCATGCACCGCTGCTGGATTCCACCAGTATGTATGTCAAAATCAAAGATCATACTACTGGATTTAACACAACAGGAGAGTCTCCCGCTCCTTTCCATCACTGCAACCCTCCTTGATGCCACAAAATCTGCTCCAGGAAGTTTTCTAACCCTGTGGAGCAGTCTTTGGGAATACACAGGGGGGGGGGGCTTAATGGGAGGGAGGGGGAAATCTCCTCTTCCTGGTGCCATTGATGAGAACTTCTCTTTTGGCAGAACTATATTTGTTCTGTTGTTTTTGTTTAAATATGTCCCCAACTTACTTTACCTGAAATAAATCTGTGTTTCACTAAACTGAGAACCCTAGCAGCTTGACACTTCAATGCTCTAAAAAGGAAGTACACACTGCTTTATATGTACGATTTTCCTAAATAATGAAAACCATGTCTTTTGCCATAATTACACATATTTGCCAAACTCTCACTAAATATTTTTCAACTTGTTTTTGGTCTCTGAGCAGCGCTGCTGCTAAGGTGCATTTCTATTACACAAAATGACAGGTGGCACAAGGTGTGCAATCACAAGGTAGGCAATAATACTTAGCAACCATTAAGAGAATGAAATGTGTTGTTTACTTTTGCTTGATGGAGCAAAAACGAAAAAGGCAAGTGTTGGTGAGGAATCACGATAGAGGAAGCACCAGAGGTGCCAAAACAAAAAACAAGCAGGACTGTATGACTAGAATGCATTCAAAATACATACAAGATACAGGACACTATAATCAAAACATATTCAGTAAGCACCCATGGGTTCTGCATCCATTGATTCAACCAATTATGGCTCGAAAATATTTGGGGGGGGGGGATCCAAAAAGCAAACCTTGCTGTTGACCATTTTATATAAGGGACACCATTTTATTGTGCCATTGTATATAGTGGGATTTGAGCATCCATGAAATGTTGCTTCTCCTCTTCCTCATATCTGGTAGCTGTGCCTACTTTTGTTGCAGGTATATTATTACAGGAACGTTTGAGGAGAGAAACCTGGAAAGTACACATGAAGTGACTATTTGAAAGTGTGTAGGTAACTGATCAAGACTGTATAATCATATGAAACTGGGAAAAAGGAGACATGGCTATCCATTATAACTTAAAAAGGCACATGGTATTTGGAATGTTTCACTGATCTATTTTTTTAATTTTCCCAAATGCTGTAACGAGAATTATATCAGTTCATTCATGCCTTCTCCCTTTTGACATTGTCATTACAGTGGGTCCTTGGTATCTGCTAGGGTTTGGTTCCAGGACCCTCCTGTGGATACCAAAATCTGTAGATGCTCAAGTCCTATTATATATAATGGCATAGTAAAATGGTGTCCCTTATATAAAATGGCAAACAGCAAGGTTTGCTTTTTTGGATCCCCCCCCCAAATATTTTTGAACCATGGTTGGTTAAATCTGTGGATGCAGAACCTGTGGATATGGAGGGCTGACTATACATGTATGTATACTGATAGAACACTATGCAAAAGAAATATTAATGTGCTTGTTCATATGATTGCCCTGAAATTCTTTTTCTCCCAAAGTCATGATCCTGCAACCGTGGTGATGCTCCTGCAAGAAGGAGACACTTTGTCAAAGGGAAAAAACTGTTCGTCTTTTTGGCAGTGCAAGTGTGTGGCGCCACTGATGGTGAGGGTCCAGAGATGGAACACTTCAGAAAAAAATTGACCAGGATTTGTGGCTTTTTAATTGCACCAGAATTTAGTATCTTAAGTTGTGGCAACCTTACTTTACAATCAGGATAGCCTGGTTAAGATATAAATCTTTCTGTGTAATATTTCCACCATCAAAAATGACAAAGCTAAGTCAATAATACAACTTCCTCAGATTGCACATATGTCCTTCCCATTCCCCAATTCAAGTTTATATGTGTATGTTGTCAGAAATGTTTTATTTTGATGGCTCTTGAGAATTAGATAATCTGATGTTAGGAATGAGGACATTTCAGAAAAACCATGATACAATTTTATATCATTTTAAAAAGCTGTTAAACCAATCTGTCAATTTCTTTGGGGATGTTCATCCCACCCCATAGTAGCGGAGATGAAGGTTCTAAGCAAATAGCCAATCATAATTAGTAAGAAGTGGCCTTTCCAGAAGATGATAGAAGGTTGTGTCCCAAACTGAACAAAAGAAGTCCAGATGCAAGACACCGCTGACCCATTCCTTTTCAAAATCTATGGCCTCTTGGTACACATTAAAGAAATAATTACATGGCAGATTACCAACATGATAGAATATGAGAGCATTAACAGCCTTGTATCAGCATTTCAAACTCCTTTGTGTGAGAGTTTACTTTGTTAGGCATAGAGCTGAGGAAAAAAATCCATCTGCTTGTAAATCCAAGGAACAGATCTGTGATGATTGGTCTACTGAGGTCTAATTTTCATGTCTGCATATTTGTAAGAATAATGGTACCCCTTTCCAGTGGCCCAGTTGATGCCATTAGCGTAAGAAGTGTGTTCTCCTCTGAGGTACAGGCCATTCAGGTTGGATGAATGGCAAGCACTATACCACCAGCCTCCCTTGTATAGCACAGCACAGCTTCCTGATTCATAGGTATCCTTGTCTTTGTCTTGTGTGGAGAATGCAAAGCCCCTGTGTTCTGAGAAAGAATCACCTGAAAGGAGAAAAAAAATAAAAAATGAGTGTACCTCTTTCACTGCTGCAATGGTGGAGGAGAAATGCAAATTAATTGGTAGGTATGGCTAAGCAAGGGATCAGATTACAAGTGAGAAAGGATATGCTTTGCCTACAACATATAGTAGCTTTAATGGTTGGTACAGTCCACCCTCCGTATACATGGATTCAATTAACCAGGGCTCAAAAATATTCAGGGGTGGAAATTCCAAAAAGGAAACTTTGCCTTTTGCCCTTTTATATAAGGGATGGAATTTTACTGTGCCCTTTTATATAATGGATCTTGAGCATCCATGGATTTTGGTATCCACAGGGGGGCCTGGAACCAAACCTCAGCAGATACTGAGGGCCTACTATATCTCCAGGAAGGACTGGGAAAGATCCCTGTTTGAGGACAGGGAAAGAGCCCAGCCTGATGGTCCATGTGGACAATTCTGAACTGGAAAGATCGAAGTCTGATTTATCGTAAAGTAGCTTAATGTGGGCAACATCTTATTGATATATAATTTATAGGCCTTCACGAAGCGATATACATATGTGTAGTAGGTGCTGTGCACAGGCGACGAAGAACAGCATTGCATAACAGACAATTTCCGCAGGCAAAGGCCAAAGTGCAGAACTGTGGTTCATGACATTGCACAATAGGCACTTTCAGGAGCCTACGGTAGAAGTGCCATGTGCAACCCTGGCATTGCACAATGACCATAGCCCACCTAATGCACTGAACACACACAGGTGCACACAGCGCAACACACACTGCACAATGCAGCCAGAAGCCAGACCCACATAGGACAGGCACAGACAGCAGGCACAAAACAAATGAGGGGGCAGCAGATACATGAGAGGAGCATGGATGGGCCATGGAGAGAAAAGGTGTGGCAACCAATGCCAACTTGAAGGGGTGGGTGTGTTTCTGCCTCTTCTGTTTTCCCCATTTTGCCTCTTTTTGGGCTGGAATATACTCACCATCCCTTTCTAATCTATCCACACACACCCCATGTCTTTTGCCACTACTAACACCAGGGCTACAATATATGAGAGGCAACAACCTAGAATCAACAACCTAGAGTTGGAAGAGACCACAAGGGCCATCCAGTCCAACCCCCTGCACGCAGGAATCACGATCAAAGCATCCGTGACAGATGGCCATCGAGCCTCTGTTTAAAGACCTCCAAGGAAGGAGACCCCACCACGCTCCGAGGGAGTGTGTTCCACTGCCAAACAACTCTTACTGTCAAAAAGTTCCTCCTCATGTTGAGGTGGAATCTCTGTTTCTGGAGCTTGCATCCATTCCTCCGTGTTCTAGTCTCTGGAGCAGCAGAAAACAAGCTTGCTCCATCCTCAATGTGACACCCCTTCAAATACTTAAACAGGGCTATCATATCACCCCTTAACCATCTTTTTCCAGGCTAAACATACCCAGCTCCCTAAGTCTTTCCTCATAAGGCATGGTTTCCAAACCTTTCACCATTTTAGTCGCCCTCCTCTGGACACGCTCCAATTTGTCAATATCCTTTTTGAATTGCGGTGCCCAGAACTGGACACAGTATTCTAGGTGAGGCCAGACCAAAGAAGAATTGAGTGGCACTATTACTTCCCTTGATCTAGACACGATACTTTTATTGATGCAGCGCAAAATCGCATTGGCCTTTTTAGCTGCCGCATCCCACTGTTGACTCATGTTCAACTTGTGGTCTACTAGGACTCCTAGATCCCTTTCGCACATAGTCTCGTTCGGCCAGGTCTCCTCCATCCTGTATCTATGCATTTCGTTTTTCCGCCCTAAGTTCAGTACCTTACATTTCTCCGTATTGAATTTCATTTTGTTAGCTTTGGCCCATCTCTCCAGTCTATCCAGGTCATTTTGAATTTTGATCCTGTCCTCTAGGGTATTAGCTACTCCTCCTAATTTGGTGTCATCTGCAAATTTGATAAGTATGCCCCTAATTCCATCATCCAAGTCATTGATAAAGATGTTGCATAGCACTGGGCCCAGGACAGAACCCTGTGGCACCTCACTGGTCACATCTTTCCAAGACGAAGAGGAGCCACTGCTGAGCACCCTTTGGGTTCAGCTGGTCAACCAATTACACATCCATTTAACAGTTAACTTGTCTAGCCCGCATTTTACAAGCTTGTTTGCAAGAATGTCATGATGGGGAACCTTGTCAAAGGCCTTACTGAAATCAAGGTATGCGATATCCACAGCGTTCCCTTCATCTACCAAGCTGGTAATTTTATCCAAAAAAAAAGAAAGAAAGAAAGAAAGAAAAAGAAAAAGGAAAGAAACCTCAGAAGTTTCTTCTGAGTGGCCCTCCAAGCAGCTCTTTTTCCACACCTGGAGGGGGAAATCTGATCTTTCTTGGGGCCTTTGGGATGTTCTCTCAGCCACCATAGAATTGCAGTCAAAAATAAGTTTTTCTTTACATAAAGAGTAATTGTAGAATTCATTCCAAAAGATGCGATGATGGATAGCCATTACTGTTTTTTTTGTTTTTTTTTTAAGATTAGACAAATTACTGGAAGACTATAAACACACCTCAGTTAACAAAGCCACTAACAAATTTAGCTTCTTTTTACACCCACCCCTTTCCCTCCTTGTCCTCTCTCTAGATAGAAGCTTTTTAGCAGAATCAGCTTTGGGAGGATAGTGAAGAAGGGCTGGAAAAACACAGGCTCTGTGTTGCACTGCAGCAGCACATCTGTAGTAAACAATGCAATAAAGCTTGAGCTGTGAAAGTATGGGATTATTTTAGCTATGTGTGCCTGCCTACAACAGCTGCTGCCTCTGGAAACCCAGAATCCCTTACTGAGCACATATAAACAGCAAAACAGAAAGGCAAAGGGAGAACAAATAAGCCTACCTCACCTGCTCCCCACAGGAAAAGTAAAGTATTGATCTATAAGTATTGATCTATAAGTGTGGCCACCATAAGAAAAATGGAGGCTGGTGAAAGAAAAAGTCATCCCTGGTAGCATTTTGGAAGAAGACTTGAAGTAGTCTCTAGAAGGTTCCAAATGTTTTTGTTTACTTATGCAAGGCTTACTGGCTCTGATTGTTTCATTTCACATGTCCATATTGTTAATTTTTAATTTTAAAAGTTTGCTGAAACATATTGAACTGTTCTTTTTGGTGGTTCAGGAACCTATCCCAATTCTTTCCATATTATTGCTGCCTCTGATATCCAATTTCCTGTTAAAGAAGAGATGTCAAGTGGCACTTCTTCTTTGTTAACTGAGGTATAACTGTACAGCTCTTAAGTGTCTATTTGACCACCTGCAATCTGTCCATATCCTTAGCTGTGGAACCTCCAAGTTGAGAAGTAGCATTACACAAACTATAAAATTCTGGGAACAAACAATAGGAGACAGCTATAGCCTTCATATTGTACTTGATAGGCTAGCCAGTAAGGAGTTGTTTTTTTAGGTCACCTGAATCAATGCCCAAACAAGAGCATTCTTGTGTTACTCACCCATGTCACCAGCCAAATAGGAGCCCAGGGATAGTTTGTAGTTTTCCTCCTCGCTTGAGATGTTGAAACTGGTATATGTAGCATATGTTCTAGTGCCATCAAAATCCATCACATCAATCCTCAACTGCTGGGTTCCTGATGGAAAATATCAGAGAGTATGTATTGCTTGCAAGAGAAACCCTTACATGGAACTTTGTTTAGGATTACAACGCAGACAAGGAACTCTTTTTCCAGGGTACACACTCACATAAGGATCAGGACATTTCATTCCAAAGGTTTGTGTAAGTAAGCGCAGTCTTCACTCATCATGGAAACTGGCCAGTATGCACAAAATAGTGTCACACAAGTATACCATGCAGCCCAAACAGGCATAGAGGGGGTTAAGATTCTTCTTAGCATAGGTTCAAGGCCTCCTTACACTACACTTCTACCTGGCATTCCAACAGGTAAGTATGTGAAATCACCACCTTTCCTGTAAGAAACTGAGGGGAAGCAGCCTCCTCTTGGTGCTTCTGGAAGTGGGAAGGGGAGAAACTTTAGTTCTGCACAGTCGGAATTCCTTTGTTTGAACTTTTGCAAGATAAAGCTTCTCATTTGCAACGTATTGAACTTCTAAGTTCCCAGATGTGTGGACTTGGTGGCTTCTAAGGGCTTATCCACATGGGCTAAATGCCCCTGGCTTGCCCCCATTCCAGATTCCTGAAGTTTAAATGACACAGGGCAGTTACCCTGATCTGCCCCCAGGCAGTCCAAATGACCCACAGGGCAGATATGGAGCTGGAACGGGGGCAAGCTGGGATAGGGCCAATAACCCATTTCTAAATAGTACCCGGGTTACCTGGGGTTTAAACAGATTGGGCCCCATGTGTCTGTGGGAGACATTTGGCATGTTGCTCTTCAGTGCTGCTGCCACCAGGTCCCTTGCTCTCCCAGAAGCCAGGCAGGAGTCCTGAAGCATGTCATCAAGGCTGGTCACATGCAGAGTGCCTGCAGTCACATGTTGCAGGACCTCTGCCTGGCTTCCATGTTAGCAGGGAAAGTGGTGGCTGTAGCTTCAGCAACAGGCTGGCGTCCTGCGTGGACTCTGGCCCAGGGGTTGTCTAGATGAGAAGATATAATGCTGATTGCTGTGAATTAATGCAAAATTGCAGCAGTGTTCATTTGGCCAAATCGCTGGTATGCGAAGCTATCCATGTTTGAAGTTCACATGCAGCCATGCCGAGAGGGAATTACTCGCATTATTATTCTCAAGAAGTTGTCACTGCTGCACAGTATTTTTTAAAAAACTGCAAATTAAAGGTGCGAGAGTGCGGCCTGCTGCTTAAAAAATCTGTTTGGCTACCTCAGCACAGTCAAAAAGTGCATGATTGGCAACATGAAACTCCAAAATAGCACTTCTGACTACTTCATTGACAGCAAGCCCCCACGTCCAACCAATCAACTTTCCACTCCTGCCCTCGCTGAGAATACACTATGATGTGAATCAGTTGTCCAAATGTGCGGTAGTGTGCATTTCCAAGCATTAAAAAAAAAAAACCTTCGGGAAAAGCCACGAAGGCTTTCCTCTCCATAGTTTTTGCCCCCTCCTTCTGATTAAGGTGAATCACTGCAAATTCTATAAGGATTATTTTCCCTATCTAGACAAACCTCCATTTTCTGCAGATAACTGGGGCGGGGGGGGGGGGGGAGTAACAGACCAGCTCTGGAGACAGGATGTGCTGGTGGGGAGCTGGTGTATCCTGTCTGGTGTAGATGAGCCCTAAGATGCTCTTTTGGGGTCTGGCTACAATAGTGTGGGAATGTGGGCTTTTCTCTGCTATGAAACACTTGCTGCATCTATACCTCACCCAATTTGATCTTAGGTTCCTCTGGGCTCTTCCAGCATCAAGTAGGAAACACTGAATTACCTGAGGTTGTAAGAAGATGGATTTTATCATTGCCCAGCCAGAATTCTGATGCTTGGTTTCCAAACCCATTCTTGTACAACTCCCAGCCACGGTAGAAATCCACCGATCCATCTTGTCGTCTCTGAAAGACCTAGATGGAGACAAAGGGGTTGTTTAGACAACAACAACAAAAAATCCTCAAGGAATGCAGGAAGAATACCTATTGTATAGATGAGTTCCTGTCGGGATTCACCATATAGGGAAGGCCCCCCCCCCTGAAAACTCCAAATAGTTTGTGATAATAGCATTCGCTGTTTCTTGCAGTCTTTTTTAAAAATTATGCAAAAATGCACATAACCGCAAGTTTGAACAACCAATTCGAATAGGGGCACATCAAAGAAGTCAAACATGATTGGCTGGACCTCAGCGGGAGTGGACTTGCAAGGGATGAAGCGGCTGGAGCTGCCATTGATTTTTTTTCCAGGTGAACAATTGTACACAAGTGGCAGAGCAAAAAAAAAAAAAAAGGTTTTTAAAGCAGAAAATCACTCTTCCACAGCTGTCATGCTCTTCTCAGGGGCATGCTCTGTGTGAACTACAAACTCAGCTAATTTTCCATGCCAGTGATCTTGCGAATGAGTCGTGTGCATAAATGAACGCTGCAACGATAGAGAGGTAAGGCACTATTTTTCGCTATTAATTCTCCTGTCTAGCTGAGTGCAAAGAGAGGTGATCCCTCAGTGTTCCTAGTGAAAATCAAGCTGTTTCCTTTTCTGAGTCAATGCTGAGTGTTTGCAGAGGCCTCTCCCAATATAAATAGGCATCATGAGCACTACTTGGGAGAGAGAGGCAGTCTGGTATAATAGTAAGAATATTGAACTAGGACCTCCCACAAGTCATGAAGTTTACTAGGTGACACTGTGCAAGCTCATTCTAGTAGATGAACATATTTCACAAACTTGTGACAAGTAAGTGGGCAGAAGAAGAGGAGAATCTGAACAAAATCCAAACAAATAAATTGTTGCCATGGTAAAGTCAGCAGCTGGGAACACATGCCAGACCTTCTCTATGAGATCTGGCTTTTCTTCCCAAACGATTCAGGAAGGACTAATCCCGCACTTTCTGCAAGCGCGTTGATGACTGAAAAAGCCAATCTGAGAAAAGGCAGATAGAATGATTTTAACCCACATTGATTTTAAAGGATAGTTTTGCACATATGTTATCCCCTCCTTCCCTCCACGCAGCTATCGATTCAGATATATTGTTCTAAACACAGCTTGCCAGAAGTTTCTTTTGGTGAAATGTCAGTCTTTTTTTCCCCTTACAAGACCACTGTCTTCTCTTATTACACACTTTGCCAGATGTCCGAGGAAGAGATGCTGTCGGAGATGGTACAGGACCATTTTTGTCATTTTCAGGTGCAGCTGCCAGGCAGTGGAAAGGAAAAGAGGTTGCCACATACTGTTTACTGTTCTATCACTAACTGCCAGTGGCTGTGGAAAGGGGGGAGCTATACAGCTGTTTTTCTTCCAAAATAAAAAGCAAAACCTAAAGTTTACATCTTTAACATTGTTCTTAGTATGAAACAACTTGCTTGACCCCTTTCCATTATGGTGTAAATGGATATATTTTCCCCCAAGGGGTAAGACTCACCAGCCAACCTCCTCCATCTGTCTCCATGTCACAGAAGACAGTCATTGTGTTCCCCGTAGTAGGGTAGATTGTATACCAACCGCTTAGTGTCTCCCCATGTTTCAGGAGTTCTTTGCAGTCTTTGGCTTTTGCCTCTGGATGAAATATTAAGAAGAATGAGGGCTGGTAACAGTAGTTTCCATTCTGATAATATAATATGTTTGGGGAGGGGAACAGATTTATGTACATGATCCTCCATGGTGGGCAACTTCTAGAGGTGGAGTGGCAATATGGCTTCCCTGCATGAACTCACCCTCCCTCTGCAGCCGTCATGCTGCTGAATTTTTTGTCACACTGTTGAACTGAGACAATGCAGCACTGGTAAAAAGACCACGTTGCTCCTTTAAAACAAGGTGCATGCAGAGTGTACACCTTCTTTTAAACCAGAATCATGCTTCTAGCTGTATGAGTCTAACCCAAAACAAGGTGCATGCTCCTGGTTGTTTTAAAGGGAAAATGTAGTCTTTTTGCCACTTCCATACCATCAAAATTGATGTGGGTACAAAGAATTCACTTCCCTGCTCTTGTCTTACCAAACTGCAGCTTCTAGAGGTGTTTGGAGAAGAGCAATTAAATCCTTTCAAATGTGTGATGTAAATATATTCTATGGAGCTAAAAGATATTTATTTCTTGACTTATATAAACCTCTACTGTTTAGCTGCTGAGGGCCTGGAATACCACCTTCCCCTGTAGAGGTGGGTATTCCCCCCCACATAGGAATGGCTCTGTGTTTGCAACCATCTTGTACTTGATTTGGGAGAACGGCAAGGTTGTCACCAGCCAACAAAACTCTCAGGGTTAACTGGTAAGAGGACAATGAACAGGTATTACCTTGCTGCTGACAGCTGCATGCTTCTCCTGTATAAAAGAAAAATGAATTATTGTGAAGTGAACAAATATGGTGCTCGACTCAAAGAGAAAGTAAGAGTGAGAGTGGTTCAAGACAAGGTGTTTTATCATACCATCACCCTGCTTCATTCACTGAATTTTACAGGGATTCCACATTGTTCCTTCCACTTATAATCTTCTCTCATCCCTGGTTTTTTGTCTTCTTCCTTATTGTGGAACATCCCTTAATGAGACAGAATAGCTGCACAGGGCCTTATAATAGCTAGCACAAAGAGATATCCATTTGGAAATGACCTGTAAGAATTCTGAGGTGCTTCGTATATCAGGTCACATGTTTTTACATGAGAGGTGAGGTCAAAGTGGCTCCTGCCATCATGTGTGCCTGGTTCAGCCAGAGGATGAACCCAGAGGTGGAAAAAGTTAGTACAAAAGGATCAATGTGTTTAATTAATCACTAATAAGCTAAAAATGAATTCAATTACATTACATGTAGCTAAAAGGGGAGAAATTAACTATTATGTTTATAATAAATTGCTATTTGTATTAATTTAAATGCCTACACTAAAAGCCTTACCAGAATGAACCTGAAATTAATGCAGAAAGTCCAACTCAAACCACTCCCTTAACTTAAAATTTTAATTGAGTTGCCCCCCCCCAACTTCCAATTTAATTGAAAATTTAAGTGAAAATTTTATCTTAGTTCCTATCACTGGGTCTTCCTGATGACTCTTCCCAGAGTGCTGTCATGCTGACATGTTAACAAAGGTTCTGGTGAGATGGAGACTTTGGCTGGCATTCTACATTGCAGTTACAGATTCATAACCTAGGAGATTTTCAGACTACACTGTTATAGTGTTACTGTTCCACTTTAACTGCTCAGACTTCCTGCTGTGGAATTCTGGGGTTTGTAGTTTAGTGAGGCCTAATATCTCTCTGGCTGAGAGTTGTAAATGCCCCTCCCTAAACTGCAAATCCCAGGATTCAACATGAGGCAGCCATAGCAAATAAAGTGGAATAGTAACACTATAACAGTGTTGTCTGAAAATCTCCCTAGAGTTAGAGATCTGTAACTGCTCTGTATTCAGCTCTGTATTCACGGCACTATTGGCACTATCATGGCACTATTGGCACGATCACAAATGCTCCTGAAATCTACCTTAACAGCCAGCAGCTGCATAAAGCAGCAGAGGTCTGTTCTGCTTGTGATCAGGCTGCAGCAGGATGACATTTCCAACCCCTTCCAACCAGTGATCTCTGATCTGACAAGGAGTCGTGATAGGGGTCCTGCTTCTGATGGTCTCACTGGAGATCACTGTTAAGAATAGCTTGGAAATGTCATCTTGATGTGCCCCAGTCACCAGCAAAACAAACCTCCATTGCTTGATTTGTCTACTGGCTGTTAAGGTAGGTTTGGGGAGTCATGT
The DNA here is from genome assembly GCA_030847615.1 of Gambelia wislizenii. NCBI lineage: Eukaryota > Metazoa > Chordata > Lepidosauria > Squamata > Crotaphytidae > Gambelia > Gambelia wislizenii. The sequence continues at coordinate 345,055,831 of JAUMIR010000001.1, forward strand.
TGGGAGATGAAGACTAAGGCTGCTGACAAACTGCAGAAGTAATGCAGCTTGACACTGCTTTAACTATCATGGCTCCATCCTACAAAAACCTGGGATTTGTAGTTTGTTGTGGCACCAGAACTCTCTGACAGAGAAGGCTAAATATCTCACAAAGCTTCAAATCCCAGAATTCCATAGCATGGAGCCATGGCAGTTAAAATGGGGACAAACCACATTATTTCTGCAGTGTGTCAGCAGCCATATTATGTAGTTATGCATTCATTAACCACAAGCCAAGATATAGGATCTCAGCAATTATCTTCTTCTACCCAAAGCCCAATTGTGTTTTTCTCACTGCTTCTTCCAGTGTATGCAGAAAACCAAAGATTAATAAGATGTGGCAGCTGCACAGTGCTTTCTAACTATTGCCATTAGGACCCTGTAATCTGGAAGCATCCAAAGAACATGAATCTCAATGGAATTGTAGGTGCATTACCTTGGTCTCCTTTATTTCCCTTGGGTCCAATGTTCCCAGGTGCTCCAGCAGAGCCTTTTTCACCTGAGGGGAAAAGATCATTGCCCTTTGAGGAAACATTTGGAACATCTCTAGAAAGAACCTCTTCAAGCCCTCCAATGGTAAATTCAAGGAAAGAAATTCAAGGAGGGGGATTAGGTTTGGGGCTAATTGCTTTACTTTCTGCACAGGCCAGTTAGGACTCTAAACTCCCCATTTATGCCATATTGTGCAGCCTGCCATATGTTGTTGAACTACAGTTCCCAGCATTCCTCACCCTTGGAAATGGCAGAAAGGGCTGCTTGAAGCTGCAGCCCAACAACCTCTGCTGGGGTGCACAATTCCCACCTCTGATTTAGGCCTATGTCTGTAGGAAAGAATCACTCTGGTGAGGGAATGGTATTGACCTTTCCATCATCAGAATTACCAGAAAGGGACAAGTGGTGTGGGTGGTGTCATGATTGTAAAATTCTGTTGCATTTGCTGTTCTGTAAAAGATGTCTTTTATTTTTAGCATGTGAGGAACTTCCCTTGGCTACCAAACATTTCCTTAGTTTGTCTGTCAATAATTCAGGCATTGAGACAGTTGTGGGAATTAAATTACAAAGACAGAACATGCCTGGAACAGTGCTACATCTGGAACAGAACCTGTAGTCAAGCAGATTCCTAGGCCAAGCAACTGAGGTGGCTTCCATGATGGAGCAGTTTAGGACACTTCCCTGGGAAGAGGCAGGTAGGAGGCTCTGATGGTAGGGAAAAGGATTAAAAGCTCTGCTATCCTGAACTATTCCTCCTGTCAGTATGAGACACCAACAACATCTTGATGCTTAGAAGGTGTGATAAACTTTGACTGCAATAACTGAGTAAGCCCGTTCATTTCCCACATCCTACGAATGCCAGAAAAGAGAGAGGGTACATTTAAGACTTGCCTATATGAGGAAAAAAAAATGTGGATTGATGTGCACTAATCTCAATTTGCAGCAGCTTTCATTTGTCTCCACAGTTTTTTGGCAAGCTCACAGGCATGCGAAGCCATATGTGTTTGTTGTTCAAACAACTCAACTCAAGATGGCGGGCATGAGTGAATTACTCACGTTTTTATTGTCACCAGTTGCCACCGACAAACAGTATTATTTTTTTTTAAAAAAAAGCATATCTAAGATGCAGAAGTGTGATATTCTGCTTAAATAAACAGAAAAAAAGAAAAAAGGCTGTTTTGTTGCCTTAGCGCATTATTGCTATGGTGAAAATCCAATATGGCGGGTTTGGACGCTTGCCTTGTTATAATAATAATATAATAATACTGTACTTAGTTATTTATTACCCGCCTCTCTCCTCAGAATCGGGGCGGGGTACAACATTACAAAGTATACAATACAATGCATCACAATACATCATTATGCAGTACAATTCAATACAGTACATTCAATGCAATACTATTTGATACAGTTTTATAGACAGTACAGACAATACAGACAGTTGTACAATGCAAGTGCCAGTAGATGGCACTGTTGGCATGCAAACGATGCTGCAAGAGTGACACTGCAGAACGCATTGTACACTAAATAACGACTGCTGCTTCTGGAAACTGATTTTAACAGCTTCCACAGCATGTCGCCCCAGCTCTTTATTATGCTGGTACTCATTTTACCGACTTACGGAAGGCTGAGTTGACCTGGGGGGCCCTGGAATTGAACTTATGAACTCAAGATCTACATGAGTTTTGGGCTGCAGTTTTGGCTGCATTAGCTTACTGCGCCACCAGGGCAGTTAGCAAGCTCCACCCCCTGTGCATATCCAACCAATCAAGTTTCCACTTCTGCTCTTATCAGGAATGCATACCAAAGTGAATCAGTTGTCCCAAGCAGTGGGAAATGGTTGGAAAATGGTTGAACCTTCATCCTTATCCATAAATAGGAATGAGGGCACCAACCCCATTTCAGCAGGAGCATCTCATGTGACAAAATAACAGAGTTTCTCTTCTTTAGAAGTGTTACCAAAACATTTTAGGGTCAAGCCACAGAAAAGACTCTCAGTTACTTTGGTAATACATGCACTGGCTGAGCCTTGAAAATATTCTTCTAGAAAAGAAGAATTTAGGACTGCAAACATTCTTTCTCCTCTTCTCCTCTGTTGTCTTTGGTAAAAGAGACACCCTTTCTTTCTTCACCTCAGCAACCTCTGCTGTCCTTACCCCTAAAATCCCCTCTCCTGGATATGGCGTTCATAAATGAAGAGTTAAGCACTGAGCCAGCATGAGTGCTTTAAGAAAACACTTCATTGTGCAATCACTAATTATCATTTATTTTCATTTTATGGGAGGTTCCAATGAGGTTATCACTTCATAGCTCTTTAAAATTCTCTCATATGTAGGGTTGCTCAACTGAAAACTGGAGATGATTCCTATAGCTTTAATGGTTGTGTAGAAGCAGGAATTTTAGCAAGTGCTGCTTGTCACACAACCATGGAACAAGCAACACCTGCTGAAATGCTCTCTTCTGCACAACTATTAAAGGTACAAGAGCCCTCTCCAGTTTTTACTCTGGCAACCTTACTCAGATGCTATACGATGTGTGTGTGTTTTATTGTTTTCTAGTCTTCCTGTAAATAAGAAACAACAGAGAAATATTTCTTATAAATAAAATAAATATACAGTATAGATAAGTGCTTTGTTGCCAAGGGGAAGCATTGTCCTTGCCAGTGCTTGACTGTTGCCATGTAACACAGTAAAGAAGCGGCTTCATCTGGCTATCACCAGTTCTCCAGTGCAGATAAGCATCATCTCACCTGGAGGGCCCTGTGGGCCAGGGTAACCCTTCATCCCAGGCAATCCATTTGTTCCTGGCACACCTGGAATTCCTGGAGCACCTGGTGGACCTTGGAGGAAGACTTTGTCTGCTCCACAGTGTGATAAGCCCTTCAGCTCTGCAGCACAATGGGAAAGCACAAGAAAGACACTAAATAACACACTTGTGTAAAGCAAGACAGCTTTCCAAAGCATGGGGATGGACAATATGTGGCGTGTCCAGATGTTGGCTATGCTGACCCCTGCCTTAGGGACTAGCAGGCCAATGTTAAACCAGGACACCACAGGGATAACAGGAATCCCAATATTGTTCAGCAAGTGGGTCAGAATCCTGCTGGTGCAAAAAGTAACCGTTTCATTTTTTCCAGGCCGAGCAATTGCAATGAGGGAAGGCAGACAAAACCTTCTGGCTCCTAGAAGGTTATTTTTTTCATGCTGTTCTTCCTTCCTATGGCTTTTTCCTCCCGCCACCACGCCACTTGTATAGCACACTAGCAGGACTGCAGCAGGATGGGATGCAGATCCATTTCCTCCCATTTCATTTCTTGCTTTTACCTATCACACCAAATAATTGTGAGAAATTTTGTTGCCTTTCCTTAGCTGTTGGAAGAAGGGAGGAACAGAAAGAAAAGTGCTAGGGAAACCTCAGGGAAACTTTTCCTGGAAGACATGTGTCTCTGTGTGTTTATGTGTACGTACACATGCATGCACATACTTTCTTTCATTTCAATATGTACTAATTAAAACAGATAGCAAGCTGACTATTGAGAAAAACCTCTTTCAGTATTGCACAGTATCAAAAATGTTTATCTATAGAAAGTACTGTACTTTTGAAAGGGAGACCCAACAGATTCTGCTTTCTTAAAGGGCATGTGTAAGTCTGCAGGTTCAAATTCATCCTCTCTTTTCAGGCAGAAGGATGAAGGATGATGGATGAAAGGAAGTTCATCCACGGTAAGAAAATAAGCACAGTTCATCCCCCCCCCATCCCACCCAAATCTTTGTTTTCCAGCCTTAAATCCCTTCACCTTTCAAGAATCACTCTGGACAAAGAGCGCGAGCTCTCTCACTGCTTCAGATTTAATTGTATCCCATTCATATCCCCAAAGGGGACAAAACAGTTCCTGATGTATTCCTTTATTCATTAACTGATGGAAGAGCAAAGACTGATTTGTGCTGCTATAGCAATGGAGAACGTTGACCAACTCAGATGCTGTTGGACTGCAACACACATCAGCCCTGGCTAGGATCACCAATTGTAAGGACTGATGGGAGGTGCAGCTTAATATTTGGGTAGACCACACATTCCTCACCCATGTGTCATATGTCTGTCTAATATAATTTAAGGGTCCAGCTAGATATTAAGAAGAATTTTAGACTAACCTGTTTTCCCATCTACCATAGGATTTCCTCAGAGATGCATGTCACAGCAATCAGACTTGGAAATTAAGAAGAATTAATATATTGTTTTCCATGACCAATCACAACACTTATCACACTAAATGTAAGATACAGTAGAATCATAGAGCTGGAAGAGACTACAAGGGCCATCCAGTCCAACCCCCTGCCATGCAGGAACACACAAAGCATTTCCGACAGATGGCCATCCAACCTCTGTTTAAAGACCTCTAAAGGAGACTCCACCACACTCCGAGGCAGTGCATTCCACTGCCGAACAGCTCTTACTGTCTTCCTAATTTTTCCTAATGTTTAGATGGAACCCTTTTTTCCCTGTAGCTTGAGTCCATTGCTCCATGCCCTAGTTTCTTGCTCTATCCTCAGTGGAGCTTGCTCCATCCTCAGTATGACATTCCTTCAAACATTTAAACATGGCTATCATGGTCCCTCTTAACCTTCTCTTCCAGGCTAAACATACCCAGCTCCCTAAGCTGTTTCTCATAGGGCATGGCTTCCAGATCTCCTACCATTTTGGTCGCCTTCCTCTAGACACGTTCCAGCTTGTCCATATCCTTCTTGAATTGTCATGCCCAGAACTGGACACAGTATTCCAAATGAGGTCTGTCTAAAGCAGAACAGAGTTGTACTATTACTTCCCTTGATCTAGACACTATACTCCTATTGATGCAGCCTAGAATTGCGTTGGCTTTTTTAGCTGCTGTGTCACACTGCTGACGCACATTTTAAGAAAATCATGTGCTATGACAAGTAAATGTATTTTACCATTTGGAGGATGAGTGCCTCTGGGAAGGAAAAAGTGATAAACCTTGGCAGTTAACAGCCCTATGCAAAGAGATTTCAGTAGGCAAATCTCTTCTTATTATTATATAATACAACCATGGGAGAAATGTCAAATCTCTCCTGCACGTAGATAAAGGCCTACAAGCCCTTACTGTAGTGAGTTTGGGTACAATCAGCAGAAATAAGTATCACTTGGTTTTCCCTCCCACTTTGAACTCACGTGCACAGCAGTTGTCTTCTGTCTCCTCTCCAAAGCTTCCTCTTCCCATAGATACAACCACCAGGCATATCAGAGTCAAGCGAAAACCAATCCAGGTAGTCATTTTGACTTGCAAAATTGATTGTGCAGCCCCTCTGGATTGCCCTTCCCTTCTATAACAGGTTGTTGAGCCCTTTATATACATGGCAATTCCAAACAATTCATTAAGCAAGGGCAGAAGGAAATGCTGGTCTCCACGCTGAGGAGGATGGTGCTGAAACAACTGCTTTTGCATGAGTTGGCACAGGTGCTGTTATTGTATTTAAATATAAGGTCCATTTCTAGAGCAATGTTTGAAGTCCCTGAATTGTGTAATTCCTCATATCAGCAAATATTTATTTCTGCTGAATAATGTGCACCTTTGAACTGAAATCCTTTTGCTATCTGGTGTGGCATTATGGGTTGTTTTGACTTTCCTTTCCCTAGCGTTGAAAATTTGGTATCCGCAAAGGAATAAATAGATTTTCCTTGTCCTTTTTCTTTATTGTCCAGTGGGTATTTCTTGCAATGTCCCCAGAAGCCACAACTAATCCCACCTATTCCCATCACTAATCTCATGAACACTGGTCATGAATCAGAAGTCATTCCTTCTCTGAGACTGGTGTGTGTGTGTGTGGGGGGGGGGGAAGCATCCAGTCTTTCCAAATAATAGAACATTGTTGGTGAGATGATGGCCAAGATACTGCATCACAGGGCTGGTTTAAGGCACCAGCGGCATCAGCATCCTCAAGGGGCTCCATCATTGTGTGGGGGTGGGTGGGTGTAGTAACCCCCCTCCTGCAAAAACATTATTAGTAATAATCTGAATATCCTGTATTGTGAATAGCTTAGGTTGAGTTAGGTTACATTGACCTGAGATAAACATACGGCCCCCCCAAAATAAAGCATTGCAGGGGCCCCCAAAATTCCTTAAACCAATCCTGCTGCATCCTCATAGTAACTATGTGACAAACTCCATCATTGTAGTTAAAACTGATGAGGTCCCCCCAAACCTACCTTCACAACCTGATAGCATCCCAACAGAAGTGTTTCTGTGGTGCTGCAGATTGGGGTGCTGGGAAACAATGTCCACAGTGTACTCCTGTTCATGGGGTGGCTTGAAAATGGGTAGCTGGAGAGACAGGTACCACAACTACTTGTCCCAAGGTACCCTGTGACTGGGAGCACGTTGCAGCTGTCATTTCCCAGTGCCCCAATCTCTAGCACCTTGGTTTTGGGGTCACATTCAATCATTCATGACCAGAAATGTGAATTCTCTGGTAGTTATGATAGTGCATGGCCACCTTACAATATTGTAACCGTTGAACAGGGTGCCAGTCGTTGTCCAGTAGCTGACGTAACATCTGTGAGCAGACAGCAATGGACGTAGAAAAATGAGTTTTAAGGACCACTGTTAGCCTTTGAAAACTCATTGGAACAACCAACTGATGGCCCCAAAAACTCAGGTTCAGAGACAATGGTCCACTTGAGGAGCACTGAGGGGAAAATATTGTTGTGGGGATGCCTCTTCCTCCTGCACCCAAGTTAAATGGCAGAACATTTTCAGGTAAATATGAGGGAATCTGGTCAGGAATGTAAGGGCTGCATAATTATATGGCACAGGGAGAAAGGAGGCATAGCCATACTTTGTAATTCAAAAGACACATGCTTTTAGGAATGCTGCATTATATACTGTATTTGTTTTTGGTTTGTTTAACTGATGTATCTTCTCATGAAAATAGCCAAAATCTTGCCCATGCAAAATCACTTATATTTAAGATAATATTTTTCTTAAAGGCACGGGCCAACATGAAGCGTTAATACTCTGTCATTAGAAGGCAATGCGAAGAGAAATGTTACTGTAGCACAAACTGAAATCCCATTATTAAACTGCTAGTGGTGGTAGTGCAATAATTTAGTGGCGGCAGCATTGAGTGATTACAGCAATGTGCGATAATTACTATGATCATGCCACTATGTTTCTGCTTTCCTCAATAGCAGAATTACAGTGTTTTTAGATGCTCATCCGACAAAGTCCCTAAACATTAGGAAGAACTTCCTAATGGTATAAGATGTTTGGCAGTGCTATACACTGTTCCAGAGAGTGGTGGAATCTTCTTTTTTGGAGGATTTAAAAAGAGACTGGATGGCCATCTATCGGTAGTGCTTTGATTGTGTATTCCTGCAAGGCAGGAGGTTCACCCTTGTGGTCTCTTCCATCTTTTATGATTCTGTGAATTCACTTTGGTGCATATGTTCCTTCAATTTTGTCACAACTTTGGATGGTTTTTAAGCATGGGGCCCAGATCTAGTTGAGGGAAGATGGGGTCTATGTGACCAGTTGGGTGTTTCCTTATGTGGCCTTGGGGTTGTGGACAAGCAGAGTCTTGCCCAACTTGGGGAAGGTGACTTTGTCCCACTTCCAGGTGGAAAGGGAACCACTAAGTGGCATCTACCCACGTGGAATCCCCCACCTGCCACTCCAGATATACTCAGTAGGTAAGTTGATTGCCTCTGGATTAGCCAGTGGGCAGGCTGGATGAGTTGATTGTCATTGGTCAGCAGGCAGGTCAACCAATACCTGGATGCAGCACCATGCTGGGCCAAGCTTCTTCAGCTATAACCAATAATATTGTGGCCTGTTTTATGACACTGCAGTTTGTGTCCTGTTGCCAAGGATAACCTCACTTTCCACTGAGTTCACAAGGAACACAGAGAATCTATTTACCTTAGGCAGACTACATAAATCAGATGTGGGGGGAGCTTGCCTTTTAGTGCTGTGGTCCCATATTTTGGGTAATGGGCATGCCTTCTCTTTTAGTATTTCTCCCTCTCCACACCCAAGCTGTGACCCTGTAACCTTAGTGGTCCTGCTGCAAGGCAGAGACCCTTTCTTGGAGGGCAGAAACCTATTCACCCCTTTGGTAGTGCAATTACTTGGACCTGGTGACAATAGGGGGCCAGGGATAGGTCATTTCAGACAGTATGTATGTATGTATGTATGTATGCATTTATTCATTTATTGCTGTCTACCTGGAGAGCTTGGGGAGGTATACAATAAAATCAATGCAACAAATTTAAAATAGTGTAAATAATGTTGAAAATTATTTTAAAAGGCTAAAAACACATTAAACAATTTAAACATTTAAGGAAGACATTAAAATTCGTTAAAATAGTTTAAAACTTTTAAAAACCATGTGCATGTGAGGGTTATAAAGCCAATTAGGCTCCAAAAGCTTTAGTGAGCAACCACATTTTCACTTGGCACTGAAATTACAGCAACGTTGGTGCCAGCTGGGCCTCTGAGGGAAGGATGTCCCATAACTGAGGTGCCACAGCAGAAGAGGCCCAGGAATTGATTGTCAGACTATCCTAATCTCATTTGATGATCAGAATAGCTTTATTAAGAGATATGTCCGTCAACATAACACATATTCACCCTCTCCACCAACTTAACATTGACAAAACCAGATCCTGGGCAGTCCATCATGACATGCATATGCATGCATACCCCATTGCCAGTTCAGAGTTATCTTCATGTGCTTTTAAATATGCTCTTGTTTCCTTCTGTTGAACTTTGTGCCAGTTCATAGTTTTGCTCCTTCTGCCATAGCTTCAGGAATGAGGCTGCTTTTTAATAGTATGTTAACTTTCCATGTTATTGTTTTTTGAAAGCACCAATACTCTATAATTCTTTGTGTGTGTGTTCGTTCGAAACAAGTAGCCAACTCTAACTCATCAATAGACACCTTACATTATAGCATGCAGCATCCCAAACTGGACAAAGGAAGCCTGACACAAGAAACAACTGAGCACCCATCATCATCAGATTGGCCCTTTTCAATCATCAGAATGGACTGTTGTTGTCCCCCCTGCCTCGTTGTCAGGACCAGCTCTTTTCCTGCCATTTGTGAAGCTTGCCTCTCTTTTTAATGATAACAGATTCAGGTGTTTGGTATAGCAGGAAATAGGATGGTCTCCAAATTACCAAATGGTTGGTAATTAAGAATAACAGTAGTGGGAGATATTGGGCAAGCAAGGGGAGGGTAGATATTTGAAGGAACCAATGGCTGAGTTGCCTGTCAGGTTTACCTGGCTCTAAATACTTTTTATGTTACTGTGTTTCCCTTGTGCTTCATTCGAAGCAACAAGTTTGTGCAGTTAACTCTTTAGATTTCTACGTAGCAATAAAGTTTACTGTTTAATTCTGAAGTTGCTGCCTACTGAATTTAAAGACGAGCGTACGTGACACTTGGGCATGTAGGGAGATCACCTACATGCACAATGTATGGGGATGTTAAGGGCCTTGCATCCAGCATGTTGAATGCCCAGCATTCAGACTTTGCTGTGTCAGGTGCACAGTTAAGAAGAAAACTAATCTGCCTGTAAATTCAAGGACCAGATCTATAAAAGAGTCTGAAGAGAAAACTTTTTTCGTTTACTGAGGCCGAATTTTCATGTCTGCATATTTATAAGAATAATGGTGCCCCTTTCCAGTGGCCCAGTTGATGCCATTAGCATAAGAAGTGTGTTCTCCTCTGAGGTACAGGCCATTCAGGTTGGATGAATGGCAAGCGCTATACCACCAGCCTCCCTTGTATAGCACAGCACAGCTTCCTGATTCATAGGTATCCTTGTCTTTGTCTCGTGTGGAGAATGCAGAGCCCCTGTGCCCTGAAAATGAATCACCTGAAAAGGAAAGAAAAAGGGGAAACCAGATATAAACTCTTGGACTGTTCAAAATCAACTCAGTATGTACCACGCATGTGATCAAAATGCAAATTCATTGTTAGGAAGTTTTAAGCAGGGGATCAAAACAAAGGAGACTGCATGCAGAAGGCTGTAGGTTTAATTCCTGCTGGTCTCTCCATGTATGTTTGGGAAAGACCCCATTTTTGGGACCAGGAAGATCTGCTGCCAGTCGATATAGACCAGGGTGTGGCAACATTTGGGGTAATGGTGGGAAGCCATACTCCTCCCTTCAACCTAGTGCGGCCAGACATACTCCCAACATTTGGCTCCTCCCAAAGCTTTCTGAGGGCCATATCCCTTTAAGAACAGAGGTTTTCCTTTGAAAATCCTGATTCATGGACAAGCACATTTGTGCTCTTTGAAACACTAGTCTGCTTGTTACCAAGATACACTTTCCAGTTTGAAAGGGAATTATTTTGAAAAGGAAAGCAGCTCCTCCGCCCCTAATGGTGGCTGCAGTGACAACAGGGGACCTTTATATGGAAGACCATAAAAATGGACAGAGACTATGTGGTGTCCACCCTGGTATACACCATTGTGAGCTAGGAGGACCAACATCTCATCTAATGGAGCTTAACCTGAGCATCATCATACAACTCTATGAAGCACCATCACATTTTGAACACTGCGTGCATTTCTGGTCATGTCATTTTGAAGAGTATCACAGAACTAGAAAATCTTTAAAAGGGGCACCAAGGATTACTAGGGGCTATCTACATTGGCAATTTACCCTGTTTTGCTGCGTCTCAGTCCTGCAGTCCTGATGACACAGGGATTTGCACCGTTCTGCCCCCGGGCAGTCCTCATGGCTCCTGGGGCAGGTATGAGGCTGAGATGGAGGTGAAAGCATGGTATGTCTTGATAAAATGTTGTAAAATAATACCTGGTTCAATCCATTCCTTCCAGGAAGGAATGGATCAGACCCCCATGTCTGCAGGTGCCTATCCCAGCAGGACAGTCTGTCACTGCAATTGCCAGTCTGCCTTGCTCTCCTGAAGCAGGAAGGCGTTCTGTGGCATGTGACCAAGGCTGGTCACATGCAGGGTGCCTTGGTCACGTTGCGGGCTGGCTTCCTTGCTTCTGGGGGAGCATGAGAAATGGCGGCGGCAGCTGCAGTGATAGACCAGCATGCTTGTCTGGACTCTGGCCCATTTGGAGGCAGTAATAGGGGAGGGACAGACCTGATCCACAGCCAGGATATGCTGGTGGGAAGCTGGCATATCCTGACTCATGTAGATAAGCCCTAGGCCTCAGGAGCTTAACGTAACTTCTGTATTAACAAAGGCTAAAGCAGGGGCTGGCAAGTCGTGGCATTTGAGCTGTTTTTGGACTGCAACATACATGTTCCCCTTAATTTGGCTATACTGCCTAGAGCTGATGAGAATTGCAGTCCAAGAACATCTGGAGGGCCACAATGTTGCTCGCTGCTGGATTAAAGGAGAGAAAGAAGTTGACAGCATAACCTTTCATAGACGCAAGTGTACTTCATCAATTGCCTGGAACGAAGTGCCGAGGAACAGACCTTCATAACTATGAACGAGCTGCTTGTATGTGTGAATAGCAATAGAAATGCAACTGATCCAGCCAAACTAGCTATGTCTTTAAATGCTGGATTAAGGTTTGGAATCTTTTGTTTAGAAACAAAAAAGCTAACTCAAGGACAATATAGAACTAGAAATGTGTACTAGCAAACACATTATGAATTATAAACAGATACTGGCCAAGATCTTGCATTGAGAGACATAGATACAACAGTGGAATTCTGTCATTGTAGCTACATCTCATCTCCTGATGCTATTCCAAAACCTTACCTTTGAGGCTAGGCAGCTTCCCAACAGAAGGATTTCCGAGGTGCTGGAGAACAGGGCACTGAGTGATGACGTGCCTAGCCCTCTGGGAGAAGATTGGATATATTATTGCTCAGTGGCCTGGTCTTCAGTGCCTTGGAAATCCTTCTGGGGGAGGGCTACTTGGCTTCAAATATAGATTTTGGGAGGCACTTTTTTGCTGTTGCAATGGTGCAATGGTCATAAACATGATTTCCAATAATCATAATATTCTAAGTCTAGCTTATACCACTATAAACACCGAACAGGATGACAACTAGTATCTATTCATAAAACTGTTTCTACTTTACATCTTCTGCCCACTTAGGCTCCTTACAGTGGCTTACAGATTGCAGTAAAACAGCAAAAGGACCAAATAAAGCATTAACATATAAGAACTTGAGAGACTTCTGATCAAATCGGGGTTTAGTCAGCTTAAAAGCAGCTGTCAGTGGCTTCCATGTCAGTGGGGTGGAGAAACAGCTTAGGGCTTTATTCTGATAATGAAACCCAAACTGCTGTGTACCCTAGCACTCTGTTGGAGGCACATCCGGGCTATTGGAGTTTTCTTCAGCACATCCAGAGGATACACCCACAACATCAATCTTCCTGCCTCTTGCTTCTACTAATACCAGGGTTACAGCATTGGGGAGGCACAACATCAAAGTTATATCTGAACTGCCCAGTGGTGGAAGGCACATCTGAAGTCAAGTCTCTCCCTCAGAGGACAGACTTTTCTCAAAGGCAGCTAAGACAAAACATTACAGCTTTGTTGCCATCTTGTTATTATGTGCCTCCCAGTCAACTTCAAGTTACAGTACTGTAATACTATTGTAGAGTTTTCTTTGAAAGATTTATTCAGAGGAGGTTTGCCATTGCCTTCCTCTGAGGCTGAGAGAGTGTGACTTGCCCAAGGTCACCCAGTGGTTTCCATGGCTGAGGGGGATTCAAACCTTGATGTCCCAGAATCCTAGTCCAACACTCAAACAGCTACACCACACTGGCTCACATTTCTGTATACAAAGCTTAATTATAGAATTCCCTAACATGATGTGGAACTGAATGGCTAGGACCTCATCTAGGTTTTAAAAAAGGTTCAGACACATTTAGCCACCAGGGGCACTGATACCTCAAGAAGCTGCACTAAATACACAGATCCTCCATGTTCAAAAATGTAACTCACCCATGTTGCCATCTGAATAAGAGCCCACTGTTAGAGTGTAGTTTTCTTTCTCACTTGAGATTTTGAAACTGGTATATGTTGCGTATGTTCTAGTGTCATTGAAGTCCTTCACATCAATCCGCAACTGCTGTGTTCCTAATGAGAGATGTCACAGAATTAAGTATTGTTTGCAAGAGAAACCCATGAACAGAACCTTGGAGACAGAGGAGATTAACAGACGCTTAAAAAAAAAAAACACCTAGGAACTTGCGAGCGGCAAAGGGTCCCAATATCGCACACACCGTCCTCCAGGCGTCCTTCCTCCTTTCTTCCTCCATGCTGGAGCCATGAAAAAGGTGCTGCTTTTCATTAGTGGAAGTTTCCTTTTCGTTGCCTCAGAATGGAGGAGAATGGAGGAGGGATGCCTGGAGAATGACATCGTGCGATATTGGGACCCTTTGCTGGTACAGTGATGTCGTTCTCGTGAGCTCCTTGGTTTTTTGTTTTGTTTTGTTTTGTTTTTAAGAATCTGACAATCTCCAGAGAACTCTCTGTCCAGGAGCACAGGTTTCACAGTGGTGTAATGTTTCAATTCAACTATATGGGAACTGAAAGAGTAAAAGGTGCTGGGGGCCGTTTACACGATGAAAATGTCCTGGGAAGAATTCGTGTCAATCCCTGGCAGTTTACACGTACATCGGGTCGGGTACGTGATTTTCGGAAGGGGGGCCACCTTTTATCCCTCAACCTGCGGGACTTCCAGTCCCGCAGGTTGTGCCGGTTTTTAAAAAAGTCACTGGAGGATTCGGAAAATCGGAAATGTAAACAGCGTGGGACAAAAAGTCTCGGTACTGGGATGACCGGAAATGGTGACTGGGGGCGGGCTTAGAGCTCAGGGACCAGAAAAGGAGGGGTCAGTCACCCGTTCAACAGATCCAGCCTCACCAGCCGAAAACAAAGGCATCCCTTCCAGCTGCACGAAGGTTGATGTGTGTGTGCGAATGTACTCAATCACCTTTTTAAATGGATTTCTACACTGCATGCTACAGAGAGATCGTGGTGGGCAGATCCTCCCTTGTTCTGAACAGAGAGATCGTGGTGGACGGGCACAGTAAAATATTCCAGCCTCTGAGTGAATGAAAATCCCTTAAATTTCCCCTCTCTGTGTCTGTGTGTTTCAAAACAGCCTGTTTGTAGCTGGTTTGAAGCATGAACTCTGCAGCTAATCTGTGTTGTAAGGGTTAACATTTTACAGAGGCAAGGGGAATATGATGCCTCCCTTCCCCCCCCCCATCCCCCTCACTCGCTTGATTTCAAATGGAAAGCACTCTTTTCCTGCGTCTGAGCGAAAGATCTCAGTCTGGATCTTTCAAAATGCTTTCTGCCTCTTCTGAAGGGGTTAAAATGTTCAAGAAGCAAGGGGGAATAACAAACCTCTGCCCCCCTCTCTCCACCCCCCCCCAGCCAGCCAATAGCATCGGTCGTGGCACGGAACTCTAAGGGAAGTGCGTCACCGAGGTTGTGAAAACACGAGTAATCGCATCTTTGATTGACAGCCAAAAAAAAAAAATTTAAAACCTAAACAAAACCGGAACTATGGACGGGTAAATATCAGTCACGGGACCACACGGGATATCCATATCAGAGACATAAATCGTATAAACAGCGAGGGGCGGATTCGTTATCACTTTGTCCCGGTAGGCAACGGGACAATTTCTGTCGTGTGACTGGCACCCAGGTTTTCTTCAGAGAGTGTCTCTATTGCTCTGTTTCCATGAAGCAAAAGGAACAAACCAAGAACTCTAGTGGATGGGGGGGGGAAGCTATGAGTGCATCTGCACTACACAGTTAGAGCAGTTTGATCCCACTTTAACTGCCATGCCTGCATCCTATAGAATCATGGGATTTGTAGTTTGGTCAGGTGCTTAGAATTCTCTGATCTAATGAACTTCCCTGAACCACAGTTCCCTAAACACTTCAAGAAGAGAGGGATTCAGGATTAAATCAAGGCATCTAGGGAGGAAAGAGTGGCCTAGAGCTCTGTAATATAGGAAAGAGTGGCCTAGAGCTCTGTAATAGAAAATTTTAAGTAACCTGACCAAACTACAAATTCCAAGATTCTGGGGAATAGAATGGTATCAAGGTGCTATAATTATGCAATGTGGGTGCACAGCATGACTAACATGAGCTCAGCTTCTGTGGCATCTAGATCCAGTGCCCTTGTACAGCAGCCTTGCAGGGGAGTCTTGTAGCAGAAAGGTAGGGAATGTGTAATCCTCCTGATAGGATTGATCTGCAACTCCCATCAGCCCCAAGATAACCAATGGTGAAGGACAATGGAAGTTGCAGTCCATCAGTATCCAGAAGGCCATAGAAACTTCATCCCTTTTTTAGAGGAATATTAAAAAGTAGTATCCATAAGAATCAATATTTCCCCCTGCAAAATATTTATAATAAACCCATTATAAAAGCCTTCATATGCCAGGTTCTTGAGCTTTTACTGATAGATTCTATGGGAAAATGTAAGTTCTAAACAACCATTCCAGCAAGCCACATACCCACATTGTTGTGCTGATTATACTGTATATATGGGGTATGCACAATAGGCCTGGGTATATTTCCAACTCCTGGGTATGTTTCCTCTCCCAGTGTGCTGATTGGCTGCTTAGGAAACACACCCAACCAGTCCCCACCCACATGCAAATCCCCTCTCCACTTCACAATCTACTCCTGCCATTCAATCTGCATCTACATCTGCATCCCTCCTCTCACTGTCTCATCCATTCACTAGTCACAGCTGCGGCAGCAAGACGCCACTGCTGCCATTGCAATGGGACCCTGGCCTACCTTACAGGGTTGTCATGAGGTCTACCAGGCGTATTTTGGGGCTTTTTAAATGGTGTATGGTACACCGGGTCCACTGGTTAGAAATCCCCATTTTGTTTTTTCAGCAGCCTAAGAATACTGTTCTACCAGCAACAAGCAGCAGCATGGGATTACCTGAGCTTGTGAGGAGATAGATTTTATCATTGCCCAGCCAGAATTCTGACGCTTGGTTCCCAAACCCATTTTTGTAAGACTCCCAGCCACGGTAGAAATCCACTGATCCATCCTGTCGCCTCTGGAAGACCTATATGAGAACAGAGGGGAATGACACAGTATTTCAGTTTTCCCACAGAGGGTCAAGCTGTTTTCTGGATCAGTGCTGGATGGGCTGTCTTAGGCTAGCTTTGAAGAGTCCTCTCTTAGTACACAGAGACATCATGGGCACTTCCTAGAAGAACCATGCAGTGTTGTGGTTAGAGTCTTGGACTAGAGTTGGGTACACCTGGATTCCAATCCCTACTATGCCCTCAAGCACAATATGTGAACCTGGACAAGCCTACTTCATCTCACATATTAGTTGTGTGGAGGAAAGAATCTTGAGTGCTACTTTCAGCTCATTGAAGGAATATAAGAATAAAAACAAAATAAGGTCTTGGTGAGACCATAGGCAGAATATGAACACCAACCAGATCTCCTCTGCTTGATACAATGTCTAGATGCAACAGATCCAGTATAATATTGGTGCTGTCCAAAGACCTGATTACTTACTTGCACTGGTTCCCAGGAGGATGGAAACATTCAGCAGTAGCCAGAATGGCATCCCGAGAGCTGGCTGGGTGCTTCTGTTGTCCTGCTCTGGGTCAATTCTTGCTTCTCTTGGCTCAAGGGTGTGTGTAGGTGGGGTGGGGGGTGTGTGGAACTGTTCTTGACCAGCATGAAGAACAGGGCATGTGTGCAAGGTTTGAAAAGCCTGAACCACTGGCACAACCAGAGCTGTGTGAGCATAATGACCCTGTTGGATTCTGGGCAATGTTTTTTAACAGGATTGTAAGGGAAAGATTTGCCCAGATCCGCCTGGGTCCACTCTCCCAAACCCCACACATGGCGATTGATTCAGATTAACAGTTCTGGGCTCAGTCATTATGTACTATGTTTGCCTTTGGGAAATTTCAAGAACTTTTCCTCCACCTTATGAGGTTGTTTGGCACATCTATGCAACATATCACTTTTGTACCATTTGTTAAAACTTACCAGCCAGCCTCCTCCATCTGTCTCCATGTCACAGAAGACGTTCATTGCTTTCCCCGTGGTAGGGTAGATTGTATACCAACCACTCAGTGTCTCCCCACGTCCCAGGAGTTCTTTGCAGTCCTTGGCTCCTGCCTCTGGATGAAATATCAAGAGGAAAGTCTGGACCAGTAAGCACAATCTCCATTCTGCTAATATAATGCATTTGTGGAGGGCAACAGGTTTATGTACATGGCACTTAACTGCAGGAGTGGGCCACCTCTACAGGTGGAGTGACTATATGGTGAGAACCCAGCCAGATGCTTCTCTGTTCCCCCACCACTCTCTACCAGCCATGGAAAGACTGTTGGAAGGGGCCCTCTTGTGGCAACACGCTGAGCCCTGGAGCTGGCGACAGGGATGCCGTAGTAGAGTTCCACATGCAGAACTCTTAATGCTACGCACAACTATGTAAAATCTCAGCCTATGTGTGAATTAGGTGTATGCACAAACATTTTAATGCAGTGATTTGAAACTGATATGGTGACGATGCCCTTTAAAAAAAAAAGACTGAACAAGCAATGGTGACTCCCTTGAAAAGGGCCAGTGGGTGTACAGTATATTGGTCACTTGTGACCCATAGTATATATCTGTTGAACAAAGAAGAATTCAAACAAATAGTCAGCTCATGTAGGGTCAAAATCAGAAAAGCAAAATCACAGATGGAACTCACTCTTGCTAGAGAGGTTAAAAACAATAAAAAGGGCTTTTTTTGGATATGTCCATAGCAAAAGAAAGAACAAGGAAGTGGTAGGGTCATTGCATAGAGAAGATGGTGAAATGCTAACAAGGGACAGAAAAAAAGCAGAGCTACTCAACACCTTCTTTGTCTTGGTCTTCTCCCAAAAGGAGAACAGTGCTCAGTCTGGGGAAAATGGAGTAGAAGATGCAGTAGGGGAAATGCAGCATAGAATAGATAAAGAGGTTGTTCAAGAATACCTGGCCAGTATAAATGGATTCAAGTTTCCAGGGCCAGATGAATACATCTAAGGGCACTAAAAGAACTGACAGAAGTAATCTCTGAACTACTGTCAATAATCTTTCAGAAATCCTGGGGAACAAGAGAGGTCCCAGCAGACTGGAGGAGGGCAAATGTTGTCCCCAAATTTTAAAAGGGGGAAAAAGAAAACCCAAATAATTACCGTCCAGTCAGCCTGACATCAATACTAGGAAAGATTCTAGAGCAAATCATTAAAAAGACAGTCTGTAACCAGTTAGAAAGGAATGCCGTGATCACTAAAAGTCAACATGGATTTCTCAAAAACAAGTCATGCTAGACTAATCTTATCTCTCTCTTTTTTTTATAGAGATACATACTTGGTAGATGAAGGGAATACTGTGGATGTCGTGTATCATGATTTTGGTAAGGCCTTTGACAAAGTCCCCCATGATATTCTTGCAAAAAAGTTAGTAATGTGCAGGCTAGACAATGCAACTCTTAGGTGGATTTGTAATTGGTTGACTGACTGAACCTAAAGGGTAGTCACCAATGGCTCCTCTTAATCCTGGAGAGAAGTGACCAGCGGGGTACCACAGGGTTCTGTCCTGGGCCCAGTGCTGTTCAACATCTTTATCAATAACTTGGATGAGGGAATAGAGGGCATGCTTATCAAGTTTGCATATGACACCAAATTAGGAGGGGTAGCTAGTACCCCAGAAGACAGGATCAGAATCCACAATGACCTTAACAGATTAGAAAGCCAGGCCAAAACTAACAAGGAGAAATGTAGGATACTACAGGTGGGTAGTAAAAATGAAAAACACAGATATAGGATGGGTAACATCTGGCTTGATGGCAGTACAGTACATATGAAAGGGATTTAGGAGTCTTAGTGGACCACAAGCCGAATATGAGTTAGCAGTGTAATGTGGCAACTAGAAAAGCCAATGCGATTCTAGGCTGCATCAATAGGGATATAGTTTTTAGATCAAGGGAAGTAATATTTCCACTCTATTCTGCTTTGGCCAGACCTCACCTCGAATACTGTGTCCAGTTCTGGGCACCACAATTCAAGAAGGATATGGACAAGCTGGAACCAAAATGGTGGGACGTCTGGAAGCCATGCCCTATGAGGAGTGGCTTGGGGAGCTGGGCATGTTTAGTCTGGAGAAGAGAAGGCTGAGAGGTGACATGATAGCCATGTTTAAATATTTGAAAGGATGTCATACTGAGGACGGAGCAAGCTTGTTTTCTGCTGCTCCAGAGACTAGGACACGAGCAATGGACTCAAACTACAGGAGAATGGAGAGCTGTAAGAGAGCTGTAGGAGCTGTTTGGCAGTGGGATGCACTGCCTCGGAGTGTGGTAGAGTCTCCTTCTTTGGAGGTTTTTAAACAGAGGCTGGATGGCCATCTGTTGGGAATGCTTTGATTGTTTATTCCTGCATGGCAGGGGGTTGGAGTGGATGGCCCTTGTGGTCTCTTCCAACTCTATGATTCTATGAGCAGAGGAGAAGGCTGAATGAGCATTTGGGTGAAAAAAAGAGAAAGAATAAAAAGAGCGGGAAGAGGAGAGGGAAAGAACAAGACCACGATAGTTGGTGTGGCAACTAAGGGACTTCTGACTGGATACTTCTTGTTACTATTAAATGCTCCCAACAATATTTAACCAGAAAGGAGTGTTGGGTGCATTATAGGACACATTCTGAATATACATAAGGTAACACTGAAGTCCAGTAGACCTGATCTCTTTTACCCTAGAAATTCTTAATCATGTGCCAGAATCCTCTGCAACATCAGTTGTTGTGTGGGAGGATAGTTGAGATGGAATGTATTTCCTGAAGGCTGAAAGCTTGAAAGCCTTCGTTTTATATTATCACAATGTTATTGTCTTCTGTGCAATACATGTATACATGGTCCACACTCGTAACCTAAGCATCACTCTTGGCTTGGTCAGACAGCCACACTTTTAATATCCTGCATTGGACAAACGATGAGAGAGCAAAAGGCCTTTTTAAGATGAATTGCTTTGTGCTGAAGGATCCTGATAAACATGCTCCACATGCAGATCTATTGTTTGTGTGTATGTGTGCTTGATCATTTAATACATTTCTGATTGATAATTCCTAAGGAGACTCATCTACATTGGTCGTAGTGGTCCAATGTGCCTGATCATTTGGGAGGGAGGCTCAGACCCATCAGCCTAGTCTAGCTCAAGCGCACTATCCACCCCCTCCCATTCTGGGTCCCTGTGAAGATGGTAGTGGTGACAAGACATACCTTGGTACGGACATTGAGCAAGACTGTCCAAGCTGCATGCCTCTCCTGTCGGAAGAGAAAAGCAACTGCTTCTGAAATGAACAAACATGGTGCCCACCTCAGAAGTAAAATAAGAATGAGAGCAGTTTCTGAGGCTCTGTATATTGGCACTGCAATTTTCTTTTTTAAATACAAGTTTATTTTACCTCTCTCCTTACATGGAAAAGTTGAGGTAAGTAAAAGCTCTTACACTCTGGCCTTGTTTTTGCAGGGAGATTCGATAAGCTAAAGCATAAAATCAAGAGTAATTTGTGATGTCTGAGCAGACCAGGCTTCGCCTGTGATCCCTCTTCCAATCCTCCAAATAAAGTTTGAGGGGCCTTACCTTGGTCTCCTTTCTCTCCTTTGGGTCCAGCTTTCCCAGGCACCCCAGCAGAGCCTCTCTCACCTGAGGGGGAGAGATAAGTGAACTTTCAGAGAATATTTGTAGCATTTCTAGAAACCACATTTTCAGTCCATTTAATATATTGTAAAATACTAGACTGACTAGAGACCAGCCTACGAGAGAAAGCCAAGGGATTGGGGTTGGCTGGTTTTCAGAACCTAGGCTGAGTTTCAACTCAAGCTTGTTAGGACTCTAACACTCCCATTTATGTCCTTCCATTGCAGGTGTGATGAGTAAATAATAATGAACGTGTCCTTACCAGCATAGCTTAGCCCCTTTCTCTCCCACCCCAGGAAACAGGAAATCTTTCATCACCACCCCACAACTTCTATTGTCTCTACCCATAAGATTACTCATTTATACCTGAGGTTATACTGTAAATGCACAACCAGACTTTGGAAAAGTCACTTTTTGGACCAAAAGCAACTTTTTGGGATACTATTTTTAAGAGTACAACTGATTGTACTTAATGGGGGATTCTGTGATTTATAGTCCAAAAATTAAATTCTGCAAGAGCATGGGGGCAGTGGCAGTGCTTTCAAACAAAGCTGACTTGCATCTCCTCCAACATTTCACAGAGGAAAGCCAGGACATGAGGTGGCCAAGCAACATCAGAGTGTGGTCAAGATGGCAAAGTTACTAATGAGGAAGAACACACAAGGTTAGAGAGGCTGCAGCAGTTTGCTTTTGCCTGAACCTATAAGGAAGGGCAAGACTTCGCTCCCTCCTCTCATTCTTGCTAAATTAATTGGGAGCAAACTACTATTGCATTTTGAACTCAGCCAGCAGCAATTGAAGTAAACCGAGGAGAAAGAGGGAAATGGGGGGAGGAGGAGAGAGAAACTGGGGCATTTTAAAAAAGCTGGAAAAGTGGGACAAGAGGGGATTAATTGGGACTGTCCTTGCCAAACTGGGACAGTTGGAGCATGTGGGATTTTGCAGCCACCAGGGCTCATTTATTTTCATCCAGATAACACTGTGATCCATTTGTAGTGAGCCCACATCTTCCTCCCATGCTGCATCTGTCTTTTCTTTCACTGCAGAACAGCAAGGAGAGTTAGGGCCCTGTTATACTCCACAGTTATAGCAGTATGATTCCACATGCTTTAACTGTGTGTGAAAGGCACTCAGTTGAGGAAAGAAAGTGCACCAATGGCTCCTCTTCATCCTGAGAGAAGTGACCAGTGGGGTGCCACAGGGTTCTGTCCTGGGCCCAGTGCTATTCAACATCTTTATCAATAACTTGGATGAGGGAATAGAGGGTATGCTTATCAAGTTTGCAGATGACACCAAATTAGGAGGGGTAGCTAATACCCCAGAGGACCGGATCAGAATCCACAATGACCTTAACAGATTAGAAAGCCGGGCCAAAACTAACAAGGAGAAATGTAGGATACTACGCTTAGTCAGTAAAATTGAAATGCACAGATATAGGGTGACATCTGGCTTGATGGCATTACATGTGAAAGGGATTTAGGAGTCTTAGTGGACCACAAGCTGAACATGAGTCAGCAGTGTGATGCAGCAGCTGAAAAAGCCAATGCGATTCTAGGCTGCATCAGTAGGAGTATAGTGTCTAGATCAAGGGAAGTATTCTGCTTTGGCCAGACCTCACCTCGAATACTGTGTCCAGTTCTGGGCACCACAATTGAAGAAGGATATGGACAAGCTGGAACCAAAATGGTGGGAGGTCTGGAAGCCATGCCCTATAAGGAATGGCTTGGGAAGCTGGGCATGTTTAGTCTGCTCTGGAGGCTAGGACACGGAGCAATGGGTTTAAACTACTGGAAAAGAGATTCCACCTAAACATTAGGAAGAACTTCCTGACAGTAAGAGCTGTTCAGAAGTGGGATTCACTGCTTTGGAGTGTGGTGGAGTCTCCTTCTTTGGAGGTTTTTAAACAGAAGCTGGATGGGCATCTGTCGGGAATGATTTGATTGTGTGTTCCTGCATTGCAAGGGGTTGGACTGGATGGCCCTGGTGGTCTCTTCCAACTCTATGATTCTATGTTCTGTGAGTTGCCTTGGCTCTCTGAACAGGTATTTCTACCTGCTTCATTTAATGCTTCATTTACATCTTTTCTCCCAAAATGTGATACTTTCAAACCCACTGATGAAATCACCCCTTTAAATTTGCAGCTTGCTTGTTTTTTGTTTTTTTTTAATGCATGAATTTCTGATGAAACATAACTCCACAAGGACTTTGAACTGGGGAGGGGGCAGAAAGAGACTTGAGACTTTGATTCCCTCTGCCTCCCAGCAAACATGGGGATTCCCCCTTTTTAAAATCCTTCCTGTACAATGTTAACAAAGCATCAGAGAGATCATGTTCCTCAGAGGGAGTGGAATATTCTGAGTTCTGGGCAAAACTTGGTGGGGAAATGACAGCAACTTGGAAAAAACTCTTGTCCTGAGCTTCTTCATGTTGCCAGCCATGTATTTCTTCTCGTAAAGAAGGGCCTTAAAAGGGCTGTGTGTTCTGCCAAGGCTCCAGGAAACTGCTTCACTGCTTCTTGTAGAGGAAAACAGTACTGGGGAAAGGAAAGGACAAGGTTTCTCCTAGGGTAGGAAGACCACACACTTGTTCTAAATATATATATATATATATATATATATATATATGTTTTAAATGGCAGTTTTCTCTCTTTAGCCTGCCCCGTTTTTATTTCAGAGCCAGACAGATAAAGCTACTATTCAGAACACTGAGCAAATCAAGGTAGAGTGGGAGAAGGGGTTCAGGAATCAGCATGAAAAGTAGCCCCCTTCCCTGTTTTATAAGCAATTTTTTTTTGTCCTAAAGAGGCTCTTTGAGGAGCTCTGAAGTTCATTAGAGAAAATGAGTTGAGTTTTCTCCATTCAGACAACTATGTCCTGCTCTGTTTTTGCCTGTGTATGGCAAACAATGCAATTCCAATTGTAATTTGCTTTTTAAGGAGATAGCGCTAAGATCTTTCCCTTTTCCAGAAGCACCCCCCTGCCTGATTCCCACCGTTAATGATGAAACACAGCAAAAAACAAACAAACAAAACTGCTTCATCTGGCTAGCACCAGATCTCAAGTCCAGATAGGCCTTGTCTCACCTGGGGGCCCCTGGGGGCCAGGGTCACCTTTTGTCCCAGGCAATCCGTTTGTTCCAGGTACACCGGGAATTCCTGGGATACCCGCCTGGCCTTGGAGAAAGACCTTGTCCATTCTGCACTGTGATAATCCCTTCAGCTCTGCAACAGGGTGGGAAAGCATACACACAAAAAGGTAGATAATAAACCTAAGTGAGGCATTACAGTTTTCTGTAGGAACTAGCAAGCCCATATGAAAAGAAGGTAGCACTGGGGGGCTCGGAAAGAAAGCAGTACAGTGCAGCAATTCATACTGGGTTTGCATCAGCACTATGCTATCCCTTTGTCACATGTAATCTAGGGTAAAATCCATACTATACAAGTAATCCACTGTGAAACTGGATTACTGTATTTGCCATGGCTCCACCCTACGGAATCCTGGGATCTGTAGTTTTGCAAAGTCTTTAGCCTTCTTTACCAAAGAGTGCTGGTGCCTCACCGAACTACAAATCCCAAGGTTCCATAGGAAGGAGCTATGGGAAATAATCCAGTTCAAATTGGATTATATGTGTAGTGTGGATTTGGCCTAGAATGGGCAATTTTGCCCTCAGTACAGTCTCTCTCTCTCTCTCTCTCTCTCTCTCTCTCTCTCTGGCTTTTCTTTGCAAACGAAGATTCAGGAGGGACTCATCCCGCGCTTTCTGCAAGTGCACTGATGACTAAAAAGGCCAATCTGAGATAAACAAATTCAGTTGCAGAAAGCACAGTACAGTAATTGTATGCAAAAGAAAGAATCTCTGCAGGCAGGGCTTTTCTCATGAAATTAGCGGTAAGAGCAATGCCCATATTCTTTTTCTGCACATACACAAAAAGCACAGGAGCCCTGTCCTCCAATGAATCTGGCTGCTGCCCAACAGAAACAAGTATCATTTGATCTTCCCTCCCATTTTGCACTCACGTGCACAGCAGCTGGTTTCTGTCTCTTCTCCAAAGCTTCCTCCCTCCAGAGACATGAGTACAAAGCATGTCAGAGCCAGGTGAACGCCAACCCAGGTAGCCATCTTGCCTTATAGAACTGACTTGGCTAGCTCTCTGGATTTATCTCTGAATGAAGGCTGTTTTGCCACTTATATAGAGGGCAGATATGTCTGTAAATAAGGGCATGAGGAAATGCTTGAATTTCTTGACTAAGGGGGAGTGGGCTGAAAACCTCTGTTGAAATGGCTGCTTTCACAAGAGTTGGCATAGCTGATGTTATTTTATTTAAATATATGTTCCTTTTTTGAAATCCCGGAATTGTGCAACCCGGTATTTCCTCCTGCTTAATAATGTGCACCTTTGAGCTATGATCCCTTCGCTGAGTTGCATAAGTTTGTTTTGCCTTTCCTCAGTGCAAGAGAAGTGCTTCTTCCTGATGTCTGTCTATAACCATTCACTTTCATTCAATTTCTGTCTATCTCTTGGTTGTCTGAGTCATAATGATGAGAGAGGTGACCTATACTGTAATTGCATTGCTTTACATTTGTCCCTCTGTATCCACGGATTTAAGCAACCACAGTTTGAAAATATTCTTTAAAAAATAATAATCCAAAAAACAAACCTTGATTTTGCCATCTTATATAAGGGACACCATTTTGCTATGTCATTGCATATAATGGGACTTGAGTATTCACAGATTTTGGTATCTACGGGGGTGGGTAGGTCCTGGAACCAAACCCCAGCGAATACCAAGGGCCCACTGTATTTCATTCAGGGACATGCAGACCCCATGGCAAGTATCCCCATTATCATTTTAAAAAACGTTTTAATATGCTCTCTTATGAAAAATGACTTAGGGAACTGGGTATGTCTAACCTGGAGGTAAACAAGGCTGAGAGGTGACCTGATAACCATCTTTAAATATCTGAAGGGAGAAACACCACAGTCATCATGTACAAGATGGAGCAAGCTTGTTTTCTGTTGCTCCAGAGACTGGGGGCTTGTCTATATGAGGTAATAAAATGTGGATTGATGCACACAATTCACAGTAGCTTTCATTTATCTCCACAGGTTTTTTTTTAAGATTGCAGACATGTGAAGCCATACGTATTTAATGTTCAAATGGGCATGCCTGCTAATCAAGATGGTGGATGCGAGTGAATTACTTGTGTTTCATGTGAAGTCGAAGGCTTTCAGGGCTGGCATCCATAGATTTTCTGTGGTTTTTTCCCCCAGGCTGTGAGGCCGTGTTCTGGAAGAGTTTATTTCTGACGTTTCACCTGCATCTGTGACTGACATCTTCAGAAAATAGTTGGGTAGGAGTGTGGGTGGGATGGGGTTATATACTGTGAAACAGACATTAATCCTCCTTGCATATCTCCACCCAGAAACTAGCCTTTCAAATACACAAAATTGCATATATTGGAAATTGATTATATTACATTTTGAATTATTATAAGATCTACTGGTTAATGCTACTGTTGCCACCTATATACAACAGTCAGAATATGTGGGAGGAATATACAAATAATTAAACACAAACCATTGAAGTATCATTCAGCCATGGTATTGTACAGTATATATATAAAACACATGCAGTTCCTGTGAAGTTTAATAGCATCAGTCCAATTGCTCCAGGGCTGCCCCAGTAATCACCTCCAGACCGATGGTTGCTATTGCTGTGTTGTATCTGCACTGGCCTTGTTATATCTGAGGAGGGGGTTCCTTTGTGGAGGTGAAGGGAGTCGGAGGGGGGTGAGGGGGAGAAGGTTGATGAAAAGCTGTTGGCCCTGAATAGATTCCACGAATTAATCACCAACCTCCTGCCCCCACCGCACTCACCTAGCCCTGGCCCCTCCCTCCTGCCACATTCCTCATCACCTTGCTGCCACCAAGAGAACTACTTCCCCCATTGCAAACTCATGCTTCAACTCAAGGTGGAGAATCTGTGGACCTGTTTCTCAACTCAAAGTTACATAACAATAGCCAGCTGGGCTTGATGCGCTTCACTCAGTCTTTCACAAAGACACTGATGAATTATTTTCAAATTCACGTTGTGTCCAAGCACCCCAGATTCCAAGCTAGAGAAGCACAAAAACTCCAGCACACATGCCTGAAAGAGCGGAAGCCCCCAGATGAGTGAATGAGGCTGTGCTTCTCTCTCTCAGCCCCATGCTTCCAGAAGCTGGCTTTCAGTGTCAAAAAAAATCTGTAGCACAATGGATAACCCTGACATGAGTAATTTCTCTTCCTCCTTCAAAATATGTTCACAGGGAGGGCTTAATGGGAAGGTCTTTTGTATATGTCAGTCAAAGGTTGGGGGCTGCCATTACTTGCCGCAACTGGTTTTGTCCTGGGGTGGGATTAAAGGAACACGGGGACACTAAATGACCCTCCCCTTCTGGTCCCACTCACAGAATCACAGAAAAGTCAATATGGAGCAGAATAGTTTGGCCAGATGAAGGGCAGATGTGTTGGGTGCTTCTGTACTGGAATGATCAAGCTGGCATATCACCAACTTTCCATGCACTAAAGGATGGTAGAAAGTTCACCAGTCTGGCTCCTCTGAGGTGAAGTGTGCTGGCTATTTCAGCAATCATGCAAACAGCCCCAAATTCCCCCCAACAATTTGCAACGTGAAATGAGGGATGGGAACTGCAGTCCTGGAATAATCTCAATCCACATATGAAACTCCAAAGGCTGGGAGGAAGGCAGCTTACTTGTCATATCCACTAGAGGGCAACATCACACCCACAATAGTAAGCGAAAATTTAGAAGGCTCTCCCTATTGCTGACCTTATTTGCTGTGCCTTACATATTAAAGTGATTGATGCCCAGAAAGCAGCATAGAGATAAGACCCAAAGTATTCAAAGGAACTCTGAGGTATGTGACTTTCCTTGGTGGTTTGGTGTTTTTTGGTTTAAAATTTCCCCTAGAAAGGATTGGATGTAGTCTCATATAGCTTCAGATTGTCTGTGATAGATCTGTATTTGCACTCAGTTATTGGCGCCTCCTGACAGATGAAGAAACCTAAGGTTGCGTTTACACGGGAAAATATTCCCCTAAATACACTGCTAAGATTGCTCATTGTTCCCATGGATCGCGTCACAGTATCACCTCATTCAGAAGGGAGGAAGGTAAAAAACCCAAATATAGCGTCTCAGGGGATCTCGCTACTTTTGCCGGTTTATTTGAAAAGTAGCTCGACTTAGTGCATTATTGCTAGTGTAAACAACCATTTCGCTAAGGGCTGTGTGAATTACTAGCAATCTTCCCGATACAGTTGCAGCAGAGCTGCACTGTGATTGGTTCTTATGATGAAGGGGTGGGCTGGTGTTTCAGGACAGCAAACCACTCTAAATCTCTGGTAGCTTTGCTCTGAGGCTGACCCCACCACTGTGGAAGAGGCAATCCCCTATCCTCACTCAGGCCACAGGCAGCCAGTATTGTTTGTGTTTCTCTACACCACACACTTTAAACTCATTTGAAACAGGTTTTATTATTACTGCTTCTGCTGAAGCAGAAAACAAAACAAAACACTGACAAGATTTGTTGTTTGAAAGTGTTCCTTTGGTAGGGGACCTTGGGGCTTCCATAGAACTAGACTTCTCAGGGCTCCTTGGCTGAAAGATTGATCATGATGAACATGTTTGGAAACTAGTGCACATTTGAAATGTAGACATTGCCATGACATTAAATCTAGACTACATTCTTGCTCCCTAGACTAAGGCTAGACTAGTCTTGTTCCCTAAACTAGCTTACATCTTACTCCCACTGAAATCAATGGGGCTAACATTAGCCACTGCCAGTTTGTCCATAGATTTGAATGGGACTAAAACATTACTAATTTGTCTGGATCCAAATAATGGTTGGCTATTACAGATGACCATGCTTGCTTGGTAGATCCCTGGAAGACTTCTCATGGGTTTTTTTTTTAAAATCCCATTTACTTTACACTTCCTAGTTCTCCATGCACACACCTCCCTCAGGCTGTGGTGCAAAGACATTCAGAGGCAGTTATGAACTACCTTCTGAAGAGAGATATGCTTTAAGATCTGTCCAGATAGATATGACAAAACAGGAAAGACAACTATGTAAGTAAATGTCAAGACTAAGCAGAGCAGTAATGAAAAGAATCCCATCCTTGGTGGCATTTGAAAAAAGAAGACGGATATACCTTCAAATTACTACATCCCCTAAGAGAGAACCAGTCATAGGGCAGGAAATGTCTAGCTGGTGATTATGTCTAATGCTCACCATTGTCAGGGTTCTCTGTATTAAAAAAAGCCATGAAGTTCAGCATAATTACTTCATTCAAATATGGAGAGGAGAAGTATGGAGAAGATCATTATTCCTTCCAAAGAAATGGAAGAGAAAGAGAGGTTATCTGGGTTGGAAACTGTATCTTGCTCAATTCATTACTATCAGAAAGTTAGAAAAGGAATATCAAATCTGCTAAATGTTGATAAATGGAGACGTTTCAACACTACTTTCTGACATGGATGACTGGGAAGTTCTGGAAGTACCTCTGTTTTACATTCTTCTGACAGAAAGAAACACCTATACAGGGAAAGAGTTTCTAATCCAAACAATTCTTTATGCAAAAACAGAGAACAGCTTGATCCATCTGAGTAAAAGAGAAGCCTTCCAAAGTTAGTTTAGTCAAATGATTTAGTGCACGTTTAACAAGCCATGGAAACAGCACTAAAAAAGCCCACAACATGGTTCCGATATGTGGATGACACTTTCACCATTTGGAGCCACGGAGAAGAAGATTTGGCCACATTTCTGAACCACCTGAACAGCATCCACCTAAACATCCAATTCACAATGGAAAAAGAAAAGGAAAGAACATTGCCATTCTTGGATGTCCTAGTCATCCGCAAACTAAACCAATGGTTGGGCCACAAGGTATACAGAAACCCCTCCGCACACGGATAGATACCTACACAAGAACTCCAATCATCACCCAGGACAAAAAAAAGCACAATAAAAACACTAGTAAACTGTGCAAAAAGGATCTGCGAACCCCACCACCTGGAGGATGAACTGAAGCACCTAAACTGGGCTCTACAGGCTAATGGTTACTCCAGCTCAGACATCACAAGAGCAGCCAGACCCAGAAAAATACCATAAGAATGAAGAAAAACAGCAACCCAAAGGGAAGATATTCTTACCATACATCAAAGGAGTCACAGACAGAATAGGGAGACTGATGAGGAAACACAACCTCCAAATGATCTATAGACCAACCAAGAAAATCCAAGCAATGCTACACTCAGCGAAGGACAAAAGAGACCCTCTCATAGCTGCAGGAGTTACCTCATACCATGCAGCTGTGGACAAGTTTACATAGGGACCACTAAACACAGTGTGCAAACAAGAATCAAGGAACATGAGAGACACTGCAGACTGGGCCAGCCAGAAAAATCAGCAGTAGCAGAACACGTAATAAACCAACCTGGACACAAAATGTTATTTAAAAACACAGAAATTCTGGACCAGGCCAACAACTATCATGTCCGAATGCACAGAGAAGCTATTGAAATCCACAAACACTCGGACAACTTCAACAGGAAGGAAGAAACCCTTAAAGTAAACAAAGTTTGGCTACCAGTCCTGAAAAACACCAAAATCAAAACTCAACATATGCAAATGAACTCCACCCAGGGACAGGGGGATTTCCAATAGACAATGGACCATGATCTAAATAGACAATAATCCTCCATGCATATGTCTACCCTAGGAACTAGCCATCCAAATACACACATGCACATATCCTCTCCAACAGGGACTCACAGTATAAAAACCCCACATCACCCTATGCCATCATTCTCTGAAGATGCCAGCCACAGATGCAGGCGAAACATCAGGAATAAATTTTTCCAGAACACAACCTTACAGCCCAGAAAAAACCCATGGAAAATAATCTGGCTATTCCATTATACATTTGGCTATTCATCCTTCCATGTGACAATGTCTATTAGGATGAAAAGGGACCCAGCAGGAGGGGAAATTACTACAATTCCAAGCTCTCAAATACAGCAGGGTTGGGGAAAGGTTGGCCCCTTGAACAGATGTGGCCCACAGGGATGCATTTTGTGGTCCCTGAGGCTCCCCAAAGCATCTAACTCCCAGAACAACTTAAAGCTGCCCTTGAATATGGCAGTTTTGTCTCCACAACTCTGCGAGTTCCCTGCAATATGTATACACACACACACCAAATTCAGCCAAAAATAAAACTAGAAGTGACATTACATCACTTGAGGAGTGCTGATATGGTCCTGGGGATGAAGGGGTGGTGGTGAAAAATGTCCCCCTCTCTCTAAGCAGTTGTCTATCTTGCAGTCTCAGTCAAGGATACTAGGCAAGACTTGTCTCTATTGTTTTACTATAATATATAGCAGATAATGCAAAGCATAATTTAGTAAATATAGAAACTGGGATAAACAAAGCATAATATTGAAAGGAAAATTCATACAACATCCTCTTTTTTATTTATTAAATCATTTTATTAAAGTTTTTCATTACATATTTTCTGTTACCTAACAAATATAATACAATATGCCAATCAGCTCCCTCTTCCCTCCATCACTCCCTCATACTCCCAAATCTAATTTAGTGGGCCTAAATATATATCACTGTCAATCACTGTCCTTAAAGGACTGATCAATGGGCTGGATGTTATCCATATTGTTCCAAATGTACTTGTCCAGAAAGAAGTTTAGTCAAGTGATGGTTTAAGTCCAGAGTTTGCACAGGTAATATGAAGCATGAAATAAACCTCCAAATTTCTTTAAATACATTTTTAATTTTTCCTGTTGCTGATCTGACTATATATGTTAATGTCTCTTATAGTGCTGTGGATCGCTCTCTATGTCACCATCTTTGTATAGAGAGATCTTTCAATGCTTCCCATAATTTTACTGTTTCTAATCTTGCAGAACATAACAAAAGAGCCATGGGGTCTTCGATTGTTTTAACAGAGGGGCGGGGTATAAATAAATTTTATTATTTATTATTATTATTATTTGGGAATTTTACATTTTAACTTTCAAACATTAAAATACATCTCCTCTATAGCAGTGCTTCTTAAGCTATCTGATGTAGGGAACATCCAAGTTTTCTCCCATTGTGCCAGGAACCAGCACCAAATTTATACACCTTGCTACAATTTTTTCTTTCTTTCCTGGAATCCATTTGCAAACTGGTAGCTGATGGCTCACGGACCAGCACCAGTCCATGGACCACCACTCTGAGGAGCACTGCTCTATAATGTAGTAGATTTTCCTTGGGTCCCCCCCCCCGGGCTGTGAGGCTGTGTTCTGGAATAGTTTTTCTGGAAAAAACCCGAAGGAAATCTATGGATGCCAGCCGTGAAAGCCTTCGACTTCACTATAATGTAGTGTTTGTCTTATCATTTGGCAAATCCACTTGAATATTTGCTCCTAGAAAGAAATGGAATAGCAATGCCAGGTATGGGTAATTTTTAAGATATCTTCTTTGGCTGGGGCAGATCCTGTTTTATAGGGTGCTGTTGTCCAAATTGCATCCCATTGTTTTCTTATATTTCTTTTCCTAAATCTCACCCTCATGCCAGTCTCATTCTCTTGGGATTTTGCAAATTTCTCTTCTTGTAATATTGAAGATATTCTTGAAACTTATCCTATAGTTTTATATGAACTATTACAACAGTATATCTCAAATAAAGTTAGATTCGTGGGAGACCTATTGAATTTAGCAAGGAAAGTGTTAACGGTAGCCAGTGATGTTCTATTGGCTCAAGTTTAATTTTGACTGAATCTGACTGCATTGGTTTCCCATTTACAACTATTTTTATCCTATATATTATTTTATCTTTTCATCCCTTTTATTGATTATATTTATATTTTTGTTTAAATAGAGAAAACTCTAATAACAAACAGAGGTGATGGACTAGATATTGATTTATGTAGATTTAAGCTCATACCAGACATCTCTTCAGTAAAAGGGTTGGTTATTTTCTTACGTTGTTCTTTAATTTGGTTGACAATCTCATGTAATTCTTATTGTGTCTCTCTTTCCACTCGAATCTAAGATATTAAATGTTAGATTATAGCTATTTAGCTATGTAAATCACGTATAATGCCTCATAACATATCTCAAGATTAAGTATAGCTGAACCCCTTCCTGATGTGTGACTATACTTGGTATCAGGGTTGGCTGGTTTAAATAACAAAAAAACCTCTGGCTATTATTACTATTTTCCAACCCTCTTACTAGACCAACAATAACTTTCTGAATTTAAACATTCATAGTAAGACCAGTATCCAGTGCTTCTTTTTAACCACTTTATGTTATAGTGCAAGAAATGCCATTCAGAAACAAATCCTTTAATTAACACAAGTTCAAGCAAAACAACTTGCTTTAAAAGAGCACTTTTTAAATAGAACAATTATTATTTGAGCTTGTGGCCACTATGGAATATGACCATCTGTGGTTTTTGCCATCTGTGGGGGATTCTGGAACTGAACTGAACTGCAGATACGGAGGGCCCGCTGTTCTTAATCTTCATAGTAAATTACACTGCTGCTTTACATCTTTATCAGTTTTGTCACCTCCATTGCTTACATATTTCTTGCTCACCCTGAAATGGAAGAAATAATTTGATTTTGTGAGGGCAAAAAAATATCAACAAAGACAAGTTCTTAATTGCATCTCTTCATAGCATGACCTGATACACTACTGAGAGAAAGAGGCACAGGTCTTAGTTTTAAAAAAACTGCCAATTTATTCAAGATTTGATTATTACCTTAATGTTAATCACCTAAAAATTAGATTAGAATAATATGTTATAATATTTATTTAATTTGCTACTTATGTGAATTTGCAAATTATCTGTTTTATGCCCTGAAATATAATAATATACTGTAACCAAAGACTACAAAATTACTAGGAAAAAAAAACATTTTTAGTTTTCTTTTTTCCCCCAATTCTAAAAACATGGAAAGAGACAGCTCCTTATTATATTTAATACCAAAGTCAAAGCAGGCTAATAAAAGGAATAAATTCAATTAGTATCCTGGCATATCCAGACTGAACAGAGATACTGATGCTGTGTACAGCTAAGCATAATTTGAGTTGCTTGTGGTTCTGTTACCAAAATTGCTGGAAGTTTGCAGAAACCCCATGTATGTCAATCAAAATCAATGTTAAGTTGGGGAATTTTAATTAGCTCAGTGGCAGCAAGAAGCTAGGTAACTGCAGGATATTTTGACATATGTATTCTAGTACTAACTGACAAGACTCCAAGCCAGAAAATAAAATAAAACTGGTTTTATTAAAAAAAAATCACAGAACTACACATACATACACTCATGCTTCAAGCAATTACATAAGGGTAGCAAAGAATAGGAGGAAATATTTAGATAGAGGAATAGATTTAGAGGATGATGGGCTATATTATACCTATCCAATAAGCAGAAATTTGTGCAGCAGAAGATACTCAGAAGGAATTTTGAGGGTCACACAGCAGACAGACAGAATGACAGGAGGAAGGGAGGCTGTGTACACTTTGGATGTTTTGGGGTTGTATTTATACTCAACATTCCCCCTGATGGGGTGTTTTGAGTGGAAAACAATGTTTTTTAAATTATCTTATTTTCATCATATAATACATAATAAATAAAACAAACAAAAAGCACAAAATAACTTCCTCCTCCAGCTGTGTTCAGCTTGATTAATACATTATTACAGACTTTCCCAATTGGTTAAGCTTTATGTTACTGCACCATAATAATACATCTTTGACTAAAGACGTGTCATGTTCATGGTTTAACAGACATTTTCTTTAATCAGTGAACTATATTAGTTCACAGATGAGATCTGTCAGAAGATTCGTCAGATGACGTGTTTAAGTAGCTTTAAAAAAGCACTAAAGATGGATCTCTTTTGGCAGGCTTTTCCTGATTAGATCCCGGCCTCAGGAGCTGCGTCTCCTGGGGCTGGTTTACACGGCAGATTTATTGCGGCAACTTGCACTTTAATTCTTTTCCACATCTGTGCCAGTCAGGTTTTTTTTTTTTAAATTTGGCATAGATATATACGTAACATATTTGACAGGTTGTATATACACATTTTCCCCAAATCATGTTATATAATACAAAAAGAAAAATTTACAACCTAATATGTCACTATTTGCCTAGTTTTCAATAAAATTAAATATACAATTCCATTCACATTGATCAATTTATAATAAATATTCATCTTAATATAAATATTCATCTTAATGACTTCCTTACCAGTAACCTCCAGGAATTTTTTCTTACCTATTCTCAAACATCCATTCCTTCCCCCAACACAAGGGGGTTCTTTCCCAATATACCTTGGTTCCTATATTTATGTATAATCATTATTAAGGTACATTTTACCCTTAGTCTCTGTTGCAATCTATGTTGCGGTGATTTTTATTATTATTATTATTATTATTATTATTACTATTCTTTTTTTTCTCCCTTCCTCTGTTGCCTCTTATTTTCCATTGCCCTAAAGGGTAATTGCTGTTTTACCCCATCTATCAGCTAAATACACAATAATCTTTGACCAGTCCTTTTGATGTTTCCCCTCTAACTCTCCTTTTAATTTCATGGTTAATCTATCCATAAAAAGGGATTCAAATAATTTTTCAAGCCATTGATCAATTGTAGGCGGGTCCTTGTTTTTCCACATTCTTGCGTAGAGTATCCTAGCCGTTACTAGCATATAGAAGATAATTTTTCCGTTTTGTATCTCCTGTGATCTCTCTATCATTCCAAGCAGAAACACTTCGGGTTTCCATTGAAGACGGACATTCAATATTTGGCCGATTATTTGTTGAACCTGAGTCCAATATTTTTTTGCTTTTTTGCATTGCCACCATAAGTGATAAAAGGTGCCATTTTTATCCCCACATTTCCAACAAGTGTTTTGGGCACCTTTATACATTTTTGACAGTCTATTAGGGGAAAGGTACCACCTAAAGTACATTTTATACAAATTTTCTCATAGATCTTGGCTCAATGTTCTTTTCATTTGATTTATCCATAGATGTTCCCAATTGTGCATACTTATAGTGTATCCGAAGTTTCTTGCCCAGGCTATCATGTTGGGTTTGATTATTTCTTCCTCCGTATCCCATTGTAGGAGAAGCTTATAGAATTTCGTAATCATGTTTTTATTCCCTGATTCTGTAATGATTTCCCATTGTGATTTCTTAGACATAATTCCACACAGTCTTTTATCCATTTTAAATCTCTCTTTCATCTGCGTGTGTAAGTACCAATGACAATTCACGCCTTCCTTTTTAATTTCTTCTTGGGATTTCATTGCTTGGCTCCCGGCTTCTATTTTAAGAACATCTTTGTATCTCAACCACTGATGCGTTGATATGCCTTCCCTATTATGGAATGCTTCATGGGGCGATACACACAAGGGAACTTGGCGGAAGAATCTGATTTTCACTCTCTTCCAACATTTGATTAGGGATCTTCTAATACCATGATTATGGAAGTTTCTGTCAATTCCATCCTTGTCATAGAAGAGATAGGCGTGCCATCCAAAATGGTTTCCTTCTCCTTCCATCGCCAATAGTTTCTTGTTCTTTAATGTAACCCACTCGTTTAACCACGTCAGACAGCATGCTTCGTAATATAATTTAATGTTTGGCACATTCAGCCCTCCTCTCTCCTTAGCATCCTGTAGCAATTTCATCTTTACTCTTGGCTTCTTTCCAGCCCAAATAAACTTGGATAAATCCGCTTGCCAGTCCTTGAATATTTTGGGTCCAGTTTCTATCGGGATATTTTGGAAGCGAAAGATCATCTTGGGGAGAACATTCATTTTTATAATACTTATTTTACCTAACCATGATGTTGTAATTTTCACCCAGTTATCCAAATCTCTTAATCTGGGCCCATAATTTTTTATAGTTATTATTAAAGAGTTCTTGGTTATTATTCGTGATGTTTACCCCCAGATATCTTACTTGTTTGACTATCTTAAAGCCAGATTGATCTACTAGAGCACTTTCTTTGTTCTTGGAAAGATTTTTAGTTAAGATCATTGTTTTATCCTTATTTATCTTCAGTCCTGTTAAATCTTCAAATTCTTTTAAAATATTCATCATGCCCAATATCTCTTCAAGGGGATCACTTAAGGAGATTATTAAATCGTCTGCAAACATTTTCATTTTGTAGTTCAATTTTTGTATTTTAACTCCTTTTATTTCTTCACCTTCATTTATTCTTCTGCTCAGCATCTCCATGACAATTATGAATAAAAAGGGGGAGAGAGGACACCCTTGTCGTGTCCCTTTCTGTATTTGAAACTTATCTGTTTTTCCCCCGTTTATTAAGATTTTTGCTGACCAGTCAGGCTTTTTTTCTAATTATCCTGCTTTTTCGTTCAGACTTGAAAAAGTGTGGGGGGCGTGGCTTCCCAAGCAGAGGCAGGCTTTATGGGGAAGGGCATAGGCCTTCCTTTGAAGCCCTGCATTTTCGAGCTAAAGAAAAAGACTCACAGACTGCCAAAATAGCAGGGGGGAAGATCAAAGAAGTGGCTCTGTCTCTGTCTCTCTCTAAATCTGCCTGTAAATGAACTCAGTCATTGCCCGAAGCAGAGGGTCAGTAATCTCTCTGCTGAAAGGCATTGCTGCCATGCCGAGGATCCTAAGGTGAACCTATCACAAGTTTTTTCAGCACGATTTGTTTAGTCAGGGTTCACAGACTTGCAAAATAGCAGAGGATTTTTGACTCTCCCTCCCTGGTCCCCCTCCCTCCCCCCCTCTCTCTCCCTCCCTCCCCCAAGCAGAGCTGACAGATGGGAACTTTATGACTGAAAGGTCTTGGGAATCCTTTTTCTTGGCAGACTTGCAAAATAGCAGAGAGAATTTTTCAAAGTTTCCTGAACGCTACTGAACTCAGTACCCCTCTTTTAAGCCCTCCCATTGCATCAGAGCAATCAATCACAATGCAGATCTGCTGCAACCCTTAACGGAATGGTAGTTTACACTGCCAATAAAGCGCTACATTGCAAATATACCGGCAAAAGTAACGACATCCCTTGCCACACTATATTTGGGTGTTTTACCTTCCATGTGAACTATGAGCTATCTTAGCGGTATATTTAAAGGAATATTTGCCCGTGTAAACGCCCCCCTGGTCTCTTTTAGTCTTTTAGTCCTTTACCTGACTCGCTGGCTGTTGATTTTTGTATTTGTTTGTTATGTGACTTTTAAGTTAGGTGGATTTTAATTTGATGCTAGTTTAATATCTTTTTTATTGGGGAGGGGGGGTTTGGTGGGGCTTAGGGGTTTTAGTCTGTATTGTTGTATTTTAACTGTTGTAAGCTGCCCCAATAGTTTTTAACAGAGGGGCGGGGTAAAATTATTATTATTATTATTATTACTGCCTTTCCCCTCCAATCCATCTTCCAGAAATCAATTAACGCTTTCCAGTTTTCTCTAAAGTTTGTTATAGCTTGGTTCTTAATCCAACAAGTTAATTGTTCCATTCTCGCCATTTCTTGTAATTAAAACATCCATTCATCTGTAGTTGGGATTTTGGTTTGTTTCTAGTATCTAGCATAGAAGTTGTCCGTGAGTAAAAAACAGCGCAGCCGCCTCCAATGCTAGCCACAACAGTCACGGACGCCGCCGAGAGAGAAACGTCATCGTCCAAAATGGACCCCTTGCCGCACAGCAGCCTCGTTACTGCTCCGGAGGCTGCTTGCGCGGCAAGAGGCTGAAAAAGGCATCTGAAAATCTCCATAGTCTCTGGAGCCGCAGAAAACAAGCTTGCTCTATCCTCAGTATGACATCCCTTCAAATATTTAAACATGGCTATCATGTCCCCTCTAAACCTTCTCTTCAGACTAAACATGCCCAGCTCCCTAAGCCACTCCTCATAGGACATGACTTCCAGACCACTCACCATCCTGGTCGCCCTCTTCTGGACACATTCCGGCTTCTCAATATCCTTCGTGAATTGTGGTGCCCAGAACTGGACACAGTATTCGAGGTGAGGTCTGACCAAAGCAGAATAGAGTGGCACTATTACTTCCCTTGATCTAGACACTATATTCCTATTAATGCAGCCTAGAATCGCATTGGCTTTTTCAGCTGCTGCATCACACTGCTGACTCATGTTCAGCTTGTGGTCCACTAAGACTCCTAGATCCCTTTCACATGTAATGCCATCAAGCCAGATGTCACCCTTCCTATATCTGTGCATTTCAATTTTACTGACTAAGCGTAGTATCCTACATTTCTCCCTGTTGAAATTCATTTCGTTAGTTTTGGCCCAACTTTCTAATCTGTTCAGGTCATTTTGGATTGTGATTCTGTCCCCTGGGGTATTAGTTACCCCTCCTAATTTGGTGTCATCTGCATACTTGATAAGCATACCCTCTATTCCCTCATCCAAGTCATTGATAAAGATGTTGAATAGCACTGGGTCCAAGACAGAACCCTGTGGTACCCCGCTGGTCACTTCTCTCCAGGATGAAGAGGAGCCATTGGTGACTACCCTTTGGGCTCGGTCAGTCAACCAATTACAAATCCACCTAACAGGTGCATTGTCTAGCCCACAGGTTACTAACTTTTTTGCAAGAATATAATGGGGGACCTTGTCAAAAGCGTTACTGAAATGAAGATACACTACATCCACTGCGTTCCCTTCATCTATCAAGTTTGTAACTCTATCAAAAAAGAGATGAGTTAATCTGGCATGATTTGTTTTTGACAAATCCATGTTGACTTTTTGTGATCATGGCACACAACTTATTTAAAGTAAGCCAGTCATATGTATGATTTTAGGTCTATTAATCCCAAACCTCCCCTCTCTTTTGCGTCCTGTAGGATTTTCCGTTTCACTCTCAGTTTTTTGTTTTGCCAAATAAATCTAGATAGATTTTGATTCCATCTATTGAACGGGATGTTGTTACCTACTATTGGGAGGTTTTGAAATAAGTACAACATTTTAGGCAAAACTGTCATTTTAATTGCAGATATTCTCCCTAATAGGGATAAATGTAACTTTTTCCACTTTTCATGTCATTTTTAACACCATTACATGTTTTTTGCAGTTGTTAGCAAATAGAGCCATATTATTTTTAGTAATTGTAATCCCTAAGTATTTGACTTTTTTCTTGATTTTGAAGTTAGTTTTCTTACTCAGTTCTATCTATTCTTTTCTATCTAGATTTTTAGTAAGTATTACTGTCTTTTTTTGTTAACTTTAAATCCCTCTAGTTTATCATAGTCTTTTATGATATCTTGCAATACTTGAATAGATTCTAGCGGGTCTTCTAAAGATACTACTAGATCATCTGTGAATGCTCAAAGTTTGTATGTTTGTCTTTTAATGTTGACTCCTTGCACTTTTTGTTCTGATTGTATCTTCCTACAGAGTATTTCTGAAACAATTATGAACAGTAAAGGGGAGAGAAGACTGCCTTGTCACACGCCTTTTTCAATCTTAATTGGATGAGTCTTTTCTCCATTGACCATAATCTGGGCTGTTTGTTGTCCATAAATTGCTCTGATCAAATTCATATAATTTTCACCTATTTCCATTCTCCTTAAGGTTTCTAGCATAAAATACCAGTTGACACTGTCAAATGCTTTTTCTGCATTGACAAAAATGAGTGCTAGTTTTTCCTCTGAATGTTTATCAAAATGCTCAGTCAGATTTAATCTTGTCCTGGTATTGCTTCTTAATAACCATTTTGGTAAGAAACCTGCTTGATCATTGTGAATCCATTCAGTCAAAACTTACTTTAATTTTTCAGCCAGAATTGATGTGAATATTTTATAGTCAACATTGAAGACTGAAATTGGCCTGTAGTTTTTCATTTCATATGGGTCCTCATCTTCTTTCAATGTTAGTGAGATGTTTGCATTATTCCAAGTTGAGGGTTTCTCACCTCCTGTTAATTTAATGTTGAATGTTTCCTGTAGTGGAACTTTAAGTTCATCTTCAAAGGATTTGCAATAGTTAGCTGGGAAGCTGTCTGGACTGGGAGTTTTCCCATTTTTTCTTGCTCTAATAGCTCTCTTGATCTTGGCTAATGGTATTGGTTTATTTAATTCTTCTTTTTGGATCTGACTTATCAGTGGGGTTTGTCGGTCACCTAAGTAATTTTCTATCTTTTTTCATTTTATCTTCCATTCGTGGTGTTTCTAAGAAGAGTTTAGAGAAATATTTGCAAAAGATTTTTTTTATTTTCCCTTGATCCATCTGTATCTTTTCTTATCTCTTATTTTCAAAATTAATTGTTTTTCTTGATCAATTTGAAGGCCAACCATTTGCCCATTTTCAAAGTATCTTTGTTTAACGTATCTTTTTTTTTCTATCTCTTGTGCTGTTTCTGTTTTTACTTGCTCTTGTAATATTTCTATTTCTTTGATCTTTGATTTTATTTCTTAAGATTTGAGGTGGGGTGTCTCTCTTTAATTCCCTCTCTTTACCGGAAATCTTGTATATTTTGACTTTTCCACTGAGTTCTCTTTATCTGTAAAGTCCACAAAAGATTTAGGGAGTTTCCCTTAGCCTTTTAAATTTATTTTTCCTGAGGTTCTATCTTTTGATGGATCAATCACACCATTCCAATTGCCTAAACAGATCCAGCTTTCAGAATCCAATCCTAGTACTTCTTGTAGAAGCTTTTGGTAAAATGTATCCTTTTTTTTTAAAGATGAAGCAAAAACTCCTAGGATTAGAGTCTTTCTTCCTACAATTGTTGCTTCAATTCCAATATAGCATCCATTTGGGTCTTTCAAAATTTCTTTTGCAGGGAATTTCCTGTTTATATAGATAACTTTCCCCCTCTTTTTCTTTATGAAGTTAACAAATTCTTGTCACAGTTTCCTATTCCTTAGTAATTTTTTATTTTTTTCTTTCAGATGAGTTCCCTGCAAGCATATTATGCCTGATTTCATTTTCTACAAATATTGAAGAAAAAAACCCACAAGGGCCATCCAGTCCAACACCCCTTTTCTCCTTATATTTTTCTATCTCTCCTGGGTATCAGTCTTTCCCTGAAAAGAGATCTTCTTGTAGACTCTTTGTCAACTTCACTTCATCTAATAACTTTAATTAATTAAATTAAATATGCTTTACTTGCTTTGAAGCTGTTAAATAAATTGATATTATGTACACATGTAATATCAGTCTTCTTAATCTTGTTTAATCTCTAAATCTTAAAGTAATTTAATCTATACACCACCTTTGATTTCATGCCAATATATGAAATGAAATGTGTTCTAAATAACTTTAGTAATCAGAATGTTTTAAAGGTAATTTGCTTAATATTTTGTCCTTTTAAAGTCAGTGTGTTTATATATGACATATTTAAATACCAGTGGTATATACTGACTAGCAGAGAGACCAATCAAGAATTAAAAAGGAATTAATTATATTCTTGAGGATAGGAGTTAATCAAGTACTGGAGATAATAGCCAAAATGTTATACAGAGAAGAAGCCAAATAGTACAAGAACCCAACAGTGGGAGAAATAAAACCTTTAAAAGACAGATAGGGGGAATGGCCCATGGTCTTAGATGTCTCTATACTAATGCACGGAGCATGGGTAATGAACAGGATAAATTTGAACTCTTAGCGCAGCAAAACAAATATGATGTAATAGGCATCACTGAAACCTGATAGGATGAGTCTCATTATTGGAATGTAGTAATAGAGGAGTATAACCTATTTCAGAGAAATAGACCAAACAGAAGGGAGGTGGAGTAGCATTATATGTTAAGGACGTGTACACCTGTGAACAGATAAATGACTTAAATCCTAGGAGCCAGGTAGAGAGCATCTAATTAAAAATCAAGGGGGAGAGAAACAGCAGGGATGTCATTTTGGGGGTCTACTACAGACCTCCAAGCCAAACTAAGGACTTGGATAATGTCTTCCTGGAACAGATGATCACACATTCAGACAGGAGAAATGTAGTAGTAATGGGGGATTTCAACTATCCTGATATTTGTTGGAAGTCCAAATCTGCCAAAAATTTAAGGTCCAACAAATTCCTCATTTGCCTTGCAGACAATTTCATTGTCCAGAAGGTGGAAGAGGAAACTATGGGATCACCTATTGTAGATCTGACCCTAACCAACAGAGATGATCTGGTTAATGGTGTGGAAGTGACTGGATCCTTAGGTGGGAGTGACCATGTTCTTCTGGAGTTTGTTATACAGAGGAAAGGGAAAGCCAAGAGTAGTCAGACATGCATTCTAGACTTTAAGAAAGCTGATTTCAGAAAACTTAGGGAAATACTGGTGGTGATATCACGGTCAGGAATACTAAAAGAGAAGGGTGTTCATGATATATGGGAGTTTCTTAAAAGTGAGATATTGAAGGCAGAATTTCAAACAGTTCCAATGAGGAGGAAAAATGGCAGGTGTCTAAAGAAACCAGTATGGATTCTGAAGAACTTCCAACTGAGCTAAGACTTAAAAGAAATGGGAAAAAAGGGGAAATCACCAAAGAAGAATTCAAACAAATACTCAGATCCTGTAGGGGGGGATTCAATTTCTCTTTTTCGTTCTGTCCTGTCCAGGGTCCAGTGTTATTCAACATCTTTATCAGTGACTTGGATAAGGGAATAGAGGGCATGCTTATTAAGTTTGCAGATGACACTAAATTAGGAGGCGTAGCTAATACCCCAGCAGAAGGAATTCAAAATGACTTCAGCAGATTAGAAAGCTGGGCCAAAACTAACAAAATGAATTTCAAGAGGAAGAAATGTAGGATACTGGATAGTACACTTAGGCAGTAAAAATGAGAATCACAGATATAGGTGACACCTGGCTTGATGGCAGTACCTGCAAAGGGATCTAGGAGTCTTAGTGGACCACAAACTGAACATGAGTCAGCAGTGTGACATGGCAGCTGACAAAGCCAATGCAATTCTCGGCTGCATCAATAGGAGTATATTGTCTAGATCAAGGGAAATAACAGATAAGATAGAAGTGAAAAGACTAGGGTGCCAGTTAAATGGTAGTTTTTGTCGTGGGGCGTCCTGG
Organism: Gambelia wislizenii; assembly: GCA_030847615.1. Classification (NCBI taxonomy): domain Eukaryota; kingdom Metazoa; phylum Chordata; class Lepidosauria; order Squamata; family Crotaphytidae; genus Gambelia; species Gambelia wislizenii. Next base: position 345,100,145 of record JAUMIR010000001.1, read on the forward strand.
GACTTCTTGATCCTGTATTCATCCCTCCCTGTTTACACGATTTTTGACTCTGAACTGGAGATCCCGGGATCATTGTTTACATGGCATCCCGTCCTGTGATATGTACCTTCTCCCACTATATACTACCCGGGTTTTTTTTGTTTACATGAGTTTACGGTCCCAGGATTTTTTTTTTTTTAGCTGTCAATCAAGGATGCGATTACTCATTTTTTCACAACCTCAGTGACGTACTTCCTTTAGAGTTCCGCTATTGGCTGGCTCAAATGTTTGTTCAGGCTTCTGGTTGGGGATGAGTGGATGAATAAGTGTTGCATTGGGGATGAGGTGCTGAGGGGATGAGGGGAGGAATCCTGGGGAGGAAGGAGCGATCAGTGGCTAAAACCTGTGCTTTCCTTTAGAAATGAAAGAACACCATTTAAAGCCAGCTAAACTGGGGATGAAGGAGTGATCAGATGGTGCTGGGGAGTGTGAGAGAGATCAAAAGCAGAGCAGACTGGAGCCCCGGCATGCATGCACACACACAAGCCCAAGCCAGTATGCTTTCAGCCAGGAAGCCGATTGCAGGGGGCCAGAGGCTTGCAGTTGTCCTTTCTCTTTAAAATGTTAACCCTTTAAGCAGAGGCAGCTGTGGAGTGAAGGTTTCAAGCCAGTGCAGGGGATCATAAGGGGAGGACACACAAGGTATTTTGAAAGACCCAGATGCTGGCATTTTTTACTGTGCCTTGTGCGGGGGGGATGAATGAATGTGTGATCATCCGCTCAGACGCTGGCATTTTTTTACTGTGCCTTGGGGGGTGGATGGATGAATGTTTGATTATCCGTTCAGACCCAGGGAGGGGATGCAGACCGGGGATGAATGGCCGATCCTCCGCCCATGATCTCTTTATAATTTACTCTCTCTTTAAAATTTAAACCCAGCATGCAGTAGAGGAACAGGTTAAAGCTGAAGGGTTTGCAGTGTAGAAATCCATTGAACAGGGTGATTTAGTACACGCACGCACACACAAACCTTTGTGCAGCTGGAAAGGATGCCTTTGTTTTCAGCTGGTGAGGCTGAATCTGTTGAACGGGTGACTGACCCCTCCTTTTCTGGTTGCTGATCTCTGAGCCCGCCCTGGTCACTATTTCTAGTCATCACCTTGTACTGAGATATCTTGTCCCTGGTTGTTTACATTTCCAATTTTCTGAATCCTCCAGTGACTTTTTTAAAAACCGCCACAAACCGTGGGACTGGAAGTCCCGCAGGTTGTGGGATAAAAGGTGGCCCCCCTTCCAAAAATCACGTGCCTGACCCGATGTACGTGTAAACCACCAGGGTTCGACATGAATTCTTCCCACTACATTTTCATTGTGTAAACGGCACCTAGGAGACATCACTTATTATTCAGGAATGTAAGTAGCAAGAGAGGAAGATGGAAGCTATCTCCTCAATCAAGAGCAAAAGATTCGTGAACTCATGGAATACCTAGAACTCATAGATGGCCACACCAATGGAAACAGGCTACTTTAAGACAGATGAGCACAGTGAACCTCTACCAAATAATAATAAATACAGAAGTGCTATAGGAAAGCTGATGTACCTCGCCACCTCCACAAGACCAAATATTGCTTCAGCAGTTGGAATTCTCTGTAGGAAAACCAACTCAACAAGAAGAAAGGGTTAGAGTGCAGTAAAGAGAGTGGGCCAATACTTAAAAGGTACTTCACACTTAAAGTTAAAGCTACAAGCCACCAACAGTCCCAGACTAGTAGCTTACACAGATGTAGACTGGGCTGAAGACCTTACAGATCGTAAATCCACCAGTGGAAATATGTTCTTCTATGGAGGTGGAGCGTGACTGGATGAACATGTCAGGAACTTATGTGGCTATGCCAATTGCTAGAGGAACTTGGAATAATTGAACCAAAGCCTGTAAAGCTACACGAAGACAACCAAAGCTGCATAAAACTCTCACAAACTGGGAGAGTCAATTCACACACGAAGCACATTGATATGAAGCATCACCTGTTGAGAGATCTATGAGAGAAGGAGTTTAATGAGATGATGACATGTTGTCTATCTAGAGAATGATAGCAAACATTTTCACCAAGCCACTCCCTAGAGGCCACTTCCAGTTCCTGAGAGAAAAGATGAATCTTGTGGACTTAAACAAGCATCTCTGAGAAGGGGTGTTGAAAGTGAAGAAGCAACAATGTGTGGGCATGTTTCTGACCTGTATTTACTTCCTGCTTGCAGAGGTCACTCCCCCCTTCTTTGCCCCCAAGTAGTTTTAGTGGGTTTTTTACAACCCTTTGTCTCAGAAGCTAGCAGCCAACAACATGAGGCAGCTCTGCCTCAAGATCTCTTAAACGCATGCATATGAGTCAGCTTTAGGGACTCCTTCATCTAAGTTAGGTAGCTCTTTTCTATCTACTTTTCTTATCTGAGATGTATTCTCTGCCATAACAAACAGAAGTTCTGCTTTATAACTTCACTGAGAATCCAGAATATTTTATGACCTTTCTTGCACCAGAAGCTCATGAAGCACTGGGGGTCTGCTGCCAATCTGCTTAATATAAATACCAAAACCAATCTAACATTGGCAATGGCTTCCCCCAGTAGCAACTCCATTAAAATATATCTAGGGATTGGGGGAAGTGTCTTGAGGCAAATCGTTGATATAATTTCCTCTTTGGTCTCTAGCCGTTCTAATATTTCTGTGATCTTTCTATTGCATGCCTCCTGGCTAATTTTGGCATGCTGGACTTAAGCTTGGCTAGCCAGATATTGGGCAATGTGCTGCGCTTTTCCATGTTCATCTTCCAAAGTGGCCAATTTGCACTATAATGCCTGAACCTGACTTGGCATGGGCTTCCTGTGCTGTGGAGGAGAATGCCAATTTATCCATCAATAAGGTGCTGTTTGGGGCCTGTAACTGCTCTAATTCCTTCTCCTGTTTTTCTGCCTCATTGGTTCTCATTGGATAGCAGGCCGGTCGACCGATGCCTGGATCTGGACCCATGCTGGAACCAAGCCTCTATAATGGTAACTAATAAAAAGTTGTGGCCTCTTTTATTCCAAGAAAATGCTATTTGTGTAATTATTCTTAAACAGAACGTCACTCACTGATAAACCCACAAATGCCATTCAGCTATTTGAATTGTTCTGTTGTATCCCTTTAAGTAGCAGACTGTGTATTTGTGGAAATCTCTGTGTGGAGGATTTATCATCTCATCCTGTGTTGCAATGCAGTGGGGGCTGGTATATGACACTGTAACAAACCAGCTATCAGAAGAGCAGGAACATCTTTCCTATCAAGTTGCATTGTACACAACTGCAGCAAAGGAAGTCAGAATGAGAACCTTAGGTGAGATGGCAGTAGAATAAACAAAGACTCAGTATCTAGAAAGTGCAAATTTTGCAAGAAATTTTTATCAAGTTTTAAGGTGTATTTCAATCTTAAAGTTTTTAAATAGAAAGAATAATTCTATCTTGTGTTTTATGTGCATTGGCATAAGCACAGACATTCCATCGTTTGAAAGGCTGACTTTATTACTGACTTTAGCAAGTTTTAGATACCAAAAGCCCAAAGGGGGGCTAGTCTACTCAGACCCAAAAGGATGGATTGTCCCATCTAGTTCCAGTTGCAGATCATCCACTAAGGACACCAAATCAATCTCTACTTCATAAGCAGACCTGAAGCCACACTGATCTGGATGAACAGCTCCACACAGACCTGGATCAGCAGTTTCCAACCTTGAATCTGTTGCACCAACTCCCAGAAAAGCCAGCCAGGATGGTCAGTGCTCAGGGATTTGGGGAGTTGTAGTCCAACAACCTCTAGGGACCAAGGTTGGGCACTACTGATCTCGATAATCCACCACACCACATCCATTATGTAATAGATTTTGTATTATTTATTTAAAATAAATAAACAAATAGCATACTAGCTTGAAATCTGATTTGGAATAGAAATGTTTTAAATAAGAAAGTATTAAAGTTAAAATGTCCAATGCTCAGAGGATTCTTGCAAAAAAGTTAGTAACCTGTGGGCTAGACAATGCAATTATTAGGTGGATTTGGAATTGGTTGAGTGACCGAACCCAAAGGGTATTCACCAATGGCTCCTCTTCATCCTGGAGAGAAGTGACTAGTGGGATGCCACAGGGGTCTGTCCTGGGCCCAGTGCTATTCAACATCTTTATCAATGACTTGGATGAGGAAATAGAGGATATGCTTATCAAGTTTGCAGATGACACCAAATTAGGAGGGGTAACTAATACCCCAGAGGATAGAATCACAATCCAAAATGACCTGAACAGATTAGAAAGTTGGGCCAAAACTAACAAAATGAATTTCAACAGGGAGAAATGTAGGATACTACACTTGGGCAGTAAAAATGAAATGCACAGACATAGGAAGGGTGACATCTGGCTTGATGGCATTACATGCGAAAGGGATCTAGGAGTCTTAGTGGACCACAAACTGAACATGAATCAGCAGTGTGATGCAGCAGCTAAAAATGTCAATGTGATTCTAGGCTGCATCAATAGGAGTATAGTGTCTAGATCAAGGGAAGTAATAGTGCCACTCTATTCTGCTTTGGTCAGACCTCACCTGGAATACTGTGTCCAGTTCTGGGCACCACAATTCAGGAAGGATACTGAGAAGCTGGAATGTGTCTAGAGGAGGGTGACCAGGGTGGTGGGAGGTCTGGAAGCCATGCTCTCTGAGGAGCGGCTTAGGGAGCTGGGCATGTTTAGTCTGGAGAAGAGAAGGTTGAGAGGGGACATGATAGCCATGTTTATATATTTGAAAGGATGTCATACTGAGGATGGAGCAAGCTTGTTTTCTGCTGCTCCAGAGACTAGGACATGGAGCAATGGGTTCAAACTACAGGAAAAGAGATTCCACCTAGCCATTAGGAATAACTTCCTGACAGTAAGAGCTGTTTGGAAGTGGAATACATTGCCTTTTAGTGTGGTGGAGTCTCCTTCTTTGGAGGTTTTTAAACAGAGGCTGGATGCTCATCTGTCAGGAATGATTTGATTGTATATTCCTGCATGGCAAGGTCTTGGACTAGATGGCCCTTGAGGTCTCTTCCAACTCTATGATTCTATGATTAACAAATCAGAGCACCACATATATGATTAACAAATCAGAGCATCAGTGTTGTACAACGCAGTACAAGTCATGGGTGTTTCCCATTCAACCATCCGCTGCAGCATACTGAAGAACTAATACGGGCACAGGTTAAGTAGGAGACTGTTACACTAGTCAGAATGGAAAAAACTTACCATAGCTTCTCCAACTTACAATCTGGATGTTTTAGAACCTCGTATAGCAGCTTCACTCCTGTGTCTTTAACTTCATTGTGAGACAGATTTAATTCTTTCAGACTCCGGCTTTCTTTGAAAACTTGAACAAGATCCCCACAACAAGCTGCTGTCAAAGAACATCGAGACACACTGTGGAGAACAGTCAGAGGACATCCACTAATGATAGATCAGGTATGAACAGAGGTCCAGAACAAGAATGAGCCATACGATTCAAATGGCTTGTAGTGAAAACTGATCAACTTTGGTGATATTTCCATGATTGAAATACTGAAGAGATGGTTAGATACGTCCTACTGAAAAGGCATCACTTACCTAAGCATCTTTAGTTTGCAGTTTGGATGTTTTAGTGCTGTACAAAGAACTTTCATTCCTTTGTCATCTATTTTATTGGAAGACAGATCTAACTTTTTCAGTCTCTGGTTTCTGCTGAGGACCTGGGCAAGATCCTCACAACATGCTCCTGTCAAATGACAACGAACCAACCTGAAGAGAACAGCCAAGAAGAAAAAAAAAGAAAAAAAAAGAAAAAGAAAAGGTGGAGGGGAGAATTGGTGATAAATGACCCAAAAGATCTGTAATGGATAAAATTAGGCAAGATTACCTCATAACATACAAAAATCATTTATCAGTAATAAATTAAGATATTTTATAAAGGAGGGGATGCCTATGTCTAGGGGTAATTCTGAGTGGTAGAGTTTGGAATAAAACTTTCAGAATTCATACAGTATATCCATATGGGAGATGGTGTTTTTCCCTTGAGATGTGGTAAGGGATGAAATAATTTTCCTTTAGGTTTTTTCTTGACAGCCCTGGCAAATAGTCTGGAACTTTTGATTAAATTTATAAAAATATGCTCTGGTATATTGCAGGGAGGCTTGCATTTTATCATGATCAAGAGCATTCAGTTCAGCGCATTTTCGTAATACAGTAGTCTCAAAGTTGAGGGGTGTGTGAATTTTTATGAGCCAATTCTATATTAGTTATTTCATGAATAAGTGTTTCTCTGGTCTTATCTTTAAGTTTTGTTTCCATCTTTTCCCCTCTGGGGAGAATTAATAATCTCCAGAGGACTGCTTTTAATGTGTCCCACAAAAGAGTTTCTGGGGTATCATCCTTCCTATTTTTCTTATAGAACAATTTGAGGGCTTCCTGAATTCATTTTTAAAACAGTCCTCTGTTAATAAATATGGGTTAAATCTCCAGATTTTGGTTTGTGGGACAGTTGGTTTGAGTTGCCAAATGAGGGATATTAATGAATGATCTGAGTAGAGAATAGGTTCTATAGAAGCGTCTGAGATGTCATGTATCAAAGATGGTGAAACAAAAAGGTAATCTATTCTGGAATATGCGGTATACATTGAAGTAAAAAGTGTAATTCCTATCTTGTGGATGAAGAGATCGCCATATATCTATTAAGCCATGGTTTTGAATGGAGATTTTTAGCCAAGAGGGTTGAAGTTTCTTTTGTGGGCAAAATGATTAATCTAAGTGGCAGTCCATTACTTTGTTTGTATCACCCCCAAATAATCACATCTCCAATGACCAGTGTCTGCAGAGTCTCCAGGAAGGATTGTATGAAAAGGACAAGAAGAACTACTGTAACTGTAGTTCTTCAAGTGGTCATCTGTGAATTCACACATAATAGGGTTTTATCCTGCACCTGTGCAGAGCAGTTCAGAAAGTCATTAGAAACCTCTCTTCAGTTTTTGGTGGTAGACCCACCCACCTTCCCCTGGCCTATATAGGCCCTCTCTTTGCCTGCCTCTTCAGTTCCAAACAGCTGCTAGAAAGCAGCATGTAGTTAAAGAAAAAAAGGTCAGGACAGAAGGGGGAGGATGGGCGGGATTGTGTGAATTCATAGATGACCACTCAAAGAACTACAGTGACAGGTAAGCAACCTGTCCTTCTTCTTCGTGGTCTCTGTGAATGCACACATAATAGGGTTGACTAGCAAGTTCATCTAGTGGAGGAGGGTGTCCTGCCTTTCCAATAAGAGTGACAGACCAGGGATTAATTAGAACAATCAACTTTATTAAACAAAGGAACGTGAACCTGTAGACTATGGGAGAAGTACTACTCCTTTCATTATGGCACCGGGTTGTCAGGTCTGTGGAGTATGGAAGAGAACAGTACTGCCCTTCCAAGCATAGCCTTGGAGTGAGACGCAGTGTCTATTTTATAAGTCCTTACAAATGTCAGAGGGGTCGCCCATATGGCCGCCCGACAAATGTCCTGAATAGGTACTCCTCTCAGGAAGGCCATCGAGGTGGAGGTAGCTCTTGTAGAGTGACTGTGGATCATCTGTGGAGTTTTCTGTCCCGAAAGCTGGTATGCTAAGTGAATTGTGGATGCTTTGTGAGAAGTTTTGCGAGGAGACAGAGTTCCCTTTCTGGTGACTGCCATAACATATGAAGAGTCGAGTCGACTTGCGGAAAGGAGCCGTTCTTTGAAGATAGAAGGCGAGAGCATAACTCACATCTAAGATGTGTAAGCAGCATTCTAAGTTAGAAGTGGGATTCCAGAAGAAGCATGGTAAAACAATGTCTTGGTTAAGGTGGAAGGACAATATCATCTTGGGCATAAATGTGATGTCAGGGCGGAGGACTACTTTGTCGTGATGAAACCTGATGTATGGTGGATCCATTCAGAGGGCGCAGAGTTCGCTCACTCTTTGAACCGAAGTAATTGCTACCAAAAAGGCTGTTTTCACAGAGAGGAGATGGAGGTCACACATGGCCATGGGTTCGAAGGGGGCCTTTGATAACGAGGTCAGCACTAGGTCTAGGCTCCAGGAGGGGGTCGGTCCTCTGACAGGTGGGTGAACGTTCTTGTAGCCTTTCAGGAAACTCTGGACTAGTGGATGTTTGAAGGGGGAAGGTTTTCCTTCCCTCTGGAAGTGCCATAAGATAGCCACCATGTATCCTCTGAGTGATGAGGTTGAGAGCCCTCTCCGTGACAGTGATGCAACGAAATCGAGTAGGTGAGGTATTCTGGCAGTGTCTGGTGTGAGAGCCTGGTTGGCTAGGAATGATTGGAATTTCAACCATTTATACTTGTAAGACTTGAGTGTGGATGGGCGCTATGCTGCCTCTATGATTGCTTGAGCCAGTTGGGAGAGAGCGTCTAAGGGGTGACCAGCCAGGCCGTTGGTTGGACGGGGCAAGGTCCGGGTGATTGACTTGCCCTCGATGTAGTGTTAGGAGATCTGGGTGGGTCGGTAGTCACCTGCAGCGTTGTTTCAACATCAGAAGGAGAGGAGCGAACCACACCTGCCATGGCCACCAGGGCATTATCGGGATGCATCTGGCTCCATCTTGTTGAAGTTTGGAGATTACCCTGGGTAGTAGCGGAAACAGTGGAAAGGCATAGAGGAGTGGGCCCCCCATTTGAATAGGAAGGCGTCCCCGAGTCTCCCACAGGACCACAGCCCCCTGGAATAGAAGGGCACTTGGTATTCATCTTGGAGGTGAAAAGGTCGATGGCTGGAGTTTCCCATGTGGCGATTAGGTCAGCTATCATGGTCTGATTCAGAGACCATTCATGGTTGCTGGTCCACATCCTTCAGGGAGGCATCCTTTGTGACTGACCTTGTGGGGTGCTGTTGTGTGGATTCCTACTTGGACATTGTTTGGGTCCATCCACCAGCAGAGGGCAATCAAGATGGGCCGGGGGATTGTCAGCCATCTGTTGGGGCCGTCCAGGAATGGTCAGTATTTTGAAATGAACCATGCTTGGAGCGGTTGCATCCTCAATCTGGCTAGTGGTGTCATGGCGGTTTGTCGATGCCATGTGTCCCAGTGTACGCTGGATAGTTTGTATGGTGACCCAGTGATTGTGGATGCAGAGGTTGGCCATTTCACATAGCACCTTGAACCTGTCGTCTGGAAGGTAGGCACCTCCTGTGGTGGAATCTATGGTGGCACCGATAAATTGAATGACTCGAGATGGCTGTAGGTGGGACTTTTCTCGGTTTACCATGAAACCAAAGTCTTCCAGTAGAGACAGGGTCAAATGAAGGTCTCGTGAAAGTTTTTTGGGTGTGTGGGCTGATAGGAGCCAGTCGTCTAGATAGGGGAAGACAGTTACTCCTCTCTGCCTGAGCCTTGCAACCACCACCACTACACATTTTGTAAGGACCCTTGGAGTGATACAAAGCCCGAAGGGAAGAACTCAAAGCGGAATGCATGAGAGCTGGCGGTAAAAGCTAGGTAACGCCTGTGGGATGTCGCAATAAAAATATGGAAGTATGCATCTTTGAGGTCCAGGGTGGCAAACCAGTCTCCTTTGTGCAAAAAGGGGAGGATAGTGGGAAGAGACACCATCTGAAACCGCTTGGGCTGTATGTAAGTATTGATGTCCCGGAGATCTAAAATAGGACGGAGTTCACTGTCCTTCTAGTCGACTAAGAAGTACTGGGAGAAGAAAGTACTTCTGATCTGGGCTGGCCCAATGGGTTCTATCGCCCCTTTGAGTAGCAGGTTGCGTATCTCTTCCATGAGTGGTGGAGATGGTGGAGTCACCCTTTAGACCCCTGGGGAGGAAGCTGCTCGAATTCTATAAAGTATCCTTTTTCTATAATGCTGAGGACCCAATGATCTGAGGTTATCTGGTGCCAAAGATCGAGAGCGGTGCCAAGTCGATCGGCTGGGGAGGTGGCAACAGGTGATGGTGGTGGTGTCCAGTCAAATGTGTTATTTGTTCATCTTTTTCTTTCCAAACTGGGCCTTCGACCGAAACGAAGGTTGGAACTTCCGGTGCGGTTGGTATGTAGCAGAGGTGGGTTGGGGTCATGCGAATGGGGGGCTGAATCGCCTCTTGTATGAGAAGTGGTAGCATCTGCCCATGAAGCGGGGCCTTTATGCCTGAGAAGCTGTCAGTAGACCAAACTTTTTTTGCTGTCATTCACATCTTCTGGGTATGCTCCAGTTTGGTATCAGTGTCAGCGTGGAACAGACCGAGTTCTTTGAAAGGCAAATCTTCAATCATGGAGTGTGCCATGTGGGACAACCCAGTGGACCTGGCAATGATCTTCCCTGTACAATCCCCAAGATGTTTTGCTGCTTGCCTCTGGTAACTTGCCAGCAATAGGCCCTCCTCTCCAAAAGAACTGACTATCCTTTGCTCATGTTCGGATAGATTTGCGATGTGCAGAGCCAGGGCGTCCCATAAGAATTTTTGGTAAGCGCCCATGCATGCTGTGTATGTGGTGATTTTCATGAGGAGGCATGCTGACAAGTAGAACTTGTGCCCTATGACGTCTAGTTTTTCCCCCTCTATCCATCAGGGTGGAGAGCAGTTCTTGGGAAGTCTGTGTTTGTGCAGCATCTACACCACAGAGTTTGGCTTAGGATGGTATGCTAACAAAGGGGCAGTGTCAGTGGATACCCTGTACAAGTAGTCCAGGTGACGAGATGTTGGTGGGATGGATGACGGCATTGCCCATGAGCCCTTCAGAACCTGTAGTAGATATGGGGATATGGCCATAGATGGAATGGTAGGAGAGCTTTGTTGGATGTCTTCAAAGATGGGATCATCCACGTGTTTCTCTTGTCGATCTATCTGTATACCTAAGGCGCATGCCATCCTTAGCATAAGGTCAGCAAAAGCTTTAACATCGTCAGAGGGTGACGGAGTGTCAGGGTTCACCCCTCTAGGAGTCGGTGAAAGTTTTGGGGTTGGTGACCGTGAGGGTGGGTCCGTCAAGGAAGTTGATGGGGTCCGAGATGGGAAGCACCTGTGCACTGTCTTATGAGGAACCTTCAGTGTGTGGTCATGTAATGGACACCTTGGTCGTTTAGCAGGTGGTGTTGGTGATTTTGCAGGGGTCCCAGTGCCCGGTGTCACTGTTTCCTCTGTGGAAAAGTTTGCAAAGCCGGTGATTTGGACCTAGATGATGAAGGATGAGTTGGACAGTCCACTTGTCGGCTTCCTTCTGAGGTGTGATGGGTCGGGGTAGGTGATTGCCCTTTGTTTGAGGGTGAGCGGTGACGCTTTCTGGTCGTTTGTGAACCCTTGATGTGCCTGATACCTCTGGGGTCATACTGTCCTGGGCTGCCACAGTCCCGCGTTTGTCTAGAGTAGGTATCAGATGATCAATGGTAATGGTGTCGGGAAGACGAGGGATCACTGTAATATCGGTACCTGGGATCCTGGACCCAGTAGCCATAAGGTTCCCTGTAGTACTGGCGATAGGCATGGTATAGACACTCCTGGTTCCAATACCAATCATCATCAGAAAAGGAGTTAGGGTCCAATGAGTAGAAGTCATATGTGACCGGTGAATGAGACCAATGCGGCAAGAGAGAGTGGCGGGGTGAATAGGACCGTTGCCGAGATCAGGACTGATGACGGGATCGAGAGCAGTCCTGCGATCGTGGTGTATGGAGTAATGACTGGGATTGTGAACTTGATCTGCTGTGCCCTTTCTGATGTGATGAAGAGCTTGAGCAGGAATGGTGTGCATGGCTCTGGTCTCGGGATGGTGATTGGGATGCCAAGTGGGACTGTCGAGACGGAGAACGGGACCATCGGTGAGGATCGATGTCTGCTGATACGGGGGAGACTTGAACGATCCAAACTTCTGGGGAGGACTCCCTGACTTCCCCATCAGATACCGACTCGGTTCTGTGCACTGTACATCTTGTTAGCATCACTTCCTCACCCAAGTCGCTGGATCGGCATGTAGGGAGCTTGATTCAGAGAGGGGAGACCACCTGTGACCTAACCGCAATGGGTTCCCTTCATCCGTGTACGGGAGACCCTGTGTGGGGTTCATCTACACCATCCTTCACCCTCTCTGTGGTTGTGGACTTTTGTCAGAGTGGTCTGCTTTCTCTGTTCTGCGAGTGGCGTCCGAGGGTACCGTAGTTAAGTTTTTCCCCGAGCCTGAGGGGGAGGTCAAACGGACAGCTTTTTGCTTCTCCTTAGGAGAAGCTTGGGTATTACTCTTAGGGACAGCGTGAGGGACAGTATTGGTGGCAGTACCTGAGTCTCGGTCCCAAGACTTCTTAGAAGAGGTGTGGGTGGTGGTATCGTGACGGTGGTCTTTATTCTTTTTTGGTTTTGAGGCTGTAGAGGAGCGGTCTCATTCGCGTTAAAGGACCGTCTTCTCTGTTCACCTCGGTATTGTGGTGGAGTGGTCCCGATCTGCTGAAGATACCATTGGTGGTGTTGTCTTTCTGGTGGGCTTTGGAACTGAAGAAGAAGCTGACAAAACATGCTTGTAAAGTTGTGCCTTCAGCTGCTTATCTTTATTTTGGTGGGTTTGATGGGTGAAAGCCTTGCAGTGCCTGCAGGAGTGGACATTGTGGCTTTTACCCAAACATAGTAGACACTTTGAGTGCCCGTCAGATTCGGGCATCTTCGCAGTGCAAACTGAACAGGATTTAAAGAAACCCATGGGGGACGTAGAAGCCATGCCTCCGGGAGGGTCATACGGTACCATGAGGATAGTCCAGTAGAAAGGTCCAACAGTCCAGGTCAAAACGAGTAGATGTCAAGATTTTCCAGTCCAAAAAACAAAGAGGGTAGAAGCAATCCAAGAAGTCAAGAAGAGAGAGAAGCAATGAGGTTCCTATGCTGCTAGCGTGGTAGAAAAAAAGGATCTGAAGAGGCAGGCAAGGAGGGGGCCTATATAGGCCAGGGGAAAGTGGGTGGGGCTACCGCCAAAAATTAAAGAGAGGTTTCTAACGACTTTCTGAACTGCTCTGCGCAGGCATAGGATAAAACCCTATTATGTGTGCATTCACAGAGACCACGAAGAAGAACCTGCTGGTCATTGTTGAGGGAGTAAAAAGTGGCTAGAGTAAGAGGTTTTTTAAAAAGTGTGTTATGAAGGATCAGGGTCCCTAATTATTTTTTCAACATTATTTGGGCACAGATTATTTATAAGGATAGCAACCCCTCTGGATTTCTTAGAATCTCCTGATGTGAATTGTAATGGGAATAAAGATTGGTTTAAAATGGGTGCTGTTCCCTTTCTGTGAGTTTCCTGCAGAAAGGCAATTGAAGGTTTAACTTTATTTTGAGTAATTAGTAATGCGAGATCTCATCGGTGCTGATCCTAGGCCTCTTACATTTAGTGAGGTAAACTTAATCTTATCTAGGGGAATAGTGAGGGCACTGCAAAGAGAATGAGCTTCTCAAGATCGAGCTGGTATGAAAAGTGATACTTGAATTGTATATGTCTGCAAGAGCAAAAAAAAAAAAAAGCCTTGTAGTTAGGGTGGAGAAACTAGCACATGCACAATAGAAGAGAAAGTGCTTGTGATATTGACCTAAAAAGTAATATTGTAACATTTAACATTGAACCACCATGAGGGAGAAGAGCTGAAATATATTCCAGCCTTCAGTTGGTACAGTATTTACAGCTACCAACCACCTCCAGCAATGCAGGGTGGGGGGATCACTTCATTAAAGAGAAGTAAATAAAACTAGGACAAGTTCTTACCACAAAGTCCAGTAAAAGTAAAATAGGATTGGAGTGTGGGAGTGTTTAGCAGTACTGAAATCATCACAGCAGCATGGGGAGGGGTTTGTCTCTCAGGGACACTCAGGGGCTGTGGTCAAGAAGAGAAGACGGGAGAGATAATGGGGGATAACAAATGGGAGAAATGGATGGAGAAACCTGATCATGTGAGGATGTGTCAATGTGTCAGCAATCAGCAGTTTCAAGGTCCCCATCCAACTGTAACTTTGCATTCCTGTCGAGCTTGCTTGCATATTAGTAAAGATTGCTATACTTAAGGAAGAGCAAAGCATAAGGCAGCAAGCTTTCTCCTCGCCCCCACATCTCACGCTGTGTCCCCATAAGCTTCAAGAAATCCCATTTGCAGATAGGGCAATGTTTAGGAACTATCAGGGGGTATTGTAAGGGATGGGGAAAAACAATGATAGGTGCCTAGAGGTGGTAGTTGATAAGGGGAGGGGTACAGGGGCAGCTTATCTCGTGGCTAGCGGTTTCAAGACTAGCAGTTTGAAGGACCCCCACCCCACCTCCCATAGCAGTAGGTAATCAATTGGAGCTCTTGTACATGAGTAGAAATAATCTACAATAAAATATCCTTCCAACCCCGCCCCCCCAGCCCACTTCCCAAAGCCCATCTGTTTCAAGAAACCCCTTTTGCAGAAAAGAAATATTTCACACCAAAACTGTTGCTGGTTCCTGAGGGGAAGGTGGAGATGATGAAGAAAAAGATGGCAATGTCGCCAAAAGTCTCCAGGAGCCAGCAAAGTTTAGTACATAAAAAACACTAATAAATCATTAAATTCAGCCCAAACTGTGGTCAGACGGTCATATGTAAACTGACCATTCATATTCTAATCAGGCTTGTGGCTAGAGTAGATGTTTTCTGGCTTTTTAGTTTTCTTTCATCGCACAATTTCCCAGGCAGAGGTTCCAGAGTGATCTGTTGTGTGGGTATGAGAGAAGTTCATCTTTCTTATGTCGCATTCTACATCTTTGGTACTATAACATCCAGTGCTTCACAAATCTCCAGTATCCGGAGTTGATTGTTTGCAATAATCTTTTCCTTTCCTAATGATAAGCTTGAAAGCGAAACCTCAGCGGTACTTGGTTCCCTCTTTCCTTAGCACAGCTGTAAAGGTTGAAAGAGTCTCTTTTTCCTAAGGGTTTCTGGAGACAGGTCCTGGAATACTTGCACTTTGTTGTCTTGATAGGTGAGGTCAGAAATGGAAGACAGAGTTGTTAGTTCCCAGGTTTTCATTTTATAGTGTGTGAATTTTATGATATCTTGGGGTAGTGTTCTGTTTTTCTGACTTGTCATTATCGAGTGGTGAATCCATTCAATATCTGAATCTTGGAGGTGGAGATCAGGGCAGATATCATTTATCCAGGTAAGTATGGTTGTTAATAAGGCATCCAGCCCTACTGATTCTGGGGTCCCCCTCAGATGGATATTTCCACAATGATCCCGATTCTCCAGGTCGTCCACCTTGTTATAGTAAGTATTCCTGGGACTGTTCCAGCTTATGGAGTCTGCCGCCATGAGAGATGCCTTGTTGTAAGGCTTCCTGTACTGTTTCCTCAATATCTCTGATGTGTGAAGTTAGAACAGAGAGTTTTGAATTCAAAGGTTCAAGGGCAGAAGTAAGCACAGAAGTCTAGTCTTTTTTGTAAATCCTGGACCAATGTCTCCCGAAGTTGTTCCAGTGGTGCAGGGAGCAATGCATCAGGTTCAAGTTGTTGAGCTGGGTCTGAAGCCCTGTGTCTCTTGTTTGATTTTCGTGGTATGGCGGCTTTGTCTGTTACATCCAGATCTTGTGAGTCAAGTTTAGGTTCTTTAGCAGACGTGAAAAAGTCTTAGATCAATTGATCTAGCAGCCTTTTAAAAGTGTGCATTTGCGATCACTATTAGAATTGCAATGATCTGAGAAATAGTAACTCCAATATAATATTTTTGTGGAGATCAATGTCCTCTTAAGATTTGTGTCAGCCATCTTAGCCAGATGGCCATGCCCCCTCCCCTCCTTTGGTTTATACATTAATCCAGCTTTGGTATTTGGAGATCCCTGGTTTACTTACAACTGTGTAGATGGCCACACTAAGCCAAATTATTAAATATAGCCAATTATTTGATATTCCAAGATGGGGGCTATCAGGGTAGGTAGCAAGTAGGTGCCTTGGGGTTCTGTCCTAGGACTAGTTTTACCATCTTTGTCAGTGACTTAGATGATAGAATAGAAGACATGCTTACCAAATTTGCAGATGACCCCGAATTGGGCGAGGGGTGGCTAATACACCAGAAGACAGGATCAGAATTCTAAACGATCTTGACAGATTGGAAAGCTGGGCCAATACTAATAAAATGAATTTCAATGTGGATAAATGTGAGATACTATATGTAGCAGGGAAAATGAAATGTACAACTTCAGGATGGGTGATGACTGGCTTGAAAGCACTACATATGAAAAGGATCTAGGGTTTGTAGTAGACAATAGGCTAAACATGACTCAATAGTGTGATGTGGTGGTTCTGGGCACAATAGTTGAAGAAGGATATCAACAAGTTGGTATGTATCCCGGGAAGGATGACCAAGTTGATCAAAGGACTGGAAACCAGGCCTTATGAGGGAGTTGGGTTTGTTTAGCATAGAGAAGACAGAGGTGACATAATAGCTACCTTTAAATATCTGAAGGTATGGCATCTGGAAGAAGGAGTGAGTTTGTTTTCTGCTGGTGCAGAGACTACAATATTATCCAATGGGTTCAAATTACAAAACAAACAAACAAATCCAGATTCCACCCAAACAGAAGGATGAATGTCTTTACTGTCAGAGCTGTTTGAGAGTGAAATATACTAAAGAGATGTTGGGTGGGCATCTTTCAGGCACGCTTTAGTTGTATATTCCTGAATGGCAGGTGGTTGGACTAGATGCGCCTTGCAGTACCTCCCAACTCTATGAAATTCTATAGCAGCCACTCCTCTCCCATAAGTTATTGAAAGATTAGAATTGCCTCAAGTTAGCACATATGGTCACCGTCTTAAATTTGCCTACTTGGGCAACAGAAGCTGTGGGAGAAAGCAGAGGTGTTTAGTCTCTGTAGTCTACAGACGGGATGATTCAGACTCTCACACAGAAGCTTCACTCTTGTGACTTTTATTTCATTGTAAGACAGATTTAATTCTTTCAGCCTCTGGTTTTCACTGAGAACTTGGACAAGATCTGCTATAACAAGTTGCCGACAAGTAGCAGTGATCTAGACTGCAGTCAGAAAAGAAGGCAGTCACAGTGGAGTTATGGAGAGGGGTGTAAAATGAAGCACGGCATTATCATTTTTGAGGCCTTCTTCTTCTTGGCACACAATAAATATACGGTAGAGAGCAAGTGTACAACTCCAAATGGCTTACCACATAGTAACTTCAATGATAATATGTGTTGCAAGAATTTGCATATACTTAATACTCACTGACATTATTGTTTTTGCCCCTTCAGGTTGTTTCTGACTTATGATGACTCAGATGAACCTATCAGAGGGTTCATCTTGATAATTTTTGTTCAGATGACATTGCCTTCATCTGAGGCTGAGAGTGTGTGACTTGCCCAAGCTCACCCCAGTGAGTTTCCATGGCTAGTGAAGATTCAAACCCTGGTCTCCAGAGTTTGGTCTCATAGTCCAATGCTCAAACCACAACACCAAACCTAACAACTTATAAATATGTCATCTTTCATCAAACTAGGAAGCCAAGACCCCTGAAAATTTTGAGAACATTTATTGAAATAAAAATGTTAAGTATCTTTTGGGTGTGCCAAAATGGTTGCCAAAAAAAGAAAATGAAAAGAAAACTCATATTTCAAGAAGAGGTTTCAAATCTGCCTCAGCCATTTTGTAATTGATTTTGTTTTATTTATTTTAAATGAATAAATAAGTAAATGGCATAACAGCTTGAAAACTGATTTGGTATAGAAATGTTTTAAATAAAGGAAGCATTAAAGTTCATATGAGCAATGCTCAGAGGACTAACAAATCAGAATTTCAAGTATATAATATACTACTGTACAACTCAGTACAAGTCATGGATGTTTCCCATTCAACCATCCACTGAAGCATATTGAAGAACTAATATGAACACAAGTTAAGTAGGAGACTGTTACACTAGTCAGAATGGAAAGAACTTACCATAGCTTCTCCAACTTACAATCTGGATGTTTTAAACTCTCACATAGCAGCTTCAATCCTGTGTTTTGTATTTCATTGTCAGACAGATTTAATTCTTTAAGACTCTGGCTTTTCCTGAGAACTTGGGCAAGATCCCCACAACAATCTGCTGTCAAATTACAGAGTGACACCCTGTGGAAAACAGAGTATATCCACCAGTCATAGATCAAGTATGAACTGAGTTCCAGAACAAGAATGAGCCACAGGATTCAAATGTTGTGTAGTGAAAACTGATCAGTTATATTTCCACAATTTAAATGGTGAGGAGATGGTTAAAGATGTCCTACCAAACAGACACCCTAACAACTTACCTAAGCTTCTTTAGTTTGCAGTTTGGGTGTTTTAGACCTATACAAAGAACTTTCATTCCTTTGTCCTCAATTTTATTGGAAGAGAGATGTAACTCTTTGAGACTCCGGTTTCCACTGAGGACATGAGCAAGATCACCACTACAAGCTTCTGTCAAATGACAATGAGTCAGCCTGAAGACAATAGCCAAAAAAAGATTCAGCTATGAATCAGTTATGAACAGAGATTCAGCCAAAATGATGGCCTATATGATTGAAAAGATAGGTAATGGATACAGTTAAGCAAGATTGCCACGTAACATGCAAAAATCATTTATCAATAATAAATCCCTTTCAAATACATACAGTTGCTCAAAAACAAGTCATGTTAAAATAGTCTTACTGTCAGGGGATGATAGGACACTCAATCCCTGGCAGAAGCCAAAAAATATCTCAGCAGACTTAGTAGCAACCCGTTCCCAAGAATACTCACACACAGAGTGTTTTGACATCCAAATAAACAGGAGGAACTTTTATCTTCAAGTTCAAGCAGTTGCAATATTTACAGATATATACACTCAACAGACAAACTGCTTTGCCAGACATCCAAGAATTGTAAGAAGAGAATGAGCTCTGAACTGAGCCTTCTTTTATACACATTTACAGGCATTGACTTACTCAACCAAATGGGTGCATTATATCAGATCTTGCACTCCAGAAGCTCTCCTGAGGCTATGCCCTCTAGTAACCCTCTTGTGTAGCTGTGGCTCCAAGGCTAGCATGACTTGGCAGTTCCTTGGCCTCAGCCATCATGACTCAGCACTTGTTTGGCCATTTTCTCTGGAGTTCAGTTTCTAACTCCTGACAATCCCCTCCAAAATGGTCAAACTACTGCACAGGACACATGTTATCACCACAACACAAAATCATCAACATACAGTGTTAGACATCATTCGTCTTCCGGTTGACCTTCCATTTTGACACCTTTTACTTTACACTCTAGTAACAAGGCTCACCCTCTTTGCCAACTCATCATGGCTTCCTGTTGGAAGGGCTTTTGTGAGCAGGTCTGCAACATTGTCATCAGATGGACAGTACCTCAGACACAAAACACCTTCTTGTATTAACTGCCTCATGTTTTGGTAGTGTACCACAATGTATTTTGTTCTACACTTCAGGTTCTCTGCTTCTGCCATCGCTATGCAGGCTTGTGAGTCCTCATGTACTTCAACAGGCATTTGGCATGGTTCTTCAAAGTCTGATAGTATTTGCCTTAGTCACTGTATCTCACTTGCCATCTCAGACAAGGTGGCAAATTCAGCTTCAGTTTTACTTATGGCCACACAATTCTGCTTTCTGGATCTCCATACTATGGGGCTCTCTGCATATCTGACCATCAACCCGGTCACAGACTTCCTGTCAGAAGTTTCTGCTGCAAAAGAGCTGTCTACATAACACTCAAGGGTCACCTGGCTTCCTACTAGCTTCAAACATATGTCCCTGGTCCCATTGAGATATCTAATTACCCTCTTCAGGGCTTTCTAATGCACCCTCCTAGGTTTGGAGACCCTCCTACTAAGCACCCCAACAGCAAAACCTATGTCAGGCCTTGTGTTATTGGCGATGAACAACGAACTGCCAATTACTGAGTGGTACAAATCTGGCCTTTCAAAACACTTTTCTGCCTCTAAGGTCACCAAATCTGTGGTCATGGGGGTTTCGGCTACCTTGGCCTCACTTAGCCCACAATTGACTACAAGACTGTCTATCTTTTTCCTCTGGCTCAGGAAAAC
Source organism: Gambelia wislizenii (assembly GCA_030847615.1). Taxonomy (NCBI): domain Eukaryota; kingdom Metazoa; phylum Chordata; class Lepidosauria; order Squamata; family Crotaphytidae; genus Gambelia; species Gambelia wislizenii. The sequence continues at coordinate 345,120,222 of JAUMIR010000001.1, forward strand.
CTCACCAAGACCTGTTCTCTCTACTTCTACACCTAAATAATACTTTAGGCTGCCTAGGTCCTTCAGCTTGAACCATCTTTCCAACTCCACCTGCACTTGCTTCACATCATTGGCACTCTTTGCCGCCACACAAAGGTCATCCACATAAATCACTAACCTCTGCTGCAGAGAGTTGGCTGAAACTTAACTGTTTCACAGCCAATTAGCCAAAAACACTGAAACCTAAAGAGTTGTACCTTGTCTAATCTGAGATCAATCACTGGGCTCATAACCATTGTCAGGGGATGATAGGACACTCAGTCCCCAGCAGATGCCAAAAAATATCTCAGCAGACTTAGCAGCAACCCGTTCCCAAGAATACTCACACACAGAGTGTTTTGATGTCCAAATAAACAGGAGGCACTTTTATCTTCAAGTTCAAGCAGTTGCAATATTATACTGTGAACCCCTGCTGGGGAGGATATATCAATTTGTGTATTTGAATGGCTAGTTTCTAGATGGAGATATGCAAGGAAGGTTAGTGTCTGTTTGGCTAATGGTCCATTATCTGCTGGAAATCTGCCTGTCCCTGGGTGGAGTTCATTTGCAAGTGTTGAGTTTTGATTTTTAGTGTTTTTCAGGACTGGCAGCCAGATTTTGTTTACTTTAAGGGTTTCTTCTTTCCTGTTGAAGTTGTCCAGGTGTTTGTGGATTTCAATAGCTTCTCTGTGCATTCTGACATGATAGCTGTTGGCCTGGTCAGAATGTTGGTGTTATTAAATAATATTTTGTGTCCAGGTTGGTTTATAACATGTTCTGCTACTGCTGCTTTTTCTGGTTGGCCCAGTCTGCAGTGTCTCTCATCAAATACACAAATTTACATATCCTCCCCAACAGGTGTTCACAGCATATAAAACCCACACACACTCCTACCCAACCATTCTCTGAAGATGCCAGCCACAGATGCAGGCAAAATGTCAGAAGTAAACTCTTCCAGAACACGGCCTCACAACCTGGAAAAAACCCAAGGAAAATCTATGGATGCTGGCCGTGAAAGCCTTAGTCTTAACTCTTTTTTAAAAATAGTTACAAGTGTGGTAGATCAAGGAATGGTGTGGGTTTGGCATATCTTGGTTGCAGTAAGGCTTTTGACATGTTCCCCCATGATATTCTTGCAGCAGGCTGGAGAACTGTGGGGTAGACAGTACTAAGTACTAAGGTTAGGTGGATTCATAACTAGTTGAATCAGATCAAACCAGAGAGGGCTCCCCAAAGGTTGCTCTTCATCCTGGAGAGAAGCGACTAGTGAGGTGGCTTAGGGTCCTGTCCTGGGCCTGCTGTTACTATCTTTGTCAATGACTTAGAAAGATGATGGAATAGAAAACATGCTTACCAAATTTGCATATGACACCAAATTGAGAGAGGGGTAGCTAATACACCAGAGGACAGGATCAGAATTCTCAATGAATCTCGACAGATTGGAGAGCGGGGCTAATGCTAACAAAATGAATTTCAGCAGGGATAAATGTAAGGTACTACATCTAGGCAGAAAAATGGCATGCACAAATACAGGATGGGTGATGATTGGCTTGAAAGCACAACATGTGAAAAGGATCTAGGGGTCATAGTAGATGACAGGCTAAATATGAGTCAACAGTGTGATATAGTTGACAAAAAAGCCAATGCAATTCTGGGCTGTAGCGACAGCAGCATGGTGTCCAGATTGAAGGAAGTAGTAGTGCCACTCTATTCTGCTTTGCTCAAACTTCACCTGGAGTAATAATCCAGTTCTGGGTACCATAGTTCAAGAAGGATATCAACAAGCTGGAACATATCCAGAGAAGGGTAACCAAGCTGATCAAAGGCCTGGGAACCAAGCCTTATGAGGAACTTGTCTACATTAGTGAGAAACCCCTGAATGTCCTCTGAATCTGGCCCAATAATGCCACATGACGTGGCCTTTCCCCCAAATCTAGATTTAGATCTGTATAATTTTCCACATACCCTGTTCATTTTTAATCTTGCACATTTAAGTTTAAAATGTCCTTCCTTTTAAAAAAATTCCCCCAAATTCCCTTCATCATGGGACCTAATTCTCCTATTGTTCTTATCCTTTTATTATTATGCATTATTCTTCATATTTTATTATTATTATTATTATTATTATTAATATCTCATTCTCTGTCTCACCCTATCGATTACCTGCTCTTTTTTCTTTATTCTATAATCTATCTATCTATCTATCTATCTATTTCCTATTCTTCAGTTTACTCTGGGTTTATGTAGTCTAAAGCTGGTTGCCATATTTGAAAAAATATTTCTTTTGATTTGTTTTCTACATATAAGTGAGCTGCTCCATCTCTGACACTTCCAATAATTTTTCTATCCATTCTTCTTCAGTTGGGATTGACTCCTCCAATGTCTGGCATAGGCTATTCTTGCCATTGTTATCATATACCATAACAATCTTCTTATTCTTTCATTCAGGATTGTACTGTTATTGAATATGCCCAATAAAAACAACTCCGGAGATAACTCAATTTTGCTTTTTATTATATTCTGTATCTTAGAACTAATAATACACCAGAATTTTTTTAGCTCTTGTGCACTCCCACCATTGATAGTATAAGGTACCTCTTTTCTTATGACATTTCCAACAGCTGTCGGAATCCTTACCTGTAATTTTTGCTATTCTCACTGGGGACAGATACCATCTACATATTACTTCTAATGCATTTTCTTGAAGGTTATACAATCTCATATATTTACTAGTTCTGCTCCATACTTCTTCCCAATCCTCTAATCTAATACTATGGCCGATATCTCCTACCCAGGAAGCCAAGTGTTTTAAAATACACTTTAAAAACAAATCTTTCTGCTTCACTGGGGGTGGGTGGGGGTGGAATCCAAATGCAGATTCGAACTCCAGTGTGGCACTTCAATCCAGGCCAGAGCAGTCTGAATTTCACAAGCCACAGCTCTGGGCCAAAGTAGTCTGAATTTCATCTGGATTTTTACACCACCATGCCCTGGGTAGTTAAACACTTATAGAGTTGGGTTTGTTTAGCACAGAGAAGAGAAGAGAGTGGTGAGATGATAGCTAAATATCTGAAGGATGTCACGTGGAGAGATTTCCCCAGCATCGGCAGGTGAGTGACTGGGAATCTACGGCCCTTCGATGCGAGGGGCAAGAAGTCTATTTAGTAGGAGCATCGGCCTTCAAGGCTTTCTTCAAAACCGAACGGGCAGCCACCTCTGTCTGTGCACGTTTCAGCGTGGATGGATCCTGGGAATCAGTGCAAGAGTCCTTCACAATAGAAGAGTGGACATCTGCCTCACCTGTACGTGCTTTGAGGTTCATGACTTCGGGGTCAGCTAGATGGGAGAATTAAGTCTGGAAAAGATTGCCTTAGCTCCCTTTCGCTCCAGTGCTCATTTGCGCCCACGATTTTGTTCAAAATTGGTCGAATTGAAAAAGTAGTGATTTTGCTGTTCACACAGCTGGGGGGGAATCACTTCACGGCCTGGCGATCGGGCCACAGGTGGACAGCCCAATGGCCCCAATGCTGGGGGGGTTCAGAAAGGGGTGCCCGAATTGGTTGGTGGCCTCGTGATTGCCTGAAAACACAGCAACGGAGTATGCCCAAACCCTCTTGGGTCGGAGTCCACACCATGATGGGGGGCTCATTGAAGGTCCAAAGACCCGGCAGCCATGCAGCTGCACCACTCCCAAGGCCTCTAGAGCTGGAGTCCACAGCACAGGGGGACATGGCTGAAGGCCCAAAGAACTCCCCGGCAAGGTGGCCATGCCATCTGAAAAAAACAGTGGCAGACTCACCGCTCGAGAGCGGAACAGTGGGGCGCTGTGTGGCGGAAGGACCAACAACCTCACAGCCATGCCACTCCCAAGGCCTCTAGGGCTGGAGTCCACAGTGTGGGGGGTATGGCCAAAGGCCCAAAGAACTCCCCGGCAAGGTGGCTGTGTCATCTGAAAAAAACAGCAGCAGACTCGCTGCTTGAGAGTGGAGCGGTGGGGGTGTGTGCATGGCTGAAGGCCCAACAACCTCACAGCCACACCACTACCAAGGCCTCTAGGGCCAGAGTCATAGAATCATAGAATCATAGAATTGCAGAGTTGGAAGAGACCACAAGGGCCATCTAGTCCAACTCCCTGCCACGCAGGAAATCACGATCAAAGCATCCCTGACAGATGGCCATCCAGCCTCTGTTTAAAGACCTCCAAGGAAGGAGACCCCACCACGTTCTGAGGGAGTGTGTTCCACTGCTGAACAGCTCTTACTGTCAAAAAGTTTCTCCTAATGTTGAGGTGGAATCTCTGTTCCTGGAGCTTGCATCCATTGCTCTGTGTTCCAGTCTCTGGAGCAGCAGAAAACAAGTCTGCTCCATCGTCAATGTGACACCCCTTCAAATACTTAAACAGGGCTATCATATCTCTTCTTAATCATCTTTTTTCCAGGCTAAACATACCCAGCTCCCTAAGTCTCTCCTCATAATGCATCGTTTCCAGACCTTTCACCATTTTAGTCACGCTTCTCTGGACACACTCCAATTTGTCAATATCCTTTTTGAATTGTGGTGCCCAGAACTGGACACAGTATTTCAGGTGAGGTCTGACCAAGGCAGAATAGAACGTCACTATCACTTCCCTTGATCTAGACACTATACTTCTATTGATGCAGCCCAAAATCGTATTGGCCTTTTTAGCTGCTGCATCACACTGTTGACTCATGTTCAACTTGTGGTCTACTAGGACTCCTAGATCCCTTTCGCACGTAAACTCATTCAGCCAGGTATCTCCCATCCTATATCTATGCATTTAGTTTTTCTACCCTAAGTGCAGTACCTTACATTTCTCCGTATTGAATTTCATTTTGTTAGCTTTGGCCCAGCTTTCCAGTCTATTCAAGTCATTTTGAATTTTGATCCTGTCATCTAGGGTATTAGCTACTCCTCCTAATTTGGTGTCATCTGCAAATTTGATAAGCATGCCCTCTATTCCATCATCCAAGTCATTGATAAAGATGTTGAATAGCACTGGGCCCAGGACAGAACCCTGTGGCACCCCACTGGTCACATCTTTTCAAGATGAAGAGGAGCCACTGCTGAGCACCCTTTGGGTTCGGCCAGTCAACCAATTACAAATCCATTTAACAGTTAACTTGTCTAGCCCACATTTTAAAAGATTGTTTGCAAGAATGTCATGGGGAACCTTGTCAAAGGCCTTACGGAAATCAAGGTATGCGATATCCACAGCGTTCCCTTCATCTACCAAGCTGGTCATTTTATCAAAAAAAGAGATCAGATTAGTCTGGCATGACTTGTTTCTCTGAAACCCATGTTGACTTTTTTTGTGATTATGGCATTGCCTTCTAAATGTTCACAGACTCTCTGTTTAATGATCTGCTCTAGAATCTTCCCTGGTATTGATGTCAGACTAACTGGATGATAATTGTTGGGATCCTACTTTTCCCCCTTTTTGAAAATGGGGACAACGTTTGCCCTCCTCGAGTCTGCTGGGACTTCTCCTTTTTTTCCAGGAGTTCTCAAAGATTATTGCCAATGGCTCTGAGATCACATTTGCCAGCTCTTTTAATACTCTTGGATGCAGTTCATCTGTTCCTGGAGATTTAAATTCATTTAGATTAAGAAGGTATTCCTCTACTGCCTTCTGCAGCATAGAGAGCAGAGCAGTGGGGGGGGGTGCATGGCTGAAGGCCCAACAGCCCCACAGCCATGCTGTTGCGCCACTCGAAAGAGTCCCAAAGATGTAAGGCCTCCTGGGCTGGAGACTGTGGAGTGACCTAGTGGAGTTGTGAGGGGGGGGGGTTTGAGGTGGCTGAATAATTATTTGCTATAAGAGCTGTTTGAGAGTGGAATATACTAGACAGAGGTTCATGGGCATCTTTCAGGCATGCTTTAGTTGTATATTTCTGGATGGCACGTGGTTGGACTAGATGCTCCTTGTGGTATCTTCCAACTGTATGATTCTGTGATTCTATAGCAGCCATTCCCTCCCTTAATTTCTTTAAATATTATAATTGCCTCAAGCTAGCACTTATGGGTCCTGTCTACACGATGAAAGTGACACTATTTATTTGAAAAATCGGGAATCTGTACAGAGCACCGTTTGAATAAATACGTGTCATTCAGAGGGGGTGTGGCAAAACTCACCTTTTACTCCATGTCCAGAGGATCTGGGGCTTTGCAACTACAGCATGCATGAAAGATGCCCACCAGCCTCTGTTCAGTATATTCCACTCTCAAACACCTCTTACAATGCAGAGAAAAGAAGAGAGAGGTGACATGATAGCTAAGTATCTGAAGGGATGTCATGTAGAAGATGGAGTGAGATTGTTTTCTGCTGCTCCAGAGACTAGAATATGATCTAAGTGATTGATATTACCAGAAAACAGATTCCACCTAAAAAGGAGGATGAACTTCTTCATTGTAAGAAGTGTTTGAGAGTGGAATATACTGAACAGAGGCTGGTGGGCATCTTTCATGCATGCTCTAATTGCATATTCCTGGATGTCAGGTGATTGGAGTAGCTGCTTCTTGTGGTCTCTTCCAACTCTATGATTCTATGATTCTATAGCAGCCACCCCTCTCCCACCATTTATTGAAAGATTAGAATTGTCTCAAGCTAGCATGCATGGTTGCGTTCTTAAATTTGCCTACTTGGGCAATAGAAGCTGCTAGACAAAGCAGAGGTGTTTTGGCAACAACAATGAAAAAGAAAGAACAGTAACTTACCCTAGTTTCTCTAGTCTACAGACTGGGTTATTCAGACTTTCACAAAGAAGCTTCACTCCTGTGTCTTTTATTTCATTGTAAGACAGACTTAATACTTTCAGCCTCTGGTTTTCACTGAGAACTTGGGCCAGATCTTCATAACAAGCTCCTGTCAAGTTGCATTCAACCAGACTGCAGTCAGAAAAGAAGCCAGTCACAGAGGAATTATGGAGAGAAGTGCAAAAATGAAACACAAGACTATCTTTTTTGAGGCATTGTTGTTCTTGATATGCAATGAATATATGGTAGAGAGGAAAAAATGTGTATTCTTACTCTGTATCTTCCTCTGTTACCAGCCTCATCATATTGCATGTTTTGAGGAACAACATAATCCCATGAACAATCAAGAAAAGCAGAGATCTAAGTGATTCCATGGATGCAAGAGACTCGCCCATGTAGAATTTATCCATCACCATTTACAGGGTGATTAGAACTATAATATATTCATTGTACCCAGAACAGAAATGCCTAGATGTGGTTAATGGTTCAAAGATTTTGTAGTTAATCTGACTGTCCATTTAAACAAAGATCCTCTCTTTGGATACATTTCCACAAATAATAATTGTGCCATATGTGTACATACCATTCAAGGTTATTGTTCAGAATTAAAACTTAGAAGACAAACAGTAAAGTAAAAGCATATTGTAATCTATAAAATCTGGCAGGATTCAATACTATTGGTTATCCATCATCCCCTGACCTCCTCTTCCCAAACAAGCATCCATCCCATTTTTCTCAAGCTCGCTATGGAGCTGGAAGCTTATCTCTCCATTCTCATTACAACCATTATAACTCCCCTCCACAATTGGCAAAGAACACTTGTTAACAAGCACAAAGAAATGAAAACACAATTAACAGCAAAGTTACATGAAAACATTGAAATTGGCAGGAACAGATCAAATCTGGGACAAATCCTGACAGTTTTACAATAAAACAAGCAAAGAAACACTGGTTCCTACCAAAGGTGTACAATCTAAAATAAGTATATACACAAAGAGACACAGAGGGAAGTAAGGAATAATAAACATAAAACTATACAATACAATTGCAAAACAAATTATCCAGATAACTACCAAAAAATACAATATAATATCTCTCTCTCTCTCTGGCTTTTCTTCGCAAACGAAGATTCAGGAAGGACTCATCCCGCGCTTTCTGCAAGCGCGCTGATGACTAAAAAGGCCAATCCGAGACAAACAAGTCCGGTTGCAAAAAGTGCAGCAGAAGGTCTCCTTGGGTGATGTTTTTGGGTTGTGATTCTTTCTGCGTTGTCGTTTCTCTTCAAGACTTGTTCGTCGTGAGTTCTCAAATAAGGCTGCAGCATTGTGGATATTGCGTCTCCATGCCTCCCGATGTGAGGCCAGGGCGGACCACAATATAAAACATCAATAAAATATGTAATAGGCTGTGTAAGGCTTTGAAAGTTAAAACAAGAAGCTTATACTGAATCCTAGAAGGAATTGGTACCCAATGAAGAGATATCAAAAGTGGGATAATGTGATCAAAACAACAGGCCAAAAAGATAATCTTAGTAGCAGAATGTTGAATGGAAGCCAGAGGACTAAGGTAAGATAATGGATGGCCAGTCAGAAGAAGATTACAGTAATCAAGGTGGGAAATTACTAAAGCATGAACTAAGGTCTTAGGGGAGGAAGAAGAAATAAAGGGTCTGATTTTGGCAATGTTATAAAGAAAAAAGTTATATGACTGTGCTACAGCTTCTATGTGATGAACAAAAGACAAAGAAGAGTCAAAAATAAAGGCAAGACTCCATGCTCCTTCACAGGATAAATTGGAACATTGTTAACAGTGAAGGAGAATGAGAATGTAAAGAAAGTTTTGGAGGAAAAATAAATAGTTCTGTCTTTGACGTGTTAAGTTTTAGGTGACGATGAAGCATCCATGCTGAAATAGCGGAAAGATATGCTGTAATATGACACTCAATGTCGGAAGAAAGTTCTGGAGTGGAAAAATACAGCTGAGTATCATCAGCATAAAGATGATGCTGAAAACTATACGAACTGATAAGATTATGTACTTAAAGATAATGTATAAAGAGAAATCAACAAAGCCCCCAAAACAGAGTCTTGTGGAACCAGAACACAGAGAGGAAAAGGATATATGACCTCCAACTACCACATTAAATAACCAACCTGAGAGATAAGATGTGACCCAGCAGAGAACTGAATCAGTAAACCCTAGATCATGAAGTGAATCCAACAAAAGAGCATGATCAACAGTGTCAAAGGCTGCAGAGAGATCAAGAAGAATGAGGACTGCTTATCGGCATTTTGACTTGGCCTGAAGGCGATCATCTGTGATTTTTGTAAGAGCTGTCTCTGTACAGTGCGAGGGGCAAAATCCAGATTGTAAGAGTTCCATTACAGCAATATGAGAAAGAAAATTGAGGCAACATACATAAACATCACCTTCTAAAACTTTTGAGAGGAAAGGCAGCAGTGAAACAGGGTGATAATTAGAAAGAGAAGATGGCTCAAGTTAAAGCTTCTTAAGAATTGGAGAAACGGTAGTATGTTTAAACTCAGAAGGCAATGAACTTGTAGAAAAGGACAGATTAATAGTATGGAGAAGAGAAGGGAGAATGGCAGGAACAACAATAATTAAGAAATGAGAAGGAATAGAGCAGGTAGAAGGATTTGAAGACTTTAACAATTTGGATAGTTCATCTGACAAGACAGGGGGGAAATAGAGAACATAGAAGGAACAGACTTCCGGTTCTGGGTTGGAATGGGTGAGGGATGCGAGATTGGAGCTCTGACTCAAAAAAATATATATCCTGTTTTCAGGAAGAAAACAGTTGAGTTAACCTGCTGGTATCCCCAGGATTGAGGGGATCACAGGCTTTGCCAGGATCACTGCAAAACTGGTGGGAAAGAAGCTAATTTTCACTATTAGCTTCTATGGAGAGTGAGGAGAGTGAGCAGCAAAGATGCACAGGGAGGCATGTTGGCTTCAGCAGCTGTTCAGGTGTATTGAAATGGGAGAGAACTTTGCCCCACTTGTCCTGCCAACAAGCTGCCAGACCTCTCAAAACAAAGGCTTTGGAAAAGAAGGTGAACCTCTGATTTCTTATTTAAATCCCTCAGAAATTGTTGACACACCTCTCCCTTTTGTGTGTTTTGTGTGTGTGTGTATTTTCTTTTTTATTCATTTAAAGAGAAATATCCCCTGAACTAGCTTTATATTTTGGTTGGCCTATTTCTTATCTGCTTTTACCATGTGATCTGGTCTTTGCCTATGTTTGAAAGTAGTACTGAAAAGTTGCATAGAGTGCCTATATTGTTTTGACTACATACTGAAGAAGTGTCCTTGAAAATGCCAACTGGTTGAAGGAAAGTAAACCAGTATCCCTACGGACATTGGGTTAAAATAAAAAAGGGTGTGTGTGTAAAAGCTCTCTACCATTAATATATATAGATTCTTTTTTGAAAGTTTTTTTTAATTTTTCCTTTTTTGATTTTGTTGCACTCCTTTTTGATTCTTTTGATTCTTTTTATTATTCTGACACTCCTACTTGTTGATTACTTATTCTTTACTGCTTTTTAACTTTTTTCTTTTTTCTTTTGCCTATTTTCTTCTCCCCCCTTCTTCCTTTTCCTTTTTTTAAATTTTTTGGACACCCCCATACATGGAGAACTAAATAAAAGGCCTTTCCCCCTTTCCCCTTTTTAAATATATATTTACATTTTTCCTTTAAAATAAAAGCCCCTACTTGTCTCACTCCTCTTCTCTGTTTCCCCCTGAGGATGAAAGTTGAAGAAGGTGTGTAAAAGTGTGAGGGTCATAGAAAGTGAGAAGTTGAAAGTTTAAAGTTGGAAGAAGGAAGAAATAGAAGGAAGTGAAAGAGGATTGAGAAAGAGACAGAGAAGGAGAAGGAGAAGGAGAGAAAGAAGAGACGGAAAAAGAGAGAAGGAAACTGAAGAAGGCAGAAAGGAATAATTCAAGGAAAAGAGAAAGAGGAAGGAGTGGGAATAAAAGGACAAAAGAAGTGAACAAAAAGTATTGTAAGAAAAGATGGCTTCAGGTCTTAAGAAATAGAAGTAGAGCGCAAGAATTCAAAAACACTCAAAAGAGAAGAGGCTCCACAGAGCAGGGAGTCCCTCACTATATGCAAAAATTCATGGAGAAGATGCATCAGTTTTGAAAAGATTTGGAGGACTTAAATATGAGATAAGGTGATGTATAATCTGTACATGCAAGTTAAGAATGAAGTGAAAGAACAAAAGGAGGAAATACAGATATTGAAAAAAGAAAATGAAGAGCTGAGCTTGGAATTGGAGAAACAAAGAGACCAGATGGCACTAACAGAATTAAGAGAGAAGGAATCCTGGATTCGTCGTCATGGAATGAAAGTACAAGCAAGTGAAAATATCAGACCTAAGATTATAGAACTGTTAGCGAGAAATTTGGAATGGAAAGAAGTCCAGCTGGATATGGAACTGGACTGAGTGCATAGACAATTTGCAAAGAAAAGATATCTCCCCAGGGATATACAGTTGCCCCTCCACATTCGCGACTTTCACATTCGTGGTTTTGATCATTCGTGGAAAGCTGCCTGCACTCCCCCTGCTCAACACCCCACTCCCTTCCCAAGGCAGCGAGGGGCTTCTTAGGAAGCTCCTCGCTGCCCTGGGAAGGGAGGGGTGGGAACCAGCTGGCGCGTTCACGCTACACCCCACTCCCTTCCCAAGGCAGCCAGGGGCTTCTCAGGAGCTTCTTGCTGCCTTGGGAAGGGACTGGGGTGGAAAACCACTCACCAGCAGGCCCATTTCTTATTCATGTTTTATTCACATTCGTGGGGGTTGTCTGCCCCTAACCCCTGCGAATGTGAAGGGATGACTGTAATTATCCAATGTACGAGGAAAATTACCAGGACTACATATTGGAAATACACTATAAAAAAGGGATAAGATATGAAGGAAAAGCTTTGATTCTTATGAAGGAAATAACTAAAAGGATCCTGCAAAGAAGAAAAGATTATAACTTTTTAGTAGAAATCCACAAGAAAGAAAAGATTATTTTTAGTTGGAACAAACTAGAAGGCATGAATTTTACGTACAAAAAAGAGAGAGATAAGATCGACTCCATAGAAGAAGCTAAAGATTTCATCAAGAAGAATAAAAGAGGTTTTGGCATGGCTCAAGAACGGAAAGAAGAGGAGAAACGGACCATGAGGAGTCTTCACAGAAAATAGGTGATAGTGACTTGGAAGAAGAAATGAACATGACTACAAGGAGAGAAGGAGGGAAGGGAACTGAAAAAAAAAGGCAAAGAGGACCAGAGTTTGCTGGACCTGAGCATCTCAGACTAAGAAGAAAGAAAACTTCAAGAAGAGTTCGGAGGGGGGAGAAAAAGGGGTCAAGGAGGGGGAGGGGAAGGAAAGGAAGGGAAGGAGAAGGGTGTGAGAGAGAGGAAAGGAAATAAGAAAGATGATGATGATGGGAAACTGCTATATAGAAATTGTCGACGTTTGAGAAAAGAATCCTTATTTGGAATGTAAAAGGTTTAAATTCAGAGAGAAAAAGAAAATTGGTCTTAAAAGCTATAATCTGGATAGGATATGCTTACAAGAAACTCAAATAAGAAAAATCAAGCATCTCTACTAAAACAAAAAAATAGGAAATGAATTCTTATCATTAGAACAGAAAAAAAGAATGATGTGGTGATATGTATTAATGATGATTTAAAGCCAAATTTATTTTTGTCTGATGACAAGGGATGGTTTGTAGCAGTAGAGACTGAGGTAAATAATAAGAAAATGTTAGTAATAAGTATCTATGCACCAGTTAGTGTAAAATATACATTTTATAAAGAATTAAGGAATACCATAACTCACCTGAACTATGATAATTGGTGTTTGTTGGGAGATTTTAATGGGATTGTAGAACCAAATATAGATAGACATTCAGGCATAAAAACTTAGCAGAATCAGGGTAAATTAGGTAAGGATTTTTTTTAATAATATAGAAGAACTACAATTAATTGATACATGGAGATATAATGAAAATAATAAGAAATAATATACATTTTTTCAGATACCCATAGTTCAGTGTCTAGGATTGATATGATTTGGATCTCAAATAATATAATTAATAGTGTTAAAAATGTAGAAATATTAGCTAAACCTAACTCAATTAGACTCATAATCCAGTCTAATTGACAATGAAAAATAAAATGTATAAAAGAAAATGGAGATCAAATGAATTATTGGATAGAGAGGAAGTAGTAAAAGAAGGTAAAAATATTAAAAGAATATTTTGATATAAATTTCAATGGGGAAGTTGAAAGCAATATGGTTTGGGAAGCTAGCAAGGCAGTTATTAGGGGGATATTTATTAAAATAAACAAGAGTTGGAGAAAAAAGAGATTAAAAATGATGGAAAACATATGGAGGAAATTAAACAAAAAGAAAAAAATACATAGACTCTCCTATGAATAAAAAATAGAAATCTGATAAATTGATTACAAAAGCACTTGAAATGGTAATGGTGGATGAGATAAAGAGAAAATTGGATTATATGAAGCTAAGAAACAAATTGGATTATATGAAGCAAAGAAACCTTGAATATGCTAACAAACCAGGTAGGTGATTAGCCTATAGATTAAGAAAAGAAAGGTGGAAAAGGATGATTCTGAAACTGAAATTGGGAGATAGAGAAGTGACAAATGAAAATGAAATTCAAAAGATATTTAGATATTATTTTCAATCAATATATAAAAAACAAAATATACCTCAGGACTCAATGAAAGAATATATAAAAAATGTGTAATTGGAAAATTAACAGAAATCCAAAAAGAAAAATTGAATAAAGACATTTCTGAAGATGAGATAATAGAGGCAATTAATAAATTAAAAAAGGGAGAAACTCCAGGGTCTGATGGATTAATAGCAGTGTAATATAAGAAATTTAATGCAGAGTTAGTGAAACCCTTACAGAGAGTCATGAATGACATCTTACGAAAGAAACAGATCCCAGATAGATGGAAGGAAGCGAACATAGTTTTACTGCATAAAGAAAACTGGGATCCAAATTTAATGGAAAAATTATAGACCAATGTTCTTGCTGAACAAAGAATATAAAATATTTGCACTAATATTGTCATGTAGACTTAAATTAATACAGTTGCCCCTTCCCATTCATAGGGATTAGGGGAGGAGCACCACCATGATACTGGAAAAACCACAAATAAAAAAATGTCACTCTGCCTGGATGGGCAGTCCAGGGAGGAGTGAGCAGGCAAAGGCCTAGCAGCTGAATTGTCCCCGCGGCCATGCAGCCAAAGCACCACACTGGCCTGGAGAGTCTGGGAGTCTGTGGCCATGTGGTCAAAGTCTGAGGCTCCCAGGGGAGGCCGCTGGGGACCCCACCCTCCCAGACCCTTCCAATGAGGCCACGTGGTCTTGAGGCCTTCGGCTGTCCACCTCCACCTCACACTTTGGCCACATGGCCACGGACCCTTTTGCTGCTTCAGCTGAGTGTCTGTGAGGGTGATCCAGCTGCTGGGCTGGTCTGCCCACTTCAGCTGCCCACCCCCACCTCAGGAGCCTGGAAGTCCAAGGCTGAATTGGCCCTGCAGCCACCCTCCTGATGCTTTGGACGAGCGGCTGCAGGGGCGATTGGCCATGGGGGCAATTTGGCCACTTCGCCTGCCCACCGCCCCACCTCGGGAGTCTGGAAGTCGAAGACCGAATCACTCCCATGGCCACCCTCCTGATACTTTGCCCAAGTGGCCGTAGGAGCAATCGGCCACAGGGCTGATCCATCCACTTCAGCTGCCCACCTCCACCTCAGGAGCCTGGAAATCCAAGGCCAAATTGCCCCCACAGCCATCCTTCTGCTGCTTCGGCCCAGTGGCCACAAGGGCAATCTGGCCATGGGGCCAATCTGGCTGCTTCAGCTGCCCACCCACCCACTTCGGGAGCCTGGAAGTCCAAGTTGGTGGTGGGTGGCCAGAGGCCTAGTGGCCAAATCAACCCCGAGGCGATTGCCCCTGCAGCCACTCAGCTGAAGCAGCAGGAGGGTCCATGGCCATGAGGCCAAAGTCTTCTTCTTCCTCCTGGTGCCCTCTAAAGCTCCAGCCTTGCCACCCAGCCTTACCTCTCCCCATCACTGCCACCTCTTCTTCCTCCTCTTCCTCCTCCTCCATGTTGGGACCACAGTGGCACCGCCAATGCGGCTGAGTCAAAGAGGCAGCCAAGGTGACTGCTGCTGCTGCTGCTCCTCTCATGGCACCTTCATCGCTGCCATCCCCATTAATGCAGAGGGGGAGGAGAAGGAGGACAAACCACGAATATGCAAAACCGCGAATGGCAAGGACACAAATGGGAAGGGACAACTGTATTACAGAATTATATACACAAAGATCAAAATGGTTTTCTTCCAAAAAGACAAATAAAAGATAACACTAGAGCGGTTATAAATGCAACAAAATATCTAAATTATCATAATGAAATCAAAGGGGCATTAATATTTTTGAATGCGGAAAAAGCTTTTGATAAATTAAATTGGCAGTTTGCATTAGAAACAATAAAGAGAATGAAACTAGGAGAAAAAAATTGTGGTTGGGTACAAGCAATTTATTCTAGCCAAAATGCAAAGTTAATAATTAATGATCAAATAATAGAAGCAATAAGAGTTGGAAAGGGTACAAGACGGGTGTTCTCTGTCACCATAATTATTCATATTGGCATTAGACATTTTAACCTCAGAAATATGGAGGGAGGGAGGAATTAGGGGAATTAAAATTAGAAAAGAGGAACATAAAGTCTTTTGCCAATGATTTAGTTATAATGTTAGAAGACCCTATAAAAAGTATAGATCCGATGTTGCAAAAAATTGAGGAATTTGGAAAATATGCAGGCTTTAGATAAATGGAGATAAAACAAAGATTTTGACAAAAAATATGGACAGAACAGAAAAAGAATTAACAAAAAGTCAGGATTTGAAATTATCAAGATGATAAAATATTTGGGATTAACTATAATGGATAGAACTCCACAATTATTTATGAATAATTATGAAAAGGTATGGAAAGAAAGAAATTAGTAGAGATGTAAGCAGATGGAAAAATATTAACCTATCGTTGATGGGGAAAATATCAGTTATTAAAATCAATGTTTTACCAAGATTAATGTACTTATTCCAGACTATACCAGTTATTTTGTCCAATGACATATTTGCAAAATTGAAAAAATAAATATATAAATTTATTTGGAGAGAGAGAAAAAACAAGGATTAAATGGAAATTATTAACTGATGTAAGAGCAAGAGGTGGATTAGGGTTATCATACCTAAAATTATATTATGAAGCAGCATGTTGAACATGGATAAAACAATGAATAATATTAGAAAATAAAAGGGACTTGGAGAAAGCCATGAATTAAGAATGGGATGGCACAGGTACCTTTGATATGGAAAAAATAAAATTCAAATTAATGCAGAATTTAAAATTCATATTATTAGGAAATAATTAATAACAATATGGAATAAACATAAGAAGAGATTGAATCCCAAAATGCCAGGTTGTCTTATCCCCAAAGGAAGCATTTTGTAAGCGAGAACTAAGAATGGAAAACTGGATAAAATATAAGTACATGTTAGAGTTAAGAGAGGGTGAATGGAAGATTAAAGGAAGACAACAATTAGAGCAGGAAGGACTCAAAATGAAATGGTTGAGTTACAATTGAGAGAAAGTATCAAAGAGGATTTAAATGTATTTCAATATGATGGTGAGAAATCAGAATTTGAAAAGTTGTTATGTTCAAATGAAAACATATAATTAGTGAAATTTATGGATTACTATTAAGATTTAGCACAGAGCAAGAACAAGTTAAGCAATGCATGATAGGATGGGTGCAAAATTTGGGATATCAGATACATTTGTAACAGTGGGAGGAAGTTTGGAATCAAGGGTTAAAATTTACATGTTCATATAATCTTAAAGAAAATTTTTATAAAATGATGTATAAATGGCATTTACCCCCTCCCCAATGGCAAAAATGTATAAGGGTGACTCAGATCGATGTTGGAAATGTCAGAAACGAATAGGATCATTCTTCCATCTGTGGTGGAAATGTAAAAAAGTAAAGAGATTCTCATTCAAAATTAATAAATGGATAGAAAAAATATTGAAAACTAAATTAGATATGAGACCTGAATTATATCTATTGAATATGGTAAATGTAAAAGACAAAAAGGAAAAAAATATATAGAACTTTAATTAGTTATTTAGTTATGGCCGCACGGTTGATTTATGCAAAAAAGTGGAAAACCTATGAAATACCAACATATCAAGATTGGATTAAAAAAGTAATAGAATTAGCACTATTAAACCTAGTGAAAAATAAGTCAATTGAAAGTTATAAAAATACATGGGAACCATTTATATAATATATTAGAAAAGAAAATGAGGACATTTGGTACTGTGGGATTTGTTATTTAATTATTGGTATTACGTTGTATAATGTGATTTGAGAGAAATGTCTATATTTCTTGATTATATATGATAATATATGAAGAGTATTGAATTAATAAGATGTATGGAAAGGGAGGAGATATTAAATTAATAAGAAGAAAAACAATCAGAGAGAAGTGGGAGGTCAATTTTAAATTGGGATGGGGTTTGGAGGAGGTTATGAGGGTATATGTTGTATTGTCTTTTCTATTGTCAGCTGTTATTTTTCCTGTGTGTGTATTCTTTCTCTTTTTTTAACACTATGTTTCTTTCTAGGTGTTCATAGCTTTGATCTATTTTAAGACTGTTATTTAATAAAAGATTATTGTTGAAAAAATACTGTGATCTTACCATAGTTGCTCTACTTTACAGTCTGGTTGTTTTAGCCTCTCACACAGCAGCTTTATTTCTGTGCCCTTTATTTCACTTTTAACCCAGTCTAAGTACTTCAGCCTCTGGTTTTGACAGATAATTTTGGCAAGACTCCCACAGAAAGCTCCTGTCCTCCATCTGCCGAGAACAATGAGAAGAGTCATAGAGTCAGTTATCAACAGAGGCTCAAAATTCCAAATATTTTGATTAATTGATTCACTTAAATTAAATGTGTTTCTGTTAAACTTCTCTCAAAATGTAGGGGAGCATCTCTTTCTTACCCTCCAATCAAAGGATGGATGTCTAATGGGAGAAACAGTGTCAAGGTAAAGGGGTCTGAAAGGGCCTTCTCTACTGAAAGGGACCAAATACCTGATTGGTGACAAGTCCCCAAAGCAGAAGCTCTGTGTCTTTGGAAAGTTATATCCAACACCAGGAAGTAAGAGAAGGGTATGAAAGGGTCTTTTGGAGGCCTCACACCTACAGTTGAAGAGTAAGGCTAGAAAAAGAACTTTGTCATCTGTGCATCAAGTTTCATTCAAGCAGGATATGGACACACTGTAGAGAACAGTCCAAAAAGTCACCAGTCACAGAGGAATTCTTAATAGATTTTCCAGAATAGCAGCAAATCTTATAAACCAAAATAATTGCAGTTAATGTGTTCATTAATGTGTGTGCAACTTAAAACTTTGATTAGTAGCCACTGTTTGCCTTTTCTTCCATGAACATATGAAACCCCTTTTGCAATCATCCATACTTAGGCTATCACTACATTTCTGGATCCAAGAGCCATAAATATGATTAAGGATTCTTCCTGATGGTCATTTGGAGCAATTTGTGCCATGCCATCCCCTAATGTTTAATGTTACTTCTTGTCCCTTTGCCCTTCAAACACAGCTACATTTTAGAGTCTCGCGCAGGAGAAGCTATGAGCCTAGTTCCAAGAGCAGATCACCAAATGTTCAAAATACTAAAATGCCTAGTTGCAGAAGATGACTCTAGAATCATCTTTCTATGTGTGATGGAACATGGCTCTTTGTAGTCAGAACACACTGTCTTTGAAATGCACTATCCCTACACTAGCTGTGTCTCACAGTGTAATGGTGGCTTAACTGGAGGAGGGGGTGGGTAGAAAGTGTGTGGGAGCCATTCTTTCTTCGTCCCCAGCAGAAAATCAAATGGAAGCCTTTTGAACCAACATAAGAAACCCTTCTTCAGTTCAGTAGATGGCAAATGTGAAGAAGCTGTACAGCAATTTGCCAGGGAGAAGGAAGGGGGGCAAGACAAGTATTGGTTGGTTCTGGCTACTCTTGACTCTGGTTTCATTGGCCTAAGTCTGCCCTGTCCATTGACCACTCTGCCCTATCACCTCCCATGGGCACCAGCAACCACTACATTCAGGAGTTGTTTCTGTAAATAAACCTTTGAAAAATGGTGATTTCCCACCTGCCATGCAAAGTCCACTCAACTGGTTTAGACCTCTGCCCCTGTCTCAATCTGCTCTATGTGCAGACCTAGCCTGAATTGGTTTCACTTATTAGGAACATAAAACATGCAGCTAATAAGTGGTGCAATATTCATTAATAATACCCCCCCCCAAAAAAAGAGTTCTGACATCAACTAATCATCAGAACCTGAGAGAAAAGTTAAACAAAAATGAAACTGAAACAGTTTAGAATTTGAATGACACTTACGCATAAAAGCAAAGGTATTCCAAGCTATGACAGCGCTCTAGGCAGTATGCCACAGCTATTACTTCCATCTCATTTGTAGGTACAATGATGAGTGTGGTTATATCCAATGCACACTTTATAAAATGTTCATCTTGGTTCTCATATAAATTCTGTAAAATTTCCATTTCTATCTTCGTCATTTTATCAGTCCTGCTTTTCACCCATTTTACTAATACTTTTTTAAGCTTGGGTGAAATTTTCAACCCCAAAGTTTCTTTCAACTCTTTCATTCTTTTTGATTCATTTAAAAGACCAAAGAGAAACCTCACTGTTACTTCCAAATCAAATCTTGAAGTCTTGTAAGTTTCTAAGAGTGTCCTGACATCTGGATTAGGTGTTTGGGAACTTTGGGGCACGTCTCCTTCAAGCGCATAATATAATGCAGCAAAAAACTCCTGGAAGCTGAAGTGAATGAAACTATAGGTACAAACACAATCAAGGTCCCTCTTGAAAATGTTCTCATTCAAAAAGAGGGGAAGGGATTTTTCCTGGTCTAAGTTATAATTTTTTATTTCTTCTTCTCCAAATAGTATTTCCTTTCTCCAGATTCCATCCACAGCCAGAGAACACAATTTTTTCAGGATTGTTTGCATGTGTTGGTTTGCTTGGCTATGTCTCTTGAATAAACTAGAAAGGTAGAGCATATAGACAGCAGTGAGCGTGTTTGATGTTTGCCTAAGATCCTCACCGCTGTCCATCTGTTGTTTCATCACGGTACAGATGATCCAGCACACAAGGGGAACTACACACATGGTGAAGAGTGTCTTGTTTTGCCTGACAAGTTCAAAAGCCTGTATTGCTTGGTCTTTTTTTCCAAAGAATTTGTGGAAATATACCTCCCTG
Source organism: Gambelia wislizenii (assembly GCA_030847615.1). Lineage (NCBI taxonomy): Eukaryota > Metazoa > Chordata > Lepidosauria > Squamata > Crotaphytidae > Gambelia > Gambelia wislizenii. Next base: position 345,140,438 of record JAUMIR010000001.1, read on the forward strand.
TCTTGTACTGAAAATCCCAAGATCTCAGCATAACGTGGACATTCCAAAAACCCACTGAGTTTCTCCAGGGCGGTTGGTCTTGTTGTAACAATCAGGTAGGATTCAGGGAGAACTTTTTTACGGAATAAACTGCTCAGAAGGACTCCCACTGGCTCCTTCTGCTGGAGATCAGTGCAAAGATGACCTTCTGGCTGGTCAAGGGAAAATCTCAATTCATCAAATCCATCAATGATGAACAGGAGTTTTTGGGGATTCCTCAATATTTCTTTAACTAATTCATTGGCTGCATTTTGAACTGCATGTTGATTGGGCCATTGTTTCAAAATTATTTCCATGATAGTTTTCTCATCTGTAGAGAGGTTCATTTCACTACAATGAATGTAAAAAGCAAAATCAAACATGTCCTGAAAAAGATGCCCACAGGCCCAGTCAAACATTATTCTTCTTGCTGTCATTGTTTTTCCAACACCTGTAGCTCCTTGTAGCACAATGACTTTTGGGATAAGATCATATTCATCAGGCCTGAATAGCTCTTCAATGGTGATAGAAGAATTGTCCCTTTTCTCCATGATTTCTTCATGTCCCCAGCCTGAAGCCATGATTTCATTTTTTCTTTCCTCTTCAGGCCGCTGATAATCAATTATTATTAGCTTTGAATATCTCTGGTTAAGATGCACATATTCACCAAGATGAGAATTAGGGTCTTTCACTATTTGAAAATTTGTTTTAATGTGGTTTCTATAATCTGCGAAAAGGACAAAGAACATTAGATATGCTGGAAACATGTTCTGAGTCAACAACAACAACAAATAAACATTTTAATGAACAGGTTGTAATACTTTCATATTTGCATTTTCAGACTGAAATAGTCTGGCTGCATACCTAGCAGAGGCATTCATGAAGGATGCCTTAAGTGCCTATGGGCCATCTGTGTTTTTCCTTGCTTATTGTTGCCCTACTTCAGAAGTAGAAAGGAACATGAGAAGAGCAAGGCTTCTCTTCACTTCCTCTCTCAACTGCATAATTTCCCAAGTTGAGCTCTGCTCCAGAGCAGAAAGCACAATGAGAGAAGGAAGAGGGGTGACCTGTACAAATATTTAATAAGAAACTGGTATCTTACAAATTATGTTCTGGTATATGGAAATGGATTTCTATGTCATTTTGGTGGCTACAAGATTTATATTGCCAAATTGGAAAGACAAGCATCCACCCAGTATTATTCAATGGACCAAGGACCTCATGATCTCAGCATTTGAAGATGTGGCATATACACGTCAGCTGCCTATGGATAATATTTGGGTATCTGAACACCTTTTCTTGAAACATGTGCATAGATTGTATGTCCTTCCATATCTTCAGTTTAGTTGCTATTCTTGCACCATCAACAATCTGGATTCTGTAGAATTCCAGGGTATTCTGGGGTGGGGGAATGGCAGCATCCACGGGTGCTCCAAATATCCCTAAAATCATTCACCATTTTTGAGAAATCCAAGGCTTGCTGTCTCTTGACTTGGGGATGGCATTTCTTAGGAATGGTGGCACAGTGGTTAAATGCCAGTACTGTACTGCAGCCACAACATTGCAAGTTCAATCCCAAGGGCTCCAAGGTTCACTCAGCCTTCCATCCTTTCGCAGGTCGGTAAAATGAGTACCCAGCTTGTGGGAGCAATTAACAAACACACATTGGAAACCACTTAATGTGGTATACATGTGTAAAGTGCTATTGCTTAACAATTTGTAAGCTGCTCTGAGAGCCTTTGTGGCTGAAGAGCAGGGTATAAATACCTAAAATAAATAATATAAATATAAATTAGGATTTGGTAATCATTCAAGTGAATTTAGTTAGTCTAACATGCAATACATTGATGGAACCAACAATAGCTGGTATGGAGAAGTGGTATAGCCAATAATATCACTAGAAATATTTTCTGCACCAGCCCGTCTTAGGTTTGGTTGATTGAAAAGCACGATTTGTTATTGTAACAACTCTTAAATCAAGCAACCAGTTCCTTGTTTATTCAGTCTAAACTCTATAAACCTGCAGAATTACTTCATGTAAATTGGTTATCATCAGAATTACTCCTACCTGATATTGCAGGTACTTGGTGAGAACCGAAATCTGAAAAGAAAAGGGGACTGATTTAGTGAAACTGACTCACAGGTGGCAAAATACAGGAAATGAGCAATATCCAATTTAAACCAGCACTTCTGCTTTCACAGTCTTCACAAAAGATTCAATAAGGAGTAGGTGAGGGAGAGGAGAGGACACTGACTCAGGTCATGCATCTCTGTACACATCTGCAATGTACTTTCCTATGTTTGTGGGGAAATATATTCTGTAACATCATTATCATCACCATCACCATTGTATTTCTATCCCTCCCTTTTCCCAGTTTGGGACTCAAAGTGACTTACAACAGATTAAAAAACATATAATGTCAGAACTCCATATCTGCGTAACCAATATCCAGTTATCCACAGCTGAAAAAATAGTGACACATAACATAGAGTTGCACTGGGAAATGCCTAGAGAAGTGTCTCCAATGCCTAGGTCTCCAATGCAACTCCATGGTATGTTTCTGCTGGATGTCCTTTATTTCAATAGAGTTTGCTGTTATCTGCGGTTTCTGGTATCTGCTGTGAGTCCGGGAACTGAACCCCCCTGGATACAGGGTCCAGCTGTAGTTTAAAATTCACAAAATACAAAAATTAAAAAGAGATTAAATGATAAAAAATAAATAAAACCAGTTAAAATAAAAATAATTAAACATACACACCAGCACAACAATTAGAAAAAAACCCAACACTTTGTTTAGATAGGATGCACCTTATACAATCAATCAGCAAATGCCTATCGAAACAGAAACATCTTTCTCTCTCTCTCTGGCTTTTCTTCACAAACAAAGATTCAGAAAGGACTCATCCCATGCTTTCTGTAAGCATGCTGATGACTAAAAAAGGCCAATACGAGATAAACAAGTCTAGTTGCAGAAAGCACAGCAGAAAGTCTCCTTGGGTGATGTTTCTGGGTTGTGATTCTTTCTGCATTGTCGTTTCTCTTCAAGACTTGTTCGGCATGAGTTCTCAAATAAGGCTATAGCATTGTGGATAGTGCGTCTCCATGCCTCCTGATGTGAGCCCAGGGTGGACCATTGTTGGTGATCAATTTGGCTGAGCCTAAGATGTTATTTCAGGGAGTCCTTGTATCGCTTTTTTGGAGAGCCCCTCTTACACTGACCCATGGCAAGATCACCGTAGAGTACTATTTTTGGGAACTGATGGTCCTCCATCCTAGAAAAGTGCCCTGCCCAGTGCAGCTGTGTTCTCAATATCATGGCCTCAATGCTGGTGATCCCTGCTTGCTCAAGGACAGAAACATTCGTCACATAGTCACTCCAGTGTATATTTAGGATTGTGCGTATACAGTGCTGATGAAAGCATTTGAGGAGTTGCAAGTGGTGGCGATAGGTGACGCATGTTACAGACCCATAAAGGAGAATCAACAGTACAATGGCTCTATACACACTGATTTTTGTGCTTTGCCTCAGGTGTTTATTACTCCAGCCCCTTTTGTAAATTCTTCTAAAAGCATATAGCAAATGCACTATATGCCTTTGCTAATCTGTGATTGATCCCTTTGTCAATCTTGGCATCTGAGGAGATGATGCTTCCCAGGTAGGTGAACTGCTGAACGGACTTAAGCACAGATTTGCCAACGGCAATGTGGGGATGATGGTGTTCGTCCTGTGGTGCAGGCTGGTAGAGAACTTCCTTTTTCTTAAGGTTGACTTCCAGCCCAAACAGCTCTGCAGCTTTTGCGAAGCAGGATGTTAGGCGCTGTAGAGCTGCTTCTGTGTGGGCAACAAGGGCATCATCATCAGCGAAGAGCAGCTCACAACCTAGATAGTTTAGAGTGTTAGTGCGAGCCCTCAGATGGCTTAAGTTAAACAAGCTACTATAAACACGGAATCATATATAGATGCCGTCTTCTTCGAGCTCTGCCGTAGCCCTTTGGAAGATCATGCTGAAGAAGATTGTAAATAAAGTTGGAGCAAGAGCACAACCTTGCTTCACTCCACTAGTTATTAGAAAGGGCTCTGAAAGAGCATTGCCATATCTGACTTGACCACGATGGCCCTCATGTAGCATGATAATCATTTTAAGGAATTTGGGGGGACATCCTAGTCTTTCCAGGATCTGCCACAGACCTTTTCTACTCACAGCGTCAAAGGCTCTGGTGAGGTCGACAAATGTTACATAGAGACCCTTGTTCTGCTCTCTACATTTCTCTTGCAGTTGTTTAAGGGCAAATACCTTATCTGTAGTACTCCTATTGGCTCTGAAGCCACATTGGCTTTCAGGAAGAAGTTCTTCTGCAATGGCAGAGTTTTCCTGCCAGAGAGAAGGAGAGCAGCTTCTGGACAGCCAATTTGACTGGGGAGATTGAATTTTTAAAAAAACTGTTGGGAAAGGCTGCTTGTTGCTGAGGCGCGCACCGTTTCAGTGACCAAACAAAAATACAGAATACCTAAAAGTACAGCTTAGCGTTCTCAGAATTACCTAAGAGTTCTTAGATTACCTAAAAGCTCTCACCATGGACACTGAGGGGACTGCGGCAGTCACCTGCAACACTTGTGCGATGTTTGTATTCTTGTCTACAGACATGGAGAACTTCACATGCACCAAGTGCAAGTTGGTAGCCCTCTTGGAGGAGAAAGTCCAGCAGCTGGAGGCACGGGTAGCTACACTTCAACAGATTCGTGAGCAAGAGATTTTCCTGGACAGAACAGAATGAAGAGTCTTGGACAGGGAACGCACAGAGGAAGTGGCTGCAGAGGAGAGAGTCACTTCACAGACACATGAAGTAGACAGCTGGAGGAATGTCACACACAGAACAAGAAAATCCAGGGATGCTTCGAGCAGTTTGCAGCTACAGAATCGATTCGAAGCCCTTTCCCTTATCAAGGACGAGGAAGAACAGCATGGACAGACTTCAGGGGTAGAGCAGGGGACCTTGAGAGTACCACCACAAGGAACAGCAGCTGCGAAGCCTCGGCGGAGGCGTATGGTGGGGGACTCCTTGCTGCGGGGTACAGAAGCAGTGGTTTGTGGGCCTGACAAGATGACTCAGGAGGTGTGTTGTCTCCCTGGGGCAAAGAGCCGTGATGTGACGGAGAGGCTGACAAGACTCGTCAAGCCTACGGATCATTACCCCTTCCTTTTGGTCCATGTGGGAACCAATGATACTGCAAGGCACAGCTTTACCAAGATCAGAAGAGATTATGAGGCCCTGGGGAGGAAGCTGAAAGAAATGGATGCACAGGTTGTCATCTTGCCAGTTGAAGGGCATGGTCCAGGAAGGGAGAGGAAAATAGCCAACGTAAAAAACTGGCTCCATAGATGGTGTCGCCGAGAACAATTTGGATTCTTGGATCATGGGCTGCGCTTCCATGAGGGGGGACTTTTGGCAAGAGATGGGGTGCATTTTACGACAGTTGAAAGAAACATTTTTGCCAACAGTCTCAAGAATTTGATCAGGAGGGATTTAAACTGAGTTATAGGGGGGAGGGAGAGAATCCAGGAAGGGAGAGGAAAATAGCCAATGTAAACAACTGGTGTCGCCGAGAACGATTTGGATTCTTGGATCATGGGCTACAGTTCCATGAGGGGGGACTTCTGGCAAGGGATGGGTTGCATCTCACGACAGCTGGCAGAAACGTTTTTGCCAACAGTCTCAAGAATTTGATCAGGAGGGCTTTAAACTGAGTCATATAGGGGAGGGAGACAGTATTCTGGAAGGCAAAAGGGCTGCAGAAAATAGTCAAACTGTCATAGAGGGAACAAGGCAAACAGCACAAGGACCCAACAGTGGGAGGCAAAAAAACTTGCACAGGCTGCAAGTAAAGGGAACACATGATCTTAGATGTCTCTACACTAATGCACAGACCATGGGAAATAAGCAAGATGAACTTGAACTCCTCACACTACAAAACAAATATGATATAATAGGCATTACTGAAACCTGGTGGGATGAGTCACATGGTTGGAATGTAGGAATAGAGGGGTATAACCTTTATAGGAGAAACAGGCCAAACAGGAAAGGAGGAGGAATAGCATTATATGTAAGGGATATTTACACCAGTGAAGAGATCCATGACATCAATACTGGAAGCCAGGTGGACAGCATCTGGATAAATATTAAAGGGGAGGGAAACAACAGGGATGTTATTGTGGGACTCTACTACAGACCCCCAAATCAGACGGAGGAATTGGATGATGCTTTTCTAGAACAGATGAACACACATGCAGAAAGGAGAGATATAGTAGTGATGGGTGACTTCAGCTATCCTGATATTTGCTGGCAATCTAACTCAACCAAAACTTCAAGGTCTAGCAAATTCCTTACTTGCCTGGAAGACAATTTCATGGTCCAAAAGGTGGAAGAGGCAACAAGGGGGTCAGCTATTTTAGATCTGATCCTAACCAACAGAGATGACCTGGTTAATGGGGTGCAAGTGGTGGGATCCTTAGGTGAGAGTGATCATGTTCTCCTGGAGTTTGTTATACAATGGAAAGGAGAAGCCAGGCATAGTCAGACACACATTCTTGACTTTAGGAGAGCTGATTTCAATAAACTCAGGGAAATACTGGGGGTGATCCCATGGTCAGGAATACTAAAAGAGAAGAGACCTCAAGACGGATGGGACTTTCTCAAAAGGGAGATACTGAAGGCACAATTTCAAACAGTACCATTGAGGAAGAAAAATGGGAGGTGTCTCAAGAAACCAGGATGGATGACTAAAGAACTTTCAACTGAGCTGAGTTTTAAACGGAACATGTATAGGAAATGGAAAAAGGGGGGAAATCACCAAAGAAGAATTCAAACAGATAGCGAACACGTGTAGGAGTAAAGTCAGAAAAGCTAAAGCGTAGAATGAACTCAGGCTTACTAGGGAGGTTAAGAACAATAAAAAGGGGTTTTTTGGGCAGCAAACGCAGGAAGAAGGAAATGATATGGTCGCTATGTGGAAAAGATGGTGAAATGCTAACAGGAGACAGAGAAAAGGCAGAATTACTCAACACCTTCCTTGCCTCAGTGTTTTCAGAAAAGGAAAAGGAGGACCAACCTGAGGAGAATGGAACAGAGGAAACAATAGGGGAAATCCAGCTCAGAATAATCAAAGAGGTAGTACAGGAATGCCTTCTTAATCTAAATGAATTTAAATCTCCAGGAACAGATGAACTACATCCAAGAGTATTAAAAGAGCTGGCAAATGTAATCTCAGAGCCATTGTCAATAATCTTTGAGAACTCTTGGAGAACAGGAGAAATCCTAGCAGACTGGAGGAGGGCAAACATTGTCCCCATCTTCAAAAAGGGGGAAAAAGAGGATCCCAACAATTATCGTCCAGATAGTCTGACATCAATACCAGGGAAGATTCTAGAGCAGATCATTAAACAGAGAGTCTGTGAACATTTAGAAGGCAATGCCATAATCACAAAAAGTCAGCATGGGTTTCAGAGAAACAAGTCATGCCAGACTAATCTGATCTCTTTTTTTTTTTGATAAAATTACCAGCTTGGTAGATGAAGGGAACGCTGTAGACATCACATACCTTGATTTCAGTAAGGCCTTTGACAAGGTTCCCCATGACATTCTTGCAAACAAGCTTGTAAAATGTGGGCTAGACAAGTTAACTGTTCAATGGATTTGTAATTGGTTGACCAGCCGAACCCAAAGGGTGCTCAGCAGTGGCTCCTCTTCGTCTTGGAAAGATGTGACCAGTGGGGTGCCACAGGGTTCTGTCCTGGGCCCAGCGCTATTCAACATCTTTATCAATGACTTGGATGATGGAAGTAGGGGCATACTTACCAAATTTACAGATGACACCAAATTAGGAGGAGTAGCTAATACCCTAGAGAACAGGATCAAAATTCAAAATGACCTGTATAGACTGGAGAGTTGGGCCAAAGCTAACAAAATGAAATTCAATACAGAGATATGTAAAGTTGTGCACTTAGGGCGGAAAAATGAAATGCATCAATATAGGATGGGAGAGACCTGGCTGAATGACACTATGTGTGAAAGGGATCTAGGAGTCCTAGTAGACCACAAGGTGAACATGAGTCAACAGTGTGATGCAGCAGCTAAAAAGGCCAATGCGATTTTGGGCTGTATCAATAGAAGTATAGTGTCTAGATCAAGGGAAGTAATAGTGCCGCTCTATTCTGCCTTGGTCAGACGTCACCTAGAATACTGTGTCCAGTTCTGGGCACCACAATTCAAAAAGGATATTGACAAATTGGAGCGTGTCCAGAGAAGGGCAACTAAAATGGTGAAAGGTCTGGAAACCATGCCTTATGAGGAGAGACTTAGGAAGCTGGGTATGTTTAGCCTGGAAAAAAGACAGTTAAGAGGTGATATGATGGCCCTGTTTAAGTATTTGATGGGATGTCAGGCTGAGGATGGAGCAGGCTTGTTTTCTGCTGCTCCAGAAACTGGAACACGGAGCAATGGATGCAAGCTCCAGGAACAGAGATTCCACTTCAACATTAGGAGGAACTTTCTGACAGTAAGAGCTGTTCAGCAGTGGAACACACTCCCTCGGAGCAAGGTGGGGTCTTCTTTCTTGGAGGTCTTTATACAGAGGCTGGATTGCCATCTGTCGGGGATGCTTTGATCAAGATTTCCTGCGTGGCAGGGGTTGGACTGGATGGCCCTCGTGGTCTCTTCCAACTCTACAATTCTATGATTCTATGATTCTAATCTGTTCAGGAGTATCCGTGCGAAGATTTTTCCAGCAATAGAGAGCAGTGTTATTCCTCGATAGTTTGAGCAATCGGATTTTGCTCCTTTTTTCTTGTACAGGGTGATGATGACTGCATCTCGGAGATCTGATGGCAGTTCCTCTTTTTCCCAGCAATTCACAAGGAGTTCATGGAATTTAGCGTGGACTACATGACCTCCGTGTTTCCAAACTTCAGGTGGGATTCCATCAATCCCAGCTGCCTTGCCATTTTTTATCTGCTGTATGGGTTTAAGGGTCTCTTCCAAAAGCTATGTCCAATTCATTTTTCATCGGTTTTTGTATCATATGTTGGATAGCTGAGCCTTGGACTACTCGGTTGGCACTATAGAGACTTTGAAAATGTTCAGCCCATCGATTCAGGATGGAGGCTTTATCAGTAATTAATGTGTAACCATCTGTACTGTATAAGGAGCTTTGGACCTGATAAGTAGGTCCAAACACTGCTTTAAGAGCTTCATAAAATCCTATGTGATCATCCAGATCTGCACAGTGTTATGTTTTTTCTGCTATATTGATCCATCACTTGTTCTGCATGTCTCAGAGTTTTTGTTGAAGTTTACTACACTTGAGACGGAAAGCTGCTTTTCTTACATGGCAATTTGGCTGGGTGAGGTATGCCTGGTGAGCAGTTCTCATCTTTGCCAACAGCTCCTGGATCCCTTGGTTGTTTTCATCAAACCAGTCTTGATTTTTCTTGTGGGAGAACCCGAGGGATTCTTCTGCAGACTGGATGATACTGTTTTTGATATGTTGCCAAAGCACTGTAGGAGAAGGATCTGTAGGGTGGTCTTCAAGTTTTGTTTGCAGATTTGCCTGGAAGTTGTCTCTCATGGTAGCTTGTTGAAGATTGTTGACTTGGTGTCTCCTCTTTAAGATGCCACCCCTCTTAGGTTTGAACTTAAGATGAAGATTTAGTTTACATCTTACAAGGCGATGATCTGTCTGGCATTCTGCACTGGGCATCACTTGAGTATGACAGACATCGTGAATGTTTCTCTGGTGGACTAGAACATAGTCAATGAGGTGCCAATGTTTGGATCGGGGATGCATCCAGGTTGTCTTCAAGCTATCTTTCTGCTGAAAGATAGTGTTTGTAATAGTCAGCTGTTGTTCTGCACAGAACTCTAGCAAGAGGCGTCCGTTATCATTGCAATTTCCAATACCATGGTTGCCTAAGATACCTTTCCAGGCTTCAGAGTTCTTTCCAACTCTGGCATTGAAGTCACCAAGGATAATAATTTTATCTTCTCCAGGGACTTTTTGTATGAGGTGGCGTAGGTCTGTGTAGAATTTGTTGTTTTCTACAGGGTCGGCTTGCATAGTTGGGGCATATATACTGAAGAGAACAACATGTGGGGAGGTATAAGGAAATAATGCAATCAGAGTGTCCTGTTGGCAAGGTTTCGAGTTTGGAGGCAATGGAGTTTTTAATCATAAAGCCTACTACTGAAAGATGTTTTTTGGTTTTGGGTTTGCCAGACCAGTAAAGTGTGTAGCCGGCACCGTGTTCTTTAAAGCTGCCTTCCTCATGGAGATGAACTTCACTAAGAGCAGCGATGTCAATATTAAGTTGTGATAGTTCATGGGCTATTAGAGCAGAACGATGCTCAGGCTGTCCACTATCTGCAGAGTCTCGCATGGTTCTGATGTTCCAGCATGCAAGCATCAGTTTATTTATACCTTTGGAGGCCGGTGTGTGCCTTTGTTTCTTTGCCTTGGTTTGACTGCATCAGAAGATGCCCGTTGGCTGTGGCTAGCCAACCAGGTAGATGGGGATGAGCTTTCGTTAGGCCACCTTTTCTAGGCCCCTCTCCATACGGAGCAAGCAGTGCTCTCCATAAAAAAGGCTGCTTGGTTGTTCAGGATGCTGCCGAATAAGACAGTCATCTCTCGGGCCAGCCTCGAGAGACCAAAGTCCTGAACTGCCTGCATGCAGGGTTGGGTCTGCGGCTTCCAGTGCATCTTTACACCTGCCGTTTTGTCCCTTGCCTATCACTACAGTGTTTTTTGGTATTGTCCTTCGAGCCTGTGCAATGGATTTGTCTGGTGAAGTGCAGCGTGCACAGAACTGGCCTCACCCTTTAAACCAAAGGTTCATCTGCTGTGGCCTTGCAAGCATGGATGGTGGCAGCGAAGTCCTTGGGTCATAGGTTTGATTAGAGTTTCCTTCTCTTAGAAGGTTGACCTTACAGGGTTGGACGAGCACCATCTGCCCGGGTTTGGGATTAGAGTTTTCCTTCTTCTAGGATGATTGCTATAAGGCTAGAGAGCCCATCCTGCCCTTTGACGCTCTTTGTCAGACCCTGCGGTTTTGACCTGTCTGGCATGGGAGACCCTACCAGTGGCTATTATGCCACCGCCAGCATAGCTCAAAACATCATTAGGGCACTCAAGCCTCTTTCCCACAATAAGGGGGCATCAATGGAGAGGAAGGTTCCAGTACTGTTACAATGAAAGAGTGGCATGTGGTAGCGGAAAATGAAGATGAGCATGACCAGGCTGAATATATTTTGTTGTTTGTTGTTGATTGCCTTCATGTCAGTTCTGACTTATGAGGACCCTAAGGTAGACCTATCACAGGCTTTTCTACTGATGTCCCTTTGACCCCTGACCAGCATTCTGCTGGAACAGGCACTTCCTTCCCCACTGCTGTAACCTTTACTCTAATTTCTGCCTGCCCCACTTTTGGTGCATCTGCTTGCTGCTGTTCTTGAGGAGTTCCCCACTTCAGGATCAGATGCAGTATAACTCCCAAGCCTCAGTCCTCTTCTAACCACTTCCTGATTTTCTTCAATAGTCTTGTTTGTGTGCTAGAGGAATGCATGTGGTGTGAATGCAGTTTAAAACCAGTTCAATAACATTTCTTCAGGTTATTTTGATCTCTGGCTCTGTGTCTCTCCTTAGTTCCACTTGTATACATAGGTCAAAGATCTCGTATGTTATGCAGCCTCTCCCATACTAACCAAATTGCTATAATTCCCCATGGTAAGACCAGAACCACATGGATCTTTTCCACAGATGCAAGGGTTTTGTGTAACAACTTGCATATTCTTCCCTAGTTGGATGGCTATCTGTCATATTTTGGAGACTTCCTGGATGAGTGACCATGTCCACTCATTGTTTAACACCACAGTTTCCAAGGCTGTTATCTATCCAAAATACCTCTGAAAGTAACATTTTCCATCCTATTATGGCTATGTGTGGTGTGATGTGTGGTGAAGCCATGCTCTTCCTTGGTTCCTCTCAGGACCATTAGCATGATGGGGAGTTTTTAATCTCAATCGCATCCCAAAGCATGCACAACCTTGCACAGTGCTTCCTTTAGGGTATGGTTGGTTCAATATTTCCTGAACTTCATGATTTATAAGGTATGGGGAACTTCTGCTTTATGCCTAGCACCTTGCAGAGTTCCTGGGTGACTTCCCCCAGTGAAATGGGCACCCGTGTTGCTGTCTAGTTCCCTCGTGATTCCCTAGATTAAATAAAATATGCACCATACATTAAATAAAATATGTGCAGAGGTGGCTGCAGTGTTGTTTTTACAAGGAAAGGCTTCCACCCATTTGCTGAAGTGGTCAATTACAGTAAGGCAGTACTTGTTCCCTCAGGGAGTGGGCAGCAGTGGTCCAATGAAGTCTATCTGAATGCATGCCCAGGAGCTTTCATTGCATTGATGTTGGAGTGGGGCTTTGGGACCAGACTGACTGATTGATCATGGCACAGGACAGGCAGATTTCTATATATTGCTCTTGGTGCATACTGGGCCACACCCCATCTCTTGCAACCTTTCTAGGGTTGCTTTCTTTCTTTTGTGTTCCTGCTCCTGGATTAACTGAATCAGGCCTCCTCTGATGTCTAGGGGCCCTATCCAGTGGGGGTCCCCCTGTCTGTCTACAGCCCAGAGGATCCCTTTCATTTCCTCTGTCTGGTATTGGCCAATTGAGTCTCTGGCAGCATCAGCTAGCTCTCTTAATTGTGGATCTCCCTTCTGGAGGCTGGCTAAGTCTAAGGACTTTATCAGACAGGCTTAATGAAATGGAACAGAAATGCCACAGGATCACTAAAGAGTTTTTTTTTTCCAGACGATGTCCTCCTCACCCATTCCGACCCTGTGTGATTTCCATTTTGTTTTATTAATGGGGAAAAGTCGTCAATTGATCTCCTGTTCCATTTCTGTAACAGAATCACGGATGTGTGAACTGGTTTGCCGTTATGCTGGCACGATGTTAAAACACTTCCGGGTACAATCGTGACATCCAGGTGAGTGACAGCCTTTTCTGTACCCTCCCCATGTTGCTTTTAAAGCTTTAAAAGTGTTTTGGTCCTTTTTTTAATTTTTAGAAGTCTGCCTGTATTTTTATTTTTAAATCCCACTCCCCCGGCTGCCTGCCTCTGTAAGGTCCTGGAAGGTAAGTAGAGAAGACTTCTGGTGGTGATCTGGACATCCAGGTAAGTGACAGACTTTTTTGTACCCTCCCCTGTTTACTTGTTTCTTTTAAAGGCTGTTTAGGTGATTGCTTTAATTTTTTGAAGTCTGGGGTTTTTTTGTTTTTAAATTCCCTGCGCAATGCAGGGCTCCCTGCAAGGTCCTGGGAGGTCCCTGCAAAACACTTCCTACTTCGATTGGGACAAAGAGGTCAGTGACAGCCTTTTTTGTTCCCTCCCTGGGTTACTTGGTTTTTTTTTAAGGGTGTTTAGGTGCTTGGTGCACTTCTTTGAGGTTTGGGGGATTTTTTATTTTTAAATTCCCCACACGATTTGGTCTCCGGGAAGGGGAGGGGGCTCTGTGAGAGCTACATTCCCTTCCTGGATGGCTGGAGGAGGGGGGAGCAGTTTCTGTCCCGGGATTAAGGTAAGTGTGTAAACATTTTTTAAAATTCAGTTACAGGGACGGGAGGAGGGTGGGCGGGTGGGTAATGGAACAGGAACGGGTTTTAAGGGCCCATCTGATAAAGTTCTTAGAAAGGAGTGGTAAAGGTCTTTTTATGGTTCACATTGATGGGATTTATAGGCATCGTAGGTTGAGGGGTATTATTATCCCTGAGGGCTGCCTCTTTGGTGAGGGCATCTGCTCAGTTGTTCCAGATGCAAGCCTTGGAATTATTTTTCTGATGACCCTTTACATGCACTATCCAAGTGGGGGCCATCCTGTCCGGTATTCTGGTGGGTACGTGCAATCCTTTATCTAAATGTGCTATAGATTTCTCATCTGAGGTCTTATAGTCATTAAGTGGGGGTTCAAGTCTCCACTCAGCCACGGAAACTCACTGGGTGACCTTGGGCAAGTCACCCTCTCTCAGCCACAGTCTCTGAACTGATAGATCATCAGTTCTGCTTCACTACAATAAGGCATCGTCCTCAGTCACAAAGTGAGTGTATGATGTCTGTCTATTAAATGTCAAGACTGTGTTTCTACTTTTCAGACAAATCAAGGAGAACTGATTGTGAATGCTTGAGTGGTGAACCTGCATTACATACATCAACACTCTCGGCCATTCAGGTAATTGTCAGTCATCGTTTAAAGCAGTGTGTTGTCTGTTAAGTGCCGGAAAAGTCAGGCAACATGTCAATAAGTTTAAAAGTCAAGCAACATGTCAATTTGAAATTTTTAGTAACATTGAGCAGAACACCAATGGAATCTTTTCAAATGCTTACTGAGGCCTATGGGGAAGATTGCATGTCTCGTGTGTGTGTGTGTTTGAGTGGCACAAAAGATTCAGAGAAGGACATGAGAATGTGGAAGACAATGAACATCCTGGACAACCTTCCACTTCAAGGACTGAAGAAATGGTGGAAAAAATCAGCCAGATTGTTCAAGAAGACCACCGACTCCGTGTCCGAATGATAGCTGAAGTTGTGAACATTGACAAAGATACTACATGGAAAATTTTACATGAGGATTTGTGCCAAGATAGTCCCTAGAGTTCTCATACCAGAGCCAAAAGAGTGCCACAAGGAAATTTGTGCTGACATTCTACAGAAACTTGAGGCGGACCCAAACCTTTTTTAAAAAAATAATCACTTGTGATGAAACTTGGATCTTACAGTATGATCCTGAGACAAAACAACAGTTAATGCACTGGAAAACACCATCATCAACAAGAATGAAAAAAGCACATCAAAACAATCCCACATTCAAAGCCATGCTCATTTTTTTTTATATCAAGGGCTTAATTTTGGCAGAATGGGTTCCAGAAGCCAGAACAGTGAACGAGTATTATTACAAGGAAGTTTTGACAAAGCAGAGAGAAAGAGTCAGCGGTGGGGAAGTCCAGAACTGTGGGGAAATGGTTTCATTCTTCATAAAGCCTTCACTTTCTGTGAAGCAGTTTTTGGCTGACAAATGCACTACTACACTGGAACATCCTCTATATTCACCAGATTTGGCACTATGCAACTTTTTTTCTTTTCCTTAAAGTGAAATAGATGCGTAAAGGAACACATTTTGAGTCAGTTGATGCCATAAAGAAGAAAACAACAGATGCATTGAAACACCTGACAGAAACTGATGTGCTCTACACCTTTGACTAGTGGAAAAGAAGACTGCATTAGTGTGTGAATGTGAATGGGGAGTATATTGAAGGGGACAAGCATTAGAATTGTAATACATATAAATAAAGATGGGTTATTGTATCAGTCTCGTTATTTAATAGAGAGACCTCGTATGTCTCTCCTTCAGTTTGTCTGAAGCTGATCTTCCTGAACATGAGGGGGAAAGATGAATAGTCTGAAACATCTGAAGGTCCTTACCTCTTTGTGTTGCATCTTCAAGTTTTTCAGCAACGTCTCTTGCGTTAATCTCTTTCAGGACACGAATACATACTTTCAGAGCACCGTCTTCTCCATAATGGCCACACATGAGATCTACAACATCAGGTATATCATCTGTCTCCAACTGACCTCGGGGGATTGTCTCTTTTCCATCATAGTCAGTATCAGACAGCCTCCATTTAAACCATTTGAACTGTTCTTTAGTAAGATTATTGAAGGCATGAGAAAGTGTGAGTTTCACGTTTTTTCTTGTGTCCATTGCTAGAAATTATACATAATCTAAAGAAAAAAAATAGAAGGTTTCATGATACTGTCATACAGAAAGCATCTTCCTGTGTAAGTAAACAATATAGCAACATTTCTTCCCACACATGCATCCACAAACATCATAGGCTATTTCTGAGGGGGTGGGTCCATTTTAGACAACAGGGTATTGCTTCGTACCAGATCAGACTATTTGTCCATCTTTTGCAATATTGTCTAGCAGAAGGTTTTCAAGGCATCAGGCTTCCAAGGTGGTGGCAATAGGATGTCCTATGAGCAACTTCTCAGTCCTGGAGGAAGAGGATTTTATACCCTATGAAGATGTGGGGCTTTTTGTTTGTTTCTTTGTTTACTGGGAGTATATTCCCATCAACTACTACATAAAGCAACTTGTAATTTGTTATTTTAACTGTGTATTTTTATGCAGATTGTTAAATACCCTGAAATCTTAGGAGGAAAGGTGGGATATAAATTGAGTAACAACAGCCACCACAATACCCACAACAATAATAAAGGATCTTTTTAACCCAGCACACAAACTACAGTCTCCCTCTTTGTTCATATAAAACTCCGAGTTTCTCTTTATCCCCTTCTACTTTCTACCTATTGAAAAACCAGTGTCATTTTTGCAAGGATGGAGACAGATCCAGATAAAAGCGAGATTTTATATTTTCAAAAATGGGAGATGGTTGCCAGATCAGCAGTACTCCATTGCCTGAGATTTCAGGAACAACATTTCAGGCCTAGGGGTGGCTCCTTGTAATGTCATGGGGAAATGTCCTACAGACAAGCCCGGTTTAAGGCACCAGCAGTGTCAGCATCCGCATCATTGTGGGAAACCCCATAGTAACCCTCCTCCCGCAAAAACATTATTAGTAATAATATTAATATCCGGTACTGTCAATAGCTTAGGTTGAGTTAGGTTACATTGACCTGAGATAAACATATGCCCCCCTGCAAAAAAATAAAGCATTGCAGGGACCCCCAATTCCTTAAACCAGTCCTGCCTACAGATAGTTGTGACATCCTGCACAGACATCCATGATTGCTATACAGTATCTATCTATCTATATAATTCTCTTGGGTATGTTCCCGTTCCCAGTGTGCTGACTGGATGCTTGGGAAACATACCCAACCAATCGTAATACTCTGTTGGCCAGCCAATCAGCAGCTTGATGGTGTTTTTCAGCACCACCTCCTTGGCCTACAGCCACATCTTTGCCTGTTGAGCTGCACTAAGTAAATACTCAGCCAGCTCCCCTTGCTGTCTTAATATGGATGCAGGGGGGAAAATCATGATGCTTTCTATGTGTCCCCCACCCTCTTCTTTCTTCTTTTCCCTCCTATCCTACCTTTCTGTGCTGCCTGGGGCCTTTCAAAGGGTGCCTGGGCCTTTTTATGCTGCCTGGGGCCAGGGGCCTTTCTCATGTCATGGTGCATGTGGTGTGTGTGTGTGTAGTTTGGTGTGTGTGTTGCGTGGTGTGTGTGTGTGTGTACATGTGGTTGCATGGTGATGGTGGGGCTCTCACATCCTGGCGTACGTGGTGTGTGTGTGTCTACCAGTGTGTATGTGTTTGTGTGTACATGCTGTTGCATGGCGGTGGTGGAGGGACTCTCGACATGAAATTAACCATCATAGTTGATTTGAAAGGTTATATATTAATGTGTCAAATGATCGTACTCTTCACATGTTTCCTAAGTGGCCAATTAGCAGAATGAGAATGGAAAGAGAATCATACCAAAGTGTTTATATATGCAGATAATGGTGTATGTTACACTGTGTATAGCTAGTTTTTAAGGAAAAAGTCTTCCTGTTATCACAGAAACTCATATTTTAAACGATCTTAATATGTTTCTTTATGTTTTTGTGTCTTAGTTCAGCCCCAAGATGGCCACTGGATACATGATACTACATTACATGAAATTTCCGAGTTCTCTTCTTAAAAGAGATAAAATGTTTTCACAATAGGATTTTCCTCTCTCTCAGGGTGGGGTGGATGGCTCTGGGGCTCAAAAAGCAGTCTAGGAAGCCATATGATATCCACAACCTATACCAAGTGCGGGCAAAGTGTGGCCCACAGGCTGCATGTGCCTACCCTCCAATATTTCACAGACAAAAACCAAGACATCTGTGGCCAAGCAATGTTGGAATGTGGTTAGGCTGACAACAATTGTTAATGAGAAAGAAGAGGCAATCTAGAAGAGCGTTCCCCAGTTTGCTTTTGCCTGAGCCTACTGGGAAGGGCAAGTTTCTACCCCTCCCCCTTCTCCCCTCCCCTCTCCACTGAGTGAATGTAAACTACTTTTGCACATTGAACTCAGTTTGCACCAATGGAAGTAACTTGAGGACAAAGGTGGAAAGTGGCAAGAGGAGAGAGAAACTGGGACATTTTAAAAGCAGCTGAAAGGGGAATGACAGAGGATTAATCAAGACCGTTGGTAGGTTTATCTGTGGCCCCCAGGGCCATTCTTGTGGTCCCCATACCTCCAACAACCCCAATTTGGCAAGGACTATCCTGATTAATCCTGTCATTCCACTTTTCAGCTGCTTTTAAAGTGTCTCAGTTTCTCTTTCCTTCTCCTTTTCCATTGCAGGTGCATTTGGTGAGCACGAGGGGGAGAGCTTTCTCAGTGGCTCCCCCCCCCCCAAGTTGTGGAATTCCCTCCCACAGCAGGTTTGTTTGCCCTCTCTCTACTCTCTTCCTGAAAGCAGATAAAGCCTTTTTTTATTTAGCCAGGTCTTTGGAAATTTCATGTTTTAATAGAATTATTTCTTCAATTGTTTCAAAATATTTGTATCATAGAATTATAGAATCATAGAGTCAGAAGAGACCACAAGGACCATCCAGTCCCACCCCCTGCCTTCAGGAATACACAATCGAATCATTCCCGACAGATGTCCATCCAGCCTCTGTTTAAAGACTTCCAAAGAAGGAGACGCCACCACACTATGAGGCAGTGTATTCCACTTCCGAACAGCTCTTACTGTCAAAAAGTCCTTCCTAATGCTTAGGTGGAATCTCTTTTTCTGTAGTTTAAACCCATTGCTCCGTGTCCTAGTCTCTGGAGTAGCAGAAAACAAGCCTGCTCCATCCTCAATATGACATGCCTTCAAATATTTAAACATGGCTATTATGTCCCCTCTCAGCCTTCTCTTCTCCACACTAAACATGCCCAGCTCCGTAAGCCACTCCTCAGAGGGCATGGCTTCCAGACCACCCACTTTCCTGGTCACCCTCCTCTGGATTCGTTCCAGCTTGTCTATATCCTTCTTGAATTGTGGTGCCCAGAACTGGACACAGTATTCCAGGTGAGATCTGACCAAAGCAGAATGTAGTGGCACTATTACTTCCCTTGATCTAGACATATACTCTTATTGGTGCAGTCTATAATCACATTGGCTTTTTTAGCTGCTGCATCACACTGATGTCTCATGTTCAGTTTGTAGTCCACTAAGACTCCTAGATCCTTTTCGCATGTACTGCCGTCAAGCCATGTGTCACCCATCCTATATCTCTGATTTTCATTTTTACTGCCCAAGTGTAGTATCCTACATTTCTCCCTGTTGAAATTCATTTTGTTAGTTTTGGCCCAGCTTTCTAATCTGTTCAGGTCATTTTGGATTCTGATCCTGTCCTCTGGGGTATTAGCTAACCCTTCTAATTTGGTGTCATCTGTAAACTTTATAAGCAAGCCCTCTATTCCCTCATCCAAGTCATTGATAAAGATGTTGAATAGCACTGGGCCCATGATAGAACTCTGTGGCACCCCACTAGTCATAGAATCATAGAATCATAGAATCATAGAATTGCAGAGTTGGAAGAGACCACGAGGGCCATCCAGTCCAACCCCCCTGCCACGCAGGAAATCACAATCAAAGCATCCCCGACAGATGGCCATCCAGCCTCTGTTTAAAGACCTCCAAGGAAGGAGACCCCACCACGCTCCGAGGGAGTGTGTTCCACTGCCGAACAGCTCTTACTGTCAAAAAGTTCCTCCTCATGTTGAGGTGGAATCTCTGTTCCTGGAGCTTGCACCCATTGCTCCGTGTTCCAGTCTCTGGAGCAGCAGAAAACAAGCCTGCTCCATCCTCAGCGTGACATCCCTTCAAATACTTAAACAGGGCTATCATATCGCCTCTCAACCGTCTTTTTTCCAGGCTAAACATACCCAGCTCCCTAAGTCTCTCCTCATAAGGCATTGTTTCCAGACCTTTCACCATTTTAGTTGCCCTTCTCTGGACACGCTCCAATTTGTCAATATCCTTTCTGAATTGTGGTGCCCAGAACTGGACACAGTATTCTAAGTGAGGTCTGACCAAGGCAGAATAGAGTGGCACTATTACTTCCCTTGATCTAGACACTATACTTCTATTGATACAGCCCAAAATTGCATTGGCCTTTTTAGCTGCCGCATCACACTGTTGGCTCATGTTCAACTTGTGGTCTACTAGGACTCCTAGATCCCTTTCGCACGTAGTCTCATTCAGCCAGGTCTCTCCCATCCTATATTTATGCATTTCATTTTTCCGCCCTAAATGCAGTACTTTACATTTCTCCGTATTGAATTTCATTTTGTTAGCTTTGGCCCAGCTCTCCAGTCTATCCAGGTCATTCTGAATTTTGATCCTGTCCTCTAGGGTATTAGCTACTCCTCCCAATTTGGTGTCATCTGCAAATTTGATAAGTATGCCCCTAATTCCCTCATCTAAGTCATTGATAAAGATGTTGAATAGCACTGGGCCCAGGACAGAACCCTGTGGCACCCCACTGGTCACATCTTTCCAAGACGAAGAGGAGCCACTGCTGAGCACCCTTTGGGTTTGGCCGGTCAACCAATTACAAATCCATTGAACAGTTAACTTGTCTAGCCCACATTCTACAAGCTTGTTTGCAAGAATGTCATGGGGAACCTTGTCAAAGGCCTTACTGAAATCAAGGTATGCAATGTCCACAGCATTCCCTTCATCTACCAAGCTGGTAACTTTATCAAAAAAAGAGATCAGATTAGTCTGGCATGACTTGTTTCTCTGAAACCCATGCTGACTTTTTGTGATTATGGCATTGCCTTCTAAATGTTCACAGACTCTCTGTTTAATGATCTGTTCTAGAATCTTCCCTGGTATTGATGTCAGACTAACTGGACGATAGTTGTTGGGATCCTCTTTTTTCCCCTTTTTGAAGATGGGAACAACGTTTGCCCTCCTCCAGTCTGCTGGGACTTCTCCTGTTCTCCAGGAGTTCTCAAATATTATTGCCAATGGCTCTGAGATTATATTTGCCAGCTCTTTTAATACTCTTGGATGTAGTTCATCTGGTCCTGGAGATTTAAATTCATTTAGATTAAAAAGGTATTCCTGTACTACCTCTTTACTTATTTTGAGCTGGATTTCCCCTATTGTGTCCTCTGTTCCATTCTCCTCAGGTTGGTCCTCCTTTTCCTTTTCTGAAAACACTGAGGCAAAGAAGGTGTTGAGTAATTCTGCCTTTTCTCTGTCCCCTGTTAGCATTTTGCCATCTTCTCCACGTAGCGGCCCTATCATTTCCTTCTTCCTCCTTTTGCTGCGGACATACCCAAAAAAACCCTTTTTATTGTTCTTAACCTCCCTAGCAAGCCTGATCTCATTCTGCACTTTAGCTTTTCTGGCTTAACTCCTACATGTGTTCGCTATCTGTTTGAATTCTTCTTTGGTGATTTCCCCCCTTTTCCATTTCCTATACATGTTCCGTTTAAAACTTAGCTCCATTGAAAGTTCTTTAGTCATCCATCCTGGTTTCTTGAGACACCTCCCATTTTTCTTCCTCAATGGTACTGTTTGAAATTGTGCCTTCAGTATCTCCCTTTTGAGAAAGTCCCATCCGTCTTGAGGTCCCTTCTCTTTTAGTATTCTTGACCATGGGATCATCCCCAGTATTTCCCTGAGTTTATTGAAATCAGCTCTCCTAAAGTCAAGAATGCGTGTCTGACTATGCCTGGCTTCTCCTTTCCATTGTATAACAAACTCCAGGAGAACATGATCACTCTCACCTAAGGATCCCACCACTTGCACCCCATTAACAAGGTCGTCTCTGTTGGTTAGGATCAGATCTAAAATAGCTGACCCCCTTGTTGCCTCTTCCACCTTTTGGACCATGAAATTGTCTTCCAGGCATGTAAGGAATTTTCTAGACCTTGTAGTTTTGGCTGAGTTAGATTGCCAGCAAATATCAGGATAGTTGAAGTCACCCATCACTACTACATCTCTCCTTTCTGCATGTATGTTCATCTGTTCTAGAAAGGCAACATCCAATTCCTCTGTCTGATTTGGGGGTCTGTAGTAGAGTCCCACAATAACATCCCTGTTGTTTCCCTCCCCTTTAATTTTTATCCAGATGCTCTCCACCTGGCTTCCAGTATTGATGTCATGGATCACTTCACTGGTGTAAATATCCCTGACATATAATGCTATTCCTCCTCCTTTCCTGTTTGGCCTGTTTCTCCTATAAAGGTTATACCCCTCTATTCCTACATTCCAATCATGAGACTCGTCCCACCAGGTTTCAGTAACTCCTATTATATCATATTTGTTTTGTAGTGCAAGGAGTTCAAGTTCATCTTGCTTATTTCCCATGTTCTGTGCATTAGTGTAGAGACATCTGAGATCATGTGTTCCCTTAACTTGCAGCCTGTGCAAGTTTTTTTGCCTCCCACTGTTGGGTCCTTGCGCTGTTTGCCTTGTTCCCTCTATGACAGTTTGACTATTTTTTCCAGCCCTTTTGCCTTCCAGAATACTGTCTCCCTCCCCCATTTGACTCAGTTTAAAGCCCTCCTGATCAAATTCTTGAGACTGTTGGCAAAAATGTTTCTTCCAACTGTTGTAAGATGCACCCCATCTCTTGCCAGAAGTCCCCCCGCATGGAAGCGCAGTCCATGATCCAAGAATCCAATTTGTTCTCGGCGACACCATCTACGGAGCCAGTTGTTTACGTCGGCTATTTTCCTCTCCCTTCTTGGACCATGCCCTTCAACTGGCAGAAGAGACGAGATGACCACCTGTGCTTTCATTTCTTTCAGCTTCCTCCCCAGAGCCTCATAATCTCTTCTGATCTTGGGAAAGCTGTGCCTTGCAGTATCATTGGTTCCCACATGGACCAAAAGGAAGGGGTAATGATCCGTAGGCTTGACGAGTCTTGTCAGCGTCTCGGTCACATCACAGATCTTTGCCCCAGGGAGACAACACACCTCCCGAGTCATCTTGTCAGGCCCACATACCACTGCTTCTGTACCTCTCAGCAAGGAGTCCCCCACCACCACCACATGCCTCCTCTGAGGCTTCGCAGCTGCTGCTCCTTGCGGTGGTCCTCTCAAGGTCCCCTGCTCTACCCCTGAAGTCTGTCCATGCTGTTCTTCCTCGTTGTCCTTGATAAGGGAAAGGGCTTCGAATCGATTCTGTAGCTGCAAGCTGCTGGAAGAATCCCTGGATTTTCTTGTTCTGTGTGTGACATTCCTCCAGCTGTCTACTTCCTGTGTCCGTGAAGTGACCCTCTCCTCCACAGCCACTTCCTCTGTGCGGTCCCCATCCAAGACTGTTCGTTCTGTTCTGTCCAGGAAAACCTCTTGCTCACGAATCTGTTGAAGTGTAGCTACCCGTGTCTCCAGCTGCTGTACTTTCTCCTCCAAGAGGGCTACCAGCTTGCATTTGGTGCATGTGAAGTTCTCCACGTCTGTAGACAAGAATACAAACATCGCACAAGTGTTGCAAGTGACTGCTGCAGTCCCCTCAGTGTCCATGGTGAGAGCTTTTAGGTAATCTAAGAACTCTTAGTTAACGCTGAGAATGCTAAGCTGTACTTTTAGGTCTGCTGTATTTTTGTTTGGTTACTGAAATTCGCGCGCCGTTAGGCTTGCGCCTCTGGCTCTTGAGGGTAAAAGGGCAAGGTCAGAAGTTCAAGCCCCTCAGCAACAAGCAGCCTCTCCCAACAGTTTTTTTTAAAAAAATTCAATCTCCCCAGTCAGAATGGCTGTCCAGAAGTTGCTTCCTTCTTCTCCCTGGCAGGAAACTGGCAGGAAACTTGCTGTCCAGAAGCTGCTCTCCTTCTCTCTGGCAGGAAACTGGCCTGGAAAGCCTCTGCAAGGACTTATATAGAGCTAGGCTCCCAGCTCCACCCCCTAATGACTCACAGGTGTGACTCACAGGAAGGCTCTTGAGGGTAAAAGGGCAAGGTCAGAAGTTCAAGCCCCTCAGCAACAAGCAGCCTCTCCCAACAGTTTTTTAAAAAAAATTCAAAAAAATTCAATCTCCCCAGTCAGAATGGCTGTCCAGAAGTTGCTTCCTTCTTCTCCCTGGCAGGAAACTGGCAGGAAACTTGCTGTCCAGAAGCTGCTCTCCTTCTCTCTGGCAGGAAACTTCTCTCCAGGATGAAGAGGAGCCATTGGTGAAGAAGAGCCCTTCACGTTTGGTCAGTCAGCCAATTGCAAATCCACCTAACAGGTGCATTGTCTAGCCTCCAGGTTACTAACTTTTTTTACAAGAATATCATGGGGGACCTTGTCAAAGGCCTTGCTGAAATCAAGATACACTACATCCACACCATTCCCTTCATCTACGAAGTATGTAACTATCAAAAAAAAAAAAAAAAAAAAAGAGAGAGAGAGAGAGAGAGAGAGAGAGAGAGAGAGAAGATTTAGTCTGGCATGACTTGTTTTTCACAGACCCATGTTGACTTTTAGTGATCACGGCATTCCTTTCTAAGTGCTTACAGACTGTCTGTTTGATGATCTGCTCTAGAGTCTTTTCTGATATTGATGCCAGGCTGACTGGGCAATAATTAGTTGTGTCTTCTCTCCCCCCCCCTTTTTTTTTTAAAAAAGATGGGGACAACATTTGCCCTCCTCAAGTCTGCTGGGATCTCTCCTGTTCTCCAGGATTTCTTGATTTCTCCAAGATTATTGCCAGTGGTTGTGAGATTACTTCTGTCAGTTCTTTTAGTGCCCTTGGATGTAGCTCATCTGGCCCTGGAGATTTGAATTCCTTTACACTGGCCAACAACCTCTTTGCCTATTCTATGCTGCTGTTTCTTCCCACTACCTTTGCCTTCCTCTGAGGTAGAGAGAGTCTGATTTGCCTTTGCCTTCCTCTGAGGCGGAGAGAGTGTGACTTGCCCAAGGCCACCCAGTAGGTTTGAGTGGAGATTTGAACCCTGGTCTCCAGAGTTGTAGTCCAATGCTCAAACCACCATACCATGCTGGCTCTCTCATACCACTATAAGAACCAGCAATTTAAAATAACCCATCAGTTTGCACTTCATTTATAGCATGTATTTTCCTGTACTATCAAACCAGCACTGCTGTTTTTGCCTCCCACGTTTGTGATGTGTAGCTTTATTTTCAAACTCCTCCCTCCTCCTTCCCTCCCACCCCACCCACAGATCAGCCACCTTTTCTGGCTTAGATGTGTCCTTGTGCAGCCCACAGGAACTATCATGCAGGAATAGCAGCACCTCCTCCAGGATCTTCCTGCCATAACTCCCTCCCTTCCTCTCTGGGTTGCTCTTCCATGCTTTTCTTCCTTCCTTAGGGAAGATACCAACTGTTGCAATTAGGCCTTTTCTCCATTTGCTACTTCAGTCAGCATGTGAGGGAAGGATAGACGGCATGTGGCTTACTTCTAAGTAGACACTTGTAGTAAGTTCATGGTGTAGTGGTTTGAGTGTTGGATTATGACTCAGGAGACCAGGGTTTGAGTCCCACCTTGGCCATGAAAACACACTGGATGATCTTGGAGAAGTCACACACTCTCAGCTTCAGAAAACCCTGTGATCAGTTCACCTTAGGGTAGCCATAAATCAGACACAACTTGAAGGCACACAAGAACAAAGTTCCATTGAAGAGAATGGGGCTGACTCTTGAGTAGGCACCTAAAGTCTTCTAAAGCAGGAAGTCCTTTAGATATGAAAAACCTGCTGACAGTGGTGATGGATCATGCAACTATTCACTCATTATTCCTCCTGATTGCATGTCTCATGTAAAAATGCAGAAGGACCCATGCACTGTCAGGCACAGTTAGCACAATTTTCACCGTATTTGCATGTGTGTGCACCTGCAAGTGCCTGAAATTGAAATTAGGATAGTGCTACTCTGGCTACAAAAGGAGATGGGGATGAAGGTAGACTCTGCCTCTCCAAACTTTCTCTCTCTCTCTCTCATTCTCTCTCTCTCTCTCTCTCTTTTTTTTTTTTTTGCCTCTAAAATGATCAAAATTGAATTACCTGGTCTGTCATCAAATTGTGGAAATCATGGCCAGTCACAGTTATTGAGTTTTGCATTCACATTTGTCTCTTGCCTTTCCTTCAATGAGTTCAAGGGGGTGACCGTGGCTCTCCTCTCCTCTACTTTTTCCACACAACAGTTCTGTACAATTCAAAGACATAGCTGTGATAGTCTGGAATATCAGTAAACAAAGGGATCTTGTAGCACCTTTGAGACTGAGAGAGAAAAAATTGTAGCATAAGCTTTCATAGATTTCGTGTACTTCCTCAGATGTTGGATCTATCTACAAAAGTTTTAGGCTACAATTTTCTCTCTGTCAGTCTCAAAAGTTCCTTTGCTTTCAGTTCTGTAAATTAGTCAGACTGTGAGACTGCCTGGTCTAAATTACCCAGTGAGTTTTGTGGCTCATTGAGGACTTGAAGGTGGATCTCTCAAGTCCCAGTGCAACAATCTAAACCTCTAAAAACTCTTCTCCCCTGTTTTGATCCAAAACTTACAAAAATAAAATTCATTCTCAAAACAAGCTCTAAAAAAGAATGTGCAATGAAACCCCTTCTCCAACTTCTGGGGTTGTAACAAAACCAAACAGAATAAGGCGTAAATAATCTGAGGGACTAGAAACAAGTTTTAAAGCAAACTAAAATAATGAGGCACTTTTTCTTTCCGTTAATACATCCCCTTCCCCAGATTTTCTCCATTCCTTCTCCATCAAAAATGTTGAAATACTTTTAAGCTCTTTTCCCTTAATTTGACTCACATCTGAGTAAATACAGAGTATTTTTTTGCTCAACCCTGTTTAAGACTTTAGGGATTATCATACAGGTACGAAAAAAGCGTTCCTGTCCCACAATTTCCTCTCCCACCCCTCTCCTTCCCCTGTCATGCCACAATAACAAAAAGTTTCAGACCTACCTTT
The DNA here is from genome assembly GCA_030847615.1 of Gambelia wislizenii. NCBI lineage: Eukaryota > Metazoa > Chordata > Lepidosauria > Squamata > Crotaphytidae > Gambelia > Gambelia wislizenii. The sequence goes on from JAUMIR010000001.1 coordinate 345,167,447, forward strand.
GTAGCGTCAACAGGGCAGCCCAGGAGTAAATGGAGCTCTGATGGAGCTCCGTTCACTTGCTGGAGTGAATCATAGAATCATAGAATTGCAGAGTTGGAAGAGACCACGAGGGCCATCCAGTCCAACCCCACCCGTTCTCATGAGAAGATGTGAGTGCTGGAAATTCAAAATTTAAAAGAAAAATAAAAGAGAAAAAGTGACAGCAAGCACAAAAACACACTTTAAAACTTTCAACTAAACCAGGGAAGTTTTTAAAAAGTGTGTCACTTATCTTGATGTCTTCATCTCACCAGGAAGTGTTCTAGCAGGGACCTCCCATTGACGCTGGGATCTCACCAGCGAAACAGGGCACTTTTTTCAGTTGCTGTGAAATCCGTGACAGGAATGGAACGGGGGATGCAGCGCTGGTGGAACAGCAGCAGAATGGGTACATTACAAGGGGGGGGGGAACAATGTCATCTGAAAAGGGAACCCTTTAGCAATCTCCTGGTGTCATTATACTGCCATTTTTAGCATGTCTGATAATTTCCTTTGTCATATTCATGACTTTTTCAGTGTGTTTTCTTCTCAGTGTGAAACAACATTTCATGAATGCTGAAATCACTTCCTCTTATGGCTGCAACATTTGAAAGGAACCAACACTGAAAAGAGAAAACAACAGTTTGTCAAAATCCTATGAGTAGAGAATTCCACTGAAAGTGGGCACATCAAATACTTTAGACGTTCTGATAGACTCACCATCCTGGAGTGAAGAAAGGGCACCGAATGTTACTTATAAGCTGAACTTTGGAACAATCGGAGAAAATGTGTTTGCCAAAGGCACAATAAAGAACAGTTTCATTAAAAAAAAAAAAACGCTATGTGGCCCGCCCTTCTCTTCATCCTTCATTTCTTCCCTCCCTCCTCTCTCTACCTGTAAAAAGAATCTTGTGGCCCTTTAAAGACTAACTTCAACATGTTTTTAGATGGGGGTGTAGCTATGGGGTGTGAGTGAAATGAGGGCATTGCTCTTCCAAAAAAATAACTTTCATTATGCATATACTGTACGCCAGTTATTCACAAACTGCATTTCTACCTACAGACGTAAAGAATCACTTTGCAGTTAAACTTGTACACTTGCCAAAGCAGAAAGCGTATAGGCTGCTTCTGGTGAACATTGTCTTCTGTGGCAGACCTAGAGGTAATTCCAGGTATCTCCAAGAGTCTATTGGTGCCAAACACTGGCACACTTTACTGCTATAGCATAAGCTTTATTGGTGGCAAATGATGCCACAGATGGTCCACATCAGAGAAGCATCACAGCCCTTTTGCTGGTGAGGTCCAGTATCCCCTCACAGCCCATGGTAGAACTGGGGCCCTAAACAACTAATTCTACCTAGACCATTCCCATCCATCCATCCAATCCCCCATCACTGGCTATTTGGGGCCCCTGGACTGATGAGTGACCCCTCCAGGGTGAGACCAATGGAAGATGCACTCCTAAGTGCAGAAGCAAACAAAGAAAATCAAAGTGCACAGGTGTGACCCACTTTCCCAGCACATTAGGTATGAGAATTGTGCCAACAGGCAAGTAACACAGGAGAATTGACTCCCTCCATCTGTTCTCAGCCTTCATAACTTTTCCCAACCTCAAAATGCCAAGCTAATGAAAAAAGTAACTGACAAGGGGCTTGTCTATATGTGGGGCCAAAAGTCCAAACAGAGTTCAGATTCAAGGTTTTTAATAGTGCAGACAAGATCACTAATACAAATGAAGCCTTTCTATATCACTGGAAAGCAGTTAACATATGATCATGATCCTAACAAGGACTCTAATGCCCATCTGCTTGGTGGCAGAAGCCCAGTTTGGGGGTTCCATAGGAAATGCAGTGCAATGATACCTGTCATCCCGATATTTTCTACCCCCACTAGCAGGAACAAGCAGGACCAGAGCTGCTGTCGCAGTCCAAAGTCTCAAAGAGGCCGTGTAATGTACTGGCTTCCCTATTTTTATCTCAGATAATAATCCAGCCAATGAAGCTCTCTGGGTGACCTTGGACCAGTGACTCATGATTCCATAGTCTAATCCACTCACAAGACAGTTGTGAGGACAAATATAGAAGATACATACGACATTAAGTCTTGAGATCTTGGGCAGAAGAACAGGAAATAAATAAAAATTTTAAAATAAAGGTGTGTCTCTTTCTTTTTAGTAGTTTTTCCTTGCACATTCCAGAGATGTGGGGTTAAACCAGCCAGATGGGAACCAACCATTTGGACCTGCCCTCTGTATTCAAGAACAGAAAAACAAGCAGTAAAGGAGGAGCTCTGTGTTTCCTTCTGTGGCTTGGTGATTATTTCCAGGCGGTTGGATTCTCTTTCAAGGGAACCTAGACTGACCCTCCTCCCTGTCATCCTTCTGCAATTTTATCCTATCAGTCTGTCAGCAATTGACTGGCTCTTACAGAAAGGGCTTTTAACAGACTGATGTGCTTATTTCCAAATTATTTTCATTGATGTGCTTTTAAAGTGTTTATTTCAGTTGTGTTACAGTGTTTTAATAGGATAGTTTGTGTAATTATGTTTTAAATGATAGCCTTTTCTATGTTTTTACCTGTTCCCCATCCCCAGCTCCCTTTGCACTATTCAGAGCACAGCTCTGAATCTGCTGTAAACTACCTTGAGTACCCCTGCTGTGAGAAAGATGGGATATAAATCAGCTTTCCAAAACAAAGGCAGTTTCAGATGAGGCATTGCGGTGGGCCTATCCAAATGATTTTAAAGTGTGAATTTTAAATTTTATGTTGACTGTTTTAAAATGTCTTGGTTTTACTTGTTCTTTTAAACTGATTAATGTTTTTAATTTATATGTGCTTTTAACCAATCTTATGTTTATATGTTAATGTGTTGTTCCCCACCTTGAGCCATAGGGAGAGGTGGGTAAGAAATAATAATAATAATAATAATAATAATAATAATAACAACAACAATCTCTCTCTCTCTCTCTCTCTCTCTCTCTCTGGCTTTTCTTCGCAAACGAAGATTCAGGAGGGATTCATCCCGCATTTTCTGCAAGCACACTGATGACTAAAAAGGCCAATCCGAGATAGACAAGTTCGGTTGCAGAAAGCACAGCAGAAGGTCTCCTTGGGTGATGTTTCCGGGTTGTGATTCTTTCTGCGTTGTCATTTCTCTTCAAGACTTGTTCGGCTTCAGTTCTCAAATAAGGCTGCAGCATTGTGAATAGTGCGTCTCCATGCCTCCCGATGTGAAGCCAGGACGGACCATTGTTGGTGATCAATTTGGCCGAGCCTGAGATGTTGTTTCAGGGAGCAACCTGAAACAACAAAGGCAGCTTTTTTGGAGCACCCCTCTTACACTGACCTGTGGCGAGTTCATCGTAGAGTACTATTTTGGGGAGGCAATGGTCCTCCATCCTAGAAACGTGCCCTGCCCAGCGCAGCTGTATTCTCAATATCATGGCCTCAATGCTGGTGATCCCTGCTTGCTCAAGGACAGAAACATTCGTCACATAGTCAGTCCAGTGTAGATTTAGGATTGTGCGTAGACAGTGCTGATGAAAGCGTTCGAGGAGTCATAAGCGGTGGCGATAGGTGACCCATGTTTCAGATGCATAAAGGAGAATAGACAGTACAATGGCTCTATACACACTGATTTTTGTGTTTCGCCTCTGGTGTTTATTACTCCAGACTCTTTTGTAAAGTCTTCCAAATGCGGTATGTGCCTTTGCTAATCTGTGATCAATCTCTTTGTCAATCTTGGCATCTGAGGAGATGATGCTTCCCAGGTAGGTGAACTGTTGAATGGACTTGAGCACAGATTTGCCAACGGCAATGTGGGGATGGTGGTGTTCGTCCTGTGGTGCAGGCTGGTAAAGAACTTCAGTTTTCTTCAGGTTGACTTCCAGCCCAAACAGCTCTGCAGCTGTTGCGAAGCAGGCTGTTAGGCGCTGCAGAGCTGCTTCTGTGTGGGCAACAAGGGCAGCATCATCAGTGAAGAGCAGTAAGAAATAATAACAATAACAATAATATTAATAACCACCACCACCACCTGTCATTGTAGGCACTTTGTAGCTATTCTTTCTGTGGCTAACCTGATGTTCTATCTGATGTTGTCAAAATTGCTAAGGACAGGTGTTTGGCTTTTTTAGTAACTTGTAGGGGCCTAAATACCCTGAAGGCACCAGATCCTATCTGATCTTAGAAGCTAAGCAGGGTTAGCCTTGATTAGTACTTGGATGGGAAACCACCAATGAATACCAGGTGTGTAGGCTATATTTCAGGGGAATGAACTCACAAAATTACCTCTGAGTATGCCTAGGCTAAGAAAACCCTATGGATTTCACAGGATTGCCATAAGGTAGACAGGTGACTTGAAGGCACACATATACATACACATAGCTGATTTTGAAACTGAGCATTCTGGTCCTGTCCTAGGGCTTCTTTTTCAAAAAGTGTAGGGATTGGGGGTTTTATGTTCTGGAGCAGGAGTAACAACCATCCTTATTTTGGATGGGGTTGCTCTTCTGAAAGATCAGGTTCACAGCTTTGGGATGCTCCCAGAAGACCATGCGGCTGGTGTGGTCAGGAATGCCTTTGTTCAGTTTCAGTTGCTGCATCAGCTGCACCCCTTTCTAGGCAAGGCAGATTTGGCTACAGTGCTTTATGTCTTGATTACCTCCCAGTCCCTGGTAGACTTCTGCAATGTGCTCTGTGTGAGAGAAGCCCTTGAAAAGTGTTCAGAAGCTACAGTTGATGCAAAATGTAGGGCACAAATTGTTATATGGTGTGCATTTTAGAATTGTTTTATTTCTTTTAAAGCATCATTCAGTTTACACAAAGCAACTATGAAATGTTTTTAAAATGTAAAAATGGACGGTGATAAGCAGGGCCGGTTTAAGGAATTTTGGGGCTCCCTGCAATGCTTTATTTTGGGGGCCCCATGTTTATCTCAGGTCAATGTAACCTAACCTATTCACAGTACAGGATGTTCAGATTACAGTAGGACCCCTGTATCCACAGATTCATTATCCAGGGGACACAAAACAGCACACCTACCATAGAGTCCTAGAAAATGTGTCCTCCCTAGCCATTTTCTAGGCCCTCCAAGGCAACTCTATGGTATTTTAAACCAGAAGTTCCATTATTTTCAATGACGTTCACTATTATCCACAGTTTTCAGAATCCATGCCCGCACAGAACCAATCCCCAGTGGATAAGGGGGGCCTACTGTATTACATAATTTGCCACCAATAATTTAGTTTAAAAACTATACTATAGGCACTAACATAATATTTTTTGTTAATTAGCAATTAACGTGATGGTGTAGCTTTCCTCAAAAAAAAAAAGAAAAGAAAGAAAGCGTGGACTGCAAGCTAAACGTGAGTTAGCAGTGTGATGCAGCAGCAAAAAATGCCAATGCGATTCTAGGCTGCATTAATAGGAGTATAGTGCCTAGATCAAGGGAAGTAATATTGCCACTGTATGCTGCTCTGGTCAGACATCACCTGGAATACTGTTTCCAGTTCTGGGCACAACAATTCAAGAAAGATACTGAGAAGGATGGTGGGAGGTCTGGAAGCCATGATGCCCTATGAGGAGTGGCTTAGGGAGCTGGGTATGCTTAGCTTGGAGAAGAGAAGGTTGAGAGGAGACATGAGAGCCATGTTTAAACATTTGAAGGGATGTCATACTAAGGATGGAGCAAACTTGTTTTCTGCTACTCCAGAGACTAGGACATGGAGCAATAGGTTCAAACTACAGGAAAAGAGATTCCATCTAAACATTACTAGGAAGAACTTCCTGACAAGAAGAGCTGTTCAACAGTGGAATACACTGCCTTGGAGTGTGGTGGAGTCTTCTTCGGAGGTTTTAAAACAGAGGCTGGATGGCCATCTGTCGTGAGGGCTTTGATGGTGTGTTCCTGCAGGACAGAAGCCAATTGGATGAGATGGGTGTTGGGGTCCCTTTCAGCCCTATGATTCTAGGCTGCATTCAGAGCTTGGGAAAGTTACTCTTGGATTACACCTCCCAGAATCCCCCTGCCAGCACCCTTTTGAAGGTCTGGTTGCATTGTTCCTTTTCCAGCATTCTCTAGCCCAGTGGGTTTTTTTTAAATATATATTTTTATTAGTACATTTTCTTATACATTTTCTTATACACACACAAAACCTTACACAGTTTAGCATAAACGCTTATCTCATGTCAGCAAATGTACATCAAATCCTAACCAAATAAAACAAAATTATATGTCTCTTATCTTGTTTATGTTCCACTTTCTTTATGCTTTCTTCTCATTTTATTTCTCCTTCAATCCCTTAAAATGTTCCTCTAGTCTTTTGCTCCCTCTCTTTCCATTTTTTCCCACTCCTCAATTCTTTCTAACACTTTCTCTGACCTTCTAATCACATACTTTATCCTCTACTTTACTATACAATCTTTCTCATTCCATACATTCATCCTTTCCTAAAATTTCCTCTCTCAAACTCATACAGTAATTTCCTATTTACATTAATCTCTGACTGAATCATTTTAATATGCATATTTCACCTTGTTACCTCTACTCAATCTAAATCTTTGCAATCTTATCTCAATTATTAAGTACGTACTTATATAATTTGCGAATTATGCACAAAATTCCATATTCAATATCTGTGAAGATTTTGCATCTCATTTAGTATATTGTTCTCAGCTTTATTTAATCAAAGTCATGCTTTTGTTTCCTCTCTTTGGTGTCTTTATTAATTTTCTCTCTTTCATTCTTATTTAATCAATCAAAATGTCTCTCTCCCTCCAAGAAAAAAAGATTAAAGTTTATTCTTTTATTTACCAAAGGTTTTCATCTATATTCCATGCCTTCTTCCAGAATTTTTGCACTGGTCTCCATTCCTCTATAATTTTTACGTGATTTGTTTTTTTAGGAAGCCAGTTAATTTATCATTTTCCCACATCTCTCTAATTTTTAATAGCCAGTCCGCTATTGGTGGGGTTTCTTTACTTCTCCATTTTGTAGCGATGACCAACCCTGCTGCTGTTACCAGGTATAGTATTGTCCTCCAGTATTGTTTTCTGACTGTTTTATCATTTGGTGTTAGTATATTCAGCAGATACAGCTTGGGGCACATCTCATATTGGGCCTCAAATATTTCTTGTATTTTCTTATGGATTTTTATCCAGAATCTTTTAACCTTTGGACAAGTCCACTACATATGAAAAAGACAACCCGCTTCTTTCCCGCATCTCCAGCAATGATTACCTTTAGTTTTGTAGATTTTACTTATTTTTACAGGTGTCATATACCATCTGTTCGCGATCTTAAAATGGTTCTCCTTCAACACAAGATTTGCCGTGAAAGTGTTTGTGTCTTCCCAATTTTCCCATTCTTCAAATTTTATTATGTTTCCAATATCTGTTGCCCATTTGGTTATCGCTTCTGTCACCACTTCTTTTTCCATCTCTCTTTCTAGTAGCAGGTTGTATATTTTTGTTATTATCCCTCTCTCGTTTTGCCAAAGTATCTTATCTAGTTCATTTTCCGACATTTCAAATCCATATTTTTGACTATCTTCTCGAAATTTATTTTGAAATTGCAAGAATTTAAACCAATTCATTTGGGGGTCCATTGATTCAATTTCTTCATGGGTTTTTAATCTTATACCTTTTCCATCTTTCCATTCTTCTAAATCAAGTAAATCTTTATATCTTAACCATGTCTTTGTTGTCTCCCATCTCCCTAGTATAGCCTCATGGGGTGAGGTCCAGATGGGGATTTTGTTATAAAATTTTTCTTTCAATTTTTTCCAAATTCTTTCTCATCAGCACTCTCTGTACAATATGATTCTCAAAATCTTTATTAACACAAGTTTCCCCATAAATCAAGTACGTGTACCATCCATACCTTAAGGCATGACCTTTCAATGTTAAAGAGCTGGTCATTTTCTAGTTTTATCCAGTCTATCAGCCAGCTTATTCTGCACGCTAAATAATACAGGTGTAGGTTTGGTAGCGCAGCACCACCAGATTTCTTATTTGCAGTCATAGTCTGCCGCTTAATCCGCGGTTTTCTCCCACCCCAAATAAACTTGTTTAGTTCAAAAGTTCATTTTTGGAGTGTTTTGTCATTTTGGAGAATAGGTAGATTTTGAAATAGGAATAAGCATTTAGGTAGAATGTTCATTTTTATAGCATTTATTTTTCCCATTAAAGACAGATTCAGTTTCTCCCATCTCTGTACATCTTTCTTAACTTCAAGCCATAGTTTCCCATAGTTATTTTCATAAAGGTCAATGTTCCTTTTTCCTAACCATATTCCTAAATACTTAACTTTCTTCACTATTTTACATCCTGATTTGCGTTGAAGTGTTTCATCTTCGTCTCTTGACAGGTTTTTAGTTATCATTACTGTTTTTTCCTTATTTAATTTAAAGCCAGAAAATTCTCAAAATTTCTTTAACACTTCCATAAGGTTAGGGATGTTTTCAACTGGGACTTCCAATATCACCGCCAATTCATCTGCAAATGCTTTAATTTTGTATTCATAGTTTTTGATTTTTAGACCTGGGGTCTTATCATCTTTTCTTCTTCTGTTAATTAGTGTTTCCAGTGCTAAGATGAATAGTATCAGAGATAGTGGACAGCCTTGACGCGTACCTTTCTTTATATTAAATAAATTTGATCTTTGTCCAGTCACCAATATGCGGGCTTTCTGGATTTTATGAATCTCTTTAATATTCTTGAGAAATTTCTCACCAAAATTTAATTCTTCTAATGTCCTCATTATGAAATCCCAACTAACATTATCAAAGGCCTTTTCAGCATCTATGAAAGTCATTGCGACCGTCTTGTCATTTGTCCTTTCATAATGTTCAATCACATTAAGCATAGATCTGATATTTGAAGACATTTGTCTGCCTTTGATAAAGCCTGTCTGGTCATCTAATATTAATTCCTTGATTATCGTATTTATCCTATTTGCCAACAATGTAGTAAAAATTTTATAGTCAGTGTTAAGTAGTGATATTGGTCTATAATTTGCCACATTAGTTGTTTCCTTTCCTTCTTTAGGAATTATTTCTGCTACCTGCCAGGAGTGTGGGATTCCTTCTTCCTTTATTTTGTTCATCACTCGATGTAATGGTTTTACTAATTCATCTCAGAATTTTTTTATAGAACTCCGATGTAAATCCATCTTGCCCCGGAGATTTTCCTGTCTTCATTTGATTATTGCTTGTTTTATTTCTTCTTCTTTAAAAGGTTGCTCTAGTTTCTCTTTCATTTCTTCCGTAAGTTTTGTATGTACATTTTCTTTTATAAATTCTATCATCTCATCCTTTTGAGTCTCTCGCAGATCTATCTTCTTATATAAGGTCTCGTGAAAGTTCTGGAATACTGCTTGAATGTCTTCTTGGGTATTGTAGCTCCATCCTTCCATTTTTATTTCTGTTATTGTTCTCCTTTTCGTTTCTTCCTTCAATCTATGAGATAGCCATTTACCCATTTTATTCACATTCTCAAAATGTCCTTGTCTTATTCTCTTCAGTTTATTCCCTACACCTTCCACCAAGTCTGCTTTCAGAGCTTTCTGAATCATTTTTATCTCAGTCTGTATTTTAATATTTCTTGATTGTTTCTCTAAAATTTCTTCTCTTGTTTTTAGTTCCTGTAGTAGTTTTTGATTATGTAATGTTTTTGTCTTTTAATTCCTGCCCCTCTTAGCAGAAAAGTTCCTCGAATCGTTGCTTTAAATGCATCCCATATTATTTTCTCTTGCACTTCTCCTTCTTTGTTTTCTTCAAAGTACAGTTTTATTTCTTTCTTGACCCTTTGAACAAAAGCTTCATCTCTTAACATGTTCTCCTTTAGTCTCCATTGATATTCTGACACTGGTATCTTCAATTCAATTTCGGTGGGGCTATGATCTGAAATTATTATTTCTTGTATTTCAAAACTTTTAATTTTCATCAATATCTCAAGCGTGGACCAGAACATGTCTATTCTAGACATTGATTTGTGAGTTTCCGAATAAAATGTAAATCCTGCCTTGTCCCCAAATTTTGTTGACCAAATACCTTTTAAATTGAAATCTTCCAGTATAGCTCAGCCACTTTTAGGTAAAGTACCAGATTGCTTTTTATTTTGTGGGGTTCTATCTCTCAAAGCTTGAAGGATGCCGTTAAAGTCTCCTGTAATAATTATGTTATCTTTGTCCAATTTTTCCAATTCTTGATATAGTCTTCTGTAAAAGTTTTCTTGATTAGCATTCAGCGCGTAAATTCCTATTAATGTTAGATTGATGTTAGGAAGTCTAATTTCTACTCCAATATAGTGGCCTTCTTTGTCATTCATTATTTCTTTGGCAGGGTATTTATTGTTTACATAAAGCGCTACTCCTTTTTTCCTTTTCGTTTTCATTGCGGAGAAGAAATACTGTCCTAGTTTTTTTCGCCGCAATAATTTAGAATCCTTTTCTCGGATTTTAGTTTCTTGTAAGCAGATTATATCAGATCTAGTTTTTTCTAATAAGTGGAATACTTGGTTTCATTTTTTCAGGTTATTTAACCCTTTAACATTCCATGATTTTATATTTATTGACATTTCGTTCCTTTCTCTTCCCCCCCCAATTTATAATTTTTTTTATAAGTTTGCTTCCTCTTCTTCTGAATTTCTTTCTTCTTTTCCTTCTTCTTCATCTAGTTGTTCTTCCTTACTCAACTCTTCTTTCCTGTCACCCATCTCACTCTCTTCTTCCAACTGTCTATCATCATCTCTTCTCCTTAAGTCTTCCTGAGAAGTATGTTCTCTTTTCTCCCTCTCTTTCTGTTTCTTTCTAAATTTGGTTTCTGCTTTCCTCGTTTCCGCTTGATCTAGTTTTCTCATGAAGTCTTCCATCATCTCCGTTATACAGATTTTGTATCTTCTCTGTTGATATGTAAAGGAGATTCCCTCAGTTCTTTCCCATCTGTGTAAGATACCCAGCTTCTTTAGTCTTAGTGTTAGAGGTTTATATATATGTCGTCGTCGCAAGATTTCCACAGGTATATCTTTGAAGATCTTTATTTCTTTCCCATCAATCCTTAATTTCTCGATGTAGCTTGCTTTTATTATTCTTTCTCTTATTCTTCCATGTGTGAATGATATCACTATATCTGGTGGTAATTTCTTATCCTTTACAGTTGATGAGTTTACTTGAAAGATTTTGTCAGTTGACTGTTCCAGGCTTTCCTCTGAGACATCTATATATTTAGCTAAATTTGGGAGTATCTTCTCCCATAAGTCCTCTCTAGGTGATTCTGGGACACCCCTCAGTTTAACACACTTCTCTCTGTATCTTAATTCCTGTACTTCATTTACGTTTCCTCCCCTTTTCCTGTTCTTCTTTAAGGACAGATAGACTTTCTTCCAGTTTTCCTATTTTATCCTGATTACTTTCAACATTTACTTTTAGGTCTTTCAATTCTGTCTTCATATTGTCCAATTTCGCATTTATTTTGTCTATATCTGCTTGCACCTCTTAAGAACTTTAAAATCCTCTCTGAGGTCCCGCTTAAAACTTCTCAGTTCTTCCAATATTTGAGATCCAATATCAGATTGTTTCATTGGATTCTCAGATGAATTTTGTCTTTGACCCAAAGTTTGTGTTAAAGTGTACTGTCCTCCCATTTTTGCCCTAGTACCAGTAGCCATTTATTATTATTATTTACTTTTGTGTTAGATAGTATTGACTTGTTTGGATCTTCTTTCCACTAGAACTCCTCTTAAATTTCCCCACTGTTGTCCAAAACAAAGATTGTTATGTTTCTATATTGTAATGTTAAATTGTTGGGTTTAGAACTTAATCAGTTGTATTATATATTTCTTTACAAATTGATAACTTCTATTCAGCTCAGTCCAAATCAAGTTTACAATATTCATTCAGTAAATATTATAACAATCAATCAAAATTATAATAGTCCTCTAAAAAAAGACAGATAAATGTCAATTAGTTGATGAGTTAATCAGTTTTCCATTTCACCACACTCAACTCATATATTTATATTTAATATGTACTTGTTTTGAACCACCTTAAATACCTAATGAAATGTAAATGTGTATATATGTAAATACATATTGAAGCTGTTTTGTAATTTCCCAATTAATTCTTTCAACTGGAGTGTTTAGTTAAATCTTTCAAATGCAATATTTAATTAATTGTCTTCCAAGTGCAATATCTAATCAGACATATTTTATCAATTAAGTCTGCTAAAAGTAATTTCAAATTCGTCTGATTTAAAACTCAAGTAATATATTAATTTAATTAATTCACTTAACTTATTCTATGATTCAGATAGGATCTGATGTTTCCAGTTTTAAATGCTTTTAAACACTTCGCATTTATCTTCGCTTAGGGATATTTAGTCTCCTTTAACTATTTACTAATTTATTATTTGGTTTAGAAACCATGCATAAAGTGTCTCTATGTATCCACCACCTCAAAGTTATACACAGTATCTTTTAAGACCGCTAACCTCTTTTTAAAATTCTGTATCTGACCACAAGATGTCACTATGTATTCACCTCTCAAAGGAGCCCTGGTGGAGCCAGTCCTGCAAGCCACCACATTACAAGTCAAATCACCAAACCACACTTCGTCATTTTCATGGACTAATCCCAAAACGATTCATAAACCTTCAGCCTTCCAGTAGATAGTGGGTCAAATTTCCCCACAGAGTCCCCTCTCAAATGGCTCTCTTTTACCAGGTAACAGTCTTAATCAGAGGGTATGGGAAGTGTAGATTAAGTATATCTAAGCTGTCTTACTAAATTCTGTTTAATCAGGCAGAATATTTAAATTAATATCCTTCACCCTCCATTCTCCACTCACCGCGTCTTCAAAGCCGCTCGATCATCCACCTCAATTCAGGGAAAGGGAAAATCCAACTTTCACTTTGAAATCTCCTGCTTTCAGTTTGACACCGTGCTCCTGAAGAGGTTTTTAATTATGTCCAGTATAACAGAGATGGTCTTCAACCTAGTCTCGTCTGTCCCTTGTCTTATCTTAATCAGCGAGCAATTAGGGCTATGTCCGAAGACTGCCGCAGCACTGTAATGGCTGCTTCTGCACTCTCTTGTTGTGTCCCCAGCTCATCCAAAGTCTCCGCCTCGGGTGAGCTGAGAATCACGGCTGGGAGAAAGCAAGCCCCACAGGTTCCCGATTCCTTCCTGGATAGGGACATGGTTTGGGTCTAAACCCAAATTTACAGTGCTGGGGAGGTTTCCTTGGTCGGATCCCCAACACAAGACCTCTAATCCCTTCTGCTCCCTGACCAGAAGTCCTAGCCCAGTGGTTCTTAAACTTGGGTCCACAATGTCCTCACAGGGTGTCCACAAAGGCTTGAAGGCTGCTTGGCCCACCTCCTCCCTGCAGTGGAGTAGCCATGAGACAGGAACCAAGGCAAAGGCTGGCTGGCTGGCTTGGCCTGCACGTTGCCATTCAATCCACTCCAGCCACAAACTTGCAGGAAGAAGCAAGAGTGCCTCTGAGGAAAAGTTTAATGGATGGTGTAATTGTATTGTTGTTGTTGTTAGCTATTATTATTAGCTATTATTGTTAATATTATTAGGTTTTTAAATCTTGAGTTAAGTCTTGGGACAACAAAATATATTTAAAGGGGGTCCCTGGTAAAGAAAAGGTTAAGAACCACTGCTCTACCCAAAGGCTCTCACATAACACTAATGGGATACTGGTGTGTTTTAATGACAACAATAAAACCATTGTTCCCAGTAATATCACTCCAATTTTTTATTTATGTTCTTTATATTCTTCTGTTAAAAGGAGCTAGAGTGTTGTAGAAGTTTCAGCATTGCACTATGACTGTGAAGATCAGGGTTTGAATCCTTACTCAATGAATACCCACTGGGTGACCTTGGGCAAGTCACACTCTCTCAGCCTCAAAGGTAGCCAAAGGCACACACCCTTTGAACAAACCTTGTCTAGAAAACCCCATGGTAGGTTCTGCATGCCTTAGCTTGAAATGACTTGAAGGTGCATAGGCAAACACACACAAATTCCTTTTGCAGGTTGAACTCAGTTGGCAGCAAGGGGAGGAAGGTGAAGAAGACCAAGGGGGAAAGGGAGGGGAGAGAAAACAGGCATGTTAAGAGCAGGTGGAAAGATGAATGGAGGGGATCTATGTGGAAGGAAAGAAAGAAAGGGAGGGAGGGAGAGATGGGGGATAAAAAGTGAGAAAGAAGGGAGAGAGAAAGAAAGAAGCCCTTTCTGAAGAAAGAGGAAAGAGATGCCTCCTCCCCTCTCTCTCACACACACACTCACCCCTCTCCTGGCTGGCTGGCCTTTTGACAATTATTCTGGCAGGAGGGGGCGAGTGAGCACAAACTCCCTCCAGAATCAGCCACACAAAGAAAGCTCCGTCTTTCTCTTTCCATTTATATTTGGGAGACCCAGCAGGAGATTTTTGCAGGAGGAGAGTTAGGACGGGTGGGGTGGGTGGGGGCCCCTGGCTGGGTGGGCCACCCCCCGCAAATGCTGATTTGGCAGACTGGTTAAGCCGGCCCTGATAATAAGGAAGAAGTGAAAGGTCTAAAATAATAGTTTGTACCCATGACAGCAGATCATTGAGATGGTGGAACTTAAATAAGTATTGATTTATTAAGTTCCCATTGGTCCAGTGGGGCTACTCTAGTTGGGACGGTCAAGAAGATGAAACTTGTAGGAAACTGTAGATCATTATCTAGTTCTAGAATTAATTTTAATTCAAGCTCATTCCTTTGCCTTCCATTCCCCTTCCTTCCACCACTCCTATCCATGGACCTCCCCTGCACCCCAATGTCTTTTGCATCTTCTGGATCCCCTAGGAAGGAGCAGGTGGGGACTGCTGATGTGGCGTGTGGGGAAATTAAGGCATAGCCTCCTCCTTGAATCGTCCCCCATGCAGTTTCCTTTAACTACCCTCCCTTCTTCCTTGCACACTTCCTTGCCTTTAGCTGGATCTGATGAGTTTGTCCAGATATGTAGTTTTAATTTGCTTTAAAAGACATGAGTAGGATCATTAAAAAGAGAAATGTGGATTTATTTTTTAAAAAGGTTTATTTAGACAAGGGTCCACAATCCTATTCCTATTTTCCTAGAAGGAAGCTCCAAACACTGGGATTTACCTCTGAGGGGAGAGGTGTATGATGGTACTAACTTGAGATTCCCTCTCAACACAACTCTCTGTCCTGTTCTTGCATGTCTCATTTCACTCAAAGCCACTGACAAAGATTGCCCCTTCTCCACAGGTACCTTTTCCCTGGGTACAAATTTAATAGTTTGTCCCCATGACAGCAGATGAACTGAGTCAGTGGAGCTTAAATAAGTATTGATTTATTAAGTTCACATTAATCCAGTGGGACTACTCTAGTTGGGATGGGTCAAGAAGATGCAGCCTGTAAGAAACTGTAGATTATTAGCTACTTCCAGAATTAATTTTAATCCAAACCCTACTGCCCATTTCTTTGCCTTCCATTCCCCTTCTACCCACCACTCCTATCCATGGAGCTCCCCTGCACCCCAATGTCTTTTGCATCTTCTGGATCCCCTAGGAAGGAGTAGGTGGGGTCTGCTGATGCTAGGGGTGTGGGGAAATTAAGGCACATCATCCTCCTTGAATTATCCCCCATGCAGTTTCCTTTAACTACCCTACCTTCTTTCTTGCACACTTCCTTGCCTTTGGCTGGATCCGATGAGTTTGTCCATGCACGTACAGTAAGACCTTCATATCCATGAGGGATTGGTTCCAGGGGGCTCCATGGATAATGAACTCCATGGGTAAAAGGGAGGCAAGTTCTCCACCTCCTCCCCTCCCTCCCCTGTCCCCCCCCCCCCCGCTGTCACCATCCTTGGATAATGGAATCAGTGGACGGCGAATCAGCAGATACGGGGGTACTATTGTATTTTTAATTTGCTTTAGAAGACTTGAGGAGTAGGACATCATAAAAAAAGAGAAATGTGGATTTTTAAAAATGGTTTATTTAGGCCTTGTCTATACAAAGCAATAAAATGTGGATCGGTGTGCAGTAATGCCAATTCATAGCAGTTTTCATTTGTCTCCATGATTTTTTCCAGGATCGCTGGTGTGTGAAGCTATCCCCATTTGCTGTTCAAATGGGCATGCCTGTGAATTAAGGTGGTGAGCGTGAATAAATTACTTGCATTTTTATCCTCCCCAATTTGCCATCGCTGAACAGTATTTTTTTTTTTTAAAAAAATTGAACGTTCAGAAGTAGGATCTTCTACTTAAATAAACAAAAAGGAAAAAAAAAGAAAGGCTGTTTCTTCACCTCAGTGCACAATCACTATTGGCGAAAATCCAACATGGCAGTTCTGGGTCTTGCTTTGTTGGCATCTTCTGCCCCTGTTCATGTCCTATGAATCAGCTATCCACTTTGGGAATGTGCTGCGATGCAATTCGGTTGTCCTAATAAATGGGAGTGCGCATTTTTCCCAGAGTTTTTTTTTAAACTTGGGAAAAGTCACAAAGTCTTTTCTGCCATAGTTTTTGTGCTTTTTGAAAAATAGGAATAGGATTGTGGTCCCCTTCTTTCCAAATACCGAGATTCAATGTAGGATCTCATTAAGACAAATGGAATTATCCTCAAATTCCATGAGGAGTTTTTTTTTCCCTACAGTCTAGACAACCCCTTAGATAGGGGACCACAATCCTATTCCTATTTTTCATGTACTGGTCTGTGATAATGGGAGAGAGAACCCCATTATTGGGTCATCACAACAATCAGGTGACCAAAGGGTTAACTAGGTATTGTAGACTTTTGGCAACCCCATGAATTTCATAGGGTTTTCTTAGGCAAGGAATGTTCAGAGGTGGTTTTACTTGTTCTTTCTTCTGAAATATAACCTACAGCACCTGGTATTCATTGGCAGTCTCCCATTCAGGCACTAAACAGGGCTAACCCTGCTTAGCTTCCAAGATCAGGCAGGATCTGGTGCCTTTAGGGTATTTAGGCCTTGGGTATTTAGGTATTGCAGGTCCCAAAATGCCTATGATTTGTTATTCATGTGTATGTTCTATCCTCGGGTTCTGGTGCACCTACTGGTGTATGTTGAAAATGAAACCTGGAGATGGTGACTAGAAATTTGTCAGGGACAGATATGTGCATTACAATGGGGGTGGGTATTACATGCACACGTGTCCTTTTTTAAACATTGCAGAAGGAGACAGTCAATATCCAAGACCTCCTTGTACAGCATCCACCCTTCCCCCCATGGCATCTTCCAACTCCACAGTGCACATGGCCATGGCCATTAACTGGCTGGGGTAGGAGATGTTCAGGTAGCACCTGGCTGCAGATCTCATGTTGTCCTTCTGTTGGAGTTGCTGGCAATCCAGGAGGGCAATGCCATCTGTTTTTCCCTAAATTTGTTGAACTGTGCCTAGGTGCTACCTAGATGCTTCCCCCTCCCTTTATATGCATAAATGGTAAATGGCCAAGGCAGCATACTCCAGGCACTTGGAATCAACCTTCCGGGGCTGGGAGGAACACAGAACTGTGTGGGTGGAGTGTTATACTTTGCCTGCACAGATGTCCTCCTCCTGCCAGAGATGATGAGCCAAAGATCCAATGAAAAAGAAACCCCTCAATCCATCATACCATGAACTAAAGAGGAGTTGGATCCTCTACTTGTTATAGCATAAACAAGGCATGATACGCTAGTTCCAAGAGTGAGCACCAACCAGAGGTGGGCAATTGCCAACTGATGGAAGGCTGTGTCAGTTCCCCATGGGACTGTAGAGAGCCTCACGTGCCCATTTTCACAAACACATATACCTCACGTACATTGCAGGGTGGGGGGGGGGAAATTCTCCTTTGAAATAAGTTAAGCTCCTCCCCCCAAGTGTTTTTATGAAGTAGACTTCCAGCCACTTCTGGTTTCATTTTGGGAGGAGGTGGGTGCAGCCCAGCATGGGTCTTGCAGTGGGAAGTCTGGCCTTTTGCCTCCTGGAGCTTCCCTAAGGAAAACTCAGAGGACATAATCAGTGGAAATGAATGCGACTCACCCACATGCACAAATCAAACCACCACAGAGTAAAGGTTCAGTAAAAACAATACTGTACATTTATTATTGGTTCAGTAAACAAAGGACAATCCATTTGTACACCAATAAGGAAAACTGCCTGCTAAAATGGAAGCAGAGGCTCCTATGAAGATGTAGCAGGGGCAGACCTTATAAAGGTCAAACCATGCTTTGCCTTCCTAGTCTGGCTGTCAATTCAGATGAAGATTACAATGGGGGTCTGAATGTGAAGGTGAGCCCACTCACTCAGGGGTGGTGATGGAAGGAATACGGAGGGCACTCACTGGCTCAGGCACTCACTGACTTGCACATGTAAGTCCACACAAGGTAAACCCATTTAAGACCTTCCCTGTCAAGAACGTTGTCCACCTCCCAGTCGTATATAAACCGAATGTGAGTTCTGAAAGGGATGCCTCCATTTAAGAAGCCCTGCTAGCCTTCGGTTATCCCAATATGCACTGAACATTTTTTTTAAATGGCAACACCACACTTGCCAGACCTAGGTAACCATTTACCCACCTGTCCTGCCCTCCAAGCATCCCCTGCCTGATTCCATCCCAGTCCTGATTTGAGGCACAAAAATGCTGCTTTTCCAGTAAAGTGTGGAGTAAAAGGCATTTTAAAAATCAGATTAAAGCCTTTAGGTGTTTAAAGGAATTGTTTTCTCTTTGAATCCAGAGGAATGTCTTGCATTCCAACAGCACTGGGATCATGGTAAAGATGTGAGATTTTGTGTGTGTCTTGGGGGGGGGGTTTGGCAAGTTTGGATCCAGCCTCAGTATCAGTAGCTGACATGCTTGAGTGGTGTTGCTCTGGAACTCTAAACTTGCCATTTTCCAGCTCTCCATCACCACTGTTGCCCCTTCTATGTATCTATGATCAGTTCAGGTTTTGTGGGGAAGCTTGAAAGTCCCAGCTGTCTAGGCAAACTGGACACCCTAAGGGAATCTCAAGCTTCCTTTTCTACTTGCCTCAATTGGGTAATAAATATCTTCACATTAATCTTTTGAAGGAAGAGCTTGGAAGTTATGTTTCTAACTGCACCCTTTGATCCTAATGGTTGATTGTATCACAGACAGATGGTTAGCAAATGGTTAACTATGCCTACGTGACTCTTAAACTCTTAAAGGAGTAACCCCTGAATGCTTGCATTCCTGAGCCTGCCTGCCAAAGGGTGCTCAGCAGTGGCTCCTCTTCGTCTTGGAAAGATGTGACCAGTGGGGTGCCACAGGGTTCTGTCCTGGGCCCAGTGCTATTCAACATCTTTATCAATGACCTAGATGAGGGAATTAGGGGCATACTTATCAAATTTGCAGATGACACCAAATTGGGAGGAGTAGCTAATACCCTAGAGGACAGGATCAAAATTCAGAATGACCTGGATAGACTGGAGAGCTGGGCCAAAGCTAACAAAATGAAATTCAATACGGAGAAATGTAAAGTACTGCATTTAGGGCGGAAAAATGAAATGCATAAATATAGGATGGGAGAGACCTGGCTGAATGAGACTACGTGCGAAAGGGATCTAGGAGTCCTAGTAGACCACAAGTTGAACATGAGCCAACAGTGTGATGCGGCAGCTAAAAAGGCCAATGCGATTTTGGGCTGTATCAATAGAAGTATAGTGTCTAGATCAAGGGAAGTAATAGTGCCACTCTATTCTGCCTTGGTCAGACCTCACTTAGAATACTGTGTCCAGTTCTGGGCACCACAATTCAGAAAGGATATTGACAAATTGGAGCGTGTCCAGAGAAGGGCGACTAAAATGGTGAAAGGTCTGGAAACCATGCCTTATGAGGAGAGACTTAGGGAGCTGGGTATGTTTAGCCTGGAAAAAAGACGGTTAGGAGACGATATGATAGCCCTGCTTAAGTATTTGAAGGGATGTCACACTGAGGATGGAGCAGGCTTGTTTTCTGCTGCTCCAGAGACTGGAACACGGAGCAATGGGTGCAAGCTCCAGGAACAGAGATTCCACCTCAACATGAGGAGGAACTTTTTGACAGTAAGCTGTTCGGCAGTGGAACGCACTCCCTCGGAGCGTGGTGGGGTCTCCTTCCTTGGAGATCTTTAAACAGAGGCTGGATGGCCATCTGTCGGGGATGCTTTGATCAAGATTTCCTGCGTGGCAGGGGGGTTGGACTGGATGGTCCTCGTGGTCTCTTCCAACTCTGCAATTCTATGATTCTATGATTCTATGATTCTTTCTTGATGCCTTTGTCTGAGAAGAGCACGCTTCCATTGTCTTTTGCTAATGTTTCTGTGAGAGCATGAAACCCTGAATAAATCTGTGTAGCAGTTTGCTCATCTTTCACAATGCTTCTTTGTTACTTGCTGTAACAAGTGTTATCCGTTTCAGGCACCTAAGCTCTCTCACTGTGTCCTTTATTCCATTCTTCAGTATCTTCTGTGAACACATCTTCTGTGAACACATCTTCTGTGAACACAAGAAAAAGACAAATGCTCATGCTCCTTGTACATTGCAAGAGAGAGCTTGTGCAATGTAAGGATGCTTCTCTATATATAGTACTATAAAATGTGTGTGACTTAAGGTGAAAGGTGGGGAACCTTTCTAGCTCAAGGCCCAAATTCAATTAAAGGGAAGTTATTTCACATGTTTCGGTTTTTGTTGTTGTTGTTGTGTGCCTTCAAGTCCTTTCCCACTTATGGTGACCCTAAGGAGAACCCATCACATTGTTTTCTTGGCAAGATTCGTTCAGAGGAGGTTTGCCATTGCATTCCTCTGAGGCCGAGA
Organism: Gambelia wislizenii; assembly: GCA_030847615.1. Taxonomy (NCBI): domain Eukaryota; kingdom Metazoa; phylum Chordata; class Lepidosauria; order Squamata; family Crotaphytidae; genus Gambelia; species Gambelia wislizenii. Next base: position 345,188,268 of record JAUMIR010000001.1, read on the forward strand.
GTGTGTGACTTGCCTAAGGCCACCCAATGGGTTTCCATGGATAAGTCAGGATTTGAACCCTGGTCTCCAGATTCATAGTCCAATGCTCAAATCACTACACCAAGAGAAGGAGCTTAAATACTTTCTTATTATCACTAAAGCTCCTACTGCAAGAACCCAAGAATTAGGAGAGGCATTTCAACCTTTTAGAATGGGCTGGGGGGGGTGTTGAACGAAATCTGGAAAAAGATCTGGAAAAAGATCTGGAATTTGATGGCATTATGGGAAAGGCATGAGGTCTTCTGGGGAGGGCTAGATTTGCCCCAAAATCAAGATTCCCACACCCTGATTTGAGTGAGTTTTACTTGACATTGTTTCTCAGTCAAGGAATCCTGAAAGCCAGCATGGTGTAGTGGTTTGAGTATTGGATTGTGAGGCTGGAGACCAGAGGGTTGTCTAAAAGGTGAAAATACTCATAGAATTTGAGGAGAATACCTTTTGTCCCAATAGGATCCTGCATAATTTTGCTGAATTTGGAAGCAGGGGGGCCAAAACCACCATATACTCCATGGAAAAATATGAAAGTGTAATATGTATAAGGAAAATGGTTGTTTAGGTAAGTAAATACATCTAAATGCAATTTAAATATAAATCTCCCTTGCTATAATTGTGTCCTGGAAAGGTCACAATTGCAGCAATGTTTTCAAAACGGGGGGGGGGGATATGTGACAGATGGCTGGATGAGTGAATTGGAGTAGTGTATTCCAGGATCCAATCCTATGGCAGAAAACTGAAAGGGAAGGGGCTTTACATGTATATGACAGTTGGAGAGAGACAGTTAAATGTCAGTGGAAGGGAGTTGATGGGAGTGGAAGGGAGTTGATGACAGTTGGCTGGAGCAGAAGGCTCTATAGGTGTGTGCTGTATGAGAGGCTTGGATGAGGTAAAATGGTGTGCGTTGATTACTAATTTGGAACGGAGGAGTGAGTGGACAAAGAGTGAATGAGGCTTGGAAATAAGGAACGACATTATAAAGATATAAGTACTGGTTAAAACAAAAGATTTCACCCCAAAGTATGTTTATTCCCTTTAATAAAGTCGCCCTTTCTTGTTAATACAGATATAGACTCTGGCTCATTCCTACAGAATAAAGATCTCTAAAGATGCCAGCCACAGACGCAGGCGAAATGTCAGAAAAAAAACTATTCCAGAACACGGACTCACTACCAGGGAAAAAACCTAAGGAAAATCTAAAAATAAAGATAATTAAAGGCAAGCGACCATAACATACTATCCACACCTTTAGGTTAAAGGTATGTCCCTGGTTCAGGAAAATGAACTAGGGGAACCTTATAGGAATTTAGGTGGGAAGAACAGAGGATAAAGAGTTGGCCAGGCTGAACCCTCAAGGTAAAATGGAGCTGGCACCTTGAAGTTGACCTTGACCACCTGGGTGTTCTGAGTTATCACAGGTTAGGTGGGATAAGAAAGGATCCTAGGTCACAGGAGGAACTTAGAGAAATTATTCATGGGGCCTCTCTAGCCAAAGTTGGGGGCTAAGGAGGGAAGCCTTATGGGCACTGAAAATGTGGAAAAAAGCTAGAATTTACTGCGGAAGCAAAGGAATCTTTCGGAAAAGTGAGGTGGCTTATAGTGAGCTGAACAGAAAATTATTGTCCTAAGTCCTAATAAAATAAAAGGAAATATACTATACATTTGTGGCATTTGTCAGCACTTATCTCCTCATGAAGGCTCCCACCCCATGAAGGTTTCCAACAGATCCATAGAATTCATAGAATCATAGAGTAGGAAAGGACCACAGGGCCATCTACTCCAACCCCCTGGTATGCAGGAATACACAATCAAAGCACCCCCGACAGTTGGCCATCCAGCCTCTGTTTAAGGACCTCCAAAGAAGGAGACTTCACCACACTCCGAGGCAATGTATTCCACTGCCAAACAGCTCTTACTGTCAGGAAGTTCTTCCTAATGTTTAGGTGGAATCTCTTTTCCGGCAGTTTGAGCCCATTGCTCTGTGTCCTAGTCTCTGGAGCAGCAGAAAACAAGCTTGCTCCACCTTCAGTATGACATCCCTTCAAATATTTAAACATGGCTATCATGTCACCTCTTAACCTTCTCTTCTCCAGAATAAATGTGCACTGCTCCCTAAGCCATTCCTCACAGGGCATGGCTTCCAGACCTTTCACCAGACCTTTTGGTTGCTCTCCTCTGGACACATTCCAGCTTGTCAATGTCCTTCTTGAACTGTGGTGCCCAGAACTGGACATAGCATTCCATGTGAGGTCTGACCAAAGCAGAATAGAGTGGCCCTATTACTTCCCTTGATCTAGACACTATACTCCTATTGATGCAGCCTAGAATTACATTGGCTTTTTTAGCTGCCGCATCACACTTCTGACTCATGTTCAGCTTCTGGTCCACTAAGACTCCTAGATCCTTTTCACATGTACTGCCCTCAAGCCTGGTGTCACCCATCCTATATCTGTGCATTTCATTTTTACTGCCCTATCCTACTTTTCTGCCAGGGAGAAGAAGAAAAGCAGCTTCTGGGCAGCCATTTTGAGTGGGTGAGCTTGAATTTTTAAAAAAAACCTCTTGGGAGAGTGTGCTTGTTGCTGAGGGGGTGGAGCTTCTGTGAGTCACATCTGTGAGTCACTAAGGGGTGGAGCTACGAGTCTAGCTCTATATAACTCCTCCCAGGGGCCTTCCAGGCCAGTTTCCTGCCAGGGAGAAGGAAAGCAGCTTCTGGGCAGCCATTTTGAGTGGGTGAGCTTGAATTTTTTTAAAAAACTCTTGGAAGCGTGTGCTTGTTGCTGAGGGGGTGGAGCTTCTGTGAGTCACATCTGTGAGTCACTAAGGGGTGGCGCTAGGAGCCTAGCTCTATATAACTCCTCCCAGAGTTATATAACGGCACGTGAATTTTAGCAACCAAGCAAGAGTGTGTTTACTAGAGGGTTTTTTTGAGGAGAAAGCCCACAGTCCTGTTTCACTGATTACTTAAGACTTCTCAGCATGGACACTGAGGGAGCTGCTGCAGTCACCTGCAACACTTGTGGGATGTTTTTCTTCTTGCCTACAGATGTGGGGAACTTCACATGCACACCAAGTGCAAGTTGGTAGCCCTCTTGGAGGAGAAAGTCCAGCAGCTGGAGACCCGGGTAGTTAGACTTCACCATATTCATGAGCAAGAGATTTTCCTTGACAGAACAGAACAAACAGTCTTGGACAGGGACCACACAGAGGAAGTTGCTGGGGAGGAAAGGATCACTTCACATACACAGGAGGTAGACAGCTGGAGGAATGTCACACACAGAAGTAGAAAAACCAGGGATTGTTCTGGCAGCTTGCAGCTAAAGAATCAATTTGAAGCTCTCTCCCTTATCAAGGACAATGAGGAAGAACAGCATGGACAGACTTCAGGGACAGAGCAGGGGATCCTGAGAGTACCACTGCAAGGAAAAGCCACTGCTAAGCCTCAGGGGAGGTGTGTGGTGGTGGTGGACTCCTTGCTGAAGGGTACAGAAGCAGTGTACCTGACAAGATGTCGCGGGAGGTGTGTTGTCTCTCTGGGGCAAAGATCTGGGATGTGATGGAGAGGCTGTCAAGATGGGTCAAGCCTACTGATCATTACCCCTTCCTTTTGGTCCACGTGGGAACAATTATACTGCAAGGCACAGCTTTCCGAAGATCAGAAGAGATTATGAGGCTCTGGGGAGGAGGTTGAAAGAAATGGATGCACAGGCTCTCATCTTGTCTCTTCTGAGAGTTGAAGGGCATGGTCCAGGAAGAGAGAGGAAAATAGCTGATGTAAACAACTGGTGTCGCCAAGAACGATGTGGACTCTTGGATCATGGGCTACGGTTCCATGAGGGGGGACTACTGGCAAGAGATGGGTTGCATCTCACGACAGCTGGCAGAAACGTTTTTGCCAAGAGTCTCAAGAATTTGATCAGGAGGGCTTTAAACTGTGTCATATGGGGGAGGGAGACAGTATTCTGGAAGGCAAAAGGGTTGGAGAAAATAGTCAAACTGTCATAGAGAGAACAAGGCAAACGGTGCAAGGACCCAACAGTGGGAGGCAAAAAAATTTGCACAGGCAGCAAGTAAAGGGAACACATGGTTTTAGATGTCTCTACACTAATGCGCAGAGCATGGAAAATAAGCAAAAGGAACTTGAACTGCTAGAACAGCAAAGAAAATATGATATAATAGGCATTACTGAAACCTGGTGGAATGAGTCTCATGATTGGAATGTAGGAATAGAGGGGTATAACCTTTATAAGAGAAACAGGCCAAACAGGAAAGGAGGAGGAATAGCATTATATGTCAGGGATATTTACCACCAGTGAAGAGATCCATGACATCAACACTGGAAGCCAGGTGGAGAGCATCTGGATAAAAATTAAAGGGGAGGGAAACAACAGGGATGTTATTGTGAGACTCTACTACAGACCCCCTAGTCAGACGGAGGAACTGGATGATGCCTTTCTAGAACAGATGAACACACACGCAGAAAGGAGAGATGTAGTAGTGATGGGTGACTTCAACTATCCTGATATTTGCTGGAAATCTAACTCAACCAAACTCATGTAGACTGTTCCTAATCTCTCTCTCTGGCTTTTCTTCGCAAACGATTCAGGAAGGACTCATCCTGTGCTTTCTGCAAGTGCGCTGATGACTAAAAAAGGCCAATCCGAGGTAAACAAGTCCAGTTGCAGAAAGCACAGCAGAAGGACTCCTTGGTTGATGTTTCTGGGTTGCGATTCTTTCTGCGTTGTCGTTTTTCTTCAAGACTTGTTCGGCGTGAGTTCTCAAATAAGGCTGCAGCATTGTGGATAGTGCGTCTCCTTGCCTCCCGATGTGAGGCCAGGGCAGACCATTGTTGGTGATCAATTTGGCCGAACCTGAGATGTTGTTTCAGGGAGTCCTTGTATTGCTTTTTTGGAGCACCCCTCTTACGCTGACCCGTGGCGAGTTCACCATACAGTACTATTTTTGGAAGGCGATGGTCCTCAGGGTTTCTAATATATGTCAAGATTAAATATAGCTGAAGCCTTTTGTGATGTGTGACTATATTTGGTATCAGGGTTGGATGGTTTAAACAACCTGGTTTAAACCAAATGACTTAAAAAAAAACACTTGTGGTTTTTTTAAAAATCAATTATTCTTATTTTTTTAAAAAAACACCTCTGGCTATTATTACTGTTTTCCAACCCTCTTACAGGGAACAACAATAACTGTTTGAATTTCAACATTTTAACTTTAACAATTTATTGGCAGTTGTTAATTGTTAGACCAGTATCCAGTGCTTCTTTTTAGTCATTTTATTTTATAGTGCAAGAAATGCCATTCAGAAACAAATCCTTCAATTAACAGAAAAGTTATTATTTCAGCTAGTGGCTGCTATGGAATGTGACCATCTGCCATTATTACCAATCTAACCCCTGTAGATATGAGGGCCCACTGTTTTTAATCTTCATAGGTAATTACACCATCGCGTTAAGAATCCTTCTGCCTTCTCACCTCCAGTGCTTTTCTTTTTGTTTCTCACCCTGAAATGGAAGAAGTAATTTGAATTTGTAAGAGCAACAGAATATCAAAAAAAAGACAAGTCCTTAATCACACCTCTTTATAGGCTAATAAAAAAATGTATTCACCACTGCTTGAAGTCTTCATCTACCTTGTCACCTCCAGTTCTTCCAGGCTGGCTGTACTTCCTGAAATGGAATAAATAATTTGATTTTGTAAAAGCAACAAGATACCAAGAAAGACAAGTCCTTAATCCCATCTCTTCATAGCATGACCTGATACACTGCTGAGAGCAACATGCACAGGTCTTCATTTAAAAAAATGCCAATTCAGTCAAGATTTGCTTATTACTTTAATGTTAACCACCTAAAATAATAGACTAGAATATTTTATGATATTTATTTAACTTGTAATTTATGTGAATTTGCAAATTATCTGTTTTATGCACTGAAATATAATGAGAAAAACTATAACCAAAGACTACAAAATTACTCATAAAAACATTTTCTGTTTAGTTGTTCTTCAATTCTGAAAACAAGGAAAGAGACAGTTCCTTATACCAGAGCTAAACTAGGCTAATAAAAAAATGAATTCACCACCACTTTAAGTCTTCATCTGCCATGTCACCTCTAATTCGTATAGTTTCACTGTGCACCCTGAAATGGAAGAAGTATTTTGAATTTGTAAGAGCAACAAAATATCAACAGAGACAAGTCCGCTGAGATCAACATGCACAGGTCTCCGTTAAATAAGATTGCCAGTTTATTAAGGAATTGCTTATTACCTTAATGTTAACCGCCTAAAATAATAGAGCAAAATAATATTTTATGGTATCTATTGAACTTGCAACTTATGTACATTTGCAAATTATCTGTTTTATGCACTGAAAATATAATGAGATATACTGTCACCAAACAAAGATTACAAAATTACTTGAGAAAAACATTTTCAGTTTAGTTTTTCTTCAATTCTGAAAACAGGGAAAAAGACAGTTCCTTATTATATTGAATACCAGAGCCAAACTAGGCTAATTAAAAAAAAAAAAAGCATTCACCCCCGCTGAAGGTCTTTATCACTCATGCCCTCTCTCATTCTTGTAGTTTCACTGTGTGCTCTGAAATGGAAGAAGTAATTGATTTTGTAAGTGCAACAAACTATCAGCAAAGACCAGTCCTTAATCACATCTCTTCATAGCATGACCTGATATTCTGCTGAGAGCAACATGCACAGGTCTTAAGTTCTAAAAAACTGCCAATTTATTCAGGATTTGCTTACTACCTTAATATTAATCACCTAAAAATTAGATTAGAATAATAGTTTATGATATATATTTAACTTGCAATTTATGTAAATTTGCAAATTATGTTTTATGCATTGAAATATGAGATAACCAAAGACTACAAAATTACTCAAGTAAAACCATTTTCTGTCTAGTTTTTCTTCAATTCTGAAAACAGGGAAAGAGACAGTTCCTTATTATATTAAACACCACAGCCAAACCAGGCTTATAAAAAAATTGCATTCACCCCCTGTAATACAGCTCAAAGTCTTCATCTGCCTTGTCACCTCCAATTCTTGCAAGTTGGCTGTACTTCCTGAAATGGAACAAGTAATTTGATTTTGTAAGAGCAACAAAATATCAGCAAAGGACTTTATCAGATAAGCCTCTAAAAACGTTCTTTTGCCACCATATTTTAAACTGTTTTGTGCCAGCAAAAGAACCCAAAATAGCAAACGTTGCCATAATAGCATAAAAGCAGCCTCATACTTCTATGTTCGCTGCGGAGCATGATCTCATCAGTTCTCACAGGAAGACACAATTGTGCTTAAAAGTAAAACAAAAAACAAAAAAAACCCAGCTAAATTAAAAAACAAATGTACACAGAAGCACTGAAACACACTTAAAAACTTGCCTGCAACACAGGGAGGTTCATAAAAAGAGCATCCCATGGCTAGTTTTAATGTTCCCACCTGGTAGTGTTCTGACTGGGATCGCCCACTGACGCTGAAATCATGCCAGCAGAATTGGGCACTGTTTCACACACTTGCAATCATGGCAAAAACAAAAACAAAAACAAAAACAAAAAAACCAAACACCCATGCCACAGTCGATCTATTGATGGTTTGGCCCAACAATAAAACAGAAAGCCTTATTTTCAACATATGAAATGTCATTCTTCTCCCATGGCCAGTCTGTCAATTAGGCAGTAATAGGGTATGATTTTCAATTGACGGCTTAAGCTGTCAATAGATCGGCAGTGCTGGCTTTTTGCCGGCATTGTCGGTATGTGAAACCTCTGTCCCTTTAAATCTTGTTGCTGCAGAGTAAATGGCTGGACAGGGCACAACATGTCTGGGTGAAATCGCAACATCCAGGTAAGTGACGAACTTCTAATGACCCTGCCTGGATTACTTGGAAGTTTTTAAGTGTGTTTAGGTGCTTAATGTAACTTAAAATGTTCTATTTTTTGTTTTATTTTTGAATTTCTTGCACGATGAACTCTCACAAGAAGCCATGAGATTTCAGAAGAGGAAGTGAACAGAGCTCCATTCACTTCCTCTTCATTGCCGGGGAAGCCATTGATGGGGAGAGAAGGTAAGTGCAGTGACATTCTTTTGCTGACATAGAAATGAGATCTCCATAAAAGCCAAATTATGAATTATATCTAATTAATGTATTATTGGAAGGGAGGGAGGGTCAGGTTATGTAACAGGTCTTGATCTGCAAAGCACTAGCAGCTGTGGCAATTCTGTCATACCAATATGGATGCTTAACAACTAGCTCAGCTATTGCATCTGAATTAATTCATCTTTCAGAGTGTTTGGAGGACAGGGTCTTACAGGGTTAACAAAGAGGCCTCCCTGCCATCTTCCCAGACTCCTAAGAAGTCATATTAACTAGATAAACACATGGAGAAATGTGTTCTTAGTCAGCTGAACAATACCTAAAATATTATAAGCATCCATCAATCATCATTCCCATTGTAATCTGTAATACTGAACTTGGGTGATATAATATGTATATACAACGGGGCTACATGTTGCTTCCAATATAGAAGTGGTTGCTGCATATTTATGAGGCCTCCCCTAGTAGGCAGAAGTGTATTCATTTATCATTTTTTTAAAAATCCCCTAAAAATGGCTTGATAAGACCTATTGGTTTCCAGGACCCAGTCTGAATATAAAAGATATCAGGTAAAGGGGAAGTTGGGCGAAAATTGTATGTGCAGGGAAACTGGCCTGCTTATTAACTGCTGATTCATTGACGCATTTCATGAAGTTAAAATATTTGGAATTCACAGTGTATGTGTGTGTGTGTGTGGGGGGGTGAATTTCACAAAGGGATTGTGACCTTTTCCTAGCCATGTTCCTCTCTCTTCCTAGTTATTTAGTAGGGATGTAAATATTTGACTATTTTATACTCACAAACAAGGACAAATAATTCCCCCAGTTTCTTCCCTGCTGCATGAGAAAACATATTTCTGCACAGTGCTCGTCCAGAATGCACACATCCCAAAGTGTTCTGGTAAATTATTCTGCATTATTTTGCAGGTTTTTTGCACAAAAATCTGGAAGTTTGATGCAAATAGCACATTCTTTGTAGGAAAAAAACACTGTTTCCAAATAGCCATGTTTTCTTGTGCAAAACAGAACATTGGTACTTACTGTGAAGGTTCCTTTTCAGCAGTTGTGGGAAGGGAACCCTTCAGTTTGGGTTTGGCCCCTCCTCCCACTTGACAGGCAGGGCTACCAACCAGTTAAATAAGGCCGCCACACCAACTTAAGGAGGAAAAGCAGCCCAACCTTCCCAGTGATGACACAGTGAACCTAAATCACCATAAGAAAAACCAAGGGTGGAAAGGTGTCTCTCCCTACAAATGCTGAAAATGACTCTTCAGGTAAGTACCAATGTTCTGTTTTCCAGCAATGTGGGGAGGCAATCCTTCAGTCTGGGACCTACACAAATGGTCTCCAAGAAAGGGCAGGAGCAAACCCACCAAATTACTGCTGAGCCACACATTGCAGAACCCACCTACCAAAGGAAGCCTCTGCAGATATAACTAGTCAATTATAACTAGTCAAAAGAAGATGAGAAATCCAATGTAGCTGCTTTACAAATCTCTGCTAAAGATGCTGCAGTAATAAAAGCTGCCAAAGCAACAGCACTACATTTGGGATATGACTGAATACTCTGAGGAACAAGAAGGGAACGATGCATATATGCTAGTTCCATACAAAGATGTAACCAATAGGCTGTAACAGAAGAGGAAACCTGCCCTCCTTTTGTAGACTCTGAGAAGGAAGCAAATAAAGAATTCAATTTCCTCAAAAAAACTTAGACCTTTCTAAACAAAACTGTAATGCACGACATACTTCCAATCTGTGCCATCCCTCCTTCTGAGAAGAAACAGGGTCTGGACAAAAAGAATCCTATTCATGAATCCTATGAAAAACTGAGTCAACCCGTGGAATAAAAGAAGGATCCAAAGGAGGAACAACCAAATCCTTATGAATAATACATAACTCTTTTCTTTCAGAAGGTGTCTTTAACTCAGAACCCCTCTGAGCTGATGTGATATCAACCAGGAAAATAACTTTAATGATAAGAATTTTAAGATCCACCAATCTGGGAAGTTCAAATGGAGAACATACTAAAATCCGGAGGACAACATTTAATATTCCTCCCAACCTGCACCCAAAATTCCAAAAACCAAACCTTGATTTTCCCATTTTATATATGTGGCACCATTTTACTAGGCCATTGTATATAATGGGACTTAAGCATCCACAGTTTTTGGCATCCACAAGGGGTCCTGGAACCAAAACCCAGCAGATACCAAGGGCTTCACCTTTCTTCTCCTACGTGATTTTTAATGTCTTTGCCAGTAAAGCTTCAAAAGCTTGCAAGATGCATTTTCTGTCTTTTGGTTGGCCAATAAAGGTATTGCTGTTTTGTGGATTTTGGATTTTCTTTTATCTTGCAGGAGGAGTGTCACATACAGTTTAACATTACAATAGAAGATAGTCATTATGATTTAATAGATAAAATAACAGAATAACTGTGAATGTATACATGCTCATCACCTGATGGCCAAAAAAGAAATCAGATAAACTACATAATTTGAAGGAGAAGTTGGAGAAGGCATTCTCTTTGCAAAAACAAGACCAGGAGCAGATTGTGGTGCATACCGTGAACAACTAATATAAAAAATTAGGGTAAAGCTAATGAAGAACACTAAAACAACCATTGTGCCGAAATACAACCTGAAAAACATCCATGCAGAATTTAAAGATAATTTAAAAAATAGATTTGAGCCAGGAGCCAGAAGAACTGCGGCCTGAAGCCAGGGACATTGTCAGGGAAGAATGCAAAAAGACACTATCTGCAGCCAAAAAGAAAGAGAACCCTTACTGGATAACCAATGAAGTGCTACAGGCAGTTAAGGACAGATGAGAAGCAAAAGTAAAAGATGTCAGAAATAGAGTCAGAACCCTGAATGCAACTGTTCAGTGACTTGTGTGTAAAGACAAAGAGAACTACTATAATAATCATTGCAGAGAAATAGAAGATGAAAACAAAACAAAAAAAAGGAGGGTAAGAGACCTCTTCCACGAGATCCAAGAAATCAAAAGAAATTTAAACCAAGAGTGGGGATACTCTGCAATTAGCAGGGGGACCCATTACATGAGCAAGTGGAAATATAAAGATGATGGAAATAGTACAAGGAAGAACTATATAAAAAAAGATGAAAGGTTGACAGATTCATTTGAGGAAAACCTATATGAAAACAAAACTCTGACTTTAGAAAGTAATGTGGAAGCTGCACTCAGAGCACTTGTAAGTTATAAGTCACCAGGAACAGATGGCATACCAAGAGAGCTGCTTCAAGCTACAGGGACAGAATCTACTCTAGTTCTAACTAAAATCTGTCAACAAATATGAAAAAAAAAGCTACCAAATGGACCACAGACTGGAAATACTCAACATACATTCCAATCCTCAAGAAAGGGACATTAGGAATTGCAATAGCCACAGGACCATTGTATTAATTTTCCATACAAGAAAAGGGATACTCAAAATTCTACAACAAAAATATTTGCGATATATGGAGTGAGAAATGCCATATGTGAGGAAGAGGCACAATGGATTATATTGCAAAAAATATGTTGGATAATGGAGCACACCAAAGAATTTCCGAAGAAAGTCAGGCTATGCTTTATAGGTTATAGCAAAGTCTTTGATTGTGTAGATCAGAAAGTCCCATGAAGACAAATGATAGATAGTAGGAGGCTTCAGTTGAGAAACCCTTCAAAAAAACTCTGTAATGGGGATGAGAAGCCAATGGTTTATTTTGTGGAGTCTTTAGAATGGAACCTAACACTGACACATGCATCCTAAGAGTGTTAGTGCTAAACTCTTTGTTAAGGCCTGCCTGTAAAAAGGGCCAAAAACTATCCCAACCAATGCTGACTGTGGACAAATCCCCTTACAAGAGGACTGTCTACAAAAGGCTCACCAAGTAGATTCATATAACCTAATGGTTGAAGAATGCCTAGCTGCTAAAATACAGTAGTCTGACTGAAATCCTCTCCATAACCAGTTGACATGCCAAGCATGAAGCTGTAACCAGCATGGCTCTGGATGTATAAGACTGTTTTGTTGCAGAAGATCTGGGCAAGGAGACAGAGTCCAACCCTCCCCCACCTGAGATTGGAAAACCAGGGGCAACGAAGCCAGGAAGGGGCGATCAGAATCACTTCCGCCTCCTCTAATTTGATCATACTCAATACCTTGGCCAACCATACTATTGTGGGGAAAGCATAGCATAAGGTTTTGGGCCAGGGTATCACAAGAGCATCGAGTGATAATGCTCCCCTTGTTGTGAATCTCAACATGAAGTGAGGTGATTTGTGATTCTCCTGTGAAGCAAAAATGACCACCCACAGGAGACCAAATCATTCCACTACTAGAGTTCAGCCCCCATTCTCCCTGATCCAGCCATTGTCTGCTTAACTGGACTGGTAAGTCATCTGCCCTTTCAAGAATTCTTCCCTGAGTAAGAGAAGTTGAGACTCTCCCCACTGCAACAGCAGAAATGTCTCATCCTCCAGTGCACATGAGCGCACCCCTGCCTTGTGTGTGATCTGGTTGGGATGTTGTCCATCCTGACTAATACATTTGTAAAACACCTCAGAGTACAGGTTGAGAAGGGTTAACTGGCCAGCTAGGAGTTCCAATCAACTGATATTGTGTGTACTCTTGAGAGGAGACCACAGATCCTGCACCATCTTGAGAGGAGACCACAGACCCTGCACCACAGACCCTGCATCATCAGGCAATGTGCCTAGCAGACAGCCATCGGTCGTGATGACCACCCTTCTGGGATCCTGAACACGGAACCCAGCCTTCAATACATCTGTCAAGCACCACTTGTTAGGCTTCTGCATGTCCTCAAGAATCCTCATGGGTACTTGGCTCTTTGTGCTATCTCTTCCTGAAATGGTACTAGTAAACACTGCAGAGCTCTGAGGTGAAGCTTGGCACATGGAATCAAATGCCACCATCAGGTCTAACAACTTGGCCAATAACATTAGGAGGACTGTGTCCTGACTCAGAACTCCCCTGATCACCAATTGTAACTGCAGTCCCTGGTCCTCTGGAAGAGATACCCTGTAAAGTGAAGTGTCTATGACACCTTCCTAGATGTTGAAACCACTGAATGGATTCCAGATGGATCTTGTCCTTGTTGATCATGAACCCAAGGAACTGCAGACAATGAAAGGAGGTCTGAACGTCCCTCCTGGTCCTCTGAAGAGAAGGCAAACAGATCAACAAGTTGTCCAGACAGGGATAGATAGACATGAACTCAATGTAACCTGAGCTGCATTACCAACGCCACTAAGACCTTGGTGGGACTTGGGGGCACTCTGATAGGCTTAAGAGCAAGGGCCTGTAGTGATAGTGGTTTTCTTGGTAAGCAAACCTGAGGAAGTAATGGTGAGCAGGATATACAGGAACGAACAGATAGGCTTCCTGTAAATCCAGAGAAGCAAGATGTTTCCCTCTCACAACCCTTCAGAATTGACCAAAGGGTCTCCATGCAGATCTTCCACTTGGCCACCCACCAGATGACCTGGTGAAGATAGAGAATGGCCCTCCAATCCTTGGTTTACTTGGGGGCCAGGAAGAGTACTGAGTAAGAGTTCAAGAATTTCTGAGGCAGAAAAATGGCTCTATATCTGTATCTGCAACAAATTATCTATGGCCCTCATCCTACAGGAATGATATTCCATGGACTTGGGTCTGAGGATTGAATGAAAACTGGAGGAGGCCTGGTAACGAAATCTATGGTATAACACTGGATGACTGTTCTGAGCACCCAAGCATCAGAGAACATATTCCTCTGATGATGAGTGAACAATAGAAAATGGGCCCCTACTAGCACTTGCGCCCAGTCAAAGAGATTGATTCTCCCCCCTCCCTGTTATGCATTCTGAGAGTTGCCCGCCTTGTTAAAGGTAGAGCTTTTTTTAAGTTGTTGCTTGGGGTTCCCCAATATTACCCAAAGAACTTGAGGTCCACCTAATGGGACTGGGGTCTGTAACCCCGAAAGGTCTAAGATCAGAATAGAACGCCTTTTTTATCCTCCTTCTTGGGAGGAGAAAGAAGGGCCTTCTTTTTGTCCTTGGAGTCAACCAGGACCTCATCCAAGGACTCACCAAATAATTTCCCAACACCTTAAAGAGACAACTGTTAGGTTGGACTTAGATTTCTTGTCTGCATTCAAATTTTTCAATCAAAGATGCCACCTAGCAGCAACACTGGCAGCTAAGGCATGAGAAATGAATTGTAATGAGTCAAAGCTGGCATCAACCATGAAGACAGATGCGTTGAATAATTTGCTGAGTCCCTGTCTGAATTTAGGGTTCCCTTTAGGCATCCCTGACAAAAGGTCCTTGGACCATCTAATGGTTGCCCAGACAAAAATTGAGATAGTGTAATGATATATCCCAGCATCCCCCACTGCAAAACCCATGATCTACCCCCTTGTTCACTTTTGGCAACTATGATATCAAAAAGGCCTCTCAAGGCTAACCAGGAAATGAAATGGGTGTCACATTGAGGATGGAGCAAGCTTGTTTTCTGCTGCTCCAGAGACTAGAACATGGAACAATGGATGCAAGCTCCAGGAACAGAGATTCCACCTCAACATTAGGCAAAACTTTCTGACAGTAAGAGCTGTTCGGCAGTGGAACACACTCCCTTGGAGCGTGGAAGGGTCTCCTTCCTTGGAGGTCTTTAAACAGAGGCTGGATGGCCATCTGTCAGGGATGCTTTGATTGTGATTTCCTGCCTGGCAGGAGGCTAGACTGGATGGTCCTTGTGGTCTCTTCCAACTCTACAATTCTGTGATTCTATAAAATGTACTCTGAGGTTGTTCAGAGTCAAGCAAGGAGCAAACATGACCAGATCTGCATATTCTTTGCAGTGGCATAATGTGTCCAAAAGAGACAGGTATCCTGCATACACAGGTAATTTTAATTGCTATGCAGATGGAGGTGACACCTCAGTGTCTGGAAAACAAAGAGGATTTGTCTGCAAATCAAATATATCAAAAGATTACCCCAATTTCCAGATCCTGACTGTCTGGAATTCCTTTATGTAAATACACAAGAGTTATCTGAAAGATATCTGAAAACAAATGTTCCTTTGATCTAAATGCATCTTCAAAGGGTTATTTTCTTATAAAAACCCTGGAAAAATATAAGTGCTTTGGTTCAGTATCCCCGTCTACCTGAATCTATGATGCTTGGCCTGTCATTCCTCCCCCTTTCCTACCCTCGCTAACGTTCCCCAGACTTCTAGCCGGCTTCCCAGCCGAGTTAGCCATTCCATTCCTGGCTTGCCTTAAAGCTTAACCTTCCCTTCCTAATTTGCTACTACTCAAAAATAATGCTGCTTCTTCTGGGGTGACCCTGGCTTCAGGAACAGGTGGAGTATTACCTCAAAGCCTGACTATTCCCTCCTAACTAAGTTCTTGCCTAACTCTGAAAGTCTTGTTGCTTGCTAGATGAATATGTGGGATGGGTGAATGCTACAACTCTGTTCAATAACGTTCCATTCATTGTTTTTGTACACCCAGCTCCAATGTATTTCTTAGGCTACACCTGTACACATAGGGTTAAGATCCTGCTAAGTTACACAGCCTCTTGCATACCATTTGAGTTGATTCTAATTCCCCCACTGAAGCTAAGATATTGCATGGTCTTTCCACAGACACTGAGCATTTCACATAACAGTGGCTGCTGTGACTCTGATGCCCAAGGCAGATGCTGCATAAGCCCTAGGTAAAAAAAAATTATCCACTCTTTTATCTTCAGGGCTCTTAAGGTTATTATCCCCATCTCGGTGAAAGAGTGAACCTGAAACCAAGCCAGCCACTGAGGCAAAAATTTAGCTTGTCCATTACCCCTACTGGCAATGTGTACAAGGTTTTTGCCACTGCTGGAAAACCATGTGGAGCCCCAGGCTGAATCCATTCCCCAACCAAAACTCTGAGAACATCTCAGGGAATGGCCAACAGAGTGGCCTGACCTTTTCATAAATTTGCTTTCTGGGACCCCCTTGGGAATGTGATCAAGGACCTGAACCATGGAAGACAAGCCCACAGATGTTTCCATCTTACGCAGAGGATAGGAAAATAAGTCTTCAAAGTCTAGGTGAGAGTTGTTTGGGAAGAAAACCACCCTCCTCAGAGGATAATCCCCCTTCCTCCTTAACAGAGACCTCCAATGATTCCACAAAATCCGAGTCCTCCAAGGAGGAACGGGGACTATGTCTCTCCTTTTTGCTAGCCTTATGCATGCAGGGTGATGTGTGTCTAGCCCCTCCAAATGTCCCGAGTGAATCCTTCTCCAAAGAGACTACAAAAGGCTGGTCCACGGCCTGTCAGCTATGCTATCTCAGGCCTGATCTAGAGTCAGCAGAGGGATGTGCTAATGATGATGCTCTGCCTACACACCTGTCTTTTTGGCATGAACATGCTCCATCTTGTGAGGAGATCAAACAGGCTGCCATTGCTGCAACTAGCAACTACCTGGTGAGCAATGAGCAAAATTCACTCATGATGCTGTGGCAGGAGTTCAATGCCATAGACAATGAGGGGCAGGGAGAGGAGGGGGCATCTGAATCACTCACTCACACGGCTGCAGCAGCATTAGCCACCTCGACTATCACCACCTCCATGTGGCCTGTCCCTACAAGCGGGACCCCATCATACACTGCTGCCTCCATGGCAGCTTCCAAAGAGCCCAACGTTCCACCTCCAGAAAGGTCTGAGTGGCTCCAATCCCCTGCCAGAGGAAAGGCCTGAGCTATAAATGCCAGTACAATCATCCAGCTATCCTGGTAGGAAGGTAGCTCTCCTCCCCAAAATGGACAGAGAGAGGAAAAAACAAGAAAGGTCTGGAGCTAACAGCCCTGAACTGTTTAAGCCATGAGGCAGGACAGAACTGGGGAGGTCGGGCTGGCTCTCCTCCTTAAGGTGGTGTGGTGGACTTATTTAAATGGTTGGTAGCCCCGCCTGTTCAAATGTGAGGAGGAGCCAATCCCAGACTGAAGGATTGCCTCTCCACACTGCTGGAAAATTGGTGTTTCCTGCAGCAACAACAACAACAATCTTATGGGGAGGGGGAAACCAAGGAAGCTATCTGTAAACAGTATTTTTTGTACAAAAACATGAGGATGGGGTTCCACTCATCCCAGATCTACACACAAACTTTCCAAGTGTATTTCAGCAGAAAAAAAATTCCTGAAGCACTCTGAGAGGTGTGAATACCAGGCAAAACCTGCACAGAATTCTCAGCATTGTGTTATTCTTTGTGACTGAGTTTCCGAAGTGTCAGGACCCCCAGCAGTTTTTAGTGAAGAAACAAATGATGGTGAACATTCTTTATGTCCTTACTATTTAGATACCTATGCACTGCCATGTAAGAACAGAGAACTCAGGAGCCCTTTAACATAGGAACAGACTCAGAACAGTGAAGAATCCTGTCTCCCACAGTGCCAACCAGATGCCTGAGAAACTTAAAGGCAGTGGCATGAGGACAATCCCTGGCACTGCCCCTGACAACCTTATGCTCCCTGAATTTGACTAATTCCCCTTTAAAGCGACATATTAATGATAGCCATCAACAAATTTCCTGTGGAATCAATGTTTCACTGTTTTAACTATGTGTTGTGGGAAGGACATCTTTTGTATGTCCTAAATACCTAAACAAATGTTGCTTCATTGGATGGTCTTAGATCACAGCACTACAAAAACCTAGCAGGGGCAGTTCTATGATCACTTGTTATAGGATACAGTCATAAAGGTTATATAGAAAATTCACCTTCTTGATCTTGACCTTATGGAAAAGTAACTAAGACTGCAGCCACACTACAGAAATAATGCAGTTTGATACTGTATTAACTGCAATTGCTTCATGTTATGGAATTCGGAGATTTGTAGCTTTGAGATATTTAGCCTTCTCTGTCAGAAAGCTCTGGTGCCACAACAAACTACAGTCCCAGGATTCCATAGGATGCAGCCATGGCAGTTAAAACAGTGTCAAACTGCATTATTTCTACAGTGTGGCAGCAGCCTGAGGGCTCATCTACACAAGCTAGGATATGTTGGCTCCCTGCTGGTCTGTTTCTCCCTTATTCCTTCCACAAAATGGGCCAAAGAACAGACAGGCATGCCAGCCCACCCCAGCAGCTGCCACCACCACCATCTCCCTTGCTTTCCCGGAAGTGAGGAAGCCAACCTGCAGCATGTGATCAAGGCCCCTTGTGTATGACCAGCTATCCTGCTTCAGAAGAGCAAGGCTGACTGGCAGCAGCTGGGACGGGCCTACCTGCTGGTGTGAGAGTATGCCTGTAGGTATAACTGTGTAGAGTGGATGGGTTCCAGACGATCCAGATGAGGCAAGGCCCTGGAGAACCAAAGTAAATGGTTGCCGCGCAAAGGACTGCCATGGGAGGAACTTGGAAGGTGAGGCGAGAAAGTGAAAAGGAATGCTGGCCGGGTGAAACTAGCCAGGAGACGCTCCATACAGACAAGATGTTCTTTGAACTGCCTCATACCAAAATAAGATAAGGAACTGGACTATCCTACATCAGATATCTTGGCAATGTTCAACACCTGTTTTCTCAAGAAAGGAGAAGCAAAAGGGGTATAAATATTACTGGACTTTCCAGCCTCAAGTATGGTTCCTGAACCCGCGGCAACGGACCATCCGGCCTTCGTGGATCACTGGATTCAAGGGGGTCATATGTGAGTATGTCTGTGCGAGTGTGTGTGTGAATGGAAAAGAGCTCTTGATACTTAATTGAATGTTTAATGTCTCATGTCTAAATAAATGTTACATGCATAGTGACTGAAAACCAAATTTGGTCTCTCTGTGCCTTTTTGCCTGTCATTTGTCTGGGAAAATCTTAAACATTACCTGATTAAAAGGACCTTTATGTGGTCATAACACTGGGATGGGCTCCTGCGGACACGCGGGCTCCAGTCTGTTTTTTGCTGGAAAGACCACATTTTCCCAAATATTATTTTTACAATGTTTTATCGGGCTCTACCCCATCTGAGCCTTGTCTGAGGCTCGTCTCTGCCCCAGGGGTCATGAGGACTGCCTAGGGGCAGAACAGGGAAAATGCCCTGCGTCATCAGGACTACAGGGTTTTTAGACAGGGGCAAGATGGGGTATATTGCCTGTGCAGAAAAGCCCTAAGTCACCAACTACTACAATACTCTCTCTTGCGTCTCAAGGGAGATTACCAGCTGCTTGAAAAAGCCCCAAAGGAACTAGTGAGAATGACATCAATGTACTGGGAACAGGTCCTGGTTTCACACAACATTATCGTCATGGCGTGCTTGCTCTGTTCTCCATCCATGTCAATGTGACAAAAAAGGTGTTGCTTTTCATTAGCGGAAACTCCCACTAATGAAAAGCAATGCCTTTTTTGTTGTGTCAGCACAGAGGGAGGACAGAGCAAGCATGCCAGGATGACAACGTGTTCGGAACTGGGACCTGTTTCCAGTATAGTGACATTGTTCTCACAAGCTCCTTTGGGGCTTTTTTCAAGCACCTGACAATCTCGAAGATCACTTTCACCATTTTGATCAGGGAGACAACAGTACAGGTTGTTGTTTTTTTAAACCCAGCTGTGCCAATGATTTCCCAAAATATTTCTTTTTCATTTCCAAAATATTGGTGCAGCTGTTCTTTAGTTTTATTATCCAGCTTTGTAGCTGTTGTGATCCTGTCTGGTGTGGAAGCAATAATATATCCTCAGTACTAAATTAAATTGGGGCCTGATATTGCCACACAGTGTGATTCTGAGAAAAAGGCAGGTCCTTTTAAGTTTCTTAGTTTATTTATCTCTGATGAGGTAAGAGTGCCACCACCTCCAGCAAACTCTTCTCTGTTCTTTCTACAGCGCACTCCTTTAAAACCAAACCCCTCAATTTACGTGGAAGACTGGAAGTTTCCAAAGGTCTTCAAGAAAACACAATTTCAGGACCCATCTAACAATATTTTAAAAAATGGTGTACCTTTAATCAATCATTTTAAACACCATAACCACTCTTTTAAATGTTTGTGTTTGGCAGTATAAGATAGACTTTTTCTCATAATGATAAAGTGAGAAGGGAGATAGATTGGATAGTGAAGATTAGGGCCTTGTCTACACTGATGGGAAAATCTGACTTACCATTGGGGTTTCTGGATCTGCAGGGAGTATGGGCTGTCTGCACATCTGCCACCCACAACAGGTCAATACCAATAGCACTGTCTGCACACTCCCCTATTGCTCATGTCATTTTTTCATTCCCATGCTTCCCCAATGCATGTGCAGAAACATATGTGTGCATTGCAGGAGGGGAACAGCCATCCTATTGAGTGTTGGTGTGCTGTATTGATGGTATTGTTGTGCTAATGTGCAATTATGCAACCAATCTGCATGTTTGCAAATAGAATGGAGCCTGCCAACACTCTTTCCCCACCCCTTCTCTGCACTGCTGGATGCCAGCGGTGAAAGCCTTTGACTTCACATTGATTCTTCAGGGTTTCCATCCTATAAGGGGCCAATGGGGACTCTTTTAATTCTGGAGATTTACTATGGAGCATGGATTGGCTCATTCCTCCCCCTCTCCCCTGGCCCTGTTTTGGCTCCTTGCCTCATCCAAACAGGTCAGTGTGGGAATGAGGTGGAAATTTTTCTTTTTTCCCCCTCTGTGCAGAGAAGGTCTAGGATTGGCTCCCTGAAGTCTCAACAGGAAACTGAAAGGTGGAAACAAAGCTAGAGGTTCTGTTCACCTTTTCAATCCTGCTCCTTTCTTACACATCCTAGTCCTTCTTTATGTCTACAATTCTGCAACAGCTTTGAAACATGTGCCCTGTATTTTATAAAGTCTAATTAATGTAATGTTTTACCTTTTCCTCAGAAAGTTACCAGTTTCCATTTGTGAAATTTGGAGAGGCACTTTCTTAAAATTTAATAATTTAATAATTATTAAATCACTGCATCTACTATACTTTATGTTCTTTTTCTATTTAATAATGTATTTGTATTAGCCCTGAAGAAGGCCACATAACTACTTGCTAACTGAAATGTACAGGGCTTTTAAAAAACAATAAAACCCATTTAAAACTAAGAGGAGTTTGGCCCTGAACTGAATAGAAGCATTCTTTCAAGAGGCAGAAGAGAAACTGAAATATTTTGTTACAGTTCTGCACTTGTAGTACAATAGCACCCCCACATCCATGGAGGATTGGTTCCGGGCCCTCCTGTGGATGGTGAATTCCGCAAATAATAGCGAATACCATCCTGGGGGCCATCCCGGGGAAAGTGGGGGGAAAGATCGCTCCCTTTGCCCCCACATCGCCATTTCGGCCCCAGGAGCGTTCCTAGGTGGTGATCCTGGGGTCAAAGGAAGGAGAAAGGGAGATCTTTCCTCCCCTCCCTTTACCCCTGCATCGCTATTTCCACCCAGGAAGTGATCCCGGGCAGTGATCCTGGGGCCAAAGGGAAGAGGAAGGGAGATGTCTCCTCTTTTCACCTTGCCCCCTTGTCACCATTTTGGCATCGCCATTTCTCTCCTTCTCCCCATCCACGCCCCCCCCTGCTGTCACCATCTGCGGATAATTGAATCCGCAGGTGGCGAATCAGTGGATGCGGGGGTGCTACTGTAATAGTAGTAAGAGCAGAAAATGTATCTCCACTTGTTTTCAAGCAACCAAGTTCTTTGCTTTTGGTGGGCTAGTTATGTTGTTGGGCCCTGTTTGTAGGCCCTAACACAAAAGATTGGTTCATAAAGAAGTGCTAGGCTTTGTTTTCCTTTGGAATAGAATAGGTCAAGGAGGGGTTTCTACTCATAGCTGGAGATGGGAGGGGGAGTGAGTGAGTGTCATTCTCCTGGCTAAAAGATAGAGATGTTTGGATTTCATTGCACCTGGCACAACTAGAAGTTTTTCTTTGCTAATGAGCTAAGTTTTGTTTCTCCGTCACACTGCTTGTGAAAGTTTAACCCATATAAGGGGGGAAGAGATTTGGGGTGGTGCCTTGTCTTCAGCGCTTGAAGCCCAGAAGGGTGGGTGGATTTTTCTCTTGCTTTTTGCCTTTCCTATATAGGTTATGTCTTTTTGATTTTCTATCTGCTATTCTCAATAAAGTAGCCTACTTCAAGCCCAGGACTGCTGCATGGTTATTTCTGCCTACTTCACACCCTCAACCCATCAGGCCCCCAAGCCAGGGCAGCACTGCCACTGTGCAACAGATATTCTTCTGTAAACGTGGGTACCATTTACATGATGAAAATGTAGTGGGAAGAATTTGTGTCCATCCCTGGTAGTTTACACGTACATTGGGTCAGTAACCGAGCCATTAAGAAGGGGGGCCACCTTTTATCCCACAACCCACGGGACTTTCCGTCCCGTGGTTTGTGGCGGGTTTTAAAAAAGGCACGGGAAGATTCGGAAAATCAGACGTCTAAACTGCCTGGGACAAGATGTCTCGGCATTAGGTGATGACCAGAAATTGTTGGCAGGGGCAGGCTCAGAGAACATAGACCAGAGTAGGAGGGGTCAGTCACCCGTTCAAAAGATTCAGCCTCACCAGCTGAGAACAAAGGCTTCCCTTCCAGCTGCATGTAGGTTTATGTGTGTTTCTGTGCACTAAGTCACCCTGTTCAATGGATTTTAAAGCTGCAAACCCTTCAACTTCAACCCTTCCCCCCCCTGCATGGTGGGGTTAATTTTTAAAGGGACAGCACAGGGTTTAGCCACTGATTGCTCCTTCCTCCACAGTTTAGCTTGCTTTAAATGGTGTTCTTTCAATTTGGAAGGACAGCACAGGGTTTAGCCACTGATCCTTCCTCCCCAGTTTAGATTGCTTTCAAGGGTTTTCTATCAATTTGAAAGGACAGCACAGGGTTTAGCCACTGATCGCTCCTTCCTTTCCAGTTTAGATTGTTTTAAATGGTGTTCTTTCAATTTGGAAGGACAGCACAGGGTTTAGCCACTGATCCTTCCTCCCCAGTTTAGATTGCTTTCAAGGGTTTTCTATCAATTTGAAAGGACAGCACAGGGTTTAGCCACTGATCGCTCCTTCCTTTCCAGTTTAGATTGCTTTAAATGGTGTTCTTTCAATTTGGAAGGACAGCACAGGGTTTAGCCACTGATCCTTCCTCCCCAGTTTAGATTGCTTTCAAGGGTTTTCTATCAATTTGAAAGGACAGCACAGGGTTTAGCCACTGATCGTTCCTTCCTCCCCATGTTAGCTCACGGATCGCTCATTCCTCCCCTCATCCCTAATGTAAAACTCATTCATCCCCTCATCCCCAATGCAGAAGCTTGAACAAACATTTGAGCCAGCCAATAGCATCGGTCGTGGCGTGGAACTCTAAAGGAAGTACGTCACTGGGGTTGTGAAAAACTGAGTAATCGCATCCTTGATTGACAGCTAAAAAATAATAATCCCGGGACCGTAAACTCGTGTAAACAAAACAAACAAACAACCCCGGGGTAGTATATAGTGGGAGAAGATACATATCACGGGACGTGATGCCATATAAATAATGATCCCAGGATCTCCCGGGATATCCAGTTCAGAGACAAAAATCGTGTAAACAGGGAGGGACGAATACGGGATCAAGAAGTCCCGGGACGCCCCATGACAAAAACTACCGTCTAACTGGCACCTCGGATCTCAAAGAATAAAAATTACCCAGAGTTTCTCTGAGACAGATTCCCTGGTCCTGTCCTGTTCTAGAATGTATTTCCTTGGAAATGAGGAGATACTCTTAGTCCCAGCTGCCCATTGACACTATGGAATAACTCCTTCCCCCCTCAGCCTTAAAAAAAGTACAGATTTTGAGGCAACTTCTATGATGACAGAATTTTCTAGTCTCCCTCTAATCAGAAAGAAGTTTTTTTTTTTTTAATGACAGAAGTAACTCACCAGCATCGATATTTCAGTGCATCTGGGTTTTCCAGCACTGCGACACCAACATAAAGATGAATCAGGGACTGATTAGTGTCCAGAGCAGCACAGAGGTCCTCCCAACCAGCAGCGGTTAGGTGACAAGACGCCAGACTACAAGAGATAAGAAGAAAACAAAATGTCCTCTTAATCCCATCCTCACTGTTCAGGCAGACTTCACTGTAAAACTGAACAGGAGACCACAGGTTATATTGAATATTAATTGAATGAGGTGCTTCTACTTTAAACAGAATGCTGTTTCAGGTCTGCCCATGACTTTCTTAGGGCTTGTCTACATGAAGAAACAACTGCTCCACAGTAACAGCAAGTCCCAGCAGCTGTGACCTGTCTTGATGGTTTTACAGCCCCCATAAACTTTGGATGCCTGTAGCTGAAACAGTGGTTGTGAGTGGATTACTCACATTTTTAAATCTGCTGTCACCTATTTTTTTTTTAAAAAAACCTATTTCTATGGTGTACACAAGCAATATTCCATCTTTCCAAAAGAGAGGGAGAGAGAGAGAGAACACAAACCCCCGTTTTATTACCTTAGCAATCACTCACTAAGGCAAAAATCCAACGTGGTGGCAGTGGGCGCTTGTCCTGTAGCCAAGCCCCCTGCGATTGTCCAGCCAATCAGGTTTGCACTTTGTCTTGTATGGGGAAGCGATTCATGTCGAATCACTTGTCTTAACAAGTGAAACTGCACATGTCAGGAGTTAGTGACTGAACCCTAAGTTTTAAAATGGCCAAAGAACTGCAGAAATCATGCTGAGTCATGATGGCTGACTCAATGATTCCATGACCTGCTTAGTCATGCCTAATCATGCCACAGCTGCATGAGAAGGGTTACGTCATGAGAAGGGTTACTAGAGTGCAAAGCGATGTAGTATGAAAATATGATCCAATGTAATTATGTGCTTGAATAAGCTAATTCCATACTGGTGTGTATATAAGCAAGCTAGAACAGAGATCATTCTCTTCCTCTGATTCTGCGATGCCTGGTGTAGCATTTTGATTGTATATACTGTGAATAGCTGAAATTACTTTGAAGATTAAAGCATCTCCTGTTTTCTGGACGCCACACACTCTGTGTGAGAGTATTCTTAGGAAAGGGTTGCTACCTAGTCTGCTGAGACAGGTTTTTTTTTTTTTTTGCTTCTGCTGGGGATTGAATGTCCTATCATCCCCTGATACACTGGAACTTTTTTAAAAAGTTGGGGAAAGCCATGAATGCTTTTCTTGCATAGTTTTTCCTCTTTTTGGCCTGCCTCCTTCACCATATGACGAGACAATGTGGGATCCCATTAAGACAGCTCATTTTCTAAGCAAATTCTTTAAGGAGCATTTTCACTGTGTGGACAACCCCTTAGAAACATTTGCTCCGCTTTCCTGTTACTCACACTTATTAAAATGCTTCCAGGTTGATCAAACCAGAGTTGGGTATTTGCAGATCATATGCTGGGTCTGTGGTGTACTAGAATTCTCTCAGAAGAAAGTCTTTTTTTCCTGCATCTTGCCAGGATTGTGCCTGAACTTTCAGTTATTTGCGGAGGCATCTAAGGGGCTGACTAGAAGAGAGGAAATACTGCACGGGAAATACTGCATTACCAGGAATTCACAGCAGCTCTCTTTTGTCAACACAATTTTCTGGCCAAAAAAAAAAAAAAAAAAAAAAAAAAAGCTGTCTGTCTGCGAAGCTATTCAGCTTGATGTTTATCATGGAGCCATGTCTGTGAATCAAGATGGTGACTGTAAGTACAGGGCATTATTATTCCCCATGAAGTTATCGTCACTGCACTTTAAAAAATTGTACTTTAAACAGACGGCAGGGTGACCTTCCACATATTTTTTTCCACCTCAGTGCAGCAAAAATGTGTGTACTCAATCATGCAGAACACCAAAATTGTGCTTCCTGACTCCACTGATGGAAAGCCCACCCCTGCTTACATGATGGACTAACCAGCTGTCAACTTCCACCTTTGCCAAGAATGTGCAGCAATGAGAATTGGTTGTCCAAATGACCAGTAATGTGCATCACCCCGCAGTATTTAAAAAACTTCACAGAAAATCACAAAGTCTCTTCTCACTTTGTATATGGTGTTTCCTCCTCCCCTTCTGAATCTCCTGCCCAGTTCGTTGGGACAAAAGGTATTCCCAACAAATTCTATGGGGAGTATTTTCACCATCTATACATCCCTGTAGAGAGCTTGTAGATTACCATTGGACTTTTATTTTTTCTTTTATCTGTGTTTTTGTCACACTTTTGTACAACCTATGTCCTTCTACATGTTTGATTCCCCTCCCTCCCTTTTCTTTCTTTTTTGAGATACAAGGGCTCTGACACACCAGTAAGTCTCTTTGTGGGCTGCTGCAACATGGATCTGGGCAACGGGGGGGGGGTCCATTTTCTCACCACAAGGGTGAGTCTCCTTCTCAGGAGCCTGTTCAATTTTTATGGGCTTCTGAGGAGGATAGCCAATCAAGAGCCAAGGGGTGCAGGGGCTGCCCAACGTGAGAAGTAAAGACTTCACTCAGGTCCAGTAAAGAGGGATATATTCAGTCCCCTGCCAGCTCCCCTTAGCACTTGGGGTTCAGTAGCCTACCCACATGACATTTTCATTGTTTTGCACGGATGTTATCTGTTCTTTGTCACAATTTAATTGGGCAGTGTGGCATTGTGCATGATCTAGTTTTGGAGGGAATGGGGCCTACAGTCCCTTTATCCCGCATTAAGGAGTCCCCATAGGGTGCAGGCCTGTGGGGTCAGGCCTAGCTCAGGAGCCAAAGGTCACCCTTACTCCCAGATGGCAATGACCACACAGTGTTGGTGAGCCCGCATGGATTCTAAATGGTCAGTCCTCAGATGCCCTCCCCATCAGTCAGGTGCAGGGGGAGGGGGGTTGATTTATTGGATGATCGACAGGTTATCTGATACCTGGATCTATGTCTCCTGCCACACGAACACTAAGAGTTGTATCCAATAAAGTTGTGGCCATTTTCTTTCCAGTCATGGTTTGTGTGAGTGTTTCTGGTTTCCCATCATGCCCAGGATGGCATTTCCATGCCAGGCGTGCAGGTTTTTGCGTTTATTGTGAATTGTTGTTTTTCTTTTTTTGTAAAGCGCTATGTAAAGCTTATGGCGCTGTATAAATAAACGTAATAATAATAAGATTCACTAGATCTTTGCATTTACTTTGCATTTACTTAAGTTTCATATTCTTCTTTTTGTTTAATATATTACAGTATAATATTTCATTTATTTTGTTTCTCCTTATATTTGAGTAACAGAATGACTTCACCTGTCATGTACTATTATTATTCTCTCTGGCTTTTCTTCGCAAACGAAGATTCAGGAAGGACTCATCCCGCGCTTTCTGCAAGCGCGCTGATGACTAAAAAGGCCAATCCGAGATAAACAAGTCCGGTTGCAAAAAGCACAGCAGAAGGTCTCCTTGGGTGATGTTTTTGGGTTGTGATTCTTTCTGCGTTGTCGTTTCTCTTCAAGACTTGTTCGTCGTGAGTTCTCAAATAAGGCTGCAGCATTGTGGATAGTGCGTCTCCATGCCTCCCGATGTGAGGCCAGGGCAGACCACTGTTGGTGATCAATTTGGCCGAGCCTGAGATGTTGTTTCAGGGAGTCTTTGTATCGCTTTTTTGGAGCGCCCCTCTTACGCTGACCCGTGGCGAGTTCACCATAGAGTAGTATTTTTGGGAGGCGATGGTCCTCCATCCTAGAAACGTGCCCTGCCCAGCACAGCTGTGTTCTCAATATCATGGCCTCAATGCTGGTGATCCCTGCTTGCTCAAGGACAGCAACATTTGTCACATAGTCAGTCCAGTGTATATTTAGGATTGTGCGTAGACAGCGCTGATGAAAGCGCTCGAGGAGTCGTAGGTGGTGGCGATAGGTGACCCATGTTTCAGATCCATAAAGGAGGATAGACAGTACGATGGCTCTATACACACTGATTTTTGTGCTTTGCCTCAGGTGTTTATTGCTCCAGACTCTTTTGTGAAGTCTTCCAAATGCACTATATGCCTTTGCTAATCTGTGATTGATCTCTTTGTCAATCTTGGCATCTGAGGAGATGATGCTTCCCAGGTAGGTGAACTGCTGAACGGACTTGAGCACAGATTTGCCGACGGCAATGTGGGGATGGTGGTGTTCGTCCTGTGGTGCAGGCTGGACCGCTACTATTATTACTATTATTTTAAATGAATTATATTTTGCATGTGCACTATTTTTATGAATATTGCTTTTCACCATTTGCTCTGTCATTTCAATACATTTAAAACGTGCTTTATTTTTGCTGAAGTTTAGGCTTCAATGGTTCCTTTCCAGGAACTCACTGGGAGAATATAAAATAGTGGTTAAAAACACACCTCTCATTCAAGAGGTGACATCTTGTACCTCTCTTCCCCAACCTATGAATCAAGGAAGGTCCCATATCTCATCTATGTGGGAGACACAGGTGTCTGGTCTCTCCACTTGGCTTCAGACACATCCTACTCAGATTTAGCTGTTTTCGTAGTAAGGAGTATCTTAATGAATTAATTACATTTGAAAACTGAGCCTCTGGGAAAAGGCACTAAATACCTAAATGGACAGTGGGGAGTCATTCTGTTGAGCAATGCAACTCATTAAATATATGGGCATTTATTTTCATGTTACAGTTAATTAGAAAATACATTATGATGTGGCAAAATTGATAATATCTAGAATGCTACATTGGTACTTACTGTGAAGTTGCATTCTGGGGTTGGTAGAGAGTAGGAATCCAGAGATACCTTACATTTGGGATTTCCCCCTCTATCACCCAGAGAAGAGGCAGGAAGGAAAGTGTTAAGTCTTGCATCAGCTGGAGGGATTACCTGGTACCACCCCCTCTCCAGCTGCCGGACTTCCTCAGTTCTCTGACTAGCAAAGCCCAGAGAAAGAGTGGGAAATGCAGGTAAAATATATAAGAGTATAGACAGCAGTCACAAGGGTGGGGCGGATTCCTCCTCTCTACCAACCTCAGAATGCACCTTCATGGTAAGTACCAATGTGGCATTCTCTGTGTTGGTGAGAGGAAGAATCCAGAGATACCTTATGTTCGGGAAGTACCCAAGCTAAAAACTTGCAGGGAGGGGTGACTGTCTTTGCTGGCTATCCCTGAACCACCTCCTGGAGTACCCTCCTACCGAATACCACATCAGCTGCCCTGAATTTGTTGATTTTGTAGTGATGGATGAAGGTGGAAGGCATACTCCATGTGGCAGCTTGGCATATCTCTGTAATTGGTGCGTTGGAGGAAAAAACTGTTGAGGTGGCTGCGGCCTTAGTGGGGTGTGCTAGAACCCTGATGGGGTGTGGCACCTTGGCTACATCATAGGCCGTTAGGATACAGGCCCCAATCCAGTTTGCGATGGATTGTCTGGATACTTTGGAGCCTAGAGATGCCAGGTTAAATGCTACAAAAAGAGAATTGCATCGCCTGAAGGATTCTGTTCTCTTGAGGTAAATATTTATTGCCCTACGGATAGCCGGCTTGTGCCATAACTTCTCTTTGGGGTGAGAGAGTTTAGAGCAGAAGGAAGGTAGGATCAGCTCCTGAGAAAGATAGAAGGAAGATATCACCTTGGGTAGGAAAGAAGGGTCCGTACACAAAACAATGTGGTCCTCTTTGAAGGAACACAGGTGTTCTCTTACTGATAACGCCACCAGCTCAGACACTTGCTTGGCGGAGGTTATGGCGACCAGAAAGGTCACCTTCATTGAGAGCAACCGAAGGTGAACCTCCCGGAGAGGCTTGAAGGGGGGTTTAGACAGCTGCCTGAGGACAAATGGGAGGTTCCATGTTGGAAAGCGGTGCCTGGTTGGGGGTGAGATGACCATGGCCCCTCTGAGGAACCTCCTGACATGTGGGTGTGAGGTAATTGTCCTTTCGCTAGGGACAAAACTGAAGACAGGCTGCTGCTTGTTTTTTAAGCGTATTTGGTCTGAGGCCTAGATCCAGGCCGTTCTGAAGGAAAGCTAGTGTATGCTTGATTGTCCCCTCTGTTGGGGATAGACCCTTGGAAGAGTACCACAGGGAAAAGGCCTTCCAGGTGGCTTCATAGATTCATGTGGTGGACTCCCTGCGGGGCAAGAGTATGGAAATGACCACCTGTAGAGCCTTAGTGCTCTGCATTCAAGTCTCCAGGTGGCTAGGTGCAGCCATCCCATGTTGGGGTGGAGTAGAGGGCCCTGAGTCATAGAATCATAGAATTGTAGAGTTGGAAGAGACCACAAAGGGCCATCCAGTCCAACCCCCTGACACGCAGGAAATCACGATCAAAGCATCCCCGACAGATGGCAATCCAGCCTCTGTTTAAAGAACTCCAAGGAAGGGAACCCCACCACGCTCCGAGGGAGTGCGTTCCACTGCCAAACAGCTCTTACCGTCAAAAAGTTCCTCCTAATGTTGAGGTGGAATCTCTGTTCCTGGAGCTTGCATCCATTGCTCCGTGTTCCAGTCTCTGGAGCAGCAGAAAACAAGCCTGCTCATCCTCAACGTGACACCCCTTCAAATACTTAAACAGGGCTATCATATCGCCTCTTAACCGTCTTTTTTCCAGGCTAAACATACCCAGCTCCCTA
The DNA here is from genome assembly GCA_030847615.1 of Gambelia wislizenii. Taxonomy (NCBI): domain Eukaryota; kingdom Metazoa; phylum Chordata; class Lepidosauria; order Squamata; family Crotaphytidae; genus Gambelia; species Gambelia wislizenii. The sequence continues at coordinate 345,218,948 of JAUMIR010000001.1, forward strand.
AGTCTCTCCTCATAAGGCACCGTTTCCAGACTTTTCACCATTTTAGTTGCCCTTCTCTGGACACGCTCCAATTTGTCAATATCCTTTTTGAATTGTGGTGCCCAGAACTGGACACAGTATTCTAAGTGAGGTCTGACCAAGGCAGAATAGAGTGGCACTATTACTTCCCTTGATCTAGACACTATACTTCTATTGATACAGCCCAAAATCGCATTGGCCTTTTTAGCTGCTGCATCACATTGTTGACTCATGTTCAACTTGTCGTCTACTAGGACTCCTAGATCCCTTTCGCACATAGTCTCGTTCAGCCAGGTCTCTCCCATCCTATATCTATGCATTTCATTTTTCTGCCCTAAATGCAGTACTTTACATTTCTCTGTATTGAATTTCATTTTGTTAGCTTTGGCCCAGCTCTCCAGTCTATCCAGGTCATTCTGAATTTTGATCCTGTCCTCTAGGGTATTAGCTACTCCTCCTAATTTGGTGTCATCTGCAAATTTGATAAGTATGCCCCTAATTCCCTCATCCAAGTCATTGATAAAGATGTTGAATAGCACGGGACCCAGGACAGAACCCTGTGGCACCCCACTGGTCACATCTTTCCAAGACGAAGAGGAGCCACTGCTGAGCACCCTTTGGGTTTGGCCGGTCAACCAATTACAAATCCATTGAACAGTTAACTTGTCTAGCCCACATTTTACAAGCTTGTTTTCAAGAATGTCATGTGGAACCTTGTCAAAGGCCTTACTGAAATCAAGGTATGCGATGTCCACAGCGTTCCCTTCATCTACCAAGCTGGTAACTTTATCAAAAAAAGAGATCAGATTAGTCTGGCATGACTTGTTTCTCTGATACCCATGTTGACTTTTTGTGATTATGGCATTGCCTTCTAAATGTTCACAGACTCTCTGTTTAATGATCTGCTCTAGAATCTTCCCTGGTATTGATGTCAGACTAACTGGACGATAATTGTTGGGATCCTCTTTTTTCCCCCTTTTGAAGATGGGGACAATGTTTGCCCTCCTCCAGTCTGCTGGGACTTCTCCTGTTCTCCAGGAATTCTCAAATATTATTGCCAATGGCTCTGAGATTACATTTGCCAGCTCTTTTAATACTCTTGGATGTAGTTCATCTGGTCCTGGAGATTTAAATTCATTTAGATTAAGAAGGTATTCCTGTACTACCTCTTTGCTTATTCTGTGCTGGGTTTCCCCTATTATGTCCTCTGTTTCATTATCCTCAGGTTGGTCCTCCTTTTCCTTTTCTGAAAACATTGAGGCAAAGAAGGTGTTGAGTAATTCTGCCTTTTCTCTGTCCCCTGTTAGCATTTTGCTATCTTCTCCACGTAGTGGCCCTATCATTTCCTTCTTCCTCCTTTTGCTGCAGACATACCCCAAAAACCCCTTTTTATTGTTCTTAACCTCCCTAGCAAGCCTGAGCTCATTCTGTGCTTTAGCTTTTCTGACTTTACTCCTACACGTGTTCGCTATCTGTTTGAATTCTTTGGTGATTTCCCCCTTTTTCCATTTCCTATACATGTTCCGTTTAAAACTTGAAAGTTCTTTAGTCATCCATCCTGGTGTCTTGAGACACCTCCCATTTTTCTTCCTCAATGGTACTGTTTGAAATTGTGCCTTCAGTATCTCCCTTTTGAGAAAGTCCCATCCGTCTTGAGGTCTCTTCTCTTTTAGTATTCCTGACCATGGGTTCACCCCCAGTATTTCCCTGAGTTTATTGAAATCAGCTCTCCTAAAGTCAAGAATGTGTGTCTGACTATGCCTGGCTTCTCCTTTCCATTGTATAACAAACTCCAGGAGAACATGATACTCTCACCTAAGGATCCCACCACTTGCACCCCATTAACCAGGTCATCTCTGTTGGTTAGGATCAGATCTAAAATAGCTGACCCCCTTGTTGCCTCTTCCACCTTTTGGACCATGAAATTGTCTTCCAGGCATGTAAGGAATTTGCTAGACCTTGAAGTTTTGGCTGAGTTAGATTGCCAGCAAATATCAGGGTAGTTGAAGTCACCCGTCACTACTACATCTCTCCTTTCTGCGTGTGTGTTCATCTGTTCTAGAAAGGCATCATCCAATTCCTCCGTCTGATTTGGGGGTCTGTAGTAGAGTCCCACAATAACATCCCTGTTGTTTCCCTCCCCTTTAATTTTTATCCAGATGCTCTCCACCTGGCTTCCAGTATTGATGTCATGGATCTTTTCACTGGTGAAAATATCCCTGATATATAATGCTATTCCTCCTCCTTTCCTGTTTGGCCTGTTTCTCCTATAAAGGTTATACCACTCTATTCCTACATTCCAATCATGTGACTCATCCCACCAGGTTTCAGTAATGCCTATTATATCATATTTGTTTTGTAGTGCGAGGAGTTCAAGTTCATCTTGCTTATTTCCCATGCTCTGTGCATTAGTGTAGAGACATCTAAGACCATGTGTTCCCTTTACTTGCTCACTGTGCAAGTTTTTTTGCCTCCCACTGTTGGGTCCTTGCGCTGTTTGCCTTGTTCCCTCTATGACAGTTTGACTATTTTCTCCAGCCCTTTTGCCTTCCAGAATACTGTCTCCCTCCCTCATATGACTCAGTTTAAAGCCCTCCTGATCAAATTCTTGAGACTGTTGGCAAAAATGTTTCTTCCAACTGTTTTAAGATGCACCCCATCTCTTGCCAGAAGTCCCCCCTCATGGAAGCTCAGTCCATGATCCAAGAATCCAAATTGTTCTCGGCGACACCATCTCCTGAGCCAGTTGTTTACATTGGCTATTTTCCTCTCCCTTCCTGGACCATGCCCTTCAACTGGCAGAAGAGACGAGATGACAACCTGTGCATCCATTTCTTTCAGCTTCCTCCCCAGGGCCTCATAATCTCCTCTGATCTTGGGAAAGCTGTGCCTTGCAGTATCATTTGTTCCCACATGGACCAAAAGTAAGGGGTAATGATCCGTAGGCTTGACAAGTCTTGTCAGCCTCTCGGTCACATCACAGATCTTTGCCCCAGGGAGACAACACACTTCCCGAGTCATCTTGTCAGGCCCACAAACCACTGCTTCTCTACCCCGCAGCAAGGAGTCCCGCACCACCACCACACCATGGCCTTCTTGACCAGTGTTGGGCGATGAAGATTGCTTGTGCTCCCTCTTCCCTCACTCTCCTGATTGCCTTGGCAATTAGGGGAAGTGGGAGAAATGTGTAGAATAGATTGTCCAGCCAGGGGGACTGGAGGGCATCCGTCCCCTCCACCCGAGTGTCCAAGTACCTCATGAAAAACCTCTGGAGCTTTCTGTTTGCGGCAGAGGTGAACTTGTCCACCTTCATTGGTCCGTACTTGGTCTCCAGCTGATGAAAAACCTTTAGGTGTAGTGACCATTCCCTTGGGAGCACCTCGTGTCTGCTCAGGAAGTCCGCCCGAAGATTGGTCGTTCCCTGAATGTATTTGACTGAAATCGATGTCACCATCTTTTCTGCCCAGCAAAAATGTAGGTTGGCTTCTTGCTGCAGGGATTGGGACCTTGTCCCTCCCTATTTAGCAATGTAAGATAGTATCGTGGTGTTGTCTGTAAGGATCTGAACATGTTTTCCTCTGAGCATGTTCTTGAAGTGGGATCAGTGCCAGGCACACCCTTAGTTCTAGCCAATTTATGCTGTGGGAATGTTCGGAGGTGGTCCAGGTGCCTTGGACCATCTGTCCCTGTCAGTGAGCTCCCCATCCGAGGAGACTTGCTCTAGACATGACCATGACTTGAGGTTTCTGGTTCCAGGTGGAGCCCTTGGACAGGTTGGACGTTTTGGTCCACCAGAGAACAGACACCCTGACGTCTACTGGGAGATGCAATAGCATGTGCTTCCGAACTGAGATTTGTGCCTGGTATTGATTCAGAAAAAGATGTAGGGGATGCGCATGGAATCTTGATCACGGCACTGTTAGGACTGTGGATATCATGAGGCCTAATAAGCAGGAGAGGTCCATGACGGGACTCAGAACTGGGAAAGTACGGACAGAGTCTCCTTCCTGATGGAGGTCTGTCTCTCTCCCAAGAGAAAAATAATTTCCTTCTTGATGTCCAGTACCATTCCTAAGTGTGTAATAGTTTGTGATGGGAGAAGGCTGCTCTTCTTGTAGTTGACCAGGAAACCATGTGCCTGAGGCATTGGATCTTAGTCTATAGATCCCTGTGTGCCTTCTGAGACAATTGTGCATGAATCCAGATATCATCCAGGTATGGGTATAGATGGATACCCTGTAGGCACAAATGGGTGACCAAAACCACCAGTATCTTGGGGAAGATCCTGCAAGATGAGGCCAGCCGAAGGGGAGGGCCCTGAACTAGAAGTGTCTGTGTCCTGCTATGTATCGTAGGAACTTTCTGCTGGGTTCTGCTATCAAGGCATGGAGATATGCTTCCGCCAAGTCCAGAGATACGAGGAAGTCACCTTTCTGGAACGCTTCTCTTATGGATGATAGTGTTTCCATCTGGAACATTTGTACACTCTATATTTGTTGGTGTGCTTTAGATCCAGGATGGACTGTGCATCTCCGCCCTTCTTCAACACTGTGAAGATCGAGTAGATGCCGGAGAACCTCTGCAAGGGAGGGACTTCCTCTATCGCTTTGATTCGTAGGATGTGATCGATTGCTGTGGATTGTATTTTCCTTTTTAGTGGGTCCCTCAAAAGGCTGGAGGGAACAAACCTGCCTATTGGGAGTATGTTGAACTCTATGCAGTATCCATGGGAAACAGTGGAGGCAACCCAGTTGTCTGAAGTGGTCGTTTCCCAGGTCGCTCTGAAATGTTGCAGTCTTCCCCCCACGAGAATGAGGCTTGAGTCAGGACTGCTGTCATCCTGCTCCCCTCTGGATCTCATGGCCTCCCCTGCATCCTGCTTGGGAAGGGGCAGCCCCAAACTGCCTGGGAGAGAAGGTTGTCCTAGTCCACATGGGGCCAAAGGACCAAAAATCTCTCTGTCTCCTGAATCCCCTGGAGTTTCTGAAGGATGTTGAGGACTAAAAGACTCTTTTGGGAGTCCTTCTATCTCCTTTTTTGTTAGGACGGGCATGACCCTTTTCTTTTCCTTTGTTTTGATGAGCATGTCCTACAGGGCATCCTCCCCATACAGACTGGTGTCTTTGAAAGGTGTGGTGGAGAGGCTGGCCCTAGATTGGGTGTCTACTTCCCAGTGACGCAACCACATAGAGTGTCTGGCAAATGCCAAGGTAGCAACAGCTCTGGCTGAAAAGGTAACGGCATCCAGGGTAGCGTCAGGTACAAACTGATTGGCCCTGTAAATTTTGGAAAGGTTTCTGTGCAGGGAGGCACTATCCAGATCTTTCCTGTAGGATGTACTCTATCCATGGGAGAGAGGCCCTAGCGAACAGTGACTCTGTCGTGGAGGCCCAAAGTGTGAGTGTTGATGCCTCGTGAGTTTTCTTAAGGGCCTCTTCTGTTCTTTTCTATTCGGAGTCCTTGAGGAACCCCTCTCCCTCTTTTGGTGCAACAGATCCCAAGACGAGGGATACTACCGGCTGGTCAACCGCCGGGACCTTCAACTTATTAATGGCTTGCTTTGAAGGAGTATATAGCTTCTGGGCCAGCAGCGTGCCCTTCTTGTCTTGTAGGGGTTTTTCTCATTCGTTATCTACTATGTTCATAAAGATAAAGGGGAAAGGGACCTCCTTGCCAGGGGCCTTAGGGGCCCACAGCATCAAGGCTGCTCTTTCGCTGAATTCTGCTGAGGTCTGGGGCTAGTCCACCTGGTGCTCAGTGAAGCCTAGTGCCGCCAAGACCTTGGCTAACATTGAGGCAAAGTCTTCTGTACAAAAAAGCCTTTAGGACCCCTCTGCTTGGTTGGTCTCTGCATCAGAGCATTCCCCTTCTTCCTTGTTCAAGGAACTGTCTTCGTCCCCTGGGTCTGGTATGACATGGACTGGGATGTCGAAGTCATCCACTGAATTCCCTTCTGACTAGGTGGAGGAATGGGTGGGGGTCGTGGCCTTTCTTTTTGCTTTCCTTGATCCTGGGAGATTGCTAGGGCCAGGGTTGTTGTCCCCTGCTTGGTTTGCGTTAACTTTTGCCTTAGGAGACTTATTACTTCCCTTAGTAGGCTATTGGTCTCGACTTCCTCCCCATGTTGTGGGGTGTGTGTGTGTGTAGCATGTTGCAGATCTCTGGCCTTGCCAGCTGAGGTCCCCTTTCAACATGGGGGCAGGGGCCTGTGTTGTTTATTGGCCAAAAATGAGTGCCATGAAGGACCTGCCACAGCCGTGTTCCTGTGCTACGTAAAGCAGCTATGGCTTCCATGTATGCCTCTGAGGCTGCTGTAACTGTGTGCTCCTGGGCAGCTCTGATGTCAGATGGAGTGAGGTCATCGGGGGGAGATAAGATGGCAGCCCCCGTTCCCTGTTTCCATGTGGCCAAGATGGCTGCTTTCATCCCATGCCACCTCATGGCCAAGATGGCAGCCTCCATTCCCCACACCCGCATGCCTGAGGTAATAGTTGCGATCTGAGGGACCAGGAAAGGTTCCCGACCATGGTCCACTGCCTTCCCCTCGCTGACCCTGTTGGGGTGGGAGCGGTTGTTGGGGACCAAAGACCTCCTTAGCTAGCTTCTTCCAGATGTTGCTGGGGTCATGGGGATTGCCATCTGGGCACCGGAGTCCCTGGTGGACTAGGGGTCCTCTCACTCACTCCCCTGGAGTGCCCCAGATGCAATTACTTTCCTGCCTGGAGTCGTCTGGAGGTTTCGGCAGCTGTCCATTCCTCCTTCCGCTCCCACCTGCATAAAGTTCTTCAGCGGCGGGGGAGGCTGGTTGCTGGCATGGCTTTCCCCCTGCACCTGATGGAGAAGCTCCAGCGGTGGAGGAACCACACTCTGTTGAGGGGGGCATTTTCGCTGTGTGATCCCAGGTGGTTTTCTCCCCCTTGTTCTTCTTTTTAACCTCCTTCTGCCCAGAGGACATGATGGGTTTGTGGGGGTGGTGGTGGAGAAGAAGGATGAAGAGAAGAGAGGGTTTTTTTAAGGGTATAGGAGCAACAAAGACTAGAAAAAGGCTAAGAAATACCGATGAGGTAGGAATTAGAAAGGATGAGAAATAGTGAGAAAGGATCAGAAATAGTGGAAAGGGGATGATACCAAGCAATCCCTCAAGCTGATGCAAGACTTAACTCTTTCCTTCCTGCCTCTTCTCTGGGTGATAGAGGGGGAAATCCCAAATGTAAGGTATCTCTGGATTCCTCCTCTCACCAACCCAGAGAAAGCATTTCTTCAAGCTCTTTTTCTCATTATGGTTGTGTGTTTTCAAGTCTTTTCTGACTTATGGCAACCTTTAAGCAACGTTTTCTTGGCAAGATTTGTTCAGAGGGTGTTTGCCTTTTTCTGAAGATGAGAGTGTCACTTGCCCAAGACTACCCAGTGGGTTTCCAGGGCTGAGCAGGGACTTGAACCTTGGTCTCTCAGAGTCTTAGTACCACACTCAAACCCATACCATGTTTTGTTGTTGCTGTCTGCCTTCATTTCTGATATATGGCAACTCTAAAGTGATCCTATATGGCAACCCTAAAGTGATCCTTAAAGTGATCCTAACAGGGTTTTCTGAACTTGAGAGTGTGTGACTTGCTCAAGGTCAATCAGTGGGTTTCCATGGCCAAGCGGAGATTCAAACCCTCATCTCCAGAGTCATAGTCCAACACACAAACCACTACAATGATAGCTGTTCTTTTTCTTTGAAGGTGGTCAATTGGCAAAACCCATTTTAAAATTATTTCTTGGGAAGACAGTCGATCAAACCTGTTATAGAGCTGAAATTTAGGGTGAAGATGATATTGCTTCACCAGAAGGATCAGAGACCAGGTTCATAAGTACTTGCTTGCTCCCCACTTAAACCACCATCCTTTCTGGGAGTAAATACACACTGATCCTCATTTGACTCTAGAATTAACAAACACATGAAACAGTACTGGTGAAGACTAAATGAAATGGATGATTCAAGACCCCCTAAAAAATGCTGGTAAATAGAGTGAGAATACACGATGAATGAAGACACACAGTAAAGAATGCATTTCTATTCAGGCCCTTTACACAAGGAGTTTCGTTTTCTACCTAGTTTTAACAAACTGAGAAATTACAGCTAACCCTGGATATGGGAGATCATTAATAATGACCACTGCACTTGGTGGCTTCTTGCCATTAAGAAAGATAATCAGTTATCAAGGTTTTTTTTTCTAAACTATTTCCTTTTCTACCCTAAGGGAAAGACTTTACAGAATAAAGTTTCCAACAAGAGTATTCCCTAACATACCAGCGAGCACTATTTGTGGGTCGTGTTGAGGCACAACTAGGCAAGGGTTATTTTTCTCCACTAATGGAGCCTTCTCTTTTCCAGAAGCCTATGCAGTTTCCTGGGCTCAGGGGAAAGGCAGTAAAACTTGCCAGACAGAGGTTTGAATCCAGTCTGCAAAGTGGCTGAAGCCAGTCTCCTTTGCTTCATCCCAAGACTTCATCCCAAGAAGGAGGACTGCTGCTGCCTTGCCTTGAATTCAGACTGAATTCATTCTTTGGGCAGCTGCATTAACTCCCTTGCTGACCAAGTACCTGCACCTTGGACCTGACTCTATTTGACCTCTGGACTGGCTATTGACAGAACGGATCCCAGGTATACAATGGTTAAAATAGGAAAATTTAATAACATGGAATGGTTCACAGATATTAATAAATTCTCAAGAAGAATTAAAGCAAGATGGGATTGATTGTCATTGATGGCTTTATAGACAAATTAGAGAAAAATTATGAATTGATATGAGAATCTATGGTATTGGAAACCCAAAATCTGAATTAGAAACCATCTTATACATGGAGGAATCTAAATCATTATCTAAAATATATAAAATATTATTAAAATGGGAGTGTGAGGATTAATCAATTAAAGATCCAATAATTAAATTGGCACAGAATCTCCATCACCCAATAGTGCTATAAAAATGGGGAAAACTTTGGCAAAAAAACCATTGAAACTTACTGTTTGTCAAGACCTGAGGGAAAACTGTATTAAGATGATATACAGGTGGTATCTAACTCATAAAATAACATGAATACATAAACATTCTAGCAATAAATGCTGGAAATGTAAATCTGAAATTGGTACCCTTTTCTACTCCTGGTGGTCTTGTGAAAAGGCTCTTAAATATTGGACTATGATTCATATTAACTTTGAGAAGATATTAAAAATACACTTTCAGCTGACTCCTGAATTGTATGTTTGATGAGAATTTAGAGAAAAAATGGAAAAAATGTACTCTGTATGGTCACTGCTGCTAGAACTGTCTATGCTTGACATTGGTAATCTGATATTTCACCCACCAAAGAAGAGTGGTCCATTAAATTGATGGCAATGGCTTGTTTAGATTGTCTGATGCAAATAATAAAAGAGAATAATGTTAATACAATAGAAAAGATTGGAATATCTTAAACCTTCACGTAAGAGATATCTGGGATGACTGGGCTATTTTGGGATTTCTTGGCTAATTCCCAATTTGTGATTTTGTGATAGTGACTGCTCCAAATTATGGTAAAATTTTGTTGTAATAATTTATCATGTTAAATTGAGTTAGGACAATTGTATAACCCTATGTATATTAAGCTGCGATAACTTAATGGAAAGTAGAGGAAGATGATGGATAGAAGATATATGTTGAAGATTATTATCAATAGTACGTATGTTTAGAAGAATGATATGTGAGTGATAGGGTATGTATGTATAGGGGTATGCATTTTAACTATTAGTCTGTTTGTCTGTTGTTTTTATCTGTTTATTTTTTAACTGAATAATTTTTTTAAAAGGTCCAGTCCATAACTTCAGGCTAGGAGATTTTGTGTGGGTTCGACTGTGGAAGAGAGAGGCAGTTACAGCCCACTCGGTTGGGTCCAAAACAGGGGATGCTAATTTCAGATGATGCTGTGAAGGTTCAAGGAAGTTCCAGTTGGATCCATTACACTAAAGTAAAGAAAGCCAAGGACAATGAGATCTCATCAGTCACTCTAGAAGCTGGCTGGAGAAAGCTGGGTGAATGCCTTCTTAATCTAAATGAATTTAAATCTCCAGGAACAGATGAACTACATCCAAGGATATTAAAAGAGCTGGCAAATGTAATCTCAGAGCCACTGGCAATAATCTTTGAGAACTCCCAGCAGACTGGAGGAGGGCAAACATTGTCCCCATCTTCAAAAAGGGGAAAAAAGAGGATCCCAACAATTATCGTCCAGTTAGTCTGACATCAATACCAGGGAAGATTCAGGAGCAGATCATTAAACAGAGGGTCTGTGAACATTTAGAAGGCAATGCCATAATCACAAAAAGTCAACATGGGTTTCAAAGAAACAAGTCATGCCAGACTAATCTGATCTTTATTTTTTTGATAAAATTACCAGCTTGGTAGATGAAGGGAACGCTGTGGATATATTGCATACCTTGATTTCAGTAAGGTCTTTGACAAGATTCCCCATGACATTCTTGCAAACAAGCTTGTAAAATGTGGGCTAGACAAGTTAACTGTTAAATGAATTTGTAATTGGTTGACCGGCCGAACCCAAAGGGTGCTCAGCAGTGGCTCCTCTTCATCTTGGAAAGATGTGACCAGTGGGGTGCCACAGGGTTCTGTCCTGGGCCCCGTGCTATTCAACATCTTTATCAATGACTTGGATGACGGAATTAGGGGCATACTTATCAAGTTTGCAGATGACACCAAATTAGGAGGAGTAGCTAATACCCTAGAGGACAGGATCAAAATTCAAAATTACCTGGATAGACTAGAAAGCTGGGCCAAAGCTAACAAAATGAAATTCAATACGGAGAAATGTAAGGTACTGCACTTAGGGCAGAAAAATAAAATGCATAGATATAGGATGGGGGAGACCTGGCTGAACGAGACTATGTGCGAAAGGGATCTAGGAGTCCTAGTAGGCCACAAGTTGAACATGAGTCAACAGTGTGATGCAGCAGCTAAAAAGGCCAATGCGATTTTGGGCTGTATCAATAGAAGTATAGTGTCTAGATCAAGGGAAGTAATAAGTGCCACTCTATTCTGCCTTGGTCAGGCCTCACCTAGAATACTGTGTCCAGTTCGTCCAGTTCTGGGCACCACAATTCAAAAAGGATATTGACAAATTGAAGCGTGCCCAGAGGAGGGCGACTAAAACAGTGAAAGGTCTGGAAACCATGCCTTATGAGGAAAGACTTAAGGAGCTGGGTATGTTTAGCCTGGAAAAAAGACGGTTAAGGGGCGATATGATAACCCTGTTTAAGTATTTGAAGGGGTGTCACATTGAGGATGGAGCAAGCTTGTTTTCTGCTGCTCCAGAGACTAGAACACGAAGCAATGGATGCAAGCTCCAGGAACAGATTCCACCTCAACATTAGGAGGAATTTTCTGACAGTAAGAGCTGTTCGGCAGTGAAACACACTCCCTCGGAGTGTGATGGGATCTCCTTCCTTGGAGGTCTTTAAATAGAGGCTGGATGGCCGTCTGTCAGGGATGCTTTGATTGTGTATTCCTGCAAGGCAGGGGGATGGACTGGATGGCCCTCGTGGTCTCTTCCAACTCTACAATTCTATGATTCTATGAAAGACAAGGACTATGAAGCCCATTGACAGAGCACTTTACCAGAAGCAGATTCAAGGAAGGTGTGGGACATTGAACATCCTGAAGGACTGAAATATCTTTTTTGAAAAGAAACATGAAATATTTGGTCTTCGCATACTGTATTATCTGTGGGTTTGGCTTTGTTTTTGGTGCCTTGGGACAACAATGTTACCATATGGGAAACTTTAGCTAGAAATGTTTCAAACACTTCCGCCTTCTGCCTGACAGGAGTCGGACTACAGTTATCCCTTCATATTCACTGGGGTTTGGTTCCAGGACCCCCGTGGATACCAAAATCCGTGATTACTCAAGTCCCATTATATGCAATGGCATATCAAAATGGTGTCCCTTATATAAGATGGCAAAATCAAGGATTGCTTTTTGGATTATTATTTTTTAAAGAATATTTTGAAGCCGTGAATACTTAAATCCGTGGATACCAAATCAGTGGATATGGAGGGACAACTGTACTTGTTTGTATAGAATTCTTCAAGAGAAGCCTCAAATGCCTCAATACATGGCAGTGTCTGGCTTAGAGGTCACCCGTCATTTGTTTAAGGCATTAGGCCAATTTTAGCTTAGACACAAGGGAGTTTTTCTAGAATCTCCTTGGTGTATGCAATCTGTGAACTGTAAAGCTAATGAATATTTTTACATTACTCAGTTAGTGCCTCACATACTATGCAATCAAACTGAGAAAACTGATTCAGCAATGTATTCTGGAGCTGGAATGACATTTAAATTTTGGAAACCAAGTGTTAATGTTTTGTTATAACAATGGTCAGAAAAAAATCTTGAATAGATCTAGAAAGCATTGAAAATATCTGGCATTCCTAGCTACACTAGTGAGAGAATGGCTCAGATGAACTGCAGTACTTTTAAAGCTGGCTGGTTCATGTTGTGTGGACAACTGACCTTCACTTATATTCCAGCAAATATGTCAGGAGGCCATTGTTTTTGCCTAACAGAACAGTCCTGACTAATGTAATGGGGAATGCCAGACCCAGACAGGTGATACAGAATTTGGGGCCAGAGAATCAAAGTGATTTTACCCTCAGAAAACCTGGAGAGTTAATAACCACTGGTATTTTTTTTTTTTTTTGCCAAGACTGAGCATGAACTTTAATTTCAGTACTCTGAGAAGAGTGGCCTGTTTCATGGTCAAGAATTCAAATTACACCTCACAAGCCCTCAACTTCTTTGCCAAGAAGTTGAGTGAGGTGAGGCAAGCTACTTTGGAAATAACTATCTATTACTTGCTTTTATGACACAATCATGGTTGTGAGGAGTCAAAGGAATGTGCTGTTTTAATCTGAGTGACAACTCCCAATTGATAGAACAGACAATTCAGGAGCTATACTCTATGGTTCAAGAAGTGAAAAGAAAATACTGATGAAAATTTGTGGGAATTGTAGCATTCTTCATGCACCCCCACTTAGTAAGTTTAGGAAATTCCTTATATGCTTAACTTCTTACCCTTCTCTTACCCTTACCCTTCTCCTTTCAAGCCATTTTAGCCATTTGGAGCTATGGGGTGACCATTGAGTCATTCATCACATAACTTCCTGAATTAAATGTTTTATGATCCTTTGTGTCCATTTTGGGAAGAGCAGCCTCAACACAAGGTACTTCCCTTCCTTTTCTTCCCTTCCTACCATGCATCTGACCTCCATGCACAAAGAAGAGAGATGAGCTCTTGCTTACTTGCAATCATCCTTTTTCTGAAGAAATATGAATGTTACTGCTGTAAATACTTAGAAACTTCTGATTTGATTATTCTATCCTAACCTGAACCTCCCAGGATTGGGTGAGTTTACTATCATGAACTGAAATCCTTTTAGTTCGTTAAGGACCTAGCCTTGCTTTGAATATGTAGATTGCTATACTTTCAGTAAACACTTTGATATGTATTTATATGTATTTATTGTCTTTAATCTGTCTGAGTGGTCTTTAATGACTGGGTGATTCAGAACACATACAAATGCAAATCGAGTCCGTTCTGCTTCTCTGTTAACTCTGCTTACTTTACAAAAAACTTTTTAAAGAAGATATTCCCAAAGGGCTTGCTCCCTGGAATCTTTAATACATTTTTAATTTTTTATGCTCATACACCCTACAGATTTTCAACTGGTTTCCAGGCCTAGCCTGGGTGAAGTGAACCATTTTTAGGGGTTCTGCTAATCATTGTTATTATCCTAGTTTGTTGCTGCTATATACTAGTCCTGTCTCAAATTGTGTCTATGAGCCAAAGTGCTTTCAAGTCTAGAAGAAACATGCCAATGATTTTACAAAGTAATGAGCCCCAGAAAAACGAAGAGATACTGCTCAGGGAATGGGACCAGAAAAGAATTAAAGGTCATGGCTCAACATTTGATCTGCTCCTTTGAAGCTAGGCCTGAACAGAAATAGGCCTCCCAATTTCATTTTAGAAAAGCAGACAATGGTCAAGTGAGAAAAAATATACTCTAACTAAGAGGCCTTGAGGCTGTATACTGGATTCCTTTCCCTCCTCATGATCTCCTCACCCCATCCCCTTCCTGTTGGCCTGCATGAGTGAGCAAGCGAGCAAATGCACAAACAACCGTCCATCCTTATGATCTGTCCCATCCCATCCCCCTTCCTGAGCAAGCAAGGGAACTTTAAGGGAACATGTGTGCAGCCAGGCCTAGCACCCTGACAGTTTGATTTCCTCCCAGTGCTACCAGTGTTACTGAAGTAGTAAAAACGGCACTGGGCAGCAGTGGAAGTGGAGCAAATAATCCACAAACAAGAAAATCTGTGGAACTGAAATTTGCAGATGTGGAGAAAGAACTGTAATTTTATGTAATCTCTACACATAATTTTGCTTTCTAGATTTCTTCTATTCTAAAGAACATTTTAAGATTGCTGTTGGGGGTCTCTTTCAACACCAACATCCAAGTCTAATAAAAGTATGCTGGCTTGGGCATAGCAACCTGCTAACTAAGTACCTCTCTTTCTCCATTCTACTTCAGAATGGTCAATTTAGGATTTTTTTTTTTGAGATTAGGATTTTTTTATTGGAATAAGACCATTCTACTGAAAAATACACCTGACCGGAAAAGGCTGTAACAATAACACAAAAAATTAATAATATTGTTTTCCTCTTTTCTTACTAATACAAAAATAAAACTAGCTATCTTAACAATAATACATTTCTCCTCTTAATCTAAACACACTATAATAACTCTTTTTTCTTTTCTAATGAACATTATATTTACACATTACAATTATATATATTCGGGGGGAAATTAATAAAAGATTAATAAAAATAATAATACGAAGTAATACAAAAATACAAGAATAATAATAAAATATTTATTTAAAGATATCCCTTACGTTATTGCTGGGGTTGTCTCGGTAAACCACGGCCAAAGCTTTTTCCAACAATGGTTTGGCAATTTCTCTTTTTCACTCAGAGCTAAATTTTCAATTACGTTCTTAACATAATAAGCAGTGCCTTTTACATCCTGCAGATTTTGACTCTTTACCTCCCTTTGTCTTTGGAAAAATAATCCTAACATCACATGGAGGTTTACCAGGCGCACCGTGGACCAGGGCACTGTCCAAAAACTCACAGCCAGGGAACCAGACTCCTTCCTCTTCCTCTTTTGGCCCACTGATTTTCTAGGTCCCCTGACACCCTCCGGAGGTTCGGTCCCCGAAAGCACTGTCTCCCAAGCCTGTTGTGCCAAATCTGGCCAATCCAAGACCCGGGCCACCTCCATGTTCCCCGGGCACTTGGGCAGTCCTGGGCAAAATACTTGATTGTCTCCTTTTGTGCCACGTCACTCAAAATCTCAGCCTTTTTACATTTCAGATGAGGACAAGTCTGCTCTGTGGTCCACGGTTTCCTTCCCCTCAGATTAAGAACTTGATGGTAGAGCCTCTACCTCAAGTCCCACAACTTTTTGGGGACCCTTTTGTCCATGAAATACTCAATTGGGCTAGTCTGGTGTTTTAGGTATTCTGATAAATCTGGTTTGGTCTGGTGTTTTTGCAAACACGGGTTAACGTAAATCTCCTCCACTATTTTCCTGTACAAAACTCTCTTGATGCTCTGACCTGGTCTGTCTTCACCCTTCAACTTCACAGAATGAATACTATATTTCTTTATGTAAAAAACAAAGTCTCTCAAATAATCTGGTGCTTTTAATTTTTCAGGCAAAGAAAACCTAAAACTTAATGAGCCTTCCTCCCACCAAGTCTTTCCCCATCTAGTCCCCATCCAGCACTCACAAAACAAAACTAGCTAAGCCTGAGGTTGAATCTGACCCTTTTGCAACAGAGAAACTTTCCCAACATTTTGGGTGGAAAAAATAGCAATGAACTTTGGTCCCAGGGCTGGGAAGTCCAGGCCCCCTTGTTCTACCTTCCCATAAACCACTGCTCTCGGCAATGAAAATAATGCTCATAGAATTGCTAAGCATCCCTTTTGTCCCAACAACATGAGAACAAGATTCACAGTATTTGAAAGGAGGGAGGCAAAAACTCCATATAGTGTGCAGGAGGAACCTTTGTGATTTTTTAGTGAAGTTTTTTAAATACTGCAGAGTAATGCACTTTATTGCTCATTTGGATACCTAATTTGCATTGGTGTGCATTGTCGGCAAACACAGAAGTTGACAACAGATTGGTCAGACATGTGGGCGGGGCTGGGTGGCTTTCCAGCAGTGAAGAGTCTGGAAGTGCTATTTTAGCATTTTCTATTGGTGAGCATGCATAGCTTTTTATAAGCAAAATATCAAATGTGGATAGCTTCACATACACTCGATTTTGTCAAAAAACCATGAAGACAAATGAATGTTGCTGCAAATTGGTGAGAATGCGCATTGCTCTATATTATTTCTTCTCGACAAGTCAACCCCTTTATAAAATAATAAGCAACCTTTCTATTATCCCTGCACACATCTGTAGATGCATGCAAACTGTGCTCATGATGGTCCTCCTGTGACAGAAGTGTCACCCTACTGTGAGCTACAGTAAAGACACTAATCCTCCTGGTTTAGTTTTGATTACAGCTCACTGATACAACACAACCATAACACAGTACTGGAAGGGCAGACAGTTATAGATCCAATAATGCTACAGGAAAAAGCTCTCCTTCTCCAGTCCAACTATGCCACAGAATGTTGATTTTTGGTCACAATGTATCCCATTTCCTCATGGGAATACAGGGATTGGTCAGATGCCATTTTGAGCTTTGGAGGCATCCAGACCACTCCTGATAAGCACTACGACTCTGAGAACAATACTCCAGCTCTTTGTCTACTCTAGCTAGCATAAAGAAGAAGGATGGGACTCATCTGGGCAGGGAATGCACACCATGACATTGTGGAACACGGATTCCACATAATGGTTTTGGAAGATCAAGTCTAACGTTTTTACTAAATAAACTGTTGTCCATTCCCATTCATGTCCTTGCCATTTGCAGTTTTGCGTATTTGCAGTTTCTCCTCCTTCTCCTCCCCCTCCTTGTCAACGGGGACGGCAGCAATGAGGGCGCCATGAGAGAGCAGCAGCAGCTGCCGCCGTTGCCTTGGCTGCCTCTTTGACTCAGTGGCGTTGGCGGTGCTGCTGTGGTCCCAACAGGGAGGAGGAGGAGGAGGAGGAGGAAGAAGAAGAAGAAGAAGAAGAAGAAGAGGCAGCAGCACTGTGGAGAGGGAAGTCTGGGAGGGGAGGATGGAGCTTCAGAGGGCTCCAGGAGGAGGAAGAAGAAGAAGTCCAGAAGAAGATGAGGGTGCTGAGTCCAAAGAGGTGGAGGAGAAAGAGGAGGCTGAGAGAAGAGGGAACTCAAGCTGCCTCAGGAGCTGGTGAGCGATGCCTCCTCTGATCTGGTGCTGCGAGGGAGTTTCAGGCCTTGGCTTCTGCCACACACGTAAACGCACCAGTGGATCCTGGAGTCAGCCTTGGCTGCCAACCCCCCACTTTGGACTTCCAGGCTCCTGGGGGAGGCTGCTGGTGATCTTCCCAGATCCTTCCATGAGGCCACATGGCCTTGAGGCCTTCAGCTGCCCACCACCCCCACCTCAGACTTCGGCCATGTGGCCATTGACCCTCCTGCTGCTTCAGCCATGTGGCTGTGGGGGTGATGGGCCGCTAGGCCTCCGGCCACTTCGGCTGCCCACCTTGGACTTCCAGGCTCCTGAAGTGGGGGCTGGGCAGCTGAAGTGGCTGGATCACCCCCACAGCCAATTGGCCCCACAGCCAAGTGGCTGAAGCAGCAGGCGGGTGGCTGTGGGAGCGATTCGGCCTCAAGACATACAGGATCCTGAGGTGGGCAGCCAAAGTGGCCAGATTGGCCCCGTGGTCGATTGCCTTGATGACAATGTGGCTGAAGCAGCAGGAGGGTGTCTGCAGGGGCATTTTGGCCTTGGACGTCCAGGCTCCCAAGGTGAGGGGACAGCCAAAGCAGCCAGATCAGCCCCACAGCCAAACATCCCCACAGCCACTTGGCCGAAGAAGCAGGAGGGTGGCCTCGGGGTGATTTGGTGTCAGACTTCCAGGCAGCCAAAGCGGCTGGATTGGCCCCGCAGCCAAATGCCCCATGCCGACTGCTCCCATAGCCACTCGGCCGAAGCGGCAGAAGAGTCCGCGGCTACACAGCTGAAGTCCAAGGTGGGGGTTGGACAGCCGAAGGCCTCAAGGCCATGCGGCATTGTGGAAGGGTCGGGGTCCGAGTGGCCTCCCCTGGGAGCCTCAAACATTGGCTGCATGGCCACGGATTTCTGGACCCTCCTGGCTGGCCTGGTGCTTCAGCCGTGTGGGTGATTTGGCTGCTAGACCTTCGCCCACTCACTCCTCCCCAGACTGCCCATCCAGACAGAGTGACATTTTTTATTTGCAGTTTTTCCATTTTCATGGTGATGCTCCATCCCTAACCCCTGCAAATGGGATGGGGCGACTGTAACGTTTGGTTTCTCTAAGGACACTAGCATCAATATTACCTATTTATAACACAAGAATTTTCTTTCAGTCACCTCTATATATTGACACTGTCTGAGTGAGAAATTACTAAATGTGTGGTTTTCAGTGCTGCATGGAGGAATTTTCCATGGGTAATTTCCAATAATAAAAAGTTTTCTCCTTCTCAGCTTTTCCCCTCTCCCCACTCTTTCTAGCTGACCTTAGTTTAACATCATCATTTTCAAACTGATAAAAAAATTAAATAAATTGTTTTTAAAAATTAAGTTTTATCTGTGAATACATACACTTAACTTTATAGTACTTCATCAGTTCTTTTGAATTTGCAGTAGAACAGCAGATCTAATATCAAGAAACAAGTGTTGGGGGCCCCAACAGGAAAGGGGTGTGGTAGCCCAACAAAGTTTGGGAACCACTGCTTTAGGGGATTGGTGGATCCAGCAGCCCATCATGCCTTTTAGTGCTGCATCAGTTGGACCAGGTTACTGAGGAGCTGACCTCTGGTTCATGAAGTACATTATGAGCTGGGGTCTTGGAAACAGCTGCAGAAGGCTTGGCGGGAGGTGATGGTGGCTCCTACCTCTTGTGGCAGTTTTAGCACGGGGCCCAGATCCAGCTGGGGGTAGACATGGCATGGGTGCCTGTCAGACTGAGTTGGGGATCCTATAATGGGGCCTTTGAAGTGTGGGCCACCAGGGTTATGTCCAGCTCAAAGGCAAGTGGTCTGATCCGCCCTGGGTGGCAGAGGAACCACACAGTAGTTTGGGCCAATGTGGAATCCCAGGTCTTTCTTTCTAAAGGTATACTCAAACAGTCAGGCTGGCTGAATTTTTCCCATCAGCCACCAGATGGGTTGAACAATGCCTGGATCCAACCAATGCTGGAACCAAGCCTCTACAACTGCAACCAATAAAGAGTTGTAGCCTCCTTTATCCCAATGAAATGTAGTTTGTGTCATTAGTACTAAGTGGAGCCTCAATCACCGCTGAACCTGCAAATGACATTCAACTACTTGAATGGTTCTGTCATATTCCTTTAAGAAACACTGTGTGTTGTGGAAATGGTTGTGTGGAGGATTTATCATATTACGCTGTGTGGCAATGCAGTGTTGAGCTCATATAGGACACTGTAACCAACCAGGTTTCAGACTAACAGGAACACCTTTCCTGTCAAACTGCATTGTACACAACTGCAACGAAGAAAATCAGAATGAGAACCTTAGGTAAAATGGCAATAGACCAAATGAAGACCCAGTGCCTAGAAAGGACTCATTTTGTAAGAAACATTATCAAGTTTTAAGGTGGATTTAAATCAATGTTTTTAAATGGAATGAATCATTCTATCTTGTGTTTTATGTGCATTGGCGTAAACACAGCCATTCCATTGTCTGAGGTGCCGTTTACACGATGAAAATGTAGTGGGAAGAATTCGTGTCAATCCCTGGCAGTTTACACGTACATTGGGTCGGGTACGTGATTTTCGGAAGGGGGGCCACCTTTTATCCCTTAACCTGCGGGACTTCCAGTCCCACGGTTTGTGCCGGTTTTTAAAAAAGTCACTGGAGGATTCGGAAAATCGAAAATGTAAACAGCCTGGGACAAAATATCTCGGTAGTAGGGGATGACCGGAAATGGTGACTGGGGGCGGGCTTAGAGATCAGTGACCAGAAAAGGAGGGGTCAGTCACCCGTTCAACAGATCCAGCCTCACCAGTCGAAAACAAAGGCATCCCTTCCAGCTGCATGAAGGTTGATGTGTGTGTGTGCGCGCACGTGTACTCAATCACCTTTTTAAATGGATTTCTACACTGCATGCTACAGAGAGATTGTGGTGGGAAGAGGGTCGCCCATTCATCCCCTGCCTTGGTCACCTTCCTGGATTTGAACGGGCACAGTAAAATATTCCAGCCTCTGAGCGAATGAACACCCCTTAAATTCCCCCTCTCTGTGTCTGTGTCTTTCAAAACGCCTGTCTGTAGCTGGCTTGAAACCTGAACTCTGCAGCTCATCTCTGCTGTAAGGGTTAACATTTTAAAGAGGCAAGGGGAATACAAAGCCTCCCCCCCCAATCTCACTCGGCTTGATTTCAAATGGAAAGCACTCGTTCATTCCTGCGTCTGAGCGAAAGATCTCAGTCTGGATCTTCCAAAATGCTTTCTGCCTCTTCTTAAAGGGTTAACATTTTAAAGAAGCAAGGGGAATACCAAACCTTTGCCCCCCCTGTCTCCCCCCCCAGCCAGCCAATAGCATCGCTCGTGGCGCGGAACTCTAAAGGAAGTGTGTCACCGAGGTTGTGAAAACACGAGTAATCGCATCCTTGATTGACAGCCAAAAAAATAAAATAAAATAAAACCTAAAAAAAAAAAAAACCCACGGAACTTTGGATGTGTAAATATCAGTCACGGGACCACCGGGGATATCCAGATCAGTGACAAAAATCGTATAAACAGCGAGGGACGGATTTGTGATCACAAAATCACGGTAAGCACCGCGACAATTTCTGTCGTGTAACTGGCACCTGAAATGTGATGTGGCACCTGAAATGTAACTCTGTGATGATGGATTTTAACATGTTTTAGATATCAAAAGTCAAAAGAGGACTAGCTGAACCCAAAGGATGCATTGCCCCTATAGAGTTCCTGATGCAGATCATCAATTAAGGTCACCAAATCAATTTCTGCCTCATAAGCAGACCTGAAGCCACACTGATCCAGATCGGCAGTTTCCAGCCTTGATTCTGTTGCACCAATTCCTGGAAAATCCAGCCAGGAAGGTCAGTGTTCAGGGATTTGGGAGAGTTGTAGTCCAGCAACCTCTGGGGAGCCAAGGCTGGGAACTATTGATCTAGATAATCCACCACACCACATCGAGAAGTTATGATTAACAGTTTGAGTCTCAGGACCAAAGCCAGAGTCTCAGGACCAAAGCCAGTTTTATAAACTATAAAGCAGTTTATCTGGCTGAGCTCCTTCTGTCCCAGTTTCTAAATTCTCAGAAACAAAGATGGGGGTGCAGAACAGGAGAAAGGACAATTATTCATTGATAGACACTAAGTTTTCTGATACAATGTACAACTCTAGAATGGCTTACCACGGAGCAAGTTCACTGACAACATGTGTTACAAAAATTTGCATATAATTAATATTCACTGACACTGAAAAACCTTGTTGTTGTGTGCCTTCACACTGTTTCTGATTATGATGATCTTTAAGATGAATCTATCAAAGCTTTTTCTTGGCAAGATTTCTTCAGAAGGGGTTTGCAATGGCCTTTCTTTGAGGCTGAGAGAGTATGACTTGCCCAATGTCACCCGGAAGGTTTCCATGGCTAAGTGGAGATTCGAATCCTGGTCTCCAGAGTCACAGTCCAATGCTCAATTCAATACACTCAGTGTAACAACTTATAAATATATAGGATCATCACCAAGCTAGAAAGCCAAGAGCCCTGTATTTTTGAGAGCATTTATTGAAAGAAAAATTGTAACTATCTTTTGAGTGTGCCAAAATGGTTGCAAAAAAAGGAAAAAATTACAATCCAAGTAGAGTCATTAACTCTTTCTCAGCCATTTTGTAATAGATTTTGTATTATTTATTCTAAATAAATAAATAAGTAGCACACCAGCATGAATTCTGATTTGGTATAGAAATGCTTTAAATAAAGAAAGCCTTTAATTTAATACAGTCAGCCCTCCACATTTGCAGGTTTAACTTTTGTAGATTTTATTATTTGCAGATTATTTCCTGCTTCCTCCACTGTTGCCTTATGCCATTTTTAATAGTAGCTGTAAGTCTCACAAGACTGGAAGAGACTGCGGTTGTGTGGAGATGCTTATAAGTCCCTGTTAGAAATGGTGTCTGGCAGCAGCGGAGGTGGTAGCAAGCCCTGCCAGCTGCCCGCTTCTGCCTGGTGAAGGAAACCCACCCCCACTGCAGATTGTACTATTTGTGTGTGTGTGTTAATATTAAATATATTTGGGGGGGCAGAGATAGTTGTGGTTTTTCCACTTTCATGGGGGTCTTGCGCCCCTAACCCCGGTGAATTTGGTGGACAAACTGTACAAGCAATGCTCAGAGAACTAACAAATCAGAGTGTATAATACAGTTGCCCCTCCACATTCGCGAACTCGGGATTCACGGTTTTGATTATTCGTGGTTGGGGGGGGCGGGCCCCCCCAAAACCACAACACAGGGCCTCCGGAGGCCCCGTGAAAACCCTTGAGGGGAGCGGGGAGGGTTGGGGAGGCCTCCATGGGGCCTTCGGAGACCCCCCGGAGGCCCCGTGAAGGCCCTGGGAGGGAGGGGGAGGGCCGCGGAGGCCTTCATGGAGTCTTGGGAGGCTCCGTGAAGGCCTGGGGAGGGAGGGGGTGGGCCGTGGGGGCCTTCACGGAGCCTTGGAAGGCTCCGTGAAGGCCCCAGGGAGCGAGGGGGGAGGCCTGGGGAGGGAGGAGGAGGGCCGTGGGGGCCTTCACGGAGCCTTGGAAGGCTCCGTGAAGGCCCCAGGGAGCGATGGGGAGGCCCAGGGAGGCCTTCACAGAGCCTTGGAAGGCTCCATGAAGGCCCCGGGGAGGGGGGGGAAGGCCCCAGGGAGGGAGGGGGAGGGCCGCGGAGGCCTCCACGGGGCCTTGGGAGGGTCTCCGGAGGTCCCGTGAAGGCCTTGGGAGGGAATGGGGAGTCCGGGGAAAGCGACTATGAGGCCTCCGGAGGCCCCATGGTCGCTTTGGCGGGGGAAGGGGGCAATCAATATTCGTGGTTTTTTGACATTCACGGGGGTCCATGGAACCTAACCCCCGCGGATGCAAAGGGACAACTGTATACTGTTTTAAAACTCAGTACAAATCACAGATTTGTATAAACCATTCCACCATCCACTGCAGAATACTGAAGACCTAACAGGAACACAGGTTAAATTAGAGACTGTTACACTAGTTATAATGAAAAGGACTTACCTTAGTTTCTCCAATTTACAATCTGGATATTTCAGACCCTCACATAGCAGCTTCACTCCTGTGTCTTCTATGCTATTAATGGACAGATTTAATTCTTTCAAACTCTGGCTTTCCCTGAGAACTTGGGCTAAATCCCCACAACAATCTGCTGTCAAATGACATAGAGACACCCTGTGAAGAATGGACAGAGGACATCCACCAGTCATAGATCAGATATGAACAGAGTACCAGAATAATAATGAGCCACAGGATTCAAATGACTTGTACTGAAAATTGATCAACTCTGGTTATATTTCCACAATTTAAATGGTGAGACGGTTAGAGATGTCATACCAAAAAGGCAGCCCTAACACTCAAGCTTCTCTAGTTTGCAGTTTGGATGTTTTAGTCATGTACAAAGATCTTTCACTCCTTTGTCTTCTATAACTTTGAAGAACAGACCTAACTTTTTCAAACGCTGGTTTCCACTGAGGACATGAGCAAGATCCCCATAACAAGTACTTTTCAAATTATAATCATTCAACGTGTAGAGAACTGCCCAAAAGGGAGTTGGTGATGAATCAGTTATGAAGAGAGATTCAGACACAATGATAGGCTATATGATTCAAAGGATTGCAAAGGATAAAGTTGGGCAAGATTGCCATATAACATGCAAATATCATTTATCAATAATAACTCCCCCTCAATACATATAGTTGCTCAAAAACAAGTACTGTTGTCCCTCTGTATCCATGGATTTGTATCCATGGGTTTAAGTATTCACGGCTTGAAAATATTCTTTAAAAAATAATAATCCCAAAAGCAAACCTTGATTTTGCCATCTTATATAAGGGACACCATTTTGCTATGCCACTGCATATAATGGGACTTGAGTATAAATGGATTTTGGTATCTACGGAGGGTACTGGAACCAAACCCCAGTGAATATAAAGGGACAACTGTACTGTAATGTCAAAACTCTTTTTTGGATAGAATTACAAGCTTATCAAACCAGGGGAGTGGTGTGGATTTAGCATATCTTGATTATAGGAAGGCTTCTGACAAGTTACCTCATGGTATTCAAATTTGCAAATGGCACCAAATTGGAGAAGGGGTAGATAATCCTCCAGAGGATAGGATCAGAATTGAAAATGATTTTGACAGATTGAAGAGCTGGGCCAATTCTAACAAAATGAATTTCAAGAGCCAGTGTGGTGTAGTGCTTTAAACATTGGACTAGGACTCTGGAGAAAGGGTTTGAATCCCTGCTCGACCATGGAAACCTACTGGATGATGTTGGGCAAGTCACAATCTCTTAGCCTCAGAGGGAGGCAAAAGCAAACTGTTCTGTGAACAAATCTTGCCAAGAATACCCCTTGAGAATCATAGAATTGTAGAGTTGGAAGAGACCACGAGGGCCATCCATTCCAACCCCCTGCCACGCAGGAAATCTTGATCAAAGCATCCCCGACAGATGGCAATCCAGCCTCTGTTTAAAGACCTCCAAGGAAGGAGACCCCACCACGCTCCGAGGGAGTGTGTTCCACTGCCGAACAGCTCTTACTGTCAGGAAGTTCCTCCTAATGTTGAGGTGGAATCTCTGTTCCTGGAGCTTGCATCCATTGCTCCATGTTCTAGTCTCTGGAGCAGCAGAAAACAAGCCTGCTCCATCCTCAACGGGACGCCCCTTCAAATACTTAAACAGGGCTATCATATCGCCTCTTAACCATCTTTTTTCCAGGCTAAACATACCCAGCTCCCTAAGTCTCTCCTCATAAGGCATGGTTTCCAGACCTTTCACCATTTTAGTTGCCCTCCTCTGGACATGCTCCAATTGGTCAATGTCCTTTTTGAATTGTGGTGCCCAGAACTGGACACAGTACTCCAGGTGAGGCCTGACCAAGGCAGAATAGAGTGGTACTATTACTTCCCTTGATCTAGACATTATACTTCTATTGATACAGCCCAAAATCGCATTGGCCTTTTTAGCTGCCGCATCACACTGTTGACTCATGTTCAACTTGTGGTCTACTAGGACTCCTAGATCTGAAATGATTTGAAAGCACACAAGAATTACTTCTAGGCAGGAAGAATGAAATGAAAAAAATGTGGGATGGGTGATGACTGGCATGAAAGCAGTACATGTAGAAAGGCTCAAGGGGTCTTAGTAGACAACAGGCTAAACATGACTCAAATGTGTGATGTGGTGGCCAAAAGAACTAATGTAATTCTTGACTGCATCAACAGGAGCATAGTGTCCTGATTGAGGAAAGTAGTAATGCCACCCTATTTTGCTTTAGTCAGACTTCATCTGGAGTACTGTGTCCAGTTCTGGGCATTATAGTTCAAGAACCATACCAAGAAGCTGGAACATGTCCAGAGAAGAGTGACCAAGCTGATCAAAGGGATGGAAACTAAGCCTTAGGAGAAACAACTGAAGAAGTTGGGTTTGTTTAGCATGGAGAAGAGAAAATAGAGATGAGATGATAGCTGTCTTTAAATATCTGAAGGAATGTCTTTTAGAAAATGGAGTGAGCTTATCTTTTGCTGCTCCAGAGACTAGAATATGATTCAATGGATTCAAATTACAAGAATATAGATTCCACCTAAACAAGAGGATGAACATCTTTACTGTAAGAGCTGTTTGAAAGTGGAGTACGCTAAGCAGAGGTTGGGTGGGCATCTTTCATACGTGCTTGATTGTATATCTTGGATGGCAGGTGGTTGGACTAGTTGCCCCTTGCAGTCCCTTCCAACTCTAAGATTCTATCATTATATAGCAGGGAACCCCTGTCCCATCATTTATTGAAAGATTATAATTGCTTCAAGCTAGCACCTATGCTTGCCATCTTTCATTTGTCTACTTAGGAAATGGAAGCTGTGAGACCAAGCAGAGGTGTTTTGGCAACAGTGAAAAGGAAAACTCCAGTGATTTAATTTAGGGCTTATGTACACTATTTAAAATCCCCAATCCCCCTGAGAATTCCCCCAAATCTGTGGTAATCAAGCCACATGTTGCATGGCCCAGATTCAGGGCATTCCAGGATATTTTACCTAGATGCTGAGTTTTGACAATTTGTGGAGTTTTCTCTGCATGTTCATCTGCCACTACTGCTTCCCCCTCTGCATTTTAAAGCTCAGGAGACAGTTCATGGCTGAAGGGAGAGATTTTTTTCCCCTTCCCCTGGCTCAGCAGTGCTGCCTGTGCCTGCTTTCTGCTCACCCATCACTTCCTTCAAGTGCTTCTGTCACTTTCTTCAAGCATCTCTTCCTGTGACAAGTGAGCAGCAGAGCAAGAAATTATGGAAAGAGGTGCAATAATGAAACACAACACTATCTCTTTTGAAGCATTCTTGTTCTTGGCATCCAATGAATATACTGTAGAAAGCAAGTGTACAACTCTAAAATGACCTACCGCATAGCAACTTCAATGATAACATGCTTTGCAAGAATTAGCATATACTTAACACTCCCTGACACTGAAAAACCTTGTTGTTTGCCCACTTCTAGTTGGCAATGGTGGACCACTTAGAAATCTCTTAGTGACACTCTGAGGGACTTTATGACACAGCATGGTAACACAACTTTCCAGGGATTTTTTGGAGAGCCGCAACATGCTTCTTGGGCAAGAGGAGATCAATGGGGCTCTAGAGGGGTCCAGAACCTGCCTCAACCACAAAAGCAACCACAAAAACAAGAATAGAAGCAGAGGGGACCGCTGAGACAGCCATGGGCACTCTGAGAACCAGCACTGATTAAGACAGCCAGGAACACCACCAATTTTTAAAAAACAGAGTGGACTAATAGAAAAAAAATTCAGCTTATGAAACTTGCATCCAGACTGGCAAGTAACTTATTGAGCTGCATATAAATAAACTGGTTAAATACCAATATTATTAGTGACTATTTAACAAGGAGGGAAAAGAAGAGCAATTAAAACATTTAAACAGGAAACCATCAGTTAAAAGAGAAGAAAAGAGAGACTGTAAGAACACGATTTGTGAATTCAGTGAGGAATTAAAAGTGGAGGGAAAGGGTTGTAAATTAAAATAAAACACTTACCACAAAAGTAAGCAAGAAGGTCCATTTTGAGAGCAGGCAGAGACAAACAGGATAAGGAAAATCCAGAGGAGGAAGGTGGAGCCAAAGGAAGGAGAGAAGTGATGAAGGACACATAGGAGGAAAAGATGAAGTGAGTTGTAGGCAAGAAAGAGGAAGGGCAGAAATGAAGTAAAGAAGGTATAGAGGAAGAGGGAAAGAAGCAGGAAACAGGAAAAAGATGGAAAATTAAAGCAAGGATTGTTGGGACTTGTGGTCAACAGGGCAAGGTACTATTGTGCCAAAAAAATAAAGGGAAGAGGAGGGAAAGGATTAAATAAACTAAAAATTGGCAAGTTAGAGGAAGAGGGAAAGTGAAGCTGTGCAAAAGGAAGACAGGGATGAGATAGTAAAATAGTGAGATAGATGGCCAGGAGAATCATATATTAGTGAATGCAGAAGACCAACCTGTTGCTGGCAATTTGTCCCAACAGGCTGGTGCTCCTGCACGCATTATGCTGCCCTCCAACTGGAAGAGCCGTATCTTCTTTTTAAAGGCTGCCCATACTCTGCAGGAGAAGGGGTTCTGAAGGATAGGCCTCCAGTGCTGCTCCAAATTTGAGGCTCTAAAGACCAAATGTTCAAGACACTGAAAGCCCACAGTGGAGCTCCCTCCACATAGGCAGCCACAATTTATTGACCACCTACACACCATGTGGGTGACAGCTGGGAGACCCTCCTGGTACCTAGCAGGTGTGTTCATCCACACCTGTACCTGCACAAATCCATGTGAGTATACACCATAAATGTATATGTAACCATGTGATTTTCTTTTCCCCAACTTTTTTTTTCCTATAGGGATGTTCAGCTGGGCCCATGGGAAGGGAGAGGTGGTAGGATACTCCTCAGACAATTCCTCCAGGAAGAACCAGCACCCATCCCAGGTTAGTACATTGTACATGAAAGAAAGTGGCCCATATGGGAAAAGGAGGCAGGGGCCATTTGTCAAGCCCTAGTAGCATGGAGGCATTTGCTAGAAGGGGCCACAGTACCATTTGAGGTATGGACGGGCCACAGGAACCTGGAAGCTTTAAAAGCTCCGCACAAGCTCACCCCTAAGCAGATCTGTTGGGCCGAGTTTTTCAACAAGTTTACTTTCCAACTTAAATATCTCCCAGGAAACAAAATATTCTTTGCAGATGCCCTATGCAGATTGCCCCAGGATGACAGCTAGAGGATGGAGGTGGTGGACACTGAGTTTTCCCCAAAACAGCTGGGAGTGGCAATAATGACTAGAAGTCAAACCTACCCAGGGAAAGCCCCCATAAAAGAAAACTTAGATCCTGGATTGCAAACAAGGTTACAGGAGGCTTTGTCCAAGGACCCCCTGGTATAGTGAATATGCCTCAGAGCTGACTGAAGGAGGGGCTCCCAGTCTGGGGGAATCACATCTATGTGCTAGCCAAATTGAGGGGTCAGAATCTTGCTCAGTGTCATGACTTTAAGACTGCCAGTCACTTTGGATATGTGAAAACCTTGCACCAGCTTAGGAGGCAGTTTTGGTGGTCTAAGCTAAGGCGGGATGTGGAGGAATACGTAAAAGCATGCCTAGTTTGCACTATGCCCAAAAGAGTGGGAGGCAAACGTCCGGAACTGTTGCAGCCTCTACCAATCCCTTCTTGGCCATGGGAAGTGATTAGTATGGACTTTATTGTAGATTTACCAGAGAGTCAGAAAAACACAGTAATATGAGTGATCACGGACACGTTTTCTAAACAAGCACATTTTGTGGCATGCAAATCTATTCCTACCATTCAGCAACTGCCCAAACTTTTTATACAGCAATTTTCAGGTTGCACAGGACTCCCACTAAAATCATATTGGATGGTGGGGGGTCCAATCCATCTCTCAGTTCTGGTGGGCTTTTGTGAAGATGTTGGGGGTAGAGTTAGGGTTAAGCTCTTCCCATCATCCCCAAAGTGATGGGAAAACAGAGAGAATGAATCACATTTTGGAACAGTATCTCAGATGCTATATTAATTTTCAACAAAATGACTGGTGGACTTGTTACCCTTTGCTGAAGTGGCTTATAACAATGTGGTACATCAAAGCACTGAACAATCTCAATTCAAAGTAGTACAGTATATGGAAAAGAGCTGAGTCCTATGCTGATTTGGGGAATGACTGCCTCTGACCCAGTCCTCTTACTTGAGTGGAGTAACAGGATCAAAGAGGCCTGGCCACAAATTATGTTTGCACTTGATTTTGCAAAGGCTGCCTATAAAAAGCAGGCTGATTTTTTTTTTTAAAAAAAGGGGCTACTGGGCCTAATTACATTGTTGGTGATTTGATGTACTTATCTATGAAGTTCTTAAAGTGCCACCAACCTTCAAAGAAGCTTGGATCTAAATACTGTTGCCCCTCCACATTCGCAGCTTTAACATTCACGGTTTTGATTATTCGCAGTTTTTGGGAGGCCCCCCCTCCCAAAAGTGGCAACGGGGCTTTAGAAGCCCCATCACTGCTTCTAGGAGGACGGGTGGGGGTGGAGAGGAGCAGCAACGGGGGCCTCAGAAGCCCCCTTTGCTGCTTCTGGGAGGGCGGTGGTGGTGGTGGAGAGGAGCAGCGACGGTGGCCTCAGAAGCCCGTTGCTGCTTCTGGGAGGGCAGGTGTGTGTGGAGAGGAGCAGTGACGGGGGCCTCAGAAGGCCCTGTCACTGCTTCTGGGAGGGTGGGGGGAGTTCCAGGAGGGCGTGGCGTGACCTATTTTTTATCTGCGGTTTTTTCACGTTCACGGGGGTCTTGCAGCCGTAACCCCTGTGAATGTGGAGGGACAACTCTATGTGGGACCTTTTAAAGTGACAAGAATTATTAACATGGTGGCAGTTGAATTAGAATTGCCTAAGACATATCGTAGTATTGACCCTGATTTTCACTGCTATCTACTGATACCTGTTCATCATTCCTCTACATGGAGCTGAGTTGGGGAAGCACCCCCTCCCCTGGTGGCTGACAACTAGGAACACTTCGAGGTCAAGCAGATCCTTGACTCACATCTGCATCGGGGTTGCCTGCAATACTTTGTGCAGTGGCGGCATCTTCCACTGGGACATGCGGAATGGGTGGATTGGGAGGACGGTTAATCTGGGCCTTCCGTAAAAAGATAAACTGGGGGCAGGATGATGGTTTAGATGCCATCCTGTGATTGTTTCTTTTTATCTGCACACTTGGGGGAAGGAGGGGAATTGGCTTTGGGGGGGCAGTATGTCAAGACCTGCTTGTAACGGAAGCTGAAAGCAGGCCTCTGCCATGTTAGTAGGGCTCACTGGGACCTCCTAATTAGAATGGAATGAGGACTGTTTGGATGTTGGGAGGGGGAAGTGCGAGCTGGGCCTTTTGGTTCCCAGAAGACAAGGTACTGCTCTGTGACTGCAACCAAGGTCACACACACACATCTGTTGTTATGGGAAGAGAAGGGGGGTTGGCCGGGGGGGTGCAAAGAGGGACAGTAGTTTGCTTTCAGAGACTCACTTTTCTCCTGCTTGCTTAGTTCTGGCTTTAATCAAGACTTGTTCACTCAATTTCAACTGGAATAAAGTGCTTTAACTCGTATCTGTTGTCCATTTGAATTGGGGTCTAACAGGATCCTCATATCCATTCAACCATCCACTGCAGAATACTGAAGAGCTAATACGAGTACAGGTTAAGTAGGAGACTGTTACACTATCATAATGAAAAAGACTGACCTCAGGTTTTCTGTGGTTTTTTTCCAGGCTGTGAGGCCATGTTCTGGAAGAGTTTATTCTTGATGTTTTGCCTGCAGAATAAACTCTTCCAGAACATGGCTTCACAGCCCTGAAAAAAACCCACAGAAAAACCATGGATGCCAGCCATGAAAGCCTTCAACTTCACAGACTTACCTCAACTTCTCCAACTTACAAGCTGGATGTTTTAGACTCTTGCATAGCAACTTCATTCCTGTGTCTTTTATTTTATTGTAAGACACATCCAATTCGTTCAGACTCCAGCTTTCCCTAAGAACTTGGGCTAAATCACCACAACAAGCTGCTGTCAAATAACATCCAGATGCCCTGTGGAGAATGGACAGAGGACATCCACCAGTCATAGATCAGATATGAACAGAGTACCAGAACAAGAATGAGCCACAAGATTCAAATGACTTGTAGTGAAAATTGATCAACTGGTTATATTTCCACAATTTAAACAAGGAGGAGATGGTTAGAGATGCCATACCAAAAAAGGCAATCCAAACAACTTACCAAAGCTTCTCTAGTTTGCAGTTTGGATATTTCAATCTTTTACAAAGAACTTTCATTCCTTCGTCTTCTATTTTATTGAATGACAGATCTAACTCTTTCAGACTCTGGTTTCCATTAAGGACATGAGCAAGATCCCCACAATAAGCTCCTCTCAAACGACAATCATTCAGCCTGAAGAGAATAGCCAAAAAAGGAGTTGGTGTTGAATCTGTTATTAAGAGAGATTCAGCCACAGTGATGGGCTACATGACTGAACAGATTTGTAATGGATAAGGTTGGGCAAGATTGCCATGTAACATGCAGAAATCATTTATCAATAATAAATCCCTCAAATACATATAGTTGCTCAAAAAAAAGTCACGTAAAACCAATCTTAACTCTTTTTTTAGACAGTTACAAGCTTGGTAGATCAGGGGAGTGGTGTGGATTTAGCATATCTTGATTTCAGTATGTCTTGACAAGTCCTCACATGATATTCTTGCAGGCAAGCTGGTGAACTGTGGGCTAGACAATACTAATGTTAGGTGGATTCATAACTCCCAATGGAGTTTTGAGGCATTCTTGTTCTTGGCATACAATTAATATATGGCAGAGAGCAAAAATGAGTATTCTTCTGCATCCTCTACTGCTACCAGCTTCATCATCTTACATGTTTTCCAGGACAACATAATCCTATGGCCAATCAAGAAGAGCAAAGTTCTACATGATTTCCCAGATACAAGAGAGTCACCCTTGTAGAATTTATTCCTTACCATGTGCAGGGTGATGAGAAGGTCAGGCTGTTTACCTGTAGTTCTTTGAGTAATTTCTGTGCCCTCATAAATTGAGTCTTGTGCCTGTGCAGATCCATACACAGAATGTTCCAGAATTGAGTAGCTTTTGGCCAACTTAAGTAGTGCCAACATAAGCAGTGCCAAGAGCTACTCCCTTAAGTTATGATGTCTGTTGTGAGTAGTCCAGATCTGCAGATAAAAAGGGGAGGTGGGAGGGTTTGTGTGAAGTTACAGATGACCATTCGAAGAAGTACGGTTACAGGTAAGCAACCTTTCCTTCTTCTTTGTCGTCTCTGGGCCTCAGACAAATGGGTAATTAGCTGCCTTACCAGTGGAGGTGGGACAGGTCTACCAAGGATAAACAACAGCACTGCCTCTCCAAATGGCTCATCAGCCAAAGCCTTGCAGTCAATTCAATAGTGCCAGATAAAGGTGGATAGCTGTGCCCATGCAGCTGCTCTGCAGACTTCCGGCTGTGAGATGCCCCGTAGCCACCATGGGATGTGGAATGGGACCTGAGCCCCAATGTTTGAAGCTTCTTGGCTAGTTGGTATGTCAGGCTGATCAGCTCAACCACCCATCTCAATAGCCTGTGACAAGACCAGGAGACTGGATTTCTGCCCTCTGTTGCAGATGAACACTCTGGGGCTTTCTGAGAGAGCAGTACAGTGAGCATAGAAGGCCAAAGTCTACTACAATCCTTTTCCAGCTGGAATGAAGGGTCCTGATGGAAGGCTGGTAACATGATGTCTAAGTTAAGGTGGAATGGGGAGACCACTTTTGGGAGAAATGCCAAGTCAAAGCACAGCACCACCTTGTCTCTATGGAAGATCATCTATGGCTGATAGCCACCAGAAAGACTTGAGTGTAAGAAGCCAGAGATCTGTGGTAGAAATTGGTTCAAAGGGCTTCTGCATAAGTTGACAGAGAATGAGTGAAAGGGTCGTGGATGGGCAGGTACAGGTGTGTCAGGCCTCATAAGAACCTCTTGATAGTTATGTCTCTGAAGAATGCAGAGGCAGGATGACTGGACAGTTTGTATGCCACTATCTCTCTCTCTCTGGCTTTTCTTCGCAAACGAAGATTCAGGAAGGACTCATCCCGCGCTTTCTGCAAGCGCGCTGATGACTAAAAAGGCCAATCCGAGATAAACAAGTCCGGTTGCAAAAAGCACAACAGAAGGTCTCCTTGGGTGATGTTTTTGGGTTGCGATTCTTTCTGCGTTGTTGTTTCTCTTCAAGACTTGTTCGTCTTGAGTTCTCAATTAAGGCTGCAGCATTGTGGATAGTGCGTCTCCATGCCTCCCGATGTGAGGCCAGGGTGGACCACTGTTGGTGATCAATTTGGCTGAGCCTGAGATGTTGTTTCAGGGAGTCTTTGTATCGCTTTTTTGGAGCGCCCCTCTTACGCTGACCCGTGGCGAGTTCACCGTAGAGTACTATTTTTGGGAGGCGATGGTCCTCCATCCTAGAAACGTGCCCTGCCCAGCGCAGCTGTGTTCTCAATATCATGGCCTCAATGCTGGTGGTCCCTGCTTGTTCAAGGACAGCAACATTCGTCACATAGTCAGTCCAGTGTATATTTAGGATTGTGCGTAGACAGCGCTGATGAAAGCGCTCGAGGAGTCGTAGGTGGTGGCGATAGGTGACTCATGTTTCAGATCCATAAAGGAGGATAGACAGTACGATGGCTCTATACACACTGATTTTTGTGCTTTGCCTCAGGTGTTTATTGCTCCAGACTCTTTTGTGAAGTCTTCCAAATGCACTACATGCCTTTGCTAATCTGTGGTCGATCTCTTTGTCAATCTTGGCATCTGAGGAGATGATGCTTCCCAGGTAGGTGAACTGCTGAACGGACTTGAGCACAGATTTGCCGACGGCAATGTGGGGATGGTGGTGTTCGTCCTGTGGTGCAGGCTGGCAAAGAACTTCTGTTTTCTTAAGGTTGACTTCTAGCCCAAACAGCTCTGCAGCTGTTGCAAAGCAGGACGTTAGGCGCTGCAGAGCTGCTTCTGTGTGGGCAACAAGGGCAGCGTCATCGGCGAAGAGCAGCTCACGGACTAGATAGTTTAGAGTCTTAGTGTGGGCCCTCAGACGGCTTAAGTTAAACAAGCTACCATCAGTACGGTAACGTATATAGATGCCGTCGTCTTCTTCAAGCTCTGCCATAGCCCTTTGGAGCATCGTGCTAAAGAAGATTGTAAATAAAGTTGGTGCAAGAACACAACCTTGCTTCACTCCATTAGTTATTAGAAAGGGCTCTGAAAGAGCATCACCATATCTGACTTGACCACGCTGGCCCTCGTGTAGCAAGATAATCATTTTAAGGAATTTGGGGGGACATCCTAGTCTTTCCAGGATCTGCCATAGACCTTTTCTACTTACAGTGTCAAAGGCTTTGGTGAGGTCGACAAATGTTACATAGAGACCCTTGTTCTGCTCCCTACATTTTTCTTGCAGTTGCTTAAGGGCAAATACCATGTCTGTAGTACTCCTATTGGCTCTGAAGCCACATTGGCTTTCAGGGAGAAGTTCTTCTGCAATAGCAGGAACTAGTCTGTTCAGGAGTATCCTTGCAAGGATTTTTCCAGCAATAGAGAGCAGTGTTATGCCTCAATAGTTTGAGCAGTCAGATTTTGCTCCTTTTTTCTTGTACAGGGTGATGATGACTGCATCTCGGAGGTCTGATGGCAGTTCCCCTTTTTCCCAGCAATTCACAAGGAATTCGTGGAATTTTTCGTGGAGTGCATGACCTCCGTGTTTCCAAACTTCAGGTGGGATTCCATCAATCCCAGCTGCCTTGCCGTTTTTCATCTGCTGTATGGCCTTAAGGGTCTCTTCCAAAGTGGGAGCTTTGTCCAATTAATTTTTCATTGGTTTTTGTATCATATGTTGGATAGCTGAGGCTTCGACTACTCGGTTGGCGCTAAAGAGACTTTGAAAATGTTCAGCCCAACGATTCAGGATGGAGGCTTTATCAGTAATTAATGTTTGACCATCTGTACTGTATAAGGAGCTTTGGACCTGATAAGTAGGTCCAAACACTGCTTTAAGAGCTTCATAAAATCCTCTATGATCACCCAGATCTGCACAGCTTTGTGTCTTTTCTGCTATATTGATCCACCACTTGTTCTGCATGTCTCAGAGTTTTTGTTGAAGTTTACTACACGTGAAACAGAAAGCTGCTTTTCTTACATGGCAAGTTGGCTGGGCGAGGTATGTCTGGTGAGTAGTTCTCTTCTTTGCCAACAGCTCCTGGATCTCTTGGTTGTTTTCATCAAACCAGTCTTGATTTTTCTTGTGCAAGAACCCGAGGGATTCTTCTGCAGACTGGAGGATACTGTTTTTGATATGTTGCCAAAGCACTGTAGGAGAAGGATCTGTAGGATGGTCTTCAAGTTTCATTTGTAGGTTTGCCTGGAAGTTGTCTCTCATGGTAGCTTGTTGAAGATTGTTGACTTGGAGTCTCTTCTTTAAGATGCCACCCCTCTTAGGTTTGAACTTAAGATGAAGATTTAGTTTACATCTGACGAGGCGATGATCTGTTTGGCATTCTGCACTGGGCATCACTCGGGTATGACGGACATCACGAATGTCTCTCTGACGGACTAGAACGTAGTCAATGAGGTGCCAATGTTTGGATTGGGGATGCATCCAGGTTGTCTTCAAGCTATCTTTCTGCTGAAAGATTGTGTTTGTAATAGTCAGCTGTTGTTCTGCACAGAACTCTAGCAGGAGGCGTCCGTTATCATTGCAATTTCCAACACCATGCTTGCCTAAGACACCTTTCCAGGCTTCGGAATTCTTTCCTACTCTGGCATTGAAGTCACCAAGTATAATAATTTTATCTTCTACAGGGACTTTTTGTATGAGTTGGCGTAGGTCTGTGTAGAATTTGTCTTTCTCTACAGGGTCGGCTTGCATAGTTGGGGCATATACACTAAAGAGAACAACATGTGGGAGGCGTAAGGAAATAATGCGATCAGAGTGTCCTGTTGGCAAGGTTTCGAGTTTGGAGGCAATGGAGTTTTTAATCATAAAGCCTACTCCTGAAAGATGTTTTTCGGTTTTGGGTTTGCCAGACCAGTAAAGTGTGTAGCCGGCGCCATGTTCTTTAAGGCTGCCTTCCTCATGGAAGCGAACTTCATTAAGAGCAACGATGTCAATATTAAGCCGTGATAGTTCATGGGCTATTAGGGCAGAACGACGCTCAGGCCGTCCACTATCTTCAGAGTCTTGCATGGTTCTGATGTTCCAGCATGCAAGTGTCAGTTTATTTACACCTTTGGAGGCCGGTGTGTGCCTTTTTTTCTTTGCCTTGGTTTGACCGCATCAGAAGATTCCTGTTGGCCGCGGCTAGCCAACCAGGTATATGGGGATGAGCTTTCGTTAGGCCACCTTTTCTAGGCCCCTCTCCATATGGAGCAAGCAGTGCTCTCCTTAAAAAAGGCTGCTTGGTCATTCAGGATGCTGCCGAACTAGACTGTCATCTCCCGGGTCAGCTTCGAGCAACCAATGTCCTGAACCGCCTGCATGCAGGGTTGGGGCTACGGCTTCCAGTGCATCTTTACACCTGCCGGTTTCGTCCCTCACCTATCACTACAGGGCTTTTTTGGAACTGGATTTGTCCTTCGAGCCTGTGCAATGGATTTTTCTGGTGGAGCGCAGCGTGCACAGAACTGGCCTCACCCTTTAAACCAGAGATTCATCTGCCGTGGCCTTGCAAGCATGGACGTGGCAGCGAGGTCCTCGGGCCGTAGGTTTGATTAGAGTTTCCTTCTCTTAGATGGTTGACCTTACAGGGTTGGACGAGCACCATCTGCCCGGGTTTGGGATTAGAGTTTTCTTTCTCCTAGGACGGTTGCCACAAGGCTAGAGAGCCCATCCTGCCCTTTGACGCTCTTTGTCAGACCCTTCGGTTTTGACCTGTCTGGCATGGGAGACCCTACCAGTGGCTATTATGCCACCGCAGGCATAGCTCAAAACATCATTAGGGTACGCAAGCCTCTCTCCCACAACAAGGGGGCATCAATGGAGAGGATGCCACTATAGCTACCAGGTAAACCTATAAAAATGAGAGGGAGAGACAGTTCTATTTCAGGTGCAGCAGAAAGATAATCACCATCTTCTCATCTGTTTGTACTAATGGGATACCCAAAGCCTGGACGAAGAAGAACCTATGCCATTTAAGAGCATATAATGGACAGGTGGAGGGTTTGCACAAGGCCATCAAAACAGAGGGAATACATGCTTCTAGCACCTGCATAGCCACCATATGGTCAGCTGAAGAGGCTTGAGATCTGGATGCCTTATCTTGCCCTCCGCCTGGCTGAGCAAGGGCAGTACTTATGGGAGCCAGAGAGCCTGCCAGCAGGACACTTGTAGCAGTATCACAAACCACTGCTGCTTGGGCCACCACAGGGCTATGAGGACAGCCGGACATATTCTCCTGCATCTTGATCAGTACCCTTGTGACCAGGGGAAAGGGTGGAAACAGATAGAGCAGAAGCCACATTCATTATAGGAGAAAGGCATCCCCTAGCAAACCGTGGCTGCACACATGCACACACACACTGCAGAAAAGTTCGCACTTGCAGTTCTGTTTGGAAGTAAACACATCTAACTAATGGAAGGACCCACTGTTACACTATCAGGGTGAAGGCCTGGTTGGACAAAGCCCCCTCATGCACCTCCACTATTGTGGGACTGAGGGAGTCTGCTAGAAGATCGTCCTGTCCAGGTACATGCAGAGTTAATGGAATGATGGACCTGGGAATGCACCAGGTCTCACAGGCACATTACAAAAATGTTCATTGTGGAGAACCTGGTGCCTCCTTTGTTTAAGTACTAAGCTGTGGTCATGCTGTCTAACAGCACTTGCACAACTTGATGGAGGCCTCAATGACCACAGTAACCTACAGGGCAGCTTGTGGTAGTGCTCCTCCAGTGCTGACCACCTCCCCTGGACTGTGAGGCCTGTGCAGTAAGCACCCTATCTGGAGCAGGATGGATCAAAAGTCACAAGGGTCATGGGCTAGGAAGAGTGAAAAGGCATGCCCTTGGCCAGGTTGGCAGGCCAGTGCCACCAGTGTCGAGCAAATCCTGAGACAGGGTCTCTACTTTCTTCTGTTGGGAGTCTCACAATGTATTGAAGCATCTGTGGAATCATAACTGTGCACAAGGTGACCATTGTGGTGGTGAACAGTCCCAGCAGTCACGATGAGTTCAGCAGGTACAGTCTTCATGTTCAGGATCTGACCAAGGAGGTCCTGGATGGCTCACACCCTGTGTGGTGGAAAAAATGCTTGGGTGCACCCAGAGTCTAAGGTCACTCCTATGAAGGGGAGAAACTGGGAAGGGGCAAGACAAGATTTTTGGATATTCACCCAAAGGCCCAGATTGACAAGAAGAGAGTGGGTTCTGCTTATGTCTTTGCACAACTTGTCTTCCATTGAGGCTATGACAGCCAATTATCCAGGCACTGAAAGATCCTAATCCCTTTGGTTCTGAGGTGAGTGGTGACTACTGCCACCACCTTTCAACACCCAAGGAGTGGTGGACAAACCTAAGGCAAGGACCTTGTACTGGTAAACTTGTACCCAACTGTGAAACTCAGGTACTTCCTATGCTGAGAAGGGGTGTGGATGTGGAATAGGAGTCTTGGAGATCCAGAAAGGTGATCCAGTCTCCCAGCTTCAGGAGGGGAAGAACTGCCATTAGTGTGACCATTCAAAACCTCTTGGGTTGAATGTCACAATTTATTTCTCTTAATACATGATAGGCCTCAGCAAACCACCCCTCTTCAATATGGTGAAATACTGAAAGAAAATCCAGGTGAGGGAAGCATGACAAGGAAGCTGTTCAATGGCATATTTTGAAGCAGTGTCACAGCCTCTTGCCCAAGTGCCCATGATGGAAGGTTGTAGCAAAAGACACCAGACAAGACAGAGGGAAGCAAGAAAACCTAATTGCATCGCCTAGGTGACTGATGTTAAGTGCCCAGGAATCCTGGCAGATTTGCTGTCACTTGGAGTGGTGGTCTAAGCATTACAGAGGTTTGCAGATAGAAAGGCAGTGGTGAAAAGACTTAGCAGAAAAGGCAGGAGGAGGGAGGATTCAATGGCTCTGTTTTGGACCAGAGTGCAATTTCTTGATTGGCAGGGATAGTTGGTATCTGGACTGCCAGGAAGAGTGGATGGATCCCTCAGAATGTGATGGTTGTTCCCTGAGAGGAGATCAAAACCCACCCAGTAGGATGGCAGATTAGATTTGCACCAATAAGGTCTGGTCTAGTGGTAAAAATGAGTGGACTGCCCCAAACCCATCTTTGTGGTCGTAGTACAGGCCTTGAAGAGGGCATCCATGGCCCCACCACTCTTTCAATTATGAAGTCTTTCTCAATCAAAGGGGAGGTTTTTGATGCTCTTCCTGGTGCCTTCTGAAAGGCCTGCTGATCTCAACTAGCTATAGCACCAGAGACCGATGGATGCCCCCATGGTTTTAGCAGCACAATTTGCACCATGATGTGCTACATTGTGCCTCTTGTTGAAAGAATACAGCAACATTCCTGTGGTCATTCTGCAAGTATGGAATAAAGGATGCAATCTTTTCTCAGAGCAACTGCTGATCCAGGCCTGGTAGTTGGCAACTCTGATAGTAAAGGCTGCAGACTAGTAGAATCTCCTCCCAAACAAATTGAGGCAACAGCCATCTCTGTCTGGTGGAGTGGACTGCGATTTGCAACCTGACTTAGATTGTGCAGCCTCTACCACAGTTGAATTTGGAGTCCAGTGGGTAAAGAGGAAGATACTGATAATGACTTAGACCAGGACCATTTCACTATATCTAGCAGAGTCAACAACAATGGTAGCATAGCAGAAGTAGAGTTCTGCATATCAATATGCTGTTACATGTGATCCAACAAGGGTGTGGTCTGAGATTTCACCCCTAGGCCAAGAGACTTAGCCATCCTCAAGATGAGCTCTGCATAAGGAAGGAGGTCTCAAGTAGCCAACATTGGAATTGTGTCGCCAATTTCTTCCACGGGGGAAGTGGTGAAGGTGACAACAACTGAATGGTCATGTCAGCTATACCCTCTCCTTCTTCCTCCAAGGAGTTGTCGGAAGAGGCTGGTTCCAAGCACAGGACATCCCATCCCAAGGTAGGTGACAGTAAAGGCAGGGCTATGGCTGGCAAAGATGCCAGTGTAGCTTTCCAGTCTGCGGAGTGTGATGTCGAAGCCAATGGAGCTTCCCCATCCAGCAGATGAGATATTGTGGTGGGAACCATTCCCTGGTCTGATGCTTGGGTTATAGTTGCAGGTCGTTGGTCTGGATGTCTTGATACCATGGCCAACAGAGGGGCATGTCGAGGGTGAGATGGGGCTCAGTGCAGAGTTCTGGACCATGACCCATACTGGCATTCTCCTGGTGCGATGGACCAATGTGGAGTCCTTGATGGAGATTGATACAGATGTTTCTTCTCAGATCAGTGAGAATCTCTATAACTGTTATATTGCTGGAGTGACTGGTATCAGTGTTCTGGATAATAGCAATGAGCTTTTCTAAATGCCATCAACAGGTAGGCTCAGGGTGGTTCCACTGAAGGGGACTTACAGACATAGCAACTGGAAACTGCTGATTCTGATCCCAAGGAGACATCTCAATACATTGTTGATACTGAGGCTGGGCTGAGTCTGCACAATGATGTTGATGTGTAGACAATAAGGTGTATGGATCCAAGGATTGAGCCCTGCACTGAGTCAGAAGATTAGGTGTCAGCTACTGAGATGGGGATCGATGCTGTGTGGACTGGAAGCCATGGCTGCTTCATGAAGTGCAGGATCACCTCAAAGACAGAAATGCACAATGGGGAGATAGGGGAGCAACCAAGGAAAGAAGTGAGGCAGTTTGAACACCAGCAAATGGTGCTCTTGCAGACTCTGGATTGGAGGGCTGTGATTAGCTGCTCCACTGAGGGCTGGTTGGACTGGGTCCATGCTGTGCACAGCATTTCCTGGACTGACTGTTTCTCTGTGTCAACAACCTTGTTGATACCAACCAGAAATGAAGGATGTGGCAATGCCAAATATTGGACCAAGGTGGCAGGCAGTACTGAAGCCAAACTCAAAGTGTTCTATTCAGGTCTCAGTCCTTGCTTGTCTTTAGCCTGCTTATTTTCTTCTGTAGGGAATGTCAAGTTGACAGAGTTCCTCTTTTGCCTCTTTCTAGGGTTAGATCATGCGGAGATGGATCTGTCTGGAATTGGGGGTGCTTGAATTGTGTCTGGGCTGCTTTGAGTCTCCATAGGCAGCGTAGATGGAGAAGGGTGGGCTTCAGATGTAAATGGGGATGGCATAGTCTTTTGGGCTGATTGCAAAGAATTGGATGGGCCAGGAAGAGGCCACTTTTTACAGACAGAGACTGAGGCAGAGTGTAGTAAATGGTTCTGCTTGGCAATACCAGCGACCCTTAGGGATTGTTCCCACAGGTACACACAAATTGGGAGAAATGGTTCTTATATCCCTAGATTGTGAAACCTTTACAGATGAAACAAGAATTAGTGCAGTAACCCTCACCAAGGCAAAAAGGCACTTGAGGTGGCTGTCAGTGTTAGCAATTTTTCCCCATGAGAAACACAGCCCTAGAAGCCATACAAAGAAAAAGAATGGCCACTAATGCAAAAATAAAACAGGAATACCCTGAACTGACTTACTGAGAAATGGTTACCAATCAGGTAGGTCTAATTTAAGCAATAAACACTTACTAACAAAATATATAGACTCTATTAATTATACACACACAATACAGCAATATGGGTATGGCAACATGTAATAAAAATTTTAACCATATGAATGTAATAATGCCGCTATATCAATAATGTAACCTTTCAAAATACAGTTGTCCCTCCACATTCACGGATTTGACATTCACGGATTTGAGTATTCACGGCTTGAAAAATATTCTTAAAAATTAACAATCCTAATAGCAAACCTTGATTTTGCCATCTTATATAAGGGACACCATTTTGCTCTGCCATTGCATATAATGGGACTTGAGTATTCACGGATTTGGGTATTCACGGGGGGTCCTGGAACCAAACCCCAGCGAATGTGAAGGGACAACTGTATTTCTGAAGGGCTACTTAGCACTAGAACCACCCAAGGTGAAATGCACAACAGATGAAAAGGAACTGAGGGGAGTAGCTCTTGGCGCAATTTATATTGCCTCCCAAAGAGGAGGGTTTCCTGCCAAAAACTATTCAGCTGTGGAATATTCTGTGGATGGATCTGCACAGGTGCAAGACCCATTTGTATGACACACAGAGACCATGAGGACAATATACTGTATGTTCATTGTTCCTAGAAAAGGAATGCTTACTGGCCTCTGTGTGCTTGCACACCCACATACACATCTTAGAAGCCAGGATATCCCTTTTGTTTCCCTTTCAAAAATCAGCTAACTTGAGGGAACCCTTAGTGTCTCGCTCAAGGGTGCCCTCTAGAGGCCAAAATGCTGCCACCACCCCCTGATCCTAAAATGATATTGAAAATGTGATTACAGAGGGATGATAATCACGTTTATATTAAGCTTTCCAGCCTTAAATGAGGGTTACCCCTAATCCCTCCTTCTCTATCCCAGAGAAGACTCAAGATAGCCATGACCAAGCAACGCGCATGTATACAGGCTTTTGTAGGAAAAACAGAAAAAGCTTTATTTTTTAAGTTCAAGCAAGAAAACCCATTCAGAGGTAGTCATAACATGGAGAAAAAGGCATTTTCTCTCCAGGACAGCTTAGAGTTACAAGATATAGCATTTAGAGTTTAGGATACATTTAATCAGAGGATTAAAATAAATTTTAATCTAACGCAATTCTATCTAAACACATTTTCCTAACTCTAAGAAAAATTCCACTCATATTTAGGAAGTCCATCTGGATCAGTCTCTAATGATGGAATTTCAGAGCAATGCAAATAGGTCTGTTCTTCAGGCCTCCTGATTTTTTATTTTATTTTTTTTTATTTAGTTATTTATACCCCGCTTTTCAGCCACAAGGTTATCAGAGCAGCTCTTCAGCCACAAGGTTATCATATCATGTCTCAGGTCTGTGTCCTCAGACCTTCAAAAAACCATGTGGCTCTTTTGATGATTCCCAAGCCATGTGTCACCAGAAAAAAGAGTGCAGCTTCTCAAAACTCCATTAGGCAAATCTGATTGGCTCATCATTGCCCAAGCTGATTGGTTCTCTAGTCAGGTGATGTGAGGTAATGCTTAGCCAATGAAGGATCCACCCCCTCACTCCTCAGAACTTTGTGTTACCTTTGATAGGAAATGTAATTTTGGCAGATGTGTTCTGGCTCCATGATGGGAGTTGTAGTCACTCCATCATGACAGATGTAGTTAATAGTTCCAAGATTT
This sequence comes from Gambelia wislizenii, assembly GCA_030847615.1. NCBI lineage: Eukaryota > Metazoa > Chordata > Lepidosauria > Squamata > Crotaphytidae > Gambelia > Gambelia wislizenii. The sequence goes on from JAUMIR010000001.1 coordinate 345,262,969, forward strand.
TTTTTTAGTTAACTTGACTATCCATTTAAACAAAGATTTCCTCTCTTTGGATACATTTCCACACGTTAAGAAGCTAAGACAGAGTTATACCAGGTAGATTGTAGTGGAAGTACTGTGATCTTACCTTAGATATTTTAGTTTACACTCTGGTTGTTTTAGCCCCTCACACAGCAGCTTCATTTCTGTGTCTCCTATTTCACTGTCAATCAACTCTAACTGCTTTAGCCCCTGGTTTTGATAGAGAATTTTGGCAAGACTCCCATAGAAAGTTCCCATCACTGGTCTGTAAAGAACACTGAGAAGAGTCACCAGTCAAAGATCAGTTATCAACACAGGTTCAAAATTCTAAATGCTTTAGTTAATTCACTCATTTAAATTAAGATTAACTCTGTTAAACTTCACCCAAAATGTATCTGATCAAAAGTTTTTTATAAAACAGTCTATACTTATTTACATAGGGAAGCGGTTAACAATATTATTGGCTAAGCTGTGGCATCACTAAGGCTGGTGTCACACACACCCCTGACAGTGTCGCCTGGTGTGGTTTGGCCTCTCCACACACCCCTAGTGCTGCCACGGTGGTAAAGAAAATTGATTCAGAATCTGAAAACAGAGCAAAAGTATTACAGTACGCAATAGGAAAAATAAGTTGCTTGTCTGTAATTGTGGTTCTCAAGTGATAAGTTGTACAGTAGTGTATACAGAACAACACTTGTAACCTTCTAGACCAGAATAGCAACTAACAATGATGCATCGACAGTGCCAGGGGCTGCACCCATCTGCTGCCATCCCATAACATAACTAAGTTTGCCGATGGGCTACATTTCTTCCTGTCATGGGGAAAGCTGCAATTCAAAGTCTGGAGGGAGCAGCAGCTACCAGAATTTGTTGCAACAAAAATGAGATTGGGATAGTAATACATTTCTCAAGCCAGGACAATAGAGCTAAAAGATGCTAATGGGGGCAAAAGTATTTTTCGCCCCTTTCTATTTGACAGAGCTTGTGCATTTGAGAGATACATAGCTTGTTGGGTATTGGGAAATTGAGTACTTGCTCCATTGACAGAAAGGAAGATCCTTAAAGAGAGAAGTATGTTTTCTGAGACATGTCCATGTCTTCTCCTCACACATCAGGCTGATTGTTACTAAGTGTCCTTTCCAGCCACATGTATGAGTTTATACACGTTTTGAGAATAAACTCCTGTAAGAGATCTCTGATTCCTAGCAGGAGAGTGTTTAAGCACATTGGTCCAAAAGCCCACAGTCATATATGGCTTTTTCAAATAGGGAATTTTACTGAACACGAAAGAACCAAAGTTTAGACAATGATTGCTCTGTGGCATAGCAAATATACATTATGGTAGAGTTCATAAATGGCACACAATAAGTGAAAAAAGCAAATATTTACATAATAAAATAGTTATTTCAGAATGGGAAATCATGGTCAGAATTCTATTGGTTTATTACCCAGGTGTAAGTTCCCCAATGGAAGCAGCTGGACATTTTTATCAGATGCTAAGCAATTTGGAGTTCAGAGGCCGCTGAGGGGAGTGGAGAAGGAAAGGTTGATTACTTGTATCTGTAATTCTGTGAGTGGTCATCTGTAAACTCACACACATGGGATATCTGTACCTGTGCCGTGCATCATTCAGAACCTTCTAGAGCTGTTATGCAAGGCTTTGAGGCAGCAGCCCTGCCCACCTAATAGCTCTACCCTTAAGGTTCCTACCTCAGCACCTCAGTTCCATGTCCACCGCAATTGCAGCATACATAGAACATAATGGCAGGACATGATACGGGGAGGATGGGGAGGGTTGTGTGAGTTCACAGATGACCACTTGAAAAGCTACAGTTACAGGTAAGCAACCTGTCCTTCTTCATGGTCTCTGTGACTCTGTGACTCATACACATGGGAGACTAGTTAGCTACTCACTGTGGAGGTGCGAGTGTCATACCAGTGGTGTCAGATGATACATCAACACCTGAGCAGGGATGGGACTACTACCCTGCCAAAGGTCAGCACAAGGACGGGCATCAAGTCAATAGTGAGTGATTAAGGTGAGTGTTTGAGAACAAAATGCTGCCTTGCAGATGTCAGTTAGTGGGATGCCAGAGAGGAAGGCAGTAGAAGTTGCCATGGCTCTGGTGGAATGACCCCAAATTCTATGGCGGGTCCTTTTTGACCAACTGGTAGGCTAAATGTATCAGAGGCCACCCATTAAAAAAATGATGGGTCGAAACTGGGAGGCTTCTCCTGGTTTCGGAGTAACAGATAAACAGGTGGGATGACATTCTCTAAGGTATTGTCCCATGGACCTAGAAGGCCAATACCTATCATGCATTGAGAAAATGTAAAGTTCTTTCTAGATCCATTGGTGGGTTCTATGCGAAGGAAAGAATTATTATGTCTTGATTTAAATGAAATGGTGAAACGCGCTCTCTCTCTGGCTTTTCTTCGCAAACGAAGATTCAGGAAGGACTCATCCCATGCTTTCTGCAAGCGTGCTGATGACTAAAAAGCCAATCAGAGATAAACAAGTCCGGTTGCAGAAAGCACAGCAGAAGGTCTCCTTGGGTGATTTTTCTGGGTTGTTATCCTTTCTGCGTTGTTTCTCTTCAAGACTTGTTCGGTGTGAGTTCTCAAATAAGGCTGCAGCATTGTGGATAGTGCGTCTCCATGCCTCCTGATGTGAGGCCAGGGTGGACCATTGTTGGTGATCAATTTGGCCGAGCCTGAGATGTTGTTTCAGGGAGTCCTTGTATCGCTTTTTTGGAGCGCCCCTCTTACGCTGACCCATGGCGAGTTCACTGTAGAGTACTATTTTGGGGAGGTGATGGTCCTCCATCCTAGACACATGCCCTGCCCAGCACAGCTGTGTTCTCAATATCATGGCCTCAATGCTGGTGATCCCTGCTTGCTCAAGGACAGCAACATTCGTCACATAGTCAGTCCAGTGTATATTTAGGATTGTGCATATACAGCACTGATGAAAGCGTTTGAGGAATTGTAGGTGGTGGCGATAGGTGACCCATGCTTCAGACCCATAAAGGAGAATAGACAGTACAATGGCTCTATACACACTGATTTTTGTGCTTCGCCTCAGGTGTTTATTACTCTATACTCTTTCGTAAAGTCTTCCAAATGCGCTATATGCCTTTGCTAATCTGTGATCGATCTCTTTGTCAATCTTGGCATCTGAGGAGATGATGCTTCCCAGGTAGGTGAACTGCTGAACCGACTTGAGCACAGATTTGCTGACGGCAATGTGAGAATGGTGGTGTTCGTCCTGTGGTGCAGGCTTATAAAGTACTTCCGTTTTCTTAAGGTTGACTTCCAGCCCAAACAGCTCTGCAGCTGTTGCAAAGCAGGAAGTTAGGCGCTGCAGAGCTGCTTCTGTGTGGGCAACAAGGGCAGCAGCATCAGCTAAGAGCAGCTCACAGACTAGATAGTTTAGAGTCTTACTGGGAGCCCTCAGATGGCTTAAATTAAACAAGCTACCATCAGTATGGTAACATATATAGATGCCATCTTCTTCTTCAAGCTCTGCCATAGCCCTTTGGAGCATCATGCTGAAGAAGATTGTAAATAAAGTTGGAGCAAGAACACAACCTTGCTTCACTCCATTAGTTATTAGAAAGGGCTCTGAAAGAGCATCGCCATATCTGACTTGACCACGCTGGCCCTCGTGTAGCAAGGTAATCATTTTAAGGAATTTGGGGTACATCCTAGTCTTTCCAGGATCTGCCACAGACCTTTTCTACTCACAGTGTCGAAGGCTTTGTCGAGGTCGACAAATGTTACATAGAGATCCTTCTTCTGCTCTCTACATTTCTCTTGCAGTTGTCTAAGGGCAAATACCATATCTGTAGTACTCCTATTGACTCTGAAGCCACATTGGCTTTCAGGGAGAAGTTCTTTTGCAATAGCAGGAACTAGTCTGTTCAGGAGTATCCTTGCAAGGATTTTTCCAGCAATAGAGAGCAGTGTTATGCCTCAATAGTTTGAGCAATCGGATTTTGCTCCTTTTTTTTTTGTCCAGGGTGATGATGACTGCATCTCTGAGATCTGATGGCAGTTCCTCTTCTTCCCAGCAATTCACAAGGAGTTCATGGAATTTATCGTGGAGTGCATGACCTCCGTGTTTCCAAACTTCAGGTGGGATTCCATCAATCCCAGCTGCCTTGCCGTTTTTCATCTGCTGTATGGCCTTAAGGGTCTCTTCCAAAGTAGGAGCTATGTCCAATTCATTTTTCATTGGTTTTTGTATCATATGTTGGATAGCTGAGCCTTCAACTACTCGGTTGGCACTAAAGAAACTTTGAAAACATTCAGCCCATTGATTCAGGATGGAGGCTTTATCAGTAATTAATGTTTGACCATCTGTACTGTATAAGGAGCTTTGGACCTGATAAGTAGGTCCAAACACTGCTTTAAGAGCTGTGATCACCCAGATCTGCACAGCGTTGTGTTTTTTCTGCTATATTGATCCACCACTTGTTCTGCATGCCTCAGAGTTTTTGTTGAAGTTTACTACACGTGAAACAGAAAGCTGCTTTTCTTACATGGCAAGTTGGCTGGGCGAGGTATGTCTGGTGAGCAGTTCTCTTCTTTGCCAACAGCTCCTGGATCTCTTGGTTGTTTTCATCAAACCAGTCTTGATTTTCTTGTGGGAGAACCCAAGGGATTCTTCTGCAGACTGGAGGATACTGTTTTTGATATGTTGCCAAAGCACTGTAGGAGAAGGATCTGTAGGGTGGTCTTCAAGTTTTGTTTACAGATTTGCCTGGACGTTGTCTCTCATGGTAGCTTGTTGAAGATTGTTGACTTGGAGTCTCCTCTTTAAGATGCCACCCCTCTTAGGTTTGAATTTAAGATGAAGATTTAGTTTACATCTTACGAGGCAATTATATGTTTGGCATTCTGCATTGGGCATCACTCGAGTATGACGGACATCGCGAATGTTTCTCTAGCGGACTAGAACATAGTCAATGAGGTGCCAATGTTTGGATCGGGGATGCATCCAGGTTGTCTTCAAGCTATCTTTCTGCTGAAAGACAGTGTTTGTAATAGTCAGCTGTTGTTCTGCACAGAACTCTAACAGGAGGTGTCTGTTATCATTGCAATTTCCAACACCATGCTTGCCTAAGACTTTGGAGTTCTTTCCTAATCTGGCATTGAAGTCACCAAGGATAATAATTTTATCTTCTACAGGGACTTTTTGTATGAGTTGGCGTAGGTCTGTGTAGACTTTGTCTTTCTCTACAGGGTCAGCTTTATTGTTGGGGCATTATATACTAAAGGGAACAACATGTGGGAGGCATAAGGAAATAATGTGATCAGAGTGTCCTGTTGGCAAGGTTTTGAGTTTGGAGGCAATGGAGTTTTTAATCATAAAGCCTACTCCTGAAAGATGTTTTTCAGTTTTGGGTTTGCCAGACCAGTAAAGTGTGTAGCCGGCGCCATGTTCTTTAAGGCTGCCTTCCTCATGGAGATGAACTTCACTAAGAGCAGTGTTGTCAATATTATTAGAGCAGAACGACGCTCAGGCCGTCCACTATCTGCAGAGTCTCGCATGGTTCTGATGTTCCAGCATGCAAGTGTCAGTTTATTTACACCTTTGGAGGCCAGTGTGCGTCTTTGTTTTTTTGCCTTGGTTTGACCGCATCAGAAGATGGTCGTTGGCCGTGGCTAGCCAACCAGGTATATGGGGATGAGCTTTCGTTAGGCCACCTTTTCTAGGCCCCTCTCCATATGGAGCAAGCAGTGCTCTACTTAAAAAAGGCTGCTTGGTCATTAAGGATGCTGCCGAACAAGACTGTCATCTCCTGGGTCAGCCTCAAGCGACCAAAGTCCTAAACCGCCTGCATGCAGGGTAGGGTCTGTAGCTTCCAGTGCATCTTTACACCTGCCATTTCACCCCTCGCTATCACTACAGGGCTTTTTTGGAATTGGATTTGTCCTTCGAGCCCGTGCAATGGATTTTTCTGGTGGAGCGCAGCATGCACAGAACTGGCCTCACCCTTTAAACCAGAGATTCATCTGCCGTGGCCTTGCAAGCATGGATGGTAGCAGCGAGGTCCCCGGGTCGTAGGTTTGATTAGAGTTTCCTTCTCTTAGATGGTTGACCTTACAGGGTTGGATGAGCACCATCTGCCCGGGTTTAGGATTAGAGTTTTCCTTCTCCTAGGATGGTTGCCATAAGGCTAGAGAACCCATCCTGCTCTTTGACGATCTTTGTCAGACCCTTTGGTTTTGACCTGTCTGGCATGGGAGACTCTACCAATGGCTATTATAACACCGCCAGCATAGCTCAAAACATCATTAGGGTACGCAAGCCTCTCTCCCATGACAAGGGGGCATCAATGGAGAGAAATGGTGAGACTACCTTCAGAAGAAATGAAATGTCTGGTCTTAAAATGGCTCTATCCAGATGGAATCGAAGGTACAGTGGGTCAGATGTTAGAGCACAAAGTTTACTTGTGCATTTCACTGATATGATCGCTAGGCGGAAGGCTGTCTTCCAGGTAAGTAATCTAAAATCTGTCTTGGCCATCAGTTCCAAGGGGTGGCGGGAAACCTATGCCAGAACAAGGTCCAAGCTCCAGCCCAGGGTTGGGTCCAATATCAATAGATGCAAGTTTTGTAAACCTTTGAGGAACCATTTACTGTGGGGTCTCTGAATAAAGAAGGAAGACTGAGTGGTTGCAAATAAAAGGTGATTGCCAACAAATACCAGTATAGTGATGAAATGAATAGGCTGAGGTTTGAGGGAGAGAGGAGGAAGTCTAAGATGTGGGGAACCCATGCTGCATTAGGTGTGATCCCCTTTGAGTCAAGAAAGTTTTTGAATTTAGCCCACTTATAGGCATAAGATTTCCTGGTGGATGGTTTATGTGCTGTCCGGAGGATGTCTTGGATCTCTGGAGGAAGTTGGTTCAAAGGAATATACTCCACACCATCAGGCAGAGAATTTTGACATCTGGGAGTCAAATTCAACCTCCATGGAGGAAGATAAGGTCCTTGTGGCACAGGAGGTGTAGATAGATTCAACTGGAGAGTAGAAGAAGCAGGGTGAACCAGGGTTGTCTGGCCACCACCGTTATCTGGCAGCGGGATCTGTCTTTCCACAGCTTGCAAAGTACCCTCATAATGAGTAGGAATAAGGAAATCCATAGAGGAGGGGGCCCTTCCAGTTGTAAATTTGTAACTCCGCTCTGGAGTTTCAATGTGTCATCCTAGAACAGAACACCTCTGTGAGTGCTCTGTAGGGAGGCAAAGAGGTCTACATGTGGTTACCCCCATCATTGATAAGATGTATCAAAGTACTCAAGGGGACAGCCACCACTTGTCGCAGGAGGTAGGGAACCTGCTGAAGCATCTGCAAGTACATTGTCCTCCCCAAGAGGTGGATGGCTGAGATGAGGCTATTGTACAAGAGGCACCAATCCCATATTGCCAGTGTCATGTAAAGAAGGGGGTTGATCTTGTCCCTCCCTGTTTGTTTAAGTAAAACATCACTGTTGTGTTGTCTACTGCAATTTGTACCACTTTCCCCTTGAGGAGGAGAATGAATGCTCTTAGTGCCTTTTCCACTGCCAGGAATACTAAGAGATTGATGTGGAAGGTGGATTCTGTTGGGGACCACCTGCCCTGAATGGAAAGGCCAAGACCATGCACACCCCAACCCTGGAGGGACACATCTGTAGTAATTGCAAGCTGTGGCTGAGGTGGAAGGAACAGAATTCCTTGCAGGAGGTTGTCAGGTTGGAGCCACCAGACTAGAGATCTGTCTTGGTACCATAAGTATGCGAGATGGAGGGTTGAATCATGAGTCGAACTGGTGGATGAACCAATTCTAAAGGACACACATCTGCAGTCTTGCTAGCAGGGTTACCACTGTCATTGCTGCCATGTTTTTGCATGGTCTTGGCTGATAGTCCGCAGGTTTTTCAGCAGCATCTTATCAGGTTGGTTGGAACTTGGAAGCAACCGTATGGGAAAAATTTCTTCTTCTGGGCTGGGTGCCATAGAGGAGGATGCCTTGAAGCTGATCGAATGGTGAGCCCCCAGAGTGATGCCCACCACCAGGTCTTGCATGCCAACAATCTCCACTAGCTGGGTATACTGTGTGTTGCCGAGGCCCAGGCTACCCAGCTGAGTTGGGTTCTCCGAGCTCCTTCAGGCCTTGCATGGTCTTCTCCACTTTTTCCAAGGCATCATTGTTGGCTGGGTCATTTACCTCCTCAAAGAATTGAGAGACCGGGCCCACCAATTCCTGCAGCATCTGGGCTTGTTCTTCAGTGAGGCCTGAAGGGTAAGGAAAAACTTGCTCTGTGTTGATCTGACCCTTGAACATTCCCATGGCAAATGACTTTGACTTTGTGGCTAGAGACTTTTTTTCAGACATGGCTTGGGAAGTGGAATCAATCTTGGCGCTTGGTTTTTCCAGCACAGCCTCGGCAGTCTAGCCAGTGTAGAGTCTCACTCCAAGGACCTAGGGAGGGGGGAACGTCAAAACTGGGATCCTCTTGGACCATTGTGTGTGGGGGTCCATCTCAAAATGCTCTAGCAGAGCTTGGGGGACAGGCGAAGAGTCTGCATGGTGGAGGAACTCAAGTTGAGGAAGGAGTGCTCTAAGCCCTGGAATGTTTTCTTTGAGGGGGGGGAATGATTTTCCAAGTTCCTTCATTCCTGGGGTGGTTTCCTTCGCATCTGTATGGAAGAAAGGCTATGGTTGCTGTCGAATCTAGGGTGGCTACTTTGAATTACACTGTAGATGTTGGTACTAGTGAGGACTTTGCGGAATTGACTATCAAGCCTAGGTATGCAAGGAGGTCTTGAGAAACTGTTCCCTTGTGTTGGAGATCATGAACCAATCTTTGATATACAGGAATACGACTATTGCATGTTGTTGTAGCCAGGCCGCCACCACTGCCAGGATAGATACCATCCGGAAGTATCTTGGCCTGATAAATGCATTGACAGTCCTGAGGTCCAAAATTAGGTGAAGTCTGCCATCCTTCTTCTCTATAATGAAGTAATGGGAGAAGGATGTGGCCGCTTTGGATGGATGGGTTTGATAGCACCCTTCGGGAGTAAGGTGCAAATTTCATCCACCAGGGTTGGACATGGAGTGGTCTTTCTGAGGACAGCAACAGGGGATTTAGTCTCAAATTCAATCTTGTAGCCTATGGAGCTTATACTTAGGACCCACCTGTTGGTAGACCAAGTGTTGAAATGATATGAGAGCCTACTGCCAAAAGGAGGGGAGAGCTTGGTAGGAAGGGTAGGAGAGTCAAAAATGGCACGTTGGCTGGTTATTAGGAATTTTCTTGTAGGGTGGTCAATAACGCTGTTGTTGGTTCTTTCCTGATGTGTTGGTCAGTAAACCAAACTCTCGCAGGCATCAAAAAGGTGCAGCACTGTATGACCTTTTCATGCTGAAAAATGGTTTATGCCACAATGTTCTTGACCTAGCCAGTGTTTGAGTTTGGAACAGCAGTCTGAACCTCCTTGCTGTGGTACACATTTTATAAGTTAGCTTAAGTTTTGTATCAATGTCTTTGTGAAACAAACCATCTTCATTGAAGGGGAAGTCTTTGATAGTGGCTCTGGTCTGTGTGGAGAGGCTGGAGGACCTCAGCCATTCATGTCGGTGAAGGGAGACTGCTCCTGCTGTAGCCTTTGAAGCACAGTCTGTGACATGACAGGCTGAGTTTATTTGTTGTGCAGCTAGTGAGTGTGCCTCTGTTTGCAGAGTGCTCACCAGTCTCTTGTCCCCATCTGATCACTTGTCCAGGAGGTGTGTCATTCTTTCACAGAGGTGTTGCTGGTAAGCACCTGTGCAAGCCAAGTAATTTGCAACCCTTAGTGAAAGGGCAATTGTCGAGTAAGGATTTTTGCCCATAAGGTCAAGCTTTCTGCCCTACTTGTCAGAGGAGGAAGAATGCTGTCTTTGGAGGGATTTCAATTGTAACATGTCTACAATAATCAAATTTGGCCTGTGGTGACAGAGGAGCCAGTCAGATTCTGCAGTGATTCAATAGAGAGAGTCCACCTTCTTCATGGTTGGCAGAATTGAAGATGGTGTCATCCAAGACCATCAAGAAATCTTTAAGACCACAGGTAGCAGCTGAAGACAGGAAGTTGGAATTGGGACCTTAGTGTTTATACAGTAGTAAACTGGGTCTATCGGCTCCGCTTCTTGCTATTTCAGCTGAAGGTCCAGGGACTGAACCATCTGCAGGATCTGTTCCACAACTCCTCAAATGTCACCTGGGGAGATGATGCTTCTCATTTTTCTAGAGTTCCAGGACAGGATGGTTCTACTGGACCTGTAGAGATGATGGAGTCTTCATCTGAGTCATCTGCAGTGGAAGGGCCTGCGGAGTGGGTCGTCAGCCAGGGATGGTGCAATGAGTGGGTCTGGAGGGACTGGTGGTAGAATGTCCTGAGTTTGTGAATGGAGGAGGAAGCAGTTTCACCGGTGCTGTAGGCTGAAGCAGAGGTGGTGGAAGGTGACCGAGCAGTGGTGGAACATGAGCCACCTGATTCCTTGGGGGTAGTGGTGGGTCATGATGAGGGCAAGGGAGCTCATAGAGATGGTGGAAATATGGATCTCTGATAGGATAGTAGAAATCCCTGTAAGGATGTCAAGGGGAATGCTCATGTACAAGTGGCAGCAGGAGTGTCTGCTTGAATTCAGTGAACCATGATGGTGTCTGTCCCTCAAATGTTGATCCCATGAGTGATGGTCTCTGGACTATCTATCCCTTCAATGTCTCCCTAATGAGTGCCAGTCCCTGGAGCACCAGTCTCATAAATGTTGGTCCATTGAACAATTATCCTGTGAGTGACAGTCCCATGAGTGCTGATCCGTTGAGTGACAGTTGCTGGAGCAACAGTCTTGGGAATAGCAGGTTCTAAAGCGTTGATCCTGTGAGTGATGGTCTCAAGACCCCCTGTCCCGTGAGCTCCTATAAAGAGAGCTTGAGCAGTCTATGGAGTGGGAGGTTGAAGAATAAGATGAGTAGGATTGGCATGAGGTCGATCTTTGTAGGGAGTGAGAGCATTCTCTATCAGCCCCACGTTCTGAAAGTTCCATGTGGGTGATGCAACTGGCCTCATAAGTGACTTGAATAGGTTCCTTATGGCAGGGAAAATTTTCCAATTCAAGCTGCTCCCAGAGCATCTGTGTTGGTTGGTCCTGAGTGGTCAGGAAAGGCTGCTGCCGACTGGGGGGAGTAGAGCTCATGGTCAAATTCAATTATCTCTTCCTCTGAGATCGACCCTACTCAGACCCATACTATCTGAATGTATTCAGTGTGTGAGGTCACTCTGTCCCAAGGAGATGTCTGGATTGTGGATGCTGCCCAATCAAAGGTCTTAGTATGGAGTGTGCACGATTACGGTTCTTCCTGGCGATCCCTGATGGGCTTGGTTGGAAAGATAGCAATCAACAAAGCCTCACATCATAGGCAGGGCTTCTTCTTTTTGTGCTTCCTTTTGTCTTCCTTCTGAGGGGACGGCATCAGTGACAATCCGTGTCTGGTGTTGACCGCCAATGTCAAAGACAATCTCAGTACCTTCTAGATGGTACCAACAGACATGGACAGGTCATCTAGAAGAGAGCATTTCATGGCCACTCGAACGGGGAACCCAAGATGGTCAGGCATAGGGAGACCTCAGCTATACATAGACTATAGCAGATGGTAGTGTTGAAGGCTTGAGGGCCTGTTCATAGAGGAGTGCTTTATGTCTTGACTCTTGGTTTTTGCACGCCTGGGGAGTGAAAACTTTGCAAGGTGTACAAAACCCCACGCTGTGCCCTTCTCCCAGGCAAAGTAGGCAGTGAGAGTATACATTGCAGGTGGGTATTTTAGCACTGCAGGACAGGACCCTCTTGAAAGAGGTAGCGGACATGGATGATAACATGGCAGCCACTATGAAAATAACCAAGTCTGAACATTAAGCAGTAGAAGTCCGGTAGCTGAAGAAAAAAGATCAAACCATAAGAGACTAGAACTGTCCAAAGGGGAATCCAAAAGAGAAGTCCAAAAAAGCAGTCTGAGTCATTCAGGATAAAATAGTAACACAGATGAAAGACAGCTCAGTAAATATGTTCTTTAGATGCTGCCAGCACAATGGCCGAAAAGGAACTGAGGTACTGAGGTGGGAACCTTAGGGACAGAGCTATTAAGTGGGTGGGGTTACCACCAAAAAGACTTGCATAGCAGCTCTAGGAAGTTCTGAAAGATGCACTGCACAGGTACAGATATTCCACATGTGTGAGTCAGAGACCACAAAGAAGAAAGGAAAGAGGCTTAAAGGGAGGCACATGAAAGTGTGTTGAGTTGAGGGAGTCAAGAACAAGTGGAAAAGCTGTTAATGTGCAGGAAAAATACTTCCCAAGGATTGAGCAAGGTTGGGGGGAAATCCTACCTTTGGTGTCCTGTTGGACCCTTCTGAAGAGAACCCAGGGAGAGCTGAAGGTCTAGTTAAAACAGTGAGAGCTGTTACCCACCTCCACTATTCATTGTTTTCTCTCCTTAACTATAACGTATCGCCTCAGAATGCATCAGTAGGTAACTCGTAGCTAGATGTGTTCAGGCTATCACTTTATTTTCAGAAATCTTTATAAATCCATTAATATCTTCTGAATCTATTCTTTTCTTGCAAATACTGTTTAACATTTCCTTTTTCTATTACCTGTAATAAAATCCAATTTTCTCTTACTAAAAATGAGGTGTGTGATCAATGCTTTGGACTGCAAAAGCATTGCCATGCAATTCAACTTTGGAAACTGCAGCTAACTCAGCAAGAGCTGAGGATTTCTATCTTAACTCTCCAGGCAAAGGATGGAGGACTAATGGGAGAAACAGCCTAGAGGTAAAGGGCTCTGAAAGGGGCCTTCTCAACCAAAAGGGACCAAATACTAGATTGGTGACAAGAAGTCCCAAAGGCTGTGTCTTTGGAAATTATATCCAACTCCCAGGAACTAAGGGAAGAATATGAAAGGATCTGTTTGAGTCCCACACCTACATTTGAAGTGTAAGGCTAGAAAAAGAACTTTGGCATCTGTGCAACAAGTTTTATTAACTCTGGATACACTGCAGAGAATAGTCAGAAGAGTCACAGAGGAGTTCTTATCAGGTTTTCCAAAAAATAACAGCAGATCTTATAAACCAAAACACTTGCAGTTAATGTGATCATCAAGGTGTGGGCACCTTAAACTTTGATTAGCAGCCTATTGAACCAACACAGGAAACCACTCTTCTGTTCAGTAGATTGCAAATGTGAAGGAGTTGCATTTCAACGTCTTCACCAGGGAGAAGAAAGGGGGACAAAACCAGCATTATTTCGTTCTGGCCACTCTTGACTTTGGCTTCATTGGCCAAAGTCTGACCTGTCCATTTGCAACTCTGCCCAATAACTTTCTATGGGCACCAGCAACCACTACATTCAGGAGTTGTTTATGTAAAGAAAACTTTTTTAAAAACAGTTCCCCACCTACCATGTATCCATTCAACTGGTTTAGGCCTCTGCCCTCATCTCAATCTGCACTATGTACAAACCTGGCCTGAACTGGTTTCACTTGCTAGGAACATAAAATATGCAGCTAATAAGTGGTAAGACAAACCAAACCTTCATTAATAATAGCCAAAAAAGAGTTCTGGCATCAACAAATCATCAGAGCCCCAAAGCAAAGTTAAACTAAAATGGAACTGTGACATTTTAGAATAAAATGACACATACCCATCAAAATGAAGGTGTTCCAAGCTGCAACAGCACTCTAAACAGTATGTCACAGCTATTACTTCCATCTCATTTGTTGGATAAATGGACAGTGTGGTTATATCCAATGCATAATTTACAAAATTTTCATCTTGGCTCTCATATAAATTCTGGAAAATGTGTTTATCCATAGTCTTTTCCTTGGTCATGCTTTTCACCCATTCTAGCAATGCTTTTTTGAGTTCAGGTGAAATTTTCAACCCCAAAGTTTCTTTCAACTCTTTCATTCTTTCTGATTCATTTAAAAGACCAAAGAGGAAACGCACTGTTACTTCTAAATCAAATCTTGAAGTTTTGTAAGTTTCTAAGAGAGTCCTGACATCTGGAGTTTGGGAAGTCTGCTGTATGTCTCCTTCAAGCGCATAATATAATGCAGCAAAAAACTCCTGGAAGCTTAAATGAATGAAACTGTAGGTACAAATGCAATCAAGGTACTTCTTGAAAATATTCTCATTCAAAAAGAGAGGGAAAGAGTCTTCCTGATCTAGGTTGTACTTACTGATTTCTTCTTTATCAAACAGTATTTTCTGCTTCCAGATTCCATCTGCAGCTAACAAACACAAACTTTTCAAGCTTCTTTGCATATCTTGCTTTGGTTTGCCATGGTGAAATCTAAGTAAGCTGTATAGGTACTGCACATAGACAGCAGTGAGAGTGTTTGATCTCTGCTCAAGATCCTCTCCATTTTCAATCTGTTCTTTCATCATGGTGCAGATGATCCAGCACACAAGGGGAATTAAGCACATTGTGAAGAGGTTTGCATTTTGTTTTACAATTTGGAAAGCTTGTGTTGCTTGTTTTTTATTTTTCAAGAATTTGTGGAAAAATTCCTCCCTCTCCTCTACTGAAAATCCCAGGATCTCAACATATCGTGAGCATTCCAGGCACTGGCGGAGTTTCTCCAGGGCTGTTGGTCTTGTTGTAACAATCAGGTAGGATTTAGGGAGAACTTTTTTACGGAATAAACTGCTCAGAAGGACTCCCACCGACTCCTTCTTATAGGGATCAGTGCAAAGACAATCTTCTGGTTGATCAAAGGAAAATCTCAATTCATCAAACCCATCAATGATGAAAAGGAGTTTCTGGGGATTCCTCAATATCTCTTTAGCTGCATGCTGGTTGGGCCATGGTGGCAAAATTATTTCCATAATACTTTTCTCATCTGTACATAAGTTCATCTCTCTACAATGAATATAAAAAGCAAAATCAAACATGTCCTGAAAAAGTTGCCCACAGGCCCAGTCAAACATGATTTTTCTAGCTGTCATTGTTTTTCCAATTCCTGCAGCTCCTTGTAGCACAACAACTTTTGGGATAAGATCATATTCATCAGACTTGAAGAGATCTTCAATGGCGATAGAAGAACTGTCTCTCTTCTCCATGATTTCCGTATGCCTCCCACCTGAAGCCATGATTTCATATTCTCTTTCCTTTTCAGGCCGATGATAATCAATTATAATTAGCTTTGAATACCTCTGGTTTAGATGCACATATTCACCAGGAAGAGAATTAGGGTCTTTCATTGTTTGAAATTTTGTTTTAATGTGGTTTCTATAATCTGTGAGGAAAAAGACAGAAATGCTGGAAACATATTATGAGTCAACAACAGCAAGAACAACAAATAAATACTTTAATGAACAGGTTGTAATACTTTCATTTTTGCACTTACAAACTGAAATAGTCTGGCGGCATACCTAGCAGACGCATTCATGAAGGATGCCTTAAGTGCCTATCTGTGTTTTTCCTTGCTTATTCCTCCCTTACTTCAGAAGTGGAAAGGAACATGAGGAACATGAGAAGAGCAAGGCTTCTCTTCACTTCCTCTCTCAACTCTGTGTAATCTTCCAAATTGCACTCTGCCCCAGAGCAGAAATTACAAGGAGAGGGGGAAGAGAAGTGACCTGTAAATATATTTTAAAAGACAAACTGGCATCTTACAAATTAAGTTCTGGTAAGCAGAAATAGATTTCTGTGTCCTTTTGGTGAACACAAGATTTATATTCTCAGATTGGAAAAACAAGTGTTCACCCAATATTATTCAATGGACTAAGGGCCCCACAATCTTCTCGGCATTTGAAGATGTGGCATATACATGTCAACTGCCTATGGATAATATTTGGGTATCTGAACCTTTTTCCTTGAAATATACGGTATGCAAAGTTTGCATGTCCTTCCATAACTTTAATTTAGCTGTTACTCTTGCACCATCAACAATCTGGATTCTGTAGAATTCCAGAGTATTCTGGGGTGGGGGAATGGCAGCATCCACGGGTGCTCCAAATATCCCTAAAATCATCCACCAGTTTTGAGGAACCTGAGGCTTCTTATCTCCCAGTTTGGGGATGACATTTCTTAGGGTGCATCTAGACAGGAGGAAATACTGCATGGCAATGTGCATTACTAGCAATTCACAGAACCTCTCTTTTGTCTCCATGAGTTTTTGGCACCAAAAACTGTCTGCGAAGCTATTTGCATTGATGTTCACATGAAGCCATGCCCATGATTCAAGATGGCAACTGTGAATACAGGGTGCTACTATTCCCACCAATGTCATCATCACTACACAGTCTTTTAAAAACTTTTTAGTAAATGGGCGGAACGGAGACCTTTTGCTTTTTTAAAAAAGAAAAATTCCCTCAGCGTGGCAAAAATTTGCACACTTGTTCCTCTGGAATGCCAAAATGCTGCTTCTGGATTCAGCTGCTGGAAAGTCCGCCCCCTTTTGCACGATGGACCAATCAGCTGTCTATTTCCTCCTTTGCCAAGAGTGCACAGCACTGAGAATTGGTTGGCCAAACGACAAGTAATGCGCAATCCCCCTTGCAGTATTTAAAATCTTTGCAGAAAACCGTGAGCCTCTTCTTGTGCAGTATATGGCTTTTTTGCCCCCCTCCTTCTGAATAACACAAACCTCCTGCACAACTCATTTAGGCAAAAGGTATTCTTAGCAAATTCTATGAGAATTATTTTCACCGTCTAGACACTGTCTTAGATGACAATTTTGAACTAAGGATTTGGTAGTCATTGAAGTGAATTTAGGTGGTTTAACCTGCAATATATTGATGGAGCCAACAGTAGCTGGTGTGGAGAAAAGGCATCTCCAATACTATCACTAGAAATATTTTCTGTACCAGCCCTTCTTAGGTTTGGTTGACTGAAAAGCACCAGTTCCACATTTATTCAGTCTAAACCCTATAAACCTAAAGAATTACTTCATGTAAATTGGTTATCACCAGAATTACTCCTACCCGATATTGCAGGTACTTGGTGAGGACCGAAATCTGAAAGGAAAAGAGGACTGAATTTAGTGAAACATATTCATAAGCTGCAAAATACAGGAAATTAGCAATATCTAATTTATCCAGCACTTCTGCTTTCACAATCTTCACAAAATATTCAATAAGGAGTAGGTGAGGGGGAGGACAGGACACTAACTCAGGACATGCATCTCTGTACACATCTGCAATAGCAACAGCATTTATATTTCTGTACCACTTATCAGTACTAAGCACTCCCTAAGCAGTTTACAATGTGTTAGCTAATTGCCCCCAACAAGCTGGGTACTCCTTTTACCATCTTAAGGAAGGATGAAAGGCTGAGTCAACCTGGAGCCCAAACTCACAACGTTGTGGCTGCAGTACCAGCACTTAACCACTGCGCCACCAGGGCTCCATCAAACATCTGTCAAAACACCTGTCAAAACAGAAGTCTTTAGTTGTCTGTCAAAAGAAAATAGGGAGGGTGCCATTCTAATATAAATGACTGGGACAAGCAGGGGGAAATTTCTCTTGTACTAGAGGAACTTTCCCCCTCTGTAACCCTAGCTCTAGTCTCCAGGGGACAGGGTGCTCTCTCTCTTGGAGAGCTGGTCCAGAAACCAGCACATGTTATGAAATCCATAAGAAGTTTGGTTCAGGCAGTGGAGTGTACGCATAAGCTTTCCAGGAATAAGGGACAAGAAAGTCCAGACTGGAACTTTTTCATAAACAGGGCACAGATATAAAAAGGATGGCAGATTGTGATTCACAGAGTTTTGTCAGAAAAGGTGGGGGGGGATGAGTAAAAAAGGTTGACTAGAAGAGAAGAAATGTTGCAGATCGATGTGCATCCTCACCAATTTGCAGCATGTGCATTTGTTTCCATAGTTTTTTTGGCAAAATTTAGTACATGCAAAGCTATCCATGTTTGAAGTATACATGGAGCCATGCCTGTGAATCAAGATGGCAGCCGACAGCATAGTGAGTTATTACTATCCTCACTATTATTGCTGCTGCACAGTATATAAACAGTATATTAACTTATAAAGCAAAGGCACACAAGAGCAATCTTCTGCATATAAACAGCTATTTGGTCACCTCAGCGCAATGAAGAAGTGCACACTTGATTGTATGAAACATCCAAATAGCACTTCCAGACTGTTTGCTGCTGGAAAGCCCACTCCACCCACACATCTGACCAACTTGCTGTCATCTTCCACGTTTGCCAGTAATGTACAGCAATGTGAATCAAATGTCCAAACAAGCAATAAAGTGCAAGACTCCGCAGTATTTTAAAAAAAACTTCGTAACAATATTTGAAGTCTTAAATATTAATATAAGAGATAATGCAAAACTTCAAGGGATCAAAATTAAAGGAGTCTCTCTCTCTCTCTCTCTCTCTCTGGCTTTTCTTTGCAAATGAAGATTCAGGAAGGACTCATTCCGCGCTTTCTGCAAGCGCGCTGATGACTGAAAAGGCCAATCTGAGATAAACAAGTCCGGTTGCAGAAAACACAGCAGAAGGTCTCCTTGGGTGATGTTTCCGGGTTGTGATTCTTTCTGCGTTGTTGTTTCTCTTCAAGACTTGTTCGGCGTGAGTTCTCAAATAAGGCTGCAGCCTTGTGGATAGTGCGTCTCCATGCCTCCTGATGTGAGGCCAGGGCGGACAATTGTTGGTGATCAATTTGGCCAAGCCTGAGATGTTGTTTCAGGGAGTCCTTGTATCGCTTTTTTGGAGCACCCCTCTTACGCTGACCCGTGGTGAGTTCACTGTAGAGTATTATTTTTGGGAGGCGATGGTCCTCCATCCTAGAAACGTGCCCTGCCCAGCGCAACTGTGTTCTCAATATCATGCATGGCCTCAATGCTGATGATCCCTGCTTGCTAAAGGACAGGAAATAATGCGATCAGTGTCCTGTTGGCAAGGTTTCAAGTTTGGGGGCAATGGATTTTTAATCATAAAACCTACTCATGTTATATTCAATAGATATAATTTAGGATCCATGACAAATTGAACATTGAAGATTTTTTGAATTATTTTATGGACTTTCATCCAGAATTTTTTTAAATTTCTAGAGATAGGAGGAAAAAGGGAGATAAAGGGGGAAAAAAGTCAAAAAGGATATCTTGATCGGATGGAACTAAAGGAAGTAAAAAGGATGGATGAAAAGAAGGAAGGTATTGCAAGTGAGATGGTGAGAGTAAGTTTTGGGAAAGTATGGATGGGATGGGTGGGATAGAAGAAAAAGAGAATGGATGGAGAGGTAGGAGAAGGGAAGAGTTAAGAGAAGGTAATGAAGAGTTAAGATGGAGGTAAAGAGGAGGTAATGAAAGATTAGGATGATTGAAAGACTAGGACAGTTGTAAAGTGATGATTGTAAAGTGTAAATTAAATTGAATGAATGTGTATATATATAAATGCAATGTAACGTAAATGTAATGCAGTTTAAGATTGTCTATCTTTTGAAGCACAAATAAAACATATATATTTTAAAAAAAAAAAAACTACTCATGAAAGATGTTTTTCGGTTTTGGTTCGCCAGACCAGTAAAGTGTGTAGCCGGCGCCGTGTGCTTTAAGGCTGCCTTCCTCATGGAGCCGAACTTCACTAAAAGCAGCAATGTCAATATTAAGTCATGATAATTCATGGGCTATTAGAGCAGAACGACGCTCAGGCCATCCACTATCTGCAGAGTCTCGCATGGTTCTGATGTTCCAGCATGCAAGCATCAGTTTATTTATACCTTTGGAGGCCGGTGTGTGCCTTTGTTTCTTTGCCTTGGTTTGACCGTGGCTAGCCAACCAGGTATATGGGGATGAGCTTTCATTAGGCCACCTTTTCTAGGCCCCTCTCCATATGGAGCAAGCAGTGCTCTACTTAAAAAAGTCTGCTTGGTCATTCAGGATGCTGCCGAACAAGACTGTCATCTCCCGGGTCAGCCTCGAGCGACCAAAGTCCTGAACCGCCTGCATGCAGGGTTGGGTCTGTGGCTTCCAGTGCATCTTTACACCTGCCGTTTCGTCCCTCGCCTATCGCTACAGGGCTTTTTCAGAATTGGATTTGTCCTTCAAGCCCGTGCAATGGATTTTTCTGGTGGAGCGCAGTGTGCACAGAACTGGCCTCACCCTTTAAACCAAAGTTTCATCTGCTGTGGCCTTGCAAGCATAGACAGTAGCAGTGAGGTCCTCGGGTCATAGGTTTGATTAGAGTTTCCTTCTCTTAGATGGTTGACCTTACAGGGTTGGATGAGCACCATCTGCCCGGGTTTGGGATTAGAGTTTTCCTTCTCCTAGGATGATTGCCATAAGGCTAGAGAGCCCATCCTGTCCTTTGACGCTCTTTGTCAGACCCTTCGGTTTTGACCTGTCTGGCATGGGAGGCCCTACCAGTGGCTATTATGCCACCGCCAGCATAGCTCAAAACATCATTAGGGTACGCAAGCCTCTCTCCCATGACAAGGGGGCATCAATGGAGATAATATTGATTTTGAATACTGGGAGGATGCTTGGGAGAAGACAGATTAAATTCACCTGCTGTCAAGATTTGAAGGAAAACTTCCTAAAAATAATTCATAGATGGTACATGATGCCTGCAAAAATAGATACCATTAAAGAAATGCTACAGATTAATTATCTGATGAGGCTGGAAGTCTTGTATCCTCTGGATATGACAAATATATTAAACAAAGAGGATGAAAGGAAGCAGTGGAAAAATATATTATATATGATTTTGGCAACAAGAATAATCCTGGCATGCATTTGGAAGACTGAGGAAGTACCAAATATAGAAGACTGGTATTTGGAGTTAGCAGATATGATTGAAATTGACAGATGAACCTCAAATATAAAGGACAATTCTATAGAAAAGATGAAAAGTAATTAGTAATTACATTGAAGTCTTTAAAATGTTATATAGGCAATTTATGAATAGCATAACAGATCTTTATAATTCACACCGTGCTACTGTGATTGGTCAGATGGAGGAATAGTCAGGCAAGCTTTTTCTTTTTTTGTTATTGTTTATTTTTATATTTGTAATAAATAAATATATTTGTTATATTTTTATATTTGTTTCATATTTAAATATGAAAGTTTTAAAAATCTGGACAGACATAGGGAAGTCAAATGGTATAAGAAGCTACTTTTAGATTATAGTTTTGATAGAAAAAGTTTTTCTTTTTTCTTTTGATAGAAAAAGTGTTTCTTTTTTTTTTTCCTATGGTGATTTGCAAGTATATTTATTAAAATGACAGCAGCAGCAGCAGCAACAGGAACAAGAACACTTCAGGAAAAGCTTCAAAGGCTCTTCCTGTGCAGTATATTGAGTCCCTCCCACTTTCTGAATACCGTGACTCTTGTCCGCACGTCGTTTGGACAAAAAGTATTATCAGCAAATTGTATGACCATTATTTTTGTTGTCTAGACAACCCCAATGACAGTGCACAGAGGAGAATGAGTAGCTCTGGAAGCTGATTAGCTGTGGACAAAACAGATATATATATATATATATATATATATATATACAGAAGGTCTGCTGAGAAAAAAAGAAGAGAAAGGTTTAGGATGAAGTCCCCTGGTTAAGGATAAATCAAAACAAAGCAGGCATTCCAAGGTTCTACCAGGCTGGATAGTAGAAGGCAAGGTTGCAATGGCAGCAACCCAAACCAGGCAATTCATGCTGGAAAAACCTTATGAGTCCAGCTTAGGACTTCTCACAGCTGCCATGACAACCACAGAGCAGTCTCAACATGGCATCAGTCTAACACATGCGGCAGAGCATGCTGTGGAGCTGGTCTTTTCATCTGAGTGGGAGACTGTAAGTCTGAAATTGGGGAGAGGTCTCTTGTGACCTTTTTGTTGTGATTAAACCATTTCCTGGTGAAGCAGAGATTGGAAGTAGCCATTGGACTCTGTAGGGGTGGTGGGCCTCTTATGATGGCCCCAAGGGCTTAGGAACCCAAGGGATGCCTGAATGGGCTTGCAGAGTAGCCAGTTCAGACAGTGCTCCTGTCAAGCTCCTTGTCTTCATCTGGCACAATAAAGTAGAATGGGCTATGCAAAAGAAAGAAAGAAAGATCCCCCAACAGAACCCATGTATGAAAGAGAGATGTCTCAGGATGCTACAGAGTGAAGATCCCTTATTAAAACGCTCAATGGGTTTTGGTCTATTTTGAGAGTGGCAGCTATACAATATAAAGAATAACACATAAATACATATATATAAAATCATAAAATGCAATGTTATTCAAAGAATTGTACACTGCAATACAACCTGTACATACCTACACAAAGAAAACAGTCTGCAGAAACATTGGATAAAATAGTCTGTTACAGCTAACAGTAAGCAAATAAAATAAATGAATGGAAGCCAATCAGTTTTATTCTGTCTGTCAAAGGACATTTCTATCTGGACTTGAGTAGGCTCAAAGAAGGAGAGGGATTTTTTCATGACACAATTCCACAATCTCATCATTTATTTTAATATTAATACTACTGTGCCTTACCGACATTAAAAAAAATCAAACAGTTTCTCCCAAGTGAGTTGAGTTTTAATATTACAAGAAAGGCAACCACAGAAGATGGAAGTTGCAGTCCAACATATGGAAGGCCACATGCAACAGCATGATAGTTGTTTTCCTAGGAGGCATCCTAGGTGTCAGTTATACAACAGTTTTTATTACAGGGAGAAATGGGATTTCCTGAACCCGAGTTTGTCCCTTGTTGTTTACACGATTTATCCCTGGATGAACAATATCCTGGGATTGTTGTTTACCCGGCAACCTTTTCCGTGACAAAAACAAGACCCTGAGACATTAGTATCCCATGGTTTTTTTTTTTTTGTTTACATGGGAAAAGATTCCAGAATTATTATTTTTTAGCTGTCAGTCAAGGATGTGATTACTCGTTTTTTCACAACCTCGGTGACGTATTTCCTGTGGAGTTTCCCACCACGAGTGATGCTATTGGCTGCCACAAATGTTTGCTCAAGCTTTTGCATTGGTCAGAGAAGGAAGGCGAAGGCAACCCCCTCTGCAAAATTCCTGTAAAAAAAAAATCCCCTGGTGGGCTTGCCTTAAGGTCTCCAGCTCTGTCTACATGGCTGTAAATCTACAGGGGTTACTACAAAATAAAACTTGTTTGTCTTTAAGAACCCACAAGAATCACTCTTGAAAACCAGGAGCTGTAGGCTAAATTTCAAAGGAAGGAACTTTTAAAGCCACCTAGGCAGCTTGAAGGCGTGCGCGCACACACAAGCACACACACATGACTGCCTGCCTTGCTTTCAGCTGAGAGGGAAAAGAGTGGTTTGCAATCTACTGAGGGACACACACACACCTGTGCACACCTGGAGGGAAGATGAGGAGGGGAAAAGAAGCCAAGAGGTTGACAGTGAGAGAAGCCATTAAAAAAATACATGTCCCTTTAAAAGGAAGATTGATGGCACAGGTGAACGGAGCCCCAAGCTTGGCAGTAAGAGAATCCATTTTAAAACACAAGCCTTCGTGTAGGGGACGGGGAGGGTGACTGACCCCTCCTTTTCTGAACTCTGGGCCCGCCCCTGGCCACCTCAATTTCTGGCCATCACCTACTCCTGAGATACTTTGTTCCGACCTGTTTACATATCCGATTTTCCACAACCTCCCGAGACTTTTTTTAAAACACCGGACAAACTGCAGGATGGAAAATTCCACAGGTTGAGGGATAAAAGGTGCCCCCCCCTTGTGAAAAGCTTGAGACCATCACACAGGACGTGTGAACTATCAAGGATCAACATGAATTCGTCTCACTACATTTTTATCATGTAAACGGTGCCCTAGACATCTTTGGGCTGGACTCCTGTTGGAAGTACTTCACCATGGCTTGTTTCTTATAACAGTCACAACCCTCAGCCAACTAGGCTCTCTTTGTATGAGGAAGACCTCTCTTGTCAGTCCTGGACACATAGGTGCCTCATCCATACATAGCATACGGCAGGGACATACTATCCATGCCACTGGGACAAAGCATGAAAGAGGACACAGGAATACCATCTGAACTCTGAGGCCATTACTGTGGCTGTCATCAAATGTTTTTCACAGAAATGTTTAGACTGGAGAGTGCATATTTCTCTGTAGGTAAAACCTTTTGGGAGCTGTGAAAGAGGCTAAGGTAATTTTTATAAGCCTGACAGAATTTTCCAAGGGGTCTCCCCAAAGCTACTGACATCATGTACAGCAGGGGTGGGAAACATATGCCCCAAGCCCAATGGAAGAAATCGATGACTCCCTCACTACTTGGTATGCTGGGTAGGGCTGCTGGGATTTGCAGTCCAATAACATCTGGAGAGCTGTACAGTTTGCACCCCTGATGGGCAGAAACAAAGGGTAAAGAAGGACAATCGATAGGCATGACCCCATCCCCTGGGGAACAGAGAGGACCATGGGGGTGGGGGAGTCAGTGAAGATCACCTCTTCTCTTTCTCAGTCAGCAGGAAAGCTCCACTGGCTTAAAAGCTTTATAATGATAGGGGAGCTCTTCCATCCACAGGAGGTTTTTACTGAATCCTATCCAACATATTTTGCTTCAACTTGGCTTCTTATTTTATGCTGGAATGGCAATGATGTGGGGAGACACACTAGCTCAGCGGTAGGCCACATGCTTTTCATAAAGCAGGCTGATGGTTCAGTCTCCAGCATCTCCAGAGAACTAATGGAGAACTATACAGTCAAAGTGACTAGAAACAAACCATTAGTCTTAGCCCCAACAGGGCTAAGGGGATGTGTTCATCTCCTTGTGTTTGTCTGCACGTGATCCTAGAACATGAGGGGTTGGGGTGGTAAATACTCCATAATACTGCCAGGTTCCTTACCGTTCTGTGTTTCTTCTTTGAGTTTGGTAGCAACATCTCTCACATTAATCTTTTCAAGGACATGAATGCATATCTGTGATGCTCTGTCTTCTCCATAAAAGCCACACATGAGATCTACAACACATTGTTTATCAGCTTTCTCTAATTTCCCCATGGGAATTTTCCTTTGTCCATCACAGTCAGTGGTGGCAGGAAGCATCCATTTAAAACGTCTGAACTGATCTTCAAGGAGGTCATCCAAGGCATTACAGAGGGCTTCTCTCACAGTTTTATTCATACTTATTACTATAAAATACACATAATCTGAAATATATAAAAGAGAAGGTTTAACCAGTACAGTTCACTGAGAAAACATTTTGTTCTATCTATCTATATAATTCTCTTGAGTATGTTGCCTTTCCCATTGTGCTGACTGGCTGCCCAGGAAACATACCTAACCAATAACCACCCACATGCAAATTCCCTCTTTGCCTCACAATCTACTCCTGCCACTCAATCTGTGGCCCAGATTGGCACCCAGATAGTCAACTGACGGTGGTGGTGGCAGACCACCTGTGATGAGACCAAGGCTGTCAACTAGCTGGTGGGGCCGCTGTGGTGGGGCCCAGGCAGTCAACTTGCAGTGGTGATGGGCCACCTGCAACAGGACCCAGGCAGTCAACTGGCGGCTGCCACAGCTGCGACAATGGCAGTGCAACAGAGCAAGTCATCCTCAGCAATTCTGGGAAAAGTGTGGAACACTGAGAAGGGGGAGCAGAGAAATTTAAAAATCCACCGGCCTACCTTACAGGGTCATTGTGAAGTCTACCGGACATATTTGAGGGAGTTTTTCAATGGCATATGTTACGCTGGGTATAGCTAGTAATTATATATTATTTTTATTATTTTACTCATTTATATTCTGGCTTTTTCTCAACAATGGGTCTCAAGGTGGCTTACAAATTATTAAAAATAGTGCAGATAAAACATTAAAAAACATCAGTAAATACAAACACACACAAAATGAAAAATAAACAATCTGCATAAAGTTTAAAATCCATTAAAAAGACAGAATATAAAAAGCCAACAAAAAAGCACACCATTAAAAGCTTTCTCCACCCCATCAGTTCATAAAAGCTTGATAGAGTAGAAACGTTTTCACTTGCAGGCAGAAAGACAGCAAGGAGGGAGCCATTCTAGCCTCCCAAGGAAGGGAGTTCAAACGTTGGGAGAAGCCACCCAGAAGGCCCTATCCTGTGTTCTCACAAGATGAGCCTGGGAAGGTAGTGGGACAGAGAGAAGGGTCTCTCCTGAAGATCTTAGAGCTAGGACAGGCTCATATTGGGAGGCTTGGTTCTTCAAACAGCCTAGATGTGAACCATTCCCCTAAACCAGATAGGAAACCAGTGCAGCTGTTGCAACAAGGGAGGTTTATGCTTTCTGTAGCCAACAAAGGCATGTGTTACCATAAGAAGATCACACCTCTCCAGTAACAGGAGCAGCCATCACACTAGCTTTAACAAATGCACTCCTGCTCACTGCTAAAATCTAGGCCTCCAGGCTCAGGGCTGAATTCAGGAGTACCTCCAAACTGTGAACCTTCAGAAAGTGTGCAGCTCTACTTAGCACAGGATGACTCCCTATTCCAAGATTTGCCTTTCAGCTGATCAGGACCACCTCTTTTCTGCCTGGATTAATCTTCAGTTTGTTTGGCCTCATCCAGCCACTTACAGGTTCTAGGCACTGAAATAGTTTCCTTGGAATTAAGTGGAAAGGAATAACAGAGCATGGTATCATCCGCACACTGGTAACACCTGACTCCTGTAAGGTGGAGGCAGGAACAGGAAAGATATCCTTAAAAATTCCCAGCTACACTGCCTCCAATACTGGATTTCAAACACCTTATTTGAGGTTGGACTAAATGACCTCTCGGGGTAGCTTCCAACACCCTGATGCAAGTTCTCTCTCTCTCTCTCTCTGTCTCTCCCTCCTTTCAAAGTTAAGCTTAAATGTGTCTTTCTCTGCAGAACTATAACCACAAGGCAAAACACAAGAGCTTTGCTAGCTTGGAAGAGGAAGTAGCTAGCCTGACCGCATAAAATGGCAGGAAGCATAGGCTTGTTTCAATTTGACTATGTGTCTATACCATAAGATGTTCCGAGAGACAGGTGCACAAATAGGTCAGGCCATTCTCTAAGCATGCACATGGAGCAGATCATTAAAACTACCAGCTTGGTAGATGAAGGGAACGCTGCGGATATCGCATACCTTGATTTCAGTAAGGCCTTGACAAGGTTTGGTGACATTCTTGCAAACAAGCTTGTAAAATGTGGGCTAGACAAGTTAACTGATAAATGGATTTGTAATTGGTTGACCAGCTGAACCCAAAGGGTGCTCAGCAGTGGCTCCTCTTCATCTTGGAAAGATGTGACCAGTGGGGTGCCACAGGGTTCTGTCCTGGGCCCAGTGCTTTTCAACACCTTTATCAATGACTTGGATGATGGAATAGAGAGCATGCTTATCAAATTTGCAGATGACACCAAATTAGGAGGAGTAGCTAATACCCTAGAGGACAGGATCAAAATTCAAAATTACCTGAATAGACTAGAAAGCTGAGGCAAAGCTAACAAAATGAAATTCAATACGGAGAAATGTAAGGTACTGCACTTAGGGCAGAAAAACAAAATGCATAGATATAGGATGGGGGAGACCTGGCTGAATGAGACTACGTGCGAAAGGGATCTAGGAGTCCTAGTAGACCACAAGTTGAATATGAATCAACAGTGTGATGCGGCAGCTAAAAAGGCCAATGCGATTTTGGGCTGCATCAATAGAAGTATAGTGTCTAGATCAAGAGAAGTAATAGTACCACTCTATTCTGCCTTGGTCAGGCCTCACCTGGCGTACTGTGTCCAGTTCTGGGCACCACAATTCAAAAAGGACATTGACCAATTGGAGCATATCCAGAGGAGGGCAACTAAAATGGTGAAAGGTCTGGAAACGATGCCTTATGAGGAGAGACTTAGGGAGCTGGGTATGTTTAGCCTAGAAAAAAAGACAGTTAAGGGATGATATGGTAGCCCTATTTAAGTATTTAAAGGGGTGTCACACTGAGGATGGAGCAGGCTTGTTTTCTACTGCTCCAGAGACTAGAACATGGAACCATGGATGCAAGCTCCAGGAACAGAGATTCCACCTAAACATTAGGAGGAACTTTTTGACAGTAAGAGCTGTTCGGCAGTGGAACACACTCCCTCGGAGCGTGGTGGGGTCTCCTTCCTTGGAGGTCTTTAAACAGAGGCTGGATGGCCATCTGTCAGGGATGCTTTGATTGTGATTTCCTGCATGGCATGAGATTGGACTGGATGGCCCTTGTGGTCTCTTCCAACTCTACAATTCTATGATTCTATGATTCTAGCCTTCAAATATCCCTAGCTGAGATATGCAGTGCACTCTCCCCCTGGTGAGCCCCACACTCACAACAGCATCAGCCCAACAAACTCTCTGGGGTTAAAGAAGTATAATTCAACAGCCACAAGCTCACCTTATGCTCTCTCTTCCATCACACCCCCGCCAAACACCCCTGTTGGCCTCAATCCTGTTCGTCTCACTCCTGTACGCCTTGCTCCAAGGACTGGAGCTGCAACAATATAGAGGGCTAGCGGCTGCTAGGTCCTCCCCCTGTCTCATATCGAATTGAATTCCACCATGTGAATACAGCTCACTATGACAAAACCCCTCTCCAGATTGGGCCCAAAATTCCAACCCAAGGGCTTATGTCACCTTGCCCATTACTCTCAGGATCCCTTCCTGGAGTCAGGCCTCAGGTTGACCTCTATACTGGACAAGTCGCTGTGTTCATCAGTGGGTTCAGTCTGATCCTCAGATGCAATAAAGGAGACTATAATAGCACTCTGTCATTGAATCTGAGGAAGTGCATTGCTAATCCACAAAAACTCATACTAAAAATATAAATCAGTTTTAAAGGTGCTGCTAGATTTCTTTTTTCTCACCTCCCTTTTCTTCTGATGCTACACCACAGTAACACAGTGATTTCTTCAAAAAGCCCATTTCAACTTGCCTTGAAGCAGGAAGTTTCAAGGAAAGAGCTTCCTGAAGCAGGCGGGAGGGCGGAAGGTGGAGAAGGAAAGTTTAGCTGTTCAAATAAATTCCTACTTTAGGGGAATGTAGCTGTCTACTCAGGAGTCAGCCCTAATCATTTCAATGGAACTTACTAGAGGGTAAATGCATATTATATGTGTGTCTACTTAGAAGGAAGCCACATGCCCTCTGCCTCTTCCTTCACATGCTGACTGCTGTAACAAATGGAGAAAAAGCCTAATTGTAACAGTGGACATCTTCCCTAAAGAAGGAAGAAAAGTGTTGAACAGCAACCCAGGGAGGGAGGGAGCTATGGCAGGAAGATCCTGGAGGAGGTGCTGCTGTTTCTGCATAACAGCTCCTGTGAGCTGCACCCATACATCTAAGCCAGAAAAGGCTGACAGAGGGTAGGGGGGTGGCAGCAAAAAGTCTGAGAATAAAGCCACACATCACATCACACCACACAGGAAGCAAAAACAATAGTGCTGGTTTGGGACTATAGGAAAACACATGTTACAAATGAAGTGCAAGCTGATGGATTACTTATTGCTAGTTCTTATAATGCTACAGGACAGCCAGCATGCTGTGGTGGTTTGAGTGTTGGACGACAACTCTGGAGACCAGGGCTCAAATCTCCACTCAGCCACAAAAACCTACTGGATGGTCTTGGCAAGTCACACTCTCTCCACCTCAGAGGAAGGCAAAGGCAAACCCCTCTGAACAAATCTTGCCACGAAAGCCCCACGATAGGTTTGTCTGAAACAACTTGAAGGCAAACAACAACAACAACAACAACAACAACTGTAGTGCTATGAAAAACAAGGGACTGGTCACTCATTATTCCTACTGACTGCATGTATCGTCTAGAAACGCAGAAGGACCCGTGAACTATCTGGTACAGTTAGCACAATTTTCACCCTGTCTGGAGTCATCCTTTGTTTTCTTTTATATTTCCAGGTGTGTGTGTGTGTGTGTGTGTGTGCGAGCGTGCGTATGTGCACACACTTAGAAGTGCCTGCAATTGAAACTGGGATAGTGCTACTCTGGCTACGAAAGGAGATGTGGAGGAAGGTAGGTTCTGCCTCTCCAAACTGGTATTTTCTTTTTGAAAAAAAGGGGCTCTAAAATTGTCAAAACTGAATTACCCGGTCTGTCATCAAACTGTGGAACTCATGGCTGGTCACAGTTATTGAGTTTTGTATTCGCATTCCTATCATACCTTTCCTCCAATGACTTCAAGGGGGTGAACACGACTCTTCTCTATTTTTTCTCCACAACAGTTCTGTAAGTTAGTCAGGCTGTGAGAATGCCTGGTCTAAAGTCACTCAGTGAGTTTAGTGGCTCATTGAGGACTTGAATGCGGATCTCTCAAGTCCCAATGCAACACTCTAAACCTCTAAAAATGTTTCTTCCCTGTTTTGATCCAAAACTTACAAAAATAGAATTCATTTTCAAAATAAGCTCTGAACAATAATGTGCAATGAAAGCCCTTCTCCAACTTTTGGGGTTGTAACAGAATCAAGCAGAATAAGGCACAAATGATCTGAGGGACTAGAAACGTAACTTTTTAAAACAAGCAAAAATAACAAGGCGCTTTTTTCTTCACTTCATACATTCCCTTCCCCACATTTTCTCTATTCCTTTGCCCACAAAAATACTGCAAAACTTTTAAGCTCTTTTCCCCACAGCAGCAGTCTTAGCTTGACTCACATCATCTGAGCGAATGCTGAGTGCTTTTTGCTCACCTCTGTCTAAGGCTTTGTCACCCTCACGACCCCTTCACTGTGCTTTCTTCTCAGTGTGAAACAACATTTCATGAAGGCTGAAATCACTTCCCTTTTAAAAGGAATAAACTTTTAAAATGAATCAACACTGAAAGAGAAAACAACAATATGTTAAAATCCTTTGAATAGGGAACTCCACTGTAACTGCTCACATTGAATTGTTTAGACGTTCTGATAGATTCACCGTCCTAGAGTGAAGAAAGGGCACCGAATGTTACTTATAAGCTGAACTTTGGAACAATTGGAGACAATGTGTTTGCCAAAGGCACAATAAAGAACAGTTTCATTTAAAAAAAAAAAAACTGAATGTGGCTCTCCCTTGTTTCCACCCTTTATTTCTTTCCTCTGTCCTCCTCTACCTGTAAAAACAATGAAGAGTTTTTGTGGTCCTTTAAAGACTAACTGCAACATGTTTTTAGGTGGTGGTGTAGCTATGGGGTATGTGTGAAATGAGGGCATTGTTCTTACAAAAAATAACTTTCATTATGCATATACGCCAGTTATTCACAAACTGTAACTGCATTTCCACCTACAGCTGTAAACAGTCACTTTGCAATTAAACTTGTACATTTGCCAAAGCAGAAAGTATATAGGCTGCTTGTGGTGAACACTGTCTTCTATGGCAGAACTGGCTGTGGTTCCAGGTGTCTCCAAGAGTCATTGGTGCCAAACACTGGCACACTTTCTCTCTCTCTGGCTTTTCTTCGCAAACGAAGATTCAGGAAGGACTCATCCCGCGCTTTCTGCAAGCACACTAATGACTAAAAAGGCCAATCCGAGATAAACAAGTCCGGTTGCAGAAAGCACAGCAGAAGATCTCCTTGGGTGATGTTTCCGGGTTGTGATTCTTTCTTCGTTGTTGTTTCTCTTCAAAACTTGTTCAGCGTGAGTTCTCAAATAAGGCTGCAGCATTGTGGATAGTGTGTCTCCATGCCTCCCAATGTGAGGCCAGTGTGGACCATTGTTGGTGATCAGTTTGGCCGAGCCTGAGATGTTGTTTCAGGGAGTCCTTGTATCACTTTTTTGGAGCGCCCCTCTTACACTGACCCGTATCAAGTTCACCATAGAGTACTATTTTTGGGAGGAGATGGTCCTCCACCCTAGAAACGTGCCCTGCCCAGCACAGCTGTGTTCTCAATATCATGGCCTCAATGCTGGTGATCCCTGCTTGCTCAAGGACAGCAACATTGTCACATAGTCAGTCCAGTGTATATTAAGAATAATAGAATAATAGAATTGTAGAGCTGATTGTGTGTATACAGCGCTGATGAAAGCGTTCGAGGAGTCGTAAGTGGTGGCGATAGGTGACCCATGTTTCAGACTCATAAAGGAGAATAGACAGTACAATGGCTCTATACATACTGATTTTTGTGCTTCGCCTCAGGTGTTTATTACTCCAGACTCTTTTGTATAGTCTTCCAAATGCGCTATATGCCTTTGCTAATCTGTGATGGATCTGTTTGTCAATCTTGGCATCTGAGGAGATGATGCTTCCCAGGTAGGTGAACGGACTTAAGCACAAAGTTGCCGGTGGCAAAAATGTGGGGATGATGGTGTTCGTCCTGTGGTGATAGAATAAAGTGCTATCAGCTTGCTGATAATACTCAGCTGCAGAATGGGATGTTTCAGTGCAGCCAGTTCAGCACAGCCATTTCAGTGCAGAGCAGTTCTGCTTGTGTTATAATCAATCATCAATAATTATCAATAATATCAATTGATAATTGATAATAACCCTTACCTTAACCCTAACCCTTACCCAAATCGTTTTACAGGATAATCCCAACCAATCAGAAATGGTTTTGATTGCATTTTCTTTATAAAATTATCAATTATCACTTGATACACAAGTAAAACTGCACCACACTGAAACAGCTATGATGAACTGGCCATACTGAAACATCCTAAACCCCCTGAGCTCTACTTCTCATTTTACATATACTAAAATATGTATAATAATGCATAAGGAGAAAAAGGATGTCTGTGCACGAAACTGAAATTTCCATTACAGCTTAGGCTTCAAAATTTTAAAAGCATGAAAAGAAAAAAAAGATGAAAAATAATTCATAAAGTATAATTTTATAATTCACTGTGGGGATAATGGGTGGCCTTCAGAGATCTAGGGTGGAAAATGCTGTATTCTTAATCATGTTATATAGGCTAAATATAGGATATAAAATTGTAGTTATTCTTCTGAGAAGACAAGTATTAACAAACCTTAGTGCTCAGGCAACTAGACTAACAAATGAATGGACTATTAAGCTTGTTTCTATTTCACAAACTCTCTTGTTTCTCAGTCCCAAGCACAGGCAGTAAGATAAAATGTGATAAGTTGCCCACATCCATTGTTTATTGAAACAGAATCTTCACAGTTTGGGAAATATTCCGTGCAAAATCTGCATGAAGTGTTTTGTTTGTTTGTTTGTTTTTTGTGGGGGTGGGCGAGCGGTGGGTTGGAGAAACTCCAGCATCTCCAGGAAATAATATTTCTGCAGTTTTGGGAAGGGCGTGTAGAATTCTTCTCAGCCAGAGAACTACAAACCCCAGGATTCCTGACTGGGTTACCAAAGGGCGGTATATAAATCATTATCATCATCATCATCATCATTCAATAGGATCAGCCACAGTAGTTAAAGTGGAATCAAACTACTATAATTGTGTAGTGTGAAAGGGCCCCAGGTTTCCTCCAAGAACCCACCCCAGAAATCACCCTGCACAAATGAAGGGCTCCTAAGGTTCGTCCTTGACTCTGCAGCAGCCAGAAAACCAACTCCACATCCTCTCTCCATTTGAATGCTGCTCAGATTCTCTCTCTCCCCTCCTTTCTACTACATACATACCTAAACACACACACACACAATTTGCACTTTAAGCCAGTCCTAACAGTCACAAAATTACTTGAAACAGCATGGAACATGAAGGGTGGGGTGGAATCACATAGTGGATCTTTGTGTATCCCCAGCTCAAATGCTTTGGGCTTTCATAACTCCCAGCAAACTGAACAAGGCCCTGAGACACAGTAGGTGTTAATATAGGAGATTATCAGACAGGAACGCAAAAAGCATTCCCGTCCCACAATCTCCACTCCCACCCCTGTCCCAAAACAATACCCCACCCGCACCACATTTATCTTCTCTCACTTACTTCCACAGGACAGCCCAGGAGTGAACGGAGGGAGCTCTGTTCACTTCCTGGAGTGAAATCCCAACTGTTATTGTGAGAAGATGTGAGCGTGAGAAATTCAAATATAAAAAGAAAAATAACACAGTAAAAGTGACACCCAAGCACAAAAACACACTTTAAAATGTTCAAATAACCCGGGGAGGGGACAAAAAAGAGTGAAACTTACTTGTATGTCCCAATCTCACTCAGATGTGTTCTGGCAGGCCCACCCATTGCTGCTGGAATCTTGCCAGCAAAACAGGGCAGCACCTTCTTGAACACAGGCAAAATGGGACAGAAACGCCATGGAAGATCAATTGCTGGCTTCTCCACGTCAATAAAAAAGAACAGCCTCCGAACGGCAGCAGAACTCTTGGGAGACGATGGGGGATGTTGTCATTTGATAATTAAGCCCTTTTGCGATCTCATGTCATCATCATAACGCCATTTTGATGCGTCTGATAATCTCCACAGACTGAATTAACAGGAGGGCCATATTACTGCTTTCCCTCCCTACCAGTGTCCTGACCACAGTAGCCTGCACCAGCTGTAACTTACAAAAACTTTACAAAAACTCAGCTGCACAGAGACCACACTGCAGGAGTGTAAATGAGATGTGACTCAGGCAAGTGTTGACAGTAACCAGATCTGCCTTTCAGAAGAAAATTCACACAACAAAACATACAGCATTTTAGTAAAAACTGAAACACCATGAACATTTGAGCAGTTTCCTACTTCAGTTCCTAGCATCCCCATCCAAAATACCTCAGAAAGCAGGACTGGGAAAGAGCCTTGTTTGGAGACCAACATCACCAATAAGAGCAACAGCACTGGGCTCAGAGACCAAGAAGGCTCAGCATAAAACATCTTCCCATCTGCATCAGTGGGATGGGACATTAGTCTTATTTCCAGCCATGGTGAACCTTACTCAATAACAGGATGTGAACAAGGGAAGTGTGACTGTGGCGAGATCTGCCTTCTCAACAGGAAACCCACACGGTGAAAAATAAGACACCAGGCAAAGTTAGAAAACATGATAAAGTCTGGATCCGAACCAAAAGTCCACATAGCTCAGGCCAGATGCCTCTGAATGCTCACAAGCAAAAGTAACAAGGAAAGCACTCTTCTTTTGCAATCTTAATGCCTCAGAAACTTTATCACACTATGGCCATTATCAGATGGGGCAAATATACTGTGGCAGGAACGGAACAGTGCCAAGAAAGGGGCTCCCTTTCGGACGATGTCAAGCCCCTCCGTACTGATCCTGTCCTGCTCCCAGGGCATTCTATTCATGATGAAACATCGTGAATAGAACCCCTTTTCCGTTCTATTCACGGAATCAGGCATGTAGGAAACAGATCCCCGTCCCTGTTCCGTGATTACAGGCATGGGGGACAATCTCCGTGGCAATCACTTCCTGCCACGATCGGGACAACAAGGTAAGTACCACCCTTAACCCCCCCCCGGGTTGCTTGTTTTATTTTTAATTTATTCTCCCTTTTTATTTCTGTCTTTGACAGCTGGGGTGTGTGTGTTATTTTTTAATTTCCACCCCGCTTGTCCTCTTGCAAGAACAAGTGGGATTTCAGCTGGCCGGTCGTAAAGGCAGCCTTACAATAGCTGCATTTACAGCCGGCCGGCAAAGGAGGCAAGGATCCCGTTCCTGCAGCGGAATGGAGGTAAGTGTGCGAACATTTACCTCCATTCCATTGCAGGAATGGGAGAGGAGGTGGCGGGGCAGTAATGGGGCATTTTGGCCCCATCTGATAATGTCCTACACTGTTATAGCGCTATTATTCCACTTTAACTGCTCTGGCTGCCTCCTGTGAATTCTGGGGTTAGTAGTTTAGTGAAGCCTCGGGGCTCTCTGGCTGGAATGCTAAATGCCCCTCCTGAAATGCAAATCCCAGGATTCCACAGAAGGCAATGTAACTGTTAAAAAGTGGAATAATAGCAAGGGTTTCATTCCGCTACAGTGGCTCAGGGCTACCGACAGGCCTTGCTAGTCCGTGGGAACCCACAGCCTTTGGAGTTTGTAAATATCCAAAGGCATATTCTCCTCCGAAATATCCAAAGGCAAACCCCCTCCGAAGAACTCTCGCCAAGAAAACCCTGCTAGGTTCGCCTTGAGGTCGCTATAAATCGGAAACCCCTTAAAGGCAAACAACCACAAGCCCTTAGTGGTAATTTCAACCTGAACGAGGAACTGTCGTCGCCTCAGTCTTGAACCAACACACACACACACACACCCTGCAGGAATGCTGAACTAACACTCCCTCAAGGCTGAAACTTTAAAATGGTCCGACGACCTAAACATAAAAAAAGCTACGACTCATTTTTATTTTTTTTTTTAAAGCACGTCCAGCAGGACTCTCTTGGAGACTCACCTTTCTGCTGGCAAGAAAGAAAGCGAACGAGGAGCAACTGGCGCTTGAGCGGGGCAGAGTGCTTTCGTTTTCAAAAGGAGGCGGCCGCTCCCTCTCTTCTGTCTGCCACGGAAATTTAGTCGGCCGGCTGGGCTGGGCTGGGCGGAAGGGGGGTCGTGGTTTTGCCTCAGAAACTCGGGCCAGGCGGGAGATGATGGCTCTTCGCTCCCAGATCCCGAAAGGCTCTTTTCTCCAGCACCATCAACAGCAGCTCTCAGTGCTGGAATCCACAGTCCTCTTTCTTAGGTTTCTTAGGTTTGTGGGAGCTGAAGGGAAATTTGTGCTTCTTTAATTTAAAAATATATCCTGAGTAACTTTGCCAATACACTTCTAGGGACACTCAGACATGGGCGTACTAAAAGGAAGCTGCAAAGGCACTGGTGGATCAAATATTTGCAAAACGTGCGCAGCAAATGAAAAACTTTGATTACTCTCTGGTGGTAGAGCTTTGGCAGCTCTGGCTCTTCCCTCCCTTATGCTGCCTCACCTTCCTCCCTCTCCAAATAAGGTCTTTTTGAGAACCAGTTCCATGGAGGGGTGGCTTTTTGAGGCAGATATTCATGGCCTCCTCAGCAGAAGGGCCAGCAGGGACCTTCAGTGCAGCCAGGCTGCTGGTTTACCACACCTTGGAGCAAGGACATGATATACAGTGTCTTGCCATCTGAAGAAGGAATAGAGATAACACATTTAAGTCCTAAGTCTAAAGATCACCGCTGGTCACAGAGCGCCCAAGCAGATGCCACCACCAAGGCCCCCAGCTGCTTCTGCTCAACAATTCTCTGAGTAGCACTGATTGTGCATAATGAACTTCATCATGCATGTGTATACATCATTTATTCCCAAGCTATAGTCTGCCTGTGAAATACATACACTTGCCAAGGCATGAGACATTTATATTACTTCTGAGGAAAGCTGTTTGATGGGACATGGGGGAAATATGATGATCCCTAACCACCAGATCTTTTCTAATCCTGTTGATGGACAGGGAAGTCCAGGTGAGTCCAAATGGATGAGTACTGCACAAAAGCTCTATGAGACTGCGTGCATGTCAATTAGAGTGTGGGACCAGGACAGGGGAGACCCAGTTTCATGTTCCTACTCAGTCAATAAAACTCACTACCTCTCAGCCGAACCGACTTCATAGGGTTGTTGCAGTGATAAAAGTAGAGACAGGAAAGTTAGTGCAAAGGGGTTAGTGAATTAAGTTAATCATTAAAATATTAAAAGATCTCTAATTCAATTACTTTAACATTGGAAGCAGGGCATTTTCTATAAGTAGCTTAATTTTTAAATGGTGTTTAAATTCATGCTACATTAATACATGAAAATGCTTACTAAAATGGAGATCAAAAATCCCATCCATTATTTTACTCCACAGAATGGAAAAGACATTTTGAACTTCCATCACAGATTCTAGAACTTTAAAAAAAGCTCTATGCACAGTCTCATCTCCTTTTCTGGGACCCCAGGTACTAGAAAGGAGAAGATGCCTTTCCCCCTATTCTCCTCAGCAGCATTTCTTCTCCTTTTGAGCAGCTGAGCAGTCACATGTGGCATGCCAGGATCTGTACCCTCCCATCAGCCAATTGACAGCACAGGATGGCCTTTTGGGGCTGGGACTTCTAGAGGTGGACTGAGGAGACAATCTGGTCTATCACGGGAGCATTCACTGCATTTCTCATGAGGTGTACATTGGCGATTGGCTTCAGTCCATGCACTGGTTTCACCCTCAGTCTTTAAGGTGTTGCTGGGCTCCTCTACCCCACCCCAACAGCCTTTTTAATTCTGCAACAGACTAACATGGCTATTTGTTTGAAAACTACTTGGGCAGGATTCTCTAAATAACTATAGGGGGAATTCAGCCAGAGATAAACCTGGGAAACAATTGCTTTCTGGTCAGATTTTAATTTCTTTAATTCATTATAATTTTTCTCCTGAGCAACAGCACTCTTAATTTGCCAGAAATCAGTAACATTTTGTTACCCTAAATGCTCAGGAGTCTTAAGGACCCTCAAACTATTGATACTAATTTGGGGAATTAATATACTCAGCTTGGCTATGTGAGAGGGGGCAACAGATTGCGGAGAATCTTTTGACCTGTGTATACCAGTATCAAGAGGAGACGTTAAGGTGGATAGTACAATAATGATCTGTACAGTGTTCCTTCCAATTTGCAAGGGTTAGGAGTGCAAATAAAGTATAAAATAAAGTAAAAACAGCACCACCACGCACCCCAATCTGCCAGCCCTCCTCCTCCAATGCACACAGACACACCTTCCTCTTCCCGGGCAAAGAGCGAAGGCTGGGAACCGCTGTGTGCCCTCACTTGTCTGCCCTCCTCCAACACACACACACCTTCCCTGTGCAGGAGGAGGCTCCAGATCCCTCTAAGAGCCTGCCTGGGGAAGGGGGAAGAGGAGGGGCCAGGGGTGGCTGCTGCTGCTGCAATAATAATAATAATAATAATGATGTTTATTTATACCCCGCTCCTCTGTTAAACAATTGGGGCGGCTTACAAAAATTAAAATACAATACAGAAAAAAATCCCTAAACACCCCCACCCCCACCCTCCCCCATAAAAAATATTAAACAAGTATAAGTTAAAAAGCAACTGATCTAAAATCACATTTAAAAACAATAGATACAATAAATACAATAAATAGCCAGTGGACTAAACGAGGCCAGGATCCCCTGAGGCCAGGATCTAATTAGGAAAGGCCTGCCGAAAGAGATCCGTCTTTAGTGCTTTTTTAAAGCTACTCAGGCTTGTCATCTGACGGATCTCGTTCGGCAGGTCATTCCACAATTTGGGGGCGATTACTGAAAAGGCCCTCTGGGAGGTTGCAGACATTCTAGATTTTTGTGGCTGAAGCAGATTCCTCCCAGAGGACCGGAGTGCGTGGGGAGGATTGTATGGGAGGAGGCGGTTCCGGAGATAAGTTGGACCCAAGCCATTTAGGGCTTTAAAGGTAATAACCAACACCTTATACTGGGCCCGGAAACTGATAGGCAGCCAGTGGAGAGGTTTTAATACTGGGGTTATATGGTCTCTCTGAGATGTTCCCGAGACCACTCTGGCTGCCATATTTTGTACCAACTGAAGTTTCTGGACCAAGCATGAGGGCAGCCCCATGTAGAGCGCATTGCAGAAATCTAGATGAGAGGTTACCAGCGCATGCACCACACTCTCGAGGTCCCTTACTTCCAGGAAATGGTGCAGCTGGCGTATCAGCCGAAGCTGATAACAGGCGCTCCTGACCGTTGCATTCACCTGACTAGTCATCTGAAGCGATGAATCAAGGAGCACCCCCAGACTGCGAACACAGTCCTTAACGGAGAGCGTGACCCCGTCCAGGACTGGAGGTTGCAACCCAACTCCTGGTTTTGGGGCCGCTACCGTGAGCACCTCCGTTTTGTCTGGATTTAATCTCAATCTGTTTTTCCTCATCCAGCCCATTACTGCTTTAAGACAATCATTAAGAGGAGAGATGCCATCAGAATTCGAGGCTGATGCTCAGGACAAGGAGAAATAGATCAGGGTGTCATCAGCGTACTGATAACACCCAGCCG
This sequence comes from Gambelia wislizenii, assembly GCA_030847615.1. NCBI lineage: Eukaryota > Metazoa > Chordata > Lepidosauria > Squamata > Crotaphytidae > Gambelia > Gambelia wislizenii. The sequence continues at coordinate 345,302,888 of JAUMIR010000001.1, forward strand.
CATAACTCTGAATAATCTCACCCAGCGGCTTCATATAGATGTTAAACAGCAGTGGGGACAGGATGGCGCCCTGCGGAACACCACAAGTAAGCTCCTTTCTGCTGGAGCAGCTGTCCTCAAGCAACACCCTCTGGGACCTGCCCGAGAGGAAGAACCGGAACCACTGGAGCGCAGTGCCTCCGATTCCTAACCTACTCAAGCAATCCAAGAGGATGCTATGATCTATCGTATCGAAAGCCGCTGAGAGGTTCAGAAGCACCAACAGGGACACATTACCCCTGTCGATGCTTAGACGCAGGTTGTCAGTCAAGGCAACCATGGCAGTCTCAACTCCAAATCCCACCCTAAAGCCAGTTTGAAATGGGTCTAGATAATCGGTTTCATCCAAGACCACTTGGAGTTGAAGCGCAACTGCCCTCTCAATCACTTTGCTCAAGAATGGTAACGTAGAAACCGGCCTATAGTTGTTCATGTCCAGGGGGTCAAGGGAAGATTTTTTCAGGAGCGGCCTAACGGCTGCTTCCTTTAAACAAGATGGCACACACCCTTCTCTGAGGGATGCATTGATGATGTCCTTAAGGAACACCATCAAGGCAGTCCCCCCCTGGATGGCCAGCCATGAAGGGCAAGGATCGAGAGGGCAGGTTGTCTTCCTCATCCTACCAAGTAGCTTGTCCACGTCCTCGGTACTCACGGATTGAAATTGATCCAGTAAACTTGCATCAACAGAGTTGCTGGACACCTCATCAATTGTTTCTGTCAAATTACTGGCATCTAAGTCGGCTCTTATCCGAGAGATTTTATCTGCAAAGAAATTGTTAAACGTGTCACAGCAGGCCGTCGTTGGGTTAAGCAATGGGTTCTGCACAGGAATAACCTGCGTCATCTCCCTTACCACCCTAAACAGCTCTGCTGGACGGGACTCTGCAGACGCAATACATGCAGAGGAGAAGGATCTCTGTGCTGCACGTATTGCCTCTCGATAGGACCAAAGAAAGTTCCTATGATGAGTCCTGTCGGATAAGAGTCGAGTTTTCTGCCAGTTGTGCTCTAGTCATTGTCCAATCTGCTTCATTTTCCTAAGCTCTGCTGTATACCATGGTTTACGGTTTGAAGCAGGTTGGAAAGGACGCTTGGGAGCGATCGTGTCGATAGCCTTGGTAAGGTCGGTGTTCCAGGTATTAACCAAAGCTTCGACAGGGTCACTGGCATTACCAACCATTAACCCCTCTCCAAGACTTTCTGGAATCCTATTGGTTCCATTAGCCTTCGGGGGTGGACCATTCTAATGGGTCCACCACCCCCGGTGGGGCGGGAAGAAACTCTTAGTTCAGTCTTGACCAGGAAATGATCCGTCCATGACAATGCGGTGGTTTTAATAACCACCACCCATGGATATTCCTGTTCCGTACTGAAGACCGCATCGAGGGTATGACCCGCACAATGTGTGGGCCCGACGACCATTTGGGATAGGCCCATGTTTGTCATGGTTTCCATGAACTCCCGAGCCGCACCAGTCAGATTTGTCAAGCTGGTCTCAAGTGGAATGTTGAAGTCCCCCAAAACTAAAAGTCTCTGTGACTCCAACAGCAACTCTGAGACCAGCTGTGTCAGCTTGGTTAGGGAGTCTGCTAGACAACGGGGTGGTTGGTATACTAGCAGAATCCCCAAACTTTCCCTGGTCCTCAGACTAAGGTACATACACTCAAAGTGGACTGTGTTTCGGACAGGTATCCTGGTCAAGGTCAGATTATCCTTATAAACCAGAGCCACTCCCCCCCCCACCCACTTCCCCTCACCTGCTCACTGACAGAATACCCAGCTGGGAGGGCCTGCACCCACGTGACAGCACTATCCTCTCCCAGCCAGGTTTCTGTGAAGCAAGCCAGGTCGGCATCGTCATCCAAGCGAAGATTGTAAATAATGTGAGTTTTATTCTTAACTGACCTGGCACTGCAGAGGAGCAAAGTAAGGTTCTGTGGAATGGTTGGTACGCTCTCCAACCCATTCCGGGAAACAGGGTGAACTGAAGGTGGGATAGCTAAAAAACAGCGATCCTGCCTTCTTTCATAACATCTGTTCATTCTGTTTCAACCATACCTCCCTTTCCCCAGCACAACTCCAATTTCCACCCCAGTCCATTCCTGGCCTCAGCTGACTCAATTGCAGGCTTAGGGTCCTTCTGGCTGCTGGCTGGTGTTCCTGAGGTGGTGGGAGTGGCTTAAGACACCAGCCCCTCCTGGCCACGCCCCCTCTTGCTGCTGCCTCGCTGCCAAGGAGTCCTCAGGGCCCCACTACAGCCTCCTGGCCCGGTGGAGTGGGGTGAAAGGCTGCTGCAGACTGGAGAACCTCTGGCTTGCTGGCTGGTGTTCCTAAGGGGTGTGGGAGTGGCTTAAAACGCCAGCCACTCCTGGCCATGCCCCCTCCCGCTGCTGCCTCGCTGCCCAGAAGTCCTCAGGGCCCCACTACAGCCTTCTGGCCCGGTCGAGTGGGGTGAAAGGCTGCTGCAGGCTGGAGAACCTCTGGCTTGCTGGCTGGTGTTCCTAAGGGGTGTGGGACCTTGCACCCGACCTTGCAGAAACTCTGCAAGGCACCCAACCCTGCAGAAACTCTCCAAAATAACCAACTTCCTTTCCCCAAACTTTCTGGCATTTCAGGGGGCCTGGGTGAAGTTGGCAGGAAGGGATGAGGCAAGGTGAGCCAGGGAGCGAAGCAGCTTGGTATCCCCGATGACTACTGCCACCACCGCCGCCATGGTGTTGGTGTCAAGCAGTGAGGTGCCTCCCTCCTTTTCTCCCTTAGCAGCAGCAGTGACAGGAGGGGCCTGCTAGCCAAGCTAAAGCCTTGAAGGAGATGGTGCCATTGCTTAACCTGCAGCAGTGTCTTGTGAATGGGAAACAAAGGGGAGGCAGCGAGGCCTGCTGTTCCTCCTGTTGTAGCCGACCAGACTGGCGAGCGGGGGATTCTCCCGGAGTGTCCTTAAGCGGCAACACCACGTTAAAGAGGTGTCAGCACCTCATGGGACTGTAGAGGGCCTCACATACCCATTTTCACACAATACTTCTTTGAAATAAGTTATGTTCCTCCCCCAAAGTGTTTTTATAAAGTGGACTCCCAGCCACTTCTGGTTTCATTTTGGGAGGAGGCGGGTGCAGCTTAGCATGGGTCCTGCGGTGGGAAGTCTGGCCTCTGGGCTTTTGGAGTTTCCCTAAAGAAAACTCAGAGGACACCATCAATGGAAATATATGTGACTCACCCACATGCAAAATTAAAAAACACAGAGTAAAGGTTCAGTAAAAACAGGTAGATGTATTATTCATTCAGTAAACAAAGGCCAATCAATTTATACACCAGTAAGGAAAACAGCCTGCTAAAATGGAAGGAGAGGATTTGGTTGACCAACAGGTAGTCACCAATGGCTCCTCTTCATCCTGGAGAGAAGTGACTAGTGCAGTGCTATGGGGTTCTGTCCTGGGCCCAGTGCTATTCAACATCTTTATCGATGCATTGGATGGTTGAATAGAGGGCATGCTTATCAATTTTGCAGATGACACCAAATTAGGAGGGGCAGCTAATACCCCAGAGGACAGGATCAGAATCCAAAATGACCTGAACAGATTAGAAAGCTGGGCCAGTATTAACAAAATGAATTTCAACAGGGAGAAATGTAGGACACTACGCTTGGGCAGTAAAAATGAAATGCACAGATATAGGATGGGTGACACCTGGCTTGATGGCAGTACATGCAAAAGGGATCTAGGAGTCTTAGTGGACTACAAGCTGAACATGAGACAGCAGTGTGATACAGCAGCTTAAAAAGCCAATGTGATTCCAGGCTGCATTAATAGGAGTATAGTGTCTGGATCAAGGGAAGTACTGTAATAGTGCCACTCTATTCTGCTTTGGTCAGACCTCACCTGGAATACTGTGTCCAGTTCTGGGCACCACAATTCAGGAAGGATACTGAGAAGCTGGAACATCTCCAGAGGAGGGCAACCAGGATGGTGGGAGGTCTGGAAGCCATGCCCTATAAGGAGCAGCTTAGGGAGCTGGGTATGTTTAGCTTGGAGAAGAGGTTAAGAATGTGACATGCTAGCCATGCTTAAATATTTGAAGGGATGTCATACTGAGGATGGAATAAACTTGTTTTCTGTGGCTCCAGAGACTAGGACACGGGGCAATGGACTCCAACTACAGGAAAAGGGATTCCACCTAAACATTAGGAAGAAGTTCCTGACAGTAAGAGCTGTTTGGCAGTGGAATGCATTGCCTTGGAGGGTGGTGGAGTCTCCTTCTTCAGAGGTGTTTAAGTAGAGGCTGGATGGCCATCTGTCAGGAGTGCTTTGATTGTGTATTCCTGTATGGCAGGATGTTAGACTGAATGACCTTTGTGGTCTCTTCCAACTCTATGATTCTACGAGAATTCTACAAAGATGTAGCAGGGAAAGCCCTTATAAAGATCAAAGCATGCTTTGCTTTCCTAGTTTGGCTATCAATTCAGATGCTGATTACAAGGGGGCCCTGAATGTGAATGTGGGCCCACTCAGTGAGGGCAGTGTGTGTGGAAGGAAGAGGGAGGGTACTCACTGGTTCAGTCACTCAGGCAGACATCTGCATACATATATACACTAAAGTTAAAAAATGTCTACCCAAATAAACCCCTTAGAGACCCTCCCCATCGTAAACTTTGCCTACCTCCCTCTCGTATATACACTGAATGTGAGTTCTGAAAGGGATTCCTCCATTTCGGAAGCACTGCTAGCCTTCAGTTTTTCCAATATGCACTGAACTTTTAATTTTTTTTTAACGGTGACACCACTCTTGCCAGAACTAGGAAACCAGCCACCAACTTGTCCTGCCCTCCAAGCACCCTCCCCCAGATTCCATCTCAATTCCAATTTAAAGCTGTTTTTTTCCCAGTGAAGTGTGGAGGAAAAAGGTTTTTGTTTTTGTTTTTGTTTTTTAAATCAGATTAAAACCCTCAGGAATCTTAAAGAACTGTTTTCTCTTCAAATCCAGAAGAACATCTTGCATTCCAACAGCACTGGGATCAAGGTAAAGATAGGTGTTGAGGTTTTGTTTTGTTTTGTTTTGTTGCAGGTTTGGATCCAGCCTCAGTCTCAGTAGCTGACAGTGCTTCAGTGGTGTTGCTCTGGAACTCTGTCCTTGCCCCTCAAGGCCCTCCATCACCACTGAGGCCCCTTCTATGTGTCTATGATCAGTTCAGGTTTCATCCGTTTCAGGCACCTAAGCTGTCTCACTGTGTCTTCACTCAATTCTTCAACATCAAACCTGTGAACACACAAAAAAAGACAAATGCTCATGCTCCCTGTACATTGCAGGAGAGAGCTTATACAACGTAAGGATGCTTCTCTATATACTATAAAATGTATGTGCCAAATCCCCCATAAGCTTTGTGTGCAACATGGCGACTGCAAGCGATTTACCCACATTAGTACCTAGCCACCGCTGAATTAAAATAAAAATGTCTACAGTGCACTACAGCCATAGGGTGATTTTTCTATTTTACAGTGCAGCGAAACAAACTAGAAATATGTTTTAATGACTTAGAGATAAAAAAAAGACGGCTCTGGGCACTTGCCCTGTTAGCAAGCCCTGCCCCCTGCACTTGTCCAGTCAATCAGCTTAGCACTTCCTGTACTACCAACTGTCCTAACGAGGGGGTATACACATTCCCCACACTGTTTTTTAAAAACTCCAGGAAAAGCTGCAAAGGTTTTTCCTCCAGAGTTTCAGCAGATTGTGGTCCCCTTCCTTTTGAATACAGCATAATGCTGCTGGATCCCATTACATGTTGTCTTCTCCTTGAATTCCATGAGGAGCATTTTCACTGTTTAGACAACCCCAAAAAAGAGAGAAGTCAGAGAAAAGAGATAATTCCTGCTCTGTTCTCCCCCCCCCTCCTGCTTTTAGGCTTCAAAAACCTCCATTGGTGCAAATGGAGGATGTAAAAAACAAACAAACCCCACCCACCTAATTGTAGTTTGGGAATTCTGGACAAGACAATCACACCCTGCTGTGGCCCTACCCATTGACAGCATGCACCTCCCAATGTCCTTGCCTGAAACTAATCCAGCCTTCTGTCAGAAATAAATGTTCCTCCATCCTGTCCCCTGTCCCGAGACATTTTTATTATCCAGCCAGAGTTCCCCAAATGAAGGTTGCAGCCAAACTCACCCTATTGCCTCCAGCCTGCAGTTTGGGTGCTTCAGCCCTTCACACAGCAACATCACTCCTGAATCTCCCAGTTGGTTATTTTCAAGTTGCAGCTTCTTCAGACTCTGGTTGGTGCTGAGAACGCAGCAGAGGTCCCCACAGGAAGCCGCTGTGAGCTTACAGCCCCACATCCTGTGAAAGGCCAACAGCAATGAATGGCTGCGTATTCATGACTGATTTCTCACGAAGGCTTCAGGGCATGGCACCCATTCCAGCATTTCTGGAAAATTCCCATTATACGAACCTCCATTACCCAAATTTCTTTACTATTTGGATTCATCATGCTTCCTTCACTATATTTCTTGCTATCTCTATATTTCTGCTATCTTCCATTCATACATTAATAAAATGGAATTTGCTATGAAATGCCACCAGAGAAGAATTTCAAGTTTCAGCATTTATGTTATTTTTGTTGGGGGGAGAGGAGAACAGATTTTTAAAAATGTCCACTACAACTTCACTAGTTGTAGTGAAGACAAGCATAATAACATCTCCTTCTCCAGTTCTTTCCTGGCATTGCTTTCTACTGTATTAACGATTTTTTACTCACAGTATTTTGCACATTATTTGAATTGTTTACAATTATTTTTGATTCAAAGAGACGTTGAGGGAAAGGATATCTCCACTGATTGATAAAACTGGTGTTGCAAATATGCTTAGCGTCATGCATTTGGACACATTTTTGAGAAGTACTTACGACAAAACTTGCAATTTGCAGCCTGGCTGTTTGAGCCCCTCACACAGCAGCCTCAGTCCTGAATCCTCCAGTGTGTTGTCCCATAAATCAATGTCTTCCAGCACCTGGCTTGTGCTGAGGACAGAAGAGAGCTCCACACAGCCAGCTGCTGTGATTCCAGATGCACACAAGCTGCAGGACACAAAGACACTTCGCTTGCCCTCATCTGATGGTGGTGACAGTGAGGATGTGTTTGGGAAAGAGGCGATGGGCACCTAAAGATTGGGCTGGATGAGCAAAGGGAGTTGTCTTGGGTGAGAAACAAAAAGGCAGGAAGGGACATAGTTGGTGGTTCTATCATTGCTTAGGCAATAAAGGTGCAGATTTGGCAAAATTTCAGAACAGACAGGTCAGGAAATAGATTTAGCCCCCTCAGAGATGAGTGATGGAAGATACAAGACAAATTGGGCTGTGGCAAGGAAAAGACTCCTTTGAATGAGAGGCAGAGAAGCAGGGCAAGAAGGATGACAGAGGGCTTTTCCACAAGAAAATTATATGGTCCATCGGTTGCCACAAAACACAATGCCAGTGCTCAAAGTTTGAATCAGGGGGACTCTGGCTCTCCCTTACCACAGTTTCTGTATTTTACATTGTGGATGTTTCAGTCCCTCACACAGCTGCTTCACTCCTGAATCCCCAAGTGCATTACCTCCCAGGAGCAGTTCTGTCAGGGTCTGGCTGCTACGGAGGAATGAGGCCAGACTCTCAACACAAGCAGCTGTAAGATCACAAGTGAACAAGCTGGAAGAGGCAGAGAGGGGTTGTGTTAGGACCACACGAAATTTAGAAAGAGCGCCTGAGTGTTCCCCACTCCCTGCTCTACACATTTGTACTAACATTAACCTGTCCAGAGTAAGGGTGGGCAACGTTGGCAGTTCATTAGACCACCCCCACCCCCACGAACCACCATGAGGCCCTCTCCCATGCTAGCACTTCCACAATCCAGTGGCAATCTATTCCAAGCAAAGAAGTACAAATTTTGTGGCAAGTTACTGCAAATCATTTAAAGAAAGCAAAATACTTTCTTCAGATGGGATTTCTTTAGTTGCTGCCACCATCTGGTGGTACAATTTGCCACTGAATTTCAGTGACACTGTTTGTGGTGATGTCTAATGGGGGCCTCATGCAGCCCATGGGCTGCTAGTTGCTCACCCATTCCAAAGAGAACTTAAGTCCTTCCAACATGACAGAACACTGCTGCCAGAGGTTGATTGTTTACTTGGTCCTCTGCTGGTTAAAACAAATAAAGTGCAAGGGCTCTTGCCCTGCTTTTTCTTCTTCTTTATTTACCTCAAATGAAATGCAGGCCTGTAGCAAGGAGCAACACTTTCCAATCCAACTCGGCAGCATCCTTTTGCTTATTCCTTAGCTGTTACCCGAGTTGACAAGAGCTGCTACTGAGCCTTCCTAGTTGGCAAAGAAATTGGCCTGATGTTTCTAAATGATTATTGCTGGGAGTTGGAGAAGCCTTCTACCCTGAAACATTGGTAGTAATGCTGGTGTTTCATGGTAGGAATAAACAAAACTCTAATGAGGCAGAGGAGGGAAACTAATGTATATGTGAAAAGCTAATAGGACACACATGGGAATTCAGAAGGTATCTTGGATTGTCTGACCCTTTCCAGCAGCTTGTGGCAAGAACATTGGGGGGGGGGGGAAACACAAGTAAAATATCAACAGATTTCTTCATTACTATCCTTGAGAGCTGCACACCCTCTAACATTTTACAGATGAAAACCAGGACGCGTGTAACCAAGCAAAATCAGAGCGTGGTCAACATGGCAAATATTTTTAATGAGGAAGAACACATAGAATAGAAGATCTGCAGCAGGTTGCTTTTCTCTGAAACTACTGGGAAGGACAACATTCTGCCCCCTGTAATGAGGCATCCCATCATCCTCACTGCAAAGGCCATAATTCTCCACTTTGGTTCATTTCAATTGGAAACAGTCTTTTGATATCAGATCTGCCTTTGAGGACCCTTCAAGGGCTAGCAGGAAATAAAATGCACTCTAGAACAAGTCAGGAGTCAAGCCAAGGGCAAGCATGAGTATGCCTGAGAGAGGCCCCCATAATTTCCCCACAAATCCACCCCTGGATACAAACATCCTGCATCTTCCCTGAAAAGGAAACACTGTGTCTCCTGAAGAGACAGGCATCCTGCAGGTATCTGACATACAGAGGGAACTTCATTGCTATGCAGCTGAAGCTGACACCCTTGGGTCAGAAAGACCAAAGAGGGTTTGCCTGTCAATCACTGAGATGTCAGATCACCCCAGTCTCCCAGATCCTTACTGTCCGGAATCCCTTTGTAAGACACTTGAGAACTATCTGAAATCAAACATTTCCTTTTTTCAAAGCACATCTTCAAAGGGGTATTTTCTTATTAAAAAACTAGGAAATGTTAAGTTTTTTGGTTCAAGGTTTTGGCCTTCTAACTGAATCCACTCTGCTCCATTCCTTATTCTCTCCCCTTTTCTCCTCCTACCTCGCTAACATTCCCCTGACTCTTATCGGTCTTCTCTGCTGAGTTAAATGCTCTGTTCCCAGCTTCCTAATCCTAACATCTCCTCCTTAAGTTCCACCCACCCCTTTTGTTGTTGCTTGAGAGTAACACCGCTTCTCACAAGGAGAACCTAGCTTCAGAAAGCAGGTGCAGTATACCCTATAGCCTTAACTGTTCCCTTCTAACTACTTCTTGCCTTCCTCTGATAGTCTTGTTTGCTTGATAAACGTGTGTGTGTGTGTGTGTGTGTGTGTGTGTGTGAAGTGTGAATGCTTCAGTTCAGTTCAATAAAGTTTCATCCAGTGTTTGTACACCTGACTCCCACATATTTCCTTCACTATGCCTGTATAAATAGGGTTTTAAAGATCTCGCAAGTTGTACAACCTCTCGTTATGCCATTTAAGTTGCTTCTAATTCCCCATTGAAACTAAGATCTTGTGTGGACTTTCCACAGAAACCAGTGATTCACATAACACCCTCCTCTCCTCTCCCCCTGCTGAATAAATAGGAGATGTGCAGCAGATTGCTTTTTTTGAGACTACTGGGAAGGCAACATTCTGCCCCCTCCTCTCCTCTCCTCCTTGATGAACAAACTTGCACTCTGAAATCTATTTACAACAAGGACAAGGGGAGAAAGATGGAGTGGGAAAGGGAAACTGAGGCACTCTAGAAGGGTGGAAAAAGTGGGAAGACAGAGGATTAATCAGGACTGTCCCTGCCAAATAGGGACAGTTGGAAGGTATGAGTGCTGACTCATGAGTAGTATGCAGCCCTTCTAGAACCCCTTTCTTCTGTTTAGAAGGCCATAAGCCTGGCCTCAGTTGTGCCAACTACCCCAGGGGAATAGACCAAGCTTGTTACTTGCTTTAATGTCTCCAGTCTGCAATGTGGGTGCTTCAGCCCTTCACACAGGAGCTTCACTCCTGAGTCACCAAGTTTGTTACATTCAATCACAAGCTCTTTCAGAGTCTGTTTGACAGTTAGAACAGAAGCCAGATCCCCACAAGAAGTGGCTGTAATACCACATTCTGCCAACCTGCACAAGACAGAAAAGACACATTGAAATACACTATGATCCCCCTCATCCACAGGGATACATTCCCGGGCTTACCATGGATACTGGCAAGTACAGATTATAGCAAACTCTATTGAAATGAATGACTTCCAGTCTAAGCATACCACAGAATCACGCTGGAGGACTGAGAGATTTCTAGAGGGAACACCTCTCTAGGCATTGGTAGGTCCTCCAGCATGACTCTATGGTCAACTTCTGGCAAAAGCATACCATTGAATCATGCTGAAAGACCTAGAAATGCCTAGAGACCTTTTTTTTTTTTTTTTGGATGCAGATAAATTAATCCACAAGTACTGGTCCCGCAGATATAGGGGTCGTACCCTAATACCTTCCCCCCAAAAAAGAATTTCATCAGTGAATGATAGGAGATTCTCAAGGTGTTACTACCCTGAAAGTTTTAACTTCTTCCTACATGCTGTGGTATCAATCGATATCCCATCCACAAGAGACCAAAACAATTCAAATATTTTCTCCCTACTGGGCAAGATTACAAAAGTCTTTGTGCATTTTTTATGCTTTTTCAAGTTTTGGGATTTCTTTTATGAAAATTTCATGAAGGTTTTTTGCACTTTTTTTTTGCACAAAATAAGCCTCTCCTATTAGTACTGGTGACAAAAAAAGGGAGAACCCACTGTTCTTACTCTCATGCAAAAGAACAAAATCTTGTGATAGTCAGCAATTTTATTTCTATGGGTTTTCAATCTGTCAAGATACATTTTCTCATCAAGGATCAAGAATGAGAAAAACTGTGTCTATAGGGACACAAGCCCTCTGAAGTTTTATCAGCTGTCAAAGTAGAATCTTTTCATGATGAAAGAAAAATTGGTGAGAGATCAGCCAAGCCAACTGAATCTGCCATTGAGAGCCAAAACCTTCAGGAATATAGAACAAGTAATTCTCATTCACTTTCATGCTATTTTCCTGCTCTCCCCTACAGTCCTTCCTCTGCCTTTTTCTTCCTGTCATTCTCGTGGTTAAGGCAGTTGTCTCTTGGTGACTTCCAGTCTGGAATGAGAGCTGAAAGCCAAGGATTTTGATGGTTTTGTCGGAATCTGCCCCATTGTAAGGTTGGCCCAGGAGTTCGGGGCGATGAACTAAAAAAGGCAAGCCACCACTGCCCTTGGAAGAGGGGGAACAGCTGGATTGGACTGATAAATTTTTCCACTTTTTCCACTTGGGAGGAGACCACTCACCTCCCGAGAACCACAAGGAGAGTTGTCAGCCCTTCACCCGCACAATTGCCACCATGGCAAGGCCATGGCGGGTGCAAAAGGGGAAGGGGACGGAGAAGCAATCTCACCTCCCCCATTCTCCCTTCGCCTTTGCAATCACTGCCATGGTGGGGCCATGGCGGGGGTGAAGGGGGAAGGGGACAGAGAAGCCATCTTGCCTCCTCCTCTTCACCCCTGCGATCACCACTATGGCAACAGGAGCCCTCCCAGGGTAAGGAAAGGGGGGGAGGTGAGATCCCTCTCCCCTCCCTCCCCCCCCCCTCCGCTACTGCCAACCACGGATAATTGAATCCGTGGTTGGCGAATCAGCAGATACGGGGGTTCTACTGTACATATAGATTGTTGTTGAAACTCAATTTAGAAGATGAATTAATTAAAGAATGTACACTAAAATGGGCTAAGGACCTTTCATACAATATAGAACTGGAAGACTGGGAAAAATTATGGAAGAACAATAGAATTAATACTAGAAGTAACGATCTAAGAGAAAACTTCCTAAAGATGATGTCTAGGTGGTACTTTACACCAGTCAGACTTGCTAAGATATATAAAAATGCCAATAATATCTGCTGGAAGTGTGAAAAATCAATTGGGAGTTTTCTTTTATATGTGGTGGGAATGCCCAGTAGTAAAGAAGTTCTGGTTTATGCTAAAATGCAAAAAATCACACAGGTTAAAATTGAACTAAAACCAGAGGTAACAGCTGCCAGAATTCTTCTTGCTAAGTACTGGAAGACATGTTCAATACCTACAGATAATGAATGTTGGGAAAAAATAATGGAAATTGCTGGAATGAATAAACTTACACATATGTTACATGGAAAACATAATAGTAAATTTATAGATGACTGGGGGGAAATCCAAAATTATTGGAAGAAAAAATGTGGAAATTTAATGCTTACAGGATTCAAAGAGTAAAATGACTTATATTATTTGAAGCTAATGATCTAAAGTAGCTTTATTCACAGAAAAAAATATATGGTAGAAGGAATTAATTTAGAAAGGGTAAAATGAGTATGGATTAGTTAAAAAGGGGATAAGAGTGAGGGGAAAAAACTGTTTATGTGTTAACTTCTAAGCTGTGAAAAAAATAAGGTAATTTATAATTAATTCTTAGCTGATGCCTCAACATTTAGGAAGTAAATATTCTGATAAACAAATTATATGAATTTTATGAATTATATAAATTGTGTTAATTGTGTGTGTCATTTATAATATAAAAGGGGAGGGAAGGGAAGGGAAGGGAAGGGAAGGGAAGGGAAGGGAAGGGAAGGGAGGGAGAGAAGGCAGGGAAGGGAAAAGGAGGGGAAATATTTGTTAAAGATATATGAAGGCATATGATGTTAGTAATATTGGTTTGTTTTATCTGAGCTCTTAGTTATGCTTAAATGAAAATGTATTTATGTAGAAAACTGCAATATTTTTTTTAAAAAAAACGGAAGTTGTCTCTTGGGTGGAAAAAAGAGGTACACATGGTTATTTTTAAAGAACTTTCTGAAAATGTACAGTTCCATATGCAAATATACTAAACTACAATTGCTTTATGTGTGCAATTCGTTATCTAGGGCTGAATCCACATGAGGGCCGTATCCCAGCTCCACTGCATAGTATCCTGCACCGGTTTGACCCCTTTATTGCCGCACACACTCATTTTAATCCAAACTGAAATCAGTTTGGAAAGCCAACAGGACTCTCATCATGTAGGTTTTTAGCTACCTTGGGTCCCATTGGTGGGAGAAAGGTGGGATATAAATGAAGATGATGATGATGGTGATATCACATTGGTACAAGGGGATGTTTCTACTGCTTCTACTGTGTGCATGTGTTCCCTGGTCACTTGACTGCAGCAGCTGCCAGGTTGTTTATTGTTTCCCACATGCATGCACATATTCACAGTTTCCATCAGTCTGATGGCAATCTGCACTCTCATTGGATTGGGTGCACACCTGGGCCCTCACCTGTGTTGTGTCTAATTTGCTGCCTCGTTTTTAAATTTAACTCTCAAGAAAGCAGGTGTAGGGTTGACAGCATATAGTGCAATCTTATACAGGTCTACTCAGATGTACATCCTACTGAATTCAATAGTGATTACTCCCAGGAAGTTGTTTTATAGTGCTTGTCCCATGAGAGCTCCTCCCCATCACCCTACACAAAAGGATGTCTAAAGGCAAGCAAATATTCAAAAATCAAAAATTCAAAGCTTCACATAGATACTTGGGTGCAAAGAAAAAGAAAAAAATGGTGGTGACCCTTCCAGTCCTTCATAAGTGGAGCAAGAGTCAGGGCGACATCTCTGGCAAATCTGTGCTGCCCACTCACAAGCCTGGCCCCAACCTTCCCCGGATTCCACCCCAATCCCACTTCAAGGGTCAAACCACACATTTTTTTTTTAAAAGGTTCTTCCCCCAAACTGGAGATTTTTAGAGTAAACTAGAGGCTTTGGGGCTTGTCTACATGGGCAAGATACCCTGTGTTTGTTTGTTTGTTTGTTTGTTTTTTTAACCCTCGTCTCAGGGCTCTGCAGTCCATACGACGCAGGGCGTTTGCCCTGTTCTGCCCCCAGGCAGTCCTCATGACCCCTGGGGCAGATACAGGGCTGAGACGGGGGGGGGGAGGCAGAATAGGGCCTGATACACTGTTATAAGAAAATACCTGTTTAAAACCATTTGGGGGAGGAAATGGATCAGGCCCTGTAAGACCAAAGGAGCCCATCCTGGCAGGCCAGCCCTTGCTGAAGCTGCCTGTCTGCCTTGCTATCTTGGAAGGCAGGAAGGGGTCCCACTGCATGTGACCAAGGCTGGCATGCAGGGGACCTCAGTCACATGCTGTGGCCCCCTTCTGCCTTCTGAGACAGCAAGGGGAAAAAACTGTGACTCGGTGTGCCCATCTGGGATTCTTCCCAGGAATGGGGGAACAACAGGCCTGATCTGCAGCAGGGAGCTAATGTATCCTGGCTTTTGTAGATGAGCCTTTTAAAAATCGCCTTAAAGCCCTCAGGCATCAAAAATAAATGTTTTCACAGCAGAACAAAAGGAGCATTGTGTGTTCCAACAGTACTGAGATCAGTTAAGGACAAATTATTTTGCCTGTGTAGATTCATCCAAGGAAGAGGGACTTGCATTTCCTGTAATTCTGCATTCCTTACGGAAATACACCAAATCATGACAACACCATAGCAATAAGCTGAGACGGAGGGTGAAGAAACCTGGCTCTTTACTCACCCTAATTTTTCCAGTTTGCAGTTGGGGTGCTTCAGTCCCTCACAGAGAAGCCTCACCCCAGAGTCTTCCAGTTTGTTATATGCCAGGTCCAGCTCCATCAGTGTCTGACTGGTGCTAAGAACAGAGGAGAGATCTCCACAGCAGGCTGGGCCGAGCTCACATGTCATGAGTCTGTGAGGTAAAACAAAGAGAAACACACAGTAAAAGCCAGTGCTTGGCAATTTTGTCTAGGCCCTTAATATTTCTCCCTCTGCTGTTAAGGAGCTGGATCATCAGGAATCAACATGAAAGAACAGTCTTTCCATTTGAAGTTTTCAAAAAAGTTCAATGAATGTTTTCTCTTTCCACCCCTCACCCAAAAACAGAGTGTTCTGTGGTAGCTTTCCCATCCCAAGCAACAAGTGACTGACACAAAATGTAGGGAGGAAAGGAGGAAGGAAATCTGTCATGTTCATCTTTCCCATTTTCTAAATTAAATTAAAATACCGTGTTCTTTCCATCTTGTTTAGGAAGGAACTTGTAAATGTTGGCCTTATTAATTTATTGACCTGAATAAAATTCTTATCCATCTCTATGGACCAGATTCAACAGTTCAGTGCTATTCTAGCATAGAGAAGACCTAATGATCCCTGCCTGCCATGGTGTTGTAAAAGATGGGGAGACTCTCAGAAAAAAGTGTGGCTCCAATGTCAGTGGGGTGGTGAATCAGTTCTCAGTTTTCATCTGAACTTTAAAACTGCTATCCAAAGTGCTGAGCTTATTTTGAGAGAGAGGGTATAGCACCTTAGGCAGCTCCATTCAAGTTCATTCTCAAACCTGAAACAGGTTCACTGCCCCACTGTCCTCAGAGCCATCAGCCACAAACACACAGAAGCAAACCCAGACTTTTAAGAGCCAGCCACCCAAAGTCTTTTCCCTGGATGGACAAAACGTTCAGTTTCATTTCCTCTACATCTATTTAAAAAACCAAAAACAAATGTCAAGTTGTTTTCATCCTATTTACAAAGGACTTGCAAGTGTTCATAAGTTCTTATCAACAAACAAGCCAAATCAAAATTCCACTCATCCCTTTACCTCTCTATCTGTAATGCACCTTTATCTACTTATAAGATGAGGATCTCTTCATCCAAAGCCTGCATTTGCTGTAGCAAAGTCTCACCCTTACATCTCATCCAGCGCTATGCATCTCCCACTTTCTATTCTGGTCCCAGAGGATTCCGCTAGGTTTTGTAGGAAATTATTATGTTCCAACAATATTATACAGGTGATAAATTCAGTAGTACTGCTACATGACATAAAGGAAAAGGGTGATGATTGCATTGCAGAAAGGGCTGCTTTTAGACATTTAGTCGAGTCTCCATCTATCACATTGCAACAATTGCAGTTCAGTCCTTCAGCAGTTAAACATTGAGAGACTAAGCTATGACCTGCAGGGCTGTTGAGCTGCACAGGACTATTCCAGAGAACGCTGTCTAACAATTCTAGGCTGAAAGAATTCAACTCACGATAAAGTTTGCAGTTGGCACTGTGGATGTTTCAGGCCCTCACACAGCAGCTTCACTCCTGCATCTCCCAATTTATTGCGCTCCAGGTTCAGCTTCCTTAGTGTCTGATTGGTGCTGAGGACAAGGATGAGATCCTGACAACCAGCAGCTACGAGGCCACATTCATCCAGCCTAGATGGGGAAAGTGTGTGAAATGAATTACAGTAGCACCCCCGGATCCACAGGTGATTGGTTCCGGGAGCACCTGTGGATGGCAAATTCTGCGGATAATAACGAACGCCATTCCAGGGGGGACATCCTGGGGGAAAGGGGGGCAGGTTCGCCCCTCCTCCCCCTTTGCCTCTACCATGGCCCCTCCACGGCAGTGATCATGGGGGGAAAGGGGATGAGGCCAGTTTGCTTCTTCACCCCCTTCACCCCTGACATTGTCCTGCTGCAGCGGTGATCGCAGAGGCAAAGGGAGAAGGGGACAAGGCCAGTTTGCTCCTCCCCCTCCCTTCGCCCCCGTGATCACTGCCATGGCAACAGGAGAATTTCCAAGGGAAGGGACGGGGGAGGTAAGATCCCTCCTCCACCCACGATCGCCAACTGTGCATAATTGAATCCACGGTTGGCGAAGCAGCAGATACGGGGGTGCTACTGTATTACTTCTTCTTAAGACCCTGGTTGAAACAGTGTCAGTCTTAGACTTCAAGCTGCAGCCATATTAAGCCACCTTCAGCTTGGATTACAGTAGCACCCCTGCATCTGCTGATTCACCATCCGCGGATTCAATTATTTGCAGATGGTGGTGACAGGGTGGGCAGGGAGGGGGAGGAAGGGTGGAGACAAGCTTGCCTCCCCCCTCCCTTCTCCATGGGGGGCAGTTCCAGGGCAGCGGGCAGGCAGAGGGTTCTGGAGCAGGTTCTGGCATAGCAGGTGGGGGAAGGAGGGAGGAGGTGACCTCATGGGGGATTGTGGTGGGTGGGCAGGTGGAGGGTTCTGGTATGCCAGATGGGTGGGCAGGTGAAGGAGGGTGGAAGTAACCTCGAGGTGTGGTGAATCCGGCATGGTGGAGCTGGTGGGCAGGGGAGGGAGGGAGGACCTCATGGGGGGTTCCGTCAAGGTTTTCTGTGCTTTTTTTCTGTGCTGTGAGGCCGTGTTCTGGAAGACTTTATTCCTGATGTTTCACCTGCATCTGTGGCTGGCATCTTCAGAGAATGGTTGGGTAGGAGTGTGTGGGGGTTTTATATACTGTGAGCCCCTGTTGGGGAGTATATGTAAATTTGTGTATTTGAATGCCTACTTTGTTCTGACAAGGCAGTAGATGGGTGGGAGGAGGGTTTCAGCATGGTGGGCAGGTGGGCAGGGGAGGGAGGGAGGAGGCAACCTCATGGGGGAAGTTCTGGCACAGTGGACAGGTGGGAGGAGGGTTCTGGTCCAGTGGAGCTGTCTGGTGGGGGAGGGAGGGAGGAGGGGAGTTTGCCTCCCCCTCCCTTCCCTGGGAGGGTTCTGGTGGCAGCGCCTTTTATTATTATCTGCAGATTTCACCATCCGTGGTAGGGCCCAGAACCAATCCCCCACAGATACGGGGTCCTACTGTATACCAAAGGAGAGAGGATGTTAATATCCACCATTTTCTTTTCTTATAAGATTATGATGATTCCCTCCGTACAGAAACTGAAATGAGGAAATCCCTTCTGCCTGTGCCAGGGAAGGGTTGTCTTTGAGCAGATATAAGTCTTTTTCTTTCTTCTCACTTAATCTGCACTCACATGAAAAAATGTCACCACAATTCTGGCAAGGGCAATTAAGGTGTGATTTTTGTGTTGATCACACACTCTGTGTACAAGGCTCTCTGCACACCCACAAACTGCTCCTTGGTGTGTGAGGACATGTGTGGAATTCTGCTGTGACTCTTCTTCTGTAATCCTTAGGACTATGTTTGTATGACTTTGTGTGAAGTGCCAGGCAGGCCTCTTTGGGGAGGGAATTGCACTAGGAGACACCATCACTGAAAAGGCCCTTTATTTGTCCACCTGCTTCGCCTCATTGGGCAAGCACATCTGGAGGAGGGCCTCTGAAAACTATCTTACCTGCTGGGGCAGGTATATAGACATTTTATTCCTTTAGATCAAGGTGGGCAACTGTGAAGGGTAGACAAGAGACATGACTTCTCAGCATAACATCTCTTCCAGTTTTAGGTTTCAGACTAAAGAAAGGAGATCTTCCTGGTCTTTGTGGGATAGTGAGAAGCAAGGGCCCCCAACCTGTTACATTTCTGCGAGTGTGTGGTGACGTGATTGGGTCAAAAATATTTAATCTTTTAAAAATTAATAGAATCATAAAATCATAGAATCATAGAGTTGCAAGAGACCACAAGGGCCATCCAGTCCAATCCCCTGCCATGCAGGAACACACAATCAAATCATTCCTGACAGATGGCCATCCAGCCTCTGCTTAAAAATCTCCAAAGAAGGAGACTCCACCACACTACGAGGTGGTGTATTCCACTTCCGAACAGCTCTCACTGTCAGGAAGTTCTTCCTAATGTTTAGGTGGAATCTCTTTTCCTGTAGTTTGAACACATTGCTCCGTGTCCTAGTCTCTGGAGCAGCAGAAAACAAGTTTTCTCCATCCTCAGTATGACATCCCTTCCAACATGGCTATCATGTCCCCTCTCAACCTTCTCTTCTCCAGACTAAACATGCCCAGCTCCCTAAGCCGCTCCTCATAGGGCATGGCTTCCAGACTTCCCACCATCCTGGTCGCCCTCCTCTGGACACATTCCAGCTTCTCAATATCCTTCCAAAATTGTGGTGCCCAGAACTGGACACAGTATTCCAGGTGAGGTCTGACCATAGCAGAATAGAGTGGCACTATGACAGTACTTCCCTTGATCCAGACACTATACTCCTATTAATCTAGCCTAGAACTGCATTGGCTTTTTTAGTTGCTGCATCACACTGCTGCCTCATGTTCAGCTTGTGGTCCACTAAGACTCCTACATCCCTTTCACATGTACTGCCATCAAGCCAGGTGTCACCCATCCAATATCTGTGCATTTCATTTTTACTGCCCAAGTGTAGTATCCTACATTTCTCCCTGTTGAAATTCATTTTGTTAGTTTTGGCCCAGCTTTCTAATCTGTTGAGGTCATTTTGGATTCTGATCCTGTCCTCTGGGGTATCAGCTACCCCTCCTAATTCGGTGTCATCTGCAAAATTGATAAGCATACCCTCTATCCCCTCATCCAAGTCATTGATAAAGAAGTTGAATAGCACTGAGCCCAGGACAGAACCCTTTGGCACCCCACTGGTCACTTTTCTCCAGGATGAAGAGGAGCCATTAGTTGCTACCCTTTGGGTTCAATCAGTCAACCAGTTACAAATCCACCTAACAGTTGCATTGCCTAGCCCACAGGTTACTAACTTTTTTGCACGAATATCATGGGGGACTTTGTCAAAAGCTTTACTGAAATCAAGATACAGTACATCCATAGCATTCCCTTCATCTATCAAGTTGGTAACTCTATCAAAAAAGGCATAAGATTAATCTGGCACAACTTGTTTTTGACAAATCCATGTTGACTTTTAGTGATCACGACATTTCTTTCTAAGTGTTTACAGACTGTCTGTTTAATTATCTGCTCTAGAATCTTTCCTAGTATTGATGTGAGGCCGACTGGGCAATAATTATTTGGGTCTTCTCCCCCACACTTTTTTTTTAAAAGATGGGGACAACATTTGCCCTCTTCCAGTCTGCTGGAACCTCTCCTGTTCTCCAGGAATTCTCAAAGATTATTGCCAGTGGTTCTGAGATTACTTCTGCCAGTTCTTTTAATACTCTTGGATGAAGTTCATCTGGCCTTGGAGATTTGAACTCATTTATATTGGCCATGTATTCCTGAACTACCTCTTTACCAATACTGTGCTGTGTATAAGAGTGTATACCCTTGTGTTTTAGTTTACTCTCTGTATTGGGGGATTGAGAGTGTCCCAAAACAAGGCCCAGAGGATGCATATGGCCCGCCTTCTAAACTGTCCCCATCCTTGTTTAGATGGTGAGTCCTGGTCTCATTGTGCACCAGCTGCACACTTACCTAGAGAAAGCATTAGTTAATCCCAATTAAAACTCTTGGCATGTGGACTATTTTAATCCCTGCCCCTTTAAAGGACCCCTTGACTTATAAGAAACACTTTATCCTGTCTGTTTACCCAGAGGAAGCCCTCCTCCTACTCACTCCAGGCTCTGCAGCTTGCAGTCTGGGTGTCTGAGTCCTTTGCATAGCAGTTGAACTCCTTGGACTCCCAAGGAAGAATTGCAACCCAGGTTGAGCTCTGTCAATGTCTGGCTGTGGCTGAGAACAGTGGAAAGGTCGCCACAGGAAGCCTGAGTCAGATCACATTCCTCCAACCTGAAAGGAAAAGAGAAGAGGAAAATGGAGAACTGAAACAGCAATCACATCACATGACATTTTGCTATTCTTTGGAGGGTCATGAAAAAGAAGACGCAAATGCAGTAAAGAAGAATCTAACATCATTGCAACCTGTTTAACTGTGTGGACTACATCAGACCCACTTTCATCTCCGAAGGGTGTGCTGATGGCTGAGAGAGTAGAGGATGGTGTTAGCCCCATATTCCTGTGGATTGACAAGGCAGGATGCTCTTAAGTGGATCTACCTGATGCCTGAAAAAGTCTCCATGCATTACACTCAGGAAACTCTTTAGCAGAGTTTGGAAATAACGAGTTACTTGTAACTAGGCACTTTTTCAGGCAGTCCATTGGGTGTAATGAAGTTACATTTCAAAGGTAACACAACAAACAAGAGTGAAGTTCCTTCACTAGAGTCACAAGTAACCATTCCTACTTATAGTTAAAAATTACTTTCTTTTCAGCATTTTCAGAGGCATTTTTTTCAAGGAAGTTTCCAAATTTTATGCCATTCTTTTATCAACCTTAAGTAGATGTTTATCTCAAAAATGTAACAGAAAATAGTGGAGTCATGGAGACAGAATGCTTCCGAATACCAGCAGCCATGAAGCACGATGCTGCTGCACTCCACGTCTTGCTTGTGGGCTTTCCTGAGGCATCTGTTGAGGTGGACAAGCAAGGCTTCTCCTATGCTCCTAGGAAGAGCCTGAGGGATCAGCCCAAAGACCCATTTGTCCATCATTTCTGCCATGCAGAGCCCACAAGCAGGAGAGGAGGGCAATGGCATTCTCCTCCTCCTGTCCCCCCAAAACTGGTATTCAGGGTTCTCCAAATATTCAGGATCTACCAGCCAGAATCCTCTTGAGTCCTCACACTTGCTCTTAGTTGCACAAAGAGTATCCAGTACCTCCTTGCACAATGTCTTTTTCACAGCCCCCAAGGGCATCTTGCAGTCAATCAGCTACTATTGCGCAGGTAGAGAAAAATGCATCGAGCATGCTGGAGGTCTGGAAAGGTGAAAGCAGCTCCTTTCCATGGCTGTACAGCTGGAACCAGAAGACGCCTGGGGCATAATTGCCTTTAACCACTGATTGGCTGCAGGACTGGGCCTGGGTGCCCTTCACTGTGTTTGTGCAGCTGTGACCTCCCAGTGTAAGTACACAAAGCTTGAGTAGAATCTTAGCCCATATATAGCCTTTAACCATCATGACAAGTCAACACTGATAGTCTTGACCTCCATGAAGTTGTGAAATCCCCCTTTAAAGACATATGGATATGTGCCTTCTAGTTGACTGTCAATTTATGGCAATCCCATTAATTTCACAGGTTTTTCTTAGTCAAGGTACACTCAGAGGTGGTTTGGGCAGATCCTTCCTCTAAAATATAGCCTATAGCACTTGGTATTCTTTAGTGGTCTCCCATCCAAGTACTAACCAGGCCTGTCCCTACTCAGTTTCCACATGGGGTCTGGTACCTTCAGGGTATTTAGGCCCTACAACATAACGATGTGTCATTAGTCTTAGTGTTATTAAAATGAATGAATGAATGATGCCTAGTGCTGTTAGCATACCCTCCCCATGAGATTCCATAAGTGTACATATTGGACACTTTTGGGGGTCACCCTGACTGGGAAGTTAGGCTGACTGGAGGATAGTCAAGGTAATGATGACCTGAGATGTGTCTAGGATCATAATGGTGGGAAAGCCCAGCTAGGAATATGCAGAAACCCCAGTCATTAACGGGTCCATGCTAATAACCCAGTCATTAACAGGCCTAGGCTAATCCTCTCTTTCCTAGCCCTGGGGACTTTAAGCAATAATTCAATCATGCAATCAAGTGACCATTCCTCTATCCATATCCTATGGAAATCTCTCCACACACCCCACTTGTCCTACATTTAGAGGTTGTTGCAAATCCTATCAATGTTTTATCACTCCAGAGCTAAAGCAATCCATTAGTTTCAATCCCTTTTATCTACTCCATGGGAGAGCCATCCAGGCTTTGTTATAACCAGCACACCCCTCCAGGGTATGAAATAGGTTATAAATATCATCACTCCAACCTTAGCCCTGTGTACTGCAGATGGGCCCGGCCACTCTCTTTCTCGGAGCACAATGGATTGGAACCCCTTGTACCACCTTCAAACACCGCTGCATGGAACTCTCTTTCTCCAAGATTGGTAACTATCACCTGCCCTCCTGGACCTCTCTCTCTCCAACCCTTTCTGCCTTACTCTGCTATAGCCTTGTATAGTTCATAAGAGTGTATGCCCTTTTATGTTAGTTTACTCTCTGTATTAATTCCAATAAAATATTTTGTTTTACTTTAAATGGCGCCATCTCTACAGATAGCAGTGGTATACATAGGTGAAAAGATCCCCAAAGGTAACCTCCTCTCACAGGTCTCCTGTTTGAGCTAATAATTTCCCAAGTTTAAAGGAGACTCTGGCATTGTGGGTGGCACTGTGGCTCCCCCCCACCTCTTAGGGTGCATGGACTAAATCCCCCTCAAGCCATGATGCCAATCCACTTTACTCTCTTTGTGGTCTTCTACTTATTTTTGTTGTTGTTGTTGTTAAAACACATTGACTCATGAACTAATGGCAGATTAATATCACAGCTAGTTAGCCTCTAAATTCTGATTACCGGCCATATTCATCACTACCAAAGACACTTTGTAATAGATCAGGACCTACTGTACAATCCTACTTCATTCCCCTTAAACCAGGGGTGGGGAATGGTGATGTGTTCAGGGTCCAGTTTTCTATTCTAGGGACCTTCTGGGGGCCACAAGGACAACTAAAAATACCAAATAATGGGGAAGGGGGACAATTCCAAATCAGGAGTGGCTGGAAATCCACTTCTGACTGCTTTTCCTTTGCAAATTTTAGATGACTGGCGTATGGATCCTCAATGCCATATCATTCTGTTGACACTGCCAGACAGAAGGACAGTTTTAATTTTTAATGCTCACCCCAATTTTTCTAGTTTGCAATTTGGATGAATCAGTTCTTCACACAACAGCTTGACTCCTGAGTCTTTCAGATTGGTCATCTGCAAGTCCAATTCCACCAGCACTGGGCTTGTTGAGAGAACAACAGAAAGATCTTCCCAGCACCTGCCTGTGAGCTGACATCTATCAAGCCTGTAAAAGTAGACAGAAGTTCTATCAATCCAGCTCTTTCTCTGAGCACCAAGTGAACAGATTCTCTTAAACGCTTTTATCCTATAAAGGACACCTGATTGTATGCCATTCTCTTTCTACCTCTCCCAGTTCTATGTCTTCTCCATTTTGTTCCTGAAAAGGTGCAAACACCCAAAAGTTTTTACTATTTTCAACTGATTAGAAAACTCTGTTTCTTTGATATTATCTTGTTGCTGTTGTGTGCCTCCAAGTATTTTGACTTATGGTGACCCTAAGATGAACCTATCATGGGGTTTTCTTGGCAAGATTTGTTCAGAGGGGTTTGCCTTTGCCTTCCTCTGAGGCTGAGAGAGTGTGACTTGGCCAAGGTCACCCAAATGGTCTCCATGGCCAAGTGGAGAGTCAAACCCTGGTCTCCAGAGTTGTAGTCCAATACTCAAACTACAATAGCATGCTGTCTCTCGGAGATTATGAGATTATATAAATGTTATGGAAAGGAAGAGAGTTGGCCAAGACAAATAAGAAACATTTGAAATGCTCTCCCCAGACAAATTTGCATTATGAAATTTAACTCAGATGTGTGGAACTGATTTACCTATTAACCTGCCTCTAAGGCTGAACAGAAAAACCTGAGCTGAGAAGTGATCCAGACCCCAGAAGCTGGTGGCTCTGATGTGAGTGAGTTTCAATGCTGGGTCTCAGTCTGAATTTTAAAAGAGGAAGCCAAAGTGTCAAACCCTATCTCCCAAAGTAGATTCAGCACCCTGGACAGCTCTTTTAAAGTTTGAACTAAAAACTGGAAACTGACAGCTTGTTATGTGATCCATATCAGCACCTTGCTTGCCCATCATAGACACTATCTGTTTTTCAGCTGGTCTTTCTTTGGACCTGCTCTTCTCCTCTATAATAGCTCACTGTTTTTAATTGGTTTTAATCAGCCTTAACAGCAGGAAAAGTCAATATGGAATGAATAGTTTGGCCAGATCAAGGCCAGATGTGTTGGGTGCTTCAGCACTGGAATGGCCAAGGTGACACATCATCAGCTTTCCATGCATTAAAAGATGCTAGAAAGTTCACCACTCTGGCTCCTCTGAGGTGAAGTATGTTGGGTATTTCAGTAATGATGCAAACAAAACAGCCCCAAACTCCACCCAACTACTTGGGCGGTAAAAAGAAAGTGGGCAGGAACTGCAGTGTTGGAATAACCTCAATCCACATATGAAACTCCAAAGGTTAGGAGGAAGGCAGCTTGCTTGTCATATCCACTAGAGGGCAGCATCACAACCACAAAAGCTGTGAAAATGCAGAAGGCTCTCCCTATGGTTGGCCTTATCTGCTATGCCTTACAACATTAAGGTGATTGATGCCCAGAAAATATCATAGAGATAAGACCCAAAGTATTTATAGGATCTCTGAGTTACTTGACTTTCTTTGGTGTTTGTTGTTTTTTACTTTAAAATTTCCCCTAGAAAGGACTGGATGCAGTTCCATATAGCTCCAGATTGTCTGTGATAGACCTGTATTGCGTTCAGTTACTGGCTGCTGAATTTCTGCTCCATATTGTTAGAGAAGCCACTTCCTGACAGATGAGGAAACCTAAAACAGACAGTTCTCTGTAGCTCCCCAAAACTTTAATGCTTTCAGACATTTTGACTTGCCAATCATTCAAATTCCCTCTGCTCTTGGAATAACTCAACCCCACACAGGTATTGTTGTGGAAATAGTAAAATAACAACAAGATACACACACGTGTGATCACACACACACACACACACACACACACACAGACTTCTCAAAATAACCAGATTGGTTCAGTGACTTACTCCACTTTCTTTATATTACAGTTTGGATCCTTCAGTGTTTGACAGAGTAGGTAAATCTCTGAATGGTTCTCTGTCTGCTGATGTTGCCTGGAAATGCAGAAATGATTAGCTTGACTCTCTTCTGCTATATAACAAGAACAACATGGATAACAAGGGCTTATAAATTACTCTGTTGTTCTGTGTTTCAGGACAGCAAACCACTCTTAATCTCTGGCAGCTTTGCTCTGAGGCTCACCCTAGTGGAAGAAGCAATCCCCTACCCTCATTCAGGCCACAGGCTGCCAGTATTCTTTCTATTTCTCTACACCACACACTTTAAACTCAAACCTCTCAAAGGACTTTATCACACAAGGCTGGTTAATCACAATTACAGCAGGATAATAGCGTCTTTGGCTAGTACTTATCAATCAATGTTCATATAACCATAGAATCATAGAATTGTAGAGTTGGAAGAGACCACGAGGGCCATCCAGTCCAACCCCCTGCCATGCAGGAAATCACGATCAAAGCATCCCTGACAGATGGCCATCCAGCCTCTGTTTAAAGACCTCCAAGGAAGGAGACTCCACCACGCTCCGAGGGAGTGTGTTCCACTGCCAAACAGCTCTTACTGTCAAAAAGTTCCTCCTAATGTTGAGGTGGAAACTCTGTTCCTGGAGCTTGCATCCATTGCTCCGTGTTCCAGTCTCTGGAGCAGCAGAAAACAAGCCTGCTCCATTCTCAATGTGACACCCCTTCAAATACTTAAACAGGGCTATCATATCGCCTCTTAACCTTCTTTTTTCCAGGCTAAACATACCCAGCTCCCTAAGTCTCTCCTCATAGGGCATGGTTTCCAGACCTTTCACCATTTTAGTCGCCCTTCTCTGGACAAGCTCCAATTTGTCAATATCCTTTTTGAATTGCGGTGCCCAGAACTGGACACAGTATTCTAGGTGAGGTCTGACCAAGGCAGAATACAGCGGCACTATTACTTCCCTTGATCTAGACACTATACTTCTATTGATACAGCCCAAAATCGCATTGGCCTTTTTAGCTGCCATATCACAGTGTTGACACATGTTCAACTTGTGGTCTACTAGGACTCCTAGATCCCTTTCGCACGTAGTCTCGTTCAGCCACATCTCTCCCATCCTATATCTAAGCATTTCATTTTTCCACCCTAAGTGCAGTACCTTACATTTCTCCATATTGAATTTCATTTTGTTAGCTTTGGCCCAGCTCTCCAGTCTATCCAGGTCATTTTGAATTTTGATCCCGTCCTCTAGGGTATTAGCTACTCCTTCTAATTTGGTGTCATCTGCAAATTTGATAAGTATGTCCCTAATTCCATCATCCAAGTCATTGATAAAGATGTTGAATAGCATTGGGCCCAGGACAGAACCCTGTGGCACCCCACTGGTCACATCATTCCAAGATGAAGAGGAGCCACTGCTGAGCACCCTTTGGGTTCATCCGGTCAACCAATTACAAATCCATTGAACAGTTAACTTGTCTAGCCCACATTTTACAAGCTTGTTTGCAAGAATGTCATGGGGAACCTTGTCAAAGGCCTCACTGAAATCAAGGTATGCGATGTCCACAGTGTTCCCTTCATCTACCAAGCTGGTAACTTTATTAAAAAAAAAAAAAAAAGGAGATCAGATAAATCTGGCATGACTTGTTTCTCTGAAACCCATGTTGACTTTTTGTGATTATGGCATTGCCTTCTAAATGTTCATAAACTCTCTGTTTAATGATCTGCTCTAGAATCTTCCCTGGTATTGATGTCAAACTAACTGGACGATAATTGTTGGGATCCTCTTTTTTCCCCTTTTTGAAGATGGGGACAACGTTTGCCCTCCTCCAGTCTGCTGGGACTTCTCCTATTCTCCGTGAGTTCTCAAAGATTATTGCCAATGGCTCTGAGATCACATTTGCCAGCTCTTTTAATACTCTTGGATGTAGTTCATCTGGTCCTGGAGATTTAAATTCATTTAGATTAAGAAGGTATTCCTGTACTACCTCTTTGCTTATTCTGAGCTGGATTTCCCCTATTGTGTCCTCTGTTCCATTATCCTCAGGTTGGTCCCCCTTTTCCTTTTCTGAAAACACTGAGGCAAAGAAGGTGTTGAGTAATTCTGCCTTTTCTCTGTCCCCTGTTAGCATTTTGCTATCTTCTCCATGTAGTGGCCCTATCATTTCCTTCTTCCTCCTTTTGCTGCAGACATACCCAAAAAACCCATTTTTATTGTTCTTCACCTCCCTAGCAAGCCTGAGCTCATTCTGCACTTTAGCTTTTCTGACTTTACTCCTACACATGTTCACTATCTGTTTGAATTCTTCTTTGGTGATTTCCCCCTTTTTCCATTTCCTACACATGTTCCGTTTAAAACTTAGCTCCATTGAATGTTCTTTAGTCATCCATCCTGGTTTCTTGAGACACCTCCCATTTTTCTTCCTCAATGGTACTGTTTGAAATTGGGCCTTCAGTATCTCCCTTTTGAGAAAGTCCCATCTGTCTTGAGGTCTCTTCTCTTTTAGTATTCCTGACCATGGGATCACCCCCAGTATTTCCCTGAGTTTATTGAAATCAGCTCTCCTAAAGTCAAGAATGTGTGTCTGACTATGCCTGGCTTCTCTTTTCCATTGTATAACAAACTCCAGGAGAACATGATACTCTCACCTAAGGATCCCACCACTTGCACCCCATTAACCAGGTCATCTCTGTTGGTTAGGATCAGATCTAAAATAGCTGACCCCCTTGTTGCCTCTTCCACCTTTTGGACCATGAAATTGTCTTCCAGGCAAGTAAGGAATTTGCTAGACCTTGACATTTTGGTTGAGTTAGATTGCTAGCAAATATCAGGATAGTTGAAGTCACCCATCACTACTACATCTCTCCTTTCTGCATGTGCGGTCATCTGTTCTAGAAAGGCATCATCCAATTCCTCCGTCTGACTTGGGGGCTGTAGTAGAGTCCCACAATAACATCCCTGTTGTTTCCCTCCCCTTTATTTTTTATCCAGATGCTCTCCACCTGGCTTCCAGTATTGATGTCATGGATCCCTTCACTGGTGTAAATATCCCTAACATATAATGCTATTCCTCCTCCTTTCCTGTTTGGCCTGTTTCTCCTATAAAGGTTATACTCCTCTATTCCTACATTCCAATCATGTGACTCATCCCACCAGGTTTCAGTAATGCCTATTATATCATATTTGTTTTGTAGTGCTAGGATTTCAAGTTCCTCTTGTTTATTTCCCATGCTCTGTGCATTAGTGTAGAGACATCTAAGACCATGTGTTCCCTTTACTTGCTGCCTGTGCAAGTTTTTTTGCCTCCCACTGTTGGGTCCTTGCGCTGTTTGCCTTGTTCCCTCTATGACAGTTTGACTATTTTCTTCAGCCCTTTTGCCTTCCAGAATACTGTCTCCCTCCCCCATTTGACTCAGTTTAAAGCCCTCCTGATCAAATTCTTGAGACTGTTGGCAAAAATGTTTCTTCCAACTGTCGTAAGATGCACCCCATCTCTTGCCAGAAGTCCCCCCTCATGGAAGCGCAGCTCATGATCCAAGAATCCAAATTGTTCTTGGCGACACCATCTACAGAGCCAGTTGTTTACGTTGGCTATTTTCCTCTCCCTTCCTGGACCATGCCCTTCAACTGGCAGAAGAGACAAGATGACAACCTGTGCATCCATTTCTTTCAGCTTCCTCCCCAGAGCCTCATAATCTCTTCTGATCTTGGGAAAGCTGTGCCTTGCAGTATCATTGGTTCCCACATGGACCAAAAGGAAGGGGTAATGATCTGTAGGCTTGACAAGTCTTGTTAGCCTCTCTGTCACATCACAGATTTTTTCCCCAGGGAGACAACACACCTCCCGAGTCATCTTGTCAGGCCCACAAACCACTGCTTCTGTACCCTGCAGCAAGGAGTCCACCACCACCACCACACGCCTCTGCCAAGGCTTCACAGCTGCTGTTCCTTGCGGTGGTACTCTCAAGGTCCCCTGCTCTACCCCTGAAGTCTGTCCATGCTGTTCTTCCTTGTTGTCCTTGATAAGGGAAAGGGCTTCGAATCGATTCTGTAGCTGCAAGCTGCTCGGAGAATCCCTGGATTTTCTTGTTCTGTGTGTGACATTCCTCCAGCTGTCTACCTCCTGTGTTTGTGAAGAGACCCTCTCCTCTGCAGCCACTTCCTCTGTGCAGTCCCCATCCAAGACTGTTCGTTCTGTTCTGTCCAGGAAAACCTCTTGCTCGCGAATCTGTTGAAGTGTAGCTACCCGTGTCTCCAGCTGCTGGACTTTCTCCTCCAAGAGGGCTACCACCTTGCACTTGGTGCATGTGAAGTTCTCCACATCTGTAGACAAGAATACAAACATCACACAAGTGTTGCAGGTGACTGCCACAGTCCCCTCAGTGTCCATGGTGAGAGCTTTTAGGTAATATAAGAACTCTAAGATAATGCTGAGAACGCTAAGCTGTACTTTTAGGTATGCTGTATGTTTGTTTGGTCACTGAAATTGACTCACAGAAGCTCCACCCCCTCAGCAACAAGCAGCCTCTCTCAACAGTTTAAAAAAAATTCAATCTCCCCAGTCAAAATGGCTGTCCAGAAGCTGCTCTCCTTCTTCTCCCTGGCAGGAAACTGGCCTGGAAAGCCTCTGCAAGGAGTTATATAGAGCTAGGCTCCCAGCTCCACCCCCTGAACAACAAGCAGCCTCTCCCAACAGTTTTTTAAAAAAGTCAATCTCCCCAGTCAAAATGGCTGTCCAGAAGCTGCTCTCCTTCTTCTCCCTGGCAAGAAACTGGCCTGGAAACTGGCTGTCCAGAAGCTTCTCTCTGGCAGGAAATGTTGTGTCTCTCCTGTTGTTGCTTTGTATTTCAACCATTGGTGGAGCACACCTTTTCACTGATGGGAAAAACCCACCAATGGTTCCCAATTTTGCTGCTTTTCCAATACTGCCTCTGGTGCAATAGGTCCTTTCCACTGCAGTTCTGATATCCTGGTAGTCACGTCGCATGAGTGGGCATGATTCTGCTCATCTCCCCCTCCCTCTTCCTCTTCCCCTTGCTATTCCCAAGCAGCCTGAGGTTGATTTTACTTTATTTTCCTTTCCTTTTTTTATTTTGTTTTGCCATAATTAAACAATCACAGCAAAAATAAAAATAATAAATAGGCATGCATGTGCCGGGTAGGGCATACATGGGGAGGAAAGTGTGGTTAGCAACACAGTGCAGAAGAGCAAGCATGGGACCACGGATCACCAAAGCAGCAAAATACTGCAATTGCAAAAAAGTGTGATGGCGATTGTTTTCAAACCAGTATGTTCCTGTTTGCTTCAACAATGAGATTGCTATGAGACAACTGCTTATTGCAGTGTAGATGTGTAAACTACTATTTAAACAATTTGTAAGCCACTCTGATAGCCGTGTGGCTGAAGAGCGGGGTAAATAACTAACTAACTAAAAAAAATTAAAAACCGCTGATGTGATAAAGCCCTTAATCTCTAGCAGCCTTGCTCTAAGGCTCACCCTGCCACTGTGTGAAGAGACTACCCTCACTCAGACCATAGGCTGCTGGTATTCTTAAGGTTTCTACACTGCACACTTGAAATTCATTTGAAATAGGTTTTCCTATTACTCCTTCTTCTGAAGCAAAAGACAAAACAAAACACAAGAATTTGTAGTTTGCAAGGATGCTGAGTGTTCCTTGGATTGGTGGCCTTAGGGCTTCCATAGAACTAGACTTCTCAGGGCTCCTTGGCTGAAAGATCCATCATGATGAACATGTTTGGAAACTAGAGCCTATTTGAAATGTAGACATTCCCGTGGCTTTAGATCTAGACTAAGGTCTTGCTCCCTAGACTAAAGAAAGTATCACATTACAGTGTTATAGCATTATTATTCCACTTTAACAGCTATGGCTGCCTTCTGTGGAATTCTGGGATTTGCAGTTTAGGGAGGGGCATTTAGAACTCTCAGCCAAAGAGCTCTTAGGCCTCACTAAACTACAAATCCCAGAATTCCACAGGAGGCAGCCATAGCAGTTAAAGTGGAATAATAGCTCTATAACAGTGTAGTCTGATAAAGTCATGAGCCTAGACTAGTCTTATTCCCTAGACTAGACTATAAATTCTTACATCTTACTCCCACTGAAATCAATGGGGCTAACATTAGCCATAGCTGATTTGTCCTATGGATTTGAATGGGACTAAAGCATGACTAATTTGTCTGGATCCAAGTCATGGTTTGGCTAATATGGTTTAGCTAGTGGCGGCACTAGAGGAATGCGGAGAGGTCAAACTGCACCAGGTGACACTGACTGGGAGGAGGGGTGACACCAGCCTTAGTGACGCCACAGCAGATGACCATGCTTGCTTGGTAGATCCCTGGAAGACTTCTCGTGTTTGTTTGTTTTTTAAAAATTCCCATTTACTTTACACTTCCCAGTTCTCCATGCACACACCTCCCTCAGGCTGTGGTGCTAAGACATACAGAGGCAGTTGTGAATTATCTTCTGAAGAGAGATATACTTTAAGATCCGTCCAGATAGATGTGACAAAACAGGAAAGGCCACTATGTAAGGAAACATCAAGACTGAGCAGAACAGTAATGAAAAGAATCCCAACCTTAGTGGCATTTGAAAAAGAAGACGGATATACCTTCAAATTGCTAAATTCCCTAAGAGAGAACCAGTCATAGGGCAGGAAATGTCTAGCTGGTGATTATGTCTAATGCTCACCATTGTCAGGGTTCTCTGTATTAAAAAAAAAAACCATGAAATTCAGCACAATTACTTCATTCAAATATGGAGAGGAGATGAATGGAGAAGATCATTATGCATTCCAAAGAAATGGGGGGGGGGGGAGAAAAAGTTATCTAGGTTGGAAACTGTATCTTGATCAATTCATTACTATCAGAAAGTTAGAAAAGGAATATCAAATCTGCTAAATGTTGATAAATGGAGGCATTTCAACACTACTTACTGACAAGGATGACTAGGAAGCTCTGGAAGTACCTTCGTCTCACATTCTTCTGACAGAAAGAAACACCTATACAGGGAAAGAGTTTCTAAATTCAAACAATTCTTTATGCAAAAACAGAGAACTTCTTGATCCATTTGAGTAAAAGTCAAGCCTTCCAAAGTTAGTTTAGTCAAATGATTTAGTGCACGTTTAACAAATTCTTCTTCTTCTTGGATCTCATACAAAGAATGAAAACGTTCCACTTGGTCATAATTTGGACAAATGAACTTAATTTTTGTGTCTAACTTAAACCACTCCAGCAAGTCAGCCTTAATTCTGGATGAAATGTTCCACTCAAATTGTTCTTTTAAGTATTTCCTTATTTTGTCATTTAAAAGGCCAAAAATGAACTGTACTGTTAAAGTTAAATCTCCCTGGTCTTTGCTACAGACATCCAGGAAAATTTTTATGTCTTCCTTAGTAGTCTCAGAACCTCTGGACATGTCTTCAGAAACATAGAACAAAGCTGCAAGAAACTCTTGTACAGTGGGGTGGATGAAGCTGTAGATGCCTTCACAATCAGGATCTTTCTGAAAGAGATTCCCAGGCAAAGCCACCTGACCAAAACTCTGTGTCTGGATTTCTTCTTCCTTAAAACAGGTTTTCTTTTTCCAGAGTCTATCAGCAGCTAAGGAGCAAAGTCTTCTCATCAGATTCAGCTGCTCAGAGCCATTGCAGAGAGATTGGGTCAAATGAGAGAAATAACGTGCATACACTGCCGTCATTTTTTCCGAAATTGGCAAGAGATCTTCCTCACCCCTGTCAAGCTGCTGTTTTATCACAGTGCAAATGATCCAACATACAGCGGGGACAAAGGAGATAACAAGGAGTGCTTCATTCCTTTTAAGGTAGCTCAAAGCCTGTGATGCTAATTCTTCCTCCCGAAAGAACTTGCAAAAATATTCTTTCTTGCCTTCCTCAGAAAATCCCAGATGCCTGACATAGCGTGGGGACTGCAAACCATTCTCCAGGCTCTCCAGAGCATTTGGCCTAGTAGTGATGATTAAGCAGGACTCCGAAAGGAGAGTTTTGCGAAACAAACTGCTCAGAAGGAGCCCCACTGGCTTCCTCTCACAGGGATCTGGGCTCAGGTTGTCCTCCTTTTGCTCAAGGGAACAACCCAGTTCCTCAAAGCCATCAATGATGAAGAGGCATTTGCCTGGATTCCTGAGAAGTTCATTCATTGCTTCTCTGAGTCTAAGTTCAGGGTCATTACTATTTAAAACCAAGTCAGCCAAATTAGCCTCCCCAACAATAAGATTCGCTTGCCGGCAACTCAAGAAGAAAACAGAATCAAATCTTTCTGAAAATTGTTTTGCAGTGGCCCAGTCTATCAGGATCTTTCTGGCCATTGTAGTTTTCCCCACCCCAGCCACACCCAGGAGTACAACCGTCTGTGGTCCATCATTGTCAGTTTCCAAGAGGGCATCTAGGGTTGCAGCAGGCATTTGCTCAGACAGCTGTCCAGTGTGTCTCCATGGCCTGGTCAAATGCTTTTCATGCTCTCTTTCTTTTCCATTTGCAATCACCACTTTAGTGTATTTTTCATTTGGAGGTACCTGGATCACAAAGCAAGGGTTCCCATCTTCATGTGAACAATATTTTTTTCTGACATATTCCCTGTATTTCTCCCTGTAATCTAATTCAAACAGTATTCATTATTGTCATCATTATTCTGTATTAAAAATAATTAAGCTAAGGATATATCTAAACATATGACAACCATGAGAAAATTTTTGGGAAAAGCAAATGTAATTCACCCTTTACATTTCCCATCCCTCCACAAGCAAGTAATTCCCATGCCTGTTTTTGAAAACGTTCTCACAGCAGAAAGACAATTGCTAAAATTACTCATTACTTCCTTCAAGAAGAAAATTAGCAAATAATTTTGTCCCTAGTCAGGAGGGCCAAAAATAATGGCTTTCCCCTTGTAATTTCTATGCATTTGGGGGTGGGGGGGAAGGGAAATTATTCCTATCTGTATTAGTATGAGTTTGGAATCAATTGTCCTTAATGATTCAAAGAGAGGGAGATGGACCAAAAGTCACTTAGTACATGTTCCTGCCCAGAAGTAGGAATGCAACCTTGCCAGTCCCTCCCAGAATCTACTTCTCAGCCCACAGTTGGCCACTCAAGAAGGCTCAGTGCAGCAAAGTGAGTCAATCCCATTCGTGTGGGATTTTTTTTTCAATTTCCTTTTTGCATTTCTCTCTCTCTCTCTCTCTCTCTGACAGCCCTGAGAGTTCTGGGTAATGTCAACAACTTTCTTCTTCTATTCAACCTTGAATTTTTCAGCAGCTACACTTGCTTTCAGGTACGGGCTGACACAGTGCCCAGATCTGTGAGTCCCCTCCGACTTGTAATATTGAATGCTCAGTCCCTAATACCGTAGTTACAAACCTGGTCACAATGTCAATACTTGTATTATTATAGCAATATATTGGGATGGGACTAATATAAACAGGATTGGAATCCATACATTTCCTAGAGGTAATGTATAATCCCTCCATTCCCTCACTTACCTGGTGACATATCTGAGCTTGCCATTTGAACCCACAAGGCTTATTGCTCTGGTGTGCAGAAAAACGACAACTTCAGTGAACTGAAATACTATACACAAACAGTGAACTGAAATACTATATACGCTTCTTGTAGCTCTCTCACAGAAACACTTTTAGCTGCTGCTAAAAACAATTCCTTGTTTCCCTTTGATGTTTTTGAACTGGAGGCTGAAGGCAAGTTCCCCCCACCCCTTCGATGTCTGTGTTAACAACAGCACCATCCCTTTAGCTCAAAGGTTAAACAGTTTCTGAAGACAGCATTCAGCAAGCAGGAAATTGGTTCTGTGGGTGGAAGCAGGATCAAGATTACAAGGTTCTGGTACTGTTACAATGAAAGAGCGCCATCTGGTGGCAGAAGGGAATCTCAATTTTTGTTCAGTCTTCCACTCAAGTCTTCCACACAAAACATCAGTTAAAACACAGAGATTAAAATCCATAATTTAAAATTCATAATTTAAAAATCATCTGGATAGACCTTCTGGAAGAGACTGGTTTTTAATTATGTTAATAGGACTGCCAGACTTACCCGGTGACTGATTTGCAGTCAGGAGAGGGGCCCCCATATCGGCAGCCAAGTTTAATATGTGACCAGTACATATTTTAAAAGTTTAAAATTCACAGTTTAAAAATCATTTGGATAGCCCTGCCAGAAGAGACTAGTCTTTAATGCTGTTTTACATTCAGGCAGTGTATTCAACTGTTGAATCTCTTCTGGCAGGCCATTCCACAGTCTAAGGGCAGCTGAAGAAAAAGTCCTCTGGGTGACAGGAGTAAATGTCCCCCGGAGGACTTGAGTGGACAGGGCAGATTGTATAGGAGAAGGTGATCCCATAGATAACCTGGACCCAAACCATGTAGAGCTTTTAAGGCGATAACCAACACTTTGTACCTTGCCTAGAAACGAATTGGCAGCCGGTGAAATGATTTTCAGGCCATAGTTCCCTTACATGGTGTGGCAACATCTGGAATACTGTGTCAGTTTGTGTCACCACATTTACAAAGGCTATTGTAGAGAAGGTACAGAAAAGGGCTACCAAAATGACCCAGGGACTGATGCAACTCACCTGTGAAGACAGATGCAATGAGGCAAATAATTGGTTGACTGGCCGAACCCAAAGGGTGCTCAGCAGTGGCTCCTTTTCATCTTGGAAAGATGTGACCAGTGGGGTGCCACAGGGTTCTGTCCTGGGCCCAGTGCTATCCAACATATTTATCAATGACTTGGATAACAGAATTAGAGGCATACTTTGCAGATGACACCAAATTAGGAGGAGTAGCTAATATCCTAGAAGACAGGATCAAAATTCAAAATGACCTGAATAGACTAGAAAGCTGGGCCAAAACTAACAAAATGAAATTCAATACCGAGAAATGTAAGGTACTGCACTAAGGGCAGAAAAACGAAATGCATAGATAGAGGATGGGGGAGACCTGGCTGAACGAGACTCTGTGCGAAAGGGATCTAGGAGTCCTAGTAGACCACAAGTTGAACATGTGTCAACAGTGTGACGTGGCAGCTAAAAAGGCCAATGCGATTTTGGGCTGCATCAATAGAAGTATAGTGTCTAGATCAAGGGAAGTAATGGTGCCACTCTATTCTGCCTTGGTCAGGCCTCACCTAGAATACTGTGTCCAGTTCTGGGCACCACAATTCAAAAAGGATATTGACAAATTGGAGCGTGTCCAGAGGAAGGCGAGTAAAATGGTGAAAGGTCTGGAAACCATGCCTTATGAGGAAAGACTTAGGGAGCTGGGTATGTTTAGCCTGGAAAAAAGACGGTTAAGAGGTGATATGATAGCCCTGTTTAAGTATTTGAAGGGGTGTCACATTGAGGATGGAGCAGGCTTGTTTTCTGCTGCTCCAGACACTAGAACACAGAAGAATGGGTGCAAGCTCCAGGAACAGAGATTCCACCTCAACATTAGGAGGAACTTTCTGACAGTAAGAGCTGTCTGGCAGTGGAACACACTCCCTTGGAGCGTGGTAGGGTCTCCTTCTTGGAGGTCTTTAAACAGAGGCTGGATTGCCACCTGTCAGGGATGCTTTGATCGTGATTTCCTGAATGGTAGGAGGTTGGACTGGATGGCCCTTGTGGTCTCTTCAAACTCTACAATTCTATGATTCTATGAAATAAGGAGAGACATTATTTTGTGTTGCTGTGTGCCTTCAAGTTTCAACCCTGAGGCGAACCTATCTGGGGGTTTTCTTGGCAAGATTTGTTCAGAGGGGGTTTGCCTGTGCCTTCATCTGAGGTTCAGACAGTGTGACTTGCCCAGTCACTTAGTGGTTTTCCATGGTCGAGTGGGGATTCAAACCCTGTTCTCCAGAGTAATCCTCCAATGCTCAAACCACTACACGACACTGGCTCTCTAGAGACATTACAGAGATATATATAGCTGTCCATTTCTCATAATATTGGGGCCCAGGATCATCCACTGAAACTGAATCAGAACATATCAGAGTAAGTACAGAGCACATAGTTACTGTGAGGAATTTACTGCAGCAAGATGCAACAAAATCCCAAATCCATCTTGTGACTATGCCATTACTGGGCCAACCAAGAGGCACTAAATGCATCTGAACCCTATCAGGCAGAGATGGTAAAGGAGCAGGTAGGAGAAAGAAGGAAACGTTGTGATCCCAACATCTCCATTTTGCTTTAAGATGTTTAGGAAATGTTTGTAGACTAACAGTGAGGCCACCCCCATGGCCATAAACAAACTGGGAATAAAGTAAGTAAAACAAAGGCAAGAAAAATATTTGGCATCTCCACTTTGAAGGTACAAAGCACCTCCTTTTGCATTTATCCAGTTTGAGGCCTCAGGCCACTAGGATGGAGGTGTGCAGCTGGTCTCTAGAAAAATATCTGTAGTGTCAATTATGGAGACAAATTTAGGTACTGAAGCAGACAAAGAACTCTTTTTCTGAGCATTTAACTCCTCCAACACAACATAAAGCAAACTGATTTTGCCTGCTCTACCTTAGGACCTTTTCAGACGGCCCTTACCACACAAGCAGCCTCCGGAGCAGTAATGAGGCTGCTGCGTGGCAGGGGGTCATTTTCGGACGCTGTCGTCCATCTTCTGTGACCATTTGTAGCATGTAAGTGAAGCTTTGGAAGCAGCCGCATCATACTTCAATCATGGGCACAGAGCGTAGCAGAGATGTCACAGAGTGTAGCAGTGGCCTGAATGACTGTACAGGTGGGTGCCTCCCAGGGGGTGTCCTGGGGTGGGATCATCAGAAACCACTTGGGAGTGGTAGACTTGGGGCTAATAGAGGAGACCCTAGTATTGAACTGAAGTCCCAGAGACAGAGGTCTCCAGTGGTGACAGGACTGAACGGACAAGGGTCGAAGAGCAGCCGAGCCTCAAGGAGATGCAGCCTCTTTGTGAGACAGCACAAGATCCACCTACAACTTTTCAAAAGAAAAGTACTGAACATTGTACTGAACATTGTATCAAGTACTGATTGTAACCAGATACAAAGTATCACTTTGTCAAGGAGCTTTCGACAAACCTGTGTAAAAGCCTAGTGAGTATTAAAATTAATTTAAAGGACTAAGGCTGAAGAGGTATGGGAGGCTGAGAGTCAGATGGAGGAAAGAAAAGGACAGAAGTTGTGACCAGGTTGATGATTTCAAGGAAGGAATAAGTACTACTAAATATTCAAGTACTGGCTTAAAATAAACTTTGATAGATCTGGATAGCTGTAAGCTTTATAGCATGATGGAATGAGACACGTGTTAACTTGAAAATGAAACATAATTTGGACTGTGTGTGATGGATTCGTGGTGGATTGCTTAGATCTGACATACATATAACTTTTTTTAAGAACAAAGCTGTACAGTATTGTTGTTTGGATACATAAGTTATATAAAGGACCTGATTTGAATAGTAAGATGAAGATTTTGATGAACATGGATTTAAATTAACTAACAAAAGGCTATAAGAGCTAGTTATTAGAACAAGATCAAATTGTGCTGAAAGACAGAAAAGGCTCCACAGTGTTAACGACTCAGTTGCAACAAATGAATCTTTTTCCTCCCCCCTCTTCTCCTATATATATATGAGTTGTTTTAGGGGATGATGGGTGGCCTTACAGAAGAACACAAAAAGATACTATCTGCACCCAAAAAGAAAGAAAAGCCTCATCGGATGAAACTCTTCAAACAGTTACGGGTAGACAAGAAGCAAGAGATGACAGAAGCAGACCCAGAATCCTGAGCACAATTGTTCAGCAATTTGTGCATGGGGACAAAGAAAACTACTATAATAGTCAATGTTGAGAAACAGAAGACAACAAAAAAGAGGCCTCCCCCACAATCTGAGAAATCAAAGGAAAATTTTAACAAAGACTGGGGAGGCTATATCTGTTAAGGAAAATGCAACATGGGACATACAGTGATAGAAATAAAATATGTATGTGAAAGCCACAATGACTAAGCAAGAGCAATTATGAAGCTACACAGGTGCAAAAGCTAATGTAATTTAGAAGTCTTGAGAGCCAAGGACAGAGTTACAGAATGCATATTGGAAACACCTGAGATCCATTAAGTGTACAAGGTAAAATGATGAAATACTTGGGTTGGTCTTAAGCATGGGTTGAACTATGTGAACCAATCAAAATGGATGTACACACCCACTGGGTGGAAACTAACTAGTTGGTGGTGATTAACAATGGCTATAATAATAGCAATGTTTGCCAATGTATGAGTGTGGAGTAGTTTGGAGATATTGTGGGTAGTTGAGGAGATTTGTAGAGATTGTGATTTGTTGAGCACATAGTATTTGTATATAGAAGAATAAAGTCGATCTTATATAAGACTACTGAGTTGCCTGGTGTCCTGAGTGAGGATACAAGAGCCAGCAGAATCCTGGGAGTGTTTTGGAGACATCTGAGGAAGAAAAGAGAGAAGGCTTGGAGAGTTTGTCAGGATCTTCAGCCTATTCTCTGAAACTCTGCTGCTTTGGAGAAAAGCGTTAACCACTGATCAAAGCTGGTCAGCTCTGCTGCATAACAAGATGGTGAGTTAGGGCCAAGGGTGAAGAGCTACAACTCCCATCATCCCTGACAATATCACCAGCAGGAGAACACACTACATGATTAAGAAGGAATTAAAAAGATAATAGACACAATACAATGAAGCACTATTTAAAAGAGATGAAAAGATGACAGATTGGGTTAGAACCATTTGAAGATGAATCCACAATTTTAAAAAGTGAAGTAGAAGCTGGACTCAAGGCACTTGGGAGGGAAAAAAATCACTAGGAACAGATGGCACACCATTAGAACTATTTCACACTAAAGAGATAGAATCCACTCAAATTATAATTAAAAGCTACCAACAAATATGGAGAACAAAGCAATGGCCCACAGACTGGAAATGCTCAATTTACATTCCAGTCCCCAAGTAAGGGGACACCAAGGACTGCAGTAACCACCAGGTCATTTCATTAATCTCCATTGCAAGCAAAGTGATGCTAAAAAAAGAGACTTTGACCATATACAGAGTGAGAAGTGGCAGATGTCCAAGCTGGGGTCAGAAAAGGAAGAGGCATTAGGGATCATATTGCAAACATACATTGGATAATGGAGCTTACAGAAGAATTTCAGAAGAAAATCAGCCTGTGCTTTATAGATTATAGCAAAGTCTTTGATTGTGTGTAGATCATGAAAAACTACGGATTGCTCTTAAAGAAGTGGGTGTACAACAACATTTTATTTATTTATTTATTTATTTATACCCCGCTCTTCAGCCACAAGGCTATCAGAGCAGCTTACAAATTGTTTTAAGCAATAGCAATTTACACATCTACATTGCATTAAGCAGTTTCCAGTGTGTGTTAGCTAATTGCCCCCACAAGCTGGGTACTCATTTTACCGACCTACAAAAGGATGGAAGGCTGAGTGAACCTTGGAGCCTGCTGGAATCAAACTTGCAACGTGGTGACTTGCAGTACTGGCATAACTTATACTCAGGACAAGAAGCCACTGTCAAGTCAGAATACAGATAAATGGAACAGTTTGCCATTGGCAAGGCTGTATTTTATTGCCCTATTTAATTTATAGGCTAAACATCCCATACAGAAAACTGGATTAGACTTGCAGGAAGAAGACATGAAAACTGGAGGAAGGAACATCAAGATATGAAGATGACACCATACTACTAGCAAAAAATAACAAAGACTTGGAATGCGTACTAAAAAAAGGCAAGGAAAAAAGTGCTAAGACAGGGTTAAAGTTTATTTATTTATTTACTTATTTATTTTTACTTGCATGATTGGATATACAAAGTTCAGTAAAAGAGATTTTTCACTATCTTCATTTCTTTTCTGGCATTATTATTATTCATTTCATTTCATGATTATTACTGAAAATTATTTTGTTGTAGAGATGAGGGAAGTGTTAAAAATGATCTACACTGGGTATCAAATACAACAGATACACCACTGCTCACTTGGGCATCTGCTGTGCTTAAGCAAGGTCACAAATAAAATGCTATTCAATCCTGAACTGTTGTAAACTTTTATCAACATCAGCTTTGCTTGGATGAATTTCCCCCACAACTCAATAGGTCTTCCTTAAAAATACCTTAAAGACTTCCCACTCTTGCTCTAAGTTAGAGGCAAGGAAGGCATGGCCCCATGGCTCCCAAGATCCCTTTTGAAGCCTACAAAGCTTCTTAGGAGACAGCTGAAGCAGGCCCTCCCCCAAAAAAGGGGGGGGAATGCCCCCAAATGGTCCAACCCACACCAAATATGGTGATTTGGGTCCCCTTGCCCCCCATTATCCTCCCCAAAGTGCAAAAGCCAGCTATTGCTAGGGCAAATCCCAGAACCAGACATGACACTGCATCATTCTAGTCATTCTGGAGTGATGGGGCCCCAGGAGCAACAATTGTGACCCCATGGGGGGGGGATGGGGGAAATCGCTCTTGCCTCCTTCCCAGTTATCTACTCCTGCTCTACATAAACAAGAAAGAACAACCTACATATAAATGCAATGACCCCAAGGGAAATAGGGTAAAGGTGCATACAAGGTAGCAGATGAGGCAGTGTGGTGATAGGGCCATATTTTCTGAACTCTTGGGATAAAAATAAGAAGCAGACAACAAAACAGGAGGGATGATGAGTGAATATTTACACCGTGTGACTACATCATAAGAAATGAATATATATATATTTTTTTATTCTGAGTAGTTTATCCTAGATCGTAATAAATGCCTCCGTCATTCAAAATGATGGAAGGGAGTGGTGTGAAATGTGGTATATGATGTCCAATGGCCCTCACAAGCATCCAGGTCACTGGACTGGTGCTGTTCATTATCCTCAATGATGAACAGGCACATGTTAATTGACTCCAAATCCAGCAGTTTTCCAGGAAGGTAGTTCAATGTATAAAAGAATAATTGACTGTATTTTTAATAATATTTGGTGAGTGTATGCATATGTATGTAGCCCACCTTTCCATCTGGAAGTTTTCAAAATGACTTAGGAAAACACAAAGATAAAATACAACATATGAGACAACAAAACCACCATGAAAGGTAAAAATCTCAATACTGTATAGCTGAATATAACAATGCAATACACAACTGAAGCAACAATAAAATTGTAGGGGGAGAAAGATTTCTCAAGACAAAAGGCCTGGTGAAATCACAACAGTATTTTCAATCACTCAAGGGAAGGAGTTTCACACCTTGATGCCACCACTGTAAAGATCCTGTGCCAACTTCTGACTAGGGCCATATGAGTGAAAACATAATTTTATATATCCTTTGCATAAATGGCATAGGGTTTAAAGGTAATAACTAGCACTCTGAATTTCACCAGGAAAAGAAAGCAGGGGGCAAAACAGATTAAATTGCAAAGCTGCTACATGATTAAAATAATTGACACCCCAAAGCAGTTCACAGAACCAATGACTTTATATATCTCCAGTACATTAATGTTCATAAATAAAACTGACTATTTTGTGCAGTTTTGGTTCCTGATTCTCAACAATGAGATCTTGCTGATACAAGTGGCTAATTGCCAGAATTAGCATTTTCTTCATATTCACTGTCAACTTCCATCTCCACTTCAGCCCTTGCCATGCCTATATCTTCTCCATTCAAGCTGTAAAAATCAATCCATTTTCAGGTATTAGAAAAGCTGCTATAGCTTCATCATGAAATGCCAAAAGCTCCTAGTTTGCAAAATAAAATAAAATCAATCCTATTCTATACCATCTGGGGAGAGAGAGTTATTGCATTTGCACATCATGTTAAGCCATGCTGTTATGAGCTGAAATCTGGCTTATTGTGATGTAAGAATATGTTTCCATTAAAAAAATAAAATATAGAACTAATTAAATACAGTTTACAGACAGAATTTAAAGAGTGGCAATTGATCCTTAGAACCACGACTGATACCAGCTCATGCAACTGCCCAATCTTTTTATCATCTAAAAGGAGAGTGAAATTTCTCCTGTGGCCCAACTGTCACAATTATTTCTTGGATGACAAAGGGCTTGTCTACACTAGTGAAAAATCCCGAATACCCCCACCCTGAATCTGGCCCAATAATACCACACAACATGTAGCCCTTCCCCTGAATCTGGTGCGATAGTGCCACATGGCGTACGCCCTATCCGCACCACAGTCATGGAATACCACCTTAATCTGAGTTTTAGAAAACTTGCAGTTTTCTATGGAGTTTGCTTGAGGTCAACATTTGCTAGAACTGGAGCAGAACATAGTCTTCTCTAGGCACCACAATGACAAAGCTGAACTAGCTGATAGGTAGTCCTTGATCAGCACAGCACTAGCAGCTGTTAAGACTGTGCCAAGTGGCTCACACCCACTTTTCAAGTAGCCAAGTGCTTTCTTTCAGAGAGATTGTCCATCTGATACAAGTACCCCTGATCTCAAGCTGGAGGGACCATCAAAAGTGATACTGCCAAGTATCCCTTTTAGAAGTATCCTGTACTCCTGAAATGCATTCCTTAGAAGAGAGGAGATAATATTCTTGGAATATTAATATTCTGCCCCATATTCTTGGAATTCCCTCCCTGAACATTTGTGGGCTGCTCCTTCTCTTGGTCATAGAATCATAGAACTGTAGAGCTGGAAGAGACCACAAGGGCCATCCAGTCCAACCTCCTGCCAGGCAGGAAATCACAATCAAAGCATCCTTGACAGATGGCCATCCAACCTCTGTTCAAAGACCTCCAAGGAAGGAGACTCCACCACACTCCAAGGCAGTGTGTTTTCAAATCTCAATTAAAACTTTTCTGTTTTCTGTTTTCCAAAGCTTTTGGAATTTTAATTTGATACTTTTGTAATCTTGTTTATATTTGATCACATGTATGGGT
The DNA here is from genome assembly GCA_030847615.1 of Gambelia wislizenii. NCBI lineage: Eukaryota > Metazoa > Chordata > Lepidosauria > Squamata > Crotaphytidae > Gambelia > Gambelia wislizenii. The sequence continues at coordinate 345,347,708 of JAUMIR010000001.1, forward strand.
CAGTTTGTTTTATTTTTATGTTTTCTTGCTGTTTCATACTGTATTATTGTTGTTGGGGGCTTTTGTAGTTATCTGGATAATTTGTTTTGCAATTGTATTTTATAGTCTGATGTTTATTATTTTTTCCTTCCCTCTGTGTGTGCTTATGTATAAACATATTTTAAATTGTATGTATTTGGCAAGACCCAATGTTTTGTTTGCTTGTTTTAATATAAAGCTTATTTTAATGTAAAGCCCCATGTACTGTACATAGATGGTGCTATATAAACAAACAACAATAATAATTTCTAGTGCCACTTCGCCAGACATGACGTGATATGCTGACATGATACGACTGACATGATATGCTGGTAAGGCATGCTTATAAAGTTTGCGAATGACACAAAATTAGGAGGAGGTAGTTAATAACCCAGAAGACACTATCAGAATTCAAGATGGATATTGTCAAGCTAGAATATATCCAGAGGAGGGCAACCAAGTTGATAAAGGACTGGAAACTAAGTCTTATGAGAAATTATTTAGGGAGTTCAGTGTGTTTGGCTTGGAGTAAAGAAGACTGAAAGGTGATATGATACCTATTTTTAAATATCTGAAGGGATGTTATGTAGAAGGTGGTGCCAGCTTATTATCTTCTACTCCACAGATTAGAACACGAACCAATGAATTCAAATTAAAAGAAAAGAGATTCCACCTAAACCCTAGGAAGAACTTCTTTACTGTAAGAGCTGTTCAACAATAGAACACTATCTCAGAGGGTGGTTGACTCTCCTTCTCCAGAGAGTTTTAAACAGAGGTTGGATGGTCATGTCTCAGGCGTGCTTTACTTGTGCATTCCTGCATGGCAGGGGGCTGGACTAGATGGCTCTTGTGGTCCCTTGCAGCTCTAAGATTCTATTATGGGCTTTCCCTACAAGAACTGCTCAATTCTGGCAGAATTACTTTGTTGTGTCTAGTCATTATGAGGCACAATTTCAAAATGGTAGCAAAAAGTATCTTACCAGAGTGTTTTAGCTGAAAATTTCAGTGCATCACTGAGCAGTTTCTTGCCTGAGTCTCCCAGTGCAGTACAGCTCATGTGCACATTGGCCAGTGACTTATTTGTGGTGAGAGCAGCACGGAGGTGCTCACAAACTGCTGGTGTCATACCACATCCATGCAGCCTACAACACATAAATGCACATTCACAAAGATTTGACTCAACTTCACCATCCTTCTGTGAGGCAGGCTTCATCCCCAAATTAAGTGGGAGACTGACAATACAGCTGATATGAATACAATCAGTTGTTACTCTGAGAATAGGGTGATTTAGACCTCTGTATTTACATATATCATTTTGAAGAATTTTAAACTTCTATGGAAGAGGAGTTTATTGTGAGAAAAACTTGAACACACATTCTGCCATAACCCTTACACACATAAATTCCTGTGAGGCCTGTCTTGATTCAGCTATCTGGTGAGCCACCTTTTAAGTCACTGTGTTGTTCTTGGGGCAAAGAGAGGAGATGGCCTTGCATGTAGGAAATAAGCCTTCTCCAGCAGACTATCATCTGTCCTTTGTTTCTACTGTTGCCTCCTCATTTTGCAAATAAAATGTAATAGAGACAGGAATAACCTCTATAACTCCTGTAAAAAAAATGCACACAAACATTGTCTTCTCCTGCGATCCCTTATCTATCAGCAGCCATTCTACCTGGCTGCTGTTGAGAGACAGGTGAGACAGCATGGCCTAGTCCACTGGTGGCCATTCTACTTGATTGTTAAGCCAATGGAAAATTTGTGACACTTAAATGTATTTGTTTCCCTTTTGCCGCCTCATGGTCCCAGATTCTAGAGAGCAATATGGCATCTGTGATGTCTTGCATTTATGACAAGAAATTGCAAATGATCTGTTCAGGTAATCACTTGCTCTGATCATGACTGTTTTGAGAAAAGTGGTAGCAAATATGGAAACCAGTTCTTGGTACCATCACTATAGCCTGTCCTCATTTAAGAGAATGTTTTATTAAAATGACATACACACTTGGTAAGGAGAAAGAGAATAGAATCTACTACCTCTGGTTACATGACTAAGAGGGGTGGGGAAAAGACACACAAAAGGACATTAAATCAGTCTTTGAATCAAGGAAGCAAAAGAACAGACAGTATAAACTCTTAGAGTAAGAACTAACTACAGTTATCCCTTCATATTCGCTGGGGTTTGGTTCCAGGACCCCCTGTGGATACCAAAATCCATGAATATTCAAGTCCCATTATATGCAGTGGCATAGCAAAATGGTGTCCCTTATATAAGATGGCAAAATCAAGGTTTGCTTTTTGGATTATTTTTTTAAAGAATATTTTCAAGCTGTGAATACTTAAATCCGTGGATACCAAATCTGTGGATAAGGAGGGACAACTGTACTTCTCTTTACCCCTATTTCCTCCTAGTGATACACAGTCACTTGTACAAATAGGGGTGCACCTGCCTTCACTTCCAAGAGACTAGTCCCCACAGTTGCATGTCTTAGCTGTAGCCAATGGACAAAAATTTCATTCTCTGTGTTGCTTAGTACGAGCTTTGTTCAACTTTTCACTTGGAATTTACACAAAATCTTCTTTAAAGAGTGAACTACAAATAATCCTGAAGTAAAACATGTTGAAGCAGACTGCCTTCTGTTACAACTTTCGAGGAGATCTGGAAGACTCATAAATTGGGGCATACATTTTTCTTTAACAAATGTCCATATACTCAATGCATAGTATTGTACATCTATAGTACAAATACAACCAGACTATTTAGCAGCCATTGCAGCACCTGGAGAACAAATATGAGCACAGATTAAGCAGACAACCATATGTTGCCCTCATCATACTGCAAAAAACACATTGGTAACTTACTCTAGTATTTCTAGTTTACAGTCTGGATTTTTTAACCCTTCACACAACATCATCATTCCTGCGTCTCCTATTTCATTCCAAGATAGATCTAACTCTGTCAGCATCTGATTCTTACTGAGAGCTTTGGCAAAACCCACACAGCAAGCTTGAGTCAGAGAGCAGTGGGACATCCTGGAGAGAAGAAAATCACCAAGATAAATGAGTTATGAATACCTTTTAAAAATAACAATGGGAATATGACTCAAAGGATTCTTAATTAATTCAGTCATTGATCTAAACTAAAACTGTCCTTGGTTAAATTCCTCTGTTATTAAAAATAGTATAAGTTAACCAAAAGACAAATTATTTTTGCAATTCATTTGATTCATGTAAAGGGGAAAAAATAAGAACCCCTAATGGCATTACAGTATTTTTGGTTTTGGATGAACTCTGTAACAAGCAAAGTAGAACATTTACCAAAAAAAGCACACCAAAAACCCCCTAAAAGGAACTAGGAATTCCTGAATGTATTTTAAGAACATAATGTTGCCAAAGCTGAGCATTTTAAAATTCTTTTTATTTGAATACAAGCATTGTGTTTGAACTTCACATAATAAAAAACCAGTGAAACTTAGAAAGTGCTTTACTTACTGGATAATGGAAATTTCACAGATAGCATGTAGTCCATCTAACAGTGGATGGGTGTATGTTATGCATACACTCATAAAAATAGGAAACATGAGTAAAACTGTATTTTCATGCTTTAGTGAGGGTGGACTTAAAATTAAAGAAAACTTGGGTTATGATATAACAAATAATAATCAATACCTTAAAATTATATCTTCTTTTGAAATATTTTATTATAAAATATAAAATAAAACATGTAATATATTTTCTCTAAACATACATATGAGAAATCAATAAAAAGTATCTAATTCATATAGTAAAATATGCATTGTTTTGGAAGAGCGGTAAGATTTATTTAATATTCAATATAAGAATTCCAACTTATCATTCATTTTTCCATAGATTATCTTGCTTTCCTCCTAATGGTGCATCCATAACATTTTCATGAACAGAGAGTATGAATGATGTTCCTCAACTGCTTTAGTTTTCGGAAGGTGATATTATTATTAGAAGATGTAGCAATACCAATGATATTTCTAAAAAGAAATGCTGATAGACATTTCAGTCTCTTTCAGAAAGAAATAAGGTCCTTAAGAATCCACAAGAAATAAATTATCCAGTTTCTCCCATACTTTATTTTTCTTTAATTATTTATTTATACCCCACTCTTCAGCCACAAGGCTATCAGAGCTGCTTACAAATTGTTTTTTAAGCAATAGCAATTTACACATCTACACTGCATTAAGCAGTTTCCAATGTGTGTTAACTAATTGCCCCCACAAGCCGGGTACTCATAATAAATGCTAAGGAGTAACCGTCTTCCAGAAATACTGGCACCATGAAAAAGAATACTGACCTTACTCCCTTGGCTTTATACAAGGATTGGGGAAGTATAATCTCTACCCTTTCCAAATTGCAAAAGATTACACAGATAACCCAAGCCTACCCTTGCCAGAAAATCTTCAGACTAGTCACTATCTTTAAAAACAAAACAAAAGACCATAAGAACTCAGGAAGAACCAAAATGAATTAGACCCAACTGAATCTGCCCCCATGTAGTGGCCAACTACAAATAGGTCATGAGCACCATACCATCCTTCCTGTCATGCTCCCCAGGAACTGGTAATAAGAGGTAGACTGGCATTTCTGTTGCTGGACAGCCATTTCCAGCTTTCAGGCTTCGTGTGTCCAACACAGTTCACATCTGCTGGACTCTGAGGTCTATGAACTTACTGTGGATCAAATCAGGTTATGGTGCTTTGCTAAACTGACAGGCCTTCTCTCAACTCACTGGCACCTGCTGTCCGGCACACTTGCAAATAATTTTACAAGAAAATAATAATACTGCCAGGATACTGACGAGTAAAATTTATGCTTAGCCAGTTAGTTTGCTCAGGTTCGCACCACAAATTATAGCATAATGATTTCATTTTAACTGCATTCTATGGAATCCTGATGTTTCTGGTTGGTGGCTCTCTGCCTGAGAATTCTAAATGCAACACCCTCAGCAGCACATCCCAGGATTTCATAGGATGGAACCAGACCAATTAAGGTGGAATCATAGTGTTATAACTGTATGGTTTGAAAGAGACCTTTGTGTATGTACTACCTGTTCCTGTGAGGGAGACAGTGATACAAATCTGCATGACCACAAAGCATCCTCTGTTACTGCATCTTGGTTCTCTTTCAGACTATACAATTACAGCACTATGATTCCAGTTTGGCTCCTGTGGCAACATACTGTGAAATGCAGGAGTTTGTAGTTGGCTGATGCACTAGAGCACTCTGACAGAGAATTCCAAAATGACCTGAACAGATTAGAAAGTTGGACCAAAACTAACAAAATGAATTTCAACAGGGAGAAATGTAGGATACTACGCTTGGGCAGTAAAAATGAAATATAAGATATAAGATGGGTCACATTTGGCTTGATGCCAATACATGCAAAATGGATGTAGGAGTCTTAGTGGATCACAAGCTGAACATGAGTCAGCAGTGTGATGCAGCAGCTAAAAAAGCCAATGCAATTCTAGGGTGCATTAATAGGAATATAGTGTCTAGATCAAGGGAAGTAATAGTGCCACTCTATTCTGCTTTGGTCAGACCTCACCTGGAATACTGTGTCCAGTTCTGGGCACCACAATTCCAGAAGTATATGGACGAACGTGTCCAGAGGAGGGTGATCAAAATGGTGGGAGGTCTGGAAGCCATGCCCTATGAGGATCGGCTTAGGGAACTGGGCATGTTTATCTTGGAGAAGAGAAGGTTAAGAGGTGACATGATACCCATGTTTAAATATTTGAAGGGATGTCATACTGAGGATAGGGCAAGCTTGTTTTCTGCTGCTCGACAGACTAGGACATGGAGCAATGGGTTCAAACTACAGAAAAAGAGATTCCACCTAAACATTAGGAGTAACTTCCTGACAGTAAGAGCTGTTTGGAAGTGGAATACACTGCCTTGTAGTGTGGTAGAGTCTCCTTTTTTGGAGGTTTTTAAACAGAGGCTGGATGGCCACCTGTCGGGAATGATTTGATTGTGTATTCCTGTATGGCAGGCAGGTTGGACTGGATGGCCCTTGTGGTCTCTTCCAACTCTATGATCCTATGATTCCCCTAAACCACAAATCCCAGGATTCCATAGGATGCTGCCACGGCAGTTTGAGTCAAACCTTAGTGCTATAATTGTGCAATGTGAAAGAGACCCAGGTTTCAGTGATCTGCTCAGCTCTGGCCCCTTGCTTCCAGTGCTGAAATTGGTCAAATGCCTGATCAGTCTTTTTCCACTGCCTACTGCTTCCTCCTATTCTTATGGCTGGCAGCAATGCCAGCAAACCCTAGGGGGCTTTCTGTGGCTACAGGCTTTCTCGGGATGCCTGGGAATGCCCACTCCTCCATGGGATTGCACTTAGTCTAACATCCTCCCAATTAACAAGGAAGGTGTTAAGTCAACTGAGAATAATCCCCAAGACAAGATCAGTGTACCCAAATGATTATACCTGTGTGTACCTAGGCAAGTGATAATTATGTCTGTATGTATCATGCAACCCTTCTTGTATATTCAGGTAATTATTATGTCTGTATGTACTCCTGTGTACCAACATAATCCTTACCTAATGATTAACAGTGTATATGTGACCACTACACTATATAAACCAGCCTTCTGTACCAATAAAATATGCTCTACCATGACAATCCCAGAGGGCATTTGAGCATCGTTACTACAGCTTTCAAAAAATATCTTCTGTTCCTCTCATAGTATACCTGCTCCAATTCAATAATTTGATATGACAATCTTTGTTCCTTGGGTTAATATCCCTTTGGATCCCTAACCATAAGTGTTCTGAAACCTTGATGGGTGTAGTGAATTCACTTGCACTTTAAAACATGATATATGTTTAAACTGAAAGTTTTTAATGCATTTTCATTATTCTAAATCAATGTTTTAATTGGATTTGTTGTTTGATGCTTTTAAAATTATGGTATTACAGATTGTTTTTGCTATTTTTTTTAATGTACAGTGTAAGCTGCTTTGGGTCCCATACGGGCGAAAAGTGGGATATAAATTCAATAAATAAATAAATAACTTGTATGCCTTTGAATTGTTTCTGACTTATGGTGACTCTAAAGTGAACCTTTCATGTGGTCTTCTTGGCAAGATCTGTTCCGGGGGGGTGGTGCCATTGCCTTCCTCTAAGGATGAGAGGCTATGATTCGTCCAAGATTACCCAGTAGTATCCATGGTTGAGCAAGGATCTCAACCCTGGTCTCACAGAGACCTAGTCCAACATTCAAACCACTACATCACGCTGGATCCATGATAATACTTGCAGATTTCCTATTGTTTATATGGCACGTGGCCCAAGAGCAATTACTGATGGGTGTGAATGGTAGCAGCAAACAAAAAGATAGCATATTCCCTAAAGTAACAGACTTTCCAATGCTCCTCCTTCCCAATCCAATCCAATCCAAAGAAATCTCAGCAGATGTATGGGAAGCTACACATGTGTGTGCATGTGTGCACGCGCACACACACAGAGAAAAAGGAAGATATGTATATATACACACACATACATACACATCTTCTATACATATATATAATTCTCTTGGGTATGTTGCAGTTTCCAGTGTGCTGATTGGCTGCTTAGGGAACTGACCAACCAATCACAGGTCTGTTGGGCAGCCAATCAGCACACTGGGATGGGAGCATGTAGATCTCAAACATGGCAGCTAGAGATGGAGAGTGAGTAACATGGGGTGGATGTGGTATGTGTGTGTATGTGCCAGAGTGCAGGGGGTGGGGGGGCCAGAACGAGTGGTGGTTTAGGCTGAACGAGTGGTGGTGGGGGCAGAACGAGTGGTGGGGACCAGAATGAGTGGGGGGATAAGAATGAGTGGGGGGGGCAGAATGAGTGGTGGTGGGGCCAGAACGAGTGGTGGGGGCCGAACGAGGGAGGGCAGAACAAGTGGGGAGGCAGAACGAGCGGGGTGGCAGAACAAGTGGTGGATGGGGCAGAATGAGAGGGGGGCGGATGAGTGGTGGGTGGGCCAGAATGGGTGGTGGGTGGGGCAGAACAAGTGGTGGGTGGGGCAGAACAAGTGGTGGGGGCCAGAACGAGTGGTGGGGGGCCAGAAGGAGTGGTGGGAGGCCGGACAAGTGGAGGCAGAACGAGTGGGGGGGCAGAATAAGTGGTGGGGAACAGAACGAGTGGGGGGGGCAAGTTAAACCCACCAGCCTACCTCAAAGGGTTGTCATGAGGTCTCCTGGGCATTTTGGGGGGAGTTTTTTAATGGCATACGGTATGCTGGGTCCAGGTAGTTAGATATATTCGCATTAATATAACATGTATATTTTTACAAATATAAATTCTGTTGATTCCTGTTGATTAGCAGATATCACTATGATAAAAAAAAAAAAATCTCCACTTGGCAAGATAGAATTTCCATATCACATTGTTAAGGGCTATGTGCTCATGCAGATACTCACCTCAAACTCTGCAACTTGCAATCTGGATTCATAAGTCCCAAGCAGAGCTGTTTTGCCCCCACATCTCCTAATTTGTTCCATGTTACATCTAATTTTGTTAAGGTCTGGCTGCTCACCAGAACAGAAAACAGAGATGCACAGCATTCTGCTGTCAAATGACATTTAAATAACCTAAATCAAACAAGAGGAAATGAATACAATCAGAAAAAGGAATATAGTGGCTAGATAAATCCCATTTTCTAGTATCATAGCTCCTGGTAATGATCAGACCTAAAATTCAGTTTACCTCCAAACAATGTCTTTTGCCTAACTATCTTTTAATCTAACTATTATTTAAATAAATCTTATCCTATTTTATTGCTACAATAAAGTCTGTGCTGGAATCTTAGTTCTTTACTCTAATCCTACCCATCTGATGATGGTCCCAAGGTACTGAAGGTTGGCATGATATCATTCCACACAGGCACTATGAAGCAAAACAGTACTAGACAGCAACATTCCAACACATGGAGGCCAAAAAGGTCTTAGTTAAAAAAAAAAGAAGAAGAAGAAGAAGATATCTACACAGCCTAGTATTCCAAATGGAAGTGTCCTCCATCTGAAAATTAAATCAATTACTGCCATCCCAAGAACTGGGCCAAAAAATTGTCCTCTGACTTTTTAAACAATAGGATGGGCCCACAATCATGGGGGGCATCATGGAATTCATTTTAGTTTTTAATGATTGTATGTGAACTGGTCTGAGGAGACCTCACAGCTGAAGAACACTGTAAGGAATGCTAATAGAAGTGGGAAGAAGGAAGGAAGGAACCAACCACATTGTAAGGAAGGACAAAGGAAGTGATAAAGTTGTAGAAAATATCTAGGTAATATTGCCATATCATTTTTTTCCTGACCATTTTTACTATTTACTTGAAAACATACTCCACATTACATGTAAACTTGGATCACGTGCACAAAACCACTGAGCAGAAATATATTTGCACACAAACACTTTAATCAGTATTTTATATCGTACTTTACACAAATACATGTCAAGAAATTGGATTCCAAGTAGGAGATTTGGTGCTTACGACAATGTTTGAAGATGGCAGTTTGGATGTTTCAAACTCTGACATAGCACCTTCACTCCTGAATCTTTCAGCATGTTGCTTCGTAAATCCAATTCTTTCAGCATCTTGTTTGTGCTGAGGACAGAAGAGAGATCTCCACAACCTGTAATCCCGCATTCAATCAACCTGCAGGATAAAAAAAAAATCCCATAATTAAAAGTCAACACACAGTAAAGGAAGGTGTGGGCTGAGAGATGGATGGAAAGCAGGAGCGTTTTGGTCCAGCCCCAAAATACAGGGGGAAAATTTTATGGGAACCAAGCCTCCTCCATCCTGTTTCTTTTCCCCCATGAAACAGAGAAGCCCTTGCTAAAGGTTTATTCCCTTGAGCAGGAGAGAGATGCCCAGTTTCTACTAGCAGCCACCATTGCCTTGTCCCTTTCCAGGGACATCCCAAAAGTCAGTGGCAGGGGCAGCTGTTGCCAAAGCGTTTATCGATCAATCCAAATCCCCTCCTTCCCCCTCCCATGGGAGATAGGAAGTTCACAAGCATACACTGAGCAAAAGTACAAGAGAAGTGGGGAGGAAAAGTTTTGTAGGACAACTTTATTCTAAGCAAGTATTTGTCAAATTTGCAGAAAGTATCATAGACATAAAAGCTTCCTCCTTCAAGCATTATTTAGGAGTACACACAAAGTTACAAAAGAATATAAGTAGCAGTAGTAGTAGTTGTTGTTGTTTTAATCATTTATATCTCACTTTTCTCCTGATAACGGCACTCAAGGTGGCTAACAACGTATTTAAACAATGCAAATTAAAAACAATACAAAAACCACAACAAAATATAAATATAAGATTTTTAAAACTAAACAATTTATAAAGTTTAAAACACTAAACATTAAAAATATTAAAATGTATTAAAAAGACTGTATTGTTACTTTTTGCTGTGTGCTTTCAAGTCATTTCTGACTTGTGGCAAGCCTAAAGCTAACCTATCATGGGATTTTCTTAGCAAGGTTTGTTCAGAGGGGGGTTGCCATTGCCTTCCTCTGAGGCTGAGAGTATATGACTTGCCCAAGGTCATCCAGTGGGGTTCCATGGCAGTGTGGGGATTTGAACCCTGTTGTCCAGAGTCATAATCCAACGCTCCAACCACTACACCACACTGTCTCGCACAAAGGGAGATACCGTCCCTTCAATCATATTCAGCAGTCTTAAATCATATTCAGCACATATAAAAAGAAATATGACATCTCTAATGTGTCCAGCTCATGTTTTCTTTTCTACTCATGAAGCGGTTAGAATCATAGAGTCATAGAATCGTAGAGTTGGAAGAGACCACAAGGGCCATCCAGACCAACCCCCTGCTCTGCAGGAAAACACAAACTGTCCAGTTGACAGTTTGGTCTTCAGATGTTCACCAGGAAAGCAGGGAATCTGGACTTCATTGTCCCACCTGTAATCACACTTCCCAAGAAGTCTCTTTTGTACCGATAAGATACTGCCCTTAAATAATATCTTCTACACAGAATCTGGAAACTTTCACACTTTCTTACAAGCAAGTTATCTCACCAGATGATTGTTTGTTCCTTGTGATCTTCTGCAGACCCTGTGTGATGTTATTTCTAAAATGCAACATAACCCTAATATCATTAATGCTTTGGTTACCTAGAAGTGAGAACACACTATACAGCTGGGTTGCGCTTTTGTGTCCAAGATGGCAGGGTGAATCATAGAATCATAGAGTTGGAAGTGCCCACAAGGGCCATCCAGTCCAACCCCCTGCCATGCAGGAATACAGAATCAAATCATTCCTGAACAGCCTCTGTATAAAAACCTCCAGCCTCTGTATAAAAACCTCCAAAGAACAGCTGGATGTGCCAGGTAACTCAGCAAACCAACAGAGTGACAGCCTCTGGGAAAACTGAGCATGTTTTGGTGGTGTTTGGGGGTGATATTTATATTCGATATTCCCCTGAAGTGGTGTTTTGAGTGAAATACAATTTCTGCCGGAGTTCCCCAGGGTTAAACAATAGATTCTCTGGATGTGTTAACAATCGTTAATGGACGAAACATTGGAACTGATGGGTCTCGGGCAACTCTCTATTGTTTTAGTACAGGTGTGAGGAAAAAACAGTTTTGCAAGGCAATAAGTCTCCAGCTACCTTGATTGAGTTAGTGAATGATTCATTTCATGTAGGTCTAGGAGAATTAGCCTATTTCCTCCCTAACTCATCAGTTCAAGGGGGGGGGGGTTCACTTAATTACTATCTGGGCATGTCTTTTAGAAATTTGGGTTGGCTATTTCCTTAAGTTTTCTGAGCACATCTTGAGTCTTTTAACTTGAGAGGCCCTGGTCTACTACCAACCACATGTAGTGCCAATAATAAGCCACTTTATGAAATATAGCCAATTGAGGAATTATTGGAAGAGCAGGGGTATCAGGGCAATTAACACATAAACATTTGAAATTCCTTCTAACAATTACAGCTCGGTTAACAGATGCCAGAGGGCAAGGGGGCACTTGCAAAGTGTGTGTGTACATGTACAGACACACACACACCACACACACACACAATATTACTGTGTGTTGCTAGCCTTGCTGCAAAGGTCTAGCTATGGGGGGGAGAATGAGGGCATGGTACACCCATGTAAGAATTATTTTGCCTCCCATAAATTTTCCCTTCAGTCCCCAAGTTTCTAGAGGGTTGTCTAGATGATGAAAATAATCCTCATAGAATTTGGGGATAATACCTTTTGTCCCAACATGCTGTGCCATTATCATAGCTCACCACTGGCTGCTACAATCTCTCCTTCCTCAAATTAAGACTTAGTTTAACTAAGAGTTAGGAATGTTACTGGAGAGGGTGTCCTGGCATTTTGAATGTTCATTAAGGGCTCAGGAAACCATCTGTTGCTTGAATTTCACTAGAAGTCTTGAAGAGTCCTACTGATTTCTGGGGCAAGCTGGAGATGACTTGCACAACCTGGCCTTAAATTGTCACTGCAGGATCGCAGAGACAAATAGTGATAATTATTATTACTCCTGATAGTCCTACTAGGCTTTGTTATTGTTGTTATGTGCCTTCAAGTCAACCCTGACTTGTGATAACCCTATCACAAGATTTTTGTTGCAAGATTTATTCAGAGGAGGTTTGTGACTGCCTTCCTCTAAGCATGTGAGAGAGTGACTTGCCCAGATATCACCTGGTGGATTTCCATAACCAAGCAAGGGTTTGAACCCTGGTCTTCCAAGGTCCTAGTATAACACTTAAGCTACTCCATTATAGTCATGTCCATGGTGCTCTCCCATGACTCCATTTTAACTTCACAACAACTTTGTAAGGTTGGTTGGAGTGAGACCTAGTGATAGGCCCATGGTCACCAGTGTGCTTCATGGCCAAATGGATTTGAGTTTGGAGCTCCACACCCCTAGTACAACATTCAACTATTGTATCACACCAGATCTCTGAGCATAGGTTTGCTGGTCTGATTTATATCCCACCTTTTTCCCACTATGGGACCTAAAGAGGTTAAGGTTTCACTTAGGAATTACATTAGTTATACTAATTTAAAAAAAAAACCTACAGGTGACTTACCGGAGTTCCTCCAGTTTACAATCTGGATGTTTTAGTCCCATGCGCAACAACATTATTCCTATGTTTCCTATTTTATTGAAACGCAGATCTAATTCTTTCAGTGTTTGGTTCCTACTGAAAACACCAGACAGACTCCAACAACAAGCTCCTGTCAATGAGCATTTGGACAATCTGCAGAGAATAGTCAGAAAAATCTGGAATCAGAAACCCTGGCTGGTTCAAAAGTATTGTGATGAATGAGACAATGGACTTAAAAACTGCAGTAAAAGAGCCAAAATATATATCTCACCAAAAGTGGTTTGGGTTATTTTGTATGCTATCTTCACAGGAGATGAAAACATTCTATTTTAATTGGATTTAGAAATAACAACAAAATAATAATTTCATAAAAATCAAAGAAACAAGAATTTATCTTTCATAAATGCAGGTGGTAGACATGCTGCAACCAAAGTTAAGCACCTTTTGTCCCATGCATTCTGATGCCTGAATTTTAAGCATGTACTCAATGGTTCAGGAAAGTGCTAAACTTCACCTGAATGATGCCCTTATGATGAGATCTAGAGTCATAGAGTCATAGAATTGTAGAGTTGGAAGAGACCACAGGGGCCATCCAGTCCAACCCCCTGCCACGCAGGAAATCATGATCAAAGCATCCCTGACAGATGGCCATCTAGCCTCTGTTTAAAGACCTCCAAGGAAGGAGACCCCACCACGCTCCAAGGGAGTGTGTTCCACTTCCAAACAGCTCTTACTGTCAAAGTTCCTCCTACATGGAGATTCTCTAAGATGTTTTCTATTTTACAACTAATTGCTGTGTGGGAATGGTGAAAGGTCTGGAAACCATGCCTTATGAGGAGAGACTCAGGGAGCTGGGCATGTTTAGCCTGGAAAAAAGAAGGTTAAGAGGCGATATGATATCCCTGTTTAAGTATTTGAAGGGGTGTCATGCTGAGGATGGAGCAGGCTTGTTTTCTGCTGCTCCAGAGACTGGAACATGGAGCAATGGATGCAAGCTCCAGGAACAGAGATTCCACCTCAACATTAGGAGGAACTTTTTGACAGTAAGAGCTGTTTGGCAGTGGAACACACTCCCTCGGAGCGTAGTGGAGTCTCCTTCCTTGGAGGTCTTTAAACAGAGGCTGGATTGCCATCTGTCGGGGATGCTTTGATCAAGATTTCCTGTGTGGCAGGGAGTTGGACTGGATGGCCTTTGTGGTCTCTTCCAACCCAACAATTCTATGATTCTATATGGGTGCTCTCCTGTCTTTCCACCCTTTCTCCCAACATATGGATCTTTGACCTTAGGAAAAAGAGGGAAGGGGAAGAAAGGGGAAAGATAAGACACAGCATGAGTGGTAAAGCCAGAGTACAGTCTGAAACAGCATAAACTCATCTGGAGCCTGATCTGACACAGTGTCCTGAAAGCCTCAAGGGGACAATTCTACAGCTCCTCCAAAGCAGCTCTAGAGGGAATGTAGGAGGGCTGTAGGGCCAGGGGTAGGAAGAGAAAATAGGTAATTATCACCCTCCTTATTCTGTTGATGGAAGCAGTTTTTAACTGGATGGTGGTGGTAGTGGTGGCTTCAGTTATATCCCTCCTTTCTTCCCAAATTGGGCTTATTTATAATCTTTTAAAGATAATATTTCTTATGTGTTTGTGGTATTTCAAACACATCCACTTTCTTTTCAGTGGGAACACTGTTCTGTTTGGAATTTGGAATGTTTGCTTTAAACATTTCAGGCAGATGCTAAGAGAATGAATTTCATTAAGTACATTTCAAAATAAATGTCAAGTCCATTTTTATAGCATGTGCGTCAGAGCTCAGCTGGAATGACAGGGAGGAGCTACAAAAGGGATAAGCTTCAAGAAAAGGAGAACAATTCCATTTCCCCTAAAGTTGAAAACCAGCTCTGATTTGAACCTGGCTACATTTGGAGAAGGGGTGCACTTGTCAGCATCGGTCCCGAACGTGACCTTTTCCTTCCAATTTTAGTCTTTCATTTGCTTCATTGTAGCTTTGCTGTAACCTAGCAGTTCATTGGGTTTTCATTTTTTTCCATGCTTGTTAACAAATGTTATGTTCTGAGGTTAAAGGGAGTCTAATGGTTATGACTCCAGGGTTGATAAAAGGTTGCAGCTGCGTTTCTCAAGGTGTCCCCAGTCTCTGGGGAAAGGGGGCTGGACGCTGGTATGGTGATGGTGTCAGGGGATGATAAGTCACTCAATCCCCAGCAGAAGCCCAAAAAGCCTGTCTCAGTAGACTCAGTAGCAACCCATTCCCAATAATTACTCACACACAGAGTGTTTTGACGTCCAAATAAGCAGGAGGCACTTTTATCTTCAAACTCAGTTGCAATATATACAAATATTTACAATTCCAGAAGAAACTGCTTTACCAGGCCTCAGCACTCACAGAAAGAAGAGTGAGCTCTGCTCTGAGCCCTCCCATGTGCACAGTCACAGGGCATTGGCTTACTCAAGCACATGATCTTACACACCAATAAGAACCCTCCTTCTGTAGCTAAGGCAGACTAGGCAGTTCATGGAGTCAGCCATTTTGACTCAGCATGACTGCAGCTTGTTTGGCCATTTTAAAATGGAGTTCTAACTCCTGACAGATGGGAGGTCAGGGGATGATGGTTAGCCAATAGTTAGGTAGCCTGGCAGATTTTGTAGATTGCAATATGCTTTTATTATACTGTCTGTCTTTTAAGTGTCATTCTAAGCAACAATGATGTATGGATTGCTTTCTGGATTTTTGTGCCGATAAAGATTTCTGTTTAACTCTGAAACTGCTATCACTGAGTCTGGGAATACCAGTACCTGACAGCACTCTTCTTGGGTGGGTCCATTAATTTTTGTCCACTCTTTCACAGCACTCAAGTCAGCCAAATGGCAACTACCCAATGCACTAGCCCCTCAGATCTAGAGGGGAAACTTTTCTGAAGCATTTCTTCAATATTTCACCTCCACTGGCAGACTCTGCCTACTGTTTCCTATGGCTGGAACTGGTTAGTCATTAAGCCTTATAGTTAAAGGAAGCTATAGTCTGTTTGCTCTTTCACATTGCTGCTTATTTACACTTCCTTTCAAGTGAATGTATTTTAGAGGTTGTACAAATATTGTTAGTGTGTTGGGAAGGTACAGAGAATAACCAGTGATACTGGTTACCAAGCCTGCCCATCATAAACATCAATTAAAATTTTATTGGTGGTTGGAGGGACAAAAAATTGCATGTCATTAAAACAAAGGGGAAAATAGATACCGCTGAAGAGAAGAAAAAAAAGCACAGAAATATCTCCATCTTCAGGCTTTTAGCTCTAAGCTGGCTGCAGACTAGATTTTATTTAACAGTGAGTGAAATCTGAGCATTCCCTTGCCTAAGAAATTCTGTGCAAAATCCATGGGGTCACCATAAATCAACAGGCAACTTGAAGAGACACGCACCCACGTGCACCCACACACGCACATCTACATACCCTCCAACTGTCCAGATTTGGCAGAGACAGTCATGATTAATCCTCTGTCATCCCACTTTTTCAACTTTTCTTCCAATGTCCCAGTTTCTTTCTCCTCTTCCTACATTCCCCCTTTGCCCTGACTTATTTCAATTGTTTCAAACTGGGTTCAAAGTGCAAAAGTAGTTTGTGCTCAAATAACTCAGCAGGGAGAAAGAACAGGAGGGGGTAGAATCTTACTTTTCCCAATAGATTCAGGCAAAAGCAAACTGCTGCAGCCTCTCCTAGCTTGTCTGTTCTTCCATTTTATTATCTTCTGCCATCATGACCCCATACTGATGTTGCTTGACCATATGAGTTTTCATTTGTGAAATGTCGGAGTGTATGAATCTACATACTTTGGACAAAAGCACTCTAGGAAGTGACATATCAGCTTGATCAATCTGTCTCAAAAACCTAATGAGCAAAATTCTGCAACTCCTCCAGGGCATACAGGGGGTGAGGGAGAAGGGAATCCCTACCTCCTTGTTTCTCTGATGGAAGCAGTTCTAAATATATAGCATCCGACATCTTTACCTTTAGAATATAGGTTACCACCCCCATATCCACGGAACTGGTATTATTTCAGTTTGTTATCTACAGCTGAAAAAACAGGGACACATACCATAGAGTCATGCTGGGAAATGCCTAAAGAGGCATCTTTCCTAGGAATTTCCACTAGGTCCTCCAACACAACTCTGTGGTATGTGTGTACAGGAAGTCCTTTATTTTAATAGGGTTTGCTATTATCCATGGTTTCATTTATAAACTGCAAGTCCAGAAATGTATTTTTGTGGATGGTGACCTGTAGTCTATAATATTTTAAAACAGTATTTTTATCAGCTTTGATTTTTCTCAAGCACATTCTCTCTCTTTACAAGGATAGCAACTTTCAGTATGGAATCTCTTTGCTTTAAAGGTCTGTTCTGGGACAGTGAATTTCATTAAGGTTGACTCTGAAATAATGTTGAGTACATTTTTACAATGTGTGTGTATGCCTTCAAGTCATCTGTTGGTTTATGGTGCCCCCATGAATTTCATAGGGTTTTTTTAGGCAAGGAATAATCAGAGGTAGTTTTGCCAGTTCCTTCCTCTGAAAGCACCTGGTATTCATTGGCGGTCTCCCATCCAAGTACTAACAAGGACTGATCCTGCTCAGCTTCTAAGATCAGACGGATCTGATGTCTTTAGGGTATTTTGGGCATAGAGCAGTGTGTATACCAGAGGGGAAGTCTACGGAAGCTATAAACAGGTTGTTGTTGTTTTTTCCCCCTTAAAGGAGAATAGTTTCAATTTTGCCCAAGATGAAAACTTGCTCTGTTTACTCCAATATCCTAGAAAGGGGTGTTGCACTTCTCCTAGGAGTTTCCACAGAGTTCTGTCCATATTATCATAGCATCACAGTCCTTCAATCTCTTCAACTACAGATTGTCTAAGCTAGCCCCCAAATCTCTTTCTTCAAGCTCAAAGTCTGCTTAGGAAGTGCCTTTTCCCATACCCTACTTTTATTTGGTTGTTTGGCTACCCGTCAATACTCACTTGAGCCTCTGAAGCTTGCAGTTTGGATGTTTTAAACCTTCACAAAGATGACGGACTCCAGAATTCCCAAGGGCATTTTCAGACAGGTCCAAGTATATCAGAGTCTGATTGGTACTGAGAACAAGGGACAGATCCCTACAACATCCTGCTGTCAGGTCACAGGAATATAATCTACAGCAAACAGAAGGACACATAAGCACAGAAACACAAAAAAGTGTACTCATTATTCCTCATCTGATTTTCCTTTCAGTTTCAGTCTCCAAAGGAGTGTCGGTAATTTATGCCCCCCCCCAGTTGTTGCTGGATTGCAACTCCCATTACCCCTAGCTAGCATTGTCAATGGTGAAGGTGGATGCAAGGGGCTATCCAACATAAAGTGGAGCACAAGGTACCCACCTTTGCTCTAAAAGAGATACTTATCTCTGGTTGAATTTGCATTGGCAAAGCTTAAGCCTTCAAGTTACTATGGCTGCACTTACCCATATGAGGAAAGTTGTCCCACAAAGGGGTGTGTGGTGCAGAAGTATGTGTTGGGAAATGTGGCTAAATTAGAAACTCAAAAGCTGCTGCATGAGATTATACCTGTACCTACCATTTGATATCCCTATTGCCAGGATGAGATTTGAGGGTATTGTCCAGAGTTCAAATTCCTTTCCTTTTGGACTAGCTGGAATTACAGCATATGCCAGCTGCAAGGTTGCCACCCACCCAATACTATTGGGAGCAAATTTCTACCATATCAGTAGAAGACTGGACTAGTAAATGTGAAACACTTATACAGTAATTAAGTATGGATTGATTTCTGGTTCCATTAAGTCTGCTTCCTTGGTAGCTGCAAAACAGCACATTATAAATAAAAAATTAGTACAGTAACACCCCCATATCCACTGATTCACCATCTGCTGATTCAGTTATCAGCAGTTGGTGACGGGCAGCGGCTGGGGTGAATGGGGGAGGGAGAGGTGGAGGAGAGAACTCACCTCCCTTCTCCCTTCCCCGGGAGGGCTGAGGTGACAACAGGCAGTGGCTGAGGTGAACGGGAGAGCGAGAGGCAGAGGAGAGAACTCGCCTCCCGTCTCCCTTCCCCAGGATGGCTGCGGCAGTGGGGGTGAATGGGAGGGGGAGAGGAGGAGTCCAGCGTTTACTGTTATCCACAGATTTCAGTATCAGCAGGGCGGTGGGGAGAACCAATCCTATGCGGATACAGGGGTGCTACTATAAATCTTTTGTTGATTAGGCTGTTATCTTCAAATAACACAACTGGAAACCATCTTATTATTTTTAATGGATAATTTGTTGCCAGCCCTGACAACCCCCACCTTTTTATCCACTTTATAAGTGGCCATATTTCATAATTTGGCTTACTGTGTCCTTCCACGAGAGTGGCAAGTAAACCAAGGACCCCCAAGAACCAGGAACCCTCAAAAGCTAGTGTTAAGACTACAGTCACGTACACTCTAGGGAGGGGCTATTTCAAATTCCAAACAGGTAAACTAAAGGGCAAATTCCTGCCTGGACATGACCCATCAATGAGAGCTGAGTATTCAGGGAATGTAAAACAGGCTATTTCTCTCCAGTTCTTAAACAAAGAAGGTTGTTTGCATTCATTCAGTTCCAACCTGATGGCCCATCAAGGATTGTTAGTGCTTCTGGAAAACCTATTTTTTTACCCAGGGAAACTCCGAGAAACATTGTATACCACTCTAAATCCCATCCTTTCAGGGAGATTTTCCACATACAAATATTACCCCAAAATTCCACCAAAGTGACCACAGTCCCTCTTCCTACATTCATGCTGCCAGTTTGCTGTTAGACCCTCAGAACATAATTCTGAACCTCTGCTGCAGGAATCTCTGCTCTTCAAGCCAGGTATCATATCACCCATCATCTCCTCACTCTGTTCCTCTATCCAAATACTTCCTACTTTATTCGCTAGCCTTGTGTGAGTGCTTGAAGCTTGAGTGCATGAGTGAATGGTATTCGATATAATTCTCAATAAAGACCATTGTTATTTTATGTTCTGGCTTGGGTCTGTTCAAATTAGTACAGGTATACATAGGTCTACAAGATCCTGCCACTATCCACCTCTCACATGTCAAGTTGAATGAATATTAATTCCCCATATTAATATTTGGTCTTGTGTGGAATTTCCATGCCTCAGCAATTTGGGTAACAAATTGTCAGACTACATTCTTGTGGACAATTTTGGACCCCCTTAACAGGGCATAAGCCCCATTCAATTGTTGTTGTTGTTAACTGCCTTCAAACTGATTTAGATTTATGGCAACCCTATGAATGGGAGACCTCCAAATCATCTTATCCTCAACAGCCCTGCTCAGTTCTTACAGATTCAGGCCTGTGGCTTCCTTGATTGAGTCCATCAATCTATAATACGGTCTTCCTCTTTTCCTACTGCCTTCTACCTTCCCAAGTGTCATTGTCTTTTGTAGTGTATCTGTACAATACCTCTAGGAACAAGTGCATGAAAAAGATTCCTGAAAGCATTCCTTGCTTACTTATTGGGTTATGGTGGAGGTGTGTGTGTATACATAAAAGATTTTTACATTTGTCCTAGCAGTGCAAGAGATTACATACGAATTCATTACACAAAATGGCCTTCAGCATATTGACATTCATCTATGCTACAATGTATGTCTGTTAGTTTATGTTGTCTGTTGATTACAGTGCACAATTAATTTAATAATTAATGTAATAATTAATTTTAACTCTTTCAGCCTTTTTCATTTTTAAAAAACTTTGTTCAGTTGTTTAATATGTTTTTATTGTCTTGATTTTAATCTGGAATTGTTTGAGGTGTTTTATCTGTTTGTTGTCGTACTTTATTTTATCTAATTTTTATGTGTTTCGTCATATCCCCAATTATAGGGTTTAATTTCCTAGTTAATTTTATATATGAGTTTTAGACGCGATCTAATTCATTTTTGTATGTACTTTGATGTTCAGATACTTTGTACTCTATTGTATTCTACTGTTGATATGGTCAGTTGACTAATCAATAAATTTGTTGTTGTTGTTGTTGTTTATTGCCCTGACATCGCACAATAAAAGAAAGGAGAGGGATAAAAATAGTTTAATAAAAACAACAAATAATAAATATCATTTAAAAATAAATTTGACTGACGGACTCATGTTAGATGAGCTCCATCTCGAGGAGCATAGGCTTTGAAGGGGGAAAGGAGCAAACAACTCAGCTCTATGTAGACATGACAGTGCCATACATTTCCTTGTACGAATGGGGCGGGAGGAAACATGCATGCCCTGTTCCTCAACATGTACACAGAGATAGGCTGAATCTTCAAAGGGAAGACCCCCAGAGAGTTCTTTGCCACTGTACCATCAGGGTGGTAGATTTCAGGCCCACAACCCAGAGTTTCAGGCAGAAGGAGCCAATATGTAAGAATCACTTACTCCAGTTTCTGTAATCGGCAGTTTGGATGATTCAGACCCTCCACCAGCAGCCTCAGTGCTGAGTCCACAAGATTACTTCTCCCCAGATCAAGCTCGGACAGGGTCGGGTAGATGGAGAGAATAGATGCAAGAAACCCACAAGGAACACAGCAACCATGGGCAAGAGAGTAATAATCCAGGCTGTAAAGACACATATTATACATAGGAACAAGGGTAAACAAGTCTTTACTTATATATCCATATCATATAATCATATAATCATATCAAATGTACTGAAATATAGCAGGGCATAGCAATAGCAATAGCATTTACAGTTGTCCCTTCACATTCGCGGGGGTTAGGGGCTGATTTGTGGTTTATTTGTGAAAAACCACAAATAAAATAGGCCTCCTCCCCCGCTGCCCACAATCCCACCAAAAGTGGCGATGGGGCTTCCAAAGCTCCGGTCACCACTTTCCTCCCCCCTCCCCCCTCCCACAAGTGGCGACAGTTGGGGTCCTTAGTTTTAAGAAAACACAAAGACATACTGGGCATGACAGAACCTGCTGGAGCAGAAATAACCAATGGGATAGCAACGCTATAGGAATAACGGGGAAGGTGGCATGGATCTGTATGTAAAGGAGACCATAGTGCAGGAGCAGGCAACTGTGGAAAGCTAGGAAGCCATTTTGGCCCCTCCAGGAGACCTTGGAAAGCCAGTGATTCCCACAGGTTTTAAAAAAAAACTTTAAAATTGTTAAAATCTTTTTTAAAATTTTAATGCCCTCCCCTCCAGAATGCCTTCTAGGGGCCACTGTCATTTTTGCTACATTTTACCCCCTTCTAGGCCATTTACCCCCTTCTAGGCCATTTGAGGTCCAAGAGAGGCCTTTTTTAAACTACAGGAAGTGAGCAAAAGTTACTTTCTGTTCACTTCCTTTTTTTAAAAGGCCTCTCCTGGACTTAAATTGGCCAGTAGGGCAAATATGTGGTGGGAGGAAATGCCCCCAGCACCACCTAGAGAGCATTGTCAGGCAAATTGTATTTTTGAAAAAAAAATGATTTGAGGGAAGCCTGGGGGCTACAAAAATGACACTGGGGGATTGCATGTGGGCCACGGGCTGTAGTTTGCCCATCCCTATCTTGGAATAACGGGGATTAGAAATCTATAAAAGGACTGGCTCGTCCACAGGATTGCTGTGGCTGACAATACCAGAGCCCACAAGTAATTTAGTATAGGGCCATGCTTTCATCCCTATAACCAAAATGCTTAGGGGCATTTTAAGAGGAACAAAAACATTAGAAGAAGCATCCAAAGGACATTGTGTTGTGGTAAGCGGTAACTTTGCCTGCTCTCACCTTGGCAAGATAAATGCATGATCTGGTCAAACAAAGAGTTAAAATTTCTAGGTAGCCTAAAAAACTGTGCCAGCTGGTCACAGACTCAACCAGCAGAGAGGCAGGTCTGGACTTAATCCTAAGTGGCACTGCCCAGGACCTAGTGTAAGATGCAAGCATTGCTGAACTGATGGGACATAACAACCACAGTCTTATCAGACTTAATGTAAATGTAAGTGGGAAAGCATCAGGAAACTTCAACACAGGGCTTTTTAACTTGAGACAATATCTCTAAATGGCAACTTCTATAAAATTCCATCCTGTTGGAATGAAAGCAAATCAAGCAGAAGCAACTGCTATGAACAGATCTTCCTCTTACTATTGTAGGCCAAAATCCACCTCCTTCCACAGTCCTTTGCCCCTGTGGGGATGCTTTTTGGGTAACTCATGGGGCTGTTGGAATAAGAAGGCATAAGTTCTGCACATTCACATAGCATAACCATAGTCTTTCAGAGCTTGAGAATGAGGAGCCAAACATTTTTTGCCCCTTCTGTTGTTGTTGTTGTTGTTGTTGTTGTGTGCCTTCAAGTCATTTCCAACCTATGGCAACCCTATGGTGACACTATGGTTTTCCAAGGCTTAGAGTGTGACTTGCCCAAGGTCACCCAGTGGGCTTTCATGGCTGAGCAGGGATTGGAACCCTGGTCTCCAGAGTCATAATCCACCATTCACACCACACTGGCTCCTTCCAGAACATAATTCAAGGTCCGGTATGTACAGTATAGCAACCACCATCTGTACTCAGGAACTCTCCATAGCAGAAATGGGGAAAATATTCGGCTTTCCCAATGTTGCTGGATTGTAACATCCATCATTCCTCACCCTTGGCTAAGGTTCATGGGAACTCCAATCCAACATCTGTAGGGTGACAAACTATCCACTACTGTTTGTCTATCCAGACAGTGGAATGGAAAGAGAGATCCAACAGCACATAGTATTCACTGATCTACAGAGCAAGCTGTACTGTATATCATTCACTACCACAGTGAAAAGGCCAGAGCAAAACAGCTGGATGAAAATGGGGAGATGTTAGCAGTTCTTACCTCACTCTCCTTAAATTGCTCTTTAGAGACTTCAGTGCTTTAAAGAGGGCTGGATCCTGAGCCTGGTCACTAAGAGGGATGGGAAAAAATCTTTCTTCAACTTGGGAGAAGTTGGGAGTTTCTTTGATTTCAAGAATAAAACAGTCAAGTGATTTTCATAGATTAGAAAGTTACTTTGAAAATGTAATCTGAAAGTTAGTCATCATTACAGGTATAATTTTTTAAAAAGTGAAATCTCTGTTTTCTTGTTATTGAAAAGTAGAACCTGGGGTGTTCTCTTTTTTTTTGAACAATATATTTCATTAACCATTGCTAAACCAAATAAATTAATTCATTGTCATTAACATTATTAGGGAAATATAACTTGTTATGTCATATGTTACATTTGTAGGAATATTTGGTATCTATATTAAACAGGGTGCAGCAGGTTTAGTGGAATATGAGCTTCTGGTAGAAACAGGAGAAAACTTACATTTATTGTCTCATGGAATCCATCTTAGAATAGGAAAGGAGATAGACAAAATAAGTTGACCTAAACTTGGTTAGAAAACCCCCTAAAAGCTGGCTCTCATGATGGTTAAGCTAGCATCCATTACTGAGGTTATAGCTTCATTGGGTGCTCCTTCCAGAACAAAAGGAACCTGGAGTGTGGCTACATGGGTCAGAATACACTGGCTTCCTGCCATCATATTCTGCCTGTGGATCAGGCCCATTCCTGCCCGTTACTGGCACAAAATGGGATGGAATTCAGACCACCATGCCAGCCCACTGCTGCAGCTATCTCCACCCGCGTCTCACTCTCCAAAGCCAAGAAGCTGACCTGAAGCATGTGAGCAAGAACCCCTGCATGTGACCAGCTTGGTCATATGCTGCAGGCCTGCTTCCTGGCTTCAGTAGAGCAACGGCAAATGGAAGCTGCAGCGACAGCCTGGTATGACGGTGTGGGCTTCTGGAGTGAAGTCCAATCCATTTTTTTTTTGCTGGCTGAAGCATTTTCCCCCAGGTATTTTTTTTAAAGCACTGTAACAGGCTTTACCCTGTCTTGTCCCTGTCTTTGCCCTGGAGTCGTGCAGACTGCCCTGGGGCAAAATGGGGGCAAATGTCCTGCATTGTCTGGGCTCCAAAACAGGTAAATAGCTCATCTATACAAAGCCAGAGAGACTAACTAACTTTTTGAGAGAAGGGGGAAGTGCAGGTAAGAAGGAAACAAAAGGCTTGAGTATACAGACCAAAGAAAGATATAGATTTTCACACGCCGAAAATATCGCTGCCAGAAACCGGGACAGAAATATTTCTGTCCCGGAAGCAGCGCCGCGGTTCGCACGCTCACCTCCCTCTCCCGTTGTTCCGTCGTCCTCGCTTTGGGTTTTTTCCTCCCTCTTCCGGAATATTTTACTAACGGGAGTTTGCCGTTAATAAAATATTCCGGAAGAGAGAGGAAAAAACCCAAAGCGAGGACGACGGAACAACGGGAGAGGGAGGTGAGCGTGCGAACTGCGGCGCTGCTTCCGGGACAGAAATATTTCTGTCCCGGTTTCTGGCAGTGATATTTTCGGCATGTGAAAATCTCCATAGAGAGGGGAAACAAAAGGGCAGGTGTGAGCTAGACTCCCTTCTCTCGGTCATCACTTTATACAACCATTGTTTCCAACATTGCCCACTGCATTGGCCATTATTTGGACAAGGGAGATGTTTCATTTACAGTATACAAGGGCTTTTCCCCTTTATATTTTTAACTTTAAAACAGGGGTGGGAATTGTGTAGTACATGGGCCAAATAAGGGCCTTTGGGGGATCCTGTGTCCTGCTTTTGGGGGCCCCACAGAGCACTCAGTTTCTGGCATCCTCCTCCCAACTTTTTTGCAAAAAAATCCCACATATTTTTCAAATGGGAAAAAAAAAATTAACAACCTATCTGCAAGACTACTGCATACTGTTTGGGGGCAGCTCCAATCTCTGAACAGCCAAAAAAATTATCCTAAAAAAGAGGCCACAAGAAATGATGTGTTGTCACTTCTGGGCCCCTGGAGAAGCCAAAAATCCCATGGTGTAGCCCTCTGTGCTCTGCAGCATGCCCTTCTCAGCCACAGTCCTACTCACAATAACATATGCCTACTGTTGTATTGTCTCCTGTCTACCACATGTAAGTTCTCTTAGAATGGAGGAGCAACATGACAACCAGGGGTGCTGCAATATCATGCCACACCAGGAAGTTATGCCCTTGTTGCCACACCAAAAACAATTCATTGTAGGTAACATCATTACCTGCAATGTGTTACTTCCATGTTTTGTCAAAAGTAATGAAGATAATTACTTTTAGTTACCTTTTAAAAATACACTTGACTGCTACAAGCTGCTGGCCTGTAATACAAGACCCACTCTCTTCCAGGTCACTTTATAATCACCTACAGCCAAGCACAAGGCAGCAGCAGAAGGCACAGCATGAGTCAGAACTTGAGCCATGCCATATTCATCACATTTCACCATTTAGTGAGCCCACTTCAATAACAGTGACCTCCCCCCGTAGCTATCAAAGTAACTAAAACAGTTACAGTCATACCATAAAAGAAGTAAAGCTCTCTCTTCTTATGTTAGTCATAAGGTAACTTAGTTGTGCCTCAGTTATTTCAAAATAATTACAAGTAACTTGTTGTTTGTAACTACTTACTTCCAAGCTGTCATAACTTTTATAGCTGTACTTTAATCATTTGTCCCCTATTCTTGTTGTTGTTGTGTGCCTTCTAGTTGTGACACTAAGGCAAATCTACCACAAGGTTTTCTTAGCAAGATTTCTTCAGAGGGGGTTTGCTTTTGCCTTCCTCTGAGGCTGACAGTGTGAAACTTGCCCAAGTGGGTTTTCATGGCTGAGTGGAGATTCGAACCCTGGTCTTCAACGCTGTAGTCCAACACTGAAACCACTACACCACATTGGCTCTCTTTGTCTCCTATAAATACTGCTTATTATTCTATTTTATTTATTTATTTATTTATTTGATTTCTATCCAGCCTTTCTCCCAAGATACTAGTAATGCCACTACTTTACTTGCAGCATTACAGTTTGAATTAAACCAAAGCTTCAGGCTATTCCAAAGAGAGGAAAAAAGGGCACAAAAAAGAAGCAAGCAGAACAGAAAAAAGAAACTTGCAAAAGAAACTTGTGGGTCTGTATAAAAGACAGAGACACACAAACTGAAATGGAATCAATGGGAATGTTCCTCATGTTGCAAATAACAGAATTCTGTTTGAAAGTTGCAGTGTTGGAGGCCCGCGCTTAGCTCATGAGTAGGCAATGTTGTTCCAGAGACTATAATCTAAGGGCTTTAAAGAAAAACACCAACACATTGGGTTATGCTAAGAAGCAGACTGGTAAACAGTGAAGATGTTCAAGTAACACTGAAGTGGGTTCTCACTTTTTAGTCCTGGTCAGAATCATTGCAGCTGTATTTTCTACTAGCTGAAGTCATATCATGTACTGCAATATTCTAACCTGGAGCTTACAGCCAATTAAAAGTAACATAAATGTTCCATTTTATTGTGCTCCTTATACCCTCCATTCATGCTCACTAACATATGTGTACTCTCCCATATAATATTTTTCTCCTTCGTGATGGATAAAATGTGGCCCATTCAGAGGGTATTGATATTTCACTATAGGGAGACTAGACTATAATCCTGTTCCCATGTCTGTAGGTCAGATGAACAGTCACTTCCATGAGGTCAACAACCTATCCCTGGAGTTCCTAATGGCTCTTTGTAAGGGGTTGTGCATGCATATTGACTGGTTCTGGGAGAAATTAGGAAACCATGTTTCCTTGTTTTTCTGGGGCCAGATGGGTGAGGCAGTTCTCCATTGCTGCCTTCCTCCAAGTCCACAGTCCTGCAAGGTCATGACAATTTTTAGTTCTGTAGGCATTGTGTCACTAACAAACTCATTTCCACTTCTTTGCTCCTAAGACTGCCTTGCCAGCCTCAATGCATTTAGCCCTTTCCAGAACCTCCAACTGAGCCAGCAGGTCAGTCTGTAGATTAAAAATTCCTATCAGTAGCTGCCATCTATCTAAC
The DNA here is from genome assembly GCA_030847615.1 of Gambelia wislizenii. NCBI lineage: Eukaryota > Metazoa > Chordata > Lepidosauria > Squamata > Crotaphytidae > Gambelia > Gambelia wislizenii. The sequence goes on from JAUMIR010000001.1 coordinate 345,375,775, forward strand.
AAAAGACTTCAACATTACACTGGGGGAAAGAGAATCACATGCAAATCCAAAGCCAAATGTTCATCCTCAAGGAAAAACTCTGGGAAACATAATCACAAAATGGGCAAACAGCCACTATATGTATTCTCAGTGGCAAAGAATGGAGTAAAAGTTCAGGAGCAACACTTATTTAAAATAATACATACCAGTCTAAATGTTGTTGTGATTCCACCAGTAATTGTTCTTCCTCCTTTTTCATTTTCATTCTATTCCATTTCATTCCAAAATCATGGTACTCTAGGTGAAGCACCTCCAGACTACAGCAGTGCTCCAAGCAATATGCTACAGTCAGTACAGCTGTCTTTGGATGCAAGGCTCTGCATGTTGCAACTTCAGTCACACGATCCAATGCCCTTTCTACAAAATGTCTCTCTTGGATCTCATGCAAGCACTCAAGCCATGGGTATTTAGTTCCCTCAAAAATGTGCATCTTTGGTTCTGTTGTATTTCTCATCCATTCTAGTAAGAGCTCTTTAATTTTAAGTGATATTTTCCACCCAAACCTCTCTTTCAAGTCCTTCATTCTTTCTTCTTCATTCATTAGGCCAAAAAGGAAGCGCACCGTTAATTCTAAATCAGGTCTACAAGTGGCACAGCCTTCTAACAGTTCAATCACATCTTGCTTTAGTTCTTCAGATGTCAGTGCTCGCCCTACTTCAAGTGCATAATGTAAAGCAGCAAAAAACTCCTGGAAACTTAGGTGAATGAAGCTGTAGGTGCAAACACATTCAATATCCCTTCTGAAAATAGTCTCACTCAGAAAGAGAGGAAGGAAGCTTGTTCGATCCAAGCCGTGCTTCTGGATATCTTCTTCTCCAAATATTATGTGCCTTTTCCATATTCCATCAGCAGCCAAAGAACACAGAGCTCGCACATTTCTTTGCATGAGTGGTATCAACTGGGTATTTGACTTTAACAAACTGGAGAGGTAGAGCATATAGACTGAAGTAAGGGTGTTCGATGTCTGATTAAGATTCTCATGTCTTTCTATCTGTTGCTTCATCACAGTGCAGATGATCTGGCACACAAGAGGAATTATGCACATCCCGAAAAGGGTTTCATTTTGTTTTACAACTCTGAAAGCTTGTTCTGCTTGGTTGTCATTCTGGAAGAATGTGCGAAAATATTCCTTCCTGTCCTTTACTGAAAATCCCAAGATCTCAGCAAAACGTGAGTATTTCAAACACTGGTCAAGTTTTTCCATAGCTGTTGGCCTTGTTGTAATGATTAGGTAAGATTCAGGAAGAACTTTCTTACATAATAAACTGCTCAGAAGGACTCCCACTGTCTCCTTCTGCGAGGGATCAGTGCAAAGACAATCTTCCGGCTGATCACAAGAAAATCTTAATTCATCAAACCCATCAAGGATAAAGAGGAGTTTCTTGGGATTCTCCAGTATCTTGTTAATGGTATCTTTATCAGGCCACTGTTTTAAAATCAATTCTACAATACTCTCTTTTCTATCCTCTTTGTAGAGGTTCAGCTCTCTACAGTGAACATAGAAAGCATAATCAAACAGGTCCTGATAAAGCCATCCAGAGGCCCAATCTAGCATGATTTTTCTTACCATTGTTGTTTTTCCAATACCAGCAGCTCCCTTAACCACAACAATTGGTGGGATCTCTCCATTTTTGCCAGGTTTAAAAAGCATTTCAACAGTTTTCCAACGTCCAACTTCCTTGATGCGAATGTTATTCCATCCTCTTGCCAGGACTTCATGCCTTTTTAGCTCTTGGGGTTCAGGCCAGTAATGATCGATAATATGAAGCTTTGAATATTGGTAGTTAGGAACAACGTTTCCCCCCAGCAGAGAATTCTGGACTTGCATGGCTAGGAATCTTTCTTTAATTCTGTCTCTACAGGCCAGTCTAGGGTCTAAGGAAAATGCGTATGTCAGCAAAAATGTCAGGGAAAGTTTAGAAACATACAGGTATTGCTTAACTAACTCTATCTCCTTGTATATATTCAATGAAGATTTTTCTTTTTTATTTCAAATGGAGGAAAACTAAATATATGCATACAGGAAGCAGACTGGTACTTGGGCCTATTATGGCCTTTTGAGAGCAGGTGCTTCCCAGGGGTTATACCTACTAGCATGTGGGCTGGTCCAGTTTCTGATAAAGACAATCAGAAAGGTGATTCTACAACACTATCAACAAGCAGGGGGTTCACTTTTCAGCAAAAGTAATGGAACAGTTGATGGATTTTATTTAAGCTCTTATTTATCCTGCAGAATTATTCAATACAAGATCGGATTAAAAAGGAAAAGATCTGAAGGGAAATATAGAACAACCAAAGACTGCAAAAAGCAAGAATTAGACAATAGATCAGTTTTCCAACCAATACTGTGGCTCCATGTGAAAATTAGTTAATAGGTTTACTTTGCCATGTATTGCGTTTTGTGCTCATCACTAAGGATGCATTTACACTGTAGTAATAATGCAGTTTGACACAACTTTAATTGCCATGGCGCCATCCTACAGAATCCTGGGATCTATAGTTTTGTAAGGCACCAGCACTCTGGCAGAGAAGGCTAAAGACCTTGTAAAACCACAAATCCCAGGACTCCATAGGATGGAGCCAAAGCACTTAAAGTGGTATCAAACTGCATTATTTCTACAGTGCCAATGCACCCTAAGTTGTGTTTCCTCACATTTCCCACAGCATACTGGAATTGCAAGAGGGTCACCTGGAACCAATTTCAAAGTTCTGCATCTCATGCAAGAAGTCACACAGAAAAGTAAGTATGATGCTTGTATCATCTACTCAGTTAACACAGAAGGTGAAACCATTGGGGCAGCTGTCTACTTGGCTGCAGTTCTAGGGAGTTTTAGGCAGGTGTCTTTCCCAACTCAAATTGGACATGGCTGGGATTAAACCCAGGGCCTTTCAGATGCAAAGCATGCATTTCTTGCACAGAGCTACAGCCTCCACACCACAAAATTTATTTGGATGTTTGATATGAATTTATGCCAACAGACATACCAAAGAATTTGGTCTCAACTTGATGCCAACATGTACACTAAGGAGAATTTAAGCCTGATCTATCTGTTTAAAATGATCTCAGACCTATCAATTAATCTTTTATTTTGGAGTTGGCGCATGATTTCACTCTGCCAGTCAGGTCATAAAGGGAATGCATCTGTTCCCCTGCATTGCTTACCAGTGATCCTCTTGAACACAAGGGAGGAAAGGTAAATATTCAAGAAGGTGTTGAGATTCCCTACCTGTCTGTGTGGCTTTTTTTAGTTCTGCAGCAATGTGTTTCTCCCCCATCTCTTCAAGGACACGTATACAAATGATTATGGCACCAACCTCACCATAGAAACCACACATAAGATCTGTAACCTCCAGTCTATCAGCTCTGTCCAGGTGATGTTCTGGAATTCTCTTTTTGTCAACATGGTCAATAGCTCGCAGCTTTTGTTTCAAGTTTTCAAACTGATTTTGATGGAGTTCTCCCAAGGCATGACAGAAGGCTTTTCTCACATTTTCATTCCCATCTGCCATCATTAGGAATTGATCAATTGTAGAGACTGACTTGCAAAAAGCCAGAACCAGGCTTTAGTCGTCTTCAGAAAAGGAGTCACGCTTTCTCAAATTTGCATCAGCAACAGAAGCAGAAAGGATGGACAGCTATGACCTATTGCCTGGGAACAGAGAGATGAAGAGAGATGGTTTCCAAAACATAAAGGAAATAACATTCATGGCATGGACGCATAAGGTAACGGGACCACATACTCCCAGATTAGATTACTGCAAGGTGCTCTATGTGGGTCTGTCTTTGAAAACTGTTCAGAAGCTTCAGTTAGTACAGAATATCTATACTAACTAATATGTATAGCAGCACTTGTTTTATGCTTTGTGGTTTTACTTGTAACTGCTGTACTAGATTGTTTTCAGTGTACTTGTTATCTCCACTAGATACTTGCTTTAGTTATAAATTAAATTCATTATGATAGAACAAAATACACTAATTGGAGGAACCTGCCCAAATTGGAAAGCAGCTTATGGAAAAATTTCCTTCAACTATGATTTCTGAACTGTGGTTGCTGAGAGCAATTTAAGGGGTTATTATATCTGTTTCACAGAGTCAATAAAATCAAGGGTTACTTATTGAACTTTGTGTTCATCAACCTGAAGACACACAGGAGTGAGATATTACCTCCAGAGGAACTCTAACCCAATCAGAAGAGGTCAGCTTCCTTATAGCATTCAGTTTTTTATCAAAAGGAAGATAAAAGCAGGCAGGGTATTCTCCCTTTATCCCAAGAAAAATCTCAACACAGAACTGGGACTATTTTCATGCAGCCAAGAGTGGGGCTAGGTAAACATCATAATCATTGTCACTGCCGTTGTTGTCATTTTATTCATTTATATCTCGCCTTTCTCCCAATAATGGGACTCAAGGCTGCTAACAACATATTTAAAACAATACAAATTAAAAGCAATACAAAAGCATTAATAAACAGATGAATGTAAGATTTTAAAAAACAATTAGATGATTTATGAAGTTAAAACATTAAACATTAAAATATTAAAATGAATTAAAATGCTGTATACAAATCTTAATAACAGAACCACACAGCATAAAAAGCCCAACCCTAGTCAGTTTGTAAAAGCCTAACAGCACAAAAATGTTTTGACCTGCTGACAGAAGGAGAGCAAGAGCAGGGCCATCCTGGCCTCTCTAGGGAGGGAGTTCCAAAGCCACAGAGCTGGCTTAAGGCACCAGTGGCATCAGCATCCGCAGGGGGCCCCATCATTGTGGGGAGCCCCATAGTAACCCACCTCCTGCAAAAATATTATTAGTAATAATCTGAATAGCCTGTACTGAGAGAAGAGGCAGGCAGAACTCCATCAGGCCTGGGCCCAGAAGCAGGTGAAAGGCCCTCCCTCCAGCTCAACTGTCATGGCCAGCCCTGCCCTTGGAGGGAGAGAAGTCTTGGAAATATAATATATATTGTTTAAAATACGAGGATATGTTATCACTGTGTAAACATCCACACTGTATTTCACACGTTAGTGGAGAATACAGCCTATTTAGCAGAGTTTAAAACAAACGCAACAGCATTTAGCGTTAGATTGTTAGCATACATATAAAACCACAGCTTAGTAACTAACCAAACACCCTTTGTCTTTTCCCCAAGTTGTTTAACTAGCAAAATAACCACTCAAGACTCAAAAGTTAGTTTAAAAAGTACCAAAACTTCTTTACTCACAGTTAGAGAGCTCATTCTTGGCAGGAATAAGAAACTCCATCAAAATAAACTAAAACTACTTAAAAATGCTTAAAAACTACATTGTTACAAAACTGTATTCAGGACTCCACTGGCTTGGGTCCTCTCAGTTCAAAGGCCATGTGGTTTGTTAAAGGATCATGGCTTCTGGAACAAAGAAGGAAACTCAGACACTCCCCTTCATCCCAGATTCCCCAATAGCAAAACTACAGGAAGTTACATCAGCTCATTTTATATGGCTTCTTAGTTAACCCTTCAATAGCAAAAACATTTCCACTTATTGGACTGCAAATTATATTTTCCAATAAGAAGAACCAGCAGTATCTGCTGGATTTAATCCCTACCCCCACTACCATTCCCTTTTCCTTATGTGTCATGTCTGATTTAGATTGTAAGCCTGAGGGCAGGGGACTGTTAAATTGACCATTTGTAAGCCACTCTGATAGCCTTTGTGGCTGAAGAGCGGGGTATAAATAAAAAAAATAAAAAGTGAATAGCTTAGGTTGAGTTAGGTTACATTAACCTGAGATAACCATATGGGCCCTCCAAAATAAAGCATTGCAGGGGGCCCCAAAGTTCCTTAAACAGGTCCTGCAAAGCCGCCAATGGCCCTCTCCCTTGTTCTCACCAAATGGGCCTGAGAAGGTGATGGGGAGAGAGAGAAGGGCACCTCCAGATAATCTAGAGCTCTGATGGGCTCATAAAGGGAGATACAGTTCTTCAAATAACCTGGATCCTAGCTGCATAGGGCTTTATAGGTCAAAACAAACACTTTGACTTCCACCCAGAAACGGCCCAGCAGCCAATGGAGCTGTTGCACCCAGGGAGTTGTGTGCTTCCTGTACCCAGACCCCAGCTAACTACCTGGCTGCAGCTCTTTGGGCCAACTGAAATTTCTGGGCACTTTTCAAAGCAACTCCACATAGAGCACATTATAACAATCCAAACAGGGTGTAACCAAGGCATGTACTACCACGGCCAGATTCGACTTCTCCAGGAATGGGTGCAGTTGGTGCACTAGCTTTCACTGTGCAAAAGCATTCCTGGTAAAAACCTGGGTCTCCAGTCTCAGAGCTGAATCCAGGAGTACCCCAAACTACAAACCTGCATTTTCAGGGGGAGTGTAACCCCATCTAGTACAGGCTGAATCCCTATTCCCAGATCTGCCTTTCTACTGACCTGGAGCACTTCTGCCTTGTCTGGATTAAGCTTCAATTTGTTTGCTCCCATCCAGTCCCTTACAGCTGCCAGGCACCAAGTTAGCACAGGAACAGCTTCCTTGGAATATCCCATCCCAGTTCCCAGGGCAGGAAAGAAAGCTCCAACCCCAACCATAGCAACCTTCGGCAGGGAACTCAACCCCGCCCTACCTGCCCCCAGAGGGCGCACGTCTCCCAAGCCGTTTGTTTCCCACCGCCCAGATCTATACCAATAAAGCAGAGTGCCTCTGAGAATGTACAGAGTGGGTTTCTCCCCTCCGCGAGAAGAACCATGCCTCTCGCTCGCCACCGCCCCCTCGGATCCAGAAACACACACTGTCAGGCAGGCGTGAACCCCTCCTCCTTTCTCTCCGTAGAAATCCCAAAGTCCCCGCTTCCTTTGCAGGCGGCGGAGGAAGGAAGAGGTTCGGGAGAGATCAGATGCGTGTGCCCGGTTCAGACGATACGCCACCGCGAAAGAGTTACAGATGTCGTCGTGATGAGAGCCCGTGGGAAACAAGGAAAGGAAGAGCCTGCCGCCCCGCCCTGCGGCCTCACGGGGGCTGCCCCCTCCCCACCCTCCTGCCTGAGATGCCGTGAACTGCCTGCCCGGGGGCGGATTACAGTCCGAATTCAAACACGCCACCACCCTCCCCGTAAACCCAAAGGCAGGGCCCAGCAGCACCCACACTTGCCAGCAGCAAATCGCATGCAAGACCCCTGCTTTGGCTCCTGGCCCCACTCCCCCCCCGCTCGCCGCCTCATCTTCGGACTCTGTTCCGGAGCGCCTTCCGTGCCTGGTCTCTTTTGCCCGCAGCTTGCAGAGCTCGACGCCCGGGAAGGTCGGCAGAGCTGCTGAGGTTTCTCAGTTCCCCAGACACGAACCTTCGTGACTCCAGCGCAGAGGGAAAAAACAGCGAGCCAGTGGGCTGGCGCCTAGTAGATTCATCTGTTTTATCATGGCATAAATTTTCATCCTCTCCAAGGGGGGCGAGTTTTTTTTCCCCCCAAGGGAGATGCAGACAGGCGACTGTTGAATTAGCTTGTCAAGATGAGTCTTGCTTTTCTGTGGGGGCTTGAACAGAAGCTAGCTTATTGTCAGGAGGTTAGGGGAAGGACCACTCTCCCTAGAGGAGTCTGCCTGGGTCTTGAGATCTTCTAAGGAGGCCCTTCTCCCTGTCCTACCACCTTCACTGGCACCTTTGTGGGGAACATGGGAGAGGGTCTTCTCATGGCTGCCCCTAGACCCTGGAACTCCCTTCCCAGAGAGGTTAGGCTGGCACCCTCCTTGCTATCCTTTCATAGGCAGGTAGAGACTTTTTTTTCTTTCTTTCAGCAAGCCTTTGGGCCTGAAGGTTGTGTGTGTGTGTGTGTGTTTGTGTGTGAAGAGCCTTTCATGTGCTGTGTGGTTTATATTTGCTGTATTTCTTTTCAATGCTTTGTTTTTAGTTGCTTTTAACTTCATCAACAGTTTATCGTAATTATATATATATATATATATATATATATATATTTTAAAAAATTATTCCGACCTACAAAAGGATGGAAGGCTGAGTGAACCTTGGAGCCGGCTGGAATTGAACTTGCAACGTGGTGACTTGCAGTACTGGCATTTAACCACTGCACCACAAGGCTATCAACTTTAGTATGATGTTCACTTTTTAGCTATACCTGTTTTAACTCTGAATGTGGTGCTGTAGAAGAGTTCTACAGATACCGTGGACTGCCAAAAAGACACATAAATGGGTCCAAGAGTAAATCAACCCTGAACTCTCTCTAGAAGCCAAAATGACTAAACGTACTTTTCATACTTTGAATGTATTATTGTGCTTTATGTCACATTGTCTTATGTATCCCATATATTTTATGCAACTTATGGTAAAAACTGCATTTTCTTTTTCCTTGCTTTTTTTGTTTTGTTTTGTTATGCTGGTCTATGACCATAATAGATAGTTGAATTGAATTGAATACTTTGGATATATCATGGGAACACATTACTTATTAGAAACGACAATAACACTTGGCAAGGTAGAAGGCAGTAGGGAAAGAGGAAGAAGCAAACTTAAGTCTACAAAAAGCTTATGCTACCAACTTCTTTCTTTCAATTACTCTCAAAGGTGCTACAGGATCCCTTTGCACACATTACAGGTGGATAGACTAAGTCAAAGAAGCCACAGCCATGAATTTGCAAGACCTGAGCAGGGCTGTTGAGGAGGTCCCTCATTCATAAGGTCACCATAAGTCTAAGTCAACTTGATGGCGATTAACCACAACAAAGCCACCTTGACTCCAAGACTACCAAAAAGATGGGATGGTGATGATTTTTTCATTTTACATATGTTGAAATTAATGGAATTGATACAGACCTTGGCCAAAATCCAATTGATGGACAGACAACATAATAACATCAAAGTTATTGCATAAAAGCTGAAAAAACTCAGTGTAACAAAATAGAACTAAGTGCAATACAGCACTAGAGTGGCTGTTTGACAAAGATTACTCAAGATTAAAGGAGTGGTAGAATGAAACAGTCTCTGAAGCCCATGGAAAGAATGAAGTGTCCTGGCCAAATGAAAGAAAGGCATTCCACAACCCAGATGCCATCACTGAAAAGGCACTGGCCCAAGTCATTGCAAAGTGTACCCCTGAGGCCTGCTCTTCTAATCACCAAAAGGGTGATGTAAGGGTAATGACCAGACCTCAAAATATCCCCAGAAACAGAACAGGAGACAAAGCAACTTAGATTTCTGTTGTGCTAAATGATACATAGAATGGGCTTCCAAAAGCAACATATAAGACCACCATCACTTTACATATCTCTAATTTATTTATGATCTTAAATAAAATGGGTCTATCTTGTGGATATTTGGTTCCTTTTTCTTAGCAATGACATAATGATAATCCATATGCTTAAGTGTCAGAATTAGAAGGTTTGGGGGGTCCCCCCCATTTTCACAAAGCTTTCATTGGGCTTCAACCCTTGAGATACTTATTTCTTCTCCAGTCAAACTATAATAGAAAAAGTAAATGATTTTCAGATACTGACAAAGCTGCTCTAGTTTCTTCATGAAATGCCAATACCTGCTAGTTTAGAAAATACAATTAAAGTAAAAGCAATCCTTTCCCATAACATTTGGGCAGCAACAGTGGTTGCATTTGCTCATCATGATCAGCCATGGCATGGTTGGTTGAACTCTAGCATTATTGTTCTGTGTGAACCTGTTTCCATTGATGGAGTAATGAAGCTGAATAAAGTTTACAGACAGAATCCAAAGCAGAATTGGGTAAAATGTGGCCTGTGCTGCATAGGGCCCTTGCAACCCCAAAAAGCAACCCCTGAAAATCTACAAAGCCCTATGCCCCAACTTTTTTGTGGTGAATTTTCGGTCAGTTTTTGCAACTGACTGAACTGGCTGAAAACCAGCTGCAAATGTGACAGTTTACTCCCACCACAACCCAGCCCCTCCCAACTGCAAAATGCTGGCTGGGAGTGATGCTCCATCACTTCTGGTCCCTATCTCTTCCGTAGTTCCCCTCCCTCTAAAGATTTCTTTTAAGAACCATAACTGACAAGTTTATCCAACTGCCCACTCTTTTCTCATGTAAAAGGGCAATTGATTGAATGGGGAATCCATGACACTATTTTAGGGCCCAGTTGTCAGAACAATTATTTCTTGCTTGACAAAATCAAATCTCTCAACAGAGTATTCCATCTTAATTCATTTTATGTCCAGCCCATAACAAAATGTTTTTGGCTTGCTATATCACAATATTTTTAGAATATGGACACACATTCAGTCATTTTCCAGAACTAGAAGAGGTCAACATTTTCTAGAACAGATCAGAACATAGCCCCCCACCACTCCCAGGCACTACAGCAACAAAGCTGAACTACCTGATAGCTAAGCCTGGATCAGTGCAACATTAGCAGCTATTAGGACAGTTCCAAGTGGCTCACACCCAGTTTTCAAGTAGCTGAGTGGTGAGCGCTTTCTTTCAGGCAGATCACATGTGCTTTTCAGATACAAGTACCCTTGATCTCGAGCTAGAGGAACTATCAAAAGTAATACAGTACTGTTCACAGGACCGGTTTAAGGAATGTTGGCCCCCCCCCAAAATGCTTCATTTTGGAGGCCCATATGTTTTTCTCAGGTCAATATAACGTAACTCAACTAAGCTATTCACAGTACAGGATATTCAGATTATTACTAATAATGTTTTTGCAGGAGGAGGGTTACTACAGGGGCGCCTACAATGATGGGGCCCCCTGTAGATGCAGACACTGCTGGTGCCTCAAACCGGCCCTGATTTCAGTATCCATTTAAGAGCCAACATGGTGTAATAGTTTGAGATTGACCTAGGACACTGGGAGAACAGGTTTCAAATCTCTGCTTGCCCATGGAAACCCATCTTGGGCAGATTATACTCTCAGCCTCAGAGGAAGGCAAGGGCAAACCCACTCTGAACAAAATGTGCCAAGAAAACCCTGCCATAGGGTTGCCATAAGTCAGAAATGAGTTGAAGGCATGCAACAGTAACAACATCCCTTTAGGCAGGATCCAGTATTTTGGAATATATTCCTGAGAAGTGAAGATGTAATTTCTAGCCCCGCTTCCTTTTTTTTTTTTTTTTGCAATACTGTAACTCCTAGGTCTTGGCAGGATTACATACACCGCTCTGGTGATCATGACAGGAATTTTTAAAATGTGCTATGTCAATATGATATCCATCATGAACAGAAGCACAATTTTGTTCATTGCCAACCCATCTCCACATGGGATGTCCTTTCTCAGGTAAACTTATACTTTCTCATATACATAATATCCCTAAGTTGAGTATATTTATGTATCATTTTTTTTTTATTTAAAGAATTTCTGTATACCTCCCAGCCCACAAGGGTGTCCAAACAAATAAAAACCAATTAAAACGATACAAAGATAATTAAAAAAAAAACACTTTAAAATAATCTTTTAAAACTCCCAAAAGCAGTTTAAAAACAATCCTAGGGGTTGTCTAGATTATTAAAATACAGTACTATTAATAGAATTCAAGGAGAATACCTTTTGTCCAAAAATGCTGCGAACAAGATTAGTGGTATTCAGAAGGAGGGGGACCAAAAACTCCATCTATTGCACAGGAAAGGCTTTCACAGTTTTCCCTGAGGTTTTTCAAATACTGTAATGTGAAGGCTTGCTCATTATTACACACCCAATTATCTGGACATCTAATTTGGGATGCTGCACATTCTCGGAGAGGGCAGAAGTAGAGAGCGGATTGGTTGGAAATGTAGGCGGGGATGGACTTGCTGGCAAGGAAGTGGCCGGATGTACAATTTCGGCGTTTCGCATCATTGATTGTGTACATCTTTGTTGTGCTGAGGCACAGCTTTTTAAAGCAGAAGGTCTCACTTGTGCACCTTTGATTTACAGGTTTTTTTGGTGGCAACAACGTGTGGAGAACAATAACACACTGTAATTTAATCGGCCACCATCTTGATTCACAGGTACAGCTGTGTGTGTACTTAAAACCTGGATAGCTTCGTATACAATTGATTTTGCCAAAGGACCATGGAGAGAAATGAATGCTGTGGTGAATTTGCATTAATGCGCAGCAACCAGCATTATATCTTCTTGTCTGGACAACCCCCTAGAATCCAGTTTTAAAACAGCAATTCCAAACACTGAATGCCATGCAGAGCAGCACTGTTTTGGTTGCCCACTGGAAGCTTAAAAGAGATAGGGCCAAGCCTAACTTCCATGTATCTTTCTTGAAGAAACTACTGTGGGAGAGAAGTTTACTGTGGGAAACATCTGAGTGCATATCCTGTCATAACCCCTGAAAAATAAATCATTGGGGCCTATCCTAGTAGAGGTGGCTGGTGAGCCAGTCTATAAATTATTATGCTGTTCTCAGAGCAAAGAGAGAAGTCGACCTTTGCCTCCTCTCTGCTGTTGTCTGGTCACATCTCCTTTTGCAAATGAAATGTGGAATGGGGATCCAGTCAAAATTATTGTCTCTGCAATGGCAGGGAAGGACAGAAGTGGCACTTCACTCAGGTCTCTTAGTCCATAGAAATAGGAATACAGACTGAGGCCTTGTCTGCACTGGCCAGAATACTCCATGTTCTGGCTGAAATATTCTGGCCCCAGAGCTGCCCCAGCACCCCCTCCCCTATGACTTGCATTCCATGGTGGGAATGGGCAGCTGTCCCCACGTGGATGCTGTGTTATATCAGTGGGCGCCACCACTACTGGAGTTGGATGTCCTGCTCTCTGAGGCTGGAAATGAGGTGTCCAGCCTTGATGACATGCTGGGGGCCTTGTTGTGACCTTATAGAGCAGTACCTGAAACACCAGCAGCAGCCGCAACTACCACTAATACAGCACAGTGAGTGCGTGCAGACAGCTGCTCATTCCCACCACAAAAAGCTCCGGTTTTCCCCACTGGATCTGGGGGCTGGTTTATACGGCAGGTTTTATTGCGTTAAGTTGTGCTTTAGCACTTTCCCTCATCAGTGGTGGGTAGTTTACATGGTATATGTTTACACAGCTATATTTTGTGGCTCTTTGATTTTTTCCGCTTTGAGGTTCACACAGCCAAAAGTGCTGGGGACATGGCCAAGCATTGGAGAGGGAAAGGAATGCCATAGGAATGTCTGCCCTGGCCCCGAACAGCTTAGAGGCAGTCCCCCTCCCCCCGCACTCCCTTCCCACAAATCAAAGGGAAGGTTTTCCTCCTTGCTTAACAGCATTTTCTCCCAAATAGAGGAAAGCCAGAGAGAGGGGGGGGGAATAACAGCTTAGATCTGATACAGCCCTTCGTGAAATGGTTTCTCTCCCTCCCCCATGCACAGGATCACAGCTGACGAGAGAAGCTTTGCATTCTTGCAAAACAGCAGAGAGGATGAAAAGGAATGCTCCCTGAGTGAAAATTGTTGGGAATCCTTTTTGTTTGCAAACTGGCTTTCAAAATAGCAGAGAGGATTTTTCAAAGTTTCCTCTAATCGCTACTGTCTTTCCCTCCCTCCCTGCCCCTCTTTTAAGCCCACCCCTGCATCATCAACCAATCACAATGCAGCTCTGCTGTATCCCTTAGCGGAATGGTTGTTTACACTGCCAATAATGCACTACATTGCAAATATACCTGCAAAAATAGCGACATCCCTTGCCATGCTATATTTGGGTGTTTTACCTTCCCCCCTTCTGAATGAGGTGATGCTGTGCTGCGATCCGTGGGAACTATGAGCTTTCTTAGTGGTATATTTAGAGGAATATTTGCCCGTGTAAACGACCCCTGGGTTTTCCCAGATATTTTTAAAGCTGTTTCAAGGGGGTTTGCCCTGGTTTCTAGTCAGAACTGCTTGGACGTCATCCAGACAGTTCAGATTAGAGTTAGGGCCAAAACTGTTAGAGAACAAAATATCTGGTGCCAAAACATGTTTTCTTATTTATATTCAGTAACAGAGTAAAAATAAACATGCATTCAGTGGAAGGGTTCTATATAGATCAACAATTAAGCCAGCCTTCCAGACTCCCCTTTCACACAGACTAGCAAACAAAGGAACACTTCTTGAGACTTCGTTAGAAGTATATAAAAATAACTTTACTTGCAGAATCTTGTGTAAGGAGATTACACAGGCTTAAAATTTGAAGAATATATGCAGAGAAGTAAAATATGAAGTTCTACATGCTAAGCATCCTGTATAAGATTAATTGCTACATCTCTAAAAACGAAATACATGAGTGCCCTGTTTGGGCATCCTCCAGGAAAGAAGGCTCAGTGGTGACTGAGCTTCCCAGCCTAGCAAAGGCTTCAAAGGAATTCTACCTACCAGAAGACAGGATGTAAAAGGCTCTTGTAACAAACAGGGAATTATGTATAAACATATCATATGTGCAACTTAACTCTTTAACTACCATGTAACCATGCACGCATGCTAGGTTGTATTTCTCCAACAAAAACCCTGTGTTGTCTGAACAACTGTGCATGGGAACAGGGGGAGGCTGTTTCATTCAGTCCCTGCATCCCATGCTGCCCTCCCTGTGCTCACGCTCGTGTCACCCTCCCTGCGTCCTGCGCCACCAGACCTGTGCCCCATGCTGCCCTCCCTGTGCTGGCACTGTCCTCCTCGTGCCTGCTCCTCCCTCCCTGGACCCCATGCTGCCTTCCCTGCACCTTGTGCCGCCCTCCCCGTACTCACACCACCCTCCCCGCACCCCGTTTCTCTCTATGTCACCCTCTCCGCACTCGCACTGCCCTCCTCACTCCCCATGCTGCCCTGTGCTCCCCTCCCCGCACTCGCATCACCCTCCCCACACCACGTGCTGCCCTCCCCGCATTTGCACCATCCCCCCTGCACCCCATGCCGCCCTGTGTCGCCCTTCCCACATTCGCACTGTCCTCCCCGCACCCCATGCCATCCTGTGCCGCCCTTCCCGCACTCACACTGCCTTCCCTGCACCCCGTGCCGCCCTGTGCCGCCCTCCTCATACTTGCACTGCCCTCCCTACACCCCGTGCCTCCACATCCTCCCTGCACCCCGTACACACCACACACACACACACACACACACCATGCCACATCCCCCCATGCTACTCACACCTCCTCTGCCTCCACCATGTTTAGAAAGGAGTGAAACTTCCACATGGTCCCAACCCCAGTGTGATGACTGGCTGCCCAACAGAGCTTTGATTGGTTGGTCCGTTTTTTAAGTGGCCAATCAGCACATTGGAAACGGCAACATACCTAAGAGCAATACTGTATATATATAGATTACTTCACCTCTGCCTGTTTGCATATTCTCATATTCTTGGGCATGATGGGAAGAAAAAAAGTGGAGTGACCATGGCCATGTGGCCAAAAATAATGTGACATTTAGGATGTAATTATAGCAGGATTGGCCTTTTATACCTAAGTGATCTCACCTAGGGGAAATGTGTGGCTGGTAATGCCACTCTCACTTTGCTTTAACAAGATGTGTGTAGTGTTAACAAGATATATGCAGGGTCACTGTGGACCAGGAAAAACAATTTAAAGCTGAATTTTTTTGCCTGTGTATACAAGCCTTCTCTCTCTCCATTCTCTTATGTTGAGTCTTCTGGAGCACAACAAAACCTTATGTCACTACCATCAGGCAGGAGCTATCTAGGTGAGTTGCCTTTCCCCCTGGAGGCAGAGATTTTGGCTTGCTCCTGCCTCCTTGACAAAGAAAGGTGACTCTTCCTGTAAGTTCAAGAGCACCCTCCAAAGTCAAGCAGAATTTATTGCTGTAGCATTCTTGCACATAGGGAGGACAGGAAAGGGGCTACAATGTGGCTTCCTCTCCCATCTCGAGGATAGCCACTTGGTTTTCCACAAGATTTTCAACAGCAAGAATTAGTTGCCACTTATTGCTGGTATGTTTGACGGGCAACTGTCCATATGTCTCAAGTAGGTCTTTTTGAGCTACTGAAATAACTTCGAAAAAATATCAATGAAAAGTTATTCTGTTGCAGCAGTAGCACCTATTTGTGCATGGACTCTATAAAACTTGTCAACTTGGTAGGGCTATTGTGATATTGGGAAGAAAGGATGGGGCATTTCTTGAGAAGAATTAATGGTCTAATAAAGAGTTCTTAAAGAGCTGTGCTGGAAAAATATCAAAAGCTTGTGTGTCTTTTTCTACATTAATAAATTGGAGATGGTAGATTTGGTGATGCAAAGGAAAACTCTCACATATTGTGAGCATGAAAATAGCAATTCAACAGAGGACAGATTGGAGGATCAGATATTTAAAATTTGTTTAAGATTTAAATTTGCCCTAGAAGCTGAGTTCCAATAAGGAATTTGTCCATTAAATGGGTACACATCAACCACTACTTGAAAAACTTGTAATATCAGGTGACAATCTTTCTGCTTTGGCATTTATTTATCTATTTATTCTTTAGAGATAGAGCAAGCATTAAAGTATGTCCGTAGCAAAAGGAAGAACAAGGAAATGATAGGACTGCTGCGGGGAGAAGATGACAAAAGGCTAACAAGGGACAGAGAAAAAGCAGAACTACTTAACATCTTCTTTGCTTCAGTCTTCTCCCAAAGGAGGAACAGTTGTTCAGCCTGGGGAAGATGGAGCAGATGATGCAGTTTGGGAAATACAGCACAGAATTGGTAAAGAGGTAGTTCTGGAATACCTGGCCAGTATAAATGAGTTCAAGTCTCCAGGGCCAGATGAACTTCATCCAAGGATATTAAAAGAACTGGCAGAAGTAATCTCAGAACCACTGTCAATAACCTTTGAGAATTCCTGGAGAACAGGAGAGGTCCCAGCAGACTGGAGGAGGGCAAATGTTGTCCCCATCTTTAAAAAAGTGTGTGTGTAGGGGGGGGGGGGAGAAGACCCAAATAATTACCGCCCAGTCAGCCTGACATCAATATTAGGAAAGATTCTGGAGCAGGTCATTAAACAGACAGTCTGTAAGCACTTAGAAAGGAATGCCATGATCACAAAAAGTCAACATGGATTTCTCAAAAACAAGTCATGCCAGACTAATCTCATCTCTTTTTTTTTTATATAGAGTTACAAACTTGATAGATGAAGGGAACACAGTGAATGTAGTATATCTCAATTTCAGTAAGGCTTTTGACAAGGTCCCCCATGATATTCTTGCAAAAAAGTTAGTAACCAGTGGACTAGACAATGCAACTGTTAGGTGGATTTGTAATTGGTTGACTGACCAAACCCAAAGGGTAGTCACCAATGGCTCCTCTTCATATTAACCAAATGAATTTCAACAGGAAGAGATGTAGGATAGTACACTTGGGCAGTAAAGATGAAATGCACAGATATAGGATGGGTGACACATAGCTTGAGGGCAGTACATGCGAAAAGGATCTAGGAGTCTTAGTAGACAACAAGCTGAACATGAGTCAGCAGTGTGATGCAGCAGCTAAAAAAGCCAATGCAATTCTAGGCTGCATTAATAGGAGTATAGTGTCTACATCAAGGGAAGTAACAGTGCCACTGTATTCAAGCTGGAACGTGTCCAGAGAAGGGCGGCCAGGATGGTGGGAGGTCTGGAAGCTATGCCCTATGAGGAGTGACTTAGTGAGCTGGGCATGTTTAGTCTGGAGAAGAGAAGGTTGAGAGGGGACATGATAGCCATGTTTAAATATTTGAAGGGATGTCATACTGAGGATGGATCAGGCTTGTTTTCTGCTGCTCCAGAGACTAGGACACAGAGCAATGGGTTCAAACTACAGGAAAAGAGATTCTACCTAAACATTAGGAAAAACTTCCTGACAGTAAGAGCTGTTCGGAAGTGGAATACACTGCCTTGTAGCGTGGTGAAATCTCCTTCTTTGGAGATTTTTAAACAGAGGCTGGATGGACATCTGTCGGGAATGATTTGATTGTGTATTCCTACATGGAAGGGAGTTAGACTGGATGGCCCTTGTGGTCTCTTCCAACTCTATGATTCTATGATTCTAAAGCTTCTGTTGGAATATCGATGAGATCCATTGATTTGACCAGAGGAAGTGGGCAACAGTTGATTATTCAAGTTGCTTGAGTCTGAAAACTTCTGTTAGGCCAGAGATACCAAATTTGTTAAACATCTCAACACTTTTTCTAAGTGTTTGTGCAGTTAACAAACACTTCTCTGATAATAGTTTGGTATAAGGTGCATTAGATATGGGATTTTCCACAGAACAGAGTCTGTGTGTCTTTGTGTTAAAACACCAGCATCACCTGGTTCAGGCTCTGTCTCCTCTGCTAGGTGCAAATGAAGAGAGGGTCTGCAGTGCAATAAAGTCTTCCAGTTTCCTTTGTTTAGAGCTGGGTTGACCGCTCTCCTTTCCCTCCTTTTTGTCATATTAATGACTGTGCAAAAAGCAGACCTGGCTCTTGGATCAAACAGCAAGGTTCTTTGTTAGCATGAAGAGTCCATTATTCACAGGGAGAGCAGAGGCAAAACACTGATCGGCAGCAACACACCTTACAAGCAGCAGCTCTCTGGCTGCTATCTGTGCAACCAAGCAGTGAGCAACTAAGCAATTACTCTGCATAATTAAAATTGTAAATAGGCAATAAGGAGTTAATATTATAATACTGCTTGCAGAAGACTATAGCATAATAAAATTATGGGGTATAAAATAATAAAACTTAGTGATAAAATCAAGCAAACTGCAGAGTAGTCATATAAATTTCTCCCTTTATTCTCCCCATCCATTACGGTACCCTTTTTGTTGCCCTGTGGAGAGTGAGATGTTTCAACTGGGTCACCCCTCACAGAGAAGCAGAACCATTCCTGGCAAATTCCCAAAGAATGAAGGCTATAAAACATTCAACTGTCTTTCTCACCCTAACTCTTCTTACAATTAGCCTATGAGCCATAAAACTCCGAGGGTCTAACAAAGAAGGATGGCCTGTGTTTATCTTTAGAATGGAATTCCTTCCTCTCCCCTTCCCCTCCAGCAGCCCAGTGGAATCCAGGTCGACCCTTTATCTGTGGGGATACCTGAAACTGTGGATAATAGGCGACCCTATTATTTTTATTGTTACCAACACCAGAAATTGACCATAGAATCGCATTGGAGGACCTAGAAATACCTGGAGATAACTTTTTTTTAACATGGATAAGTGAAACCATGGATACCAAATCTGTGGATATGGGGGACTAACATAATTAGAATAGGGTATACCAAGTAATCTAGGGGATCCTGCTGTAGCTATGTATGCTTATGTACCCTCTGGCTTTTCTTCGCAAACGAAGATTCAGGAAGGACTCATCCCGCGCTTTCTGCAAGCGCGCTGATGACTAAAAAGGCCAATCCGAGATAAACAAGTCCGGTTGCAAAAAGCACAGCAGAAGGTCTCCTTGGGTGATGTTTTTGGGTTGTGATTCTTTCTGCGTTGTCGTTTCTCTTCAAGACTTGTTCGTCGTGAGTTCTCAAATAAGGCTGCAGCATTGTGGATAGTGCGTCTCCATGCCTCCCGATGTGAGGCCAGGGCGGACCACTGTTGGTGATCAATTTGGCCAAGCCTGAGATGTTGTTTCAGGGAGTCTTTGTATCGCTTTTTTGGAGCGCCCCTCTTACGCTGACCCGTGGCGAGTTCACCGTAGAGTAGTATTTTTGGGAGGCGATGGTCCTCCATCCTAGAAACGTGCCCTGCCCAGCGCAGCTGTGTTCTCAATATCATGGCCTCAATGCTGGTGATCCCTGCTTGCTCAAGGACAGCAACATTCGTCACATAGTCAGTCCAGTGTATATTTAGGATTGTGCGTAGACAGCGCTGATGAAAGCGCTCGAGGAGTCGTAGCAAGGTAAACAACTGCTACCAGAATCACCTACAGAGCATGTGTAAAGATCACAACAGAAAGAAAAGGAGAAAGCCGATTAGCCTGCCTGACTAGCTCTACTGGCATGTTGAAAAACCATAGATCTCTAAGTGTTGACACCAACATAAAAAGAGTGGAGGGAGCTGGAAGGAAAAAAAAATCATCCAGGGATGCATTTTGGAAGAATGCATCCCAGAATGCATTCCCATTTGCAAAAGGAGAGGTGCTCTGCACATGCTCAAATGAGGCAGTGTGGGTGGGACATTAGAGGGAGTTCTTATATCTCTTGTCAAGTGCACATATATGCACATGCATTAATATACATATGCATACTGAATGAATCAATGTATCAATGTATAAATGTGAAGAATGTTATGGTAAACGGGAATTTGAGGTGTAAAGATTGTTTTTTAATTTGTGGAAAATTTAATAAAAATTAAAATACATATATAAATATGCATACATATACTTTTATGGTTTGAAGCTATAATGGAAGAGCAATGTTCACATAACCTACCTAACCCACCCCCATCTCTTTTGGTGGTAACTGAAGAGGGCCATAAAACACTTAGCTATCTTTCCCTTCCACAGTGTCTAACAAGGAAGGATGACACTGTTTACCTTTAGAGTGGAATGCCTCCCTCTCCCCATCTACTCCTGCAGCCCAGTGGAGATTCAAATTGCCTTGACTGAGACTCACACAATTAAAATGAATGGCTGAGGCACTGTTGCTTTTATTACTTAAGCAATAAAAATGCCCTGAACATCAAATTTCCCATTGAAGTGCTCACTCCATTATTTCTTTTGCAAATGAAATATTGCACATTCTTGCACTTGGGTCAAGCAGGCCCCAAATTTCAGAGTTCATAAATACTTGAGCCCAGCATTGAGAAAACCAAAATCTCATATGTTTAATGAACAACATCAAGTTTTCATCACATCCCTACTGTAGAGGTCCCAGCAGAACTACCATCTCCATTTCCATCTTGAATCTGCCTCCAGCTGTCCATATGCATTTAAGGCTGGCAACAGTTCAGTAGGTGATGTTCTTCTCCAAGAACAGTGTATAGATTCATAATTGGAAAATGCATGTGATTTGCTCATTTTGTGCTGTTGCAATCAGACCATGCTTGCAACATCTGGATGCAAAATCTGTTTCCCATTGACCCAGTTCCAGTAAACAGCATTAGCACAGGATCAGCAATAGAGTTTATTTAGAATTTTTTTAATGTAAAATATTAATACAATGATGATGTCAATAAAACTTACGATGCTCCCTATCAGAATAGTGACATGCAAGCACTTTGCAGTCTAAACCAGTGCTACTCAAAACAGTGATTGGTGGACCATTGCTGGTCCTTGAGCCACTGCTGTCAGTTCCTGGAGAGCTTCTAGAAAAGACTCAATTGTTTCCAATGGGCACAAATGTGATACTTGTCCCTGGCACATGGGTGTGTGTGTGTGTGTGTGCCAGTTCCTCACATAAAATAGTTTAAGAAGCACTGGTCTAAACCACAGCTAGCCACACCTTCCATATTCCATAAGTTATTTTTTTCTTTTCCTTTCTTTTTAAACAATGGCTTCTAGCAATGAAAACATGTCCCCACATATTTTAAACAGCTAAAATGTAAACAAACTGTTCATGGTTGTTGTGATCTTATCAAATGTAGAGTCTCATGCTCAGTGGACTATACAAGAAAATTCTTACTTTTCAAATGGTTTCATCCTATTCTAGCCTCACCAAGATCTTTCTCTATTCATATTAATTAGATCAGAGGTCCCTAACATTTATGAGCTTGCAAGTACATTTGAAATTTTAAGAGTGTTGTGAGTACCACTATAAAGTAAGTTCCATGCATCATGTGTCTGTTCACAAAATGGCTGTAGAGGTATAGCCAGTCATGGTATTTAAGCAGAAATGCAACACATCACACCATAGTGATGAATGCTGCTGTTCTCATCCCTTACCATTAGTCAGTCAGGTAAAAGGGGCTGGTGCCTTTGGTGTCATTGGATTAAATAGAGCTTGGTTTTAGTTGTTTTTAAAGAAATTATCCACAGTGCTTAAGCTATTTGGGGATAAATTTCAGCACTTTGGATAGCCTCTTTAAAGTATGGAATAAAAAGAAATTGGTTCACTGCATCCTTGATATGAAAGCCAGTGGCTGCGGCTGCTAGTTCAAAGGCTTCCCAAATGCTGGCCACTGCTACAACCATAACTTCGGACTAGGTAGAGCCAGTCTGTGTTGCTCAAGACCACAAAGCAGGTACAAGGCAGAGATTGGATCTGGTTTGTTCTGCTGACTTGACAATGCTTTGCCTATGCCTGTGAACACCGTGCATATTCCATGGCCTCTACTTTGGCTGCAGCTATTGAGCCATGTTTGAGACCCATTCCTATACATTTTTAGATTAATTGTAACTGAGTTAATATTATACCATTAATGCATTCATTTAATACTGCATACATTGCTAATGTTTGCATTTAAGTCATTCATGGCTGTTTGTATTGGTTTCTGATAACCAATACAATATATATGTGTGCCTTCAAGCCACCTGTCAACTTATGGTGACCTCATGGAGTTCATGGGGTTTACTTAGGCAAGGAATACTCAGAGGTGGCTTTACCAGTTCCTTCCTCTGAAATATTACCTACAGCCCCTGATACTGGTGTACAAAAGCCAATATAATATTGGTTCACAAAACCCAGTACAATGGCAATTATATTGGTTCTGGTGTGCCATGCAGAGCAATAGGGAGCTATCAATCACACTGTGTACACTTGACAGTGTAGTATACAAATAAACTGAACATGACTATGATTACAGGCCTTTTCACTCTGCACAATTCTAGCACTGTGATCCCACTTTAACTGCCGTGGCTGCATTCTGTGGAATCCTGGGATTTTTAGTTTGGTCAGAGGTACCAGAGGAGCTCTTTGTCTGAGAATTTTGAATACCCCCCCTACACTGCAAATCCCAAGGTTTCATAGGATGGAGCCAGGGCAATCAAAGTGGCATTTTAGTGCTATAATTGTATAGTGTGAAAAAGCCCTACAGTATGTTGACAGAGGGTCAGATAAGAACACAACCTCTTTCCAACTGTTTATGGCTTTCTCTCTCAGTTCTGTAAAGGAAAACAGGTTTGAAATTAGTGGTATTTAACAGAAAGAATGCGCATTTAATGATAACGAACCCTAAATGGACTCAAAAGACATCCTCACATATATAAAAATCCTCAGAGTCATTTCAGCGTACTCATAAAAATATATTGAAAAAGAGTGGACAGTTTTGCTCACTTGTTCCATCTGTAGCTTGCCTCTTCCCAGAGGATCAAGACAGGAGGGGAATACTGTATATTGAAATCATGGAGTAGTCATTAATGCATTCAGGCAAATTTAAAATAATCTGAGAATACAGGAAATTGAAAGGCAGCTTTCAAATTGCTAACAACAATCCTAAATCAGTATTCACAGATGAGACGACAGAGGCTGCGGGAATCTTGGTTTGCTGAGAATAATTTCTTTGCTCTTTCACATTAGTCTGTTTCATAATTTGATGTCTGTACAATGTACAATGTAACTAGAGAAGAAATAGAAAGGGGGAGGAGAGGGGACTAAACAGACTAAACAGAAAACTGACAATTGTTGTCCTATAATATCTGCTCAGATTATGTCTCATTGAGAGGGTGGTCAGTGAAACAGGAATTGTATGAACTGGCTCCCCAGATCCAAGCAGTGTTCCAAGGAGGTAGTTCAACATATAGAGTGGATAATACAAAATTAGTTTTATTTTGTTAAAAAACAATGGACTCCTGTTTGATAATACAGTGTGATCTCATTTATTTATTTATTTATATTTTCAAGCTGCCTCTCCACCCGAAGATCTTCAAAATGACTTACAATAAAGATAAAATACAGCATAATATGGAGATGCACTATTCACAATGCTGCAGCCTTATTTGAGAACTCACGCCGAACAAGTCTTGAAGAGAAACGACAATGCAGAAAGAATCACAACCCAGAAACATCACCCAAGGAGACCTTCTGCTGTGCTTTCTGCAACCGGACTTGTTTATCTCAGATTGGCCTTTTTAGTCATCAGCGTGTTTGCAGAAAAAGCAGGATGAGTCCTTTCTGAATCTTCGTTTGAGAAGAATAGCCAGAGAGAGATAACATAATAACATCCAACTTTCTTCTATTAGTGGAATTGATTCCCACTAATAAGCTTTCAAGAAGATGAAATGGGTGGGGATGACTAACAGATTCCTTGGAAAAGGAGGGATGGACAGCACAGGAAGAGTTTAGAATCAGTGATTTGCAGAAGGAGCCTCATTCACAATAGCGTGACAGGCAGAAATGCAACATCTTCCAAACAGCGAAGAAAGGGCATCTGTTGAATTTCTACCTGTCTGGCAAGCTGTTTAAAGGCACGCGGTCGGTCAGGAGGAAAAAGAGGGCGGGAATCCTCTTTCGGGAAGGGAGCCTGAGGCTCCGCAGAGTAAGAGAGGGGGAGAGCCAAGGGAGCGGAGAAGGGCGGCTTAGTTGGAGAGCTTTCCCGCCCACCTTGACGGAGAAGGCGAGGCAGCACCACCACCAGCAGCAGCTGGAACAAAGGAGAAATCTAGCCCCGCTCTCTCGTCTCCAGAAGGCGAGAGCCAAACGGAAATGGCAACGAAGCTGGAGCCAGTGAACAAAAAACAAACGAAACAACAACATTCGCATCCTTTTTAAGGCGACCCCCCCCCCAGCAAACCGCCATCAAATCACACAGAGGGAACCCATTCACGTCAGGAATCAAACAAGCTTAGAGGGTGCAAAACAAAACAAAACTCCCAAACAAAACAGGGATCCCCCCGGATTTTGATAGGAACTTTCCTTGAAAATCTCCATGACTCCATCTAATGGGAACTCTACTTTTAAGGCTAGCCCCGTAGAAAAATATTAGTTATTACACAGAGTGGTGCACAGTGCCTCAAAACAGAGAGCTAAGGGTTTTATCTATAGCTCCTTAACTGTGCCATCAAAATAACCCCGGGTCACAAAACCACCTGCTTGTTCCTTAAGATTCTTCAGATAACTAAGAATGTGGGAAAGGACTGAAAACTCACTTAAAATTCCAGGCTTAAAATAAATCTAGAAAGTTACTTGTTTTCGATTCCAATTCTAGAATCCCCCAGCCAACAAAAAAGGTAACTTTTATAAGTAACTTTCCAAAACGTTACTTTCCCGCAGCCGACTTGAAACGGTGAGACCATAAAAGTAACCCCCTCTCCGAAATCCCCAGGCTCCCAAAGCTTCAGAATCGCTCCGTTCTTTAATTCCTTCGGTCCTACGACATTGCCACAGGTCCTCTCATAAGGACGGCAGCATTCTCATCAAAATGAAGTCCACATGTTGCCTCCAACCGCTCTTGTATTAGATAACTTCCTATAACTGTCAGCAGAGTGTGGGAAATTAAGGTGAGCTTTTGACTACTGAACAGGAGTGACCAGTGTGGAAATTTGTACTACATTTGGTAACTATTTTTTAAATTAAATTTATTGTAAAATGCATATGATACATAATATAAACACATCGGGATACAATCAGATATTCAGATTGACAAACATGGCATGAGGTGGGGAATTTTCTTCCATGAGATGAATGTCTTCCTCAAGAAGATTCTGGAAGGTCTCCATGAGGTGCTTCGTTTTTATGTATGATCAGGGTATCCGGCCAAAATCTGAGCTGAGCTTGTAAAAGTTTCACATTGTATGGTTTTTTAAAATTAATTAATAAAAAATAATAATTGTAAGAATTGCATCTTTGGAAAGCAGGATTGGAATCAACAGTGTGATGCAGCAGCTAAAAAGGCCAATGCGATTTTGGGCTGCATCAATAGAAGTATAGTGTCTAGATCAAGGGAAGTAATAGTGCCACTCTATTCTGGCTTGGTCAGGCCTCACCTGGAGCACTGTGTCCAGTTCTGGGCACCACAATTCAAAAAGGATATTGACAAATTGGAGCATGTCCAGAGGAGGGCGACTAAAATGGTGAAAGGTCTGGAAACCATGCCTTATGAGGAAAGACTTAGGGAGCTGGGTATGTTTCACCTGGAAAAAAGATGGTTAAGGGGTGATATGATAGCCCTGTTTAAGTATTTGAAGGGGTGTCACATTGAGGATGGACCAAGCTTGTTTTCTGCTGCTCATGAGACTAGAACGTGGAACAATGGATGCAAGCTCCCGGAACAGAGATTCCACCTCAACATTAGAAGGAACTTTTTGACAGTAAGAGCTGTTCGGCAGTGGAACACACTCCCTCGGAACGTGGTGGGGTCTCCTTCCTTGGAGGTCTTTAAACAGAGGCTGGATGGCCATCTGTCAGGGATGCTTTGATCGTGATTTCCTGCGTGGCAGTGGGTTGGACTGGATGGCCCTTGTGGTCTCTTTCAGCTCTACAGTTCTATGATTCTATGAACCTGGGTCTGATTGGGGGATTTGGGAGCTCAAATAAAAAAAAGATAATAGCTATGTTTGGATGTTTGAGTGGATGTCATACTGAGGATGGAGCAAGCTTGTTTTGTGCTGCTCCAGAGACTAGGACATGGAGCACTGGACTCAGACTACAGGAAAAGAGATTCCACCTAAACATTAGGAAGAACTTCTAGACAGTAAGAGCTGTTCAGCATGGTGGAATCTCCTTCTTTGGAGGTTTTTAAGCAGAGGCTGGATGGCCATCTGTCAGGGGTGCATTAATTGTGTCTTCCTGGAGAGTAGGGGGTTGGACTGGATGGCCCTTGTGGTCTCTTCCGGCTCTATGATTCTATGTGACCAGCCTGAAGTCTGCCCACTCCTGGCTTTACTTCAGGCCAGGGGCCCTGCCTGTGAAAGCACCACGGGAGGGACCCTGTGGGCCAGGCAGTCACTTGGAATTCCCGGGAGCTTTCCAAAAGCTTAAAAGGAGACGGGCTGGAATGCTGTCGGGGAGAATGGTCCACTACAAGCTGCCCGCCTTTACTTAACAACTCCGAAGAAAGTCCTCAGAGTTCAGCGGGGCTGAAGCGAGCATTCCGTCGCCAGGGAACTAAGGTTGCCCGGTGTCGCTTATTAGAGGAGATGTCCCTCATTTGAGAGTTGGAAAGCTTTTCCTTTTATTGTATACTGTATTTATATGTTTTTTTAAAAAAATATTTCTATGTCCTTTTATTCTCCCCCTTCCTTTTTTTCTTTTTTGGGGACTGTACAAGAAGCCAACCAAATCCTGTATTTTGGGGTGTGGGTCCTTCCCAAAGACAGAAATGTGTGCCTCCTGTCATTCATTCCTTATCGTGTCATTCAGTGCTCTAAGTAAATAATAAATTCATGCATGTGGACGATATCATAACTTTACAGAGAAACGCATGGCTAAGTTAACCGAAATCAATACTTCATTTGGAATTTAGGCAGAACACAAACGGGTTAAAAGCGAATCCCTGCTTGTCAACCGCGCCTGTCCTGAATGTCGACGGTCACCTTTGGAAAACAGGAAGGCGCCTGGGCGGGAAAAGTCTCTGAGGAAAACTCGAGGTAGTAAAGTCAGGAGGGCCGTTCGGCGGGGAGGGGGGGGTCTTCTCTCGGTTTTAAAAACAAGGTTGTAAAAACACTCAAAAAGGTCCCCGCGCAGCCTCTGAAACGCCCACAGGAAGCCCAGACAGCTCGGAGAAAGGGGTGTCGACCAACACCGAGTTGGCCAGTTCAGTGGTTGGGCTTTGGTTTCGTTTTAATGTTTGTTTGGCTTGCTTTTTCTTCTTCTCGGGAGCCTCCTGCGATTCTGAGGGCGATCGTCCAACCCCAGCAACAGCGCGGCGGGACCCCAAGAACTCCCTCCCAGCCAGGCAAGGCAGGAGTCTCATTCCCACCCGCCACCCGAGCAGCTTCAGAACCGGGCTGGGGTCCCCTTCTCCGCCTGGCGCCCTCCGGCGAGAGAGGCCTTGCAGTAGAATGCTCTTATTCCAATAAAAAAATTCCTAATCCCCCCCCCCAAAAAAAATCCAGTCGGGACGGGCGCCGTCTCTCAGGGGCGCCCTAGCCTTCTGCTGGCTTGGGCTCAGCCCGATACCCGAAGGAGATTACGAACGAGGGAGGGACATTTTCCGTGTTGTTCTAGGCTGGGGGGGGGGAAGAGGCGGGCGGAGTTTTCGGAGCTGGTAACGTGGCAGGAGGAGCAGCAGCGGGGAAATGGGCTCCGAGCTGCCCTGCTTAACCTTCTTAGCTTTTCCTGTAATTTTCGCAACTGCCGAGATGATATTGAGATGAGTGTCGTGGTCAATGCTGAAATGCGGGCGCTCCTCGTTGCGGGACATTTCTTGTTGCTTCTGGCTTACCAAAGACTTGCTCCATGTCAACAAACCAGTTTTGACATTCTTCCTCTCCGTTAGAATCTGCCCATTTGTAAGGCCAATGAGTCTTACTTTCCCATTAGCTGCTGCCACACTGCAGAAATAATCCAGTTTGACACTGCATTAACTGCCATGGCTCAATGCTATGGAATTCTGGGATTTGTAGTTTTGTGAGATTTAGCCTCCCAACAGAGAGCTCTAGTGCCACAACGAACTACAAATCTCAGGATTCCATAGGATGGAACCATGATAGCTAGGGTGGTGTCAAACTGCATTACTGTATGCGATGTTTGTTGTGATAAAAGTCAACCACTCCTTCCATGAAGAATGCAGTTAAGCTCAGGAGGTATGCTTGTTTGGGGAGGGGAGCAGGTAGCAGATATAGTAGTCCTTGCTAATAAAAATGCCCTGGTGTTCCAGCTCATGTAGCCCTGGATCTACTGCATCACTGCATAGGAAGCAGCCTTTTGCCAACTGAGATTGTTGTCTGACAACTTCACCCCCATCTAGCTATAGGTGCAAGCTTAAAAATGATAACAGTTTGTTGTTGATGCTTCCAGCTGCTGGTCCATAAATGAACTTCACCTTTCTTTCTTAAGTTATATACTTGTATGCATCATGGATGCTCCCCAGCATGGTAGCAAGAGGGGAGGCAAAATGAGATCATTCACATACACCCCAAATAAGAATTCTGCTCCACCCATGAAATTTTCCTTCAGTCCCCACATTTTTAGCACTGCAATAACTGAAAACTTCAGCAGAGCATTTCATTGTCTCTCTTCAAAACTAGAAATTTGGGGACAAAAGGAGAATTTCAGCAGGGGGAGACAATTCTTATTTGGAGGAGAAATGTCCTCATTCACCCCTCCCCCATAATTACACCCCTGATGCTCACCCATCATATCAATGTCCTCCTTTTCAGCCAAGTTTGGCACAGGGGTGGAAGTGGTGGTGAGGAAATTTCAAAAATACTTCTCTTTTCCTGGCAGTTAAAAAAAAATAGTAAATGACCTTTAAAAATGGCTTCCCTTTCATGACACTCAAAAATCTGCTGCCTTACATGGCTGCCTCACACTACCTAATGGTAGGACCAGCCCTGCTGCTTTGATTTGGATCTGTTTTTCTCTCACACAGGAAACCAGAGAAATAAACAGGATTGTTGGGGGAGAGGCCAGCTAGGTTGCACGGTCTAGGTGTCACAAGAAGCAGACCATGAATGGATGGTTCATTTAGCCATACCAGTTGATGCTGGAGTGATCAGGCAGCAAGCACCAGCATGTTAGGTCTGAACATGCCCAGTGTAAAAGAGTAGTCTATCATTTATTCCACCTCCTTTATATCAACATAATTTCCATTCAGTTCCATAGCTGCTTTCCAGCATGCAAACTTTAGCTGGTTATTATGACAGCATCAGTGTTTCATCCGACAGAATATTCACTGTGTGCATTATACTGCTTTCAGCTGGAAAGGCTCATGGAAGATCCTGCAGTATTTACATGTAGCACCCTACCCTCTGATTCCCGGCTTCTTGCAACAGTAACCAATGCTTACCTGGGCACTCGTGTCTACCGGAATATCCTCCATGTGAATGGCGTATATAATGGAGCAGCTGGGGACACTCATCGTGCTGATATCCCTAGTCCTGTTAATGTCAGAATGGCTGTGGCTGCTCAGGAGAGCCTGAGAGAGACTTTCTCCTTGGACACCAAGACAGGTAAGTGGCAACAATGTCTTCATGGTCTCATGATTTTTGTAGCAAATAGAACAATGCCACAAAGTGGCAGGGCTATTTTACTGGATTTATACACTGAACAGAGGGATTAAGCTTTTGCTTTGCAAGAAATGGGAGGTTCTTGTTCTTGAAGAGACAAAGGGGTCTTCTGATGTGGAGTGCTGGATTTGGTTTGGGATGTCCGGGGTTCAAATCACCATTTAATCATGGGCAAATCACAGGCTTTCAGTCCAGCCAAGTTTTGAGAGCAAACTTTAAAAGGATCCTAGAGCGTACAACTCTGCACAAATGTTTTCAAGATGGGAATACATTTTTAATTGCACAACAAAGTGCTCAAGACCAGGGGAAAGCGTTTGTGTCTTCAATGACTTGGGGCCATTTTTCAGTTCTGACTTCCTGTATTAGTGGACTATTCTTTTTTCATTTATGTGAAGTGTCTGATAAAATATATAAGCCTAAATACAATTGCTCATACCAGCTAAAATAGACTCATTGAACCAAGTGCTGAATGAAGTCAACACTTTTATAAAGTCTCATTGATGTGATGGGTTTACTCTAGTTGGGCTGGTTTGGGCTTTGGAGGGTGTGATAATGGGAAGACTCCATTTCCCATTATTTGCCAGCTCAGCAGTCAGGTAACAAAGGGTTAACTAGGGTCTGGAGAAAGGTAACACCTTTAGGGTTAGCTTCATCACAGATGGCATAGGTCACAAGAGACACTGACCAATCTAAGATTCCAGAGTGGCAAACCTTCAAGATGCTTCAAAGAAGAGGTGATAAATATTGCTTCAGGGGGGGGGCATGAGGCAGGGAGAACAAGGGGACCCTGGGATCGGGAACATCTCAGACAACAAAAAAGCATCCTGGCGGGAGAACCTCAGGCCACTGGAGGAAGGCTGTTGGAGACGGGTTGGACATCTCTGGCTCACAGCCTCCCCTGAATTCAACAGACTGAATTTTATGGTCAGTGAATTGATCAGGAAATAGATTGCATTAAGGAATTATGTTCATTTTCCCCATTTGACTGAATGCTTAACTATATCTTTAACTTCTGTGAATGTACCTGGGAGAAGGAGCCTTTCCATGAGATTATCTGTGTATTGTGAACTATGCTTAGAATAAAAAGCTTTTTATAATCTTTCTTCAGCTGATGAATACACATGCCTTGTTTGCTCGATTGTTTCTCTCCTCTTTGGAACAGAAGGGAGAAGGAGGTAACATCTCTGCAAATGCCAGGGAGTAAAGAAGGAAACCCCACAGTCTCCCTTTGGACTGTGTTGTCAGGGGGTATAGAATTCAAAGGATGGTGGCAACTAGATAAAAGGAGGCACAATTAAGGGAATTCCCAGGCAGAGGAACCTCAAGATTGCATCTCACAAAGTCAGCAAAGTCCTCAGAGGCATGCGCGTGAATGCGCATTGAGGCAAAGGCTGTATCATAGAGGGGTTCTGAAAATAGGACCCGCTTTTGTGCCACAGGAGTGAGCCACTCTAGCAGGGCTGGCATAGAAAGGAGATAAAGAAGCAAAACATAACATTACAAAACACAAGAGGAAAAACAGCACAAAATAATTCATACCTGAACCATTTTTAAGTCCTGCAGCTTAGATGAGTCTAACAGCCTGATCTCTGTGCTCAAGTAATACACAAAATATGATTGAGAAGAGAAACTTTAGGAACTTCAGGAAGCAATTAGGGAAGAAGAGGTAGTAAGAGACATCTTTTCCCTTCAACACTAGGCCCCTAGCAGGGCCTAGAGCCATTGTTCGTACTGAACCATAGGTAATTTGATCCTGGATATACATTGGATATAGGCTGTAAGCATCTGATAAATAATAATTTGGGCAATTATTGTACTATATTAATAATGTAATATAGTAGACCAGTGGCTCTTAACCTTTTCTTCACCAAGGCCCCCCTTTAAATATATTTTGTTGCTGTGCACCCTCAAGACTTAACTCAAAATTTAAAACCCAAATAATAATAATAACAATAATAATACATGATGATGATGATGATGATGATACAATTACACCATCCATTAAGCCTTCCCTCAGAGGCATCGGAGGGGGAGGGAAGACTTTTTCCTGCTCCTTCCTGCAAGTTTGTGGCTGGAGCAGATTGAATGGCAATGTGCAGGCCAAGCCAGACTTTGCCTTGACTTCTGTCACATGGCCACTCTACTGCAGGTAGGAGGTGGGTCAAGCAGCCTTCAAGACTTTGCAGACCCCCTGTCAGGACATTATGGACCCATGGGGGTCCCAAGACCACAGGTTAAGAACCACTATATTAGACCATATTTCGGTGTCCTTGTCCCAACAATGAACTTCAGTATAGATTAACCTCCTTTTGTGAGTTTCCATGGTTATACTTTATAGCACAGTCTAGAGAAAAGTATTTGATGATATGATTAAATCAAGTCTCTCTCTCTCTTTTGACTGCAGGAACCTATATCCACACAATCCAGACCTCGGATTACACAGCCACTCACAGAATTTATGCCCACCACTCTCTTGTTCACCTTGTGGCTTTCAACATAACCATCCAGAGGTCAGCTCGCCATGCTCAGCCCATCACTGTGAACCTCCAGACCCAGTTCACACCAGAGAGTCCAGATCTGGACTTGCATAGAGGGGGAGATTTCCAGGGTGCTCAGTGAGTATTATCATAGGAGGATTCTTCTTTCCAAGGAGCTTTTAAAAATAGTGGCAGGAGGAAGTGGATGCCTTTTTTCCTGTTATTTTAAATGCCATCCTCAGCTGTGCCCAAGATATGGCTTCGCAGCCCTGTTTTAAAAAAAAAAAAAAGATGGCAAGTTGAGTGGGCAATACCAGGGACCACAAGCCAGAAGAGAGTTTGATTAGGCTTTGGAATGGCTTATCTATCTTGGAAGTTCTTCTGTTTACCTTTCACCCTTCAGCCTCCTATGTTCTTCTGCTTCTTGCTGGTGTTCAAAGAGCTTTATATATTAACAGTTCTCAGCTTAGCATCAATAATGCTTGCTTCAAGTCTCTTGCTTCAGACAGAAGTATTTCCATGTTGCTGTGACTGAAAAGGAAATGCCATTTTCTCAGCTCCAATTCAGATACAATCAGGTTTTCAGATGTCATGCACCTGATGGCTCGCAGGTTGTGTGGTCCTTATTAGAAAATGTACACAAAAATGGCTGGGTCTGCCCCAAAGGGGTCAATAGCATAAGGGCCAGTCTACACAAAGGGAAAAATAACAGACTGCTCCACAGTAATAGTAAGTTGCAGCAGCTGCAACCTGTCTTAATGATTTTACAGCCCCCCTAAACTTTGCATGCCTGTAGCTGAGATGGAGGCTGCAAGTGGATTACTCACATTTTTAAAATCTGCCACCACCTTAAAAAACAAACAAACTATTTATATGGTGCGCACAAGTGATGTTCCACCTTTCCAAAAAAGAAACAGAGAGAAAAAGATAACACAAACCTCTGTTTTATTGCCTTAGAGATCGAAAATCCAACATGGCAGCAGTGGGCACTTATACTGAAAGCCAGCCCCGCCCCATGTGCTTGTTCAATCAATCAGGTTTACACTGTGTCCTGCATGGGGAAGTGATTCATGTCAAATCGCCTGTCTTAACGTGCAAAAATGCACATATCTCTGGAGCTTTTTTAAAAGCCGGGGAAAGCTGTGAAGGCTTTTCTCATGTACTTTTTGTTCTTTTTGGCCACCCTCCTTCACAATGCAATGAGACAATGCGGGATCCCATTAAGACAGCTTGTTTTCTCAGTGAATTCTGTGAGGGGTATTTTCACCTTGTGGACAACCCTTTAGTTTCTCCAGTGAAGAAAACAATGGCAAAGGGGAAGAAAGGCCTGGATGAATGTAAGCACAGTGAAGGATGAATGCAAGCACAGTTTACTTGGGCTTACTCTCATATCACAATTAGTTCAGAATGGAAATCATCTGGGTACATAGGTGTTGTTGAACTGTAACTCCCGGCATTCTCACTAATGGCTATGTTGGTTAGACTGCTGGGAGTTGCAATATGAGAGCATTTGGAGGATTGAACAATTCCTACTTCCTAAATAAAGAGACCCTGTAGAACACAGGGTCCAGTAACAATCAGCCAATCACTTTATTAATATTCTACCTTTTCCCTAAGAGTGGGATCAGAAGATGGCAGCTGCTTGCAGTAAAACTGGTAAAGAAAACAGGAGTTTGAATGCTGCTGGAGAAAATGACTGATAACTTTTTTGGGAAACATCCCACCCCCCACAAATGGTCAAGATTTCAACTCATGTGACTATGGAATGGGGAGGGAGATATGTACATCTTGGACAATGAAGGGTTGTTGTTTCCCCCCACACATTCCATTTAAACGTTCTGTTTGCATATGTCAGAATATTTGATTAGATAATCACAGTGCTGAGGCTTAATTACAATTATGTCGTATACTGTATATATGTACCACCAACAGTAGAATTATGAGTTAACAGATGCATCTCAACACAGTTCTTGACTTTTCTAATTTCTAAAATAAATCCAACTTGTAATGAGTCAGGAAGTGCATTGCTTTTTGCTGCAATCCACACCTGTGGGGTCATGAAGGTGGGAATAGCAGGGGGAGGTAATGGGAATGAAATGTAACATTGGCACAAATAGGTGTCTGGAGCATAATCAGGTGTTCTGGGCATTATTATCAGCAGGAGAGAAAGAGACTTTTGGCAGCAGATTATGGGCAGGAACGCAAAGGAGGACAAAAGAGAAGGAAATGGGAGAGACTTTCAGAGGGAAAGAAAGTCAAGAACTTCACACTAGATGGGGATGATAGGAAGCCAATGGAAGGTTTAATGGTGGGGAACAGGGACTAGATTAGAAGTGATCTTTCAGTTATGATCCTGTGGTTGGCTGACAGAAACATAAGCTTTCTCTCTCTCTCTCTCTCTCTCTCTCTCTCTCTCTCTCCCCCAGCTATCACTATGGAAAGACTTTGGTCCCTGAAGTGGAAGGTGGTCCTCGGCCTACTGTACACATGATCTGGACCCCTGTGCCACAGTCAGTGACCCTCTCTGAGAAGGAGGAGGAGAAATGTTGGGACTTCCTCACTGCCATTGCGGAGACTGAAGAAGATGTGAAAAAGAGCTTTATAGAAGGGATGTCACTGATTGGTTCTGGCTCCTTGTATTTGTCTCATACCCAGGCATGGGCAGCCCTCTGGCAAGGATGCTGTGCTGAGGTTGATGGACCTTTTCCCCTCAGCCAGGCCATCTATGGCTGCCTTTATTACCTGTTAAGTGCCATTCCCCCTCTGGCTGCTTTTGATCTCTTGTTCTCTGGAATCAGCCCTGGAGGCCTTTCTAATGGCACTTGTGGTGAAGATTACTGGGGACATGTCTTCTGGGACCAGGTAAGCCAAAAGGCATGAGAGTCTCTCCAGTATAGAGGAGTGGTTCCCAAACTTTTGTCCTCCAGATGTCCTTCAGCTCCCAAGATTCCTGACTGTAGGCCAACCTGGCTAGGGCTTCTTTGAGTTTGAAGTCCAAAAAATCTGGAGGACCAAAGTTACAGAATTACTGATATAGAGTGATATACACATGAATTGAAGAAGCCATGACACCCCTGGAGGAGATCCTTAGCTTATTCTGAGCTTACTCTTTTGTTACTTGAGTGGTGCTTGACTTTTGGGAATGGTTATGGTTGCCAAACTGGAAAGGGCTCCCATACTTTTAATGGTTGTGTATTAGAGGAACCTGGCCATGCAACCAAGTAACAAGCAACACCTGCTGAAATTACCTCTTCTACATAACCATTAAAGGTACAGGAGACCTCTCTAGTTTTCACTTTTGCAACCTTAAACATGTATAATGAAAACACACAAGGAATAGGAGGTGGTGTGGATTCTGGAGAATTCTACCTCACCAATTAGCTCCAGGCTCATCATAATATTCTACTTGTCCTGTGTCATGATTTAAGTGCAACGAGTGGTTGTTTTGCCATTGTAGGATCACAAAGTATCTGCATCTGCTTCTCTCTCTCTCTCTGTATCTCCCACTGTTCCAGTGGTTACACTCCACTCAGGGTGACTAATAGTAGTTAAAACCTATCATAAAATACAATACAATTTCAAAACAATTGTGTAACAAAAAGGGACAGATGCTACACACAAATATATTTCATTTCTAGAAATATACAGTCTGTATTCATGGGTACATGTTAATGTTTCAGGGCTGAGCCCTGACCTGGGGAAGAGCTGGCCAAGTGAACAGACAGAATAGCTCTGTTCCTTGGCTGGTGGGTGGGGAAAGTTGCTTGCCTTGTTTCATCCTGAGACACATCAGTCTTACAAGGTGAAAGAGCTTGTAGTACCCTCTATAAAGTGGAGGAGACCATGTGGGGATGGTACCTCTCCTCCTAGTTCCCATCCTTCTGTCTCCAGCAGCCATCAGGAAGAGTGTGGCCAGATCTTTTTTAAAAAGAAAAAACATGGGCTTCTGCACCTTTAATTGCTCTCAGGGAGAAGGGGTTTCAACAGACATAATATGTCCTGAAAACCGCACTTACTGATATTCCCCTTTTTTTCCTATACGAAAGGTGCAGGAGCTTCTTCCTTTGTTGCCTCTGGCCACCAAAAGCAAAAGAGGGCCCTTCCAATGGAGATGCATGATCAGTTTTCCCAAATCTCTTCCCCATACTGCCACCCCATTCCAAGGGGAATCCCAACCACGTGTTGTAGCTGTTCATTGTCTTCACATCGTTCATGACCACCACACCATCCATAGGTTTGAGGAAGTAAGTGTATGGGACAGAGGCACTCCCTCTGCCTTAGTGGCTAGTAGCAGCCACACCTGCCAAAAGTTCAATCAGACTCATTAGGCAGCAGGCATTCATTGTTTTCATGGGAATCCCCTAAAGACAACTGGGTTGCCAGGGGACTTGAGGGAGAAAGATAAAGAAAGGGAACCAACATCTAGATCAGCCTTCCCTAACCAGCCACCTTCCAGATACATTTGACTGCAATTCTCATTGTTCCCAGATAGAATGAGTCTTGCTAGATAAGAAGATGGTGGATGTACCCTATTATATCTGATGGGCAGCCAATCATCAGATATAATAGGGTTATATCCTATAGCCGCTCATCAGATATAATAGGGTTATATCCTCATCAGATATAATAGGGTTTTTCAAACAGTGACCAGCACTCCTCGATTTGGACTGATAGCCAATACAGACTATCAGTCCAAATCGAGGAGTGCTGGTCACTGTTTGAAAAAGTTAATTTTTTGGACTACCGCTCCTGGAATCACCAAGCCAGTAGGAGAGTCTGGGAGTTTTACACACACATACACAACCTTTTCAAGCTCTGGCCCTGAATACTTCCTGTTTTTTAATTCATGCCAGCATTTTTTTTTGTTTACTACTCCCATAACAATATTTATATGTGCTCTTCTGTTGTTAAACTCAGGATACCTGGATGTACCCAAACATCTTACTTTTCTACCCTGAAGCAGCTTGTGCTATTCTGAAATACCGGATCAAAACACTAGAGGGAGCTCTGTTCAATGCACAGAAGCAAGGATACAAGGTAGAGGCAGTGCCTGAAAAGAATGACAAAAAAAGTGTCTGTATCTGTAGCTACAGCCTCATCTTGCAGAAGGATGCCTCTTTATTAATGCTGCTTATATCTGTGCAAGAAAAAAAGTTGTTTAAGGAGTCATGCAGAAGTTACCACGTAGCCGCTGTGAAACTGGCTGGATGATTTTTCATATTACCTGTTAAGGAGTGTTTAAAAACAACCAGCCAAACTTCACTGCCATCAAAAGGCACTTTGCAATATGCATGTATATGAGTGCATTGGTGTGAAATTAGCAGGGGCTGGTTGTAACCATGCCACATTTTGCACACTGAAGTGGCAGTTGTTCATGTTCAGTGTGGAAAGAAGGAAATTGAGTTGGTTACGCCAAACGTGGTTGCATCTGCTAGGAGATGGCTTTAGCCTTTAGATTTGTCTGGAAAGATTTCTCACCCCTTTTCAAGCAGTGCCCCAAAGGGAAGAAACACCACTCCATTTCTGATTAAGCCTAGAGAGCCAGAAGAAGGAATTGCATGCTATTTTATGTGACATTCAATGTGTTTCAGCAGGAATAACTTTTAAAAGAAGGGCTAGAACTGAGCAGGAGAAAGACTAATATGGATTTTGCAACTGGGATTTATCTGGAATTTTTAAACTATCATCACTTAGTCCAGGACCCAGCAAGGTTTGATAAGTTTGTAGCCTTCTTGGGATGCATGTGAGATTCACTTGGAATACGTAATCTCCCTTCCATGTTATGGGGTTGGGATTGAAAATATAGTCACTGTGTCATAAAATACAATTGTCCCTCTGTATCCACCAATTTGGGATCCATGGATTTAAGTATTCACGGCTTGAAAATATTCTTAAAAATATAATAATCCAAAAAGCAGAATTTTGCCATTTTATATAAGGGACACCATTTTGCTATGCCATTGCATATAATGGGACTTGAGTATTCACGGATTTTGGTATCCACGGGGGGTCCTGGAACCAAACCCCAGCGAATATGAAGGGACAATTGTACAGTGTTTATGACTGCTGACACATTGCAGAAATAATACAGTTTGGGACCACTTTAACTTCCATGGCTCAATGCTATGGAATTCAGGTATTTGTAGCTTTGTGGGATATTTAGCCTTCTCTGTCAGAGAGCTCTGGTGCCACAGCAAACTACAAATCCCAGGATTCCATAGGATGGAGCCATGATAGCTAAAGCAGTGTCAAATTGCATTATTTCTGCAGTGTGTCAGCAGCCTATGTTCAACTGCAATAGTCCATCTCTATTATACCTCTATTACTGTATATCATTAGATATTATTGTTTCCAAGAACATCTTATGATTGTAACTTTTGAGAACCCTCAAATATATATAAAGATATCTATACAGTCATCCCTTCACATTCACGGGGGTTAGGAGCGCAAGACCCTCGAGAAAGTGGGAAAACTATGAATAAACTCTCCCCTTTCTCCCCAGGGTTTGCTCAGCCTTCGTTCCTGGGGGGCAGGGGGAGCTGAGGCCCAAACAAACCACTGCAATCCCTGAAAAGCCACTGAGGGTTTCAAAGCCTTCAGTTTCCCCCGTGCCACAGGGAATGGGTGGCTTTGCGGCCAGCGCCAGGAAAGCCAAAGCCCAAACAAACCCAAACCTGTGCTGGTCGGAAAGCCGCCAAGGGTGTGCTCGGGCTTCAGATCCCCCCCCCCGCGCACCACAGGGAAGGGGCGGCTTTGTGGCCAGTGCTGGAGGTTTCCTCTGCCTTGTTGCCTGTGGTGGATGGGAGGAGCCGAACCCTGAACAAACCCAAACCCACACTGACCACAAAGCCGGCCTTTCCCTGTGACATGGGGACGGGGAGCCAAAGCCAGAGCGGCTTCGCGGCCAGCATGTGTTTGGGTTTGTTTGGGCTTCGGCTTTCCTCCCCGCCAAAGGGAATGAGGCGGAAGAAACCTGTGGTGCTGGCCACAAAGCAGCCCCTTCCCTGTGGTGCGGGGGGGGGGGAGCCAAAGCCCAAGCACACCCTCGGAGGCTTTGTGGTCAGTGCGGGCCTGGGTATCTTTGGGCTTTGGCTTTCCCGGCACTTGTTGCAAAGCCACCCATTCCCTGTGGCATGGTGGGGGGGGGGACTGAAGACCTTGAAACCCTCAGTGGCTTTTTGGCAATCGTGGTGACTTGTTAGGGCTTCGGCTCCCCTCCTCCCCCAGGGAACGAAGGCCAAGGAAAGCTGCACATTCCCGGGGGGGGGGAACGGGCTGAAGGCCTTGAAACCCTCAGCAGCTTTCTGCGAATACATAAAACCACAAAAGTCAAAGCCATGAATGTGAAGGGATGACTTTTGGTTATACAAGAGAGAGAGAATTCCACAATTAACTGCAAAAATTAAAATACTGAAATTCTGCAATCTGATGTTCATTGCAGAGTTTGAGTGTTATTTAATTTAGATCTTAACACATGTGTTTGTTTAGATCTCATTTAGATCTTAACAAAGGTGTTAATGTCTAAATAACTATGACACAGCAGTATTGCCATTTCAATAATTTTAGCATTCTGATATATGTAAAATAGATTGTTTAGAGTAGGCTGCCAGCACAACCTATGCTATCACACAGTGGAAAGTATCTCATTCTTGGACAAGATGGTCCTGGTTTGAACTTGCTTCTGCAAATAGAAAATCTTTATTTTGACTTATTTGTCCTACTATTTCTATTGAGTGTCTTGACCTGTTCAATACATGTAGTGTTTTCCCCCCATGGGATGGGTTTTAATTATGGCAGGGTGCAAAGTTCCCTTGGGAGAGTGCAGCAACAGGCCAAGAGGTCTGCCCCGAGGAAGTTTATGGAGATGAGGAAATTCATATCAACGGGGATGTTATGCTGGCATTTGAGCAGTATTACTACATCACACAGGTAATGGTGGCACTGTCTTCTGTTGTTTTTCTGGTTAGATCCTGGCATCTCTATAGGCCTCAAGCATCTGTGCTGGAAATTTAAGAAAGCCCTGACATTGAGGCACCCCTTTTATCCCTCTCATATTACTCATCACTCATTTTTCCCCCTTCCCCAAAGGAGGGGTGGGAGAACCTCTGTGACCCTACTGATGTTGAAGAACTACTACTCTCACCATCTCACACCCCTGGGTAGAATGGCTGGGGCTGATGGAAACTGTAGCCCAGTTTTTCTCAACCTTTTTATCCTGGAGGAACCCTTGAAATAATTCTCAGATCTTAGGGAACCCCTGCATAAACATTATTCTCTATACTGTTATTGCTTTCCCCCCACAATCACAATCTCTTGAGGAACCCAACAACACCTACAGAGTACCAAGCCTTTCCTAATCCCTGTTAATTCTGCTCTAAACCAGGAGATGGAGATATCTTCTTCCTGTGTGATTTCAGGACTTGAAGCTCTTTCAAGAGGAAGGTGGCTGGGATGTGGTCCTGGCTATTGCTCAATACTGGTGCAGCCGCGTAGTGTGGAATTCAGAAGAGCAGAACTACCACATCAATGGTAAATTTGCAAGAGAGGCCTCCTTAAGAAGAGGAAATCCACTGTCACTTTGCTGAAATTTTTAAATATTCCATATACTGTACATCATCCCCTGGGCTTCTAACCATGTGGAGAAGCTTTGTGTGTGACAGTTTCTTTCCTCCAAGTGAAGAGAGCAATCAGGGGTGTGTGGGTGTGGGTGGGAGATATGGCTAGCCTTCTCATCCTGCTAGTGGACTAGTGTGTACATCTTTGATTAAGGTACGGTTCTTGGCCCTGGGCAGAAGCTTGGAACTGCATTGAACTGTTGAAATCTTCAAATCTATCAAATTACAAATCTTAGTAGCAATTAAGAGGCTGGCTGTGAGAGGCTATAATTACCTGCACACCACTGTGTCCCCTCCTATACCTAACAGTGGGACAAATATTGCCAAATTGAAATATTTATGGAAAATAAGGTCAACCTACACACAGTTTAATCTGGTCACAGAATGTAGCTCTTCTTGACTTAGACTTGAGGCTGCCTTGGCTCAGATTTTGAATATTTGTTTTTCTTTTAGCTTGTTCCTTGTAGCTATTCATGGTGAGGAGATGTAGGAAGTGTTCATATATTCAGAAGTGTCTGCTTTCTCCTAGGTGTCATGCCCCCAGATGAATACCATCATGCTGTAAATAACTCTGTTTATACCAATGTCATTGCCCAGAGGAGGTAAGAGACTTCACATAAACACAATGGCATTTGCTCTCCAGGCTCTTCTGATGTTGGCCTTCTTTCTTCTGCACACTCAGTGGTCGGTACAAAGATCTCTATTCATCCATAACTGATTTTAATCTCTTTTTAAAACTGTTTATATTCTTTTTGTGAAAAAGCAGAAATCAGCTTAGCTATTCAAATACAGTATAGCGTAAAATTCACTGTACAAAATAGTAGCAGAATAAATGAAGATACAATTATATAAGAATAACCTTGTAATAAAATAATCCATGCAGTTCCAAAAATGAGACCAAACATGGCAGAAACAAACCAATAAATACAAACAAACATAAAAATTTAGCACATAGGGCTTGTCTACACTGGCCAATACCCCGGCTTGTCCCCATTCCAGAGCCCTGCAGTCCAAATGATTTAGGGCATTTACCCTAATCTGCCCCCTGGACAGTCCAAATGACCCCTGGGGCAGATATGGGGATGGAACGGGGGCAAGGGGGAATAGGGCCCTTTACCATGTTTTAAGAAAATACCCAGTTTACTCTGTTTCTGCTGGATTGGGCCCTGCATATCTACGGGAGCCCATTCTAGAATGCTGCTACTTGCTGCCGTCACCAGCTCCCTGGCTTTCCTGGAAGCCGGGCTGAGATCCTGCAGCATATGACTGAGGCTGGTCACATGCAGAGGGCCTGCAGTCATATGCTGTGGGACCTTTGCCTGGCTTCTGTGTTAGCAGGAAAATGGCTGTGGCTTCAGCAACGGGATGGCATCCAGTTTGGACTCCAGCCCACTTTCTGCAAGTAATGGGAAGGGAGAACTGGCCATCTTTGGAGGCAGGGAGCCAGCATATCCTGTGGTATAGATGAGCCCTGAATTCCATTAAACTCAGAAGATTAGCTGTTGGGCAGTTCAGTCCTCAGTGGCTGGTTTACATGTAGAAAAAAATTTGAACAACTCTGCTATACTTCCTGTTCCAAATGCTATAATGGTCATCATTGCCTTAAAAGAAGCATGCAAGATTGTGCCCCATCACACTTAGGTAAGTAGAAAAGGGAAGAGCACTGGCTACTGTTTGCAACCTTCCAGATTTTGTTGGATTGTAACTGCCATTAGCTCTAACTGGAATAACCAGTTGTGATGGATGAAGGGATTTCTAGTCCAGCAACAGCCACAGGTTCTCCATCCCTGTTAATATGGTTTGCTATTTTTCTCTCAGCTTTCAAGTCCTTTAAGTTTACCCATGCCTGGTTTTAGCTATTGATGGTTAAGATCAGCTTGCCACCTTAATTTGAGGAAGAAATTGCTTGCTGAGCAGTCTTAACTGAACTGTTTTAAAAAAAAAATACTTGGAAGAGTTTCTGCTTATAGAGTGTATTGATTGAATTGACCTGATTCTCTGACAGGGGTGAAGCTTGCATTTTCACAAAACATTTGCTCTGAATAACATATTCCAGGGTATGAGGAATTCACTTGTTTTCAACAAAATATGTCATTTTGACCTAGATACAACAAGGAAAGGACAGGAAGTGGAGTGTCAATTGTCAATTTCACTAGTATTTCTTCAGGTTGTGCTGCTCATTTATACAGCCCAACATTGTACTGCCATATACCAAAGAGTGCATGCTGATCTATCTATCTATCCGTGTGTTATTCTGCCTTTCTCCCAAAATGTGACTCAAAGCAAATGACTTGTTCCCTTCTGAAGGAAGGTGGACTGGAAGAAAGCACCAGTGACATTTTCAACAATTTTCCTGTACCTCCTTAAGTGAAAAGCTCCTATTAGCAACAATTTAAAAAGCACTGTGGAGCTATTATGTCATTTTAAGTGTGTGTAGAGTGGACACAGGGTGCTATGAACAGAATATCATGCTACCTGGACTACCCATAAAATTATGTAAGTGAGATATTGCAATTACAAAAGAAAAGCATCACCTGGAATCAGCTCTATGGGGAAATGGTGGGTGGGCAGTTAAAAATGTGCTATGGATGGAAACCATCTATTCTCAGCTAACACAAGCAAAATGCAAGAAGTTTGAAATGAAATTGTAAATCTTGCACATCTATTCTGATAGTACTCTTAGTGGCAAACAGGGGACCTGTATAACACAACAGGTGATTTTAGTGCTCACAAGTGCTTTTAGAGGCATGTGTGGAATTGCTGTAACAGAACTAGCAACTGCAATTTAGATTGCACCATTGTTTAAATGGGATAAAACTGAAACCTGATGTTTGACAACTGTGGTATTCAAGGTGAACCCTGGAGAAAGCATTTGAGTGAAAGAGAAGGAGAAGCAACTTTAAAATGTCTGCAGGAAGCATTTGCACCTCTTGTGCATCTGATTGTGGACTGTTGACTTTGTAAAACAAATTGTATCATTTTCTTGATTCGTTCTTTTTTGCTCTGCCAATCTAGCCTAACTTTCTCTTTTCTCTGCTCTTTTCCAGTCTGAATTTTGCAAGTTACCTGGCCTCCCAGTTGCATATTACCATCCCTAAAGAGTGGAAGGAAGTTGGAGAGAAAATCAAAGTGCCTTTTGATAAAAGCAGGTACTACCACCCAGAGTATGATGGCTACTGCCCAGGTGAGTGGATGCAGGACAAGAGAACAGGCGATACACCTGTCCCTTCAATGCCAACCACAGTGGAGATCAAATCACATAATGACAGTGATGCAACAATAACTCATTCTATTAGTATAATTGAGTTCCTTTGTGTGAATGTGTAACTTGCCAAAATGGAGAATGCATGCAGAGGGAAACCCCCTATGTATTCAGGAACAGTTTGCATTAAAAAAAAAAAAAGACCCCCACTTCCAATAAAACCACAGACTAATGGAGGGTGGTGGTGGTGGTGGTGGTGGTGAGTTTGTGAGTTTTCTTGGGGCTTTATCATACAAGGCAGGTAAATCGCAATTGCATCAGGATAATGGTGTCTTTGGTTGGGGTTTATCACATGATGTCACCCTCTTCTTTCATTCTCCCATGGGAGACCATTTTGAAAGCATTTCTTTTTATTAATACAAAAAAAATCTGTTAATTACCTCCTTTCCCCCTACTGTTCTGCTATGATT
Source organism: Gambelia wislizenii (assembly GCA_030847615.1). Classification (NCBI taxonomy): domain Eukaryota; kingdom Metazoa; phylum Chordata; class Lepidosauria; order Squamata; family Crotaphytidae; genus Gambelia; species Gambelia wislizenii. The sequence continues at coordinate 345,420,464 of JAUMIR010000001.1, forward strand.
TCCAGGGCAAAAGTTCAGTTGTGCTGATTTTGGGTGGTCAGGGGATGGTCAATGGCCATACTTAGGTGTGGCTTAGGTGGAGAAGTCAGTCTACTACCATGTGAAAAAAGGAGGAGTGAACATATCAATTTGATTTCCTTTCATTTGACAAAATTACTGAGAAACTTTTAAACTTTTTTTCTGTATAGGAAAAAAATCCATTGGCAAATGACCTCATGCCCCCCCCAACTTGTCAGAGAAGCCAAGAAGGCAAAACTTTGTTCACTGCCCCCCCCCCTACCTTGTAGCCCCTTTCTGGAGTCTCTCTCTCTCTCTCTCTCTCTCTCTCTCTCTCTCTCTCTCTCTCTCTCTCTCTCTCTCTCGTGTGCCTGAAAATGTAAGTGGAAAAGAGTCTTGCAGTTGAAAAAAGCACTTATTTCATTGACCCTCAGCCTTTTTCTTGCTGTTACTTCTAGCTTCAGACTAAACTAATAGCTGGCAGGTGAAAGCCAGCATCGGGATAGATCAGACTAAAGTAGCTGCTGGTTTTCATCTGCCAGTGATTAGTGAGCTAGAAGTCTGACCTATCCTGATCAGGAAGCCCTCCCAACCAAAAAAGAAAGAAAGAAAGAAAAAAGAAAAGAAAAGAAAAAGAGACACCTTTTAAAAATGTAAGACTGTCTTCATTTATATTTTGGAGGGGGGGTCATCTGTGTGTGTGTCCGTGGGCCAAACTAGGAAAATGGGGCGGGGATAATGCCTTTGAGGAGGTACTAAGTGGGCACTACTGTGTGTGATAAGCTTTTACTGCAAACAAAGGCTGCAATCCTGGAAAGGTTCCCAAGGTACACAAGGAAAGAGCGGAATCCGGCTTGCATAGCATTTTTAGAAACAATGCTGTTTTAGTGGGAGAAGAGCCTGGTGTGATAAAAGCCTTGGAGAATATGCACCCTTTATATCCTCCGAGCCTAGTTTCCTTGCTTCTACCACAAAAGTCCTTGTAAATTCAGAATATTTCAGACCTGGTTGTTGATGGGTTTGCTCACAAAAACTACATGTTAACACTGATCTTAAAAAGTAACCCTTTCTCTGTTTTTCTCCATATGATGGGCAACATGCCTCCATCTTCTCAGGCCATCTTATAAAGAGGGAATTGAAGAGAGATGGTTCTATCGCATAATTGCTTTACCATGATCTGGTTTGCATGTTGGGGATTAGAGCACTTACCCACTTTCTTCTAGGGTTGTTGGCTTTTCTTCATGGCAGGCTCCTGTGCCTTAAGTTGCTACTTAGTAGAAATCCAGCAGCTAAGAGAGTGCAATTGCAATTAGACATTGCAATTGCAGATGCAGGGGCAATGTGGCAGCTGCTGAACCTTTACTGCTCATGCATATTCCTGGCATTCTTTATACCCACTCTCCTTGCCACCTGAGGGAATTTTGCCTGGAGATCTGAAAGCACATTTCCTGTAGCAAGCACCACCAAATTCTTAGGGTGCACTTTGATCTTTTCCTAGGTGAACAGGTAAAACAGGCTGATGTTGTTTTGCTTGGATTCCCTCTCATGTATCCCATGGACCCAGAAATCAGAAGGAATGACCTTGAGATGTACGAGCCTGTGACAGACCCTCAAGGGCCAGCCATGACTTGGGTAAAGAGCTGATCTTAAGGAGTGGGGAAGAAAGTGATGAGTTTTGGTGTGTGGAAAGCATTTGTGTGGATTTGTTGCAGAGATGCATCTCCTTGCATGAGGTTACAGTGACAGCAATGCCATTCCTTGGTCTCTCCCCCCCCCCCACTTTAGAGCATGTTTGCTGTTGGGTGGCTGGAGCTGAAGGAGACTGAAAGAGCACAACACCAGCTGAGCAAGTGCTTTAGCAACATCACTGAACCATTCAAGGTCAGGCAGGTGGAAAGTAACTCTCTCTCCCCTCCTCCCCAAACTTCTTCACTTTTTTTGTGACACAAAGTACCTCTTTCCCCCACACCATCATTTGATAATTCTTTTTTGTCTAAACTCCTCAGATCTGGGTAGAAAACTCTGATGGTTCAGGAGCGGTGAACTTCCTGACAGGGATGGGTGGATTTCTGCAAGCTATTCTTTTTGGATACACTGGGTTCAGGTACGAAGTGTATTGAGGAATGATTGTTAAAGGTTTATGAGGCCAAAATCTGTTGAAATCATGGAGACAACACATCCTAGCCAAAAGATACCCAATTCATTAGGACACTGAATACGTGCTAGGTCGCACCTGGTACCTCTGTTATGGCTTGTTGGAGTGAGGAAAGATACATCTTTGTCCCACTGTTTCTATGACCACAATGATAACCACAGAACAAGGGAGAAGGGAAAGCCCAGGAGTGATTTCCAAGTGAACAAAGACTCCAGGTGAAGTAATTTATATGACACTTTCCCATGACAGAGTGATCAGGGTGGGTCACAATAGGCATCACTTGTCACAATATATCACATTTATGGGAGAGAGGGGAGGAATAAAAACAGCATTTTACAAAACATCAATACATTGGAAAAAAAAAAACAATTCACCAAAGATCAAATACATTCAATATTGTTGTTTTTAATTGCTATCAAGTCAGTTTCAACTTATGGCAACCCTGTAAATGAGAGACCTCCAAGTCACCCTGTTATCAACAGACCTGCTTAGGTCCTGCAAACTCAGGGTTGTGGCTTCCTTGATTGAGTCAAACTATTTCTAATGTGGTATTCATCTTTTCCTACTGCCTCCAAATTTGCCAAACGTTGTTGTTTCTTCTAATGAGTCATGCTGTCTCATGATATGCCCAAGGTACAATAACCTCAGTTTGATCATTTTGACTTCTAAGAAGAGTACATGCTTGATTTGCTCAATAAGCCATTTATTGGTCTTTTTAGTAGACGATGGTATCAATAGAACTCTCCTTCAGCACCACATTTCAAATTAGTTGATTCTCTTCCTGTCATATTTCTTCACTGTCCAGCTTTCATAACCATATACAGAAATCAGAAATACTATGGCACAGATGATCCTGACTTTGGTATTCAGTGATGTGTCTTTACACTTCAGGATCTTGTCTAATTCCTTCATAGCTGCCCTTCCAAGTCACTCTTCTGATTTCTTGACTACAGTCTCCATTTTGGTTTATGAATGAGCCATGGTATAGAAAGTCTTTGATTATTTGGATGTCTTCATCATTCACTTTAAAACTGTGTAAATCATCTGTGGCCATCAATTTTGATTTTTTAATGTTAACAATAAGCATGCTTTTGTATGCTCTTCCTTTGCTATTTCCTCAATGGTCATTCCAAGTCTTTGCTATTTTCTGCTAGTAGATGGTGTCATCTGCATATCTCAAATTGCTGATGTTCCTTCCTCCAATTTTCATGCCTCAATCTTCTGAGTCTAATCCAGTTTTACGTATGATATGTTCAGCATATAAATTAAATTGGTAGGGTGATAAAATGCAGTCTTGTCCAACCCCCTTGGCAATTGGAAACCATTTTGTTTCTTCATATTGTGTCCTGATGGTGGTCTCTTGTCCCAAGTATAGGTTATCTATCAGGAAAATTAAAGGTTGTGGTGTTGGACTGTGAACAAGCATCAACGCTTGTTTATAACTCTGTGGGTGTGTTTTCTGACCTGTATTCACTCTGTGCTTGCAGAGACCACTCCCCCCACCTTCTTTGCCCCAAGTAGTTTTAATGTTCCTTTTACAACCTTTTGTCTCAGAAGGTAGCAACCAGCAACATGAGACAGAGGGAGCTACTAGCTTTCTCACATGCACACATGAGTCAGCTTTTAGGGACTCTTTCATCTAAGTTAGTTAACTTTCTCCTATTTGCTTTTTCTTATCCAAGATGTATTCTCTGCCATAATAAATGTAAGTTTTGCTTTATAACTTTATTGGAGTATCCAGCATGTTTCATGTCCTGTTTTGTACCAGAAGCTCATGAAGCACTGAGGGGGCTTGCTGCAATCTGCTTAATATAAATAACAACAACGTGTGGCACATCCATTATTTTTAGAGCCATCCATAATTTTTCATGATCTACCCAATTAAAGGTTTTGGTAGAGACAATAAAGCACAGGGTGATTTTTTCCCTGAAATTCTTTGGTGCACTCCATTGTCCAACAAATGTTTGCAATATTATTTCTAGTGCCTCTTCCACTTCTGAACCCAGATTAGCTATCTGGCATTTCTTGGTCCATATACGGTAAAAGACTTTGTTTTTGAGCATTATTTTGCTTGCATGGGAGATTATTGCAATGGTCTGGTGCCTACCTGCAATCTTTCATTTTCTTTTTCTTGGGGTCTGAAATGTATACTGAGCAATCTATGGTCTATTGTTTTATTTTCCATTTTTGTTGGCAGATTTTAGATGGAATTTGAATAGTCTCTGTCTGTGCAGAATGGAACAGCTCTACTGGTATGCTGTTTGTTCCTGGTGATATATTTCTCCCAAGAACTATGAAAGTAGCTTCCACTTACATTTCTAAAACTATGGGTTCATCAACAAAAATCTCATCCTTGAATTAATCTGTCATCCTTTTATATCTTTTATCTAGTTCTTCAGTGTATTGCTTCCATTGTCTCTCCCCTGCCCCCCTCCCCCAGTCATACTATGTGTTTTCTTGTTGAGCCTATAGCATCCCCACTCTTGGTTTGAATTTCTCTTTGATTTCTTGGATCCTGTGGAAGAGGTCTCTTGTTCTACCTTCCCCCCCCCCCTTCGATTTCTTTGCATTGATTTTTATAACAGTTCTCTTCATCCCTACTCACAAGTCGCATTCAGGATTCCAACCCTTTTTTTTTTTGGTCACCCTTTACTTCTGCTTTTTGGCTGTCCTAAACTGTTTGATCAGTTTCATATGTCATCCAGTGAGGCTTTTCTTTTTGGCTGCAGATGGTGTCTCTTTGCATTCTTCCCTGACAATGTCTTTGGTTTTGGTCCAGAGTCCTTCTGGATCCTGGTCTATTAAGCATAATAGCACAATCTGGTTTTTTTAAAACATGGCTTTTAAACTCTACAGGGATATTCTTCAAGTTGTGTTTAGGCACAATGATCGATTTAGTGCAGTTCTTCAGCTTTCCTCTAATTAGCAGGTCACGGTCTATGACAATCTGCTCCTGTTTTGTTGTTGTTTTTTTGCAGACAGAATGGAGCTTCTCCATCTTCTGTTGCCAGTTATGTAGTCTGATTTCTTTATTGGCCATCAGGTTATATACATCTATACAAACATCTCTTTGGTTGCCTGAAGAATGTGTTTGCATAGAATAAACCATTGGCCTCACAAAATTCCATAAGTCACTGTCCTGCTTCATTTTTTGATCCCAGGCCAAATTCTCCAACAATCTTTGATTCTGCTCTGTTTCCTACATTTACATTCCAGTATCCTATGGTTATCAACATGTACTGTTTGTGTGTGTGATCAGTTTCCATTAGACTCCAGCACAGAATCTTTCTGTCTCTTTAGTTAAGTGATGACTTAATTAAGGCATAATGTAGAAACATAAGAAAATCAAAATCAACAGATTAAAAAATAACAACAGTACCTTGTCATTTGCTACCATTAGTCTTGCTGCACCCCAAGAGATACAGCTGTCTGGCTGGCACATGTCCATGGAATCTGTTATTATTGTTTTAAAAGGAGGAAGAAAAGAGGAAGGGAAAATGTGGCAGCACCTTTAAGACTAACTGGTTTTATTTAATTTTTTCACATAATCTTTGGTAGATATAAAGCCACTTGTTGTTATGTGCCTTCAAGTTGACGCCAATTTACAGCAACCCTATTCTAGTGTTTTCTTGGGAAGATGTATTCACAGGTTTCCCACTAAGCCTTTATCTTAGGCTAAGAGAGAGCGAATTGCCAAAAATCACTCTGGGTTTTCATGGCTGAGTGGGGATTCAAACCCTGGTCTCCCAGACTCCTAGTCCAGCACTCAGACCACTACAAAACGCTGGGTTTCTCAAGGGTGCCGTTTACACGATGAAAATGTCCCGGGAAGAATTTGTGTCGATCCCTGGCAGTTTACATGTACATCGGGTCGGGTATGTGATTTTCGGAAGGGGGGCCACCTTTTATCCCTCAACCTGTGGGACTTCCAGTCCCGCAGTTTGTGCCGGTTTTTAAAAAAGTCACTGGAGGATTCGGAAAATCGGAAATGTAAACAGCCTGGGACAAAATATCTCGGTACCAGGGGATGGCCGGAAATGGTGACTGGGGGCAGGCTTAGAGATCAGCAACCAGAAAAGGAGGGGTCAGTCACCCATTCAACAGATCCAGCCTCACCAGCCAAAAACCAAGGCATCCCTTCCAGCTGCATGAAGGTTGATGTGTGTGTGTGCACACGCATGTACTCAATCACCTTTTTAAATGGATTTCTACACTGCAAACCCTTCAACTTTACCTTTTCCTCAACTGCATGTTACAGAGAGATCGTGGTGGGCAGAGGGTCGCCCATTCATCCTCTGCCTTGATCACCTCCCTGGGTCTGAACTAGCACAGTAAAATATTCCAGCCTCTGAGCGAATGAACACCCTTTAATTCCCCCTCTCTATGCCTGTGTCTTTCAAAACTCCTGTCTGTAGCTGGCTTGAAACCTAAACTCTGCTGCTAAATCTCTGCTGTAAGGGTTAACATTTTAAAGAAGCAAGGGGAAACCCAAGCCTCCCCCCCACCTCACTCGGCTTGATTTCAAAAGGAAAGCACTCGTTCGTGCGTCTGAGCGAAAGATCTCAGTCTGGGTCTTTCAAAATGCTTTCTGCCTCTGCTTAAAGGGTTAACATTTTAAAGAAGCAAGGGGAATACCAAACCTCTGCCCCCCCTGTCTCCCCCCCCCGCCAGCCAATAGCATCGCTCGTGGTGCGGAACTCTAAAGGAAGTGCGTCACCGAGGTTGTGAAAACACGAGTAATCACATCCTTGATTGACAGCCAAAAAACCCACACTAAAACCTAAAAAAAAAAAAACCCTTAACTTTGGACGTGTAAATATCAGTCACGGGACCACCCGGGATATCCAGATCAGTGACATAAATCATATAAACAGCGAGGGACGGATTCGTGATCACAAAGTCACAGTAAGCACTGTGACAATTTTTGTCGTGTAACTGGCACCAAGAAGCCTAACAGCAACAAAAGGGAACTGATAGAGTGAGATATTGGTGTGGCAAGTCCTCTCCTGGGGAAGAGCTCTTGGAGGATTGGCCCATGGCTGTTCTCTGCTGCTGTGAATCCTGCGCACTTACTTACACTGTGTTCCAAGGCTTGTAAAACCTATTTTTTTGAATGTTATTTCCCAGAATGTTCCCTGCAGACACCATGGTCGCTGGCTGGGGGATTTGGGGAGTTGTAATCCTGAAAAGCAACTTGTCCCTTCTCTGCTTTTTGTAATCCTCTTGTCCCCAGTATGATTTTCACACTGAGCAAAATGTCATGGTTGTGTCTCCTACATTTTAGACCAGAACCAAAGAATACCTCTATGAAGAGACATTGCATGGAAGGTTTTTGTTTTTGTCTCTGGAGTGGTGTGGCTTTTGGTTTTAGCTGGCCAAAGCTGGGACACAGAGTGGAGTTGTTTCCGCTGTGATGGCCTCTCATTTATTTGCAATCTGCATGTGTGGGGAATATGGTTAGATCCACCAAGTTTGTTCCCAAAAGCAAGCGGAAGGCAGCTGAGTCAATACTGAAGGCACTCAACCTCTGACACCACAGGTAAAATTAACCATGCTGATATGCCTCTAGGTGAAGAAAGAGGAACCAGAAATGGTTAAAGCACCCAAAAATAGATCCAGTGCAGAGAGTCCCTCATTGTGATGTGTGAGGAGGTGGGGAAATAGGTCTGACTCCCTTGTTTATTTTTCAGCTGTGCCCAGGAAGTCCCAGTACTAGTGCCAGATAGATATTATGTTTATATGTGTATACATACATTAGAAGGTCAGGAGGTAGTTGTCGTTACAGATGAATATTCTTAGAGACAAAATCAACAGAATTACACATGAAAGAGAAACCTTTCCTCTCTGCTGTAGCTGTGCTGGGGCACTTGCCAGGTGGTTGTAATTGTGCTTCTAATATCTACTGTCCATTTGGGTTGGCTAATTCTGATGTAAACACTGATTTCTACTGGCCCATGCAACTGGTAAGAAGTGACTTAAACTGTCCAGTTTATGTAGCCGACTTCCCACAGCTGGGACTAAACTATACACTGTGTTAACTATTATGTAGCTTGAAGTGTAAAAGTGCTTTTATTTTTGTTCTCAAGTATGTGTGGCCCCAGTCCAGATCAGGACTGTTGTGTGCGGATGGGAGGTTGAAGCCTTCTTTGCACAGCCTGTTTTTGTCTCAGAATTCTTCCCCCCTTTCCTGGAAAACATATGGACACACACACACACACCCCTCTATTGGCAAAAGTGGAGTAAGGTGGGTTGTTTTCTATATTTAGACTCTGATAAGTTTGAAATTTTTTTTAAAAAGCAACAATTGGGGAAAGTATAAACATATCTTGTCCAGATATGATGGTTCTGATTCAGATTGGTTTTGGGAACACTTACATGAGTGAAGATTATCTTAATCCTCATTCAGGGTTTGTCTACACCAGCCAAATACCTCTGCTTGCTCCCGTTCCAGAGCTCTGCAGTCCAAACAATGCAGGGCATTTACCCCAATCTGCCCCTGGGCAGTCCAACCCCCCCCCAGGCAGATATAGGGCTGGAATGGGGGCAAGCTGGGATAGGGTCCTTTATTGTGTTTTGAGAAAATAACCTGGTTTAATCCGGCACCACCAGATTGGGCCCCACATATCCATGGGAGCCCATCCCAAAATGCCATTCTTTGCAGCTGTTGCCAGCTTCCTGTCACTTCTAGAAGTCAGGCAGGGATCCTGCAGCGTGGACCAAGATTGGTCACATGCAGGGGGCCTCACTCACAGTTGCAGAACCCTTGCCTAGCTTCCACGTTAGTGAGAAAATGGCAACGGTGACAGCTTCAGCAACGGGCCGGTGTCTTGTGTGGATGCCGGCCCGTTTTCTCCAGGTAATGGGGGGCAAATGGCCCACTTCTGCAGCCAGGATTACACTGGCAGGGAGTTTGTGTATCCTGGGTAGTGTAGATTAGCCCTCAGTGTAGTGTCTAGTTTAGTGCTCAGGATGGGAGTGGGTGCCTGTGGGGAGACTGATACCTTCATGTCTTTCCTGAGGAAGACTTCCTGTCATTATATTTGTATGCCACAGCTCAGCCTGCAAAAAAAATTACATTTTTGAGCTGCAACTCACAGAATCCGTGAGACAGCATGGTTGCTAGGGAAGGAAGAAACTGCCATAGTTTAGGTTGTAAGTTCTTAGGCAAAGGCTACAGAAGTTCCACCTTTTCTTTCAATAGGCTGTTTTATCATTGGCTTTTGTATTTTGATATTTTGTTACTCTTATAAGCTGTCCAGAGAACATTCCTATTGGGACCTCACGCCCCATATTTACTGTGAATCCTTATGTGACAGTATATGAAGGACCAAGCAGCAGTCAGGATAAGACCAGTGGATCCTGTGATTGACCCTGGGGTGAATCATTATATGATTGTTTTTGTTTACTTGGTTGTGTTAAAATGATTGCTTAGATTCTTTTAAAGCAGGAAAATGCTTAATCTCTTTTCCAGACATTGTTACCTGCCACACCGAATTACAAAGATATATGTAGATAAATACATTAATTAAAATGTACATTGAAAACACAGTAATGTCATTAGATACACTGGTCCTTCTAGCTCAGTATTGTCACTTTTACTTTTGCAATAGCTCCCCAAGAATCAAGTAAAGGTCTTTGCAGCTTGGCTTCTTGAAATCAAACATTGCAGATTGTAGGGATGCACTGTGCTCCTGAGGCTTTTAATGTTACAGTTGTCCCTCCACATTCATGAATTTGGCATTCATGGTTTTAAGTATTCACAGCTTGAAAATATTCTTTAAAAAAATAATAATCCAAAAAGCAAACCTTGATTTTGCCATCTTATATAAGGGACACCATTTTGCTATGCCATTGCATATAATGGGACTTAAGTATTCATGGATTTGGGTATTCACGGGGGGCCCTGGAACCAAACCCCAGCGAATGTGAAGGGACAACTGTATTATTAAGTTTAAAGTCAATTGTTATAATTATAAGTCTATAAATTATTCATAATTTATAATTATGGGAGGGGGATGTTTGACTCTCATGTACTTTCCTCACACTTTCTGAAACACACACACACACACTTGACGGAAGGGCTTGTTTTTCAGAGATGTTTGATCAGGTTACTTTGAATCGATACCTTGAGTGTCACTGTGAAGTCAGGGTAAGAGTGTTCAATAGAACCTGGGAAATTGATGTTCAAGTCCCCCATGAGCCATAAAACTCATTGGGTGAATTTGGGCCAGTTATTCATTTTCAACCTGTCTTGTCTCAAAGGGTTGTGAAGGTTTAGAGAAGACGTAAGCCATATACACTGTCTTTAGGCTCATTGGAGGAAAGGTGGGATGCAAATGTAACATGTAACACATAAATAAATAAATAAATAAATAAATAAATGGTAGCTGCCAAGATGCTGTCTGATAGGAAAGTGTCTTTTTTCTGTTTCATGTTCCTGTAACGATCTGTAATAATCTATAGGATTCACTATTACAGCTGTTGTCTCATTTCTACATTTTCCAGAATCACCAAAAAGCATCTGTACTTCGACCCAGTTTGTCCTGCTGATATGGAGGAGTTTAAGATTACTGGAGTATGCTACTTAGGAAGCAAGCTGAATTTCACCTTCACCAAAAAACAGATCACCATCAAAGTGACAAAGTCTTCATCTATGCTGGAGGCTGTATTGCCAGGAGAAGGCAAATGCTATGCCCTAAATGAAGGTATGGAATCTTGTGATACTGTCAACATTCCACCTCTGCCACAGAGAGATCCACTTCCCCTTAATAATTTTACAAGAAAGCTTAGCCAGTCAGGATTGGAACAGCAATCATCATGGCCTCAAGTCAGCCATGTTTGTTGAAGCTGACACTGGGCCTGTCTGTGGTCTGCACAGTCAGCCCTCTTCTTCCATTCTCTGTGACAGAAACCAGTTGGATGGCTCAGCCTGCAGATACATTTTGAAGTCACTGAAAGAGAAGTGGCTTGACAGATACCTAGCTAGAAGTACTGTGTAGCCAGCCCTAACTTTATAGCTTTTATAGAGACTGGGTCTGGGCAACTTTTGATTGCTGACATATAGCTGGATATAACCCCTAGCTCTAGCTGTGGTACCCCAGATATAGAAGACAAGAATAATAAAAATTATAGGAAGAATTATTGTTATGGATGACTGTCGATAACATCTTGTTTACCTTTCTTTTCGTTTCAGAAGAAATTGTTTCCTTCCCAGTAGCTGATGGCTGGATCCAGAAAAGGACTCTTGATGCATTTTGCATGCATGGTGTGTGATGGTGGAGAGATACAGTCTGAGCATTCCATGGTCACTAAACATCTGGCATCACAGTAGAGTCTGAATTTTAGCAACCTCCTTTGTGAGTGTTGATTTGGAAATTGCCACCACTGCCAATACATTGGCGAATGCCTCAGAGAGGGCAATGGTAATAGCGTTAGTCTGAGTGACCCACGGTGTCCTTGGTGATGTTTCCTTACCCTCTTGTCTTCCTGCAATTTCTCTCTCAGCTCTTCCCTAAAATGAAGCTAGATGAGATTAGCACCCTGAGTAATGTTCTGATCTGAGAATGAAATTCTTACAATGAAGACTTTACAGTACTTTGTTTCTCTAAGCCATTAGTGTCTTTGCTCTTTAATTAGGATCTCTAACTGCTGCATGCACTCTCTTTTACATGGGTCAGTGGAATCTGCAACTTCAATGTGTCTAAGGACCAATTTTTCCCCTCCTGCAACTTGCTGTAGGCTGTACTTCCTCTGAAAATGAAGCTTTTCAGATTTTTGTGGGGGGGTTTTCTCCAAAATCAAAAGTGACTAGAAATTCACTGCTGGCTTTGAAACAAGGCTGCCCACTCCATCCTCCCTAAACTAAACTTTAGTGATTAAAGCAAGGCCCTATGCCTTGCCTAGAGGAGAATCACTGTGCCTGGAAACTTCTAGGAACAGCATATTTTTCTTTTTAAACAACAGCAAAACATGGTATCAGTGGGAGTGTGAATTTCCAGAGCAGAAAAACAGGTAGGGGGTCTTCATGTTGCTCAGCCCTATCCCAGATTAGGAGTTCATGGTGATGTTGGAAATTCCCTGTCTTAAATCAAAAAGGTGTTAGCCTGGGTGTTATCAAGCATTAGTGTTATCAACAATATTTACTTCTTGTTGTTGTGTGCTTTCAAGTTATTTCTGACTTATCTTTCTTGGCAAAATTTGTTCAGAGGTGGTTTGCCTTTTGCCTTCTTCTGAGGCTGAGAGAATGTAACTTGCTCATGTCACCCAGTTGGCTTCCATTGCCAAGGAGGGATTCAAACCCTAGTCTCCAAAGTTGTAGTCCAATGCTCAAACCCACTGGCTCTCAATAGTGAGCTGTAGGGAGACACTTGATTTGGCATGAATGATGCTAATAGAAGTGTTGGTAATCTCTGTGTATGGTGGTGTTGAGAAGACTATTCAATTAAAATAATTTAACAGTATTGATATTTATTTTTGTTGTGTGCCTTCAAGTCATTTCTGACTTTTGGTGACCCTAAGGCAAACATATCACAGGGTTTTCTTGGCAAGATTTTTTCAGAGGAGGGTTACCTTTTGCTGTCTTCTAAGGCTAAGAGAAAGTGACTTGCTCAAGGTCACACAGTTGGTGTCCATTGTTAAGCAGGGATTCAAACCCTGATCTCCAGAGTCATAGTCCAATGCTCAAACCACTATGCTGGCTCTCAATAGTGAGCAGGAGGAAGATATTTGATTTTTTACTTACCTGGCTTTAATAAGCTAAGCCTGTGCCAAAAGGCTCAGAATGAAAAGGAAGACTAGCCTGGCCTTGTCCAAGGAGAGCCATGCTAGGACAGGCCTCTGTGCAGGAAACACACTAGTTCAGCTCAGTTCATGTGCTGGGGCTTTGAAAAACAACTATTTTGTGTGTGTAATGGTTTCCTTGTTGGGTGTGTTTAATTTCTAAAATGAGATGCAAGAGTTGATTCCTGTCAATATATATATATCATCTCACATCCCCTGAGGTAGATGTCCTGCCTCTTAATCTCAGATGTGTGAAGACAAGTTTGTGATCATTCAGTGGTTAGGAGAGGACTTTCTTTGCACATGCTCCGAGGCTTAATCCCATTTATCATTTATATTTGGTTACAGTCCCTTTATCTTAATGGTGTTTGGGAAACATAATTGTCATGCCATTTCCTAATGAACTCCTGGAGCTCCTTTGGGCAAAGGAGGGGAATCTGTAAATTTCAGGGTCAACATGGGTCACCAGTCATCCTCCTTCCCTGAGATGAAGAAAGCTATTCATTCTCTCCAAATAGTGGAACAGTGTCTGAGGCATGGCCAAGCACTATAGAGCTGTATATGAATGGGAGTTGGTGAAGGCAGATAATTATTTAAAGGAATGTGAGAGGCATAATTTACTTCCAGTTTTAGCCTTTGAAAGTCAACAGAACAACCACAAGATGGCATCAAAACCACAGATTCAGGGTAGGTAAAGCCCACTCAGTGGAGAAAAACATCTGAAGGGAGGAAAAACTTGTGTGGTTTTGCCATCTGGTCATACTGACCTGGATTACATAAATTGGCCTTTCCAACCTTGGGTCCCAAATACTGTTAGAACTCCCACTTTTCCTGATCATCATCCTGATACTAGGACTCCCACCATTCCTGATAATCATCCCTGCTGGCTGGGAATGGTTCCATCCAAAGCATTTAAGCACAAGTCCTCTGCCACCTTTGCTGCTGCTGCTGTTTTCTTAAGATTTGGTTCCATTCAAGCAAAGTCAACAAATCCCCAGCCACCGTTGGCAGGTCTCTTTCTCTCTCTCTCTGTATTATATATATATATATATACATATAAACCTTCTTCCAGATCCCCTGCAACCATCAACTCATCATGTGGAAATGTTTAAGGAGGGAGAGAAATTAGGTTTTCTACCTTGTAATTAGGATGATTGAGGCTCAAGACATGCCTTTTTATTTTATTTTTTTAAAAAGTGCACAGCCCCTAATCACCAGGAGGCCATAATGTGCGGGGTGGCTCGATGGAACAGATCCTGCTCCCCAATCATGCTCCCTTGCACTTTACAGTAGGTTTGAAGAATGCATGTTTCATTCTACCCTGAGAATGAAGTCTTTATGCATTTTTGTAAGTAGGACCCTGAGAGACTGTATTTTATAAATACAGTCGGACCCCTACATCCACCGAACCAATATCCGTAATTTCAGTTATCTACGGGACACATAACAGAATCATGCTGGAAAATGCCTAGAGAGACATCCTCTCTAGGCATCTTCTAGGTTCTCCAATGCAGCTCTATGGTATGTTTTTACCAGAAGTCCTGTATATTAATAAGGTTTGCTATTATCTGTGGTTTCTGGTATCAGCATTAAGTCAATGAACCAAACCCCTGCAGATATGGGGGTCTGACTGTACAGAGGTCAACGCTGGGGATGTGCGTGGATACCCAGATTCAGTTTCAACCACAATTCAGGACTTCATAGTATTGTCCACTCCTGCTTGGACATTTCTGCTTCCGATTAAGGGCTAGTCTGCTTCAAACTGAATCCTGACCCCAAGATTTGGTTCTGAAATCTGTGGAGCTGATACTTCCTGTTGGTGCTCATGGGAAATATGAAAGTGGTAATACTGTAATTTTTTTATACCCTGCTGCAGAGGCGGGTCTATTGATCTGGGAGGAGCTAACCCAGATCAAGATACTATCCATCATCAGCACAAGAAGAACTTTAATGATAAGTACCAATATTCCAGCTGACTCACCCCGTTGTTATTGTTCTTCTTGTTGTTGTTGTGTGCCTTCAAGTCATTTCCAACTTACAGCGACTCTATGGTGAACCTATCATGAGGTTTTCTTGGCAAGATTTGTTCATGGGAGGTTTGCCTTCACCTTCCTCTGAGAGAGTGTTATTTGCCTAAGGTCACCCAGTGGATTTCCATAGCCAAGCAGAGATTCAAACCCTGGTCTCCAGAGTCGTAGCCAGTGCTCAAGCCACTACACTATGTTGGCTCTTTATGATAGAATAAATAGATGCGGGAGGGGGTGTTGCACAAGAACAACATTTCTTTGTGCAGGTTATCTTTAAAAGGACATTTAATTCCTCTCTATTCCTTGGAGACCATTGCTATGAAAATAAAAGGCAGCCTAGAGATGGTGTCAGGAGTTAGAGACTGAACTACATTTTAAAATGGCCAAACAAACTGCAGAGTCATGCTGAGTCAAAATGGCTGACTCCATGAACTGCCTAGTCTGCCTTAGCTACAGAAGGAGGGTTCTTATTGATGTGTAAGATCATGTGTTTGAGTCAGCCAGTGCCCTGTAACTGTGTATATGGGAGGGCTCAGAGCAGAGCTCACTTCTCTTTTTCCTGTGAATGCTGAGGTCTGGTGAAGCAGTTTCTCCTTGGATTGTAAATATTTGTATATATTGCAGCTGTATATATTTGTATATATTGCTTATTGGATGTCAAACACTCTGTGTGTGAGTATAGTCATCCCTCCACATTTGTGGGGGTTAGGGGCTCAAGACCCCCACAAATGTGGAAAAACCACGAATATAAAAGGCCTCCCCCCGCCTGCCTGCAACCCCCCACTCTTCCAAAGTTTTGGGAAAGCTTTGGGAATTTCCCAAAGTTTTGGGAAACACAGGGGGTGGCTAAAAAGCCTCTCGCCCACCTGGCCGCCACCCCTGCCCCCTGCCATGCTTCCTGAAGTAGCTAGGGGGCTCTTGAGCCCCATACCTGCTTTGGGAAGGCCGGGGAGGGAGGCGGCTAGGCAGGCAGGAGGATGGGGAGCCTCTCCCCGCCCTTCCCGAAGTGGCTGGGGGGCTTTGAAGCCCCGCAGCCACTTCGGGGAGGCCACAGAGGGGACGGAGGGGGGCAGCCAGGAGGCTTTTCAGCCACCCCCACCCTCCCAAAGCTGCGACAAGGCTGAAAAAGCCGCATTGCCGCTTTGGGAAGGGTGGGGCTAGTGGCTGAAAAGCACCTTTGCCCCAAACTCCCTGCTCTCCTGGGGCTTGGCTGTGCACCCCAAACAGAGCCAAGTCCCAGGAGAGCGGGGAGTTAGGCATCCGGTTTGCTCAGTGAGCACTTCGTTTAAATCGGCTCCTCCCCCGTGTGTACGAGGGAGATAAGCTGATTTAAATGAGGTGCTTCCTGAGCAAACTGCAAATAGTTGAACCACGAAAGTGAAAGCCATGAATGAGGAGGGGCAAATGTATTCTTGGAAAGGGTTGCTACTGAGTCTGCTGAGACAATTTTTGGGCTTCTGCTGGGGACTGCTTGTCCTACCATCCCCTGACATATGGTTCTAAGCCTGCAGAATTTCAGGAAAGCTGTACCAGTTGAAGTGGAAGGGGAATTGTTACCCTAGACACTAGTGATGTGGAGATTCCACACGAGATCGAGTTATTAATACTTTGGGGAAATCAGCAGCAACTTGACTTGGCAATACAATAGGGGGCAACAAGGAGATCTTGAGCCTGTGTATACCCCTACTAGGTCTGAAGGACTCACACAAGATGAAAATTAACAATGATCTTTATTAAGGGTTCAAAAATAACACCAATCACACACACAGTCATGCAAGAAGCATTCACCCAAGACTAACGAAAGAAAGGTGGAAAATATTTAGATAAGGGAATAGGAGGATATTGTGGGTGACACGACCTGTTCTGTAGATCCTGGAGTCTCAGAGCAGGACCCTTAGGGCACACAGCAAACTGGCAACACAGAGGGAGGAACTGGAGCTGAGGCTTCACTACACAGGTGGACAGTGTCCACAGGAAGGGAATCTATGTGCGTTTGAGTGGAGTTTTCAGGGAGTTTAAATAGGAAATATTTACCTTCTGAGCATGGAATTTTGAGTGGGGAATAATGTGTTTCAGGTGTGCTCCATAATTAAATAATGGATCTCCGGATCTGTTAACTATCCTATAATGTGTTGCATGTTTGGTTTGAATAGTAGTGGCTGCCTCCTTTAGGCCAGGTTTGGGGATCAGGATAGGTGTTGTTTACAAACAATGAATACTCCAACTAAAGATGATGAGATTATTGTCTGACATCAGATGTGCTCAGGAAACATTTCCTTAAATTTGACTTGACCTTTGGGTTATCTTATTTTGAAATTTACTATGGCCCTTCCCTTGGGCAATTAATGACTTTGCTATTTTAAGTGAGTGTCTTCCAGAGGGTTTCTGGTCTACTGTCTGTCTGTCCATGTGGCAGGCCACATTGGAGCCAAATAATTAAACACCTGCCAATTATTGGGATGATCAGGGGCTTGGGGTAGCAGAGTCCTAAAATATTTGAGGAGATTATTAGTTTTTACCTTCCCTCCTCCATTGTTTTTGAGGCATTTGGTATGAAAATGGCAGGTATCAAAGAGGTATCTACAGGCCAGAAAGATGCCGTTTCAGAAGAATAAGGGTGTGGGCTAGTGATATGGTGCTTGAAAACTAATTTAAGGCTTCATAAATAGTGGAATATCATGGCAGGAGAAAGGAAGAACCTACTTTTGCTTCCTCAAAGCATAGAGAGTTGAGAGTTCCATCTAAAACACACCCAAGGATTAGAAGATGGATCTGCAGTTACTCAACCTCATTCCCTTCCTTTCTCACCTTGGGTGTTTTCACAGAAAATTCACTAGTGTGTGTACCAGGCTGTCTGCCTTTCCAAAACAGTACGTAGCTCTGATGAAGCTACAGCTGGGTTGGCTTTGCCTCTGTTAGCTTCAGCAGGGGAGAAAGGGGAGCTCACTTTATCTCAGCCTGATAAAAGTGGGTTTGGTAATCCAGAAAAGGGCATCTATGTAACCAACAAAGTTGTGTCATACCCAACAGTGAGCCACCTCACTCTCTTATTGGTTGGAGGGAGTCTACTGCCCTGCTCAAATTATTTTAGCAGCTTTTAAGAAATCTGAATTCATTTTGTATCTTTAGCTAGATTTGTCTGCATAATAAACCTTGGCATTGTAGACAGCAATCCCCTTGAGCATGTTAGTTAAAGCAGTGATGGGAAATGTTACTGTTTTGGGCTACAATCCCCAGAGTCCCTTAATGCTGGCTAGGAAATTCTGGAAGTTGTAGTCCAAGCTTTGCTCCATACAGCTGTTTTTCCCAATGTAAGAGACGTATACCCCAAACCTCTATATGTTTGCCAAGATGCAAGTCCCATTGTATTCAGTGGGCTTTACTCATAAGTAAATATACCCATGATTTCCTCCTTAATCCAATATTGAACACAGAAGCCCAGCTGCTTTACATACTGGTAGAAAAAATCCTTACAAAATTAGAATTGTTGCAGTCCCTGTCTGAAATTTGGTAGTCAGTGTTCTTGTGAAGTGAAAGGAATGGTTCTTTGGACATTCTATTTTGCTCAGGCAAGATTGTCAGTAGAGGGTTTCTATTAGTGGATTGACACATCCCATAGGTTTTCCAAAGCCACAGGCTGCAATATTTAGCTGATAATAACAACATGATTGCTGTCCCAAGGCTTGCAAAGGTGCTCAGTATTTCTTGCCACCACCCAGCAAAACAGCTGAAAACACAGAGCATGATGTTCAAGCAACACCACAAAGTACTTAACCCCAAAGGCTTCAAAAAGAACAGAACCCCACTGCTATTATCTTAGATCAAAATAACTTTGTCCTGTGGGAAACCCACAGCCCTAGCAGGCAAAGAGCATGCAGGGCCAGGACAGATGACTGGAGTATGTGCAAGTGTGACCAAGATGAAAGTTGCCTTTTTCTCCTAGGGAACTATTTTAGAACAAACAGTGGCTCCTGTACACTTGACAGGCCAGGGGGCAGGGAAGCAAAACCAATAAATTACAGGGCTGTATGCTGCACCACAATCCTGGCCTTTCAATGTAAGCAGGACTATAATAATGGGCTGGCCTCAGAAGAATGTTAACCAGGGGCTGTAAACCAATAGGCATTTAGTAGAACATCATCCGAGAAATCCGAAATGGTGAAGCAAGCCAGAACAGCCTCTTGAGTGTGTGATATCGGGGTGATTTTCTAGTTCCACATTTATACCATGTCAGAAGTGAAGGTGTTTATAGCATGTTGATGCTTTGGGGATAATACAGTTGGACCTATCTTGCATTTATGTTTCCTGTCCTGTTCCTGAGAGTAAAAATTGTAGCAACAATGTGATTCATGTAAACAAACCCTGAGTGGTAATATTTGAATGTATGAAATTAGTGGCCACCAGTGCCTACGTGGCAAAACACTACAAATCATCCCCTGCAGAGCAGCTTTCCACAGCCTAACACCTTCCAGATGTGTTGATGTCCAACTCTGACCACCCCTAGCCAGTTCTGAGTTGATCCAGTCAAAACACTGCAACACAAAAGCAGAATTACACTAAAATGATCAGTCTTTGTTTTGTGGACCTTGAGCATCTTTTTGCGTAGTGGCAGCAAGCGGGTACAAACTGACCCTCAAATATATATATTCTGGTGCTTTAGCTAATGCCTCTTATTGCATTCCCAAAATGGAAGCCAAGCTGAGAAGTAATGAGAAGCCCTCACAATCCCTGGTGATGCATTTCTTAAGGGTATATGCTATGTGCTGCATGAGTTTGTTCTAAGGGCTTGTCTACGTGGGCCAAATAAAATGATCTTACCCTGTTTTCACAGTGAGCTGTCCAGATGACATATGGTTCAAATCTGGGTCTTTTCAGTACCTCAGGGCTTTAATCGGGACCCAAAAGAGTTGGGATTTACTCTGGATCTGAGCAGAAAGTCCAGATATTTGAATGGAGATTATCAGACAGGAATACAAAAAGTGTTCCTGTCGCACAGTCTCCCAAACCACCCTTGTTCCAGCACAATAACCCTCCCCATTGCACTTAACTCCTCTCCTGTCATAAGGCAGACCAGGGATGAATGGAGCTCCGTTCACTTCCTGGACTGAAATCCTGCCCGTTCTCGATGCGAGATGCGAGCGTGGGAAATTAAAAAAGAAAAATATACAAAAAAAGTTACACCAAGCACAAAAACACACTTTAAAACTTCTAAGTCATAAAAAGAGCGAAACTTATCTGGATGTCCCAATCTCAACCAGAAGTGTTCACGCCAGACCATCCATTCTCACTACAGTGATGAGATTTAAATGGCCCAAGATTTTGCACACCAGCAATGACAGCACCAAAATAGAACAGGGGGATCTATTGACAGCTGTCAATAAGAAGATACATCAGCATATCGCAAAAGGACGTCGTATGATATTGGCGTCCTTTTGTGTTATGCTGGCATTATGTTGGCACCACATTAGCTGCTTCTGATAATCTCCAATATGTGTGTGGACTGTGCCCCATAGCAACATTGGTGTGGGGCTGGGGGCAGGAGTTTTAGCAGGAGGGTGGAAAAGTTCGGGAAGAGCCTCCCTTGGCCAGGTGATCAGCTGATCTTTCCCACCAGGAAATGCCTCTTTCCCCGTTTCAATTTCACTTTTTAGTGGTTCCCTCATCACCATTTATTTGCATACATGGCAGTTGTTTGGAGAAGTGCATACCAGCATATCCATATTGTTATTAGCTGTGTGTACCTCTGCTTAATAAGATGTCCAAGGCCCTTCTGATCTGTGGGAAAAGACATACATACATTTGCATGCATGGGGGGAGAGGAGAAACAAAGTGGCCATGGCTTTGTGGCCACACTTACTGCAATTTATCATACTGGGGTGAGTTCGAAAGGGAAAACTGTGTGGACAGTGCTCCCAAACTTGCCTCAGTGTGTGTGGCGATCATGCGGACAAGCCCGTGGTTGCTGCAGACCATGATAACCCAAAGATAAAATTTTCCTGTCAGTGTAGTCAAGCTCTAAGAGTGCCTTTGCACCAGTAAAACTGAGATGGTGGTAAAACCTGGGAGTTGCTGGAAGGGCCACCTGCTCCCCAGGCCTCCATTTAGTAATATTTCAGAATCACTCTTTAAAGCAGATTGAGGTCATAATACCCCATGTACTCTTAGAGACTTATTGCGCATCTAATTAAAGTGGCAGGGCAGCTGGAAGGTTCTGCTTTCCATGCTGCCTTACCAAATGATGTCATCATTCCTCCAGTATTCTGCTGTTTGGGCCCTGTGGGAGACTGAGGTAAAGGATTTTGGGTAATGGATTTTTCTGCTTAGCAAAAAGACATGGTTTTACCTCTGTCTCCCATGGGACCGGAAGTACAATGGTGTCATGCAGTAAGGAAACACAGAAGATGGAACCTTCTGGCTGTTCTGCCCCTTTAATTCGGTGCACAATAAGGTTTTTAGTCTGGGTAAGCTTCTCTGACCAAAAACAGAACATATTTCTGATGTGGCATGCATAGGACCACACCGTGAAGCTACTTGCAAGCTCATTTCTTTGTCTTTGGCCTATTCTCAGCTTGCAGATTACTGGGTTCCACATACTGTTTCAATAAACTCTCATACCCACATGTTTATATTCTGGCTAGGTCTTCTAGGATTTGTGGACATGGAGCAGAGCTTGCATAAACCATGACTTAGCTAGAAAAGATATATACAGGCACATTGTGCTTCAGATTGTTGACCTTTTTAAAGATTAAAATGGGTGTTGAATTCTTATTGTTATGAAATACAGTTTGAAAACATGACCCAGGGGAAACAAAACAGTTTTATTTTATTAACATAGGCATGTATAAAAGGCAAATGAATTATAAAAATTATGCAATCACTTAAATAGCAACAATCAAGAAAGCCCTGGGTCAATGTTGGAGGAAGAAACAACTGGATTTTAAGAAAAATTCTATGTTTTGTCAAAATTTCCAGAAAGCAAAATTTTAATGAACAAAGCATGGTCTTTTGGACATTGGGCTACAATTTCCAATAATCTTCACCATGGGCTGTGTTAGCTAGGACTGCTGAGACTTGCACTCCAACAACACCTGCTCACTCATTCTAAGGAAGTCTTCACCAACCTGGTGCCCTCCAAAGGTGTTGATCAACGTGCCTGAGAATGATGGAAGCTGTAGTTCAACACACCTGGAGATGTATGGGAGGAGGCAGTTCTAAGGCATTGGCCACCCAGTTTGATAAGACATGGTAAAAGATATTGGCTTGATCATACTCTGCTCAGGTGAATAGATTAAATATGTTTCTATAGACAAGCCATGCCATCACATTTGAACTTTACAGCAGCCAGCAGATACCTTGGAAATGAATTCATTATTCAGTAGAAGATAGCTTGTACTAGAATCTCACCAATACTAGACAAATCAATTGCATAAAAACTTGTGTTTTTGAACACCTTTAGCTCATTCACATGCAAACCTCTTTAGATAGAAATGTCACTGAAAACAGACTGGCAAGATTTTTAAAAGATGCAGAACTAAGTTTGCATATTTATAATAAGATGGGGGATTACACAAACATATTCAATATCCCTATTGATACATCTTGGTTATCAGATTTGCATGTGGTTCTGCATGTTAGTCACCCAGCAGAGAAAACAATGACAGAAAGAAAGGAAGAAAGAGGCGGGGGGGGGGGAGCAATGGAGAAGAGAACTGTACAGTGTGGCTGGTGCAAAACACTGCTGCAGACAGCCCAGCCTTGAGATTATCCACGGGTGAAAGTCTATATCTGCTGCAGCTCCAGTCAAAGATGAGCTGTGAGATAAAATCCAAGGCATATTAATGCATTGGTAAAATGAACCAGAGGACCTGGATTAGAATGAACAGAGGTTTTGCATTGTATAGTGGTTGGAGGCAGACAGTTGGAAGTTATACCAGTTGGCAGTCTTTTAATGGTCAAAAAGAATTTAAAGTCTTCAGCTCACTTCTTATCTTCATCTTCATTAGGAAAAAGCCTGAAAGCCAAGTAGTCCATGGACTCCTGAGCCAATTTGGACAGGTGGAGTACACCAGTGACCACCAGGGCAATGAGCACTAAGGGAACCACCACGTTCCACAATGTTGCAAGGATATTGTAGCATTTGGCTTTAGAGCCGTAGCGATGAGCGGCTTCCAGGTCTCCAGCCACCTTCTGATCACGTGCCTTTAGGAGAGAAGGAGAAAGCATTGAGCATTAGACATGGTGAAAAAAGGGCAGGGGGAGAGACTGGAGTGGAAACGCCAAGCCTTCCATATAGAACAGAACAACAGTGTTTCGAAGGCAACACTTTGGTCAACCCAGAAACTGAAGCTGCAATACTAGAAGGTCAGGAGATGCCACATAGGAATGTGTGTGAGAGAACACATGTGTGTGAAGAAGGTGTCAGCAGCTTTGGTCCATATAATCCACATGGTAGCTGCAATATTAACTGGGAGAACTGGATGTTATTTGGTCCAAATGGAAAAATGTTATACAAGTCCACACAGCTCAGCATTTCCATAGAACTGATATCCTCTCCTGCATTTTGCACTGTTTAATTTACATGTTAAAGTCCCAAAATGGAAGCATGAGAAACTCCCATGTAGCCATCTGCTCAAACCTCAGGGTGGCCAATGGATGCATAATCTGGAAGCATAGCAAGAGTAGGAATGTGACACACCCTAGTTTGATAGAAAAGCTACACCAGGTTGTAATTATTTTCTGGAGCCTGAAGAGACTCATCTGCTTTTTTCAATAAAAATGAAAACAAATACATATGATGCCTGTATCTTTCCCCACCTACTACACACTCGGAATTACTGTGAGATTCCTTTTTTACCCGTTTCAAGATGTTTGCTTACATGTCACTACTTCTGATTTCATGAGATGCTATGTGCCACTCTTATAATGATTGCACAAAATAGAGCAGCCTTTCTCAACCTTTTTAACCTGGTGGGACCTTTGAAACAATTTTCAGGTCTCAGGGAACCCCTGCCTAAAACTTATTATATCTACAGCTAAAAAAAAAGTTTATTTTTTTCAGTCTCAATCTCTCGTAGAACCCCTAGCAACTTCTCGTGGAACCCTGGTTGAAAAACCCTGAACTAGAGTGTAGCTTCTTACACATTAACTATGATCAGCTAATGATTCACCAGAAGCTCCAGATATAGGACACTATCACAATATTGTGAACAGAAATGTCTGAGATAAATTATGTATCTCCTCACCCATACTTTCCTCTTCTTCTTTCCAGACTGTTAATTACCCTCATTTGATTTATCCATAAATGAGACCAAGCCCATGTTACTGCAAAGGAACACATGAAACATCACTTCAAAAATTAGCAGTTTCCTTTTTATTTTGTCTGAGGGTCCCTCACACATCAGCTCTGCTTTCCTTCAGGTTCACCAATTTTAAGAAAAATAAATCTGGTTCTTTCCCAGTGCCATCAAATAAGAGCCTGGTGCTCAAAATGAAGAAGGTAATGCTTCTTTGTCCCTTTCACTAAGCTCCAAACCAGGGAACACTTGCTCTATTTCTGACTGCCAGCCTGTCACTAAAAGGCATAGTAGCAGGCACAGTAAATCCAAAGGTTCATGATGGTTTAAAGGTGAAGGAATCTGTCTGCATAGTTGTATTCAGGGTTCGTTTCAGGTCAACTTGCTTCTCCGGGTTTGGAGACAAAATATATACGAGCACTCCAAGGAAAATGATGCCACTGCAGTACAACATTCAAGTCTCTCAGAAGCCATTCTCTGCCTCCAGACTATGTGTGTCTAGTGTGTGTGGTGTGTGCGTTGGGGTGGGGCTTGGGGGGTGGTTTCCAGGTTCTCTCTTGGAAGGAAGGAACCCACCTCCATTTTGGGGTCTGTGGGGTCTAAATTCCTAGGCCTAAATTCCTAGGCCTGACTCCCTAGTTCAGCTTTCTGCAACCTGGCATTCTCCAGATAGATCTGATTACAGCTGCTGTCATCCTCAACAGCACACATTGTTGGGGATGATGGGAGTTGTGGCCCAACATATTTATACCAGGGTGAGCCTACATTGCCTTCTGCCATCATTTTCAAATGCAGTCAGCCCTCCATATTTGCAGGTTTAACTTTTGCGGATTTGATTATTCATGGATTAGTTGCTGCCACCTCCACTGCTGCCCTAGGCCATTTTTGATAGGGACTGAAAGCCTCATAAGACTGAGAGAGAGACTGCGAAAGTGTGGCGAGGCTTGTAAGTCCCTAATAAAAATGGCATAGGGTAGTAGTGGGGGTGGAGGCAAGCCCTGCCAGCCACCTGCTTCTGCCTTGCAAAGGAACCCTTCCAGCTCAAAGGCATCTGCAGTGGGTTGAATCTGCAGATTGTACTTTTTTTGGTGATAAATTTTAGTTGGGGGAGGGGCTAGAGATATTTGTGGCTTTCCCACTTTCACGGGGGTCCTGCACCCCTAACCCCAACAAGTGTGGAGGGCCAACTGTAATTTTATAGCAATAGAGATTTGTGTGCTGAATCTTTCCCCTATTGCTCCTCGCCTCATGTTTTGACTATAGTGTCCCAAAGGAAGAGTGTGCCACAAGAGGGCAGGGCTTTGGGGCAGATATCCAGGGCCACCAAACAGCAGGAAGACTCACCACATTTTAAAAATAAAAGAAGTGGCACATGCTACCTTCTACTTATAAGTCCAGAATGATTACAAACTACACGACTGTATGCCAGTTTTGTCCTGCAGAAACAAAGTATTAGCTGTAAGGACTGGGAGGAGGGACACTTTGTGAACTCTATAAAACAAGGGTGGGCAAAGTGTGGCCTAGTGGTTGCAAATGCACCCATGATTTCACTGTTACTCTTCCTGCACTTGCTCCAAGCTGAGCAGGAAGTTTGTTGGTGCCAAACCTTGGAAGGGAGAGGGTGCTACACTTGGAGAGCTCTTGCTCCACTCAGAGTAGCAGTGGGGTTCTTCCACCCATGTGGGGGATTTGTTGCCCCTGTGGCAGATCTACTGCCCCCACAGTGTGGGATATACCAGGTGGCCCAGAGTCCATGCGTGGCCCAAATCCTCTTTTCTAGCAAAAAAGGAGAGAATTGCCTGGAAGACTCTAGAAGCAGTGGCTCACCATTTCTATAGGCCAGAGCCTCCCTTGTACTGCTCAACTTTTTTTTTTAAAAAAAAATCTGTTTTGCAAAACCACAAGAGGATTTTTGGTCACATATGGCTTTGTTTTTATCATTTGGGGAGGCTATTTGTGTGGGCCCTCCAGAGGGTTCCCAGACCCACCAAAATTACCCACCCTGGTATAGAAATAGGGAACAATATCAGTTCCTTTGCACATTCTCACTCTCTGCATCTATGTGCTGAAAAAGCAAAACTGTTTGTTTGGAGTCCAGCAGACATTAGCTGGTATACAGCTAATTGCTTGGAGAAGACTGCACTCATTTTTGGTTTATCAGGTTCGCTTTATAATATTTGGTAGCCAAGTGATGATTCCTACAATCATAGTTAAGTGCTGTGTACATCCCTCCTGCCCTCATCCCTACATATCAAATATTTATGAAAACAACAGCATTCCAGGCAATCAGGTTCCATTTCATCAATCTCTCACTTCATAAGTCATGGAACAATTAATTCATCGTAACCCCCTTTGATTTTCTAATTGTATTTCTGCCTCATTTCCTGGCTTTATTGTTAAGCAATTTACATTAATAAGACTGGGAAAGAATATTTAAAAAAATGTTGAAACAGACCTGCTGGAAATGCTTGCCATAAACCCCTGGGGGCATGACAGGAATTTAAAATTTCAGTTCAATTCAGTTGATTTTTTTCTTAACAGGTGACTATGGAAAGGAATCACCACATGAACCTAAGTCATGGTATACACATTTTTGAGTTTCACAGAACTCCTCAACATGGCTCCTAGGTCTGTCCAGTACACTGGCTGCTAGACATCACTGGTGCCTGTCTACAAATGCCCCTCTCTACATTGAAAATCCCAGGATTCGGTAGGATCGGGCCATGGCAATTAAAATTGTTTCCACCTGCTATAGCTGTGTAGTGCAGATGCCACCTGAATTTCATTCCTGTTTCTAAGATTCTTTTGCAGATTCTTTTTGCTGCTGGTCCTGCTACAGAATAGTACAGCTACTGCTTGGAAATTCCTGCCTAGTAGAATTCCTTGGAGGGCATTCCCTAATGATCTCAATGTAAGTCATAAGAATTATGCAGAAGAAACAGAGGCTGCTCAGAAACATCCTACCCAGGGCCGGTTTAAGGAATTTTGGGGGCCCCTGCAGTGCTTTATTTTGGGGCCCCCATATGTTTATCTCAGGTCAATGTAACCTAACCTATTCACCGTACAGGATGTTCAGATCACAGTAGGGCCCCCGTATCCATGGATTCATTATCCATGGGACACAGAACAGCACACCTACCCTAGAGTCTTCCTAGTAAATGTGTCCTCCCTAGTGGTTTTCTAGGCCCTCCAAGGTAACTCTATGGTATTTTAAACCAGAAGTACCATTTTTTTTCAATGGTGTTCACTATTATTCATGGTTTTCAGAATCCACCCCCCCGAACCAATCCCCAGTGGATAAGAGGGGCCTACTGTATTACATAATTTGACACCAATAATTTAGTTTAAAAACTATATTATAGGCACTAACATAATATTTTTAGTTTATTAGCAATTAATGTAATGATGTAGATTTCCTCAAAGAAAAGAAAGAGTGGACTACAAGCTGAACATGAGTTAGCAGTGTGATGCAGCAGCAAAAAATGCCAATGCAATTCTAGGCTGCATTAATAGTGTCTAGATCAAGGGAAGTAATAGTATCACTCCATTCTGCTTTGGTCAGACCTCACCTGGAATATTGTTTCCAGTTCTGGGCACAACAATTCAAGAAAGATACCGAGAAGGATGTTGGGAGGTCTGGAAGCCATTATGCCCTATGAGGAACGGCTTAGGCAGCTGGGCATGTTTAGCCCAGAGAAGAGAAAGTTAGGAGGGGACATGATAGCCATGTTTAAATATTTGAAGGGGTGTCATACTGAGGAAGGAGCAAGCTTGTTTTCTGCTGCTCCAGAGACTAGGACACGGAGCAATGGACTCAAACTATAGGAAAAGAGATTCTACCTAAACATTAGGAAGAAGTTCCTGACAGTAAGAGCTGTAAGGCAGTGGAATACTCTGCTGCCTGGGAGTGTGGTGCACTCACCTTCTTTGGAGGTTTTTAAGGAGAGGCTGGATGGGCATTTGTCAGGAATGCTTGGATTGTGTGTTCCTGCAGGGCAGAAGCCAATCGGATGGGATGGCTGTTGGGTTCCCTTCCAGCCCTATGATTCTAGGCTGAATTCAGAGCCTGGGAAAGTTACTCTTGGATTACACCTCCCAGAATCCCCCTGCCAGCACCCTTCCCAAGATCTGGTTGCATTGTTCCTTTTCCAGCATTCTCTAGCCCAGTGGTTCTTAACTTGGGGTCCGCAATGTCCTCACAGGGGGTCCACAAAGGCTTGAAGACTGCTTGGCCCACCTCCTCCCTGTAGTGGAGTAGCCACATGACAGGAACCAAGGCAAAGGCTGGCTGGCTTGGCCTGCACATTGCCATTCAATCCACTCCAGCCACAAACTTGCAGGAAGAAGCAAGAGTGTCTCTGAGGGAAAGTTTAATGGATGGTGTAATTGTATTGTTGTTGTTGTTAGCTATTATTATTAGGGTTTTAAATCTTGAGTTTAGTCTTGGGGCAACAAAAGATATTTAAAGGGGGTCCCTGGTAAAGAAAAGGTTAAGATCCACTGCTCTAGGTCAATGCCTCTCACATAACACTACTGGATATTGGTGTTTTAGTGACAACAATATAACCATTGTTCCCAGTAATATTACTCCAAATTTTAATTTATATTCTTTATACAGTATTCTTCTGTTAAAAGAGTTAAGAGTGTTGTAAAAGTTTCAGCATTGCACTATGACTATGGAGACCAGGGTTTGAATCCTTACTCAGCCATGAATACCCCACTGGCTGACCTTGGGCAAGTCACACTCTCTCAGCCTCAAAGGAAGGCAAAGGCACACACCCTTTGAACAAACCTTGCCTAGAAAACCCCATGGTAGGTTTGCCTTAGTCAGAAATGACTTGAAGGCACATAGGCAAACACACACAAATGCAGGCTGAACTCAGTTGGCAAGGGCAGGGAAGGGAAGGGAAGGGAAGGGAAAGAAAGAAAGAAAGAAAGAAAGAAGCCCTTTACACACACTCACCGTCTCCGCGGTAGCAGCAAACTCCCTCCAGCTTCTGCCACGGAGGGCTGCTGTTTCTTTCACTTTCTCTTTAGTTTTGGAGACATTTAAAAAAAAAAAAGCTAGAAGGTTTTTGAGGAGGGCGGGAATGTGGTGGAGTCTCCTTCTTTAGAGGTTTTTAAACAGAGGCTGGATAGCCATCTGTCTTGACTCCAGCAACAAGTTAAAAAGTAAAATAACCACCCCATTGTGCATGGCAGCCCCCCCCCAAGATCCCCGTGGCCCCCTGAAGACAGTCACTCACTCACACGACCAGCTGCTCTGCCTTTCCTCCTTCACAGCAATGCAGCCAGGGACTGTCTCCAAATTACAACTTCCCAAGAGCAAACCCTTTCTCTATCTCCCGCACGAGCTCAGTGCTATTGCCATGCCCTGCCTGAGGAGGGAGGGGGAAGGGGCTCCAAAGGAGCGGAGGAGCCGGCTGCTGTCTCCTGGCTGTCTCCTTCATCAGATAAGGACAACACTCACCAGGGGGCCCCCTTCACCCCCGGGGCCCCCCGCCAATGCGGATCTGGCAGACAGGTTAAACCGGCCCTGATCCTACCTTGACAGAATAGGAAAGAGCTACAAAACCAAGGCAGCAGAGGTTCATGTAGATGGTGTTGAAGATGGACCAGATCATGTAGTCTCGCGGGACCACTGGAGGCCGGACGGTGATGACTGTGGGTGATGGTTCCTGCTTGTGGGATGCCATGGGCAGGTAGTCTTCACGTGGGTAAGATGTGTCCATAATTCTAGTTGGAGGAAAATGCACCCTTTCCCAGTTAGTGGCAGTTTGTGAGGGAGCCAGGCTGGGATAACCCTTTTATATACCGTGGTGCTGAGGCACACATTCGTCTCTGTCTATATATAAACCAGGGAAATTACAGCTGTAGTTTGACTGTGGTGATCAGAAATGCCTTGCTGGGCTTGAGAGGAATATTTGGATTTCAATCCTACCCACACTCCCTTGGACAAGGAGTGCTTTTTATAACCAAGTAGTTAGTTTTGGCCTATGTCCCAACCCACAGAACTGGCCAGTAATTCAGACACATGCGGCTTCAAAGGCTGCCAAGGTAGGGAGAGTGTTCAGCAAGCTGCAAGGTGCTACTTACGCACTTATGCTACAAGTGCTCTCATATGTGAGAGGCTGTCAGATCAATGGAGAGCAGTGCATATCTTGTAGCTGATTGTACCTTACAGCAGGAGAAATGTCTCCTACTTAGCACAGTTCTGCTGCGATGTCTCCACTGCACACTTGGCCTGTTTTCCTGGGCTATTTGCACAGTCTACATCTGTTTCATGTAAACTGAAAAGTATAGGAGAAGCCATTGGCCAAGCTAGACATGCTAAAGATGATCTGCAATTAGAGCTCTTGAAATACATGTGTATGCACAAAAGCTCTGCCTTCAATCAAAGTAGCACTGCTGGTAGAAGGAGCTGTGTGCAGCTTAAAACCCTTTCTCTCATCTTATTTCCCTGATTTAACTCATCCCCACAAAGCCACTAGTAGGGTATGGGGGAGATAACGGGACTTGTGTTTCCCCTCCGCAGTAGTGGTGGTTATCAGCGCCAACTCCAGTGGTGTGGTGAATCTGCTTTTTGGAGGATATTGCACTACATTGTTATAGCACTATTATTCCACTTTAACTGCTTTGGCTGCCTTCTGTGGAATCCTGGGATTTTCAGTTTTAGGGAGGGGCATTTAGAACTCTCAGCCAGAGAGCTCTTAGGCCTCATTAAACTACAAACCCCAGAATTCCCCAGGAGGCAGCCATAGCTATTAAAGTGGAATAATAGTGCTATAACAATATAGTGCGATAAGGGTCAACGTCTGCCTTTGGGAGAAGATAGCCAAAGTGCTGAACCCAGTCTACCAATATGGCTGGACATCTTGAACAGCTTCTTTAAATTTCAGTGTAAGACATGGAGCAGATTCACCACCCCACTGACACCAGAACCACCAGGTGCTACTGTCTGAGAACCGTTTCGATCAGGGAAAAGAGATTTGGGGTAGGATGTGAGACCCACCTCTCCTGCACAGTGCCTCTGTTTCAACAAAATCTGGCACTCCTGTTCTGATCTCCCTCTTTTGTTTAATGGATAGTTCTCCTGCATTTTTGGCTCCTTAGCTCTATTGTATGACCACAACCATGCCTTTGACACTCAGCTACGAGACTCAGCCCCACCTTAAATAGCACTCTGGATGAGTGGTGCTCCAAGTTAGTTATACAGGGTTGCTAAGCTGTGCTTACAGTGCAGGTGGGCAAAATGTGGCCCTAGATATGTTGGAATGCAGCTCCCAGCATTCCTCACCAATGGCAGTACTGGCTAAGGTTTATGCGAGTGGGGTGCCATTTACACAATGAAAATGTCTCAGGAAGAATTCGTGTCGATCCCTGGCAGTTTACACATACATCGGGTCGGACATGTGTTTTTCGGAAGGGAGGCCACCATTTGTCTCTCTTTGATCAAGACTTCCTGCGTGGCAGGGAGTTGGACTGGATGGCCTTCGTGGTCTCTTCCAACTCTACAATTCTATGATTATATGATTCTATGACCCGCAGGACTTTCAATCCCGCGGGTTGTGCCGGTTTTTAAAAAAGTCACGGGGGAATGCGGAAAATCGGAAATGTAAACAGCCCATGACAAGATATCATGGGCACAGGAGATGCCCGGAAATTGCCATGACCGTGGGCGGGCTCTGGCCAGTAAGTGGGAGGTGTACCTGCCCCCTTTCTGGCCATCCCAAAATTTGAAGAACATACACCTCCATTGTTCTCCTGGCCGTTTACCTGTGCAGTTTAAGCGATGGAAGCCGAAACCGCACCTCGTCCCAGGAAAGGCGGCCGTGGGATCTCCTGGTCCTACAACAAAACCGTAGACCTTTTGGCCATATGGGGCGAGGAAAAGGTGCAGGAACAGCTGAGGGGATCCCACAGAAATATTGACCTGTTTGAAAAGATTGCTGCTGAAATGAAAAACAAAGGGCATGATTGAACCACAGAAGAATGCCGTACGAAGATGAAACTGATGCACAAGAATTATCAGGTAAACGACCACAACTCTAAAAGTGGCAACAATGCGGCCACCATGCCCTTTTATAAAGAACTGCATGCCATTCTGGGCGACTATGCCAACTACCACCCGAAGCGGCTGGGGAGCACCACCAACATTGTGCATGTTCCGCGTGGGTCAGTGGTTCCCCATCACGCTCCCTCACCGATGAAGATGTGGGATTCCCTCCCTCATCCCAAGAGATGCTGCAGGGGTTCTCTGAGGAATTGTTCTCACATCCCCTAGGTAAGTTTTCTGTTTATTTTTTTTAAAGGAATTAGTAGTATGTGAAAAATCGATTAAGCACATTCTCGAATTTCATTGTTTAGCCAATTAGAAGATTTATAAATGTTCATGGCTATCCCATGACTGATATGCCTGCTATGTGTAATTAATGTGTAGGCTGCTACAGTTACAGCTTCTGTTGTTTGCTGCTATTACAAGAAATGTTTTGTATCAAAGTGAAAACACGGATGTTTAAATTTCCGTTTTCACAACATCCAAACAGAATCTGTGAATTTGCATTGTGTACTGATAAAATGTTCCAGTAGTCCATAGAGTTCTACCTATAAAGAAGCAGTTCGCCATATTTACCAATATACCCTCAAATGGTGATGCTATGGTCTACGGGTTCCCCTTTATTTTGCAAATTAAGGCTGTTAAAGCCAAATGGTGCACTTTTGTTTGTGTGCCCTGGGACTGTAAACTGCTGCGTGCATCTTTGCACGTTTGCTATGGCATCTCTGGCAGCAGCCATAAACAAACAAGGCAATTACTTGTTTACCTCTTCCAGAAGCGGCACTGAAGTGCTGTGGATTAATTAAACTGATTTGATTTCTTCTATTACCCAACTCTCTTATTTTCCTTTACTTTTCTTTTGCATCCAGATGGTTCTGGTACCCAGGGTTCTGATGAATCTACTGTTACTTTAACCTTAACTGGGGAGAATTCTGAAACCTTGGCAGTCAATGAAACTGAGGGTAACAACACGGCCGTGGTAGAAGAGATTGATACTGTGTGGTCAACTACCCCGGCACGTAATGGTACGTATAAGATCATTACAGAGCAGGGTTATTGCTATACCTTGGTCAGTACTGTAATAAACTTTGATTATGATTGTTTTTCCCCAATTTCTTCAGTGGCAGATTTGAGTAATCCTACAGCCACATTGTCCCCCGCTGAGAGGTTGGCCTTATTTCGGAGGAAGAAACGTTCTTCTGATGTGAATGATCTGATGGCAAATTCGAGATCAATAGCAGAACTATTTGTGTCTAAAATGGAAAAAATATCTAAAGAGCAGACAATGTCTTTGCAAGGCTACTTAGAGAAATTCTATGAGCATTCAGTGGATGAATCTGAGCAAATGCTCAAAGAAACACAAAGACAAAATGATCTGTTTGGGGACTTGGTAACTCACATTAAGTCTATGGGAAATTCTAAAAAAACGTGTTTTGGAGAAGAGAAAGTGTAACTCCAAAAGTGTAGGTGAGGAAGATAAGGAGAATTCACAAGAGAACAATCATACTACACCCACAAAAAGTTTAACTGGAAGTTCTTCAACTTCCAGTAGACCAGCAAGGTTAATTAAAAAAAAGATGCCCCTGTCAATGTAGTTTTGTATTATCAGTAGAAATTGCTGTACCCTTACTTGTGGGGAATACATAATGTCTAGTTTTTGCATATTTTATTTCTTTTTCTCTTACACAACCCTACCTCATATATGTAACATGTTAAAAAAGAATTCTTTTAAGGAGATCTTTACAGCTTTTAGAAGGGAGGTACTGAATTAATTGGAAATAAACAGGCTTTTTATTTCAAAACACTAATAGTTTATTTTTAAAAAACGTATCTTAAAACAAATATTTACAATTTATCTTTATAGAAAGAATGATATATTTACATATATACATTTCTACATATAAACATATTTACAAAACATTCAATATACACATTATTTACATTACTTACAAGGTACAGGGACAAACACAAGAAAGGATTACAATATCACTCAAATTGGGAACATAACACAAACACTATTGGGGGTAATAGGCAGCAAATAAATAAAAGACTTCCAAACATAAATAAATGTAAACATAGGAAAACATTTCTGTACAAAAGTATATTAAAAAGAAGTACACACATTTTGGTGGGGGGAATCTGGTACAATATTTACAGACAAAAAATTATATACAATATTTACAATGCAAGCCTTTCTTCTAAGGCTTTCACCCTCCTGGCCAGGTCCCTTATTTCCTCTCTAAGACTCCTCCCTGTATTGGCAAAAAAGAAATAAATAATTAGCATCAAATGCTCTATGTGCAAAGCTGGTTACCCATTTTTCAATTTTTGTACTTAAATATATTTACCAAGCTCCTCTATCCTGGCTATAATATTTAGCCCTGCCAGTTGGGCTGCCGCCTCCTGGGCAGCCTGGGGACCTTTAAAAACATTAAGCATAGCTGTCAGTTATAAGTACTAAACAGTCATATTTCTTCGGCTATGCCCCCTATAGCTGTGCCTCATAAGTACTGAAATGAAACTTACCTGGGGGGGGGTGCAGCCTGTGCCGGGCCTGCATGCTCATCCTCGGAGGAGGAGGAATCAGAGACAGGCTCCTCTGCTGCCCGTCTCTGAATCCGGACAACTATAACAAAACATAGAGTTTAGCCGCATGCAGAGTAGAACACACACACACACTCACACGGGCACACACAACTTGGCACCATAGATGCCTTGGCCAAACTTACCTCTTGGGAGACTGTCGTGCCAGCTTGGCCGTCCTGCACGGACCCACAGGTCGTGCAGGATGGCATAAAAAGGCAGCCGCCTTCGGGGGGGCTACCATCACTGGCCTCCAATGCCGCAAAGAATTTACCCTTCAGGGTCTTGAATTTTGAGCGGCATTGGAGGCCAGTTCGGATGTAGCCCCTCAACCGGAGGAACCGCGCTGCATCCAAAAAGAAGTTGCGGTTCCTCCAGTTAGAGGACCGCATCAGCTGGTCCGACGCACCGGCCTGCTGGGCCAGGGATTCCAACAGGAAGTTGGTCTCCCTGGTGCCCCAGTAGGCGATGTGCCGACCTGGCTGGACACGTCCTCTCCCCCTTTTGGCCATCGTGACGCCATGTGGCGGGATGCGGAAACTCAAGTTTATAAGTTTGCGAGTTGGCCGTTTCATTTTTTGAAGAAGCCTATGGTGTTAGGAAAAAGTTTAACTTTTTAAAATTTAACTTGTGTTGGCTAATTGATTGGTTAATTAGCGGAAGAAACTACCTAAAGGAATTCAGCAGTGTCTGGATCCTTTACCAGAAAGAGTAATCCCTGGCAAAAGCCCACCAAATGCTTTAACCACCCAAACCGCAACTATGTTTCGTTTTAGGCTTATTGTTTTAAAATAAAGTTGTATCCAGTCTGACCTACTTTTCAAGGTGTAATTCAACTGCCCTTAAAGTGTAATGTATACATTCACAATTCTAAAGTAAAAAGACAATGCAAGTGTACCCATGGGTAAAGTGTGATTCGATTAAAGAAGGACAAAGCAAATGCAGACACCTTTAAAAATCCCAATATTTTATTAAGCAGATTTTCAGTTAATCCAGGAAAATGATAAGAAGGCAAACCATGCATTAAATTACTCCCCGCCTCCCCGGTGATGTTCAAGCCAAAAATATTCTTTTAAAGCGTTGCGTTCTGCCTCCCCCGCTCCTTCTCCGCAGCATCATTATTAACCATCAGAGCTCCAAGCATGTCCAGTACAAACCTCTGCACACGCCGGTGAGGATCATCAAGGATACTACCTTTGGTTTCACATATATTGTGTAGAATAACACATGCACATATTACAGAACATACATTCTCCTCAGCAACCTCAATACAGTATTTTAAAGCCCTCCACCTCGATTTCAAATGCCCGAAGCACCTCTCCACCATCGATCGAATTTTGCTATGGTACCTATTGTACAGTCTCTGTTTGGGATTTGTGGTCCCCCTAAAAGGTGTCAGCAGCCAATTCCTTATTGGATATGCACCATCTACCAGAGTTAGAGGTACTACCTGTTTCCCCATAATTGTCAGTGTAGGATTACCAGGCACAAAGATGCCAGCCTCCATAGTCTCAAAAAAAAAAAGAAAAGAAAAAAGAAAAGAAAAGAAAAAGAAAAAAAGAGTTCCTTAACATTCGGGTGTTGTGATTCTTCCCGCTCCAACCAATCTCCGTGTCAATAAAAACTCCCCTATGATCACAAGTCCCTTGCAGAAGAACGCTGTACCTATTCTTCCTGTTGATAAATTCATCTCGTTGGTGGATGGGGGGATTATATTAACATGGCATCCATCCAGGCAAGCAACCACTTGTGGGTATCCCATTGCTGCAAAGGAATCCATTACCTAAAAAATATCAAATGCAAAGAAAAGGGAACAATGAGAGCACGGAAAAACGAGTTTTCGATTAAACAACTATGTACAGACATAAATATTGCAAAAGCCTGTGGCATGATATCAAGTACCTTCAAAACAACATACGGGGAAGCTGTAATTGTTATCACTATGGTATCACATAAGGGTCTGCATATTTCATTTTTTTTTACATTATAGTTTTTATTTCCGCTTATCAGTTTCAATTACCATATTTACAATATTTATGTCTTCTAGTACATGGTGGCATATTTCATTTTTTAAAAACTTAGGAATTGATGCGATTAGACGAATTTTCACAAGTAAATAAAATAAAATAAAATACCTTTCTGTGATCTCCCAGGAATACTGTCCGCTTAAGAAGTAACTTCTCCATAGCGAGGACGACCTCCACAAAAATCTTACACACAGTTGCTCTTCCGACACCGAACAGCTGGGAAACTGCACCATATGAGCAGCAGTGGGCGAGAAGGAAAACGTCAATAGCGAATCTCTTCTCTACAGGGATAGCTTTTCTCATGTTCATGTCCGACTTAGCAATCTCTGGATGGAGTATCTCGGAAAGGCGCATGAAGAGGAACCGAGGCATCCTGAAGTACAGTATCCACCATTCATCCAACCAGATGTTCATCACGAATTTCTCCCACCCCTCGTCCGTTGTCGGGTACACCCACCACCGTCGCTTCCGCCGGTCGGGGCGAACATGCCTCAGAACCTCCGGGGATCCACGGCAGCAAAGTACATAAAGTGTGGTCGAAAAATTGCTGTTTCCATCACTTGGGAATGGAGAAGGATCAGGAAAATAAGAAGCATCCTTCTCCTATGCCTGATAATTACCCGCCTCTTAAGGGGCTAAAAGAGATAATTGCAAACGGTCTGCGGTAGCCAGAGCAGCCGATGTGCTCGCCTCCATGTTGCCATAAAATAGGACAATAGGTGCATGAAAAGGACATGTGATGTCCTTCTTTGTTTAAACTGTAGCCAATCACTGCATCCGTGGTGGGAAGAAGAACCAGAAACACGTAGCTCAGACTTTGAAAAAACGAGTAATCACATCCTTAATTGACAGCCAAAATAAATAAATAAATAAAAAATCCCGGTACGCTACCCATGTGTAAACAACAAAAGCATGGGATAAAGCGTCGTGGAACCTAAAATAAAAAACGGTACTTTGGACGTGTAAATATCAGTCACGGGACCACCCGGGATATCCAGATCAGTGACAAAAATCATATAAACAGCGAGGGATGGATTCGGGATCAGGAAGTCACAGTAAGCCCCGTGACAATTTTTGTTGTGTAACTGGCACCTGGGAGTCTGATAACATTTGACCAGCCAGACTTTATTCAACTCCTGGGTTACAGTGTTCAGAGAGCATAAGCCTTTAGTTGATTTTCCGCAAAAAGGAATGGAATCAAATTGTAAAAGAAGCAGTGGTTCTAAATCTTTTATGAGTCATAGACTCCTTTGAGAATTGGATGAAAGCTATTCATACTGTCCCAAGAAGAAAATACATGTGAACATAGGCTGGCATCTGTTGTTGTTGTGTGCTTTCAAGTCATTTCTGACCTATGGCAACCATAAGACAAATCTATCACAGGGTTTTCTTGGCAAGATTTGATGGGGGGGTTGCCTTTCTCTTCCTCTGAGGCAAAGAGAGTGTGACTTGTCTGAGGTCACCCAGTGGGTTTCCATGGCTGAGTGGGATTTGAACCTTGGTCTCCCCAGAGAACACTCAACACTCAAAGCGCTACACCATGCTGGCTCCTTTTAGTGATTTACAAATGTGTAAGTCCAAATTACACCTGCGTAACTTACTTTTCTGGTAGTTGCAGAGGTCAGAATTCTCTACTAACAGGACAATGACCAAACTCTCCCCTCCAAACCCCCCTTTTAAGCTGCTGCATCCCCCACCAAAACAGCCATTTTTGAGTGAGTGAGGGGAAGCTAAGCAACATCTAGCTATGTTGGTACAGCTGGACATAGAATGGCAAGCATTTTCTGGGACTTCCCAGGGATGCTCTGAAGATCCCAGAAGATGATGGCCATGTTTCTATATTGCAGTCTATGTTGCATAAATCTGTGCATATCTAGCTACGTAGCAAAGGTGCTACAGAACCCTCCAAGGGAATGGCAAAGGTGTGTATCAGGGCACTGGCAAGACTCTCCTGATACACACTTGACTCTACTGATGCACATCAGCAGTCCCTAACTGTTGTACAGCTGGCCATTGGGAGCACCCAATGAGCATTGGTCCTGATGTGTAATGGTCACTTCGCTGACTCCCCTATGTAGTAACATAATTCATACAGCAGCCCTTTGCTGAATATGGATGTATGCTCAATTCTATTTCTTACATAAGTAAATCCACGTATGGAGACATAAGTCCCATACTGAATTCCAGCTGATCTCATTGCTGTACATCCAGCTATAGGAAGATAGTGGGGAGTTCTTCCACCATCCCTCTTTTGCTCTCCAGCCACCAGTAAATGGTTGCATTGGAGGAAGAAGGTGTAGCAGCTTAATGGGTGTGTTTGGTGAGAGAAGGAGAGATGTGTCATAGTTCTGCCTGAGTGGAACTTTTTGATATGTCTCCTGCTCCAGGATTTAAGGATATTATAGCACCAACCTCCTTTCTCACAGCAATCACATTAGTGAAGCAAATGGGAACATATCGTATTGAAGCAAAACTATCACACCTCCTCTTCCCTTGCATGAGTGTGCTGCGATTGTGCTGGTTTGACAGTTTCTGTCCTATCACACCAGCTCTCTAACTCCCCCACTCTGCACATGCGTGCCTTTTTCTTTTTCTTTTTCAGTTTTTTTTGGGGGGGGGGGTTGGCTGCGATTGCATAATTATGGGGAAATGATAAAAAAATATTCTCCATAAGTATGCAAGCACAACAACAACAAAAAAAGGCAAAAAGAAAAAGATTTTTTTGCCAGCTTGGAATAGTGAGGGGGAGAGAGGAAAGTGGAGAAGAGGCAGTCACGTGGCCCCCTTGTACCATGTGACTGCCTTCATATCATTACTGCCATGGAAGTATCTTATTGCACAGAGGGGAATGCTGCCATAGCAGCAATATTGGGAGCTATTGACATGTGCTACAGAAGCAGGTGAACAGCAAGACAGAAATGGGATAGGATAGAGACAATGCTGTGCAATAAGTAAGGGCCACATCTGCTACTGTCTTGCTGTATTGCCAGGATATGAGCCTCATGTGATAATGTCCTTAGTCATATACACTCAAAATTTTGCATGCAGTTTATTTTATTATGTGGGAAATTAGTTTTCCTTCCTTGTCTGGAATGAAAGAAATTATAACAAACACTTGGCAAGACCAAAATGTCACCTTAAAATGATCATAACCAGGAATAAGTCAAAGTTATAGGAGAGAATCATAAAGGAAAAACCTACCTAGTTTGCATCCAGTTAACAGAAGAAAATCCACCCACGGATCTCCTGTAACATTAACAGGATTCCAGACACAGCTGCAGCCTAAGAAAGCTTCCAGCTTCAGCTTTTCAGGGTGCTCTCAGGCACGCACGCGCACGCGCGCACACGCACACACAAACTGGACATCCTCTAAGGTGCGTCTAACTTTTCTCCTCTTTACATGGTATGCTATGCCTGCACCAAATCTCCAAAAGTGGAGTGGGTCACTTTATTTTATAAGCTGCATAAATTTAAAGCTAGTTCTGGGACTGTTTGTTTGGCACCTGTTTAAGGTGAGGTTTTTCCTGCCTATACTAACAGCCATCACTCTACTCTTGTGTCTGACCAACTGAGTTGTGATCTTTTGGCCCAAATAATAAAAAAGAGAAATAAAGTGTCATGGTGGCAGGCGAGTGTCAAATATTAAAGCAATCAGAGGCTATGGATAGAGCTCTTGTACCTATGACTATTTAACAGAAGAGGTGTTTTCTTTCCTCCACTTAGTTATTAAAATTGTTGTTGTGTGCTCTGAAGTCATTTCCAGTTCATAGCGACCCTATCCTAGGCTTGTCCTGGAAAGATTGGTTCAGAGGAGGTTTGTCATTGCCTTCTTCTAAGGCTGTGAGGGTATGATGACTTGCCCAAGGTCATCCTAGGGGTTTCCATAGCTGTTTGAGAATCTCATCCCTGGTCTCCCAGAGCCCAGCTCCAGCACTCAAACTACTACACCACACTGGAACCATTTATTTTATTGGTCATCTTATGGAACACTGAGTCCATATATGAGTCCATATATATGCAGACTCTGCTATAAACATGGTTTTAGAAAGACGCTAACAAAATGCCTATAAACCACAGTAGTGTATAAGCAGAAAGTTTAGCTTTATGCTCCCCCAACCTCCTTTTCTTTAACTCTGACTCCACTGAGTGGCTATTAGAAGAAATGCAAGAAAACTAGGCAAAAGAAGAATACATCAACAGCTAAAGCAGGGGTGGGCAGGGCAATGTGTGGCCTGCAGGCTACATGCAGCTCACCAGACTGCAACTGCCAAGCCTCTGGAGCCCCCCCCCCCCAAACCTGAGAGACCCTCGCTACTTGAAATAGCCAGAATCATTCGCCATACCATGGTGTAAATTACTGTAGTAATGTCATAGGTGTAAACAATCCTCTGCTTGCTGCTGCAACCAAGA
This sequence comes from Gambelia wislizenii, assembly GCA_030847615.1. NCBI lineage: Eukaryota > Metazoa > Chordata > Lepidosauria > Squamata > Crotaphytidae > Gambelia > Gambelia wislizenii. Next base: position 345,461,791 of record JAUMIR010000001.1, read on the forward strand.
TGTCCCCACAACTTCCCACTCCCTCCTTCCACTCTTTCACTGTAGTTCCTGCTTAACTTCCTTGCTGTCCATCCTCCCTCAGTTCCAGCAGCAATCTTATAGGCCCCTCCAAATGCTCCCACCCCTCCTTCCTGAAAAGATAGTAGTCAGATGATCTTCTTTTGTAAAAATATATATTTTTAAGACATGTGGCCCCCAAGTAATACCACATGCCTGAATACGGCTAATGGCCCCACCAAAGTTGCCCACGCTTGACCCAAAGCAAGGGAAATTGTAAGACCCTCCAGCTGGTATTGAACTGCAACACCATCCAGATAGCCAATGGCCAGACATGATGGGATTTGTTATTAGGATATTGTTGTGTTAGGAGAAGAGATCCATGAGAACCAGTGTACTCACAAACAGACCACCAGTCTAGAGTCTTTCGACAAAGGCTTTTATTGGTTTACTGCACAGCAGGACCAGTTTAAGGAATTTTGGGGCCCCCTGCAATTCTTTATTTTGGGGGCCCCATATGTTTATCCAAGGTCAATGTAACCTAACTCAACTAAACTATTCACAGTACAGGATATTCAGATTATTACTAATGATGTTTTTGCAGGAGGTGGTTACTACAGGGCCTCCCACAATGATGGGGCCCCCTGCAGATGCTGACACTGCTGGTGCCTTAAACCAGCCCTGCTGCGCAGCAAAGGCTGAAGGCACTGGAGCAAATCAAGAGCCCTGAGTAATTAGTCCATAAGGATTATATATATGCTTTATTGGGCCACCCAAAGCTAAGTTGGCAGTTCTTGATTGGTTAAAATCCTAAATGTTGGCAAGCTCTAAATTAAACTTTTCTGCCCAGACACCACCTTTTGTTCCTTTGGGTCTATGGATCCTGTATTTTTAGCACATAGAAGGCATGAACAGAAACCCACATCCTCTTGAAACTTTCCACTCAGGTGCAAGCACCCTAGTGTAAGTTGCAGGATTCCCAGAAGAGCAGATTCCTATGTCTGTGACTGCTAGATTTTGCAGTTAATTGCCAGTTCCAAGAAGAACCTTGCTTGCAATTTAGCTACACACTTAATATTTCACCTATGCATTTGGCTTCAGATCTATTGCCTCAATATCATGTGTTTTTGTGAATAAAAGTCAACTTCATCAGAGGGGTGAAATGTTACTCTGAGCTAGCAGGTGTATAAACATGTGGGTGCAATGGGGGAAAATGTTGATACTCAAAGAGGTGGGGGTTCATGGGGAGCCCACCCATGATTGATTATTAGCTGGGGGAATTATTATACCTCAAATAGAAGGCTGTGAGAGGCCAGGTAATTTCAGGACCTACGTATACCAGTGCTAACTGCACAGGACTCCAGTTAAAGTAAAATAAATTGTTTTTATAGGAAAATAACATGGACGGTACTCACACACAAAACACACTCAAAAGAACCACACAATGCTAACAAAGAGTTTAAGGCAGAAAAGGTTGGATAGACGGATAGATTTGGGAAATAGGGCAATAATTGCCAGTCCTGAAGAGCAGAAAAAACTCAGACAGAAGTCTAAAGGGTAGTGCTGAAGTCTGATACAGGGGCACTCTGACAGAGAGAGTTGCAAGGTGTCGTCCACAGTGGCACACCTTGCTATTGTTTGGGGGCTAACATTTATACAGTACTGTATTTCATGTCCTGAAGGGGTATTTGGGTTTAGAACAAAACTTAGATGGGTTTCCCACCATTTAAACAAAGGAAACTGAAACTCTGCTGATTGCTATTAATGGCTGAGAGATAGAAATAATTGGTTTATGACAACCTTTGCAATGTAGGGCAGGAGAGGGTGCAGAGGGATAGTTCCTGGTGATAAGGGTTGTTTTGGTCACTTGTTTGTTTGTGATGTGTAACTCATCGCTGAGGGTGCCCAAGAGAGGATTAGCACATACCACCTTAATGGCATTGTTTACTAGGGGCTTTACTTAATCCTATCTTGTGTTTATCTGCTAATATTTTTCCACAATGCCTTCCTTACATCCTGGTGACCTCCATCTAACCTTACGTTTTGTCCACCCTGGTTTACTAGACCTTGTGAAGGGTCTTAATATTGCCAATTATGAGATATTATAGGGAGGGGTGCAGAGCATGGTAACAATGTAAGCAAGAAAGCAAAAAGAAAAATCTGTCCCACACTGCATTTTTCCCCAACAGTGTTTGCCAAAGTGAATGGCAGTTCCCTTTCCCTAGTTTAGCATGTTCTTCCATCCCTGATGGTATTTCTTTTGTCTTCTTGTTAGATTTCTCTCATCTTTCTTCTCTGTGCAGCATTTCTCCCCTTCTCCCCAATGATTCATAACAGGGCCCAACACCATGGGACCTGTACCAGAGGTGCTGCCATGCAAGCAGTGCGTATTGAACAGAAATGGTAACATATTCTCCAACTATCCTGATTTGGCAGGAACAGTTCTGATTAATCCCCTGCAGTCCCACTTTTTCAGCTGCTTTTAAAATGTTGCAGGTTCTAGCTCTTTCTCCCACTTTTCCCTATTGTCCTCAGCTTACTTCAAGTGCTGCAAATGAGTTCAAAGTGCAAAAGTAGTTTGCGCTGTATTAACTCAGCAAGGGGGAGAGGAGAGTGTAGCCCTTTCCAGGAGGCCCGGGCAAAAGCAAAGCACTGCAAGTTCCCCTAGCTTGTGTGCCCTACCTCATTAGTAACATTAGTCATCCTGACTGTATTATGATGTTGCTTGGCCACATAGTTCCCAATTTTCATCTGTGAAATTTTGGAGGTATGTGGTAGTTGTAATTGCAAATATTCGTAGCATGCAATGAATCTATAGCACAGAGCAGGCTTTGTTTCTAACCCAGGACTGAGGCTGAGCACATTTTCTCCTGGATCAGTGAGCCATTCCTATTCATTCTCACTGTCCAGAAAGCAACTAGGTACCAGCTAAGTATAAACAGCACTAGTCTGGGAAGAGGGCCAACTGTCAATTAGCTCACAGGAATGCAAACACAGTCCAAAAGGTCAGAAGCTTACGACAACCAGTCAGTGTGGTCCAAAGCAGTCCGAGGGTCAACAGGAGCAAGCAGCAGAGTAGTCAGGGACAGTCCATGGTCTAAGCATGAGTCAAGGTAAGAGAAGTCAAGATAACTGGAATCCAGGCACCGAAGTCAGCAGGAAGCTTTCAGCAGGAAGATCAGTTGATTTCTGACAAAGCCTCCATTGCCTCTCCCAGCATATATAAAGCAATTAAGGCTTTGTCAGGTGTTTGTTAACAAGCAGGTTTTTCTCATAAAGTCTCAGAGATTTCCTTTGAGCTTCCTTTTGAGCTCGCTGCTGGGGATACGATGGTGGAAGAAAGTCCCTCTCTTCTTCATCATCATCCTTATCTGAATGGGCAGGACTCTCTGCTGGGACTGATGCCAACCCACTCGGACCAGGTTTTTCCTCTGCTCAAGTCTCTAGGTTGGCAGGGTTCCCTGCTGGCACAGGTGTAAATAAACCTGTGCCAGAGTCCCTAGGGCCATTCCCTGCCATGTCCTCATCATCATCATCTGACTCTATAGCCTTATCAGGCTCATGGGGCATGACACTCACATGGAAACAGTAAGATACTGCAATAGGGATATGTGTGCTGAGGGCAAGAGCGTTTCTACCCTACCTGACACTGTTTACATCCAGCCACCACTAATGGGGACCTCTTGGGCAAAAGTGGCCTTATTTTTCCAACCAAGGCATCTTCTGAGGGTTAGGGAATTGTGGGAAGGGTATTTCTTACTTCCTCTTGGCCTCAATGCTATACTGTGGAAAGGGCAGAGATGGGAGAGCAGGTCTGGCATTGCCTTTTCTCTCTTCATACCAGTAAGACGTAAGCAGAGCCTTGTGAGATCAAACCAAAGACATTCTATTCACACAGAGGACAATCAGATGCTTTTGGGAAGCCCACTAGCAAGAAAAGCTCCAGTGGGAATGGATAGATAGGAGGCAGGAAGGGAGGGTGGGTAAGTAATGGGGTGAGAAAAGAAAGTCTCCGCCTTTCCCTCTTCCTTTGCTCCTCTGGCTTGATGTGTTTTTAGCATGTAAGGACAAACAAGGATGGTTCTGAATATTTTGGCTGCTTCCCAGTAGCATGATTTCTGCAGTTCATTGTCAGCAAGCAACAGCTTCGGTTATACTGCCAATCTAAAGTAGAAAGCATGTGGTTCTGCTATTGCTTTTCCTCAAGTCAGAGCAAGTAAGGATGAATTCCATTGCATTCAGATAAGGAGGGGCTCTCCCCCTTTTCTTGGCTGAGAGCAGAGAAGGATCAAGCTGAAAGGTTATTCAGCTGCCAATAAATTTTCACTCTTTGAGGGTTTCACTGTTTGAGACATAGTCTGGAAAAATAAATTTTCACTGTTTGAGGGTTTCATTGTTTGAGGCATAGTCTGGAAAAACATCTCCATATGTGACCTTAGTTGTCCCCAGTATTTATTTACTTTACAAAATATGCCAGAGAGTAGAGTTGCTTTGCACATAATCTTGCTGTTGAACCTACTGACAACAGAAGTAACATCTGAGACAAGATGTAAGCCTGTGATTCTAATGTCACTTTTCTTCTCCTATATGATTTTTTAACATCTTCGCCTGATGAAGAAACCAGTGAAGCTTCAAAAGTTTGCACAATATATTTTGTGCATTTTAGTTGGTATTTTAGTTGTGGATTTTGGATTTTTTTGTACAGAAGTCAGATGACTGCACTTTTCTTACCTGATGATAAACCAGGCAACCAAGTCAGAATCCCAACTGATCAATTTCCCAAACACCCAAGCAGGAATGGGTGACAGAAACAGAACTGTTTGGTCCAATCCATTGCAAGGGTAGGTGGGGGCCTGAAGATGGCGCAAGAGATGGCCTCACTTCTTTCTCCATGACACTGGGAGCAGTTTCCCAGCTTTTGTACATCCTCCCCCTCCCCATTCCAAAAGGTTGAAATATATTTCCTAAGGCAGAGTTATCATCTGTATGAGTTGTAAAGGAAAATATGCTGGTATCTTTGGTCTGCCCCTTTTAGCCTTTGGCTGCACCCATCACTGGAATGCAACTACTGAGAAATTCTCTTAAAACTGAATTTAGCCTCCAAGCCTTGAATCAAGAAAGATTTCCAACCCTTGAGTTACAGATGTTTCCAATGCAGAAAAATCAAGTGACAAGGACAAGCCACCCACCACCCATAGCACAATTCTATACATGTCTATTCAGAAGAGAAGTCTGCATATTTTGGTGGGAGGGGGGACTTAGTCTCAAGTAAGTTCCACAGGACTGGTACCCAAAGTGCCTGTGGAAACTCCACAAAAATATCAAGTTTCTAATATGTTGAGGAAATTAGCAGCAACTCAATTTTAGCAATGCAAAAGGGGGCAACAAGGGGGGGGGAATCTTTATGCCAATTGTATACCCTTACTAACTCTGAACTCACACACACACACACACACACACACACAAACACAAAATGGAAGGTTAACAATGATATTTATTAAAGACTTAAAAATAATAACACCAATCATGCACATACTTCATACGATAAAGCATACACACAAGACCATTAGGAATGAAAGAAGAAAGGTTGACAGAGGGATAGATAGGGAGATTTCTGGAGGTTATACAACACCTATCCTGTAGTCCAAAGTCCCAAGGCAGACCAGCAGCGTGGATGGATGAAGCAGGAGTGGCTAACACAGAGAAACGTAGTGTCCCCAGGAACTGGTTCTGTGCGCAGTGAGGCATGATTTGGGGCCAGTATTTATACCAAATAGAATTTCAGGTGATAGGATTTCATGTGTTGAAACAATGGAATCCAGGTGTGTCTCTGAGATTGAACAATGGGTCTCAAGAAACTCCTGGATTTGAACAATGGGCTTCTGATGATGTTAATGTGTTGCAACTACTCTTACAAAGCTTGAACTGCCTCCTTAATGGCTGGGTCTGGGGTTAAGGGGAGAGTGATACTTTCAGACAAAGGATTACTCCAACCACCAATGATGGGATCAATTGTCTGTCACTTGGGTGTATGCAAGCAATGTCCTTTTGACCTTTCCTTTCAGTTTGGAATTTGCTAGTAGTCCTTCCTTTTGGGTGATACATGGCTTAACACATGCCTTTTGGAATCCTTACAACAAGTCCCTGGGATTTACTATTCTCTCACATGGATTACTAAATTGTTATGCCAAAGTATTAATAAGCCAATGTGGGGGTCTTCGGGGGTAGGGCTTAATAGGGGCACTAACTAACAGGACTGTAGTCCAAGTTAGGAAAGAAAGGTGTGATGAAATGCAAAAGAAGAGGAAGAAAAACCATCACTTGGTGATGTAGCTAAAATAAACTCTTTTTGACCACTGTCAGATGTAGCAGCATTGCTATGTCCATATACTGCATAGTTTTTAAAATCTCCTTTGATCAAGCTGGAAACTTTTTAGAAGTTAATACGATAGCAATCACCAGATGCACTGGACCAGTGATTCTGAATGCAACCACTCCATACTGGTGGGTTATCTTTACAGGCATGTAGCTGGGGGGGGGGCAAAATGAGGACATTATCCCTAATCCTACCCCCCAATGAAATTTTTCTTCAGTCCCCAAACTTCTAGCATTGCAGAATGAGACACTGAAAATCATTCACACATAGAATTCTTCTATTTGTTGTGTTTGCCTTCTCTTGGTCCCTTTGCCTGCCCCTTTTCTTTGGGTGCTCCCAAACTGTATTTCTAAATACTGAAGCAAAGTTTTAAGTTACTGTGATCCTAGAAATTTGGGAACTCAAGGTAAATTTTATGGAGGGGGCAGAATTCTTATTTGGGAGGGCCAATGCCCTCATCTTGCCCAACTCCCCTTAGCCACACTCTTCCACCAGCATCTTCTCATTTTAAGGCCAAGTCTTTTCATCTAGACTCCCCCTCCATCCCAGACATGAGCCAGAAAATTACCTAAATCAATTACATGTAACCAGGTTAAGGAGAATTTCATTCCTCTTCCCAAATTCTACTTTCTGTACTCCCATTTTATAAGTAAATAGATTACTATGTGTTTAATACATGCACCTTTGTGCATGAACACAAGTGGACATGCACATACACAGAAGTTGTACAGGACCATCTGAGATGCAGAATCAAATGGGCAAGCAAGGAGGGCACATGGTTTTTTGTCTTTGTTGTTGTGTGTCTTCAAGTTGTTTTTTGACATATGACAACCTAAGACTAACCTATCACAAGGTTTGCTTAGCAAGATCTTTGATCTTGCCTTCCTCTGAGGCTGAGAGAATGTGACTTGCCCAAGGTCACTCAGTAGGTTTCCATGACCGAGGGGAGATGTAAACCCTTGTCTTCAGAGTCATAGTCCAATGCTCAAACCATGACACCTTGCCACAGCACAAATGGATAATAGCTCTGTGCAAAATTTTTGCTGAGATGAAATGACAGCCAGAATTAGACCTAAAAGAACAAAATAGTTACATTTGTGCTTGACATGAGGCCATGAAGGGTGTTCTCAGCTGGAGAAAGCACAAGATACTTGGCTTTGGAGAGATGCTGATATGAAATGTATTTACATGACTTGTGCCACAGTAAGGATACTGCTGGGGCTTTACATTTTCCCCAAGAAATTCTGAGCATGTGTGAAGGATTCCACTTGTGACTCCAGTTCCAAGTGTACATAAAGTTCCTGTGCCATCTTTGACCACTATAAGGAAGGACCCACTCTCTGTGTGTTAAAGTTGTGTTACCTTTTCTACACTTTCAAAGATCAGTCATTTGTGCCCTTTCTGCTCCACCGGAGATGGACAACTCTTTGAACCTTTTCAGTGAGCTGAGGGCTGTGGTGTTTCTTTCAGCTTTACTAAAATGTTATGTAGTGAAAACAGCTTGCAAATTGGGGGTGATTTTAAAATAGGTGGACTAATGGGTGCCTTAGAAGAATTGCTATGCAGAACATGTTAGTAATCTCCGACTTTGTTACAAATTATATTGGCAACTATCTCATCCTGTTACTGTATACCTTTACTCACATTGCAGTAAACTGCGCTGCTACAATTTGGTCGTATTATACTATCCTGGAAGATTTTCTTTTTGCTCTAGTCATTTGGGTCTTTAAAAAATACCCATTCTTAATCCACTGTTTCTGTATGAAGCACTATTATTTAAAACAAACATTGTTTAGTTTGTTTAGGTTATGATGTTGAATCTGAATCTTTTTCTTGGTACAGCTTTACACACAAGGGTGCATATTCAAACTCAGATTAATAACTTGGAACAAGCTTGGCTACCTAAAATTGATTCATACTTGTTCCCACTAGGTCAGTGACTATTTTAAAAGCTGTTAAGTGTGCATGCATGCCCATACTCATCTGTCCATACACACAGAGGCATGCTATAATAATCAAACATTAAAGACGGTACTGACAGATGGGTCTTAACCAGACATGGGCAACATGCATCCCTTCCTGACTTTTTGCACAACCTGGGGCCTGGGGTTGTCCCCTCCCACCCAAATTTTATTTTTGATGGATTTGCCACTTCTAGAAGCTGCCTAGAGCAGTGGCTGTCCTTTAAAATAAGGCAAAGGGCTTCCTACACCAACTTTTGCTCACCCAAAGGATTTTAAGAAACAATGTCCAGAATCCTGCTGGTGACATGTGCAAGGTATAATTTTCTCTACGAATGCACAGTGGCATTTTTTGACAATGTGGAGTAATGCACCTAGGGGCTTATCGCATGAGGAAAGAAAGCAGCAGTGGACTCTGATAATAGCACTTCCCACCTTGCCCGATTGCATGATGTCGGCATATTTCAGCTGTTCTCCCATTCTGATCTTGTGGGAGACGGTGGTAAATGCAAGTCTTTCTGCTAACTGGAAAAATCCATTAGCAAAAAGACCTGCCTTTACGACCATCTCCCATGGGACTGGAATGGAAGAACAGCTGAAATATGCCAAAGTTGTGCGATAAGGCAAGGTGGAACATGCTACTCTTGGGCTTCACTTCTGCTTCCCTTCCTTCATGCAGGTTACTCTAGAGTAGTGTGTCCATGTGCATTGCTCATTGTGCACTGCCTTTGTGCATTGGGCAGTGAAGTGATAGCTATGCTCATTCACCATTTCTCAAATGTTGTACTACAGTGGTATTCATTACAGTAGCACCCCTGCATCTGCTGATTCGCCAACTGCGGATTCAATTATCCACAGTTGGCGATGGAGGGGGGAGGAGGGATCTCACCTCCCTGTCCCTTCCCCTGGGGGGGCTCCTGTCACCACAGCGGCGATTGCGAGGGGAAGGGGAGGCAAGATCGGAGCCATGGCAGAGCCATGGCGGGGGGGGGAAGAGGATGGAGGAGTGAACTGAAACCCATTCCCCCCATAATCACTGCTGCAGTGGGGCCATGGTGGCATGAAGGGGCAGGGGAATGAGCTTGTTCCCCTTCTCCCTTTGCCCCTACCATGGCCCCTCCGCACTGGTGATCACGGGACGGGAGGTGAGTTCACTCCTCCGTCCCCTTCACCCCCACCATGGCCCTACTGCAGTGGCAATAGCAGGGGCGAAGGGGGGGGGGAGATTGCTTCTCCACCCTTTTTGCCACCACCATGGCTCCACTGCAGCAGTGATCACAGGGGTGAAGGGGAGGGGGTGGGATCGCCTCCTTCCCTTCCCCCTCGCCCCCCCCCACAATCACTGCTGCGGAGACAGGAGCCCTCCCAGAGGAAGGGATAGAGCGATCTCGCCCCCTCTTCTGTGGTGGGGGCAAAGGGGGAAGGGAGAGGAGGAATGAACTCACCCCCCTTTCCACAGGATAGCGCTTGCTATTATCCGCAGAATTCGCCATCAGCGGGAGGCCCTGCAACCAATCCCCCGCAGATACGGGGGTGCTAATGTATTGGGACTGCATAGTGCTAACACAGAGAAACTCCACTGGCAGATGTTTATGCTATGCAAAGTTGATGTGGGAACTTGGCCAATAATTCCTGCCCAAGTTATGAAGGAGATGGTGGTGATGCTGCCCACAGTAGACTCAAGGGAAGAAAACTGGACCCTGCATTCTCCTCCCCCAAAATGACCAACCCTGTCTTCCTCTTAGTAAGCCACAGAAAAACCCTTAAACATTCTGTGAGATGAACTTCCTTGGGAATAATACTAAGTAGAATTTATTTCTTGATAATTAGGCTATCAGGGAGTTTAGAGATTTATTTTAAACAAAGGATTCCTTAAAAAGCCAAAAAAGGACTACAGTTGTCCCTCCATATCCACGGATTGGGTATCCACGGATTTAAACATTCACGGCTTGAAAATATCCTTTAAAAAATATTAATCCAGAAAGCAAAACTTGATTTTGCCACCATAGATAAGGGACACCATTTTGCTATGCCATTGCATATAATGGGACTTGAGTATTCACGGATTTTGGTATCCACGGGGGGTCCTGTAACTAAACCCCAGCGAATACGAAGGGACAACTGTATTCAGTACTGATAGCTGTTGTTTTCATCCCTAGCAGCTACCTGCAGGAACACAGGAAATTTCCTGCAAGAAACTACATCCCTTTATCCAAATTTGAGATCTGCCACGTGTTTTCAAAGAAATTATATGTTTTAATCCCCGGTGTTCTTACTGTATGAAAATGGGCACATTTAAACCCCCCTTTCCATAGCTACAATCCCTTATAGTTACAAGACCTGGATTCAAAACAGAAGCGAGATTAATGAAAGAATGCCAGGACCCCACATTGCCTGATAGGCTGTAGAACTTTTGGGGGGCAACTCAACAGAAGAGTAAAAGAAGGATTATAATTTATTTAATAGGAATCAGGAAAGAAAGAGGAAAATCCTGCAGAATGATTGTTTCTGTCCTGAAGAGTTTCACTGTATTTTTTTTTAATCAAAAAAGAAAACTGTTTACATTTGAACTGAATATTTTTATTTGAATAGAATTCACCACATGTTACATATTGGTATATTAAAAAAATCCTTAACATATTGAATGAGAAGCTTATCAAAACATTGAAAAACAAGGTAGAACAGTGATGGCTTCCATAGTCAACAGGCACAGGGAGGGCCACAAACCCAGATCCTGGGACAAAAAAGGCAACACTCATACAAACAGGGGATAATCCAAATCTGCTGTCAGTATTGGTAAGGCAGGCAGTGGCTACAGAAGTCTAGATAAGAATATATATCTCTGCCATATCAAGCTTGCAAGTCATACTAGCTGGTCTGTAGAATGCTGAATTGTTTGCATGTGAAAGAGCCCAGCAGAAGAAACTGTTGTCAGTGCTGAACATGACTATAATGCCAGGGAGAAGATCCTGGATGCAGGATTAATTTCCTATTGATCCAGCTCTAGTTACTGACGTTGCTTCACCATCTCCTTGAGTTGTTCAGCGAAGGCAACTGCAGCGATGTATATCAGGACAATGGAAATCACTGTGAAAATGAGGCTTACTACCAGAGCAGTGATATTCAGGCATTTGGCTGTCTTGCCATAGCTAGCTGCACCATCAGAATCTCCAACAACTTTACGGTCTCTTGACTGAAGGAAAGAGAATTTGTTTCAAAAGTTAGAATTGGGAGTGGAAACATCTAACACTAAATTAGCTAACACACATTGGAAACTGTTTAATGCAGTGTAGATGTGTAAATAGCTATTGCTTAAAACTATTTGTAAGCCACTCTGATAGCCTTGTGGCTGAAGAGTGGGGTATAAATAACTAAATAAATTTTAAAAAATTAAAAAAAATCTTTGTACAATTGCTTAAGTGGACCCTTCACAGCTGTACATCAAACCCAAAGTTTCTTGTACAGTGTTCTTAGTGATCAAAGGCCTGTGCAAAATGAAAATGCATGCTCTCCTAATCAGTTGCATCCTATTCTATCCAGCCTTAGTTTCAGCTTTCTTCTTTTATATTTTTTACAATAATAACTACAGTATTACCCTTTCCCACCAAATCTGCCCAATGCAAGTGCCACTTTATTTTATTACCTCTCCTTCTGAAGTTTCTTATCTGCTTCCTATCAAATGCATGCCATTTCACCATCTCTACTACAACTCCTTTTGTCAAATACTCAAGAATTATAGTTGTCCCTCCACATTCACGGATTTGGCATTCACGGTTTTAAGTATTCACGGCTTGAAAATATTCTTAAAAAAACAATAATCCAAAAAGCAAACCTTGATTTTGCCATCTTATATAAGGGACACCATTTTGCTATGCCATTGCATATAATGGGACTTGAGTATTCACGGATTTGGGTATTCAACCAAACCCCAGCGAATATGAAGGGACAACTGTATTAAGCAATTATATTCTGAAACTCATGCTTTTCAAGGCCAAGGGGGAATATAAAGATCAAATAGTGTTGTCTAGACATCCAGTAATTCTTACTTTGCCCTTAAGAGGTTTCAAACAAAACAAGCCATGGACCTTTGAACACACAACACATTTTTCTTCATGTTTTAGCAGAAGATTAATATAAAATGACCCTCTGTGTTAGTCAAGGTTTCTGTGCAGATTAAAGAATTCATCCATATTTCAAAGTACAAGCAAAACAAAGCAAAAAAGCAGAGCATGTTTTGGCAGGGATTACAAAATGTATATTATTTGGGCCCCATATAGGGAGCAAGGGATATAAACTTAATTTAATAAAAATAAATAAAATAATTCACCACCCATCCTGTATACTGGAGATGATCAGGCACACAGGATGATCAGGCCACATGCTAAAAGGAGAGACCATAACCCACCTCACCTTCAGGCACATACTAACAACCAGTGGGTGCAGGGATACTCCTTCCTTCTGTAGCAGCCTGCCTGACTTTCCTGCTTATTATTCTATCTATCCATTGTACAGGATGGGTGGTGAATTATACTATTTTAATGTTTGCCATAACAGGCTCTGATTCTTGTTTTGTTTATACTTCCATATGTGCTCTAAAGAAGCATATTAGTCCTAGACAGCCATCTCTTCTGTGCCAGGAGTGCACTATGGTCTCCAGCCAGTTCACTCCTGGCACAGAAGAGATGGCTGGCTGGGACTAATATGCTTCTTTAGAGCACATATTGAAGTATAAACAAAACAAGTAAGAATCAGAGCCTGTTATGGCAAACATTAAAACAGTATAATTCACCACCCATCCTGTACAATGGATAGATAGAATAATAAGCAGGAAAGTCAGGCAGGCTGCTACAGAAGGAGGAGTATCCCTGCACCCACACTCCTTCAATCATATGCCACCATGCTAAGAGCTCCAGTCAGTTCAGTCTGGGCATAGAAGATACGGACAGCTGAGACTAACCCAACTGGCATAAGATTTTCATTTCTTCAGACTTGTTACATTGGAAGGTGGAGACCTTCACCCCAGACCTTTAAAAATCTTAATGCAGAATCAAGGAGGAGAATACAAAAAGAAGATGGTAAGAAGAAAGCCTGATGCAACTTCTGTTTTCTCCTGAAAATGTACTCCAGATCTCCACCTGGGAAAGTCAGGTCAGTCTTCTGCAGCTCTCCTCCTCTCACCAAGGGAGCTCTCTAGCACAGTATACTATCCCTCCCGACTCTGTCACTAGAAAGGAAGATGGGACCAATTGCCAAGTGAGCCACTTCTTGGCACCAACAGTAGTTATAGAGGCAATGCAGACCAGGGCTGTTTTTCAGCCTTCTCCCTTCCTTCACTCTTCCCTTGTGCCAACCTCTAGCCTAAATTGACCAGACTGTAGGGGTATGAGGAGAGTATGAAGAGTGATGGCTTACTGCAGTGCAGAACATCTAGAGAGCAAGAGGTTGGGGAAGGCAGATCTAAACAAAGTTCCTAACTGATCTAAGCACACATCAGGAGCACCATTTTGCTTCAGAGTTCACGTGTCACCTTTAAGCTATGCATTTCTATCTTTTCCTCATATTCCCTCCCTATGCAGCAGGCACTATTTCATGTGTAAAAGGCAGTACTGTACTTGAGCAAGATCAGGATAAAAATGGCACATTTCATTCAGAGATGGCATGATTAAAATTATCGGTCCATTTTAGGTGAGTCACTTCTTGTGGTATTTTGCCATAAACTGACAGGTGACTTGAAGGCAGACATGTAGTACACATTTGAATGAAGGATCCTGAAGGACACTAGGACAGGATATGGAGAGGTTTTTCTTACACGTGGATGGATATTCAAGTTGAATTTTATACCTGAAGGTAGCTTTATAATACTTTTGGATATATGGGTAAATCCAGAGTTGATTTGGTACAAGATTTTTAACAGATGTATAATGAGGGTGGGATGAGTCCTTCCTGAAACTTCATTTGCGAAGAAAAGCCAGAGAGAGAGAGAGAGAGAGAGAGAGAGAGAGAGAGAGAGAGAGAGATAATGAAGTTTGCCTTAACATCTTAAACAGTGGCGGGGGGGGGGTTTAATATGACCCTTCAGTCTGATAATATTTAACAATATGGTGAACAAGATTTACAGTTAAGACAGATAAAGATTTTTAAAAAACCAATAAAGGAGCCATGCAATTAAGGCAAATATTTCATTATTCTGTTTACAAGAGCATGTGCCCTGATAAAAACAAGCCTGGATACTGTGCCATAGAAGCTTAGTTTGAAGTAGCCTTTCTCAACCTTTTTATCCTGGAGGAACCCTTGAAATAATTTTCATGTCTCAGGGAACCCCTGCATAAACATTATTCTATATGCTGCTATTGCTTTCCCCTCACAATCACAATCCCTTGAGGAACCCCTAGCAACCTTTTGGGGAACCAGTGCTGGAGAAACACTGGTTTGAAGCAACAGATTTACAGGTTGAGTCTCCCTTATCCTAAATGCTTGGGACCAGAGGTATTTTGGAATACTTGCATGCATATAAATTGAGATATCTTGGAGATGGGACCCAAGTCTAAACACAAAATTCATTTTTGTTTCATATACAACCTTATACACAAAGCCTGGAGGTAATTTTATACATAATATTTTTAAAACTTTTATACCTGAAACAAAATTTGTGTACATTGAACCATCAGAAAGTGAAGGTGTCACTGTCTCAGCCACCCATGTGGACAATTTTGGATTTTGGAATATTTCAGATTTCAGAATACCAGATAAAGGAGAATCAACCTGAGATGAATTTTCAGATGAGCCCCTGAAGAAAGCTGGTTGAAATGCCTCTGGCGATGCACACCACTTATTTTTTGTTGTTTTGCAACCAGTTGTTTTGTTGTTTTGCAACCAGTGGTAAAGGCAGGCACTGCCTCTGAGTAACTATGGTGGAATGTCTCCCTGGAAAACCTTTGGAGAAACTGTGCTCCCAATTTCTCTACTGATAGATCGGGTGGACAATTGTGAGAGACGTCCTTCTACCCATGTAAGACACTGAGAGGGTAGGGACCATCTCAATTACTGAATTGTTGGGGGCGCCCTTCTCGACAGAAAACTGGGGTAAGAATTCTTTTAGTAAATAAATATACAGTATATACTATATATTCTTTGGAAAGGGAACAGAGATGGGCAGTCAATTGAGTGTTAGCTCATAGGTAAAGTTTTCCAGGTGAGGACTCAGACTTTCTTGAGAGCTACAGATAGCGCTGAAATTCCACAAACAACGCTTTCCCAGCATAATCAGCACGGAAGAAGCTACAGCTGTTGGGTTTCTACTTGTCTGCTGGTAAAGGCACAAAGTCGTCCTGAAAAGACGGGTGGTAGTAGGAGCGACCCTAAATACCCTAAAAGCACCAGGTCCCCTCTGCTCTTGGAAGTTAAGCAGGGTCAGCTCTGGTTAGTACTTGGATGGGAGACCGCCAAGGAATACCAGGTGCTGTAGGCTAGATTTCAGAGGAAGGAACTGGCAAAACCACCTCTGAGCATTCCTTGCCTTAGAAAGCCCTATGAAATGCATGGGGTGGTCATAAGCCAACAGGCGACTTGAAGGCACACGCTCCACTGTACACACCCAGCAGGGAGCCGAGGTCAGGATGGTGGGGGGGGGGTGGCTGTCGCTGAAGAGCAAGCAGGTCAAGGACCCCTCCAAGGAGTGAGCAAAGCGAGGCGTAGAGGCGGGAAACGGCCGG
The DNA here is from genome assembly GCA_030847615.1 of Gambelia wislizenii. Classification (NCBI taxonomy): domain Eukaryota; kingdom Metazoa; phylum Chordata; class Lepidosauria; order Squamata; family Crotaphytidae; genus Gambelia; species Gambelia wislizenii. The sequence continues at coordinate 345,477,837 of JAUMIR010000001.1, forward strand.
AGGCGAAAGGAGAGGCGGGCGATTAGCGGGACAGCTTGGGCGGCCTTGGTGGGCAGGCGGGCGGGCGAGCGCGCTCACCTTGATGGAGAAGACGAGGGCGGCGAAGCCCAGGCAGCAGCAGTTGAAGAAGGCGAAGTTGAACAGCGACCAGAGGATGAAGTCTTTATGCTGCTGGGCGGCGAGGCTCCTCGTCTGAGGAGAGAAAATGGGCTCCGAGTCCTTGCCGTAGCCGTCGTAGGGCTGCATGTTGAGGCAGACGGCGTGGCCGGAGGAGGGCTCCATGGCTCCTTGCGCTGCTTCCCAAGTGGAGGCCGCCGAGGGAGGCGGGAGTAGTTAAGCCCCCAAACCAAGACCTGGGGCGGGGGAGGGCGAGCGGGCCTCGCCCTCTGATTGGGCGGGAAGTGGGAAGGGACGGGGGAGCCTCTTCTTTCTCTCCGGAGAAACCGAGAGCCCGCCGGAGCTGAAGGCCGGGAAACGAAACTCAGAGGGGTGCGAGGAAGCGCTCGAGCGGCGCCCTTTTGTATTTTGAGGGAGAAACGAAACTGACGTTGGCCATTGCTACCTCTCTTCTTTGCCTCCTTTGCCCAAAATTCGAAATAGCTCAGTCAGTCGGTACATTTAATAAATAACTCAAGGTTTTAGTAAATATCACAAAAGGTGTTTTGACAGTCCGGTTTCCCGAATTCACTGGCCACTGTTTCTCGTTTCCTCCGCTCCAAACGCTACTTTTTGTTCGACGTGTGTGAATAAAGACCACAATAGCAAATAAGCAAGGGCCCACGCCAGTCCTATACGGAATCAGCAAGGACAGTGGCCTGTAAGGAAGGGCACAGACTGGCATCTCACCTCGCACTTCATTTGGGTCAGATGTCTCAGCGCAGGTGCCTCATGCCTTGGAATTGTCCACCTTTCTTTGTGGATTCTGGATTTTGTTTTGTTCATCCCAAAATAAGTTTGGGGTCGCTTCAAATCATACCTCCATACCTTCGGAAGATTTCCTTTTAGGAGGGCATGCAATTGCAAAGCTTTAGGCCCAGTCCTTTCTCTGGACACAAGAAACAGCCAGCAGTGTGTGTCTGGTAACTTTTCTGTTGCTAATGGAGTTGAAGTTTTATTACCTGCCTTTTATTGCCCTTTCCCCCTATTTCCCATATGGTCAAGAAGAGGAGTGGCTTCTGCCTGCATTGAGATCCCTCCCGACCATCTTCACTGACAACAGATGCAACCTCTGAGGCAAAATGCAGACCTGTGACTCTAACATCATCCTTTTTCATTTTCCTGCATAATTTTTAACATTGCCTAATGAAGGAGCCAGTGAAGCTTTGAAAGCTTGCATGATGTATTTGGTGCCTTTTGGGTGGCCAATAAAGGTATTGCTGTTTTGTGGATTTTGTTGTGTTTGTATCCTTTCTCCCCCCTTGCCCACTCTTCATATCATTACCTGAGCTGTGATTGGCTGGCTCTAACCAGGCTTGCCCGCCTTCTCTCTACACCTCCTCCCCAGCTTTCTACTCAATTTCTTGACTAGAGTGGCTCAATGAAAAAGAGGGCAGGCACCTGTGCCTGGCACAGATGTGTAAGATTCTTTCTTTTATACAACTAGGAAAGATGCAGGAGCCCTGTTCCTGTTTTCATCTAACCACGTTATTTGCTCATGACCCTCCTCAGTTTGCTTTTTGTGAAAAGGATGTTTGGGCAGAAAAGCTGGGGTTCACAAAGGAGAATGCTTTTGTGTTTGGGGGCTTATACTCCACCTCTACCTTGCACTTAGTTTCTTGGATGGTGTGCTTTTCTTTTAGCTTCATTAGGTAGTGGCTTCCACATCAGTAAGGTATAGAATTTGCTCCAGGTTTTAGTTAAAAGTTTTAAAAGGTGCTGAGCTCATTTGGAAGATGGGGTTCAGGACCTTGGACTACTTTATTGTCTGGACCCAAAGCCTGGAATGGATTCACTTCCCCACTGACACATCTGCTACTGGCCTTATTCACTTATCTTTATTTATTTACAATACAGGGCAAACTCCATATCCACAGATTCGGTATCCACAGTTTCACTCATCCACATCCAAAAATATGTTCTCTAGGCATTTCTAGGTCCTCCAGTGTGAATCTGTGGTCAACTTCCAGCATTTAGTCTAATTGAAAATAGTAGGGTTCTCTATTATCCATGGTTTCAGGTATCTATGAGGGGTCTTAGAATTTATCCTCCACAGATATGTGTGTTGACCTGTATTTTAAATACATGAGTATTTTGTGACTGGCCATACTTGACATGACAGCCATTTTATGAAAGCAACCACAACATTCTTCCAAAATCCCAGTTGTGTCAACTAGACACCAAATGATGGGCTATCAATAACTACTAAACATGACATTGAAATACTCGCTCTATTTTAGAGGCATTATGACTGTTAATATAAGTTCTTGGGGATAATGATTGGGAGGGTGCTACTGGAACCTTGCGTGCTTCTAGGCTTCCTAGAGGAACATGGTGACAACTGTGTTACCATAATACTGGCAGATGATCTAATCCAATGCAGTACCTATTGTGACCTTAGTGTGGAAGGGTCACATTTGTAATTTCCTGTAGCCTTCACAGAGTCCTACTTCACTGCCTTATCATGGTGTAGAGGTGACCATGTCTTTTCCAAGACTTTGCCAGCAAAATATAATGTCTGGTAAGTTCTACCAGGGTGGTCATATATTGAGTACAGCTCCAGAGATGGACTGTGTACCAGTTATCTGACCAGTACAGCTAAGCACAGAGAGGCTGATTAACTGAAGTATGGCCACTGGGTGTCCCACCAGCTATAGCAACTATTAAGAGAATAGCTGTGATCTGTGGAGTGACTACCTATATTGATGAAAGCACAAATCTTCAAGGTATCTCTATGGATGTCTTCCCTTTTCAGTTTAATACTGCATAGCGGCAATTTAACATCATTTACAATATTCCTCTACAATATTTCTGTAAAGAAGTATTTTCAACATCTTGTAAGACAGAATTAAAAAGCATTTCAAAACTCATACAAAAGGTGACATATAAAACCAGTATAATATAGCATTACAACTGAGCTCTGCAACAGCTGCCGAGCTGTTTGGGCTGGAAGTCAACCTGAAGAAAACAGAAGTTCTCTACCAGCCTGCACCATAGGATGAATCCTGTAAGCAAAGCTTGCACCCTAATTCTAATGCAGCCCACTTCTGGAAAGTTAGCATTGGCTATAGGCCTCAGAAACTGGCCAACTTGGTTCATTACTGTGCCCTTGTACAAGGGAAAAGACTTGATGGTCTCAGAAAAGGTCATTTCTGGTTTTTCCCTGGAAAGGAAGGCCTGAGGCTGAGAAGCCAAAAGGAGACACATTCCACATAAATGGGAGATTAATGGATGGAGAAACCCTTTTGTGCTTGCTGATTGTGAAATTTCCTCTCCTCAGCTCCCAACCTAAAAGAAGTTGCTCAAAGCTGTTAAAATCCAATCATTGGACATTAAGAAACACATTTAGCATCTTCCTCACCTTTTGTCAAGACCAGGAAACAATTGTGCAATCCATGAAGGCTCATGGAATTCATTGTTTAACCCATGAAGCAACCAATCCCCTCAGGAGTATTGGGAGGTATAAAAGACGCCCCAAATTTTGCCTCAGTTGCGCACAGCCAATAACAGGGGGACACTCTGCTGCTCTGTGTTAGCCAACCCAGGTTCCTCCATCCACTCTGCCAGATTGACTACAGGACAGGTCTGTATCACCTCAACAGAACCCTCTTGCAACCCTCTATCCAAGTTTTCCTACTGTTTCTTTCTATAGCCTTGAGTGAATGCTTCTTCTGGGTGAATGTGTGTATGTTTGGTGTTATTTTTGAACTCCTTAAGAAAAAAAAAACATACTTAGTTTTAAATCTGTATGTATTCCATCTAGACGAGTACTGGTATAATTGGTTTTCAGATTCCCTTGTTACCCCCTCTTTTGCATAGCTAAGTTGAGTTGCTGCTAATTTCCCCAACATATTAGAAACTCGATATTTTCTTGGAATTTTCCAAGGAGCATTTTGGGTAACAATACCACCATTCCCACATTGCCTTAGGCAAATCTGTGCTTAAGTCTGTTCAGCAGTTCACCTACCTGGGAAGCATCATCTCCTCAGATGCCGAGATTGAGAAAGAGATCAATCACAGATTAGCAAAGGCATATAGTGCATTTGGAAGACTTTACAATAGTCTGGAGTAACAAACACCTGAGGCGTAGCACAAAAATCAATGTGTATAGAGCCATCGTACTGTCTATTCTCCTTTATGGGTCTGAAACATGGGTCACCTATCGCCAACACTTACGACTCCTTGAACGTTTTCATCAGCGCTGTATACGCATAATCCTAAATATACACTGGACTATGTGACGAATGTTGCTGTCCTTGAGCAAGCGGGGATCACCAGCATTGAGGCCATGATATTGAGAACACAGCTGCACTGGGCAGGGCACGTTTCTAGGATGGAGGACCATAATCTCCCAAAAATAGTACTCTACAATGAACTCGCCACGGGTCAGCATAAGAGGGGCACTCCAAAAAAGCGATACAAGGACTCCCTGAAACAACATCTCAGGCTTGGCCAAACTGATCACCAACAATGGTCCGCCATGGCCTCACATCGGGAGACATGGAGACGCACTATCCACAATGCTGCAGCCTTATTTGAGAGCTCACGCCGAACAAGTCTTGAAGAGAAACGACAACGCAGAAAGAATCACAACCCAGAAACATCACCCAAGGAGACCTTCTGTTGTGCTTTCTGCAACTGGACATGTTTATCTCGGATTGGCCTTTTAGTCATCAGCACGCTTTCAGAAAGCGCGGGATGAGTCCTTCCTGAATCTTCATTTGTGAAGAAAAGCCAGAGAGAGAGAGAGACAACTGAGCTCTAAAATTGGTATAAGTTCAAATTAATATTATATCAAATATGGGCTTATCTTTAGGAAAATTTAAAATAATCCACTAAAAACAAGTCCCTGAATATATCAGCAAGAAGTGTCAGTTGCTGCATTACTGCACACACTGGAGTTATACAAAAAGTCCAGTCTGTGTATACTTTTGTTATGTTACATTATTTGTGCATTTAAACCTTGAGAAGCAAATAGCATTTTCACTTGGGGTTGGGAATAACTTTAAATGTTTTTCCTCTTTGATCTGAAAAACAAGCAAAAGGGACATTTCAAAAACCTCAAGCATTGACACTGCTATCAGGAGTGGGAAAACAGCAAATAGATTTCTGCAGAAAAGGCATAAAACACAGTAGGACACACTTGTGCTTGTTATTACAAAGTTGTTTATGCAATATGGAAAGGCTGTACGATGCCTGGTCACTGATCTCATGCAAAAGCCTAGTTGGAAAACACAGAAAACAAGTGAATGGAAACAACTGAGAATAATTCTGTCAATATCACAATGAAAAACTGTATATTCTTTCAACTTCACTGAGCAGCAAAGCAACTGCTGCTGTCTCACCAGATGTATGCAGATGTGAACTTTGCCTTCAGAGCCATGAATAAAATGGGGTTGAACTTATAAAGAAACATAAGTTCTCTGTCACTTAACCGAGGACATTCTAAAACTCATAGGAAAAAATGGCAAAGATATTAATGGTTTAGATTTACAAACAATGTGCTTTCAGGATAAATTGTATGCAATGATCCTATATACTATAAAAAGTACTGCATTTCTACAGCAGTAAATAAATGCTTTAAAAAACTTGTTAAAAACAAGAAGAATGCAGGTTTCATTTGAATTATTGTGGTCACAGAAAAAAAGTGTCTAAAATAAAAGTCAGCTCAGCTGTGGCATCTTCTTGGCAATTTGGTTTATAGAATCAGCTAATTGGAGAACAAGAACTTTGTTGCATTTGCAGGTCCTCAGGCAGAAATAATAGGGAAACCATAAAAACCACCGTTTTAAACAGTAGCAAGTCACTGGGACTAGATAGCTTTTGCCCATCTAATATTAACTGCTCTTTAAGAAAAAGGTTTTACACAGGATCAAATGGATTTTTTTTATTTAAACAAAATTCACATCAGACTTCATATTGCTATATACTAAGTGTTACTGATACACATTGTAGAACAAGGTTATCAAAATACTTAAAACAAAAAAGCAGAAAACCAGTGACAATTTTTATGAGTAACAGGGATTTATGAGTAACAGGGATTGGCAGAGCCTGGTAGGGCACAGAAAGCATAGCTCATATACACAATATGCTGTTCAGTAAACATTTCAGACTGGATGGTCATCCAAATCTCCAGTCAGTATTATTAAATATGCCATGGCTATAGAGCTGTAGGAGTGAGGATATATTTCTGCAGTTCCAGAAGTGTATCTTGAATTAGATGCTCTGTAGAATCTTGCATTCCTTGCAAGTGAAGGGAAAAGGTAGGTACAACCACAGCACAAGGAAGAATATAATGCTGGGCAGAATCATTCCAGATGTATGATTTAGTTCCCATGGATAGGTTCATTGGTATTCGTATCATGGACATCATTCAATATGCTCTGGAATTTCTTATAGAAGAATGTCATACTGGTGACAAACAGGATGGTTAAAATAAGGAAGACCAGAACGGCCAGTATCAGCGCAACAACATTCAGGCACCTGGCTGTCTTGCCATGTTCAGCCGCATTTTCAGGATCTCCTGTAACTTTACAGTCCCTTGACTTAAGGGGAGAGGGGGAGAGAAAACAGTATTTTAAAAGAAAGAAAGAAAGAAAAAGAAAAGAAAAGTAGCAATAGAGATACCTTTGCCAGGCTTTGAACACCTAAATCTCAAACTGACTGTTCAAAGCTATATCAGTAAGCAAGGGGATCTTGCAGCACCTTTGATGCTACTTCCTCAGAAGCATGGGAAGTAGACCAAGGACATTATCAGATGGGGGCAGGGAGCATCCCTGTCTCGCTATATTCTCTCCCAGCCCTCTCCCGTCCCATCCCAGCACAATAACCCCACGTTTCAGACCTACCTTTTTGCATGACCGCCCCCTCCCCTCAGCAGCCCAGGAGTGAATGGAGCTCAAACAGAGCCCCATTCACTTCCTAGTTTGAGTTCCCAGCCGTTCTCGCAAGAGAACAAGCATGTGGGAAATTAAAAAATAAAAAGCAAAAGAAACTTTAAAAAGTGACATCAAGCACAAAAACACAGTTAAAAAAATACAAGTAATCCAGGGAGGGTACAAAAAAGTGTGTCACTTACTTCCTTGTCCCAATTGCACCTGGAAATGTTTGGCACGGACCTCCCACTGTGGCTGGCATCACACTAGCATAATGGGGCACCTTTTTGCTTGCCTGTTGTTCCGTGACAGGAACGGAATGGGCAATCTATTCATGGAAGAAGAAATGAGGGCAGCACGGAACCAGCACAGGGGCATAACAGGACAAGGATGACGTCTGAAAGGTAAGCCCTTTGGCGATCTCCTGGCATTTGTGTAACGCCAAATTAAGGGTGTCTGATAATCTCCCAAGTCTGTGAAAGCTTATACTACAATTTCTTTCTCTCAGTTAGGACTTTTTCGGACAAGTAAAATGCAACGGAAGCAGCCTCGCCATGTTGCAAGACTGCTGCGCTGCAGGGCGTCCCTTTTGGATGATGCCCGTCCCTGCCGGTACTGTTGCGGTACCGTAGGGACATTTGAGTGTAATATTTTGGTGATTTTTACTCACGAAAGTTTATCAAAGGTATTACAAGATCTCCTTGTTTACTGATATTCCAGACTAACACAGCTATGTCTTTGTATTAAAAACTATGTTACTATGGTCTTCTGTAAATTCATCCATAATGCAAGCTATAAACAAAAAAGCAAGAGGCAGAGCCTGTTATGACAAGCATTAAAATATACATAGTTCACCACCCATCCTGTACAGTGGATACACAGAATAACAAATAGGAAAATCAGGCAAACTGCTACAGAAGCACATACTAAGATCACTACTAAGTCATTTGAACCTGGACACAGAAGAAATAGATGGTTCAGACCAACCCAACTGGCATAAGAGTTTCACCTCATTACATTGGAAGGTGAAGATGGTCACATCAGCACTTTAAAAATCTTGATATAGTGTCAGGATGGAGAATACAAAGAAGGAACAATGAACAGAAGGCCCAATACAATTTCTGCAATGCACTCCAGATGTCTCCTGTAGGAAAGTCAAGTCAATCCTCCACAGCTCTCCTCCTCTTACCAAGGGGAACTCTCTAATAGAAAATCCCTCCCAGGTCTAGAAAAGAGAATGATCCTGATGGCCAAGTGAGCCTCCTTTCTGGCATTGCCAGCAACTACAGAGGGAATATGAGACAGGGTTGTTTTTTGTCCTCTCCTCTCCCCGCTCCCTTTGCTTGTGCTAAACTTTAGCCTGGATTCACCAGAAGTGGTGGCTTATGGGTGGGAGATTTTGCCTCACAGCAAGAGGGCTGGACTTAGAAAGAGTCAAATGTCCAGAGTAAGTCCAAGCTTAACTTTTTTTTTTTGAGGGGGGGGGGAAATGAGGTCTTTTAGCATGTGGAACATTAGATATTCCAATTATATTAAGGGCTTCCATCTTTTATTATTTCTGTAGTATGTGGGGAAATAATCATTGTAATGTAAAAGCAATCTTGTGTACCTCATTCACAATCTTAGATAAGTCTAGGGTTTTTCCCTGTATGCATCTGTTTTCCCAAAATTCCCTTTCTCTTATTTCACTGGGCACTTCCAGCCAACTGGAAGTGCTGGGTCATTCAACACATGACCTAATTTGAATTTTATTGCTTTTGTGTAAGTTCTCTTCTGAATCTGACTCTCCATGAGGATGGATGTATCTTAGCCATCTTAAGCTTTCCTGTAACCATGCTATGATGATCGGAACCCAGCCCACCGCTGTAGGCTGAGTGAGTTTTACTACCTAAATACCTTTAGTTAGGGACCTTTTCTTAAGTCTGTTTTTAGTATGTAGATTGAGATTGAAATACCTTCAGTAAACTTTGTTTTGCATTTTAAACTGACTCCTTTGTTTTGTAATGAGTCTAATTTAACTGGGAGGATCCCAGATCTCTTGAATACACTTTTAAATGATAATTGAGCTTACACATCTGCATCTTAAGCACACTCTGCATGAAGAATGAAGTCAAAAGTGACTGAATGATTTTAATTTTTTTAAAGAAATAATTCTTGTTGTTTTTCTTTTAAAGGACTAGATCCTGGAATTTTTAATACAATTTTATTTTTAGACTCATTACCTTCCCACAATTTCATAACATTTAGAAGTGTACACTATGCCCATCTGCTTGCAACTGAGGTACTAAAGATCTGCTAACTCCCCAAATTGCAAAATCCACCATCAACCAATAACTTTATCAGGATGAGCCAAACCCATAAATCTGTGATCAAATTTCTGAGTTATTTAGAATTCTTCATCAGGTTGGACAGTAGATGTGAAAGCACCAAGTATGGATTCAGCCAGTCTTAAGGCTACAGGAGGATGTATCAGAATTTATTAGGTTCTGCTGGAATCCTGTTCATGAGGCCACATGGCATAGTGATTTGAGTGTTGGACTATGAAGCAGTTTTGCTTCTAACAGAGCTTGGTTCTCACAGGGAAGCCACAACTAAGTGAGATGGGTGAGAACAGGATTTTGGGAGTCAACTGTGGATCTCCCTTCCATGGGAAGTCATGCTGGTTCCATTGAGCTTCCACACAACTGTATTATTCTATATGAGTTTTCAAACAGGTTATTAAAATTGGCATTAATAGGTTTTTAAAATCATTTTTATCTGTTTTTTTGTACACCACTTTCAGAGCCCTGGTTGGCAGAGAAGCAACTGATAAAATACTAACTAGGGCTGCCCATTGAAAACTGGAGAGGGGACCCTCTGCCTTTAAGGGTTGTGTGGAAGAGTAAATTCCAGTGCCTGTTACTTGTTACTGGGTTGCATGAGAGGCAACACCTTCTGAAATTCCCTCTTCTCCCCAACTATTCAAGTACAGGAACCCTCTCTAGTTTTCAGTCTGGCAACCCTAATCAATAGAAGTACTGTATGTCCCTCAAGTTGGTGTGGAGTATCAACACTTGTTCAGGTAGGGGGAATTTAACAGATGAAGCTTCTTCCAGCATTGAGGCAAAGTGTGTGTGTGTGTTGTATTTGTTGGGTTATCTAATGCTTGTTGGAATGACAAACTGAGGAAAACCATAGTGGCCGCCTGGGAACAGGGTGGACCTGGGACTTAAAAAGGAGGAAAGTGTCTCTAGGATTTGACTACAAGGTGGAAGGAAAAGGCAGCTTAGGCCACAACAGCAAGAGAACCCTTCAGGCTAAAACTCAGTTTGCCACAGCAAAGAAGCCACAGCTCCTCAGGACCCTAAAGAGCCAGGGAGAAGGGGATGGGGGCAAAGAAGAAGCTTAGGATATTATTTAGGATATAATAAGTTTAGGACAACTAGAGATACAAGCCAGGTTGAAACGGGAGTATTTGCCTGGCTCCTTCCTATGGAATTCTGGGATTTGTCGTTTGGTGAGGCACCAACGCTCTTTGGCAGAGAAGGCGAAAGCCCTTGTAAAACTACACATCCCAGAATGGCATAAGAAGGCGCCATGCAAACAATCCAGTTTCCAAACTGGATTGTTTGGGTAGTGTGGATCCCCCTTCAGATCGCAGAGAGAGGGCAGAACCCAAACCCAGCAAGGGCTTCCCCGCGCTCACCTTGATGGAGAAGACCAGGGCGACCAAGCCCAGGCAGCAGCAGTTGGCGTAGGAGAAGGTAAGCAAGGACCAGATCAGGTAGTCTCGGGGCGCCTTGCGGGTGACGGCCTTCATCGGGAAAGGGTAGTAAGGCTCGTCCCGCCCCCTGCCCTCGTACGGCTGCATCCTGACCAGGGGGAACCGTCCGCGGAACGCCAGGCAGCAGCAACCGAACCAAACGGGCGCCCAACCGGGCCGGGCCGCGAGGGAGCCGCTCTCCGGAGCCCCGCCGCCGAGCCCCGGGGAAGGGGCCCGCCCGTCGGTTTCAAGGCGGGGAGGAGATCCGGGTAGGTGGCCCTGAGGCGGCCCCCTTCGAAAAGGGTTAACTAACTTTGGCTGCCTTGGGGCCTAGTGTAGTAAACAACACATTAGCTAACTAAACACACATTGGAAACCGCTCCGTCCAGTGCTATTGCTGAACAATGTGTAAGCCCCTCTCTCTGAGAGCCTTTGGGGCTGAAGAGCGGAGTAGAAAGACCTCAAACAAACAAACAAACAAGAGAAAATTTATGCCCGGATGTTTATACTTTATCGTCAGCTCTGTGCAAGCTTATGCCCATTGTAAAAAGTGCAGGCGTCGTTCGGGTTGCCAGAGAGAAAACTGGAGGGGGATCCTGTCCTTTTAATGATTGTGTAGAAGAGGGAATTTCCACAGGGGTTGGTTGTTACCCTACATGAGAAGCAACACCTGCTGAAAATCCCTTTTCTATACAACTATTAAACCTACAAGAGCCCTCTCTAGTTTGCGCTCTGGCAACCCAAGTTAACATTTTCTTGTCCCATTTCACTTTGATTCCACCCCCTTGGCTATGTTGCTGTGTGTCGATAGATCCCTGAGGCTTGAGTGCTTTGCTCCATGCATTTAAAAAAGTAACCAAGTCGCTTCTGGCTGGTTTTTCAATAAATGGGAAAAAAAAAACTCATACTAAAACAAATCTGTTAGTCTTAAAGGTGCCACAAAGAAATGCAATTTGTCTAATTGGTGGTGAGCATTACTCCAAATGTTAAAGGAACTGCCAAAATGAGAGACCTAATTTGGGATTAAGGTACAGCAGTTTGTGTAACTCCTTTCATGTCAAAGTTGGCACTAAACCCTGGAGTGGGATCACCAATCCACCGACATGGAAGCCAAGAGCAGCCTCGTAGTAGTCATTCCTCAGACTGCTTTTGGCTTTTCCTTTAAAAACATTTAATGCATTAAAAGTGTAGAAAAATTTTTTAGAAGACAGAGATTGGCATTTCATTGCAAAAAACAAAGTTGTATAGTTAGACTAAAAGTCTAAAAGAAACTTTCAGTAGTGGGAAATAGGAATTTCATTTCATTGTTTAAAAAATCTGCAATGTTTTATCCTGCATTAAAGTCCAAAAAGAAACTCCAAAGAGGATGCTGTATACAAAAACAAATACTGTACACTGATGTTGTTAAGGTGGAAGTAAAAAACTATCAGCAATAAAAATGCCAACATATCAGTAACATTTAACTTCAAAGAAGTATCCTGAGGCTGTTTACAGGTGAGTACTGGCTCTGCCCTCAAAGCTTTGGAAAGGTACTTGGGGGGGGGGGTTGGACTATGCCTAGAAGGAGGATTCCAGGAGATATAGTTAAAAAAACACTAGTTTGTTTTTAGTTCTGCAGAGAATGATCACACGACCATTGCATAGACCCCTCATCTATACTACCTCAAACAAGAAGCAGACCTGTGATTCTAACAAGGTCACTTTTATCCTCCTGTGTGATTTTTTTAAAAAAACATCTTTGTCTAACAAATGCAGTCATCCCTTCACATTCGCTGGGGTTTGGTTCCAGGACATCCCGTGAATACCCAAATCCGTGAATACTCAAGTCCATGATATGGAATGGTATAGCAAAATGATGTCCCTTATATAAGATGGCAAAATCAAGGTTTGCTTTTTGGATTATTATTTTTTAAAGAATATTTTCATGACGTGAATACTTAAAACCGTGAATGCCAAATCCGTGAGTGTGGAGGGACAACTGTAAGCTAGTGGACTTGAAAGCTAGAATGGTGAATGTTGCATCTTTTAAGCTGACCTAATTAAGCCATCAACTCAATGTGTACTTTGAATCTAGTGAGAGAATAATAATGGGTTCTAGCTGCCAGGCTTGATCTAAGGGAGCAACAACCTCAGCAGTTTACTATGGGTCTTACCACAGTGCTCCTTTATATCACGTTACTCTGATTGAAATCCACTCCAGCTGATCTTGTGAGGGTAGCTGAATGTTGATGCTCTCTATGGCATGCATACTACATTTCCACTTTAACTGCGTCGTTTACACAGTTTATACACAATTTTTTCTTCCAGGGTAATTGTGCCATTGCCGCCTCCTGTACCCTGCCCGTCAATTCACAATTGGATTATTATTATTATTATTATTATTAAAAATGGGTAGCTATAATAGCACAGTAGCATCATAGCATCATGACTTGGCCACACCCATACCACAGCTACTAATGGATCTTTCACGGAAGAAAGCACTATGGGACGTCTGCAGCCAAACTAGTTACTGAATTATAGTGGGAAAGGGTGGGATCATTAATGGATTGTTTCCAGCATCAAAAAAAGCACATTTACAATGACCCTACAATGCAATAATGCCTGGAGAGCAACAACAACAACAACATTTTGATTATATGTATTTGTCAGTTTGCTTTATATTATATTGTATTTTTTGTATTTTATCTGGATAATTTGTTGTATAATTGGAGTGGATTTCAAGCAGAATGACATGGCATAAAGGAGTGGTGCAGTAAGGCCCATAGTGAACATAATGCAATATTGTCATTAGAGCTGCAAAACAGTATCCTAATCCTAAACCTGCTCAGTCTAGAAGGGGAAGGATAAAATAAATCCCAACTAAACTGTTGTTAAGTGCCTTCCAGTCAACCTTGACTTATGGCGATCCTATGAATGAGGCATCTCCAAGACACTCTATCCTCAACAACCCTGCTCAGGTGTTGCAGACTCATTGTTGTGTCTTTAATGATTGAGCCTACCCATATGTAATGCAGTCTTCCTCTTTTCCTGCTGCCTTCTACCTTATCAAGTATTATTGTCTTTTCTACCGAGTCTTGTCTTGTGATATGGCCAAAGTACAACTGTCTCAGTTCAGTCATCTTGGCTTCTAGGAAGAGTTGATGCTTGATTAGAACTCTTCTCCAGCACCACATCTCAAATGAGTTTATTTTCTTCCTAATAGCTTTTTTACTGTCTAGCTCTCACAACCACATATAGTGATGGGGAATACAATGACACGGACAATCCTAACTTTAGTATTCAGTGATCTATCTTTACACTTCAGGATCTTGTCTAGTTCTTTCACAGCTGCCCTTCCAAATCCTAGTCTTCTTCTGATTTCTTGACTGCAATCTCCATTCTGAACAATTATTGAGCCAAGGTATATACAATCTTTTAACTATTTCAATTTTTTTCATTGTCTACTTTAAAACTATGTCATTATTTGTGTTTTCTTAATGTTTAGCAATAAACCTGCCTTAGCATTTTCTTCCTTGATTTTCTTCAGTGGTTGTTCCAAATCTTTGTTATTTTCTGCTAATAGTATGGTGTAATCTGCCTATCTTCAATTGTTGATTATCCTTCCTCCAATTTCACACTGCCTTCCTCCAAATCTAATCCTGCTCTCCTTATGATATTTTGGCATACAAATTGACAGATAGAGTGACAGAATGCAGCCTTGCCTGACCCCCATTCAGTTTCTCCATATTCTGTTCTAACGGTAGCCTCCTGTCCTGAGTACAGGTTAGGCATCACGACAATCAAATGTTGTGGCACACCTATATTCTTTTAAAAGCAATCCATAGCTTTTCGTGATCTATACAGTCAAAGTCTTTGCTATACAGTCGTCCCTTCACATTCATGGGGGTTAGGTTCCACGGACCCCCGCGAATGTGAAAAAACCATGCATATTGGTTGCCCCCCTCCCCCGCCAAAGCGACCACAGGGCCTCCAGAGGCCCCATGGTCATTTCCCCGGACTCCCCACTCCCTCCCAAGGCCTTCACAGGGCCTCCGGAGACCCTCCTGAAGCCCCATGGATGCCTCCCCGGCCCTCCCCCCTCCCACCCAGGGCCTTCATGGGGCCTACGGAGAGCTCCGTACGCCCCATGGAGGCCTCTGCGGCCCTCCCCCCCAGGGCCTTCATGGGGCCTTGCTAGGCCCCGTGGAGGCCTCCGCGGCCCTCCCCACTCCCCCCAAGGCCTTCACAGGGCCTTGCTAGGCCCCGTGGAGGCCTCGCAGCCCTCCCCACTCCCCCCCAAGGCCTTCACGGGGCCTCACTAGGCCCCGTGGAGGCCTCCGCGGCACTCCCCACTCCCCCCCAAGGCCTTCACAGGGCCTTGCGAGGCCCTGTGGAAGCCTCCGCAGCCCTCCCCCCTCCCCCCAAGGCCTTCACGGGGCCGCGCAAGGCTCCATGGATGCCTCTGCGGCCCTCCCCCCAGGGCCTTCACGGGGCCTCTGGAGGCCCCGTGTTGCGGATTTGGGAGGGCGGGGGGCCCTCCCAAAACCACAAATAATCAAAACCGCAAATGCCAAGTTCGCGAATGTGGAGGGGCAACTGTAGTCTATAAAGCACAGGCTGGGGGTTTGGGGTTTTTTATTTTTTAATTCTTTGATACACGCCATTATCCAACATATGTTTGCAATATGACCCCTAGTGCCTCTTCCTTCCTGAATCCCACTTGCACATATGGCATTTCTTGCTCCATATATGGTAGAAGTCTTTGTTATACAGGATTATAAAACAATGTTAAACTAAAATTCCAAAAGCTTTGGAAAATAAGAGTTTTCAATTGAGATTTAAAAGTAGCAAGGGAAGGAGCAGTCCATAAATGTTCACAAAGGTAATTCTAAGAGTATGAAGCAGCGGGATCACAGAATAGGAGTCATTGCTGAGTGTGCCACTGGGAATGAATGAATGGAGGACCTGTGACACTGTTTTGCACATTGTGTGTGCAGTGGTTCAGATGAGCATGCTGGGATAGTGTATGTCTTGAGAGCTGTGAGTTAAATGTGTGACTTCTTAACCACTTAGCACCTGGGTGTCTTTGCAGACAAAGTCTCTAACTGGTAGCCTGTGACAATGTTTCCATAGATGTTCATACAATCATAGAGTTGGAAGACACCACAAGGGCCATCTAGTCCAACCCCCTGCCTTGCAGGAATACACAATCAAAGCACTCCTGACAGATGACCATCCTGCCTCTGTTTAAAACCCCCCAAAGAAGGAGACCACCACACTACGAGGCAGTGTATTCCACTTCCAAACAGCTCTTACTGTCAGGAAGTTCTTCCTAATGTTTAGGTGGAATCTCTTTTTCTGTAGTTTGAGTCCATTGCTCTGTGTCCTAGTCTGTGGAGCAGCAGAAAACAAGCTTGCTCCAATATGACATCCTTTCAAATATTTAAACATGGCTATCATGTCCCCTCTTAACTTCCTCTTCTCCAGGCTAAACATACTCAACTCCCCAAGCCGCTTCTCATAGGGCATGGCTTCCTGACCTTTCACCATTTTGGTTGCCCTCCTCTGGACATGTTCCAACATGTCAATATCCTTCTGGAATTGTGGTGCTCAGAACTGGACACAGTATTCCAAGTGAGGTCTTACAAAAGCAGAACAAAGAGGTACTATTGTATCCCTCGATCTAGACACTATATTCCTATTGATGCAGCCTACAATCACATTGGGTTTTTTAGCTGCCATATCATACTGTTCATTCATGGTCAGCTTGTGGTCTACTAAGACTCATAGATCCCTTTCACTACTAAGACTCATAGATCCCAGTTGTCAAGTCAGGTGTCATCCATCTTATATCTCTTCATTTGATTTTTTTATCCTGCCTAAATGTAGTACCTTGCATTTTTCCTAGTTGAAATTCATTTTGTTAGTTTTGGCCCAGCTCTCCAATCTGTTAAAGTTATTTTGAATTCTGATCCTGTCCTCTAGGGTATTCGCTACCTCTCCTAATTTGGTGTCATCTGCAAATTTGATAAGCATGCCCTCTATTCCATCATTCAAGTCATTGATAAAGATGTTCAATAGCACTGGGCCCAGGACAGAACCCTGTGGCACCCCACTGGTCTCTCCAGGATGAAGAGGAGCCATTAGTGAGTACCCTTTGGATTCATCTGGTTAACCAATTACAAACACACCTAACAGTTGCATTGTCTAGCCCACATTTTACTAGCTTAATTGCAAGAATATCATTGGGTACTCGGTAGAAGGCCTTAGTGAAACCAAGATATGCTGCATCCACAGCATTCCCTTCATCTACCAAGCTTGTAACTCTATCAAAAAAAAAGAAAAAAAAAGAAATCAGATTAGTCTGGCATGACTTGTTTTTGAGAAACCCATGTTGACTTTTAATGACCATGGCATCCCTTTCTAAGTGCCTACAGATTGACTGTTTACTAATCTGCTCTAGAATCTTTCCTAGGATTGTTGTCAGGCTGACGGGGCGATAATTGTTTGGGTCATGCTTTTTCCTCTTTTTGAAGATGCCTTTCTTTTATCAATTAATGGTCCACTTGTATAGAGAGTGCACACTGTTAACTCCAGAAATTTGATGATTAAATAACCCTTGAAGAAGGCCAAATTGATGTTAAGACTGAAATGCATTGGGCTTTTTAATAAATAAAAGTTTGTGACCATGATATAGCATGTGGAGCTTTGTCTCCTTTTATTCCTCTGCCTCATTTAGATTAGCCAGGTATTTCTGTACTACATCTTTACCTATTCTTTGCTGCATTTCCCCTACTGCATCATCTGCTCCATTTTCCCAGGTTGGACACTGTTTTTCTTCTGGGGGAAGACTGAGGCAAAGAAGGTGTTGAGTAGTTCTACCTTTTTCTGTCCCCTGTTAGCATTTCACCATCTTCTCCATGCAGTGGCCTTACCATTTCCTTCTTCTTCCTTTTGCTATTGACATAACCAAAAAAATGTTGTTGAGGGATGGTCTGTAATTTGTCTACTGTTGTTGTTTAGGATGTGCTGGTTGTTTTTTTAGTAAGTTAAAATTTAAATAAATAATACAGTATTGTAATGTTACTATATATCTCCAGACCCTGCATGATGTTCATATAGGATTGTGCTGTAAGTCTAGAATACTGAATGTAACAAAATAGTGCCTACAGTACATATAATCTCTTCTAAACCTGCCCAGAAGCAGAGCTACAGAAATTGAACTTTGGCTACAAAAATACATGTGTTGTATTCAGTGGAATCAATAAGATTCCTGCTCTCAAAGGCAACACTTGTTCTCTGGGTTATGGGGAAAGCATGGGAAACCTAGAGACCTTCTTTCTGAGAAAGCAGATAGGCTGCCCTTTTGCATCTGAACTTATGACAACACCCTGTGTGGTATGTTTCAGACTTATTATTGTCAGTTTCAAGGGGTTACAGAAAAGGCGTCTTTGTTCATATATTAAGCTCTCTTCTGCATTGGCAGCAGATGTACAAGCTGCTCCCAAACTTCCTGTTATTGCTATTTGCTAGCCTGCTTTCATGGGAAACTTCTAAGAGGAAGCAAACAAAGGCCAATAATGATTCAACCCCCATTGCAAATCAGGTTTATTGTCAAAATTTACAGACTTTCAGCTGTTTGCAATGAACAAATCAAACAAAAGCAATTGAAATAGCTCAACACAACAAATGCTTCAAGTGGTATCCTCAAATTCAACTGAAAATGCAACTTATAATGACTTCTCCAATCTCAAAATTATTCCATCCCCTGAATAGAATCCCTCACAACTGCACAGATGTGCAAAACAGGTGTTGTCTTGAGCACACCTGATGTAATCAATCCAGGGCTTCATTAGTTGCACCAGGTGTGCTTGAGCTGGAACACATGAAATACCTGAACTGGATAAGAGTTTGTTGAGTGTCAAGTTTGACTGCATGTTAGAAATATGGCTAAGTTGAAAGAATGGTCCAGAAAGTTAAAAGAAGAGATCATTGCCCTTCACAAACAAGGAACAGGATACAAAAAGATAGCAAAGGCAAATGAATGTTCCTAGAGACACCATTTGAAGCATAGTTCGCAAGTTCAAAGTTAAAGGAACAGTGGTTATACTACCTGGATGGGGCAGAAAAAGGAAACTGTCAACTGTTGCAATCAGATTTCTGAGAAGGCAGGTTGAGAAAAACACTTGAGTGACTGCAAAAGACCTGCAGCAAGACTTGGTGGCAACAGACACTGAGGTTCCAGTGAGCACAGTAAGGTGCATACTAAATGCCGAAGGTTTCCATGCCAGAACTCCAAGACGTACACTACTACTGACCCAAAAGCACAAGAAAAGTTGGCTCCAGTATGCTCAAAATCATATAAATAAGCCACAGAGGTTTTGGGATTCTGTTCTATGGAGCAATGAAACAAAACTGGAACTTTTCAGCCTGATGGATCAGCGTTTTGTCTGGAAGAAGAAGAATGAAGCCTTTGCTGGAAAGCACACTCTGCCTACATTTAAGCATGGTGGTGGCTCAGTGATGCTCTGGGGCTGCTTTGCATCCTCTGGCACTAGAAACCTGCAGTGTGTGGAAGGCAAGATGGATCCATTGAAGTATCAGGAAATCCTAGGAGAAAATGTCATGCCATCTGTGAGGAAACTGAAGCTAGGACATCATTAACCCTTCCAACAGGATAGTGATTCCAAGCATACCTGAAATTCCACCAAACCTTGGTTGGAGAAGTCCAGGAACAGTCTACAGTGGCCCTCACAGTCAACTGGATTGAACACCATAGAAAATCTGTGGTGGAATTTGAAGAAGGCGGTTGCAGTACACAAACCCAAGAATATTACTGAACTGGAGGCCATTGCTCATGAGGAACGGCCTAAGATTCCTCAGGCTCGCTGCCAGAAGCTGTTGTCTGGCTATGCATCTCGTTTGCAGCAGGTCATAACAGCAAAAGGGTGCTCTACTAAGTACTAAAGATGCCATGAAGGGGCTGACTAATTTTGAGACTAGAGAAGTCATTATAAGTTGAATCTCTGAAGATGCCAGCCACAGATGCAGGCAAAATGTCAGAAATAAAGTCTTCCAGAACACGGCCTAACAGCATGAAAAAACCCCCCAAGGAAAATCATTATAAGTTGCATTTTCAGCTGAATTTCAATTGCTTTTGTTTGAGTTGTTCATTGCAAACAGCTGAAAGTCTATAAATTTTGACAATAAACCTGATTTGCAATGGGGGTTTGAATACTTTTGATTACAACTACAGACGTCCCTTCACATTTGCTAGGGTTTGGTCCCAGGACCCCCCGTGAATACCCAAATCCGTGAATACTCAAGTCCCATTATATACAATGGCATAGCAAAATGGTGTCCCTTATATAAGATGGCAAAATCAAGGTTTGCTTTTGGGGTTATTCTTTTTTTAAGAATATTTTTAAACTGTGAATACTTAAAACCATGAATGCCAAATCTGTGAATGTGGAGGGACAACTGTATATGTCTTTAAAGTTCACACCAGTGTTTCCAGAACACTAGGTATGGCATGTATGTTTCCTCAGGGACCCTGGTGGGCTGAGAAGCAGTAAATAAATGGAACCACCAAACATATAAACAAACATATGTACATTTGTGGTAAATACCTAGCCAGCAGAAAATAGGAAGAGAATACCAAATAGGCATAATGTGTAGAAGTGCTATAGTTAGAGAATTTGGCTCAGTTGCAACCTTCTTTTGTGTGAATCAGATGAGCTTTTTGTAAGTTGCCAGGGTGTAAATGGATATGTTTTCTTGTGCTTGGTAAATCTTTCTTTTGGGTTTGATCTAGTGGTCGGGACTATTTAGGCTTAGGAACAAATATTTTGTCAGTCAGATTGGCCACTGCATTGACAAGGTTGGCTGATTTTCTTTTTCACCACTTGGTTTCTTGGCTTACTTGTTTTCAGACCTTTTGCTGTGCAACACAGGCACTTCTCTGCAGTGTACTTTATATATGTTCCTGGCTCGATTGTGTATGTTGCTCTTTTAGGCCCTGTTGTTTAATCTAGCTTTGCACTATGAAGCTGTGCTTGGTGTCCTTTTCTGGTCCATTCTAACTTTGCTCTTCATCCTTCTAACCCATGATTTGTATGATTTATGAATTCACTTAGGACTGATTGAAACCCTACAGCATGATTACCCTCTCCGTGGGTCTGTGTCCCATACATTTTGAAATGGGCAAACAACATTTCTTGGTGGATGTCAAGGGGAGTTTTTTCTACCACCGTCACCTATTTTCCTTGATATTGCAATACCTGTCACACCCTCTTGGCCTCAGAGAAAGGCAATGGCAAACCTCTTCTGAAGAAATCCTGCCAATAAAACCCTATGACGGGTTCATCTTAGGCTTGTCATAAGTTGGAAATGACTTGAAGGTACACAACAACAACAACAACAATTTACATATACAGTCATATATTTTTTTGACATTGCATTCAACCACATTTGTGTTCTTTTTGCACAATATACTAGGTGCATAGCTGCAGTTCTTATGCTGGGCATGCTGTGGGGTCTGCTCCTGTCAGATATGACCTGATAGTCAGCTACGGGCTCACATAAGTCAGGAGGGGCAGCACTTTGACCTGCACAGACAATATTCTCAAAGGAGTTGAATGGAATAATGCACACAATAATGTACAGTTGTCCCTCTGTATCCACAGATTTGGTATCCACGAATTTAAGTAAAATATTGAAAATATTCTTGAAAATATTCTTTAAAAAATAATAATCCAAAAAGCAAACCTTGATTTTGCCATCTTATATAAGGGACACCATTTTGCTATGCCATTGCATATAATGGGACTTGGGTATTCACGGATTTTGGTATTCATGGGGGTCCTAAAACCAAACCTCAGTGAATAGGAAGGGACAACTGTATTCCATAATTGTTATGAATGAATTGTAACAAGCATGGGGGAAATCTAGTCAATATAAAGTATTCTTAAAATGCTATTAGTTTTAATGGAAGAGAGTTACATAAATTTCCCTTTAGTCTCATAATAAGAAACATACATAACTACAGTACTCACTATTATTTCACTTGTTTTCAAGCTGACCTTGAAATATATATACAGTACTTCCATAAGTAGAAATGGTATATGACAAAGTAAACTTGTTACAATCACTTGAATGTATCAGTCACATTCCTTGATGTTATGTACCTTTTTTGGCAGTAATTAATTTTAAAAGCCAAATTCTAAATAATGTTCTTTTGTCTGGGTCTTTCATCCTTTCATAGGTCAGTATTAGTAAAATGAGTTCCTAATTGTGGGGGCAATTAGCTAATACATATTGGAAACTGCTTGGAGAGTGCCTAGCCCACTATAAAAGTGGTATAGATGTGTAGGTGCTATTGCTTAACAATTTGTAAGCCACTCTCAGAGCCTTCATGGCTGAAAAGTGGGGTATAAGTACCTAAATGAATGAATGAAAAATAAATAAATAAATCTTTGTCTAATCCATCAACTTTAACATTATATATTTATTTAAATACATTAAATGTATATCTCTCTCTCTCTGGCTTTTCTTCGCAAACGAAGATTCAGGAAGGACTCATCCCGCGCCTTCTGCAAGCGCGCTGATGACTAAAAAGGCCAATCCGAGATAAACAAGTCCGGTTGCAAAAAGTGCAGCAGAAGGTCTCCTTGGGTGATGTTTTTGGGTTGTGATTCTTTCTGCGTTGTCGTTTCTCTTCAAGACTTGTTCGTCGTGAGTTCTCAAATAAGGCTGCAGCATTGTGGATAGTGCGTCTCCATGCCTCCCGATGTGAGGCCAGGGCAGACCACCGTTGGTGATCAATCTGGCCAAGCCTGAGATGTTGTTTCAGGGAGTCCTTGTATCGCTTTTTTGGAGCGCCCCTCCCACGCTGACCCGTGGCGAGTTCACCGTAGAGTAGTATTTTTGGGAGGCAATGGTCCTCCATCCTAGAAACGTGCCCTGCCCAGCGCAGCTGTGTTCTCAATATCATGGCCTCAATGCTGGTGATCCCTGCTTGTTCAAGGACAGCAACATTCGTCACATAGTCAGTCCAGTGTATATTTAGGATTGTGCGTAGACAGCGCTGATGAAAGCGCTCAAGGAGTCGTAGGTGGTGGCGATAGGTAACCCATGTTTCAGATCCATAAAGGAGGATAGACAGTACGATGGCTCTATACACACTGATTTTTGTGCTTTGCCTCAGGTGTTTATTGCTCCAGACTCTTTTGTGAAGTCTTCCAAATGCACTATATGCCTTTGCTAATCTGTGATCGATCTCTTTGTCAATCTTGGCATCTGAGGAGATGATGCTTCCCAGGTAGGTGAACTGCTGAACGGACTTGAGCACTGATTTGCCGACGGCAATGTGGGGATGGTGGTGTTCGTCCTGTGGTGCAGGCTGGTAAAGAACTTCTGTTTTCTTCAGGTTGACTTCTAGCCCAAACAGCTCTGCAGCTGTTGCAAAGCAGGACGTTAGGCGCTGCAGAGCTGCTTCTGTGTGGGCAACAAGGGCAGCATCATCGGCGAAGAGCAGCTCACGGACTAGATAGTTTAGAGTCTTAGTGTGAGCCCTCAGACGGCTTAAGTTAAACAAGCTACCATCAGTACGGTAGCGTATATAGATGCCGTCGTCTTCTTCAAGCTCTGCCATAGCCCTTTGGAGCATCGTGCTAAAGAAGATTGTAAATAAAGTTGGTGCAAGAACACAACCTTGCTTCACTCCATTAGTTATTAGAAAGGGCTCTGAAAGAGCATCGCCATATCTGACTTGACCACGCTGGCCCTCGTGTAGCAAGATAATCATTTTAAGGAATTTGGGGGGACATCCTAGTTTTTCCAGGATCTGCCACAGACCTTTTCTACTTACAGTGTCAAAGGCTTTGGTGAGGTCGACAAATGTTACATAGAGACCCTTGTTCTGCTCCCTACATTTTTCTTGCAGTTGCCTAAGGGCAAATACCATGTCTGTAGTACTCCTATTGGCTCTGAAGCCACATTGGCTTTCAGGGAGAAGTTCTTCTGCAATAGCAGGAACTAATCTGTTCAGGAGTATCCTTGCAAGGATTTTTCCAGCAATAGAGAGCAGTGTTATGCCTCGATAGTTTGAGCAGTCGGATTTTGCTCCTTTTTTCTTGTACAGGGTGATGATGACTGCATCTCGGAGGTCTGATGGCAGTTCCCCTTTTTCCCAGCAATTCACAAGGAATTCGTGGAATTTTTCGTGGAGTGCATGACCTCCGTGTTTCCAAACTTCAGGTGGGATTCCATCAATCCCAGCTGCCTTGCCGTTTTTCATCTGCTGTATGGCCATAAGGGTCTCTTCCAAAGTGGGAGCTATGTCCAATTCATTTTTCATTGGTTTTTGTATCATATATTGGATAGCTGAGGCTTGGACTACTCGGTTGGCGCTAAAGAGACTTTGAAAATGTTCAGCCCAACGATTTAGGATGGAGGCTTTATCAGTAATTAATGTTTGACCATCTGTACTGTATAAGGAGCTTTGGACCTGATAAGTAGGTCCAAACACTGCTTTAAGAGCTTCATAAAATCCTCTATGATCACCCAGATCTGCACAGCGTTGTGTCTTTTCTGCTAAATTGATCCACCACTTGTTCTGCATGTCTCGGAGTTTTTGTTGTAGTTTGCTACATGTGAGGCGGAAAGCTGCTTTTCTTACATGACAGGTTGGCTGGGCGAGGTATGCCCAGCCAACCTCGCGTACCATTAAATGTATATATTAAATAAAATAATATATAAATAAAATCATAGGTCAGAATTCACTTGGGCAGTTATGAATGCCTAACCACAGTAGTTACATAGTTACACAGCGACTCCTGGCCCAACCCCACTAAATCCTCATTTACCAGCAAGCTGCTGCTGCAGGCAACAGGGATCTGTTCCTCTGTGGATCAGGAAGCAGCTGACTGACATTCCCACCCCTCCCATGAGCAATCTCTGGTGTGACAAACAAAAGTGGGGTCCCTGTTGCAATTTCCCCTCACACTGGAGATTGCTCACATGATATGGGGTGGGGCCATCTTCCAGCTGCTTCTCGATTGACAGGGGAATAGACCCCTGTTGCTTGCAGTGGTTGTTTCCTGATAAGTGGGGATTGGGGAAACTTTCACTGTTCGTACATAGCCCTAAACGAGGGAATACATAGAAATTGTGAATACTCAACAGTCGCAAATGTGTAACTCCTGGTTATGCATTCATAACTGACTTAGTGGAGTCTGGCCATGATTTTTTTTATTTATTAGATTATTTTTATATACATTTAATACCCAAAGTAATGCATTTATCTCATTGGGTGGTTTTCAGATCAGATAAATACCCAAGATATATTTAACAGCATATAATAGCCAGAATCCTGTTAGTAACATAAACTGGTGTAACCTCTGATTATATCAGTGTGTGTCCTTTTTGGGTTGTTGCAGGAAGAGCTATCTCCTTGCACAGTGATCACCCCCGGATCTCCAGCGTATTTGTAGCCAGAACTCCTTCTCCCCCACACCTGATGCCTGATGCTTGAATGCAAGTCGATGATGATGATGATGATGCCTGGGAATCTTCTCCCACTCCCCTGCCTGACGCTTCCAAGCCAGTATTGCACAGATAGCTGCAGTGGAAGCCCAGCAGAACCACGCCACCAGCAGCTAACTAAGAAATTTGTAATTGTTTCCTTTCACAATAAAACCTAAGATGCCCTATAACAGAGGTGGGGAAGCTATGGCTCTCCAGTTCATGTTGGGTCCCAGCTCCCACCATCCCTGACAATATCGTTCCTTACTATTTGCATGCCAGGGGACATATAGAATAGGGCTCCTGTACCTTTAACTGTTGTGTAACAGACACTGTTGCTTGTCACACAAACAATACCTACTGAAATTCTCTCTTCTATAAAACCATTAAAAGTACAGGAGTCCTATCTTATATTTCCCCCAGCAACCCAACTGAATATCTCTAGATGGTGGCCAGCTGGCGTTTAAAATCATCTGGAGGGTCCCAGTTCCTCATTCCTGCTGTATAGAAACTACAGGTTTCTGGGGTTTTTTTTGAAACCACAGCTTCTTATACGGTATGGCTAATTAGACTTTTGTATTTGACTCAGGCTATCCAGTTTTTGTTCAGATAAATAGGAACCTGAATGAAAGAAATGACTTCTTATTCATTATACTGTACATCATATGACCTGGCTTTAATTTGAATGAATGGTGTTCTCTCCATAATTAGAAGAGGAGGCTTACTGTTAAATGTAATCTAACATTTCTCTAAGAGTAGAGGAGATTCCTGAGATACTATTCATTAACAAGTTCCAATCTGTCAGAGTTTTGAATTGGGATAACAGTTTCTTAGCACACCCTATATATTTACTGGTTCACCTATTCTTAGGCTGTTTGGACTATGAAAAGTAGTTTTGTGCATGGCCAGAGTTCTTAAGTATTTAAGGTGCCATAGACCTCTTTCTAATTTCAGCTACAATAGTTCAGCAAGGACACACATTTAGAATTGGGACTTTTTGTCCTTTGTGTAGAAATTTCGAAGAGAGATCAAGAGTGAGAAACTGCTGAGTTACAACCTACTTGAAAACTTCAGTAGATCACCAAAAGTCTATATAATATAGCAAATACTTATCACTGACATGTATTACCTGTCTTTTCTGTTGCCAGAATATTTTGTGAATAGCTAGCATTAATAACAAAATTGTCACTGTAAGTATTTCCTGCATCACTGTCAACATTCCACTTCCAACTATATGCACTGCATTTTATATATCAGAACCTCCTAGATTATACTCCGTGCAACTAAGGAAGTGGGCTTTAGTCCACAAAAGCTTGTGCTGTTGCAAATCTGTTAGTCTTAATTGTCCAGAAGACTTTGTTATTTTTAATATGAAGGAATGACTGCCGTTCCAATCACAGCAGTCAGCTGGAACATGTCCAGAGGAGGGTGACCAAATGGTTAAAGATCTGGAAGCCATGCCCTATGAGGAATGGCTTAGGGAGCTGGGCATGTTTAGTCTGGAGAAGAGAAGGTTGAGAGGGGATGTGATAGCCATGTTTAAATATTTGAAGGGATGTCATACTGAGGATAGAGCAAGTTTGTTTTCTGCTGTTCCAGAGACTAGGACACGGTACAGTGGGTTCAAACTCCAGGAAAAGAGATTCGACCTAAACATTGTTAGGAAGACTTCCTGATGGTAAGACCTGTTCAACAGTGCAACATGCTGCTTCAGAGTGTGGTGGAGTCTCCTTCTTTGGAGATTTTAAAACAGAGGTTGGATGGCCATCTGTTGGGAATGCTTTGATTGTGTATTCCTGCAGGGCAGAGGGTTGGACTAGATGTCCCTTGTGGTCTCTTCTGACTCTATGATGCTATTATTCTACCTTCATAATCACTTATTGGCTGAGAAGATACACCATGGGTTCAGTGCACAGGTAACAGGTCTGTCAGGAAAAGAGTTTGAGACCTGCTGTTGGGGAAAAGTGAATTGAACTTTAATTACTAATCACACTTCACACAACACTCTGTGCAAGGCTCAGAAACATTTTTGCAAAGGGTAATACTGGGGCTGTAATTCTTAATTTGTTTTCTGTAATTCTTTACTAGTTTTAGCACAAAAAAAATTAAAATCCTGTTGTGAGGAAGTCTTTATAAACCACATGACATTTGAAGTCTATTCACAATTCAAAACTTATTCTGTGCAAAATATGCACACAGTTCTGCGCAGAAAATAGCATTGTCTGCGCAGGAAACAGTCCTTCTGTACAGAAACTACAAATTTATTTTCCTACATAG
Organism: Gambelia wislizenii; assembly: GCA_030847615.1. Lineage (NCBI taxonomy): Eukaryota > Metazoa > Chordata > Lepidosauria > Squamata > Crotaphytidae > Gambelia > Gambelia wislizenii. Next base: position 345,505,389 of record JAUMIR010000001.1, read on the forward strand.
AAAATTCTGTTTTCTGTGCACAATAACCATGTGTGAATGTTGTGCAGAACAAGTTCTGAACTGCAAAAATGCTTGTCAGTCCAGGATTCGTCCCATCGGGGTTTCTCAACATGTGAAAAGCATTCTTTAAAACAACATCTTTAATGTTTGTAAACTATTATTTCTATCTCTATAGAATGCAGAACAGAACCACTTGAAGCAGGAAGGATATACACCACAGCTTAAGCTCTCAGGAGGCAACATACAGTCTTTGCGGTACCTTAGAGGATGCTAACACTGATGGGAAGCATGAATTGTGCCTTACATAATTGCTTGATTAAGCGTATTGGCATGGTCATGCATTTTATTTTCCCACTGTTCTTTGTCTATATTTTTCTATATTTAGCATAAACATTCACGAAGACTGCTTGTCATAGGAAATGTTTGCTTCTCTTTTTCACTAGGCAGCAGAGCTCAAAGATGCTTTTTAGCATAGCATAGGGAGAAGTCATCCCTCCACATTCACGGGGGTTGGGGGCTCAAGACCCCTGCGAATGTGGAAAAACCACGAATAAAAAATGGCTCCCTCTGCCCACCCGCAACCCCCCCACTCCAAAGTGGCGATGGGGCTCGAAAAGCACCATTAAAGGGGAGGCTACAGAGGGGGTGGAGGGAGGGTGGCCCAAAGGCTTTTCAGCCACCCCCACCCTCCCAAAGCCGCAACAAGGCTGGAAAAGCCGCATTGCTGCTTTGGGAAGGCTGAGGGGGTGGCTGAAAAGCACCTTTGCCCCATACCCCTGCTTTGGGAAATGGGGGGTGGCTAAAAAGCCTCCCATCCACCTGGCCATCACCCCCTCCCCCCTGCCACGCTTCCTGAAGCGGCTATGGGGCTCTTGAGCCCCATACCTGCTTTGGGAAGGCCAGGGAGGGAGGCAGGTGGGAGGGTGGCGAGCCTCTTCCCGCCCTTTCTGAAGTGGCTGGGGAGCTTTGAAGCCCCTCAGCCACTTCGGGGAGGCCGGGGAGTGAGGCGGCCGGGTGGGTGGGAGGGTGGCAAGTCTCTCCCTGCCCTTTCCGAAGTGGCTGGGGGGCTTTGAAGCTCCTCAGCCACTTTGGGGAGGCCGGGGAGTGAGGCGGCCGGGTGGGTGGGAGGGTGGTAAGTCTCTCCCCGCCCCTCCTGAAGTGGCGGGGGGGCTTTGAAGCCCCTCAGCCACTTCAGAGAAGCCGGGGAGTGAGGCGGCCAGGTGGGCAGGAGGGTGGTGAGTCTCTCCCCACCCTTCCCAAAGTGGCTGGGGGGCTTTGAAGCCCCTCAGCCACTTCAGGGAGGCTGCAGAGGGAGTGGAGGGAGGGTGGCCCAGAGGCTTTTCAGCCACTCCCCACCCTCCCAAAGCTGCGACAAGGCTGGAAAAGCCGCATTGCCGCTTTGGGAAGGATGAGGGAGTGGCTAAAAACCACCTTTGCCCCAAACCTCTGCTCTCCCAGGGCTTGGCTCTCCACCCCAAATGGAGCCAAGTCCCAGGAGAGCGGGGAGTTAGGTGGTGCGGTTTGCTCAGGGAGCACTTCGTTTAAATCGGCTCCTCTCCCTTGTGTGCAAGGGAGAGAAGCTGATTTAAATGAGGTGCTTCCTGAGCAAACCGCGAATAGTTGAAACCGCTTAAGTGAAAGCCACAAACGTGGAAAAAAAGAGAGGAGAGTTTTAGAATTAGGAATGTGTGATCTTTCATGTAAATGTTTGAGAGATCAGCGAGACAGTGTTTGAAATATACTGATGTCTCAGACAGAAAGAAAAATGAAAAGGAGAACAGCAGCCCAATCAGTATGGGCTTGGGAGATCAACTTGTGAAGAATCATCATGAATAGCCCCATCACATTGACGTTCTAATGTTCGTTTCGAGTTTAAATACACAACAGAGGCAACACATAGACCAAGTCTAGCACAGAAGTAGAAAGTGTTCACTTGCCAGCAATGGATTCTTTACAGTTGTTTCACAAGTGCACAGTGTCCAACTAATGGGAACAATTGGTTGCATGGATACAAGGAAATAAAGACAACAGTTTATCTTGCACTCGTCACAGCAGTGCACAGACACACCATTCCCTCTTCACTGCTACCTGACATTGGCTGAATTTTTAAATTATTATTTTTTTAAAATCTTAAGAGAAGAGAAGGAAGTGGCCATCTACATATATTCTATTCAGTTCTCTGCTTTTACAGATAGTGCATTAAAGGAAAGTTTGCAGAAGAACACAAGGCACATTTCAGCTTTCTCCCCTTTACTTTTTCCCAGGAGCTGTATGTTTGTCCTTTTTAAAAAAGGATTATTTTGCAAAAGACACCAAAAACCACCTCTTCCACAGTCTTCATGCCAGCGAGAAGATGGTTAATGTGGGACATAATACATAAAGGAACTAAACCTACATGGGCTAGAATAATGATATTTTTTTCTCTATTATAGATTGATTTAAATGCAAATCAGTTTAAGCCTCACATGTGGAAATTGCAAGGAAGATATCTTATGGTTTCAGTGTGTTACTCTAAGAGGTGGGGGAGCTTTAGAGCACCACCCATGATGTCAAAATCTCTGTTATTATCTGGGGGAATTATTAGCTCAAACAGAAGCCTGTGAGAGGCAGGTAACTTCTGAGATATTTTCACCTATGTATACCGGTACTAACTGCAGAGAGCTCTCCAGTTTAAAGTAAAATACAGTATTTTTATTGGAAATAACACAAAGTGAACTCACACACATACAGCACACATTCTAAGAACCATACAAGGCTAAAGCAGAGTGAGGCAGAGGAATTAAACAGATGAAGAGGTTCGGGAATATAAAGCGATGTTATCAGTTTTGAAGAATAGAGTTTCATGTAGCAAAGACACATCTGAGGGTGGCACAGGAGGTTCTAAACTGGGGGCATACCAAGAAAGAGAGTGTCTGAGTTCGTCCATCATGCCACACCTTTTCATATGCTGAAGGGGCACTCTGACTAGGACAAAGCCCAGCTGGCTTTCCCATGGGATAGACAAAGGGAATCAAAACTCAACAGAGTCCATTAATGGCTTGGAGATAGGAACTGATGGGTTTATGACAGCCTTGCAAGCTTGGACAGGAAGGGGTTTAGGAGAGACTTCTGTAAGAATAGATTTGGGAATTGTCACTTAATTGTTTGATTGACTCATTGCTGATGCGCCCAAGGCTGGAAGAAAGGATTTGCATATACTGCATCTCCTTAATGTCTGTGTTTACTAAGGGGCTTCTGCACAATCCTAGTATGGGCTTCCTTGCCATAATATTTCTAAGACACATCCCAGGTCATTGTGACCCCCAACTGACCTTTTTGGTTTGCTTCAGCCAACCTGACCCCCAAAAGTGTCCAATATTTCCAATTATGAGATATCATGGGGAGAGAGTGCTAACAAGTGCGCTAGCAGGAATGTAGAGAAGAGGCAAAGTCTCAGGGTGCTGAAACAGATTTTATTCTTTAAAGTAGCCCAATGCATTTCAGCCTAGAAATTTTGGCCTTTTTCAAGGGCTATTTTAAAAAATAGAAGAAAAGGGACACATAATACACAAGCAGCCAAAAATGTCAATTGAGCATCAGCATAATGTAGCGGAGTTGCTATGTTCATCAAGCAGCAAAGCAGATAGTAAAATTGTGCCACTTTAAATGAAAGATAACACAAACAAATCTCACAATGCCCAAGGGGAAATCAGCCAGCTATCTCTAACTGTGTGGCAGGGCATGTTGATACTCTTCGATATATTGTAACATGGAATGCTTTCCACCGAGAGACTTGCATAGTATCTACTTCAGGATTATTATGGCACCTGACAAATCCCTTTTATATTCCCAGACCTCTTAACACCTTTTAAAATCTTTCAAATTGTGTTTCAAGTTGCTGTTTTATTGCTTTTTTGCTGACTATTTGAAGAACATTGATATTGGGTGACATCAGTATAGTTGATTTATAATAATAAAAGAGAATACAGTTGGCCCTCCCTATCCATGGGTTCTAATTCCATGGATTCAACCAACCATGGCTCAAAAATATTTGTCTCCGGGGGGGGGGGGGATTCCAAAAAGCAAACCTTGCTGTTTGCCGTTTTATATAAGGAAAGCCATTTTACTACAAAACGCATGAATGTATTATAGGACTTTATTAACATTACTGTGGCTATTCCTCCCAGCTGCGTGTTTGTACTGCATTTTACTACGCCATTGTATGTAACGGGACTTGAGCATCCATGGAATAGAGATTCCACCTAAACATTAGGAAGAAGTTCCTGATGGTAAGAGCTGTTCAGAAGTGGAATGCACTGCCTGGGAGTGTGGCGGAGTCTCCTTCTTCAGAGGTTTTTAAGAGAGGCTGGATGACCATCTGTCGTGAGGCTTTGATTGTGTGTTCCTGCAGGGCAGAAGCTGATTGGATGGGATGGCTGTTGGGGTCCTTTCCAGCCCTATGATTCTAGGCTGCATTCAGAGCCTGGGAAAATTACTTTTGCGTTACACCTCTCAGAACCCCCCTGCCAGCACCCTTCTCAAGGTCTGGTTGCATTGTTCCTTTTCCAGCATTCTCTAGCTCAGTGAGCTTTAAAGAGAGGCTGGATGGCCATCTGTCAGGGATGCTTTGATCTTGATTTTCTGCATGGCAGGAGGTTGGACTGGCTGGCTCTTGTGGTCTCTTCCAACTCTACAATTCTATGATTCTATGATATCCTCACAGGGGGGGGCACAAAGGCTTGAAGGCTGTTTGGCCCACCTCCCTGTAGTGGAACAGCCATGTGACAGGAACCAAGGCAAAGGGTGGCTGGCTTGGCCTGTACATTGCCATTCAATACACTCCAGCCACAAACATTCAGGAAGAAGCAAGAGTGCCTCTGAGGGAAAGGTTAATGGGTGGTGTAATTGTATTGTTTTTGTTGTTAGCTATTATTATTAGGGTTTTAAATCTTGAGTTAAGTCTTGGGGCAACAAAAGATATTTAAAGGGGGTCCCTGGTAAAGAAAAAGTTAAAAACCACTGCTTAGTCCAATGGCTCTCACATAGCACTAATGGGATACTGGTGTTTTAGTGACAACAATAAAACCATTATTCCCAGTAATATTACTTCACATTTTTATTTATATTCTTTATATTCTTCTGTTAAAAGAATCAGAGTGTTGTAGAAGTTTCAGCATTGCCCTTTGACTGTGGAGACCAGGGTTTGAATCCTTACTCAGCCATGAATACCCACTGGCTGACCTTGGGCAAGTCACACTCTCTCAGCCTCAAAGGAAGTCAAAGGCAGACCCTCTTTGAACAAATCTTGCCTAGAAAACCCCATGAGAAATTTGCCTTAGTAACATGGGCAAACACACACAAATTCCTTTTGCAGGTTGAACACAGTTGGCAGCAAGGGGAGGAAGCTGAAGAAGACCAAGGGGTGAAGGGAGGGGGGAAGGGGAGAGAAGGACAGGTTAAGAGCAGCTGGAAAGAGGGGCTGGAGGGGATCTATGTGGAAGCTAGGAAAGGGAAGAAAGAGAGAGAGCGAGCGAGAGAGAGAAAGTCAGAAAGAAGGGAGGCAAAGAAAGAAGGAAGGGAGAGAGGGGGGGGATAAAAAGAAAGAAAGAAAGAAAGAAAGAAAGAAAGAAAGAAAGAAAGAAAAGAAAAGAAGCCTTTTCTGAAGATAGAGCAGGGGAGAACAAGAGATGACCCCCTTCCCTCCCCTCCCCTCTCTCTCACACACTCACCCCTCTCTGACACACGTTTGATGATGATCCTGGAAGGAGGGGGGAGGGAGCAACAAACTCCCTCCAGAATCAGCCACCCAAAGAAAGTTCCGTCTTTCTCTGTCGCTTTTGCATTCGCTTTCTAGTTTGGGAGACGCTGGTTGTTGTTGGTTTTTTAAGCCAGCAGGAGGTTTTTTCAGGAGGGTTAGGTCCAGATGGGGCCCCCTCCCTTTGTGGGCCCCCCCACAGATGCTGATTTGGCAGTATGGTTAAGCTGGCCCTGGGTCTTAGAACCAAACCCCAGCGCATACCAAGGGCTATCTGTGTGTGTGTGTGTGTGTTTGTGTGTAGAGAGAGAGAGAGAAGTTAATCTATAGAGTTAAAGCCATTTAAAAGTCATTAAAAACAATATATATTTTTTTTAAAGCACACCATTAAAAGCCATCACAGTCAGTTCCTAAAAGCTTGACAGAATAGGAAAGTCTTTCACTTGTTGGCATAAGGACAGCAAGGAAGGACCTATCCTATCCTCCCTGAGGAGGGAGTTCCAAAGTCTGGGAGTAGTCACTGAGAAAATCTTCTCCATTATTCCCACTAAACAAGCCTGAGAAGGTGGCGGGACAGAGAGAAGCGCTTCTCCCCAAAGATCTTAGATCTAGAACAGGTGCATATAGGGAGATAAGATCCTTCAAATACTTGGTCATGAACTGTACACAATCCCACCCTTCAACAGATGGATCTCCAGGGCAACCCTGAAAATTCAAAGAATAAAACAATAATATCAAATAGCATCTAAATGCAACAATGAAAACAAAGCAGAAGAGCAGCAAATAAAAACACAGCGACATAAAACAAATACAAGAACAGTAACTTAGCAACCGCTATAGGGAAAATAGAAAGGACTGCCTATACAGCAACCAAGCTGTTACCAAGTGAACCATCCTGGGAAACTGAGAAGGGCTTCTATCTTGTCAACATCTATCTCACCTCAGAATGTGAGGGTTCCCAGTGAAGGGTTTCCTAATATTATATCAGTACCAGGACAGGCTGTTGTGGGTAGGCCTTTGTGCTTGGAAGTCCATGGAGTTGTATAAGCACTGAGGAGATGCTGTCCTAGCAGTTGTGTTTTTAAGTAGCAACACTGTAGGAATAATCTTCAAAGGTGGGCTTTAGCCATAATCCAGGCTGGGCAAGATCTCTCTAGGGGGAGTACAACTGCATCCAGACACCACATCCACGAAGCTGATAAGGTACCAAAAGTACCTCAGGATGTTATCAGAAGTGAACGTTAGATTTCTGGTATTTACCTGGTTCACTGTTGATCCCAGACACTGGTCTGGCATCTCATCTGATTCAGAAGTTAAAGAGAAAGTTGGAATTCATGAGTCTGCTGACAAACCTTCACTCAGATGACCGTCAGCATTTTTACATAGATACTAAAAACCATGAGAGACAAGATGAAACACTAGGGGACCTGATAGCACAAAACATGAGGGGTAAGCAATAGTGAACAAAGGTGCTAAATGAGTAACACTTCTAGAATAAGCACTTCCAATAGGAGAGGAATGACCCAAGCATGTGCCTCCCTTTCAACAACAGCTCACTGCAGGTTGCGGTCCACCATGTCCCTGTTTGTCCAAAGCCAACAAATACCGTTGTACCCTGTTTAGACACAGGTTGTGATGTTCATAACATCAGCTCAGCCAGCCAGTCACACAGAATAATCCATTTCAGATGACTATATAAAAGTTACATATGAAGTAGAGCCTTGATCCAGTTTTTACTTTAGACTTCTCCTTCCACCATCTACTCTACAAATAAATATCCCATGTTATAGATTGTTGGTAGAATACTGTAGTCACTTCTTTATTATCAGTGCAAGCAACCACTAGGCTAAACTGGCCTTAGATTGTTGGTAGGAGAGCTAATACATTCAGCCTGGCTTGTGATTGCCACCTCACAAGAACCACTGACAAAGCAAAAGCAATGGGGATGAGGAAGAAGACTGCTTTGAAGAGGAGCAGGAGGAAGAATGTGTGAGCAATCTCACCTCCAATCTGGAACAAAACATATAACCCAGCAACTTTGTCTGGGGGAGGGGAGGGTCTATGAGCCAACCTTTTAATTTGTTCTTTCTTTTTTCATTCAGACTGTTTCCAACACAGGAAAACCTTATTAGCGTTACATCTTTCAGCTACATGTGCACATACAAGTTCAGGCTCGATTCTATGTACATTGGCTGGATTACTTCTAAATGCAAAGGAATAAAAGAAAGAAAGAGACCGTCCATCATCAGTTCTAGTAATGGCACTTAGTTCCTGCTCTTCCTGGTTGGCTTTGAGTGTGTTTGATTTCACTCTTTTGTTCAGCAGTCTGTTGTTATAACTTGTTTTCACATGGTAGCCAAGATAGTTTCCTGGAATCACAAGCTTTAGAAATCTGGTTAATTTGACAGTATTTCTGCCAAAACAATAACCACAAAAAAGGGGCGGGGGGGAAGATGAAGCCAAAGCTATATATTATAATCCATTTAAAAAACCAGCTTCTTCCTTTTTACAGAAAATACAATGTTCCAAATCAGTGGCTCTTAACCATTTCTTTACCAGGGACCCCCTTTAAATATCTTTTGTTGCCATGGACCCCCAAGACTTAACTCAAGATTTAAAACCCAGATGATGATGATGATGATGATGATACAATCACGCCATCCATTAAACCTTCCTTCAGAGGAACTGAAGGGAGAGGGAAGACTTCTTCTGCTTCTTCCTGCAAGTTACTGGATTGAATGGCAATGTGCAGGCTAGGCCAACCAGCCAGTCTTTGCCTTGGCTCCTGTCACGTGGCCACTCCACTGCAGGGAGGAGGTGGGCCAAGCAGCCTTCAAGCCTTTGTGGGCCCTCTGTGAGAACATTGTGTACCCCTGGGGGTCCCCAGACCACAGGTTAAGAATCACTGTTCTGAACAGATTTCTCCTGGCTGTTCTAGAGTCCTTTTTAAAAACAAAAATATAGTCCTCTTTTTGATTGGCTCCCAAAAGAAACCCATCCTTTTGAAGGTGTCCTCTATTTCAAAGACTGTCCAGATGTAAAAATAAAGAACCACAAAGAAAGAGATCAGGGACCTTTAGGTTGCCCATTCACAGTTAACACCTACACGATACATTCAGCAGGCACCAGGTTATCTGGTCAGTTTCCCTCATTCAGTGAGATGCATTGCAGTTCTGCTATCATGGTTTTTTAAAACTCCTAACTTTGCTTCCCTCCATATAAATTAGCTTATGCCATGTTATAAAATGAGTTTCCTCTTTTACCCCCCTTTTTTTTTTTTGTGGTGATGCGCAAATGTCTACCCCAGTTGCTTTATATATCACAATTATATCTTGGGATAGGCTAAATGAGAATGGTGGTGGCTATTATTACCATCTTCATCATTTATTTATATAGCACCACCACTGTACATGATAGTTTACATTAGCAATTTGTAATTGTTAATTTGGCAGTTCCCTTCCTCCAGGCTTACGATCTAAAAAGAACCACACACAAGCAAGAGGATGGCAGTGGAGGACCGGATTAAATCCAACAGATGCTGGCTGCTCTTCAGAGGTCACAGCAGTGGCAGTTAGGATTGAGGTAGGGCCTTTCATCAGCTACTAGGGCCTATGCACGATGGAGCTGTCCCTACCTGTAGAACAGAAGAAAGTTTAATGGAGATTAGAGTTTGTCTCTACCACAGCTCTGAAGTGGATTGTGGTATCACGAATGCATAATACAGTCTGCTCTAGGAAAACACTGAGAGGTCTAGCATGCATACACTCTGAGCACATGCTCTGAAGACTCTAGTGTGGCAAGGAGGGAGGTGGTGTAGTAATACCATGGCCTACATACTGCGCTCAGGAAAACTCATAGCAAATAAGGCAAGCTCTGGCACAATTCTCCAGGGTGCTCTTGTCTTCTCTTCATAGAATCATAGAGTTGGAAAAGACCACAAGGGCCATCCAGTCCAACCCCCTGCCATACAAGAATACCCAATTAAAGCATTCCCGACAGATGGCCATCCAGCCTTTGTTTAAAAACCTCCAAAGAAGGAGACTCCACCACATTCTGAGGCAGTGTATTCCACTGTCAAACAGCTCTTACTGTCAGAAAGTTCTTCCTAATGTTTAGGTGGAATCTCTTTTCCTGTAGTCCATTGCTCCATGTCCTTGTCTCTGGAGCAGCAGAAAACAAGTTTGTTCTATCCTCAGTATGACATCCCTTCAAATATTTAAACATGGCTATCATGTCACCTCTTAACCTTCTCTTCTCCAAGCTAAACATACCCAACTCCCTAAGCTGCTCCTCATAGGGCATGGGTTCCAGAACTCCCATCATTTTAGTCGCCCTCCTCTGGACATGTTCCAGCTTGTTAATATCCTTCTTGAATTGTGATGCCCAGAACTGGACACAGTATTCCAGGTGAGGTCTTCAATTGCTCCAGGGCCTCCAGTGTGCTCCAGGAATAAAGAATATTGTCAACCACACAAGAAGAAAGGGGTAGCCCAGGGAATCTCCCAGCCTGTTCTAGGTGTCCTCCACTATGGTGTTCTCTGCTATGAGTCCTCCACTATGGAGCTGCAGCAGTATTGTAGAGCCCTAAACAGAAAAGAGACCTCTAGACATTAAAAAAAAAAAAAAGGTATATCAAGGAACAGATATTCCAGGCTCTGCTATGAGGGCACTTTTCATGTACACTATAACCTAATTTTATTGTAGCCTGTCCAGAGATGTTATAGTATAGGCTTGGATATAAATATCATAATCAAGTATTAATAAAGTGTTTCCAGCCACTCTATTCTGCGTTGGTCAGGCCTCACCTAGAATACTGTGTCCAGTTCTGGGCACCACAATTCAAAAAGGATACTGACAAATTGGAGCGTGTCCAGAGGAGGATGATTAAAATGGTGAAAGGTCTGGAAACCATGCCTTCTGAGGAAAGACTTAGGGAGCTGGGTATGTTTAGCCTGGAAAAAAGAGGGTTAAGGGGCAATACGACAGCCCTGTTTAAGAATCTGAAGAGGTGTCACATTGAGGATGGAGCAAGCTTGTTTTCTGCTGCTCCAGAAACTAAAACATGGAACAATGGATGTAAGCTCCAGGAACAGAGATTCCACCTCAACATTAGGAGGAACTTTTTGACAGTCCCTCGGAATGCGATAGGGTCTCCTTTCTTGGAGGTCTTTAAACAAGAGGCTGGATGGCCATCTGTCAGGGATGCTTTGATCATGAATTTCCTGCGTGGCAGGAGGCTGGACTGGATGGCCCTTGTGGTCTCTTCCAACTCTACAATTCTATGATTCTATGACTAGGCTCTGAATCTACCAAAATATGCTTCCACTCACACCGAAACTGTAGTTTTTGTCTAGGTCTGCTTGAGGGGAAGCGTCTCCCATTTCTAGTTGCAATTAAGTATTTTGCACTCTTCACTTTGCACTGAAATCATTCAGTGAGGCAGAATGGTGGCTTTGTTACAGGTTATAAAATATACATCTTCAAATAATAGAGTTGGGAGTGGAGAAGACCCAATTCTGTTCTCAGTTTAGCTATTGTGACCAGTTTGCAAGCTGGTGACTCAATCAGGAGAAGTATTCAAATTGGAGAAAATGAGCCACCTGGCTCAGCTGTTGGGAAGACTAAAAACAGACTGTGTGATTTCTTTGAGAAGACAGCAGAAAAGAGGAAGGGAAAGAGAGAGAACTTTTTGGAACTCAAATCAGTAAGCTGGGTTTGTGAAGTAGAACGGCTACATTTTTAATAAAGGAAAAAAAGAATGAGGGGGAAAAATGAATCATGAAATGGAATAGAATGGGGTGGGGGTGTGATTTATTTACTTAGGAAAAGACTAAGACCCTCAAACAGCCAGGGCCCTTTCAGAATGCCCCTTTACAGTATTGTATGGAAGGAAAGTATTTGGAGTCTTTCACCAGGGGTGGTATGGAGGTGCATTGTGATTCTGTTCAGTAACTTCTCCTGTGTTTATTATGTGCTCCACTGTTTTCTATTGTATAATCTGGTATAATATACAAATATTCAATATTGTGGGCCCTTTTAGAAAGGCACTCCACCCATGACCCTGTATGAAAGGAAAGTGTTTGGAGTCTTTTTGAGGGTTTGGAATACATTCTTTTCAGTAGCTTCTCTATCTCCTATTGATTATATTCTGACTGATTTCTGTTGGCTATTATTGTACAATTCAGGGTGAGTTGCAATGAACCCCTTTGCAGTTCTTTAGTGTATTGTTAACACAGTGTATTGTTCATCACATCTTATTAATCTTTGTTAATAAATAACCTAATTAACCAAGGCTTTTGGATAATTAAGTGAATTTTCCCTAAAGCCTTTCCCATTGCTTTCTCTCTTTTCTTGTCCAGGTAAATTTGAATTTTGATCCCGTCCACTAGGGTATTAGCTACTCCTTCTAATTTGGTGTCATCTTGAAATTTGATAAGTATGCCCCTAATTCGCTCATCCAAGTCATTGATAAAGATGTTGAATAGCACTGGGCCCAGGACAGAACCCTGTGGCACCCCACTGGTCACATCTTTCCAAGACGAAGAGGAGCCACTGCTGAGCACCCTTTGGATTCGTCCGGTCAACCAATTACAAATCCATTGAACAGTTAACTTGTCTAGCCCACATTTTACAAGCTTGTTTGCAAGAATGTCATGGGGAACCTTGTCAAAGGCCTTACTGAAATCAAGGTATGTGATGTCCACAGTATTCCCTTCATCTACCAAGCCGGTAACTTTATCAAAAAAAGAGATCAGATTAGTCTGGCATGACTTGTTTCTCTGAAACCCATGTTGAGTTTTTGTGATTATGGCATTGCCTTCTAAATGTTCACAGACTCTCTGTTTAATGATCTGCTCTAGAATCTTCCCTGGTATTGATGTCAGACTAACTGGACGATAGTTGTTGGGATCCTCTTTTTTCCCCTTTTTGAAGATGGGAACAACGTTTGCCCTCCTCCAGTCTGCTGGGACTTTTCCTGTTCTCCAAGAGTTCTCAAATATTATTGCCAATGGCTCTGAGATCACATTTGCCAGCTCTTTTAATACTCTTGGATGTAGTTCATCTGGTCCTGGAGATTTAAATTCATTTAGATTAAGAAGGTATTCCTGTACTACCTCTTCGCTTATTCTGAGCTGGATTTCCCCTATTGTGTCCTCTGTTCCATTCTCCTCAGGTTGGTCCCCCTTTTCCTTTTCTGAAAACACTGAGGCAAAAAAGGTGTTGAGTAATTCTGCCTTTTACCTGTCCCCTGTTAGCATTTTGCCATCTTCTCCACATAGTGGCCCTATCATTTCCTTCTTCCTCCTTTTGCTGCGGACATACCCCCCAAAAAAACTTTTTATTGTTCTTAACCTCCCTAGCAAGTCTGAGCTCATTCTGCACTTTAGTTTTTCTGACCTTACTCCTACACGTGTTCGCTATCTGTTTGAATTCTTCTTTGGTGATTTCCCCCCTTTTCCATTTTCTATACATGTTCCGTTTAAAACTTAGCTCCATTGAAAGTTCTTTAGTCATCCATCCTGGTTTCTTGAGACACCTCCCATTTTTCTTCCTCAATGGTACTGTTTGAAATGCCTTCAGTATCTCCCTTTTGAGAAAGTCCCATCCGTCTTGAGGCCTCTTCTCTTTTAGTATTCCTGACCATGGGATCACCCCCAGTATTTCCCTGAGTTTATTGAAATCAGCTCTCCTAAAGTCAAGAATGTGTGTCTGACTATGCCTGGCTTCTCCTTTCCATTGTATAACAAACTCCAGGAGAACATGATCACTCTCACCTAAGGATCCCACCACTTGCACCCCATTAACCAGGTCACCTCTGTTGGTTAGGATCAGATCTAAAATAGCTGACCTCCTTGTTGCCTCTTCCACCTTTTGGACCATGAAATTGTCTTCCAGGCAAGTAAGGAATTTGCTAGACCTTGAAGTTTTGGTTGAGTTAGATTGCCAGCAAATATCAGGATAGTTGAAGTCACCCATCACTACTACATCTCTCCTTTCTGCATGTGTGTTCATCTGTTCTAGAAAGGAATCATCCAATTCCTCTGTCTGACTTGGGGGTCTGTAGTAGAGTCCCACAATAACATCCCTGTTGTTTCCCTCCCCTTTAATGTTTATCCAAATGCTCTCCACCTGGCCTCCAGTATTGATTTCACGGATCTCTTCACTGGTGTAAATATCCCTGACATATAATGCTATTCCTCCTCCTTTCCTGTTTGGCCTGTTTCTCCTATAAAGGTTATACCCCTCTATTCCTACATTCCAATCATGTGACCCATTCCACCAGGTTTCAGTAATGCCTATTATATCATATTTGCTTTGCTGTTCTAGGAGTTGAAGTTCCTCTTGCTTATTTCCCATGCTCTGTGCATTAGTGTAGAGACATCTAAAACCATGTGCTCCCTTTACTTGCTGCCTGTGCAAGTTTTTTTGCCTCCCACTGTTGGGTTCTTGCGCTGTTTGCCTTGTTCCCTCTATGACAGTTTGACTATTTTCTCCAGCCCTTTTGCCTTCCAGAATACTGTCTCCCTCGCTCATATGACTCAGTTTAAAGCCCTCCTGATCAAATTCTTGAGACTGTTGGCAAAAATGTTTCTGCCAACTGTCATGAGATGCACCCCATCTCTTGCCAGAAGTCCCCCCTCATGGAAGCGCAGCCCATGATCCAAGAATCCAAATTGTTCTCGGCGACACCATCTACGGAGCCAGTTGTTTACATTGGCTATTTTCCTCTCCCTTCCTGGACCATGCCCTTCAACTGGCAGAAGAGACGAGATGACAACCTGTGCATCCATTTCTTTCAGCTTCCTCCCCAGAGCTTCATAATCTCTTCTGATCTTGAGAAAGCTGTGCCTTGCAGTATCATTGGTTCCCACATGGACCAAAAGGAAGGGGTAATGATCCGTAGACTTGACGAGTCTTGTCAGCCTCTCCGTCACATCATGGATCTTTGCCCCAGGGAGACAACACACCTCCCGGGACATCTTGTCAGGCCCACAAACCACTGCTTCTGTACCCCGCAGCAAGGAGTACCCCACCACCACCACACGCCTCTGCCGAGGCTTCGCAGCTGCTGTTCCTTGCGGTGGTACTCTCAAGGTCCCCTGCTCTACTCCTGAAGTCTGTCCATGCTGTTCTTCCTCGTTGTCCTTGATAAGGGAAAGGGCTTCAAATCGATTCTGTAGCTGCAAGCTGCTCAAAGTATCCCTGGATTTTCTTGTTCTGTGTGTGACATTCCTCCAGCTGTCTACTTCTTGCGTCTGTGAAGTGACCCTCTCCTCCGCAGCCATTTCCTCTGTGCGGTCCCCGTCCAAGACTGTTCATTCTGTTCTGTCCAGTAAAACCTCTTGCTCACGAATGTGTTGAAGTGTAGCTACCCGTGTCTCCAGCTACTGGACTTTCTCCTTCAAGAGGGCTACCAACTTGCACTTGGTGCATGTGAAGTTCTCCACATCTGTAGACAAGAATACAAACATCGCACAAGTGTCGCAGGTGACTGCCACAGTCCCCTCAGTGTCCATGATGAGAGCTTTTAGGTAATCTAAGAACTCTTAGGTAATGCTGAGAACGCTAAGCTGTACTTTTAGGTATGCTGTATTTTTGTTTGGTCACTGAAATTCTGTGACCAAACACTGGCAGGAAACTGGCTGTCCAGAAGCTGCTCACCTTCTCTCTGGCAGGAAACTGTCCTGGAAAGCCTCTGCAAGGAGTTATATAGAGCTAGGCTCCCAGCTCCACCCCCTAGTGACTCACAGGTGTGACTCACAGAAGCTCTATCCCCTCAGCAACAAGCGGCCTCTCCCAACAGTTTAAAAACAATTCAATCTCCCCAGTCAAAATGGCTGTCCAGAAGCTGCTCTCCTTCTTCTCCCTGGCAGGAAACTGGCAGGAAACTGGCTGTTCAGAAGCTGCTCTCCTTCTTTCTGGCAGGAAACTCTCTTGTCATGATGGAGCGACCAGCCCCATCATGGTGAGTTCATCTGCAAAACCTACAGGTCACAGCAACTGGAAATTTCCACTCCCTGCTTTCCATAGCAACAGGTATGGTAGAGGGTGGGACCCTCATTTCCTAAACATGACATCACATCACCTGACTAAAGAGCCAATCAGATATGGCAATGCAGAACCAATCAGATTTCACCAATGGAGTTTTGAGTTTCTGAAAAATCCTTTGAGGCACATGGCTAGACCAGCAAGGATGTCACATGCTTGAGACCAGCTAGAAAGACACATGGCTGGAAGCCAGCAAGAGAGGGGATGTGATAACTGAGGTCTGAGGAGCAGACCTCCCCATGGGCTCTATGACATCATAGAATTGCAGAGTTGGAAGAGACCACGAGGGCCATCCAGTCCAACCCCCCTGCCACGCAGGAAATCACGATCAAAGCATCCCCGACAGATGGCCATCCAGCCTCTGTTTAAAGACCTCCAAGGAAGGAGACCCCACCACGCTCCGAGGGAGTGCGTTCCACTGCCGAACAGCTCTTACTGTCAAAAAGTTCCTCCTCATGTTGAGGTGGAATCTCTGTTCCTGGAGCTTGCACCCATTGCTCCGTGTTCCAGTCTCTGGAGCAGCAGAAAACAAGCCTGCTCCATCCTCAGCGTGACATCCCTTCAAATATTTAAACAGGGCTATCATATCGCCTCTTAACCGTCTTTTTTCCAGGCTAAACATACCCAGCTCCCTAAGTCTGTCCTCATAAGGCATCGTTTCCAGACCTTTCACCATTTTAGTTGCTCTTCTCTGGACATGCTCCAATTTGTCAATATCCTTTCTGAATTGTGGTGCCCAGAACTGGACACAGTATTCTAAGTGAGGTCTGACCAAGGCAGAATAGAGTGGCACTATTACTTCCCTTGATCTAGACACTATACTTCTATTGATACAGCCCAAAATTGCATTGGCCTTTTTAGCTGCCGCATCACACTGTTGGCTCATGTTCAACTTGTGGTCTACTAGGACTCCTTTCGCACGTAGTCTCATTCAGCCAGGTCTCTCCCATCCTGTATTTATGCATTTCATTTTTCCGCCCTAAATGCAGTACTTTACATTTCTCCGTATTGAATTTCATTTTGTTAGCTTTGGCCCAGCTCTCCAGTCTATCCAGGTCATTACCCCAGGGTAAGTTCTGGGGAAAAAGTTCTGGGGAAACAGGGTAAGTTCTGGGGAAACAGAATGTTTTAAATTGCTGACAAATGGGATGAAGCTTTTGTAACGATTGAACTATGTGGGCTTTAAGTATACTGTGAAACTAGAAAAAAAAGCCTTTAGTCCTGACAAATGTGTACTAGGATCGATTCTGTTTGCTGAATAAGGTTCTTCTGAATTTGCTGAGAGCTTCTGTTGGCTAAAGTGGAGTTAGCCTGAATGTTACAACTATGACAGTGTAACTATACCAGGATAGGTAGCAGTGGCAGGAAGAAAGAGGGTGTCGGTGCAATGGCTGTGAAGAAAGCATGGCATTGGAGAAATGGGTCCTTGAAGTCTGCAGATTTTTGTCTGACCTTCCAACCCACCACTAGGCAACCTTGGAAAAAGTGTAACCACTAGCACAGTGTTCCAACAGGATTCCATTGTGTGACAGCTACTAAACTGAAGCTTAACCCAACCTACACAGAGTGCATGTCTCAAGTTAGCTATTCATGTGTGCCCCTACCCAGCTTTGAGTAAAGATTTGCAGGTATTAGTTCTGGGCAGCTAGGGGTAGCTGTCTTAAGACTGGTGGTATTGCAGCTGTGCCTGTTCTAGGAACATCAGACCTAGCCATAGTAAGATTTTTTTCTATTTACTTCCTTGTGTTTCTGCTGAATTACTTCAATGTGTTGTTTGAGGCTGCTCTTGAAAAAAATCAGAAACCTCAGATAGTCCAGAGTACTGCAGTTAGGCCACAGATGGTACTAGGGGCCCATCTACACAAGGGGGGGGGGATGGAGTACCTCACAGTAATAACATTTTGCAGCAGCAGCAGCACCAACATGTCTTAATGGTGGTTTTGGCCCCAACCCCCCCCCCTAAGCTTTGCATGCCAGATGGCAGCCACAAGTGATTTACTTGCATTAGTTCTTTGCCACTGTCAGAACTTTTAAAAAAAGTTGTCTAAGGTGCACTGGAGTGATATAGCGATTTTTTTATTTAACAGGAAAGCATAACAAAAAAAAGGTACCTTTTTATTACCTTAGCTATCACTCGCTAAGGCAAAAATCCAACTGGTGGCAGCAGGCGTTTGCCCTGTTAGCAAGCCACATCCCCTGGACTTGCCCAGCCAATCAGCTTTGCTTTTCTGTTCAAATCACTTGTCCAATTGAGCAGGAATGCACACCCCCTTTGCCGGTTTTAAAAAACTATGGGAAAAGATGCAGATTTTTTAATGCATTGTTTTTGCCGTTTTGGGCCCCCCTCCCAAATAGTGTGGATTGGTGCATGATCCCACTTAGACAGGTAGGATTCCCAGTGAATTCCATGAGGGATATTTTCACTGTTTAGACAACCCCTAGGTTATTAAAAAAAAAGTAGCAATACTGACTCCTGGATGATTTTTGAGCCCAGTTCAAAGTGCTGGCTATAACTGTTAAAGCTCTACACAAGACTGGGGGCTCATCTACACTGGTGGGATACGCCGGTGTGAGAGTATGCTTGCTTTTATGATTGTATATATGTATGGGTTCCTGGTGAAACAAGGCCTTAAAATGAACCAAGAAAATGGATGCCACGCAAAGCATTGCTTGAGGCGTAACTTGGAAGCCGGACCGAGAAAAGGAGAAAACTTGGAAGCTGAGATGAGGTGCTGACCAAGCATAACCAAAGACAATGGAAACTGATAACCTAGTCTGGGAGTGTTCTGTACAAGTGAATGGACTGCTGGCCAGGCATGACAGAGACAGTACCAGCTGTCGGTATGATTGAGGAAGTTGGTGTATGTGTGTGAATGGAAAAGAGCTCTTGATACTTAACTGAATGTTTAATGTCTTATGTCTAAATAAATGTTACATGCATAGTGGCTGAAAACCAAATTTTGTCTCTTTGAACCTTTTTGCATGTCACTTGTCTTGGAAAATCTTAAACACTACCTGATTAAAAGGACCACTTGTGACCGGCTCCCCACAAGCATATCCTGCCTGCTGATCAGGCCCATTCCTTCCCCATTACCTGCACAGAATGGGAGGAAGTCCAAACGGGCATGTTGGCCTGTCACTGCTGCTGCCACCACTGCCACCGCCACCTCCCTTGCTCTCTCTGAAGCCAGGAAGCTGGCCCGCAACATGTGACCAAAAACCCCTGCATGTGACCAGCCTTGGTCTGCATGTGACCAACCTCGGTCACATTCTGCGGGCCTGTTCCCTGCTGCAGAAAATCAATGGCAGAGGGTACCTGAACCAACTAGCCTGCATGCCAAAAAAGGTTCCTGCAGTCACACATGGCCCAATCTGTTTTTTGCCAGTGGAAGCAGATTTTCCTGGGTATTATTTTAAAACATTTTATTGGGCCCTACCCCACCTCACCCCTCATGTTAAAAAGCCCTGTGTCATCTTGGACTGCAGGGCCAAAGCAGGGTAAAATGGCCATGTAGACAAGCCCTAAGAAACATCTTTTCCCATATCAACCTTCCAGTGCATTAGGATCTGCAGAAGAGGCTCTTCTTTATGTCTTCCTAGTATCAGAGGAATGTTTGGTGGCAACATAAAATGACCTTCACATTGAGTGTTGAAACTGTGGAACTCCTTGCCCAGGGAGGATAATTTTGCCGCTTTTCTGGTGGCTTTCTAATGGGTGGCATAAACTTCTTCTATTCCAGCAGGCCATTGATCTCTCTGGCTGGTTTCTACTGCTGTATTGTAGGGGTGAGGAACCTATAGTCTTCCGAGTATTTTTGGATGCCAACTCCTATCAGCGCCAACTATTGGTCAGAAAAGATCAGTTTTAGTCTAAACGTATCTGGAGTATGGATGTAAACAAAACTCACAAATTCTCATCCTTAATGAAAAAAAACTGCCTTGATACGTTGAGACATCCCATTAGAAATTGTCAGCTTCTAAGATAGCTTCTGTCTTTGTTTTTATCACTGTTTTTTATCCACTTTGATTTCTTTCTGAAAATAAAATGAGATAAAATATTGTTCAATGACAACTGAAAATGGTCTCTGAAACTGGAGGTTGCATTTAGTCTTCAGACTTGGTAGTCATTAATAAGCTTTCAATACCTTAAGAACACCAGATCCCATCAGGTCTTGGTTAGCTCTGATTGGTACTTGGATGGGAGGCAAACAAATACCAGGTGCTGTAGGCTGTATTTCAGAGGAACAAACTGGCAAAAACGATCTCTGAGTATTCCTTGCCTAAGAAAATTCATGAGGTCACTTGAAGGCACATATACACACATGGTCATCTAAGCCGGTGGTGGTGGTGGTGGTGGGATTGCCATATCTTGCAAAAGAACCTTGCTATCACCATTTCTTGCAGTAGTTATTAACTGTATATAGTATGAAATAGCACTTCCTTTTGTCTCTTCTGTTTGATTATCTGAATGCTAGTGTTTAGAATAAATTTATTTCCCTCCATTTTCTTTATAATATGCAAAATTTTGTCCCTTCCCTTCAATCCTCCCTGCACAGTTTATGATTTTTTTAAGTTGCATATTTTTGATTTTGAATTTTGAAGTTTTGGATTTTGTGTTTTTGCTTAGATAACCAAATTTTTTGTGGTTTGTTATTTTATAAGTAAAGAGAAGCGTGGTTTTTCACCTTTCCCAAGTGAAGCTGAATTTAAACAAAAGTTTTGGTGCTTTCCCTGAGGGAACAAAAGGTAGAGTTGAGAGCTGGCAGAGAAAAAGAGATATTTTTTATGGCCCTGAGTCATAAAGGAAGTAAAGGATAGCCATTTGCTCCTGATTTACATAACAGAGAGAGAAAGGCTTGCCTGGCTGTGTGTGAGTGAAAAATGGCGATTGAAGATTTGAAGCAGACTAACAGCCTCAGAAAGCGGGCATTTTTACAGTGGAAAGAAAAGATTTAAGAGAGTTTGAAGCAGCCAAAGTTATCGATTGTTTACAGAAATTACAGCCAGATGATCCCAATGAGAGAGAAGATTGGAGGGCCACAGATGCCAGAGCATGATTAATTTTGTTTGAGAATTTAAACCATGAGCAGTTTTGTGAAGTTTTTAATTGTGGTACAGCCCAGGAAACGTTATGCAAGTTGGAACAGAGTTATGGTGAAGAAGTGGCAGGGAGATGTATGGATGAACAAAGTTACATTGCAAACAAAGAGAGTAACCCCCCACCCAACAGTCAAAAGGAAATTTGTTGTTTTTAATGTAATAAAGTTGGGCATATTGCCAGGATGTATAGAGCAAGTGGAGATTTTAGCCAGAGGGGGCAGCATTTTCCCCAAACTGGAAACAAAGGATTGCAAAGAAGCATGCTTGCTCAGAGTGAATTTGCAGAATGAGTTTCGGTCAAGAGGGGGCAGTGTGTACAAAGGAATTCAAACAAAAACAAAGAGAAAGTGAGCATGTTTGCTTTAAAAGTTTTCCATGCTGTGGACAATAAAGGTAAACAAAAGTAATAATGGAAAAACCGAATGGATAGTAGATAGTGGGTGCTCAGTTCATTGAACAAATTCTGAAAGCAATTTCATAGAGTTAAATAATAATAATAATAATGGAGAGTTGCAAATCACTGGTGGATCTAAAATTCCTATACAGGCAGTTGGGGCTTGTAAATTGAATCTTGCAGCACATGATGGATATGAACCACAAATACTGGAGAATGTTATGTTTTAGGACTTCAAGCAAATCTTTTGAGTGTTCCTGCTTTGGTGGCAAGAGGATGTTCTGTATTGTTTCAAAGAGATGTGTGCACTGTATTTAGTGACAAAAATGGAAACATATACTTAAAGGCGCATAAGGATAATGATGGCCTTTTTAAGTTTTTTACTCCTCCAGATAAACAAGCCTATGTAGCACAAACAAGCAGTACTAATGAAGAGAGCATGGATTTGTGGCATAAATGTTTTGGGAACCATGACGGCAATGCTATCAGGCAACTACAAGAGAAAGGTTTGGCAACAGGAATCAAGGTAAAAAGGCAACAGAATAGTAACAATGCAGAGAGATGCATAGTGTGTGTTGAACAAAAGGCAACATGGCCTTCATTTCCAGAGAGAACTGAGAAAAGGTCCAACAGATTTCTGGACCTCATTCATTCTGATATAATGGGACCAATGAGAGTGCCCTCATTCGGAGGAAATAGATATGTACTAATCTTCACAGATGATTTTTCCAGATACACTGTGATGTACCTGCTCAAACAAAAGAGCGAGATCTGTGATGCACTGCGTGCGTATGTTGCCATGATGAGAAATATCTTTGGAAGAAATCCCAAAGCTTTGAAGAGTGATCGAGGTGGTGAGTACCTATCAAATGATACACAACAATTCTTGAGAGAGAATGGAATACAACATATTAAGACTGTTTCTTACACTCCAGAAATGAACTCTGTTGCTGAAAGAAAATTTCGTACACTAATTGAGATGACAAGATGTCTTTTGGCTAATGCTGGACTACCTAATAGTATGTGGGGCAATGCAATTGCTTCAGCTAATTACTTACAGAATCGCCTACCCACAAAGGGCACAGAGAAAACACCTTTAGAGATTTGGCATGGGAGACCCCCATCAGTTAAACACATTAGAACGTTTGGGTGTATTGCATATGCATATGTTACAAGGGAACTCAGAGGAAAACTGGATCCAGCAACTGAAGAGATGATGCTGATTGGATACGAAAGTGGCACAAGAAACTACAGAGTGATGAACTTAAAAACTGGTAGAGTATATAGCAGACATGTGGTATATTTTGATGAAAGCAGAAAAGTTGATTTAACAGGAACTGTGATTGATTTTCAAGAAGAGGATAATGTTGATTACTATGAACAGGAGGATAACATGTCTTTGATTTCAGAAGCAGAGAGTGAATATTTTGTGCAGCATGATGTTGCAGAGAATCGTGTGGAAGCTGATCTGGTTGATCTGGACGGTGGCGAAGCAGATGCTGAACAGGAAGGAAGTCACCAGGATCGGAATCAGGAACCTCCCAGAAATAAAGGAGTCCCTCCTGAGAGACTTGGCTACCTTTCAGGGGTGGCATCACATGAGAAGTCAACAGAAGGAAGAGATGGTGAGCAAATGCCTACAGATGAGGCAACAAAGCATATGGAATTGATTTCTATGAGACTGTTTCAAAGTTTGGCTGCATCCAAACAGATGGATATCAGAAATGTTACTATGAAAAGTGAGAACTTCCATACAACACTGGAGAGTTTGGGTTTTAAACAAGGAGAAACAAATAAAAGGCTGTATAGCATAAGTCCAAGATGAACTGTTTACATATGTGCTGATTAATGATGGTAATGTGCTTATTGCTACTCAGAGAGATGCTGACTACAAACAGATTGTGAAAAGTTTGAAAATAATTGCTGAACTGGAGGAACATGGAGATGTAACAGGATTTATGGACATTGAAATTGAAAGAGAAGAAGATGGATCTTTCCTACTGAGTAAGAAACAGAGAATTGCTGACTTGTTAGAGCTTATAGGATTGCAAGATGCACATCACGTTGCCACGCCAATGATAACAGAATTCAACAAGAGTAATGAGTACAGTGAACTTTTGCCAAACAATAAGATGTACAAGAGAGTTATTGAGGAACTGAAATGTTTAGCCAGAAGCACCAGGCCTGATATTGCCTATGTTGTAAGAGTTCTTAAGGAAAAAGTAGATGCACCAACACAGAAGTTTTGGAATGGAGTGAAGAGAATTTTGAGATATTTAAAGGGATCCATAAATGTACATTTAAGGTTACTAGCTAATGCTAATCCAGATCTTGTTTGTTTTACAAATGCAGATTGGGCCAAATTCAGAAGGGATTCAATATCCACCAGTGGTTGCCTGTTCATGCATGGGAATTGACCAATCTGCTGGGATAGTGTTAAACAGAATGTGGTAGCTTATTCTTCTACAGAGGTAGAATATGTTTCTGCAGCACATGCATGTAATATGTTAAAAATTGCTTGATGATTTGTTTGTTGACTTTTGCATTTCAGGACAAAAGCCTGTGACTGTATTTGAGGATAACCAGAGTTGTATTAAGATATCTGAGAGTGGGAAGAAAGTGACCCCACGAAACAAGTATATAGAGACTGAGTTTCATGATGTTAGAAAGCTGGTAACTGAAGGTGTGATTAAAATGAGATATTGTCCAACAGATGACAGCGGACATTCTGACGAAGCCACTGCCAAGAGATGTGTTCCAAAGACTACGTGCAAAGTTTGGACTTACATCGCATTTATTGGACTGAGAGGGGGTATTGGAAAACATAGTTTGCAGTCCAATAAGTGGAAATGTGTTTGCTACTGAAGGGTTAACTAAGAAGCCATATAAGATGAGCTGATGTAACTTCCTGAAGTTTTGCTATAGGAGTTCTGGGGTAAAGGGGAGTGTCTAAGTTTCCTCCTTTGTTCCAGAAACGACATGGCCGTCAAATGGAAGGGACCCCAGGCTGGAAGTCCTGAACATTGTTTTTGTAAACATTTTAAAGTAGTTTTAGTTTATTTTGATGAAGCATTGAGGTATCTGCCATGAAAAAGCTCTCCAACTGTGAGTAAAGATGTTTTTGTACTTTTAAACTAACTTGTGAGTCTTGAGTCTTATTTTGCTAGTTAAACAACTTGGGAAAAGACAAAGGGTGTTTGGTTATTTCCTAAGCTGTGGTTTCATACGTATGCTAAGAATCTAACGCTAAATGCTAAATGCTGCCGCGTTTGTTTTGAACTCTGCTAAATTGGCTGTATTCTCCACTAGCGTGTGAAGTACAGTGTGGATGTTTAAACAGGGACAATATGCATCACTACACACAAGAGTGCCTCAGCTACAGCATCTACAACCAATAGCTACCCAGCCTTGCCTTGAAGACATCCAGCAAGGGAAATCTCGCCATTATCACTGGTTCCCTTAAAACGTGTCACATGTGATGCTTGGGACAACTGCTCAATAGCTATTTAGCTCCCCAGTCAAGAAGCAAAGTAAACACACTTTTTTCTATAAATGTATTAAAGACTACTAGTGCTTATCAAACCAAGCTTTACAAGCATCTCTTATTACAAAAGATATAGGGGAAAACATGACAAGTGGAAGATCTTACAAAAAGGAGGAGGAGCTAGAAAGCCCTCCTATTCATCCATCCATGACTTTATTTGACTGGAATAAAACAGATTCTCATCGGCACCTCCAACCCCAACACAGCTTTTGGGGTTGGTTACATTCAACAGAAGAGAAAAGGTGGCTGGTAAAAGTCAGTAGAAGAATAATTCAAGAGTGCAGAAGAGGCACCACGGCCATATGGAATGACAAAAAACAAAGTCTGAAACAACACACTTTCACCACATAACTGCATATGAAATGGAAACATATCCACCTCCATCTTTGCAAAGCTAAGAGTGACACCATTGAAGATACCATTGAAGATGCCATACTAGACTCTCAAGCCACTCTCTTTGGCAAATTACACATCAGTGTCTGAATAAGTCAAATGACAACCACTAAGAGATTACCCAAGCAGAAGCCTGTGAAGCAAAGGAAGATGTGGAAAGAATATGAAAGTTTTAAAAAAGAAGCCATTCTGCCACACAGCCCAGCAGGGGTTACTGTGGCAGACTGGCAATGGCAATAACCCCTGTGGCTACCAGGATGATAAAAATGATGGTTGACAAGAGACTCAACAACAGGGCCATGATGTTCAGGCACTTGGCAGTAGAACCGTAGCTGCCAGCTCCACTGTGGTCACCAATCACTTTGCGATCCCTTGCCTGTTGAGAGAGGAGGGGGAGAGAGAAAGAAATTGTTAAAAGTCAAGTGAGAGAAACACTGCTGATGAATTACTGCTTTAGCACCAAATGGGACCAAAAATGACCTCTACCACAAACCCCAAGCACAGATTCTCTCCTTAAATCTTCAAAGGACTGTGTGAGGTGATATAGGTCTTTCAGATTGTTACAGTGGCTAGTTAGTACTGATGTGTGAAAGCAATAAATCTGCTTCCCAAAAGTCAGTTCTTTAGGAGTCAAAACCTTCTCTGCGTAGATTCCTTTTGTTATGTGTGTAGTAGCAAGGACTCATGTATTAATATATGTAGTGTATCATAAAGCCCTTACCTTTGTTTCTGCCTGTGCTAATGGTTTGGAACTTGTGGATATAATTCAGTTCAGCTGTTTCTTTTTCTACTCTTCCTTTATAATTTCCATGTTTGAGGACTGCAACTTATAAATCCTGTATTGTATGCCAAAGAAGGTTGAAATGCTTTGCAACTAGTTTTTGGGTATTGTCTTTTCTAATGTTAGATTTGTGTCCATTTATCATCTTGCATTTATACATGCAGCTAAAGGACTGGATGGTGGTTGTGATTTATATATCACACAAGGAGACCCTCTGCTGTGTTTCTGCAACCAGACTTGTTTATCTCAGATTGGCCTTTTCAGTCATCAGCACACTTGCAGAAAGCGTGGGATGAGTCCTTCCTGAATCTTTGTTTGTGAAGAAAAGCCAGAGATCACAAAGTAGGTATTCATGAATATACGAATATAGCAAGGATGGAGAGACCATTCATACAGAAGCAGAAATTTATCAGTCTGGAATAAAAAGGGCGTGCATTTTATATACTATATGAAGCCTTAAAACCCTCTTCTTTAGTCTCTCTCTCTTAGCTTATCAGTAAAACTTCAGCTTGAATTCCAAGGGAATGAGGCAAAGGGCAGGATGTGAAAATAAAAAAGGGCTACTGTCTAACAGGTAATTTGCAGCCCAATGGGTACAGCCTTTGTATCTACATACACTTGTTTTTGTTCAATTCACCCCACACAGCTGCCCACCTTATTGCACTACAGTTGTCTCTTCATATTCGCTGGGGTTTGGTTCCAGGATCCCCCCCCCATACCAAAATCCATAAATACTCAAGTCCCATTACAGTATATGCAATGGCATAGCAAAATGGTATCTCTTATATAAGATGACAAAATCAAGGTTTGCCTTTTGGATTATAATTTTTTAAAGAATATTTCCAAGCTGTGAATACTTAAATCCGTGGATACCAAATCCGTGGAAATGGAGGAGCAACTATACACTGTTATAGCGCTATTATTCCACTTTAACTGCACTGGCTGCCTCCTGTTGAATCTTGGAATTTGAAGTTTAGGGAGGGGCATTTAGAATTCTCAGCTGGAGAGCTCTTGGGCTTCATGAAACTACAAACCCCAGAATTCCACAGAGGGCAGCTATAGCAGTTCAAGTGGAATACAAGTGCTATAACAATGCAGTGCCATAGAAACAGGAAGCCAATTGGGGATAAATGTATTTGAAGGCAAGCAGGCATAGCAAGGCAAAAATGGGCAAATGCTTTGCTCTTCATCCATCCCCAATGCTTTCCTTGCACAACCAACCATTCCACTTTGCCCTGGAACTAGGCTTTGCTTAGGATCTGTGCGACCAGGATTAAGGACCACTCCTGATGCACAAGCTGATTTACATCAGATCCCCACCCCACCTGCTCCTCCTCAATCCGGGTTAATTTGAACCCAAAGCGCATAACTCAAGTCTGGAAAATGCAGAGAAACCCCAACAGCCATCTTTCACCCGCATTTGCTCACTAGTGAACAAAATTCAACTGTCACCATCCCAAATATAATAAAACTGCTTGTTTGGGCTTCATCTCCCACAGCCTGTGCTGACTGGAGGTTCCAGGGAGTTGCAATGCAAAAGACGAACTTTTCCAAGTCCTCTTCCCACCCCCGCGAGCTTAGAAAAATTCGCCTTTTGTACTGCAACTAGTTGCAACGCCTGAGAGGCCGTTAAGTAAATCCCGCGGTGTTTCTTCCCAACACCCACTGAAGCGGTCCATGAGGCGTTTTCTAAGAAACACTGCAAGGATTGGGAATTTTTAGGGAATTTTTTTATTGGAGTAAGACCATTCTACTAAAAAATACACCCGACCGCAAAAGGCCACAACAATAATACAAAAATAATACTAATTATTTTCCTCTTTTCTTACTAATACAAAAGTAAATCTGGGGTTGGAAGGACTTTCTAACCCCCCACCCCCGCACTTCACAGAGTTTTTACGTCTCACCCCGAAAGACGGGGCTCTGGAAAGGGCCTAATCCACACTACCCAAATTATCCAGTTTGAAACTGGATTGTTTGCCATGGTTCCTTCTTATTGAATCATGGGATTTGTAGTTTCACAAGCCTCCTTTGCCATAGAGTGCTGGCGCCTCACCAAACTGCAGAGCCCAGGATGCCATAGGAAGGAGCCACGGCAAATAACCCAGTCTCAAACTGGATTATTTGCGTAGTGTGGATGTACCCGATCCAGTTCCCCAGAGGAGTCCCGCGCAAAATTCGGCGCGGAGGTGAACTAGAAGGAGGCGCGCCATCTCCTCCTCCTCCTCCTCCTCACCTTCACGGAAAAGACCAGCGCCATGAAACCCAGGCAGCAGAAGTTCATGTACAAGGTGTTGAAGAGGGACCAGGCGAGGTGGTCGCGGGGGGCCCTCCCGTACACCTGTGGCAGCGGCATGGGGATGGCGGTGGAGCCCAGCGGGACGCCCGGGGAGGCTGAGGCGCTGACCACCCCCAAGTCGTGCTCTTCCTTCAGCTGCTCGTAGCGCGGCAAGGCCCCGTTGCCTTGCAGCGGGAAAGGGAGCTGGGCGCCGCTGGCCATCTGCTTCGGCTCCTTCGGGCGGGTGGAAGTGGGGCGAGGAAACCAAGAGACCCACGCGCGCTCCTTCGCGGGTGGCCCTTGCAGGCGCGCTGCTGAGGAGACAAAGCGGCACAGCCCGGGCGAGGGGAGGAGCTCCTCTGCCTGCGTGTGTGTGTGTGTGTGTGTGTGTGTGTGTGTTCCTTTTTCTAGGAACGGAGGGATGTCTTTCGGAGGAATCGAAACTTTGCCTCCTTCCCTGCGGCGAGGCTGAGATTTCGAAACATCTGGTAACTTTTCGCCGGATGCGCCCATTAGCGACTCCAGTTTAAAATGGCGGCGTTGGATTTGGAGGGGCAGTGGGCGCCAGAAACGGAGGGCTCCTGCCGTCTCGTTCGTTGCCTTGCGACGGCTATGCGGTTGGTTTTATTAAAATAAATAACTATTGCCAATAACGTTATTGTCAAGGCCGTTTATTAATAATCATTGTCAATAATGGATGAAATAATTCAACAATCATCAGTTATTTCAATGATACAGACATTGTGAATGATGTCAACGATACACACACACACACACACTAGCTGGACCCAGCTTGCCATACATCCTTGAAAAACTCCCCCCAAAATGCCCGGTAGACCTCACAACAACCCTGTAAGGTAGGCTGGTGGAATATTAAATTCCTCCTCCCCCTTCTCAGCATTCTATACTTTCCCTGGAATTGCTGAGAGTGACTTACTCTGTTACCCTGCCCCACCATCACCAGCTGACTGCCTGGGTCCCTTGCCAGAAGCCCTTCACCACCGCCAGTTGACTGTGTGAGTCTCAATCTGGGCCACAGACTGAGTGGCAGGAGCGGACTGTGAGGCGGAGAGGGAATTTGCATGTGGGTGGCAATTGGTTGGATGTGTTTCCCGAACAGCCAATCAGCACACTGGGAAAGGCAGCATACCCGAGTTATATGTACAGTTGTCCCTTCACATTCGCGGGGGTTAGGTTCCATAGACCCCCGCGAATGTGAAAATTCCGCGAATAATGGCAGCCCTCCACCCGCCCTCCCCAAGCGACCCGAGGCCTCCGGAGGCCTCGCGTCGCTCTTCTCTGCCGCCCCCGCCCTCCCCAAGCGACCCCCGAGGCCTCCGGAGGCCTCGCGGTCGCTCTTCCCTGCCGCCCCCCGCCCTCCCCAAGCGTCCCCGAGGCCTCCGGAGGCCTCGCGTCGCTCTTCCCTGCCGCCCCCCGCCCTCCCCGAGCGACCCCCGAGGCCTCCGGAGGCCTCGCGGTCGCTCTTCCCTGCCGCCCCCCGCCCTCCCCAAGCGTCCCCGAGGCCTCCGAAGGCCTCGCGTCGCTCTTCCCTGCCGCCCCCCGCCCTCCCCAAGCGTCCCCGAGGCCTCCGGAGGCCTCGCGTCGCTCTTTCCTGCCGCCCCCCGCCCTCCCCGAGCGACCCCCGAGGCCTCCGGAGGCCTCGCGGTCGCTCTTCCCTGCCGCCCCCCGCCCTCCCCGAGCGACCCCCGAGGCCTCCGGAGGCCTCGCGGTCGCTCTTCCCTGCCGCCCCCCGCCCTCCCCGAGCGACCCCCGAGGCCTCCGGAGGCCTCGCGTCGCTCTTCCCTGCCGCCCCCCGCCCTCCCCGAGCGACCCCCGAGGCCTCCGGAGGCCTCGCGGTCGCTCTTCCCTGCCGCCCCCGCCCTCCCCGAGCGACCCCCGAGGCCTCCGGAGGCCTCGCGGTCGCTCTTCCCTGCCGCCCCCCGCCCTCCCCGAGCGACCCCCGAGGCCTCCGGAGGCCTCGCGGTCGCTCTTCCCTGCCGCCCCCCGCCCTCCCCGAGCGACCCCCGAGGCCTCCGGAGGCCTCGCGGTCGCTCTTCCCTGCCGCCCCCCGCCCTCCCCGAGCGACCCCCGAGGCCTCCGGAGGCCTCGCGGTCGCTCTTCCCTGCCACCCCCTGCCCTCCCCAAGCGTCCCCGAGGCCTCCGGAGGCCCCGTTGTCGCTCCCCTCGCCACTTTCCCTGGACTCCCCTCGCCTCCCCGGCCCTCCCCACTCCCTCCTCAGGCCTTCATGGGGCCTCCGGAGCGCCTCCGGGGGCCCCGTGAAGGCCTCCCCAGCCCTCCCCACCCCCTCCCCAGGCTTTCATGGGGCCTCCGGAGCGCCTCCGGGGTCCCTTGAAGGCCTCCCCAGCCCCTCCCAGGGCTTTCATGGGGCCTCAGGAGGCCCCCTGTCGTGGTTTTGGGGGGGCCCGCGGGGGCTCTCCCAAAACCGCGAATAATCAAAACCGCGAATGTTAAGTTCGCGAAAGTGGAGGGACAACTGTATACAGTTGTCCCTTCATATTTGCTGGGGTTTGGTTCCAGGACCCCTGTGGATACCAAAATCCGTGAATACTCAAGTCCCATTATATGCAATGGCATAGCAAAATGGTGCCCCTTATATAAGATGGCAAAATCAAGGATTGCTTTTGGGATTATTATTTTTTAAAGAATATTTTCAAGCCGTGAATATGTAAATCCATGAATACCAAATCCGTGGATACGGAGGGACGACTGTATATATAGATTATGTGTGTGTCATTGAGTTTTGGGGTGTAATATATCTATAACACCTCCAAACGACCACCAAAACCCATTGATCATAATATATATCTCATTGACACCTTTCACAATGTTTGCATCATTAAAATAACTGATTGTTGAATTATTTTATCGTTAATTATTGACAAGCATAGTTATTTTAACAATACAGACGTTGTGAATGGGGTCAACAATATATATGATCATTGAGTTTTGGTGGCCGTTACCTCAAAATGGCCACCAAAACTCAATGATCATAATACGTACTTAGATTAGAGTCTGTACGTTCTGTACGTCATTCATGTTCTGCCACATCCTCAGCTAACCAAAATCTCCAGCCTTTCTAAGTATATAGACAATAACATTAAGCACTGTCATATAAGCATATCACCATTCAGACATCTTTTCCCCTAGTAGTACTTGCAAGGCAATTTACAAAAGCACTCTGGAAAGATCAAGCTAAAGTAGAACAATAGACCATGTTGCCAATAACCAGGCTTGGGAAATTAAAATTAAAATCACCTGGCACCAAAAATATAATCTGCTAGCTCCAGTTGAACATCTTTGAGGAAGGAATTGTGGTAGCTGGGTGCCATCACCACCAAGAAGCCTCTTTCTGATCACTCATTTCCCCTCTGCCAGTGGACATTACACAACATATAGGGAAGCCACCATTTGATTCTGCAAGTGGAGTTGTGAAGAAGCTCTAGTTAAGGCAGAAACCCAATGTGGAGGTAAGCCTTAATGTCTTGCAACCAATGGGAATTCCAGAGAAAGAGCTGGGGGATCACAAGCAGTAGGTCAGGCGGATGCAAAAGAAAGCAGAGTTCATGCTTTTTAACAGTTGTGTAGAAAAGGGAATTTCAGTGTGCATGTCTGAGGGATTAAAGCAGGTTTTCTGCCTCCTAGTTGGACACCCCCACTTTTAAAAAAGCCAAACATAAAAGTGCACTTTACTCCTTCTGTACATCCTGCATCCCTCTCCAGTGACGCCCCCTTGTCGTGGGAGAGAGGCTTGCGTACCCTAATGACGTTTTGAGCTATGCTGGCGGTGGCATAATAGCCACCGGTAGGGTCTCCCATGCCAGACAGGTCAAAACCGAAGGGTCTGACAAAGAGCGTCAAAGGGCAGGATGGGCTCTCTAGCCTTGTGGCAACCGTCCTAGGAGAAGGAAAACTCTAATCCCAAACCCGGGCAGATGGTGCTCGTCCAACCCTGTAAGGTCAACCATCTAAGAGAAGGAAACTCTAATCAAACCTACGGCCCGAGGACCTCGCTGCCACGTCCATGCTTGCAAGGCCACGGCAGATGAATCTCTGGTTTAAAGGGTGAGGCCAGTTCTGTGCACGCTGCGCTCCACCAGAAAAATCCATTGCACAGGCTCGAAGGACAAATCCATTTCCAAAAAGCCCTGTAGCGACTGGCGAGGGACGAAACCGGCAGGTGTAAAGATGCACTGGAAGCCGCAGCCCCAACCCTGCATGCAGGCGGTTCAGGACATTGGTCGCTCAAGCCTGACCCGGGAGATGACAGTCTTGTTCGGCAGCATTCTGAACGACCAAGCAGCCTTTTTTAAGGAGAGCACTGCTTGCTCCATATGGAGAGGGGCCTAGAAAAGGTGGCCTAAAGAAAGCTCATCCCCAACTACCTGGTTGGCTAGCCGCGGCCAACGGGAATCTTCTGATGCGGTCAAACCAAGGCAAAGAAACAAAGGCACACACCGGCCTCCAAAGGTGTAAATAAACTGACACTTGCATGCTGGAACATCAGAACCATGCAAGACTCTAAAGATAGTGGACGGCCTGAGCGTCGTTCTGCCCTAATAGCCCTTGAACTATCACGGCTTAATATTGACATCGCTGCTCTTAGTGAAGTTCGCTTCCATGAGGAAGGCAGCCTTAAAGAACATGGCGCCGGCTACACACTTTACTGGTCTGGCAAACCCAAAACCGAAAAACATCTTTCAGGAGTAGGCTTCATGATTAAAAACTCCATTGCCTCCAAACTCGAAACCTTGCCAACAGGACACTCTGATCGCATTATTTCCTTACGCCTCCCACATGTTGTTCTCTTTAGTGTATATGCCCCAACTATGCAAGCCGACCCTGTAGAGAAAGACAAATTCTACACAGACCTACGCCAACTCATACAAAAAGTCCCTGTAGAAGATAAAATTATTATACTTGGTGACTTCAATGCCAGAGTAGGAAAGAATTCCGAAGCCTGGAAAGGTGTCTTAGGCAAGCATGGTGTTGGAAATTGCAATGATAACGGACGCCTCCTGCTAGAGTTCTGTGCAGAACAACAGCTGACTATTACAAACACAATCTTTCAGCAGAAAGATAGCTTGAAGACAACCTGGATGCATCCCCGATCCAAACATTGGCACCTCATTGACTACGTTCTAGTCCGCCAGAGAGACATTCGTGATGTCCGTCATACCCGAGTGATGCCCAGTGCAGAATGCCAAACAGATCATCGCCTCGTCAGATGTAAACTAAATCTTCATCTTAAGTTCAAACCTAAGAGGGGTGGCATCTTAAAGAAGAGGCTCCAAGTCAACAATCTTCAACAAGCTACCATGAGAGACAACTTCCAGGCAAACCTACAAACGAAACTTGAAGACCATCCTACAGATCCTTCTCCTACAGTGCTTTGGCAACATATCAAAAACAGTATCCTCCAGTCTGCAGAAGAATCCCTCGGGTTCTCCCACAAGAAAAATCAAGACTGGTTTGATGAAAACAACCAAGAGATCCAGGAGCTGTTGGCAAGGAAGAGAGCTGCTCACCAGGCATACCTCGCCCAGCCAACCTGTCATGTAAGAAAAGCAGCTTTCCGCCTCACATGTAGCAAACTACAACAAAAACTCCGAGACATGCAGAACAAGTGGTGGATCAATTTAGCAGAAAAGACACAACGCTGTGCAGATCTGGGTGATCATAGAGGATTTTATGAAGCTCTTAAAGCAGTGTTTGGACCTACTTATCAGGTCCAAAGCTCCTTATACAGTACAGATGGTCAAACATTAATTACTGATAAAGCCTCCATCCTAAATCGTTGGGCTGAACATTTTCAAAGTCTCTTTAGTGCCAACCGAGTAGTCCAAGCCTCAGCTATCCAATATATGATACAAAAACCAATGAAAAATGAATTGGACATAGCTCCCACTTTGGAAGAGAC
Source organism: Gambelia wislizenii (assembly GCA_030847615.1). Classification (NCBI taxonomy): domain Eukaryota; kingdom Metazoa; phylum Chordata; class Lepidosauria; order Squamata; family Crotaphytidae; genus Gambelia; species Gambelia wislizenii. The sequence goes on from JAUMIR010000001.1 coordinate 345,539,602, forward strand.
CCTTATGGCCATACAGCAGATGAAAAACGGCAAGGCAGCTGGGATTGATGGAATCCCACCTGAAGTTTGGAAACACGGAGGTCATGCACTCCACGAAAAATTCCACGAATTCCTTGTGAATTGCTGGGAAAAAGGGGAACTGCCATCAGACCTCCGAGATGCAGTCATCATCACCCTGTACAAGAAAAAAGGAGCAAAATCCGACTGCTCAAACTATCGAGGCATAACACTGCTCTCTATTGCTGGAAAAATCCTTGCAAGGATACTCCTGAACAGATTAGTTCCTGCTATTGCAGAAGAACTTCTCCCTGAAAGCCAATGTGGCTTCAGAGCCAATAGGAGTACTACAGACATGGTATTTGCCCTTAGGCAACTGCAAGAAAAATGTAGGGAGCAGAACAAGGGTCTCTATGTAACATTTGTCGACCTCACCAAAGCCTTTGACACTGTAAGTAGAAAAGGTCTGTGGCAGATCCTGGAAAAACTAGGATGTCCCCCCAAATTCCTTAAAATGATTATCTTGCTACACGAGGGCCAGCGTGGTCAAGTCAGATATGGCGATGCTCTTTCAGAGCCCTTTCTAATAACTAATGGAGTGAAGCAAGGTTGTGTTCTTGCACCAACTTTATTTACAATCTTCTTTAGCACGATGCTCCAAAGGGCTATGGCAGAGCTTGAAGAAGACGACGGCATCTATATACGCTACCGTACTGATGGTAGCTTGTTTAACTTAAGCCGTCTGAGGGCTCACACTAAGACTCTAAACTATCTAGTCCGTGAGCTGCTTTTCGCCGATGATGCTGCCCTTGTTGCCCACACAGAAGCAGCTCTGCAGCGCCTAACGTCCTGCTTTGCAACAGCTGCAGAGCTGTTTGGGCTAGAAGTCAACCTGAAGAAAACAGAAGTTCTTTACCAGCCTGCACCACAGGACGAACACCACCATCCCCACATTGCCGTCGGCAAATCAGTGCTCAAGTCCGTTCAGCAGTTCACCTACCTGGGAAGCATCATCTCCTCAGATGCCAAGATTGACAAAGAGATCGATCACAGATTAGCAAAGGCATATAGTGCATTTGGAAGACTTCACAAAAGAGTCTGGAGCAACAAACACCTGAGGCAAAGCACAAAAATCAGTGTGTATAGAGCCATCGTACTGTCTATCCTCCTCTATGGATCTGAAACATGGGTTACCTATCGCCACCACCTACGACTCCTCGAGCGCTTTCATCAGCGCTGTCTACGCACAATCCTAAATATACACTGGACTGACTATGTGACGAATGTTGCTGTCCTTGAACAAGCAGGGATCACCAGCATTGAGGCCATGATATTGAGAACACAGCTGCGCTGGGCAGGGCACGTTTCTAGGATGGAGGACCATCGCCTCCCAAAAATACTACTCTACGGTGAACTCGCCACGGGTCAGCGTAAGAGGGGCGCTCCAAAAAAGCGATACAAAGACTCCCTGAAACAACATCTCAGGCTTGGCCAAATTGATCACCAACAGTGGTCCGCCCTGGCCTCACATCGGGAGGCATGGAGACGCACTATCCACAATGCTGCAGCCTTATTTGAGAACTCACGACGAACAAGTCTTGAAGAGAAACGACAACGCAGAAAGAATCACAACCCAAAAACATCACCCAAGGAGACCTTCTGCTGCGCTTTTTGCAACCGGACTTGTTTATCTCGGATTGGCCTTTTTAGTCATCAGCGCGCTTGCAGAAGGCGCGGGATGAGTCCTTCCTGAATCTTCGTTTGCGAAGAAAAGCCAGAGAGAGAGACATCCTGCATCAATGGCTAATATCTGCTAGGAAGGCCACATGAAAAAGATGACAGGGCTCCTGCACCTTCAACAGTTGTACAGAAGTGGGAATTTCAGCAGTGGGGTTTACATGACAAGGACACTTGCTGAAACTCCCTCTTAGCTACATGGCTATTAAATGTCTAGGAGCCCTATCCTCTTCTTCGTTTGGCAACCCTAGTTTACTGGTAGGTGTTGTTACTTCCTACCTACTGTATACATTGACCATTCATTTATGTAATAGCCTTAGTTCGATAAAAGGAGCCAGCAGGGTGTAGTGGTTGGACTAGGACTCTGGTAGGCCAGGATTTGAATCCTCACTCAGCTGTGAAAACCCACTGGGTAACCTTAGGAAAGTTACACTGTCTCAGAGGAAGGCAAAGGCAACCACACACACCCCCCCGAACAAATCTTGTCCAGAAAACCCCATGACAGAGTTGCCTTAGGGTCGCCATAAGTTGGAGATAATGTGAAGGCACACCACCACCACAACTTTTTTCAGTAACAGAAGTCATTAATTTAGTCTTCTAGCCTTCTCATAGTTACGTTGCCAGAACTGCTGCTTCTCAAATTCCCCTCCCCCCCGACATGCTTCTCTATAATTCTTGAATGCTTTGAATGCTATTGGATGAGCTGGCTAGGGCTGATATGATTTGCAGTACAATATAGGGAGGGCCGCATTGCCCACCTCTGCTTTAAAAGCTTTGTGTTATTACAAGTTTCATGCCAATGCCCTATTTCCAATGCAGAAAATGTCAGATTTCTTCCATTTTTATAACTGTATGTTTATTAGCTTTCCATCTGTATGATTTTTTTCCCTCAGCTACATACAGTAGGACGCCCATATTTGCGGATTCACTATCCACTGATTCAGTTATCCACGGGACACAAAACAGCACACCTACCATAGAGTCTTCCTAGAAAATGCCTAGAGAGGCATCCTCTCTAGACTTTTTCTAAGTCCTTCAAGGCAACTCTATGGTATTTAAAACTGGAAGTCCCATTATTTTCAATGGTGTTCACTGTTATCCACGGTTTTCGGTATCTGCAGAGCCCCCCCCCCCCGAACCAATCCCCTGCAGATACAGGGGTCCTACTGTATTTTATATCCCACTGAAAGCTTCTTTTTTTAAAAAAAAAAAAGAACAAACTCTTAATTTCATCAAATCTAGTTTGCATGACAAGCAACTAAAATGCAGAAATCTTGTTTAAGTGCTGACAGAGCAGGAGTCTAACCCAGGTGACCTTCACTGGGCTTCATCTACTGCCACAGGTTGAGCAACTCTTACCTTGAAGGTGCCAAGGTGCACCTCCCACAGCCAATCAGTGGCCAGGGGAGTGCCTGGGCACCATCGTGCTGCTGAAAGCGAAACAGTCATTGCCTTCCCAGACCTCCAGTTTCTCTGAACCTAGTTTTCCTGGATTATGCAACTGCAGCTGGCTGGTGCTTGGGAGCTCTGCCACCTGGACTGATTGGTGCCTTTAAGCCCTGGTGCCTTGAAGCTGGGTCTACCTGTGCCTTATCTGTTCCCAACATGGCTTCCCATCAGCCCAATGAAGTTTGGATAAACCCAGAAGTTGCAACCAGAATTTACTTCTGATATATTACAGATAACAAAGTCTATGGCAATGAAACTCCTTTTTACAAAGTCTTTTTAAGCTCACACAGTTTCCCCCGCCCCCGCTTTTCCTCCTTGTCTTCTGTCTAACCTGGACATTTTTAGTAGCATTGGCATTGGGAGGGTGGTGAAGGAGGGCTGGAGAAACACAAACTTTTTTTCTTGAGTTGCCACAGTACGTCATGCATAAACAGCAAAATCGAGGGGGGGAAATCCAAAGTACCTCATAGTATTGGCATCTCGCAGCAGCAGCAACAGGTCTAAAGGGTTTTTCAGGTCTCAGGAGCCCCCATAAGCCTTGCATTCCTGGTGGTAGCCTTGAGTGATTTACTCACATTAGTTCTTAAACACCGCCATTTTTTGTTTTTTTTAAGTCGTCCAAGGTCGTCTGGTGCAATAGACATATTTTCCAAATTTATACAAAAGCAAAATGAATACAAAAAAATATTCATCCCGTTTTATTGCCTTAGCGAGCGATCGCTAAGGTGAAAATCTAACATGGCGGCAGCAGGTGCTTGCCCTGCTGGCAAGCCCCGCCCCCACTCTTACCTGGCCAATCAGCTTTGTGTTTTCCTTCGGATTTCCTATCTTTTACTAGTCCAAACGATCAGAAATGTGCACCGCCCTCGCAGTTAGTTAAAAAACTACAGGGAAATCTGTAAAGGCTTTTACCACATTGTTTTTGCTGTTTTTGGCCACCCCTTCTTCTGAATAGTGGTGGATTGGCACTGTATCTTATTTAGACAGGTAGGATTCCCAGCGAATTCCATGGGGGGGGTACTTTCACCGTTTAGACAGGCCCAGAGAGAAAAGGGAGAAAGCAGATTAGTTTCCCTCAACATCACCAGCCTGTCTTTTTTAAAAAGTACAGTACAGAGCTATAAATCTGGCAATTAAAATGGAATTCAGAAGAAAAGTGGAGGATGAGGAAAGAAAAAAAGTGGTAAGACACTTTCAAGTGGTCTCCAGAAGGCTCAAAATGTTGGTTACTTATGCAAGTTTTACCTGACCTGGTTGTTTTATTTCACACATGCATAGTATTAGTTTTGAATAAAAAGTTTGGTGAAACATGTTGCTTTTCTCATTTGTAATCTATCTCCATTCTTTCCATGTTATTTAAACCTCTGGAGTAACAAACACCTGAGGCGAAGCACAAAAATCAGTGTGTATAGAGCTATTATACTGTCTATTCTCCTTTATGGGTCTGAAACATGGGTCACCTATTGCCAACACTTACGACTCCTCGAACACTTTCATCAGTGCTGTATACGTACAATCCTAAATATACACGGGACTGTTGCTGTCCTTGAGCAAGCAGGGATCACCAGCATTGAGGCCATGATATTGAGAACACACTTGCGCTAGGCAGGGCACGTTTCTAGGATGGAGGGTCATCGCCTCCCAAAAATAGTACTCTACGGTGAACTTGCCATGGGTCAGTGTAAGAGGGACACTCCAAAAAAGTGATACAAGGATTCCCTGAAACAACATCTCAAGGCTTGGCCAAATTGATCACCAACAATGGTCCGCCCTGGCTTCACATCGGGAGGCATGGAAACGCACTATCCACAATGCTGTAGCTTTATTTGAGAACTCACGCCGAACAAGTCTTGAAGAGAAACAACAACGCAGAAAGAATCACAACCCGGAAACATCACCCAAGGAGATCTTCTGCTGTGCTTTCTGCAACCGGACTTGTTTATCTCGGATTGGCCTTTTCAGTCATCAGCACACTTGCAGAAAGTGCAGGATGAGTCCTTCCTGAATCTTCGTTTGCAAAGAAAAACCAGAGAGAGACTAAATTTTCTGTTAAAGAATTAATGCCTAAGAACACATCTACTTCAGAGGCATACCTGTAACTCTTTACAAAAGGAGGTAGGTAACATACAATTAGAACTCACTTTTTTGTTACTGTACTTATCCTTTGTGTAATAATGATGGTCATTCTAGGTAAAAGGGTGGGCAAATGGTTAATCATTTCAGATATGTTACAATGACCAAGTCACAGGGCTGATTCATACTTCAGATTAAATCAACAAGAAGAAAGGAAGAAAGGAAAAAGAAAGTAGTTTTTGTTATGTTAAGGGTTTTCCATATTCACCCAGGTTCCAGTGCTTGGAAACTGCACCTGCAAAGAGTTATAAGCTTAAAAGACAAATTATTTAGGCAATAGAGATGCAGCATGGCATTCTCGGCTGTTGATATTTTTCAGCCTCACCCCAACTTTGGAGCTGCATAGAAACTAGTGGAGGACTTCAGATCTAGGTTTGTATGTTCATTGAAAAGGATGTGTGTGCCAATGCAACTAAAGTAGAGTTGGAACACTGATTTTTGTAGACAACTCCCATAATCCTCCAGTCAGAATGGGATCTGGAAGTTGTAAATAATACAAAATAGAAACTGTTCTATGCTCTGATGAAACTACCTTCCATTTCACAAGCACCCAACTGGCAACAAATGTATGCTCTGGGTGCTGTTATGCAGAAAGGCAGGAAATACAAACTGAAGCAAAAAACAAAACAAAACAATAAACCCTAACTTCTGTCACATTTTTTAAAAGCTGCATGACTTCCAATCATATAAGTTACTCTTTGAGATCTCACTGACTTATCACTGAGACATTTACTGGTAAAATAGCCCTGATGTATTTGTATTGTTAGCAAACAAATCTTGCACCTTACTCAGTCCTGTGACTGACAGTCAGCATGTTGCCTGCTACCCACCTGAAATGCCACCCAGCTCTATTAGACGAAGGCATTTAGTCCTGGGCATTGATTACTTCTTTAGGAACGCTGTGTTCCTCTCAGGTGCAGATGGGCTGGCAGCACTGATGTCATTCATTGTGCATGGTGGTCACATAGTGTGTGTGTTCAAAGGTCACCTTGTCTATTGATTTGTGCAAATAATAGTGTAGGCTTTCTCTGGACCTTGGGTTAATGTATAAGTCAGGCAAAACTTACACAGTCAAGTTTAGCAGTGTGAAAAGGGCATGAAGAAAAAGACCAGTTTTGTGGCTGTATTTTGCTTCTGGGTGCAGGGGTACATTTAAAGATTTGGGAGAGGGTAAAGTTGTGAACTACCTTTGCCAGCATCTTGCTACGCTGTAATTAGCCAGTGAGCCTCTTTTCTGCCTGGAGATAAGTATTATCACCTAATAATGTCTGAGGATAAAGCTTCTGTTCAAAGACAGCCGAATCGGAGGCTATTAAGAATATGCCAAACAGGCAGACATAGAACTGATGAGTAAGGGGTGGCCGAACAACTGCAGAATCATGCTGAGTCATAATGGCTGACTGCACGAACTACCAAGTCATGCCTAGTCAACATTCACAAGAAGAAGAGGAGGAAGTGAGCTCTGTTCTGAGCTCTCTTATATATATATATCTACAGGACATTGCCTTCTAGTGGCCTGACTAGGCATTACTTGGTAGTTCATGCAGTCAGCTATTATGACTCAGCATGATTCTGCAGTTGTTCGGCCATTTTATAATGGAGTTCAGTCTCTAACTCCTGACATGTTTAGCCTAGAGAAGAGAAGGTTAAGAGATGACCTGATAGCCGTGATTAAATACTTATGCCATTTTCTGATGAGTAAGAAGTTGCTTATGGGAACTGCTTTCAAGAGGGGAAACTACCTTTAATTCAAGGCTTGAACCACTCATAAAACCATTTTACTGACCTACGAAAGGATGGAAGGCTGAGTGAACCTTAGAGCCATCTGGAATCAAACTTGCAGTGTGGTGGCTTGCAGTACTGGCATTTAACCACTGTGCCACCAGGGCTCCATATGTATATGTTTTCATGTGGACTGTTAGATTTTAAAACAAGCCTATAAAGTTATGAGAAGGTTTAATTTTGAAACTTTTAAACTGCTTGTGTTAATTAATTGGCTAACTAGTGGCGGTACCTCGTTTTGGGTATGTGGCTGTGCCTGGAACCTTTTCTAAAAAAGAAAATCCCTGCAAAAAGACCACCAATTCCTTTAACTGCCAAAAATGAAACATAGTGACAGTATGAATTGCAGTTCTTAGAAGTTATTGAGGACTGCATTGCAAGGGGTATATATGCAGGTTTGATATTACTGCTCATGGCATTTTGAAGAACGTTCCCTGTTTCTTCCCCTGCGAAGGGGAATAACTGAAAGACACAGCAGTATCAAAGTCAGGAATAAATGGGCTTTATTGTACACATATCCTCTTATTTCAAGTGGGAAAATCTATGTCTACATAGTCTTACGTTCACATTTAGTACCCTCCTTGGTGATGCAGCCGGCAAAAGTACTCTTTTAAAGTGTCCCGTACAGCCTCCCCCTGAGCTTTCTTTATAGCGTCGTCATTAACCAAAGGAGCTCCCAGCATGTCAAGCACAAACCTCTGAACCCGTCTGTTAGGATCATCAAGGATTTTACCTTTGGTTTCACATATATTATGGAGAATGACACCTGAACATATCACAGAACACACATTTTCTTTTGCCACTTCTATACAGTATCGTAATGCTCTCCAGTGTGCCTTGAGACGGCCGAAACACCTCTCCACCGTTGGACAAACCTTATTATGGTACTTGTTATACGGTCTCTGTTTATTATTTGTGCACCCCTATATGGTGTAAATAGCCAATTCCTGATCGGGTATACTCCATCAACCAGGGTGAGAGGAACTATTTGCTGATCTATTATAGTTATTGTGAGGTTTCCTGGAACAAATATGCTTGCCTCCATAGTTTCTAAAAAACCAGAGTTCCTTAGCATCCTAGCATCATGATTCTTGCTGCTCCAACTGATCTCCGCATCAATAAAAACCCCTCTGTGATCACAGGTACCTTGAAGAAGAACACTGTACCTATTCTTCCTGTTAATAAATTCGTTTCCTTAGTGCACAGGAGGGATAATGTTAACATGACATCCATCTAGGCATGTGATTACTTGTGGGTATCCAAGGGAAGTGAAGCCATCCATTACCTGTTAAAGAACACAGGAAAATAAATACATACACATTTTCTTTGAGCATGGCCAAAGATGAGTAATCGATTGAACACATCATTAATTATAGTGCATCACAAATGAAAGGACAGTATACATTACACTGTGCACTTGCTGTCCATCTGTTATCCCAAAGATATGAGTTAAGGATTATTTCAAAGTTATCTGTAAACAGCATCCATAGCTCAACATATGCAACTACTTGGATTTTCACAATATAAGTACTGGTTTAAAAAAAAAACCCCTTCTCTATGGTCTCCCAGGAAAACTGTCTGCTTCAGAAGTAACTTCTCCACTGTGAGTACAACCTCCACAAAGATCTTATACACCGTGTCTCTCCCAACACCAAACATCTGGCAAGCAGACGCGTAAAAGCATCAATGGGCGAGAAGGAAAATGGCTATTGCGAGGTGCTTCTCCACTTGAATGGCTTTCCTCATGTTGGTGTCTGCTTTGGCAATCTCCGGACAGAGAATATCAACAAGTCTCATGAAAAGGAAGCGTGGCATCCTGAAGTACTGTATCCAACGTTCGTCAGACCAGATGCACATTACAGATTTCTCCTACCACTCCTCCATGGTCGGGTACACCCACCATCGCCATAAACGGGGATATGGGCGAAGAAACAAATGTAACTCAGGGGAATCGATGGCTGCAAAATGCATGGACTCAGCACCAAGGTCATTTGATGAAAGGAAATCTAAATGAAGGAGCTGAAAAATAAGGATCATCCTTGTTCGGTGTTTGAGATGAAACCATCTCTGCAATGTTGCAAGATATCCCCTGAAGAGTACAGAGGTAGCCAAAACGGTGGCAATGTTCCTCTCCATTCTCCCAGTAATGGCATTCTGGGGGGATCAAACAATAAAAAAAACCCCGATGACGCTGTCCTGTATTGTCCAAGAACTAGCCCCTTGCTGCGTCCATGGTGGGAAACTGCACCAGAAACACATTGTATGATTTGTGAAAAAACGAGTAATTGCATCCTTTTTTTGTTTTTTTAATTAATTTTATTAATTTTATAATCATACATTATAGTATCCAATCAATACTTATTTAGTATAACACATAATATTACCATAAACATCACAATTTTTCTATTAACTAATTTCAAAAGTTAATGTACATTCTTTACTATGATTCTTTTCAAGAATATTAATTCCCCACCCCCCACCCCTTCAGTGCTCCCCTTCACCGGAGCCATTATCCCTTACCTAATCTTTCCAGAATCTCATTTCTTCTAGTGGAGGTAACCTCCCATCTTTTGTCTGTAATAATTTTTTAACAAATACTTTCCGAATTTTATCACAATCACTTTCTTTTTTTAAATACATTTTTATTAGTTACAGTCAATTATTTCATTCCACATTTTACATTTTCCTTTTCTTGTATCTTTTCTTCCTCATCTATAAGTTATTTAATCAAAACATCAGTTCAGCTCATCCAATGCATTATATTCTGTTATTTATAGTCTGTAACATTTTTTTAAATCTATAAAATAAGAAGCATATCTTTACTATTTCCTGCCTTTTTAACATCACCTCTGTCTGTTTCCTTTTCATTCCTTGTCTTCCTTCCTATTTGAACTCCATTGGTCTTCTTCTATTATTAGTTTAATTTCCAATTCTTTTTTTTCACTTTTCGTTTTCCTTTTACTCCTATAGATTCTAGGCCGGTTGTTTTAATTTCCACCTCCCCTTCTAATACTTGTATCCATCCACCTATCTTACAAATCCTTCTTTTCTAAGTCTACAACCAGTCTTTTTGTCCCTTTTAAAGGGTCTCTTTCTATTTGGCCTTATCCTCTATATCTTCTTATTATTTCGTTTTCTAAAATCGACCTCTTGCTTATTTACCGGACCCACATTCTTTTGTGCTCCGTTTCTAATTAAAACCAAAAAAGATGTCTCTCAAACCTTTCCCATTCCTTTTCCATCTTTCTCCTTGATCCTCTCCTCATAATTGTTGTTAACTTATCTGATTCCCACGTCATACATTTTCTCGGCCCATTCCTCTATTTTTGGAATTTCTTTCTTTTTCCATGCTTTTGCATACATTATTCTAGCACTTGTTTTCATATATAACAAAATCCTCCATTTTTTCCATGTCATTTCCTTTTACACTGTCAATCATATTTAACAAATAGGTTTCTGGAGCGAACAGAAAATCTAGCTCTAGGATCTCTTTGATTTTTATATGCAAAATCACTTTTTTTCCAACTTCTTCTTCTTACTTTAATTCTACATGTTAACTTATCATTTATTGCCATTTTCCAAACTTCTTTATACCACTCCTCCACTTGTAAATTTATTTGCATTTTCCAGTGTCTTGCTATAATTAATCTTGCTGCCATTAAAAAATTTGTTATCAAATCCTTTTCTGCTTGGTTCCCATTCTCTCCATTATAAATTGACATCAATGCTATACTCAGTTTCGTTACTATATTTATATTCAAAATATTCTCTGTTTCTATAAAAACCATTTCCCAAAATGGCTGTACAAATTTACAATTCCACTACATATGCATATATGTACCTATTTCTTGACAACCTCTACAACAATATTTAGAGTTATTCTTGTCTATATTATGCAATCTTGCTGGTGTCAAATATCATCTCCATATTATTTTATAGTAATTTTCTTTTATCCATACTGACATATTTTTAGTTGTCTTTGTTCCCAAATGTTATCCCATTCATGAGCTCCAATTTTTTCTTTCAAATGTTCCTCCCATATTCTCCTTAAATATTCTCCTTTATCTTTTTTATCGTTATTTTTATCAATATTTTATATAATTCACTTGTAATACCTTTCAAACATTCATTATCATCCCTCTTTTCATCATTTTTCATCAAATTTTCAAATTTTGTGAATTCCCTTGTTTCTTTATGATTCTTTTTCCAGTTTTTAATCCATTGTTCTAACTGTATGCAATTAAACTATGAAATTTTCATTGCATATAATTTCTCTCTTATACTCCCTTTCTCACTCATCCATCCTATCCATCCCTCTATTTTGTCTAGTCCTCTTTTCTTTAATTCCTTTCCCATTTTTTTCATTCAAATTATTTGGGAATTTTTTTCCGTTATAACCGGCATTAATACTGAATCAATATAGGCAAAAAAAATTTCTCATATTTATACCATATTTCCCATATATTTTGAAGAAATGGGTTCTCAATTCCTTTAATTTCCTTTTTTGTAAAATTACCAAAAAATATATTCCATATCCTCTTTTCTATTCTCCCTATATCTATCTTTGTTTGAATTTTTTTTAACTCTTGGGGAGAGGCTGCTTGTTTCTGAGGGGGGTGGAGCGTCTGGGAGTTTGAATTTTTTTTAAACTCTTGGGAGAAGCTGCTTGTTGGTGAGGGGGTGGGGCTTTTGTGAGTCACACCTGTGAGTCACTAGGGGGTGGAGCTGGGAGCCTAGCTCTATATAAACTCCTTGCAGATACAGCATACCTAAAGTACAGCTTAGAGTTCTCAGCATTAACTAAGAGTTCTAAAAGCTCTCACCATGGATACTGAGGGGACTGCTGCGGTCACCTGCAACACTTGTGGGATGCTTGTCTTCTTCTCTACAGACGTGGGGAACTTCACACGCACCAAGTGCAAGTTGGTAGCCCTCTTGGAGGAGAAAGTCCAGCAGTTGGAGACAAGAGTAGCTACACTTCAACAGATTCGTGAGCAAGAGGTTTTCCTGGACAGGACAGAACAAACAGTCTTGGGCGGGGACCGCACAGAGGAACTGGCTGGGGAGGAGAGTGTCACTCCACAGACACAGGAGGTTGATAGCTGGAGGAATGTCACACACAGAACAAGAACATCCAGGGATCCTTCGAGCAGCTTGCAGCTACAGAATCAATTCGAAGCCCTCTCCCTTATCCAGGACAACAAGGAAGAACAGCACGGACAGACTTCAGGGGCAGAGCAGGGGACCTTGAGAGTACCACCACAAGGAACAGCAGCTGCAAAGCCTCAGCAGAGGCGTGTGGTGGTGGAGGGGGAGGACTCCTTGCTGTGGGGTACAGAAGCAGTGGTTTGTGGGCCTGACAAGATGTCTCGGGAGGTGTGTTGTCTCCCTGGGGCAAAGATCCGTGATGTGACGGAGAGGCTGACAAGACTCGTCAAGCCTACAGATCATTACTCCTTCCTTTTGGTCCATGTGGGAACCAACGATACTGCAAGTCACAGCTTTCCGAACATCAGAAGAGATTATGAGGCTCTGGGGAGGAAGCTGAAAGAAATGGATGCACAGGTTGTCATCTTGTCTCTTCTGCCAGTTGAAGGGCATGGTCCAGGAAGGAAGAGGAAAATAGCTGACGTTAACAACTGGCTCCGTAGATGGTGTCGCCAAGAACAATTTGGATTCTTGGATCATGGGCTGCGCTTCCATGAGGGGGGACTTCTGGCAAGAGATGGGGTGCATCTCACGACAGTTGGCAGAAATATTTTTGCCAACAGTCTCAAGAATTTGATCAGAAGGGCTTTAAACTGAGTCATATGGGGGAGGGAGACAGTATTCTGGAAGGCAAAAGGGCTGGAGAAAATAGTCAAACTGTCATAGAGGGAACAAGGCAAACAGCACAAGGACCCAACAGTGGGAGGCAAAAAAAAAAACTTGCACAGGCAGCAAGTAAAGGGAACACATGGTCTTAGATATCTCTACACCAATGCACAGAGCATAGGAAATAAGCAAGAGGAACTTCAACTCCTAGCACTACAAAGCAAATATGATATAATAGGCATTACTGAAACCTGGTGGGATGAGTCACATGATTGGAATGTAGGAATAGAGGGTATAACCTTTATAGGAGAAACAGGCCAAACAGGAAAGGAGGAGGAATAGCATTATATGTTAGGGATATTTACACCAGTGAAGGGATCCATGACATCAATACTGGAAGCCAGGTGGAGAGCATCTGGATAAAAATTAAAGGGGAGGGAAACAACAGGGATGTTATTGTGGGACTCTACTACAGACCCCCAAGTCAGACGGAGGAACTGGATGATGCCTTTCTAGAACAGATGAACACATATGCAGAAAGGAGAGATGTAGTAGTGATGGGTGACTTCAACTATCCTGATATTTGCTGGCAATCTAACTCAACCAAAACTTCAAGGTCTAGCAAATTCCTTACTTGCCTGGAAGACAATTTCATGGTCCAAAAGGTGGAAGAGGCAACAAGGGGGTCAGCTATTTTAGATCTGATCCTAACCAACAGGGATGACCTGGTTAATGGGGTGCAAGTGGTGGGATCCTTAGGTGAGAGTGATCATGTTCTCCTGGAGTTTGTTATACAATGGAAAGGAGAAGCCAGGCATAGTCAGACACGCATTCTCGACTTTAGGAGAGCTGATTTCAATAAACTCAGGGAAACACTGGGGGTGATCCCATGGTCAGCAATACTAAAAGAGAAGACACCTCAAGATGGACGGAACTTTCTCAAAAGGGAGATATTGAAGGCACAATTTCAAACAGTACCATTGAGGAAGAAAAATGGGAGGTGTCTCAAGAAACCAGGATGGATGACTACAGAAATTTCAATGGAGCTAAGTTTTAAATGAACATGTATAGGAAATGGAAAAAAGGGGAAATCACCAAAGAAGAATTCAAACAGATAGCGAACATGTGTAGGAGTAAAGTCAGAAAAGCTAAAGCGCAGCATGAGCTCAGGCTTGCTAGGGAGGTGAAGAACAATAAAAAGGGTTTTTTTGGGTATGTCCGCAGCAAAAGGAGGAAGAAGGAAATGGTAGGGCCACTACGCGGAGAAGATGGCAAAATGCTAACAGGGGACAGAGAAAAGGCAGAATTACTCAACACCTTCTTTGCCTCAGTGTTTTCAGAAAAGGAAAAGGAGGATCAACCTGAGGAGAATGGAACAGAGGACACATTAGGGGAAATCCAGCTCAAAATAAGTAAAGAGGTAGTACAGGAATACCTTCTTAATCTAAATGAATTTAAATCTCCAGGACCAGATGAACTACATCCAAGAGTATTAAAAGAGCTGGCAAATATAATCTCAGAGCCATTGGCAATAATCTTTGAGAACTCCTGGAGAACAGGAGAAGTCCCAGCAGACTGGAGGGGGGCAAATATTGTTCCCATCTTCAAAAAGGGGGAAAAAGAGGATCCCAACAATTATCGTCCAGTTAGTCTGACATCAATACCAGGGAAGATTCTAGAGCAGATCATTAAACAGAGAGTCTGTGAACATTTAGAAGGCAATGCCATAATCACAAAAAGTCACCATGGGTTTCAGAGAAACAAGTCATGCCAGACTAATCTGATCTCTTTTTTTGATAAAATGACCAGCTTGGTAGATGAAGGGAACACTGTGGATATCGTATACCTTGATTTCAGTAAGGCCTTTGACAAGGCTCCCCATGACATTCTTGCAAACAAGCTTGTAAAATGTGGGCTAGACAAGTTAACTGTTCAATGGATTTGTAATTGGTTGACCGGCCGAACCCAAAGGGTGCTCAGCAGTGGCTGCTTTTTGTCTTGGAAAGATGTGACCAGTGGGGTGCCACAAGGTTCTGTCCTGTGCCCAGTGCTATTCAACATCTTTATCAATGACATGGATGAGGGAATTAGGGGCATACTTATCAAATTTGCAGATGACACCAAATTGGGAGGACTATGTGCGAAAGGGATCTAGGAGTCCTAGTAGACTACAAGTTGAACATGAGTCAACAGTGTGATGCGGCAGCTAAGAAGGCCAATGCGATTTTGGGCTGCATCAATAGAAGTATTGTGTCTAGATCAAGGGAAGTAATAGTGCCGCTCTATTCTGCCTTGGTCAGACCTCACTTAGAATACTGTGTCCAGTTCTGGGCATCGCAATTCAAAAAGGATATTGACAAATTGGAGTGTGTCCAGAGGAGGGCGACTAAAATGGTGAAAGGTCTGGAAATGTGGAAGGACAACTGTATTTTCATTTTAACTAAAGCTACTCTTCCAAACCATGATAGATGAATATTTTTATATTCTTCCAACTTCTTTTCCATTTCTTTCCTTAATACCATAATATTTTTCTCTTCTAATTCTTTTAAATCTTTTGTAATATTTATTCCTAAATACTTAATATTACTTTCTAATCTTACTAATAATTTTTTCTCTTTTACAAACATATTTTCTTCTTCCTTAGTATAGTTAAACAACATCATATGTGATTTATTCCAATTAACCTGTAAACCTGTCATCTCCCCAAATAATTTTAAATGTTCTTTAATTTTTTCTATTCCATTAATCAATTCCTTAATTGTTAACAATGTATCATCAGCAAACAAGCTTATCTTATGTTTTGTTTCTAATCCAATTCCTTCTATACTATTAACATTTCTTATCACATTTGCGAGAATTTCTATTCCATTGCAAACAATATTGGAGAAAGTGGGCAACCTTGTCTTGCTCCTCTCCTTATTTTTATCTCTCTTGTTATTCCATCATTAACCATCACTGTAGCTGTGTTATGGGAATAGAATTGATGTATTAATCTTCTAGACCTCTTCCCCATTCCAAATTCCTTCAGTATTGTTTTTAATCTTGGCCATTCCACACAGTCAAATGCTTTAAATATATCTAATGCTAATATTCCTGCCTTTAATTTTGTTTTGCCGATTATATGTATTTTATTTAACACCCTTCCTATTAAATTTGACATTTGTCTTCCTTTCACAAATCCACATTGATCTTTTAATATATATTTATACATACAACTATTCATTCTCTTTGCCATTATTGCTGATAATAACTTTGCATCTTGATTTATCAATGATATAGGCCTGTATGATCCCAGGTCCATCAAATCCTTATCTGGCTTTGGTATCAATATTATCAATGATTGTTGCCATGATGGAGGGATTTTATCTCCATTTATTATATTATTATATAATTCTAATAATTTAGGTATTCACTTCTTTTTAAATACTTTATAATAATCTGGTCCAAACCCATCCATTCCTGGAGCTTTCCCACTTTTTAAATTATTTATTGCCTCCTCTACTTCCATTTTTGTAATTGGTTTTTCTAATAAATCCCTATCTTCCTCTTCTATTTTAATCTTCCAATTTCCGCCTACATATTATTCTATTTGTTCCACTGGTTTATTCCCTGATTGGTACAAGTCTTTATAAAACTCCTCGAAAATTGTTAGTTTTTCCTTCATTGTTCTATACATTTTACCTGATCTATCTCTAATACCATTTATCATATTTTCCATTTTCTTCTTCTGTGTAGATCTATCCAACATTTTTGAATTTTTATTACTAAATTCAAAATACTCCTTTCTTAAATAAATTTTCCCATACTTCGTCTACTTCCATTTTATCCAGTTTCTCCCTCTTTGCTCGTAACTCAATATAAGTTTGTTTTTCCTTATCTAATATATATTTATTTTCCAATAATTCTATTTCCCTTTCTAATTTCCCTTTTCTTTCTTCTTGCCTTTTTTTTAAAGTTAAAGGTTTCTTTTATGCATATTCCTCTTGTCACAGCTTTCATAGTATCCCACAAAATTCCTTTTGATACTTCTTTATCATTTAATTCCCATAATTCTTGCCATTCATGCTCAATTTTTTCTACTATTTCTCTATAATTTAAAATCTTTGTATTCAACCTCCACCTTTTCATCTGTTCATAATCTTTCTTCATTATAATTTCCACATTGACCAAGGCATGATCTGTTACTTTTATACTTCCTATCTCTGAATTTATAATTTTATCAATCAAATTTTTTGATACAAAAATATAATCAATTTTTGAATAACTCTTATGTACCATTGAAAAGTATGTATATTTCCTTTCATCTCCCTTTACCAATCTCCACACATCTTTCAACCCCTTTCTTTTTATTATTTTATTTAAATTTGTTATATTATCATATTTATCCCTTGATGAATAATTTGATTTGTCTTTTACTCTTTCCATATGCATATTAAAATCTCCTGCTACAACAATATTTTGTTCTTGCATATTCTCCATTTCTTTAAATACTTTCTCATAAAATTCCTCTTGTTTTTCATTTGGAGCATATACATTCATTAGAACATATTTACCTTCTCCCATTTCACCTTGCATTATAATATATCTACCATTTTCATCTTTTTTTACCTTTTTAATGACAAAATTACATTTTTTGCTATTAATATTGCTACCCCTCTAGCTTCTGAATTTCATATGCTTTTTCATAAACTCTTACCCAATTCAATTTCAATTCATTTACTCCTTCCTTTTTTTGATGTGTCTCTTGCAAAAATATTATATCCGCTTGATCCTTCTTCAATAATGCTTCAATCCTTTTTCATTTTATTACTGTGCCAAGGCCATGAACATTTAAGGTCGATATCTTTAATTTATTAACCATTAGATTCCTTATTACATTTTCTATAAGATCTTCTGTCTCCAAAAAGTGACCTCCCTTCCCATACCCACCCTTTCCCAATTCTTCCCCATTCCCTTCCCCCCTCCCCCCTTTCCCTTCTTTACCTCCCCACCTTGTCTTCCCAAGGCAAATTGCCTTGCTCATGACCCCCTCCAGGTCTTCCAGGTGAGGAGAGGCGAAGAGATCATCCAATGGCCCAGAACAACTCCCTCCCCCGAGTGCACATAAAAATAAAAAATAAAAACATTTCCCCTCTTTTCCCCCTGTAATTTTTTTCTTCTTCCTTCTGCTTTCTTCATCTGTCTAAATTTTTCCATCTCCACTGTCCGCTCCTCCTTCAGCTCCATACTCCTTCTTATGTATTCCCAACTCCTCCAACAGTCACAGTCCTTCTTCTGGTGTTTCCATTCTATATCTTTTTCCTGCCCAGTCAAATTTCAAAAACACTGGATATCCCCAAGCATATTTTATACCAGCTTTCAAAAGAGTAGCAATACAAGGCTTCGTTGATTTCCTCCAAATTACTGTTTGTGGACAGTAGTCATTATATAATTCTACCCCTACATCTCCATACTTCAGTCTCTCTGGCTGTTTCTTGACTGTTCTCATCAATTCTTCCTTATTATTGTAATTAATAACTCTAACAATAACATCTCTTGGCAAAATACTTCTCCTTCCTGTCAGTTCTCTATGTATTTAGAGAAGAGAATTTCGCAGCTGGGGTCACTTGATGTAGCCATTTCAACACTTCAAATTTCAGATTAGATCCTTGATCTTTCCCCACAGATTCTGGCAGGAACCTTATTCTAAAGTTATTCCTGTGTTGATAATCTTGCATGTATATAATTTTTTCCCATATCTGTAATTTTCTTCATATTGTCTTGAATCTGACTGCCTTGAAGTGTTTGAGTTTTAATTATTCCTTTGTTCTCTTTTACTATATTAAGAATATCTCCTTGTATTCCTTGTATTTTTGTACTCATTTCCACAAATCTTTCTTCAGATCTTTTCCTCTCCTTCTGCATATCTTCTCTTATGCCTGCAAACTCTGAAAACATTCTCTTTTTCTCTTCTCTAAATTCTGTCATCATTTTTGTAAAAAGAGAATCCATATGAGTTTTAATATCCTCTGTGCTTTCTCCCCTTCCTTCCTTCCCCCTTGGGGATGGAGGATCTGGGGCAGAGGTACCTGAAGGATCACTCTTTTGGGGGCTTGTTTCCTTTTCCATACTTAGCCCTTCTGGTTCACCCTTGTTATTTTGTGCTTCAGGAGATATTCTTTGCAACCTCTTATGAGGCCTGTCTGATTGGTTTGCCTAATGTTTGTGGCCTCAACCAACTTTTTTCTGCAATATTTCTTCTTTTTTTTAGACATAAGAAAATCAGAACACTCCAAACTTTTGTTCTTCCCCTTCTATTGATGGGCCCTCCTTCCTCCACCACTTATATTATTTTTTAAGCTTTCCACTTATTCTCCAGTTAGATCAATTATTTCTTCCCCTGTTAAATCATCCTTTTTATTTGCCTTCAATTGTTCACTGCTTTGTCCAACCTTAGTAATTTATTAGTAAAATGTTCTTTTTAGTAATGGTGGAAGCAGCTCCGAGATTGGACAAAACCGGAAGTAACTATTTGTTTACTTTAGGCTTCTTCAAACTGCAATTATCTCCTCTATTAACATTCCTTAGTAGTTCACAGCCATAAATCTTCCCTCAAAAACTCTCCTCATGCCTTGTTGAGGGGAAATTATTAATTTAATTCCGTTACCTTGAGCACCTGTCCTTGGAATTGTTCTTACGCCATCGATGCTTGCTCCTCCCCTTCCGCATCCTTGACTGACAGCTAAAAAAAATCCCGGGACCATAAACACATGTAAACAAACAAACAAAAACCCGGGATACTATATAGTGGGAGAAGAGAAATAACACGGGATGTGATGCCGTGTAAACAATGATCCCAGGATATCCAGTTCAGAGACAAAAATCGTTTAAACAGTGAGAGACGAATATGGGATCAAGAAGTCCCAGGATGTCCCGCAACAATAACTAGCGTCTAACTGGCACCCTAATAACTTAGTGGTTTGAGAGCTTGTAAACACACATCGCCTCACAGTTGGTGGAAATGCATACCAGAGGCAAAGCAACATCATTTGGTTGCCAAGTCTCTCTAGGGGTAAATCCCAGGATCTTGAAAAATCCTCCTATTCTTGGTAAGACCCCAATTCATTAGAAAGACTCATTGTATAACTTCATTGTTTGGAGTTAAATCCTTGTTTCTTACAGTTGGCAGAAATGGTAGGGTTTCATCAGGACTGCATGATTTTCTTGGCATACAACAGACATTTGTTTACATTAAATCAACAGAAAAATGAACACCAAGAGAGCACAATCTTACACCTCAGTAGCCCTAACTAAGGAACTATGGGATATTGTTGAAGCACTCCCCTCTTCTCTCATGTACACCAGTGGAATGTGAGGCAAACTGCTGTAACTGTGCAGATACACTGACACAACACACAACAGTGTCTCAGCTCCTGTGTGAGTATCAGAGTTAAAGTGGGGCAGGGAAGGAGCATAATTATGTCAAATCCGATCACCCTTCAAACCCTGAATCCAGACCAGCTCTTCCATTAGACAGGTGAAGCAACTGCCTCAGGTAGCAAATACTCAGGTAGCAGATACAGGTAGCAAAGTTTTATTTATTTGCCTTGTTATTAATATATTTTATAGACATATACGGGAAAGCTTCTTGTAGCATTTTCTTCTTATATGTCCAAATAATGTAGTTCTTTGGATAATATGCAGTTTAATTTTGGTGGGCAGTGGAGCAGGGAAAGAAGACTTCCATTGCTGTTCTGCTGGAGTCCTACTTTATCCACCATGATATTGTTTGGAATCCTAGGGTTTGTAGTTTGGCCAAAGGCGCCAGAGGAGCTCTCTGGCTGAGAATTCTAAAGGCCCCTCGCTCAGCTGCCAAACCACGTCAATCCAGCCATTGCCACTTGGAAGAACATTTGCCTTGCAGAATTACAGCTCAAACACAGGGAGCAGGTCAAGCTGTTTCTGCACACTTAAGGTGCACTGTAACTCCAAAGGGAGATTGTTGCAGTCTGTACCTCGTGGGGTAGCCACAAGTACTGGCAAAGCACTCTTCTTGCTCACCTCCTTACAAACACCTCGTATGTGCTCACAATCAGGGACTAGGGGGTCGTTTACATGGCAAAATAAATCCTCAAAGAATGCGACAAGAAGCCTGATAGTTCCCATGCATTTCGAAGCAACAGCGCCCTTTTCAGAAGGAGGGGGTGCAAAAACCCCATAAGTCGCGCAGTATCAGCTTTTGCTAGTTTTACAGACTTTTTTGATTAAGTTCGCGAAAATGCGCATAATTGGTCATGGGAACTAACCATTGTGTAAACTGGCATCGACCTTTTCAAATTACTGTGAGCAGAGCTGTATCCTGATTGGTTGGAGTGACCATTGTGCATTATCCGAATAGACTGAGGGGTTGGAGAGCAGAAATTCACCCTTCTTTGGCTTGCAGCCCACTTTGGAAAATCAGCTCTGAGCCCTTCCTGTCTGTTTCAAAGGAAGGGGATTGGGAAGGCGATCGGGACTAGCCTCGGTTTCGCTGGTGTGTGCGTGTGTATGTGTGTGCATTCGTGTGTGTGCGGGGAAACAGCCGATCGCATGTTCGTCCTTTTGTTTGTTTGTCCTTCCCTTCACTTGCCTTTATTCAAGGCTTCAGAGGCAGGGAAGACAATCAGGAATGGGGCTAGCCCCTGCTTGTGTGCTGTGTGTTTGTGCGTGCGTGCGTGAAGGGAAGGGAAGGGAAGGGAAGGAGATTGCTCCACCATACTTTTGCTTGTTCCTGCTTTCATTCACTCCTTTCTTTATAGAAGCCTTTCGGCAGGGGAAGACGAGGAAGTTGACAGATCGCTCTTTCGATCTTTTGTTTGTTTGTGCTTTTCCTTCTCTCATTATTTATGGTCTCCATGACCCCCTCCTTGCTCCCTCCCCGCCTCCTGCCTGGCTTTAATCATTGGGAGGCGATCCCGCCCCCACCTTTGCCTGTGTAAACTAAGGAAAACCGAAAGTGGCTGCATCTTCTGAATATGCCAGAATTCATGTGATTTATGTGCTCCTGATGCGAAAGAACGGTAATCCGGAATCTCGCAAACTTTATCCTGTCATAGAACCGGCCCCTGGGTATTTGTTGAATCCTAGTGGAATTGCTCCCCTCATCTGCCAAGGCTACCCATCCCCTACCCTAAGTCAGCACAGAATCTTCTTTATCAATATATTACGTGTTCGCATAAAAGATATCAATTCTCCTCCCTCAGTACTTCAAAGCCTGTTTCCCTAATCATGCCTTAAGACATTTTCCTACCAACAATTGGGCAAACATTGTGTTGATGTAGCTTTTAATACTGGCCATTTTCATGGCAACAGCTATGAGTCCCTGGAAGATGCTTTGAGCTGACACTGTTGGAGGAAGGGGTGACACCAGCCTTTGACCACAGCCTTTTCAGATGAGGATGAGAAGAGATGCCTCTTCAGAAGAGGCTCCAATCAGAGCCAGGTGAAACCTTTCACTGGAACTATTGGCAATGGAGCCTTGACTGTCCCCTGTGGTTATTAAGATCAAGAGCCAGATACCAAGCCACTTCATCCTTCTGAACAACATAGACTAAAATGCCAACTGCAAAAGAGCAAGAAAAGCCTTGATCACCCTTAAAAGGAAGATGCTGAGGTAATTACCATGTGCTAGCTTGTGCTGATGTGTGCGTGCGCGCACACGCACACCTTCAAGTCACCCTTTGCCTTATGATTTACAGTTAGCTATAAAGTAACACAGCCAAGGTCATTCCTTTGTTCAACACAGATGCTCCAAAATCTCCATGTGGGATCATTTGCTCTATTGCTTCTTGGATTATTCTCTGCTGTTAGCCACGACAGCCCTATGACTTTGGTTGTTCTCAGACTGCCTCTTGTATTTAGACCTCAGACTACCCTGATCACATTTCTGCTCTTGATAAGTTTCCACGTACGACCCTAGACTGGTTTGGCTTTTCTTCTGACTGTTCTCTTGGACAATATATCTCAGCACTTGCCACCTTAAATAGGACAGGGTGGCTTGGACTTGAATGAGAAATCAAGACCCATGTATTTTACAAAAGTCCTGCTCCTGTTGGAGAGGGAAATGGCTAGATCTTCATTGTTGATCTTGACATACAGAGATTCTCAAGTGGTATAGTGCTAGAAGAAGAAACTCCTAGAAAATCTTGAGCTGTTTGAAGGCAAGTTGTGTCCTTCTCTTTCTCATGCCGTCTTAAGTCTCTCAGTCAGCCAAAGCCTGATATGCTAACCACCACACTGTCCTTTGCCAGTTCACTATTCTGTGACTATCCACTGAACCTAGTAAATTAGGTATGCTGGTATGTACTGCCACTCTTTGGTGTGGGGTGTATGCATGTATTCATGCACACCACCACACAAACTGTGCACATATGCATAAAGATAATGGGCCCTCATGACAGCTGCCTGCAGTTTTTGGCCTCTTCTTGGTAACATAGCTCTGGGGTCTGTTATGGTGAAGTAGCTGCACTTACAAATCTACCATGGTGGTACTGGTTTCATTCATGCCAGTGGCAACAGATTGGGATGTCTGCGTGCATGTCTACATGGGCTGCAGGAAACAAGTGAGCATGCTGTATGAACCAATGTGGCCTTGATCTACATGATTCCTACTAATTCCCTTCTTTCTGCCAAGTCATGGCTTTCTTCTCTTTTCAGCACTAGCCGCCTTCTGTGGTCCTTCACACACACAATAGGCAGGGTCCATTCCCCTCCTCCCATTCAAGCCAAGAGTATTATTAACTCCAGAGAATCCAAATTTTCATAACCTTAGCAATCATGTCTGACATTTATAGCATTCAGGAAGGATTTTCTAAAAAGATGATCAAGCTCAATTAAGCGTCTGATAGCATGTCAAAGTGGATGCTTCCAGTCAACAGAATATAAGATAGCAGTCTAAGGGCTTATCTAGATAGGCAATATACTCTATCTCAGAGCACTGCAGTCCATACGACACAGGGCATTCGCTCCATTATGCCCCTGGGCAGTCCTAACCACCCCCAGGACTGAGATGGGAGGGAGGGAGGCAGGGTAGGGCCTGATAAGACAGTTTATAAAAATACTTGTTTAAATCAATTTCCACTGGTAGGAAACAGATTGGGCCCTGTGAGACCACAGAAGCCCATCCTAGGAGGCAGGCCCTCACTGAAGCTGCCAGTCTGCCTCACTCTCCCAGAGGGCAGGAAGGGGTCCTGCAGCAGGGGACCAAGGCTGGTCACATGCTGCGGCCTCGCTCACATGTTGCAAGGCCCCTTCCTGCCTTCCAACAGCAAAGAAAATAGTGGCAGTGGCGCTGGCATGCCTATCTGGACTTCCTCCCATTCTGTGGAGGGAACTGGGGAGCCGCCGTATCCTGGCTTGTGTAGATGAGCCCTAAATCTCACAGATTTCAGTGAGAAGGGGGTATATTGGAGTGTACGCAGCACTTGGAAAAATTACTTTTTTTGTGCTAGAATTCCCCAAATTCTCCAGCCAGCATGACTACTGTAGTACAAAGAAGTAACTTTTCAAACCTCTACGTTTATGGTACAGCGACAGCTCAATCATATTATACCACCATGTACTATGTGATGTATGGGGAACATATGTCTTTCCAGCTGTTGGGTACTGCAATTTCCAGCATCCTCATCAGCAAAGCCAATGGTGTAGGATGATGGGAGTTGTACTCCAACATGTGGAAAGCCACACATTCCCCATCTCCACACAAGATTTCAGGGGGAGGGTTAAGCATGTATTATTCAGTTCTTTCCATTATAATCAATGGAACACAGATTTGAAGTTTGGGCATGTTCCTGGATTTACCCCTGAGCTTCAAAGCTCAGGCTTCTGTTGTGGTGAGGAATACATTTACACTGCAAAGCTAGTGCATCACCACCCACTCCCATTCCTGAAAGATGTCTGATCTGGTCACAATGAAGCATGCCTTAGTCACATCCTGCTTGGATTACTGGAATGTACTCTGTGTGGAGCTGTCTCTGGAAAATGTCTGGAAACTTTAGCTAGTCAAAAGAGTTGCAGCCGGACTGCTGATCAGGGCAAGCTAAAGGGAGCACATGACTCCTTTGTTACAATGGCTCTACTACTTACTAGTCCGCAGGGGTGGGTGGGTGTTCCAGCGGCAGTGTTAGATATTATCTGCGGATTTTGTTATCCGCAGTGTGGCCTGGAACCAATCCCCCATGGATATACAGGAGTCCTACTGTATTATATTTCTAAGGTGACTTATTTCACTCTTTGATTTAGAGAGTTATAATATAAGATCCCCAAAGACATGGAAAAAGCAGAGTTTTTGCCGCTGCTTATTCATTTAGATTCTTGCTTCTTTTAGCTAGGTTCACAGGGAACAGGTGAAATCCACTGACTCTCCTCTTGAAGAAAACAGCTTCTGGAGGATCCCATCTGTACCTCCAATTAAAAGAAACTTTAAAATGAAAGCAAAAAAAAATATTATCTGTCTTTGCTTTCCACAAGAGACCATTTGTTTGTTGGTGTGGGTCAACAATTTCTGTTTCATTTTTATTCATTTTGCTGTGTGCCTGTTGCCCTCTCAGAAAATGGAGAAGGACAACTTCATTCTCTGAACATTCATAATTCAAACTGCTCTTGTTCTCTCTTTACTGTAGTCTTTTTCTTTCCTGCTTTGAATATGTTTAGTTCTTTAGAGGCAAAACTATTTCTTTTTTAAATGTCCCTCTTGATGTTTGCTGTTAAACCTTATGGCATGCTCTTATTGCTATGTTCTCCTTGGTGTCACTCAAACTTTTTGATTGTTTTTGGAATTTTGTACTTTTGCATGATGAATCTCTTAAAAATACTTTTTGGACTTCTTTGGACCTGTTTACCAATCGTGAACTCTCAAAGGGAGTGTTAAGTACATCTTTCCCTTATAGCTGGTAGTTTAGAATGGTTAAGTTAATAATACTGGATAGGGGAGCACTGAGGTGGGGGTGGGGTAGGGAAATTAATATTTTTGAAAAGAATCATAGTAAAGAATCTATGTTAACTTTTGAAATTAGTTAATAGAAAAATTGTGATGTTTATGGTAATGTTATGTGTTATACTAAATAAGTATTGATTGGATATTATAATGTATGATTATAAATTAATAAAATTAATAAAAAAAATAAACAAAGAAAAAAATACTGGATAGGGTGTTAGACCAAGCTAGAGTTTAATATTCAACACAGGCCCCATCTACATGATTTTTAAAAAATCCGTTGGGGGGGGATAAACAATCCAAAAAGGCAGCCGTTCGTATGCGTACGATCCACCTACACAATTCCCCCCCCCAACTCTGTATGACCCCCCTTGCCTAGCTGGCTGGAGTGAGCGATCCAAGTGGTAGTTATAAATCTCCCGACACGTAAAAAAATTTTTTTTAAAGGTGCCTGTTAAGCAGACAGTTGGTTTTCCATATTTACAAAAATAAAATAAAAAGGAATAAATGTAAAATTCATGGACATACCAGACTCTCGCTTAGCCGTGAATCCAACATGGCGGCCGATCCCAATTCTCCTCTTTGCTAGCCCCACCCCCTGTACATGGCCAGCCACTCAGATTACACTGCCTGTTTGTATGTGCATGAACGGGGTGAACAGACCATTGACAATATGAGTGGCTGTACGGATTTTAGGTCAAGATTCGTTAATCCTCCCGAACGCCGAATCCACAGAGTTTACAGGGGATTCGCTAACCCTCCTTCTGAATGACACGTATGCATCTGAACGGCCGTGTGTATGGATGATCCATCTTCCGAACGCTGTACGTATTTTTTTTTACCGTATAGACGGGCCCACACTTTAATGTGCATTCCATTCCTCATTTATTACACTTTGGTTAGTTAAATAAAATACAGCCAGCCCTCCCCATTTGTAGATTTCACCTCTGCAGATTTTATTATTTGTGTATTCCCATACTATCCTCATAATGGTAGTAGTGCTGTCCTGCTGCCTGGGAGCCAGAGAAGAGGAGCGCACCACTGCTGCCAAAGGAGCCAGAATAAGAGCAGGAACACGGGGCCTCACCAGCTGAGAAGGGGTGGTGGTGGCAGTGGCTGCAGTAGCAGCAGTGGGTGAGATGGGAGGTGGCTTGGGCAAAGGCAGGGGGGGGAGAATGATCTTCTACTTGCTTACTCATGAGTAAATTTTCCCCTCCCCACTCTGCGTGAGAAGGGAAGGTGCAGTGCAGGGATTGTCACACACATGCACATACATGCAAACACTTCTCTCTCACCAGCCACTCGCTCTCTCTCTCTCTCACACACACACAGAGAAACACATACAGGTGTGTGCTGGAGCCCCTTCCCCGCTCCCCTTGCCCTCCTGCTGCCTGCACACCCTGGCTCTCTCGTCCTCCACTCCCCCATCCCGCTCCCTCTGTCAGCCCCAGAGACCACCTGAGGGAGGGAGGGAGGGAGCTAGAGAATGCACACATGACCAGGCACAGCCTTTCCTTGGCTGGATTTCCTCCCAGCAGCCAAAGAGTTGGCCGCTGGCTAAGCCTGACTTAACTGAAGACAGCTCAAGATGGACACGAGTGTTATCAGAGTCCCTATTCAATACAATTTGAGGGAGAGCTAGAGCTATTCACATTTTTTCCACTTTTGTGGGGGTACTGTGCCCCTAAGCCCCCGCAAATGTGGAGGGATGGCTGTAACTTTTATAGTCCATCTATTTCTTTCATTGCCTTTATATAGTCCCATTATAACATTTTCATTTGTCATGCATTAATCATATTGTTAATGCAATGTATTGATTGTCCTCACCATTTTCATGAATGTATATAGTTTTTCTTCAATTTACCTTCTGTTTCATTTAATGTTAACTTTATTTGTGGTGTGGTTTTCCTTTAATGATCACAGTCTATGCTCACTGGAGCAAATTAAAACAGAAGGAATCCACAGTCCATCCTTAACTGACTTGCTTCTTGAACAACAGAAATCAGTATGGAAATCTTTTGCACCAGAGAAGTAAATGTGTGTCTATAGATCAAGCTGCTATTAGAGGAACCGAGACAGAGGTGGACAAAAAAAATGTTGACAACTCTATATACAAATAACATACCCCTCACCCAACATTTCACAGATGAAAGCTGGGGCACATGTAGCCAAGCAATATCAGAGTGTGATCAAGATGGTAAACATTATTAATGAACATACAAGCTAGAAAAGGTTGCAGCAGTTTGCTTTTGCCTGAGCCTGCTGGCCCCTCCCCTCCCCTCCTCTCCAATGCATCCCTCCCTCCTCAACACTACTTTAAAAGCAAAAGCTATGGTGATATGTTATATGATACAGGACCACACACACCTGAGATAATGGAGTGCAAACTACTCTTGTATTTTGAACTCAGCTTGCAGTAATGGAAGTAAGCTGAAAACAAAAGGGCAACGTGGGAGAAGGAGAGAAAACAAGGACATTTTAAAAGCAGATAAAAAAGTGGGATGACAGAGGATTAAATGGGACTGTCCCTGCCAAATTGAGAGGGTTGGAGGGTAAGAGATAAGCAAAACAATGTATTTGAAATCTATGAAATCTAAACATCCAAATTTCAACAAATTCAGTTTTCAAGATGGGCCCCAGTGTGAATCTTGCTCCTTCCATGAGGGGGAGGGGTTACCTACCCTGATAGCCCCCATCTTGGAATATCAAATAAATGGCTATATTTAATAATTTGGCTTAATGTGGCCATCCACATGGTTAGCAGATAAACCAGGGACCCCCTAATACCAAGGCTGGATTCATGTATAACAAAGGGAGGGGGGGCTTCAGAATTTCCCAAAAAACAAATACTCAGGTCAGAACTTAACACCTGGAGGTGAGTCATGCACTAATCCACTCAATGATAGCAGAGTCCTTAATGCTTGTAAAAGAGGTCCTTTCTTCCCTCATCCCCTTCCAACAAGGGACCTTTAACTCTTCCAGAGCACCCATTGTCTAGTCCTGGGAACCACCAAGAAACATTGTATTCCACTCAGAATCCTGTCCCTTCAGGGGAATTTATTTCATATAAATATCACTCTAAAACACCAAACTGTGGTATACATAGGTTAAAACATCCTGCCGTTGCCCAGCCTCTCGCATGCCAAGTTGAATTAATTAAATCCCCAAATTAATATTAGGACATTAGAGGATCCCCACAGATCCCATGCAATTCAGGTAATGGGCACACCATGTACAGTAGCATACCAGTTCAGGGAACAAGACATAGATCTCCCACCAGAAGAAAATGAACATTTTGACAGTAATTTATAGGGGCACCCTACTTAATTCTATATTCATCCTTTTCTCAGTCCAGTTATTTGCTCAGCAACTCCCACTGAGTGCTTTTGTTTGCTCATTAATTTCCCCTACCTGTCAGGTGTAAGGGCAGGAATCTAATTTTATTTCTAAACAGGGAAGCAGAGGGATTGTTGGAAGTACAGAACAGAGTTGTAGATTCAGCTGTTGCTGCTTTATGTTTTTGGTGCATTTGAGCATCTAAAGGTGTACCATCCAGTCCAATTCTGTGAATGTCTACTCAGAAGCAAATCTTACTGAATTCAAACAGTTTCCTAGTGTTTGTGAAGACATGAAACTGATGGGCCTTTGGACTGAGGATCAGGCCACTGGTATGACACTGAATTTATTCTATCGCATCTCCTCTCTTCATAAAATGTCAACATCAGTCACACATGTAACCATCAGTACAAGGACCAGCAATTATCTGTAATTGCTGCTTAATTGCTTTGCTTTGAATGAATCTGCTGGAGTGTTTTGTTTTCCCTTTGTTTGGGGTGGCTGGAGCATTACTGGTTAGTCAGGCAAATGCCAATTTTTATCAGAAAATGAGATTAGCTTTCCAGGGTTCTGTGAGTTCAGAAGACATAATCTGATTTGTTCACTGCTTCCTGGTCTCACTCATTTCTATAGGACACACTGGAGAGTTTTTTTTTATTAAGAACTACTTAACTTCCCCAGGCTTGCTGCTTTGTTACATGTTTAAATCACTGTTCCATATTTGTATAGATCAGAAATCAGTATTAACTGATAAGCCGATTCCTAATTATCTAATTAGCTGCATTGAGAGCCAAAAGAAGTTTGAAAGAGAAAGAATCTCTGATGTTCTCTAACAAGACAAATGATCCTCATTGCAATCCTCCTCATCTTTATCATATATTTACATACAAAAATCAATGTGTATAGAGCCATTGTACTTTCTATTATCTTTTACGGGTCTGAAACATGGGTCACCTATCGCCACCACTTATGACTGCTTGAACGCTTTCATCAGCGCTGTATACGCACAATCCTAAATATACACTGTACTGACTATATGACAAATGTTGCTAGCCTTGAACAAGCAGGGATCACCAGCATTGAGGCCATGATATTGAGAACACAGCTGCGCTGGGCAGGGCACGTTTCTAGGATGGAGGACCATTGCCTCCCAAAAATAGTACTCTACGGTGAACTTGCCACGGGTCAGCGTAAGAGGGGCGCTCCAAAAAAGCAATACAAGGACTCCCTGAAACAACATCTCAGGCTTGGCCAAATTGATCACCAACAATGGTCTGCCCTGGCCTCACATCGGGAGGCATGGAGACGCACTATTCACAGTGCTGCAGCCTTATTTGAGAACTCACGCCGAACAAGTCTTGAAGAGAAACGAGAATGCAGAAAGAATCACAACCCAGAAACATCACCCAAGGAGACTTTCTGCTGTGCTTTCTGCAACTGGACTTGTTTATCTCGGATTGGCCTTTTTAGTCATCAGCGCACTTGCAGAAAGTGCAGGATGAGTCCTTCCTGAATCATGGTTTGCAAAGAGAAGCCAGAGAACATATATGCCACTTCTCATAACTGTGTTCAAAGGAGCTCATAAAGTTTGAAAGGGTTTGTTGTTACTTGCCACCAAGTTGGCTTTGACTTAGAGCTACCTTATGAATAAAGCACCCCTATTAGCTGTGGTCATCAACTGCCCGCCTCAGGCCTTCACTATCCAGTTTTCACAACCATGCATAGAAATAAGAAATACTATGGCGTGGATTATTCTGATTTTGGTATTTAATGATACAGCTTTACACTTGACCATCTTATCTAGTTCCTTCATAGCTGCTCTTCCAAGTCCTTCTGATTTTTTTTACTACAGTCTCCATTTGGGTTAATAACTGAGCCAAGGTACAGAAAACATTTTAACTGTTTCAATTTCTTTATCACCCACTTTGATGTATGTAAAATATCAGAGACCATTATTTATTTATTTATTTATTTTTATTTATATCCTGCTCTTCAGGCACAGGCTATCAGAGCAGCTTACAAATTGTTTTAAGCAATAGCAATTTACACATCTACACTGCATTAATTTTTGTTTTCTTAAGGTTCAACTGGAACCCTGTTTTTACACTTTCTTCTTTGTCACATCAGCAGCTGTTCCAAGTATTTCCTATTTTCTGCTAGTAATATGATTTCCTAGTCATATTTTAAATTGTTGACGCTCCTTCCCCAATTTTCATGCCTTCTTCCTCTGAGTTTAATTCCACTTTCCATATGATAGCATAGTAAGCAGTATAGTGATTAGAAAACAGTATAAATGACTACAAATAACTATTGCAACAATACGTAAACACATAACGAAATATCAAACAGTGCAATATTGAATAAAATACAATTGATCTAATCTAACTGAGCAACTTAAAGCTAAACAGAATAAAGCCTGACAGAGAAATAAGAATATACCCTGCATATATACAATGTCACATCTGTTACCAGTCTTCATCAAGGTAACATACTCTCCAACATTTCATAGATGAAAACTGGGACATGTGAGGCCAAGCAAAATTGGAGTGTGGCCAAGATGGAAGCGTTATGAACTAGGAAGAAAATACAAACTAGGGGAGTCTGCAGCAGTCCCCCCCCCCAGTCTCCTGGGAAGGACAAGATTCCACATCCTGCTCTCATTTACCTCCTACTGAGTTAAATTAGTACAAACTATTTTTGTACTTTGAACTCAGCTTATAGCAATTGAAGTAAGCTGACAACAGAGGGCGAGATGTGAGGGAAAGAGAGAGAAACTTGGACTTTTAAAAGGCAGCTGAAGAAGTGGAATGATAGAGGATTAATCTCTGCCAAATTAGGACCATTGGATGGTATGAGGTAATAATATGGAGCTGTGTTACCTGCCCTGATACCCACTCCCTTTCAATAATTAATCAATTAGCTATAATTCATAAATTGGCTTATTTACTGGCATTTCATGTGGTTGATAGTAGATCAGGGCTTCCCAAATGCAAGGACTCAAGGTGTGCTCAGAAAACCTAAGGAAGAGGCCATCCCAAAATTCCTAAAAGAGACATCCGGGTAGTAATTATGTGGGACCCCCCCTTGGACTGATAGTTAGGGTGTATAGGTACTAATTCTCCTGGATGTACCTGGAAGTGAGTCATTCACTAATTCAGTCAAAGTGGCTGGACACTCTTTGCTCTGCAAAACTGGTTTTCCCTTCCCACCTCTCCTAGAACAATAGAAGGTTGCCTGACACCCATCAGTCTTAATGTTTCAACCATTAGTGATCATTAACACAACCAGAGCTTCCATTGTCTAACTAATAAAGGGGGCCCTGGTGGCGCAGTGGTTAAATGCCAGTACTGCAAGCCACCACATTGCAAGTTCGATTCCAGCGGGCTCCAAGGTTCACTCAGCCTTCCATCCTTTCATAGGTCAGTAAATTGAGTACCCAGCTTGTGGGGGGCAATTAGCTAACACACATTGAAAACTGTTTAATGCAGTGTAGATGTGTAAATAGCTATTGCTTAAAACAATTTGTAAGCCGCTCTGATAGCCTTGTGGCTGAAGAGCGGGGTATAAATAAATAAATAAATAAATAAATAAAAATAATAACTATGGGAAACTCCAGCAAACATTGTGTTCTACTCATAACACCCCTTCAGGGGGACTATCAAGTATAAAAATCATCCTAAAACACAGTCAGTGTCCACAACTTCCTGCATCCCGTCACTCTGTCCATCTGTTGTGCAACACTCAGAGCTCCATTTGAGTATCTTCTGCTACCCGGATCTCTGCTCATCAGATAGGTATAGTATGGCACATCATCCTGAACTCTGTTTCTCTGTCCCAATACTTCTTACGTTCTTCAATAGCCTTGTGTGAGTGCTTGAAGCCTGAGTGTTGGTGTGAATGCTTCTGTGATTATTTTTCAATAAAAACCGTTTTTATTTTATTTCCTAGCTGTGAGTCTCATCAGTTAGTACCGGTCTACATAGGTAAAAAGATCCCATAGTTACCTGGTCTCTCACTGTCATAGTGAGCTAATTAAAATTCCCCATATTAATATCTGGACATGTCTGGAGTTTCCATGAAACCCCTGTAGTTTGGGTAACAGCTGTCCATGATCAACTTGCAAACTGTGGTCAGCAGTCACACAGTTCATGTCAGCCTTCCTTCAAGCTTCCCCATGGGTCTCCTTTCTCTATCCCTTCCCCACCTCTCCTATAGATCCAAGGTCACCCAGTGGATTTCCATGGTTGGGTAGGAATTCAGACTCTGGTCTCCAGAATCATAGCCCAATGCTCAAACTGCCACCCCATGCTGGGTGTTTTACACAACCACTCTGGCAACCCTACTCCACACTGTTTACTTTGGTAAAAGACTCAAGCAGACGCTTCGAGGTTTCAGCATGCAGCAGGATTGAGAGGCAGAACTGCAGCCCCAGTGAGTACAGTTGTCCCTCCGTATCCATGGATTTGGTATACACAGATTTAAGTATTCACAGCTTGAAAATATTCTTTAAAAAATAATAATTTAAAAAGCAAACCTTGATTTTGCCATCTTATATAAGGGACACCATTTTGCGATGACATTGCATATAATAGGACTTGAGTATTCACAGATTTTTGTATCCACGGGATGTCCTGGAACCAAACCTCAGCGAATATGAAGGGACAACTATAATAGCAGTATAGAAAAGCGGGGTTAAAAGGGGGAAAGAAAAGCACAGCATCCATCATTCTTTTATGTTGTGGAGAATATATCATCATGTGTCGTTAACATATCATCAGTGCTGTCCCCAAAGGACAGTGGATTCATGCCCAGTGCACATAGCTGCTAATAAACACGCAGGATTAGAGGATCAAAACAAAGCTTTTATTATCCGTCTGTACAGAAGGAAGTGCTTGGGAATCATTCACAAAGCAAGCACACACTTCTCAGTTACAATCCTATATTTAAAGTCTTCCCTAATGCCAAGTTGGCAGTCTCCAGTTGACTAAAATCCTGTTCCCACTTATTGTTCATTGTATGTCAATTTCATTGCATACGGGCAAGCCTCCAGCCCTTATGCACAGGACATAGCATATATAAATCATTTAATTCATTTACAACCATTCTTTGTGACCATCCAGCCATATGATTACAATTTATTGCAGCTTACAATTCACCTGTAACAACAAATGTCCTGGTCACAGTTAAAATTTCTCTTTTGGCAGTTATCTTTATTCATATCCTGCCTCTTTCCCAAGATTGGGATGCAAGGATTCTGTGGATTTAATTTGATCAGAATTTGGGAAAACTGTGAGCATATAAGGAGTAAAAGTGCAACATAACAAAAAGAAGTGATGGTTCTGAGGAAAGGGCAACTAAAGCTGAGGTCTGAACCCAATTTCAAGAAACTGGAAAACAGTGGGGTTTTGTATGGCCTTATGAAGAGTACAATCACGTTAATATGTGGTGTTCTTTCCCACCCAGAGCAGCTCTCTGATGGCAGCCATTGTGATGTAAGTCATGTCTGTCCTAAACGTTATTGTAACCTACCAAGATAAAGACTTTCCTTTTACCTTAAAGCTTTATGAAAAAACTTGATCACTATGAAGTATCTATGCTGTTCATTTCAGTCGATAAGCTGGAAACCCAACTGAGAGTGGCCTACAAGTATTGGGCAAGCCATATGGTGAATGAGGAGACACGGCATGAATCAGGTAGTGAGGTTTAAATATCTAGTTGTGTGTGCATTAAAACAAAATAAAAATCTATCCTAAAATTTCACAGATAACATAGAGTGCATCAACACTGCATAACTATAGCAGCTTGATAACCACTACAACTACCAAGGACCCATCCTGTGGAATCCTAGGATTTTTAATTTAGTAAGGTATTTATAATTATTTGAGTGTATAACCTGGACTACAATACTAAAGCTCTACAGTAAAGGTTTCTGAGTATCCCTTAAAACTATAAATCCCAGGATTCCCTAAAATGGAGTCTTGCCACTTTAAGTGCTATCCATGTACAGTTGTCCCTCTGCATCCACAGACTTGGTATCCACGGATTTAAGTATTCACAACTTGAAAATATTACCGTATATTCCGGTGTATATGATGACTGGGCGCATAAGATGACCCCCCCCCCAATTTTTAAGTTAAAATATAGACTTTGCCCCCCCCCATCCAGCCAGCCACCTGGCTGGAAAGCCTGCCCCCCACTAGCCAGCCAGCTCAGTGGCTGTAGATGATGGAATAGTCTGTGAAATTAAAGGACTGAGAACAGCTAAAAAAGCATGGGATACTTTGAAAAATCTCTGTGGTGTTCAATCTTTGGAAAGTAAGGTTTCATTAATAATGAAGTTGGTTAATATGAAGCTATCAAATCCCAAATTTTTGAATGAGCACATTAATGATTTTAGAGCCACATTGGCAAACTTGCAAACTCCTGGAGAGGAAATCCCCAAAACTATGCAAATGGAAATCTTCCTGGTAAGTTTACCAAAATACAATCCCTAAATGGAAGGCAATTAACACTTCAAAGGCAAAGCAGTCATCCTCACAGCATGGGGAAGGATCTGCTGGGGAAATTGCCCAGGGAATTTACCACTTCAAAGACAAGGCAGTCATTCTCACAGCAGGGGAAAAGGTCTGCTGGGCATATAAGACGACCCCCCACTTTTGAGGAGATTTTCAAGTGTTAAAAGCAGTCTTATATGCAGGAATATACAGTATTTAAAAAATAATACAGTTGTCCCTCCATATTCACAGATTTGGCATTTATGGATTTAAGAATTCACGGCTTGAAAATATTCTTAAAAAAATAATAATCCCAAAAGCAAACCTTGATTTAGCCATCTTATATAAGGGACAGCATTTTGCTATGCCATTGCATATAATGGGACTTGAATATTCATGGATTTTGGAATCCACAGGGTCCTGGAACCAACCCCCAGTGAAAATGAAGGAACAACACATAGTGGATACACCCATAGTATGTAGCATCTCTACTGCATGTGTATTTTTCTTCTCAAAGTGCAAACATTTTAAGCTTAGGATAAAGGTGGGTTGAAGGAAAACTGGGATATCAGCAAACATTTAACCATAATTACAACTAAAAAGCTTTCCTTCCTCTCCACCACTCTTAGGTTTCTGAAAAAACACTGGAGGGTGAGATCAGAAGTGGATGTAGGTGTATGTGAGAGGCACCCTCTTCCTACATTCTTAACATAGGTCTGTCTGACTGCTTGAGCCATTATTTTCCACTTGGTTCAAGTTGGTGGGTCTTAAGTAGGTTTGCCATTTGTCCTGGAAAACTGGGAAAATCCCAGACTGGAGTAAAAAAAAATGTCGTGGCTGGTTACTCCCTTCAATCCAGGATTTTTTTGCTCTTGACATGACTCAAGAATTCTCATGATATGCTAAAGGATGAAGACTTTGTACAGAGAATCAAGAAATAAAAAAAATTCTATTTTGAAGAAAATTAAAAAGGAGGTCTTCCAGAGAAAGTGATATGGGACGCATTTAAAGCAACAATTCGTGGAACCTTCTTAGCAAGAGAAGCAGAAATAAAAAGAGAGAATCAAGGTAAAAATCAAAAATTACTGCAAGAATTAAGAATAAAGGAAGAAAATCTGAGAAAACAGTCCAAAAATCTGAAGTTACAGATGGAAATAAAACTAATACAAAGATCTTTAAAAGCTGACTTAACAGAGATGATAGCCAACAAATTAAAAAGGATAAAACAAAGATATTTTGAAAATTCAAACAAGGTGGGGAAATGGTTGGCACATAGATTGAAAAAAGACTCCGAAAAGAAACTGATAACAGAAGTTAAAAGAGAGGGGAAAGGTTGTACCACACAAGAAGACATTAAGGAGGCCTCTAAAAGCTTTTATGAGACATTATATAAGAGGCACAATCCTAAATATACACTGGACTGACTATGTGACGAATGTTGCTGTCCTTGAGCAAGCAGGGATCACAGAGAGAGACAGAGAGAGAGATAAGAAGATAGACATGGATGACATCCAAAAGATTGAAATGGAAAAATTCATTAAAGAAAACACGCATGTGAGAATTACAGAGGAAATGCAGACACAACTTGGACAACTTTTCAACAAGGAAGAAATTAAACAAGATATTAGTCAAATGAAAATGGGAAAATCGCCAGGACCAGATGGCTTTATCTCAGAATTTTATAAGAAATTTCAAGATGACATAAATGGACCACTGCAACGAATGATGAACAAAATAAAAGAAGACGGAATCCCAGATTCTTGGCACTCAGCAAATATAATCTTAATCCCTAAGGAAGGAAAAGAAGAGACGAATGTCACAAACTACAGACCTATTTCACTGCTCAATACTCAGGCTTTTCTTCGCAAACAAAGATTCAGGAACAACTCATCCCGTGCTTTCTGCAAGCGCACTGATGACTAAAACGGCCAATCCGAGATAAACAAGTCCAGTTGCAGAAAGCACAGCAGAAGGTCTCCTTGGGTGATGTTTTTGGGTTGTGATCCTTTCTGCGTTGTTGTTTCTCTTCAAGACTTGTTCGGCGTGAGTTCTCAAATAAGGCTGCAGCATTGTGGATAGCGCGTCTCCATGCCTCCCGATGTGAGGCCAGGGCAGACCATTGTTGGTGATCAATTTGGCCGAGCCTGAGATGCTGTTTCAGGGAGTCCTTGTATTGCTTTTTTGGAGCACCCCTCTTACGCTGACCCGTGGCCAGTTCACTGTAGAGTACTATTTTTGGGAGGCAATGGTCCTCCATCCTAGAAATGTGCCCTGCCCAGCACAGCTATGTTCTCAATATCATGGCCTAATCTTTGCCACAATGCTAACAAATAGGATAAACATGACTATTAAAGATTTGGTGCATGAGGATCAAACCGGTTTCATAAAAGGAAGGCAAATGTCCCTAAATATAAGAACAATGCTAAATGTGATAGAGCATTATGAAAGGGCAAACAACAAAAAAGGGGCAATTATTTTCATCAACACCGAAAAAGCCTTCGATAACATCAATTGGCAATATATAATGAAGACACTAGAAGAGTTAAATTTTGGGGAGGAATTCATTAAAAACATCAGAGATTTACAAATACAGAAAGCAAACTTGCTGGTAAACGGGCAAAGAACAGAAACATTTAACATTGAAAAAGGAACCTGTCAAGGCTGCCCACTTTCCCCGATCTTATTTATACTAGCGTTAGAAACTTTAAACAACCGAATAAGGAAAGATGGGAGAATACCAGGACTAAAGATTAAAGGGCAAGAATACAAACTGAAGGTGTTTGCTGATGATCTGGCAATTATACTAGAAGTTCCAGTGAATAACATTACAAATTTATGGGAAATATTGAAAAAAATTGGTTAAAATTAAACCGAGAAAAAACAACAATTATACCAAAAAAATCTATCTCAGAATGAAGAAGAAAAACTTCAAAATAAATCAGGATGCAAATTGTTTAAAAAAACACCAAATATCTGGGGATATGGATAAGCAGAAAAAAACATTGACCTTTTTGAAAACAATTATAAAAGACTGTGGTCCGAAATCAAAAAAGATTTACAAAGATGGGGAAAATTAGACCTTTCCCTGTTGGGTAAAATTAATGCAATAAAAATGAACGCGCTACCTAGGTGTTTATTCCTATTTCAAAATTTACCAATCTTTCAAAATGATAAAATAATTCAACCATCTGTCGGGGATGCTTTGATCAAGATTTCCTGCGTGGCAGGGGGTTGGACCGGATGGCCCTCGTGGCCTCTTCCAACTCTACAATTCTATGATTCTATGAACAATGGACACACGAATTGAGCAAATCCATCTGGAATGGAAGAAAGCCAAGGATTAAATGGTCAACTTTGTTAGCGAATAATAGATCAGGAGGAGCTTCACTACCGGATCTTAACCTATACTACTTGGCTTGCGGAATGAACTGGCTGATGGATTGGATCAGATTGGATGATGACAGAACCCTAACATTAGAAGGTGATGCTCTCAGATTTGGGTGGCATGCTTATTTAGTGTACGGAAAAGCACAAGTAAACAAAGACTTTGGAAACCATATTGTAAGAAAAGCAGTATTGTGAATCTGGAACAAGCTAAAAGAAAAATTTTATACTAAATTACCTATTTGGATATCCCCTCAAGAAGCTACGCAAGGAAGATGGGAATCATCGAGGAAGTGGTTAAGGTATAAGGATCTAATAGATCAACAAAAGTGGAGAGATGGAAAAAGTATAAGCTTACTAACCCAGGAAGAAATAGAGGCAACGGGAATCCAAATGAATTGGTTTAAATATTTACAACTTAAACAAAAATTCCAAGAAGACAATACAAAATACAAATTTGAACTGCAAGAAAACAATCTGGACAAGATAATTTGGCAAAAAGATGGCAAGAAAATAACCCAAATGTATCATCTGTTACTAGGAAGAGAATTGGAAAAGGAGGTGGTAACTGAAGCGATGATTGGATGGGCAGCCGACATAAGAGATCCGATACAGCTGGAAGAATGGGAAAAAGCTTGGGAAATCACAAACACATTCACAGCATGTCTTCAGTTGAAGCAAACGATCTGAAGATGGTAAACCGATGGTAAATGACACCAATAAGAATAAGTAAAATTTATAAAATAAAAGAAACTCATTGTTGGAAATGTGGTAAAGAACCGGGGTCACTTTTCCACATGTGGTGGGCATATCCAACTGTCAAAAACTTCTGGACAAAAATACATTAAAAACCCCACAAGAGATCTACAGCATCCAATGTGAAATGAATCCTAAATTATATTTATTAAACATAACAACATCAATTGACAAAATAACTTTTAAGCAACATTGGAGAACAATTTTATATCTAATAACCACAGCCAGACTGATAATCACTGCAAAATGGAGAAGCAAAGAAATCCCCCACATTAAGGACCGGGTGCTCAAAATTAGAGAAATGCAAGAGAATGATAGTCTGACTTGCATCTTAAATAAAACAAGGTGGGAAAAATTCAAGGAGGAATGGGCACCGATTAAATTTTTTTTGCAGAAGAGTTGGAATATTGATGAGCCAATATAATGGAATAAAGTTAAAAGGACAAACTATCTCAGATCAAAGAGAACCAAGAGAGCTAAAAGAAAAGGAGTTATGGGGGAGGGCAAAAAGCTGAAAAACAACTCAGATGAGTTAGATGATACTGGGAAAATGAAGCAAAACCATGAGTTTAATCTTATAGATTAACAATTAAAACTGGAATAAAATAAGGAAATTAGATCATTGACATTGTAATGTATAACATAATATATATGTATAGAGTTGCATTGTATAACACAGCATATATGTATGGATATGTATACAGTTGTCCCTCCACATTCGCGAACTTGACATTCGCGGTTTCGGTTATTCGCGGTTTTGGGAGGGCCCCCCCGGGCCCCCCCCAAACCGCGACACGGGGCCTCCAGAGGCCCCGTGAAAGACCTGGGGAGGGGTGGGGAGGCCTTCGCGGGACGCCCGGAGGCCCTCCGGAGGCCCCGCGAAGGCCTGGGGAGGGAGGGAGGGAGGGCCGGTGAGGCCTCCGCGGGGCCTAGGAAGGCCCCGCGAAGGCCTGGGGAGGGTGGGAGGGAGGGCCGGTGAGGCCTCCGCGGGGCCTAGGAAGGCCCCGCGAAGGCCCGGGGAGGGTGGGAGGGAGAGCCGGTGAGGCCTCCGCGGGGCCTAGGAAGGCCCCGCGAAGGCCCGGGGAGGGTGGGAGGGAGAGCCGGTGAGGCCTCCGCGGGGCCTAGGAAGGCCCCGCGAAGGCCCGGGCAGGGTGGGAGGGAGGGCCGGTGAGGCCTCCGCGGGGCCTAGGAAGGCCCCGCGAAGGCCCGGGGAGGGTGGGAGGGAGTGCCGGTGAGGCCTCCGCGGGGCCTAGGAAGGCCCCGCGAAGGCCCGGGGAGGGTGGGAGGGAGTGCCGGTGAGGCCTCCGCGGGGCCTAGGAAGGCCCCGCGAAGGCCCGGGGAGGGTGGGAGGGAGAGCCGGTGAGGCCTCCGCGGGGCCTAAGAAGGCCCCGCGAAGGCCCGGGGAGGGTGGGAGGGAGAGCCGGTGAGGCCTCCGCGGGGCCTAGGAAGGCCCCGCGAAGGCCCGGGGAGGGTGGGAGGGAATGCCGGTGAGGCCTCCGCGGGGCCTAGGAAGGCCCCGCGAAGGCCCGGGGAGGGTGGGAGGGAGTGCCGGTGAGGCCTCCGCGGGGCCTAGGAAGGCCCCGCGAAGGCCCGGGGAGGGTGGGAGGGAGTGCCGGTGAGGCCTCCGCGGGGCCTAGGAAGGCCCCGCGAAGGCCCGGGGAGGGTGGGAGGGAGGGCCGGTGAGGCCTCCGCGGGGCCTAGGAAGGCCCCGCGAAGGCCCGGGGAGGGTGGGAGGGAGGGCCGGTGAGGCCTCCGCGGGGCCTAGGAAGGCCCCGAGAAGGCCCGGGGAGGGTGGGAGGGAGTGCCGGTGAGGCCTCCGCGGGGCCTAGGAAGGCCCCGCGAAGGCCCGGGGAGGGTGGGAGGGAGTGCCGGTGAGGCCTCCGCGGGGCCTAGGAAGGCCCCGCGAAGGCCCGGGGAGAGTGGGAGGGAGGGCCGGTGAGGCCTCCGCGGGGCCTAGGAAGGCCCCGCGAAGGCCCGGGGAGGGTGGGAGGGAGGGCCGGTGAGGCCTCCGCGGGGCCTAAGAAGGCCCCGCGAAGGCCTGGGGAGGGAGGGGGAGGGGTGTAGGTATTCGCGGATTTTTCACATTCGCGGGGGTCCGCGGAACGGAACCCCCGCGAATGTGAAGGGACGACTGTATATGCAAATAAAAGGGATAAAGGAAAACACAAGAATATATTTATATACAGTTAGAGATGTAAATAAAGGTAAATTGAAGGAGGTATTGAGAGAAAATTGAATATAAAAGAAGATCCAAATTGAGATGCAAACAATAGGAAGTTATGTTGAATGGGAAAAGGGAGAATAGGGATTGAAGTATGTTAGATTTAGAAGAGTAGATGGGAGTTGTATGTGAGAGAAGGTATGGGTAAGTCGAAGAGGGATGGGAAGAAGATAAAGTGTATAAGGAAGAAAGAAAGAAAAGAAAGGGAGGACCAGTATGTACTAAGTAATATGAAAGGAAAATGAGTATGGATAGTGGTAAAAAGGAACGGGAGAGAAGAAATGATAAGAGAAGAGGAAAAGAAAGATAAACAATAACTACATAAATGAGAACAAAAATAATTTTGGTTGTAATGTAATGTATGTATGTATGTTTGTGGAATAAAAGTGGTTAAATAAATGTGTGGTTTTTTTTAAAGAATTCTCATGATTGCTCCCTCACTCCCCGCTCCAGCAGCATGATCTCTCTGGAAAACCATCAAGAGCCATCGCCTGAGATGGGGCTGCAAGGGTGTGTGTGGGAGGATCTTTAAAAAGCAAGCCAGGAAACTCCTGCTGGCTTGAGGCATTGCAGAAGCCACTGTAGGACATTTAAAGCAGCCTCTCCTTCCGCCTTCCTTCTCTGCCAAGCAGGGCAAGCTGCACTCTGTATGCCTGAAGCTGGGAGGGGTTTGCGGAGTTGCTTTAGCCAATTTGCTCCCTCGCTCCCCCCCCCAGGAAGGGCTCCCTAGAAAACCATTGATAGTAATTGCTGGAGATGGGGCCATAGGGAGAGAGGGGATTGTCAAAAAGCCAGCTTGTGTGTGTGTGTGTGTGAGAGAGAGGGGGGGTGTACATGTGTGTTTTTGCATCTGTGTACATGTGGGAAAGGAAAGTGTATGTTTGCATGCCCCTGTAAGAGGGAAGAATGGCATATGTGTGTGCTTTTGCATCTGCATGTAAGAGAAGGTTTATGATTTGTGGTGTGTGTGTGTGTGCTTGTGTATCTGTTTTGATAAGATATTTGTCTTTCAGTTTACTTTAAAGTTAGTAGTGGAGCTTGGGATCCTTTCAGGATAGTTTTTGTTGTTGTTCTTGTTGTTGCTGTTTAAGTTCCCTGGATAGTGCATACATGCACAAACATAAAAAAACCAATCAAAACATTAAATAATAGGGCCTGGCCATTGAAGATGTAATCTTATACCAATTTACCTGGGAGTAAGCCCCATTAAACTTGATGAACCTTACCTTTGAACAAACATGTGCTTTTAATGGACATAACACTGCTGAAGGAAATCCTATAAATTTGTGGGGGTCATGAACATATATACATATATATGGATACTATATAATCTGCCCAATCCAGTCCTGTATATTTTTGCCTCGGTTTTGTGGAAGAAAATTATGGCAACCCTAGTCTTAAGAGCCCTTTAGACACACACACACACACACAGAGAGAGAGAGAGAGAGAGAGAGAGAGAGAGAGAACATCCCACGAGCCTGAGGTCTGCCCTTCCCTGAATTGGAATACATACATGGGAAGCCCAGAAAAGGAATTAACTTCTCTCCCAATTAGAACTCAAGAGAAATTGGCTGCATTAGTAAGGATGATTCATTCTAATTAAAACATTTTGAAGGACCGCCTCTCTCCCTCTTTTGTTATACTATGGTGCCACCTAGCGTTGTTGGATCTGCACTTCGCATATCAGAGAAGCTCTTTCCTAATTTGAGCTTTCCCAGGGCAAAACCTGCCTTCTTAAAGAGGAAAGGCACAAGAGCACTTGAGTATCATAGTGACTAGATGGCCTCCCAAGAAGGAACATGTAAAGAAACAAAACTCTGGAAGGAACAGGGTATCTAGATTAATTGTCAGTACTAAGATATAATGCAAGAGTATGTGGTAAACACTTCGTTGGGAGTAAAGCCCTTTAAAATTGCTGTAATTTTTCCCTAAACAAAATGCACAGAGTTTCACTGTGTAACATATCTAGTCCAGGATTATATTATTGTGTGCATCCCAAATTCTCCAAGCCATGATGTTTTGGGGGTATCCTGCATATGCTCCAGGATTTAAGTTTCTTCAGTGAGGTCACTGGTGGAGATTTCCTATCATTTTGCAATATTTGTGCTCATGTACAGTTATATACACTGAATATTATTGGAGGTTCGCGGCATTAATGCTCCAAGAAATGTCCCAAAGCCTTTTTCCTGCCCCATCATATTCTCAGAGGGAGAGGCACCCAGCATTTTCAAGATGCTTCCAAAGCTCCAGCCCTGCACCTGCATCTTTCTCAGTCTGCCCTAACTATAACATTGGCAGTGTCTCCAAGGTTCTCTCCATTAGCTGGGCTTGGGGAGAGGAAGACAAGCCCTCTTCCAAAACAGTCCATGGTCATCTATGGACATGTCATCCCAGAGGCCAATGGGATACTGGAAAGCCATTGGGATGATCTCCAGGAATAAATGGGAACCTACCAACATGGAAGAAACAAGAGACACAGCCCAAGATGCTCAAAGGCTGTTAGTTTATTTAGAAAAGCCCTTATAATCTAACATCTTTGAAACTCCTGAGGCTTGTCTCTTGTTTGTTTTGTGGATTCCATGGGTTGTTCCCCAGTTTTTGTCTCCTTTGGTCTTCCAGCATGGGCTTCTTTTCAGATGTACTCTGCTGCCCAAACTAATCCTGAATTGACAGAGGACCCATGTTTCAAAAAACGATCAGGGCAATAATAATAATAATAATATCCATTTGGTATCCA
Source organism: Gambelia wislizenii (assembly GCA_030847615.1). Taxonomy (NCBI): domain Eukaryota; kingdom Metazoa; phylum Chordata; class Lepidosauria; order Squamata; family Crotaphytidae; genus Gambelia; species Gambelia wislizenii. The sequence goes on from JAUMIR010000001.1 coordinate 345,584,394, forward strand.
AAATGGATATTAGCTGGGAAGGTTGGGTGACAAATGGGAATGAGAGGTGGTGATGCCGTGTGATGCTTTGTAGCCCAATGACTCAGAGTCATCATGTTAAGAAGTATCCCCAAGAGCTCACCACCACTAATCCTCATTCCTATATACCCACCTACCCAATACCCATGTCAAGGCTTATCTGACATGATTTTGGCCTGATCAGATCTAGAAATGTGGGGCTTCTAAGGCAGATCTAGGAATCTCAGTGGACTACAAGCTGAACATGAGTCAGCAGTGTGATGTGGCAGCCAGAAAACCCAATGTGTTTTTAGGCTGAATCAATAGGAGTATAGTGTCTAGATCAAGGGAAGCAATAGTGCCACTCTACTCTGCTTTGGTTGAATACTCACCTGGAATACTGTGTCTGGTTCTGGGCACCACAATTCAAGAAAGATATTGACAAGCTGGAATTTGTCCAGAGGACGGTGGCTAAAATGGTGGGAGGTCTGGAAGCTATGCCCCATGAGGAGTGGCTTAGGAAGCTGGGTATGTTTAGTCTGGAGAAGAGAAGGTTAAGAGGTGACATGATAGCCATGTTTAAATATTCAAAGGGATGTTATACTGGGGATGGAGAAAGCTTGTTTTCTACTGCTCCAGAGACTAGGACACAGAGCAATGGATTTAAATACAGGAAAAGAGATTCCACCTGAACATTAGGAAGAACTTCCTGATGGTAAGAGCTGTTCAACATGCTGCCTTGGAGTGTGGTGGAGTCTATTCTTTGGAGGTTTTTAACAGAGGCTGGATGGCCATCTATTGGCCTTATTTTGATTGGGAGTTCCTGCATGGCAGGGGGTTGGACTGGATGGCCCTTATGGTCTCTTCCAACTCTATGATTCTATGAACCTTTTGTCCTCCAGATGTTTTGAACATTGGATCCCAGAGTTCTTAACTATTGGCCACACTGGATGGGAGTTTAAGTCCAAAACAACTGGAAGAGCAAAAGCTGAGAACCACTCCTCTAAGGTTTTCTGCATGCATATATTTTGGCACTGTAATACCACAGAGTCATTTTGGGCAGGAGACATGTCTCTTTTGTTTTGGGAATAGTATAGTTAACAGAGGCTGTAATGAATCCTCAATGTATGTGAGTACCAGGAATCATTCTGCCAGCAAGAGGCTGGTGACAGTTACACAGAAAGTGAAAACGATGATGAGCATGCATCAGGATGGGAGTTATGCAGACCAGGACCATGTGTGGTCCTTTTGAGAGATCCAGTACACCCTTGGAACTCCAGCATATTTCTCTCAAAGGCACCAGCACTCATCTCAGAATTTCTCAGCCATAAATTATTTTAGCCAAAAAACCTCCATCCCTGGATTAGACAAGTAAGGTCAAATAATGCTGTTGGGAGGTTCCCTGACACAGCAAAGAAAACAAAACTGAAAAATGGTGTCCAAAGTGACTACAAGTGATGCAATGTCACTTCTGGTTGCACAAAATGTGATGGGACATTGTGTTTCTCCACAGCTCCAGAAGAGCCTGAAATGGCATGGTATGGCCTTTTGGGCTCTGGAGCATGTCCATCCCAGGTGTAGATTAACAGAGATTTAGCCTTAAACTATCTGATGGCAGGTCTGAATCTAGAAACCTGGTGTCCTTCAGACTCAGTAACCAGCGGCTTTAGAGTTAAACAGAAAGCTTTATTGCTACAGTAATCTCTCTCTGGCTTTTCTTCGCAAACGAAGATTCAGGAAGGACTCATCCCGCGCCTTCTGCAAGCACGCTGATGACTAAAAAGGCCAATCTGAGATAAACAAGTCCGGTTGCAAAAAGCGCAGCAGAAGGTCTCCTTGGGTGATGTTTTTGGGTTGTGATTCTTTCTGCGTTGTCGTTTCTCTTCAAGACTTGTTCGTCGTGAGTTCTCAAATAAGGTTGCAGCATTGTGGATATTGCGTCTCCATGCCTCCCGATGTGAGGCCAGGGCGGACCACTGTTGGTGATCAATTTGGCCAAGCCTGAGATGTTGTTTCAGGGAGTCTTTGTATCGCTTTTTTGGAGCGCCCCTCTTACGCTGACCCGTGGTGAGTTCACTGTAGAGTAGTATTTTTGGGAGGCGATGGTCCTCCATCCTAGAAACGTGCCCTGCCCAGCGCAGCTGTGTTCTCAATATCATGGCCTCAATGCTGGTGATCCCTGCTTGCTCAAGGACAGCAACATTCGTCACATAGTCAGTCCAGTGTATATTTAGGATTGTGCGTAGACAGCGCTGATGAAAGCGCTCGAGGAGTTGTAAGTGGTGGCGATAGGTAACCCATGTTTCAGATCCATAAAGGAGGATAGACAGTACGATGGCTCTATACACACTGATTTTTGTGCTTTGCCTCAGGTGTTTATTGCTCCAGACTCTTTTGTGAAGTCTTCCAAATGCACTACATGCCTTTGCTAATCTGTGATCGATCTCTTTGTCAATCTTGGCATCTGAGGAGATGATGCTTCCCAGGTAGGTGAACTGCTGAACGGACTTGAGCACTGATTTGCCGACGGCAATGTGGGGATGGTGGTGTTCGTCCTGTGGTGCAGGCTGGTAAAGAACTTCTGTTTTCTTCAGGTTGACTTCTAGCCCAAACAGCTCTGCAGCTGTTGCAAAGCAGGACGTTAGGCGCTGCAGAGCTGCTTCTGTGTGGGCAACAAGGGCAGCATCATCGGCGAAGAGCAGCTCACGGACTAGATAGTTTAGAGTCTTAGTGTGAGCCCTCAGACGGCTTAAGTAATCTAAAGTGCAAACTATACAACTTTGTTGCTTCAAATGAAGCTCATAGGAAAAACAGTGAAATTAAAAAGTATTTACAGTCAGCCAAGTCTGGTAGGCAATTTTCACATTGGTCACCCATCATCCACACTCCCTGTTCTCACCCAGCCTGGGCTCTACCTATTGTTTCCCACATTCCCCTGCAGGTGCAAGGCCATCTAGCTTGTTTCTAGACAGACACCATGCTCCCTTGTCTTATCTCAGTACACCAACTTGTTAGTGTAAAAGAATGCAAAACATTAAACAATCACACATGAAAACACACAATACTTAGTATAGACAGAACTATTGGCAGGGAGGTCACTTTTAGGGACCAATTCTGACATCCAGCTCCCCCAAAGACCTTTCTCCCCCCGCCTCAGGGCGGGCCCAGCTTGTCTGGGTATTTTCGATGAAACAACTGAGGTGCCCTAACATGATCAGCATCCACCCATTCTCTCTCTGAGGGTGGTAATTTTTTCTAGTGGATATAATACTGCAAATGTCCTTTGCACCACTTAGAGTCCAATATGTGTTCCACTTCAAAATGTTGATCTCCATCCACCATGATGGGGGTGGGGTGAGACACTACCTGCCTCCACATCCCAGCATCAGGCACCCACTTCAGCAAGCTGAAATGAAACACGAGGTGAATTTTATTACACATTTTGGGTAAGTTCAGTTCTGCTGTCACCATGTTCACCACTCTCTTAATTGTAAAGGGTCCCACATACTTTTTTTGATAAAGTTACCAGCTTAGTAGATGAAGGGAACACTGTGGATATCGCATACCTTGATTTCAGTAAGGCCTTTGACAAGGTTCCCCATGACATTCTTGCAAACAAGCTTGTAAAATGTGGGCTAGACAAGTTAACTGTTCAATGGATTTGTAATTGGTTGACCAGCCGAACCCAAAGGGTGCTCAGCATTGGCTCCTCTTCGTCTTGGAAAGATGTGACCAGTGGGGTGCCACAGGGTTCTGTCCTGGGCCCAGTGCTATTCAACATCTTTATCAATGACTTGGATGAGGGAATTAGGGGCATACTTATCAAATTTGCAGATGACACCAAATTAGGAGGAGTAGCTAATACCCTAGAGGACAGGATCAAAATTCAGAATGACCTGGATAGACTGGAGAGCTGGGCCAAAGCTAACAAAATGAAATTTAATATGGAGAAATGTAAAGTACTGCACTTAGGGTGGAAAAATGAAATGCATAGATATAGGATGGGAGAGACCTGGCTGAATGAGACTACGTGCAAAAGGGATCTAGGAGTCCTAGTAGACCACAAGTTGAATATGAGTCAACAGTGTGATGCGACAGCTAAAAAGGCCAATGCAATTTTGGGCTGTATCAATAGAAGTATAGTATCTAGATCAAGGGAAGTAATAATGCCGCTCTATTCTGCCTTGGTCAGACCTCACCTAGCATACTGTGTCCAGTTCTGGGCACCACAATTCAAAAAGGATATTGACAAATTGGAGCATGTCCAGAGAAGGGCAACTAAAATGGTGAAAGGCCTGGAAACCATGCCATATGAGGAGAGACTTAGAGAGCTGGGTATGTTTAGCCTGAAAAAAAGACGGTTAAGAGGCGATATGATAGCCCTGTTTAAGTATTTGAAGGGGTGTCACGTTGAGGATGGAGCAGGCTTATTTTCTGCTGCTCTAGAGACTGGAACACGGAGCAATGGATGCAAGCTCCAGGAACAGAGATTCCACCTCAACATTAAGAGGAACTTTTTGACAGTAAGAGCTGTTCGGCAGTGGAACACACTCCCTTGGAGCGTGGTGGGGTCTCCTTCCTTGGAGGTCTTTAAACAGAGGCTGGATGGCCATCTGTTGGGGATGCTTTGATCAAGATTTCCTGCGTGGCTGGGGGTTGGACTGGATGGCCCTCGTGGTCTCTTCCAACTCTACAGTTCTATGATTCTATGATTCTATACTTGGCAGCCAGTTTCCAGGATGACTGTTGAGTCCGTAAAAATATCGTAGACAAATATACTTGTTGCTCCACAGCGTAAAAGAATGCAAAATATTAAATGATCAAACATGAAACCACATAGTACTTAATACAGACAGAACTATTGTTAGGGACGTCGCTTTTAGGGACTGAGCCTGACACCTGGGTTGCCTCCAAATAACTGCAGGGTGCTGGGAGAATAGCATCACTAGTTGTAGAGAAATAGCGAAGATGAGGCTGTGTGTGTGTTTGTGTGTGTGTGAGAGAGAGAGAGAGAGAGAGAGAGAGAGAGAGAACACATGGATATGCATATTCTCCTTGCATCAATTCTGACATGTTTTGTCTTCCTTAAATCAGCTTGTGGAGCATCATGATAGTACAGTGGGCCCACCATATTGGTGGGCTACCCATCTGTCGATTGGAGGTCTGTGGATGGCCATACCCCATAATATTCAATGGGGGCACATGCACGTGGGCACATAAGTGCACGGCCATGTGCACGTGCACCATTTATTAATATGGGCTTGAGCACCCACATTTTCCCCCATCTGTGGGGAGGGGGCAGAGGAACCAAACCCTCACGGATGGAAAGAGTCCACTGTATGTTCCAAAAGCAAGGCCATTACAATGATGGCTTTAAACCTGCAAAATTGTCCTCCCTCATGGCATGCCTCTTAAACTACTTTCAGAAAAAGCAGTAAAGTATGTCATGTTCAGATTGTATTTAGTTTAGCTGGCTAGTAATGTTAAGTGTTTGCTGAAATCTGTGAATGCTGTTATATCTGTTTTATTATTTGTGTGATATTTTTAATCTTTTTCAAAGCAGCTTTGAGCTTTGTAAAAGACAGCCTAATGTATTTTATAATTATTGTTTTAAGCTGAATTTTGATTTAATCTATTTTGTAAGCTACCTTGGGTCCCACATTGGGAGAAAGGCAGGACAGAAATTAAATAAATCAAGAGGGCACTACACAAGGGGGCGCTGTGACATGCAATGGTAGTAAAACTAGGACAAAGAAAAGCCAACATTTTTTGGTTAGATGAGTCTTGAAAGACGTCAGTTTTAGTCAATAATGAATGTAGTAGTTATACCAACCCAAACAAAAAGTTAATGGGGAAAGACATTCACATTGTGTGTTCATGTGTGTGCATGTGCACACATGCTTTCAAGTGGCCTGTTGACTTATGGTGACTCCATGAATTTCATAGGGTTTTCTTAGGCAAGTAATACTCAGAGGTGGTTTCGCCAGTTCCTTCCTCTGAAATGTAGCCTACAGCACCTGGTATTCATTGGCAGTTTCCCATCCAAGTACTAACCTGGGTTGACCCTGCTTATATTCCAAGATCAGACGGGATCTGGTGCCTTTAGAGTATTTAGGCACTAGATTCATTAAGTAGGTGGGGGGGACCCAGTTTTAGAGTATGTACAGTTAGTCTTAATGGCCAAAAGGTGGCACTAGCATTCCATAACTGAGCAGCTGAAAGACCCCCCCCAGAAATACATGAGATCAGAAGCAGGAGAAAAGAGTTCTTTGTGCCACGCCAATGGAGGAAGACACAAAACATATGGATTGCAGCTTCTCTGCAAGTAGCACAGGTGGCCCAGTCAATTGTTCATCCAGGCATTAACACTTCTGCCCCAACACTCTACAGACTAGCCCCACACAATCAGCTCAAGGGTCTCTCTTACCCTTTTGGGTAATACCATTTCAGTTAAAATTGGGAGGGGGTGGGAGAGAGAGGGGAGAGAACTTACTGCCTTCTCCTATCCTTTGCCAGAAACATTTTGCTGCTCTGAGCCATTTGGCCAAGGTGGACAGTACTACTCAAAGCTAGTCATGTTATTTTGGTACCAGAAACAGAAAACCACACACACTTATACACATACATGCACACACACACAGACACACACAGACACTATACCTCTACATCTCTGATGGTAAAAATGATAAATTTAAAAACAATGAATTCTGTAACAATTTATTTACTACTAACTCTTCATGACAGTCCAAATACCAATTGTGTGTGAACAAGTCGCCACTTGACTTATGGGAACCCCATGATTTTCATAGGGTTTTCTTAGTCAAGGAATACTCAGAGGTGGTTTTGCCAGTTCTTTCCTCTGAAATATAGCCTACAGCACCTAGTATTGGTTGGTGGTCTCCTACCCAAGTACTAACAAGAGCTGACCCTGCTTAGCTTCCAAGATCAGATGGGATCTGGTGCCTTCAGGGTATTTAGGCAGATACCAATTACTGGGGTCCAAAAACTAGCCAGGCCCAGGAAGATCCAACTTCCCATTGTTTCAGCCATAGGAGATGCTTGGCTATTTCCATTTCTTTTCTCTGTGTCCAAATTGTTCCCAAAGATGGAACAGCTCTAAGACCAAGACAACCCAATGACTGCTAAGCACTCTCCTTGCCCCCCTCTACTCTCTTTCCATATTTTGTTTCTTTAGCATATCAGCCAATGTACAGACCAAACCAGAGACCGGTTTGTACATGCCTGTGTCTTTTATATTTAATCAGAAGCAAGAAAAAAAAAAGAGGAAGAAAAAACTGTACTAAATAACCACCAGGATGACCCACCTTGCCTTATTGCCAGAGAGGGTTCAGTTGGTTGCTTTGCTCAGAAATGTACCCCTGGTCTTGAAATGGGGATGGTCCATGAGCACTAGAGATGCTACACTTTCTGCCTCTCCATCTTGGAAAGACATTGCAACATTTTTAATTATATTATATGTTGATGCCCTACAGCATTTTAAAAGAGTCATCTGAAAACCCCTGTAAAAGAAATGCTTGACTTAGCAGGAATATACATTTCTCAGCAAAAGGCAGACAAGCTGAACATCTATTTATGTCTTAGGTGTTTTTATGCTTTAGTGTGTATTCTATCTAATTGCATTTGCTCCTGTTTTTGAGGCATAAGAAAGCAAAGAGCTGAAAGAACCAAGAGTCCTGTAGCATATTAAGGCTGGGGTGGGTGGGGAAGAGCCACATGTGGCCCAGGAACCACATGTGACTGGCCCCTACACATTTTTTGTGTGTGTGGGTGGCTCCATCCTCTGCTGAATTTGCTGTGGTGCAGCTGTGTATGCAGTGGTATGGCAGCAGCAGTTGCTGCCAGTGTAAAGTTGCCATATTGAATCCGGGACAGGGCTCTTGTGACTTAAATCTTTAACAAATCTTTGAACAGGATGAGGTACCATAAACAGCAGTGGGGTTAAAAGAGCATATAAAACCAATACATATTAAAATCAATCAATACTTTAAAATTTAAATTTAAATTTAAAAAATTTAAAAATAATCTGGATAGGCCTGCTAGAAGAGACTGGTCTTTACTGCTGTTTTAAATGCAGACAGGGTCTCTAGCTCATTGATCTCTTCTGACAGGTCCATGTTTCTTTTCTTTTTAAAAAACATACAGGGGAACAAGGGCTTAGGCAAACTCCAGGTTGGAAATCAGAAAGCAATTTGTCCCTATGCTGACAGCCCTTCCCCACATAGGCTGGAATGGCATTTGCCCCCTGGGCCCGATGCTTCCTGGACCCCCTTATCTCTATTGTACTGTTACCCCATAATCTGTTAGCTTTAAAGAACCCTCTTTGCATTTTTGGTGGCAGCAAAATTCAGGTGTCAGCACTGTGTGGTTGTACTCTAATCTGCATATGATACAGCAAGGTGGCCTGCATCTGCCATTCTGGTTTACCCATAATGCCCTCTTGTTCTAACACAGCGCTGGAGGCATTATGGGAAAAATTGTTTAGGGGAACGTCCAGCTCTATTGCCACCAAAGGTAACATAAAGTTTAATGGTGATCACGGCACAAGTAGAAGTTACCAACATTTGTGTTTGTACTGCTGCTACCTTATGGTAGCAGCATTTTTAATGCCACCAGAACAGAGCAAGGGAAAGTTACTTTTTAGACTGCAGCTCCAATAATCTCCCAGCTAGCATGGCTAACCTTTGTAAGCTCTGCCCTAGACCATGGAAGAACACTACAGAAAGGAAACCAGAGGAAGGTGTCAGTGGTCATTAGTACTCCCCTCCCTGCCCCTGGGACCAGAGACCAAGAACCCAGGCATTTGCCTGAGGATGTTGGATGGTGACACCAGTCTCCATTGAGGCCCTCTGATGCTGCTCTCGCGAGAAGAGGTGAGCCGGCATTTAAAGGGACAGGCTGGGGACAATGGGGGGGGAATCAAGGGGCAAGTGGGGGAGTGCAATCGGGCTGGTGATAGGGGGGTGGAGGGCTGGCGATTGGGGGTAGAGGGCTGGTGATTGAGGTGCAGGGAGGGCTGGTGATTGGAGGTGGAGGGCTGGCGATGGAGGGGAGGGCTGGTGATGGGGGGTGGAGGGCTGGCGATGGAGGGGGTGGAGGGCTGGCAATGGGGGGAGGGCTGACGATCAGCGGGGTGGAGGGCTTGTGATCGGGGGGGGTAGAGGGCTGGTGATCAGGGGTGGAGGGCTGGTGATTGGGGTGCAGGGAGGGCTGGAGTGCAGGGAGGGGTGATCTGGGTGGCAGCAGCAGGGGCCTGTCATAAGGAAGGCATCCGGAAGTGTTGTTACACTCTGGACCTCCCACTAACTCTGGCATCCCGCCAGCATAATGGGCACCTATTTACATGCCCACCATTCCGTTACAGAAATGGAATGACGGATCTATTAATGGCTTAAGCCGTGAATAAAAAAAGCAGGGGCAGCACGGGAACAGAACGAGAGCAGAACGGGCAGGGAGAACATCGTGTGAAAGGGAAAGCCTTTCCCGATACTCTGGCATCCCTGTTCCACTTTATTTGCTGCATCTGATAATCTCCTCTGTTTCTACCTTTCAGACAAATCAGGGAGAACTGATTGTGAAAGCTTGAGTGGTGACCTTGAACATGTCTGAACCTGCATGACAAACATCAACACTCATGGCCATTGAGTTAATTGTCAATCGTTGTTTAAAGCAGCTGTGTTGTCTGTTGTGTGCCAGAAAAATCCTAAGTTTAAAAGTCGAGCAATGTGAAATTCTGCAGCAACTTGAGGTGGACCTAAACATTTCCCCAAAAAATAATCAGTTGTGATGAAACCTGGATCTTCCAGTATGATCCTGAGACAAAATGACAGTCAATGCACTGGAAAACACCATCATTACCAAGAATGAAAAAAAGCACATCAAAACAAGTCCACATTCAAACCCATGCTCACTGTTGTTGTTTTCATTGAGGGTGTAATTTTGGCAGAATGGGTTCCAAAAGGCAGAAGAGTGAGCCAGCATTATTATAAGGAAGTTTTTACAAAGCTGAGAGAAAGATTCAGGGGAAAAAGGCCAGAACTGTGGAAAAATGGTTTCATTCTTCATCAAGACAATGCACCTGCTCACACAGCATAGAATCATAGAATCATAGAGTTGGAAGAGACCACAAGGGCCATCCAGTCCAACCCCCTGCCATGCAGAAATACACAATCAAATCATTCCTGACAGATGGCCATCCAGACTGTTTAAAAACCTCCAAAGAAGGAGACGCCATGACACTAGGAGGTAGTGTATTCCACTTCCGAACAGCTCTTGCTCTCATGAAATTTTTTCTAATGTTTAGGAGGAATCTTTTCCTGTAGTTTGAAGCCATTGTTCCATGTCCTAGTCTCTGGAGCAGCAGAAAACAAGCTTGCTCCATTCTCAGTATGACATCCCTTCAAATATTTAAACATGGTTATCATGTCCCCTCTCAACCTTTTCTTCTCCAGACTAAACATGCCCAGTTTCCTAAGCTGCTCCTCATGGGACATGGCTTCCAGACCTCCCACCATCCTGGTCACCCTCTTCTGGACACGTTCTAGCTTCTCAATATCCTTCCTGAATTGTGGTGCCCAGAAGTGGGCACAGTATTCCAGGTGAGGTCTGACCAAAGCAGAATACAGTGGCACTAGTACTTCCCTTGATCTAAACACTATACTGTTAATGCAGCCTAGAATCTCATTGGCTTGTTTAGCTGCTGCATCACACTGCTGACTCATGTTCAGCTTGTGGTCCACTAAGACTCCTAGATCCTTTTCACATGTACTGCCCTCAAGCCAGGTGTCACCCATCCTGTATCTGTGCATTTCATTTCTAGTTCCCAAGTGTAGTATCCTTCACAGCATTTTCAGTGAAGTTGTTTTTGGTCGATAAACGCATTACTACACTTGAACATCTTCCCTATTCACCAGATTTGGCACCATGCGACTTTTTTCTTTTACCTGAAGTGAAATATGTGCTAAAAAGGAACACATTTTGAGTCAATTGATGCAGTAAAGAAGAAAATCGCAGATGTGTTGAAACAGCTGACAGAAACTGATCTGCTCCACACCTTTGACCAGTGGAAAACGAGACTGTATTGGTGTGTGAGTATGAATGGGGAGTGAAAGAGACAAGCATTAGAATTATAATGCATATAAATTAAGATGGGCTATTGTAGCAGTCTCGTTATTTAATAGATAGATCTTGTATGCTCAAGATTGCTGAATTCAACAGCTCTATTCTGCTTGGTACTAACAATAGGATTTAGGCCTATAGTTTTAAAGTTGTTAGCTACAATTATGTAATCTTTTTGTCCTTTTCATTTCAGTTGCTTCTTGTAGGACCAGTACTTCTGATGCTTTAGCTGAATGTATTTATTAGTTTGTTTACATAATGAGGCAGAATACAATTTCTTTCAGAATATAAAATTCTATTAAGCAAGGATGTAAGGGGGAAAGCCATGCAATTCTAACCATTGTGTTTAGAAGTAGTCAGAGATTAATTCTTACTTCGCTCCTTGCAGGAAATAGGGCATCAAAACTGGGTAGAAATGAAATGTATTAACTGGCAGCACTGCATCTGAATGGTTGGTGTGGGTGTGGAAAGAGAGGGAACCGGATGGGGAGAGAAGCCAGTCCCTGAGAGGAGGCAGTGTAATGTAGAGATGTTGCACTGAATGTTCAATATTAGTGTCACATGTACATTTATTTCATTTTATAAAAATTGCTTTAGGCTGCCTGAAGGGTAAAACCCAATCAGCATGTGAATGTCTATATCAGATAACTGCTATGAATGCTCAAAAACAAATGAAGTGCCAGTAGATCTACTAACTGCTATAACCAAAACCCAGCTGAAGAATATCCTTGTGCAATATCACACTGAGAGTCAATGGGATCCAAAAAGGCCTGCTGTTCCTTCATAGCAAGAAAAGGAAAGCATCATAATGTAGGCTTGTAAAGATTTACTTATTTTGTTCTGATATGTAAGAAAAACATGATTTCAAAGGTTTTCTACCTGATGGCTGAAGTTGCAAGAGTGTTTACACATTGGATGATGCTTTTTCACATGTCAGGACTTTTTGTTCGAAAAAGCTGCAAAAAAATGTACAAATTTCAAACATATTACAACATATTGCAAAATACAATATTTATGCATTCTGTTTTCTTGGCAAAAACATTTTCATGTTAAAACCCAAGGCCCAAAATTCTTCATGACAGTCATAGTTACAATATTGTAGCTATGCTCCATCTCTTGATCCAACCTCTGGGTCCAAAATCCAGTGAGCTGTTGCAAGCAACAGAGTTCTACTGTCCTGGCAAGCAGGCCACTAAAAGATGACATGACCAGCCCTCTCCCAACAGCTCACAAAGGTGCAGGAGGCTCCTGCTTCTGTGCCTTGCACCATCACTCACTGGCAGGAGGGAGCTAGTCACATCACCATTCAGCTCCCTGTTTGCTTGCTCCATGGGACATGGCTGAGTGGCTTTTAAGGTGGGTTTCAGGGACATTTATGATCATGGCAATGGTACCACATTGTACATGTGAATAGGAAATAGGCTTGTGGCTTATGCAGCCACAAGCCTAGCTTATGACATCATAATTGACTAACAGGATGCCAGCCAAGGTTTTTTCCCCCAACAAACATTTTTTTTTTTTTTGGTAATGAAAAAGTCCTGAAAAGAGGAGTTGACTATTTTTTTTATGGGATGTCTTGATGTGTTGAAACACCCTTTCTCATCAAGGAAGAGAAAACTATGTGACATTTCTATCAGAAAGTATCTTCTACTCTAAAAATGACAACCATGTGGTGAAGACCTGGCATGGACCTGGTTCTATGTTGTGATTCCATCAGTCACCAGTGGCAGAGTGGAATCTATACCTACTGGACAAGTTCTGGATGGCCAAAGCATACGTTGCTGGAAATGGGATGCAGATTAAATGTGAATGCACAGCCAACCCAATGGTGGTGGCCACAGAGATAACCACGCAGCTTGAATGGGGCTTCCTGCCAAGAGAGCATATATAACATTGTAACCTCCAACTAGTAGTGTGAAGGAGTCTTAATGACTAAGGACAGAATTAGACATACTAGCCAGGCATGCAGCTCACTCATATAGCATGGAGTCGGGTGGCTACTGTGTTAGTGGGATAATGAAACCACTCTGGGTTTTCGTCTAGACATTAAAGGAGCTATCCAACATTGGGAGGCATGGAGTTCTCTACCTTGGATAGCTTCTTTAAAGTTCAAATTAAGGAGTAGCTACATTATACAATTACATATAGTACTTTGATGCCATTTTAAATGCCATGGCTCTGTCCCACGAAATCCTGGGATTTGTTGATTGTTAAGGAACTTAGACTTCCCTGCCAGACAGTTCCAGTGCTATAACTCAGTGAAGTGAAGTAGAGACGTCTACATACTTCATCAAACTATAAATCCCATAATCCCATTGGATGGACCCAAGGCAGTTTCAGTGGTATCAGACTGCTACAATTTCATAATGTGGATATACCCTAAATCTCAGAGCAGATTCACCAGTCCTTGCTTGTAGATAGGTGAAAGGTCCTATTCTTTATATGAAAAGAAATGGAGCCATGCCCAGCTCCCTCCCATACATTACAGTGCTGTGTGCTCTGCTGCTTCAGTAGATTCTACCAACCCCTGGCTCTCACACTAGGCAGAAAGGAAAACTGTTTAAAGCAGCAGATCACAGCAAGGTGAGGCTGCTTTTCTCCTTTTCCTTGTCTTGAGAAAAATAGACCCATCACAGCCTACTTCTCTATCTGAATGAGACTGACAGTAGCTACCTGGGGCTGCCCCACCATGATTTCTTCAGATTTGACTCAAGCTTCCTAAAGATGCAGGTTTTAAAAATCTAAAGCAGGGGTGGCAACTCTGCAGGAGGGCAGGGGCCATTTCCCCCCCCCTGGCAGCCAACACCAGCACAACTGAAGCAATGATATATCACTTCTGGTTGCCATTTTGGCTGAGTGTTGGATGATTTTTTTCGATTCCTCTGGTGTTTCACAGAGGTTTGTGGCCCCAGGGTGGTGGTGGCTTTTGAGGGTTGGGAGAAGCAAACATTTGTGGTTTGGGCACAATTAGGCCAGTTTTAATGCAAAAAGTCAGCCAGAAATCAACCATAAAACCATACACACACCACAGAGTGTGTATACACACACATGTACCTATTTGTATATATGTGTATACACACTCTGTGTGTGTGTGTGTGTGTGTACACTGTGGGAAGAGAGAGTGAGAGTGTATCTCAGGGGGATCAGAAGGTCTTCTGGGGTGCTTCAGGGGCCATACTTAGGGGTCTCAAGGGCTGGGTGTAGCCCACAGCCCGCACTTTGCCCACCCCTACTGTAAAGGCGCAACTGAGTGATTCCTGTGCTAGGACCAACTAAGATAGTGAGCAAGCTTTTGAAGTCACCAGAATTCTTTGTCAGGCTGGATGCTAAGCCAAGGTGAGGGCAAGATCATAAAGTCTGTATGTATTGTGATGGATGAGGGAGGAAAAGATACCAGGCAGGTGGTATATTAAGTAGGTTTATGTGCAGCTATGTGGCTGGTCCTGCAACAGGTTTCCTCCTTTTTGAAAGGGGGGGAAAGCGGCTGGTTGGGAGGCTTCTGGAGTTGGATGTACTTATTGAGACAAGGCACACTTAATTCACTGTCTCTGAACAGTGTTTGGCTATAGATTCCTAGTGGCACTCAATCTCACAGCCCAAGTTTCACAACTGGCAAAATGGAAACAAGCATCACTAACCCAGCTGAAAGATGAGATAGCATTTAGGTCACTTTTGCACTATATACTTATAGCACTATGATTCCACTTTAATGTCCATGGCTGCATGTTGGCTGCATCTAACTGCTCCTCCCTAAAGTGCCAATCCCAAGATTCCACAGCAGTTAAAGTGAAATCATAGCTCTATAACTGTGCAGTGTGAAAGGGCCTTAGTCAAGAAGATACCTCTTAGGAACTTAGGTATGTGAACTGTCATTAACGGCAGCTCCACTTGTACGTGCTCCAGAGTTCAGACCTCTTGGTGTTCTTTGCTTTGCACGGCTTCTATTGGTCATCACAGGCAATGTTGCAGATGGAGAGCCAAGGCAGAGAAACACTTCACTTGTGGTGACACACTTGACCTTTGTGAAACATCATCCTCAACTGGCAGTAAGTCCTCTCTCCTCTGGTTTTTCTTTTCGAATGAAGATTCAGGAAGGACTCATCCCGCACTTTCTGCAAGCACGCTGATGACTAAAAAGGCCAATCTGAGATAAACAAGTCCGGTTGCAGAAAGCACAGCAGAAGGTCTCCTTGGGTGATGTTTCCGGATTGTGATTCTTTCTGCGTTATTCGGCGTGAGTTCTCAAATAAGGCTGAAGCATTGTGGATAGTGCGTCTCCATGCCTCCCGATGTGAGGCCAGGGCGGACCATTGTTGGTGATCAATTTGGCCGAGCCTGAGATGATGTTTCAGGCAGTCCTTGTATCGCTCCCCTGTGAATTGGGAACATTTGTAATATGTTCTTTTGTCTTGAATCCCTGATAACATAATGCTACTGATATCTCTGTGGTTTCATCGAGTTAATATCTGGCTTCCATAGCTGGATAGCATTTTTAGCTCTTCCCTTCCTGTACAGTAGTTTGAACTTTTCCTGGAGCCCTTTCACACTACACAGTCCTAGTGCTACGATTCCACTTTATCCACTGTGGCTCCATCCTATTGGATCCTTAGGCTTGTTGTCTGTTGAGGCACTAGAGGAGCTCTCTGGGGGAGAATTCTAAGTACCCCCAACTGCAAATCCCAGGATTCCATAGTATACAGTTATGACATTAAAGTGGAATAATAGTGCTGTAATTGTGTAGTGTGGATGGGCCCTGGCATGCTCACATTGATGTGTGTGTGTCTGTACTTGGATGTGCACATGTGTTCCAGGGAGGCAAAGAGGGGGTGAAGATCTTCACTTGCTAGACTGCATGACACAGGAATTCTTCCAGGAAGAAGTTTTGGCAATGGGGCAATAGGGTCATTCCTCTGTTTTCCTTTCCTTTATTTCCCACCTTCCTGTTGTAATTAAAAACAAGGAAGAGACCTGTGGCATCTAATTATGGCTTTATGCCATAATAAATGTGCTAGCTTTCAAGGTATCACAAGATTCTTTGCTGCTGTTGCTAGTTAACAACATACTAATATAGCTCCCCCTATAAAAGGTGTTCTGTTGAATTTAGTTTAAGTCGTGAAAGTGGGAGGGAAGACACGGGGGCAAGGAAAGGTGAGAAACCAGTTTCCTACTGGAGGATGGTATTTGGAACAAGAATGGCAAAGCTTGCAAAAACAAGTAGTGGGGAGGAAAGGACATTGATTGGTTGATTCACTACCTGTACCCTCCAGCAACTCCTTAGAGGGTCCGAAAAGTATCATTCTACTTCAGCAATCCAGAGCCATTTGGAGGGGAAATCACCATAATAATGATCTATGTTTATACCAAAGCTCCCAGGCTACCTTTGTATCCTGTGACAACATAACTACAAAGCACAAGTACACAGATAATTCACATGCTATTGATCTGTAACATCTCTCTTTTGGCAGGCACTGGTTACTAGAAAAAAACATGTGGTGTTTTATCTGGAGTCCAAGAGATACTCTGTTTGTCCTGGCATATATAGCTAAACTGGACTGCAGTGAGAATAACACAGAAAAAATACGCTTGTTAATGGAATTGCCAGCTTTTGAACTGAACCCTGTTTCTGTATTTCATCAGCAGCAAGCCAGAATCCTGTGGGTACACTACAAAAGCTTTTGTGCTTTTTCCAAAGCTGCACTGTGCTGGTAAGAGAAGGCAGACAAAAGCTGCAATCTAGTATGGCTCAACATAGTGTAGTAGGTCCATATGTGGTCCTATGCTAGGCTGAGCCATATACCACCCCCAGTTTACTGAACAGCCTCTGATGCCCCCCCTTCCCACACTTCATGGCCTTAGGGCTTCTTAGGGAGAGTAGGATTGCAGAAACATCTGGCTACAGCCCCATCGCCAGATGTGAAATCACTGGAGCAGTGCTGAGAACTCCAGAGGACTCCAGCAGATCTCTGCACTAGCGTTGTCATTTCATGTCTGGCTACAGGGAGATGGTTCTGTAATCCTGCCCACTCCCCACAAAACAGGGAATGGCTGGGGGGGGGCTTCAGGGGCTTTCCAATATGTGTGTGTGTGTTGTGGGGAGGATTTGGGTACTGCAAAAAGAGGAAGGTAATACCAATCCTCACATCACTCCAAAAGAATGGGAAACTTACACATGCATATGTCTCTAACAGGATGCCAGCCAAAATCTGGAGGGGGGGGGAGTCTGAGAAAGTTTTTGCCCAAAGCTTTATTTCCTTTACAGCTGCTGTGCCTGTGCCCTTTTCCCTCTTACTACCACCACCTACACTGACATAGTTATGCTGTTGTCGTGCACCAACAGAATTCCATCCAGTATGGACTTACATCATTGTAACTCACTTTTATGATTGTTGCATATGTCAGAATTCTGTTCAGTCCCTGAAACAGTCAAAATACCCACTCCCAAACTCATCTTTTAAGCAGTGCAGTCACCCCAACACAACCAGGTTTGTGTTAACAGAGAGCATAGGAATGAGTGGAGATGTGTCCAGCTTTTTTTTTTTTTTTGCTTTTTTTGGGGGGGGGGGTAGCTGGACCTGCTGCAAGGATGTCATCAGCAGAGGTTTCTGCAGATGCCTGTTGCTGCACATCCAGTACACCTGGATGTGTCCTCATTCATCCTCCCACTCTCTGACAACATTGAAATGGTTGGTGAGTTTTTTGGGGAGTAGCATTGGGAGATTTAGTTATGGAGATCTATATGATATACACACATATCCCAATATAGGATCTCAGCCAACTTTTATTTCTGTATTATGGAAAGCATTACCTGTTGTTGTTATAGGCATAAGCAGTGATCCCAAATTCCAGTCCTCCAGGTTTTTGGATTTCAATTCCCAGAATCCTCAGCCACCTTGGCCAATGATCAGGGATTGGGAGGTGAAGTCCAAAACACCTGGGTGCCAGTTACATGACAAAAATTGTTGCGGGGCTTACCGTGACTTCCTGATCCCGAATCCGTCCCTCGCTGTTTATATGATTTTTGTCACTGATCTGGATATCCTGGGTGGTCCCGTGACTGATATTTACACGTCCAAAGTACCGTTTTTTATTTTAGGTTCCGTGATGCTTTATCCCGTGCTTTAATTGTTTACACACGGGTAGCATATCGGGATTTTTTTTTTTTTTTTTGGCTGTCAATCAAGGATGCGATTACTCATTTTTTCAAAGTTTGAACTACGTGTTTCCGGTTCTTCTTCCCGCCATGGATGCAGCGATTGGCTACAGTTTAAACAAAGAAGGACATCACATGTCTCTTATGTGATACCATAGTGATAACAATTACAGCTTCCCCGTATGTTGTTTTGAAGGTACTTGATATCATGCCACAGGCTTTTGCAATATTTATATCTGTACATAGTTGTTTAATCGAAAACTTGTTTTTCCATGCTCTCGTTGTTCCCTTTTCTTTGCATTTGATATTTTTTAGGTAATGGATTCCTTTGCAGCAATGGGATACCCACAAGTGGTTGCTTGCCTGGATGGATGCCATGTTAATATAATCCCCCCCATCCGCCAATGAGACAAATTTATCAACAGGAAGAATAGGTACAGCATTCGTCTGCAAGGGACTTGTGATCATAGGGGAGTTTTTATTGACACGGAGATCAGTTGGAGCGGGAAGAATCACAACGCCCAAATGTTAAGGAACTCTGGTTTTGTTGAGACTATGGAGGCTGGCATCTTTGTGCCTGGTAATCCTACACTGACAATTATGGGGAAACAGGTAGTACCTCTAACTCTGGTAGATGGTGCACATCCAATAAGGAATTGGCTGCTGACACCTTTTAGGGGGACCACAAATCCCAAACAGAGACTGTACAATAGGTACCATAACAAAATTCGATCGATGGTGGAGAGGTGCTTCGGGCGTTTGAAATCGAGGTGGAGGGCTTTAAAATACTGTATTGAGGTTGCTGAGGAGAATGTATGTTCTGTAATATGTGCATGTGTTATTCTACACAATATATGTGAAACCAAAGGTAGTATCCTTGATGATCCTCACCGGCGTGTGCAGAGGTTTGTACTGGACACGCTTGGAGCTCCGATGGTTAAAAATGATGCTGCGGAGAAGGAGCGGGGGGAGGCGGTATGCAACTCTTTAAAGGAATATTTTTGGCTTGAACATCACCGGGGAGGCGGGGAGTAATTTAATGCATGGTTTGCCTTCTTATCATTTTCCTGGATTAACTGAAAATCTGCTTAATAAAATATTGGGATTTTTAAAGGTGTCTGCATTTGCTTTGCCCTTCTTTAATCGAATCACACTTTACCCACGGGTACACTTTCATTGTCTTTTTACTTTAGAATTGTGAATGTATACATGACACTTTAAGGGCAGTTGAATTACACCTTGAAAAGTAGGTCAGACTGGATACAACTTTATTTTAAAACAATAAGCCTAAAACGAAACACAGTTGCAGTTTGGGTGGTTAAAGCAATTGGCGGGCTTTTGCCAGGGATTACTCTTTCTGGTAAAGGATCCAGACACTGTTGAATTCCTTTAGGTAGTTTCCTCCGCTAATTAACCAATCGATTAGCCAACACAAGTTAAATTTTAAAAAGTTAAGCGTTTTTCCTAACACCATAGGCTTCTTCAAAAAATGAAATGGCCAACTCGCAAACTTATAAACTTGAGTTTCCGCATCCCGCCACATGGCGTTATGATGGCCGAAGGGGGAAGAGGACGTGTCCGGCCGGGTTGGCACATCGCCTACTGGGGCACCAGGGAGACCAACCTCCTGTTGGAATCCCTGGCCCAGCAGGCTGGTGCGCCAGACCGGCTGATACGGTCCTCTAACCGGAGGAACCGCAACTTCTTTTTGGAGGCAGTGCGGTTCCTCCGGTCGAGGGGCTACATCCAAACTGGCCTCCAGTGCTGCTCAAAATTCAAGACCCTGAAAGGTAAATTCTTTGTGGCATTGGAGGCCAGTGATGGTAGCCCCCCCTCCCGAAGGCAGCCACCTTTTTATGCCGTCCTGCACAACCTGTGGGTCCGTGCAGGACGGCCAAGCTGGTGCAACAGACTCCCAAGAGGTAAGTTTGGCCAAGCCATCTATGGTGCCAAGTTGTGTGTGCCCGTGTGTGTGTGTGTTCTACTCTGCATGCAGCTAACTTTTATTCTGTCTCTATGTTTTGTTCTAGCTGTCCGGATTCAGAGACGGGCAGCAGGGGAGCCCGTCTCTGATTCCTCCGAGGAGGAGGACGAGCATGCAGGCCCGGCACCAGCTGCACCCCCCCCCCCGGTAAGTTTCATTTCAGTACTTATGAGGCACAGTTATCGGGGGCATAGCCTAAGAAATATGACTGTTTAGTACTTATAACTGACAGCTATGCTTAATGTTTTTAAAGGTCCCCAGGCTGCCCAGGAGGCGGCAGCCCAACTGACAGGGCTAAATATTATAGCCAGGATAGAGGAGCTTGGTAAATATATTTAAGTACAAAAATTTAAAAATTGGTAACCAGCTTTGCACATAGAGCATTTGATGCTAATTATTTATTTCTTTTTTGCCAATACAGGGAGGAGTCTTAGAGAGGAAATAAGGGACCTGGCCAGGAGGGTGCAAGCCTTAGAAGAAAGGCTTGCATTGTAAATATTGTATATAGTTTTTGTCTGTAAATATTGTAAATATTGTACCAGATTCCCCCCACCAAAATGTGTATACTTCTTTTTAATATACTTTTGTACAGAAATGTTTTCCTATGTTTACATTTATTTATGTTTGGAACTCTTTTATTTATTGCTGCCTATTACCCCAAATAGTGTTTGTGTTATGTTCCCAGTTTGAGTGATATTGTAACCCTTTCTTGTGTTTGTCCCTGTACCTTGTAAGTAATGTAAATAATGTGTATATTGAATGTTTTGTAAATATGTTTATATGTAGAAATGTATATATGTAAATATATTATTCTTTCTATTTATTTTAAGATACATTTTAAAAAAATAAAGTATTACTGTGTTGAAATAAAAAGCCTGTTTATTTCCAATTAATTCAGTACCTCCCTTCTAAAAGCTGTAAAGATCTCCTTAAGAGAATTCTTTTTTTAACATGTTACATATATGAGGTAGGGTTGTGTAAGAGAAAAAGAAATAAAATATGTAAAAACTAGACATTATGCATTCCCCACAAGTAAGGGTACAGCAATTTCTACTGATAATACAAAACTACATTGACAGGGGCACCTTTTTTTTTAAATTAACCTTGCTGGTCTAGTGGAAGTTGAAGAACTTCCAGTTAAACTTTTTGTGGGTGTAGTATGATTGTTCTCTTGTGACTTCTCCTTATCTTCCTCACCTACACTTTTGGAGTTACACTTTCTCTTCTCCAAAACACGTTTTTTAGAATTTCCCATAGACTTAATGTGAGTTACCAAGTCCCCAAACAGATCATTTTGTCTTTGTGTTTCTTTGAGCATTCGCTCAGATTCATCCACTGAATGCTCATAGAATTTCTCTAAGTAGCCTTGCAAAGACATTGTCTGCTCTTTAGATATTTTTTCCATTTTAGACACAAATAGTTCTGCTATTGATCTCGAATTTGCCATCAGATCATTCACATCAGAAGAACGTTTCTTCCTCCGAAATAAGGCCAACCTCTCAGCGGGGAAGAATGTGGCTGTAGGGTTACTCAAATCTGCAACTGAGGAAATTGGGGAAAAAAATCATAATCAAAGTTTATTACAGAACTGACCAAGGTACAGCAATAACCCTGCTCTGTAATTATCTTATACGTACCATTATGTGCCGGGGTAGTTGACCACACAGTATCAATCTCTTCTACCACAGCTGTGTTGTTACCCTCAGTTTCATTGACTGCCAAGGTTTCAGAATTCTCCCCAGTTAAGGTTAAAGTAACAGTAGATTCGTCAGATCCCTGGGTACCAGAACCACCTGGATGCAAAAGAAAAGTAAAGGAAAATAAGAGAGTTGGGTAATAGAAGAAATCAAAGCAGTTTAATTAATCCACAGCACTTCAGCACTGTTTCTGGAAGAGGTAAACAAGTAATTGCCTTGCTTGTTTATGGCTGCTGCCAGAGACGCCATAGCAAACATGCAAAGATGCACGCAGCAGTTTACAGTCCCAGGGCACACAAACAAAAGTGCGCCATTTGGCTTTAACAGCCTTGATTTGCAAAATAAAGGGGAACCCGCAGACCACAGCATCACCATTTGAGGGCATATTGGAAAATATGGTGAACTGCTTCTTTATAGGTAGAACTCTATGGACTATCAGTACAGAATGCAAATTCACAGATTCTGTTTGGATGTTGTGAAAACGGAAATTTAAACATCTGTGTTTTCACTTTGATACAAAACATTTCTTGTAATGGCAGTAAACAACAGAAGCTGTAACTGTAGCAGCCTACACAGTAATTACACATAGCAGGCATATCAGTCATGGGATAGTCATGAACTTTATAACTGCCATGGTTGCCTTGACTGACGACCTGCGTCTAAGCATTGACAGGGGTAGTGTGACCCTGTTGGTGCTTTTAGACATCTCAGCGGCTTTCGATACGATAGATCATAGCATCCTCTTGGATCGCTTGAGGGGGTTAGGAATTGGAGGCACTGCGCTCCAGTGGTTCTGGTCCTTCCTCTCGGGCAGGTCCCAGAGGGTGTTGCTCGGGGACAGCTGCTCCAGCAGAAAGGAGCTTACTTGTGGTGTTCCACAGGGCGCCATCCTGTCCCCGATGCTGTTTAACATTTATATGAAGCCGCTGGGTGAGATTATTCGCAGTTATGGGGCTGGGTGTTATCAGTACGCTGATGACACCCAGATCTATTTCTCCTTGCCCCGATCATCAGCCTCGAATTCCGATGGCGTCTCTCCTCTTAATGATTGTCTTAAAGCAGTAATGGGCTGGATGAGGAAAAACAGATTGAGATTAAATCCAGATAAAACGGAGGTGCTCACGGTAGCGGCCCCCAAACCAGGAGTTGGGTTGCAACCTCCAGTCCTGGACGGGGTCACGCTCTCCGTTAAGGACTGTGTTCGCAGTCTGGGGGTGCTCCTTGATTCATCGCTTCAGATGACGAGTCAGGTGAATGCGACAGTCAGGAGCGCCTGTTATCAGCTTCGACTGATACGCCAGCTGCGCCATTTCCTGGAAGTAAGGGACCTCAAGACTGTGGTGCACGTGCTGGTAACCTCCCGTCTAGATTTCTGCAATGCGCTCTACATGGGGCTACCCTCATGCTTGGTCCGGAAACTTCAGTTGGTACAAAATATGGCAGCCAGAGTGGTCTCGGGAACATCTCGGAGAGACCATATAACTCCAGTATTAAAATCTCTCCACTGGCTGCCAATCAGTTTCCGGGCCCAGTATAAGGTGTTGGTTATTACCTTTAAAGCCCTAAATGGCTTGGGTCCAACTTATCTCCGGAACCGCCTCCTCCCATACAATCCTCCCCGCGCACTCCGGTCCTCTGGGAGGAATTTTCATCAGCCACAAAAATCTAGGCTGTCTGCAACCTCCCAGAGGGCCTTTTCGGTAATCGCCCCCAAATTGTGGAATGACCTGCCGAATGAGATCCGTCAGATAACAAGCCTGAGTGGCTTTAAAAAAGCACTAAAGACGGATCTCTTTCGGCAGGCCTTTCCTAATTAGATCCCGGCCTCAGGGGATCCTGGCCTCTTCTAGCCTGCTGGCCATTTATTATATTTTATTGTATTTATAGTTTTAAATGTGATTTTAGATTAGTTGTTTTTAATTTATATTTGTTTAATGTTTTTTTATGGGGGAGGGTGGGAGTGGGGGTGTTTAGGGATTTTATTTGTATTGTATTTTAAATTTTGTAAGCCGCCCCGATTGTTTTAACAGAGGGGCGGGGTATAAATAAATTTTATTATTATTATTATTAAATCTTCTAATTGGCTAAACAATGACATCTGAGAATGTGCTTAATCGAGTTTTCACATACTACTAATTCCTTTTAAAAAAAATAAATGGAAAACTTACCTAGGGGATGTGAGAACAATTCCTCAGAGAACCCCTGCAGCATCTCTTGGGATTAGGAAGGGAATCCCACATCTTCATCAGTGAGGGGAGCGTGATGGGGAACCTCTGACCCACACGGAACACGCACAATGTCAGTGGTGCTCCCCAGCCGCTTTGGGTGGTAGTTGGCATAGCCGCCCAGAATGGTATGCAGTTCTTTATAAAAGGGCATGGTGGCCACATTGTTGCCACTTTTAGAATTGTTGTCATTTACCTGGCGGTAATTCTTACGCATCAGTTTCGTCTTCGTACGGCACTCTTCTGCGGTGCAATCATGCCCTTTGTTTTTCATTTCGGCAGCAATCTTTTCAAACAGGTCAATATTTCTGTGGGATCCCCTCAGCTGTTCCTGCACCTTTTCCTCACCCCATATGGTCAAAAGGTCTATGGTTTCGTTGTAGGACCAGGAGATCCCACGACCGCCTTTTCTGGGATGAGTTTCGGCATCCATCACTTAAACTGCACAGGTAAACGGCCAGGAGAACAATGGAGATGTATCTTCTTAAAATTTTGGGATGGCCAGAAAGGGGGCAGGTATACCTCCCACTTACTGACCAGAGCCTGCCCACGGTCATGGCAATTTCCGGGCATCTCCTGTGCCCATGATATCTTGTCATGGGCTGTTTACATTTCCGATTTTCCGCATCCCCCCGTGACTTTTTTAAAAACCGGCACAACCCACGGGATTGAAAGTCCCACGGGTCGAGAGACAAATGGTGGCCCCCCCTTCCGAAAAACACGTATCCGACCCGATGTATGTGTAAACTGCCAGGGATCGACACGAATTCTTCCCGGGACATTTTCATCGTGTAAACAGCACCCTGGAAGTCGAGAGCTGGGGAAACACTGAGCTACAGGCTTTCCCTTCTGGGCAGGTGGCTACCCTCCCATAAACTGGAAAATCTGCCTGAATACCTCTGTGTCTCAGAGTATCCTGGGAAGCATATACCATCAGTAGCATGAACCAGGATATTCTGAGCTGCAATCTGGACACACGTTGAGCCACTGAGAAGATGCCTTTAGTGGATACTAATCCCCCGGGGGGGGGGGGAATGAACTCACAGTAACTGTAGTATTTCTTTTATATAATTTTTATTGATTTCCATGCAACTTATATAATAATTTAATATTATGCTACATAATAAACATATTACTAAACAACACATATATATAACAGCTACAAACCCATTTTAGGCATTACAAACATAGTACATTATGTGACTTCCCCCTCTCTAAGCTAATATCATTATTTTACCAATATTTTAAATTTCCTTGGTATTAAGTACAATCTTTAAATCGTATTCTTACAGCATTCATCTTTCTAACTATCTTATATCACAAAATATCCTAGCATATTTAAGTCTTCCTTCTTACTGATGTAGTCTAGAAAAGGTTTCCAGTCTTAAAGTTATCCATGTAACAGAACTATAATATTTGCAGGATTGTAATTTTATCTGGAATGTCTTGGGGGTTATCCAGAATTTTAACACTAGAAGCTCAGCTAGGATGTAAAAGTAGAAGTCCAAGATGCCAGCATGGCTAACCAGCAAAGGAGCTATTAGAGGCAAGAAGGCTGCCTTCAGGAAATGGCTTCTAACAAACAGCTGAGAGAAATATTCCCTCTGTTCCTAAGGCTGGCCTCCATACCAGAAAATTGTGAACTGGTTAGTGTACCACCAACTTTTAAAAAGAGATCTGGGGGAGCCAGGAAGTTGCAGGCTGATCATCCTTAAGCATGGCAGGGGGTTGGACTGGATGGCCCTTGAGGTCTCTTCCAACTCTATGATTCTATGATCATGGTGTCTGTTTAAATTATTATTAAAGATAAAATCATCAAGCACTGCCTTGATTTAGTTCTGGTTGCCAAGTGCATCATTTCCGACTACTTGGCATCTGATTTTCCATTATCTGATCATCATTTAATTTCTTTTACTCTTACTTATACCCCACCTCCTTGTCGTACTGCTCAACGCCATTTTTGCGATCTTCAGTCTATTAACTGTGATCTTCTTAGTCAGTCTTTGGATTCTTCCCTCTCTCCCCTCTCTCTTGGGGACTCCGCTGATTCAGTGATGTCTTTATTTAACTCCACTCTTTCTTCAATTCTTGACAGTTTTGCCCCTGTTTCTGTTTGTGTGTCCTCCTCTATGAACAGGCCTCAGCCCTGGCTTACTCCCATAGTTAGGTTCCTCCGGTCGTGCTCTCGAGTGGCCGAACGTCTTTGGAAAAAGCCCAGGGAGTGGGGCCGATTTTATTCATTATAAGTTCATTCTTTTATCTTTCACATCCGCCTTGTCCATGGTAAAACAGGACTACTTTAAATCATTGATCTGCGCCAATGAGAGATGCCCACAGCGGCTGTTTTCCTGCTTCAACACCTTGCTAAAACCTTCCTCCCCCCCCTGTTTCTTCATTATTTTCCCCTACCAGCTTTGCTAATTACTTTATCACTAAGATCACTACTATTAGATCTGAAATAGTTCTTCCTAACTTGTCTTCCCCCATTAATCTTTTGGAACCATCAACTAATCAATTCTCTGTGTTTTCTCCTGTTTTTCTGGATGAACTTTCTACTTTGCTGCACTCTTCCAAAGCTACAACTTGTTCTCTTGATCCAATTCCCCCTCGTCTCTTAATCTCTATAGCCCCCTCCTTACTTTGCTTCTTTCTATCTTTAATCTTTCTCTTTCTACTGGTTCTTTTCCCTCTGACTTTAAACATGCTCTTGTTTCCTATTTTGAAAAAATCCTCTATTGACCCCTCTTCTTTGTCTAGTCATTGCCTGATCTCTCTTCTCCCTTTTCTTTCTAAGGTTTTGGAATGGGTTGTTTATTCCCGCTGCCTTGAGTTTCTCGAAGCCAACTCCATCCTCGATCCTTTTCAGTCTGGTTTCTGCCCACTGAGATAGCCCTCACAAAGATCTCTAATGATCTTTTACAGGCCAAGGCAAATGGTGTCTGTTCTGTGCTTATTCTCCTCAATTTATCTGTGGCATTTGACACTGTGGATCACTGTCTTTTAGTTGATATACTTTCTGACATTGGGTTCTCGAACTCAGTTCTTAACTGGTTTAAATCTTATCTGTCAGATAGATTTTTTGCAGTGGTCACCGGTGGTCAGATCTCTTCTCCTGTACCCTTATCCGTTGGAGTTCCCCAGGGCTCTGTTTTGGGTCCCCTATTGTTCTCTCTTTACACCTTGTCTTTAGGAAAACTTATTAGTTCTTTTGGTTTTTCCTATCATTTGTACGCTGATGACACCCAACTGTATCTTTCCACCCCTGATCTTTCCTCAGGGCTTGAACAGCAAGTTTCTTCATGTCTTTCAGCTGTCTCTCTCGGGATGCATCACCGGCAGTTGAAGCTCAATATGTCCAAGATGGAGCTTCTTGTCTTTCCACCTAAGTCCTCCCTTCAATCCTCTTTTTCTGTTTTTATTGACAACACTTCTATTCACCTGGTCCAGGAAGCCCACAGTCTTGGTTTTATTTTTGATTCTTTGCTGTCTTTTATTCCCCATATTCAGGCCACAGCCAAAGCTTGCAGATTTTTCCTTTACAACATCGCCAAAATATGTCCTTTTCTTTCGGCCTCCACTGCCAAGACTTTGGTCCACACTTTGGTGGTCTCCCGATTAGATTATTGTAATCTCCTTTTAGTTGGGCTTCCCCTTTCTCATCTTCGCCCTTTAATTTCTGTTCAACATTTGGCCACCCGCATCATTACTTCCACTTGCCACTTTGACCATGTTTCCCCTTTGCTGATTTCTCTTCACTGGCTTCCCTTCCCTTTCCATATCCAATATCAGCTTTTGTTGCTAACTTTCAAAGCCCAGCATGGGCTAGCCCCTCTTTATTTATCTGACTTTCTTTCTCCTTACATTCCCACCCGTGCCCTTCATTCTAGTACTCAAGGCCTACTGTCCCAACCTAGGATCTCCACTGCTCCATCCTGGATTTGCCCCTTCTCGCTTGCCACCCCTCACTTCTGGAACCTTCTTCCCCCTCAAATACGGGCCATTACTTCTTTGTCCATTTTAAAATCTGAGTTAAAGACCACCTTGTTCAGGGAGGCATTCCCTGGCTTTGTCTGATATACATTTATTTTTTCTGTCACTTGGTTTTACTGTGGATGTTGTTATTAATTGTTGTAATTATCCTTCTTTTAATTGATTTTTATTATTTTGCCTACTGTTTTACTTAGATTGTATGCCTTCGGCAGGTTTCATTCTGTTTTATCCTTGATTGTTTTGTACAGTGCTGTGTACACTGACAACGCTCTAGGAATAAACTTTAATAATAATAATAACAAGCATTTAGAGTTATTTTAAAGAATCGTCAAGCATATCAGTAGAGATGACACAGTAGAGACTGAAGGGTACTTGGACTTTTCAAAAAGCTTTTGAGAAGTCCCACACCAAGGACTCTTGAATGAAGCTGGCAGTTAGGGGGAAAGAGGATGGGTCTCTTTATGCTTAGGCTAGTTATGGCTGGTGGCTTCCATGGTGTGGGTGGTTGGGGGAGGAGAGAATACACTCTCCGGTTTTATTCCAGATTTTAAAAGAGCTAGCTAAGGTGCTAAATCCTGTACCCAGAATCGGTTCAGCAACTTGGATAGTTCCTTTCAAGTTTGAGTTAAAACCTGGAGAAGAATCACTGCCTCAGTGCCAAGGAAGCCACCAGCAATCACTGGCAGAGGCACTTAGTGAACAAATGGGAAGAAATGGGAAAGCTTTTCTTGTTTTATTTTGTTTTGACTATGAAAGGATATATAATCAGTGGAACCTCCCATAAATCTCTGCTAGAGTACATTCTTTTTAACTTGACCATAAATCATGATGCAGTAGAGTTTGCAGATGACACAAAATTAATCAGGGCAGTAAAAAATTGGGAAGTATTTATGAAGAGCTCCAAAATGATCTCTCCAAAATGTGGCGCAGTCTAGGTGAATATAAAGTGAATGCACTGGGTCAATGATAATAATAATGATTTTTTAAAAGCCCTCCAAAAGCCTAGCTTCACATATACCAGGGCTGGAGGACCTGTGGCTGTCTAGTTGGATCCCAGCTCCCATTAGTACCAACCAACATGGCCTATGGCAGAGGCAGGCAAAATGTGGCCCATAAACCACATGTGACTGCCCCCCAGGGAGCCCAGGGCCATTTTAGGCCCAGAGGAGTCCTCCAGGTCACTTCCTGTTGTAAAACAAAGTCTCTCCTGGGCCTAAAATGGCCTGGAGCCCCAAAAGCATGGCTAAATTCTCCCACAAAGCCCCCTAGATACTGTTTGGGGTATTTGGGGACACTTTAAAAAACTATGAGAGCAATGTCAGGATGTACAGCCCTCTGAGATGTCCTGGGGGGTTAATGTGGGTCCCTACCCTTTTAAGAGCTGCCTGTCCCTGACCCATAGTCAAGGGGTTAGGGAACTATAAGCCAACAACAGCTGTAGAGCTGCAGGTCCCAAGGCTTAAACATGTAACATTGATGGGGACTGAGCTAGTTATCACTTCCCAGGAAAGAGATCTTGGGATTATGGTAAAATAGCTCAATGAAAATACTGACTCAATGTGTGCTCGGTGTGAAGAAGGTGATGATAGGAATCCTTAGGAAAGTAACTGCAAATTGAACAGCTAATATTGTAATCCCTTTATACCAAACTGTAACTTCATTGCACTTTAAATAATATGTGATGCTCTGGCCACCATATCCCAAAAAGAATATTACAGGAATGGAAAAGGTGTCAAAGAGGACAACTAAAATGATGGAGGAGTCTGGAGAAACTGTCCTATGAGGAAACTGTTGGAAAAGATTGAAGCATTCTCTTTTCCCCACACTCTCTTACTATAGAGCAACCCCTGTTGGACTTCTTGTGTATATAGATCTGTACTCTCTCAGCCTCTGTAGTTAACATGCTTCTGTTTGTCCCACTCCCTTTTTTCTGGGCCACCATCTTCTTTTTCACCTTTTCAAGCTGGTGAGTCATGGATGACTCTTCTCTCCTTCACCCTGTTAAATTTTGAGTTATTTAATCTAAAGCTGCATGTCTCTTTTTGGTCATATATAGTTCAGGGGAAAGTAATGTGCATATGAGCCACACCTTTAATCTAAACTGCCACTCTGCTGGAGGGAAGTTAAAATAATTTAACTTTTAGAGTTCCCAACACAGGGCAAATCCATTTCTCCTGCTGCATAATCTATGCAATAACCCATAGGAATTTGTGGCTGGGCAGGAATGGAAATCCAAGGCTCCTGGTTGCTGCTCTTAATTCTTTAATATTAAAGAATTGACAGGTTTTATAACTGGGGGCAGGGGAAAACCCCCAAGCCAGAACACTGAGATCTCCTGCTTCTCATTTATTGTGCTAAGGATGTAAATACAATTCAGGAGTCAAGACAGAAGAAAAAATGAGGACAAAAATCCACTCAGGATTGCTCACCCCCTGCCAACATCTGGTTTTATACCACAGAAATCAATAGAAACGCAGATTTAAAAGGAGAGGGAAATTGGCGTTGCTTCCAGCAAAAACTCTAGAATGACTGAATGCAGAAGACTAATAAATCCTTCTCTAGATGGACTGATAAGCAGCCTCAGCATTCTGTCTTGCAGGGTTATACCTGTCAGTGGCTCTCTAGATATCCCGGCCCAATTGATTAGGCTCAAGCATCATTACAAAAAAAGCTGAAGAAATATGCTGGAGAAAGGGTCATAAAGAAAATGTCTGGCGTTGACAGTAAGAACTGTTCTGCTGCAATCATCCTAGGACTGGGGGAAATGTAGACAAGTTATTGTGCCGTTTTCACCAGGGCACGTTGCTGCTTGAAGTGAAGGTCAAGATGGCGTTTCAACTCTCCTGTTCCAGAAGCTAATTGGGCTGGCAGTTACACTCACTAGTGATTCCCACTGAACCCAAGGGATGTTAATTCTCAGTAAACCTTAACTGGGTGCACTGCAAGGCCTCAATACTATGAAAGCTAAATACAAAAAAAGCTTTCCTTTTTAGTTGGATCACAGCTAGTCACAGCTGAAATTTGGTTGGATAAGCGCCAGAATTCTTTATACTTCTTTATTCAGAATTAAAGCCCTTTGTACTTAATGGCTAAGCAGAATTCTAGGCATTTTTACTTGAAAGTAACTTCCCACCCCACTTTTTTTTTGAGTCATTAAATATGCATATCATACAGTCTATTATATTGGTGAATATATGTGCCAGATGCAACAAAGTGCCTATTGAAAGTCAATAGCCAAATATTTAATGGCTCAGGATGGAAAGAAAGATCCACAAAGCCTTGCACTCACTATTTGTCTTGCCCTCCCCACTTTCTGTTAGAGAAGGAGGGAGGGCAGGTAAGAACCCATTGCAACCAATCTCAACTCCTGCTTGTTTTGCATGTGCCTTTTTTTTTTTTTTTGGTAATTCAGAACAGATGTGTTCTGCAAAATAGGAAAAGGAATTCACAAGCCTCTAAGGACAAAATGCAAGCAAAAAGTCCTCAACAAGAAATGTTGCTGTGTTGATATTGCATTTTGTACATTGCCTCAGGTGTTTTAATAGATTAGAAAGCTATAAATATCAGTATTGATATAAATAAACAACAGCACATGGCTATGCAGAAGAGGAGTAGCCTTGATGGTGTTCCCCTCTCAAAAAAGGGGGTGGCATATTTATTTAATGCATGCATTTACTATCCACTATCAATATTTCAACATTGTTTGTGAAAATTAGGACTAGCAAAGCAGCAGCAAACAGCAAAAACAAACCAGGCAACAAATGGAAAGTTTGATTAATATTTCAAAATTAGCTGATAACCCTGCATAAAACAGCAAAAAGTACAGAGTCCCTACAAGCATTTGGCACTCCTATATACATCAACTCAGAGGTAAATCCCATTGCATTTAGTAGGACTTGCTCCCAAATCACGGGTTTAGGACTATAGCTTAAAAATCACCAAAATGGCCATGGCATAGAGGTAGAGGAATTTATTTCAGACATTGCCTTATTACTTAGGCCAGCCTTCCCCAAACTAATGCCATAAAGATGTTTTGGAGTACAGTATAACTTCTATCAGCCTCAGCCAACATGAAAAATGATCAGGAATTCTGGGAGGTATATTTCAGGAGACCTAGAGGACAGTAGATTATGGAAGGCTTGCACAGGCAACACCTAACAGTGTTTGTGATTGCCATCACACTGCTTGTTGTTGTGTGCATTCAAATCATACCTGACTTGGGGCAACCCTAAGGTGAACCTATCACTAGGTTTTCTTGGCAGAATTTTTTCAGAAAGTTTGCCTTTGCCTTCTTCTGAGGCTGAGAGAGTGTGACTTGCCCAAGGTCACCCAGTGGGTTTCCATGGCCAAGTGGGAAGTCAAACCCTGGTCTCCCAGTGTCCTAGTCCAACACTCAAATCACTATGCCATGCTGGCTCTCATCACACTGCTATGTGGTGGCAAATGGGATTTTCTAAGGAATAATATATGAATTGTAGAACCAACGTGCAACAGGGAAGACAGCAGAAATGTATGCAACAAAAACAGTGACAAGAAAGAAGCACGAAGTGTTTGTTTTAAAGCACACTTTTAGCCCACAGGGCTTGGCTTCTGTTTCAGGATTCTGCAGAGGGAGGCTGGAATCCTGTTGGTGCCTTGTACAAGGCTTTATTACTTGAATCCTGAAACAGAAGCCACAGGGCTTGGCTTCTGTTTCAGGATTCTGCAGAGGGAGGCTGGAATCCTGTTGGTGCCTTGCACAACGCACCAACAGGATTCCAGCCTCCCTCTGCAGAATCCTGAAACAGAAGCCAAGCCCTGTGGCTTCTGTTTCAGGATTCAAGTAATAAGGCAATGTCTGAAATAAAAAGGTTGTACCTTTTCCATGGTTACAGAGTCGTGGTGAGGGAAAACAGACAAAATCTGCCAGTTCAACACAACACACTTCTCAGTGCATCACTTACTTCACAGCTGTAAGCTTCTCCTCCTGCAGCTTCTACCACTTACACTGGTGTAGTGCACCAAAATGATTCCAACCGGAGTCTCAAAATAAGTTTTAGTAGCACAGCAGTCTACCTTTACCTTTAAGATGCTTACTTGTAGAGATGGGATGAATGGTGAAAGAATGTACTGTGAATACCCTGCAGAATACACCTTGGACCCCTCCTCTGTCATCAAGTATCTAAGCTGTTGTGAACAAATACTACAAAAGCATCATGCTCCCCATTTGCAAAGGAAACTTGAACCTGGATAAACCCTGAAACAGTCGAACCTCTTATTGGGTGAAGAATGACCAGAGAAGCTGTGTACTCAACTTCCCAGTTATACTGATAATGATACATTCTGGTACACTATACTGCATTGAATGTTGACAGATGAGTGGGGAATCCTGCCCTCACTCAGCCATGAAGCTCCTTAAGTGACTTTGGGCCACTTACTTTTTCTCAGTCTAGCCTATCTTATAAGGTTTTTGCATGAATCACTCACTGAGTTTCAAGTCTATAATAGGCAGCCCCCATCTCAGAGTGGATTTGCTCAGCTAGTGTTTCCACTGCAAGGTTGCTGCTTTTCAAGTCAAATTATCACTGGGAGGCTGGGAGAATCCCACCACCCCCCAGATGTCATTGGACTGCAAGTCCCATCAGCCCTAGCCACAATAAGTCATACTGAGGAATGCTGGGAGCTGCAGTTTTACAGCATTTGGAGGGTGGTGGGATTCCCACACCTGCCTCTTGGCATGCAGACAGAAGGACTTTGGGATATATGAGAATATCTGCCTCCAAATTACTGGGAAATAAATTCACCTCACAGTGGAAACAAAAAAGGTTAAACTTAGCTATCTTTATGAAGCAAAGACAAGCGATACGGTACTTTTCTGGACTACATACAATACACAGGTTCAGATTATATACTGTACAATACAACCACTCAAGAGTCACAGAAAGGTCACAGAAACCTGTGGGGTTTTTTGTTGTTCTCCACTGTCTGGCCCAGAGAGAGAGAGAGAGAGAGAGAGAGAGAGATGGCCTCAAGGCCAGGCAGTTTATATATGGAACAGACTCTGGAGAAATGGCTGTTCGATCAATTAAGCAGCTTAAAATGTCAACAGAAAAGAAAAGCAATGGGAAAAAAGGAAGCAGCAATAGTTCTCAGCATCTATCTAGTGCATTGATTTCTAGAAGCAGATGAGTGCCAATTGAGAGTCATCTCAACTGATCAGGGGGACCAGTTTTCACTTGGTTAAATGAAATCTTAGCAGGTGTTGGCTCAGGAGCTGACAGAACAGAGAAATAGAGAGTCTGTTTGCAGCAGGGATGGTAGCACTTTGTGTAAGCCTGATTTGAAGCACAGGTTGTGTTGACACAGCAATATAAGCTAAAGAGAACTGTTGTCACCACCTCCTCGATGTAACTTTCACCAAGATGTTGGTTATATCAGGGGCTGGGAAAGTTACTTTTTTGGACTCCAGCTCCCAGAACATCCCAGCCAGCATGGATTGTGTGGGATGGACTCCAAAATAGCAGATTTTCTAAGCTTGGGTATTTTATCTACTACGTTTACACCTGCTGATGAAATGTTCACACATAATAGGAAGATGGCAAAAAATACCTCCTGCTCAAACAGCTCCCTTCCCAGAAAATGTAGTTTGTGTTTTTTTAAACAGAGTACACAATTGTCTACAAGGAAATGAAAACATACTAAAACCTTTGCCTTTACCAGAATATTTTACAGTGTTTTAATTGGTCATATTTACTAGCAAAAGTGCCTTCAGGATACAGTACATGTAAAAAATGTAACTAAATGTTATTTTTATATTTTTGCTTGTGTAACTTTGTATCTATTTACTGTATTTCTCACAGGGTGTTATAGGGTTAGATTTTTAAGAATTAAAGTGTATGTTTTCAATTAAAAGAAAGAAACAGTTTAAGGGAAAAAAAATTTTTTTTTGCTTTAAAATATTGTTTTTATTCTTAGCCCTTAGGAGAGGAGACACTTTTTTTAAAAAAAAAAAATCAAGTTAAATAAATATAGACATGACCCTAATCTTCCTAATAGTTGCAACCAAAATGGGCCCATTGAATCAATTGTTGAATGGTGAGACAACACTTACATAAATCCCATTAATTCAAGAGATCTACTATAGTTGGGACTACCAGAAGCATTCATGCCACAGTCTCACACTGATGGTCCACTGGCTGAGGACTATAAGATTCATTGGCTGCCTCCTTAAACCAGCACAGTGCCAAATATACCACTATTGTGGCTTATGTTTTGATGCAATACCTGAAGGCAGGGTGAAGGAATATGTGGAAAGAGAACAGGGGAGAAGCACACCTACTGCATATCCTGTTATACCCCTCATACATCTACATCAGTGGCACAACTTCACACAAGTCATCTCCTGGCATATAAAAAAATTATTTCCTATCTGCTTGAATGGGAAGGGAACTATATAAAAAAGAAAAAAAAAGACACAAAACAAAACTCAGCTTTCCCTGCAGGTTGGCTGTAATTAATAGCTCTTGACTGCATGTAAAAGATTGAATTTTTCCATTAGAGCAATAGGGATAGTAGGTGAAGATTTCATTATTTCTTAAACAATTCAGCTTAAAGTAATGTTTTACTTAAACTCTTGGAAGCCAAAATCAAGAGTCTCTGATATGACTTTTTCCCTCCTCTATGTTTTTAGCCTGACAATGTGATGTCATAAACCAAGATGATTTGGGGGATCTAAACATGAAATATCTTGAATTACAGACAGGAAAAAAGTTTTAGTGAGAGTCATGTGGGGAAATCAGTGAACCAGCTTTTCTCTTTGACACATTTTGATGATATGATATTAAATGTCCTTGTGAAACTGTTAACAAAAAAGGCCCGTACTCTGCTTCCTAAGAGCCTGGTGTAGTGGGTTGGTTTGAGTGTTAGACTCTAGAAGACCAGGGGCTTGTCTATGGTGGCCAAATACCCCAGCTTGCCCCTGTTCTAGAGCCCTGTAATCCAAACAATGCAGGGCATTTACCCCAATTTGCCCCCAAGCTGTCCTCACTACCCCCAGGGCAGATACAGGGCTGGAATGGGGGCAAGCTAGGATAGGACCCAATAACCTGTTACAGGAAAACACCCAATTTACCCCAGTTTACCTTGGAAAAACGGATTAGGCCCTGCAAGTCCACAGGAGCCCGTCCACCACGCTGCTCCTCCCTGCTGCTGCCAACACCCTGGCTCTTCTGGAAGCCAGGCAGGGATCCCTCAACATGTGACCAAGGCTGGTCACATGCAGGGGGCCTGTAGTCACAAGTTGTGGGTCCCCTACCTAGCTTCCACGTTAGCAAAGAAAATGGTGGCACTGGCAGCAGCAACAGTGCTGGGCCAGCATTCTGTTAGGATTCCAGCCTATTTTGTCAAGGTAATAGGGGCAGAGCAGGCCAGATCAAGAGTGAGGATACGCCACTGGCAACCCGGCATATCTTGGCTGGTGTAGATAAGTCCCAAGATTTGAATCCCCACTTAGCTGTGGAAACTCACTGGGTGACCTCGGGCAAGTCACATTCTCGCAGCTTCAGAAAAGGGCAGTGGCAAACCTCCTCTGAAAAAATCTGGCCAAGAAAATCCTGTGATATAAGGTCTCTTTAGGGTTATCATATTTCATAAACTACTTGAAGGCACACAACAGCAACAATGCTGCTTCCTGAGTACAGTACTTGTCTGATGGAGGTAGCAATTCTTCCATCAGCAATTTTATTGGCCACTTTGTGCAGAGAATGCTGGACTAGATGGGGATTTAGTTGCCTCCTCTCATGTTCTGGTTCTAAAAATAAGAAAACATACGAACACACCTAATCTCAGTTCCAGTGGGAGATATCATGAAGAAGAAGTAACTGAGAGAAAGTAAATGCCAACATCACTTTTGCTGCTGTAGCTTTCTCCTGGATTCAGGTTGCTGATACTAGCCTGCAAGAGGCATAGACTGGCACTTCTCACACCTACATAGCTAATTTTAAGAAAAATGTGAAAGTTATAGAAGATGAGGAGAGAAAAGAAGAACAGAACAAGAACATTATGTTTCGCATTATATATAATTGTGCAAATATAGAAGTTGGTTACAAAACTACACAGTCTTAGCAAGGCAAACATTCCTTCATTGCAAAGGTGTTATATTCTACTTCTAATGTGCAACCTTAGAGAAGAAAGTGTATTGTATTCATGCACATCCATACTGCTAAATAAACATAACAGAAGGTGACAAATCTAGACTGGTCTCCAGAAGTGCACATTAATTATATCAACATTCCTAAAATGCTGTTGCAATGGGGGAGAGAAACTGCTGCTTCCTGGCAATGCTGCCTTACTCTGTTGAGAAGAATTGGGGAGTTCTCAGCACTCCCAGATGAGATTTCCAGCTCTAGTCGGCTTTATGGTGACATCACCTGGGGATGAAGGGAGCTCCATAGCTGTAGCATAATGATTTCTATACCCTGCACGGCAGTCCTTAGCTTTGGAAGGCTTATGCTTGTCCAAGAAGGCATGGCAGGTTGCTGCCAAAGAAGTTTTCCTGTACTGACCAAATAAATATCCCAGGCAAAGATATCCAGCAGCCATTGTGGGGAAATGTCTTTCAGGCTCCCTACCATTTTGTATGTTTATTGTTATTCCCCCCCCCCCCACTTTGGAGGCTGTGCACTCAGTTTCTCTAGATCACACATTTCTGACAATTAAAGGAGCCAACAAACACTATGCCATTCTGCAGCAAAACTAGAACTATGTAGAACAGAGATACTTCATGATTTGCTAGCATCAGACATATGAAGTGCAACTAGTATTGGGGTTGAACTAGATGAGCCACTCACACAATTAGCATTTATATGAAAGGCTTTTTAAAAAGCCTTTCATACAAAAGTAGATTGTAGGTCAAGAACAGGAATAATGTGACCCTTCAGATGTTGTTGGACTGCAACTTCTAACATTCCTCACCATCAATAGATTTTCCTTGGTTTTTTTTCTGGGTTGTGAGGCCATGTTCTGGAATAGTTTCTTTCTGACGTTTCACTTGCATCTATGGCTGGCATCTTCAGAGAATGGTTGGGTAGGAGTGTGTCTGGGGTTTATATGCTGTGGACCCCTGTAGGGGAGTATATGTAAATTTGTGTAATTGAATGGTTAGTTTCTGGTTATAGACATGCAAGGCTCATTAGTGTCTGTTTGGCTGATGGTTGGTTGATGGGTCATTATCTGCTGGGAATCCCCATGGCCCTGGGTGGAATTCATAGAATCATAGAATTGTAGAGTTGGAAGAGACCACGAGGGCCATCCAGTCCAACCCCTGCCACCTTTGTAAGCATTGAGTGTTAATTCTATTTTATTTCAGAGAAGGAAGGAACACTGCCATTCTTGGATGTCCTAGTCATCTGCAAACCAAACGAATGGTAAGGCAGATAATGGCCCATCAACCAACCATCAGCCAAACAGACACTAACGAGCCTTGCATTTCTATACCCAGAAACTAACCATTCAATTACACAAATTTACATATACTCCCCTACAGGGGTCCACAGCACATAAACCCCAGACACACTTCTACCCAACCATTTTCTGAAGATGCCAGCCACAGATGTAGGTGAAACATCAGAAAGAAACTCTTCCAGAACACGGTCTCACAGACCGGAAAAAAACAAGGAAAATCTATGGATGCTGGCCATGAAAGCCTTTAACTTCACATTCCTCACCATTGGTAAACACTGCCAGGAAATGCAGTCCAAGAACATTTGAGGGCCATATGATTCCCACCCCCACTGCACATGCTAGATTAGGACCATCAGGCATTATACCTTGTTTGGTCTTTACTCCCAAGAAAAAGAGCTTTAAGATGAACTGTACAGCTCATCTAACACTCTTGGGTGCTCAGAACGAGGAACAGGAGCTATTAGGTTAAAAAGAATTGGATCCAAAATATTTCATATACATGAACTTGTTGCAGTCCTTAAGAGTAACCCTGTAATGTAGGTGAGTCCTGTCATTCCAGATTGCAGATATGGGCCTAAGAGAATGTAGCTTGCCAAGGTGAGAGCCAAAGAAGTAGTTTTTTGATCCATAGCACAGTGTCTCCTGAGTGAGACTGGGCTGATGGAATTTAGTGGCTAAGAAACACACCTCACTCAGCATCTTCACAAGGCAATACACACTAAAGTTACAGTTATGGTGGGTATCCCCAAGGCAACACATACCACCAAAAACAAGGAAGAGTCTTGTGGCACCTTAAAGACTAATAATTTTTATTTGACACAAGCTTTCACGGACACACCAGTCCACTTCATCTGATGCAATGCATTGGATTCCATGAATTGGACTGCATGGATGCTCATGTCACATTAAATATGTCAACCTTTAAGG
This sequence comes from Gambelia wislizenii, assembly GCA_030847615.1. NCBI lineage: Eukaryota > Metazoa > Chordata > Lepidosauria > Squamata > Crotaphytidae > Gambelia > Gambelia wislizenii. The sequence continues at coordinate 345,623,940 of JAUMIR010000001.1, forward strand.
TGCTACAAACAACCTTCTTTGTTGTTGTTTTCTGCAGAGACTAACAGTGTTATCCCCCCCCATTTTTAAAACGTAACTAAAAATCCAACTGAGCAGCCTTCTATGCCCTCAAAGTGAAGATTAAGACACCATCACTGAAAGGTGACCAGAAATAGATGACTCTGTAGAATTCTGCTTAATCACTTTCCTGATGCAGAGATGATGCTTGGTTGGTGTGTGTGTGAGAGAGACTTTTCTTACTGAGTTACCAAGTTCTGATAAGAACCTTGTATGAACTTAATGGAGATAATTCCATCATGGTTTGAAGGAAAAGGGCTCCTCACTCCAAGTGTGCACACAATGTAATCTTGAATAAGCTAAACTGCACTTTAGAATTTTCTTTAAAATAACCTATCAGTCATGACTCAGTCCCCAGATAACCCCAGATAAAACAGACTGTATGCTATATCTGGAACACAGTGCTATTATTAACATAGACTGCTTTCTTCATCATCTTTGCATTGGTTTATTATGATGTCATGGTGAGGCTTTTTTCTAAACCCCATGGCTGGCTGATTTACACATAGCTTTCCCATGTTTTTTCACACAAAAGGACACTGGTGTCAAATCTCAATAGACCTCCTGAATTATTGCAGCAAGAAACAATGTCAGCAAGGTCCCTTTTGCTTGAGGGGGAAAAAAACATGTAAGAAGGATTTAGCAGATCCTTACCCTTTCCCCAAAAGGAAATCAACAAAACACAACCAGGAAGAAAATGGCACCTACTATTTTGGCACACCATTTAAGACCTGGAGCAGTTCTCCTTTCCCCAATATTTAATGACTTATCTATAAGTTGGGCTGAGCTCTAGGAATTCAACTGAAATCTGAATGAACTTTGCTTATACTACCAGGTAAATCTTGTGATATCACTGCAAAACTCATACAGCCAGATCCCATGTATGTTCATTCAAAAGGCAGTCCCACTGAGTTAAATGGGACTTCCTACCAGATAAATGAATGTAGGATTTCAGATTTAAGTACGAGGGTGAGGGAAGATATTTTATTTAGTGAAAACTCAGGAGACAGATTCAATTATTGGACACGGAAGTGGAAAATTTTAAGCCCTGGTGGCGCAGTGGTTAAACGACAGTACTGTACTACAGCCACAAAGTTGTGAGTTCAATCCTGTAGGACTCCAAGGTTCACTCAGCCTTCCATCCTTTCACAGGTTGGTAAAATGAGTACCCAGCTTATTGGGGCAATTAGCTAACACATTGTAAAACTGCTTAGAGGGTGCTTGTGCTATAAAGCAATACAGAAATGTAAGTGCTATTGCTAACAATTTGTCAACCACTCTGAGAACCTTTGTGGCTGAAGAGTGGGGTATAAATACTCTAAATAAATAAGTATGAAAGAACAGAAACTTTCCTAGATCTTCATACAGAAGCACTTCACAAAAAGAGAGAATAATATTTTTCTTGCAGATAAATAAAATATAGATAAAAGAATAGAAGCAAAGAAATAGATAAATCTTAGCTTAATGGGAAAAAGACTGTTGAGGAGGTAGGAATCAATGGGATCTACATTCCACAACTGAGATCCCTTAATGGCACATGACACACTAAGTCAGGGTTTTGGCAAAGTGCAGCCCTGCGGATGTTGTTTGACTACAGCCCCCGCCATTCCTGATCATTAGGTATGTTGGCTATGGGTGCTGAGTGCTGCAGTACATCAACACATAGCTGCATAATTCCCACCTGTTCTTTGAACAGTCAAGTTTTTAGCTTCATCCCTTTGGCCCCAATGCAATCTTCCTACTTTTTGGCTCACAACTCCACTCCAGGTGGGGGGGGGGGCACTTATGGGAAAGAGAGTTAAAATGCTGCTCAATTCCTGCAAGGGATGCAGGTTTTAGAGAAGGGTTGTCCATTTATGGGTACCATGGGTAAAAAGTTCACTCAGACAAGATCTAAGATATACTGAGCCTTCATTGTGAATGATGTCTCAGCCTTGGAACAGAAACTTCATGACCATATTGGGACTCATTTCACTACTAACCATGGAAATACTAGGCATGGATACATCCAGGGCCTCACAGCCCTCACTCTCAAGGGAAAACACAAAATGCTTCAGCACTCTACTTGCTACTCCTGAATTGCATCTAGTGCCTAACTGAGCTGCCATAGAGTGGTCTTTCAGCAAAAAATCCACTTGGATTTCAAGGCACAAACCCAGAAAAGTGACCTGTAAAATCCAGCCGCATGGCTTCAAGTGTCACTTTTATTGACATTTCAGCTGCAGTATCCTGGTTGCTTGGCTTCTGAGACAAAGTAGAAATGCACTACTGTATATGGTTAGGCAACTTTGTACTCTGGCAGTTCTCTTGAGCAATGAACCATCATACTCAACATTTGAGAGAGCATACAGAGCAGCCTTCTCCAAGCTGAGGCCTTTCAGATGTTTTGGACTTCAACTTCCATCAAGGATGGCTGATGATCAGGAATGCTGGCAGTTGTAGTCCAAAACATCCTGAGGACATCAAGTTGGGAAAAGCTGGCTTAGTTGTTTTTGTTGTTTATTGTTATCAAACTGGCTTTGATTTATGACAACCCTATTCTGCCTTGGTCAGTCCTCACTTGGTCAGACCTCACTTAGAATACTGTGTCCAGTTCTGGGCACCACAATTCAAAAAGGATATTGACAAATTGGAGCGTGTCCAGAGAAGGGCAACTAAAATGGTGAAAGGTCTGGAAACGATGCCTTATGAGGAGAGACTTAGGGAGCTGGGTATGTTTAGCCTGGAAAAAAGACGGTTAAGAGGCAATATGATAGCCCTGTTTAAGTATTTGAAGGAATGTCATGCTGAGGATGGAGCAGGCTTGTTTTCTGCTGCTCCAGAGACTGGAACATGGAGCAATGGATGCAAGCTCCAGGAACAGAGATTCCACCTCAACATTAGGAGGAACTTTTTGACAGTAAGAGCTGTTTGGCAGTGGAACACACTCCCTCGGAGCATGGTGAGGTCTCCTTCCTTTGAGGTCTTTAAACAGAGGCTGGATTGCCATCTGTCGGGGATGCTTTGATCAAGATTTCCTGCATGGCAGGGGGTTGGACTGGATGGCCCTCGTGGTCTCTTCCAACTCTGCAATTCTATGATTCTATGAACCCTATAAATGAATGTTCTCCAAGACAACCTATTATCAATAGCCCTGCTGAGGTCTTGCAAACTCTGGGCCATGGCTTCCTTGATTGAGTTTATTTACTTGTAAAGACCTATTCCTCTTTTCCTACTGCCTTCAACTATACCAAGTATTCTTGTCTTTTCTAATAATTCATGTCATCTCATGATATTTCCAAAGTATGACAGCATCAAAATTTAGTCATTTTTAGCTTCTGTGGAGAGTTCAGGCCCGATTTGCTCTCAGGACCATTGATTTGTCTATTTGGCAGTTCATGGTATCTGCAGAACTCTCCTCCAGCACCACAGTTCTAATGAGTTGATTCTCTTTCTGTCATCTTTCTTCATTGTCCATGTTTCACACCCATAAACAGAAATCAGAAAAATTATCACATACTTTGTTCTTGCATAACTCCCTTTTCAAGACTTTTTCTTTCCATCTCTTGACTGGAATGGAAACATGTTGAGTTATGACCGAGCCAAGATACGGTATAGGAAATCTTTAACTATCTCAGCTATCACCCATTTTAAAGTTATGCAAATCTTCTGTGGTCACTGTTTTTGTTTTCCTAATATTCAACTCAAACCTTGCTTTAGCACGTTGTTCCTTGACTTTCCTCAATAGTCATTTCCAAGACTTAGGCTATTTTCTGCTGGCAATATGGTATCATCTACATATCTCAAATTGCTCAAATTATTCCTTCCCTAAATTTTTACCAGCTCCTTCCTCTGAGTCTAATCCTGCTTTCCATATGATATGGTCAGTATATAATTATAAAATGTAGCCTTGTCTGATCCCCTTGCCTACTGGAAGCCATTCTGTTTCTCTATATTCTGCTCTGACAGTGACCTCTTTTCCTGAGTACAGATTACACACCAGGACAATCTAATGTTGTGGCATGCTCATTTCTTTTCGAACAATCCACAGTTTTTCATGGTTATGCAATCAAACTGATGGCAACCTGTAATAATAATAATAAAAAAACACCCAACAACAACCCTGAAGTATAACTCTGTAATAACTCAACTTTTCTTGATTTGCACATGGGGTAGCAAGTTGACACTTGATCTACTCTATACTCAAAGAAACCTAAAGACAGTTCTAGCAAAGTAATTTCCTTTTTATACTCAGAAGCACTTCCACAAGCAGATCCTGCAGTGTTTCCCAAAGGCTTCCTGGGTCTTGCTCTCCTTTCACTGGATTCCATGAAAAGTTTGGCCTGAGAGTAAAACCACTGTGGGTTTATCAACCTTGAAAGGGAAGACACAGCCGCACGTAAGAGTTCCTTTTGCACGCTTCCTGCTACAAGTTGTGCATTCTACCTGTGGCCGCCTCCGAGGAAGGCAGTTTACCTCTTCCATCCCCCGCCTTAACCATCTTGGAGCATCTTTGCCTCTTTCCCAGTCGAGTATCAGCTTGCATCTGTCGGGAATGTACCATCTCAAAGAAAGGGAGGGGGCTGTAATATCACGGCAGCTAGACTTACAAAAGAAGAAGCCACAATACTAGAAAAGAGGAGGTTCCTTTACTACTACACTAAACTAAGAACCCCTTTTTCAGGCACGAGCCCTTCCCAAGCCGGTAAATTTTGGAGGCAGGGGATGAAGAGCCTCCTCCTGCTGTGCTCCCCCCCCCTCCGCCGAGGAATCCACCGGGTCCGCTCCCCAGGTGGATGTTTGCACGTTGGCGTGGAGATGAACGCCGCTCGCAGCCCAACCTCGCTTTCGTCGCCGCCCTCCAAGCTGCCGATTGGCCGAGCGGAGAAATCCGGAGCTGCGATTGGGCCCGTCGGGGTTGTCTCGCTGGCCGTCCCGTTGCAGGCTCGGTTGCAGCGCAGCGTGCGGATGCTCCTCTCTTGGAGCCCGGGCAGAGGCGGCGGCGGCGGCGGCGAGGGGATGGTGCTGCTGCTGGCGCTGCTGCCGGCAGAGCATCGCTGGGAGCCGCGCGCGCAGGACGGGCGTCGCGAGAGCCGCGGGGGCCGGGGCAGCTGCTGCCGCTGCTGGGGCCGCCTCCCTCCCAGCTTCGCCTCTGCAGCCCTGAGGAGGAGGAGGAGCAGCTTTTAAAGCGCGGGCCGAGGAGCTCCTGGAAGCCGAAAGCAGCGGCAGCACCAGCTGCTGCTCCTGAGCCAGGCGGGGCGAAACTCGGAGCTCCTCCGCGCCTTCCATTCATTGCCTGCCGAGGACGGGCTCTCGTTCCGGGGGCGGGGAGGAGAGGGGGCTCGCCGGGCTGCCTTGCCGCGCGCAAAGCCTGAGGGAAGGAACACGCCCGAAATCCCACCCCACCCCCGCCGCCGCCGCCTCCCCTCACGGCCGCAGAGAGTCTCCCCAATGCCGCCTCCCCGCCGCCGCTGCCTGGGTGCCTTTGTCCCTTCCCGCCGGGAGCTGGCGGGAGGCGGCCGGGCTCCTCTCCGAGACGAGCGCTAGGAGCCTCGGCCACCCTTCCTTCCCGCGTCTTCGGGGCGCTGGCCGTCTCTCCTGCCGCCGCCGCCGCCGCCTCTTCCTCCGCTCCGCGCGCCCTGCCGGCCGGGCAGCGCCAGAGAGCGAAGTTTGCGCGCCAAAGTTGTTGGCGCCGCGGCAGGTGCGGGGCGAAGGACGGGCAGGCGAGCCTCGGGGAGCGCCGTCGGGGCCGAGCGGGATGAGCCACCAGCGGCCGAGTCGGCGGCCGGGTTAGGCGCTGCCTGGCCGCCTCTCCCCCGACAAGGACACCTCCCCCTCCTCCTCCCCCCTCCTCCTGCTGCTGGCCGCCCCTTGCTTGCTCCTCGCCTCCTCCTCCTCCTCCTCCGGCGGGAAGGGGGGCCCCGGGCGCCCCAACGCTCACCCCCCGGGGGCAGCCCGACCCCCCGGGAATGCAGCCTGGAGGATGCTGTGGTTCCCGGTGAAGAAGATCCGGAAGCAGTTCAAGCTGCTGCTGCTGCTGGTCCTGCTCACCTTCGCCGTGTGGTTCACCTACCTGCACATCAGCCTGGTCCGCCAAGGCAAGGCGCTGCGCCTCCACTTCGCCTACGGCCGAGGTAAGGCAGCCCCGCCGGAGAGGCCGCGCCCGCCCCCCCCCAACAGCCAGCCAGCCCGCCCGCGGCGGAGCCCTCCCTTCCCGGCCCCCCTGGACCACCCGAGTCGGGCAGCTTGGGGTTTGGCTTGGTTTTTGCTCCACCTTAGGTCTGAAATCCACACCCTAAGCAAGCTGGGCCACGGCTCCGGAGTAATTTAACGTGGAAGACATAACCTCTCTTTTCGTGGTGAGGCTGCACACTTCAGTGGCACACCCTTCTCCAAAAACATACGGAGGAGGCGGTTGTGTGACTCCCCCCTTTTGAAGTCTAGTGTAGATTGAAATTATTTGGCCCCTCTGGCTAGTTCTGTTGTGAGCGATGTGTTCCTTTTGGCACTCCCCAGTTTGAAAAAGTTGCAATTCTAACAGTCCATACATACAAAGGAGAAAAAGATGAGGAAACGGAGAGGAGGATATTCTCATGTGCTTTAAAAGGCCATATGGTCCTTTTCCCGATTCAGAGGTGGAGCTTTTGAGCTTTTGGGGAACACTGGGATCTATTCAGTGGCTTCATTTTCCTGTATCTTCGTGCTTTTGAGATTCCCAGCGGTAACTTCTGAAGGCATGTATGTGTGTATGAGCAAACACACACTGTTACTGGCAAACATGATCAGCGATTATTTGAATTGATCTCCGTTCAAGGATGACTGCCAAAAGCTCTTGCCTTTGCCAAGCCCTTGATCTCTTAAGGGGCTCACAGTTTTCCGTTTGCTCCCCCGCCCTTTTCCCCTCTAACGGATGAGTAGATGTTGGAAGCTGAAATAAACTCCACGGTGTTCACTTAGGATTTACTCTCAAGTAAAGTAAGCCTTGGACTGCAGCCTCAGTCTTGGCAGTCGGTGTGTCCACAGAGACATAACACAGAAGAGCCTCTGTGCCTTTAGCTGGCTTCCAAAGCTCAGGTCAGGCACTTGGCTGTAATTGCCAACAAACTGTCCAAACCTTCCAGGTCTTTAGTCTTTGTAGCGAACTGTTTGTAGCAGCAGCTCAGTATTTCTTTAGAGCAGGGCTGTGTAATTATTTCTGAATCTGAGTGCACAGAGCTCTGCTGTGTATGTTGGGGAAAAAAATTCAAAGCACACAGAAAATCCAGGACTTCTAGCTCGGTCAGTTGCTGAGTTATTCACAGGCTTGTTAAAAGCATCCTTCTTACTAACGCAGCAACAACTTGTTTGCTCTTTATTTCACTGGAATCTGGTGAGTGGCTCTTGTATAAATGGAGGGGCAGGATGGCAGAGCACCTCCTTACTGTGCTGGTTGTTGCCTGGCCCAAGCTGGATACTGTGTAACAGTTTATATGAAGCAACATGGAAGGAACAGCACAGGACCAAAAAATAAAAATTATGGAATGGATTGGAGAGCTCCTCATAAATAATTTTAAAGCATAGCTTTTAGACTTTGACTAGAAGAGGCAAGCACACTAGAATTATATATTTCCATTTACAAGTGTGCACGCAATAACTCTGAATACAGATTTTACTAACAAGAAATGATGTGAAGCCACACACAACTGGTAAATTGATAATGTTTTAAATCTTACTTTGGGACTGTGGTTTCAATTAAGCCCACCTTCCAGAATGGAGCTTTGTATGGTATGATATATAGAGTAGTACCTTTGGAAACTTTGTATATAGCTTCTGACTACTGAGTATCTAGAGTCTTCTGAAACAGTATTTTAATTCTTGGATAAGAAAACAAGAGAACCAGGAACATGTTTTAATGTTTAAGAAAAAGTCCAGGCTTACAGAGGTCTCACAGAGTCTGGGAAAGATGCCTTAAAGGTAGTCTGTGACTAAATATTCTGTGTTGCCTTAGGCCAAGAGCTGATCAGAAAACTCCTTGAAATATCTCAGATACTTGTGCTGGTCTGTGCTGGTCATCAGTGACTTATATACTAGTAGAACATCTTTATCTAGCTGGAATTCAGTTTGAGGTCTCCTTTGTGATGGAAAAACTGGGGGCATTCATTGACATCTTCTTCCAGCATCTGAGATCTTAGAACAGAGGCAACAAAAGGTTTGACTGTGGGAATTGTGTAGGAGGTATGAGTCTAAAAATAAAAATGTATTAAAAAATCCCAGGGATCTAGCCCTTTTAAAAATAAAAAAAATCTTCTTTAAAAAGTAAAAACCTTTTTCTTTCAAATTCAGGCAGAGTAACGCATTGGAATGCAGAGACAGCTCTATTAACATTTAAATGTGTGGTCTGATCACCCAATCAATTAGACTCATTAAAAACAAGTCAGTTTAAAAATGCATATCAAAAGTTTACTGAAGGTATATCAATCTTAATCTACATATTAAAACAAACGTAAAAGGTTCCTAACTAACTAAGAGGATTTAGGGTAGAATGAGACTCACCCAGCTTAGAGCGGTGTGGGCTACATGGTGACTTGAAAACAACAGCAATAATCACCAACAAGATGGCTACAGCCACATGCTTAACTTAAAAGAACTTAAACAAAGTGTAATAATATTTAAATTAGGTCATGTGATGAATGACCCATTGCTCCAGTTGGCTGAAATTGCCTAGTGAAATAAAAGAAGGGGGTGTGGGAGAACTGAAGCATGCAGGGTAAATGCCTAGACTGAACTAAGCCATGGGAATGCACAAGATTGTACTACATTACAATAATGATTTCCCCACATACTACAAATTTCCCATATTATATGAGCAAAATAATATCACAGAAGGTCATGGAAATAGGTATCAGCATATGTCAGGAAATCAGGAAAGGCTTTTGTTTTTTGTTCTATTCAGCTCCATTTTTATTTTTATTTTTAAAAATTGACTTTATATGAGAAAGTGAGGTGCCTTGAAAAGATGGAGTAATTTTACCTCCTTATGCTTCTGTAATAAAAACTATTTTTTCTTCCAAGAAAAACTGCTAAAATTCATAATTGTTTAATACACTTAATAGGCCAGCTTGGATGAATACTGCGCAGCCAGTGTGGTTGTAGTGGTAAGAGTGGTGGATTGGAACTTGGGAGATCCAGTTTCAATTCCCCAATGAGCCATGAAACTCACTAGGTGACCTCTGGCCAGCCCATCACTCTCTCTCAGTTGGACCAACCTCACAGGGTTGTTGTGAGGATAAAGTGGGGAGTTGGAGAGCTGTGTATGCCATCTTAAGCACTTTGGAGGAAGGAGGATAAAAGGAATCACATTTAGGTCTGGGCTATGGGCTATCTGACAGACCTGGACTCAGACTTTAAAAAAAAAATCCTGACAGGCTTTTAGAAGTGAAAATTTTAAAGCAGTGCCTCTTAACCTTTTCTTTACTAGGGACCCCCTTTAAATATCTTTTGTTGGCGTAGAGCCCCAAGGCTTAACTCAAGATTTAAAACCCTAATAATAGTAACAACAACAACAATAACAACAATACTAATACATGATAATATTACAATTACACCATCCATCAAACCTTTCCTCAGAGGCACTAGAGTGGGGAGGGAAGACTTTTCTTTTGTTTCTTGCAAGATTGTGGCTGGAGTGGATTGAATGGCAATGCACAGGCCCAGCTAGCCAGCCAACCTTTGCCTGGACTCTTGCCACTTGGCTGGTCCACTGCAAGGAGGAGGTGGGCCAAGCAGCCTTCAAGCCTTTGCGGACCTCCTGTGAGGACATTGTGCCCCCCTGGGGGTCCCTGGACCACAGGTTAAGAACCACTGTTTTAAAGAGAAAACTTTTTATGAGGGTGCTTTACTGTTTTAACTGTATTGTTTTTGTTAACTGTCTTTTATTTATAAGTTGGTGCTTAATGTTATTTTAATTTTGATCTTTTGTGCGTTTTTAACTATTTTGTACTCATTTTAATTTGCAAACTGCCTTGAGTCCCAGATTTGGGGAAATTGTGGGGTATAATAAAAGATGACAACAACACAACAAAACAACAAAAATGATATCATCTTCATTAGGCTGCATGGTAAACAAAGCAAGGAAGTGGGAAAGGTGGCTGAGGCCCCAGCTGTGGAGCCTGTATCTGATGATGGTTATAAGGTAGAGAGTGGAAGGAGAATGTAGATGTCCAGGTCAGTCTCTATCCATTGCAGATAGGGGCTTCAAGGGGAAATGTGACTTGTTAACATTGGATTTGGTCCTTCTTTTCCTTCTGCTGGTTAAATACTTCCAAGACCGGTGGAGTTACCGTACTTTAGGTTTACACCACTGTGTTCCAGAAGTGAATTAAGCATATCAGATTCAGAGCTTCTGAGAATGTGGTGTAAGATATTGAACTCTTTGCTAGTAACATCTTATGACCATCATTAAAAAAAAAAAAAAAAAAAAACTACACCAAATACTTGTTTGACATAGTCAAGGGAAAGCTGTGTGTATAAAGTTAAAACTAATCCTGCTGGTTAGTACCCAACTTAAATAAGGATGTGTGAGTATATCACAAAACTGCTTTTCTTTCTAGAAGGGTTCAGACTAGGAGGATTTTAGAAGCAGAAGGTAGTAGGCTTGAAACACAGAGCCTATTCTAGAGATGAAACTGGGCATGGACCAAAATTCTCAACAAACTGTTTATTGAGCATGCTAGTGAATTAATGCTTATTTGACCTTGGATCCTTCTGTGTGTCATGGATGTTTGGACCATTTTTTGTTTTTATGTTTTTATAGCTATGCTAAATTAGTTATGGAACTATCTTGTGCAAAAGATATGAGGACAACTCTATTTGGTTATGGCATTTACTGGGCCAACCCAATTATAATGGCACAGTATAGCTAAGGAGTTGCATAGTATTGTGCTGTCATAAGCAGTTCACTGGTAGATGAAATGTCCCATCTGGCAGTAGACCTGATCTTGGATCCTGGGTTCCTCATGAAAAGTGGTTTAGATACCCTAGTGGGTGAATTACATTGGAGACTGGATAGAATGAAGGCAACCCACTTGGACCTAGTCAATCTCTTACCTTTTTCCTGGATGAGCCTGCCCAGGTCTTGAAATCTTCTAGAGAGGTCCTTCTCTTAGTCTTGTCAATAGTTAAGGTATGTTTGCGTGTATCAATTATGACTGGGCCCAGTATGTTTCTGGGTTGTATTAAAAAAATGCTGGTCTTAGGGGAGTTCGCCATATTCTTGCTGCCACCAAGCTATTCCAATTTGGTGGTTTGGCAGTGGCATCCACCCCTGCAGCAATTTATCTTTAACATAAGACACATGGGGGGGGGAATGTGTGTCTTGTTTTCAAGCTGAATGGTACATTCAAGGAGCTTCTGGGAGCATGATTCAGCTTGAAAACAAGGTGTGTACTAAAGATAAATGACTATTTTTTTTTTGCTGATTACCACTGAAAGTTTGAGGCATAGTGGCAAACGGGGGGCAGCACAAAGCTTGGCAGAGGGGCGTAGGTGGAATGCTGTCCACATGCCACTTGCCTCCATCACATTGGCTTGGGACCACATTTCTTGAAGGACTGCCTTTATCTATACAGTCCTCTCCATATACTAAGTGTCATGCATTGAAATCAATAGGGATGATGTGCACTAGAGAAAGACTTTCTCCTTGTAGCCCCAAAGCTCTGGAATTCTCTTCCGGTTGACCTAGACCTTACCTCTTCAGTTGTGGCATTTAGGTGGGTCTCAATGTAATTTCTCTTCAAATTGCTGCCATATGTTAGCAGAACAGTTTTGTATGTTATTTCTGGACATCTTTTCCAGTGTGAGCACCTGTAATTTATACCTTGCTTCTACGATGTTCTAAACATCTCTTTGGGAGGACATAGCCATAAAAAAGTGGCTTAAAATACTTCAAATAAATAAACAAATTGGTGATGCCACAAAACCTATCTGGGTTGATAGGCACCACCCTAAGTAGACTGCAGTGTGGCAGTTATGTCATGAGTTACACTGGCATTTGTGTTCTTGCATTTAATACTGTGGTGGTTTGAGCCACACAAAAAACTGGGTCATTAGGCTATAGTCTTAAATGCTTGAGGTGCAAAAAGTTGGCCTTTCATCTGTTGTTTTAAGCTGTAGAAAGTTAAAATAAGAGCTATTTAAAGAAAAAGTAGACCATAGAATGGCCATAAATGTGTGCTGCTTGTTGATTTTTTAAAAATCATACAGGTTCCAGAGTTTATAACTTTTGATAGTCGGTGTGCTCAGGTTAGGATGCTTGTAGAGTTGTGTGTTAATGCCATGTTTGGCTTTTGTATGAGCACCTTAAAGGTAGATGTTCTTATTTTCCCTGTGCCAGCCTCAAGTTTTTAAGGGCCCTTCAGCAAGTCATACTCCATGCCCCCCTCCATCAGTCAGTCTGTCTCCTCACCATTAGATTCCCTAGGTACCTCTGCTCCTTTTCTTCCACCAGGTGTTGCTACCTGCTTGCATGGCAAGCAGAGAGCTATGCAGTGGCATTTACTGCTCCTCTTTAGTACCTCCACCCTATTCTAGACCAAAGTGAGAGCCAAGTGAGCAATCAGGTTGCAGTGTTGAAGTGGAGGAGAAGGTCAAGCAGGGGTGCGGGGGTTATATCAGCCTGTGGTTGGGATGTAGGTCCTTGGCAGATGTCACACTAGCCTTTGGTGCTGTCACTGCCACTGGACTTTCAGTCACCAGGTGTTCTGTTCTGCTTTGGTGGTTGGAAACATAAAAGGAAATGAAGCTGTGTGGTGTGGTAATGGGGTGAGAAGAAAGAAACAAACTCTTGGCATATCTTATGTGCATAAGGGCACATTGTTCCACTCTTCCAGTGAACTACCTTCTCATTTTCTAGATGAAGTGTAGATTACAGACCAGAATAGAAATAGAGTCAAAGATATCAGCTTGATCTCTTTGGAGATCTTGTTACAACTCCTAGCTGGGTCTACAAACTGTGGCCTTCAAACTCACACAGTAAAAACATGGGTCAAAACCATCTTTCTCAGAGTATACAGCCAATTGCTTGGTGAGGTTCAAGCCTTTCCTTTCTCCTCACCCTTGAGTGCTAAAATGAGGGGCCTATTTGTCTGGACAGTATGACATCAGGCTTCAGATGAAGGCATTGAAGACTGAATATTTCTCCACACAAACAATTCCCTTTGCTTAGAAAGCAAGACAGCAAGGAGACTGTGGAGTAGGCAAAGACTCCACGTATTTCCAAATTCCTTCCAGCAACACTTTGGCATACAAACTGCCTTGTGTTTGAAGGGGTGTGGTTGAATCAGTTGGATTCTAGCTATGTCTTTTTTATTTTAAAAATTTGTTCTTATTGTACTTGTTTTTATAGTATGTTTTTATGATTTTATAAAAATGCATGTTAATTAAGTGTAACATGTTTTATTATTGGTAGGTTCCTTATGCAGGATGTTTAGCCAAATGATAGAATATACATTAATAAAATAAATAGGGGGATGGAAGGGGAGAGAGATTCAGTCATGTGAACTACCTTTTGCCATTAGAAGTGATATAATCCTGGCATATAGATAAGTTTACCATGACAACCATGTTCTAAGTCAAAAGCCTGATTTACTGTCCTTTTGTTCCTTGTGGACCTTTAAATGTGGGCCAGTGTAGTCAACCTTCCCTTCCTCCTTTCCACTGAGCTAGAGGTGAGTAAGTACCATCCGCTGAACCTAATAATCACATCTGTGGGGCTTTGGTTGTCAGATAGAGCAGATAGTGACATCTGTTTTGGAACAGCTTACTTGATGGCCGTCAGAAAACATTTGCCATTTGAAACTTAGTGTCAGCTCTGTGTCAGTTCTTAGACATGTATTGCAGCAATTTAAATGTGTCTGTATCTATATGGAGCCTTCTCTGTATAGCATGTCTGTTGGGAAACCTGTTGGAACATTCTGAGTCATTGACACCTGTGGGTTCAGTGGCTGTTGTGGTTTGTGCTGCCAGATTACCTGTGCTGATACTGAAAGGAGGATGTGGATAATCAAATGCCTGTGTTCACATGTAGTCCCATCACATCCTGTTCTCACACATGCAAATATTCAGATGAAACCACTGAGAAAGGCTTGCTATGAGAGACATGCTTAGTAAGATCTGTCTTCCTAATCAGGCAGCTGATCTGCCTTTTGTTTTTCTCCAAAACTGAAAGTAACCCCCTATAGTGGAAAGAAAACACCAGAACCTGATTTAGCTTTGTGATAGTTGGAGCTGGGTGAACAACAGTTGCATAGCTGCAGGTTGCTTGTGTGGGGGACATTCCCTTTCACAACAGAGTGAAGTGACCTCATCTTATTACATCAAGTATTATTCATTTATTTGCCATTTTTTAATGCAGTGCTTATTATATCACCTGTCATGTTACCATTTCCAAGTGGTGTACAATACAAAATATATATAGAAATATAAAAGCCTAACAACTGAAGCAATATACAATTATATGAAAAACTAAGACTCTCCAACATAACAAATGGTTAAAAGTCAAACTGGGTGGCACTATGAGCTACTAGATGTAGAGATAAACCTATTTACATGTACACATGCAAACTGTAATAACGTTGGTACATGTCTTGTTGGTACATGTCTTGTATAAGGATGGAGAGGCTACTCCAGAGCAAGCGCCATTAAAGAGAAGCATGGTCTTATTACAGACGACTGGGCGTATAAGACGATCCCCCGATCGCGGCTTTGGGGAGGGTGGGAGGTGGCTGGAAAGCGTCCCCTCTCCAGCCAGCCACCCCTCCTTAAGCCTCCCCGAAGCTGGCTGACTGGGGAATCTTCCCAGCCAGGCAGCCACCTCCTGCCCTCCTCCTCGCGAGTTGGGGAATCGTAGGGGATGGCTGCTTGCCTGGGGAGAGGCTCAGCCCCTCCCGCCCAGCAAGGCTCTCCCCCCAGTGCAGCCTTGCTGGGTGGGGGGTATCTTCTCTGTGACTTAGAGTCACAGAGAAGACCCCCTCCTGCCCAGCGAGGCTCGCTGCCTCCCTCCCCCGTGCAGGTGGCTGGTGGCTGGGGAGGGCTTTCCAGCCACCACCCACCCTTCTTGAAGCTGCAGTCGGGAAGGGCAGGTGCTGGCAAGCATCCAGCCAGCCAGCCGCCATCCGTCCTTCCAAAGCCACAATGGGGAGCCCTATTCAGGCGTATATGACAACCCCTACTTTTGAAAAGATTTTGAGAAGGTTAAAAAGTCCTCTTATATGCCGGAATATACTTTTTCTTCCAGGTTCTGGTTTGTTGAGAGGCTATTAAGCACAATACAATATATAGTTCTGTTAATTGCAGTTTCCTGGATTGTTTCATTGAACTTGGGAAGGAAAGAGAGCAAAGGGGTAGCAAAGGGCCCTGTGTCCAGGTGAGAAAAGTCTGTATTTTAGATTATTAAACCTGCATTGTGTCACCTGAACATGGCTTGTTGAGCTTGTAAGAGGTAGTGGGTGATGCAATACTGGCTTTTATGCTTATATTTCTGTCCTTGTATGCTGCTTGGAAATGGTGACACAACAGGTGGTTTATAAACATCATTTCTTAATATGAAACTTTTTTTGTCAGATAATATTCCCATGTTGAGAAGAGGAATAGTATGGTAGGCTGGCAATCTGGTGTGCATGGGTGATACTGTATATTCCTTGTGGCTTAAGTAGCAAAAAATGAAATGAAAATGTCATTCAGGTTCATGGTTATGAAGTGTTGGCCTTGTACTGGTGGGTTGCATTTCACAGGTAGGTCACTTTTCATTGTTAGGTGGCACCCACACTTTGTTCAAGGTTTTTGTTTTGGACAATGAAGAATTATGGAGAAATGAAAGAAAGAAGACAGACCAGGAGAAAAAGTAGAGAAGACAACTGTCATGTTTGTGGTTCACAAAGTCTTGTAAACCATAGAGGGTGGGTCCAGCATTTGAAACAGTGGGGTGCTTCATAGGCCAAGGAGAAAAGAGTTCATTTGGGAAAGGACACCATTGCTCAGAGCCATGTGGAGAAAAACATTTCACTTGAAACAGAGAGAATTGAGAAGTAAGTGGGATGACACTAAACTTTTCCAGAGAGAATTTGGATCACAAGTTCCATCTGCAGTATTTTTTTATACTATGAGATAGTGTTGGTTGTTGGCTCCTATATTAACCAACACTGAAAATGTCCATATCGGTAGTAGGATGGTATTCTAGAAATTGGAATAATTTTGTTTTCTCTAAATGTCATCTTTATCATTTCAACAGATGCAAAGAGATGTGTGGTTGTTTTCAGTTTTCATGGAATCAGAGAGTTGGAAGAGACCACAAGAGCAATCCAGTCCCACCCCCTGCCATGCAGGAATACATAATCAAAGGATTGCTGACAGATGGCCATCCATCCAGCTTTCTTTACCTGTTTTAAGATAAATCTGAAGATTAAGGCTATACAATACACAATACCAGGTTTTTCTTCATTGCTGTCTGTTGATATTGTTGATTAAGTAGGGGAAATGACAGAACAAATAATTGTAAAATATGGTGATCATAGCTGTGGCTATTATCTAAATACTGGCTATTCAGATGTGCTTTGGAGATTGAATTTGCGAACAATTAGCACAGTATACTTACCATGTAAAGGCCACTACGCGTTGGCTTGAATTCCAGAGTGAAAGTCCAAAGTAACTAACACACAAACACACACAGAGTTCACAGTTCTTCTGTTTATGGCTGTGTAAGAAAAAAAAAAGACTTAGGATGTTAAAAAGGCACCCATCCCATATACCTTTTATTTTATTCTGATATACTCACACAACCTCTATGTTTAAGAATGTCTGGAAATAAACCCTGTTTTCTCCCTCCCCCCCACTTTTAGGTAATGGTGCTCTGGGAAACATTTGTCTCTTTTCCATGGTAAAAGGCTTGGAAGATGACACAGGGAAACCTTGGTTTGATA
Organism: Gambelia wislizenii; assembly: GCA_030847615.1. Taxonomy (NCBI): domain Eukaryota; kingdom Metazoa; phylum Chordata; class Lepidosauria; order Squamata; family Crotaphytidae; genus Gambelia; species Gambelia wislizenii. The sequence continues at coordinate 345,640,928 of JAUMIR010000001.1, forward strand.
GAGCTCTGATGTGAGGAGGTTAGTGTATGTTTCATACAGTGTCATAGTAGTTGTGTAAGTTGCTCTCTGAGCAGGTTTGATTCTTCAACCTCATAATAGAAATGTAAGAGAGGAATCACTCTCCGTGTGTGTGTGTGTGTGTGGTGAGAGAGAGAGAAACTGAGTAGAGGTTTAGATAAACTATTAAGGTGGAAGGAAGATGAGTACTAAGTCTTGACAAAGATTTGTCAACTGGAGTGCCCCTCTGGGATTCTGATTTATGCAAGTATAAATATTTTTCTTACAATGATGGCTGTCATGTGGATTCTTTAGGCAGGTCAGAGTGGCATCTGTTGTAGCTCCCCTGGGGTACTGGCACCGAAATATTTTGCACTTTCTGTTCCATCCAGATGACTGTAGGAGCCATTGTATACAAGCTTATTCTGGAATGGCTGAACCAAGAAGAATGAGCTGTTGACGCTGACAACTGGAATGAAATGCTACCTTCTACAACTGATTTAATGTGCTATTTAAATCAGGTTTGAATTCTGTTTCCCTTTGGTGCCATTGGAAGAGACACCTGTGGGCTGCTCCACCATCTTAACTTATGGTGGTTTGTATGCATGCAAGTTATGCTGAATAGCAGTTGACCACAAATGAGCACCAACTTCCACATGAGTCTTCTCCTCATCCCTCCTGCCAGTGATTTCTTATCATTGTCTTTGTCATGTCAATATGGTCCTTAGAGCCAAAGTTGTCAGCTATAGAAGTAGGTTGCTATATTTCTTGAGGCAATGATCCAATAATTCTTTAAGGCCAGCTGCTATCACACTATGGACTTTATCACACTGCACTGTTATAGTGCTATTATTCCACTTCAACTGCTGTAGCTGCCTCCTGTGGAATTCTGGGGTTTGTAGTTTAGGGAATAACATTTAGCATTCTCAGCCAGAGAGCTCTTAGTCCTCACTCAACTACAAACCCCATAATTCCACAGGAGACAGCCAGAGCAGTTAAAGTGGAATAATAGCACTGTAACAGTCTAGTGTGATAATCTCCTGAGACTGATAGACCCTCTAGTGTCATTTTGGACTGGTGAGGACAGGGGTGGGTGGGACATACTGTAGCACTGTGGATAACATGGACATATCTATTGTCCTTCTAGGAGTGGGGCAGGTAGCTGTCGTAGTGCTGTGTTGCAGTTGTCCTGATGAATGAAATGGAGCTTGGCATTGTTGTGGCTGTATATATGTGTGTGTGTTCTAGCTCTCTCCCTCCCTCTTCTAGCAAAAGGAGGAGGGAGATTAAAAAATTGGCAAGTCTCTGAAAAGGCAGTGCATCATGGTGGTTTCTACCAAAACAGAAAGGTAGAGCAGCAACAGCAAGCGGTAGTGAGTGATCAGCAAGAGGCCACTGGTGCTCTGTCTTCCATGTGGCCTGGGGAGAGGTTGGATCAGAGATCCATTTCCTAAATCATGAGGTCAGAGATCAGTGGCCATCCAGATGTGGTTGGTCTACAAGCCCCATAGGCTGCAGTCAACATGGTGGGTGGTCAGGAATGATAACAGTTGTAGTTCAACAACAGATTCCCCACTCACCCACCCCATCCACAATGCCAGCAAGACTGTTTAAATCTGACTGTTGTTTTGTATTTATCAGGTGAGGATTTCATTTCTCTTGTGGGCAGTCTAGAACGTGACCTCCTTTAGAGTGCTGTGTGCTCAGGTGGGGGAGTACAGCTTGTCCTGCCATTCTTGTTTGTTGTGTAGCTGACCTTGTGCCAGGGCTAGATGATGAAAGCCTAACCTTCCTGTGACCTTCAGTTCTGGAGGAAGATGCTGATGACCATCTGGTGCACCAACTGGGTAGCTTAGTTGTACAGTTGTGTACAGACTGGCAGAGAGATCAGTTGTCAGCTGACTGGAGTAGCAGAGGGAAAGATATTTAGATCTGACATCCATTTAATTTAGTACTAATAGACTAGAAGAAGGAAGTGGTCTCTGATGGGGGCGGGGGATGGAGTGGAGACATTCTAAGCCAGTGAATTGAAATGTGTGTTGCAGCTTCCCTTCCTCAGATGTCACGGTATAGTAATACAGTATAATCACCAGTGGTTCAGAGTCTTGGATGTTTTCCTACTTTGTCTCCCAAAAACCCATTCTCCATCTACCATGCATATATGTCACTAATCATGCATATTCCTAATCCTTAAAAAAATCATACTGGTTGAAATACCTTAGCCAGAGCAGTGGCTTAAAGCAGGCTTCTAAATAGCCATTCAACTAAGGGGAAGACAGTCTTCAAGCAGCCAGACACCCAGGATTTCCCCCATTGCTTAAATACAAAACATGGACTCAGAATGGAATACAGAAACTAGACTCTTCTTTTTTCTTTCTTTGAGGGAACTGAGTGGCAATGAAATAAGGGATGCTTGGTGGCTGTGTTAAGGAGTTGAATATGATGGGGACAAAGAAGTGGGAATAGGAAATGCAGTGTGGCATTTTGAGTAGTAGAAGCACTACAGACTGTCTGCACAAAATTCAGAAGACAGATATACAGTAGTTCATGTCAAGCTTTATTTAAAACATTGGTGCATCCAGAAGAGTTGCTAGGCTCTCAGTTTCTGCCAGCCCACCTGATTCACATTACCTGTGAATTGTGCCTGCACCACAATTTTGTATATATTCTTGAAGAGGATTCTTTCTCACTCAGCTGAATGGCTATTTACAAATCTGCTTTACCTTAAGATATTTCTAGAGTGTGACATAGTTTTCTTTAAAAAAACAACAACAATAAAATCAATTCATCAATACTTTTTTCACACTCATGAAAGGTATTGATTCTTTTAAAGAAAAGATTTTAAATAACTAGATGATGGACTTCACGGGGTAGTTGTTAAGCATTTCATTTTCAATGTCTGTACATCAGTACTATTTTTGCTAACTGTATAAGCTTTGAAGCTGGTGATGTACTGTTGTTTCTCTGGTATAGGAAGTTGCTTTTGTTCAATTTGGATCCCATGTGCCAGAACCTTTGGAAAGTTGTGGGAAGGAATAGAAGTTGTCCTGGCTTAAGGGCGTGATAGATTCATGAGTCTAATGCCCCAAATATGGATTGCTTTTCAGAGAATGTTCAAGTTCTTCCAAGCTCCACTCTGATGCAAACTGCGAAGTCTAAATCTTTAAAATTACATTCAAAGTATTGGCTATTGTTAGCCCTTTGAAATTGTCTTCAAGCCTCAGTTCTGTTTAGGATTTTGCAAAAGTAATCCCAGAGGAAAGCACTTGGAACCTTCCCCTGACAAAGGAGCTGGTGGTAAAAACTGTCAGTACATGGCAGGAGAAGAATTATTAGCTAAATAAGTCAAGGATCTTGTAAAGATTCCTTTTGGGATAGGAAGTTAAGAGTATCATAGTTTTCCTTCCAAATTCAAACAGAAGGTGATGCAAATCTCCTCGTAGGACTTTGCTTTTGGCTCCAAGCGCAAGTTAAAAATATTGGTAGTAGCAGGGGACCACAAATTTTGGTCAGCTTTGGGACCCAGGCAAAATGTATTCTTGCCACAATGCATCCATCTTCCCACAGACAGAGGGGGAAAGGTTTTGTTTCTCATTATGCCATGCTTAAGGCCCATAGCATCTATGTGGGGAGCTCCACCCTTCTTACCTTCCCCCCTTCCTTCTTAGTTCTGAGCAGCAAAGAGAGGGATCATCCCAGTTGGACTGAATCTCAGAAAGCAACAGTAAAGTTTCTAGTTCTTAACAAATGCACTATTATGCAAAGTTTCCACTCTTCTCTGGGCTCAGGAGAAGTATGGCAGTTGTCCCTGATACTGTACTCACTAGGTTAAGAGAGGCACTTGACAATGGCAAGCTGTTAAGTGCACTTGTATATCTTTGGTTATAGTTTGAGTCCAATCTCCTGCAAAGATGTAGGGTTTTGCAATGAGCTTGGGTGAATGGCTGGTTGATTTGTATTTTTTAAGTGTGAGTCTGGGAGAGCCTGAATGTATAACTGATTAAAGCAGCATCAAGAGCAGAAAGCACTCAGGATACATTCTGTAGAAGTATCCATTTCATTACAGTAGGTTCCACACTCTGCAAGAGAACAAGTAGGATCAGGGCATTTCAGGAGCTGCCCTTGGTTTGCTTTCTACCATAAGAAGGTGTATGAAGAGGGTTGGATGTATCTGTTCAGGAACCTGTAATAGATCATCAGTGAAGCATATGCTTTACATGGAAAAAAAAGACCCAAGTTCACTGCTTGAGAGAGTGTTTAAAAAGAAAAAAAGGCAAAAGGTGGGGGACTGGGAAGGCCGCCTGCCTGAGACCTTGGACAGCTGCTGTTAAGAGGAGATAGTACCAAGTCAGTAGTCAGGCCTAGCACCAGGGTAAGGTTCTCTCTACCCTTTTGGAGCACAAATCCTGGCTGTCTCCCTTGTGAATGGGTAACAGGGCAGGAAACAGGAGGCAGTATGGAGGAGGCATTTTAACTGGCCAATCTAATGCTTCTCTTTGGACCAGAAAAGATTAAAAAATAGTGTCAAAATCATCTCCTGTGCTGGTGTGCTTGCTTACTGGGCAGTTGCTGCTGTTGGCCTAATGATTTTTATTTTTTTGCTTCCTTTAAAAGCTAGTGCTGCAAGCAAGGAAAAGAGTTAGGCTGAGTAACTGCAGTGGCCTTCTTCCCCTCTCCACAGTGCCCCTGGCCATCATAGGTGGGGCCCAGAGACATTGTGGTAGGAGTGGGATGAGATAGCAGTGGGTCAGTATTGTTGTTGGCTAGCTCAGTGCTTCTCCTTTCAGGGCTGGCCTCTTTGAAATGGATGAAATTGTTAAAGAAAATGGCAGTTGGCTCTATGGGGGCCATAGGACCTGGCATTTGCCCAAGTGCTGAGTGATGAGTCCAGGCCTGCCATAAGTCCAGCCCAGTGTGTGTCAACATCATAAGAAGGAAGATTATTTTGAATTTATCAAAAATAGGTCATGAGGCCAGATTTTTGGACTCCAGGGAAGATGATATGCGATGGACACTATGCAAGTGGTGATTCCTCCAACTGTGAGTCCTGTCATTTGCAAACACTGAACATTATTCTGATTGATATGGAGTGCAGATGATTTTCTTCTCAGTTCATTCAGTAGTAAGAGGCAGCAACAGCTGAGAGTTTCCTTTTTTTCAAGCATACTGTCAACTCCATTTTTTTTTTTTTTGGAAGACCAAAGTCAGGCATTGTCTCTGAGGTGTGTGCAGGGCTCAGCTGTGTGTACCTAGTAGGAGTGAGGAGCTTCTACTGCAATGAGGCACACTGTAATTTCTTCCCTGGCTATGGCTCACTTTGCTGATCTTGGATCAGACACAAGGAGGATGTGCAAAAAGGTTAATTACTTGTTAAATTAGCCAGTTCTAAGCAGATGCACTTTATATAGCTGAGGGTTTGGGCATATGTTGTATCTCCTACTGTCAACAGAGGTTTTTGTTTTTGTTTTTTAAACACCAGCATGCAAAGGTTATGGTAACTGGTAAATAAGGTTCTACTTTAAGGGCAGGGCAGGGCAGGACTGGGCTGGGCTGGGGAAAGGTTTAACAGAGTTCTTGAACTTTTAAAAAAGGTTACGCTTCTAACTTATGTTCTGGCAGGAGTGCTTGAGAATCAAGGTGGCTGTTAGGGCTGTGTGTTTCACTGCACACAGGGGAAATGCCTGGCTCCTGGACTCAGCATTGTACAATTGGGAGAGCTGGATCCTGACCAGGATAGCATTATGTTCTTGATAAAATAAACCTCTTTCTTATCTCCTACAAGTAGATAATTACCCTTCTCTGCCTAATTTAACACAGAGATTTCTTAGTTGAAATAATGAGGCCATTACAGTACTCTTCAGGCTGCAAAGCACACCAAGTCAATGGCGTGGAAACTGTAGCACAGGCCAGGTTAAAAAAAATACAATTAAAAAAAAAAACAAGATGAATCTTAATGGGGGATGCTAGCACTTTGCAAACTGGAGATTTCCCTGGCAGGCGCCTTGCTGAAGGGAGTGATTTAGTACTTTAGGTTATTGCAGGAGTCAAACAGGAGACAGGTTTTATTTGTGAGGAGCTGTAAACAGCAGCTCTAATAGGTTCACTTGCAGAATACTGATGTCCTGGCTGTCAGCATTGGGGTGAAGGGGCATGGATTTAGGGAGGGGAGATCTGTCATCACATGAGTGAGAGAGTTTTGAGAGGTACTTGCTGGAATGCAGGAAAAACACAATGAGCTTAGGGTCTGTACAGTATCCATGGAGTAGCAGTCTTTCTATGGTGTATACTGAGGGCCTGCTCTCTTTCTTGCTACTTGCAGTTTCTACTCACATAAAGAGGGGACTTGGTCTGCAGTGAGTCGGGTGAACCCCTGGCTTTCTCTCTCCTATTATTTTTTCAACTTTATGAATATATGAAACTGTATTACAGAAACAAGACTATAGGACCATCTGGTCCCTTCTTGTCTACTGTCTCACAGTAGCTTTACAAGTTCTCAGGCAGAGGCCAGTTTGAAAACTGCTGTCTCACATCTTTTAACATCTTAAGATGACAGGGAGTGAGCCTGGGACCTTTGGCAAAGAAATGATGTGCCCTGCCTCTAAGGTGTGGTTTCCTGCCTCTCAAGCTCCTATGCTTCTTCAAAAGAGTTTCTTCTCATGGAATCAAAAGCTTTCATGGCTGGCATCCATAGGTTTTCTGTGGTTTTTTTCCATGCTGTGAGGCTGTGTTCTGGAAGAGTTTATTCCTGACATTTCGCCTGCATCTGTGGCTGGCATCTTAGGAGAATCCAGCCACAGATGCAGGCAAAACGTCAGGAATAAACTCTTCCAGAACACGGCCTCACAGCACAGAAAAAAACCCTATAGAGGGGTATGAGTCTAAAATTAAAAAATGTATTTAAAAAGGTATTAAAATGTATTAAATGTATTAAAAGGAAACTTAAACAAAGTGTAATATAATATTTAAATTAGGTCATGTGATGAATGACCCATTGCTCCAGTTGGGTGAAATTGCCCAGAGAAAGAAGAAGGGGGAGTGGAAGAACTCATGCATACAGGGAAATTCCTAACCTGAACTTAACATGGGATACACAAGTTTGTATTGCATTACAATAATAATTTCCCCACCTACTACAACCCCACAGAAAACCTATCTTCTCATGGAGATTATTGGCCAAATGTGAACAATAACACAAATGTGTAATTGTTCAGAGTACTACAGGGGGCCTCCATGATATTTAGGATAAGCAGATGATCTAAGTGCCTGTAAGCAGTGGGAGTAAGGCAGCCTGATCCTCCCTGGGGCCCTCTATGTTTACTTCATAACTGCCAACAGTGTGTGCTTCAAGTAAAGCTAGATGCCTTCTTCAGTAGGAAATTGGCATCCTTTTTGACAGTTTCCCTACTGCCCACTGGGCATTGAATAGTGGCTGAGTGCTGACTGTCAATCTCATTAATGTGCCTCCACTCTTGCTGAGTGAAAATATTAGTTGTATCCATGGCTGATATGGTCTGCTCTGTTGCTATGCTGAAAACGAGGTTGCTACATGGGGCCTGGCTGAGCAGGTGTCTTGAGGAGATGGGGAGAGGGATCTTTAGACCCCACCAAGAAAAATAAAATAAAACCAACAACAACCAATGCTCATAACTCACTCATCCAAATTTGTGAAGGTTGTGTATGTGAGGAAAAAGAGGAGGAGGTGTTGGTGGTGTTGGTTGGTGGGACTGATTGCTAGTCCTCTCAAGACTTCAGCAAGCAAATGTGTTGCTTGCTCGGTGGTGACCTTTTGGCCTCTGGGAAGAAGTCTCTTCCATTAGCTCTCTTAAGGTACAATTCTCAGTAGGTAAATGGGTGAATTTGTGATCAGGGCCAGTGATGTATAGGATATGCCAAGGCTGCACTCTGTTGACCGATAATTTGTGAGATGACTAAGGCTTCTTTTCCCAGAAGAAAACCCCTCCTCATTGCCACCACACATTTCCACAAGATAAAGTGCTTCTTCTTTTGGACCAGCTCTTTGCCTGCTCAGGGTTCTGAATAATTCAGAATCCATTGTGGCTTGTTAAGAGTAGGCTGACTTATATTTGTGTGTGTGTGTGCGAAAGGAAGGGGAGATACCATAACAGTGACTGTCTCATCACCTACCTTCTTTCACACACAATGCTTGCCTCTGAAACCTGTTGATGCCCTTCTCTGCAGAACATCAGTCCCACCCCATCCCCTGGAAATAATCTGTTTTTTACTGGCAATTTAGCAAAAACAGGAATATCAAGGGAGTAAGGTTAAAGTGGTACAGTATTCCCTTTCCCTTTCCCTCTATGAAATTCCCTCTATGAAATTGGAGGAAGCAGCAGTGCTTGTTTCCCCTTTAAAAAGCTGCATCACTGCACCTTATGGCAATTGTAAACATTTAAGCTGATGGGCTTCTCTGGGGCATTATTTAATCTGGAGTAGGGATCAGGGGGCCTATACATGTTGTTGAGCTCAGACTTCCATCATCCTCAGCCAGTCTGAAGGCCTTTCAACCACTATTGTGCTAAAAAGCCAGAAATAGAGTTTCTAATCACAAGTATATTCTGCTTTTCCAGCATCTTTTGTTGTTGTTGTTGTTATTTTTCTATTTGAACAGATTTTACATCATCCAGAGAACTTTGGTAAGTAGGTTGTTTCAAAGTGCACTGAAAAAAAAGCAAATGGATAGATGTTGACAAACTGCCCCATTCTTTGTCTATTCCAAATTAAATATCTATTCTGCCCTCTCTCCATACATATTATTCTCAACCCCAAGCCAACCCCCCCCCCAAAAAAACCCTTAGAAATATATAGTAAGTGTCCCTGGTCATGTGGGGGCTACTGTGGAAACATTATGTACCATCAAATCATCTTTGAGAACAGCACTTTGATATCTTGGGTAGCAGAGTGGCAGTGACAACTGCACTGATGGCGTAGAAGCAAAGCAAATCATGCCAGTAGTTGGAAGGTAGTTTCTGGCATGTTGCAGAGTTGGTGGTCTGCCTGAAGCTGCGCCCTGCCTTCCAGGTGCCATTTTATTTCTTGCACTTTTATATTCTTCCCCACCCCTATCCCCTCACTGACTGCCTGCACATTAACTCAGTCTGGCTTAAATCTTCTGTTCTTCTCCTCCCCTGCTGTGACCCACTTAGTTCCTGGCTTTCTGGCTGGTTGTTCTCTCCCCCCAATACTGCTAGATTTATTTAGCTCAGGGTTTTGCAGATAATGTGCACCTCTGGCTTGGCCTTCTGTAACAAGCTTTAGACCTGGGGTATGGTATGGGCCTTCAGTTCTTATGTGCACACAACTCCCAACATTCCTAATTATGGGTTATGCTGGCTAGGGTTGCTGGGAGTTGCAGTTCAGCAAAATCTGGAAGACTGCCCAATTTCCTCTCCTGTTCTTGACATAAATAAATATAGAAGAGGCAGGGAAACAAGAATGCCCCTGTTTGAAGAGAGCTTATCAAGGATGAAAATAGCTCTCTGTTGCTTCTGAGGGAACTGAGATGATTTGGAGGCATGAGAACCTATATTAAAAGAAACAGATACGTAGTTGCCCATTGGTGACATTTACACAAAAAATTAAGCCAGAACTGTTCAGAATCCTGGTTTATTGTTCACAAGCATATGGGTGCACTCTGCCTACTCCCTCTTCTTTGACTCCTCCTGCAAGCAGGAGCAACTAAACTAACCAGTAACCCCCAGTTTACTATAGTAAAGTTTTCTGGCTTGTAACTCCTTGAACAAGCAAGGGTTTGGTGTGTGTTTCTGGATCCAGGTTTGTTAGAGGAGCAAGATGCCAAAATCTAGATTCACACAGAATGCTAAGCCTTTCTGTCCTTATAAGCCTCTGTTCAGTTTATTTGCTCCAAGTCCTAGGAGGAGACCAGAGGGACAGGCTGGGCAGGAGGTACCAGCATGCTTATTTAATGGGTCAGGAGTATGAAGTATTCTGGAATAGCATTTTGTGTGACAGCACCACATTCATGACTGTTTGGGTTCTCACTCTGAACTTGCTCTATATGGCATGTACCGCTGCACTTGTGAACGATTAACTAGTTTTAGTAATTATAAAGAATTTTGCACTTTATTTAAATATTATAGTATCTTACATTCCTAGCTGCTTTTTTTGGTCTTAGAATGGTGATTCCAATATACCTCAAGGGATACCCATTTCAATAATTTATGTCGTCAGTTGCTTCTCACACATGTATCAGTTCCATAACTTTTTGAGAAACAGCACTTTCCCCAAACCAACCCACAGGATAGGAAAGATAAACCAGTTTCAGTTTTGTGTGATAAAAATCTGAGCTGCAACTAACTGATTTTCAAGTTGTTTAGTTGCATTTTAGCAGGATTTTTTTTTTTTAAATTAAGAACATTATCAGGGGATCCAATTTTGGTCAGCAAAAGAAGATAGTTCATCAGTTTATCCACTCCACCCCAAATGTTTAACATCAGGACAATATTGCCACAGGTTCAGAAAATCGGCATTATGGGCATGATCTTTGTAACTATGGGTTGTATCCATTTGATGCTCTTCTGCTGAAGTTTTTCAGTTCAGCAGAGGCTTCAGTCAGTAAAATGGGGAAGGATGTAGTTTTCTCTTTTTCCCACCCTTGCACTACCCCCATGCTCCCCCAAAATCTGCTTCAGGGGGTTATGGAGTACTTCAGAGCAGCGTGGAAGGTGGTGACCACAGCAGGAAAATGCATGAATTTCCTTCTCCCTTCCATTGAGAGATACCTCCAATGGATAAAAGGGCTTTCCAACAGCAGAGAAACACTAATTGGATACAACCCACTGGAACTACATCATTTTATGAATCCTGTTCAGCCTCTGGTGTGAAGTACCATGAACACATAACTTTGTACTATATTTCTCTCAAATGTAAGGATGAGAAAAATGGTCTAATAGATTTATATATCAAGTTCCAATCCTCTTCTATTATTGGAGCATCAGAATCTAGAATCCATTTATTTTTATACCCATCTTCCTTTAAGCTAACGCTCAGAAGCTACTTATAAATCTTAGAAAACAATCCTCTATTTAAAATGTTGCTTTCAATAGTCTGGTCCATTTATGTAGTGGAGCTTTACTAAGGTAGGAGTTTGGAAATTCTCTGTTGGGGAGCTTGAGGACCCGATTAAACCAGCACTTGGATTTGTGAATTAAAGCTACCATTAAAAGTTCTTTAATTGTATGTAGATTGTGCTTGTGGACTGGTGGCTGCTTATTTTTAACAGCAGTTTGAGAAAGGAAGGTGGTAGCCTGTGACATTAGTGTTAGCTCTGAAACACCAGACATAACCCATTTTTTCAGACATCATTGTGAAAAAAAATAACCTGTTTTTGGTTTTTATATAGTCTTCTTTTGATCAAACAATGGAAACAGTTGTTTTCCCCCTCTCCGGAATGTATGAACACATGCCCCATGTTCACTTCTGGTAAATAGGTTTTACAGGATTTTGTCTTTTATTTAAAAAAAATTCTATACAACTTTTGTTGCTCTGTGTGTGAAAACACTTCAGCTTTCTTAAAAGTACAGTAGTTGTCTTTCTCCAGGCTTTAGAACAGTTCAGTCATTTACTGTGCAATAGATTAAGAATCTACTGTTTGTTGTTGTGCCTTCAAGTCATGTCTGACTTAGGGCAACCCTGGATTCAATTTATCATCTTTCTTGGCAAGATTTGTTCAGAGGGAGTTTGCTATGGTCTCCTCTGAGGCTGAGAGAGTGTGGCTTACCCAAGGTCACCCCATGAGTTTCCATGCTTGAGAAGGTTATTCTAACCCTCGTCTCCCAGCGTCCTAGTCCAAAACTCAGACCACTAGTCCATGCTGGCTCTACTGTGGAAAGAAGCCACCTTGAATCCCAGTTTTGGGGTAAAGGTAAAGTATGAAGCTACAGGTGGTAACAGTAATAATAGTAGTAGTACATTTGCCTTTTGGAGTTTTTGGATGCTGGTAGATAATTTTATTCATCGCTAGTGCGGTGATCATAATCATGTGTCCATTATGTAGGAATCATAGGCAGGGAGCCAAATAATGTGTCTTGTACCAAGAACTCTATATGGTAACTTTACATCTAAAGTGAGTTGTAGGCCACAAAACCTGGTGCCATAATAATTTTTTAGTCTCTTTTGTGCCACAGCACTCCTTGAAATTTCTTTTGGAGGATGTGCCTTAGACCCATATCCCATCACAGTATCTTCACACTTCTGGAGTTTCATCATTCATTGTGAGGAGTTATATTCCCTGGCAAGGGAAAGGGAAGAGTGTACTATCAAGAACAACCATATTGTTGGCTTAGCCAATGCTGGCTGACACCAACCTTTTTCCTATTATGCACATGCTCAATCTTGAATCTGTGTCTGCAGGAAGAAGCTGGAGCATCAGCTCATATGCTGATTATATTACATGTGGGTATTAGTATCTGTATTGTTCCTGTTCTTCATAAGCTTCCATCTCATGAACATATGGGAAGAGATAAGCTTTGGCAGTCTGGTCAGCAGCTTTACTTGCCGACAGCACCTGGCTGTTCTCAGATGCAGCCAGCCAAGCTCTTGGAGTGTGGCAAAAGTCTGGAGTTGCTGTTATGAGTGCCCTTGACTGATTTGGTGGTTCTGACTCGCATCAACTAAATTTCCTTGCTTGACACAAGACCTCCTCTGCTTTTTTTCCCTTTTTGGTCTCTTAGCACACTTGCACTGTGAACTACAACTTAATTCAGTTTGTAGTGGCTTGGTGATGGGTGTGGGCTTGTTTTCCTAGTGAAGTGATAATGTAATCTGATTTAGAGCAACCTGGTTGAGGAGAAAAGGTTGTAGGAAGGGTCTTCTTGAACATTCAGTAAATAAATTAGATTCTGTGAGTTCTGTTCACAAAAGCTGCTGCCACCATAAAATTGCTTAGTCTTTAAGGAGTCACAAGATGCACTGTTGCTAAAACAACAACAACAACAACAACTCAGATGTTCACAAGTAAATGAAAGATATCTTGAACAGTACGTGGTTTACATTTGAAATTATGTTTTCCAAATAGAGGAGTGACTCCCTGCTCATGTCTTTTCACATTCCACTCTTGTAAAATGAAAATGCTAGTAGTAGTGACCACGAGTGATTCCTTGCTCTTTTGAGTTATGAAGACAAATGCAGCATCCCAGGTCAGGTTTGAGATAGAGTCCATCATTCTCTTCAGAGGTCACTTCTGCAGACTTGTGACTTGGTTTGCTGTGTGGCTTTGTTGAGGTGGCAATCATCTTTGATGTGTTGGGTAAATGATGCTGTTCATGCAGCGCACTTATAATTTTGGGGAACTTGTGAAATAGATTCTGAGTGTGAAATAATATCCAAAGTGGCCCTGGGGATTGGTTTTTGTGTTTACCTCAGAAGCATGAAAGCTGTTCTGCTAATCTATTTTAGGGAGAGCCATGTGGGCTGGCTCTTTACTCGACCAGCATTGGCTTCACATGCTTTCTTCTAACACACACCGTCCCCATAACCGGGTACTCTCCAGATATGTTGGGTTAGAATTTCCCCATCTGATTTCCCACCCCCAGTCATCCCCACCTATTGTTGGAAGTGAAGAAGCATCAACACATATTTAGAGTAGTTGGGAAAAGTGTAGAATTGTATGCCTATCCTTTTGATTCACCTCTGTCCTTCATTGATCTGTGTACTCAAGGCTTTTACTTCCTATTTGGTTATCTCCCCCCCCCCCTTTCTCCAAGAAGTTTTAGTGTTTTACAATTCTTTGTCCAAAAAGCCAAAGATGTGATGCCTTACCTGCACACATGAGAGTTAGCTTTTAGGGACTCTTGTACCCAAGTTAGATAACTCTCTTTTATCTATTTACTTTCCTATCTCAGATGTATTCTCTGCCACAATAAATGTAAGTTTTGCTTTTTAACTTTACCAGAGCATCCTGCATATTTCTATCCTGTTTTATACCACAAGCTCATATTGCACTGGAGTTATGCTTCACTCTGCTTAATATAAATACCAATAATTCCCTACACCTATCACATTGTGCTTTGTAGTCTGGTGGGTAGGTTGAACACATTAACATACACACTAGTCAAGCAGTGTGGAAAGAAGTCAGGCAGCAGCAGCACCCCCTTCCTACTTAGACTGTTTACCATTTAGTCTATTGCCATTTTCCTGCAGTGCCCATCCCAATGTGTTGTACTCCACTACCCCTTCCTCTTGCATCATGGATATACTGTAGTATAAGGCTGTTCCCAAGCTTTGGTAAGCTGGAAAAGTTAAGAGTATGCCACAGTGCTCTTTGTTACCAAGTCTGGTCAGTGTTTTATTTTCTCTGTACCGCTTGGTTGCTGCTCTTGAACCTAGCATCCAAGGATCTCTGTCCTGGATCTAGGCTTTTATGCTACTACCACTGAAATGCTGGTCCTGTTATGTTGTGTTCTGTGTCTCATGGGTTCTGTATTACTTATAGACTCTTCCTGTGGCTTCTCATCATTCTGTCCATGTGGGGAGGCTTTTCAGCAGCACAAGTGAAGACTTTTTCTATAATCCAAAGAAATTGTTGTGTGCTGTGTTGATAGCACGCTGTGTAACAATGATAGCAATTTCAAAAATAGCAGATACAATAGCAGAAGAAAAATCTTGTTGTTAAGTTCTTTCCTTGTCCTTGCCTTCCCTGTTCCAATGCAATTAGGATTAAAAACTGCACACATAGGAAGTGTCGCCCTGCAGCTTTGCTCCAGTACTATTTTCCATCCTGTAATATCAAACCTATACCTCTATTTGCAGGATGCTGGTGCAACTTGTCCCATTGTAAGTGAAGGCCACATCGCTGAAATCTCACACAGAGAAGATGCCCTTTTCTCTTTTGGAGACCAAGTAGCTGCCATTAATTTGTGTTGTTTTAATATTTAAATAGGAAAGCTGAAGTGCAAAATTAACATAGTGCAGTGCATTCTTTACCTCCCATTAACTCTCTGTTTTCCAATTTTTGTGTACATGTGTAGATTTTAAATTAGAAAGGACAAATAGGGTGCTGCTGATAATATATCAATAATTTTATAGTATATTATTAATAATAAAGTACTGGTTTTATGTGTGCTTGAGCAGTGCATATGATGTTTTACATATTGCTGTGTGGGGAGTGTACTTATCCCAATATCTTCAAGATGTTTCTAAATTCTATATGCAAGTTTTAAAGCTTGTTGTAGTTACTCTTCTGCATCTGAACTGGCTGTTCTTTCTACTGTACAGGGATCACTTCCCGGTCCCTTGGGTTACATGGTGACTTGTCCAGTTCCCTGTCAGTGAGTGAGAAAGGTGTGGTTTCTCAGTATAAAAATAATGCACTGAAGATTCTGATCTGTGGACAATCACAAAGACAAGGGAAATCAGTAACTAGCATAGCCTTTGGTTTTGTTTGGAGCAGTCATGTCTTGTTTTGTGGATAACGTCCCTGGATAATCTGTATGAGCTGCTTTTAGGGATCTGTCTTGGAGAAGCTTCTTTGTCACTCTCTTTATGATTCTCTTGATGATTCTGGGTGGACTTGGAAAGTAAGGCACTGTATGTTAGCTTTGCAGTAGGGTGACACCCTTGTACTTTTGCCTCTGAACAGCCTGACCAACCCCCTGCCATGCAGGGATACACAATCCAAGCACACCCTACAGACGGCCATCCAGCCTCTGTTTAAAAAGCTCCAAAGGAGATTTCAACACACTGAGAGGCATCACATTCCACTACTTAGTTCTTACTTCTACTTTGTTATTTAATCAATCAGTTAACACTCCTTTTTCCTGAATCTTTGTTTGCGAAGAAAAGCCAGAGAGTAATACTCCTTTTTCCCAGTATAGCACCAAAGGTGACTTACATACAACAAATTAAAACAAAATGTAGCTAAAATCTTATTATGCAAAAGTTTAAAAAGACAAATCTATTAAAAGCATACAGTTAAAACAATTCAGAATATATTTAAAACACAATTTAGAAGATTAAAAACACAGCACAACACGTTAAAACACTCTTCTGTTCCATGGGCTGAGAACCAAAAGCCTGCCTAAATAAAAAGGTTTCTTCTGTTGGCAGAAAGTGAAGAGAGTGGGTCCAACCACATCTCCTATGGGAGGGGGTTCTACAGCCCAGGAGCAGCCACTGAGAAGGCTCTCTCTTGTGTCCTTCCCAGAAGTACCTATGATGGTGATGGGACCAAGAGAAAACCCTCCCCTGAAGATCTTAAAATTCAGCTGGCTTATGTAGTGAGAAACATGGATCTAAGAGTACTCCCAGGATGTACATCTGCTCCTTCAGGGGCAAAGCAGTCCCATCCGGAGTAGTTCCTGGACTGAAGAACTACCGGTCCATAGATCCTCCATCTTATTGGGATTCAGCTTCAGTTTATTGGCTCTTGTCTAGCATCTAGGCACTGATTCAGCACCTGCATGGCCTCCAGCCACCTCTGACAACAAAGAAAAGTAGAGCTGGGTGTCAAGGACATATTGATGGCTCCCCATACCCAAATCTCTTTTGACTCCCTGCAGTGGCTTTATATACAAATAAAACAGCATGGGGAACAAGATGGAACCCTGTGGCAACCCACAGCTGCATGGCCATGGGGTTTGAACAGGGGTCCTCTATTGCTGTAATCTGGAGCCAACCCTGTAGATACAAGTTGAACCAGTGTATTACAGTGCCTTCTACTCCCATCCAACAGAGCTAGTCCAGTAACATACTATGATCAACAGTATCAAAGCTGCTGAATGAATATGAGCTACTTTCTCCTCAAAGTGCTCGACATACTTGTTGCAGCTGGCAACCAAGGGCTCCACTGCTGGTTTCTCTAAGCCTGATCCCAACTGGTTCTTCACACTCAGAATAACTCTGCTAGATGGCATATTGAGGATGCAATAGTGGAGACATAGTATGGCTTTTTGCCAACTTTGCTGCCACATAATGGCGAAGACTGTTCATTGATCTCTGGTCATACTTACTCTGTGACCTATGTCACTTGAACCCTAGCCATTGCCTAGTCTGCTTAATTGCCCGTAGATCTTCTGTATAGCAAGGTGAATGAATGGACTCCCCAGCACTTGCGAGTGATGTATAGATGATGCCTTCTATTTCACCATTTCATAGTGAGACAAAGACCTTGATTGAATCACCAGCCCTGTCAGCCAGAAAGTCTCTTGAAGAATTTAGGAATCTTTCAGATTCCATGAGTCTCCAGGGGTGGACTATCTTAATTGGTCTCCCACTCCTGCAGGGAGGATCTGATACCACCAAACCACACTCCACATGACAATGGGATTACTGAATACCCCTTCCCAAACTAAATCATCCTCCAGCCACCCAGCTACAAATACCTGGTCAAGGGTGTGTCCTGCCACAGGTGTCAGACCAATGATGTCAACCAACCAATCAATCAATCAATCAATTCAATTTATTTCAGCCAACAGGCCATTGACAACAAAATATATGTAGAACATATACAACATATAAAACGTTTAAAAGCATTAAACTGCAAAAACTTGTTAGAATAAAACCAATATATATTAATAACGTGCCCATCGAGTAAGCATATATATTCGTACAGAAACACTCTCAGGAATATTGAATAATCCAAACCTTAGACATTAAGGCTAGGTGGCTATTTCTTTTAATCTACCTAATGCAAAATGCAAAAGATCTAGCTATTCAACTAGTTTAACACATGCTCTTACGTGTTTTAATGGCAGAAAAAAGAAACTTGGCCACTGTTTCCGTTTTGCTTTTCTTTGCTTCGTTCAACAGGTATTCCATATACCAACTATTTGGTCTACCCGGGAACTTGAGCAGGAGGGGAGATATTAATCTCAACCTCTCATCTTTATAAAAGGTACAAAAGAGTAAAACATGTTCTAAAGACTCAACAAATCCCTCCCCACAGGGACAAACCCTCTCATGATAGGGTATTCCCTTAAACCGACCCTCTAGGAGTGCTGAAGATATTACGTTACATCTGGCTTTAGAGAACACAGCTCGGTACTTTGGGATAGTCAGATTTTGTAAATAAGAAGCCTCCCTCTCTAAATTAAACTGTAGGCCTAAACTGATGGGAGAACAGGCAGTATGGGCAGACGATAAAGAATATTGAATATCCATATCTTTTATGCGACGTATCATGATCTGCTGGGCTCTCGAGAGGTCTTGTGACTATAAAAAATTACTTTAGAAGCCCAACCTCAGTAATTTCTCCTGAATATTATTAGACCAGAGGGTGGTGTAATTGTCTTTCCGAACAAGATGCCAGAGACCTGAATCAGAGCCCGCATAAAAAAAGTTTCAACCAGTACTTTAACGTCCATATCCAAGCAGTGCATTCCAGAGAATGGCAGCCCGCTTCAAGACGTAGAACAGCTGATGGAACACAGTTGGGTACTCAGAATAATTTACGGAGATAGATGGAGAAAACCTGTTCTAGCTCTACAGAGAAACCCTGGATCCAAATAGGAATCCTGAACAACAGTTGTGGTAAAACCTTGGCCTGAAACACCTTCAAGGCTGCAGGAAAAAATTGGCCTCCTTTAGTGTAGAAGAATCGAATTAGGGCCTTAGCGCTATTATTTGCTGATTGGGCAACTATTGATCTCTGGGATGTCCATCCTCGAGTTGATTGGAAAGATATTCCTAGATACCTGAAGGTTTTGACTTCTTCTAGGCTATGTCCATTTAAAGTCCACCTAGATCGGGTCTTTTTTTTTTTTTTTTTGAGAAAGCCATGATTTTTGTTTTGTTATAATTGATGGTCAGACCATTTTCTTCACAGAAACCTCCAAAGACTCTCAGAATTTGTTTCAAGCCTATTTTCGAAAAAGAAAGGAGAACTGCATCATCTGCGTACAAAAGTAAAGGGATACTAACCGAGGCCAGTTTGGGAGAATGGTGTGCTGCCGCTGAAATTGAAACTGAAAGGTCATTAAGATAAAGGTTGAATAATAAGGGTGCCAAAATACAACCTTGTCGTACACCTTTTTGGGTGGAGATAGGTTTCGTAAGGTTACCCTGAATGCCACACCTCACTTGTATAGTTGTGTTTCGATATAAATTCATGATTAACCATAGCAGTCTCCTATCAATGGTAGAAGCAAAAAGTTTTGTCCACAGCCTATCTCTGGGAATTGAATCAAATGCAGATTTCAAATCAATAAATGCCACATATAATCCTTCACCTTGTGAAATGGAATATTTCTCAGCCAGATGGTTAAGAACCAAGCAATGGTCAAGAGTTGTTTTGCCTCTTCTAAAACTGATTTGTTCATTACCTATGTTCTCACTGTCTATCCATTCTAAGAGGCAATTATTAAGAAAACGGCCATAAAGTTTACCAACAACCGACAGTAAACTTATGGGTCAATAATTAGCTGGATCATTTCTAGGTCCCTTCTTGTAAATAGGGATTATAACCGCATTTGACCAACTCGAGGGAATTTTGGCTGTTTGGTTAATAAGGGTGAAAAGGGAAGCAAGTAGAGGGGCCCACCAAGAGATATTAACTTTCAGGAGCTCCGGCAAAATTAGGTCAGGCCCTGGGGCTTTTCCAGATTTGATCTGGTTGATCAAAGATTTAAGTTCTTCTTGGGGTACGGGGGGCCACTGAGGGATATCCAAAGAGTCAAGAGAGAGTTGATTGAACAAGTTGGAAGCCTCTGAAATTTGTTCCCCAGGATCACTATAGAGTGTGGCAAAATAATCTTCCCAAACATTAATAGGGATATTACAAGGAGGAGATCCACCAGCATTTCCTAACATCCTGTTACTATGGCCCAAAAAAGTTTAGTATTTTTTTGTAGGGAGAAGTTTATTAGAGATGACCACTGTTTTTGAATGGCCTCCTTCTTTTTCCTAGCTAAAAGTAATTTATACAGTCTTCTGGTGGTAAAATACGATTGAGGCAAGGACTGGCAATTATTTCTCCTGTATTGGATGTAGATATATCTCAAATTGGATCTAGCTTCAGCGCAAGTCTTATCAAACCACGGAGCCCTTCTTCTATATTTGAATCTACTTGGATTCTTTGTTGTAGGAGTCAGCAGGGGAGTCAGGGTCCTAAGAAGCTGGGAATAATTCTCTAAGGCATGTTGCACTTCTTGTGATCCAGTAATTTGGTTTTTAAGGCCCAGGCATAGGGATGAGTTAAGAAGAACCAAAGTCTCTCCATGGAGAGTTTCAGTCCACCATAGCCTTTTCTGTCTAATTTCCATAGTTAAATCAGTAAATGGCAAATGCAACTGTGAGTGTATATTCAGGGGAATCCTAAACAAAAAGGAGGAAGGTGGTCACCATCTAGTCTTGTTCCTACGGAAAAACTAACTACCTGACTAACAAAAGCATCGGAAACCAGTACATAATCAATGGTTGAGCTGCCTTTTGCTGAGATATAAGTATACTCACCCCAGGGGTCAAATAAAGGATTCCCATTAAGCATTCTTAAGGCAAGGCATTCAATCATTTGCATAAAACAAGTACCTGCCAAATTAATACCCTGGTCCTTAAAATGTCTCACTATATTCAGGGTACAATCCTCTAACACTTCTAATCCCCAAGAAGAAGAGAAAAGCGCCTCGTTGTTATGTCCTATTCTGGCATTGAAATCCCCCGATATCACCACAACAGCTGAGGGAAATTGTCCCTCTAATTTAACTATATAATTTTCTAATATTTCCCACACCTTCTTGCTACGATCTTTAGAAAGTTTAGGAGGAATATAAACATTTATCAACAGCAAGCTCAGGATACCAAAATCAATTAGGCAAGCCATGGCAATTGTTTCACAATAAGTCAAGCACTTAATACTAGCTTTAAGAGATGTAGAAATCAGAATGGCAAGACCTGCACTAGGTCTGCCTTTGCCGGAAGATGGAATAGCAGGTAAGTCAAAAGTGGTGTATCCACTGTAATCAATTCCGGAGGTGCTCCATGTCTCTTGGAGAAGGATCACATCAAACTTATTGATGTAATCTAGCACGCCAGGGTCATTGATCTTAGAATTCCATCCGGCCATGTTCCACGATAGGCACTTGAGTAAAGCAGTTTCTGAAAAGGGAGCCTTTGATTTGCTAAAAGCTGAAGGCCACACACCATCATAAAAGTGCTGAGCTTGAGAAGATACTACCCACCCGGCGGACTCCGTGTTAGGCGAGGAGAAACAATATCCTTTGAGGATTGTCAAGAAATGGGGTTATGAGGAATTGAGAAAACGTCCACATTATTTTGAACTAAAGGGTCAAAAGTAGATTGCCAAGCCTCCAGCGTGGAATGGAAGGTTACCTGTGGATTCTGAGACTGAACCTGGAGATCTTTCTCCAGAACAAGATTACTAGCAGGGCTCTGACTGACTTCTGTTTGTAAAAACGGAAAATTTATGTTCTTATTTGTTGGTGTAAGTTGAACACTGTTTACTTCGCATATACTAATAGAACAATTTGATGAGGGTTGTTTGTTTCCTGCTAGATTGTTCACGACATGAGCACCATTTAGATCTATTGATGGTGAAATAAGATTGATAAGCGGTCCTGCTGTCACCGTGGTCTCCTGTAAGGTTTTCTTAAGATTATCTAGTTTGCGTAAAATGTCCATTTGCTCATTCCTAGGCCGCAAACCAAAAGCACTAATAATCTCAGCATCGCCGAGATTAGCCTCGTCTACTGTTGGAGGATGGTACTGAGTTCCTCTATTTCGTTTCTGGATGGCATTATGGGGAGGAGAAAGACTAAGAACATCTGGTGGCCTGTTGGCAGAAGGTCTGTTACTTATTGTAGTTACGCTACATAGCGGTCTAACTGAATCAATTAAAAACACTCTAGAAGGATAAATTTGAAAAGATGCTAGATATGGTCTTATTTTCAAAATCATAGCTGGAATGGTAGACTCTTTAAACAAATCGTTTTTGGTTTTGGACTGTGGGCAGCCATTCGATGGTATCAAGATCTATCGTTTTGTAATGACAGTGGAGCAACTGCCCTATTGAAGTTTTAATTGTTCTCATATTGTTCCATCGTCCTTGGTTGATCCTATTCAAAGAAATAGAAAATTAAATCTTCTGGGTTTCTAAAATACGTGTCTGTTTACTTAGAGTTTTCCCGACTGCTCTGTTGTTAGAGTCAATAATTACGTTATCACTTCGTTCCTTGTCAGAAGGCTTGGACCCTTTAGTATTATTATTCTTGGGATGATGTTTACCTATATCATTCCGGTTTCTGTTGCTGGCTTGCCCCTTATCTAAAACAATAGCTGGGGTCTTATCCTTTCCCGTTGGCACAACACTATGGGTGGTAGGGGCAATAGTCTGTTTGAGAGCTGAATTTTGGAGATCTTTTTTAACAAATCTAAATTATGCTTAATATCAGTTAATTGATCAAATAGTGCAATAACTGTTTGAGCCTTGAGTAAGCATTGCCTGGCCATGAATTCCGTTGTGCTTTCCCAGGGGAGACTCTTCAAATTCTTTTTAAATATCTCACTTTGAGGTTTATTTCCTGTGATCTGAGGGGAGCTAGCCAACTGAACTGGAGATCGCAAATGAGAATTGTTGGAACTCTCCAATTGATTTCCATTTAACTCGTCATCAGGGGTAAGCAATAAGGGTAATGATTCTATCAGCTGTCGGCTTTCGGGTTCAGATTGAGAATTCCAGTCTATCAGTTCTATCAGTTCTACTGATTCAGAAGATGATGAAGGGGGAGCAGTGGAGGCTATCACATTATTAACTGTTCTCCTTTGTATTTTGTTGAAAAAGTCTTCCATCTTTGGTTGTTTGGCTGCCTTTGGTGGGGAAGAAAAAAAGGAGCCTGGGCTGTTTCCACTTCCGATCTTTCTCTTACTCATGGTGTTCTCTTCGTTTGCCAATGCCGACACTATATCTGCTGCGCCGCTGCTGGGCCCCAGAGGGAGGGGGGAAGGCGTTGGGCTTTAATTATTGTACTGCACCGTGCGTGTGCCTGTGTGGGGAGGTGGCTGCCTCTGGTTCCTGTCGGCAGGGCCAGCAATTGTCCCGGTGGCCCTGGCCGCGGCCTCCTCCTTCTTCCTCGGATGCAACGGCCGAGGAGGAGGCGGTAGCGGCGGCACCAGCGACTTCAGTTCATTCCCCGCCTCCGCCAAGCGGCCCAGCCCCAGGATGGTCCCTGCAGTCGTCCGACCAATGATGTACTAAGAGAGACAGCCATCAAGTCCTGAGTTGGTCCCATCAGGACAACCTCAGCATAGAAGTTGAAGTCCCCCAAGACCATCATCTGGGGTTCTCCAGCCCCAGTTCTAGAATGATCTCGGCCAGCTGAGAGAGTAACACTGTTCGGCAACGGGGTAGGTGATCTATCAGCACCATCCCTTTTTTGACTCTTTGGCCTAGCATTAGGTACAAAGGCCCTTAAAACCAGTGGTAGGGTGGATGGGTTTCCTTGCAAGTGAGATAGAATCCCTATAGAAGATGGAAACTTCCCCCATCTTAGTTGGTGCTTCACCAAATACCCAGATGGATAAAGCTGAAACAGCTCCACTACACCCAGTTTATTCAGCCAGGCCTCTGTAATTTATAGGTCAGCCTTTTTATCCACAATTAAGTCATGGATGGCAATTGTTTTATTATGGACCAACCTGGCATTTGACAGCAGCACCACACTGGACCAGAGGGCAGGCTGACGAGCCCATTTAGATCTTGAGGGATAGGGAAAGGATTGAAACATGGGACTGGTTTCAAGCATCTGTCCTATCTTTCCCTTACCTAGCATATCCAGCTCCCAGTGCCACCCCCCCACTACCCAAGATTACATTGATAGGGCACCCCATTTCTCCCACTCTTCTAGGATTCACCAAAGCAAATGCACAAACAACACAACCACACAATATATAAAAACAATATGCCAGTGCAGTGTATCAGATAAGTAACAGATGTAAGTGACAGAGCATTTGGCACACACTTATCCAGACACGCAGTACGCAGCTCTCACTTGATCACTTACTTCTAATTTCTGCCTCTCACTCAGGGAGTCTGCAGGTGATGTCATCAGAACAAAGCCACACTGTTCCTGTGCACAGTACTGTTCACCAACCTGGTTTCTCACTTGTTCCTTGCTGTCTTCTCTCTAGCCATTATTTCTCTTCATTGACCAAGAGGGGTGTATCCTTGCCCCTGCGTCTCCCCAAAGTAGTGACCCAGCACCAGTGGCTGGCTCTGGTTTATATCCCTCTCCATCCAGCAAAGTAAAACTCCTAACTGGGAGGAACAGCTGATCCTGCTTCAGAGTCAGCAACCTGTCCTGAAGGTTCCACAGCAGCACAGCTCCAGTCCAGCAAAGAAAGTTCACCGCTATAAGAGTAGGGCCAACTGACCACTATGGAGGTTATCATATGAGGCTAGTATCTTGAGGCAATCACGTTATGGAAGGAACTAGGAACATGCTGCTTTGAAAATGTTTCTTATCATACCTTTCACATGACTGCTCTGCTTTGAAACCCCACTGGAGTGATAATTCTCTTTGCTATAGTTCTGGTATTACAGCAGTCCGTGCCATGAGGGGGTATGAATCTCCTCCTGCCCTCACTATTCCAAAGCAGGCTAATTCCGTGCCTGTCATTTAAATTTTTTAAAATCTTTGCTGTGTTTACATACTTACAGCAACATGATAAAACAAAACATAATTTTAATAGTTTTGTTGTAATTATGCAAACACAGCAAAGGTGGGGGTGGGTGGTGCTTTTAGTCGGCATTGTAGCGTTTTAATTGTTGGAAGCTGCCCCGATTGTTTTTAGCAGAGGGGTGGGGTATAAATAAATTTTATTATTATTATTAAGATTTAAAAAAAAAAACTGGACAGACACGGAGTTGGCCTGCTTTGTAATAGCAAGTGGAAGGGAGAGAAAGGCCTGTTTAAGGCACCAGTGGTGTCAGCATCCGCAGAGGGCCCCATCATTGTGGGGGCCCCCGTAGTAACCCTCCTCCTGCAAAAACATTCTTAGTAATAATCTGAATATCCTGTGCTGTGAATAGCTTAGGTTGAGTAAGGTTACACTGACCTGAGATAAACATATGGGCCCCCAAAAATAAAGTATTGCAGGGGCCCCCATAATTCCTTAAACCGGTCCTGGAGAGAGAGGAGGAGAATCAGCCTCCCCTCATGGCACTGACCGCTGTAATGGAATTGAAGCGAAGGCACATATCGCACCAGGGCCAGCAGTGAAACAATAGTGATATTCAGAGTTATTGATGGGTTTTCCCTGTCAGTTAAAAGGGACACCACAGTAATGGTTTGAATACACACCAGCTACAGGACAGTCACAATATCATGTCCAGCCGTTAGACGCTACTATCCTGCTTTAATTCCACTTTTCTAGCCTTGTGTGATAATCTTCTATGTCAAAAGCCTTCCTCATTCCTCTTACTGCTGCTGATCCTACAGCAGACACTGACTGGGAAGCTCATAAATTGCTTCATTCATTTGATGGAATACTGAGGCGCTTCTGACTTAAGTTACCAGGATTTCCTCTTGCAGAGGGCCTTGAAGTAATGACCCAAAGAATGGATGTGCCCTTTCCTCTGCAGCCAGAGCAAGGTAAGATATGATAGCCCTGATAGCCACAAAGCCTATGGGCCAGTTTTCCTTACAGGTCTGTGCATCCAAGAGACCAGCTGTTAATTGTTTTGAGGCTCTTCTCCCTTCCTTTGTCTTGATTGCACAGCAGTCTGGTCTGTCACACTGGAGAAATTTCTTCCTTTTATTGTTTGAATTTTATAATGGCCTCTTGGTGCATTAATATTCCTGTCTTGTTTCTCTGTTGAATAGTTCAGTTTGCAGTCTCTCTCTCTCTATTAGAGAGCAATGGATTACCAGCTTCCACCCCAGTTACTCTTTAGTGGAGTGGAATCTAAGCTCCTCTCCCTTGTCTTTCATCTTAATAGAGTACTTTCGCTACTACTGGGGCAAACTGTATAGCTATCCTCTTGCCTCTGCCTAGTGCATTCCTTAGCATTTCCCCTTTTAATCTCCTCTTAAAGTAGATTTGCCCATCAACCAGATGGACTGTATGAGTTAATAGTAGCAATTAAAACACAAATTGATATTCCATGCTAGACACCTTGCAGCTCTCTCTGGTTTTATTGGTGAATCACTGTGAAATACATCTGCTAGAGCAGAAGACCTTTTCATTCACTGTGCTCATGCAGCCCCACAATCCTTCTGTCCCATGCACCTCAGTACCTTATCTTGCCTCCTTTCCCCTCGTGTGCTGACTGGCAATATTCTTTCTCAGTAATAGCCCAGGGGAAGCTCCCTTGCAGTCTGGAAAAACGTTTTCAGCCCCTTATTTGAAGGGCTAACATTGGAGTAATGTATAGCTCTTGTCATCCTTTTAACTTGTCTTTTATTTTATGGCTTATTTGTTCTCACTTGGCGCAGCAGGGAGCCAAAATAGCCCTCATTTGTTGCCTCTGCTAGTTCCCAAAATGCTTGCAGCCAGACAACTGAAATCAGTGAGTACGTGAGGTTTCTCTCTGTTACTTGCGCAGTATCGGTGGCAGGCGGGGGGGGGGGACTTCAGTCTTGGCCTCTGAGCTTTTGTGGAATGAGTGGCTTCTCTGAGTCTGGCTTATGGCAGGCAAGGTGAGTAAAAACAGCAGCAGCAATATGTAGATGATGATGGTGATCATGATGGCAACATGAATTTACTAAGCCATTCATGTGCATGATGCATCCCAAGGGGCCTGTAATCTAAATTTTGATACAGGAGAAGGCAGTGAAATGGCTCTAACCTTTTTTAGGTGCCCATTAATGTCCCACAGCAGTTCACACGGAAACCTGTAGCAAGAGAAATATCTTTTAAGGCTGTGCCCTGAATCAGTACAAGAACTGCCTTGCTGGATTAGGGGAAAAAAATTCACCTAGGCCATCATTCCCTAAACTGATTCTCCAGAGGTTTTAGGACTGCAACCCACACTGTCCTTAAGCCTGCTGCTGCTGCTGCTGCTGAGAACAGTTGCCCAAGATACCTGGAGGGCACTTGAGGGAGGGCAATGTAGGTCAATTTTTTTCTCCTAACAGTGGCCAGTGACAGGCCCCTGACAACCATATAAACAAGGGCTGAATTTGCCCCTGTGGTGGGGAATGTATTGCAACTTCCATCAACCATAGTCAGTATAGCAGTGTGGAGGAGTGATGAAAACTGCAAAATACATCTGGAGCATCACACACTCTCCATAGCTGCCTTGTTGTTTGTTCCTACCATGAGTACTGGGAAAGCTACTGCAAGAAGGCTTAATTTAGTGGTTAAAAGCCATTGGTAACTTCAGAAGAAGGAACTGGAAAAACCACCTCTGAGTATTCCTTGCCTAAGAAAACCCTTGCCCTGGAACTGTAAGACTAAAAGTAAATTTAATTTATACATTTAAATTAGATTCTGATGAAAATCTACCAAAAGCATGCACCTTTTCTTTTGATGCCCCTTCCCTAGTTATCCAAGTATCACAGAGAACTCAGAAGGGAAGTACAGTACTGTAATGTTCAGTTCATGCTTGATATGAGGTAGCTGTTACAATCCTGCTCAGGTTCTTCTAACATATTTGGAAGTACAGTTGTTCCTCCCTGTCCACGGATTTGGTATCCACGGATTTAAGTATTCATGGCTTGAAAATATTCTTTTAAAAAATAATAATCCAAAAAGCAAACCTTGCTTTTGCCATCTTATATAAGGGACACCATTTTGCTATGCCACTGCATATAATGGGACTTGAGCATTCATAGATTTTGGTATCCACGGGGGTCCTGGAACCAAACCCCAGCGAATATGAAGGGACAACTGTCCAAGTAGTTCACACACACACACACACACACATGCACACACACGAACGGAGTGCCATGAGACATTAAAGGGCTATTTGATGGTTTATATTGCCAGCTGCTGTAAATCAGCAAGACTATTTCCTCTGAAATCAGGACTGACTAACCATTAAACCTGGGTTGTCATAGTTCATGGGATGGCCATGCTTCAGTCTAATCCAACTCGATGGTCCTTATAATGTATTGAGTCTTGTTTGTCTGTGTCTTGTTTAGCTCCTTCCCACATGTTGCTGACAGCTTCTCTAGATGAGAGGATTTAATGCTGATTCCTGCACATTATTGCAAATTCACAGCAGCATTGT
Source organism: Gambelia wislizenii (assembly GCA_030847615.1). NCBI lineage: Eukaryota > Metazoa > Chordata > Lepidosauria > Squamata > Crotaphytidae > Gambelia > Gambelia wislizenii. Next base: position 345,669,084 of record JAUMIR010000001.1, read on the forward strand.
TTTGTCTTCACAATCTTTTGGCAAAAATGATAGTATGTGAAGATATCCGCGTTTGAAGTGCACACACCCATGAATCAAGATGGCAGCCCAGTAAATTAGCATGTTATTATTTTCCACATGTTGCTGTCGCTGCACAGTATTTTTTAAAATTTTAAAGCAAAGGTGCACAAGTGTGACTTTTGGCTTAAGAAAGTTATTTGGGCACCTCAGCACATCCAAAAAGCACATGACCGCTAACACAAAAATCCAAAATGGCACTTCCAGCCACTTCCTTGCAGGTAAACTGCCCCCCCATGCATATTCAACCAATCCACTCTCCAGTTCTGTCCTCTCTGAGAATGCGTGCCAATGCAAACCGGTTGTCCCAACAAGCTCTAAAGCGCATTCCCACACATTATTTTTAAAAATTCAGGAAAAGCCACAAAGGCTTTTCCTGTGTAGTTTTTTGAGTTTTTGGTCCCCCTCCTGCTGGATAAGGTGAATCACCATGGGACCTCATTGAGACACAAGGTATGCTCCTCAGATTCTATGAGAACTATTTTCACTGTCTAGACCAGGGCTTCTTAAACGTTTTCCACTCGTGACCCCCTTTTTGCCCAAGAAATTTTTACGCGACCCCAGGTATATAGGTATATAAAATAGGTATAGAAACCCTTTACTGTTGCCAAATTTTTCACAACCCCCATATTCAGTTACATGACCCCATATGGGGTTGCAACCCACAATTTAGGTAGCTTTGGCCTAGATAACCCCTGGGACTTTTGCCTGTTGTTTTTCATCCCATTTATATTCCAACATCTCTGCCTTCACTCTTTTGCTTTTCTTTTCTTTTCTGGAGAAGAATCTCTTCATAAACTTTTTTACAATATAATTCACTAAATCTGAAAATCTTCTTTCTCCCCCTCCACGTGCTGCATATAATTCTCTTTCATAGAGCTTTCCTCTTCCTTTATAGCCAGGAAATTCTACTAATTGCAGCTCTGAAAGTTGCCCTATTTGACATTTGTGTAACTTATGCTGTTTAATGTTACACACAGGGGAGGGGTAACCATAAGGAAGTGAATTCCTAAGCAGCTGCCAACCTGTGGTCTGACCTCTTCTATAATAAAAGAAACATGGGAATTCATGTTGAGACAATGGTTGGTTGTGATCTTTGAGAATGTGAAATAGATATTAATTGAAATGCACTTCTAAGTGCAGTTTTTTTCACTGAACTCATTAATTGCTTGGAATTCTTTTCCAAATGCTTTTAATTACAACTTTACTTGAGAGTTTGAGAAGTGTTGTTGTCTGACTTCTTTGCATGGGGAAATGAAATTGTGAACATTGGCTAAGGATTTGAATTTTCTCTTTAGCTTTGGTGGTACAAGCAGCCTGATCATAAGCATCTGTGTTATTTATGGGATTGTAACATTGCACTGACATAGCTATGGGTATACCTCTTTGAAAGTATTTCCTTGTTTAGGATTGGGCTTTAGGATTGGGATATAAATCAGGCTCAATCAAAACAGATGAACTGATCTGAGTTGTGGAGAGAATTGTGGTAAATCAAGGGGAGAGGAGAGATTTGGAAGGCGCCATTCCTCAGACAGGGTGGGAAGAGGTCTGCATCTCCATCCCCCCTCCTCTTTTGTCCATGTGATGTAACAGAAGAAGGGAGTAGATACAGGCATAAGCTGGTAAGATGGAATGTTGTTTTCATTAGCTTAATGTTACACTTCTAAGAAGGCATATAGACCCCATACATCTGGAAGTGCTTGGGGGAAGGGAGCTAATTATTTCCAGAAGACAGAACAGTGTTTTGCATTCCAGAATTCTATGTGCCTTTGCATTAAAACTCAGAGTTTGGTGATAGGAGAATGGGAAATCATACAGTGATCAAACCAGATAATTCTCTACAGAGATTATACTGTACCTGCAAATGTTTAATTATTTGATTTATATCCTGCTTTCTTCCCAGATAGGACCCAATGCAGTTTACAGTAGGACCCCGTATCCACTGATTCATTATCCACTGATTCCATTATCCACAGTTTCAGTTTCAGTGCAGCTACCATAGAGTCTTCCTAGAAAATGCATCCTCTCTAGTTATTTTCTAGGTCTGCCAAGGCAACTTTATGGTATTTTAAACCAGAAGTCCCATTATTTTCAATGGTGTTCGCTATTATCCAGGGATTTTGTTATCCACAGTGGGGCCTGGAACCAATCCCCCACGAACACAGCAGTCCTACTGTACAATATAAATTAAAACACAACTCTGAAACAATATAGAATATGGAACTCTGAAACAATATGGAAAGTTTAAAAAGCGTTAAACCATGCATCCAATTAAAATGCTGCTTTTAAACCATTCAGAATTAAAACAATTAAAACACTTAAAATACATATTACATACCAAAAAAATCCTATGAAAGGCACACTCAATTGCACTTTCAGATGTGGTTTATTCAGCACTAAATAGAACTATTCCTGCTATTGCAGAAGAACTTCTCCCTGAAAGCCAATGTGGCTTCAGAGCCAATAGGAGTACCAGAGATATGGTATTTGCCCTTAGACAACTGCAAGAGAAATGTAGGGAGCAGAACAAGGATCTCTATGTAACATTTGTTGACCTCACCAAAGCCTTCGACACTGTAAGTAGAAAAGGTCTGTGGCAGATCCTGGAAAGACTAGGATGTCCCCCCAAATTCCTTAAAATGATTATCTTGCTACACGAGGGCCAGCGTGGTCAAGTCAGATATGGCGATGCTCTTTCAGAGCCCTTTCTAATAACTAATGGAGTGAAGCAAGGTTGTGTTCTTGCACCAACTTTATTTACAATCTTCTTTAGCATGATGCTCCAAAGGGCTATGGCAGAGCTTGAAGAAGATGACGGCATCTATATACATTACCGTACTTAAGTTAAACTAAGCTTGTTTAACTTAAGCCGTCTGAGGGCTCACACCAAGACTCTAAACTATCTAGTCTGTTAGCTGCTCTTCGCTGATGATGCTGCCCTTGTTGCCCACACAGAAGCAGCTCTGCAGCACCTAACATCCTGCTTTGCAACAGCTGCAGAGCTGTTTGGGCTGGAAGTCAACCTGAAGAAAACAGAAGTTCTTTACCAGCCTGCACCACAGGACGAACACCACCATCCCCATATTGCCATCAGCAAATCTGTGCTCAAGTCCGTTCAGCAGTTCACCTACCTGTGAAGCATCATCTCCTCAGATGCCAAGATTGACAAAGAGATCGATCACAGATTAGCAAAGGCATATAGTGCATTTGGAAGACTTCACAAAAGAGTCTGGAGCAATAAACACCTGAGGCAAAGCACAAAAATCAGTGTGTATAGAGCCATTGTACTGTGTATCCTCCTTTATGGATCTGAAACATGGGTCACCTATCGCCAACACTTACGACTCCTTGAAAGTTTTCATCAGTGCTGTCTACGCACAATCCTAAATATACACTGGACTGACTATGTGATGAATGTTGCTGTCCTTGAGCAAGCAGGGATCACCAGTATTGAGGCCATGATATTGAGAACGCAGCTGCACTGGGCAGGGAACGTTTCTAGGATGGAGGACCATCGCCTCCCAAAAATACTACTCTACGGTGAACTCGCCACAGGTCAGCGTAAGAGGGGCGCTCCAAAAAAGCGATACAAAGACTCCCTGAAACAACATCTCAGGCTCAGCCAAATTGATCACCAACAGTGGTCCGCCCTGGCCTCACATCGGGAGGCATGGAGACGCACTATCCACAATGCTGCAGCCTTATTTGAGAACTCACGCTGAACAAGTCTTGAAGAGAAATGACAACGCAGAAAGGATCACAACCCAAAAACATCACCCAAGGAGACCTTCTGCTGTGCTTTCTGCAACCAGACTTGTTTATCTCGGATTGGCCTTTTTAGTCATCAGCGCGCTTGCAGAAAGCGCGGGATGAGTCCTTCTTGAATCTTCGTTTGCAAAGAAAAGCCAGAGAGAGAGGTGGAAGAGAGAGCATAAGGTGAGCTTGTGGCTCTTGAATTAAACTTCTTCAGCCCCAGAGAGTTTGGTGGGCTAAGGCTAGTGTGCTTGCTTGGGTCAAGGCTGTTTGTTTGTGTGGGCTGAGTGTAGGCTTGCCTGGGGGAGGGGCTCATTAGCATTTGTTTGGTGAGCTGCTTATCTTGAGAGCAAGTGAGTCCTAGAGACTGCTGAAAGGAAAGTAGCTCAGAGGCAGAGGGAGAAGCTAGCAGTCAGTAACTCTCTATCACTGCAGCTTCAGTTTCTGGAGCTTGGGATACAGGAGTGAGGAGAACAGGGGTGTTTGGCGTGGGTGTTTAACAGGGGAGTTTGAGGGGGAGGCACAGAGTTCTGTTCTGAGGAAGAAGGGTTTCTGCTGAGCTGCCTGGGGGCGGAGTAAACAGCCATTAGCTTTATATAATTGCTGCTGTACTCTTTCCAGGATAATCTTAGAAAATCTGAGGCAAGTGCCTTGCGATATGCGTAATTCTAACATAACAGGGGCAGAGGAGCTCTTTTGAGAAACAAGGCCAGCAGGCATTGGGTGGAGGGGGGATACTAGAGGAGTTTGGACAGGGAAGCCTTAAGTTCTTTTTCAGTGACTACAAGACTGAATATGGCCAGTGAGAGAGCTGCTGCAGTTACCTGCAACACCTGTGGGATGTTCGTCTTCTTGCCAGAGGAGATGGGGAGCTTTATCTGCAGCAAGTTTAAGTTTGTAGCCCTGCTGGAAGAGAAGATCAAGCATCTTGAGGACAGGGTATCTACTCTTCTGAATATTAGGGAGCGAGAAGTTTTCTTGGAAAGAGTGGAGAAAACCATCCTGGAAGCGGAACACAACAGGGAGGTGTCTACGGAGGAGGCCATTACCCATACACAGGAAATGAACACTTGGAGGAATATGACACAGAGAAGTAGAAAGGCCAGGGCTCCTTCGGTCAGCTTCAAGCTACAGAATCGATTTGAAGCTCTCTCTCTTTCCAAAGAAAGAGCAGCAGTGCCAGGCCTCAGAGAACATACAGGAAATCTTGGTAGATCCAGTATATGAAGTGGCGACTTAGGGAGTTGGGCATGTTTAATCTGGAGAAGAGAAGGTTGAGAGGGGACATGATACCCATGTTTAAATATTGGAAGGGATGTCATACTGAGGATGGAGCAAGCTTGTTTTTTGCTGCTCCAGAGACTAGGACACGGAGCAATGGGTTCAGACAACATGAAAAGAGATTCCACCTAAACATTAGGAAGAACTTTCTGACAGTAAGAGTTGTCTGGAAGTGGAATACACTGCCTCAGAGTGTGGTGGTGTCTCCTCCTTTGGAGGTCTTTAAACAGAGGCTGGATGGCCATCTGTCAGGAATGATTTGATTGTGTATTTCTGCATGGCGGGCAGTTGGACTGGATGGCCCTTGAGGTCTCTTCCAACTCTATGATTCTATGTACAATTAATTCTGATACAGGAATTCATATTTAATTTCCCCTGTTTCTTTATATTCTCAAAATAAGATACCACTTTTCATTTTGGTTTAGTTTTATGCATCCCTATCAACACTTCTGTCCCTACACATTCTGGAGGAGTGGTTTAAAAGTACAGAAGTGTCCAATGGCTATAGTCCTCAGTTAACTAAAGTTAGTGATCATTAAGGTTACAGTTCTGTACACATTTACCTCAGAGTAACACTCACTAAACACAGTAAAACAAAGTACCACTGAAAGCAATGGGACTTAACATGAATTACGTTTAATCATGCCAAGTTTTAGATGGTTTGGGGCCTCTGATTTATGCTTATTTTTTAGTTGACACTCAGATTGGAGAAGTATAACACTGGTTTAAAGCCATTTTTAATTAAGTTCAAGAAATATAGATAGGGTGGTTTGCATATCTTGTCCTTGAAGAACAGTGTCAAAGCTGATTCTGTATCTGTAGATTTCCACCTTTATTTGCAAACTTGGGAATATTGTGTGACCTGGTTACAGCCCTAATGACCCATGACAGAAATCAAGTAAATTTCTTATCTTATTTGTTCTTCAAATGCTTCATTCTGAACATTCCATTACTTTTGAAATGGAAATTAGAAAACTCCAGTAACCAGGTAGTGAACAGTGGAACCAAAGGAAAAGCTTAATTTTAGAGGATTTGCCTCTAAAATACCTTAAGTAGTATTTATGCCAGGTGCTCCTTTCATGGGCATGCTGAATGGAAAATAAATTAGGCTCCCTTCAGAATATTTGTTTTTAATGGAACTTGCTTCTAGGTAAATGTAGTCAGTATTGGCATACTGATTATGTCCCCTTTCTCCTTTATAAAAAGCAGAATACAAGAAAAGGTTAAGAGTTGTCTGAGATGGTTTAGAACCCAGGAATATTGGGTTTGGATATGGTAGATTGAGTTTTAAATACTCACTCAGCCATGAAATTCACTGAATAGCCCTGGGCAAACTACGACCTCTTAGTCTAGCCTATTTCCATAGAGTTATGAGGACAAATAAGTCAGGAGTTGAAAGGCCTATAGTACATTGAACAGGCTTTTTGTGTCCAAAGGCGAGGTTTGATTCAAATATGGTATGTCTGCTCCAGCAAACCATGGTTTGTATTAGCTGGAAGAGTGAGCTCAAACACTTCCTCCACCTTCTAGTGCTGCATACCAATTAGCATAGACCTGGAAACCAGGATCAAACTGTGGCTTGCAGTACTGATTTTCTAGGCAGCATTTAAGGCACAGTTTCCTAGCTTATATGCTATGAGAAGAAGAAAAAACTAGCAATAGCATTGATATTTATATACCGCTTATCAGTGCCAAAGCACTCCCTAAGCAGTTTACATTGTTTTTTTAGCTAATGCCCCCCCCCCCACAAACTGGGTACTCATTTCACCGATCTATGGAAGGATGGAAGGCTGAGTCAACCTTAGAGCCCTCTGGGACCAAACTCATAACCTTGTGGCTTGCAGTACTGGCATTTAATCACTGTGCCACCAGGGCTTCCTATTGTTTAACAACCCAGGATCTTTATTTTCAAGCTGCACACACGTGAGGAGTCAGGAGGGAGGTTCATTGTTCATTCCTGCTCCAACAGCAAGAGGAGGAAGCAGCAGCTTTATTTCTAAACTGGACCTTTTGAGTCAGTTGTTATCTCTTGCTGTTGGCTTTTGTTTTTGCTCTTCCTATCTAATAATGATGATGATGATGATGATAATATATTTATATCCCGCCCCTCTACAAAACGCAATCGGGGCGGCTTACAACATTTAAAAATATACATTTAATTTGCTCCATCCCACCCACCCCTTAAAATACAATTAAATAATCCAAAAAATTAAAACATACTTAATAAATACTAAAAATAACAATAAACAATAAACAGTGGCTTAGATCTATCTATAAAAACGTTAATAATAGTTATCCAAGGGTCTGTTTAAAGTAGATACCAGGCTCCTGGCAATCACCACACCATCAGATCTGCTCTGTCTTAATCCTTTTTGGCTATTCTCTGTTCACTAAAGTATGCATGGGTATGTGCCTTCATATTGCTTGTCGACTTAGAGTGACCACTTGAATTTCATAGTGTTTTCTTATGCAAGGAATACTCAGTAGTGATCCCCAAATCGATTGTCTCTAACTGGAGGATAAAACAACCCTTCCCTTTTTACATGAAGGATGGTATCAAGGAGAAGACACCACTGAAGTCAGGGCTTGCCCTTAAGGCTCCATAGTTGCAGCAGAATACTTTCGTCCAAATGCCTCAAAATGCAACAGCGAGCATAGCAATTTGCTATTAAGTTAGGAAGAGACTGCTGGGTTCCCCCCTCCCCACTTTTTGACTTAGCATTCACCTGGGAAGCAAGAAGAGGGTGACTGTCTTTGTTCTTCTGATAATCCAATATACAGTCACACTGTGGGTTTTATATTGGGGGACATGATTGTTCTGCAGACATCCATCTTACATCCGCCTTACACCCATCTGGTGACAATCAGAAGTATCCTGACTTCTCCTGAAACTGCTGCAGTGGATGGCTGACAGAACAGCCCCTCCTGTTGTCTAACCCAACATATGTGAGTGTGTGTGAGTGTGAGTGTGTGTGTTTTCCAGTTTGCACCATCTCTCCTTTTATGTTTGCTTAGCTTATTTTATTGGAAGGGTTCTATGGAGCCTGTCACTAGTTATCTGCCATGCTCAGCTGTCACCCTGAGACAGCCAGAATACGATCAACTGAAAACACCTCGTTGACATGCTCAGGCGAGAGACTCTTGTCACAGAATGAATTGCTCCAGAAAGAGCCTCCCAGCAAGTCCCAGATGGGTCTGTAGCATCTCCTTCAGGGAGAAAGGCTTGCAGTTTTGAGCAAGCACTGGATTTCTTGACATTTCAAAGCTGTTTGGCTGTCAGTCTACTCCTGTCCCTGCTTGCTCATTAGAGAGAATTCAAAATACACATTCCTCTGAGCCACAGAAAGCAGGAGCTCCTGGGTATTTGAGGAATGACTTGGGTGGGGACTTATTACAATGTTTTCTTTTCTTCTGTGTTTTGGGTAGTGCAGAGAATTACCACAGTCTGTACTGAAAGCAGAGGGGCAACTGGACTCTGCTTCTAGCTATGACCTGCCATATGCCAGAGAGTTCTCTGATTTGCTCCCCCCCCCATTGTTGCCAACATTTTGCTTACATTTGCTCCTTTTGGCTAACATTTGCCCTGTCAGACTTTTACCTTTCCCATAAAATCTGTCCCCAGTCAGTGTGTTAGACTGTTCATTGCTGCCTCTTACAGCTCAGCCCAATGCTTGGGACAGTGTGGCTTGCCAGCAGCCCTTCAAAGCTATCTTTGAGCCCCCAGGCATACCAGTAATCCCTCCCCCATTTCTGATTTTTTAAAATTTGTATTTTTTTGTGATAAATGTCTCCCTCCCTAAGAGTGGCTTACTTCCTGGTTGGAAAAAAGGTTCTCCTGGCCCTAAAATTGCCCCATAATCCCTGAAAAGTACAGAGGATGATTTTAACCCCCCCAATCCAAAACAGTTAGAAAAATAATTGGGGTGGGGCAGTGGGAGTGTGACATTACTCCAAAGTCTCTGGAGGGGACAACACAGCCCACCAACCTCTGGCAGTGGCCTACCCCTGGCTTAGCTTAATGCCACTGCTTCTGGGCTTAATTGCTGAAGTACTGTCCCACATCCTCTCCCTCTGTCCAGACCACTTTATCTGTGTGTGGTATTACCCCTATGACAGAGATGGTGCTAATTTATTTTGGTTTCAATGTGTCTGATTATACGCAAGGGGAAAGCAGTTTATCACTGCTGATATTGCACAATTATAGGCATAACTGGAATTGAACCCCTGGTCTTCTGGGATGTATGCCCTTGCAAATTCATTTTTGAGTTTGCCTGTTTGGGGGGGGTCAGCCCCTCCTAACCTAATCTTAGGAGTTTGACTCTCCCATGTTCCTCTCCTATTCCTGTTCTGGAGTCTATATGAGAGCATATTTTCATCCACACAGTACAATGGGGAAGAAAATTTCCCCCAGAAATATATCTTCTAGAACAGAACACACACACACCCAACACCAGAAAAATGAAGCAGGGGAAAAAAAATGACTGGAGTCTCTAGAATTTCACTACAAAGTGAACGTAATGAGTCCAGAGGGGCAACAGACTGCATTATACCAGGGTTAATACACTGCAAGCTGTTTATGAACTTAATCAGCTACGATAGTTTCAGAGCTGCTGCCAAACTAAATGAATGCTTACAACAGTGGGAAGTATCACACCAGCTGTAAAGGGCACAGTGGCTGTGGAGAAGCTAGTCCACCATTGCTTGCTATGACTGGTGTTTTCCCTGAATGAAGTAGTAATGTGAGTAAGTACAGACCCCCCATGTAAAACACACAGACATGCACAAATTCTAGAAGGGTCTTCATATAATAGGAACCTGGCACTGTGCTCTATTTTGCACTGCTTATTTCCACCTGCAATTGTATATGTAGGAATGCACAAAGAGAAAATGTGATATTACAAAAACTGTTTATGCCACTGCTTCTGGTCTTCACTGCTGAATTACCTGGTTTTGCTCTGAGAAGTTCAATCAAATGAGAGTGTACGGGGAAGCATCCTCCTCTGCTACTAAACTCTAGAGTGGATCATGAAAACTGGAATGGCTTCTCTAGTTCACAGTAAGTATTTTCCCCACTAGAGATGGAATTTTGGTCACCCTTTGGAGGATCGGAGGGCAGTTGAGATTTGAGTTCTGCTTGCTTTGCAATTCATATTCTGGTGTAGTAAGATCTTTTTATTCTGGGCTTCACATCATGAGAGGAGAGAGATCTCTGAGCCATTAAGGAGTAAGCAGATGGATCAGGAATTACAGGAAGAGAGGAGAGGGGCCACAGCAGCTCTTTCATCTCTCTTACTCCATGCACCTCTGATCCAGTGACAGGGAAGTGTATTTTACCTACACCTTGCTGGAACCATGGCTTGTTCCTGATTTGTTTCCCCATCTGCTGGCCCTGAAAGAGAAGCTAAAAAAAAAGAAAAAAAAAAAAGAGAGAGAGAAACAGAGGGAAACAATGGGACAATTCATACCTAAAGCAAAAACCAAACCAAACCAAACCAAAAAAACAAAAACCAAAAAAAAAAAACCCCCATGAATAACATAAACCCTGGCTCAGTGTGATGACAGAGTGTATTGTGTTGGTCAAAGTTGCTTGCACCTCATCTTACTCATCCTTTTAGCTATGTACAGCCAAACTGTGATCCTGATCACCTGATCCTGAATTTTACTGATATAGCCATCACAGTATCTCACATTGTGTATTCCTGCATGGCAGGGGGTTGGACTGGATGGCCCTTGAGGTCTCTTCCAACTCTATGATTCTCTAATTCTATGACCAAAATACTAGTGATGTCCATGTTGTTGAATGCCCCTGTGAAATCTTAGAATCATAGAATTGTAGAGTTGGAGGAGACCACAAGGGCCATCCAGTCCAACCCCCTGCCACGCAGGAAATCACGATCAAAGCATCCCTGACAGATGGCCATCCAGCCTCTGTTTAAAGACCTCCAAGGAAGGAGACCCCAACCATGCTCTGAGGGAGTGTGTTCCACTACCACATCTTATTTTATATTTAATTTTATGCAAGAAAAGATGTATGTTATGTTGAATTCATCAGTGAGGCTGGATCATACATGTGCAAATGGGTAGCCAGTCAGACTGAAAGCATTTTCAGGGTTGGTCTGTATCTGATTCATTTCCCTCTGAGAGACTTTCTCTTGAATATCCTCTTGATATTCCAGTGTGATGTTGTCTTTGGCTGGGAAGACAGAATGAGATAAGGCTTTATTGTAATCTGTCCATGGTATGGGCTGTGAAAGAAATCAATCCTCCCTCCCCCACAACACCTAGTGAAATGAAGCTATTCCCAGATGTGCAAACCTACAAAGAGTAGGAATATTCTATAAATGTGATGGGTGCTGGAGATCTTCAGTGACTAAGCCAGAGATCATAATAGCTGCCTGCTGTTGTATTTGCATAATATGTGGAAACACAAAGGCGAGAACTGTAATGAACAGTGGCACAAGTGAAGGCACTGAGTACTGGAGCCACGTGGGCAATTAAGCAGACGTGCTTTATGTTGTCAGCTCTGCACTTAGAGTAGTGTGACCTTCTGCCTGCATTTAAATTATGCCTGTATCTTTAATTATGCCCCTGCATGCTAATCTCCTTCCTTCTGCCTCTACCTGATTATGACTGAGGCACCTCCCAGGTGTCCAAATCTGTGAGATATCAGCCAGATCCGAGACCTGCACCTTTTAAGGATAGCATAGTAGACCCATTCATGTAGTATGCTTTTAGCACCACAGCACTGGAAGAAAGTGCCCATTAACAGCATTTTTCCTTCTATGAATCTCTTAAAGATATTGGATTAAGGTGGTCAGATTTTGAGGTCAGAGCTGACAACCCTCATTCAGAGAAGGGGGAGGAAGATGAGCTATTGGTTCCCTAGAGCAACATACATTCATCAGCTGCATACAGATGACAGGTCCGACCATCTTGTCTTACCCATGGTGTGGCCAATAGCAACATCTAATCTCCAGTGTATCAGGGTAGAACTGATTAGCAAGTATCTGCCCTAGTCTGACAAAAGTGACTGGGGCAGTTGGTAGTTGTATAATCTACCACCAGGAGGGCAGCATTGAGCTGGATGCACAAATTGACTTAATTAGCTTAGTGCAAATGTGACTGTCCCTCTATAGTAAAGAGTCTATAGAGACCAGTTAGTGGGGCTTGAAACCATTGATTGGAAGTGATGAGGTGTACACAGTTTTCTCGGATTTAAAAAATAAATAAATTACTTTTTAGCAAGCTGCCCTAGGAATGTTAATTAGGCCATGATGGGCAAGGTATAAATTTCAGAAATAAAATAAAACAGACATGAATATAATAAGGAACAGGTTGCACAGAGGTAATGTGAGATTGGCACCACAGCAGTGAAACCGTACAGCATGGTTGAAACTCTCCTGCCTTTGCCCTATGATCAACCATTTTAAAACATCTTAGAAGTGAACTCAACAGTGTGCAAATTGGGTTCTTTTTAATTGGCTTAATGAGAAGTGGCAAGAAGGAGTGTAAATACTCTAAATAAATAAATAAACAAGCAAAGTCTTGTAGTATTTGGTAAATGTGTCTGTAGGGTGGCTAAATAACAGAAATACTGCACAGATTGCAAAGGGGAAGACCTGAACTTAAAACTGTAGTCAGGGTATTATTCTGTGATGTATGTGAATTGGAATGGGCGGGGGGATCTGGTATGTTATGGTTAAATAATTTCAAGAATTAAAAGTTAAATTCATTTGAACTGTGAACAGAGTTGGGGGAATGTAACTTTTTTGGACTATAGCTCCCAGAATTTTTTGGACTTAGCTAGCATGACCAGTGGCCATTCTGGTAAGGGGATACTGGAAGCTATAGTCCAAAACTTTTCAGAATTGATTGTGAGTGTTACAGAGCCAAAGAAAAGCATTACAACAGGCAGTTGAGAGCCTCTGACTAGATTCCTGTGTTACCTTGGTGGCATAAGAACTGCAGCAGTGGTGCTCCTTCTTGTGCCAGCAAAATGAGGTGAAAAGAATGATGTGAACCACATGTGAGGAACCCATCCTGCTTTTGCTTCCCATACTAACACACTAATGGCTTCTTCCCAGGCTTCTCATGTTTTGTTTGACAGCCTGGGAAGCACCTAGACTGGTGAGGTAATGTAAGAACCTGGTCCTAGAAGCATCTTTATTAGTCTTGTTATGCTGACAGAAATGAGCTCCCCTTCTGCTGTTGAGGAGGGGAGGATTGGGGAGAGAGGTGAGTACTCTGCCCCCAGTACACAAGTGCCGAGTTCTGACACTCACTTTATCAAGCCTTCTTGGATGAAGCTGCCAAGGCTCTGGGGCCAGCAAGGACTCAGATTAATTGGAGGCTCTGCTAAATGTCTAGAAAAGTATTTGATGTCTGCCAGCCAGCAAGATGCAGGGGTAATTATCCTTCCAACCCCCATGGCCTGCATTAGCCATAGATCACTTTGCTGTCATAACACACCAAGTGGTGTTTTTCATACTTTGAAAGCGTGAGCCAAGAAGACAAAAGTGTATTTTTCCCCCTTTCCCAATAGGCAAAAGTGGGAGAGAGGAAGAGATCTCAAATACTTAATATGTATGGGCACTTACTCTTGCCAGCTGCTCGAATTTCATTTTTTTTGGCTTGGAAGCTGGAAAATTTTAAAGGCTTTCTTTGTATAAGGAAACTGTTACTATGCATACATATGCCAATCTGTACAGCCATTCCTATAATCATCATCATTATTAACAAAAAGTACAGATGAAATGCTGGGCTTGGGCCTGGGTTCAAATGACAACCTAGCCATGAACTTGATGGGTGTTTTGGGAAAGGTCATGCTCTTCCATTAGTTTCTAGTTGGCAAGAAGAGAAAAGGGGTATTTGTATGGATGGATCAAAAGAAATGTAAATCACACTATTGGCGCTGAATTGAGTTTCATGAAGAATATGGGAATACTGTTAAAAAATAACTGCTGTGATTTTGCCCTCCTGATTTCCCCAGTCACAGGACCTAAAGAAACATGTGGTCTGATGTCCTCCCAGAGCAGCCAATAATGTGGAGTGGATATGCAGAAGGCATTGGTGTCACAGTATACATTTTCATAAGCTTGCTTTATGTATGGAGAAAGAAGAGCTTGAAGCAGGGCTGCTGCTTTGAATGGCAATCCCGTGTTTGTCCTCATCTCCCAGTGCAAATGGGAAAAGTTTTCTGATAAGTATTTTAATTGCTTCCTGGTCACTTTGTTAGGTTCTGTCAATACCATTTTATTTTTATTTTCGAAAAGTATGTGCTACCTTTCCTAAATATATTGCATAAGTTGGGTAGAAGAAGTAACACAGAAGATCATACTCAATCGAATGATGGCATTAAAAAAAACTTTATACAACTAGTGTTCCCACTAGTCAACACAAGCAGTATTTAAAACTAAAATTATAACTTCACAACACAACCTTAGAGCAGAGAAGGGAACTATATGGCCCCCCTGATTTTGTTGGAGTGCAGTTTCCAGTGTTCATCTCCATTGACTGTGTTGGTTAGGACTTCTGGGAGCTGCAGTATCTGGAGGGCTGCAAAATTCTTACCCTTGGCTTAGAGTAACATTAAGGCCACTTTTCCATCTCTGGCTGAGGAATTCTGTGAGTTACAGTTCACCATCTCTGCAGTGCACAAGGTTAGGGAAAGCTGACTTGGAATATTAATTTAAAACACATGGCAAAAGCTCTCTGTACCTGAAGCTACAAGTATCCCAGAGCTTTGACATCAAAACAGGAGACCCTGCTTGGAATGCTTAAAAAAATTAGCCTTCCATTGATAGGAAATACCTCATAATGTGTTTTGGTCCCTGAATGGATAAACTTGTAATCTGATCCCCATACCAATTTGGGAATAGGGCTTTTGTGGTGCTGTGTTGTTTTAAATCTCTGTTTTAAAGTAAATTTTAAATGGTTTTAATTCTGCTGTTATTTCATATTGTTTTAACTTTAACTTTGTATATTTTAAGCTATATATGTTTTTATTGTATATTCTGCCTTTTTGTAGAGAAAAAGGTGGAATAGAAATAAAGTAATGGAGGAAGGAACTGGCAAAACTATCTCTGAGTACCTGTGGTCTAAGAAAACCCTATGAAATTCATGGGGTTGCCATAAGTCGGCAGGCAACTTGATGGCACAGGCACATACAAAATGGATGGATGGATAGATGAATGGATGGGATAGAAAGCTGTCTCAGAAAGCCAAGTTGGGAGGTGGAGGTTGTTTTTTCTCAATGGTTTATAATTTTCTGTGGACTAAATTTGATGCGACTCCTCGAACGCTTCCATCAGCGCTGTCTACGCACAATCCTAAATATACACTGGACTGACTATGTGACGAATGTTGCTGTCCTTGAGCAAGCAGGGATCACCAGCATTGAGGCCATGATATTGAGAAAGCAGCTGCGCTGGGCAGAGAACGTTTCTAGGATGGAGGACCATCACCTCCCAAAAATACTACTGTACGTCAAAGATTGTGATTGTAATTTCTCAGAATATGGCTGGAAATCACAGTTTTCTATCACGGCTTCAGTTTGATTATGCCGGACATATTTGGCTCTATATGAGGCACCAACTCAGTTATATTGTTGATATAACCTCTTCGTTTGGCTATTGGGAAATAATAAAGTTAATCTGGTAAAGACTGAAGGGGAAGTATCGAATCTTAGGAGAAATGGATATCTCAATTTTTATTCTGAAGTGTGTACGATATTAATGTTTAATAACTGTGTTTAGAAATTTTTAAATTTTTATTGCAATTGCTCTGTATTGGACTTATAATTTTGATTTTGCTGGTCAATGACCGAATAAATTTATACTACTACTACTACTGTACGGTGAGCTCACCATGGGTCAGCGTAAGAGGGGCACTCCAAAAAAGCGATACAAAGACTCCCTGAAACAACATCTCAGGCTTGGCCAAATTGACCACCAACAGTGGTCCGCCCTGGCCTCACATCGAGAGGCATGGAGACACACTATCCACAATGCTGCAGCCTTATTTGAGAACTCACGCTGAACAAGTCTTGAAGAGAAATGACAACGCAGAAAAAATCACAACCCGGAAACATCACCCAAGGAAACCTTCTGCTGTGCTTTCTGCAACCGGACTTGTCTATCTCGGATTGGCCTTTTTAGTCATCAGCGCACTTGCAGAAAGCGCGGGATGAGTCCTTCCTGAATCTTCGTTTGCGAAGAAAGGCCAGAGTGGAGATTTGTGATGGGTTCGTTCTCTAATTTCTCCCCCTCTCTTTCCTGTTTTAATAGCAGAAACTCCTGCCCCATTGAATTGGGCAGGGACCATCAAACAAGGGGAAGGATGTTTGTCCTCCTCTTGTGCAGTTTTTCTGATCTGAATCCCCTTCATCTGTTTGCCTCATTAGAGAAAACATATCTGCCCTGTTTACACCCCACTTCAGTGCAAATACCAATGGAGAGAACAGGTTTAGATCAGGAAAGGTTTAAATCTCAACTTCCCTAGTACTGCCAGTTTGGGGTATCTTGTAGCTGCCTTTACTAGAAACTGAAAGAGGAAGGAAATTTAAGTGTCCTATCCAGTTTGGGTCTTTCGCTTTTAAGAATTGAAATAGGTTATTGAAGGGTAGGAAGAAACTAGCCTAATCTGTATCTCTAAGCCATTCTGGACCTGAAGACTAGTCAGAAACTCTGTCCAACTTCTGCTGGATGGGAGAAAGGACTTGGGCTCATTATTGCTGAGCAGAGAAGCAGGTCCTTGAAAAACCCAATGGGCTGTTGCTAGCCTTCTGTTCCATAGGATCCATGTTGGGAACTGCAGGGTTTTGACACATATGATAATCTATCATCTGGAATATGATTTCTCTTATTACACCAATCCAGCTGTGGGGAAAGATGCTCTTCAGAAAAACTGCTAATGGTGACATCTTTGTTGGTGTGGTTTCATGACATTATTTTCTTGTGCCCTTGTTCATATATTTTAAGGTCTATCAGGAGTTTTTAGTTGTTTTATTTTGTTCTGTTTTGATTTTGTTTGTCATTTCCAAATAAGCCTTCCAATAAAAAACAAAATCAAAAACAAATCTACCTGCAATTTTATTGAATTTGTATTTGTAAATTTTGATCTGTTCTGCTGTTTAATTTCTATTTTATTGCTTTTTGTTGGTTTTATGATTGGGGGGAGGGATGGGATATGGGATTGTTTTTTAACTTTGAGCTTTTATTGTTATAATATCTTATTGTTATAATTATGTTGTACTCCGCCTTGATTCCCTAGGTAAAAGGCGGAATATAAATACATTATATTATTAAACAACAACAACAACAACAATAAACTATTTTAGGTATAATTCCCCCCTGCCATGCAGTCCTAACTGCGTTGTTTCTCTTACAACAGCTCTGTGTGAGGGTTATGATCAGGGACTCTGTAACAGAAAAAGATGGTGCTCTATTTACTGGGCTATGTGGCTTTCGTCTGGTCTTCCTAAATCAGAGAACACTGTCTCAGCTTCCCTAGTTGTGTAACAAACACACATTTCAACTGGTTTAGTAAATAAATCTGCTCTCCGTGTTAAAGAAAACACAGGTCTCTCTCTCCCTCATCTCTTTATATAAAAATCTTGGGTGTGTTGCCTTTCCCAGTGTGCTGATTGGCTACTCAGGAAACACACCCAACCAATCACCACCCACATGCAAGTTCCCTCTCCACTTCACAATCCACTCCTGCCACTTAATCTGCATCTAAGGGCCCCTCCCTCCTCTCACTCCCTCAGCCACTCACCAGTCACAGGCTGTGACAGGACCCAGACAGTCAATTGGCAGCGGCAGCGAGCCATCGCTGCCTCTGCAACGGGACCCTGGCAGTCAACTGGTGGTGGCGGGCCACATGCAACATGACCCAGGCAGTCAACTGGCAGCAGTGGCAGGGCAACAGAGTGAGTTACCCTCAGCAATTCCGGGCAAACTGTGGAATGTTGAGAAGGGCAGGGGGAGAGAGAAGGAATTAAAAAACCCACCAGCCTACCTTACAGGGTTGTCGTGAGGTCTACTGGGCATTTTTGGGGAGGCCTTTAATGCTGTGTGTTACACCAGGTCCAGCTAGTTATGCTGTAAAGCTCCTTGGAAAACCGTCTTCCTTGACTCTGAATTGTGACCAAATGGAGGGGGCATGTGCAGGGTCAAAGCCCCAGAGCTGGCTCACGGATTGGAAAAGAGAGTTTAACTGTCCTTTCTTGAACTGATCACCCACCCACTTCTCATTCAGTTGGATTGGGTGGAGGCTGAGAGAGACATTTATCTTGCTTAGCAAAGTGCTTGCTTTCGTTTTAGCTGGCCCTGATTCATTATTTCATAACCTAAGGAATTGTCATTTTTACACAGGTCTCACATTAAGGGAATAGATAAACATACATTTATTTATTTATTTAGACAGTAGAAAAGAGGCCTTGCATTTACAAGGTGACAAGCAAAATGAACAAATAGTGATATCTGATTTCTTTCCCTCTGAGCCTTGTGGCGTCCTAGGTGAGGCTTCATCATTGGAGCACATGAATATTTAGCAGACCTGCACAGACCTGTTTTTCTCACTAGAAATACTCTGACAGTGCAAGGGGAAAAAAGGATGCTGGCCTTGAGTCCTGGTTATTTGCTTCCCCTTCCTTTCACCAACAGAGACATTTCACAGAAACCCTAGAGAGATGCCGCTTCTCAGTCTCGGCAGCATGACAAGGCAAGCGTGCATAAAATACAGTTTATGTGGTGTGAAAATACTTTATTAAGCCTGTTCTTTCCACTGTCATCACCACCAATGCACTGTATCAAGTGAGCTTGCCAGGGATATTAACCTTCATTTATTTACTTTTCCCTAGTGGCAGATCAGCAAGGCTGTTCGCTGGGCCAGAAGTAATTGGCCCAAGTTATGTGTGAGAAGAAATTGAGCAGAGGAAGGTTGCCTCCTTTTGGGTCCTAGAGCATAGCTAGCCAAGTGCTGATCATTACCTTCTGCCAGAGGGCACTGGGTTTGTTTCATAGCAGATGAAAGAGAGAGGCATCTGGTAACTTCTGACTTTTCTTTTCCATTACTGTTACTTACATCCTTTCAACTGAAAGAGAAAGTTGTGGAGCACAACACTAAGGTTAGCAGAAGGTAGGAATAACAATCACTAGTTTCTAAAAACAGAGATAGAGAGGCCGCTCTCTATTTCAGATTGTTTTGCCCTATCTGGGAATGTTTATACCTGTATACCTGATGCTCTTTTTGAACTAGGAATAGTTTCACGTGAGGCCATTATCACCCTGCCTCATTCACTTAGGGCTTTACCGCATACAGAAAAAAGCGACAAAGCAGCAGGAACGTCCCATCTTTCCTGCTGCCTTACTGTATGACATCAGCATTCTTTCATCCCAGTCCCATGGGAGATGGAGGTAAAATCGTGTTTTATTGCTAACCAGAAAAATCTGTTTGCAAAAAGATGCAGTTTTACCTCGGTCCCCCATGGGACTGGAACAAAAGAACTCCAGAAGAACACCTATGCCATGTGGTAAGGCAGCAGGAAAGACAGAACATTCCTGCTGCTTTGCCACTTTTCTTTAGAGTACAGTAAGACCCTTAATGTGGCTTAAGACAATTGTGTTCTCCATCCATAACCCCCCCTTTGTTCTTCTACCATTATTTCTCTGTGTTTTGCCTTGCTGTAGAAAATCCGTTAAGCAGAAAAAGCCTGAATTGCTGCATCGTGCCTTCTGATTGTTAACTTGAGTAGCGATCTGTCTGGAAACGCCCTGGGAGAGGCTTTCTAAAACTAGAGTTTCAGGCTGTGTGTGCATTTGTGTGTGTGTGTGTGTGCGCGCGCGCGAGAGAGAGAGAGAGAGAATATACAGCATATATGCAGGCAAGCCGTCAAGCTCCAGGATTTTGCAAAGCGCTCTTGTCCTTGAGAAGTTGATTTGTATCCTGTTTTAAACTCCTGAGTGTGTTTTGGTGGTGATGGAGCAGCATTAATAATGAACCAAGGCGGTCTTCATGTGGGAATAATTACAGGAACATGCTTGCTAACCAGAATTTGCCCAGCTGTACGATTAATTACTGCCATGCGCAGACACAGCAAGCTTATTTTTAAGTTGTCTAGAACCTTTGGAAGAGGCTGACATTTCCTCCCTGACTGTTATTCTTGGATCTTTGTTCATCTTACACCCATTGATTAAAACTATGTAATCATTTTGCCCTTTCTGGGAATTGCTTTGTCCTTTCTGTGCAAGTTGTGTCCTTTCTAACACTATGACACCTTTCAGTTAACTCCTCATTACTTATTTCTTTCAGATTTAGTTATGAAGAGAAAGTGGGCCTGGGTTTTTCCTTCCCTTCCTGGGAGGCTGCAGTGAACAAAGTTCCCTTTTTTGGTTAGTTCAGTGTTACTTGAGAGTAGCCCAGGACATAAGGTAGAGTTGGGAGGTGTGGGAGTCTTCTTCTTGTTTCTTCTTCTTACTGCTCCTCTTTGTGGTTGACACTGAGATTTAATAGCCCAAGGCAAGCAGACCCAAGAGATGAACAATGTGTCATTTTGTCTTTTTTTCAGAACTATGTTCTGTTACTGCTTCTTACCTCTGTGTATGTTTTTCAAGTATGAATCCCAACTTAACCCCATAGCCATAGAATCATAGAGTTGAAAGACCATGGGGGTCCATCCAGTCAGGACCGGTTTAAGGAATTTTGGGGCCCCCTGCAATGCTTTACTTTGGGGCCCCCATATGTTTATCTCAGATCAATGTAACCTAACCTATTCACCGTACAGGATGTTCAGATTATAGTAGGACCCCCGTATCCCTGGATTCATTATCCATGGGACACAAAACAGCACACCTACCATAGAGTCTTCCTAGAAAATGTGTCTTCCCTAGCCCTTTTCTAGGCCTTCCAAGGCAACTCTATGGTATTTTAAACCAGAAATCCCATTATTTTCATATTAAGGAGGCCAACACGGGGCCCTCTCTTGACCTCGGGGCCCCCTCTTGACCTCGGGGCCCCCTGCCAATGCTGATTTGGCAGACAGGTTAAACCGGCCCTGCATCCAGTCCAACCTCTTGCCTTGCAGGAATACACAATCAAAGCACTCCTGACAGATGACCATCCAGCCTCTGTTTAAACACCTCCAAAGAAGTAGACTCAGCCACACTTTGAGGCAGTGTATTCCACTATCAAACATCTCTTACCACCAGGAAGGTCTTCCTAATGTTTAGGTGGAATCTCTTTTCTTGTAATTTGAGTCCATTGCTCTATGTCCAAGTCTCTCTCTGGAGCAGCAGAAAACTCCCTGTTCAATATGACATCCTTTCAAGTATTTAAATATGGGTATCATGTCACCTCTTAACCTTCTCTTTTCCAGGCTAAACATGCCCAGTTCTCTAAACTACTCCTCATAGGACATAACTTCCAGACCTTTCACCATTTTGGTCACCTTCCTCTGGACCTGTTCCAGTTTGTCAATATCCTTCCTGAATTGTGGTGCCCAGAACTGGACACAGTATTCCAGGTGAAATCTGACCAAAGCAGAATAGAGTGATACTGTTGCATCCCTCAATCTAGACACTCCTGTTGATGCAGCCCAGAATCACGTTGGCTTTTTTATCTTCTGCATCACACTGTTCACTCATGTTCGGCTTGTGGTCTACTAACACTCCTAGATCTCTGCCACACATATGTACTGTTGTCAAGCCAGGTGTCACCCATCTTGTATCCAGTTTTAAGGGGCACAAGATCAATATGAATTCAGCAATTTTTGTGGTTTTCAGAAATTTGAGTGGGCTTCCTACTGCACACATTACAATAATGTTGGGGTTTGGTGAATTCTTACAACTTTCAAGAGTAATGTCTTGCCTTCAGGTAGGAGTTTTCTTTTAATACAAGCTCTGCTGCTGCCTTACATGGTGGCTTGTTGGCATGCAACAGCTTGGCTGTATTCCTAGGATAGTGTGGCACCTTAAATGGTGCTACATCATGTCACCGTGTAACTCATTCCCAAGGGCATTTGCAGATGGGGGGAGAACTGGTTGCTCCAGACAGATTACAACCAGTGTGTTTTCTGTAGCAAAGCCTCAAACACCATGCTTCAATATTTTAACTAAGTTAATTTTTCACTCACTCCCCACCACTAATTTGTTTTTGTTTTTGTTTCTGTTTGTGTTACATGTCCACTGACTACTTCCTGATTCCCATCTCCTCTTCAGTGTGACACAACAAAATTATCTATGTGTGTACCATAGGAGTGGTCAAAGTGTAGCCCTTCAGATGTTGCTGGACAACAAACCCCAGTAGCCCTAGTCAGCATAGCTAATGGTGGGGGATGCTGAGAGATGCAATTCAACTATATTTGGAGGGAAACATTTTCCCCAACATGCTTGCTGTACAAGCATATTGGAGATCTTCAAGCAGAGATTGGACAGTAACCAGCTAGGAAAGTTCTAACTTTGGGTTTCTTGAATTCAGGAACAGGTTGGACTAGATGGCCTCCAAGGCCCCCGTAACTCTCATTCATGGTTTTAGAACAGCACTAAACAGTCTACCAATCATAACACAGTCCTTCCACCATAAGAGGATCCAGAGGCACTTGATAAATCTTCTGTTATCTGCCTGTAAAAATGTGGTAGGCAAGTTGTTGATCAAGCACTGTGCAGGCTGGTCAGCTAAATTCAGTTAGGAGGTCTTTCACACACTGTACAGGTTGATTCAGAAGGGAAAAGAAAAATCCAGCAACCCAGCCTAACAATCCTGAGAGGTGATCTTACGTCTGTTCATGGAACAAGACTAAAGAAGCACTGGAATAACAAGAGGCTTAACTGAAAGAAAAGGAACTACTTCAAGGGACCCTACTGTGTGCAGACAGATATGTCCTTAGGCTTTTAGCTGCTGTGTTGCTTATACCACTGCTGTAGAACTACAGCCTCAGGCTTGTTTTGGAACAAAACCTCCATTACTTTCCACTGACTCCCTTTTTAGCCTGAAGATGGCTTCTGGTGAGTTCTGTTTCTAGCCACGTCTGAGGGTGCTTGGAAATAAATTTCTTGGGGACTGTTTGGAGGCTTGGAGGTGATGATCAAGCATGACATGAAGACCAGTGCACCAGTGCTTCTCATGCTGTCTTATGCTAGTGCTTTTTGTACTGCCTGGTATGGGGGACTGGCAGTTGTTGTTCTTTTCAAACGTGCCAGGGATTGATATGGTGGTTGTGTTCTTTGGTTACAACTTTTTTCCCCCTTTTCCTGGAAATTCTCCACAGACCAACAGCTGATGGCTAATAGACCACTGCAGGCCCACAGACCACCACTTTGAGTAGCACTGGTTCAGGGTGTAGTGGTTTGAATGTTGGACCAAGACTCCGAAGATCAGGATTCAGTTTCTGCTCAGCCATGAAAATCCATCAGGTGACCTTGGGCAAGTCACACTCTCTCAGCCTCAGAGGAAGGTAAAGGCAATTCCCCTCTGAGCAAATCTTGCCAAGAAAATCCGTAGGGTCATCTACAACTGGAAGGCACACAACAACAAGAAGTCTATCTGAGGTGGGAACTGGAGGGGTCATTGGAAAAGTGACATTTTGTAACCTTGTCAGACTTTTGATTTCAACCTGTAGTGTTCAGCCCCCTCCATACTAAGCAGAAGGTAAAACCTAAGCCCCCCCTTTTTTTATTAGAAGTTTTGACATGGAGACTTCTTGTTTTTGTAGTGCATATGTTCTCTGTTGGATTCCCTGTAAAGTTTCCTCCCTGCCCTTTTAGCTATGAAAGTCTGATTCTGCTGTATTTGGCTGTAGACTACTGTGCATTAAATGAGGCAGCAATAAATTGCAAAAATAAACTATTCAGTCCCTGAAGTTTTGTTTTTTTGCTGTTGGCTCTGCAAGCTAAATCTAGAATAATGGTTTAAAGAAGGTGGCCTGGTGGGGGAGGGATGACCATCAAGTCTCTGTTTCCAAACATCTGAGCTGATGTCAGGAGAAGGCCCTAAATATATGTGTTAATTAATCGCCTGTATATCCCATGTTTCCTCTAGTATGCTCAAGGCAGCAAACATGCCTCTTTCCCTCTCCACTCTTCACAACAACCCCATGAGGGAGATCAGACTGAGGGCATGTGACTGACCTAAGATCACTTGGTGAATTTAATGGCTCAGTGAGGACTAGAACCGGGAACTCCCAGGTTCCCATCCAACATTTAACCTAGTGCTATAAAGACGTGTTACCCTTCTAATTGGAGATCCATGGAGAGCCCGCTCTTGATGCCAGATTTCAGTTATTGGGGGAATTATTATAGCTCAAATGAATGGCTGTGAGAAGTCGGGTAACTTCTGGGATATTTACATCTATGTGAAATTGAAATAAAATGTTTTTTATTGAAAAATAACATGGAAGCATTCACGCACGCAGTCACACTCACAAGCAAGGCTAACAAAGAGTTAAAGGAGGAAAGGTTGTATAGAGGAATAGTTTTGGGAGGCAGGGTGATAATTACCAGTCTTGACAAGAGGAGCAGAAGACTCAAACCTAGATCTTAGGGTAGTACTGAGGTTCCGATCTGGAGGTGTGCCAACAGAGTGTCTGGGTGTCATATGCTCTGGCACAGGGTCACACTTTGATATTGTTTGGGGACTAATATTTATATAGTATTTTGTTTCCTGGGCAAGGTGGGGAAAATTGCCTGTATAGACAAGGCCAGTGAGGTGATGAATCCCCTCTGGATTTAATCCAGACTCTGAATGGGATGTCCAAGGTTTGAACCTTCTGTCCAAAATAGCTTCAGTCCCTTGTGTAGATCCTTTAAAGTGATGGCACCATCTGAGAGTGCCATCAAGCAGGTAGTTGCTGGCCTTGAGAGTAATTGCAAGGAATGCATTGATTCTGCTATGACAGGTGTCCCCTAGGTGATGCCGTCCAGATTTTTTTGGACAGCAATTTCTATAACCCCCAGCATGACCAGTCATGTTGTTCTTCCATTTAAGTACAATGAAATTTCTATCCTCTTCAGCATGGGTAGTCACATCCAATCACCATCTGAGAGTGCCATCATGCAGGTAGTTGTTGGCCTTGAGAGTAATTGCTTTGATATTATTGGAAAAGCAGGGGCCTCCCCCACCCCCAAACACACTAGACCTGTACTTAGGGCAACTTTGAGGGTGGGATGGGGTGGAGGGGTCGTTCTTCTTAAGCTTAGTATGTCTTGATTTTTCTTTATGTTCATTTGAGCTTGTGGTTTGTTACTTTTTCAAGCAAGGAATCCAATAATAGAGCCACTCAGAGATCACTAATGAGTTTAATTTTATGGCTGTTCGTTGGCCTGTTGCTCACTGTTTGATTGCCCTATTTTATTGCTCTAATTATATTGTTAATCGAGTTTATTACTTGTTTCCCCCCCTCTCTCATTCTCTCTCCTTTTTTGATTAAATGTAGATTTATGTCCCCTTGTCATCCAACCTACAGTGCTTCTTTCACTCTTCCCATAGTGCTGCCTGTGAAACCAGGTCTCTGTGGGTTGCCAGATGAATATTTTTTTAAAAAGGATATATTTGAAACAAGGGCTATCCCACCAGGCTTTGAGAGATTGGTAGAAAAGAAAAGCAGAAGGTTCCAAGGTAATAGGAAGGGGGTATTTATTGTCTGCATGTCAAGGACACCAGAAGACAAATCCTTCAGGGAGAAGTTCCTTCAGGGAAAAACTCCACTGTGGTGGTTCTCATGGCAATTGTTTGCCTTTGGAACTATCCAGGGACTGCATAGACTGCCAAAATCCCTCCCCCAAAATAAAACAAAAAGAAGTATCCAGAAGTCTACTTCTGGTTTTCAAAAACTTGATTTTAAAATATCTTAAACAGTGGAGCAGGCCTTGCAATCTCTTTAAAAGGTGACTTGCTTCTCCTGGAGGTTTCTAGGAGAGGTATTTCACCCCTCCCTTTTTTTTGATACAGAAAAAGGCCAGTCTGGGGAGTCTGGAAGTGTCAAAGACCACAAGTTGAAGCAGGTTCAGAGAAGGGCAACAAGGATAATAAGAGGTATGGAGAATAAAACATGAAGAAAGGCTGAAGGAGCTGGGCATGTTCAGCTTGGTGTAGAGAAGACTGAGAGCTGACATGATTGCCCTCTTTAAGTGCTTCAAGAGCAGTCACAGAGAGGAGGGGGCAGGCCTGTTCTCTGCTGCCTCAGAGGGTAGGTCTAGGTCTAATGGTTTGAAGTGACAGGAGAGTAGATTTAAATTGAACATTAGAAGGAACTTATTGACAGTAAGAGCAGTTCAGCAGTGGAGCCAATTGCTTAGAGAGATGGTGGGGTCTCCTTCTCTGGACATCTTCAAAAAGAGGCTGGATATCTCCCTGCTGGGGATGTTCTAGCTGGAGATCCTGCACTGAGCAGGAAGTTGGACTTGATGGCCCATGAAGCCCCTTCCAACTCTACGATTCTATAATTCTACAGAAATGATCTTGGGGACCACATACCCTCCAACTATCCAGTTTGGAAGGAACAGTCCTGATTAATCCTCTGTCATCACACTTTTCCAGTTGCTTTTAAAATGTCCCAGTTTTCTCTCTTCAGCTCTTCTCACCCCCCCCATTGTCCTCAGCTTATCTCAGTTGTTGCAAATTGTGTTCAGAGTGTAAAAGTAGTTAGCACTCAGTTGACTCAGCAGGAGGAAGAGGAGAGGAATCTTGCCCTTCTCTGTAGGTACAGACGAAAGCAGACTGCTGCAACCACTGGGAATTTATGTGTTCTTCCTCATTAGTACTTTTGCCATCTTGGCCATACTTTGATGTTGCTTGGCCACATTTGTCCCTGTTTTCACATGTGAAATGGTAGACGTATGGGACTACATGTGTCTGCAGTGCCCTCTTTGCCCATCCTGCCCCATGCTAAGATGCTTCCTGTTAGCCTGTGTTAGCTTCCTGTTAGCTTGACCCTGTTTTTTTCTGTGCTCTTAGTCAAGACCCTTTCAGTAGGCAGGGCCTCTGCATTCAGACCAGTGCTATAAGTTGGGTTGTTTGCATTCCCATTGGAAACCTGAAACCAATTTTCTAATGGTTTCAGATGGCAGGAAAGATCCTGCAGTTTTCTAAATACATTGATTTGAGGATGTGATTTTTCATAATATAACGCAAACTTTCAATACTCTTCCTTGTAATGCATGTTTTTGCACATGTATTTTTGATTTGTGAACTGCATTGCATAGTTTGGAAAAGTGCAAATATTGAATATCACAGTGTTGCAATTCATCCATAGGAGCAAAAACTGCTAAATTTGACTGCTTTAACTTGCTGCATTCCAAAAATAAGTTGAGGTTTGAGGTTTCATGAATGGGTCATGGTGTCTAGCATGGTGGTCTTTCACCATACATCACTTCCGATGCCCTGTGTATGCTTGTGTGTTGTATTTGAAAACTCATTGTTCCAGTCTTGCTCTCTCAGATATATACTCAGGGATAGCCATGTTGGTGATGCAGCAAAACATAATATGTACAGTAAACACAAAAAAACAAAAACAAACAAACTCCACTGAGGTGATATCTTTATTAGGCTAACCAAAAGGTGCAAAATACATTATGCAATCTTTCGAAACTCACAGGCTTTTTCATCAGGCAAAGATGTTAAAAATCATTTTAGGGAAAGAAATGTGACAGTGGAGGGTCACAGAGCTGCATCTTTCTTGTTAAAGCGGAGTTTAAGATGGTGGTGGAGGGAGGTTTGATGCAGGTAAGGGCCTCCTCATCCCTTGCTGACCATGAGGCATTTAGGGCACAAAAGCAAAGCAGGGCACTAAGCCTTTTTCTCCACTGTTAGGAACAAAACCAGTTCCTTTGAGATCTAGCCATGAGAGAGATCTAGCACACACTCTCTCTCTGTTTTTCTCTCAGCTGTTTCGTGGTGTAGTAGTTTGACTGTTGGACTGTGACTTTGAGACCAGGGTTTGAATCCCCCGTTCAGCCATGAAACCCACTGGGTGACCTTGGGCAAGTTACACTCTCCCAGACTCAGAGGAAGGCAATGGCAAACCTGCTCTGAACAATTCTTGCCAAGAAAACCCTGTGATAGGTTCACGCTAGGGTCAAGATAAGTCAGAAATGACTTGAAGGCACACAACAGCAACCTAGGATCTAAATACCCTAAAGGAACCCAATCCTGTATGGTCTTGGAAACTAAGCAGGGTGGGCCCTGGTTGTACTTAGATGGAAGAACAACAATGAATACCAGGTGCTGTAGGATATATTTCAGAGGAAGGAACTGACAAAACTAGCTCTGCATATTCCTTGCCTAAGAAAACCCAATGAAATTCATGGGGTTGCCATATGTGGACAGGCAACTTGAATCATAGAATCATAGAATTGTAGAGTTGGCATACATGCACATACATAGAGCTGCATTGAGCATTTTTGCAATTCCACAATGCTATTTTACATTGCATGGGCAACAACAGATCCACAAGATCAGTGTTGGAGATGGGTGCAATTGCTGTTTTTTGAGTTTGTGGACAAGAATGATTTGTTTAGCAGTTGTATGGAAATAAGAATTTTACCAATTACCTTCTTCCTACTGTTGCAGCATTTAAAAGGAGAAGCTGCAAGTGCTGAAATGTTTTTTTTTAATTTATTTCTACCCACCTGTTTATGATATGGATACTCTTTAACCAACTGTTAAAAATATGAAACCTTTCCTCATACCTAGCAAATTTTAACAACCATTTAAAGGGCTAGGAAATAGGTCTTTTATGAGGTGTGTTATGATGGTTAAAATGAGTGGCATCAGAAGGTCATATTTCAACCTTTCTTTTCTGCACAGATCTGGCCTTAAGAAACATTATGCATTATGGATTTTATTAATATAACGAGAGCTTGGGAAAGCTTTTCGGACTACAGTTCCCAGAATTCCTTAGTCAGCATGACCATTGTTGTAGTCCAGACGATAAATTTTTGAAGCTGTGATGTGCTGTGAGAATAGCCCAGCAATACCACCAAATGAGTTTTTAGACAAGCCCTTTGCCTTTTGAGTTACTGCCTCAATTGTGAATTTTCTGCCCCCACCCCCATTTGTGTGTGTGTGTGTGTGTGTAAGAGAGAGAGAGCAAGGGGGAGAGAGGAGGAAAGAGGAGAGGAGGTCTTTGGTTCTCTGATGAATCAAAATCTCTGTCTAGATTTTTTATTTTTTCAGAGCTCAGCTTGCAGTGACTTCCTTTCCCACTTGCAGAGAGATGGCTTTGCCAATTCTGTCAAACAACTGTAATGTTTCGCTTCTTCTGCTTTCACAGACAGAGGAAGACTCAGGCTTTTCCTCCTCTCCTTCCCCAAAGTGAGGGGACTGGCGCAGCACAGGACAAAGAAGAGCCTTCTTTCTCAAGGGGATGAACAAGATGCCAATATTCTTTCAAAGGTCAATTCCCGCCCCCTCCCTTTGCCTCTTTACACATGTCTGTCTCCCTCCCTCCCTCCCTCCCTCCCTCCCATGTCTTTATGCATCCTGCCATCTGGCTCCTTGCCTTAGTTTCATTCTTCCTGGCCATTCATGGCTTAAATTAACAAGCTTCAAAGATTTTCCCTCCTTAGGGTCAGCAGTGACTTAGGCTAAGGGCATAGCTGCCTTTAGGTAGGTCACTTCTTTTTGCTCCAGTCAGGAGAATCAGCCTGACATGGTCTTTGAAGAAGATTTGGTGGGAGGGAGGGGGACACAAACTTAGGCAGCTGCATGTGCTTGTTGCACCTGCACTCCCTTTCCCCAAAGAGTTTACAGTCCGACATATTTTGTGGAGTGGTGGAAACAACTCTTGTAAAAGTTCTCTGCCTAGAGGCAATTCTTTCTTGAGAAAGAGACAGCCAGACTTGCAGGTCAATGACTCCCAGCCAGTGTTTTCAGCCATGCCCATACCAGGGATCATGACCCAAATCTGAAAGATACCCCGGGTGGTCATTTTCTGCAGGATTTAGACAAAACACCATGCATTATTTGTGGGGTTTTTCTGGGCTGTGAGGCCGTGTTTTAGAAGAGTTTATTCCTGATGTTTCGCCTGCATCTGTGGCTGCCATCTTCAGAGAATGGGGGTGTGTGGGTCTGTGGGGTTTATATACTGTGAGTCCCTGTTGAAGAGGATTAGCATGTAAATTTGTGTATTCAGTTGTTGGATGTTCAGTTCTTAGGGTGGGAGGATATGTGAGGGGGTTACACTCCCCCTGAAAGACTGCGTTCGCAGCTTGGGAGTGCTTTTGGATCTTTTGCTCCAGATGAGAGCACAGATGGATGCGATGGCCAAGAATGCTTATTATCAGCTTCGGATGATACGTCAGTTGCACCCCTTCCTGGAATCGGAATATCTAAGTTACACGCACTGGTAACTTCAAGGCTTGACTTCAGTAATGTGCTCTACATGGGGCTACCTTTGTACCTCCTCCAGAAACCTTAATTGGTTCAAAATCTGGCAACCAGGCT
This sequence comes from Gambelia wislizenii, assembly GCA_030847615.1. Taxonomy (NCBI): domain Eukaryota; kingdom Metazoa; phylum Chordata; class Lepidosauria; order Squamata; family Crotaphytidae; genus Gambelia; species Gambelia wislizenii. Next base: position 345,699,612 of record JAUMIR010000001.1, read on the forward strand.
GGTCACCGGAATGTCCAGGGGTGACCATATTACACCGATATTAAAATATCTTTACTGGCTGCCAATCAGTTTCCGGGTATAGTATAAAGCATTGGTCATTACCTTTAAAGCGCTCTGTGGCTTGGGACCAGGCTACCTACGGGATCGCCTTCTCCTGCACAATCCACCCTGTACCCTTTGGTCCTCTGGGGAAAATTTACTTCAGATGATGAGAACTAGGCTGGCCATGGTCACCCAGAGGACTTTCTCCACCACTGCTCATAGACTGTGGAGTGGCTTAATGGAGGTGATCTGGCACCTTGATGATTTGTGTGCTTTTAAGAAAGCTGTTAAAACGGATCTCCTCTGGCAGGCCTTTCCAGATGAGGTCGGATGCCCAACCATTACAGTACTTTGATACTCTCTACCTTGTTACTTTTATTCCCCATTGTATGCCTTTTTTCATTTTAAGTGTATTTTAATATCTGTATCCTATATTTAAAACTTAACTGATTCACTACTGTAGAGATGTTTTAATGATGTAATGTTTTAATATATGTGTCGTTTTAACGTTTGTGTCATTTTAACATTATGTTGGATTGTTGTTTATATGATGTCTGCCACCCTGACCCTGATGGGAGAGGCGGGATTCAAATAAATCTATTATTATTATTATTATTGTTATTATTATTATTTTCACATGAAAAATATTTTATGTGCAACTGAAACAAGAGAACAAATTTCAAACAATTTGACATGGTTTTCTTAAATTATAAGTGGAATAAAGATGTGTGTTTATAGCTATTAAAATACATAACAGTGTATCAAAAATGGTGTACCAGCCTTAGCTCTGATGAAAAGGAGTGCCAAAGCTTGGGAACAGCTCGAACCAGAGAATTAATCTGTTATCTTTTGCATACAGATCATGTCCTCTGTTATTAACAATGGACTTTGGGGATCTTTGCAGAATAAAAATGCAGATGGCAGTTGTACTGTGGTGAATGTGTTTGTGGACTAAGAATAATTTCATTCTCAAAGGAAGCAATGAGTAATTTTGCAATTTTCTTCCGACTGCAAGAAAGTCTGCAAAAAATATACAGTTTCTGAAGACTATTTGCAGTTCAGGACTTAGTTGGTGTGAAATTTGCTTGGAAAACAGCATTGTCACAGAAATATTTCTACACAGAAATAACCATGCACAGATTTGACACTCAAAAAACACATTTTTAACTATTTCCCAAATACAGTATTATCAAATAGCAATTCCATTCCTATTGTGGACACATGATTAAAATTCTTCTTCTAGTTGCTTCTCTTGAAAATTTTAACTGTCCGAGTCCTCTTTTTATTTTCTCTCTTCCTCTAGTTGTTGGGAAACTGAGACAGATAAAAGTAAGTTGTGATGAAGTTAATATCTTTTTTTGTGGATGAGGGCAGGCTGTTGATGCAAACATCTAAATAGGCAAGAGGGCAACACTAACCTGCACCATTGAGAAGCAGACAATTGTAGCAGTTGTGCTGAAAGAGAGAGAAAGAGAGAAGGAAGATAATAATGGAAATGAGGTACAGTACAGGTCGCCCCCCCCCTCGGTATCCGTGGAACCAATATCAGTGGTTTCAGTTTTTTTGTGGCTGAAAAAATAGGGACGTATACAGTCGTCCCTCCACATTCACGTGGGTTAGGGGCTCAAGACCCCTGTGAATGTGAAAAATCCGTGAATAATACCAGGCCTCCCCCACCCTTCCAAAGTGGCTACGGGGTTTTTTGAGTCCCATCGCCACTTGGGGAAGCGCAGGGGGTGGTTAAAAAGCCTCCCCCCTGCCTGGCTGCCACCCCCAGAGTCACTTCGGCAAGGCTGGGGAGGTCGGTGGGAGGATGGCCAGCCTCGCCCCAGCCTTCCCAAAGGGGCTCTGGGGCTTTGAAGCCCCGGAGCCACTTCAGCAAGGCAGTGGAGGTAGGTGGGTGCGCGGGCAGGCAGGGGGGAGGCTCGCCCCAGCCTTCCCGAAGGGAACTAAAAAGCCTCCCCCCCTGCCTGGCCGCCACCCCCGGAGTCACTTCGGCAAGGCCGGGGAGGTCAGTGGGAGGTTGGCCAGCCTTGCCCCAGCCTTCCCGAAGGGTCTCTGGGGCTTTGAAGCCCCAGAACCGCTTCGACATGGCAGGGGAGGTCAGCTGGTGGGCAGGCGGGGAGGGGGTGCCAGCCTCACCCCGGCCTTCCCAAAGGGGCTGTGGGGATTGAGAGCCCCATAGCCGCTTTGGGAAGGTTGGGAGGGGTGGAGGGAGCATGGTGGAGAGGCTTTTCAGCCAGCCCCACCCTCCCAAAGCCGCAACAAGTCTTGGAAAGCTCCGTCGCGGCTTTGGGAAGGCAGGGGGTGTCTGAAAAGCACCTTTCCCACAAACTCCCCGCTCTCCCAGGGCTTGGCTCTCCACCCCAAATGGAGCCAAGTCCCAGGAGAGTGGGGAGTTGGACGTGTGGTTCTCTCAGCAAGCACTCTGTTTAAATCGGCTCCTCTCCCTTGTGTGCGAGGGAGAGAAGCTGATTTAAATGTAGTGCTTGCTGAGCAAACCTCGAATAATCAAAACAGCGAGAGTGAAAGCCGCGAATGTGGAGGGGCAACTGTACCATAGAGTTGCGCTGGAAACTGTTTGAGAGGTGTCCTCTGGGAATCGCTAGGTCCTCCAGTGCAATTCTATGGTATGTTTGTACTGAACGTCCTTTATTTTAATAGGGTTTGCTATTATCCACGGTTTCCAGTATCCATAGTAAGTCCGGGAGCTGAATCCCCACAGATACAGGGGATGACCTGTACTACCCTATGAACAAACATTACCCCATGTATTGAAGCACTGGTTCTCAAAGTGCCAGGCAAGCTTTCAGATCAGGAACTCCTGGATGACGGTCAGGGGACACACAGCCTGATTTTTAATTTCCATCCAGTATGTTTCTTTATTGGATGGAGAGAAGTGAGAATGATGACTTTTTGTGATCAGTGCAGTATAAAAGGCTGTTTTTGGCTTGAGTCGACAGTCTCATGCTGGATGCTTAGGGGAGCCTTTGTTTTTCACCAGGATGAAGGGAGGAGTGGTGGTGGCGATGTAGGATTTTGTGTGAGAATATTGTAGACTTTAGTGCACCCTCCCCCTTTTCTAGTGTTCTGCTGTTTTGAAGAGTGAGGGCAAGGGCGAACGCTGTCAGCCTGACCACATTCTTAATTCATCTTCCGAATTTTTCTGCCATTATTTTCATGACTGTGACACAGATTGAGAAACTCAAGTTAGAGAGTTACTGTGGAATTTTCCCTGTTTTCTTTTACTGGCAGCTATAGAATTCTCGCTCCTTGCATCGAAAATAAGAGATGCAGAAAGAAGGAACTGTTAGTCTGTAGAAAGTAGTGGTTGAATGCACCTATTTTTGATTCCTGTTTTCAGTTGTTATTTTTAAGAACTATCTCACTTTTGTATAGTTCCCTTTTTGCTAGTATGACAATTTCCTTAGTGGTAACTCCCTATGGATTGGGTCCAGACTTAGTTATGCTTAGTATGCATCAGCTGAAATTCATGGACTTACATTAGTCACAACTACTTTGTCCCATTGATTTCAGTGGGTCTCCTCTAAGCACAATAAGTCTGAATCTAAATACAGTTGTCCCTCCATGTCCACGGATTTGGTATTCATGGATTTAAGTATTCACAGCTTGAAAATATTCTTAAACAAATAATAATCCAAAAAGCGAACATTGATTTTGCCATCTTATATAAGGGACACCATTTTGCTATGCCATTGCACATAATGGGAGTTGAGTATTCATGGATTTTGGTATCCACGGGTGGTTCTGGAACCAAACCCCAGTGAATATGAATGGACAACTGTAGTGACTTTTAAGTCAAGGATCTTGCATTTAATATTAAATAATAAAATATTAAATTAAATAACCATTACATTGGAAACTTTCCAATTTGAATATGCTGTAATTTCTTTCTTGGATAACTATTTTTGTTTCTGTTTTCTTTAGCTAGTTCCACAAATGGGGATCACAAGTCTAGAAGCTGTGAGGGATGATTCTAGCATGTTATTTATATATTTCCTTTCTGTCAATACACTCAGACAATTTACAATCCATAATAATGCCTTGCAGTATAAGAACGAAAAGCCATCAAACAGAAAAGTGGAAAAGGGAGGTAATAGATACCAACTTTTACATCATGTTAACATAATGGCTAGGTAGAATGTGGGAGGACATTCTGGAATAGGCACTATATGCCAGTTGGTCATAGCCAGGCCCATGGAATGGGCTTTGCTATCTTGGCAGTCCCCCAAGTACGAGGTATGTCTATTAAATAACAAGACTGTGTTTCTACTTTTCAGACAAATCAGGGAGAACTGATTGTGAACGCTTGAGTGGTGACCTTGAACATGTCTGAACCTGCATGACAAACATCAACACTCTCGGCCATTCAGTTAATTGTTGGTCGTTGTTTAAAGCAGCTGTGTTGTTATTGTCGGCCATTCAGTTAATTGTTAGTCATTGTTTAAAGCAGCTGTTGTGTGCCGGAAAAATGCTAAATTTAAAAGTCAAGCAACATGTCAATTTGAAATTTTTAGTAAAATTGAACAAAACACCAATGGAATCTTTTCAAATGGTTACTGAGGCCTATGGGGAAGACTGTATGGGTGCGTCTATACGATCATAAAAAAAAAATCAGTTTTGGGGGTAAAAAATACGAATAGGCTGTTGTTCGTATGCATACGAACCGCCCACACAATTTTTTACCCCCCTAAACTCCGTATGACTCCCTCTTCCCCAAACTGGCTGGAGCGAGCAAGCCAAGCGGTAGTTTTAAATCTCCCGCCGCTTTTTTGTTAAGGTTCCTGCTTTGCGGACAGTCGGTTTTACCTATTTACAATATAAAATAAAAATAAATAAACATATATTTCACAGACTTACCGGACTCTTGCTAGCCAGGAATCCAACATCGTGGGCGCTCCCAATTCCCCTCCGTGCTAGCCCCGCCCCCTCTACTCAGCCAGCCAATCAGATTACACAGCCTGTTCATATGTGTGCGAACGGACCATACAGACCTGTCAGCCATCCAAACAGCGTACGGATTTCTCATCGCGATCCACTTTCCCTCCCGAACGCCGCATGTGCGAATTTCAGGGTGAGAGCCCCCCCTCTTTTGGATGCGTGTGAATCCGAACGGCCGTGTGTACCGAAGCACGAACGTCTGCACGCTGTACGTATTATTTAAATCGTGTATACGGGACCTGTGTCTGGTGCACATGTGTTTGAGTGGCAGAAAAGAAGAAGGATGTGAGAATGTGGGAGATGATGAGTCCCCTGGACGATGTTCCACTTCAAGAACTGAAGAAATTGTGTGTGTGTGTGGGGGGGGGGAATCAGCCAGATTGTTCAAGAAGACCACTGACTCAGTGTCCGAATGATAGCTGAAGCCATGAACATTGACAAAGACACTGTGTGGAAAACTTTCCATGAGGATCTCAACATGAGAAAAGTTTGTGCCAATATGGTCCCTAGAGTTGTCACACCAGAGCAAAAAGAGTGCCGCAAGGAAATTTGTGCTGACATTCTGCAGCAAATTGAGGTGGAGTCAAACCTTTTTCAAAAAATCATCACTTCCAGTATAATCCTGAGACAAAACAACACTCAGTGCACTGGAAAACCACCATCATCACCAAGAATGAAAAAAGCACGTCAAAGCAAGTCCACATTGAAAGCCATGCTCATTGGTTGTTGTTGTTGTTGTTTTTACATCAAGGGCAAAATTTTGGCAGAATGGGTTCCAGAAGGCAGAAGAGTGAACCAGCATTATTATAAGGAAGTTTTTACAAAGCTGAGAGAAAGAGTCGGGGTGGGGGGAAGGCTAGAACTGTGGAAAAATGGTTTCATTCTTCATCAAGACAATGCACCTGCTCATATAACACTTTCTGTCAAGCAGTGTTTGGCCAATAAATGCATTACTACACTTGAATATCCTCCTTATTCACCAGATTTGGCACCATGCAACTTTTTTCTTTTCCCTAAAGTGAAATTGGTGCTTAAAGGAACACGTTTTGAGTCTGTTGATGCAGTAAAGGAGAAAATGGCAGATGTGTTGAAATAGCTGACAGAAACTGAACTGCTCCACACCTTCAACCAGTGGAAAACAAGATTGCATCGGTGTGTGAGTATGAATGGGGGGGTATATTGAAGGGGACAAGCATTAGATTTGTAATACATATAAAGATAGAAACACAGTCTTGTTATTTAATAGACAGACCTCGCATGTATTTTGTATTTGATGGTATTACATTTGTGTTACATTTAAATTTTTGTTTGTGATGATTCTCTCTCTTTCTCTCTTTCTGTTCTCTTCTTTGGTGTGTCTTACTTTTTTGAACCATTTCCCTCTTTGTTTTTATTTCTCTGTGTGTGGGTGAGTGGGTGTGGGTGGGTGTATTACAAGAGCAGGAGGCAAATCTTCACTAATTAAATTTAAAAAATGAAGCATTGATATTGATTACTGTAGTTTCATCCCTATTTTGAAAAGACCACCATAATAGGAGCAATGGCGTTCAGATAGCTCATCTGATTTCCCTTGACATCTGGTTTCTCACTTAACTATTGTGTTATATGAGAATTTTTAAACATAAGCTTCCTGTATTTAACTGAATAAGGAGCATGTTACAGATCTCCTCCATAAGCAGATATAGGACACATCCCTTCTGTATCCTCTGCAGAAGAGCGAATTTTAACCAAATGACCAATGTAGAAATTGTTGAGGAAGTTTTGCTGGAACATCCAATTAATAAATGTGCACCAATCCATCACTAAAGCCTAATCCCTCCAGCTTCACTTCCCCAATCGTGCTTGGGTCTAACCACATCTGATTCTCAGTGATTATATCTCTAGTTTCTGTGTCTGTTTTTGAGTTGCTTCAAATATGACTCACAAATTGTCATATGAGTCATCATTATGTTGATCTGTACTGAGGTTGTTCAGTTCGTTGTTCACATAAAATGCCTGCTAATGTTGTCAAGGAATGCTACTGAAAGTGGTGGTCTCTGGACTGGTTTCAGTCCCTGAGCCATTGGCTGTCACCCCCTGGCAAGTTTCCAAGAAACAATTGTAGCCAATGGTCACTAATATGGTGTCTGTCCTTGGCACATTGGGCAGGGGCGGGGGAGAATTGCTGGTTCCTCACATCACATAGCTTGAGAAGCATAGATAAATGTTTTATCTTGTTTGGGCACCATACAGTTGGGGAACTGAGGAGAGATGGAATATGGGTAAAAAGGTATACAATGGGCCCTTGATATCCCCTAGGGTTTGGTTCCAGTACCTTACGTGGATACCAAAATCTGTGGATGCTCAAGTCCCATTATATACAATGGCATAGTAAAATGGTGTCTGTTTTATAAAATGGCAAGATCAAGGTTTGCTTTTTGGATTTTTAAAAATGTTTTCAAGCTGTAGATGGTAGAATCCGTGGATACAAAATCTGTGGATACAGAGGGCCGACTAGTTATTTGGTGGAAAGTTGGAGAAGGGAAGAACCAAATATTTTGGAATACAAGTTTTTCTATTTTATTGTTACAATTTTTAGAAAAATATGAAAATTTTTAAAAAGAGCAGTAAGACTTTTAATGAAGAACGTGGTATCAATCTTACAAACATCACCATTTTTTGAATCAGTGTGTTGATTTGGATTCTGGAAACTTTCATAAAAGTAACAAAGGCTACAAGGAAACATGAAAAATGTCTTTCTCATTGGTAGTATTTATTGGTGGAAGCTTTTGATTCCTATACAGTGCCTCTTGCATTTCATTACACAGTTGTAAAATAAGATTTATAGATCGAAATAAATATATATGGTCTTCAGCCAGAGCACTTGCTTTCACTGCATAAATGCATTTTCCCAGGAAAACAGAGATTTACATGAATGAGAGTTACAAATCTGAATTTTGCTTAAGCTTTTCCATAAAAACAAGTCATGAGACCTTTATTCTTGAAACAAAGGTAAAATGGATGTGGCATTTGGCCATGGCTCATAGAATGATGTGAGTATCTGTTAGGCACCAGGATTGGAAAGGCATTTGCTGGCATTTGCCTCCATTGCCTAAGGTGCAGCTATTCATGAAAGGAAAAGACCCTGTTCCAACCTGGAATCAGGCTAATCCAATTCTGGAAACAAAGCACAGCACTAGAAGCACTACCTTTTGGTGTGTGGTGGCAGTGGTGGATTCCTCACAAGTACTGTGCTTATCTGTAATATGCAGCAAAGTTGCATAGTACTATATGAATGTAGTTTGTGCCCTATGTGCTCGTACAACATACCCATGCATGTTTCTTGTGTGTGTTCATGCACATGATTTGCTCCTTAGCCTCACATTCCATAACATTTAGAAGCCCATGTAGTGTAGCAGAAAATCCTATCTGTTTGACAGCACTAATATATTATTAGCTTAGTATTATCCTCAGGAGGTATAATGAACTCTAGCAAAACTGTGTTTTGAGTGAAGGATGTGTTTAAAGGGAGAAGAAATAACAGATGAATAAACATAGTACAGCAGTCTTAAGACTGTATTGGGTATTTTCTGGCCTCACCACCCTTATCATAACACTGGCAAAGTCATGTGACATTTTCATAACATTGACAACATTGCAGGGCCTATGCATAGAAAAGACTGTGGGACTCTGGGGTGATACACTTTCCTTATTTCCATCATCTGATACAGGCATATTGATTATGGACATGAAACATGGGGGGAAACCTAGGCATCTAGAGCCTTGCATGACTAAGGTTCCAGCAGCCATGGATGTCTGCCCATTTAGAGACTACAGATACTCACACTATGTGCATGCATGTAAATGCGTGTGATGAGAAAGCAGTCCTATCTTGGAGGTTGGAGCAGAGCTTGGAGAAATTACTTTTTGGACTACAGCTTTCAGAATTTTCCAGCTAACATGATCACTAATCATGATTGCTGTCAGATTCTGGGAGTTACGATCCAAAAAAGTAACAGTTCTAAGCTTTGGGTGAGACCTGCACATTGGTCCCTGGCTCATTGCTATGTGTGTACCCCTTTAAGCATTTAAATGTAAAGAGGGTTCTTTTCTCTATAGGAACTTGGCATATACCCTAAATAATGCATTCAATGTGGTTTAGCACCTATACAATTTTAGGAAATCTGAACAAACTGCCTCTATCGGGAAATCACTGAGGAATCTCTGGAAGGTAAGCTTCTAATGAAACTCTGGTTTCCCTGGAACATAGTTTGAAAACCACTAGAGTAAAAGGAAAGCAATACTGAACATGAGTGAGCTGATTTAGATGTAAGGCTCCTTATTTAATGTCATTATTTATTAATTTGGGAACAAGCATTGAGCCAGAACACTGTTCCTCACTCTTCACATTACATACCATTTTCAGCGTGCTAATCTGACCTCTTTAAATCACAGTTGCACATTGTGTCTGGACAGGGAAAGGGAGACTCAATCTCAATTTATTGCTCAGGATCCTAAACCAATATCAACCATGGTTTGGAATGTAAAAGGAAATTGTGTTTTAAAGAGACCAGGATCACAGCACCAGTGTTACTACAGAAGGAAATTGTCACCAGCTTCCAAACATGCTGGTATTATTATATCTGCCTTACAGTATTGGAGCTATCTAGTAAAGTTAGAAGTCGGAGTTCAGACTAATCTAAAATATTATAGATAATGAGGAGGTTAGTGAGGTTGTTGAAATTGGATTGTTCTTTTAGAGTCTTTATGTAATTTGGATCTTGCTGCCTTTGTTGTCCCAAAAGATGAAAGTTAACAAGGGGCACAGTCTTGTCACCTCTTTTGTAAATGGCTAAAAGGGCCCAGTGAAAGGGCAGCTATTCTGCCAGATAAAGAACTGCTAATTAAGACCCTGGGCTAAGTTTTTCATTCTGCCCTCTTCTTCTTTTGCCAGGATTTAGACAGCAAAATGGCTTGTTTCCTGAGGCCCATCCTGACTGAGTTTGGATAATTACTGTCTAATGAGGGCACAAATTGTATCTGGGATGGTGAAGGGAAACAGTCTTGAGATACACCATAAGCATTCTATTCTTTCCAATGGAGTGTTCTGGGGGGCAGATTTCAGGTGATCAATTGATGTGATGTTCAGCAGTGACAAAACATGCAAGGAGGATCCCTATGTGCATATACCTTCTGCAATGACTAGTTAGTTTCCCATTCTCTGGTTGTCCTGACAGCTTGTAATCAGGGTAGGACTAAATCATAAAAATATTTTTACCAAACATGTGTAATTGTATTAGATGGACTCCTCAAATTGGTTGTGGTTACATGGTGGTGGGGAGAGTATTGGTGTTGACCGGTTCACCATTCTCAGAGAGTAAGTTGAGACCTAAAGAAGACTTCTCTGTCCGCAGTCTGGCAATAAAAGTCTATATTTTGTCACATGGGGTAGCTGGAGGCAAAATGCCTACTTATCTTTCCCTTTCCCACAACAGGCATTTGTCTCCTGCCCTGACTGATCATGATGGTGGGAGCAATCAATGTTAATATTGTCTAGTTTCTCACAGGTCTTTGATCCCTTCAGCCATCATGGCATGGATCTGTATGGTAAAGCTCCTCTCATTTCCCCATTGGTTGCTGTTGTTATTTTGCTGTCTTGTCGGCTTCAAGTTATGGCAGTTGTATGAATGGGAGACCCAGTTATCAACAGCCCTCCTCAGGTGTTGCAAACTCAAGGCCAAGGCTTTCTTTATTGCATCAAAAATACATTTTTCCATAGCTCTGTCTGTATTCTGGGCAGTCTCTACTCTTTAACTCGTGTCTGCTGCCATTTTATCTTTTCTTCCTGCTTTGCGTATCTCTTTCCATCCCTTATTATGGCTGAGCCAAAGTTCATATTTACTGTAGATTCACAGCTTCATGGTTTTATGTCCTACTTCCTTCTTTAAAGCTAGTTCAGCCTGAGGATTTGCAGTGAGGCTTACTTGGGGACTTGTGTGTTCACTGTGGGTTTTACTTAGGTGTCAAAGGTAGTCTACTAAGCACACAAAACTTGCTGGTTGTGCTCTGAATGCACTCTGCTAGAGGCTCAACTCTCTGCCTGCTGCATCTCTAAATGTATGTTCTGGTTTACTGATGTCTGCATGCCTGTTTGTTTCTCACTGTCAGTCTAAGCAGGAATTAATATAAAAACCTGGGAAATGTGCATAAAAGCTATGTTGAATTGAATGTGAAAACTCATCTGGCTGCAGGGCAGTCTTTTTACAAAATGGACTACATGTAGCATTTAAACAATGCTGTGCAGAGGAAAGAGAAGCATGATTTGAGCATTCATTTCCATCTGCCATTCTCATGATGTCTTAGCCTTTCTCTTCCTGTTGGCCATTTTAGGCTGATTTGATGCTTCCTTTTGAATTGCCTAGATCACTAAGGACTAGTTACTTTCCCCCAAGACCAACGTCCAGTTTTAGTTCTCATAACCTTTTCCAGAATGAGAATAGATTTGCAATACCTAAACAGTAGAGCCTAAATACCCCAAAGACACTAGATCCCATCTGATCTTGGAAGCTAAGCAGGGTCTGGTTAATACCTGGATGGGAGACCGCCAATGAATACCAGGTGCTATGGGCTGTATTTCAGAGGAAGGAACTGGCAAAACCACCTCTGAATATTCCCCTGCCTAAGAAAACCCTATGAAATTCATGGGTTCACCATAAGGCAGCGCCGTGCACGTGCGCACACACACACACAGACCTATACATTATCAGCCAGAAACTATTTGAATGTCTGGTATTATGTCTTTCAAATGCAAATCCCTAGTCCTGGCAGTTTCTGCAAGCTATCTTCTGGGGTCAACAGCTGACAGATTTTATCTAGACCTTTGTTTCTAATTGTGATTTCCTGCCTGTGATACTTTCATGTTAACATTAATATTTGCTCAGGTGTCTCTTTAGTTAAATATGTTAAGGCAGTCAGAAAGGCTGGATTAGATCCCTACTGTGTAACCAATCTCATATTCCCCCCCCACACACACCCTGCCAACTGAGAGAGTTAGCTCATTGCCATTTTTCACAGCCTAGCATGACAAAAAGGTTTGATGTGAGTGAGAATTTTGGTGGGGCAGTGGGGATGGAAGCCTTCCCCTCCCACCTAGACTGTGGGTGAGGAGGAACCTCAGCTTCTAGAATGAGAACATAGCTTTGCATACCCTTTAGATTAAAGTGCTTGTTCCTTAATGCAAAGGACAGCATTTGTTTTGATGCTTTCTTTGATTTTTGGTAATTACCCGTATATTCCGGTGTATAAGATGCCTGGGCGTATAAGATGACCCCCACCCAATTTTTAAGTTAAAATATAGAGTTTGGGATATACTCGCTGTATAAGACTACCCCCAACCACCCACCCTCCCTAAAGCCCCATCTCAGACTCCGAAAGGACAGGAGCTGGCTAGTGGGAGGGGTGGCTGGCTGGGGGGGGAGCTTTCTAGTCAGCTCCTGTCCTTCCCCAGTCTGAGATGGGGCTGGCAGCCCCATCTCGGACTTGAGAGGGACAGCAGCTGGCTAGAAAGCTTCCTAGCTACCTCAGAGGTTTGGCTAGCTGGGGGGGAGGGGAGCGCTCCCACCCAAACCTCTGCATTTTTACAAGCGCTTCTCATGAGGAGCCCTTGTAAAAGTGCAGATGTTTGGCTGGGAACACTCCCCACTGCAGCCAGCCAAAGAAACCTCAAAGTTCCCCCTGCTTGGCCAGGGGTAACTCGGATGTTTCTTTGGTTGGCTGGCTGGCTGGCTGGGAACGCTCTCTCTCTCCCCCCCCCCCCCACAGCTAGCCAAACCTCTGAGGTGGATAGGAAGCTTCCTAGCCAGCTCCCACCCTTCCCGAGTCCGGGATGGGGCTAGAAGCCCCATCTCGGACTGGGGAAAGACGGGAGCTGGCTAGGAAGCTTCCCTGCCTCAGCCAGCCACCCTGCAAAGCAAGGGGAACTCGAAGGTTTCTTTGGCTGGCTGGCTAGGGGGAGTGTTCCCAGCCAAACCTCTGCACTTTTACAAGGACTCCTCATGAGGAGTGCTTGTAAAAGCGCAGAGGTGTGGCTGGGAACATTCTCCCCCCCCCCTCCCCAACCAGCCAAACCTCTGAGGTGGCTTGGAAGCTTCCTAACCAGCTCCTGTCCTTTCCGAGTCTCAGACTGGGAAGGACGGGAGCTGGCTAGGAAGCTTCCCCGCCCCAGCCAGCCACCTTGCAACTCTGGAGGTTTCTTTGGCTGTCTGGCTGGGGGAAATGTTCCCAGCCAAACCTCTGCGCTTTTACAAGGTCGCGAGGAGCCCTTGTAAAAGCGCAGAGGTTTGGCTGGGAAGGCAGAGGAGAGGGGGCGAATGTACCATACACGCTTTGCCTCACACACCCCCGCCCAATCTACTGCGTCTTTGCTCCCTTTGCAAACTGTATACCCGGCATATAAGACAGACAGTATACCCGGCGTATAAGACGACCCCCAACTTTTGGGGATATTTTCCAGGGTTCAAACGTCATCTTATATACCAGAATATATGGTATCTTTGTTCCTTTAAATATTTCTGTCTGTCAACTGTTCTGTTTAAGAGAGAGCTACTCTTTCCCCTTGAGATACACACAGAGAGGGAGGGAGGGGGAAGTCTGTTTACATATACATATACCTATATGTATTGAAGGAATTTCAAGCCCATCAGAGGTCATGGAATAGAAAAGACATAACATTGTCTGTAGGATCAGGTGCTTTCTGAAAACTTTTCAGAGAATGTTCAGATTTACCCAGTGTTTTGGGGGTGGCTGTAGCATAACCCACACACTGAGTGAGATTCCTTAGAAGGCACAAAGATAGTTCCAGGATATGAAATATGACAATCCATTTTGTAAAAAAAGAGCCCTAGGAACTGTGCATGAGTTGAAGCCTTAGAAATGTGATGCTCTTCTACTTTGGAAGATTGAAGTTCGTTATTTTCTTCTGTCTGGTTTTGTGGAAAAGTTACTGAGTACTACTATTCTAACCTGTGACCTCTTCTGCACTCAGGGGAGCTGGGGGAAGCTTTCATGCCACACTGAATGCAGACTTAATGTGATCAGTGTCACTGCCTTGGCATTACTTAATCATCTCTGCTGGTGTGTCTTAATTGGGATGCAAAATTGTGCAATTAACTCTGCCCTAGCAGATCTACAGAAGTTTCCCAGCTATGGTAAGGTGTGTGTGTGTGTCTGTGTGGAGATAGAAGGGCACAGCAGATGTCCCACAATTCACATGGCCAGAGGGGTGACCAATTGTTGAAACTCCTGGTGGGTTGTGCCTTTGGATGGGAAGTGACATTGGTGTCCCTGTCTATCAATGCTAACCTTCCCTGCCTCCTCCATCACCCCTTGAGCTAAAAGGCAGTCCTTCAGCACATTTCATGACCTGCTTCAGCAGTGCCAGTTCAGTAGCCTGACAGCTGTCCTGCTGGGTTAACAACAAGTTTCATTAGTGCCCTGCCAGCCTGTAGAATGACTTGGCCTCATGCCCTCTTCAGATTGTTCCCTTCCTTGCCTGTCCCCCTCCATTAGTGCAGCCTTGCAAATAACTGCTCAGAATATGGTGGCCCACCTCCTGTTCTGCACACCCATGCCACTACTTTTCTTCTTGCCTGTTGTATGTTGCTATACACAACCAGCTACTTTCCCGTGTCTCAGCGAGGCTATCACAGTTCCTGGATGAGGCCGTACACCACCCAGGACTGCTGGCACTAGAGACAATTTAACAAAGAAATAGTGTTGTATGAAGCTCCATCCTCAGCCCTTTCTTTCTCTACCATTGCTTATGGACAAGCACCTCTAAAAGGAGAAATTAAAAAGCCACACATGCGGCCACTGTAGTATAGCCCCTTTACTTTTCCCTAAGACCAATGTCCAGTTTTAGTTGCTTGTCACTTTTTTTCAGAATGAGAATAGGCTTGCAGTGCCTACACATTAGGGCCTAAATACCTTAAAGGCACCAGATCTTGTCTGACCTTGGAAGCTAAGCAGGGTCAGCCCTGGTTATTACTTGGATGGGATACCACCA
The DNA here is from genome assembly GCA_030847615.1 of Gambelia wislizenii. Taxonomy (NCBI): domain Eukaryota; kingdom Metazoa; phylum Chordata; class Lepidosauria; order Squamata; family Crotaphytidae; genus Gambelia; species Gambelia wislizenii. The sequence continues at coordinate 345,714,658 of JAUMIR010000001.1, forward strand.
ATTAATATCAGATGCTGTAGGCTATATCTCAGAGGAAGGAACTGGCAAAACCACCTCTGAGTATTCCTTGCCTAAGGAAACCCTGTGAACTTCATGGTGTTACCATAAGTTGACACGCAACTTGGAGGCACATACATACAGAGTTAAGCAAAGCAGCCCAGTAGAAGCTTGAATGCAGCTTGGATTTTGTCTTTCTTCTGGTGGCTTCCATGTCAGTAGGGCAGTGATTTTAGTCTGAAGTTAACTAAGGTATCAAGTGAATAAGCTCAGCACCTTGGATAGCTCTTTCAAGACTGAACAGATTCACTGACATGACCCACTGGCACTGACTGAGGCACCAGCCAGCCACCTGTGCTTCCTTCTAGCCTTAAGGATTCAGTAGCAATTGGGGAGTGGGGAGAAATATATATCTTATTTTATCTTACCACAACATGCATAAACACCAGGTAGCATAATGGTGTCTGCCAATGTGGCTTTTAGCATCTTACAGACTAACAGTTTTATTGTGGCAAATGCCTTTGTGGACTAAAACCCACTTCAAAAAGGTAAACAGTGGGGCCAAAACTACATGAAAAGCAAGAGGTAAGGTCTGTAGTATTTTTACACAAAACTCTCTATATGAGATATGTAGACAAAGATTACAGGGCAAAATTTCTAACTAGATGCTGATAGAGTTGAAATTTTATTACCTGTCTTTTATTGCCCTTTGTCTCTGGTCCCCACATGACCAAGAAGGGGAGTGGTCTTTGCCTGTATTGAAATCCCTCCAGAACAACTAAACTACAACAGAACAAAATCTGATACTCTACCACCATCACATTTCTTCTCCTGTATGGTTTTTAATCATCTTATCTGTGATGAAGAAGCCGGTGGAGCTTCAAAAGCTTATATGATTTATTTTATGCATTTCGGTTGGCCAATAAAGTTATCACTCTTTTGTGGATTGGTTGTTGTATATTCAAAGTAAGTGACCCTTCACAGTAGCAACAATTGACAATACCAGTATTTCCTTAGATTTGCTTTTTTAATTTGACATTTATAGTGAGAAGGCAACCACTAGGTTCAGTTGAATCTAATGTGAATAAAATAACATTTGCTTATAACGTCTAGTCATAAATTTTGCCCTGAAATCTCCCCTGTCCCTCCATAAATAGTGGTCTTTAGCAGATTGCCTTTGAAGGATGAAGTTTCCCCCAATGGATTCTGAATGTTGTTACTGTTGATGTCTGATTTCTTTTGCATGAAGACTGATTTGTTTATCTTGAGCAGAAAGTAGAAAGATATTATTGGCAGGTGATGACATACGTTAGAAGCCAAGGAAGTGAATGAACCCCCCATGGGTGATGTTATTAAATCTTGTAATAGTGTTGTTGCTTGAATAACTGTGGGGATGGAGCTGGCATCAGGGTTTACTATAGGCCTGATTCCTGTTTTTGTTGCTACCAGGTGGTATTGGTAAGTCCTGGATTGTTTCTAAGTGTGGATGGAAAAGTTACTTTTTGGATTATAACTCCCAGAATTCCTCATAGCCAGTAGCCATGCTAGGTGTGGGATTCTGTGAATTGTTATCCAAAAAAGTAATACAGTAAAACTTTATATATATATATATATATATATATATATATATATAATCTTGATTTTGCCATTTTATATAAGGGACACCATTTTACTATGCCATTCTATATGATGGGACTTGCATGCCCACGGATTCTGGTATCCACAGGGGGTCCTGGAACCAAACCCCAGTGGATACCAAGGGCCCACTTTACTTATCATGCCATGGAATAGGCCTCTCACCCCAGCCTGTGAGACAATAGCATCATTGTTGTGGGGTATAGTCAGAAAACTCCTTGTTTCCTTCTACAGCATCCAGCTATAGCCACTGTAACATGTTGCCATGTCTATAGCATATCCTGGATACCTGGAGAGTGAAACATCTCACTCACACATCTTTTCCTCTGCGTATTTATATGGGTATCTGCCCAATTGAGGATGTGCATCTAATGCAATTCGTCCATGAAACACAGAGCTCAGGGAAGTTATTGTTTGAACTACAACTCCCAGAATCCCCCTGCAAGCATGGCCACTGGCCGTGATACCTGGGGAAGTCTGTAAATTGTTATTTTTAAAAAAAAAAAATCTTCCAGGCTTATCAGCAAAACCTTATGTGCTGATGTAAATATATATTATATGAGCCTTTCATGTGGTAAGCTTTTGTGTGCTAGTCTGGCCATCCTACTCTGCATAAGTTCTGACTATGTTGACAGAAACAACTTTGGTCTGAAATAGAAAGGAACAGGGGATGCCTGCTCCAATCCACTGGCTTCATTTATTGTTGGAGAAGCATTACATCCTGCTGGATAAATCTTGATCCAAACCAAATTACTAAATGAGTGGCTACAAAGAAGGCGGCACATCTGATGCATTAAGGTGCTTGAACACACACTGGATGGCGTGTCTCACTGAACAAAGCAAGCACATTAATCTTCATAGTAGCAATGCTTATGATGCCAGTGAGGAATGGAATGACAAGCTTTAAATTAAGACAAAGAGGCCAACAGCATAGGAGGGTTGTGTGCTTTGTGCACAGATATCAAGTTATGCCACAAACCAACATGAGAAAATTCTGTGCTTAGAATGAAATTATGCTATGCATGCATGTATGCTGCTGTATTCTGCATCTAAGATGGGAATTGTGAAGACTTAATTTCTAGTTTTTAATGTTTGGCAAGGACTGTAGGAGTGGAAAGTGGGAATGGCGGGGAAGAGTCTCACCAACTGGGGTTAGGACACCAGCAGAAAACAGGAATAAAAGCTGTGGGAAAGATAGCATGAAAGGAACAGGGCCAGATGCTTGGTTTGCAGCAATCATGCAAATGGTTGCCTTGGCTTATGGTCTGTCTAATATAGTGGTGAGACAGTTTTGCCCCTGGAGTGAGAATGGAGGCCGACTTTGTAACAAATTCTCACAGCAAGTTGTGGCCTCAGGGGTCTGAGGGGCACTAGTAACTAAGAGAGTGTGTAGTATATTTGCTTCATGCCTCCCAAATCCAGGTTCTGATCCAAGCAAATTTGAGTCCTCTGCTCTGGATATATTTGAAAAATCACCCATGTGCAGTAATGGGCATGTAGTGTAAAGCTTCACAGATTGGATACTTGATTTTGAACGTAATGTTTTTTTGTTTTTTTTTTAAATGGGAATAGCAGTGGGTGCTGCTTAACCTGCATTATATCTCCATGCTGGGTGGAGCTTCACCAGTTGGATTTTTGCTAGAGCAGGAGTAAAGAAACCTTCCTTTCAGTCAAGAGCTCATTATACGGGGGATAGTCTTGGAGGCTGTATACTGGTGGTGGGTGAGGTCAAATCCAACAGTAGGTGGGGCTAGCCTCAAAATGTATGGGACCATCTGCCATGTTGCTCTTTTATCCCCCTATTTTCTTCTGTCCCCTTTCTGCTGTTTTTCTCCTTCTGCATGCCCAGTTGGGAAGAGAGCCAGTTGCTCTTACCAAAGGTATAAAAGGATTGCTTACAGAGGGCCTTTGAATTTAGGCTGAAGGCCTTGTTTTGCTCACTTTCACACTATGGCAGATATTGGAATTGTGGTGCTCCAGATATTATTAGACTGCAACTCCCAGCATCCCTCAGCATTGTCTGTATTGGTTAGGTCTGCTGGAAGAAGCAGTCCAATGACATTTCATGAAAAACATGATTTCTGCCCCTGTGGGATGCTGAGCTGCCATTGACGTTTTAGGCAGTGGCTGAGCAGAAAATCAGGAGGAGCTGTGATCGAAGACATATCAGTATTAGTTCCTCCATCAGACATGCGCTGTCTTCTTCATTACTGATTGGCAAAGCAGAACCTAGGGGAAAGAGTCAACAAAGCTGTCAATCACTGACAACGTGGTGGCAAGGCTGTTTTCTTGTGTGCATAATAAATCCAGGCGAGCCCAGACAAGACAATTGGTGCCTCATATCAATGGACACAAAATATCAGGTGGCCTCAGCAGGAGCCTCAGTTCCATTTCCCTTACAAATCAGGCAGCATTAGTGATGGAAGAGAGGCCTGCTCTTTCCTGCCTTTTGTTGTAAACATATTAGGTGTGGGGAATACTATACTTACTAAAAAGCAGTGGCTCACTACAAAGGAAGGGGGGGGGGAGTTCTTCTGGGAGCCAGGAACTGACCCATTGCTTTATTGTTGATTATGAGTGAAACTTGACAGTCATGGTGTGTGTTCTAAAATGAAAATTTAACACAAAGACCAGGAATTATTAAGGAAAATAGCAAACATTCCAATTTGGTTCACTTAACCTTCCAGAGGACAAAATCCATAATCTTTTAAAATGCAAATAGCATCAGATTATCATAAAGTAAGTTGATTCTGCCCCTTCCTCCTTTCCCTGACTAGGGGGGAAAATAGCAGTTTTGCTGAATAGCTAAAAGAGTAGGTGACCAAACTGAGGCAATTTTTTTGCCTCCCGCCTTTATTTATTTATTTCAAAAAAACAAGGTTCAGCAGGGGATTGCTGCTATCTGTTTTTAATGTGATTGCAATTTAATTTGCATCAGCTTTGTGGAAACTGTTCTGGTTTTCTGTTGTGAAAACCTATACAAGTTTCCAGGGACAATCAAATCTGGCAGCCATCACAGTCTTCACTCTTTATTTTAAGACACAGTTCAGGGTGTGTTTCTTAATACGATAGTATGAACAGGAAAGGAGCTGGATTCAAATGCCCATGACTGATCCATGAAGGAAATCAGATTCTTTTCTAATCCCCCAAACTGCAGAATTGCTAGCCAGTGAGGATTCCATCCTTCTGGCCTTGTGCCTGAACAGCAAGATGTAAAGCGGGGAGGGCAGGATGTGTGTGTGTTTACTTGTTTCCCTTATTGTCTTTCTGTACTCTGCAAAATGAGTTTTAAAAACAAGTAAGCAATAATAAAGCACAAAAGAGGGTATGTGTGGTGGTTGTGGAGGGAGACATCTTCAGGGACGGTGCTTCTTTAAATACATGTAAAAAGAAGCATTGGATGATGCTCTTCACAAAGGAAAGACAGTCAGCTGAGAACAGACTGAGAGCAGCATGCGATCATTGTCTGAATGCACATATGTTGAACCTCCCAATGAGAAGAAGGCTAAAGATTTTGACAGTCAGGATTTCAGGGACTAGAGGGTACGGCTTTGATGAGTGTGTTGTTGTTGTTGTTGTTGTTGTTGTATGCCTTCAAGCTATTTCCAACTTATAGTGACCCTAAGGCAGGGTTTTCTTGGCACATTTGTTCAGGGAGAAGGGTTGCCTTTGCCTTCCTCTGAGGCTGAGAGGGTGTGGCTTGTCCAAGGTCACCCAGTAGGTTTCTATTGCTGAGTGGGGAATCAAACTCTGGTCTCCAGAGTCATAGTCTTTAACTTTTACTTTAACCACTATACCACACTGGGGGCAAAATTATATGATCCTCCAGATGTTGTTGAATGACAAATCCTAGCAGCCCTAGCCAGCAGAGCTCATGGTGAGGAGTGCTGGGAGTTTTAGTTCAGTGTTATCTGTAGGGCCACACAGATCCCATCCCTGTTCTAGAGCCTTTTTGTCCTCAGTCTTATGAGTCTTCCCTCCTTCTGTTTCTCTGAGTCCATGGAATAGTGATTACGTTAATGACATCATCATCCTCATCATTTCTAAAGTCTTCAAATCAGACTCTTAAAAATTATGTTAAATAAATTAAGCAAAAGAAATAGATGACTGCAAACTTGTTGAAATTGCTTTAACTTACAGTGTAAGCCACTGTGGGTCCTATATTGTGAGAAAAGCAGGATATAGATAAAATAAATAAATAAATATGTGTTGTTGTTGTTGTTGTTGTTGTTGTCATCTTTTATTTCTATAGCACCATCAATGTACATGGCGCTTTACAAGAAAAAGAACAACAAAACAGTTCCCTATCCTCAAGCTTGCAATCTAATGAAGACATGATACAAGAGGAAAGGAGATGGCGGTAGGGGAAGGGATGAAGTCTTCCATTCTCTTCTCTCCCTCCTTGGCCAGGGCGATGGCGGTTGGGATGGAGGGAGGGCCGTTCTGCTTCTGGGCCAAGGCAAGATGGAGCTCTGCCTGACTTCCCTTCTCTCCCTCTGCAGCCAGGGCAATGGCAATTGGGATGGAGGGAGGGCCATTCTACTTCTACCTGTATAGACTGTGTCAGATAATTTGGCTTAAATCACCAATATGTATAGCAATAACTTTGGAAGGAGAGTTTATTGCTATTGAATGTTAAGCTGCCACATGGGTAGAGCCAATAGAGTTGCCTCCTTACTGGATGTCACTGCTTTGGTTTTTCCAAGTTTAGACAAAAGTAAGTGCATTTAAATGGATTTTTCTAATAATACTCAGTGAGGTTCTTGGATTCTGTCTTTTGCAAATCACTTTACAATCCGTATTTCATTCATTTTACAACATCCCCTTGAAGTAGATCACTGCTACTACTCCTTTGTAAATGTAAGCTGGTTTGGGGAAAGTGTAGGCCACTTGCACCCCCCAAGGCCATTATTGAGTCCTCCACATCCCACCCCTTAATCCCCACCTTTTTGTGGGGTTAGTTTAGCCATGCCTTCAGGTGACTTCCCTTTGACTTCCTGCTTTTAAAAAGGACTCCCCTAGGTCTAAAGCAGACCAGCAAAGAGGCAAAAATGTAGCAAAATTGCCCCCTATTTTGGGCCATTTTTGACAGTTTAAAAATTTCAGGGGCATGCAGTATGTGTGTGCATGGGTGGGGTGGGGGTTGCAGCTGAACCTCTGATGGCTGCCAACCTTAATGTAGCACTGGGAGCTAAAAAAGTGTCCTAATAAAAACCCAACCAGTGAGTTCATAGCTGAACTGAGATTGTAACTCACACCTCCCAACTCCAAGCTGCCTCCTTCCACTGGCCTAAATCCAGTTGTTAGCCCCAATTAGAGCAGACCCACTATATAAATGGAATTTACACAAGTGCTGGCTTACTAAATTCAGTAGGTCTGCTCTTGTAGGGTAGGCCTTTGATAAATGGATGATGTTGCCCCCCCCCCGCCATGAAGTAGTGGTTGATCAGTTGAATAATTAACTGGACCTGTCTGCTTTTGGCTGATAGGCCCAGACATAGCAGCATGTTGAAGTCTAGAGCAGGTGGAAAGAGCACTTCTGTCTGTGATGGATAGCTTATCACATTCTTCCAGGCTGGGGGAAAAGGCAGCCTTTCTTGTCTGTCACTGTTAATACAAAAACTACTGGTGGCACTGGTGCTCTTTTCTAAAATCCTTTTAAAAGATATGTGGATTTAAGTGCTCCCCTGAGCAATGGTAGGGATTGCTAGTTGTCTTGTGTCTGTCATTGAGTGGGAGGCTAAAGTAGCTTGAACTCTTGCTTTTAAGAATAGTACAAATCAGAAAATGTATATCTAGATATTGCTTCATGCTTTTCTTACCTTTAGACCCAATCACTGTCTAGCTCCTGAGAGTTACACTTCACTTGGGTGAATTGAAGCAGTTGCTATACTGCTGAAAACTACAGTTCTGTGTCTGAAGGGTTTCTGAAATGTGTGGAATTGAAGGTTATTTCTGACTACAAAACAAAACAAAAAACATGATGCCTTTGGTCCTTTTCTGGACTTGGGCTCCATAGTGAGATGCCTGCAAGGGTACCAGGGTTGGAGCTTCGGGAGGAAATGGCTCATGAAATGAAAATGCCACTTGCTTTTATATGACAATGGGTTTAAAAGGGGAAGATGGATTCTTCTTACTCTGTAGTAAAATGGGTTTGTTGAGGATGGAAGTGCTGAGCATTTTCAGGATTTTTTAAAATAGGGGATAGCAGCTAATTTCAGAAAGATACTCCAAAATATTCATCAAAATGCCAGGATTCTGTGCAATGTGTATGAAAGGTTTCTCGGCATAATCTGGGAAACTTGAAATCTATTATTCAGGGGTGGGTGAGTATGGGTTTTCCCACTCACCTTTGGCAAATTAATGCTCATTGCACTAGGTTTTGCAAGCTACTTAGAGCTAAATATATAAGTTACCGCTTGATAGAATAGATACAGGTGGACAGAAATCCATACGTGGCATCAGATCTGACAGCATGTAGAATATTGCCTTACAGCGTTGTCCTATTGTGCTGTTCTTTGGAAGCTATAAAACTGGCTGCTGTCCAAAAGACTACTGATAAGATAGACCATTATTTGGCCACAGAAAATGCAGCCCACTGCTGCTGTTCATATAGCCATTTCTCAGATACCATTGTTCAGGAATGAGGGGGTGAAATGAAGATAGCAGGCACTGGTATAGCCAAGCCAGTGCCTCAGGCTTTGGGTTCCCTGGAGATGTGTTGCACGCTGTGTTAAACTTCTGCATCCCAACTCGTGGGGGTTGAGTTGCATTACTAATTAATAACACAGACACAGAGTAACCACAGTTCCTCAGACCTGAGGCTCAGCAAAGATCTAATAGTATGTAAAACCTTTAGCATCTCAATGATGGGTAAGAGAGAGAAATAAATTCCTTAATGTTTGTATGTTACAGCCTGTTTTCCAAAATATGTGCTACTGTCTTTTTCAGCTAGAGATGGCTTCAGGCAAAATACTTCTGTACTTTATTGATTTTGGAGAAATCAGAACAGGGTTAATTGCCTCTCCAGGAAGTGTCCAGGAGCAGCAGTTCAACAGTTTGACCTTCTAAATATGTTGTAGGTCCTTCCTGTACTGTTATCATCAGAATACATTTCCCCCCTAAATCAGAAGTGGATTCTGGCCACTTCTGGGTTGTTGTTGTTGTTTGGCAGTTCTTCAAAAGTCCCAAGAGCAGAAGATTGTCCCCTAGACCTACCCCTGTTGCACATCCCTGTTGTAGCACTGAAGAAGATCAGGACAGGATTATAGTGCAGTAGGACCCCTGTATCCACCGGGGATTGGTTCTCGGGGGGGCATAGATACTGTAAACTGTGGATAATAGTGAACGCCATTGAAAATAATGGGACTTCTGGTTTAAAGTATCATAGAGTTGCCTTGGAGGACCTAGAAAATGGCTAGATTTGACACATTATCTGGGAAGACTGGTAGGTGTGCTGTTTTGTATGCTGTGGATAATTGAATCAGTAGATATGGGGGTCCTACTGTATAATCTTTGTCACAAATCTGAACATTAAATGTCCATTCATTTAACACAGGACTCAGGAACTGGGTTTTATATCTACATCACAGTTGCCAAGATCTAAGTCCCAGTTTCTGAACCCAAAAGGGAGCTTTAGTTCCCACTGGGTACCTAAAGGTCAACATTAACTAGGAAGCACTTGCTTTATTGGGTATAAATGAATAGCTGCCATTCATTTCTCTCCTTTTAAACTTAGATGTGGAGCAAAGCAAAATGCTGGAGTCGGAGACACTGCTGTGGGGGCAGCACAGTCTCGGCCCTGGGTGGCCTCCACTGTCAGGAATTTCACTAGCCTCTAGGATAGGATAGATGGGATGGGAGTAAAATGTGCAGATTTGGCACTGATCCCTGCCCTGCTGCCATGTATGGGCCTACCCTCCACACTTTTCCCCTTGCCATAAACATAACATGGACCTATGAGGTTGTTTGAGAGATATTTTTTAAACCTCTGAGCACATCCCCTCACCCCAAATCTGGGATTAAAGAGAAAGTTTCATGAGTCAGACAGTCAAATTTCCACACCTACCCCTCTTCTTTTGGAAATTAAGTCCTGTACCTTCCTCATAAAAGCTCTTAATAGTTAAGATGCATGAAGATATTGGTGCTGGGCTTGTGCCAGTGACAGCCTTTGCTATTCTTTCTGTTCCCTGCACTGCTGAAGTTTTCTCCCATGTGGGCAATTGCTTTCCAAGCGGCTAACCACTTTTTCCATTTAAACCACTTCCCCCTGTGGAATTATTAATCATTGTTGAGGGAGTGAAGACAGAAAGGGAGGGAAATTGAGAAGAAAGGCAAAAGGGGCCGTGGATCTTGGACAATCCAGTACTTCACTGCAGTGGCAGTAGTTTCTGAAAAATGTGTTACTCTTGCTTCTGTGAGGGAAGTATACTTGGAGTTTCCCCCTGCTACTTGCTAAAATTCAGTCAGTGCCAACCCTATTATTAGACATAATGCTCATCTTGATTGTCATGAAAGGGCAGAAAAATCTATCATTGTTGTATTTTTACTTCTAAGGACAGATTTGTGTAGGAAATTCTGTCAAAATAATCTGACCAACCTTGGGTATTATGCACCATGTCTGGTGGGAGGGGGATCTGCTGTTTAGTTTCAGACAGCAAAATGTCTTGGACTGGCTGACCCTGGGACCCCTGGCAAGGAGGAGCTGGTTTGTGTGCATCCCAGTTGGCATAAGTGTGAATTTTACACGTGATTTACTATATCTTGGATTACAGTTGAATCAATATTCAGTATCTTATTTTTTTCCCCGATGCCCTTTCCCATTCTGTCCTCCATTTCAATTGTGAAGATTCCCTATGGGTTTTGAACTTTCTCTTAAAAGGCAAGCATTCATGATGAAGTTTGAAAAGTGTTTGGACCATAATTATTTTATCCTCCCCTATGCTGAGGTTTTTTTTTTAAAAAAACACCATAGTGTTCCACCTTTTAAAGTCATACAACCTCTTCTACCCACCCCACCTAGGGGAGATTCATAGCATATTTCTGAAGGAGAGGAATGAGATGAGTTAGCAGGGGGCTAACTGATATAGACAGTTACAGAAAGAAAGAAAGAAAGAAAGAAAGAAAGAAAGAAAGAAAGAAAGAAAGAAAGAGGATAAAGGAATTTAAGACTTAATTTCCTGTTCCTCTTATGCAGGTCTTGTTTGGTTGGTATTTCTGCTTCTGTCTCCTAGGAGATGGTGCTTGGTGGGGGAAAGAGACAGGGTTGCTCCAAGAATACCAATGACATCAGAGCCACATACTGTGGTTTGGTAGTGAAGTGGAACAGGTGTTGTATTGTGTGATGAGTATTCACTTCATTGTTATTTTCTATATCAGGGACAAGATAATCAGGGAGACCTAAGACTGAAACATAACTGGCAATTTCTCTGGCCCCATAAGATGTTTATCCTGTAGTAACTGCACCTACATGTATCAAGTTGACCCAGCCAAAGCAAAATGGAATCTTGACTCCGGACAACTGCTTTATTCCTTAATCAACATGGAAGTACTACTTGATTGTTACAAGGTTTTCAGCCCTGTATCATCTTACTTAATAATTTGAAGGTTTATAGCCAATGTCACAACTTGGGTCTTAATGTATCCCATTATACTCTCTGTCTCATTAGATTCTGCTCCCACCCCCATTGCTACATAACAGTGCTTAATTAAATACCTTGGCTTGAACATTGTACTCTATGAATGCATTTGAAAAACTGGATTGAAATTCACAAAAGCTTATAATGAAACAAAACAGTCTTAAAGGTGCCATTAGATTCCCCCTTTCATTTTCATACTGAAACAGACTACCATGGCTATCTCTCTTGAAAGAGTTTTAGGTATCATTCTCTAAGGCTAATGTTTTCATTTCAGGAAAAATGAATATTTGCAGTGCACAAGCAACAATATTTTGTAATATGATTTCCTGTGTCCAAAGCCCCTCTGCACAGCTCATTGCAGTGAGTTTTGTATGAAATATGATTATGTGTTGTTAATTTCTGCTGAAGAGCATCATAGTTGGCTTGTGGGGGCAATTAGCTAACACACATTGGAAACTGTTTAATGCAGTGTAGATGTGTAAATAGCTATTGCTTAAAACAATTTGTAAGCCGCTCTGATAGCCTTGTGGCTGAAGGAGCGGGGTATAAAAAAAAAAAAAGTACCACTTGTGGGTGGCGGCTGCTGCTGCTGCTGCTGTTGTTACTACTATTATTTTTCGAGTTATAAATTATTACACAGAATGTATGAGCTACTATTGCCTCAGTAGAATAATGGTACATTGATAAAAGAAAAGGTGTGGATATGTTTAACAAAATTCTGTAAGTGATGCTGCGGTGTCTCTTCCCACAGAAACCCTCAAATCAAGAGTAAAAAGCAGCAAACATTACTGAAGTTCCTCTGCCCTTTCCCATGCAGTAATGTGCTATGGTGTTTGTTACTTTGTGTGTTTTTTAAAGTTTTTAAAAACACAAACATTGCTCTCACATGCTCTGAGATGCCTCTTTCATTGCCTCAGAACAAAGCATGATGCTGCTAGTGCTGGAATGGATCTGACCTCAACGCTTCTACTTGCATGCTTCTCAGACCCTTCAATTCTTTATGATAACATTAGCACTCTTAAAAACTCTGTTCCAAGCATTTAAACATTAGCAAATTTCTGTTGAATTAAGTAATTATCATGATTCTGGTATATTGGTGCCTAATGCAGTTCAGGATGAAATAGTGAACAGACTAGTGAAAGATACATGCCCTTTCTCACTTGGAAGAATCTGGTTAATAGAGACAAAAGCCCCCTCCCCGCATTTCTTAGCTCTTCATTTGGATGAAGAATTAGTATTAGCTACAGAATCTAAAGTGTTGTGGAAAGGGATGGATTTTTAAAATAACTGTAAATAGATGAGAGTACAGAGTCTAAAGTGGTAGGGTGAAACGTTCCCAAGTGCAATGGAAAGATCATCAAAGGGTATGGGAGATATATTTCTTGGGGTCACACTGGGTGGAAATGTGGCATCCGGAATGCCCCATGGGAAGCTTTATTGCTTCCTGTGGGAAATAATCCTATATGACATTTATAAAATACAGCACTATGCCAGTATGTATCTTCTACTGTCAGCCTCCTGGAGGATGAACCATCATAAACATAAATCCATCTTCCCTATTTAGTTTCCCCCTAGCCCATGTCTGTTGTGACATTTGGAAGCTGTTTGCCAAATGAGATGAAAGCAAACTGAAGGAAATGGGGGCTTTTTTGAGCTAGAAAAGAACTAGGGAAATGTAATGGTGGGAAGAGGTTCTTTGTTTCCAAGAAAAACAAGGACATCAAAATTCCCAGATCCCTGGGCATCTGAATGTTTTTTTCATACACCTACCTCTTCAACCCTGCAAAAGACAAGTGCCTGCACATGTAACACTGGCACTTAGGAATCCCATATACCTAATAGTCAGCCATTAATAAATAGCCAGCTATAGCTATACTTCAGAAAAAGGAACTGACAAACCACCTTTGAGTATTCCTTGCTTAAGAAAACTCTGTGAAATTCATAGGGTTGCCATAAGTCAAGAGGTGACATGAAGGCATGCCTGTGCAGAGAGAGAGAGAGAGAGAGAGAGAGAATACAGTACATTGTTATTAGAAGAACTTTATGCGCTGGAACATGTAATTTAAATGGTGTGTGGGGGGGGAAAGGTATTTTTGTTTTTTTACCAAGTAGCCTTTTTTTGGGAACCACTACTCATAGTGTAGTGGTTTGTGCATTAGACTATGACGCTGAGGACCAGGATTCTAATCCCCATTCAGCCATGAAAAGGCACTGGGTGACCTTGGACAAGCCACATTCTCTCAGCCTCAGAGGAAGGCAATGGCAAACTTCTAAACAAAACTTGCTAAGAAAACCTTGTGATAGGTTCATCTTAAGATTGCCAGAAGTCAGAAATGACTTGAAGGCACACAACAACAACGACAACAACAACCTTTTTGCCCTGGTGTCCTTACTCTAATGGTCACGGCCCCTTGAAGTCGTCTCTATAACACTTAGTATACTATCTGAGTAAAGTGGTTTAGCTGTTTTTGCTGTCTGGTACATTCACAAAACACTGTGCCTGGCTCAATTTTATATTGGCAATTGGTGATTTTATATGTCTTTGCCACTATGTATTCTCTCCACAAAATGTTGGTCCTGTTCCCGGCCTTTCCTTCTCTCTCTTCACAGGACTAAGCTCAGCTTCTGTCTTTTCTCCTTCATTCTGATCAAGTCAAGATAGAGAGGGCATTTGATTAATGGGAACAGCATTTCTTGCAATTTCCCCCTGACATTCTGCTGAGGTTTGTTTCATAGCCTTAGTGCTCATCTGACACAATTTTAGGTATATATTTCATAAAGGAGGGAGAGTATGCATCAGTCAGCAGTGAATACATTTAAAAACCATTACTTTCTTATTGGAGGAGAAGATCATGTATATGTGTGCATGTGCGTGTGTGTGGTGTGATTGATTTGGCCATTGCTGAGTGTTATCAATCCATAGTTCCAGTATTTATAAGAAGTAAAATAAGATAATAATAAGTAAATAATATTTAGGAAGCCTTTGGCTGTCAGTCAACTATCTATAGCAGTTTAATATACTTCAGATAAAGGATACACTTTCAGTTGTTTTAGTGTGGATCCAATTTTGTTTGCTTACTAAGAAGAAACAATAAGGGAAAAACCTCTGGATCCATTTATAACATGTATTGAAATATAAAATAGAAAAATTTAACTGCAAAGTATAACAGGTTCATAGTAAGACATTTCTTGTTGTTATAAAGGACAGCATAACTGGAAGATTTTGGCATCTTAATAGCTTAACAGGAAATAGTATTTCCTAAACATTCCTTGATATCAAAGGTCTTCTCTGTTGTCATGCCAGCCATGTGGAATGGCTTCTCCATTGAGATTAGGTTGGCTGCCTGCGCTAGATGTTCCTGCTATCAATGAAAGACTTATCTCTTTACCCAGGCATTTCCCTATTTATTTTCATTCTTATTAACCTCACAGATTACTCTTGGATTTTTTGGGGGAGGGGGTTATCTTTAATAGATTTGTTGTTGTTTTTGTTAACTTGTTGGTTTTATTGCATTTGTTGTAAAGCAGTTTGAGACTTTTTAAAAAAGGAAAGTGGTTTAAAAATACTGTAAACAATAAACAACTTAGTCCTGGTAAGCGCAAAGGAGAGATCTCTACAAACCACATTTCCTGTTGACCTCTGAAGCATTGTTTCCCTGAGAGGCACACAGGACTTATGAGTTTCTAGATCAGGAATGGTCAATTTGTGGGTGCTGCGGTGTGTGTGTGTGTCATTGCTTGCCCTAGAACCCAGTGAGGTGGCATCACTTCTGCCATTGTCTGCTATTGGATTTGTTTTCACAGAGCTGGTAGCTAAACCACAACTATGCCTTGTTTTAAGGGTGAATTCTATTCCTGGGAGCTTCCAGGAAATATACTATCCCTTTAAAACAAGGAACACTCTTTCCCTCATATCTTATTTACCCATTAAAAATAGCTGTTGTTTTGCCACAGCTTTTATTTATTTATTTAAATCCCTCCTTTCTCCCTATGGTGGGACTCAAGGGGTCTCACAACATCTAAAAACAACACTAGCTAAAATATACAGGTCAATTAATAAGAATTAAAGGTGATTAAACCATTGTATAATTTATATTCCACATAAATAATAAAACATTTTAAAGCTCTATTAACCTCTCTAAGAAGGGAGTTCCAAAGTCTGGGAGTAGCCACCGAAAAGACCCTCTCCCTAGTTCCCACCAAACGAGCCTGAGAAAGTGGTGGGACAGAGAGAAGGGCCTCTCCAGTTTATCTTAATGTTCTGCTGGGTTAATACTGTACAGCAGCAGCAGCAGATTTGGTGATGGAAATGGCAGGATACTGGGGAGGGCTATGACAAAATATCTGGGTGGAGGATTTGTGAGTTGTCCACCCTTGTTCAGGATATTAGGAAGCTGCCTCATTGAAAAATCTGAATATGCTTGTATAGTCTTTGTGCTAATATTACCCCACAGCTAATATTATCCACTGTTCCATAAATTAGGTTCAAAGGTCTTCATTATATCATTCTCACTAAACATTTTTAGCAATTAAAATGTACCAGAAAGGGCTTAAAAGCATATCTTTCATGCTAACTGAGATAAATTCTGAAACCGTACCATGAAGAAGACAATTCAAAATGTGTTAATTATAGATATATGTCTTGTCATATGTATATCAAATATTTTGATGTACAGATGTACAGTTGTCCCTTCATATTCACTGGTGTTTGGTTCCAGGACCCCCCGTGGATACCGAAATCCATGAATACTAAGTCCCATTATATGTCTCTGGCTTTTCTTCTCAAATGAAGATTTAGGAAGGACTCATCCCGCACTTTCTGCAAGCGCGCTGATGACTAAAAAGGCCAATCCGAGATAAGGAACTGGATTTGTCCTTCGAGCCTGTGCAATGGATTTTTCTGGTGGAGCGCAGCGTGCACAGAACTGGCCTCACCCTTTAAACCAGAGATTCATCTGCCGTGGCCTTGCAAGCATGGACGTGGCAGCGAGGTCCTCGGGCCATAGGTTTGAGTAGAGTTTCCTTCTCTTAGATGGTTGACCTTACAGGGTTGGACGAGCACCATCTGCCCGGGTTTGGGATTAGAGTTTTCCTTCTCCTAGGACAGTTGCCACAAGGCTAGAGAGCCCATCCTGCCCTTTGACGCTCTTTGTCAGACCCTTCGGTTTTGACCTGTCTGGCATGGGAGACCCTACCAGTGGCTATTATGTCACCGTCAGCATAGCTCAAAACATCATTAGGGTACACAAGCCTCTCTCCCACGACAAGGGGGCGTCAATGGAGAGGATGGATATGTAATGGCATAGCAAAATGATATCCTTTATCCCTGGCTTTTCTTCGCAAACGAAGATTCAGGAAGGACTCATCCTGCACTTTCTGCAAGCGCACTGATGACTAAAAAGGCCAATCCGAGATAAACAAGTCCGGTTGCAGAAAGCACAGCAGAAGGTCTCCTTGGGTGATGTTTCCGGGTTGTGATTCTATCTGCGTTGTCGTTTCTCTTCAAGACTTGTTTGGCGTGAGTTCTCAAATAAGGCTGCAGCATTGTGGGTAGTGCATCTCCATGCCTCCCAATGTGAGGCCAGGGCGGACCATTGTTGGTGAACAATTTGGCCGAGCCTGAGATGTTGTTTCAGGGAGTCCTTGTATCGCTTTTTTGGAACACCCCTCTTACGCTGACCCGTGGCGAGTTCACCGTAGAGTACTGTTTTGGGGAGGCGATGGTCCTCCATCCTAGAAACGTGCCCTGCCCAGCGCAGCTGTGTTCTCAATATCATGGCCTTGATGCTGGTGATCCCTGCTTGCTCAAGGACAGCAACATTCGTCACATAGTCAGTCCAGTGTATATTTAGGATTGTGCGTAAACAGTGCTGATGAAAGCATTCGAGGAGTCGTAAGTGGTGGTGATAGGTGACCCATGTTTCAGACCCATACAGGAGAATAGACAGTACAATGGCTTTATACACACTGATTTTTGTGTTTCGCCTCAGGTGTTTATTACTCCAGACTGTTTTGTGAAGTCTTCCAAATGCGCTATATGCCTTTGCTAATCTGTGATAGATCTCGAACCCAAAGGGTGCTCAGCAGTGGCTCCTCTTCGTCTTGGAAAGATGTAACCAGTGGGGTGCCACAGGGTTCTGTCCTGGGCCCAGTGCTATTCAACATCTTTATCAATGACTTGGATGAGGGAGTTAGGGGCATACTTATCAAATTTGCAGATGACACCAAATTAGGAGGAGTAGCTAATACCCTAGAGGACAGGATCAAAATTCAGAATGACCTGGATAGACTGGAGAGCTGGGCCAAAGCTAACAAATTGAAATTCAACACGGAGAAATGTAAAGTATTGCACTTAGGGTGGAAAAATGAAATGCATAGATATAGGATGGGAGAGACCTGGCTGAACGAGACTACGTGCGAAAGGGATCTAGGATTCCTAGTAGACCACAAGTTGAACATGAGTCAACAGTGTGATGCGGCAGCTAAAAAGGCCAATGCGATTTTGGGCTGTATCAATAGAAGTATAGTATCTAGATCAAGGGAAGTAATAGTGCCGCTCTATTCTGCCTTGGTCAGACCTCACCTAGAATACTGTGTCCAGTTCTGGGCACCACAATTGAAAAAGGATATTGACAAATTGGAGCATGTCCAGAGAAGGGCAACTAAAATGGTGAAAGGTCTGGAAACGATGCCTTATGAGGAGAGACTTAGGGAGCTGGGTATGTTTAGCCTGGAAAAAAGACGGTTAAGAGGCGATATGATAGCCCTGTTTAAGTATTTGAAGGGATGTCACGCTGAGGATGGAGCAGACTTTTTTTCTGCTGCTCCAGAGACTAGAACACGGAGCAATGGATGCAAGCTCCAGGAACAGAGATTCCACCTCAACATGAGGAGGGACTTTTTGACAGTAAGCGCTGTTCGGCAGTGGACTCACTCCCTTGGAGCGTGGTGGGGTCTCCTTCCTTGGAGGTCTTTAAACAGAGGCTGGATTGCCATCTGTCGGGGATGCACTGATCAAGATTTCCTGCGTGGCAGGGAGTTGGACTGGATGGCCCTCGTGGTCTCTTCCAACTCTACAATTCTGTGATTCTTTGTCAATCTTGGCATCTGAGGAGATGATGCTTCCCAGGTAGGTGAACTGCTGAACGGACTTAAGCACAGAGTTTCTGATGGCAATGTGGGGATGATGGTGTTCGTCCTGTCCTGCAAGCTAGTAAAGAACTTGCATTTTCTTCAGGTTGACTTCCAGCCCAAACAGCTCTGCAGCTGTTGCGAAGCAGGATGTTAGGCGCTGCAGAGCTGCTTCTGTGTGGGCAACAAGGGCAGCATCATCAGCAATGAGCAGCTCACGGACTAGATAGTTTAGAGTCTTGGTGCAAGCCCTCAAACGGCTTAAGTTAAACAAGCTACCATCAGTACGGTAACATATATAGATGCCGTCTTCTTCTTCAAGCTCTGCTGTAGCCCTTTGGAGCATCATGCTGAAGAAGATTGTAAATAAAGTTGGAGCAAGAACACAACCTTGCTTCACTCCATTAGTTATTAGAAAGGACTCTGAAAAAGCATTGCCATATCTGACTTGACCATGCTGGCCCTCGTGTAGCATGATAATCATTTTAAGGAATTTGGGGGGACATCCTAGTCTTTCCAGGATCGACCACAGACCTTTTCTACTCACGGTGTCGAAGGCTTTGGTGAGGTCGACAAATGTTACATAGAGACCCTTGTTCTGCTCTCTACATTTCTCTTGCTGTTGTCTAAGGGCAAATACCATGTCTGTAGTACTCCTATTGGCTCTGAAGCCACATTGGCTTTCAGGAAGAAGTTCTTCTGCAATGGCAGGAACTAATGTGTTCAGGAGTATCCTTGCAAGGATTTTTCCAGCAATAGAGAGCAGTGTTATGCCTCGATAGTTTGAGCAATCGGATTTTGCTCCTTTTTTCTTGTACAGGGTGATGATGACTGCATCTCGGAGATCTGATGGCAGTTCCCCCTTTTCCCAGCAATTCATAAGGAGTTCATGGAATTTATCATGGAGTACATGACCTCCGTGTTTCCAAACTTCAGGTGGGATTCCATCAATCCCAGCTGCCTTGCCGTTTTTCATCTGCTGTATGGCCTTAAGGGTCTCTTCCAAAGTGGGAGCTATGTCCAATTCAGTTTCACCAGGTTTTGTATCATATGTTGGATAGCTGAGCCTTGGACTACTCGGTTGACACTGAAGAGATTTTGAAAGTGTTCAGCCCATCAACTTAGGATGGAGGCTTTATCAGTAATTAATGTTTGACCATCTGTACTGTATAAGGAGCTTTGGACCTTATAAGTAGGTCCAAACACTGCCTTAAGAGCTTCATAAAATCCTCTCGAATCACCCAGATCTGCACAGCATTGTGTCTTTTCTGCTATATTGATCCACCACTTGTTCTGTATGTCTCGGGGTTTTTGTTGAAGTTTACTAAATGTGAGCTGGAAAGCTGCTTTTCTTACATGGCAACTTGGCTGGGCAAGGTATTGCTGGTGTGCAGTTCTCTTCTTTGCCAATAGCTCTTAGATCTCTTGGTTGTTTTCTTCAAACCAGTCTTGATTTTTCTTGTGGGAGAACCCGAGGGATTCTTCCACAGACTGGAGGATACTGTTTTTGATATGCTGCCAAAGCATTGTAGGAGAAGGATCTGTAGGATGATCTTCAACTTTCGTTTGTAGATTTGCCTGGAAGTTGTCTCTCATGGTAGCTTGTTAAAGATTGTTGACTTGGAGTCTCTTGTTTAAGATGCCACTCCTCTTAGGTTTGAACTTAAGATGAAGGTTTTGTTTATATCTTACGAGGTGATGATCTGTCTGGCATTCTGCACTGGGCATCACTCGAGTATGACGGACATCGCGGATGTTTCTCTGGTGGACTAGAACATAGTCAATGAGGTGCCAATGTTTGGATCGGGGATGCATCCAGGTTGTCTTGAAGCTATCTTTCTGCTGAAAGATAGTGTTTGTAATAGTCAGCTGTTGTCCTGCACAGAACTCTAGCAGGAGGCGTCCATTATCATTGCAATTTCCAACACCATGCTTGCCTAAGACACCTTTCCAGGCTCCGGAGTTCTTTCCTACTCTGGCATTGAAGTCACCACGGATACTAATTTTATCTTCTACAGGGACTTTTTGTATGAGGTGGCATAGGTCTGTGTAGAATTTTTCTTTCTCTACAGGGTCAGCTTGCATAGTTGGGGCATATATACTATTTAGTAAGAGAACAACATGTGGGAGGCATAAGGAAATAATGTGATTGGTGTGTCCTGTTGGCAAGGTTTCAAGTTTGGAGGCAATGGAGTTTTTAATCATGAAGCCTACCCCTGAAAGATGTTTTTCGGTTTTGGGTTTGCCAGACCAGTAAAGTATGCAGCCAGCGCCATGTGCTTTAAGGCTGCCTTCCTCATGGAGACGAACTTCATTAAGAGCAGCGATGTAAATATTAAGCCATGATAGTTCATGGGCTATTAGAGTGGAACGATGCTCAGGCCGCCCACTATCTGCAGAGTCTCGCATGGTTCTGATGTTCCAGCATCCAAGCGTCAGTTTATTTACACCTTTGGAGGCCAGTGTGTGCCTTTGTTTCTTTGCCTTGGTTTGACTGCATCAGAAGATGCCCGTTGGCCGCGGCTAGCCAACAAGGTAGTTGGGGATGAGCTTTCGTTAGGCCACCTTTTCTAGGCCCCTCTCCATATGGAGCAAGCAGTGCTTTCCTTAAAAAAGGCTGCTTGGTCATTCAGGATGCTGCCAAACAAGACTGTCATCTCCTGGGTCAGCCTGGAGCAACCAAAGTCCTGAACCGCCTGCATGCAGGGTTGGGTCTGCAGCTTCCAGTGCATCTTCACACCTGACGTTTCGTCCCTCGCCTATCGCTACAGGGCTTTTTGGAATTGGATTTGTCCTTCGAGCCTGTGCAATGGATTTTTCTGGTGGAGCGCAGCGTGCACAGAACTGGCCTCACCCTTTAAACCAAAGGTTAATCTGCTGGCTTTGCAAGCATGGACGGTAGCAGCGAGGTCCTCGGGTCATAGGTTTGATTAGAGTTTCCTTCTCTTAGATGGTTGACCTTACAGGGTTGGATGAGCACCATCTGCCCAGGTTTGGGATTAGAGTTTTCCTTCTCCTAGGATGGTTGCCATAGGCCAGAGAGCCCATCCTGCCCTTTGATGCTTTTTGTCAGATACTTCAGTTTTGACCTGTCTGGCATGGGAGACCCTACCGGTGGCTATTATGCCACCGCCAGCATAGCTCAAAACATCATTAGGGTACGCAAGCCTCTCTCCCACGACAAGGGGGCATTAATGGAGAGGTATCCCTTATATAAGATGGCAAAATCCAGGTTTGCTTTTTGGATTATTATTTGTTAAAGAATATTTTCAAGCTGTGAATACTTAAATCCGTGGATACCAAATCCATGGATATGGTATCAACTGTACAGGGACAACTGTATATACCTTATCCAACTTTTTTTTTTACTATTAATTGATAAACAAAAACATTAAATAGTACTTTGACATTGAATATTATAGTTCCTCACTTTTTCATGATTCAAATAACCCTTTGTCTCTGAGAAATAAGACTTAACAATCCAACATTCTTTAGGTACTGTCTGGGCCATTTTGACAATTGGTTATTGATGCTAGTGGGCCAGAATTTATTGTAAGCTCATTGCATTCCTTTGTATGTCTTTCCAATATGATTACTGCTTTTTGTGTACATTTTCCAATTGTTAATCATCGATTTTTTCCACTTGCTCTTTCCTTGGCATTTTATAACAAGAAATCATACATTGTTTTGAGACAGGCAAGTTAGCTATTTCTTAGTAATCTTCCCAGAAAGTCCAGTAAAACTAACATTTCTGATGTACCCTTACCTTACTTGCCTAGGAGAATGAGATTGGTATAGTAAAGATAAATTCCTGGAACATGAATACAGGTAATTATTCTGGCAAATCGCAGTTGTAGCAGTTGTTGGCACAGCAGTAGGCAGATACCTGGAATTAGACATTTTTAATAGGCACTTATCTCTTTTGCTTCCCTCATTCCCATTTTTTTCCTCCTCCAATTACTGTTCCTTTACATATTGATCTTAGCCTGAAGTTAAGGGGAGATAACCCACTGACTTAACTAGGAGTTAAAACAAGCTACAAGTCATTTTGGAGTAAGCCAATAATGTTCATGATTCCTCACCAGGAGTTTTAGGACGAGTCTAAACGGGAGCATATAATGTTCATTCCTGTGCATTATTGCAAATTCACAGCAGTGTTCTTTTGTCTTCATGGTCTTTCAACAAAAATGTAAGGCTGAGAAGCGATCCACGTTTGAAGTTCACACGGCTGCGAATCAAGATGGCGGCCATAAATTAGCATGTTATACATTGCTGCCACTGCACGGTACTTTTTTAAACTTTAAAGCAAAGGTGTGCAAGTGCGACCTGCTTTAAAAAATTATTTGGGCACCTTGGCGCAGCAAGAAATGCATGGTTGCTAATGCAAAATCTAACAGAGTGCTTCCAGCTGCTGCCTTGCCAGAAAGTCTGCCCCCTGCACACCTCTGACCAATCCAATCTCCAGTTCTGCCCTCTCTGAGAATGCACAGAAAAGCAAATCAGTTGTCCTAAGAAGCCCTGATATGCATTTCCTCGCATTATTTTTTTAAAAATTGAGAAAAGCCACGAAGGCTTTTCCCATGCAGTAAATGGAGTTTTTCGCTCCTCCTCCTTCAGAATAAGATGAATCACCACAGGATCTCTTTGGGTCAAAAGGGATTCTCCTCAAATTCTATGTTGAGTATTTTCACCATCCAGACAAGCCATCAGCTAGGTTGTCCCTGGTTAAGAATGTGGGAGCAGAGAAAGTAGAACAGTTTCAGCTGCCATTTTAAAGCAAAAACAAGTCACTAGCTCTCAGAGTTGTGGCTGATAAACTTGAAGAAGGTACAACCAACGTTATCTAAAACTCTCAGATCCCGAGGCAACTATTAATTGGCAAGATGTCTGCTATTGTTGGAAAGATTGGCTCACACAAGAATCACATCTCTCTCTTCTATGGGCTAAAATCTATGCTGCATCCTAGTGTTTCAAGAAGTTTACATCGTGAAGCCACAAGGATAATGGTTTGAGACATGGTGATGGAAAAATTTGTATGAAATTCAGCCAACAGACCACATGTCTGCAAGACACTTTGCAGATAATGCCCCAAATCCTACTGTCCCACTGGCAATCTAAATCTCTGTCAGCTCACTTTTGCTGGCCCTGGGTTGGGATGAGGTCAGTTTCTGTCTCTTTTTTAAGTACACAAGAGCAGCCAGACACTGTCAGGTGTACCCAGCCTCTGATTGGCTGTGCGGATGTTCCTAGGTACCATCCAGCTGCTCTTGCACACTTGGCGAAGAAGCAGTTGTCCCTCCCCACTGCCCCATGAGGTTGAAGGATGTTTCTTCTTTCCCTGGCTTCTGCTGCTTTCCCAACCCCCATCCCTGTGTATCCAGTGCAAAGAAGTTGAGCAAGGAGGAATGGCATACTTCCTTGCACAATGTTTTTTTGCTATACCAGCGTAAACCAGGAGCAGGAATCTGATAATCAAAATGTTGGTGCTGTGGATTAAGTGGCACATTGGATGCAGAGCCTTTGTAGGAGCCTCTGCTTATCATATTTACTTGGATGAATTTCGGGAAATGAAAGAATGTGCTCAGAATCTTTGGAAAAGTGCTACCTGCCACATGTGCACCAAAACCTTAGCCCTTCTAGTTGTTTTGTGTGTGTGCGTGTATATCTTTGTCAGCCTGGAGGAGCTGCCCAGAATGGTCCATGTTGTGGTTAAGTGCATCTCTTTGAGAAGAGGTGGCCTAGTAACCCTGTTAATGGTCTGGCTATTTGTGCTGCTTTTAATACCATTGTGACCAAAGTCCGCCTGCATGCAAGGTTGGGTTTGTGGCTTCCAGTGCATCTTTACATCTGCCGTTTCGTCCCTCACCTATCGCTACAGGGCTTTTTCAGAATTGGATTTGTCCTTCGAGCCTGTCCAATGGATTTTTCTGGTGGAGCGCAGCGTGCACACAACTGGCCTCACCCTTTAAACCAAAGGTTCATCTGCTGTGGCTTTGCAAGCATGGACGGTAGCAGCGAGGTCCTCGGATCGTAGGTTTGATTAGCGTTTCCTTCTCTTAGATGGTTGACCTTACAGGGTTGGACGAGCACCATTTGCCCGGGTTTGGGATTAGAGTTTTCCTTCTCCTAGTATGATTGCCATAAGGCTAGAGAGCCCATCCTGCCCTTTGACGCTCTTTGTCAGACCCTTCGGTTTTGACCTGTCTGGCATGGGAGACCCTACCGGTGGCTATTATGCCACCGCCAGCATAGCTCAAAACATCATTAGGGTACACAAGCCTCTCTTCCACGACAAGGGGGCGTCAATGGAGAGGTAATACCATTGTACCATGATAGTATTCTGAGTCACCCAATAGGGTTAGTAGCTGAAATTACTAAATTGTAGTGTTTCAATTCCTACCTGTCAGGTATGCCTGAAAAAAGGATAGTTGTTGGATTATTGATATTTAACCTGTGGGATATTCCAAGGTTTTATCCTATACCCTTTGTTCTTTAACATCTAAATGAAATTGCTGGGGGAAGTTCACCAGAAATTTGGAGTGAGGTGTCATTAGTATGATTGCTCTACATTCCATCTTTAGATTACTTTAGAGGTTCAATTAGTGACTATTAGGAGTAGGATCTTTTCAGTAGTGGCACCTTCACTTGTACAGTTCCATCCCAAAGAAGTATATCAACATAGCAAAGTGTTTAATTTTAGAAGGCCTATATAACCTGCCCCCCTCAAGTCTTTTTCAATGAGCTATATGAACTGTTGTTGGTATTTGTCTTGAAACCTGGCAAGTAGCTTTTAAAAAATCTTGCAGTCCTGCTGCTCCAGCTGTATTGTTTATATGATGTCTCATATGTAATTGATATCATTATTGATTTATGTTGTGGTAATTATGTTTATATAATGCTGTTGTTTTGAGGACTTCCTAGACCCATATATGGTTTGGTGTTATAACACATATAATGGAGCGGTTTACTAAGCAGAATACAGATCCTCTTTTCCAGACCTGGAAGAAAGCTGGACATCTTGTTCATGTAAAAATGTTACAGATTTCAGAAATAGTTTTTCCTCATCTCTGTGTGTCTGAAAGAAAGCAACTCAGATGCTTCAGTCTTTATCCAAGGGAGCTGCCACCTAAAACTTGTATGGGTCAGCAGTGTCAGGCTGCAAGTCCTCAATTCTGTCCAGTCTCTTCAAGGCCAGAAGTGTCTTGTTTGTGCCAAATCATAGGCCAGGATCAATACATGGAGTGGATAGTCCTTTCAATCCACTTAGTGTGAGTGAAGGCTCTGTTCCAGTGCCTTCCTCCCAGAAGCAATTTATTGAGTCCTTCTCTCCCTTCAAGTGTGGTAAATGTGAGTTTGAGCGATGGGAGCTCTCTGGCTAAGAGATTCGTATTACATGAGAGAGCAGTCTCCCTGCCAATATGCAGTTAAGATCTATCTGTGATCACTGTTGCCCAGCCAAGATGGGATTCCCTAAGAAACCTTTTGGTTGTGTCCATCCCAGTTTACTCTCCTAGGGCTAACTTTACCTAGCCATCCTGAAAACCCCTTAGCAGTTGGTTCAAGCTTGGTCAAAATAAATATCCTTTCCTAAGAAAGTTTATGCAGCCCTTGAATTCAGCAGAAGTTAAAGATGAGCAAGGACCATATGCTTTTGTGTTCAATCCAAACTGTTTCTCATGGGCAGAATTCCACCTCAGATGTTCACCTAGGAAAAGTTAGTTTGGATATCAAAGGGAGAAGAGCCATTTGAGCAACTTCATTTCCTTTGCCATTCCATCTTGGACTTGGAGTCTGTTTGTCCAGGCAGCATATTTCCACACTGTTAAATGTGTGATTCAGAAGCAAGCCCAAAATAGGATCCAGGAAAAGGTATAAAGCTATCTGTTATTTTGCACAGTACTCTCTGCAGAATTGCTTATTTGGAATAAGAGAGCCATGCTGGTTGTGATACTCCACAAGCCTGGTGTTTTCTAACAAGCAGGGGAGTCGGCATGGGACTTGGCACAGTCCATGCATAGCTTGCAGTTGTTGGATACTCTGAGTGAACATGCACCAGCTTCAGACAAATCGTTGGGGCCAATACTTTTGCAGCCTGATCCTAAGCATGTTTACTAAGAAGTAAGTCCCATTGAGTTCAGCACATGTGCTTGTAACGGCAGCCTTAGACATCTGGCCATCTTCTGTTGACATATTCCTGGTTGTCTCTTCAGTTAACATGGACAAATTTAGTTTCCAGTTTAAGCCTGACCTATCTTTAATTCATAAGGTCTTCGTAAGTTGAAGCTGACTTGACAGAAAATAACAACAAAAATCCTGAAATAGTCACCCATCATGGAGGGGGTTCTTATTGTTTGTTTTACCTGTCATTTGCTCAGCTACTTATCCCTAAGTGTTTTATGACCTTTACTTTTATTTATGCATTTTAATATATGCATTATTTACACCCCCCCACACACACTTTCCTCCAGTGAACACTTCCATGGTGTTCCTCCTCCTCACTTCAGGCTTAAACCATCCTTGTGAGACTGTCCAGGCTGAGAGTGTGTGTGACTGGTTCCAGGTCTTCTAGACAGTTTCATGACTAAGTGGGCACTTGAAGCTGGATCTTCAAGTATAGTGACACACTATATTACACTGACTCTCCTTGCATCCTTGGGAATTCCCATCTGAGGTGTTGCTGAGGTCTGGAGATCTGTGTAAAATAGAGGGAACTGGTTCTGTGGCACATTGGAAAACTCTGGCCAGGGGTGGCTTGTGGTCTGAGAAGTAAGGGGACCTTACTTCAAAGGGACCCCCCCTCCATCACCACCTGGTCTATCAGCCACTGGTAACTCTAAACACGGAGTTACAATTAGAGTCTGACCATAAAGAAAAGGCTGCCTACCAGCTGACCAGCATGCTGGGAATTCTGTTGCGACTGTCCAGACTTACGATGCCATGGCTATGATGTCCATGTTATTTGTACTATTTAAAACCTAGTGACACCTGCAGTTCTGGTCCTTCACTTTGTGTCTCAATGCAGGAGGCTCATAATCCAACAGAAATCATTTCCCCTCATCTGTAAAATTCTAAATGTACAGTACTGTCTCTCTCTGGCTTTTCTTCGCAAACGAAGATTCAGGAAGGACTCATCCCGCGCTTTCTGCAAGCGCGCTGATGACTAAAAAGGCCAATCCGAGATAAGCAGGTCCGGTTGCAAAAAGCACAGCAGAAGGTCTCCTTGGGTGATGTTTTTGGGTTGTGATTCTTTCTGCGTTGTCGTTTCTCTTCAAGACTTGTTCGTCGTGAGTTCTCAAATAAGGCTGCAGCATTGTGGATAGTGTGTCTCCATGCCTCCCGATGTGAGGCCAGGGCGGACCACTGTTGGTGATCA
This sequence comes from Gambelia wislizenii, assembly GCA_030847615.1. Classification (NCBI taxonomy): domain Eukaryota; kingdom Metazoa; phylum Chordata; class Lepidosauria; order Squamata; family Crotaphytidae; genus Gambelia; species Gambelia wislizenii. The sequence goes on from JAUMIR010000001.1 coordinate 345,742,432, forward strand.
ATTTGGCCAAGCCTGAGATGTTGTTTCAGGGAGTCTTTGTATCGCTTTTTTGGAGCGCCCCTCTTACGCTGACCCGTGGTGAGTTCACCGTAGAGTAGTATTTTGGGGAGGCGATGGTCCTCCATCCTAGAAACATGCCCTGCCCAGCGCAGCTGTGTTCTTAATATCATGGCCTCAATGCTGGTGATCCCTGCTTGCTCAAGGACAAACAGAGCAAAACATAGTGACACATCTGCATTTCTACCATGAAATCTGAAGTATATTGATATGTGCTGTTTTAGGATATTTACAAGCACTCCTTTTATTTATGTGATGTATTTTTTCTAATTTGTCTTTTTCCGTGTGTCCCGCAGGTAGCTACATTATTTGTAGTGTTCCTTTAAAAATAAATAAATCTGCACCACTGATGAAGACTCTGTCAAAATGCATTTGGTTTTGTTGTATTACAGTATCAATCTTTATAAGTGGTTTTGATGTATTTCTATTGTATTAACTTCTGTAAGATTAAATTACATTATTAGGAAGCATATTTTCTATGTACTTTCAATCCCTATTCATTGTAGCAGTTATACAGATGTTTGTTGGGATATAAATCTCGCTTCTGTTGCCCCCCCCCCCCGTTAGCCAGGGAACCATTTTGTGGAGTGATATCTTTTGCTAGAAGAGGGTGTGGGTGGCCAGTGCCAGCCCTGTTGTTAGTGCCAGCAAGGGCAGAGGTAACAACAGCCAAAACATTCACCCCTGTAAGAGGGCAAAGCGGTCTAGGAAACCAGTTTTCCTAAATGCCTCTGCCCTTCTTACAAAACCTGGCACTCAAGACCCAGAGTGAGACTTACAAGAAGCATCCCAACAGTGGAGAGACTTTGACTGTTGTCTCATCTACCCTTAACACTGTGGGCTCTGCTGTCCCCATTGCCTTCACCCTCTTTCTTTCTTGATGGGAGGAGTGTTGCTTCAACAGTGATCAGCTGGTTTGCGAGTGAATGGAGCCAAGGAACAAGTCACAATTGCATCCATTCTCATCAATGGGCTGTATGTGTGTCCTCCTTTGCCATTGTAATGGCATTATGGCACTTTACTTCTGCCTCAGGTAGTGAGGTAGATTGGGCTGCCCAGATGGTTGGAACCCTACTATTGATAGTGTTGCAAAATTCTTAAGAATAAACACTGGGAGAATGTTCTCCAACCAGAATATTTGAGAATTTCCTTTCTAATGATTGCTACTATATTTTAAACATGCTTACTATTTATTAATGTGTTTCTTCAGTGCAATGTTTAAAAATCAGGAACATTCCATTGATTAAAAGTAACATGAGAGAAAGTGAAGAAAGGAGAAGAACAGTCTTTGCAGGACAAGCAATTTCCCAAGTCAGCCCTGCCTGGACTCCATGAAGATCTACAGGGAGGAAGTGGTCAGTTTGATAAAGAGCCTTTGGCTGATGTAGCAACAAGAACATTTTTCTTCTCCCTTCTTTTATCTTCCAAGGAACAAAGGAAAGAGAAAAGGAAGGTGGGCTGAGATGGAAGAGAGCAGCGAGGAAGGGAAAAGACTGTGGGTGCAATGGAGGAAGGCAGCCGCAGCGTGGAAGATTGAGAAGGGCAGTTGTGGCAAGGGGTGGGGATGGAGACTAAAAGTGACAGAAAGGGAGGGTGCTTTGTAGAGCAGCAGCAAAAGTTCCAAAAGAATGTTGTATAACCATCTGGAATGTTCAAGAGAGCTGTGTAACATTCTGGATTTATCTAAAACTGAACACAATATATTATTTGGAGTGGTAATGAAAAATCAAGAAATTCTCAAACTTTCCTGGAGAATAATTTTTTGATGAATATTCTTATCTTCTGAGAACATTCTCTTGAAAATCGTCTCCCATTGCATTGCCAGCCACTGAGCCTGAAGCCAATTGTTAGAGAGGAATTTTTAACAGTCCCTCCTAGGCTGGAGTTTATCCTTGCTGTTATGTAACAGTTGCATTAGATGTAATTAAGCATGACACTGATGAGCTGAGGAAGCTGCTTAGCGCAAGTGTAATGAGGGAGACTGATAAATGCAGTGGCTGTCTTTTACCCAAAGCTGGGGGAAGCCCAACCAGTTGACCATTTCTGAGGCCCAGGGCCAGGGCATCCCCTTCCTGCTGGCTCACGCCCAACCTGTGAAGCTGACATTCTTTCTTCCTACCCTATCTGCCCTGAATCTCAAGACAAACTGTAATCCTTTGCTTCAGATTCAGAATGTCTTCTAGCAAAAGGAAGCACAGAGCTTGGCAGCACACCCTTCCACTGGAGTGGGACCCTGACCAACTAGCCAAGGAGGAGAAAAGTTCTTCCTTTTGCCTAGGGAATTCTGGAAGTTGTAGCCCACCAAAGTAACTTTTCCAAGCTATGGAGCACATCCTGGGCCTTTTCACAATACACAGTCATAGCACTGTGTTTCCACTTTAACTGCCCTGGCTGCATCCTGTGGAATCCTGAGGTTTCTAGTTTGGTCAGAGGCACTAGAGAAGCTCTTTGGCTGATAATTTCCTCCTAAACTGCAGCAGGATTCCATAGGGCATTGCCATGGCAGTTAAAGTGGAACCATAGCACTATAATAGCACTATAATTGTGTAGTGTGAAAGGACCCCCTGTGTTATAAAAAAAGGTGATGTATTATGCCTTCTGGTCTCTTATGTAACAATCATGAGGAAGGAAAGGAATGACTCTTCATTGTCTGCATAATTACTGGGGAAATGAATTCTGCCCATTGGCAAGTGTTTGAAAGTTTTAATTGGTCAGGAGATGGCTGTACTGTACTTTTTTCTCCTACACTCCACAAGGGGCTCTAGTTTTTCTTTTTAACCCTGGCACAAAGGATGAGTTCTGATTTGTATAGGTGCCTTCATGAAATGCCAAGGCAGACCAGGAAATCCTGGTGAAGTGGGGGGGGGCAGGGAGCAGAAGGGGGAGCTGGCTTACATAGTGAAGGGGTGTTTGTGCAAGAGATAAGCTTTCCTGCACACATGGTGTTCCACTGGCATATTCTGGTATGGGAGACTAGACTACCACTCCTCAGTGCACTAAGCAGCAGATGTTTACATGGAGTTGATGATGGTATCATGATTTCTCATTAATAATTGCAGTGTCTGTAATCCCTCCAGCTGGGCTAGTTTAGCTGCTAGGATTCAGGACTTCATATCCCTGTACCAGAGAAGCAAGGAAGCTTATGAGAGAATAAAGCCAGGAGTCTTAATTGGGCTGACATAATATGAAACAGTCTCCTTACTGGGGTCAGTTCAAGTAAAGTCATTTCTTTCCTTAGGATATGAATGCTCTTTTTCCTTAGCTTTCATATTTATCTTACTAGCAGTTTCCCAAAGTTAACACCTTTCAGGACCTTTGGTAAATTTAGCACTATATTCACATTAGCTCCTAAATACTGGTAGCCTAATCGGCATTCTCCATGTCATAAATGTGAGGGTGGACGATTGAAGCTTTCCTGCAGGAAGACAAGTGTTCATCTCTTCTCCCCCAACACACACACTCCCCCCCCTGTACACTCTGAGGCTGGGAAAGGCAGGGTATACACAACCTTCAAATAATTTGTTTGAAAATAAAATGCAAAGCAAATTAATGCAGTGGTGATGCATTGCTAAGGAGAAAGAAGGTAACCTTTTTTGTACCCTTGCATTTAAAAAGCGATATGCTTCTTCAGTGGCAGACCCCAGGGAGCACTCGGCCTTTAAGAAACCTTTGGGGCAAAGGAGAGGAAATCAACCTTTTACCTTTTTGTTCCTGTTTTAAAAAGGTCACAAAATGCTGTGGGGGGGGGGGGGTAGGCGTTGCCACCTGTCACTTCTGACAGACAGCATGCAAATAACATTTGTGCAACAACATTCCATACAGAATTTACAATATTAATACAGTACATGGAAAGAGGAATAAAACATACACACAGTCTCCTAGTGACAAAAAATATAGTAGCTGTAATGTTGCAGGGAGGGGGGAGTGAAAGCTCACAACAAATGTGCTCACAGCAAAGAGACATTTCAGGGCATATATTTGAACTCTAAATGACTTACGGGATATTTATTGCCCTATAAACTGATCATCCAGGAAGATTGTTAAAATAGTTGAAAGATGGTGGCAGACCTGGGCACTGAAAGTGTTTCCAAGCATTCTCAGCTTTGTTTTTGTTTTTTGAACCCCCCCCCCCTTTTTTATTACAGCACTTTCTTTTAGGCCTCACTTCAAGAAAGGAGAGGGATAATGTGGGCTGTGAATTCATCTGTCAGTCACTTCCAGTCTCCTCTTGAAGGCTGGAGAAGTTTGAGCTGCTCCATGAATCTGAAATAACGTTGACTTTGATTGCTATGGAATGAAGGGCTGGTATGGGGTTGCAGCCTTTGTGGGGTCTTCTCGTGGCCTAATTGTGCATCTGCCTTTTCTTTTTGCAGATGGCGAGCGGCTGGGTGAGGTGACAGACCCTGGCAGGCGGGTGGCTGTGGCCCATGCAGCCTCTCCTCAAAGAAAGGCAGAGGACTCCAGCGAAAGCCAGGAGGATGAGCAGATGGTAAATTCAATTGTTCCTGGCTTCTTGTTCCCCCCTTCCCCAATGTGTGTGTTTATTGAAAAAAAATAATATATTTACATTTCTCCTATTTCTGTTACTACTGTGCCTGCGAGGGGGATGAGGGTGTGATGTTTATTCATCCCAGTGTGTTTAGGGGATTGGGACCACCTTCGTTAATATTACTAATGCTAACATGTGTTAATGATCTCTAGGTGAATATTCAAGATCCTGACATTTTAACTGGCCTAGACAACCAGTTAAATAGGTAGCCATCTGGAAATTTGGGGCTGGCCATCAAGCCCAGCCAAAATTGGAGAATCCTGTATATTCACATGGACAATACTTTGAATATGTTGCCATGTAATATTATGTTAGTCTATTTCATGGAAAAATAGTAAAGGAGAATTGTGGCATCTGAAAGAATTTGTTGTGGTATAAACTGTAATGGACTGTAGTCCAATTTATCTTTTCAGATACTTATCTTGAGCTGCAGGTGTGTGCATGTGCACATGTGCACACACGCACAAACACACAGATTTGGGGGTGAGCTTAACAATGAGGTCAGGGGACTTGAAAGTGACAATAGTGATTTCAACTGTGGCCGTTCACAAAGTAGTTGACTCTAGTGATCCCAAAACACTTGGTATTTGCTGAGCTAATTAACCGGTTGTGGAATAAATAAAACTGGTTAGAGTCAAACTATAGGAATGAGAACTGAACTTCTAGATCAGGGATGGGAAACTACTAGGGGTTGTGGGGGCACACTGTCCCCTGGCAGGATCTTGGAGGACTATTTTTTAAAAGAAATTATTTTTAAATTAAAAATGCCCCTTACAATTTAAGGGAGATTTTTGCCACCACCTCCCCCCTCCCAATGATTTAGTTCCAGGGGAGGCCTTTTTCAACAAGTAAGTAAACCAGAATGTGACCTTATGGTTGAAAAGCAGCCTCTCCTGTCACTAAAACAGTCTGCCTCCCCTAAAAATGGCAAAATTGCCTCCATGCTACTTGGGGTAGGGCCTTTTTCATGATTTTTTTTAAAAAATAAATTGGGATGGGTTGGAGGCTCTGGTAGTCTTACTTTTTCCATGTGTAGCTCAGAAATCTCTTGCTGTGATCTCCTGTTGAAGTCCCTTTGCCCGCAGCTGCCTTCTTTATGGTCAGTGACAGAATGTTCTAGGAGGCAGAAATGTCCCCTTCCTACTGTTTCTTCCCCCTGTTATTATTTCTGATATCAGATTTGTGTACTGCCCCTTCCTCTAAAAGACAAGGTCTGGTCTTTGATGTCACACTAAGTTTCTCTCTGTATCATCATCATCATCATCATTTTAGTTATTTATACCCTGCTCTTCAGCCACAATGCTATCAGAGCTTCTTACAAATTGTTTTAAGCAATAGCAATTTACACATCTACACTGCAAGAAGCAGCTTCCAATGTGTGTTAGCTAATTGCCCCCACAAGCCGGGTACTCAGTTTACCGACCTATGAAAGGATGGAAGGCTGAGTGAACCTTGGAGCACTCTGGAATCGAACTTGCAGTGTGGTGACTTGGAATACTGGCATTTAACCACTGCGCCACCAGGGCTGTATAGTTATGTAGAGGACACTTCACTCCTCCTCCCGGCTTCTGAGCTCAGGATAGGGCAGGGGGCTTGTAACATAAAGTACTTCAGAAATACAGGTGACTCCCGTATTTGCAGGGTGGGGGGGTTCGTTCCTGGACTTACCGTGAATACATGAAACTGTGAATAATAGCGAACCCTATTGAAATGAATTACTTCTGGACCAACATCCGGTGGAAGCATACCATAGAATCATGCTGGAGGACCTAGAAAATGCCTACAGAAGGCATATTTTTTCAGACATGGATAAGTGAAACCAGGTATACTGCTCCCATGGATACGGGAGTTGACCTGTACAGCTGTAAGGAAGAGTATCTGTTCTTCTCCAGCTTGGAGCTGGAGAGAAAGATTCCCAGTCTACCACCTTACAGGACAAACACAATCTCAGTGAGAATCCCATGCTTTGCTCCCTGATCACACATTGTCATTACAGACCACTGGAAATCAATGAGGCATCTTTATACTCTTCTAGGCCTAGTGCAACAGACATCCCACTCAGGCTACATTAAAAGGTGCACTTGCCATTGGGGAGCTGGAATCTGCCACTGCAGAGTCCTCCTCTAATGCCTTGCTAGGGGAGCATTAACTGGGATGTAATTATCCCATAGAAGTCTGTTCATTCCATTATATAGATCAGACTTCCCCATCTTAGTGGTCTTTGGGCAGCAGAAGGAGGGTTTACATTTTCACCTATCCTATTGCAATGCCTGTGTGGCTTAGAACAGGGTTGGTTGAAGTGTATTCCTCCAGATATTGTTGGACAGCAACTCCCATCATTCCTCACCATTAGCTGTGCTTGTTAGGAAAGATGGGAGTTTCAGTTTAGCAACAATTGGAGTTCCACAGAGTACCACTAGGGGATTCCTGTTCAGCCCCATGGTGATTAAGCTGTGGGATGCTGCAGGGTTCCATCTTATCCCACATATGGTTCAATATTTACATGAAGTCACTGTGGGAGGCCATAAGGGAGTTTGGAGTGGGGTCCCATCAGTATGCTGATGACACTCAGCTCTATTTCTTCCTGTCATTGCAGTCAGCAGGGGCTGTGCAGGTGCTGGACCAGTGCCTGGATGCTGTAATGGGCTGGAACAGGGCCAATAAACTGAAACTGAGAGAGTGTGACTTACCCAAAGTTTCCATGGCTGAGCAGGGATTCAAACCCTGGTCTCCAGAGTCCTAGCCCAGTGCTCAAACCCCTATACCACATGGACTCCCTCTTTTAGACCGAAGTATAACTATTTTAATACATAAAATAAATATATAATAAAAATCTGTAGGGTCACAAGTGGGCCACTCATGGCCTAGAAACACCTTTCCATCTCTTACGTTTAACTCTAAAGAGTCAAAAAGATTAAAAATCACTACACAACCAACCCCAGTGATCATTATACCTTTCCAACATTGCACCTCCTTCTTTTTCCAGTATTTTCCATCATGATTCCTTTCCTCTTTTATCAGAGAAGTTCTCTTCATTAGTCTAACCAATATCATCTCCTACAGCTAGATACCTATCTGTGTGCATCTTTGTATAGGGTAGGGTAGGGAACAGACCCCAGGTGAAGAATGTGCAGGAATGGTTGCTGAGATACAAAGTCTGGGGCAGCTGATATAAAGTGAAGAGAAGAACTGCGAGAGCACTGAATGGGCATTTCTGGTGAGTGGTGACTTCTGGTGAGTGGCCAGCAACTGGATGCTTCCCTTGGGAAAGTTCATGGTGAATTTAAAGGTCTTAGATTTTATTGTGACATGTGGGAGCTTGTGGATAAGAGTGGCTGCCTTTGGGCAAAGTCCACATTGTGTAATAACTTTACTGAGCTAACCAAAAAGGTGCATCTAGAGTTGGCTTAATAAAGGTATTAACACAACTTGGATTTTGGAATCTGTCATGCTGAATATGGCTCCCCGCTCACCCCCCCCCCCCGCTTTCCTGCATTTGTATGTGTTTTGAGCCATGATTCATTGGAGTTGGCTTCTCCTTGGTAGCAAGAGAACTTGCAATAGCCTCTGCCTCTTGAGGCACAGAGTTCCCCTGTAAGTGCCTTTGTAATTCTGGTTAGTAGGACAGTCAAAGAAATGCTGGTTAGAAAGGCATTCATGGCTTTATCCATGAAAACTCATAAGACTATACCCAGGTCTTGTGTATTGCTTCCCCAGACAGACTGAGAATGGCAAGTAGGTTGGCAGACATACTGGAAGGGAGAACTAATATGTCACCACCTGCTAATGTTGCTTCCCTCGTGATGATAGTGGCAATTATGTGAGGTATTAGCATGGAGGAGGAAATATTGGCAAGGTTTGAATAGTAAAAATGCAGAACAATTAGCAGAGGCATGGTATGTTACACTCCACCCCTCCCTTGTACATATACAAATGCTAATTGAGTCCTGTGCAGGAGCAATAACTCTTAACATTTAACAGTATGTTGATTATGTATCCTTAGAGACTAGAGAAGAGCAGGACTTAAAGAGAAAATACATGTTTGTGCAGAAGCAAAGCCATTTAACTTTTCCAGCCTGCCTCTTAGAGCAATCTGCATTCAGACAAAGACTCAGCTGCTATAGTCTCAGTAGCAGTTCAGCCATTTACATTGTCCCTTGTTTTGGCCTGTATGCTCTGGCTGACACATCTGAAGCATAAAACTCTAAAACATGGATCCTTTCAGGCATTTTGACTTTCTCCTTTGAAACTGCCCTACATACTGTGCAGGTGGCATTACTGTTTTAGTTCATCAACTGTGGAAAGGTGAGGGCAGACACAGCAGCAGTGCTTCTAGGCTAGGTTTTTAGTGGGGAATTACCCTCCCTCTAAACAGAATTTTAAAAGCAACCCAGGGGCCTCTCTCTTTTGGTGTCTTTCCTCTTACAATCAAAATCCATTTGGAAGGGGGAGGGGGTTACTTAGAAGCTATCCCTTTAGAAGTGCCCTTGGCTAAACTGGCCACAGAGCTGGGAACAGAAACAAAGAAGACTGAAAACTGGTCCTTACTCTGTCACTAGTTAATAATTTTTCCTTTGTGTATTTCTGGTTCCAAAGATATCAGTAAAAGTTTCCTCTGGTGGATTCCACTAATTTCTTATTGGTATTATCAAACATTTGTAAACTAGAATAGATATCCAGCTGTTTATTGGGGTGTGTGTGCTCTGTACCAAGGAAATGCAGATTTTTTTCCTCCTCATTCCAATTTAATTATGCACATTTAAGTTAATTTGCTAACGTGTACATTTCTATAATTGGCTTTGCACTGAACCTAGAATGTTCATTTAATTTTGTTTTCATTTCATTTCATTTGTTTGTTTGTTTGTTTAAGGGTTAGGATACAGGAGATTAATGAGGAAACAGTAATGGGCACATTAACTGTTCATCTGCAGAGGGAAATATTCAAGGATTTGGAGCACTCATTTTCCTCAGTTTCTTGAGGCCACTCCAAGACCTTTAGGAGTAGTCTCTATCTTTTGACCTGGAGGAGAGGTCAACCAACAAGCCCTACAGTTGAGGTCCAAAATGAAGTATCAGACAGAGCTGGGATGCTGCTTGGATTTATTTAGTGATGTCCTTACCGCAAAAGGGAGATGTTATTTGCACTGGATTCTCTGCTGTTTAATTTTAAGTGGATGAGAATAGTCTGCAGTTATTGGTGATGAAGGGAAGGGACTTTGCATATGCACTGGCATTATTCTGATTTATTACTGCCCATATTCCTGAGCTCAGACTGATTATAAATTTCAGGACTGCCTTTTTGAGAGCAGAGCTATTTTTTAAGGCATAAAAGTAAGCGAAATCCCAGTAGAAGAAGCTGCACACTTTCTCAGCTTTAGCAGGGGAAGCACAAGAACTATTAGAATCTTGTTAGCCAATGGTGGGAGGGCATTTTGAGTCTCCGCTGTTGTTAGGCATAACTTTTTCCAGGAAACTATACCTTCTCTGTGTCACGGGTGGATAACTCATGAGCCACATTCAGCCCTCCTGCCTGTTTTATTGCCCTCAGAGCCACTGATATTGTTTCCATACTGCTGAAGTGGGCAATGCCATTATGGCAGACTGTGCCACCAGTTTTCTTTGAGATCAAGGTACATGGGGAATGCATGTGTTCGTTTAGAGTGGAATTCAAGGCTTGAAACATTGTGTTGGAATATTAATGTGATAATGATAAATGTTAGAAGTTAGGAAATCAGGTGTGAGAGAAATCATAATCAGAAATAACTTAAGTGCCTCTAACCATAAGCAGAACATTTTTCTGTACAACTGAATCAGTGTATGCACTTTGCCTCCCCATTTCCTGGCAAGATGTGATCTGTAAAGATCAGTGGTGGTAAAGCACATGTTTAGCTTATTTAAATCAACATCAGTTACTTCTGAGTAGATTTTTTAAAAGAAAGACACAGACAAGCAGAGGAAGGTATAAATTTAGGTAGCTGTTTCTTTTGGCTCTAAGCTCCCTAAACCCCTCAAAGTGTGTGATTCACTGAAGAAGTTGGTGGTTAAAAACAGAATGGAAGGTGTTGGGAGAGAGAGAGAAGCTAAGATAGAATGGAATTAGGAAGGTCTGAGAAAATTTTTTGGGCATAATTAAATGCCCAGCATTTTGCAAGCAATAATAAACATTCAAAGGATTACAAAATGGTTCAGTGGGGTGAGTTTAGGGCATGAGTTTAGCTGAATGAATCTTTCAGCTCCAAATTAATAGCTCCATTCTCACCAAACCTCTCAAAGCATGTAAATCACAAAGTTGGTGGAAAGCAGAATAGGAGGGAGGAGAGAGAGAAGGGAAGAGGCCAAGGAGGACTAATGTGGTGGGGTAGGGTTGAAATATACTTTTCACTTAATTATCCAAGTGCCTAGCACTGTGTAAGCTGCAGCAAACACATAAAATTATTACAGAGGGGAAGGTTGCCAAATGTAATAAGGGCAGGGCTCCTGTACTTGTAATAGCTGTGTAGAAGAGGGAATTATGACAAGCAATACCTGATGAAACACCTTCTGTACAAGTATTAACAGGGTACAGGAGCCTTGTCCCTTATTTCATAACATACTGTATGTTACATAATAATATACAATAGAAATGGACCCCAAATGCTTATATAAAATATTGTGTATCATACAATAATATACAATAGAAACCAAAATAAAATAGAGGAGAATTGAAGAGAATCAAAATGCAACACATGCCTGCCAGAAAGACACAAGCCAATGGAAAGAGGAGGAATACAAGCTTTTCAGGCCTAAATGGCTTGACTCTTCTGTAAGGGACACAACTGCTTAAGGGGTGATCAGACAAATCAGTCCTCTACCCCATTCCACTCCTTCCAAGGATTTTTAAAAATTCATTTCTTCAGTTGCTCCCCAAAAGCATAATTCTACTATAAAACAGGGCACATACTCTTTCCCATCTTTTCAAAGGAAATTGTGTGGGTTTTGCCAAACCCACACATTGCCAAAATTTCATAGTGTGGCAGCAAAAGAGTCGGGGGAACAGTGACTCTTCCCTTTTCTGCTTTTTCAGTATGTATGCAATACAGAGATGGGAAACATATGGTTCTCCAGATGATACTGGGTAGGCACTAACCAGCATAGCTGATGGTGAAGAATGCTGAGTTTGGCAGTTCATCCATATCTGGAGGGTTGCATGTTTCCCCACTTCTGAATGCAAATATTGGACAGATACTGAAATCTTAAGAGTTGAAGAGAAATCTTCATTCTGGTTACATGTGGGGAATTGCTCGAGAATGTTTTCTGTGTACAATGGGCCCTTGGTATCTGCTAGAGTTTGGTTCCAGGAACCCCCATGGATACCAAAATCCATGGATGCTCAAGTACCGTTATATACAATGGCATAGTGGTGTCCCTTATATAAAATGGCAAAATCAAGGTTTGCTTTTTGGATTATTATTTTTTTAAAAAATATTTTCAAGCTGTGGATGGTGGACTCCATGGATGCAGAATCTGTGGATACGGAGGGCAAACAGACTGAAGTGCAACCAATCCACCAAAGAAGTCCCTTCTTAACAGATAAAAATGACAAAGAAGACTTCTAGCCTAGCCATCACTCCTCCGAAGTACAGGTTTTCCATGTACCAGGGTTGTTGAGTTTTTTAAAAGTAAGACATACAGTTTTCCAACATATAGTTATCTGTACCTGCACCATGAATTGGTATAGGTGTAGGAAGGCTGTACCATATAATCTTTCTGGATCTGTTTTCCTTAGTACTTTGGCTTTGTTTAGAGGTAAAGAACACCCCCCCTCCTTTTGACTTCAATTTTCCAATTAGTTTGCCTGTTGCTGTGCAAGGGAAAGTAATTGTTATAGGGAATAGCTGCCATATGGATCATTTGAGGCCCATTTTAAAGCTATTGTGCTGCATAAAATTCCAGGATATAATTCAATGTTAATTTGTTTTGGTCTTTCCTTCTAGGGGTAAGTAAAACATTCTGCAACAGGACATTCTTCTGTTGTCATTTGGCTTGTCTGCCTGTTCTTCACAGTCCGTGTTTATTACAGAATAGAAGCCTGGTAATTTTCATTCTCTTAGTGCCAGTATCCACCAAACCTCTTGGCACTAGATCCCGTTTCCCCCTGCATTAATGTGAGAATTGGCCCATTGTCTGTGGGCAGGGACTTGGCCAGCCCCTCTCCTACAGATGAGCAGAGGCTGTAGTATTGCAGCTGCCAGAGGTGGAGATTGGAAAGGCAAGAGCTAACTAAATTGTGGAAGACCATCAAGGGTCAGCTGGTATGTTAAAATGTTCCTTGGCCCTAGATTTGGCATAAGCCCACAAATCAAGATGAAGAGAGGAAATGCACAGTGGACTCAGCACTCGAGCACCATTAAAACGAAATGAGAACGTGCATGCCTTGTACATTGCACTCCCTGTTTCCACTAAAAGCTTGGGAACAGTATAGCAAGCAGCTAGTAAAAGAGGGGAAAGAAGGCATGAATTGTTCTCCTCATCCTTCAGTAACAATTGTTTATGCTTTCAGCCTCTCTTTGTATGCTTAGAAGTTAAGAGCCTCTTATCCTGCACTGCCAACTGGAAGATTTTCAAAACTACTATTATGATTTTTGGTTTTTAATTTTTTAAAATTTTATTTTATTGGCACCAGTCCCCACCCCCACCCCGGTAGCATATAGAACAAATAAGGTAGCTAAATGTTGATAGTTTGCTACCCAATGATTTAGGGATGTGAGTAATGCTTGATTTTCTGGCAGTCCTACCTTTTGGCACCGGCTATAGTCACTGTGTCCATTGTTGCTTCCTCATACACTTTTATTATTACCATCACTTTATTTATTATGTTTTCAGCCTTTACAAATGCAAAATATGTCATTTTAAAACCTCTCTCTCTCTCTCTCTCTCTCTCTCTCTCTCTCTCTCTCTTTCTCTGGCTTTTCTTCGCAAACGAAGATTCAGGAAGCACTCATCCCACGCTTTCTACCATTATCATAGAAATATGTGCTACTCAGTCTTATTTCATTATTATGGAAGAAATGGCTTCCATGATGATACTCTCTTATCAATAGGATTCTGAAAGAAAATGCTAAAAATCATGTTAACGTAACTCTTGTGTGCCATTTTAAAAAGTGAATTCAGTGAGTTGGGTATTTTTTGATCCTACTGGAATTCCAGTGTAGCAAGTGTTAGAAGGAGGGATACCACTGTAGTTAGAGTTAGGGTAACCAATGTAAACCTCTTGTATTTCCTGATCAAACTGAAAATTATGATGGCTTCTCTCCTCTGGATGGGTCAACCTACTGGTAACTAGACAATGTCACTTCTTAGCATTATGGCTTGGCTTCCACCTCCCCCAAAAAGGATGGGACTTTTTTTGGTCTTACTGTTTTGCACTGAGTAGGATTTTAAAAGTACCCAAATGCCAAAAATCAATAGATTTGTTGGAACAATTTTTGTTGCAGTTGCTCTTCTCTGTTTTAAAACAAAATTGTACACAGAGAGTAGCTGTTGAAAGGGACAGCGGACTTTGTTGGTATTGGTATTATAACTCATGCCTACATTGTAGGTCTAATTCTGTCTGAATTCTGTAATTGCAACAAAACATGATAAAATATGGGGTCTAACATTTCCCATTCTGGTGTAAGAAGTTTAATACCATTCTTAGGCCAACTCAAAGGCCACAAAATATTGTGTAGGGCCAGAAGTCTGTTGGGGCATTAGGCTAGTGTAAAAAGAGTTGCACAAACAATTACAATTCCTCAAAGGTCATGTAAGCATGGTTCTTAGTGTACCCAGTTTTTCAGTAAGCACACACACATTTTGGTTTGGTGAGTGGGAAGCTTTGTGATAGGTGAGCAGTTGGCAAGTTCAAGGCCCCAATATCCATTATGCAATCAGTTTTGCAATGGTTGGATCCAGGATAACTACAATAGCATATATTTACACCATTCTAAAAGTGTATAGAACCCTGGCCACACTTCTTAAGTTCTTCAGAACATCTCATCAGGTAAGATATGAAGGGAAGCAATTCCCCCCCCCCCACACACAAATTAAAAAATGGGGGCACATGGCAGATTTTTAAACCACATAGACTAGATTATCAGATGCGGGAAAAGCCACATCAGAAGATTGCTAGGAGAACAGGAAGGGGTGATCTTACCAGATGATGTCATCCTCCAGCATTCCGGGGGCGTATCACGGCTGTCAATAAGACATCCCTTTTTATTAGCGGCTTCTCTCTATCAATATGAAAGGGGAGCCTCGTCTGCAGCAGCACTACACCCCCGGAACAGCAGAAGGACACGGGGATCCGGTAAGGTCGCCGTTTCTGTTCTTTTAGCGATCTTCTGACGTGGTTGGGAATGTGATTTTTTTGTGTGTGTTCCCCCGTGTCTGATAATCTCCTATGTCTCATAGCAGGATTAACATGGAAAACAAGAGTAGAGTGCACCCAATCAAATTATGCTCTATCAGCAACTGAAATGGATACAGAAGTACTGAGATCTTCCCATGGATGCTAGAAAGTAAAAAGAAAAAAGAAAAGCGTATTCTATACATATGCACCACTTGTCTTTGGGGCAGAACAAATGCAGGTTTTTGTATGGGAGGGGAAATCAAGAGAAGATCACATTTTCCAAGGGTCAAAATCATGTAGTTTGGAGCATTCAGGAAAAATGCAATCTCCTCATCACCGAATAGGCCTTCTGCTTCACTAGCATGAGCCAAGTCGCTACCTTTTAATCTTAGTACACATGATCTCAGCACAGTTGAAGTTCAAGATAAAGGTGGTGTTAATTGAATGAAGTGGGGTGGGAGGTGTGGGGTGAGTCTCTTTCCATGCCATTGGTGCACCAGTATCTTCCCTTTCAATGTAGAAGACAACAGTTTTATGGAGTGTGTGTGTGTGTGTGTGTGTGAGAGAGAGAGAGAGAGAGAGAGAGAGAGAGAGAGAGAGATTGAGAGTTGGTACTGTGAGCAGGACTGAAATTGTTCAGCATCTCCTTTCCATCTCCAAAAGTCCTCAGGCTTGTGCTTGGTTGCTGTTTACAGAGCAAAATAAAAACAAACAAGCAAACCCTGCACTTGATTGCATCCACCTCTGATTTGTCCCTCCATGGTGGCATGCCCAGTGGCAGTTTTTGCTTTTGCAAAGCAGTCTTCTCTTCCCCATGAACAGGGCACAGCTGCAGGGAGCTGAGATAACAAAAACCATTACGTATTTTTCTAAGCTAAGCTAAGCATCAAACACTATAGACTTTCCTCTTTTCTTCTACAAAAGATGCTCAAAGCCCCTGCTCATTTTGGTTCTGCACATTTCCAACTCTGAGAGAAAGCTAGAGAGAAAGAGAGAGATTTTAGATGGGTGATGGCTAGAAGTGTAAAAACCCTCACAGTTCCAGAGATTTTATATGAATCTGGTGGTCAGCATGAGAAGCAATTCCCCCCCCCCACAAGGCTTTTTTGCATTCACCACACAAAGCGTTCACCACACAAGGCTTTTTTCTGTCATGAAAGCGCTTCAGTGTTTGGTTGAATTTTCATGGCCCACACAACACCGTATGTATTCAGTGTTCCCTCTGTCTCTGTTCGATTTCTGGTGCGCTGCAACATATTGACAATTCCCCCCCCCCCCCGTCAATAGTCCTTAATCGCGCAAAACTCCCACTATAACACCACATGTGGTATGAAATTGCATGCTTGTTTCCCAGTGGGGAGAACTTCAGAGCATCCAGCTTGCTTGGGTAGTTCCTCCCCATTTGCTCCTAGTAGGCAGGGAACAACTTTTTTAGGACTGCCTACCGGTGAGGTCATCTGGGAGGGATGACCCCCCCCCCCGCTAGCCAGTCTGTTTCCTGCCTACGCTCCTGGTAGGACGTGTGGTTTTGTTTCTCCTGACCTCCCTCCCTCCACATGGCCAGAGCCATCTTGGATCCCTTTGTTGTCTCTCCTTTTTTTTAAAAAAAGAAAGGGAAATCCAATAATAATAATAATAACAACAACAGCATCTATGGCCATGGAAGGGAGGGGGGCAGTATGAGCAACAGCAGCAGCAATAGTACAGCAGCAAAGCCAGCAGCAGCAAGAACGGAGGCAGTAAGAAGAAGCCGAAAAAGGGTGAGAAGACACCCGCCTCGGCAGCCACCGTCAGCACCCCAGTCCTGCTCCACTCTGACAGGCTAGGAGCTGACTGGGAGGAGGCCACCACGCGGCCCCTCCAGGACGAGGTGGCGCGGAACGCCCCCTGGAGAGGGGAGCCATCTGCCGCGTTGGTGTTGCTGGGCTACCCCCCCAACACTGAAGGACCCGAGCCCCAACTGCTGCCAGGGAGGCGGCCGCAGTGAGTGACAACGGGCCCTGGGGAATGGGGCAGTGGGGAGGGAGCATCAGCAGCCGATCTGCCAGAGCCGCTCTGGGAGTGAGCTGGTGCGGTCAGAGGCACCAAGAGAGTCCTGCACCGCTCAGAGAGTGTACCACGGGTGTTCAGCATGGTGTTGGCGGCAACACTGGGAAGCGTTCAGGAGAACCCCACAGGAACCAAGGTCGAGCCTGCCACAATTGGCGCTGCGGCCAAAACAACCATCCCCCCTGCTCATAGAGGCACTGCAGGGGTGACGGGGGACTCCGGGAAGGGTAGAGGACTCCCCATGGAGCTGGTACTGGGGCGATGGCGTGGGGGCAGGGGGGTTGAATCCATGCCCCACCAGCCATGAGGCTGGGGGTTGAATCCATGCCCCACCAGCCACGAGGCTGGGGGTTGAATCCATGCCCCACCAGCCACGAGGCTGGGCGCCTTACTCCACCTCCCTCCATACTTGGAGCAAATTCACCCACTGAGCTCTCTTTGCCACGGAGCCTCATTCCCCCCTTCCTTTTTTCAGGGGTGAGGTGAACAGCATACGATAGTTCTTGTTGTGTTTTCATATTTAAGAGAAAGAAAGCAAGCAAAAAGGAGAGGCTTTTTTCCTTCGCCTGCTGTTCTGCTCTGCATACCATCCCAGCGGCAACAGAGCTTGGGCTGGAGTTCATTTCCTTCCCAGGAATATATAGAGGGAAGGATTGCTCCCTAGATCTTCAGATCGCTCCACCCTGCTGGGCTAGGAGCCAGCCAGGTACAGCCGTGATCCCTTCCCTCCAGGAGGAGGAGGCGTGGAGCGCCCCCCTTTTATGGGGGGATCTCTTCGGCGCTATTGCGGCTGCCCTCCAAGGAGGAGGATCCATGGGGCAAATGAGGAGGACAAGCTCTCCGTTTCGAATTCTGATCCCAGCTTCCCTGGCTTCACTCCCCCTTGCCAGGTTAGGAGCCAGCCAGCTATAGCTGCGAACCCTTCCCTCCAGGAGGAGGAGATGCAGAGTGCTCCCTTAAACAGGGGACCTCTCTGGTGTTATCACAGCTGCTCCCAGTCACCCCAACGACTCCTGGGACTCACAAGCGGAGGCCGCAGCGAGTGTGCTGGGGGCCCCCAGGTTCAGGAACCGGGGGGGGGGCAATGGGTGCTTGACTTAGTGACCAGGGAAAGGGTGGGGCTTGCCGTTGATCAGCTTAGTCCAGCCCACCCCCCTGGGGAATTGCAGGGGGGAACCTAGCCTCTGGGGAGCCACCAATCTTCCTTTCCCCTCCTACCACCTACACCACCTGCTGTGTTGCCCTGCGGGGTGTACAACACAAAGGAGTCCCCAGTCTCGTCCCCCCCGCCCTCCCCTCCCAAAGTCCTCACCGCAAAAATCACCAGGGATGCCCGTAGCAGCCTTGGCTATTCCCCCCCCCCAACACACACCGAATCTACATGAGCCTCTCTGCAGCAGAACTTAGTTCCACAGGCAGAGGAAGAGGATGCTAGGGATGGCGACCAATCCACTGGGGCAGCTGGGCAGACCATGGAGAGGCGCAGCGCGATCAACACCTGACCGGGAAGCAGTTGCTCCCGCATCCCATTCAGACAGTTTGGGGCTCGATTCCAGCAGGAAGTGCCGACTTCCTCATGAGCGATCCTCCAGCTTTGGAGGCATCTCGTTGAGGAGGCCGAGATCACAGATAAGGGGGAAATCTGTGGGCAGTCACATGACCGAGGCCCACGTGGTCGGGGGGGGACAGCGTTTGCGAAGGCAGTTTCCTCTTACCCTCTCTGGATTCCCACAGGAGGACTTCAGTCCTGTAGCGATAAGGCTGGTTTTCAGGCCTTGACGAACCTCTTTAGGACTAGGACCCCCTCGAATGGGCTAAGCCCTACATCAAGCATATTTTTCCCAGCAGAGATGGGGGATATCCCCCCTCAGGCAGGACTCTCCACATGGGGGGACCACTCACCTTTCCGCATTCACAGGGGGAGGGGACGTCAGCACCTTTTCTTCTTCGGGTACTGTGCCCCCTGGAGACCAGGGCCTTTTTCAGGTGGAACCAGGGAGTGGTGCAGGTCCCAGCAGCAGTGGGACAAGCCACCAGATCACGAGGAAGACTGTGTCCTCTCTGAGTCCTGGCATGATGAGTGCTCAGCTTGTGAGTGCAATTAACTGACACACATTGAAAACTGCTTTATGCAGTGTTATGTGTAAACTGCAATTGCTTAAAATGGTTTGGGGGCTGCTCTGTTGGCCTGGTGGCTGAGGAGCAGGGTGTGGTCCCCCCTGGGGGACTACTCTACCTTCCAGAATACATGTGTTCTTGTCTGGATATTCCTGGGGCCCCGACGTTGTACAGATGTACAGCAACCATCACTCCAATTACAAGTACTTCCATTGGTCTCTCTTCAGTTCCCAGGGTGTTTTTTACCAAGATTAGGGCGACCTTTGTAACACAGTGTAGGGGTTCAGGTCTGCATAGTCATCATTACTTGGACAGCCTGCTAATCTGCTCAACATCCAGGCTGAGGACAGAGAGGGACTCGCTTCGGGTTCTCAACTCACTTAGAGCCCACAGGATCCAAGCATATCTTGCAAAGAGCTTGCTATGCTCAAGGTAATAGATTCAACAGCTCGGTGCTACCCTGGGCCCAGTGGAGGGGGGGTCTGATCTCTCCCCTTTAGGAGAGAATCGATTCCTTCCAGGGCAATTCAGGAAGTGAGACACATCCCGACAGGCTATTATGCAGCTGACATGGTTGCAGGGTTGCATAACGGCAGCAAGAGACTCTCTGCTGTGGGCGAGATCTCACGCCAGGACGTTGCAGTGGTTTTTTGCCTCCAGTCCAAGAAGACTGACCTTTTTGACGGCACAGGCACCTCAGAGTGCCTAGGGAACTCTCACAGTGACTCCGGTGGGGGTCCTCATCAGTTCTTCACAGAAGTCCTCTTTCGGTAGACGGACGAGATACAGATCATCCCAGATGCAGCCCTACGAGGCTGGGGAGCAGACTACGGCCCCCAACTGGCGCAGGGCAGATGGGTGCTGGTGGGATGCGAGTGCAGTAGCAGCTGGCATGAACTTTGGGGGGGCCAGTCTGGTAGCATCTCAGAACCTGGTTTGTCACACGGCGGTCCTGCACTGCACGGGCCTTGTCTCGATGGAGGCTTAAATAGATTGACAGGAAGGTATGAGGTTCTGCACAATCCTGGCAGAAGCAACTCATAGGCGGAGGGAAACCTCACATCCCGGAAGGTGGAACATCTGCAGGGATCCCTCAAAATCAAGGCCGATTCACTCAGCTACAATGACATGGACCAGAGGGGCATTGGGCCACCCACTCCCGGACTGATCCACACCTTCAATGACCACCAAGTTTCCCCAGTTCCTTTCCCCGTTCTTTCTGACGGAGGGAGCAGAGGCCATAAATGCGCTGTCGGCCTCTTGGCCACGAAGTCTGGTATGCCCCTCCAACAAACCAGCGGATTCCTAAAGTCCTGGCTTGAACCAGCTCTGAAAGGACAGATCTGAGTCTAGTGACCCCGGCGTGAGCCGGGTGGCAGTGGTTCTTGGACATCCCTCGACTTGGCGATGGACTCAATCCAAGTCCTGGACCTTTCAGAACTTCTTGTTCCAGGGCCAGTCCGGTCCCGAATTGGATGCAGCTCCACACCTGGAGGTTAAGCGGAGGATGCTAAGTTCAAGGGGATACTCCCAGACAGTTGTGCTTACCATCCTGGTGTCCTGGTGAGAGTTAGCACAGAGCATCTACGAATCCACATTCAAAGTGAATCGGAGATAGTGTAAATGCAGGGGCTGTGTTTTTTCTGAGGGTCACCCTTCTGTCTCCTTCATTATTTCCCTGCAGGATAGTGTGAAGGTGGGTCTACGACCCAAAGCCATTAGGAGTGCCGCAGGCGGTCGCTCACCCACACATACAGAGAGCTCTGTGGGGGTTGGGTGATCCTGCATCCCCACCAGGGAATAGTTCCCTCCTTTGGGACCATCATAAAATCCTGAAGGCTTTGACAGGGGCACCGTTCGAACCTCTTAGAGTGGTCCCTCTAAACATTTTTATTTTGGAAAGCCCTTTTCTTGGTGGTGAGTGCACCTCCTAGTAGGATGTCAGAAATAGCAGCATTACCTGTTCGGAGGGATCTTTGTATTAGTAGACCAGATTCAGTAAGTCTTCATCTGTGTCCGGATTTTAGTCTGAAGGCCAATCCCCTGTGCCACTGAAAGAAACATGATCCGGACATATTTTTTGAAAAATGAACAAGTTCGAGCAGGTGCTCAGAGGCGTTGGCCATTGGAGTCCATGTCAAGTCCCTAAGCCGGAGGTTTTTGCCGCCAACACTGGGGTGTTAGATCCAAACATGTATTGTGGCGTACTACAAGCACCTGGGCGTTCTAGTGCCAGATCTTATTGTGGCACACTCTACTTGAACTGCAGCACCGACAGCGACCTGGAATAAGGACGCCTCCTTAGAGAAAATTTGCAGGGCAGTCTCCTGAAATCTTCATCAATTTTCATCAGACACTGTAGACTTGACAAGTTGCAATCTGCTGGAGCAGCGTTTTGGGGAAGAGTCCTCTAGCATGCCATCAGTCCCCAAGGGATTAAGCCTCTGCCAAGCCCACCCACAGGGTCGTTGCTTTTGTACATCCCAAGCAAGCTGGATGCTCTGAAGTCCTCCCCACTGGGAAAAGGAACGTTGGTCTTACCTGTAATACGTTCTTTTCCAGTGGAGAGACGAAGAGCATCCAGACCCACCCAAGGCGCTGGTGATAGTGGAACAGGCTGTGGGTCATTTGAACAGAGACTCAGTTTCATTTCTTTGAGTGGAACGTTAATGTTTCAAAATGTTTGTTGTCTCCTCTTGCTTTTTCTCCCACAACAGAGGGCAGGTAACGAGGCTGTGACATTGACTGGCTAGCCGGGGGGTCGTCTCTCCCAGATGACCTCACCGGTAAGCAGTCCTAAAAAAGTTGTTCCCTGCCTACTAGGAGCAAATGGGGAGGAACTACCCAAGCAAGCTGGATGCTCTTTGTCTCTCCACTGGAAAAGAACGTATCACAGGTAAGACCAACGTTCCTTTCTGACTTCTCTTCATCGCATGATCACGCAAGGGCGTGATTAGTCTGCTCACTACTCTTTCCGCCCCTGAAGTCTTCCCAGTTCAACTTCCAGTGGCCATTTCATTGAGCCCTGCATCCAATACAGACGTCCTGGCACTGCTTTTAATTTTCAAATTTTAGTGCGATGCCTTGGGATAATGCAAACAAAGTTGATCAATGAAAGCAACTGACAGGCATATTTAATGTGGAAATAGCGCACCCTGAAAGTGCTTTGGTTATATCACAGCTACATCCATGGTGCTAAGTACGCATGTGCTACTTGCAGAAAATCCCGGGTAGAGGCCAAAGTATCACGAGATCGCGCAAAATCCAAACATGAACACAGATAGATCAACAAGATCACGCATGCACACAATCATGCGAGGAAGTGACGTGAGAAGGAGGAGACGGATGCATAAATGGAAAAATGACGGGAAGGAGGGGCAGAGAACGCCAATGTGGTGTGCAAAAAGTGCTAAACTCGCTTGTTCTTCTGCCTCTGTTCCAGAATGGGCTGATACATGTGGTGCAACACGGACATGAATCCGTCATTTACATGACGAAATCATTGCACCTTCAGACCTCTGTGTGGTAAACACCTACATTGTAAGCATTCAGTAACCTCCTTAAGAGAACTCCTCTCCAGCAAGACTGAGAGACCAGTCTTTTGCCTCAACATATTTTTAAAAAAATTTGCACAAAATATAACCCGCATAAAACTCCTGCCTGCGTACAAAACTAGTGTATTTTCTTTTCGTGAAGCTAAATATACACACAAGAAAGGTTTTCTGAACAGAAAAGGCACAAACTCACCCAGTATTTCTCCTGTTTAAAGGAGCAAGCCAATCATGAGCACATTTTCCAGTGTTGTACATTTTACAGAAATGCACAAAAACACTCATGGAAATGCACACATTTTCTCTAAGACAAGCCACTCAAATCCTTCCCACATTGGATTTTATTGTGGTGAAACAATAATAATTTAAGTTTTCCTGCTTTTCATTAAGCTATCCACTTTGATTCCAAGACCTCTTTTGGTTATTTGTTATTTCATTATAACATTTGTTTAATTTTTCATACATTTATTATAAATACATTATAAATAATAAAATTTCATATCTGATTTCATGCAGGTATCCATGTATATAGTCCACAATATTATTCTAGCCATTTACTATTGACTTGAACTATCTTCCAACTTTTACTTAATAGTCTTTGTTGTTGTTGTGTGCCTTCCAGTTGTTTCTGAGATATAGGGTGAAGCTATAACAGGGTTTTCTTGGCAAGATTTGTTCAGAGGGGGGGTTGCCTTTGTCATTACATAGTTCCTAACGCATCATATACTTCCTCTTGGCATGCACTTTATCATTCCAGAACATAAGAGAAATAAATCAAATTTCAGTAAAAAATATTTCCTCATCTACCCTTGCCAATCTAATGTTATTTATGTGTTTTAACATTAATACTAATTCACAAATCCCCAACATCCTTTCCTCCTTTCTTATTCATGGAGCATCCTTTTGTCTCCATTTACAACTGACTGGAATTGTGAGAGCCATTAACAAATTCATTATACAAGTTGGCCCTCCACATTCACTAGGGTTAGGGGTTCAGGACCCCTGTGAAAGTGGAAAAAACACAAATATCTCTAGGTCCTCCAAATCTTATTTACTAAAAAAAATGTATGGTCCGCGGAGTCAACTCACTGCGGATGCCTTCACGCAGCAGGGTTCCATCGCACGGCAGAAGTGGGTGCCTTATGCCATTTTTAATAGGAACTTACAAGCCTTGCAGTGCATTCACGGTCTCTCTCAGTCTCACAGGGCTTGCGGTACATACTTAAAATGGCATGGGATAGCAGTGGCGGCGGCAGCAAATAATATGTGAATAATCAAATCCACAAAAGTTAAACTCGCAAATGTGGAGGGCTGACTGTAGTATTTGGATCTTCTTGGAGTATCTTATCTTTGGCATATCCAAACGGAACAGTGGTTAAATACCAGTACTGAAGCCACAACATTGTGAATTCAGTTCTATAGGGCTCTAGTTTGACTCAGCCTTCCATCCTTCCGTAGGTCGGTAAAACCCAGTTTGTTGGGGGCAATTAGCTAACACATTGTAAACTGCTTAGGAAGCGCTTTGCACTGATAAGTGGTATAGAAATATAAATGCTATTGCTATTATGCTAAATGGATCACATGTATCATATGCCTGTCATTTCACTGACAATTTCTAATATTTCCCCAATAATTCTAATCATAGGACAAAACCAAAAAAGGGGCGGGATGATATATGTATAGCTGCACCTCCAACATATATCCTCCATTTACATAAAGGCAAGGCTCAATATTTTGGATGTTAAATACCACCTAAAAATAAATATATAAAAGCTTTTCTTTTAAAGATCTCCCAGATCCATTTCCACTAGTTTCCCACAAGACTCTTAACCTAAGTCTCTTTCCTAAAGTGTTTGTTAGACCATTGAGTGCCAAGAAGAGAAGAATGGTGGGAAACAAACAGCAGCAGACAGCAGAACAGCACCACTGCGAATAGAAACATCAGGGCCTGATGGTCAGAAAGGTGGCAGCTCCTCTTAACGTCACCTGGTACAGAGAGAACAAGCACTTGATAGTCTGGCTGGGGCCTCCATCATCTTTCCTCATCCAGACTGCCTCTCAGCCTGACAGAGTGACTCAACTTCAGGAGCAGGGTCCAGAGGCATTGTGGGAGAAGTAAGATTGTAGTGGCTCCAGCCCACTCACAGTTCTTTCCCTAAACACATTAAATTGTGTAGACACACAGAGAGAGAAAATATTAACAGAACCTGACCTCGACCACTGAACATCTTCTAGTCGCTTCCATCCCAGCATTTACCTGAGGGTACTTATCATGCTGAGCCTGGTTTGCAACATAAAAAGGTACAGTACGTACATTCCTGGACTTAACTGTGGATATCAGAAACTACGGGGAATAGCAAAACCTATTAAAATGAATGACTTTGTTGCACTGGAGGACCTAGAGATTCCAAGAAGACCATTTTTTTTTTATTATTTTTTTTTTGGACGCTGGTAAGTGAATCCTTGGGTTTTGGTCCTACAGAAACAGGGACCATACTGTAGTTAATATAGCAATACTGAAAAGCCTGGGGGGAAAGCTGGGAATTAAAATGAAAAATGTCAGAACATTTCAATGAGCAAATACTTGCCAGGAAAGAAAAGAATTTATGTTATTATGGAGGGCCATTGGAGAGGGGGCAGGAAGGGAAAAAGGAGAGTACCCACAAGAAGGGAGTTCCCTAAGGTACATCTACAGAGAAGTTTCCCAGTGGAGAGGGCTCCAGAGCATCCGTATGCTTGGGTTGTCCCTCCCACTTGCTCCCAGTAGGCAGGTTACAGAGAACTTTTATTTTGAAGAGTCTGACCACCAGTGGTGTCATCTGGGAGGGACGACCCCTCTGCTGGCCAGTCTGTTTCCTGCCTATGCTCCTGGTAGGATGTGTGTTTTAGCCTCCCTCCTTCCATGTGGCCGTAGCCATCTTTGATCCCTTTGTTTGACTATTTAAAAAGAAAAACTAAATAAAAGGGAAATCTAATAATATTAAATAATAATAATAATAACAACAACAACAACAACTACGGCCACTGGAGGGAGGCAGAATAAAAACAATGAAGACCGCTCAGAGAACAGCAGCGGCAAGAGCGGAGACGGCGAGGAAAGGCAGAAGGGGGAGAAGACCCCCTTCCACCGCCGTTAACACCCCGGTCCTGCTCACCCCGAATGGGTCAGGAGCCACCGGGAGGAAGCCACCATGCGGCCCCTCCAGGAGGAGGCGGCGCGGAATGCCCCCGAGCACAGGGAGCCATCCGCCGCATGGCAGAAGGGGGAGAAGACCCCCGCTTTGGCTGCCGGCATTGGATCCCCGGTTTTGCTCACCCTGAATGGGCCAGGAGCCACTGGGAGGAAGCCACCACGCGGCCCCTCCAGGAGGAGGTGGCGCGGAACACCCCCGGGGACGGGGAGCCATCCGCCGTGTGGCAGAAGGGGGAGAAGACCCCCGCTTTGGCTGCTGGCGTTGGATCCCCGGTTTGCTCACGCGGACAGGTGAGGAGCCACCGGGAGGAAGCCACCATGCGGCCCCTCTAGGAGGAGGCAGCGCGGAACGCCCCCGAGGACAGGGAGCCATCCGCCACATGGCAGAAAGTGGAGAAGACCCCCGCCTTGGCAACCGACATTAGCCCCCCTGGTCTACTCACCCGGATGGGTTGGGAGATACCAGGAGGAAGCCACCATGCGGCCCCTCCAGGAGGAGGTGGCGTGGAACGCTCCCGGGAACGGGGAGCCATCCGCCGCGTGGTACCACCAGGTGACCCCCCCCCAGCGCTGAGGGAGTCGGATTTCAACTGCCGCCAGGGAGGGCGGCTGCAGTGAGTTTTGCTCGGGGCCCCGGGAATGGGACAAGGGGGGGCTGGAGCACTGCCGGATTTGCCAGCTTGGCTTCACTACGCTCTGGCCAAGGAGGCGGTGGAATGCCTGGTAGTTTGGCCCAGCCGAGCCTCATGGGGCTCCTCGGCTCATTATGGGGGAGATGCCCCACAATTGGGAAGGGCCGACCCATCCACCCCCCGCCACGGTTCCCCCCCCCCAACAACTTCCAGACCTCTACCTGGCACCGCGTGAGGAAGAGACTGGGTCAACCTTGCTGGTCTGGAGCGACCAGCCTCGGTCCCCAGGGGCCACGTGGAAGTCCGAAAGGGGGCCAAATCGGCAGACTCTTGCCCGAGGAGGGCTCCAGGAGGGTGGTTGCTGCAGAGGGAAGCTCCCACCAGAGTGGTCAGTTAGCGGCAACAGTCAACGGGGCCGCGATACTGGCCAGGGGATCTGAGGTGACCTCACATCGCGGAATGGCCAGGAGGGCAGTGAGGGAACAGGAGGCCTCAGCCAATCAGTCTCCTGCATGATCGCTGCGGGGGGCACGAGGGGACTGAAACCCTACATGGTCCCAGCCACAACAGTGAGGAAGGTGCAAGCCCCGCGGCAGGGTCCAGCAGGCCCCCGAACATTATGAAAGTTCGATCATGGCTGTATGATTCTTGATTCATCAGGTAGCTGAGTGTTCCCCCATCAGAATGTGAGTGGGGATTAAACACACAGCAGGGGATCCCTTAGGAAGAGGAAGGCCTGGCCTGAGCACTCCTCAGGATTGAGGGGGGACAGAGGCAATGGTCCGCTCCGGGAAGAGGGGGAATTTTCAGCCTTGGGTCTTAAACACCTATAGTCCAACACCACAGGTGAACCCCCTATCCCCAGGGAGCCTTGTTTTTCTGGTCCCTTTTTTCCCATAGCCAGTAACACTGGAAGGGTAAAGGACAACTGGATTGTGTAGGAAAGCTGCATTCTACTTACGAAGGGGATGGACAAGTGGCAGGTGCTACTCATTGAGGCTCCTGGCTCAGCTTAGGCATGTTTTAATGATTTTGGCCGTGATATGACCATACCAATACCACCCTGAACACACCCGATCTTGGAAGCTAAGCAGGGTCGGGCCTGGTGGGTACTTGGATGGGAGACCACCTGGGAATACCAGGCACTGTAGGCACCCTTTGCTGTAGGAAGAGACCAATCGAAGGATTGGTTTTTCTAGGAATGGAAACTCAAGCCGACTGGGGTCCCACCTTATTTCCCCATCATCCCTGTGACAATGAGTCAACGGCTACAAGGAGGGCTTGAGCGCCCATTTGGTGGGCAACAGATGCCATGGCAGATGTTCCCTATGAATCCCAAGTCTCAGCAATGACAGTTCCATCCCGGTGGGAGGTAGGCGGCAGACCTTCGCGGGAGCTTGGGAAAACTCAACTTCGGACAGGCGGGTCCTGCAATCCATTCGCCAAGGTTACCGGATAGAGTATCTCTCGACTCCCCCCACAGCGGTTCCTCCCGACCTCGTACCACAAGATGAAGGAAAACAATCCCTGATGACAAGCCATTCAGCTACTGTTACGAATGGAAGCTACAGAGGAGATCCAAAAGTCACAACAGGGCAGGGGCTGTTACTCCACCCTGTCCTTGGTACCAAAGAGGAACGGTACATGGGGAGAGGTCCTGAATCTAATAGGGGTGAACAAGTTCATCAAGAAAAGGAAGTTCAGGTTGGTACCTCTAAAGCACATCCCGGAAGCCATAAGACCAGGGGTTTATCTGCTCTCTCTGGTCTTACAGGATGCATATCTTCACACCCCGCTTCATCAGGACCTCCATCAATTAATATACACTTCAGTTACAACAGTCACTTCCAGTACAAGGCTCTCCCCCCTTTTGGCCTAGCCTTGGCGCTCAGGGTCTTCACGAAGATCCTGGTTGCCTTAGTGGTCTCCTGGCGATGCTCAGGAATACATGGCTATCCCCTACTTGGAGGACCTCCTGATCTGCTCCCAGTCCAGAGAGTGGAACGGGACCTCGCGTTCATCATGAAGTTGCTTCAGTAGCATGGGCTCCAGGTCATCTTCCAAAGAGCCCCCTGACCCCAGCCCAACAGATACAACATCTAAGGCGTTGGTGGAATCGGGGGAGGATTCGATCCGGCTTCCCACAGAATGAGCCAGGTCAACTCAGAACGCTACACAGAAGACACTAGGGGCAGCCAGATCGGGCATCATGCACCTGGCACAGCTACAGGGCCTCACGATAGCAGCAATAGACTGCTTACCACGGGTGAGAGTTCACGCCAGAGTATTACGATGGTTCCGACTTTTAATTTCAGGAAGAAATAGCCAGCAGGAGGCACCAGATAGTGAGACTTCGGAAGGAGGTCATAACTTCACTACAGGGGTGGTTCTTGCCAGCGATACACAAGAACCACCAACTTTAGATTCTCGACAAGGTCTGGATCACCACAGATGCCAGTTTCCTGGGATGGGGGGCACAGTGCGGAACCCATCTGGCCCAGGACAGATGGGCGGCGGAGGAAGTGTCCCACAGCACCAATTGTCTGGAGCCAAAGGTGGTCAGACTAACCCTGAAAGCTTTTTCGCACCTAGTTAGAGACAGGTTGGTGCTGATCAGCACAGACGTCATGATGATAGCACACATATATTGCTGGGGGCATCCAGGTCATGAGTACTCAGGGAGGACGCATCATGCCTGCTTGCATGGGCAGGGGAAATTCTTGTGTCAATAGCAGCGGAGCACCTCCATGGAACGCTCAACCGGAAGGTGGACTGGCTCAGCTGGTCAGACATTGAACAGGGAGAGTGGAACCTACACCAGGAGGTGTTTGATGATGGCATACAGGCTCGGGGGCTTCCAGACAGAGACCCTTCTTGTCACAAGTGAACGTGAAGCTGCCCCGCTTTGTCCCCAGGAACATATTGCCCCTGGGCCTGGACACTACTCTACGCCTTCCCTCCAATCCGATTGATACACAGGGTGATCAACAGGACACGAGGGGAGGGGTAGGAGATCATTCGAGTTGCTCCAGAATGGCCCCGATGAGCATGTTTTCCCCAGATATTCTAGATATGCAGGGGGATTCGATATCTCTACCTTTTTCGGATCAACCGAATGCCTCAAGGTCAGGTCCATCATCTGGACCCGGCCTGGCTACAACTCTGCACGTGGAGATTAAGTGGCAGATGTCAGTGACAAGAGGATATTTGCACCCGGTGATAGGCACAATATTGGCCTCAAGGCGGGAATCCACCCAGCGTATCCACGAATACACCCTTAGAGTTCTTCGACAATGATGCAGACGAAAAGGATGGGATTTCAGAGAGGTCTCGGCCCCAAAATTATTGGACTTTCTACCGGATGGGGTAGACCCTGGCCCTCGCCTGAATACAACAAAATACAGGTGACGGCGATGAAGTCATTCCTGATTCCAGAGAACGCGTCAGCGATATCCTAGCATCCAAACCTGCGCTGCTTCTTCAAGGTTCTTACTAACCTGGCCACGCCAACGGTACATAGATTCCCCTCCTGGGACCTCAATGCAGGGTTGAAGGCTCTAACGATACGATCTTCTGAGCGATTCAAGAGGTACAATTGATGTTCTTGACTTGGAAGGGCATCTTCCTAGTGACCATCACTTTAGCTCGGAGCGTATCCAAACTGAGGGCCTTGTTGATCAGAGGGGACCTGTGTACCTTCCGTCTGGAATCAGTAATTCTCAGGCTATGCCCGGACTTCAAATGGAAGCTAGACGCGACCTTCCACAGATCTCAGGAGGTCGCCCTACCCTCCTTCTGTCCAAGACCAGAAAGAGAGCTGGAGAGGGTATGGCATACATTGGATGTACGCAGAGCCCAGAGAGTATACACCAAGAGGGCGGTATCATTTAGGGTCTCTGAGATCTTATATGTCTCCCCTTACTCAACGTTTTCGGGGGAGGAAGTTATCACTCTCCACACTGGCACGCTAGTTTAAACGTTGCATAGCGACGTGCTATGAGCCTCAGACCAATCCGGTACTGGAGTGCATGTCAGCACACTCCACAAAATGCGCGACAACCTCGACGGTCTGGGAGAGAGACGCTATCTTGGAGGAATTCTGCAGGGCAGCAACATAGATAATCCCCTCGATCTTCATCAGGCATTATAGGCCAGACAGGATGCAGTCGATGGAGGCTGTTTTTTCGGCAGAGGGGTGCTTCAGCGAGTTCTTTGTCCTTAGGAGTCTGGAGGCTCGCCTTTGCCCTCCCGTGATTGAAGCTTTAGTAAATCCCAAGCATACGGATGCTCTGGAGCCCTCTCCACTGGGAAAAGGAACGTTGGTCTTACCTGTGATATGTTCTTTTCCAGTGTAGAGGCGAAGAGCATCCGGCCCACCCAGGGCGAGCATGATGGTATACCACGACGGAAGGAGTGAAGACCAGTCATGAGTAATGGATGAGCAGCTAGAAGCTGATGGAGTTTGGGATCACGGCTGGATGCGTCAGACTACGGTGTCTCGAGGCTGTGATATGGACTGGCCAGCAGAGGGGTCGTCCCTCCCAGATGACACCACTGGTGGTCAGACTCTTCAAAATAAAAGTTCTCTGTAACCTGCCTACTGGGAGCAAGTGGGAGGGACAACCCAAGCATATGGATGCTCTTCGCCTCTACACTGGAAAAGAACGTATCACAGGTAAGACCAACGTTCCTATCCTCTATTTTCTCTAGCAGTTAGTTCCTGCCACTTCAGGCCCCATCAGGGTATAGGAGGACCTTGGTTACCATTCTGTTGCCCCTTGGCCATGTTTGGAGGGATCTCCTTGTGGAGCTCTTCACAGTCTGCTCATGTTTCCACTGTCCTGGATATTTTCGTCAAGTTACAGCCTGGGTACCATCACTGTTCAGTGCTGCTGACTCCAATTCATGTAGAGACAAGCATTGCTCTTAGCACAGGTCCTAGCACTCCACTGTGAGAGTTAAGTTATTCTACCACTTCCAAATTTAGGTTCGTTCTGATGGGAGAAGGTCAGTATAGAAAATACGGTGCCTGCCTTTCATCATCGGCAGGTGTGTCTAAATTAGACATGTTCATATGCACAACCCTAATGCCTACTACAGAGAGCTAAATTTTCATTCAAGAATTCAAGGTAATGAATATATTCAAATCCTAGCAAGAGATTGTTGGGGGTGGTGATAAAGAAGTTGTTCTGTGTCAAAGCCACATGGAGAAATGATGCAGGGGAGAACAGAGGCAATGGCTGGTAGTACATGCTGTAAAAAGGAGAGCCCATTAGGGTGCACAGTGCTAAAGAAATAATTAGCAAACTTTGTGGAAGTGAGCTAATTAAAGCCCCAGAGGAAAGGAGCACAATGCCTGTTGAAGGCAGTATTAGGGAGAAAGGATAATATCACTCTTGATTGTTTCAGAAGGGAAGAATCTGCTGCCTTGGACTCTTTAGTTGCTGTGGCTAAGCAAGGTTTGTCTCAAGGAGCTTTGGATTATGTTGGGAAGAAGGTGGTCCTTGATGGGATAGTGTGTGTGTGTTTCTGTCTGTCCGTCTCTCTCATTTGCTCTGTATTTCTGTTTTAAACTTTAACACTCATCCTTTTCTACATGTACAACTTCTTACAGTATCAATCTCAAAAGCCTACCTAACTCGGACCCTCACTGAAGAACCAGATACATGGCAGTTAAGAATCCTCTTTCTTAAGAATTGAACAAGCAATGAAGAATTCTATTTTTACAACTTGATGGGTGTGCACTTGGCAGCTACATTTCAGAATGTGAAGGACAGCACAGGTTTGGTGGAAGTGGAAAACACTAACATTTTCCATCTTTGCTTCCTTCCTTCTCCCCTTTCTCTCTGCTGCTGCTGCCTTTCTAATGGTGCTGGAAGCCAATAGATTAAAAAGCCTGTGTTCTTCAGCAGGAAAGACCAAATGCTTCCTCTGCAGCAGTCTGGAGAAACCAGTGTGTGTGTGTTCTGGGCAAGGAGGCATAGTCACCCCAGGGAACGTCTTTATGCCAGAGCTCTTACAAGTTTGTTGCTTTCAGAGGACCCCCTGCAAATTAAAGCTTTACTGAATATAGCTGTATTGGGGTAAAAGTCTCGACCTCTCCTCCCACACCCACCCTACTGTAAAAAAAGTATTTGTTTTGGACCTGAGAGTAGATGTCTTGGCCAAATCCACACTACACAGATAATCCAGTTTTAAAATGGATTATTTGCCATGGTTCCTTCCTATGAAATCCTGGGATTTGTAGTTTCAAAAGGTCTTTCGTCTTCTCTGACAAAGAATGCTGGTGTCTCACCAAACTACAAATCACAGGTTTCCATATGAAAGAGCCATGGCAAATAATCCAGTTTCACACTGGATTATTTGTGTAGTGTGGATTTGTTTCTAAAACAGATGCACTGTTTGTTTCTAAAACAGATGCACTTTCCCCACTTCCTGAACTTAAAGGAAGCTATTGAGAGCTAGGCTGCTCAGATCCAACTAGATTCTTAGGTTTCCTGGGAATCCCATTTGTTTATTGAGGAAGGGGAAAGGGAGAGACCAACTCTTGGGTGTGGAATCTTTCTGTTTTAGGACAGAGCAGCTTTGCCTGGGCAAATTCAGCCACATTTCGCAGAGCTCACCATTTTGGCTATAAGTTTCTAGATACTAGGTAATAGATACACAGCTGCTGTTATTCATATTGTTGCTGGAGTTCCAAAGTTTTCCTCTCTGTTTACCTGTTGTGTTGAAGCTGCAGGGTTGGGTTGTTTTTGTTTCTGTTTTGTTTTTGTCATCTTGTGAGGAAATGCAAGGCCTCCCCCCCCCCACATCTAGTACGTCCATTGCAGCTTAGCATATGTTGCTTGTTTGGTGGTAAAATACACTCTATGGTGTATTTATAATGCTTATAGGATTCCATAGTATTTCCTGTATTGGGATTTTGCATATATATTTTGTTTTTTTACAAGGATACAATACATGCAAATTTCATGTAATTTGGTTAGTTTTATTTCTTATGCTTTTTGATATGTTTCCAAAGCACTGTAGGAGAAGGATCTGTAGGATGGTCTTCAAGTTTTGTTTGCAGATTTGCCTGGAAGTTGTCTCTCATGGTAGCTTGTTGAAGATTGTTGACTTGGAGTCTCCTCTTTAAGATGCCACCCCTCTTAGGTTTGAGCTTAAGATGAAGATTTAGATTACATCTTATGAGGTGATGATCTGTTTGGCATTCTGCACTGGGCATCACTCGAGTATGATGGACATCGCAAATGTTCCTCTGGTGAACTAGAACATAGTCAGTGAGGTGCCAGTGTTTGGATCGGGATGCATCCAGGTTGTTTTCAAGCTATCTTTCTGCTGAAAGATAGTGTTTGTAAAAGGCAAAAGATTTATACGATCTGAAGAGAAACCAGAGTATGATGAAAAATTGAAATAAATTTTTTTTTAAAAAAGATAGTGTTTGTAATAGTCAGCTGTTGTTCTGCACAGAACTCTAGCAAGAGGCGTCCGTTATCATTGCAATTTCCAACACCATGCATGCCTAAGACACCTTTCCAGGCTTTGGAGTTCTTTCCTACTCTGGCATTGAAGTCACCAAGGATAATAATTTTATCTTCTACAGGAACTTTTTGTATGAGTTGGCGTAGGTCTGTGTAGAATTTGTCTTTCTCTACAGGGTCGGCTTGCATAGTTGGGTCATATATACTGAAGAGAACAACATGTGGGAGGCGTAAGGAAATAATGCGATCAGAGTGTCCTGTTGGCAAAGTTTCGAGTTCGGAGGCAATGGAGTTTTTAATCATACAGCCTACTCCTGAAAGACCTTCTGCTGTGCTTTCTGCAACTGGACTTGTTTATCTCGGATTGGCCTTTTCAGTCATCAGCACGCTTGCAGAAAGCACGAGATGAGTCCTTCCTGAATCTTCATTTGCAAAGAAAAGCCAGAGAGAGAGATTTCTTATGCATATGGTGTTATACCAATATCATGGCCATTTCTAGTAAATATTCATGATCTCACACTTGATGAGTAATATTCACTCCTTCCTTTTAAGACGCAAAACACAAGGAAAAACTACTCCTTCTTTTACTGCTGTTCCTTAACATCTTTTACCTTTTTTTAAAAAAAGCAAACCAAACCAAGTTCTACCATGTGTGTTTTATACTCCCCAGCATTAGAATAGATAGGCCTCCTGTATAAGTTTCTTTAAAACCCTCATTGTACTAAGAGAATACACACTGTCATTTGCAAACAATATCCATCTTGTGGGGTCAACATACTGAGCTACTTTAATTGCTAGCCAGTATGAAAAATTTTCACCATCCATATGTCATGCATAATACCAGAAAATAGGTAATACTCTACATGTGCAGCTATCACCATTTTTAATGTAAAGAAACCAATATAACACTTCTCCAGGGTAAGCCCTGTCATGTGGCAAGGTGAACCAACCTGCTTAAGGCAGCACTAGGGATGGTGTTTGCATGACACAAGAGCCAGAACACTTGGTGTGGTCCCCCTCATCTCTAGTATATTGTCCTCAATGAGCTGGCATACCTTCACATCTATCCCAATGCTTCATTTGGGCAGATAGCATTACCAAACCTGCCAGATACCACTTCCTGCCAGTTATAGCCAATATATAAACAATCAGAGACAATGTGTCATAATGTTTGTGTGTTGGAGTAGGCCTCCATGAGATTAGGGTTTGAATCCCCACTCAGTGATGGAAGCCCACTAGGTGATCTTGGGCAAGCACACTCCTCTGTCTCAGAGGAGAGCAATGGCAAACCTCCTTTGAACAAATCTTGCTCAAGGATTTTCTTGCCCAGAAAATCCTCTGATAGTTTTGCCTTAGAGTTGCCATAAGTGCACTGCACAAACCATACATCCACACCTCCCACAAAGCATCTATAAGATGGCATGGAATCACATCCGGTCCAGTCTTTCTTTGGGTTGTCTGTCAAGTGCATGGAACCCCATGCTCATGGCACTCAAGATATTTAGAAATTAAAGCAGCACAGGAGAATGTGCATTCTGCAGTGTACCATAGATTGTACACTGGGTGGAGGGTCTGCCAGCAGCTGAGGCCATGCTTAATCTACTAGCCTGCAATTAAGCTAAGAAGTGTGAGCTGACAACATATATTTACTTGAAAAATGAGCTCATGTGCACTGATATGTGCAAACTCCAAAATTGTGGAAACCAAACATTATGTTCCGAGAATGGTAAATGTCTAACTGATGAAGGGTTGGCTGATTATTGTGACAACTAATTTGAAAATGAGCATGTAAGACCAGATGTGTGCAACACAAAGTAGTTAAACATATATTTTGAGTACTGAAATTTAGAGGTTCATTCTGAAATACTGTGGAATCTAGTATACTACAGATGCTGTTAATTGCATGAGGTGTTGACTGGATGTTTCGATCAGGTCTGTTAAAACATACAGAAGACATTCCATTAGTGGCTTAATTAATGTTTGACTTATAGGGCCATCTCTAAGAACAATATCTATCAATGTTTGAAAAGAACAAGAGTACAAGTAGTAAGACTACAAGCAATTATTAAACTGTTATTATTTACAGAAAGGTTAAAATGGAAGGGAAGAACTCAGGAGACATGTGGGGCTCCAGCTGCTGCTGAACTGCCATACCCATCAGCCCTAGGCATCAAAGCCAATGGTGAGGGCTACTGGGAGTTGCAGTCCAGCAACATTGGAAGTCCAAACACTCCTCATCCCTACTTTAACACTTGTCAAACGTAAGGAATTATCTCTTTCTGTGGCAGAATCAAGTGTGCATATCTGATTATTTTTGGCAAAATATCACCTCCTAAGCTTTGTAAAGTATTTATTCAAGATTTCATCCACAGTCATCTTGACAAAACAAAATGAATGGAGGCATTCTTAGAAATGGGATTAGAATTTTTATGCAGGTCTGTTACCTGTTTTCTAAACCTGCTTTCTGGCTAGATCTTTCCAAAGGTCATGTTTAGCATAATAGGCCATATATGGTTAAGAATTCACTATGTTTAGTGGTGTGGCTCAAGACTTTAAGAAGTGAGTGCAGATTGGTGCTACTTCTCTTTGCCTTCCACAAGCTAGCACTACAGTACTTCCATTCCTGCTGTCTTGAAAGGGCCGTGCAGCAGCTGCAGCAACTGTAACAAGTCTTAGTTTCCCCTGGACAACTGACAGAGACTGCATCTTCCTGGCAATGGTGGGTTAAGAATTTGTCCCTTCCTTCCTGATAGCCCACTAACAAATTTGTTTTCTTTTCTACTAACCTGTAAGTCCAACACTCAAACCAGTACAACACACTGGTTCCTGTTTCAGAATACCACCGATAATTATCCTACAATCACAACTCACACTCCTAGCCTTCATCCAGTTCATCCTCTCCCTAATGTCCCTTCCTTGACCTTATATTTTTAATACTTTACAGTGAAGTACCTTCCTATGTTGAGGCACATTTTCCAACCAGCCCCTCATGCCTCACCCCCGCTCCAGAACTCCATCCACCTCTGGTACTAACGCCCCTCAGCTATGGTTCCTTGAGATACTGCCTAGCAGACAGTAATCCAACAAATCAATACAGGTCAACCCCTGTATCCATGGGACCAGTAACCATGGTTTCACTTATCCATGTCTAATAAAATATGTCCTCTCTAGGCATTTTCTAGGTCCTCCAGTGTGCTTCTGTGGCATACTTCCACCAGATGTTGGGCTGGAAGTAATCCATTTCAATACGGTTCACCATTATCCACATTTTGTGTATCCACAGTAGGTCAAGGAACGTATCTTTAGAAGGATCAGTGAAGGAAAGTAGAATGCAAATGTAACCAATAATTAAGATTCAAATAAGATTTATTTCATTAATAAATAAGATTTCACCAGGGAGGGAGGGAAGGGGAGGCACGTGTGTGATGTCCCCTTTCTTGTGTGCACTCAGTGTGTGAGAGGCGGTGCAGCTGAGGTGTGGAAAGGAAGGGGCAGAGAAGAGATGGCTTACTGGCTTTGCCTTCTCCCTTCCTTGCTTCTCTTCTCCCAATGCCATTTCTGCTTGCTCACTCTACTTGCCCATGTGAGCAAGAGTTTTGAGCAAGAGGAGAGGCTGAAAGAACAATGGACCGCTGCCATTTATACTTGCCCGCTCACTCACTCTCTCCATATAGTGCAAGTCAGAGCTTATTCCTTGCTGCCCAGACTGTCTGCTAGACTCACAGGATGGGCACAGGCAAATGAGAATGGTTTGCTTCCTAGCAGCTGAGGGAGCGAGGGGCACTGACAGTGGCCTTCCTGTGAGGACTTTGCGGACCCCTGGGGAGGGGGGTCTGCAGACCACAGGTTAAGAACATATGCTTCACACAATACACTGTTGTGGTGTTAATGCAACACTGAGTTTGTCTGTCTCAACTTTAATGGAACGCATTCCAACCCTGGACTATAAAAGAGACTAGAGGGCCATTCTAGCTTATAAAAGCATTTCCCTGGTTGGCTTTCTTCACATAAGTAAAAACCACTCTTAGCTTAGCAAGAACAGAGCTTGGAAAAGCTACTTTTGGGGATTTAGTTACAGTTAAAAAAAAGTTAGATTTCCAGACTTTGAAGACGTATTGGTCCTGCAGATCCTACTCCCCTATTGGGCAAAAGGCTGCACAGTATGGTTGTTCTTATTAAATTATCTGTTAGGTTATATGCTTGATCTGTAGGTTAAAGGAAAGGGCTGATGTGGGTGTGAGGGAATACCATTACCCGCCCTCCCCTGGTTAATTTGTTGCATGGAAAGAAAGTGTTCTCTAAGCCCAGAGGCATCACTGGATTAGTCCATTGGCGATGCAAAACATCCTGGCAATGTCAGATGAAAGGCAGTATAGGAGTCCATAAAGCTTTTGCATAGAGCTTGTGGGACTGTACAATTGGTTCCTTCCACTCCACAGCATTTTTAAAGTCATCTAATGTACAGCATCTCTCTCTCTTTGAAATAAAATCAATAGCAACTTTTGCATCCAAAAATGGGGCTTCTTTGTCCCCTGGAGGCATTATTTCTGCACACTGCTCACAAAATGTCAGGGCTATAACAAAAGAACCATTTCTGCTTCTCTTAACATTTCTTATTTATCACATGACATGCTTTAAAGCTGGACCGACTTCCCACCTTGATGCAGTGTCAAAGAAACCTTCTATCTAGGTCTGCCTATTCCCTCTGCGAAGAAACTAGGGAATTGGGGTCACGGTAGGAGCAGAGGTCAGAGACAAGTTGGTAATGCAAAGGCCCCAGCCTGTAAATTTGCACATGTGGCTTCTTGCTGAGAATTCTTTAAGTTCAACATCAAGGACCAAACACTTTGCTAGTTTTAGTTATAAAACATTGGGGGGTCTCTGCTAGCAAAAAGCAGTTATTGGTATTCACCTGTGCTTTAAGGAAAAAGCATGTGTCCTCAAAATACTTCTCACAAACAAGTTGGTTGGAAGCCCTCCTATAACAGTGTTAATGCTTCAGGCTGAAGTTACTCCAGGCTACATTGCCTTCAAGCTTTACATGCGCAAGCTCTGAGTATGCCTGCAAAAGACAAATAAATATTGATATGAATATGGGAGAACTCCATGACCTGTGGCCTCACTGAGTTTGGTTTGCATTGGGTTGTGTGAATTCAAGATCTATTTTTACTTGACAGGAACCAAATTAATCGGTTTGTTTATACAGTACTGTACATACATTTTGTGATTTTTGCAGTTATTCTCAGTCTTTAGCATGCAGTCACTGTGTGTACTTTTGACACAAATTTGTATCATGCTTAAATTTGTGTGTGTGTGTGTGTGTGGAGTGTTGATGGGGTGGAGTTTTTTCCCCCCAAATGTCAACGATTCTCAACCTTTGGCCCTTCAGATGTTTTGACTTTAGTACCCAGAATCCCTGGGAGCTGACATCTAAAACTTCTGGAACACCAAAGGTTGTTAACCTCTGCCAATTGTGCTGTACTTTAAATGTGAAAATTTAAATATTTTTAGCTGTTAATATCTGAACAGGGTTAGCCCCATCTAGTAGATGGCAGTGATCCACATATGCTAAATTTTAAAATCCACTCCTTTAATCTTAAAAATTAAATTCTGTCCAGCCAGTTCTATTTTATCAGTGAGATAAATCTCGAAGAGAACTTTACACTTTAAGGTTGCTTTCTTGAATACACCTACTAGTGGCTAAGAGTGCACCCACACAGCATGAATAATGTAGTTTGACACCGTTTTAACTTCAGTGGCTCAATGCTATGAAATTCTGGGCTTTGTAGTTTTGTGAGAGTTCTCTGTCTCTTAGAGAGCTCTGGTGCCACAGCAAAGTGCAAACCCAGGATTCCATAAGATGGAGCCATGATAATTAAAATTGTGTCAAACTGCATTATGTAGTGTGACAACAGCCTAAAGTCCCATTGGACACAGTGGGATTTACTTTTGAATAAACATGCATCATCTTGATTACACACAATCTGTAATCTATAAGAATGAAAGAAGTTATATAATCTCAATCTGTTTAGAAATCAAAATTCCCTAAACAACACACTCATGGAAGAAGCCTCGCTCTTGTGCAAGCTCACATTGTGTGTGTGTGTGTGAGAGAGAGAGAGACAGAGAGAGAGGCAGAGAGTGTCACACAACTACATGAGCATGTCCAGTTAGCATAAGGCTTGTTGCCTTCTGAAGCAAATGACAGTGTGTTTTAGTTCCACCCAACCCGCCATAGGGCCTAAATATGTAAAGGCACCAGATCCCGTCTGATCTTGGAAGCTAAGTATGGTCAGCCCTGTTTAGTACTTGGATGGGAGACTGCCAACAAATACGCAGTGCTATAGGCTATATTTCAGAGGAAGGAACTGGCAAAACCACCTCTGAGTATTCCTTGCAAAAAAAAAACAAAAAACAAAACAAAAACCCTATGAAATTGATGGGATCACCATAAGTTGGCAGACAACATGGAGGCACACACATACAACGTGGTATGTGTGCACACATTGGGTGTTTAGTCTGTGCTTTCCTCTTGCCATTTCTAAGTGACTTAGAGACTGCACAGATATGGTTTCCCTTCCCACACTGCATCTGGGAGGGGCAGTATTATGCACAACACAATACAGGTATTCTATAGCATGTTACATAGCATGGAACTCTTTTCCACAGCATCTGCCTGGAAAAGTACATGAATTGTTTGCCCAGCAACCCTTATGTGCATCTCAGAGAAGCCTTTGGTATGGGCCATGCTAGTTGTTCTAAGAGATAGGAAGATTTTAGATCTGCCAACACCATTGGTGAAATACCTACTTCTTTGACCTCCCTAGAAGCTTCTTAGAGTATAAGGTTACTGGCAGTGAAAGCTAGCTGCAAGGATTTCTTTCTGTTACTGAAAGGCTGGTTTGATTTCTCATCTGATGCAGAAAAAGCTGACAGCACCCTGGAGCCTGAACCGAAGGTAGTTCCAGCCTCTAAGCCCTCCTAAAGAATCAGTGCGGTTTCTGCCACGAGAAGCCCCACGGACACGCACACTAATCTGGGTTGTTAATATGCT
Organism: Gambelia wislizenii; assembly: GCA_030847615.1. NCBI lineage: Eukaryota > Metazoa > Chordata > Lepidosauria > Squamata > Crotaphytidae > Gambelia > Gambelia wislizenii. Next base: position 345,783,482 of record JAUMIR010000001.1, read on the forward strand.
TTCAGTGTTTAATTTTTATTATTTCCAAGACAAAGGCTTAGGGATTACTTCAACATACCCTACAAAGCAGCACAGTGAAATAATATGTATATTTTCCTCTCCATATTTATTGTATAAAGGGGAACCACAGACTAATCCATCTTCATTAGGAAATACAAACCCAGAATCAGATCCTTTTTTACAAGAAGGGGAACCCAAGAAGGTATTTCACACACACACACCATGCACATTCCAGTCTGTTTGTGGAACCATGTGCCCCAAAAGCTGTAGGCTAGGCAGGCCAAACATTAGATGATTCTTCAAATTTTGACCACTTCCCACCAGTGGTAGTTTCCATGTCAGTGGGGTGTGTGTGAATCTGTTCCAAGTTTTAGTCCAAACTTTGAAGGAACCTGTTTTGGGAATAGTGTTCAGTATCATGGATAGCTCCTTTAAAGTCTGGAGTGAAATCTGGAGTGGATTTACTGCCTCACTGACATGGAAACTATGAGGCATCATCGTATTCCACTCTTTGGCTACCAGATAGTTATCTTACATCTCCTTCCCTTTTCGTTATTAGAATTGATTGCAGGGTTCAAATATGAATTTCAGACATCTCCTTTGCTTTGTAGTAGCATCTAGGTTACTGCAATGTTACAATTGCCTGGTCAATTTTCTAATTTGTCTGGCAAGTTACGGTTTTTATCTCTCAGATGTCACAAACATGTGAGCTGGGGAAACATTCCAGTTTAGAGTCAGCTGAGCTTTTTGTTTTGAGCAATGAATAAGTTGCTCATCGTGAAGTTAAACAGAACGAGAAGACCTTTTTCACTTTTTATTTTAATTTTGCAAAATTAACAACAAAAGCAGTTAAATAATGATAGACATTCTCTGCATGACCTTGCATGGAATAGCACTGCGCTTGTGCTGTTCTTTTGATTCATAAAATAAGATTATCAATACAAGACTGATTTACCAGGGTTACAGCACCAAGTATATTGGCATGGGGAAATCCATAGAAAAAAAGCCTCTAAAAACTGAGTAGCCTAAAGCTACTGACATGGTTAGGGATGTGCGTTCAACAAAGCAGGATGCAGCTCAGGACAGAATGTGTGAAAAGGTACAACTTAACAAAGGGCTCTGCGATTAGGTGGCTGCTGTGTAAATGGGTATTGGAAATTGAAAATGGATGGTTTATCAACACCCTTTAGTAGCTTCTATCAATTATCATCCAGATAATCAATACACCATTCTTCAGTATCCAGTGGTTGTCAAGCAAATCAGTTTTAAATTTGTAGCTGAAAAGGAGAGTTGATGAGAGTGGATGAAATATTGGATGTTTTCCTGCTCTCTAGTTTGCTTTCAGAAATTAAAGTGAACAGTATGCAATGCAGTTGGTGTCAGTATGGCAGACCTCCAGATGGCACAGTCAGTCTTGCACTACTGCAGTTCAGTCTAAGCAGAGAGAATTCATATTTTATTCTATCCCTACTTATGCACAGTTGGTTAGGTGCTCCAGCTTACTCTGCTTTCTTTTCTCAATGGGAGCTGTAATAGCATTCTCTGGGTTGGTGAGAGGAGGAATCCGAGATTCAGCATAGATGGGTTAACTCCTCCACCACCCGGAGAAGAGGCAGGAAGAAAATATTTAACCTAAGTCATGTGTGGGCCAGGACCGTTGCTCCTCTTTTCTTCCCAGCCCTCTCGTCCTCAGATTTTTCTTCCTGCCTGACCCAGAGAGGAGTGCCTTTTTTATCTCTACAGTCTTAGCCCTTGTTGGACTTATTTTTCCTTCTCAGTTCTCAGACCCTGCTATTTTTCACTTACCCTCTTTGCCTTCTTAAGCTCTTTACCCTTAAAAAAAAAATCTTTCTTTCCTATCCCCCTCTCCTCCATGATGGTAAAGAACTCTAAGAAGAAAGAAAAGCAGAACCGCGGCAAACCTCAGCCATCGGAGGTCTCTCAAGACACTCTCCTGCCGCCGGAGTCTCTCCTGCGGGTGTAGGAGGTGAGTGCGTCCACCGTCACTTCCCTGTCGCTGGACCAGGCCCAGCGGACAGAGGGAGAGCATGGGCGAAACAGCTCCTCTGCCACAGAGGTCAGCTCAGCAGGTGCAAGTCGAGCAGCCCAGAGCCAGAGCAGCAACAGTGGACACGGAGCAGCCAGAGCTCAGCAGAGATGCTGCAGATCTGCTTCTTACTTTCGGATGGGTAGCGTGTCTAGCGGGGGGTCGACTGGAGACTTGGGCCCTTCCCCAAAGCCCTTCTCTTGCCCCATGGGGCAGGCGGCCTTCCCGACCAGGGATCCCTGGGGGGAGGCACCAGGTACCAACAGCACTCGTCTAGCGTGCCAAGGCAACCACACGCCATTTTCAGGCCACAGCAGCCAACGGAGGGGGGTTCCCCACTGACGGGGACAGAAGAGTCGTCAGTCATCCTGCCTTCCAGGCAGTTCTAGAGGCCTACTAGAGAATCATGGAGGCCTTGAGGTGACGAGAGGTCATCGGGAGCAGGTCCGCACCCCAAAAGCGTATGCTTCAGTGCGGAACCTACGCCTAGTGCCTCATGCCAGCAGGAGGCTTCCCCCCCACACTGGCAGGCCTAGCAAGAAAAAATCCAAAAAGAGGCACCTCCAGTCAGCCACGCCTGAGCCATCTAAGGAGTCCTCTATAGCCGCTCTTCTGTCCCAGGTGGTACAGCTCCTGAAGGACAAGGAAGGAGAGCCAGGGACACAGGGAACCCCCTCCTGGGCAGCCCCTAGTGGACTACAAAGACCTAAACATTCAAAAAGGAAGTCCCCTTCCCCCCTTCACTCTTTGGCAGAGTCAGAGGGGGAATCAGCTGATGATTCCATCTTCCAGGAGGGGGAGGACCTGGATGAGGGGATCTCAGATCCCCAGGAAGATAAAGAGGAAGGCGAATGGTCAGATTAGGATACTCCTTAGGCAGAGGGCTCTGACCACCTCTTTCATCTGGAGGATCCCACTTCACTAATGACGGGAGAGGTCTCCATCATGGGGATTACCTCTTCCCAGTTACAAACGACCAAACTCCTGCGGATTTTAATGAAAGGGCAGCCACTGTCCTCAAGCTCCCCAAGATGCAGGGCACTGAGATACCACTTCCCATGCTCTTTATGAAACTTCTGGATTCAGAGTGTGAAAAGCCCACTCAAGGGAAGAAGGGCACATCCCCGGCCCAAAAGCTCTACTTGCCTTCAAAACACTTCATAGAGAAGCTTGAAGTCCCGGTGGTCAACTCTCTGGTTTCGTCCTTAGTCTCAGGATCTGTAGCACCAAAGGAAGGAGAAGGCTTCCTCAAGGATCTAGAAGAGAAAAGGATTGAAGGTTCCCTAAAGAAAACCATGAGTCAGCAGCTCTTGCCTTTAGAGCTTCATCTTCACTCTGTGCTAGAGCGTCACTGCTATGGATTGAGGATATCCTGAAGGGTCGTGCCTTTGACCGGTACTCTCTCCAATGAGACCTCTCGCGGGTTTACGTGGCCCTTCAGTTCATTGCGGATGCTACAATGGCTGCTGTGATGTTTAACTCTAGGTCCATGGCCCTCACTGCAGTGGCCAGAAGAGCCACCTGGCTGAGACACTGGGATGTGGATGCCCATGCTAAGGCAAACCTGTCCACTAGGTCCTTTCAGGGTTCAAGCCTCTTTGGGGAAAAGATCCTAAAGGCCATTCTCATTGAAACCAAGGACAAGAAGAAGGCGATGCCTTCTCTGTCCAGGAAGTCAGACAAGAAGAATCCCAGGCAATATTTTCAGTCCGGATCCTCATTCAGATCCCCAAGAGGCTTCAATAAGCAGAGGGATTTTCATTCCTTTTGTCCCTCTTGGCTCAAGCAATCCTTCTCCCCTAGGGTGTCCATGCAAAGCCAATCTCAGACAACTCACAGAGGGGGTTCCCACTCCCAAAGAGGAGGGGGACGCCAGCAGTTCTGACTCTATGGCACCCCTGTAGGCAGTTGGTTCCAACTATTCCATCAGGCCTGGGAGTCAGCAACCTTGGACAAATGGGTGCCATTCACTATCTCTTGAGCATACCGCCTACAGTTCGACACCCTGCCAGAGGGCAGGTTCATCCCCTCAAACCTTCCAAAAGACACCGCAAAGAGAAAAATCCTCCAGTCGGCTGTTGACCACCTCCTGCACTGCAGGGCAATAGAGCCAGTTCCCGCCTCTCAATGCTTCTCAGGCGTATACTCCATCTTCTTCACTGTCCCGAAGAAAGGGGGTGATGCCTGCTCAATCCTGGATCTCAGGCATACCAACAAGAGTCTCACTTACAAACGTTTTTGCATGGAAACCCTGTCATTCATAAGGGAAGCGTTGGGACAAGGGGACTTCCTAATCTCCCTGGACCTGGTAGAAGCCTAACTTCACATTCTGATAGAGGAAAGCAGCAGACGTTTCCTCAGATTTGCCCTGGATCACCATCATTTCCAGTTCGGAGCCCTACCCTTCAGGCTGGCCTCAGCCACATGGGTGTTCACGAAGGTCCTAGTGATCGTAGTGGTGCACCTTCATCAGAAGGGGATCCATCTTTACCTGGACGACATCCTCCTAAGGGCACCCTCCAAGCAAAGGGCACAGGAGGACCTCAAAACCATGATTCAATGTCTCCAGGAACACGGGTTTTTGATCAGTTTCAAGAAGAGCTCCCTAGAACCCTCCCAGTCTATCACTCACCTGGGGACGATGATCAACTCTGAGTCGGGGATGATTTCCTTCTCGCCCAAGAGATAGCAGACCATCAGGAAGGAAGCTCAGTGGATCCTGGCCAAGCCCAAGGCCCCGCTGATGGAGCTTTCTTATCTCCTGGGCCGTATGGTCTCAGCCATCAACATAGTGTCTTGAGCCAGGTTTCACGCATGGCTTCTTCGGTCTTTTCTCAACAACTTTCAGGCCAGATCACCCTCAGGCAACACATCATACGACTCCCCAAGGAAGTCAAGCAGTCCCTCCAGTGATGGTCAAAGAGTGTGATCCTCACCATGGGCTCCCCGTGGACTTGTCCCATCCAAGAGACAGTGGTGTCGGATGCCAGTCTGACAGGCTGGAGGACGCACTGCCAGGGGAGCATGGTCCAGGGGAAGTGAACCAAGGAAGAGCTAACCCACAGCATAAACTGGCTAGAACTGAGGGCCGCACACCTCACTCTAATCCACCTTCAGGATCAGCTAAGAGGAAAACATGTCAGAGTTGTTACCAACAACACCACAGCACACTCCTATGTATCCAAGCAAGGGGGAATGAGATCAAAGTCCCAACAGAAAGAAACGACTCTTCTGTTTGAATGGGCGGAAAGGACAATTGCCTCCATCTTAGCCCAACACATTCAGGGTTCCATGAACCTGCAAGCAGATTATCTCAGCAGACACGAAGTACTACCGGGGGAATGGTCACTATATCCTCAGATGTTCGATCAGTTGCTGCTCAGATTCGGCCACATAGAAGTGGACGTGTTTGCCTCTCCAGACAATACGAAACTCCCCAAATTCTTTACGAGATACCATCACCGTTGAGCAGTGGGGATGGACGCCCTGCAGTCTCCGTGGCCACGGGGTCTCCTCTACCTCTTCCCACCTATTCCCTTGATAGCCAAGGTCCTCAGAAAGGTAAGGGAAGAAGGGGTCCACATGGTCCTGATTGCCCCTCACTGGCCAAGGAGACCTTGGTTCTCAGTCCTGATGGATCTGGCCCAGGAGGAACCCTGGCCATTACTCTAGAGGAGGGACCTATCGTCGCAGGGCCCCCTGCTTCATCCAAACATCTCATGGCTCAACCTAGCCATGTGGAGATTGAGCGCAGAGCGCTCAGATGGTGCAGGCATGAGGAGACGGTGATATCCACCATCCTCTCGTCCAGGAGACAGTCCACTACCAGAATTTACGAAGCCACCTGGAAGGCTTTCTCCAAGTGGTGTTTGTCAGCTAAATTCAATCTGGAGGAAATCTCAGTGAAACATGCATTAGCCGTTCTACAGAAAGGCCTAGATCTCAGCCTTAGACCAAATACCCTAAAAAATCAAGCAGCGGCCCTTTCCTCGGTAATCCCAATGGCACGGGGTCAGTCTTTAGTGTCTCACCCCCACGTGAAAAGTTTCCTTCAAGGGGCCACTACTTTGCCCTCCCCCGACTAGGCATCGTTTCCCATCATGGAATCTTCCTGTAGTCCTACGACAGCTGACGAAGCCTCTGTTTGAACCCCTTAGGGAGGTCTCTCTCAGACTACTGACCCTGAAGGTAGCCTTCCTGGTCTCAATAACATCGGCTAGACGAGTCTCAGAGCTGTCAGCTCTCTCAGTATGCAAACACCTATGCTCCTTCAATGAGGACCATGTCATTCTGAGAACAGACCCATCCGTTTTACTGAAGGTCCTCTCCCCTTTTCACAACTCGCAGGACTTGATCCTTCCGTCCTTCTGCCCCAACCCTCCACATCCCAGGGAAAGAGTGTGGCACAAGCTGAACGTAAGAAGGACCCTAAAATTTACACCAAGAGAACGAAGTCATTCAGGTGCTGCGACTCCCTGTTCATCTCATTCAATCCAGCCTCCTTGGGGTTGAAGGCCGCTAGGCAAACCATTGCTAGCTGGATCAGAGCCTGCATTCTGATGGCCTACAACATCGCAAAGCTGCCTCGCCCCACTAACATCTGAGCACATTCAACCAGGTCGGCAGCCACCTCAGCAGTATTCTCCTCCAACACCCCAATCTAGGAGGTTTTCAGGGCTGCCACCTGGTCTATCCCATCCACCTTTATTCGCCATTACAAGATTGACAAATTCAGGGCTGCCGAGGCCATGTTCGTGCACAGGGTGCTCCAGGAGGTGGTTCAGGAATAGGCCTCCGGGGCAATCATCCCTCCCGTTCTTGGAAGCTTGGGCACGTCCCATCTGTGCTGAATCTTGGATTCCTCCTCTCACCAACCCAGAGAATGCCACTTTGGTACTTACCTTGAATGTGCATTCTGGGGTTGGTAGAGAGGAGGAATCTGCCCCGCTCTCATGACTGCCCTCGGAGGCACTGAGTTCATGTATGGGCTTGGCTAGTCAGGAAACTGAGGACGTGCGGGCTGGGAAGAAGGGAGGAGCAACGATCCTGGCCCTCACGTGACTTAGTTTATATATTTTCTTCCTGCCTCTTCTCTGGGTGGTGGAGGAGTTAACCCATCTGTGCTGAATTTATTTTTATTTTTTATTTAGTTATTTATACCCTGCTCTTCAGCCACAAGGCTATCAGAGCAGCTTACAAATTGTTTTTAAGCAATAGCTATTTACACACCTACACGGCATTAAACAGTTTCCAATGTGTGTTAGCTAATCTCAGATTCCTCCTGTCTACCAACCCCAGAATGCACATTCACAGTAAGTATCAATGTGGCATTTCTCCTTTTTTGCAATCCTGATATAACATGAAAAGACCAAGAGCCAATTAGCTAGGGCCTGCTCCAGATTTAAAGGGGGCTTCTGGGCAATGTTCCATTCACAGAGTCCCCTTCAGCTTATCTAAATGCCAGTGGCAGCAACACTCAAAATGTGGCTGGGACTTACTATTTTAATTTTTGATAGTGGCACTCCAAGGCGTAGGGGGGATTTAAAATGAAGGAAATTAAAATGGAGCTGCTTAGTGTGGAAGGCCCAGGGCATGTGTTAGTTCTGGTGACCATGGTGGAGTTACAGGGATGCAGAGGCTGACACTAGGCCAGCCATTAATGTTTTCATAGGGAAAAGCCAAAGCATAAGTTCCTGTCACATAGCCCCAGGCTTCTCACATACCAGAACAGTGCGGGAACAGCCCTAGTTTCCCATAGACCAGGCATACTTGCATATTAAATGAAAGTCTGCAATAGATTGCAAGGGATAAACAAAGGACTCTTGTAGAAATATTTTCTGTGAAAGTTAGGAAAATGGGCTGTAGATCCAAGCATATAGGGGAATTGTCTGCAGCTACAGAATCGATTCGAAGCCCTTTCCCTTATCAAGGACAACGAGGAAGAACAGCATGGACAGACTTCAGGGGTAGAGCAGGGGACCTTGAGAGGACCACCGCAAGGAACAGCAGCTGCGAAGCCTCAGCGGAGGCGTGTGGTGGTGGTGGGGGACTCCTTGCTGAGGGGTACAGAAGCAGTGGTATGTGGGCCTGACAAGATGACTCGGGAGGTATGTTGTCTCCCTGGGGCAAAGATCTGTGATGTGACCGAGAGGCTGACAAGACTCGTCAAGCCTACGGATCATTACCCCTTCCTTTTGGTCCATGTGGGAACCAATGATACTGCAAGGCACAGCTTTCCCAAGATCAGAAGAGATTATGAGGCCCTGGGGAGGAAGCTGAAAGAAATGAACGCACAGGTGGTCATCTCGTCTCTTCTGCCAGTTGAAGGGCATGGTCCAAGAAGGGAGAGGAAAATAGCCGACGTGAACAACTGGCTCCGTAGATGGTGTCGCCGAGAACAAATTGGATTCTTGGATCATGGACTGCGCTTCCATGCGGGGGGACTTCTGGCAAGAGATGGGGTGCATCTTACAACAGTTGGAAGAAACATTTTTGCCAACAGTCTCAAGAATTTGATCAGGAGGGCTTTAAACTGAGTCAAATGGGGGAGGGAGACAGTATTCTGGAAGGCAAAAGGGCTGGAGAAAATAGTCAAACTGTCATAGAGGGAACAAGGCAAACAGTGCAAGGACCCAACAGTGGGAGGCAAAAAAAACTTGCACAGGGAGCAAGTAAAGGGAACACATGGACTCAGATGTCTCTACACTAATGCACAGAGCATGGGAAAAAAGCAAGATGAACTTGAACTCCTTGCACTACAAAACAAATATGATATAATAGGGATTACTGAAACCTGGTGGGACGAGTCTCATGATTGGAATGTAGGAATAGAGGGGTATAACCTTTATAGGAGAAACAGGCCAAACAGGAAAGGAGGAGGAATAGCATTATATGTCAGGGATATTTACACCAGTGAAGTGATCCATGACATCAATACTGGAAGCCAGGTGGAGAGCATCTGGATAAAAATTAAAGGGGAGGGAAACAACAGGGATGTTACTGTGGGACTCTACTACAGACCCCCAAATCAGACGGAGGAATTGGATGTTGCCTTTCTAGAACAGATGAACATACATGCAGAAAGGAGAGATGTAGTAGTGATGGGTGACTTCAACTATCCTGATATTTGCTGGCAATCTAACTCAGCCAAAACTACAAGGTCCAGCAAATTCCTTACATGCCTGGAAGACAATTTCATGGTCCAAAAGGTGGAAGACGCAACAAGGGGGTCAGCTATTTTAGATCTGATCCTAACCAACAGAGACGACCTTGTTAATGGGGTGCAAGTGGTGGGATCCTTAGGTGAGAGTGATCATGTTCTCCTGGAGTTTGTTATAGAATGGAAAGGAGAAGCCAGGCATAGTCAGACACGCATTCTTGACTTTAGGAGAGCTGATTTCAATAAACTCAGGGAAATACTGGGGATGATCCCATGGTCAAGAATACTAAAAGAGAAGGGACCTCAAGACGGATGGGACTTTCTCAAAAGGGAGATACTGAAGGCACAATTTCAAACAGTACCATTGAGGAAGAAAAATGGGAGGTGTCTCAAGAAACCACGATGGATGACTAAAGAACTTTCAATGGAGCTAAGTTTTAAACAGAACATGTATAGGAAATGGAAAAGGGGGGAAATCACCAAAGAAGAATTCAAACAGATAGCGAACACGTGTAGGAGTAAAGTCAGAAAAGCTAAAGCGCAGAATGAACTCAGGCTTGCTAGGGAGGTTAAGAACAATAAAAAGGGTTTTTTTGGGTATGTCCGCAGCAAAAGGAGGAAGAAGGAAATGATAGGGCCGCTACGTGGAGAAGATGGCAAAATGCTAACAGGGGACAGAGAAAAGGCAGAATTACTCAACACCTTCTTTGCCTCAGTGTTTTCAGAAAAGGAAAAGGAGGACCAACCTGAGGAGAATGGAACAGAGGACACAATAGGGGAAATCCAGCTCAAAATAAGTAAAGAGGTAGTACAGGAATACCTTCTTAATCTGAATGAATTTAAATCTCCAGGACCAGATGAACTACATCCAAGAGTATTAAAAGAGCTGGCAAATATAATCTCAGAGCCATTGGCAATAATATTTGAGAACTCCTGGAGAACAGGAGAAGTCCCAGCAGACTGGAGGAGGGCAAATGTTGTTCCCATCTTCAAAAAGGGGAAAAAAGAGGATCCCAACAACTATCGTCCAGTTAGTCTGACATCAATACCAGGGAAGATTCTAGAGCAGATCATTAAACAGAGAGTCTGTGAACATTTAGAAGGCAACGCCATAATCACAAAAAGTCAGCATGGGTTTCAGAGAAACAAGTCATGCCAGACTAATCTGATCTCTTTTTTTGATAAAGTTACCAGCTTGGTAGATGAAGGGAATGCTGTGGACATTGCATACCTTGATTTCAGTAAGGCCTTTGACAAGGTTCCCCATGACATTCTTGCAAACAAGCTTGTAGAATGTGGGCTAGACAAGTTAACTGTTCAATGGATTTGTAATTGGTTGACCGGCCGAACCCAAAGGGTGCTCAGCAGTGGCTCCTCTTCGTCTTGGAAAGATGTGACCAGTGGGGTGCCACAGGGTTCTGTCCTGGGCCCAGTGCTATTCAACATCTTTATCAATGACTTAGATGAGGGAATTAGGGGCATGCTTATCAAATTTGCAGATGACACCAAATTGGGAGGAGTAGCTAATACCCTAGAGGACAGGATCAAAATTCAGAATGACCTGGATAGACTGGAGAGCTGGGCCAAGGCTAACAAAATGAAATTCAATACGGAGAAATGTAAAGTACTGCATTTAGGACGGAAAAATGAAATGCATAAATATAGGATGGGAGAGACCTGGCCGAATGAGACTACGTGCGAAAGGGATCTAGGAGTCCTAGTAGACCACAAGTTGAACATGAGCCAACAGTGTGATGCAGCAGCTAAAAAGGCCAATGCAATTTTGGGCTGTATTAATAAAAGTATAGTGTCTAGATCAAGGGAAGTAATAGTGCCACTCTATTCTGCCTTGGTCAGACCTCACTTAGAATACTGTGTCCAGTTCTGGGCACCACAATTCAGAAAGGATATTGACAAATTGGAGCGTGTCCAGAGAAGGGCAACTAAAATGGTGAAAGGTCTGGAAACAATGCCTTATGAGGAGAGACTTAGGGAGCTGGGTATGTTTAGCCTGGAAAAAAGACGGTTTAGAGGCGATATGATAGCCCTGTTTAAGTATTTGAAGGGATGTCACACTGAGGATGGAGCAGGCTTGTTTTCTGCTGCTCCAGAGACTGGAACACGGAGCAATGGGTGCAAGCTCCAGGAACAGAGATTCCACCTCAACATGAGGAGGAACTTTTTGACAGTAAGAGCTTTTCGGCAGTGGAACACACTCCCTCGGAGCGTGGTGGGGTCTCCTTCCTTGGAGGTCTTTAAACAGAGGCTGGATGGCCATCTGTCGGGGATGCTTTGATTGTGATTTCCTGCGTGGCAGGGGGGTTGGACTGGATGGCCCTTGTGGTCTCTTCCAACTCTGCAATTCTATGATTCTATGATTCTATGAAACCTCATGGAATTCTCTGGGGATAAAGCCTGTCTAAATGGGATCCCGCATCAATCCACAGTACTTGGAAGGATGGGGGCCCAAAATGGCAAAAACAACACTGGAAAAGCCTTCACGGCTTTTCCCATAGTTTAAAAAAAAAAAAAAACAGTGAGGGGGTGCTCATTCCTGCTTGTTAGGACAAGCAATTTGCTTTGAATGCCTTTCACATACAAGAGGCTGCACAAAGCTGATTGGCTGTTGAGTTCAGGGGGCGGGGCTTGCTAACAGGGCAAGCCCCCACTGTTGCCATGTTGAATTTTTGCCTTAGTGAGTGATCGCCAAGGCAATAAAATGGTGTGTGTCCGGTTTTGCTGTCCTTTTAACTTGAAAAATCGCTGCATTGCTCCAGTGCACCTTAGACAATGTTTAAAAAAAAAAAAGTTTGGCAGAGGCAAAGTACTAATGCGAGTAAACCACTCACAGCTGCCATCTGGCATGCAAAGCTTATAGGTGCTTCTGGGACCAAAAACACCATCAAGACAAGTCACTGCGGCTGCGAAATGCCAGTACTGTGAGTTACTGCATCCCCCCGCCCCCCTAGACTAGCCCTTGGGCTTATATTTTTTGAAGCAGGAACATGTGCATTCTTGCCGAGGTACAGGTAAGTTTTTATGCTTACTATAGCCCTTATTAGCCTGAGATAATGTCACTACGTTTATTATGTTTTTATGCTGCTTTTCAGGTAGGAATGGTCTCCCAAAGCAATGGTCAGGAATTAAATTGCAATATATCACAGTGGTGCTGGATGGGTGGTGGGTGTTCTGGGCATAAACAAGGATAAGATTCATGCCCTCTTCTCAGCTTCTAGACCAAAAGATAAAACTTACAGGAAAAGAGCAGGGAGACTGGAGATATAAAGACAGAGAGGGGAGATTGTTTCATAGTTCCAGTAGAAAGTGGCGAGTTGTTCACAGATGTATACCGTACATGCAGCTGGGCCAGGCTGATTTCCCCTACATATGGATCTTTTCTTTTGAGGCTTGGGGCGTAACCTAATCTTCCTGTGGACCTTTCTGCTCTGGCCAGTGATGTGGGCTGGAGAGCTTTTCTTGTCCCTGCTGCACTCAAAGAGCTATCAACAGTTGGAATGAGGGATAAAGGGGATTGGAAATTCCATGGAAATCCATTGCCTCTCCCATAAAGAACCAAGCCATATTTGCTGCTGTTCCTATCCAACAAATTAAGGACCATCCACAGCTGGAGAGATTCTGTTATACTTCTTTTCTTTGTTGTTGTTGATATAGTTTCAATGGATTTTCCAGGGTAAGGAGGAAGGTAGAAAAATCACTGAGGAAACACAGAATTACAAATGAACGATGGTGCCGTATAAATTCATCATAACATATGTAAGGAAAGCATTATTAATAAAGTTTCCTGATCTCAACAAGTAAACTAGTCAATTTTCCTGAACCCTAGCTTGTTAACTGAGGTTATGGGGAGTATTCTTTACAAATACAAGCTGTAACAATTACACAGTATATATCCATCATCTGTAGCAGGGCTGGGAAACATATTGTCCCCCAGGGATTGTTAGATATAACATTCATTAGCCATAGCTACCATAATCAATAGAAAAGGGTGGTGGGAGTTGTAGTCCAACAACAATTGAAGGTCCACACATCCCCCAGCTTTGTCCTGTAGATTTCAACCTTCACAGAGATAATATTTCCTATGAATTCTCATCCTGGCTGAACGAGACTATGTGTGAAAGGGATCTAGGAGTCCTAGTAGACCACAAGTTGAACATGAGTCAACAGTGTGATGCGGCAGCTAAAAAGGCCAATGCGATTTTGGGCTGCATCAATAGAAGTATAGTGTCTAGATCAAGGGAAGTAATAGTGCCATTCTATTCTGCCTCGGTCAGGCCTCACCTAGAATACTGTGTCCAGTTCTGGGCACCACAATTCAAAAAGGATATTGACAAATTGGAGCGTGTCCAGAGGAGGGCGACTAAAATGGTGAAAGGTCTGGAAACCATGCCTTATGAGGAAAGACTTAGGGAGCTGGGTATGTTTAGCCTGGAAAAAAGATGGTTAAGGGGCGATATGATAGCCCTGTTTAAGTATTTGAAGGGGTGTCGCATTGAAGATGGAGCAAGCTTGTTTTCTGCTGCTCCAGAGACTAGAACATGGAGCAATGGATGCAAGCTCCAGGAACAGAGATTCCACCACAACATTAGGAGGAACTTGTTGACAGTACGAGCTGTTCGGCAGTGGAACACACTCCCTCGGAGCGTGGTAGGGTCTCCTTCCTTGGAGGTCTTTAAACAGAGGCTGGATGGCCATCTGTCAGGGATGCTTTGATCGTAAATTTCCTGTGTGGCAGGGGGTTGGACTGGATGGCCCTTGTGGTCTCTTCCAACTCTACAGTTCTATGATTCTATGACGTACTGAAGTGATTAAGAATGAATAGTTCTTTTAACTGGAAAAAAGAGGGTTCTCCCTTCACAAGAACTAGTTATCTTATGATTTACAAAGACAGAGACTAGGGGCTTGTTTAAACTCTTGAAAAAACTCAAATTCCCACTGAATCTGGCCCGATAAGTCCACACACCGTACAGCCCTATCTGCACCAAACCACCTTAATCGAGGTTTTAAAAACTCACAGTTTTCTCCAGAGTTTGGTTGCAACCCTGGAGAAAACTGCAGTGTGACCAATGCATCTGCCCTGGATTTGGGGAGGTGGGGAGGCAGGACAAGTGCTGCCTGAAGCACCATCATTTTCCCCCCTCCTCAGCTCCATGTCCTCATTCCAAAGTCAGAGTCCTGGCGCATAGTTGCCTGCTCTGAGGTCAGAACGAAGCACTCAGCCTCACAATTGTGAGGCTGACTGCTTGTTCTGACCTCAGAGAAGGTGACTAAGTGCCTGGGTGCTGCCTTCCAAGCCTCTCTGAGGTCAGAAGGAGTGGCCAGCCATGCAATTGTGTGCTGGGAAGACAGAGCCCTTTCACTTTTCCTGCCCACGCCAGCAGCAGCGACCCTATGGAAATGCCTGGCTAGGCAGCAGTGGGGGACCCACAGCATCACTGGGGGCAAAAATCTAAATGAATTATTGCCCACTGATGAGGAATGCAGTAGAACCCCCGTATCCACTGGGAATGTTTGGGGGGGGGCGTGGATACTGAAAATCATGGATAATAGTGAACGCCATTGAAAACAATGGGACTTCTGGTTTAAAATATCATAGGGTTTCCTTGGAGGACCTAGAAAATGGCTAGAGATGACACATTTTCTAAGAAGACTCTATGGTAGGTGTGCTGTCTTGTGTCCCATGGATAATGAATCAGTGGATAATGAATCAGTGGATACGGGGGTCCTACTGTAAATGAAAGTAGAATACTTGATACTTGAAAACTTGAACTAGGAATCCTACACAGACCTTGGTATTCATGCCTAGCCCACACATAATGAAAGAGAAGGTCAGACCAAGTCCAGCCTAGTTCCAACAACTTCAGACTATAGTCTGTACTAGTTCAGACTGCAGACTGGACTGGATGACTCTCTATACCAAAATGTTTTTCCTCTTTCTCTGACACATGATTAAGTATTACGCTATTAGATGGTAGAGAAAGAGCTTTTGTCAAGTCTTCTCACTGCTGCTCTATGTTTAGGAATGTTTTTGTAGGGAGGATCATTCAAGTACTGGGGAGACCCAAGTTCAAATCCCTGCTCAGATGTGAACTTAGTTGGGTAACCTTGGGTCAGTCACTAACTTTAAATCTAACCACACAGTGTTGTTGTGGAAATAAAGAGAGGGTGGGGGAGAAAATAATGTAACTTACTAGAAGAATGGGGAGATATAATAAATGAGTCTGTTTGAAGAACAAGTAAACTGGAGAGGGGTGCTGTCCACTGTTTTGGGGTGATATTGACTTGTATCCCATATAGGCCAAGTACTTTTAACTAAATGTGCATCTGTGTAAAACACAGTTGCATCCATTGCATCTGGGTATGTGGAACAAAAATGAGCTGTGAAGGGTTTATTGTGATGAAAGAATGGGCCTGTTCAATTTTGCTCTGTTGCTGCAATTTTAAAAAAATTGAGATTACAACAATAACAGTGACAAGCTAGAGCTTAGATCTGGGGTAGGCAACTCTGAGGGAGACAGGAACTTTGGAGGACTGGGGGAGGCTTCAGGGGCCACAAGCATGGGGTCCAGGGGCCACATGTGGACCACAGGCCACACAGTGCCAAATCCCTGGCACAGATTGTTAGACTTGCACGTGTTTATACACAGGGTACTAGGCCCTGATATTCATCAGCCCTTCCTCCAACAAGAACGTGGCATCCTGACTACACCAGTCACAAACCCAGAATATCCCCCGAATCCAGCCCAATAATGCCACATGACATGCAGACTTTTTCCTGAATCTGGTGCAATAGTAACACATGCTGTAGGGCCTAATTCACACCAGAGTCAGGAAATACTCCCCGTGATTCAGGTTTTAGAAGACTCTCTGTTTTCTCTGAAGTTTGCTAGAAACTCCGGAGAAAACAGCCGTGTGAACAAGCTGTCTGCACCTGATCCGGGGCTGGCGGGTGATGAGGAGAAGAAGGACAATAGTGAGGCACCACTATTTCCCCCCCTCCTCAGTGCAACCTCTTATTCCAAGGCAGAGTCCCCAGTGGTAGTCACTCTTTCTGTGATCAGAACCCCTGGTGAGCCTTGCCATTGTGAGGCTAGCTGCCTATTCTGGCTTCAGAGAGGGTGACTCTCTCTCTCTGGCTTTTCTTCGCAAAGGAAGATTCAGGAAGGACTCATTCCGCGCTTTCTGCAAGCACACTGATGACTGAAAAGGCCAATCCGAGATAAACAAGTCTGGTTGCAGAAAGCACAGCAGAAGGTCTACTTGGGTGATGTTTCCAGGTTGTGATTCTTTCTGCTTTGTCATTTCTCTTCAAGACTTGTTCGGCGTGAATTCTCAAATAACGCTGCAGCATTGTGGATAGTGCGTCTCCATGCCTCCCGATGTGAGGCCAGGGCAGACCATTGTTGGTGATCAATTTGGCCGAACCTAAGATGTTGTTTCAGGGAGTCCTTGTACCATTTTTTTTGGAACGCTTTGCTTTTCCAGTGCACGATCGTCCCTCTGAGCTCTAAGAAAATCAAAGTCCCAGCAGTAGCCACCTCATGAGTGAAGTCTGAGTAACAGCTTTGAATGGAAGCCCAAGTACAAATCAGAATGCAAATTCAGACTTTGGCAAGTGTGGCACCTTAAATCTGGGCTAGAGTAGCCCAAATTTCATATGCTGCAGCTCTGGGCCAAAGTAGTCTAAGTCTCATCTGGATTTTTACCCCCGATTGTAGTCAAGCCATGGGAAAAGCTGTGGCAAAGGATTTTAGTAACTGCTATCTCCGACTATAACCACCACAGATTATGATATAGCTTGTTTTTTGATAACCATTGAGACCTAGGTTTGTCTTACTCTTATACATCCCAGTGATCCTTAAAGTACTGTACTTCAACTGATGTCTATTACATCCTAATTACGATAGGTTCCTGTGTAGGGTCCATGAATCCCAGTAGTGGCTGCAGCTGTTGTCAGGGGAGGGCTATTTCCATGGTCACCATGTTTGAGAGAGCACTTTGGGGTGCCAATTTCCATGCTCCCCCCCCCATACCAGGTCACTTTTCCTCTCTCACCTCCTTAGGGTTTCCCAAACTGGTAAAAAATATTTAGGAATGTTTGTGTAGTTAACATGCCTTTTTATCCTCAGAACCATTACATGCTGCTTTCAGAGCATAAAGATATTAGAATTTTGCTTTAAGGACAGAGGATTTTTTTTTTTTGCATTGTGCCAGGTGGAAATAATGAAATAGAGCATTTTCATATTAATTCGAATGCCCACCTATTCAGAATCCTTTTCCATGTCACTTCCTAGGGAGTGTGTCTTGGGTATCTGCATAAGAGGCATCCCCTTGCTTGCCTCTGAGAAGAATATATGAACTAGAAGCTCATCTCAGAAATAATGGTATTAGATGCGGCTGCCATCAAATGCTTTTTGTTCCCTGTCCTGGCTGGATGATGCTATAATAATCTCTGCTGCCTGCATGTGTGAAAATTTCTCTTCTGGAGGCTTGATCGCACACTTGAGACTGAGAAGGAGGACATAGAGCAATATTTTGGGGAAAGCTCACAGTGTGTTGCTAAGAGCCATGCTGAGAAGCAGAGGCTATTTAGGCGCCATATTGCTGATGGATAACCTGCATGGATGTATCTTGTACAGAGTGTTTCTTAAAAAATAAATATAAATATTATTTTGGTGTCATCATTTAAAGTGACTTATTTTAATTTTTATCCTAAATCCTGTAGAGCACCTCTCTGCCCTTAACTTTAGCAGTAGGTAGGGGGCCCACCAAAGATCCCAGCCTGGGGGCCTGCTTCAGGATGGGGGGGCATGGGAGCAGGATGGCCTGAACCAGCATAGTTAGTTCAAAGTATTTCCAGCAGGCGTCACCCCATGTCCTGATCTTGATGCTCCTGGGGCAGTTTGTGCTTCCTCTCTCTTCACTGGTTGCAGCTGACTGAGAATTAATTCTGCCAGAGGAGGAATTTGACAAGGAGTCATTTGTCACAGTCTAAGGCTTTTCTTTCTTTCTTTGAGTACCCTAATTGCTTGGGTAATTTGTCTGTTAAAATGAGGAATGGATAGCAGGCAGGCCTGACTCATTTCCTACCTGCCTCTGCATTGCTAGAAGCCTCTGGAGTGACAGTAGTGTGCCTACAAATAGGCTCCAGAGTCAGAGGGGAACTTGCCCACCCTGTGCCACCCTCTTCTTTTGTAAGCTTTTCTCATACATTTGGGAGCCATTTTGTGAATCCTCCTTATTGAATACTGTTGTCTTTGTGTATAAAAGCCAAATGTGTGTTTTTTTGGCTCTTCCCTGGCTTTATAATGACTGTTGTTTGTTTCCTTTGATGAGCCGCTTTCTGCCAAGTGAAGTTCTGATGCTGGTAAGGAGAGCAGCTTTACCTGAAGAACTAGTCACTTTGCTCTTGCCAGCCACCAGCTACCTTTGCAGAGCCCTGGCCAGCAAGCTTCATCATCATCAGAAGCTCCAAGGCTAAATAAGGGCATTGCCCATTTGGTACCCATTAGGTGTTTAGATGGGTCTCTATTGTTAACTACATATTGTACACTGAGTGGAGGCTAGAAGCAAGGGGTACAAACTACATAGGAGAAACTGACCTGAAGGTCTAAAGGGTGAGAGTGACTGAACTGAAGTGTGTGGGGAATTGTGTTTGGTTTAGTATTGTATTGTATTATGTGTATTGTGTAATATCTTGTATATATTAGAATCCTATTAGTACATGATGAGAATTTTACCTGACTGGGTACTTAAAGGGATATCAAACATTACAATACTGATAAATCCAGCTGGTAGTGGGAGTGGTAGCTGTAAGCCTGGGCAGTGCTGAGAGCACAACCTGGTACCATCTAGCTGACTATAAGGTTTCACCTTAGTGTGAGTAAGGTTATACTGCACTGGCCTACTCAATTCTTGTTGAGTCCCTTCAAGTCATTTCTGACTTACGGTGCCCCTAAGGTGTGTCAGGAGTTAGAGACTGAACTCCATTATAAAATGGCCAAACAACTGCAGAGTCATGATGAGTCATAATGGCTGACTCCATGAACTGCCTAGTCATGCCACAGCTACAGAAGGAGGGTTCTTATTGGTGTGTAAGATCATATGATTGAGTAAGCCAATGCCCTGTAACTGTGTATATAAGAGAGTTCAGAACAGAGCTCACTTCTCTTCTTGTGAATGCTGATGCCTGGTGAAGGAGTTTCTCTTTCAATTGTAAATATTTGTGTATATATTGCAACTGTTTGACTTTGAAGATAAAAGTGCCTCCTGCTAATTTGGATGTAAAACACTCTGTGTGTGAGTATTCTTGGGAATGGGTTGCTACTAAGTCTGCTGAGATAGTTTTTTGGCTTCTGCCAGGGATTGAGTGTCCTATCACCCCCTGACAAGATGAACTTACCAATCAAGTATGTACAGATTGGGAATCATTGTCTGGTGATCATTAAACTGTGTCAGTTGTTAATTGTGAAGTCTATATTTATTGCTGTTGTGGCAATTGTTTTACTTGAGCATAATATTTAAAAGGAAATGGGGTGGCAATAGAAGGTGGCCAGAGCAGAGGGAGATATGGCAATGGTTACAGAGGAAGAAGAGAGAGGTGCTTAATACCTGTCTTACCTTCCAGTTGCCCTGATATCCCAGGGTACTTGGACAGTGAACCAAGCCACCCACAAAACTGCACCTTGCTCTTGTGCAATTAAAAATAAAATACATATAACCTATGACCTTGACCTCCGTTTGGATGAGGAGGCCAACCTGGCATGATTTCCAGAAACTTGGCTGGGGGATGATAGTGGCCTGACATGGGCCACTATTTGTCCCACCAGGCTGTCCCACCAGGATATTGTGTTAGTAGGTGAAGGGGCGTGGAGTAGCTGTGATCTATAAATATCATCTTTATAGCTGTCCAGACTACCTATTATGGAACTGAATTACAGTGAATCTGTGTACCTGAGTCTAAAGACCAGGGATAGACTGGTGATTCTGTTAGTGTGCTGAGCACCATGCTGCCTATCAGGGTTTGTCTACACAGAAGATATAATGTGGATTGCTGTGCATTAATGCTAATTAACAGCAGCGTTCTTTTGTCTCCACAGTCCTTTGGCAAAATCACTGATATGCAAAGCTATCCATGTTTGAAGTGCACATGCAGCCATGCCTGCGAATCAAGATGGTGACCAAGAGTGAATTACTCGCATTATTATTCTCCACAAGTTGTTACCACTGCACAGTGTTTTTTTAAAACTATAAATCAAAGGTGTGCAAGTGCGACCTTCCACTTAAAAAGCTGTTTGGTCGCCTTAGCACAGCAAAAAAGTACATGATTGATACAGTGAAACTCTAAAATGGTGCTTCCAGCCAGTTCATTGCCAGCAAGCCTGTGCCCCCACGCACGTCCATCCAATCAGCTTTCCACTTCCACTCTCACCGAGAATGCACTCCGATGTGAATTGGATGTCCAAACAAGTGGGAATGCACATTATTTTCACCATCTAGACAACCCCCCAGACTCCCTGGCTGAGCTCACGGTCTTGGAGTTGGTGCTGGAGTTGTCCAGCCTCTTGATCTTGGGCAACTTGAATATCCCATTTGAGGTCAGTCTGTCAGGTGCAGCTCCAGAGTTCATGGCATCCCTGACAAACTATCTCAGTTGGTCTCAGAGCCCACACACTCAGCAGGTCACACCCTTGATGGTGTTTTCAGTTCTGAGCAGATGGATCTGTGGCAGAGGTGATTAATATCTCTTGAGTTGTCATGGACAGATCATTTTCAGGTCAAGAGTTAACATCACAGCTACTGTCTGTCCCTGTAGAGGTGGTGGACCTATTAAGATGGTTTGCTCTCGAAGGACAATGGATTCTTCAGGATTCCAGAAAGCTTCAGATGTTTTTAAAACTGGTAACACCAATGATCCTGTTGAATCCCTGGCCAATAGATGGAATCAAGACCCGACTAGGGCTATTGACACAATTGCTCCCCAGCATCCTCTCTGGTGTCAGTAATCAGACTCCTTGGTATAGAAAAAAATCTCAGGGAGCTGAAAAAGGAAGGACAATGACTGGAACACAGATGGAGGAAAACTCAACTTGCATCCGACAAGACATAATATAGAGAACATCTTTGTTCCTATAAGGTGGCAATACATGCAGTGAAGAAAGCCTTCTTCTCTGCATGAGTTGCATCTGCAAATTCATGTTCAACTGAACTATTCAGGGTGGTGAAGGATCTAATTCAGGCACCTTCCCCCCCAAATCCAATTCTAGAGCCTTCTGTAGTGTATTGTGATGCTTTTAACAATCATTTTACTGATAAAATCTCTTGGATAAGAGCTGTCTTACATGCCATCATTATAGCAGAAGCTAACAATGGGGTGTCCAGCAATTCCATGAGTAGGATTACACTGGATCAGTTTCAGTTGTTGAGTGCTGCAGATGTGGACAAATTGCTAGGATGAGTAATGAGGACAACCTGTCCCCTTGAACCCTGTCCTTTTTGGCTGGTAATAAAGGGAGGAGATGCAGTTAGATCTCATCTGCAACATATTATTAATGCATCTCTCAGGGAGGGAAGCTTTCCACCTTGTTTAAAAGAAGTAGTGGTATGACTTCTTCTAAAAAAGCCCTTCCTGGGCCCTCTGGGTGTTAGCAACTATAGACCAGCATCAAGCCTTCCTTCTGGGGGCAAGGTGATCCAAATTAAGAGTCTTGGATGATACAGGTTTTCTAGACACATTTCAGACCAGCTTCAGAGCACGATACTAAGTTGAAACCACTATGATCGACTTAGTGGATGATCTTCACCCAAGCATCAATAGGGGAAGTGTGTCTCTGTTGGTGCTTTTGGACCTCTTAGTGGCATTTGATACCATCAACTATGGTATCCTTCTGGAATGCCTGAGGGGTTGGGGAATTGGAGGCACTGTGCTTCGGTGGTTCTGGTCCCATCTCTTGGGTATCTTCCAGATAGTGGTGTTTGGAGATAGCTGCTTGTCAAAAAAAGGAGCTACTATATGGCATACCACAAGGTACCATTCTATCTCCATTGCTGTTTAATATCTACATGAAGCCACTGGGAGAGATCACCCAGAGGCATGGGACAGGGTTCTATCAGTATGCTGATGACACCCAAATGAAGACTTCCATGTCTTCAAAAATAGCATCAGTTAAAAACAGTGTCTCTCCTCTGAATTAATGCCTGGAGGAAGTCATGGGCTAGATGAGGAAAAACAAACTGAAGCTGAATCCAGACAGGATGGAGATGCTTACTGTTAAGGGTCCTAACTTGGGGTTGGAGGTGTTGCAACCAATCCTGGATGGGGTTACACTTCTGAAAGACTGATCACAGCTTGTACATGCTTCTGGATCCATCACTCCAAATATGTCTCAGGAATCTTCCCATTCTGAAGAATTGGGTTGAAACTTTGTTGTAGTAGTAATAAAAGCTCCTCCTTAAAGCATTTATAATAAATAGCAGAAAGGTCATCTGGCCCAGGCGCTTTACCATTCTTTATCTTCTTAATTGATTTGAAGATCTCTCTTACTACTATGGAAGCATTCAACTTCTGTTTCTGTGAATCTGAAATCAATGGCAAATTCTGTTTCCTGAAATATTCCTCTATATTTTCAACATAAATTTGCTGCTTTTTATATAGAGAGGAATAATATATATGGAATGCCTTTTGAACATTTGTATTATCAGTAACTGTTTTCTTCCCTTCTTGTATCTTTAAATTAGTTTTTTTCCCTTATCCTTTCTCATCTTATATAACAACCATCTGCCTGGTTTATTTGCGAATTCAAAATTCTTTGCACAACACATCTTTTTCTCTATCTCACTCACCATAATCATAGATAACTGTCTCTAAAATCCTAATTTCATTAGTCATGTCTGTTTTTGAAGATTTCTTTAATTCATCTTCTTTCACAGAATCATAGAGTTGGAAGAAACCACAAGGATCATCTAGTCCAATCCCCTGCCTTTCTTTCTTACCTCTTCCAAAATCAACTGCATTTTTTTCTTGTCTTTTTTTAAACTCTGTTTTCTGTTGTATAAAATATCTTCTCATAAACGCTTTGCTTGTATCCCATACCATTCTAATCTCTGTTTCTTTATCCAAAATATCTTCAAAAAACTCTTTTAATTTCTTTTTATTTTCCTACAACCTTTTCATCTTGGAGAAGTGTTTCACAGTCTCCAAATCTTTTCCTCTTTAGAATTAAAGTCAGTGGGTTGTGTTCAAAAAAGGTATTTGGTAAAATCTCCATTTTAATAACTTGACTAGCTAAGTTCTTAGAAATCAGAAACATATCAATTCTGAAAAATGATCTATATCTTTCCAGGGGGGGGAAGGTATATTCTTTAACACCACCATACTTAAGCCTCCATGCATCAACAAACCCCAGGTTATCCATCAACTGAAAAAAGACATTGGGATCTCTTCATATTTTTATTTTAAAAAATCTTTATCAGAAGTCCTGTCCATTTGAGGGAAGATTACTCCATTCCAATCTTGCCAAAACAACCAAGTTTTCATAAGAATAGCTCAACAGCTTCTCCATTAAGTCTTCATAAAAAAACACAGCCTTGTTTTCTATAGGGAAATAAATTCCTACTACAAGAGTTTTAATCCCTTGTATGGCAATCTGAATTCCCACATACTTTCCATATTTATCTTTATTTTTTCTAGAGCCAGCTTCAAGTTTGCATAAACAACAACTCCATTTTTCTTCTTATCCATTGCTGAAGCAAATTCCTTACCCAATTTAGGGTAGCATAAATACTTAATGTCTTTCTTTCTAACATGTGTTTCCTCTAGGCAAATTAGATCTTGATTAAGTCTATTAAAATAATGAAATATTTTCTTCCCTTATTGAGAGACATTAGCCCCTTTTATATACCAGGTGATACATCTCAAATCCATTGTCAGGCCATACCAGTTGCACCTCCTTTTTCCTCATCTTCTTTTCTTTCTTCTTCCTTATTTTCTTTTCCCTTCTTTTTTCCCCTCTGAATCTTGATTTGATTTATCTTCTGATTCCTCTTCCTCTCCCATTTTGTCCAGTTCTTTCTTGTATTTCCATAAAAATTCCTTGGCCTTCTGTACTGTGTTACCAGTGAATCATCATTGTTTAACTGTAAAGGAAATTCCCTCCAATTTCTCCCACCTGAATAAGATCTTATTCTGCTTCAACTTATCTATCTGGAAACCATAATTCTTTCTCTTACGCAAAATTTGTGTGGGTATTTATTTCAAAACAGTCACTGCCTTATCTCCCATCTTCATTCTATTTACATAGTGTTGCTGTAGCACTTGATCTCATATCTGTTCCATGACAAAATGAACAATCACATTCCATGGTAAATTTCTCTGATTAGTAACCCATGAGTTAATTCTGTACAAGTGATCCACTTCTGGTTCCATTACCTCATTTTACTTCTCTGAGAGATTTCATTATTTCTCAAATATTTTCATTTGGTTGTTCCAAAATTGATCTAAAACGTAGACTCACATCCCTTTCTCTCAGCTCTATTCGGGCAATAGCATCCAAATCACGTTTGTGGTCTCTGTCTAGCCTCTCTGTCTTTTCCCCCAGTTTCTAAGTTTTTGCCTCAGGAGACTATACTTTTTCATTTATCTGCTTCAATTCAATTCAGTTTTTATCAGATTTCTGTTTTCCTATTTAAATTTAAATTTTCTTTGTTAATATAGCCATGCTTAATAATCCTCATTTAGAAAAAATCCAGTCCCCTTATGTGTGTGTGCTCTGATACACTTTTGTTTTTCCACTGTTATTAACTGTGTAGCCATTGACAACTTCTCAGTTCATTTCATAATAGAAGAATTGTATACTCTCATCATTAGTAGAATCTAAGCACTGTTTAAAAATCTAAATTTAACTCATATTTCATAAGTTTAATAATATTGAATCCCACCAATTTCAAAAATGTCTGCATCTCAATAAATGCATACCAATGACTGAGATCCAATTCAGCTTGTTAGTATCCTCTCCCAAACTGTGCAAGTTGTATAGGTGAAAGGCTTAAAGGTCAATCCAGAGTATGTATTTGGAAGCATATTACACTGTTTCCAGTAGAAATTTATTTCCAGACACACAAGCTTAGGATCAGAACCAAACCATTAAAATGTATGCACATTTACTCAAAAGTAGGTCCTGCTGATTTCAGTAGGGCTTACTCCCAAGTATGTGCACAAAGCTTTGCAACTTTAGGGTAAAGGCATGCATAACATCTGGAGCAGTGAACAGAATATAGAAATACTAGCACTGTATTGAGAGTCCAAACATACCTTTCCTCTTGATGTTGAGCTTGGGCAGGGTGGATGTCATTACAAGTAGGAGAAGCTACCTTTGCACAGTACTGGCTCCCTGGGATGCCATCACTTCACACTTCCCAAATTCCTAGAGCTGTTTTACATTTATTTTTCTCTGTACCAAGAAAGTAATATATGAATGGGTAAATGCATATATCCACTTTTTAAAAATGTTTTTAAAATGGATAACTAGTTTGAAGCATGGGGAAGGGCAAGATTTACCAGTGAAAGAACATTTGATTTGCTGTTATTTACGTATGCAATTCAGATTATGGAGACGAAAGAAAGCTTTACCATATTCAAGAAACATGTTGTGGCCTATCTTGTTTATATTACACATGACTTACACCCTCTCTTTGTAATAAGTGATGTTCAGTCTTTAAGTCTTCCCTGAACTGCATGAAAAGAAAGACTAGTCCAATGGACACCTGTTCTTGGCTGCAGGTGGTAAATGGCTGCTTTAATCTTCCTTGGTTCCAGCATTTTGAATCTTAAAAGTCCTTTCCAGCCTACGCTTTGATATGAAGCAGAAGCCCAAGTGACCTTGGAGATAATAATACACAAAATTGTATTCATTAAATTAGACACAAAGCAGCCCTTTCCCTGTTTTATGTACCAAAGAACATGTTATGAACCAGCATGTGTTGTGTGGTTCCCTTTGAATAGAAAAAGCTGTTTTTGGATGGGGCATGTAGAAGTAGAAGAGATGAGGTGGGGAGAGGTACCTAATCCTTTTCCTACCTACTAGTTGTTATTACTGCCTGTGAAGTGAGGAGCAGAGCCCGCCTGGGTAGAGCAGCCAATCACAGCTTGTGGAATGCAGTGAGGGGAACCTCTGAGGAAGCAGATTTAAGTCTACGAAAGCTTATGCTGCCAACTGCTTTCACTCATTTAGTCTCAAAGATGCTCCAAAATCCCTTTGCATAATGAACCAGCAGTGTGATGCTGCAGTAAAGAAGGGAGAAATATAGGATATTACACTTGGGCAGCAAAAATGAAATGCACAGGTTAGAAAGGGTGACACCTGGCTTGATGGCAGTGCATTCAAAAGGAACCTAGGAGTCTTAGTAGACCATAAGCTGAACACGAGTCAGCAGTGTGATGTGGCAGCTTAAAAAGCCAGTGAATTATAAGCTTCATCAATAGGAGTATCGTGTCTAGATCAAGGGAAGTAATAGTGTCACTGTATTTTATATTGATCAGACCTCACCTGGAATACTGTGTCCAGTTCTGGGCACCATAATTCAAGAAGGATATTGAGAAGCTGGAACATGTCCAGAGGAGGGTGACCAGGATGGTGGGAGGTCTGGAGGCCATGCCCTATGAGGAGAGGCTTAGGGAGATGGGTATGTTTAGCCTGAAGAAGAGAAGATTGAGAGGGGACATGATAGCCATGTTTAAATATTTGAAGGATTGTCATACTGAATATGGAGCAAGCTTGTTTTCTGCTCCTCCAGAGACCACAGAGCAATGGACTCAAACTACAGGAAAAGAGAGTCCACCTAAACATTAGGAAGGCCTTCCTGATGCTAAGAGCTGTTCAGCCGTGGAATGCACTGCCTCGTACTGTGGTGGAGTCTCCTTCTTTGGAGGTTTTTAGAGGCTGCATGGCCACTTTTTGGGAATGCTTTAATTGTATATTCCTGTAGGGCAGGGGGTTGTTCTCGCAAAAGCTAATAATAGAAAGGGAGTGAATACTTCCTGTATTGGATTTTTATGGCATTCTTCCCACTTAGTGTTTTATTTGCTATTGCTTCTTCTGTTCTTCCAACAGGTAGAAGAGCAAGGGATTGATGGGTGGTTTTCCAGAAGGCATGGCCTTGACAGAGCTGGAAGACCTCCAAAGCCAAATGTAACCAGACATGCTCTGCCATGGAATGAGCAGGTAAGCTGGACAAAGTACATCTTCAAAGAAGGAAGATAAACTGTTGAAAAGCAGCTCTAGCTGTGCATTCAGTGGGTGTGTAGGAAGCTGGAATTGTTAGATGTTTTAGAAATAATCTACTCAACGGTCTTTGTTTAAGCCTCAATGAAATTTGGAAAATTTGTGTGAGAACAATACACACAACTGCAAAGTCCCTATTTGTTTGAGTTCTACTCTCAAACGAGAATGGGAATCGTGCAGCCTGCAGACCACATGAAGTTTGCCAGGACCTTTTTTATAGTTCCCAGGATTCCTTCCTTCATTGTTGAGAGTGGTGGGGATTAAAATGGAGACCTGAACCACTGGAGACCTGAACCACTGGAGACCTGAACCACTGGTTTTCTGAGTGCTCCTTATGAAACCAAAAGGGACTTTCTGTTCCCTGCCATTTTGGGGGGAAGTGGCTGGCACAACCTTCAACAGGTTGTGAGGAAGCTGGTTCTCAGACCTCTTGTGGTTCTCTACCCTGCTCTCAAAGAATAATTTCCCAGTGGATTTTGGTTTTTGAATTCCACCCTAGGTTGTCCCTTAAAAGAGAACACCTACCAAGATTAGATGAAAGCCAGTCTCAAGACAGATGATTTGACTGGATGCTCCATTGAATCCACTCAGGTCTTATCATTTTAGGGATACAGTACCTAAATTGAGGAGTCCCATGTGTAAATGCAGCACACAAAACCAACAGTGGCCCAGGTGGTGTTAAAATGAATTACCAGTATCAGTGTGTGACTTCATGGAACTTTGGTGAACGTGTTACACCATAAAGCAGTTCTCTTCTTACAGTGTTTTACACATTCCTGAACTCCATATGTGTAACAGCTAGATGGAGGTTTTAGAGACTAAGCTAGCGAACACTTGCCATTTACCCAGCCATCAAAGGATCAGGGAAACCAAGGAGCGTTTCACCCATCTTCTTCCATCATCTTTAGCCCAGTCCACTACCCAGTGATTCTGCATCAGTTTCATTTAACCTGGTTTGGGGTGAAGCCCTGTTGTGTGAGCAAGATAGCCAGACATCTGTACCAACACCTGTGGCATCACTAATGCTCGTGTCACCTGCTCCCCTTTATGGTGTCACGTGATGTGGTTTGGCTTCTCTGAACCCCCCTTGTGCCACCACTGGCACATGCCTGTTTAATGAACTTGTGCATCATTCAGCCAGAATTTGGGTTCCCACTGTAACAGACAGAGGGGAGCCCTCAGAGAGCTGAGACTGAGGCAGGGAAGTGGTTGTTAGTAGAATGCTGTCAGTTGGGTGGGAGAGTGGATAGATAAACACTGAGTGTTGCTCAAGGGAGACAGATGCAGTTTGATCACAGAGCCAGACCCAAGAGTTGCATCCCAAGTGAGCAAATCCTACAGATCAGTAAGTACCATCAGCAATCAGACAGAAATCTGTGGCCTGCTGTGTGGTGCAGAATAGGATTTGTTCATTGATTTGTCAAGTGCTTAGGTTTCATTATCAATTAGGTTTCAGAGAAGGCTGGTCAACACACTACAGTAGATTTGTGCCAAGTTATAATTCTGGTGTGCATGACTTCTGTTGAAGAATCAGTCCTAAAATGTTTAGCTTCTCTTTCCACAGAAAGGAGGACTCCTTAGTGGCTATAGGAGATATCCTTTACATAAAATGGTGCAGTGCATACCGGTAGGATTATATGACAGTGTTATACTTGCTGTTGTCATTGTTTTCCCTACCTTAATACACTTCCCAGCAGTTTTTTTGTTCCTTAGCTCCTCTGGATTAGTACTGCACCACTGGCTTCAGTGAGACAACACATCTGTAGCAACAGATGATCCAGGCCTCTGTCCTAAGTGTCACACTAATCCCTAGGGAGTAGCAGCTGAGCCATGCCAGGCTGTAATCTACAGACTTGAATCCAGGAAGGAGGACAGGTCATTAATCACTGTTTGAATGGAGACACTCTCCTGATAACTAGAGGAAGATTAAGAGAGAAGTCTTAAAAAGGGGTCCTTTGTCAGCATCCCATAGGGGTGCAGATTTGAAAGTCACCATAGGGGAGTTTGTATATTCTTCTCTTAATGATGTACAGATTACTGAATCCCCCACTCCACTGTATCTAGAATGGTGCTCAGTTTTTACACTCAGCTCTTTGAAGTGTCAGAATTTCTGGATTCAGATGTTGCACTGTGAGAGGGAAGGCTGCAGTTATTGCTGTACCACAAGTATAGACCATTGGGCCCTTTGACCAGATCCATCTCTGAGCTAAAGAAACACTTCTCTTGTATGACTCCCACTGCACACACACACACACAGACCCTGCAGTCATCTTTACAGCCCCTGTTTTGTGTCACTTTGCCTTTTGTTGCAAAGCTGGTTTACACAAGAAGCACAGTCTTTGCTGTGTTGGCACCAGGCTTTTGGAAACTTCACAAAAGATGCTCAACAATTCACTATGGTTTTTAAGAAGCTATTCAAGACATTTCTATTCCACAGGGATTTGAAGACAGCAGTGACATAATTTGATTATGCTGCTTTATAAATAATGTTTTCATGATGCTGTTATCTACTCTTTCTTTAGTTATGTTTGCAGGTGTCGTAACTGATGGACCTTTGTCAGGGAAGGTTATATATGTTTGTTTTATCATCAGTGAGTTGGTTAAGGGGTTGATAAAACAGATAGAACCGGAAACCACTACGGGAGCAGGGAAGCTTCAGATCACATAGTCCCACATCATGAAGGTAAAGTACATATGTATAGCTCAGGAGTGGAAACTGTGAAGCTCTCCAGATGTTATTGAACTGCAACCCCCATCTTCCCTATCCAGCATAACTAGTGATGAGGAATGTTGGGAGTTGCCATCAGTACCTGAAAAGCTGCCATTCCTGATCTAGCTGTATGCCTACCTTCACTCCATCAGCTGTTAATAGAAACCTAAATGAGACGTGCTGGCATATTGAGGCCCACAATTGGCACTGCACCACTGTAGCCATTCCGAAAGTGTAGTTTATCCATTCCACCACCAGGGTTAGATGGTTTGGAACCTGTTCTGAGTAGGAAATGACTTTTTTTTAAAAAAAATGTCAACACTTTTTGGCTCTATAAGGCTGCAGACTTTCAGTGATAAATTTATATATAGTTGTTCCTGATAATCCTGCTTCATATTGCCATAGCTCATTAGGAGGTGCATGGTGGAATCACATAACTGAAAGTGGTTCTCCACCCCAGTCAAATATTTTATTTGTGCACAGAGCTAGCATATTGCTGAGAAAGCTTCTGCTTATAGCTTGGAATCACAAGGGGCAGATGAATTTGCAAATATGTGTACCAGACCTGTGTTTCCATAGACAAACTGCCTTGCCCACAAGCACACTTATATTGTAAGTAAATGCCCCTGCCTACAGTTTCAGTAGCACTTGAGCAACTACAAATGCAAATGTGGAAAGAGCAGCACAGTATACGATAGCTTGAACAGAGGCAAAGCAAAGCATTTTCTCAAACCACCTTAGTCAGTCTAGAATGTACAGACTTTTGACCTGATGCAGATTTGGCACTGAAGGTGGAAACTCTTCTTTTCAGAAACAGATACAGTCTTGCTAATACAATGCAAGTACATTTCTGTATTTTCATTACATTATATTATATGATCCAGTCCGGTGTTTTGTTTCAGTATGCTGAAAGTGTGGTCAGTAGTAATAATGACAGAATAAGTATTTTGAGTATATAAAGTCAATTAATTAGGTGTTTGTGCTTAACCAATGGAATAAACCTCAGAGGGCTGAAAAAATAATGAGAACAAAATTAAGAAATAATGAGAGGAAAGTTTAAAGCAACCTGCCAGAACTGGGACATATTTTCACTATAAACTTAAACCAATTAAATTGCCACGGCTTCCCCCAAGGGAAGCCTGGGAATTACAGAACTGCGCGTGGGCTAGGATTTAACAGTGAACTTTCAATATCCAAACAGAACTATAATTCCCATAGATCTTTGAGGATGCCATCAGAATTAAACAAGTTGGATCCCAACTTAAGTTTGTAGTGTAGCTGTTTGGGGGTTGATCAATATGTTGAGCCTGCTGTTTTAAATGGAATGATGATGTTGGTTGGGACAGTTTTGTGGGTGGACAGCTGCATTCACTTGATGATTTGTGGCTTGGACATAAGTAAAGTTGGGTAGGCTTATTTTCACAATAAGTTGGCATAAACTAGTTACTATTCATTGTTAGGAACTGTGATGGACACAGATGGTATGGAAAGCTCCACTGCTATCTAAGGAAGGCCACCGCCAGCAGAGAAGGATGGTCACAGCACCCAGCATCCCCTTAGAAACATTTGGGGATTGGGGAGATCTGGCCAGTTAATAGCAAAGGAGTATTGTGTTCCATGTGTTTCATAGCTTGAACAGTTGAAATCCATCACTCCTTATGTATCTAATGTGATGTCCTCTTTATTCTTCATTTGTGTTGCTAGTATCTGAATCTATTATGAAAATATTTTAAATTTATTTTAGCAGGATTTTCTGTTATTGTTAACCAATCTTATTTTTTATTTTTATATCAATTTTTAATTATGTAAACATCTTAAATTTAAAAAGAAAAGCAATAGTATAAATCTATTATTAGATACTAGATTATCTAGAGCCTTTTTAATATGCTTTTAGGCCTGGCTATGGGACAGAGACAATTTTGGTCGCTTTGGTTGATGACCTATGCCGGTTACACTAAAATATATTTAAAACATGAATTTGAAAATAAACATGCAATGTGTGGAAGATATCCCCACCTTTTAGACACTCTTATACATGAACATGTATGTGCCTACATCCAAGAAATTGCCTTAGAGAACTTACATATAGACTAAGTGGTGCCATTTTGCTCTGCAGTACAAAGGGAAAGCAAACCTGCATGTATTTGAAGACTGGTGTGGAGGAGCCGTGGGGCATCTAAGGAAGAATCTACATTTCCCCCTCTATCCTCATGTGAGTGCAAGCTGTTCTGCAAGATGGAGATGCCAATTTTTGTATTACTTCCAGTAGGGAGGTTTCTGTTTTTCTCTCTGTGGACTAAAATATTCTTAGGCATGGTTGCAGTGAATTTGCATTTTGCTAGGATATTTTAGCTTGATCTTAACCCTTATGCACCAGGATTTTTAAAATAAGTGTGTTGTGTGAATTCTGTTTATTTTGTACCCCCCCCAATGAGAATTCTAGTATTATTGGGAGTCAGGGTCACACTCAGAGCTGGGACAAAAAAACTACACCTCTTTTATTACATAACCACAAGGGGTATTTTAAGCATTCCCCTTCCCCACTCACCCAAGGAAGAAACTTCCCCTGAAAAGACTCAGTTCATTGACAGTCAGAACATACTACTTCTGCTTTTCTGCATAGTGGTTTACCAAAAAATATGGGGCAACATGATACACTGGTTGGAACAATACACACACACACACATACCTCAACTGGATTTGGAGCAAACAAAATCGGGTTTCTCACAAAATCAGATGTTCACATTGAAACATATTCATATGAAAGAGCAGCTTGTGGCTTCCAAGCTAGTGGGTAGCCCAAACTTTAAAGGAGTTATCAAAGATGCCTGTCCCACAAATAGATTCAGCACTTTGGGTATCTTCTTTAAAGCTGAGACTAAAATACAGAGTGGATTCACCACCTCACTGATAGTCAGTCCACCAACTACCACTTCTCCTGTGCAGGCAGGAGTCTAGGAGCATGGAAGGGAACATGGATTCAATGCACAACTTTGAAGGTGACTTCCTCCTCCAATGACCCATTTGCTCAAGACTCTCGCTAAGCCTCGAACTTTTGAATGACACCATGAGGGCGGAAGATAGTAAAGGGATGGAAGAATTTGAGGAGGAGGTTGGGCGTAGATAAATTAATTCTCTGTTTCCCAGTGTGCAAACATAGGCAGAAGTTGTGTCGATACCGTCTGCTTAAAGCCTGTGTTCTGAAATGTTAGCCACAAAGATCCCTTCCCTTCCTTTCTGATTCATAGACCCGCACAACAGTGAAGAAGTTGGCTGTGTCGCCCAAGTGGAAGAATTATGGACTGCGGATATTTGGGTATATTCATCCTTTTAAGGATGGTGAGTAGAAGTATCACCCTTTTTACTCTGCTCCCAAGAGCTGGGGTTCAAAGAGTTGGCTTCACAACTAGGGTCCTTCTTATTCACTTCAGGCAAGGATACCTCTGCTCTGCCAAAAGCACCCCATCATTGTTTCCTCCTTCTTCTGAGAGATGGGGAAAACAATGAGAGATACTGGGCAGCCACCAAAGAAGCAAGAGTGCCTCCAAACCAAGGATGCAAAGCATGACCAGTCCAAAGCCTTACCCCATCTTCTTTTCTTTTCCTTCCTTTCTTTATTTTTGTTCATTTGTTTGATTTTTGTGGAAAGAAAAAGAGCCAGAAGTACAGATGGGAACACAACAACTTCTCCACCCCACCCCACCCTCTTTAAAATGCCTTGCTGCTTGGAGGCAGGGAGATTGAAAAATAAAAAGCTCTTCTGAAAGTACTCCCAGACTCTGCCAGGAAAGATATTTTGCTCCTTATTGCCCTCTGCAGGTCAAGAGGCTTCAAGTCTGCAGAGGCTTGCAGCAGACTGTTGGTGTCTAAGGTAGCATTGGGAGAAAATACAGTGTCCCTAAACTCATCCATTTTTACCCAGGTGCTCTGAGTCCTAAAATGCTGCACTTAAGAAGCCTTCACACTGTGACTTGGAAAGGTTCCATCTGCATGCCCTTCTCACCAGTAGAAGAAACACTTTTCACTGTCACCAGACCCTCCTGCTCTTCCCTGTTGCTACTGCCCAACCTCACAGCCCATTTCTCTTCTTTGTTTCATAGGGGACTTCCAGTTTTCTGTAGCTTCTGATGATAACTCTGAATTTTGGCTCAGCTCTGATGAGACTCCAGCCAATGCACGTCTGGTGGCGTTTGTGGGCAAGGTGGGCATGCATTTTTATATACTCTTAGTTCCTAGCACTGTAGTAGGGTGACGACATAGACTCACAATAATGGCATCATTGCTTCTTTCTGTGATAGAAGTGCTTCTTCTAGTCTTCTCACAGGCAATGCCATCTGGCATCATCTCACTGGCTCCTTGCTGGGATAGTTAAATGTAAATGGAACCAGTAGTATTGCTATTGGGGGCCATTGAAACCTCAAGCCACCTCAGCTGTGATTCTTACATCTGGAGGCTGCATAATTAAAACCTGGATCTATTACAGAAAATACAAGTATGTGTGCATATGTGAGCCTGTTCTACATGCTGTCATATTGTGAGTGTAACATTACAGGCTGCAGGCCTCCCCGTCTTCTCCCGCCCCCACCCCGCTCTTGCAGCTGTGGTTCACAACCTGAACCAAGTTGGTTTGCACTGATTTAGAGGTTACTCTTGAGTCTGTGCACAGATTTGGTGGATATTTTTCTGGTGTCTTCTGAACAGAAGATAAAGCTCTTATTTCCATATTGGGTGCAGAGAGAGCTGTTGAGCTGTGCTGCAGAATAAAAAAATTATAAAAACAAAGAGCCCTTTTCTCCATATAAGGGAGGCAATGCCATTTCAATTTGATGGCTGGCAAACAGGTTTGGATTTAAGGCATTAAACTCAGCTCATACTGTGAACACTTAAGTACACCGGGGGGAAAAGACAGGCCAAGAAGCACAGCAAGGATCTAAAAGCATCAGGTAAAGAGATCGGCAGTTCTGCAAAATTCTCTTGAAGTCTTCCCTCTGGTACAGTGCCTTAAAAATGCTTGAAAGCCAGTTCAGCAAATGTTCCTTCACCCATGTTGCCAGCAATCTCCCCTCTCTCTCCCGGTTTTGCTCCAGGGCTTGAACTTTTCAGGGCCTGGGTAGAGCATGCTCCTGTACCATATATAGACATAGAAACTGAGAAAACGGATACAGAGGGAACTCATGCAGATACTCCAGCTACT
The DNA here is from genome assembly GCA_030847615.1 of Gambelia wislizenii. Lineage (NCBI taxonomy): Eukaryota > Metazoa > Chordata > Lepidosauria > Squamata > Crotaphytidae > Gambelia > Gambelia wislizenii. Next base: position 345,818,888 of record JAUMIR010000001.1, read on the forward strand.
TTGAGTTCTAAGACCTTGGTACTATTTTGCCATTCAGCAAATCAGGCTCTTTGACTGGAACAAACAAGTATGATAGTGGCCTCACGGTATCACTCAGTACTGCTGGTGTGCTTGTATTTAATGCTAATAGCATCATGGAGATGAGGAATGAGCAAAAGATGTCAGACTGCTGGGTTAGACCATTGTTAACAACACTTTGTAGGCTAGCGGAGGCAGCATATACACACACTGTGTACCATGCAGGTAATGAATCTGACAGTTTGCAGAGTTCACCATGCCATGCTGCTGGGTTGCTGGATTCTGCTCTTAGTTCCAACCATTCATGAAGAAGAGTGATTTCATCTATGAAGTGTTCCATATTATGTTTAAATGTTTCAAAGCCCTTGCAATTGAGAATCCTAATAAGGTAGGGCAACCAGTTGTGGGAGCTTTCTGCTGAGCATACTTGCAAGATTCTTTTTTGGATCTTCATGTTAAACCTGGCAACCAGTTGCCTGGGGCCATTGAAGGATGGTGCTTATGTGCCCATCCATGTCTCATCAAAACTGAGCTCTGCTTGTGTTGCAAGCAAATGTCCCCATATACTTTTAGCCCAGACTAGTGAATCTCAACCTTTGTTCCTCCAGATGTTTTTGGACTTCCACGTCAAATGCCTCTAACCACTCTCCATGCTGTCTGGGGCTTCTGGGAGCTATAGTCGAAAATATTGAGAACCATTAGTTAGGATTATATAGATTTTAAAGTCCCAAATCTTCAAGAAAATGGCTGTGAGATATTATTGTTTTTGGAGTAGCACATCTGGGATTCGTTTGCCCAATCAAGAGTAGAAGATCAGTTGGAGGGAGAGGAGGAGGGACTGCTTAACCTTTTCCTGCCATATGTTCAAAATCTTTGTTGCTTTCCCATCAGCAGGTAAAAAGATACAGGGATACATCTGTTTCCTTGCAAAGAGGAAAAACAGCCCCAGGGAGAATATTTTTGAGCTGGAAAGTAGTAGGACAGGAAAAGGTTAAGTTACACTTCTCTTCCACAGAAATGAGAGCCTCTGAATATGCTCTTCAGTTAAAAAAACCATTTGTAGGGGAGAATCGTTAGGAGAGAGAACCATGCAACTGTATGTAATGTCTGGTTTCTCACTAGGAAGACAGTTAGGTCCTGCAAGATGGTAAGCATCTAACTTTATGCATAAAATTGTACAGATTACACATCTTTTCATTCTTGGCATGAAAAGAGTCTTATCCACCAGGGCCTTCCAAACCTCTGTATGAATATAAATGTATTTGGTATGTAGCATGATAGCACCAGACCTTTCTAATAAATGAAACCTCTTTTGTTCAGAAAAAGACTGGAAAATCCACACATACATAGACTTCTTTACCTTTTGACTCTTAGCCAATAAATAAAAGTAACAAAAATTGAGCCTTCCTTTGTAGTCACTTTTTCAACATATACAGCCAAGAAATTCAGTGGTGCAAGTCCCAGGACAGCTGTAGCTCATTCCCTTTGTGCATTTATAAGGAAGTCCAGCGTCTATCTTGTACTTTTAAGATGGGAAGGAACTGAAGCCCTTGCATAGCTGTGGCAGTTCTTTTTAACCCACCCATTACAGAGGTGTCTAGTCATGGAGGCCCAACTGTGGGATGAAGCTTATCTTTCTTACCCTAATTAACTCTGAGGAGACCTCTTGCAAAGAGTTCTGTTTTGATCTGGCAGCTCAGTTCTTGCACAGCTGATAATGGATTCATTAATAAGATTATAAAGCTCAAAAAACCTGTTTGTTTTTTTTAAAAGAAACAATCTGTAGTACTAGCAATAATACAGGCAAGATGTCAAACAAGAGAAAGTAGAAAATAAAGCAATTATTACAAAAAATTACAAAGCAATAAATGAAAAGCTATACTAATCTGCTGTTTTTGTCAGAAAAAGATTGGGAGACTTAGGCTAAGATATTTCTACATTTCTCTTCCTGTATGCTTTGGGCGAGGGTGGGCAAAGTGCAGTCCATAGGCTGCGTGCAGCCCTTGAGACCCCCAAATGTGGCCCTTAAAGCTCCCAGATCCTTTTTGTGCAAGTTTTTGGGCAAAGTTCACCTAAAAACTGGCCAGATGGATCCCAAACTGGCTGCAAATGTGGCAGTTTATTCCACCTCCCCCAAAAAATTCAAAAAGGGGGCTGGGAAGACTGAAAACCAGCTAAAATGGTAACTAGATGTCACTTTGGGCACACCAAAATGCAAGAGTGCAGCCCACTGGGGGGGGGACATGGGGAAAAACACACACCCCCATCTCCTCTGCAGTTTCTCACCCTGGCTTAAGCCATGATGGTTGTGTATCATATCATTCATCTAAAGAAGAATCTGTGCTCAAAGTAATCTAGACTGTGATATTCCAATGAAGATTGACCAGCATTCCTTTGGATTTTCTTTTCTTTCCTTTTCTGTTTTTGATTTTCCCCCCTTTGTCAGATCTTGAATTTGGTTCCCATATTCATACCCTTTCTCTTCTTTAGCTGGGCTCTGAATGGACTGCACCTGGAGAGTTCACAAAATTCAGTTCTCAGGTCTCCAAGCCAATCCGGTAAGTGGGTTGCTGTGTCCTTCTACTCTGTATGACAACTGACAGGACAATCTCAGGCAGGAGGAGGTATTATACGGCAGGTGATCTACCTTGTCAAAACTCCTTGTACTTTATTGTAGTCAGGATGGGACATATGGAAGTGGCTTTTAAAGCTTTTTCTGTAATTGATCTTTTTAAAAAAACAAACTCACAAGCCCACACACACTTTGAAAGCAATGAGAGGTAAGATTACTAATCCAGACTCAAGGTGACATTGTTTGGGAGCTCCCTGCTGGAAAGTCAAGAGGGTTTTGAATCTGTCAAATCACAAGGCTGCTCCCAGAACACCCTGTTTGGCCCTCTGCCAGCAATGCAGTATTGTTGAAAGTAGACCCGTTCCTCCGGAGCCTTCAGTGGATGTTTTGGGGACCGCTGGAACTCCCCTTCTGTCACATCCTAACTTCCTAACTCGCTTCAGGCACTCCAAAGGCAGTCTTCAACCATTGGACTGGAAGAGGAGGGCTAGGATTTATCTGTAACCTTTATTTTCAGATTTTCTTCTACCCTCTCCTACCAGGTTTTGGAGAAAGAAGAATACAGCTTCTTAATCAGGAGTCATCATTTTTTTATGGAGAGATTTTTACCATTTAGTAATTTAAAAGGACAAATTGGTTTGTGTTTGCTTACTGCAAGCAAATTTCTGGTGAATTTTTTTTTTAAAGAATCAGAATAGTAATTTTATTAGCGGACTCTCAAACAGATAATATAGGGTTTGTTTTGTTTTTAGTATACATTAGGATTTTATTTTGCTAAGGTCAAAAATAAACAAACATAAATGTGTATTATTTCCTTGCAATGTGTATATTGAAGATTCTGTATAGAAACTTAATAGCTAATACCTAGTACAATGAAGGTGATAATAGTGTAGTTAAGATATAATGCTGGGAAATGTTTGGGTAAAATCTTGCAGTATCTGAGTGCTGGTGAAAAGTACACTTTGGATCATGTTAGGAATTACTCTGTGACATGACAGTAAATGTGTGAACTTGCCCATTCCAGAATGATATCACATACCATGCATCTCCACCAGACAACCACTACTTACAAGATTCACAACAACAATATTTGATGATGGCTGTTAGCACCAATGGCTTTCTCAGGAGTTTTGACAAATTCATGAAGGATGGGTCTCTCAGGGGCAATTGACCATGAAATCCCACATTCAAAGTTAATATGGCAATTATGGTAGAGGAAAATGTTGACACCACCTCATCTTTGTAAACTTCCAGGTGTATCTGTCGGATCCCTGTTGGAAACATAATGGTATGCCTTTAGTCCAGTCTAGCAACTGTGATCAAGTAGCTATGCAAGGAGGTCTTTCAGCATTTAAAATATAATTTTAAGTATTTCAAATTATGCAGATTCCTAAAAATGACATTTTAAACAAGCGAGCATATTTTTTCATTTAGATCTCAATGTCTTGTGTATGTTTAAGTGTTACAGAGATACAGTGGAAGTAGAATAATGACTCCTGTTTGTGAAGTATACAGGTTGTCTTGGTACACAGAACACTTTGTCACACATTTGCATATGCTTACATCAGTGGAAACCAATGTAAGAACATTTTACTAATTTGCTTATCTCTCATTCCCTGGGACCTGATGCTCTTCATTAGCATGCTTCTAGAATGGTACATAAACAAGATACCCAGAGAGTGTTGAAAGGCATGGAACAGCAGGATCATAAGATGACTTTCATCCCTTAAGTAGTACTTTCAGTTTGCAGAGTGCTTCACAGTCTTTATTGTGAGGGAGATCACAATCCCCACAGTTTTCAGATGGAAGACAGAAGCTGAGAGATGATGTCTTGCTGAAGGCTTTACTCCAGAGTGAACTTCGAACCCAGGCCTCCCAGATCCAAAGTTAATTCTGTCCCTTTAAGGCAGCCTCAGCCACTTAATAATTAGTTCTGCAAGCTTATTAAGAATTACTTCTGTAAACATTAGTTGTTTCCTCCTTTCTGACTTTCTTCCTTGAAGCTCCCTTCCCCCACTTTATCACTCTTTTCTATCCTCCTTTTCTTTGTCCTTTTTTGCAGGTCTGTCAGATTGATGCTTCTTTCTGTGTAGATGCAAAATCTGTCAGCTTCCCTCGCATTGCTTTGCCTCCTTGTTTGACACAGCTCTGGATGGAGCTGGCAGTTCTCTTCTGGGCCTGTCTTTGCTTGCTTCATCAATTCACTGATGAGCAGGACTGTCCTTGACACTTCAGAGCTGAGGTCTTTCTTTCCCACTCTGTATCCATGTGGTGCTTTCATGTCATATATTCATAATGCTGTCATCAGTGGGCACTGGTGACTCCCATGTCAGTGGGGTGGTTAATCTATTCCAGTTATTGAACCAAGGCTTAAAGGAACCCTCCAGGGTGGTGAACCTTATCCCTAAATACATCCAACACCTTGGATTCTTGTTGTTGTGTGCCTTCAAGTTGTTTCTGACTTATGGTGACCCTAAGGAGAACCTATCATGGAGTTTTCTTGGCAGGAGAGAGTTTGCCTTTGCTTTCCTCTGAGGCTGAGAGAGTGTGACTGGCCCAAGATCACCCAGTGGGTTTTCGTGGCCAAGTGGGGATTCAAATCTGGTCTTCAGCATCATAGGCCAACACTCAAACCACTACACCACGCTGGTTCTCCAGCACCTTGGATAGCTCCTTTAAAATGACTCAAAACCTGGATAGAGTCACCACCCACTGACATGGGAAGTACCAGCCTCCAGTGGCTGCAATCACAACATTTTAGGGTTGTAAGGGACCTTGGAGGTTATGTAGGCCAGAACTTTGAAAAGTTACCTTTTGGGGCTACAACTCCCAGATTCTGCCAACAGACATCACCATTGACCATACTATCTGGTGAATCAGTTGTTGGCCAAAAAGTAACTTTTCCAAGCTTTGATTGTCATGTCCTACCTGGAAGACGCCTGCTTGGATGCAGAAGGGGAAGAGGAGTACCAAGGTAACATATCCCCGTTGGAGTTGGAGGAGGCTGGCAGTCCTGCCACAGCACTGGCAGAGGTAGAGCCTGGTCCATCCCTGGCAGCAGCTATAGAATAAGAAGAGGAAGCAGAGGCACTTCCCTCTATTGAGCATCAGATTTAAAGTACTGGGAGCAAAGGGTCAGGCAATACCCTGCTCCACTTTAAAATAAAGGATGCTGAGCTAATGAGCTGGGGTGATGAATGGCTATACTGATCATTCTCTCAACTCTTTCAGTCTTTCAATCCCCTTCTTCCCTTTGGACTCTGCTGAGGACTGCTTTTTCCCTTTGAACTTTGGACTGCCTGGACCATGCTTCTGCATGTATACTGTGTAAGTCATGGGACTGGCCTGGTTTCCTCCTGCCAGTTCATGTGGACTTTAGGCGTGTTCACCTGGATGCTTACCAGCCTTAAACGGGATTCTGATTTAGGGCAAGCTCTGTTCTAGGCTCATTACAATGTAGGGTGCAACTATAGCATTTCCCACAGATGGCCATCCAGCTTCTGCTTAAGTACCTTCAGTAAAGGAAGGCTAAACACGCCCCAAATGCCATCTGTTCTTTAATTGGACAGTGGTTTTCATTAGGAAATTTCTCCTGATATTTCAGCAAAATCTGGTCCTTCAGAATTTCTATCTATTCATTTTAGTCCTGCTCCATCTTGTGCACAATATCTCTATAATGTCTCTCCATATACATTGTACATTCTTTGTACAAGTCAGCTGTAGTCAGCTGGTGCCCCTTTCACACATTACATTCCTTTGTTCTTCACTAGCCACAAGGGTTTAAACAGCACACAGCCTCAGCATTGCAAGCAGAGCTGGTGACAATGGTACTCAAGTAGGCTACTGGGAAAGACTGGTCAGGGTTGTGAACTGTTCCCTTCCTGGTGGTAGCCTGTGGAGTGTTGTCATGTACCCTGCATAAATATATCTGTGTACCTTTTGGCATAGCCTCTTGTTTCTCTGTGATATATCCTGTGCTGTGACCTCAGACTGGCAGAAGGACAAATGTGAAGAACGGGACATGCAGAGTTTTCTTGCTAGGGTCAAGACACAAAAGAACTCTGAAATAACAGGGAAGATGTGTGCTGAATGCTTATTGCTTCTCCCAGCTGCTGGGGAAAATAAATGGTGGAAGCTGTCCAAATTGGGGTGTGGGGGAAGAAGGAATATGAATGGGCAAGCACCTGCCCAGAAAATAGAGGAAACCAATAACTGGGCATCAAATTGGCAGATTTCCAGAGTGTGTCTTCATGCCAGTGCCTCAGCAGTGCTAGTAAATGTGTTTTTTTCTCCCTTCCTGTCACTGGGATAGCACTACTTTAAGTAGTGAGGAATACTGTTAAGAGCCAGTGCATGCCAGCAAATCCTGTACCTTCTTAATTGGGGTGCTCAGTACAGTTCAATAAATGAAGCTGGGGGGAGGCAGGGGTTCAGCATCTCTGTCCTCTCTCACTCTGTGGGCAAATAACAATATAGGATGAAACTAAAAGTTCTTATCCCAGATCCAAAAGGCAGTGGATTTAACTGTTTTTTTGGTTGCTGGTTTATTGAAATGGAAAACATAAGCACCTAATGTAGAGCACTGGAATTCAGCACAATCAAATCCCATCTGTTTTTTTGGATTCATTTCTCCTTTTCTCCCCTGCCCCCACTGTGCCCCATTCTGCTGAGCAGCCATAATACATGCTGTAGGTTCACAAAACACTTAGAGACAAGAGTGAATTAAGTCTAACCATAATCCAGCACATATTTGGGGGCTATTAATGTAAGTTTGTTTGAGCAGACATTGAGATGCAAAGTGAAGTGCTTTGCCCAGGTTATCTCAGGGCTTATCTAGACAAGAAGATATAATGTGGATTGCTGTGCATTATCACACAATTGCAGCAGTGTTCATTTGTCTCCACAGTTTTGGGGGAAGATTGCTGGTATGCAAAGTTATCCATGTGTGAACTTCACATGGAGGCATGCCTGCAAATAAAGATGGTGGTCACGAGTGAATTACTCACGTTATTATTCTCCAAAAGTTGCTGCCAAAGCACAGGGGTTTTTTTCACATTAAATCCAAGCTATGCACATGCAATCTTTTGCCTAAAGAAGCTGCTTTGTTACACTACCGCTCCAAAAATGCACGATCGCTACTGCGAAACTAAAAAATGGTGGTTCCGGCCACTTCTTTACCAGCAAGCCAACCAATCACCTTTCAACTTCCAGAATGTGCTCCGCTGCGAGTTGGTTGTCCAAATGGGCGGGGATGCACATTTCTACATATATACGTGTGTCTGTGTGTGTGCGCGCGCGTATATACAGTTGTCCCTCCACATTCACGGATTCAGCATTCACGGATTTAAGTATTCACGGCTTGAAAATATTCTTAAAAAAAAAATCCAAAAAGCAAACCTTGATTTTGCCATCTTATATAAGGGACACCATTTTGCTATGCCATTGCATAGACTAGGACTTGAGTATTCACGGATTTGGGTATTCACGGGGGGTCCTGGAACCAAACCCCAGCGAATGTGAAGGGACAACTATCCATCCATCTATCTATATCTATATCTGTATCTGTATCTATGTATCTATATATCTATATCTATATCTATGTCTATATCTATATCTATAGATAGATATTTAAAAGGTAAGTAAAAGCCACTAATGTTTTTCTCACATAGTTTTTGTGGGTTTGGGGCCCCCTCCTTCTGAATACAGTGAATCAACATGGGATCTTGTTAGGACAGAAAATATTCTCATCACATTCCATAAGGAGTTTTTTCACCATTTAGTTTTAAAAGTTTTTTTTTAAAAAAAAGAATGTTAGAAAGTTTTCTGTTCATTGGGAGGTGGGGCGGGGAGCTCCCACCTATTTAAAATTTGAATTGCTGGCCCTAGAGGCTGCAGCAAAGGGATTTCACTCTTTTCTTTTGGCCAAAAAGGGCAGTCTGGAGAGTTGGAGCAGTTGAGGGGCCAGAAAAGCAGCCTTGGCACAGGGTGGCTGTGGCCCCAGGACTGCACTGTGCTCACCCTGGAATAAGACAATTTGGGGTTTGAAGGTTGCCAGAAGGGAGAAAAGGGAAAGAGTGCTATGATGATCACATGTCCCTTCATTAACTCTAGCCAGCATACCCAGTGGTACAACTCCCATCAGCCATAGCCAAAAACTATAGTCATTGGTGAAGAATGCTGGGAGTTGTAATCTAGCAACTTCTGGAGGGCTGCATGATTCCAAGCCCTGATGTACATGCTTAGGAAGAGTAACGCCTGAATAGGATCGAAGAGTTGCACAAAACTCCCTCTCCTAGTTCTGAAGGGAAAATGTCCCACCATTCTTCCTTGTTGTTTGTAGGGTGAGGGGCAACCAGCAGGGCAGCTCAGAAACAGTGTATTCTAGAGGTGGAAAGTAATGGGAGTATTGTAAAACAATGTTTCCCCCTGTGCTTTACTGGAAGTACCTTACAAGGCAGGCACTATAAACTGATAGATTTAACTTAGTTAGAAAGCACAGTACTAATCAGCAGAGTTTCTCTATTTAAAAATACATATGCAGCAGGCACGTATTGATTCCAGCATGCAGGTTTAAGATAACCATCCACAGAATTTCCCAAGTTATATTTCTAGCATAAAAAGGACTCAGAAACACTTAAAAGTAGTTTAAAAGTATAAAAACATCTTTACTCACAGTCTCTGTGCATTTCTCATTGAATATCAGCAGCATAACAATAAGTGAAGGCTAAACTAGTAAAAATAGCTAAAACTACATGTTACAAACAAAATATTCAGGAGCCCTGCAGAGCAGGTCCTGCCTCTAAAAAGGTATCATGGCAACTAGTAAACCTCATGGTAGTTTTCCAGACAAAGAGAAGGACTTGGACATACCTCTTCCTCTGGAAAGCCAATTACATTTCAGTAGGAAGTTGCATCAAGCATTCTGTTTGCTTCTATCAGTTAACCCTTTAGCAGTCAAACATCTCAACTTATTGGATTGCAAACTACATATCCCAACAGAAAGAATATTTGTTTACTATTCATTTCTTGGCTGGGAAAGGGATTTCATGATCAGGAAGAACTTAGGCAGCTGTGAGCCTACTGCAAGATTGTTAGTACTTCAGGAAGTATTTTCCTGTGGAAAAATACACACAGTTTTTCTGTGAAAAAATATGTTTTCTGCATAGAAACTATGTGTAAAACTGCATGTGTTTCTGCACAGAACATGTGTTTGCTACACAGAAAAACCACATGTATTTCTGCACAGAAAGTTTATTTCTACACAGAAAATATGTCTCCTGCAAAGAAAAATCACACATACTTATGCGCAGAAAGTGTTTTCTGCACAAAAAGTCCTATGCTGTATCTCAGCCGTCTTAGCATTGAAGAAAGCAGAACCTCATAGGCCTCTGCAATAAAGTAGAGACTTTCTTCTGGAGCATCTCTGTATAGTAGTAGATAGTGAACCTGGTGTCCTTTAGATGATGTTGAGCTCATTTTCCTATCTTCCCTAGCCAGCATGACCAGTGGTCAGGAATAAGAGCTGATAGATGTGTCTTTTTCAGTTCAAAGGCTGAAATTCAGTTTCAAAGAAGTCCTCAAGGGCCACATTCTAGTGGTGAGTGGGACCCAAGAAGGGCAAAAAATGTCATTGTGTTAGCGTATAGGTCTTACTACTAGTAACAGCCTTAGAAGAGTCATTTCAACCTTTTTTTTTTAATGGATTTTTACGGGGAGAGAAAGAGAAGAGAAGACGATACATAGGGATATGAACAAGGGCTGGTCATATACCTTAAGATAGGCTGACCATATTTCCAAAAGTATATTTTCTTGAAATTAATATTGATATGTATAGCTAAAGTGGTAAGGCAAAACTAAAGCAGTAAAGCAGCCTTCAGAATGGGAAACAGGGCATACAAAAGCTGAGAAACCAAGAAACCACACTGCCTTGGGAGAGGGTGTGGCCCTCTGGAGATTCAGCCCCACAGCCTGAGCTTCCCCACTCCTGCTCTGGAGGAGAGGATAAGGGCAGGGGCCACGAGAGCTTCTGTACTTAAGTGCGCTCCTGTTCAGAAGTGGGTGCTGTAGTTTCTCCTCTTTTAGGTTAAACCATTTGCACAATGCATGTTGTGATCTACTATGAGGTGCCTAAAAACATCCTCCCCTTCCTCACAAAAGAGCCTTGTGGTACATTCATTACTAATAAGTTTACTCTGGCAGAACTGTTTCTGTAAAGTCTTTTATGGGATACAGGACATTTTTGGCAGAATGGGCTTTTACTGCAGTGAAAGCAAAGCAGAGAAGCAGGGAATTCTGCTTCTTGGGGGGCAGGGGATTAAATCAAAGCCAGCCTCTCTGAAATCATGTAGCTAAGTTTTGTAAAATGATTGCAAATAGTATGTCTCAAACCAGATATTTACCCTTTAAAGAATTTCTTCCCCCATCGTTAATTCCTGTCAGGGTTCACGTGACACAATCTGTACCTGTGGGTCTGTTGGATTCCAGCCCAAGGTTTTCTTAAAACTGCTGTTATAACTAAGAGGAGCCGGTTTGTGACACCTCATGATTGGTTCACAAAGAAAGCACACACAGGCCTTACATAGTTTCTGGAACCCTGGGGACTACCCTTTAGAAGCGCTCAGTGTGGGGTGTTAATACACTGCAGATTCCCATTACAGATGATTAACTGGGGACAATTCATTGTGGTAATCTAATTAGGGAGCCAATGAAAGAAAAGTGGGAGGGAAGGGTGGGGATTGTTGGTGGTGGCAAAAATAGTTTGGGCACATTTGCCATGCACTGCTCAATGAAGCAGCTGATTGGAGCCCAGCCAGCTTCAATAGCAAGAGTCTGGTGTATGTCCTGGAGTTTCCCAAGGGAAATTAGAGGAGCTTTTTTCATCCTCTTCTTCTTCTTCAGCTAAGCCACAGCTGTGGTGAGGAGGCTTTGATGTTCCTGGTTTACATGCCCTGGTTGTACATTGCAGCGTGTATACACACTACACACACATGGTGAGAGAGGAGGAGGAGAAAAAGAGGAACAAATCCAATTTACTTTTGTGTTTCCCACAGACACACACACACAAAAAAAAACCCAGGATGCAATGTCATAAGAAAGAGTTTTATGGGCCTGGTTTGGATCTTGTGTGTTTATTTTCCTGTTGTTGTTTTTTAACTGCAGCTGTCACATCTCATTCCTGACCTCCAGCTATTCTTTTCTGTTTTGTTTTCAAAGACTTGCATAGCTCTTCCAGTGCACTCAGCCCCTCTGCTGCATTGGCCAGAGCCAAGCTGCTCCTCCTCTGTAGTCACCCTAGCCTAGGCTTTGCCACACTGGCATCCACCAGATATTCTGGACTACAACTTCTGATAGCCCCAGGCAATAGAAACATTGGTTGGGGTGAGGGGAATTGTAATCCAATGCTTCTGGAGGGCACCATGTTGGGCATCGCTTAGTACTCAAAAGTTTTACCAGCCTAAGTCACAGCAATTGTTTTTGTGAGTTCATCTCTCTGCCTCCCACTATTTTGAAGTTTGATAGAACACTCTCCATGGCTACACAAGTCCATAAAAGGAGTGATGCATTTGCCATTGCTTTGCTTTAGCAAACCCTCTGATCTGTGATCCAAAATCTAGAAAGACCTACCAGAACTGGGTCAGAAGACTTTTAATTAAACCCTGATATATCTTCTTTACTTGTCTGAAACTACACTCCTGTAGGGTTTCTCAAACAGGGTTCCCTGGAACCCTGGGGCGCCATGAAAAGTTGCTAGGAGTTCCATGAGAGATTGTGATGGGGGAAAAACCTTTTTTAAGCTGTAGATATAATAATTTTTAAGCAGGGGTTTCCTGAGACCTTAAAATTGTGACAGGGGTTCCTCTAGGCTAAAAAGGTTGAGAAATGCTGCTGTACTGTATCTTGTACAGAAGTGTTTTATAATAGCACTTGAAAATTTGTAGCTGACTGGAGTGTCATTTGAAATATACTATGTAACTTGTTCAAGAAGATTTAAAAAAAAAAAAAATCCTAAAAACTAAGTTCCAGGCAATAAGAAGAAAGTAATGGGAAAAAATGGGCATCTTCCTAGGCAGCACTTACACTTTCAAGAGTATGGTATATGCAACACATTTCCTTAGCCATTCCATTTGTGTATCATCTACTCTCCCCCACTCCCATTGCTATTAAAGACTTTTGAAGTACTGCCACTCAGTTACACCACCATACTCTTAGGTACTCTCCAGTATCTACAAAAATTCCTGTCCCTTGTGATTTTTTAAATTTATATATTTTTAGACTGGAAGGCTAGTTTGCTGAAAAATGATGTGTTTACCATGAGCACCATCTTTATTTCCAAGATTGCCTCATGGCTGTGTGCCGATACCAAAAGCATTCTTAGAAAATAAAAATGGCAGATAGCACTTTATTTTGAAGTGCACTCAGCTGCCCCCACCCCAAGAAGAAGATTGGTTAAGGGTGGTTAGTGATTATATGACAGGGGGGCTAGTGGGGATAGCAGAAGATAAGGCAGTTTATTGCTTGTGTGGTGTGTGTGTTGGTTGCCTGATATGGCTGTGTGTGCATGAGACCTGTGTGTGTGGTGTCTGGTGTAGTTATGTGTGGTGTTAATGGATGCTAACATGTATAGCTGACTTCAGAGTGAAAGAGGAAAAAATACATATTTTGTTGTAGTGTTTGGGACAAATTTGCATCCAGACTTGTTTATCTTTAGCTTCACCAGTTTGCTTTCTATAAAATGGGTGTTTAAACAAAAGAACTGAGTTGAGAAGACCACACCTCTCTTTTGAATATACCGTAATCACTTTGCTGAGTTACTTTTCTTTCAGCCTCTTCTTCTTCTTCAGCTAAGCCACAGCTGTGGTGAGGAGGCTCACCAATTTGCCTACTGGGAAAAGTTCCCACGCTCATGTTAGCCATTTTATGAGAGTGCATACAGCACTCTCAGCATTCCAAATGTGCTCGTTGGGTTTGAAGGGGGCTTTTGGACAGTTTTGAAGCAAAAGCTGAAAAATTGGCCTGATATTTTTTTTAAAATGGGAGGGGTCTAGGGGCTTTGGGAACCTCCTTCAGGGCCTCAAGAGCCATATGCAATCCACAGGTCATACCTTGCCCATCCCTGCTTTAGCTATTTCTGTGGTTGAGTTCAGAAGAGCCAGTGTTGTATAGTAGTTTGAGTGCTGGACTAGGAGGGTTCAGTTCCCCACTCAGCTCTGGAAACTGACTGGGTGACCTTGGGCAAGTCGCACGCTCTCATTACCAGAAGGTAATAGCAAAGCTCCTCTAAAGAAATCTTGCCAAGAAAATACTATGCTAGGATTATCCTAAGTCAGCATTGAATTTGCCAGTTAATAGCCAAACACTACCTCCCCATTCTCAAGTCTGAGGACTGGACCTTTTCTTTTTTTTTCCTTCTCCACACTTGAGAACCCCTTGCACCCAAAGCACCAAAGTTCAATCAGCCTTGTGGCATTTGTGTTGGGGAGACACGCTCAGCATCGCAAGTATTTGGTATCTTGGTCAACTTAATACAGAGAGGCGTTTGTCTCCCTGTATGTGAGAGATGGATATGGTTTCCATGACAGCAGTGGCATGCAACACACCAAGCCAACAAGTATGTCTGAGAAAGATTTTAGGAGCCCTCTGCTCTCACTGATCAGGACTGACAGGCAGCAGCGATAGAACAGCAGGATCTTGACTACAACCGGAGCGTGTATGTCTTACCTCTGTCAATTGGGTGTGGGCATCTTTCATTTCTGGATCAACTGACAGCATTCTCTTCATATATGTATTCTGCTTCTACTTCTTTTATCCCTAAAAGGCTTGCCATCTTTTACTTCAGAATACATGCACTCTCCTTTCCAGCACGTACGATTGCTTTCTGAATCCTTGAAAGTTCACCACAGTCCTTCCTACATGCTTTCTACCTGTTTTGGGAAATGATAATCAATTCTGTGTGTATACCATATGCATGATCCTGGTGCATAGTTTGGAAACTGGCTCAAAATTTCACTTCTAGAGAATTTTTCACAGATAATTGAACCCAAATAGCCATTTTGTGATGAAGGCTATGTCACCAAAGAAGGCTGTGGCCACAGTTTCCAGTAATTAGAAAGCTAAATCTCTGTCAGCTACAAAGGCCTGCGCCTCCATTCTCTATTTTGATTCTGTTTTCCCATCTCTTGGAGCTTGGCTTCTTCTCATCTTCTCCATTCCCAACCTTGCTTTCCATAATAATTATCAATATTCTGATAGTATCAGTTACATTTTTTAATCACATGGATGCTGTATTCACATGCAACATGGAGGGGAGACTGTTTGAATAAGAGAGGCAAAAGGGTAAAGAGAGATGTAACTTCTTACACTTTACCTCCTGACAGTCCATTGCCTCAGACACTTTTTTCCTGCCCAGCTTACTTTCCGTAATGGAACTGGGCTAGAAGAAGAAAAATGCCTGAATTGATGGTCTGTAGAAAGGTAAGATGGGAAACAGTACAATTCTCATCACCCATATGCCTCTTGTGATGTTAACAACAGGGACTCTTTCATACTACACTATTGTAATTCTATGATTTCACTGCCATGGCTGCATCCTATGGAATCCTGGGGTTTGTAGTTTGCTGAGACAGTAGAGCTCTCTAGCTGAGAATTTTAAATGCCCCTCCCTAAACTGAAAAAATGTCGCTAAGGTGGAATCATACCGCTATATATAATTATGCAATGTGAATGGGCCCCAGATATCTCCACATTTCACACATAATATAGCAGGTATGCAATTAAGTTGCAATCAAGGATAGTTTGCCCCTTAGCATTTATAACACACATTGACATGTTTGAGGCACAGTGCACACAGTATTTCAGACTTCCATACAAGAGCCCTGCAAGGCAGTCCATCCATGCTCCTATTCTCCTTGTATTGCAAAAGGTGAAGGAGGATGAAACTGAAGTTGAAAGTCAGGGGTTTGCCTAACAGCAAGATTAAGACTGAGGTAACCTTTGAACCATAACCCTTTCTGGTCACATCTTGGACACTTAGTCACTGCACTGCCACCTCTTACTCTGTCAGATCTGCTACTGCCAAGGTTCTAACTGTGAAAATATGAACGCTGCCATGATAGTGCCATGCTACACAGTGGCTTTACACACCTAAGTGTAATTTGTTCTCCTAATGGAGAATATGGGTATGTTTTGCAGACAACAAAGGGAAGAGAGAGTACAGGTTTTTGCACCGAGTTCACTTTCAAGCCAGTTCCTTGCATAGCCACATTTATGCCAGCCTGCAGAGAGGAGTCGAGGGACCTCTAGTACTTTGAAAGGTATTGGGAAGGCACAAAAGGTGATTCACTAGGCTGAGTGAACAGCAAATAGCACCATATCCTGCTATTTTAATCTGTCTCTGGATGTACTTATTCATTGTTGGACATTCAGTTGGAGACAGAGTTAGAAGGAACGTGGCACCCTCCAGGTATTTTGGAGTACAACCCTCAGAATCTCTTAACGCTGGCCATGTTGGGTGGGGTTGTGGAAGTTGTAGTGCTAAAAACCTCTGGAAGGTACCAGTTCACTTCCCTCTGATTTCTGCAATCGGCATATCTACTGTAGCTGAGTATTCCCTAGGGACCAAAAACCAACAACAACACCATAAAGGTCCTGTAACCCTGGGAATAAACTTCCTGTTTTCTCATGCTCTTTCTTTCCCCCACAGTGTCCTCTCCTCCAGGCGCTATTACTTTGAGCTCCTTCATAAGCAGGATGACCATGGATCAGATCACGTGGAAGTTGGTGTAAGTATAAAACCCCTTTACATTGTTTCCCCCTTTACACTGTTTCCCCCTTTACACTGTTTTCCAATTCGAGTACAGTCGCCTAACAGAAAAATTAAAAGCAGGACAGGGAGTGTGGGGACTGAAAAAGAGAAAGCATCTCTGGCCATCTGTTTCTTAGTCTCTTGACTGAAAATCATGATAGCAAATTAATTTTTGCTGTCCATTAGAGAAACCTTCACAGCTCAAACAGCAGAATTTCTGCTTGGATCCTCATTAATTCAAGCCTCAATTGCAGACTACCAGTTGAGGGGAGGAAAGGTACTTGGCTGTGGATGGGGAGAGGGGGCTGGTGAAAGGTCTGTGTTTGTCAGAAGCCAGCAGAAGGAAACATGCTTTTTCTAACCTCTTTAATCAGTTTTACAATAAAGCTGAGGTCAAGGGAGGGAGAAGGAGAGAGACAGAGAGAGACAGAGATTGCTCCCCAGGCCCTTTCTCTTCTGCTGCAGAGCTTGAGAATGCTTTTTCTCTTTAAAATTAATTGTGCCCTTCTCTGGGGAAAAAGCCAGAGAGTGTGTGAGAGGGATTTCCTAGCTGGTAATTTCTTAAGCTCTTTTATTCTCAAGATGAAAAGTCTCCCATCTCCTAGAAACTTTAAAATAGCTTCATTTTCATGCCTCTCAGTGGAGCTGTGTTCCCTTTACAGAAGCCTTCGATGCACTGCAGGCTGCTGGAGGTGAAATATTAGTCTTTTTAAAGAGTCTCTATTCATCCCACTTCTAAATTAAAAGGAAGAAGCACCACTCAGTATAAATCTTCTCCCCTCCCAGTGGCTGACTGTCCCTGCTGTGAAGTTGCTGCCAAAGGATTCTAGGTCACCCTAGCAGGTGTAACACCCAGAGTGAATGCAGGAAATATGAAAGTGCCGCATGGGATTATCTTTGCTTTAAAATCTTATGCACCAATCACTTGACAGCTCTGAGGGGCAAGAAACGCAGATGCAGTCAAGGTTGCTCTCTCTGCGGCTATTTTGGTATGCCTGTGTCAATACAAAATGTGCAGAATGAACAGCGTGTATGGGCCTGTTTAAAAGCAAGCTTATCCAACAGTCAGACATTGACACTTAATTGCTTTTGTCACTGTCCAAATGCTTCTCAGCCATTACAGCAGTCATCCAAGCATCAGGATTAACAATAATAAAACTATAGAGTGAGACAAGGAACCCACCTGTAGTAAAAGCCAGTGGCTAGTCCTGTTTTGGGTCCACATGTTACAAATGGCTGTGTAGCAATACAGTTGCTCAACTCAGCTCCAGAAATGGTGTGTGCGTGCGCCTTCAAGTCACCTCCCACTTATGGTGACCCCATGAATTACATAGGGTTTTCTTAAGCAAGAAATTCTCAGAGGTGGTTTTGCCAGTTCCTGCCTCTTAAATATAGCCTACAGGACCTGGTATTCTTTGGTGGTCTCCCGTTCAAGTACTATATTCCGGCGTATAAGACGACTGGGTGTATAAGTCGACCCCCAACTTTCCCAGTTAAAATATAGAGTTTGGGATATACTCGCCGTATAAGACAACCCCCCTCTTTAGCTGATAAGGGTCTATCCAGACAGCCAGTGAAAGCTCCATGTTTCCCCTGGCAAAGCAGGAGAAACATGGAGCTTTCGCTGGCTGGCTGGCTGGCTGGCTGGGTAGATCCTTGCCAGCTAAAGCTCTTCCCTTTCTCAACTTGCGAGGAGCTCCTCGCGAGTTGGGAAAGCAAAGAGCTTTAGCTGGCAAGGCTCTCCCTAGCCATCCAGTAAACAAGTGAACACGTCTCTTTGTGGAATCTGTCTGTTTACTGTTTTTTCAGGGCGGTTTCTATACCTGGAATGTTTCTGGCAAATGTACAACTAGAATGGAGACCTACCAGACTATCAAGGATAGTGGACAACACTGTTACATCCTGCCAGTCTAAAGAGGCTTGAGCATTTCCATTTAGGAGTTTCCTTTTCCAGAAGTAGTTAAAAGTGGAGGAGGTTGGATGTCTCAACAAAATCTTTGGGAACTTGGTTTGTCACAACCTTTTAAAAGATGGAACTTGTTCTCATGCATGAGAGGTTTAAAAATACTCTCTAGCTTTTGTGTCCCTGATGTCTTTTCAGCTAATCCTTGAGGTGAGGGTGGGGATGGCTGGGAGAGAAAGATATTCCTCAAGAAAATCCCTTGCAATTCCAGCAGTTACTGGAGAGAAGACATGCTCGTGAGTGTTTCAAGGGTTTTCAAAGTCCAATCTATATACGTAATATTTGACACATGCAGCCACTGTTTTCAGGATTACACTTGCGATATCGCTGCATGTGATCAACCAGAATCACTGCTTTAAGGGTGCAGAAGTCTGTGGTGTTGTCTCTGTTGTGGAAAGAATCTTTATTTTCTATGGGAATACAAGCATCCTTTAAAATTCTCCATTCTAACTTGTCCTTCATTAGAAATTGCATTAGTTGTGGTGTCTTAAGGGCAAAGCAGATCTGTATGGCTGAAATCTCTGGGAGTTTTATAGAAGCAAGTGAAATAGAAAAAACACTTTCATCAATCTGCTGCCCTTTGTTTCCTCTGAGCTCACTGCCTGAGAAAGGGTTAAAGGCTGGCCCTTGTGAATTAGATACCTTGCCTTTGAGAGATAATTTCCCCAACCTGCCCCTTGCCCTCTTGATGTTCCAATTCTTTTCCTTTATACTCCTGTCTATATCTTCAGTCCTCAGACTTCTCTCTGTTAATAGCTAGCTTGAATCTTGTACTATTTTTCTTCCCTTTCACCCCCTCGCTGCTTTTGCATTCAGTTCTCCCTCCGTAGCTTCGTTCACCTCCCGACTTTCAGCTGCTACCTCCTTCCTTCAACCTTCACCTTCCCCCAACTCTCCTTTCGCATTTATCTCTCTCTTCTTCCATTTCTTCCCAGCTTCCTAAACACCTCCTCCCACTTTCACTGCAAGGAACATCAAGAGAGCAAGGGGCAGGTTTGGGAAACTATTCTTCCTCTAATCTTCCTCTGTAGCTTCGTTTTGTATTCCCCGGCTTTCCCACTTCACCTCCCGACTTTCAGCTGTTACCTTCCACCTTCAACCTTCACCTTCCCCCAACTCTTCTTTCGCATTTATCTCTCTCTTCTTCCGTCTCTTCCCAGCTTTTTAAACACCTCCTCCCACGTTCACTGCAAGGAACATCAAGAGGGCAAGGGGCAGGTTTGGGAAACTATTCTTCCTCTAATCTTCCTCCGTAGCTTCGTTTTGTATTCCCGGCTTGGCTTTCCCACTTCACCTCCCGACTTTCAGCTGCTACCTCCCGCCTTCAACCTTCACCTTCCACCAACTCTCCTTTCGCATTTATCTCTCTCTTCTTCCGTCTCTTCCCATCTTCCTAAACACCTCCTCCCACTTTCACTGCAAGGAACATCAAGAGGGCAAGCGGCACGTTCACCCCTTCTCCCCACCTTCCTTGAAGGTGGGGAGAGGGGGCAAATCCCGGGTTTGGATGCACAGCCTCCGCATCCTCCTCCTGTGCTCCGTTCCAGGAAGGAGCCCAGGAGGAAGATCCAGAGGCTCTGCAGCCAAACGGGGCACGTTCGCCCCTTCTCCCCACCTTCCTTGAAGGTGGGGAGAGGGGGCGAATCCCGGGTTTGGATGCACAGCCTCCGAATCCTCCCCCTGCGCTCCCTTCCAGGAGGGAGCCTAGGAGGAAGATCCGGAGGCTCTGCAGCCAAACGGGGCACGTTCTTTGAAGGTGGGGAGAGGGAGCGAATCCCGGGTTTGGATGCACAGCCTCCGCATCCTCCTCCTGCGCTCCCTTCCAGGAGGGAGCCTAGGAGGAAGATCCGGAGGCTCTGCAGCCAAACCGGGCACGTTCTTTGAAGGTGGGGAGAGGGAGCGAATCCCGGGTTTGGATGCACAGCCTCCGCATCCTCCTCCTGTGCTCCGTTCCAGGAGGGAGCCTAGGAGGAAGATCCGGAGGCTCTGCAGCCAAACGGGGCACATTCGCCCCTTCTCCCCACCTTCCTTGAAGGTGGGGAGAGGGGGCGAATCCCGGGTTTGGATGCACAGCCTCCGCATCCTCCTCCTGCGCTCCCTTCCAGGAGGGAGCCTAGGAGGAAGATCCGGAGGCTCTGCAGCCAAACGGGGCACGTTCTTTGAAGGTGGGGAGAGGGGGCGAATCCCGGGTTTGGATGCACAGCCTCTGCATCCTCCTCCTGCGCTCCCTTCCAGGAGGGAGCCTAGGAGGAAGATCCGGAGGCTCTGCAGCCAAACGGGGCACGTTCGCCCCTTCTCCCCACCTTCCTTGAAGGTGGGGAGAGGGGGCGAATCCCGGGTTTGGATGCACAGCCTCCGCATCCTCCTCCTGCGCTCCCTTCCAGGAGGGAGCCTAGGAGGAAGATCCGGAGGCTCTGCAGCCCAACGGGGCATGTTCTTTGAAGGTGGGGAAAGGGGGCGAATCCCGGGTTTGGATGCACAGCCTCTGCATCCTCCTCCTGCGCTCCGTTCCAGGAGGGAGCCTAGGAGGAAGATCCAGAGGCTCTGCAGCCAAACGGGGCACGTTCACCCCTTCTCCACACCTTCCTTGAAGGTGGGGAGAGGGGGCGAATCCCGGGTTTGGATGCACAGCCTCCGCATCCTCCTCCTGCGCTCCCTTCCAGGAGGGAGCCTAGGAGGAAGATCCGGAGGCTCTGCAGCCAAACGGGGCATGTTCTTTGAAGGTGGGGAGAGGGGGCGAATCCCGGGTTTGGATGCACAGCCTCCGCATCCTCCTCCTGCGCTCCCTTCCAGGAGGGAGCCTAGGAGGAAGATCCGGAGGCTCTGCAGCCAAACAGGGCACATTCGCCCCTTCTTCCCACCTTCCTTGAAGGTGGGGAGAGGGGGCGAATCCCGGGGTTTGGCTCCACGGCCCGCATCCTCCTTCTGGCCTCCCTTTGGAAGGGAGCCCAGAAGAAGGGATTGGGGTCGCGGAGCAAAACGGGGCATTTTCGCCCTTTTCCTCCACCTTCAAGGAAGGTGGGGGAAAGGGCGAATCTAGCAGTTTGCCTCGGCCGCTGCAGAGGTGATCGAGTGGCGGCTGCGGCAAACCACAACGTTCTCCCCCCTCCTCTGTCTCCCTTGCTCCCCAGAGGGGGAGAAGGCAGAGGAGGGGGGCGAATGAACTTCAAAACACTTTGCTTCACCCCCCCCTGCCCCATCTCCTGCCTCTTCGCTCCGTTTGCGAAGAGGCAGGAGATAGGCAGGCAGGCGAAGCAAAGTATATCCGGTGTATAAGACGACTGTCGATTTTGGAGGGCACTTTTGAGTGCTCAAAAGTCGTCTTATACGCCGGAATATACAGTAGTTTTTCTCTGGGGCCATTTAGTGCATGCGTCTTTGTTTTTCAGATTAGCCTGCTTGGGCTGGCAACTGCTCCAATTCCTTTAAAGGGGCAGTGCTTAGAATTGAAGTTATGAGGGCAGGATCCTTTCTGGATGCTGTGTGTATTTTCTGCAATGTGTTCCCTCAACTGGGGAGTGACTAAACTGCTATCTGGAGTAGTCCCAATGCAAGATGTCTATAAGGGACTCCCTTTGTGTTCCCTCAGTTGGAGTTCTGCTGGATGAACACTTAAATTGGGAGGCAGAGCAAGTAGCTTCAGACTTCCCAATTCAGGAGATTTCATTCCATTGACGCTAGTATTCTCACATTGCAAGGGAAGTGTTAGAGTGTGTGTCATCAGGCAAGCCTGTGTTAAGTCTCCCTGTGAGTATAATCTCATAGGCTCAGAAGGCATATGGGGAACATCCACATTTAACAGCCCATGGGAGATCAGTTTAAACTCGGGATTGTGGGATATGGCCCCTGATTCCTTTATCTGTGTCTCCCTCTCTTCCCTACTGTGTCTGTAGTGTGAGGAAATGCTCTCTGAACAGCTTGTCTGTGGGGGTGTGTGTGCAATCCAGCCCCTTCATTCCGCATTAAGGAGTGGGTTGGATTATCTTGCAGATGAAGGTGAAGATTAATCTTTCTGTCCTGCAGCTTCCAAAAACTGCTCTGTATAACAACGAAAGTTCTGTGTTTCCCCTGCTTTGCCAGGGGAAAGGCAAACTTCGGCTGGCTGGGAGAGCCCTGCCAGCTGATCCTGTTCACTTTCCCAACTCACAAGGAGATCCTCCTGGGTTGGGAAAGCAAAGAGGATCAGCTGCATTTCCCCTGCTTTGCCAGGGGAAAGGAGAAGTTCGGCTAGCTGGCTGGAGGAGCCCTGCCAGCTGATCCTGTTCACTTTCCCAACTCACGAGGAGATCCTCCTGAGTTGGGAAAGCAAAGAGGATCTCCTGGCAAGGCTCCCCCAGCCAGCCAGCCAGCCAGCCAGCCAGCCAAACTGCTACATTTCCCCCTCTCTTCTGCCTTCGGTTGCTCCCCAAAGGGGGCGAAGGCAGAGGAGGGGGGGCGAATGAACCCGCTTTGCCTCACCACTTGCCCGATCTCCTGCGTCTTTGCTCCCTTTGTGAAGGGAGCAAAGAGGCAGGAGGTTGGGCAGAGGGTGAGGCAAACTATATCCGGCTTATAAAACGACCCCCGAGTTTTGAGGATATTTTTCGGGGTTAAAAGGTCGTCTTATACGCAGGAATATACGGTACTCTTTTTAATAGGAAGCATGCCATAGTTTCTTACTCAACAAAAGAAACAAGGGTTCTTCTAAAAGTCAAAGAGCACAGAGACATCACCAGAACTCCCTTCTTCTACAGAGTCTATGCACATGGCACAAATATTTCCATGCAACTCGGAACATGTGACAGTACTGGTTGATCAAAAATTAGAAGCATTCCTAGCTTCTTTCCTGATTTTACATTCTGTAGATCTGGATCCAATGTGTTTGGAGTGAAATCCTGTACCAACAAGGTATAAATCTTGTTCACTGCAAAGTGGACTTAAGTGTGTTGCTTCTATGAAGAATTAAATAATCTGCAAAGAACTTAGAAACATCCTAGCAAAGTTGCTTGTAGAGGAAATGGACAGGCCATACTATATTGGGGCTTTGCTGGGAAGAGGTTTAATGGGGTTTGTTAAAAATAACAATGTTGTTACCCCCTGTGCTTTACTGGAAGTACCTTACAAAACAGGCACCATAAAACTGATAGCTTTAACTGCCTTAGAAAGCCCAGAGCTAATCAGCAGAGTTTTCTATTTAAAACACATATGCAGCAGACACGTATTGATTCCAGCATGCAAGTTTAAGATAACCATCTACACAATTTCCCCCAGTTTATGTTCTCTAGCATAAAAAAGGACTCAAAACACTCAAAAGTAGTTTAAAAATTATAAAATATCTTTATTTATAGCCTGTGTGCATATCTTAGTGAACATCAGCAGCATTTCAACAAGTGAAAGCTATACGAGTAAAATACAACTAAAAACTATGTGGTTAAACCAAAATATGCAGGAGCAATCAATGGAGGCTCCTACTGCTAGGAAAACATCATGGCGAGTGGGAAAACTCATGGCAGGTTTCCAAACAAAGAGAAGGACTTGGACACACCTCTTCCTCTGGAAAGCCAATCACATTTCAGTAGGAAGTTACATCATACATTCTGTTTACTTCTATCAGTTAACCCTTTCAATAATCAAACATCTCAGCTTATTGGATTGCAAACTACATATCCCAACAAGGGTCTCATTTGATGTTGCCTTACTTTTTGAAGAGCTACATATGTACTCTATATGTGTGGCTGAGTAGGGAGCACTCTTAAAGGAAAAGGTGAAGTAGAATAGAACTTCAAAAAAAAAAAAAGTTCACCAAAGCACACATATTTGGCAGTGGAGGATGTGCTCATCACAATGATGTTACAGGCACTATCTAGTAGTTAACTGTGATGCTTGAGCAGTCAGATCCCACACAACACACATCACTTCTCATCTTCTCAGCAAGAAGACTTTACACCTTGTATTATCTCAGAAAATACAATAACCATGTAACAGAACACAAATATATGGGAGGATGTTAGGATTCCTGGCATCAAAATTTATCTGCATGTGTGCCACAGTTTTCCAATGTTACCTTTTTGGATTTCCAACTTCCAGAATCCTTCAGCTAGCATTACCACTGACCATGTTGGTTGGGGGGTTCCAAGTACTAGAATCCAAAAAAGAAACTGGATTTCAAGTTCTGGATTAGGTAATAACTGGAAAATATTGCCTAAAAATTATCAAAATGATCCAGAGAAGTACGTGATCTTGCATTATCTGTGCCAGGATGTGAACAGGCCATTGTAAAGGAAATGAACTAATGAAAAGGATAAATAAGCCACAATCAACAAAGCCATGTGTGTGTGTGTACCTGTACGTTTGCCTTTAAGTCAGCTGTCAATTTATGGTGAACCCATGAATTTCATAGGGGTTTCTAAGGCAAGGATTACTCAGAGGTGGTTTTCCTAATTCCTTCCACTGAAGTATAGCCTACAGCATTGGTCTGATTTAATATTCATATAGAGTCACTAGGGAGGTGATTTTTTGTTAATTTTCTTCCTATATGCAAGAACAAATAATTTCATTAATTCCCCCTCCCCTGCAAAACTACAAGGGTTTCTGCAGTTTTCAAGCACTATTCGTGCTACAGGAATTTGTTTGTGAAAATTCATTTGTGTGAATAGACACATGGCTTTTATGCAGAAGAAACGCGGTTTGGGGCAGAAAATTATGTTCTGCTCCAAAAACGTATTTTCTGCTTAGAAAAAACAGGCATTCTTGCACAATTTTTCCCAAAGTGCAAAGAATTTCTTGGCCATTCTCCTTTTCTGTGGTGAAGTCTCTCAAGTGTAAGACACCTTTTCTTTTTTGTTATTGAAGATACAGATATTAAAAAGTATTCTTTACTTCACAAAGAGTCACCCAGAAAAACCCAGAACTACAGCAGAGATACCCTGCTAGGGAAGGAGAACAGTGGACTGTGTGCTTTACCTTATCTTCACCTTTCTTCCTTTTTACCCCAGGCATGGGACACAGCTTTGGGATGCTTCCAGACAAAGAAGTACAATCCTCTTGCCTCAATCATCCAATTTAATTGGGATGGGGTGGTGCAGAAATTGGCCAGAATCTTGGTGGTTTATACTATGTAACCCTGGTTAAAACCAATGTAAATACTTTCTTGGATGTTGTGGAAGGACACATCCAGTATCTTCTTATGTGTGACTTTTGTGCCCAATGTTCAAGGGCAGATGGTCAGAATCTGGATACAGTTCTACCTCCCAACCACTGATTGTCCAGGAAGAGCAGGTCTCTAACTGGGACTGAAATAGACTTCCTTCATGTAGCTTCTCCCAAGGAATTATGTTGGAGAACAGAGGAAGAGCCGCTTGGTGCAAAAAAACACTTGCCCGTGTGAATTGACGATGAGTAGGAATTGTAGTGGCTTCCTTTTGGTCCCACCTCAGTTCTCCCCCATTCACACTTCTGCCACATGTTTTTCTTAAATTCCATATCACCACATACATGAGCACCTGACACCATGGATACCGATTGACTTGTCACTCTCCTATCTCTTTCAGTGGCGGGTTTTCCTCCCCAGCTTCAAGTTTGAAGTGGTTGATTCCCCCTACATCTCGCTTTATACAGGTAAAGCCTTCCTTGAATCTCTGGGTTGCCTTAGTTTGATGCACAATTCCCCTGCATCCAAGGAGGTTGCCCTGAGATGTGTGTGCTTAATGTGTGTGTAAAGGAGAGAGCATGCAGGCATGAGAAGCCATTTGTGTACATGACCTACAATATCCTATATTGTTAAGTGTTCTTATCTATACCAAACTGTTTTGTTTTCATTTCTGAAATTGTGTCAAGTGTGAGTCTTACCTTGTTAGCACAGTGTGTATCAAGAAATGTGCCTCAACCCCAAAGGCAAAGGAGCCTTGTCACCTACACATACATAGATTCTCTCACACACACACTATTATCCCATGCTTGAGAAACAGAAAACCTAACACATCACCACCTAAATTCTGTATTGTTCCCTAGTTAAGGACATTTTGAGCTTTCTTTTTTCTTTTTCTTTTTTAGGACCCAAGCAAAATCTGATAGTCTGAGCTTTTCACAATAGGTAGTTACAAGAATGGTTGTTTTTTTATTTGATGGATAAATCTATTTTCTCTCTTACTGTTGTTTAACTTGATTGTCCTTGTTGATTGCTGTTTTTTAAACTGCTGTTTGGTTTGATGGGTTCTTTTTTGCTGTTTTCATCACTGCTTCAGTTGTAGACTCTCTGGCCTTTTATTGTATTAATTGTGTAACTACTGTGATATGATTATTATTTCATAACATTGTTCTCTGTGGAGTATATGAGCTGCCTTGAAGGCCATTCTGATAAAAAAAATATGGTCAAATTTCTTTAGATAAGTTGATAGAATTAAATAAACTGCTCCTTGGACTCCCTCCCTCAGAGCGGGCCTTTTCAGGGCACTGCTGGCTGGCTGCTTTTATTAGCCCCAAAGTGTTGCCCTCTGACATCCTCACCAGCTGGATTGTAGCTCCCCCCCCCCCACTCCAGCCGATCTCCTGCTGACCTCCCTAAGGCCCTGCTGCCTGCCACTGTTCATGTAAGAGAACTGGAGCCAATTGGACAGTTGCCCTTCTTGGGCATTGCTGGGGGTACCACAGTTTGTTTTTCAGGCTGCAAGTGTCTCTCTGAAGGACACAACCAGCTGCTTGAGTAATCTGTAGCACACTTAGACATCATCAGGCTTACAGGCACACAGCCAGTTGTTGCAATCTAGAGTGAATTCTGGCTTTTCAGAACAGAATTTTGAAGATACAATAATACAAGGAGGGAGGGAGGGGTTGAGAGACTGACATTTACCTTTTATAAACAGGCTGACTAAAGCTGCTATCCTAGTCACACACATACCTGGGGCCCTGTTAAACAAAGAGAAAATGTCTTCTGAGTAAACATGTATAAAACTAAGATGCGAATGTGCCTTTATTTTGTACGCATGGTATTTTAATTTGTTTTCTGGAAGCCGCCTTGGGTCCCATCTGGGGAGAAAGGCGGCATAAAAATGAAATAAAATAAATAAATCAGTAAACCACCAAAAAAAAAAAAATCAAAAGAAAAAGGCAAAATAATATAGTGGGCCTTTGCTATCCACTGGGGTTCGGTTCCAGGACCCACTATGGATACCAAAATCCTTGGATGTTCAGGTCCCTTTATATACAGTATAATGACATAGCAAAATGGCATCCCTTATATAAAATGGCAAAGTCCAGGATTGCTTTTTAGAATTTTTTTTTGGGGGGGAGGGAGAATATTTCTGAACTGTGGTTGGTTGAATCCATGGATGCAGAATCCATGGGTATAGAAGACCGACTGTAATTCGTAGACCAGGAAATTCTCTTGCGGCCCTAAGAAGCTCCCAAGGTCTGTCTTGCCCAGCAATTCTTTCTTCACTGGGGCCAATTCATTGTAATAGCCATTGTCATAACTAATAGTCGTTGTCATCAGTCTCTCTCTGGCTTTTCTTCGCAAACGAAGATTCAGGAAGGACTCATCCTGCGCTTTCTGCAAGCATGCTGATGACTAAAAAGGCCAATCCGAGATAAACAAGTCCGGTTGCAGAAAGCACTGCAGAGGGTCTCCTTGGGTGATGTTTCCGGGTTGTGATTTTTTCTGCGTTGTCATTTCTCTTCAAGACTTGTTCAGCGTGAATTCTCAAATAAGGCTGCAGCATTGTGGATAGTGTGTCTCCATGCCTCCCGATGTGAGGCCAGGGCGGATCAAATTGTTGGCGATCAATTTGGCCAAGCCTGAGAAGTTGTTTCAGGGAGTCCTTGTATCGCTTTTTTGGAGCGCCCCTCTTATGCTGACCCGTGGCGAGTTCACCATAGAGTACTATTTTTGGGAGGCGATGGTCCTCCATCCTAGAAACGTGCCCTGCCCAGCGCAGCTGTGTTCTCAGTATCATGGCCTCAATGCTGGTGATCCCTGCTTGCTCAAGGACAGCAACGTTCATCATATAGTCAGCCCAGTTTATATTTAGGATTGTGCATATACAGCGCTGATGAAAGCGTTCGAGGAGTTGTAAGTGGTGGCGATAGGTGACCCATGTTTCAGACCCATAAAGGAGAATAGACAGTACAATGGACCTTCTCCCCAAATTTGCCTAATCCTCTTTTAAAACAATCCACGTTGCTGCCATCATTGGGTGACTAAATTTTAGTCCAATATCCCTTTTGCACAGAATGTCTCTAACCTGGGCATGTTTGAAAGCTTTTGCTCGCACTCTTAACTTTATTGTGAGGAGCAAATGAACAGTCAAGCCATTGCTCCACACCTGTAGGGTGGGAGATATACTAACTAAAATAATCCCAGATGGATCAAGCAACTGAGCCATGAAAGGGATGTAGTCATGACCTCTGCATACACACACAAAAAGCAAACTAAAAAATAAAAGAGCAGGTAGTGATGTCCACAGAAAGGCAAATGGAGTTTAGAAGCATGTGTGTGCAGACACTTTACTGGGCATAAGCCAGGTACTGTATTTGCTGGTGCCCTGTAGAAGCAGCTGCCATGCTCTTTTCCCAAGAACTCTTGCTGCCCTTTCAGCTGGTGGCTTCCTTGATCTCAGGGCAAAAAGGATGAGGCCAGCCCAGAAATACCCCAGGCAAAGACCCATCAGCTGATGCTCCTAAAGCTGAGTTATGAACACCTGTCTTGTAAGCAGGGATGGATAGTGTTGAATTTAATTAAATCCATAGATCTTCTGCTTCCTTCCTCATAACCTGGCCTGGCAGCAGGATGTGCTTGATGAATAGATCCCTGCCTGGTGCTCAATACACGAGTTGCCCATAATTAAGTATCCTGTGGAAGGTGTAGATAAGGTGGAGGGGTTGGGCAAGGCAGCCTCTCCAGTGCATGAGTGCAGGGGCTGAATTGGCAGAAGAGGGATGGTGGCAATTGGGATATTGATAGAAGTGCCTGCAAGACAGATGAGCTGTGAGGGGATATTTCCTTGTGGATGCATCAGTCACTCGAGTTTTCTCTTTTGCCCTCTGATCAGCAGCTTGCACCCCACAAGGAGTGATTTTCTTGTTATTTCACTCTTTGCCAGCACTCTTCTCTGTGCTGAGGGATAGTTATTAAGCATGACCAATGCTATAAGAAGCTCTGTCATCTTTTGGAGTTTTCAAGTTTTGTCTTCAGAACTTGAAAAAGTTTCTTTCTGGACTATAAGCCCCCAGATTTCCCCTAGCCATCATGGTCATGCTGACAAGGAGATTCTAGGAGTTATGCTCTAAAAGAAATACTCTCTCCAAGCTCAAGATCTCTTATATATTTAGCCATTGCACAGATTGGGTTAAATCTAATTGTTAATCATTATCAGAGGAGATTCACTAAATGAATGGGTCTTATTAAATCAGTGGGCCAGTTTTAGCTGAGCTTAACAATTGGATTTAGCCCATAATCATGAACATGTTTAATGTTTGCATATGGTCATTCTTTATCAAAGGCGGCTCTTCAGATGCCTCCACAAATACAGAAGATGTATCCACAAAGGTATAGGTGGCTTTCATGATGATGCAAGTAGTTGTCCCATGCAATCTAAGAAGCATTTTGGTTGTACATCATGCATGCAGTATTTTATTATAGGATTCATATTTTCATTTTTCAAAATGCCCTTTTAAGTATAAAAACATAACAGTACAATTGACAGAAATTTTAGAACAAAATAAACTAAAATTAGAATTGGTTAAGGAGCAGTTTGGCACCTAGTGACTCCAAAGGCTAAATTGAACAAATGTGTTTCTGTTAGCTTTCAAAAAACAGCTAATGGGGGTTGAGCACACTTCATAGGGAAGGCATTCAATATTGTTAGGATAGCTACTGAGAAAGGCTGTGGTCTTAACAGATGTGAGTTTGCAACACTAAAAGGTTAAATTGTGGGTAAGGTTCCACCCCCAAATCCAGTAGGCAGATCACAAAACATGGCACAGGAGCTTTGTATGGGGAAAGGTGTTCCTTGAAATAGTCTAGACCTAGACCTGGGTGAACAAAGTGCACCTTGTAGACCACATGTGCCTCCAAGGCCATTTTGTTGTGTTTTTGCTAAGCCTACTAGGTCACTTTCACTTGGAAAAAAGGCCTGTACTGAGTCTAAAAGAGGCCCCCCCGATGGTCAATTGGGCCCTATTCAGGGCAGATTTTTTTTCTTCAAATGGGCTGGTCATGGAGTGGTTGAAATAGTGGGTATAGGGCAGATGCAGATCTCTAAGCTCCAGGATGAACCCCCATCAGAGAGCTAGACCATTTAGAGCTTAGTAGTCCAAAGCCAGAACCAAGAATTGGGTCTGGAAACATATTGGTTACTTCTCTGTGCTTTGAAGGACAAGTATAATGTTCTTAGTAATTTTTTGCAGTCAAAAGACAAGCAGTGATGGTTGGAACTAATTAAAGTGTCTAATTACATTTTCAAGGGCACCCCTGTGTTTCCATTTTCTATGTATTATTGTGAAACCTGGATAGTGAGGAAAGCTCATTCACAGATTTTCCTTGGTTTTTTTCCGGGCTGTGAGGCCATGTTCTGGAAGAGTTTACTTCTGATGTTTCGCCTGCATCTGTGGCTGGCATCTTCAGAGAATGATTGGGTAGGAGTGTGTGTGGAGTTTATATACTGTGAACCCCTGTTGGGGAGTATATGTAAATTTGTGTATTTGAATGGTTAGTTTCTGGGTTTAGATATGCAAGGAGGATTAGTGTCTGTTTGGCTAATGGTTGGTTGATGGGCCATTATCTGCTGGAAATCCCCCTGTCCCTGGGTGGAATTCATTTGCAAGTGTTGAGTTTTGATTCTATTGTTTTTCAAAACTGGAAGCCAGATTTTGTTTACTTTTAGGGTTTCTTCTTTCCTGTTGAAGTTGTCCAGGTGTTTGTGGATTTCAATAGCTTCTCTGTGCATTTTGACGTGATAGTTGTCGGCCTGGTCCAGAATTTCTGTGTTTTTAAATAACATTTTGTGTCCATGTTGGTTTATAACATGTTCTGCTACTGCTGATTTTTCTGACTGGCCCAGTCTGCAGTGTCTCTCATGTTCCTTGATTCGTGTTTGCACACTGTGTTTAGTGGTCCCTATGTAAAGTTGTCCACAGCTGCATGGTATGCGGTAAACTCCTGCAGCAGTGAGAGGGTCTCTTTTGTCCTTCACTGAGCGTAGCATTTCTTGGATTTTCTTGGTTGGTCTGTAGATCTTTTGGAGGTTGTGTTTCCTTATCAGTTTCCCTATTCTGTCTGTGACTCCTTTGATGTATGGTAAAAATACCTTCCCTTTGGGTGGCTGTTTTTCTTCTTCATTCCTGTGGCTTTTTTCTGTGTCTGGCTGCTCTTGTGATGTCTGATCTGGAGTAACCATTAGCCTGTAGGGCCCAGTTTAGGTACTTCAGTTTGTCCTCCAAGTAGTGGGGTTCGCAGATCCTTTTTGCGCGGTCTACCAATGTTTTTATTGTGCTTTTTTTTGGTCCAAGTTTCCATTGGATCCCCCACGTATGACTTGGCCAAGTTTCTGGCCACACAATTACAAACCCACATAGGTCAAACTCCTCACTACATCAAAGACTCAGCTCACTTCATAGAAAAAGCAACATTGAACTGAAACCTGGAGACAGACTGATAGCTTTGATGTTGTCTCCTTGTTCACTAAAGTCCTCATAATGGACACCATGGCACTCATCCAACAAATATTTCCTGAGGATATCACAGCTTTGTTCAAACATTGCCTCACCACAAGCTACTTTCAGTGGGGTAATGAATTCTACGAATAGATAGATGGGGTAGCCATGGGCAGCCCTGTGATAGCAAACTTTTACATGGAACATTTTGAAAAGCAAGCCCTGGAAACAGCACCAAAAAGCCCACAACATGGTCCCGATATGTGGATGACAATTTCACCATTTGGAGCCATGGAAAAGAAGATTTGGTCTCATTCCTGGACCACCTGAACAGCATCCACCCAAATATCCAATTCATGATGGAAAAAGAAAAGGAAGGAACACTGCCAGACTGGGCCAGCCAGAGAAACACAGAAATTCTGGACGAGGCTAACAACTATCATGTCAGAATGCACAGAGAAGCTATTGAAATCCACAAACACCTGGACAACTTCAACAGGAAAGAAGAAACCCTAAAAGTAAACAAAATCTGGCTTCCAGTTTTGAAAAACAATAGAATCAAAACTCGACACTTGCAAATGAATTCCACCCAGGGACAGGGATTTCCAGCAGATAATGGCCCATCAACCAACCATTAGCCAAACAGACACTAATCCTCCTTGCATATCTAAACCCAGAAACTAACCATTCAAATACATAAATTTACATATACTCCCCAACAGGGATTCACAGTATATAAACTCCACACACATGCCTACCCAATCATTCTCTGAAGATGCCAGCCACAGATACAGGCGAAACGTCAGAAGTAAACTCTTCCAGAACACGGCCTCACAGCCTGGAAAACCCCCAAGGAAAATCTATGGATGCTGGCCGTGAAAGCCTTTGACTTCACAAAGCTCATTCAACTCATTTGAAATGTGGTGCTGGAAAACAATCCTATAGATACCGTGGACTGCTAAAAAGACAAATAGGGGACTAGAGCAAATCAAGCCTGAGCTCTCCCTAGAAGCCAAGATGACTAAACTGAGACTTTTTTACTTTGGACGTGTCATGAGAAGACATGACTTGACTAGAAAAGACCATAATGTTTGGTAAGATAAAAAGCAGTTGGACAGGAGGAAGGCTACATTCCAGATGGATAGACTCAAACAAGGAAGACATGGCCCTGAGTCTGCAAGTTCTGAGCAGGGCTGTTGATGATAGGGTGACTTTGTGGTCTTTCATTCAGAGGATTGCCATAAGTCGAAGTTGACTTGATGGCAGTTAACAACAACAAAAAGTATGGAAGTCACAAAGGCATTGGTTTAGTCATATGACTGAGCTAGGGGATTAAAAAAAAAGCAAACTGACATAGGTGCTGCACAGCATTAAGAGTATTGTCAGTATTGAACTGTAGGTTTGGCTAGTACCTTTTCTATTGAAGACAGTGATCCACCTGTAGCCCTTCCCACCTAGTTACCCAGCCTTTCCTTCTTTGCCATACCCCTGTCTTATCCACCTAATTGCTCACATTTTTGCCCATCCACTGTAGTCCCATGCTTTTTTTTTTTTTGGCAAAAAAAATCCTGTTGCTTTCTGAACACCATACCCAAGGAACCAATTGTGTGCTAAGCTGCACTCAAAGATAGTCTAAATCAAAGTTTAGAAAAGTTATACTTGAAAGCTAAAAGTATCCGATCCCCCAGCCAGCATGGGTACTTGATTCTGTTGGTTGTAGTTCAACAAAGTAGCTTTCCAAGCTCTAGTCCAAACACCAATCCATACTCATCACCATATCAGGAATTCCATTTTCAATAGGAAAAAAGTAATTTAGCCATGGGAAGTCATCAAGAATGCAACAAAACTGCTGTGTTAGTAGTTAACTAAGAGGAAGCAGCAGTTCACAGGGTGTTCCCTTGGGAAGTCAACAAGACCAGGGGAGCACCAATCATGGAAAGGTAATACATTGCATTTTCCCTACTGTGTTGACAAGAGACCAGAAATTGTGGATTGCGTTGTTTCAAAATGGGTTGGGGAAGGCGTTCTGAACAACTGGTTCATCGTTGCTTGTGCAGGAGACACTTTTCTTTACTGTAGCCCCTGTCGCTTGAAAGAATGTGTGGAAGCAGCTGCAGTAAACACTTTTTTTGATGGCGGTAGCTAAACCAGAACTAGATTGTTCTTGTGTGATGGAGGCAAAGAATATTCCTGGACGTAATTGGCTCCAGTAGCTGTTGCAAAAAGTGCCTTTCAGCAAATCTGTGTAAAGAGTGGCTATCCTCTCCATGGTCATTTTACACAGAAGTGGAAATCTCAACTCTCAGATGAGGCCTGGCTCCTCTCCTTTGCCCTCTTAAGATTTATTTATATGTACCAAGTGTTCCTTTGAAAAGAATGCTACCAACATAAAGCATAGCAGTAATCAATGGTAATCTATAGAATACATTGAAGCATAATCTTAATTCATGCATTTATATTCTACAAATGCTGTAGATTAAATTCAGAATCCTCCCCAAATCAAAATTAATTTATATGGCACAAAAATATAATTAGCATTCTTTCCCATATCTTGTATTGTTGCTGGTACAGTTGTCCCTCCGTATCCATGGATTTTGTATCCACGGATTTAAGTATTCACAGCTTGAAAATATTCTTTAAAAAATAATAATCTGAAAAGCAAACCTTGATTTTGCCATCTTATATAAGGGACACCATTTTACTATGCCCTTGCATATAATGGGACTTGAGTATTCATGGATTTTGGTATCCACGGGGGGTCCTGGAACCAAACCCGAGTGAATATGAAGGGACAACTGTATTTTATCTTGTGTTTCTTGTGTTTTTATTATATTTTTCTTGTGTTTCATCTTCTTCCTCTTCTTCTTCCACTACGATCTCCCCTTCTGGTGTTCCTTCTTTTTGTCTTAAATATTCCTGTTTAAATATTTCTGTGTTTCTTTTCATTTGTACAATACCTGAAGAAGTTTACTGGGACACAAAACAATCCAATATGAATATGCTAACATTTGGAGGGAAAAATTATAACAATATCCAATAAAAATATTTCTTGCCTGATGTTTTCCTAGGATCTTAACTTATTATAAATCAAATAAAGGAGTTGACATTTTTCTAGTAATCAGCGAATTGTGCAAGTTCTACTATCTCATATCCATGATGGAAAGTAAATTAATTTATTCATTAATAACCCTTGCTGAGCCCTTTGCCTAACCCCTGTACTAACACACAAGGGCATTATTTTGCTCACAGGCCACCTTGAGAGCTGCGTCTTGAATATCTTACTGTTCAGGTCCCATTTCCTGCTTTAGTCCTTTTGAGAATTGCCTGCAGTTAGCTTGGAATTAGAACTGAGCAGGGAAAGTTGTTGACATGGAAGACTGGCTGGCAAAGCTGCTTCTTGCTTTCCTGAAGCTTTATCAGCTCCATGATGTTGACATGGGTGAAAACTTGCTTTGTCAGTGAGCTAAACAGATGTGACCAAAAATCCATGAGGCACATTTTATAAATAAGAATGTGGTGACCTTTATGGTTGTCTTTTCAGTGCTGCATGGCATGAAGGTTTTGCTCTTGTTTTATAACATCAGAGTTCTTTATTTTTGAGCCATTAATTGACTGTGTGGTATTGTCTAGCAGATTTTAGGACAAATGCCCCAAAAGGGAATATCAAAATAAATATGTTTTATATTTATATCTGTTTGCTCCAGGCTGCTTTGGGAAAGGGCTTGAAGCCAAAGAGAGGTATTTTGGCTGGACCTGCTTGAAGGTCCCACCCTCAGACTCCTAGGGGCTTATTGCACGAGGGAAAGGAAGCAGAATAAAGACCAAGAGTAGCACATCTCCCCTTGCTTCATCACACAGTATTGGTGTGGTTTGGCTGTTCTTCCATTCCAGTCCCGTGGAAGATGGTGGTAAATGCAAGTCTTTTTGCTAACAGATTTTTCCAGTCAGTTAGCAAAGGACTCATGTTTACCACCATCTACCATGGGTCCAGAACAGAAAGAACAGCTGGAGCATGCAGACATCATGCAATAATGCAAGGTGGGACACACTATTCTCGGGCTTTATTTCTGCTTCTCTTCCCTTGTGCAATAAGGCTCCTAGAGTTGGCCATCTATTGGCTGTTATATCTCCATTATCCCATAAGTAACCACTACTAAGTGGTCTGACCTCCAACTGCCAACTTGGTATGTTTAATCCAAATAATGGTCCCTTTCTACTCTGTCACTTTTGCATATGTTCACCTATAGATCCATCCACCTGTTTCCACATTAATCTCATGGCTCATTGGTTTGTTTTTATCCTCAACAGAATTCATATTGAATTAATATATTTAAATGTATTTCATTCAAGTATTCATTTTTGAAACTTTACCTCTCAAAATTTGCCTTTCTAAATATATTTTCCACAAAGCATATATTTATAAATGCTTGTTAAATAAGGCAGTTTTGAGCTGAAAACTGCATTGTGGAACAATCAGGAAATGCAAAAATCCAAGCTTGCCAACAGTTTCCAAAGTTCCAATACATCAGTTTGAAAAAATAGATCAGATCAGTTTATATCAGAATTCACAAAGAGCACGTTGCTCAAGCCTCACTGTTTCAGACCCATCATTTTGAATCTCAAGCCAACATAAAAAGTCAGTTTATGTCAGCAGGGCTCTTTTGACTGCAGTGAGCCAGGGCAGATATCTTCTTTGTGGTGATAATCAAAATGGGATGCCTTCTTCCCCAGGGGAGATTGGTGCAAGCCTTTCTTTCCAGCACCAAAGCAAAATGCACAGACCTTTTATTTGTTCATTATTTTTCAGAGATTTATTTGTTTGGTTCCTTCCTTGCTTCTTTCCTTTTTAAATAGTTGTAATGCCTTTTATTTGGGATCATATATATAATATATATCACAATGCTAATTACCCTGGAATCCCCTTGTTTATGAAGGATAGTTTATAGGTTTTTTTTTAATAGATTAAGGTGTTATTATCTGAGGACACATTAACACTGCAAAAGCAGACCGGGAGAACTCTGCACCAGGTGGAGGGTATTAAGCTCCTCTTTCCTTTTTTATCTTGTCCTGGTGTAACCACAGAACACAAGAGTTTTATTCCAGGAAGATCATTCATCTGCTGCTTTTAATAAACAGTGATCTAATATGGTCTAGAAGAGAGAGTACTGGAGGTGGCCTCATGGAAACTGGGATCAATGCCTTGACCATCTATGGAGATGCTGAATGACCTTAGTCATAGAATCATAGGAGATTTTCAGACTACACTGTTATAGTGTTACTATTCCACTTTAAGTGCTCTGGCTTCCTCCTGTGGAATTCTGGGGTTTGTAGTTTAGTGGGGCCTAAGAGCTCTCTGGCTGAGAGTTGTATATGCCCCTCCCTAAACTGCAAATCCCAGGATTCAAGAGGAGGCAGCCAGAGCAAATAAAGTGGAATAGTAACACTACATAACAGTGTTGTCTGAAAATCTCCATAGAATTGTAGAGTTGGAAGAGACCACGAGGGCCATCCAGTCCAACCCCCTGCCACGCAGGAAATCTCAATCAAAGCATCCCCGACAGATGGCAATCCAGCCTCTGTTTAAAGACCTCCAAGGAAGGAGACCCCACCATGCTCCAAGGGAGTGTGTTCCACTCCCGAACAGCTCTTACTGTCAAAAAGTTCCTCCTAATGTTGAGGTGGAATCTCTGTTCCTGGAGCTTTCATCCATTGCTCCATGTTCCAGTCTCTGGAGCAGCAGAAAACAAGCCTGCTCCATCCTCAACGTGACACCCCTTCAAATACTTAAACAGGGCTATCATATCACCCCTTAACTGTCTTTTCTCGAGGATAAACATACCCAGCTCCCTAAGTCTTTCCTCATAAGGCATGGTTTCGAGACCTTTCACCATTTTAGTTGCTCTTCTTTGGACATGCTCCAAGTTGTCAATATCCTTTTTGAATTGTGGTGTCCAGAAATGGACACAGTATTCTAGGTGAGGTCTGACCAAGGCAGAATAGAGCTGCACTATTACTTCCCTTGATCTAGACACTATACTTCTATTGATACAGCCCAAAATCGCATTGGCCTTTTTAGCTGCCGCATCACACTGTTGACTCATGTTCAACTTGTCATCTACTAGAACTCCTAGATCCCTTTCGCACGTAGTCTCATTCAGCCAGGTCTCTCCCATCCTATATCTATGCATTTCATTTTTCCACCCTAAATGCAGTACTTTACATTTCTCTGTATTGAATTTCATTTTGTTAGCTTTGGCCCAGCTCTCCAGTCTATCCAGGTCATTCTGAATTTTGATCCTGTCCTCTAGGGTATTAGCTACTCCTCCTAATTTGGTGTCATCTGCAAATTTGATAAGTATGCCCCTAATTCCCTCATCCAAGTCATTGATAAAGATGTTGAATAGCACTGGGCCCAGGACAGAACCCTGTGGCACCCCACTGGTCACATCTTTCCAAAACGAAGAGGAGCCACTGCTGAGCACCCTTTGGGTTTGTACGCTCAACCGATTACAAATCCATTTAACAGTTAATTTGTCTAGCCCACATTTTACAAGCTTGTTTGCAAAAATGTCATGGGGAACCTTGTCAAAGGCCTTACTGAAATCAAGGTATGCGATATTCACAGCGTTCCCTTCATCTACCAAGCTGGTAATGTTATCAAAAAAAGAGGTCAGATTAGTTTGGCATGACTTGTTTCTCTGAAACCCATGTTGACTTTTTGTGATTATGGCATTGCCTTCTAAATGTTCACAGACTCTCTGTTTAATGATCTGCTCTAGAATCTTCCCTGGTATTGATGTCAGAATAACTGGACGATAATTGTTGGGATCCTCTTTTTTTCCCTTTTTGAAGATGGGGACAACGTTTGCCCTCCTCCAGTCTGCTGCGACTTCTCCTGTTCTCCAGTTCTCAAAGATTAT
The DNA here is from genome assembly GCA_030847615.1 of Gambelia wislizenii. Lineage (NCBI taxonomy): Eukaryota > Metazoa > Chordata > Lepidosauria > Squamata > Crotaphytidae > Gambelia > Gambelia wislizenii. The sequence goes on from JAUMIR010000001.1 coordinate 345,857,788, forward strand.
TGCCAATGGCTCTGAGATTACATTTGGCAGCTCTTTTAATACCCTTGGATGTAGTTCATCTGGTCCTGGAGATTTAAATTCATTTAGATTAAGAAGGTATTCCTCTACTACCTCTTTACTTATTCTGAGCTGGATTTTCCCTATTGTGTCCTCTGTTCCATTCTCCTCAGGTTGGTCCCCCTTTTCCTTTTCTGAAAACACTTAGGCAAAGAAGGTGTTGAGTAATTCTGCCTTTTCTCTGTCCCCTGTTAGCATTTTGCCATCTTCTCGCCCCACCATTTCCTTCTTCCTCCTTTTGCTGTGGATATACCCCAAAAAAACCTTTTTATTGTTCTTAACCTCCCTAGCAAGCCTGAGCTCATTCTGCACTTTAGCTTTTCTGACTTTACTCCTACATGTGTTCGCTATCTTTTTGAATTCTTCTTTGGTAATTTCCCCCTTTTTCCATTTCCTATACATGTTCCGTTTAAAACTTAGCTCTGTTGAAAGTTCTTTAGTCATCCATCCTTGTTTCGTGAGACACCTTCCATTTTTCTTCCTCAATGGTACTGTTTGAAATTGTGCCTTCGGTATCTCCCTTTTGAGAAAGTCCCATCCGTCTTGAGGTCTCTTCTCTTTTAGTATTCCTGACCATGGGATCACCCCCAGTATTTCCCTGAGTTTATTGAAATCAGCTCTCCTAAAGTCAAGAATGCATGTCTGACTATGCCTGGCTTCTCCTTTCCATTGTATAACAAACTCCAGGAGAACATGATCACTCTCACCTAAGGATCCCACCACTTGCACCCCATTAACCAGGTCATCTCTGTTGGTTAGGATCAGATCTAAAATAGTTGACCCCCTTGTCGCCTCTTCCACCTTTTGGACCATGAAATTGTCTTCCAGGCAAGTAAGGAATTTGCTAGACCTTGAAGTTTTGGTTGAGTTAGATTGCCAGCAAATATCAGGATAGTTGAAGTCACCCATCACTACTACATCTCTCCTTTCTGCGTGTGTGTTCATCTGTTCTAGAAAGGCATCATCCAATTCCTCCGTCTGACTTGGGGGTCTGTAGTAGAGTCCCACAATAACATCCCTGTTGTTTCCCTCCCCTTTAATTTTTATCCAGTTGCTCTCCACCTGGCTTCCAGTACTGATGTCATGGATCTCTTCACTGGTGTAAATATCTCTGACATATAATGCTATGCCTCCTCCTTTCCTGTTTGGCCTGTTTCTCTTATAAAGGTTATACCCCTCTATTCCTACATTCCAATCATGCGACTCATCCCACCAGGTTTCAGTAATGCCTGTTATATCATATTTGCTTTGTTGTGCTAGGAGTTCAAGTTCATCTTGCTTATTTCCCATGCTCTGCACATTAGTGTAGAGACATCTAAGACCATGTGTTCCCTTTACTTGCTGCCTGTGCAAGTTTTTTTGCCTCCCACTGTTGGGTCCTTGCGCTGTTTGCCTTGTTCCCTCTATGACAGTTTGACTATTTTGTCCAGCCCTTTTGCCTTCCAGAATACTGTCTCCCTCCCCCATATGACTCAGTTTAAAGCCCTCCTGATCAAATTCTTGAGGCTGTTGGCAAAAATGTTTCTGCCAACTGTTGTGAGATGCACCCCATCTCTTACCAGAAGTCCCCCCCTCATGGAAGCGCAGCCCATGATCCAAGAATCCAAATCGTTCTTGGCGACACCATCTACGGAGCCAGTTGTTTACATTGGCTATTTTCCTCTCCCTTCCTGGACCATGCCCTTCAACTGGCAGAAGAGACAAGATGACAACCTGTGCATCCATTTCTTTCAGCTTCCTCCCCAGAGCCTCATAATCTCTTCTGATCTTCAGAAAGCTGTGCCTTGCAGTATCATTGGTTCCTACATGGACCAAAAGGAAGGGGTAATGAGCCGTAGGGTTGACCAGTCTAGTCAAGTCACCTTCACTCACAGCACTTCCAACATAATGTTTCATGCAGATGAATTGGGGCAGGGGGCTTAAAGCATGTTTTTGTTTTCTGTTTTTGTTTTTCCACATGGATTGCTCACCTGAGCCCAAAACTCTACAGATGAAGAGATCTTGCTCTTTGTTCTCCTTCTGTAAAATCAGAAGGAGTGTAGCCTTTCCTTGAACAGCGTTGTCCCACAAGAATAGTAGATGGCAAAGATATTATACCAATTTGCATGCAAGGAATGTATAATTAATAGCAACAATGATAAATATGGCAGAATTCTTCATGTTTCTTGCCTTCCACAGTGGACAATCAAAATGTCTTAACCAGTTGTCCTTCCATATGTTTTAGTAAAGCATTTATACCAAGGATGTTCTCTTGACGCATACTCCATACCCTTTGTTGCAACCACATTTGCCTTTCTTTGTGATGGCTGCATCTTACTGGCTGGCAGGAGACTTACAATAGATCATGCATATGTTCTTGCTGACACAAGAAAAGAGAGTTGATATTGCCATTCCTCTTCTTTGCTCCAGACAACCAAGCCATGTGAACAAACCATTGCTCTTTCAGAAGAATGATACACAGTGCAGTTAACTTCCATAGTATATACTGTATCTTTCTTTCCTCTCTCTCTTTCTCTTTCTCTTTCTGTTTGGGTTAAGAGGCTTCTCTTATTTACTGGTCAAATAGAGAATCAGACCCAAATCCAGAAAGTTCAGTGTGGCTGAATCACTCTCTGCTGCTTCGCCACTGTATGGTTGCAGTGGAGACGTGCCTCCCCTCTTTCACTCCCCCAGTGGTGCATCGCCCAGCCTTTGTCTCATAAAGAGAGAGAAAGATTGCTAAACTGACCCTTTCCTGTGCTAAACAACATCAGTGTGGCTAAAACATGTTCCACTTGTTTAAGAGTATAGCTGACAGTGACATGAGGTGCTCACTGTTTCTTCCAGACTGGCTGTTTTCCATCTCATCTTCTTTAGGATGTTACACAACAATAATCTCTCAGTATAGAGCACTCCCACGCTGAGCTTTTCTTTTCTTTTTCTTTTTTTCATACCAAAGACTGTACCCAATCACAAAGATTCAAGCCCTCCCATAATCAGTCCTGCTACAAATCTCATGCTCTCCATCTTCCTCATGGCCCAGTCCTTTCTCCTTTTTTATATTTTTATACACAAAGCAGGGCAAAAATTTCAGAATTAAACAGATCAAGAAAATTTAAGGGAATTAACAGAAACAAAAATCTCTTTTAACTTATTTTAGAATTCAATCCATATTTTAGACAATCCCTAAGTTTCCCATCAACTTCTCCTCTTTCCAGGTGCACACACTATATTCCACATCATTCAAGAGAATCCACTGATACTCCATAGACCCATAAGTCTCAGGCTGTCTGACACAGGGGATTGGCACTTATTATTTTTCAATGTGCCAGGGACCAGCACCATATGTGTGTCCATTGGCTACAGTTGTTTCTTTGGGGTTGTCTATACAGTGAAAATAGCCCTCACAGAATATGCTCAGAAAACTTGCTGTCTTAATGGGATCCCACATTGTCTCATCATATTGTGAAGGAGGAGGGGCAAAAAGAGGAAAAACTACGAGAGAAAAGCATTTGCGGCTTTTCACAACTTTTTAAAAAAGCTTCAGTGATATGGGCATTTTTGCTTGTTAAGACAAGCAATTCGACATGAATTGCTTCTCCATACAAGACAAAGTGCAAACCTGTTTAGCTGGGTGAGCGGAGGGGACGGGGTTGGGCAAGCGCCTGCTACTGCCATGTTGAATTTTCACAGTTCAGCGGCAGCAGATTTAAAAATGCAAGTAATCCACTCATGGCTGCTGTCTCAGCTACAGGCATGTGAAGTTTATGGGGGCTGTAAACCCTTAAGATAGGTCGCAGCTGCTGCAACTTACTATTACTGTGGAGCAGTCCATTTTTTCCCTTTGTGTAGACAAGTCCTTTCTTTCCTAGAAACTTGTCAGAGACCAACATCCATGGTTTGAGGACCAGCACTGGTCCATGGACCACCACTTTGGGTAGCAGTGCCATAAAGGATTTGAAGGGTGTAGCGGGGGCAGGTAGCGAAAACCTTCCTTCCATGAATTTTCTTACATCAACTTACCTTGTACCCCAAGTCATGGTCTTCTTAAAACTTTGAATTCATGCTATTTCACCCATTCATCACAGATGTCTTGCTTCTAGTGTCGTCTACTAATGAAGACTAGCAGAAGCTGTACATGGCCACCTCAGAACCTGGTTGTGTTCTCAAGGTGTGTGTCATCTTTCTGCCTCTTGTTTTGGGCAAGCTGCATAGAGCTAGGTATGCGTATAGTTATAGTATTCATTTCCATTTCAGGGAGAAGCACATGAATGCAAGAAATACTAACAAATTAGTATTGCACGAGTGAGGCAGTGTGTGTGTCTCTGTGTGTGTGTGTGTTGAAATAAAATGAAGTGCCACAAGAATGATAATGTGGATGCGTCTTAAGAGCAGCATTTTAAAAATTAACTAAACTCCTTGTTAATTATCTTAATATCCCTCTTAGGGAAATTCTGCTTCTCTGAATTCTCAGCATGTGTTCCTTATTTACCACTCCAGTCTAGGAAAAGACTTCTATTTATCTAAGCATTCAGTTGGTTTGTGCTAGTGCTCTAGTGTTCCTGTAGAGCTCTTGATTTACTAGTTTTAAACCTAGTCCCTCCAGAATAACTTGAATAGGTTAGAATTAGAAATATGTCCTTCCCATAGTACCTCTGCAAGCTGTACGTTTACAAAACTGCCTCTGTCCATGTAATTGTAGGACTCAATGGGAGGTTTCCCTCGAGTGCTATATCTCAGGCATTCATTATAGTTAAGGTTGTTGAGTCTTTGGTCAGCTGCATTTTCTTTGCTCTGGCTCTGCCATTTCAGGTGATTGCGTTCCCCCACCCTTTATTAGGATGGAGTGGAAAACCAAATGAGTAGATAGCAATGGACAGCAGCCCTTCTAATTTCTTACACTTCTCTACTTGCCTTGCTTCAGTTACCTCGTACTGATCTGTGAAAACAGACAGCCTCATCTAATAAACATGACATTAGAGGCAGCCAGCGATTAATTGATATGGCATTTTGTTCCTCCCAGACACCGATTATGTCCTTCCTGGCAGCACTGCAGGGTTGGGGGGGTTGTGCTTTGCCTTTCTGAGCACTTTCATCCCAGGAGAAATTATTTCTTGCTTTGTCTTCTGTTTGTTCAGTGGATCAAATATTTTCAGAGTAACCCTGGTGGAGTTTTTCTAAGTGGGTGAATGAGAGCCCAAATGAGAGGCAGCATGTGAGGCATCTGGTGGAGATCTGTGAGCTGCCAAGCTTGTTAGTTGTATTGCTTGTTGTTTGCTGTAAAGATCATGTGGTAGCATAAGAGCCACAGCTGGGAGCTGGATTTTTTGGGGGAATGGAAGCTGCAAAAGAAGCAGAAGCAAAGCTGGGAGATTAAAGATTCTGCGCTGTTTCTGGAATCCATGCTTGAAGGGTATCTGTGGCAGTCCTGGTGGGGTTACAGAATTCTTCTGGATGTTCATAAGAAAAAGTCTGCCAGAGAGAGAGAGATTAATAAGGAACTCGGGCAGTGCAGAACCCATTGAAGTTCCTCTTGTCAATATCTAGAGGCTTTTTGGGTTCCAGCCTAGTATGAGATCCCATAGAAATTTCAGTATCATTGTGCAAATTGCAAAGGCATCTTGTAGCACCTTTGAGACTAAATGAGAGAAAGAATTGTAGCACAAGCTTTCATAGACTTGGTCTACTTCCTCAGATGCATGGAGGAAGTAGACCTACAGAGGAAATAGACCAAGTCTGCAAAAGCTTCTGCTACAACTTCTTTCTCTCAGTTAGTCTTAAAAGTGCTACAAGATACGGTACCTTTGCATACTGATATTCCAGACTAACACGGCTATGTCTCTGAATGGTGCAAATTGTCACTAGACATTTTGAGGACAAAATGTTTCTACCTGTCATGGTGTAGGCTTTACCATTCATGCAGTTCAGCCTGTGGAGGATACCTTATAGGTGGATATTGTTGGATGACTCACTGTTTTTAAGGCCCAAGGATATGGACAAGTACCTTGGTTAGGTTTACTCAACCACTTACTTGTGCAACTCTTGTCTCTCAAGACTTACTACATCTAGCAGGGAAGGGATAACCAATTGGGCCCTAAAATCTATAAACTCCTCTTTAACAGAGAGAGTAGTTTCAGTCCCTTAGAAGAGGCAGTAGTATGGACCACTCCTGGGGGGTGGGGTGGGAATTCATAATTGGACCTGGAGAATCTTGACAGATAGAGGCAAGTGGGTAACATTATTTTCTGAATCCATTTCAGTCAGGTGTGGGCTCTGAAACTGCTTTAGTCACACTGTTTGATAGCCTAGGCTGGGAGCAAGACAAGGCTGTCTCAGTTGGGAACCAACAGGACAGCCGTACAGTGGTTCCACTCCTGTCTGGACAACCATTTTGAGAAGATGGTGCTGGAAGATTTTTTTTTCTCAGTTCCTTGGGACTTATGATTTGGGGTCCTACAAGGTTTTGTCTTATCTACTACCCTATTAAGCATTTAGATCAGAGGTGCTGGAAATTGCAAAGCAACAACATCTGGAGGGGGCATGATTGTATTGTACCATCTTCACTGAACTCAATTTAAACTTTTAATGTATAAAGAACTTCATGGCTTCATGTCACATTTTTCAAGGACTCCCTCTTCCCATACTTTCCTACTTGTGTTCTGAGACCATGATCAGAGATGTTCCTCCAATGGCTTTCACAAGCTGAGATTCAGCAGATGCCTAAAAACATCTTATTAAGTAAAAAAATGCTGTTGATTAGAACTACATTTATTGGGGCAGCTACTGAGGATCCTCTTCCCATATGCCATGACATTGTAAAGTATGTAGGCAACTTTTGTTCAACTGAATAGCCTATTAAGGCAAGTTATCACTCTGAGGGGTGGTTTGACTGGGAATGTAGGCTAGCAAGTCTGGATCTTTGTTCTCTGAGTTGGCAGATACATTGTGGAGCCCACAGCATTCTGCTTATATAAGAAACTGCTGAAACAAAAGCAAAATCTTATTACATATAGTTGTGGGTGGATATAGAACTGGCTGCCACTACAAATGATTCAACAAAATTCTGGCAATTGGTGACAAGTAAATTAAAGAATATAAATATGGATTAGATGCACAGATTATGCTTAAATCATGGGAAACCTATTTCAATCCAGTTTTTAATTTTGATGTTGGTTCTGACCTAAGCAAGAACTATTTGCCATTCTTACAACTTCCTGATATTACAGAAATGGAGATAAGGCCAGCTGTAACAGCAAGTGAGGTGAAGCACCTAATCTTAAATCTGCGTAGGCAGAAGGCCCCTGGAAAGGATATGCTCCCTCCAGAGACATTCTTGGATTATTTGTACTGGTGGGTTCCTATACTAGCAAGGCTCTTCACTTTTATCAACTCAGTTGGGGAATTTCCCAATGACTGGAGACAAAGTGTTGTGATTCCTATTTTTTTAAAAGGAGATAAAGCCTCACCAGCCAATTATCGCCCTAATAGTTAGCTGGATGTTGCCTCCAAATCATATACACGTCATCTTCTGGCTAAGGTGGAAGCTTGGGCAGATCAAAATAATGTGATTGGTGAGGAACAGGCTGGTTTTCGACAGGGCAGATGAGCTACTGTACACTGCTTTATATTGAACCACCTGAGAGAGAAATATACAAGCCCCCCCCCCGCAAAAAAAGTATTTATATGCTATTTTTGTAGATTTAACTTCACCTTTTGACAGAATAAATAGGGAGAGGTTATGGCACAAATTATGGAGGTTGGGGTGGATAGACGCTTGTTGATTTTAATTAAGAATTTATATTTGGATACAAAAATTCAAGTAAGAGTAGGCAGAATGGACAATTATCAGATGAGCTCAAAACTTCAAAGGCTATGAGACAAGATTGTCTTCTTGCACCATTTTTGTTTAATATTTATGTAAGTGATAATAATTGCTCAACTGGCCAATGACTCTAACTTTCCTGTGTCCCTGGGGAGGTAGAAAATTAATATCTTACTTAATATGCAGATGATATGGTTCTTTTGTCACAAAATTTAATAGGTATGAGAAGACTACAGAAAGGTTTTGGGGAAGTATGTAATAAAGAACAACTTTGCGTGAATTATACAAAAACCAAGGCTATGGTATTTGGCACCTCCTGCCCCCCCAAAAACCCCCACAAATGGTTATTGAATGAGTTTCAGCTGGAACAGGTTAAGCAATTCAATTATTTAGGGGTCTGCTTTTCTCAAAATGGCTCATGGAATAGTCATTTGACAGCTATAAATTTGAAAGCACAAAGATCTATGCAAACTGTCTTAAAATTTGTTAGGGTGAAAGGTGGAAAAGCGGTTGTCTCAGCTGTAAGGGTTTTTGTTGCAAAAGTCATATAACAGGTAGTATATGGAGCAGAGGTATGAGGAAATACTAAGACAAACAAATTAGAGTCCTTACAGAATAAATTTTTAAGAGTGATATTGGGTCTTCCACCAGGCGATCAGAAGTTGGATTGATGCCAATATCTTATTTTGTCTGACATGCATCATTTCTTTATTTTATAAAATTGAAATATTCATTTAGTTAATACACATTGGAAACTGCTTAATGCAGTGTAGATGTGTAAATTGCTATTGCTTAAAAACAATTTTTAAGCCGCTCTGATAGCCTTGTGGCTGAAGAGTGGGTATAAATAACTAAATAACTAAAATAAATAATTTAATGTATTGATAATTTGCGCTGTAGATGAACAGAGAGGTTCTAGTTATAAAATTCATGGTTATTAAAATGTGAGGAAAATTTAAAGAAATTTGGTCTGGACCCTCCAGTTCTAAAATCTTGTGATATTCAGCATAGTAGGAAACTTATTAAAGAAAGGATGCAAGCATATTTTGCTTTGCAGGATATTGAGGCTATTAGAGTTTCAAAGTTCTCTTCCAGTTTCCCCTTTCTAAAGATATGCTTTGGAGAAGAGAAATATATCAGAAATTACTCAACCTCTTCTTCACAGGGCTTTTATAGCCATACGATTTCAGACAATGAAAACCAATTTCATTGAAGGGATAAAAAGATCCCCAGGGAGCAGTGTGTTTGCATATGTGGAAGTGGGGACGTTGAAGACACCATACATTATATGGTACATTGTAGGATATATAAAACCCCAAGAGATAAGTTTCTGAAGAGAAGTTTAGAACTAGTAGCTAACCAAAATGATGTGGAGAAAATCACATATTTGCTATCCAAAACAGCCACATCTGTCATGTTTAATACTGCCAGATTTGTGGTGAAAGCAGCCAAACTCAGACTAGATTTTGAAGATATTGGTCCTGGTGGGAAGTTGTGATAAATATATTTATATTGATTTGAATGGATTATGTAACATCTCTCCCTCTGGCTTTTCTTCGCTAACGATGATTCAGGAAGGAATTGGATTTGTCCTTCGAGCCTGTGCAATGGATTTTTCTGGTGGAGCGCAGCGTACACAGAACTGGCCTCACCCTTTAAACCCAAGGTTCATCTGCTGTGGCCTTGCAAGCATGGACGGTAGCAGCGATGTCCTCGGGTCGTAGCTTTGATTAGAGTTTCCTTCTCTTAGATGGTTGACCTTACAGGGTTGGACGAGCACCATCTGCCCGGGTTTGGGATTTAGAGTTTTCCTTCTCCTAGGATGGTTGCCATAAGGCTAGAGAGCCCATCCTGCCCTTTGACGCTCTTTGTCAGACCCTTTGGTTTTGACCTGTCTGGCATGGGAGACCCTACCAGTGGCTATTATGTCACCACCAGCATAGCTCAAAACATCATTAGGGTACACAAGCCTCTCTCCCACGACAAGGGGGTGTCAATGGAGAGATTATGTAACATAGTGCCATGATGAATATAAAACACTTTTGTAATCTTTGTATTAAATGCTTATCACTATATATATATTACAGAGCCAACTGTGATTTTAAAAGTTTTAAATGGTTTTAATAATTTTTGTAAGATTGTAATTTGATGGCTATAACCTGTATATGGTTGTCATGAATACATTGTTTAAACTTTTAATGTATAAAGAACTTCATGGCTTCATGTCACATATTTCAAGGACTCTCTCTTCCCATACTTCCCTATTTGTGCTCCAAGACCATGATCAGAAATGTTCCTCCAACTGCCTTCACAGAGTTTCAGCAGATGGCTAATCTTGAGTGGGGCTTTTTCAGTGGCAGCCCCACAATTTGGAACACACTCCTTGGAAAGTTATACTTACCACCTACTTCTCTGATTTTCCAGCACAAGGCAAAAACCTTTTTAAAAAAATTATTTCAGGACTTTTAACTTGCAATATGTTCCACTAAATGGATTTCTTTTAAAATTGTGGCTTAGAGCTGTGTTTTATCTCCATGGATTAGTTTTAATCTTTTTAGTATGTTTCCTGTTTAATCTCTCTTGTTTTTTATACTGTGTATGTCTGTGCTTAGTTTTTATTCTGTTCAAATGTATTTTACTGATTTTATTTTGTTTAGTCTGTATTTAAATTCATCGCCTTGAAACCTTTGGCTCTAGGGCAACTTACCAGTTGAATGAATGAATGAGTGAAGATATGAGGGTCATCAGTGATGGTTGAATGGTAAAGGAGAGAAGGCAAAATAGGTCCACTGCTGCAATGAGAATGTGCCATAGATGCTAGGAGACTGCCCCCAAAGTGCATCCTTTGCTTGATCAAACATTTATAGAACATGCTAGAGACATGGGCTGCCTGGACCTTGTGAGAAGTTCAAGGCTGCTTGTATATGAATTTATTGCTAACCAATCACAATGCCTTTCTTGTTCCCTCCCCTTCAGATGAGTCCAGTCTGAAAATGAATGAGGTGAACCACGTGCCTCAGTCCCTTGCCAGCCATACCAGCAGCTATCTCTGGAGGGAACGGAGGGATGAGCATGGAGCAGATATGCTGAAACCTGACCCACGGGACATTTTCTTCCTTAGTAAGTAGGAGAGGGCCTTCCTTTTGCTTATCATTGGAGTACTTAGGGGGAGGAAAGCAGGAGGAGTGGAGCTGGGGGAGAGGGGAAAGTGTTAAGGCATTTGGGAATTTGTTGGTATAAAGTTGCAGTTGTGTTTCTTCTCTAGTAGGGAGAAGTGGTAGCAGATTGGACAGGAACCTTGGGATTTGGTCACCATAGTTTCTCTTGGCTTCCCCGAATCCTATTTTCTTCCCCCATACTTGATATAAACAGAGGGAGGCAGATCCACTAGAATCCCATCCCCCTCACTCCACAGTCCTTCCTTGTCCCTAAAGCCGCAGTGGTTAAATGCCAGTACTGCAAGTCACCACGTTGCAAGTTCAATTTCAGTGGGCTCCAAGGTTCACTCAGCCTTCCATCCTTTCGTAGGTCGGTAAAATGAGTACCCAGCTTGTGGGGGCAATTAGCTAACACACATTGGAAACTGCTTAATGCAGTGTAGATGTGTAAATTGCTATTGCTTAAAACAATTTGTAAGCCGCTCTGATAGCCTTGTGCTGAAGAGCGGGGTATAACTAACTAATTAAATAATTTTTTTTTAGAAAAAAGACAGGCAGTGAGGCCACTCATGCTTCATAATTATAGTGCTATGATTTCACTTTAACTGCCATGGCGACATCATATGAAATCTTGGGGTTTGAAGTTTATGGAGGCACCAGACCGCTTTGGCTAAGATTTCTAAATGCCCTTCCTTCACGTGCCAATCCCAGGATTCCACAGGATGTTGCCATGGCAGTGGAAGTTGAATACTGCACTATAACTGTGATGTGTGAATGGGCCAAGTGTGGGAGAGCAAATGAGCTTTATCCTTGAAGATGCAGTTCAGTTGCTTTGCTCCTCTCTCATTTTCCCTGCTCATGGAAAGTTAGGGGGGAACAGAGCCAGGTGAATTCAGACAGTGCTTCGCAAGTTCCCATGTTCTCAGGAAAGGGACTCAGCTGGCTCCTAAAGCAACAGTGCAGTGTGGTTCCCTTTCTGCTTCCCTTAACTCCAGATGGAGTGGAGGGGGGCAAATCTACTTAGCTGACACTTTGAGGCTGGGAAGGGGGATCACCCCGCTGTCTACTTCAGAAAGGTTCTTCACCCCTGCTTTTGGAAGGCAGCTGTAGAAGTCAGAAAGGAGAATTCTTGTGAGGAAGTAGCCTAGCAGTTGACTGGAGAGTGTTATAGGCTGGGCACTATATTTTCTGTATATTTTGTGATTTTAAAAATAATTTTTATTAAAGAGAAAAAGAAATCCGTATCAACATACAAACATATAAATCATATAAGTCCATATGACTATACAAACCTATGTACTTACATCATTCATAACCAAAACTTAAATTTCCTGCCTCTTAAAAAATATTCCTGCCCACCCATCTAAATTCTTATCAACTGGATTGAATGTAATGATTATAAACAACATTTTTTTTCTTTACATTTGACATTTACCATGTTATTCTACATCTTTCATTGTATTTTAACCTTACTAATATTAGACGTCATATCTCTGAGTCTCTAAATCTGAAAGCACTTAGTATATTCTAAGTGTACTTTAAATCTTCAAATTTATTATTATATTTTGTAACTTATAACTGCCAAGTCTCCCCAATTGTCTTTCAAAAAATGTATCACTTCTTCCCAATCACTTCCATATCTTTTTAAGGAGTGTTCCTTGATCAGAGTCGTCAGTCTGTCCATTATTATAATGTCATGTAGTTTCAGAATCCAGTTTTGTGTTGTTGGTGTTTCTTTATCTTTCCATTTACTGCAAAGATTATTCTCACCACTGAGATCATGTACAGTAGAACTTTCTCATATTTCTCTTCTGTTTGTTATCCTACCATATTTAATAAAAACATTTCCGGTCTCATTTCAATGTTTACCTTCAGTAGTTTCCTTATTAGGTCATGTATCTTTGTTCAGTATTTCTTCGTTTGGTTGCAGGACCATCAAAGATGATAAAATATTCTATTCTGCTCCCCACATTTCCAGCATCTTCTGTCTCCATTCTTGTACGTTTCAGCTATTCTTGTGGGTGATAGATACCATCTATGGACATCTTATAAAAGTTCTTTTTAAATCCATATTTAATGTAAATTTTAAGCTTCTTTTCCAAGATCTTTCCCACTCTTCTAATGCAATTGGCCAGCTGATATTTTGAACCCATTTAATTGTACATTCCTTGATTACTTCTTGCTCCATTTCCATCTGTAAGAACAATTTGTATGCATTTGTAATTACATGTTTATTCCTATTTTCATTAAATATGATCTTGTCCAATTCTGTATGTATGTGTATATATATATATATATATATATATATATATATATGATTCCTATTAATTTAATGCCCATCTTTATTCTTTCATATATTTGCCTATATGTGAACCATTGACATGATATCCCATCATTTCTTAATTCTGCTTGTGTTTTTGCTCTTGGTTTATCTTCTTCCCATGTCAATAGGTTCTTACAATTTGATCAGCCTTCTTTTATTATTTTATCCCTTTTGATAAATGCTTCATGGGGAGGGGCCCACTGTGATATATGTTTTCAAGTCATCCAGTCTTTTATCCATTCAAAACCACATGCATAATAACATAATTTTAACTCTGATACTCCAACTGCGCCTCTTTCCTTCGCCTCCTGAAGAATTTTCCATCGCACTCTTGGCTTCTTCCCTGCCCAAATAAACTTTGACAATTCTTTGTGCCATAACTTAATCATTGCTTATGATACGGAAGGTTTTGAAAGAGGAATAATAATTTTAGTAAAGTGTTCATCTTTATCATTGCAATTCTTCCCATTAAGGATAGATTTAGGTTGCTCCATCTTTTCATATCCTTTTAAAAATCTCATTTCATGTTTTTTTTATTATTATTATTATCATAAAGTTTGAATTCTTTTTCATGAGATTTACTCCTAAGTATTTCACCTTTTTCTTAATTTGGAATCCTGATTTTTCCATTAGTTGTGTTTCTTCCTTCATTGTCATATTCTTGGTTATCATTGCAGTTTTATGTGTACCGGTATTTATTTTGAACCCAGGGTATTGACCAGACTCTTGCAACATTTCCAATAATTTTTCTACTACACCTTCTAAGGGTTCTTCTAGGAAAATCACCTTTCATCTGCATATGCCTGTAGTTTAAAATTGTATCTGAAATGTTTGGTCCATATATTTTGCAATATTAAAGCCAGGAAGCCTGTACTGTATATTTGGTGGGGGGGGAATGACAGCAAGAATGACAGTCAGTGTACTCTGTAAATAATAACTCCTTTTAGAATTAACAACCTACAGTATAATGAAGACATTTCTGGGTGTGCAACCACTTAAGTATCCACAATAAGATAAAATAAAGGAGAGCCCATTCAAGGGATGGGGTGGGGGGAATGGAAAACAGAGAAGGTGTATTTAATTGGTACAATAGTCCTAAATCATACATGATGCAATCACCCGTTGACAGGTAGCTAGTATAATAGTGACTAGTTAAAGGTGGGTATCTGATTGGTGGCCTGTCAAAAGACCAGTTAAAACTGTTATGTGATTTGATGAGTAGAGGCCTTGTACAAAAGAACAGTAAAATTTCATTCCCAATTGGATGATGGGTGACCTTGAACAAACAGAATATTGCTATATGATTGGTTGAGATCCAAAAGAGAGATCCTAAAGAGAGAGAACTAAGCAATTTGCAACTGCTTCAGTTATGGCTGTTTCTAATAGATGCCTACTGTTCCTAAGATAAGAACCATATTGAATAACACTGGATAGTTAAATATTGCACTGTACTACAATGCCATTATGAATAATAATATAACAGATGTATCTGCTTTCAATATATAAGAATGTATAGAGCGGCCTGTGGGAAAGCATGATTTTCTCCATTGATGCCTGTTAGAGGCATAACAAATGATGTATAGAATTCCCCAGCAGATGATTATTTTATGCTGTTGTGTAAGACACTTAATTCCGTACAAATGTAAGTATGCATGGCTGCGTTTTACTGATGTTTCCGAAGATGAATACCATGTTTCAATATGATGTATTATGTTTGATTCCTTAAGAAAGGGCCTAGACTCAGAAGTCTATATTTCTCCCCAAGAGTAGTATATATCTATGTATGCGCTACTGATTTGACAATGTAAATAAATAGCCTAAAATATTACAAAGCCACATGTTTATTTCCCCATGTCAAACATTCTGAAATTCCAGTGCTGAAGATTACTCAGGGGAAATCTTGATGTTATGCCTGCCTGTTAAAACACTACCTTTGTCCACAAATTGGGAAGCTCAGCTGGCCAAGCTGGTTGACTCTTGCAAACTCCTGACACATACTGACTAACTGAAAAATAGAGCTGAAATGAAAGAATTACTTATGTTTCAACATTACCCTAACCTCCTTGCTGTGCTCTGAAACATAGTAGAAAGAGGTGAGGTGGGGTATAATGTTAGTACAGAATATTATTTATATATCTGAAGCCATTAAGTGGGGTGTCCATCTCTGTGCAATCAGCCAAACTTGAGAAATTTTTGAGAATGGATAAAGGATTGCTGCCTCTGCAAGGCTGGATTAGAGAGGGGTCTCACCTTGGAAGATGACATCTTGGTCCATGTTGTTCTAAATGTCCAGGAATTTTTAGCCACACAGTCATCATCTCTTAGGGAGATGGTGACCCACAATCTAGATGAAAGGCAGATGAAGTGGCAGAGCAGACCTCATGGTTTAGGTTAGTCAAGATTACCGGCAGGTCTATGTGCTCTCTCTGCAGTGAATCTAATCCACACTGGGTACCAAGAAGATGAATTCTGATACCATACAATTTTTGGAGATTAAGAGAAACCATGCACATTTGTTTATATTTTAAAAATTGTTCCACACTTTTAATCATTTGAATGATTTATTTTGGTTTTCCTGTTAGTGGAGAAGAATAAAGGGCTATGCTCAGCATCCAGACTGCTTCACCCCAGCCCACCCTTTCTATGGGTGGTTAGATTAAGCCTGTTCCTTACAAACATGGGATGAGGCAGTAAATGTGCGCCTGTGCCACTTCATACTGTAGGCAGGAACTCACATGAACGAAGTGTACTTTTCCATGCAAAAAGAAGTCCATTTTCATAGAGTATTAGATGCTAGGGGAAAGAAATCTGGCCTTTACCCAGGGTGCAGGAGTCAAGATAGTGATAGTGTAGCCAGGGGGCAGAGAAGTGAGCCCTGGTATGTGTGGTCTGGAGGGTGTCATGGTTTGATCCTATGGCTTCCTATTACTGAACTGATTTTATTTCAGCTCCCCAGATCGAACCATCCCATGTGGAGAATGTGTTGGTGCCCTGTGCTTACAGCCCCACATATGTGGTGAAGGACTTCCCTATTGCCCGCTATCAGGGCCTGCAATTTGTAAGTGTTCCATTGGCTCGAGATCCACCTTCTCTGTACACTGAGAGGTACCACCACTCTCTTTGCCATCATCATTCGTCCGTGTTTATCTAAACTTCAATGCAGAGGGATGTCTGTAAATAGAACCCAAAAGGCATTGTGAGTGGGTCCCCCTTGGCATTAGCTGAAATCAAAGTATTTTAGCTGGCGCTGGAGCAAAGATGGTGGGGAGGAGTTGGTTTAAGTTGCAAGAAAGGTGCAGGGGTAAAAAAGGGATGGATAGGGAACTGTGCTGATGGACACCAGAGTAGCAGAAACCCTGTTTAAACCCTCTTTGGCTCATGGGCTTTAACAGGCCCAGCATGCTGGAACAAATGTTTTCTTCCAAATGCACACAGGCAGGTGCAATTCTTATTGCATTTGGCATGTTGAGAGAGCTTGGACCCCTATCCCAATGTAGCATCATTTATCCTAGGATGTGCCCCAAGAGCACCTGCTCCTATGTAGTAATATAATTCATCCCCTTCCTCCTCCACCACCTTTCTCTGTAGAAAATGGGAACATACATATCCCTGCTGTGACTCTTCTCACCAGGTTACCCCTCCCACAGGTCTACCTCTCATTTGTTTACCCCAATGACTTCACTCGGCTTACTCATATGGAGACAGAGAACAAGTGCTTCTACAGAGAGTCCCCGCTGTACCTGGAAAAGTAAGTGTGAAAGAGGAGGGTTATTTATCTAGTTATTATTGCAGTTAAGAGGAAACCAATCCAGTGTCTTATGTTGAGAGTGAATTGAGAGAACATCCTCTCCTGGCAAATACAGTGTAGGCATAACATTATAAAATATGAATGCAGCAAATACATATTTGGCCTGAGGTCCCCTGCTATTTGTGATGGCAGACAAGCTGAGGGCAAAGCTGACCTGCCATCACACGGGTCTTGTTATTTGGGGGATGGGATGCCAAGGCCCATTTTGCATACTCTATCAAGGAGCCACCCAAAGCAGAAGGATTAGGTCCCACATGGATGTCTTAGAGGGCATCCACACTAGAGAAATAATCCAGGTTGAAACTGGATTATTTGCATGGCTCCTTCCTATGGAATCCTGGGATTTGTAGTTTGGTGAGGCATCAGCACTCTTTGTCAGAGAAGGCTAAAGACCTTGTGAAACTACAAATCCCAGGATTCCATAGGAAGGAGCCGTGCAAATAATCCTGTTTCAAACTGGATTATTTGTGTCATGCAGATTCCCTCAATTGAACCATAGTAAAATTCCACTTGTAGTTCTGAGCCCCCTTTTCCAGACATTCATTCTTTTTCTAGCCATGTTTGCCCAGCTACCCTTGATCCTGGTGTTCTTCAGAAGACAACAAAGCCCAGTGGAAGTTTCAGCTTGGTAGCTGTTCAGAGCACACTGGCATTACAGCATCCTTGCAGGGCTGAGTTATTGCCTCTCCTCCTTTGCCCTGCTCCACATTGTAATGTCACATATTTCATCCACACTCATCCAGAGCCAAGTATGACTGAAGCAGAATTTGTGGCTTATTTTCAAAGATCATGTTCAGCAATATTCTCAATCTGTCAATATGTCTGCATGTGGATACATAGGTTCTGGCCCACAAAAGCTGATGCTGCCGACTTTCACTAGTCTTTAAGTTGCCACTGGACATTGCTGTTTTTACTATTACAGGCTACCTCATCTGAAATACGGCTCTGTGGAAAGTAGTCTGAATGTCTTCTATGCTCAGGCCACAGGAAGCCAGTTCTGTATATGTGTATTGGTTTTGCATCTGATATGTCGTCACTTGCCCCTCCAGATTTGGCTTTTACAAATACATGAAGATGGATGAAGAGGAGGAGGATCCACACCAGAGAGCCTTTCTCTTCCTGAATCCTGAGAGTAAGTGGTCTTGGGAAGATCTGGATTCCTCTAGTTGAGGATGTGGCGAGCCACTCAGATTTTGCCATTTTGTGAGCAGCCTTTCAACCCTATGTGGTTTTGACAGGCAGGTCTGTTATACCTTCTGTTTGTAGGGCTTCTGTTTCTAACCCTAAGAGGTTATGTCTCTGTTTTAGGGATTCAGTAACATATTGCTTGGTGAGGAATGGAGAATAACTGCAGGCAATTGGAAAAGATATAATGGGGGAAGAAACACACACACACACAGAGAGAGAGAACACCCAAAGCTTGCAGAACACCCAAAGAAGCTGCTGCCTCTGAATCAGTTCTTTACAGACTGGTGTCCTTCTTAAGTGCTCTCCCTTTTGGTACTGACAGTTCAGATTAACAAAGTATTTGTTATTCCCTGTGACTGAGCATTATTTGCATATTCAGAGCCCCATCTAGCTCGCTGAGACTCCCGCCCGCTCCATGCCGGGTCTTAGTGGTTGCTTTCTTCCCTCCCTCGCTGCCTGATCTCTTCTTAGCTGGCTGTTTGGAGGACTCGCGGGCGCGCTTGGGGACTCCGCTGGGGATCTCCTTGGGTCTGGGCCTCTTGAGTGGAGTTCGGGCCGGTGAGTCGGGCGGCATCTGGATCAGCCGCGATGGTGGGGGGAGGGGCATGTGGGGGGGAGAGTGGGCAGCGGGGGCGTACGCTGCAGGCCTGGGACCGATGCGGCATTGTATGGGAGCCAGTTCGATAGCCCTGTGAGGGGAAACAGCTGGGGGAGGAGCGGTGGCTGGGTTTGGTCCGCAATCGGGGGGCGGGCAAGCTGGGTGGCCGGCGGATGGAGTGTGCCCCTTGCCTGGGCTGTCTCTCCTGCTGTAGGGGTCGTAGTAGGAGTGGGTAGCCGGACTCCCATGACGGGCGAAGCCCCCCCCCCGCCATAGACCCGCCAAACTCAGCAGTGCGGGCTGTGCAAGCCCTGCCGCCAGGACGCCCAGAGCTTCCTTCGCTACCAGCTCTTTAACCCAAGCCGCTAAGTTTGCGGGAGGGTCTGGCGAGCTTGGCCCTGATCCCAGGGGTCCCACGTTACTCACGGTTGCCTCCGTCTGCAGTGCTGGAGGATCCGTGTCAGCCTCAGGAATGAGGGGCTTCCCTTCAACCCCTGTGTTCGAAATCACCTCCTCTGCTGAGGAGTTTGTACCATTGACTGCTTCCTGGCTGTTTCCCAGCACAATGGGCTGAGGTGCAGGCAGGGGATGTACATCAGTTGATGCGGGGGGCTTCTCCCCCCAGTGATCTACAGGATGCTCCTCATCTCTCCCCTGGAAAAGGACGTATCACAGGTAAGACCAACGTACCTTTCCCTGTGACTGAGCATTATTTGCATATTCAGAGCGCCAGACTCTGATTTCTGAATACATTTGCCTGGAGACTTCCTTTTCAGTTGCTTTTTTATTCCCCCACCAACTCCTGTTGGAAATTGTTTCTCAGTATACCTAGTGAAATAAATAAGACTTTGGGGAGGGGGGTGCCTGCCCCCCCCCAGTTTACATACATTGTTTGTTTGCCTGAGCAGAAGCATATCTGGTTTCTGCAACCCATTCTGTGGGACAATTCTTATATCGTCAGCAGTGTATTGATCTCTGCTCCTACCTGCAGCTCTGCCCCTTGGTTTCCAAATGTTCATCCAAATGCTTCTGCAGTACAAGAAGGCAAGTTGCCCAGAGCCATTTTTAATTTTTTTTTATCCTGAGAACAACCTTGTGATTACCTCAAAATGTAATCAATGCCTTTCCCACTCTAAATCTTGTGTGCAGTAGCAAGGATATTAGTCCTTCACCATTCCTTTGGCTTGTAGCCTTGGCTCTTCTCAGTAAATTTATGTAGGTTTGATAATTAGTATAGGGAGAAATTCTCCCTTGATTCCTGTAGCTGAAATTTATGAAGATCTAGGGCAGAGCTGTGCCACCCCAAATCCTAGTTCTGTCCCCAAGACACTCACATGGGATATTTTAAAATTAATTATGCAAGTCAGTACTGTGTGTAGTACATTTTTACATTTTGCATGAACTCAATTTGTTAGTGTATTCATTTATGATTCCACAGAATGTGCTGGACAGGGTAGATTAGAGGCTGTGCAAGAGCTGTAGGCTTGTGGAGGTCATTAGGGATTTGTAGATAAGGGTACATGACTAGAGGCTCTGCAGAAAGGAGAAGTAGCTATTCAAAACCACAGAAATGACTCCCCCACCCCCAAACACTAAAGCTATTCACAGATCTTGCCTGTGCATTTTCAGATATATTTGCAGAATCATAAGGTCTAGAAGCAGCAATACAAGTGGTGTAGGGTTACGGAAGATATGGCGTTAATAGGGTGAAATGTTGTTACAGAGGAAGACGAGATTGATATTTAAAGTCTATCTTGCCTTCCATTTGCTCTTTTACCCCCAAAAGAGCTGGAGAGCACACCAAACCATCCACTGAACCTTTCCCTGCTCTTCTGTAACACCAGGTTGATCAAAAATAAAACCCATATTGTCTATGACTTATTGATGGATGAAGAGGCTGACCTGGTGTGTTTTATGGAGACCTGCCTGGGTGTTGATAGTTTGGCTATTTGGGCTCAGGTCCTACCAGCCGGGTACTCCATTAAAGAGCAGATGAGGAGACGTGGGTGGGTAGGGAGAGGCTGTCGTGCATAAAAACAATCTTACTTTGACCAGGATACCTATCCGTGGAATGGACCATATCGAGTGTATTTACCTTAGCTTAAAGACAAGGGAAAGTTTGGGGATTCTGTTGGTATACCATCCACCCCGTTACTTAACAGACTCCCTAGCCGAGCTGACCCATCTGGTCTCAGAGTTGGTGCTGGAGTCGCCTAGGCTTTTAATCCTGGGAGACCTCAACATCCCCCTCGAGGCCAATTTAACAAACTTAAGAGGTGCAGCTCAGGATTTCATGGTTTCCATGACAAACATGGGTCTTTCCCAGATAGTCTTTGAGCCCACACATTGTGCAGGTCGTACGCTCGATGTGGTCTTTTGTACGGAACAGGTATATCTGTGGGTGGAGAGAGTTAATATCTCCGCATTGTCATGGATGGATCATTTCCTCGTCAAGCTTGGACTGAGGGCCACTATTCCCCCTGTCGGGGGTGGAGGACCTATTAAAATGGTCCGCCCTTGAAGGCTGATGGAACCCAGTACGTTCCAAGAAGCCCTAGAGGGTTTAATGGTTGGTAATGCCGGCAATACTGTTGAAGCCTTGGTTAATACCTGGAACAACGATCTTACCAGGGCTATAGACACTATCGCTCCCAAGTGTCCTTTCCAACCTGCTTCTAACCGCAACCCCTGGTATACTGAAGATCTCAGGAGAATGAAGTGGGCTGGACAATGATTTGAGTGCCACTGGAAAAAAAAACTCATCTCATATCTGACAAGACACATCATAGGAAATTTCTTAAATCCTATCGAGTGGCAATAGATGCAGCTAAGAAGTCATTTTATTCTGCATGTATTGCATCTGCAATACATTGGATGAGGGAAAACAGAATCAAGCTGAATCCTGATAAGACAGAGGTACTTGCTACTGGGACCTCTAACCCGGGAATGGAAATATGTCCACAGGTCCTGGATGGGGTACCACTTCCCCTGAAGGACTGTGTTCGCAGCTTGGGGGTGCTTCTTGACTTGTCTCTCCAGCTGACAGCCCAGATAGATATGACGGTCAGGAGTGCCTGTTATCAGCTTTGGCTGATACGTCAGCTGCAACCCTTTCTGGAACAGGGTAACCTAGAAACAGTAGTACACGTACTGGTAACCTCTTGGCTTGACTTCTGCAATGCGTTCTACATGGGGCTACCCTCGTGCCAAGTTTGGAAACTTCAATTGGTACAAAACATGGCAGCCAGGTTGGTCATAGGTACATCTAAAGCTGACCACATAACACCTGCCTTAAAATCCCTTCATTGGATGCCAATTACTTTCCAGGCAAGGTACAAGGTGTTGGTTATAACCTCTAAAACCCTACATGGCCTGGGTCCAGGCTACTTGCAGTAGCGCCTTCCGTCATATAATCCACCCCGCACACTTAGGTCCTCTGGGAAGAACCTGTTGCAGCCAAAAAAGACCAAATTGGCTGCGGTGACCCAGAGGACCTTTTGATCTGCCACTCCCAGGCTATGGAACGACCTGCCGGATGAGATCCGTCATATTACCACCCTCTCTCTCTGGCTTTTCTTCACAAACAAAGATTCAGGAAGGACTCATCCCATGCTTTCTGCAAGCGTACCGATGACCAAAAAGGCCAATCCAAGATAAACAAGTCCGGTTGCAGAAAGCACAGCAGAAGGTCTCCTTGGGTGATGTTTCCGGGTTGTGATTCTTTCTGCGTTGTCGTTTCTCTTCAAGACTTGTTCGGCGTGAGTTATCAAATAAGGCTGTAGCATTGTGGATAGTGCGTCTCCATGCCTCCCGATGTGAAGCCAGGGTGGACTATTGTTGGTGATCAATTTGGCCGAGCTTAAGATGTTGTTCAGGGAGTCGTATCACTTTTTTGGAGCGCCCCTCTTACGCTGACCCGTGGCGAGTTCACTGTAGAGTATTATTTTTGGGAGGCAATGGTCCTCCATCCTAGAAATGTGCCTTGCCCAGCGCAGCTGTGTTCTCAATATCATGGCTTCAATGCTGGTGATCCCTGCTTGCTCAAGGACAGCAACATTCGTCACATAGTCAGTCCAGTGTATATTTAGGATTGTGCATATACAGCGCCGATGAAAGTGTTTGAGGAGTCATAAGTGGTGGCAATAGGTGACCCATGTTTCAGACCCATAAAGGAGAATAGACAGTACGATGGCTCTATACACATTGATTTTTGTGCTTCGCCTCAGGTGTTTATTACTCCAGACTCTTTTGTAAAGTCTTCCAAATGCACTGTATGCCTTTGCTAATCTGTGATCGATCTCTTTGTCAATCTTGGCATCTGAGGAGATGATGCTTCCCAGGTAGGTGAACTGCTGAACGGACTTAAGCACAGATTTGCCAACGGCAATGTGGGGATGGTGGTGTTCGTCCTGTGGTTCAGGCTGGTAAAGAACTTCTGTTTTCTTCAGGTTGACTTCCAGCCCCAACAGCTCTGAAGCTGTTGAGAAGCAGGATGTTAGGCGCTGCAGAGCTGCTTCTGTGTGGGCAACAAGGGCAGCAGCATCGGCGAACAGCAGCTCATGAACTAGATAGTTTAGAGTCTTAGTGCGAGCCCTCAGACGGCTTAAGTTAATCAAGCTACCATCAGTACGGTAGCGTATATAGATGCCGTCTTCTTCTTCGAGATCTGCCGTAGCCCTTTGGAGCATCATGCTGAAGAAGATTGTAAATAAAGTTGGAGCAAGAACACAACCTTGCTTCACTCCATTAGTTATTAGAAAGGGCTCTGAAAAGCATTGCCATATCTGACTTGACCGCGCTGGCCCTCGTGTAGCAAGATAATCATTTTAAGGAATTTGGGGGGACATCTTAGTCTTTCTAGGATCTGCCACAGACCTT
Organism: Gambelia wislizenii; assembly: GCA_030847615.1. NCBI lineage: Eukaryota > Metazoa > Chordata > Lepidosauria > Squamata > Crotaphytidae > Gambelia > Gambelia wislizenii. Next base: position 345,881,599 of record JAUMIR010000001.1, read on the forward strand.
TTCTACTCACAGTGTCGAAGGCTTTGGTGAGGTCGACAAATGTTACAGAGAGACCCTTGTTCTACTCTCTACATTTCTCTTGCAGTTGTCTAAGGGCAAATACCATGTCTGTAGTACTCCTATTGGCTCTGAAACCACATTGGCTTTCAGGGAGAAGTTCTTCTGCAATAGCAGGAACTAATCTGTTCAGGAGTATCCTTGCAAGGATTTTTCCAGCAATAGGGAGCAGTGTTATGCCTCGATAGTTTGAGCAATCGGATTTTGCTCCTTTTTTCTTGTACAGGGTGATGATGACTGCATCTCGGAGATCTGGTGGCAGTTCCCCTTTTTCCCAGCAATTCACAAGGAGTTTGTGGAATTTATCGTGGAGTGCATGACCTCCATGTTTCCAAACTTCAGGTGGGATTCCATCATTCCCAGCTGCCTTGCCATTTTTCATCGGCCTAGAACCACCCTAGAAGCCTTTAAAAAGGCCGTTAAGACGGATCTTTTCCAGCAGGCCTTTCCAGATCAAAAAATGAAATAAAAATAAAACCAACAAATCTACCCACAATTTTATTGAATTTGTATTTGTACATTTTAATATATTCTGCTGTTTAATTTCTATTTTATTGCTTTTTGTTGTTTTTATGATTGGGGGAATGGATGGGATATGGAATTGTTTTTTAACTTTGAGCTTTTATTTTTATAATATCTTATTGTTATAATTATGTTGTACTCCACCTTGATTCCCTAGGGAAAAGGCAGAATAGAAATTATTATTATTATTATTAGAAGAAGAAGAATCTTTCTTTTTCTTTAAGGCTGAGTTCCTCAGAAATCTGGATTGTGCATAGAATTACTGAACGGAATCAGCCTGGCTTAATGGCTCAGTTTTTCAGTCACAGCAATGGCAGTTACTAATCCTAGTACACAGCAATACTAGTACTAATCCTAGAAACAGAGGTTTCGCCTACCAGTGCTTTATGCTCATTCTGTGTACCTTTCTCCTTTTTGTTTGAGGTTTCTTCAGACTTCTCTTTTAGCCCCACCTGCATCAAAGCTTCCTTTCTTGCACCTCTAGTCTCTTGGATTCAGCTCTGAACCTGGAGTCCCAGGTCTCAGCAGTGACCAGGAGTGCTTTTGCACAGTCAAAGCTAGTGCACCAACTGCACCCGTTCCTAGAGGAGACAGATCTGGCCATGGTGGTACATGCCTTGGTTACATCCCATTTGGATTACTGTAATGCACTCTATGTGGGGCTGCCTCTGAAAAGTGCTCAGAATCTTCAGCTGGCCCAAAGAGCAGCAGCCAGCTTGTTAACTGGGGCTGGCTACAGGGAGCACACAACTCCCTTGTTGCAACAGCTCCATTGGCTGCCGGTCTGTTTCCGGGCGCAATTCAAAGTGCTGCTGTTTACCTGTAAAGCCCTATATGGCCTGCGTCTAGATTATTTGAAGTCTGATAGCTCCCTGTATGAGCCCATTAGAGGCCATAGATCATCTGGAGAAGCCCCTTCTCTCTATCCTACCAGCATCTCAGGTTCGTTTGGTGGGAATGAGAGAGAGGGCCTTCTCAGTGGCTGCTCCTAGGCTATGGAACTCCCTCCCTAGAGAGGCCAGGATAGAACCGTCTGCTCTCCTTTTGGAAATAAGTAAAAACACTCTTGTGCCATGAGGCATTCACAATTTGATGGGAGCTGGGCTTCTACGTGCTGTGTGGTTTAGTTTTTAAGGTGTATAATATAGTTAATTTTTAAAAATATTTTTAATGTTTTTAAATGGTTTAACACACTATATTGTTTAATTTGTTTGTTATATTTCATATTTATATTTTTAATGTTTATGTATTGTTCTAAATTCATTGTTAGCTGCCTTGAGTCCTATATTGGGAGAAAGGTGGGATATAAATAAATAAATAAATAAGTAAGTAAGTAAATAGTCTCTAGAAAACACATGTGCATGCTGAATGACTTAGATGTCATCTGCTTTGTTAATTTATTGTTTTCTAGATTTTTTGGAAGAAGAGGAGGAAGGAGCTGACAGTCCTGAACCCACTGACCCACCCTCTGACGCCAAGGGGAAAAGCCCCAGTGTGTCGGATCCCCATGTGTCCCCTGGCATGAAGCAGAAGGAGAAGCCTCTAACTCCAAAGGATTATGGCAATGACATGGACTACTATCCCTTCCACCAAAAGCAAAATAGGCTTAATGAAGCCTTGACAGGACAGCCTGTCCCTGCAGATACAAACAGTGGCCCTAGTATGAGTCTTGTGACTCCTTCCAAGGTTTTCCAGGCATTTGAGAATAAAGCACTTCTTGGAGAGCAAGTGGTCATCCATGGCCGATCCCTTCACTGGGCACAGGAGGAAGAGAGGAGGAAGGAGGGCCAGATGGAGCTGCTGCCATCAAAGCGGGACAGTTCCCTCAGCCTCCAGCCACACTTGTCCATGCCTTTCTTTGGAAAGGCCAAGCAGAGCCTTAAGGAGGAGAAGCAGACCAAGAAGGAAGCTAAGAAACCCCCAGAGAAAGTGTATGTGACCAGGCTGCAGCCCAGCAAGAAGAAGTCCCCCTCTCAAAAGGATGTTTTCCGTGGAGTCTTCCTCTACCCCAAGCCACCAAGGAAGATGCACTCCAGGACCCCTCGGTGGCACCCCTCTCCCTTCAACAAGCTCAGTGTTGTCCCTGGCCACAGGACACCTTGGCTCACAGGCAATGCCTCCAGGGAAACAGAGCCTTCTAAACAGAAGGGTGAGCGGGCCAGGCGGAAATGGGAACAGCTGTACAATCGAGAGGCCCGCAAGGCTAGGAGTAAACAAAGGACCCACCCCAGCGTCTCAACCTTGCATGAGGAAGAGGTGCTTAGCAAAGAAACCTTTGAGGTTACCACCCCAGCAAGGACCACCCTTGATTACAATTCCTCAGAGGTGGTGGTGTCTGAAGGTGTGCGAGTAACATCCTTCCTGCAGATGTCAGAGATGACAGAATCTCAACAGGAGGAAGTCGAGGGCCTGGAGAAGGCCCAGGAGGAGGAGATTGAGGAAGAGCTATCTGACTACAGTTATGAGAACTCTGAGCTGCAGCAGAGCTGGCTAGAGGATTCCATCAATTGGCAAAGGACGTTCAGTGTCAGCCCCGTGGACTTTGAGTTGCTGCGCTCTGACTGGAATGACCTGCGATGCAATGTCTCAGGAAACCTGCAGCTGAGCGAAAGTGAGGTGGTGGATGTGGTGGCCCAGTATATGGAAAAACTCAATGAGAAGAATGGCGGGTAGGAAGAGGGAGTTGGAGGGGTGGTGTTATCTACGCTGGGGTAGGCAGCTTAGTTATCTCCAGCTGTTTTGGACTCTAGCATCCAGCCCGCATGGCTAGCAATTATGAGATCTGTACTCTAGCACCTCTTTAGGGAACCAGGTTGCCTACCCCAATGTACACATCAGACAGGGGATGGAATGAGAGACACTACACACACACAGAGAGAGAGAGAGAGACAGAGAGAGAGAGAGAGAGAGAGGAGTTGTGGGCATTTTGGTGAAAGCCTTCATTTGCTTTTGGGTAGCAGGGCACTTTCTCTAACCACAGTGAAGAATAAGTCAGCAAATTTATTAACTGAATTGAAACTGCCAGGGTAACTTCAGCCTGTCACTTTTAGAACAGGGGTACAACTCATGCCCCATGGGCCACATGCAGCACCAAGGACATTTTAGTGGCACCCAAAATCCCCAATAACTGTTTTATTGCAAAAAGGGGGGAAAAACCCTAAAATGTGTAGAGGGAGGGAAATGTACTTCCAGAAGTCTGAAGGGAGAGTGATTCTCCTCTGAAAAAAAGTATAGGTCTCTCCTGTCCCTTGCTTTTGGTGTGTTTTGTTTTATTTGTTTGTTTTTTGATGGGAGTGGGCATTCGTTTTTTCAAAACTGAAATTGACCTTTTGGTCCTCTTCAGTTTCACCAAGAAGGGCTGGTGCAGTGGGTCTTGGGACTGAAAAATGGCCTCTCTATTCTCTAGAGATGTCTGTTCCTGCTTTAGAATCCAGGTGGTAACTGTCTTGGGGTAGAATTCAAAGACATGGCTGTGTTAGTCTGGAATATCAGTAAGCAAGGGGATCTTGTAGCATCTTTGGGACTAACCAAGAGAAAGAAATTGTAGCATAAGCTTTCATAGACTTGGTCTACTTCCTTATGGATTCCTCTGTGCATCTGAGGAAGTAAACCAATTGCAGCTTATGCTACAATTACTTTCTCTTAGTCTCAAAGGTGCTACAAGATCCCCTTGCTTATTGTTTTGGGATAATTACCACAAAAAGGTAATATTTATGGTAGTTTTTACAGAAGGATTTAAAGAACTCATTGAAAGTCATTCTAAAGAAACAAATAATTTTACTACTACCACCATCCCAATAAAAACCCAAAATACTTACAGCAAGTCCCCTGGTTTTATTTAACCAGAGCAAGAACTTTCTTATCTACTAGCAGATCTTTATCAATCTCACTTCTGACAAGCTTAAACCCTTGTTCCTCTTACCTTTAAGAGGCAAACCAAGGCCAGCTGGTTTGAGAAATCTTCCACCTTCCCCTATTTTTGGGACTCCCTAAGGATATCCCCTATGTGTGAGACCTTGCAGTCAGGTAGTTGTGTAATTCCTGCTTTCATAGACCACCTGTCTGCCCAACTCTTAAAGTTAGATGTGTTGGGAGAAGACCTGCCCAAGAAAGTCACTGTATACTATCAAGCTGCTGAAGTGTATTCTATGTACATATTTCAATTTATTCCTAGAGAGTCTAAACAAAATGTAGGGTTTCTGAAGTAGAGAGAGAGAGAGAGAGACCATAGCTCAGTGACTGAGCACATAGTTTCCACACCTAAGATCCCAGGTTCAATACTTGTTGTTTCCAGTTAAAAGCATCAGGTGCTGAGTGATGTGAAAGATTTTTTCTCCTCAAGATGCTGGGGAGCTGCAGTCAGTCAGACTAGACAGGACAGGGCTAATAATCTGACCTTGTAAAAGTTATTTTCTTATGAAAGAGGGATTTTGGTCTAGCCCTGGACCAGAACTTTGAAAAGGGGGATTTTTTTGCACTTGAACTCCCAGAATCCCCAACCCAGCATGGTCATTGAGAGTTGTAGTTCTCCAAAAGTAACTTTTCCAAGCTCTAAGACAGCATCAGCTTTATCTTCTCCCACCCATAGAATTTATACCCTCTTGCGGATCATCAATGTGGAGAAAAGGAGAGATACAGCCCGGGGCAACCGTTACCTGATGGAGCTGGAGCTGATGGAGAGAGGTCAGCGGACTGTGAGACTCTCAGAGTACATCTATGTCCTGCTCCACCAGGGCAAGTCAGAGGACAGCACTGAAGTCAACCCCAAGGGCCCTGCCACTGCCTCTACTGAATCTCAGCCACCACCTAGTGCCTGGAGCCTGCTGTATGGGAAGCCCATCCTATGCCGACCTCTGAAGCTTAGCTGGAGGCATGATGTTATGGTGCATTTTGTGGTACCAGGTGAGAGATGGTCCTCTGTGTCCCAGGAGTAGATGATTCTTTTCCTAGGAAAGAAGTGTTTTTTCAGAAGGCAGGGGGATCAAATCACACCAAAGCTGCAGGCCAACAAGTGTGAGTTTTTTTAAGAGACCTGGGGCCCTTAGCACTACACAATTATAGTGCTATAATTCTACTTCAACTGCCATGGCATCATCCCATGGAATACTGGGATTTGCAGTTTAGGGAGGGGCATTTAGAATTCCCAGCCAGAGAGCTCTTCTTGGGCCTTTGACCAAACTGCAAGTCCCAGGATTCCATAGGATGCAGCCATGGCAATTAGTGGAATCATAGTGCTGTAGTTGCATAGTGTGAAAAGGCCCCTGAGTGGAGATCAGAAGATGCTTCATTCCATCTGGCACACATGTGTTCCTTCAGTTTTATGCTTGCCTCTGGTCAAAGAGGTTTTTCAGGTTTTCATAACAATACAAAACAATACAAAACTCATACAAAAAACCTGCAGAACTCATTTACAGAAAATGGGATGAGTGTACATGCCACAGTCAACAATTCTTTCATACTGCCTTTGAAATGGGAAAAAAGAGTGCATCTGTCTCCATCCCAAGAAGGGGTGTGATTGAGACTTTGGCCCAGTTCAGATGTTATCCAAGTGACATCTGCTTCCTTTGGCATTTTGTGAACATTTGAAATTAGAACAATTACCTGGGAAGGCACTACGTCCATTCTCCAGTTAGGAAACCATAGCAGGCTGGAACTTGTGAGGGACTTAAGATCAGACCTTCCCACAAGATTTCTTAATTCTGTATGTTTTCAGAGGAATGTGGAATGTAGGCATATGGGATTGTGTCTACTGCTAGGAAATTTCTCCCAAGTACAAGACTAGGGAGAAGACATGGTATGGGGCTGCTGAGTAAAAGTCATTGTTTGAGGAAAGCAGCTATATATACCCTGCAGAGGTGTTGGGGGGTGGCAAAAAGCCATGTTGTGAGTGTGTGCACGAGTATGTTTTCCATGACTTAAATTAGTTACAGAAATGTGCATCTTTCTGCACATACAAAAACTATATTCTGTGGTGAGACTTGTGGAAGAGCCAAGATCAATAGGTGATAAGAAATGAAACTGGTGCTTAACTGTGTGTTTGTATCCTCTTTACTATATAATCATTCCCTCCTTCTGCTGGTTGAATGCTGAATTGCCACAGTCTGAATATTACTTCACTGCCATAGCTGATATGTGTGCATATATATCCTTATCAGCCTTTTTATGGTGGAGGTACTTCCCTATACATGATGTACTGAATGTGGATGTTGAAATGTTAAATTCTTGTAGTGAAGAACCAAGCACGCTGGGTACAGCAGTTCATCTCAGACATGTCCAACCTATACTTGAACACCAAGGATGCCAACTTCAACGTTATTCTGGTGGATTTTGATAGTGATGACATGGATGTAGAGAAGGCCCTTCAGGAGGCTCACCTACCCAGGTAACATCAAGCAACACTGGAAGCTCTAGAATCCTTTTCACTAGTTCCTCTTCTTAGGTTCCTCTCTTTTTTTGATAAAGTTACCAGCTTGGTAGACGAAGGGAATGCTGTGGACATCGCATACCTTGATTTCAGTAAGGCCTTTGACAAGGTTCCCCATGATATTCTTGCAAACAAGCTTGTAAAATGTGGGCTAGACAAGTTAACTGTTCAATGGATTTGTAATTGGTTGACTGGCCGAACCCAAAGGGTGCTCAGCAGTGGCTCCTTTTCATCTTGGAAAGATGTAACCAGTGGGGTGCCACAGGGTTCTGTCCTGGGCCCAGTGCTATTCAACATCTTTATCAATGACTTGGATGAGGGAATTAGGGGCATACTTATTAAATTTGCAGATGACACCAAATTGGGAGGAGTAGCTAATACCCTAGAGGACAGGATCAAAATTCAGAATGACCTGGATAGACTGGAGAGCTGGGCCAAAGCTAACAAAATGAAATTCAATACGGAGAAATGTAAAGTACTGCACTTAGGGCGGAAAAATGAAATGCATAAATATAGGATGGGAGAGACCTGGCTGAATGAGACTATGTGCGAAAGGGATCTAGGAATCCTAGTAGACCACATGTTGAACATGAGCCAACAGTGTGATACGGCAGCTAAAAAGGCCAATGCGATTTTGGGCTGTATCAATAGAAGTATAGTGTCTAGATCAAGGGAAGTAATAGTGCCACTCTATTCTGCCTTGGTCAGACCTCACTTAGAATACTGTGTCCAGTTCTGGGCACCACAATTCAGAAAGGATATTGACAAATTGGAGCGTGTCCAGAGAAGGGCAACTAAAATGGTGAAAGGTCTGGAAATGATGCCTTATGAGGAGAGACTTAGGGAGCTGGGTATGTTTAGCCTGGAAAAAAGACGGTTAAGAGGTGATATGATAGCCCTGTTTAAGTATTTGAAGGGATGTCACGCTGAGGATGGAGCAAGCTTGTTTTCTGCTGCTCCAGAGACTGGAACACGGCGCAATGGGTGCAAGCTCCAGGAACAGAGATTCCACCTCAACATGAGGAGGAACTTTTTGACAGTAAGAGCTGTTCGGCAGTGGAACACACTCCCTCGGAGCGTGGTGGGGTCTCCTTCCTTGGAGGTCTTTAAACAGAGGCTGGATGGCCATCTGTTGGGGATGCTTTGATCAAGATTTCCTGCGTGGCAGGGGGTTTGGACTGGATGGCCCTCGTGGTCTCTTCCAACTCTGCAATTCTATGATTCTATGATTCTAGGTCTCACAGGTCAGCCTCAAAACTATCCAGCTGTCTGCTTTCTGATTGGTGGTTCTGTCTAAACACACTTCTTTGCCTTGTACGGTGGATACAGCTGGCCGCGAGGGAGATGAGTAAGGCTGTTTAAATAAAATCTAATTTCCTCTCCAGACTTCACAGCATCATGCATGATTAGCTTGGGTTTTTTTCAACGATGTGTGAGAAATATGGCATGAATACCAAAAGGTAACCAGAATTGCCCTAGCATATGTGTGTATGAAAGAGGAATAGAGAATAGGACAGCTCCTGCTGAAATTAGATTCCCTGTTAAAACATGAAGAGAGAGAAAGAAAGGATTTGTGCCTAGCTACAGCCATCTCTATAAAATCTATGTTTTGATGATATCTTTGCTTTATGAGCTGTTGCCAAATACCAAGCTGATTTCATCTGCAAATAGCATTCTTATAGCTACGTGTTTTAATCAGTTTAATTGGTAAAAGATTAAGCTGCAACCCTAAATACACTCACTAGATTTACTGAAAACAGTAGAATTTACTGCTCAGCCTGCTCAGGATTGTGCTTCCTTTGTGTATAGCTTCCCCTTCCAGAAGGGGGTAGAAGGGGGTGGGGGAAAATGTCACCCCTGAGTTGTTTTTGAGGTTCACTGGACCCCCCCCCATCTACACACCCTCCCCCTCCAATTTTTTTTAAATGGTTCAAAATGGTCCAACAAACCACCCCCCAGGGGGAATTTTGCAACATTTTGTCTCCTACACACTGTTTGGGGTCTAGGGGAAGCCTTTTTAAAAATAAGTAGTCAACTAGTTCACTTCCTTTTTCTTTTTAACACAAGGCCTCTCCTGGAGCAAAAACTGGGTGTGCCAAAATTGCCCTAAAATTTTTAAACTGTAATTTTTCTTTGAAGTTTTTAAAAAATTCAGGAGAGGCACAGCAGGAGGTTGCTGCAGCCCTCTAAGGTCCCATTGTTAGTACGCCCTACTACCTCATCCCCACAGTACCTCATAATTGGAAATATTGGACACTTTTTGGGGTCAGGTTGGCTGGAGCAAACCAAAGGTCAGTTGGAGGTCACAATGACCTGGGATGTGTCTCAGAAATATAATGGCAAGAAAGCCCAAATTAGGATTGTGCCAAAGCCCCTTAGTAAACACAGTTGTTAAGGGAGGTATGTACTAATCCTTTCTTCCAGTCCTGGGCATCTCAGCAATAATTCAGTCAAGCATTAAGCGATCATTCCTTAAACTATTCCTACGGAAATCTTTCCTATACTTCCTGCTGTCCAACCTTGTGAGGTTGTCACAAACCCAATTTCTATCTCCCAGCAATAAAAGCAATCAGTTGAGTTTCAGTTCCCTTTGTCTATCCCGTGGGAAAGCCACCCAGGCTTTGTCATAACGAGAGTACCCCTTCAGGATATGAAATAGGGTATAAATATCAGCCCCCCAGCAGTAGTAAGGTGTGCCACAGTGGACGAATCCAACCACCCTCTTTTTTGGTGTGCCCTGGATTGGAACCTCCTGTGCCACCCTCAGATGCCTGTCTGAGTATCTTCACTGCAAGAAACTTTTTTCTCCAAGACTGGTAGCTATCACCCTATATTCCTGAATCTCTCCCTCTGTCTAATCTTTCTGTCTTACTCTGCTATAGCCTTGTATGGTTCTTAGGCATGTGTGTTGTTTATGTGAGTTCACTTTGTGTTATTTCCAATAAAAATACTTTATTTCACTTTTACTGGAGTGCTCTCTACAGTTAATACTGGGATACATAGGTGAAAAGAATCCCTGAAGTTACCCTCCTCTTGCAGGCTTCCATTTGAGCTAATAATTCCCCCAGATAATAGTATAGATTTTGGCATCACGGGTGGGGCTCTTAAGTTCTTCCCACCTCTTAGGGTAACACCATGGGAACCAATGTATCCCCCAACCCCTGATAGTTGTCCATCCCTGCTTTCAGTGAAAACACTCCAGAGCAACTTATCTAAGATTCATTTGTTTCTTCAAAACAAAGCTCAGACCAGACACTATCCTCAATATAAGCAGCAAGGAATAATATACTATTACCCATATTTTATCCAAATATACATACACTTAATCCCTTTTCCAGCACCCATGTGGACAATACTGTTGAAGGAAACAAGCCACCCCAGAGCCAGCAGAAGCCAAGAGAATAATAGACAAAGCCTATTTCATAAAGCCATATTAGAAGAGCCCTCTTACCTCAGGTTAATACAGAGTGGAAAAAAGGAGATGATATTAGCTTGATGGTAAATAGGCAATGCCTCCAGCAGTACTTGTAATTTTATAGCTTGCCACTCATTATGTTTGATGTTCCCTGCAGACCTACTCAGAAGTCAGCTCATCTCATAAGGTGTGGGATAGCAAACAAACAGACAAATGGGGCAGGGAAGATAGCACTATCCCCTTTCCCTGCTCCTTGATCACCATGCTACCTAATGACAGTCCCTGCAAACAGGCTTATGATCTGAAAGGGATGATGTGAAATGAGAAAGGGATGAAGTGCAGAAAGTGAAATTGTGAACAACTAGCTGGAATGTAAATTTTATTTATTTATTTATTTATTTAGAGCATTTATACCCCACTCTTCAGCCACAAAGGCTCTCAGAGTGGCTTACAAATTGTTAATTTAACAGTTCAAGATTCAGAAGTGGCTCAGGGAGAAGAATCCAAATGCATCTGGCCTCCCACAGAGCTGATGGCATGGCCTATCATAGGCCTAAGATTCCATACATGTTTCCTTGGAAGCGATCCAACAATTTCAGTGGGACTTAGTCCCTGTTAAATACTCAGCCTCACTTGATTAGTCACTGAGAGCCCATTTTAATTGGTAAGGGTCTGAGATGAGGCCCAGTTAATTTTCTCAGTCTCTTTGGTTCAGGTATGTTGCTGAAATAGGGAATGAACAAATACACATTAATGATATGGCCTTCTAAAAACAAGAAATACTTTAAATTTACTAATTTCAAGTTATCTCAGCCTCTCTCTCTTTTTTAAAAGGATCTATATGTGGTTGAAGTAGTATGTGAATTTATTTTAATGTATTTGATTACTGGTCTTAAGAAGCAGATAGTTAAATCAACTAAAAATTCTTCAGTTGGGGAACAGCTCTTATTCATCCTGGGCTCTTTACCCTACCTTAATTATAAGACATAGAACATGAGAAAACTGCTTTATACTGAGTCAAACCACTGGTCCCTCAGTTGTCAACAATGACTGGCAGCAGTTCTCTGAGTTTTCAGGCAGGATTCTTCCTAGCCCTATCTAGAAATTCCCATCATGGAAACCCAACATATAAATGAATGTTCTGCTTCAGCTAATACACCTTCACCTACCTGGAAGGATGCAGTGGTTAGAGGATCTTGCAGCCACATGATGCTTTGTTCTCCACCAGGCCTTCCCTCCCCATTATATCTCTGTATACTTCATTCCCATCAGTTGTAGTTAATGCACATCTTCTTGCCAGGTACCAATACTTGAAGCGCACCGGAAACTTTGAGCGTTCTGCTGGACTGCAGGCTGGAGTGGACTCCATAGAGGTGAGGACTGAGAGGAAGGGAATGAGTCTCTTCCTAGAACATGTAAGTGTCTGGTTTGCCACACAGTCAATGGCCACTCTGATGTTGTTGCTCTTTGGTCTTTCAGGATGGCAGCAGCATTGTGTTCCTGTGCGACCTGCACATCCACTTCCCCCTCAACATTCTAGACAGTATCCGGAAGCACTGCGTGGAGGGGAAGCTGGCCTATGCACCCATTGTCATGAGGCTAGGCTGCGGGAGCTCCCCACAAGAACCCAATGGTGAGCTGGAGGAAGCCAGACTGAATTCATGAGACAGCATGATAGATGGATTCCTTTCACTGTCAGCTAGCATTATGCAACTGAAACGAGAAACCTGCCGATTCAGCCATTGTGCCCTGATTCCCATCTTGCTCTCTTAGTGGAGGCCTCCAGCCTTCATTCTTATGAGCACAGATCATTTTATTTAGAAGGGGAAAATTGCTTTAAAACGTCACTTTCTTTTCCCTGGGAAAGTAGCACAGCTCACTGCTCTTATGTGAGAGCAGAACTAATACACAGGATGTCTTCCAGATCTTTTCAAGAGGCTGCTTTATAAGCTAAACTTCCACACAAGCTTGACACAGCCCCTGTCACAAAGGTATTGTATACCCACAATCCAGTAGAGAAAGGCCAAACGGTTTGCCTGAGGGCTGGTACAGCAAGTTCAGAATAAAACCCAGGAGTCTTGGCTTAGGCTTTCCTGCTGGGAAGCCTGACTTTGCTGCTCTTATCTAAATGATTTTGACTTGAAAAGCCCTGAATGGTAAGGCTGCCAAGTTAAGGAGAATTTGTGTGTGGATGTTTTAGAAGAAAGCTGTAGGGAAAAGTAAGAGTAAGAAAGAGAGGGTGCATACATGCACATTAAGACCAGTATTTTTAATAGTAAGTGTTGTTATGAATTGCTGATTGTGACATTAATGGAACTATATACTTTTCTCTAAAGTCTTTGAGGTATCGGAGTTTCATGCACTAGCCGTTCCTTTTCTGCATTCTCCATTCTGTCATAAAACTATTTCATATTTTTGACCACTGTTGAAAATGTGACATGGAGTCTCATTTGGAACTGATTGGGATGGGTGGGAAGTGGAATTAATGCATGTATTAGGGTGTTTGAGTATCCAGAACATTTTTTTCCTGAAAACAGTTCCCTCCTGATTCTCATCTTCTTTTCCTTCAAGGGAGAGAAGTAATTAAGAATTGTCGTGCCCCTCTTTTAAGCTATCAGCCAGGGGGAGGAAGCCTTCCTGATTGTGAGGTTCACTGTTGAAGGTGGAGAGATCATCTCTGCTTCTCACACACACACACACACCACCAGACTGTGTTCTGGTAAGGCTATTTAAGCAGTGGTTTATTAAAGGTATTCCATCTCCTTCCAGTGTATCTGGCAGAGTGGACCTAATCCACTTAGGTGCTGTTGGCTTGGGACATGTTATATGGGTAACATAGGTTTAAGGGGATTTGAGAATGGAAAATCATTTCTTTCGCACTACTGGGAGGTGCCTTACATTAGAGCTATTGCTGTTTTGCCCTTCAAGAAAAAAAAGTATGTGCTTTATAAAAAGCTGGATGCAGTGACATTTCGCTTTGTATATTGTTTTTCCAGTTGCTCAGTTTACAACCAATGATAAAAATATTTTTTAAAAAACATCAAAAAATTGTGGAAATCAAAATAGTATTCATTTTCTTGTTCTGGAGAATTTAATTCTTTTTCATCTAGAAGTGGGGAGAAACCCCAAGAGGTATGCACGTCCTATACTAGGGATGTAATTGCTTGCTCATTTTCATGTAGCACAAAACTTTTTACCTCCCCTGCAAGAAAGGTCATATATTTTCTGTCAGTCTTAGAGAAAGGTTTTGCATTTGCAGTAATGGTTTTTGCACAAATTCCATAAATTGTCCAATTTCTTGTTGCATGAAATTCCTTTTTGCATGAAAATTTAAAAATTAGAAATCATCCAATGGATTGTTTCCATATTTTTTTATCAATCATCCACTTCTTCTATAATTGCTGAGAAATTTTGTGAATGTTCTTGTGCTTCTTATGTTCAGTCATGCCACTAGTGAATCAGCCTCACTTTTATCTACACTGACTGGCAGCTGCTCTATAGTGTTTCAGAAAGAGGGGTACAGAAGCAGTGGTATGTGGGCCTGACAAGATGACTCGGGAGGTGTGTTGTCTCCCTGGGGCAAAGATCTGTGATGTGACCGAGAGGCTGACAAGACTCGTCAAGCCTACGGATCATTACCCCTTCCTTTTGGTCTATGTGGGAACCAATGATACTGCAAGGCACAGCTTTCCCAAGATCAGAAGAGATTATGAGGCCCTGGGGAGGAAGCTGAAAGAAATGAACGCACAGGTGGTCATCTCGTCTCTTCTGCCAGTTGAAGGGCATGGTCCAAGAAGGGAGAGGAAAATAGCCGACGTAAACAACTGGCTCCGTAGATGGTGTCGCCGAGAACAAATTGGATTCTTGGATCATGGACTGCGCTTCCATGCGGGGGGACTTCTGGCAAGAGATGGGGTGCATCTTACAACAGTTGGAAGAAACATTTTTGCCAACAGTCTCAAGAATTTGATCAGGAGGGCTTTAAACTGAGTCAAATGGGGGAGGGAGACAGTATTCTGGAAGGCAAAAGGGCTGGAGAAAATAGTCAAACTGTCATAGAGGGAACAAGGCAAACAGCGCAAGGACCCAACAGTGGGAGGCAAAAAAACTTGCACAGGGAGCAAGTAAAGGGAACACATGGTCTCAGATGTCTCTACACTAATGCACAGAGCATGGGAAATAAGCAAGACGAACTTGAACTCCTTGCACTACAAAACAAATATGATATAATAGGTGTTACTGAAACCTGGTGGGACAAGTCTCATGATTGGAATGTAGGAATAGAGGGGTATAACCTTTATAGGAGAAACAGGCCAAACAGGAAAGGAGGAGGAATAGCATTATATGTCAGGGATATTTACACCAGTGAAGTGATCCATGACATCAATACTGGAAGCCAGGTGGAGAGCATCTGGATAAAAATTAAAGGGGAGGGAAACAACAGGGATGTTATTGTGGGACTCTACTACAGACCCCCAAATCAGACGGAGGAATTGGATGCTGCCTTTCTAGAACAGATGAACATACATGCAGAAAGGAGAGATGTAGTAGTGATGGGTGACTTCAACTATCCTGATATTTGCTGGCAATCTAACTCAGCCAAAACTACAAGGTCTAGCAAATTCCTTACATGCCTGGAAGACAATTTCATGGTCCAAAAGGTGGAAGAGGCAACAAGGGGGTCAGCTATTTTAGATCTGATCCTAACCAACAGAGACGACCTTGTTAATGGGGTGCAAGTGGTGGGATCCTTAGGTGAGAGTGATCATGTTCTCCTGGAGTTTGTTATAGAATGGAAAGGAGAAGCCAGGCATAGTCAGACACGCATTCTTGACTTTAGGAGAGCTGATTTCAATAAACTCAGGGAAATACTGGGGATGATCCCATGGTCAAGAATACTAAAAGAGAAGGGACCTCAAGACGGATGGGACTTTCTCAAAAGGGAGATACTGAAGGCACAATTTCAAACAGTACCATTGAGGAAGAAAAATGGGAGGTGTCTCCAGAAACCAGGATGGATGACTAAAGAAATTTCAATGGAGCTAAGTTTTAAACGGAACATGTATAGGAAATGGAAAAGGGGGGAAATCACCAAAGAAGAATTCAAACAGATAGCGAACACGTGTAGGAGTAAAGTCAGAAAAGCTAAAGCGCAGAATGAGCTCAGGCTTGCTAGGGAGGTTAAGAACAATAAAAAGGGTTTTTTTGGGTATGTCTGCAGCAAAAGGAGGAAGAAGGAAATGATAGGGCCGCTACGTGGAGAAGATGGCAAAATGCTAACAGGGGACAGAGAAAAGGCAGAATTACTCAACACCTTCTTTGCCTCAGTGTTTTCAGAAAAGGAAAAGGAGGACCAACCTGAGGAGAATGGAACAGAGGACACAATAGGGGAAATCCAGCTCAAAATAAGTAAAGAGGTAGTACAGGAATACCTTCTTAATCTAAATGAATTTAAATCTCCAGGACCAGATGAACTACATCCAAGAGTATTAAAAGAGCTGGCAAATATAATCTCAGCGCCATTGGCAATAATATTTGAGAACTCCTGGAGAACAGGAGAAGTCCCAGCAGACTGGAGGAGGGCAAACGTTGTTCCCATCTTCAAAAAGGGGAAAAAAGAGGATCCCAACAACTATCGTCCAGTTAGTCTGACATCAATACCAGAGAAGATTCTAGAACAGATCATTAAACAGAGAGTCTGTGAACATTTAGAAGGCAATGCCATAATCACAAAAAGTCAGCATGGGTTTCAGAGAAACAAGTCATGCCAGACTAATCTGATCTCTTTTTTTGATAAAGTTACCAGCTTGGTAGATGAAGGGAATGCTGTGGACATTGCATACCTTGATTTCAGTAAGGCCTTTGACAAGGTTCCCCATGACATTCTTGCAAACAAGCTTGTAGAATGTGGGCTAGACAAGTTAACTGTTCAATGGATTTGTAATTGGTTGACCGGCCGAACCCAAAGGGTGCTCAGCAGTGGCTCCTCTTCGTCTTGGAAAGAGGTGACCAGTGGGGTGCCACAGGGTTCTGTCCTGGGCCCAGTGCTATTCAACATCTTTATCAATGACTTAGATGAGGGAATTAGGGGCATACTTATCAAATTTGCAGATGACACCAAATTGGGAGGAGTAGCTAATACCCTAGAGGACAGGATCAAAATTCAGAATGACCTGGATAGACTGGAGAGCTGGGCCAAAGCTAACAAAATGAAATTCAATACGGAGAAATGTAAAGTACTGCATTTAGGGCGGAAAAATGAAATGCATAAATATAGGATGGGAGAGACCTGGCTGAATGAGACTACATGCGAAAGGGATCTAGGAGTCCTAGTAGACCACAAGTTGAACATGAGCCAACAGTGTGATGCGGCAGCTAAAAAGGCCAATGCAATTTTGGGCTGTATCAATAGAAGTATAGTGTCTAGATCAAGGGAAGTAATAGTGCCACTCTATTCTGCCTTGGTCAGACCTCACTTAGAATACTGTGTCCAGTTCTGGGCACCACAATTCAGAAAGGATATTGACAAATTGGAGCGTGTCCAGAGAAGGGCAACTAAAATGGTGAAAGGTCTGGAAACGATGCCTTATGAGGAGAGACTTAGGGAGCTGGGTATGTTTAGCCTGGAAAAAAGACGGTTTAGAGGCGATATGATAGCCCTGTTTAAGTATTTGAAGGGATGTCACGCTGAGGATGGAGCAGGCTTGTTTTCTGCTGCTCCAGAGACTGGAACACGGAGCAATGGATGCAAGCTCCAGGAACAGAGATTCCACCTCAACATGAGGAGGAACTTTTTGACAGTAAGAGCTGTTCGGCAGTGGAACACACTCCCTCGGAGCGTGGTGGGGTCTCCTTCCTTGGAGGTCTTTAAACAGAGGCTGGATGGCCATCTGTTGGGGATGCTTTGATCAAGATTTCCTGCGTGGCAGGGGGGTTGGACTGGATGGCCCTCGTGGTCTCTTCCAACTCTGCAATTCTATGATTCTATGATTCTACCAGGAACTGAACCTAAAAGAGTTTTTTTAGACAGGGGTCTGTTTGCCCTGCCACTGAAATGATGCCCTTTCACACGGCTACCTCTGGTATTGGCATGCAGTCTAAGTACTGGCCAGGTCTGGTCGTGTTTAATTTCCAAGACTGGGTGTGTTTACTGCCATGATCTAGAGGGCTCTTAGCAAAGGGTCATGACTGTTTCCATCTTGCTTTATTGAGAAGGACTTCCCAAGGGTATTTGCTGGACCGTCGTTGTAGATGGGAGTCCTGGATTAGGAGGAACCTTGCTCTAAATCTCAGAGAAAACTACTTTTGTTCTTATGAGAGGGTTTGACTACAAAAAGCAATCTATAAATATTTAGAGTAAATAAAATGTATGGATTTCATCAGAGCCTGGGAAAGTTACTTTTTTTTACTCTATCTCATGGAGTCCTGAAGCCAGCATGGTCAGATGCATAGCATAGAAATTGGAGTCCAAACAAATGACTTTTCCAAGCTCCGATTTAATTGTTTTAGGTTCCTATTGATGTTCCCCTGTTGTTATGTGCTTGTTTTATGCTGATACTTAGTCTCCAAAATATTAGGGAGAGGCTTGAAATAGAGGGTACAGTACATATTTGCAGGCTTAACTTTTGCAGATTTGATTATTCATGGATTATTTTGCTGCTGCCTCTGCCTCTGCCAGCCTCATGAGACTGAGAGAGACTGCAAATGTGTGGCGAGGCTTGCAAATCTCTAATAAAATGGTGTAGGGCAGCAATGGAGGCGGCAGCAAGCACCGCCAGCCACCCACTTCTGCCTTGCAAAGGAACCCTGCCACCTTGAAGGCTTCCATGGTGGGTTGAATCTGTGGATGATACTTTTTGTTTGTGTTAAATATGGCGGGGGGGGGGCTAGAGATTTTCACAGGTTTTCCACTTTCATAGGGGTCCTGCACCCCTAACCTCAGGGAATGTGGAGGGCCAACTGTATTACAAAGCAATGCACTCCCTCTAATTTCCAACTTCCTTACTGTCTGGAATTGGTAAATTCACATAAATTGGTTTCCCAAATCCAACATCATGTTAGCACCTTGTGCACTGGTGGGAGAGCTTCAGAAGCCCACTACTAAATTACTGTGAATGAGAACACACACACTACAAGATTGAACTCATTCATGTGCCCACAGGGGAACGAGGGGAGTAATTATGTAGCCCAATGCTGCTAGTTCAGTAATGGGGAACTATTTTATTTTGAGGAGTAAGGGAGACAAAGTGGGGTAGAGAGTGAGTTTGGTGTAAAGTTCTGTGCAAGTCGAAAGCGTGCATAGTCTTGCATGCTATAAGAAGCCCTACTTGGAGGTGTACACATGGGTTAAATCACATGAGGAAGGGAGTATGCTGTCCTGGAAAATGAGAGTGCTGGCTCAGTTCAAGCCCTCCTCTTCAAGAGAAACACTGCCTTTTCATGAGATTAAAGTGATGATGAAGGGGACAGGGCCAGCACGCTCTTTTCCTCATCTATTGGTTTAAACCCCCTTTGTATGCCTGAATAGTGTTATCTATTATTATTTTTTAGTCTGTGTGAGATAATATTATTTGCAACCAGCACAATGGCTTCTGTGGGTAGCAAAATGAATTGCATACCAGGACTGTCTGGATTCTGAATTTTAGCCTTGCAGCTGTTGTCAAAATCAGGGAATAACTTCTTGTTTATTTTTTTCCTTAGGCTACTGGGAAGTGAATGGTTTTGGCCTCTTTGGGATATACAAGTCAGACTTCGATCGCATTGGGGGGATGAATACAGAAGAGTTCCGGGACCGTTGGGGTGGGGAGGACTGGGAGCTTTTGGACAGGTAAGCATACTGTCTATGGGAGTGGTTGGCAAATGCATGGGGGCCAGGGACTGGTTCCCTCCCCAGGCCCCCCAAGAGACTGCATCCCTCACAGCAACCCCAAATGCCTCCATTTTCCTCAGCAGTCCCTCTCAAATGGGAACAGGAAGTGATGTCACATCACATTATCCCCATTTTCTAAAGGACTGCAAAAGAAAATTCAGGTATTGGGAAGTTGTACAGTGTTCTGGGGTGCATGTGGGGGTGGGATGGGGTATTTTTGCATTGGTGAACTTTTTGCAAAGAGCAAAAATTGCCCAGAAATTGTGTCATTTTTTTTAAATGGGTGGGGCTTTGGGGAACTTGTAGGGTGCTTCAGCTGTCATCCAAATGGGGTCCGGGGCTGCATGCAGGCCACAATTTGCCCACCCCTAGTCTGTGATGATTAAACTTCACAAATCCTTTCCTGCTTAGGTCCAGGGTGTAGGAATTATACCTCATGCAGAATAAGGTACACTTCTAATCCAGTAGATAGCTGTGGATTTTGAAGGCGAGTGATGTCTTGACATCTCCCTATACCTTATTGCTGTCCCTGCAGAGGAAGTGAAAGGAGCAACAGCAGAAACAGCCAATCAGCACCATACTAACAAATTCAGTGCACAGATCCTACAGAGATGTTATTTTAATCCACACTGTTTGGAAAAATATGTGGAATTTTCTAGCTACTTTTACCTCTCTCTTTAAAAATAAAAAGTGGCAAACGGAAACTGTGTTAACCCTTTCCTTTCCCAATAGCAATGCCTTACCATTTTGTAATTACATTCTTCATAAGCTGTGTGTTCACTTTCTGTTTTACCAGAGTATGCACCGAGTTACCTTTTCATTTAATAAATGACAAACTCCAGTACAGTTCTCCCCACTCTCCCAAGCAATGCTGTACTGCCATCATCTATTATCATGTGGACAGGATGTTGTGCCATTGACTTTGAAGAGGCCTGAGGCTCTCATGCAAAATCTGAAAATGTGATTGCCGCCTGCTGTGACTGTGCAGAAATGCCCTTAGGCAGTCAAGTCTAGTTGAAGATTTTCTTTGCAAGAGGCATTCGCCATTCTCCAGCTCCTCCTTGTAACACAGAGAAGGCCAGACTGCTTCAATCACCTTTGATTTTAACCTCCACTTTAAAAAGTGGAGACAAACCTTCCCAGGTTCTGCAGTTGTCTCAAGTCTCTTTGTCCCTGATCTGAACAGAAAGGTGGAGCTTTCACAACTGTTCTCATTGGATGTGTCAGGGATGGAGCTACCAGGGGGGACAAAGGGAAGGCATCCCCCTCCCCAAATAAGAAGTCTACCCACCCAAATGTAGTTTTAATTCAGTCCCCAAATTTCTAAAATTGCATAGAATAGGACATTGAAAATCATTCATACCTAGAACTCTTATATTTTCTGTGTTCACATTCCCATGGTCACTTTGCCTACCCCTTTTCTTTGGATGCCTAAACTATATTTCTGAAGTCTTAAGTTACTACAGTGCTAGAAGATTGGAAACTGAACAAAAAATTCATGGAGGAAAGAATTCATATGGGGGGGCACACATCCACAGACCCACCCCATAGCTACATCCTTGGAATATGTCTTCCATACATTATTTCAGTCTTGCATAGTTTCTTCTTACACTCAAAAGCTAGACTGAAGAGTACTTATTATAGAACATGGTCTTTCTGCCCAGAACATGGCCTCACAGCCCAGAAGAAAAACTATTTATTATTTATTTATTCACTCATATGACATATTTCAACCAAATTGGCAGCACTTTCCAGTGGCCAAAATGTCGTTGGGTGCATATACACTGTTAAAATAATGCATTTTGACACCACTTTAACTGCCATGGCTTCATCCTACAGATTCCTGGGATTTATAGTTTTGTGAGGCAACAGCACTCTGAGGCAGAGAAGGCTAGAGACCTTGTAAAATTACAAATCCCAGGATTTCATAGGATGGGGCTACAGCACTTAAAGTGGTGTCAAACTGCATTATTTCTACAATATAGGTGCACCCTTTAGTAACTTGATTGTGCTGCTTTAGGAAAGCAACAGAGCAATCCAAAGAGAATCCAAGATGGTGGAATTGCCATATCTGATGGTCCTGCTAGGATTACACCATGTTGGCAACAGGAAGGTGGTGGCAGCTGGAGGAAAAGGCATTCTGTCCAATTCCAGAACTGATATACTTCCCCCTCTGATTAGGAGGTGTATCAGTGGGGACAGGATACACCCTCTTTTGCTATTTGCAATGGCAGAGCACCAATAATGGAAAGGCAGGGATTTCCTTGCCTACAGGAGCTTGTGAAGGCAGCTTTCCTTCTTTGCAGGCAGAGAGGGCTGCACCAACCTGTGGTCCGTGGCACACCTTTCCAGAAGCCATAGGACTGGAGCCTAAATGTATTAGTATGTTTCCATGCCCAGCATAAGAGAATTGCAGGGACTTGCTTTCAAAAAACCCAGGATCTTTCTTACTCCAGTCGTAGAATGTCTCCTCTTAATCTTAGGGATGCTGCCAACAGCATGGGCCCACACTCCCTGCCAGCAAGTTCTGTCCCCTTCTACTCTGCCAAACAGAGAGTCTTAATGGAACTGGAAAACCATTCCTGGTCATGTTCGCACATTCTTCTTCTTCTGTCCTCTTTTAGGGTAGAAAACCATTGCTGACACACTGCAGAAATAATGCACTGCTTTAATGATCATGGCTCCATCCTATGGAAACCTGGGATTTATAGTTTTTTGTGGCACCAGAGCTTTCTCACAGAGAAGGCTAAATATCTCACAAAACTCCAAATCCCAGAATTCCATAGCATTGAGCCATGGCAGTTAAAGCAGTGTCAAACTGCATTATTTCTGTAGTGTGTCAGAGCCCATGTCATTCATCCAATCATTTATAAACCAGCTTTTGAGACCTGGCTGCTGTCTGATAGGATTGGACACAACATCATAAAATATAACCATTAGATTTAAAAACAAAATGGACAAACTGAGAAGAAGCAATTAATTAATCTCAACAATTAGTAAAAAGCTGCTGAAACATTTTTTATTTTTATTTTTACAAAATGCTTTAGAAATTTCTAAGTCTGGCCTATTTATGGACAAAGAAAGTTCCATGTGTTTGTGAGCCTTATCCCTGATGACATAAGAAAAAAATTTATAATGTCTCTTATTGTTAGTAATAATAATAATAATAAAATTTATTTATACCCCACCCCTCTGTTAAAACCAATCGGGGCGGCTTACAAAAATTAAAATACAAATACAGATTAAAATCCCTAAACACCACCCACCCCCATCCTCCCCCATCAAAAGATATTAAACCAATATAAATTAAAAACAACTAATCTAAAATCACATTAAAAAATAATAAATAGCCAGCAGACTAAAAGAGGCCAGGAGCTCCTGAGGCCAGGATCTAATTAGGAAAGGCCTGTCGAAGGAAATCCATCTTTAGTGCTTTTTTAAAGCTACTCAGGCTTGTCATCTGACGGATCTCATTTGGCAGGCCATTCCATAATTTGGGGGCGATTACTGAAAAGGCCCTCTGGGAGGTTGCAGACAGCCTACATTTTTGTGGCTGAAGCAAATTCCTTCCAGAGGACCGGAGTGCACGGGGAGGATTGTATGGGAGGAGGCGGTTCCGAAGATAAGTTGGACCCAAGCCATTTAGGGCTTTAAGGGTAATAACCAACACCTTATACTGGGCCCGGAAACTGATAGGCAGCCATTGGAGAGATTTTAATACTGGAGTTATATGGTCTCTCCGGGATGTTCCCAAGACCACTCTGGCTGCCATATTTTGTACCAACTGAAGTTTCCAGACCAAGCATGAGGGTAGCTCCATGTAGAGCGCATTGCAGAAATCTAGACGAGAGGTTACCAGCACGTGCACCGCAGTCTCGAGGTCCCTTACTTCCAGGAAAGGGTGCAGCTGGCGTATCAGCCTAAGCTGATAACAGGCGCTCCTGACAGTCGCATTCACCTGACTAGTCATTTGAAGCAATGAATCAAGGAGCACCCCCAGACTGCGAACACATTCCTTAATGGAGAGTGTGACCCCGTCCAGAACTGGAGGTTGCAACCCAGCTCCTGGTTTTGGGGCCGATACCGTGAGCACCTCTGTTTTGTCTGGATTTAATTTCAATCTGTTTTTCCTCATCCAGCCCGTTACTGCTTTAAGACAATCATTAAGAGGAGAGATGCCATCGGAATTCGAGGCCGACAATCGGTACAAGGAGAAATAGATCTGGGTGTCATCAGCGTACTGATAACACCCAGCCCTATAACTCCAAATAATCTCACCCAGCGGCTTCATATAGATGTTAAAACAGCATATTGCTAGGCCAGAGAGCAAGGCCTAATTAGCTACTCATAATGCCTAGTCAATCTCCTGTAATTGTAGGAGGTCCTTCAGATAACATGATTGTAAACTGTTTAGGGCAAGAATGGAAAATGTGTGGCCTTCCAGATGTTGTTGGACTGCAGCTCTCATCAGCTGTGGCCAACAAAACCAATAGTGTGAGATAATGGCAGTTGCAGTTCAACAATATCTGAAGGACCACAAATTATCCACCCTCTGGTTTTAACCTAAAAGCCAAGATCAGCACTTCAAATCAGCCCTGGAAACAATTGGGAGACCACTGTAACTGGTGAAAGAGCCAATGCAGTGTAATGGTTTGAATGTGGGAATAGGACTCTGAGAGACCAATGTTCAAATCCCCACTCAGCCACAGATACCTATCAGGTGACCATGGGTAAGTCACACTCTCTCTGCCTTGGAGGAAGGCAATGGCAAACTTCCTCTGAACAAATCTTGCCAAGAAAATCATAGGACAGAGTCACCATAAATCAGAGTCAACTTGAAGTCACATAATAACAATAACTGGTATACATACCAGACACGTAACTCATAGTTGCTGCCACATTCTGTACCAGTTAAATTTGTCAGGGAATGATAGGACACACAATACCCAGCAGAAGCCCAAAAACTGTCTCAGTAGACTAGGTAGCAACCCGCTCCCAAGTATACTCACACACAGAGTGTTTGACATGCAGATAAGCAGGAGGCACTTTTATCTTCAAACTCAAACAGTTGTAATATATACAAATATTTACAATTCAGGGAGAAACTGCTTCACCAGGCCTCAGCTTTCACAGGAAGAAGATTGCGCTCTGTTCTGAGGTGCAGTGCCCATTTTCTGCACCTTGCTGGGAGCTCCATCTGCAAGGGTAATATTGGTTATTGAAGCATTTCTAACATTGTTTAACAACTGTAAATCATTAAACATATTGTGCATGGCCCCACTATCAAGTAACCATATTCTTTCCTCAGTACCATCAGGATGGTGCTGTGCTATGATAGCATGGCTTGCAGCCTGAGGGGATGCACCCCTCCTGTCTGGTGCAGGCTCTTACAGTCCTTCTGAAAATGTCCAGGCTTTTTGCATCTGAAACAGTGTTTCACGTAGCTGCAGGCTCCCTCCTCCACAGGTGCCTCTGTTTCAGTGCTCTTCTGATTACGTCTTGTATTTGGGGCTGTTTATTCCTCTCCATCCAGGAATCAAATTGCTTGTGTTGGACCTCTTCCAGAATACGCCCAGCTACCAGGTCTACAGACAAATCACTCTCCCTGGTGGTCTGCAGAGTGTACATTAGGAAATCCCATTCCTTTGTCAAACTGCCCAATAAAATAAAACACGTATGGGTTTCTGGAATGTCCACCCCTTTATTGGTACCTCTTGAAAAACCTGCCTCATTTCCTCCAAATGGGCTTTCACACAGCCTCCAGTAGACAGTTTTGTGTTATAAAGTCTCTTAGTCCATATCATCTTTGAGAGGCAGGACGAATTCTGATGAACCGTTTGCAAAGCTGTCCAAAGCTGAAAGGCTGTCTTTGCTGGGGCCGTGTGTATTAACTTCGGAGGGGCTGAGCGATAAGAGAATTGCATCTCTACCCTTCTGGTCTGCTAGTCTAAATGCTGCTATTTCATCTTCTGAACCCTCTGGGATCACACTTTTATTCTCCAAAACGTGCCACAAATTGTCCTTAATTAATAAAGCCTCCCATGTATAAACTCCATACTGAATAATTTCCATCAGCCAGCTTTTCAAAGCGGACGAGACAGTTATCTGCCATTCTGCTGAGTGTGAGTCAACAATTCTCCAGCTGTGAAGCACAAACGGCTGACAGCTGGCAGCACTTCAAGGTTGCTTAAAGATATTACAGGGCCTGGCTGAAACTTAACTGTTTCTCAGCCAACTAGCCAAAAACACTCAAAACAAAAGAGCTTCTGGGAATTTTTTTGGGTGCACCTTATCTAATCTGAGATCAATCAGCTGGGCCCATAACCACTGTCAGGGAATGATAGGACAGGCAATCCCCAGCAGAAGCCCAAAATCTGTCTTAGTAGACTCAGTAGCAATCCATCCCCAAGAATACTCACACATGGAGTGTTTGACTTCCAAATAAGCAGGAGGCACTTTTATCTTCAAACTCAAACAGTTGTAATATATACAAATATTTACAATTCAGGGAGAAACTGCTTCACCAGGCCTCAGCATTTACAGGAAGAAGATTGCTCTCTGTTCTGAGCTCTCTTATATACACAGTTACAAGGCATTGGCTTACTCAATCACATGATCTTACACACCAATAAGAACCCCCCCTTCTGTAGCTAAGGGAGACTAGGCAGTTCATGGAGTCAGCCATTTTGACTCAGCATTACTCTGCAGTTTGTTTGGCTATTTTATAATGGAGTTCAGTTTCTAACTTCTGACAAAATTTTCAAAATCGTTTTTTTAAATGTATCTGCCCAGTAGAACTGACCCAAGTAAGCTGTACACCTGGCCTATGGAAGTGCAGTACTGCAGAGGGATAGGAGACCAAAACAACAGCACTCCCTGTGCTAGTCCATATGATAATGCCTCTTAATGGCTTGTTCAGCCTCTGGGAAGAGTTGCCACAATGCTACAATGGTTGCTTGTGGTTTGGCCACTCCGTTGATCCTGCTTTTCCTTTGCCTGTAGGAGTAGTAGAGGAGAAAATAAAGATTTTCATGTGGCTTACAGGTTTCAGGTGCTCTAAAGCTTTTTGTACAGCTAGCTAACATCCCTATTCTGTTTATGTAATCAGTTTTGGGTCAAAAGATGAATCTCACATGAGATCACCCATTTTTCTTCTGCAATCTGAAAAATGGCAGGTGGCTTTTTAAAAAAAAAAATCATGCAAGAGCCATGATCTTGTGTAACTTGCTTTTCCAATGGTTAGGCAGTTGACTGAGCAATTATTTGCTAGGATTAGCAGCTTATGGTATCAGCTACATTCACTCTAATGTCAGCTCGTGTCATGATGGCCTGCCCAGCCATCATGAAGACTTCATCTACAAACTCTATAGTTCACAGCAGTGGACAATTCCATTCCCTGGATTCCATACCATCAGGTATGGGTAAGGGGGTGGGGGTGGGAACCTCATTTCCTAAACATGACATCACATCACCTGACTGGAGAGCCAATCAGGCTTGGCAATGCAGAACCAATCAGAAATCTGACCAGAGGACTTTAAAGTTCTGACCTCCCTTTGTTCTCGAGAGACACATGGCTGGAAGAGACATAGGGGACATGCTCAGGAATCTGGTTTGAGCCAGATGGAGAGAGCACATGGGGAGAACAGATGGCTTAACTAGATGCTAAACTGTGATACCAGAGGTTGGGGGAAGCCAATCTCACTCACATGGGCCTGAAAACATCAAAAAGGCCTTAAGTGATATCTGAAGCCTCAGGAGGAGTCTTCCATTTCAAGAACTCTGAATTCCATCTCCAAAGACTAAAGTGGGCCGGCTAGGATGAGCCTGGCCCAGCCATCCCATTGGGGCATGGCTGATGATGATGGACATCATAAATTGTAAGTTGCTATTATTCTTTGCTTAGGGACTGTCTAGCTAGTTGCGTTAGCTTTTATGATTTCATTTTAGTACTCTGGACTGAATGTATTTCTCTGTAATCCTAAACTGAAATCCTGGAGGTGTGTTTCCTCCAAGTAGCCTTAATCCTTTGGAACTAAAATAAAGCTTTTTTCTGTTATTTCCTAACCTCCATGGTCACGTGCCTTTCTTGGTCAGCTATCAGAACTTCTCTGGGATAGAGAAAAGGTCCTTGTTGATATCTTAACACAACCTGTCTGGCTTCTCACTGCGCTAGATAGAAAGGAAAGGGTTAACTCAGTGAGTTGTGGTGGCGATACCTTAGAAAAAATATTTCTAGACTAGAGGAACCCTTGAGAGTGTGTTTTCAGATTGTACAAATAAGCTGAAAACCTTCTTTTCCTGCTTGAAGAGAGGGCCAGCTCATGAGATGGTGGCAGTGGTTTTTTGAACTGCATGGAGTGAAGGGTAGCTGGGGGGAAAAACAAATGTTCTGCCTTTGGTGGACCCTTGTGGCTTTCTAATTCCTGTGGCTAGTGTGCTGGTTCGTGCTGGGAACTTTGGGGAGCTTCCTTTGAGTCCTGTTTCAGCCTGAGGCTGAGGGGTGTGTCTGGCTTCCCTGGAAGAGGGGGGCGTGGCAGCTGTACTTTTCAGCTAGATTTGCTGGTGGAAGTTGTTTCTCTGAAAAAGCTGCCATCTTGAAGTTACAGAGCTGCTTTAGTCAGCAAGCCTTCATGAAGAAGGATGAAGAAGACTGAGAGAAGGTTGCTAATTACAGCTTTCTGATTTTTTGGTCTGTTGCTAAAACACTTTCTATATATACATTCACAATATTTCTATATATACATTCACAATATTAATTATAAATAAATAATGTATGCACCTAGAAGTCTTGCATATCCTTGATAATGAACTATTTGGCCCGATCAAAAGGCCATACCATGTTCTCTGGAAGTGGTTCAATCTTAGACTTTAGCAATTTAGAAAGAAGGAACTCCAGGAACTTGGAATAGCCAGTGAAACTATGATCAAATGCACACTACACAAATTACACAAATTACACTATACAAATGCACACTACATAAATTCCAGTTTGAAATTTGGATTATTTGCCATGGCTCCTTCATATTGAATCCTGGAACTTGTTTTACAAGTTTCTCTGCCACAGAGTGCTGGTGGACCAAACTACAGTTCCCAGGATTCCATAGAAAGGGCAAATAATCCAGTTTCAAACTGGATTCTTTGTGTGGTGTGGATTTGGCTGTACTCCCTAAATACCCTGCATTTACTCAGGTTAACTGGGCATGTTTAGTCAAAAATATGTCCTGCAGAGTTCAGTAAGGCTTACTTCTGGGTGAGAGTGCGTATGATTATAGTAGTAGTTGTTTGCATTTGATGAAGGCACTCAAGAGAATCTTCTTAGAGATGTAAAGGGGCACAGCCTAAGAATCAGTCTCTCAATGGGGACATGTAAAGTTGCTTTGTACTGCAGCTGCTGTAGGATGCAAATTTAAGTTGGAGGACCCAGTTGGTGGCCTTTTCCTCTTTCTCATACACACAATTTCCTTCCCATGTTGCAGGGTGCTTCAGAGTGGATTGGAGGTGGAACGATTGCGACTCAGGAACTTTTACCATTACTACCATTCCAAACGTGGCATGTGGAATTCGCGCAGCAAGAAGACACCCAAAGACTAAACACTCGCCCTGCTGTCAGTGGGGCTTCACTCTTCAGGAGGTGAAAAATAGCAGCCACCTTACCCTGGCTGCTGTGTCTCAGCATGGTTTCCACAGTGCTACAGGTGCAGTTCTGGACACACCGTCGGTCAGAGGCCTTCACAAAGGGCACTCGAGGTTGAGGGTTTCTATGGAACTATTTAAAGCAAACCATGTTTACTTTGGGTTTTTTTGTGACTTTTCTTAAGGGATCTAATTTCTTAGTCAGAAATTACATTTATTAACTCAGTAGTGCTGACAGATCAGGATTCCTGCTAAAGAGAGAATGGGATGAGCCCTCCAGTGTTACTGCCAGCCAAGAAAGTAACTGGAGCAGCTGCACAAAATTCAGACAACCTCCGGGGAACAATCATGGTGGTTCAGTGGTTCACTTGCTCTGTAGTGGATCTCCTAGCTTTAGTCCCTGAAATAAGATGGAGGAGATGGACAGACAATGAGCCTACTGTGATAAGTGTTGTTTACTCTTGCAATGCCTAAGCCGCCTCTGGGACCAATTCATGGTTAGGTGGCTCAGAAAGATCCAGAGTCTTTAGAGGATTTAAAGGAGAGGGTGCTGCTCTTATCAAGGGAGGAACGTGTTTCCATTTTCCAGTCTAGTTTTGGATAATCCAGTCTAACTCTGCTTCTCTGTTTGCTCCAGCCCCTCGACAATGTCTTGCCTTATGTAGAAACAGTCCCAGATTCTGGGACTTGTCATTTTCTTATACATATACCTTCCTTTTGTGGGTGATCTCCCATGGTGAGGTGGAGATAGAGAACAGATTTTCTTCTGAACAGTGATTTTCATGAGCAAGAGACAGTGGCCATGAAAGTGCCCTTCACAACTCTTAAACCTCCTCCACCCTTACCAGCCACTTTGGATGCAATCCTCTTGCCAAGAGAACTGGAACTGCCTTGGGCTTCCTGTTCTTTCTCATCTTCATCCCACCCAAAACAAGGAGATATACAGACTCCCAGTGGGAGGACATCTTTCAGGTGAGAACGTTATAGAGGTTCTCCTCCAGACACAGTGGGATTGATGAGTGAACAGGAAGCATGGAGCACTTCCGCTTCCTTTTCCTTCTACAACACCATCCCATTTGAATCTGTTGTACCATCCTCATTCCCCTCCTCCCCCGGCCCCCTCTGTTATTTGGTGCTTATTTGTTTCTAGACGTGTGATGCAAGAATGGCTATGTATGGCATCTCTAAGAGCCACAGTGGAAATGGGTGGATGAGTTTCAACATAATGGTCAAAAGAGCAGAAGCAGAAGAAATTCTGGGAACTCCTGAATGCCGGGTTTCTAAATGAGCCTAAGCTAGTTATTATTGCACAGTCTTCACCACTCAATCAAGCTAGTGGAGGAAAGTTCACAGCCTTTTATGCTGGGAGCACACACACTCCACACACATACATATACACACAGCCCTCTTACATAGATAAACGACACCTGGGAAGAGCAGGGCATGTGTTGAATGAACTGACTCAGTAGGAGACTGCTCATGTTTTCCCCTGCAACCATGGCCATTTCTGAAGCAGCCTCCTCTCTTCATACACAATATCCCAGGCATGAGGAATAGGTGAGGTTTCATTACCGAACCATTTTACCTTCAGTATGTTGTGGTAGGCATATGAGAAAGGGATGATGCAGGAATCCAAGTGGGGGGGTGCAAAACAATATTTCCAAGCTAATTTCTGTGAAATTATGAGGTAGAAAGCTGTTTTCAGAAAGTTATGTCTGGTTTTGCTTTTTATTTTTATTGATATTGTTATTAAAAAATAAAATAAATGTCTCAGTTCTGATTTTCCCAGGTTTCAATTTTGGTGCTTTACTTGCAAAATGTCTTTTTGAAGCCAGGCAGGAGGCTATATGGGAGCACTTTGCTGTACCATGGCTTGCTTATTTATTTATTTATTTATTTAATGGATTTATACCCCACTCTTTTGCCCCAAAGGCTCTCAGAGCAGCTTACAAATTGTTAAGCAATAGCACTTTACACATCTACACCACATTAAGCAGTTTACAATGTGTGTTAGCTAATTGCTTCCACAAGCCAGGCACTCATTTTACCAACCTACAAAAGGCTGAGTGAACCTTGGAGCCCTCTGGAATCGAACTTGCAGCGTTGTGACTGCTGAACTGGCATTTAACCACTGCGCCAGCAGGACATACTCAGTGGGTGCCCAACACAATGAGGTCCCTGCAAGGAAGTGATCTGAAAGTTTAGGCTGCAGTCCTTTATGTGCTTACCTGGCAGTAAGCCTCAATGACTGTAACAAAACCTACTTCCAATTGTTCTCTTCATCTTTCTAGTTAAAGCTACTGGTAATGTTCAGCTTTAGGTGAAAAAATTAGGACCATTGCTCAATTAATGAAATCTTATTCAGCAGTTTATATAAGTTGCTGATTAAGCAGTTCATCAGCTAAATACATTTCTGAGTAAAGCAACAGATCTGAAATAATAGAAATATACAGGTACTTTCTTTTTGGATGTTATCTTAAAAGAATTATTTTCTCTGTGTGGAAGAGAAATTCGAAGTGTCTCTTCTAAGATGTCAGCTACATTGGGGGAGGGAGAATAAACGTTCACTAGCTGTACCTGACATAACATACGCTGGTGGTGTGTTAAGGGTGAGTTGCTCTGTTGCCCTGCCACTGCTGCTGCCACCACCACCACCAGTTGACTGCCTGGGTTCCATCGCAGCAGCAGCAGGGTAATGATGTGACCCCCTAGGCACTGGGCACACCTACACTAATACTAATACAATTACGCCAGTGACTCTTAACCTTTTAAGAGAATATTTAAACGGGGACTCTTACCAGGGGCCCCGTTTAAATATATTTTGTTGCCATGCCCCCCCAAGACTTAACTCAAGATTTAAAACCCTAACAACAACAACAATAATACAATTATACCAGTGGCTCTTAGAATCCTAGAAACATAGAGTTGGAAGAGACCTCAAGAGCCAGACAGTCCAACCCCCTGCCATGCAGAAACACACAATGAAATCATTCCTGACAGATGGCCATCCAGCCTCTGTTTAAAAACCTCCAAAGAAGGAGACTCTACCACACTACAAGGCAGTGTATTCCACTTCCAAACAGCTCTTACTGTCAGGAAGTTCTTCCTAATGTTTAGATGGAATCTCTTTTCCTGGAGTTTGAACCCATTGCTCCGTGTCCTAGTCTCTGGAGCAGCAAAAAACAAGCCTGCTCCATCCTCAGTATGACATCCCTTCCAATATTTAAACATGGCTATCATGTCCCCTCTCAACCTTCTCTTCTCCAGACTAAACATGCCCACCTCCCTAAGCCGTTCCTCATAGGGCATGGCTTCCAGACCACCCACCATCCTGGTTGCCCTCCTCTGGACACGCTCCAGCTTGTCAATATACTTCCTGAATTGTGGTGCCGAGAATGGGACACAGTATTCCAGGTGAGGTCTGACCAAAGTAGAATACAGTGGCATTATTACTTCCCTTGATCTAGACACCATACTCCTATTAATGCAGCCTAGAATCGCATTGGCTTTTTTAGCTGCTGCATCACACTGCTGACTCATGTTCAATTTGTGGTCCACTAAGACTCCTAGATCCTTTTTGCATGTACTGCCATCAAGCCAGGTGTCACCCATCCTATATCTGTGCATTTCATTTTTACTGCCCAAGTGTAGTATCCTACATTTCACCCTGTTGAAATTCATTTTGTTAATATTGGCCCAGCTTTCTAATCTGTTGAGGTCATTTTGGATTCTGATCCTGTCCTCCGGGGTATTAGCTACCACTCCTAATTTGGTGTCATCTGCAAACTTGACAATCATACCCTCTATTCCCTCATCCAAGACATTGATAAAGATGTTGAATAGCACTGGGCCCGGGACACAGCCCTGTGGCACCCCACTGGTCACTTCTCTCCAGGATGAAGAGGAGCCATTGATGACTACACTTTGAGTTCGGTCAGCCAACCAATTACAAATCCACCTAACAGTTGCATTGTCTAGCCCACAGGTTACTAACTTTTTTGCAAGAATATCATGGGGGACCTTGTCAAAAGCCTTACTGAAATCAAGATACACTACATCCACTGCATTCCCTTCATCTATCATGTTTGTAACTCTATCAAAAAAGGATATGAGATTAGTCTGGCATGACTTGTTTTTTGAGAAATCCATGTTGACTTTTAGTGATCATGACAGTCCTTTCTAAGTGGTTACAGACTGTCCATTTAATGATATGCTCTAGAATATTTCCTAGTATTGGTGTCAGGCTGACTGGGCGGTAATTATTTGGGTCTACCCCCTTTTTTTTTTTAAAGATGGGGACAACATTTGCCCTCCTCCAGTCTTCTGGGACCTCTCCTGTTCTCCAGGAATTCTCAAAGTTTATTGACAGTGGTTCTGAGATTACTTCTGCTGGTTCTTTTAATACCCTTGGATGAAATTCATCTGGGCCTGGAGACTTGAACTCATTTATTCTGGCCAGGTATTCCTGAACTACTTCTTTACCAATTGTGTGCTGTATTTCCCCTACTGCATCATCTGCTCCATCTTCCCCAGGTTGAGCACTCTTCCCCCTTTGGAAGAAGACTGAAGCAAAGAAGGTGTTAAGTAGTTTTGCCTTTTCTCTGTCCGTTGTTAGCCTTTCGCCATCTTCTCCCTGCAGCGGCCCTACCATTTCCCTGTTCTTCCTTTTGCTACGGACATAACAAAAAAAGCCCTTTTTATTGTTTTTAACCTGTCTAGCAAGCCTGAGCTCCAGTGGAGCTTTGGCTTTTCTGACTTTCCCCCTACATGAGCGGGCTATTTGTTTGAATTCTTCTTTGTTAATTTCCCCCTTTTTCCATTTATTGTACATGTCCTTTTTATGTTTCAGCTCTTAACCTTTTCTTTACCAGGGACCACCTTTAAATATCTTTTGTTGCCATGGCCCCCCAAGAATTAACTCAAGATTTAAAACCCTAACAACAATAATAATACAATTACAACAATGCCTCTTAACCTTTTCTTTACCAGTGGCCTCTTTAAATATATTTTGTTGCCATGGTCCCCCAAGACATTAGATTTAAAACCCTAATAATCACAATAATACCTAATAATACCAAACAACAACAACAATAATAATATAGTTACACCATCCGTGAAATCTTCCCTGAGAGGCACTGGAGTGGGAGGGAAGACTTTTTTCCTGCTTCTTCCTGCAAGTTTATGGCTGGAGTGGATTGAATGGCAATACACAGGTCAAGCTAACTAGCCAGCCTTTGCCTTGGCTCCTGTCCCATGGCCACTCCACTGCAGGGAGGAGGTGGTCTGAGCAGCTTTCAAGCCTTCACGGACCCCCTGTGAGGACATTGTGGAACCCTGAGGGTCCCTGGACCCCAGGTTAAGAACCATTGGTCTACATACTTGGTGAAAGTAGCATGCAAAAGTTCTGCCTCATTTAGAGAAGAGGGGGCCTAGGGACCCTTGTCTAGCACTTGTTAAAATACAAATGAATAGAAAAGGGAGTGACGGAGTCTCTCCAGCAAGGGGTGGAATGATCACCTCTAACTTTTTTGTGAGTCTTTGGGCTCACGTTTGCCCCTGCCCACAGACTGCAGAGCCTCAGTCTCCTGCGCTCTTTGAGGGCAGCATTCTGGATTCCCTTTGGGGGGGGGCGGCCAATGAGAGCCCACTTTGCTCTATTCTATTCCCCCTCCCTCAAGGGCTTTGGCTCCTCCCACCAACCAGAAGGTTTTTTTTAGCAGGCGGCAGCCCATCCAGTGCAGCATTTGTAAAGAAAGTCTTTCTCAAAGGGCCCCAAGGGGTCCCCTAAGGAGGAAAAAGTGGGTCTGGAACCCCAACGCAGCCTCCCACCTCTTTCCAGGTTTTTTTTTCAGCCTGTAAGTTCCTCAGGGCAGAAGGTCTGCACTCAGTATAGGCCCACTGAGAGGCACCTGGCACAGCCTGGGGACAAACTAACCCAGGAGTAGCCAAAACAGCAGAAAGCGCACAAAAACAAAGGCTTCAGCTAGCAGCTGTTCCACAGCTCTGACCCACTTTCACACACAAAAAAAGACTTACAGACAGCAAGGTTCATCCAAAAATATCTGGAGGTCTTTATCTTCATTTTCAGTATAAACAAACACAGTATATACAAAGCAAACCTCATTAACAATCTCAACATCAACACTTGTCTTTCTCCACAACACCAACCCACACACAATCCATTGTGTGCTTTGACTATATAGGAGTGTTTGCTAGTCATCCCTCTGCCTAGCCATAGATGCGAACAAACCCACTTAAGCTGTGCTACTCTGTGGTCTGTTGCTCCAACCTTTTTCCTTTTGCACTTAAAGCAATATTACCCTGACAGGAAGAGGGGGGAAGGGCTCGATTTTTTGGATGCAGAAGGGGTGAAGAGCAGAAGAAGGGGGGAACCCACCCTGCAAGGTAGGACAGGAGGAAAAAGAAGAAAGAAGAGGGTGGGGGACACATAGAAAGCAATATTATTTTGCCCCATGCATGCATATTAAGACAGCAAGGGGAGGTGGCTGAGTAGTTAGTTACTACAGCTCAACAGGCAAAGATGTGGCTGTAGGCCAAAGAGGTGGTGCTGAAAAACACCCTCAAGCTGCTGATTGGCTGGTCAGCAGAGCACTACGATTGGTTGGGTATGTTTCCTAAGTGGCCAATCTGCACACTGGGAATGGCAACATACCCAAGAGAATTATATATAGAGATCTTAACAATATATTGGGTTTTTTTTTTTTGCTGCCTAGTTCATCAAAGTCATTACCTGCTTATAATTCTCCAAAATATTAAACAGATACAATGATGACTCAAATACATGTTGCAAGAAACTGCAGAAAATATCAGTGTATGACAGAATAAGGGCCTCAATCCAGCTGTGAACAAGTACAACTCGTGAGATCCCTATTCCCTTCTGCATCAAAAAGACAAATCCAGTAAGGTGATAACCATGAGGTGGATGGTGTTGCACATCTCAGTGGCACAAATGCAAAAAAATCTGCATACATATTTTCCTTTGAAGTAGGGTATATTGGGCACAGATGGATACCCATTAAAAAATACTGAGAGAATTACGAGGCTGAATTTTATTTATTCCAGTTCCCAGTTCCTTGCTTGCATGGAAATTTAAAAGACAGCTACATCCTTCAAATGAATCAAGGCATGCAGTTTCAATGCTCCTGAACCCCAAAAACATGTTCTAAAACATCTTGCATATTGACATAATCAGGAAATTGTCCCCTTCAAGAAAAAGGGTAATTTTTGCCACTCTGTGGAAGCATTCTTGAAAATGACAAATAAATGGATGATAGCAGAAAATGGCAATAATAAATAAAGAAATAAACATTCTGCACCCTAAAAGAAGTTGTGAGTCACACACACACAAAAGATACACCCTCACATCTGGGGTATGCTCCTCTCTCAGATGAAA
Source organism: Gambelia wislizenii (assembly GCA_030847615.1). NCBI lineage: Eukaryota > Metazoa > Chordata > Lepidosauria > Squamata > Crotaphytidae > Gambelia > Gambelia wislizenii. Next base: position 345,917,933 of record JAUMIR010000001.1, read on the forward strand.
CTGATTCCAATCAAGCCTGGAGCTGTTTCTATGCACTGAAAGAAAACTATTGGATGTGAGAGCATAAGATCTGGGTTGTCTCAAGGCTTCTGTTTGTGCACACAAGTCCAGTTCCTTCTTTGTCTGGCTGATTTTGGTGTTAACTGGCAGAGGTTGCCTTGAGAAAATGGATCCAGGTCAGAGCGAAATCAGTTCCTTCTGAGAGAGGAGCATTCCCCAAGTGTGAGGGTGTATAAGTTGGGTTGGCCCAAGGCTTGTTTTGGGGTGCACAGGCCGAGTTCCTCATGTGCTTTGTCCTAACTAGGAGAGGCTGGACATTTGAGGGTGCTCTGCACATAAAAATAGCTATGGAGTGGACCAAAATCAGTTCCATCTGAGAGAGGAGCATCCCCCAGATGTGAGAGTGTATGAGTTGGGATGGCTTGAGGCTTGTTTTGAGGTGCAGAGGTCAAATTCCTTATTTATTTGTCAGATTTTTCTCTCTTAACTAACAGAGGTTGACCCCTTTGAGGATGCCCTGTGCATAGAAATGGCTCCAGGCTGGACCAAAATCAGTTCCATCCAAGAGAGGAGCATCCCCCAGATGTCAGGGTGCATGAGTTGGGTTTGCCCACACATTGTTTTGGGGTACAGAGGCCAGCCCTTTTTTCTTTGGCTGATTTTTATCTTAACTGACAGAGTTTAGCCCATTTGAATGTGCTCTGCACACAGAAACAACTCTAGGCCAGATCAAAATTAGTTCCACCTGAGAGAGGAGCATTCCTCCAATATGAGGGTGTATGAGTTGGGTTGGCCCAAGGCTTGTTTTGGGGTACACAGCCTTAGGTCCTTATTTGTTTGTCCGGTATTTGTGTTATCTGGCAAAGGTTGGCCTATTTGAATGTGCTTTGAGCTTGGAAATGGCTCTGGGTCAAACTGAAATCAGTTCCATCAGTGAAAAGAGCATCCCCCAAATGTGAGAGTATATCATTTTTTATGACTCACAGCTTCTTTTAGGGTGCAGATTATTTATTTATATATATATATTTATTTATAATTTTGGGAGGGTATTGATTATTGCCATCTTCTGCTATCATCCATTTATCTGTCATTTTCAAGAACACTTTCAGAGCGGCTAAAAAAAGTATCTTGAAGGGGACAATTTCCTGATTATGGCAATATGCAAGATCATATATTTAGAAGATGTTTTGGGGGTTCAGGGCATCAAAACCTCATGTCTTGATTCATCTGAAGCATTTCACTGGGTTTTGAATTTTTACACAAACAGGCAACTGGGAATAGGTAACTAGCTTTGGCATCATGTCAGAATTCTGTTTTATTCCTATTTACGAAGAACTTATAGCCCACCAAACAGATCTTTGGAGGAGTTCTGCACCAGGTTGATGAGACTCCCTTCTCATTTCCTAAAGCTGCAACTTTTGCCCATGCTCTTCTGACACACATCATCCAGACAAAACTGTTGCCAAAAATATAACAAACATAGAACATAACCAAAAAGTTTAACAAAAGTAAAATGTCAGTCAGGCAATTTGTTTCAAACATAGGTCATTACAAATATGTTAGTACAAACCACACACAAAGGGAAAATGGCAAGTGCATAAATACAGGGGTGAAAATAGCAATAAAAGAAGATTTTTAAAATACAACATACTACAAAACATCTAAGTGGGGGGAAACAAAGCCTTCGACTTCACATGTCCCTGTAATGGCTGGTCAACAGGATTAAACTGGGGCAAAGCACAGTATTCTCTTCATGTGTGATCTTTCAGTTTCACAAGAGTTATTGTGTTCACGAGTTATTGAAAATAGTAATATTAATAAAGAGACAGTAGGAAACATGTTTTCAGATGCACAGTTACCTCCAGATTCTATTAACTTTTTAACATTGCTGTACCTGGCCACACAGGTTCCTGCCTGCTCTGTGTGAGTTGGGTGCGGTCATAGTGAAATACTGACGTGCTTTTAGGGCTATATTTAGAGCTGAAAAGGAGGAGAAGAAGAAAAATGAGGGCAGGCAGCCTACTGAGAGAAGAAACAAGGGAGAAAGGATGAATCTCAACAGGTAGTAGTAAGACTGTTAGCAAGAAATAGGATCAAATGCATTCTGGGTAAAAAATAACAGAAGGCACAATACAATTTATTTTGTCACATGCAGAGCTAAGAAGTAACTTTTTTCTAGTGAGCTACTTTGGCAGCTAGTTACCTTTAACAGTGATAAGGTGGAATAGTGTTCCTTTTCAGTGTAACATAATGGGATTTCTGCCTGTTACTCATTATTTAGTGTATTACGACTCAATCAGGGCAATGGGAGGTGGGGAGGAAATGGTCATACGGGCTGCTCCCTTCTGTCTCTTCATGGGGTGTTACACTTAGCAGGGAGCAGAAGAGGACAACTAGCAACAAGGAGGGAAGAAAGAAGAAATAGAGGTGGTGGCGGAGGAGACACACTGAGAACATAAGCAACACTACAGACTCAGGTTAGTTGGAGGTTTTTTAACTTTAAAAAAAAAACACTCACTTTTTCTGCCTTCCTTCATTTTCCACAAATGGGAGAAACTGCTGCCACCACCAGAAAGAGACAATGAATCAGTATGGGCACATGGTGGGGACAAGGACTGCCACTGTGACTGCCATTCTGGCTGTTCAAAACAACAGCACAGGGCATGCACTTGTAGTAGCTAGGCTGGTATGCGCTGTGAGAGAGAGTTTAGAAAAGGGCCGGGGTGAGTGAGGTGTCCCTTCATACCTGTGGTCCATTTAGGCATGAGATTTAGAACAAGTGGCTGGGGGAAGAGGTTAATGGGGAAGGAAGAAGGAGGGGGAGATTATTTCTATGTAAATGCAAAAGATATGCTTAAGGAATTTTCTGCACCTTGTGCCAAACTAACATGGCAATCTCATCCAGTCTCCAATTGTGGGGTTGTAATGTGAAGTAGCTGGGTGAGATGAAAATGCTAGGGAAAGGCAAAAAAAAAAAAATCATAATTTCCAAGGTGCAAAATCTCAGTCGTCAACTAGGCAAATTGGCAAATTGTTTTGCTGCAGCAAGCTGGTAGCCCTCTTGGAGGAGAAAGTACAGCAGCTGGAGACACGGGTAGCTACACTTCAACAGATTCGTGAGCAAGAGGTTTTCCTGGACAGAACAGAACGAACAGTCTTGGATGGGGACCGCACAGAGGAAGTGGCTGTGGAGGAGAGGGTCACTTCACGGACACAGGAAGTAGACAGCTGGAGGAATGTCACACACAGAACAAGAAAATCCAGGGATTCTTCCAGCAGCTTGCAGCTACAGAATCGATTCGAAGCCCTTTCCCTTATCAAGGACAACGAGGAAGAACAGCATGGACAGACTTCAGGGGTAGAGCAGGGGACCTTGAGAGGACCACCGCAAGGAACAACAGCTGCGAAGCCTCAGCGGAGGCGTGTGGTGGTGGTGGGGGACTCCTTGCTGAGGGGTACAGAAGCAGTGGTATGTGGGCCTGACAAGATGACTCGGGAGGTGTGTTGTCTCCCTGGGGCAAAGATCTGTGATGTGACCGAGAGGCTGACAAGACTCATCAAGCCTACGGATCATTACCCCTTACTTTTGGTCCATGTGGGAACCAATGATACTGCAAGGCACAGCTTTCCCAAGATCAGAAGAGATTATGAGGCCCTGGGGAGGAAGCTGAAAGAAATGAATGCACAGGTGGTCATCTCGTCTCTTCTGCCAGTTGAAGGGCATGGTCCAAGAAGGGAGAGGAAAATAGCCGACGTAAACAAGTGGCTCCGTAGATGGTGTCGCCGAGAACAAATTGGATTCTTGGATCATGGACTGCGCTTCTATGCGGGGGGACTTCTGGCAAGAGATGGGGTGCATCTTACAACAGTTGGAAGAAACATTTTTGCCAACGGTCTCAAGAATTTGATCAGGAGGGCTTTAAACTGAGTCAAATGGGGGAGGGAGACAGTATTCTGGAAGGCAAAAGGGCTGGACAAAATAGTCAAACTGTCATAGAGGGAACAAGGCAAACAGCGCAAGGACCCAACAGTGGGAGGCAAAAAAACTTGCACAGGGAGCAAGTAAAGGGAACACATGGTCTCAGATGTCTCTACACTAATGCACAGAGCATGGGAAATAAGCAAGATGAACTTGAACTCCTTGCACTACAAAACAAATATGATATAATAGGCATTACTGAAACCTGGTGGGACGAGTCTCATGATTGGAATGTAGGAATAGAGGGGTATAACCTTTATAGGAGAAACAGGCCAAACAGGAAAGGAGGAGGAATAGCATTATATGTCAGGGATATTTACACCAGTGAAGTGATCCACGACATCAATACTGGAAGCCAGGTGGAGAGCATCTGGATAAAAATTAAAGGGGAGGGAAACAACAGGGATGTTATTGTGGGACTCTACTACAGACCCCCAAATCAGACGGAGGAATTGGATGTTGCCTTTCTAGAACAGATGAACATACATGCAGAAAGGAGAGATGTAGTAGTGATGGGTGACTTCAACTATCCTGATATTTGCTGGCAATCTAACTCAGCCAAAACTACAAGGTCTAGCAAATTCCTTACATGCCTGGAAGACAATTTCATGGTCCAAAAGGTGGCAGAGGCAACAAGGGGGTCAGCTTTTTTAGATCTGATCCTAACCAACAGAGACGACCTGGTTAATGGGGTGCAAGTGGTGGGATCCTTAGGTGAGAGTGATCATGTTCTCCTGGAGTTTGTTATACAATGGAAAGGAGAAGCCAGGCATAGTCAGACACGCATTCTTGACTTTAGGAGAGCTGATTTCAATAAACTCAGGGAAATACTGGGGATGATCCCATGGTCAAGAATACTAAAAGAGAAGAGACCTCAAGACGGATGGGACTTTCTCAAAAGGGAGATACTGAAGGCACAATTTCAAACAGTACCATTGAGGAAGAAAAATGGGAGGTGTCTCAAGAAACCAGGATGGATGACTAAAGAACTTTCAATGGAGCTAAGTTTTAAACGGAACATGTATAGGAAATGGAAAAGGGGGGAAATCACCAAAGAAGAATTCAAACAGATAGCGAACACGTGTAGGAGTAAAGTCAGAAAAGCTAAAGCGCAGAATGAGCTCAGGCTTGCTAGGGAGGTTAAGAACAATAAAAAGGGTTTTTTTGGGTATGTCCGCAGCAAAAGGAGGAAGAAGGAAATGATAGGGCCGCTACGTGGAGAAGATGGCAAAATGCTAACAGGGGACAGAGAAAAGGCAGAATTACTCAACACCTTCTTTGCCTCAGTGTTTTCAGAAAAGGAAAAGGAGGACCAACCTGAGGAGAATGGAACAGAGGACACAATAGGGGAAATCCAGCTGAAAATAAGTAAAGAGGTAGTACAGGAATACCTTCTTAATCTAAATGAATTTAAATCTCCAGGACCAGATGAACTACATCCAAGAGTATTAAAAGAGCTGGCAAATATAATCTCAGAGCCATTGGCAATAATACTTGAGAACTCCTGGAGAACAGGAGAAGTCCCAGCAGACTGGAGGAGGGCAAACGTTGTTCCCATCTTCAAAAAGGGGAAAAAAGAGGATCCCAACAATTATCGTCCAGTTAGTCTGACATCAATACCAGGGAAGATTCTAGAACAGATCATTAAACAGAGAGTCTGTGAACATTTAGAAGGCAATGCCATAATCACAAAAAGTCAACATGGGTTTCAGAGAAACAAGTCATGCCAGACTAATCTGATCTCTTTTTTTGATAAAGTTACCAGCTTGGTAGATGAAGGGAATGCTGTGGACATCGCATACCTTGATTTCAGTAAGGCCTTTGACAAGGTTCCCCATGACATTCTTGCAAACAAGCTTGTAGAATGTGGGCTAGACAAGTTAACTGTTCAATGGATTTGTAATTGGTTGACCGGCCGAACCGAAAGGGTGCTCAGCAGTGGCTCCTCTTCGTCTTGGAAAGATGTGACCAGTGGGGTGCCACAGGGTTCTGTCCTGGGCCCAGTGCTATTCAACATCTTTATCAATGACTTAGATGAGGGAATTAGGGGCATACTTATCAAATTTGCAGATGACACCAAATTGGGAGGAGTAGCTAATACCCTAGAGGACAGGATCAAAATTCAGAATGACCTGGATAGACTGGAGAGCTGGGCCAAAGCTAACAAAATGAAATTCAATACGGAGAAATGTAAAGTACTGCATTTAGGGCGGAAAAATGAAATGCATAAATATAGGATGGGAGAGACCTGGCTGAATGAGACTACGTGCGAAAGGGATCTAGGAGTCCTAGTAGACCACAAGTTGAACATGAGCCAACAGTGTGATGCGGCAGCTAAAAAGGCCAATGCAATTTTGGGCTGTATCAATAGAAGTATAGTGTCTAGATCAAGGGAAGTAATAGTGCCACTCTATTCTGCCTTGGTCAGACCTCACTTAGAATACTGTGTCCAGTTCTGGGCACCACAATTCAGAAAGGATATTGACAAATTGGAGCGTGTCCAGAGAAGGGCAACTAAAATGGTGAAAGGTCTGGAAACGATGCCTTATGAGGAGAGACTTAGGGAGCTGGGTATGTTTAGCCTGGAAAAAAGACGTTTTAGAGGCGATATGATAGCCCTGTTTAAGTATTTGAAGGGATGTCATGCTGAGGATGGAGCAGGCTTGTTTTCTGCTGCTCCAGAGACTGGAACATGGAGCAATGGGTGCAAGCTCCAGGAACAGAGATTCCACCTCAACATGAGGAGGAACTTTTTGACAGTAAGAGCTGTTCGGCAGTGGAACACACTCCCTCGGAGCATGGTGGGGTCTCCTTCCTTGGAGGTCTTTAAACAGAGGCTGGATGGCCATCTGTCGGGGATGCTTTAATCAAGATTTCCTGCGTGGCAGGGGGTTGGACTGGATGGCCCTTGTGGTCTCTTCCAACTCTGCAATTCTATGATTCTATGATTCTAAGGTGAATGCCATTTTAGCCTGCATTAATAGAAGCATAGTTTCCAAGTTGAGGGAAGTAATAGTCCCACTGTATTCTGCACTGGCTAGGCCTCATCTGGAGTACTATGTTCAGTTCTCGGTGCCTCATTTTAAGAAGGATAAAGACAAATTGGAGCAGGTTCAGAGAAGGGCAACAAAGTTGATAAGAAGTACGGAGAACAAAACATATGAGGAAAGGATGAAAGAGCCGGACATGTTCAACTTGGTGAAGAGAAGTCTAAGGGGGTGACATGATTGCACTCTTTAAATACCCAAAGGGCTGTCACAGAGGGGAGGAGGCAAGCCTGTTCTCTGCTGCCCCAGACGGTAAGGACTAGGTCTAAAGTCTAAGTCTAAGGTCCAAGAGTAGATTTTGATTGAACATTAAAAAGACTTTCTTGACAGAAACAGCAGTTCAGCAATGGATCCAGTTGCCTTGAGAAAGGGTGGGGTCTCCTATAGATGCCTGCAAAAAGAGGCTGGACAGCTCCCTGCTGGGGAGAGTATTAGATGGAGATCCTACACTGAGCAGGAGGTTGGACTAAATGGCCCATGAGGCCCCTTCCATCTCTATGATTCTATGACACTGGAGATTTTCAGATGGGGACAAAAATAGTGTCCCCGTCTCACTATCTCCTCTCCAGCCTCTTTCCCGTCCACATTCACACACACACACACACACACACACACACACACACACACACGGTTTCAGACCAACCTTTAGACGTGTCTGCCCCCTCCCCTCAGCAGCCCAGGAGTGAATGCAGCTCTCTCGGAGCTGCATTCACCTCCTGGAATAGAAACCCCGATTGTTCTCGAGAGAGGACAATTGTGTGGGAAATTTAAAAATAAAAAGCCAAATACAAGTTAAAAATGACAGCAAGCACAAAAACACACTAAAAAAAAACCCCAAGTAACCAGGGAGGGTACAAAAAAGGGTGCCACTTACCTGGATGTCCCAATTGTACTCAGAAGTGTTCTGGAACAGACCTTCCACTGATGCTGGCATTACACCAGCATAACGGGGCACCTTTTCACTTGCCCGTCATTCCGTGACAGGAACAGAACAGGCAATCTATTGATGGCTTAGCCCATCAGTAGAAAGAAGCGCTAGCAGAATGGCAGCAGAAGGGGAGCATAACAAGACGGGGACAACAACATCTGAAAGGGAAGCTCTTTGCTGATCTCCTGGCGTCAGTATCACGCCATATTTAGGGCATCTGTTAATCTCTGACTATGATAAAGCTGAAAGCATTTTCCTGTATTTTTCAATGGCACCATAATAAGAGTAATAATGATTTGTTATTAATGATTAACTCCATGAGTTACTTTTCTGTAACAGTAACAACTAAGATCCTCTTGGGTGACCAGAGTAGTGAATAAAGTAAATAGTTCCTTATAAAAGTAACATTCTAAGCTCTGGTGATAAGTTATTGTTGATTTTTGCTATTTTGAGAGAGTTAACTAATGCTGCTTCCAGACAGAGGCTTTTACAGACGCTAAATTACAAATTTAGAGCTCATGCATGTGGCTAGAGTTTGATCAGATCCTGAAAGTAACTAGCTACAAATAATGTAATTTGTAACTAAATTACAGGTATGTTACAATATCATTACAAATATAATTTGAAATTGTTTTCTTTTTTTCAGTAATTAACACATAGCTAAATTACATTATGATTATAAGGTAATGAAGAATAACATTCCTTTTACAGAGCAGTTGTAACTTGTTAATTTCTTTTTTCATTTATAGGAGGCAGTCTCGCTATTACTCTATTTGGTATCACAGCCTTGTAGCATTCTAATGTTTTCATTTAAGAGTAACTGAATGATAATTTTGGCACAAGAAGAAAGATGCATTACTTTTCAACAGAGTCATAACTAACTACTTACTGGAAGGGGACTTACAACTTTAAATGTAACCAATAGCTTTTCTAGGCTCTGATCTGAAGAGTCTCTTCCAGGGGTCTTCAGGAAGAGACATACAGTGTTATGCCCACAGAATCATCTTTTATAACATCCCTGATTTTTGTTCACTTTCTATTTTGTTCCAGGAAAGCCAGTAGCCCCTAAAGGTGCAATACCAGTGGCTATGCTAGCCAGAGGATGGAGAGAGCTATAGTACAAAAAAAAGTAACCTTTCCAACCTATTTTTATTTTATTTGCAGTATTCTTTTCCAGTTCTGGAAAGACATGATAAAATCCCTCTTTCGCCATGACTGCTTGAAACATTTCAGTGAGTACACCTATTTGTGCCTACGGGTGCTTACCAGCTACCTGAAGCATCAGGCTCAAGTGCTTATGCTTGAGTAAATTTGCTCATGATTTGGCTCTCAACATCTGGATTCAACCTCATCTCACTGATGAGGTGATGATCTGGTGCCGCTCTAGACAAGCCCAAAGCCTTCCTCCCAGACTACCATGTTGTTCGCTTTGGGGCTTTTAGGTCTGCAGCTACAACAGAGAGGGACTTCCCCCTTTGCTATACCACCTCAGCTGCTTAGATGCCCCATATTCAAGTCCAGTTGACACCTTTCTTAGTTGCTGGGCCAAGACAACCCACCCATGCCTATCTCAAGCAGTAAGTGGTTTGGACCACTGTGAGTGTCATAGCCACAGCACCCATAGAGGATCCTTTTAATGACCATTCAGAAGGCACCTAGACCAGCAAGACTGGAAGTATATCTAGAAGCCCTCTACACACTCACTGACTGCTACTGAGCCATGCATTCTGCTTGGTGCTGTGAGTCAGGTGTCCATCAGATGATAACGAACATGTTTCAATTAATGGTTCCATATTTTGCACCTTATCACAAGGGGTATCAAGATCAGGCTGTTCTACCCCACCCTGTTCCTGACTGAAGTGACATAATTAATACTGTACCTCAAACCTCCCACTGTTATTGCATTGGACCTGCAGAAACCTACCTGTGATACAATCTAGAGATGGACCTACTGGGAGATAGCAGTAAATAGGCAAGGATTGATGGCTCATAATTATTTTAACAATAGCAGCAACGAAATTACTCATCTTTCCCTAATTTATATTGCCAGAGAAGAAAAGGCTAGAGATACGCAAGCCAAGTGTGGAAGGAGAATGGTGAGCTTTGCTGAGTTGTAGAACTCAGAACAAATTAATGTGCTTTTAAAGTCAATGTGTATGCTTTTTTATAGCAAGCTTTTACATTAGGTTTGTGGATCTTGGGGTTCTGGTAAAAGAACCAAAGATTTTAGAGACATAATAAATAATTGCTTCTGCTTTAAGATAGGAGAAGGTCTCCTCTGACAGCATGGCTTACAGAGAAGGGGGGCTTCTTGACCGTCACACTCTCCTTCTGGAAGTCCTTCAGTGTATCCACACTGTAGAATTATTGCAGTTTGATGCCACTTTAACTTTGTTGTGGCCCCATCCTACAGAATCCTGGGATTTGTAGTTTGGTGAGGCACCAGCACTCTTTGGAAGGCTAAGACCTTGTAAAACTACAAATCCTAGGATTCCATAGGATGGAGCTATGGCACTTACAGTGGTGTCAAACTGCTATAATTCTGCAGTGTGGATACACCCATTGCCTAAGTACAGTCATCAGTCATACTTACTGTCTTCCCCATTTGCCTTCCATAAACTAGGGCTACTAATATGTTGTTGCTGTTACTTCTGACTTTGTTTTGGCTGTTTGACTGGTGAGGTTTTTAAGATTTGAGGTTTTAACATTTATTGTAATTCTATCATAAGCCTTGGCAGATTGGCCAGAAGGAATCTAAGCCTGGAATCCAGTTGGTTAGTCTAAAATAGAGTAGGCCCATGGAACCAACTGTGCTGTGGTGAGTCAACACACAGGAAAATGCAAGTGATTTAATGACTCTAGGGTAGTAACTAGTATTCTAGTAGTTACTCTACTAACAATAGGATTTAGGCCTAAATCTTTATAGAAATAAAAGCCAAGAAGTACCAGCCAGACACATGCACTTCTCCATCTGACCATCCTCCACTGCAGCAGAAAAACAGCTCACTGCCATGTTGCTTTATTTACAAAACACAACAGGTGGACAAGGCAGAAGGGCATGAGGAGAGAGACAAAAGAAGATAGGAGCATTAGAAACGTGCTGTCTTGTAAAAAGCTGCATCTGTCCAAGGAATTTAGATTACCCACTCCTTCTGTTAGCAGCCAACAGGGCTCTGCAGGAAAATTTGCACAGGAATGCCCAAAGCAGAGGAGAGAATAAAGTGATGGGCTATTTTAATATTATATTTTTCACAATATTGTTATGTTTGTTTGTTTTTTAGAAATGAGGGGTCAATAAACAAGTGTGAGTTACAGAGATGGTGTGTGAAATAAGGCACAAAGGTGCTTGTGAGGAAAAAGCAAGAGCTCAAATTTGGGAAGCAAAATCAAAGGGCAAGAGAGCCACCAAGCTACAAATATTTATGCAGTTCCTCTTGCCATCTGTCATGCCCACCAGTTGGAAGCCTCAACACTATGGAAAGAAGACTTTGGAGATGGGCAGTTCTTGACCTCTCATCCATTGTAGCTGTACTTGTGGGTGAAGACTAGTCCTAGGAGACTAAATGAGCCATTGCTAACTCGCACAACCTAAACTAATTCCATTCCTCCACGCCTGTTATACATGCACACCCCTACCTACTCTTAGAAGGCTCTGCATCTCTATCCACTACCATTCCAAGTAACCACCACAGGTGACTTGGAATGTTTCCACACTAAACAGTTATATCAATTTGATTCTACTTTAAATGTGATGATTCCATCCTGTAGAAGCTTGCAGTTTGTAGATTGAGATGGCATTTAAGATTTTGTGCTAGAGAGTTCTAGTGCTGTAAGGCAGGAAACTGCATTAGAGCTCTCCAAAAGAAAATCCTAAGTACTGCTCCAAACCACAAATTCCAAGGTTCCATAGGATGGAGCTTTTACCATTAAAGTGGCATCAAACTGTTAAAATGGTGCAGAATGGGTACACTTCCATAAAGTACCATCCCAGAGTATCCCACTGTTAGGCTAGATAGATGGTGCTATTATGCAAATCCTCTTCTTGATGCCAAGTGGAAAAGTAGACTCTGGACTGTCAGAAGCTGCTGGTGGAACTAACATTTTGTCTTATACAGTATGTTGTTGTTGTTGGTGGTGGTGGTGGTGTTTGAGATGAGAGAAAAATGATTAAGAACACAATTCCTTTTCTCCGCCACTCACCATTTTTTAAAAAAAAACTATGAAGGTGCCTGGAAACCACATTTTAAAAAAATCTTTATGAGGCTATGAACACCATCATGCAATGCAAGTTTCACACAGAATATGTGTGTGTGTGACATCACTGAAGTGAGAAATAAACTGCTAATGTAGGGTGTATGGCAGCACAACCTAGACATGCCAAAATCTGAAAAGACAGGCAGATGTCTGTGATGTTTCATTGCTCTAGACTTGGGAAAGAGTTTCTTCCTACCCACTTGTCACTCTACAAAAATGAATTCTCTGACAAAAGAGCACATTAAGAGCATACCTGTTCTGAAGCATCTCCTGCTGAGACAGTACACCAAACTGTGAAGAGAGAGAGAGGATGGGAAGTGGCCTGAGGCAAAAGGTACAATTTATAATTGGGGAATTCTATCAGAATATCACACCCTGGACATTTTGGACAGGTCAACTACAGGAGGGAAAATGCAGGCATTGTCCCCTTCAATTAAGAAGTTTGTCATCCCCCACTTGAAATTTCATCCTAGTGTCCAGATTTCCAGTATTGCAGAGAGTGAGACACTGAAAATAATCCATACCCGGATATCTATTTGCTGTGTTCACATTCCCTTGCTCACTTCACCTGTTCTTTTTTTTTTTTAATGCCTAAACTGTATTGCTAAATGCTCAACTAAAGGTTTAATTTACTGCAATGCTAGAAATCTGGGGACTGAAGGAAAATTCCATGAGCTAGTGGTGTAGAATTCATATTTGGAGGGGACAATGCCCTCACCTTGCCACCCCTCCCCATGTAGCTACACCCCTGGGCAGCTCATATTGGATGAACTGTGCTCCTTTTTATATTACTCAGATGGTCCAGAAGGCCTGGTGTCATCCTTTTCATCATGACCTCCATGAATACTCACCTTACACTAGTATTCTAAGTACATAATGGGGGCGGGGGAGCTAAAGAGCTTTTACTTCCCCCAAAGGCAAACATTAGGCAGCACAGAAAGGTAAAGATTTTATTTTTTAAAAAAACTAATGACATCTAAACTGCCAGACCCTTCAATCCTCACCTCTGGACATCCTCCAAAGACCACCCCACCCTCCTTTCTTTGAGTTACTGATATTATTTCTTCTGTTCTTCCACTATCACATCCCGTCCCCTATAAAGCTAGTTGGTGCAATTTGTACCAATTGTTGCATGTGTTCTCTGTGCCCCTGTTACCTGGCCTTACACCCCCTCCTTTCAATAATTCATAATTCGGTTTATTAGATGCTTACATGGTTTTCAGTAGATCAGGGCAAACCTGAACATTAGGGCTAGTGAAAGTTATTTGAAGCCTACAAAGAGATCTTGGAAATTCCCCAAAATCAGACATGCCCAGGATATGATTAAGTGAAGTCTCCTCAGACCCTCATTAGGGAGGGTGTGCTAATCTCCCCTGGGTGCACCTAGTAGCGAATCACACTCCAAAAGCAAACAAGTAACTGGAACACCCGTTATCTTCCTTCATACCTCTGCCTACCCACAATGCGAAGGTTGCCTTAAACACAATGCAAAGCTTGTCTTAATGTCCCAACCATCAGCGGCAATCAATGAAGCCAGCACTTCCATCATTTAACTCTGGGAAACTCACTCAAGCATTGTTCTATACTCAAAATACCCTTTAAGGATACAATATTGGGTTTAAATATTATCCCAAATCATAACCAAAGTGTGCACAGTTCTTCAGACGCCATTACTCTTCTAGTTTGTTGTCGCACCCTCAGGTAATTATAGCCCATTCCCCAAATCTATTCCTCTATCCAAATACTTTCTCCTAACTCTTTGCTGGCCTTGTGTGATTGCTTGTGAACGTGAGTACATGTATGAATGTTTCTATGATTATTTTCCAATAAAAACCATTTTTATTTTATTCTGGCTTGCAGTCTTGTCAGTTTGTACTGGTATACACAGGTGTAAAGATCCCGAAGTTACCCGACCTGTCACAGTCATACCTTTGAGCTAATTAAAATTCCCCAATATAATATCATAACTCAGAGGTCATAAGTGGGTTCCGCAGACCTCACACAATTCGGGTAATATGCCCCTCGCATATTAGGTAAAATTAAGTGCCGTATCAATAATTCTGTCCCATCCCATTTGTTGCTGAAATGCAAGCCCAGCCAACATACTGCAGGCCTCAACAAAAGGATCTCCCTGCCCTGGCATATAGAGTTGCAGCCCCACTTGTACCATGAGTAAAACCTCTGATCCTGCCCATTATTCATGAACTGGGCATAGTTTTGCCATGGGCATCTCCACGGACAGTGTGCACACTTATGATGTTCAACTCCAAAGCCAAGTAAATTTCTAGATGACAGCTAGGGCTCTTAGCTTGGTGACATGTGGGAGCCCTGCATCCCTCTAAGTGATATTGGCATTCAACTCCCATCAGCCCCAAACAGTGCATGGTCAGTAGTCAGGTCTGATGGAAGTTGGAGTCCATCACCACCTGGAAGGCTGCATTTTCTCTGGCCCCAATGTAGGTCTGTGAGGTCTCTGCTCATCTGTCTTGGGCCACCTTTGTCTCTTGTACTGGCACAAAAGTGCACCTGAATCCTGCTAACAGTACCACAAGGCAAGCATGAAATCAAAGTTGCTCTAATAGCTGTCCTCTGCTGTTTTGCCACTGTGGCAGTTCCCTCGCTCACAAGGTGCCATTGGTGTTCCATAACAGGATATTGCAACGGTATCATGAGGAAGACAACCAGACAGCTCAGTCTGAAGGAAGAGACAAGATAGATACTGCAGATATGACAAATTACCAGTTTTGTGTGGGCAGAGAAGGTGGGTGTATGTCAGAACAAGTGGAATTATAACATTGACAGGGCATGAGGGGAGAAGAGCCTGGTGTTGATTTTTTTTTAAAATTATCATTAGGGGAGATTTATTAGAGTTTACATAAAGTGTTATTACATCAGTGCCTCCACTTAGGGAAGCCCAAGTGAAGGGATGAAGTTTTCTTTTTGTCTGCTAACACACACTGACAGGCCCTGACTTGACAAAAGGCATGGGAGCATCTTCCTGGAGCCAGGAGCATCACCACACCCGGCCAGCCTGCATGCACAGCCAATGGTTTCACCATTTCCTAAGGCTGTCAGGGCTCCCCCTCGTCCCAGCCATGCCCCACCCCACTTCAGGAGCCTGCAAAGCAGTCAGTGGCAGCTGTGATAAAGAGCCTTGAATCAGAAGCCTCCTGCGCAAGGGGCAGGTTCCTCCCAGCCTGTCTGCCAGGAGGAGGACAGACATTTCTCACTGACGATCCCTCTCACTGACGCACTGTCTGCAGAAGATTTTTGTATGGGGTCTGTGGCTGGCCCTTTACTCAACTGCCCACCCACTCTTTCTTCTAAAAAGTGTTGTTTGTGTACCTCATGCCTGCTGCCATATGTCTTGACAATAAAGGCCCAGTCAAACCTAACACCTCATAATCAAAAATGGGAAACCCATTAATTTATTGTAAGACAACAAACAAACACCAGCTAGCATAAGCCCCAACACCAATTAAATACTAATTCCTGTTTTGGGTGGTCATATTCATACATTTTATGCTTTTGACTGTTTTAATGTGCAGTTTTTTAATCTAGCCTCCTTAGAACTCTTGGAGACAAAACTCTGGAGATAAAACAGGTCATAAGGAAAGTAACTAATCTAAAGCATCTGTTTAAGAACATTGGAGGGAGTCACCATTTTAAAATCCATAAATAGATTTTAGCATTTAAAAAAGGAAAGAAGACACACTGCAACAGCAGATGACCTCAAAAGCGTGGCACTTTCATATCTGGAGAGGGCCTTTCAAGCACATTGGGGCTAGGCCCTATAGAGCTCTGGGGGTGGGCAATGGTAACCCTCCACATGTTTTTGGTCTGAAGCTCCCATTGGACCTAGCCAATATGTCCAGTGGCAAGGGCTTCTGGGACCAGCAGTTAAAAAAAAACATCTAGAAGACCACAGTTGCTCAGCCCTTGTAGAATCTTGCCAGGAAAGAGACTGAAAACCAGTGCAGTTAGCCAAGAGAAAAGTGTGGGTGTGGGTGGGTAGGTGGGTGGATGTGGGTGTATTTATATACATATACATATTATCTCTAGCCAACTATCTCAGAAAGACAAGGTTCTGGATTCTGCACTATCTGAAGTTTCCAAGCAAAGAGCAGCCCATGTAGGGTAAAGTGCAGAAATCCATTCACGAGATTACCAAAGGCATGGTGCAACATTCCTACCATCCAGGAGATGGCAGAGTTGACGTATCGGATTCAAGTAGTGTCAGCCTCCTGTAGTCCTCCTGGCCCAGTGTTGGCTGGGCTTCATTTGAGCCAGGGTTCACAGTGCCAAGCTCAGAATTTGTTTTAACTGTTTGATTCAATTGTTGAATGTGTGAGAGAGTGATAAAGGACAGAGGCTCTGAACACGTGCAGTGAATTAACTTCCACACTGGGTGGATAACCACAAGAGTTGGAAGGGTACGCTGTGCCAGACATGCAGTAAAGAGGGAGGGGGAGGCAAAATAAGAACACCCCAATGAAATTTTCTTTCAGTCTCTGATTTCTAGCATTGCAGCGAGTGAGACACTGAAAAATCATTCACACCTAGAACTCTTATATTTGCCTCTGTGTCCACATTCCCTTGGCCACTTTGCCTGCGCCTTTTCTTTGGACACCTAAACTATGACTGACATCTTGGTCAACAGTTATGAGATCATAAGCTGAACTTTCAATCTCTTAACTGATAGGGATTTATGTTTACAATCATTTAAGGACCAAAAGTGGTCCCAAAAACCTACCTTTGCAACCTGACAGCCCTCCCAGTCAAAGGGTTGCTGAGGTGATGCAGATCAGGTACTGGGAAACAATGTCTACTGTGCTCTACTGGTCACAGGGTGCATTGAGACAAGCAGCTGCAAAAGGACACCAGTGGGTCTCTCCAGCTGCCCATTCTCAATGCACTCCACAAACTTGGGACTTTATCAAGCAAACCTCCATAAATGTTTCTTTCCCACCATATTTTGTGGTATTTTTCCACTGGCAAAAGAACCCTTTCTATCAGACCTACCTTCAGTAGTATTAAAAGGCAGCCCCAGCATTAACGGAGCATGAACGGAGCTCTGTTTATTTCCAGTATGATCTCGGCGATTCTTGTGAGAAGACATGAGGGCAGTAAAAATAAAAAATATGCCAAAATAAAGACACAAAGCGTACACACAAGCACAGAAACACACTTTAAAATTAAACCAGGGAGGTTCATAAAAAGAGCATCCCCTACCTGGCTTTTGTGTTCTCACCTGGAAGTGTTCTGGCGGGACTGCCCATTGAAGATGTAATCAGGAGAAGACAATGGCACATGTTTTCAAACATTGGCAATATCGGCAAAAAAGCGCCATGGGAGATCTACTGATGGCTTGGCCCGTCAATAAAAAAGAACACCTTATTTTCAAAAAAGAACGACGTCATCTGGTACGTGTGTCCTTTCGTGTTCTATTAGGTGTTGTTATGATGCCATATTTGCCATGTCTGATAAAGTCCCTGATCTGTTGCCTAGCTGAAAAGGTAAGTTTTAGGGGAGTGGCATCATCAGACATCGCTACAACAATGGAACTATGTCATCACAGTTATGCCTGATGATGCAGACTCTTGGCCTATATTTCTAAGTGCTCAACTGACATTTTCAGTTACTGCAATGTTAGAAATGTATGGACTGGATGAAAATCCATGGGGGGAGACAGAATTCTAATTTGGAGGAGATTATTCTCCCCATAGCTACAACCCTGTGCTAGGCCCAGGTCTAAAAATCAATGCACCTATGGCTCAGCTTCTAAAATGAAGATGTTAACTAAGCTCAAACCTGCTCCCAAATCACCATCTCTGTCCTGGAAGGTCTCCCCTCTAAACCCAGATATGTAAGGGAAACCTAACAGAAAAGGAAAGACCACTCTACACATGGTGAAAGTCACTATCTTTCACAAGTTGCAAGCCTGAGTTGTACCCAGAGGCTAAATGCAGGGGAGCCCTTTATTTCCAGCAAATAAGCTAAAGTACTGAAAGATATAATTACTCTGGGCTGTGGAGAAACAAATCCATGACTCCTAAATCCATGGTTTTCTCATTCTCTCCCACTGTCATCTGGCAGGTTTATTCCTGCCTTCAGTCCTGCTTTTTGCATTTTACTGCCAGGCTAATCTCCTCTTGACAAATTGCTGTAAACCTGATTTATGGTAACTTGTCCAGCACTTCCTCCCCTGTCCCTGCAAGACACACACACACACACACTTTTACTTGACTCCAAGAGTTCCATTCATTGCTTTCTACCTGGCCTCTTCAAGAGCCTCTAAAACACAGAGAGAACAGAAGAGCCAGAGCAGCTGCTGGAGATGCAGTTAGCCTTGACAGTAATGATCTCCTTCCTCTCCTTCATATCAGGATTTTATGTAGTATGTGGGGAAATCATTATTGTAATGCAATACAATCTTGTGTATCCCATGCTAAGTTCAGTTTAGGTATTTACCCTGCATGCATCAGTTCTCCCAACTCCCCCTTCTCTTTTCACTAGGCAATTTCAGCCAACTGGAGCAATGGGTCATTCATCACATGACCTAATTTAAATATTATTACACTTTGTTTAAGTTCCTTTTAAGTTAAGTCTCCATGCGGCTGTAGCCATGGTTTTTGAGTTCTTTCAAGTCACCATGTAGCCCACACTGCTTAAAGGCTGGGTGAGTCTTTTCCTACCCTAAATCCTCTTAGTTAGCTAGGGACCTTTTAAGTTTGTTTTAATATGTAGATTAAGATTGATATACCTTCAGTAAACCTTTGATATGCATTTTTAAACTGACTTCCTTGTTGTTTTAATGAGTCTAATGATTGGGTGATCAGACCACACATTTAAATGATAATTGAGCTATGTCTGCATTCCAATGCATTACTCTGCTGAATTTGAAAGAAAAGGTTTTTACTTTAAAGAAGATATTTTTATTTTTAAAAGGGCTAGATCCCTGGAATTTTTTAATACATTTTTTAAATTTTAGACTCATACCTCCCAACACTTTAGTAAGTCTGCAGTTAGATTTATTCATACTCTGTCTTTCCCGCAAAGCTGGGACTCAAGTAGTTTGCCAGTTGAGAATCACCCCAGACCCTGAGGTTTCTGGGCCAAAACCTGAAATCTAGGGATGGTCCTTGGTGATGTCTTTAAGTGTTGTGCACAAAGTATCAACCACAGTTGTTCACACTTATCATTCAAACACACACCTATACAAACATAGCATATGCTCCTGTTCGGAGATGAAGACAGAACTTGGTAACCAAAGGGGCTGTTATCAGATCAAGGTGAAATGAGGAGATTATTCCTTTTCACTTACTTATGTAGATGTGATAAGGAACATTTAATCTAGCCTACGTGCTTCTAACCTGAAGGTAGATGCAGAGCAGAATGGAGGGTCAGTCCTAGCACAACAACCGGGAGGGAAGGAAGATGCTAACTAAATAAACACATAGATATGTCCACGACCCAGAGTGTCTTTGTAAGTTGCAACAACAAATCAATTATGCCTTGCAAATTGTAGCAAGCTGCTGCCTCCACTAGCTGAGCTGGCGATGTGCACAGAGCCCTTTCCTCTGGCCTGGAGTCAAACCTACCCAAACTGGAGAATTTGGACCCTTGTCTCCTGCCTGAAGATGATCCATGAAGCTGGAGACTCAGGGCTAGACTCCAAGATCTGACAAACCTAGGAGATTATCAGACACAGGAAATGTGGTGCAATCATGACAACAGTGGAACACAAAAAGCTAACAATATCAGATGACAATCTCCTTTCACATACCTCTGGCATTATTCTACCATTTCTTTCTGTTGAAAGAAATGGCTGAAACAATCAACAGATCACCCATCCCGTTTTGGTGCCAGCATTGCCAGTGTGTGAAATCTTAGGCCATTTAAACCCCATCACTGCAGCGGGAATGCTCAGTCCAACATGAACACTTCTGGGTCAGATCAGGACATCCAGGTAGGTTTTGCTTTTTTTATGACCCTCCCCGGGGTTACTTGGGACCTTTAAAGTGTGTTTAGGTACTTTGTGTCACTTTAACCGTGTTTATTTTCATTTTCTTTTTAAATTTCCCATGTGACAAAGTCTTAGGGGATTTCAAGCAAGAAAGTGAATGGCGGTCCGTTCACTTCTTTATTGGCGGGGCTGCCTTTGCCGGGAGAGATGGTAATTGCGGGAGGAGCGTTCTTTTTCCAGCATAGAAATTGTTTGTTTTTTGCTGGCAAAAGAATGCTTTTAGGGGGATTGTCTGATACTCTCCCTAGACTCTTTTTTTTAAATTTTTTAAAATATATTTTTATTAATTTTATAATCATATATTATATTGTCCAATCAATACTTAGTATAACACATAAAATTACTATAAACATCGCAATTTTTCTATTAACTAATTTCAAAAGTTAACATAGATTCTTTACTATAATTCTATTCAAAAATATTAATTCCCCTACCCCCCCCCACCTCAGTGCTCCCCTTCACCGGAGCCATTATCCCTTACCTAATCTTTCCAGAATCTCATTTCTTCTCGTGGAGGTAACCTCCCATCTTTTGTCTGTAATACTTTTTTAACAAATACTTTCCAAATTTTATCAAAGTCACTTTCTTTCCAACTTCCTCTTCTTACTTTAATTCTACATGTTAACTCATCATTTATTGCCATCTTCCACACTTCTTTATACCACTCCTCCACTTGTACATTTATTTGCATTTTCCAATGTCTTGCTATAATTAATCTTGCTGCCGTTAATAAATTTGTTATTAAATCCTTTTCTGCTTGGTTCCCATTCTCTCCA
This sequence comes from Gambelia wislizenii, assembly GCA_030847615.1. NCBI lineage: Eukaryota > Metazoa > Chordata > Lepidosauria > Squamata > Crotaphytidae > Gambelia > Gambelia wislizenii. The sequence goes on from JAUMIR010000001.1 coordinate 345,938,943, forward strand.
TTATAAATTGACATCAATGCTATGCTCGGTTTCCTTTCTATATTTCTATTCAGAATATTCTCTATTTCTATGAAAACCATTTCCCAAAACTGTTGTATAATTTTACAATTCCACCACATATGCATATATGTACCTATTTCTTGACAACCTCTCCAACAATATTTAGAATTATTCTTATCTATATTATGTAATCTTGCTGGTGTCAAATACCATCTCTATATTATTTTATAATAATTTTCTTTTATCTGTATCGACATATTTTTTAGATGTCTTTGTTTCCATATCTTATCCCATTCATGATCTCCAATTTTTTGTTTCAAATCTTCCTCCCATATTCTCCTTAAATATTCCCCTTTGTCTTTTTTTCCCTTATTTTTTATCAATATTTTATATAATTCACTTGTAATACCTTTCATACTTTCATTATCATCTCTCTTTTCACCCTTTTTCACCAAATTTTCAAATTTTGTAAATTCCCTTGTTTCTTTATGATTCTTTTTCCAATTTTTAATCCATTGTTCTAACTGTATACAATTAAACCATGAAATTTTCAATCCACATAATTTCTCTCTTATACTCCCTTTCTCATTCCTCGATCCTATCCATCCCTCTATTTTATCTAGTCCTCTTTTCTTTAATTCCGTTCCCATTTTTTCCTTCAAATTATTTGGGATTTTTTCCCCCCTTATGACCTGTGTTAATACTGAATCAATAGGCAAAAATTCTCTCTTATATTTATACCATATTTCCCATATATTTTGCAGAAATGGGTTCTCAATTCCTTTAATTTCCTTTTTTGTAAAATTATCAAAAAATATGTTCCATATTCTCTTTTCAATTCTCCCTGTTTCTGTCTCTAACCATTCTAAATCCCCCTGTCCTACAATTCCTTCTATAACATATCTCAATTGATTAGCTTCATAATATCCTTTTATTTTGGGAAGACCAAGTCCTCCCTCCTTCTGTGATATATATCAAAATAATTTATTTAATCTTGTCCTTTTCCCTCCATTACAATATTTATTCAACATACTTTGCCATTTTTTCAGTTCTACTTCTGATACTTTTATTGGTAACATTCTAAACAAAAAAAATAGTTTAGGTAATATTTTCATTTTAACCACAGCTACTCTTCCAAACCATGATAGTTGAATATTTTTATATTCTTCCAACTTCTTTTCCACTTCTTTCCTTAGTACCATAATATTTTTCTCTTCTAGTTCTTTTAAATCTTTTGTAATATTTATTCCTAAATACTTAATATTACTTTTTAATCTTACTTCTAATTTTTTCTCTTTTACAAATATATTTTCTTCTTCCTTAGTATAGTTAAACAACATCATATCTGATTTGTTCCAATTAACCTGTAAGACTGTCATCTCCCCAAATAATTTTAAAAGTTCTTTAATTTTTTCTATTCTGTTAATCAGTTCCTTAATACTCTCCCTAGACTCAAGGTGGTTTACAAGATAAAAAGAAATACAAGTAAAAACACATGTATCCTTATCCTATAATATCCCAATCTATGAAAATATCAAGACTCTACTTGGTGTATACACTGACAAACCTAGCTCTGTTTTTATCCCACAAGTGCTACAGAATTTTTTGGGTTTTGTTACTTATTAATCTACATGAGATTCAGTCAGCTCTCTAACAGAAACAAGGCTGAATCTATACAAAAACAGTACACACCATGGAAAGTGTACAGATGAGATCCTGATGTATTGGCATGGCTTATTAAGTGATATTAAATTAACATTACCCAGTTTGGTCAGGGGGGATAACAGTTTGGTGTGGAAGAACAGGAGGAGAAGTGTGTGCAGCATGGTTTATGAAGTGGGGGAAGACTGTGCAACATTAGGAGGAACTTTTTGACAGTAAGAGCTGTTCGGCAGTGGTACGCACTCCCTCGGAGCATGGTGGGGTCTCCTTCCTTGGAGGTCTTTAAACAGAGGCTGGATGGCCATCTGTCGGGGATGCTTTGATCGTGATTTCCTGCATGGCAGGGGGTTGGACTGGATGGCCCTCGTGGTCTCTTCCAACTCTGCAATTCTATGATTCTATGAAATTCAGTCAATGAAACACTCCCTGGGAACTGTAGTTCTATGAAGAAGAATTAGGGCTCCCTACTAGAAAAGTATTGGGCCATCTTCAACAATCTACGGTTTCAAAGAAGTCATAAAAAGTGGTGTGATGAAACTGACATAAATGTATAGTGTACACTGCCCTTGTGATGGCAGGCTCGGGGGGAAATTATATTTAACTCAGAAAAAAATATTGGATGGCATCCTGTTAATACATTATGATGTTGTAAGTCTGCCTTAATGATATTTCTACTCACTTTATTGGTCATTGTGTGGGTGGATTTGAGATGGTAGAATCAGGAGATGTAGCTGGAGAGACTAAAGCTACTGTATGTGGGACACATATGTATCTTAATGCAGGCTCTCACCCATTGTTTTCTAATAGAAGAGAAGGGAAAATGGCTTGACTAAAACAGAACTAATGGAAAGGATTTCAAAATAATGCGATGTAGCTACAAGCTAAACATTGGAAAGATCTTTCCGGTTCTAAAAGTAGTTCAGCATGGGAGCAAGCTTCCAAGTGAGTGGGCAATATCTCCTGCCTTGCTCGACTCCTTCCTTCCTTCCTTCCTTTCTGTCTTTCTTTCTAGAAGAAAGAGAGGAAGCAATTGGTATAATTGCTTCAGACATAGGGTACTGATGTACTTTGGGAGAAAGGAAGTCCAAAAGCAATCCACAGGCCTTCAAGATTACTTTCTCTGCCCCCAATAGCCAGTGAAAAGGAGAAATGGGATCTGAGTGGGCCAGTCTTAGCCATATAAAGTTTCATTCCTGCCCTGTTCTCTTGGTGGCCTGACATCTGCTCTGCATGCCCCAAAGAGAAAAAACATTTGAAAGAAAATGCTTACAATCAGATGGGTGCCATACTATATGACTTCCAGGCTAACAAATTTGAACATTCTTGGACTTACATGGCCCCTTCCAATCCTATGATTTTAGCAATTGTGAAAAGCCAGTCTAAAGTATTTGTAGCTCCGTATGCAACCTTTTTTCTTTCATCATAGCACTATCCTGACAGTCATACAAAACTTGTGCTTCTGCAGCTGATGGAAATGGTGTGTCATTAAAATAAATCAAGCCTGAGGGCAGGACAGTCCTTTTTTGTATCAGATGGGAAGGAACATGATGACATGAGGGTCATCATATGCAGAAGCCGGATTTTTCACACTTAAAACCTAAGAATATAAAAAGAATCCTGCTGGTTGAAATCAAAGACCTGTCTGATCCACCATTTGTTCCTTCAGTGGCCAACCAGATACTTACAGGAAGCCCATGAGCTGGGCAATAGCAGCCCCATGCCTCTCTCTCTCTCTCTCTCTCTCTCTCTCTCTCTCTCTCTCTCTCTCTCTCTCTCTCTCTCTCTCTCTCACACACACACACACACACACACACACACATTCCCCATCTAATAATCTCATAATTTCCAGAAGCAGACTGCCTTTGATCCTGGAATTACCGTAATATATATTGTTGCACTAGTAGCCACCAATACACCTATTCTGCATTAATTTATTTAATCCTCTTTTAAACCCATCCAAAGAGGTGCTCATCTTGTTCTAACAAATACTAATATTTACATGCCATATTGAGAAATACATTCTTTGCATATGTCCTGAGTTTCCCACCATTTGTTGGATGATCCTGGGTTCTAGTGTTATGCAAGAGAGAGATACATTTCTCCTTTTCTCCACAGCATGAACAAACATTGTTGGCCATCTCTTTTGGGTGTTCTGCCCTTTTACTTGTCTTTCTTCTAAGGTCAACCCCACCACCCAATTGTAACTTCTCCTTATAGGGAGGTTGTTCCCACACCCTTTTAATTTGGGAATTTCCAGAAAAGAAGCCATAGTAATTTGTTGCAGAACTAAAAAAGGAAGCGGTTTTTCCACCTTAAACCTTGGGCCCTTTTACACTACATAGCCATGGTGCTATGATTCCATTTCCACTGTCATGGTTACATCCTATGGAATCTGGGGCATTGTAGTTTGGTCTGAGACACTAGAGGTGCTCCCTGGTAAATAATTCTAAACATTCCTCCCTAAACTGCCAACACCACAATTCCATAGGATGTTCCCATGACAATAGAAGTGGAATCATAGTGCTATAATTGCATAATGTGAAAGGGCCCTTCTGCTTGAAGTTCTCACTATGCTCTGGTTTATCATATGGGTGCAGACTCTGCATCAGCAGAGTGCTCATTAGCATCACAAGCACATGTGCTATGCTTCCTGTTCCACATGAGAAACCACTAAACAATCTAGAATGTTAACACGAATAGGGTTTAAGACTCACTTCAGCAAACACCCTCCTTTGGCCATTCAGTTTACAAATGCCACTTAGCATTAACAGCCAGACATCTAGTTGTATGTGAGAGTTTCAAAGGTAGTTTAGGCCCTGTTTATTTAAAAAAAAACATTTTTTTCTTCATCATGCCATAATAACCTCCAGATGGGGGCATCCACTTATAAGACAAGTGTTTCTTAACATGAAGAAGGTGCCTGGCCTTCTCTTGGCACAGTGATATCTTGAAAGTGCTACAACTCAGAACAAAGTAGCACAGAGCAGGGTCGTGTTTGTGAAAGGACTGAAAATATCAAGAAGCATATGAACTAGTCACCTGAAGTCAACAGCAAGCAAGCATCAAGAGCAGACTGGTGCTTACTAAGTGTGAAGGCCAAGAAAGAAGAGACGTTCAGAGCTACAATTGGATCTCTTGTCTTTCTACATTTCTTTTAAAAACAAATGTGGGAGATGCGTGGCAAACTGGGTTGGGTCCCGCCATTTTCTTGATCTAAAGCTCATCCCTACCCCCTGTGGATGGTTTTGGAGAATTGTTGAGCAAATTAATGGTGATAAAATGAATAATACAAATGGAGTACTATCTAAATAGTATGTTCATACCATCTGTTGTAGTAACCATCTGTGTAGTGTATTGACTTCTTCCACAGTAGGGAATTCCCATTTCTGTTTATGTTTATTTATTATAGTTCTGGATTTATATCCCACCATCTGCCTCCAGAGAGTCCTCAGAGCAGATTCCTACATATTGTAACATACCAATGCACAATACAATAATAAAAGCACAATAAAATTCATCATCTTAAAATCCAAGAATGAGATCTGCACCAGAGGCTATGATTCATAATTTTACAATGATGTAGCTACATTTCTGACATGGTGAATTGTGATGATGCACATTGGGGTGTCCTGTGCAGAGTCCCATTGTGCAATGGGAGGCCCCATTGCATATCAGGAATGCACAAGATGTCCTGATACAGAAAAGGAGCCCATTATACAATGGAACCTGTTGAGCAATGGGACATTGGGCAATATGATGGCTCCACTTGAGCAGTGGTCCCAAAGACTGAACCACAGGCTTGATTACACGGATGAGAAACCCCGCACCTACCTCATAGTCGCAGCAGATTTCTTCAATTTGTAGCAGTCCTGTAAACATTAGACTCACCAGGCTTCTCTGATTGTAGATTGGAGTATCCTGCCACACTGTTAGTTGTGTTGGAGTAAAAGGGCAGCCCTCCACTGATCATGTGTCCTAAATGTCATACTATTTCCGGCCACATGGCTGGGGCTGTTCCAGTGTTGTTGTTTTTCTGTTCACTCATATATGCAAATAAACAAATATATGTCGTCTCAGAGTACTGTATCACTGTATTAGCAGAGATACACTTATCCAGATATGTGCACAATTGAAATTTTTTTAAAAAAGTTTTTAAAAAGCACCAGAGCAGAGTCCCATCCACCAAAAGTCCCACCTTGGCTTTGCTCCAAAGCCTATCCTCGGCTTCCACATGACCAAATATCTGGGTTTTCCCCTTAAATCCAGAGCAAACTGCAAATCTTCACATATCTGGGGTTTTCTGCAGAAGCCCCAGTGAAAATGTGCACCGTCAAAAATATAGTGTGTAAACTGTGCTGCAAATATGGGGTGAGTATGGGTTTTAATGCCCTTGTAGACAAGCACTACATCTCTGCTCCCCTCCTGAGAATATGGACATTGTGCAATGGCACAATTTGATTTTATGTGATTGTAAGTTGGTTTACAATCATGTAACCACCTAACAACCTTATCTAGAACCATTTCAAACTGGCTTCAGAGCAGGATATGGAGCTGAGACCACTATGGTCACCTTAGTGGATGATCTTTGCCTGAGCGCTGACAGGTGAGTGTGTCCCTGATGGTGCTTTTGGACCTCTCAGCAGCATTCGATACCATCAACCATGGTATCCTTCTGGACTGCCTGAGGGATTTGGGAATCGGAGGCACTATGCTTCAGTGGTTCTGGCCCTATCTCTCAGGCAAGTTTCAGATGGTGGTGCTTGGGGGTAGCTGCTCCTCAAAAAAGGAGCTACTATATGGCATACCACAAGGTGCCATTCTATCCCCAGTGCTATTCAATATCTACATGAAACAGCTGGGAGATATCATCCGGAGGCATGAGTCGGGGTACTATCAGTATTCTGATGACATCCAAATATATTTCTCCATGCCTTCAAAAACAGTTTCAGCTAAGGATAGTGTGTCCCCTCTGAATGAATGCCTGGAGAAGGTCATGGGCTGGATGAAGAAAAACAAACTGAAGCTGAATCCAGGCAAGACAGAGGTGCTTACTATCAAGGGTGGTAATCTGGGGTTGGAGGTGTGTCAGCCAGTCCTGGATGGGGTTACAACCCCCCTGAAAGACTGTGATTGTAGCCTGGTAGCACTTCTGGATCTGTCACTCCCAATAACAGTTCAGATAGATGAGACGGCCAGGAGTGCTTACCACCAGCTTCGGCTGTTACACCAGCTGCACCCCTTCCTAGAGTTAGAGAACCTAAAGATGGCACATGCTGGTAACCTCAAGGCTGGATTTTTGCAATGTGCTGTACACTGGGCTACCTCTGTAGCAAGTTCAGAAACTTCAGTTGGTTCAAAACACGGCAGCCTGATTAGTCACTGGTACATCCAGGAGTGATCGTATCACAGCGATCTTAAAAAACCACTCCACTGGCTGCCAATTAGTTTCCAGGCAAGTTAGAAAGTATTGGTTGTTACCTTTAAAGCCCTACATGGTTTGGGTCCAGGTGACCTATGGGATTACCTTCTCCTGTATAATCCACCCTGTATACTTAGGTCCTCTGGAGGACATTTGCTCCAGTCAACCAGGACTAGGTTGGCAACTGTCACCCAGAGGACTTTTCTTCAGCTGCCCCTAGACTTTGGAACAGCCTGCCAGAAGAGATATAGTACAACAGCTGAATCGTAGAATCATAGAGTTGGAAGAAACCACAAGGGCCATCTAGTCCAACCCCCTTGCCCTTCAGGAACACACAATCAAAGCATCCCTAACAGATGGCCATCCAGCCTCTGTTTAAAAACCTACAAAGAAGGAGACTCCACCACAATATGAGGCAGTGCGTTCCGCCCTGTTGGAATTTAAAGTAGCATTGAAGACCAGTCTCTTCCAGCAGACCTAGCCAGATGATTTTAAATTGTGAATTTTAAACTGTGTATTGTTTTAAAATGTCTTAGTCTTATCTGTGTTTTTAAATTGATATATGTTTTTAACTGATATGTGTTTTTTTTAACTAACATTATGTTTATATGTTAATTTGTTGTTCCCTGCCTCAATTTATAGGGAAATGCAGGTAAGAAATACATTATTATTATTATTATTATTATTATTGCTGTTGTTGTTATGCCAGCCCAATAGTTACAGCTAAATCCTAAAATATTTTCTAAACAATTGATGAACAGGAGTCAAGACAACCATTGAAACCAATAACTACAACCAAATGCTTGATAGAATTCAATAAACCACCATCAACAAAAACACTTTATTGTATTTTTTTAAAAAAAACTGTGGTGGGTTTTGCATTGTGAGCTTTCTGTAGACAGAGTTCTATAATATGGGTTGCCACTGCTGAAAAGGCCCTGTTGCACTTGCTTGTTCCCTGTTCACAAATTTCTCAGAAATTTATGTCAATACTACTCTTGCAGAGAACCAATCACATGCTAGGAATGGAAGTCATTGCAAAGCTGACATGATACAGGCAGGAGTCTGAGTAAGGAATTAGTAACAGTTGCTCATTTGGGGAACAACAGAGTGATTGAAAACTGGAATTCCCTTAATAGACATTTCCTGATATTCCTTGTTTATTACTCTCAGTCTTTTCAGCACAATTTTCCTTAAACAGATTACATTTATATTCAGGAGATGCACTCCTGAACTCACTTATTTCAAAGTAGCCCTAAAATTAGGTCAAACTGGTTTGCCTCTCCCTTTTCATGATGCTGTTGCCTGACAACCCCTACTTTGACACCATCTCACTCTCCCCTACCCCTACAGAGCAATGTTACATCAACGACAGGGATGGCTTGGGCCTAGAACTGCATGGCCATTCATTTGCCATATTCTACGAGAGTTGGTTTTTCTCTATCCATTTCTCTCCTATTATTCATCATGTTATTTCTCCACAAATGAATTGCTCTGTTGGCATCTCAGCTATGATTAAATTATCCTGCCCCCAAAGCTGAAGATGATCAGATAACCTGGGCAATCTTTAATGCTGTTTGTTTTGCACAATCTAGGACATTCTCTCTGTTTCGATTTATCACTAGTGCATTCCTGATAATAAATGGGTATCCAAAGTAGACACAATGTTGGCAATGTATGGCTGGTTTAATTAATTGGATGTTTGTGGGCTTACATATGTGACTCCTAAACTTAAGACAGTGTGGCAGTGAGGCGTCTAGTATGTACACAAGCTTGCATTCCTGGCCAATAAGATAATCACAGGACACGTTCCTCCAAGTTCAATTGATCAGGACTTCTAGCCATGATCTTTGGGGAAGACTTCAGGATTTATCCCTGCTGACCCCAGACTCCCATACAGACCTGCTAGGATCTGCTAGAACAGGCCCTGCTTATTGTCCCCTCCACTGATGAAATGGGGGCCTCTAGCATATTGGATATATTATCCTAATACAAAACTAGGCAGGGCTATTGGAGGTCTCTCATTCATAGGGTCATCATAAGTCAAAGTCAACTGAATGGCAAATGGCAACTACCCCCACCAGTCATACCAATAAGCAAAGTGAGGCAACCAGCTGAAGATGCCAGCCACAGATGCAGGCGAAACATCAGAAATAAACTCTTCAAGAACACAGCCACATAGTCTGGAAAAAAACCAAGGAAAATCTAAAGATGTTCTTACTGTGCACGGAAACTATCTGCAATGTCTTTCTTTTTTCCCCTCTCTCATTGCACTAACTTGAGCAGTGGAGGCCAGGTTGACAGCCCCGAGGTAAAAGGCTTCTTGGTTCAATTGCAAAACAAACACGGAAAGGGAGAGGGGAATAAACTGCCAACACTCTCTCCCTTACCCACAATGCTTTGTTTAGAGGCCTCCACCCTTCGAGCATGACATGGAGGATCTGCCTGAGGGGGAAATGAGTGCAAAGTAAAGTCTGTACTTGTCTTGTTGTGGGAATTTGGTGGTGTGAACACCCCAGCTGAAGAGATCATTCCATACAGATTTCATAGACGCTTGAAAAAAATATTTCAAATGAATTTCAGATTTATCAGGTTCAAGTTATTTCAAGTAGGCATTGCTGTTTCTGGTCTGAAGGGGAAAAGGTGCCAATGTCTTTCTTAGTTTACAAACTGGAGGTAGTTTACTTGCTTCTTTGGAAAACAACTTCAATAACAAAGTGATACTTACATGGCACAGTCCTATGAAATAAGTCTGACTGTGTTAAGTATATATAGCACTGTACTTATACAGTGTATAACACTGTAGCTTTAGGGTTCAAAGTGCATTATAATCCATGATTAAAATCCAGTAAAAGTAAATTGTACCCAACAATTGCTGTCCTAAAGAGTAAATCCCACTGAACTCTGTGAGATTGATACTGGCGTCTATTAACTTTCATGACAGTGAGACAGTGAAACCATTCCTGGTCTAGTTCCTGTTTTAAGGGAGCTATTCAAGGTGCTGAATCCTGTCCCCTCCCCAAAGTCCAGCCACAGATGCAGGCGAAATGTCAGAAATAAACTCTTCCAGAACACGAACTGCTAAATTCACACTGTATATGTTATATGCCCCAAAGTGGGAAAATGTAGAGCTGAGTAAAACACTGTGTCTGACTCAAAATGTCTCATTCTTGTCCACTTTAGTTCACTTACCCCAAGTATTACAATGTTTATATCTTCCATTTTTTGTTTTACTATGTCTCTCTTCCCCTGATTCATGCTTCTCACTTTCCATGTTCCTATAATTTGTTGGAACACTGTGCTTCTATTAGAAACTATTAGAAAAATAGTTTGTATGGCTGTGAAGGGTGTGGAGCACCAGGTGCTAGTACAACATAATCACCACTGTATATCAGTCTGCTGAGACCCAGAATTTGTGTGGGTTGTACAGAGTGGGTTGTAGAGAGTGGATGTGTAGTAGTAGATTGTGTATGTTTACAAAGAGTAGTTACTATTTACTGTTGGAGAATGTTGAAGGAGTGTTTGTATATCTTGTATATATCCTGCAACAACAAGATAAAGAGCCTCCAAGGACTTTGGAAGAATCCAACAGTGTTTGTGCTTCATTTCAAGGTTGGTCAGTGCCAGATTGCCAAATACTACTAGAGGGTTCTGTGCTTCCATACTCTGTTTGTTTTTAGCTACTGTTGGGGACAAGCACCTCAGACAATGCTGTTAGTTTGTGTCTCAGTGGGCCTGGTTATTGCATTTGTTACTGTGTGTTTTGCAGGACACACAAGAAAGACAACAAGGGGTTATGGGTCCAGCAGCGCTAGTCTGTAACTGCCTGTGCCTGTTATTTTTGAACCCTGTGCTTGCAATCAGTTTTTGTTCCTGTGCTAAGCCTGTGAGTCCCAGACTGTTTTGTGTTGCTGGAAAGGCTGAAGGAAGAAACTGTGACACAGAAGAACAGTGTTTGCAGATGACATTTTGTTTTTCCTGTGTGTATTTTTGCAAGCAGTAAGCATTTGGCTTGTTTTTGAGTTTGTGCCTACCAGAAGAAACAACCCACGGAGCAAAGAGTATGTTTTCCATTTTTGAGTGACTTGTTTTGAAAGTAGCCTGCTGATATGGCTGGAGTCACTGGAACAATGAACTTTGCAAAGTTAGATGGAACCAGTTATTCCAAATGGTCTGTGATGGTACAAAGTTTGCTTGTTAGAGAGAACCTGGTCAACTACATAACCAGCCCCCCCCCCCGGACCATGGAATAATGAGCAGAGACTTACTGACCAGAGAGCAAGAACTACTATTATTTTGTGCTTAGAAGTAGACCAGATTGTCTACGTAACCAACATGGTGACTGCATTGGAGTGCTGGCAGAGCTTGCAGGACATTTACTAGAGACACTCCTGTGTGACCAAGATGATATTGACGCACAGACTTTACAACACCAAGCTGAGAGATGGTGAGCATGTAAAGTGCCATTTGGACACAATCAGGGCTCTGTTCATCGACTTGCAGAACAGAGGCATGAATTTCCCTGACGCACACAAAGTCTATATTGTCCTTGGCAGCCTGAATGAGAGCTGGGACTTTCTGTTCCACAGTCTACAGAGTTTGCCAGAGAGTGAGCTGATCTTGAACTTGGTCTCTGCCTGCATTCTGGAAGAGAATAAGCAGAGGGGCTTTGAGGCTGAAAGTCATGGTTAGCTATGTGCCAGGAGGAAAGCAGACAAGGAACAATGCCATACAACAGTTTCTCATGAGCAAGGCAAGGCTTTGTGCAACCTAGTGAGGCAGTGCTACTCGTGTGGAAGGGAGGGGCATTTGAGAAGAGATTGTCCTTCCAGGTTTGGCCACAAGAGTGAGCAGAGAAAACAGCAACAGAAGCCTGCAAGCAAGTCTTCTCAGGCAGCAGGGTGTGGTTTTCTCACCACAGCTGTTGGTAAAGCTGGAGCCAAGCCAGAGTGGCTGCTAGACTCTGGAGCCATGCACCACATGGTGAACTGCTTGGAGCTTCTGCAGGATGTGAAGCCTTCAACAGTTTCCAAAGTGGACATGGCAGATGGTGCTCCAAGGAAGGTGGAGAAGATGGGAACTGTGTTTATTCCCTGTTTAAGGAAACAGTTCTCAGAAGTTTTGTTTGCCCCAAGTTTGAAAAAAAAAACTGTTTTCTAAGTGTATCTACGTTGACTGGTGATGGATATAACGTGATATTTGAGAAAAAGCAATGTTTTGTTTCCAAGGGAGGTAAGGTCTGTGCCAAGAGTGTTAAAAGGGACAGACTGTATTATATACTTCCACATGCAGACAAACCAAATGTAGCCAATGTGACAATGACCAATGTTCCCTTGCATGATCAGTGTGTGCATTATCTGCATAGGGTACTTGGTCATGCCAGTTTTGCCGCATTGGCACACTTGGCTAAAGTATATCCAAAGGCTAAAGTTAAGCCATGCTGGAAATTCCTGGACTGTACTGTCTGCAAGAGGGTCAAACTAAAATCTTTTCCTGTAGCCAAGGAAAGCAAGAGGATAACAAACCAGCCCTTCCAGGTGGTCCATGGAGACCCTGCAGGGCCATTTAAGGCTAGTGTGAGAGGTGCATATTATATCTTTGTATTAGGTGACCACTTTACAAGATATGGGTTTGTGTACTTGTTGAAATCCAAAGACCAGGCATTTGACAAGTTTAAAGAATGGGTGGCAATAGTTGAGAAGAAATTTCCCTTTAAGGTATTCATGTATTCATGTAAATGCCAAAAATATGTTCACTCTATGTAAAGTGTTAGTATGTATGTATGTATGTAAAGCATGTTTGTATATGAAGTGAAAGAAAAATGTTTGTCCTGGTTGAAGCAGATGAAATGTTGAGCTGAGAGTTTAAGGCACATATGGAATTGTACAGAAGCTTATGTAAAAATGTTTATGTTATGTTCTGTAAATGTATGTAAATAGCCATAACAAATTATTTTGGAGGGGATTGTTGGAACACTATGTCTTTAAGTCAAAGTAAAAAAATAGTTTGTATGGCTGTGAAGGGTGTGGAGCACAGCAAAAAGGTGCTTGCACAGCATAATTACCACTGTATATCAGTCTGCTGAGACCCAGAGTTTGTGTGGGTTGTACAGAGTGGATTGTAGAGAGTGGGTGTGTAGTAGTGGATTGTGTATGTTTACAGAGAGTAGTTACTATTCACTGTTGGAGAATGTTGAAGGAGTGTTTGTATATCTTGTATATATCCTGCAACAACAAGATAAAGAGCCTCCAAGGACTTTGGAAGAATCCAACAGTGTCTGTGCTTCATTTCAAGGTTGGTCAATGCCAGATTGCCAAATGCTACTAGAGGGTTCTGTGCTTCCATACTCTGCTGTTTTTAGCTACTGTTGGGGACAAGCATCTCAGACAATGCTGTTAGTTGGTGTCTCAGTGGGCCTAATTATTGCATTTGTCACTGTGTGTTTTGCAGGACACACAAGACACCCAACATAATATGTGCTGTGCAGCTTTGGACTTTGAACTCTGCGCACATTGATATCCTTTCAGCTTGAGTCCAGTTTCATCATTAGCCATAGTGCTATTTGTTGTTTTCTTCTGCTGTATGCCAGTAGCTTGTTGAGTGCCATCTGACCTGCAAGTCTCATCTTCTGACACTACCTCTTGTCTCATTTTGGATTGTTATTAGGGTTTTCATGGTAAAAGACATTCAAAAGGGGGTTACCATGCCTCCTCTTGTGCAGTATTAACAAATGTTAGCTATGGTGCCACTGCGGTTGAGAGATCCTCCACCAGTGTCACCTCCCACTACTGCTGCCGTCCAGTAGCTGTTTGGCACATTCAGTCTGATTCCTCAGCAAAAGTCTGTCTGTTATTGGAGACCCTACCAGCAGCACTTCTGTTATCAGCATAGGCTCTTGCCTCACAGGAGCACACAATTCCATCACCACGGAAAGATTGGTGAGTCCCAGTACTTATATACTGCTTAATATGATAAAAACCCTAGGTAATTTACACACAGTGTGCTGTAAAACCATAACTAAAATTCAAAATAATTCAATATAAACACAGTCTGTTTACACCAAAACAGGGCATTCTTAAAAATACTCTTTTAAAATCTAGCATTGACATTTTGAGGGCCCTATCACACTACACTGTTATAGCACTCTATTCCACTTTAACTGCCATGGCAACATTTTGGATTCCTGGGATTTGCAGTTTAGGGAGGGGTATTTAGAATTCTAAGCCAGAGAGCTCTTGGGTCTCACTAAACTACAAACCCCAGAATTCCACAGGATGTTGTTAAAGTGAAATATAGCACCATAACAGTGTAGTGCAACACAGATATGAGGAAGAGGCATTCTTCTCCCAATAGCATATTGTGTGTATAAATGGGGGGGGACCCCCGAGGAGGTCGGGAGAAGAAAGGGGCTGTTGCGCTTACAGTGCTCCATTTCAGACGCTGCCATCCTCCTCCTGACCTTCCCCCGTGCTTCCTCCATGCTGTGGGTGCTGCTTTTTATTGACGGAAAACCTCTGTCAATAAAAAGAGGCACCCGCAGCATGAAGGAAGCATGGGGGAAGGTCGGGAGGAGGACGGCAGCATCTGAAATGGGGTGCTGTAAGTGCAACAGCCCGTTCTTCTCCTGACCTCCTCGGGGGTTTTTTCCCCTGTTTGAAAAAGTCCATATTCTATCTGCTCTCTGTCTGGGAAGCAATACTCACGTGTTATAATGACAAATGTACTCAGATGACTGACGGGAAAGCACACTGAAGGTAACATAAAAGGATGAAATGATAGGAAGAAGATGAATATGTAAGGTCATTTTTACAAAAGGCTTTCACAGTGGAATGGAGGTGGTTCAGCATTAGCAAGTAGGGGGCATTTTTGCATGCAGTTACTACTGTTCCATTGTCCTCCTGATGTAATCCCAGGTTTTTTGCCACCAAAGTCCTTTTGTCATCCCAGGTCACAGTATGCTTCTGAAGTTTTTACTGGTGTGAAAGAGCCCTTTCAAAAGTATCCTGATTTAGGGATTAGGTGTGCATATTTTGGGCATGTATGTTGTGGTTACTTAAGGTTTGCCCTGCTCACCTCACTCTCACTTTATTTCAGTTAGATGATGGGGAAGGGAGGACTGGGCACACCAGGAGCAAAGCCTTCCCTGTGGGATCACCACAGATTCCCTGGATTCATCCCCCCCCCTTTTTTAAAAAATACATCCGTTGTACTCTGCTGCTATAATGGTACCACAGCAAGGGAGCCCATTGGATCATGTTGCAGCAGTCTTACCTTGCCAAGCAGCCGGCCACACCTACAAGGGCTTCTGAATCTCCTGCACGAGGGCCTTCTGGATCACCGAGACCCCAGGGCCGGCCAGGCCCTGCTAATGTCCCCAGTGCCTCACCAATAGCATCAGTTAAGAAACCAGATCCAACTATTAAAAGTACGCACTGCAGTTTAATATATATGTATGTGTGAATGTAGTTTTTATATTTATGTTTTTAAATTTAATTTTTATTGAATTTTCCACAAATTGAATGTAGTTTTTATATTTAGACCCTGTTTTATAGACTTATAGTACATTCCTAAATTGGCAAGTGGGCAACAGCCACCTGAGCTAATATTAGGTCAGCAGACGGTTAAGAGGCGATATGATAGCCTTGTTTAAGTATTTGAAGGGGTGTCACGTTGAGGATGGAGCAGGCTTGTTTTCTGCTGCTCCAGAGACTGGAACACGGAGCAATGGATGCAAGCTCCAGGAACAGAGATTCCACCTCAACATTAGGAGGAACTTTCTGACAGTAAGAGCTGTTCGGCAGTGGAACTCACTCCCTCGGAGCGTGGTGGGGTCTCCTTCCTTGGAGGTCTTTAAACAGAGGCTGGATGGCCATCTGTCAGGGATGCTTTGATCGTGATTTCCTGCGTGGCAGTGGGTTGGACTGGATGGCCCTTGTGGTCTCTTCCAACTCTGCAATTCTATGATTCTATGATTCTATGTTGAAGGAATGTCACACTACCACAACTATAGCAGTGATTTATTTTTTTTTAAGCAGGGAATATGGAGCAGGGAAAGTGATGTCAGCCTCCTGGGAAATAGCCAAATAAGGATGGGGGCAGAGGAACCCATGTGAGGGAGGTTCTCTGCAGCTGTCCAAAATTACCACTGGTGCAAGAAGGCTAAAGTGGGAACAATCAGTACATGCATGGGATCAAGATGGAAGTGGGAAAGGCAGCATTGCAATCCCATGGGCTTAGTGATGGTATAAACCATGCTTCTTTGGTGGAGCAGGGGGCTAGTGGGAAAAGGCCCTTTAATTCTTGGGAGAAGAATGGGAAGAAAGTGAAGCTGCATTAAATTCCAAGAAAGTTCCTTCCTTCCTTCCTTTTCTGGCTTTGTGTGCATGTGATTGTTTTCACTTACTGTTGAAAGCTACCTTGTGAGCACATTGACCTAAGTGTAGAAGTGTAAATACTTAAGATAAATATTCAATATGTTTTAGGGAGATATGCTTCTATACATCTTAAAGAATGAACACAGAGGACAGAGCGAAAGTACATAAACAAAGTACTGTCAGAGACCATAGATGAGGTGATTGTCACTGTCAGAACTGTTTGCATTTCCTTTCCCTCTGACTTCACTGCCTAAAAATCCCACCCCCAACGAACCATGTGCACTCTGTATTAAATTTTGGGTAACACTTCATGTATCTGATGCTGTGGGCTATATTGCATGAAAGCTCATGCCAGAATAAATGTGTTATCCTTTTTTATGCTACAGGTCTCTGTTTGTTTTTCTGTAACAGACTAATATAGCTTTCACTGGACTCTGTGCACTGTTGTTCATTACTGATCTCTCCCACTTCTTCTTTTTGTACCCATTGGGTTTTTTCTGCTTTGGACAGTGTGGAGGTGAAACACTGGGAATCCTGTCATTCAGCTATGAAAGGTCTTGGTGCACATAAGCAAATAGGGCAGCTTTGAGAGTTGTGTAGAGGTGCATTACAGCCTCAAAGTGCAAGAAATAGCATAAGAAACATACACATGAAGAGCCCTCCTGGATCAGACCAAAGGTCTGTCTAGTCTAGCACTCTGTTGCCACAGTGACCAACTAGTTGTCAATGGAAAGTCCAGGGGGCACGGAGTGCAATTAGCTCCCCCGTCTGGCCATATTATCCAGTAACTAGTAGTGAGCAGCATAATGCTTGTATCAGTGAAGATAATATATAGCCATTGTGTCTAATAGCCGGGATCGCCTTACTGTTTCTAATTCCTTTTTAAACTGTCTAAATTGGCGGCCACCACTACATCTTCCAGTAAACGCTGCAAGGGTCTATGGACTGCAGCAGTCATGAAATAGTTGCTTTCAAATATTGAAGAGAGTTTTGATTTTTAAGGGAGGATGGTCCAAAATCAGGAATCACCTGACTAGAGTGGATGTTGGTGTCAGGAAGATCCTTTGCCCCTGGTCCAACTATTTGACTCTCTATCATCCACAGTGTCTGAGAGAAACTCTTCAGGGTCTTCAGCAGGGAAATGTCTTTTTCATGACCTGCTAACTGAGGTTCTTTTAGGTGGAGAGGCCTGGGCTCAAAGCTGGGACCATCTGCCTGCAAAAGCATTTGTTGCAGCCCTAAATAACACCCTTTCCCCATCTGGTCTAACACAGCTTCACAGTCACAATGTTCACTTCAGAGACACCAGTGCTGCTTCTCTACCAGCATTCTTCTCACCTCAATATATGCCTCTCCAGCCATGGAAACCTTACCTCATAAGTGGATGTGAGTTTTAACTAGCCCATTGCTTCAAAGGTTCTCCACCTCTCCTATAAGATGCAGTGACTCCCCAGCAGTTAAAACAGGTCTCCTTAAATACAGAAGGGAAGGTATTATTAAGAAGGGAAGGCATTATTAAGAACAATCTTCTTCGGCTCAATGATCTTGTGAGTCTAATCTTGCACGCTTTATGGACATTACCAGACACCCTTAATATGGCGTGCCAGGAACACCAGGAGATCGCCAAAGGGCTCACTAATCAGACGACATTGTCCTCATCCCGTACTGGCCCCATTCTGCCCCCATTTCTTCCTATTCATGCCTTAAGCTGTGAATAGATTGCCTATTCTGTTCCTGTCATGGAACGATGGGCATCTGAAACTCTGCCCTGTTCTACTGGTGCAATGCCAGACTCAGTGAGAGGTCCCTGCCGAACACTTCCAGGTGCAATCAGGACATCCGAGTAAGGGACACCCTTTCCCCCCCTCCTTGGGTTACTTGGATTTTTAGTGTTTTTTTCTGCTTCCTGTAATTTTTGAATGTGTATTTTGCCTTTTATTTTTAAATTTCCCATGTGATCATTCTCTCTCGCGAATGGCTGGGATTTACTTTCCAGGAAGTGAATGGGGCTCCAAGAGAGGAGGAGACTGCCGGAGGAGAGGGCAGCACTTTTTAATCTGCCATTAAGGTAGGTCTGAACATTTTATTTTTAAAGTGCTACAGGGACAGGAGTGATGCAGGAAAGAGCTGGCAAGACGGGGACACTATATTTGGTCCCCGTCTGATAACATCCATCACAAAGTATTAAGCATCTGTATGGATGGGATTAATTAAGAGCAGTACAGAGACCACTCAACTGGAAGGTGTTTAAACATGCCAAACCCATTTCAAGCATTAAATGAAATAGTTATCCAGATTGCTTGCACTGAAACCACAGCACCTTTGCTTTGTTTTCCCATTGGAGGTTACCTTCTAATACAGCAAGAGTGAATGGTCATGGAAGAGACAGTGTAAAATGAAAAGAATTCTAAGTGCTAAAACCAGCAGTTTCATTGGATGGGAACTGACCCAGTTGCTTAGGGTAATGTACAATAATATACAAGTTGTCCCTCCATATCCACAGATTTAAGTATCCACGGCTTGAAAATATTATTTAAAAAAAACATAATCCAAAAAGCAAACCATGATTTTGCCATCTTATATAAGGGACACCATTTTGCTATGCCATTGCATATAATAGGACTTGAGTACTCATGGATTTTGGTATCCACAGGGGTCCTGGAACCAAACCCCAGCAAATATGAAGGGACAACTGTATTGCAATAAAGACAAACATATTTGCATTCAAACATGCTAGCAGCTCATCAAGGAAGCTGAAGGGGAGAGAGGCCACTGCTACATGAGATAATCTTCAGTGATTTCTGGGGAAGGTCTGTCAGAAGCCAAATGTACATGTAAGCATTTTGTACCAGGTGGTGCCTTCTCTTCTCAAGGTGTAAGCTTAGCCATACACTTTTTCTATGCTTGAATTGTACCCAAAGCATCACAGGCAGAGATGATAGCCAATATGTTTAGTCCTGGAGGGGAAGTATTCTTTCATTCTTGGGTTCTTTTCCAGGGCTGGAGATGCTCTGAGGCAAGAAATGGAAGAATAAGCAGCTGTTTTCAAATGTGGAAGGAGTGGAATGGGGGAAAGAACAGCAGCAAGGCTAGAGAGGGGTGGGGGGGAAAGATTAGAAAAACAGACTAGAGAACCACTTTCCCCATGCTGTCACATCTGGTGGGCTATCAGAAGAGACTTTCGTTATATCCTCGACTTACCTACCATTGCTACAATTTTAAGCCTGTTTTTCTTTTCACAAATGAATACAGCTCTCAGCCACTTTCTATGCTTGTTTTGAATTTAAGTTTAATTTAATTTAATTAAGTTTTGAATTTAAGTTGGCCAATGAACAGCTTACATTTGTATTCATTTATTTCCTATAAACAAATGTACGTAAGAGAGAATTCCAGTCACTTTCCAGCTCCCTTCTCCAGTACATTTGTGAAACCTGTACACTGTTGCTGCACAGTGAGGAAATGTTCTCAAGTGTTCTATTTCACAAATATTATTTTCAGTAAATTAGTGTGAAATGCAGGTGGGGGGGGGAATTAAACCCTGTGCACCATTCTTGAGCTGTTTGTCATACACAGGCAGGTGGAAAGGCTGAATGACAAGAGAGGGAAATTGCACTGGGGGTGGGGAGAGAATAATCAAATGCTAATGTGGCACACCACTGAGATCTGCCCCACATCAGAATAATTACCCATGATTGACTATTTAGGGTCAGCACCAGTTCAGCAGTTGCATTCACTCAGCCTGACTGCAAAATAAGAACAAGACTATGACATACTCAGTGCTTCAAGTGTGGTGCAGATTATTTCTCTGCTATTGCTAAAGTCTTCAAGGACTAAGTCTCTGATATCATTATAACCATACAGCTGGCTCTGATATTTTTATTTATGTATTAATCCTTAACTGGACCCCATAATACAAGTTATCTGGGAAGTTCTCAAAACTGATAACACCATTAAAAATCCAATAGAAAACAGTAAAAAATCACTAGAAGCACAGTTAAAATACACATTACTGAGAAATCTAGATTACGGTATGTTATTTTAAAGGCCTGGGTGAATTTTTAAAATAATCTTTTTCTAGTTCATGAAAGACCATAAATATGACATCAGGTAAAACTATCTGGACAGGCTTTTCTGTAACTCACTTGCCCCTCCCCATAAGGCTCACTCCCTGTTGATCAACCACCTGACCTCATTTGGCAAAATGTTTTGGAGCAGAACCTCCAAAAAGGATCTTAAGGTTTTGGTATGTACATATAGAAGAAGGTGGTATTTTGGTTCACTTGGTCCTAAGTTATTAAAGGCTAAAGCCTTTAAGGGTAAACTCATCACTTTAAACTGGTTCTGCAGATGGACGAGGGACCAATGCAGCTAACAAAGTGTAACATGCTCAAGATGCCCCAGTCTCAGCTAATAATCTTTTGGACTAACAGCAGCTTCTGAACCAAGGCAGTCCCATATACAATGCACAGCAACAGTTTACAGCTAAGCCTCACACTATAGTGCAATTGATGATGAATCCCTTGACAGTCACAGGCAATTTTCTTTTAGAGACAACACACAATGGTCCTAGCTTCCATTATTGGACTCATATCATATTGTGTTATTGCTATTATGTTGCTGTCCATTGTAATTTTGTCGCTGTTGTGGCCTTTCAGCTGAGACAATAATCCATTAAATGTTCTTCTAGTGCAGACACCATCTAAAACCAGAGAAAAATGTGAGACAAATGAACAGTTCAAGATTGTAAAACTGAAGGTCTATTTTCAATGGCCATAGTTCAAATTACTTTCTCCCTTGTATATGAACATAGCAATGAATATAACAACTCTCCAAGGCCCACAGCCTGGCAACCCCATGGTTGGCAGCTAAAAAAAAAAAAAAAAACACTTACTGTTTATAATCATAGTAAAGGGATAGGAGTGGGGGTGCAGAGAAACAAGCCTTACCATGCATTTATAAAAGAAGGGAATGTATTCCTGAACAGCAGAAGAAAGAAAAACCCTCTGTCTTTGTTTTATGAGAAAAGGACACTGGATTTTGGGTTTCTTTTTCTTTGTCCTTTTTTTACCTTTGAGAATGACTCTTCACAAAATGCATTGGGCTTTTATATCTTTTCTACATCAGAAATAACTCTTATTGGTACCAGCTTGAGAGCCAGCTTTCTTTCTTTGCTGTATTTCTAACATATACAGCCCTGGTGTACAAAAGGTGCCTCATGAAACAGCCTTTGTCTTTGGATGTGTCAACCCATGGCTTTGAAGGGTGCTCAAATACCTTTAATTAGCTGCATGCTAGGATGAAGGTTGAGCAAAAATGGCTGAGAGGAATGGCTTCAGCAAGGCAAGAGGCAAGGAGGGGGCTGGATTTCTCCTTCTCACTGAACTATTAGAGGAGCAGAAGGGGGCAACTCTGTCAGTATTCCCACAACAACCTTTGAGAGCGGTCTTTCTTGTGTTGATTTTTGATCTAAACCAACCCTTCCCTGCCACTTTCACTTTATGCTTTCCCAGCTTGTAATGACCCTGTTTTGATGTGATCAGATTGTGTTTATATTGATTTTTGAATTTTAATTATAGTTTTACAGCACAGTTACCTAATGTTTTTATTATATTAAACGGTATATACATACTGGGTACCAATGGCACTACCTATGTGCTCCTGTGAGGCAAAAAACTATGCTGTTGGCAGCAGTGCTGTTGGTAGGGTCTCTGATGTCAGACAGGCTTTTGCTAAGGAATCAGACTGAATGTGCCAAACAGCTACTGGGCAGTAGCAGTAGTGGAGGGTGACACTGGCGGAGGATCTATCAGAGACAATGGCAGAGGCACCATAGCTAACACTAGTTAGTACTGCAGAAAGGGAGGCATGGTAACCCCCTTTTGAATGTCTTTTAACATGAAAACCCTATGATGAGACAATCCAAAATGAAACAAGAGATAGTGTCAGAAGAAGAGACTCCCAAGTCAGTTGGCACTCAGCAAGCTACTGGGATACAGCAGAAGAAAACCAGAAGCAGCACTATGGCTAATGAAGCAACTAGACTCAAGCTGAAAGGATGTCAATGTGCTCAGAGATGAAAGGCACGTCCAAAGCTGAACAACACATATTATAGGAACATGGAATGTGAGAAGTGTGAATCAGAGGAAGAGAGACGTAGTAAAACCAAAAAATGGAAGCTATAAACATTGTAATACTTGGGGTGAATGAGCTAAAGTGGACAGGGATGGGACATTTTGGGCCTGTCTAAATGGTGAAAATCTGAATGCCAATTCGCCTCAACCCACCGTATTCAGAAGGAGTGGGGCCAAATCCACCCAAAAACTCCTCAGGGAAACACCATAGAGAATGCACATTGTTGATCATTAGGACAGGTGATCAAATTTATTTGCATAGCCCCAGAAAAGCAGAAGTAGAAAGCTGATTGCCCAGATGGGAGCAGGGGGTGGGCTTGCTAAGGCAAGCACCCCAGAACCACCATCTTGGATTTTTGCCTTAGCGATAGTGTGCTGAGGTGACAAAACAGCATTTTTCTTTTATTTTTTTTTTACGTTTATTTAGGCGGAATATCATGCTATCACAATTTTGCACCTTTGATATGCCCTTTAAAAAAAAAAGACTGTTCGGTGGCAGCAACTGATGAAAATAAAAACATGAGTCACGGCCACCATCTTGAATTGCAGGCATGCCCGTTGGGACAGCAAAAGCGGAAAGCCTCACATGCCTGCAATTTTGCCAAACACCATTAAGACAAGTTGATCCTGCTTTGAATTTGTGTGAGTATGCATCAGTTCACATTTCCCACCTTGTATAGACAAGCCCTTTGAGTCAGATAATTACACAGTGTTTTACTCAGGAAATGAAAATATTAGAAGAAATGGGGTGGCATTAATAGTGAGGAGAAATGTAGCAAATGTAGTCAAAAGCGATAATGCAAAATGTGGTTGAATTATATTAATAAGACATCAGGGAAAACCCATCAATATAACCCTAATCCAAGTTTATGTTCGAACTACAGAGACAGAAGAAGAAGAAATTGAAAGACTCTGTGCTGGAGTCCAGGAGGAAATTGATCACAGACCAAAACAGGACTTCATGTTAATCATAGGCAGGAATGCCAAAGCAGGAAAGAGAGCAGAATCAAAAATTGGAGGAAAATTTGGCCTAGGATCAAGAAATGAAGCAGGAGAGTGACTGACTGAATCTTGTGAGGCCAACAGTTTGTTCATCGCAAACAGATTCTTCAAGCAACCAAAGAGATGAGTGTATACATGGATATCACTTGATAGCCAATATAGAAATCAAATAGACTACATAATTGGAAGCAGAAGATGAAGAAGCTCTGTTCTCAATGCAAAAATAAGACCAGGAGAGATTGTGATACAGATCATAAACTATTAATATCAAAAATTACAGTAAAGCTAAATTAGAGCACTAAACCAACCAGTGTGCCAAAATACAACCCAAAGAACATCTCAATAGAATTTAAAGATAATGTAAAAATAGATTTGCACTGTTAAGCCTAATTGACCAGAAGCTAGAAGAACTCTGGACTGAAGCCAGGACACTGTCAGGGAGGAATGCAAAAAGACATTATGTGCAGGCAAAAAAAGAAAGAAAAGCCTAAACAGATAACAGATGAAACTCTTAAAGCAGTTAAGGACAGATGAGAAGAAAAAGTTTAAAAAGTGACTGACATAAGGTCAGAACCCTGAATGCAAGTCTTCAATGATTTGTGTTCAGGGATAAGGAAAACTACTATAATAATCGATGCAGAGAAATAGAAGATGGCAATAAAAAAGAACAAAAGAACTTTTCCACAAAATCCAAGAATTCAAACAGAAATTGAAACCAAGAATGGGGATGCTCTATGACTAGCAGGGAACACATTACATGACGAAGTGCAAATAAAAAGATGATGGAAATAATACACTGAAGAACTATATAAAACAGTTGAAAGGATGATAGCTTCATTCAAGGAAGAACCAAAGATGAACCCACATTTTTAGAAAGTAAAGAGGAAGCTGCACTCAGAGTGCTTGGGAGAAATAACCAGGAACAGATGGCATACCAATATAGCTGCTTCAAGCTACAAAGCCAGAAGCTACTCTAGTTCTAACTAAAATCTGTCAACAAATATGGAAAACAAAACAATGGCCCACAATTGGAAATGTGAAATATACCTTCTAATCCCCAAGAAAGATCGCTGTAACCACAGGACCATTGCATTAATTTCCCATGCAAGCAAAATGATGCTCAAAATTCTACAACAAAGACTTTTACCATATATGGAGGAAGAAATGCCAAATGTCCAAGATGGGTTCAAGAAAAGAAGAAGCACTAGGGATCATATCGTAAACATACATTGGATAATTGGGCACACCAATGAATTTCAAAAGAAAATCAGCCTGTGCTTTATAGACAATAGCAAAGCTTTGGATTATACATCAAGAAAAACTATGGATTGCTCTTAAAGAAATGGGTGTGCCACACTATTTTATTGTCCTCATGTGTAACCTGTACTCAGGACAAGAGGCAACTGTTAGGACAGAATATAGAGAAACAGAATGGTTTCCAATTGTCAAGGGGGTCAGACCTGGCTGTGTTTTATCACCTTATCTGTTTATCTTGTGTTTATCTGAACATATCATAAAGCAGGAAGAAGGAGGTGTGAAAACTGGAGGAACACCAACATTTTAGGATATGCAGATGACACCATATTAGTAGCAGAAAATAACAATGAATTGGAATGATTAATGAAGAAAAGTCAAGGAAGAAAAGGCAGGTTTACAGCTGAACAAGCAAAAGCAAAAATGAATTACCAGAGTTAATTTACATCACTTTAAAGTAGATGATAAAAACACTGAAATAGTTCCATACTTGGCTAAGTCATTAATCAGCATGGAGACTGCAGTCAAACAATCAAAAGAAGTATAGGACTTGAAAGGGCAGCTATGAAGGAACTAGAAAAGATCCTGAAGTGTAAAGATGTATCACTGAATACTAAAGTTAGGATTGTCCATGCCACCATATTTGCCATTTCTATGTATGGTTCTGAAAGCTTAACAGGGAAGAAAGCTGATAGGAAGAAAATCAATTCATTTACAATGTGGTGCTCAAGAAGTGTTCTATGGATACTATGAGCTGCTAAAAAGATGGATCCTAGAACAAATCAAACCTGAACTCTCCCTGGAACCCAGGATGACTAAACTGAGACTGTCATATTTTGACCATATCATGAGAAGACACAATTCACTAGAAAAAACCATGATGCTTGGTAAGGTAGAAGGCAGTAGGAAAAGAGGAAGACTGCATTCCAGATGGATGGACTTAGTCAAGGAAACCACATCTCTGAGTCTGCAAGACCTGAGCAGGACTGTTGATGACAGGGTGACTTGGAGGCCTCTCATTCTTGGGGTTGCCATAAGTCAAAGTTGACTTGATGACTATTAAACAACAACAACAACAACAAGGATTTTGCAACACATTTTATTTTGTGTATGCATTACATTCCGGCCTAACAGTAGAGAGCAGAGCCAACAAGACCAAACACTCTGTATTGCAGGAATGTATATTTCCCTACACAAATCACACTGATCAATAGGTAAAGCATAACATATAAAGTAACCATCAGTCCAATATACAGACCAATAAATGCTTTGGCTTTCCAGAGAACGTAATATCTTATTAGGAAATAATTCTGCAAGAGCAAAGCAATTGGCCGAAAGCACTTTTGAAAATGTTGCTTCATAGGTTTGATGCAATTTTCAATAAGCCTGTTGCTTTAATAAAAACAAGGAAAGAGAAGCAGAGATTTCTGAGGTTAGGTAAACTGTGGCTCCTACTCATTACCAAGGTACCTGTAGGATATAGCACAGCATAACATATTATCATTTGTGGAAAGAACTGATTTCTGTGTTTTAAAAAAATATTCCTGTATTTTCTGCTGAGGGACAGCAGAGCCTTAAAACATTCATAGGGAAATGGATAGCTTGTAATCCCCCACCAACTACCACTGTAGCCAATTTGCTGTAGTGGTTAACAAATATTTGAGCTTGAGTTTAGGGTAAGAAAAACCCAAATGTCTAATCTCTCCTCACCAACAAAGCTATCGTTGTAATTAACAGATAGTGATCCAAAGGTGGCCAGCCATATTCCCAGATCATATGCATGCCTTAAAGCCTCTCTTCATCAACAGATTACATTCAGACAGCCCCACATAAGTACAGCCTCACCCCTCACTCCACCTACCCACCAGAATGCCAATGATAATGAAGGTACATCTGCATGGCTCCAGCTAGTTGGCCCAAGGTTGAGCTGTCTCATCTTCTGGGTCCTCCTTGGATTCATCACACAGATAGCTCTGTCTGTTTTCTCCTACAAGCCCTTTTGTATTTGCTTGCAAAGACCACCCTCCCTTGGAGACATTCATTCTCAAATGATTCCTTTCTGTTTTGTTGGACTGTAGTGGTGTCTGGAAAGTTCTGATGGTGGCATTCTGCTCTGGACTGGAATCTTAGGAGAAGATTTAGTAGGCAAAATGGCTGAATGAGCTGAGCTTCTCCATTGTTGAAAATTAAATGAGCATGTCCTCTATCCCTTCATCCAAATAATTTATAAAGATGTTGAACAACACCTGAACCAGAACAGAACTCTCCATCACCCCAGTTCACCACAGGATGACAAGGAACCAACAGTAGACATTCTTTGAGCTTGATCCATCCACCAGCTACAAATCCACCTAACTGGAGAATCATCCAACCTATATTTTACCTGCTTATCTGAAAAATTATCATGGGTGATCTTCTTGAAGGGCTTACTTCCACAGTGCCCCCCCCAATGTACCAAGCATGTCAAATAAATTCTGTCAAAGAAGGGGTTCATTAATTAGTCTGGCATGAATTGTTTCTGCTGGCTCTTAGTAATCACAGAACTCTTTCACAGACTGACTATATGTGTTCTAGAACTGTTCTCCGTATCAGTTTCAAGCTGACCAGACAGTGACTGCCTGGATCCTTTTCTCTCCTCCATCCTTTTAAAGATGGGAACATTTACCCACCTCCATTATGTTAGTATTTCTCTTGTTCTCCAAGAATTCTAAAATATTCTTGACAGAAACTCTGAGACTATATCTTCAAGTTCCTTTCATATCCTTGGATGCAGTTCATCTGGCCCTAGAGACTTGAATTCATCTATACTGTAGTAGGTTGGTGTTCATGTATACATTTTTACCTCCACAGTATAAAATTTATTCTGTTTTCACCAGGATGTACATTAGTCCCCCTTCTTTCTAGTCTGATCAGGCATTACCTTATAGCATTGCAGCTCTCTGCTTTCAACGAGGTACTTAGTTTTTATTACTGTGGTCTCCAAAGACTATGTGTCTCATGATATCTTTATCTACTTCCATACCTGAGTGCCAACCAAGGCCATGATCCTGCATCAACAGACAAGGTGTAAAGTTTTAGAGAAAGTTACACTCCATGATCCCCCTTCCCCTCTCTTAAAGCCCACCTTTCTCTTGCTGTCTCCACAACACAGCCATGTAGTGGCTGGTGGACAGGGAGGCAGCCAAGAAGTAGCTGGCTATGTCCCTGTAGCCAGATGCACAATGATGATGTCATCCCCTCGGATGTCCAGATTGTCCTGGGGGGGTCCTGGGGGATGCCTTCATTGTGTCAGAGGGTAGCAGCAAAAGGCAGATAGTTTTTGAAGGGATGGGGTAACCATTACACGACGGAGTTGTTTAATTGTTCCGCAGTTACCGGAAGAAGAAGAAGAAGAAGAAGAAGAAGAAGAAGAAGAAGACACATACCAGTTTTACGCTGATGTTCGTGATTAACAGCATGCCAGCCTAATATGCCATGACGACCTTGTCACTTTCCATTATTCTCCAAAAGAACAGCCATTTTTGTGTCACTGTAAAAACAGAGCAATAGATAATGCAGATTTTCATGTGTTAATTTTTATGTATAGATGAATCCAGAAAGACATACTTACCATGGAGCCATTGAAATCAGTTGACACTTACAGTAAACTAATTGGGACTAGGACTCATTTGGATTGGGTTGGAGTCTAACTTAACTCTCCTTGATTTTAGTAGATCTGCTCTAGTTATGAAGAAGTCTGGCTCCAATTGGATGATTATAATTGAAATAATAGAAATAGAAGATGTCTGACTATACTGGGAAAGAATGTGACCAGGTGACCTATTTGCTTGGCTCACTCTGCTCTCCAGATACTAACTCTTGATGGGCAACTGCAAGGCCCCTGCTCTTCCATCTTAGGCTTCCTTCAAGTTGAGAAAGGAATGAAAATCAGCCATCAGTATCATACTGTCCATGATGCAATTCTGGTCACCGCACCTCGAAAAGGTTATTGTGGAATGGTTAAAGACAGAAAAGAACAATGAAAATGGACCATAGAGCCAGAGCAGCTCCCAAATGAAGAAAGGCAGCAACATGGGGGAGGGGAGATAGCTTTTTCAAAAACGCATAAGGGGAGACATGATCGAGTTGTACAAAGTAATGCCTGATGTAGAACCGTGGATAGAGAGAAAAAGAGATCTTACTGGAACCAGGGATCATCCTGTGAACTGGATGGTAGAAGATTCCAAACAGGTAAAGGGAAGTACTGTTTCATACAGCACCCAGTTAAAGTGTGGGATTTGATACCACGGGATGTAGCCGGAACCACAGCAACTTGGAGGGGTTAAAAAGGAGTTTAGATCAATTCATAGATATCATGGCTACGATGGAAATGTATTCATCATTAGGGCATATATACCTCTGAATATCAGTTGCTGAGGAACATGAAAAGGAGGATACTATTGAATTTATATTCTGCTTAGGGACATCCCAGAGGCATCTGGCTGGGTATCGTAGGAAAAGAACTCTGGACTAGATATGCCTTTTGACTGAACACAGCTCTTATTTGGTTCTTCACCAGCCTGGGACCACAAATCCCTTTAAATACAGAATGTCTTTAAATTAGAGGACTGTGCTCTGTAAAGAAGGACACTTGCCCACCATACTCCCAAAATGTCAGGTCTCTTTTCTACCCTGATATCTGCCCACTCAATCTGTTACAGAGGCCAGCAACATAGAGTCTCTATTTTGTGCCTCTAACCCTCACAGTCATTTTCTATGTATGACCAGGAGCACTGTGTGTTTGGTTAGTATAGAATTTAAAAAATAAAAAAGTAGCAACCTACACAAATCTTCTTATAACACACTAGTTCTACTATTTAATTGTGAATGTGTCAAAGGGCTTTAAGACTTATTGTGAGTTTTGTCTGTCCCTCCTCTCCCATTTCTCTTCAACTCCCGGCACATGAGATGGTGTGACTGAAGAACAGAAGTAAAGCAAGTCAAGAAAGAAATCTAAGGGAAATTAGATAAAGGGGAAAGGAACAGAGGTGTAAGGTGTGGAAAGGAGGTAAAGCCAACCAGACACTCCACCCAGCAGGGACAGATGAGTGGAGGAAGTAAAAGTCTTGTTTCTGGTGGTATAGCAGTGATTCAGCACCTTCTTAATCCAGCACAATATTTATTCATCTGAATCTCAGCCCTGCCCAGTTATAAGAGTTGAAATTCAACCCATGGGTTAAGGTAGCTTTGGATGGAAAAGCAGGCAGGGACTATCTGTAGAGTGGGCCCATGCTCTCTCCTTCCCATCCTTGAACTTCAGCAAAGCCTGGGCTGCAAGAGACAAGTCAAAAGTGTGGAATCATAGAATCATAAAGTTGGAAGAGGCCATGAGAGTAATCCAGTCCAGCCCCATGTCTGTGGTATTACTATGGTTGATGTTCCCCCTGACAGTGTCACCTGGTGCAGTTTGGCATCTCTGCACTCCCCCGTTAGTGCTGCCACTGCCCCCAGCCATGCAGGAATACATAATCAAAGCAGTGTAGCCAAGGTTGCTTTACCTAGCATACAGCCATTGGCTGCTACTCTGCAAGATGAGCTCCATTGCTAATTCCACAGAGAATACAAACCTGTCTTAGACTTTGAGGGTTTTTTCCCCCTCTTTCTTTTTTTTATCAACAACAAAGGAACATGAACCGGTTGGGTAACATCAGTGGGTGGGGTTTGGTTTTAGATCCCAGCCCAGCCCTTTTATAGGGCTGACAGTTGCCAAACCGTGAGCGTTTAATTGTCCCAGGTGGTTGCAGAAGGAAATATCTGCCCCATCAAAAGACTCTGGGACCTCAACAGCCCTAGGCCAAGACACGGGAAATTGCCTCTATCATCTCTGGGAGAATGCTGCAGGGGAACAAACGGTCCAGGATGCCCAGCACAGTATGTTTGCTTCTCTGTCTCTGACCTCTTGCTTTCTTTCAGTCTAGGGCAGGCTGATAAGGAGAAGTTAAGGCAGCTAGTGTTGGAATACTGTGAGCAAGTCCTGGGCCACTGGGTGTGATATTACTTTGACTCTGGTCCAAGTAGAAAGTGTAGCTCCAGTGGAGAATGGATATACCTGTTTGATTGGGAATAGGTGCAAGACTTGCAAATATCTTTTGAAAGAGCACAAGAGCTGCAGTATGAAGTAGTCTTGGCTGTGAGCAAGCCACTCTGAACTTTACATCCGAGTAAGAATGCCTGGGATAAGGCGGAATGTGATCTAGTTTGGCTATCTTATAAGTCATCATGCAGGCCAAGCAGGCACTTTTGGTTCCTGAAATGGTTTGCAACCTGGGTGGAGTTAGAGAGAAAGATGTTTTCATTTTCACATTGTCTGTGTTTGTGCTATTTTTCTGGGTTAACCCATTAAAGGGCTGTGAGAATTGGTTATGTCTGACCTGAACCTGGATGTGTCAGACATAAATGCAATGGGTGGCTTCAGAGCAAGTGGTCAGTTCCTCTCCTGTCAAATGAAAGCTTGGCTCTTCAGACAATGGATCTTTAACGCCTGGAACCCATGACTGTGAAATGCCATAATGGCCACATTTATAAAAGGGAAGAGATACATTCAGGGACAAGAACAGGTCTATTAGTAGGTTAATTTTGTGAGACTTCTAAGTTCATGTCTTTCAGAGCTGAGGACAAATAGCAGAGCTTGGACAAGTTACCTTTTGGACAACACATCTAAAAATCCAACAGCCAGCATGGTGACCATGTTGCCTGATGGATTCTGGGTTACAGTATAAAAAAATAACTTCTGTAACCTCTTGAAAACTATAGGAAGTGAAATTGTCTTCATGCTCCACTTGTGAGTTTCCCAGAGGCAGAAGAGCATCTGAGACCAGATTGACTTATAGTTTGATTCAGCAGCAGATCAGCACTCATCTTCTTTAAGAATCTAAAGGGCTTTAGCGGTTTTTTTGAGATGAGCATTATATATTTTGTACATTTACATTGTAAATATTGATTATATTTCAATTCCTTCTGACCCTGTTGTTGATAATTCCACCACCTCTCTATGAAGCGTGTGCATGAAAATCTGCCAGTTTGAGGTTAACACTGGGTCTTAGGAAATTGACAGCATTCACAAGAGTGTGTGCCATAATAAACCTGTTAGTCTTTAAGGTGTCAGAAGGTGCATTGTTATGAGGGGAGAAGGATCTTCCACAGAGCAATGGTGGAGCACGAAGGTGTTAACAGATTCCAGCAAAAAAGTCTCATTTGATTTTAAAGGTCATTGCTGTAAACTCTTACCATGGCAAATAGTTTCTGTGGGTGAAAATGCTGTCAAATCTGGCTCCATAAGTTATAAATGCATTTTAAAAGAGAGACTATTAGTCTATGGGGTAGTTTGCCACAGAATGAATGATGGGTGTGGTGGGAGTGTTAGAGGTAAGAAGGAAGACTTGGATTTGAATCACTGCTGAACTCCAAGCTCTCTCCAGAGCCCCGGAACAGCCATTTTTTTCTCAGCCTCAATACCCCTATAAAAAGGGAATATATTAATAACATATTTCATGGGGCTATTGTGAAGGTTAATAAAACACTTACTTTCAAGGCTAAGGAATATGAGAGAAAGAAAATTCCATCGCAACGTAGCAGGGAACTAGGGTGTGGATATTTTATAGGGCTGCCAACTTGTGTCTTTAAACACTATACAACAAGCACTAATTCAGTAGGTCTGGCTGGTCTAAGATTACACATCCCATCCACTCTTTAATTGGCAAGAGTAGGGGAGAAGTGGTCAAAGAAGAGAGGAAATGCTTGTTGGCTACAAAATGAGTGACAGTGCCTGATACAGATTATGCTCAGGAACAGATGGGCAAATATTCATTAAGCAGAAAAGAATTGCATAAGATGTTGGTGCAGTTAAAAGATGTTTACTGTTGCATATTTTGCAATTCGTGTTCCAGAGGCTGTTGTGGTGGGTGTGGCACTGAAGGACTTGTTCATGCTGCACACCCTTTCCACACCCCTGGCAACATTTGAGGCTCCTGCTGGGCGAAGGCTTCTCCTGGAATAAATGGATTTGGAGCCATCATGATCATCAGGGAAGGGTGGGATCAAGGGCAGATCCTCCATCATTACTGGCATAGCAAAGGTGTGGCAGTTTATTCATTAAAGCTATTATAAATAAATACACTCATCAGACCTATAGAGGCCTGCAGCCTTCTCATGGCAGTTCTTATGTTCATACCAAGACTACTAACTAGCCAGCCATCCCCTTTTTCAGAGGACAGCCCTTTATTTTCCATATGTCCAGCACAGGGTTGCCACCCTGGAAAGGGCCTCTGTCTCTTTAATGGGTGTGTAGAAGAGGAAATGTTGCTTGTCGTACAAGCAAGACTTACTGAAACCCCCTCTTCTACATAACCATTAAAGGTACAGGAGCCCTCTCTGGTTCCCATATAGGCAACTTTAGCCTAGCGTCCTCAGTATAGATGTCTCCCAAAGGAAGAAGAAAAGGGGAAAAGTTTTATTGCCCAGAAATATGTGTATTATCCACAGTCCAGATTTTCTATCTGCTGTTTTGGTACTTAATACTCTGGCTCAGATTTTAATGCCTGCGTATGGCTGTGTCAGAGGACCCATGTAAATAAAGACTAGGGCAGGGACTTGATAAAATACCTAATGGTCTCAGATCTCTAGTTCAACCCTGTGGGAGATGGATAAGTCTCAACAACATGCTGGAGGTGTTGCCAAATTCCATACTAGCTGGATTTCCATCATAGCTTGTAGTGAATATGTGGTTTGGAAGCAAAAGTGCTCTGGGATGGTCCAAGGGACTTACTACAATCTATTTGGTTTTATCACATTTTTTTCAGGCTTCACTGTGGAATCACCAGCAACTTTTTGTCAAGTAGTAACCCATGACAGTGCCCATATAACTATATATCTAAATTTAACAGCTAGTCTGTTATTATCCTATCAACTAGTGAGGAAAATCTTATCACGTTTATACAGTCTGCCCTCCATATCTGCCAATTCTTTATCCACAGATTCAACCAACCACGGCTTGAAAATACTACTTAAAAAAAAAGCCATAAAGCAAACTTTGCTGTTCACCATTTTTTAAATAAGGGACACTATTTTATCATGCCATTGTATATAATGGGACTTGAGCATCCACAGATTTTGGACAGGGGGTCCTGGAACCAAACCCCAGTAGATACTAAGGGCCCACTGTACATTCATTCAGTAATGAATCAACATAGCAGAGTTCATTTCAGGACAATAAAGATGTCCTGTTTATAAGGTCTGTAGCCACCCAAAGTTGTGTGAGGGGTGTGGCAAACATAGTGAAACACCTAGAACTGTCCCAATTTGTGTCATCTGTTGAACCCTAATTACTAGATTCAGGCAAGCAATGGTAACCTAACTGGTTTATTAACTAGTTTCTATACAGCTTCCTTCTGAGGCTCTTGACATAGGCTGCAGGGCTTCCCCTAGACCAAGAGGTAGAGAGGGAGAGGCTGTACTTAAACAAGGCAAATCACATTTAATTCATTGTTGAAGAATACAGAAAAAGCAACAGATTTCTGTAAATCCAGCACCAGAATGAGTGGAATAAAGATTAGAAAATCCCAGTCTGTCAAACTGAATCCAGGCTGGAAGCTCAATGTTTTACACCACCAAACTAGTCTTTATGGCTTTCTTCAAATGAATGGCAGCTTTGTTAAGAGTATTTAGAATTCTCTGGTAGAGCACCAAAGTTATATCACAAAACTATAGGTCCTGAGGTTCCAGGGACAGTAGGTCCATCTGAGTTAAATGTGCTTTTCTTTGCATAGTAAATGCATGCCACCTAGAGTGGCCATGTCTCAGGGCCTGGCTCTTCTTTGGTCTCTTCAGGGAGAGGATGAAGAATCTCAGGATAAGAGTGCTGACTTGAAAAATGTATATAGATATACTCTCCTCACTTATTAGACTATTTTTTTAAATGGCATACTCTGCAAATGTGAAATGCTTAATGATATTGTAAGGATTTGTCACTAGGTCTCAAGTTTTGGCCCTGAAATTTCAGGAACAGGAATAGTCTTCACTAGCCTCACCTCAGCAACAGCAAACAGGCCCAGTTTTAGAACCCCACATGTGGCGAGGCAAATGAGGACAGCATCTCCAAAATTGTTTTAAAACTTGCTTTAAAGTCTGGTGGTTTAAAGAGAAGTGCTCGGGAAGATGGAGGCAGCAGGCCACTGCTATCTGCACAATCACCCATGAAACTTCCTTCCTAGAACATGCACTACATCAGGGTCAAGAGACATTCTGGGAAAAGATGATGGGGACTGCTTCAGCCACTTTGTCCACTGTTTCTCTTCTCAACACTGGCCAACTGAGGCGACTGCCTTCATTAGTTCCTATTTCCTATCCACAGCTGGTAAGCTTGCTTTGGGCAGGATACCAGAAGGGCATTTGGAAAAGGAGGAGGAGTCAGTGGAATTTTGCCTAAACCTTTTGTAACCTGATCTGGTAAGTAGAGTTTAGGAAAGTTACTTTTTGGACTATGGTTCCCAGAACCCCCCCCCCCAGTCAACATGGCTACTGGCTGGTGGATTCTGAGAACTGTAATCCAAGAAACTAGTTCTTCCAAGTTCTGTCAGTAAGCATATTGCCTAGCAGCTTGCCCGTCTATCCATAGCAGATGACTGCTTGAGATGATAAGATGACTTTTGACAGGAGTTTCACCTGTACAAATGATCAAAAGATAGCTGCAATTATCTCATGGGAAATCGACCATGTAAGCTCACCCTGAGGTGCACTGTGAGGGGAGGAACAGCAGAGTAAGATATAGACAGGACTATCTTGCACAGAAAGCAAAACTCAACCAACAGCAGCCTTGACCGAATGATCTGCCTTTCCCTTCACATTCCCCTTACTGGGGCAAACAAGGCATCACTTTTATGAGCTCCATTAAATCTACTGCAAATTTAAATTGCGAAATAAAAATGACCTTTTAACCTCATGCGTGACAGTGCTGTTACTCTCCACAGCCCCCATTCATGCATATACCCTATTGTGGCATGTTTATATCCTTCTCTGCTCAGTTGTCTTTATACCCCCCGATTATGCAGATTATAGTGTCCTTCAATGAATGACACTGACCCCCTTCAAACCATTTAAAACATTAGTAGGGGGAAATTGCATCGATTCCCCATCAAAACTGTTCACATTCTGACCTCAGTCAGCTAGCTGGAAATATTGATGAAGGCTGCTCTGCTCTAACTTCTAACATAAAGTTTCAGTGTGGTCTCCTCCTTGCGACCTTGTGCATCCATGTTCTATTGAGGCCTCAGTGTGGCTCAATCAGACATGGAGGATGGGGTGCATTGTTGAGCCAATGAAAACATTTTGGGTTCTGGGTTCACAGCTTGCATGTTTTAGTCCCATGTCTCCTCTAGAGGGCAGCTGCATTTTCTGTTTCCTTCCCATAGTTGGCAGATATGAGTCTGTTGTAGGAGAGCCAAGATAGTATGATGGCTTGAGTATAGGACTAGAACTGTGAGGAGCCCATCCACACTATACAATTATAACACTATTATTCCATTCTAACTGCATTAGGGCCTTACAACACTCCGAAGAAAAGTGGCAAGGGAGCAGGAATGTTCCATTTTCCATGCTGCCTTATCACATTATGTCCTCATTTTTTCGTTCTGGTCCTATGAGAGACTGAGGTAAAACTATGTCTTTTTGCTAACCAAAAAAACCTTTAGCAAAAAGACGTGGTTTTACCTTGGTCCCCACAGGACCAGAATGGCAGAAAACTGGAAAAATGACAATGTCATGCAGTAAAGCAGTAAGGCAGCACAGAAAACAAAAGGTTTCTGCTGCATTTCCACATTTCTTCAGAGTGTGGTACAGCTATTATAGAATCAGAGAATCATAGAATTGCAGAGTTGGAAGAGACCACGAGGGCCATCCAGTCCAACCCCCTGCCATGCAGGAAATCACGATCAAAGCATCCCTGACAGATGGCCATCCAGCCTCTGTTTAAAGACCTCCAAGGAAGGAGACTCCACCATGCTCCGAGGGAGTGCGTTCCACTGCCGAACAGAATGTCCTATGGAATTCTGAGGTTGGCAGTTTAGGGAGGGGAATTTAGAATTATCAGCCAACCACTTCCGGGTGTGATCAGGAGACCCAGGTAAGTGACACACATTTTTGTATCCTCCCCAGGTTATTTGTATTTTTTAAAGTGTGTTTAGGTGCTTGGTTTTACTTTTTGACATGCATTTTTCTTTTAAAATTTGAATTTCCCACACTCACATCCTCTCGTGAGAACGGCCTGGGATTTCAACAAGGAAGTGAATGCATCTCCTTGAGAGTTCCATTCACTCCTGGGCTGCCAAGGGGAGAGACAGACTCACTATAATGTATCTCTGAAATTTTTCGTTTTCGTGCCGGGACAGGGCTGGGAGGGGAGAGGGAGAGGAGATAGTGAGACAGGGATGCTGTTTTTGTCCCCGTCTGATAATCTCATAGGGTTCAAATCCTTGCTTGGCTATTGTGGTCTTGGACAAGTCATACTCTTTCAGCCTGAGAGGAGGGTAATGGCAAATCTCCTCTGAATAAACTATGCCAAGAAAACCCCATGAAAGGATCCCATAAAACGGAGCTGATTTGAAGACACAGAATAACTACATACTGTATGTCTATTGCATTCTAATACAGTGTGATGATGTTCAAAGTTCACTTTTTATTGCCAGTTTGCAATAAGATTTGTCACCCAAAGAATCCCTCATAGCTCTTTAATAGCCTTGCAACTGCAGTTACTTGGCTCTGTCAATTATCCTGCTCCCACCTACTGTGGAGCAAAACAGAGTCCTGCTTGCTCTAGAGTGTGTTTTGCTCAAACACCTTCCTGTATCTTTAAATGATGAGCAGGAGTAGTCCATGGGGACAGAGAGGAAGGGCCATAATTTCACAGTGTCAAGGGAGAAGTTACATGACTTGGCTACAGACTGAATATGGGGAGGAAAGGAGAGAACTGGTTTGAGGGGCATTTGCAGGGATGAATTAACAGGCCTAACTCCTTACCGCACTCTGAAGAAAAGTGGTAAGGGAGCAGGAACGTTCCATCTTCTGCACTGCCTTATTGCATGCCATTGTTGGTTTTTTGTTCCAGTCCCACGGAGGACTTAGGTACAACTATGTCTTTTTGCTAACTAGAAAAACCTGTTAGCAAAAAACCGTGGTTTTACTTCAGTCCCCATGGGACTGGAATGAAAGAACACCAGAAGAATGACAATGTCATGTGGTAAGGTTGCACAGAAAATGGAACATTCCTGCTCCCTTGCTGCTTTTTATCGGAGTGCAATAAGGCCTCTAGAATCATAGATTCATATAATTCTAGACTGGAAGGGACCACAAGGGTCATCTAGTTCAAACCCCTGCCACGCAGGTATACGCAACTAAAACACTCCTGAAAGATGCCCACCCGACCTTTGTTTAAAGACCTCCAAAGAGGGTGGTAGACTCCATCTTTGGAACAGTCTGCTCCACTGTGGAACAGCTCTTACAGTAAAGAAGTCCTTTCTAGTGTTCAGATGAAATTTATTTTCTTGTAATTTGAATCCATTGGTTTGTGTTCTAGTCTCTGGAACAGCAGAAAATACATTTTGCAGGAGGACTGCAACACCACATTGTCATATATTTGTAATGTTCCTGTGTTTCCCTCGTTTCTGCTTCTGTCTTTTTTCTTACTGGTGAAATACCAACTTTAAAAAACAGGATGGAAAAGTAACACAATATCTGCAGGTAAAAAATACCCTTAGAACTTCTCTTCCACCTTTTTAAACAGGTGTGGTGTTGACAAAGGAAGAGATGTAAAATTTCTGGAAATTCTGAAGTGGGGGGGCAGTTTTTCTTCTGTTTTTCCCCAGAAAAAATTAAATATTCAGAAAAATTGAAAAAATGCAACATTAGCACTTTTTATAGATTGAAAGTCACTCTGTTACTTTAGGAACATAAAATATGACTATGTACAATTTGATTTGGCATACAATTATCACAATTGGTATATTAAAAATACAGTGTATTCAAACAATTATTGTATTCAAACAATTATATATGAACACCTTGTCTTAAGGATTTTATTCAGCAAGCTAAAATAAAACATTCCATAATTTATTTTCTCCCCCACCCCATTTATTTATTTATTTATTTATTTATTTGAAAAAACAAAAACAAAAAAAGGCTTCAGGAAAAAAAGTGTTTTTTTTTCCTGAATTTTCCCATTTTTTTCCCCAGGCCTTCACATCTCTAGATGAGGGCAATGATTTATGGGGCAGGTGAATCTATTCCAGGTTAACACACAGTCAGTATAATCTTTCTGCTGGACAATAATGTGTACAATAATGATTCAGTGCTACCTAACAGATTTTAAAAGATAATAAAATTATGCACACCCAGAAGGTATAGTGAAACATACTATGATAAATTTAGATACTCTGCAAATCACTACCCATGTCAAAATGGGTCACTAGTGACTAGTAGTAAGTCACTACCCATGTCATGGAAGAGTAGAGATTATGAAAGCCCTTCATACATTTTGTATTACAACTCTCATCATCTCCAACCAGAATGATTAGCCTAACTAGAGATGAAGGGAGTTGTAGTCCAATATATCTGGAGGGTGTCAGGTTGAAAAAGGCTGCAGTAATGACATTGGCATGGATGGGCAGGACATCCATACAATGTCCCCTAAATGGTCTGGAGAGTTAGCTGCACTTCCATTTGTAGTATACAGTGGATGAGTAATTATGCATTAGTGCAAGGAACCATGGCTTGGAAAGGAAGCATACTTTGCACTTTTATCACTAAGGATAAGATTAAGTGCTTCCTTAGCACCCATCTGCTGTTTTGGTGTTTGGAGTTTCCTTCAACACTGGGACAACTGGAGGGAGGTTCCTAGGCCTGGGGCTGGGTGTGGCCAACCACAGGTCTTGTATGCGAGACTTAACTTGCACATGGAAAGATACCATACTTTAGCACTTGCCAAGCCTGGCTGCATTTTACACTGATGAATTTGTTCTCAGAGCATAGTTGACACCTCAGCTCAGTAGAACTGCATTTTTATGAGGATGGATCTAAATCTGTCTCCAAGCTACATTACAGGAGAATAGTTTGGGGATTCACATGGAACATCTCCTGCAGATAAAAGTATGGACAAGTGGTACAGGAAGTGAAAATGGGGGGTTCTGGAATTGAGAGAAGCCTCTAAACTGAATCAGGGCCAAAACAGTCACATCCCTGTGTGGGAAACAGTTTGGCTCTAAAGGAAGAGTCAGTGCAGTTTACTTTTATCACTAAATGGCATGCACAAAAAGCAGCAGTAAAACTGCTTCCCTCCCCCATTAGCCCAACAAGCTTTGCTGCTGCTTTAATCCTTCCACAATCACCCCCTTCAACCTGGTTTTGATGCCAGAAATGAACTATCAAGGGAAGGGAAAACTTCAAGCAGTGCACACAGAGTATGCTTCAAGACTACAGGCAGATAAACTTAGGGAGGGGTGGATTTTGTTGTTCTCCTCCTCCCTGTCCTCCATCTAGGGAGGAAAATAGACTTACGGTATGCATTCTGACTTGTACCAAAGCAGCATGTATAAGTTTTGCAAACACACACATCTAGTTTGGCCCTTAGCCTCCCCTGAAGAAGAATCTTGTTGCTTGCCAAAAAAAATCAAAACACCTGGGATACAAACAGCAATGGTGGTGGCAGCAGCAACACGGGTCAAGTGTAGACTTGTGCTGGGACCGTTTTTCCTGTGCCAAATGAACTAACGTCACTCATCACTCTCCTGAGTGGGAGGCTGGGATTGGAAGAGTCATAACAACACTCATGAGGGCCTTGTCTGAGCTCAATCAGGCTATGAGACCATACTACCTACACTCTTTCTGCTAAGACTGGCAAAACATGTCCTGTTTTTCTCTTACCACAAAGAGTTTATTTTCGTCCATCTGGAACATGGAGCTGCAGGATAAATTAGCCAAACAGAGTGAGAACTAGAAGAGATTGCTACCAGAACACAAAATTCCTCTGTTCCTTTTCCAAGGAGAAGCTAGTCTTTGACTGTTAAATTATGTCAACATGAGGCCTGGCTACTGCCTTATCTTCATTCCCCTAGAAAAAAGTCACATTCCTTCTACATTTAAACACTGTATGTCTTCTTGTCTAGGTTTGGCAAACGGATGCCTACTGAACTTGTTTCTTGCTCCTCCAGATCAACACAATGCTGTTCGGCTGTATGCTCTTTCCCTCAATTCAGTTATCTGTGGGACTTTGGGCCAGTCAAATCAATGGTCCTTCTTCTGGCCTCATAGGAATGCTTTTGCTGTGTGTTTTTAAGCATGCTCTAGGTTTACTTGATTCTATCTTTGGTCATTCAAGCATTTCTTCATAGGACTTGAGATGGCTAACCAATTAAGGTTCTGAGATCTCAGGGCCTGTCCCGCTCTCTCTGGTGTTCAGGAGGAGTCAAGGAATTGTAAGACAAGAACACTGC
Organism: Gambelia wislizenii; assembly: GCA_030847615.1. Lineage (NCBI taxonomy): Eukaryota > Metazoa > Chordata > Lepidosauria > Squamata > Crotaphytidae > Gambelia > Gambelia wislizenii. The sequence goes on from JAUMIR010000001.1 coordinate 345,980,299, forward strand.
CTTGATATTTTTATTTTATTTTGTAAAGAAAAACAGCATGCTACTGCCTCCAGTGTTGTAGACTCTTATGTGGATATTCTTCCAACTCTTGAAGCTTCTCAAACCAGGTATCAGTGGGTGGGAGAGGTCAGCATGGGGAACTACTGAGCTGCCTCCTTCTTTCCTTCCCTGTCTTATTCCCTCTTCTCCACCCCACCCCACACAACTCCTGCTTACACTTATATTCTCTCCTATTCCCTAATTCCTCACCGTCCTGTCCTCTTTCCTCTTCTGTCTCCCATAATACATTGCTAATGGAGTAGATTTATTTATTTCCTCCTTTTTTCCCAGTCTGGGAATGAAGGTGACCTGCACGTTAAAAAAAGATACACTTTTAAAATTCATATCATATACAAATTGGAAATATAATCGAATTAAATGCTTAATAGAATTAAAGGCAATTAAAACTAAGGAGATTTTCAGACAATCCTTGCCGCGCAAGGATCACCCGGGAGAGTTTCGTCGCAGCAGCGCAGCAGGGGGTCGATTTTGGATGCCGCCGTCGCTGCTGCGAGATCATCGGTCCCTCTCGCGCTAAGGCTTGGAGCCTGCCACGCTATATTCAGCAAGATTTTATTCACGGAGGTTTCTGTGAATAAAATCTTGCCGAATATAGCGCGGCAGGCTCCAAGCCTTAGCACAAGAGGGACCGACGATCTCGCAGCAGCAACAGCGGCGTCCGAAATTGACCCCCTGCCACGCTGCTGCGACAAAACTGTCCTGGGCGATCCTTGCACGGCAAGGATCATCTGAAAATCTCCTAAGACCATTAAAAAGAAAAGAACAAATAAGCATTACAGCACATTCCAAAAGGCCCTTTTCCTCTTGAACCATCAAAGGTTTGCACAAGAAAGCTTTCACCTGCCTAGAGAAGGATAGCAGGGAGGACACCAGTTTAACCTCTCTAGGAAGGGAGTTCCAGAGCCCAGGAGCAGCCACCAAGAAAGCCCTCTGACATACCTGCATGCCTGTCAGGGTGGTGGGACAGAGAGAAGGATCCCCTCAGAAGGTCTGGACTTGCTCTCATCTCCTCCCTTCTTCCCAAGTCCACCCTCCCTCTTATACTCTTTTCTTGTCTCTTTTCCCCCAATTTCCTTGGCTATATTTGTCTTCTTTTTCTTGCCTATCTATATTTTTCTGTCATCCTCTTTCTCTTTATATCCCCATTTCTCCTAGCTAAATTCATCATCTTCCTTCTTCCTTCCTATTCTCTCTCCAACTCTTTCTCCTCCCTCCCCCACAAAATTTTGAAATCATTACTGGGATGAGTTAGATTATCATAATTTTAAAGTTGTTGTTGTGTTCCTTCAAATCATTTCCAATTCAAGGCAACCCTAAGGCACCTTAAAAAGAAAGAGATTCCACTTAAACATTAAGAAGAACTTCCTGATGGTAAGAGCTGTTCGACAGTGAAATATACTGGAGTCTCCTTTGGAGGTTTTTAAACAGAGGCTGGATGGCCATCATCAGGAGTGCTTTGACTGCGTGTTCCTGCATGACAGGGGGTTGGACTAGATGACCCTTGTGGTCTCTTCCAACTCTATGATTCTGTGATTCTATGAAACTTAGTTGGACTTGCTTCTGAATAGACATGCATGGGTAGCACTGGCCAGTTGGTCTCAGTTTCCATGCAGGTCTATCGTTATCATCATTGTCATTGTCTCCCCTTCTCCAAAATATCTGGTGATTATAGAATCATAGAATCATAGAACCATAGAATTGGAAGAGACCTCAAGGGCCATCCAGTCCAATCCCCTGCCATGCAGGAATAAACAATCAAATCATTCCTGACAGATGGCTATCCAGCCTCTGTTTAAAAACATCCAAAGAAGGAGACTCCACCACACTACGAGGCAGTGTGTTCCACTTCCAAATAGCTCTTACTGTCAGGAAGTTCCTCCTAATGTTTAGGTGGAATCTCTTTTCCTGTAGTTTGAACCCATTGCTCCGTATCCTAGTCTCTAAAGCAGCAAAAAACAAGCCTGCTCCATCCTCAGCATGACATCCCTTCAAATATTTAAACATGGCTATCATGTCCCCTCTCATCTTTCTCTTCTCCAGACTAAACATGCCCAGCTCCCTAAGCCACTCCTCATAGGGCATGGCTTCCAGATCTCCCACCATTTTGGTCGCCTTCCTCTGGACACGTTCGAGCTTCTCAATATCCTTCCTGATTTGTGGTGCCCAGAACTGGACACAGTATTCCAGTATTACTAGTAGCTTAATTATGAATTGTGTTTATGATTATTTGGAGTAATGAAGGAGTGCACCACCTGATTGTAAATAATAAAAGAAAATGTGGCCGGGGGTGAGGGGAGGACAGTGGTTAAAGCAGACTTTCAAAAACTTCCTTAGGAAAAAAAATCTTTGGAAACAGCCATGTGTTGAGGAAAACATTGCTTTCACACCTGTTACACAAAGCTTAGGTTTATTTATTTATTTTCTTCTGTTCAACGTAGAGCTTTAAAGCTTTCTTTGGCTGGATTACAACTTTCATGTGCTCTTAAAAGCAGTCCTTGCAAAGATATTAAAAACACAGCTAGGGAAGAGTGTTTTTTTTTCCTCCCTGTTCTGAATTTCCAACCAGAGAAATGTTGTTTCTCCATTCCTGCATTACAAAAACGAGCCTCAGACTCAAGTGATTCCTTCTTTTTTTGGTCCTGCTTCCTCCTTCTATTGTTGTTGTTGTTTTATTCATTTATATCCTGCCTTTCTCCCACCAATGGGACTCAGTGTGGTTAACAACATATTTAAAGCAATACAAGTTAAAAACAATACAAAAGTAAAAGTTACAGTATAAATATTTTTTTAAATAAATAATATATGTTATAAACATTAAAAATATTAAAATGCATTAAAAACTGTATAAAGATCCATCACAATCTTCAAAAACGCATCGCACAACCTTAAAAGCCCAGCCGTTGTCAGTTCATAAAAACCTGGTGGCACAAAAATGTTTTAATCTGCCACCAGAAGGAGAGCAAGGATGGGGCCATCCTGGCCTCTTTGGGGAGGGAATTCCAATGCCTGGGAGCAGCCACTGAGAAGGTTGTCTCCCTAGTTCAGAGAGAAAGTCTTCTCCAGATGAACTTAAAGCTCTACTGGGCTCATACAGGGCAATACGGTTCTTCAAATAACCTGGACCCAAGGGGGTTATAGGTCAAAAACAGCAATTTGAATTCCCTTGTGCACAGAAATCAGACAAAAGGTAAACAATGGTTTGCCACAAGCTAGGATCAGCTTCTTTATAATCTCCACATGCAAAGGCAGGAAAAACTAGGGAGCAGAAAAGGGTATACACAAACTGGCCTTCCTGACACAACCATTGTTTCCTTAAACTTGAATTCTTCTTTCAATTTACAGAATCCCATTAGTCTCTTTTGTATTGGGCTACTGGTGTTGTTTTTACCCTGGCTATTTTCAGGCCCCACAAAACTATAGAGATGTGAAAGCAGGGGTGCCTAGCAGGGTACCAATAGGTCAACCAAAGAAGGTTGCTCTGTGCAGGATACTTATGTGGTGCTGTGACCCATAATGTCACAGTGCCCCATAATGTCACTGTGTAATAGTGACCCATAATGTGAATTCAGGTGATCTGCAAGTGTGATACAACAATAAAGGACTGAATGTCCTCCTGGCCCCTGCTAGCAAACAGTGACCAATACTGAATACCCCCTAGGGAGAAAACATAGGTGCAATCCTGACATTGCTTCTGTCAAGCGTAGCTTCCCTGGACACAACAAAAGTCAAAGGACAAGAAGCAGCGATTCCTGAAATGAAGGAAATGCATTCTGCTATGCCAAGCAGCCATTTTCCAAACAAAACACAAGGGAACACATCTCCTTATAATGTGTAATAAGATAACAGACAAATTTCCTTATCATAAGTAATACTGGATTAATTGAACAACCAGGATGAAATTACAGAAGTAAAAAACAGTTTGGACTTGTAAAGCTCCTATACCTCCCCATTTTCCCCAGACCTGAATGTGGATCCCTGAAATATAGGGAGATGTTGTGTTTGCAGGACTTGACATGAGAGGTGCACTAACTTCCAATGGGTGTGGACCCTGGGAACATCTTCCTTACAAGCAGTAGTTACCATTCCTCCAGATGCTCTCCCTCCTGGAGGCTACCCATAAAAATGCTTGCATTGGTGCATCAAATTACCTTTTTTTTTTCTATTTATCATGGTCTGAGAAGTAAGATCCTGACAGCATCATATTATTTTGAGAACTATCCTCATAGAAAGGTACACCTTCATCTCATGTCCATCTCTTAAGTCAAGCCAGAAGATAAATAGTCAACAACTTCTCCTTAATAGGATCTTTGGTGGTTGCCAATAGCAAAGTATGCAGCTGATTAACTGTGCAAGGTCATTAAGATTCATGCTCCAAAGAGCTTATGACAGGAAAAAATCAATGTGTAAGGAAAGTTTGATGAAAATCCCTTTCTGAAAGGATTTGAAGTGATTGGTTAGTCCGTGTACATTGTTTAGGAGGAAACAAAGCAATGATAATCAGAGTGATGGATGAGTGGAAGAAAGACAGCAGAATCAGGCTAGAAGCTGCAGTGGAATAAAGTGTGTGGAACAGGACTGTGGGCAATTAGCACTAATCACTCTTTGCCTCTATCTGGCAACTTTCATCTGCAAATCTCAAAGTGGTTTGCAGAGGTGGGTCAACAGTGTTTCTTTAGTTTACATACTCGATGGAAAGATTATGGTTTGCTCATTACAGCTGGGTAGCACATCATGGATGGTATTGCATCACACTAACACACTACCCTATAGAGCCATCATATTGTGAATGTAGTTGCTTTTGTATTTATTTATCTCTTGCTTTTCCCCCACTCTGGAACTCAGGGTGGCTTACAAAGGTTAAAAGAGAGACAGCTTTAAAATACATACTATACAAAACCCAAAAAATGTAATTAAACTAACAACAGAATTAGAAGCAGTTCAGAGAAGGGCCATTAAAAGAAAACAGCAAATAAACAGTACAGCACATTCTGAAATCCCTTTCCGCCTCAGTAATCAGCCATCAAAGGCCTGCCAAAACAAAAAGGTCTTCATCAGCCTATGAAAGGTTAGCAGGGAAGGCACCAGTCTAACTTCTCTAGGAGAGGAGTTCTAGAGTATGGGAGCAGCCACTGGAGATTATCAGACACTCAAAAGTGGTGTTACAGAAATGCCAGGAGATAGCAAAAGGGCTCCCTTATCAGACGATGTCATCCCCCCCTCATTATGCACCCATTCTGCTGCCATTCCGCGGGCACTGCTTTTTATTGACAGGAGAAGCTGTCAATAGATCCCCCATTCTGTTCCTGTCACGGATTTTCCTATGTGCGACAAGGTGCCCCGTTTCACTGGCGAGATCCCAGCATCCATGGAAGGTCCCTGCCAGAACACTTCCGGGTGAGATTGAGACATCAAGGTAAGTGACACACTTTTTATGACCCTCCCCAGGTTACTTGTCCTTATAAAGTACAAGTAACCCAGGGAGGGTCATAAAAAGTGTGGTTTTGTGCTTGCTGTCATTTTTTTTTGTTTTCTTTTTCTTTTTGAATTTCCTGTACTTGAGTCTTCTCGTGATAATCCACAGGATTTTGATCCAGGAAGTGAATGGAGCTCTGTTTACTCCTGAGCTGCCTGGCCAAGGGGAGAGGAGGTAAATGCAGTCAGGAGGGTGATTGTGGCAGGACTGGGATGGGACAAGGACAGGAGTGGAGGATGTGGGACAGAAACGCTTTTTGCGTTCCTGTCTGATAATCTCTACTGAGAAGAAACTCTCCCGTGTTCCTACCAGATGTGCCTGTGAGGATGGTGGAATGGAGAGAATATGCTCCCTAGAATTTTTGAAAACATGAGCAGGCTCATATAGGAGGTACAGTTCTTCAGATAACTTAGACTCAAGCCATAATGCAGTTGGGCTTATGCTGCTTTAGGTGGTATGCTATCCTGTGCCTTGTAAATGAAGAAGAACCTCTCTCTCAATCTCTCTCTGGCTTTTCTTCGCAAACAAAGATTCAGGAAGGACTCATCCCGCACTTTCTGCAAGCGTGCTGATGACTAAAAAGGCCAATCTGCGATAAACAAGTCCGGTTGCAGAAAGCACAGCAGAAGGTCTCCTTCGGTGATGTTTCTGGGTTGTGATTTTTTCTGCGTTGTTGTTTCTCTTCAAGACTTGCTCAGCATGAGTTCTTAAATAAGGCTGCAGCATTGTAGATAGCGCGTCTCCATGCCTCCCGATATGAGGCCAGGGTGGACCATTGTTGGTGATCAATTTGGCCAAGCCTGAGATGTTGCTTCAGGGAGTCCTTGTATCACTTTTTTGGAGCACCCCTCTTATGCTGACCCATGGCGAGTTCACCAGAGTACTATTTTTGGGAGGTGATGGTTCTCCATCCTAGAAACGTGCCCTGCCTTGTAAATGAAGAAGAACCTATAGAGTAGATATTTATTTATGTATTTATTTATTCCCCACTCTTCAGCCACAAAGGCTATCAGAGCGGCTTACAAATGGTTAATTTAACATTTCCCTGCCCTCAGGCTTACAATCTAAATAAGAAATGACACATAAGGAAAAGGTAATGGCAGTGGGGGTAGGGATCAAATCCAGCAGATACTGCTGGTTCTTCTCTCCCTCCAAAGGCAGGGTGGTGGTAGTTGGCTGGAGGGAGGGCCTTTCACTTGCTTCTGGGCACAGGCCTGATGGAGTTCTGCCTGCCTCTTCTTCTCTCCCTCCAAGGGCAGGGCGGTGGCATATGTTCATCATGTAGACATTGCTTATCATTGGCTATGCAGGGTAAGGCTGATGGGACTTTATAGTGCAACAGTATCTGGAGGAATGCATTGCTCTCACCCCGGGGAATTTATTAAACACAGAAAATACAGTGTCATCACAACGCCACATAACCATGAAAGGGTGCACGGATCAGAGGACACCGCCCTTTCACGGTTAAAAACAGACCACAACCTGTCATTTTTAATTGACAGTTTAAGCCCTCAATAGATTCCCCCTGCTGTTTTTTTGCTGGCATTGCTGGCATGCGATGCCTCTGTCCCTTTAGATCTTGTACTTACCCCGACAATGCCCTCTCCGGTGAGGACACTTCTGGGTCAGGTCGGGACATCCAGGTAAGTGACAATCTTTTTTTTTTTTTGCCTTCCCTGGTTACTTGGGGCCTTTAAAATGTGTGTGTGTGTGCTTTGTGCAATTTTAAATGTAGTTTTCTTGATTTTATTTTTGAATTTCCTATGCGATGAAATTGTGCAAGATTTCGAGTGAGAAAGTGAACGGGGCTCCGTTCACTGACTCTTTATTGCCAGGGAGCCTTTGCCAGGAAAGGAGGTAAGCACAGGGGCGGGGAGGAATGTTCTTTTGCCAGCATAGAAATGGTTTGTGTGTTTTTTATTCCAGCAAAAGAATGTTTTAAAGCTTGTAGTCTGATAAAGTCCCTACTGTAGAGTCATACTGGCCTTTCACTAAGAACCTGGGCTCTTAAGATGGCACACAGAGTGGGTTATCAACATTTCTGCTCCCAACAAGACACCAGATATGCACCAGTGGAGTGCCTCTGTGCCATATCAGGGGACTACTGATAGCTGAGTTAATTACTGCTGGACTATGGTGAATTCAGCCTTTGCAATGGGATGGGACCTGCAACTCTTCTAAGCATTTTGGGGTTGGGAGCAGGCTAAAATCTTAGGGGGGGGTACTGGATCCACACTAAGGCAGGCAGTGCAGAAGAATGAAGTCACCCATACTCTGAGATCAATGGTTAAAGATGGTGGCAGCTGCCCTCCAAAAGGAACAACTAGGTATTGGGCAGGGAATCAGATCCCTTAGCAAACCATTGATTCCACCTCCAACATACATTCTAGCATTCCATTACAGATGCCAAAGACTGCCATAAAGACTCCCACAATATGTAGTGAATATGATGAGAAGGACCTCAGCACTACATTGAGTCAAGTACATATTTGATGACCTGAAGCCTTTCAGTGGGCCCACTAGTATCTCAGGAAATCAAGGTGGGGTGAACACAACAGTCACTGAGGCAGATCTTTGGAAGAATCAGCCCAATTGGGATATCTTTTTGGCTAGTTCCCTAGATCACATCTAATAGGTTCTTCTGGACACAGTAAGACAGTGATCAAGATCCTGCATCAAGCAGGCAGAGTATAACACCTTCACTTGCACAGCCCTGGGAGGGTCAGCAGTAGTAGCTGCTGCTGCTTATGGGAGGGAGGGAGAGGAGGCAATTCAGAAAATAATGAAGTGGCTGGTCTGAGCTCTAGGGGAAAGAAAAAGAATGCTGCAGTCCAACTGGTAGTGCACCTTTCTTTCTTTTCTCCTGGGGAGAAAGTTTTTAATACAAAGGATTAGAGAGTCACCCCCTGTTCTTTGTTTTAAAAAAAACCCAACAGAAATATGCATGTGTAAGCTACACTTGCATGCACTTATGTCAGGAAACTAGCCAATATTTGGCTTCCTTGTGAAAATGTGCATTCTCTTTCCACATCCTCTGAGCAGAGCTTGGGAAAGTTACTTTTTTGGGGTTGTAACTCCCAGGAAACCCAGAATTTGGAAACATACATCACAGAATTCCCCAGGCAGCATGATTAGTGGCTATGCTGGCTGGGGGATTCTGGGAATTATAACATAAAAAAGTAAATCTTCCAAGCTTTGCCTATGAGTCAGCATCTATCATTACTATTCTGTTCTGAACCTGATGTCTGGCTTGTATGAAACTAGGCTGCCCAACTACAATCATTACAATAGCACTGCCTATCATTGAAAAGAGACACAATCTTTCCTTGCTTTTTATCATTACAGCATATTTTATGGGTAGACAAATTAATGAAAGGCCAGCCCATCAACAGCTAATAGATATGATACCTGCATGGAGTCTCCCTGTTTAGATGCAACCTGAATACCAGGTGATGGGAACAAACCCATGGGGAGATATTTCATTCCTTGTTTCTGGACTTTCTAGTGGTATCAGGAAATCTGCTACTGAAACAAGATGTTGGTCTAGATAGGTTTTTCCCATTGTCCATGATGACTGGGTATTATAGTATTTATAGCCCAAAACATCCAGAGGTATTAGGTTGGGGGTGACTGAATTAGAAGGGGCATTTGGTCCAGGAAGACTCTTCTTACAATCTTCTTGGAAGTAAAGTAAGGGCCAACACAGCACATTTTGCTGCCTGAGGTACAGTGAAAGATGGCATCCCAATCTTCCATATTCTACCTACAGAAGCCAACCAGACTGCAATTAAATCTTACTTACAATGGGACATCACCACCTAGCATCCATTACATAGGCAAACCACCTCACTCTGCCTAATGCTAGAAGTGGTTATTGCTAAGCCACGTGATTTTTATGTAAATATCCAAGGTACAGTCTGGGATCTTGAGTTAGAAGCATCTCATGAAACACGGGTGGAATAAGCTTCTTCCAAGGTAGTAAGGCACTCCTGCCAGTCAGAGAAAACACTACCAGCCTGGAACCAAAGTTTTGAATTGTTACCTATGGGGACTAAAACTTCCAGAATTCCAGCTGGAGGATTCTGAGTTAGAATCCCAGAAAGTAACATTTCCAAATCTGTCTTCAATAGATGAAGCCTTTGGTCTCTATATTCATCTAATCCAACTCCTGGTTTGCAGCAGGGGCATTCGTGTACATCCATGCCAGACCACAGTGTGCCTCAAGTAGAGAGAAAGCAGTTATGCTTTATTTTAACCTTTCCATAAATCTATTCTACATTACTTCCCAGTTTCCATCAAAATATGAACATGCATGAGGGGAAAAAAAAAATCTACAACACACTTTACATGTTAAAAGTGCTATAAAAATTAACAACAACCTGTTCCCAATATTCATATTGATTCAAAATGTCTCCTCATTTGCAGCTTAAGTTGCCATCTGTTAGGGTTTTGTTGCATTCATGCACAAAGTCATTTCTGCTGCTGGTAGTTCAGTTTTTCACTGGAAGCACCTCTCACTCTTTCCCCATCTTCTTCTTGTGTTTCCTATTCAGGACATGGCTGCTTTGGTGCTTGGGTGGGGACAAAAGGTTATTGATTGCCCAGCAAGAATGGGTTTCACTGCTTTTGTCACTGGCTGTGAGAGAGAAACTTTAGCTGAGAGAGAACTTAAACCACAGCAGCTGGGAAGGCAGGGAGGGAGGTGGATTTCGAGAAACTGCCATTGACTTGTGGCAGGATAGGCACTCATATGTGACAGGTGTGACTGTCCCAGGCTCAACCTGTTGCCTGGGGCTACCTTGTCTTTTATGAGACTGGTGATGGAGACAATAATCTTAGCTAAGATCTGGTTTACAAGCAAAGAGCAAGAGCAAACACACATTATGAGGTGAACTCCCCATATTTTTGACTGTGTGGCGCATTTTATATTACGTTTGGTACTACACATACATACACACATTGAAGTGTTGAGACCATGAAGGAACTCAGGCACTGGAGCTGTTGGGAGCCAGTACATTTTGTCTGCCTTCCCTTGCCACCACTGGGTAACCCTGGAAAAAGAGCCAATGCTAGCGTAATGCACCCAAAAGACTCCAGCCGACACAAGGATATTTCTGGTGAACGATCATAAAGGTGAAAGGTATTTCAAAAATCATCTAGTTCATCTAATGTTTCTGCAGAACATCCACTGCAACAGTAGCTTTAAAAAAGCACTAAAGACGGATCTCTTTCGGCAGGCCTTTCCTGATTAGATCCCGGCCTTAGGAACTCAGTCTCCTGGCTTTTTAAAAATTATGTATATATTCGTTTTTAATGTGTTTTTTAGTTAGAAGGTTTTAATCTTATTGTGTTTAATGTTTTTTTTATGGGGGAGGGTGGGTGTGGGTGGTGTTTTTAGTCATTATTATAATGTTTTAATTGTTGGAAGCCGCCCCGATTGTTTTTAGCAGAGGGGCGGGGTATAAATACATTTTATTATTATTATTATTATACCTGATCAGTTACTATCCCTACTTCAAAGTCTCCACCTCCCTCTGTTCCATGTAGTTGTATACCAAGCCGGTTAAAAATTAGTTCTAACATTCCCAGAAATCATCCTTTTGGGATGTATCTGTAAGTGTTTTGGGGAGCACCAAGCTTACCAAAACCAAGAGCTGGGTGGAGGGCCATCTTAAGCTTACTGCATAATAAACATGTCCAAATAAAATGAGGCTCTGCAGTGTTTTTCAGAGTATATTGTGGATAACCAGGAACTCGTCAGTTTTCAAAGGCTTTCTGAAGAATAGTAACAGTAGACCACGTTTTCCTGGAACACCATTTGTGCACCATCACTAAAATTCCCATGCAGTATTTAAGTACAAGAGAGTGTAGGCCAGTACTCCTCACAAGCTGATGATATATCCAGAATCCTTTGTAATGCACAACATTTTCCAGCTGATAAGCAGTGGATTCTGGCAGAAAGGTCAATGTGGAAATCATTTCTTATAGACGGCAAGTTTTACACTCACCAAATGTAATTATCTGAGAACACCTTTATTTGCAGAGTAAGCCTATTGAGTAAGAATCTCAACAACCAGTCCCTCTTTGGCTTATAGTTATCTGGCTGTATGTTTCTTTATTTCATTATTGACAAGTTGCCTTTCGGGGTTATGCCTTCCAAGGCAGCTCAAAGCACGGGCCCAGTCTCACCATTATCATTATACCCTCCCTTAAATCCTTCAGCACCTCCTGCTTTCTCATGTGCGTATGTGCCTTCAAATCACCTGTCAATTTATGGTGACCCCATTAATTGCATAGAGTTTTCTTAGTCAAGGAATACTCATAAGTTGGTTTGCCATTGCCTTCCTGTAAATTACAATGTTGTCCACAATGCTTTGTGTTCTTTGATGGTCTCCTATCCAAGCACTAACTAGGCCTTACCCTTCTTAGTTCCCAAAGTCAGATGGGATCTGGTCCCTTCAGGGTCTTCAGTGGTCTGCTTTCTCATGTTACCTTGGAAATGTCACCAGGCAGCAGAAAAAGAGCAAGGAGGCAGCAATATGGATTTTGGTAGGGGATAAGGGCAAGACCAATCCATTGTTTATCTCCCTGAAATTTGCTGCCTTGAGCTAGTCTTAATGGGCCTTTCCACCATCTAAGTAAATGGACAGTGGTGGGTAGATGTTGCCCAAATAGGAGCTTATTGGTGATTTAAGTGCTGGAGCATTAATCCAGTAGTGTGAAGGAAAGGGGAGGCTTCTCTCTCTGGCCTCTCATCTAAAGCAATGGCAGCCAGTGGGTCCCATGGCAGCTGGGTGGATTTCAATTCAGACCTAAAAGGAACCATCCAAGGTGCTGAACCATGTCCCCAAAACAGGTCCCGCACCTAGCTTAATCCACCATTCAGTCTAAACCCCAGAGCAGGGTCATGGTCTCCACTAACAGCAGAGATGCCAGTTGCCACCAATTTGAAATAGAGAAGGTCAGTACTGGGACCTCTGCATGGATTTAGTGCTTAAGAAACACTGAATCAGCAGACCTGACACCTGAAACAGACTTTGGACACAACTTAGATGAATCAGAGATTTCCCCCTGAAAGACTAGACCTTTTAAGGTGACGATATTCCTGCAAGACATGTTTATGCAATGGTCACCGCATGATGACCTTCTCTCAGAACCTATTTCTCAAAATACCAATCAATTTTTTGCAGTGAGTCATGAGCAAATGACCTCACAGCATTCTGTTATCCTAAGTCAGTGCGGGGCGGGCGGGCGGGGGGAGACAGAATGAGAAAAGGGTAGGGATATTGTTTGCCCTCAGGCAGTCATAGACTACAGCAGCACTTCTCAAGCTATCTGATGTAGTAGACCAGCAAGGTTTGTTCCCAATGTGCCAGAGACCAGTGCTATATTTGTGCCATATTATCATCTTTTCCCCAAAGTTTCCTCAAAACTAGCCACAGAGCAGCAGCTGATAGCTTGTGGATTAGCACTACTCTATAAATCAATTTGAGTAGCACTGAATGAGAGTACCGTAGTGTGTTGTGTTGAAAGCTGCTCCCCAAATTTCTAATGTGAATACTTTTTCTGGCATTTTAAGGAAGAATCAGAATATACATTCCTGCCCCACCCCATTCTTCTATCTGGGGCATTATTCATGTTTCAGATAAATGGGGATATCTACTAAATGAATGTTCCTATGTAGACACACAAGAAAGCAAAAGTGCATTTACATTTGAGCGCATTCCCAGAAACTGCTGAGTCATAAACCTTATCCTGCTTCTGACTCATAAATAACCCACATTGGGTGCCTCAGTTTCCCACTTGTTAACAGAGACGACTCTTTCTTAATGAGGTCTCCTTAATTTGGGAGTACTTTCTTAACCCAGAGGGATTATTCATACTATAGAAACAGGGTGTTTAATAGTTAGATACTCAGCACTGTACTGTGCTGCACTCTGCAGAATTTTAATGGCCAAGCAGGGTTGGGCCTGGCTATTATGATGATTAACGCACTACACACGTCCAGAGCGTCTTTCATCTGGACATCTGACAGCACTTCACAAATGCTACTTAATTATTATTCAGCTAGAGGAGACCACCCAGGAGGAAAACCATCTTATGGAATGTTGGGCATCCTGATTATTGTCTCTTGCAAGCCATAGGCAGGCATGTTTACAAGAAGAATATGCTGTTTTCCTTATTGATGAATAAACCAACTTAGCTCTGTGCAAGAGGAAACTGGATGGACTGCCAGTCAGGTCTTACTGTTAGCATTAGGGTTCTTGTCTTCTCCCAAATGTCTCATTAGACCCAGTGTTGTGCACATGTAACACTGAAAGCAGTCTCCTGAGTGGGTGGTGCATAAAGGCTAGGGAAACCAAGCCTGCCTTAGTGGTCTAGCCAATTATTCTAAACCCTTTCTTGACATAACCAGGGTGGGGAATGTCTTTTCGTTGAACTATGTAAATAGCTGCAAGTGCCTGGGGATAACATGATCAAATAGAGACCAACTACTTAGACAGCATACATAAAGAGCAAATGAACTGGCTATTTTTAGGGTTAGGCCCACAGGCTTTCACAATGTGACATGCTGGTTACTGCCAACAATTCTAAGTGACGGTATGAGCCAGCCTCTTCTCTTTATTTTAGGGGTTAGTAGTTTTTCAGAACATCAAGATACTCAGTCATTATGGCCTGTAAACATTCTATTGGCCATTCAATTAAACTACCAGGGGTCAAACATGGAGGGTCTTAAGCTATATCAGATTTCCCACCACACTCCTTCAGGTTGCAAGGCCATTCCCAATATGCCAAGAAGCAACATGGTGTTCGTAGAAATTGCAGAAATATGGCCAGTTCCTGCAGTTAGGTGGATTGAGGGTAATGAGGGTGTGCGGAGAGAAGACTAAACACCATGTTTTTGTGGTGGTTTGAATGTTCTGGTTACGTTTTTTTGGCCAAAAAAATATTTTTGAGAGGACTCGGGGGTCTCCAGGGAGATTTGGGAACTACACAATAATCTTCCAGGGGCCGCATGTGACTTTCCCCACCCTGAACTGTAATGATGCAACAAACAAACAAAATGAAGTCCAATAATAAGCCACAAATCCCACCAACAGAAGGGGAGAGGAGGGAGCAAGGAATCTGGTAAGCTTCCACAGGTATAGGCAAACAGCAGCAACCTGTGATTCAAGATCTCATCATAGGGTGACTGATTGGATGGTAGTGGTTACAGGAGTGATGGTACACACGCATGTGAAAACAAGCCCTCAGGCAACTGGAGGTGAGGGCATGGCCACTGGTATGGCCACCCCAGAGCAGGAGGGACAAATTAGCCATTTACTTCACCAGGATTTGTTTGTACTGCCTGTAAGTGTATTTATTCTCTGGTATAGGATGTGAAGCCTACTTAATATTATACTTCGAAGTATCCCACCTCGGCTCATTTTCATTCAGCTGTGCTGGTCATCCCCAAAGCAAAGTTTCTGGCTTATGGACCTATGTGAAAGTCCTATTGGCTTTTGGTAAATGCCATGGAAATAAAAGGATGAGGACAGCAATTTTAAAATTTGGCCTAAGAGCCCTGGGGTGTAATTAGCCATGAGGCCCTTCCTGCCTAGCTTATGGTGTTATACATCTTTCTAAATGCATTGTTCAGACTGTTCCAATGTTGAGCAAGTGCTACACACTACTGCATACCCTTTAAAGTGTTACACACTCTCCAAAGGTGCAAATAAATGCCCCCCTCATCTTTCTCTAGTCTTGCAGTAGTAGTATTTATTTAATGGTACAGTGGCTTATTGTGACTCAGTGACCTACATCAGTGCTTCTTAGCCTATATGGTGTGGGGGCACCAGTAGGATTCTGTTCCCCCCCCCCATATGCTAGGAACTGGCACCATATTTGTGCCCTTTCCTGGAAACTCACCACAGACCAGCAGTCAATAGTTCAAGGACAGACACTGGGTCCATTGTCCACCATTTTGAGTAACACAAACCTAGGTCACATGCGTGTTACATGGGGAACCCTTGAAAAACCCTCCTCTCCCTGCAGCCACTACCAGTCAGTCATGTGTCTCCTAAAATGAGCTGCTAGCCCTGAAATCTTGTGCTAAATAAAACTTCTTAATCTGAAAGGTGCCATGAGACAGTTTGTTTTTGCTGTTTTCCCAGCATAATCCATCACATATTTCTACAGAAAGAAAGAAAATGCCTAAAGAAAGGACAAAAGACTGTCAGAGCCCTTCCAACTCAGCCACTTCCCATAAATAACCAGAGGTGTAGCATGGGCAGGGGAATGAGGGCACCGCTGCCCCAAAATAAGAATTCTGCCCCCCCATGACATTTTCTTTCATTCCCCACATTTCTAGCACTGCAGAGAGTGAGACACTGAAAAATGTTCACAACTAGATGTGTTAACATGTAGAGTTGCCAGAATGAAAATTGAAGAGGGCTTCTGTTCCTTTAATGGTTGTAAGAGAGAGAATTTCACCAGGTGTTGCCAGACAAGCAAAACCTGCTGAAATTCCCTCTTCTGTACAACCATTAAAAGTACTAGAGTACTCTCCAGTTTTCAGTATGGTAACCCTATTTGCTCTCTGCCAGCGTCTTTTCTTTGGATGCCTGAACTGTATTTCTAAATGTTCAACTAAAATTTTAAGTTATTCCAATGCTAGAAATGTGGGGACTGAAGGAAAATGTCATTGGTGTGAGGGCAGAATTCTTAATGGTGGGCAGACAATGTCCTCATTTTGCCCCCCTGTAGCTACACCCCTGACCGCAGTCATTCAAAGGGTGGTTGTGCCCCTAGCATTTCTGATGGTTTTCTGTGGGGTTTTTCCAGGCTGTGAGGCCCTGTTCTGGAAGAATTTATTCCTGACGTTTCGCCTCCATCTGAAGATGCCAGCCACAGATGCAGGCAAAACGTCAGGAATAAACTCTTCCAAAACACAGCCTCACAGCCTGGAAAAACCCCCACAGAAAACCTGTGGATGCCAGCCGTGAAAGCCTTTTACTTCACATTTCTGACGGTGCTTGACTCTCTGCAGGAAAAAGTCCCTTTAAGGTACTTCCACAATTTCGAGATATTACCTTTCTGGACAGCAACTCCCAGAATCTGGTCATGCTGGTCGGGGGGGGGGGGACTCGGGGAATTGTAGTCCAAAAAGGTAACTTCTATAAACTCTGCGCCTGGGTTTCCAGGGGAGGAGGAGAAGGGCGGGAGATGTCTTGGACTTTGACCGGCCTCCATGACAGTGTAGCATTTGGAATGCCTGCGGTGTGTCCAGAAAGTTATTCCACAGGCTGGGCGGGAAGTCAGGGATCAGAGCTGGGACAGGCCGCCTGTCTGTGTGGGGGGGCCTATTTTCCTCTCCTGCCTCTCTGCGCTTTGTCGACACGCAGCTCAGCCAGATCTGGCCAGAGAGAACCAGGGGAGCTCACCTAGCCGGCCAAGAACATTCATTCTTCAGGGACATTCAGATGTGGTTACAGTCAGGGGAAGAGGAGGCACCGGAGTGTGGGAGTCAGGGGGAAGAGAGCACAAGGGGCCCACCGGCGCCCACAAGCCCTAGAGGCCCCGCACCCCAGAACCGCTTGGGCTAGGTAACGCAGCTGACTGAGGAGGGGCCGGGCCGGGCCGGGCCATTGGCACCCTTGGCATTCCACCTTAAAGCCAGGACTTTGCCCAACGCCTCACCTGCTTAAGGTGGAGCGGGCTGGGCGGCTCTCGGCCTTGCTGGGGCTTGATATCAGTTGCCAGGTGGAGGGGTGGGGAGACGTAGGTGTGTTACCGGTGAGGAGAAGGCGAGGCCCGGCCCAGGAAACGAAGCTACGCGGGGGAGTGGGAGAAGGGAGGCCGGGCTGTATGTTTGCGTTGCGCGCCCTGAATGAAGGCACTTTTTGACTGCCAGACTGAGGCCGAGGGCGGGCCCGACAGGCACCTGGGCTCACCTGTGACTAAGCCCTCGCTTTTTCCCTCCTGTCAGCGCGCCCTTTGGGCTCAGAGAAGAGGGCGCAGGAGGAGCGGAAGGGCTCTCAGGAGCTCCTGAGGAACTTTTGCCCAGGCCTCAGCGCCTGGCAGGCAGGCAGGCAGGGCCGTCCACAGTGGGGGAAAGGGCCAAGCAGCAGCAGCAGCGTTGATGCCCCCCTTGCCCGGCTGCCACCATGCAGGAAAATAATTTCTTCTTGTCGGCCCTGCAGCCGGAGGATGGCGTGTGCTCCTTGGCGCTGCCTTCAGACCAGCAGCTGGACAGGAAGAGCAAGGAGGCGCAGGAGAGCGAGCTGCTCAAGAGCGCCCGGGTGCAGGAGCAGGTCCGCCTGCGGATGCTGCAGAAGAGCCACTCGGTGCCCCGGGCCAACGGAGCCGCGACGGACTACGCCGAGCTGAAAGGTAGGCAGGCGGGGTTTGTGTGTGTGTTGGGGGGGTGGTTGGCTGTGACTTTGGGGCAGCCCTTCAGAACAAGTTTGAGAAATCTGCGTTTTGGGGGACTACAAGTCCAACAGTCCCCTGGTCAGCATGGCCAATAGGAGACGAGAGCTGTAGAACCCCCAAAGTAACTTTTTCTTAAGCTCTGAAAAGGAGGCGTTCCCTCTTTTGTGTCCAGTGAGATCTCAGTGGCGCAGGTGGGACAGTTGGGGATGGCGGCATTTGTGTGGACTTTGTTAACAAGGGGAGTAGTCAGCGTGTTGCAAACCCCTGAGAAGTATTCGCAGCTTCCTGGGAGGGGATGTGGTGTTAATTGATCCCCTTTGTCTGGCCACCCCCTGAGTGAGGCAAGGTGAGATGTAAAGTGCAGGCCCTCGGCCTCTCCAAGTTCATACTCCTCCTCACTGTCTAGGCCTCCTCCCTGTCTCCTTGCTGAAGTAAACTTTTCAGTTTCCTTTGTCTCCTCAGTGCAGCTACCTTAAACAAATGGTTGCCTGCTTAGAATGAGAGAGAAGGTGACTGCGGAGGGGAGGAGTTGGCCTGGTTGTGCTGCTTCCAGGAACAGGAGTATGTTAGGGTGGCTGCCTTGCAGGGTGTGTGTGCATGTGGAGGCAATAGCAACAGTGTTGTATTGCTTCCACAGGGTTGTTATTGGACAGTCACCCTGCCTCATTCACACCATTGCAAGGGAGGGAGGTCTGGTCCAACAAGTTTATCTTCCACTTGTAACTTTCAAGTATTTTCTCACTGCATCTTTGATTCTTAGCTATTGTTTTCATGTTGGCCTTAACAACAGAAAAACTGTTGAGACAAGAAAGACAGAATGGCTGCTTGATATCTCTTGTATCTGGATTACAAGTATTTTCCAAGAAGATGGTGTGCACCCTCTAAAGGGTTTTGTTTCTATCCCAGAAACTAAAGGCACCCAAGGCAGTCAGAGCTGAGTCAGTGCAGAGCAAGATGGGAAGCTTAATCAATCCTAAGTGAGACAGCAAGAGAAATCTGTGTGGCTTGCTGTAACAAATCCTCTCCAGCCTCCACCAATTTCCCCCTTAGTCTCACTCCATAGATTTCAGTCAACCATGAGCCCATCCCCATCAACTGACTTTGCACTTAACTGCTTCCAGCAAGTAATTTTACAACTCCTCTGCTTCCTTTTACTCTGTGAAAAACAATAATTCTATCGGGTTCCATTCTGCCCATGATTACATTATGCTTATCTGTACCAATCAAGTTCCAATTGCCCCTCCCTACCTTTGAGGGGGAGAGCCTTTATTCTTTCAAGAACCAGAATGCTTACTCTTTTTTGTTCTGAATAGATAATTGGTTTAATCTGAGGATATGAAGCCAAGTTGCCTTAGTGCATTTTAGTATCAGGGACAATAGCAATGTGCTCTTTTGTTTGAGTCTCCCAACCACACCATTTATCTACAGGAGAGATGGGGAACATCTGACTCTTCAGAGGTTTCAGACTTCAGTTTCCAGAAGCCTCAACCAGCATGTCCAATGAGGGATTGCAGGAAATGTGGCCTAAAATACCTGGAGAGCCACAAGTTTCCCACCCCTACTACAGTTAGCACAACAGCTAAGAAGCAGGAGAGACTACTTTGTTGAGATGTTAACATGGTGTGTTTTATTGCCACCCTGTCCTAGCTACTGAGAACAGTTTATAAAATAAAGAACATACCTTTCAGGAGTTAATCCCATTGGATCAGTTTCCAAGTAAATATGTTTAGGACTGATGAACTACCCATAAATTAAGTGAGACTGGCAGCCCCAATCTGAAGCATGTTTACTCAAGAAAATTGACCCCACTGAGTTTCACTGGATGTACTTTCAGTTAACTGTGCATAAGAATCACAGAAGGCATCCCAGTGAACATGGTAGATGAATACATTGGAGGTTTGAACTTGTGTTTTCTATATTCTTATTGAACACTATGCATTTTCCAGCACTGAATCAGTAAGGGAGTACTTCTCATTAGTGGAACAGGCATATTTCAGCAGCAAGACTGGTCCTTTTCCTTTCCTGACCTAGGTTTTGTGCTTTTTCTTGCTACAGCTGTAGCTATAGCTATACCAACAGATACCACTGTTCTGAAAAGAGTTATAACTGTTCAATGCCTCCTACTAGTTAGGCAGCTAGTAAAGCCATAGAGCCTCTGTTGGAAAGGGGTGGGGTAGGGGAGACAGTGCCTCTGTTCAGAAAAATTACAGTCTTGAAATCCTTCCAGTTTTCTAAATGGCACCAGTCACAATTATGCTACCACTAATTAGTAAGTTCTACACTGTCACACCTGAAAAGGCTACCAGTGTTTGAAGTTACTAAGGAGGTATCTTTTAGGATGGAAATCAGGACTATCTTTGATGTATTCCCAATATGTATTTTTCTCGTCTGGATTATAATTCAGAGATTGTAATCTAGATATTAGGAGAGGTTGTTTGTTGTAATTTATGGCTACCTGTCAGAGCATTTCAGTCATGTGAACGCCCTGGTACCCAGTTCAACAACATAATTCCCACCCCTGATTTAGGTTTTAGTGTTTAACCTCTTAGTGTATCTTGGTGCATCTATTCCAGGGGCAAGACAAAAGGTGACATAGCTCATCCTTTATCAGGGATCCTCCAGTCTGAGTCAAGGCTGCAATTCACTCTTCTTCAACCTTTGTAAAATTGCAGAGAAGTTCCCAGGGGAAATGTTCAATTAATCCCTTGGTTTGCATTCATGCTGTCCAGCAGCTTCCCCAGCGTGACCTAGTTCAAGTATTGTATTTGTCATTCTTTCTCAACCTGTGAAATGGGAATAATAACATTCCTGGAATTAAAGATCCAGTGACAGCTAATTTGATTAATATCTTTGCAATATTCTGTAGAGCTGCCAACATCCCAGCAATATTAGTACTAGGTTTTGTTATTGTATATCCTTTGAACTGTGCTGAGATTCTGCCTGATTGCCAGAGGGTAGGTAGCTCTTGGGCACACCTGGAGCTCACTTTCTTTGTGACTGCATCCACCCTTTGATCTATTGGTTTGAATCTAATTATAGAGTCTAATCCCACACCCTGCCTTGGTATGTCTGTACTGCTCAACAGAGATGCTGTCCTGTAGACTGACAGGTGGATGGTAACAAGGTACAAAAAGGAGGTCTTAGTTCCTGGCCACAGAACACATGTCACTAGATATCATGTTTAAACTGGGTTGAAATTTTGCTCATCCATTAATTCCTATAGTGGGCAAGGTTAATTAATTCTTAGTCAAGTAGTTATTTTCCTAAGGTCTGCCATAATAAATCTGTCCCATCTTCCTCCTGTGTCAGAATTCTCTGAGCATAAATATTTTTTATTTTATAATATACCGTATCTTTTCTCCATGGAAATTGGGGTGATGTGGCATACAGAGAATTTACAGGTTCAGATGTCTATCTGAGTATTGTCCCAGATTTGGAAATGGTTTGTTTAATCAAGGTTGATGCACCAGGTGCCTTCAGACTGTGTCCTGGGTGTGACAAAACCATGTGTCTTTAGCAGATACCAGAAATTCAACAGTTTTAGCTTTCTTTTGAGACAAAACAAATCATTTCAGACCAATAATAGTATTTCCTAGTGGTTGGAAGATAGCACTGAGGCTTCTTGGGACAAAGGTTTACCTTTTACTAGAAGGTGGAAAAATTACCCCCTTAAGCTACAACTCTCAGAATCTTACAACCAGCATATTTAGGGGATTCTGGGAGTTGTAGTCCAAAAAAGTAATGTTTCCAAGTTCTGATGACTCTTTTATACACCTTGCTGTGGAAGCAGTTTCGCAGCCAAAAGAAGTATGGCTACCCTGCTTAGTTTAATTAGCTGCATGTAAGCCTCTTTCAGATAAATGGGGCTTCCATTTGAATAAACTTGGTCAGGCTCAGGCTGCAGATACACATTCAGTTGCCTGAATCCCATGGATCCAGTTTTGCTGTATATGACTTCAATCAGAAGTGTAAAGTTTTACCTACATGAATACTGTCTCTCAGTTTGAATGGGGAAAAGGGTGAAAATAGGTCTGCCTGGTCCCTTCCTGGCCCTTTTTCAGGCTGAGCTCAAGGCATTTCACACACTGAGAACTGGATGTGAGAGCAGGGAGGCAGTGGATATGCTAAAGGTACTTTTCTCCCTGCTCTTGCCATAGTTTAGACCAGGAGAATTCTTGAACTGAATTCCCATGAGGAGACAATTTAAGGCTTTGCTTCTTGCTTCTGCCTCTTATGAGGAAGGAGGCATGATGCATTGACTGGTATAGCAGAGAAGGGAGAGAGCCAGCAGCAAGGCTCTGTCCTTTCCCATTAACTCTGCTTTGTTCTGCTACCAGGCATGAAAGGCTTCAAGATGGTAGGGACAGGAGCAGTCCATAAACTGGTTTAATCCATTTAGGGAGGTGCCCTTTTGAACATGGTGAACTTGCCCTAGAGAAGCCAGGCTAGATGCTGTGCATATATCTGTTACCATCTGGAAGCTTGGTAGAGACAGAGGAGGAGGCTCCAAGAAGTGAAGTAGAACAAAGCTGCTTTGGGGGAGATAGGAGGGGCAGGAACAGGAGTGACAGCAATGCAAGGATGAAGAGCAGGAGCTTCCTGCCTCAGTACCCACTAAGCATGCCTGCAAAATTTCACAGGCAGTGCAGTAAACACAACTGCCTTGTTATTTGTGATGGCATTAGTCACACGTGCCAGTGGCTAGCTCATTATCTAGCACAATTTTCGATCTGTAGAACATATGTTAATAATGGGCATGTACAGTTTTACTGCCTCACCCTTATCTCAAGAATCTTTCATCCTGCCAAGGTATACTTAGAAAGGCCTCTCAAGAAAAATGCTCTGAGAACAGATTATGATTACCCTCCTGCTGTGGTTCTCTTCCTTGCCATCTCTCTTATATGAGAACCTGTCCCCCCCATTTCCTGTGGGAGCCTGGCCTTGCCCCATCAAAGGGATCATTATTCTATGGGGATGGGGGGATTTATCTGCTTCTTGTGCTGGTTGGCTTAACTTTCCAAGCTCTGTCCTAGATGGTGTAAACGAGAGCACAGAATTCTCCCCACCAGTGGAGCCAGGGCTTTTGATGACATCATTTGCCCAAAGCCCCAGTATCTTTGATGACTTCATCTGTCACCATCCCCCAGAGGAGTTGGCAAGGTAGCAATCCACACTTTAACTGAGGGGTGTGTGTGGATTTTTTCATCAGCAGTATATTGTTGTGCGTTAGATCTGTTATTATGCAAAGTATCTTGGCTTGGGTCAGCTTACTCTTGAATGATCAATCCAGACCTGGCAGCTTTACCAGAAAGACCTGCTTTTGTCTTCCTACCAGAGGAAGACTACTACAACTGGTTGGTTAATGTGGACCTCTCCTCCTTGATAACCCCACATGACATTTGGTAGATCTCTCCTCCCATGCACTAGCTTGGGGTGAAGAACCTCAGGCCCTGGAACTGAGCCCAGCCTTTCTAGGTTCCCAGATCTGGTCCTTCTGGTGGCCATACCCTCTTCCCCATGACCAAACCATGATTTGGTAGCTTCCCAGTTTTTTGCATAGGTCTGGACATCACCCCACCATGGCTTCTCATTCTGAAAGATTGAATTGCCCCTCCTGAAGCTTAGCTGCTGACAGTAAGAGCTTTAAGCTAAAATATGCTGGAATTTTTGGTCCCACCCTTTTGTCTTTGCTCCCACCCACTACTGGAATGCAGCCCACTGAGAATTTCTCTGAAATTGAATTTGGCCCTCAGACTGAAAGAGGTTCCCCGCCCATGCAGTAGTTGCTCCATTCTCCCTGTCTGTTCCCTTCCCAATGTTGACATTTAGTTTAAGTTTTCCTCAAGCAAGGTGCTGTCTTTTTGTGCTTATGTTGTTCTGTGAAATGCTTTGTACATTGATGGTACTTTGTAAATAAGAAATGTCCTGTTATGGACAGATTAAATACCACACTATTGGCACAGAAGCTATTTGCAGGAATTTTGTGCAATGGCTAAGGACTTTTCTGGTACACTGGTACACTGCTGGTGGTGATACACAGGAGTCCTGTAGCCCTACCCTGGCAGACACTTGCTTGCCTTACACATCCACTTGAATTAGATTCTAGGCATTGCATCTAAGGAGATTTTCAGACGCGATTTTCGGCAGGATATATTCCAAAACAGCTCGTTGCTGCCGCGCAGCAGGGGAGCAGTTTTGGACGACGCCGTCCCTCTGCTGAATCCCTCCATGTCACTTCTGTGACAGAATGGAGGAAACTGCGTCATATTTCATTTACGATTGTTGCCCATGAGTGAAATTCGACATGGTTTCCTCCATTCTGTCATGGAAGTGACACGGAGGGGTTCGGCAGAGGAACAGCATCGTCCGAAACTGCTCCCCTGCCACGCGGCAGCACCAGAGCTGTTTTGGAATATATCCTGCTGAAAATCGCGTCTGAAAATCTCCTAAGACTGTCCACTTGAAACATAGTCACCTATCGCTCCCTTATTGCTTTCTCTGCAAAAATAAAACAAAAAGCTCTCAGGCCTTCCCAGTTTTTTTTGTTTAATTCCTCCTAATGTTGGCCTTGTTATCACTAGTTAGAATGGAAGACTTACTTTGAGTTCTAGTTCAGTGCCCCCCCCAAATCACCATGTTTATTTATGAGAAGGGGGACCTGCTGAAAAACATTGCAGCGTGGAATACTCCTGTTCATTATATTGGTCAGTCATTCATGTTCCTCTCCTTTAGAACAAGACTCTATTTAACCCAGACCCTTTGTTTTGCATTCTTCCCAAGAGTAAGTCAGCACTTACTCTTAGGGCCTTATTACACTGCACTGTTGTTGTAATGTCCACTGCTGCAATAAGACAAATTCAAAAGCTAATAAGGGTCCAAGACAGCAGAGACAAGTTTTATTCCTTCAGAAAACTTCAGCCAAGCATTCTGGATGAGGCCTAACAAACACAAGAGCCTTAGCTTATTAAATACTATACCGCTGGAGTAAAAGCACAGTTAGCTTAAAAAGACATTACACCACATTGCACTTACAACAACAACAACAAAAGAGAAACAGGTCAACATAGTATCATAGCACATTGATAAATACAGTATTTCTCATACATAAAAATATCAATACACAATTATTTAAAAACATTATAAAGAATTAAAGCTGTTACTATGGAGCCCGAGGTCACCAGTACTTGGGCAGTCTTGAGGACAGTCTTTACCACCATCCTTCCTGAAGTAACATATCATTCTGGCAAAAACACAGGTCTGCCTCGAGATGTTACATATACTGGATGCCTGTCTAAAAAGGCATTACACCACAGTTATAGCACTATTATTCCACTTTAACTGCTATGGCTGCCTCCTGTGGAATCCTGGGATTTGAAGTTTAGGGGGGGCGGATTTAGAACTCTCAGCCAGAGAGCTCTTAGGCCTCACTAAACTGCGAATCCCAGAATTCTACAGGAGGCAGCCATAGCAGTTAAAATGGAATAACAGTGCTATAACAGTTTAGTACGATAAGGGAGTTATAGTCTTTATCAGGTTATTTTGAGGTTTCCTCTAGCCCAAAAATATTGGGGGGTATTTCAGGAGGCCTTGGTGTTTCCTCAAGTCAAGTAATAACTCTGTCTTATGTATGGGCGCTTCTGCAACAGCACTCACACCAAGGCTACTAAAATGGATGAAATTATGTAAATATATATGTAATCTTCATGCCACGTATCTCTGTAAGGGATAGAATTTAGATTTATCCCTTTTTCTTCAGAGAGCAAAACATTTTGACTTCCACCTTGTTTATTCCTCTCCTCCTGCCATGTTGCCTCCTGTGAATGAAACTGACTTCCTGTTTGTCAACTCAGCCTCTTCCTTTTGTTCCTTATCAGGACTGTGTGCCCCAGACAGAGTGAATCAACAGAGCCTTGCCTTTCTGTTTAGCCTGCTATCCATTAACCCCTTCTGTTTTTACATATTGGGAAATAAAATAATTATATAATTAGCCAATTTGATACCCTGAACAAGTAACCTCCTTCCTCCCTTTTGTGAATTAATGGCTTTTGGAATGGGTTATAATTTACCAAGTGTTTCTTACTTAAAATGGGATGGGGCCTCAATCCCAGTTTAGAGACTGGTCAGACGTCATGATAGTTATCTCTTGTGATAAGGAAGGTAAATCTTCTGGAAATGGCCCAGGTCCATAAGATAAAGGTTGTTATTATATTGATTTTATAGTTATAATATATTAGATGGATTTATTTATTGAGCATATTTTTATGTTTACTTTTTTATTTGATTACTTTTTTTTAAAAAAAAAGTATTTCTCTCTCTGGCTTTTCTTCGCAAACAAAGATTCAGGAAGGACTCATCCCGCGCTTTCTGCAAGCGCGCTGATGACTAAAAAGGCCAATCCGAGATAAACAAGTCCGGTTGCAGAAAGCACAGCAGAAGGTCTCCTTGGGTGATGTTTCTGGGCTGTGATTCTTTCTGTGTTGTCGTTTCTCTTCAAGACTTGTTCAGCATGAGTTCTCAAATAAGGCTGCAGCATTGTGGATAGTGTGTCTCCATGCCTCCCGATGGGAGGCCAGGGCGGACCAATGTTGGTGATCAATTTGGCCGAGCCTGAGATGTTGTTTCAGGGAGTCCTTGTATCGTTTTTTTGGAGCGCCCCTCTTATGCTGACCCGTGGCGAGTTCACCGTAGAGTACTATTTTTGGGAGGCGATGGTCCTCCATCCTAGAAACGTGCCCTGCCCAGCGCAACTGTGTTCTCAATATCATGGCCTCAGTGCTGGTGATCCCTGCTTGCTCAAGGACAGCAACATTCGTCACATAGTCAGTCTAGTATATGTTTAGGATTGTGCGTAGACAGCGCTGATGAAAGCGTTCGAGGAGTTGTAGGTGGTGGCGATAGATGACTCATGTTTCAGATCCATAAAGGAGAATAGACAGTACAATGGCTCTATACACAGTGATTTTTGAGCTTCACCTCAGGTGTTTATTACTCCAGACTCTTTTGTGAAGTCTTCCAAATGCGCTATATACCTTTGCTAATCTGCGATCGATCTCTTTGTCAATCTTGGCATCTGAAGAGATGATGCTTCCCAGGTAGGTGAACTGCTGAATGGACTTGAGCACAGATTTGCCAATGGCTATGTGGGGATTGTGGTGTTCATCCTGTGGTGCAGGCTGGTAAAGAACTTCTGTTTTCTTCAGGTTGACTTCCAGCCCAAACAGCTCTGCAGCTGTTGCGAAGCAGGATGTTAGACGCTGCAGAGCTGCTTCTGTGTGGGCAACAAGGGCAGTAGAAATAGTTCCTGTGAACTGTAAGGAAGTTGCTGAGTTTTATCCCCTCTTCCTTTTGCATTGATCTCTTCAACCATCTTGCTCTCTTCTGGCTTGGTCTTGTCATGTTCTCTTGAGCTAAGCTGCCATCCTGTTAGACCTGGGGGTATTATCTGGGCTCTAGTGGTAAGATGCTATATACCATGAAAGGTGATCTCAAGCAAACACCTGAATACTGTTTGCTTGGAAAGCCAACCATTTCATAAGGAGAGCAGCTTCTGTCTGTTCCTGAGTGGCAGCAGCTAGGAGCTGGTATTGGCTAGGCCAAGGATGAGTGACAATGGCCACTGTGCATGATTCAGATTTTCTTTGTAGCCTTTGCCATACATATGGAATAAATGTGAAATAGGAGAAGCTGGAGGTGAGAACTCTCGTAGGTGCTGGAATGCTCACAAAAATGGCAATCTGTCTGTAATAGCTAGAGGTAAATATGGCACAATTAACACTTCCCATGTGTGTATTTTAGTCCTCCTGACATACAACATCCTGTTGTGTTCTACTAGCTCCTGGACTTCTCCAGGTCTCTGTCAATGCATCTCAGCCCTGTCTGAGGCTGCTAGACTAAATGGGCAAGTTAGCAGGAAATGTCCTGATAGGATGAAAGAATATGAGGGTCCCAAGACTGGTGTGAAACTTGAGCTGTCTTCTTAACTGTGGCTACTTATGCACCCAAGTTCCTGATAACTCCTGGACTGCAGACAAGTGCAGGCACATACACATCTCAGCTGATATGGTAGAGCGGATGATGATGAAGAAGAAGAAGAAGAAGAAGAAGAAGAAGAAGATACCACCTTCCCCCCAGTTTGGAACACAAAGTGACTTACAACAAATTAAAAAATATATTGTTAAAATCCACAAGATATGAAAGTTAAAATGAGATTAAACAATAAAAAAATTAAAATCAGATTACTGTAAAACGTATATATTTAAACACATACACACCACTGAGACGCTGAGCTTTGAATCAGGAGGCCTCCAGTTTGTATCATATCTCTAGCATGAGCTCAGTAGGTGGTCTTTGGCAAACTACTTGCTCTCAGTTTCAGTAGTCCCATATATGAATGGAGTGGGGAATTACAATGGCTGTTTTAAGGATTACAGCTACTATATATCATGAATATAAAGCACTCTGAGTACTTGAAAGCTTTATATAAATGTTATTATAAGTGCATATATAAAATCACAAGCATATACAGTACCATAAAGCAGGCTACCAGCAGGCAGTATAAGAACAAACTACTGTGAAGGTAGTATTATCAGATGGCACAGTTTCATTCCTCTGCCAATGGCATGGCAGGCTACTCCTGATCCTGCAAAAGCTATACACCCAATTCCTGCAAAAAGTATACACCCAATTCTTCCCCACCCCATAGCTCTGAACTTGGGTTTGTGTGTGTGAGGGAGGGGGTGCCCTTCAGTTCTGCTTGTGTTTATTTCTGAAGTGATAGCTTCATAACTCTGTGGGATGGTTATTAAAGATTGCACATGTATTCCCTGAGTACACAGCTCAACTGAGAATTTGTGTCATGCACAGAAGCAAATGGGCAGCTGCTCAAAACTCCATTAGATGCCAACCTTCTGCCTTTCCAAACCCATTAATTCAAGAGTCAGCATCATCTAGGCTTTCTTTGTGTACATTCAACATCATTATGAGAAGATCCTGCACAATAGGTAGAATAGCAATGGCAACTATGAGCCTTCCCAGAAGTTTGTGTGGGCACCAGGCAGCAGAAAATATATACAGTTAGAACAGTTATTATAGCAACAGTATAATAATTGGGATCTGGTTTGTTGCAAAGTTGTGTAACAGAAGAGGAAACATATTGTTAAATAAAGTAAGTAATAATAAATTGTTGCATTGATTTCCCCCATATAAATTTAAATTTACTAGTCCCAAGTTTAATGAGTGTTTAATTTTAGCTTTCATGTGTACACTTCAGAGTTTAGCTCTGTTCTCGTGACTTTCCTTCAGACTGATCTAAATATTGTTTAGAGGCACAAATGATTCTTTAGGCAAAGCTGAAAAGCTGAACAAATTTGCTCTTTTGCATTTAGGCTTGGCTCTCTAGAGTTTGGTATCAGATCATCATCATCATCATCATCTTTTATTTCTAGTGAAGGAGAACCACGAAACAGTTGCCTGCCTTCAAGCTTACAATCAAATGAAAACATGATACAAAAGGAAAGGGGAGGACAGTAGGGGAAGGGATGAAGTCTACCATTCTCTTCTCTCCCTCCTTGATGGAATGGCAGCTGGTAACTTCCATGTCAATGGCGTGTTGAATCACTTTACTCTGACCTTTAAAGGAGCTATCCATGCTGCTGAACTCTACTCTCCTGTTCAGTACCTTGGATAGCTTCTTTAAAGTTTGGGTTAAATCCTGAAGTCTGTTGACCGCCCCATTGACATGGGAGGCACCAGTATAGGCTTCTGGAAACTGCTTAATCTATTTGTGTGTCAGAAGTCACCTCACACTGGGAATGAATGTGAAGGTAAGCCTCTGTATCACTTAGTTCTGTTACCACAACCCACCAGTCCCAAATGGAATAGTTTGAGGCTCCTTGCTTTGCTTGCCATTTCCTATCACCTGACTTTTTTTCTTTCCATCATAACTCTCAGTGATGGATGGTTTGGAACAATAAAACAGTAGCTTCTGCTGCCATCAACAGAGCTACCAGTTTCTGTGAAGTTTTAAATATAATTTCTGATTTTAATTCTGCTGTTTCTTCTTTGCCCTCATGACCAACCTAAGGAGTAGGATCTCACTGTATGCATTTGACAGGGAGGAAACTGAGGCTTGGGAGAGAGCAATTCACCCTAGACTTCCCATTGCATCTGTGCTGAATAGATATTTATGTACAAGTTCAGTAGAAGGCCCACACGGTGTAGCGGTTTGAGCATTGGAGTATAACTCTTGAGGCCAGGGTTCATATCCCCTCTCTGCCATTGGAACCCACTGAGTGACCTTGGACAAGTCACACTCTGTAAGCCTCAGAGGAAGCCAAAGGCAAACTCCTTCTGAACTAATCTTGCCAAGAAAACCCCTTAATAAGTTCACCTTAGGGCCACCATAGGTCAGAAATGACTTGAAGGTACACAACAAGAAGAACAAATGTAGTTTTCTTCCCATTGTTGGGACTGAATGAATGGTCAGGGGCGTGTTTTAAACCTGCCAAATTAAATTACTGAAACAGGGAAGCCCTGTTTCCTGCTGCCACAGCAGAAGAAAAAAAGGGAAGAGCAAGGTTCTCTGTTCCTCCTCCTATTTTGTTTTGCTTTGCTTTGCTGCAATTTCAGGGAGGGATCAGTTTTGATCAGCTCCAATTGAGGTGGTGTCTGAGAAGTATGGGGGCATTGGCTCTCCTGCTTCCCTCACAGTGTCTTCCACCTTGCTCCTCCAATACCAGTGCTCTACGTCAGAAGATGGGTGATGTGGATTTTTCTGGAACAGAGAGGAAGCAGGAAGGATCTAATATCACTTTTCTTCTGTTTCATAGGACTGCACTGTAAACAACCTTTTTTTTTTTTAAAGGTAGAGTAAAACTATACTTTGTGCTCTGCTTCTGCCCTGCAACTGATTTCTAAGGCTAATTTCCTGCTTTAATGCCCAGGAATTATGGGGACTGAAGTCTCAAATATCTGGAGGATAAAAGTTTGAGAACCACTAGGCTACAGGATAACTGAAGAGTCTAAAGCCAAGGTTGTAGACCACTAGATCACAATGTTGTAGAAAACAGGACTCCCAATGTGATGCTCAGCTATTGGGTACCAAGTATACCTTCTTCCTAGCTTCTAGCCAAGCATACTGTGTCTAAGGAAGGAAGTGTAGCTCTGTATTATTTTTCTCCCTGCCCTCAGTGGATTTCTTTTTTATTTTATATGAAAAGTGCCACATGTACATTTGCCCACTAATTGTTCAGTTTGTTGATTACAAAAACAATTTATTTTTCCCCCAAAGTACAGAATTCCTATAAGGATTTGGTGGTTTGATTTGGTTTCAGCACTCTCACACTCATGCCAGGCCATTAGCCCACATCATAATACAGCTGGTCTCTTGTAGAATGGCATTTTCGGAGGGGGAGGGTT
The DNA here is from genome assembly GCA_030847615.1 of Gambelia wislizenii. Classification (NCBI taxonomy): domain Eukaryota; kingdom Metazoa; phylum Chordata; class Lepidosauria; order Squamata; family Crotaphytidae; genus Gambelia; species Gambelia wislizenii. Next base: position 346,011,662 of record JAUMIR010000001.1, read on the forward strand.
TGCTGCTGGAGAGGTTCAGTGTTTGGGCTGAACATAAGGAGGGCATTTCCAAATTGACTGCACTTATCTAAATAAAATAAAGAATAAATTTCTGTGTGGGCCAATCTGGGGTCAGAACTGGAATTTTGTAGTAACATAAAATGTAACCTGCCCTCCCAGCCTCCTCTTAATGGAGCTAGACTTGGGCCTTGCAGTTTGATAGCTTTGATATGGAGTTTATCATTTCTCCATAGAATTCCTTGCATCCTGCTCACTTCTACTAACAAAACAACACTTTCCTTTCTAAGCCAATGTTGTGGTACATCTTGGAGTGGGGGGCCATTTGAACTGATAGGGGCAAAGTTCCCAGATATTTCAGCTTGTGCCTGTTCTTAATCACACAGATACTTCTTAGCAGGACATAGTTGGCAGCAAACACTGTTCTTTATCTGTGTGTGTTTGTGTGGGCCTCAAGGAAGGAAGAGCTAGAGAAGGAAATGCACAGGCAGACTCTCTGAGCTGCTTCCAAAATTGTCCGGGGGAGTATCCACTCTGACCCAGAACAACTCAATTTTTCTCAAGGTGTAATAAATAGAGAATTGCAAGTGGTCCAGTTGCCACCGGATAAAGGATGAGTTCAATTTCATACAATGCTTTCTGTAGATTATTCTAATGACATCTGAAGAAGGCCTTAGAGATTACATTGGGCTGCAATGTATAGAGCTTATTATAACTAAACATTGGATACAGTTTCAAGCATACTTGAGATGTGCTTCTGACTTCTCTTTATTACCTCTCCAGTCATCAAACAAGTGACATAAGATTTCATGAGGCTTGTCCATGGCTGTGGAGTCACCTGTTTGCCTGGATTCCTGCTTTCCATGTCTTTTACTGCTTCAAAGATGTGTCCCCTCCCCACCTCCTGCACCACCCACATGTTTGGACTCTGAAAATGAGCACAAGACGTGTGGAAAGTAATGTACGAACTGGTTCTGAGGGGAATACAAATCCCACATGCACGTGCCCTATGTTGGGATGTGCTGTCTTGGTCTTTCTGAGGAAGATATGCACATCACATAGTACTAGAGAGAACAAACAAAAACACCAATTCCCTTTAAGGCTGTGTAAATTATACTTTGCCCCTGTTTTTATACTCCAACGTGTACTTAGTGATAAGTGGAAATTCCACCTGTTGTGACCAAACCTATCCTTGCCCAATCCACATCATAAACCCAGCTTGCTATATGAATAATCAGAGTCTGGAAACATTACTTTTGCTGGCTGTAAGTCTCAGACTCTCCTGACCATGCTGGCTGGGGGATTCTGGGAGCTGTAGTTCAAAAAATAATGTTTCCATGCTCTGCCAATAACAATATTTTGTTAAATTATTGAACTAATATTTTATATTACAACTTTAAGGAAAATCTATCTAAACATTAAAAATGTATAGTTGTGAAACATGTTACCTTACTGTCCAAAGGGCCCATTCACACTTGTACAATTTATAACACAACGATTCCACTTTAACTCTCATGGCAATATGCTAAGGAATCTTGGGATGTGCAGTTTAGGGGCGGGTATTTTGGATGATTAGGCAGACAGCTCTAGTGCCTTTGACTAAAACACAGATCCAAGGATTCCATAGGATAGAGCCATGGCAGTTAAAGTGGAATCATGCTTATATAGTGTGAAATGGCCACAGTGCATGATTCCATAATGCTAAGTCAGGAGGCCTGTGTGTCCTTAGATCCAATTAGCATAGGTCCATAGAATCCATTTAGAATGGCAAATCAACATGTAGGTAAATTTAATTGATTCAGTGCATCTACTCTAGCTAGAAAGATTCAGGCTTATGTCTACAGTTGGCCCTCAGTATCCATGGATTCTGTATCCATGGATTCAGCCATTCATGGCTTGAAAATATTCCAGGAAAAAAAATCCAAAAAACAAACCTTGATTTTGCTATTTTATATAAGGGACACCATTTTAATATGTCATTGTATATAATGAGACTTGAGCATCCATGGATTTTGGTATCCATGGGAGGTCCTGGAACCAAACAAGGGCCCATTGTATCAAAAACTGGTTGTGTGGAATGTCTGGCAGATTCCAGCTAAGATTGTATGGAAGTAGGGCCAACACAGACATTCCTCCTGCACTGTAGTGAAGCCCACATTGATCCACTGCTTGGCCACTGTACGTGTTGGCTGGGGGACTTGTGAGTTGTAATCCCAACAAAATAATTTTCCAGAGTTCTGTGATACACACAACATCCTCTCTTCTCCCCAGTGCCTCATAGCATCCTCTGGAAGAGCCTTCCCAACCTTACACGCTCTAGATGTTTTAGAGTACAATTCCCAGAATTCCTGATCATTGGTAAAGCTAACTGGGGCTGAGGGGAGTATAAAGCCCAAACTTCTAGAGGGCATTAGGTTGGGAAAGACCGCTTTAGGAGATGGTTGATCATAGTTCTTTTCCCCCCTTCATGCTATTTTTTCTCAACAGATTAAGTTTTCTAGCATGTTGGATCCTGCTTGCTCCTGCAATGAGTCACACAGCAAAGCTGGTTCTTTTCCTTTCATACTAAATTCCCCTCCATTCTGGGTGGTACAATCCTTTACATGTCAAAATGGCACTCAGCCGATTAGAGAATGAATTCCATAAGGGCTTGTAGGTAAAATATTTGCTTATGTAGCTTACTGTTTTCTCTCTTGAATTTGCACATGCTGCTAAGGTCTTTTGCTTTTTTATTAACCATTTCCATATATCCCCCACTTTATATAAGGCACCCAAGATGTTTTACATAATTTAATAAACTAAAAAAAACCCACTGTGTCATTAAAAAAACCCTTCAGTTTTAACAAATACGTTTAAAAAAAAAACCCCTAGATTTCTGATATAATTCTAAAAGAATGTTTTCAGATTTTTTAGGAAGTATCCTAGCCTTACAGACCTAAGTATGCATAGATGCCTTGCAAGCCCATAGAACTGCTTCCCCAAACTTGCGCCCTCTGGACATGTTGGACTACAACTTCCCTTATCCACTAGCCAGCATGGGGGTTTATTTGAGTTACAGTCCAACACACCTGGAGAGCATCAGACTGGAAAAGGCTGCCAAACACTCTAGCATGATGTTAACCATACAGAGCATTATGAGAAGGTGGGATTAACTCACAACTGCCTGAGCAGGAGACTCGTGTTGTGAGTTCCTTGTGGCAGAATAAAGTCTGATCTCCACTCCTTTCACACTAATAAGTGACCTAGAAGCAGCTCAAACTTATTCATTTTTCTTTGCTTTATAAAGTATAATTTGATGTGGAGCTCTCCCTACCTTCATATGTGGTATACACTCTTTATCAATATCGTATATGCATGAGGCATCATATGTCTCCTTTAGTACAGAGCGTTGCCTTGGAAAGGATGATCACCTGAAGGATAGGGGCTTCTTATACCAGAAACCTCTATGTGATTGCTCTGGATCAGGGCCGGTTTAACCAGTCTGCTAAATCAGCATTGGGGGGGGGCGGGCGGAGGTCAAGAGGGCCCCCTAGTGGCCTCTTTATCTGACGAAGCTTATTTGACAAAGCTGCTGCTTTGTAGCCCCCTCCTACCCTCCTCCTCCAAACCTCCTGCTGGCTTTGTTAAAAAATGAAAGAGAAAGAGAAAGAAGCAGCCACCCTCTGTGACAGAAGCAGGAGGGAACTTGCTGTTTAAAAAACCAGCCAGGCACGGAGAGGGGTAAGTGTGTGTGTGTGTGTGTGTGTGTGTGAGAGAGAGAGAGACAGGGGATTTGAGGGTTGTATATCCCTCGGAAAGGTCTTCTTTCTTCCTTCCCTTTCTTCCTTCCACATAGATCCCCTCCAGCCCATCGTTCCAGATGCTCTTAACATGGTTTCCTGGGGTCTGTGCCCTCCCTCCCTTTCCCCCTTGGTCTGCTTCAGCTTCCTCCCCTTGCTGCCAATTGAGTTCAGCCTGCATTTGTGTGTGTTTGCCTATGTGCCTTCAAGTCATTTCTGACTAAGGCAAACCTACCATGGGGTTTTCTAGGCAAGGTTTGTTCAAAGGGGGTGTGCCTTTGCCTTCCTTTGAGGCTGAGAGAGTATGACTTGCCCAAGGTCACCCAGTGGGCATTCATGGCTGAGTAAGGATTCAAACCCTGGTCTCCATAGTCATAGTGCAATGCTGAAACTTCTACAACACTCTAGCTCCTTTAACAGAAGAATATAAAGAATATAAATTAAAATTTGGAGTAATATTACTGGGCACAATGGTTTTATTGTTGTCACTAAAACACCAGTATCCCATTAGTGTTATATGAGAGGCATTGGCCTAGAGCAGTGGTTCTTAACCTTTTCTTTACTAGGAACCCCCTTTAAATATCTTTTGTTGCCCCAAGACTTAACTCAAGATTTAAAACCCTAATAATAATAGCTAATAATAATAGCTAACAACAACAACAATACAATTACACCATCCATTAAACTTTCCCTCAGAGGCACTCTTGCTTCTTCTTGCAAGTTTTTGGCTGGAGTGGATTGAATGGCAATGTGCAGGCCAAGCCAGCCAGCCTTTGCCTTGGTTCCTGTCACGTGGCTACTCCACTACAGGGAGGAGGTAGGCCAAGCAGACTTCAAGACTTTGTGGACTCCCTGTGAGGACGTTGCGGACCCCAAGTTAAGAACCACTGGGCTAGAGAATGCTGGAAAAGGAACAATGCAACCAGACCTTGAGAAAGGTCTTGGCAGGGGGATTCTGGGAGCTGTAATCCAAGAGTAACTTCCCCAGGCTCTGAATGCAGCCTAGAATTATCGAATCATAGGGCTGGAAGGGACCCCAACAGCCATCCCATCCAATCGGCTTCTGCCCTGCAGGAACACACAATCCAAGCATTCCTGACAGATGGCCATCCAACCTATGTTTAAAAAAAGCCAAAGAAGGAGACTCCACCACACTCCAAGGCAGTGTATTCCACTTCCGAACAGCTCTTACTGTCAGGAGGTTCTTCCTAATATTCAGGTGGAATCTCTTTTCCTGTAGTTGGAACCCATGGCTCTGTGTCCTAGGAGATTTTCAGACTATACTGTTATAGTGTTACTATTCCACTTTAACTGCTCTGTCTTCCTCCTGTGGAATTCAGGGGTTTGTAGTTTAGTGAGGCCTAAGATCTCTCTGGCTGAGAGTTGTAAATGCCCCTCCCTAAACTGCAAATCCCAGGATTCAACAGGAGGCCGCCATAGCAAATAAAGTGGAATAGTAACACTATAACAGTGTTGTCTGAAAATCTCCAGAGTCTCTGGAGCAGCAGAAAACAAGCTTGCTCCTTCCTCAGTATGGTATCCCTTCAAATATTTAAACATGTCACCTCTCAGCCTTCTCTTCTCCAGGCTAAGCATACTCAGCTCCCTAAGCCATTCCTCATAGGGCGTAATGGCTTCCAGGCCTCCCACCATCCTTCTCAGCATCCTTCTTGAATTGTGGTGCCCAGAACTGGACACAGTATTCCAGATGAGGTCTGAACAAAGCAGAATGGAGTGATACTATTACTTCCCTTCATCTAGACACTATTCCTATTAATGCAGCCTAGAATCGCATTGGCATTTTTTGCTGCTGCATTACAATGCTAACTCATGTTCAGCTTGTAGTCCACTCTTTCTTTTCTTTGAGGAAATCTACACCATTACGTTAATTGCTAATAAACAAAAAATATTATGTTAGTGCCTATAATATAGTTTTTAAACTAAATTATTGGTGCCAAGTTATGTAATACAGTAGGCTCCTCTTATCCACTGGGGATTGGTTCGGGGGGGGGGCGTGGATTCTGAAAACCATGAATAATAGTGAATGCCATTGAAAATAATGGGACTTCTGGTTTAAAATACCATAGAGTTGCCTTGGAGGGCCTAGAAAACGGCTAGGGAGGACACATTTTCTAGGAAGACTCTATGGTAGGTGTGCTGTTTTGTGTCCCATGGATAATGAATCCATGGATACGGGGGTCCTACTGTAATCTGAACATCCTGTATGGTGAATAGGTTAGGTTACATTGACCTGAGATAAACATATGGGGACCCCAAAATAAAGCAGGGGGCCCCAAAATTCCTTAAACCGGTCCTGCTCTGGATAGTATGCTAGACTTTAATCAAAAGGGTTATGTGGGAGATTCATTCCCCATTTGTGTCAACCCTCAGTAGGCAGTGGAGCTACCAATTTCTTTCGCATAGTGCATGTAAGGCACATGTGTTTAGGCTTCTCCCCTTTTTCTTGATCAAAATTGCCTCCAGTTGCTGTTTGCCCTGCAGGTATAAAAGGCAGGTACTTTTTTCCTTCCTGGGGATAGGAGAGAAGAAGGATGGATTTTGATTAGGAAAACAGAGGAGGAGGAAATGGTTATCCATAGTCTGCATCAAATACATTGGCAACCTGCCACAACCTCCAGGGCTGCATCTCAGTTTTAACAAGCTTCTGGTAAATTCCACCATGTATCACCCATGCAGAATGTCATTTGGCCTTTGTGAATGGTGAGACTTTGGCTCAAGTCTATCTTAGCCATAATGTGTGGCCATTAATAAGTCACTGTCTCCTTAAACTATTTCACAGTGTTGTCAAGATAAAACTGATAGCCTACAAATATGCTTCCCTTGAGCTGCTTGGAGCCTTCCTTCCCCGCCCCACTCCAGGGTCTTGTGGTAGGTTTCATTGGAGCTGAATTCTCAGGAGCACGTGACAGTCATTGCTATACAGGCTTATCTTTACTGCAGTAGAAAGATTCATGTGTCCTTTTAATGCTGACATTGCTGGTTTCTAACTAGTGAGTTCATAGGCATAGCACAGACACAAAGGCTTGCCAAGTGTCCCTTATTATAAGAGATGTCCTTTATTTGAGGTCTAGAAAGGTTGTCCTTTATCTGACTGGCAGGTGTCCGTATTATAAAAGATGCTCCCTATTTGAAGGATGGAAAGCTTTTCCTTTTATATAGAATGAAGATGCCCAAAATCCCGTATTTCAGGGGTGTGGGCTCTTTATAAAGACAGAAATGCATCCATTGTGGAATGTGAATAATATGTTAATTTTATAGAGGCTAACTTAACTGTAATCATTACTTTTGCTATTTTAGTATAAAACAGATTTGTTAATACAGTAGTTACTTCCTGGTTTTCAACCTGGCATATCAAGAATTTTGACTGTGGTGAGGAGTATTTTTACTCCTCTATGGCAATTGCTTTGCTTTGGTTTCCTCTACATGTTGTCATTAATTTTGGTTTGTATGACTCTCAGATAGTTTTCAGACAAGGCTTTTACCATACCATTGCCCTGCTTCATTTTTAAGGGGACTTCACACAGTATTGTTACTCATAATCCATTCTTGTTTTCTACTGCTGTTTCTGTCTTTTCTACTGTGGAAAATCCATGAAAGGCAAAAAGATGGGAATAGCTGCACAATGCCTTTAATTGCTAGTGTGAAGAGTCCTCATTCTGAAATCATTGTAAAGAAACTTCTTGCATATTTTCCTATGCACCATTCCACACCACTCCAAATTGTTCTCTCAGTTAAATCCACTCCACCATTTTTCCTCCACTTTATAACCTTTGTATTGTTAATTTGTAGATTCTCTTATGTTTTAAAATTTATTGCTCCATAAAAGAATTGTTTGCTCTGTATGCAACACACAATGCAAAGCATGTTAACACTAGAGGGTGAAATGTTGACTGGAATTCATTATCACCTACTCAGCTATGTAACCATCCAGTTACGTACCTAAGTAGTGTCTCCCAAACTGACCCCTCCAATCCTAGCTTGCTAGGCAGCAGCTGCTATGAGCAACATGGGTCTTGTCCCCTGTCAATCAGGAAGCAGCTGACTGGTGTTCCCACACTTCCTGTGAGCAATCTCTAGTGCAACAGCCAGAAGCAGGGTCCCTGTTGCAATTGCACCCTTGCACTGGAGATTGCTCATGTCAAGGGAGTGGGGTGGGAATGTCAGTCAGCTTCTTCCTGATCAACAGAAGAATAGACCCCCCCACCCCATTGTTTGCAGCAGCTGCTGCCTGGTAAGTTAGGGCTGAGGGACTTTCACAGTCCCAACATATTCCCTAAACTAGTAACTATTTTGGGATCATGACTACAAACCAGTCACAAATGCATAACTTTAAGTTACATATTCGTAACTGCCTAGTGAATTCTGAGAGCCAGTGTGATGTAGTGGTTTGAGCATTGGATTGCAACTCTGGAGACCAGGATTTGAATCCCTGCTCAGCCATGGAAATCTACTAGGTGTCCTTGGACAAGTCACAGACTCTCAGCCTCAGAGGAAAGCAAAAGCAAGCCTGCTCTGAGCAAATCTTGCCAAGAAAACCCTGTGATAGGTTCACCTTAAAGTCACCATAAATTGGAAATGATCTGAAGGCACACAACAACAACAGTGAATTCCCTCCATTCCTTTTAAACGGTAAAGTGCCGCTCAGTACTTTATTTTTTTATTTTTAGTCCTGTATTGTTATTTTTCATTGCTACGTCTCCAGGTCAGGAGTGGGTAATTTGCACACCTGCTGCCTTCCTTGGATGTGGTAGCCATTTCTCAGGCTCCCTCTCCGGAATCGAACCCTGATTCCCCGTTACCCATGGTCACCATGGTAGGCGTAGAAAGTACCATCGAAAGTTGATAGGGCGGACATTTGAATGCGTTGTCATCACCGCCACGGGGGCATGTGATCGGCACGAGGTTATCTAGAGTCACCAAAGTGGCTGGGTGAGCCCGGGTTGGTTTTAGTCTGATAAATGCATGCATCCCCAGAGGTCAGCGCTTGTTGGCATGTATTAGCTCTAGAATTAACCACAGTTATCCAAGGAATGGCGGGAGTGACCAAAGGAACCATAACTGATTGCTCAGTACTTTAAAGTAGTAGCTCATATCACTATTATGATGATAGCATAGACTGCTATGCTGCTGTTTAAAAATAGAGTAAATCCATTCACCTCTTTGCTCCAAAAAGGAAAAGAAGTAGAAGTATATCTTTATTGAATAAGTCTCCAGACCATTTCAAATAAAAATAAAATAAAATAAAATAAATGTATATGTATATATACAATGATAAAAAGAAATACACACACACACAGTTTAAAACTTACATAAAACTTTAAAACTTACAAATTATAAAATTTAACATAAGTCCTTTTGTACTTCTTGCTTCTGTAAAATAGCTGCTTTCACTGCAAACAAGGCAACCCTAAGAGTTATAAAAGGCTCTAATCCTTGCAATAGCAGATACAGCTTGCTTTCATCATCCCTTTCCCTCAAATTTCTGAGGATGTGAGCTAGATATTGCTCTCTAATACCATTATATAATTGACAGTGCAGCAGATAATGTGCAAGATCTTCAACATTAGGTGCCCCACATATACAGAGTCTATAAAGAAAAGGAATACCCCGGTATCTTCCCTGAATCACTCTAGAGTCCATTTGCTCAAAGCGAAGTTTGGCAAAAGCCTCCCGATGTTCTCTTTTCATAGGGAAAAACAGATATTTCTCTTCTTGGAAGAGCGTTTTGGCTCTTGATAGGCATTTCAAAGATTTTACTGAGGCCAGAGCCGCTAGGTCCAATTGAGCTCTATTGTCGAGCGCTCTTTGTTTAAACATGCTGCCAGCATTTGAATTGGTCTTTCTAATAGCCATTACACTGAAACCCACACTGGAAAGCATTTTTGAAAAGTTGAAAAACCAGGAGTTTGATTTAAGATTATTCTCCTGTTCAGTTAAACATAACTTGGGTAGCCTATCATCCCTCATTTGTGTTAACTTGATCCAATAATTAAATACTCAAAATATCTCTGGCTTTTCTTCGCAAACGAAGATTCAGGAAGGACTCATCCCGCGCTTTCTGCAAGCGCGCTGATGACTAAAAAGGCCAATCCGAGATAAACAAGTCCGGTTGCAAAAAGCACAGCAGAAGGTCTCCTTGGGTGATGTTTTTGGGTTGTGATTCTTTCTGCGTTGTCGTTTCTCTTCAAGACTTGTTCGTCGTGAGTTCTCAAATAAGGCTGCAGCATTGTGGATAGTGCGTCTCCATGCCTCCCGATGTGAGGCCAGGGCGGACCACTGTTGGTGATCAATTTGGCCAAGCCTGAGATGTTGTTTCAGGGAGTCTTTGTATCGCTTTTTTGGAGCGCCCCTCTTACGCTGACCCGTGGCGAGTTCACCGTAGAGTAGTATTTTTGGGAGGCGATGGTCCTCCATCCTAGAAACGTGCCCTGCCCAGCGCAGCTGTGTTCTCAATATCATGGCCTCAATGCTGGTGATCCCTGCTTGCTCAAGGACAGCAACATTCGTCACATAGTCAGTCCAGTGTATATTTAGGATTGTGCGTAGACAGCGCTGATGAAAGCGCTCGAGGAGTCGTAGGTGGTGGCGATAGGTGACCCATGTTTCAGATCCATAAAGGAGGATAGACAGTACGATGGCTCTATACACACTGATTTTTGTGCTTTGCCTCAGGTGTTTATTGCTCCAGACTCTTTTGTGAAGTCTTCCAAATGCACTATATATACACAAGTCAGAAATAGCTACCATACCAAATTCTGCTCTAATTGCTTGTGCTGGGGTACTTTTTGCCACCCCCAATATCAGTCTTAAGAATTTATTTTGGGTTCTTTCAATTTTCATATTTGCATTGATTCCCCAGATTTCTGTGCCATATGTCAGAATTGGCAAAATCTTTGCCTTATATACTTTTAAAACATGATAAAATGAGCAGGGATACTTAAAATTCAATAACCTGTTTAAAGTATAAATACAGGTAAATGCTTTCAATTCATTCTTCTTTATCTGTGGAGCCCATGATCCTCTAGACACAAATGTAATGCCCAAATAATTATAAATTCCACTTGCTCGACTTCTTTAGAATCTATATGCCATTTATGAATTTTCCTTTTTTTTATTACCAAAAATGACAATTTTAGATTTGCTGTTGTTAATTACTAGATCATTGAGCTGGCAATTAGTGCTAAACGTTTTCAACAATCTACGCAGGCCTATCACAGTATAGGAAAATCATATCATCTGCATATAAAAGCACATTAACAGCTCTGTCCAATACTTTGGGCATATGAAAATCCACACCACACAAATCTGAAACAATATCATTAATATAAAAATTAAAAAGAAAAGGGGCCAAAATGCAGCCCTGCAGAACACCTTTATAAGTAGGAATCTCATTGGTTAGAGCCAGATTTGCACCCGTTCTAACTTGTAAACTGGTATCTGTATAGAGCTCCTTTATTAGAAAGAGAAGTCTCCTGTCAATATTAGTCTTTAAAAAAATTTGCCACAAAATATTCCTATTAATTGAGTCAAAAGCTGCTCTTAGATCTATAAAAGCTGTGTAAAGACCTCCACCTCTTGTAGAATATTTTAAAATCAGATGTAAAAGGGTGAAACATTTATCTATAGTACTTCTACCTTTTCGGAAGCCTGCTTGTTCCTCAACTAGAATCACATTTTGCTCAGCCCAATCCTCCAATTTCAACAGTAAGAATTTTGCATAGATTTTAGCTGCCACGTCAATTAAGCTAATCGGCCTGTAATTTGGGGGGTCTCTTCTATCTCCTTTTTTGTGCAACGGTATAACTACCGGTATGCCTGCTCTCCAACCTTTTGGGAAGCAGCCAGCATTGTTTATATGGGTGAATAGGCTTGCAAATAAAGTAGCCCACCAGTCTGTTCTATGTTTAAACAATTCAGGAGGCATGCAATCCTCACCTGGTGCTTTATTGTTCTTTAATGTTTCAATAAGTCCTCCAATTTCCTGTACAATAACTGGAGTCCATTTGTGGAAATAATTTATATCCCCAAAGGAAACTTCCATTGATGATGTTTTAACTAGCTTTGACTGCTCTTTAAACATATTCAGGAAATATCCTTCCCAGGTTGATGCAGCAATTGGGATCTCCAAATTTTATCTCAAATCGCCCAGCCTCCAATTTTAATTTCCAGAACTGAGTTGAATTCTTATTAGTTGCCTCTTTTACCAGTTCAGCCCAACAATTAGCCACATAACAGAGTTCTTTAGTTTTGACTAATTTTTTATAATTCCTTCTGGTGTTAAGCATAGCTAAATATACATTGGTTTCAGGATATGAATGGACCAATCTCATTTGTTTCCTCAAGCAGGCCCTCATCCTATGACATTCGGCATCAAACCATGGATAGTTTTTATTCTTAGGATCATTTTTGCCATACTGGGATATTAACAGAGGTTTTATGAGGGAACATATGCCAAAATAAGCCTCTAATATTTGCTTCATCACAGCAAACAATGGAGCCAAGTGTAGTGAAAAGGAAAAAAAGAGTAACATGTTACAGGTAACACTGTTATTTGTAACACATTACTTTAAAGTTTTGGTTTACACAAAAGTAAGCCCTCTCTGAGTTTCTACAAAAGTACCCCTATGAATTGCAACCTTAAATCAGTTTGGGTTTTTTTGCCTCAGAAGTCAAACATGTATGACAAGCTTTTAGTCTGTATGGCACTTTGCAGAGTAACATGTACAAAATAATTAAATAAATGAGGACTTGTGTCCTGCATTGAAAGACATATGTGTGGCATACTTCTTCAAAACACATCTTTGTAGCTACATCTCCCAGTGCTAACCCTCCCCAAATCCACCTTTGTAAGTAATGCAGCCCCTCCCAACACAGCCATTTCCGTGGTGTTGGAGAGTGGAGGATCAGCAAAGATGTGTCCAGCTATTTTGCGGTAGCTGGATGCACTGCAACAGACATCCACAGGCCCTTTCAGGAGTCCTCGGGATGTCCCTGCAGATGACACCCTTGCGGTGTGTCTAGCTCTCTCTCTCTGGCTTTTCTTCGCAAATGAAGATTCAGGAAGGACTCATCCCGCACTTTCTGCAAGTGCGCTGATGACTAAAAAGGCCAATCTGAGATAAACAAGACTGGTTGCAAGAAAGCACAGTCTCCTTGGGTGATGTTTCCAGGTTGTGATTCTTTCTGCGTTGTTGTTTCTCTTCAAGACTTGTTCGGCGTGAGTTCTCAAATAAGGCTGCAGCATTATGGATAGTGCATCTGCATGCCTCCCGATGTGAGGCCAGGGTGGACCATTGGTGGTGATCAATTTGGCTGAGCCTGAGATGTTGTTTCAGGGAGTCCTTCTATCGCTTTTTTGGAATGCCCTTCTTACGCTGACCCGTGGCAAGTTCACCGTAGAGTACTATTTTGGGGAGGCGATGGTCCTCCATCCTAGAAATGTGACCTGCCCAGCGCAGCCGTGTTCTCAATATCATGGCCTCAGTGCTGGTGATCCCTGCTTGCTCAAGGACAGCAACATTCATCACATAGTCAGTCCAGTGTATATTTAGGATTGTGCGTAGACAGCGCTGATGAAAGCGTTCGAGGAGTCATAAGTGGTGGCGATAGGTGACCCATGTTTCGGACCCGTAGAGGAGAATAGACAGTACAATGGCTCTATACACACTGATTTTTGAGCTTTGCCTCAGGTATTTATTACTCCAGACTCTTTTGTAAAGTCTTCCAAATGCACTATATGCCTTTGCTAATCTGTGATCGATCTCTTTGTCAATCTTGGCATCTGAGGAGATGATGCTTCCCAGGTAGGTGAACTGCTGAATGGATTTAAACACAGATTTGCCTACGGCAATGTGGGGATGATGGTGTTCGTCCTGTGGTGCAGGCTGGTAAAGAACCTCCGGTTTCTTCAGGTTGACTTCCAGCCCAAACAGCTCTGCAGCTGTTGCGAAGCAGGATGTTAGGCGCTGCAGAGCTGCTTCTGTGTGGGCAACAAGGGCAGCATCATCAGTGAAGAGCAGCTCGTGAACTAGATAGTTTAGAGTCTTAGTGTGAGCCCTCAGACGGCTTAAGTTAAACAAGCTACCATCCGTACGGTAGCGTATATAGATGCCGTCTTCTTCTTCAAGCTCTGCCGTAGCCCTTTGGAGCATCATGCTGAAGAAGATTGTAAATAAAATTGGAGCAAGAACACAACCTTGCTTCACTCCATTAGTTATTAGAAAGGACTCTGAAAAAGCATCGCCATATCTGACTTGACCGTGCTGGCCCTCGTGTAGCAAGATAATCATTTTAAGGAATTTGGGGGGACATCTTAGTCTTTCAAGGATCTGCCGCAGACCTTTTCTACTCACAGTGTCGAAGGCTTTGGTGAGGTCGACAAATGTTACATAGAGACCCTTGTTCTGCTCTCTGCATTTCTCTTGCAGTTGTCTAAGGGCAAATACCATATCTGTAGTACTATTCATTCTGAAGCCACATTGGCTTTCAGGAAGAAGTTTTTCTGCAATAGCAGGAACTAATCTGTTCAGGAGTATTGTTGCAAGGATTTTTCCAGCAATAGAGAGCAGTGTTATGCCTCGATAGTTTGAGCAATCAGATTTTGCTCCTTTTTTCTTGTACAGGGTGATGATGACTGCATCTCAGAGATCTGATGGCAGTTCCCCCTTTTCCCAGCAATTCACAAGGAGTTCATGGAATTTATCGTAGAGTACATGACCTCCGTGTTTCCAAACTTCAGGTGGGATTCCATCAATCCCAGCTGCCTTGCCGTTTTTCATCTGCTGTATGGCCTTAAGGGTCTCTTCCAAAGTGGGCAGTATGTCCAATTCATTTTTCATTGGTTTTTGTATCATATGTTGGATAGCTGAGCCTTGGACTTGAAAATGTTCAGCCCATCGATTCAGGATGGAGGCTTTATCAGTAATTAATGTTTGACCATCTGTACTGTATAAGGGGCTTTGGACCTGATAAGTAAGTCCAAACACTGCTTTAAGAGCTTCATAAAATCCTCTATGATCACCCAGATCTGCACAGCGTTGTGTCTTTTCTGCTATATTGGTCCACCACTTGTTCTGCATGTGTCTGAGTTTTTGTTGAAGTTTACTATATGTGAGACAGAAAGCTGCTTTTTTTACATGGCACGTTGGCTGGGCGAGGTATGCCTGGTGAGCAGTTCTCTTCTTTGCAAACAGCTCATGGATCTCTTGGTTGTTTTCATCAAACCAGTCTTGATTTTTCTTGTGGGAGAACCCGAGGGATTCTTCTGCAGACTGGAGGATACTGTTTTTGATATGTTGCCAGAGCACTGTAGGAGAAGAATCTGTAAGATGGTCTTCAAGTTTTGTTTGCAGATTTGCCTGGACGTTGTCTCTCATGGTAGCTTGTTGAAGATTGTTGACTTGGAGTCTCTTCTTTAAGATGCCACCCCTCTTAGGTTTGAACTTAAGATGAAGATTTAGTTTACATCTTACAAGGCAATGATCTGTTTGGCATTCTGCACTGGGCATCACTCGAGTATGATGGACATCATGAATGTTTCTCTGGTGGACTAGAACATAGTCAATGAGGTGCCAATGTTTGGATCGGGGATGCATCCAGGTTGTCTTGAAGCTATCTTTTTGCTGAAAGATAGTGTTTGTAATAGTCAGCTATTGTTCTGCACAGAACTCTAGCAAGAGGCATCCATTAGTTATCATTGCAATTTCCAACACCATGCTTGCCTAAGACACCTTTCCAGGCTTCGGAGTTCTTTCCTACTCTGGCATTGAAGTCACCAAAGATAATAGTTTTATCTTCTACAGGGACTTTTTGTATGAGTTGGCGTAGGTCTCTGTAGAATTCTTCTTTCTCTACAGGATCGGCTTGCATAGTTGGGGCATATATACTAAAGAGAACAACATGTGGGAGGCGTAAGGAAATAATGCGATCAGAGTGTCCTGTTGGCAAGGTTTCGAGTTTGGAGGCAATGGAGTTTTTAATCATAAAGCCTACTCCTGAAAGATGTTTTTTTGGGGGGGGGGTTTGCCAGACCAGTAGAGTTTGCAGCCAGCACCATGTTCTTTAAGGCTGCCTTCCTCATGGAGACGAACTTCATTAAGAGCAGCGATGTCAATATTAAGTCGTGATAGTTCATGGGCTATTAGAGCAGAATGACGCTCTGGCCGTCCACTATCTGCAGAGTCTCACATGGTCCTGATGTTCCAGCATGCAAGCATCAGTTTATTTACACCTTTGGAGGCCGGTGTGTGCCTTTGTTTCTTTGCCTTGGTTTGACTGCATCAGAAGATGCCTGTTGGCCGCGGCTAGCCAACCAGGTAGATGGGGATGAGCTTTCGTTAGGCCACCTTTTCTAGGCCCCTCTCCATATGGAGCAAGCAGTGCTCTCCTTAAAAAAGGCTGCTTGGTTGTTCAGGATGCTGCCGAACAAGACTGTCATCTCCCGGGTCAGCCTCTAGTGACCAAAGTCCTGAACTGCCTGCATGCAGGGTTGGGTCTGCGGCTTCCAGTGTATCTTTACACCTGCCATTTTGTTCCTCGCCTATTGCTACAGGGATTTTTCAGAACTGGATTTGTCCTTTGAGCCTGTGCAATGGATTTTTCTGGTTGAGCGTAGTGTGCACAGAACTGGCCTCGCCCTTTAAACCAAAGGTTCATCTGCTGTGGCCTTGCAAGCATGGACGGTAGCAGCAAGGTCCTCAGGTCATAGGTTTGATTAGAGTTTCCTTCTCTTAGATGGTTGACCTTACAGGGTTGGACGAGCACCATCTGCCCGGGTTTGGGATTAGAGTTTTCCTTCTCCTAGGATGATTGCCATAAGGCTAGAGAGCCCATCCTGCCCTTTGACACTCTTTGTCAGACCCTTCGGTTTTGACCTGTCTGTCATGAGAGACCCTACCGGTGGCTATTACGTCACCGCCAGCATAGCTCAAAACATCATTAGGGTACGCAAGTCATTCTTCCACGACAAGGGGGCATCAATGGAGAGGGTGTCTAGCTACACTACAGAAAAATAGCTGATCCCTCCCCCCACTCTTCAGTGACTCAGAAATGGCCAGGTTGTACATGAGCGGGTGTGTGTGTGCATCACTTAAAAAGGTGGATTTGGGAGGGATTTTGAACATTGCATAGTTGGTGAAGAATTCTGAACTCTGCAACAAACAAAAGTGTGAGTTGTGATGGTGTAAGTCTGACGTTGTTGTTTGTCTTCAAGTTACTTCCAACTTATCAGCCTCACAGCCAGGAAAAACCCCAAGGAAAATCTATGGATGCCGGCCATGAAAGCCTTCGACTTCACATTCGACTTCACAGCCCTAATCATAACTCACCAAGAGTATTCTAGTCAGTGTCTGTACCCTAAGGGACTTAGCAAGTGAGGGATAAGAAGAAAAGATTCACAAACAATGAATGTAAATAGAATGATGTTATACGCCCTCAGTTGAAGATGGTGAAAAGGGGTGGTCAAAGTCAATATCAGTTCTTTGACGGAGGAAAATATTCTTTGTCCTAGAACTGTGCACAGTGACTGCTTGTATAGATTTTTCTGGATGTTTGGAATGACCGTGGTGGGATTTTTAAGCATTAAAAACTAATTACCCGCAATGCCATCATAAAATGATGTCTCATAAATCTGAATAGTTGGCATGCTCTATGCCAGGCACAAAATATTGGTCTTCCAACATGACTCAAAATGTTCATCCATTGTGAATGCTTAGAAGAAAAAGAAAAAAGAAGCAGTTTCCTCAAAGAGGAAAGATAAATATTCTTCCCTGTTAGGGCCACATCTCATACTAGTTTCCAAATATCCCAGTAGCACTCAGTAAATTGCTGATGTGTAAACCTATCCATAAGGACTAAAATGTGTGTCATGATGAGATTCAAGGCATCAGTAAGGAGGACAATATTTTCTTCATTCAATGTAAGTGTTCGATAATGTTTCTGCACTGCTACTAAATGAAATTGTTTCTTTTATAGACTGCCATATACTTTCCAACAGTGCTAGTCAGTCCTGATTAATTGTCTGTTGTCCCAGTTTTTCAGCTCTTTTTAAAATGTCCCAGTTTCTTTCTCTTTCCACTTCAAGCTTTTGTCTATGGCTTACTTCAATTGCTGTAAACTGAGTGCAAAATGCAAAAGTAGTTTGTACTCAATTAACTCAGCAGGGAGGAGGAGGAGGAGAGAAGAAGGGTGGAATCTTGTCCTTCGCAGTAGGCTCAGCCAAAAGCAAACTCTGCAGCCTCTCCTAGCTTGTATGTTTTTTGTCGTTAATAATTTTTGCCATCTTGACCACATTCTGATGTTGCTTGGCTACATATGTCCCAGTTTTCATCTGTGAAATGTTGAGGAATATGTACTTCTAAATGAAATTGTTTTACAGACTAATATAAAATGGATATAGGAAACCATTGCCCACACACAGAGAAAGATACACACACACACCTTTTCACAATAATAAAAGCAGCTAGGTGAAACTAAGATAAAAGGTTAAAATTCATGAACTAAATCTGAGCCCACCAAAGCATTCCACTCACTGGATTTTGGCTCAAGTCTCTCCCATGACTCAGCAGCTGCTGAAATACAACCACTCAGTAGCATCCTGGCTGCTCTGATAGCCAGTCTCCTCCCTTCCATTCTCCAGGAATTGTGCCAGGTTACAGCTTTCTAAAAAGGGCCTTTGTTAAGAAACAATTTAAGAAGTGTTTCAATATTTGTACAAAGGGAAAGGATGCCTGGGAATGAAGGAGCAGAGAAGGTGAATGGAAAGGCGACACATAGAGCAGCAGTAAGCCCCATCTGTGGGATTTTCTTCCCTCCCTGTTCATCAGAAAGGAGAAATCAGAGCAGCTAAGCAGGAAGAAACCCAAGCAGCTTCCAGATAGGAAGGGGAGAAGGTAGCTCTCCAGCAGTTCCCACACTTTGGGTTTGGTACTCAAGCTATGAACGACAAGTGTGGGATGCCTCTGAAAAAACAAACACATGCAAGTTCCTTTGCTTTGGAGGATTTTCCCACCAGTGTCACAGTACCTGCCTACATTATCAAATGGATTTAATCCGTAGTCCCTTTTATTGGGGGAAGTATATTCAAGGCAGCAGACTAGAGTCCTGGCAGAGAATCCAAGTTCCCTCAGCAAACTACAGATCCCAGGATTGCATAGAATGCAGCCATGGTTAAAGTGGTATCCAACTGCTATAGCTGTGTAGTGTGGATATACTTAAAGATTCATATCCACACACTCCTTGGCTGATGCCAACAATGCTTCTCTCACGCTGATCTTACCATTTCTACCTCCCATGCTGTGGACCCATAGCTTGGAAAAGTTCCTGGCCAAGTACACTCTCTTTTTGTATCTGAGCAGTACAGATGCAGTAAAGCAGCTGGGAGAAAATCCAGTACACATCTGAATATCATTTGTCAAGCTATCTGTTTCCAGAGACAGTTATTTCTGTGCTAAAAAAAACGTGTTAGGGGGCTGGTATCCTGTTCACAAATTACAATGGCGTTAAGTTTGACTCATGCCATCCCAGTTCACTTTTACAGTCCTTAAGCAGGTCAGAAGTCCTTCCTGGCCATGCAACACCCAGAAGTCCCTACCCCCCTTCCTTTTAAGCAGGGCAGCCCTATCCAATGTGACCATTTCCAGGTTGCCAGAGAACAGGGGAATGAGTGGGGACATATTCAGCTCTTTCCCAATAAATGGATGCACAGCAAAAGGCAGCAGCAAGGAACTAGGCCTATGCATGATGGATAATTGCACAGACTTCACTTCCTTGTGGTCCCCACAGTTGTCCTTCACAAAAGTAAAGCCAGAGGTTGTGGTGTGTGAAGCAATGTAGCAGTTGAGATTAACTGTGAATGATACAATGAAGCTTGGTTTGCAAAGTGGATCATGGGTCTTTCAGAAATCATGTTTATCCATTCATCAGTTGTTGTCCATAAAACAACTGTGGTACCCAATGGTACTCTTCACTGTTTCAAGGACAAACACAATACAGCCACCTGTCTTTTGTCATTTATTTCCTTGCATTGTTGTAGCCAAAGGAGGCATACATATAACTGAACAAGGACACCTTTAGTCATTACCAAATTTCTGATTTTTAACCATGATGGAGGAGTGGATAACCTTTCCAGAATGTGTCACCACTTTCAGTTTCTTCCCAGAAAAGCAAATGGAGGTGTCATTACCCACAAGGCACCATGCCAGGTCCCAATACATTTTGTTCTGGGATATTATCCAGGAATGTATGCGTAGGTGGAATGTGAACCATGGGGATATTACAGTCTGATTAAAAGAGCATCAGAAAAAACATCTCAAATAAATGGGTAATAGGAAAAAGAAGAGCCAACTGTAGAAGTATAAAATGAATGATGGCTCATACTTCTCAGCTTCATGAATTTAAAATGGAGAACAAAAACTTCTAAATGAGGCAAGGCATGCTGATATATGAGAGCTAGAGTGGAGAAATCAAGAATCATATAAACATAAAGTAATACAGTTTGAGTATCCCTTATGCAGGAATCTGAAATCCAAAATACTCCAAAATCCAAAATTGTCCACATGGGTGGTTGACATAGTGACTCAACCTTTGCTTTCTGATGGTTCAGTGTACACAAACTTTGTATCATGCCCAAAAGTATTTTAAAAATTGTGTATAGATTACTGTCAGGCTATGTGTATAAAGTGTATATGAAACATAAATGAATTTCATGTTTAGACTTAGGCCCCATCTCCAAGATATCCCATTATGTATATGCAAATATTCAACAATCTGAAAAACACATCTGGTCCCAAGCATTTTAGATAAGGGATATTCAACATTTACTTATCTAGTTCAGAGGGGAAATGGGGGAAATAAAAACCTTAAAAATCATGAATAAATTGTGAAGAGAAATGGTTTCCAATCTTTGCCTTAAAAACGGGACATGAAATTGTCCAGGATTGACATTTGGTTGAGGATAGAAACAAATTCTTCACACAAGAAGTTAATTATCATAATGTATATGATGATGTCCTCAAGAACTTGGAATACTTTCTGTTGCCTGCTGTTACCCATGATAGCAAAATGAAGCCTCTGTGGGTGGTGGTGGTTGCTGTTATTGTCTGAGGTAGTGTACATCTTAGTGAGCACTAGATCTTGGAGATAAACTGCAGGGGATGATTATTATCAAACATTCTTCTGATATGCTTGTCAGAGACACCTGTCTGCCTGCTTGTGGAGGCAGAATGACAGGCTCATTAAACAGCCCTTTGATCTGAGCCAGCAAGACATGTATTATGTTCTTACATTCAGTATGTAAAAGTCTGTGTACTCTTACTTCTGAGCTCCATTCCTGTGCTTTACTTCTGAGCACATATGCGTTGAATTGAGCTGTGCTTTTGATGCCTAAAACCTATTGCACTGGAGCTTACTCCTGAGTGGATATGCATTGAATTCAGCACTGCTAGGTATATGTGGTGGGAAAACCTCCCAAGTGGCAACACTAAGATTTGGCCCCACCCACTCTGCCATTGGCCCCATCCCTTGTCTCTTCATTCTTCCTAATGCTGGATGTAGCCCTCGAGGCCCCAGGTTTGAATTCCTGCCTCTGCACCTGTTGTACTGTACACAGGTGTCTTTGGGAGAAACAGAACTTGACAAAAGTTACTTTTGGGGGCTACATTTTGTAGAATCCCGCCCCCATCAGTATGGCCACTGGTTGTGCTGGCTGAATAATTCAGGGAATGATTGTCCAGAAAGAAAATTTTCCAGGTTCTGGGAGAACTGACAACAAGTTCAAAGGTGTCAGAGAGTGTTTGAAGAACAGAAGCTAGGTAGTCAAATTGTGGGAGACAAGAATGTTCTGCAGGAAGAGACACTCTCTAACAATAATTTACTAAACTGAAAACACAGGACACCTTGAAATGCTTTCAAGCTTTCTGCTAACTGTTTTGGCAAGCATCACAATGGCCTCTAGGAGCCATAAGGAATGGATGCAGGCAAATCCAAATTACTAGGAACATATGGTGGAAATTGGGGCATTGCAAGGGCAATGAGGGATGGTTTTAAAAATTAGGTTTGGGTCAGGGACCCTTGATAGATACTGGATAATTGGCCAGGTGGTAATGGTGCCAATAAGCATTTAAGGGCTATAATGGATAACAAATGGAATCAACAGTGTCATGCAGTGGAGTGAAAAGGAGGCTGGTGTAATTTTAGACTGAATTAACATCCAGGAATTTATTAGGCAATACACAGTTCTATGATACTCAGCAATTATTCAGACTCCAGCTTAAGTCAGGACAGGATTTTGTTTCTTCCAGGGTTCCTCCCCAGGATCTGTTTTTCAATACCAAGGTTCAAACCTGAAACAATGTGAAGTAGATATAGGTGAAACTGACCCTGAGCAAGTGTAGAATTAATTTCTGCACCTACTTCTGAATAACTAGAGTGTCCTCACATACTCTTAAGGGTTGAGAGGAAGAGAATTCAGACTAAAATCCATAGGTGAGATTTCCTTGAAGGGGTGTGCAGGGAAACCACAATGCCATCCAAAAGGCAATGAAGAAACCAAACCATGTGACATCACTTGGCAACATCCTAGTTAATTGAGAGTGGAAAAAAGGCAAGATCATCCAAGCATGTAAACAGCCATTTCACAGCCAGAACATCAAGGATTGTATCATTTAAGAAGTCATGGTAGAGAAATAAAACCCGAAAGAACTGAGTCCTTGTGTGGTTCATAAGGTCAAAGATTCTCTGGCTTCCACATTTCAGAATTGCTTAGAGGAAGCTGTGGATTTCTGTTCTGTGCTTCGAGGCAGTAGATGTGGCATTTCATCAGCAGAAGGAAGGATCAGTTTTTCTCAATCAAAAGTAAGGTTAAGAATCATGATGACCTCTGGATGTTGTTGAACTGTCACTCCCACTGTTCTCACCATTTGTTGTGCTGGCTAGGACTGAAGGAAATTGCAGTACAACAACATGTGTGGCCACATGGTTCCTACCCTGATGAAAAAGTTGCATTGCAGGAAGTCAAGATAGCAAAATTGAGTCAAATGCATACTCTGTGGAAGTAAAAACATGGCTATAATGGGTTCTGGTGGACAAGGCAGCATGGCTATTGCTTTTTTCTACAGCTTGCAAATTTCCAGAGGCATCTGTCTGCCCATGGCTAGAAACAGAAAGCTGAACAAGATGGTGCATAGATCAAGCAGGGTAATTATTTTTTAGCTTTATTTCTTGGAGCATAGTGTGAATTGGAAATCTAATGTCCTGGGAACACTCCTTGGCATCTCCAAGCATAAGATCTCAACTTGCAGGGCTGAGAGAGACCCTTCTCTTCCTGAGACTGTGGAGGGCTGTACCCAGTCTGAGGTGGCAACACTAGACTAGACTGACCACTGGTGTAACGGTATAAACTGGTTGCCATTTTAAAACCTCATCATGGCCATAACTGAAACTAAGATTGAGACAGAAATTGCAGCCAGACCAGAATTTTGAAAAGTTGTTGTTACTTTGGAGTGTGTGCGTGAGTGCGCCTTCAAGTTGCCTGTCAACTTATGGAGACCCCATAAATTCCATAGGGTTTTCTTAGGCAAAGCATACTCAAAGGTGGTTTTGCCAGTTCCTTCCTTTGAAATATAGCCTACAGCACCTGATATTCATTGGCAGTCTCACATCCAAATACTAACCAGAGCTGACCGTGCTTAGCTTCCAAGATCAGACAAGATCTGGTGCCTTTAGGATATTTAGGCATAGATTCTATGAGCCAGCAGTGGTCATACTGGATGGGCAATTCTGAGAGTGGTAGTCCAGAAAGTAACTTTTTCAGGCTATGGACCAGATTCTCATGATTGGAATGTAGGAATAGAGGGGTATAACCTTTATAACAGAAACAGGCCAAACAGGAAAGGAGGAAGAATAGCATTATATATCAGGGATATTTACACCAGTGAAGAGATCCATGACATCAGTACTGGAAGCCAGATGGAGAACATCTGGATAAAAATTAAAGGGGAGGGAAACAACAGGGATGTTATTGTGGGACTCTACTACAGACCCCCAAGTCAGACAGAGGAATTGGATGATGCCTTTCTAGAACAGATGACCACACACGCAGAAAGGAGAGATGTAGTAGTGATGGGTGACTTCAGCTATCCTGATATTTGCTGGAAATCTAACTCAACCAAAACTTCAAGGTCTAGCAAATTCCTTACTTGCCTGGAAGACAATTTCATTGTCCAAAAGGTGGAAGAGGCAACAAGGGGGTCAGCTATTTTAGATCTGATCCTAACCAACAGGGATGACCTGGTTAATGGGGTGCAAGTGGTGGTATCCTAGGGTGAGAGTGATCATGTTCTCCTGGAGTTTGTTATACAATGGAAAGGAGAAGCCAGGCATAGTCAGACACACATTCTTGACTTTAGGAGAGCTGATTTCAATAAACTCAGGGAAATACTGGGGGTGATCCCATGGTCAGGAATACTAAAAGAGAGGGGACTTCAAGACGGATGGAACTTTCTCAAAAGGGAGATACTGAAGGCACAATTTCAAACAGTACCAATGAGGAAGAAAAATGGGAGGTGTCTCAAGAAACCAG
Source organism: Gambelia wislizenii (assembly GCA_030847615.1). Lineage (NCBI taxonomy): Eukaryota > Metazoa > Chordata > Lepidosauria > Squamata > Crotaphytidae > Gambelia > Gambelia wislizenii. The sequence continues at coordinate 346,036,034 of JAUMIR010000001.1, forward strand.
GGTGGATGACTAAAGAACTTTCAATGGAGCTAAGTTTTAAATGGAACATATACAGGAAATGGAAAAAGGAAGAAATCACCAAAGAAGAATTCAAATTGATAGCAAACACGTGTAGGAGTAAAGTCAGAAAAGCTAAAGCACAGAATGAACTCAGGCTTGCTAGAGAGGTTAAGAACAATAAAAAGGGGGGGGGTTGGTATGTCCACAACAAAAGGAAGAAGAAGGAAATGGTAGGGCCACTACGTGGAGAAGATGGCAAAATGCTAACAGGGGACAGAGAAAAGGCAGAATTACTCAATACCTTCTTTGCCTCAGTGTTTCCAGAAAAGCAAAAGGGTGACCAAACTGAGGATAATGGAACAGAGGACGCAATAGGGGAAATCCAGAATAAGTAAAGAGGTAGTACAGGAATACCTTCTTAATCTAAATGAATTTAAATCTCCAGGAACAGACAAATTACATCCAAGGGTATTAAAAGAGCTGGCAAATGTAATCTCGGAGCCATTGGCAATAATTTTTGAGAACTCACGGAGAATAGGAGAAGTCCCAGCAGACTGTAGGAGGGCAAACATTGTCCCTATCTTCAAAAAGGGAAAAAAAGAGGATCCCAACAATTATCATCCAGTTAGTCTGACATCAATACCAGGGAAGATTCTAGAGCAGATTATTAAACAGAGAGTCTGTGAACATTTAGAAGGCATTGCCATCATCACAAAAAGTCAACATGGGTTTGAGAGAAACAAGTCATGCCAGACTAATCTGATCTCTTTTTTTGATAAAATCACCAGCTTGGTAGATGAAGGGAACACTGTAGATATTGCATACCTTGATTTCCCTAAGGCCTTTGACAAGGTTCCCCATGACATTCTTGCAAACAAGCTTGTAAAATGTGGGCTAGACAAGTTAACTGTTAAATGGATATGTAATTGGTTGACCAACCGAACCCAAAGGGTGCTCAGCAGTGGTTCCTCTTCATCTTGGAAAGATGTGAACAGTGGGGTGCCACAGGGTTCTGTCCTGGGCCCAGTGCTGTTCAACATCTTTATCAATGACTTAGATGAGGGAATTAGGGGCATACTTATCAAATTTGCAGATGACACCAAATTAGGAGGAGTAGCTAATACCGTAGAGGACAGGATCAAAATTCAAAATGACCTGGATAGACTGGAGAGCTGGGCAAAGCTAACAAAATGAAATTCAATACAGAGAAATGTAAGGTAATGCACTTAGGGCGGAAAAACGAAATGCATAGATACAGGATAGGGAAGACCTGGCTGAACAAGGCTACGTGCGAAAGGGATCTAGGAGTCCTAGTAAACCACAAGTTGAACACGAGTCAACAGTGTGATGTGGCAGCTAAAAAGGCCAATGCGATTTTGGGCTGGATCAATAGAAGTATAGTGTCTAGATCAAGGGAAGTAATAGTGCCACTCTATTCTGCCTTGGTCAGACCTCACCTAGAATACTGTGTCCAGTTCTGGGCACCACAATTCAAAAAGGATATTGACAAATTGGAGCATGTCCAGAGAAGGGCAACTAAAATGGTGAAAAGGTCTGGAAACCATGCCTTATGAGGAGAGACTTAGGGAGCTGGGTATGTTTAGCCTGGAAAAAAGATGTTTAAGGGGTGATATGATAGCCCTGTTTAAGTATTTGAAGGGGTGTCACGTTGAAGATGGAGCAGGCTTGTTTTCTGCTGCTCTAGAGACTAGAACACGGAGCAATGGATGCAAGCTCCAGGAACAGAGATTCCACCTCAACATTAGGAGGAACTTTCTGACAGTAAGAGCTGTTCGGCAGTGGAACACACTCCCTCGGAGCATGGTGGGGTCTCCTTCCTTGGAGATCTTTAAACAGAGGCTGGATGGCCATCTGACAGGGCTGCTTTGATCATGGGGTTGGACTGGATGGCCCTTGTGGTCTCTTCCAACTCTACAATTCTATGATTCTATGATATAGTCATTGAACATATATCTCTTAACCTAGAATTGGAGGGGTAACATTGAGTATTTTTAAGCAAATGGTGCCATTTCTTCCAGGGTTAATCAACTTCATCTGCTTACTGTCAACCTTTAGCTGTCTGCCAAGGTTCCTAACCAATCATGCTCAACATAGTGTCTTTCCGTGACTTCCTCCAGGTGGAAGCTCCTCCAATGGCCAATACAGCACTCTGCAGTTCAGCTCCAAGTCCCAAACAAATGGCACAGACCACAAGAGTGCTGTAAGTACAGAAAAACAAAACAAAAACAAAACCTTTTGGCTGATTACTATTACCATTCTTCATTTCACAATTTACCAGATGATACAGGCTGGAGTTTAGATTGATTTAAATTCTGTTCAAGAATCTAGAAAACAGTGAGGTATCTTCAGATAATGTGGTATGATCTGAGTGGTAGTATTTTTTTTTGTAATTGTGATATTTCAATCCCATCTGTAGCAGGATCATTCAGATCTTACTGTCAGTCCATTTGTTGTTCAGAAGCATTGTCACTCTCTTGGGAAAGATTTTAAAACACCTGAATGATCTTTCTATAGGTGACTTTCCCAAAGCACCTATCACAACTGGAATTGCTTACACTGTTGTTGGTGGTGTTTGTAGTAGCAATAATGGCTTTTTAAAAATCCTCTCTGTTGTCTTAAAATTCAGTCCCATGGTAGGATGACATGGTAGGATGATGATGCCAGTAAAACAGAACACCTTGCTCAAGCACAGTGATGGTGTCAAGGCAAGCTATGCCCCTTTTAAAAATTCAGCTCAGAGTGGCACAGATTGGCAGAATGTGGCCATCTGCCAGATGACTGTAGATGAGGCCCATCAGTAAATAAGAAAAGGCCAGTGTGAAAAGACTCCAGTGTATTTGGCATCCTGTGTCAGCTGGGTGAAAGTGGCATTTGCATGGCAAATCACACGAAGTTAATTTGATGGCAGAACTGATTGCTTTTTTTGAAAATAGACAGTTTACTCTCCGTTGTCTCCTGCCTCCCACAGCTGTACCAACCAATCCCAAAGACAGGTTACAATACCATGAAGTCTACCAGCTGGTCCTCCCGCTCAGCAGTGGATCTCAGGCCCAGCAAAAGGGTGGCCGCTGTCAGCAATGGTGTCGGGCCAAAGGGTCCAGTTTATGGCACAAATTACACCCTATCTCAAGCTGCCAATTCCATCGCTCGCCCCAGATCTTTCCACGAGCGGAACTACAGGGCCCGTCAGAACTATGACACCATGTCTCTGCATTCTTTGCGTTTGGTGGATGGGCAGGGCAGCCCTGGAGGTGTGGATGACCACTACAGCATCATGTCAGAGCAGGTGGACCCTCTTGCCCAGGCCACCCTCTACAAAAATAGAGGAGGAGGTTTCAGCAGATCGTATACTTTTGAAAGACAGATGAGTGCTGGTTCCAATACTGTCCCAAAAGGACCCATTGACTGGATGGATGGTGTGGAGGCTCCCCAGAACAGGACCGTCATCCGTGCACCAGCCATGCGCACGTTGCAACGCTTCCAGAGCAACAACCGCTCCCGCTTTAGCACCGGCTCCTACAGTGGCCTTCAAGCCTCTCAGGGAGTATCTGGAAACTCCTATGCAGGAGTGGTGGAACGTAGTTCCCGGGCCCCTTCTGTGCGCAGCTTGGCTGAATCCAACCACCATTTGCAAGACCTGCGTGCCATTGATATGTATGATGGTCACAATACACTGATGACCCAGCAGTCCTTCTCTGGCGGGTAAGTGGGATGGAATGAATTTGTGGGATTATTGGTGGGGCATTTTTTTCCTAAATAAGGGACAGTGGCATAAAGAAAGAAGAGTCAGTTGGTGTGGGTTTCTTTCCCCCTATTGTTGTTGTTCAAATTATTTATATCCTGCCTTTCTCCCCAGAACTAGGACTCCAGGCCTTTAACATCCTTTAAGGCAGACTTTCCCAGTCTTCTTCTTGTTGTTGTTCAACTACAACTCCCATCACCATAACCATTGATGCTGATGGGAACTGTATGCCAGCAACATTTGGGAATCCCAAGTTAGGAAAAGCTGGTTATGAATATGGTGCTTTTGTTAGTTTGTTTTGTTTTTAGCATGGCTGCTCATGGCTACTTTTTCTTTTTTTTTCTGAGGATGCTTACTATAGGTCTGTGTAATTGGCAAGGTGGGAATTTCCTAATTTGCTCTCTAACTTGGCTTTGGCTTTCAGGTTTGATGACATTGATCTTCCATCTGCAGTGAAATACTTGATGGCCAGTGACCCCAACCTGCAGGTCCTTGGAGCTGCCTATATTCAGCACAAGTGCTATAGTGACAATGATGCCAAGAAACAGGTGAGGCCAAAGAGGATTGTTACCTGTCCTCAGGACATGCTGGGAATGTGCTCTGCCCAGGATCCCAGCTTCTCAGTATTGTTTCCACATCTATTGAAAATGTCTCATTTAAGAGATTTTAGCATCAGTCAGTTGTGACATTATCAGTGCTTGGGGGTACAACTTCCATAATCCCCCTAGTAGCATGGTATTCTGGGAGCTAGTACAAAAAGTAACTTTTCCAACCTCTGTACAGTTCTGATGACCTAGATTCTGTATGTCTGTGTGTATGTGTCTCTTTCTGTGTTGCAAGAGATTATCTGGGTTGATAAAAGAGCAGGTTGCTTTAGGTGGGGTGGGATGATGTGAGTGCCACACAGTGATCTCCTTTCTGGTCTTTCTCTTGTAACAGGCTCGTAGCCTCCAAGCCATACCCAAGCTAGTGAAGCTGTTCAACAACTCCAACCAAGAGGTGCAACGCCATGCCACTGGTGCCATGCGCAATCTCATCTATGATAATGCTGAAAACAAACTGGCCCTGGTGGAGGAGAATGGCATATATGAGCTGATGCGCACTTTACGTGAACAGGATGATGAATTGCGCAAGAATGTTACAGGTGAGAAAACATTTGTATAGGGCATATTGTGGGGCAGAGAATTTATGGGCAGCTAGCTCTGACCTGCCTCAGAAATGGGAAAAGATAAAGGGAACAAGGATCAAATGGTGGAACTAAGAGGTCATCATTATTGTAACCCAGTGCATCCTAAGCTATCTGATGTGGGGGACTGGCCAGTTCCCCCCTCTCCCTGCAGTGTGCCAAGGACTGGCACCATATTTATGCCCATTGGCTAAAATTATTTCTCTCTTTCCTGGAAATTTGCTGTGGACTAGCAGCCAATGTTCACAGACTAGCGCCAGTCCACAGCCCACCACTTTGAGTAGCACTCATCTAACCAATACACAAATAAACTTGTGTTCCTCTTCCCCTAGAGCACTGGTGGTGGCCATGTGGGCCTCAAGATGGCTGTGCTGTCTACAGCTGATGGGAGTTTCAGTCCAGCAGTATCTGGAAGGCCACACATATTCCCCAACCTTGGTTTGAAAGCTACCAAAGGTTGCAATTTAATCATAGGGCTTCTCTAGCAAAGAGGTAATGATATCTGCCACAGGGATGTTGCCAGAAATAGCCTCTGCATTGGAAAGTCATATCCTGCCCAGCCCTTTTAGCTAAGAGTGCTCCCTGCACCTTGAGTTTTCCTGCCCATGCCTCTTGGTTTAGCAGTTGCTTTCTGGAGAGGGGAAAGTCATAATATGGCCATCCTGATCCATGTAGGTAGTAGTCAGGTGTTACAGTGGGCAGGGAGTCAGAATCCTTTGGGAAGCTATTTTTTATGACTGCCTCCTGGCAGATGGAATACATACATTGGCTTTTATTCCAGCATCTTAAAAAAAATTAGAATTATTGGCGCACACAACTGACTCTAACCAGACCAAGTGACTGCAAGACCATGGGAATATTTTATTTTGTATAGTTAAATACTGCCCTTCAGCCAAATCCCAAGTGGCTCCCAGGGCAATTGACAGTATATTAGAAGCTAATGGGAGCTGGTGGTTCCATTGTCAATGGGATGGTGAGTCTGCTCTGGGTTATGTTCTGAACTTTAAAGGAGCTCCCCAGGGTGCTGAAGCTGTTTTTATGTAATTCCAAGGTTTTGAGGTCAGGGGGGAAATATGCTAACAGCATAGGAATCATGAGATGTGAAGCCTTCCTTCCCCCCTCTAGCTCCACCCTTCCAGATCACAACCTATAAAGTCTACATGTTACCTTTCATTGATAGCTAAATCTGGAAGTGTGGCTTATCCAGGTGGCTGCAGAGCAGATAGAGCAGGTTCAAACAAAGGATGGTGAAAGCAAAGCTTGGAAAAATTACTCTTCTGGAATGCAACTCTCAGAATTCCTCCAATCAGGATGATTACAGAGGGAATCTCGAGGTTGGCAACCCAGCCATTAGCCAAACATTGCCTTACAGTATTTTCTACTATTGATGAGTCATTGGGCAAGGAGGGGGGTTGTGTTGTGTGAATCATGCCAGCCAGATTTGTTCAGATAGAAAAATGATCATAAGCATGATAAAATATGATAGGAGTGACAGCTTTGAATGGATTGGAGAGGTGCAAGAGAATGGATGGAAACTGTTACCCAGAGAAGTGCAGGGTTTTTTCAAAAAACACTGAGCAGGTTGGTGGCAGAACTGACATGAATGATTCCCCAATTTTTGCCATCTGCTATATGCACAAGAAGCCAACTTAGACATGGTGCATGTTAAAAAAAAATTGTAAATGGCAGCTGTAGGGGCCTTTTATCCCTGCAGTCATTCCAATGAACAGCCCCCTCCCCCTCAGCTTCTATTTTCATCACTAAGGGAGCCTGATATATACACATTAATTGCATCTTCACAACTAATGTTGCATATTGTTTGGTCAACATACCAAACAATGCCTATACTTTTGTACTGTTTCTGTAGTATACTAGATACAGCCTCTCTTGGAGGTGTCATCTCTGCTGCCCTCTCCTTTCTGTTCCAGTACAGTGTTTTGTTCATTTTCCAGTATTTCTCAACCCACAATTCTCAATCCACAAATAATTTCAGGCAGCAATGACTTGTGAATGGAAGAAATCAATGGAATACCAGCAACTTCCCAAAGCTCCTGGCTTCTTTAACAGTGATCCCAATGAAAATGGAATGCTGGCCCATTCACAAAAAGAACTTGGATAAACACCAGCAACCATTAATAGCACAATAGAAGGCAGATTTTGGAGAGGCATACAGACTGGGAAAGATATACCAGATCACAGTGTGTTGAGCACATAGATAAATATAGCAGGTGGGAAGGAACAAGGGGTGGAAAAATTATTCTGGTTAGCTTGCAAGTGTCATTGCATAGGGAGAGCCGGGGCACACTGAATAAAGAGATCCAACAAACAGGAGAGATTACATGAGCTTCTATTGCAAAAGGGCCTTTCTAATCCTGCCCAACAGGCTCTGATTGTCTAATCTAATACTAGGGCTAATGGGAAAGTCAGGCCCACAAGCTATGATGCAATGAGCTTTAACACTTATTATAAGCATGATGGAGTCTGTGAAAGTGGTTTTAGCAGAATACAATTGGAGGATGGCAAGTGTAATCCCCAGATATCACAGCCCAGGGCACACCTTATTCTGTGCACAAGATAAGCCATAGGCTGATGGTATATGTGGAAGGGGGAGGGAGGAGGCAGGGCAGCTGCCTCCTTGCCTGCCTGCAGCTGGGTGTGTGCACTCAGGCAAAGAGGGGGTGTTGTGTTGATTTATCTCCTTTTGCCAACCATATGGCCATCATGTAGTAGAGCCTATGGTTATGGTTCCTTTCCTCTCCTATGCCCACTGTGTCCCTTTAAGGCATTTCATATGCTGGTCAGTAAGCTCATAACATCCCAAACAAAACATTGCATTCATGACTTTACTGGTTTATTATAGCATTCATCATAGTAGTACAGGGTGAACTTCAGTCTTGTGCAAGGTTAATTTTCTAATTCACACATTGGCCAAATCCACACTACACAAATAATCCAGTTTGAAACTGGATTTTTTGCCATGGCTTCTTCCTATTGAATCCTGGGATTTGTAGTTTTACATGGTCTTTAGCCTTCTTTGCCAGAGTGCTGGTGTCTCACCAAACTACAGATCGCAGGATTCCATCGGAAGGAGCCATAACAAATACTGTAATCCATTTTCAAACTGGATTATTTGTGTAGTGTGGATTTGGCCAGTTCTCACCGACTCCATGAGCTCCGCTTCTTGCCTTTCCTTCCCCCTTATAAATCAAACAGGTTCCCACTAATGCATCCTTCTAAAGTAGATCCTTGCCCAATTCTCTGCCACCCTATATGTCACAGACCAAATCTCCCTCCTTATCTCAGGCACACACGCATCCACCCACTTTTGGGGAATGTCCTATTTCTGAGCACATGGTTCCTTTATTTTCTGTCATCCTGTCCAACCTTTTTCATACTAAGCACTGTGTTTAACTCCCATTTTATAGACGCTTGTCTCTACTCATGACTTAGTGCTCCAAAGCCCCTCTAACAGGCAATGTATGCCAATTCTCCCCCACTCCCATGTGAATATTGGTTGTTGGAAGCACAGCCAAAACTCTTGTGAAATGAACCTTGCATTCCTGCTCTGAATCTGCTAGATGAACCAGAACTCAGACACTGTGAAGAATCATGCTCTCATTTGCTTTAATTTCTGAATATCTACAGCTTGGGACAGAACTTCCCCTAGGTAAATGTTATTGCCATGTATCACCATGTTGTTTTCATTACTCTTTTTCTCTAAATGACAAGGCAGTTTGCTCTTTGACATTTAATAGCAAGTGTGGGAGTGGATGTTTTTCTGCTCTTTTGAAAAATGTATCCAAAGTACTTATTGATTCAGACTCCTCAAAGGGAAAGATATAATTTAAGCCTCTTAGCAAAAACATCTACAGCTCCACTACTGACATCGTGAAAGGAGAGAGGTTTGGTTTCAGCACCTGCCAGATTTGGTTATTTTCTGGGGACTACGGACTTTATCAGACCAGCATCTAAAGGCGCTGTAATTCCACAAATGAGGATAGCGGAAACATCATGGCATTATAACACTTACTATTTCACATCACTGTAATCGTGCGAAAGAACCATCACAGAATTATCACACGCTGACCACTAGTGCCTGAAGAACGGGAGTTTACTTCCATGATTTAGCATGGGCAATATTTCAGCGGTTCTCACGAGACTACATGAGCATGGCTAAAACTCCAAAAACCCTTAAATTAACAAAGTCGGTGAACACTCAAGCACTGAAACTGGCTTAAAAACATGCAGGCTAAAGGGAACAATTCATAAAAAGAGTGTCCTGAGCTTCATTTTCCCATTCTCACCTGGAGGTTTTCTCGCTGAGGGCCACCCATTCACACTGTAATCTCACAATTATAACAGGATGTGGTTTTGCATGCCTTCAATGCCGCAGAAAAAGCGCTATTGCCGATCTATTGACAGCTTGTCCCATCAATTGAAAGCAACACTTTTTTTGCAGCTGGGGCACGGACTAACCATGTGATGACAACGACGTCGTGCAGTGCACCAGCCGATTCACACTAGCATGACATCATAATTCTGCTATTTTTGCCATGTCTGATAAAGTCCTACAACTCCTGGCAAGGCCATTTGGGGCTGATGCCTATCCTGGTTCCTCCCAGCAATCTCTGGCAGTAAAAATCCTGTAGACTCCTCCTCCATGTAACAAAGCAAATATAAATCAACCACTTTCAAATTATTCTTTGAAACACCTGTTAAGCTGTTAACCAGTTCCAAACAGATAAAATGATAAAGCACTGAAAATGCAAGTAGCCCCTTGGAAAGTTTGTGATTGGCTGTTACAAGGTAATCACATGCATGATTTGTGTGCTTGCTGAAGCATGTTTCTCTGAGTCCCATGGCTATGAGAGGGAATACACTCTACTTAACATATAGTTTGGTCCTATGTTTATTTGGTTATTACAACAATCACTGTGGTGCTGTACTGATCAGGGAACTAAGTAGCCACTTGACTTTCATTAGTGGGAAGAGCCTGCACCTATTTGCAAAGGAGTGACTTGTGGCTGCCAAAGGGTTTTACTCAGTAGGGACGTGAGAGCCAGTAAGCCAGAACAGTGGGATGACTGGTGGCTGCAATAGCATTGCTACTGCTGAGGACCCCAAAATGTGGTGGACACAGGGAGGGGGTGTTATTTGTTAGCTGTAAAGGGCCTTCTGTGAGCAAGATACTGTGTCCAGTTCTGGGCACCACAATTCAAAAAGGATATGGACAAATTGGAGCATATCCAAAGAAGGGTGACTAAAATGGTGAAAGGTCTGGAAACAATGCCTTATGAGGAGAGACTTAGGGAGCTGGGTATGTTTAGCCGGGAAAAAAGACGGTTAAGAGGCGATATGATAGCACTGTTTAAGTATTTGAAGGGATGTCACGCTGAGGATGGAGCAGGCTTGTTTTCTGCTGCTCCAGAGACTGGAACACGGAGCAATGGGTGCAAGCTCCAGGAACAGAGATTCCACCTCAACATGAGGAGGAACTTTTTGACAGTAAAAGCTGTTCAGCAGTGGAACACACTCCCTCGGAGCGTGGTGGGGTCTCCTTCCTTGGAGGTCTTTAAACAGAGGCTATAGATGGCCATCTGTCGGGGATGTTTTGATCGTGATTTCCTGCGTGACAGGGGGTTGGACTGGATGGCCCTCGTGGTCTCTTCCAACTCTGCAATTCTATGATTCTATGATTCCAAGATTCCCCCCCCCCCACAAGTCTGGAAAATTAGGCCATTTTGTATTTAAGGAGCATCCCTGTAAAGCAGGGGTGAGAATTTTGCAGCTTTCCAGATGTGGTTGAACTGCAGCTCGTAGCAGCTCTAGTCAGCATAGCCAGTTATGAGGACTGCTGGAAGTTGCACTCAAAAAACATTGAAGGGAATGGGGAATGATTCCCAGCAGGGGGAAAAAATAGAGAGCAAACTGATCTGGCCAAGTGAACTTAAGAGTCTGACATTATTGTCCTGTCAGCTTTGTAGTGGAAGGTCTTCAACCAAAGTGGCTGCCAATGGAAGGGGTTAGATGAGTTCTTGGAAGACATGAGGTGACACATGGCAGAGCCTGCAGGGTTATCTTGCTCCAACATGTACATGTGATTCAGCTGCTCCATTATTTGCAGTAAAACATCCCAGTAATGCTGAGAGTTTTACAGGGCTTGGATGCATGCAGGTTTCTACATGGTGTCTTGACGCATCGAGTATCTGTCTGCTTCTTTTCCTGATGTCAGAAATAGACATTTCTCAGGGAGTTGCTTGGTCTCACCCTATTACTCAGGCAGCTGGTTTAGTGGTGTTACAGACAGCAGCTCCACACTGCATCTTGAGAGGCCCTATTCAGATTAACAGGGTTCTTGTTCATACAGATTATTTTGTAGATTAGAGCCTAATGAATTTATACCAACCTTACTCGTTTTCAACTAGGTTGAAATTTGCTTATGCTGGGCAGTCTTATGAGATCTCTGCTGTGGATCCAGAGTCAGAGGCTGAAAATGTTACCTTTTTGGACTACAGCTTCCAGCATTCAGGGGCACTGGCCTACTGGCTAGGAGATTCCAGGACCTGTAGTTTCCCAAAAAAGTAACTTTCCCAAGGCAATATGGTTGTATATGTCATCATAAGCCTTCTAAGGTTGCAGTCTGGGCCTGGGATGATGCTTAGAGGGAGGACTAACCACCAGAGTGTTTGACTTTGGAGGTTTTCACACTACACTGTCATAGTTTACTATCCCACTTCAACTGCTCTGGCTTCCTCCTGTGGGATTCTGGGGTTTGTAGTTTAGTGAGACCTAAGAGCTCTCTGGCTGAGAGTTGTAAATGCCCCTCCCTAAACTGCAAATCCCAAAATTCCACAGGAGGCAGCCATAGCAAATAAAGTGGAATAGTAACACTATAACAGTGTAGTGTGAAAATCTCCTTTGTCTCTGCCCGGGCACAAAGCTGATGCCTGTCTCCTGGACAGTGTCTATTATCTTGGGACTGGTGCTGGGGTTTCAGGACTGAGTACATGTGGAGTTCCAAATCTAATATGAGCGTTCATCTGTAAAACTTTCCAAGGGACTACTTGCATTTTCAGTACTTTGCCATTTTATCTGTTTGCAACTGGTTTATTGTTTATCAGGTGTTTCAAAGAAGATTTTGAAAGTGGTTGATTGATATTTGCTTTGTTACATCGATTTTCCAATTCATTTCAGCTGCACTTTAAATAGCATTGTGTGGGATGTTGCATGCTTGCTAGTGCAGTGCTTAAGGGACAGCTGTGTGGAGATGTGAACAACTTCAGGGAGACTCCCTGCCTGCATGTAGATACTCAGATCAATGGAAGCAGGGACACGACAGGCAGTTGTAGGGAAACCAACTAATAGCAGGCTTCATGGTGTCAGACACTTGGGGCAGAAAATATTGTTCTGGGAAAATAGGGGTGCCTTGATTCCAGATTCTGCTCAGCCATGAGTTTCACTTGGGTGGCCTGTGCTAAGTTATACTGTGTCAGCCTGCTGATGTGGAGAAGCCAACATGACAAGTTTCCATCTTTTCATATGGTAATTGTTCATGTGAATGCTTCTGATGAACTTACAAATGTGAGTTGATCCAGTATGTGGCAAGTCACAACCTCAAGCCATGTCATGGCATTAATAGCACTGGTCTCCACAGCAAGAGTGAGGAACTTGTAGGCCTCCTATTTTTTAAGATTTCCATCATTCCTCATTGTTGGTTATGCTGGCCATAGCTAATGGGAGATGCAGTCCAACAACTCACCACAGCAGAATTTGCTGCACAGCAAGATGGAGGTTTCCCCACTGTTTTGCTTGCACAGCAACTTCATTCCATGTCTAAATATTGCTAGAAATTGTGTATTAGTTACCTGACTGCAAAACTGAAATGTGAATGATCCATTTCACAGGTGTATTTCAGGGATAAATAAGGGTAATTAAGTACTTTGTACACTAAAATCATATGGTGATGGTGATGAGGGTGATGTTGATGCTGATGGTAGTCATCCCACCCACAGGGATAAAATGGCTGTACTGATATTGAAGATGCTGGACAAGAGGGAGCCCTTCCTCTCTTGTCCAGCAAGGTACTCAGCTGCAATGAGAATGTTCTTTTCCCCCCTCTCATTGCTCTGCAGGCATCCTCTGGAATCTGTCTTCCAGTGATAACCTCAAGGACCGCCTGGCCCGTGACACCTTGGAACAGCTGACCGACCTGGTCTTGACCCCTCTGTCTGGCTCAGGCACTGCTGCTATTATCCAGCAAAATGCCTCTGAGGCAGAAATCTTCTACAATGCCACTGGCTTCCTCAGGTAGTCTACTAACTGCATATTTCGTGGTCATTGGAACCTAATGAGAAATCTCTACAAGAAATCTCTGTGTAGTAACATTTGAGAAAAATGAGAATTGTGTTGCTCTCCTGATGTTGCTGAACTACAACTCTTAGCAGCTCTCAACCAGCATAGCCAAGGATGAGGAATGCTGGGAGGTGCAATCCTACAGTGTCCTACATAATTTGCAAGTTTCCCTTGCATTTCAAAGTGGGTCACACTACACGCTGTTTGCCAGGTCCTGGAAGTGTCATCCTCATCCAGCCCTTTCCTTCAACACACTCTTAAATCATTCTCATTCACACAATCTTAAATTAATTATTCTCATTCACACCATTTTAAGTTATAAAACCCTCAACCAGTAGACTTCAAGGTCAGAATCAAAGTATGGAAGGAGCCTGTTAATCAGCCCATTGTACTTCTCTCTGTCTGATCAAAGTCCACACTGAATCAGCACTTTTAATGTAAAGTACTCATACACTTTTTAGAGGTGTGTGTGATCATCTCCTGGGGCTCTCCAAAATGACAAAGTGGGTAATTTTGATGGGCAGGGAGGACTTCCCTTTTTCTTTACCTTGATCCAATTTGGCTGCCCTGACAGAGGGACTATGTTCAGATCATATTTTCCAGTCCACACCCAGCTGCCAGGTCAGGGAGAAACATTTGCCTGAGAGATGCTGGTGTTTTGTTTTTTTTCTCAGCTATTATGTGGTGTGTGAATTGAGAGAGCGGGCAAGTGAGCTTGGCCAAGTTGTGACAGCAGGTTGTTCCTCATGATGATTTTCACCTTTGTGCCTCCCCCATAGGAATCTCAGCTCTGCCAGCCAGCAAACTCGGCAGAAGATGCGTGAGTGCCATGGCCTAGTAGACTCCATGGTCAACTATATCAATAGCTCACTGGAAGTAGGGAAGTCAGAAGACAAGGTGAGCCTTCTCCTGCACACTGGCAGTCTTGGCTGAGGGGTAGGTGAGGGAGGGGGGTCTTTGTATTTTTGGTGATCATTGAGGGAGAGGCCCTCATCATGTGCTCATCCGTCTTTAGACTGTGATGATTTTTCTGCTGTTCTCCATCATGAAAAAAAGACCCATCACATCTGCTTCATAAAGCAAGGTTGTCATTTTGCTCTCCAGGAAAGAAGTCCAAGTTTGGAAAATGTGCCTCTTTAGTCTCAGGAGCCCCCTCCCCCGACCCCCCACATTAGTGTGGCCACTGACCTTTCTAGCTGGGAAATTCTGGAAACTGTACATTTTTCTCAAGCTGGTAGAACAAACTACTGGATGAGACTTTTGTTTCTTCCAGCTGCCTGATCTGTTCTTCTTAGGTGGTAGCAGAAAGGGAGCTTCCTTTTTAGACCTGAGGCTCAAGTGGTAGGATCAGAGTAAACTGTTCTGCAAATTCCTGATGCCGATCCTTGGCTTTTATGGTGATGGTGCGTACAAGGTGCCTGTCTCTTAAGACCTGTTAGCAGTAACAGAGGAAGGCAAAACATAATAAATTATCCAGAGGAGATGCAGACTTTCTGAGCTCTGAAATAGCTGTTAATGGAGTGCCATGTGCTTTTGCTGAGAGAGCACAGAATGTGGAAAAGTCACTGCTTTGACTGCAGCTCCCAGAATTCAGGGGATTTGGGGAGTTGGGTGAGGAATTCTTGTATTTGCAGTTGTTGGACTGCATCTCCCAGCAGCCCTAGCTGGCATAGCCAGTGGTAAGGAATTCTGAGACTTGCAGTTCAGCAACATTCAGAGGGCTGCATGATTTCTACTCCTGCTCTACACAAACATTGACAGGACAATCCTGTATGCATCTACTCAAAAGTAAGCCCCAGTTACTTCAATATCACTTACTTGCAGGTGAATGCACATAGGACGAAAGCCTGACATGGGAGGTTATTGCTCAGGCTAGAGCTCTTTGGGAATCTATTTGTATATCCTTTCTTGTCCTTGGCAGAAAGACATTGTGGATACCTCCAGGCAATAAATCTACCTCTACTTTTTCTTTTCTTTTTAAATTTTAATTGGAGTTTTAAAGTGTAATACTTAAAGTATAAGGGAAAAGAAGAAGGAAAAAAGAAGAAAAAGAGGGGGGGGAGTACATTGAATATGAATGTGGGCTAGACATATATGTTAATATAAACTGATCCTATTTCCAAGAATACATTTTCTTGAAAGTTGACATTCATAAAGCACTCCTAAAAGCCAATGAAGATTCTCATTGCAGGCAGCCTCAGGCAAACATTTAGAAAGACAAATAGTAAATTATTGAAAGTGTATGTGTATATTAACGAAAAGCATACAGTCAGTCCTCCATATCCATGGGTTCTGCACCCATGCACTCAACCAACCACAGCTCAAAAATATTCGGGGGCGGGGGAGCGGAATGCCAAAAAGCAAATTTTGCTATTCACCATTTTATATAAGGGACACCATTTTACTACACCCTTGTATATAATGGGACTTGAACATCCATGGATTCTGGTATCCACAGAAGGTCCTGGAACCAAACCCCAGTGGAAACTGAGGGCCCACTGTATCTTTAAATACTTTGGGTGGGATACAAATTAACTCATAGTTTGAGTAAATGTGCTGAAAACAATTCATTCATTACTGAATTAAGTCGTATTGATTTCAGTGGGTCTGCTTTGACCATCATGAATAAGAGATCTTTCAGATTGGTGTAAAGAAGCAAGAATCCTTGCAAAGTAACTGATTGGGTTTTGCCAGATTTTACCAGTTATCATTTGCTTTTCATCCAGTCCTTCTATTCTTTAGAGGTGCTGTTTATAGTGATTTCATCGATTCACACTAGGACTTTCCCAAACTTTTTTTTTTAAACCAAATCTAAAACTAGGGCATATTTTGCTGATTCAGAGGAAAGAGGCATGGAGATTGGAGGAAGGAACACCAACAATTTAAGATATGCAGATGATACCATACCACTAGCAGAAAATAGGAAAGACAAGTTGGAACAATTACTGAAGGAAGGCAAGGAGGAAAGTGCAAAGGCAGGTTTATATAGTAGTTGAACATTAAGAAAACAAAAAGATAATTTCCATAACTTTAAAGTAGATAATGAAGACATTGAAATAGTTCAAGATTTTCCATACCTTGGCTCAGTCATTAGTCAGAATGGAGACTGCAGTCTAGAAATCAGAAGCCCTTAGTTTAGGGGCTATGTAGGGACCATGAAAGGCTCCTACAGCCCAACAGCCACTGGGATTGATGGGGGTTCATTCCCCATTACATGAGCACTCTGGCATGAGGGGGATTTGTGACAGGGATCCTTTTTCTGCCTGTTACACTGGAGATCACACATGGGAGGGGGTGTGAATATTAGGCAGCTGCTTCTCCACTGACAGGGAAACAGACTCCCATTGATCTCAGCGGCTGCTTATCAGTGAGTGGAGGTTTCATTACATAGGCATGCCATTAGGATGCTCTGTAGTATGCAATGGTCATATAGAATTCACATGAATAGCTACACAGAACATTTTACTGTACATTGTTTTTTTAGTGTTAGGTTGTAACATTAAAATTTACCCCCGAAAAAGTCCTTGAAGGGTTTACCTAAAGAAAGTGAAACAAATGCTTTGCAAGTGTTTCTTGTTGTTGTTATGTGCCTTCAGGACAATTCTAAGTTATGGTGGGGTTTTCCTAAAAAGATTTGCTTAGAAGGGGTTTGACATTACCTTACTCTGAAGCTGAGAGTGTGTGGCTTGCCTGAAGTCACACGGTGGTTTTTCATAGCTGAGCAGGGATTTATACCCTCATCTCCTTGGGTCCTAATCCAACAATCAAACCACTACACCATGCTGGCTCACTAGTTCCTCCTTAAGAGATTGCATTTTTTGCCCATACAGAGTGTAGAGAATGCTGTCTGTGTGCTGCGTAACCTCTCCTACCGCCTATATGATGAGATGCCGCCTTCCTCACTCCAGCGGCTAGAAGGCCATAGGAGGAACGATGGGGCTACCATGACAAGTGAGCTGGTAGGCTGCTTCAGCCCACAAAGCAGGAGAGCCCGAGAGGTGAGAGGAACAGATAGAAAGGAGAAATAGATAGAAAGGAATAGACAGAAAACATATTGTGGCACTGTCTGTTTTAGAAGACTGGAAATTAAGGAGAGGAGGGGGCAAAGGGAGACTGTGCGTGGAATGGGTTCAGGAGCTTGACCAAGAAGCTGGCAAGGCTTAATGGTACAAACCCTACTGTTATTCCCAAAAAGGGTAGACCTATTGAATCAATAAGATTTACCTATATGTTGACTCAACATTCAACAATTGACTCAATGAGTCTATTCTTGTTGGGACTGACCAGCTGGATTCAGGCCATTGTATGGCAGGAGTTACCACAGCTTGGTTTTAGCATTTGTTTTTAGTGTCAGGGTTCAGGTGCCAGATAGATATAAAATACAAGTTTATTTGTGTATTCCTGAACATGTGCAAAGTACATTTTACCCAGCATGTACCCAACAACAGAGATTGGAAGGAAGGATTTCCAGATCAGGGCAGGCAGACTTGACCCTTTTCATAAATACCAGAAAAGAAATTGCTTCTAAAGATATGAGACTGAGGTCACTGATGATAGCTCCTCAGAGGTATTTCTACCCTGCATGTCAGAAAATTAGCGGTAGAGCAGAGAAGACACACAATGAAAATTAATAAGGTTCCAACAGAGTTCTTGAATGATCACTAGGCCAGACTAAAGCAGATGTAAGATGTAGGAAGCACAGTTTCAGCTCAGAGGAAGCCAGAATTGAAATGGGTTCTACGGGACATATGAAGGAGATGATTTGTCTTTAGGTAGGGAAAATGCCCTAGAGCCTCATAGGCCATTAAATAGTCTCTTTCTTTTCTTCCCAGCTCCATATGAATTCAGATATTGTGACCTTCACAGAAGTCTCTAAGGATCCCAAGGGAATGGAGTGGCTATGGAACCCCCAGATTGTTGGCGTCTACAACCGGCTGCTTCAGAGATGTGAGCTAAACAAGCACACCACAGAAGCTGCCTCGGGAGCTCTTCAGAACATCACAGCAGGAGATAGAAGGGTATGGCTACATACATAGCTGCACAAAACAAAATCCTCACCTATGGTTCTTGTTAGATGTAAGCTAGTGTGTGCATTAAAGAGGGTGAGGAAAGGCTCAAGAGCAGTATTTTGAGCCCACAGTTTTATTTTATTTTAAGACTGCCAACTTTGATGATATAGCAAGAAACAAAAAGTAGAACTGGAGAGAGGACTTGCCCCTCAACACTGAACCTTCTTCTCCATCCATGGAATATTGTAGGGAAATTGAGTAGACCTCCCCAAATGATGAAAGATCTCAGTCCCCATAGCTACCCTGAAGGGAAAGGCTAGGATAATTTCTCCCAACCTAAGCTTGTGCGCTCTCAGCAGTTACATATAATGCTGACACTGTGTGAAAGTTCCTAAAGCCCCAGAGAGAGAAGAAGATGTCTCTGGAAGAGCATCCTTTGCACAGCTCTGGCTGGCTGGCTGGCTTTGCTGGGATCTAGTCAGCAGCTGCAGGAAGAGCTTGTCCTTCCCTGTAATGGAGGAATTGGTGGCAGAGGAAAGGGGAAACCAGAAAGAGTTTACTGTAGGGACCAAAAGATGTGACAGAGCCTGACTGAAGCCATGCATAACAAAAATGGAAATGATTAATCATCAGTAGTCCAGAAGGTACTTATTAAGTGAAGTGGAGAAGCAGGTTATTTTCCAGCAGCATGGGGAGGGATTCCTTCCATGGGTATCTCTTGTAATGTCTAAATACTAACTACAGGCATACACACATGGAAGTTCTATGGCTTGGAAGTGCAGCAACCAGGAGAAGGGTCAACCAAATATCTGCACTAATTCTGTACTTTGCCATGACTTGCTTTCCACATTCAAAACAGGGAGTAAAGGTTCCCCCCTCCCTTTTTTACACAGTGAACTATCCTCTCTTTGCTAAGCTGTGGCACTAGGTCAGAAAGCTGACACAGAGAGGAACCTTAAATGTGTGTGTGTTTATTGGGGGTGGGGGCTCAAAGCACAAGCAAGTAGCAATATCAGGGGTTTGTTTACACGGGCAAATATTCCTCTAAATATACCGCAAAGATAGCTCATTGTTCCCATGGATCGCACCACAGCATCACCTCATTCAGAAGGGGGGAAGGTAAAACACCCAAATATAGTGTGGCAAGGGATGTCACTACTTTTGCCGGTATATTTGCAAAGTAGCACATTATTGCTAGTGTAAACAACCATTCCACTAAGGGCTGCAGCAGAGCTGCACTGTGATTGGTTGCTATGATGAAGGGGTAGGATTAAAAGAAGGGGACTGAGGGAATGGGGACAAACAACAGCTCTTGCCTTTCTCCACCCAACCCACCTTTCCACCTGTAACGGCGCCTCACCTGTGTTCCCGCCAAAAGAGGAGCCACTCTGAGGAGGCCTGAGGGGCGCCTGCCAAAGGGACCTCCCCGGCCGGTCCCCCACCTTCCCAGCACCCGTCCTGCTGCTGTCACCAGCCGCCCAAACTCCCCGCACTTTTCTCTCAGCTGTGCCAGGGAGTGTGCCTCCGTGTGTGCTTGTGTGTGTGTACGCGTGTGGCGTGCCTGCCTGTGTCTGTGTGTTACGAGAGAAGGACGGCCGAGAGGAGGTGGAGAGCGGCCACAGAACAGCTGGAGGCAGCGAGAGGAGTCGCCCAGGCAAGCAGCTGAGGGGAGTGGAGTTGGTGGCGAGCTGCCTGGCTGGGCTGTCCGCGGAGACCCTTTGCCGGGGGTTGTGTTGGAGGGGGAGCTGGCGGGGGTGGCCCCTGTGCTTCCCGTCGCCTGAGAGAGCAAGAGACAGATGCCCGCACCCCCAGCAAGTGGCCCGTCCACTGCTCGGAGGAGGAGCTGTCCCACCAGCCTCAGCCCACTCCCCTTGGCAGTCTGGTGTGAGTCTTTCTTTAGCCACGGCCCCAGCTCTTTTTGATGTGTGAACGAAAAAGCGGCATAATTAAAAAAAACTGACTGGCACAGCTGTGGAAAAAAATTAAACCACAATTTGCCTCAATAAATCTGCCGTGTAAATGAACCCCTGGAGATTGTGAGGGCACTCTTAAGAATCGCCCTGCATGTCCAGAATTCTCTTCCTACAGTGGCTAACGAGATGTCCCCAAACAGGGGTGCAGAAAGTGAGGTTTGTCAGCTGCCTACACTCCCCAAACTTTGTTTTTCAGCCCCTCCAAAGCCCATAGATCCCCCATTTTTTTAAAAAAAAGGGGAATGTCCATTTTTTGCCCGATAATTGGCCAAATCTTTGTAAAAATGCAGCAGTATTGGTCTAATTGCCCCCCCATTAGCTCCCCTGATAAAACAGCCCCTCCCTAATGGCAGCCTTTTGGCTGAAACTGAAATGGGCTGCAACATCATCCGATTCACTGAAATATGACTGTGCAAGGGATTTGTCCCCCTCCCTGGTGCAGTTGCCCACTCCTGGCTTATGGGAAGCTCAAAAGCAGGGACAGGAGTGCAATAGCACCCTCCTGCTCATGTTCTCCAGCAATTGGTGTTCAAAGGCATTCTGCTTCTGATGCTCCAGAATGAATATATTGCTATTATGACTGGTAACCACAGATAGCCTTCTCTCCAATGAATTTGTCTCATCTGCTTTTAAAGCCACTCAAGTTGGTGGCCATCACTATATTTTGTGACAGTGAATTTCACAGCTTGGCTATATGCAGTGTGGAGGGGGTTTGCTTTTGTCTGTTCCAAACCTCCTACTATTTGGCTTTGTGGGATGACCTCAGAATCCCCTCCTTGAGCCTGACTCGGCTGCTGGATCATCAACCCACTTGCTGACTCAAACTCCTCTTCCTCTTCCCTTGTAGTGGGCTGGTGTCCTCAGCAGAGTGGCTTTGGAGCAAGAGCGAATCCTCAACCCAGTGCTGGACAGAGTTCGTACAGCAGATCACCACCAGCTTCGTTCACTAACGGGTCTGATTCGCAACCTGTCCCGGAATGCACGCAACAAAGATGAGCTGTGTGAGTCCACTTTCAAAGGGAAGGCTGACTTCAGGGCCTAGGCTGCTTTTTTTGGCACAATAAATTTCTTAATTTCTCCACTTGCACTGAGATGCTGGGGAGATTCCCCCTTCCTCATGGCTTTGTTTAACTGAATTAGTGAACTGTTTTGTTTTTTAATTGGCAGCAACCAAGGTGGTAAGCCATTTGATTGAGAAACTCCCAGGCAGCCCCGGAGACAAGTGGCCTCCAACAGATGTGGTTGTCAACATTATTGCAGTGCTGAACAACTTGGTAGTGGAAAGCCCCATTGCTGCCCGTGACATTGTCTACTTTGATGGCCTGCGGAAGCTCTTCTACATCAAGAAGAAAAGGGACAGGTGGGAACAATGGCCAAGAGCTTTCTTCTTTCCCAACCCCAATAGCTGAATCACTTAAGTCAGATGAGCTCTCAGAATTATATATTCAAATCCACATTTTAGCCTGGCTGTCCTCTCTACCCTGCTCCAGCATCCTATGCACTTCTCTGCTCTACATCTTCAGTCTCAGCAGCTAAACTCGAAGTCTGTTAGAACTATCTCAGCATTAGAGCCATTCCTGCCAAGAAAGATGTGAAGAGCTACTGTGGGTTGGGGTGAGGGGGGGAATGAGGGCATTGCTCCTCCCAAATAAGAATCCCCCCCCCAAAAAAAATTCCTTTAGTCTCCACATTTCTAGTATTGCAGTAATTTAAAACTTAACCAATGTTACCAAGGGGATGCAAACACAGCACATACAACAGTTCTAGATGTGAATAGTTTTCAGTCTCTCTCTGTAATGTTAGAAATTTGGGGACTGAAAAGAAAATTCCATTTGAGGGGCAGAGTTCTTATTTGGGGGAGCCATGCCCTCATTTATTTACTTAGCTTTTTATACCCCGCTCTTCAGCCACAAAGGCTCTCAGAGTGCTTTACAAATTGTTAAGCGATAGCAATTTACATATCAATTTACATAACAATGCACCCCTCTGCATGTCTACTCAGAAGTAATCCCTGTAGAGTTCACTCCCAGGAGGATGTTTGTCAGATTGCAGCCTCAGCTTTAGATGTTCACTGATAGCAATCTGTTGTAAAATCCACTAGTAATTAATGAAGGAGGTGCAAGCATGCCCATGCCTCACTTACAGAGTGTTATGTCTGTCTTCTTTCTCTAGCTCGGAGAGTGAGAAGTCCTCCAGAGCTGCTACCAGCCTCCTGACCAATATGTGGCAGTACAGCAAGCTTCATCGGGACTATAAGACGGTATGGCCCTTCCTTCCCTTTTCCCTCCACTTTTTCAGTGCATTTTAGGAAAAGACTTGACTGCATGCTCAGTGGAGGTGAGGTGACATTAGCGCACTTTCAAGCTCCACAATAGATGCTTGCACTTTTCCACCTCTTCTGAAAGTCCATATCAAAAGAACTGGAATGACTTGACAGTGCTTTTGGTGCAGTTTGCACAATGGACTCTAATCCTAGGATAGGTATTTTGTAAGACAGGCGTGCACAATGGTGGAAAGTCCAGCATCCATTCCCTCCCTATTTTTCACCCTACAGATTACACTCATCCATTTTAATGAAACTGGGAGCAGTGTTTTCAGCCACTTCCTGTTTTCCAAAAATTGCTTGGGGAGGAGGAGGCAGGTAGCATTTAAATGCAACATCATGCCCCCAGGGGGCCACTCTGGAGGTTTGATCTAGAATTTGGGAATGGGCATAGATTTCATGCAAAAGGCTTCCCCGTGCAGCCACACAATCCTTGCCTCCAGTTCTAAGATGATCAACTGCAAAGGGAAATAAAGGTTTTATAGAGTAGCTTAATATTTACAAATTTCGCCATGCAGGCATAAGAAAACACGCATCTGCTCAAAGACCCCATTTCCACATGATTGTTAAAAGTACAGGAGCACATTACTCCTTTGTATCTATTCATCCCAGTGCTGACTTTAGCCAAAGTTGCTTCTGTGCTTAATAGCACAGCACTAAATAGACACTAGAACACTCAAATGTGCCTAGTACCCCGCCACACACACAATGAGAGTCATGATTTTTACCATATCTGTGGGTTGAAAGTAAATTGTACTCACTCAAACAGCTTGGTGGCTTGCAGTTTCATTCCAAGTGTCATGGTGTGCACCCGCAAAGATATATCGACAGGCTTGATAGGTAGGACTTGTTTTTAGAACCTTCGCTGACTTTTTCAGACTCCTTTTTACAGCATGATGCGTAGCCCTTATTTTAGAACACGGGTGATAGAGCACTTGTTTCCCCCTCAGAGGTGTAATAAGCCAGGGAACATCATTAATGGGGAAAGAAGGGGCACTACCCGGATGTGAGTTATGTTGTATAGCAATATCACAGAATGTGGCTTACATGTTAGTAGGGGGACAAATCTGTTCTGGCTTTTAATCTGAACTTGAAAGGAGCTATTCAAGGTGCTGAGCCCTATCTGACAATTAGGTTCAGCATTTTAGAACACTCCTTCACTGGAATGGTTCCAGAATATATTCACTGTCTCACTGACATGGAAGCCACCAGCTGCCTTGTGCAGGAATTAATGCTGTCTATACCAGCAGTTCTTTTTTGATTCAGTGCTATTTTTGGCCTTAGGTATGTGGTCAACTCATGATTTACTCTTGTGTGATAAAGCTTTTCTGTGTTTTTACAGAAGGGCTATCGAAAAGAGGACTTCATAGGCCTGTAAAGAAAAGAGCAGACAGAAAATGGACTGTTCAGACCTAATTTGTCCCCATAAAATTTGTCTATGAAGCTCCGGTATGGACTATAGCCTCTACTTCATGAAACTCCTTTCTCACAGTGCCCTCTTTTTTTATAGATCTCAGCCCGGTTTGCCTGATGTGCCTTATTTTTGCACTCTTTTTTTGTTTCTTTTTCAAGCCTCTTAAAGCTCATCTTCTTCTCCTGGCCATTTTATCTCATAAAGACATTCCTTAACCCTAAAGATGCAAGTCGGCATCCAAGCAAATTCTCGGGACTCCTCCAGTGTCCACAAAACTCTCATTTACATCATGTACTGAATGTTCATGGACCCCTATGTTTCTTTGGAATTCACGGATACTTGTGTCATATCAGGACTCCCAGACTTGCTCAGGATACTGAAGGAAGGCCTCCCAGGGTGCTTGAGTTATCCCTGGCTGCTTCCATCTGGTTTAGCATGTGCCTCTTGTCCTTTTTTCCTAATACTCTTGCTGCCAATTGTTCATGGTGTTCCCCACATCCTATGGACCCTCAGAAAGGAAAGATTTACTTTTAATTTTAAAGAACTTAGCATATCTTATTATGAGGAATGAATAGATTTTAATGATAAACAAGCTAATACCTGGGATAGCGGCAAAAGTCCACTTGCCTCTAGTGGTACTGGATCACTGCTGGTGGAACTTCGCAGGACTCTGGCAAGGTTTAAAATTGCACTGACCAAAAGGTAGGGGACCATGCTTTGGGGTACAGCACCATGCAGAGCTCTGGGGTGGGATCACTTTTTATGGACTACAACTTCCAACAACCACTAGTTATGCTAGCTTGTGGGGTACTGGGAATTATAACCCACAAATGCAACTTTTCCATCCTCGGTCTCTCTGGTGAAAATGAGTGGTGAACTTTTTTCATTTACTTAGTTCATTAGGTCAGAAACAATGGCATTTGTAAAGACAGAATTACCTGAAGCACCACTACTGATACACCAATTAGTTCTAATTCTCATTAGCTGATACAGAGCCTGTAAAGCAAGGGTGGGGAATCTCTGGCCCTGAGGCAGAATCTGGCCATCCTGAGATCCCAATCCAGCCCTTCCCCTGAGACATCCATTTGATGATTCCCTAGCTTATGTATAAGACTTTTCCCATTCTAAAAGGTTGAAATGTTTAAGCTGAAATATATTGATATTTTTGGAGTTGTTTTGCCACCATCCACTACTGGAACGTATTCCTGAGAATTTCCCAGAACTTTTTCTTGGGCTGAAATAATTCCCTACCTTTTCTAGAAAATATGGGGGAGAGCAATTATAGAAAAGCTGGCTACCTTCGAACCTGCTGTGTGAAGAGTATCCTCAAGTTGGCCTTTGGCCAATCTTGGGTGGTTTGTATATTATTTTACTTCTCTCTCTGTGCAGTTGAGATTGCCTTTATAGATGTGAAGTGCCTGGGACTGATCCACACTGAAATATATTTAAGTATAAAGTCAAGTCATATGCTTTTGTCCAGAATATTAACCCAGAGATTCATTGTTGCATTCAAGGCCATTTCTCTCTCACCAAGTTTTCAGCACCAACAGCATCTCCAACATCACTGATGTTCAACCTGCTAGGTAAGGGGGAATCTTTGTTATTGGGAGTACTATCCAGAGGTGTGAAAACCCTGTTATATAGGGGAAAGCACCTATTGTGAGCCTCAGTCAGAAAACTTAAGAACATGCCACCATGTTTGTATTTATCATTTTCCTTTGATACAGTGGGAAAGAATCCAGCTATTTATCACAAACAGTAAGAGGCATGAAGGCTAGCTCTGTGAGTTAGATTTGTGGGATGAGTATTAGAACAAGCACATCTTGTTAGTTAGAAGAGACCTGAAAATCACAAAAATGAGTTTGTATGTACTAAAGCTTCTCCATAGCCAAGACCCCTGTTATTTCTTGCTGTGTTACACAGAAAGCAAAATCAAGCAAGGAACCACATGATTGGATTTTTACAAAATAAAAAAAAACATAAAATACTAGTACACCCGAAGGACAGCTTAATAAAGGAAGATATGCTACCTAACGCAGAGTTAAACTTCCAGTTAGGGGCATGTTCTTTTTGTATTTCATGAACTTTACTAGAATGCCCCTTCAGAGAGATGGGTCAAGGAGAAATTGCCAGGAAAGAAATATTATGGTCCTTCTTATGTATGCCACAAGTTGGAGATGATATATTCTGATGCTAGTTCCACTACAAACCATAAGCATTATGACTTATAGAAAGTAGTTTTGGTGTGCCTTACCTCCACCAACCTCCCAGTTCTCATCTTCCTCTACTAAAAGCCATTGACAGGATTTCTCTTACTTAACTATTTGTACTCTTGATTGTACTGTCTTTCACATAAACCAGCAGCAGCCCTTGGTATCTGTCCACATCAAAGGGAGGCATGTATACAGTCCCTTTCATGATCTCTGTGAGGCTCTTGCAAGATTGGTCTTTGACTCCAATATTGGGATATTGGGATTTCCCCCTTTTCTCTAAGATTCTTTCTTTAAATGTTAATATTTGAATATAGCATATAGGCCAAATTTTGCTCAGTCACAATGGGGAGACAGTCTGGTTTCAAGGGGCAAGCTATCTTGTATATAGAATGTATCCTCCTGTAGAACTAAAGGGTGTTGCATGCAGTTTGGGGTGGGGGGTGTTTTTCTGGTAAAGGTGGTTTTCCCCTATGGATCTTAACTCTGAGGTCTCACCTACTTGCATAGTTCCTTAAAAATCAGAACTGGATGACTGATGCACAGAAACTGAGACAGGAAGAGAGTGTTGTTTTTGAGCGCTTGACATCTTGCTTTTGAAAATATCTGCTTGAAGTATCTCTCACCAGTTCCCCAAGCACCTCACCCTCAACTGATTTTTTCAGCTGATCATGTGCATATAAAACAGGGATGCAATTTCTCTTAATTCTTGGGTTAGGAAAGATGTTCTTGTAGATGTACCTGAGGGTATCAAGTTAAGAAATACCCAGAAATGGAATTCTCCCTTCAGAATCAGGTGGGAGTGAGGGGAGAACAAGAAAGATGCAAGAAGTCAACTTTGTTCATTGATAATAGTTCCACAAATTCAACAGGTACACAAAATTGCTACTAATTTGGCAGCCTGCTGCTTCGACTGATTCTCTGTATATTTAAGAAACCAAGTTTGGCTTTCCCATAAATACACAAACACCCATTTTCCACTACATAGTAACAGTGGATACAGGAGTTGCAGCCCTAGCTAGGAAGTCTGCTTACTCAAATCCAATGGTTCTCCATATTTGGCTGTCCAGATGCTTGCATTTCCATTCCCAGAAGCCCCAGTATGTATGGTCAGAACTTAGACATTCTGAGAGCTGAAGTACAAAAAGTTTGGAGGAGCAAAGCCTTAAAACCCACAGCTCTCTAACTCAAGAAGAAAAGTTGACTGTCCAGTGAAGATAGCCTCAGCCTATGACACAATTTTTTGATAAAATGCCATGATCAAAACTTATGATGAATAAAGCAAGTAAGTATTGTTTGCTTGCATGAATGCAAGTCTTTTAGGAATCAAGTGTGCTGTCTTGAAACATCTTTGCTGGAGAAAACCCTAATCTTTGGCCCAGAAATCTTTACAGCATTGCAGTTTGCTTAATGAGAAGTTGGGGCATGGAAGGACATAAACACACATTACATCTGCACATGTCCCTCCGTTTTTTGAGTCAATTTGGAGGTTGGTATTTCCTCTCTCCCTCCACAACCAAAGCCCCCCTTCCCAGGACTTATTATAAAGCCACTGCACACAGGGCAGGAGTGGGAATGATGCAGTCTTCCAGTTGTTGCTGCATTGGAACTCTCAGTATCTCTCAACATTGGCTATGCTGACTAGGGCAGTTGGGAACAATAGTCCAATGTGAGGTACCACCACCACAAGGTGATCAGATGCAGTGGGACATGGGGTACCTGTTGCTTTAACAGCTGTGTAGAAAACAGTATTTTCAGTGGTTCAGATTTTCTCATGCTTGGGCAACAATGTGCACCTGCCAAAATCCTGTCTTCTCTGCAGTTTGTATAAGTAAAAGAGCCATGCCCTTCTTTGCATTGGTTTACTTCATAGACTCATATGGATGGATTTTGTTCTGAGTGTTAACTGTATATGACCACCTACAGAGTGAACAATAACAGATCAACCTGTTGCCCAATTTGGGCATGCTCACCTTTGTACTTACTTCAGTGCATACTCTTGTATGCTCAGCAGACTCCTTTGTATTATTAAATAAATATAAATGCTTTGACCACTGATTGCTGTTTGCCTTTGTGTGCTGCTCCAGATGTGTCAATGGCCTACCTACACTAGACAGGCTGGCTTTTAAAAGGTCTCTTACTCCAGAGAACTCTTAGAATTGTGATTCTGTGATGTGGGTTAAGAATTTCTAATAGAATCTTCGGCACTTAACAACTCCCAATATTCTTTGAGGGAATTGTTACTTATGGATATAAATTTTTTAGGTATGTAGTGCAGATAGGCTCAACAGCCAGCATGGTGTAGTGATTTGGGTGAACTGGAGACCAGGGTTCAAACCCTTGCTTAGCCACAGAAACCTACCAGGTGGCCTTGGGCAAGTCTCTCTCTCTCTCAGCCTCAGAGGAAGGCAACGGCAAATCCCTCTGAACCAATCTTGCCAAGAAAACCCCATGATAGGGTTGCCTTAGATTGTCAGAAATGACTTGAAGGTACACAACAACAAGGCCCAACAGTACAGTTGGAGGAGAGCAAATACTAGCTGGCATCCTATTCAGCAGTTAAAATACTGTAAGCTGCACTTATGATCTTGTAACTTCTGGGGATTCCGGTTTACAGTTGTGAATGACCAAATGTGACCTCCAAACCCTTCCTTTGCAGCCTAGCAGTGCCCTGACCAAAGTGTTTCTTAAGCACTGGAGATTGGGGTGCTTGGAAATGACATCTGCAGCACTCTCCTGGTCACAGGATATCTTGGATAAAGCAGCTGTGGCAAGACCCTAAGGGACACCTGCGGCCAGGCTGCAAAGGTATGTTTTGGGGAGGTGGCATTGTTAGATGTAACTGCAATAATGGAACTCCATCATTACATTAACAATGCAGGATCTCTGCCACCATTTATATTATTCACTGACTATTTCACCAGCCCTCTAGCTCAAGAATTTTTCAACCCTTGGTCTGTCATATTTTTGGACTTTAACTCTCACAGCTCAGTCACCATAGCTGAAGTCCAAAACATTTGGAAGGCCAAAGTTTGAGACCCACTGCTTTCAGTTATCCATGATGTTGGTCATCCATTTCCCTGTTCACATCAACTCCTAGGTCACATTATCCTGCCTGTGCTTGGAAAACAGACAAGATGGGTGGGGGAGCAGTCACTCCTGCCCAGACACTTTGCAAACCAAGTTTCTTTAAAAATTAACTATACAATATTACAGTTCTGACAGGACCTTAAGCTAAATTGAATTAACTTCATAGTACAGTGGAAGCATTTTTATACCATTCAGGCACAGCTACTGCTCATGTTGCAGCAGATCAGACACACAACAGTTTTAAACAGAAGGTCTTCTTCCTTCTACATGTAAATTCTGAAATATTTAAAATAGCAGCAATTACTATTACTCTTTGGATAGCCTTTCCTGTTAAACCTGGGGGATCAACTAGATGGGAGAATTAAGTCCAGAAATTTTTGCCTTATGGCCCTTTTGCTCCAGTGCCCATTTGTGCCAATGAAGCATTCACAAGATCAGTGACAGGAAAATAACCCGAGTTTGTAGTTTACATGGCTGAAAGAACAACAATGCTCTCGAAAGGTTTGGTGGCAAAGGGGGGGGGCTGTATTTGCGCCCCTCTGTGTGTGTGTGTGTGAGAGAGAGAGAGAGAGAGAGCTGGGGCGCAAGTCAAATTCGGCTGCCATTTCCCTCCGTACCCCTCTGTGCGTGTGTGTGTGAGAAAGAGTGCTGGGGCACAAGGCTGATTCAGCTGCATTTCCTCCCCTGTCAGTGTGTACCCCCCTCCTCTCTCCTGCCACCACCTGTGATCCAAGCGGCCAACCTGGGGGAAGAGGCATCCTGGGTGTTCCGTCTTGGCCCACCTCAATGATGCCCCTTCTCCAAATTGGGGGGGAAGGCAGGTGAAGGGGGACCCCTGGCAATGCCCTGAGAGAGAGAGCACAAGAAAAAAGAAAGTGCCTGTCCTCTCTTTTTTGGGGAGGGAGTAGGAGTGGATGGGGAGGCGGTTGTCTAGAGAGGGGTGGGCGTGTGCATGCCTTGAGGTGATGTGGTGCAATGCCATCCGGGCTGAACTCGGCACCTCCGAGATGCCTCTCCCTCCCCTGCCCTGTTTCTCGGGAAAGGCGCCGGGAGCTGGGGAGGGGAGGGTGGCCTTTTCGGTTTCCATGCCAACGGGTGGCAGGCAAGGCGCCCCCTCCCCCCTCCCTTCTCTTGGCGGCATTTCACCCCCTCCCTCCCCCTCCTTGTGCCTTTGTCAAACAGGCAGTGGAACTTTGGGGGGACCTGAGGAGGCGAAGCCCAGCCATTCCAGCTCACACCAAGCGCCAGGCCTCTTTGGTTGCCTTCCTTCCCCAGTGCTGAGCCCTTTCAAGAGACTGTTCTGATTCTGAGCATGGGTCAGAATTGCCTCTTGAGAGCAGAGCGGTGGGGGTGGCCGAAGGCACAATGGCCCTGCAGCAATGCGGCCACACCACTGGAAAGAGTCCCAAAGCAGCTGATTCCCTGGGGAGGGGGGGCAGAGCTGCCTGGAGGCACAATGAACTGGCCAAGAGAGAAGGCTTTAGCATGGCCCAGGTGCTGTTGGGGACTCAGCCCAAGCCAGTAGCAAAACAATGGCAGCTCAGGCATTGCAAGCCCTGCCTTGCAAGCCATTTTGCGAATTGGTTGTACAGATGACCTTTTGTGAATTGGTTGTACAGATAACCTTTTGTGAATTTGTTGTACAGATGACCTATTGTGTGCACTTTTTCAAAAAGATTGGGAAAAACAGTGGTTATCATGGACTACCGGTATGTGGAGTTTCCAGCCCCCCTCCTTTCAAATATCGTGCATGTGGGCCATCGTACATGAGGACCATTAGCATTCTTAGCTAATTCTTTGAGGATTTTTTTCATCATGCAAATTAGCCCTGGGACTGGGGAACACATGCTCCTGCAGATATTGAACTACATCATCACTCTCCACTGGCTGTGCTGGCTAGAGTTGATGAGACTATGCAATTCAACAACTATATGCTCCCTAGCTCCTGTGTTAAAACAAGAATGCTTAGTGCTGTGGGGCATACAATGAAATGGTTTATTGTGATGCTCATCACTGTAATTATGGGACATGATGCAGTAAATCCGGGGGTGAGGAACGTATGGCCTTCCATAGGTTGGACTACAACTCCCCTAATTCCTGTGAGCTGAGGCTACAAGGACATAGACTCTCCACCTCTGAAGTGTGGTCTAAGCCACCTCCTCCAAACTTCTAGTTAGGAGCCTCATTTTAATGACAACTTGCATGTGTTTGGAATGTCACCAATTTTACATTTGATTTCTTTACAAAGATTTGTCTGCATATCATCTGGATTTGGAAAGTTCCTACTTGTCAGCTAGTTTTAAAACCATTTATTATCACGTCAAATTGGTATGACACTGCTCTTCAGTCATCTTTCTGGGGGGGAAAGCGGTTGCATATGAGTACTTAACATCATTTTTCCTCTGAAGACCAATGTAAAGAACTCACATTCTCTGCCATCTCCCTGTTCAGTTAGCAATACCAATCCTATCCCTACCTCGTTATTTAATTATCCATCTGCTTCCTTGGCTTGTTTCCTGCTTCTGATGTATTCAAAGAGATTTTTGTTTATTTTAATGGTTATAGCAATAGGCTCATTTTCTCTTTCACTTGTCTTATTTTCATTTGCTCTGCTGTCAACTTATCAATAATGACAGAACTATGAAACAGTGCCAGTTCTTAGTCAGCGTTTGGTCAATGCAGTTGTCAAATGCATTGTAGCCAGCAGCATATACCAAGCTCCCTAAAATGGGGTGGAGATTCCATTTGTTGCATACAGCCTACCATCCTCATGGCCACAGACTGAGGCCAGCAAAAATACAGGAAAACAAACGAAACTTCCCCCCCCCCCACAAAAGGTCCTGAGAAAAACCCTTAAAAATGAAAAACAATGGCCAGAATTCACTTGGAGACTTGCCTCTTTGTAAGTGGACTTCCCCCCTCTCTCTGGCTTTTCTTCGCAAACAAAGATTCAGGAAGGACTCATCCCATGCTTTCTGCAAGCACGCTGATGACTAAAAAGGCCAATCTGAGATAAACAAGTCTGGTTGCAGAAAGCACAGCAGAAGGTCTCCTTGGGTGATGTTTTTGGGTTGTGATTCTTTCTGCGTTGTCGTTTCTCTTCAAGACTTGTTCGGCGTGAGTTCTCAAATAAGACTGCAGCATTGTGGATAGTGCGTCTCCATGCCTCCCAATGTGAGGCCAGGGTGGATCACTGATGGTGATCAATTTGGCCAAGCCTGAGATGTTGTTTCAGGGAGTCTTTGTATCGCTTTTTTGGCGTGCCCCTCTTACGCTGACCTGTGGCGAGTTCATCGTAGAGTAGTATTTTTGGGAGGCGATGGTTCTCCATCCTAGAAACGTGCCCTGCCCAGCACAGCTGTGTTCTCAATATCATGTTGGTGTAAATAAAGTTGGAGCAAAATCCGATTGCTCAAACTATCGAGGCATAACACTGCTCTCAATTGCTGGAAAAATCCTTGCAAGGATACTCCTGAACAGATTAGTTCCTGCTATTGCAGAAGAACTTCTCCCTGAAAACCAATGTGGCTTCAGAGCCAATAGCAGTACTACAGATATGGTATTTGCCCTTAGACAACTGCAAGAAAAATGTAGGGAGCAGAACAAGGGTCTCTATGTAACATTTGTCGACCTCACCAAAGCCTTCGACACTGAGTAGAAAAGGTCTGTGGCAGATCCTGGAAAGACTAGGATGTCCCCCCAAATTCCTTAAAATTATTATCTTGCTACACGAGGGCCAGCGTGGTCAAGTCAGATATGGCGATGCTCTTTCAGAGCCCTTTCTAATAACTAATGGAGTGAAGCAAGGTTGTAAGTGGACTTACATCTGCAGGAAACAAAATTGAGCAGTTTCACAACATCCATATTCAGCCAGGGGCTGCTTTTATGCTACTATTTAGGAGAGCCAATGAAGTAGCCAATGCACAATGGGACCACTGTGCAAGAGATCACTCTTGCCGCTGTCCTGTTACGCATCTTCGTAATTCTCTAACAGGGCTCCTTAGCACCTCTGCCCTGTAGCTAAGTATGTGTAAAGTTATGCAACATAGACCACAGTAGAGAATTCTTACCAGCATTCAAAAATGTGCTGATTGAAGAGAATGATCACTTACAGAACTGTCCTCTGGCCATTGATACTGAAAGGAACTAGGCTTCCTCCTGACTTCTGTCTCGTATTTCCACTATCAAAAACTGCTTCTGTGTGTTGCTTTTCCAAGGACCAAATGTGTTTGCGAATGCATCAAGTCTATGATGGACTTTCCAACTTATATAAGTTAATACTTTGGTTTTCTGTGGGTTTTTTCCGGGCTGTGAGGCTGTGTTCTGGAAGAGTTTATTCCTGACGTTTCGCCTGCATCTGTGGCTGGCATCTTCAGAGAATGGTGGCATGGGGGGGGGGAATTATATATTGTAAGCCCTTGTTGGAGAGGATATGTAAATTTGTGTATTTGAATGGCTAGTTCCTGAATGGCTATCTCCTTGAATGGCTATCTGCCACAGACGCAGGTGAAATGTCAGGAATAAACTCTTCCAGAACATGGCCTCACAGCCTGGGGAAAAAACACAGAAAACCAATGGATGCCGGCCGTGAAAGCCTTTGGCTTCACATTAAGTTAATACTGTTTGATTCTGCAGCCTATGACAACAAGAGCAGGTACAATGCATCATCAGCATAAGATTATTTTATGATTGAGTATACCGTTTTTCGAAGGGAGCAATTTCCCAAACATCTCCTTTAACTTAAGTGAAGATGATTTACCTCACATTAAAAAGAGCATTCTAGTGTGACCTCTGATATCAGACTGCCTTGTGCTGGGCGTGTGCAAAGAAAACACAGTGATCTAGATCAAGGTGGAAACCATGTGGTCCTACAGCAGTTGTTGGGACTGCAATGCCCGTAACCTTAGCTAGCACAGCCAATAGTAAGGAATGGTGGGAGTTGCAGCCCTTTGGAAGGCCCCACAATTTCAAAGCCTAGTCTAGAGTAATCCCCCTACAACCTGATGTCCTACTGGCTACAACTCCCATCATGCCCAGCCAGCATCTTCATAATAATTGGAAGTGATGGTAGTAACAATCCAACACAAATGAAGTATGTCATGTTGGGAAAGGGTGGATGAGATAATGCTAGTGTTATCAGTAGGGAAGAAATCTTTGTATGTGAACTCTTGGTATGCACAGAGACAGCAAGACACTTAGTTCTATCTACTGTGACCTTTCGTTTATTGCTGATCTTGAGGTGCTCAGCAACATTTACTTCAGCAGCAAGAATCATGTAGCCTCTAGAATTCCAGCTTCCAGAATTCCTCATGTTTGTCTTAGGGCTGATGGGACTTGCAGTCCAACAACACCTGGAGAGTCACATGATTCCCATCCCAAATCTACTTGGCCCTGTTCTGGGACACATCTCAGTTCTCACTTACAGGATCTCCTGTTTTTCTAAGTCATGGCTTAAACCTTCTGATAAGAATTTAAGAACACCTCATTTGTTTGTGCATACATGGAAATAGGCCACAGCTAGCTTAAAATTCCCAATTTTTATTTGAATTCTGAGTTTTCAACGTGAAAGCAGCTGTCCTGTGAGCTGCTCAGGGCCAAAGAATATCAATTATTAAACACAGCCAGATAAAGACCCACTGAAATGCTAATATTGCAGTTTTAGCCTTTTTTGTGGTGGATGAGTTACAAAGAAACTTGCTAAAACAGCATGGCACCACTTTCTACCTTGTTAGCCTTGCAGGGGGCCCTTTGGCTATTTCAACAGCATGGCTACAAAGCAAGATTCAACCACGCATCATCACCCCAGACTTTCATCATTGCATCATGAAGCCTCTCTGCACCATAAACCGTGCGTTTCTCGTGGTTTAATTAGATGAACTCCAGCAATTGACAGAAAGCCCCTGAATAATCTGCCCGTGCCCAAATGGACCAGAACTGCTTGGGCACGACATCTTCACCTTGCTCTTTGGGGACTCTCACAACTTTTCCCCCTTTATAGTTCTGCATACTCACCATCTGTTTCTGAAATGACAGGGCCTATCCACAAATGCCAACAATAGCTAAGAGGCCCACCAAACTTGTTACTGGGCTGGATTGCAGCATGGTGGTCTAACTCAAGAACATCACTGGAGATCATAAGGTACTACTGTCTACAAAGTAGCCAGATACTCTTGAAGCACTGGGAGAATCTCCATGAAGCAATCACAGTGTAGAAGAATTATAGAATTAGATTGGGTTGAGTGGCCGGGGTGGGTGGGTGGAAAGCCACCTACATAATGAAGGAAAATTGAAGCCAGATCCAACAAAGACAGATGGCTGGCTAAGCTCACCCATGATGAACCATTCCCTCAAATAACTGATTCTGTCCCTGAACTTGCTCTTACCAGCAAGACATTTTTCCTAAGATTCAACTGTAACCTACCTTCTTATTACATAATCCCATTAGACCTTGTCCTGTTCTCGGAGGCAGAGAATATCTTTGTTCTCTTCTATATGACAGCCTTTCAAGTACTGACTGCTATCATGTCCACCCTTAGTCTTCCTTTGGTCAAACTAAGCACTCCCATTTCCTTCTAGTTTCCCATTTCCCATCTTTGTTGGTCTCCTCTGGACCTATTCTGATAAGTCAACCTTCTTCTCAAAGTGCAGCATCTAAACTGGATGCTATACTTTGAGGCCCCTGCAGATGAGGTTTGATTAATGTGTAATAAAGTGGATTGGCACCTTCTCATGGCTTCAAAACAATAATAGTTCTAGTCTGTAGCCTACCATCACTTTAGCTGTTTTGGAGAAACATCACTATTGATCCAGGTTGAGCTTATAAGTGACTGTAGCCCCTTTCCAATGTACTATTGCCAACCCAGGCATCCACTGTCTGGATTGCTATTAACTAAATAAGAACTCTATAACTAACTATGATTTTGTTAGTTTCTGCCAGTTTTTCATTCTATCAAAGTCATTTTGAATTTTATTCCTGACTGAGGTGTTCATCTTATCCCCTCTGATTTGGTAACATCTGAAATATTGATGGAATTCCCTCCATCCCTTCATCTAAGTCACTTATGAAAAGAATAATCTAAGTCTTGAAGATGAAGAGAATCAGGCCCAGGATATAGCAGTTGTTCTGGATTAAAGAAATGAGCAAAACAGACTGTCCTTGCCAAGGAACATCATTCTAAGAAAAAGTGTGAGTTTCACAGGAATAACCCTTCATCTCTTATATATCATCTTCTGTCACAAGGCAGTAGAAGTCAGTCCTTGCTCCATAGTTGCGAGATCCTAAATCGGAAATGTCTATCTCACTCCTTTGGTTTTCCCCAAGTTGTACTTCTGCTGCACCAAGCGGTGGACCATCAGGCCCAATAATACGAGGCGCTGGTGGGCCTTTGAAAATAGGCCCTCGGACACCTATAGCATAGGAAAATAGTAACAATTAGTGGAGATGAAGACAAAATAGAATGAAGGAATGATCACACTAGTCTGCTATTTTGAATAGGATTTTAAAATGACTGACACTATTATTACTTCCACAAAGAATCTATGGGGAGGCTGTATCTACAGTTCAAACATAGTTAATACCATTCACAACTTCCCACAAACCATTGTGCAAATTGTACTCAGCTCAGGATAGTAATAATTCTTTTACAGACTCCTAGACTTCTTCAGAGAACTTTCCAGGGTGCCCCAGGGAGAGCAAAAATGCTATTAAGCCAGTGTAATGACCAAACTACATAATATGCCAGAGATACACAGCCAGGGATCAATTTAGACTGAGGAAAGAGCCTGGGGGAAAGGGTTAAAAACCCTCCAAGTGCACCAATCAGAGCTGGACTCCCCATGGCTACTTTTAACCAAAAATAGAAATGTCAGGAGATCCAATTATGGCCCTTCTGCATCTCGGGTAGTTTGGTCCTCAGCTGGTGGTTTTAAATTTAGCTTGGATGTTCTATGTTAGAGAATGCCTTGACATAGGATAGATGAATGCAAAGGGCCTAAACAGTTCAACACCTAGAGAGGCACAGGAGGTTTGGAGCTAAAAGGAATCACTGAATTGAACCTGGAATTGGGAATGCAGTTCCTTTTTGATGTACATTTAATAATAGCTTCATCAACAGAAATTAGGTCATGTTTTGCCCTTTAAGAATATAAGCAGAGCTGGCCTACCTAGTCAGCATTCTGTCCCTATAGTGACTAAGCAGAAACTTATGAGAAGCCCACCAGAAGGATGAAAGTTCATTAGCACCTTCCATCCTATGAAGAACTTCACCCTGGAAACTAGTTCTCTGAAGAAGTCTAGGAGTCTGTAAAAGAATTATTAGTATCCTGAGCTGAGTACCCAGCTTGTGGGGGCAATTAGCGAACACACATTGGAAACTGCTTAATGCAGTGTAGATGTGTAAATTGCTGTTGCTTAAAATAATTTGTAAGCCGCTCTGATAGCCTTCTGGCTGAAGAGCGGGGTATAAATAAATAAATAATAATAATTTTAAAAAAACTTCAGTTGCTAGGTAATCCTGTTGATTGCAAAAGAATAGGAGAGGCGTAGTGAGCTCTGTGACAAAATCCACTGGCAAGTTCTCTTGCACACGCTCCTCTGACATACGTGGTCCAAGTTCAGAGTCATTCATGAATTCCATCATCCATCAAGTGTTGTTTGCTCAGGCCACTGGATGGTGGTACTCCATGTTACTAAATGGAGATGGAAGCTATTTGGATTTCCTTTGTTTTTCTCCACAGAACATCACATCTGCCTTCTTCCCCATTTGATTTTTGTCGGGGGGGGGGGCAAATCCTTTGATTTTCTTTGCCTACTCTTCCACAATCATCATTTTATGTTTCCATTTTATGTGTTGCTCCACTTTATATCTTTTTAGAGGTTTCACAAGACAATAGCACTTAAGAACAGATTATCACTTCTGCTCCCTAAGAACAAATTCTCTCTTTTTCTACACCACTGCTGGTCTTTATAACTTCTGCAGCAATAATGATTTGATGCTTTCAGCAAACCTTCTAGTTACCCAAAGATCTCTTTTCTGAGAGGTGCCAGATTATTTATGACCAGTGTTCGACAAGCACAAATACAGAACAATTTTGCTGCAATTCATAATTACCTCATTTTGTATACAAAACTGTCCAACTCACTTAACATTTGGCAGCATTCTAAATCTCTCTCTCTCATGCACACAGATTTCTTCTTCAGCTTGGAATGGTAAATGAAATTCTGACCATGCCAGGTCAGCATTCAGACCAGAAGCCAGACACTTTGCAAGCACATGCCCAGTAATTCTGTAATGTTAGCCACCCTTCCTCTGTAAAGCATTCACTGATTACCATGAAGAAAGTGTCCAGGATACCAAACCAAGCACCTCTTGATTCATGAATATCTTCTATATTTAGGGCACTCCATCCTCTTGATTGCCTCTTACAGATACGCATTATATGAGATTTTAACTTCCTCCACTTCTACATCTAAAACCATATCTTGTTCCTGGGTATGTTTATTTGGGGGTAGAGATTCTGGAATCTTCATTGTGACTACTGCTAAAGGGTGAGCACAAGGCAAATGAGACCATATTCTACTCCCCAAGGATAATACAAAAATATTTATACACCCAGTATAATTGTGCTAGATGATAAGCTAGGTAAGAACTTAACAAACATATAAACAAGAACTCAGAAACCATATTTTCTTCTAAATACTTGCTAAGAAAACTTGCAAATACTGGAATGATTCCAACTCAAGCCAATAGACATTGGCCCATAATTACAGTGGGCCCTCGGTATCCACTGGGGTTTGGTTTCAGGACCTCCCAATGGATACCAAAATCCATGGGTGCCCAAGCTAATGGGGATTATCAATGTTACCCCTGTGCTTTACTGAGGATACCTTTAAATTGGTGCCAAAGAACGGTTGGCTTTAATCCTCTTATGAAAGCACACTTAGCAGAGTTTCTGTTTAAAATACACGCGCAGGAAAAACGTACTGATTCCAAACACATAGGTTTTAAATAGCCATCCACCCAGTTTGCCCCCCC
This sequence comes from Gambelia wislizenii, assembly GCA_030847615.1. Taxonomy (NCBI): domain Eukaryota; kingdom Metazoa; phylum Chordata; class Lepidosauria; order Squamata; family Crotaphytidae; genus Gambelia; species Gambelia wislizenii. The sequence goes on from JAUMIR010000001.1 coordinate 346,075,388, forward strand.
CCCATTTCCCACACTCTCTAACTTAAAAGAATCAAAGTGTTCAAATGCAGCTTTAAAAGGCACAAAACACTTTACTCATGAACATCATGTTCATCTCAAGCAAAACAGCAATAACTTGAAAGTGTAGACTAAAATAATAAAATACATCTAGAAAGCTACATCTCTAAAACTAAAATATGCAGGAGCTCAGTCCTGCAGCTCCTACGCCTAGGACATCTTCATGGCTTCTTTTTCCTCATGGTGTCTTTCCAGACAAAGAAAGTTAAGACACACCTCCTTCTCTGGAAAGGCACTCACATTACAAACAGGATGTGATATCATCTACTCTGTTTACATTTTACCATTTAACCCTTTCAGCAGTTAAACAAGTCAGCATATTGGATTGCAATGATATATCCCAACACAAGCCCCATTATATAGAATGGCATAGTAAAATGGTATCCCTTACATAAAATGGCAAAATCAAGGTTTGCTATTGGGGGGGATATTTTTTTAAATATATATTTTCAAGCCATGAATGGTGGAATCCATGGATACAGAATTTGTGGATATGGAGGGCCAACTGTACAAACAAATAACTCAACTTTGAACACTGGGAGAAGGAAAAGGAGATCTGGATACAGAAGCCAAAGGCTTTTCCAATTGCAGGATAGCAGTTCAGGCACCATTTCAAAGACTCCATGGGCCCGTCTAAACAGTGAAAATACCCCTCATGGAATTTGCTGGGAATCCTACCAGTCTAAACAGGATCCGGCACCAATCCACACTATTTGGAAGGAGGGGGGCCCAAAACAGCAAAAACAATGGGGTAAAAGCCTTCACAGATTTCCTCATACTTTTTCACAAACCACAAAGGGTGTGTGTGTGTGCACATTTTTGCTCGTTTGGACTATAGAACAATAAAAAACTCAAAGGGAAGCACAAAGATGATTGGCCAGGTGAGAGCAGGGGCAGGGCTTGCTAGGAGGGCAAGTGCCCCCTGCCACCATGTTGCATTTTCGCCTTAGCAATTGCTCACTATGGTGATAAAAAGGATCAATATTTTCTGTTTTGCTTTCTTATAAAATTGGAGAATTGCTCTATTGCACCATCACACCTTGGGATGACTTAAAAAAAACTGGTGGCAGTGAAGAACTAATGCGAGTAAGTCACTTGCAGCTGCCATCAGGAATGTGAGGCTTATGGGGTCTTCTGAGGCCAGAAAAACCGTTTAGACTTGTCACTACTGCTGTGAGATGCCAATACTACGAGGTATTTTAGATTTTTTCCCCCTTCATGTAGATGGGCCCCAGGAGTGAAACTGGAGAGAGAAGCTGAGAGAAGCCTTCTAATCTGGATGAAATACATACTCTTAAACAACAACACTTCTTCCATGGTGAAACATTTGAAAAATTAGGCTCTCTTTGAGAGACAGGAATGTCTTCCAAGTGGGGGCTCCTCTTCAGACTTTGAGAAGATGAAGCCCTGAGCATCCCAGCATGCTCTTTTCCACAACGTGCATCACAACACACAAGAAACAATGCCTATTAATGACCCTGAGCACACACCCTCCACAAAATAAGCCCAATGCTGTTGTCTCACGTAAAAGAAAAGCCCAGCCAATCCTGTGATTTTTCTCTATTCTCTGTTCTTTTCTTGTCAATAAAACCACAGAGTACAAAGTAAGCCAAGTTTTCTGTTGCCACTTGCTCGTAAATCTTTTATGATCACTGAACTTATTTCACTCCTGTTACTAAAATTAAAATGTACTGTGCTGCAAGCTCAGCCTGTGTTAACAAATCCCCACTGTCAGGACTTGTTTTTCCAAACCTCTGGGACTACAGCCTGTAAGCACACTCCCCTCCCATCGATCCCCTGTACACGTGCAGTCCCACAGCCCTAAGAAGAATGAGACAGAATCAGCCAGTTCCTTTGGCAGATTCCTTCCTCTCTGGAAACCTTGGGTATCTAGGTAAATGAATAACAGAGGAGGACAGATCATTTATTTATTTTTTAAAAATGTGTACCACATTTCAATGCTGCTACTCTGAGTAAGAAACAACTATGACTATCTTGCCTATACATATTAATCATTAATATGCATTAATCAAGTGGCAAAATAGGACATCATAGCGTCCTTGTGTAGAATAGGGCATAACAGCGAAGCCAGTGTAATTTGAACCAAGACTATGGGCACATCTTATGTAGGGCTAGTTAATCAAATGGTATTCTACACTCGCCAAAGGGGAGGGTCTGTTATGCTATTTGGAAGCCACAGAAACAGCATTTAATGATGGCGTTAACACTAGTATTGGCATTAATACCAACACCAAGGCAATAAGGCACTGCCCAATATAGCAAAGTGCAGTATAAAAAAGAGGTAAGGTTGTCCTGAGATAAATGAAGGTCAGAAGATATATAATTATAACTGTTGCAAGTTGACCAAACTAGTCAGGCGAAGCTGGAAGTAGACATTGTTTTAAAAGTTTAAAGTGGTTTAAGAAACTTGAGTGTCCATGCTGTACACACTTATTTCATTTGTTCCCACTAGTGGAATAGTTTTCCTTATCTGTCTGTTGTTGTTTTTTAAAAATACAAGGAAACCAATTTACTACAGACAAAAGTTGGATGATAGCACACAGCATGAGCAGGGGAACACAGATGTCTTTCAAATCACCTTCAGCCCTGTGAGAGAAATGAACTCTGATCTAACAAGCGTTAGCGTTCTTAATCAAACATGAAGCCTCATACTATGCATGCTGACACAAAACTATGTCCCCTTGAGTTAGACTGGACTCCAACTAAGGGTGTATTGTAGGGTGGGCAACTATGGAGGACTAGAGACTGCATTGGTCCCACGGAGATCTTGGAGGATTGCACCTCTTTAGGAATCTCTAGGTCCTCCGGTGCGACTCTGTCAACCTCCGGCAGAAGCATACCATAGAATTGCGCTGGAAGACCTAGAAAATGCCTAGAGAGACCATATTTTTCAGTCGTGGATATGTTGGGATATGTAGTTTGCAATCCAAAAGTTGAGATGTTTTTACTGCTAAAGGGTTAACTGATAGAGGCAAGCAGAATGTCTGATTTAACTTCTTTTTGAATTCTGATTGGGCTTCTAAGGAAAGAGGAGTGTCCAAGTGTTTCTCTTTGTCTTAGAAGCCAGCCATGAGGATTTCTTTGAGAGTGGACCTCCCACTCAGGGGTCCTGCATATCTTCTTTTTGTAACCATGTAGTTTTTGGTCATTTTGGTAGTTTAAACCACAAGTAATCATTTTGCTGCTGTGCTATATGAAATGCTCTGGATATGTGAGTAAGGCTGTTTTTATACTTTTACCTAATTTAAGAGTTTTGAATCGTTATTATGCTAGAAAAGTAACTTGGGTTTAAACAGGGTGTGGTTATCTTAGTGTGTGTGTTTTGCATGCTTGCAATCAGATACACCAACAAAACAGCTGTGTGTGTACTCTACAAATTTGCTGTACTTTCCAAGGAAGTTTAAAAGCCATCCGTTTTTGGCTGCCTTGTCTTGTAAAGGTATTTTCCAGTGAAGTACAGTGGGGGAACATTTGCTGAGTGTCCTCATATCCCCAATAGGATACGTGAATCCATGGGTACTGGTCCCATAGATGCAGGGGTCATACTGTACTTTTAAAAATCATAAATAACAAACAAACAAAAAAACCCTCAGAGCAGTAGGATCAACAAGAGCAGCACCCACATGTATCCTAGTAACATGCTACTCACAGAAGAAGGTTATTGCCTGGACAGGCTTACTTCAGAGTCCTTATTTCAACAAATGGTGGCAGAGTTAAAACCGAACAGTGTCATTACCAGTATCTCCTTCAGGATGGGAATCCCTACGGAAATCCAGGTAGTTGCTGTTCAAGATCAGCATGGGGTCCTTGTCTTCCTGGAGATAAGTTTGGGGGTCTCCCCTGAGGCCTTGGTAGGAGACTTTCCGTGGCAGGCTGAGGCACAGTTCCTTCCAGAAATCAGATGAAGGCACCTAGAAGGAGCAAAAAGAAAGGAGAAGCCCTCTGTCATTTGCTCGGGTACCAGTCATATGTACTCTCTTCTGCAATGTCCCAAGAGTCCTGATTTGGGAAACACATTCTGGCAGGCAGTCTGTGAACTGTCTGGCTCCCAAAGGACTGAAGAGAGGGAGACGATGTGTCTATTGCTGCAAAGAAACCTAGGGTACAACAAGCAGCATAGCCATTTAGCTTTTGTTTTATCTCCAAGATGAAACACAAAATCCAAGAGGCATTATGTAGCATTACTCCTGATGGAAGGCTTTCATGAGCAGACAAAGCAACAGAATCTGCATTTCTTTTAACTTAGGATTTCAGTGCAACTATACATGCTGAACAGGTTTTTTTTTAAAGCAACAACGTTTACTATTCTGGGGGGAAAACAGAAGAACGTGTGGGCAATATCCAGTGAAGGATCCAAAACAGGAGGGAGACTGGGCACAGCGCAGGGCTTCAATGCCACCATTTCCTGACTGTTTCACCATACTGTTCAATGCAAGCCTAACCTCATGTAATTCTTTCTGTGAGGATATTCCTTTGCCAACCAAACCCTTGCAAAAAAATTTCCAGATTCTTTGAAAGCCCTGGGCTTCTAGCAGAGGCTAAATTACATAGGAAGGGATTCTATGGAATTATGCAAATTATTCATATAGCATATTCAGAGCATCTATCTCTAGAGGAGAAAATGATATGGGAAAGACATTAAAATTTATCTGAGATACAGTATATATACAGAGAGTTGCCTGCACTCTCATGGTACAGTAGCATAACTGATTGGAACTCCTGCAGGGTTTTTGTTTTATTTTGTTTTATTTTATTTTACTGTTTCTTCAGGCAAAAGGAAGAACTATGTTCCTTCCTGTATGTGGTCTATCCTTTGTTGTAAATTCCCTTCAACCTCACTGATCTAACAGTATGCCTTCACTGAGCAAAAGGAGGGCAATGTGAGTTAGATAGGTAAGATAGATGCATTTATATTGGCCGTACATAGGCTATAATAAATATCACTGTACAGGTCTGCAGGAGCTATGCTGTAAATAAAAACAGTAGGAATTTTAAAAAATAGAAACATCATCAATTTAAAAAAAAAACCTCAGTGGGAAAATAAGATCCTATACACACACTAGCAGCAGTTCAATTGGAGAGCCACCCTTCCATTTGATGGGTTTTGTCCCTAGCTAATGCACAAGTGATTAAAGAATGCATATTATGAACAGGCCAGTAAATCAATCAATTATTTGAAAACCTGACCAATGAGAATATCTCTCCAGCAATCAATGGGGAAATTTATAACAGGTTTCCTCAGGAACTAGGCACTTCACTGACAGGTTTTCCACACAAGCAGAATTGGTAGCAAGAGGAATACACGCATAACACTCAGGAAAAGCACATGATAGCACACAGAAATCTTCCTGCTTGTGAAGCTAGATAGACTCACCAAATATTTAATATGATTATGTTTAAAACTTAACATACCACAGAATGAGTTTAGAATTGGGAACACAAAGCCCAAGTCATTCTGAATAATATGGCCGTAAACTATTCTTTTAAGTAAAAATTTGCAGCAATTAGATTCTGATTAGTAATATATTCAACTAAAATAGAACATGTATGTGTGTGTGTGTATACAAGTTAAGTATCCCTTATCCAAAATGCTTGGGCCAAGAAATGTTCCATATTTCAGATTTTTTTGGATTTGGGAATACTTGTATATACATAATGAGATATCCTGGAGATGAAACCCAAGTATAAAATGAAATTGAGTTATGTTTCATATACGCCTTATACAGATAGCCTAAAAGTAATTTTATGCACAATATTTTCAATAAAGTTAGTGTGCATCGAACTATCAGAAAGCAAACATGTCACTATCTCAGCCATCCATGTGGACAATTTTGGATTGTAGAGTATTTCAGAATTCCGAATAAGGGATACTCAATCTGGGTGTATGTGTGCGAGTGTGTATAATTTTTTTTCTAACCAGGCACTGAATCAACCATCTCTTGATTCTTCAAGATAATAGATTTTGTGTTTTCCTCCTGACTCAAGGAACTGTAGGAATTTGCTATGACTGTTAAGCAGGCTAGAATGCATTTTTGCCTTTGAGGTCATAACCTGTTTCTGATCTGAAACATGGTGTTAGTGTGTTTAATGCAGTTCTAAGAATATAGCTTAACAGCCTCTTCTAATAACATTCCAAGCTGAAGCCCCCCACATGTTAGATCCAAACAGCAATTGCAGTATTAAATTAAAATTTAACAAATTTAGAATAAGCAGCACTTTCATAACTTCCACATGCATGCCCAGAATGTCAAGGTACCATTTAGGTGTTCGGCTTTTAATTTTATAGCATGGCAGTGCAGCCGTCAACTACCAGAGCTGGAATGTAGAGAGCTCAAAGTAATAATAACTCAAAGTAATGATAGGTTTAAAGATAGGTTCATTGTCCATATACCTTTTGACAGGGTCTGGGCTATGGCTGAAGGCCAGGATCTAAGCTCCCTCATAATTTATGCTTTAAAAGGTCATTTTAAAAGAAAAATAAAGACACAAAAATTTAAGAGAAGGTGAAACATAAATAGTTCTAAAAATAATGAATAAAACTGATAACTCAAATGTGAATACACTCAAAGACCTAAGGTAAATTTTTTTAGAAGCCAAAGAATGTTCGTAATGCAGCTGCGGATGAAAAGGAAGAAAGTGGGAACACTGGGAGCCACATCTTTCAAGTATGTGCAGTGTTAGGAACTGATGGGCTCGCACCAAAACCTGCTCAGCTCTAGAATGTTCCAAAGTCAGGCTCTGTGCAAGCTTGGAACCCATACCTGTGATTCACAGAGAAAATACAAGAGTGTACTCCATAATGATAATAAGCTGTGTAGCCTTATCCAGGAATAAGATCAGAGCGTTGTTATTGCCAGTGTAGAGAAATATAGATAGTTTTCCCTTGGCAACCATAACGGGAAAACAGCAATTCCCTTTAAGAGATTACATTATTTATGAACAAGCTGAAAAGGGAAGGAACCATTGTATAGCTCTAACTAAAAGTGCTAGACATAGATAGGCATTCAGTGTGAGAAAATGCTGGGGTTTTGCATTTAACACTCATCAAAATTATCAGATTGGAATCTGTGCCATGTTACAGTAGTTTCTCTTAGTGTGTGTTTCAACCGATGGAATAATAGGCAGTTCTGAAGTCAACTAAAGTTGCAAAGTGCTAGTCCTTTTATGTTAACAACATACATAAATTAAATGGACAAGCACAAAACTGATGTCTAACATTGAACAGGCAGCTTTTTATAGCCAGCTTGTTCTTCAGCAGTCTCATCACATAATATAATCCATTCCTCATACTTCAACTGGAGGTATTCACAGATAACTTTCTATGACATCCATCAGACTGAATGATCTATATTTTGCAATCCTTCCCTCCATCTTTTGTAAGTGGGATAACTGTGCTCACATTCTGTCCTGATAGAACAGTCATATTTACTGAATTAAACCACTTAGCTATAACAAAAATCTTCCATTAGATATCACTTTAATAACTCTATTAGTATGAAGTTATTCAAGATCCTATGTGGTATAGTGACTTGAGTACTAGACTATGAGTCGGGAGACCAGGGTCTGAATCTCTCGTCAGGCACGGAAATCCATTGGGTGACCCTGGGCAAGCCACACGTTCCCAGCCTCAGAGGAAGGCAATGACAGAGCTCCTCTGATCAAGAACATCCTGTGGTAGTTTTGCTTTAGGGTTGCCATAAGTCAGAAGTGACTTGAAGGCACTTAACAACAACCAACTTACTTACCAGGGACTTATTTTGGAAAGAATGGTTGCATCAGATTTTTAATTTCTGAGTAAGGAACACCTAGGGGCTTAATGCACAAAGGAAGGGAAGCGGAAATAAAGCCCCAAAGTAGTGTGTCCCGCCTTGCTTTGTCACATGACATTCAGCTGTTCTCCCGAGTCTTTTTTCTAACAGATTTTTCCAGTTAGTAAAAAAGACTCACATTTACAACCGTTTCCCACAGAACCAGAACAGGGGAACAGCTGAAGCATGCAGACATGCATAAGGCAATGCAGGATATGCTATTCTCAGGCTTTACTGCCGCTTCCCTTCCCTCATGCAATAAGGCTGCTAGTTTAGGATAGTCCATGGCTATAGAGCTCAGGACTGGTAGCCTGTTGCTCAGGTATATATACCAAGAATCTTACTTTTAAAAAAGTACATGCTATTCCTGTTATAGCTTAGAGGGAGAATAAAATTAGTGCATAGGTGATAGCTGGTTCACTGATTGCCAAAAGGAAGAAATCCTTTGATGGCATTTTTCACACACTGTCAAAGACATTTTCTGAAGGATAAACTGTTTCACTTGTTATAACTTTCCAAGCTCTCTTTGGGGGAGGAGATAATTCCTTCAGCATGATATTGGAAGCAGTTGTTTTTACTTTCCTAGCCAGCTTTTATCAAATTACTTAGAATGCTTCACATTGCAGGTCAAACTGTAAAGCTTCTTTCTCAGTTATATTTTGAGGCTTAATATTAGCAACAAAATTTGGTCTAAGTTACTCTATAATTTGACAGAGTAAGAAAAAGTGGATTTGATAGTGTGCCTCTCTAGGGGGAAGCAGGGAATCTACCCACTTATGTCTGGAAACTGATGACAGTTCCATTAAAGAAATGACATCTGGACAAAGCGGAGGTGGAAGGTTTAATGGTGGGAAGATAAAAGAAATAGGTATGTGAAATGTTCAAGAATTCCAAGATCTGGTATTATTACCATAGAAATAATCCGCAGCTTGCCAGAATAAGTTCAGATTGGATTTTACAAACATACACCTGTTGCTCCAATGCCAGTTCACCAAATAACATTACTGTGTGGCCACAGTAATACAAAATCATAATAGTAGAATCTTAGTGAATGCACAAGTTCCTCTATATAGCAATCCCCTAAATGAGGAGAAACAAATTGCTATTAAACCTCCAATTTGTAACTACTGTACAGTTGCAACAATCACTGTTTTGGGCACCACAATTCAAGAAGGGTATCAACAAACTAGAACGTGTTCAGAGAAGGGCAACCAAGGTGATTAAAGGTCTGGAAACAAAACCTTCTGGGGAATGATTTAGGGAGTTGTGTATGTTTAGCTTGGAGAAGAGAAGAGTGAGAGGTGACGTGGTAGCTGTCTTTAAATATCTGAGAAGATATCATGTCGAAGATGGAAATAAGCTTGTTTTCTGCTGCTCCAGAGACTAGAGCATGAACCAGTGTATTCAAATGACAAGAAAAGAGATCCCACCTGAACATTAGGAGGAACTTTTTTTTACGGTAAGAGCTGTTCAACAGTGGAATAGATTGCCCCTGAGAGTGGTAGAACTCTTCATCTTTGGAGGTTCTTAAACAGAGGCTGGATGGGCATATTTGAGGAGTGCTTTAGTTGTATATTCCTGCATGGCAGGGGGTTGGACTAGATGGCTGTTGTGGTCCCTTCCAGCTCAAAGATTCTGTGGTCTACAATGGAACTGAGAATGTAAGGAAATCAGAGGTGTAAGAATGCTGATACTCTATTTGCACATAAATCATCCTGAGTTTAGTAGGATTTGCTTCCAGGAAAGTATATACAAAATTGCATCACCAGAAGAAAGGATTCTCATTCTTCTCCTCTCTTTGGACAAAACCTTCAGGTATGTGCACTGGAGAAAGATACTGAGGAGGGGGCATGCAAGTAGTGTCCTTTGAAGGTTCAGAAGCCAAAAAAAGGCAGCTGGATGACACCAAAAATCAAGGAAGAATTGCTATGGGCCTCAAACATTTTCTGCTTTTCCCATGGCTTCTGCTCTCTATCACAGTGCCAGTTCTTCCCTCCTTCTGCTACTATCCTCATCAAAATAACCCAATTATTTGGGTGGGGGAAGGAAAAATAGGAAAGCACCTACCGTAGATTATACAAAGTACATTTGTGAGAAAGAAGCACTCACTGACTAAGCTTAAGAAGAAAATTTGGGTTTGTTTTGAAATGATCCCATTGAAAAGGACTAAACAATGCCACAAGTGTCACCGTTCATCTGCAATGAATAGAGCTAGGTGTAATCCAGTGGAGGGGAACTGTGACAGGATCCAATTTTGACCTCCAAGCCACCCACCCCACCCCTCAAAGGCTAAAAATTGATGAGGAAATATGCCCTACTTCTGTTTTGCATTTCCTGCATTTTCAGTTGATTTTTGGCATAGGAGTTGATGGCTAGTGGGGTGTGCAAATATGGAAACCCTAACATTTTTGTGCAGTTCTGAGTTATTTTGGTCATTCTCATCTGAACCAAAAAACAACAACAAATCCTTCAAATCTTGTAGAGGCTGATGAGGGTTGCAGCTAGCTGATGGGCCACATTTTTACCATCGCTAGTGCTAACTGCTGTGATGGATGTGGGAGATGTGAAACAAAGTCTGGACAAAGCAGGTAAAACACATTTCCAATTTTTTATTCAAGTTAAAGCTGAAAGTTAAAACTCTTCAGCAAATTAGACTTTATTCCAAGTCATGCTCAAAGTGTCAAGGTCCTCCAGAACATAAAGAGTGTGAGGTCTGTTCCATTTTCCTTTCCCTCTTAGCCAGTTCTTACAATGCCAGCTTTCACCTCTATTCTTGTCATATTTGACTAACTGGGAAGACGAAGCCTCAAATCTCAATAGCAAAGATTTCATTTTGGGAGCAGCAAGCCTGCAGGGAGAATAGGGGGAGAGATGGATATGGGCATACACATAAGCCAAGCCAAAGCTTTATTGCAAGTGGTGGTGGGTAGGTGCCTACATAGTAAATAGGAGGAAGAAGAGTACCAAATATTACCTAAGCTAAAAGATGCCTGAAAACAGGTCCTATTGGTTAGGCTGCAGCAGCTTCAGGGGCTTTGAAAGTCCTGCTCTGCACTGAAAGCACTGTTCCTTCAAGAAGGCAACCCTCCCCCCTCCTGCAAAAAACAAAACAAAACAAACAAACACAAAAACAAAAACCCAGCTGAACAAGGTACAGCATCAGTGACATCCTGTTTTTACCACTAGGGCTTTTAAACCCAGACCTTAATACGAGCTCATTTCAAAACAAGAATTAGGATTCTTGCTCTGCAAAGTATATGCAAACACTTCTAATCAGTGTGATGTGACTGATTGCAATCAGGCTTTTAGACACCCCTCTCCCCCACTGGTTCATTATGCCTTAGCTCTGTGATACAATACCTCCACGTAGGGGTGGTCTAAACAGTGAAAATAAACCTAATGGAATTCGCTGGGAATCCTACCTGTCTAAATAGGATCCCGCATTCATTCATTTCTTTATTATGATCAACAGATCAGATAACAGGATCCTGCATCAATGAACACTATTCAGAAGGAGGGGGGCCCAAAACAGCAAAAACAACACTGGAATAACCTTCGTGGCTTTCCCCCTATTTTTAAAAAACTTTGAGGGGACAAGCAATTCGCTTTAAATCGCTTCCCCATACAAGTGGATGCACAAAGCTGATTGGGTGGACAAGCACAGGGGTGGAACTTGCTAACAGGGCAAGCTCCTGCTGTCCCCATGTTGAATTTTTGCCTTAGCGATTGCTCTCTAAGGCGATAAAACAGGGCATTTTGTGTTTTTTTCTGCTGTCCTTTTAACTTGGAAAATCGCTTTATCACTCCAGCGTACCTTAGACAACGTTTTAAAAAACATTTTTGGTGGCAGCGAAGTACCAATGTGAATAAATCACTTGCAGCCACCATCTGGAATGTGAGGCTTCTGGGGCTAAAACCATTGTTAAGACATGTCGCCGCTGCTGTAAAATGCCATAACTACAAGGTACTCCATTTTTAACCCCTTGTATAGACTGGCCCTAGTGTTCAATACTGCACTGTTCTCAGCCTTTACCTTTGTTGTCCTCTTGACTATGTAGGGCTTCTGGGTGTTAGATGGAAGCAGGAAAGTGTACTACCAAAGCAGACTGTTTCAGTCTCCTGCATTGGACACACAGCCTGGCCCTCCTGACAAAGTCAGTTGCCAGTTTTGAGAACCGCTGAAACTGCCAAAAAATAACTAATGAAGGCCTGCCGAACGAGATCTGTCAGCTGACGAGCTTGAGTAGCTTTAAAAAAGCACTAGATGGATCTCTTTCAGCAGGCCTTTCCTGATTAGATCCCGGCCTCAGGAAGCTGCGTCTCTTGGCTTTTTTAAAATCATGTATATATTTGTTTTTAATGTGTTTTTAGTTAGATGGTTTTAATTTTATAGTGTTTAATGTCTTTTTATGGGGGAAGGTGGGGGTGGGTGGTGTTTTTAGTCATTATTATAATGTTTTAATTGTTGGAAGCCGCCCCGATTGTTTTTAGTAGAGGGGCGGGATATAAATATTATTATTATTATTATTATTATTATTACCATAACGGAGATATCCAAAAGGGCTCTAGAGTAAGGCAAAGCTTTAGAAAATTGGACAGACATTTCAAATGTAGTTTGCCTAATGTAACATATGGGAGAACCAGAATTCAGATAATGTGCTCTCCCCTATTTTGTTTGCATTTGCACCAGCATTTTGCAAACATAGTATGAGCTTCTGTTTCTCAGTACAATAGAAATTAACTTAGAAGACAAAAAAAAAAAATCTGCAACAAAAGTAAATGCTTGAGCATCTCAGATTGTCACACAGAATCATACAATCTGATGACAGAGCAAATCAGAAAATACTACAAAACAACCACAACACATAAATTTCTCTTACTGAACTAGAACTAGAAGACCTCTCATCTTGGGTGAGAACAAATAAAAGTCTGATGCATTTTACTCTTTCCCTAGTAAGTACTGATGGTTTCTACCACAAGGCATGAAGGCAGCTCATATTTTCCCTAGAAACTGCTTGTACATCCCAGCAGAGGTCTACAACCTACTTTCACAATGATGCCTGAAGTAGTACTTTAAACATTGGTACGTGCAACTGTGAATCAAGATCACGTTACTGTCCATTTCCCATTGATATGAAAACAGGAATAACTGTAAATCAGAAGTCTTTGAACTGTTAGAATGTTCCTCTGCAAATATCCACCTTGAAGAAAGGTTGTATTTACTTCCATCTTTTCTAATCTATAACTATCACCTGCCTTTGTACAGTTCTTGCATTAACAGGTACCTCTGAGTGAAGTGTATACAACAACTCTCATTTCTCAGGCTCTGGCGCTTCCCCGTGGCCTTCTGTTTGTTTCTTTAAAGCCAAGGCATCAGAAGAGAATTCTGATTTCTGACTTACTAAGTTTTCTGCAGTGCTTAAGGACAGTTCACAATTGCCTGCAGCCTTGGGAGCACAAAGAGCTGCCAGTGGACCAGATTCCCTAGTCAGACAGATGAGTAAAAGAAAGAGCAACCAACAGGAGGGCATGAAGAAACAAAACAGATAGGTTGGGACACATCTATAATCCACTTTATTGCCAGAGATCTCAATTCTCTGAGTCATAGAATCATAGAATTGCAGAGTTGGAAGAGACCGTGAGGGCCATCCAGTCCAACCCCCTGCCATGCAGGAAATCTTGATCAAAGCATCCCCGACAGATGGCCATCCAGCTTCTGTTTAAAGACCTCCAAGGAAGGAGACCCCACCACGCTCCGAGGGAGTGTGTTCCACTGCCGAACAGCTCTTACTGACAAAAAGTTCCTCCTCATGTTGAGGTGGAATCTCTGTTCCTGGAGCTTGCATCCATTGCTCCGTGTTCCAGTCTCTGGAGCAGCAGAAAACAAGCTTGCTCCATCCTCAACGTGACACCCCTTCAAATACTTAAACAGGGCTATCATATCGCCTCTTAACCGTCTTTTTTCCAGGCTAAACATACCCAGCTCCCTAAGTCTCTCCTCATAAGGCATCGTTTCCAGACCTTTCACCATTTTTGTCGCCCTCCGCTGGACACGCTCCAATTTGTCAATATCCTTTTTGACAAATCCCAAAGAGCAGAATGGTCTTGGTATTCATTGTTGGAGGATCAAGTAATTAAGGAGTGGGAACTGGCCCTTTTCAAAAAAGAAATTACTCCCTGCATATTGAACAACTTGATGAAAATTTTAGAAAGTAGATAGGGGGAATACTAGATTGCAACTCCCACCATTCCTCACCACTGGCTATGCTGCATGTGGCTGCTAGAGCTTGCAGCACTGCGTTTGGAGGCCCCGTGTTCCCCTCCTGAAAAGAAAAGGAACCAAATGATGAGATTACACCCTTTCTATTCACAATTTACCATGGAACCAGCACGCCACATCAGCAAGGTCACAATGCTCTTGTGCTGTTTCAGCAAACTAATGGCCGGATGTGCTATTTCCCGATACTGGCTCTCAAAAGCGATGAAGATTGGCCTCCGAGACAGTTCCAGCAGCCTCCAAAGACCTTCCCTGCAAAAGCAGACAGCAGGTTTAGAGGATCATAAGCAAAGTTTTGTTTGTTTTGCTCAGCAGTTCTTTGAGGAGTACAAACTCTAGACTCTTCAACTTCACTTTTAAGAGAGACGAGAGAGATTTTGGGTGCTACAGTACAGCAGAACTGCCAAAAGCCACAGTAACTGGCTACACCGAGATGTTACATTCTCTGACCAACCAACCACAGTTTGGAAGATCAAAAGTGAATTACATGCTCACATTCAGTTCAACAGGAAATGTACTAGGATCCCAGATTGTGGTGTGAGTGATCCCTTTAAACCAGGATCAAACCATATTCTGAAATCTTGGTATCCAAGGCTAGCTCAAGCTGTAGTAAAATGTGGATTGACAAACCATTCAGTGTTCTATTACGCCAGGCAGACAAGAGGACAAAGCGGACATACACATTATTTCATTCCAAATTGTGGTTTGGAGGATTAGCAATTTGTCTCTTGCTGGTACTCTAGTTACCTGAAATTATTGTTACACCATTCCTGTTCCAGGTATGCATTAGAGAGAACCACAATGAGGCGTCGACACCGGCTGACATTCATTATCAGATCTGCAGAAGGTTCTGAAAAAGAAGAGGAAATTTGAGCCTTCTTTTGTGAGGATGCCCACCACCTATCCACTTTGGTTTCAGCATTCACTGGGCTCCTGTGGAGGAATGGATTTGCTTCACATCCATCAACTCTATCTGGAAAAAAGGGCTGAGTCTCACGTGTAACAGATGTAACGTTAATCCAGTGCCTTTAGAACTTTATCATTCTTCAAATGATTTGGATAAAATAGGTGCCAAAGGCTCATGCAGATGAACCAAATTGTTATTCTAACACTTTCAATATCATTAATCTCTGTTTTCAAGATGCTGGGCTTTTAAAAATAATTACTATAATTACAGGATTCACTATATAAAGGACAGTGCAGAGGGATTTTTTTTAATCAGCTGGTGGACAGTTTATAGCACATTTCCATAGCACCACAGTGTGCCTTCAAATAGGCAATACAAATACTGGGGGGAAAAACTGTTAATATTGCACTACATCTTCTTTAAATTAGCACTGTCCTCCTCCACTGAGAATCCTTTTCCCTCTCACTCCTGCTAACATCAATTCATGCTGGTGGAGTGCAACACAGAGATTTTTTATTCACTCTGCCTTGGGCATGTCCTTGTAGGACTACACATAAACTAGGGATTAATGGGGGTGACATCGAATGTGGGGGAGCTGCATTTTCTACATCATTGCAGCTGGAAGACAAAGTAGATGACCTAGAGAATGGCCAACAAAGTTGACAACAAAGTTGACAAAACAAAGCTGACCTAATGACCGGTCAAAGCTCTTAGATCTTAAAACAAATGGTCAAACACAGTCTGATAAGTTGGAGTC
Organism: Gambelia wislizenii; assembly: GCA_030847615.1. Classification (NCBI taxonomy): domain Eukaryota; kingdom Metazoa; phylum Chordata; class Lepidosauria; order Squamata; family Crotaphytidae; genus Gambelia; species Gambelia wislizenii. The sequence goes on from JAUMIR010000001.1 coordinate 346,091,215, forward strand.
ACAGGGAATGTGACAAGGGCAACAATATATCTCTTGATTCATTGTTCACTCAATTTCCATCTGACACACACACACACACACACACACACACACACACAATATCTATATCGATATCGATATCTATCTTGGGTATGTTGCCATTTCCATTGTGGCTGCTTAGGAAACATACCAACCAACCATAGCACTCCGTTGGCTGGCCAATCACCATGCTGGGGGTGGAAACATGTGGAATGTGGTGGCCGCAGCAGCGGGAAGGGATCCATGGGGGAGCAGAAGGGAGGAAAGAGCTGTCCTCCCCCTCCCCGGTCCCAGCAGCAGGTGGGGAAGGTATCCCCTTGGGAGGAGGGAGAAGAGAGTCATCCTTTCCCTCCCCAGTTCCAGCGCCGCTGGTGGCAGTGGAAGAAAGAGATCCGGGGGGGGGAGGGAGGAAAGAGCTGTCTTCCCCCTCCCTGGTCCCAGTGATAGCAGTAGCAGCAGCGGGAAGGGATCTGTGGGGGCAGGAAGGGAGGAGAGACCCATCCTCCCCCTCCGTGGTCCCAGCGACAGTGGCGGGAAGGGATCCATTGGGGGGAAAGGGAAGAAAGAGCTGTCTTCGCTTCCCCGGTCCCATTGGCAGCAGGGGAAAGGTGTCCCTGGGGTGGGGAGGGAGGAGAGAGCTATCCTTCCCCTCCTAGTTCCAGCGCTGCTGCCTGCAGCAGAGGGAAGAGCTCTGGGGCGAGGGGAAGGGAGGAAAAAGCTGTCCTCCTTGGTCCCACTGACGGCAGCAGCAGAGGTGTGAATGGATCTATGGGGGCAGGAAGGGAAGAGAGATCCATCCTCCCCCTCCCCAGTCCCAGCGACAGCAGCAGGAAGGGATCTGTGGGAGGGAGGAAAGATCCATCCTACCCCTTCCTGGTCCTAGTGGTGGCAGGGAGAAGGCATCCACCAGGAGGAAGGAAGAAGAGAGCCATCCTCTCCCTCCCTGATCCCAGTGGCGATACCAGGAAGGCATTCAATAGGGGTGGGAAGGGAGGAGAGAGCCATCCACTCAGTGGAGTAACGTAAAATTTATAACCTTTACAGTCTCCTATAATGGAGTATGATATGCCGGGTACAGCTAGTGTACACACACATACACAAACATATGTGTGCGTGGGGGAAACCACACAAACACCCACACATATACATCCTATCTATATTTTTTCTAAAAACCAATAAACAATGGGATTGCCAAGAGATAAGACACATGTTGCAAAGGCATACTTCCTGACATCCACAATGGTGTCCTGAATGGGCATGTCACCTTGTATTCTCGTGTATCAATAAGATGGACCATTGTGTTGCATTTACATCTTTCCTGGTTCCTTAAAAATGGTACAGTGGCTGAGGTGGTGTTGATCGCTAAAAGACACAGAATTTTGCACTGAAGATGGAGACCGACCTGAGTTGGGCAGAATGTCCTTATCGTCTAAGAAGAGTTTGTATCCATGGCGATTCTCCAGGTGTGGCTTCACTATGAAGTTGACAAACTTTCTGTCATCTGTTGAGTTAGCATAAGACACATAGGCATCGTAGAGCTTTCCATCTGTGCAGAAAGTACCAAGGAGAGAAATGTAACATAGTATATTATGCAGGAGACTGAATTTAAAAAAAAAAAATAGTGCTGACCACCCATAACACTGAGAATCCTGGAGAAAGGCTGACTTTGACATTTTACCTTGGAATAACCTTGGAATCAGATTCTACATAAGTACATGACACAACAGATAAAACTAAACTAGAGTTTTTTTCATCCAAAATGCAAACGTTCCAAAATAAACTGTACACAAAACCTCCTCCTCTACTACAGGCATCAGGAGGAGGAAGAATGCTGCTTAGATGCCACTCTCTGACCACTTCCCTTTTGGAGAAGCTAAAGAAGACTGGCTTGGCTAGATAGAGCATGAGGATTCCACCAATTTTTTTATTATTATTTACTAAAATACTTATATCACACCCTCTGTTTAGAAATCTCAGGGTGGTATACAGTAAAATCAATCTAACAAATTTTAAACAGTAATGTATATATATTTGAAATGCCAGAGTGGCGAAGCAGTTTGAGCGTTGGACTATGACCCTGGAGATCAGGGTTCGAATCCCCACTGTCATGGAAACCCCTGGATGACCTTGGGCAAATCACACTTTCTCAGCCTCAGAGGAAAGCAAAGGCAAAACCCCTCTGAAAAAAATTTTCCAAGAAAACCCCATTATAGGTTCACATTAGGGTCACCGTAAGTTGGAAACAATATGAATGTTCACAGCAACAAAAAACATGTTAAATAACAGGTTAAAACTGGGTCAAATAGTTTTAAAAAATTAAAACCATGTACATGCAGTCCTGTAACGCTGCCCCATTTCAGCACATTCTTAAAATGTTAAACACTCTGAATCAAAGGGGAAAGTGAACACCAACCCTCTACCCCAAAACTTACCATTAATTTCCACTTCTCCGTAATGGTGCCGATACCAGAGCAACACATTCAGACGGCACTTCACATACATCACAGCTGTGAACAGCAGCAGTGCCACGATGACAAGGGCAGCAAGAACAGCACCCAAGTGCCCAGCAGTCTCTGTTATAATGAGAAAAGTCATTTTAAACAACAGCAGGACCAAACAGTCATAAAAATACGACAAAGACAGAGAGAAGAGGAGCTGGGTTTTCTGATCTCAAAAAGATAAGTCTACTGAGTAACAATAACAACAGTAAAGGAGTATGCAATTCTTGAACAAAGACCAATCATCAAGGGATTACAAAATCTACCAGAATAAGTGATGAGGGTGATAAACTGAAGCTAAAAAGCTGAGCAAGATCTCTACATCTCCTCGCTCACAAAACACATATACAGAAATGAATCAAAGGCCTTGGAAGGTATGATAGGCCTGAATAAAAGTAGTTGTACAGTGATATAATCCAGAACCAGATTAATTTCTTCATGATACACAAGCACCTTAAATTAGACTTTTTGCTCAGCCATCCAGAAAGATACTGTTTAACCAGGCCATTTGCAGAAAATAACTTGTTTCAGAGAAGAGTTTGTGAAGCTCTGTAATGTAATGTAAAACCTCCAGAAAATTCCCTTTGCCTGTTGGTGCCATCATGTGGAAATATCCTGCCATTGGATTACTGGATGATATCACAAAGCTGTTCTTGTAAACTGAGCCCCTAAAGACAGCATTTAGTCTCCCAATCAGGCCTGAATTTCATTTTTGGGTTACATTGCCAGAAATCCAGCAAATCCGTCCAAGAGCCCTTTAACCAAGCTACATCAGTCAGAACACCAGCACTATTATAACCTTCTCCGATGATGAGAACCACCACCTCTGAAGCTGTTCATCTGCCTTCTGTCACAGCTGGACATAGCCATAAACTCTCATATGTGTTACTGACATGTTCTAATTTTAGAGCATTATGCTTAAAATAATTATTATTATTATTTAACACACAGGCAGGTTCAACATTGTCTCTTAAATACCAAGATAAACACAGTAAATGTATTTTAGAAAAAACAAAGCAGCAAGATACAGTATAAAAGCAAAATCTCAGTCTCTATAGCTAAAAGAGATTCTGTCAAATTCTGTCATACTTGTTGCCCATCAGGTTTCTATACACAAACTATGCACTTAGGTTTCTAGGCACCAATATGGATGTTTTTCTTCTCCCTGAAAAAAGGCAAAGAGTGTTCTAAGCTTCTTCGAGTCTCATACAACATTTCTGTCCGTGGAAGGTATTTGAATTCAATACTGCACTCCTTCCAAACATGACTTTGACATTTCCAAGCCACCAAAACTAAACTGAATAGTAACCTCATAAAGTGGGTAAATGTGGCTCATTTTATCAGCTGAGGGAATAGTGAAAATGCCATACCATCAATTTTGCTCTAGATCAAACTCTCGTCAGTTCCATGCACCCACATCCTCCTATAGTCATCTACATTCACCCCAAAGGAAGTTGTTTCTTATACACATGGGCAGGAAACATTTGTACAAATGCCCCAGGAGAAATTGGGGAACAGGCGATATTTGCTGCTGAAAGCAACATCTCCTCCTCCTCCTCTATTACCTGAAAAATGAGTACTAAAAGAAAGTGAGTGTGGTTGAGCTCTGGTAGCCAATACATTAGACTGAGAGTGACAGCCTTCCAGGTCTATTTTCCCCTCCTTCAAATTCAACTTTCATCCTCTCCTTTAAATTTTATTAAATGGTTTTAATCCTACAGACTAATTGTTTTTAAAAATAGCTTTGTTTATTTTTACTGAAATTTTTGTATGTTTTTAATCTGTTCTGGGTTTAGTATTTTGTAAGCCTCTTTAAGTCCCAATAGTGGGAAATGGTGAAATATAAATTAATAACAACACAACTATGGAAAGGAATGTTATGTTTATACAGAATGCCACAAAGCTGCTTCCAGGATTGGCTAACTACACTAAAAATGTCTACGTCCCTCCGCAACTCTCATTTCAGAGGGTTCCACAAGAGGTTGTTAGGGGTTCTGCGAGATATTGAGATTTTAAAAAAGTATATTTTTAAAAAAATTGGTTGTAGACATAGTAACTTTTAGGCAGGGGTTCTCTGAGACTTGAAAATTGTTTCAAGGGTTCCACCAGGGTAAAAAGGTTGGGAAAGGCTGCCATACACACACTACCTGATTTTTGCAGTCTGAAAACTGCAGTGTAGTTTCTAACCAAACAAGCAAAAACTCCATACTTTTCTTCATCAGTCACATTCACCTCCAAAGTGCTGGAAACAAATATCTCTGTTGCATTGCCATTCAACCTGGGGAGCAATAAGATTTAGGTTAGCAGAATGCAAAATTTTACTATTTTCGAAGGATAATGAAGTCGGAGAACTTCCAGAAAATTTCACTCAGACTTGGACAGAAAAGAAACTTAATGTGGTTCCACCTTATGTGGTTTTACGAAGCACCAAAATGAATGCAAGGGATAAGTAACAAGCAGTCTCATTCCAGTATCTAACCTCTAGAAGAATCTATGTTCTCAAAATATTGTCACTGTTTTAGTTTGTCGGTCTTTTTTTGAAATTTTCTTAAATATGATTTCATATGCACTAGTAGAAATTTGGGGCCTTTCCAAGCCATCTTTGGAAAGTACATGAATTGTGGTTACTTAGGTGTCGTTGGAGATTTTAATCTCTTCTTTTAAGGGGTTTCTATTATGAAGGTATAGATGTACATGCATATTATAGTTCTATTTCGAAACTACTGCTTTAAGAGTCCCCAACCTTTTCGGGACAGTGAGCCTACATGGAATGTTTTAAAAGTACATGTACTGCAGATATTAATATTGCAGGTATTAATACAAAATGGTTGCCATTGGGAGCATGGCTACTTGTCCCACAGTTTTTTTCCTATATGTGTGTTTGTGTGTGCATGCAGATTAGAGCACATATGCATGTGCTCAGAGATGGTGTATACAAAGAGAAGTACGTACTCCCAATCTCAATTACAGCTCTTGAGGGGGGACCAGCCTGGAGCAGAAGGATTTCACTAGGGGGTCGGGAGATTCAGAAGCCTCCTTGTTGGTTAAATTAGGACATGACTGTCATCTCCCCTCCCTGCAGGACTGGGTCTCCAAGGGTCTCTGCTGTTTTCTGCATCTCTTCTCCATCCTTCCCTATGGAAGGGAAAGAGGGTAAAGCAGAGCAATCGTTCTGTTCACCAAAACTGCCTTCCTGGCAAGCAGCAGAACTAGGGACAGAGAAGCTCCCCTCCTTCCCAAGTCTCTTTTGCCTGTCCGTCCTCAACTAACTCTTCAATGTCATGCTGTTAAGCTTACCAGGAACTAGGAAGGAGTTCCTTTCCACTTACATTTTATATCCAAACTTGTTTGGGATCTGAGAGCTCCCTGCAGTGTCACAGCAAAGTGAAGAAGTGCTTGTATCACCATGGTCTAAGTTGCAGACACTAGCCAGGCTGTTCTCCCTGTCCCTCACCCTTGTGCCATCAAAGACATGCACTTTTTTTGAGACACAGCCAGCCATTCACTTTTGGTTCTTTCCACACTCCCCTTCCCTATGGGCTTATGTGCACACTTTCCATTTTGGAAGTATAGAAAACACCACACTTCCTCAACAAAGCTAGCCCCCCTCCCCACTGGAGCAAGTCAATCCTTTTCCTTGGCCTCTATATTTTGTAGTCTTTAATATATCTTACCCTATAGAACTAAAGAGATAATCATCAAGATAAGCCCTTAAAGAAAATCTGCCGTTATCTTCACAATACCTTTAGGGTTTAAGAGGCCCCAACCTTTTTGGGACAGTGAGCCTACTGTCCCGAAACATTACTTTTATTCTGCTTTTGTCTCAAGTGTATACAGCCAAATTAGCCTTCATCTCCATTTTACATAAGCCTTCTTACCAACGTGCAGAAGAAGCATAGGTCTTGTTGTCTAACCAGTGGTTATCTTTTATCCATTGTAGATCAAAGTCACAGTCCATACTGAAGGGCAGCTGTACAGTGCAGTTCAGTGTTAACTGGCTTCCCAAAGCTCTCTCCAAAGTCACGTTGCTAGCGGGGATGAGGAACCTGGGAAACACACTGCAAAGATCTGTTGGAAGGACAAGAAGACATTTTTAATGCAATGAACCAACTTCCAGTTTGCATCCTGCACATCCCTCATGAGCGTTTGCACAGGCTTTGCTAAATTTAGCACAACTAAGGCAACAGAAGTCAAACCACTCTTAGTCCTGTGACACTGCAACCAAGCACAACACCTTTGCCTTGATAAAGCCAATGATCCCTGCTTTTGTCGCCCATGGCTTTGGACAAGGCAGACCTATCTGTGCATATTTTAGCGTATAGCCCTCCATCTCCAAGTCCCCACTTCCATCAGCTGTTTGACTGAAGAAAGCAAAACCAAATTTGAGAGGAATTATAATGGAAGAGGCACAAGGTCTGGATTCCCTGGAAAGTTGTCTTCTGCCACTATAAAAAACATGAGAAAGAAAAGTAGGTGTGAGCAGTATGCAAAGGGATCTTGTAGAACCTTTGAGACTGAGAGAAAGAAGTTGGTAGCATAAGCTTTTGTAGACTTAAGCCTACTTCATCAGATGCATGGAGTGAAATTTCTATTTCTAGGCACTTTACTCCACGCATCTAATGAAGTAGACTTTGTCTACGAAAGCTTATGCTACCACCTTCTAACATACTAACATGGCTATGCCTTTGAAATTTATATGCAGAAGTGTTTAATATGAAACCTGGCATTAATTATTAACTTCTGGAGTTCTACTGGCAATACCCTCATTATTCCCTAGGCCTGTTCAGAGTCCAGCACTGTGCTCTTCCCCCTCAATCTTTCTTGCTGTCAGCTCATCCATCCTGGTGAAATTTAGCCAAACCTGTTACACATTTTCAGAATTCTTTGGTGTTTTTTTTTTTAATTTCTTCCTTCTTATTGTGGAAAATAACTGGGAATTTGGAGTCTAAAGGTATGTAGACTAAGGGTTTTATGATGCAGACCCCATTAAACCATGCTGCATTAAATAGTGGCATATGTCTTTGACAGTTGTCTCTATTTATCCTTTTTGTTCTTTCCTCCAGCTAAAACTCAGGCCTCATTAATTCCCCCCAAGTTCATAAGACAGCCAGGAAATCATTTTGGGATTTTTTTTAATGTGACTATCTTGTCTTAGCCAAGAAAGGAAGGTAGTTCATATATACTTGCAGCTCTGGTGGCAGAGTACAAGACATCTTTGACAAGTTCCTTAAAAATCATGGACACTTTCAAAAACACTACAGTACAAGCTAAGTTGTAAAAAGGAATATTGTAACAGAGAGAGAGAGAGAGAGAGAGAGAGAGAGAGAGTTGTAGGGACAGGCCTTTTAGATGGCACTGTTGGGAGAGACCCATATGCAAAGCTTACTTTTATTTGAAGAAGATATTGCGGGGGTGGGAATCCTTTCAACGTACATAGCCAAACTTTAGCCAAATCAGGATAACATCCAGAGTTTTTAAAAGAAAATGAACATGCATCATCTTAATGGGGGGGGGATTCAATGCTTTTTTTTTTTTTAATAAGAATGCAATTCTATGCATGCCTACTCAGAGGCAAGACACTGTGTTCTGTAGGGTTCAGTCTGAGATAACCCCTTTTCAGCCCAAATGTCTTCCTCAGACCACCATTATAAGGTGGTCCATGTTTCTAACATCACAACAAGGTGCTCCATTATGATGGTCTATTCTAAATTAAATTGCCACACAAGATGAAGTAGAAACAAAGGCATGTATATTTGCTTCAACTGTTTTATTAATCTTTCATTTGCAGCAAATATTTTTAATTTATCTTTTCCCACTTATATTTTTTCTGAGTCTGACAACACAGCTATTTCTAACATGATACACAAGTAATTCTGAAGTGACAGTGAGTGACATATTTGGGGTGGAAATCTGTAACAACAAGAACAGAAGCTGTCAAGCATAACTGTTCTTAATGCATTCATTCATATGGAGCAAGTACAGGATGAGGGCTCCTGGCTTGTCTCAGCCCTCTTCTCAACAGTTTTGGTAACCTCTCCCCACACTTCAAATTCCCTGACTCACTATTACAGTGAAATCTAAAGTATTCTTTCTTTCTTCAGCTGCATCACCACAATAGTCAAAGAGTTCTACAAATGCTTTGTTTGCACTCAATTACATCCATTAGACTGCTACTTCTCTTACAGTTCTGTATGCCCTCCTAGGTACAATATAAATTCAGCAAAGGACTCAAAGAGCCTTACGTAGCTCTCATTTTCTTGAACACATCTTCTCACAGACAGAGGTACATCCACTGATAGAAGTACAGAATCACAATCAGAAGTATGGCCATTGCCAGGAAACAGAAATACAGAGGTACAAATGTAAAGAGAGATGTATGTCCTTTGTAGTTTCCACCCTCCACCCAACACACAAGCTAGAAACGAAAATTATGGGCAACGCTTGGCTATAGCACAAAGCAAGCCATACATACTATGTTTTTGCCTCCTCTTTTTTCTGGGAAGCATTAGTAGAGGAAAATGCCTGATCCAGTATTATCATATTGCACATTTCACCATCACCACAAAAACAACAAAAGAAATGGAATAAGATAAAGTGACAACACAGTGATGGCCTACTGCACAAAACCTTGCAGAGGAGCAAGGAAGCAAACCATGGGAAATCTGCTTCCAGGAGAAGCAAAATCACCACCAGCCAACATATATACAGTAGTTCCAGCTGAAGATACTAGCTGACTGCATATTGAAAATGCACCCTTTAGATCAAGGGAAGGCAATTTGTGGCTTACCAGATGCATTTGGATTGTAGCTCCCATTATCCCTAACCACTGGCAATGCTGGTGACAGCAGATGGGAGTTACAGCCCAACAACTTATGGAGGGTTGCACATTGCTACCATGATCTAGATCACAGAACTTGATAGACTGGCTCAGATCCCCAAGGGCCATCTACTGCCATATCTTTCCTAAAGTGTACGATTAGCATTGCCTGCTCACCTGCCATGTCCAGCTGGACAGTAAAGGAGGCGTTTCTCTGACCATTCAAGTAGAGTGTGCAAGTGTAGTTGCCAGCATCGCTGGTATTTGGATTCTCAAAGGTGAGGTATGCAGCTGTGTTCTGCAGTGTGCTGTGCAGGTGGCCTGAGGGAGTGAAGTGAAGCAGGTGGCAGTCTTTGCTCCACAGGACATCAAAGTCAGAGGCAGACTGAAGGAGCTGCAGGCTCTGGTTATCCAAAGGGCAGAACAAATGATTAACAGGTTCCAGCCGGGTCCAAACAGTACGGTTATAGAAGCGATCCAGGTCCACGCAGGAGAAGTTAGAGGCTGCTGGAAATGAGATGATGATGATTATTATTATTATTATTCATTTATATCCCACCTTTCTTCTGCCAATGGGACCCAAGGCAGCTAACAACCTCTTTAAGACAATACAAGCTAAAAACAGTCCAAAGCAAAAAAAAAAAAAAAAACCATTATAAATATAAAATTTTAAAAAGAATTGAACAATTTATAAGTTAAAAATATTAAAACACCATTAAAAGACCCTTGAAATTTTTTAAAACCACACTGCACAGCCTTACAAGGCCAGCCCTTGTTAATTCATAGAAACCTGGCAGCATAAAAATGTCTTAACCTGCCACCAGAAGGAGAGCAAAGATGGTGCCATCCTGGCCTCTCTGGGGAGGAAGTTCCAAAGTCTGGGAGCAGCCACCGAAAAGGCCCTCTCCCCAGTTCCCACCAAATGAGCCTGAGAAGGTGGTGGGACAGAGAGAAGTTAGAAATAAAGCAGACCAGTCTACAACCTCTTCTTTGGGGTATAATCCTACCATAATTCTAAAGCAAGCAGAGCACAAGCAAAATACAAAGAGTGCAAGTGCTGCAGGGTCCATCTAATGGCAAGACTCAAAACGAAGGCATTCCCCCAAAGAGAAAAAGATACAGAAACTAATATCCAAGTAGACAAGACGATCAGAACTGTAGCATCACCTCTTATTGTCGCTTCAACTTTGTCGCGTTAGTTAAAGGTTAATTGGCTGTGCTACAGATTTCCTACCAGTTCTTAGATCAAGCCAAGAAATAAACGAAGCATCTGACTACATTACAGTGAAGCCGTTACCCCATGGCCTCTCTGTAAACATACGTAAGTAATGCCAGGAAAAGACTATGGGCTTGCTTGCACTGCCGGGGAACCCTGAACCCACCTCGTAGCCACTGTAGATGTTTTTGATCTGCAGCAACCCCATAAACACCACACTGACCGGGGCTTGTCTGATGGGAGATCGGAGTATCCCGCCACACTGTAATCGTAGGCAAACTCACATTGGCATAAAAGGGTGGTCCTACGCTGATCACATGTCCTATAAATTGCATTATTCCCAGCCATACAGCCAGGGCTGCTCTGTTTTTTTCTCTCCCCCACCCCCTGTTCACTTGTTCATGCAAATATACATTGTCCCAGAGTACTGTATTGCTGGATAAGCAGATATATACTTATACAGATATGAGCACAATCGGGGGGGGGGGATGTTAAGCGCCTGCACACTAGCAGAATGGAGCCCCATCCACTGGAAGCCCCACCCCCATGTTCACACCAAAGCCAATCTGCAGCCACCACACAGCCAATAATCTGGGTTTTCCCCTGAAATGGAGAGCAAACTGTAAATCTTTTAGATCCGGATTTTCCTGCAAGACCCCTGATGAAGCTGCGAATCATCACAAACATGTGGCAACTGCACAGTGAATACAAGGTGAGCACAGGGTTGTTTGTTGTTGTTTTTGCTAGCGTAGACAAGTCCTACGAGTTGAAGTAAGCATTATAGAAAAGGAGACAGAAAACTTTCAAACAGACAATGAAATAACAGTACTACAAAGGGGAGAGGATAGTTTCAGTGGTATTTTATATTCAATGGCCATTTATATAGCCAGGGGCTTTCTTGACACAGAGAGGTTCTTTATTGTAACTACAAGCATAACAGTGAGCGTAAATATGCTACTCTACTAAATCTAAGTCCATCATCCATGATCAAAAGTGTTTACTAATGGTATACATACATGCTGTCCTGCTGTATATACATGTTGACCAGGCATACCACTGAAGTATGATGTATCAATGACTTGGATGATGTATCAGCACCACACAATTATAGCAGTGTCATACCACTTTAACTGTCATGGCTCTTTCCTATGCAATTCTGGGATTTGTAGTTTGGAAAGGGGCTTAGGCTAGAAAGTTCTAGTGCTATAGTTCAGGGGAGAGCATTAGAGATTCTACATACCTCAGGCAACTACAAATCCCAGGATTCCACAGGATGGAGTCAAGGCAATTAAAGTAGTATCTAACTGCTGTAATTGTGCACTGTGCATACACCCAAAGTAGCTCTGATAACTACAGTGAGGTGGTTGCAGGTAAACACTCCAAATAAGTACAATTATTTTATTAACATAACTTGTTAACTTTGTATGTGTGAAATCCAGTAGGTTTAAGAGAATGACTGGCTGATTATAAGAACAATGAACTGACCCCAGTAACACAAAAGACACCCAAGCCTATGATCCCATGAATATTTACTAGGAAGTGGGAAGCCCGCTGAGTTCAATGGGGCTTGTATTCAATTTATCCTACCTGCAGCATGTTCCTAGGTATGTTTTATTGATCTTTTTTACACCATCAGAATGCATTCAAAGAGCCATCCACAGATGAGTCTCACCACACAATTTCATTGCATGATTTCTGCCTTCTATCCATATATGATGAATGAAAAACAAACCAGAACAAAAACAAAAAATAAATCACCACCAGCCACCAATGCAAATTTTCAGACCACTGCTAGAGCTAAGAAAAGGCACTTTTTGGCTTACAACTCCCAGAACATCCCTATCCTACAATTCTCTCAAGCCAGCCAATGCACTGCACAACGTGTCCAAGAAGTAAATTTCCGAGCTCTGCTCCTATTATTAGGACTGGGCTGGGTCCCTACTGGCATGTAAATACATTGTCTCAGTTTCCTGGTCAAATACCCCTTGATCTGATCAGGGAGAGGCTGCAAGGAGGAAGTACTGCTCTTTTTGCTTACACTGTACACAAAGGAGGTGTGGATCACACACCCCTTGAAAGCAGGGGCAAACTGAAGGTTTGTTCAAAGACATGTGGAACGCTGATCATGCTGTGGCTGCATTGAGACTGAATCATAGAACTGTAGAGTTGGAAGAGATCACGAGGGCCATCCAGTCCAACCCCTGCCACGCAGGAAATCACGATCAAAGTATCCCTGACAGATGGCCATCCAGCCTCTGTTTAAAGACCTCCAAGGAAGGAGACCCCACCACGCTCTGAGGGAGTGTGTTCCACTGCCAAACAGCTCTTACTGTCAGAACGTTCCTTTTAATGTTGAGGTGGAATCTCTGTTCCTGGAGCTTGCATCCATTGCTCCATGTTCTAGTCTCTAGAGCAGCAGAAAACAAGCTTGCTCCATCCTCAATGTGACACCCCTTCAAATACTTAAACAGGGCTATCATATTGCCCCTTAACCGTCTTTTTTCTAGGCTAAACATACCCACCTCCCTAAGTCTTTCCTCATAAGGCATGGTTTCCAGACCTTTCAACCATTTTAGTTGCCCTTCTCTGGACACACTCCAATTTGTCAATATCCTTTTTTGAATTGTGGTGCCCAGAACTGGACACAGTATTCTAGGTGAGGTCTGACCAAGGCAGAATAGAGCGGCACTATTACTTCCCTTGATCTAGACACTATACTTCGATTGATACAGCCCAAAATCACATTGGCCTTTTTAGCTGCTGCATCACACTGTTGACTCATGTTCAACTTGTGGTCTACTAGGACTCCTAGATCCCTTTCGCACATAGTCTCGTTCAGCCAGGTCTCCCCCATCCTGTATCTATGCATTTCATTTTTCCGCCCTAAGTGCAGTACCTTACATTTCTCCGTATTGAATTTCATTTTGTTAGCTTTGGCCCAGCTCTTCAGTCTATCCAGGGCATCTTGAATTTTGATCCTGTCCTCTAGGGTATTAGCTACTCCTCCTAATTTGGTGTCATCTGCAAATTTGATAAGTATGCCCCTAATTCCCTCATCCAAGTCATTGATAAAGATGTTGAATAGCACTGGGCTCAGGACAGAACCCTGTCACACCCCACTGGTCACATCTTTCCAAGATGAAGAGGAGCCACTGCTTAGCACCCTTTGGGTTCTGCCGGTCAACCAGTTACAAATCCATTGAACAGTTAACTTGTCTAGCCCACATTTTACAAGCTTGTTTGCAAGAATGTCATGGGAAACCTTGTCAAAGGCCTTACTGAAATCAAGGTATGCAATATCCACAGCGTTCCCTTCATCTACCAAGCTGGTAATTTTATCAAAAAAAGAATTCAGGACGTCTCTCAAAAAGTATTAATTCTCAGAAGATCCCTTCTCAAATATTTCAATTTGCAAAGCAAAGGTCAATTTACAAGTGGTGGCAACAGGCCACTACCTGCCTCATCGTTTAATTTAGAGTTCTTACACATAATGTCATTTTATATGATCAGCATACTTTTGCTTCCTATGCCCCTTGCCTAGGCCAGTGATGGGCAACCTTTTGAGCTTGGTGTGTCAAACTTCGCCAAAAAACTGAGCATAACTCGAGTGGTGTGTCACTTAGAGAAAAAACATTATTTTGCGGTATTTACTGTTTAACATAAATGTATACAGCTGCCTCTCCACATTCGCGACTTCAACTATTCGTGGAAAGCCTGCAACCCACACGTTCCCCCCCCCCTTCCCAAGGCACCGACGGGCTTCTCATGAAGCCTATCGCTGCCTTGGCAAGAGGAGGGTAGAAAACCTCCCACCCACACGCTTTCCCCCTCCCTTCTCAAGGCACTGACGGGCTTCCAAGGCTCCCACCTGCTGCCTTCCCCGGCATTTCCGAGGCGGTTCCAGGGCTTCGAAGCCCTGGAGCCCCCTTGGGAAGGCCAAGGGAGGCCGGGCAGAGTCCCTCCTGCCCACCCGCCCGCCTGGCAGCCTGCCCGCCACCTTCCCCGGCCTTTCCGAGGTGGCTCCAGGGCTTCAAAGCCCTGGAGCCCCTCGGGAAGGCCGGGGAGAGGCCGGGCAGGGTCCCTCCCTCCCTCCAGCCTGCTGCCTTCCCTGGCCTTTCCAAGGCAGCCCCGGGGCCTCGAAGCCCCAGAGCCCCCTGGGGAAGGCCGGGAAGAGGCTGGGTACACTCCTGCCCACCCTCCCACCAGTCTGCCGCTTTCCCCAGCCTTTCCATGGCGGCTCCAGGACTTTGAAGTTTCTTATGAAGCCTGTTGCTGCCTTGGGAAGGGGTGGTGGAAAGCCTCCCACCCCCACGCTCGCCACTCATCCCTTCCCAAGGCACCGATGGGCTTCTCATGAAGCCTGTCGCTGCCTTGGCAAGGAGAGGGTAGAAAACCTCCCACCCACATGCTTTCCCCCCTCCCTTCTCAAGGCACCAATGGGCTTCCAAGGCTCCCGCCCGCTGCCTTCCCCGGCATTTCCGAGGTGGCTCTGGGGCTTCGAAGCCCCGGAGCCCCCTCGGGAAAGCCGGGGAGAGAACAGGCAGACTTCCACCTACCCCCCCCAGCCAGCCCACCGCCTTCCCCAGCCTTTCCAAGGCAGCTCCAGGGCTTTGAAGCCCTGGAGCCCCCTCAGGAAGGCCAGGGACAGGCCGGGCAGACTCTTGCCGACCCGCCCGCTGCCTTACCCAGCCTTTCCGAGGGGGCTCCAGGGAAGCAGGAGGCCTCGGGGGTGGTGGTGGCGATCGGGGCTTCGTAGCCCTGCCCGCCACTTTCCTCCCCCCTTGCTAAAGTGATGATCGGGGCTTCGAAGCCCCACCCGCCACTTTAAGGATGGTGGTGAGGTTGTAGGGGGAGGGGAAGGCCTCGCCGCGTGTCACCACAGATGGCTACCCGTGTCAGTGGTGACACACATGTGATAGGTTCGCCATCACTGGCCTAGGTAATGGTTCTGGTATATGAATATCAGATTAGCTAAATTATGGCAAGATCAATCCTGCTGAATAGGTGGCATTCCAATATATTACCTATTCAGTTTTTTAACTTGTAAAAATGCAGTGCAGTGGACTATATCATTTGTGCCAGGAGGATTTTGTGGCTCCAGCTGGCCACAAAATACTCCCTTTTCTAGAATACATGCTGTACCATTTAGTAACTGTGACAGTGAATATTTTCCAGAATAATGTATGAGTGTGTGCCTTTGCTCCCTCAGTCTAGATTTCTACAATCTTCATGGTTAGTTTTTTTGTGAGGTTTTTTTGGGGCTGAAGCCTTCAACTTCACAATCTTCATTATATTAAAATTATATTTATTATATTATATTAAAACATCCCACAGGAGCGGGAGACAGAACCTTCTGCAGCAGGGAAAATACAAAATACAGAAAATACAGAATAATTGGGAAATTGATATGAGAGGAAGAACACTGCTTATAGTGTGTTTACGTATCCCATTTTCCCATCTGGTGAATAGGTTTTAGTATTGACTAGAATATGAGTGACGTGTGATTGACCAGAGCAGTAGAACAGCATGTTTAAAGTATCAGAACAATGATTAAGATTAGGAATTTTTCCTTATTCCTTTTCCCATCCGCCCATGGATACTGGTGCCCACTGGGACTAGCAGAGCATGGCCAGCACAATTAAGCCCAACTAATGTTCCTCTCACACTCTTCCTTTGAAAAAGATTTAAGTACATTAAAACAATGCAATATAACTGCCTAAACTGAAGAATAGTGTATTAACTTCTTTCAGAACGGTTCAGTTCTGCCATACTTGGATGTGTGTTAGAGGGGAAAGATGTGTATCCTCCACCACTCTTTAAACACACCCTACTTCTCCAGCTCTGCAGCCTACGATACTCTTTGAATAAGGAGTTTGGCCTCAGCTTTGAAAAAGATGTTTTGAACAATTAGTAACAGAAGTGGTGTCAGCAGCAAAAAATAAAAATAAAAAAATCTCCATCCATCAGAGACAAAATGCCAAAGGAAATATACAAGAGCCAAATCTTCACCCTCTGGTTAAAAGACTAACAGAGGGCAGCTGGAGGCAGCTCCTGGGATTGTCAGCTTCACAACTATGGGGACACAGTTAAGAGGTCCCTGCCTCTAGTGTCTGTCAAGTTCAACTTGATCCATGGAGAGACTGAGAACAGGTCCACCAAAGCAGACTTCTCAAGGAAAACAATGTTTCAAATAAACTGGTCCCAGATTACTGAGTGCTTTGAAGTAGCCCAGTACTTCAAACTGGGCCAAAAATCAAACCAGTACAATGTTATTGGCACAAAAATCAGTGCAATATATACTGATCTTCTAGCAGCATTTTAAAACAATTGTAGCTTCTGAACCATCTCTACAAGTAGATAATGTAGATGACATAACAGTACTCAAGCCTGCATGCAACCAGTCCAGAAATGTATGTTTTTTTAGAGAAGGATGACGCCCAGGATCTATCTGAGGCTAATAGAAAGCAGTTCTTCTAGGCATCAGCTCCACAACATCTATAGGTAATACCAAATGCAGAAGAATGCAGTTCAGCACCAATGATATATTTTAATTTTGGGAGTAAAGTTACTTAGGACTTTTATCAGATGTGGCAAAAACTGCATCACAGGAACGCTACGAGAACAAAAATGAGTGACATTACCAGACGTCATCCTTCAGCCATTCCAGGGGCATAGCACGGGTGTAAATAATGGGCCCCTTTTTATTGATGGCTTAGTCCATCACTAGAAAAGGGTCGCATTATTCACACCTGCACTACGCCCCTGAAGGACACGGACATCTGGTAATGTTGCCCTTTCTGTTCTTGTAGGTTTCCTGTGACGTGGTTTGGGATGTGGTTTTGTGCCGCATTCCCACGTCTGATAGTCCTTAGTTGCTGGAATAGTCTGGCAATACATTTTCAATCAAGCCCCAACCAGTTTCTGAAACATATCCTCAAGTAACTGTGATTAAGCTCCAGGTAACTAATCAAAGGTACCTTAAGTGAAAAGATACTGGGGATGAGGGAGGAAAAGTTAAGTTTGTATTTTGAAAAATTGTAAGCCGCCCCGATTGCGTTGCAGAGGGGCGGGATAGAAATAAAATTTTATTATTATTATTATTATTATTATTATTTAAAAAATCCATTAATCTTCTGTCCACAATTGTCTTTAGAGAAGGGGTGGGCAAAGTGAAACCCACAGGATGCATGCAGCCCTTGGGACCCTCCAGAAGACCCCAGTCCCACCACCCCAAAAATTAATTTGGGGGCAATTTCAGGTATTTTTTGCCCCCAAATAGGCCAAAGGTACCTTAAATGCAGTGTTTTTCTTCTCCTAACCCTGCAAAGCCCCCACTTTCCCCAAAAGAACAAGGGAATAGCTGAAAATCAGCCAAAATGGCAGCCAGAAGTGACATCACATCACTTCAGGTGTGCTGAAACTCCTGGCATGGCCTGCAGGATGGGCACGGGGTGGGGTGGGGAATGGTCCCTGCCCCCTGTGCAGATCCCCACCCTGATTTTGAAGGTAGATAACTGGTCCTTATTGTCAATTATCAATAATATCAATAGAGAATTGATAATAACCCTAACCCTTACCTTAACCTTAACCCTTACCCAAATGGTTTTGCAAAACAAGCCAACCAAAGAGAAATGGTTTTGATTGCACCTCCCTGACAAAATTATCTATTATATGCAATGCACTTATATGCAATTATACATAAGCAGAACCACGGTGCACTGAACTGGCCACTCTGAACTGGCCACGCTGAAACTTCCCATTCCAACCCTATCATTACATAAAGTCTGGTACCGTAGTTGCTGTCGGTAGTAGAGGCTGGAAGGCAGGGTGGTGGGTGTGCACATCATTTTACAGCAAAATGTCTTTTAAGTCAGTCTTTGGACACTAACAATCCATCTGTTCCCTTCAGGTTTGAGCTTGCAAACATCAGGAAAAAGGGGGAAAGGAAAAAGACCTCTTGTGGCATCCTGAAGATTAACTGATTTATTTCAGCACGAACTTTCACACAGTAACTTTTGCTGAAATAAATTGGTTGACCTTAATGATGCCACACAACTCCTGTTCCCCTCCCCTCACGCTTTTGTACTGAAACAGACTAGAACAACCTTCTCTTTGGAAAAGAAAAAAGAAAAAAGAAAAGAGCATGCATTTTTGTGACACCGTAAGATGATAAACTGGTTTTGCAACTTCACAAAAAGAGAAAAAGAGCCTAGAAAGGAAAATCAATTATTTCCTCTATTGTTTAATTGCCACAATAAATTTAGATTAGTACCTGCTGTACAAAATGCTTCCTTGTAAAGAATTCCCATGTTTACACCAATATTAAAGCACAGCACAAGTGGCCTTGTGGCATTTTCTCTGGTGGTCCCATAGCTGGGCATAGTCCATGTAGGTGCTGCACAAATGGATGCCTAGCACAGAGTAATTCCCAGATGGGCAACTTGTGGTTTTACAGGTGGGTGGCAATGCATCTTCTCCCAGCTTGAGCCAATGTAACTAATGGCAAGGGATAACAGAAGTGGCCATGCAATTACAACTCAAGGGTCACAAGTTGCCTGCCCATGATTGCACTTTCTCTGCATAAAGAATTAAAACACAATTTGATCCTGATATCCAGCATTGGACTGTACGGAAAGTACAAACCATAGAAATGCAGGCTGAAATCTTTTTTAAAAACCAATCTCTATGGCTTGTCTCAAATAAGGTAAAGAAGAGAGGAAATGATGCTGCCTGATGGAGAGTAAGAAGCACCCAACCCTCTTTAAAACAGGGTGGGAATGATAAGACCCTCCAGATGTTGCTAGGCTGAGCTCTTCACTGGCTATGCTGGCTATGGATACTAGGATCTGCAGTCCAACATCATCTGGAAGGCCAAATGATTCCCACTGCAGCCTTCTTTTAGTGCTAGTTCATGGTTTGGCATCATGTCTGAACCAGACCAATAGTGCAACCTGTAAGTTGTCTGAACTTAAAGGGCACATGCCTCTAGGCCTAAGCACTGATAAAACAAGGGCAAATTGGAATGACTTTTTCCCCCAGATGATTCATACCAATATGTGCCTCTTAGCTGATAAACATAATAGAATAAAGAGAATCAAAACTGATTCAGTATTTTTGTTTAAAGTGAATGTGTGCATTATAAAATCCCAGCTGTCATTAACAGGGGGGAAAAACTCACTACAAGTCACCCCCCACCCATATCCACAGAACCAATATCCACAGATTCAGTTATCCATGGCTGAAACACATCATAGAGTTGTACTGGAAAATGCCTGGAGAGGTGTCATCTCTAGGAATCACTAGGTCCTCCAATTCAACTCTATGGTATGTTTGTACCTTTATTTTAATAGGGTTTGTATTATCTGTGGTTTCACTTATACATGGTAAGTCCAGGAATGTATCCTCTGAGGATACAGGGGGTGACTTGTATATGCTGCATATGAAGATATGAGAGCAATCATGAAGTAACACAAAGGCTAATATTTGAAACTTATACAGCAGGCCCTTGGTATCCACTACGGTTTGGTTCCAGGACCCCTTTGGATACCAAAATCCATGGATGCTCAAGTCCCATTATGTGCAATGAAGTAGTAAAATGGTGCCTCTCAGTTAAAATGGCAAAATCAAGGCTTGTTTTTTCAATTTTGGGGTGGTGGTGGTGTAATTTTCAAGCTATGGATGGTGGATGCATAATCCATGGATATGAAGGGCCAACGGTACTTAACAGACAATTAGGGATTTTCCAGATGATCAACTTGTAAGTGGCTGCTGTTCATTACTATGAAACATATCTAGTTCAGGTACTTTCACTCAAGGTTTCTTTTGGGGGCGATATCACACTTTTGCCACTGCAGGTATGCCTCATTCAATGAACTGGACATGTTCCTAGGCTCAATTTCTTTAACAGAAAATTTGGTACTTGGGCAAAGGAGGCAATGCATTATATTACTCATTAGTAATGCATTACTAATATGTTGTCTTCAAACTGTTTATAAAAAATACTGTAAAAATGCAAAATACAGTCGGACCCCCGTATCCATGGTGGTTTGGTTCCCAAACTTACTGTGGATACCAGAAACCACAGATAACAGCAAACCCTATTAAAATAAAGGACTTCAGGTTAAAACATACCATAGAGCTGCACTGGGGAATTCAGAAGATCCCTAGAGAAGATGCATCTCTAGGCATTTTCCAGTGCAACTCTATGGTACGTGTCCCCTACTTTTGTGTCCTGTGGATAACTGAAACCATAGATATTGGTTCCGCAGATATGGGGGTCTGGCTGTACTCAAAATTTACCCAATATTATTCCAAAAATAGTAATACTGTATTGCACAAAAAGAAAACAAGAAAGCCTGAACATTGTTACCTCCTCAATACTCTCCAAAATAATCCATTACAGATTATGTAACATGATACTACTTGTATCACGTTACTTGCATGTTTTGATGGACATTTGCTTGACTGGTATTCAAGACAGCACTAGCAACAAGCCCAATTTCTTTGTTTTAAAGCTGCAAGTGTTCTAAATTATTTAAAGAACTGCAGTCTATGCATTTCAAGTTGGAATGCTTCATCAAGGACAACCTGTATCATTTTTTTTTATTCTAAAGAAATGTTCTCTTCTCTAACAGACTTTTGAGCAAAGTTTCATCCACACGCCCATGAATTCACCATCCTGTGAACTTGTACTGTTTTATGTAGGTGTCCCCCTCCACCCACTGTGGAATTACACCAGTAGACTATTTACCCAAATGCTAATTTAAAACAGCTTGAAAGACAATTACACTGACACAGAGCTAACCATTTTAGTACTTTTTATTTTAAAATATTTCATTCTATAGTTCTTTATTGGTTGTGCATTTTTCCACCTCTACAAACCCTAAGAGCAGCATTCATCCATCCCAGTTTTTATAAGTGAACATCTGCATAGCTATTCCTTTGAGGCAAAGGATCCCACTGACACTTCCATCAAACCATTATGGAAGGACATGATACTGTAGTAGTCATGGTGTGGAACTTCAATTTTTAAAAAATGTATAAAGGAAGTATGAGATTGATCCATTGCAACAACAACTGAATAAGGCTCTTTGAGGTAAAACTCAAAAGATTATTTCTTGGTTCAACAGACAAAAATGTTACTGTATTGACATTGTCAATACTTTTCCCAGAGTCACAGCAAATGCACAAAAATCCAGTATAACTGAGAGGGGCACAGAGAGATAAGACTTATCTCAGCTTCCGACTGGCCTATAAGTTTGACATTCCTGGCCTACGTTGTGGACACTGTAGCTTGGGTATGCTGATATCCTAGGCCTTTGAGAAGCAGCCTGTGATTACAGAAGCAAGCACTGCACACAAAAATCTTTGAACTGAGCTAAGTGGAAAATTACATTTTCCTTGATAAGCCATATCTTATTCCTATGAGAAAGAAAATGAAATCAGCCATTGTTTGAAAAGGTCTGGCCGTGACAGCATCAAACCTTGTACTCTCTGGACAACAGGTACAGAACTTACTGCATTACTCACCATGGATACCCAGAGGTGCTCTCCTAAGAAACAGCCCATAGCTCAGAAAAACAAAAACCACAAAACTGCTAAAATGGAGCGCTTCATATTATCTTATGTTAAAGTTTCAAGTAAGCAATAAAAAAAAAAAATGTACCCTAACAGGGATATAAATACAGACAGCCCTCCATATCCATAGATTCTGCATCCACGGACTCAAATATCTATGGCTTGAAAATATCCCTCCCCCTCCCCCCCCAAAAAAAATCCAAAAAGCAAACCTTTATTTTGCTACTATGTAAGGGACACCATTTTACTGTGCCATTGTATATAATGGGAATTGAGTATTCTGGTATCCACAGGGGTCCTGGAACCAAACTCTGGCAGATACCAAGGGTCCACTGTATAAAGAATTTCACAACCACACAAGCCTGATACGTAATCAATATATACAGAATTACAATATATAATTTATTTTCAGCAATACATTCAGCAGCAGAGTAAAGGGCCAGTATAGAATGGTCATAGAGTCATGGTCAAAACTTTAGTGCATGGTCATGTGCCCTTGCCCATGGACATATTTGGCTCATACCAGTGAAAACTAAGCTTTTTAAAATCCCCGCTAAGAGCAATAGCAGCACATACACTGTTCAGGGGAACATGTTTTATTTTCACTAAATTGCATACCCTGTCCACAAGAAAAGTGTTTAGTACAGCATAAGATGGTATATAGGTGAGTCTCAATTTATATTACCCCTGTTTACAACACTTCTCCAGAAATAAATAGTTCAGTCTTACCCAGTGTGTATACTCTCCCACCACACCTGTGTAGTTGAGTGAGGCAGGCAAGCTGAGAGAATGAACAGGGTGAGGTGATTTGGAGTTCTGACATAAAAATAACCTGACTAGACTGGGCTTCTTTTACCTGCCTAGGTTAGGGAACAGAGAAGGTGAGAAAGCAATTATAGCTTCTTCTATATTACTCTTCATAGATATATATCCTAGGACTGATCACAAAAACACACAATTTTTAAAAATACAACAAGACAAAATATTCACCACAAGCTGCTTTCCAAATTAACCAGAATTCAAACAGCAATATGGATGACTCAGTTACAGTGGCTACCACGTGACAAACTGTTTACTCTCTACAGATTGGCAGCAGACACACTGGAAACAGGTGTCAGTAGTATCTGACAAGATGATAAAGCCAATGCTATATATTATACTACTGATTATAAATGAGAGCTAGCAAAAATAGGTTTTGCTTTTCTTCATTGCCACACAATTCAGACAACTGCCTTTGTAGCCACCCTGGACTGAGCTTATCATTGGCCACAGTACAACTAACACCATCTACTTCATACATAAAGCAGAGACAGTAGAAAATGCAAAAGGAAGAAAAGTGGAGCACGCTTTGGTTTCCTGTGCATAGCCACCCTTTCATGCCCAGTGACTGAACCAAAAAGAAAAAGCCTAGATCTGTGGCTAGGTTATAAATATAGGCAAAAGACTGGAAGATATTTGGGGTCTCTCTCAAGGATCAGGACTTTAGTATATAAGAACGCCCCCCCCCCATGACAAAAAACATGGGAAGAGTTTTCCTTGTTCCTCCTGTTCCCTTTGGTGACAATATTATGCACTAATGCAGTGGCCTGGGGGGAACAGTACATCCTTAAAAATCAGCTCACATCATCAGGTCTAACTGTGGGAATTCCACCTAATTTTACTGAGGTGGGCTGCTAATAGCTTCAAGTAGTGCATGGAGACTATTTTGTAACTAAAAAGCCATCTCTGTAGCATCAAAGGTATATGATCCTAATATGTGGATAGTGCAATAAGTCTTTGCTGCTACTTATGTACTGTACTTTATAAGTCACACCAAAACAAAAGGCTCAGAAAGTCTTTTTTTTTTTTAAGTATTTTACAGTGATACATGTAACACCCCAAGGGAACCTTTGCTTGCTTCCTAACCTTATAGCTCAAGCTTTTTATACTCTTAATTTTACAGGTTTAAAAAACAAGAACAAAAGAGGGCAATAGAAGTGTTGGTTCCATCTTTGGGTGACCCAGCATTTCAGTCTTTCATTGCATGTTGTGTTTGGTCCATCAATGGCCAACTATGGCACAGACAGTACAGACAGGAAGGGTCTGTGCAGTTCTGGATTTTTTTTAAAAAACTGAGGAGCTATAGCACTGCCAGCCTCTTCAGCACTGCACCAATGCCTGCTTTGGAGGTCAATAGACAGAGGCGAAACTGCCAGTCTACAGGAATGAGGGTTTGCTTGGGTATTATAATGCATACTAAAGTGGTACCATCACATTCTGCGGCACATGTACACGCACACAGGCATGCAAAGACAGGCCACCACTTATTTATTCTTTTTAAATATTTATAATTCATCTTTCCAAGCTTACAATAAGATGTCCTATAAAATGAAAAGGAATACAATAAATTAAAAACTGAAAATAAACCAAGAGCATAACAGATAGAAACGTAGTTGGTCAGCGACAAATTTAGGGATGCAGTAGGTCTATTATTAATGTTGCTCTATAAGCCACCACCACCCCAAGTGACAGTAAACTTCCTGCACTCTGAGCACCCAGGAGAGTCAGTTCTATGCCTATGCCACAATGTTCCATCTTCCGGTGTTTCTGGCATGTAAGCCTTACACAGGCCAGATGACAGAGTGAAACTGGGCTGGACAGATCAGAGGAATGCTGGATGCATTTCTGGCCACCTTCTAGAGCTCCATACAGCCCTAGGACCAACAATATGGAAGAGACAAGAAGAAAGATGGCCTTCTTGAGCTGACTAAGGTGGACTCCTAAAAGGCCTCAAAGGACAGAACTCAGCTATATCAAACATCAATGAACAAATGTAAATTCTGCAGGAAGCTCACAATGTCTGTCGGCGTAGATCAGATTTTTAAATGTCTTCAAGAATATGTGGAGTGATAAATGTGTAGTTTATACTATACACACACACACACACACACACACTTCACTGACCAAAGTACAGCAGAAAAATGATTTTCAAATAAAAACGAGACCAAGGAAAGACGAATATTCCAAGCTGTTAGAAACAAGATTAGAATTAAAGCTATCAGAGCAAAGCTTTAAATATTCTCTCAAAATACAAATCTTGTCTTAGAATAAAGGATATTCTTTCCAAAGAGAGACATCCACCATCCCGATATGGGGACAGGCCACTGGGTCAAACAACAGGCTCTGCAAAGGAGGCCTGAACAAAGGACACAACAGAAGGAAAAACAGGAATTTAGACTGTGTGCCTTTAATGGTAAGCACCACAAGTCTGTGTTATAAAACGCACGTATACACCAATACATGGGGCCCTTTTTAGAAGTCTCACCTTGCGATGCTGCTGTCCCTTCTTGTTCACTCCCTGTAGCAAAGCAGAAAGCCAAGAGCATAGATGGCACAGGCAGAAGAAAAAGGAATTTCACAGTCATTTTAGTCTATTTCATGAGCAGCACCCTGCAAACTGGAAAAAGAACAGGAAAAAGTATTTACCTTTCTGGACTTCCCTCTCCAGATTCAGGCAGCCAACTTCAAAGCCTGAGACTGACCGTATGTCCTTGCTTTGTACTTCCTTATTGTAGCCATATTAAACACATGACTGTCCAACAGACCTGCTTTGCCAGTTAGTATCTGCCCCGCTTTTGCTTATTCTGTGTCATCTTTTAATCACTTGTTCCCTTCTCCACCTCCAATCACAATCCAGCAGGTCTGCATTAGGGAGAGCTTATCTTTGCTCCTCCCATCTTTCCACCTTCACACAGTGGAGAAATGAAACCTGGACACTTAAACACACTCACAAAAACACACACCCACACATCAAAACCCACCCAACCTGTTGGCACACAAAAGCGGATCAGGAGTTTGCTCAGTGAATTGCTGGGAGGCAAGGTTGCTCAAGAGCTCTCTGGCATTAAGCCACCCAGCTATGCTGGACTCCGGCAAAGGCTGTTCTGAAAATGCTACCATGAGTAAACAAGAATGCACAGGTGTGCATATGTGCCTTCAAGTCACCTGTCAACTTATGGCAACCCTATGAATTTCAGAGTTTTCTTAGGCAAGGAATACTCAGAGGTGGTTTTGCCAGCTCCTTCCTCTGAAACATAGCCTACAACACCTGGTATTCATTGGTGGTCTCCCATCCAAGTACTGTACTAACGGGAGCTGACCTTGCTTAGCTTCCAAGATCAGATGGGATCTGATGCCTCTAAGGTATTTAGGCAAGAATGCACATATCCCAGGATAAACAAGGAAAATACACCAAGAATATATGTTTTCATGTAAGGAGAAAATGT
The DNA here is from genome assembly GCA_030847615.1 of Gambelia wislizenii. NCBI lineage: Eukaryota > Metazoa > Chordata > Lepidosauria > Squamata > Crotaphytidae > Gambelia > Gambelia wislizenii. Next base: position 346,117,606 of record JAUMIR010000001.1, read on the forward strand.
GAAATTACAAGACTAAACTTCAATAACCTCCACACCAGTGGTTCTCAAACTCTGGTTCTCCAGATGTTTGGATCTTCAACTCCAAAAATTCCTGAGCATTGGCCACACTGGCTGGGATTTCTGGGAAATGAAGTCCTAAACAAACTACTGCTCTATACCACCTGCTATAAGCAGTTTTACTGAATCTAAGAGCAATACTATAAGTAGAATTATTTTTTCCTTTGTAACTTTTAAATAGTGTGCACATTCTTCCCTTTTGCAAATACCGTAAAATACAAACAGTGTGAGATGCAACCATGATTACTATGAAGGGATGATGAGCAGCTAACGTGTGGGAGAAAATCCACAGATTACCTGATTAAAATTGCCTCGCCATATATGCATGAAAGGCATTTAGCACTCCTTATGAATGGCAGTGTATTGATGGAATCCCTGATCTATGTGAAATACTCAACCAGGAAGTCAGTGAAGGCTCCTGGGACATTTTGACTCCTGAAACTAAAAATCCAAACAACAAACTTGTTGTGGCCAACATAATAAAAAAGCTAAACATCTAGAAATTTGCTGTTGTTAATGACACCCCAAACACATCACTTCAGACAGGTCACCTTGCCTTGCTTAATGGTAGGACTGACCCTGCATAGAACTCCTCTGCTTCCAAGCAGGAGAAGACTTATAAAGCAGGCACTCACTACAAGGTTTCCAGCCATTGCATTTCCTGTTTTCTCCTTTGTCCCTTTGTTTTGTTGCCCTTTGCTGTGTTTGGGAGATGGAGATGCAGTAACAAATTATATCACACCATGATCTGTATGAGGCAAAGCACTGCCTCCCTCTACATATGTGCTTCAGCGCTCTTGGAAGATTCTCTGAACTACTGGCCCTGACACCTAACATTTTTTTAAGTGTTAACTCTAACTTAAAGCACTTTCAATATGCAAAACACTTTATATCATTTACTGAGTTAATGAATACCAATTTTAATCTGTGGCCATAACCATACAATGAGGCCACTCAAAGAGGTCTCCTGATTTTCCTGATGTGAGGATGATTCTGCAAAGTGGCACCATGGTACTCTACCCTCCACATATCTGACAATTGCAAGACCCCACACAGAGCATCTACTCTGTCCTATGTTGACACATCAACACAATATTCAGAACATTTTACTGCACAGATGTAACACAACAGAGATCACAACACGCCTTGTGCACTCTACCCCATTTCTGCATTGCACAGAAGACAATCAGCACAAGAGCAGGTGCTTACTCTTAATACCATTTTTTTTCAATCAGTGTAAGTATGGAATAAAGAGTTATTCAGTGTAATTATCAGACTGATCTGAATGACAACCCAGTGATAAAGGACATGCCTTAAATTCATAAGATCTCAAGCTCAACCTCCAGTATTTCCAATAGCAAAAGGGTTCAGGTTGGGAGAGAACCTTTAACCTTAGACTAACTGAAGAGCCATATCCAACTGAGAGTATGCTATTGGGTCTGGAATGGTGTTGCTTGGCTAACTCCTGTGAAAGCATTGGAACCAGGGTTTGTTGCAGGTGGTATATTTTCAAGGTCCAACCAGTCTTTGTTGTTTGTGGAACACAAAGCCAGTCTTCCAGATCCCACTAGTCAACAAGTTGGGTTTTGACCTGGACCAGCAAGAACACTCAGGGAGGGAGACTGCATCACAGCAACTACCTTAAGCTACCTGGAGTGGATTTTTAGGGAACAGTTTGCTTTCTAGTTCTGAATGGCATCTGCAAGGGTTTCTTCCCCTCTCTGGCAATACTGCAGACTTGACAAGTGGACTAAGGGTGGGGTAGTGCTGACTGCACCATTTTCATTGTCTGCATCTCTCTTCCCCCCCTCCTCCCTTCTATTTTATTTATTTATTTATTTATACCCCGCTCTTCAGCCTCAAGGCTATCAGAGCGGCTTACAAATTGTTTTAAGCAATAGCTATTTACACATCTATACTGCATTAAGCAGTTTCCAATGTGTGTTAGCTAATTGCCCCCACAAGCTGGGTACTCATTTTACCGACCTACGAAAGGATGGAAGGCTGAGTGAACCTTGGAGCCAGCTGGAATCGAACTTGCAACGTGATGACTTGCAGGACTGGCATTTAACCACTGCGCCACCAGAGCTCCCTCTATCTCTCATCTCTCTCTTGTGCCCTTTTTGTTTCCTTCCCTCTCCATGTACAAAAATGCTTTCTTCACACATTCTCTTTTGCTACCTTCCCCACCACTATCCTGGAACTGCTCCCAGTCAACTAACTCCAGCTTCTTTTTTGGTTTTGAACCCCAGGACATTAGCTTTGTAAATTGACTGCCTGCCTGCAGAGGCTCCTTTGCAATCATTTTCCATTCCTCACTCCTGCTTGTAACTTGCTTCTCCCATCACTACTACTACCACCACCACCCCCTTTCCCTACAAGGAAGGGGAAAAAATGGGGATGTACAAAATGACAATAAACAGAAAACACCAGATTATGAAGAAGAGCTGCAGGGAAGGAAGAAAAGTCTGAAGTTAATTTCTTTGAGATAATGGAGGAAAGGATTGTGTTGCCTATCATTTTTTTCTAAACCATGGTTTTGAAAACAGGTGTTTGTCATGCTATCCCACAGGGAGTAGAGGGCAATATTTAATTTTTTGAAAGTCTGGTAAGGGACTCAAGCTTGCCAGGAGGGATGCCATTTGCATTAATCCTTAATTTTGTGGGAGGGCAGGCTTACCCCTTGCTGGGTGGAAAAAGAAAGAATGCTGCAAATGTTTTGAAGCACACTTACCATATCCTTGGAGACTAAAAAGAAATAATTGGAAGCTACTAAACCTTGACAAAATTTATGAAAGGCTGTATATTAAAAAAATGTATTTATGATATATGTTAAAAATGCTATATGTTAAAAAAATCAAACCAGCCTAAATCCTTCACTTAAATAACCCAAACTCACCAAATAAGGAAAAATGAATCTGTTACCTGTACAAAGTATGTAAGTAAAGCATAAGCACCCATACTTGCTTCTTCCACATAATTTATTCTCCCAGTCACAGTGAAGGGCAAAGAGCTAAAGCAGGATGCTGACTTTTCATCTCCCTATTCATCAGGGAATTTTACTCAGCTACTTCTCTGACTTCTGAGATATTCTCATGAATGACCCACATATGGTTGAGCCTGTCTTAAATGACATTAACATGTGTTATACATGTTTTTTTTTTTTAATCCAAAGCTGAGATTCTCATTGTATAGGCAGGCAAACACCTTTTTATCTTCCCAGGCCTTGATTGAAAGTCTGAGTCTATTTTATCTATGACAGAGGTTTTTACCCTGCTTTTAATGTACAAGTTGAGTATCCCTTATCTGGAATTCTGAAATCCAAAATTGTCCACATGGATAACTGAGATAGTGACACCTTGGTTTTCTGTTGGTTCAGTGTACACAAAGTTTGTTTCATGCACAAAACTATTAAAAATATTGTGTACGAAATTACCTTCAGGTGATGTGTATAAAGTATATATGAAACATAAATGAATTTCGTGTATAGATTTGGGTCCCATCTCCAAGATATCTCACTATGTATATGCAACTATTCCAAAATAAAAAAAAAAATCCAAATTACAGAACACTTCTAGTCCCAAGCATTTCAGATATTTCAGATAAGGGATACTCAGCTTGCATTAGCCTGTTGTATCATCTTTCCTCTTAATAATGATTTGAATATTTCCATACTTATGGAAGAGAACCAATTACCAAAGAATTCAAGAACAAGGACTGTGAGAGGTGGGGAGAGACTGCCAACCAAATAGGAGGGGGAATAGAATGAAGTGGCTAGAAAGGGAGGAGACACAGATATATAAAGTGTATGGAAAACCATCGTATTGTCTGGATAGGTCTCCTCCTGGTTCATACCTAGGACCCTTTCACACTACATAGTTAAAACATTATGATTCCACTTGGTCAGAGTCTATACTGGGGGTAAAAATCCAGATGAAATTCAAACTACTTTGGCCTGGAGCTGCACTGCACGAAATTCAGACTACTCTGACCTGGATTTAAGTGCCACACCTTACCTGACCAAATCCCGAATTTGCATCGCTTGTCACCACAATAATTCATTTGGATTTTTACTGCCAGTGAAGCTGTGGGTTTGGTGCCAGTGCCTAGCCAGGCACCTCCATAGAAACTGCTGCCACTGGCATGGGCCAGAAAGGCAACAGGGCTCTCTGCCTTCCTGGCACACAATCGCCTGCTCTGAGGTCAGAAAGAGCAGCCAGCCCTGACATCGTAAGATTGGCTTTTCATTCTGACCTCAGAGAGAGTGACTATGTAGCAGGACTCTACCTACCCCGTGTAGAGTTGCTCTCTCTGAAGTCAGAAGTAGCGGCCAGCCCCACCATTGCACTGGGAAGACAGAGCCCTGGCGCACAGTTGCTCTGTCTGAGGTCAGAATGTCTGGCCAGCCTCACGATAGGGGGGCTGGCGACTCCTTCTGGCCTCAGAGCAGGTGACTGTGTGCTTGGAAGGCAGAGCCCTGGCATGTAGTCACTCTCTTTCACGTCAGAACAATGGTGGGGCTGGCCACTCCTTCTGACCTCAGAGCAGGTGATTGTGTGCCAGGAAGGCACAGCCCTGGTGCATAGTCACCTTCTATGAGGTCAGAACAAACGGCCAGCCTCATGATGGTGGGGCTATCCGCTCCTTCTGACCTCAGAGCAGGTGACTGTGCACCAGGAAGGCAAAACTCTGGTGCTTGTTGCTCTCTCTGAGATCAGAGTGAGCGGCCAGCCTCACAGTGGCGCTCCTTCCAACCTCAGAGCAGGAGACTGTGCACCAAAACTATGAATTTTTAAAAAGTGGATTATGGTGGTATACCCCAAGTTTGGTATGGATAGAGCCATATGGTGTGTGGCCTTATTGGGCCAGATTCAGGAGACGTTCAAGTTTTTTCAATAGTGCAGACAAGCCCTTTAAGTGCCATTTTTCTCCCATGGAATCCTGGGATCTGCAGTTTAGGAAGTGGTATTTAGAATTCTTAGCCAGAGAATTCCTCTAATACCTCCTTAAATGGAAAATTTCAGGATTCCACAAGATGAAACCATGGTAGTTAGAGTGGAATCACAGTGCTATAATTGTTTAGCGTGAAAGACCATTAAAAGCCATTTCTAAATGTCTCCAGAGATGAGACTGAGAGATGTCTAGAAATCACTGAAGAAATTCAATAAAGCAGTTAGGATTGGACACAACTATGTTCACTCTACTTTCCTTACAAACAACAGCAACTGGAAGGGCAAACACAGGCCAATAAGGACTAAGCATGGTCAGCGAAATGCAATATTAACGGGGGGAGGGGGGAGATTAAATGAAATGCTGAAACCCTGAACAGAAGCACTTAATACTGTGATGGTGTGACCCACTGCCCCATTTGTAGGTTTCTAATATGCTTTACAGTGCAATGTGATCTATATTTACTCCAAGGTAAGTCTTATACAGGATTGAAACCTTAACTTGTAAACTGTTCTGAGAACCCAGTTATAAAGTGCACTAAAGTTATAAATGTGCACTAAAGATCAAGCTTAATTTTAAAACCTTGTCATTTTTAACTATGACTGTTGGTGGCCACAGTCAAACCTTTTTAAATGGTCTAAGATTTGTAGGGTGAACCTTTGTTAATTCTGATCAAATATTGGATATTTTATGTGAATGGCTCTAACCCCAGTAAACTGTTAGGGTGGAGAAGGCAAATATATCTTATTGTAATTTAGGGATTATGACATAAATGTTTTGTAATGTATATATAATGCCTTCACAAAATCTGCTTCTTTAAGAAATAACAAAATCTTTCTGTCTGTTCTGCCCCTCACTACAGCACTGACATTAATGGGCAATAGCATATGCAAGCCCATGAGAAATTCAGAACATTTCAGACATTGTCAGGTGTACATAGCTCATGAAGTTATGATTTTAGCTCAGTTTTTTTGTTCCCACAAATACAGATTTAATTTCCCTGGGCTCAAGAAGTTAGGGAGGTCACAACCTTACCAAGAGACTTCTCTTTTACGCATGTTTTCATTCATTTAGACCAGCTACACAGAAACCTGTTGCCCTAGAAACCAAACCACACAATTTCAGTCGTTTCCTCAGTGATCAATCACCTTCCAACATTTCCATTTCATTCCAATTATTCACTGTGCAACTAATAAACTGAAACCCAGTTTTTAAAGGAGAGATTCTCCGTAAAATGTCAGCTATCGAATACGATCTCCTAATAATGACCATCTGCTTTAGCAATTTCTTGAACTCAGGAGCAGTAATTATAAAACACAGAGGCCAATCCAGCTAAAGTTAAGCATTTCTATGGCTTATTTGTTTCTGTAAGGAATCATGGTATAATCTTTAATTTGAACTCTGAGAAATCTATAGTGCAATTCTATACATTGTTTACTTAAAGGTACTAAGTACTTTAGAATAAGTCCTTTAGCTATAAAGAAACAACCTTTAAAACAGTTTTAATCTGTTTTACCTATTTTTTTTTTACATTGTTTGATCACGTTACCCCACTTTTGATCTCTCTTCATTGGTTACCCATTCCTTCTAGGATTCAGTATAAACTTCTTTAAATGTTCAAAGCCCTACACAAGCTAGCTCCCCCCTATATTTCAACCCTTATTTCTTTTTACCTGCCTGCTCAAAATCTGCATTCTAGGAATTCTCGGCTTCTCACCCAACCAAGGGTTTCTTCTTCCTTTGCTTGGCTTCACTCACTGTCCCATACTCTTGGAAATCCCCCCCCCCAAAAAAAACATTTGTGGACTGCTCCATCCCTTGTTTTCTTTAAATCTAAACTTTTTTGTTTTCCAAAGCTTTTGGAATTTTAGTTTGATATTATTTTATGATCTTGCATATTTTGATTACATGTATCAGTCAGTTTCCTTTATATTATATTGTATTTTTTGAATTTTATTTGGATAATTTGTTCTGCAATTGTACTGTATAGTTTTATACTATATTATTCCTTTCTTTCTGTATGTGTATACATGTATATTAGATTTGTGGTTGTTTTATTGTAAAGTGCCATGTACATTGATAGTGCACTATTAAATAAACTACAATAATGATAAACACTTTCAATAAATAAGGAAATATGACCCATTGGGTTCAACAAAGCTTATTTTCAGGGAAGTATGCATAGGGCAACAGCCCAAACAAGGTGTTGAAAATAAGCCTCATGGGAAAGGATGGGGATGGCTTAAAAGTCAGAATGTACAGCATCAGGCCATGTCTTTTTGTTAGGCAAGTCTATTCTTTCCTTAGGAACCCCAAGCCCCATTCAAGCAAAGATTGTCTGGACAGACTCCTCCTTCAGTGCAGAATAAGGTGGGACTGACCAAGGTCTGGAATGAACCAAATGGGTGTCTTTAAAAAAAAAGTTGTCCCTCTGTATCCATGGATTTGGTATCCACTGATTTAAGTATTTAAGGCTTGAAAATATTCTCTAAAAAATAATAATCCAAAAAGCAAACCTTGATTTTGCCATCTTAAATAAAGGACACCATTTTGCTATGACACTGTATATAATGGGACTTGAATATTCACGGATTCTGGTATCCACCGGGGTCCTGGAACCAAACCCAAGCGAATATGAAGGACAACTGTACACATTATAAGGGCCTTAGAGCAAGAAACCAGTTTTAAGCTTCAGTGAAGGGCCTGATCCCAGTACTATGACGGTCTGTTTCAATCTTGCTTTGGGGAACAAGAGGCCAGATCCACACTCCACAAATAACCCATTTTGAAACGGGATCATTGACCATGGCTCCTTCCTAAGGAATCCTGAGCTTTGCCTCGTTTTACATGGCCTTTATTTAGCCTTCTCTGCTAAAGAGTGCTGGCCTTTGACCAAACTACAAATCCCAGATTTCCATAGGAAGGAGCCACAGAGTTTCCAACTGGATTACAGTATTTGTGTCGTGTGTAGATTTGGCCTTAATAAAGAACGCGAAGCTCCTAGTGATTCCGAAGTTACAATGTTGCCTCTGGCCCGCTGGAACAACCCTGTGGATCAGAGGTACCTCTAAGCAACCCAATAAAAAGGGGCCCGCCTGGCTCCCGGCTTCCCGGGCGGGCGGGCGGGCGGGCGGGCAGACCAGTCAGCGCGCGCTCTTCCCACGAGCGGGAAGAAACGCAGTACCAACCTCCCGGGTTCAAGACGACGCCTCTAGTCGCAGCCTCTCACGCGAGGCCATCATTGCTTTTTTTGGGTTGCTGAGGCGACTGGGAGGCGCCCTCATAATCTTTCCCCGTTGCCTTGGGAACCTCCTACACTTACCTCAGCACAGGTAGCCCCCCCCCCCAGGCTCCTTGCTCGCACCTTTCGCCCCCGTTTCCCGCTGGGTAATGTAGTGCCCGGGGAAAGGCAGCAGCTGAGACTCTTGGCGAGAAAAGACTACGTCTCCCAGCATGCGCCGCACCGGTGGCTTTGCCTTGCGGTCGTTCACACACCTGAGCAGTTGGGTGTGGTTTCTCTTTTTCTTTATTTAATTGGAGTACAGGTGGGAAGAGGTCGCCCCAATAACGCAGCAATCCCTAGCTTGTTGCAACTCCGCATGCGCTTACCTAGGAGTAACCCTCACTAACCTGCATAGGATTTTGTTCTTATTTATTTAGCTTGGGTAAACTTGGGGGGAAAGTTGTTTAGGGACGATTTTAGAATGATCCAATGGCTTGTCAGGAAGTACAAGCAGCAAGATTTGAGTGATTCTTGGCTTTCACCTGAGCCTCAAGTCCAGGGGCTCAGCTAGATGGGAGAATTAATTGTGGAAAATAGCGCATTAACTCACGATCAAGGCAGTGTTCATTTGGCCCCACGATAAATATACACTGGGCTGACTGTGTGACGAATGTTGCTGTCCTTGAGCAAGCAGGGATCACCAGCATTGAGGCCATGATATTGAGAACACAGCTGCACTGGGCAGGGCACGCTTCTAGGATGGAGGACCATCGCCTCCCAAAAATACTACTCTACGGTGAACTCACCACGGGTCAGCGTAAGAGGGGCGCTCCAAAAAAGCGATACAAGGACTCCCTGAAACAACATATCAGGCTCTGCCAAATAGATCACCAACAATGGTCTACCCTGGCCTCACATCGGGAGGCATGGAGACGCACTATCCACAATGCTGCAGCCTTATTTGAGAACTCACGCTGAACAAGTCTTGAAGAGAAATGACAATGCTGAAAGAATCACAACCCGGAAACATCACCCAAGGAGACCTTCTGCTGTGCTTTCTGCAACCGAACATGTTTATCTCAGATTGGCCTTTTCAGTCATCAGCGCCCTTGCAGAAAGCGCGGGATGAGTCCTTCCTGAATCTTCGTTTGCGAAGAAAAGCCAGAGAGACATTCACAAGATTGCTGGCATGGGAAGCTATCCAATTCTGAAGTTCAAACAGAGCATGCCCACGAGAAAATATGGTGGCCGCGAGTGAATTACCTGCATTATTCTTCCCCAAAAGCGCCCTCCATCACCCCCCCTTTTTTTTTTTGCCTTGTTAAATGAGAGGTGCAGAAGAGTGCTACTTTGGTGTGTTTTTGTTTTGTTTTGTTTTGTTTTGTTTTGCTCTGCCACTCAATCGCTTCCATGAAACACAACAATGGTGGCTTCAGCCACTTTGTCTCTGGCAAGCCCGCTCCTGCGCATGTCCAACCAATCAAGTTTTGACTTCTGGGACATGCTCCAATTCAAATTGGTTGTTCAAATAGGCTGTTATGCACATTTTTGTGTATTTTTAAAAAAAGATTGCAAGAAATAGCAAAAGCTGTTATCACAAAGTACTTGTAGTTTTCAGCCCCCCTTGTTCCGAATATGGCGAATCCCAGTAGGAGCTCATCTGAACAAAAGGTATTCCGCCTGCATTCCTCGAGGATTTTTTTCCACCATCTAGACAACTCCCCAGAAATACAGAGGAAAACCTCTTTGGTAATCTTTGTATGCATCAAATTATATGAGATTGCTGTTGCCTTTCATTAAAACTGTGCAGGTAGATGCTGATATAAATTGTAGAACAAATAGGAGATTGAGATGTAGGTGAACTGAAGAAGACAACTGTTATTCCCATCTAATGGGGGAGGGTTCAGGCATCCATTTACTGTACATAGAAATTAAGTCTCAGTGGGTTCAAGGGGTGCACAAGTTTGCAGCATTATTTTTCTGTTACTTCTCTGTCTACAGAATGTTCTACACTTCCTGGCCTTGCTATTATGTACTTGGGCAAAATATACTGTATTAGGTTTTTTAAATCTATGATTTCCCCCTAAATATATATTTTCACTTCTAGTTACATTTTATTTATTCGAGGCTGGAAAAACATTTAAAATTACAGTGAATAGGGGTTAATTATCACTTTCTCAGTCCCAGCACCACTAAACAATGCTCAGTTATTTTATTTATATATCAACCATATATACATCAATTCAGATTCAGAAGCAAGTCCCAATCAGTTCAAAGGGGCTTAATTCCAGGTAAGTGTGTCCACTTCTGGGCACCACAATGCAAGGAGGATATGGAGAAGCTGGAACGTGTCCAGAGGAGGGCGACCAGGATGGTGGGAGGTCTGGAAGCCAAGCCCTATGAGGAGCAGCTTGGGAAGCTGGGTATGTTTAGTCTGGAGAAGAGAAGGTTGAGAGGGGACATGATAGCCATGTTTAAATATTGGAAGGGATGTCATACTGAAGATGGAGTAAGCTTGTTTTCTGCTGCTTCAGAGACTAGGACACAAAGCAATGTGTTCAAACTATAGGAAAAGAGATTCCACCTAAGTATTAGGAAGAACTCCCTGACAGTAAGAGCTTTTTTGGAAGTAGAATACACTGCCTCAGAGTGTAGTGGAGTTTCCGTCTTTGGAGGTTTTTAAACAGGCTGGATGGCCATCTGTCGGGAATGATTTGATTGTGTATACCTGCATGGCAGGGGGTTGGACTGGATGGCCCTTGTGGTCTCTTCCAACTCTGATTATGTGAACTGCAGCCTTATTTCTCAGGAAGGCTATAGTCCTATAGATACGTCCCTTGGAATAAGACCCAATGAACTCAATCCTTTATTTCTGAGTAGAGTGCACAGTACTCAAAAGTTGAAGCATCCACCAAGGATTATTACTCAGCTTTATGACCTCAGGCAAGCCCTAACTTTTCTCAGCTCCATATTCCTCATGCTGACATTAGCAACAAACCACAAAAGTTATAAATAAAAAACAACTATAGTACAGTTTTTGTGCTGATGAGGCTAAGATTGGATACTGCCTCCGGTTCTCTTTCCTTTCCAAAAGATCTGTGAGGGGTTGTGATATGAGAATTTCTTTTCATTTTCATTTTTCTCTTTTACAGCCTAACAGAGACTCTGCTTTGAGTTTTGAAAGAGATTTACAGCTCTGTGAAACAAAGTGGGTGTTCTTCACTGGAAAACAAATATCCCAGCACAGTTACAGAATAAGCAAGCATTACTGCTGGGACCTCTCTCACCTATGGACACATTTTAAAAATGGGAGTCAACTGTAGACCTTAGCAGTTTCACTTCTTCCTACTGCCTCTTTGTGTCATCTGTACTCCAGCATAACATTTAGCACTTATACGGTTCTTTTGAGTGTTCCACTGTCATTAAATTGTTCTAATCCCTACAGCTATCAGGAAAGTATTATACATTTCCATCCCTATATTGTAGTTGTGGGATTTGAATGGCTTCTCTAAGAGCTTTTAGTGGATTCATAGAAGAAGCAAGATTAAATCTGGAAACTTGTCTTCATAATCATCCTTCTGGAATGTGGTGCTTGTCAGACAATAAAATTCCCATCCTTTCCAGCCAGTATGGCTGTGCCACATTGGCTGAGGATGATGAGAACTGTAGTCCAATTGATAGGTTGGAAAGAGCTGTTTTAATTCATAGCTTACTCTTTTAAGCACCAAGATAACAGCAGCTTTCCATATTACATGGATAACTCACCTACATTTTTGTAGAAAGGCAAGGACTTTATGGCAAAAACCAGGGTGATGGTCAGCTTTCTGCCAGTGAGAGACTAGAGCTAGCCTTACAAGCATAGTTGATTTGCCAGTTTATTTTCTGTCAGAGATCATGTGTCTAACTGTGCGAAAAGCAAAAAAATATCAGAGAAAGGTTTTTCTCATTATAGGATTTGTATGTTGAGAAAAGCTTCCCTTTCTGAATTGATGTTAGCCATGTTGCTGCAAAAAGGCCCAAGGTTCCAGAAATAAGGCCAACACCAAATAGTAGGGATTGTATGAATAGTCTCAAGCTTAACAGAAGGAAACAAACAGTGTATTCACACTCCACAGTTATAGCAGTTTGATAGCTTTTTAACTGTTACAGAGCCATCCTATGGAATCTTGAGATTTGTAAATTGACAAGAGACGTAGAATTCTCTGGTATAGTTCTCTAATCCATTTCCCTGAACTGCAGAATAAAACTCTCCAGCAGAAATGTCTAAAACCTTTATGAAACTACAAATCCCTGTATTAATAGGACTGGGTTATTGCATTTAAACTGGTATCAACATACTGTGATTGTATAGTGTGGATAGGGGCTCCTTCTCTGAAGAGAAGGGGTGACACTGTATTGAAGCCAGAACTGTACGCCCCTTTTAAACATAACATCGGTTTCATTACAAATACACAAAACCTCATTATTCTTCATTACTTTCTCCTCCATAGAGTGCTAGCCCTGGCAAGTTGCCCTGGAACTTTCTGCTCAGGAATTAGGGGATGTGTGTGTGTGTGTGTTCAAGTTGTCTGTCGACTTATGGCGACCCCATGAATTTCATTATTTTCTTAGGCAAGGAATACTCAGAGGTGGTTGGGGGGGGCAACATATCTAGAGCTTCAAGGACATTGTGATGATCCATACTAAAGATTCTGATTATCATTATTATGCTAATAGTAAATGAGGACCATATACAAATTAACTATATTTGGTACAGCACTGACTAGTAAAGGAGAGCAAAAGCTGAGCAGAATTCAAGTAGGGAAAGGAAGTAACAGCAGACATTAGACAAGCTTTGAAATCAGTATTAATGATGTGTGTAATTTCACTTTCCTGCTCCTGTACTCCTGAGCATAAATAAATGACTACAACTTACAATAATGAGCCCTTCCAACTAATCCTCCGTACAGGGGGAATTTATTGCAACACTAAAAGCGTTGTCTTCCAAAATAAACCACTTTTTATCATGCACACAGCCAGTAACATAAAGAGCATTAAGAGGCACAGAGTAGTGAGTGTCTCTTCATGGCAATTCAGATGCAGGTGCCAGGATGTTCCTTCTGGTAAACGTGCTCCAGTAAAATTCTGACTGTATTAGATGGATCTTTTGATAGGAGCTGCCATACTGACCCAGACTCAGAAGAAACCTCTGCTCCATTCATTCCACACAGACTAGATTTCAAACTCTGAATATTAAACACTGTGTTGCTGCATGCCGGGGCATCACCCACTCAGTATAATGACATTAATTAAAAATGGAAAGCAAGTGGTGTGAAGGTCAAAATGCAGGGAAGAAGAAAACACACTTTGATGCATTTTGCAGTAAGTTTTAACCTACCTCTCACCTTCTTTTGCAGAGCACTACACAGCAATAGATGCAAGTTCTATTACAGCAGATTAGACAAAAATACACTTTGATGCATTTTACCATAATTCTTCACCTACACCTCCCTCCTTTTTCTACAGTGCAATACATGGAAGATATTACAAAGAAAATCCCATGATAGGTTCACCTTAGGGTTGCTATAAGTCAGAAGTGGCTTAGAATCATAGAATCATAGAGTTGGAAGAGACCACAAGGGCCATCCAGTCCAACCCCCTGCCATGCAGGAATACACAATCAAATCATTCCTGACAGATAGCCATCCAGCCTCTGCTTAAAAACCTCCCAAGAAGGAGACTCCACCACACTACGGGGCAGCGTATTCCACTGTCAACCAGCTCTTGCTGTCAGGAAGTCCTTCTTAATATTTAGGTGGAATCTCTTCCTGCAGTTTGAGTCCATTGCTGTGTCCTAGTCTCTGGAGCAGCAGAGAACAGACTTGCCCCCTCTTCAATAGAACATCCTTTCAAGTATTTAAACACGGCTATCATGTCATCTCTTAACCTTCTCTTCTCCAGACGAAACATACCCAGCTCCCTAAGCCGCTTCTCATAGGGCATGGCTTCCAGACTTGAAAGCACACAAGAACAACAAAGAAGAAAATATACTTGGATGTATTTTATAATAATTCTTAACCTACCTTTCTATCTTCTACAGAGCACTTCAGCCCTTGCAATGTGGTTATGAAAACAAATTATTGCTGATGTAAAACACTAGAATTGTTTGTAATTTACTCCCATTTGTTGGAAATTTCATTGTAAACAGTAGAACCAGCCACAACTGGGCGTTGTTATGAAACTTGAAACATCATCCTACTGCTGCTCAGTTATGGATGGCTTCAGCATATTCATTCTTCTTGGGGGTAACTTTCCAAGGTCTGGTTTAGGCACTGGGTAGGCTTTTCTTTTATTGGATATATTTTTATGAAATTCCTGCTTTATCTACCATCACTTGTCTGTCTTGTGTGGAGAGAACTTGCTGCATTTTATGGCTAATTTTAATTGTTGTCACACAGCCATGTGCACACACGCCCAAACGGCAGGATATACATTGGATGCATAAACACTCAAAGGGTAGGGCATTTCAGCATTAGATTAGATAATATTGCGGTGGTTCACCAAACTGAAAAGATGTTCTTAACAAGGTACATGCTGTTTTTAATGTAGGTAAGTGCAAGGCAGGTGACAGCACATGTTTATAACAAGTCACAGATAAGAGCTTTGATCTTACCTTTCAAAGTTACCGAAATTTCTGCATTTTTGTCACAGCTGGAGTCAAAAAGTGACTCCCCCAAATTATCCTTTATGAATTTTGATGCTGAAAGTTTCCTAATAGTCTCACTCCAGATGTTCTCTTAACTATGATATCTCTGTTTTGGGACAGCAAGTTGCCAAGTCAGGACTATCCTAGATGCTGAAATTTTAAGGCCAACACCTCTTGTGATGTCACAGAAGGCAGTCCCTGATGACATAATTGAGTATGATGCATTAAGCATCAACCACAGTTACACAGGGTATGCCATTCAAATATGAGTCTAACAGTGAAGGAAAATACATACTATAAAGATACACTTTCCAACGTGATGCCCTCATTGTGCGCTTCCTCCTCTTCACCCTGAGGACCAGAGAACAAGGTCCAGGCCATGAAATTTGGGAACTCTAGTGATATCTAGCATGGCTTCATTGCTGAAAGATGATGTTTTTAAACACTGCAATGACAGATTGCTGTTGTGTGCCTTCAAGTCATTTCCAGCTTATGATGATCTTAAGGCGAACCTATCATGGGGTTTTCTTGGCAAGATTTGTTCGGGGGGGGTGCTTTTGAAACTGAGAGTATGTGACTTGCCCAAGGTTGCCCAGTGGGTTTCCATGGCTGAGCAGGGATTCAAAACCTAGTCTCCAGTGTCACAGTCAAACACTAAAACCACTACACCACTCTGCTTCTCCCAACGGCTGATATGCTGTCGTATATCACAGGTATTTTAAGTTTTTTGCTTTCTTCATTGACAACTGCCAAGGACCTTCTATATCTCTGCCACATTGCAAAAGGATTGAGTGTCATGCTCTGAAGGATCAGACTCAGATCTTACACAGCAAGGCCTCACCTTCATCTGTTGTGAGTAAACCCTGTGGCTGCATATTGAAGAAAAGAACACTCTGAACACTCTGAAGTGCTATATAAGCTGATCAATGTGTATCCTCATTGAATAAACATTTTGCAGGAGACCTTAGAATATTATAGAACAAAATAAAGTACAATTTAAAATTAAGCAAAAAAGTTACTTTAAAAATACAGAAGACTTATGAAAATAAAAAGGTGCTTTGTCTTGTACACCAAAAGATAGCAATGTGGGCACCAGATATTTCCTCTTGGACAAAAGTTTCCACAGGTGGATGCTTCTACCAAGAAAGCCCTCTCTCCAGTCACTACCACTACTGCATCACTGCTGGCGGGAGCATCCAGAAAAGAGCCTTCAGCAGTCATCTTGGTGTTCACAGACTTGCAGACTTGTATGGAGAGAAGTGATCCTTCAGATCCTAACTATGTTCCTAAGCCATGAAGGGCTTGAAAAGGTCAATACTGAGCCAGGACTTTTGACTTGTGAACAGATCAGTAGCCACTTTAGCTGTTGAAACCACAGCCAGATGAGTATGATTATAAAGGTATGTGGTGACAGACAATGTTTGCTAAGTTTAAAAAAAAAATTCAAGGTGCTTTACAAACCTGGAAGCTAGTTTGGAAACAACTAGAAATGTTGTATTTGACATTATTGATTGGCATGTAATTTATCTTATGTTTGAGAGCCAAAATACAATTGTAATTAGTACTTGACAAATACTGCCTATGAGATTTGATTGTTTTGATTTCTGTGAGCCAACAAGTCCCAAAACATTTGAACTTCAAGTTACTGGACTGTATTGCTTTATTTATACTCTTCCTTTCCCCTGAAGCTGGGACTCATCGGTATAAACTTTAATGAAATGACCAATTACAGTCAGAGAACTATTTTATTTTACTTATGAATTACTACAATTGTAATAAATCTGTAAAAAAAGACAATAAAACTAATTATAGTAATTTCTTCTGTATTTATACCACCCAAATAAACATTATAGTATTTTTTTGAAAATGTAAAGTGCAGCCATCAGGCATTTCTGACACCTAGAATATGGCTTCCCACCTTTCAATTGTAGCCCACCCCTGATCTAAATGTTTCAAAAACAAAAAAGCAAATGGACACATTGCTTCAAAAATTCTAATTCAACTAGCTGACCCAGCATAACATACGCCGTTATAGTAGATTTGAAAGGTCCACATGGTTCAGCTACTATCCACAATGCTGCAGCCTTATTTGAGAACTCACGCTGAACAAGTCTTGAAGAGAAATGACAACGCAGAAAGAATCACAACCCAGAAACATCACCCAAGGAGACCTTCTGCTGTGCTTTCTGCAACCGGACTTGTTTATCTCAGATTGGCCTTTTCAGTCATCAGCGTGCTTGCAGAAAGCACGGGATGAGTCCTTCCTGAGTCTTCGTTTGCGAAGACAAGCCAGAGAGAGAGATTATTTTAGCCCCCCCCCAACACACTTTGCATTAGTATACCACCAACATTTGACTGTGTTTCCCATTGAGAACTACTTTTATGATTTATCATCTTTCTAAATTTCTAAAATATTGCATTGTTTTTACATGCGGGTGGTGACTGGCTGAGGAAGTGAGAGGAGGGAGGGGCCCTTGTGAGGCTGGGGGTATAGATGCCGATTAAGTGGCAGGAGTGGATTGTGAGGTGGAGAGGGAATTTGCACGTGGGTGATGATTGGCTGAGGGAGGGAGGGGATTGGTTGGTAAGTGGCCAATCAGTACACTGGGAAAGGAAGCATACTTTCCCAGTGTTTTTTATATATATTCTCTCTGGCTTTTCTTCGCAAACGAAGATTCAAGAAGGACTCATCCCGCGCTTTCTGCAAGCGTGCTGATGACTAAAAAGGCCAATCTGAGATAAACAAGTCCGGTTGCAAAAAGCACAGCAGAAGGTCTCCTTGGGTGATGTTTTTGGGTTATGATTCTTTCTGCGGTGTCATTTCTCTTCAAGATTTGTTCGGCGTGAGTTCTCAAATAAGGCTGCAGCATTGTGGATAGTGCGTCTCCATGCCTCCCGATGTGACGCCAGGGCGGACCACATATATAGATAATTTGCAAAGTGAGTTTAACTTAATTGCAAATATTTCCCAAATATTTGTTCAAACTCAAACCACAATAATCCTAGCAACAGCAGGGAAAATCCCCACTACTTCTTATTTTTTTCTGAAGGAGGGTAGCCGGAGGTGGGCAGAATACAGAATTCAGATCATGTTAGACTGCAACTCCCAGCATTCCTTCCCATTGGCTCTAATGGCTGATGGGAGATTGGGAGATATAAAAAAAAGTTAGTAGAAAAGGGTTAGTTTGTTCAATTAATCATTAATAAGCTTTTTAAAAATCAAATTCAATTGCATTTATATTAGAAGGGAGAATTAATTATTTCTCTCTCTCTGGCTTTTCTTCGCAAACGAAGATTCAGGAAGGACTCATCCTGCGCTTTCTGCAAGCGTGCTGATGACTGAAAAGGCCAATCCGAGATCAGCAAGTCCAGTTGCATTATAACCCTTTTAAAGTCATATAGAAAGCAAAACATGCCTTACAAATCCAATCCCATATTGCTTGATTTAAAAAAAAAATAGATATCGAATTAAGGCTGAATTGTGCAATTGGCTATTCTCAATATTATTGTGTGGTGCCAACAATGTCTGTGAAAGTACTTAATGAGATAATGCGCCATGTCAATATTATCATTTATTTATATAGTGCCATCACTGTACATGTATAACATACTTTCAGTAATCATTAAATTAAGCCTCTTTAGCTGCCTTTCTACTATGCAGGCTCCCACGAGTACAACTGTGTCCACACAAATAACTTCCAATACTAATTACCAACAAAAATCTAAACACTGAAAACATTAAGAGTTATCATACTATTATCAGTTTCAGGTTAGCCAGACTTTTTTTTTTTTTTTTTTTTGCTTTGGCTTTGCTTCGCAAACAAAGATTCAGGAAGGACTCATCCCGCGCTTTCTGCAAGCGCGCTGATGACTAAAAAGGCGTTGTCGTTTCTCTTCAAGACTTGTTCGGCGTGAGTTCTCAAATAAGGCTGCAGCATTGTGGATAGTGCATCTCCATGCCTCCCGATGTGAGGCCAGGGCAGACCATTGTTGGTGATCAATTTGGCCGAGCCTGAGATGTTGTTTCAGGGAGTCTTTGTATTGCTTTTTTGGAGCGCCCCTCTTACGCTGACCTGTGGCGAGTTCACCGTAGAATAGTATTTTTGGGAGGCGATGGTCCTCCATCCTAGAAACGTGCCCTGCCCAGCGCAGCTGCGTTCTCAATATCATGGCCTCAATGCTGGTGATCCCTGCTTGCTCAAGGACAGCAACATTCATCACATAGTCAGTCCAGTGTATATTTAGGATTGTGCATAGACAGCGCTGATGAAAGCGCTCGAGGAGTCATAGGTGGTGGCGATAGGTGACCCATGTTTCAGATCCATAAAGGAGAATAGACAGTACGATGGCTCTATACACACTGATTTTTGTGCTTTGCCTCAGGTGTTTATTGCTCCAGACTCTTTTGTGAAGTCTTCCAAATGCACTATATGCCTTTGCTAATCTGTGATTGATCTCTGTCAATCTTGGCATCTGAGGAGATGATGCTTCCCAGGTAGGTGAACTGCTGAACGGACTTGAGTACAGATTTGCCGACGGCAATGTGGGGATGGTGGTGTTCATCCTGTGGTGCAGGCTGGTAAAGAACTTCTGTTTTCTTCAGGTTGACTTCCAGCCCAAACAGCTCTGCAGCTGTTGCGAAGCAGGATGTTAGGCGCTGCAGAGCTGCTTCTGTGTGGGCAACAAGGGCAGCATCATCGGCGAAAAGCAGCTCACGGACTAGATTAGAGTCTTAGTGTGAGCCCTCAGACGGCTTAAGTTATTTACTTTACATTAAATTGCCATTTTGGAACCTATGCTAAGATCATTAAAGAATGAAGCTGAAAAAAATGGCATTTGTGATTTTACTGCCCCTCCCCATTGACTTTGTCTTATGCGTGGGAGAAAAAGAGAATAGCTTCATAAATGTTTGAAAACCCAATTTCTTATCCACCTCATCAAAAGCCCTTCTTTTGCCTTGCCTTTCTCACTCCCTTGTAATTTTATCTCGTTGACACTCTCCCTCCTGTCTTATAGCTTACTGTTTCCCTGTGGATCCCAGCAAAAGGAATAAGAACTTCAAGATTTGTCTTTCTGGGACATACAAGGAGCCTATATGTGGTTTCCAATATCAAATGCATATGGAACATCTGGATGAAAAGACTACCATTCTTTTTGAAGTAGCCCTTGCAACATGTTGATTTAAAATATTTTAACCTTGGAATTATGTAAGTCATAAAGTAATGTTGAATTAAAATAAACAAAGATGCCTGTAGCCCTTTGGAGTTACAGTGTTTTGAATTTTCTGACCTAAACATTATACTTCCCAAACTCTAGAGGGACTAACAAAAAAGAATCATAGAATCATAGAATTGCAGAGTTGGAAGAGACCACGAGGGCCATCCAGTCCAACCCCCCTGCCACGCAGGAAATCTTGATCAAAGCATCCCCAACAGATGGCCATCCAGCCTCTGTTTAAAGACCTCCAAGGAAGGAGACCCCACCACGCTCCGAGGAAGTGTGTTCCACTGCCGAACAGCTCTTACTGTCAAAAAGTTCCTCCTCATATTGAGGTGGAATCTCTGTTCCTGGAGCTTGCACCCATTGCTCTGTGTTCCAGTCTCTGGAGCAGCAGAAAACAAGCCTGCTCCATCCTCAGCGTGACATCCCTTCAAATACTTAAACAGGGCTATCATATCACCTCTTAACCATCTTTTTTCCAGGCTAAACATACCCAGCTCCCTAAGTCTCTCCTCATAAGGCATCGTTTCCAGACCTTTCACCATTTTAGTTGCCCTTCTCTGGACACGCTCCAATTTGTCAATATCCTTTCTGAATTGTGGTGCCCAGAACTGGACACAGTATTCTAAGTGAGGTCTGACCAAGGCAGAATAGAGTGGCACTATTACTTCCCTTGATCTAGACACTATACTTCTATTGATACAGCCCAAAATCGCATTGGCCTTTTTAGCTGCCGCATCACACTGTTGGCTCATGTTCAACTTGTGGTCTACTAGGACTCCTAGATCCCTTTCGCACGTAGTCTCATTCAGCCAGGTCTCTCCCATCCTATATTTATGCATTTCATTTTTCCGCCCTAAATGCAGTACTTTACATTTCTCTGTATTGAATTTCATTTTGTTAGCTTTGGCCCAGCTCTCCAGTCTATCCAGGTCATTCTGAATTTTGATCCTGTCCTCTAGGGTATTAGCTACTCCTCCCAATTTGGTGTCATCTGCAAATTTGATAAGTATGCCCCTAATTCCCTCATCTAAGTCATTTATAAAGATGTTGAATAGCACTGGGCCCAGGACAGAACCCTGTGGCACCCCACTGGTCACATCTTTCCAAGACGAAGAGGAGCCACTGCTGAGCACCCTTTGGGTTCGGCCGGTCAACCAATTACAAATCCATTGAACAGTTAACTTGTCTAGCCCACATTCTACAAGCTTGTTTGCAAGAATGTCATGGGGAACCTTGTCAAAGGCCTTACTGAAATCAAGGTATGCAATGTCCACAGCATTCCCTTCATCTACCAAGCTGGTAACTTTATCAAAAAAAGAGATCAGATTAGTCTGGCATGACTTGTTTCTCTGAAACCCATGTTGACTTTTTGTGATTATGGCATTGCCTTCTAAATGTTCACAGACTCTCTGTTTAATGATCTGTTCTAGAATCTTCCCTGGTATTGATGTCAAACTAACTGGACGATAATTGTTGGGATCCTCTTTTTTCCCCTTTTTGAAGATGGGAATAACGTTTGCCCTCCTCCAGTCTGCTGGGACTTCTCCTGTTCTCCAGGAGTTCTCAAATATTATTGCCAATGGTTCTGAGATTATATTTGCCAGCTCTTTTAATACTCTTGGATGTAGTTCATCTGGTCCTGGAGATTTAAATTCATTTAGATTAAGAAGGTATTCCTGTACTACCTCTTTACTTATTTTGAGCTGGATTTCCCCTATTGTGTCCTCTGTTCCATTCTCCTCAGGTTGGTCCTCCTTTTCCTTTTCTGAAAACACTGAGGCAAAGAAGGTGTTGAGTAATTCTGCCTTTTCTCTGTCCCCTGTTAGCATTTTGCCATCTTCTCCACGTAGAAGGCCCTTTTCAAAAATCCAAGAGAACTATGCTTTGGCAAAGAGCCTGCTGAGAAATGTGAAGTGTTAGTATGGTCCCTCATTTAACTAATTAACAACTTATCTAATAACTTAATTCTGGAATTAAATTAATGAATACGTTGTTTGTGGAATTAAGCTAATGCTGAAATTCTAAGTTGTCAATCAATTAAGTTAAAAATAAATTTCATTAGTGTTGTCCTTTCATTAGAGAAATTCTAACTTAATTTTTAATTTCTAGTTTGTTGAATTAACTAATTAATGTATAACTTTATTTTAATTAGTTCCCATCTCTCAAAGCATTGCACTTAGTTCACCCCTGTGCTAGATCACTTGTGGCAAAATGGAACAAAATATGACATATAATGCTATTGTATGTAAGGTCACCACTTTTGAATAAATGTGGTTAGGAAGGATAAAATCAGCAGCTCATCAGAGAAAGATTGTTGCTGTGTGCCTCCAGGCTGAATCCTATATATGACAACCCTATCCTAGGGTTTTCTAGGCACGATTTAGTGGGAAGAGGTTTGCCATTGCCCTCCCCTTTAAGGCTGAGACACTATAACTTGCCTAAGGTCATCCAGTGTTTTCTATGGCCAAGCAAGGTTTCAAACCCTAGGTTCCAACATTCAAACCATTACACCATACTATCTCCATCAGAGAAACAACAGTCATTAATTATATTATGGAATAGAACTAAACTTGTAGAAATTATATCAGAGAAATTATTATGTAGAGAATACAGGTAACTCTTGAGGAAAATCTTGACTTGTACCAAAGTTAGGGTTGCCATAAATCCCAGAAAAGCAGGAAAATCCCAGATTAAAGGGACAGAAAGTTGTCCATCTGGCTGGGCTGCTTGAAGCAGCAGATTCCAGATTCCAGATTCCAGATTCCAGCTCCAGCTCCAGGCTCACTGTCTGCAGGCTCTGGGATCATGTGGCAGGAGAGTGCAATCTAGGTGGGAGAGTGCATGCGGTGGGAGTCGGGAGAGTGCAGAGCAGGTAGTAGCAGAGAGTGAAGGGAAGTCAGAGGAAAGAAGGCCAGCAGCGGAGTCAGACTCAGAGTAACTTTACTTGCATGTGTGTGGTGAATCTCTGGCCTCCTAGGCCACCTCCCCCCTTGGACAATGGGCCAGTGGCCAAATGGAAAGAGGCTTCAGAAGTGTGTGTGGGGGGGAATCTCCCTTCCTTTTCCAAGCCCCACAACAGAGCTGGAAAGAGGCTTGAGACTGTAACATCCATAATTCCCCCAGCCAACACAGCCACTAGCTGGGGTATTGTATTAAAAAGTAACTTTTCTAAGCTCTAGGGAGGAGCAGCAAGCCTTTTGTTCAAATGCCTTTGGTTGCTAACTGGCACTTTAGGGGGAAAATCGAATGATGACATTTTACAGTTTCTACATGCATAGCCAACCTGAGAGCCAATGTGGTGTAATATGTTGGATAAGGACACAAGGAGACCAGGGCCAAATTGACACTGCACAAATGATCTCGTTTGAAGCTCCTTCCTATAGAATCCTGGGATTTGTAGTTTAACAAGATTTTTAGCCTTCTCTGCCAAAAAGTGCTAGTGCTTCACCAAACTACAAATCCAAGGATTCCATAGGAAGAAGCCAAGGGAAATTCCACTTTCAGACTGGATTATTTGTGTAGTGTGGATTTGGCCCAGGGTTCAAATCCTCACTTGGTTGTGGAAACCCACAGGGTTACACTCAGACTCAGAGGAAAACAAGGACAAACCCCTTCTGAACAAATTCTCTCAAGAAAACCTCTAAGTTAGAAATGATCAAAATACATGCCATTTACATAGTACTCTCTCCCCAAACAGCACAATTGGTACAAGACACCTTAAACCTCTGAAATACGCAATAAAACAATGTTAAATATCAAAATGTGGGGGGGGGTTCTTGTTTTGTTTTGGTTTTTTTGGTCAATAGTCCATCCAATCCAGTACTGTATACTTTTGTCCTGGTTTTGTGGCAGAGAATTATGGCAACCCTAACCAAAGTATATATTTGAAGTTATTCTCATGCTCTTAAAAATGCTGCCATTAGTTACATCATTATAAAATATGTACATATGTGTAAAAACAAGAGTAAAATGGGACTTCACAGGAAATTGTAGTCCACACATGAAAACCCTGTAATGAGAGAAGAAGGAAAGCAATAGTTTCTAAGCTTTAGAAGTAGTTCCTACCAATGTTAATGCACTCCTAACTCCTAGCGGCATCAGTCAGCATGATCCATGTTCAGGGATGATGGAGAACCACAAATTTCTCATCCTCTGGCCTACGATCACTGCCAAATCATTGCACTCTGAAAGAAAGCACAACACTCCTACCAGCTCTATCCATGTTAAAATAAAGCCAGTCCACTCTTTGTATTTAAAAGTTATTTCTTTTTAAAAAGTTTATTGTATAAAATTACATTTAATAAAAATTAACATGTTGCATAATTTTTTTAAAAAATGTATGTGTTTTCTTTAAAAGTACAGCTTTAAACAGGATAAGAAACGTAAGACCAGAAAGCCTGAGGAGCTGCAAATTAAACAAAGGCTCCCAGTTCAATAGGCAAGAATTCCTGTTCAAATAATCAACAGTGCCAAAAATTCTGATCTTCACGTTGCTTTAAGACAGTTTTAAAGGAGACTCCCTGAGCAAAATCTATCCAGGATATTATAGCATTAAACAGATTTGCAGACATATCTAGCTAGAATCCATTGGATTGCAAACAATGTCCTTGCTGTCCAAGTTTAACTTGGCAGCGATATGTAGAATTTGTGAAAGCAGAAAAATGGAACTATTGATACCTAACTCCTCATTTAAGTCCATGAATACTAGGCACTTAAAGGTAATTTTGTCTTTGCATGATCTTTTGAGTCTAAAGTCCCAACTGCAAAATAGACTTCAGGAGCTAGAGAATATAATTGTGATCACTGAAATCAACAGTTAAAACTCTTTCCAAAAAGTCAAGATTCTGCTCAGGGTAAAAACAATGAAATGTCCATCAGCATTTCCTGAATTATTACAGTTTATGATTTGTTCCAATGTAAGTAACTTTAAACAATACTGTACATCCAAGATATAGTAAAATCAGCACAAAATAAAAAATGAGAGAATTTCAATGAAAATGTGATGATGTTAAATATCAATTTCAGGATTAATTCAGTTCTAGTTAATTTATATAATATAAAGTGAATGGAAAAAAAGCAATTTGAACCTACTGTATGTTTAAAATAACCTAGACATTTGATGTTTTTCATACTCTGCTTTGTATCTTGATTGGAAGGGGGGGCACAAAGGGATACAGAACCCATACAGTTTATATAGAGCAATCAAGTGCAGTGAAGTACACAGCCCTTGTGCAGAAAAGTAAATTGAAGTTGGTGCATCTTCTGTCACATGTCACACTGTGGTGCACCTGCTAAAATTCCCTTTTATATGCAGCCATTATGTTCCACTATATCTCCTTTTATGTAAATATAGCATTCTATGATCAGCTAACCTCTCTTGGATGAGTTAACAATGAAACTGTATTGTTCTTGTACATGGATTGGCCAGAAATGCAGAAACCGGGTTCCAACAGCATTTTGAATAAAGAATCCAAGGAGAGTTACTACAGTGATTACATTTATGTGGGTGCATCTCTGCAAATTAAATTGATATGTGCAAAAGTCAGGTGAGGTAATATATACAGATAACACAAATTGCCACCTTTGAGTGTGTCCAGCTTGTAACTTGATTGAATGATAGAATCAAGACAAGAATCAGGACAAGTCAATCAAAAAGGTCTTAAAGTGCTTTTTAGATTTGCATTAAGCCTCCCATCATCTTAGTGAGGTAGCTAGTTAATTGGACTAATTTTATGAACTGATACCCAAGAAACATATCCCTATAACAAATGGCACACTATTAAAAAGTCAAGGGGAGTGATACAAATGGTTCAAAGAAGTTATTTTGAAGAGTTTGCTTTTCAACATTTTGAATTTAAAGCAATTTGGGGTCTTGGTTGAGATTACTGCTGAGAAAGGAAAATGAAAAAAAATGGGAGTAGTGGGCACATGTGCCCTTAGATTATGCTGAAACAATCTACATTATACAAAAATATATTTATATTCAAACCAAGGAACAAAAAATGTGTGCTGATATACCCATGTGAATTGAATCTGAGTTAATAGATTTCCTGTTGACTGATGAACAATTTATGATATATTTTATGAGTCTGAGGGAGCTATGTACCGGTATGTGTTTTGTGGCTATTAAATGCCCAATGTATTTTGGCTGGTGACATTTGTCAGTTCTGAGATCCTTTCTACTATTTATGATAGAAGAACATGGACATCTTGGAAAAACCAAGATGCTTTTATCCTTTCTGCAATGAATGGCTTATTTTATCAAAAACATAAATAACAGCATAAATATTCTCATTTGCTTCTACCTCATACTCCCACTGCTATCTAGTTTCACTTTTCCTACGAACACTGCATTCCTTTGCATTGTTTCATTTCACTGATGAGTTAATGTCCAAGAACTGTATACATAATATAGATCAAGCTAGGCCTGCAGAGTTCACCTGGCATCTTCAAAGCCTACAAACACAATTCTGCTAGGCGCTTGGTTCTAGGATTTCTTCTCTTGATCCCAAGACACTCCTCATTTCATTAGATTTCTGTTGAGTCATCCATTTCCCTAAAATATACAGAAACAGTTCTCTAATTTCAGTTATATTCCACAGCATTTAGAAAGCATCTAATCCTAAAAAAGGGTGAATCTAAGAAGGCATAGACTTTGTTAGTATTTAGTTGGCAAACCACTAGGAGCCCCAGACACTACTCTGAGCCTTTTACAGAAGAAAAAAAAAAGGAAAGAAAAAGTGTTTTAATAATTATAACAGGCAATGGAATTATCTAACCTTGCAGTTCAAGATATCATTCACTGAGCACTTGGTATATGGACACCACCCTATCAAAAATACATCAAGGCTTTTCTTATATATTGAAAAAAATATTCACAGCAATCACACCTCTGAGCCAAACTATGATGCAGGTATGATATGAACCACTTGAACATTTGTATTGTACCCAGAAATCACTGTCAACCAAAGACCTATTTGTATGCTTCTGCAACATGATTAATAAGCACATTGAAGAAAAGAATGGGGTTGTGCTCACTGTCTCGGGACATTTTAGGTCTTCAGAGTCACCTTTTATGGCAGAATTCACACAAACAAGACCTAGGAGTTTTGCATTTTACAACAGCATAATCTGAAACCATTGTACACAGTGTCTTTGAATTTCAGGCACTTGCCATGCATAATTAATATTTTTTACACACAAAAACAATGGCGATGAAAATGGTCCCAAAGGCTCCTTTGCAAAATGTGATGATTACATTTTCTCTCCAAATAATGAGACCTTGACACTGCTCAAAATAAATGTTCCACTACATATGGACACATGTTTTCTGGTTCTAGGTGTCTGGGTATTGTGAAATAACTTTACATTTGCACCCACAAATACTCCTGTGGACATAGGACATTTTTATACTGTGTAATACAGATTAAAGCACTCATTGGTTGTTTGGTTGTTTTTAATCTGCTTGGATAAGCCATAAAGGAATGCCAACAAGAAGTGGTATTGTTCTTACAGTGGCAAAATAACATGTTTTAGATCTAACATCTGTTATGTGTTGCCTACCTCAATGGTCCCAATTGTATCCTTAGATATATCTAACCTTCCTGTAAGCACTATTCTGAAATGTTGGCAATGAATTTGGAAAAAAAAAAGTTTGATCAGTGCGCTCAATCTTTCAGGTCCACCTAGGGTTGTCAGATTGAAAACTGGAGAAGGTTTCCATACCTTTAATGGTTGTGTAGAAGTGGGAATTTCAGCAGGTGTTGTTTGTCACACAACCAGGTAATAAGAAACAATGCTGAAATTTGCTTTTCTAAACAACCGTTAAAAAGACAGAAGTAGGGCTGCTAGAGTAAAAACTGGGAAGAGCTCCTCTACTTTTAATGGTTGCCCAGATAAGGCAATTTCAACAAGTTTTGCTTGTCACACAATCAGGTAACAAGAAAGACTACTGAAATGCCCCTTCTACACAACTGTTAATGGTACTGGAGCCCTCTAGTTTTTCACTCTGACAACTTTGGTCCAGCATTAAAAACTGACACAGCTTGGCCCCAGCTGAGGTCTATGTTCCTCCTTGGGTCCTACTACTGAGAGTCTCCTGCTACTCCTCCTTAATGTTGCAACCTCCTTGCTTCTTGGCCCTTTCTTTCCTTCTAGTGAGCGACAAAAGCAAGAAGGAGGAGGAGGAAAAAGAGATTATCATTTCTACTTTCCTGCCAGCTCTCTTCCTGGCAAATGAACAGACAACAGTGATGAAGATAAAAAATAAGAGCAGGCAAGGGCACCAAGGAAAAGGACGGCCACTGACATTATGTTTGTTCTATATAAAATGTTAATAAGCTGCCTTTAAATGTTAAAAAGCCACTCAAATCATCCCCCAATATATGCACCAATACAATACCAATAAAAAATACTTTATAAACAAGTCAAAACAAAGTTAAGTACTGTATTGATAAAAATCAATAATTTTAAAACCTTCAATTAGTCCAATAAAATATGATCAAAACTCACTACACAGAGGAGAAAATTAAGACTCTCATGTGTGTGTATGTGTGTGTGTGTGTGTGTGTGTATATATATACATATACATATATATATATATATATATATATATATGAGAGTCAGACACTGTACAACATGGTCACCTTGAGAGTTTTAAAAAAATATATGTGCGCACGCGTACGCGCACGCGCACACACACAAACACACGGGGAGAGAGAGAGAGAGAGAGACATACTAGATTTTCAGACAACACTGTTATAGTGTTACTATTCCACTATATTTGCTAGGGCTGCCTCCTGTTGAATCCTGGGATTTGCAGTTTAGGGAGGGGCATTTGCAACTCTCAGCCACAGAGCTCTTAGGCCTCACTAAACTACAAACCCCAGAATTCCACAGCAGGAAGCCAGAGCAGTTAAAATGGAATAGTAACACTATAACAGTGTAGTCTGAAAATCTCCTGAGACTTTGAGGATGATCATAATCAATCCAAACTAGACACCTACCTGAGTCTTTCTAATAGCCTTTTACGTTTTTCCTTCAGATGCCAATTCTTTACCTTCCTGGGGACATCAGGAACAAACCAGGCAGCAATCAGCTTGATACACAGGGCCACATGCTGCAAAAAGCCAATGGGTGGATCAGATTTCATTCCTCAAAGCAAATAATTGCAACCATAATCTTCTAGGAAAACGACTTATAGTACTCAATGCAAGCTGCTCCACTTTAACCTTCATCCTATCAGATTAGACATCTTAGTACCCCAGCAACCCATTTTGTTCCAGAATTCATACAGAATTCATAGACCTGCAAGGCAGACACTGTACAACATGGTCACCTCGGGAGTTTAAAAAAAAATTCTTAAAGGTTGGAGGAAAAATTTGTTCCGACAAATCTATTGAGGTACTTTTTGTCCCATACATTGTAATGTCCCATGCTGTTTCGTGCTTGCAACATAATGCACAGAAGCTGGTGTGAGTGCTCACATGAGAAACAATCTTCTCTAGTGCTCCCACCCTCACTGCTTGAAGGTGGGAGGGCAGCAAGCCCACACTTACTTGATCCCATCCCAGATGGACAAATCAGAGATACTGATGTCATGATAATCAGGATCCAGTTCGAACATCCACACACACCACAGAACAACTAGAAACAGAATTTAGAAACTTCCCAGGCCAAGAAGAATACAAACAAACAGTGCTAGAAACCTTTAATTACTCCTCACAGAAAATATTCGTTACCACATAAGCTATGAAACAACTAGAGGCACAGCATATATTCAAGCCGTGTAATGAGAGGAGTCCTACCAAAGTAGAGGAGAGGAATCTAACATGTGACAGCCCCCTGACATCACTAAGTTGGAGCACATCCATTAGCTTACTGGTCCTAGTGGGAGTGTAGCATGTTGGGGGAATTGCAGCATCCAATTTCAGAGCACTGTCACTTCAAAGCAACAATAAAGCTAAAAAGATTGTGTGTAGACAAAAGACACTTGAGGTTCAACAGCAGAGGGAAAACAGTGACATGGAAAGTCCCTGATAAACTGGCTGCTTTTTAAGAGATGGGGGCTGTTGGTTGAAGAGCTTTATATGTGGTACACACTGGGAATGGATATAAATAACTGATAAATAACTTGTGGAGTTCAGTGCCCATTCCAGCAGTACATGCCCAGTAAACAAAGAAAGCATGTCACAGAATCATAGAATCATAGAGTTGGAAGAGATCTCAACAGCCATCCAGTCCAGCCCCTTGCCATGCAGGAATAGAGAATCAAATCATTCCCAATAGATGGCCATCCAGACTCTGTTTAAAATCCTCCAAAGAAGGAGACTCCACCACACTACAAGGCAGTGCATTCCACTTCCCAACAGCTCTTACTGTCAGGAAGTTCTTCCTAATGTTTAGGTGGAATCTCTTTTTCTGTAGTTTGAATCCATTGCACCGTGTCCTAGTCTCTGGAGCAGCAGAAAACAAGCTTGCTCCATCCTCAGTATGACATCCCTTCCAATATTTAAACATGGCTATCATCTCCGCTCTCAACCTTCTCTTCTCCAGACTAAACATGCCCAGCTCCCTAAGCTGCTCCTCATAGGGCATGGCCTCCAGACCTCCCACCATCCTGGTTGCCCTCCTCTGGACATGTTCCAGCTTCTCAATATCCTTCCTGAATTGTGGTGCCCAGAACTGGACACAGTATTCCAGGTGAAGTCTGACCAAAGCAGAATATAGTGGCACTAGTACTTCCCTTGATCTAGACACTATATTCCTATTAATGTAGCCTAGAATTCCATTGGCTTTTTTTAGCTGCTGCATCACACTGCTGACTTCAGCTTGTAGTCCACTAAGACTCCTAGATCCTTTTCGCATGTACTGCCCTCAAGCCCGGTGTCACCCATCCTATATCTGTGTATTTCATTTTTACTGCCCAAGTGTAGTATCCTACATTTGTCCCTGTTGAAATTTATTTTGTTGATATTGGCCCAGCTTTCTAATCTCTTGAGGTCATTTTGGATTCTGATCCTGTCCTCTGGGGTATTAGCTACCGCTCCTAATTTGGTGTCATCTGCAAACTTGATAAACATACCCTCTATTCCCTCATCCAAGTCATTGATAAAGATGTTGAATAGCACTGGGCCCAGGACAGAATCCTGTGGCATCCCACTGGTCACTTCTCTCCAGGATGAAGAGGAGCCATTGGTGAGTACCCTTTGGGTTCGGTCAGTCAACCAATTACAAATCCACCTAACAATTGCATTGTCTAGCCTGCATGTTACTAACTTTTTTGCAAGAATATCATGGGGGACCTTGTCAAAAGCCTTACTGAAATTAATATACACTACATCTACTGCGTTCCCTTCATCTACCAAGTTTGTAACACTATCAAAAAAAGAGATGAGATTAGTCTGGCATGACTTGTTTTTGAGAAATCCATGTTAGCTTCTACTGATCACAGCATTCCTTTCTAAGTGGTTACAGATTGTCTGTTTAATGATCTGCTCTAGAATCTTCCTTAGTATTGATGTCAGGCTGACTGGGCAATAATTATTTGGGTCTTCTTTTTTGTTCCCTTTTAAAGATGCAAACAACATTTGCCCTCTTCCAGTCTGCTGGGACCTCTCCTGTTCTCCAGTAATTCTCAAAGATTATTGACAGTGGTTCCGAGATTACTTCAGCCAGTTCTTTTAATACCCTTGGATGAAGTTCATCTGGGCCTGGAGACTTGAGCTCATTTATTCTGGCCAGGTATTCCTGAACTAGCTCTTTACCAATTCTTTGCTGTATTTCCCCTACTGCATCATCTGCTCCATCTTCCCCAGGTTGAACACTGTTCCCCCTTTGGTAGAAGACTGAAGCAAAGAAGGTGTTAAGAAGTTCTGCCTTTTCTCTGTCCCCTGTTAGCCTTTCGCCATCTTCTCCCCGCAGCGGCTCTACCATTTCCTTGTTCTTCCTTTTGCTACAGGCATACCCCAAAAAAGCCCTTTTTATTGTTTTTAACCTCTCTAGCAAACCTGAGCTCCAGCTGAGCTTTGGCTTTTCTGACTGTCCCCCTACATGAGCTGGCTATTTGTTTGAATTCTTCTTTGGTAATTTCCCCCTTTCTCCGTTTCTTATACATGTCCTTTTTAAGTTTTAGCTCAGTTGAGAGTTCTTTCGACATCCATCCTGGTTTCTTTAGATACATCCCCTTTTTCCTCCTCATTGCAACTATTTGAAATTGTGCCTTCAATATCTCACTTTTTAGAAACTTCCATCCTTCATGAACTCCTTTATCTCTTAGTATTTCTGACCATGGGATCACCCCCAGTAATTCCCTAAGTTTTCTGAAATCAGCTTTCTTAAAGTCTAGAATGCATGTCTGACTATGCTTGGTTTCCCCTTTCCTCTGTATAACAAACCCCAGGAGAACATGGTCACTCCCCGCTAGGGATCCTGCCACTGCCACACCATTAACCAGGTCATCCCCATTGGTTAGGATCAGATCTAAAATAGCTGATCCCCTTGTTGCCTCTTCCACATTCTGGACAATGAAATTGTCTGCAAGGCTAGAGAGGAATTTGTTGGACCTTAAATTCTTGGAAAAATTGGACTTCCAACAAATATCAGGATAGTTGAAATCCCCCATTACTACTACATCTCTCCTTTCTGAATGTGCAGTCATCTTTTCCAGGAAGGCATCATCCAAGTCCTCGGTTTGGCTTGGAGGCCTGTAGTAGACCCGCAGAATGATATCCCTGCTGTTTCTCTCTCCCCTAATTTTTACTCAGACGTTCTCAACCTGGCTTCCAGGATTTAAGTCATGGATCTGTTCACAGGTGTACACATTCTTAACATATAATGCTACTCCACCACCCTTCCTGTTTAGTCTATTTTTCTTAAATAGGTATACCCCTCTATTAGTACGTTCCAATCATGAGACTCATCCCACCAGGTTTCAGTGATGCTTATGACATCATATTTGTTTTGCTTTGCTAAGAGTTCAAGTGCATCCTGTTTATTTCCCATGCTCTGTGCATTCGTATAGAGACATCTGAGACAATGGGCCATTTCCCCTATCTGCCTTTTGAAGGGTTTATTCCTCCCATTGTTGGGTTGTTGTGTTATTTGCGTTGTTCTCCGTGTAACATTTGGACTATTTTCTCTAGCACTCAATGAACTCCTACCTTCAAAAGTACTGTCTTCCTCCCCAATACAACTCAGTTTAAAGCTCTCCTGATGAGATCTTTCAGACTCTTTGCAAAAACATTCCTACCAACAGCTGTGAGGTGCAGTCCATCTCTTGCCAGAAGTCCACTTCCCTGAAACTGCATCCCATGGTCCAGGAAGCAAAATTGCTCCCGGCGGCACCATCTGCATAGCCAGTTGTTCACCTCTACTATTCTTCTCTCCCTTCCTGGGCCATGCCCTTCCACTTGAAGGACAGACAAAATGACTATCTGTGCATCCAGGTTCTTCAGTGTCCTACCCAAAGCCTTATGATCTTCTGTGATCTTGTGATCTTCTGAAGGCTGTGGCTTGCAGTGTCATTGGTTACCACATGGACCAAAAGGAACGGATAATGGTCAGAAGGCTTGATGAGTCTTGTCAGCCTCTCTGTTACATCTTGAATTTTTGCCCCAGGGAGACAGCATACCTCCTGAGACATTTTGTCAAGCCTGCAGACTACTGCTTCTGTTCCTTGCAACAGGGAATCCCCTACCACCACCACCACCCTCCTCCTTCAAGTTGTGGCAGAGGCCACTTCATATACTGGATCTACCAAGGTTTCCTGTATGTTCCCTGAGGCCTGGCACTGCTGCTCTTCCTCTTCTTCTTTGGAAAGAGAGAGAGCTTCAAAATGATTCTGTAGCATCAAGCTGGTCGAAGGAGCCCTGGCCCTTCTAGTTCTTTGTGTCACTTTCCTCCAAGTGTTCATTTCCTGTGTATGGGTAGTGGCCTCTTCTGTAGACACCTCCCTGTTGTGTTCCGTTTCAAGGATGGTCTTCTCCACTCTTTCCAAGAAAACTTCTCACTCCCTAATATTCAGAAGAGTAGATACCCTGTCCTCAAGATGCTTGACCTTCTCTTCTAGCAGGGCTACCTACTTGCACTCGCTGCAGATATAGCTCTCCACCTCCTCTGGCAAGAAGCCAAGCATTCCACAGGTGTTGCAGGCAACTGCAGCAGCTCTCTCACTGGCCATATTCAGTCTTCTTAAGTAGTCACTGAAAGAGAACTTTAGGCTTCCCTGTCCAAACTCCTCTAGTATATGCCCCTTGACCCAATGACCATTGGCCTTATTTCTCAGAAGAGCTCCTATGCCCCTGTTATGTCAGAACTGCTCACGCCCCAAGGTACTTGCTGCTGATTTTCTAAGATTAACCTGGAAAGATTACAGCAGCAGTTATATAGAGCTAGTGGCTGCTAACTCAACCCCCAGGCAGCTCAGCTCTCAGCAGAAGCCCTTCCCCCTCAGAAAAGAACTGTACCCCCCCATCAAACTCCCCCGCTAAACACCCACGCCAAACACCCCTGTTGTCCTCTCTCCTGTTTGCCTCGCTCCTGTACACCAAAATCCAGAGACTGAAGCTGCAGTTATAGAGAGCGACACCATAATGGATGGTGGTGCTGTTATGTTAAGATACCATATTCTCCTATGAAGAGAGACATTTACCCGGACAGGCAACCTGGTTACAGTGTGGCAACAACAGTGGTTGACCCATATTTCCCTAAAGGAGGAAATGTGTTGGAAAGCAATTTTTCACCAGCTTAGAACTGGAAGAAGGTTTGCTAACAAACTTAGCATTCAATGGCACCATTTTATAGAACATGAGCATGTAAACAGTTAACTTTTGCAGTAGGGAACAAATGAGGAAACTAGCAGACAGTGGACCACATGTGGAAATTTGCTTCCAGGATGACTGAGGCATTTGAGTACATTATTTTGTTATTTGTAGCATGGCTGGCACAAAGAATAGTGCTTGTAGTGGAGGATATTTCCATCAGCGGAAACTATCCTATTATTGGGGTAAAACATTACTCTACAATACTGTTAATGCAGAGCCAGCATGGTATATTGGTTTGAGTGTTGGACTAGGACACTGGGAAACCAAGGTGTGAACTCCTGCTCAGCCAAGGAAACATATCTGGTGACCTTGGGCACATCAAACTATCTTAGCCTCAGAGGAAAGCTGGGATTCTGCCCTCTGCAAACCCCCTCTGAAAAATCTTGCCAAGAAAATTCTATGAAAGGGCTGCCATAAGTCAGAGTCAGGCACATAACACCCACAATAATTAATATTAGATTTTAATGCAAATGTCTTTTTTTAAAAAAGTGCCTTCCTTCCAGATTGGTTTCTTAATTTTTGGAGTTCACAACCATTTCTTTTTTCCCCAGTTAGAAATAACAGTGGTAGTATTTTTAGAATAAATAAATTATATTTATTACCTTTCCCCCACAATCAAATGAAATTTATCAGATACTCGCCTCAGTGAACACGTGTTTTCTTGGCTTTGGGTATTTGGGTATTAGGGATTACCTTTCATTTTATACACAAAAATACTCCTAAGAAAATTGTACTTTTTATCCCTTGAGACATATTGGTATTCCTAGAATCCTCAAAGATAACCCAGAGATCACTCAATTGTTTTTTTTTATTCCAACTAGATGAATATTAACTATGTTGCAACAGTTCTCTTGGACACACAACTGTTTCATTACTACATTGTGGTTATTAAACAGCATGAGTCCACATAAAGCTCTTGCTACAAGCCATCTAAATCCTGTCATTGATTGTAAAGAGAAGCATTATGAGCTCATCACTGAAACACATCCAAAGGCCATCTGCAGTGATGCTCCATTATCATTCAACAGAAGCCTTCTGTGCAGTCCTGGAAAATGCAGCCAAGACCAAGTCTAGTTTCCCCATGCTAGCTGGCAAAAGGTTTTGTTCTTAGGCCTAGATAATAGACTGAAGATCACTGTTTCATCCCTAAAACTAAGCAGGTTTAGCCTGTCTATTACCTGGACAACAGTTAAGATAGTAAACCCATTTGCATAAACATCTTAAAGTCCATGGAAAAAGCCAGTGTCCCATGCCATGCAGCTATGCCCCAGCAGCTAGCCTAGTCTGCCTCTTGCAATGCAAAATCCCAGCTGCTGACAGGGTAACTTTCTCTTGCTATAGAGCTGTTAGGGTGAACCACAGGTATTTATTTGTAGATCTAATTTCTTCTCACATATGCAGCAATGGCATTTGTTCAATATTTATTTGGTCTTTACAGTGAAGTCCAGGAATTCACCCAATGCTGGTGCAACTGAAAGTTTTTTTCCCCCTGAGAAACACTTTCACCTATAAGGGGGAGGAGTTTGGTGAGGGATAGCATAAGTCATAATTTGCTGAAAGAGACCTAACATACTTCCAATGCAGCATTGCATGTTGCATGAGACCAGTAAGGGGCCTGAATGTTCCTTCACATTCATATTTTGATTCAGTTGAAACTAATCTGCTGGGATTTTGCCCTCTATAAGGAAAAAAAACCTACTTCAGGTATTTCTGCAAATAAAACACTTACCTCAAATAGGATAAGGAAGGCAAGACGAGCTGCAAAAACATGCCAAAAATGGATTGAGTAACTGTAGTCATCACTGTTCCTGTAATCTCGGTACCTGAAGGAAGCAATGTAGCAACACATAAGCAACAATTATCATGTCAGAATGCACAGAGAAGCTATTGAAATCCACAAACACCTGGACAACTTCAACAGGAAAGAAGAAACCTTAAAAGTAAGCAAAATCTGGCTCCCAGTTTTGAAATACAATAGAATCACAACTCAACACTTGCAAAAGAATTCCACCCAGGGACAGGGGGATCACCAGCAGATGAGGCCCATCAATCAACCATTAGCCAAACAGACACTAACGAGCCTTGCATTTCTATACCCAGAAACTAACCATTCAATTACACAAATTTATATATACTCCCCAACAGGGGTTCACAGCATATACACTCCACACACATACATACCCAACCATTATCTGAGGATGCCAGCCACTGATGCAAGCGAAACATCAGAAAGAAACTATTCCAGAACATGGCCTCACAGCCCAGGGGGAAAAAACAACAACAACCACCAAGGAAAATCTATGGATGCTGGCCATGAAAGCTTAGAAAGAAACTATTCCAGAACACTGCCTCACAGCCCGAAAAATACCCAAAGGAAAATCTATTAACACATAAGCACTTTGTGCAGACTTCTGTCATGTGCCATTTTTAATAAGTTGTCCAACCCTGATTTTAGAGAAGTCATTTTTTCTTTTGTCTTTCAAGAAGGCGGCTTTGGGTACTTGCACAAAAGTGTGATGGACCTGCCATCCACAACTTGATCTTCACAGATGCTATGTGGTAGGATAAGGGCACCACTTCCAGGGTACCATTTCTATTAGCTTGAATTCCCTTTCATTAGGATGTTGAAAGAAGATATGCTAGGATTAACTAGCTCATTACTCCTATATTCATTTACACACCCACTACTCCCCCCCTGTGATGCTAACACAAGCTCTATTAAATGGAGTAAGGCTGAGATCAATATAATCCTTAATAGATTCAGCTGTGGATTCCCATACTGTGGTTGAAGGCCTGGAAACAACATTATGCCTTTGTCAATACCTGCAGTGTGTTATATTGTTCCCCATGGAATCCTTCAGTTCTGCCAGATCCTTGCCATTCTCAAAGTCATGGACACTGAAGACCGAAAGGCTGTAGTTGACATAACCTGTCAAACAGCTACATGCAACAAAATGTTTACAATTATTCAGGGTGCAATAGAATTCCAGTCCAAAAATGCAGGTTATAAGACTCTAGTGAGAAAAGCACATAAAAGTTTTCAGCAATCTGCTGAATGCAACTGAAAACTTGTTATTTGCTTTCAGCTTATAGTAGAATGTATTTGTGTACAATTGGGCTAGATTTGCAATCATTAATTATGATGGTTCTTTTTATTGTCAGTGCTGAAATTCAGAGAAACATGCCACACTAAAAACTCTATACAGTTTAGTACCTTTTAGCTGTTTCTTTTTTTTTTTTAGTAATTCATGGGTAACTTCAAGCACTTCAGTTTTCCAGTTACATAGGAAACCATCTAATCTGATCCTGTGCTTATAGGAATAATCTTTCCTGACTTAATCATTATATAAAAGAAAGAAGTAAAGACTTGATATACAGGTATATCTCCATTAAGTTCCAAGAACTTTAAAAAACCACACTGGATTCTTAAATGCTCTGATAAAGGAGGTACTCCTGTTAGTGCAATACCTCTTTGGTCACAATGTTGTTTGTTGTTGTGTGCCTTCAAGTTGTCTCCAACTTATGGCAACCCTAAGGCGAACCTATCACGGGGTTTTCTTCACAAGATTTGTTCAGAAGTATTTTGCCATTACCTTCCTCTGAGGCTCAGAGAGAGTGACTAGCCCAAGGTCACCCAGTGGGTTTCCATGGCTGAGCAGGGATTCTAACCCTGGTCTCCAGTCATAATCCAATATTCAAACCACTACACCACACTAGCTACACTCATGTAATATGAGCCAATGAAGGAAGCCAATAACTGGGCAATATTGGATACTTGTATAGGCAGGATTCAGGAAAACAACAGTTCTTTTTCATACATTCAGCATCAAATATGTCACACTTTTAAGGGCACTTGTAAAACTTCCTTATCCTTGCTTGTCATTCTCTTCCCTGTTTCGTCCAATAGTAAATCACAATGTTTGCACCATTTTCCCTCTCCCCATAATGCATGACAACACACTTATCTAAAGGTTTCCCCCACCCCAGAAAGAGAGAGAGGGCCCTTTCACACTACACGATTATAGCTCTGCAATTCCACTTTAACTGCCATGGTTGCATCCTATGGAATTGTAGGATTTGTGATTTGGTGAGGCATCAGAGCAGTCTTGTTGAGGTTCCTAAATATCTCTCCCTAAACTCCAAATCCCAGGATTCCATAGGATGCAGCCATGGCAGTCAATGTGGAATCATAGTGCTATAGTTGTGTAATGTGAAAGAGCCCAGAAAGAAGAGAAAGAGAGAAAAAGAGAGGGAGAGAGCACTTTAGCAATAGGCTCAGCTTGAGATCCACAAGGATCAGTTAATACCTTACTGAAAGTGAAGAAATGGTTCTTGAGGTGGACCACATTCTATATTTCCTGTAGACCTATATAGCTAATACATAAGAGCAAATTTATTTCAAAAATATAGGCTATGTTTGACAGCCGCCTTAAGATGTCACGTGATAACTCACTCTATGCCAGTATAGTTCTTCTGTACACATGGGCTGTATGTGTATTTGTACACCTGCATGGGGATGAAATCTGAAGTGATGGCAATCACTAGCCCATTGCCAATGACAGCCAAAATACCAATCGCCTCTAGGACCTGCAACCAGACTCCTGCAAAAGGTGAGAAAGCCAGAAAGACATTTTCTCAGTCAAGTTCAGCACAGAGGCAGGGGCAACCTTTTCTAAAAGCATGGTGGAACTCCTCATCCCAAAAGGGTGCAGTGAATACCCCCTGACCTCACCATGAACTTAAGAGCATTTTCTCCTACTTTTATTAACTTCTCTACCTCATCCTTACAGTCTAAAATTATTGTATTTATTTTCTATGAACTATCCTGAGCACAATGTATTTCTGGGAAATGAAGCATATAAAGGAACTGACTAGAAGCTACAGTATCCTCAGCTGAAGCAAAAAGGGATAGAATTCTAGCACTCTGGTAGAAAGAGGTTATAATGAAGAGTATAGTGACCTATCTCTTGCCTGGAGCTTAAAGAACAATGGCAGTGGGTGATAGTGTACAATGACATCTATCCTCTCAATCATTCTTCAATCAGCATCTAATTGAATTGCTATACTTGGGACACTTGAGATATGACCATGCTGAGACCATGAATAAGCACATCAAAATCCAGGCCTGGGAGGCTGGGCTTTCTAGCTTAGGATTCTTTGGATCACTGTCTGAACTCAAAGGGTTGCAGCATCTGTTGACCAGGCAGAAGGACAGGCTCTTAGAAACATGGGCTCCTGATAATGCTAGTATACAGCCCTGAACACACCAGATATTATTCAGTTTTAGAAGCTAAGCTCCATCATGGCAGGGGGTTGGACTGAATGATTTTGTGGTCTCTTCCAATTCTATGATTCTAGGAACAGGCCCAGTTAAATACTTGGATGTGAGATCACCAGGAAATACCAGGGATCCCCAGGTAAGGCTAGGAGACAATCTGGCCTAAAAAGTCAGAGTGGACAATACTGGGATAAATGGACAAAAGGTCTGATTCAGCATAAGGCAACTTCTTATGTTACTAGCTAGTTTCCTTCTTTCTTAAGAACCTCTTCATTCATTCTTTTTCTTGGTAAACACCTCTAAAAAAGTTGAGTAAGCATTCTTGAGTCCCAGTTTTTAGGAAATAGATGAGGTAAAATAAAGTTAATAACAACAACCACAATCAATAATAATTTCAGAATAAAATGGCAGCATTTCCTAAGTGGTCTGAAATGGAAACCTGTCTCCTTGACCGTCTTACCAATGTCCTTGGCTTTCCTGGGCACCATCCGCCTCTGCAATCTCACCATCTTGATGGCATCTAGTCGAATTTCAATGAGGTTGTTGATGAAGGCCAGAAATGGAGCAAATGGGAAGGCAGCCACAAAAATAGTAGTGAAGCTGTATTGGATCACTGAGGATTTAAAAAGGAATACACTGGAATGAGGCAGAAAACAAAAGACAAAGGTATAAAAATTACTGCATTTGCTAGGTCAGAAGCTGTATATACACTGCAATCCAATAGCCTGCATGGTATAAAGCACAATGATGTATACTTCTCCAACAGAAGCATAATCAATGGCCATCACAAAGCTTTCTGTGAGTCCCTATTTGAAATGCTTCAACCTTCATAATTAAAAAGCCTCCCTTGATCTGACAATAAGGTAGAAGACAAGAAGAACTGCGTGAATGGAGTTCATATCATCTTATGCCAAATAAAATGTGTCAGTGTCCCACAGGGTTTTTTATAGTTCTAAAATTGAAAAATTTGGTTAATGAGCTAATCCAACGTAAGAGAAAAGTTTGAAATATTATGACCAGTTAAGACTACCTTCCCCAATCCATCATCCTCCAGGTGTGTTAGACTACAACTTCTTACCATCCCCAGTCTGCAATTGCCAATGGCTAGCCTATCAATAGGGTGAAAGTGATTAATACAGGGGCATCACTAAATACGAGGATGCACATGATCACATTCATCACTGATTTCAAAAACCTGTTGGACCAGAGATGTCATTAGAACAAAAAGAAATGAGTGCAGAACCATGGTTGTGTCATTCCACTCTTGTTTTACTGGAAACCATCATCCAGGCTTGACTGATCAAATAGCTAGGCATAAACTAGTGTTACTGGGGTGCCAGTCACAGAATGCCAAATTATATCCTTGTTCATCCTTACAAGTCACCCTCAAGGCAAGTCTTGTCACTCAACTTCACTTACTCATCTCCAAAAATTCATCGAATAAACTGAAGATGTTGACTTCATTAAGTTGATAATTCCACAGCCATTCCTCCCTGCATGGGTCCTGGGCTCTCTCCTCCGTATGAACCCGGCTATTGCTTTGGGTCTTTCCACACAGCAGGTGAAATTTATAGCTTACCCATCTGTAGAGGCAGATATGTAATATTTAATAAGACAAGACAAATTTCAAAGCACAAATTCTGCAAACTGCAAGAGGTATTTATGAATATCTGCTTTTAAGATAAACAACAGTAGCTTCACCCCATGCTAGCTTTCCCCTTCCACAAAGACCTTGAAAAATGCTGTTCTGTGGTGAAAAAAATTGGAGTTCAATCTTCTTTCCTGGACAATGGACAGATATCTCTCCACATTACTCCACAGGTGGGCAACTGGGGTGAGTCTGGGGGCCAATAAAGACCAAAGGTTGCATGGACTGCCAAAAAATGCTGAAAGAACAAAAACCTAAAACAATTGGCCAGAAGTCCCTGTCTGTTTTTTTTTTTTAAGAAATGGGTATGATTTGATGTTTCAAACAGTACCAGAAAGGCCTGCAACCAATTTAGAAAGATGAATTGCCTCTCCTGGAAGCTTCAAGGACAGAAAATTCAGCCCGGGGGGGAGGTGTCAGGA
The DNA here is from genome assembly GCA_030847615.1 of Gambelia wislizenii. Taxonomy (NCBI): domain Eukaryota; kingdom Metazoa; phylum Chordata; class Lepidosauria; order Squamata; family Crotaphytidae; genus Gambelia; species Gambelia wislizenii. The sequence goes on from JAUMIR010000001.1 coordinate 346,159,914, forward strand.
AAAAAAGGGAACCCATAAAAGTCTGGAGGAGCAAAGGGCTACAAAAGGAGTCTCAGGGAGTGCATGTGGCCCTGTAGCTGCATTTTGTCCCCCTGTGCATTACACCAAAGAGCCCCTTTTCAATGGTTCTCAGCATTTGGTCCTCCAGTTGTTTTGGCCTTCAACTCCCAGAATCCTTGGCCATTGTCCATGCTGGCTGGGGCTTCTGGAAGCTGAAGACCAAAACATGTGAAAGATCAAAGACTAAAAACCACAGACCTAGATGATTCAAGTCAGTGAGCCATATCACATCTTGCAGAAGAATGGAATTCTGGACCACACTCCCAAACTAGCCAATCTGGTCTGAAGGAACAGAAATTCTTCCCAGTCCCAACTGGAACAATCCTTATCATCCTCAAGGCTAAAGCATAATTTACCAAATATTTCCCACAGAAGGTTACCTGTATATAAGCCATTCCCACACAATATCTTCACTTCGGTTTCAAAAGCCCACAATTCTCCAAAGGAAAGGTAGCCCTCATATGGTAAGTTATAGTGACTTACGGAAGCATGTACTCCACAAAGTTGCTCATGGTTTGCTTTAATGTCATGATTATGGCCAGCTGGATAAAAAGATCTATGAGGCAGCCACTAGGGTGGCACTGAAAAAGCAAGAGAGAAATAGAGACTTTGTTACATTTTTAGCCTGTTAATAGATTAAAATGGCACACATGGTCCTCTCTCCATATTTTATCCTCATAACAATTCTGGGAAGATGTTTTGAAAAGTGACTGGTCTAAGGTCACCCAGGGAGCTTACTGGGAGTTTGAATGTAATGAACCTAAGATGCATATCTACCAATTTATATATTATAATCACACATGCTGGCTGCTATTTGGGGGCACTTTTTCTGGGAATTTCAGAATGCAAATCTAAAGTAATGGTGAGCTTTAGGAATCAGAATGGTGGCAAGCTCTATCAGTTATAACACTTGCTCACAAGATGTGTCAGGAAGGCAAATAAGGAGGCTGAGGAATTCTATTGTTGAACAGAAGACCAGGAAAGTGGGCAAGGAGGAATCACTGGGGTAAAATAACTTACCTCTTCCAGTCTCCACTTGCCACCAATGCGAACATAGCCTCCTGGACGACCATTAATCCTAAAGAAGAAAATACAATTGAGATATCATCAATTCCAAAAGCTATCTAGTTTTGATAATCACACAGTTCGGAAGTCACAGTGAGCAAAGTGATGAGGTATGGCTAAAAGGAGCACTCCAGCCAGAATTTTTAAAAAACCAAATTGAAAATAAAAATAAAAAACAATGAACAGAGAAATAGAGTCAGGGGACTGACCCCATGCGTTCTGTATACAGGAACATCAGTATTTTTTATTTATTTGTTTAGGTATTTATCCCCCGCTCTTCAGCCACAAAGGCTATCAGAGCGGCTTACAATTTGTTTTAAGCAACAGCAATTTACACATCTACACTGCATTAAGCAGTTTCCAATGTGTATTTCCAGTGTTGCCAAAGGTGCACTATTGTAAGCAACTCCACAGTAATAACTCATTGTACATGTATCTCCCTCACCACAGTAACATTGATGATTCAGATGGCATCTTTTTAATCTTTTTAATGGCAGAGAGATGTACAATCTCTAGATTTGCCTCTAAATCAACCATCACAGGAAGGCCACCACCATTTCCATTTTAGAGGCACAAATCTAAGGAGGAGAGAATTGTGGAAACATAACTAATACACACTTCTCCCAATTATAATCTAACACCCCGTTCCCATGAGACACACTGAATTTGTCTTCCTTTGCTACTTGCTGTTTACCTTCCTAGGAAGAAAGCAACGTAAATCAGAGAAGAGAAGTGAGTAAAGAACTGGAAGGTGAAGAATTTGAATGTGAAGATCTTCTCACGCTCACAGAATGTCCTTGGCTTCTCTGGAAACAGGAACACAAGACAGCAGTGATAATTATAAATATTATTCTTCTAAGCAACTGTATTCCAAATCCTATCAGCAATAGATTTTGGGATATATTGGGCAACCCTTTTATCCTAATTTATATTTAAAGCAGGAATGGGGAACATGTGGCTTTCAAGGAGTTGCTGAAATACTAATCCCATCATGCCTGTCCATTTGATGACATTGGCTATGACTGTTGGCTATATTGTGTTTAGAGACCAGGAGTGGGTTGTTTAGACAGCCAAAAATATCCACAAATAATGTGGGCAGAATACCTTTTGCTCAGATGAGGTCCTGCCAGGATTTGCCATATTGGGAAGAAGCAGAAAACTCCAAATAGATTGTGATAACAGCATTTGCTGTTTCCTGTGATTTTTTAAAAAAAATTATGCAAAAATGCACGCAATTGTACATCTGAACGACCAATTCAAAAGGGGCACATAGAATGACTCAAACATGATTGGTTGGACCTCAGTGGGGGCGGGCTTGCAAAGGAGGAAGCAGCCGGAGCCATCATTGGTTTTGTTTTTGTTTTTGCCAGGTGAGGGTGAATGATCGTATGCACAATTGTTCAAGTGGCGGAGCAAACAAAAAAGTTTTTTTTAATGGAAGATCACTCTTCTGCACCTGTCATTTAAGGAAAAAAGGGGGTGGAGTGAGCTTTTCAGCAGGCAATTCACTCACAGCCACCATCTTTTTTGGGGGGGGGCATGTTCTGCGTAAACTGCAAACTCGCTAATTTTCCCTTCCAGCAAGCTTGTGAATGAGTTCTGGGCACAAATGAACACTGCAACAACAATAGGGAGGTAAGGTGCTATTTTTTGCTATTAATTCTCCCATCTAGTCCCAGGAGTTCTTTGAAACAATTTTGCAGATTTATCAGATGCTTTAAAGATGTAAGCTTTATTATTCTGCCACACCTTATCTGTCCGAGGCAGTAAGCTAACTGTCCAGTTTTCCCAGAGCCCAAACAGAAAACTGGAGTGGACTATCCATACATACGTCCAGGACATTCAAACAAGTGTAGCTTAGCTCAAGATATAGAAAGCCACATCCTTGCTTTTTAGCTATGCAATCCAAATATATTTCACATCAATGCAGTTATGTATACAGCATCAGGTTTTTCTTACCTAGGTCACAGAGAAACAGTGCTACATGCCTGTTTATCTGCAATAAAGAGGAAAACAAAAATTAAAACAAAAGTAAGATACATGTAATGGATAACAACTGCAAGACAAACAGTTGGAAAATATTTATAAAAATCTCCATACCTTGCTCATAATGATGATGGTCAAGTAGTGCAAGACAGCCCCTGTCATTACTGCTATGGTGGTGGCTTTTTCACGAAAGAATTCTGAGCTGGACTGAGTAAAGATGACGGTCACTAAAACCCGGTAGATGACCAGTGCATGGGCAATACCAATCAGCATAAAAATCTAAAAATCAAGAATGTATAGATAAAACTACGAAACATTATAAGAAAAAGAATGTGTAGCAAGAGTGCAAATTCCTGAGAAGACAATAGGTAGATCTACCCTATGGAATTTTTTGGTTCTCATCCAATTTGATAGCATGCATATGCAAAGAATCCTTTGTGGAAATCCACAATTCTGTTCACCATAGCAAGCGCATGTGAACATGATAAGCCTAGACCTCCTCCAAACCATGGAGCTGGGGAATGGCCAGGGATCATAACTGCAGTTGAAATGTGTGCTTTGGAGGTGCTTGGAAGTGCAGAACAACTAGAGATAATAACGATCTCTGTCTGAGATAGAAAAGAAACTTGGGGTTGTATATTTCTGTGCTTCATCCCCAAGATGCTCTTGGTAGCCCAATGCTATACAGTCATCCCTCCACATTCGCAGGTGTCAGGGGCTCAAGAACCCCGTGAATGTGGAAAAACTGCGAATAAAAAAGGCCTCCCCCCACCCGCCCGCAACCCCTCCCACTCTTCCAAAGTAATGACGGGGCTTTTCGAGCCCCATCACCACTTTGTGAAATGTGGGGGGTGGCTAAAAAACCTCCTGCCCACTGGCCGCCACCACTCCTGCCCCCTGCCGAAACGGCTATGGGGCTCTCGAGGCCCATACCCACTTCAGGGAGGCCAGGGAGGGAGGCAGCCAGGCGGGCAGGAGGGTAGGGAGCCTCTCACCACCCTTCCCCAAGTGGCTGGGGGGCTTTGAAACCCCGCACCTACTTCGGGGAGGCTGGGGAGGGAGGTGGCCAGGCGGGCAGGAGGGTGGGAAGCCTCTCCTTGCCCTTCCCCAAGTGGCTTAGGTGCTTTGAAGCTCTGCAGCCACTTTGGGGAGGCCGCAGAGGAGTGGAGGGAGGTCGGCCAAGAGGCTTTTCAGCCACCCCCCACCCTCCCAAAGCCGTGACAAGGCTGGAAAAGCTGCAATGCCGCTTTGGGAAGGGGGGGGATGGCTGAAAAGTGCCTTTGCCCTGAACTCTCCGCTCTCACGGGACTTGGCTGTGCACCCCAAACAGAGCCAAGTCCCAGGAGAGCGGGGAGTTAGGCGGCCAGTTTGCTCAGTAAGCACTTGGTTTAAATCAGCTCCTCTCCCTTGTGTATGAGGGAGAGAAGCTGATTTAAATGAGGTGCTTCCTGAGCAAACCACAAATAGTCGAAATTGCGAAAGTGAAAGCCACGAATGTGAAGGGGCAACTGTACATTATAACCTCCTGTTTTTGCACTGCTGCTGCTTGGAGCATTTGGAAACGTAAAATACTGATTCAAGTGCCAGACAGAATTTGGATTGTACATACTTCACAGAATCCCCCAGCCAGCAAGGCCCCCAGGCAAGGGGAGAGTGGTGAGAACTGCAGTACAAAAGTTCAAGTGCACTACTGATCTCTGTCCAGCTCCAAGATGGAGGGGAAAGCTGGGTCTTGGTTTCATGCTGGGCTTCCAAAATAGGCTGTAACGCCTTGAACTGGCAGCCCAACTGCCAAATGGATTTCCCCATCCACCCTTTCCTAGCTACATAAGTGGAGCTGGGAATTGTCCCTGGCCTTGTTCTATGTTTTAGAGTTGCAGGATCTTGGTGACTACAAGTTTCTTACCAGCTGTCAAGGTCAGCAATTGTGGAAACTGTACTTTGATGATGGGGATTTCTAACACTATTCTTAGCTCCATCACCCCTTATGAAACAACAGCTCCCAGGGCGTTACAGGGAGAATAAAGTACTGTATTATTAAAAAGTGTAAGCATGTAACATAGAAGTGCATGTAGAACAAACAGCAGGTTTCTTGTGTGGGATGAAAACTAAATACTTACCTATGCACCTAAAATGGGTTGTGTTCCAAAGATATGACAATGTACTTGAAGATACCACAACTGCACAGACTACTAAATGAATTAAACTGCTGAAAATGATACTGTTGGTTATCCTTCTAACCATCCAATTTCTATTCTACTGACACAGACGCTTAATTTGGAGGCATCTGTCAAAGCATAATTGCCAGGTCTTGTAGTAAACAGGGAAAGAACAAATGTGATGCTCACCCTACCAAGCTATTCAACACAGACAAGACAACCAAGAGGGCCAAGAAAATCTGTGAATTATCTGCTTTCTTGTAAGTATCTTCCAATCTTCACCAAAGGCTTATAATTGTATCATCAACCCATGAATGTTTAAAACATGGACCAGAAGTGCTCTAGAAAAAAGATAGCCACATACCATTAGCATAACTAAGATGAGCACAGCGGTGCTACGTATGTAGGAATGCTGGTACTGCTGGAGAGTGTGTTCTGGGCTGTCAATAAGATCCATGGCCAGCTCCTCCTAGAAAGAGAAATACAGTCAAATTGACAGATCCTTATTATAGTTTTCACTAATGTATATAGCCAAGAGAAAGGTTTGTCACTTTTTCCTTTACAAGTGAAAAGGTTTCATGAACACCATTCCTTTTAGCTTAATTTTCCATGATAGCTTTTCTGTGATTCTCGGAGTAGCAACACTCACAGACCCCTCAAAAGGTGAGTATAGGTGGGATTTAAAAACAAACAAATAAATAAACCACTAGAGAGAGGAGAGGAACAATTGCCCTCATTCCAGCTTGACTTTATCGTCCTCACTCCAATTTGACTTAATGATTTCTTCATTCCCCTATAGCCAATGAGATTTAACTATGTGATGATGGTTGAAGCTTGAGTTGGCATAAGGCTTATGCTTCCTGCTCTTTTTCTGGCCAAAAAAAGAAAAGGAAAAAAAAGCCTAGACCCAGAGATGAAAATTCTCAGTTTTCCCATATAATGACAGATATCAAGGAAAGGGCATTGGTATTTCTTCCCGCAGTGTTGAAACCTTCAGATTTTATTTTTCTTGCAAAGATTGGAAAACTCCCCACAATGTTTAAGAACTGCACATTTTCAAGAAACTCACTCATTTTTACTTGGAACAGCACAACTTTCTGAACAACAACTGCACAGTTGTAGGTCTGCCTCTGGCCATGACTATTTCATTTTGAACAACTTTTAAGAAAAAGTGACAAGACACCACAGGAATTGATGGATTAGACACCAGAAATTAATAAATAAAATTGTATTACATACTGGAGTTTGGGGGCTGGTTTTCTAAGTCTTGCTTGATAGAAAGGCCAAGGCATGCAGCAAAAATCACTATCAATCCCCATTTACCCTCTAGTCTAAGGAACCCCAAACAAGGGACTCTCTGAGCTCTGAGTCTGTGCTTCACTTCTTTCTTGACCTGCCTGCCCCACCAAGGCTGCTCCTCTCCTGCCACCCCCTTCTCCACTACTGTCTCAGCTGTCTACCCAGAAGCAGAGTAGGCGGGCAGGTCAAAAAAGAAGGGGAGTACAGAGCTTAGAGAGTTCAGGAAGCAAGTTGTGCAAAAAAAAAAAAAAAAAAGCCAAGAGTGGTGGAGGAAGGGGCATCAGGAGAGGAGAGGAGCAGCATTGGTGGGATGAAGCAAATTAGCAGGGATGAGAAGGAATCAGGGAATTGGAATAAGCAGGGAAGTAAAGGAAGAAGGGGAGCACAGATTCAGAAAGTTCAGGAAGCATTTTGCACCAAAAAGCAAAAACAAAAAAAACCACCCACAAACCAGTCAAGAAAGAGAAGTGGAGGAGGGGGTGGCAGCGAAGGAGTAGCCTTGGCAGGGATGAGGTGAATTAGAGGAGAAAATAGCCATAGTTTTCACAGGTAAGGTGTGCAACTTTAGGACTTATTAGCATTCAAGGAATGTTCTACTCCCCCCCCCTTTTAGTGTTGAACCATTCAGAGGTTTATAAAAACTATGCAATTTTATTAGCATAGGCATGCAGCTTTGCCTTGGAGAGTTGCACTGAATCCAAACTGTGCGGCTACACAGATTTGACAAAGTTGCACAATTTTGGTGTGCTGAAAACAAACAAAAAGTTCCTGCCAGTAGCGGGAACTTTCAAGTGCTGTTTTTCTTCCCATCAGTGTTTCCCATGGGGTCAGGAACATCACATTTTGACCACATTTGGGAAATTGTTGAATACCCATCCCATTGCTACCTAATACAATGAAGCATATGATTGCCATCTTTGTTAAGTTTGCCCTTTGTCTTGCTCTATATGCACCCTCCCTCAATAATGGCTGAAATGCCCCTGAGCCTTCGATGTCACAGCCTAGATTTAGGACAGTGACATTGGGCATGGGAACATTTTCACTCAGCCTTAATAATAAGATCCACTACCAGAATGCTAGGTCTGAACCTGCCTTTCCATCCTGACCTCTCACTCTCAAAATCTAGTGGGACATCTTTTCCCCTCATAATATACTCTCAAAGTACACATGCTACAAAAGTCAATAACTTTTGTAAGCACTTTCCAGTGAAGAGAAGCACTCTACCATGAATTCCCACTTACAAACCAGGCATATGCTGTCCCCAGGCCTCCAAGTCATATGAACATAAGAAGCTCCTATCACTTACATTAGGGTTTTTTTTTCCTTTCCTAGTGCTTTGATAGGCACTGCCTCCCCAAGCTCACAGGCAGAGGTCTGTTCCCAAATTTGCCACCTGCCATCTGGAGGAGTCCTCCTGCTGCCAGTACTTTGGCCAACTAGCATGCTTCGCTCCTTGCAAGAAATCCCCAGTTGGCTTCCCTCCACTTGCCCCTTCTCCAAGTGCTGAAGGCGTAAGGGGAGCAAAGCACACTCAGCTGGCACTTCAGGAATCAAGCAAGTATAGACCTTGAACTGAGACAGCTCCTGAACTGGCAGCTGAGTGTTTCTAGCTTTACTCCTCTCTTGTCTTTCAGCAAAGGCAAGAGAGGAGCAAACCAGCTGAGCCACAGCCTTGATGCTCAATTCAATAACTCTTCCACTTCTTCTTGGATGGGATCTCTTCCCAAACCCCATGGACTGGAAGCTCCCCTGCCTTGCCCTATTTCTGCCACATCAAGCAGCACAGCAGCACTAGCATGCTTGACAAATGCCAGAGACAGGAAGAGAAAGGTTTTCCTTACAGCCAGAGGCAGCAGTGAGACCTGTTCATATAGGTCAGGTGTAATGCTGGTGCAGTGGGCAACAAAAACAAAAATGGCAGCAGGGGTGAATAAACCTTACCTCTTCTTCATCCCACCAGTACAGTTTCCAGCAACTGACAACTTTAGCTCTCTGTCTCTTCCACAGCTCTAAGAACACAGTGGCTGTATATGTAGAGAGAGGGGGGAAAAACACAGTATATCGTATATTCTGGTATATAAGACAACTGGGTGTATAAGACGCCCCCCCACAATTTTCAAGTAAAAATATAGAGTTTGGCATATATTCGCCATATAAGACCACCACCCCAATTTGGCTGGCTGGCTGGCTGCAGGGCCGGTTTAAGGAATCCCCCCCCCCCCGCAACGCCTTATTTTGTGGGCCCCATATGTTTATCTCTGGTCAATCTAACCTAACCCAACCTATTGACAGTACGGGATATTCAGATTATTACTAATAATGTTTTTGCAAGAGGAGGGTTAGAAAGCCCCCCCCCCAATGACAGGCCCTCCTGTGGTTTGCAGGGGTTGCGGGGTCCTTAAACCGGCCCTGACCAGGTGGGCACAGGCAGTGGAGGGAGGGAGCGAGGGAGGGAGCGAGGCACCGGCAGCGGCCCTATGGCCACCAGGGCCACCACCACCAGCAGGGGGGCGGGCAATGCGCTGGCAGGAGGGGCTGCCCAGTACCTCCGGCAGAGGGGAGCCTCTCTCAGCAGCGTCAAAGGGAGAGCGGGGGAGGGGGCTGCCTGGGTCCCAAACCGGAGGGCTCTGCAGAGGAGAGAAGGCCAGGGCCAGGGCTGGATAGGAGAGACAGGAAGCGGTGGCATCCCTCCTCCCCCCACTGTTTTTGGAAGGTGCCAAGTCTTTCTCCCACTGGACCTCCCACCCTCTCGCCCCCCTCCGGATTGGCACCCCATTTCCCTGAGGCAACTCCGAGGCGGGCCTTGGGCACGGGGCCATGTTGGAGTGCCAGCCAGCGGGAGAAGCTGCGGATGGGTCACCTGGCCCAGGCCCTCCGCACTCTCCGCCGCTACCTTCCAGCCACAAAAGAACCCCACCTCATCGCCCCCAAAGTGGATCTTTGGAAGGGAATGAAGATGGAGGGGATGGGGAGTGGCCGTGGCAAACCGCGGGATTCGCCCCTCTCTTCCACCTTCCAGGAAGGTGGACGACAGGGGAGAAAGTACCTGGTTTGCCTTGTCCCCCCCACCTTCTTCATTCTCTTTGGAAGGGAATGAAGACAGAGGGGATGGGCGGCGTCCGTGCCAAACTGTGGGATTCGCCCCTCTCTTCCACCTGCCAGTCACCCTTGACTCGAAGGTGGACGAAAGGGGTGAAAACACCCGGTTTGCCTCGTCCACCCCCCCCTCCATCTTCATTCTCTCTAGAAGGGAATGAAGACTGAGGGGACGGGCAGCGGCCGTGGCAAACCGCAGGATTCGCCTCTCTTCCACCTTCCAGGAAGGTGGGTGACAGGGGCAAAAACACCCGGTTTGCCTCGTCCCCACCCTCTGTCTTCATTCTCTTTGGAAGGGAATGAAGACAGGGGGAAGCAGGGCAGCCATGGCAAACTGCGGGATTCGCCCCTCTCTTCCACCTTCCAGGAAAGTGGACAACAGAGGCGAAAACACCCGATTTGCCTCGTCCGCCCCCCCCCCCGGTCTTCATTCTCTTTGGAAGGGAATGAAGACAGAGGGGATGGGCGGCATCCATGGCAAACCGCAAGATTCACCCCTCTCTTCCACCTTCCAGTCACCCTTGACTCGAAGGTGGACGAAAGGGGCGAAAACACCTGGTTTGCCTCATCTGCCCCCCCCCTTCCCTCCGTCTTCATTCTCTTTGGAAGGGAATGAAGACGGGGGAAGCGGGGGCAGCCATTGCAAACCATGGGATTCTCCCCTTCCTTCCACCTTCTAGGAAGGAGGAAGAAAGGAACAAACATACCCAGTTTGCCCCAGCCGCCGCTCAAAGGGAATGAACACACAGGAGATCGAGCGGCGGCCACGGCAAACCGCAACGTTTGCCACTCTCCTCTGTCTTTGGCTCCTCCCCAGAGGGGGAGAAGGCAGAGGAGGGGGCGAATGAACCAGTAAACACTTTGCCTCACCACCACCACCCCGCCTGATCTCCTGCCTCTTCGCTCCGTTTGCGAAGGGAGCGAAGAGGCAGAGTATCGGACTGCTGGTGAAGCAAAGTATATCCAGCATATAAGACAACCCCCGATTTTGGAGGATATTTTCAGGGTTCAAATGTCATCTTATATGCCAGAATATACGGTATATAGTACTGTATATTGAAGAAGAACATCACCCTGTATAACTACTTCTAGGGATCTTCCCTCCCAACTATTCTGCAAAAGTTTTCAGATCAGTCCACTTTGTAGTGTGTAGCAAACAAAGTAAGTCTGGGTTCTAACAAGATGCACAATACAGATCGTTTGTAAGGAAGTCAGCCATTCCAAACAGAAGAAGATCTGAACATACAAAGAATAGACAGCTTTTGAGAGTGGGCTTTTTAACATGTGATATTAACAACAGAAGAGTGCTGAGAAAGTGTTCACTTATATATTTGCCACAGTAAAAAAAAAAGCAAATAACGAAGATCCCCTCAGTGTCATAATGTGTTAAATGATGGAAGGTTGCAAAAAGAAAAGAAAACCTGTGATGTTGCAACTCCACCTGTTTTTTTTTAATGAAACAGAGGAACTGTGTAAACCAGAATATCCATACATGAAAGAGGGGCATGAAAGCATATGGAAGATGGAGACGATTGTTGTGCTGTGGAAAGACAAAAGCAGGAACCAGTATCACCCTGCTAATATCAAAGGTGAAGTGTGAAAATACCATAGTTCTTGTGGACATGTTTTCCCATGGAAAAAGGGACCAGTGTGGAAAAGCCCTGTGAGTCATTATGAACCACATCCTAGAAGGACTAATAGCAACGTCTGAGGTATTGTAGCAACTACCACTACTGTGCTTTCTAGTTACATTTTCCTGCACTCTCTCACAGGCATCTCATTCTCAAATGCTAATAAATAAATAAAAAACAAATACAAATACAATTAGTCAAATCTGTGCTGAATAGATTTTCCTTGGTTTTTTTCCGGGATGTGAGGCCATGTTTTGGAATATCTGCTGGAACAAGGACAGGGGGATTTCCAGCAGATAATGACCCATCAATCAACCATTAGCCAAACGGACACTAATCAATCTTGCATTTCTATATCCAGAAACTAACCATTCAATTACACAAATTTACATATACTCCCTAACAGGGGTTCACAGCATGTAAACTCCACGCACACTCCTACTGAACCATTCTCTGAAGATGCCAGCCACAGATGCAGGCAAAACGTCAGAAAGAAACTATTCCAAACAACCTGGAAAAAAAACAAGGAAAATCTATGGATGCCGGCCGTGAAAGCCTTTGACTTCACTCTATGCTGAATGTTGTATACCATTCACTATGGCCAAGTTAACTTTCTATCACATCTCACTGGTCTTGGTCAGGCTCCAACACAGAACAAGGCAGTTAACTGTTAATTTAAAAACTTATTATAATAATTTGCAGAAGTACCAAGTGTATGCTGATACCCCTATACATTTGTAATCCAAGAGCTAAACTGATCTCAGTCACCTGTGATCATTGCATGGACTAATGAGGTGCCACATTCACTTACTAGAAGTCACTAAGCAGCTTTCATACAGAGAAACCAAGGTGGGGTAATTGTACAACTATAATCTTTGTAATCTATCTAATAAAGCCTAAATCCAACTGCTAGTCCCAACCAGAGTAGACCCATTAACACGAGATGCATAGAAGCATTGACTTACCTTTCAGCAGTTGATTCATTGGTTCCAGTCTAGTTGGGAGTATTAATTTAGGTCAAAGTTTCCAAGTTGGAATACTTGTACACAACTTATGTTTACCATTTGTAAACATACATCATTTTCTGTTATGGAAGTGGAGGTCTATATTTCAGTATTTAAAACAAAAGAATTTACAAGCTTTGCCATCAGATATTCCACATTATGAATAAAGTATGAATAATATTTGCTTGGAGGAAAGTGGGGCTGCCCTGAACACAAGAGTAACTAAAACTTGAGAAGAATTTCTCATCAAATTCAGGGTAGATCAACCCATGCTGAAGCTTACCCCAGACAGCCATGAAGATTGCAAAGAGGACTGTTCCTTCATTATCAAGCAAATGGGTAACCTGGAATGATAAAGGAGAGAAGAGTAAGAGTCATGGTTAAAAGAGAATCCTAGTGGCCAAAGAAAGAAGACGAGGAAGACAGACAGAAAGAAATAATGAAAGAAGAGAAAGGGGAGAGCAAAGAAGAACAGACAGAGACAAGGGAGAGAAAGAGAGGAGAGCAAAAAATCACTGACTGTGCTGTGGGTGTGTATAACACTGAAAACTGGCTCATCAACAAAATTAGGACACGAGGAGATGAACAGAAAAGGATGGAAGGAGGGGGGTCCAAGAGCAGACAAACTCTCTACTGGTAAGGGGCTGAACGCCACTGATGTCTTTGGCTAGGCTGAGAGGGACTCTTAAATCTTCACAGAGGAACCATAATCAATAGTAAGCATTTTGTTTCCTTGGTGATTCCAAGTTGGAGCTACAATGACACAATACGGGGAAGTGAATATACTGTAAGTTTTGTGTAGTTATTCTTACCTTGGCATACATGCAAGTGTCTGACAGTGGCCAAAATGGGCACTTCTCATCACAAAGCGGACACATGAAGGTGGTGTTGGCTGCACAAATCTCTTTGCTAAATCAGGAAGAGCAGAAAAGTTCACGTGACTGGTTTCCTATCCCACTATTAGTCCTATTCAACAAATGGGCAAAGGCAAAGCTGTACCCAAAGCTACTGGAAACAAGGCCTATGTGATCACCTATCTGTTGGTTTGACTGCAATTTTCACCCAAACCATCCCTTCATAATTATCCATTTTGGATGGGCATCACACTGAACAATGCCACATTCTTGGACCTGTTACAAGTCAGTGTTACGGGCAAGTTATATAACAAAATGCTTGGGGGTAAAAATCAGGATGAAATTTGGACTGCTTTGGCCCCGAGGTGTGGCACATGAAATTCAGACTATTCTGGCCCAAATTTAAGTGCAACACTTGCCAAAGCCCAAATCTGCATTTGGATTTTTACCCCCAGTGAAGCTGCAGGTCCACCGTTGCTGCTAGCCAGCCACCTCCGTGGTGCTGCTGGCATGGGCCAGAAGAATGATAGAGCTCTGCCATTCTTGTGTACAGTATAATCCCTGCTCTGAGGTCAGAAAGACCAGCCAGCCCCACCATCATGAGGCTGGCTGCCCGTTCTGACTTCAGAGAGAATGACTAGCATGGGGGCTCTGCTTTTGTGGTACACAATTGCCTGCTCTGAGCTCTGTGAAAGCATAGCCCCAGCACTAGTCACTCTCTCTGTAGTCAGAACAAGCAGCTAGCCTTGTGACTGTGGGGCTGGCTTGGTGTTCTGACCCTAGAGAGAGTGACTAGCATTAGGGCTCTGCTTTTCTGGTGCACAACCACCCACTCTAACCTCTGTGAAAGCAGAGCCCCACTGCTAACCACTGTCTCTGAAGTCAGAACAGGCGGCAAGACTTGTGATGGCAGGGCGGGATGGTCATTCTGACAGAGAAAATGATTAGAGGGTGATGGGGCTCTGCCTTTGGAATGAGGAAGTGGCACTGAGGAGGGGGGAAATAGCAGCACCTCAGGTAGCACTTGTCCCTCCTCTCCTTCCTACCCCCCAAGTACAGTGTGGATGCATTGTTCACATCATAGTTTTCTCTGGAATTTCAAGCAAACTCTGGAGAAAACTGTGAATTTATTAAAACCCTGATTATGCTGGTATTCCCTGAGTCTGGTGTGGATAGGGCTGTACATAATGTGGCATTACTGCATCAGGTTCAGGGGAAAGGCTGCACCAGATGGGGGGGGGGTTCGGGGGTTTTCACTAGTGCAGAGAAGACCAAAGTTTTGGCCTAGCAGAGCAAATGATGATTTCTTGGCTACTTTTCAGGGGTTAACTTGCTTATACTAGCAGCAGTAACACAATATCAGAAGAAAAACACTCAAAATATAAGAACAAGGAGCAAAGTATAAACAGTTAAATATTATAGGCAAGGCAAGGAGACTGCAAACATGCTTGCTTATATATCATGACAGAGAAGTCTGGCAATACATATATTTTGGACTTCAACTCATAACAAACATAAGGGATTATAGCTGGTGTCCAAAACATAGAATCATGAAGTTGGAAGAAAGCACAAGGGCCATCCAGTCCAACCCCCTGCCATGCACGAATACATAATCAAAGCATTCCCGACAGATATCCATCCATCTGGAGGCCTAAAGGTTCCCCATCCTTGATGAAGATAGGACACTCATGGTTTCCCAGTGGTTTTAAATCCAGGTACTCACAAGAACCAGATCCAATTAACTTCAGCAAGCTTGCCATATCATTATCTGACAAAACAATCTTCCCTTAATCTCACAAGCAGAAGCAACAGCCTTTTAAACTACTCACATACAAGACTCAAAACCTTTAGAGGAATTCCATAAAGAAACAGACCAGGCAGAACAAGCCAAACATATGTATTTAATTCTATTGCACAAGGTTATGTTTTATTCCGTAGGTTCCCCAGACACATAAAATCACTCAGCAAGATATGCAAATGCTCATGTACACCTTGTATGCACAGGTGTCTTGCATATAACTTACCAACTGCCATGAAGAAAGTTTCTTTTGTTATCATGCTTACTCACCTGATCTGACTGCTACTGAAGCTGATGAACCCATATATGACAAGAGCAATGCCTGGCACAGCTGCTATGAACAGGATGCGAGTATACCAACCCAGCCAGGCAAAATAAAGGGCAATTTTCTCCCCAAAATATTTCCTGAAAGGGAAACATAGAAACTTGAAACTATTTTTTGAAGAGTATTCAAAATATTTCCTGAAAGGGAAACATAGAAACTTGAAACTATTTTTTGAAGAGTATTCCTTGCCTTGATATAAGTCAGATGTAAGCACAGGGTAACTGCAGCTCTCCAGGTATTGTCTTTTGTTTGGTTTACCACTCTCAGACCCCACAAGCCAGCATGAGCCATGGTGTGGGATTATGCAAACTGCAGTTCAGAAGCATCTGCTCACAATTACCTACCTCAGACATAATTCCTCTATATTTTAGATTTAGAAAGAATGCCTACCAGATAAGACTACTGCACACTTGCCTGTTACACAGCGGATGCATAAGTTCCTCAAAGCATATTGATTGGGACTATTCTTAAGAGTAAAATACTAGGGTAACTGGTTTAATCCAATGTAACAATTCCTAACCACCAAATGCTACTGCATATTCCAAAGGTGAGACGTGCTGGCTTTATTTTAAAAAAAATACTAAGATTTTTTTTAAAAAATAGTTTACTGTTAAAATTTCCCCCTCTTAGGTCTGATATAAATTTGAATTTGAGAAGTATATAGACTAAGACATTGAAACACTTATTGTCAGCTTTTGCACTTCAAAAAGATCCTCGCTATCACTGGTCAGATAAAGATTTTGGCATACCTGATTTCTTCAATTGGTTGCGGATACAGGATGTCTCTCCATCGGGCCCAATTCATCTTCAGGAATCTTCCCAGATTTTCTCTCTGGATATAATATGGTTTCAGAAGTTACAACTCCTAACAGCCTACAGGTTCTTTAAGACATTTCTCAAGGCCTGAACAGCAAGTATCCAGAAGATATTGAACAGAAATAACTGTTGGTTATGTTTGACCATTTGCATTTTTATTTTCAGGTATATTGTGTTAGGCATTTTTCTTTCACCAAAGGAAGCCTCCCTCCTGGAACATAGAGCAACTGATGGTGTTGGTAGGAGACACCATGACAGCAGGGAGAGGGTTCAACAATCTCCCCACACCTTGTGATCCAGGTGCTTCTTAAGGACTCCACAGCTGCTATTAATGTTTTTAAATGTGCTTGTTAATTTCATTTGTACAACCATCATATGTAGCTTGGCCCCCAGATTTTCTCACCTCATGTAAAGGAAATGCCGTTTCAAATACTTTCTTCTTTATCAAGTCGTGAAACTTCTCTAACATCAAATCAGAAACAAAGATTAAAAAGCACAATTATTTTAACATATTCTCAACGTATTCTTAGGCAAGGCCTAATTTAAACAGGACACTCAGTCTATGGCTGACCTAAAATGAGGTAGCAAAAAAAGGACACCTCTCATAAGCAGCAAAAATTAAAGTGCATATGTCTGAATTAAAGGTGAATCATATATTAGTTACATATACCCTCCACCAAGGAACAGATTTTATTTGGGCTTCATACTATCCTGCAAGGTCGATTAAACTGATAGGCCATCCCAGTAAATTTAATGGATGAGTAATTTATACTCTATTTTTTTTTAAAAAAAAAACCACTGGATTTGAGTAGCAAAGTTACATGCAGAAAATACTGACATTCTCCCAGTCAGTTGACAGTTGGGCTTGTCTATATTGTGAAAATACTCCTCATAGAATTTGAGGAGAATACGGTTTCTCTAAATGGGATCCCGCATCAATTTGATGTATTTGGAAGGTGAGGGCCAAAAATGGCAAATACTCCATGGGAAAAGCCTTTGCTGCTTTTCCCATATTTTAAAAAAATATTGCAATAGAAATGCGCATTCCCGCTCATTGGGAGAACCAATTTGCTTTGATGCACATTCCCAATAAGAGGAGCAGTGGAAGCCGATTGGTCAGATGTGTGCAAGGTGTGGAGCTTGTTGGCAATGCAAATGCCCAGAACCACCATGTTGGATATTCATTGTAGCAATCATGCGCTGAGGTGACAAAACAGCCTTTTCCCTTCTTTTTGCTCTTTATTTAAGTGGAGTATCACACTTCTGCACCTTTGATATGCTTTTTTTAAAAAAATACTGTTCAGCAGTAGCAACTGGTGACAATAAAAATGCGAGTAATTCACTCATGCCTGCCATCTTGATTCACAGGCATGCCAGTTCGAACAACAAATGCATATGGCTTTGCATGCCTGCGATATTACAAAAACAAACAAACCGTGGAGACAAATGAAAGCTGCTGTGAATTGGTGTTAAGTGTGCATCAATCCAAATTTTATAGCCTCAGATAGACAAGCACAGCAAATTCAAAGATACGGAAACATGCAACTCTTCTGCTTGTGTGAGTCTGAGTAGGGAGTACAGGCTTGTTTTGCAAGGGGTAATGCTCCCCATTGAAAATTCATGTTTACAAGCTGTTCCAAGATCTGGTCTGACTTTGAGACACTCAGGTGATGACAGTGACCAAGAGTAATTATGTTTTTGGTTGTCTTTGGCTATAGTGCCAGCTGTGTTGATTTTCAGAGAAAGCAGGTACAGCCACAGTTGCCCCTGCCTTTCTGACATATAGCCTTTTATTGCACAAAGGAAGGGAAGCGGCTTTAAAGCCCAAGAGTAGTGTGTCCTGCATTCCCTTATTGCACAACATTGTCATGTTTCAGCTGTTCTCCCATTCCAGTCCTGTGAGAGACAGTAGTAAAGGCAGGTCTTTTTGCTAATGGATTTTTCCAGTTAGCAGAAAGACTTGCGTTTACCACTGTCTCCCACAGGACCAGAATGGGAGAGCAGCTGAAACACGGCAATGTTGTGCAATACGGCAAGGCAGGCGGTGCTATTATCAGAGTGCACTGCCGCTTTCTTCCCTTGTGTGATAAACCGCAGAGATGATTACTGTAGTGAATAATGGCATAGTAACTCTATGTGGAGCTGCCTTTGAAGAAACTTCAGAAACTTTGGTTTGGTTTAAAATGCAGCTGTGGAAGAAGATTTTAACCAGTCAGTTTTAAAGTGTCACTCAACTTTAATACCAATTCCACCGCTTACTGGTTATGTTTCAGGATACAGTTCAAGCCTTCAACCTGCAGGGAAGAACCCACGATCCTTCAGCTGTTATTCAAATATGATCCCCAGCTTGCTGGCCTTTTGCATTCAACTGGAAAAATTCTATGACAAGTCCTAGCCATTGACTAAGGTGTGCTGCTTGGTCAGTAAAGGTTGACCCCTGTATGCATGAGGGATACTTTCCAAGACCCCCATGGATACCTGAAATAGTGGATAATAGGGAACCCTGCTATTTTCAATGAGAACGCTGGAAGTTGACTATAGAATCACATTGGAGGATGTAGATGTGCCTAGAGAGAACTTATATTTTCAGATGTGGATACGTGAAACTGTGGATAACAAATCCATGGATATGGTGGTCAACTTGTACTAGGAATTAAAGAAACAGTAGCATTCTGTAACAACACCCATGTTGTAGCAGAGCTTGGAAAAAAAAATCTCTTTCGACCACAACACCCAGAACTCCCAAGCTAGCATGACCAATTCTGAGAGCTATAGTCCCAAAAAAGCAATTTTCCCAGGCTTTGCTTAGAAGGTGGAACTTCTTGCATGGATTTAGTCACTTTAATGTATGTACTTTTAATACTTCGGCTTTAAAACTAAATTACAAAATGGATAGTTCTGAGTGGTGATTTGAACCTGTGCTTTCCTCATGCTGCAGCCTACCATACCAAGATACACCCGCTGCAAAGTGAGCATTGATCCCAACAAAAACATAAAAAACAGTCATTAAAAAATAAAGACCTGTAGCTTGTTTTCAGCTTATCACAAGCTGGCTAGAAGCTATGGCCCCCACAAGGGGGAGGGCTGCAGAACTCTATCCTGGGGGCCAGGCACCTGGGATTAGGAGGGGGGCCACTTTATTATGTTAATCCGTTTAGGTTTTTTTAAAATAAATATAAGTATTACTTTGGTGTCATCATTTAAACTGACTTATTTTAATTCAGGATGTGGGGGCTATGGTAGAAGCTACATGGCATGTTTCTAGGATGGAGGACCTCCCAAAAATAGTACTCTACAGTGAACTCGCCATGGGTCAGCGTAAGAGGGGCGCTCCAAAAAAGCGATACAAGGACTCCCTGAAACAACATCTCAGGTTTGGCCAAATTGATCACCAACAATGGTCCGCCCTGGCCTCACATTGGGAAGCATGGAGACGCACTATCTACAATGCTGCAGCCTTATTTGAGAACTCACGCCAAATAAGTCTTGAAGAGAAACGGCAACGCAGAAAGAATCACAACCCAGAATCATCACCCAAGGAGATCTTCTGCTGTGCTTTCTGCAACCGGACTTGTTTATCTTGGATTGGCCTTTTCAGTCATCAACGTGCTTACAGAAAGCATGGGATGAGTCCTTCCTGAATCTTCGTTTGCGAAGAAAGCCAGAGAGAGGGTTTCAGTAATACCCATCACAACATACACTCACATGCAAAAATGATCATATGAAGGCCCCAGGGAATGTTTCTGTGTGCCCGGTTTGTTTAGTAAAGCTGTAATTGTAAGCCCATTTGTCCCTGTAGAAATGCTACTAGAAACAAGTAGGGGAAAATACATCAGAGGTGTCACATAAACCAAGATAAAGATCTTTTCATACCTTTAGTGCTATGAACTTCTGTGTTCTGCAGGATAAAGCTGACAATACATATCCTAAAACATGCAACAATCAGGAATTAACAATAGCAATTCATGACAGGAAACAGTTACTGCCTGGTGTGTAGTGGCTACAGGTATAGACCCTTTAATGTATCAGACTCCATCCACGAACCTTAAAGGGATAGAAAGGGTTTCCCTTTCAGTAACTACAGCCCTAAATTGTTCTGACCATACAGTGAAAGGAAAGGAAGAATATGCAGAACTCCCAAAGGTGGCATGTGAATTAACTTACTCCACATTGAAGCTGTTGTCTAGTATCACCTTCATATGGAAATAGTTTGTTATTGTTGTGTACTTTGAAGCTGACTCCAACTTAAGAAGATCGTATCATGTGATTTTCTTAGCAAAATTTCTTCAGAGGAGGTTTGCCGTTGTCTTCCTCTGAGGCTGAGAGAGTGTGGCTTATTCAAGACTACCCAGTGGGTTTCCATTGTGGAGATGAGAGTTGAACCTTGGTCTCCCAGAGTTCTAGTCCAACACTGAAACCACTACACCACACTGGCTCCCTCTGGGGTAGACAAGAGTTTACCTTGAGGCATTAGTCATAGAAGAGGGCATCAAAGCCTAATTTACGCCCGGGATATTGCAAATATCTCCCCCACCCCAAATAGTCACCTTTCATGTTGAGTGCATGTCTAGACCTGTTTCCTTTTCCTCCATAGCTTAAAAAAATGTAGGCAGAATTCCACAGTTGCTCAGCAAGCAGTTAGCCTTCCAACTTTATACCTCACTCTTCAGCCACAAAGACTCTCAGAGTGGCTTACAAATAGTTAAGCAATAGCACGTTACACATATACACTGCGTTAAGCTGTTTCCAATGTGTGTTAGGTAATTGCCCCCACAAGCTGTGTACTCATTTTGCTGACCTAGGAAAGGATGGAAGGCTGAGTGAACCTTGGAGCCCTTGGGATTGAACTTGCAACATGGTGGCTACAGTACTGGCATTTAACCACTGCGCCACCAAGGCTATTATGAGGCTTCTGCAGTATTTTCAAAACCACACCCATATAATGTTGATACCAAACCTAATACCCCCAGTCCCATGCACCCCAATAATTAGGAAAATAATTTGGCTCCAAAGTGGCCTTCCATGTGGACAGACAGTCAGTAGACCAGAAACTGCCTGGAAAATTCCGAAGACACTAGCCAAAAATAGCAAAGTCATGTATTGCCCAAGGGAAGGGCCATGGCAAATTCCAAAGCTAAGGTAAGACGGTATTTCCTAAGTACTACATCTGGCTTCAGCAAATAATCCCATCATCTATAGTTGGCATATTCATTGTCTGTAAACAACACCGATCCTGATTCCCAAGCCTGGCAATAAAGGTGATAGCCACTGCTATTCAACTCAAACATGCAAAACATTATAGGATAATTAAAGTATCTGGAAATCTATTGTTTAATCATGGATTGCTCCTGGAACTCATTGTTTTCCACTCAAAATTATATCCCCAGAAGGCAATTTTTTTCCTATTTAACCCTGTGAAAACTCCACTCAAATGCTCACAGTCCATCTTCCTACCTACTTACCACTACTCTGTGTAGCCATCCCAGATTGGGACCCCCACCCTGCTGGTCTTTCTCTGCAATCTCATCTCTTTAGGAAAAAGGTGTCATATCACCCATTGAAACATCCCTTGCTATTCCTCTATCTCAACCTCTCCCACTTTATTTCATTAGTCTTGTGTGAATGCCTCCTAAGTGAACATGTGCACAGTTGGTGTTATTTCTGAACTCTTAATAAAATATCATCATCAGTTTTATGGTTTGTGTGTGCTCCATCCAGGCTAGTACTGGTACACACAGGTGGAAGGTCCCCAAGTTCTCCCCTCTTGCATTGCTAAGCCAAGTTATTGCTAATTTCCCCAAAATATTAATATAGTAGGACCCCCGTACCCACTGGGGATTGGTTGGGGGGCGTGGATACAAAAAATTGTGGTTAATAGCAAACACCATTGAAAATAATGGGACCTCTGTTTTAAAATACCATAGAGTTGCCTTGGAGGGCCTAGAAAATGGCTAGTGAGGACACATTTTCTAGGAAGACTCTATGGTAGATGTGCTGTTTGTGTACCATGAATAATTGAATCAGTGGATATGGGGGTCCTACTGTAACTCGATCTCGCATGGAATTTCCACTTCACTAGCTCTTAGGGTAGCAATGTTTCCTTCCACCCTCAGGGGAAAATTTCAGATACAGGCTTGACATTATAACAGGATTCTCCATCTCAGTTCAAATCACTCCCTCCACATCATAGAATCTTAGAGCTGGAAGAGATCACAAGGGCCATCTAATCCAAACCCCTGCCATGCAGGAACATACAACTAAAGCACTCTTGAAAGATGTCCATCTAAACTCCGTTTATAGATCTCCAAAGAAGGAGCGCCACCACCGTTTGAGGCAATCCTTCCACTGTCAAAAAGTTCTTACAGTAAAGTTCTTCCTAATGTTTAGGTGGAATATCTTTAAGTAATTTGAAACATGGTTCATGTTCTAGTCTTTGGAAAAGCAAAAAACAAGCTTGCTCCAGTTTATACATGACATCCCTTCAGATATGTAAAGATGGATATCAAGTCACCTCTCAGACTTCTCCTCTCCAAGCTATGAGACACACTCAGCTCCCTAAATCATTCCTCATAAGGCATGGTTTCCACACCTTTGATTAACTTGGTCTCCCTTCTCTGAATATGTTCCAGCTTGTCAATATCCTTCTTGAATTGTGGTGCCCAGAACTGGACACAGCATTCTAGGTGAGGACCAAAGAAACCAGAATAGAGTGGCACTGCTACTTCCCTCAGTCTCCTGTTGATGCAGCCTAGAATTGCATTGGCTTTTTTGGCTGCTACAACACACTGTTGACTTACATTTCACTTGTGGTCTTCTAAGGCCTCTAGATCATTTTAAATCATATTGCTTTCAAGCCAGGTGTCACCCTTCCAATATTTGTGGATTTCATTTTTTCCCCCTTCATTTATCCCTGTTGACATTCATTTTGTTAGTTTTGGCCCAGCTCTCCAATCTGTCAAGGTCACTTTGTATTCTGATCCTGTTCTCTGGAGTATTTGCTGTTCTCTGGGGTATTTGTTACCCTACACCCCTAATTGGGTGTCATCTGCAAATTTGATAAGCATGTCTTCTATTCCATCATCTAAGTCACTTATAAAGATGCTGGATCACACTGGGCCCAGGAAAGTACCCTGAAGCACACCACTAGTCACTTTTCTGTAGGATGAAGAACAACTATTAATGAGCACTCTGAGTACAGTTGATCAACCAATTATGAATCCACCTAACAGTAGCATTGTTTAGCCCATAGTTCACCAGTTTGTCAGCAAGAATATCATGAGGGGCCTTGTCAAAAGCTTTACTGAAATCAAGATATACTATATCCATGGTTCTCCACTGATCTACTAAGCTTGTAACTAAATTAAAGAAAGAGATGCAATTAGTTTGGCATGACTTTTTTTTTTTTTGAGAAGCCTATACCAGCCCTTGGTAATCATGGCATTCCTTCCTATCATTTATATGTATGTTGGGAAAATCATTTTTACCATATCTTATAAAAAAGATAAACTACATGATAGCAAAATACAACAAAATCTAAAATATACATCACAGTGAAACGTTATTAGGCCAACCAAAAGGTACAAAATACATTACACTAGCTTTTGAAGCTCACTGGCATCTTAGTCAGTCAAAGAGGTTAATAATCATACAAGAGAATAAAAGTGACCATGACAGAGTCACAGGCATGCATCTTATTTTAGATGTTTACTTAAGATTCCAGGAAGTTCTCAGGGAGTGTTGATGCAAGCAGAGATTGTACCCCTCTTTGGCCATCTGCGGGCTGAGAACAAAGGTAATAAATGCCAAATAATATAAATTCTGTCTCCACTGGCAGAAACAAGTGATAAACTGTAATAAAAATTGCATCTGGAATGGTCTCTATAGAGTAGCTGACACATACTAAGGAAGGCAATAATCTTTGAAGATTCCTGGAGAACTGGAGGAGTCCCAGAAGAATGAAGGAGGGCAAATATTGTCCCCCATATTCAAAAAGAAAAAAGAAGAGGACCCAAATAATTACCACCTGGTTAGCCTGACATCAATATCAGGAAACATTCTAGAGCAGATCATTAAACAGACCCTGTGTAAGCACTTAGAAATGAATGGCGGTGATCGCTAAAAGTCAACATGGGTTTCTCAAAAACAAGTCATGCCAGACTAATCTTATCTCTTTTTTTGACAGAGTTACAAGCTTGGAAGATGAAGGGAGTATTGCGGATGTTACATATCTTGATTTCAGTAAGGCCTTCAACAAGGTTCCCCATGATATTCTTCCAAATAAGCTAGTAAAATGTGGGCTAGATGACACAACTGAGAGGTGGATTTGTAATTGGTTGACTGACCAAACCCAAAGGGTACTCACCAATTAATGATGATGATGATTATGTCTTTATTTCTATCCCACTTTTTCCCAATTTGGGACTCAAAGTGGCGTACAATAAAAAGACATTGTTAAAATCAGCAAAATACAAAAGTTAAAACACACTTAAACAACTAAGAAGTTAAAAAGAGCTAAAACTCTAAAAGCACGCAAATATATACACACACATGTGCACAAAACTCACATATACTCCAGTACTGCTGTTCACAAAGATTGCCAAAGGCCTACTGAAACAGAAAAGCTTTTACTTGGCTCCAGAAGGAAGGCAGGGAGGGTGCCAATGTGACTTCTCTGGGCAGAAGGTTCCAGAGCCTGGGGGCAGCCACTAAGAAGGCCCTCTCCTGAGTTCCCACCAGATGCACTTGTGAGAGTGGTGGAACACTCTTCTCTTCATCCTGGGGAGAAGTGACATAAGAGCGCTAGCTGAGATGCTTATGTCAGCATCTTCTTTCTCACAAGAACAAGAATTAAAAGCTAAAAGAAAGAGGAGAGTTACTTGGACTCCTGGAACAATAAGCCAGGATGTAGGGCTATGTTTCTTGGAATACCCTCCTGGTAGAGGCAAACAATGTAAAGTATCTTTCTCTTCTCTCATACAGATGGAAGAATCTATATTCTTGGAATGACAATCAGGGCATGACAGCCATTGTTGAAGAAGACTTAATTCTAGGATCGGAAATGAACTTTGATAATGTTGTCACTGGACAGCAAGATATGAAAACAAAACTAAAAAGTCTGCAGTTGGAGGATGACCAGCTGAGATTTGAACTCAGAGAACTGAAGAAGAAAATGTCAGTCATGGAAATTGTGGCTCTTGAAAATGAGACTGCAAAAGGGGAAGAGATGCATCTAATGCATGAAATTTCCAGCTTAAAGACTGTAATTGCAAATGCTGAAGCTTATAATCAAGATCTTCAGATCCAAACACTAGAGGAAGAGTGCCTTTAGCTGAAGCAAAGGCTTGAATTGAGAGAACAGAGGCAGGAAGATGAAGGAAGGTTGAAAAAAATGGAGCAGCTGAAGGCCACGATTGAGTCCAAAATGGAAGCCATGGAGAAGGAGAAAGCAAAGTTGGTTCAGAATCTTCACACTACTGTGGAGGATATAAGAGCTGTAACCGTGGAAAATGTGAATCTGAAAATCACAGTAGAGATTCTTCAGGCTGAGAAGAACAACATGATTCAAACTGTCCATCATCTGGACGAGACAACAGAAAGGACAACAGAAATTTGGAACTGCAAGAACTTCAACATGCTCACGCTACTATTGAAGCACAGACTGAAATGGTGGCAGCACTGAAAGGAGAAATCATAAATAAAGATTCTTGGACTTTGAAACTTCAGGAGACGCTGAAGCAAGAGGCTGAGGCAGATATGGAGAACTTGCAGGTAGAAATACAACATCAAGGAGAGAAAGATTAATAGTATGAAGAACCTTATTGATGAGAAAATACATCTGCATCAGAAACTGGAAGCAAGATATTTAGAAGAGAATGAACAGCTAAGAGCGAAATTGAATGAAGAATTAAGCTTGCATATTAGTGAAAAGGAAAGATTGGTAGCTGAACTTAGAGACCAGGCAGAGAGAGAGTGCAGCAGCTAACAAAGGAGAGCTCTTTGTTTCAGAAAGATAGAGAAAAGGAAGACCTGCCAGAGAGCCTTCACCAGTCATCTGGATACAGTGCAGTGTTAACTGCTGAACCATCTCCCAAAGCCAGGATCATTAACAACCTTGATCTGTCAGAGGTTTCAAAACATCAACAATACAACTAATGGAAAGAATACGCAAAATGATTGAAGAAACCTCAGAGCTGTTTGAAGGCAATCAAGCCTGGATTGTGGTATGTAAAGGGAAAAGAACTAAGGCTAGAAGTAGAACTATTGGATTAAAATGTCAACTAGTAAAAGATTTGTATCAAAAAGGATTGATTGATATTGAATACTGTCCCACTGATGAAACAATAGCAGATATTTTAACTAAGCCATTGATGACACAGAAATTTATACATTTTCATGAAATGTTGACTACATATGACTTCAGTTAATAATGTTTCTCACCATAATGACATTGTTGATAGATCTTGAGAAAGGATGTTGAAATAAGGACAAGATCTAGAACTTTGGTCATTATAAGGCTAATGGTGAATTAATGAGATCAAAACAGCCTTCAGGTGTATGTGTTATCTAAAAATCAGCTGTGGAGACTCTATAAGGTTAGCTTTTGCTACTGTGAGTTTATCTGCTTCCTCTTTTGCCTTGTATCCTGTTTGACTCTGTTTCAGTGTGACCATTTACTGTTGGTATATTTGTTATTTTGTATTATTTGCTTGCCACATTACTCTTGTTCATTTTTAATACTTTTTCACTACTTGTTTTGTACATTGCTTTAATGTAAATATATTGTTTGTTGCTCATTTATAGAAGAGATAAAGATTATTTTCAGTATTTGTTTTGTCTTCTAGATCCTATTTTTCAACAATTAGTGGGGTGTCACAGGGTTCTCTGGGCCCAGTGCTATTCAACATCTTTATCAATTACTTGGATGATGGAACAGAGGGCATGCTTATCAAATTTGCAGATGACACCAAAAAAGGAGGGGTAGATAATATCCCAGAGGACAGGATCAGAATTCAAAATGAACTTAACAGATTAAAAAGCTGAGCCAAAACTAACAAAATGAATTTCAATAGGGAGAAATGTAAGATACTACACTTAGGTAATAAAAATGAAATACACAGATATAGGATGGGGGACACCTGGCTTGATGGCAGTACATGTGAAAGGGATTTTGAGTTTTTTCCGTGTGTTTTTTTTTCTTGGCTGTGAGGCCATGTTCTTAAGCACTTAAAAAGGGATGCCATGATCAATAAAAGTCAAAATGGGTTTCTCAAAAACAAGTCATGCCAGACTAATCTTATCTATATTTTTTTTATAGAATTACATACTTGGTAGATGAAGGGAATACTGTAGATGTACTGTTTCTTGATTTCATGAAGGTCTTTCATAAGGTCCCCCATGATATCCTTGCAAAAATGTTAGTAACCTGTGGGCTAGACAATGTGACTGTTAGGTGGATTGGCAATTGGTTGACCAACCAAACCCAAAGTGTAGTCACTGATGGCTCCTCTTCATCATGGAGCGAAGTGACTAGTGGGGCGCCACAGGGTTCTGTCCTGGCCCAAGTGCTATTCAACATCTTTATCAATGACTTGAACGATGGAATAGAGGGCATTCTTATCAAGTTTTCAGGTAACACCAAATTAGGAGGGGTAGCTAATACCCAAGAGGACAGGATCAGAATTCAAAATGACCTTAACAGATTAAAAAGCTGAGCCAAAACTAACAAAATGAATTTCAACAGGGAGAAATGTAAGATACTACACTTAGGTAATAAAAATGAAATACACAGATATAGGATGGGGGACACCTAGCTTGATGGCAGTACATGCGAAAGGGATTTGGGGTTTTTTCCATGTGTTTTTTTTTTCTTGGCTGTGAGGCCATTTTCTGGAAGAGTTTATTTCTGATGTTTCGCCTGCATCTGCATAGATGCAGGAGAAACGTCAGAAATAAACTCTTCCAGAACATGGCCTCATAGCCCTGAAAAAAAACACACGGAAAATCTATGGAAGCCGGCCACGAAAGCCTTCGACTTCACATCGGATCTAGGAGTCTTAGTGGACCACAAACTGAACGTGAGTCAGCAGTGTGATGTAGCAGCTTAAAAAGCCAATGCAATTCTAGGCTGCATCAATAGGAATATGCATAGTGTCTAGATCAAGGGACGTACTAGTGCCCACTGTATTCTGCTTTGGTCAGACCTCACCAGGAATACTGTGTTCAGTTCTGGGCACCACAATTCAAGAAGGATATTGACAGCTGGAATGTATCCAGAGGAGGTTGACCAAAATAATAATAAATAATAATAATAAAATTTATTTTTTATCCTGCCCCTCTGGTTAAAGGTCTGGAAGCCATGCCCTATGAGGAGTGGCTGAGGGAGCTCGGTATGTTTAACCTGGAGAAGAGAAGGTTGT
The DNA here is from genome assembly GCA_030847615.1 of Gambelia wislizenii. Lineage (NCBI taxonomy): Eukaryota > Metazoa > Chordata > Lepidosauria > Squamata > Crotaphytidae > Gambelia > Gambelia wislizenii. The sequence continues at coordinate 346,188,423 of JAUMIR010000001.1, forward strand.
GATATGATAGCCATGTTTAAATATTTGAAGGGATGTCATACTGAAGAGGGAGCAAGCTTGTTTTCTGCTGCCCCAGAGACTAGGACACGGAGCAATGCATTCAAACTACAGGAAAAGAGATTCCACCTAAACATTAGGAAGAACTTCCTGACTTCAAGAGCTGTTCAACAGTGGAATATGCTGCCTTGGAGTGTGGTGGAGTCTTCTTCTTTGGAGATTTTTAAACAGAGGCTGGATGGCCATCTGTCAATAATTCTTTGATTGGGTATTCCTGCATGGCAGGGGGTTGGACTGGATGGCCCTTATGGTCTCTTCCAGTTCTATGATTCAGAGGGGGTTTCTTTTTTTACCTTGTTGTTGGTGAAATTGTCACTCCCAGCTCATCCTCTTGTTGCTGTGCACACAAAACTTCAGATTCATTGTCAGGATTCCTCAAAAGCCACTGGTATTTTCGGAAAAGTCCACTTGGGGCATGAATTCCATAAAAGAGCTTTTTGTCCTTAATCATCTAACAATCACAGACAATAAGGAGAATAAACAACAAAGAAGAGAATAATGTCAGGCCAGTATGATGTAATGGTTGGAGCACTGGACCACAGTTCAAATTCATGCTGAATTGTGGAAGCCCACTGGGTATTCTTGGGCATGCCATAGCCTTTCAGCCTCAGAAGAAGGTAAAGGCAAACCCCCACTGAACAAAAATATTGCCAAGAAAACACAAGGACAGGGTCACCGCAAGTTAAAACTCCATGGCCCAAAATAACAAAAAGTAGGGCCATTTATAATCACAGTGAAACCAGGTGAAGTTTTTTTTCCATTGACAGAATTGCTTTTGAGAGTGCAGGAGTGGGCAGCCTGTCACCCTCAAACTGTCAGTGGAATTTCTATATGCCATAGCCAGCATAGCTAATGATAGGTGACAAGAAATGACACTCCCTTAAAATTTGCTCCAGAGGGTTGGAGGCAGAGGTCAGAAAGCTTACTTTTTGATCCATAATCCTCAGAATCCCCAACCATCATGGCCAAACATATAGCAAAAAAGTAACTTTTCCAAGCTTTGCTTGGAGCAAGGGGTGCATAAGAGGAAGGGGTGAGGGACAGAAAGTGAAAGAGAATGTCCTATCACACAAGCAGACTTCTGCTTGCAGAACACTGACGTCTTCCATAGGATCTTTAACAACCAAATCATAATCATATGCTTTCATAATTATACACCAAAAACTATCTACTTTGTTCATATTTTATTATAACCATATTTGTCAATAAAGAAGGAAACACTACAACTTTAAAATTTCATGTTCATAGAATTCTAGGATCATAGAATCATGGAGTTGGAAGAGACCACAAGGACCACCTAGTCCAACCCCCTGCCCTACAGGAATAAACAATGAAATAATTCCCAATGGCCATCCAGCCTCTGTTTAAAAAACTCCAAAAAAAGAAACGCCACCATGCTCCAAGGCAGCATACTCCACTGTCGAACAGCTCTTACCATCAGGTAATTCTTCCTAATAGTCATACCATCATCATTATTGAAAAACTTAATTGAGGATTCAAGGTCCATTTTGAGAGGAGTCCCATCTCCAGGACCCAAAAGCAGTCTTGCTCCGACCGGCTTGCAAAATTTCTCTTGGAGACCCTGGTGATGGGGCAAGTATGTTCTCAACAGTGGAGGAGTAGCCTGTTAACTAGGCCACTTACAACTCCCAGAATGCCAGCCAGCATGGCCACTGGTCAGAGGCATATGGGCACTGCAGTCCAAGAAATGAATACATTCAATTTCTGCAATAGACACCACACTAAATTGTATCCAAGCAGATGGTCTTTCCTACTCTTGTGTGAAAACTACTTGCCCTGGTTCTATCCTGGGCAGGGAAGAGCTACAAATCTCTTATCAAAATGGGAGGAGAAACAAGACATCTTCCATATCCAAGACAGGACATAGGAAGCAGGTGCCAGATTTGCTTGGAGATATGTCAGTTTTACCTTGATAATGAAGCCTTTCCTGTGTAGTTCTTCCAGAAACCTCTTCTTCTTTTGATCCTTCTCACTGTTGGGGTTGTGATCGTCACAGACTAGGACAAAATCCCATTTGGTTGGGAACTGGGAAGAGAAAACAACCAATTGAATCAACTAGTCACATACATGTCACTCCCCCTTGCATGTATACATCATCTTAAACATATTTTACCTTACAGACGAACTTGGAAAGATTAATTTTTGACTACAACTCTGGGAGGTGTAGTCCAAAAAATTAACTTTTTCCAAATTCTACTTGCAGGCCACACTGGATTCAACCCCTTTCCCCTGACTGGCCTCTTTAAACTACTTTCCATTTAATAACCAAGACAGTCCTCCTATTCGCCTTTACCCCAAACTACCTTGCTGGAAAGATTCCAGGAAAACAAGAGTGAGGCCTGCTTTTTTTCTTTTTTCTTTCTTTTTTTTTTAAAGGCAGCCTCAGAGTCTGCTCCATCCATTCCCCCTCATGAGCTATTACCACCAACTGCCCTGTTGGAATGATCCTCATGAATATCCTTGTTTTAATACTTCAGTAAAATACAATAAACAGTATCTTTGTATGTCACCTTGGAAGGACTTGTGTCATGAAATGTGGAATATAAATCACAAATAAACATGTTAATATATCCATACAAGTGGGAATTTATCTCTGTCATAAAGAACCAACAACCTCCATTTATTTGTAGGAGAGTTTGTGCAATACAACCTAAGGAGACCCAGTGGCAAGAGATGTGTCACACATTTCAGAGCTGTTGCTGCTCTCACCATCCTGTGTTTGCCACCACTCAACAGGGAACCATCCCTTGCCAACTGCAGCTACAAACATTTATCTGTATACTTAGAAAAAACACCTTTCTCAAAAACATAAATTGCATTTTTATGTGATGCATTTGCACTTTGAAGGGCTCCAGGTTCTTTCTTTTTTAAAAAAGAGACATATGATGTCTGTTATTTGTTTACCCTGCTTGATGAACACACATCTGTTCAGATTTTTTTGTTATTTTCTTTTCTGTAATAAATCTGATTTCTTTGCAATGCTTCCCTTTTGCTAATCTGTTTGTACACCTACGTGTTTTTCATGTTCTCCGTTCTTTGCTTTTATCCAGAAAAAAAAAACTTTTAAAAAGCTGGGAAAATTCCAGTAATCTTGACTCACTCAATTGCCTTCCATTTATTGCATAACGTTTTCTTCTTGTTGTGTGCCTTCAATAATTTCTGATTTATGGTGACCCTATCATGGGGTTTTCTTGGCAGAATTTGTTCTGAGAAAATTTGCCCTTCCCTACCTCTGAGGCTGAGAGAATGTGACTTGCCCAAGGTCACCCAGTGGGTTTTCATGGTGAGTAGGGATTCGAATCCTGGTCTCCAGAGTCATACTCCAATGCTCAAACCACTACACCATGGCAAAGTAGTTTTCTACTTCGGCCAATTACAGCCTATATGGCAACTAAGAGGTTTCTTTTTCCTGACTATTTTTATTTTATTTTATTAAAATATTTATATCCTGCCATCTATCTAAAGATCTCAAGATGACATACAATAAAAACAACCTGACTAATTTAAAACAGTATAAGCAATAAAAATGATGTTAAACGGCTAAAAATTTATTAAACAGGCTAACAAGTTAAACAGGCAGATTAAAACAGGTTAAGATAGGTTAAAAACAATTTAAAACCATGTGCATGTGAGGGTTTCTGTTAAACTATTTATACCCCAAAGGCTTTAGCAAATAGTCACATTTTCACTTGGTACCAAAATGACAGTAATTTTGAGACCAATAATGCTTCCAATGGGAGGGTAATTCCACAAGTGGGGTGCCACAATAGAGAAGGTCCGCTCATGCATCCTCTCACAGCATATTGCCCTTATGAATGGGGCACATTGGCAGATCTCAGTTCTCAGGCAGGTGTATAAGGGGAGACGTGTTCCTATAATCATGGAGGTTCCAAGCAATCTAGGCTTTAAATGTCATTACGAGCAACTTGAACTCATCCTAGAAATGTGGCAACAGTGTAATTCCTTCAAAACTGGTATTACGTGTTTTTTGTATATTCTGGTCAGCAGTCTAGCTACTGCATTTTGCAATAGCTGCAGTTTCTGAAACATCTTCAAGGGCAGTCCCACATAGAGCACGTGATAGTAATATGATCAGAAAGTTACCAGTGCAAGGACTATTGTGGCTAAGTTATCCCTGTCCAAAAAAGGCTGTAGCTAGGGAATATTCCAAGTCACAGAGTACATTTGGATCTCCAGTAACAAAGATGGGTTTAAGGATACTTCCAAACTATGCACCTGCTCCCTCAAGGGGAGTCCAACCCCATCCAGGACAGGAACTGCATGCAACTGCCAAACCTCAGAACCAAAAATTCACAGACCCTCATATTATCAGTGTTCAGCTTATTGGCCCTCACGCAGTCCACTACAGCATCCAGGTACTGGTTTATCACTTGCACAGCTCCAGCCAGCTCTGCTAACAAAGAGAAGCAGAGCTAAGTATCATTAAGCATTTTGATGGCACAACACCTCAAATCTCCTTATGACCTCCCCAACTGCTCATATTCACTACATGAACTATGCCATTTGCACTTTAGCCTTTGTCCACCCTGTTTCACTGCCATTAAGTCCCTCTATAAACTGAGTGAAGTATAGGCAGCACATGGGTTTGGCTGCTTAAGAGTGCTTATATCGATGACACTTTCTACCATTCGATAGGGAGACCAAGTGTCCAGAAAGCAACTAGGTACCAGCAAAGTATAAACAGCACTAGTCTGGGAAGGGAGCCAACTCTTAATTAGCTCACAGGAATGCAAACACAGTCCAAAAGGTCAGAGGCTTACGGCCATCAGTCAGTGTGATCAAAAGCAGTCCGAGGGTCAACAGGAACAGACAGCAGAGCAATCAGGGACAGTCCAAAGTCTAAGCACAAGTCAAGGTAACAGAAGTCAAGATAACGGGAATCCAGGCACTGAAGTCAGCAGGAAGCTTTCACCAGGTAGATCAGTTGATCTCTGACAAAGCCTCTATCGCTTCTCCCAGCATATATAAAAAGCAATTAAGGCTTTGTCAGGTGTTTCTTAACGAGCAGGTTTTTCTCATAAAGTCTCAGAGACTTCCTTTGAGCTTCCTTTTGAGCTCACTGCTGGGTATACGATGGTGGAGGTAAGTCCCTCTCTTCTTCATCATCCTTATCTGAATGGCAGGACTCTGCTGGGACTGATACCAACCCACTCAGACCAGGCTCTCCCTCTACTTGAGCCTCTAGGCAGGGTTCACTGCTGGTACAGGTGTAGATAAACCTGTGCCAGGGTCCCTAGGGCCATTCCTTGCCATGCCCTCCTCCTCCTCTGACTCTATAGCCTCATCAGGCTCACGGGGCATGACACCAAGGCTTTTTCAGCCAGAAAATCACCCAGAGCATTCAGGAATCCCTCAAATTTCATAAGTCTCCAGGGAAGGCCCATCTTAATTGGTCCTCCATATCTACAAGGAGGGTCTGTTACCACCAAACCAAACTTCACAAGAAAGTGATCTGACCACAACAACTGGATTATTGACCCCCCCCCAACTCACAACATTCTCCATCTACCCAACAACAGAAACCAGATAAAAGGTATGTCCTGCCACATGCATTGGGCCAATGATGTAATGAGGCAGCCCCATGGTTGTGTCCTGAGCTGGACTTGTCAGAACAGCCTTAGTATGAATGTTGAAGAAGTTCCCCAGAACCATAGACCTGGGATGGTTCAGCACCACTTCCAAGACTACCTTGGCCAGCTTAGTCAGGGACACTGCTGGGTAGTGGGATGGGTGGTAGAATAGCAGCATCCCTGTTCTGTCTCTTTGGCCCAAAACAAGATATAAACCATTAAAACTGGTGCTTGATGCATAGTTTTCCTTGTGATGGAGATCAAATCCTCATGGAGGGTGGCAACTCTTTTCCCTTGACCCTTCAAACTAGATTGTGCTACACACCAGGTACCCAGGTGGGCAAAGCTGGGATAGATCCACTGCTCCAAGCTCATCCAACCAAGTCTCAGTAATGTGTACCAAGTCAGCCCCTTCATCCACAGCCAGGTCATGGATGCTAGTTGTTTTATTGTGGACTGACCTAACATTCAGCAGCAACACTAACAGAGAATGACAGGGCAATCTGGATCTTGAAGGATGGGAAAAGATTTAAACACAGGATAGGTTTCAATTATCTATCCTGCCTTTCCCTTACCTGGCATGGCCAAGCCCCAATACCATACCTCCTCCTGTCCAAGATTATACTAATGGGGGCATCCTATTCCTCCCCATCCCAAGATTCATACAAGCACATGTTCAGATAGACAGACAAAACCAGTAGCAAAGTACCAGTTTATCAGGTCAGAGACACTTTTTATTTTTATTTTTTTTTAGCGTATTTATACTCCACTCTTCAGCTGCCAAGGCTCTCAGAGCAGCTTACAAATTGTTAGCAATAGCACTTACATTTCTATACTGCTTTATAGCGCAAGCATTCTCTAAGCGGCTTTACAATGTGTTAGCTAATTGCCCCCAACAAGCTGGGTACACATTTTACTGACCTGTGAAAAGATGGAAGGCTGAGTGAACCTTGGAGCCCTGCAGGCTTGAACTCACAATGTTGTGGCTGCAGTACAGTACTGGCATCAACCACTGTGCCTCCAGGTATTAATCATAGTACCTAGCTCTCACCTGAGTAACCCCAGTTCTTCTCTCCAATCCCTGGTCTCTCAGGCAAGGACTCTGGGGATGGCCTCAACAGAGTGAACCTACTTCTGCTGTGGGTGCACTGTTTTACCAGACTGTGCCTTGTTAGTATGCCCTACTACCCATTCCCCGTGGTATCTCATAACTGGAAATATTGGACACTTTGGGGGGGGGTCAGGATGACTTAGGCAGACTGGAGGTCAGTTTAAGGTCACAATGACCTGAGATGTGTCTAGAAATATAATGGTGGGAAAGCCCAAGTTAGGATTATGCAGAAAGCCCCTTAGTAAACACAGTTGTTAAGGAGGTATGTGCTAATTCTTTCTTCCAGCCTTGGGTGTTTCAGCAATAATTAAATTAAGCAATTAAGTGACCATTCCTTAATCCATACGCTACAGAAAACTTTCCTATAACTCCTACCTAACCAAACATTAAGAGGTTGCAGCAGAACCATCAATGTTTTGTCTTTCTGGAACTTGAGTTTCGTTCCCTTTGTCTATCCAGTAAGAAAGCGATCCAGACTTTGTCATAATCAGAGTAGTTGTTGTTGTTATTATTATTATTATTATTATTATTATTATTTATACCCCACCCCTCTGTTAAAAACAATCAGGAGGGCTTATAAAAATTAAAATACAAATACAGATTAAAATCCCTAAACACCACCCAGCCCCACCCTCCCCCATAATAAAATATTAAACCAATATAAGTTAAAAACAACTAATCTAAAATCACATTTTAAAAAAATAATAAATAGCCAGCATACTAAAAAAGAAGCCAGGAGCTCCTGAGGCCAGGATCTAATTAGGAAAGGCCTGCCAAAAGAGATCCAACTTTAGTGCTTTTTTAAAGCTACTCAGGCTCGTCATCTGACGGATCTCGTTTGGCCCCTTCAGGATATGAAATAGGATATAGGATATAAATATTAGACCCTAGACCCCAGCAAAGGTGCACCCTGGATCAGAAACTCCTGTGCCACCTTCAGCTGCCTGCCTAACTATTCTTGCTGCATGGAACTCTTCTCTTCAAGACTAGTAACTATCACCCTATCTTCCCAGACCTTTCCCCCTCTATCCAACCTTTCTGTCTTATTTTGCTATAACGTTGTGTGGTTCTTAAGAATTGTGTGTTATGTATGTTAGTTCACTTTGTGTTATTCCAATAAAAATGCTTTGTTTTACTTTCACTGGAACACTCTCTAATAATAATAATAATAATAATAATAATAAAATTTATTTATATCCCGCCCCTCTGCGAACAATCGGGGTGGCTTACAACAGTAAAATAGTACATAGTATAAAACAACTCAAAACCCCTTCCCCCCTTAAAACATTATTAGATCAATACAAATTAAAAACAACTTATAATACAATTGTTGTTAAAAACCTTCCTAGTGAGCAGCATCAGTTAGGAGCTCCAGAATCAACTTCCAGAGGGAGTTCCTGAGGCCGGGATTAGCTATTCCGGAAAAGCCTGCCTGAAGAGATCCGTCTTGACAGCCTTTTTAAAGCTGTCTAATGATGTCAATAGGCAGATCTCATCCAGCAGGCCGTTTCACAATTTGGGGGTGACAGCTGAAAAAGCCCTCTGGGAGGTGGTCGCAAGCCTAGATCTTTGTGGCTGCAATAAATTCTTCCAGAGGACCGGAGAGCACGGGAAGGATTATAAGGGAGAAGGCGGTCCCTGAGATAGCTTGGACCCATTTAGGGCTTTAAAGGCGATAACCAACACCTTGTACTGGGCCCGGAAGCTGATAGGCAGCCAGTGGAGGGACCTCAAAACCGGAGTAATGTGGTCCCTCCTAGATGTTCCAGAGACAAGCCTGGCTGCCATATTTTGTACCAGCTGTATTTCCGAACCAAGCACAAGGGTAGCCCCATGTAGTGTGCATTACAGAAATCAAGACGTGAGGTTACCAGCGCGTGCACAACGGTCTCAAGATCCCTTACTTCCAGAAAAGGGCACAGCTGGAGTATCAGCCGAAGCTGATAACATGCACTCCTGACTGTCGCATTTACCTGATTTGTCATCAGGAGCGACGAGTCAAGGAGCATCCCCAGACTGCAAACACATTCACTGGAGGAGAGTGTGATCCCATCCAGGACTGGAGGTTGCAACCCAATTCTTGGTTTCGGGGCCACTACCGTGAGCACCTCCATCTTGTCTGGATTCAGTCTCAATCTGTTTTTCCTCATCCAGCCCATTACTGCCCGAAGACATTCACTGAGAGAAGAGATGCCGTCAGAATTTGAGGCCGACGAACGAGATACGGAGAAATAGATCTGAGTGTCATCAGCGTACTGATAACACCCAGCTCCATAACTCCAAATGATCTCACCCAGCAGCTTCATATAGATGTTAAATAACATCGGGGACAGAATAGCACCCTGTGGTACTCCACAGGTGAGCTCCCTTTTACTGGAGCTACTGTCCCCGAGCAGCACTCTCTGGGTCCTGCCCGAGAGGAAGGACCGGAACCACTGCAAAGCAGTGCCTCTGATGCCTAACTCCCTCAGGCAATCCAGAAGAATGCTGTGATCTATCGTATCAAAAGCCACTGAGAGTTCTAGGAGCACCAACAGGGTCACAGTACCCCTGTCGATGCTCAGACGCAGATCATCGGTCAAGGCAACCATGGCAGTCTCAACCCCAAAGCCTGTCCTGAAGCCAGTTTGAAATGGGTCTAGGTAATTGGTTTCATCCAAGACAGCTTGGAGTTGAAGGGCAACCGCCCTCTCGATCACCTTGCTCAAAAATGGTAATAAAGAGACTGGCCTGTAATTTTTCATATCCAGGGGGTCCAGGGAAGGTTTTTTCTGAATAGGCTTAACAGCCGCCTCCTTTAGACATTATGGAATATATCCTTCCCTGAAGGACACATTGATGATGCTCATAAGGAACTTCCGCAATGCCTCCCCTCCCTGGACGGCCAGCCAAGATGGGCAAGGGTCAAGAGGGCAGGTTGTCTTCCTCACATTACCAAGGAGCTTGTCCACATCATTGGTACTCACAGATTGAAGCTGATCCAGTATAATTACATTGGCGGAGTCGCTGGACACCTCGTCCATTGTTTCTGGTACAATAGTGGCATCTAAGTCGGCTCTTATCTGAGAGATTTTATCTGCAAAGAAGCTATCGAATGCGTCACAGCAGGCAGTCGTCAGGTTAAGTAGGGGATTTGGTGCATGGGACACCTGCATCAGCTCCCTCACCACCCTAAACAGCTCTGCTGGACGAGACTCTGCAGATGCAATACGTGCAGAGAAGGATCTCTGTGTTGCATGCATTGCCTCCCGATAGGACCAGAGAGTTGGAAGAGACCTCAGGGGCCATCCAGTCCAACCCCCTGCCATGCAGGAATACACAATCAAATCATTCCCGACATATGGCCATCCAGCCTCTGTTTAAAAACCTCCTAATAATAATTCCCCCAGATATTAAAGGAGATTTTGGCATCATGGGTGGGGCTCTAATGCACCTCCCACACCTCTTAGGGTAACAGCCTCACACCTAAGGTCTGTGCCCAATTTAAGAACTGGATGTAGACATTTCCCTCTTCCTATACTTCAACACCCCTTCTCTTTGCATCTTTAGTAACTGCTTTAGACCATTATTAATATCTGCTTATGGTAAATGAAACTTTTTAAATATAATCTTTATTGTTCAAAATAAAATTAATAATACACCATTCATTCAAATTCCACATAAAGTTTCTTCCATTTTCTTCTATTGTCTTCTACATACAGTTTCTCCTTCATAAATTCATTTACAGACAACTATCATTTCATATCTTCCTTTCACAAACATCAATCATTCCTCACTCGCTACTTCCCATTAAGTTCCATCACACATCTTTGTTGAACTTATATCCTCTCTGAACCATTTAAATAATATTTTATATCAACTAGCATGCATCTTTCTTCCCATTGGAACAAGTAGTACCCCTTTTTGAATTATCTTCTACACAAGAAACCCCAGGTTAATCCAGCTACCCCATATTTCATTTAGAGAACCTTTAATTTCTTTCCAGTCCTCTTCAAATTATTCCAAATTATCTCTTAATAACTGTGTTAATTTTTCTAAATATATGCATTCCACCACCTTTATAGACCACTCCTCAATTGAAGGGATGGTTTCTAATTTCCAATGACAAGCATAAACTATCCTGGCTGCTGATATTAAATTGAATACAATTTTCTTCTTTTCTTTCTCCACCTTATCCTTAAATAGACATAACAAATACCCGTATATTCCGGCGTATAATACGACTTTTGAGCACTCAAAAGTGCCCTCCAAAATCCACAGTCGTCTTATACGCCGGATATACTTTGCTTCACCTGCCTGCCTATATCCTGCCTCTTCGCAAACCGAGCAAAGAGGCAGGAGACGGGCAGGGGGTGAAGCAAAGTGCTCCTCCCTTCCCCCCGCCCACCCCCCGAACATCCAGCCCCCCTTCCTGAAAGCCGCGGGAACCGCGGCTTTCAGGAGGGGGGGTGGCGAAGCCCCCTCCTCCCTTCCCCCCACCCACCCCCCGAACATCCACCCCCCCTTCCTGAAAGTCGCAGGAACCGCAGCTTTCAGGAGGGGGGGTGGCGGAGAAGCCCCCTCCTCCCTTCCCCCCACCCACCCCCCGAACATCCACCCCCCCTTCCTGAAAGTCGCAGGAACCGCGGGTTTCAGGAGGGGGGGTGGCGGAGAAGCCCCCTCCACCCTGCCACCCGCCCACCCTCCGCCCAGCCACCCCCCTTCCTGAAAGCCTCGCTTTGGAGAGGGGAGGTGGCTGCAAAGCCCCCTCCCCCCAGCCACCCTCCGCCCAGCCTCCCCCCTTCCCCAAAGCCTCGCTTTGGAGAGGGGGGTGGCTGCGAAGCCCCCTCCCCCCAGCCACCCTCCGCCCAGCCACCCCCCCTTCCCCAAAGCCTCGCTTTGGAGAGGGGGGGTGGCTGCGAAGCCCCCTCCCCCCAGCCACCCAGCCACCCCCCTTCCCCAAAGCCTCACTTTGGAGAGGGGGGTGGCTGCAAAGACCCCTCCCCCCAGCCACCCTCCGCCCAGCCACCCCCCTTCCCCAAAGCCGAGCTTTGAAGTGGGGGGTGGCTGCGAAGCCCCAGCCACCCCACCACCCTCCACCCAGCCACCCCCTTCCCCAAAGCCATGCTTTGGAGAGGGGGTGGTGGCTGCGAAGCCCCCTCCCCCCAGCCACCCAGCCACCCTCCGCCCAGCCACCCCCTTCCCCAAAGCCACGCTTTGGAGAGGGGGTGGTGGCTGCGAAGCTCCCTCCCCCCAGCCACCCCCCTTCCCCAAAGCCACGCTTTGGAGAGGGGGGTGGCTGCCAAGCCCCCTCCCTCCATCCCCCCAGCCAGCTGGCCATCTCGCATTCCCCAACCCACCAGGAGACTGGGCAGCCTCCTGTGGGTTGGGGAATCGCGGGAGGAGGGAGCCCAGAAGGAGGGATCGGGGCTGTGGAGTTGAATCCCTAGATTCGCTCTCTCTCCCTTGACGGTGGGGAGAGGGGGCGAATCCCGGGGTTTGGCTCCACCGCCCCGCGTCCTCCCTATGGAGCCAAATGGGGCATGTTCGCCCCTTCTCCCCACCTTTCTTGAAGGTGGGGAGAGGGGGTGAATCTAGGGGTTTGCCGCGGCCTCCCCCGCTTCCCCCGCCTTGGTCCCCTTCGGAAGAGCCAAGACGGAGGGAAGGGGGCTGCTGAGGCAAACGGGGCATTTTCGCCCCTTTCCTCCACCTTCGAGTCCAGTTTGACTGGAAGGTTGAAGAGAGGGGCCAATGTTGCTCTGCCAGCTGATCCTGTTCGCTTTCCCAGCTCATGAGGAGATCCTCATGAGTTGGGAAACAAAGAGGATCAGCTGGCAAGGCTCCCCCAGCCAGCCAAATTGGGGGGGGGGTGTCTTATCTGGCGAATATATGCCTAGGCCTAGATTTTTGGCTGGAAATTAGGGGGGGTGGTCTTATACACCCAGTCATCTTATACGCCGGAATATACGGTAAGTTTCTGGGGATGTTTGAAATTGTATTTTCATTATCATTTCAACTGAGGAATTGATCATTGTCCAAAATTTATAAGCTTGTTTACAAGACCACCAACAATGGAAGAATGTTCCAATTTCTGCTTTGCATTTCCAGCAGTAATTATTAGAATTTTTATATATCTGTGATATTTTGTCAGGTGTCATATACCACCTGTGGAACATCTTCCAGCAACTTTCTCTTAAATCTTGACAAGCAGTTGATGTTATTGTTTTGTTCCATAATTTCTCCCATTGGTCGAACATTATTGTGACTTTGATGTTTTGTGCCCGTTTAATCATGGGTTCTTTTACTATTTCTTCCTCATAATCCCATTTCAACAACACTTTATGAATTCTAGAAAGAATCTTGGAGTCATCAGAAAGCATGGTTTCCTCAAGTTCTGTTTTATTTTGTGTAATACCATGAATTCTTATGTCTTGTTTCAGTTTTTCCCCAAACTTGCCTATATAACCACCAATGGCAACTTATACCTTCCATTTTCAGTTTTTTCATGAGATTTTATGACTGGTTGTGAGTTACTCCAAGTTATTAGATCTTCATATTTTAACCATTTTGTTCCAGGATTTTTTTTCTCTTCTATAAAATGCTTCGTGAGGAGAAATCCATGTTGGAGTTTTGGGCATAAATGTTGTTTTAAACTTTTTCCACACTCTAAGGTGCGGCCTTCTGATGTAATGGTCATTAAAGTCTTTGTTAACACTCTCTTTGTTATACCATAAATAGGCATGCCAGCCATATCTTAAACATTCTCCTTCCACTGCTAATAAGCTCTCATTTTTAAGTCCACCCACATTTTTACCCAAGTTAAACAGCTAGCATAAAAATAAAGCTTAAGATTTTGCAATCCAAGGCCTCCTCTTTCTTTCATATCCTGTAAGTATTTTAGCTTTATTCTAGTTTCCTACCAGCCCATATTAATTTATTTAATTCTTTTTGCTAATCATAGATCATCCCATCACTATTTATCTTTGGTATCATTTGAAACAAAAATAAGAATGTTGGGAGAATATTCATTTTTATAATAACGATTCTTCCTAACAACGAAAATCTCATTTTTGACCACTTTATTAATAACTGTTTAGTCTCTTTCCAAACTTTGTCATAATTATTTTTTTATAAATCACTATTATTCTTTGTTAGTGTAATTCCAAGATATTTTATCTTTTTCTCCCATCTATATTTTGTTCTGTATGTTATGTTCACTTTTTCCACTTTTAGATAGATTAAATGGCAACATTGAAGTTTTATTTTTATTATTTTAAGTCCAGATATTTTCTCAAATCTCTTCAAAATAAAAAGAAAAAAAGCATACATGAAAACAATCTCACCCACCCAACAGATTCCATATCCCATACATCCTATATTACAGTGACTAACTGACACAATCACTTCTACCTCTCATATCGCTCAGTCATTCTGGCCTAGAACTTCCTTTCCAACTTTCTCATGAGGACTATTGTTAATTTATGAATCCTGATCTAACTATTTACATTTGATGTAAGTTTCATCATATTAGGTGTATTTCACATTTTCTTTATGTCATTTCTCCTTTTTTTCTTTTCCCATTAGCTTATTTAACCAGAGTGTACATTACTTAATATCAGACATCATTTTCATTTTTTTTAATAATTCCTTCAGAATTTTCTTCAGAAATGCCAAGGACTGAAACTCTTAATTTATTTATATTTGTATATATTTATGCTTATTTACATATATCTGATTCATGTTAAATACATATTTGTGAATGTATACATTTTCTCTCCTTCATAAATATTTATTCATCTGGGGATTGTTGCAAAGTTCCCCCACCTTTTTTCTAAATAATCTGATAAGATATTCCATGATTTCCGATGATCTTCTACATACTTACCTTTTAAAAGCATAGTTAGTCTGTCCATTCCACCCATTTTATATGTCTTAAGTAACCATTGATCTACTGATGGGGATGTCTTGGCCTTTCCACTTTGACGCGTACGTTATTCTTGCTGCTGCCAGTATGTAGAATATTAATTTCTCTCTTCCTTGATCAAATTTTTCTTCATATATCCCTAATAAGTAAAATTCTGGATTTAGTGGAATATTGCTTTTCAAAATTTCATTCATAATCTTCTGTACTTGATTCCAGTATTTTTTAGTATTCTCGCAACTCCACCAAAGATGAAAGAAGGAGCCTATTGCATGCTTACATTTCCAGCAATTGTTTTTCACGTTTTTGTACATTTTAGATAACTTATCTGGGGAGAGGTACCATCTAAAGTACATCTTGTACCGATTTCCTCGAACACTTTGACTTAAGGTTAAATTGATTTTGGATGTCCATATTCTTTCCCATTTTTCTAGCTTGATTGGATGTCCCACGTTTTGAGCCCATTTTACCATGCTAGCTTTGATGACTTCCTCTTCTGTGTCCCATTCCAACAATTGCTGCTAAAATCTAGTGATCAGTTTTTGGTTTCCGAATTGAGTTATCTTTCCCCATATAGATTTAGACAAGTCAATACCTTCTAGTTTCTGGTCCATGTTACATCTTTCAGTGATTTGTTTATATAAACACCGATGACATTGGAAACCTTCTTTCTCCACTTTTCCTTGATTTTTGATTATTAGTTGTCCGCCTTTCATCTCCAATAAATCTTTATATGGTAACCATTTTTGAGCAGGTATTTTTTTTTCTTTACTAAAGAGTGCTTCATGGGGTGAGAACCATAAAGGTATCTTAGGACATAATCTTCTTCTATATTTTTTAATATAGAAGGTTTTAAATGACTTTATATTTAGATATTTGAGTCAGCTCTTTTTCTTCCTCCTGTGTCAATTTTTTTGTTATGATTACTGTTTTTTCTGTGTTAACCTTCAATCCTGTTAGTAACTCAAATTCTTTTATGATTTTACTTATTATTTTTATCTTTTCTAATGGTTCACCCAATGAGATCAGTAAGTCATCCACGTATAATTTTAATTTATAGTTATAATTACTGAGTTTTAACACCTTTTATTTTGTTTTCTTCTCTTATTCTTTTGCTCATTACTAATAAAAATAAGAGTGGAGAGAGAGGACATACCTGCCTGGTTCCTTTTTGAATTTGCATATATTTTGTCCTTTCTCCATTTATGATCAGCTTTGCAGTTTGGTTATTATAGATGGCTTGTATCCAATTTGTGAATTCTTTCCCTGCTTTTACTCTGTCTAAAATGTTGATAATTATATCCCAGTTTACATTGTCAAAAGCTTTCTCTATATCAAGAAAAGTTAGGGCCAATTTTTTTCTCATTATGGAAATCATAATATTCCATCAGGTTAAGGACGTGACATATATTGTTTTTTAAGTATCTTCTAGGCGAGAGACCTCTTTGATCTTCCTGTGTCCATTCTACAAGTATTTTTCAGTCTTTGCACAAAGATAGAGATGAATAGTTTATAGTCTACGTTTAACAATGAAATGGGACAATAATTTTTTTGGTTCTTGGGGATCTCTGTTCTCTTTATGGAATAGTATGATCTTAGCTCCTTTCCATGATTCAGGGAGGGATCCATTTTTTATTTTTTCCAATGTTTGCTTAAAAGGCTGAATTAAGTGTTCTTCCATGATTTGATAATATTTTGGAATAAAGCTATCTGGACCAGGGGCCTTCCCAACGTTAAGTCTTTTTATTGCATCTGTGATTTCATTAGTGGATATCGGTTGATTTAAACTGTGTCTCTGTTAATCTGTGAACTCAGGTAAGGATTCCTTACCTAAGAAAGTTTTTATGTTTCCCTTTTGAGTTCCTTGTTTTTTATAAAGAGAAGTGAAATAGTTCCTAAATATTGACTTGATCTTGTCTTGATCCATGTGTACTAGATCTCCTTCTTTAACCTTAGCAATATGATTTCTCTCTTTCATTTTTTAAATGTGATTGCCAGCCACCTACCTGGTTTGTTTGAATTCTCAAAATGTACTTGCTTAGTGTATTGCATTTTTTTCCCTCAATTCTTCTGTTGTTATCATAGAGAGTTGTTGCTGTAAGACTTTTATCTCTGTTAATAGATTTTCCTTAAACGGGTCTTCTTGTTATTCTTTCTCTTTTTCTCTTATGTTTTCTTCAAGTTTAGACATGCTTTCCAATTTCTTCTTTTTTATTTCTGCACCTTGCTATATGAAGAAGCCTCTCATTACCGCCTTTGATGCCTCCCATATTGAAAAGATATCAGTTTGGTCATTCAATTTTCCTCAAAGTACCATTTGAGTGTTTGCTTTGCTTTTTTGACAACTTCTTCACATTGTAATAATTGTCACTTAATCTCCAATTGAATTCTGTTTTTCTTTCCTTTAATTCTAATATAACTGGGTTGTGATCTGACCAAATCCTAGGAAGGGTTTCCACTTTTTGAATTGTATTACAGATATTATTGGTTAGCATATAGAAGTCAATTCTTGAAAAAGATTTATGTCTTTCAGAGTATAAAGTATAATCCTTGGCATCATTGTACATGTATCTCCATGCTTCAGTTAACATAAGGTTTTTTTGTCATAATTTCAAATGATTGTGGTAGCTTCCCTTGTGTCAATTTTATATTTTTGATCGACTTCCTGCCAAGTGTTGGCGAAATCATACCATTCTAGTCCCTGAAGAGAACTATTCTGTCATAGTTGTAGGTCAATATTTTCATCATCAGTTCTTCGTAATACTTGTTTTTATTTTCTAATGGGGCATAAAGACCAATTAATAATATTTTCTTGTTTTGTATAATTACCTCTAATCCTATTTGGTGGCCATTTGGTTCTTTGAAAAGTTCCTCTATCTGTAATTTATGATTTATGTAGATCACCACCCTCTTTTTTTCCCTTTCATTTGCGGAGTTGAACTCTTTACCCAATTTTTTTATTTTTCAATAAATTCACATCACTTCAGCTAATATGTGTTTCTTGAAGGCAGACTATGTCATATTTCTTTTTCTCTAACAAATAAAAGATATTTTTTCTTTTTTCAGGTGAATTGAGTCCCTTTACATTCCACATAATAAACTTCAAAGTCATGTTGTTTTATTATTACTGTGAGTAGAAGTTATAGAAAGCTTTTTAAATAGTGCCTTGATCATAATATTCTTTCCCATTTGTTCTGACTCCCGTTATTACGATTCTCTCCTTTTTTCCCCTTAAATGATGTGCCAACCATTTCCCGGGCTTATTAGCATTCTCAAAATATTTCTGCTTATTTTGCTTTAATTTTTTCCCTAATTCCTCTGCCAGAATGATATCTAATAGTTTTTGTAAAATGTGTATATCTTTGTTAATTCTTAAGTTTGATGGGTTTTGCTTTAATTCCTCTTCTTCCCTTTAAATTAATTGCATTAATTTTTTTCTCACTCTATTCTCTTTCTTATAATGCTTTGTTGAATTAAAAAACCTCATATAACTGCTCTTCCTGCTTCCCATATCATCCGTACATCCATTCCTTCTGTTTGATTCTCCTTAAAGTATAAATCGAGTTTCTTTAGCCTTCTTCAAAATGTTCTTATCTCTTAATATGTCTCATCTAAATTCCAGTTGATGCTATCCTTTCCCCCCAAAATTGTTAAAGAGATAGCATTATGGTCTGACAAATTCCTTGCTAAAATTTGTGCTCTATCAACACTTGGCACCCATACTTTTGAAATTAAAAACATGTCCAATCTAGCCAGAGATCTGTGCCTATTTGAATAAAAGGTATATTCTTTAACATCTTTGTTTCTAGACCTCTATATATCTAATAAGGCAAGTTCTACCATTAATTGAAAAAACAATTTTAGGAGTCTCCCTTGATCTTTTTTAATATTCTTATTTGAATGTCTATCAATTTCTAGATTTATGACCCCATTGAAATCTCCCATCATTAACAACTGGTCATATGAGTGAGATTTTATCAACATCAGGATATCTGAATAGAATTTATGCTTCTTTTCTAACGGTCCATATATGCCCACTACCAAACATTTTTATTATCAATTATTAGTCCTACTGCTATATAATAGCCATCTTGGTAACTGAATATTTCTTTCGCTTGGAATCTTTTATTAACATACAGAATTATTCCTTTTTTCTTTGTTTTGGCAGATAATATGAAAATGAAAATGAAATAAATCTTTATTGCTAAAGGCTATAAGCCGTCGCAATACAATTACTTTAACTAGGTTAGAACACATATACACACAATTACAAAGCCATACAATAATAATAAAACCATGAATATCCAAAATATAAAACTATTAAGAGTTAAAACATTATTATACGGAGCCATTTACATATCAGAACTGTAAAATGTTTATTACTGGTTTTGATATCTGGCTCTTATCTTATTAGCGGCCAAAGCAAATTTTGCCACCATATCAGTGTGATACACATTGTTGCCAGCTAATAGGGCACAAATTTGTTCAAGAGGAGGGCAATTAACTAAGGAATGAATGATGAAACCTAGAAACTTTTGTCTTGGAAGTATGTATAGAGGGCATTTCAACAAATAATGCTGAAGGTCCTCCACTTCCCCTGTCTCACATATACAAAACCTTTGAGTTACAGGGATATTGTTGTATCTTCCTTTCAAATAAGCAGATGGCATACTCTGAAAGCGTAATGCCATATATGCTTTTCTTAATGGAGACAATGTAAGATCAAAAAAAATCTCTCCATTCCAAAAGATGTTTTATACAATGGGTACCATAATGAAAATGCAGTTTGAGAAAGCATATACATATCTCCCCACTTAGAAGCAAGATATATTTTTTCCTTGACCAGTTGTTTAGATTTGTTAGAAGTATAAATTTGTAAGGCCTCTAGATTGATCCCATAGGAAAGAAGTATTGCATTAACTGATTTTGCCCATACACTTTGCTCAGAAGACTGTAATTGCTCTATAAAACATTTTTTTGGAAGACGAGAATCACTCATTCCAGCCAGCTTTATCCAATATAGAGCTAGGGCCACATGAACACCGGATTGTAAAGAAACTAGCCCCGTTTCAGCTCTTAGAAAGGGGGCGGGAGTACCTTTTGGCACAACTAACAAGGATTTCAGGAAAGCATTTTGTACAGGTTCAAGGGGGAAAACACTATTATGTCCCCATATCTCAGCACCATATAATAATTGTGGAGTTATCTTCTTCTGAAAGACCTCAACAGAGGGGGCAACCAAATTCCCCCCTTGAGATCTATGGAATCTCAACAGGGCACTGATAGGGTAGGAAGATTTCAGCTTAACTGCTTGAAAGTGTAGCTTCCAGGATAGATTTGATTGGAATCCTACACCCAGGTATTTAAAATAAGATTGTTGATCTATAGGTTTTGTATTCAGACTCCAACTATGAGGTTTTCTCTTCTTCCCAAAAACTACTTTTGTTTTAGTGTGGTTAACAATTAGTTGTTCCCTTGAGCAGAAAACACTTAGCTTATTTAATAGTCTCCTCATCCCAACCATGGTGGTGGAGATCAAAACAATATCATCAGCGTATAAAAGTACCGAGAGATTAGTTTCCAGAATGGAACCTGGGAAATATTCTGAGCCACATAGCTCTCTAGTAATGTCATTTATATAAAAATTAAATAAAAAGGGGGCCAAAAGGCATCCCTGCCGTACTCCTCTTACTGTGGATATGTTATCTGACAATAGTCCGTTGTACCCTAGTCTAACTCTAAGGGATGTATCAGAATGTAATTTACGAATTAGGAAGAGTAACCTTCTATCAATGTTGGTTGACGCTAACTTCAGCCATAGGCGCTCTCTTTCTATGAGGTCAAAGGCAGAACTGAAGTCTATGAAAGCAGCATAAAGTTCTTTCCTATCTTTGTGAATGTATTTTTGAATCACATGTTGTAGAACAAAGCACTGATCTATTGTAGATTTGCCTTTCATAAAGCCAGCTTGTTCTTCTGCTATTATAGCATTTTCACTTGCCCATGACTCCAGTTTACCTAACAAGTATTTTGAATACAATTTGGATGCAGTACTCAGTAAGCTGATAGGTCTAAAAAATTTCGGATCAGCTTTAGAGCCTTTTTTGTGAATCGGAACCACTACACTCACTCCCCATGTTGGTGGGATTTTCCCATTGTGATTTATGTAGGTGAACAGTGATGCAAACACAGGTGACCACCATTCGGGATTTGATTTAAATAATTCTCCAGGTAACATATCTTCCCCAGGGGCTTTTTTAGTAGGGAGAGCATTAATCAAGCAATTTATTTCCTCAACAGTTACTGGTTCCCAAATAGGGCAGCATGAAATTGTAGTCATACTAAGGCTATTTCTTGCATTCAATATGGGCCCGGATGCATGTTGATTATACAAAGAGGAAAAATGGGCCAACCACTGTGTAGGGGTAATTTGATTTTCAGTAGTGTCATAAACCTTTCGTGTCCCCTTTTCTATCAGGGCCCAAAACCTGTTTGAGTCCCTATCCATGAGAGCCTGACCTAGCTCCATCCAGGACAGACGGATATATTCTGCCTTTTTCCTTTTGAGTAGATTCTTATAAGTTCTACGAAGAATTATATAAAGACTGTAATTTTCTAAAGAATCTTCCCATCTTAATTTTTTTATAGCCCTTGCTAATCTGCGCTTTTGCAAAGCACATTGTTTGTCAAACCAGCTGTGAAAAGATTGTTTACGTGGGTATTTGTTTCTAGTGGTAACCAAAAGAGGCCTAATTTCTTGAACTAACTTATCAAAGGATTCCAAAGGGTCCACAAAAGTTAGAATTTGATCTCTTAATTGTAGGCTACTGGGGCACCCTAAGAAAGAGTTTATAGAAGCTTGGACTTTCTCGCTCCAACGGATACTTTTGTCACCATAACCTAAAATATTTTCAGGGAGAACGGTCAGGTTTTTTACTAGAAATGGCTTACATAAAGACAAAAGAGATAATTGCAACGGCATATGGTCGCTCTCGGGTCTAGCCAAAACTTTAAAATTCTCAAAAAATGGGATAGCTGCTTGGGAGAGAATCAAATAATCAGCCACACTCTTCCCTTTAGGACCTATATATGTATATAGGTCTGATTCGGGAGCTCTATCTGACCCATTACAGAGGAACAGGCGGAATTTAAAAATAAGTGAGAAGAGACAGAATCCGGCTTCATTGATCCCATGATCCTTAGAGTTCCTGGAAGGTAAAAGGATCAGGTCCTCTGGGATTAAACCCAATTTCTCAGCTGTTTTATAATTGTTGCAGCCTAATCTAGCATTCATGTCTCCAGCTATTAAAATTATAGGGTCAGTATACAGTTCATAGAGGGAAGAGAGGACTAATTCCAGATGGCAGATAATATAAATTCATTGCCCAAACTTTGTTTTAAATAAGATGTTTATCACTCATTTTAATGTTTGTTTCTTGTAGACAGACCATATCCGAATGTGTTTTTTTCAAATAATCAAATATCTTACTTTGCTTGTGAGGTAAGTATTTTGATATTCTGGGTTAGTATCTTCAAACTCTTTATTCTTAATATTTTTGTAATTTAGGTTGTTATTTTTGTTATTTATGTTTCTTCTTCCTCTACCTCCTCCTCTTCCTCTGGTCCTTCTTCTTTCTCTTCTTCCTCCTTTTCTACCTCTGATTTTTTCACTTGTTTTATCTTCTCCTTCTGTCCTATAATTGCCATTTCTTTCCATATTACCTTCCTGTTTCCCCTCTCTATTCTCTGAGAGGTCTTTTTTTAATATTTTCTACAGAATTCACATGCTTCTTCTAAATTGTTCAGTGTTATATTTTTCTGTCTAAATTTAAATGATAACCCACCCAATCTTACCCACCTGTATATAATATTTTTTTCTGTAATTGAGTCATCAAGAAATTATATTCTTTTCTCCTCAAAATTTCTGTTGGTATATTTTTTTTTAACAGTGCTATATCTTCTCCCTCTATATGGAACTGACATTCATAATTCCTCTGGAGAATTAGATCTCTCACCTTTTTTCTCACAAAATATATTATTATATCTCCAGAGAATTTCCCTTGGGTATTAGTTTTATTTTGTAACCTGAAAATCCAATCTACCTCCTGTTTGAATTGTTTTATATCTTTACCCAAAAATTCTGCCGTTTTAGTATTCTATCTATGAGATTTTCATCTTTATTTTCTGATAGACCTCTTACTTTAATACAGTGTCCCCTTGTTTCATCCCTGTAATTAAAATATCTTCCATCTGTTGTGATATATTATCATTTATTTTCTCTACTTTTTCTTCCAGCTTCTTTGTTTTTTAATCTACTGATTTTACCTTCTGGTCCATTTTTTCTACATGAGTTGATAAATCATCTATCTTCTTTAATTCCTGAATCTCAGCTCTGGTTTCTTGTTTTATTTCTGCCTTTAAATCTCTCATCTCTTTTCTAAGATCCTTCGCTTCATCCTGTAGATCTTGTCCTATTTTCCTTATTTCTTCTAATAGTAAAGCTTGATCTACTACCTTTGATGACGTTTCAAATGGTGGTCTTCTAGAAAATTGTAATATAGTTTGTTCTGCTTTCTTTCTTGTATTTCTAGACTTTGTTTTTATTTTATTGAAGACTAACACCTGCTATATATATATATATATATATATATGCATTTATATCTCTTACAATAATATATCCACAATTAGTTAAAATCAATACCTTTCTCACCTCTTCCTTTTCCTATCTCTCTTATCTTTAATTTATATCCTTAGTTTTCTCTTTCCTATATCTGTTCTATAATTACACAAAATATACAATATCTATCTTTGAACTCTATCAGCTTAAATAACCCAGTTCTTTTGTCTCTGGGATTACACTTATATTACACTTAATTATTCCTTTCCAGCAAAGTTATCATTTATCACAAAATTCCAATTTAAACTTCAAGGAGGTTTCTTGGCAACTTGTTAAATTCATTAATAAATCCTTTGAAAGTTAAATTCTTTCCATATACCCCTTAAATATTAATTACTTCAGTCATCTCACTACTTTCAATAATTAATGTGCGTGTGTATATATGTATATATATATATATATAGTCATCCACATACAAATAAACCAACATATACCAAGACATAGAATTCTGTCTTATAACTTATAACTTATATAACCAAGCCAATTTTTATATCCTTTATACAATTGTTTTGAAATTAATAATCTTATACCATCAGCATGTTACCAGCAGCATATTAAATTCATTAACTTTCATTCTACTCTAGTACCAATTATTGATTCCAAATTTCCTCCTTTTTGATCCCTTCCCCCTTTCCCCCTTTCCCCTATTATCTTGCAAAAAACAGTCTTTTAATATTCTAATAATAGTAAATAATACATACTTTATTTCCTCTACCTTCCACCTTCAACCTACTTCTTCACAACTACTTCTTTCTTATTTTCTTTTCTTTGGGTATGTTCTTCTGTGATAACACTGGGGTTTGTTTAAACTTTTTTCCCCTCTGCCTCCTTCTCGCGTCCTCTCAGTTTACTTCAGTTGCTTTACTGCACTGCTGCCTCCTTTCTTTACAATGCCTTAAACACTCTGCGACACTCAGAAGTGTCTTATCCACTCCATTCCATTTCACTCTATTCTCCCTGACACCATAGACTCTCTGTGATACTCAGAAGTGCCTTATTCACTCCACTCCGTTCTGCTCTATCCTCCCCTAGTGTCATCACACCCAATATGTCTAGGTTTCATTGCTCCAAACAGTCCAAAACTTTTTCAGTCTTCTAAGTCTTCTTATACGTTAACTTTTCAACTTTGTTAGCCCAGTTCTTTGTCCAGTTCTTTGTGAATCAAAGCAAACCAGCTATAAACAGCATTACTTTCTTCTTTCTTTAAGTGTTATTCTCTACACCCCCACTCCTTTTAAACCTTCTCTCTGCGGTCTTCTGCTCGGAATTCTTATTATTCTTATGTCAATCACAAAAAGCTAGCGCAGTAGTGTCAGCTCTCGACTCCCTCCGCTTCTTCACTTTCCCATTGAAAATAACATCTTAGGGTTCATGAAGAGTCTGGAATGTGTCTCTGTGAGGCCCCCTTTGACCTCCTCGTTTCTCAAGGCAGATTTTTAGTCAAACCTTTGACTCTTCACTGTGCTGTGTGAGGATCTTTCCCTGAGCTTCTCAGAAAGCCTTGTCACATCGCCATTTGCCGACCGGAAGCCCATGGTAAATGAAACTTGAATGGGTATTTCCCTTACTGCTGTATTCTTGTATTGTTTGCACTTATTTTGTTTATGAAAGCACAATTGCTTATGGCTTGTTGGACTTAAAGATTTCTCCTACCTCTTTCAAACAGTTCCTTCCTTTTCTTTTCTTTTAAATAAAGTTTTATTGATTTAACAAAGAAAAAGTTCTACACTTGTTATTTTGTAATAGGAACAATACCAGATGAACTGGAGTCATAGATGGCAAAACAACTATACAAAACAAAATTAAAACATAACAAACACGGAGAGAAGGGGCATAGGATTCGTCAGGAAAGCAAGTCGTGGCATAAAAAAGCTTGAAAGTAAGGACATCAGGGGGAGTTGGGAAGGACATCCTTCCACATCTTACCATGATATGGTGGAGGCGCTATTGCAAGATCTGTGTTAGAAAGATATGTGATTATTGGGAACCATTTTTCAACAAAAGATTCAGAGTCAGCATGGACAGCCATGTGTTGACTGATGTCTGAAAGCTTCTCCATAAACCACACATCCCAAAATTTGTCCCACCAAGTAGTCACAGCAGGCATTTCATCCTTCCAATTTTTAGCAATAACAATTCAAGAGATAGCAAGCAGGAAAACAATAATCTTTTTAAGTTTAAGATTTCTATTAGACTTACTAAAAAGTGACAACAAATGCAGCTCTGGGGAGGGGTCTATAGGTTGTACGGTGATGGCACTAATAATATCTACAATTAAGGACCAAAAGCTTTCAACACTCGGGCACTCTAACCACATATTGGTGAAGGTGCCCAGAGCAGAGCATCCCCTACAGCAGGTAGAGGGGGTGGCTTTTCTCATCTGGGCAAGCTTTTCTATATTGTTCCTTCCTTTTCTATATTGTATCAGTCTTCTGCAGTGTTACAGTTGTCCCTTCATATTCGCTGGGGTTTGGTTCCAGGACTGCCCCCCCCCCCGTGGATACCAACATCCGTGAATACTCAACTCCCATTATATGCAATGGCACAGCAAAATGGTGTCCCTTATAGAAGATGGCAAAATCAAGGTTTGCTTTTTGGATTATTATTTTTTAAAGAATATTTTCAAGCCGTGAATACTTAAATCCGTGGATACCAAATCCATGAATACGGAGGGACAACTATATTTACTTTTCACTCTGTTTTATAATGGGTTTTCAAACACCTTAGATTTATTATAAAACATTCATATGCTTTCCTACTGCAATCTATTTTTTTGCCTTTACCAAACTCATCATTTCTCCCCGTCTCTAGTGCTAAGATATGAATGCAGATGCTTGCACAGCCAAGACATCACCATCCATTAACAAGGATCACCATGCAGTTTACTGAAGTAGAAATTGAGAGGGGGGGGCTTAATGGGGAAGGGCGCCCCAAAATGAGAACTGAGCATGCTCAGTGGCCATAGAATGTTGACTGTTGCAGAAGGAAGCCTGAAAAAATTGGTGGTGGAGGAATGGTTCATTCTGGAGGATGACGTGACTGGCATTTTGTTGCAGGTACTAACTGTAGGCTATATTTCAGAGGAAGGCAATGTCAAGTACCTCCTAGTATTCCTTGCCTAAGAAAATCCATTGAGATTCATGGGATCTCCATAAGTTGATAAACAGTTTGAAGGTGTATACACACACTACCTGATATTGAAGGTCACATTCTAGTAAGTAATCTTAAACTGAACTCACACACTTTACTGATTATAATTTGCCAGTGCTAACTTGGAAGGGAGCAGGTATGCGAATGCTTTGCAATGCTTTTTTTTTTTTTTTAATGTTTGCCCTTTTCTTCAGCTTACATACTGATATCAACAGTTTTCCCGTCAGATAATTTCTGGTTTTGAACTCATATTTATATATTTTGCCTCACAAGTTTCTGCATTCTAACTATGGTTTTATAATGGCTATTGCCTTAATTTCACTTTTGTATTTTCTCAGTTGTACAATGCTTTAATCTTTATGATTTTTCTAACAGATTGCACGTTCTCCCTTTTATTTGCTTTAGGGTTTTTTTAAACATCAATCTGCTAGAAAATATCATTGATATGACAGACATTTCATCCACATTCTCTTTAAATTATTCTTTTTCATTTCTTCCTACTACTTGTTTTGTGTTACTTTAATGTTACACTTTCTTCTCTCACTCTAATAATCCTAGTTTCTCTCACAAAGTCAAAAATGCTCCTACCAAGCTACTTATAATTTTCAGCTACCTCCCCTTCAGCCGTTTCCACTTCTGGGACATATAATTGTTTCTGATGTGGCTGATAGCTGTTTCTAACATTTTCTTCTTTTTACCAGAGACAAAATAATAGGATCCCATGATAATTTTATAGGGAGAAAAATCTGTCAGCTGTTTTCCTTCCAAAGTACTGGATCAGAGTTACTGGGCAGGCAGAAACTAAATTGACAAAAGGGAAAATGTAGATATGTACTGTACAACAACAACAAAAGGTCACAAACAGCTGAGAAATTACACTGGGGAAAGTCCTCAAATGGCTGTGTATCAGCTATTCTTCTTGTGAACTCTCACCATTGTACAACTCTTGCCACATAGACACACCTTAGAATCATAGAATCATGGACTTCGAAGAGACCACAAGGGTCATCTAGTCCAATCCACCGGCCATGCAGTAATACCCAATCACAGAACCCTGACAGATGGTCATCCAGCCTCTGCTTAAACACCTCCAAAGAAGGAGACTCCACCACATTCCGAGCCAGTGCATTCCACTGCCAAACAGCTCTTGCTGTCAGGAAGTTCTTCTTAATGTTTAGGTGGAATCTCTTTTTCCTGTAGTTTGAGTCCATTGCTCCGTGTCCTAATCTCTGGAGTAGCAGAAAACAAACTTGCTCCTTCTTCAATATGACATTCTTTCAAGTATTTAAACATGGCTATATCACCTGTTAACCTTATCTTCTCCAGGTTAAACATACCCAACTCCCTCAGCCACTCCTCACAGGGCATGGCTTCCAGACCTTTTACCATTTTGGTCACCCTCCTCTGGATACGTTCCAGCTGTCAATATCCTTCTTGAACTGTGGTGCCCAGAACTGGATACAGTATTCCAGGTGAGGTCTGACCAAAGCAGACTAGAGTAGCACTATTACTTCCCTTGATTTAGACGCAATACTCCTATTGATGTAGCCTAGAATTGCATTGGCTTTTTAGCTGCTGCATTACACTGTTGATTCATGTTCAGCTTGTGGTCTACTACTGCTAGATCCCTTTCACATTACTGCCATCAAGCCAGGTGTCACCCATCCTATATCTGTGCATTTCATTTTTATTACCTAAGTGTAGTACCTTACATTTCACCCTGTTGAAATTCATTTTGTTAGTTTTGGCCCAGCTTTCTAATCTGTTAAGCTAATTTTGAATTCTGATCCTGTCCTCTTGGGTATTAGCTACCCCTCCTAATTTGGTGTCACCTGAAAACTTGATAAGAATGCCCTCTATTCCATCATTCAAGTCATTGATAAAGATGTTGAATAGCACTTGGGCCAGGACAGAACCCTGTGGCACCCCACTAGTCATTTCTCTCCATGATGAAGAGGAGCCATCAGTGACTACACTTTGGGTTCGGTTGGTCAACCAATTGCCAATCCACCTAACAGTCACATTGTCTAGCTCACAGGTTACTAACATTTTTGCAAGGATATCATGGGGGACCTTATCAAAGACCTTCATGAAATCAAGAAACAGTACATCTACATTATTCCCTGCATCTACCTAGTATGTAATTCTATAAAATAAAATAGATAAGATTAGTCTGGCATGACTTGTTTTTGAGAAACCCATTTTGACTTTTATTGATCATGGCATCCCTTTTTAAGTGCTTACAGACTGTCTATTTAATGATTTGCTCTACAATTTTTCCTGGTATTGATGTCAGGCTTGCTGGATGATAATTATTTGGGTCTTCTTTTTTCCCTTTTTAAAGATGGGGACAACATTTGCCCTCCTCCAGTCTGCTGGGACCTCTCCTGTTCTCCAGGAATTCTCAAAATTATTGCCAGTGGTTCTGAGATTACTTCTGCCAGTTCTTTTCTCCATGCAGAGGCCCTACTGTCTCTTTGTTCTTCCTTTTGCTACAGACATAACCAAAAAAGCCCTTTTTATTGTTTTGAACCTCTCAAGCAATCTGAGCTCCATCTGTGCTTTAGCTTCTCTGACTTTTCTCCTACATGAGCTGGCTATTTGTTTGAATTCTTCTTTGGTGATTTCCCCTTTTTCTATTTCTTATATATGTCCCTTTTAAATATTAGCTCATTGAAAGTTCTTTCAACATCCATCCTGGTTTCTTTAGACACCTCCCATTTTCCCTCCTCATTCAAACTGTTTGAAGTTGTGCCTTACATATCTCGCTTTTAAGAAACTCCCATCCATCATTAACTCCCTTCTCTTTTAGTATACCTGACCATGAGATCACCCCCAGTAATTCCCTAAATTTTCTGAAGTCAGCTTTCTTAAAGTCTAGAATGCATGTCTGACTACACTTATAACAAACTCCAGGAGAACATCGTCATTCCCCCCTAAGGATCCCTCCACTTCCACCCCATTAACCAGATCATCTCTGTTTGTTAGGATCAGATCTAAAATAGCTGATTCCTTTGTTGCCTCTTCTACCTTCTGGACAATGAAATTGTCTGCAAGGCTAGTGATGAATTTGTTGGACCTTGAGTTTTTGGCAGAATTGGACTTCACACAAATATCAGTTGAAATCTCCCATTACTACTACATCTCTCCCTTCTGAATATGTAGTCATCTTTTCCAGTAAGGCATCATCCAGTTCCTTAGTTTGACTCAGAGGTCTGTAGCAGACACCCACAATGACATCCCTGCTGTTTCTCTCCCCCTTGATTTTTACCCAGATGCTCTCAACCTGGCTCCCAGGATTTAAGTCATGGATGTCTTCACTGGTATACGTATCATTAATGTATAACACTACTCCACCTCCCTTCCTGTTGTGTCTATTTCTCTGAAATAGGTTGTACCCCTCTATTACTACATTCCAATCATGAGACTCATCCCACCAGGTTTCAGTGATGCCTATTATATCATATTTGGTTTGCTGTGCTAAGAGTTCAAGTTCATCCTGTTTATTACCCATGCTCTGTACATTAGTATAGAGACATCTAAGACTACAGGCCATCCCCCCATCTGTCTTTTGAAGGTTTTATTCCTCACACTGTTGTTTTGTTGTACCATTTGCCTTGTTCTCTGTATAACATTTAGTCTATTATCTCCAGCACTTGACTCCTGCCCTCAAGAATACTGTCTCCCTTCCCCACACAACTCAATTTAAAGCTCTCCTGATCAGATCTTTCAAACTTAGCAAAAACACCTTGATTTTGCCATTTTATATAAAGGACACCATTTTACTACGCCATTGTATATAATGGGAGTTAACAGATTCTGGTAACCACAGCGGGTCCTAGAACCAAACCCCAGTGGATACCAAGAGCCCATTGTATTTTATAACCATTAGAGTTCAAGCATCATTGTCCAAAAATCCCATGCTTTTCAACCAGTGAACTATGAGGTCTGTCTATTAAATAACAAGACTGTGTTTCTACCTTTCAGAAAAATCAGGGAGAACTGATTGTGAAAGCTTGAACATGTCTGAACCTGGATGACAAACATCAGCACTCTCAGACATTCAGTTAATTGTCAGTCATTGTTTAAAGCAGCTGAGTTCTCTGTTGTATGGCAGAAAAATGCTAAGTTTAAAAGTTGAACAATGTGACATTCTGCAGCAACTTGAGGCAGACCCAAACCTTCTTCAAAAAAATCATCACTTGTGATGAAACATGGATCTTCCAGTATGATCCTGAGACAAAATGACATTCAATGCACTGAAAAACACCATCATCACCAAGAATGAAAAAAAGGCATCATATCAAGACAACATTCAAAGCCATGGTCATTATTGTTGTTTTTTTACATCAAGGCCGTAAGTTTGGCAGAATGGGTTCCAGAAGGCAGAACAGTGAACCAGCATTATTATAAGGAAGTACAGTCGTCCCTTCACATTCGTGGGGGTTACGTTCCACAGACCCCCGCAAATGTGAAAAATCCGCGAATACTGTTTGCCCCCGCTCCCCTGCCATAGCGACCATGGGGCCTCTGGAGGCCCCATAGTTCCTTTCCCCCGCCTCCCCAGGGCCTTCGCGGGGCCTCCGGAGGGTCTCCGGAGGCCCCGCGGAGGCCTTCCCGGCCCTCCCCAATCCACCCCCATGGCCTTCGCAGGGGCCTCCGGAAACCCTCCGGAGGCCCCGCGGAGGCCTTCCCAGCCCTCCGCACTCCCCCCCAGGGCCTTCGCGGGGCCTCCGGAGGCCCCGTGGAGGCCTTCCCGGCCCTCCCCAATCCACCCCGGGGCCTCCGGAGGGTCTCTGGAGACCCCGGGGAGGCCTTCCTGGCCCTCCCCACTCCCCCCCAGGGCCTTCACGGGGCCTTCGGAGGGTCTCCGGAGGCCCCGGGGAGGCCTTCCCGGCCCTCTCCAATCCACCCGCAGGGCCTTTGCGGGGCCTCCGGAGACCCTCCAGAGGCCCCGCGGAGGCCTTCCCAGCCCCCCCCCACTCTCCCCAGGACCTTCGTGGGGCCTCAAGACACCCCGCGGAGGCCTTCCCGGCCCTCCCCAATCCACCCCCGGGGCCTCCGGAGGGTCTCCGGAGACCACACGGAGGCCTTCCCGGCCCTCCCCACTAACCCCCAGGGCCGTCGTGGGGCCTCCGGAGGGTCTCCGGAGGACCCGCGGAGGCCTTCCCGGCCCTCCCCACTCCCCTCCAGGGCCTTCGCGGGGCCTCTGGAGACCCTCCGGAGGCCCCGCGGAGGCCTTCCCAGCCCCCCCCACTCCCCCCAGGACCTTAGCAGGGCCTCCGGAGGGTCTCCGGAGGCCCCGCGGAGGCCTTCCCAGCCCTCCCCACTCCCCCCCAGGGCCTTCGTGGGGCCTCCGGAGGGTCTCCGGAGGCCCCGCGGAGGCCTTCCCGGCCCTCCCCACTCCCCTCCAGGGCCTTCGCGGGGCCTCCAGAGACCCTCCGCAGGCCCCGTGGAGACCTTCCCAGCCCTCCCCAATCCACCCCCAGGGCCTTCGCGGGGCCTCTGGAGACCCTCCGGAGGCCTAGCGGAGGCCTTCCCGGCCCTCCCCACTCCCCCGCAGGGCCTTCGCGGGGCCTTCGGAGGGTCTCTGGAGGCCCCGCGGAAGCCTTCCCGGCCCTCCCCAATCCACCCCCAGGGCCTTTGCGGGGCCTCCGGAGACGCTCCGGAGGCCCCACGGAGGCCTTCCCAGGCCTCCCCACTCCCCCCTAGGACTTTCGCGGGGCCTCCGGAGGCCCCGCGGAGGCCTTCCCGGCCCTCCCCAATCCACCCCCAGGGCCTTTGCAGGGCCTCCAGAGACCCTCCGGAGGCCCCGCGGAGGCCTTCCCAGCACTCCCCACTCCCCCCCAGGACCTTCGCGGGGCCTCCGGAGACCCCGTGGAGGCCTTCCTGGCCCTCCCCAATCCACCCCCAGGGCCTTTGTGGGGCCTCCGGAGACCCTCCGGAGGCCCCACGGAGGCCTTCCCAGCCCTCCCCACTCCTCCCCAGGACCTTCGTGGGGCCTCCGGAGGCCCCGCGGAGGCCTTCCCGGCCCTCTCCAATCCACCCCCGGGGCCTCCGGAGGGTCTCCGGAGGCCCTGCGGAGGCCTTCCCGGCCCTCCCCACTCCCCCCCAGGGCCTTCATGAGGCCTCCGGAGGGTCTCCGGAGGCCCCGTGGAGGCCTTCCCGGCCCTCCCCACTCCCCTCCAGGGCCTTCGCGGGGCCTCTGGAGACTCTCCGGAGGCCCCGCACAGACCTTCCCAGCCCTCCTCAATCCACCCCAAGGGCCTTCGCGGGGCCTCTGGAGACCCTCCGGAGGCCCTGCGGAGGCCTTCCCGGCCCTCCCCACTCCCCCCCCAGGGCCTTCGCGGGCCCTCCGGAGACCCTCCAGAGGCCCCACGGAGGCCTTCCCGGCCCTCCCCAATCCACCCCCAGGGCCTTTGCGGGGCCTCCGGAGACCCTCTAGAGGCCCCACGGAGGCCTTCCTGCCCCCCCCACTCCCCCCAGGGCCTTCGCGGGGCCTCCAGAGGGTCTCCGGAGGCCCCGCGGAGGCCTTCCCGGCCCTCCGCAATCCACCCCCAGGGCCTTTGCGGGACCTCCGGAGACCCTCCGGAGTCCCCGCGGAGGCCTTCGCAGCCCTCCCCACTCCCCCCCAGGACCTTCGCGGGGCCTCCGGAGGCCCCACGGAGGCCTTCCCGGCCCTCCCCAATCCACCCCTGGGGCCTCCAGAGGGTCTCTGGAGACCCCGCGGAGACCTTCCCGGCCCTCCCCACTCCCCCCCAGGGCGTTCGCGGGGCCTCCGGAGGGTTTCCGGAGGCCTTCCCAGCCCTCCCAGGGCTTTCACGGGGCCTCCGGAGGCCCCGTGTCGTAGTTTTGGGGGGGCCTGGGGGGGCCCTCCCAAAACCGCGAATACTCGAAACCACAAATGTCGAGTTCGCGAATGTGGCGGGACAACTGTATTGACAAACCTGAGAGAGTCAGGAAAAAAAGGCCAGAACTGTGGAACAATTCTTCATTCTTCATCAAGACAATGCATTTGCTCATACAGCACTTTCTGTGAAGCAGTTTTTGGCTGATAAATGCATTACTACACTTGAACATCCTCCATATTCTCCAAATTTGGCACCATGCAATTTTTTTCTTTTCCCTAAAGTGAAATCAGTGCTTAAAGGAACACATTTTGAGTCAATTGATGCAGTAAAGAAGAAAAATGGCAGATGTGTTGTAAGAGCTGAGAGGAACTGATCTCCTCCACGTCTTCGACCAGTGGGAAAAAAGACTGCCTCACTGTGTGAGTATGAATGGGGAGTATACTGAAGGAGACAAGCATTAGACTTGTAATACAATATCCCACCTTTATTTATATGTGTCGGTCTCGTTATTTAATAGACAGACCTCATACACCAGGAGGTTACTGATGCTAGAAAACAGTATAGTTCAAAGTGATAACAGTTGTCATGTTGAGAGTACTGCCAGTCATGTTCTGGTAATTCAGAACCAGATTTAAGCACAGATCTGCTAGTTAAGAAATCAAAGTTTTAAATCCCAACTGAGCCACAGAACTCACAGGATGGCCAGTTGTTTTCTCAGCTTGATCAACCTTATAGGCTGTTTTGAAGATAAAGTGGGGAAGAGCCACATACCCCATCTTGAGCTCACTTCACATCCTGCCTTTCCTCCAGTAACAACCACTAGACCTGCAGGTGAAAATTGAAAGAGAAGTATTCCTGGCTGCCTCAAGCTATGAGCTTCATGATTCCTGAAGGTACTGGTGCCTACCTTCATGAAGGAAGGTTCAGTGTCATTTAAGTTCAGGTGATGCTGATACTCAGATGACTCTGGCATTCTCAGTTCTCTAACACTAATATTCCATAGACTACTGTGGAATTCCAAGTTCCCTGATAATAATGCCTGGGATTCTAAACATTTTAAAAAGAAGAACATTTAGGAAAGTTTACAAAAAGAGATTATATAACAAGAGCTACAAAATGCCCCAAATTCAAAATGGTTGGATGAGAAATAATAATAACAACAACAACAATAATCATAATTTTACTCCACCCCTCTGTTAAAAACAACCGGGGTGGCTTACAACAGTTAAAATACAACAATACAGACTAAAACCCCTAAGCCCCACCAACCCCCACCCTCCCCCATAAAAAATATATTAAACTAGCATCGAATTAAAATCCACCTAAACTTAGAAGTCACATAAAATAAACAAATACAACAATCAACAGCCAGCGAGTCAGGGTAAAGGACTAAAAGAGGCCAGGAGACTCAGCTCCTGAGGCTGGGATCTAATCAGGAAAAGCCTTCCGAAAGAGATCGTCTTTAATGCTTTTTTAAAGCTACTTAAAAACTCATCATCTGACGGATCTTGTCCAGCAGTCCATTCCATAATTTGGGGACGATTACCAAAAAGGCCCTCTGGGAGGTTGCAGACAGCCTAGATTTTTGTGGCTGAAGCAAATTCCTCCCAGAGGACCGGAGTGCACAGGGAGGATTGTATGGGAGGAGGCGGTTCCGAAGATAAGTTGGACTCAAGCCATTTAGGGCTTTAAAGGTAATAACCAACACCTTATACTGGGCCCGGAAACTGATAGGCAGCCAGTGGAGAGATTTTAATACTGGAGTTATATGGTCTCTCCGAGATGTTCCCAAGACCACTCTGGCTGCCATATTTTGTACCAACTGAAGTTTCTGGACCAAGCACGAGGGTAGCCCGATATAGAGCACATTGCAGAAATCCAGACGAGAGGCTACCAGGGCGTGCACCACAGTCTCAAGGTCCCTTACTTCCAGGAAACGGCGCAGCTGGCATATCAGCCTAAGCTGATAATAGGCGCTCCTGACCATCGCATTCACCTGATTCGTCATCTGAAGCAATGAATCAAGGAGCGCCCCCAGACTGTGAACACAGTCCTTAACGGAGAGTGTGACCCCGTCCAGGACTGAAGGTTGCAACCCAACTCCTGGTTTTGGGGCCGCTACCATGAGCACCTCCGTTTTGTCCGGATTTAATCTCAATCTGTTTTTCCTCATCCAGCCCATTACTGCTTTAAGATAGTCATTAAGAGGAGAGATGCCATCGGAATCCGAGGCTGACGATCGAGACAAGGAGAAATAGATCTGGGCATCACCAGCAAACTGAAAACACCCAGCCCTATAACTCTGAATTATCTCACCCAGCGGCTTCATATAGACGTAAAACAGTATCGGGGACAAGATGGCGCCTTGCAGAACGCCACAGATAAGCTCCTCGAGCAGCACCCTGTATTGTGCACTGCAAGAATTCCATTTGTTTTAAGTTACGTTCCTCTATATATTATGAAGAGAATAGATCAGAAACAAATGGCACCAGAACTATGTCTTTTGCAATGTGTCCAAAGTCACTCTACTAAAGTTCCCCAGCAGAAAGGAAGAAGGTCAGGCCCAGAACTTGTGTTACACTTGATCTTAGCCAAAAGAGCTCATGCTTTGTTTCTGAAGAGACCATCAATTGCCTGTCCCATATTTTATAACTATTGCTTAACTGGCTCACCTTGTAAACTACAGTAAACTACATTGCAAACTTGGCAGAAAGGCAAGCATGTTATCAATCAGTCAGTAATGAATAGATGAAAAGATATGCATAATGCTTTAAAAAACACACACACCAAAAGGTGCATTGGATTTTGTACATTGACCCAAACCAACTCCCCAACACAAGATAGTCCTCAAAACCAACTCTTCCTTCAATCTCTACAAAGGAAAACATGTTAAAGTTACAGTGTGGCGGTGATGATGAGAACTGCAAGGCTAGTCTGGTAAGGCCAGAGATGAGAACTGCAAGGCCAGTCTGGTAAGGCCACCGTCACCCCCTCACCACAGCCAATGCTGGCTAGGGCTTATGGGTGTTGCAGCCCAAGAACATCTGGAAGGCTGCTAAGTCTGCTATGAGAAGGGACATGTGGGAGGGGGTATTGAAAAATGGAAGAGAGAAGAAGAAATAAAATAAATGGGAGATTCATCCTCCCTCCCTAGCATGAAACTGCTGGAATAGACAAAGAGCTTTTTAGAAATTCCTTTTTTGTCATATGAGGCACTCTGAACTACTGGAGAAGTGTGAGAGAAAGGCATTAAATCAGGAGTAGGCGACTTATGACTCTTCAGTTGTTGCTTGGCTGCAATTCCCATCAGTTCTAGCCAATATAACCAATGGTGAGGGATGATGGAAGTTGCAGCCATCCATCAACACCCAGAGGGCCACAATTTACCCATCTTTGCTTTACATAAATGGTTGAAAACAGCATTAAATGTAGTGTCATTGAGGGTGACTTGCTCTGTTGCCCTGCCGCCATCAGTGCTGCCTCCAGTTGACTGCCTGGGTCCTGTTGTAGTGGCAGCAGCGGCATCCCACCACTGCTATCACCATTTGACTGCCTGGGTCCTATCGCAGCCCATGACTGGTGAGTGTAGGAGTGAGGCAGGAGTGAGGCCCTTGTCAGGCAGGAGTAGATTGTGAGGTGGAGAAGGGATTTGCATATGGGTGGTGATTGGTTAAGTGTGTTTCTGAGCAGCCAATCAGCACACTAGGAGAGGAAACATACCCAGGCCTATTGTACATACCCAAGCCCCTCCCCATGATCTATTATTAATGTATTATTATTATCATTATTATTATGAATCTTGAGTTAAGTCTTGGGGGTCCATGGCAACAAAAGATGTTTGAAGGGGGTCCCTGGTAAAGAAAAGGTTAAGAGCCATAGCTGCAGACTATAATTCCCTTGTCCCCTCAGCACCAAAATGTTTTTACCACATTGCCTCTGCTACCAAGAAAGATCACAGTCATCCATTTGCCATGGATCCATTTCTAAAAGAAGCCAAATATCAAGTTGACTTGATATTAAGTGTCAGTTCTGCCTGTTTTTTTTAAGCTATTTGTCTGTTGCTGTTGGTTTTTAAAAAGGTGGGTTTAGATTATTTTCAATTGGTTTTTAGTTATTTACTTGATATTTTTAAAGTGTTTGTATCAATTGTGCATCACCTGAGCAGCTCTGGTGGGTCAAGAGGCAATAAGTGAATGCCATGAATTGATGAATGAATTCCCATTCAGCCATGGGTGGCCTTGGGCCAGCCACTCACTCACTCAGCCTAAATTACTCTGCAAGGTTGTTGTTAAGAAAAGTAGAAAGGAGGAGGGCGGAACTTCAGCACACTGGAGGAGAGGCAGGTTATAAATATCAGTAACAATGTGTATCTTCATTATTTAGTTCACTTCAAAGAGATTACTATACACAAATTATTTTGAGCATCTCAACCACCTTGCTAGCAGCCATGTACTCCTAGCTATAGTTGGGTGCTAAAGAGATAAGAATTTATGACTATTCTCACATTTGCCTTCTATCATTTTCTTGACATGGTATTTAAGCCCCCATTACTTAAGCCAAACCAAAAACTTCTTAACTTTCAGATAGCACAACATTTTGAATTCCCCTTAAAATGTCTGCTTCCTCTTTTAGAAATAGGGGGAGGTGTGTAATACCTAACTATTCATTTACATAGAATTCCTTTGGATACATGCAAGCTTGTAATACAAGAGTGAGCTTTACAAGAATAAACACACTTACAAAAACCACTGTACTCAGGAAATAAAACAAATACTAATCAATGGGATGATGTGATGTCATTTTTTTTTTAAAGGTTAAGTAGGTCTCAGTTTGGCCAATGCCTAAAGAGGAGACTACCAGGGAGAATGAGCAAGCTATAAGCATTACCGTTACCAATATTCTCCAAAGCTATCACACTAATCACAAGTTAATGTACACAAGAACATATGACATTTTTAAAAGCTGTGATTTCTTCAGAGTAAATGTATTCAAAGTCAAGGTACCAACCAACCTACAAATCCCTGTATGAATAAACCTCACACATACTTTTAGCTTTGGTGTTTTCTTGTCTCCTGTAAGCTTCATAGCTTGTTAAGTTTTACCAGCACGCCATATCCCACTCAATCCACTTAAAAGGAAATTACCACCAACTGAGAGCATGTTCATAGGCTTAATTGGTCCAAATATATAGAGCCAGGAAGTGATTATTAGATAACCCTATAGCCTATTTCTCAGTATGTGAACTCCAGTACTTGTTAAGTGCATACTTGCCAACATTTCACAGAATAAAAACAGGGACATGTGTGAACAAGCAACATCAGAGTTTGGTCAAGATGGCAAAAGTTATCAATGAGGAAGAACAGACAAGCTGGGAGAGGCTGCAGCAGTTTCCTTTTGCTCAAGTCTACAGAAGAGGGCAAGATTCTACCGCAACTTCTCCTCTCCCTCCTGCTGAGTGCAAACTACTCTTGCACTTTGTACTCAGTTTACACTGATGGAAGTAAGATAAAGACAAAAGAGGGAAGTTGGGACATTTTAAAAGCAGCTGGAAAAGTGGGGTGACAGAGGATTAATTGGGAGTAGCCTTGACAAATTGGGAAAGTTAGAGGGTAAATGCTTCAGTACAGGGCTTGCTTTAGGTTCCATCATTAAGAGAGAGGAGATATTTCCCTACAGGGAACAGCGTTTACCTTTACTACCAGCTATAAAATAGCACTGCAGAGGAAGTATCCTTTCTTCCTGGGCTTTAGTAAAGGCTTTAAAAATGTATTTCTTCAAAATGTGCTTGGCTATCTGGTGAGATTAGTTTGCTTCCTGTTGTTTGTCTTGCAATTAGCATTTTAGTTCTTACCTAATATTTTGAGAAACTCTTTGAAATGATGTACAATGCCTTTCTTGAATTTGTGAAAAGCAAGATATAAATGTGCACACTTACTATTTAAATCAAATAACTGACACAGTATTATGTACAATATTAACTCTTGACTTAACTCTATAGAATGTTAGCAACTGATAGCCTTGAGGCTGAAGAGCAGGGTATAAATAAATAATAAAAAAATATTTTTGCAAATGAAGGGAAACTATATAGACAGAGTAAGAGGAATTTACATGTAGCAATCATGTTTTGCTACATGATTGTATCGAAAGTAGTAATTGTGACAAAGTCAGGGGTAAAGTACTCTTAGCCCCTAAAGAGGAAGTTGTTACTCTTATGAAAACAGTCTGCACAGTGGATATACAGTACAGTACAGTACTTCTCAGTGAAACCGAGGACATGGTCTGGTTTCCCATTTTGTATAGGACTATGGCAATCTGGTTTTGGAAAGCTCCAAACAAAAGAAGGCATATAACTTACTGGAAGCAGAGCTTCATGGTCTTCTAAGGGAGATAAAGGCATCAGTGCAATTTCATCCTAAAGAAAGAGATTTAATAAGTCAAAAGTGGTTTTTCTTTCAGTATAGCAAAATAGAATAGCATGTAGTAGATGTCTGTGTTAATAGTTCCCAAACAACATTACTAACTTTTTTTATTAGCCTTTGTCCTGTACATTTGTGTGTCTGGCTGTAAAACAGTATTCATTACCGCTATCATTTAATGTCCAAATGAAGAAATACCACCTGCTAAATATCTAGACAGCAAGCTGAAGGCACAAGAGCAAAGCCAATTAAAATGTTGACAATATTCATATGAAACTCAACTTAAAGTTCAAGGGTCAAGGGGAGGAACGAGTTGGAGATGGATACTGTATTTGTTTTTCCCCCAGAACATGAAGGCAATTTGAAATGGGGATCACTGTGAAAAGTGAATAGTTCATGTCACTTTGTAGTCTTTCAAATGCATGCAAAATCTATCTGACCAGGGCTGACAGTGGGAACAAACAATAGCACAACAGCCAACACAGACTCTTTCAAACTGTTTTCAGTTCTCTTTGAACTATTCAGTCCATGTTCTTCAGTCTTGATCATTGCCTCTACAAAGATAAGGCTAGAAAGCAATGAGTCTTAACTGTTCAGGAAGGCAGACTACATATCTTTCTCTCCTGTGCTCTATATTGGAAGTTATAGTCTGTTTAATTGCTTTGCTCCAAACGAACATATGGTTAGTATGTCTTTGTGTTTTCAGGATGAGAGCTAAATTGGGTTCAGAGTTACAGGTAAAAGTTAAATATTAATGAATATTAATGAAATGGAGGAACAGATTGTGATGGTACTTGTTCACTATTGTGTATTGTGTATATAATGTTAAGTATGTTACATAAAAACCCATTCTAATCACAGAAATATATATGCAGTCAGCTTAACCCACCTGATTTTCTGGAATGCTTCTCATCTGTCTTATGAATGAGGCCTAAATCCTGTTTCTGTTTGAGCATTATAATGTGCACACAGCT
Source organism: Gambelia wislizenii (assembly GCA_030847615.1). Lineage (NCBI taxonomy): Eukaryota > Metazoa > Chordata > Lepidosauria > Squamata > Crotaphytidae > Gambelia > Gambelia wislizenii. Next base: position 346,229,171 of record JAUMIR010000001.1, read on the forward strand.
CTGTGACGTACTTTGAAAACTATTGTAAGCAATTTAACCTATGCAGCTATCTCTTAAAAGAATTTAAAGCAAAGTAGACACACAATAGGGCATAAAGAGAGAACATAAGATATTCAAAAGCATATCTAATTAAGACTCCAGTTGCTTTATTTTAGTTTTCCCAACAGAAGGGAAGATATTCAAATGTATATGCTGGAATTTTTTTAATGTTGTTGCTAACTGCTGTCAAGTCAATTGACTTATGGCAACCCCATGAATGAGAGACTTTGAATATGCCACATGAGAAACTGCATGAGCTTCAGCAAACTACCACAAGCCTGGTCTGGGATGGTGTGGAAATCAACTGCACAATGGCAATTGATCCACAAGACAAACTGCTAAATCCATGCACCTTTCTACCAGTATGATTTCAAGCGACCTCAAAGTGGTAGCCATTCTTCCAAGTGCCATGGCACATACAATGGCCTAGTGGTAGATCTCTCAACCACTTGCCACTTAGATGCCTATGAACCTTTGCAGCAGAAAATTCTGGGGCAGATATGCAAGATTTACTTTCCTTTTGAGGAACATGTACTACAGACTTCTGGCATTTTGACACACACTGTTTCACAACTGTACATTTGCACAACTGTTATGGGGTCTAGAAGCAAGTGTGCAGTAGGCAGTGCCAGCTTCACAACACCATGAGCACCAGAGTAACAGCAGGGCTTCCAAAACCCTGCATGAGGCAAATTTCATTACATAGGTCTGAAGTCACATGGTCTTCCAGTAGGTATACACAAAGGGAACTCTGTGTGCCATTTCTTTATGTGACACTCTTCACAAGGCAGCCATGCAAATTAATTCCACAGAAGCATTTTATTGCATGAACTGCTGCTTGCCATAAACATTTTGTTTTTTAAGAAGAGTGAGTGAGTTTTACTTTGATTGCACAATTTTATATGGACTGATCTTACTCAAAGAGTGCGACTGCTCTTTGCACCCAGAGTTAAATTAAACTAGTTCTACAATGTCCCAACACCACTATGAACGCTGTCTTTCTGTTTTGATAGTCTTGGCTCAGGGTTGGCCTGAAACTCTTCACAGCCTCAAGCAGATCAACAAATGCCACCCCACTCCCTGTGCTGTCAATTTGCATAGTATCTAAAACCAGGAATTATTTGGGAACCTGAGGCAGACAATCATCTCTCTCCCTCATGTCTATAAAAATGCAAAAATAACTAATATTTTGATGCTCTTTCATGAAACCCAAGTTCTGCTGCCAAAGCCAGCAGTCCCACTTTGCCTTATTGTAGGGCCATTGGTGCTCTTGGCCATTGGCCTACAGGGTCCCTCAGAGCTCAGTTTTGTTCCCTGACCATGCTTAAAGAGGCAATGATTCATGCTTCCTTGCATTTGCCTGGCCTAATATAGGGGACTTCTTATGTAAAATGACTGATTTCTTTCAAGTTTCAATGAGACTTGGAAAGGAAGAGCACATAAGTTCTTTCTGAAGTATGCCTGTCATGAGGAAAAGGGAAGGTGACAAAGACTAGAGTGACGATGGTGGAAGACATGGAGCAAATCCAAACGAACACAGGGTGGAAGTCACTGGAAGGCCTATGCTATGCTGGTAGTGAAGAAATTATACTTCTTGTTATCACTGCAATGCTGGTAGTGAAGAAATTATACTTCTTGTTACCATTGCATCTGCACAGTGTCATCTAACAGAGCTGTCTTGAGTAGTCAGAGGCCTTTTACACTCCGGCCCACAAGAAGAATACAAAAACCACTTGACAACCCACTGTCAACAATTTGTAAGATACTTTGCAGACAAAGTCATCTGGATCAACTCTGACTTGGAAGCTGTAGTTGAGACAGGCCAAGTAATCTCAGCAGCTGCTTGTCCTGTATTGTGTAAAAAGAGACTGTGGCAAGGCCATTACTGAAAAAAACCCTCCCTAGACCCCACCATTCTGGATAATTATTGGCCAATCTCAAACATTCCATTTTGCAGTTATGTAGCGGGAGGGGGGGAGAGGGGACGGTCCACCTTGGGTGGCACTTTTTGTGGGGTAGCACTTATCATGTGAGACACAATTGATTTTTCAACAATTTAAACAATTTTTTCATACTGTTGCATGTTTGCGGTGTTTATGGCAGTCAAGGAGCTGCGGTGAAAAGTCTGATACGTGGTGATGGCAACTAAACCTTAGATTGTTATCATTTGATCTCGTTAAGTACATGTAATATTTTTGTGATTTTTTTACATCATTCTTTCTCAGGTGAGTTAAAGTATCACAGTTTTTTTTGTGCGTGCAGACTACAGAAACTAACATTTTAAAAGGAATTCATTTATCCTTGTTAATCCTTATTATTTAATTAATTTAATTAATTTTCCTATATGTTGTTTTGACTTTTTGTAGTATTTTCGCTGTGTATGGAGAGGGGCAGCAAACTCAGGGACTGGCCCCGGGGCGGCAAAAGCTCTAGCTGCACCACTACCATTTTGAGGTAAGGTTCTGAAGTGTGTAGTGGTTTCTTAGCTATAGGGGTTTCTGGCTGAAACAGGTTCTTTTAATCAGCAGTTCTTAACCTTTTCTTTACCATGGATCCCCTTTAAATATCTTTTGTTGCCATGGACCACCAAGACGTAGGATCTCACCCCCAACTCCCCTTCCCTAACCCCCCTCTCCATGCTTTTTCACCACCAAAGATCTCTCTGATGTATCTAGTAATGTCAAGTGGCATGAGGAGTTAGAATCACAGAGCTGGAAAAGACCATAAGGGCCATCCAGTTCAACCCCCTGCATTGCAGGAATACACACTCAAAGGACTCCTGACGGGGGGGGGGGCATCCAGCCGCTATTTAAAACCCTCCAAAGAAGGAGACTCCACCACACTCCAACAGAGCATAAGACTCCCTCTGCTCTAGAACTACTGCTCCTGCTGCCAGTTACCAGCCAACCAGCCTCTCACTGTCTTCCTTTGCCCCCAATTCTGTGCACACTGGCAGTCCCAAAGCCTGTCATCCTGCACAACACAGTTTTTCCCCACTCTGCTTGGAGAGCAGCAAGTGGGGAGGGAATTCTCTCATGGACAGACATAGACACACACTTGCATGGCGAGACCAGGGCGGTGAGAGTGGTACCTGGGAGTTCCAGTCCTGCAGCCAAGCATGGCTTTAAGGGACATTTTTGACACATGCTGCCTGAGCTTGGCCACACTTTGCTCAAGGGCAGTCAGTGAAAGGAGGGAGTCAGAAAGTGAGTGAGGAGGGACATCCAGCAGGGGCTGCAGGGACTTGTTTGGCCAAGGCATCTTTACCAAGGGGTGTCTTCTTGTCCTTTTCTTTCAGAGTTCCTGGAAGAACTGGCCAAGGTGCCAAGGGCTGGGAAAGTGCAGGCAAAAGAGGGAGAGTGGATAGGTGGAGCTGTGCTGTTGCAGCTTGGACTGATGGGAGGATGGAGCTCTCTCTCCTTCTCCCTCTCTCTTTCACTCTCCACTTTTCAGTGTGGGGTAAGCCCAAAAGGCCTTCAGAGAGCAAAAGGAGGAGAGTTGGCTTCCACGGACCCTATGTGATGACTTTGTGAGCCCCCAGGGGTCTGCGGACCACAGGTTAAGAACCACTGATTTAGATCCATTTCAATATGGCTTCACACCTGGTTGTGGGATGGAGACAGCTTCGGTCACCTTTAGTGGGTGACCTATGCAGGGAACTGGATGGGGAAGTGTGTGTCTGTTGGTTCTGCTGGACCTCCCAGCAGCTTTCAATACTGTTGACCATAGTATCTTTCTTGGCCACCTTTCTGGGATGGGACTTGGGACACTTTCTTGCAATGGTTCTAGACCTTCCTTGAGGGGCAAACTCAGAAGGTAGTGCTGGGGGACTCCTGTTTGATGCTCTAGCCATTGGCCTACAGGGTCCCTCAGAGCTCAGTTTTGTTCCCTATACTGTTTAACATTTACATGAAGCCACTGGGAGAAGTCATCCGAAGTTAAGGGGTTCAGTGTCACCAATATGTTGATGACACCCAACTCTTACCTCTGAGGAAACTGTCACAGTACAAAACTAATGTCTCTTGTCAATAATGGACTGGATGAGGGCAAGCAAATTGAAACTTAATCCAATCAAGACAGAGATGCTCCTGGGCAGTCAAAATGACAGATCAGTGAATAGGGACTCCTCCTGTGCTGGAAGGGGTTACACTCCCCCTGAAATCTCAGGTTCCCAGCATGGGTGTTCTCCTGGGCTCAGCTCTGAGCCTGGATGTCCAGGTTTTGGCAGTGGCCAGGAGTGTGTTTGCACAGTTAAAACTAGTGCACCATCTGTACCCATTCCTTGAGATGTCAGATCTGGCTACAGTGACACATGCCTTGATTACATCCCATTTGGATTACCGTAACACACTCCACAGAGGGCTGCCTTTGGGAAATGTTTGGAAGCTTCAGTGGGTTGAAAATGCTGCGGCTAGAATGTTGACTGATGCTAGTTACAGGGAGCATATAACTCCCTGTTAAAACAGCTTTACTATCTATTAGTTTGTTTCCAGGCACAATTCAAAATGTTGGCCATGACCTATAAAGACCTATATGGCTTAGCTCCAGACTACCTGAAAGACCATATCTCCCTGCATTAACCTGCCAAAATCTTAAGATCTATAAGGGAATGCTTTCGCTCAGTCCCACCACTGTCACAGGCTCGCTTGGTGAGGACATGAAAGAGAGCCTTCTCCAGTGGCTGCTCCCACACTCTGGAGTTCCCTTCTGTTGGAGGCTAGTGTGCCCCCCCCCCGCTCTCCTTTTGCAGGCTGGTGAAGACCTTTTTGTTTAAACAGGCTTTTAATGTGTAATCGTTTGCAGGGGGGCTTCTTATGGGGGAGTTGCTTTATTTATTTTTTAACTTTTGTATGCTTTTAAAATTATATACTGTACTAATGTAGTGATTTTCATAGTTTTTAAGATTTTTATTGTCAGTTTTAATTTATTCCTTTTGTGAGCTACCTTGGGTCCCACTCCAGGAGAAAGGCAGCATATAAATGAAACAATTAATTAACAATGTTTTACTAACTTCAACACTGTTACTTTAATTAGTGGAGGGACCATAAGCTAGAAAGAAACCAGTTGTACTTTTTAATAATATTACATTTTAATACCTCAAGCTTTGTTTCAGGGGTGATGCCAAAAATGAGATAAAAAGAATAATTTGGGGAGAAGGTTGTAGTTCTGTCCATTTCAGATTCTGATGAGAAATGCCTGTCAACTGTTCCAAGGCTGGTACACTACTTCATTTTTGGCACTGATAGCAGGAGGAAAAGAGATATTGGATAGCCCAATGTATCATCTCAGATAACACTCATGTAGGGCTGCAATCCCAGGGTGGTAACTGTGCATCCCTCTAGATATTGTCAATCCTAGCAGCCCTAGCCAGTATAGCTAGTGGTGAGGAATACAGTCAGAGCCTTGTATCTGTGAAACCAATAACCATGGTTTCAGTTATCTGTGGGACATAAAAAGAGTAACACATACTATAGAGTCTTCTCAGAAAATGCCTAGAGAGGTATCCTCTCTAGACATTTTCAAGGTCCTCCAAGGCAACTCTATGATATTTTGAACTGGAAGTCTCATTATTTTCAATGGTGTTTGCTGTTATCGGCGGATTCTAATATTCACGGTAAGTCCAGAAACTGAACATGCACACGCACATGGATACAGGAATCCAACTCTACTGGGATTTTCATTCAAGCAACATCTGGAGGGCTGTAAGAGTCCCACTGCTCTACATGCTTGGCCAGAAACAAGCATAACACACCTTGCTTCTGATTAGACATTTATAGGATTCCTCAGTCGATTCTGAAGCACCTGCAATAGTGCCACCCAAGTCCAGTGCTCACCTGTGCCCTTACCTCAGAAATGGGAAGCTTCAGGGGATGGTCACTCAGCCTCCCCACCCTGTCTAAACCAAATGGGGTGGGACAAATTGTAGCAGTGCAATAGCAGCAAAGCAAGCAAAAACCAAAACCAGCTATTTCCCTTTAAAATAAAGGGCACCCTCTCCATGTGCCTTATTTTAATGTAAGATTGCTCATTTTTGCTCCCATCTCACACTGTCAAAATTTGGCAGCACATTCTGTCAGTGGCAACAGGGAGGATGAGGGGGCTGTGGAAAGCCTGTGTAGTGGAAAAGGCCTGAAGAAAACCAGAATCCATCTTTCAGGCTGAGTTGTAAGTGATGCAAAGGGTCAGAATTCTCACTTTGACCATGTGCTGAAAGGCCTCAATATGTACTTCTTGCTTTGTCCAGCCCTTAATGGAAACTTCCAAGGAACTGAGAAGCCTTGGGGGAGGGTAACTGAAATGGCTCCCTTTATGGTGGGATGAACAACTTCAGCAGGTCTCAAGGCTAATTTTTGTTCCTAGGATCAATTATGTAACAGATGATGATGTTCCTGGCACACAGCAGCTTACACAGAGGATATTGCACCTGCTACCTTGCTGTCTTTAGAGCCACTGACTGAAGCATAGGAGTCCTACCAGGGTCAGTGACTGGCAACCTTGTAGCTGCTTCCCCCACTTTCAGAATTACCTCCATGCTGGATGTTGTTTAATAAAGGTTGCCACTTTGGCATGTGTGCTTTTGTTTCTAGACAGTAGTGAACAGGAATCCCTGTTACCAACCTGAGCCTGATTTTATTTCAAGATGTAAAGGATAAAGCATAGATATACCATAATTAATGCTTCCATTAATACTGCTTTATATTGCGTTCTTTCCAAAGATGCTGTGCAGCAAAGGATTGTGTATTATATACAGTTTGGTACTTAACTGAGGTTCAGAAGAAAAAAATATCTAGAGGTAGCATATTTGACTAATAAAAAGATGTTTCTTTTATCTTGGCAAGTCTAAAGGAATCTCTTACATGTAAGAGCAGGTAACTATTAAGGGCTACAGATTAAAGATGTGCTTCACACGGTAAGAAACTCTTCCAATGAAGAGTGATTCTCCAGAGCAACCTGCCTGTAAATATTAGACAATACATCTGGAACTCTGAACTGGATTACTCCCCACTGCAATATTTTGCACACACAGGCACGTGTGTGCATGCACACACACGAACACACACACACATACATTAATAGCAAGCACATTCTATCCAGATATAGCCAAATGATAAGGCGGTATCATCAGGCTTGAGGAAACCAAACAAGGATTACCAAAGAAGTGTCTTGTGGGGAGGGGGTTTAACAAGAAAAAGCTTCATGACTAAGTACAGAATTCTGATGTAAGGGTCAAAAAACCATGATAGGGGTGGGATGGAGTTGCTGGAAGGTGAGCAGAAGTACCCCAGAAGGCAACATTTTATTACAGATAGCACTTGCAATTTGCTGAGAGCATTGCCTCCTTTGGCAGCTCTGTCAGGAGGATGAAGCTCCTCCTTCATCCATATGTATTTTCCTTGAATATTAAGGCTGATAGAATGCCAACATCAGTCAAAACCTTGATAAGGGTTACATAGTCTTAGTTTAGTAGTTTTTTTTCTTCAAGCTAAGGTGCAATCATTCATTGCTCATACTTCTGTACACAGTCAGCAGTCGACTGTGGATCAGCCAGCTCTGATGGCAGTGTTCTTTAGTTTAGTTAAAATCTGTAATTCATAACACCTGAATAGGCTCTCTGCTGTCATAGCTAAAACCCAGCTCTACTGCAAACTGCACATACTTGACAGGGTAAACTCTCAAAGTGACAAGTCATCTTTAAGGACAGCCTGCAACTGGGACCCTCTAAAACAGTGGTTCTCAACATTTGGTCCTCCACATCTTTTTTACTTCAGCTCCTAGAATCCATTATCATTGGCCATGCTGGCAGAGGCTTCTAGGAGTTGAAATACAAAACAGCTAGAGAATCAAAGGTTGAGAAACATGCCCTAAAATAATCATCACCACTTACTCACCACAAGTAATGTGATCAGTTTCTTCCACTCACACTGAATTACAGGAATAACATGCACACGTACAGTTCCACTTACTTCTTAACTCTGACTGGTTCTTGCCAAACACTGATTAGAATCTGCAATATTACTTAACCGCAAGATGAATTACTCTGCTGACAATACTAAAACCAGAAGAACTTGTCTGGCTCTCCAGATCCACCCCATTTGCTCCCATGGGTCTGGGATCATGTCACATCATGTTAACTTCAGTAAATATAACCCATGTGTTTGTCAATTCAAATGGCACATGACATGTTTTATCTCTCGCACAGTACTGGTACAACATGCAGCTTATTCAGCAGTGAGTCTCATCATATTCGGTCCAGCTTACTCCTAAGTAATACTTTCATCCCTGGCATGTATACTCAGATATCCTACTATTTCCAGTGGCACATATGCTCAGTAAGTGTGATTTGCCCACAATGAACTGAGGAGTAGAACAACTAGAAGGACTGATGCATTTACAGTTTAATTGTTTTAAAGTCTGTTGGAATCTCCTTTGTGAGGGTTTTGCCCTGAGAAGCAGGTTAGAAATGTATTAAATAGTAGTAGCAGGCATCCTGGGCGAGAATATTAGAATGGAGGGGGAGGGCAGGTAGGGCAACATCCCTATTCATAATAAAAATATCTGCTTAATTGTTTGTAACAATAAATAAGGGATAAAGAGTCAGGGTGCTTCCAGGGACAGGGGTACTAGTGGTACCAGTCAAAAGAGATTGCATAGCTATTTTGCCTCTCCCTCCTTAACAGATTTTTTAAAAAATAAAGGAGATGGAACCAGTGGGAAAACACAATTTGACAAGTGGAAGACACCATCCTCTGGATACCCTATACTAGTGGTTCTTAATCTGTGGTCCACAGACCTATGGGGGCCATGATGTCCTCGCAGGGGGTCTGCAAAGGCTTGACCTTCAGTGGAGCAACCACATGACAGGAGCCAAGGCAAAGGCTGGCTGGCTGGCTGGCTTGGCCTGCACATTGCTGTTCATTTTGCTCCAGCCACAAACTTGCAGGAAAAAGCAGGAGAAAAGTCTTTCCTCCCCTTCCAGTCCCTCCAAGGCAAGGTTTAATGGATGGTGTAATTGTATTATTATTATTATTATTATTATTATTAGGCATTGTTGTTGTTGTTGTTAGGGTTTTAAATCTTAAGTCTTGGGGGTCCATGGCAACAAAAGATAAGTAAAGGGGACCCTGGTAAAGAAAGGTTAAGAGCCACTGCCCTATACAGTACAATTACATGATAAAAGCTACATCTGAAACCACAGTTCCCCAATGATAGAAACTGTCATGAAGAAACCCTTATGTAATCAGAAATAAATTGCAGGGGTAGGGGAGGTTGAAACCTTGTACCCCTGCAATTGCTGCTTGTTGCTCTTTGCCATTGAGTCAGTTTTGACTTATGGCAATCCTGTGAATGAGAGATCAGGTCCTGCAAATTCAGGACTGTGGCTTCCTTTATTGAATCAAACCATCTGTAATGTAGCCTTCCTCTTTTCCTATTGCTTTCTACTTTCCCCAACATTATTGTCTTTTCTAATGAGTCACTTGGGAGAAATAAATCACCAGGAACAGATGGCATACCACTACAGCTGTATCAAGCTATAGATACTCCTGCAGTATTTCTTATAACATCCAAGCACCCAAACCTAATTACACAAAGCAGGGTTCTTTCCCAGATGTGGATTACGTCCATAGTACTGGGAATGGGAAAGATGAGGCAGGGCAGTTTTAGAAGGCAGGGAGGACAAAATTTATTTCTATGCAACAGATCTGGAACTAATGTTATGTTGTTATAGTGGTAGTTGTAGTGCTAGTCCTAGTGCTTAAATTGTATTATTAATGATTTCTTTAATGTGGTGTGATAAGGAGAACTTTTCCATTTGGAAAGTCTATGGAGATTTTCACACGGGGCCAAAATGGCCCGTTACTGTCCCGCCACCTCTTCTCCAGTTCCTGCCTCAGAATAACGTAAATCTTTCACACACTTACCTTAAATCCGTGGCAAGAACGGGCTCCCCTCCCCTCGCTTGCTGGCCGTAAATGCAGCCGTCGTAAGGCTGCTTTTACGACCGGCCATCTGAAACATTATCGTGTGATAATGCCCAGGTGGTAAATTTTAAAAATAAAACTCCCCCAAACATAAAATCAGTTCACCAAGCACAAAAACACACTTTAAATCACATAATCAAAACAGGGAGGGTAAAATAAAAGGTGCCACTTACCTGGATGTCCAGATCGTACCAGGAAGTGCTCGGAACGGACATCCCCTCTGCAGCTGTCATTTTGGAACAGGAACGCGGCTCCTGTTCACACACCTGTGATTGCGTGATAGCAACAGAACAGGAGGTCTATTTATGATGAAAAATCGTGATTACATTGTTCCAGAACAGTCACGGGAGCAGAATGGATGCAGGACAGAACGGGGTCAATATCATCCGAAAGGGGAAATCTTTCCTGACCCTGTTCTGTTCCTGCCACGGGATATATAGCCCATGTGAAAATCTATCTCTCATGAAATTATCATGCTGAGGACCCCTATTGGAAACAATGGTTTAAACTATTGGTTGGTGGGGCATGTCTATCCAATACTTCCTGTGAAGTGTTGTTGTAGTTACTGGGCCCAGGTGTCAACAGGTAGAAGCAGAAATATCAACAGAGCAGAGCAAGAAAATATAGGTATCTTGGGAAATTGTAATATTGCATTCTGTTCACATTATCCTTTTCCTCTGGATGTGAAACCACTTTGTGAAAGTCTGCCCATTATTCCAGTATGAAGCATAATCATCCATCTCTGTGTCTGTGGTTATTGCTAAATTCATATAAGAACTGATGCCATAAATCAGATGAATGGACATAACTTCTTCTACTATGTGACATTTATTTCAATTCAGCTGTGTGCTAGGCAGTGTATTGAGGACAAAAATGATGGGGAGCCTGCCCTGAGAGCTTAAGTGTACATTAGGTGGAAAATGTGGGAGAGGGCAAAAGTTAGCTCAGTATTTGACAAAGAAGTTGTGAAGATGGATTACTGTAGTAAGGAATCCAGTGGCAAAAGAGATGCAGACAAGAAAAGGTTAGAATGGTCCAGATGAGGCATATTCATGGTACTGTACGGTTAATGTTCATTATTTTCAACTCTGTAACTATGAATGATCTTCTAATCTACATGAATATCGGGACCACAATCTTAACTATTCAATAGGAACTTCATCTAAAAACAAATGTGGATGGAGGCAACTAGATAACCTGTATAGGAATAGTAGGTGATGAACACTCTTTCTAACATCAAGCCCAAACTCTGTCAAGTCAGAGAAGCAGCAAACCAGAACTCCTGATGCAGGCAGACACAGCACAAAATTTTATCCTCATGGTGACTTTGGGGTTACTGTAGCCATTCTTGCTGGTAAAAGAAACCAAGTCATAATAAGCAGGCAGCACCCTGCTCAGGGTCTTGGTTGCTATTTTGTGCAAATGCAGCTTATTCTATGACACAATTTGGGGTAACTGCAAGGGTAGCAAATGACAAAGTTTCTGTCAAGCTCGATAAGGCTAAAACCAGGAAAATGGTAAGCTAGGTTTGTCAGTCCACTGAAGGAACTGTAGAAAACTTAATGGTGGGACTCATGAGTAGCATGCCAGACTAGAATCCTCTTGATCCCAATCATCAGGTGACTGAAAAGAAACAATCCTTTGCTGTTGCCTGATACATGGAGGTTGGAACAAATGTGTTGATATTAATTATTTAGTGGTACGTTGCAATAAAACCCATACGCCATCACATAAAGTACCCCTTTTCCCCCATTGAAATTCCAATGGTTGGAGGGATGAAATGAGGAGAGAGAAAGAAAAGGCATGCAAAGAAAGAGGGAAAGACAGACAGAATATATGGGTTTGGATGAGAGACTCTAAAGGGCATGTTCATGAGATGCAAAGCAAATGGAAATGGAAAGCAGAGGAAACAGGGCACTGGAAATGGATAGTGAGGACCTGAATGTTGCAAACAATATAAGAGAAGAAGAAGACTTTAAAACAGGGGAAAGTTGGCCTGCAGGCCTTATATGGCCCTTGGGAACCCTAAGTGAGTCCCTCCAAAGCCCCCAGACTAAAAAAAAAAAAAATACAAAAAAATTCTGGCCATATTTTCAGTGGGTTGTGTTTGTGGGGGGGGGGAGCCCCAAAGCCACACCAAGTGTGCCCAAATGATAGTGGTTTGCTTTTCCTGAGCCCCCAAAGCCCTTCAACCCCCCTCCCCAAACACAAAAGAAATTTAAAAACTCAGCCAAAAACTGACCAAAATGGCAGCTGGAAGTGATGTCACATCACTTTGGGAGCCCCAAGATGCCCTCTACACAAGGAGGAAAATCCGAAGTACAACATAGTATTGGCATCTCGCAACAGCAGCAACATGTCTAAACACTTTTTCTGGCCTCAGAAGCCCCCAAAAGCCTCACATTCCTGCTAGCGGTCATGAGTGATTTACTCATGTTAGTTCTTAACCACCACCAGGTTGTTGTTGTTTTTTTAAGTGATCCAAATAGTGTGGATTGGCATTGGATCCTGATTAGACAAACAGGATTCCCAGCGAATTCCATGAGGGGTATTTTCACCATTTAGATGGCCCCTGGTCTTTACACTCTTGAGATGGAGGCCCTGCTTATCATACCTGGGACGAGTCAGGTCCATTTAGTCACAGTATGGAGTAGGATGTTCTCTGTTATGCCCTCCCATGAATCTCCTCAAGATTAAAAAGGCTCCCAGTGTATAATGATTCCAGGGTCAGTTGAAGACTTGTTTACCTGGGTATTTTCCTGGTTGCTAATCTTATCTGGCATTATCCCTGGGTTTTAGTAAACTACTGTATTGCGTCACAACTGTTATTATTTTTAATCAACTGTTTCATTACATATTATTTTTATTGTAAACTTCCCTGGGGTTTTAAAAATAAAAACAGTATCATTTTTTTCCTTAAGTAAATGAACAAAGAACTAGTTAACAATAAGGAAGTGTCAGTCAGCTTCAGTTTCATCTTCTGCCACTGTTCAGCCAACTGTGTGCCACCACCTTTACCTAAAGATGGAGAACACTCTTGGGAAACTATGACTACAAATGTAGATAAGCATACGTTTTCCAACTGCCAGTTTCCCTGAAACTGGAAGTGTCAATCAGTTCAAGGCTTTTCTTTTCAAAATGAAGTGAACACAATAGAAAATAATTAATAATGAACTGTTTAAATATTGCTGCATCTCACCACAATTTAGACTGCAGCCCTAATAGCCCTTTTTCATGAGAGTAAAGCCTCGCTGAATGTGCTAGAATGTCTTTTCCTGAGTAAACATGTAAAGAATCAGAGCACACAATAATTCAATTCAAAGTTTCCTTAGGTCCCAAACTAGGAAAAAGGTGGGATATATAATAAGAGTATACCAGGCTGGAAGCTTCTGGGAACTGCAGTCTATCACATCAGGAGGGGTACCAGTTTACTCTCAGACTGTAAGCTCATCAGCAGGTTTAGTGTACTCATTTTTTGTAGAGCAAACCTTAACTGAACATGGCTTCATTTGTTGGCAAACACCCTCAAATTCATTAACTGAACCCAGAGAGATCCAACAATATGTATCAATACAAAGACACATTTTAGAGCAAGGGGGGTGGGGGACAAAGTTCATGCAACCTAGTTCAACAGTTTAGGTCCTGAAACCATGGCAGCAGTATTAACTGCTTACAAAATCTTTCAGCTGTAAGGACACATGGAAATACTATAAGCACTTCATGAGTTAAATCATACCCAAAGAAGCATTTATAATACTTTCAGCTCAGCATCAAAATTACTTTGGGGGGAAAGTTCAATTTGACAGAATTGCTGATATAATTTACTGACATTACATTTGTAGTTCATAAATGATGCAAAAGACAAATGGACTTTTCATTTTACCAAATCTGGTAGTCCTGAAATCCAAAACTGTAGTGTAGTGATGGTGAAATTAATCCTAATAGAATTCACAGAGAATACCTTTTGTTCCAATGAGCTTCCATGGTGATTCACCTTATTTAGAAGGAGGGGGAATAAAAAACTCCAAAAACTGTGTGGGGGAAGTCTTTGTGGCTTTTCCCAAAGTTTTTAAAAGAATGTGTGAAAATGCACACTACCGCTCATTTGGACAACCAACTCACATCACAGTGCAGTCTTGGCGAGGTCAGAAGTGGAAAGTTGATTGGTTGGACATGCACGGGGGAAAGGTTAGCCAGCAATGAAGTGGCTGGAAGCACCATTTTGGAGTTTCGTGTTGCCGATCATGTGTTTTTTTGCTGCGCTGAGGCAAACAAACAGCTTTTTTAAGCAGAAGGTCACACCTGCACACCTTTGATTTACACTTTTTGTTAAAAAATACCATGCAGCAGCTTGTGGAGAATAATAACATGAGTAATTCACTCTCGGCCACCATGTTGATTCGCAGGCATGGCTGTGTGTGGACTTTAAACATGGATAGCTTCGCATGCCAGCGATTTTGCCAAAGGACCATGGAGACAAATGAACGCTGCTGTGAATTTGTGTTAATGTACAGCAATCAGCATTATATCTCCTCCTCTAGACAAGCCCTAAGATATTACTGTGTATTTATTAGTCTTCTCCTGGGTATGATTAAGAAATTATCAAAGACAATTGGAGATGCCGGATAGTGAGAGCCTGTTTGGCAAAGTGGTTTGAGTGTTGGACCAGAACTCTGAGCCATCAGGGCTTGAATCCCTATTCAGCTATGGAAATCCCCGGAGTGACCTTGGGCAAGTCAGCCTCAGAGGAAGGCAAAGGCAAACCTCCTCTGAAGAAACCTTGCCAAGAAAACCCCTTAGAGTCATCAGAAATCCTAAATGGCTGGAAGGCACACAACAACGAAATAAGTGGGAAGCCTGAGAAGAATCAAGGAATATGTCATTTGTGGGTCTACTCAGAAGTAAGGCCCACTGAATTCAAGAGGACTGATTTCGAGGTAAAACTGCAGCTAGTAACAGCGAATATTAGTCCTCCCCCTCCCCCACTTTCAGAAAGTAGAAATCAATATAACTAAATTTTGGCGGTCTTCACGATTCATAGAATGTGATTCCAGAGCCAGCGTGGTGTAATGGTTTAAGATGTTGGACTATAACTCTGGAGACCAAGGCTCGAATCCCCGCGCGGCCATGGAAACCTACTGGGTGACGTTGGGCAAGTCACACACTCACAGCCTCAGAGGAAAGCAAAGCCAAGCCCCCTCTGAACAAATCTTGCCAAGAAAACCCCTGTGACAGGGTCGCCTTAGGGTCGCCAAAAGTCGGAAACAACCTGAAGGCACTCAGCAGCGCAAAGAGTTTTCGGTGAAAGAACCGCTTCCCTCTCATTTCCCTCTCATTCCTGACATTTCAACCACTGGTTTGGTCCGAGGCGCCTCCAGAAACCCTGCCGTTGCCTTAGCCACCGAAACGCCACAAGTGCGCTCAGCCGACCCGGGGCGAGCGCGCCAATGCCTCCTCTCCGCGAAAGGGACGGGAGAGCGCGCGAGGGGCGCCCACGAGGGCCCAGGAGGCGGCCGAGCCAGCGCGGGGTTTCCTCGTCTGGGCCAAGGCAGGGCTTTCTCCGATCTCTTACCTGCATGGCGGGCCAAGTCCGCGCTGCTCTCTCCTCCCTCGTGCGACGGCTTTGGTTGAGGAGCTCTCTCCTGCCTCCTCTTCACTTTACTTCAGCTGGAAGCCCGCCCTCGCTCCCTCCAGAAATCACCCCAGGCTTTCTCCCACAGAGCCCCCAACCCACTCAGCCCTCCCTCCCTCCCCGCAATGCTTCCCTCAGGGGTTCCTCCCTTTCTCCTGCGGCTCCAAGTTTCGGGCGGAATCCCGGGCCGCTCCAGCAGTCTGGACTTCCGCGTACAGTCGCCTGCCCGCGCCGAGAGTCCTCCCGCCACGCCACGCGGGAAAGAGAGCGAGCCGGCCGGGGCCGTAGGAGGGAGAGGGAGCTACCCTTTCCGCCCCCTCCTCGCCTTTAACCCCTGTGGACGGCGGTGAAGCTGAGGGAGAAGGAACGCACCGGCGCCGGGGAGAGGGACTGGGGTGGGTGTGCTTTCTACCACTTGCCCTTGGCCACCACGGGGACTGACCCAAGGAGGGGTTGCTTCCCAGGCCAAATCCGCACTCCACAAATCACCCAGTTTGAAAGTGGATTATTTGCCATGGCTCCTTCCTATGGCATTCTGGGGTTTAAAGTTTGGTAAAGCACCAGCACTCTTTGGCAGAGAAGGCTAAAGACCTTGTAAAACTGCAGATCCCAGCATTCCATAGGAAGGAGCCATGGCAAATAATCCAGTTTCAAACTGGGTGATTTGTGCAGTGTGGATTTGGAGGCAAAGTGGGGCAGGGGAGGACCAGGGTATTATTCGACTGTGTAGCAGATCCATTTTGTACTGCAGGAAAATAACTGGTGCAGTAGGAAATAGGTTGTTGTGCAGTTGAAGTATTGGCTTTAATCAGGAACAAGGTTGTTTCTTCAGACAAATACATGAGGAAAAAGATGAAGAAAATTAAAGAAAACTACAGTCTCCATTCTGTCTTTTGATCTTTTATTAATACTATATTTTGGGGACGAACTACCCAAGTGCCCCCTCGGTGACCAAGGAGGCATCCTTTAGATCCAACCATGTTGCTGCAGCATGGTCTGCTGTATCCAGCACTCCTTTGGCACCATGTCGGTGAGGTGCTCATTATTAGAGTTTGTAATAACTTTCCACCATTAAATTTGTTGTTATGTGGTTTCCAACCCACTCCGACCTACAGCAACGCTGTCACAGGGTTTTCTTGTCAAGATTTATTCACAGGAGGTTTGTCATTGTCTTCCTCTAGGCTGGGAGAGTGTGACTTGCCCTAGGTCACCCAGTGGGCTTTCACAGCTGAGTGGGGATTGAACCCTGGTGCCCCAGACTCCTAGTCCAATGCTCAAGCCACTACAGTGTTCTGGCTCACCAGCATTACATACATTTTTTCAATTCTTGTTCAGTCCACAAGGTCATCACACCTCAGGGACAGTGCTAGCATATCTTCCGCTAATGTTTTAGTGAAGTTGTTTCTGGGATTTTCTATGATGCACTGCATGCTCACACAAAATAACACGGTGTTAGGTGGATGAAAAAGAGGAGGAGGAGGAGGATATTTATATCCTGCCTTCTTCTGAGTTGAGACTCAAGGCATCTTATTAAAAATTCACAGTGTATAAAAGTTAAAAGGCAATTAAACTATCAAAAAATTAAATCCAGTTAAAAACAGTATCAGGGAGAAGTATATCCTTGGCACCAGCCTTCTGTCTTCTTCTGCAGGAGCGAAAAAAGATTAGAATACAGTAAACCCTCAGGGGGGCATTTCAATGACCATCCCAATTTTCTGTGGTTCCAGTGAAGCAATGGATTCAAACTTGAGGAAAAGAGATTCCAAACATTTTCTAAACATTAGATTTTAGAGATCTTCTAAACATTAGAAAAAACTTTAAAACTTTCTGACAGTAAGAGTTGTTCGGCGCTTCCTCTGAATGTGGTGGGATCTCCTTCTTTGGAGGTTTTTAAACAGAGGCTGGATGTCCATCTGTTGGGAGTGCTTTGATTATGTGTTCCTGCGTGGCAGGGGGTTGGACTGGATGGCCCTTGTGGTCTCTTCCAACTCTATGATTCTATGAATTCCAGTTAACTCAACCAGCCACATTTCAAAAGTAAACCTTACTTTGCAGGCAGGGCCCACCCAAGACATTCTGCTGCCTGAGGTGGAACCACAAATGCCCCTTCTCACTAGCCAACCAAATTAACTTGATTCATAAGGCAGAAAGCCTCACTAACATCTCTCTCCATTGCTGGCAGTAAAAAATAGTAACAGTGAAATAAAGAAGGAAGGATTTCCTGCCTGAAGTGGCTGCCTCTCTAGCATGTATACCATTCAAAGATTCTATTACACTCACAGTGCTGAGCCTGTGTCTGTCATAGAAAATATACTGCATGCATGCCATTCAGTATGGGCTTATATATTGTGTCATCAGTGCATGCGATTATTTTCTCTTTCTTTAAAAAGCAACAGCAACCCAAACCCCTCACTACTTGTAAATTGCTTGGAAAAGTGACATTGCAATGGCCCACACAAAGTTCAGCATAAAATGGACAACACTGGTACCTTTCGTATACACAACTCAGCCTATGAGTACCTGGCTTGTGGGGGCAATTATCTAACACACTTTGGAAACTGCTTAATGCAGTGTAGATGTGTAAATTGCTATTGCTTAAAACAATTTGTAAGCTGCTCTGATAGCCTTGTGGCTAAAGAGCGGAGTATAAATAAATAAATAAATAATTTTAAAAATTAAAAATGATAGGACAGCTAAATTTTTACATTTTTTAAAGCCCTGCTTGTGTTATGGACCAAAGTTGTCCTGAGAATTTGCTGGAGAGGTGGGTTTCTGTGGTTTAATAACAAAGTTGACTGGCAGAGGGAAGAGAGAGATATTAAAGTGATCTACATAATTAAGAACAGAGTGGGGAATATGGATAGGAATATAGTCAGTCCTCTGTAACCATGGGTCCTGCATCTATGGATTCAGCTAACCATGGGTTGAAAATACTCAGGGAGGGAAAATCCCAAAAGCAAACCTTGTTGTTCACCATGTCATATAAGGGACACCATTTTACTTCACTATTGTACATATAATGGGACTTGAGCATCCACAGATTTTGGTATGGTGTGTGTGTGTCCTGGAACCCAGCCCCAGTAGATACTGAGTCCCACTGCACATCATCTCCTCATAATATTAGAATTTGTAGTTGTCCAGTAATTCACTTCCACAATTATAATTGCAGTACTTATTTATTTGGAGTAGTTGATACAGAGAGCCAATGTGGTGTAATGGTTTGAGTACTGGACTAGGGGCTTGTCTACCCGGAGGGGAAAAAATGGACTGCTCCACAGTAGTAGCAAGTTGCAGCAGCTGCAATCTGTCTTTTAAAGGTTTTACAACCCTCATAAACTTTGCATGCCTGTAGCTGAGAAAGCAGTCGTGAGTAGATTACTCACATTTTTAAATCTGCTGTTGCTGAACTTTTTTTAAAAAAAAAATCTTATTTCTATGCTGTGCACAAGCAATATTCCACCTTTCCAAAAAAAGGAAAAAAAGACAAGCACAAACCTCCATTTTATCACCTTAGCGACCACTCGCTAAGGTGAAAATCCAAAATGGTTGCAGTGGGCACTTGCCCTGTAAGCCAGCCCCGCCCCCTGTACTCATCCAGCCAATCAGGTTTGCACTTTGTCCTGTATGTGGAAGCAGTTCATGTGAAATCGCTTGTCTTAACAAGCAAAATGCGCATATAACTGGAGGTTTTTTTACATAAGGAAAAGCCACAAAGGCTTTTCTTGCATAGTTTTTCCTCTTTTTGGCTCCCATCCTTCACAATACGATGAGACAATGTGGGATCCCATTAAGACAGCTCGTTTTCTGAGCAAATTCTGTCAGGGGTATTTTCACGGTGTGGACAACCCCTAGGCCTGTGGGAGACCAGGGTTCAAATATCCACTCAGCCATGAAGACTCACTGAGTGACCTTGGGCAACTCATACTGTCTGAGCCTCAGAGGAAGGCAATGTCCAACCCCTTCTGAAAGGATCTTGCCAAGAAAACCCCATGAATGGGTCACTGTAAGTCAGAAATAACTTGACAGCAGCGGAAGTACTCAGGTTAATAGGTGTGTTGGGTGTCCTGCTTGTGCATATGTTGGGAGTTGAACAGGCTTATAGCACCATCTACTGTGATTCTGGCAATACTGCAAGTATGACTGTGTACAGTACTAGCTTACTATATAAACACAATGGCTCTTATTCTCTTTTGTTCATTTTGTCTGTTTCCAAACAGACAACTCCTGACTGACCAATCAGAAGACACTGTGCAGCAAATACATTCTCCCCCACTGAATAGATATTATGTGAAGGAGAGGAGGAGTTTTGACAGAAACAGCAACGGGGAAACATCAGTGAGGCAAGTGTGGATGTGATTACAAATGGAAGACAATATCCAAACTCCCTGTAAAATTCTGTAAATAGGCAGAGTGCTTGAAAAATAAAATCTTCATCTGGAAGAACCCAACATAAGATACATGGAAATGAATATGTGATATAAAGGTGATATAAAATGAATATAATTTTTTAAAATTTAAGTTGGTTTTTTGAACTGGAGGACAGTGCAGGAGGGCAGGAGGAAGCAGATTGCTATAGCAAAATGCTTTTCACTGCATCCCTTCTCTTGGTATTTGCAAGACATATCATTCTCAGGACAACATTGCAGCATCATGTTTCAAATTGATGCTGTCACCTCCTACCCAGATATGTTCTTTTTATTTTACTATGACCTTTTAAAAAATACTCACACAAGTACATTCCTTCATTGTCTTTCCAGACCTCTGTGATCTTTTTTTTAATACTATGAGTAATATTGGGGTTGGGAGGGGAAATCTTGTTAGTGCTTCCCCCAACCTCCACTTGTGTAATGGTGCATTGGGCAAATATATTCATAGAGAAAAGATAGTGTAAACAAGAGCGAGGTACTCAGAGGCAGCCATACTATTTTTATGGTTTTGGTTGCACTTTTGCCCACTGCTGTCATCATGTAAATTCCTGGTTCCCCCTACCCAATTTGCCTTTGCATACATAAAATCTCTAGAAAATACTCTGCACACAGTGAAGTGCACAGTGGTACATGGTTCTACAAAGACACTGAGGACTCTCAAGTATAGGAACTTTTGTCCCATTTCTTGCCCAATAAAACTGTTTTCCCTAGCTACCTGATCATGCAGATGAGAAAATGGGTGTACAAATGCATACTTTATACTTATAGTTTATTCAATTGTTGTAAAAGATGATGGCTGAAGCAACTGGAATTTAAGGCCAAGTACATTCTGCATACTTTGCAATGGTTTTGTTAGCAGACACAAGTAATCACAGACCCCACTTGTTTTCCAGCATCTGTCTGTTCTCACTTTTCTCTTGCTGCCTCTGGCTAGTTTATTCTGCTATAATCATAGATCAGCTGGTTCATCCTAGACCTGTAAAGCTCTTTCTTGACATTAAAGAATCTTATGCAGGTCTGGAAATCACATTTTCTGGTTCCCACTGCCTCTGCTGCTCTGATGGTATAGCATCAGGTTGTTTGTTTTATGCCACAAATGTTTTTCCAAGCCTTGGGCCAGACAACTGAGTGTTTGGTTTTAAAAAAATGTTGAATTTTAATTCTGAAGTTTCAAAACATAGTTTGTGTTAGTCTGTTCCCAGGTATGCTTTCAGAGCACATAGGAACTCATGCCTAATCTGAGGACAGATGTCTGTAAGGAATATTTTAACTTTGGCAGTAGTGAATCTTAGGAGATTTTCAGACACGATTTTCGGCAGAATATATTCCAAAACAGCTCCATTGCTGCCGCGCGGCAGGGGAGCAGTTTCAGATTACACCGTCCCTCTGCCGAACCCCTCCGTGTCACTTCTGTGACAGAATGGAGGAAACCGCATCGTATTTCACTCACAGGCAACAACCATGAATGAAATATGATGTGGTTTCCTCCATTCTGTCACGGAAGTGACACGGAGGGGTTCGGCAGAGGGACGTCGTCGTCTGAAACTGCTCCCCTGCCACGCGGCAGCAACGGAGCTGTTTTGAAATATATCCTGCTGAAAATCACGTCTGAAAATCTCCTTAGACTGGAGACAATAATCCACATCCACGCAGAGCTAGATCTAGAGGTGAATTTTATTGAACACACAAGAATCAAATATATACAATTGTATTGGGAAACAACAAATATTATGGCAGAGTCTCATGAATGGCAAGCATTAAATGGATAACACAGATAACTAGCTAAGAGAACAGTTGCTTCAAGATGGAGAATAGTAATTCAAATAGGCAAACTCACAAAGCTGCGGGGGGTTCATAATCCAGAATGCCACTACACTGGGGATGCTATAGGGGGTTGGCTTCAGATTGCAAGAGGAGCAGGGTTTGGGGATGAGCAATTTTGTGCTTGGTGACTGCCAATAGGAGAGGCCAGAGGACCTAAATGTGGTAAAGGCAAATCCCATTGGAAGCTAAGCAGGGTCAGCCCAGGTTAGTACCTGGATGGGAGACAGTCAATTAATACTAGGTGCTGTCGGCTATATTTCAGAGGAAGCAACTGGCAAAACCATCTCCAATATTCCTTGCCTAAGAAAACCCTATGACATTAATGGGGTTGCCATAAGTCAACAAGTGACTTGAAGGCACAGACAAACAACAGGAGAGGTGGCAGAAGAGGGACTTGTCAAAAACTGGAGATAGTAAATATCTTTCCCTAATACTCATACACCAGAAAAAGAAGGGATAAGTGAAGGAAGCTGCCAATATTCAAAGAGTCTCAGAAAATTAGATTTTACAGGTAACACATGGCCTGCATCTCATTAGACTTTCCTAAGAAAGATCTGGGGAATATTGTACTTGTAGTTGGAGCAGCAAATTAGATAGCGAGGGCAAACTAACCCAGTTCCTCAGAGCCAAACTGAGGCTGCTGACACACTACAGAAATAATGCAGTTTAACACCACTTTAACTGCCATGGCTCGATGCTATGGAATTCTGGAATTTGTAGTTTTGTAAGATATATAGCCTTCTCTGTCAGAGAGCTCTGGTGACACAACAAACTACAAATCCCAGGATTCCGTAGGATGGAGCCATTATAGTTAAAAGTGGTGTCAAACAGCATTATTTCTGCAGTGTGTCAGTAGTCTGAGACTTTTTTTAAAAAAAGAAGCAAATTGGGTCGTATGGCTAAATCCTGCATTTTAGTTGTTCTGAGAAAAAGAGTGATAATTCAGGTAGGTCTAGAGTTCTAACTTTCAGTGATTCTAGCTTAAAGATATCTCCAAGATCTGGCAGGGAGTTCTTCTTTTCAAAGATGTAAGCAACAAGCAGATCCCTCCCCTAGAACAAAATTAGCTTTCGACTCTAGGATATTTTATGTGGCTTTAGGGTGGGAAACAACCTACAGTTGAGATAGGTTCTCTAAGACCAACAATATAGTTGGATGCCAATCTGGCTTTCCTGAGAGATATTACTGGGTAGTTTCTTTAACAAGAAGTAGCAATGTCTGGGGAACCATCATGATGTAGTGGTTTGAGTGTTGGACTAGGATTCTGGGAGAACAGGGTTCAAATCCCTACTCATTCATGGAAAGCTATTGGGTGACCTTGGGAAAGTCACATTCTCTCAGCCTAAGAGGAAGGCAGTGGCAAATCCCTCTGAGTAAATCTTTCCAAGAAAACCTCATGATAGGGTTTCCATAAATTGGAGTCCACTTGAAGATACATAATAACAAAGAAGTACTGTAATGTCAGAAAAAAAGCACCCACTTGAGGGAGACATTACAGAATACCTGATCTGACCATCCTGGCATGATCTCCATGTCAATACAATGATAGCCTAGATGCAGTATGTCCAGATGTAGGTAAAACTCTCTTGTCTGATTGATTACTTCACCCATAAACATTGAATAGTTATTATTATTTAGAATGGGTTTTATTTCTATAATTCCCCTGGAAGACAGAATTCAGGGCTAGAGGGAAACTTCTTTTCAGCTTCTAATTTAACTTCTTTGTCCTGGACCAAACAAAAACCCGTGGCTTCCACAGAACACCTTCACAGATATAAGTATCGACAAGGATGCTGTGAAAATTGCTTGACAACAAAAACAGCATTGGAAACTATTTCTACCTTAGGTTTTTGAAAAATAACTTGCAGGTTCAGAGCAATTTAGTAATATCTTGGCCTTTTACAATTTGTTGCTTATAAGATAGACTATGACTAGATTAAAAAAAAAACTAAAGCACATTTTATAGCTCCACATTTCCAAGCTCTGCTTCTTGTCACTAGTCTGTTATCCCATTTTGTGAACTGACCGAACCCAAAGGGTAAGACACCAATTGCCCCTCATCATCCTGGAGAGAAGTGACCAGTGGGGTGCCACAGGGTTCTGTCCTGGGCCCAATGCTATTCAACATCTGTATCAATGACTTGGATGAAGGAATAGAGGGTATGCTTATCAAGTTTGCAGATGACACCAAATTAGGAGGGGTAGTTAATAACCCAGAGGACAGGCTCGGAATCCAAAATTACCTCAACAGATTAGAAAGCTGGGCCAATATTAACAAAATGAATTTCAACAGGGAGAAATGTAGGATACTACACTTGGGCAGTAAAAATGAAATGTACAGATATAGGATGGGTGACACATGGCTTGAGGGCAGTACATGCAAAAAAGATCTAGGAGTCTTAGTGGACCACAAGCTGAACATGAGTCAGCAGTGTGATACAGCAGCTAAAAAAGCCAATGTGATTCTAGGCTGCATTAATAGGAGTATAGTGTCTAGATCAAGGGATGTCCTAGTGCCACTGTATTCTGCTTTGGTCAGATCTCACCTAGAATACTGTGTCCAGTTCTGGGCACCACAATTCAGGAAGGATATTGAGAAGCTGGAACATCTCCAGAGGAGGGCAACCAGGATGGTGGGTGGTCTGGAAGCCATGCCCTATGAGGAGCAGCTTAGGGAGCTGGGCATGTTTAGTCTGGAGAAGAGAAGGGTTGAGAGGGGACATGACAGAGAGAGAAGGAGAGCAGCTTCTGGACAGCAAGTTTCCTGCCAGTTTCCAGGCCAGTTTCCTGCCAGGAAGAAGAAGGAGAGCAACTTCTGGACAGCCATTCTGACTGGGGAGATTGAATTTTTTTTTTTAAACTGTTGGGAGAGGCTGCTTGTTGCTGAGGGGCTTGAACTTCTGACCTTGCCCTTTTACCCTCAAGAGCCTTTCAGTAACCAAACAAAAATACAGCAGACCTAAAAGTACAGCTTAGCATTCTCAGCGTTAACTAAGAGTTCTTAGATTACCTAAAAGCTCTCATCATGGACTGCAGCAGTCACTTGCAACACTTGTGCGATGTTTGTATTCTTGTCTACAGACGTGGAGAACTTCACGTGCACCAAGTGCAAGCTGGTAGCCCTCTTGGAGGAGAAAGTACAGCAGCTGGAGACACGGGTAGCTACACTTCAACAGATTCGTGAGCAAGAGGTTTTCCTGGACAGAACAGAACGAACAGTCTTGGATGGGGACCGCACAGAGGAAGTGGCTGTGGAGGAGAGGGTCACTTCACGGACACAGGAAGTAGACAGCTGGAGGAATGTCACACACAGAACAAGAAAATCCAGGGATTCTTCGAGCAGCTTGCAGCTACAGAATCGATTCGAAGCCCTTTCCGTTTTCAAGGCCAACGAGGAAGAACAGCATGGACAGACTTCAGGGGTAGAGCAGGGGACCTCGAGAGGACCACCGCAAGGAACAGCAGCTGCGAAGCCTCAGCGGAGGTGTGTGGTGGTGGTGGGGGACTCCTTGCTGCGGGGTACAGAAGCAGTGGTATGTGGGCCTGACAAGATGACTCGGGAGGTGTGTTATCTCCCTGGGGCAAAGATCTGTGATGTGACCGAGAGGCTGACAAGACTCGTCAAGCCTACGGATCATTACCCCTTCCTTTTGGTCCATGTGGGAACCAATGATACTGCAAGGCACAGCTTTCCCAAGATCAGAAGAGATTATGAGGCCCTGGGGAGGAACCTGAAAGAAATGAACGCACAGGTGGTCATCTCGTCTCTTCTGCCAGTTGAAGGGCATGGTCCAAGAAGGGAGAGGAAAATAGCCGACGTAAACAACTGGCTCCGTAGATGGTGTCGCCGAGAACAAATTGGATTCTTGGATCATGGACTGCGCTTCCATGCGGGGGGACTTCTGGCAAGAGATGGGGTGCATCTTACAACAGTTGGAAGAAACATTTTTGCCAACAGTCTCAAGAATTTGATCAGGAGGGCTTTAAACTGAGTCAAATGGGGGAGGGAGACAGTATTCTGGAAGGCAAAAGGGTTGGAGAAAATAGTCAAACTGTCATAGAGGGAACAAGGCAAACAGCGCAAGGACCCAACAGTGGGAGGCAAAAAAACTTGCACAGGGAGCAAGTAAAGGGAACACATGGTCTCAGATGTCTCTACACTAATGCACAGAGCATGGGAAATAAGCAAGATGAACTTGAACTCCTTGCACTACAAAACAAATATGATATAATAGGCATTACTGAAACCTGGTGGGACGAGTCTCATGATTGGAATGTAGGAATAGAGGGGTATAACCTTTATAGGAGAAACAGGCCAAACAGGAAAGGAGGAGGAATAGCATTATATGTCAGGGATATTTACACCAGTGAAGTGATCCACGACATCAATACTGGAAGCCAGGTGGAGAGCATCTGGATAAAAATTAAAGGGGAGGGAAACAACAGGGATGTTATTGTGGGACTCTACTACAGACCCCCAAATCAGACGGAGGAATTGGATGTTGCCTTTCTAGAACAGATGAACATACATGCAGAAAGGAGAGATGTAGTAGTGATGGGTGACTTCAACTATCCTGATATTTGCTGGCAATCTAACTCAGCCAAAACTACAAGGTCTAGCAAATTCCTTACATGCCTGGAAGACAATTTCATGGTCCAAAAGGTGGAAGAGGCAACAAGGGGGTCAGCTATTTTAGATCTGATCCTAACCAACAGAGGCGACCTTGTTAATGGGGTGCAAGTGGTGGGATCCTTAGGTGAGAGTGATCATGTTCTCCTGGAGTTTGTTATACAATGGAAAGGAGAAGCCAGGCATAGTCAGACACGCATTCTTGACTTTAGGAGAGCTGATTTCAATAAACTCAGGGAAATACTGGGGGTGATCCCATGGTCAGGAATACTAAAAGAGAAGAGACCTCAAGACGGATGGGACTTTCTCAAAAGGGAGATACTGAAGGCACAATTTCAAACAGTACCATTGAGGAAGAAAAATGGGAGGTGTCTCAAGAAACCAGGATGGATGACTAAAGAACTTTCAATGGAGCTAAGTTTTAAACGGAACATGTATAGGAAATGGAAAAGGGGGGAAATCACCAAAGAAGAATTCAAACAGATAGCGAACACGTGTAGGAGTAAAGTCAGAAAAGCTAAAGCACAGAATGAGTTCAGGCTTGCTAGGGAGGTTAAGAACAATAAAAAGGGTTTTTTTGGGTATGTCCGCAGCAAAAGGAGGAAGAAGGAAATGATAGGGCCGCTACATGGAGAAGATGGCAAAATGCTAACAGGGGACAGAGAAAAGGCAGAATTACTCAACAACTTCTTTGCCTCAGTGTTTTCAGAAAAGGAAAAGGAGGACCAACCTGAGGAGAATGGAACAGAGGACACAATAGGGGAAATCCAGCTCAAAATAAGTAAAGAGGTAGTACAGGAATACCTTCTTAATCTAAATGAATTTAAATCTCCAGGACCAGATGAACTACATCCAAGAGTATTAAAAGAGCTGGCAAATATAATCTCAGAGCCATTGGCAATAATCTTTGAGAACTCCTAGAGAACAGGAGAAGTCCCAGCAGACTGGAGGAGGGCAAACGTTGTTCCCATCTTCAAAAAGGGGGAAAAAGAGGATCCCAACAATTATCATCCAGTTAGTCTGACATCAGTACCAGGGAAGATTCTAGAACAGATCATTAAACAGAGAGTCTGTGAACATTTAGAAGGCAATGCCATAATCACAAAAAGTCAACATGGGTTTCAGAGAAACAAGTCATGCCAGACTAATCTGATCTCTTTTTTTGATAAAGTTACCAGCTTGGTAGATGAAGGGAATGCTGTGGACATTGCATACCTTGATTTCAGTAAGGCCTTTGACAAGGTTCCCCATGACATTCTTGCAAACAAGCTTGTAGAATGTGGGCTAGACAAGTTAACTGTTCAATGGATTTGTAATTGGTTGACCGGCCGAACCCAAAGGGTGCTCGGCAGTGGCTCCTCTTCATCTTGGAAAGATGTGACCAGTGGGGTGCCACAGGGTTCTGTCCTGGGCCCAGTGCTATTCAACATCTTTATCAATGACTTAGATGAGGGAATTAGGGGCATACTTATCAAATTTGCAGATGACACCAAATTGGGAGGAGTAGCTAATACCCTAGAGGACAGGATCAACATTCAGAATGACCTGGATAGACTGGAGAGCTGGGCCAAAGCTAACAAAATGAAATTCAATACGGAGAAATGTAAAGTACTGCATTTAGGGCGGAAAAATGAAATGCATAAATATAGGATGGGAGAGACCTGGCTGAATGAGACTACGTGTGAAAGGGATCTAGGAGTCCTAGTAGACCACAAGTTGAACATGAGCCAACAGTGTGATGCGGCAGCTAAAAAGGCCAATGCGATTTTGGGCTGTATCAATAGAAGTATAGTGTCTAGATCAAGGGAAGTAATAGTGCCACTCTATTCTGCCTTGGTCAGACCTCACTTAGAATACTGTGTCCAGTTCTGGGCGCCACAATTCAGAAAGGATATTGACAAATTGGAGCGTGTCCAGAGAAGGGCAACTAAAATGGTGAAAGGTCTGGAAACGATGCCTTATGAGGAGAGACTTAGGGAGCTGGGTATGTTTAGCCTGGAAAAAAGACGGTTTAGAGGCAATATGATAGCCCTGTTTAAGTATTTGAAGGGATGTCACGCTGAGGATGGAGCAGGCTTGTTTTCTTCTGCTCCAGAGACTGGAACACGGAGCAATGGGTGGAAGCTCCAGGAACGGAGATTCCACCTCAACATGAGGAGGAACTTTTTGACAGTAAGAGCTGTTCGGCAGTGGAACGCACTCCCTCGGAGCATGGTGGGGTCTCCTTCCTTGGAGGTCTTTAAACAGAGGCTGGATGGCCATCTGTCGGGGATGCTTTGATCAAGATTTCCTGCGTGGCAGGGGGGTTGGACTGGATGGCCCTCGTGGTCTCTTCCAACTCTGCAATTCTATGATTCTATGATTCTATGACAACCATGTTTAAATATTTGAAGGGATGTCATACTGAGGATGGAGCTGGCTTGTTTTCTGCTGCTCCAGAGACTAGGACATGGAGCAATGGGTTCAAACTACAGGCAAAGAGATTCTACCTAAACATTAGGAAGAACTTCCCAAAAGTAAGAGCTGTTCAGAAGTGGAATACACTGCCTCAGACTGTGGTGGAGTCTCCTCCTCTGGAGGTTTTAAACGGAAGCTGGATGGCCATCTGTCAGGAATGATTTGATTGTGTATTCCTGCATGGCAGGGGGTTGGACTGGATGGCCCTTGAGGTCTCTTCCAACTCTATGATTCTATGATTCTATAAACATGGACACACATTTAAGAAACGTAGCCTGCTGTGATTCAAATTATTCTGTTCCTTGTGCCGGCAAGGCTCCCAATATTCCATTTCTTCTCTACTTGGCACCTTTTTCTGTGATAAAATTATAGCCATTAAGTTCTAGAACAGAGGGTATTTTAAAAGCCTGTGCTGAAAGCATCTTCAGTAGATTCTTCATATTGGGTACACTCTCAGATAATTAGAGCATGACAAGAACCCCCATTTGGCTGGGGATCCACTTTGCAGAGTACTTAGCATAATTATTAATTCAGCCCTGTAATTGACTGGGCATAACAATCTACACATATTTGGATGTGAATGCTTTCAAGGACCAGTTCCAAAATGAAGCTAAGTTGGTGAGTTGTGCAGTGTGTGTGTGTGGGGGGGGGTTCTTTGCTTTCAGTGTGCTTTAAGATTGCCAAGTACAAAAGGAAGTGTAAAGAACTTGTTCTATCAGACTTTCAAATGAGGGTCATCTCTTATGTGAACATTTTGTACATTAAGACACATACTATTGTGTTGAAATAACATGGGAATGACTGGGCAAATAAATGTTAGGAAGCTGGAGGACCTTTCTGACAGTAAGAGTTGTTCGGCAGTGGAACACACTCCCTTGGAGCGTGGTGGGGTCTCCTTCCTTGGAGGTCTTTAAACAGAGGCTGGATGGCCATCTGTCGGGGATGCTTTGATTGTGATTTCCTGCATGGCAGGAGGTTGGACTGGATGGCCCTTGTGGTCTCTTCCAGCTCTACAATTCTATGATTCTATGATGCATAATGCCTCCCATCTTGTGAACTGTAGCTAAATATATACCCAGCATGTTATATCATGCATGGCTTCTTTATATAACTTTGACACTAATATGAAAATTGGCTTTTAGTACATCAGGTGAAACTATAGGGTATGGAGAACTGACTTTCCTTTGTGTGAAAGGCAATGTTGTTGAACAGAAAATCTCTGCAGTGAAATGGAAACCTTTAATTGGAATAATTTTATGTGGAGGATGTAGTTTATTGTTTCTACAAAAATCTAGCTAGGCTGCATTGAGTGAACATCACTGATTATAAACTGGCTGATAAGAAAAAGACACCTGTTTTCAAGGAGTAATGTTGTATTCTAGTGGAATAGTCAAGGCTGGAAAAGTTCCAGGTACCTAAGGTTAAAAGAATGTGGTACAAGCTGGTGCTATATACTCATCTGTTTCTGTCCAAAAGGGGCTGGATTAAAAATTCCAGACTGCCTTTTAATATAGAATGATCTAGGATGGCTAACGTATAGTCTATGGATCAGAAAAACCTCTTCTCCTATAACTTGTGCTCTCACTATGTGGAGAATCCTATTCAGAGGGTCCCAGGTTTTTTCCATCTGGGTATAAAGCCAGCTAGTAAATGCCTCTTATGCAGTAACCATGCTGTACTTCCAGGTCATTTCAGTTTCTTGCCACAGTATAGATAGATCCAAATAGCCAGCCAACCAGATACTTAAAACATCCATATCCAGGCTGCAAGCTTTTAAAACTCAATCTATTTGGCACAATAGATGCCTCCCATCTCCCGACGTTACTAGTATAGCTGTACCCACTGTAACATATGCCATTATGTGCCCTGTGGTAATTGTGGCATGAAGCTTGGAGTGGCAGTGTTCCTTTCGCACAGTTCAGCTACATCGTTTTATTTTAGGAAAAAATATTGCATTGTTTTACATGTGAGTGGTGAGTGGCTGAGAGAGTGAGAGGAGGGAGTGGCCCTTGTGAGGCTGGCGGTGTAGATGCAGATTGAGTGGCAGGAGTGGATTGTGAGGTGGAGAGGGAACTTGCATGTGGATGGTGATTGGCTGAGGGAATGAGAGGAGGGAGGGGATTGATTGGGTATGATTCCTAAGCGGCCAATCAGCACACTGGGAAAGGAAACATACCCAAGTGTTTTATATAAAGAGATTGTTTTCAGTACATGCCATCAGTTTTGTACAAATGAGATGTCTGCACACTAAGAGTTGCTGTTGCATGGATGTAGAATTGTACCAATATCACAAGCTCTACAAGAGCTGCAGCATGGGTGCCTATACCCACAATCAGGGCCGGTTTAAGGAATTTTGGGGGGCCCTGCAAAGCTTTATTTTAGGGGCCCCATATGTTTATCTCAGGTCAATGTAACCTAACTTAGCCTAACCTACTCACAGTATAGGATATTCAGATTTATTACTAATAATGTTTTTGCAGGAGGAGGGTTTGGATGCCCCCCCTACAATGACTCCCCCCTGTGGCTGCAGGTGCTGCAGGGCCCTTAAACTGGCCCTGTCTTTGGGGAAACACCCTTACTCTTGTTCACAGGACTTTGCCATCAGCCTCCTCCCACCTCACTTTTTGTAGCATACCTGTCTGATGAAGAAAGGTTACGCTCCAGACATCTTTTTCCAACCCTAACTGACCGGGTAAAGCTGAAGTCCGAATGTGACTTTTGGAAGTGGTCAGTGGTGTCTCTAGCTGCTCCACCCTGTGCCTTCTGTTGAGTCAATGAGTTCTAGAAAAAGGCTGCAGCATTGTGGATAGTGCGTCTCCATGTCTCCCAATGTGAGGCCAGGGCGGACCATTGTTGGTGATCAATTTGGCTAAGCCTGAGATGTTGTTTCAGGGAGTCCTTGTGTCGCTTTTTTGGAGCGCCTCTCTTACACTGACCCGTGGCGAGTTCACCATAGAGTACTGTTTTGGGGAGGCAATGGTCCTCCATCATAGAAACGTGCCCTGCCCAGCACAGCTGTGTTCTCAATATCATGGGCTCAATGCTGGTGATCCCTGCTTGCTCAAGGACAGCAACATTCATCACATAGCGCTGTATATGCACAATCCTAAATATACACTGGACTGACTATGTGACGATTTGGGCTTCTGCAGCCTTTAAAAAGACTTCAGCCATCATTTTTCCTCCAGCAGCAACTGGAAGTGAGTTTGGGCTTCTGCAGCCTTTAAAAGGCCTTCAGCCACCACCTTTACCTCCAGCAGCAGCTAGGAGTGAGTTTGGGCTTCTGCAGCCTTTAAAAGGCCTTCAGCCACCACCTTTACCTCCAGCAGCAGCTAGGAGTGAGTTTGGGCTTCTGCAGCCTTTAAAAGGACTTCAGCCACCACCTTTTCCTCCAGCAGCAACTGGAAGTGAGTTTGGGCTTCTGCAGCCTTTAAAAGGACTTCAGCCACCACCTTTACCTCCAGCAGCAGCTAGGAGTGAGTTTGGGCTTCTGCAGCCCTTAAAAGGCCTTCAGCCACCACCTTTCCCTTTAGCAGCAGCTAGAAGGGAGTTTGGGCTTCTGCAGCCTTTAAAAAGATTTCAGCCATCATTTTTTCCTCCAGCAGCAACTGGAAGTGAGTTTGGGCATTTGCAACTTCTAAAAAAGGCTTCAGGCACCACTTTTTCCACCGGGAGCAGCTAAAAGCCACCCTCATCCACCGCTGCAGCAGTAGCACTGCCTGAGGTGGAGGAGCCCTGGAGAGGCAGGGAGGTAGTGGTGACAACGTCAAAGGCCACCTGCCCCCATCCCACATCACTATCTCCAGCTGCAGCTGTTTGCTACTGTCCCACTTTGTGCTTAAGCTTTGGCGTCTTGTGTAAGGAAATGAGAGCTTATCTCGCAGATGTTTATAATTATTATTCTAGTTAGCCTTGTATTTTGTTCTGTTTCCTTTCTTTTTTGCTCAAAGCCATTCAGAGGGTGCTGTAACAGGTTTAATACTCAATTTGCTACAGTAGCCTCTGTTTACTGGTTGTTTTAACCAATATAGCTCAGATTTTACTATATATAGTTATTGACATTTTTTATCTATTTTATATATAATAATATATTTTACATGATCACACTGTTAATAGTTTTTTGTTTTATTATCCTTGTGATATTTATTCTATAGTGTGGATTTATAGTCCCCCCCCCTTTCTGCTGGCTTAGGCTAATCATCATGGTAGTAACCAGGAGTCAATCTGACCTCTCAAAGAAACCTAGAAAATCCTCTAAAATTAACAAAAATGCTCCCTTCAGCTCAATCTGGCCCTTTGTTAAAATCACAAGAGGGAACAGAGGTAAAGTGGCCAAGTACTCAAATGGTACTCACAGGGGAGAATCTTATAACTTGAAAGGTA
The DNA here is from genome assembly GCA_030847615.1 of Gambelia wislizenii. Lineage (NCBI taxonomy): Eukaryota > Metazoa > Chordata > Lepidosauria > Squamata > Crotaphytidae > Gambelia > Gambelia wislizenii. Next base: position 346,262,543 of record JAUMIR010000001.1, read on the forward strand.
AACATATTAATACTGTTAAAACTGACCCTACTGAGGATGCTACCTCTGATATACCTGACAACGCCCCTGATCTTGATCCTCAACTATCTCTACCAGAATATAGTCCAACTAATGATATGAAAATGGGCCTTAACTTGAATAGGAGTCTGCCTCTCGATCATGAGCATCCAGAACTAAAGCTAGATAATAATATCATAAACTTAGATCAGACAAGTGACCCTAAGAACAATAAAGATAAAGATGATATTTTGTCTTTTTTTGAGGATATGCCTCCTTTGGAAATCTTATTGGAGAATGAAAAAAGAACATTAGAAGAATACAGTAAGAGTAGGGAAACAATTAACCAACAGCTAAGTGCTCTAGATGCAGAATCCCACAAATATGAAGAAACTTTGCATCCCTTAGCAGACTCTGATGAGAAATTAAACAAGTTAATAGTGAATGAAAATCCTCATTTCTCAGTGTTATTTGACATGTTTAAAAAACAACATGATCTATTAACCACTATAAAAAATAACATAGATATAATATCCTGGACTATTAGCGAAGGGATCTTACAAGCCGCACCCCCCAAAACTGTAGGGCTTTTAAATACAGATGTAGATCATTTGGGTAAACTCTCACCTTGTAATGATATTAGTTTGAGCCAAGTTACTCCTCAGTCAGATAACAAATCTAAAAAGCGATCTAATAAAAAGAAGAGCAAAAAGAGGAGGGGGACTATAAGTAATGCTCCTAGCCGAAATTTGGAGAAACAACTGGTCAGAGCTAGGAAGGCTGTAAACTTTAACTTCAAGAGACTATTTAGTCTCTTAGACAATCCCTCAAAATATCCTACAAATTTAGGTTTAACAAGGGAGGTTACAGGCTCCATTAAGAATAAAAGAGAGGAAATAAAGCTGGCTGCAAAACCAAATGAACCTTCCCCATTAGCAAACTCTTCCCAGGTGGATTCTAGCAACTCAACAAGACTTCAGATAAAAAAACAGATACTAGAGGGGAAAGATGAGGGCAGTAACAATAATAGTACTGCCCAGTTAAACAAAAAAGACAATAAACAGCATTTATCTGCTCCTCAAACAAGATCTAATACACCATCTTTAGTTCTAAAAAGATCACAACTAGCATTCATTAACTACCCTAAGCCACATGGTTTCATCTCCCAATTCAGTAGGAAATCCCACTTTTTACAACAGCTTACAGCCCTTGGAATAACTTTTATGAAAGAAGGGGATATAGAAAATGTCCAATACTTATTTTATAATTATTTGACGGCCAGAGCCCTTATAACGTTTAGGGATGCTGATATAGCAGCAAGGCTATACAAATTGAAGAAATTAATCTCTCGATCAAATATTGAAGTAACAAGAGTCTTTTGCTACTCAGCACCATATCCTTTAATTGCTAATACTTCATCCTCTATAAACGATCTGTCATTGATGGACTCTGATAAGCCTCGACAGACGGATGAGGATCTGATTTGCTTGGATGATACATGTCCCAACCCTGAAATTCCCCATGCCTCTCAGGACATCCCAAACAACATATTAGTGGATGATATGAATGAAGTCAGCCTTATAGATTCATTTACCAGACTCCCCCTTTTTGATAAGTTGCTTATCACAGGTAGACTGAATTCACTTCAAGCTAGATTAAATAAAATATGTGAATCAGAGTATACAGCTGCCAACAGGGTTACACAAACTATGGAATTAGCTGGAGCCCCTACTGATGGCCTCATGTCTGGCAACAGAATTGACTCACACAATCTCTTAGCCATAAACATTAATGTTAATAATCATGATATGGAGAGTATTGGGAACTGCTTCAAAGGAATGGATACTACCAAAACAGCTGATGGGCATGCTCAATTCACTCTGCCTTCTATAGGAAAATCTTGACTTGTTGCAGATTCAATCAAAATCTTGTCCTGGAACATAGCAGGATGGTCTAATAAGATACAGGATGAGGATTTTTTAAAATTCGTACAATCATATGATATCATCCTTCTCCAAGAAACATGGGTACCCAATGGATGTGTTATAAACCTACAAGGTTATACTTCTTACACTATTCCAGCTATAAAAATTAGGAAGTTTGGGAGACCTTCAGGAGGTCTTGCTGTTCTAATTTCAACCACACTTAACGCTATTATCTCCCAATTTCATTCATTAAATACCTCTAATTTCCTAGTCTTAACAATCTCTAATATTGCCCCTGTACCATTACACATTATCTGTATGTATATTCCTCCAGCAAGATCTGGTGTTAAGGAATGTTTGCTCTGGGACAGATTGAACTATATTCTGGAGGAATTAGACATCCAATCTCCTAATCCATGGGTGATCATTGGAGGTGACTTCAATGCCAGGATCGGCACTGTTTCCCTCAATAACACAATTTTTGGATTATGCATAGAAAATGTCCCAGAACTTTCCCTTAGGGCAGCTCTGGATAAGACAGCTAATGCTGCTGGGAAACACTTATGTGAGTTAGTAATCAAATACAATCTTCAACTCTGTAACGGCCATGGTCTTGGAGATCTAAATGGAAATTATACATTTATTTCTCCCAAAGGCCATGCTAGCACTGTCGATTACTTTATGGCCACTAGCTCTGTTCCAGTACTTCGTGACTCATTTAAAATAATCCCCCGGGCTGAGAGTGATCATAACCCCTTACAGCTGCATATTTTAACATCTGGCTCTCTGACTGTTCCTCGTAATGTTGATGGCTCTAATTATTTAATCCTTGGTGGCAAACGAATAAGGTGGAACGAACAACTCCAAGACAGAATTATTAACATCTTGAAATCATCTGATTTTGTTAATCTAAGAGAAAATATTCTGTATGAATCTGACAATATCATTGGGTCATATGAAATCCTTTTATCTCATTTAAAACCATTTCTTATATCATCTAACTCTAAAATGCTTAGATTTAAATCTCAGACCTGGTTTGACGAGGAATGTCGCAAGACGAAAAAAATGTTAGTGAAAGCACTGAGGGTTCTAAAACTAAAGGCCAAAAAGGAAGACATGGAAACACACTTATATATAGCTCGGTTGAGGAATGATTATAAAATGCTACTTAATGAAAAGAGACATAATTATTATATATCTCAATGGAAAGAACTGGGTTATGCTGCTATGCAAAAGGATTCACAAAAATTCTGGCATATTATCGCACGAGCGACCAGAACAATAGATCATTCTTTGGAAGCAGTAATTCAAAGTAATGTATGGGAGGAATATTTTGCAAACATATATAGTTGCAAACTAACTCCATATCCTCATTTATATCTTCCTCAAATTGCCACCTTACCAGAATGGCCAGAGGTTACCCCTGAACAGGTTAAAAAAATTATGGCCAAACAATCAATTAACAAAGCTCCTGGGGAAGACATGATTCCCATGGAATTATTTAATGTAAAATCAGATTATTGGGCACCCATTTTGGCTAAGCTGTTCACCTATATAAATAAATCGGGATGTATCCCTGAAGGATGGAGATCAAGCATTGTTGCCCCCATACATAAAAAGGGAGACAAAAAAAATCCTGCCAATTATAGGCCGATTAGTCTTTTGAATATCTCTTCTAAACTGTATGCACGTACCTTATTAGAACGCTTAGAAGATTGGTCTGAGAGACATGATTTAATATCTGAAGTCCAAGCTGGTTTTCAGAAGGGAAAATCTACTATTGACTTGTGTTTTGTATTAAATTTTTTGATCTGCAAATATACTCAAAACATGAAGCAAAAACTTTATGCTTGCTTCATTGACTTAAAGTCAGCTTTTGACTCAGTCCCTAGGAACCTCTTGTGGCAAAAGCTAGAGAAAGCAGATATTGACCCCCGCTTATTATATCTTGTTAGGGCTTTATATACTAATACCTCGATACAGGTCAAAGTTGATTTGGCCGGCCATCTTTCCCCCAAAATAAATACCTATACTGGTGTTAAACAGGGCTGTATTTTAGCCCCCTTTTTATTTAACTTTTACATTAATGATATTGTTAAGGAGTTAGAAGGTTTACAGTATGCCCCAGTTACCATTCTGGATCAAAAGCTTTCTCTGCTAATGTATGCTGATGATATTATCCTCCTATCTAGAACTCAGGTGGGCTTAAGACGTTTGCTTGCCAGATTTTCATCATACTGTAAAAAAAACGTCCTGACAATAAATTACGATAAAACTCAGGCTATGGTTTTTGGTAGGCGCCCCAAAATACACTCCTGGCACTTAGATGAGCATATAATAAAACAAGTTAAATCTTTTAAATATCTGGGAATTTTCTTTTCTGAATCAGCCTCCTGGAAACAACATATGATAAATATCAAAATTCAAGCTTATAGATCGGCTAAAGCAACGTTGAGCTTTGCTGCTAACAAGGGAGGCAATTTAGTAAAGCCTGCTCTAATGGTTTACAAAGCTAAAACTTTGGCACAAATCCTTTATGGGGCAGAAATCTGGGGCATACCTAAGGTCCTAGGTTTAGAAGTGTCTCAAAATTATTTTTTAAGGGCATTACTAGGACTTCCTAGGGATACCCCAACTGCTATGCTTCGTCTCGAAACTTTTGTTCCAACCTTAGAAAGCCAAATAGACAAAAGGATTTTGTATTATTGGTTTAAGATCCAGGAGATGCCAATTTCTAGACTACCAAAAAAGTGTCTTCTGGAACTTAATAATGGATTATCTGTTAAGAACTGGGTTCATGGGGCAGCTCAATTAATTTCTAAGTATGGGCTTTCAATGAGCGAACTGGCAGGGTTAGATTATCCTGCAAGGAAGGTAAAAATAAACAGCACAATATTAGAAGTTACTACACTTGCAGATTTACATACTGTCCGGGATTCTTCGTGTGCCCCTTTATATTATGGCCTTAGGCAATTCTGTGATTATCTGGATTATTTTGATAACTTGACTTTTGCCCAGTTGCGTCAAGCTTTCACAGAACTGCGACTTAATATGTTTGAATCGGCCGAAAGAGATGGAAGGTTTAAAAAAGTTCCGAAAAATGAACGGACATGTATTGTTGGCTGCCCCCATTCAGAGGACTTGGCACATTATTTAATCTGTTGTCCTTTATATAAAGATCTTAGGGAGCGTTTTATTTTACCTTTAACTGACAATAAAGTCTTTCTAAATTCTGAAGAAAAACTACTTTATCTCCTTATGGACGCAGATAAATATGTAACCTGGAGAGTAGCCTTGTTTGCCCTTGCTGCTAAAAAGACCAGGAAGAAATATATAGCAGAGATAGCTATTCCTTGTAACGGGGATAATTTGATCTAAAAGGGTTTAAATGTGAATGTAATATAGATTACCTATGGAAATTTTATGTATATTGTTTTATTATTTTGGTTCTTGCAATGGCCATTGGCCAAAAGCAATAAAGATTGACTGACTGATAGTCTCGTACACCCATCTCTCTGCCCCTACAGCCAGTGAACAGGGAAGGGGGGTGCAAGGAGAGATCTGCCTACAGAACCGACAGTCCTGTACGCCCATCTCTCCGCCACCGCAGCCGGCGATTGGAGACGGGGCGGGCGCAGAGCGTTATGGGCAGCTGTGGAGAGATGGGCCTCTGGCACTATGACAGTTATGGAGGCCCATCTCTCTGCCACAGCAGCCTGTGATCAGGGACTGGGAGAGTGCTGGGGTTACCCGGTGTGTCATTAAAAAATGGTGGATCCAGTATTGCAAGGCATCTCTTGCAAGTCTGCCCCGTCCAAGGTCCGACCAATCACAGCTCTGCTGTGCTGTGAGCCCCTGTTTCGGGAAGATTGCTGGTAGATCACACAGCCAATAGTATGCAACTTTACAAAACTGGGCGAATCAGTAGAGGATATTTTTTGCCATGTAAATGACCCCCTGGTATTCATTGTACAACAACAACAAAAATGGACGAGAAGAAAGACTAAATACAGTTGATGATTTTTTTACTTGCATCTTTTTTTGAAGGGGGAACATGCAGCTAGTTATAAATATATTTCCAAGCTCCACATCCATCAGTGTTGCTGCACTTTTAGCAATGGGAATTTCCATGCTTCAGCTGTGTTATCAGAATGAAAAACCAATGATAAAAAATTCAATGTGAATTCAAAGAGTACTAGTTAAGCAGGTAGTGATCAGTGAAGTCATGTTGCCTACCCCATTCTATTGTTCCAGTGTAGATGAATCTAGATTACATCCTACCACAATAAGTTACAGGTGGGAGGGCCATTTGAAAAGTATAGACATTTGCCATTTTCAACATTAGATGCATCTTTGGTTGAACATCTATCCCAAATATTTTTGAGATTCAAGCAGCATTGAACAATCTTACTCAGGTGTATCTCAGTTTAATCCCCTCAGAGTAAGTGTTGTGTAGTGGTTCAAGTGCTGGATCAGGAGTCAGGATCTGAACCCCCATTTGGCCATGGAACCCCCCTGGAAACCTTGGGCAAGTTACACTCCCAGCCATCTTGCTGTGTGCCTTCAAATTGTTTCTGACTTATCTTTCTTGGCAAGATTTGTTCAGAGGCAGTTAGCTTTTTGCCTTCCTGTGAGGCTGAGAGAGTGTGACTTGGATGAGGTCACCAAGTGGGTTTCCATGACTGAGCAGAGATTTGAACCCTTGTCTCCCAGTGTCCCAGTCCAACACTCAAGCCACTATACCATGCTGCCTCTCAAGATTAGAAGAAGATAATGATCAAACCCTCTCTGAACAAATCCTGCCTGGAGAACCTTGTGACAGGCTGGTCTTAGGGTTGCCGTATCTCTCTCTATATATAAAAGGCTTGTGTACGTACAATAGGCCTGGGTATGTTTTCTCTCCCAATGTACTGATTGGCTGCTTAGGAAACACAGCCAACCAATTGTCACCCACATGCAAATTCCCTCGCCACCTCACAATCCACTCCTGCCACTCAATCTGCATCTACACCCCCAGCCTCACAAGGGCCCCTCCCTCCTCTCACTCCCTCAGCCATTCACCAGTCATGGGCTGCAATGGGACCCAGGCAGTCAACTGGTGGCAGCAGCAGCAGCAGCAGGGGGATGCTGCTGCCGCCACTGTAACAAGACCCAGGGAATCAACTGGCCGCGGCTGCAACAACAGCAGGGTAACAGAGTGAGTCACCCTCAGCCATTCCAGGAAAAGTGTGGAATGCTGAAAAGGGGGAGAAAGAATTTAAATCCACTGGCCTACCTTACAGGGTTGTTGTGATGTCTACCTGGTGTTTTAGGGGGAGTTTTTTTAATGGTGTATGGTACGCTGGGTCCAGCTAGTTTCAGAAATTACTTGAAGATAAACAGCAAGCCTCACTGAATACAGTGGAATAAAACAAAATCCAAAACCAACAAAGGAGCAATATCTTTATTGGCCAATCAAAATGAACAAAACATTCCATGCAAGCTTTCAAAACTCAACCGGCTTCTTTATCAGGCAAAAGAGGTAAAAAATGCAGGAGAAGAAAAGTGTAACCTTTGGGAAAGAGTTATAATTATAGTCCCAAAGAAAAAGGTAAAAAAAACCCTTTTAATTGGGACTATAATTGGCTGAGTTTTACCTGTACAGCACCTAAAACTTTTTCCAAGTTTAGCAGTACAGAGACTTGTTGAGAAATTCAGTGTTCTCTGCCTGGGAAAGGGGCCTATGGCTTCACAGTCCACAAAACCACCAAACTTTCAACACCTCAACGTGTATCAGCAGTCAACAGTGGGTGGCAGCATGCTTTTCGGCTCTGTATTGATCAGACACTACAGTGGGAGTAGCGGGAAGCTGGTTCAAAGGGCTTTCCCAATCAGACCATGGCTACAGGTTGACCACCCCTATTTGAAGAGTCTCTTCCTCTGAAGAATTGTTTCTCTAGCAACTGAATCTTACGTTCCACCTCCCACCCATATCTTTTGTCTTGTCTAACAAAGACCGCAATTTTAAAACACCCACACTAGGAAATTAAATCTCAAGCATATATTGTGGCCACACTTTTATTAGGGGGTTGTCCACATGGTGAAAATATCCCTCACAGAATTTGCTCAGAAAACAAGCTGTTTTAATGGGATCCTACATTGTCTCATGGTATTGTGAAGGAGGGGGGCCAAAAAAAGGGAAAACTACGCAAGAAAAGCAATCGTGGCTTTTCCTGACTTTTAAAAAAAATGTTCCAGTGATATGTGCATTTTCGCTCGTTAAGACAAGCGATTTGACATGAATCGCTTCCACAGAGGATAAAGTGCAAACCCGATTGGCTGGATGAGCGCAGGGGGCGGGGCTGGATTACAGGACAAGCGCCTACTGCCATCATGTTGGATTGCTAAGTGATCGCTAAGGGGATAAAACGGAGGTTTGTGCTATCTTTCTCCCTCTCCCTCTCTCTTTTGTTTGAAAGGTGAAATATTGCTTGTCTGTACCATAGAAATAGTTTGTTTGTTTGTTTGTTTGTTTTAAAAGTTTGGCGACAGCAGATTTAAAAACTCGATTAATCCACTGGTGGCTGCCATCTCAGCTACAGGCATGGGAAGTTTATAGGGGCTGTAAAACCATTAAGACATGTCACAGCTGCTGTAACTTGCTATTACTGTGGAGCAGTCCAGTGTCCTACAAAGGTACAAAATTAATCTCCCCAGATTTTAAAGCCAGCTGGCTTCATCAAATGCTTTTTAAAAAAAATAGGAGAAGGAAAGTGACAATGTCAGAATCACTTTGAGATTGTACAGACTAAAGGCAGAGTTTCCCAACCAGGGTTTCCTGGACCCCTAGTGTTTCCCAAAAGGTTGCTAGGGGTTCCGTGAGAAATTGGAGGGGGAAAAATTTTTTTTTGAGCTGTAGATATAATAATTTTTAGGCAGGGGTTCTCTGAGACCTGAAAATTGTTTCAAGGGTTCCATCAGGATAAAAAGGTTGAGAAAGGAAGCCTCTGCGCAGGTGAAAAGAGAAATACAGTTGTCCCTCTGTATCCATGGATTTGGTATCCACAGATTTAAGTATTCACAGCTTGAAAATATTCTTTAAAAATTAATAATCCAAAAAGCAAGCCTCGATTTTGCCATTTTATATAAGGGACACCATTTTGCTATGCCACTGCATATAATGCGATTTGAGTATTCACAGATTTTGGTACCCAGCAAATATGAAGAATCATAGAATCATAGAATTGCAGAGTTGGAAGAGACCACGAGGGCCATCCAGTCCAACCCCCCTGCCACGCAGGAAATCTTGATCAAAGAATCCTGGGGTTTGTAGTCTGACGAGGTACAAGAGCACTCTGACTGAGAATCCTAAATACTCCTCCCTAAAATGGTAGTCCCAGGATTCCATAGGACAGAATCATGGTAGCTAAAGTGGAATAATAGTGCTTTAATTACATAATGTGAATGGGCCCTAGACAATACTGTAAGCTCAATTCTGGCCTGTGCACCACTCCCTGCATTCTGCATCAAGCACACTTAGGAGTCAGCTTTGTTCCCATAGGAATCTGACCTCCAACTGGCAATGGAATTGAAACCACACAGAACACAATTGTTATAGCACTATTGTTCCACTTTTAACTGCTCTGGCTGCCTCCTGGGGAATCCTGGGGTTTGTAGTTTAGGGAGGCCTAAGAGCTATCCGGCTGAGAATGCTCAACGCCCCTCCCTAAACTACAAATCTCAGGATCCCACAGGAAGCAGTCAGAAGAGTTCAAGTGGAATAGTAGCGCTATAAGAGTGAAGTGCAATAAGGTCAGGGCTCCAAGGCTTTCAGGCATCCACAGGTTTTCTGTGGGTTTTTTCCGGGCTGTGCGGCGGTGTTCTGGAAGCGTTTATTCCTGACGTTTCGCCTGCATCTGTGGCTGGCATCTTCAGACAAACGAAAAACCCAAGGAAAATCTAGGTCAGGATGTTTCCTAAGAAGGGATCCTAGAGCTTGCGGACTGGAGAGGCGCTCTGTGGGCTGAGACTCCGAGGCAGGCTCGCTCTCGGGCTGAAGCGGCCAATCCCCGCGTGCAACGTTTTTAGGCGGTGCAGCCGGGAAGGGAAGGGAAGGGAAGGGAAGGGAAGAGGAGCGAGCGAGCCAGCCGTCCGGCCACCCGCGCAGGCGCTTCTGGGCTGCCGGCAGGCGGGGCCTCTCCCGCCCCTCGGAGGGCTGCGTCCGCCCCCCAGCCGCCTCCGCCTCCTCCTCCTCGGACGCGGGGTCATGAGGAGCGGGCGGCGGGGCGGCGCTTGGTGCTGCTACTGTTGCTGCTGTTGCTGCCGCCGCGGGGCTGGCTAGCGGGTCTTGCGGGTCTTGCGGGTCTTGCGGATGGGGCTTTTGGGGCGGCTGGCCGTGTGCGCGCCGGGCGTCGCTTGAGCCTCCCGCTCTCTCCGTCCGTGGGCGCCATGAGGCGCGGCGAGCGGCGAAGTCACGGAGGGCTCCCCGGCAGGACGGCGCTGGAGGCGGACGACGAGGACGACGACGAGCCCCAGCCGCCCAAGCAGCCGCCCAACGGCGCTTCCCCGCCTCCTCCTCCTCCTCTCCTGGCCGAGGGGTCCCCGCAAGCGGCGGCGGCCTCAGGAGGAACAAGCGCGGCTGCCGGCGACCGGCGCAGCACCGAGTCCGAAGTGTACGACGACGGGACCAACACCTTTTTTTGGTGAGGGTCGGTGCCCCCCCCGTTTCCCCCCTCTTGCCCCAGAGGGACTCCTGACGCAAGGAGAGCCAGCTGGGCGCAGGCACGGCGGGCATCGCTTGAGTGCTTGCGGCCGCCGGGCCTAGCGGTGGGTGACTAAGCGCCGGGCTTGGGGCGAGGGGCTTGGGGCGAGCGTGTTAGGCGGGCGCAGGAGGGGTGGCCGCGAGATTGGCCCGAAACGCCGGCCTCGGGGTCGGGGGTCTGGAACAGCCCTTTAGACCTGGTCAGGCCCGGCTGGGCTCGCCTGGGTGGCTTCTTCCTCCCCTGGAAAGGAAGCGGGCGGCTTCCCAGGGTGGGTGCTGAGCCTCTTTGAGGTCTGCGGCGGCCCCTTGCCGCTGGTTGGGCTGAGCCCTGGGACTGGTCCCGCCTGGGCTTCCCTTCCCCACCTCCTGCCCTCAGGGGTGCAGTTAAGGCTGAAGGCACAAATACTCTTCAGAGAGGAAATCCAACCGAACTCGGCGATTTTCTTAGCTAGGAGGAATGCTCTGCAGCTGAGTCCCCCCCCCCATACATGCATACCTTATTTTCCTTGCCACTTTCTCCCAACAACTCCCTCCTCCATCGCGAGTAGGTTTCTAGTGATTTTTCTCAATTATCAGTGGGACTGATGAACTTGAACAACTGGGCTCCTTGAACACAGGGTGAAGCCTCTGAAAAGAGTTGTTTAATTTGTAGCAGTTGAAAGAAATGGATTGTATCCTTAAGCTAGTGTGGAAGGATGTTCTCCAGTTCAGGCTTAATTTCTCAGGGAGCACATCTGAGACTCTGCCTGCATTGCACATTTGTTGTGGATTGAGTTTTGTTGGGTGAGGGCCTAATTGAAGTGGTGAAAGGCAAAGTCAGGCCTTTTGTCCTTGTCTCCCTCCAACTGATTAAAGGGGGGGGGGCGTGCTTGCCTGGACTGTTTGTGGAATAGAATGAGTGTATTTTCCAAGTGAGTTTGCATCGCTGCTTAGCAGTGGAGACCTGTTGGGTGACCTTGGGCAAGTCACACCCTCTCAGCCTCAGCAGGAGGCAAAGGCAAAGCCTCTGCACAAACCTTTCCAAGAAAAACCTATGATGGGGTTCCCCATAAGTCAACAAAGGCAACATGAAGGCACATAGCAACATACATTCTCTAACTGCCTTTGCTTAATGTTTCAGATGGTATTTATTTTTTCCCCTTAACTGTAGTAGCCTTCAAGTCTGTTATTGGTTATCTGGGAATATTGGGAGGTTGTAGTCCCATTTACCTCAATGGACAGTTCTGAGTAGATATGCATAAGAATGCTCACAGAGGCCATCCTATTGCAACTTACTCAGCAGTAATCCTACTGAACTCAATAGGACTTCTCTGGTCTTTACTCTAGATTTCTTTCTTTTACTCTGGCCTTTATTTTTTTACTGATTTTCTGGGTTAACTATCTTTTTAAGAGCCCGTGGAGTTCTTATGAAACCCTTTGGAAGCGGAGTCAACTTTCTGACGTGGTGGAGTGGAATACAAGGTGTTGGTTATAACCTTTAAAGGCCTGCATGGTTTGGGTCCAACTTATCTCCGGGACCACCTCCTTCCGTACGACCCTCCCCGTGCACTTCGGTCCTCTGGGAGGAATCTGTTACAGCCTATGAAAACAAGGCTGTCGGTGACCTCCCAGAGGGCCTTTTCTGCTGCCGCTCCCAGATTATGGAATGGCCTGCCGGACGAGATCCGTCTTATTAACACCTTAGACAGCTTTAAAAAAGCTGTCAAGATGGATCTTTTCCGGCAGGCCTTTCCTGAATAACTATCCCGGCCCAAGACTCGGCTGTCCTCCCTGAGCTGTAATCAGATTTTTTTTTTTAAAAAAACCAACTATTGTATGTTTTAATCTTTTTCTAATTTATATATTTTTAATTTACTGTATGTTTTTAATCTTTTATAGTTTAATATTATTTTAAGGGGGGGTGGGCTAGGCTACTGGGACTATGGAGTTTTTATATTGTAAGCCGCCCCGATTGCGTTGCAGAGGGGCGGGATAGAAAATAAATTATTATTATTATTATTATTTTATTTATAAACACGTGTCAATTTTGTTTGTAGACAAACAGATTAGCATCTGGTGGAATAGATTTGCCCTTGCATCATTTGTATTTGCATTATTTCTACCTTATTAATTTTTTGTTCTCTTACAGACTTAAAATGGCTGCCCTGTTGAGTCTTACTATGTTCTCAGACACAAATGTTTCACAAATAGTTAGACAAACTGAGATGAATTTGAGAGAATAGAAGAATAAGAATGCATCAAAAGAGGATTGCAGAGTAAATATGATACCTAACAGACATTTCTGTTGTGTGCCTTCAAGTCATTTCTGACTTGTGGCGACCCCAAGGTGAACCTATCACAGGGTTTTGTTGGCAAGATTTGTTGAGAGAGGGTTTGCCCTTGCCTTCCTCTGAGGCTAAGAGAGTGCGACTTGCCCATGGTCACCTATTGGATTTCTATAATAATAATAATAATAATAATAAAATTTTATTTCTATCCCGCCCCTCTGCAACGCAATCGGGGCGGCTTACAATATAAAAACTCCATAGTCCCAGTACCCTAGCCCACCCCCCCTTTGGCTGAGCAAGGATCCAAACCCTGGTCTCCAGAGTCATAGTCCAGTGCTCAAACCACTATGCTATGTTGGCTCTCTAAATGGTTCTTTAGATCCCAGAAACCTAAAAAAAGATAAAGTAGAATACCCATACGGTGGGTCATGGTATTTGTTATTTCAGTGATTTTATTATTGTTTTTCTCTGTTACATCATATATTTATTATAGCTAACTTAACATCTTTCTTGAGCCATACTTCTGTTTTCTTACTTCTACAGTAATGGCTAAGGTCATTCTTAAGCGTTACTGGTATAATGTTAAGGCAATTATTTCATCATTTCATTACTCACACAACAGACCAAATGAAGTTGTACAGGTATATTTTCTGTTACATGATAATGTGATGCTAATCCCAAATTTAGTAATTTAACCTTGAGGCCCTCCAGTGGCTTACAGTTTCTTCCCATAGACAGAAGTGTTCCTTCCATTGCAGATGGCTTCTGATCCACTGGGACATTTTCACAGGTGGAATGGGGAGGATGCAATTTCCTCTCTTTCCAGTTCCCTCACTCCCCCTCCCTTGAATAAAAATTCTGAAGAGCTGACGAATCTTCTGGAACAGTATAAGAAGTGGTACTGAAGGTTGCCAGCATGGGAAAAACTGGGGAAGATCTCCTCTTCTACACAAACCCCATTCAAGGAGTGGTAAGAAACATGGTCAACGGTAGCCCACAAAACAATAAAATAAATCAGTCCTAAAGATGCTGCAAGACTTCTTTCCCCCTCTCTTTTACTCTGAAACAGATTCACTTGGCTATCTCTTTGATAATTTGATCCACTGTCCCTGATTTTCAATTGTAATAGAATTTTAATGTAAACTTTACATGTTATGTTATGTGCCCTTAAATCAACTCTCAGTTATGGCAACTATCGTAGAGTTTTCTTGGCAAGACTTATACAAAAGAGGTTTACCATTGCCTGACTTACCAAAAAGCCCCTCTGGGAGGTTGCAGACAGCCTAGATTTTTGTGGCTGAAGCAAATTCCTCCCAGAGGACCGGAGTGTGTGGGGAGGATTGTATGGGAGGAGGCGGTTCTGAAGATAAGTTGGACCCAAGCCATTTAGGGCTTTAAAGGCAATAGCCAACACCTTATACTGGGCCCGGAAACTGATAGGCAGTCAGTGGAGAGATTTCAATACTGGAGTTATATGGTCTCTCCGAGATGTTCCCGAGACCACTCTGGCTGCCATATTTTGTGCCAACTTAAGTTTCTGGACCAAGCACAAGGGTAGCCCCATGTAGAGCGCATTGCAGAAATCTAGACGAGAGGTTACCAGTGCGTGCACCACAGCCTCGAGGTCCCTTGCTTCCAGGAAAGGGCGCAGCTGGTGTATCAGCCAAAGCTGATAACAAGCACTCCTGACCGTCGCATTCACCTGACTCGTCATCTGAAGTGATGAATCAAGGAGCACCCCCAGACTGCAAACACAGTCCTTAATGGAGAGCATAACCCTGTCCAGGACTCGTGGTTGCAACCCAAATCCTGGTTTCGGGGCCGCTACCATGAGCACCTCCGTTTTGTCCGGATTTAATCTCAGTCTGTTTTTCCTCATCCAGCCCATTACTGCTTAATGACTGTCTTAAAGACCATATAACTCCAGTATTGAAATCTCTCCACTGGCTGCCTATCAGTTTCCGGGCCCAGTATAACGTGTTGGTTATTACCTTTAAATGGCTTGGGTCTAACTTATCTTTGGAACCACCTCCTCCCATACAATCCTTCCCATGCACTCCAGTCCTCTGGGAGGAATTTGCTTCAGCCACAAAAATCTAGGCTGTTTGCAACCTCCCAGAGGGCCTTTTCGGTAATCATCCCCAATTTATGGAATGGCCTGCCGAACAAGATCTGTCAGATGACGAGCTTAAGTAGCTTTTAAAAAGCACTGAAGACGGATCTCTTTCAGCAGGCCTTTCCTGATTAGATCCCGGCCTCAGGAGCTTGTCTCCTGGCCTTTTTCTAGTCTTGTTTGTATTTGTTTTTTAATGTGATTTTAGTTAGATGGTTTTAATTTTATATTGTTTACTGTCTTTTTATGGGGGAGGGTGGGGGTGGGTGGTGCTTTTAGTTGGTATTGTAGTGTTTTAATTGTTGGAAGCCGCCCCGATTGTTTTTAGCAGAGGGGTGGGGTATAAATAAATTTTATTAGTATTAGTATTATCATCATTATTATTGTCTTGGAGGCTGAGACTGTGTGACTTGACCAAGGTCACCCAGTGACTAAGTAGGGATTAGAACCCTGGGCTTCTGATGTCCTAGTCCAACACTCAAACCACTATACCATGCTGGTTCTGTTTAAAAACTCTTACAAATGTTTTATTTGTTGCCACTGTATACATTATTAGTGTGACTTTGAGTTGTCTTGCATGGCTTTTCCTCCTTGTGGTACACATAATTTATGAAGAAGAGAACAGAATGTGTTAGATGAACGTTAAAAAAAATCTCTTTCAAAGACGGTATGGGGAATAGTTCTAGCTCTGCAAAACGTAAAAGGAGCTAGCTTGACTTGAGCTTGGCTCTGATCCCTCTAGTCTTGGCAGTAATGGAAATGGGGATGTGTTGATTTTGTTGGATCCCCTGACCCTGAGTGACAGTTCTGCAAGCTTAGAAAACAGTTAGTAGAGGATATAGAGGTTGCTGCATTTTGACACAGGATCTAGGAACTTAGAGCCCAGAGTATTCTAAGTTCAGCTGTTTCTTATGCAGCATCTTTCATCAGTTTTCAAGGAAGTGTCATAGAGAACACACTAGGAACAGGATGTATGTTGGCAGAAATTGTGACTGTAACTGGATCTTCTTGACATTTTGCCATAGTGTCACCCTTTAAATGGAAAACTGGTAACATTGTCACTTGACAGCTTTTTCAGTGTCAGTTAGTGTGAAGCTTACACATTTTACTGCTAATCTTTGGTTTTTTCCATCCCAGTATTATTGTTTCTTGGAAAGTACTCATATATTCTATAGTCTCCTGATCTTATTTTTTTGTATAAGGACTTAAATTCAATTGTTTGACCTTTCTGAAATAGAAGGCTTTCACAGCCAGCATCCATAGATTTTCCTTGGTTTTTTTCCAGGCTGTGAGACTGTGTTCTGGAAGTGTTTATTTCTGACGTTTCACCAGCCAGCCACAGATATAGGCAAATCTATGTTTGACCTTTGTTTGATTTTCCTGTTTTGGTCATTCATCGGTGGTATGAAAAAGAAGATATAAAATTATTGTTGTATGTAATGGTGATCGGTGATCAGATAGACCCTGATTTTCTTGTAAAGACATTAAAAGAATATTCACACCTGACAGTAGGCACTCAATCACCCTATCTGTGTGGAAGTCCTAGAGGTATGCTGTTCTATATGAATGGCTCTTCTTTCTAGTCTCAATTTGCTTAAGATGCAGACCAATGGCTCCCAGACTTGAGCTCCCAGAAATCCTGACTGTTGGCCAAGTCATTTAAGGCTTCTGGGAGTTGACGTCCAAAAAACCTGGAGGACAAAAGTTTGGGCATCACTGATGTAGATATTGGAAATGGAAGTTGGAAGAACATTCACACTGTGTCTGGTACAGTTGCCCACTCCCCACATGGAGTTTTCATTTGGAGAGGGCTCTTATGAATAACCCTATTGTGTCTCTGTCATTGTTATACAGAACTCCAGATCTGTACAAGGTAAGCACAGTGACCACTCAGAACAGCAGCAGTTATGGATGACTGCATAATCCTTCTATTATAGCAAAGCTTAGCTAACATCTGTACTGAAAGGAGGAAAAAATTGGTCTCAGCTGCACCTTGAACAATCAGAATAGATGATTAATGGATTCTATGATGGCAGTTACATACTGGACTCTCCCTTTGTACTTCTGTTTTGAAGAATCTGATCTCCTGAATCAACAGCATTTGACCTGGGAAATCAACATGCTCCCCTTCAATTTCTGAAAGTTGACCTTTTTTAAAACAAAGTTGTATCCATTATTTTGTATGTGTGTGTGAAAAGAAAAGATTTGAGCATGCCTTCTAGATCTAGAATAATCTGTAGGATAGTCTTTAGCTGGACTTGTCTGAGGATGAAAATGGATGCTAAAGTGGCATGACGTAGCATGGTTGATGCTGAATCCCCTACAAAGTGGGATCCCTTTAAAATAAGTGTTTAAACTGTGTTTCTCCTGGGACAAGGGGAATGTTGCTTCCAGCCATGGAGTTTCACTAAAAAAGAGATTTTATTTAAAAAAGCAGGTTTGGAATAGGAACATGGGACAAGAGAATAGTCTAGCTTCTCCAGTCAGTACTGTGCATTAAACCTACCACTGTAGTTGCAGAACTTAATCAATTTCAGATGGGCCTGCTGCCATCACTTCAATTTTGACTCCAGGAGAGTGACTTTATGACGTCTAAAGAAGAGAGCTTAGCCATCCTGTCTTCAGATAAGGTGGATTTCAGTTGATAAAAGTACAAAGGAAAGGATATTTTCTGTGGTTATACTCCACTTTGGAATACCCTCCTCATGAAATCTTGATGTCATATCAGCACCAGATAATGGTGAGCATGAGAGCTGGGCTTTTTTTTGTTGCTTGCCCCATCCTTACTGAATCCCGCACCCCAGGATGTGCACATGGCTCCCTCCCTCCCTATTTTTAATTGGGCCTTAAAAGCATGATTGTTCTAGGCTGCTTTTAATTAATTGTAAGCCCAACTTTTTTATTGTGATTTGTATTGCTGTAGCCTATGTAAATGTTTATGCTGTAGTTACCAGTGTTCCATGTTTTCTTATTTTTAGCTTTTTATCCTGTAAATCAATTTTTCGAAGCATTGACTCGAAAGGTGTTAAGGAAAAATCTGAATTTTAAATTGTTTTACTGACACTGCAGTTGTGTGGTTTTGTTGTAGCAAGAATGATGTGATTTGGTACTTTTAAAAAATTGGATTGCATTTTTAGTATTTTGTATCATCTTGAAATCCATTAGGATGAAAGGTAGTCTAGAACATTGGGTTCTCAAACTTTTGTGGTCCTGGTATTTTAGACTTCAGTTACCAGGATTCCTGGCCATTAACCTTGCTGACTTTGGCTTCTGGGAGCTGAAGTCCTAAACACCTGGAGGACCAAATCTGAGAATCATTGGTCTAGAAAGTATTCAGGTAAACAAACAAACAAAGCATAGTAGATTTCTGCAGAGGTTCTGTTAAGTTCCTTCAGTCCTGCTGTTTTTCAGACTACTGAAGCATTGTCTGATAACTTAATTTTTTTATAAAGACATCTGTGAAAGATGGTAATGGTGAAAGATGGTAATGATGGTAATGGGTAATTACCATCATTAATTTAGAGGTAGTTGTCTGTCTTGCTGCTATCTTTCCTTAGACCGATTCTCACTTGTATGGCTCCTATAGTCTTTTCCTTGTGCTTAAATTATTGTCATGCTTTAAAATATAGGATTGAAAAAGCTTGGGAAGGGTCTTTTATTTTTTTAAGAGAAAAGCTACCAAAATAGCACTTTGTTTAAAATCTGTGCAAATAAAAGTGACATACTTTCATCTACAGTTTCTTGGGACTTCTCCAGATGTCTGGGGAAAGAGTGTTCCAAAACTGAAAAGAAGTACTGTAATTGAGAGTCGTCTGTCTGCCCTTTGTTTCATTCTTGCAGTACTACCACATAACTGTTAACTCAGTTAGCTGTAGAAATCAAGATGCACTATGACTTGGAGGCCACCTTTTCTATAACTATCAAGTATCCTACATAGGAAAATGGAAGTAATTTTACAATGTACCATAGCCTCCCTGACAATCCCTGCATCAACACCTATATACAAAAGTACTTTTGCTATTTTTATCTTGATCATTAAAGAAAAATAACAATAGATGCAAGGTTATAAATCTCCTTTTTTTCTACCATGTCTGTGGAGTAAATCTTGTTATCAAAACTGGTTAAAATCTGTACCAATTTTTATGACAAACTGTGCAGCTGTTCTGTTTAGTCCTTAATGCTGTTTGAAGACATCATTTTGTGAAGTGTTCCACTTGAAATTAACAAATCACTCGCAGGATAAGATGTCCACTGGCTTATAACTGAGAATGCAAATGTGGATTTTTAAAAGTAGGAATTTTCAGTTTGCTGTAAAGCTGGGGCATGTATATTTGACATTGTAAAGGTGCAGGTATTCTTGTTTTGGTCATTCATTGTGTAGAAGCACATATGTGCTGTATGTTCAGTCTCTGAATAAATATGTATTGCAAATTATTGAAATGCTTTAAAATGGTTCCTCATCCTCTCAGACTTCTTATCTGAAAAATAAAGGCAAACATCTGTACAGTTAATAGTATAAAGCTCCATTACACAATTGGTTGCACTGTATAATTTGTTGTGAGAAGTCAACATAATTTAAAAATTAGTTTATGGTACACTATTTTGGTTCCTTACCTAACTAAAGATTGCCCCCCCCCAAAAAAAACAAACACTACTGTGTTGATTCTTTTTCAGTTTCTCAGTGGTTTTTGATAGTACAACCCATATCTTTCTTCTGGAGCAAGATGGACACCTTGTTAGGGTATCCCAGCTGGGGTTCCGTAGTTTATATCTGGCCAGGTTCATAAAATGGCTATTGGGGAGGTTCAGTTTAATGTCTAAATGAAGCTTTTCTAAGAATCTAGTCTGGAACTTTGGAGTTGGTTACATTCAACATTCTAATGCCACCTGCAACTGTCTTCTACTGGCTATCCAAACTTGGCTTCGTTAAAGCAATATCTGGAAGTTGTAGATGATTTTAAACAAGCTGACACTTAATTGAAACAAGACAAAAAATAATTGGAAGTCTCTCCATGGAGTTATACTGTACTTCCTTTGGTTGAAGTGATACTCAGAGAGGTTTGGAGCCTTGAAGTTCTCTCAGATTTATTGCTATAAATGGATAGTGGCAGTAGCCAGGAATGCCTTTTATCTGCTGCAGCTATGGACAGTCTGTGGCCCTCAGGGGGAGGGTAGAGAGTTTTAACACTTAATATGTCTTTGCGTTCTTGATGAATGAGCAATGTATGCTTTATGGAACTGCTCTTGAAGACCGCTTGGAAATATCCAATTGTATAGAACATCCTGCCACCCAATCATAGGAGGTGAGAACAGTCTGTTTATGACTTTAAGTCTGGCTTCCTATGCTCTTTTGAGCCCAATTAAGAAACTGTTACCTTTCACCATCATACCTTACCAACATGTGCTTAGAAACTGTTGCTTCCTGTGTGTATCCATATGATGCTTAATCAGGCCATGTTTCTTTTACCCTGATTATGTGAGGTAAAACAGCGAATAAGTAATAGGAGTGCCCTTATGCACTTATAGGCCCAGACTCTATCTGTGGAAATCAGAACTAGCTCCTAATTTACAGCAGAGGTGGGAATGTTGTGGTCCTCCAGGTATTGGTGAACTGCAGCTCCCATTAGTCCTAACCAGCATAGCTCATGGTGAGGAATACTGGGAGCTATAGTCCAGCAACAACTGGAGAGAGACACAATTCCCACCCATTTTATACCTTTCCAAAGGGGCCACAAGCTTCATCTGTTTTGGCTGGTTTGGGGAGGCTGTTCATGGTTGGCTTCTGTGAATTTGTGCAGAGTTCATTGTGGCACATTCAGCTTTTAGTGCTATGTTTAATGCACTTTAATGTAAACAGCTTTAAGTTTGGAAAGGTGGCAAATAAATCAATATCAGTCTGCAGAAAATACTGTGCCACCTGTAAATAGTTTTGAGGGGAAAGGTTGACCTGCTTTTTTTTCCCTTCTATACAACAGGGAAGCACACACCTTAACTGTCCTGTTCATTCTCACTTGCACCCTGGGATATGTGACTCTGCTTGAAGAGACTCCACAGGATACAGCCTACAACACAAAGAGGTAACAAGGTTTTACAGATGTGTTGCAGGGTAAACTTTACATAGTCAGCTTAGGAACAGGGTAGCTGATTTTTCTTACTGTTTTTAAAATGGGTTTGGTCACAGTTAGCAGTGATTTCCCAGACTTCTTGTTAATGTGACTTATTACAATATATGTAAATATTATTTGAATTTTCCATATTGTATAATTATATATTTACTTTTATTGAAATTTTAACCTTTTATGTCATATAAGGAAAAATAGTATGAACTGATAGTTTAATTTCTTGATTTAAATTGTCATAAAATATAAGGGATTATTCAATAACTAAAAGGATGACTCAGAATAAGAGGAATGTTGTTAAAACATTCTTATCTGCACTGAAAGCAAGTGAGTCTGAAGCTATTATCTTGCATGTGTTAAGTCTCACTGAACTTCATAGGATTTCGTTCTGAATAGGCATGCATTGGACACCACTGAGAATTAGATGGTATCTTTCATTGTATATGTATGTGTGTATGCATACAGAGATAGAGAACATAGTATTAAATTGGCTTTTAAAATGCAATAGTTATAGGATAGATAAAAAGGAATCTACATTGGTTTCAGTGAAATAAAATGTTTTTAAATAGTGAACGCTATGCTTCTTGTGTCTTGATATTTTTGTAACTGGATATATATGGGAATTTCTTGTTGATATTCTTTGTATATACAAAAGTACTAAAAGTATCTGACAATATGGAAAGAGCAATCTTCCTCTTAGGGGTGGTGGTATATAAAAATAGAAAGATTAGTAAGTTTATTATTCAAACCACAACAGGTTAGCCTTACTGACACCCCACCTTTTTCTGTGTGTGACATCAAACATGACTTTGTCCAACTCACTTTCAGGTTCACCTCTGTTACAGTAAGATCACAAGGCTACAACGAAACCAATCTAATATGTTCATAGTGGATTGTATAATGATATAAAGTCAAAGAGGATTAGAGATGCAGTTCTAGTGAAAATTTTAGAATATGTTTTGGCTGTTGACTGGTTTTGTTACCAAAATTGCCTTCAGTACATTTGGTTGAAAGGCATTATATTTACTTATGTGGCAATATGTTAATCATCTACGTTTCTACTTGTGAGTGTACTTTTATAAACTGGTTGCATTTGTTTTCCACTGGAATAGCTTCCTACCTACAGACTTGGTGTAATTCTAGGGCAAAGGTGCTATGTGCATGCATCAAAACAAAAACATGAATAGGCATCCTATTTCTGATTATAATGCCAAGTTTGAAGGATTTAAATTATTAAATTACAGATTACTAAAAAGCCGTATGAACAAAACTTCCCAAACATGCAGTGCCTTCTTCTTTTTTATAGGAAAATGATTTTGCCTATTGTACAAACTGGGAAACTGGTTGCTAGCTCTGAACATGAAGGTGTGAGCCTTTTATTTAGCTCTAACAATTTTCCGTGACTAGGTAAAGTTTTATAAATAACCTATGTGAATTGGATTCCATTTATAGAGTTACTAAACTCTGTGAACTGTACACTAATCTGAACCTGAACTGTACATCATCTGATCTTGCTACAACTGATACATGTGTGTCTAGTACTTCAAATTAAGATTCATCTTGTTGATCAAGGAGCAACTGAATTTCACTTTGTTGTAAGCTGAATGTGCCTCTTGCTACAAAGTGAGTCTTTGTAGCAAGAGGCGTGTAAAACACTTAGTCTAATTTGCCTTTATGTTTCATATTAGTGTCTATTAATTTGTTCACCATAGCGAACATACGCTCCCTGTCTGGTAAGTGTGATTGTGTTTTATGTAAAATTGATGAGGGTCTCCTTTTCCCAAGCTGGTGGAGGGGAACTGGGTATGAGTTCTGCACTTGTGCTGTGCTTCAGAGTCACTCCAGTTCCTGTGAAGTTCAGCCTGACATTGGAGGTAGAACCCCATTCTTCACAAGATCAGAAGGCCATTGTTACCCTAAGAGGTGGAATGGGGATGTTGGAGTCCCACCTGCAATGCCAGTGTCTCCTTGAAATTTGGGATCAAAAAGAGGCCTGTGAGAGGAGGGTAATTTCACGGATCTTTTCACCTATGTATATCAGTACTAATTGTAGAGAGCACTCCAGTTAAAGTTAAACAAATCATTTTATTTGAATTAACAGAGGAGATTATCAGATGACCTTTTAAATCCACAACAGGGATGACAGGAGAGCGCCAAAGGGCTCTCTTTTCAGATGACGTCGTCCCTGTCTAGTTCTGCTCCCCATGCACCCTCCGTTCTGGTTGCATTCTCTTCTATTAACAGATTAATCCATCAGTAGATTACCCGTTCTGCTTCTATACCGGAATAATGGGCTTGCAAAGAGGTGTCCCATTATGCTGGTGCTATGCCAGCCACAGTGGGAGGTCCCTGCCGGACACTTCCGGGTGCGATCGGGATGAGGAGGTAAGTGGAATCCTCCCCCCCCCCCCCCAGGTTACTTGTTCTTTTTAAAGTGTGTTTTGGGGCTTGGGGTTTTTTAAAACAACTTTTATTTTTACTTTTATTTTGAATTTTCCCATGCAATAGTTCTCTCGCAAGAACAGGGGGGATTTGCTTTACGGGATGTGAATGCAGCTTTCCCGGGGGGGGGCAAGGGGAGGGAAAGCAGTTCTTATACCTCTATAAGGTAAGTGTCTGAATTTTTTTTTAGATGGAACAGGGACGGGAGTGGGGAGGGAGTGGGACGGGTGGGGGGTGGTGAGACAGGGAGGCTATCAGACGGTTCATCTGATAATCTCCAGAGGGGACAAGCTAACATACAAGAACATAACACTCTTAAGAACCATACAAGGCTATTGAAAAGTAAGTCAGGAAGGGTTGGATAGAGAGAAGTCAGGGGTGGAAGGATGATAGTTACCAGTCTCGAAGAAAGAGGTCCACACAGTGGAGGGATTTAGACAGCTGACTGTAGTTAACAAGGGTGTATTCCCCCTCCCACCCTTTTTGACCCTATGAAATGGCATTCCCTTAATTGGGAACCATTAAGCAAACATACCTCCTATTTTTTGCTTATATGGCTCATTACTTTTGGGAAAGGGGGCATTCTTGCAATGTCTTTAAAGGAGGGATGGGAATAATGTTGCCCATTTCTGTAGGGTCTGGAATCCTGAAGGGCCACATTGCAAAAAAAGAAGAAGAAGAAGAAAAGAAAAGAAAAGAAAAAAAAGAAGGGAGAACAGAACAGAGTGCCAGGGCCACAATTCTTGGCTAAATAAAATGCCCCAATGTATTTTCCAGCTCCCAAGCCATTCTTTCTCCTGGCTACAGCAATCTGGGGTTCAGAGTGGTGGAAAATTGGGTTGGCACAGCCATTAGAGCATCTGTGGATGTCCGCTGCTGCTTTAAAGAAACTAATGTGTGGCCTGGTGCCCAGTAGGGTCCTTCCCCATCTGTTGTAGAGTGCTCTGCTGAGAGATGCAATAGGATCCTCTCATGGGTAAAAGTACTATTCTGTCAAACTAAACTCTGCATTCTCTGGACTCTTCCTTTCTTGCTGCCAAAAAAAAGATGAAAATTGGGTCAGTCCCAGGGTGTTTTTTGTTCTTTGTTTCTGTGGTGTGCTGGAAGAAAACTGACTTGAGGTTAAGCATTATTTACATGATATAGTAAATCTGATACTTGATCCTTTAAATGTGAGCTTCCTACTGGGCCCAGAGACTAACAATTTAGCCATATAGGTAATCTTTGGCCATATGGCTAATCTTCCGTGAAAATAAAAGGTGGAGAAGCTGTCCATTTCTTTTGGGTACAAAAAGCGAAAACAAGCCTGAGCTGAACTTTTCTCCTTGTGATCTCTCATTCCCTCATCATGAGCTGGAGAAAACTCTTTTTAGCTTCACAGAGTTTTTCAATACAGTATATTCATTGTGATAGAGTGAACCTCCCACTCAGTTCCAGCATGCTCTTTTTATTTGGTCATGTGGTATCCCTTTTTTTTACTCCCCCATTCTCTGGCCTGCCAATTTGAACAATATATAGTATAATGAGTGCACTGTCAATAGTATATTTGTCCATTTGAATGGAGATTGTGTAACAGCACATTAAAATGGGGCTTGTAACAAAACATTGCAATGAAGAGTACTTCTGTATACCATGGTAAGACACAGATGTCCCAGTCATAATAGTAAAAATTATTCCCAATAATACAACTACATTTTTTATTTATATTCTGTTTTACAGCTGCCACAGCAGTAAAATTTATGCTGTACAGTATTACCACACTTTCCCACCACTAATTGGATGTAATTATTTTTGTGTTTATCCCCAACAATATTACTGGAGTTTTACGTCAAAACTATCATAAATGATAAATGTAGTAAATGAATGGCTGCAAACATATAAATGTCCTCTCAAGAAAAGTGGGCTTTTTTATTTGTATCATGTTGGGACCCAGGATGTTTGGTAGAGTAATCAGTGGGGCTTAAGATATATAAAGTTGAGAACAACTGCTGTACAATGATCTTTATTTTCCTCTTTTCCTTTGCATTCTCATTCCAGCCACACTGCTTAAAAATCAGTCATAGTTCCATGGCTACTGAGCATGCTCAGTCCTCATCCAGGTTTCCCCCCTTTAGGGTTTCCCTAAAGATTTGTTGTTGTTGTTTTGCACACTTTGTGTTCCCCTGTCCCCTAAAGCCTGCTTATAGTGTGTATGGTAGTACAGGTTGAGTCTCCCTTGTATCTGAAATACCTGGGACCAGAGTTATTTTGAATTTTGGAATATTTCAGATTTTGGAATTCTGGATAAGGGAGACTCAACTTGTATACATATATTATTATTATAGTATTAGTCATGCCTGTTTGAGTTCTACTACTCATTATAAAGAGAGCTGCGTGGAATTCCAAGACATACATAGGGAAAAGCCAAATTCATCACAAGATATATTCCACTTTATTTTGATGGATTCCTTCTCAAATGTACAGCTCTCTTGCATCCTTCCCCACTCCAGTAGCATCTTCAGCTTTAGAATTACTTTTATCTCAAAAACTAACTAAACAGGGTGCTCAGGAAGGAGTTTGCTTGCTGCCAAAGCATTCTTCATCTTAGGAAATGCCTCTCAGCAAGACCTTATAAATGCTCCTGACAAATTCTTCTTTTTGTTGACCAAAACAGAGACTTTGGTTTTAATAAAACAGTTCACTGTGTGTGGCTTTCAGCAAGAGTAGAATTCTGCATGGAGTTGGGGCAAAGCTGGTTTCTTCTTTGTATATTTCTGACTTATGAAACATTTAAAATAGCTTGATTATTACTATAATATGAACTGGACTTCATGATGTTTCAGTCTTATCAAGTCTACAATCTCCTAAATTTAGTCATTAGTAACATTTTGTCCTGATTTTAGACAGTATTTGAACATTAACCTAATATTTTATGAACAGATATATACTAATGAATATTTTCTTCTCATTTCCGCCCCCCCCCCAGAGGAATTGTTGCTAGCATTTTAGTTTTCTTGTGTTTTGGAGTCACTCAAGCTAAAGATGGGCCATTTTCAAGACCTCATCCAGGTAATTCAAAGTGCTCATAATATTAAATATTCTTGATAAAATAGATCTACTGGAGGAACCAGTCAAACAAAACACAGAGAATCAGGCCTGATCAGTTACTATCATATCAGTAGAAAGAGCAATGCAGTTATAATTACAGCTTAGTGCAATGGAACACATAACAGAAATCCACTGTTGAAGCAGAATAGGGGTATTGATAGACAGAGAAGATTTTGTTGCACAAGGAGAGTTCTACTTGTATAACATCAGATTCTGACTGGGAAGTAAGCCTCCTTGGTCTGTAGGCTTACATAGTAAATCTTTAATTTGCCCTTCAGCCTCCTGACCAAAAAAAAACCTTGGGGCTGTGTGAACTGATTCTATCTTCAGGATCTTTCTTCATAGTAGTTTGACTTGTGGTTGTAAGCAAACTCTGAGCTGCATGATAACATTGGCCTTGTACTCATGTCCTTATGAAAACATAACTGCCATAGTTTGCAGTCCTGTGAACATTAACCTGGGGATAAGCTTCACTGAATGTAGTAGAGTAAAAATGTGTAGGACTGGCCTGCAGCATGTGGGAATTTCAGTAGCGTGCCTGGAGAAGTGTAGTTGGACAGAGCTTAAGGAAATACAACAGGCTCTACTGATTGATTTCAGAAAAGGAGACACATTATTAGTGACTTATTCCAATCCAAGGTTGTGCCTGAAAGGGATTTTTAGTTATACTGAGGGAGAAAGGGAAGATATCATAAGACTCCTAGTCTCATTTCAGTCAAACTGAATTGCCCTGATTCTCCCCATAGGACTAGCTGCCACTATGGGAAAGCAGGCAAACAATATCAGATCCTGCTTCAATTCAACTCTCCCTCAGCCCCGACTCTAGGCAACTACCCTAGATGCTCCCCTACCTAGATAGCCACTCTATCACCAACTACCCTCTGAGGATCTTTGTGTGTGTGTGTACATATATGTTTCCTAATTTGTATGAATTTATTTGTAAGCCACTTTTGAAGAATTACTACACTGAAATGCAGAATTTATCAACTGATAAATAATACCAGTGATTAAACTGGACATTCTTGACACTGGTATATTTATTTTTTCTAAATATGTGAATGTCTTAAGAAATGTATTGTTTCACATTGTTAGCTTTCTCTATGACAAGTTTCCCATAACCATAAAAAAATTTAAGCCCATTAATATTTTTGTCCAACATATTTTTAATTTAATCAGTTAGTCTATAACAACTGTAATGTTGTCATAGACAATTTGCTGAAATATGCTACCTATATAGGAATCCCAGAATAATGAGTAAGCTGCTTTTTTGGCAACTCAGCACTATCACCGTAGGAGTTTTAAATGAATTTTCAATGGCTTTATTTGTACACTTTAGGACAATATTTCAGCTTTACAGTGAGATCTGTGCATGTTTGCTTGAAAGCCCTTTCTTCTGTTCCTAGGGGATTATTCCCTGGCAAGTTTGTTTAGGATTGCAGCTTTAGTCACTTAATCTGATCTGTCAATTTACCATTTTACTGAGTGCTTTAAAAACATTGATAATATAGGTTAATTGTGTGTGTGTGTATGTATAAATTATATAGTTTAGAAAATGCAAGATAGTACTGACCTTCACTGTTAGGAATGTGGCCTTTTCTTTCAGGTAGTAGAGAGAGAAAGACAATTTGGTAAAATGAAGATGCTTTTGTAATTTTGAATGATTGGACTATCAGAAAATGGCTCAAAGAAATAAGTAGCCAATTTTCCCTCCTGAGTTAAACACTGCTTTCTAATACAAGCATCATGGCAGTTACATGAAAATGATTTCTGAAGCTGGTTGGAAAGCATAAAATAAACTGCTTTCAAAAGGGCAAATGGCTCTATTGCACAAATGATATTTCAGCAAGCTAGGCTTTTTCTCTGAAATTTGAGTAGTGAAGGAGAAACAACCCAATTCATGATAATGATAGAAGAAGGGGGATATATAGGTGAAAAGACTGTCATTGTGGTAGAATGCGTGCTAACTGGGGGTACATGAACTTTGCCGTGTTTGTCCTGAAAGCGTCTTGATCTTTTGTGTTTTGAATGGATGCTCATAAAAGTTCAGTGTTTTATGAGTGCTCCATATGAGCAACACAGGCCATCAAAGTATTCACTTCCACTGTCTGTTCAGCCCCCCATAGTTGCTATTTTAGAAAGTTCATGTGGCCCTGCTTTGCTGATATTGGAATTGTAACTTTTAGGCACACAACTCAAGCTACCCAGGAATGAGCTTGTAACTTTTTTGCTTATTTACAAAGCTGGTTAGATTTAATATGATTTTCTTGCAAATGGTCATAAGAGTGTTGACCCTGCTGAGGACTGGGATTCAAGGCCCATAATGGCTTTTATTGGTAAAGTAGATTGTAGTGTGTGCAATTTGGCTAAGAATAGAGATTCTTGCTTCTTCTTAATTGACTTTAAAGTAAATTAGTACACATTTCTGCAGAAGTCAGGGAGTTAGGGAACATCTGACTCTCCAAATGATTTGAATCATCTTCCCCATTATCCCATACTGTTGGCTATGCTGAGTGGAGATGATAGGAGTTGTAGGCCAAAACATCTGGAAGGCTAGATAAAGATAAGCAGTACCTTAATAGAATAGGAATTATATCCATATACTCAGGTTGTGAACTAAAACCTGCTAAA
Organism: Gambelia wislizenii; assembly: GCA_030847615.1. Classification (NCBI taxonomy): domain Eukaryota; kingdom Metazoa; phylum Chordata; class Lepidosauria; order Squamata; family Crotaphytidae; genus Gambelia; species Gambelia wislizenii. The sequence goes on from JAUMIR010000001.1 coordinate 346,291,861, forward strand.
CCATAATAGACTGAGGGAGGAAGAAAGTAAAAGGCATTTTTAAAAAATATTACACAGTTCCTTCCATCCTAATGGTACTCATTGGAATGTATAGTGTTTTTAAAAAGATAAACAAATTTTAGATGTATATAAAATACTAGACAGTTACTGCTTAAACCAGAAATAATATTGGCTCATCAGTGAGTTAATCATCAGCAGAAGCTTGGAGAAAAAGACCCTTTATTTACTGGTGATAAAAGAGGGGAGAAACAATAATTTATTTAGCATGGACTTCATATCTCTAAAGATCCTGAAAGTTCATCTTGTCTTCCTGTAGAATAAAATGGAAAACTTTATTGGACAGCAAGGATAGAGGATGTGGACTGCTGAATTTAAGACTCTGCTACCATGCCTGTTGTTTGACCTGGACAGTGGACTGGCTGAAACTGGAAAATAAGAGGTTATTTGCGCTAGAAGAATTTAACTTGCGCTACAGATGGTTCACCTCTATTTGGTACAGGAAAACACAACTCAACAAAGAATGTGAAGATCACTTTATTCGAAGAGCATTATTGAAAATTTGGCTAAAATATAAAAATAAATTTTACAATAAAATACCGTTATGGATTTCACTGCAGGAAGCATTCTCAGCTTGACGGAAAACAACTGGAAAATGGTTGAGTTATAAAGATATACTACAAAAAAATGAACAAGGTGAATTCAGTATGAAGAAAAGGAGAAAGGAGGTTTAAAATTGCATTGATATACATATCTCCAATTAAAAAACAGATTCAAAGAAGACAATGAAAAGTAGGGTTCGAAGATAAAGAAAATGATTAGGATAAATAATTGTGGAGTAAAGATAAAAAACAAAATAGCCAAAATGTATAAATTATTATCAACAAGAGGTCTTGAACAAGATCTAATAAAAGAAACGGTAGGTAAAATGGTTGCAGGATCTCAACCATTCAGTTGAATTGGAGAGCTGGGAAAATGCCTGGAAGAAGACAAATAGATTTACTGCATCCTAAGCTCTTAAAGAAAATCATCTTACAATGCTACACAGATGGTACTATACTCCAGCCAAAATTGATAAAATTTACAATACAGGAAACAACAAATGCTGGAAGTGTCAAGAAGCAGTGGGATCCCTAATTCATATGTGGTGTAACTGCCCAGCAATAAAAAATATTGGTCAAAAATCCACATCATAATAAAAGATGTAACAAATCAACTATCCCATAAAGTCAGAACTATATCTGTTAAACATGACAAACATACTAGACAAAGAAACTGAAAATAAATATTGGAGAATACTGTTATATATAAAAATGGCGGCAAGACTTTTACTAGCACAAAAATGGAAGCTAAAAGAATCCCTAGTGATCGAGGACTGGTTGGTAAAACTAAACGACATGAGAGAGATGGACAAATTAACTCATCTGATAAATAATAAGAATTCAAATAAAGTGGAGAATGATTGGCTCCCAGTTACTAGATACTGGGGTGGGGGGGTGGGATTTAAATAAAGAATTACTTTAATATGAATATCAAGAGATAGGATGCAAAGAAGAGGGGGGGAAAGTAATAACATGAATGAAATACATAAACACACACAACAAAGAATGTTAAATATTACAATAGTGAAAGAGAAAACAGGTTTTCTTTCATTAAAAAAAATGGATGGAGAGGTAGAAAAAGCATCTTAAAAGGGAAAGTTGCTGAAGTACAAAAAGAAAAAGGAAGACAGCCCTGCTTAGTGGGTGAGACTATGAGAAGTCATAAAGAATAGATAAAAATTATTAATAAAAAAAGAAATATAGCCATCAGATCTGTCTTTTTTGTGTGTGTTCACTGTGATTTTCCTGTTTCTTCTTCTAGCCTACTGGAGATTTTGGCTGTGTGTCAGTGTTGTATATGAGCTTTTCCTCATCTTCATTCTTTTTCAGGTAAGGAATTTTAAAACTGCATTTTGAAAGAAATTCTTAAATTCAGAGACCACATTTATCATCGCCATCCCATACTACTTAGTTCTGTGATCATCTTAAGTTTAGATGGATAAATCTGTCTGAACATATTATACTGTAGGTTTTCTGTGGTTTTTTTCTGGGCTGTGAGGCCGTGTTTTGAAGAGTTTATTTCTGATGTTTCACTTGCATCTGTGGCTGGCATCTTCAGAGAATGGTTGGGTATTCTCTGAAGATGCCAAGCACAGATGCAGGCGAAATGTCAGAAATAAACTCTTCCAGAACACAGCCTCACAGCCCGGAATAAACCCACGGAAAACCTATGGATGCCGGCTGTGAAAGCCTTCGACTTCACATATTATACTGTTTTACCAAGTCAGCTCACTTACCCAAGGAGTTCATTTTTCCCCCTCTGGCAAAAGCACTCCAACACCGCTGGGTATTTCTCATTATCTGGTTTTGTTTTGTTTTGTTTAATTGGGTGTGCTGGGGTTTTAATCTGGAGCCTGTTGTACACAAAGCATGTGCTTTAGCACTAAGCTATGCCCCTTCCGAATAATAATTAATACTCCTTCATGGCCTCAAATAAAGGTTGCAACCATGTGTAACAGAATACAAAATATACTTGTCAGAGGAAGCAGTGTCTTTCCCCCCCTCATTTTGCTCTTCTTACAAGACAAGAGGCCAAACTATTTCCTTCCCATTAATTTCTTTCTCACCATTATGTAAACAGCAACAAAATAACAAAGTTTCTGGTATGCTTTTCCTTCAAATATTTGTCTTCCTAGCCAGTTAGGTTTGTTCTCATTCCTTTGTAGTGTGCAGACATTTTGGGTGGCAATCTTATATTGAGGAGCCTCATAAATGGTCCTTGGAATAAGTCTCGTTAGAGTGGTAGGAGAGGGTTTTAATCGCTTTACTAGCATCCAAGTCGTAGAAGCTGTTTTTAGCAGTTTCATAGGTTATAGAAACTATATTCTTGATCTCAATGTTAATGTTGTGTGCGGAATGCTCAATTGATTGTACAGTTGTCCCTCTGTATCCACAGATTTGGTATCCATGGATTTAAGTATTCACAGCTTGAAAATATTCTTATAAAATAATAATCCAAAAAGCAAACCTTGATTTTGCCATCCTATATAAGGGACACCATTTTGCTAATCCATCACGGGGGGTCCTGGAACCAAACCCCGGCGAATATGAAGGGACAACTGTATTTCCTGTTAAAATGTCCTTTGAGAGTGGCTTCCATGAAGAGGCTCAGCTCATACTCTCCTGACATTGGGCCACAATGGCAGTTTATCTACAGTTTATCTATTAGTACTTGACTATGGCAAGTCAAAACAATTTAATGTCATAGAGTTACATTATGAAGATTTCAGGCAAAACCCTTTCTCCCATTGGCGCCTACAGATTTAATAATGGAAGGAGTTGAATCACAAGCACTACTTTCCTAATTGTAGCCCTTTGTTTAACAGTGGGCCTGTTGGAAAGGGGGGAAAGTGTCTTTTCTGCAATGCTGCTGTTAAACTGCATTTTACTACCCCCTTATAGCCAGGCGTCAGATTTTACTGAGAGATTTCACCTTCCTCTCACATACTTGAAAGCGACAGATTACTGTACTTGCACTTGTCTTTCAGGCAGACACAATGTATCCCTGTGGGGAAGGATAGAGATGTAAAAGGCATACATCCCTTTGGAGTGGAGTGCTGAATTCCCTTGGGGTTAGGAGATAAAGCAATTTGATTTAAATCTTGTTACTATCTAGGTTGTAGCTCCTGTTCTTTAAGCAGTGAGTGAACATTCTTCTGTCTCCATTGAAAGGAGATTGATTTTCCTGTCTTATTGTCAGTAAAAGTAACTGTTCAAGAAGCGTTCTACATTCTGCTGTGTTCTATAGTGTGTCTGAACTATTTCTAAGAGACTTATTTAATTCTGCAGACTGTACATGATGGAAGACAGTTTATGAAGTTCATCGATCCTAATTTAGGAGTCCCTTTGCCAGAAAGAGACTATGGTGGAAATTGTCTTATATATGATCCAGACAATAGGACAGATCCCTTTCACAATATTTGGGTGAGATACTAAGTTTGAAAGACCTTACTTAGTTAATATGTTTATGTCTTAGCAATTTGTGTCTGAATGTTTTTCATGCATTTTAGTCACTGGTGCTGGATCCAGCATCTTCTTTCTCATAATTAAGACATATATATTATGTAATTATGAAATATTTACTGTATTATGTGGTTCTGTGTTAGTCCAGAATCCAGCTTCCTAGACTCTCAAGTTTCATATTTTTAAAAGGAAGCTTTCATCTTCTTTAGCTGGAAAGATGGGACTGAAAATGAAATGTTGGATGCCAAAGGAGTTGCTAAAACCTTCTTTGGACGTTTTTCAACAGAGGCTGGATGGCCATCTGTCGGGAGTGCTTTGATAGTGTGTTCATGCATGGCAGGGGGTTGGACTGGATGGCCCTTGTGGTCTCTTTCAATTCTATGATTCTATGATTCTAAGTAAGGTTTCCAGTGCACATGGCTTGAGACTTCAGTATCTAGCATTTTTCCTTTCCCTGTGGCAAGATAGCAGTAGCATAAATTATGTAAAATAAACATAATTACAGAAATCCTACTAATTTTGTTGATTATTCAGGTTGCCAAATTCCACTGTTCTTGGTGCCTTTCTGCCTTCCTTCCTTCCTTCCTTCCTTCCTTCCTTCCTTTCTTTGTGGCAAGGCAGAGTATATATGTGCTGCCTATAACTGCCAGATAACCCCTGTGTTGACCAGAGTGTGCTATCCATTCCTCTGTAACCTAACTAGACACTTTAGAAGTGGGGTTAAATTATTTAATTGCTCTACACCCTTTAGAATGTACTGAAGAAAATCTACACCCATTCTCTGTTGCTGTTCAGGTTTGCTGCAGCAACTTGAAGGTAGAATCTTTTGCCTGCTGAAACTAAGGTGACTGAAATGCAAGGTTTGTGCTATTTCTGAGTCAAGATTATCTGGAGGCCTAAAATCTGAGAAGCAGTAGGTTGACATTACTTATTTATGCTGTTTGTAGGCTACCTGGATCAATGATCAAGACTTTTTACTTTGTCTTTTGAAAAGTAAGACACCCACACACATACACTCCAAAGCAGAAATGGCAGTTTCTCTGGTTACACCTTAGTGCAGCAGAGGGACAAGTATACATCAGTGGAAGATACCACCTAATTAAAATACCTCACATTCCTTGCTTACATCTAGCATTTATCAAAATATGAGCACATTATATAAAATTATATGAACACTTCCCTTAATTTTTATTGTTATTTTTATTTTATATTAGATGCTCCCCCTAAAGTCATGCTGTTTGGTTTAGTGTGTTGTTTTTTTGCCATGTTATTCAATTATAGGAGATATATTTTTAATAAATTTTAAAGAAAGCGTTCTGGTTGCAACTACAGTAGCCTTTGCTCTAGTAGTCATATTGGATAATTATCTTGATTTATTTTACTTAAGGAAAATGGGTCTAATATGTGTAACCTAATTGTTGTGTTTGAATTACAGGACAAACTGGATGGATTTGTTCCTGCTCATTTCCTTGGCTGGTATCTAAAGGTAAGAATGGTTGCTTTCTGTGTTCAGCTGTTGTTAGCCTTTGAAGCTTCCCTGGCCCTAATTAAATGTTGCCAGTGTGCAAAGTTAATTATATAAGAGAGTCATCTATGAAAACATTTAAACTTAAATTATGACTTGCATTCTGCGTCATCCAAATCCCTTTCTAAATAAAAATGTTATACACGTATGCCAGCCTTTTGATATATGAAATCAAAATAATTATTCAAACTCCTTTTAATACCTTTAATGCTTACATAGCTAAACTGTTTTCATATGAAACTTAGAAAAACAGCTTCCTTCTAGCCTGTCACAACGCTAATCTACACAAAGTTGCATCTTTCTCACTTCCTCCCTCCCACAAATGTGCATATTGACAATGTACAAATAAGGATCAACCTAATATTCTGATTTTATGGAAGAGTCCACCAGTAGTAATATAGACAGAGCACTTTTGCTTTCTAAAAGTTGTTTAGGACAGTGCTTCTTAAGCCATCTGATGTGGTGGTCCGACACGATCTTTGTGCCTATTGGCTACAACTGTTTCCTTCTTTCCTGGAAACTTGCCACAGAATAGCAGACAATGGCTTGCAAGTGGCTTTTTTCCATGGACCACCACTTTGAGTAGCACTGGCTTAGGAAGTGTGTTTCCCATGCTTTAATCAAGTATAGGTCACCCACCATATCTGTAGAGGATATGTTGTTGTTGTTGTTGTTGTTGTCCTCCTCCTCCTCCTCCTTCTTCTTCATAATCTTTATTGTTTAATCCAGATTACAAAGACAATGAAAAACAAACGTAGAATAACAAAAACCATAAAGACAAACATAAAGCCGCCCTGATTGTTCGCAGAGGGGCAGGATATAAATAAATTTTATTATTATTATTATCAACAAATAATCCCTAATAAAACCCTACCCCTACCCCAAAAGACTTCCTGCACATCTCTGTCTACAGTATCTAAATTAAACTCTAGATCAACCCTTTGTAACTAAACCATCTTTAAATAAACAACCCTTCTCTTTTATCCTATATATTTAGCTAACTAAGAAAAGAAATAACAATAATCATATTTATGTTTTCCAAAGTAACTACTATATAACATAGAGAAGTACAGTTGTCCCTCCACATTCGCGAACTTGACATTCGCGGTTTCGGTTATTCGCGGTTTTGGGAGGGCCCCCTCTGGCCCCCCCAAAACCGCGACACGGGGCCTCCAGAGGCCCCGTGAAAGACCTGGGGAGGGGTGGGGAGGCCTTCGCGGGACGCCCGGAGGCCCTCCGGAGGCCCCGTGAAGGCCTGGGGAGGGGTGGGGAGGCCTTTGCGGGACGCCTGGAGGCCCTCCGGAGGCCCCGCGAAGGACTGGGGAGGGAGGGAGGGAGAGCCGGGGAGGCCTCCGCGGGGCCTAGCAAGGCCCCGCGAAGGCCTGGGGAGGGAGGGAGGGAGGGCCGGGGAGGCCTCCGCGGGGCCTAGTAAGGCCCCGCGAAGGCCTGGGGAGGGAGGGGGAGGGGTGTTTGTTATTCGCGGATTTTTCACATTCGCGGGGGTCCGTGGAACGGAACCCCCGCGAATGTGAAGGGACGACTGTATCCATAGATTTTCCTTGGTTTTTTTCCAGGTTGTTTGGAATAGTTTCTTTCTGACGTTTTGCCTGCATCTGTGGCTGGCATCTTCAGAGAATGGTTCAGTAGGAGTGCGTGTGGAGTTTATATATTGTGAACCCCTGTTGGGGAGTATATGTAAATTTGTGTAATTGAATGGTTAGTTTCTGGGTATAGAAATGCAATATATAAACTCCACACACACTCCTACCCAACCATTCTCTGAAGATGCCAGCCACAGACGCAGGTGAAACGTCAGAAAGAAACTATTCCAGAACACGGTCACATAGCCCGGAAATAAACCAAGGAAAATCTATAGATGCCAGCCATGAAAGCCTTCAACTTCACATTGTAGCACAAGTGTTTGAAAAGTGATCAAGAATCTAAGGAGTAAATATGTTCCCTTCTTGGAGAACACGGTTAACAGTTTATGCTGCTGATACTTGCCATACAGTTATGATGTTTTCTGTTCCACAGGTCTAGAATTAATTATCTTCAAAGGAACAAAGAAATGTGTTGCATAGCCTACAGTGTCCTTTAATTCAAGGCAATGTAAAGTATGTAATTAAAGGAATGAGGGAGAAATTAGTTTGGTTCCTATTGTAATACAGATTGTTTTGTATTTGTTCACATTTTGTGATACAGTTAAAAAAAACTTAGAAAAAGGCATATGCTAAGGGAAACTGTTTTCAAAAATGTGTATAATAGGTAAAATCTTTACAGAAATGCAGACTGAGGAGGAAGTGGGCTAGAATAAACTTGCTTGAAAAATTGTGAATATTATACAAAGCAAAACACATTTCTCTATTCCCTAGGGTAATCCAGTATAGCTGCAGGCCTTTACCACTATTCTTTAACTGTCAAGTTCAACTCACAAAGGGTTCAGAACTGTCTTACAGGTGTATGTTACATAATGTTTGTTTCTTTAACATTGTTCATAACTGAATAACCAGAGTTTGAACTAATGCTCTTATTTTACTGTTTCTATTTTACAAACCTCTTCAGACACTAATGATTCGTGATTGGTGGATGTGCATGATTATCAGTGTAATGTTTGAATTTCTGGAGTACAGTCTAGAACATCAACTTCCAAACTTCAGTGAATGTTGGTGGGACCATGTAAGTATTACATTTTAAAGCAATAAGATATAAATCTAGGTTTGAAGTTGACTTTGTTTATTAAATCATGTTAAGGCTAGCCACAGCTTGCCTGTACAGTTGGACACCTATATCTGTGGGGATTTGGTTCCCAGACTTAATGTGGAATCCGGAAACCATGGATAACAGCAAACCCTATTAAAATAAAGGTCTTTTGGTAAAAACATACCATAGAGTTGCATTGGAAGACCTAGCAGATATCTAGAGGGGATGCCTCTCTAGGCATTTTCCAGAATGACTCTATGGGATCTGTCCCCTGTTTTGTGTCCTGCAGATAATTGAAACCACTGATATTGGTTCCATGGATACGGGGGTCTAACTGTCTAGTGAACTCAGATTAGTAAGAATGGAATAAAAAAAAGTTAGATCTAACAACCATAGTAGAGGAGAAGGGTGTGGAGAAGAGTGGAGAGCAAGTAAGGTACTATTATCTTAACTAAATATTAAACATGAACTATTTTAAAGCTTTAATTTTTTAAAAAAATGGTCCATTCTTATAGTAAGCAGTGGAGATATGCAACAGAGAAGACCAGCAAGGCAGAAATGTACAATCCTAGACAGAGAACAGATAATATATCTTGACAGAAGAAAGGTAGTATTCAGAAGGAAGTGACAGATGCTCAAAAAAGTTCAGAAAAAAATATCCTAGCTAGTTAGTATGGTAATAAAGGATTGACCATCACAGGAACTCTGAATCAACTCAGCAAATGCTCTGTAATGTAAGTTATACTAACAACTATTGGGGGGAAAATGGATGGGGTAATGCAATATCCATTTTTGATGGTGGAAAAAGTGACATACCATACTAATTCTTTAGATTAAATTCTTTCTTACAGTTTATGAATTGACAAAATTTTTGTCCTGGCCAAAAATTATCTACATAACTGATCTTGAAGTAATTTATGACATGTTATAAACATATCTCAAGATTGTAAAAAGTATTATAAAATATCTAATACATTATGAAAGCATATAATCCATTTTGAAACCATATATTATGGAGATTGCTGGTTTTTTTTTTTCTTTTCCAGTGGATTATGGATGTAATCTTATGCAATGGACTTGGCATTTACTGTGGAATGAAGACTTTGGGGTGGCTTTCCTTGAAAACATACAAATGGCAAGGACTTTGGAACATTCACACATACAAGTATGTTAAATTATGAAATTTCATACTTAAAGTGGAAAGATGTAAATCTTAGAGCTTTTGATTCTGTATGTGCTACTGTCCTTTAATTTGGAGAAAATACAGTCTGATGCACACCAAGGCTAATCATGGAATAGTTAATAGTAATTAAAACATTCTCAGAAACAAGAATGGAAAGAAAAATACTATTAGGAAATTGGATGTAGCAAATACAGTTGGACCCCCATATCCGCTGGGGATTGGTTCTGGCAGGGGCCGAGGATGCCAGAAACTGTGGATAATAGCAAACACCATTGAAAATAATGGGACATCCGGTTTAAAAATACCATAGAGTTGCCTTGGAGAACCTAGAAAATGGCTAGAGAGGACACATTTTCTAGGAAGACTCTATGGTAGATGTGCTATTTTGTGTCCTTTGGATAATTGAATCACTGGATAATGAATCAGTGATTACCGGGGGGGGGGAGGTCTTACTGTATTTGATTCTTTGTGGAAGCTGATAATTCAGGCCAGCTGGCTTCTACAGGAGATGAGAGATAGGCAGTGATTTGTTTGCCATTTTCTCTATTTAGTCTCTAAAATATGACCTGCACCTGAAATATATTTCCCATGAGCAAAAGTGTTGCTTTCAAGTTTCTGCAAATACAAAGCTTAGTAAATTAAAACCTGATAGTAATAGCTATCCTACCTTGCTAAGTATCACTCTTCAGCATGATGTGTTAAAACTTAGTAAGTTAATTCTGGTAATCTTAAATGAAAAAGTTTTCCTATAGGCCAGCTACTTATCTGATACGTTGACTCCCTGCAGTAGTTTAAGGATGTGCATATTTAAAGCACTATTGCTGCCTAGAACTAGCTTCCCAGTACCTGCCTCAAAGAACTAACAGTCCACATTCCTCTCAGTTTTCTTTTCTACTTCTACTTAGTCATCAGCCCTCTTCAGTTGTTCACTTGAACCCACATGGGGTTAAAACTGGCTATGGAGAAGTGGGTGGGTGGCTTGTAAGCTACACACCCCAATGTCTCAAAGCACACTAAAGTAAGTTAGTATACACATGAACATGGAGGTCTGAAAAGGGCTCTGTGCCCATATGATGCTCCCATGTGCAGGAAGGTAATCTTGTCAAGGTTCTCCACACAAGAGTTTTGTAAGCACGCACAGCCAAATGCAGTTACAGGGCCCTCTTTAACGTTTATGCACAATGCACAAAGATCTAGGTTTACTTTCAAGTGCTCAGGGGACAGTGCACACAGTTTACATGCACACTCACATCTCACCCCTAGCTTCCAACTCCAGGAGGTCTAAACAAATAGCCACTCATAGTATAGTCTCTGGCATATAATTTAAACCAGAAATACGTAAAGAGGGACATTGTGCATAGGAGTTTCTTTCCTAATCCTAAAAGCCTCTAAGCCAAAATGGAAGGATGAGTACTTGGTTTTCAGGTAAAATGTAGATTTAGTGTGCATAACAGAAACATGAGAGAGTTGGTGGGATGCAATCATCTCTGGATGTGAACTCTACAGCAATAGTAGAAAAAGGTATAGAGGATATGGTGTTGCTCTTTGTGTTACAAGAGTCACAGTATCAGGTATGCTGGAAACTTTATAAAGGGATGACTTCTACATAATCACAGTAGGTGACAATGCCCCCTCCCCCAAGTAATAGTACTGGGAAATTCTGTTATCCCCCAAACAGAAGTGTTCTGGTGGATCTTGAGATGGAGAATGAAATCAGATAGGTATGTAAAAGAGATGATGACGATGCAATAACAGGCAACTTTACCTCCCATGGACTGGATATGTGCCTGTTCCTGTCATAACAAAGAAGCAAACATTTTAAATATCCTAAATGACTGCGTCCTACAAGAACTGATCATGGAACTGATCAGAGGGGAGGCAACTGTGGACTTAATCCTGAGTGGTGCTGCCTGAAACCCAATACAACTTGGGGCTGTAGTTGAACTCAGTAGAAATAATGACCACAATTATATTACAGTTGGCCCTCCACATTTGCAGGTTTCACTTTTGCTGATTTGATTATTTGCTTCCACCTCTGCTGCTGCCCTAAGCTATTTTTAATAGGGACTGCAAGCCTCGTGAGACTGAAAGACTGTGAATGTTCATCAAGGTTTGTAAATTCCTAATAAAAATGGCGAAGGGCAACAGCGGAGGTGGCAGCAAGCCTGGCCAGCCACCCGCTTCTGCCTTGCGAAGGAATCCTGCCACCTTGAAGGCATCCACAGTGGGTTGAATCCATGGATCATACTTTTTTTGTGTGTTTTAAAATGGTTTGGAGGGCCTAGAGATATTCTTAGGGATCCTGTGCCCCTAACCCCAACAGATGTAGAAAGCCAAATGTATATGTAAGTGGGAAAGCACTGAGGAACATCAGTAGAGTCCTGATTGACTTCTAAAGAGGATTCTTCTCTAAAATGAGGGAACTAATAAAAAGAAAGTTGAAAGGGTCACATCTCTTCATGATACTTGGGGCCTACTTAAAGCCTTGACAATTGAGGCTCAGTTAGAGTGCATACCACAGGTTAAGAAGGGAAGTACAAAGTCCAGGAGGTCATAAGCATGCTTAACATGCAGTGTGAAGGAAGCTACCAGAAATTAAGCTTCCTACAGAAACTAGACTCTTGCCTTAATGAGATGGGCTTAAGGAACATAAACTTGCACAAAGGTAATGCAAGCAGAAAATTAGGCATGTGAAAAAGGATTTTGAGGAGCATATCACTAATAGCATCAAGCCCAACAATAAGGACTCATTTAAATACATCAGGGAGACAGATGGTTGTATGACAATGAAATTAAAGGATTTTTAGAGAAGGATAAGGAGATTATAGAGAAGCTGAATGAATTGTTTTTATCTGTCTTCATTGCTAAAGATACAGGGGAAATACTCATGCCTGAACTGTGCCAGTTTTCAGGAGAGGAGAAGGAGGAGTTGAGTGAGATAGTGCTGACCAGAGAGGAAAGTTGAGACTTCATGGACAAATTACCAAAAAAACCCAGATCACCAGGTCCAGACAGCATCCACCAAAATGTTCTTAAAGAACTGAACAGTGAAATTATGGATCTTCTACCCAAATATGTATCATGTCCCCAAGATCAGCCCTTGTGATAGAGGACTAAAAAATAGCCAATGTAAGACCCGTTTTTAAAAGGTATCTGAGAAGATCCAGGAGACTACAGGCTAGTTGGCTTAACATCTGTTCCAGGTAAATTGGTGGAAAGTATTAGTAAGCATAAAATGTCAAGCTTGTAGAAGGCCAAGCCCTGCTGAAAAAGAATCAACAAGGGAGCTGCAAAGGCAAGTCCCTCACATTAAAATTTTAGAGTTTTTTGAAAGTATCAATAAACATTTGGACAGCTATGATCTGGTAGACATGGGTGCCAGTCACACAACAGGATAAAGTTCGCGAAATTCCAGATTACCATGCTTTCACATCAACAGTGCATAATTCACACGAATTCTTGCTTATTTGTAAGATGCAGTCAGTTTTGGTTTTCCTAGTTTACACAGGCAAAGGTGGGGAGCATGGCCTCCAGATGATTAAAGCCAGGCAAGAGGCGGGGAGGGAGCAAGGAGGGGGTCAGGTGAGGCGAAAATAGACCGTGGATAATGACCGAAAGCACAAACAAATAAAAGAATGACGGAGCGATCTGTCGGTTGCAGCACGCTCACACACACACTCACACACCACCCAAATTCCTGATCATCTTCCCTGCCCCCAAAGCCTTAAATAATGATGAAGGAGAGCAGGAAAGCACAAACAAACAAAAGAATGATGGAGCGGTCATCCAGTTGCAGCACGCGTGCACGCACGCACACACACACACACATACACACCACCCAAGCGGGGGCTAGCCCCATTCCCAATCGTCTTCCCTGCCCCCAAAGCCTTCCTTTGAAACAAACAAAGGCTCAGAGCAGATTTCCCAAAGTGGGCTGCAAGCAGAAGAAGGGGCAAATGGCAGGCTCGATGGATTTCTCTCTCCAACCCCTCCGTCTATTCGGAGAAGGCACAATGGTCACTCCAACCAATCAGGATTCAGCTCTGCTCACGCTAATTCGAAGTTCACACAGACATTTGTGAATGGTAAGTTCACATGACCAATTGTGTGCATTTTCATGAACTTTATCAAAAAAGTCGGGAAAACTTGCAAAAGCTGATACTGCGCGACTTATGGGTTTTTCACTCCCCCTCCTTCTGAAAAGGGCACTGTGGCTTCAAAATGCATGGGAACTATCAGGCTTCTTGTCACATTCTTTGAGGATTTATTTTGCTGTGTAACTGGCACCCTGGTCTACTTGGACTTCCAAAAGACTTAGACAGTGTCCTTCACAAAAGACTGTGGAGCGAACTTAGCAGTCATGGGATAAGAGAATGGATAGAAAACTGGTTAAAGAGCAGAAAGCAAAGTACAGTAAACACTCAGTATCTGCTGGGGTTTGGTTCCAGGACCACCCCCCCCCAAGGATACCAAAATCCATAGATGCTCAAGTCCCATTATATACAATGGCATAGTAAAATGGTGTCCCTTATATAAAATGGCAAACAGCAATGTTTGCTTTTTGGAAATATTTTTAAGCCATGAATGGTTGAATGTGTGGATACAGGGGGTCAACTGTATAGCGCATTCTTGTAGAGTGGGGAAGGGATGTGAGCAGTGTCATTCCTCAGGGCTCTGTATTAGGACTGGTGCTTTTTAACTAGTTCATAAATGATACAGAGTTAGAGGTGAGCAGTGAGGTGGCCAAGGCTGCTCATAATACTAAATTATTTAGGGCAATGAGCCTTAAAATTAAATATGAAGAGCTCCCCAAGAATTTCTCCAGATTGAGAAATGGTTAGTAAAATGGCAAATGTGTTTCAGTGTGAGCAAGTATAAAGTGATGTGAACAGAGACTTCCCCCGCAAATAAAACTCCCAAACCTCTATTTCTTGTATCAGTTGATGAGATCTGTGGCTGAAGTAGTGGACTAAGAAAGGGAACACAGAGTTATGGAAGATAACCCATTGGAAATTGACCTGGTGTTGGGTGTAATTAGAAAGGGAATTGAATTCAAAACTGCCAGTGTCATACTGTATCATACTTATACAGATCCATGGTGCACAAGGAACATATACCTGGAATATTGGTTATAGTTTTGATCACTGTACCTAAAATAGCATACTGTAGAGCTGTAGAGAAGGGCAACTCAGATAATCAAAGGACTGAAATAACTTCCCTGTGAGGAAAGACAACACCATTTTGAGCTGTTTAGCTGGGGCAAAAAAAAAAAAAAGGCAACTAAGTGGGGATATGGTAAAGATTATGCATGATGAAAAGAAAGTAGATAAGGAGAAGCTTTTCTTCCTTTGCCAGAACACTAGAATCTGGGGTCATCCACTGAAGCTGAATGATAGGAATTTCAGGACAGATGAAAGGAAGTTATGTCTTCACACAAACATAGCAGCACATCTTTGATACTCTTTGCCACAGTAGTTATGGCCAGTCTGGATTGATTTAAAAGTTATTTGGATAGATTCATGGAGGATGGGTGACATCAGTAGCTACTAATCAGGATGAATACGTATCACTTTCAATATCACAGTATGCCTCTGGGTAGGTGTTGAAATAGAAATAATAATTCACCATATACTAATATCATTTACAATAATGAACTTCTTGTGGCTTTCCCCCCACCAGAGGTAAAATGAAGAGAATTGCTTTCCAATTCACACCTTACAGCTGGGTTAAATTTGAGTGGAAGCCGGCATCCAGCCTTCGCAGATGGCTAGCAGTGTGTGGTATTATTTTTATAGTAAGGACTTCTTTTTTCTTATAGATACAACAAATTGATTAAAGTATTCCAAAACTGATCTTTCCTTCTTAATAACGTACATGAGTATGTATGAATATGAGATGTTTATTGCCTTAATTCACTGTTTCTAGTAAGACCCCATGAACCCTGTATTGTTCTTACTTCATAATTTTGTGGGGAATAATTGTGGATTTTGAACATTTCCATTGTACTGAACTTTTACTGACTGGTACATTAACATAGGAGGATTACAACATTGAGGTGAGAAGAGTAGGTGCATGTTTTAAGAATTTCTGAAAATGTGGTTTTAGGATTCCACTATTGCAAGGTACTGCAAATATATACAGATTCTTACACTTTTGGGAATTGTGGATTTGAATTTGGGATTAAAATTAAGGGATTAAATGGTATATGTGTGTCAGTTTTTATTGGCAGAGTTGAACACTTTTTACTTGAAGTTTGTCCTGTGGATGCCTCCAGAACACTACTTGGTTCTGCTGCGACTTGTCTTTTATGTGAATGTGGGAGGTGTAGCCATGAGAGAAATATATGACTTCATGGATGATCCGTAAGTTATCCTTCTTATTTCAAGCTTATTTGGTAACATGGTGGCAAAATAACAGGGCAGTGGATTGACTGGTCTGGTACTGCCTTGAGTAATCTCATTAAAAAAAAAAAATTGAACACAAATTTAGATAACTTGTCAAAATGGAATTTCACGTTGTTCTATGCTGTCTTCAAGCATGCAGTGTTGCACACCAAGCTGCTCACGATTCAGATCAGCTTGAATGCCATTAGCTTTTGCACAGAAATACTTTGGATTGCCTTTTAATTGGGACTGTCAATAGTGCAGCCTTGAGGAAATGGTCAAATTGATAGGGTCTAGTTATAAAGACTCTTCAAAGTTCTTGTTCCTTCTAATCTCTTCAGCAGTTACTTTTAATTTTTGTGTTACTGTCCTCTTGTATATCCTTAATATGTTGCAAGTCTGCCCTCACTCAGCAGTGCGTGCACAAAACATCTAACTGATTACAGTTCATACTTCCAACATCATTGTTTAGCTGTCAATAGGACCCAGGTCCCCAGAGTTGTTTCTTTTTCTTTTTCTTTTTGTGTTTGTTTTTAGCAGTATTTTAGCGATAATGGAACAAACCGGCTGACAAACTGACTTATTGTCTCTTCGCTGGCCAATACAAAAAGTGTCTGTGTTCAGTATCTAGGGTTCCAATATTTTATGAAGATCAGTTTCACTTGCAAGTCTTTGACTCCTAGAACTGGAAAGAAGGGCCAAACTTGATTACTTAGTCGGATTTCAGGACATTCAGCAGTGACAGGCCACCCCCTGCCCCCTCGTGTTGGATCTGCTGAGTTGGGATATACTCCCTGCTTCAAGGTAAGAAGAGGTCTCCATTTCTGTTAGTGGGCTCCTCTCCTCAGCACCCTGGCTCATCTTCTGGTCCTTCTGTTTGCGTTGAAAAAACATCTGTCTTTTATTCCTTTGCCCTCTGTTCAACCACATGGCATAACATTGGAACAGGGGAGCTTCATCTGTCACCAGTGCCTCATTACTGATTCACTGTGTTGCCATTCTTTGCTAATGCAAGATGCAGAAAACAAGGACTTCATTCAGCAAACAAAGACATCACTCCAAAGTGGTAGATGAACACTTTCCTGCCCTTTTGCTTTTCTTATGGGTAAAGTGATCAACTCACACTTAAAGTTGAACTGAGGCTCCAGATACTGCATGAATTTTAAGAAGAATCTAAGCTCTTTCGCAGGTTTGTCACTGGTGAGAATTTTGCAAGCAAAGACCAAGATGTCTACACAACTATTTCTAAAACTTATGTGAAGGTATATTTACTCTTCAATCTGAAGAGTCTCTGTTTTAAGCTCCTGTGCAATTTTTTTCTGAATCTCTACCACAACATTTTTTTCTAGTTCTCTAACACGCCATTTTTATATACTATCATCTCCCCACTAATGCAATGTACTGTGGATCTGATGAAGTGGGCTGCAGTCCACAGAAACTTATGTCAAACAGAATTGGTTAATCTTTAAGATCCTCAAGTCTCATTGTTGTTTTTGGTGCAGCAGAGTAGCATGGCTATTTCCTCCCCACTCCTTTTGTTAGACAGCCAGGAACTAGGTTAGTTCCTCTTAAGTAAGAGCAAAGCAAATTTGGTAATTGGGCAGTAGGGTATTACAGTTGTTCCTCCGTATCCACGGATTTGGTATCCACAGATTTAAGTATTCACAGCTTGAAAATATTATTAAAAAAATAATAATCAAAAAAAGCAAACCTTGATTTTGCCATCTTGTATAAAGGACACCATTTTGCTATGGTATTGCATATAATGGGACTTGAGTATTCACAGATTTTGGTATCCACGGGGGTGGGGCGATCCTGGAACCAAACCCCAGTGAATATGAAGGGACAACTATACCTCAGGAGCTAAGATGCTTATTGAATTCTCAGCAAAATATTCAAAAATTGCAATATGCATTTATGCTGATGTGATACAATGGTAAAACTAACTTTTTTACAGTACGACCTCCGTACCTGCAGGTGATTGGTTCGTGGGGGCTCTGTGGATACCAAAAATCGCAGATAACAGCGAACGCCATTGAAAATAATGGGATTTCCAGTGTAAAATACCTTAGAGTTGCCTTGGAGGACCTAGGATGCCTCTCTAGACATTTTCTAGGAAGACGCTATGGCAGGTGTGCTGTTATGTGTCCCATGGAAACTGAATCAGAGGATAATGATTCAGTGGAAATGTGCATCCTACTGTACACTTCCCAGGGAGTCTTAAGTTTTCTGTTCATCTGATTTGGGGTTTTGCTTCTGTAATACTTTAGCACTGGAAAGAATCCTCACTCATGTTCCATCTGCAGTCTCAGATTTGGGAGTGTTCAGGTTCGAATGTTAGAAGTGTCTTGCACTTAGAAGTGGAGGTACTTGTTCCCTGCTTTTCTAATTGGCAATTGTCTATTAAACAGTTAGGTAACAAGAGTTTTTTTTCCCCCTATTATTGATCCAAGTCATCTTATTCTGGGAATTTTTCCACTTCAGAGATACCTGAAAGAAGTATATTTCACCTTTTCCTAGAGTAAACTGTGGGGTTTGTTTGCAGGGAGGGTGAGCTTCAGTTAGTGAGGCAAGTGCCTGTAGTATGTATCTCCTGTTCATCTGGATAAGGCTTTACCAGAGTGACCCCCACTCTGCCAATAAGGAACATCTAATTTATGGCATGGGGAGTGTGCCTTATCACTGCTCTCAGTATTCCAAGAAAGCTCCTATTTCGTCTTGGCAACAACCTGCTAAGAACTGCAGAATATCCATGGTGCAATAGTTCCCTGTATTTGCATTCGCAAAAAGCCTCTAGAGTCCTCGTTGTTAGAAGAACAGGATCCCATGAAGATGACAGCAGAAAGTTATGTCAGTCTCCTGCACTGTGTCTGCTAATCTAACTATATTCTGAGTTCATGGTGCCGCTTGGCGTATGTGACTTGACTGAGAGCTTGAGGATTTGTTGGCTGATAAAAACTTAAACCTCTTTGAAGGTCTTTATCACTTGGAGCTACTGAAATGGATGGCTATTTTTTTGCTTGATTTTCACCCTTGCTGCATTTCAGAAGAAAGTTACTCTGAAACTAATTTAGTCAGTGGTCTTCCACCACTTCTGAATGTTTCAAACACAGTGCTCTTGGACTGGGATGAAGTTTGTTCAGATGATCAGTCTTTGCTGCAGTCAAGATTAAATAAAATGCTTCTAACTTTATTTCATCTTCCAGATTATTCCAGAGTTATACTGCAATAATAATCCTCCTTAGACATTCTGTATCACCATCAATATGTGAACTGATTGATTAATTCAGTTATTTTAATTATGCTGACAACAGGACAGTTTGTGGAAAATGAGCAACAGAACTAATACAATACTCTTCACTAACAGATAAAATCTCTGTGTCATCAAATTTTATGCTTTGCTGCCATTTCTTGAATTAATGCTTTTCCACTAACTGCATATTTTGGAGGAAAAGGGAGAATAAATAGTTTTAGTGACACCATCCCCACAGCCAGCTTCTCAACTGTTAGAAAAGAGATTTGTGGAAAGTATGTTAAATAATATATTCCTTAATATAGTAAAGGCTTTCCATCTTAATGTGTTCCAACGGTATTCACGTCAACCCCAGAAAAATCTGAAAGGTGAACAAAAATGTTGATGACAAGCAAGTTGTACTTCCAGTTCCGAGGAGAGAATCCTGCCATTTCCAATATTGTATTCTTTGGCCCAGGTTTTGACTTGCCTGGGTACTAGAAGCAGCTTTTGGAAGAACTTCTTCATCAGCCTAACTGCAAGGAAGCAAAGCAGTACTCCTCCCATTCCCATGGATCTCTGTAAATTTCAGTCTTTTTCCATGAGCAGAACAAGACAGATGAAGGATCAAGCACCCTCTTTATGCCTGTATATTCCCTTTGTTTTTGTTTCTCAGTCAGGCACAATGACATGTTCATTGCCACTCCTTCAGTCTTAAATAGATTTTTAGTTCCTCTTCACTACCATGCTGCTGTTCATCCCTGCCCCTAATAGTTCTCTCATGCTCTTATCTACAGGTATCATGATAAAGTTTCACTTTGCCATTTATAATACGCTAACAGCTAGAGCTGGGGAGGGATTAATGTTGAACTGGGAAGATAATATTGAAGAAAATATTGGTATAATTTCCTCTAGTTCAGTGGTTCTTAACCTGTGGTCTGGGGACCCCTGGGGGCCCATGATGTCCTCGCAGGGGGTCTGCAAAGGCCTGAAGGCTGCTTGGCCCACCTCCTCCCTACAGTGGAGTGGCCACATGACAGGAGCCAAGGTGCTGGCTGGCTTGGCCTGTGCATTGCCATTCAATCTGCTGCAGCCACACACTTGCAGGAAGAAGCAGGAGAAAAGTCTACCCTCCCCCTCCAGTGCCTCTGAGGAAAGGTTTAATGGATGGTGTAATTGTATTGTTGTTGTTATTGTTATGTTGACTTGATATTGAGTTAAGTCTTGGGGGTCCACAGCAACAAAAGAAATTTAAAGGGGGTCCCTGGTAAAGAAAAGGATAAGAGCCACTGTTCTAGTTTATATCAGTAATGTGTTCTTAAGAAGAAAATCCATTTAGAGCAACAACAACAAAAACTACCAAAAAAACCCAGGAAGAGGTAGAATCATCGCAATCAGATTTTGTTCTGGGAGTGGTAGTCCTAGCTACTTACTGATAGAAGCAGGTTTGCCAGTCTGGAGGGGGCACTGAAGCTATTTGGTTGGTTTTCTGTTAGAAACACTTGCAGGGGGGGGGTGGCTGGCAAGTTCTGTGGGGAAACCCGTAGAAGCCCTGCTTCCTAGTGAAAGGCCTAAAAGGATTATACATAGTCTATTCATATCTACTTCCTCTAAAGTATGAAATGGACTGAGGACAAATCAGGATAACAGGATATAATTCAAAAGTAGTGGGGAATATAAAGAACAAGTACTGAATGTTCAAATGTTCATAGTAGATTACTGTTGTTTTTGGTGGTGAGAGAACCAACCAGAATATTTTATTCAGGTTTTGAATAATAGTCAAATTAAGGTTTGCACGGGAGGCTGCCAAGGTGGAGACTGTAAAATAGGGCAAGGCGACCCCCTGAGATCTTGGTAACATCCTTCTTCCTTTGAGGTATTGAGTATCTTGAGTCAGCAAGGCACTGAGTGGTACAATTTTGTGCTGAGTAATATTATATTTTTGAAGATTGAATGGGCAGGGTTTTCCTAACATGGGTTCTACTTAGTTGCCCTGTATTTGGCTGAACAAGGGATTTTCTTCTCAGATCTGACCTGAGAGGTTCTTTTGAGGCTTTCCTTTTCCTGCATTTTGTAACCTACCAGTTGCAAGCTATTTGGAGCTGCTTACTTCATAGACAACTTTCGATCAGCACAATTCTTTACACTTGTCTTGCTTATGACACGCTGTTTAGGTTCTGTGGATTGGGGGGGGCTGTTTTGAAGATTTTAATTTATTTATTTTTTAGTGCTGACCCACTTAGTGATTTTGCTTTGCATACATTCCTGCAGTTGTATATGAATGAACCTTACACTTAGATAGACTGGTCTTGTCAAATCTGGCTGGTAATTATTCTCCAATATTTTAGACAAGGATTTTCCTCACTTCTTCTACCAAAGATATTACCACTACCACTGCCACTCCTGCCACATTAAGCTGTGGCATATTTCTCTTTCCATACATGTAGTTGGATAGTGTTTGTTGAGTATATTGAAATATTTTGTGGATTTGAACTTAAATTATCTTAATAGAATACCCCAGCAGCCCCCATAAGCTTTGTATGCCAGATGGTGACGGTGAGTGAGTTACTCACGTTAGTTCTTTGCTGCCACCAAACGTTTCTTTAAAAAAAACCTTTGCCTAAGGTGTACTGTAGCCTTAGGGCGATTTTCTGAGCTAAAGGGGCAGAAAAATACCCACAAACACTCCATTTCATCACCTTAGTAATTGCTAGCTAAGGCGAAAATCCAACATGGTGGCAGTGGGCACTTGCCCTATTAGCAAGCCCTGCCCCCCTGTGCTCACCCAGCCAATCAGCTTTACGCTTCCTATCATATGGGGAAGTGATCCAAAGCAAATCGCTTATCCTAACAAGCAGAAATGTGCACCCCCTCGCTGTTTTTAAAAAAAACTACAGGAAAAGCTGCAAAGGCTTTTCCTGTGTTGTTTTTGCCGTTTTGGCCCCCCCTCCTTCTGAATACGGTGGATTTATGCAGGATCCCATTTAGACAGGTAGGATCCCAGCAAATTCTGTGAGGCTTTATTTCACCGTTTAGACAACCCATCCATGTTCTGAAATCACTTGTTCTGTAGTTCACCAGTTGTCCAAATGCCAATCCAGTGCAATAGTTATTGTACAACTTTCCTGCTTAAAAACTGGCATTTATCACTGTTGTATGGGGGGAGGGATCCAACCCAGTTTAAATAGGTTTGTTTTATTTGTGATCTTAAAAGTAAATTGTAATCCACCTTGGAAATGCTGTTCTGAAAGGCAAGGAAACATTTTAAAGAAATGGAGTTTGACACTTGCCAGATTTTAAAAATGCTGCTGAGCTTGTTTTGCAAATAGTTTTTGTGACTACATAGAGCTTTGAAAACCCCTAATAATTCATACATATGCAATCTTGAAGCCACTTCCTAGGAAAAACATAATGTTCCATATGACTATGGAAAGTGGGAGAAGGATTCCTGTAGCCCAGGCCTATAAGTAATATTGGGTCTGAGGAAACAAAAAGACAAAAGATACTTGCTCTGTTTGAAGCAATGGGCATAGAATCATAGTGTTAGAAGGGGTTTCATGGGTCATCAAATCCAACCCCCTGCTCGTGCTCAAATCCTACCCGTGCAAGATCTCTAGCAGGTAGCTGTCCAGCCTCTTTTTGAAGTTGTCCAGAAAAGGAGACTCCACCACCTCTCTGGACATTGTAGAGGGATTTATTTTGAGAAGAACTAAAGGTCTCCATTCCCCTGGTCCCCTTTCCATTTGACACACCTTTAAGGTTAGTAAATATAATAACGATTAATGATCACTTTTCATTGCTATAGAAGTAGCCATTGGCCGAGATCCTGCATTGGCAGACATATGTGTCTCATGTAGCTGTGTTAGGCCGCATGCCCCCACCTCGCCCAAACTCACCCTGTAAGCAATGCAGCCCTCCCGACAGCCATTTCCATGTTGTCAGGAGGGATGAGCAGGGATAGGTCCAGCCATGGTTCTATAGCTGGTTGTGCTGCAGTAGGCATCAGCAGAAATCTCCAGGGGTCCTTGGGAGGTCTCTGTAGATGTTGTCCTTGCAACACATCCAGCTACAAGAATATACTGGATCCTGGTCACACACACTGACAATGTGGAAATGGCTGTGTTGTGGGGGCTGTGCTACTTACAAGGTAAGTTTGCAAGTGGTGTTTGGTGGTTGCATGATTGGAAAGAGAATTTCAACCTCCATAATGGCCAAAAAAGTGAGTTGTAATGGCATAAATTCCAATTTACACTACTGTAATTCACCAACAGGATGCCAGACATCATTTCCACAGTTCCGTTTTGTAAATATTTCTAGGAAGTATGTGTGTGTAGAGCAGCAGATAACTGGATGCAAGTGTTTATTTTCTATTGTAGAAGCAGATGCTCAAAGTTGTTACTCTAGATTAATCTCATTACAGTATCTATTATGGGCATTGTCATCCTTTTGAATTGCATACCGTATGTCTAAGTGGTACAAAAAGAGAAGTTGTTCATAAAGATTATTCGCTTGTAGGCTGTTCACTTCTTCAGGAAGATAAATACACAAAACTGTTATATTGTTATACACCAAGTTGATTCTTGGGCACCATGGACATAGTGTCTGAAGGCAAGAGCTTCTGAAGCTATGGTTGTTAGAATAGCCTTTATGATCACCACCAGGGTGTAGAGTAAGGTCAAAAAATACTATGTCGATAGCATTAGCTATACGCAATATTGAACTATATTAACGTAATTCAGTTTGATTTTCAGAACTCCAGAAATACTGTGTATTCTGTACTTTCCCTGCAAATAATATTTGGAATTCTGAAATGCGTGTACCTATATATTAATGTTGTTGTTTTTATTGCAGGAAGTTCCATAAGAAACTGGGTCAGCAGGCATGGTTGGTTGCTGCTATCACAGCTACAGAGTTCCTTATCGTAGTGAAATACGATCCCTATACTCTAACATTGTCACTTCCTTTCTACATTACTCAGTGCTGGATCCTTGGAATCATGCTTGTTCTTACGTGGACAGTGTGGCGCTTCTTCATTCGGTAAGCAAGAGCTGAATTTCTGATGTGCTTATTTGGAACTTTGCTCTGATCTGGCAGTGGTCTTCTTATTTTTCAGGAAGGGTTATCATGCAAATGTGCTATAGAAATTACCAAAATATGAACACGGAGCACTCCAGGGTTTTGACCCCAAGAGAGAACTTTCAAACCAAGGAGATTGTAGCTAGAGGAAGCTAATTTCAAATATTTATTGTAATGTATTGGTCAGGTCTTTGGGCACAGGCCTCTGGTAAAGGCTTCAGAACAACCAGCTGTCTATCAGTCTACATTGAAAGATAATTGTCTCCAGTGTGTGTGCTGTCAATTATGAAAGAAGCACACAGGGCTGCTTTTGTCTAGTACCCTCCTAGAAAGCAGAGAAAAACAATAACAAATGCATGCCTCCAGCATGAATGTACTTTGCTCTGAAGGTGCCTTGCCAAGAAAGAATATATTCTCCTTGTTGAAATTAGGAAGCCAGCAAGAGACAATCCCTATGTGGTGTCTTCAGAGTAGACCTCTGTGTTACAGATTCCATCTTAAAGGATGTGCCCAACTTGGCAGGACTGATCCTCTGTAAGTTCCTCTGCATTGCCCTCTTGAGAGAAAAAGAAGGTAGATCAGAAGGAAAAGCAGCATTTAATTCTGCTTCATTTGGTCTGCCAATCAAATGCAGGAGAGTTTGCTCTTGCTTTGCATGCTGCCTTTTTGCACCTCGGCTGGATGCTGAGTAACAGAAAAGAAGTTCAAGCCAGGCCCACTATGTTTACTTGAGCAAATCAAGGGGGGAAATGCATATAATCAACCATTTCCATTCTGTCTCTTCTTTCCTGTTCCCTGCGCACAGTTATTTTATTTTTTTATTTTTTGCCCTGCCAGAATTAAGGCCTTTAGCTTGAGGAAAGTTAGTTAGCAAGAGAGAAAGGTAGCAATCACAACTGGTGAAAAACAAACAGTGAATTGATAATGGTGGCTTCTCTCTGAGGGAATACATTGGCTATGTGATAGCAGTTGTGTTGTGAAGACTCAAGCAAGTGAATAAGTGGGTGGGAGATATCTCCCAACAAATTTTTTTCAACACTATTGTAGTAGGGTTGTCCCACTTAGGACTAGAAAATGCTTAATGTTTTACTACAACTGGTCTTGGAGTCTGGTATATAATGGCCTAATTCCAAGACATGAAAAGAACAACAGTTAAATAAAAGTGAATATTTCTCCTGCAAAGTAAAACTGATATTGCATGATATTTCAAAATTCATATCATGATTGATAAAATTCATTCTGCTGTGTCATGCTTTATTTCTAGTGACATCACCTTACGATATAAAGAGATAAGAAGGCAAAAGCAAGAACATAAGTATGGAAAAGACAAAGACAAGTGTTTAAGCAATGGTGATGGACATACAATTCTGGCAGATGAGCACAGTGAGAATAAATTAAAGGAAAAAGAACTTTGAACTTGAGTAATGAGTTAAGGGCTAAGAGGGTTGTTTTTCTTGTCTTTGCAAGTGTAACCCTCTCTAGTTTTGTAATTTTCAATGTTTTCTCATGTGTGAGAATCCTGTTGGGAAAAGGTGCCACCTAATCTTTTTTGAGGAAGGTGTTTACAACTAACGTTACAAGCAATGCTCCTTCCACAAGAGAACCTCCACTTAAGTATATTATAAATGTTTGTGTCATCTTAACAAGAGCAGGATCAGGGAGGCTTATGTAGGTGCAAAGGGAATTTAGTTGCCTCGAAAACTGTTCCTACTTGGAGCATCATGAACACATTTTCTGGAATAAATATGTGCACTGTGAAAAGCAGTTTGGTATATTCTGCTGGAACTACCTGGAACTGTCGATATAATATTCATGTCCTTCTGACTCATTCACCAGTTAGGACAGTCTCAATAAAATAAATGGTGGGATGCAATTGAAGCATGAGAACAAGCTGCATAACTTGCACAGTATACTATTGCAACAGCCCATGGAGGTCTTGGATCTAGCTGCCTGTGTCTCAAAGGAAAGGTGCAGAACCTTGAAACAGCCTGGAAGTTTTGTACTATATCCTGTTAATAACCAAATACCTCTTCAATCCATCTAGATCCTGGTCTTTTCTTTAGGTCAAAACACTTAACTTTGCTGGTCAGTAGCCAAATATAGCAAGTGCAGGCTGAAACAAGTAGGAAATAGTTACTCCACAAAAGTTGTGTGTTCATTGCCTTATTCTTCTACCAGTGAGCTGTTGCCTTGATTCCTAGAAACACCCCCTCCCAATTGAGAAAGGCAGGGTATGTCATTCACCAGAACTCTGTTCTTACTCCTAGAGTCTAAATTGAATTAAATAGAATGAGGCTACATGGAGGCAACTGCAATGGACACAGTCTGTCGCTATCTCACGGGAGCCCCTAATCAAGGATGCTGGCTGTCTCACTTGTCACTTGCTTCCCAAAACAAACGGAGTCATGTTACTCTATGATTACAGTTGTCATAGGAATTAATTTCACATTCATAAGACAGCAATCTGTTTCCTCTTCATTAACAATATAACAGCCTTAAATCTATAGAAATTTGGGGGAATTAGTTTTGAAACAAGCTTCTTTTTTTAAGTGAGTATAAGCTAAAATGTGAGCCCTCCTCTCACCATTCCTCCCCCATGAGATCTCAAAAATGCTGCTGGTTAAAGCACAATGACATTTGGCTCCCTTTCATAACAATACTTGAATGGCAAAATAAGTCTGCCTTTGCCTTGTTTCTACAATGACACTAATGTTCTCTTTAAAGAATGGATGCTTTCAGTGGGTCAAAAAAATAATGCAAATTAATTTTTGAAAGCTCAGCAGATGAAGCAGGGTTATTTTTTTTAGCATATAAAATGAGTGAAGGAACTCTGCCCCATGATGATCAATACGATAAAGGTCATATGAAGCTTATTCTTGATTTCTGCATAATATACTACTGCATAGTCACTGAATTGCTGGTGTTTAAATTTAGGCTATCTGGTGTTCAATAATAAGAAATAATGTGGCTATAACAAGATCTTAACAGACACCTTAAAAGGGCAAATGCTAAATTGAGCTGGTACACAGAATAAGCCTCTCCCCACAAATGGATGCAGTAGGTTTTCCAAGATTTTCAGGTTCATTTTGTTCCTGTCTTGTGAACTGACTAGAGGTAGTACTAATGTACCTGTACTAGTGTGGCCCCAGTTTTGCAAGGCTTACATAGGCATAGAGTCCTTGTCTGTTTTGGTATTAGTAAATTCTGGCCCTCTTGTAATTTTGTGTTGTAATGTCCTCCATGTAATTCTGGTGGTAACAAGTGCAATGGGGAGAATTTGAAGGGAATTTCTGTTTTTGTTTTTGTTCTTGTTCAAGGAACCAATTCTGTATAATTTCAAGTATAAGAGGGGAGAAAAAAAACTTTTGTTTCTTAAGTTGAAGTTGACCTATTTTCAAAACATTACTTTCGTACTGATTTTTATGTTCATTGAAATATTGAGTCTTACAGTTATAGTCTGGATAATTGAACAAATGTAATAAAAGGGTGTTTTGCTGGTGTACTCCTGATTCATTAATTTTGTGGGGGAGAAGAATGGGGGTTTAATCAATCCTGATTCAGCTGTGAGTATTCACTGAAATGTGTTGACTGTGGCAGCACTAGAAATAATTGCTCGGGGACATCACCCTAAACCAATCCAAGTTTGAGTGAGGCATCTAAGATCTGGTGATTTTAAGGGGACCTACATGGATTTCTTTGAGTTGCAGCAAATACTTCAGATATCTGTGACTTCTTGGACTCTCTGATTTCCTGCAGAAGTAAAACACATTGAGTCCAGAGCTGTAATATCAAAAGTGTTTAAACCAAACCAATTTGGCAAAATACACAGAAATTGTTATATTGAAATGTGCTCTGCAGTGATGAAGCATTAAGGCTAGGGGCATTATTGAAACTTTTTAGGTAAAGAATTATATTTTCTGGTTAGCTGTGGAGTTTTCAAATTCCCCTATAGTCCCGGAGAGCAGGAAAAAGAGTCATTTCTCTCTGTCTAGGAGATGGACACTATACCTTTACACAAGTTGAGGGGCCTCAGGGGATCCAGATCAGTCATACACAGACGGATAGACTGACTTGACACACTCACACTCTAAGTGTTGCCTTTTACTTGCTAAAGGAATAACTATGAAACCCATCATTCAACCTCCAGGCATGTGACCTACTCTATAACTGCTGTTCCATGTTTTTGTAGCAAATTAACCCATATCATGCAGTTGCAGTCTATAGTTTCTGGGTGTTTTTGATGGATCCTGTCTCAATGTAGGAGACTTGAGTGATGTATCCTTTGGATCTCATCTATGGTTCTCTTAAAGCAAGGAAATACATTGCCATATACCAAGACAAAGGGAGAAAGAAAGGTAAGCATTTCCTAAAATGTAGCACATTTATACACCAAACACAATACACCAATTTGCTTGATTTATTTTCCCCCCACTTTAAGTAACTGGATAGTCAGGAATCAGAAACTAGACACTGAGAGTCAAGAATACAGTTGTCCCTTCACATTCGCTGGGGTTTGGTTCCAGGACCCCCCGTGAATACCCAAATCCATTAATACTCAAGTCCCATTATATGCAATGGCATAGCAAAATTGTGTCCCTTATATAAGATGGCAAAATCAAGGTTTGCTTTTTGAATTATTATTTTTAAAAGAATATTTTAAAGCCGTGAATACTTAAACCCGTGAATGCAAATCTGTGAATGTGGAGGGACAACTGTACTTGAATTGAGTGGAGTGCTTCTTACTCCATCCCATACCTATCCTGTGAGCTGCCACATTATCACTGGCTTTAGACCATGTTAACAAGGGTGATACATGGCTACAGTTGCTTTTTATAGTGAACTGGATAAACCCATTAATGCAAACTTGCAGTAAGCTGGTAAATGCCTTTGGGATGTTTCTTCTGACTGTTTCTGGTCAGACCCCTTCTTCTTTTCCCTCTTACAGAGAAAGAACTGGGGGTGAGTGACTGTGCTCCCAAAACTTCCCACAGGTAAAAGCTTCCATATTTCACTTTCCTTCTAACTGGCAAATTTTGGAATTAGGGCTAGGGAAAGGGCAGCACTTTTCCCAGCTCTTTTTAGCCAACATTTCTAGGTTCCTTCTTCCCCTCTCTTAATAAAGGCAAGAAAATTTGACTAAGAAATGGGGGCTTTGTCATTGGTTCCATTGGTACTTCAACTGATTCCTCTTCTCTTATCCAGAATTGTGTGTATGTGTGTGTGATATCCTCTTGTCCTCATGACTGCATCCTTTTTTAATACACATACATACACACCAGAAAGAGTAGTTGCTACTTATTTTATTCCAGTAGCCACCATTTCCTGGAAGGCTGTTGTGCAGGGTAATGATTTGCTGCCAACCCCCTCCCCACAGAATTTTGTAGTATCTTGAAGACTAGTATCTTAGTCAGGTCATTTGCTTTTGTGCAAGATGGTGGAAGAGGCTGCCCTGCATAGAAGTTTACATGGAAATATAAAAGTATTAAATCTTTCACAATTGGTGCCATAAGACCCTTTTATTCTGCTTAAATTAATCCAGAATAGTTATTTTCTCCACCCGCTCCTACCTTGTGGTGTATTCACTGCAATTGGGTGGGTGGGGGGAGTGCTGTAAAAACATTCAGATCATATGGTGATTAAAAATGACCTGATGGAAAGCATGGAACAGACTGAAATAAAGGGGAGGGAAGGAGGGAGGGGAGAAATAGATAAGATAGATGAATCCTATAGAAAGGAGTAACTAGTAAAGGTGGTAATCTTGTGGCCCTCTTGATTTGGTGAATTGCAGTCCTCAGCAGCCCTGGCACTATTTGGGGGACCACAAGCTGTCCAGCTCTATAGGATGAGCCAACAGTTATGCAATATTGTCAAGAAGCAGTGGGTATTATGTGGCTGTCCAGCTGTTGTTGGACTATGATCCTCAGCAGCCCTAGCTTGCATAGCTAGGAAGCTGCAGTACAACAATATCTGGAGGGCCACATGATTCCCAACTATGCCATCCTAGCACTGGATGCAATCCTAGCACTGGATTGCCCACTGGGGAGGAAGGAGCCCTCATCTTGGTAATTGGACATTTTACAACTCTCAGGTCACATTTTCTTGCCGAATTCACACAGAACTAGGCATTTTATGACAATATCACCTCAAGAATTTTAAATAAGGTCCTTGGGTTTCAGCCACTTCAATATGTCTTAGATAACAAGGTGGAGGGAATCCTTATCAAGTTTGCAGATGACACAAAACCAGGAAGTTTGACTAACACATTGGAAGTTAGGAAAACAATTCATAAGGACTTAGATAAACTAGAAAAGTGTGCAGAAATGGATATAAATGGAATTCATAGAATCATAGAATTGTAGAGTTGGAAGAGACCAGAAGGGCCATCCAGTCCAACCCCCTGCCATGCAGGAATACACAATCAAATCATTCCCGACAGATGGCCATCCAGCCTCTGTTTAAAGACCTCCAAGGAAGGAGACTCCACCATGCTCTGAGGGGGGGTGTTCCACTGCCGAACAGTTCTTACTGTCAAAAAGTTCCTCTTGGTGAAGAGAAGACTGAAGAGTGTCATGATTGCACTCTTTGCTATCACAGAGAGGAGGAGGCAAGCCTGTTCTCTGCTGCCCAAGAGGGTAAGACTGGTCTAATGGTTTGAAGTGACAGGAGAGCAGATTTAGATTGAATGTTAGAAGGAACTTCTTGACAGTAAGAGTGGTTCAGAAATGGAGCCAATTGCCTAGAGAAGTGGTGGGGTCGCCTTCACTAGATGCCTTCAAAAAGAAGCTGAACAGCTACCTGCTAGGGATGCTTTAGCTGGAGATCCTGAAGGTTGGACTCAGTGGCCCAGGAGGCCCCTTCCAGCTCTATGATCCATTGACTCTGTGACTAGAATGTGTCTTGCAAGATCATAAGCAAAGAGACATGACCCTGGGAAGTATAATGCCCCAGGAGGCTACCTTCCTGTTCCTATTCCTTCCTTGGAATATCAATGTGTGTTGGTAGAGATGTGAAATTCCTAGAATTGTTGAAGCAATGGGGGGGGGGGATGTCTGCTTTTGGGGAAAAAACAAATGTTTGGAAATACTGAAGAGCAGGCAATATAAGTATTTTTTACAGAATGAAAGGCATGTTGTTACTTTAGAAACATGACACTGTATTATGGATACCGTAGCTTGGTTTGGCATCTAATATATCAAGTGTGATATATTAAAAGCACAATTTTTCAGGGAAAAATGCAAACTATGTTTACTTTTAAATTTTTATCTTTTGTTACAAAAGGAGCTTCAAGGTCCTGAGCTCAATTCTAAGGAACACATTTTATCAGGAGCAGGCACAAAAACACAGTAAAATCAAAAGAAACCATCAACATGAGTAAAGCAAAGAAAACTATTTCTCTTCCATAATGCCAAAAAGACATAAAGCATCCATTCCCATAAAAAGAACTGCAAAAAGGAAACCAAAACCAGAAGAAATGGGGAAGTAAATATATGAACAACTTGTTGTAAATATTTTATTCATCATTCTAAATGAAAATATTCCATAATCCAATCTTTTCCATTTTTCCTGGGGAAAATTAGCTTCAGGAAAAAATGGGGAAAACTGATTCCCCCCCTTGATATTTTTCTGAGCCTTCACATTTCTAGTAGTGGTGGAGAAAAACTTTTGACCCCTCTTCTGAGTTTTGCCATTTGACCTTTTGTCTGGGAAAGCACTGTGATCACCTCTCTTTAGCAATCCACACTCCACAGTTAAGGGTGCAGCAGGATCTTGTGTTGCAGGCGCTAACATGTTGAATAAGTGTCTAGGAGTACAGAATGAACTGAAGCTGTCCTATTGCTAATATTATCTCCTGTGGGTTTTAATTTAGCCACTTGTGTAAATGTGAGAGCCACCATCTGTCTATAGCTATAATCCTTGTAGCTGCTTGTGAATCAGTATAGGGGTCATGTACACATGATAGCTTCTTCTCAATATGGGACTTTCACTTTGTTCCTTGAAAGTAATGAACATCAAATCCTCATTTAGCTGTCAAGTAACCCCAATTATTGAAGTAATTCTACTGTATATGGCATCTGTCACATATGTAGTAGTCTCTCATTGAGCTTTTGACATTTATCTGTTCCATTGCCAGGCATAATCTTTGAAGACACCTGAAGAAAGCCATACAAATATTTCTTGTTCAAAACTGATTGGGCTAAGTTGAGGAATGAAACTTATTATATACATTCTGAGACTCACCCTCTTTTTAAACATCTCATATGTTGATGAAGCTTCGCTTCTTTTAAAAGAGAAACTGTACCGGGTCACTCTTTTTATTATCCGTTAGCAGACACTGCTCTTCATATTTTAAGTATTTCTGCAATGAAAGAGCAGAAAATCTCTGCAGATCACATATACTTAGATGTTTCAATTCCTGTATGACCATAAATCCCACATCCACATTTCAAGCAGCTCATCATAAAACCCGGCTTCATTGGCACTGCTGGTTAATTCCGGCCCAGAAATACTGTTTGGAACTGTTACCTGATCCTCTTAACTTTGCTTGCAGGGTTTTATACTCAATTAGAAAAGAGATATTTGGTGTGAAAAGCTGAATAAGTTTTCTTTCAGAGTCTGTCCAAAAAGGGTAAGAGAAAGCAGAAACCTATACTGACATAAATAGTGTGTGGCAGAAAGTGGGGGAGGGCGTCCATTTATAGTGCCATTCATCTGAGTGTCTGTCAACCATTTTGCAAAGTATTATCTTACAAAGACAGAAAATAAGATAAATGTGCAAAGTTGCCATGGGCTGAAGAGCAAACTAAATTGTTTCATGTTGAGGCTTACTGTAGTAATAGAACTTTAAAAAGCGGGAGCAGGAAGAAGGCAATCTGTTGTCTTTTTCCAAAGCTGCTGCATTTTGCCACATTCTTTTCGATTTACTGGTTGAAAAGCCCATCAATCTTAAATGTCACAGCCATTCCGATGCACTGAGACTGTACACACCAGTCACTGTTGCCAGCATGGAGCTTCTGAGAGGCTTCCTTTATATATACTATAGCCAAATCAGTAGCAAATGGGTATATCCACAATACACAGTTACATCAGTTTGATACCATTTGGACTATCATGACTTCTTCCTAAGAAAGCCTGGGATTTATATTTTAGTGAGGTACTTATAATTCTCTGTTAGATAGCTCTCCTGAACTACAGTTCCCACAATACTCTGCTCTATTATCTTCTCAGGGTACCTTGGAAACTGTAATATGGTGGGTACTGTAAAGCTGTCTAGCAAAGGATTCTAAATACTCCTCTAAACTACAGTACAAGTTCCAGGATTCCTTAAGATGGACCCTTGACAGTTAAAGTGGTATTGAACTGCAGATATACATTGTGTTTTATATGAATCACCTCCCAGACCTGCGCAATGTACAGTTTGACCCTCATATCCACAGGGATACATTCCAGGACTTTCCATGGATATGTGAAACCACAGGTAACAGCATAGAATCATCATAGAGTCCTAGAGCTGGAAGAGATCACAAGGGCCATCCAGTCCAATCCCCTGCCATGCAGGAACACACACTCAAAGAACGCCTGACAGATAGCCCATCCATCTTTAAAACCTCCAAAGATAGAGACTCCACCACACTCTGAGACAGTGCATTCCACTGTCGAACAGCTCTTACCATCAGGAAGTTCTTCCTAATGTTTAGGTGGAATTTCTTTTCCTGTAGTTTTAATCCTCTATGGTGGGGCCTCTACAGCTGGGGTTTGGTTCCAGGAACCACCAAAGATACCAAAATCCTTTGATGTTCAAGTCCCATTATATACAATGGCATAGTAAAATATGTCCCTTATATAAAATGGAAAAATCAAGGTTTGCTTCTTGGAATTTATTTTTTAGGAATATTTTCAACCTGTGGATGGTGGAATCCATGAATGCCAAATCTGTGGATACAGACAGCCAACTGTATTTTCATGCTTGGAGCATCTTAAGGATGAAGGAATAATGATCACTGCAACGGGGGCAGACTACAACCCTCCAGATATTACTGGATCACAACTCCCATCAAATCTCGCCATTGCTATCTATACCAGTAACTCTCAGTTGGGCAGGTGGGGTGTTTCCATATATTGGTGGACTTCAACTCCCAGAAGATCCAGCCAGTTTAGCCAGTTATCAGGGGTTCTGGAAACTGAAGGCTAAGAACATCTTGGGACATCTTTGGTTAAGCACCATTGCTCTAGACTGTACTGGGATATTTCCCATATTTTGTGGGAGGGAATTAGATGATTTTGGACTGCAACTCCCAGCATTCCTCATCATTGGCTAGGCTGACTAAGGCTGATGAAAGTTGCATTTCAGTACCATCTGGAAGGTCACATGATTCCCAACCCTGCCATTACATTATGTTAGTAATCCTTAAAACAACTCTGAAAGGTAATAATATCCTTGTAATGTAAATAGGTGTGGTGGAAGATTGCATCTGAAAAAAATCATCCCTTGTTCAAACTAATTAAGGAGTTCACAACAGAGATTACATTTGAATCAGACATTATCTGGTTCACAACTCAGACTCGCAACCATTATGCCAATCCACTTGTAAGTGGAAATAAATAAAATGATAACTTACAAAATACTTTTTGATTGTTATGTCTCTCCTACCTTGCATCTGTTTTTTTAAAAGTAAGGAAATCTAGACTTGGCTATATAGAGTTCAGCATAACTAAAGCGGACAACTACATTCAGGACTGCTATATCTACACAACTAATTCTGATACAGTCCATTTAACAGTCAGATGGCAAGTTGCATGAACTGCTAGATTCTTTTCCAGATGACCTAGAAACATTGCCATTCTGTTTCCAACTGATTTAGAGATCTCTTCTTTGTAACCATGTCTGAAGATAAGTGCAGCTGACATTTCCTTTGAGCAACACTCCAAGTGCAAAACAACAGCACCTCCTAAAATCTGTTCCGTCGCACTGTCCGCAGTATAATGAATCCCACAGAGAAAACAAATATTACTGAGCCTTAGTGTTTTACCGCACTTCCACCAAAGAGGGGGGGACACATTTCTGTTTCTAAAAAATTTTGATTTGAGAAATAAATTTTGCTGAAGTACATTTCCTAAATCTGGGTTTGACAGTTACTAGTTTTCAAAAGCTGGTTTCTGAATCCAGGCAGCACTTTTGAACATTTATTCATTTGATCTCTGAAAGGTGCTGTTCATGTATTATGTCTTGTTCATTTGTGCGCTGATACACAGTATTTCCAGCAGAGGCCCTGAAGGCTCAAAAGACAAACAAAATCAAACCACATAAAATATTAACACTATGAGACTGCCATAAGAGAATTTTCTTCCTTTTGTTGTAAAGAGCAGTACAGTTGCCCCTCCACATTTGTGAACTTAGCATTCGCGGTTTTGAATATTCGCGGTTTTGGGAGGGTCTCCGTCCTCCCAAAAGCAGCGAAACAGGGCCTCCGGAGTCCCCGTGTAGGCCTTGGTCGGGAGGGGGGAGGGCCGGGAAGGCGACCATGGGGCCTCCAGAGATGCTCTGGAGGCCCCGTGTAGGCCTTGGGGGGGAGGGCCGGGGAGGCCTCCACAGGGCCTCGGGAGGGTCTCCGGAGGTCCCGTGAAGGCCTTGGGAGGGAGGGGGAAGGCGGGGGAAAGCGACTATGGGTCCTCCGGAGGCCCCATGGTCACTTTGGCAGGGGAGGGGGAGGGCAGTCATTCACGGTTTTTTCACTTTCGCGGGGGTCTTGTTCCCGTAACCCCTGCGAATGTGAAGGGACGACTGTATATGAAATTAAGTAAGGTCCAAAGCTTTTTTTTAAAAAAAGCCACTTTGCAGCTCTCATCCAAAATAAGCAGTCAAAAGAGCCTTATCTCATTTTCCTTCCAACCAAATTTCACACAGCAAACCAAACAACAAATGGGTTCATACAGAAGCAGGCAGTCCTTAAGGCGTCCAACGCCCATGTTCCTGGGTTTTAGAAATGAAGAGCAGCCCTTTTAATTGAGCCTAAAGGTAAATTGATAATGAAACTAAACAGCACTGGGGGATATGATTACGTAGTTCACACCAAGGGTGGGCAGAGTGTGACTCTCTAGATCAGTGGTTCTTAAGCTGTGGTCTGATAGCCGTGTGGCTGAAGAGCGGGGTATAAATAAATAAAATAAAGCAAAATAAAGTCTGGGGACCCCCAGGGTGCCACAATGTCCTCATAGGGGGTCCGCGACGGCTGCTTGGCCCACCTCTTCCCTACAGTGGAGTGACCATGTGACAGGAGCCAAGGCAGAGGCTGGCTGGGTTGGTCTGTGCATTACTGTTTGAATCCACCCCAGCCACAAACTTGCAAGAAGAATTAGGAGAAAAGTTTAACCCCTCCCTCCAGTGCCTCCGAGGGAAGGTTTAATGGATGGTATAATTGTATTATTATTGTTGTTGATATTGTTTTTAGGTATTATTATTGTGGTTTTAAATATTGAGTTAAGTCTTGGGGTCCATGGCAACAAAAGATATTTAAAGAGGGTCCCTGGTAAAGAAAAGGTTAAGAGCCACTGCTCTAGATTTTCCTAGACTACCTCTTGCAGCATTCTTCTCATTGGCTATGCTGCCTATACCTGATGGGAACTGCAAGTCCAACAATATTTAGTGGGCTGTACTTTTCCCATCTCACCTTAAAAGTCTGGGGAAACTTTTTTTTGTGGGGAGGGATCGCAACTCCCCCCTTTATGCTGGCTATGCTAGCTATGCTGTCAGGGAGGGTCTGGGAAGTGTAGTCAAAAAATGTAACTTTTCCAAGTTCTGCTCACACCATTAATCTGGCAACTCTGTTCTGAAACTTCTAATACTGTTCCTTTCAAATGTACTCCCATGTAATGTATGTTGCAGTTACCCAACGGGGATGTAACAAAGGCACAAATGGACTGCAAGGTCTTTTTCTCCACATATAATTGGAGAAAGCTGTGCTACATTGTTTGAAACTACAGTATTCAATAAAGATTAAGAAATATCTCTGTCATCCACAAGGGGATGCTAGTGTACAAAAATTTAAGAAATGTGAAATTAAAAGTAGAAGATCATAAAATGTGCAGTGCCATGAGAGAGCGAGACAGCACAGTCCAACTAACCCAAGCATGAGTTGCAACAGCAGTGGCTCATGGTTTCCAAGTCAGTGAGGTCATAGAGTCATAGTGAATCTGCTTCAGGTTTTAGTTTGAACTTCGAAGGAGCTATCTCAGCTGCTGAACTTTATCCTCCAAATAGAATCAGCATTTGGACAGCTTCATTATAGTTCAGAGTAAAGTCTAGAGCAGATTAAATGTCCCACTGACACCCAGCAGACACCACTGAGGTGTACCATGAGACTATATTGTCTGGTAAAGGATCAGTAGGATTATCTGGAAGTAGTTTTTTTGGAAACTAAAAATGAGGGTTGCATCTGCATTGCACAGTTATAGCAGTTTGATACTTCTTTAAATGCCATAACTCTCTATTTTATGGAATCCTGGCATTTGTATTTTGGCGAGGTAGTTTAGAATTCTGTGGTGCAGAGATTTTCAGACTTTGATCCTCCATGTGTTTTGGACTTCAACTCCCAGGACTTCAATCCAAGGAGCCCCAGCTACGTTGGCCAATTGTCAGGGATTCTAGGAGGTGAAGTCTAAAACATCTGGAGAAATTTGGTTAAGAAATACAGCTCTAGAGCACTTTGCTGGATTACAGCATTAGAGCTCTCAGGCAGAGAATGGTAAGTACCTCACCAAACTGCAAGTCCCAAGAATTCTCTAGGATGGGGACATGGAAATCAAAGTGGCATCTGTGGAGAGGACCCCCCAGACCAGCCGAACTTAGCTCACTGTTCAGCCTGGCCACCTCCCCACTTATACTGCCACCTAACTTTCAGATTCCCCTTTATCCCTTCTCTGGACAGGGGTCTGACTTTCTGTGCAAAATATCTAGTATTGAGTGGATTCAGTTGGTAAGTGTGACTAGATGTCATGAGGGAAATAATTCACTAGGAGTCTGGTATTTGTGAATAAAATACAAAAATTGCTTTATTAATGGAATGGTGTAACATAAATGCTTCTATATGGTGCTTCCAACTACATTAACTATTAAATTTCTCTTAGGACTTTTTCAAATGGGGCCAAATGCCCCATTCCTGCCCCACAAGCCCCAACCCCATTCCTGCCATGGAATAAAGGGAAAATGTTCAAACGCTTACCTTTGTTCTGCAGCAGGAACATTCTCCCTCTCCCCAAGCTGGCCAGCCATAAATGCAGCTGTCGTAAGGCTGCCTTTATGACCGGGAACTGAAATCCTGCTCATTCTCGGTAAAAATGCCCCCCCAGCTGTCAAAATAGTACAGTAAGCACAGAAACACACACACAAACAAGTAGCCCAGGGAGGGGGGGAAGGGTGCCCCTTACCTGGGTGTCCCGTTTGTGCCCGGAAGTGTCCAGAATGGACCTCCCCCACACACACACACGGCTGACATCGTGGGAGAGGAACAGGACACCTTTCGGACCACCCGTGATTCCATTACTACAATGGAACAGGTGGTCCAAAAAATGATGTTTCCCCGTGATGAAAATATCACGGGAAAATGCAGAATGAGGACAGGGGAGACACGGAAAAGGGTCGACATCTTCTGAGAAGAATACTTTTTCTGACCCTGTTCTGTGTCTCCCGTGGATTAAATTGCCCATCTGAAAATCTCCCCTGTCCCACACTGTGGTGACTATTTTAAAAAAACAAAAACAAAAACCAGGAACTTCCAGACTCAGTCACTCCTTTTTATATTCTTAATTTCCACTCACTCAATAATCCATTCAGCCTTAACACTCTCTTCAAGAACAGACCATACTTCATATAGCCATCTCGTAACTTCACTCAATAGCACACAAACCCCAAACTGATTCAAACTCAGTCTTCCACTTAAAACTCTCAACTGCCAAACTCCTTCTTTGTCAACTGTCATACACACCTTTTAAAGCTCTAGGAAAACCCCTCCCATCACAGTTTCCTGCACTGGGATTGGCTCCCTCATGCTCTCTTCCCATTCACTCATCAACATCCCGTTATAATTATGTAGTATGGATATACCTCCACATGTCTTGAGGCCAGGCTATATGGAGAACCACATATAAGGCTGCCTTCACGTGGGATCTTTGGAGAAGGCACTTCTGTTGGTTTTGCTAACCCAACAGACATAATTGGTGGCGACATGAGGAAGATCTTTCTCATGGCTGCTCCGAGGCTGTGGGACTCCTTGCCATGGGAGATCAGATTGGCCCAGCTCCTGTTGACCTTCTATGAGCAGAAGGGTGACTTTCATTTAGGCAAGTTTTTAACAATGGACTGGCTGCTGAGAAGACTTTTTTTAAGAGATTAATTAATACCATACTTTTTATTGATGTGTTTTCATAATGTTTTTCATCCAAATGTGTTTTAATATTACAGTTGTCCCTCCATATCCATGGATTTGGTATCCACGGATTTACAGGGCCTGTAAAGCTTGAAAATATTCTTTAAAAAATAATAATCCAAAAAGCAAACCTTGATTTTGCCATCTTATATAAGGGACACCATTTTGCTATGCCATTGCATAGTTGTGGGATCTCTTTCCTTGGAGGTCTTTAAACAGAGGCTGGATGGCCATCTGTCAGGGATGCTTTGATTGTGTATTCCTGCATGGCAAGGGGTTGGACTGGATGGCTCTCGTGGTCTCTTCCAACTCTAGAATTCTATGATGCTATGACTCTATAATTCTAATGGGACTTGAGTATTCACAGATGTTGGTATCCACGGGGGGTCATGGAACCAAACCCAGGGAATATGAAGGGACAACTGTAGTATGAAAATGTATTTCAATATTAGAATTACAATGTTTTAATATTAGAATACTTATCTTAACATTATAATCTTTTTGTCTGGTTTTTATCTGTACCTTCAAAAAAAATATTGTGAACCATCTTAGGTCACAGTCCTGCAAGAAAAGAGGGATATAAGTCAAACACATAGAAAGAGAGAGGGGGAGGGAAGAGAGAGAAGAGAATATAAATAACACCTGCTTTTGACAAAAATGGGGAGAAGGCAGTTCTCAGTGGTAAAGATGTTGTGTACTTCGCCAAACCTAGAGGCTCCTTGTTTTTATTTTGCTCCATTATCTCCCACAGTCACCAGCTACTTTTCCTATTATAGTAGGCCCTCCACATTCACTGGGGTTAGGGGCGCAGGGCCCCCACAAAAAATGGAAAACATGCAAAGAAAAAACTATATTTTAACCTGAGAGAACACCTCTCTAAGAATCTCTAGGTCCTCCAGTGTGACTCTATGGTCAACTTCTGGCAAAGGTTGATCATACAGTCACACTGAAGGACCTAGAGTTTCCTAGAGAGAACATGCTAATCAAATCTGCAAATAATTAAATCTGCAAAAGTTAAACCCACAAATGTGGAAAGCAGTACCCATAGTGGTGGATGATGTGAACTGTAACTCCAGTGTAGTAGTTCATAACATATCCTAGTAAAAACTGTGGTTACTATGGCCGAAGTCTCTATGACATCAGACTACAAGTTGAGGGAAGTATAAGGGAACTGTTCCTGAAACTGGATTTAAAATTAAAATATTAAGGCTTCACCTGGAGTTTCTAAAGCAATTTTAATTCTCACAGAAGAGCCTTGTCGAAAAGGACCAAATATCTATATGGTCTGAAGCTCTGTTTTCATCATCAAGCAACCAGATGCCTCTAGAACAGTGCCACTCCAAGTGGTAGACAATAGACTAGTGCCAGTCTGTCAGCCATTGCCTGCTGTCCACAACAGATTTCCAGGAAGAAAGGAAAGAAAGAAAGAATTGTAGTCAGTGGGCATATATATGGTACCCATCCCCTGGCACATAGGAGAAAAAAATCCCTGCTGGTCCTCCACATGAGCAGCTTTAGAAGCACAGCTCTAGAAGATTTCAAACAGGAAATGAAGCTGATAGATTTCCTATATTGTCTATTCTCAGCACTGAGAAAAGGGCAGAATAGTGCCCTGCCCTGCCTCTATAGGTGAGGGTTCTGCTCTTACAAGTCACTCCAGGTCTCCAGCATCTAAACAAGAGTGGTAATCATATGACCCTTCAGATGTTAAGACTGCAAGTCCCAACAGAGCCCTAGCCAGAGGGGTCCATGGTTAGGCATGCTGGGAATTATTAGAGTTGTAGTCCAAAGCATCTGGAGAACAAAGGGATTCTCATCCCTGCCATAACAGTTCCAGCAAAACCTCTCACCCTACAGTGCCCCCCACATTTGGTATACCATAACAGTGCCTCAATGCCAACCTTTTTGTCTCTGGACTGTTGGTTCCTCAGAAATGCAGAAATACTAAATATCAGGGACTTATAACTGAAAATTACGCATTCTATATGTCTACCTTATCCCAGTTCCAATCTGCCTTGAACCTATCAAGTTTCTGCATGGCTCCAACCATTCCAGGCTGAACTTTCTAGAAATCTGTATTTCTGCTGTGAGAAAACAGAATTGTTTTGTTGGCTCAGACCCCAGGCACATTGAGTGCAGTACTTCTCCAACACCCAACCTGACCAGTTGGGTAAGAAGATAATGGTGGCCTTTCACCTTCTCCATAATCTCAGATATGCACAGATCAGCTACAGTGATCGAGGGACATGCCTAAGGCATTCTACCCATCTTGAGAGACAAAATGTCTGGTGCCCAATAGGGTTAATGAAGTGGAGGGTAGGGCAGCTAGCAGTAAGCAGAGCCAATTGGTTTTTCTCTTGCCCCTCCTACAAGGGGCACAGCATGGCATATTTTGCATCTCTCCTCTTTTGTTTTTCCAACATGGCTTTTAAGTAGGTCAGACTGGGAGACAGTAATGGGCAAGTAAGCGTCATGCCTGAGTGGGGAAAGGATTTAAATACAATGTAAATCTCATACTCTAATCCTGGGTTGGAGCATCCAAGAGCCTCCAAACATTGTTAGACTAAAGCTAGCAAGATCAATGATCAAGGATGATAACATTGACTGTCCAGGAATATCTGGAGGGCCACAAGTTGTCCACCCCTGCTCTGACCACTATACGACAAAACCTCACTGCTTCACATGTTTTCATACAGTAACAGTGGGGAAAGTCCCTCCCTGTCAAGTGTTGCTGTTGTGTTAGTCTCAGATAATAGGAGAGACAACTAAGACAAGATACCTTTCAGTCTGACTCATTTTAGATTATGTCTGTTATGTATCTAGTTTCATTCAGACAAGAGTGTGACTCTC
Source organism: Gambelia wislizenii (assembly GCA_030847615.1). NCBI lineage: Eukaryota > Metazoa > Chordata > Lepidosauria > Squamata > Crotaphytidae > Gambelia > Gambelia wislizenii. The sequence goes on from JAUMIR010000001.1 coordinate 346,334,290, forward strand.
TCTGCCACCCAAGACAGAGATCTGTGTATCTGGTTCAATGAAAAGTGTCATCTCTCTGTGGGGATTTTGTTTACATAAAGTAATGTTTCCATGGCTTACATAAGTGTTGTGCCTTATAGTTAATGGAATGAAGAATGCTTTCAAATACAAGAGCCAACTAAAGTTTCTGCTAGAAATGGTCAGAAAACTAGTTCCTCCCGAACACATCAATCAATAACTATTATGTTGAAAAATCAAGCAGACATTTCTGTTTAATGGGTCTCCATTTTTTATTAAAATTTCCATCAGTTACATCTTCTATCAAAATGTTTTGATTGTATTTTGGTGGGTTTCTGCCCCTCTAAGCCATATTTCAGTGCTGTCTGTGGAAATATCTCAGGCTTGGGTGTGCAGCAGTTCTCCAGCAATTCCCTTCAAGTTTCAAAGGAAGGTGTGTATCTGTATATTTGTGTTTCAGGAGCAAGGGTGCACAATTGCTGATTCAATGCAACCTACACCCTCAAACTGCATATATCAGTCTCCACTAATCCAAACCAGGATTACCATGGGGAGCACAGGAAATTGCTTAGACAAAACACTACAGAACTTCAGGCTGAAATCCTATGCACCAGAAATTGAGACTGTGAAGCTCTCCCAATGTTGTTGGTCTGTAACTCCCATCAGTCCTTGTCAGCATAATCACTGGTGAATGCTAATGAGAGTTGCATTAGCTTTCACCTGGTACATACACTTCTCTGTGAATAAGTCCCATTGAATTCAGTGAGGTTTACTTCTGAACCTATGTGACTGCACTGCAAACTATTCTTCCCTGCTCTAATACAACTTCTTACATTTCCAGTTTAGTATTAAATTCAGCAGTCAGATGTATGAGTTGCAGCTTTCTTCTAACTTTTCTGCCATCCTTCACTGGCTCTCCCCAAAGCTCTTGTACTTATGCTTCCTCTTATTCTTAAGAGTATGGGAAAGATTTTATCAAGTATGGGATGATGTTCCTCACAGTGAAGAATGCTTGAATATTCTGGTAGCTAAGACTTGGCATTTTGCATGGTCTGAAGTACAAGGTAGGATTTGTTGTTGTTGTGTGCCTTCAAGTAGTTTTCAACTTATGGTGGCCCTAAGGCAAATCTATCACAGGGTTTTCCTGGCAAGATTTGTTCAAAGGGGGCTTGTCTTTGCCTTCCTTTGAGGCTGAGAGAGTAGGGTATCTATCTCCTCCTATTTCCAAATACAGAAGTTGATAACTTCCCGGTTCAAGTGGACTGATTGCTACCCACCCCCTCGCCGTCGTTGTTTTATTTATTTATTTATTGTATTTTATCTTTGTTTTAACTCTCTGTTTAATTTAGTTTTAAGGGGTGGGAGGGTAGGATGGGGAAGGACTGTTTTAACTTGATGTTGTTTTAATCTTGCTGTAAGCCGCCCCGGTTGCCGAGCAGAGGGGAGGGTTAAAAATAAAAAATTATTATTATTATTATTATTATTATTATTATTGTAGGAACTTCCTTCAGCACTCTGCCAAGGGAACATCATCTTCTGGTAGTCTGGTCCTATGTAACACCCAAAACTGTCCTTCAGTTTTTTGCTGACATCCCCACGTCCCCCACCTCCCTGCTACCAGAGAAAGCTCTCTTATTCTTCCTAATGACCTTGCACATGGGTAATCTTAGGTTGCTATCATTGCCAAACATGGAAACTCATGAAAATAAGGAGACATTTATCTCTTTGTTTCTGAACTTCTGCTATAGAACAGTTTTTGAACTTTCAAGCAAGAGTTGAATTAGCCAAGAAGAATGCCCAAATAACAAATGATTATGGTGGTGGAAGATAGCCTTTCTAACTGCTGGCTGTTATCTGTGAAATACGTTTTGAAAGATAGTCCTCAGACCACCTAATTATTCTCAGCTGAATAAAGTCTGAAGGATCATTAAATTCCATTTGCACTTTAGTCTAGCAGGTGTGGGATCCAGTCAGCTCAGAGCAGAAGATGAACCAATTGAATTCCTAGAGCATCCTTTCTTCCAGAACAGAGGCACATTTCCTCTGTGGCCACTGTGGCTAAAAGAGAAACAGGAGGTGCAAGAGGGCTAGGGAGATGTCCTTTTTACACCACTCCCCACAGGACCTTCCTTTATTGTAGGTTCTAACCAAAACTTGGAAATGTTTAGGATTCTTTGAAAACTCATGAATTCCCCACCATGCTGGCTGGAGAATATTGGTAGTGGTAGTCCAAAACGTAGCTTTTCAAAAGGTCTGATCTTGATACATTCTGATACGATTTGCCCAATTAGGCCTACAAATGTCAGGTAATAAAGCAGATGAAACATAAGAATCCTGTTAGATTAGACCACAGGCCTATCTAGTTCAACTTTATGTTTGTACTGATGAACCAGTAAGCTGACAATGAAAGGGAAAAATGGGGAGGAGAGAGAAACAGGAATATTTTAAAAGAAGCTGGAAAAGCAGGAGGTCAAAGGATTAATCAGGACTGACCATGCTAAATCAGGACAGTTGGAGAGTATGCAACCATACAGACCTCCCCTCTCCCAATTCTGAGTACCATGAAAACCTTGCAAAGTACTTGTCAGGGAAACCTTAATTTCAACAAATTATGAACAACATCCAGCATAAAATCCTTCAGATGGAGTTTGAAATAAATATTTATTTATTTATTTATTTGAAGTTGATTCAAAGGAGTTTATGTCCAAGTACATGAGCACAGGACTACAGCCTGATTATTGGGAATTTTAATGTACTGTATACAGTACTTATAAAATGCAGTGCTGACATTTATTTCATTTTGTCCTTCTCACCAAACACTCTGGAGACAGGAATATTGCTCCTCCCAACCTGATGGAAAGCAAAAAAGGCAAGCAAAGAAGCAAGGGACCACGATGGAAATGGATGGAGGTGAGTTGGGAATCCCCTTTCTTCTCAGGTCCCAGCATGACTGCTGCTGAAGAGGTTTATCAGTGCGAGGACTCATTAAGTAAGAGTCAGCTATGAGAGCACAGTCAGCTTCAGGATTAGGCACCAGCCCAGGACCTAGACCTAGTTTTGCACAGGCCCTTTACTGAGAGCCCACAGCCTAGTCTTCTTTTGCTCACCATTGTTTCCTGTTGCTGCTGACTTGCCCGCTTGGCCTTTTCTTATGAGCCAGGAGGGGAAGAAGGCAAAAGATGGCAGTGAAGACAGATGTTGCCACCATCACCTGCTTTGTTGCTCACCTGTAAGTTCCTTTTAGCAAATCAGCAGGCACAGGGCCAGCCCTACTGTTAGACAGAATGAGACAACTGCTCCCATCCTCTGATGTAAGTAGCAGCTAAAGCTCCATGGCTGTTCTTGCTGAGCCTTTGCCTCCACCCACTTGTCTCTGTTGGAGAAGAAAGTTGTTTGTGTTATATCATCTGTCCTGATCCCCTACACTGGCCTGCTGCCTTCAGGTGTAGTGAAGGAGGCTATCCAGCTTTCAATGGGCACTCCAGTCAGCTTTCTGTACATTGAATGGGAAGAAAATGTCTTGGGTTGGCCCTGAGCAGGCAACAGTGGTGAGGCTGAACGTCTCGCTTCAATGGTAGTGAGGAGGAAGTAGAGGAGAATGTCTTGCAAAACGATTATCTGGCACTTTGCAGTGGTCTTTCAAAACCTAAGACAGGACTGAGGCAAAGGGTGCAAAATCAGGGGCTCTCAAGTACATGCTGTACATTGGGTTTAGCAAAGAAGGAGAGGCTGCCACACCATGAACTCCAGGCTTGGGTAGAAACTGTCCTTTCAGTGTTTTACCAAAGGTGTCAATACAACCCTGGATGCAATTCAAGTGAGACACTGAAAACAATTCAGGCGGATCAATCTTGTAAGACATGATGGAAGGGGGCCTATCAGTGATGGGAGTTGCTACAGAACTGCTAAGTCATAAACAAAGATTGGGTTTCACTCCCAATCAATCACATATATAGCACTTAGAAGGCCTCTCTCTTCCAGTCCCAGACCTTCCTCTCATTTTATCTTGCTTGGTAATAATTGAAAGTGACAGGTGGAAATCTTAATAGTAAACTTCACATTTCCTTGAGTCCAAAAGTAAAAACCAAGGAAATAACTGTGGAGAGAAAGTGGAAGGTTTTGGTTTTTTTTAAAACCAAGTGACAATGGTTCTTTCAGCAGCAGAATTTTTATGTTAGGTGGTGGATGTTAATTCTCAGCCTCGGGCTTATTTCCATTCTCTTCCCAGGCTTTGAAAACCAGTTCCCTGGGCCAAGTAGGTTTCAAATAGGTCTTTGAGGACTCTTCTACACTGGCCGCTTAAATCCAGGGCCAGTCCAGAGCATCCCCTGAATCTACCACAATGGTGACCACATGCACCGGGCCAAATCTGGTGTGATGCCCATCCCATTTTTGAAGCTGCCGCCACCACAACCTCGCTGGCTGAGGAGCTCTGTGGAAAGTGTCCCTGACACATGATCACTTCTGCTGAGGTCAGAATGAGCACCCGGACATGTGATCAACAAGGAGGGGGCACTCTACCCCCTTCTCGTTGATCACCCAGGTGCCCCATTCTGACCCTGAGCAGTGACAGTAATGGGCATGCTCTCACAGAGCTGCTTGGCCAGCAGGTGAGGCAGCGGTGGCAGTGGTACCAAGGGAGTCAGGCCAGTGGGACTAATGTGGTGGGTGTGTAGATGTATGGACAGCTAGGTCACTCTGGATCCAGCCCAATCCATCCGTCCACACATCCAAATCACTGGAGCCACTCTGGAATTCCTGAAAACTCCAGGGTGCCAGTTACACGACAGAAATTGTCACGGTGTTTACCGTGACTTAGTGATCACGAATCTGCCCCTCGCTGTTTATACAATTTATGTCACTGATCTGGATATCCTGGGTGGTCCCATGACTGATATTTACACGTCCATAGTTCCGGTTTTGTTTAGGTTTTAATTTTTTTTTTTTTGCTGTCAATCAAAGATGCGATTACTCGTGTTTTCACAACCTCGGTGACGCACTTCCTTTAGAGTTCCGCGCCACGAGCGATGCTATTGGCTGGCTGGGGGGGGGAGAGAGGGGGGGCAGAGGTTTGTTATCCCCCCTTGCTTCTTTAAAATTTTAACCCTTTCAGAAGAGGCAGAAAGCATTTTGAAAGATCCAGACAGATCTTTCGCTCAGACGCAGGGCTTACCTTTTGAAATCAAGCTGAGTGCTTTCCTTTTGAAATCAAGCCCCTTGGGTTTCCCCTTGCCTCTTTAAAATATTAACCCTAACAGCAGAGAATTCAAGCCGGCTATAGGCAGCCGTTTTGAAAGACACAAACACAGACAGGGGGAATTAAAGGGTGCTAATTCGCTCAGAGGCTTGAATATTTTAATGTGCCAGGGACGTGACCAAGGCAGGGGATGAATGGGCGATGATCTGTCTGTAACATGCAGTTGAGGAAAAGGTAAAGCTGAAGGGTTTGCAGTGTAGAAATCCATTTAAAAAGGTGATTGAGTACATGCGCGCGCACACACACACACATCAACCTTCGTGCAGCTGGAAGGGATGCCTTTGTTTTTGGCTGGTAAGGCTGGATCAGTTGAACGGGTGACTGACCCCTCCTTTTCTGGTCACTGATCTCTAAGCCCGCCCCCAGTCACCATTCTGGTCATCTCAGTACCAAGACATTTTGTCCCAGGCTGTTTACATTTCCGATTTTCCGAATCCTCCCGTGACTTTTTTAAAAACCGGCACAAACCGTGGGACTGGAAGTCCCGCAGGTTGAGGGATAAAAGGTGGCCCCCCTTCCAAAAATCACGTACCCGACACGATGTACGTGTAAACTGCCAGGGATTGACATGAATTCTTCCCAGGACATTTTCATCGTGTAAACGGCCCCCAGAGCAATTTGCGTTTTCTGTTAAACTGGATTAATGGCTAAAAGGAGTGGATTCGCTGCATGCATCATGTGGACAAACTGCACAAGATCTGGGGTATGTGTTTCATCCTTCGTGCAGACAATCCCTGAATAACCACCTTTTCTGTAGTACAGTTGTCCCTTCATAGTCACTGGGGTTTGGTTCCAGGACCCCCTGTGGATACCCAAATCCGTGAATACTGAAGTCCCATTATATGCAATGGCAAAGCAAAATGGTGTCCCTATTATTAAGATGGCAAAATCAAGGTTTGCTTTTTGGATTATTATTTTTTAAAGAATATTTTCAAGCCATGAATCCATGGATATGGAGGGACAACTGTATTTTCTTTTTTTAGTTCCCATGACCCACTAGTCATAAACTGTAACTGAAGTCTGAGTGTACAGCTTCCCTATTTGCCCCTCATTCTCCTCTCTGTTTTGTCTCCCTGTACTGGATTTTAGACTGTACATTCCTTGGGGCAGGGGCCTGTCCTCTTGGTGTTATATAATAACTATTTTTTTAAAATGTAAGCTGGGATCCTACATCATGGGGGCATCCACACTAGAGAAATAATCCAGGTGGAAACTGGATTATTTGCATGGCTCCTTCCTACTTAATCATGGAATTTGTAGTTTGGTGAGGCACCAGAACTCTTTGTACGAGAAGGCTAAAGACCTTGTAAAACTAAAAATCCCAGGATTCCATAGGAAGGAGACATGTCAAATAATCCAGTTTCAAACTGGATTATTTGTGTTGTGTGGATTCCCCCCATGTTTACATAGTGTAAAATTTCTGCACGTGGACTTATGTGTTGTCTCACACAACCTTTGTGTTGAATGACAATGTGCAACTGAATGCAACTGCAATTACTTTAAATATTATGCAGATATTCACAAATTTTAAATACTATGAGCCAGTGTCTCTTAACCTTTTCTTTACCAGAGACCCCCTTGAAATATCTTTTGTTGCTGCAGACCCCCACAACATAGTTCAAGATTTAAAACCCTAATAATAATAATAATAATACCTAATAATAATAATAATAATAATACAATTACATCATTCATTAAACTTTCCCTCAGAGGCACTGGAGGGGGAGGGAAGACTTCTCCTGCTTCTTCCTGAAAGTTTGTGGCTGGACCAGATTGAATAGCAATGTGCAGGCCAAGCCAGCCAGCTGGCTTTGCCATGGCTCCTGTCATGTGGCTGTTCCACTGTGGGGAGGAGGTGGGCTGAGCAGTCTTCAAGCCTTTGCTGACCCCCTGTGAAGGCATTACAGACCCCTGGGGGTCCACAGACCACAGGTTAAGAACCACTGCTAGGGACAGTTGGCCTTTTGTGTGTTTTAGCTAAAGCTATTTTTATTTTTATTTGTAAGCCAGCTTGAGTCCCAATTTGGGAGATGGGATATAAATCAAGTTAATAACAATCACAATCATGAGGCTGGGTCACCATGGGACAGGCTGGGCCCTTGTTCCTCCTGATCTCTCTTCCAACCCAACCCCTTGACCAGCCACCACTGGCAAGAGAAGCCAACAAATACTTTCCAGAGATTCATTAAAACCCTACCATGCCAAGTGAATCCAGTTCTGCAGTTGCAGGAGAATGAGTCTGTATGTGGAACAGACTGCAGTTCTTCTGTGTATGTGAGTGAGCTTTTCAGCTATGTGAAAAAGTTGTCATATGGATCCAGCCTTATTGTTGCATTAATAATATTTACAGAGTTGTTTTTTTAAAGTGAGCTTGAGTGTGCTTTCATTATCTTGTCAGTCTCACAGCAGTCTTCAAATCACTATTATGACCTGAAAGCCCAAAGATTGTTCCAGACATATATGGAGGAAAGATATTGTGTTGTTATTGTAGGTGGGGCTGCTTGGACACCAACTACAGAAGCATTCCGTTCATTTCAGGGTGAATGAAAAAGGGTTGGGATGAAAATTCAGAATTCAGTCTTCTGACAAGACTACTACATCCTTCTTCCTAGTCCTAGTTCTTATTCGGAGGCTGCTGATCCCTTAGCCTGACATGTCCTCTGCTTTTGTGGGGGCGGACAGGTTAACCTTTAAAGACAGCACACTTCAATGTAGGTTTGGAAATACTGTTATCTATATACCGCGGTCTATGTATGTCTTTGACAGGGGAACCCCATTTGAATTTTCTGTCTAAAGCCCCAACCCGCCTTGAGCCGGTTGAAGCCCCTCCACAAGCGAACGCGGCGCCGCATCCCTTCTGTGGAAAAAAAGGAAAAGTTTGGCGGGCTAGCAGGCGCCACTTTTCCCCGCCCCCTGCCCCCCCCCAAGCCTGTAAACCTGGCTGCCTTCGCCACGACCCTCCCTAGCGAGGCACCCTCTCTTTCTGACACGTGTCCCGCGCCAAGTGGCAGCTCGCCCGGCCTCGGTCAGAAGCCAGCTGGGGAAGGAAGGGCCGGCTCGGAGCCGAGCAAGGGGTGGGTAAGCCCGGCCCCCTCCCTCCCCCGCCCACCTTCCCCGCCTCCCCTTTGCCGCTTCAGCAGCGGGGTTCACGGAGCACGTGTGAAGCGCGGGCAGGGCTGGCTCGGGGCCGTCTCCTTTGGGCTGCGCGCCCGCCTCCCAGACCCCTCAATGAATGCTATTAAGAGGCATATTTTTTGCTCCAGCAGCACCTGAGGCGGGAAAGGCGGGGAAAGGCAGCCTCCGGGCCGGTCTTTTCCGTCGTCTTCTCCACACACACACACACCCGCTCCCGCTCCTTTTGACCCGGTCGTAGCCATAAGAGGTTCCCCTCCTGCGGGAGGCGAGAGAAAGCGCGCGAAGGGGGGCCTGTGCGCGCGCTGAAGCCTCTCTCCAGGCACTGCAGGGGGCGGCGGCGGCGGCGGCATTCCCGCAACCGGGGACGAGGGGCGCTCGAAGGAAGCCCCCCTTCGGCCGCCACTGGCGTAGCTCCTCACCTCAGAGCGGCGGGCGGCAAAGAGTTGGGGAGGGGTGGCCTTCAGACAGTTCCTCGAAGGAGGCGCTACCGAAGGGCTGGGGAAGAGAAGCGCGCGCGGGGGGTGGGTGGGCGTGTTTGACCCCGATTGCTGCCCCCTCCGCCGAAGGGCCCCCAGGAAAAGCACCGGCCCTTCGCTGGCGTTTGAAAAAAACACGGAGAGAGAGATTGAGAGACAGCGGGCATGCCGCCGGCGCCGCGCGGCTGAGGGAACCCGGCCGCCCGCAGAGTTTGCGGGTCGTTAGTGCTGCACCAAACTCCGGGCGAGGTAAGTGGCTCCGCGCTAGAAACGCGCCTGGCGGGGGGCGGGGGGTGCTCGCCGGGAGAGAAGGATTGGCGCAGCCCGGCCGTTCCTCCGGAAGAGCGGAGAGTCGGTGTGCCGGCGGGGCGATGCCAGGCAGGGGAATGCGCCACCTCCCGCCGCCGTTGCTGCTGCTTTTTGCAGTCGTCTTCGGTGGGGTTGCCTCTCGTAGAGGCGCAGCTACGGAGGTGGGGTGGGGAATGAAAGCATAGCTCCCTCGATAATAATCCTGCTCCCCCCCCCAATGAAATGACCCTTCAGGCCCCCAATTTCTAGCTTCGCAGTAACCCGAAACTTCAGTGGAGCATTTGGGAATAGAGTGTAGCCCTGGGAAGAAAAGGGCCAGGCGGAGTGAGTGGCCGAGGGAATGCGAACGCAGCAAATGCGGGAGAGTCCTGGCTGTCAGCGATTTTCCGTGTCTCACTCGCTGCAACGCTAGAAATCGGGGGACTGAAGGACAATTTCAGAGGAATGCGCTGCCTCGGACTGTGGTGGGATCTCCTCCTTTGGTGGTTTTTCAACAGCGGCTGGGCGGTCATGTGCCAGGAGTGCTTTGGTTGTGTATTCTTGCATGGCAGGGGGTTGGACTGGATGGCCCTTGGGGGTCTCTTCCACTTCTGTGATTCCATCATTCATGGGGGAGCAGAATTCATAGGGGAGGGACAAAGTCCTCCCTTTGCCCCCGCAGCTCCGACGTGACCCTGAGGCAACCCTCCAGGCGCCCGCCCTCCCGCGCCCGTGGCCGTGCCTGCCTGCCTGCCCCTCCCGGGGACCCCTCGGCCCGGCCCGGGAGCACCGGCTGCCGGCGTCGCCTTTGGCCAACTTCGCTCCCTCCCGGGGTCTGTGCGCAGGCGAGTGGGGCCGGGAAGAAGCGGCTGCCGGGGGAGAGTGGCTGGCCGGCTGGCTGGCCGCAGCCCCGAGCCTTCCTGGGGTTTCCTTTGGGGAAATTGGAGCTGCTTGTGTGAAAAGGCCGCTCCGTCCGTGGGGCGCGAACACGGGGTGGCTGCAGAACAAGGGAGGGAGGGAGGGAGGGAGGAAGAGGGCTGGGATCAAGGCCGGGGCTAAGAAGGCTCCCCAGCGAGCGTGTGGCGGCGGAGGAGAGAGACCGGCAATGCCCCAGGGGGGAAGAAGGCGAGACGTCTTTTCAACCCCAGGTGCATTTCTCGGGCGCTCGGGACCCGTATTGCCCGCTCCACTCCTTGTTCATTCACTCTCGGCGGCGGGGAGGGGCTTTGTACGCACACACACCACCCCGATTCTTTAGGCTGCCTCTCTCTTTCTCCACGAGCCCCGAAGCCACGCGGGAAGCTTCCAGCCAGAGGCTCCCCGGAGCTCCCCGTGGCCACCGGGGCGGCGCAGTGTGTCCCGGACCGTTTCGCCTCCTGGCTGGGAAGACCGCTCGTCCAAGCGGCGGCATCTGGTCAGGGTGACCTGGTGGTGCGGGGGGCTGAGAGAGGGCTCCCCCCCCCGATCCTGCCCCTGTGCGGCGGCGGCGGCGGCGGAAAGCCACACAAGACCGGGGGGGGGCGTCGGGGCCCGGGCGGGGGGAGATTTTGACCGACTGGATGGCCGTTTCACTCCTCGCGCCCTATTTGGTTGTTGATGGCAAGGGGGAAAGCCGTGCGCCTGGCTCCAGGAGGGTCTGCCTCGCTCTCTCTGTGGATGTGATGGCGGGAAAAGTGGAGAAGAGAATGTGCAGTCTTGCTAGACTCGAGGGCTGCAACAAGCTCGTCCAGTCTCCACTTGGTCTTTGAAACAACTGGCCGCAAGATTGCCCCGCAGCCATTAAGAAGGTTGAGGTTGATGGCCTTTACCACTGTAGGTAGTTCTCTCTCTGGCTTTTCTTGCATACATTTGTTTTCTTCCCTTTCTACCACCAATGCCTCCACTTTGGCCTGTTTTCTCCCTGGGGACATAGGGAGTGCTTTAGTTTCAGTTTTTGCTGCTTCTTTTTTTTACCTTCCCAAGAAAATCGCCTACCTTTTTAGAAGTTAGGATGTGTGATGTGGCATAAATAATGAATTGCCTTGTAGAAAAGGAATATATTTCTTATGTATAAATCATAAATCTTGTGCTATGGTGGCAGATTTAGACAATTTGTTAGGTAGAATGTGTAATAGGGTTGTTTTTTTTAAAATTTTAAAATGGGATGGCTGGGGGGGTAAGAATTCCCATCTGTAAAATCCATTAAAATGCTAAATTACAAAAGGATTTATTGTAATGACTAACTTTAAAATTCATTCCTCTCTCTTTTGAGAAGTCCTTTGTGTGGCTTACATTTTATCTGTAATAATTTATTGTTTTTGTTTGTTTTGGGGTGCTTTTCTTTTTGTTTTGTGTTTTGGCATCCCAGCTTTCCTGCTATTTCACAACAGCCCTTGTAAGGGTGAGAGATACTGGCCCTTGGTCATTAGTGAACATCACAGCTGAACAGGGATTTTTTAGTGTTCCTTCCTGGCCAAAATCAGAACCTCTGTGCTATATGGTACTCCATTATTATAATATGTGCAATAATATTGAATAAGATAAAACACAGTTGAAAGCCATTTTAAACATCAAAGTGGCTTCATGCCAGCTTTTCTCCTCTTCTTCCTCACTCTCCCCTCCCCCAAATCTCCCAAAAGCAAAAGGAAGCTTTTGTCATATGTAACACACTTGAGTGGTAGTGATACAATGTTTTGATAGTGAACCAGCCTTCTTAAGGCTACAAAATGGTAATTCTGCAATTACGCGGGCGTAAACACAGTTGAACATGTTGGGACTTCACTCTGAGTAGACATGGACAGAGTTGTGTATAGTACCAATGCCAGATTAAATGCTTCATTCTTAAAGAAAATGAAGCAGTACCTAGCACCCTACTGATGCTTTATAGCATGCTTGCAAAAGAGTCCACAAGAGTTAGTATCCCACAAAATTTCTGTTTGCTTCCTTGTACAAATATACTGCTGTAAGTTATTTTTCTCCCCAGCCTGGAAGGAAAAAAAAGGACCAGTTGTTTTCCCAATACAGTATATCTAAATCTCCTTATGATTTTTCTGAAGTCTTTCAGAAATTGTGTCTTTCAGATAGCTTGTCCGCCAAAGCCAGCATGATGTAGTGGTTTGTAACTCTGGAGACCAGGGTTCAAATCCCCACTCACCCATTGGTGACCTTAAGCAGGTCACACTCTCTCAGCCTCAGAGGGAGGTAAAGGCAAACACACTTCTGAACAAATCTTGCCAAGAAAACACTGTGATTCTCCTTAGGGTTGTCATAAGTTGGAAACAACAAACCTGCTGTAGCATGCAAATGATTACACAGTTGTAGAATTAATAGCACTGAAGCCTAAAATGAAAAACAGAGGTCATGCTTCTACTGGCTGTCTGCATTTCATTAGGAAAGCTCTGTTTGAATAGCCCCATCCTAGAAGCTGCAGTAAATTGCTTCCCTTTCCTTCCTCTGCAAAGCCTCCTGAGGAATCTATATTTCACCCCTGCTTGCCTGCTAATGAGGCTGCAGCTTAAATTGCTAACCATTGTCTGTAGCCATCCCTTTTCTGTATCTGTTGTTTCACTGAGCTGATTGTCTTGGCTTATACAGGTTTACACCAAAAGTTCTGGTTAGCATAGTACAAGGGCAAATTTGGGATGACCTCAAGAGTGGTCTTAGATTCCCATCCACCCAGATCGATTTTTGTACCTTCTGGGCTACCATTCTTGCCAGAAAAAGAGAGCAGGTGCAATGGAGAAAGGTTCAGTAATCCCCATGGATATAAAATCAATTGTTTCCCCCACAAACATATCTGACTATTTTCTTAATAGAGAGGCATAGCCACAAGGGTATATTTTGTGAAAATCAGTGATGGTCATTTCCCCTCATCACTTTGGGGTCTGAAATCTTGTGCTAATCTATATATTTGAGGAATTATTTTGCAAATCCTCCTTCTGTTTGGGACATTAATTCAGGAAATGTCTTGGCTCTCAAGCAATTTTTTCAAGTGTATTTGATTGGTTTATATGAGCTTCTGTGCTGAGGAATTTCTGGGAAAACCTCTGTATCTCTCCTGCACCATCAAGCTCATAAATCTTCCACTGAAAGACATAGAGTATAAGCACATTTTAAATGAAAGTATGGGGAACGTAGTTGGATTTTCCTACACTGATACACAAAGGTTGTAGATTTGCTGTCTTCATCCAGTGATAGAAAGTGGGGACACAATTCTATTAAAAACAAAAACTTAATCAGAGAGACATTATATTAGGCCACATATTCTTTGGTTATTTGTGCTTTAAAATTGGAGATTCCTTTTCTTATCTATATAGGGAAATGGCCTTGTTTCAAATGGCTATTGAATGTCTACAGCATTTTTCACCAGTCTGCCCACACTTTTTTTTATTTGTTTCTTTATTTCTTCAAGTTCTGGCCTGCCTTTCTCATGGTTAGGATGCAACCTGACTGAAAAGGTTTACGGTAAATAAAAAAAGTCAGTTCTATATATTAATGCAGATTAAATCAATTATACTTTTAAAACATCAGTTAAAACAATTTTAAAATAATGTACAATGAGCTATAATCAATAAACCATAAAATATTCTGTGTTTCCATAAAATAAAGTATTTATTATATGTTTTGTTAAGGAATGCTTACAATCTGGAAATTTTATATTGTTCTGTTTCTTTCAATAAAAAAATTAAACAACAAAAAAAAGCTTTAAAATAGTAAAAAGTCCAGCACATGTATTTAGAAATGTGTTGCTGGCTGAAACCCTGCCTGAATAGAAAAGTTTTTGCCTGTTGGTAGGCGGACAACAAGGAAGGGGTATAGCCTAATCTCCTTTGGAAGGGAAATCCTTAATCTGAGAGCAGCTACTGAGAAAGCCCTCTTTCATGTCTCCAGCAGGTGTAACTCTAAACATGGTGGGACAACGAGAAGGGCCTCTCTTCAAAACTTTGTTATTGTTGACTGCTGTCAAGTTGACTTTGACTTATGGTGACCCTATGAATGAGAGACCTCCAAGTCACCCTGTCATCAACAGCCCTGCTCAGGTCTTGCAGACTCAAGAGATGTGCTTCCTTGATTGAGTCCATCCATTGGGAATGTGGTTTTTATCTTTTCCTATTGCCTTCTATCTTACCAAGCATCATTGTCTTTTCTAGTTAGTCATGTCTTCTCATCATACGGCCAAAGTATGACAGTCTCCGTTTAGTTATCTTGGCTTCTAGGGAGAGTTCAGGCTTGATTTGCTGCTGTAGGACCCATTTTAGCAGCCCACGGTATCCACAGAACTCTTCTCCAGCACTACATTTCAAATGAGTTGATTTTCCTCCTATCAGCTTTCTTCATTGTTCAGCTTTAACAACTGTACATAGAAATGGGAAATATGATGGCATGGACAATCCTGACTTTAGTATTCAGGATTGAATCTTCAGGATTGTCTAGTTTCTTCATAATTGCCTTTCCCAGTTGTGGTCTTTTGATTTCTTCACTGCAGCCTCCATTCTGATTAATGATTGAGCCAAGGTATGGAAAATCTTGAACTATTTACATCATCTCGTTTAAAGTTAGGTAAATTATCTGTGGTTGTTATTTTTGCTTTCTTAATGTTCAACTGTAAACCTGCCTTTACACTTTCTTCCTTGAATTTCTTCAGCAATTGTTCCAAGTTGTTGCTATTTTCTGCTAGTAGAGTGGTGTCATTTGCACAACTTAAATTGTTGGTGCTACTTCTCCAATTTTCATACCTCCTTCCTCTGAATTGAATCCTATTTTATGCATGATATTGTCCTATGCTCCAGTCAGCAAGTGTTCCATGAATCAGGTGGTTAGAATGCAAGAGCTGTCAGGTAGTTAATTCAGTCCAGGTCAGTCACAGGTTATCTAACAAGATGAAGGATGAAACAAGAGTTTCCTATTTTTCCATTTCAGTCACCTGTGATTAACCACAAGTTCTGTTTTGGTGTGTGGTCAATTTCCTCCTGGACTTCAGCATAGAATCTTTCCATTTCATATTCTTCTTCCTTTGTAGTTGGGGCATAAACTTGGATTAAGGTTATATTGATCGGTTTTCCTTCAAGTCTTATTTACATGATTCGGTCAGATTTTGCATTATATCCTTTCATTGCTTTTGCTACATCTCTACATCAACAGTTCAGCCTACTTTCGGTTTGGGTCTAGTTGTGTCATTAGCCACAATGCTACTCATATTTATCTTCTGCTGTACCTCAGTAGCTCTTTGAGTGCCATCTGACCTGGAACTTTCATCTTCTCGACTATCTCTTGTTTCATTTTGTATTGTCTCATCATAGTGTTTTCATGGTAAAAGACATTCAAAAGGGGTTTCATCATGCTTCCTTTTGCATAGTACTAACAAGTGTTAGGTATGGTGCCACTACCATTTTCTCTGAGAGAACTTGTGCTAGCGTCACCACCACCACCTCACTACTGCTGCTGCCCAGTAGCTGTTTGGCACATTTTGTGTGGTTCCTGAGCTGCCTGACATGGGAGACCCTACCAGTAGCACTGCTGCATAGCCTCTTTGCCTCACAAAAGCACACAATCAAACCACCATGGAAAGGTAGTGCCATTGGTGGGCATCTCAAAACTGGAACATGCTTATATGGAAAAATGGGATATTTCAGATAGCCTGGGCTCAAGTTGTGTAGGGCATAGCCAGCACTTTGAGTTGTGTCTGGAAAATGGACTAGTTAGTAGCCAGAGAATCTTTTGTAACAAGGGAATTGTATGTTTCCTGCAATTAGCACCTATCAACAGTCTGGCTGCCGTATTTTGGACAAGCTTTCATTTCTGAGCATTATTCAAAGGTAGCCTCACACTGAGCATGTTACAGTAATGAAGCAGAATATAAATGAGGCAAGTGTTACTGTAGCCAAGTTAGACATCTCCAAGAATGAACACAGCCGACACACTAGCTTTAAGAGTGGAAACGTACACCTGTCAACCAACAAAACAGAATATGGGAGTACACTAAAACTGCAGACTTGCCTTTTTAGGGGGAATGTGACCTCATGTAGAAGAGATTGTATGCCTAGTCCTTGATCTTCCTTTCTATTGACAAAGAGCACCTCTGTCTTTTCTGGATTAAGGTTCAGGGTTTTTTTTATTATTATTATTCATTTATATCCTGCCTTTCTCCCAATAATGGGGCTCAAGGCAGCTAACAACATATTTAAAACAGTACTGTACAAATAAAAAAACAATACAAAATATGAAAGTATAAATATGATTTTTAAAACAATGAAACAATTCATTTTAGTTAGTTTTCAGCCACAAGGCTATCAGAGCAGCTTACAAATTGTTTTTAAGCAATAGCAATTTACACATCTACACTGCAAGAAGCGGCTTCCAATGTGTGTTAGCTTATTGCCCCCACAAGCCGGCTACTCATTTTACCGACCTACAAAAGGATGGAAGGCTGAGTGAACCTTGGAGCCCTCTGGAATCGAACTTGCAACATGGTGACTTGTAGTACTGGCATTTAACCACTGTGCCATCAGGTTAAACATTAAACATTAAAAACATTTTTTTTAATCATTAAAAGACTATATGCAAACCTTAGAAACAGCACCACACAGCATTAAAAGCTCAATCCTATTCAGTTTGTAAAAGCCTGATGGCACAAACATGTTTTGACCTGCTGACAGAAGGAGAGCAAGGACAGGGCCATCCTGGCTTCTCTGGGGAGGGGGGTTCCAAAGTCTGGGGGATGCCACAGAGAAGGCCCCCCCTCCTTTGTTCTCACCAAACAAGACTGAGAAGGTGGTGGTACATAGAGAAGGGCCTCTCCAGAAGATCTTAGAGCTCTAATGGTCTCATAAGGGGAGATATGGTCCTTCAAATAACTTGGACCCAAGCTGTATATATGTCAAAACCAGTTTGTATGTCAAGCTGTTTATATGTCAAAACCAGCACTTTGAATTGCGCCCGGAAACAGACCGGCAGCCAATGGAGCTGTTGCAACAAGGGAGTTGTGTGCTCCCTGCAGCCAGCCCCAGTTAACAACCTGGCTACATCTGTTTGAGCCAAGTGAAGTTTCTGAGCACCTCACAAAGGCAGCCTCATGTAGAGCACATTCCAGTAATCCAAACAGGATTATTCACCCTCATCTTATCCATTACTGACACCAGACATTGGTTGAGAACTACAGCAGCCTTTTTAGATTTAGATGGAAAGAAGAAATAGAGCTGGGTGTCATTGGCATAGTGGTGGCACTAAGCCCTCTCTGGGAAGCCTCTGCCAGAGATTTGATGCCTCCTGTTACATAACTGGTCTAATCTGTTATCTGCACCAGTACTGTGGTGGCTGTTTGGGGGAATGATAGCAACTGTAAATGAACACATCTGGAGAGCTTTGGGAAGGCTTTCACAAATGTTAGGGTTTCGGGAGCAATAGTAATAGCACTTACATTTCTATACCACTTTATAGCGCTAAGCACTCTCTAAGTGTTTTACAATGTGTTAGCTAATTGCCCCTAACAAGCTGGTTACCTACGGAAGGATGGAAGGCTGAATAAACCTGAAGCTCTGCAGGATTGAACTCACAACATTGTGGCTGCAGTACCAGCATTTAACCACTGCGCCACTAGGGAGAAGAGCTTTCACAGTAGACATGCTTAGTACAGGTCTGTGGGCTGGTACAGTTACTTGATGGTGAGAGGTGTGGGTTTGGCATGTGCTTCATAAATTCTTTCCCTAGTTCAAAACTAAATTCTGGCATTCAGAACAGGTTCCTGCTCAGAAACACCTTGGGCTGAATGCTGAAGATCGTTTAATCCAGCCTTTCTCAGCATTTTTTTCCTGGAGGAACCCTTGAAATAATTTTCAGGTCTCAGGGAACCCCTGCATAAACATTATTCTATATCTCTCTGGCTTTTCTTCGCAAATGAAGATTCAGGAAGGACTCATCCCACGCTTTCTGCAAGCGCACTGATGACTAAAAAGGCCAATCCAAGATAGACAAGTCCGGTTGCAGAAAGCACAGCAGAAGGTTTCCTTGGGTGATGTTTCCAGGTTGTGATTTTTTCTGCGTTGTTGTTTCTCTTCAAGACTTGTTCGGTGTGAATTCTCAAATAAGGCTGCAGCATTGTGGATAGTGCGTCTCCATGCCACCATGTGAGGCCAGGGCGGACTATTGTTGGTGATCAATTTGGCCGAGCCTGAGATGATGTTTCAGGGAGTCCTTGTATTGCTTTTTTGGAGCGCCCCTCTTACGCTGACCCATGGTGAGTTCACCATATAGTACTATTTTTGGGAGGCGATGGTCCTCCATCCTAGAAACGTGCCCTGCCCAGTGCAGCTGTGTTCTCAATATCATGGCCTCAATGCTGGTGATCCCTGCTTGCCCAAGGACAGCAACTTTCATCATATAGTCAGTCCAGTGTATATTTAGGATTGTGCGTATACAGCGCTGATGAAAGCGTTCGAGGAGTCGTAAGTGTTGGCAATAGGTGACCCATGTTTCAGACCCGTAAAGGAGAATAGACAGTACAATGGCTCTATACACACTGATTTTTGTGCTTCGCCTCAGGTGTTTGTTACTCCAGACTCTTTTGTAAAGTCTTCCAAATGTGCTATATGCCTTTGCTAATCTGTGATCAATCTATATACAGCTATTGCTTTCCCCCCACAATCACAATCTCTTGAGGAACCCCTAGCAACCTCTTGGGGAAACCTAGTGTTCCAGGGAACCCTGGTTGAGAAACACTGAAATCTAATCCCACATTCTGAGCAAGGCAACTGAGATGATTCAGATACCAGACAACCATCTTCAGACAGCACCAAACCTGTGATGCCAATTTGTTACACTTGCACAGTATTCCTACTTGCTGTTGCATAAATCAGGATTGATTGTCTAGCTGCTGGTTCAAATCAAGCAAGGCAGCAGAGTAAGGTACAAGACAGCAGTTTATTTCTGCAGCAGAAAGCTAGTTTTATACACTTTTTTCTCTATAATCATGTATCCACATAATTTTGAAATCAATCGAACAACACACTAGCATGTATGTCAACATCTAATCTCCTGTCTCCAGAACTACCCTTCTGTACTGAAATGTACTCACTTCAAACATTCATTTGATTCTTTGCTTTCTTATCACTCTCATATCATGCAAATGAGTTGACACAGTCTCTTAATGGTTGGGGAAACAGGGTCTGAGGATGTTGTAAAAGTTAGAAATTTGCAATTTAGAGGGGATGCCATCTCATTTGGTCATAGTCATATATAAATTTGGTTAAGAGTTGCAAAAAAGCTTGAGGGTGTGTATAAGCCTATGTGTATAGCTGTATAGCCCTTAAAAACAGAATTCTAATTTTTGAACACTTGCAATTCCATTGTGTTGTTTTGCTAGGCTCAGAGGACTACAGATGATGATATGGAGCCAGAATTGACTTATTTTTCTTGTCTGTCCTCATGTTGACCTCTGTTTAGAATAGGCATGGTGGATATTTTACCCTCCAGATAGTGCTGGACTGAAACTCATCCTTTCTGAACATTGGGTATGCTTGCTAGAGCTTTTGGGAATTGCAGTCCTGCACTCATTTCCCATCTTAAGAAATTCTAGGTTCCTACAATTGAGAGGCACATGTCTTCTGGCCAGCCACCCAAAGGGAAGGTATTTTTACCATACATCAAAGGAGTCACAGACAGAATAGGGAAACTGATGAGGAAACACAACCTCCAAACAATCTATAGACCATCCAGAAAAATCCAAGAAATGCTATGCTCAGCGAAGGACAAAAGAGACCCTCTCACAGCTCCAGGAGTTTACCGCATACCATGCAGCGGTGGACAAGTTTACACAGGGACCACTAAACACAGTGTGCAAACACGAATCAAGGAACATGAGAGACACTGCAGACTGGGCCAGCCAGAAAAATCAGCCTAACAAGCCTTGCATTTCTATACCCAGAAACTAACCATTCAATTACACAAGTTTATATATCCTCCCCAACAGGGGTTCACAGGATATAAACTCCACACACACTCCTACCCAACCATTCTCTGAAGATGCCAGCCACAGATGCAAGTGAAACGTCAGAAAGAAACTATTCCAGAACACGGCCTCAAAGCCTGGGAAAAAACCAAGGAAAATCTATGGATGCCAGCCGTGAAAGCTTTCAACTTCACAATATATACCAGATGGTTAGAAAAGAGCTAAAAAGTAACCATACCAAAATCTGTGGGAGATCCTCAGTCTGTAGCAACATGTAGACTAATAGCATTACTGTACTTAATTGCAACCAAAAATTATTAACTTCAGCCACTGCTCAGAGATTAACTAAATTTATAATAGCATGTATCCATCCAGATCATACTGGTTTTATGCCAGGCAAAACCTTAGCAGATGCAGTAACTAGAGTACTAAATATAATACATGTCCGTAAACTGCACAGCAACTCAGTTGTAGTAATATCATTAGATGCTTTAAAAGCATTTGGGACATACTTACAGGATTTGCTTTTCTCAAGAAAAAAAAGATGAACACGGGGGACAAATTTGTTTCAATTATAAATATAATATATGAAAACTAAAAAATGAATGCAGTTAATGAAAATGGAATAGACTCCCAAACTTTCCCACTGTTTAGAGGAGCATGGCAAGGCTGCCCAAGCTCATGCACACTCTTTGTGCTAGCAAGAGTCATTTAGTAATATGAGGGACTCCACAAGTAAGAGGCATAAAAATAAAAGAACCAAACATTTAAACTTTTTGCTGATGATATCTTGCTATTTGCTTAAGACCCAATTAAAAACAATGGTTGTTTCCAGAAGACTCCAAACAACTTTCAGGTGTTTTACTTGACTTAAAATAAGCTATAAAAAGTCAAAAATATTAACTATAAACATAACACAAGAAAATCAATTTAAAATAAAAATTCTATTAAGTTTATCACTTAATTTCTCTTGTTTCCAGGATATATGTATTCTTGTAACTAAAAACTTCTTATGTTCTGTCATGTTCCTTGATTCGTGTTTGCACACTGCATTTAGTAGTCCCTATATAAACAAAGTTTGGCTACCTGTCCTGAAAAACACCAAAATCAAAACTCAACACATGCAAATGAACTCCACCCAGGGACAGGGTGATTTCCAGCAGACAATGAACCATTAGCCAGACACTAATCCTCCTTGTATATCCTCCCACCCTAGGAACTAGACATTCAAATATACAAATTTACATATCCTCTCCAACAGGGACTCACAGTATATAAATCCCACACACCCTTACCCCACCATTCTCTGAAGATGCCAGTGGAAGATGCCATTCTCTGACAGATGCAAGCGAAATGTCAGGAATAAACTCTTCCAGAATAAACTCTCACAGCCCGGAAAAAAACCATGAAAAAAACTTCAAAGGGTTTCCTTAGGCAAGGAATACTCAGAAGTAGTTTTGCCAGTTCCTTCATCTAAAGTACAGCCTACAGGACCTAATATTTGTTGGCAGTCTCCCATCCAAGTACTAATGAGGGCTGACCCTGCTTAGCTTCCAAGGTCAAATGGGATCTGGTGTCTCCCTGAGTCCTCCCCACACCTAGTTAAAAAACGCACAGACATCTGAGTTCCCCTGAGCATGCTTCTGTGGCTAGATGATTCAGTTTTGGCTCAGTAACTGTTGGTACTCATCAATGAAATTTGGAAATAGAAAGGATTAGTACATGTGGAGACCCACAATAATGTAGTGAAAAGAACAAACAGGACAGCTTCTAATACAGTGTAAACTGGCACAGGTTTTTTTTTTTTTTGGTTTAGATTAAACTTCCTATGAAGTTAAGTTTATCATGTGTCTTCTTTTAAATTAATGTGTGTCAGATCTTGAATAGTGAGCAACAACTCTCTCATTATAAACAGAAATGGGACGGGCTTCCGGTTGAGAGCGGGAGGCGCCGGGTGCTAGGCACGGAGCTCTGTGTGGACCAGCGCTGGCGGAGGACGATTGTGGTGGGAGTAAGTACCCCCAAGCCCAATTTGGGGGCCCAGGCTCTGGGAAGAGCTTGGGGCGAGGCAGCCCAAAGAGGTGCATGTTTGGCCCTGAACGGAGAGAAATGGAGGTTCCTTGTCTGAGCGGAGCAAGACACCCACACAGGGTATTCCCCCCACTGCAGGAGCAGTCCTAGGACAATAGCCTAACCGCGCAACCTAAAGAGAAACTTTAACACACTAAATGAAAAAAGCTGGATGAAGAGTGCAGGAGTTACAAATAAAAACAAGAAGAGATACGGGTCCTCTTTATAGCTGAAGTCTCAAACGGGAGAGAAGGAAAGAAAGAGGCAGAGAGGGAGAGAAAGAGGAAAGGGGAGAAACGGAGAAGCGGGGAGTGAAGATTTGCTACAGTATAACAAAACAAAGGGACTTTAAACAAGAGTACTTTGAGTTTTTGGGACTTGAGTCAAGCGGAGAAAGCAAGTAAAGAAGAGAATTAGTTATTGGCAGATTTGAAGTTTTTTTTTTTTTTTGTGGATGTTAAAAGAGGTACCCGAACAAATTTGGTTAGAGTCAATTTTGAACTTTTTGTTTTTTCTCTCGGAGTCGCAGGTGCTCCACAGAATTAAAGGAGTGTAACAGAAAAAAGAGGAATTGGGAAACCTCCAGACTTAACACCCTTAAAAGACTTGAACTATTTATCTTGAATTACTACATTTAAAAGTAGACTGAAAATTAACCCGTAACTGGCAATCAAGAATAGTTTGGGAGACATTTGGAGGCTGAACCAAGACATGGACATTGGAACCTGCTACAGCTGAGGGGCGAGAGAAGCTTGATTAAGCGGGTGTGCATTAGGGGTGCGAAGGGGGAAAGAAACAGGGGGTAAATTGCAACACTAATGGAATAATAGGAGAAAGAAGGAAGGAAGGAAAAGGAAAAAAAGGGAGGGAGAGGGAGAGAAAGGCTAAAAGTGAAAAGAGAGCAGACACATAATAACTACACTGTAAAATACAGTGGAAAATAAAGCAAAGCAAAGAAGTTCGCTGCTGTAATAGGGTAAAGAGGAGTTATAAGAGGATACGGGAAGAAATATAGGAGAAAGGGAGCAAACTTTAAATGAATTGATAGTATATACACTATAATTGGAGATCAGAAAGCTCATATTAATATACTGAGTGTTACAATTTATTTTCTTCCTTTCTCTCTCTCCCTTGTTTAACTGTTTAATTGTTTGGTATCAATGCATTGAGATATATTACATGATTTTATGTTGGGGAAGATACGATATCATAAATACATTTGCACTATAATATAACCATATCATATAATCACAGTATAATTGTATTGTATAATTGTATTGTATTGTACTTTAATAGACTGGGTTGCTTTAAAGGGTGACAGAAAGAGTAATATATGTAAAGAATATATAAAGAACATAAATATTGCAAGTAAGGGGGAATCATAATAAATAAACATTACCAAATAAACAAACAAACAAACAAACAAAAGGAAAAGGGAAAAGGGGAAAAAAGATAGATAAAAAGCGGAAAGTTTAAAAAAAAGCATATAGATTTAGAGAAAAAGGAAAGAACAAACATGGCTTATAGCACGAGAAAGGTAATGGCAACCCAACAGGCACAAACAACCACAGCCAGAAGAGGTTCTTTAGAAACTCAAAAAATCCCAGAAATACACGGCTTGATCTTGGAAGAACTTAGAACGGAACTGAGGAACTTCAAACAGGAAATAAGGAGTGAATTGAAAGACATAAGGAAAGAGATCAAACAGGATTATAGAAAAGAAGCAGAAATATTGGGGGAAAAGATAGATAAGATAAAGATTTGGAATGAATGAAATCAGAAATAGATAACTTAAAAGAAAAAATTAAGACAACAGATGAAATCACCAATAGCATTAAGGAACAACAAGAAAAGGGAGAGGTACTAACTTTGAATCAGGAATTAAAGTATAGAGAAAAATGTCTAAAACTCAGAGGCTTATCAGAAAAATTTGATGAAAACTTATATGAAAGGGTAATTCCAGCTTTAGCAGATTTTGCAGATCTACCAGATGATTATGTAGAGGAGGAGACAGAAAAGATTTTCAGAATTAATTCAAAGATATCAAAGGAGAGGAAGTTACCTAGAGATATAGTAATCTCATTCAACAAATTGAAAATCAGAGATAAGATATTACAAAGAAGCTACGAAGAAAGTTTGAAAATAGAAGAAGAGGAAATAAAAATATTCAAGGATATTCCTATACCTATACTGAAGAAAAGACAAGGATATAAAGTAATCACTGAACTTCTAATGAAAAATGGGATTAACTATAAATGGGAGAGGATAGAAGGGATTTCATTCACTTACAAAAAGAAGAGACACAAAATAGATTCAATTGATAAAGCCAGAGAATTTTGTAAAAGATTTGAAAAAGAGAAACCCAAGAGGGAGTGGGAAGAAAAAGAAGAGGATAAGGAAAGAGAAAAGGGTGAAGAAGAAAGAATTATAAGGGAAAAAAAGGAGATCAAAAAAGATGAAAGGGCACGAAAGATTCATAGACAAAAAGAAGGGGAAGAAAAAGAAGAGGTAGAATCATAGAATCTTAGAATCATAGAATTGCAGAGTTGGAAGAGACCACGAGGGCCATCCAGTCCAACCCCCCTGCCACGCAGGAAATCACAATCAAAGCATCCCCGACAGATGGCCATCCAGCCTCTGTTTAAAGACCTCCAAGGAAGGAGACCCCACCACGCTCCGAGGGAGTGTGTTCCACTGCCGAACAGCTCTTACCTCAACAGCTCATGTTGAGGTGGAATCTCTGTTCCTGGAGCTTGCACCCATTGCTCCGTGTTCCAGTCTCTGGAGCAGCAGAAAACAAGCCTGCTCCATCCTCAGCGTGACATCCCTTCAAATACTTAAACAGGGCTATCATATCGCCTCTTAACCGTCTTTTTTCCAGGCTAAACATACCCAGCTCCCTAAGTCTCTCCTCATAAGGCATCGTTTCCAGACCTTTCACCATTTCAGTTGCCCTTCTCTGGACACGCTCCAATTTGTCAATATCCTTTCTGAATTGTGGTGCCCAGAACTGGACACAGTATTCTAAGTGAGGTCTGACCAAGGCAGAATAGAGTGGCACTATTACTTCCCTTGATCTAGAGATCAAGGTAGAAGAATACCTAGAATGAGAGCGGGAACTAACGGAACCAGAAGAAGAGATTCAACGGGATAAGGAGAGAGAACAAGAAGAGGAAGAAGAACTAGAAAGAAATATAATACTATCAGAAAATGACATGTGACGTTATCTCCTGGAATGTGAAAGGACTAAACTCTGTATATAAAAGAAAACAAGTATTTCATTACTTAGGAAAACTAAGAAATGATATTGTGTGCTTACAAGAGACCAAAATAAGACAGAGCAAGGTGAGATTCTTGAAAAATAGGAAATTAGGACAACTATTCTACTCAGCACATGAAAAAAAAAGAAGAAGAGAGGAATAGCTTTGTATATAAACGCAAAATATAATACTAAAGAACTATTTAAAGATAAAGAAGGTCAGATAATAGGAGTGGAGGTGAATTTACAAAATCTGAAAGCAATAATAGTCGGGATTTATGCACCAAATCAGCAACAAGATAAGTTTTACAAAAACTTGAAGGATTTAATAGGAGAATATGAGAAAGAAAACCTGATTATTCTGGGTGACTTTAATGGAGTGTTGAATGTAGCAAATGGTAGATCAGGAAAGGGAAAAAGAAAAGGACAGGGGAAAGTTCCAAGAAGCTTCTTTAACATGATGGAGGAACTTGTCATAGAAGATGTTTGGACTGCAAAATATAGAAACAAAGCAGGATATACATTCTATTCGGAAAGATTCAAATCTATGTCTCGGATAGACATGTGCTTGGTGTCCAAGAATCTATTGACTCAAATTGAAGATATGGAGATTCTTACAAAAATAACATCTGATCATAACCCAATCAAGGTTTCTTTGAAAACAAGGAAGAGAGTCTTTAATTGGAGGTTAAATGAAAACTTACTGAAAGAAGAAGACTATGTAAAGGAGCTAAAAAAAGAGGTGAAACAATACTTTCTAGAAAATGATACAGGAGAGTGCCAGACTAGGACTGTCTGGGATGTAGGGAAGGCAGTGTTTAGAGGCTTATTAATTAAAAGAGGAAATGAAAAGAAAAAACAGTACTCAGAAAGGTCCCACTACTTAAATAATGAGTTAAGGAAAAAAGAAGAAGAACTTAGGGGAAACCCACATAACGTAAAGGTAACATGTCAGATAAAACTGAATCAAACACAGATAAATTTGGAAAATATGTCATATATAGAAAGAAACTTAAAGAGGATGAGACAAATAAACTTTGAATTTGCGAATAAAATGGGTAAATGGATGTCTTTCAGGTTGAAAAAAGAAACTGAAAGGAAACAAATCACAGAAATTAAGAAAAAAGAGAAGATAATAACCGGATCAGAAGAAATAAAACAACTATTTAAAGATTTCTATGTAAATTTATATAATAAAAATGAAACAAAAGAATCTCTTACAGTGAAAACCAAAGAATTTTTAGACAAACAAACATTCTCAAAAGTCAACCCAGAACAAGTGAAAACATTGGACGCCCCAATCTCCATGCAGGAAATCACATCAGCCATTAAAGGACTAAAGATGAATAAAACACCAGGTCCAGACAGTTATACTGCCCTATTCTATAAAAAATTGGAAGACGAATTAAGCACGCCCTTCTATCATACTTTTAATGATATTGACAAAAATGGAATTCCCAAATCATGGATGAAC
This sequence comes from Gambelia wislizenii, assembly GCA_030847615.1. Classification (NCBI taxonomy): domain Eukaryota; kingdom Metazoa; phylum Chordata; class Lepidosauria; order Squamata; family Crotaphytidae; genus Gambelia; species Gambelia wislizenii. The sequence continues at coordinate 346,361,167 of JAUMIR010000001.1, forward strand.
GCAAACATAACAATAATACCAAAAGAAGGGAAAGACAAATTAGAAATAGCAAATTATCGACCCATCTCTCTGCTTAATCTAGATTACAAGATGTATACAACAATCTTGGCAGAGAGACTAAAAAGGGTTTTGAAGGAAATAATTCATGAAGATCAAAAAGGATTTCTGCCGGAAAGACAACTTAGAACATGAGATTTATACTGGATTTGATAGAGTATTTTGAAGTACATAACGAAAAAAAAAATGGGCCTGATGTTCGTCGACGCGGAAAAAGCGTTTGACAACGTTAATTGGGATTTCATGATGGAAGTACTAGAGAGGATGGATATGGGCGAGAAATTTAGGAAAAGGATCCAATGGCTATACAAGGAACAAACTGCTCAGCTTATTATCAATGGTGAAAAAACCGAGAGCTTCAACATCAGAAAATGGACAAGACAAGGCTGTCCCTTGTCACCATTATTATTTATAATAGTGCTGGAAGTTTTTAATAATAACATAAGAACAAACGAGAAAATACCAGGGGTAAAGATAAGAAGGCATGTGTACAAATTGAAAGCTTTCGCAGATGATTTGGTTATCATCATGGAAAACCCAACAAATCAAATAACAGAAATTTTGGAATTAATATCACAATTTGGGGAGCTGGCGGGGTTTAAATTAAACAAGGAAAAAAACAATGATTCTGACAAAGAATATGACCAAAACGGAAGAACAGGAGTTGGAATATAAATCGGGGTGCCAAATAAAGAATAAAATCAGATATTTAGGTATATGGGTATCAAAAAGAAATGGGGATTTATTTGACAATAACTATGGTAAAGCATGGAGAGAAATCAAAAAAGATATGGAAAATTGGAGTAGATTAGGTTTGTCATTTTTAGGAAAGATAGTGGCACTAAAAATGGTAATCCTACCAAAATTACTTTTCTTCTTTCAAAACCTTCCAATAATAAATAGTGATAAGATCTTCGAAAACTGGGAAAAGGATATGAAACAATTTATATGGGAAAAGAAAAAACCAAGAATCAAATGGCATTATCTGATAGATAAGAAGGAAAGAGGGGGATGCGGTTTACCAGACATTAGAACTTATTATGAAGCGGCGGCATTAATATGGCTGAAAGATTGGATTAACCTAGATAACGAAGGGATATTGAATGTAGAAGGACACGATGCAAGGTATGGATGGCATGCTTATTTGATATACAATAAAAAAAAAGTAAATAAGGACTTTTAAAATCACTGTATAAGGAGAGGCCTCCTAAAAATATGGAAAAGGATCAAAGATAGATTCTATTATAAAATCCCAATCTGGACTTCTCCACAAGAAGCATTTATGTCAAGGGGGAAGAATACAAAAGTATGGTTAAGATATACAGACATAGCAGAAGAGAGAGAAGACATAGGTAAAAATCTAAAATTAAAATCTAAAGAACAATTACAAATACATTACAACATTAATTGGTTTACATATTATCAATTGAATGAAAGATTTAAAGAGGACGTAAATAAGGAGGGGATACAATCAGAAGGGAATGAACTAGATAAATTACTCCGAGATTCAAGGAAGAAAAAACAGATTTCAAAACTGTATGAATTGTTACTTACTAGGAAATTAAAGTTGGATAATGTAAAGGATTACATGGGGAAATTGGCAAAGGATATAGGTCATAATATACCATTAGAAGACTGGGAAACAGCCAGGAAAAGATCTATGTCCTTTACTGCATGTCAGAAGTTAAAAGAAAATTATATAAAAATCTCCCAAAGGTGGTATTATACCCCGGGGAGATTAAATAAGATCAATAATAAGTTAAATACTATGTGTTGGAAATGTGGGAAAGCGTATGGTTCGCTAATCCACATGTGGTGGAATTGCAAGAGAATTAAGAAATTCTGGGAAGAAGTACATGGTAACATAAAACTGATTTTGAAAGTAAATTTAGAATTTAACCCCGAACTGTACTTGCTAAATGTAGTAAAAGGTTTAAAAGGAAATGAAGAGAAATCATATTGGAAGATGATCTTATATATGATAACATCCGCAAGATTGGTGCTGGCTGGGAAATGGAAAATGAAAGAAATACCGACAGTGGAAGAATGGAGAGATAAGCTGTTAGACATGATAGAGATGGATGAAATGACTAATAGATTGAGAAATAAGGATAATGGATATACGAAGAAGAAATGGTCTGCACTAATCAAATTTTGGACAGATACAAGGGAGGTATATCAAAATATATGAAATCAACATAGTGGAAAAAACAGGTGTTGAGATTGGTGTTATGATAGGTTAATGTATGAATTACTTGTTAAGAATATATATGCATTATTGAAGGTAAAGAATAGTAAGATATGAGTATGCAATATTGTAATTAATCATAGCAGCAGCTGTAAGTTGGGAACTACAGGTAGTATAACTAGAGATGAAAGGATATTAAGATGGAGTACAATTCAACAAGAAATTGGGAGAAGAGATGTAAATACAGGTCAATAAAAAAATAACAACATAAATATGAGGAGCGAGAAACAAAGAAGAAGACAAGAAGAGAAAGTTGACTCTAAGATAGTTAAAGGAAGTCTTATCATAAGCGGAGAAGAAGAAAGAAAATCTCATCTACAAGGATGGTAGTTAATTGTGCAATGATGTAATATGTTACCATTTATCTTTTTTCTATGAATATTGTAAATACTGATCGTTTATATTTTAAATTAAGATTACATTAAGCTAAGAGTGCAGGAATGCACTAATGTACTAAATAAAAGCAAAATAAAAATAAATAAATAAACAGAAATGGTTCCATTCTGTGTGTTCTACTCAGGACAAGTTCATTGCTGCTACAATCAGAAGGTGTGTTTTCACCAGCTGATGTGTTTCTTCAGTGTAAAATGGTGCTTTGACAGGGGGTAGGTTCAGGAGTTACAATACATGATCAAAATAACTGGTGGCAATGCTTTGTAACAGTGGGGAGGGATGCAGGGAAGGGCCAGAACCTTGTTCCCCAAAATGCAACAGAGTATTCAAAAAGTGATTCCTGTAGTTAGGCATTATCTATCACAAGCCCACTGGAAGGAATGGCTAAGAGATTCAGTGAAGAAAGTTTAGAAGCATCTATAAATGGAAAGATTAAATGGGTTTGTAAATTTAAATGGATTGGTTAAAGCACATTACATCTCCATGTGGACATGAATTATTTGGATTAAGATTGTTTCTTTCTAATTCTACCTAATTCAATTAAGAATGGAATACTGTACATTGAAATTGAGCAAGATTAAAATGTCTTGTCTGCAAAGTAGCTTAATCTACTTTATCAGATTTAAACAAGCCAGTCTCTTGCTTGGTATTAAAGGAAGCCCTGAATCCCTTGGCATAATAATTTAGAAACAATAATTATGTTTGTGGCAATCAGGGTTCTCAACCACATATTTGTATTACCAAATATCTCACACACACAGCTTTGTGATTTTCAAAGTCCACAAAACACAACCCAAGGTTTCAGTTTCTTAAATTATGGTGTCATCACCAACCTTTACCTTTTATGTAACAGGCCTACAGATGTTCTGCAGAGACTAATAGCTCATGATTTAAAGAGTCTTTGGACAGTTGTAGATGCAGCCATTTGGATCTGAAGGTAAAAACTTCTGTAAAGAAAGCGGTTTTCTTTTCTAAAAAGTAGTGATAAAGTCTTTAGGACCAAAACCAAAGAAAGCATAAAATGCATTTTCTGAAAGCCTTGTCTCATGTACTCATCAATTGAATCTCAGATGGCAAAAGGACATGGAGCATGTTCTCTGAGGCTGAGTGAAGTGTATGTGAAATAGACACAGTTCCCCACCCGTTTCTCTTTAGACTGAGGGATTGAGGGTCCTATGCCATTTGTCAGATAATCTGTATTTGTTTGGAGGGCCCTCTGGTCTCCTTCTGGTTGCCTGGGCTCCCAGCTTGTGAACAACAGTATAGTCCAAACAGGCAGAGTTAGCATTCTAAAGTACTGTATTGGAATCTCAGGATATTAGGGAAAGAGCAATCTCTTTCTAAATTTTTTAGGCTATTTTGTTAAACACACATTACACATATATATATTCCCCCCGAGGAGGAAAATAGACACTTCATTGACTAAGCACATTACTTGTCAGTTGACTTTACATCACATAATCAGTGCTTTCTACCTAGCAGCCATCTCTGCATAACATAAAGAGGAGCTTAAACATACTGTATGTGGATGAACATAACAGGCATCCATGGGAGATAATTTCCCTGAGTATTGCTATTTTATTTTATTTATTTAGTTATTTATACCCCGCTTTTCAGCCACAAGGCTATCAGAGCGGCTTACAAATTGTTTTAAGCAATAGCTATTTACACATCTAACTGCATTAAACAGCTTCCAATGTGTGTTAGCTAATTGCCCCCACAAGCTGGGTACTCATTTTACCGACCTACGAAAGGATGGAAGGCTGAGTGAACCTTGGAGCCCGCTGGAATTGAACTTGCAACTTACAAGGTGGTGACTTGCAGTACTGGCATTTAACCACTGCGCCACCAGGGTTATACCACTGCTATACCTAGCAGCATCCATTTACACATACACACACACACACATCCATCCATCCATCATGGATATCAATTATATTCATTATGGACATATATATATTTACATAAGAACAGCATCATTATTATAGCCTATCTGAGAGCAGAGGTTCTGTCTTACCACTGTGGTTGGGGTAATTATTAGCCAGGCAGAGTGAAGCGATTATAAATAGCTATCTTGGCATGTGGGAGAATGACTCTCAGTCAGCCTGGCTTTTATATCTCTGGTTTTATAGTACCGTATCTCCAGCTTGTATTCATCCACTCAGAGGTTGATCTTTACTAGTTCCCACTAATATAAATAATTATTCTCATTATTCTAATTATATACATCCAATCTTCTCTAATATAATATTTGTCCTAACATCTGGCTTATCTAATTTATTATTTTTACTCAGAAAGTAACTACTCTTGGGCAGGTTACTCAGGTATGTGACCATCTCCTATTTTACCACAGCTTTCTAGCATAGCTTTGACACATCCTTATTAATATCATGTAGTTTAAGGGGATAGGAATACCATTTATGAATAGTATTAATATGTTGGAATAGTCACCTACCTCAGATACCTCAGATGCCAAGATTGACAAAGAGATCGATCACAGATTAGCAAAGGCATATAGCGCATTTGGAAGATGTTACAAAAGAGTCTGGAATAATAAACACCTGAGGCAAAGCACAAAAATCAGTGTGTATAGATCCATTGTACTGTCTATTCTCCTTTATGGGTCTGAAACATGGGTCACCTATCGCCACCACTTATGACTCCTTGAACGCTTTCATCAGCGCTGTATACGCACAATCCTAAATATACACTGGACTGACTATGTGACGAATGTTGCTGTCCTTGAGCAAGCAAGGATCACCAATATACACTGGACTGACTATGTGACGAATGTTGCTGTCCTTGAGCGAGCAAGGATCACCAGCATTGAGGCCATGATACTGAGAACACAGCTGCGCTGGGCAGGGCAAGTTTCTAGGATGAAGGACCATCGCCTCCCCAAAATAGTATTCTACGGTGAACTCACCACGGGTCAGCGTAAGAGGGGTGCTCCAAAAAAGCAATACAAAGACTCCCTGAAACAACATCTCAGGCTCGGCCAAATTGATCATCAACAATGGTCAGCCCTGGCCTCACATTGGGGGGCATGAAGATGCACTATCCACAATGCTGCAGCCTTATTTGAGAACTCACGCCAAACAAGTTTTGAAGAGAAACGACAACGCAGAAAGAATCACAACCCGGAAACATCACCCAAGGAGACCTTCTGCTGTGCTTTCTGCAACCGGACTTGTTTATCTTGGATTGGCCTTTTTAGTCATCAGCGCACTTGCAGAAAGCACTGGATGAGTCCTTCCTGAATCTTCGTTTGCAAAGAAAAGCCAGAGAGAGAGAGAATATGTTTTCTTTAGCCTGAGCAGATACTTATTTACAGAGTAGTGTTGTCCAAATTATATTACACTGTTTCTCTGATATCTCTTTTCCTACATCTGACTCCTATACTGGTTTTTTATCAGTGACTCATCACTTGGAGGCCAGTGTCTTCCATTAGATTCAATCAGCCATCAGATATTAGTTACCCCATCATATTAATGAAGTACATCTTCCTGGGGTTCATTACAGGTCAAGCAGTTGTTTATGGTATCTTTCTCTTTTTCTTAAATATGTTTTTATTAACACACTTACACACAAACAACAAAAAAGAGGAAAAACGAAAACATGACACATACTTAATTTTCTGTCCATTAAAAAGGACCACAAAACTTAACACAACAACTAGAATAATAATGACTCTCCCGTTGATTCTATTCCACTATTAAAGTACTTCCATTAAGTGATTTTATAATCCAGTTTATACCATAAATCAAACCCATACTATCTTTAAAAACCTATATACCCCTTACTTTGTTGCAAAAAAATTATAAACAACTCCCAATATTTTTTTTTTAATTAACCAGGGATTTCTCTTTAATCAGCACTGTCAGTTTATCCATTTCAGCCAAATCGCATATCTTGACCTGCCAATCTTTTTTCAAAGGAATCCATGTCTCTCTTCACTTCTAGGCATAATTCATGGTGTCTTTCAGGCCATTCTCTTACCTCATTGTTTTGAGTTAGGTTAGCTTCATGCCTGGGACTAGTCAGTGCTGCACCTATGCTCTTCACGTCATACTGTCTAACACACCGTCATTCTGACTTTATACTTTAGCCAAACACATGTACTTCTTTAACTATTTAGACTTTGGGGCTTACATTTTGGAAATAGAACCCTAAATTAGCACTCAGTCTGTTATCCATGGGAAGGTACAAGTGAGAGATATCCTGGTCCCAGGCTATTTTAGATATAAATAAGCTTTCAGATATCAGAAACCAGTGCAAATTCTTTAATGGGGTGATAGTGAAATATATGTGAGATAAGATAAAAACTTAATCAAAGTGTTCCTGAAATGTTATAAGGAAAAGCTGTCCAGTGTCTTTTAATTTCCTGTTACAACCAGGATGCCTCCAAAATATAAACTAGCATGGCCTTCTAGCTCAGTCCCAACCAATTAAGTTTAGCATCCCTTAATTAAATTTTGCTTTAGTTGGAAAGTTTATTGATTTGCTGTTTAAAGCACAGAGCCCAGGTTTTAATCAGGGTTGGGCTTCCTACTATTTGATGATACTTAGCTTTTCCTTTATTCTAAGGAAGTCTTTCTTCTGTCTATGGTGGTGGTTGTTTTTCCCCTTCACCATCATTTGAGATTGTTTATTATTTCTTCTTGCGAATGGAATGTGATTTCCCTGGCATCATTTAGTCCTGCCTGTCACCACTCTCCAGTCTAGAGCAGCTCATGAAGAAAACTAATGAGAATCTGTCTCCAATCACCTTTGTCTTCATTAGATTTTCATCAGCTAGCACAGGCTCCACTGGTGCTCTAGTGAAACTTGGGGTGACACATGTCTGTATTAAATAATGTTGCTCCAGGATATGAATACAGTCCTTCAGCAGGAGTCCCACAGACTCTACAGGGAAGCCAAGAAAGGCATTCTTGAGGTGTTGAATGAATTCCCATTTCCTGGGATGTTAAGGAGATTTTCAGACCGCGTTTCAGCGTGCCTAGGGCGGGAGGAGCTTTCGGGAGAGGGACGGTGATCTTGCGCAGCAGGGGGGCATTTTCGGACACCGTTGTCCCTCTCCCGAAACCATCCGTGTCACTTCCGTGAAGCTTCGGAAGCCGCAGAGCCATATTTTAATCACGGAGGTTGCCCGTGATTAAAATATGGCGCTGAGGCTTCCGAAGCTTCACGGAAGTGACACGGATGGTTTCGGGAGAGGGACAACGGCGTCCGAAAATGCCCCCCTGCTGCGCAAGATCACAGTCCCTCTCCCGAAAGTTCCTCCCGCCCTAGGCACGCTGAAACGCGGTCTGAAAATCTCCTAAGTGGAAAACATTCCCTTTTAGAGAGAAATTACATTCTTTTGATCTTATGCGGCTGCCTTACAATGAGCCTGATCATTGGTTTATCTAGCCCAGGCTGGTCTCCTCTGACTGGAACTTTCTGAGTTCAAAAGACAAAGATCTGTGAACAAAGGAGGTTCTGGAGAGCCTTTTAACTTGAGATGCTAGGGGGTTGGAGCTGAAGCCTTCTGCACACAAAGGGGTTGTCTAAACGGGAAAAATACTCCTCATGCATACATACTCCTCGTAGAATTCAAGGAGAATTTATTTTGTCTTAATGGGATCCCACATCAGTCCTCCATATTCAGAAGGAGTGGGGCCAAAACCACCAAAAACTTTGCAGGAAAAGCCTTTGCTTTTTTCAAAGGAATCAATGAAATGTTTTAACTTCAGCTTTTCCTGAAGTTTTTATAAAGCTCCATGGGGAACATGCATTCCCACTTGTTGGGACAATGGATTCACTTTACTGCGCATTCCCGATAAGAGCAGAAGTGGAAAGCTGATTGGTCAGACGTGTGCAGGGGGTGGAACAAGGCAAGCGCCTGGAACTACCATGTTGGATTTTCGTCATAACAATCCTGTACTGAGGCAATGAAACAGCCTTTTTTCTTTCCTCCTCTGTTTATTTAAACAGTCTATCACATTTCCACACCCTAGATTTACTTTTTAAAAAATACTGTTTGGTGGCAGCAAATGGTGACAATAAAAACACGAGTAATTCACTTATGCCTGCCATCTTGATTCGTAGGCATGCCTATTTGAAAAACAAACATGTATGGCTTCGCATGCCTGAGACCTTGGGAAAAAAACATGGAGACAAATGAAAGCTGCTGTGAATTGGCATTATTGCCCGTCAATCCACATTTTATTGCCTTGTATAGATGGGCCAAAGCCTGAACCCTGCTGCTGAAAATATTTAATGTAGAGTATGTACCAGAGAAGTAAATGCATATAGACCTTTTAAAGCCAGAGGAGATATAATGGCTTTCCACACATAGAAAACCTGTTTCTCTCTCTCTCTCTTTTTTTTTTTTTTAAGTGCAGAAGAGAAAATGTTGTTTCTGGCATTTGAAAACAACATTTACCTCTCCTCACACCTTCCCCAGAATCTGTATCAAAGAATAGAGCTAGGAAGAAAAGTTTGGAATGTGATCAGACGGTTTTGACTGAAAAGAAAAATCAAAGCACCAAAATTCCCTGCAGATCTTTCTTTTGTCTTCTTCGTAGCATAATGTAGGTTTGTGCTGATCTTTTTAATGTTTCATTTTCATCCTGGGCTACTCTGAATAAGTACTTGAAGGCTTTCATCTTTGTAACAAGTTTGATGCAGAGGAACGGTAAGAATTTTCCATATCGAAAAAAATATTTATCTAATGTAAGCCTTTGTATACTTCTCTTCATCCTTTTTAGGCTTTCAGGCTAATGTTGGAATGGTGGTGTGTGAATACCATACTAAAAGAACAAACTAAACTCCTTAAAACAACTTGAAATTACAAGCAAATTAAAATGCCTGGTGAACAAATGCATTCTTGCTTCTTGTTGAGAAGAGAAGGCTGCAGGTTAGCCTCTTTGCTGTGTAGGGAAAGGCATTCCATAACCAGGCTGCAACTGCTAAGAAACCCCGTTCGTTTATTGTTAAGCAGCTCTGCCTCTGCTAAAGGATCTCAGCAGAGGACTATAAATCATGGGCAGACTGATATGGAAAGAACACTTCTTCAGGTTTGGATCTCAAGCTACTTAGTACCAGCACCTTGAATTGGACCAGAAAGCAAGTACGCAGCCAGTGAGGTTCTTTTCTTCATTTCCTTAAAAATATATATATCATGATATACATAGTCTTGGCCATACTACTTAATAATCTGGTGGCTGTATTCTGCACCAATTCAAGCTTCCAAGTTGGCTTCCATGGGGAGCCCCACATATCATGCATAGGAGGAAGCCAACCAGGAGATTACAAGACATGAGTATCCCTGTCAAGAAACAGCCACAGCTGGCAAACCAGTTGGTGAAAGGCACTTCATTTTACTGAGGCCACCTGTCAAATGACAAACCTGGAGTACTGTGCCCTAGTGCTACCACAGCCATGCATGGGCTCCAACTGCTACATGGTGTACCTGCAGCAGTGGTTTTGTGGCCAGAGGGGCTAGCTTTTGGCAGCTCCTTTGCAAGAGCTACAGGTTCACAGAAGCCCATTTCCTTGCTTGGCAGCATTGCAGTTGATCAGCTGAAAAACCTCCCAGCCAGGAGCAGATATGTGCTGCTGGTTGTTTAGTTAATTATAATGCATTCTTATCTAGCCACGGTGGCCAGAGGTCAGCAAAACCAATGCTATACTAAGTGAAGTTGTGCTGAATCCCCTCACCATCTTGGGGTTTTAGAAATTACTTAGGTCTACTCTTACCTTGGCCTAACTGTTTTGATGCTGTGATTGTGTTCCTGGCCTAGAGAAGAATTGGATTTAGCACACCTTGGCTCCTCCCTTACTCTGCTCTTGTTCATTCCCTTTTTGGCTCTATGCCAGCAGATCTTAGCCCACAGACTACTGTAGTTCTTCTGTCAGATTGGTAGTCTGGCAGATCTTTGAGATCGATTGGTAGATAAGAGTTCCTCATAGAAGGTTCTGCCTAATCATAACCCCTACAACTTTGTCATGTTGTTGAGTTAAGCTTACCCTACCCATTAGTTAAAGGGCTTTTTAAAGGGGACCTCTCAAAGTGGTTTTCATAAAAACAGTGAAACAATAAGCATGGACAGAACTAAATAAACCAGATTTGTCCTTACAAAGCCAAGCTCAGTTGTCTTCAAGACAGAGTGGTCCTTGAGTAGTCCTGTGATGGAAGCTGCAGGGAACCAAGCTTGGGAAATCTGTACTCCTGCTCAGTCTAGACTGGTGGAGTTAGGGACATTTCTTACCAGCATTTCCCATCTGTATTATCAAAATAAAATAGCATAAAACTCTGTTGGGGTTTTTTGATGGATGAATGAGAAAACAAAAACATTGAGCTTTAGAACATGACTAGCTTATAAATCTAATAAAATGCCACATTTATAAAAATTGCCTGTTGTCTAATACCTAGGTATAGCTGCCAGATGCCATCCTTAGTCACATTACAAATGATGTGAAAGTGTTTGGGTCATTGTTTAGTCAGTGTTTACTCACCGGCTGTATTTCTCTTGCTGGCTGCAACATGTCTGATACTCATCATAGTGGCAATGCAGAATTGATGGATCATTTGGGATTAAAGTCTCAAAGTATGTAATCTGGAGAGTGGGCACAGTTTGTGTATTTATATTTTTAAAATTCAGTTTGTGGTCATTTTTAAAATCACTGAACATAACACTTTCCAGAATACCATGAGCCTTTCCACAATACACAGACATTTCTCCTAAAGAGCACACGACACTGGGAGGGGAGTCAGTGGTAACAAACACAGAGGGAGAAAAGCAGTGGGAGATGTAAGAATAACAAAGGATGGGTGTGAGCAAATGGTTGTTGCACACATCCCAGGCTTTCAGTATTTATTCAGAAGTAATTCCTGCTGTGTTTGGTCTGGCTTATTCCCAAGAAAAGGGTGCATAGGACTGCAAGGGATGATGAGTAAGGAGTTAGGCTAGAGGTTTCATAGAAAGCTAATTATCTGACTAACCTACTGCACTTTGCTCAAGTCTGGCGCACTGCAGATGTGTTAGGATACAGCTGTCATAATCCTGAACTTACATAGCCAATGGCCATGTTGGCTGGATATGATGGGATGTGTGCCTGCATCTGAGGACATTATTTGGGAAAGGCTGTGCTAGTGAATTAGAAGTGCAGTAGGACCCCCATAGCCATTGATTCATTATTCACTGATTCAGTTATTCACAGAACACAAAACAGCACACCTACCATAGAGTCTTTCTAGAAAATGTATCCTCTCTAGTCATTTTCTAGGTCCTTCAAGGCAACTCTATGGCATTTTAAATTGGAAGTCCCATTATTTTCAATGGAGTTCACTATTATCCATGGTTTTCGGTAACTACAGCCCCCCGCCACCAGAACCAATCCTCAGTGGATACGGGGGTCCTACTGTAATTATTTTGTATCTTTCCTGTTCCATTAGCTCAGGTCCAGTGCATCTCATACTTCAGCACCAGGGATAGCTCCAGTGATAATTTATTATCTTGGAATCTGTTTCAAGTTTACATACTGCAGTCACATTTGCCCTAGACATCACAGTGGCTTATATCTCTGCCTCACTGCTACACTAAAATTGGATGTCCCTAGAGATGTTTATGGTGCCTAATGATTTGAATGTTTGTCCATAGGTATACCAAAACTGCAAATAGAAGTCCTAGGATACTTAAATCAGAGCTTGGAAATGTTATTAAAGTGTTAAACACATTTCTCTTTAAAATTTACAAGCAATGCATCAGTCTTTTTGTTGTTCACTAGTCACAAATACCAAGGAATGGAAGATGTAAGTAAGGAGTTAGCTTATTTTTTGTAATTGTTTGGAAGATTTCCCAATCCTGACTTAAAAAAAAAAAAAAAGCAAAGAGGACTGGTAAGACCCAATAGATGTGACATGGAAAAGAGTCAAAGTCTCTGGATGTTGAAAAAAGAGATGATTTTATTCTTGAAAATAGCCCAGTGCTATTGGCTGAAAGGTGCTGGGCTATTTTCAATAATGAAATCATCTCTTTTTTCGACATCCAGAGACTTTATTTCTTTTCTGTGTCATACCTGGTCCTGACTTAATCAATCACCAAATTTGTAAAATCAGCCATGTTGGCAGAAAAAGTGAATGCTACTTCTTTCTTTTAGCCACAAGAAACTGTACCATGCATACACATCTTTGCTAGCTCAAAATCTGAAGAGGCTTAACACTCTAGGATGCCTCCCAGAAGCACTAATAGAATTTCAAAGAAAAAGGACATATGACACATGGTCAACCTGTGTGCCTTGTTTGCAATCTAAAAGGTATCCCAAAGCACTTACAGGTCCCTTCCGACTTTGAGAAAAAGAATTAGTAGGTGTGCAGTATTGGTGCTTGTGCATAAAAGAAAAAGAAAAAACCAAGGCCAGTTTACAACAGTGGTGGCAGCAGGAAGGTACAACCAGTAGTTTCTGGAGAGGGTAATTCGACTTCTGGAAACACCCCCTCCGTTGTCTAACTTGGCCAGCCCTTTTTTTAAAAATTAGAAAAGGTGAAAAATACGGTAGTCAAAACTCCAACTCACTGAGAATCAAAAATCTCACTGTAGGTGAGCAGATTTCTCTTCTGCTCATCTTCAGAGACAAGGGTTTTCAGTGTAGCATAGCACCAGTTGGCTGGATCTTTTATAGCACAATTGTTGTTTTAAATTCTTCTTCAACTTCATTAGGATTACATATCTTGACTTTAGTTTTTGTTTGCATACCTGGTCACTAAAATGAACAGCAGAAGGGTACTCTAAGGTATTTTCTACTTACTAGGTGGGAAGTCTTTTTTAAGAAAAAAAATAGTGTTATATAGCCAGGGTTAGTATAAAATATTACAATAGGGGCAGTTCACACATGTAGATCCACCACTTTGATTAACTTGACTTGTGTGTGTGTGTGAATGAACAATCATAGATCAAAAGCATAGGCAAAATTTCTGTATTGCTTCACGTCACCTTAGACATTGTGTTTTTGAGGGAAATCACTTTGCATGTTCAGCTTTGAAAAGTTAGAAGGTGCAAACATGAGAGAACCATTTCCAAGCTGGGGCTGTCCAGACTTGGCCATGGAAGATGTGAGTCCATCACATTTGTATGGCATCAGGTTGGGAAGGTTGTATTTCAGTATCTGGTCAGCGCTTATAGAAAGTTTTGCATTTAACGTTTTCTTTGGGTAGTAAGAAGTCTCGAGTAATAAACACCTGAGGCAAAGCACAAAAATCAGTGTGTATAGAGCCATTGTACTGTCTATTCTCCTTTATGGATCTGAAACATGGGTCACCTATCGCCACCACCTACGACTCCTTGAACGCTTTCATCAGCACTGTATATGCACAATCCTAAATATACACTGGACTGATTATGTGACGAATGTTCCCGTCCTTGAGCAAGCAGGAATCACCAGCATTGAGGCCATGATATTGAGAACGCAGCTGTGCTGGTCAGGGCACGTTTCTAGGATGGAGGACCATCGCCTCCCCAAAATAGTACTCTACGGTGAACTCACCACGGGTCAGCGTAAGAGGGGTTCTCCAAAAAAGCGATACAAGGACTCCCTGAAACAACATCTCAGGCTCGGCCAAATAGATCACCAACAATGGTCCGCCCTGGCCTCACATCGGGAGGCATGGAGACACATTATCCACAATGCTGCAGCCTTATTTGAGAACTCATGCCGAACAAGTCTTGAAGAGAAACGACAACGCAGAAAGAATCACAATCCAGAAACATTACCCAAGGAGACCTTCTGCTGTGCTTTCTGCAACCGGACTTGTTTATCTCGGATTGGCCTTTTTAGTCATCAGCACGCTTGCAGAAAGCACGGGATGAGTCCTTCCTGAATCTTCGCTTGCGAGGAAAAGCCAGAGAGAGAGAAGACTGGCAACAAAGGTGCTTTTAATAAAAATCTATTAACTTGTTATGAAATTTGGGTAAGTTAAAGTATACAAAGTAAATGTTGAATAAGCAGAATAACTTGTGATCTGGTGCTGTTTTACTCCATTGTGAGCAGAGCTTTTGTTTCATCTACTTGGCTTTTCCACTCCATTGCTGACATCTCAGTGAATGCTTGTAACTGTAGTATATTCCCTGTTCTGTGAAGATGACTTTGCAGAGGATTCTAGGATATAGGCCCACTTTTTATACTGGAAGATAGTTGTCTGAAATGCTATTTTAGCTGTTGCCTTTAGACAAATTGTTTAGATTAAAATGTTGCTTTTGAACACATTGATTTCCTATTAGAGTTCATACAGATTTACCTAGAACTGGATGCCTATTTCAAATGACCTAATTTCTTTTTAAATAGTCATTTTGTATATATAGGGTTTTTTTAAAAAAAATTCTTGTGAGCTTTCTCCCTCCACCCTCAGAAAGAGAGGCCATATGTGTTACTGGGACAAATCTACTATGACATCTTCCTGCCAAGGTTAAAAGATCTCTTATATGTTTATACACTAGACTGTATGAAGGCCTGTAAACATGTCTGGGGAGGATATTCATTAATTCAGGGCAATGGTAGTGATTGAAGGGAAGCATGCATCTGTCCTCCCACCTGAGGTGGGACAGCTTGTACCATGAATGGGTGAAGGGGTTGGATTTCTTGGTTGGTATCCCAGATACAAAGAAAGTGCTATAGTAGTTTCTCACTGGTGTTTGGTTGTGCTAATCACAAATTTTCTACTACTTGTCTTCTAGCCATTGACCCAACACTTTTATTAGTTTTTGTTCTCGAGAAAATATGGGAGCTGGCAGAAGTCTGTGGTCAGGCTGAAAGCACTTGGGTGGGATTCTACTGATGGCCCCTAGGATTGGCCTGTTACAGGCAAAGAAAGTAGTTCCAAAATGACTTCTGGCAGAATCTGCAGAAAGGTCTGCCAGAGAACAAGAAACATTCTAGATCAGTCAACCTGACATCAATACTGGGAAAGATTTTAGAGCAGATCATTAAACAGACAGTCTGTAAGCACTTAGAAAGGGATGCCATGATCACTAAAAGTCAACATGTGTTTCTTAAAAACAAGTAATGTCAAACTAATCTTATCTCCCCCCCTTTTTTTTTTTTTTACAGTCACAAGCTTGGTAGGTGAAGGGAATGCTGTGGATTTATCAATAGAAGAATAGTATCTAGATCGAGGGAAGTAATAGTGCCACTGTATTCTGCTTTGGTCAGACCTCACCTGGAATACTGTGTCCAGTTCTGGGCACCACAATTCAACAAGGATATTGACAAGCTGGAATGTGTCCAGAGGAGGGCAACCAAAATGGTGGGAGGTCTGGAAGCAATACCCTATGAAGAGTGGCTTAGGGTATGTTTAGGAGAACCTTCTCTGGAGAAGAGAAGGTTAAGAGGTGACATGATAGTCATGTTTAAATATTTGAAGGAATGTTATATTGAGAATGGAGCAAGCTTGTTTTCTGCTTCTCTAGAGACTGGGTCATGGAGCAATGGACTCTACAGGAAAAGAGATTCCACCTAAACATTAAGAAGAACTTCCTGAGCTGTGCAATAGTGGAACATGTTGCCTCAAAGTGTGTTTGGAGTCTCCTTCTTTAAACAGAGGCTGGATGGCCATCTGTTGGGAATGATTTGATTGTGTGTTCCTGCACACAATCAACCTGCCCTCTCGATCCTTGCCCTTCATGGCTGGCCATCCGGGCGGGGGTGCCTTGATGGTGTTCCTTAAGGACATCATCAATGCATCCCTCAGAGAAGGGTGTGTTCCATCTTGTTTAAAGGAAGCGGCTGTTAGGCCATTCCTGAAAAAATCTTCCCTTAACCCCCTGGACATGAACAACTATAGGCCGGTTTCTATGTTACCATTCTTGAGCAAAGTGATCGAGAGGGCAGTTGCATATTGAGATTAAATCCAGACAAAACGGAGGTGCTCACGGTAGCGGCCCCAAAACCAGGAGTTGGGTTGCAACCTCCAGTCCTGGATGGAGTCACGCTGTCCATTAAGGACTGTGTTCGCAGTCTGGGGGTGCTCCTTGATTCATCGCTTCAGATGACTAGTCAGGTGAATGTGACAGTCAGGAGCGCTTGTTATCAGCTTCGGCTGATACGCCAGCTGTGCCCTTTCCTGGAAGTAAGGGACCTTGAGACTGTGGTGCACGCGCTGGTAACCTCTCGTCTAGATTTCTGCAATGCGCTCTACATGGGGCTACCCTCGTGCTTGGTCCGGAAACTTTAGTTGGTACAAAATATGGCAGCCAGAGTGGTCTCTGGAACATCTCAGAGAGACCATATAACTCCAGTATTAAAATCTCTCCAATGGCTGCCTATCAGTTTCCAGGCCCAGTATAAGGTGTCGGTTATTACCTTTAAGGCCCTAAATGGCTTGGGTCCAAGTTATCTCCGGAACCGCCTCCTCCCATACAGTCCTCCCTGTGCACTTCAGTCCTCTGGGAGGAATTTTCTTCAGCCACAAAAATCTAAGCTGTCTGCAACCTCCCAGAGGGCCTTTTCGGTAATCGCCCCCAAATTGTGGAATGACCTGCCGAATGAGATCCGTCAGATGACAAGCCTGAGTAGCTTTAAAAAAGCACTAAAGACGGATCTCTTTCGGCAGGCCTTTCCTAATTAGATCCTGGCCTCAGGAGCTCCTGGCCTCTTTTAGTCTGCTGGCTATTTATTGTATTTATTGTTTTTTAAATGTGATTTTAGATTAGTTCCTTTTTAATTTATATTTGTTTAATATCTTTTTATGGGGGAGGGTGGGGGTGGGTGGTGTTTTGTAATTTTTATCTGTATTGTATTTTAATTTTTGTAAGCCGCCCCATTGTTTTAACAGAGGGGCAGGGTATAAATAAATATTATTATTATTATTATTATTATTATTATTATTATATTGGCCCTTGTGGTCTCTTCTAACTTGATGATTCTATGATCTATAAGCCATGAGGGTGGACCATTACAATAGATCCTGCACCACTCAAAACTAGCGATCACAAGATCCATCTCTGTTAGATAATGCTCTGTCCATGACAAAGAGTCATTGTAGGCTCTGTTATCCACAGATCATTGTCCCTTCAGGCAATATAAGTGTGAAAGACAAATGTGGGATTAAGTACTGTACATTCATAAGGCAGATGGTTGCTATGCAGGCTGTGAAATCCTCAGCAACACCAGGCAAGGTATCTTTGGTGTTTACACTAAAGTCCTCCAAACTTGGGAGTCTTCAATATCAGCTCTGAGACCACCTCTGTCAGCTTGGGCAGGAAGGCTTTTTAGGAAATGGCGTGGTCAGTGTGCTAACAGAAAGCTTATCCTCTCTCTGGTCTTCAAGACCAGGCTCAGAGTAAAACCCTATTGGCATCTAAATAAGGAACATCACCAAAAAATGTTATTTTTATAGTTCATAGTCACTCTGTTCCCCACCCCTCAAGCTATGCTTGGTGCTACACTGTGTGGAAACAGCTAGGAGAAAATTGTATGATCCTCATCATCAAACCAAGTTTTGGTTACACAAGGCTAGGCCGGCATGATGTTCTTGGATATGGTCACATACAATTAATGCCTGGTAATTTAATGACCTGTTATTTTGCCAGCAGCACCATCGGACCTGAAGGGACTGCAGTCCAGTCACCAAGGTTACAGGGATTGTGATGTGTAGTAGTAGTAGAAGAAGAGCAAATAGATGTCAATATTGTCTTCTTGTTAAAACTATCTCCTCTGATCACCAGAGCACTGTCTGCTATCAGAAAGCACCATCAGAGCTTTTCCTTATTCTATATTGCCTTTATTGTTGGTTTAACTATAGTCTAAGCCAGGGTATAGAAGCATTTATCCTGCCTGGCCATTTTTGCAGCTTCTAAGAGGCCTCTTGGCCCCCCTCTTTTTTTGGTTCAAAAAAAGCAAATTGTTTTTCCTTGAAGCCTCAAGGAGCAACAGTTTTCCTCTAGAGCAAGGTGTGCTCCCCATACCTTCTCTTACCAAAAAACCTGTTTAAAAGCAAAACAAAACAAAGATGTGCTTTTCTTTCAAACCAGAAGTGATCTTGGTCACTTCTGGGTTCATGTGGAGGAGTGGGTGTACCCCTTTGAGGATCTTGGGGCTGGGTGAAACAGATCCTGGACCCCATTCCTGTTGTAAGTCATCATAGAGAAAACAGAGAAAAATTGTTCATAGAAATCAACCTAGAGCAGGCCTGGAGAGTTCACAGAGTTGTTGATTTAAGGAAAGGGATATTTAGTCAATAGAAGGGTCTGCAAATCTCCTTCTCACAAAGGTTGTTTCAGTAAAGGGAGTCTCAATCCTTCCTTTCTTTTCAAAGTGATAGGATTGTGTGTGAGAGAGAGCAGGAAAAATTGGGCAGAATTGCAGTATTTTCTTCACTCTGCCTCAGAGACTGTTTGGTTATAGTAGGGAAGAGGGCGAAAGTATCCCGAGAAGGTACCTTTTAAATACAATTTCTGTGCCTAAATGCCCACCCTTCAGGATGGGGCAGAGAGTGGCTGACCTCTGTCTTTCCCCCTCCAGCTGAGTCACTGGTTGAAAGCAAAATCTGGTGGAGCAAAGAGAGGGTTGATCTTCCAAAGAACTGTGGAAGGACAGCTACAAAATAATAAGAGTGTTCACCTACCTGGGAAGCATCATCTTCTCTTCAGATGCCAAGATTGACAAAGAGATTGATCAGAGATTAGCAAAGGCACCACACTCTGAGACAGTGTATTCCACTTCCAAACAGCTCTTACTGTCAGGGAGTTCTTCCTAATGTTCAGGTGGAATCTCTTTTCCTGTAGTTTGAACCCATTGCTGTGAGTCGTAGTCTCTGGAGCAGCAGAAAACAAGCTTACCCCATCCTCAGTATGACATCCCTTCAAACATGGCTATCATGTCATCTCTCAACCTTCTCTTCTCCAGACTAAACATGCCCAGCTCCCTAAGCCGTACCTCATAGGGCATTGCTTCCAGACCTCCCACCATCCTGGTCACCCTCCTCTGGACACGTTCCAGTTTCTCAATATCTTTGTTGAATTGTGGTGCCCAGAACTAGACACAGTATTCCAGGTGAGCTCTGACCAAAGCAGAATACAGTGGGCACTAGTACTTCCCTTGATCTAGACACTATACTCTTATTAATGCAGCCTAGAATTGCATTGGCTTTTTAAGCTGCTGCATCACACTGCTGACTCATGTTCAGCTTGTGGTCCACTAAGACTCCTAGATCCCGTTCATATGTACTGCCATCAAGCCAGGTGTCAACCATCCTATATCTGTGCATTTCATTTTTACTTCCCAAATGTAGTATCCTACATTTCTCCCTGTTGAAATTCATTTTGTTAGCATTGGCCCAGCTTTCTAATCTGTTCTGGTCATTTTGGATTCTGATCCTGTCGTCTGGGGTATTAGCTACCCCACCCCTAATTTGAAACAAAGTCTCAGGTAATAGGACGGTCAGCACAGCCAAGGCACCAAGGAAGCCAATAGCAATTGAGTCACATGGCTAAGCTCCAAATGAGACAAAGATTCATTATTAGATCTGTTTATTACTCATTTTTACAAGAACTGCACAATGGGTCCCAAAATGAATCGGGAGCATTTTTTTCCTCCATCCCGAAGCCTTTTTCCTAAAGTATATCCTTTCCTCCAACCAAATTTAACCTATCTGAGAAATCTTGTTGCTTAAACATTCAGGATATCTTATCATTAGCTGCTATTTCTTCATATGTTCCCTTCCCACGAGATTGTGTCCAAAGTTGCTAACAACATATCAGATGAACAACAACAAAACATTAACAGTAAAAAAAAAAAAAATAGGATAGTTATAACCTCTCTGGCTTTTCTTCACAAATGAAGATTCAGGAAGGACTCATCCTGCGCTTTCTGCAAGCGCGCTGATGACTAAAAAGGCCAATCCGAGATAAACAAGTCTGGTTGCAGAAAGTGCAGCAGAAGGTCTCCTTGGGTGATGTTTCTGGGTTGTGATTCTTTCTGCGTTGTTGTTTCTCTTCAAGACTTGTTTGGCGTGAGTTCTCAAATAGGGCTGCAGCATTGTGGATAGTGCGTCTCCATGCCTCCCGATGTGAGGCCAGGGCAGACCATTGTTGGTGATCAATTTGCCCGAGCCTGAGATGTTGTTTCAGGGAGTCCTTGGATCGCATTTTTGGAGCTAGTATCAGTAAGTAAATACATAATTTTAAAAAAAATTAGTAATCCACATAGTTTTTTATAGAACAATAGAAACAGCATGTCTTCTCCCTGTACCTGTGCTGTAGGTTTACTGTTTATGCAGTTTCCCAATGCGGACTGAAACTGTGTCTCAATCTGACATTTGATTGTCAATGCATTGTAATCTGGTTGTCCAATACAGTCAGACCCCTGTATCTATGGTGGTCTGATTCCCAGATTTACCATAGATACTGGAAACTGTGTATAACAGCAAACCCTATTAACATAAAGGACTTCTGGTAAAAACATACCATAGAGTTGTGTTGGAGGACCTAGAAGATGCCTAGAGAAAATGCCTCTCTAGGCATTTTCCAGCACAATTCTATGGTATATATCCCTATTTTGTGTCCCGTGGATAACTGAAACCATAGATATTGGTTCCACAGATATGAGGGTCTGACTGTAAAGTGCTTTCCCTCTTTTTTGGAAAAAGCTCTAAGTATATAGTATAATTTAAATTTACTTTTGAGAAAAGAATTTGGCAACTTTTAAAGTCTCATTTATTTCAACAGGAGAGGGTTAAGCACATGTGTCCTTGGGACTCAAAGAGTCTTAATTTTAGTTGGATTGCCCATTGTATTGAAAACATTTCCCTGAAAGGTATTTCATGTTTATTTCTTAGAAATTAGAAACAACCTATTTTCCATATGCACAGTTGTCTTGAGGCGTCATGATTCCTTCTCCTTCTGGTTCTGCCTAAGGCATCTGATATTCCTGCCGAGATAAATGATGAGGTACATGTGTATGTATTTCTGAGAACCTGAGAAATCAACAGAATTGAAAGTTATTTTAATTTTTTTTTAATCTTCAATTATGTTGTATACATTTTTCTTTTTAATCACAGAAGTGGACACATTTCTATTATTTCAGCAATTGCTTTTCCTTTTAGTTTTAGAAGAACTTGAGATAAAGAAAAGTTATCAAGATTTCCATAAGTATTTGCAGGGTTCTCATGCCAGACCTTAGTAGGAAATTAACCTCTAAAGACCATAAGATGATACTGAGATATGGGAGCCCTTTGGAAGTCGGGCACTGTGGATGATATAAGTCACCTCACTAAGGTTTGTGATGAAAAAACTTGGCAGGGATTCTTAGTGCAAAATATTGGGATCGTTAACTACTCGAAATGATAGAGGCTAAGCAAGGAAGTCTTGGGCCAATCCTTACAGAGCTGTTCATCATTTGGATGTGAAGTGGAACAGTGTAATAATTCTTCCCCTGCAAACAAAGAAAGAACCTTCAAAAATGAAAGATAAATCAGACTCTCCCCCATTGGCAAGTTATAGTACAGTACTTCTCCAGCAGTCAATGACCTCTAATGTTGGATGACCTAGTTGAGGAGCGGGCTTTAATAAAGCATTTCTATAAGACAACATATACCAGTGACTCATGCAGTGCAAAGGAGTGGGGAAAGGATTGCATTGCACATTGATTTCCAGCATACTGGCTAAGATTTTAAATTTATTTTGTCTACCAGCACATCAGGATATTGATTGTTATTGGGGATATTTTTATAGTGCAAACACCTAATTTATATGTGAGTGGCATACTTGCCACTGGGGATGCAAACATTTGTGGCCGTAGCTGCCTCGCCTTCACTACTGTAGCAGTAGTAGCAAGACGAGGATGAGGATGAGGATGAGGATGAGGATGAGGATGAGGATGAAGAGAGAGGAGGAGACAGGGTGACAAAAGCTTAGTCCCCTTCTCAGTCCACCAAAGCATTTTCGTATCAGCATTAAAAACAAACTAAAAAAATATACACACACTGAGAGTTTTTTCTTCCTGATCATTTGTTTTTAATGTTGGCCTATGATGTTCCCAATAGAGAAAGGTAGTGTTTATCTCCATATTGCAGATCTGATTTTTCACCTTAATGGTGAATGCCTGCCTCCCTCAACAACAGTTTTTCAGTGTTTGGTTGGAATCAGCCTGAACTGTTTTAACAGGAGGCTAACTTTGCAGAGTGGGAGCCCTGAAGTCTGAGCTCTCAGCAGCAACTGTGCCACAATGGTAACATATGCAAGCAGGCCTAAAATGAAGCTCTTAAGATGCAAATTAAACTACCAAAGGTAGTATTGACTTGGGGATTCCAACCTCTCTTGCCATAGGCTTGTAACAGTTGCATAGCGGACAACAATTGAGCTTTCCAGTACTTGTTGAGTTTCTGCCTGTCACACAGCTGCTGAAGGCACAATGCTTCTATTGGAAAACAAGGTGGCAGCCCAGTGAACTACTCCACATTTCTATAATCATCACAGTATGGATTTGGTAAGGCTGTAGTCTTACAAAGTATATAGTATACACACATTGTAGTTGTTGTGTGTCTTCAAATCATTTCTGACTTATGGCACCCCTAAGATGAACCTGTCATGGGATTTTCTTGGCAGAATTCATTTGGATGGGGGTTGCCATTACCTTCCTCTGAGGCTGAGAGAGTGTGACTTGCATAAGGTCACCCAGTGGATTTCCATGGCTGAGTGGGAATTCAAACCCTAGTCTCCAAGTGTCCTAGTCCAACACTCAAACCATTGCACCATGCTGGCTCTTGACTACACACATATCTGAAGTAAATCCTATTTAAGCAATGGGGCTCACTTCTGAGTGAAATTGCAAGTTAGGCTTCAGTGTGGCCTGAATCAGTGGGACAAGTTAGTTATGACTAGCTTAAGTCATATTGCTTTCAGTAGACTTGAAACATGACTAGAACTAAAGCATAACTAGATCCATCCCAGTGATTCATGGACAAAACAGAATGATATACAACAGTTAATGCAGGACATACTGTATAAACCGAAGACATGAACAAAACATCTGTTCTTTTGTTTTACTCTTAAAGCTCCAATACTGTTCAGTGGTGGTGAAGTTACCAGTTCGTTTCCAGGCCCAATTCAAAGTGCTGATCTTGACCTATAAAGCCCTACACAACTTAAGTCCAGACTGTCTGAAAGATTGTATCTCTCTCTACGAACCTGCAAGGGTTTTAAGGATCTGCAGGAGAAGGCTTTTTCTTGGTCCCATTACCATCACAGCCCCGCTTGGTGGCTGCTCAGTGGCTGCTCCCACCCTTTGGAACTCCCTCCCGCAGGAGGCTAGTCTGGCCCCCTCCTTGCTTTCCTTTTGCTGGCAGACAAAGGTGTATTTGTTCAAGCAGGCCTTTGACGTATAATTGTGGCTTTTATCGGGGTGTGTTTTTATGTTGTTTTTATTTGTTTTTTACTTTGTATGTTTTAATTGGTTTAAATTGTGATTTTAATTGATCCACCTTGGGTCCCACTTTGGGAGAAAGGCGGCATAGAAAATGCATAAATAAATAAATAAATAAATAAATAAATAAATAAATAAATAAATAAAAAGTTTAAGATCTGGGGCCAGGATCCTTGAGCTGGGCAAAGCTTGTGGCCATTCTGGCTAGGGGGTTCTAGAAATTGTGCTCCAGAAAGTAGCTTTTCAAACTTCTGGTTTGAAAGCAGCAAAACCCTTTGGGGCTCTGTGCTGGTCTGAGATTAACTACCACCATTCCTTTATCCTAGGCAATTGCTCTAGCCCAGGACAGCCATCATGGACAGTAATATTGCCGAACACCGACTCAGTGGTGAGTATCATGAATGCTGAACAAACTGTGATAGGATATTGTTTGGGGTTAATGACTCAAGTGAATTTCTTCTTGCCAGAAAGTCTATAATATGATGGGCCCACTATTTGAATAAGCATTTTCTGGGCCCAAAGCTCTAGTAGTTCAAGAGACAGGAGCATATCCAAATGAATACTGATGCTTTTATCTCAAAATGTAATCTGATCAGGCTCTCCAACATCTGTCCTATGCATTTCTTGCCAACAATTAATTCTGAATTCTAAGGGTTAAAACAGAACTTGGAAAAAGTTATATCCCCATGTTGGTTGAAGGTTTCTGGAAGCTGTAATTCAAAAAGGCAACTTTTTCAAGACTCTGACATTAGATAAGATGAAAAGATATGTGAATACCTCAGTAGCATATACTAGGAGCACAGAAAGTGGACCATATACAGTTGTTCCTTCATATTCGCTAGGGTTTGATTCCAGCCCCACCCCCCGTGGATACCAAAATCTGTGAATACTCAAGTCCCATTATATGCAACTAGCTGGACCCAGCGTACCATACACCATTAAAAAACTCTGCCCCCTACCACCCCCTCCACTCGTTCTGCCACCCTGCCACCCCCCTCTGCTCGTTCTTGCCCCCTGCTACCCCCCTCTGCTTGTTCTGCCCCCTGCCACCCCCTCTGCTCGTTCTGCCACCCTGCCACTCCTCCTCTGCTCATTCTGCCCCCTGCTACCCCTTCCGCTTGTTCTGCCCCCTGCCACCCCCCTTCACTTGTTCTGCCACCCTGCCACCCCCTCTGCTTGTTCTGCCCCCCTGCCACCCCCTCCGCTTGTTCTACCCACCTGCCACCCCCCTCCGCTTGTTCTGCCCTCCTCCGCTTGTGATGCCCCTTGGCCCCGACCCCCTGCACTCCTGTACACACCACATCCCCCCCATGCTACTCACTCTCCCTCTCCTGCGACCATGTTTGGAATCTGCATGGTCCCTCCCCCAGTGTGCTGATTGGCTGCCCAACAGACCTGTGATTGGTTGTTCAGGTCCCTAAGCAGCCAATCAGCACACTGGAAATGGCAACATACCCAAGAGAATTATATATACAGATGGCATAGCAAAATGGTGTCCCTTATATAAGATGGCAAAATCAAGGTTTGCTTTTTGGATTATTGATTTTTAAAGAATATTTTCAAGCTGTGAATACTTAAATCTGTGGATACCAAATCTGTGGATATGGAGTGACAACTGTAGTTACATCTATGGTAAGGAAATTAAAGAGAATAACACATAAAGCTGCCTTGTATCAAATCAACCCATGGATCATCTCCCAACTGATATCTACAGGTTTTTCAAATGAGGGGAGCAACATACTGTTGCGGACCTGCACATTTTCTAGAAAGTACCTAGCAAGCAATTCAGGAAAGGAAGTAACTTTTGTGTATCTATGAACAAAAAGAATCTTGACTATATTAAGACATTGGCTGGCATCTTTTTAGTGATCACCATTAGAGTAGACCCATTTGATCAATTGTTGAATAGTAAGTCAACACATAGGTAACTCTAATTAATTCAGTGGGTCTACCCTAGGTAGGACTAACAACAGAATTGTGTGTTATGTTGGTTTGAGCAGCTCTTGTATGTCAGCTACTTGTAGATCACTGTGTGTTTATTGCATGATGTTCACATTTATAATAATTAAGTAGAAGCACTTTTCCGAGTCAGTATGAAATCCATAGCATGAAGGAGAAACATTGGCTATATATCTGTGTTGAAAAGATTATTATAGTACAACTCTGAAAAGGAGATTGCTCTGAATAATATGGAAACAGTGTACTGGAAAAACAAATAGAATGTGAAAGATTATTTTTCAAAACCTTGAAGACACCCCTCCCCAATTTTAATATTCATCAGTAAAAGGAGAAATGAATCAGCTTTAAAAGTCATGGACATCCAAGCTGGAAATAAAAAAGAGGAAATAATGCTTTAGAAACAGTTAATAGTAGTATTTACAAATCAGTGCAAATATGGGTCAGGAACTAAATAGTATGAGGTTATTCAACAAAAGATTTTTTTTATCCAAAGAAGGGATGCAAAGACTATAAAAAACAAAATATCATCATTTCTCTTCATTTGAAAGGTTTTAGTGTCTAAAGAAACATTGAGTTACATTGCATTAAACCACCACATTTTAGCTTACACATTAGACTGTCCAAAGATGCTGTAGTTCAGTTTTGAAAGATAGGTTCAGACCATTTCATTGCAATTTCAAGTGGGAAAAATGCTGTTTATAGTGGGAGGCAGCAGGAGAGAGGAACCAAGAATTATCTATACTATGAATCACTTCTTCATTTCAGAATCAGTGATGCATCAGGCGAAATAACATACAGAATTTATTTCATGGTCATACAGTATTCCTATATGAGTTATTCATTCATTGGAATTTTACTCTGCCTAACAACAAAAAAAATCTCTTGTTGAAATAAGTTTTACATATACAGGTCACCCCCTGTATCCATGGAACCAATATCTGTGGTTTAAGTTGTTCACAGCTGAAAAAACAGGCATACATACCATAGAGTTGTGTTGTAAAATGCCTAGAAGGGTGTCCTCTCTAGGATAATCGCTAGGTCCTCCAACACAGCTCTATGGTGTTTGTACTAGAAGTCCTTTATTTTCATAGGGTTTGCTATTGTCCGTGGTTTCACTTATAAATGGTAAGTCTAGGAACCTATCTCCCAAGGATACAGGGGGTGACCTTAATGTGATAGGTGCCAGCTTCTCTAATAAAAACTCTTGTTTTCTTTTCAGTCATAAAAAATCCACCTGGATGGGAAATAGGTGTCTATATTACTGGTGCACTTGCTCTGTTGGGAATAGCTGGAGTAAACCTGTGGAAGCTTTGGAGATCTGGCAGCTATCCTGCACCATCTCCATTTCCAAACTATGACTACAGATACCTAGAACAAAAGTATGGGACCACGTATTCCCAGATCAAGCAAAAGGTAAAGACAAGAGCAATTGAATTATGACACTGTTGAGGAACCCTTCTTTATCAGTCACACCCATTCATCATCTCTCTTGTCTTTCTAATACCAAATCTTGATGGAGACCTCCTTCTTGAGTTCAGACTCTATATTCCAAGTTAAAGCACTAGGGGCCAGTAGAAAAATGTTCTACTTCCAGTAGCATGATGAGTGTTACTATCTCTGGCATTTGTTATTGTTGTTATTGTTTACTCTAATGTCATCTGTGTGCAGCAGCTTTATATGACAAGAGATATCCCTGCTCCAAGATACAATCTAGACAAATCTACTCAAAAGATACAGTAGAGGAAGGGTAAGGGCATGGAGGGAGAGACAAACAAGAGAAGAAAATGCAGTTGTTTTCCTGATGCATGATTGTTTTCAATAGGGTATGAGTATTAGATCTTATGCTAGGCATAAATGAAGGAGAAAAGATGGACAATACAAACATCATCCGCGAAGGCTTTATAGATGAACCACATCGGAATTATTTGTGGAAATGGAATGTTAAAATATATATAATGTAAGACAATGTATTGGAATGATTAAGAAGATGGATTTATGGGAGAAAGCAAAAGGAAGGAAGAGAGGGGGAATAAGGAAACTAGTGATAAAACTTTTTTCCTTCCTTTTCTTAAGAAGGAAGATATTTTGGCCAAATAATTAATTATAGAATACATGAGAAATTGTATGATAATATGGAAAGAGAATCAAGGGATGAAGTTTGATGTAATTTCCAAACTGGAGATTGTTAGAGAGGAAGTCTTACAATGTATATAAGAATTGAAAATAATATTGTGAAAATTTGAATTTTATTTAAATTAATGTATGAAGGAGGAAATATGTGTATAAGAAAATGGAAAAAACGATATATGGAATTTGGATGAATATTGTATTATCAATTTAAATTTTGTTTAATAAAAAATATTAAAGAAAATGTATATTTTTGTATGTATGTTTGAAATCCAGATGTTTTCTGTGTGGAAAAAGTCTTTATTTTTTAAATTGTTGCAGATCATGCTTTCTAGTGTTCTTCCCTCCCAACAATCCGAATAGTAACTGATGGATTATGGGCAAGATGTTCTGAATAATTCTGTTACTGGGGTTGGTGCACAAGTGATCCTCCAGGTGTTGTGAACTTCACTTCCCATCAGCCCTAACCTAAATAGCCTAGGGTAAGAGCTGATGCGATTTGGAAGCCATACTTTCCCCATCTTTATTCTTTTTTTTTTACAAGACGTTTCCCATATATATGACATAAGAAAAAAGTGTAAATAATTTGGGGTGTCTATTTGCATTTCATAAAGAAATCCATTGTTCTGCATGAGATCTCCAGAAAGGGTCACCTGAGGAAGATGCCTTCTGGAGCTCAAAGCTAGGTTCAAACTCTTTGCATGCCTCCCAGATCTGTTGTTTTGCTCCTTTTCATAGATACACAAAAGTCTAGATGATACCATTCATAGCTAAAGTCAGGGAAGAAAGTTATGCCCCTGTTTCAGACAGAACAAACTCAGGATCTTCCTCTTTTGTAGCTATTTATAGACCACCTATTGGTGACTTAGCCACCAAATAACTGCCTATTGTTAAGAAAATAATTTTGTTAGCTGTTTTGACCAATTTTAATTAGCTCCAATAATCCTCTTCTGTCCAGACCCCCCCATCTCATTCCACCATGGAAGTTGCTATTCCTATAAGCAATTTGCATGAAAACCATGAGTTGGCCAGGCTGCCCCTGGGCCTAAACTCTATGAAATGATAGCTGGAGGTGGATTTATGTTGGGCATATCTTCATAAATATTCTTACTGGTTGCTATTATATCAGTCCTTATGGAAAAGATACAAATGTAGGAAGTAACAGCATTAAGAGTTTCTGCTCAAGAATAGATTTGGAGGGAAAATACTATCATGAAGCATATTGCTACTGAGTGACTATGAAGTAGGAAGGCTAGAGGGTTGGCAGAAGGATCAGAATTAGACTTGCTAAGTAACCTGAGCTTTGACTCCGGTTATTCCAATTTCAGTTGTTTGTCCAGTCATATGGGCAGGGTTAGGCATCTTATGGCGCACAATAGGCCACACCATCTGATTTTTTGCTCTTTTGGAAGGCCACGACTCAATCTCCAAATGGTCACAGCTGCCGTTTTGTGTGACCATAGCATCACTTGTTCACCAACCCTGGTAACAGAACTGTTCAGAATATCTTGTCCATAATCCATCAGTTACTATTTAGATTATTGGGAGGGAAAAACGCTAGAAAACTTGATCTGCAACAGTTTAAAAAACGGTCAACTTTTGAGTCATGGGGTGGCAGAGTCTTGCTGTGTCAAGATTGGGGATCCTGTGAAGTAGCTTTTTAAAGTTTCCTGAAGCTATTTTCTGTGGGGATTTTGGTTGAAAAATGGGAAATTGGGGGGGGGGGGTAGTGGGGCAGTCAGTGGGCATCTGAAGGGTTACTATGGTCACCTTTCAGAGCTATACGTGGCCTGTGGCCCACACGATTCCCACCCCTGTGAACTGGAGTCAGGTGTTGGTACTGTAGCGTATCAACATCTGTAAAATGCAATAAAGATACTGCAATAAAAGCAGAAAAGCTCTCTTAGAGAGAGTTCCCTGGAAACATGATCATCCTTCCATCGACTTGAATCAGTGGAGGGTAATTTGTCCCATGTTGGTATTTATGTAAGTCCTCTGGAAATGGAAGTCTGAGAACATTGCAGGCTGCCCTTGTTCCTTCTTAACATAGCTTTTGGTCTTTTTTCCCTCCTCATTGTCTGGACATTTACTTCATAAATGGGAATAACAAGCATGTTTTGATCTGAAGAGCATCTCTACAAGCAAGCAGACAGAGAGTGCTGACAGGAGAGGGGTTGAGAGCAGGGGGAGCAGAAATTAGATATAGTTCTAAAGCCTTCAGTGGGGCTATTAACACTGACAAACACAGGAAAGCTCAAGGCTGCATAAATTGGGTTATTGATCCTCAGTCAGAGTTAATATATTCCAGCAGAGGATGAGGGCTTAATGGCTCAAAGCCACAGTTCAAATCACCTTGTTAGTAAAAGTCTAGATTACCTGTAAGGTGCATGGGTGGTTCTGATAGCAGCTCTTATTAGCATGTTTTATTTGTGGGGTGATTATTTGATCTTGCTTGCAGTCTTTCTGAAGATGTCAGCTGCCATTGAATCAAGCATCCTAGTTAATAGGCACTGGGAAAGCCTGTAATTCATTGGCAAAGTGCATGCTTTGCCGGCAGAAGGTTTCCAAGGACAACTGGGAAAGAATCTTGACTGAAACTCTATAGACAGCCAGTGCCTTTCAGTATTGACAGTATTTGACTAGATCAGGGTGGGCAACTGTGTGACGGGTCAGAGGCCAGTCCTCCCACAGGCTGCACAACAAGCCCAAATAGTTGTTTTCATCTTCAGTCACTCTCAAAATGGCAACCAGAAGTGACATTATACCTCCCCCTGTTGTCATTTTGAGAGAGGCTGCAAGGAAAAAAAATATTTGGGGGTTATGGGAATTGGGTGGGGACATTTTGAGAGCTTTCTGCCTGGTTTGGGGACAACCATGCAGGGCATGGGTCTCACTTTTTCCACCCCTAGACTAGATGTATTGGGGAAGTCTATGTAAGGAGCTTCCTAGGAATGCATGCTTAATCATACCGGCTCTGAAAAGTTTCTTCCATAGTTTAAAAAGCATGCACCTAGGCTGCTTGTGGTGGGAAAAGGTATTCTAAAGAACTCTTTCCCTTGTTCATTTTCCTCCTACATACTTGTGTATAATTGAAATTCAGGGATTATTTTTTTGCAAAATTATATAAGAATCATAATTAATTTCTCCCTAAATAGAGTTTACAGATGGGATGGTCATTAACTGAATCTTGTCTGCAACAAAGAAATGGAAGAAATAAAATAGATATTTAGATTGTAAAACTGGAAGAAAGTGTGGTCTATCCAAAAATGATAAGGGAAAAAGTAGACATATATTAAGAAAAAAAAATGATGAAAAGATATTCAGTTCTAGAACCATTGCTGTGTTGGTCTCCTGTAGCAGAAACAATAGACCTGTGTCTCTTGCTACTGAAAGGTTGTATAGAAGTCCATTGTTATACTGCATTGCAAAAGACTCTTCATTTTATTTTGGGGTTCATTGTTCCCTGAGCTAGCTTACCAAAAGCATGCACATGTGCAAACACAAAAAAAATGGAAGTGGCACCTTAAAAAACAAAGGCTGGAATTCTCTGTTGTGGTCTACATTGCATAACTTTACACAGACTCACAGTAGCTATGTAGCAAAGGGACTAAGGAACCCTGTTAGTGACCTGCGAAGATGTGTAATGGGACACTGACAAGAGTGTCCCAATGTGCACCAGTCCCATTGTGAATCAGTCCCAATGTACATTGGGTTCCAATTCACATCAAGTCCCATTGTGCATTGGATCCCACTGTGTATTGGGTCCCATTGTGGAATGGTCTCGATGTGCAACAGTCACTTTGCTGGCTTCCCTACATAGTAACATGACAGCAGTCCCCTGTGGAATCTGGACATGGGGCAATTGCTCAGTTCTGTTTCCTGCAGGTGTTAGGTCCACTTATGAATACGAAAGTCTCCATGTGAATGCTAGCCCATGTTTTATTTGGCATAGATTTTTGTGGACTTCAGATGCATGGCCTTAGTCCGCAAAGGTTTATGCCAAATAAAATTGGTTCATCTCTAATGTGCCACAAGATTCTTAGTTGCATTTGTTGCAGCAGACTAACATGGTTCCTCACCTACAAAAACAGGAGTCAAATTTCAGTCATAATGCACCTTTTAGACAGTAACAACCCCCATGGAGCTGCTGTCATGTAACAGTTGTTTCTAGCAGCCTCTGAGTAGAAGTCATAATGCTTGAATCTGTACACATCTTGACTTCAAGTCTTCCTAATTTAGTAACATACATCTACAAGATCCCGATTTTTACTTACCGGTAATTTCCTTCCATTTTCCTTTGCATTTGGATCTCCCTCCCAAGTTAGTGTTTTGGGTTTTTTGAATGAACAGAAAGAGAGAACAATGAACATTTTTGTGTCTGTTAATTTCTCATAGGACTTTTCAGGCTTTCAAAATTTCACATTTTATACACACAAGTAAATATTTTGAGGTTGAAATTAATTGTTAGCACTGATTGGATTTCTTTTGTGTTGTGTTGTCTGTAGAGAGCTGCAAACAACTTCCGAAAGGCAGGAGACAGGATGTCTCCTGTTCGCAAGCCAAGCCTGAAAATGGATGACACTTTTGAAAACATTAATGAATTAGGCACTCTGGAGCTGATGAACAAAGAGCTTGAGTTGGCCCCATATGGCCCCCTGAAAAAGTCTATTTCCACTGATTCTCTCAGTTCCATCTCCTCTATTGGAAATAACTTTGGCCAAGAATTCACCGTTGGACAAGTGGAAGTCAACATGGAATACAATGTGAATTCCAACACCTTGCATGTCACACTGCTGCAGGGGAAAGATCTCATGGAGAAGGAAGATATCAACTTTGAGTCCTGCTTTGTGCGCATAAGTTTGCTCCCAGATGAACAAATTGTGGGCATTTCTAGGGTAAGTTTATCTTCACTGTGGCTCAGCATGGACATCACACAAGGGCTATCCAGTTTCACCAAGGGCTAGCAATTGTCAATTACATAAGGTCTAGCAGATTTCATCAGGTTTTCCAACCATGGGAGCGTGGTTGAGATGTTATATTGTTGATTGCTTAGTTTTACAAGTTCTTCTAAGTAGTGGGATCAAGGCAGGATTTCTTTTGCCTTTTGGGCTCCTGTTAGAGTTGATTACAGAGTTTGAGGCCTGTGGTTCCCTACAGCAGAGACTGTCTTCATGTTGTGTGTGACCTCCTGCGTTCCAGGGATTATATAGTTGACATGGTGGTTGAAAGCCCACCAGAATAACAGATAGTTAGTATCAAGCCCTCTCTAATACACATCTTGCTCTTCCTCTGTTTCAACTGTACATTCTTGATTGCTGAACTTCAGTAGATTTTGTAAATGTTGACCTCTGTGGAATTGGTGCAAAAGCGTATTTGCTATAACAAAGGGCACATTCACAGTTATGTTGCATGATTACTTACTGACACAGAATTTTCTTATAACAGATTTTAGTTTTTGTTGCTGAATACTTCAACAGCATTTTACATCACACCCAGGTATAAATGGCCTCTGAAGTTACTGCCTGTCTTCATGATGTTCTTATTCCTGACAAGCATAGAGACACGGCTTGTTTTTAATTGGATTTTGCTAGAGTTATATGTAAACTGATTTTTTATTTTTTAAAAATTATACATTGGTTTGAGCATTCTTTAAATACAAAAATGATCACTATATTTTGTAAATGAAAACAAATGCATTGTTTAAAGTGAATACAATGAGCTTAATAGTACTATAGTTCTACTCCTTCAGTATTAAAATTAGTGTTTTTTACTCTTTGAAATTAATTCAGGATTGGCTTAGTGTTGATGTCACAAACTTGTGGTGTTATACACAATTGTAGCTTCAGAACTGGCTGGTTTGAGGCAGAGAGACAAACCTTGCATTCTACATTCCTAGGGCCTATAAGCAATTATTACAAAAATGCAGCAGCGGAAGTTTTATAAGTTATACCCACAGCTTTTGCATGACATCTTGCTGATGCCAAGTTGGCTAAATATTCTCATAGCTTTGCCCAGAAAGGCAAAAGATGTATTGTACAGCTTGAGGAAAGGAAAATTATACTACTACTCCTTAGCAAAACTTTAGATATTTTCTTTCCCTGAACTACATGACAGAGAATTCCCTCTTCTTAGAACACAGGCTAAGATTCTGATGGAGTGAAAAGTTCTGCTGGTGTAATTACATTGCAGCCTTCTGCCAAAAACCAGCTTTGTATAGAGCCAGATATTTCTTAAATGCCAGAGTCATAGAATCATAAAGTTGGAATTGACCACAAGGGCCATTCAGCCCAACCCTCTGCCACGCAGAAACATACAATCAAAGCATGCCCAACAGATGGCCATCCAGCCTCTGTTTAAAAACCTCCAAAGATGGAGACTCCACCACACTCCAGGGCAGTGTGTTCTACTGTTGCACAGCTCTTACCATCAGGAAGTTCTTCCTAATGTTTAGGTGGAATCTCTTTTCCTGTAGTTTGAATCCATTGCTCTATGTCCTAGTCTCTGGAGCAGCAGAAAACAAGCTTGCTCCATCTTCAGTATGACATTTCTTCAAATATTTAAACATGGCTCTCATGTCCCCTCTCAACCTTCTGTTCTCCAGGCTAAACATGTCAAGCTCCCTAACCTGCTTCTAATAGGACATGGCTTCCAGACCTTTCACCATTTTGTTCACCCTCCACAGGACATGCTCCAGTTTGTCCAAGGAGTACTCAGAACTAAGGCAATATGGAAGGAGTAACTTAGAAAATTGCCTATGCCATAATGCTCTGTTGTTGTTGTTGTTGTTGTTGTTGTTGTTGTTGTGTGCCTTCAAGTTGTTTCTAGCTTATGGTGACCCTAAGGCAAACATATCATGGAATCTTCTTTGCAAGTTTTGTTCAGAGGGGGTTTGCCTGCCTCTGAGGCTGAGAGAGTGTAGCTTGCCCAAGGTTACCCAGTGGGTTTCCATGGCTGAGTGGGGATTTGAACCCTAGTCTCCAGAGTCATAGTCCAAAGTTCAAATCACTACACCACACTGGCTCTCCATTTGCCCACTATAATGTTTGGACATTATAATGCTGCCTCTGGCCACTGTAATGCTCTGGACACTATAAATTTGATGAATGGACATAGATTGTCAGGAGTTCTGTGATCACAGTATCATCAAACTTTGTTGACTAGTGCTGCTGGAACTTGCAGTCCAACAATATCTCGAGGGTTGCATGATTTCCACTCCTCATTTAGGCCATTTAGGCCAAGAAATTGCATGGAGGAAATCTAAAAGTTATTTCTGATTTGTTAATTGAAAAGTTTTAAGTAGGGATATTTGAGAAATTCGTACTAGGGTGTTTTTTATTAGCAAATTTACCTATTCTGCACCTCACAAAACTGAATGTGGCCAGAAATTTAAATATCCCTGTGTTTGCATTTTGTACCAATAAAACAAAACAAACATGCACTTTTCTAAAACGCACAAATAAAAATACAGTTCAAAATGTGCACAAGCACACTGTAGTCAGTGGGTACATATGTTAAAGCAGTGGCTCTTAACCTTTTCTTTACCATACCCCTTTAAATATCTTTTGTTGCCGTGGACCCCCAAAACTTAACTCAAGATTTAAAATAATAATAGCAATAATAGTAATAGTAATAGTCAT
Organism: Gambelia wislizenii; assembly: GCA_030847615.1. NCBI lineage: Eukaryota > Metazoa > Chordata > Lepidosauria > Squamata > Crotaphytidae > Gambelia > Gambelia wislizenii. The sequence goes on from JAUMIR010000001.1 coordinate 346,396,987, forward strand.
ACACTATCCATTAAATCTTCCTTCAGGGGCACTGGAGAGGGAGGGAAGACTTCTTCTACTTCTTCCTGCAAGTTTGTGGCTGGAGCAGATTAAAGGGCAGGCAGCTGACCTGTGCCTTGCCTCCTGTCACATGGCCACTCCACTGCAGGGAGGAGGTGGGCCAAGCAGTTTTCAAGCTTTCATAGACCCCCTGTGAGGACATCATGGCCCCCTGGGGGGTCATGGACCAGTATGTTAAAGAGTTCATGCAATTAAAATCTGCTAAAAATACATATGAACTTTCTTAAGTTCATCTCTATCTCAGGGACCGCCTTCTCCCTTATAATCCTCCCTGCGCTCTCCGGTCCTCTGGGAGGAATTTGTTGCAGCCACAAAGACCTAGGCTGGCGACCACCTCCCAGAGGGCTTTCTCGGCTGTCGCCCCCAAACTGTGGAACGGCCTACCGGATGAGATCTGCCTATTAACATCATTAGACAGCTTTAAAAAGGCTGTCAAGACGGTTCTCTTCAGGCAGGCTTTTCCGGAATAGCTAACCCCGGCCTCAGGAACCCCCTCTGGAGGTTGCTTTTGGACCTCCAAACTGATGCTGCTTGCTCGAAAGGGTTTTTAATAAATTGTATTATATATTGATTTTAATTTGTATTAATTTAATAATGTTTTAAGGGGGGGGAGGGATTTTGAGTTGTTTTATACTGTGTACTATTTTATTGTTGTAAGCCGCCCCGATTGCTCGCAGAGGGGCGGGATATAAATAAATGTTATTATTATTATTTATTATTAATGTGTGTGAAATCCATCTGGAACTGGGATGAAACAAGCTTGTTAAAATCATACACACACAAACAAATAAATGTAGAATATCTATTAACTAGGATGCTGTTAAACAGTTATGTCAAATAGTTGATGTGGACTTTTGTCAAGGAGGTACTTGAAATCAGTTGTAATAAATTATTTAGCTAAAGTTGTTTCTTGATGATTTAATTTGTCTTCTTTCATGTATTTATTTCCAGTATTTCCCTAGCTGCTCCATAATACAGGTTTCCCCCCAAAAACTAGCTTAAATAACTAACTAAAAACTAGTTTCATTATTTTAAGCACAATGTCCATTATGTAATGGGCATTAAAAGAGATGGACTGCAACTCCCTGGTGGGTGATGAGATTTGTAGTCCAACTCTTGGTTATTTAAGCAGAATGCCTTAAGGTAGACATGAGCAACAACCAAGGTTTGAGAGGCTGCATTGTCCCCCCCATGGAATCTTGCAGGCCTGTACCCTTACCCCTGAGGTATAAAAAAAGTTGTTTAAAATGCCCCTTTTCCTATTTTGCCACTGTGCTTCCCCCACCCACAGGCTATTTTAAGCCCCAAAGATGCCTTTTAAAAGTCAGCTTCTGCTTAGACTCTCATGGTCCTAAAATGCTGGGGAGGGGTGAAATCTGGGGAAATAACCCCCTTTACCCCTAGTGAGTATGGGAGTCATTTTTTAAAATCCCCACACACAGCCAAAATTGAGGTGGGGCTTTTGTGTGGCTCCAAAATTGCTTGGTGGAGAACATGTAACCCACTATCATCACCCCTTTCTTGAGAGTAACCAATGGTCTGCTTTTTAATGAGCCTCATCTAACTCTCTGCTGAAATATGTATCGTACATGCCTATAATTTAAAAACATTGTTCTTGAAATCTCCATTCCTGGTGACTTTTTCATTTTATCAAATGGATACAATTGCTCCCATTAAAGTTTGCAAATTGACAGATGGTATCCCACACCATTATTGAGAGAAAAAGCTTAATGTTTATTGTTAGGCTTATTCTCTTGCCCCTAAAACTTTTGATCCTTGAAGAAAAGCTCCTGCAGTAATTAAGATACACATCCTCTGAGCAGAAAGACAACTGCATTTATTGATTGAGCAAAATCTTCTATGCTTTCTCTTCTTCCTTTGGTAAATAATGAGATTCGCTTAAACGGCACCCAGTTTCTTTGCGTAGGACACCTGGGCATTTTCTTCTCCCCAGCTCCCTCTTGTCTTGGTTTTGTCTGAGTTTTAAACATGCTATGTAGTATTAAGAACTGCTAGATGGCCATAGGGTGCTTAACAACATAGCAAACTGCATTGGGTAGGTCATGGTGGGGAAAACATAGGGGCTGGAATTCAACTTGAGACTTCAGGAAATAGAACTAAGCAGTTTCACAACACACTAATCACTTAGGGGCTGCCATCTAATGCACATTGTGTCTATTGCACAGTGGTAGCGAGTGGTGTCCAGTGGTCCTGATGTGCAGTGGGCATCAGCAAGCATCTGGGCACTGGCTAGGAAGTGCTGGAGCATAACAGGATTGCCAATGCGCATCACAACACTTTTACTTGGGTGTGTCCACTATCATTACTATCATTACTATCCCACTATCTTCACAATTCATTAACAAGGTTTTGTTGTATTTCTGCAACATAACTACAGATTCATAAAGTTATAAAACACAGGGTGTAATGTAGAATGTTTTCAGCCTTGTCAGTCCCTAGAGCTCACCCTGCCGGCCCAAGCAAACTTTGAAGGGACCAATTTCTGTCATATATTTATGTGGTGAAAGTGGTCAAGCTGTATCACAGTAGGAGGTTTCAGTGTTGAAAGCTGACATTCTACTACAGCTTTTCCCAACCTGGCTTCCACCAGATGTGTTGGACTATAACTGCTATCATTTCTCAGTGCACCTTGCTATTTGGTGGGTGGTGAGAGTTGTAGTCTGATACATCTGTGTGGCCTTGGGTTATGGGGAAGGCTGATCTAATATAAGGAAAGGCACAACAGGTCAACTGTTGGTTTCCCAAATTCTGAATAGCTCTCCTTTTAATACCTGCGTGATCAGCAGCAATTAACAAGTGGCGCTACTACCATGATGTCAAAAACCTATTTTGTGGATGCTGGCTCTGAGTGGCTGTTGACACAAAAGCAGACCAGGCTGTTCCACCATCCTTTTGGTTACCGTATATAGTGACCCCCTACCATATGTCCAGATTATTTTCAAATCATGATTCAGCTCCCCCTTCTTCCCCAAACTCTTGAAGGCAGTGGTTATTAAGAATATAGAGGCATTTGTTGTTCACCAAATTTCACTGTGGTTTGGCATCTCTCTTTTTTTCATGATGATGATGCATTAATTATCTTAGCTGTAGTATGAGGCTAGAATCCTCTGGCTGACATATGCTGGCATAACCCACATTTTTGCCAGTGCATTAATTTTTGGAGATGTTGCAAAAGGAGATATCCTATACATCCTTGTTTAGTTACCCTTGTCCCACCTTCATAGTAGCAACTGAGGAGTGGGCTCCATCAATTCTGCCCCTGGGGAAAGAATGACCAACCTTAATCTGGAAGCTTCTGTCCCCCCCCCCCGCTTGCTATTGAGCACCCTGGGAAGAAGTGGGAAAGAGCTTCCTCTGCCCCCTCATCCCATGCCAGGAAAATGGCATAACTATGCTGGCCACACCAGTATGGTTATTGAATCTTGGCCTCTCTCTGTAGCTTACTGCTAAGAGTTTAGTACCTTTATCAAACATTCAGGACCACTTGCAGCTTTGTCTTTTGCACAAAGAGGCAAGACAAACTTACCCTATTCAAGTGCAAGTGTAATTGCTAAATGTAAGGGATAGGGAGCTGGTGGCCCCCAAGCCAAATCAGAGGGATTCTGTGTGGGGAGCTACCCCATCAGTTACAGAGAAAAAAGAGGACTAGGCAAATGTAGGTGATACAAGCTTAGAGAGGGGAAACCACTTGCCAGCTTTGATCCACCATCTCCCACTCCCTTCTCTAGACTTCCTTCCCCCCAAATTGATGGCTGTCCTCCAGGCATTGAAGTGTTTGATAAATAGTTCTCTGCAGCCTTGAAGGGTTTGTAGTAACATGCAAAGCATCTGTTTATGTGGGTTAGTAAAGTTTCTTTATCTGTGGCTATATTGTCCCTGGCAAATCAGAAAAGTTTCCCATTGCCTTGTGAGCCATTACTTACTGGCAGTGTTAGGAATGAATTGCAATATCCATTATCTTTGCCTGACTTCGGTGCTGCCCAGTGCAATACTTGCTATTCCATCAGCATCTTTAGCCCTCTGGTTAATCAGGGCCTTTATTGCCACCCTGTTCCTTTGTTGAAAATGGCAGTTCCCTTAAACTGGACTAGAGCATTGCAGGCAAAGCAATGTGAGTGAATACCATTTTTGGCCAAACTGATATGAGCTTAGGAGAAGTGGGGAGCATTTGGAAGCCTGGATGGGGAAGGCATAAGGACAATTACCATGCTTGAAAAAATGTGTGGTTTTTATTGTTTTTAAAAGGGCCATTTTCTCTGCTTCTAATCCTACTGGGTCCAGAGAAGACAGCTTGTTCTTCTGTGCAGTTGAAAGGCAGATTGCAAAATCATATTTCTCATTTGCTCTTATGCGTGGGCAATGAGCCTTGGTGTCTTGTTCTTTATTTGGCCATGTCAACAAACTGATTTCCTTCCAGACTGATGAGCAAGGGACTGAAACAACTTTTGCAAATTGGATGAAAATGGCTCTATTAAGCTGCAGCCCTAAGCACACTTACTATGGACGAAGCCCCACTGCATAAGGTGGGACTTACATCCAAGTAACTATGTCCACGCTTTTGCTTTTAAATAAAAAAGCACAGCTGGGAACAGTTGCTTTTTTGGACTACAGCTCCCAGAACTCCCCTTGCTGGTAAATTATGGGAATTAGAGTCCATAAAAAGTAACTTTCTCCAGGTAAATAATGAGTAGCCCATCCTTTTTGGATACCATCTGTAAATGCCTGCTTTTGCAACTCTACAACTCTGTTCTTCTTTTGGCTGCAAGAACTTCTTGTTCTCAAATCATAGTTTGTTCCCTGAATCCCACACACAGGGCTCTTCACTTCAATGCAACAAGAAGACACGGAATTCTGTAAAAAGAAGACAGCTTATCTGGGGCGTAGTGGTGGAAGAGACATGTTTCCTTTTATTCCTGACTCATTTCAGTCATTATCTTTGAGTAGCTGCTACAGAGAACACATCTCAGCTCCTTTGCTTTAAGGTTGGAGCCTTAGAGCTTTTCTGCAAGAGTTGCATGAGAGCTGTCATGCATGTGGTTCATACACTCATTCCCCACCACCACCTTCTGCTGATATCACTGGCAAAACAGATTTTGCAGGATTTTGTTGAGGCTTTCAGTAGCTGGCAAAACCAGTTTGATGACCACCAGAAATGAAGAGGAAGCAAAAGAAACCAGTGAGTTCAACACATATTACTGCAATTTTGTTGAGCCACCTTTTCTACAAGCAGCTGTCTGTCTCCAGCTATCAGCTGCTTGGTTGCTTCAGTCTCAGGTCTTTTCATTCCTTGATTCTGAGTTTCTCTTGATTCAGAATTACTGTATGGAATGCACAGTCACCAGCTAAAATGGCTTTAAAAGGGGATTAGACAAATTTGCTGGGGATGAAGATGGTATATAGCTATTCAGATATATCACCTAAGTGGAAAGTTTGCAAGCAGCATGCCTCTAAATTCCAGTAGCTAGAAACATACAGTTTGGAAGCTCTGTTGCTGTCACATCCTGTTGGTAGGTTATTTGTGGGATGGTTTCCAACTGCCTAGTTTGTAGGGCCTGAGAAAAAGTTTTGTATAGGGAAAAATGCATTTCACAATTGCACCCCCCCACACACACACACACCGCTTTTCCTTTTAACATGCCCATCTCTCTGGATTTTTTCATTGCTTTCAGTTTACCTTTTTTTTTTTGCCGAAAGAATCAGATAAAACAATTCCCATTCCACCTCCAGCTTCTCCCAGATCTTCACTGGTGATTCTTATCACTTCTTCCTTTATCCCTTCAAGTGCTGGAAGCCACTCCTTGTTGCCTGCTGTGAGCCTGCGTGCACATATGGAGCTCCATTTTACCATGTCAGTAGAACCATACTCTCCTTGCCCCAACATTAGCAACTCTGAGTGGCAGATTTTCCATTTCTGGGTGGGGGTGGGTTGTTCCTGCCTGAGACACTGGACCCTTTCACACTATACAGTTATAGCACTACAATTCCACTTTTAACTGCCACAGCGGCATCCTGTGGAATCAAGGAGTTTGTAATATGGGGAGGCACTAGAGGAACTCTCTGACTGAGAATTCTAAATTCCCCTCCTTAAACTGCAAACTCCAGGATTTCACGAGGAGTTATAGCTCTATCACTGAATAGTTTGAAAGGTGGGCGAAAGGGAACTACAGGCTGCATGCATCTTCCAATCTCTTTCCTTTTCAGTCTCCCCCAACCTCCTCAAAACCATTTCAAACCATTTTTTTAAAATTATTTTTTATTAATCATTCAAAAGCAAATAACTATTTTTGTTGTATTCAAGTTAACATTTACGGTTTTTTTCTTTTCTCTTCTATTCTGAGATAATACTTAATCAGCATATTGAAACTTCTCAGTTCTAATCATTATTTACAGTTGTCCCTCCATATTCATGGATTTGATATTCACGGATTTAAGTATTCACAGCATGAAAATATTCTTTAAAAAATAATAATCCAAAAAAGCAAAGCTTGATTTTGTCATCTTATATAAGGGGCACCATTTTACTATGCCATTGCATATAATGTGACTTGGGTATTCACGGATTTGGGTATTCACGGATTTGGGTATTCACGGGGGGTCCTGGAACCAAACCCCAGCGAATGTGAAGGGACAACTGTATAACAGGTTTAAAAACAATTTAAATAAACCAATAGTATTTTTTTGACTTCCTATAAGTTAGACACAGTTGCAGTAAGAACAGCTTATATACATTGTTACTGACTTTGTTTGGACTGATGTTTTTCAAAATTTCCCTAGCATATTAAGTGATATACTTTATAGTACATATTTGTCTATGGCCTCCCCTTTTTTCCTAATTGTTAATAATATAGACAGTCACAGTAGTGTGTGTGTGAGAGAGAGAGAGAGAAAGAGAGAGAGAAAGAGAGAAAGAGAGGAGATTTTTACATGGGCTATATATCCCGCGGCAGGAACAGAACAGGGTTGGGAAAGGTTTTCCCCTTCAGACAATGTTGACCCTGTTCTGTTCTGCATCCGTCCTGCTCCCATGCCTGTTCTTGAATATTGTATTCACGATGAAACATTGTGAATAGACCACCCATTCCGTGTCTGTCACGGAATCATGGGTGTGTGAACAGGAGCTCCGTTCCTCTTCCAAAATGACAGCCGCGGAGGGGAGGTCCGATCCAAGCACTTCCTGGCACGTTCTGGACATCCAGGTAAGTGGCACCCTTTATTTTACCCTCCCTGTTTTGATTGTGTAATTTAAAGTGTGTTTTTTGTGCTTGATGAACTGATTTTATGTTTGGGTGGGTTTTTTTTATTTTTGAATTTACCGCTTGGCCGTTCTTTCATGAGAACAGCTGGGATTTCAGTTCCTGGTCATAAATACAGCCTTACGACTGCTGCATTTATGGCCAGCAAGCAAGGGGAGGGGGAGCCCATTCCTGCTGCAGAATTAAGGTGAGTGTGTGAAAAATTTACTTTATTCTGTGGCAGGAACAGGAGAGGAAGTGGCGGGGCAGTAATGGGGTATTTTGGCCCCATGTGAAAATCTCCAGAGAGAGGGAGAGAGAGAACTTTAAAAAAGTCAGTTGTTGCTTCTGGAGTCCTCCATGATTGGAACTGACTTCTGGTTCTGATACGTGATTGATTTTCAGCCAGGAACAGGTCAGGATAGTCCACCATTTGAGTGCATGGACAAAAAAATTGCCCCACACTGCAGTTGCTTACTCCTACTTTAAGTCCTATCAAGGTGACTGAACCTATGACTAATTCTTAGACCCCCCCCTCCTGAACATCTGTGCCCTCCTCCCCTGGGGGAACAACCCTTGGGCCTTGACTCTTAGCAATATTTTAGCAACATTTTCACTTTCAAAGCACTTCATTTACAGCTTAGCACTTCCTTATTTGAAACTTTGAGAAGTTGCCCAGCTTCTTCATGAACTTGAATAAGCAACATTTTCATATATTTGCCATCTCAAGTGGGGGTTTCCATTTGAAGAGAAAGCTTGGAAGGGCTACTTTTTTTTCCCTTTTTTTTCCTTTTTTTCTTTTTCTTTTTTTTCTTTTTTCTTTTCTTTTCTTTTCTTTTTTTTTTTGCCTGCAGCTCCCAGAATCCCCCAGTCAGTATTTACCTTTTCTAAGCTGTGATTAAAGTGTACTAGCAATTAGCATTTGGAATAGGGTGGACATTCTGGATCTTCCTGCAAATGTATGCTGGGTCTGAGTTCCTTGCTTGGACACCTGTGCACCACCACTGTGAGCTAATGAGTTAGGCATAGATTATAAGAGCATTTCCTTTCCATTGACACCCCTTAGACAACTGCAAGAGAAATGTAGAGAGCAGAGCAAGGGACTTTATGTAACATTTGTCAACCTCACCAAAGCCTTCGACACTATGAGTAGAAAACATCTGTGGCAGATCCTGGAAAGACTAGGATGTCCCCCCAAATTCCTTAAAATGATTATCTTGCTACATGAGGGCCAGCACGGTCAAATCAGATATGGCGATGCTCTCTCAGAGCCCTTTCTAATAACTAATGGAGTGAAGCAAGGTTGTGTTCTTGCTCCAACTTTATTTACAATCTTCTTCAGCATGATGCTTCAAAGGGCTACGGCAGAGCTTGAAGAAGAAGACGGCATCTATATACATTACCATACTAATGGTAGCTTGTTTAACTTAAGCCGTCTGAGGGCTTGCTCTAAGATTCTAAACTATCTAATCCATGAGCTGCTGTTCGCTGATGATGCTGCCCTTGTTGCCCACATAGAAGCAGCTCTGCAGCACCTAACATCCTGCTTCGCAAGAGCTGCAGAGCTGTTTGGGCTGGAAGTCAACCTGAAGAAAACGGACGTTCTTTACCAGCCTGCACCACAGGATGATCACCAGCATCCCCGCATTGACATTGGCAAATCTGTGCTTAAGTCCATTCAGCAGTTCACCTATCTGGGAAGCATCATCTCCTCAGATACCAAGATTGACAAAGAGATCAATCACAGATTAGCAAAGGCATATAGCGCATTTGGAAGACTTTACAAAAGAGTCTGCAGTAACAAACACCTGAGGCACAAAAATCAGTGTGTATAAAGCCAGTGTACTGTCTATTCTCTTTTACGGGGCTGAAACATGGGTCACCTATCACCAACACTTATGACTCCTCGAATGCTTTCATCAGCACTATATATGCACAATGCTAAATATACACTGGACTGACTATGTGACAAATGTTGCTGTCGCCACAGGTCAGCATAAGAGGGGCGCTCCCAAAAAGCGATATAAGGACTCCCTGAAACCACATCTCAGGCTCGGCCAAATTGATCACCAACAATGGTCTGCCCTGGCCTCACATCAGGAGGCTTGGAGACACACTATCCACAATGCTGCAGCCTTATTTGAGAGCTCACGCTGAAGAAGTCTTGAAGAGAAAAGACAACACAGAAAGAATCACAACCCAGAATCATCACCCAAGGAGACCTTTTGCTGTGCTTTCTGCAACCAGACATGTTTATCTCGGATTGGCCTTTTCAGTCATCAGCGCGCTTGCAGAAAGCGCGGGATGAGTCCTTCCTGAATCTTTGTTTGGGAAGAAAAGCCAGAGAGATGAGAGCATTTGTTTCAATGGCCTTGGGTTTGCATAAGATTGAGTTAGCAAACCTTGGCTTCAATCTTACATCCCCTCAGCATAGTATAAATACTATCTGCATGCAGATACGTGTAAGGGAAACATAGAAATGCCCAGTATCTAATACTGAACTGTAGAAACACACCAAAGAAAGAAAGATTTTGTTATGTATTATCCTGCACTTTTTAATCACTTCTGTTTCCTTGCCCTCCAAATGCCTGATTTCAAGTTGCTTGAAGCTGAGCAACTAAAGTGCTTGAGGCATTTTGTCCAGGATTTAAAAAAAAATCTGTTTTTAATTTGTGTAATCTTAAAATGATTGCAGTATTTAGTTGAGATTTTGGAATGTCACTACCAAAATCTTGACCTGTCATCGTTACCTCTGCTATAACAGTACTGCGTTTTCAGAAATTTTCCATTCCAAACCTCTCCCTTAGGTCACTAGCAATAACATCCTCAAACAAGAAATCTCCATCCCTTACTTAGACAGATACATGCAGCTCCTCCTGGGATTTGTCTGTTCAGCAGGGTTGCCATCTCTCTGTGTGTGAGAGAGAGGGAGAGCGAGAGGGAGAGGAAGAGAGACAGAGAAATAAGCAGACCAGCTCCTTTTCTTTGCTGCACAAAAGGATTTGAGTTTCCAAGCAAGCCCAGGGAATACACAATTTATAAAATACTGTCTGACAAATATCCTAGCAGTTGTCTGGCTGAAAAAGAATCTTTCATAAATAAAGACCATTCTCTATATATTTATGCTCTACTGTTATTTATAATTCACCACCTCTGTTTATAATTCACGGTGACTGTTTATAATTTCTTCAGTCTCCTGTGACAGGTAATAAAGACACATTAGATTCAGTCTCCTCTTTAATGCTTCTTAGAAATGTATTTTAAGAAAACATTGTAGATCATCTTTCAATTAAAGACCATATAGGTTTAGAGATTTGTCTTCCCCACTGAGGATAAAAGCTGCAAGAAGGGGCAGGTCGTCCCAATAACATCATATGCATTGATTTAAGGCTGAACAGGTAGAACAGTCATGTGTAAGTTACTTTTAAAAGCAATTAGTTACAATTATTGTTGCAGTCCCCCAAAGTAGCTAGCTACTACAAGTTACCTTTTTAAAAATTATTTACTTTCTCAAAAGTTACTTTTTAGTTACTTTGAAAAACTTTGAATCCTACAGACCGCTATCCTGTGGAACAACCCCCCCTCCTATCCAATTTATTGCCACCTTAACAGGTAGTGGTGGCTGGTAATTTCCATGTAAGTGGGAAAATGAATCCACTTCTAGCTTTAATCTGAACTTGAAAAGAACTTTGCAGAGTGCTGAAGCCTGACCTCAAAATGCCAGTTAAAATGCAAAAGGAATGCAGTTATTCTTTATTAAGTGGTATTTGGAATGCACTGGAGTTATACCTTCTTTACTAGAAGGAATTATTTATAAATAACTAGTTTTTGTACCAAGTTACTTCTATGCTCTGCCATAGACTGCAGTCATTTCCCCTTTTTCATTTACTGATATTGTACAGTAGCCATAACTAAGCAATTGGCTGCAGGCTCCCTTCTCTTTTCTTGAATTGCCTCAGATTTTCTATCTCAAGAGTAATCAACTGTGGCAAAATGATATGTCTCCATTGGAGCTACCCAAAGTTAGCTTTAAATTTAATGTGTGAAATTAGCTGTAGTGTGAAATAGTACATTGTACCATTAATTATGGTTAGCTGAAGTGCAGAGGTATATTGCGCAACACTATGAGTTAACTCTGGCAAAGGGGATAGCCTGCCCACCCCCATTCTCAAATTGTGCCATATTTATACATTCTGCGCTCTGTCCAATTTTTATCCCACCTCTCCTCTGTATAACTCAGAACAGTGAACATAAACCTGAATCCTCTTGTTAGTCCCAAATAAAGTAGACCTTGAATCAATAAATGTATGGTCTTGAATTTATGGTTCAACAATTGATTGAGTGAGTCAGTTCTAGTTGGGAGTCTGGTCATAGTGTTTTCCCCATTTTATCCTTGCCAATAGGATTAATTTGAGAGATTATGTGTAAATCCATGGTCTCCCAAGTGAGCATCATTCCTGAGTGTGCATTTCAATGTAACCTCAGATAGTCACAGTGGCTTTTGCCTGTAACCAGCTATAAAACACCAGCATATGATTTGCCCTACTCAGTTACACCTGTAAATCTGTATCATTTGTATCCAGTGCATAATTACTTGAAATAATTTAGATATACTTCTGAATAAGCATTCATAAGATCCGACTGCATGCCTTATTGCCTTCACAGAATCTTTTGACTGCCTATTCCCGCCCCCTCAGCATTTTGTGATTACTGTAATTTGAATTAGCATTACTTAGTTCTTATATCTGGGGAAGTTAATATTTTTCTATATTATAGCCTCTATTCAGTTGTATCTTTGCTAAACTCAACACTTTTTTTGTTTTTGATCTCTTTCTCAAATAGTAACCCACTCAGTACCTTTGCAGCATCATACAAGGCCTGCTCTAATCTGTTTGGCCCCATTTCATCCCCTGCATTTATTCACTTGAGTGGGATACTTGTTCAGCATTGCACACTGCATCAGAATATTTTCTTCCATATGTTCAGATTTATTCATGAAGCTGTGAGTGGCAGAAAAAGAAAAGTTGAGATTTTAAAAAACTTTCTATTAAGAATGCATACACTGTGGTGGCTGACAATGAGCTGCGTGTCGTCTAACTCTACAATACAAAGGTTGCCCACTCGCAGTACATACATAGTCATACAGGATTCTGCCAGATGTTGCCATCTCAGTCTCAAAACCAGAGGTTGAAACTCCTACTGCTCTTAACATTTTAAAAGAATTTGATGATGTTTCAGGTCTGCTAATTAATTTTTTTAAAATAAAAAATATTAGGTCTTATTTTTCTAAAAACAATAAAGATAATTTACAATTGTTAACAAACATTCCAGACTCTTTGGACTCCATAAAATACTTAGGAAATAGCTATTGCTTAAAACAATTTGCAAGCCACTCTGATAGCCTTGTGGCTGAAGAGTGGGGTATAAATAACTAAATAAATTAAAAAAATAATAGTAAGAAACTGATCCTGTTAAATTTTAACCCATTTGTTAAGGTATTAAAACAAAAAATTAATACTTGGAAATCCTTGAAACTATTTTGGCTAGGCCACATAGCAGCAAAAAACATTTCAATCCTTCCAAAATTTACATACCTGTTTCAGGTGCTTCCAGAAGCAGTTCCAGATTCATTGTTCAAAATCTGGCAAAACTTAATTGTGAACTTTTTGCATAAAGGAAAAAAACCCTCATCTTTCAAAAGCTGTTCTATTTAATAGCAAAGATACAGAGGGGTTGAGTATTCCCATTTTTAAGGTTTATTTTGAAGCTTTTCAAACAAGGCAGTTGGTGAGCACCACCCAAAAGTCTGTTGAGTGTTCTTGGTTAGTGTTAGAATTCCTGACGTTTGTTGTCATTGCCTGAGGGTTTTCTCATCTCTCATATTTCCAAGAAGCTAATAGAAAGCATTCCTGACCTTTTCTTTAAAATGCTCTAATAATTTGGAGAACCTAGCAGAAAATATTAATTCCTCCTGTGTCACCTTTGATACCATTTCTGTGCCATCCTTTATTTGTTAACATGAATAAACGGAAACAGTTCAGGTTTGGGAAACAGGCAGTGTTCTACAGACTTAGGCTTGTCTACACTATTAAACCCCCCGAATCCCCCTGTGAATTCCCCCAAATCTGTGGTGATCAGGCTACATGATGTACGACCTTTTCCCTGAATCTTGGGTGATCAGGCCACACCAACACATGGCCCAGATTTGGGGCATTCCAGAGTTTTTATGATTCTGGGTTTTCTCTGCATTTTTGTCCACTGCTGCTGCCACTGCAACCATTTTAAAGTTCAGGAGGCAGTTCCTGGCTGAAGGGAGAGGTTTTCTTCCTTCCCCTGGCTTGGCAGTGTTGCCTCTGCCCACTTTCTGCTCGCCCGTCACTTCCTTCAAGTGCTTCTGTCACTTTCTTCAAGCACTGCTTCCTGTGACAGGAGAGTGGGGGAGTGGGTGCAAAAGAGTCTCTTTCTCATAAAGAATTAATCACATATTTATGTTTGGCAACATGTTTAGAAATTGCACATAATTGGAAAGGCTTAAGTGCCCTGTCACTTTCTTGGTGATTAGATAGAGTCTGGAACATCCTGCTGATGGAGAAATTAACAGAAAAAGTAAAGGCTACTACTAGAGGTAACCAAGACCACTCTTAATTCTATGAAATTTGGTACAACTCTGTTAGTTATACAAACAAAAATGCCAGTCTTCTCAGTCCCCCTTGCTCACAAGTTGATTTTTTTGAAAGATACTCTTTTATAATGGTTGTCATATCAGCTGGAGATTTCTTATTTGGATAGTCAGGAAATATCAACTGAATACCTCATTGTACTGGATCTGAGATGAATTTTTGTTGACTATGCTTGTTTCTGTAAAATCTTTTATAAACCAATTAGAAAGAGAGAGAGAAAGCAAAATACAAGAAATTGCACTCTGCAGTAAGGTCTACAGTATTTGCCAGGCAGTATTTTCTGTCTACCTTTTTCTTAACATTCTTGCTGGCATGTAGGAAAGGGGTATTTCAAAAAGTTAAAACATGGAGAAGATAATTGATAACATTTGGAGATGCAGTCTTTCACCTGAAAATGTTTAGAACAATCTTTCCTTTGGGAATTGCATTGGAGGGTAGTACCAGTTTTGTCTGGAAACCAAACCTTATGAGGAACAACTTATGTGGAGCTGAGTCGATTTAGATTGGAGAAGTGAAGACTGAGAAGTGACATGATAGATACCTTTAAATGTCTGAAGGGATGTCATGTAGAAAATGGAACAATCTTGTTTTCTCCTGCTCCAGAGACTAGAACATGAACTAATGGATTCAAATTACAAGAAAGGAGATTCCATCTAAACATTAGGAAGGACTTCTTTAAGAGCTGTTCAACAGTGGAATAGACTGCCTTGGGGGATGATGGACTCTCCTCCTTTGGAGGTCTTTAAACAGAGGTTGGGTGGGCATCTTTCACAAGCACTTTAGCTATGTATTCTTAAATGGCAGGGGTTTGGACTAGATGGCCCTTGTGGTCTTTTCCCAGCTCCAAGATTCTGTGATTCTATGATCCTCTGAGTTAGAAAGCAGTCTGTGCCTTTGTACCATCAGCAGACTTCATACCAACTTTATCCTTCACTTTGGACCTATTTGCATGCCTGGCAATCAGCTTTAAGGAGCAAACGAGTCTGATTTCCACTTTCTTTGAGAGGCTTTTGCTAGACAGCGCCCATCAGTTAGTGTTTGGGTAACAAGTAAACATGTCTCTAATTGGGCCTCTGCCACCCAAATGCTTCTGCCTTGTGGCCCTATGCTGTCAATTTTTTGCATTGGGTGCTGCATATGCATCATAATGTTTTAAGGCATGGACAGCATATTAAGGGCTTATGTAATTGCTTACTGTTGGCTTCCATCTAAGAACAAGAATGCCGTCTGTCTGTTTGAAGAATTATTTGCCTGACAAACTAGAATGGAACATACTCTAATGCTCTTGGGTATATGTGCCTGTGCACCATGATGTTTTGCTGGCCTGAAGCCACGTCACATTCTTTCTGTCAGTTTGCATGTTTCTGGTAGCATGTCCAAGTCCCCTGCTGTAGTGCAGCCTGTCTGCTTGGCAGTGCCCAAAATATCTGACATCTTGGGAAGCCTGTCAAGGACTTCAGAGGGGACAGAAGCTGTGTGATCTACAGCACATTCGTTTATCACCACCACTGAGAAATGCTAACATTAATCTGTAGGGGAACCAGTCACTTCACACCCTGCTGTGATTTATTGTGTAAAGGGGAAGGCTAATCCCTGGACAAAGTTGATGATTTGCACATATCATAGTTGCTGGGGAAACCAGAGGTTTGAAGTTCCTGAAGGCTATAAATGTGAAAGTGTAAGGATTGCTAGCTAATGCTATTTGAAAATGGATTTACACCACCATGGCAAAAGGCCCGAAATAGTTAATATAATGATAAAGTTTCTCCTTTATGGTTGTTACCTTGTTTCCCTTAGTTTTTCTTAGCACCCTGTTTAAATAGTTCTACTTTAATGCTGTTATGCACCTTAAAGTTGTTTTTGACCCTAAGGTGACCTTATCACGAAATTTTCATGGCAAGATTTCTTCAGAGGGTTGCCATTGCCTTCCTATGTGACTGAGAAAGTGTGACTTGCCCAAGGCCACATAGTGGGTCTCCATGCCTGAGCAGGAATCCCTAAATCCTAATCCAACAGTCATAGTACTGTACCACACTGGCTCTCCAATTCTACTTTATACAAGTAGTGAATCCTAAGTCTTTTGCAATCTCTTGTTCTACACATGCCTTGAGTCCCTATCTGTGAGAAAAACAGAGTATGGATGATGATGATGATGATGATGATACTCAAAGCGGTGGTGGGCTGGTCCACAAGCCATCAGCTGCTGGTCCCTGCAGAGTTTCCTAAAAAGAAACAAGGTAGCCATGGAGCACAAATACAGTACCAGTCCCTAGCATACAGGGTGAGGGGAATTAACCCTATATCACATAGCTTAAGAAGCACTGATCTGACTACTTTCAAACACTATGTTTTTGTACAATGGCTCTGTGTAGATCTACCTTCAGTCTTCATATAGTTTCTGTAGATAGAGATTTGGAGGGACATACCAAGAAACATAAATAAAGCATGAATCAAAAGTTAATTCATGGGATACCTGTTCTGGATCCTGTTTGCCAAGATATGAAAATCCAAACCATGGAGCTCTCAGTTTTTTGGCAGTGGTGAATTATATACATACCCAGGTTTCAAATTCTATGATTCTATGAATAGGAGGCATTAGCTGTTACTGTATTAACTCAGCCCGTGAAAATGAGTACAGTTGTCCCTCCACATTCACGACTTCCACATTCGCGGTTTCGATTATTCGGGGAAAGCCCTGCCCCCTCCCCGCTCTCCACCCCACTCCCTTCTCAAGGCAGCAATGGACTTCTCACGAAGCCTGACACTGCCTTGGGAAGGCGGGATGGAAAGCCCCTCGTGTGCCCGCTCTCCACCCCACTCCCTTCTCAAGGCAGCGAGGGGCTTCTCATGAAGCCTGTCGCTGCCTTGGGAAGGTGGGGTGGAAAGCCGCTGGTGCGCTCGCTCTCCACCTCACTCCCTTCCCAAAGCAGCAAGGGGCTTCTCACGAAGGCTGTTGCTGCCTTGGGAAGGGACTGGGGTAGAATGCCGCTTGCCCACAGGCTCATTTCTTATTTGCGTTTTTTTCACATTCACAGGGGTTGTCTGCCCCTAACCCCAGAGAATGTAGAGGGTCAACTGTATTCTCAACTTATTTTTTTCACAGATGACCTCTCAACTTATTTTTTTAAGAGTGGATGTATTTGTAAAAGGTGTTTTAATGACAAAGAGCTAGTGCACAGATTTTATTGTGGTATGCACAGCTTGGAAATTGCAGTGCCCAGAATCCTGTAGTCAACATGGCCAGTGGCCATGCTGGCTGGGAGAACATGGAAGCTATAGTCCCCAAAAGTAATGTTTCCAAATTCTGTTGCATTGAGAGTTTCTGTTGCAGGGTTGGGCCCCACAGAACCGTAATGTATTTCTGCAGGACCTATACAGGTCAGCAGACTCTCAGGATAGGGCCATCGAGGCCTGGCTTGAAAAACACCCCCATCATCTTCCACCATTCCTTACAAATATAACCCCATGTATAAGCATCTCCCATGCTGTGTCAGTAAACATGCTAATTGGCCCTACAATTTTAAAATATGAGAATACCTTATACTGTGCACTTAGGATATAAACCCTCTGATGTCTCACTGTGTTTCAGATGTTTGCAAACATTCATCTCAAACGGCCTTTAAAAATGAGTGAAAATGAGTTATATCCCCAGAGCACAGACTTGGCAGGCCAACTATAAACATTGCTGCTGAGCTGGCTATGAATTGAACACATAAGTAGTCTGTGCTAAAGCTGTCTCCTTGCTACTGTATGCTCATCCTTTCTCTTTTTTCTTTGTGCCTCTTCATTAGTTTCATTCATAGTCCAGGATTTTTTCACTTATCTATGTATGCAGGGTTGCTGCTACAGAGAAGTATGACTATCAATACCCGGGGTAGAAACTGGCTGAGATTCTGCATTGTCAGATGTAACTCCAATGGTGGTAACTCCATTGTCGGTGTTATGTGTGATGATGGCACCTCTCCAAAATCTACCTTTTCAGTCAGGGAGTGTCCCAACCAAAGGATTTCTGAGGCACTACAGATTGGTATGCTGGCAAGTGACATCTTCAATGCTCTCCTTGTTGTGATGCGTGTCAGGAACAGGCAGCTGGAGAGACCCCTCAGAATCCTGCCGCAACTGCTTGTCTCAATGTGCCCTGTGACCAGAAGAGCACTGTAGATGTCATTTCCCTGTTCCCTGATCTGCAGAACCTTGGAGACCCTTCAGTTGGGGCACGGCCAGACTGAAGAGGTGGGGGGGGGTTCCCTCATTAACATCTATCAACATGAATCCCTAGCAGTTACAAAATTGTAAGTTTGGCTCATGATCTCCTAACTACTGAACAGAGTGCCAGCCCCTGTTAGCTATATTTGAAATATAGTTCTGACCTCTTCCAGACAGACCCTTTAATATGATTATGTGTATCTTTGTCCATGGGACTGATTATTTATTTACACTTCGCAAGATCCAGGCAGTGTTCCCCTATACCAGTGGTTCCATTCATTCTCCCACCAAGTCCTGTATTTTCCAGTCAGAGAAAAAATCTGGTCTTTAAAAAAAAAACTCAGCTGAAATATTTGTGTCTAAATATAAGTCTGAAATGTGACAGCACATATTTTCAATTTTAAAATGGGTGTTCCTGGAACAACATTTTTTAGAACAATGTTGTGGCTGTGTCATTCATACATCCTGGGTGGCAGTTCCTCTGCTATTGCATTTCTGGAACCTGCCGTGCTTTTAGCAACAGCATAGCTCTTTTGCAAAAGGTATGCTGGTGCTGGGAAGCTATATGGATCAAAGTATTTTCTCAGGGGTTCCTTGAAGAGATGAACAGTTAAGTGCGATGAGCTTCTAAGGAAGGCCTGGGTATCCTTTGGAACGGGCAGGTGCAAGATGGTGTTTGGATGTACAGTATTTTAATTAGGGCAGGATCTATGTTTATACTAGGATCCAACATACAAGGATAGGCTCTGGCTCATAACTCACTGGCAAAGCAAATCAGCAGCATTTCCAATTAAAAGGGCCTCCAATAACAGAGCTCAAAAAATTGGATTGCCAGCTAAAAGGATTCTCAATATACAGACCTCCAATAAAAAGAGCAGAGCTTGGGAAAATTGTTTTTTGGACAGCTCCCAGAATCCATACTGGCTAGGGAATTTCTTGGAGTTGTACTCCAAAAGTACCTTTTCCAGGTTTTCTGGGATAGACTAGGAGCTGAGACTTTTGAAAGCTGTTGTCAAAAAGCAATGACTTCATAAAATAAAATAATATGAATGGATTTTTAAAAATTAAATGTCTTATTTGAATTTCAAAAAAAATCTTAAAACAATTGGTTTTTAAAAATAGCTTAATGACAAGTTGTATAATTAGTCTTAATGATGGTAAAGATATCCACCAATATTCTACATAGGCTACTTAGTTATGTATGTGTAACTAAGTAACATCTCCTGGTCTGCCCCCTGCCCCGCCCCAGCCCACCTTAACAGCCTGCAAACCGTCCAAACAAAGGATATCTGCTCAGTTGCCAATCAGGGAGCAAGGAGGAATGACGTTTATGGCCCCTCCTACCAGTGACCAATGTATTGATGGGGAATTGCAACAGGGGTCCTGTTCCTGATTGTTATGGTCTTGCTCACTGGTGGAAGGGGCGGGAGATGTCAGCCTCCTTGCACCCAGTGCAGCAGCTGAATCGACCTTCTTTACCCTACAGGGCTGCTGGCTGTTAAGGTGGTCATTGGGAGGGTGAATTAATGTAATCTTGCAATAACACTACATACTCATACTGAATAAGAAGCAGTTACGGATCCATAAGTCTAGGGGGCCGTTTACATGGCAAAATAAATCCTCTAAGAATTCGCAAAGAGTCCTAATAGCTCCCACATCTTTCGGATCAAAGTCGCCATATTCAGAAGGAGGGGGGCAAAAAAACCCATAAGTCACGCAGTATCAGCTTTCACTATTTTCCCCATCTTTTTTTAAAAGTAGCGCAAGCTAGCGCCCTATCAACTGTGTGAACGACCATTTCGCTTACGGCAGTGGAAACAGTCAGCAGTCTTTTTGAAATTGCCACAGCAGAGCTTAGTCTTGATTGGTTGAATTGACCAAGGAGGGAGGGGGTTGACTTGCAAGAGATGGAGGAGCCTGAAATAAAAAGATCGAGCCAGCCGGCTTGCTTTCTAACATAATTACTATTCCTCCCTCCCTCCCTCCCTCTGTGTGTTTGTGTGTGTGTGTGTGTGTATGAGAGAGAGAGAGTGATCTGCTCCAACTGGCTGATCGCTTGATTGTTCTTTTTGTGTGTGTGTGTGCACGCGCACTGGGGGGGAGAGAGAGAGAGAGAGAAGGAGTCTACTCTGGATTGCAGAGAAAAGGAATCTCAGCTGCTTCTATCGTTCTTTTCTGTGTGTGTGTGTGTGTGCGCGCGCGCGCATGCGCACACTGGCAGGAATCTCAGCTGCTTTCCTTCCCTCCTTTGTCATTATTTACGGTCTCTTTGAAGGAGTCTGCTCAGCTAGATTGCAGAGAAAAGGAATCTCGGCTGTTTCCATTGATTGTTCTTTTGTGTGTGTGCACGCACGCTGGCAGGGATCTCGGCTGCTTTCCTTCCCTCCTTTGTCATTATTTACGGTCTCTTTCCCCCTTGCACTGCCCCCCTCCTTGCTTCCTCCCCGCCTCCTGCCTGGCTTTAATGATAGTGATCTGGAGGTCATGCCCCCCCCCCTTTGTCTGTGTGAATATAGGAAGGTGAAACTCACCGGATTTTCCAATTTAGAAATAAATCATATGAACTATGCACCACTGGTGCGAAAGGACAGAAATCCAGAATGTTGCGCACTTTATTCTGTCGTGTAACTGGCCCCTAGGTTACAAATCTGTAACTGCAGTACAGAATGCCAGACATCATTATTAATGCTCATTATATGGCTTCTAATTATATCCTGTGAATATGTTAACAGCAGTTAATGGAGATGAAAAATAATCTGAGCAGTCATATTCTGCAGGTGGTGTATCCGAAATGCTCTCTCTCTCTCTCTCAGCCTTGCTTCTCTGAGTGAAAAGATAGAGAAGCATAGAGATTTGGGAAGTTCCACTTCAACTTTCCAAATCTCTGTTCACTGACCTTCTCTATCTGAACAAGGAGGAGGCATCTAGTTGTAAATGTAAAGGATTCATTTTTTTTTTATTAATTGAAAATTAATCTGAAAACAATTCAGAATAATCGCTTAGTGTGTACTTATCTTCTAGTGAAACCTACATCACTGAATATATATTAAGGTAATATTAAACGATAATGTACTTAGCATAACCTAGGTATAAGGCATTTTGGTATGCGTCATTCAGCTGAAAATGATCCTAGAACCCTTTGCAAAGTATGTGAGCCCATCTGGAAGATACAGCATAAAGGTAGAAGCTATTCCTTATGATTCCACACATTCCTCCCTCCCCTTTTCTTGGATATACATTAAGGAAAAACTGTTAAGTCAGTTTTCTTGGATTTTAAATCCCTGGTGTTTCTTATATGCCTTGACTGCAGATATTCTAGTTAACCTTTGCATATCCAGTCATTGCTATTCATCTGTGAAGGCACATTCTCTCCCTTTCACCTCTGCTCTTTATTCTTGATCCATTTTTCTTAGATTATGTCATTTCCATACCTGTTACTTTGTATGGGACACTGCTTAGTAAAAATATTAATTAGGAGCTGTTATGAGGTAACCATAATAAGAAATAGATCAGTGGGAGAGGTTTACACCATAGGGGATTATTAAGTACATTGCAAAAAGAGCATTCCAACAAGTATGTCTTTTCCCACCACTGCTGCAACTAGTAAAATCCTCTCCTTTCAGCAAGCCTTGAAGACATTAGAGCTCTCTTACAATCTGGTCCTGGCACTCCTAATTGCTCTCTTTGCTTTCTTGTGATAATTGTGAGGTGAAGGATGTACATTTTCAATTAATGGATGGGGGGGGTTGGTTTACACTAGATTTCAGTCCTAAATATTCATACTTTGTATCTAGATGACAAAAGCTAAATGACTGAAATAAATGACTAAAACAACAACACAGAGATATGGTATATATGTATTGCATGATTCCAAGGGTTGATGGCTGTTGTTGTTGTACCACTTTCAGAAGGAGTAGCTACCAATTAAAGCCATCATGTACTTCAGGGTGTATATCAGGGCTGGGGGCTGTATGGCTGTAATGATTGCAACTCCTATCAGCCCTAACTCCCATCTCTCAGTGATGAGAGGTGATGGGAATTGTGCTGCAGCAACATCAGGAGTGTTATACTTTCCCATCCCTGCTACATATGATAGTTCTAACATCAGTAGTAACTGTGTGTTCTCAGAGATTGAGGGAACATGGGCAAATACCAGGGTTGTTTGTCATAGCAGCTAAATGAATTATAAAAGGATGGGGTGGGTGGGATAGTGCACAAGCATTACTTTGGTCCTGGTGTTTGTGGATGATACTGATTTGCTTTGTTGTGTACCCATTAGTTATTGGTTTGGCCCCATTATCACACCATGTCTGGTAATTGTATTGGAAACCCTTCCTCCAAAAGTCAAAGTGAAGATGCCTGAATGAGGAATCACACTAACCAAGCAGCTAGCAAGGTTGGACCTCAATGGTACCAACAAGCCCAGACTAATTATCTTGAAAGGTGCTTTGAAAAGTTAAGCCACCATGATGGATGCACTCCTCAGTGCCATGTCTGATAGAGTGAAAAGGCACCCCTTCCAATATATGGGTGGTACTGCCTTCCTTAATTAAGAAGTAAAGGCAGCTTGGCATTCCTTGATAGAACCAGCTGCCTAGCATGAGAGAAATCTTAGAAGTGTCACAAAGTCTCAGTCCTTCTCCTTGTCTAGGCAAAGGAAGGGGTAAATACCAACCATTAGATTCACTGTCCAATCTAATGGTTAACTGTCCGATCCCACAGTTACAGGTAGATTGTCTCTTCATTATTGTGGGAGCTGACTGAGAAAAAAATATGTGTGGAACTTGGGAGAGAGGTATAAGAAAGAAATGTGTCTCCAGTTTTAGGGGGACAAAGTGCAACTTAACAAAAGTTTGGAAAACACTAAGTTGTATTAGCGACATGCTAGCTCCCATTTTCCTGCTTGAGGGTGTTCTTGTTATAGAAACTATTTTACATTATTTAGGTAATTAAATGCCCTGGGCTGCAAGAGACTCTGCCAAAAAGCTCCTGCATTAAGATGCTGCTGAGAGAGTTCCTTGAGTGTGAAGTGCCATAACGGAGGAAATGAAACAACGCTGTAGAGAAGGGTGTTTAATATATTAGGAACTGAAGGAAAGAGAGTGAAGATGAGAACAAAGTATTGTTGTTAACTGCTGTCGAGTTGACTTTGACTTATGGCTAGAAGATGTAAAATTTCTGGAAATTTTGAAGACATGGGAAAAAACCCATTTCCCAGGGTTTTTTTCTCAAAAAAATTGAGATTTTCAGAAAAAAATGAAAAAAATGTAATGTTAGCACTTTGTACAGATTGTCACTCTGTTACTGTAGGAACATAAAATATGATTGTATAATTTGATTTGGCATAAAATTATCACAGTTGGTATATTAAAAATACAGTATATTCAAGCAATGATTACAAATGGAATTTACTTTTATTTATTTTTTAAAATTTTATTTGTAACAAATGGAGCAGCAATCTCCTGAACTATATGGAACCGCTTTGGTTTTGCTAGTTTATATGGAGCAGGCAAAAAAATAAAAAATAAAAAACAACAGAAGAAACCATCAACATTAATAACAAAGAAAATTATTTATATTTCCTCTCCACAGTATCAAATAGACATAAAGCACCCATTCCCATAAAAAGAATTGAGGGGGGGGGAAAGTGTGTAGAAGGAAGAAGGGAGGGACTAAGATTCAATGAACAGGCATTAAATTTAATCAGACTGATTTTCTGAGCTATAGCTATCAGTATCAGTTTCAGATTTTGTCATTATGCTAAAATAAAACATTCCATAATCGATTTTCTTCCTTTTTTTCAATTTTTCCAATTTTTCAGAAAAAAATGTTTCAGGAAAAAATAGGTTTTTTCCCTGAATTTTTCCAGCTTTTTTCCAGGCCTTCACATCTCTACTTACAGCGATCCTATGAATGAGGGACTTCCAAATCACCCTATCATCAACAGCTCTGCTCAGTTTTTGCAGACTCGGGGCTGTGCCTTCTTTGATTGTGTCTATCCACTCAAAATGTGGTCTTCCTCTTTTCCTACTGCCTTATCAAGTATTATTGTCTTTTCTAGTGAGTCATATATGGCTTCCAGCAAAACTAGAAGAAAACCAGAATGTTGGCACTGAACATCCAAATTGTGGCTGAAGGGTATCAAAATCAAAGATGGACAAAATTTGGCCCTCCAAATATTGGACTGCAGCTCACAGTATTCCTCACCATTGGCTATGGCTGATGGGGCTTACAGTCTAATAACACCTGGAAGACTATGCTTTGTACATCTAAACAAATTCTTCCCTGATGTGTTGGCTGTAGAAAAGATGTAGGGGTGAATGTACACTTTCCAGTCCCAGAAAAGGAGATAAGAGAACTTGGTATGGGATAGACTATCAGTCACCAAAGGAAGAAAATAGCATCCCTTGATATCTTTGAAACTTGATGCATTCACTATAATGGATGGGATATAGTCAGACCAGAATACAACCCAAAAAGTCAACCAATGGTAGTCAAAATTGTGAAACCAGATAACCCACTACCGAGATTATAGACATGTTGCAGAGCTTCTTATAACGAGGGTGGGTCTAGTGCATCCTGCCAGATGTGGGACTGCAAATCCTAGCTGCTGTAGCCACCATAGATAATTGGGAATGCCAATCCAGCAACATCTGGAGGGCTGCACTTTGCCCAACCTAGCCTTATAGAATCTTTACAGTTAAGTACAAGAGTGGTTATAGATTTGTATTTTACTGTACGTTCTACTGCCCATTGGCACCTTCTAGCTATATGAACCAATAGAAGACTTTTTGAGAATTTGGAAGATTTTTTTTCTTTCTGAAACATCAGAGAAGGCCCTTGCTAGCAATGGAGTATCTGATGAGGTGGACATGCTAAGAATTTGGGAACAGGATGGACTTTGAAGAGGCTTGGTGTACATGTTTTACTTTTGAATTCTGTGGTTTCTGGGCAACTTGTTTGAGCATGGTTGGCTGATCTTTTCTTGTTTCAACCCTAGAAAAATTTACTTATGAGGAGTTTCTTGATGAATATGGGGCTCCTCCAAATGGGGCAAATGTTTCAGGAGATTGCAGCATTTGTTGCTGTAGTTCTTGGATGTGTTTTTAAAATATCCAGACAACATTTCTGTGGTTCCAAACTATTTCAGGCAATTCCAGAAACATTTTTCCCACTCTGAACTGCATTTCTTTTTACTTTTGAGACAGATTAAAACAATTTCTTTTTAATTTTGAGACAGATCAAAACAAAATTATCCTTCTCTTCTCCTTCTTTCTTTCTTCTTTTAATTTTTTTTAAAGTTACAGTGCAGCAGTGTAGTGGCACTTTTGCACTGTAGGACTATAACTCTAAGATTATTATTTTTTTAATCAGAGAAGAGAAAATGTGCTCTTCGAACCATAGGGGCACCTTAGTAAACCATACCATAGTATAGAAAAACCTTTGAAAGAGTCCTAATACAGATTCAAGAAACTGCTGTGAACAGTGCTGCAAAGAATGGAATGTGTGTATGAGGAAGCAACAACAACCAGCAAAGCTCAGCAAGTCTTCTTTACTCTTCCACTCTTCTTTAGACAAATCTGGAACAATCCATGGTTAGGTGATTTTTTTTTTTTTTTTGTTCAGGATTAATTTTCTTATCTACCCCACCCTTTCCAAGGGCTCAGAACAGGGGGCATCATGTTGAAAAACCCTAAAACACATACATCTTAGAACACACACACAGCACCACCTCCAAACAAGCAATGTTGCAGCTCCCTTGAAACACACTGGTTCAATTTTGTGCCAGCCATTGTAAAGCCGTAAAAACAAGTGTACCCATCTCCCGAGACTATTAAAAGAGTTATTAAGTTATTATATTTACTAGAGGGGCTAAGTCATTCGGGATTCTGGGTATGTCTACTATAGTTTACCAGTGCAGCAGATGGAGTAGGTACCCTCATGCCTGCTTCCATGACAGTTACATGACTCCAGCATCCCAATGTTGAAGATACTTCCTTGGAAAGAAGTGCCATTGATTTCAACAGAACCTGATTCCAAATAAGGCTGAAGAAGACCAGGGTGTGTTAGATATTTTGTTCTTCCTCTTTGAAAATCTTCCAGATCATCTTGGGGGGAGCTGGAAGTGGGTTTGCTCTTCCTGCACTGTTGTCTTGTGACAGCTCAGCCCAGCACACATGGCTAACATCCTCCCTCTGCCCTGCTGTGGAAAAACAATGAAACTTTAATGCTTGCTTCATTGCTAGGACTCACTGAGTTTTCTGGGCTAATTCTGTCTTTTCCAAACACTGGAGGGATTTATGTCAGGCACTCAGAGATGCTAGAGAAAGCAAAATGGAAAGAATGCAGTGGCACATGGAATGACAGTTTGAGCCCTGGAGTCTTCATTAGAGAGGTGTTCCGTTTGAGGAATTGGGTCTGGAAAGGAAGGGTGTTTCTCCATCACAAAGTGTTAAAGCAAAATCTAGGTGGGAGGGAGAGGGAAAGAGAATATCAAAGAGGGCAGGTTGTTGCCAGAAGGACAGGCCAGCATTTGCTTCCACATCTTGGAAATGGATAGAATTGTGGGAGTAAATGCACGAAAGTGAGAGATTTGAAAACAACACACACACACACACACTAGCAACCAAAAACTGGCCTTTCTGCCTACATGTAATATTAGGTGTTTGTTTTCTATAGTAATAATAAAGAAAGGAATATGTGTCCTTGTATCTTACACTATCATAGTTCCTGAACAGTGAAACCGAGGCATGTGAAATTTGGTGTACGGTAGATACAAATGTAATCCTAAAAGTGTACACCTGGGTTTATTTTGTTTTTATAATGGATTAATTAATTTTATCCATATTAATTTATCCATAAATTAATTTTAATTAATCCATTATAGAATTCATTAAAATCTGTCTGCTTCCTGCAGTACCATCTTTAGTTGAGAGTGGGGAAGAGAACGTGTATTGACCTTCTGTAGAGAATAAGCTACAGGCAGACATGGGATATTCATTTCTCTGGAGGGCTTATAGGCAGCTCTGTTTTCTGTTTCCCTCTGCAGAGCCCCCAGACTCTTCAAACAGTTGTTGAAATGGAGGATATTATTGCCAGGTAAAGTGAGTAAGGCACAGGGATGGATGTAAAGATAGGTCAGTGAGAAAGAAAAAAAATTGAAGGGAGGAGAGAAAGGAAAGAGGAAAAAAGAAAAAGCATACCAGAGTGGGAGACTTAAGAGGGTTGCAAAGCTGAGCACTTCCTCCAGTTTTTTTCCCTAAAGTATTTATCTTTTGTAAAGCTTCCCTGCTTGTCCTCTTGGAAGATGTTCTTGCTCACTGCAAGAGATCAGGCAAGTGGGTGATTGGCCTTCATTAACACTTTATACCAATACAAGTGCATTAATATTTCCTGCATGGCATCTTCTCAATCTTAGCAGTTGCTTGTGGACAGCATGGTGACTCTGCTTAAATCTGCAGTGGTCTACAAAACATGGGGGCTGGTTCCACGACAGGAAAAAGTTCGCAAGATTCCGGATTACCGTTCTTTCACATCAGGAGCGCATAAATCACACGACTCCTGGCATAATCGAAAGAGGCAGCCAGATGCAGCCACTTTAGTTCACACAGGCAAAGGTGGGGGGGGATCGCCTCCAGATGATTAAAGCCAGGAAGGAGGAGGGGAGGGAGCAAGGAGGGGGTCATGGAGACCATAAATAATGAGAGGAAAGAAAAGGACAAACAAACAAGAGATCGAAGGAGCGACGTCTTCCCCAGCCCCGAAAGGCTTCTATAAAGAAAGGAGTGAATGAAAGGACGAACAAGCAAAAGCATGGTGGAGTGATCTCCTTCGCTTCCTCCCTTCCCTTCATGCATGCAGACACAAACACACACTACAGAAGCAGGGGGCTTGCCTCATTCCTGATTGTTTTCCCTACCTCCAAAGCCTCGAATACAGGCAAGTGAATGGAAGGATAAACAAACAAAAGGACGAACATGCGATCAGCTGTTTCCCCGCACACATAAATGCACACACACACACACACACACACTCACACCAGCGAAGCAGGGGCTCCTCCCGATCATTTTCCCAACCTCCAAACCTTTCCTTTGAAACAGACAGGAAGGGCTCAGAGCAGATTTTCCAAAGTGGGCTGCAAGCAGAAGGAGGGTGAATTTCTTCTCTCCAACCCCTCAGTCTATTCGGATAAAGCAGAATGGTCACTCCAAACAATCAGGATTCAGCTCTGCTCACAGTAATTCAAAAAGGTACACGATGGTTAGTTCCCATGACAAATTATGCGCATTTTCGTGAACTTAATCAAAAAAGTGTGGAAAACTAGCAAAAGCTGATACTGTGCAACTTATGGGTTTTTTGCACCCCCTCCTTCCGAAAAGGGCGCTGTTGCTTCGAAATGCATGGGAACTATCAGGCTTCTTGTCGCATTCTTTGAGGATTTATTTTGCCGTGTAAACGACCCCACAGACTCTGAAAAGGGGAACTCTTTTTACTTTCATTGAAGTCTAAACCCTGTGATAGTTCACCTTAGGGTATCCATAAGTCAGAAATGACTTGAAGGCACACACAACAACAAGAACAACAACAACACACCTGGAGGGCACTAGGTTCAAGGAGAGTGATATAGTTACTTTATTTGTCACATGGAAAAAGGAGTCACACTCATCCTTTCATCATCCTGGGCTTCTCCATCTTGCTACTGCCTAGGGCAGCTTCAGCAATGAAAGAATATCACCACAGTCCCTCTGGCAAAGGGGCCCTCTGTTTTTCCAACTGTCAATGAAAGTTGGGAGCCAGTGCAGGGAAATCTAATGTAACTTTTGACAGTGCAAGGTCCAGGCAGGGAGATCAGAACATCATTTTCCAGGGTTGCTTCACTTGATATCTCTCTTAGAATATAATTCCTCATTTACAGAGGGTGTAACTTCTCAGTCTGGTGTGCAGCTATCCTTTGGTGAAACTCATAAAAATCTTGGGGGAAATCTATCATTAAGAAACAAGAAATAACTAGTTTACTAGTTATAGAGTTAGGAGCAGAGCTTGAAAAAGTTACTCTTTTGGACTATAATTCCCAGATCCTCAGCTGGCAAGGTGTAAGCATGTATGTCTTCTCTACCCTTTTACCCTTCATTTCATGTTTCTTTAACACTTCTGAAAGGTAATATGACACAGCCTAGGTAAGGCATTCTTGGCACCACATAACAGGTCCCTAGATGGACTGAAACCTAGAGATGTTGCTTGCCAGTCTGCCTGTAGCTGGAGGGCAGCCTCCTGCCTAGTGTCCTCTAGATGAGTTGGACTATAGTTTCCAGAATCCCCAAAGCTACTAGTGGTTGGGGAAGTCCACTGTAAGGAGTAGTGCATATGAGCATGTCTGATGCTTATTTTCCCTACAGAGTTATTCTATTCAGGCAGATAAAACTGCACAGAAAAACTTCAATATGAGCCAGCCACTTAACAAGCCAATTTTTATCCCTAGAGCAGCCTGCTGCTGCAATCACATAAAAAGGCTGCTGCTTTCCTTGTCAGTAGCAAGCTTGGTCTAAAACAAGGGTAGGCAAAAGTGTTCCCCTCCAGATGTTGGTGGACAACAGTTCCCATTGGTAATGCTGGCAAGAGCTGATGGAAATTGCAATTGCTCTCCGCAACACCTAGTCTAAATGTTCCACTGTTCTGCATTCAAGAATGCAGCAGCCATATAATGAAATGAGCACCATTGGCTGGTAGAAACTGGCTGTCAGATTTCTTCGTAGTGAGTTTTTTACCCAGAATCTCAAAAAACCATGATATCCTGTTCCACTAGTAATGGATGTCAGGCAAATAGGGCATTTTTACTGGGTGGCTACCTGGAAAGAGAGCAGGGCTCCTATATCTTTAATAATACGGGGGGGGGGTGAGATATGAAGCCTTCATGATAAGATTCACCCACTGAAATCCTCCCAATCCTTCCCTTCACAAACTTAGAAGTACAGGAGCCCTGTCTTCTTTTCTGGGTAGCCACCCTAATTACTGCATAAACATTGCCGTACAGAAAATTCCTTCTGTCTTTCCTTCTGCCCAAAGGGCTGTGTCTTTCTACCCAATTAATGCTTTTGAAATGGAAACCAGGAATGAGGGGCTGCATTCCTGTTACCTTTCTTTTCCACTTCTGTGGTGTTTTCTATTGGTACAGTCACCACCTTTTAGAGATCTCAAGCATCATCTGAGCCAAATCATGGGAGACATTCTAACCAAACAAGGAGGAACACATGACCCGATCTAGTCTTGTGCTAGAGGTCTTAAAGCTACAAGAAGCTGACATTAGACTCCTAACCAGATCCCTTTTCAGTTCAGTCATTCCATGTGGCCATTGCTTCTCTTGTGTAAGACCGAAACCAGATTGAAATTGGGTCAAGAATCCTGAAAGTGATAAACCAAAAATTCTAACTCTGGTCCTCTGGAAGGAATTTGCTGCAGCCTCAAAGGTCGAGGCTTTTGGCTACCTCCCAGAAGGCTTTTTCTGTTGTCGCCCCCAGACTATGGAATGGCCTGCCGGATGAGATCCATCAATTGGCATCTTTGGACAGCTCCGAAAAGGCTGTCAAGATGAATCTCTTCTGGCAGGCCTTTCCAGAATAGATTATCCCGGCCTCGGGAACCCCCACTCCTTCAGGAGAGTCCCCACAGCCTCCTTTGTTAATGGAACTGAATATCGCTGGGGATCTACTGTTATTGTTAAATCTATGTATGTATTTTATTAGGTGTTTTAATTGTTGTTTTAATTTGTAATTTGATTTAATAACTTTTTAAGTGGGGGGAGGGAAGTATACTGTTTTACTTTGTATGGTGTTTTAATGTTGTTAACCGCCCTGATTGGGTTACCAAAGGGCGGTATATAAATAACAACAACAACAACAACTCTGTGGAGGAGGGGGGTTGGAAACAGTCCCTTCCTGAAAATCTGCTGCTTGCAACCAAAGGAAAGCTCCCATTGGTCAATGGGACCTTTTGTAGCTTCTCCTTCACCCCTGTAGGTTAGTCTTCCACCCAGTGATGTAGTAAAGGAAGCCATCCTGTCAGTGTCAGTGAAGAAGCAAGATTCAGCTGCCAATCTGGTCAACATTATACATGGAAAAGGAGAAGGTGCACCATCTTGTTCTTTTTCTCGGGCAGCAAAATACTGTGGGCCATCCCTACCCGCCTAAAAATAAGGATTGGCTGTGCCTCAGGCAGCTGATCACAGTCACAAAACCCCCTGATTTTTAGAAGCTATTACTGCTTATGTAGTGAAATCATGAGTCGCTTGATGCAAATGCAAGGGGAAAAAATGCTCTAATCAGCAAAGTGCACTGAGCGTATTACTCAGAGAGGATTCACAGACAGAAGCCAGCATGTTATGGATTTTGCCCAGGCCAGAGTGTGCTAGATCTTGGGAAATCCCTCTTGCCCTCCTGCCTGAGAGGGTAAAATTAGAAGCTAGGTTGCTTGGTTAACAGAATGACAGGCAGGAAGTACGGTAAGCATAAAATGAAATCTATCTGTTTGGCACCAGAAATCAGGCAATCAATAAGGAATCGGAAAGGAATTAGCATGATCAACGGTGTATGGGAAGTCATGAGACAGAAATACAGGAAGTGCCCTAGACATCTGAGACAAACAGTAGAAGGAGGCCAACAAATCCTTGGTTTCCAGAAAATGATGTTGGTATAAAAGCCACTCTTCCCTTATTTGCATTCCAGGATACCATGATCTTTCATTAGTAAAATATCACAGAACTTACCAGGAGAGAAATGGAAGCAGCACGGAGGGAAGACGACGGGAGATCGCAAGAAGGAAGGGGGCGTGCGAAACGGGGCGCTGCTACTGGAACAGCCCTGTTTCTATCCCGATGTCCCCAGGGAATAATTTCCCCATGTGAAAATCTCCTATGACTCTCACTATTCCTGAGGTCATATTGGCATTGGCCATGTGAGTGGAGGATGATAGGAGCTGTAGTCCAAACACATCAGAAGGACCTCATATTGAGGGAGAGTGCTTTCACTCTTTGGATCTCCCAACTTGCTACTTTGATGACCTGAATGCTTTCCAAAGCATCTAAGGATAGTATAAATATCACATATTTAAAAGAAGGCAGAAGCAGTGACAGCAAACAGAGAGCTAGATCTTTAGCCGGTTTTTCATTTTCTCCTGTGCTTCCTGTTTCTCACACAGATCCAAAGGAGTGCCTACTCTGTCTTCTTCGATGAGAGATTTTCAATCCCCTTGGATCCTTCTGCCTTGGAGGAAAACAATTTAAGGTTTTCTGTCTTTGGCATTGATGAGGATGAGAGGAACATCAGCACTGGGGTGGCTGAGCTGAAGCTGTCAGATTTGGATCTCTCTATCCGTCCTTTCAATGCATGGTTGTATTTACAGGACATGAACAAGGTAAGCTAGCTGTCTTGGTACTTCCTTCCCCAATAAGGCTGAGTAAGATCGTTGCCTCAGGCAGCTGATTTGGGGTATTATGTAAGAGCAACCAGTTACTTATTTAGTACATTATTTATTATTTTAAAATGTTATTATTCTTATTTAATTTATTTTGGCTTCTTACTGCCATGGAAAGAGAGGAGCACTTGTGGACTTTTCTGTCTCAGGTGCTAAAATAACTTGGCTGGTCATTGGAACTCTGTATCTTAATTATTGAGTGCAGTGTGGGTGAATCACCATTTACTGTTCTACCTGAAGCAGTGGCATGGCCAGTGCTGGCCCTGGCTGTCGCCTTCATGCCCTGAGAATGAGTTTGTGGGTCAGAAATGTCATGGAGAAAGATATCAGTGTTCTAGTCAACCATCATTTTTTACTACATCCTCTGAACAGGCCCCAAGGCAAGACTGTCCCTTTGTTTTAGACAGTTCTGTGGAGACTGCAGCTCTTGGGAAGAGGTGGGACTGAGAGACCAGGAAGGCATCTGCAGCCCCTTGAGCATGGTGGAGATCTTGTCAGCTTTCTAGGTCATCTAAATGGTGATTGGTGTTCCTCAGATCTTATGGAATCTATCTCAATTACTTTCTTAGATTCCCAACTGCCAAGAAACCAGGAAGCAATTTATTTCTGCCATTGTTTCTTTTGCACAACGAATGCAATAGATTAATGAGCAATTAATGGCCTTCACCTTTTCCACTTACAGGCTGCGGATTCAGTGGGGGAAATCCTGCTTTCTCTTAGCTATCTACCAACAGCAGAGAGACTGACTGTAGTTGTGGTTAAAGCCAAGAATCTTGTGTGGACCAATGGCAAAGTGACTGCAGGTCAGTAAAGAGTCTTGAAATATTGCATATCACCTCCTTGTGTAGTGCTGGGTGTATTGTGAAGATGCTTTCTTATACCTCAGTTGGCTGTGGTATCTACTTACAGGGATGCACACAAATCCTTCACTTGATTATCAGCAGAGCTGTGAAAAGTATCCTTGTTTTTTAGTTTTCAAGCCACAGACCCATCTTAAAACACATATACAGCCTTTTCTCTCATTAGTACCAGTTAAAGGTTTAGATTGATTGAATCATTTGGAATTTTTTTTTAAAAAAATGTAATATCTTGTGAGTAAATATAATTTGCTTCTCCATAAATCATCAGAATATTCTTAGAATTTACTCTGCCACAGTGATGTAAATAAATGTTAGAAGGAAAGATTTTGAATGTATTAATATCAAGTGAATGCATGGAACAACAGCACTGAAATGAGAAGAAATTCTCCACCTTGAGAAGAATTCACAATTTACAGGATGTCCCTGCTTCTGTCAGTCACAGTAAGTGGGGCAATTCCTGAATATGCATAGCCATTACGGAGTTGCTGCATATCTGGTTGGAGTGATCAGCCCTCATCCAACATCCAAATTGTGGGGTGGAAGAGGAATCCATCCTAAATCTGTGAACAATATGATTAACTAAAAGGTGTAATAATAAGAGACACATCAGAAAATAAAAGCATTGATGGTCTTAGCTGCCAGTGTTAGCTACATTACAGAGTAACTCAAGCTGCTGATAATGAAAGATCTACCTTGTAGGCACTGGGGAAAATGGGGGTGGGGGAAGAAATTCACCCACTATTTTGAAGCTTCTCTGGTCATCTCCAGGGAACTGTCACAGCAGAGCAGTCATGAAAATATTCTGGAATCCCTCTTGCTTTGGTATCATGCTGAGGCTACTTAAATAACCATCAGCAGAAATTGAAAATCATCTGTAGGAGGTGATTGTCTTTGAAGGGTCTCAGTAGTGTTCCATTAGTTTTCAGTTTTAATTAACTAGATGTTTCAGGGTTGATGTAAGTGAGCTTGCAGCTAAATAATCTGCATCAAAATATAGATAACTTAGATACTTGGATGCACATATTATCCCAATCTAACCAAAGGTAACTGAGTACAAATTGTAACATTTTAAGACCATCACCCTACCAAAAAAACTAGTATAAAATGTAAAATGGTTTACATGTGAACAGAACCTAGACTGGTAATGTCCATGCACTGTTAAAGAATACATTGGGACACTTTAGTGGAAATAAGCACTAAAGTAAAATATTGCAGAATTTGACAGGTAATGTCTGCAAAAAGAAAATGGTGTGGGGGTTTTCCAGCATCCAAGTAAGATGATCTACTTCTTACCATCCATTCAGATCCTTTCGTCAAAGTGTATTTGCTGCAGGACGGGCGAAAAATCAGCAAGAAAAAGACTGCAGTGAAAAGAGATGACACAAACCCAGTATTTAATGAAGCCATGATTTTCTCAGTGCCAGCAATTGTCCTACAGGTGAGCGCACCCTGGTCCAAACTGAAAATACAGTGTCATCCAGTGAGCTGTTGAACTGCAACTTATGCCCTTCTGCTGGTGTTGAAATCCATCCCTAGGTTAAGCACTCTTGGTGTGCAAAGAATGCTGTGTGAATACTTTGTCAAGCTGGGCCACCTGAGGTGGTTTTTTCCCCCAGGATGGAGATGTGGTTCTGTTGCTGCATCCCTGCCCTTATCCACAATATGATAGAAGTTGTCACCCAACAAACAAATGGCCATAGGTTTCCCATTCCTGGTCTAAACAGCAGTTTTAATACAGGTGACTCTTCCACATGTGAATGAATAAACCACCATATACTGAGCTAAGACTACTAGTTCACCTGGACTAATACTGTCTTGCTATGACTAGCAGCAGATCAAGAGTCTCAGACAGAGGTCTTGCCCAACATACTGTTCTTTGAAATTCTTTCATCTCCCCCCCACCTTTAAAAAAACAAAGACAAAGACACTTGGACCTTGTATATGGAAATCAAATGCTCTTCCCTGTCCCAGTGGTATCAGGTTGTGCCCATGTGCTACATTTTTGGCACACTGGTACAAAAAGTGCCCTTACATGTTGTCATGTCCTGGTGGAAATGGCCAGTATTGGTCATCCAAGCAGCACCCTTTTCACTGACCTCAGAGCTAGTAGCAGTGGCACAACCAGAAGTTGCTTTGGGGTTTCAAGGGCAAGGAGAGGTAAAACAGGAGATCTCTGTCCCAGCTGTCAGGGTTCAGATGCAGCTTAACCTTTCATAGTGCCAATTGATTTTGCAACAGTGAAGCTAGTTCACAGGATCAGACTGCCCAACTAAGAGATGTGGCAGGAAGACTGAAAGTGATCCTGTCTCAACTATTTCATGTTTTTATCCCCCCAACCCCACTTATCTTTAGGAATTGATTCAAAGACATTTTTATCTCAAAGCCAGTTCACATAGCCATTTTGGTGCACAGTGGACAAATTTTGGCCCTCCAGATGTCTTGGCCTTCAGTTCCCAGAAGCCCTAGTCAGCATTGGTAAGTGGCAAAAGATGGCCTGAGTTGTATAGTCCAAAACATCTGGCAGGCTAAAGTTTCACCACCCCAAGCAACCCCATGCTAACTTCATCCGCTAGCCAGACCCACATAGTGTGTGGCATATGACAAAAAATATGTGACTGTGACCTTTAGGTGCATCCAGACAAAAAAAACTAGCAAATAGCAGCATCCATCTGAATAGCATGGGAATATTATCATTCTTGTCTCTTTACTCCAACTGATAGGCATTTCTTTCTTCTGAGTGTTTCTGAGTTCACAAGTTTTTCTTGATGGGAAATAGATTCTGCCTACAAGGTTTCTGGCATGCAAGGCAGAGACTTTGAAATTAAACCCTGGGAAGGGAAAGCTAGCAAGGGAGATGTAAACAGAATCACTGCATCACCTGGAAGGCCAAATACATAACTTCTTTCACTCTTCAGTCATTCAAAAGCTTCTGTGCTGGAAGCTAATGCAACATCTCTAAAAGAATCATCTTCAAAAGAGAGATAATAAGGAGGAAGCTTTGTTCAGCAGTAACATGGAGACAAGAAAAAGAATAGGTTACCATAGCGACCAGGCAGAGGCCTACGGCTGTGGCTTATCCCTTCTCTTCTTGAGGATGAGAGAATGAGTTCCCGGACATTGTACAGTACTGGTGAAAATGAGGAATTGAGAGGAAAAATTATGTTGTACCTCAGTTTGTGTTCTATACCAATTTGCAAATGCTTGAACCAGAATTGCTGCCGTACGATGGAGCAGCAAACATCTTCCCAATCCACCAATATGCATAGTACCCAAAGGAATCCAGCTATCTTACGCACCCAGCAGAAAATCCCAGAAGCTCTTCTTTCCGTTCTTGACATTACAAATTAAATAACCTAAAATAAAAAAACATAAAGAAATATAGATGCTATCAGTTTTTGAGTACTGACAAATAGTATTATGCTGAAGTTACTGTCCTTCAGAGAAGGAGCAGGATTTCAATCCCCACTTGAGTTCTACTGAGGCATGGAAATCTCCTGAGTGACTTGGGCAAGTCACAGTCTCTCAGAGGAAGGCAATGGCAAACATCCTCTGAACCCTGTGATAGGTTTGCCTTAGGGTCACCATAAGTCAGCAGTGACTTGAAGGCATGCATACAGCAGCAGCAGGGAAAAAATATTTAACCTACTACAGCATATCTTCCATGTTTCCTTTAGAGTGACTTTTAATGGTGCTTAGAATATCTTCTAAATATATGCAGTGGTGGCAGACCTATGTGTAATAGCAAATCTAGTCAAGATCAGGTTATAGGAATCATGTGAACAGCAAGTTTAGTGGTAGGTGATGGTGAGGAGAACTGCATTGTCCAACTTGGACTTCCCTCTCAATAAAACCCCAGTACAGTACATTGAACTGGCACAGTCCAAGTTGGCTTCTGCCACTGGCACAGTTTGTTTGGTCCTCACCAGAGCTTACAAAGCAACTTTTTTAAAAAATTGTCTTTTTTTGTTTGTTTTATTTTTATTTCATTTTACATAATAAAGATTCACATAAACAATGTGAAATACAAATCCAACAATAATATTAATATGTCATACTTTTGGACAAGTCCATAAGGCCTCTAAAAACTATAATGCTATCAGGTGTATTTCCAATGTTCTATATACTCTAATATACTCTAATACTCTTATTCTTAAATTATATTATCTTTATTACAGTGTCTTTTATCTTATGAAATAATAAAATATTTCATGGTCTTTTATCTTATGATGGTTTTTTTATCATAAGATGGTCTTTTATAATAAAAAAATAAGTAATATTTAAACATAAAAGACTTCCTACCACACAAGCTATGGACTAATTTTGAATTATTCTTGAATCTCTTTTATCCTCTATATCAACAATTGCAATCTAACTGATTTGATTAATCTTTGTCTCTATCATATATTTTCATCATTAGCCTTTACTTTATAAAAGTTTCTTATGTATATATTCCATTTTTCCCAATCTCTTTCAACATACTGAGTTGTTTTATTTTTCAACCATTTTGTGAGTTTATCTAACATTAATATTTCATCCACTTTGTATATCCATTCTTCTATTTCTGACAACTTTTCATTCTTCCCATATCTGGCAAAAGTACAATCCTGGCAACTGTAATTAAATACAATAGTAAATTTTCTTCTGATCTTAATTCTTCCTCTGTAATATTTAACAAGTACATTTCTGGATGCATTTCAACTTTTTTGCCAATAATACATTGTATATTTTTGTATATATCTTTCCAAAATTGATTTGGTTTTTTATATCCCCACCACATACGATATAGTGTTCCGATCTTATCTTTACACTTCCAACACTTCCCATTCATTCCTGGATATATTTTTGCAATCTTTTCAGGTGTTAGGTACCATCTAAAAAACATTTTGTACACATTTTCTCTCAACTCATTAGGCAATGTAAATTTAATGCCCTTTCTCCAAGCATATTCCCACTTACCTAATTCTATCACAAAACCAACATCCTTAGCCCATTTTATCATATTTTCTTTAATTAAATTGTTCTCTGTTTCTCAGTTAAGAAGTAATTTGTAAATTTTTCCAGTTAACCTTTTTGTACCTTGATTATATATTTTTTTCAAGGACACTTTCTTCTTTCTCAGTGAGAAGCATGGTTCTTTTAAAAAGACAAGAGAAAATAGCTTACTATAGTTGCCCTGATTCCTGCATTCATTTTTCACATAAAAAAAAATAATCACAAGCTCTGCTGTGCCATTTTTGGGTCCATGGCATTTCTCAGCTAAATTTTTAGAAGGGGTGTCAAGTACTGAAGGTATTTCTAGGCATAACAGACCATGTCAGTGGGAGATCCTAGATAGAACCTCCCCCATTTTAGCACGTAGTTCCTTCCATCTGGCACTTCTAGAATTCTGTGACATAACTGCACTATCTCTGCTGTTTTGCAGTTTTCTGGTAAGATGCCAAGCATGGCTCTTTTGCTCTGCCCTTGAAAAAGTTATGTGATGCAAGAACACATACTGTGTGATTGCCATTGCAATTCATATTGCAGTTCACTTTGTTTGCTTGCTTTTCAAAATAATTTAGAATGAAATGGAAATCAGGGCCCAGACCTGTGAATAGTCCTCATTGTTTGTACAGCTTCACACAAAGCTCATTGCAGCCTTCCCCTCTCTAGGTTTTAATAGAACTGACAATTGAATTACTGCTTGCAAATGCAAATGCTGACTTCTGTCAGTAGCAGCATAAATCTCATCCTCATAGTTACATTATAACTTGAAAGTCTGCATGTGATGATTCACATCTTATCTACCCAGTGGAAACAAAAAATATCCAAGTGTCCTTTAGCATTGATGTATCATGACTTGTCTCTTCTTTGGACCTATGTGCCAAAATCTTTGTGAGGGAATCACTTTTGTGCTCAGTAGTTTTCCAGTGTATTTCATATTTTTTCACTACATCCATAGTGCCCTGAAATGTGCATCACACTTTACAGAATACAAGGGTGCATATCTATGGCCAGAGGAACATCTAGTATAAAACTAGATGCAAAGGAGATAGGTAGAAAATACAAAGTTATTTTAGTCACATATGCTTGCAGATTGCAGATGTAGTTACAAAAGGGTAGTTGTTATTGTTGTTGTTTGGGGAGGGGCTACAGCCCTCCCTATTTTTTGGCTCACTGTGCCAAAGAGACTGTGGGAGTTGTAGTCCAGAACATCTGCAGAACCATTGGTCCACCATCCCTATAGTAAAGGCACAGGGATGTCTCATAAAGAACCACACCCTGATGCTTAAGACCTTTCCAGTGGTTTCAAACAGGTTCAGACAGAAACACTGGGATCCACCATGCATTCCAGACATAAGCCTGAACATCACTTCAAGCTGCTAATTGCACTACTGTATTTTAACTTAGTTTGTAAAACCAGGGTCTTCACAAATTTGCACACAGCAAGAGTTTTGCAAATATCCATTCATGTCTTTACAGGAACTGTCTCTTCGGGTGACTGTTGCAGAATGTTGTGAAGATGGGAGAGCTGAAAACATTGGCCACGTCGTCATAGGCCCAGCTGCAGGGGGCATGGGCATCACACACTGGAACCAGATGTTGGCCACCTTGAGGAAGCCCGTGTCCATGTGGCACCCACTTCGACGAAGCTAAGGGCACAATTATTTACTGAATAATTCAGTATGGTGCCTAAATTCTTCCTGTAGGTGGATAATATTGGCTAATGAAATTTAGGACACCTAAAAGCAAAAACTGTTTGCCCAAATATTCTTCACAAAAGGGAGTAGCAGCAACAGAAAACAAACAAGCAAACAAACAGAAGTCAGTTGCCAAATGAGACCACACAAGCCTTGGGAAAGCTTCAGAACTAAAAACATAGGGGTGGAAGCCATATTAATACAAATGTGCCCTGTAGGAGCTTGGGGACAAATGGGATGGCCTCTCTTGACTCCATTATTCTGATATCACCAGCTTGGAGAACCAGTCCTTTGTGAATTTATTTGATACTGGGTTTGACACCCCGTCCTGTGTGTTTTTTCATCTAGCCAAAAGGGCTGGAGGGGATAGCTAGCGGTCTATCATCTGCTTGACTTCACCCACCTCTTAAACATATCTACTTGGAAATCTAATCCACTGGATTAACCTTGCTTTGAATTAGGTGTATGTGGGATCACAGTCCTGTATCTTAGTCCTTGTCTCATTTATTGGGAAGAAAGTCTCGCTTCAGAGGAACTTGGTATGAAGGAAAGTTGTAACCAGAGGCATCTTTGTTGTGGACTGGAATCCAGAAGGGTAGCCCTTTGAGTTTCTTGTAGTGAAGAGCAAGGTCAAGATTCTGTTCACTGTTTGCGCCATGTAACATTATACCAGTGTAGCTACACTAGAGCACTGTTGTGTAACTGATTATACCAGCAGATGCCATGGTCTTCGCACTGCTGTTGTACAGCCATCAGTACTGTTCCCTATCTGCGTTTAAGGTCCACACTGTTAGAACCTCTTGGGCAGTGCAACCATGGGTATAACCATTTACATTGACATCACAGGGCTTGTGCAACCCTGAATGTATCTCACCCTTGTACAACCTCTGAGAAAGTATAGCTTGCATAACACCAGTGTAAAGTTGCAACAGGATTATCACCTAAGAGGCACCTTATGTACTAATCTATTGTAGCATAAGAGTTTTTACAAGCAAAGTTCTTCTGTGTTAGTCATGAAGTGGATCTGCTTTTTCCCTGTGATGAAGCAGCCCTCACTTCAAAAACTCATGCTGCAAAAAAATTGTCCAATGGGCCACCATTTTTGTCTTACTTTATACACCACAGTACCAATGAACCACAGAGTACATGGCATGAACACAAAATCCACACACGTCCATCCAAGAACTGTCTAGACTACAGTGTAGCCCCATTTAAACCTAACGTTCCAGGAATAGCACTACTGTCTCTGAGAGTGCAATCCTATACATGTCTACTCTGAGATAAACCTCTTTGAATTCAATTGGACTTTTCTCCTGTGGATGGGCTTGTGGCCTTTGGCTACAACTCTATTCCAATTTTATCTGGAAGTGTACACCATTGAACTCACTGGGCGCCTAGACATGTGCAAGATTACACCATCACTGAAGGCCATAGGGTGACTTAGGGTTGCCATAAGTCTAAGTCGACTTGACATCAGTTAACAACAAAAGCATTCCCCATAGAGACCCGAGTCCTGAACTTGACTTCAGGTTTCTTTCAAAAGCTATTAGAGGGATGCTGGACAGATGAGCTTTTTCATGGTATAGCCCTTGGTATGTAGCACATGGAACATTTCTCCTTAGATTGGTAAGCTATTTATAGTGGACCCTCAGTATTCACTGGGGTTTGGTTGCAGGACACACACCCACACAGGACACCAAAATCCATGGATGCTCAAGTTCATTATATATAATAGTGTAGTAAAATAGCATCCCTTATATAAAATGGTAAACATCTCAAAGTTTGCTTTTCAGTATTTTTAAAAAAATATTTTTGAGCCACAGTTGGTTGAATCCTTGGATGCAGAACCCATGGATATGGAAGGCCAACTGTAGAGTGCTTTCAGTTGAGGGCCACGCCAGCCATAAGACTCTAAATACTTGTTTTTCAATTTTAAAAAGTGGCAATTTGAAAACCTAAAAAAAAAACTCAAAAGGGCTACGTCATCCAGATAGAACCTTAAATTAGAGTTTGTTTATAATGTGTTTATTTAGTTTTCTTAGCTTATTGTGTGCATAGAGGTCATCCTTCTTCATAAGCAAAATTAACATGAGAGTTCAGCAGTCTAAATGTACCTCAGGAAATCTGTGGATAGTTCACAGAATCTTTTGGGGTGTAATAGCTTATTTTGATAGGGGGAAAACTACCCTTTAAAATACTGAAAATTTTAATTAAAAGTTTTAAATAAAAGGCATTGTGATACATCCTGTTAGCTACTCACTGAGGTGGTAGAAATCATGTGAATAAGTGACTTCCAAAGATTTCAAGGGAGGGAATGTCAATATGTTCTCTCAACCAGTTCTGTCATTTGATATGAGCAGCATTTGGAAAAGTCACTTTTGGAGGCTACCAGTTTCCAGAATCCTTTACCAGCATGTCCAATAGCCATGCTGGCTCAGAGGTTCTGGGGGCTGTCATCCCTCAAAATATTTTTTCCGACCTCTGAATAGGAGCCTGAAGATGACTTGGTGTCTACAGCTCTATTGCAGCTGCAGAACTGGCTACTTTGCCTGACTATACACTTTTTAAAAAAATACACACAACTAAACCCTAATCAGAAGTTACTGTAGATTATCACATTACACTGTTATAGCACTGTTATTCCACTTTAACTGGTCTGGCTGCCTCCTATGGAATTCTGGGGTTTGTAGTTTAGTGAGGCCTAAGAGCTCTCTGGCTAAGAATGCTAAATGCCCCTCCCTAAACTACAAATCCCAGGGTTCCACAGGAGGCAGCTAGAGCAGTTAAAGTGGAATAATAGTGCTATAACAGTGTAGTGTGATAATCTCCATTGACCACTTTTTTAAAAACCCTCATCATTTACAGGTGTCCAACACAATCAGTTTCAAATATTGTTAAAGTGGTAATATAAATCCATCTGATATTGGGATTTTACTTTTAAAGGGAAAAATGCCTCCTTCTTTTTAGCTCTTGAATCTTAGCAAATTCCACTATGAGTCAACATTTTAACACTTTAAGCAAATTCTGCTGCACAATAAGTTTTGCTTAGGTTGGAAGAGAAGTATTTTTCACTCCATTTGCTAACCAGATGTTAAATGCCCCATTCTACATAGCCAAATGCCACAGTGGGACTGGTTTTAGCATTTGGATAGAAGGTGGGACATCTGGATTGACTGAAGCCAAAGATTCTTTTACGACAAAACTGGTGATTTGTGAGTGTGTGCTGATGGAATGGAAGCTTTGATGTGTGCTATGAAGAATGTGAGAAGGGAGACACTTGTAGTGAATTCAATGAGAAATTTAGTACTGTAGATCAGTGCCCACCATCTGAACCCCTTGAGGCATTGCCTATTAAAACAATAAAATAATGTCAACAAAACAATCCAAATTAAATTAACAGAGCAGCAGAAATGACCATAAACAAGCATCACTACACCAGGGTTGAAAGTGACAGTGGCAATACTGAATCTTGCTGATATTTAAAAGGGTCCAGGAATCTGCAATGCACAAGAGAAGGAAGGTACCAGAAGAAAACAGGTACTGCATCAAAGCCAAAGTAGGCATTTAATGGCTATCCTTACTTGATTTCAGAAGATGATGACATCCAAAAGTGTACCTCTGACACATGTCTCAGGGTCCAAGTAGGTATTGGTTGAGAAACTGTTTTTTCAGGTTGCTGTGCACATAGTAGGAGAAATACCATTGTGTGCAAGCCTGAGAAATGCTAGCATCTCCTGATAGGGATTTCTATTTATTAGAACAAGCATTTTGTGTAAACAAAGATTTACTAACCTGAAGCAGCACTCTCACTCTACCTGCAGGTAGGGCCAGTTGTTCCTGAACTTCCAGATCTCCTTTCCCCAGAAATGGGTTGAATTGGGATCACCAGAGCTTTACACATAGCTGGAGTCCTCTCCTGTTCCCACCACATATACTTTTACACAGCAGTTTCTTACTCAGTTGTACTTCCCCCACTCTGCCACCAGAATGAATAGTCCCTCCTGGCCCATTAAAGTCAAAAGAAACAGCTGAAATAGCACAATAAGGGAGAGACTGCATAGGTCATCATGGGACCACTCTGCTCCTTCCCTTAAAAAGAAGGAGCTAGTTATTTCCAAGCAAGGAAAGAGCACTACATTGGAGGAGGAGGTGTCTTGGCTTGTCCAAATGGATAAATTGGACCTCTGGGTTTTTGTTAATAGGGCAATGTGATTGACATCTCAGATATGTCATTGATATTGACATGATACCTCTTACAGGATTAATAATAAACATTTGTAATAACTTAAAAACTAAGCTATTCCATTCCCTTGCTTTTGACAGCTAATACCCTTAACACAACTCTTGCTTTACTGTAGAGGTGACCAAAGTGTGGCCTGCAGGCTGTATGTGATCTTAGGGGCCCCTAAGTGTTGTCCAATGGGCCCCTTAAAGCCCTCGGGTCCTTTGGGCTGACTTTGGGGTGATTTCTTTTGTCCCTAACTGACCAAAATGTAAAAAGGCAACAGTTTGCTCAACTAACCCCCACCCCAAGCTCCACAAAACAGACACCCCCTCCAAAAGGCAGGAATTAGT
The DNA here is from genome assembly GCA_030847615.1 of Gambelia wislizenii. Lineage (NCBI taxonomy): Eukaryota > Metazoa > Chordata > Lepidosauria > Squamata > Crotaphytidae > Gambelia > Gambelia wislizenii. Next base: position 346,441,767 of record JAUMIR010000001.1, read on the forward strand.
CAAAATGGTAGCCAGAAGTGACATCATGCCAGTTCCGGTTCACTGAAATGTGCTGCTGCAGCCCCCCCCCCCCAGCAGGCGCTGGAAGGGAAAATGGCCCCTGCCCTGTTTACAGTTTCCCACCTCTGTTTTAATGACATGGAAATGGTAGTTGGGAAAATGTCACATTGTGACCAAAGAGGTCTGCACAATATGCTCACAAATTGATTCCCATAATTCCATGGGATTTCATAGGGTCCGCCAAAAGCAAACAACCACTTTTTCCAGAGCCTGAAAAATTACTTTTAAAAAAGTAAATGGTTACAATTAAAGTTTCAAAAGGCCCTTCCTGTCTTTTGTTTTAAAAAGTTGGTTGCTGTTACACTTAGATTTTGTTGTTGTTGTTGAAGTACCTTCCTCATTTCTGGTGGTGACACTTGTGGGGTGTGGAGAGGCCGAACTGTACCAAGTGGCACTTTTTGGGAGAGGGATGACACCAGCCTTAGAGACATCACTGCTCATTTCTCTCCAGTAACTTAAATATTATTGTTTCATTTCTAAGCCACTGGAATGCAACAAGCTGCTGGCTGGTGATACAAAATATATACTGTACTTTCCCCAGGCACTTCACTGTTGCCTCAACAAGAGCATGAGCTGGCAGTACATGTAACAAACATAAGTTATGCAACCAAAGGAGTGAAGCTGCCCATTTTAAAAGGAATTTTATTTTACAAACATAATGTAAATTATTTAAAAAGTTATTCTAAAGAACTTATATGTTATGATTTATTTGCAAAAATAAATAATTTATATAGGTATAATAAGTAAGTTATTTTGTAATAATTTATTTGTGACATTGCTTCCAAGTCCTGCCTTTCCCCATAGCTAAGTCTAGGACCTGATTCCTGTTGGTAAACTGGGAGCTATGTAGAGACCGTGAATATGTAACACTTATGATCTAGGAGTCTTAGTGGACCACAAGCTGAACAAGAGACAGCAGTGTGATGCAGCAGCTTAAAAAGCCAATGCAATTCTAGGCTGCATTAATAGAAGTATAGTGTCTAGATCAAGGGAAGTAATAATGCTACTGTATTCTGATTTGGTCAGACCTCACTGGAATACTGTGTCCAGTTCTGGGCACCACAATTCAGGAAGGATATGGAGAAGCTGGAACGTGTCCAGAGGAGGGCGACCAGGATGGTGGGTGGTCTGGAAGCCATGCCCTATGAGGAGCGGCTTAGGGAGCTGGGCATGTTTAGTCTAGAGATGAGAAGGTTAAGAGGGGACATGATAGCCATGTTTAAATATTTGAAGGGATGTCATACTGAGGATGGGGCAAGCTTGTTTTCTGCTGCTTTAGAGACTAGGACACAGAGCAATGGGTTCAAATTACAGGAAAAGAGATCCCACCTAAACATTAGAAAGAACTTCCTGACAGTAAGAGCTGTTCGGAAATGGAATACACTGCCTTGTAGTGTGGTGGAGTCTCCTTCTTCGGAGGTTTTTAAACAGAGGCTGGATGGCCATCTGTCGGGAATGATTTGATTCTGTATTCCTGCATGGCAGGGAGTTGGACTGGATGGCTGTTGAGGTCTCTTCCAATTCTATGATTCTATGAGTGCATAACTCCAGGTTATACATTTGTATTTGCCATACAGGATTCTTTCTGGCATTACAGTTGTCCCTTCACATCCGCTGGGGTTTGGTTCTAGGGCCCCCCGTGAATACCCAAATCTATGAATACTTAAGTCGCATTATATGCAATGGCATAGCAAAATGGTGTCCCTTATATAAGATGGCAAAATCAAGGTTTGCGTTTTGGATTATTATTTTTTTAAGAATATTTTCAAGCCATAAATACTTACACCCGTGAATGCCAAATCTGTGAATATGGAGGAATTGTACTAGACATTTACAAAGAATCTATGTTGCTTTCTAATTGTGTTAGGTTTTACAGTTGTCCCTCTGTATCCACAGACTTGGTATCCATGGATTTAAGTATTCACGGATTGAAAATATTCTTTAAAAAATAATCCCAAAAGCAAACCTTTATTTTGCCATCTTATATAAGGGACACCATTTTGCTATGCCATTGCATATAATGGGACTTGAGTATTCACAGATTTTGGTAACCATGGTGGGGGGGTTCCTGGAACCAAACCCCAGTGAATATGAAGGGACAACTTTATTCTTCACCATCAGTCACAAGTCTGATGCCTGAAAGACAGGGAGTCCTCTTTAAGGCTACAAGCCTACTTTCATTTTTCTGGGAGTAAGCCCTCCTTGGCCTCAGTGGGATTTAGTCCTAAGAACACAAGTAGTTGCTGGTGTTGTAGGTCACGCATAGGCAAAGTCACAGCCTGGGTTCTCATCTCTCCAATAACCACTTAGGACCCTCTCCTGCAATCTTACAAGCTGGACTAACTTTGAGAAAGAGCAAAATTCCTTCCATATCCACAAAGGTAAAGGGGAAAGAGATGACTATCCTTAACTTGTGATTTAAGCTGGAAGATTCCCTTTGTAGACCAAAATTTGTAGGAAATAGATTTACAGTCTATGATGTTTGTTTCCCCCTTCAACACAGCTGAAGTTCAGAATCTAAGCATGCTTGCTAGAACTGGTTAAGAGTGAGTGTGATCCTACAGGTTGTGCAAATTTTTGCAAAAAAATTGTCATGCAAGGGGGAGAAGTGCATTATTCCAGTTAAAACAGTAAACCAACCTTCCTTAGCCTGGCAGCCTCCAAATGTGTTAGATTATAATTCCCATTATCCCTAACTAACATGGCCAATGGCTGTGCTCACTGGAGATGACATGAGTTATAATCCAATGTGCCTGGTGGGCATCAGGTTGGAGCAAGATGTAATAAAATATATACCAAACCCATACTTAGATTATGTAAATACTGCATATTTATACGCTAGGATAACACCCACTGGCTACAACAGTATTAAAACATTGATGCATCACTTACTTGATTAATTTAGTTGCATTTCTAGGCCAGAACACCTCAAGGGTGTGTGGAGGGGGAGCATCAACATTCAAACCCAAATTCAATAAAACAAATAAAATACCCATGAGCAAGATTCAGGGTCAGCATCATAATTAAAATTTCTCCTTATTCCTTTAACCATAACCATTAAAAGACAGCCTGTTCAAAACACCCTTTTTGTTGCAGTGACTCTGGGGATTGTCCAAGGTTTAGACTTGGGTGAGTCTTCGAGTAAAGGAAGTTGCACGACTGTGACACAGTCATCAGAATGCCCTTCTCCACCCTTGCTTTAAAGATTAGGAGGGGATTTGTTTATGGGATTAAAGATTATGATGGAGAAGGTACCAACATTCATTGAAAGGAGAACAAGAAGGAACCAGCTTCAGGGAACAAAAAGAAGGAAACAGCTAGGGTGTTTTGGGGTGGGTAGGTGTTTTTATTTGGCTCAATGCATTTCAAACTGAGTTCCTTTTGGGGGCAGGGCACTATTGAACAATATTCAGACCAAGGCTGAGATCCTACACATGCATGTAGCTCCACACATACAATTCCATATCCTTCCACCACTACCCAGGCAGCTGTGAAGGCCCAAGAGTGGCCCCTGCTGCCTTCACTTATCAGTGGGAGGGAGTGGGAGGTGATTCAGACCATGGAGAAGCAGTTGGTTTCAACTTGGTCATGGGTGAAGAAAGGAGGGTACACTCTCAAATGGAGTACACCCACTTTTTCCTTCACCCAGAGCAGTTGGATCTTCATTGTATCAATTGCCTCTGCCTCTCTCCCCTTCTTTCTGGAAAGAAGGAGCAGTAGGGATTCCTCTCAGGGCTTGACAACTGCCAGGTAGCGGGAAGATCTTGGTCAGAACACAAAGGGAAGAGAATTTGCATCCCATCCAAAGTGGAACATAGACACCTGTAAAGTGCAATTACATGTGTGTGTAAGTCACCAACAGGATGACAGTCCGAGATTTTCAAGGAGACAATTCATAGGTACCTAAGCCATGTCAGGTTTTTAGGGCAAAACCAGCATTTTGAAATTGTGTGTGTGTGTGTGTGTGTGTGTGTGTGTGTGTGTGTTTATTGAATTTTAAATTTTCTTTCCAGCTTACAACAGTTGTCCCTGTAAAATGCAGATGCTGGAGAGCTAGGGTGTCATGTGCTCCTGGCAGCTCTCAACTATCCAGAAGTGGAATGTTCATTCTAACTCTGCCAGAGTTGCTGAGTAGCCATTAAGGGGAGACTTCATGAATCTCACCTTTTAATTGTCCACCTTTGAGGTGACAAAGATTCTAACAAGGATCACCAATATGTGAATGGGACACACATGCAAAAGATCATAACCTCATGTGGCAGAGCAGTCCAAGGGACTTAAACTGATCACCAGTCACAATCCAGGTTTCTGAGTGAAGCATTTCAAGAGGATCACACCAAGGCTGTGAGTCTACATGATCACCAAGGGATTGATGCCCCTATTCATCCCTGTGTTTGGGTCATGTTACTTGCTTCTTGTGATAAACTCAGTCTTTGACTTAACTCTCCCACATTCTGTCCCCGTCAGACTTTGTGTGAGCCTTCCAGGATGTGTTGTGATAAAAATACAATAATGTACCTACCATCAGTAGACTAAATATTATTCTGGCCATAAAACTTTCTTTCCTGTCCTTTATTAACCTTTGGGATAGAGTACTTGAAAAACTATACTGCAGGACTGAAGAAAAGGGTATGATGACTGTAATTATATTTGTATTTAAAATGTTTCATATTCATTGTATAACAACCTTCTGAACTTTCCATCATATTCTAGGAGAATAATAGAAAGTGGGGTGGGGTGACTTTGTAATATAAAATGGATGTACCATCACATTCTTGTGTATTGCTTTGGTGTAATAGCAGCCTGATCCTGATTGCCATCTTTCTTAAAGTTTGGTGAATTGTATTTTTTCTACTGTTATGTGCCACTTTTTATGATGCCTTGTTCATTTGCAACTTGTTTACAGTAGGTGTGTCATTTCCTGGCCCTTGTTTTTCATTCATGGGGGGAGAATATTGATTTCTTCTTCTTAAAGCACTGATATACAGAGAGGTAATGTAATGTACAGAGATTCCAGGATGTGCAGAAACTAAAAAAAAGAGCAAGGAGGCCCTGTCTGGAAATTCCATTTATGTAAACAGCTGGTGAAAAATAGGCACCAACATAGGCTGGCAGTCTGTTGGTTAGTCCAAACTAGAGTAGACCCACTGAATCAATTGTTGGATGGTGAGTCAACACATAGGTAAGTCCAATTGATTCACTGGCCCTACTCTAAGTAGAACTAACCAACAGGATTTAGGCTGTAGCCAGTGCCTACCTAAGTTGTCCCAGGACAACCTTCTCCAACCTGAATCCTTCTAGATGTGTTGGCCTACCATCTTTTAGAAGCCTACCCAAGAGCAAATAGATCACGGACACTGTGAAAATGCTACATGTGATGCATTATTTGTGCCCAATAACATCTCCTTTTATTTGTAATTATTTTCAAATTCTATGTAATAGTTATAAGACTATGACCTGAATCCTATTGGTTAGTCACAGTTAGAGGTAAGTCAACACATAGATAAATCCCATTAAATTTTAATGTTTTATTTGTGCTCAGAATATTTGCCACTCTAACATGTTATATATCCTGCTTGGCCTGACCCACACTACAATATGATGGAAAGGATATTTCCACATTAATGTTGATTCTAGATGCTCTGGTTAGAACTATCAATAGGATTCAGGCCCATGTATGTCCTCAATCTCTTTCTGTCTCTCTCTCTCTCTCTCACACACACACACACAGATACAGAAACATATGCATACATGGAAAAGATGCTAAAGTGACAGATAGAAGGTCAGGTTGCTTACCTGTAACCATAGATCTTCGAGTGGTCTTCTGTGAATTCACACAGTGGGTTACTCCTGCGCCTGCGCAGAGCACTCGGAACCTTCTGGAATCACTAGGCAGAATAGTTTTTGATACATTTTGGCGGTAGCTCTGCCCATCCTAATGGTCCCTTAAAAGGCTCTCCCGCCTAATTCTCCTCAGTTCCATAAAGGACGTCGCAATTAACAGCATCAGAAACATTAAGCATGTATGCAACAGCAGGGCATAGAGGGGAAGGATGGGCAGTCTGTGTGAATTCACAGAAGACCACTCGATCTATGGTTACAGGTAAGCAACCTGACCATCTTCTTCGTGGTCTCTGTGAATCCACACAGTGGGTAGACTAGCAAGCTTCACAAACAGGAGGTGGGTATGTCATGCACACAAGCAAGACGAGGACAGATGTAGTCCACAAAACGAAATATATTTATTAACAGTAGTGTCAAATTACCAGATTAAGTCACTGAAGGGAGGACAAAAGCCCAGCCCTTCCAAAAGCAGCTTCACTATGAGAGCGGGTGTCAAGTCTGTAGTGAGAAATGAATGTCATAGGTGTGGACCAAGTAGCTGCTCGACAAATGTCCTCTAAAGGAACACCAGAGAGGAAGGCAGCTGAAGTCGAAACTGCTCTGGTGGAGTGACGCCAGATTCGTGTTGGCAGAGGCCTACAAGCCAACTCATATCACATTGTGATCATAGAAACTACCCATTTTGACAGGTGTTGAGGCGAGATCAGGACACCTTGCTTGGATTTTGCATAAGCCACGAACAAACGTGGAGCCTTTCGAAGTGGGGCAGTTCGCTGGGCGTAAAACGCAAGCACCCTCTGGACATCAAGGGAGTGAAGAGCCCTCTCGAAGTCATCTTTTGGATCGTGCATTAGAGCTGGTAGGATGATAGGCTGGTTGAGGTGGAAGCGTGAAACCACCTTCGAAAGGAATGACAAGTCTGGCTTCAGGACCACCTTATGCTTATGAAACATCAGGGAGGGAGAGCACAAAGCTCCCTTGCTCTCCGGGCAGAAGTGATGGCAACAAGAAAGGCTGTTTTCCATGACAGCAATCGCAAGTCTGTAGTGGCCATGGGCTCGAAGGGCCGTCGAGAAAGCTGAGAGAGAACCAATTCAAGGGTCCAAGCTGGAGTGGGTTCGACCACAGGAGGGTGCAGGTTGATGTAGCCCTTCAGGAACTTCTTAACGACTGGATCACAAAAAGGGGAGGGCCGACCCCAAGATTGTAGCTCAATGGAGATAGCTGCAAGATATCCCTTCAGGGATGAAATGGACAACCCCGCACCCGAAAGGTGAAGGAGGAACTGGAGCACCGAAACAGTAGTGGCAGATTCAACAGTGAGGTTATGAGAAGTGAGAAAGTCATTGAATCGTTTCCACTTGTAAGAATAGGACTGACGCATAGCCAGGCGGAGGGAGGCATCAACCACAGCTTGGATGTCCTCTGGCAATGGCTCTGGCGGCCGGCCCGTCGGTACCAAAGGTTGGATCAGTGTTGAATCCTCCATGCAGTTAACCTCAGTGTCTCTATGTCCAGGTGTCTGACCATGCCATCTAGGTCTGGTCAGTATGGTAGATGGATGAAACAGTGACATGCTAGCCAGAAGAGAGGGGCGAACCACTGCTGTCGAGGCCACCACGGCATCACCAGGATTGTGTTCGATCGATCTCGACAAAGCTTGGATGCTACCTGAGTCAAAAGCGGGAACAGTGGGAATAGGTACAGGAGAGGACTGCTCCAATGAAACAGGGAAGCATCACCCCTCAAGGCCCAAGCTCAAAACCGTGCACAATACTGGCAACACTGCTTGTTGTTGGGAGTTGCAAACAGGTCCACCTCTGGGGTGCCCCAGTGACAGAAGAGGTCGTGAACCACACTGCGGTACAACATCCACTCATGGATGGTGGAACTTGAACAGCTGAGTCCGTCAGCAAGAGTATTCTCCTCCCCCAGCAGATGGATGGAGAAGGGAAGTACATTCCTCGAGATGCACCAGTCCCAAATTTGCATGGTTAACGACAGCAGGGAAGATGACCTTGTTCCACCCTGTTTGTTTAAGTAAAATATCATTGCGGTGTTGTCCGTCACCAACATCACTGTTCTCCCCGTGACCAGGCTTTTGAAGGCTCGGAGCACTTTCTGTACAGCCATGAGTTCGAGAACGTTGATATGGAGTTCTCTCTCCTTGACATCCCAAGTGCTTTGAATCTTGTAATCACCCTAGGAGGGACGCATCCATGGTGATCTCGACGTCGGGCTGTGGAGGTTCGAACAGCATACCTGAGAGGATATTGGAAGGCTGTAGCCATCAGTTCAGATAGTGGTGGATCACCCGAGGCATTGTTAATAGTTTGCGTGGAGAATCCCGTACCGGATCGAAGAAGTCCAGGAATCAGACTTGCAGCGGGCGGAAACACAACTTGGCAAGGTAAGTGACCACTGTCGTGGTGCCCATATTGCCAAGTAGAACTTGCACTAGATGTGCTGAGACTCGTCAGGCCCGAAGGCAGTGAGAGATCAAAGTCCACAGGGTGTCGAAATGGTCCCTCGGAAGATAGGCCCTTGCCATAGTTGAGTCTAAAAGAGCTCCAATGATTTGGATAACTTGAACGGGTTTGAGATGGGATTTCTCCAGGTTCATGATCAGGCCCAGAGTGTACAAAAAATTCAGTGTAATCCTGGAACAGTTGGAACCAGGAGTTCGCAACCAGCAACCAGTTGTCGATGTAGGGGAAGACAACCACACCACGCTGATGGAGGAAAGCTTCCACCATTGACATGCACTTTGTGAAGACCCTCAGGGACGTGGAGAGACCGAAGGGCAGAACATGGAATTTAAAGGCATTGTCCTCGATCTGGAAAGCCAGGAACCGTCTGTGGGCTGGATGGATTCCCACATGAAAGTACGCATCTTTGAGGTCTATCAACATGAACCAGTCTCCTTGTTGAAGAAGAGGCAGGCTGGAAGACAAGGTGACCATCCGAAATTTCCTCAGAATTATGTATTCGTTTACCATGTGGAGGTTGAGAATTGGATGGAGGCCCCCATCCCTCTTGGTGACAAGGAAGTACCTCAAGAAGAAGCAGAGATGACATGGATTCTGGTTGAAGGCCTTGATGGCTCCCTTCTATAGTAACATCTGCACTTCCTTGAGGAGGGGAGGGGAAGGCGGTATCTTTCGGATCCGATCTGCTTGAGGCAGTATCTCAAACTCGATCCAGTAACCAGACTGGATGATGAGAAGCACCCATTGGTCTGTTGTTATTGAGGACCAGGCATCCTGGAAGGCTGACAAGAGGTCTACGAACAGGGAGGTCTAGAAGAAACAAACAGAGAGAGGTCAACACTTAGAAGTGGCATCTGCCCTGGTCTTTTGATCTCTGCTTCAATGGAGGTCGGTAATGTGAGGCAGAAGCCTGACTCCTCACTGATGGAGTGGTCAAAACTGGCTGTTGAAAATGAGAACACCTGGAAGACTGAGGCGTATACCCTCTTCTATATGGGTGGCCATAAGAGGTGGATTGCCAACCCAAGTGCCCTCTATGACGGAACCCAGAAGATGAAGATGATGTCATACCGTATTTTCTGGTGGTGGTCCTCATCTTCTGGGTGAACTCTAACTTCTTATCCATGGCTGCATTAAATAGGCCAGAATAATCGAACGGCATATTCTCTATCATCAAGGAAGCCTGTGGCGTGAGTCCCAATGATCCACTTAAACATGCATGCCTCCATAAAGCTATGGAACCAGCGATGGTTTTAGCTGTACAGTCAGCTACGTGATGGGACGAGTTCATTTGCTGCCCTGCTAGCAGTTGGGCTTCAGATTGAATGGCCTCCGCTAATCTTCTCCTCTCATTAGGTAAGTCTTGCAATAGAGGGCCCATTCTCTCCCAGAGAACTTGTTGATGCGTGCCCATGCATACTGAATAGTTGGCTATACAAAAACTTAAGCCAGCTGTGGAGTACAATTTCTTTCCAATAATATCAACCTTTCGTCCCTCCAGATCAGACGGTGTCAACTGCGCACAACGTTGCCTCCTTTGTTGCGAGGCCTCCACAACAACTCAGTTTGGTCGAGGGTGCTCCTGAAGCCAATCGATGTCTTCGCCAATCACACAGTACAGATGATCTATATGCTTGGATGTAGACAGTATTGATGACAGGTTCTCCCATGAGCCCTGCGTGAGCTTCCAAAGTGAAGGCAAAATAGGAATGCTGGTGACTGGTGAAGCCTTAGAGTTAATTCTCTGATAGATAGGGTCTACAGGATCAGACTCTTTTTCCTGCACCCTTAAGTCCAGGGCATGGCCCGTCCTCACCATTTGTTCCATGAAAGAGTGTACATTGTCTGTAGGTGAAGACGAATCTTCGTCCAGAAGATCCAGTGGAGGGGATGGGAGTCTGGGCACAAACAAGCTGGAAGAACCCGAAGAGTACGATGAGGATGATGAAGGAGAAGGAGTTCGATGGGGTTGTGGGGTCACCTGGAGTGGTGGAGAAGGCAGCAACGGTGGCAGAGGCTGAGGTTCCATTTGAGCCAGAGATACTTAACTACCAGCCTCTCTCGTGTCAGGTTTAGGAAGGTGGTAGTCCCTCAACAATGATTGTTCTGTGGCATGGAGGAAGGGCCGTGGAGGCGAAGTATATCTGTCTCAGTCCGAAACAGTAAAATGAGGTCAATGGACGAAGGTGAAATCTTGAGCTCAACCCAAAGTAGAGCAGACGATATCAAAAGCGCCATACTGACATTCAAAGGCTGAGAGACAAGCTGATGGAGTTGTTGGTTTACTCCTCATCCCCTCAGAGTGGTCTTCAATCTCCACCTCAAGTGTCACTGACTCCAAATGACCAGAGTCTAAGTCCTTCCCCAGGAGCTCATTGCATGAAACCATTAAAGTAGGTGACTGAACTTGTCGAGGTGGAAAGGCCTCCTCATCAGACACATCACCAACTTGCACCTGAACAATCTTTTTTATTTACTCATTTATTTATTTATTTATTTATTTATACCCCGCTCTTCAGCCCCAAGGCTATCAGAGCAGCTTACAAGTTGTTTTAAGCAATAGCAATTTACACATCTACACTGCATTAAGTAGTTTCCAATGTGTGTGTTAGCTAATCTCCAGGGAGGGTAATGGGGAAACCTCCCAGGATGGAGTACAAGATCAAGCCCGAGACTCAGATTCGATGGCCGCAGCCGTAGCCGTAGTCGGCATAGACTCTCGCACCGAAACCGCCTTCTCCACGGGTTGCTGGTGCGTTTCGAGCTCACGTGTCAAAACAGCCACATCCTTGGACCAAGGCTGAATTGATGATTCTGTTGAGACATGTTTCTCCTTTTTACTTTTCTCCTTCGAAGAAGCAGAAGAGTCACACTCCTGAGTGGCAGTTGGCTTCACCAAAGCGTGGTCGCAGCCAGAAGTGGATGGCGGAGGAGAAGTACAGTCTCAACCGAGTTGGAGCGTTTTGAGTGGTCTCTATCCGAGATGAGTTGGAAGACTTTGCCTGTTTATGCAACACAGCAGTTGCCTCTGGATCCGATGCTACGGACCAGTGATGGGATGGAACACAGGAGCAATGACGTTTAGAAGTTGGACTCACCGATGGAGAACGGACCCTCTTGGAAGTTGAAAAATGGTCCCCCGCAATAGAAGACAAGGAAAGTAACAGAGTTTTCTCATATAAGAAGGATTTCAGTCGAGACGGGTGCTGTTTCCTGGCCTGCAGTGTAAAGGCGTGGCAGTGAACACAGGTGTCAACATTGTGGGCCTCTCTCAAGCATATCAAACATCTGGAGTGGCCATTGGAGGCCGGTAATTTCGCCTGACAGACTGAACAGCACTTGAAGGCAGCTGATCTCAAAGCCATTTTCTATCAGAAAAGATCTTAGCTGAAGAAGAGACAAACCAGCCCGAGTCAAACCAAAGTCAGATTCCAAGAACAATCCGAAGGATGAAGCAAGCAAAGTCAATCAGCCCAAAGTCAAAATCCGAGAAGAACATAACCAGAGCCACGGGAAAATCCAAAAAACGAAGTCCTAAACTGTATGAGCTGAAACATGAGGCAATCAAAGAGTGCTAGCAATAGAGGTTCCTAACTGCTGCTTATGCAGTGGACAAAAAGGAACTGAGGGGAATTAGGTGGGAGTGTCTTTTCAGGGACCATTAGGATGGGCGGAGCTACCACCAAAATGTATCAAAAGCCATTCTGCCTAGCAATTTCAGAAGGTTCTGAGTGCTGTGCGCAGGCACAGGAGTAACCCACTGTGTGGATTCACAGAGACCTCAAAGAAGATCTTCAGCATCTTGTTTCAATATATTTTCAAAGTCATTCCCCTCCTTTTCCTATTTCGATCTTATTTTACTTGTGAGCAGGTGAATACCTGCACAATCAGATTATCAAAAGTCTAATAAGACCATGTATAGCACAAGGAGAATCTCCTATTAAAGTCATTATCTATTTCTATGACACAAATGTTTAAAGAAAGAAAGATTTCATACACAAGCACAGCACATCTTGATTATTGTCACAATAGGACAGGGGTCAGGAAACAAAAGCCTTTCACTAGTTATTGGACTGCAGCTCTCAGCATTCCTAACCATTTGTTATGCAGTCCAGGGGTGATGGGAGCTGCAGTCCAGCAACATCCAGAGAGCCACATTATAGCCACCCCTGCAACAGGATCTCAAAAAAGATAAATACTAGAATAGTACTACAATCATGTGCATTTTATATCACCAAATACCTAATACAAATGTAACACTATCCTGTTTTCAACACACAACCTACTGTAAACAGCCAGCTGGAGCTCCTTTCCTTTATTGAGAGAAAATAGTCTCTTTGCTGTGGGAAGACTATAGAGAAGAAGAAAACCAATAGAAGCTGTAGCTGTGAGAGACATATGAATGCATAAGGACTTCTAGAAACACAAACGTACTGCTTGTGTTAAAACAGAAATGGCATCTAAATTGGGACAGCACATTAGGTGTATGTTGCACTATCTACCAGTAGTAGTTACTGGAAGAGATTATGTGAAAAATCAGCTAGTGCAGATGTACTCTTGGAAAGTATGTGGTCACTTTCAAGTCACTTTCATCTACTGTCAGTTACATCAAAGCACCCACCTAGTTTGTTAAACTGGGATGTATTTGAAAAATAAATGCATAATTTGAACTAACTGGGCAATTTGATTCAACCCCATCCTACAGTAAGAGATCTGCATCATTCTGTATTTGTGTGTGAATCTGTGTATGTCTGTAATATTTTGTACCCAATGGATACTGGTCTGGTACTCTGCTTCACTTTATCTGAATATAGTCTTCTAAATGGGATTTAGTTATCATGCTCACATTTTGTTAGAGTGTGACCAGAAATTTTGCTGTATTCACATGTCACATTCTAGCCAGCCTTGCCTGCACTGCAATATGGTGGGAAGGATATTTTCACCAGCACAAAGGCCAGACGAGTAGCAGTGTCCATCTACTGTTGCCACAACAGTGGTTGACATCCTGTTGGTTCTCAACTAAAGTAGAATAATTCAATCAGTTGTTCAATGGTGAGTCAACATCTAGGTAAATACAGCTTGATTCAGTAAGAACTAGCAATAGAATTTAGGCCAATGAGTTATGTGACACCCTAAAGACTATCATATTTATTGTGAACTTAGAGCATGGGAGTAAGTGGCCCCCATGTCAGCGGGATTGTGAATCTGCAACAGCTTTTGGATAGAGAGGAACTATCCAAGGTGCTGAACCTAGTTTGGGACTAAGCTTCAGCCCCTTAGACAACTCCTTTAAAATCTGGGCTGAAACTTGGGAGTGGATTCACAGACCTCCTGACATGGGAATCCCCAGCTACCACTGAGTAAGAGAATATTTGATTAACCACAGGCAATAGTGTAGGCAAGTGGCTCTTAACCTTTTCTTTACTAGAGATTCCCTTTAAATGTCTTTTGTTGCTGAGGGCTGCCATGACTTAAATCAAGATTTAAAACCCTAACAACAACAACACCTGAAAATAATAAATTACACTATCCATTAAGCTTTCCCCCAGAGGCACTGGAGGGGGAGGGAAGACTTTTCTCCTGCTTCTTCCTGAAAGTTTGTGGCTGGAGTGGATTGAATGGCAATGTGCAGGCCAAGCCACCCAGCCAGCCTTTGCCTTGGCTCCTGTTACATGGCCACTCTACTGCAGGGAGGAGGTGGGCCCAGCAGTCTTCAAGCCTTCATGGACCCCTGTGAGGACATTGCCGCCCCCTAGGGATCCACGGATCATAGGATAAGAGCCACTGATGTAGGCTATTGCCTACAAAAGCTCATGCCACAGGGTTTGTCTTTAAGATGCCACAGGTCCCTTTGTGGTAATTGCCAAAAAAAAGTGCCAACACCTGAACATGCTTCATATGTGCTGATAGATCATCACTATGGGAACACAGAGAACTTGGTAATTCAAGCATATCTTCTAAAAGTGCCCAGGGAACCAATGTTTCTACCCTTGTGCGTCAGATGTAAGAAGCCATTGAAGGTTTAAAGATTATTATCATGGATTTGTTTATGATGATGATGTTGGATTATAGATCTCATGCAAAAATTGAATTGTTTTCTGAAATGGTTCAAAATAGATATTAGATCTTCTTTTAAAAATAAACAAATACAGAAATCGATGCATTGGTACAAATTAATGCTGCCTGATATAGGAGGTGGAGGTTGTATACATGCATACTGAGCAGCATTGTACGAACAGTTATTTGAAACTAGCCTACTCATTTTGAACAGTATTGTGGTGCAACTCTATTCATAGTACAGCATCTAGCTTTAGACTGAAGATGAGAAACTGCTTGTTTTATAACCCTCTTTTGGAATGAATGAACAAACAAATACTTTTAGGTAACTTACACATCAGAGAGAACAATGCTCACCTGCTTTTTACTTTGCTGTACCATTGAATGGCGATTCCTCTCCCATATTCTTCCCTCATTCCAATGTCCCCCCCACTCACTTTGACAGCCTCCTGAACACAAAGGTTATGGGAAAACAAAGGTTGCTGAAAAAATGAGTTGTTTTTTTTTAATGGTCAGTCTCTTCTTACGCATTCTTTCTAGGCAGTTAACCCCACTATATTCAATGATGTTTATTTAACAGATGTGCACACTTTTACACCATAACAGAAACCTCGTTCATCTGTACTTCACTGACATTTCCTTGTCCTTATGAATACCACAAACACACAGGCCTGGCTTTCCACCCATGCACCCACACAGTGCCCCCATTTCTATTGCTTGAAAGTAATACATTACCAGTTGCACAGGCACCTGTAACTAGTTGCTTTTGGGTAACAAGGCTGGAATGAAATTACATTTCTTTTTTAAAAAAATACTTTTTATTAGTATTACAAATTAATGTACAACATAAAATAAGGGTACAGAAATAAAGGGGATAATCCCATCCCTCTTTCTCACCCCTTAATCCTAACAAAGCAGCTTTAATTTTTAAATTAAAGAAACCACGACTTCCTTCGTAAAAAAACTATCTCAAGGAATTTATTTTTCTTCTTTGTTAACGCCCTCCTTACTACTCAGTGCTTCTCCTCTTTAACTTGTTAATTTCAAAATTTTACATTCGTATTAACTTCTTCCCATCCCTTTTATGGCTGATATCTATCATCTCCTCTTTTCTCTCTTCTTTTTCTTACTTCTTATCTCCAGATTCGCCATACCTATAAACTTGTATAATTTATCTTGATTATTTCTCTTCTTAAATTTCTATGTCTATGTCTTAAATATATTCCATCTTTTTCTACAATACTTGGTTACTGGTAACCATTCTGCTTCGATTTTCTGTGCTGATTTTTGATTTAGTATACCTGTTAATTTATCATTATCTTTCATTTCTTGTGTCTTATTAAACCATTCTTCTATTCTTGTTTCCTCTGGACTCTTCCATTTAGCAGTGATAAGCATACGAGCTGCTGTACAGAGATATAACAGGATTCTCCCATTTTTTTTTACTTCTTTTGTTAGCATTGTTGTAATGTTTAAAAGATACAGTTTCTGATTCAGATCAAATTCTATATTGAATATTTTTTGGATAATATCATGTATCTTAACCCAAAATTTGTGTACCAACGGGCAGGACCACCACATGTGTATTAATGTTCCGGTTACTTTTCTGCATTTCCAGCAATTCTTATCTTTTACTCCAAACATTTTATTCAACCTTGATGGGGTTAAATACCACCTATTGCTTATCTTAAAGTGGTTTTCTTTTAAGATTTGGCATGCCGTGAACTTTTTTGTTTTCCTCCAAGCATCTTCCCATTCTTCCAGTTTAATTATCTCTCCTATATCTCTCGCCCATTTAATCATTGTGTCTCTGACTGTCTCATCTTCTAAATGTCTTAAATTAAGGATTTTATACAGTCTTACAATTTTCTTTTTCTTATCATCCCATATTATTTTTTCTATCTCTGTTTCCTCATCCAAAAAGCCTATTTCTTCTTTGTCTTTATTAAACCTACTGTGGATTTGTTGGTAGGAAAGCCAATTAAATTTCCATCCTTCGCAGTCCAGCTCATCTTTTGATTTTAGCACCATCTTCCTGTCTCCCTTCTTTTTACACAAATCATCATATGTAGCCCATCTATCAGGTTTACCCAGATGTCCCCATCTGCCACTGAATGCCTCTACTGGGGATATCCATTTTGGTAGTTTCCCAAATTGTTGTTTCTGTATCTTTTTCCAGATCAGAAATAATGCTTTTCTTATAATACGATTATTGAATTCTTTGTGAATTGTAGTTTTATTGTAACCTAAGTACGCATGCCATCCAAACCTCAGTCCTGCTCCTTCTATCAGCAACAACTTTTGATCTTTCAGTTTGAACCATTCTCCTAACCATATTAAACTACACGCTTGGTAGTAATTTTGCAGGTCCGTTAGATCTAATCCTCCCCTTTCTGACCGTTCAATTAAAGTTCCCCATTTTATTCTTGCCTTCCTTCCGTTCCATATAAAATCACTAAGATCTTTTTTCCAAGTTTTAAAAGGTTTATCATTTGTGATGATTGGTAAATTTTGGAACAAGAACATCATTTTTGGGAGGACAGACATCTTAATAGCTGCCACTTTCCCTGATATTGAAAGGTTTAGTTTTAACCAAGCACATAAGTCAGCTTTTATTATCTCCCATGTTTTCTTGTAATTATTTTCATACAAGTCCAGATTTTTATTTGTAAGCCAGATACCTAAGTATCTCACTTTTTTTTCAATTTACATTCCGATTTGTCTTTTAATATGTCTTGCTCTTTTTTTGATATATTTTTTGTTAAAATTATAGTTTTTTCTTTATTGATCTTGAATCCGGCATATTTTCCAAACTCTGCAATTATTTCCATTAAGTAGCATATGTTCTCTATGGGAGCTTCTAACGCTATGGCCAAATCGTCAGCGAATGCTCTGACTTTGTACTCTAGGTTCTTAATTTTCGTCCTTGTACCCTTTTATCTCCTCTTATTTTGTTCATTAAGATTTCCAATACTGTTATAAAAAGCAGCGGAGACAGGGGACAACTCTGTCTGGTTCCTTTCTGAATTAGAATTTCTTGTGATTTTTCTCCATTTATAATAATCGAAGCTTTTTATTCTATGTAAATTTTTTCAATATTAGATGTGATAAACTGACCAAATTCCAATGCCTCTATTGTCTTAGTTAAACAACACCAATTGATGTTATCAAATGCCTTTTCTGCATTGGCGAAAATTATTGTCACCTTTCATTCATATTTTTCTCCAGGAATTCCAGTATATCTATTATATTCCTAATGTTTGCTGTTGGTGATCTACCTGGGAGAAATCCACTCTGGTCGCTGTTTATTATATCTTTTAGTACTTCTTTTATTCTGTTTGCTATCATAGTCGTATAAATCTTGTAGTCCACATTGAGGAGGGAGATTGGACGATAATTTTTAACATCCGTTTTTTCTTTACCTTCCTTCCATATCATTGTGATGTTAGCAACTTTCCATGTATCTGGTGTACCTTCTAGGTGAATCGAATTAATCACTTCCAATAAAGGTCTTGATATTTCTTTTTCAAATATTTTATAGAAAGTTTCTGTAAACCCATCTGAACCCGGTGCTTTGCCTCTAAACTTTGTATCACTTTAGTAATCTCTTCCGTTTCAAAAGGTTTAGATATACCTAGCCTATGATCTTCTGATAATACTGTGAATTTATTCTCCTTTATATAGTTATACATCTTGTCCTCCCAATTCTCTTCCTGAATTTGCTGGAATGAAATTACATTTCAAAAGTAAGTAGATGAGAAAGAGGGAAGTCCCTTCATGTAACTAGTAACAATTTAGTTACTTTCAAAAGTTATTGTTAATAGGCATTGGGGAGGCAACTTAACAGGAACTTCTGAAGTTTGATCATTCTTTTATCAATCCCGAGATTTTTTCTCTCTCTTCACAAAGTAACATAAAGTACTGCAATGGATAATGTAAAGAGTTGCTTTTCCAACACCAGAACAAGTAACAGCAAAGGGTTACTTTTCAAAGACTGTAAAGTAACAGTTTTTTAAAAAAGTAATGGTCCCAGCTCTGACACTTTTATTTGCTACGTTGGAGACCTTGCCCCACTCAATCCTTCTTGCTAGCCATAGACAATGCCTTTGGGGCTTCTCCCAGAAGAAAAGGGTAGCCTTGTTAAGAGCCACTTTCCTGCAGTTATGATTTGCTTTTGAGTGCCTTGGCAGAGAAGATTTTGCCAATTTGTAAGAGGATGGGCTTGTTTTCCTCTTAAGACTTCTGTATGCTACAGATGGCTAAGACATGTACATGTGGGCAAATGGGCCTGTAAGACTGTTCATAGGCTAGTAACATCTGTGGATATGTTTGCAACATTATTAGGTTGAGCCAGGAGTTGCCCTTTCTTACTGCTGTTAATCATGGCATGCCTGCTGCCTGCGGTTTCGAAAGTCACTTTCTGCACCACCTACTTGCCAACAGAACCAGCTCCCTTGGGTTGACCACTCATTCACTCAGACGCCCACCCCGTGGCTCAGCTGTCATAGCTTGATATTTCAGGGTCCAGCCCACTCCCTCCCTGAATCCAAATTGACATTTCCACTTTTTTCATTTGCTTTTTCAGAACAGATGGTCGTGAATAATAAGAGATGTTTTCCAAGAGCCATTGTCAGTCATCATGCATGGGACTCCCTCTTATTCGTATTAAAAAGATAATAATAATAATAATAATAATAATAATGCTTTTGTTGAGCCAGATCTTCCTGTTGACATCTGGAAGGACTCATTCTCCAAGAAAAAAAGAGGTGGGTGGGGAATGCATATTTCCTCCTTCAGTCACCAGAGCCCCCAGTTTAGGGAGGAGTGCTCCAGTGGCATGTGGTTGTGGAGGAAGAACACACCTTCACGTGCATTCACAGGTAAGTTCCTTTACAATCTAAGCAACATCTACACCAGTCTACACCAGTAGTTATTAAACTTCTGTATTCAGATGCTTCCAGACTACAGTTCTCAGAATCCCACACATCTGGAGTTTGAGGTGTTATAGTTCAATTCCATTTCAGGAAAGTATGCAATTTTTTCCTTCAGGTGTGAAGTCAAAGGCTTTCACGGCTGGCATTCATAGATTTTCCTTGTTTTTTTTCTGGGTTGTGAGGCTGTGTTCTGGAAGAGTTTACTTCTGACGTTTCGCTTGCATCTGTGGCTAGCATCTTCAGAGAATGGTTGGGTAGGAGTGTATTTGGAGTTTATATACTGTGAACCCCTATTGGGGAGTATATGTAAATTTGTGTATTTGAATGGTTAGTTTCTGGGTATAGAAATGCAAGGAGGAGCCAGAAAAATCAGCAGTAGCAGAACATGTTATAAACCAACATGGACACAAAATGTTATTTAAAAACACAGAAATTCTGGACCAGGCCAACAACTATCATATCAGAATGCACAGAGAAGCTATTGAAATCCACAAACACCTGGACAACTTCAACAGGAAAGAAGAAACCCTAAAACTAAACAAAATCTGGTTTCCAGTTTTGAAAAACAATAGAATCAAAACTCAACACTTGCAAATGAATTCCACCCAGGGACAGGGGGATTTCCAGCAGATAATGGACCATCAACCAACCATTAGCCAAACAGACACTACTCCTCCTTGCATTTCTATACCCACAAACTAACCATTCAAATACACAAATTTACATATCCTCCCCAACAGGGGTTCACAGTATATAAACTCCACACACACACCTACCCAACCAGTCTCTGAAGATGCCAGCCACAGATGCAGGCAAAACGTCAGAAATAAACTATTCCAGAACACAGCCTCACAGCCTGGAAAAAACCCCAAGGAAAATCTATTTAGAAAGAGGCAACATTGGGCAGAATCTGACCAGCAGACAGTTAAAACCAGCATATATAGTGTTCTTGCGGAGTTACACAGCAAGAAAAATGAACCAATAAAAAAATGAATCATTGTGATAGTGGCCAATATCCTGTATGGTCTTTACATATGCGTAAGCACTGTAGTTAGGGTGTTACACAGTGAATTCCAGCTCATCCCCCCTAATCCCCACTTACTGGGCAGCAGCCACTGCGATCAATGGGGGTCTGTTCCCCTGTCATTTGGGAAGCAGCTGGCTGCTGTTTCTACCCCCTCCCGTGAGTGATCCCCATTGTGACAGACAGAAACAGGATCCCTGCCACAATTCTCACTCATGTCAGGGATTGCTCGTGCAAGGGGGTGGAAATGGCAGCCAGCTACTTTCCAAGCAGGAGGCGCAGAGACACCAACTATTCCAGTGGCTGCTTCCCAGAAAGTGGTTATTGGGGGACTTTTGCAGTCCCTACATTAGCCCCTAAATTAGGGGCTACATAGGGACCATGTGTAAGCATAAGCTTGCACCCCACTTCCAAGGCACCCCACTCCTGGATTGTTAGAGTTGGCTATAGGCCTCAGAAACTGGCCAAGTTTGGTTCATTAATGTGGCATTTTACAAAGGGAAAAAGACAGGATGGTCTCAGAAAAGGTCATTTATGTTTTTCCCTGGAAAACTTAAGACCTGGGGCTGTAAGGCCAAAAGAAGACACATTCCACATAAATGGAAAGGTAATGGATATAAAGAAACCCTTTGTATTTGCTGATTGTGAAATCTCCTCTCCTCAGCTCCCAACCCAAAAAAAGCTGCCCAAAGCTGTTAAAATTCAATCACTGGACATTAAGAAACACATTTAGCATCTTTCTCACCTTTTATCAAGACCAGGAAACTCATTGTGCAA
The DNA here is from genome assembly GCA_030847615.1 of Gambelia wislizenii. Taxonomy (NCBI): domain Eukaryota; kingdom Metazoa; phylum Chordata; class Lepidosauria; order Squamata; family Crotaphytidae; genus Gambelia; species Gambelia wislizenii. The sequence continues at coordinate 346,462,952 of JAUMIR010000001.1, forward strand.
TCCATGAAGGCTCATGGAATTCATTGTTTCAACCCATGAAGCAACCAATCCCCTCAGGTGTATTTGGAGGTATAAATATCACCCACAAAATATGCCTCATTGCGCATAGCCAGTAATAGGGGAAACTCTGTTACTCTATGTTAGCCACATCCAGCTTCTCCATCCACTCTGCCAGACTGACTACAGGACAGGTTGTATTACCTCAGCAGAACCCTCTTGCAACCCTTTATCCCAAGCCTTCCTACTGTTTCTTCCTATAGCCTTGTGTGAATGCTTTTCCTGGGTGAATGTGTGTGTGTTTGGTGTTATTTTTGAACTCTTTAATAAAAAAAAAATCATACTTAATTTTAAATGTGTACGTATTCCATCCAGATTAGTACTGGTATAATAGCTTTGCAGATTCCGTTGTTACCCCCCCCCCCTTGCATAGTTAAAGTTGAGGTGCTGTTAATTTCCCCACCATATTAGAAACTCAATATTTTCTTGGAATTTTCCAAGGAGAATTTTTGGTAACACATGTATACATAACAGTCCAGGTTACTGATTCAAACTGCCATACAAGATTCTGGCCATTAATATTAACTAGCCAAAAAGAAGGAAGCACTAATTACAAACTGCATATGTCAAACTTGTTCCTTCATAGACTCATAGAATCATAGCACTGGAAGGGGGCTCATGGGCCATCAGGTCCAATCTCCTGAAGGATCTCCAGCTAAAGTGTTCCCAGCAGGTAGCTGCCCAGCCTCTTTTTGAAGAGGAAGAGATCCCACCACCTCTCTAGGCAATTGGTTCCATTGCTGAACTGCTCTTACTGTCAAGATGTCCCTTCTAATATTCATCAAAATCTACTCTCCTGTAACTTCAAACCATTAGACCAGTCTTACCCTCTGAGACAGTAGAGAACAGGCCCCCGCCTCTCTGTGACAGCCCTTGAAGGATTTAAAGAACGCAATCATGTAACTCCTCAGTCTTCTCTTCACCAAGCTGAACATGCCCAGTTCTTTCAATCGTTCTCACGTTTTGTTCTTCATACCTCTTGTCATCCTTGTTCCCCTTCTCTGAACCTGCTCCAACTTGTCTATATCCTTCTTAAAACGAGGCACCCAGGACTGAACACAGTACTCCAGATGAGGCCTGACCAGCCCAGAATATAGTGGGACTATTATTTCCCTCAACTTGGAAATGATGCTTCTTTTAATGCAGGCTACAATACCATTTATCTTCTTTGTGGCAGCATTACACTTCTGGCTCATGTCCAAGGTCCTTTTCATCTGTAGTGCTGCTAAGCCATGTACCTCCCATCCTATACATGTGCATTTGGTTTTTGTGGCCTAAATGTAGAATTTTACATTTGTCTCTATTGAATTTCATTTTATCATTTTTAGCCCAATTTTCTAGTTTATCTACTTGCTTTTGAATTCTGTTCCTATCTTCCAATGTGTTAGCCACTCCTCCCAGTTTTGTGTCATATGCAAAGTTGATAAGGAGTCCCTCCACCCGTCATCTAAGTCAGTGATAAAAATGTTGAAGAGTAATGGCCCTAGGATAGAACCCTGAGGCACTCCACTCAAGACCTCCTTCCAGTTTGAGGCACAGCCATTGATGATGATTCTTTGAGCATGGTTTTCCTATCAGTTACAGATCCATCTGACAGTGTTCCCATCTATTCCACATTTAATCAGTTTGCTAATCAAAACTTTATGCAGGATCTTATCAAATGCTTTGTTGAAGCAAGATAAATAGCATCCACAGTATCCCCATCATCTACTAAACTAGTGACTTGATTGAAAAAAATATATAATATTAATGTGAAGTCGAAGGCTTTCATGGCTGGCATCCATAGATTTTTCTTGGTTTTTTTTCCCGGGCTTTGAGGCCGTGTTCTGGAAGAGTTTATTTCTGATGTTTCATCTGCATCTGTGGCTGGCATCTTCAGAGAATGGTTGCGTAGGAGTGTGTGTGGGGGTTATATACTGTGAACCCCTGTTGGGGAGGATATGTAAATTTGTGTATTTGAATTGTTAGTTTCTGGATTTAGATATGCAAGGAGGATTAGTGTCTGTTTGGCTAATGGTTGGTTGATGGACCATTATCTGCTGGAAATCCCCCTGTCCCTGGGTGGAATTCATTTGCAAGTGTTGAGTTTTGATTCTATTGTTTTTCAAAACTGGAAGCCAGATTTTGTTTACTTTTAGGGTTTCTTCTTTCCTGTTGAAATTGTCCAGGTGTTTGTGGATTTCAATAGCTTCTCTGTGCATTCTGACATGATAGTTGTTGGCCTGGTTGGCCCAGTCTGCAGTGTCTTTCATGTTCCTTGGTTCATGTTTGCACACTGCGTTTAGTGGTCCCTATGTAAACTTGTCCACAGCTGCATGGTATGCGACAACCTCCTGCAGCTGTGAGGGGGTCTCTTTTGTCCTTCTCTGAGCGTAGCATTTGGATTTTCTTGGTTGGTCTGTAGATTGTTTGGAGGTTGTGTTTCTCATCAGTTTCCCTATTCTGTCTGTGACTCCTTTGATGTATGGTGCATCAAGATGCCAGCCACAGATGCAGGCAAAATGTCAGAAGTACATTCTTCTAGAACATGGCCTCACAGCCCAGAAAAAAACCAAGAAAAATCTATATAATATTAGTTTGGCATGATCACTACTGATCACTGCATTGTCATCAGGATGCTTGTAGACAAACTCCTGCATAACTTGTTCTAATAGTTTTCCTGGTATTGAGGATAGGCTGACTGGTCTGTAGTTTCCTGGAACTTTGGTTCTGCCTTTTTTGAAGAGGACAATATTTGCCCTTCCTGCTCACACTGGTTTTGTAACTGATATCCTTATCAGCAGAACCTGTCAAGATGTTTAAGGACACGGGTTGAATGCCCTATACTTATTTAACTTGCATTTCCTTGAAATTCCTTAGAGCTTACAGATTTTTCCATGGCCAAGCAAACTTTTCCTTCAGCCTAGCTGTACCTTACTTTGACCTTGTGTTCACTTTCTGACCTTTCCTTGTCAAGACCCAAGGCTGAGAACCACTGGTTCATATCACCTCACTGACTGGGAGGGAGATTTCATGCAGGGAGAACCAGAGGCAACTATGCCCCTCCTCAAGGCCTAAAAGGGGCATAGCTTGGGGAGAAGGGACCAGGAGACTCCACAGACTGGATTTTAACCCCCACACACACAGATGTTTCCCCACCCCTAGTTTACTGAACTATTATTCCTAAGCAGTTGGAACCTATCATCCAGAAAATAAGATCTAGGGATTGCAGTCTTGATTATGATGGGGTTTGGTAGTCTGTTGTGCTGTATTTTGATCCAATAAGTCCTCCCCCCTGCCCCCCTGCTGATTGCATCATGCACATAAAGCAAACAGAACTGAGGCCAGTTCTTCTCATCCCAAGCCTTTTGAACAGAATGTGCTTCTTTGAAACACAAAACAAAGAGGAAGTATGGCTGGAGTAATACAGTATTGGCTTTAAGGTGTAAAATACTGCATTTGAGCAACACACATTTTGAAATGTAGATGGTATGCAATGCAGACTTTTTAAAAAAATGATCCAGAGAACAGAAACACTATATTTTTCTGTCACAAATAAATGGCAAGAAAATTCCAGAGGGGCCTGAATTGTATTATTCATTCCAACTAAACTGGGCCCATTGCATTAATTGGATTTACCTTCATGTTGAACCGGTACTTAACTGTTGATTCACTAGGCAATGGGTCCAGTTGGGATGAACTAATAGGATTCAGGTCAGGGTATCCATTTATGCTCCAGAGGGCCAAGGAAGCTCCTTGTCAAAAAAGAGAAGCTGCAGCTGTTGCCCTCAGGCCTCAGAAAGATATGTTGTCAAAATGTATTAGTCCAGTAAATTACCCTGCAGTTTGACTTTTTGCATAGTAATAAAGTTCTTTACTAAAGAGGCCCAGATCTTCTGTCAAGCAAAGCCAGTTTTCTGCCCAGAATTATGCTGCCTCCATATGTGTGCTAAAGTGCCTATTTTGCATAAATGCTCCCAATGTGCCTGCATGCTTTATAGCTCAATCCTAAATATGTTCACTCAGAAATAAGTCCCACTGGTTTCATTTAGATGTACTTGCTAGAAAGTTTGTTTACAGATTTTACCTTTTAAAATATATGAGTTTATCTTCTAAGGGGTTGTATGGTGGCAGAAGGACAGAGAGATGAAAGTGCTGAGCAATAGGGGTGAAAAGGGGGGGGGTAAGTGGAGGCCATGAAGGAGGGATATGTAAGCATACAAGGTAAATGGAAGTTTGCAGTTAAATTAGTTTCAATACTGTCTTTGAATTTTTGTGGACTACGATCTTTCCTAGCCAAGCCTAAATACTCTAGAGGCACCAGGTCCCATCTGATCTTGGAAGCTAAGCAATGTCGGCCCTAGTTAGTACTTGGATGGAGACTGCCAATGAATATCAGGTGCTGCGGGCTATATTTCAGAAGAAGGAACTGGTGGAACCACCTTGGAGTATTTCTTGCCTAAGAAAATCCTATGAAAATTATGGGGTTTCCATAAGTCAATAGGTCACTTGTAGGCACACACAAACACACAGGATCTTTCTTAAAATGAAAATTGGGAGTTTCAGAATGCCATAGTAGATACACTAGACACTCCATCAGGTGCAAGATACAACATGTTCAGGAAAATGGAAAAATACCAACCTGGATAAGGACAATTTTATGTTAAGACTGCAATCCTTTGGACCCGTATCTGAGAAATGTCAGTTATTTGTTGCTGTTGTTGTTCTGTGCCTTTAAGTCAACTCTGACTTATGGCAACCCTATCCTAGAGTTTTCTTGGCAAGATTTATTCAGAAAAGGTTTGGCATGGCCTTCCTCTGAGAGTGAGGGCTCATCTACACAAGGCAGGATATGCCAGCTCCCCACCGTGGATCAAGCCCGTTGTTCTCCTGTTCCCTCCAAGTCCTGATGGACACACTGGCTGCTGCAGTCACCATTTTCCTCACTGTCTCAGAAGGCAGGAAGGGGGCTTGCAGCATGTGATTGAGGCCCCCTGCATGTGACCACACTTGGTCACATGCTGTGGGCCTGCTTCCTGCCTTCTGGGAGAGCCAAAGTGGTGGCAGCAGCTGGGATGGGCTCCTGTGGACATGTAGGGCCCAACCTATTTTCTCCTGGCAGAAATGGAGCAAACCAGGTGTGATACAGCCTTGCCTCAGTGCATGCCTCTGAGGACGCATATGCCTCTGAGGACTCTGTTGCCTTTGTGAGACTGTATTGGGCCCTACCCCTCCTTCCCCCTTATCTCAGCCCTGAATCTGCCCTGGGGATGGTGGGGACTGCCCAGGGACAGAATAGGGCAAATTCCCTGTGTTATCAGGGCTGCAGGGCTCTGAGACTGGGGCAAGGTGGGGTATATTGCCCATGTAGACAAGCCCTGAGAGAGTTTGACTTGCCCGAGGTCATCCAGGGGGTTTCCATGGCTGAGTTGGAATTGAAACCCTGGCCTCCCAGTGTCCTTTGGAAAGCCTAAGGCTTCCTGCTCTTCCCTTAGACCATTAAGACTCCAGCAATCCTACAGAATTTACTTGCATAAACTTAATGGAATCCCTGAATCAGTATGGTGGGCATCAATCTGTACATGTAAAAAAAGTGTCCTCCCGTTGATTAAACCTTTAACATAGATGGTATATGGAGCTACATGTCAATGATGAATGTGCCTAGCAGAGTGCATTATGTATTCTCCCAGAACATGGAGGACAGTAAAATCTTCCTGATTTTATCAATGATCAAGGGGCTTTCTTCCTTCCTTTAGGAAATGTTCAGCCCTTGGTAAAAGTACTAAGAATATGTGTACCTAAATTGTAAACAAATTGTGAAATGGGCTATCTTTTGTTATGCTTGTTTGTTTGTCTACTTGTCTGTGTTTTGTCTGGTAAAAGGTTCTGGGAAGAACTATCAGGCAAATGTGGGGGTGGACTGAGTACATTTACTAGGATAGCAGGTGATGCTTTAGAAGTAAGGATGATTTGATTAATGGCTGCAGCAGTGAATGCTTTGGATGAACTGAGCAAAATGAGCACAAATGATCAATCTATCATTGGTCACTGAGTATATCCATGTAAACAGTGAATATTTCAGGGGGTTTTCTTTTGGCATCCTGAATGGAATTACAGTAATAGTTTTGCATATGTTCCTTCATTAAATGTTCAATCATAATAATGTTTAGGCATTTTTTCCAACAACATTTCTTCTGTTTCATGGGTATACCCCAAAGGGAGAAAAATTCACAGGCTATGTTATTAGAAGGATCATATTTGTAGCTTCCTTGCATTGAATATGAGTGTGTGTAAACAGGCCTATGAAATTTCAGGAAGAATTTTGGATTGCAATGTCATGATAGAAAGGAATCCATTAGCACCTTAGACTGAGAAAAAGAAATTTCTAATATTTGATGAAACAGACTGAAGACTACAAAACCTTACACAGTGGTCCCTTGGTATCTGCTGGTGGGGAATATTTTCAAGCTGTTGATGGTTGTTGAATCCATGGATGCAGAATCCGTGGATACAGAGGGCCAAATGTACTATAAATTTTCTTTGCCCAGTTAATCTCTAAAGTGCTACCGGACTCCTTGATGTCTATTTGTACTAAAACAAACTAAAATGGCCACCTCTTTGAATAGTATGACCAACACAGAAGGTACACAGCTATAGGACAAGATTCATTAATTAAGACCACTGGTGAAGTATGAGTCTCTGCTAGACTATTGCTCCATGTTCTGGGAGTGCAGGGCAAGGGGAATTTTGCTGGATACTTGCTTTGTCAGGTATGTGAACTGCTGAATGGACTTGAGCACAGATTTGCTGATGGCAATGTAGGGATGGTGGTGTTCATCCAAGATTGACAAAGAGATCGATCACAGATTAGCAAAGGCATATAGTGCATTTGGAAGACTTCACAAAAGAGTCTGGAGTAATAAACACCTGAGGTGAAGCACAAAAATCAGTGTGTCTATTCTCCTTTATGGATCTGAAACATGGGTCACCTATCGCCACCACCTACGACTCCTCGAACATTTTCATCATCGCTGTATACGCACAATCCTAAATATACACTGGACTGACCATGTGACGAATGTTGCTGTCCTTGAGCAAGCAGGGATCACCAGCATTGAGGCCATGATATTGAGAACACAGCTGCGCTGGGCAGGGCATGTTTCTAGGATGGAGGACCATCACCTCCCCAAAATAGTACTCTACAGTGAACTCGCCACGGGTCAGCTTAAGAGGGGTGCACCAAAAAAAATGATACAAGGACTCCCTGAAACAACATCTCAGGCTCGGCCAAATTGATCACCAACAATGGTCCTCCCTGGCCTCACATCGGGAGGCATGGAGACGCACTATCCACAATGCTACAGCCTTATTTGAGAACTCACGTCGAACAAGTCTTGAAGAGAAACGACAACGCAGAAAGAATCACAACCCAGAAACATCACCCAAGGAAACCTTCTGCTGTGCTTTCTGCAACCAGACTTGTTTATCTCGGCTTGGCCTTTTCAGTCATCAGCATGCTTGCAGAAAGCGCAGGATGAGTCCTTCCTGAATCTTCGTTTGCGAAGAAAAGCGGGAGAGAGAGAGAGAGAGCGCTTCCTCAATTTTAAAATGCTTCCTCAAGAAGCAATGGCCCACCCCCCAAATACACTTGGTGGTATAACTGAAGCTTTTGCTAGCATACATGACCAAGATTCAATCCATTATCATCTCTGTCACATATTTGCCTCAACATTTGTTCAAATATTGCTTTGCCTGGCTGTTCATTGCACTTGCCCACTCCCATGAGTGTAAGCCATAACTGGCTATTTTGCTCAAATCCAGGTTTTCTGTTTCTGGCACAGTGCTAAGATTGTTCCTGAGAGCAGTGTAAGGGGAAAGGCCTGACGGGGCTACCCTATTCAATCTCCAAGAGTGCAGCAAAACAGGAGATTTGCAAAGTTCTATCATACCCTTCCACCACGAGATGGGGTACAATATGAATTAAAATACAATATATAACATAAAATCATTAAAACACACAAGTAAAAACACATAAGATTAAAATAAACATTACATTAAAATCATCCATACAAATATACTACGCATATACACATTTTAAAATGCACTAAAATGTTGTGGGACATCATGTATCAATAATCTCACCAGTCCTACATTTAAGGTTGATTCTGTGCTAGCTTGGGGTGTAGCTGGCCTGGTGAGAATAGGTTACTGACTAACTTGCCCTCAGACAAGAAGAGACTCAACTTCAGCCATATTAGTTAGCCTATTGTACTCCAGATTGGAATACAATATCATTTCATACTCAAAATGAGAATTCTGACAGTCCTCCAATACAATGATAGCAATGGTTAACTAGGTGATTAAAAAGCACCTTGCTCTTAAACTGATTATACATATATTTTTAAAAAAACAAACACCTTGAGGATGGCTGAACACTTTGTTATACTGCCCATATCTAATTTCTGCTTTTATAAAGCACTTTGAATATAAAAATGCTATATAAATCATACTGTTCTACTTAATGTGTAGTCGAATTAACATGATTGATGTTACTTAATTACATTTCTTCCTGTCTGAATGGCTTCCTCTATCTGTTGAGCTAGATTGCATTGTAATTGCATTGATCATGGTGAATTGAGGAAAGAAGTATAATGGCTGCTTTTTAAAAGCTCTTGTTAGGCCTAAACATTGACAGTATTTTCAAGCTTATATAATGTAGCAGAGTATATATCCTGGGGTGGGGGTGGAGGATGCATTTTGGCTGGATTCATGCAGTGACACACGACCATCAGTTGATACATTGCTAGTTACTCAGACTGGAAAGGCTCCTACCATTCTCCCTTACTGCTGTGTTATCACCAGCTGAGACTGCTGTTCCCATGCCAGCATGAGGCTTTCTAGTCTAGCCAGCCCGGGCAGAGGGGAAAGAGAAAGAGACAGAAGGCACTGACAATTTTCATAGACCAAATTGTTATGCAGACATCTACAAGACTTCTTCAGTGGCTCTCTAAAGCCTTTATTCAACTATTAATTGCAAAGGCTGTAAGAGGTAGTGGAGAAAAGCCAGGATAGTGCATAGAGAAAAGAAACAATTTAGCTTAGGGGTTGTCTAGACGGTGAAAATACCCATCATATAATTTGCTAGGAATCCTACCTCTCTAAATGGGTCCCTGCACCCAATCCACACTATTCAGAAGGAAGGGGGCCCAACATTGCAGAAACAACACAGTAAAAGCCTTCGCGGCTTTTACTGTGCTTTTTAAAAAAACCGTGAGGGGGTGCATATCCCTGCTTGTTTGGACTACTGAACAACAGGAAATTCAAAGGGAAGCACAAAGCTGATTGGCTGGACAAGAGCGGTGGCGGGGCTTGCTGGCAGGGCAAATGCCTGCTGCCACCATGTTGGATTTTCGCCTTAGCAATCGCTCGCTAAGGCAATAAAATGAGATGGTTATTTTTTGTTTTACATATCGCTCTATCACTCCAGTGCACCTTGGACAATCTTTAAGAAAACAAACAAACAGCGGTGGTGAAGAACTAACACAAGTAATAATAATAATAATAATAATAATAATAATATTTATTTATACCCCGCCCCTCTGTTAAAACAATCGGGGCGGCTTACAAAAATTAAAATACAATACAGATAAAATCCCCAAACACCCCCACCCCACCCTCCCCCATAAAAAAATATTAAACAATTATAAATTAAAACCAACTGATCAAAAAATAACAATTAAAAACAATAAATACAATAAAATACTATAAATGGCCAGCGGACTAAAAGAAGCCAGGATCCCCTGAGGCCGGGATCTAATTAGGAAAGGCCTGCCGAAAGAGATCCGTCTTTAGTGCTTTTTAAAAGCTAGTCAGGGTTGTTATCTGACGGACCTCATTCGGCAGGTCATTCTACAATTTGGGGGCGATTACCAAAAAGGCCCTCTGGGAGGTTGCAGACAGCCTAGATTTTTGTGGCTGAAGCAAATTCCTCCCAGAGGACCGGAGTGCACGGGGAGGATTGTATGGGAGGAGGCGGTTCTGGAGATAAGTTGGACCCAAGCCATTTAGGGCTTTAAAGGTAATAACCAACACCTTATACTGGGCCCGGAAACTGATAGGCAGCCAGTGGAGAGATCTTAACACTGGAGTTATATGGTCTCTCTGAGATGTTCCCGAGACCACTCTGGCTGCCATATTTTGTACCAACTGAAGTTTCTGGACCAAGCATGAGGGCAGCCCCATGTAGAGCGCATTGCAGAAATCAAGACGAGAGGTTACCAGCGCATGCACCAGTAAATCACTCGTGGTGCTATCTGAAAATATGAGGCTTATGGGGGCTCCCGAGGCCCGAAAAAACATTAAGATATGTTGCTGCTGCTGCGAGATGCCAATACTATGAGGTACTTCATCCCCCCGCCTTGTATAGATGATCTCTTAGTCTTTCTAAAGCATATAGCTGGAAACCCCTTCTCACCGTGTGTCTGAGTCTTGATAGACACATCCCTCAACTACTTCAACTGAGATGTTCAGTCACTTGCCTAATGCTTCTTGTGCTCTGGGAGCAAGTCTTGCATGCTGCTGCTCTTGGGAAATGCTTTACAAGTTTCCTCCGATGTGGAGCAGGGACAGGCTGGCTTCTGAGTAGACTCAAACCCACTCCTCAAGCCCAATGGCAATTGCACATCAGAGGATCCTTCTAAAGCATTTCCTAAGATCAGCAACATGAAAAACTTGCCTGCAGAATCATTTCTTTCAGGGGAACAGCAAACAGCAGGCTGGGGGCCAGTCTTGTGGGAAAATAGTTTTTCTAAAATGCAATCTTGATACATTTGATTAACAGCACAGCTTTGTTTAAATAAAGCCTTGTTGAACTTGCCTATAATAATTATTTTTTTTACCTAACTTTGTGTGCATCTTCTTGATTTTCTAGTTATTGAAACTCCACCCCCACCACCAACTCCTTTTTTTTCTGTTAAAGTTAGATCCCAGACTTGAGACTTGAAAGTATCTTGCAAGGACTTGAGACTTGGGGTAAAGGACTTGAATATATCACTGGGCATTATTATTCCATTATGTTGCATATAAGGTGTCTTAGGGCTTGTCTACATGAGCCCCCCCCAAATATGGTCCCCCCACAAAAAGCAAGTCACAGCAGCAGCAACTTGTCTGAACAGTGGTTTTATCCCAGCAGCCCCCATAAGCTTCACTTCCCAGATGACAGCTGAGGAAGGGAGAAGAGGGGGAGAGAGCCCTCTTCCCTTTTCCTCTGCCCCACAGGTGGGTGGGTGGCAGAGAAACAGGGTGGGTGGGTGGGCGGGCGGTGGCAGGATGGGGAGGAAGGAACTGTGAAAGGAAGAAGAGGAGCACAGAGCCCTCCTCCCTTCTCTGTCCCCAGCAGTGGTGGTGGCGTTGGCAGTGGTGGGGCTGGGGGTGTGAGAGTGGCAGCCACCCTCCCCCTCCCCATCCCTGATCACTGGGGGGGGGGAGAAGTGGTGGCTGTGGGAGCTTGCCTTGCTAACCAGCCCCACCCCCTGTGCTTGTCTGGCCAGTCAGGGGTGTCAGGGGTGTGCTTCCTCTCATTTGGGCAAGTGAATCAGATCAATTTGCTTGTCCTACTGAGCAGGAATGCACCCCACCTTGTTTTTTTTTTTTATAAAAAAAAGACGACAAAAGCCGCAAAGGCTTTTCTGGTAAGTTTTTTGGCCTTTTTTGCTCCCCTCCTTCACAATAGGGTGAAATCACATGGGATGCCATTAAGGCAGGTAGGATTCTCCTTGCATTCTGTGAGGAGATTTTTCACCATTTAGCAAACCCTTAAATTAAGTCATCACATCATATTCATCAGCAAATCTATATATATAATTCTCTTGGGTATGTTGCCATTCCCAGTGTGCTGACTGGCTGCTTGGGAAACATACCCAACCAATCATAGTGCTCTGATAGCCAGCCAATCAGCAGCTTGCCAGGGGCCTGGGGCCTTTTTGTGCTGCCTAGGGCCTGAGAACTTTCGACTTTCTGTGCTGCTTGGGATCTGGGGCCTTTCTGTGCTGCCTGGGGCTTTCTGTGTGGCCTGGGGCCTTTTTGTGCTTCTTGGGGCCTGGAGCCTGGGCCTTTCTATGCTGCCAGGGGACTTTCTGTGCTGCCAGGGGCCTTTTTGTGCTGCCTGGGGCCTTTCTGGGGCCTTAGGGCTTTCAACTTTCTGTGCTGCCTGGGGTCTGGGGCCTTTCTGTGCGGTCTGGGGCCTTTCTCTGCTACCTAGGGCCTTTCTGTGCTGCCTGGGGTCTTTCTGTCCAGTCTGGGGCCTGGGGCCTTTCTCTGCTACCTAGGGCCTTTCTGTGCTGCCTGGGGTCTTTCTGTGCAGTCTGGGGCCTGGGACCTTTCTCTGCAACCTAGGGCCTTTTTGTGCTGCCTGGGGCCTGGAGCCTTTCTGTGCAGTCTGGGGCCTGGAGACTTTCTCTGCTACCTAGGGGCTTTTTGTGCTGCCTGGGCCCTTTCTGTGAAGTCTGGGGCCTTTCTCTGCTATCTGGGGTCTTTCTGTGACGTCTGGGGCCTGGGGCCTTTCTCTGCTACCTCGGGCCTTTCTGTGTAGCCTGAGGCCTTTCTGCGCTGCCTGGAGCCTGGGGCTTTGGGCCTTTTTGTGCTGTCTGGGACCTGGGGCCTTTCTCTACCTCAGGCCTTTCTCTGCTACCTTGGGCCTTTCTGTGCTGCTTGGCATCTGGGGCCTTGGGCCTTTCTGTGCTGCCTGGCCCCTTGGGCCTCTTGGGCCCTGGGTGCTGTCTGTAGCTGTACCCTGGGACTTCTATGCTGTCTGTAGCATTTCCTTCCTCTTGGGCCTTGGGGTGGAATCATGTGGAAAACTTCAAGTGCTTTCTAAATATGGTGGTGGAGGGGCTCTTGCATCCTGCCACATGTGGGTTGTGTGTATATGTGTGTGTAGCATAGGTCTGTGTGTGTAGTGTGTGTGTGTGTGTGTGTGTGCAGTGTAGGGTGTGTGTGTAGCATGGGGTGTTTGTGTGATTACATGGTGACGGCAGAGGGGCTCTCACATCCTGGCATGTGTGGTGTGTGTGTGTGTAGTGTGGTGTATGTATGCACGGTTGCATGCTGATGGTGGAGGGGCTCTCACATCTTGCTGTGCATGGTGTGTGTATGTGCGTATGTGTTTAGTGTTGTGTTTGTGTGTGTATGTGCGATTACATGGCGGTGGCAAAGGAGCTCTCATGTCCTGGTGCAAGTGGTGTATGTGTACGTGTGGTTGCATGGTGGCAGTGGAGGGGCTCTCATGTCTTGGCGCACATGGTGTGTGTGTGTGTAGTGTGATGTGTGTGTTGCATATGTGTGTATATATGTGCAGTTGCACGGTGAAGGTGGGGCTCTTGCATCCTGGCATGCCTGCTGTATGTGTGTCTACCATGTGTGTGTGTCTATGCATCTGTGTGTACACGCATTTGAATGGTGGCGGCGGAGGGACTCTCGGCATGAAATTAGCCATCATAGTTCATTTGAACGGTTATATATTAATGCATCAAATGATCATACTCTTGACATGTTTCCTAAGTGGCCAATCAGCAGAATGGGAATGGAAACATAGAATCATACTGAAGCATTTTATATATGCAGATAACGGTGTATGTTACACTGGGTATAGCTAGTTCTTAGTACAGTAATACAGTCAGCCCTCCACATTCATGGGGGTTAGAGGCGCAGAGCCCCTGCAAAAGTGGAAAAACTGCAATTTTCTTAAGCTCCCAACTACATTTAACACACACAAGTACAGTACAGTACTGTGCTTTGCAAGCATCAGAACAGCAGGCTTATGTCAGTTCTTATCTACAGAGGCTTGCTTTGAACTGCTGGTATGTGTGCACACTCCTTGCAAAGCGAACTGGGAGACTAAAAAAGGTGCCAAGGCCAGATCAGGCCACAGGGGTGGGTGGGAATCAAGGCAGCGCATCATCCAAAGCAACCCAGCAAACTTCTCCGTGCTTTAGCCATACAGAGCTGAACTGTTCCACCAGCAAGCATGAGTTCTTCATATGTGTGTATTTGCCTTCAAGTCTCCTATTTACATATGGCACAGGGTGATGGAAAACATCTCCATCTTTCCCATTCTTTGACTGCAGCACTTTCGAATGCAAAGGAGCCACCCAACGTGAGCCTGGCTTTCTTCTCTAGACTGCCATTATTTATGATGCTCAATTATTTCCCATAGGTTCAAAGTGTAGCTGGTTTATATTTTATGCAAATCCAGCTCTTCTTTTCCTGGCACAATTCTAGGATTTCATTCCACTTATGGCAGCCCTTTAACTGGAATTGACACAGCCTGATCAGTCCTATTTGTCACTGGGACATTTATGTTGACTGTATAAAATCATTTTCAATGATGGAACAGAGTGAGGATACAAGGGCTGCAATTAGTGCCAAATTTTTGCAGAAGCCAAATAAACAACAGTTTAGGGCCTTAGACTATGAGAGGCCTATAAATTGAAAAGTGGGGGATACTTAACCATCATGCACTGAAACCTCTTAAAGTCAACACAGCTCAGGAGCTCAGGATGTTTTAATCCAGCCCTGACTATCATGACCCACCCCCTCTCATAAATGATTATTTAAAGCCTCAATGAGGAAAAGTGGAGTGGGGGGAGACCATTTACCGTATATTCTGGCGTATAAGACGACTTTTGAGCACTCAAAAGTGCCCTCCAAAATTGACAGTCGTCCTATACGCCGGATACACTTTGCTTCGCCCACCTGCCTATCTCCTGCCTCTTAGCAAATGGAGTGAAGAGGCAGGAGATGGGGCAGGGGGATGAAGCAAAGTGTTTTGAAGATCATTCGCCCCCCTCCTCTGCCTTATCCCCCTTTGGGGAGCAACGGAAGAAAGAGGAGGGGGGCGAACATTGCGGTTTGCTGCAGCTGCCGCTGGATCACTTCTGCAGCAGCCGAGGCAAACCCGCGATTCGCCCCCTCTCCCCACTTTCCTGGAAGGTGGGGAGAAGGGGCGAACGTGCCCCGTTTGGCCGCACAGCCTCCGGATCCCCCTCCTGCGCTCTCTCCTGGAAGGGAGCGCAGCAGGGGCATGCAGAGGCTGCGCGGCCAAACCCGCGATTCGCCCCTTCTCCCCACCTTCCTGGAAGGTGGGGAGAAGGGGTGAACGTGCCCCGTTTGGCCGCACAGCCTCCGGATCCCCCTCCTGCGCTCCCTCCTGGAAGGGAGCGCAGGAGGGGCATGCAGAGGCTGCGCGGCCAAACCCGCGATTCGCCCCTTCTCCCCACCTTCCTGGAAGGTGGGGAGAAGGGGCGAACGTGCCCCGTTTGGCCGCACAGCCTCCGGATCCCCCTCCTGCGCTCTCTCCTGGAAGGGAGTGCAGGAGGGGCATGCAGAGGCTGCGCAGCCAAACCCGCGACTCGCCCCTTCTCCCCACCTTCCTGGAAGGTGGGGAGAAGGGGCGAATGTGCCCGGTTTGGCCGCACAGCCTCCGGATCCCCCTCCTGCGCTCCCTTCTGGAAGAGAGCGCAGGAGGGGCATGCAGAGGCTGCGCGGCCAAACCCGCGATTCGCCCCTTCTCCCCACCTTCCTGGAAGGTGGGGAGAAGGGGCGAACATGCCCGGTTTGGCCGCACAGCCTCCGGATCCCCCTCCTGCGCTCTCTCCTGGAAGGGAGCGCAGGAGGGGCATGCAGAGGCTGCGCGGCCAAACCCGCGATTCGCCCCTTCTCCCCACCTTCCTGGAAGGTGGGGAAAAGGGGTGAACGTGCCCGGTTTGGCCGCACAGCCTCCGGATCCCCCTCCTGCGCTGTCTCCTGGAAGGGAGCGCAGGAGGGGCATGCAGAGGCTGCGCGGCCAAACCCGCGATTCACCCCTTCTCCCCACCTTCCTGGAAGGTGGGGAAAAGGGGCGAACGTGCCCGGTTTGGCCGCACAGCCTCCGGATCCCCCTCCTGCGCTCTCTCCTGGAAGGGAGCGCAGGAGGAGCATGCAGAGGCTGCGCGGCCAAACCCGCGATTCGCCCCTTCTCCCCACCTTCCAGGAAGGTGGGGAGAAGGGGCGAATGTGCCCCTTTGGGGCACACAGCCTCCGCATCCTCCTCCTGCGCTCCCTCCTGGAAGGGAGCGCAGGAGGGGCATGCGGGGGCTATGCGTTGGAAGAGGGGGGTCGTCTTATAGGGCAAATATATCACAAACTCTGCATTTTACCTTAAAAATTGGGGGGGGTCGTCTTATACGCCGGGTCGTCTTATACGCCGGAATATACGGTAAGTGTTCGGGCTGCTTTGGCCAATGGTCAGGAACCAGAAAAACACATGACAGCTTTGGTTTTGGATTTCATGCCTGCTCTAAGATGGTGTCTGGAAGCAGGGGATGTATGACTTTATAGTTCACAGTTATGAATACTTCTTTTAAAAGCCAGGAACTGTAACTCTTTAATCATGCAGGAGGGAGTTGGGGGAATGAAGAACCCTCATGGTGTGCAAAGAGCAGGGGCAATATAGAGGTTGGAATCTACCATACAAGTGCCACAGCAGGGGGTGGTGTCTGCAGCAATTATGATCATTTGTTCTTGCCTCTTGGTTCCATGACACTGGATCAGTCTCTGGCCCAATGCATTCACACTATCCTTGCCATTTTCAAAGACAAAGAAAAGCCATTGTACCAGGGACGGGAGCCTTTGATCTCTATAGGTGAAGGCCACAAGCTCCCTATCCCTCTAGTTAATGAACTACAACTTCCATCATGCCTATAGTTTGTGAACTATAGTTCCCTTTATTCTGACAATTAGTCCAGTGATACCTAGAGGGCCATAGATTCCCCACCCCTGCATTATATATTCTTTTTGAATAGACCAATTATCACAATGGGTGAAGGTTATTTAAGGATTTCAGAATCTTGCCTAAAGCAGTGATGCTTCTATATATTTTGGGGGATTAGGAATTTTTTATTGGAATAAGACCATTCTACTGAAAAATACACCCGATTTTGGGGTAGGACAAAGGTGTTAGCTGCAAACCCTATGAGCCAGCAGGCACTCAGTGCCTGCCAGGGTTTTCTTTGAGCTTCAGAAAAGATATGTGTATGCATGTGCCTTCAAGTCATCTATCAACTTGTGGCTACTCCATTGGTTTTATAGGGTTTTCTTAGGCAAGGAATACTCAGAGGTGGCTTTGCCAGTTCCTTCCTCTGAATGCAGCCTACAGCTTCTGGTATTTGTTGGCAGTTTCCTATCCAAGTACTAATTAGAGCTGACCCTGCTTAGCTTCCAAGATCACACAGAATCAGGTGCCTCTAAGGTATGCATAGTTAATTGATGCTAACATTACGCCTGTCACATTCTGACCTTCTGTTCTGTATGATTCACATATCCTACTATGCATGATTTTATGAACCATTATCATGCACCTCTTGTCATCTTAAATCAGGGCCAGCCCACCTGATGTGGCTGAGCTACTATTCCCATAATCCTTCACCTATTGGCCCCTTTGGGCTAATGGGAATTAGAATCCAGCTGTGTCTATAGGGCCAAGGATACCCCAGCCCTATCTTAACTGGTTGCTTATAGAGAAGGTATTCTAAATTCCCTGTTCAATTTGCCTGCCCTTTTCTGAAACTTCTTCAGCTGTTCAACGTCCCATTTGAGACTGGACAGCCCAGAATGGTACTCTGGCTGCATTCTAAGATTTCCATGGAAGTGTTAGAATGCATTACAATCTGCATGTAGTATGATGGGAGGAGTACTTTCCTATGCTTTGCATTCAACTCATGGCACTTGCTAAGACTGGTCCCCACCACTGGAGAATTCTAACTCTCCAGAAACATCTTCAGCATTTAAGGCAGGGGGAAGTTAGGGATACCCACCATCTGTGGGTCTGACTGGGATTCCAGTTGGGACAGAAAAGTGTAATTTATGTATAATGGATGATATGCATTATTGCCAGTGATTCAGAGGAAACTTGCTGACAGGCTTCTGCACAGTTGACCCCTCTCTTGGAAAAGCTGTTGTCTTACAGAGGGTATGACTGGACTGAAACAGTCTGAGATGAAAGGGAGCAAAGTCCTTGTCTTGGCATAAAACATGCACTTCCACACAATTCCTAAAACAGAACCAAAGAGCTCTTTCTCAGATCTGATCTAAGACATAGCAAGGCAACATAGTGAGACATAATAAATCTGCTGTTTCTGTAGTCCTGCCAGCACTGCAGTGATGTGAGAGAGGGAGAGAGAAAGAATGTGGATTTTGCCATTTCCCTTTTGGGAAAAGATCTCAGATGATCAAGATAATAACAGAATGAAAAATGCAGCCCTGACTCCAACATCCTGCATGAGAGAGGAGAGCCACAGCTAGAACATTCCCAGTAATGGCCTTTGCTTGAAGCCCACCAGCAAAGGACAGCCTCCACACCCACAGGTAATTGGTTCGATTGATGAACTGCTTTGACAATTAAGAAGTGTCTCCTTGCATCAACTGAAATCTACCTTCCTCTAACTTAAATCCCATCATTAGATCTAGTTCTGCCATTTAAGGGAGCAAAAAACCAAGGAATTATTGGTTGTCTATATCCTTCTTAAAATGAGGTGCCCAGAACTGGATGCAGTAATCCAGGTGGGGCCCAGCTAGTGCAGATTATAGTGGGACTATTACTTCCCTTGACTTGGGAAAACATTAATTTACAGGCTAAAATATTATTTTGGTTTCTTTGATGCAGAATCACACTGCTGGGTCATGTTTAACTTATTGATCAACAATAACCTAAAGGTCTTTTTCATATGTACTACTGCTAAGCCACATATCCCCCATCCCATTTTGTTTTTATGGCCTAAATGTAGAATTTTGCATTGGTCTCTGCTGGATTTCATTTTACTAATTTCAGCCCAATTTTCTAGTTTACCAAGGTCCTTTCTAATTCTGTTCCTATCTTCCAATGTGTCAGCTACCCTTCCCAGTTTATATTGTCCACAAACTTGATAAGGATTTCTTCCCTGTCATCTAAGTCATTGATAAAACTGTTGAGGAGTGATGGCCCTAGGACAGAACCCAGCTGCACTTCTGTCCAGTTTGAAGCTTAGCCATTGTGATGACATTCTCTGAACACAGCTTTCCAACCAATTATGTATAAATCCAACTGTGTTTCTAATTCCAAAATGGGTAGGATTTTGTAAGTCTTCCTTTCCCCACTAAGTGAACTACAGTTACTCAATTCCCCCTACCACCACCCGTGATCTTCCACCAAATTCCAGATTCCCAACAAATTCCTCTACGCCAACTCCTCTAACACTCATTCCACTATGACTAATATGTTCTGAAAGACTTCATGATTCATTTAGGCTTATGTGCAATCAGCAAGGGTTACATGCACGACTACAAAGTATACTTTAGAGTTCAATTCTGCAAGTATGTGCTGATACTGATTACTTGGCATCAGCCTTCTCCAACCTGGTGTCTTCTAGATGTTCTGGATTATAGCTTCCATCACCCAACCACCAGCCACTCTGTACGGGGATGATGGGGGTTGCAGTCCAAAGTATTTTGAAAGACCTGCATTAAGGAATGTTGCTCTATACTATGTTTTCCAAAGGAATCTGTTACAATGGGAGGTGATTAATTTCTGTGGCAGAATAACTATACAGTACATTGTACAGTTTTTAAGGAGGGCAATGTCCTTCAGCACCTTGGACAGCACATACTGCACTCTGCTTTTTCATTTCTATTATGTTCTTGCAGGCTGAGCTCCATTATTTGAATGAAGGACCTATAAAACAGGAGTGGGAATCAAGTGACCCTTCAGAGCTTTCTGGATTGCAATACCCAACATCCTTACAAGGACTCATGGGAGTTGCAGTCCAACAACGTCCGGAGGGCTACATGATTACCACCCCCAATCTAAAGTCATCTATCCTTCCCTTCAGTAGCAATGGCATCCCTAAAATATGCTATGCTTTGCAAAAGAACCGTGGTGTGTCAACAATCAATATTCAGACTGAAACTGAAGGGCTTCTTCTCAGAGGATCTGTTCCACACACATTTGTAAGAAAACATCACTAAAGGTATCTGGCAGTATACAGTATACCATAGAAACACATTTGCTGGTACACTAGTAATTACAGTAGGACCCCCGTATTCGGGGGAGGGATTGATTCCAGCCCCCCCATGGATACCGAAAACCGTGGATAATAGTGAGCACCATTGAAAATAATGGGAATTCTGGTTTAAAATACCATAGAGTTGCCTTGGAGGACCTAGAAAATATCTAGAGAGGGTGCCTCTCTAGGGAGACTCTATGGTAGGTGTGCTGTTTTGTGTCCTGAGGATAACTGAATCAGTGGATAATGAATCAGCAGATACAGGGGTCCTGTTATACAATAAAGCCATAAAGGGTTAACTGTACATAACAATATACTGTTTTGTATGCCAACAGTACTCATTAGTAACCATACCACAGGACGACCACACTGTATACCAGTGTATCATCAATTCTATAAAATGAAATAAGGATCACTTTTCAGCCTAGGTATCCAGTCCCTCTAGAGAGGGACCATTCTTACAGTAAAAGAATGTCATGGTTATATTTTTTTGTGTGCTTCATTCCACACTCTCGCATATTGAACCACAGGATGGGTTAACATTAAGTCCCTCTCCATGTCACAGTTACCTGCCTCCCCAAAGGGGTAATGATATGGTGAGTAACTACAAAAATCTTTCAGCTTTTCATGAGTTCCTATACACAGGGTTACTAACCTACCACAGAATGGTGTGACAGGGTATTTACTCTTGATTGATGGGTATATATTGAGGGAAGGAATGCTGTGCTTATTTTGCTTATTGCAGTACTGGGGAATGGATTGAGGGTTGTAGGTCAAAACATTTAGAGTAGATGGGCAAAGTATGGCCCCCAGAGCCATTTTTGTGTCCCTCAGTGGCCAACACTTTCTGTCCTCAAATGCCCTCTAGGGACATGAGGGGACATTTGCATAACATCCCCCCAGCCATTTTAGGTTACTTGCTGCTGCTAAAAAGGACCTCTTTTGTGCCGAAAAGATCCCAGGGGGAAATTCCCCCCCAACATGGGAAAATCCCCTGTGCCACTGGGCATTTTGGGCCAAAAAGGTTTTTTTTTTTCTTTGCATGGGGCTGCAGTGAGGAGTGAAGCTCTGTAAAGACTCCTGGGGTGTTAGTGCCCCCCTAACTTTCCACAATTGCCTACCCCTGAGCTAGACCAATTCCGGTTGGAGAAGACTCCTTCAGAGTAATTCCTATATAACAGCAAGGGCATCCAGGCTGGCCCCTCCCTCCTATTTTTTCACTAACCAGCAGGGCAAAGACTTTCTTTGCATTCAGACAGGATTTTGGCAACTGACTGGTTGCTGTAGGTGGGGGACTTCTTATCATTTGGATACTGTAAACATTAGTGGCATAGATTTTTAAATGGCAATTTAAATTGTTTTTAATTATGCCTTTACATTTGTTTTACTACAAGCCCCCTACCCTAATATCTGTGGGAGGTATGTTCCTAGACTTACCATGTATAAGTGAAACCATGTATAATAGCAAACCCTATGAAAATAATGGACTTCCTGTACAAACATATCATAGAGTTGCATTGGAGGACCTAGAAGATGCCTAGAGAGGATACCTCTCTAGGCATTTTCCAACACAACTGTATGGCATATGTCTACTATTTTGTGTCCCTCAGATAACTGAAACTGTGGATATTGGTTCCATGGATATGGGTGTGTGTTTGTGACACCTATATTTAAGCAGGACATAAAAGCAGGATGTAAATCCAATAAATGAATAGTCTTGCAGACCAGTCTGAAATGGAACTGTTTAAAATATAGCAACTTTTTGGCTATGGAATAATGGCAACAGTCTTTTCTAGTTGCAGACACCCAAGCTTTACCCAGATTGGATCCACATGGATACAGATCATGGTTATTCATTGGAAGGTATTCAGACCACACTCGGTGAAAGCAAGGCTGAGTCCTATTATTAAAATCAAACATGGGCTAAGTAATTAATAAGCTAGACATTACTTGGACAAAAATTAAACCAGATAAGCAATGTTAAAAAATAGATACCTCTGGAAGCAAATGAGGAAACAGATGCATAAACAACATGGACGAGATTTGGATTTTTCTTTAGGTTGCTGTGATTTGAAATCATTTAGCCTCATCATGTCAGTTGGTGACTTTCCCTGTGCTCATTTCTTTGTGTATTTGTTGGAAAATTTAAATGACAGAACTAAGATCAATGGATTTCTGGGCAAGAAGCCCAGGGGAAACTTCTGCTTGGCTGCAAGCCTCTCTGTTAAAAAAAAATAGGCATAAGCACATTTCATCAGTTGCAAAGTACTGAGGGATTGATGGTCCTCCTTGAATGTATTATGCTGTAGCTTGCACTTCTCATTTCCTGTATTTTGGAAAATGGTGTATGTTAGCACGGCATGATTTTTCATGTTTGAAATATTTCAGGATGTTGCATGAAAAGGAGTAAATTCCACATCACACATAACAGCACAGAAAGTCAGAACTAAGAGCTCAAACATAAGCAGGTCTAAAGAGGTCTCATAAAGGGAGTTAGCCACCCCACAGAATCCATGGCTGCCTCAGGTACAGGAAATAAAAGGATGGAGATAACTAAAAGACATCACAGTTAGAGCATGTCAAACGTCATGTAATGGGACCAAATAGCTTCCCAAATATTACAGCAGGGACATTTTGGGTATGTCTTTGGGAAAGAAAGTTTCATAGACACACAACTAAATGAAGACTCAGTGGCATTGTGATCAATTGGAAGATGTGACTGCCAGTGCTTGTGATTATCAAAGCTATTTCTAGCAGCAGCAAATTTGATGGAAAGGGGGATTGAGTGGTGAGCATTTGTAAACACAGCATGTGCAGAAAGCGAGATTGCCATCACCGGTCTCTATATACTGTATATAAGAAGGAAAGAATAAAGATGATGCATAAGGACAATCATTTTTTGTTCAAAGATGGAAAAATTCTGTCTGTAGGCAAAGGGATTATTCTTTCAATAGTGTATTCCAAGCCCCATGGAAACAAAAAGTTGGCTGCAACCTCATTTTTACAGTTTCATGATAGGGATGACTAAATCCACTACTTGGCTGCCAGTAGTTGGAAGAACCTTCTTTCCAACTTTCAACTCTTTTAAGACATTGGAAAACCACTTTGCTAACAGACGATCACCCTCAGATTTGTTGTGTGCCATCAAGTTGCTTCCGACCTATAGTGACACTAAGTCTATCACGGGGGTTTCTCGGCAAGATTTGTCTGGGAGGGAGTTGCCTTTGGCTTCTTCTGAGGCTGAGAGTGTGTGATTTGCCCAAGGTCACTGAGTGGGATTCCATGGCTGAGAGGAAATTTGAACCATGGTCTCCAGAGTCGTAGTCCAGCACTCAAACCACTACAGATGCTGACCTGCTCCTCTCCTCTATAGTAGGGGTAGGCAACTGTTGGGAGTTTGGGATAGCAGCATTCCTCTCCAGGGGGACCTTAGGGGCTAAACTCCCTGCTGCCCCAACCTGTAAACTTATTACAAAATGTGGTCCCCACATGCTACATCCCCCCGCCAAGCTGTTTGAGGTGAGATGATTTTTAAAACAGGAAATTACCTATTGACTTCTGCATCACTTCCTGTTTCAGAAAAGGTCACTTTTGGACCTAAAATGGCCCTGCTCCCCCATGGTAAAATTGCTCCCATGCCCAGTAGGGGCACTGGGGGAAAACTGATTCCAAACTGGTTTTGGTCGTGCTTGTGAGCCCCAGAGAGCCTTAAAAAAAAAGTCAGACTTTTACCACACCTGCAATATAGAAATTCCAGAATGTCATTTAGAAAGGCTATTTGTTAGCCACAACACATTATGAGTCTGTGCTATTTCACATTAAACATACACAGTTCTAGCATCTGTGGTGATGTTCACACTACACCCTCCTCCAACCTGGTGCACAGTAGATACGTGTGACTACAATTCTCATACCTTTATGCAGTATAGCCATTAACCATGCCAGCTGGGGATGACGGGAGCTGCAGAAAAGCCTGCACCATATATTTTGTATGCTCATTTTACATTTTCATTATATGAAACCTGCTCATGTAAATTTGACACTGAAACCTCTCTGTGAAACTAGATGGGTGGCTAAGGTTAAAAGTGTTAAAGCTGTTAGGTATGGGCTTAAGAGCATAAGGCATGCCTTAGAAGAGTTGAAAGAAAATTCTAAATGCAACAATAAGTGTTATTGAAGAATTTTGGACCAGTGGTTTTGAAAAAGCTAAAGAAGAAGCAGAAGAATTGATTACATTTTTAAGGAGTGCCTATAATAGTTTTTAAAACTAAATTATTGGTGGCAAATTATGTAATAACCTGAACTGTACTGTGAATAGGTTAGGTTACATTGACCTGAGATAAACATATGGACCCCCCAAAATAAAGTGTTGCCGAGCCCCCCAAAATTCCTTAAACCAGCCCTGCATAAATACTTTCAACACAATCACTGCTTCCTAATTTACTTCAGCACACAAATAAAAATCACTATGTATAATTATGCTAAACAGGGGTATTTCTCTCTTTATTACCGAACCCCATTATTTGTTTGGGACCCACTAGCTTCAGACATAGTCAAAAGGGCAAGGCTTGGGTGTACTGACTTCATAAAAAAACACAAGGGGTATGTTGCCCTCTAGCCCTCTGTCTTTTACTCAAGCAACACCACCATCATCACCACGTAGGTTTACATACTTAGTTTGTGTTTTTAGCACAAGTGCATCCTTTTATTCTATAAGATGTAGCTGTAAGCAGAAAAAGCTACGCTGTGTTCCCTCAAAAGCTTCATTTATATCATGCTCCAAACCTTTTCCCTTCCAGATGCAAGTTTCCTAGCTTCAGAAGGGAAAGGCTGCTGGTGTGTTCTTAAGTTTTGGACTTAACCAGGGCTATTTGATTACTCCCACTCTTCTGTATGGAGAGCCTACTGTCCCACAGACAATAATTATTACATTTCTATGCAATGTCAACTGGACAGTTCATTGCTCAAGGCACTACCTCTATTTTGTTGTAAAAACTGCTACACACCCACTCACTATCCATTCATTGCCTTGCCAATAAAGATAATTGCTCCAAACAAAGGATGGCCACCTTCTTTTACTGACAGTGCTTTATACATTTGATGTAACTTGTGTCAATACATTTTACAGGACAAGGTGCAATGTGGTGCAACTGGAGCACTATTCAAACATGGCACACAGAGCCTTTAAGTGTGCGTGTGTGTGTATGGGGTTTCTTCTGGCTTTAGCCCTCTGAAAACTAGGAAGGGCAGATCCCTGGTTTTAAGGGTTAAAAAAAACCAGTGAAAGGGATTAAGAGGTTCATAGGCATTTTCCTTTGGAAATTGAGAATGCTGCTTTAATAAGGTGTCTGAAGGACTGGGTGGCTGGGATCATGCAATCCCAAAACAGCTCCACTCATTTCTCTTTCTTTTTGCTCTTCCTCTGGTTAGTCAGTTCACTTAATTTTTTGTCCAGGCGCCTTTGCAGGTGAGCTTTCTTGGCAGGATCCAAGGACTTGTCTTTCAATCCACTCCCAGGATGCAGAACACCTTCCCTGCTGATTCTCTGTCGGGCATGCGCTTTGGCCTTCTCCCCACACCCATGAATCTGTGAGAAAGAAAGCCAAAATGTCAGTGGAAGCCATCCAACAGTCCTGAGACATTCTGGCACAAAACAAATGGTCGGCACTGGTAGGACGCCTGGTGATAAAAAATGAATATTCTTCACAGTCCATAAAAATAACCTATTTATTTATTGATGGCTCTTTTAATCTTAAAAAAACATAAGAAGGTCATTCCATCCACCTACCTCACAAGACAACCTAAAGAGAAACTGAATCATCCTCTCAGATGGCTTTGAGTACTGTATTTTCTTCACAAGCTCTAAACTGAAGGGAAAACTTCCATTTCATCATCTGAGGATCTTTATCACCACAACTGACAAATGGTAACATTGCCGCCTATCTCCAATATTATGAAGCCACCATTTGGAAAGAATCAAAAGAAAACAGGGGAATCAAGAATAATCAAGCCCTAAAATTATAATAAAACACATCATAGCTAGCTAGTAATAAACTGGAACAAAACCTATGAGCCCAATGAGCAGTCTGAGTATGCAAAATGATGGTTACATTATTAAAGTTAAACAAGCTTCAGCCTAGACCACAGCTGGGTGGGAAACAGAGCTTGAAAAAGTTGCATTTTTGAGCTACAGCTCCCAGAATCTAGAAACTTCCAGATTCTGGAAGCTGTCATTCAGAAACAGCAACCTTTCCAAGAAAAAGCAACCTTTCTCTGGTGTGAAAATTCTTGGGGAACCCAGGTAAGCTACTTTGAGTTCACAGAAGGAAGGGTAATGAGATTTCCTCAAGAATTTCTTCTCTACCTTGGAATGTAAAACATGCTTGTGTACAAGGCTGATCTGTTTGTTTTTAACTGGTCCTCAAAATTTCACCTGTTTTTCATTTAGGCCTTGGATAATAATTAAAGCTCAGGCAGGACTGCGGGAAAGCATACCAAAGGGTTGGTGCTTTATCTTGTTTTGTTTTTTAAAGACTGCAGGGAAACCTGTGCTTCTTGAGAGACTGGTACAGGTTACAGACCAGGGACAGCTCCCAGTCCCTGGCAGTAAGAAAGCTATGTAGTCCCTGAGACTGACCAAGCTCAGGTCTTCAGAATGAATGTACTAAACTTTAGACAGAATCCCTATACAGATGGTTTCTAAGATGTTCACCTAGTATCTATGACAAGGGAGTGGGGCGTTACTCTTATCAGTCAGTCACAGTGGTTTACATAAGCCCTGCTGATCACAATTTGTTCTAGCGTGACTAATAACTTGATTGATTGATTCAATGAATCAATCACTAAATGGCTTAGCCCAGTTTCAAGGCCTCAACAAGGTTCTGTTCACAAGAGATACACCAACAGTACTTTGAATTTGTTCTATGCCTGGGTACTACTAACACTCTAACTTGTATTAAGCATTCTGAAATATCAAAACAGTCCCATTGTTTACTGTGATGGATAGGCCAACACCTCTTCTCAGCACCCTATATGTAACCTGGAACAGTTGAATATTTGATGGGTAGCTGTCTCCAAAATAGGCAGCAGAACAAATGCTATGATGAGTGACACAAAAAGTACATACAAGCCATGAACTCATGGTTTTAAGCTAGATCACCTAAGACCAAATGACAGAAGTCGGGTGTCAAAATTTAATTCTAAAAGCCAGGGGCAGCCAATGAAGCTGAAGAGGGATGCAGTTCAAACAGACAAAATGAATCATAGAATCATAGAATCATAGAACTGCAGAGTTGGAAGAGACCACGAGGGCCATCCAGTCCAACCCCCCTGCCACGCAGGAAATCTTGATCAAAGCATCCCCGACAGATGGCAATCCAGCCTCTGTTTAAAGACCTCCAAGGAAGGAGACCCCACCACTGCTGAACAGCTCTTACTGTTAAAAAGTTCCTCCTCATGTTGAGGTGGAAACTCTGCTCCTGGAGCTTGCATCCATTGCTCCGTGTTCCAGTCTCTGGAGCAGCAGAAAACAAGCCTGCTCCATCCTCAGCATGACATCCCCTCAAATACTTAAACAGGGCTATCATATCGCCTCTTAACCGTCTTTTTTCCAGGCTAAACATACCCAGCTCCCTAAGTCTCTCCTCATAAGGCATCGTTTCCAGAGCTTTCACCATTTTAGTTGCCCTTCTCTGGACATGCTCCAATTTGTCAATATCCTTTTTGAATTGTGGTGCCCAGAACTGGACACAGTATTCTAAGTGAGGTCTGACCAAGGCAGAATAGAGTGGCACTATTACTTCCCTTGATCTAGACACTATACTTCTACTGATACAGCCCAAAATCGCATTGGCCTTTTTAGCTGCCGCATCACACTGTTGGCTCATGTTCAACTTGTGGTCTACTAGGACTCCTAGATCCCTTTTGCACGTAGTCTCATTCAGCCAGGTCTCTCCCATCCTATATTTATGCATTTCATTTTTCCGCCCTAAATGCAGTACTTTACATTTCTCCGTATTGAATTTCATTTTGTTAGCTTTGGCCCAGCTCTCCAGTCTATCCAGGTCATTCTGAATTTTGATCCTGTCCTCTAGGGTATTAGCTACTCCTCCTAATTTGGTGTCATCTGCAAATTTGATAAAGTATGCCCCTAATTCCCTCATCCAAGTCATTGATAAAGATGCTGAATAGCACTGGGCCCAGGACAGAACCCTGTGGCACCCCACTGGTCACATCTTTCCAAGACGAAGAGGAGCCACTGCTGAGCACCCTTTGGGTTCGGCCGGTCAACCAATTACAAATCCATTGAACAGTTAACCTGTCTAGCCCACATTTTACAAGCTTGTTTGCAAGAATGTCATGGGGAACCTTGTCAAAGGCCTTACTGAAATCAAGGTATGCAATGTCCACAGCATTCCCTTGATCTACCAAGCTGGTAACTTTATCAAAAAAAGAGATCAGATTAGTCTGGCATGACTTGTTTCTCTGAAACCCATGTTGACTTTTTGTGATTATGGCATTGCCTTCTAAATGTTCACAGACTCTCTGTTTAATGATCTGCTCTAGAATCTTCCCTGGTATTGATGTCAGACTAACTGGACGATAATTGCTGGGATCCTCTTTTTTCCCCTTTTTGAAGATGGGAACAACGTTTGCCCTCCTCCAGTCTGCTGGGACTTCTCCTGTTCTCCAGGAGTTTTCAAAGATTATTGTCAATGGCTCTGAGATTATATTTGCCAGCTCTTTTAATACTCTTGGATGTAGTTCATCTGGTCCTGGAGATTTAAATTCATTTAGATTAAGAAGGTATTCCTGTACTACCTCTTTACTTATTTTGAGCTGGATTTCCCCTATTGTGTCCTCTGTTCCATTATCCTCAGGTTGGTCACCCTTTTCCTTTTCTGAAAACACTGAGGCAAAGAAGGTGTTGAGTAATTCTGCCTTTTCTCTGTCCCCTGTTAGCATTTTGCCATCTTCTCCACATAGTAGCCCTATCATTTCATTCTTCCTCCTTTTGCTGCGGACATACCCAAAAAACCCCTTTTTATTGTTCTTAACCTCCCTAGCAAGCCTGAGCTCATTCTGCGTTTTAGCTTTTCTGACTTTACTCCTACACGTGTTCGCTATCTGTTTGAATTCTTCTTTGGTGATTCCCCCCTTTTCCATTTCCTATACATGTTCTGTTTAAAACTTAGCTCCGTTGAAAGTTCTTTAGTCATCCATCCTGGTTTCTTGAGACACCTCCCATTTTTCTTCCTCAATGGTACTGCTTGAAATTGTGCCTTCAGTATCTCCCTTTTGAGAAAGTCCCATCCACGATTGTATTTTATTAATTTAACAAGGTTAAAAAAGGATACTGCTTTACACGGTATATTGTTAAAGTATGGAATTTGCTACCTCAAGATTTTATGATGGTCAACAAGTTCAGATAGCCTGAAAAGAGGATTACAGTATACAAATTCATGACTGACAGTCATGAAGGTTTCTGGGATCAGAGCTCCCTTTAAACAGCCCTAACCTAACTCTGTGCTGTTGGTGTTACTGATTTTAAAGAGCAGATTAAAATGGACCCATACAGAAACCTGCCAAGTGTGGAGGCAACCCATTAAAGTAGGAGTAGGCAAGTGTTGCAGGTCAAGGAGCCACTTTTATGCACTGGGACCCTATAGGGGTTGGAGGGACTACCAAAAAAAATAAAACAAACAAACAAAAACCTTCAAAGTGGCCAGAATTATACTTCCGGGTCTCAAAAATGGTGTTTGTGTTAAGGGGGACTTGCAACCTATTTAAAAGGTACATTGTGCAATTCACCCTATTTTTCTTTGGCCAGAAAAAGATCAGTTGGTGGACTCTGGAAGTGTCAAAGGCCACAAAAACCTCCTGGGGGGGGTCATATATGGTCCCAAGGTTGCACTTTGACCTCCCCTGCTTTAAGGGCTGAAACTGATCCTTTGATTAGCAACATAAAATGCTGATGCTCTAGTTAGCAGGTGCAAAAACCCAAAGCAAACTGGACTCAGCCCTGTTGCATGAAAGATAATCAGTGCTGCCAAATGATTCCACTCTTGCTTCTCCAACAGAGAAACAGCCCAGCTGAGTTTTTTTCAACTGGATGAGCACAAAGTGCTGAGAGTTACAGAAGCAAATAACAGTAGATACATGTGACAGAAGGGCAAAAGCACACACACAGAGAGAAGGAAGAAATAAAGCAAACACAAGTAAATATTGATGCATTTTTGTTGCTGCCATTTAGCTTCGTAGCCTCTGATTTCTATTAAAATTTTCTCAGGAAGCTTAGCAGGACAGAATAGATAGAACCAGCAGTGGCCTTCTGAGGAAATTTTGAAAATGCGGCTGGAGTTGAGATACCAAAGGTGTGCTATACTTGGTGTAAACCTTCTCCACCCAGGGGGATGTCCACTTGGGTTGGACCTGGACTGCAAATCCCATCAGTTAATGGTCACATCAGCTGAGGATGAAGGGATTTGAAGTCCAACACACCAGGATAGGGAAGGCTGATTCATGAAATAAGAGTGTTTGCCACTAGTTCATTGGTATTCCCTACAGCTAACCACAAATGCAAGAAAAAAAAGCAGAGCCACCCTGAACTTGCTGTAACAAAAGTTCTTATTTTTGCCTAAGCTGCCAGATGCAACACTGTTACACCTATACAAACCTATGCAAACTTAGTCAATGGAAGTTATTACATTGGAAAACAAGAGTGGGATAAAACCTCTATCATCACCATCATCACCATCATCATCATCATCTAGGACAGGAGTGGGTAACCTCTGGAGGTCCACATGCTAGACCTAGGAGACAAACCTTCTCCCAATCCCTACCAATTGTTTTTAACTGAAAAAGGTCCCTCATACTCTCTAGGCATCCATTTTTAGCTCACAAGGGGCTTCCCCCCACCGCCACAAAAATGGAACTCAACAGCCATCTTTCCAGTTTTGAAAAAGGCTGTGCCAGAGTCCGACTGTCATGCCCTGCCTCTCAGAGGACAGTGATGATGAATTTCAGCTAGAGATACAGGGACAGAGTGACCAGCAGGCTGAGGAACTAAGTGTTCAACAGACACAAGCTGCTGAGGAGCAGAGCACCCAGCAGGCTCACTCTGAGCAACAGGGTATTCCACAGCCACAAACACCAGAGGAACAGAATACAAGCTTACCTAGTTTCATGCAGCATCAACAAGAAAAGGAAAAACGCAGGAGGTCAGTGAGAATAAATAGGAAGCAGAAAGTAATCAGGCAACAACTGAGGGACATATTAGGCAGCACCTCCTCTGGAACAGCCTGGCTAACAACTGACCTGCTTGGGTGTAAGCCATGCTGGACTCCGACTCTTGACTGACTGTGATCTTTTACCTTGCCTTTGCCACCTCATCCTTGGATTTCCCCATTGGACTGTTGATTTGGCTTGTTGTCTCTCTAGATTTGATTCTTAAGATAGGACTGCGTTTACTCATTGTGCCTGGCTCCTAGACTAACTCTGCATATTGGTAAATTGATCAAAACCCAGCTACTTCCTTTGAACTGCAGAAGCTGATTTATTGGTTCTTGGCAGCCTGCTCTGAACAGTATAGGACACCAACACATGTGAGACATAGCAAAATTGCTCTCCCTTATGCTGCTACAAAAGAGCCTTTTCAATAAATATAAACATTGGAGGACAGTGTGGGAACGCAGGGGACCCGAAGGGTGGGGATGGGCTGTACTGGGCCTCCCAGGGTCACACAGTCTGCACCTTGCTGACTAGTGATACAGAAGAGGGGATCATAGAGCAAATCATAAGGAAGCAAGTCTATTAATATGTAGGAAGCAATATACATGTCACCCATGTAATCAGCTCTAGAAGGCATAATAGCACAAGGGAAATTTCTGAAAGTAGTCAAGGTAGTGCATTGGTACCTCTGAGCATATCAAGAGGACCAGGCAGCAAACGTTGTTGTAGCAGAGTTGCAATCATCAGGCAAAGAAATGAGCACACAGACATGTGTCT
The DNA here is from genome assembly GCA_030847615.1 of Gambelia wislizenii. Lineage (NCBI taxonomy): Eukaryota > Metazoa > Chordata > Lepidosauria > Squamata > Crotaphytidae > Gambelia > Gambelia wislizenii. The sequence goes on from JAUMIR010000001.1 coordinate 346,495,066, forward strand.
AAACTATTTCTCTTTACTAAAGCATATTGTAGTAATATTTACAATGAGTCTGCGACTCCTAGCATACAGACTACATATCACAGCACAATGTACAGTGTATCCCAGACTGAATGCACACAGTCTGAGAGCTAAATCCAACTCAAGTGCAGAGATAGTTAGTGAGGTGATCCAATTATATAGTACAGAATGTTGCTGTCCTTGAGCAAGCAGGGATCACCAGCACTGAGGCCATGATATTGAGAACACAGCTGCGCTGGGCAGGGCACGTTTCTAGGATGGAGGACCATCGTCTCCCAAAAACAGTATTTTACGGTGAACTCGCCACAGGTCAGCATAAGGGGGCGCTCCAAAAAAACGATACAAGGACTCCCTGAAACAACATCTCAGGCTCGGCCAAATTGATCACCAAAAATGGTCCGCCCTGGCCTCACATCGAGAGGCATGGAGACGTACTATCCACAATGCTACAGCCTTATTTGAGAACTCACGCCGAACAAGTCTTGAAGATGAATGACAACGCAGAAAGAATCACAACCCGGAAACATCACCCAAGCAGACCTTCCGCTGTGCTTTCTGCAACCAGACTTGTTTATCTCGGATTGGCCTTTTTAGTCATCAGCGTGCTTGCAGAAAGCGTGGGATGAGTCCTTCCTAAATCTTTGTTTGCGAAGAAAAGTCAGAGAGAGACAGTACAGTCATGGGTTATGCAGTTGGTGGTTCTCACACAAGTTTTCCCATATAGGTAAGGTTCTAACCTTCACATATCCTTCCCACGCCTGTCTCCCAGACATAATCTAGATATGCTCACCAGCTGCATTGAGACTGATAATTGCTGGCCCCTGCAGGCTGTAGCATATCTTATAGTATAAATTTCCAGTGATTGTATATCTCATCACCCTGGAATGGCTTGGGTCCAGCTTATCTTTGGAACTGCCTCCTCCCATACAATCCTCCCCGTACACTCCGGTCCTCCGGGAGGAATTTGCTTCAGCCACAAAAATCTAGGCTGTCTGCAACCTCCCAGAGGGCGTTTTTGGTAATCGCCCCCTAATTATGGAATGGCCTGCCAAATGAGATGCATCAGATGAAGAGCTTGAGTAGCTTTAAAAAAGCACTAAAGACGGATCTCTTTCGGCAGGCCTTTCCTAATTAGATCCCGGCTTCAGGAGCTGCATCTCCTGGCCTCTTTTAGTCTTGCTGGCTGTTGATTTTTGTATTTGTTTTTTTATGTGATATTAGTTTAGGTGGTTTTAATTTTATACTAGTTTAATATCTTTTTATGGGGGAGGGTGGGGGTGGGTGGTGCTTAGGGATTTTAGTCAGCACTGTAGTATTTTAATTGTTGTAAGCCGCCCTGATTGTTTTTAACAGAGGGGCAGGGTAAAAATAAATATCATCATCATCATCATTATATCTTAGGGGAAATTATGTTCAAGAGAATGAAAAACCTATTACAGTCTCGCCAGGGGCCTGCCACAATATTTGGGTCAAAATGAACACATATATTGGAATGAAGGTGAAGAGAGATGGATTATCTCATTTTTTAAAGGGTTGCTAGAAACACTAACGTAAGTACAATGTTTTTGTAATTACATCTGAAGGAAATTACATCTGGGAAGAAATGCAGGAGGAACCTTAATAAAATAGAAAAGGAAGCTTAACTAGTGACTGAAAAATGACTTTTGTGTCTGTTTCATTAGAGATAAGTGATGGTGTGCAAGCAGGCAGCGTTGTTGGTAAGAAAGAGTTATTAAGAGGGAACAGGACTCTAGCTATTGTTTATATTATGGTAGAGGACTTCATTTCAACAACAGCTTGACATTTAGAATTTGTTCAAAGCTACAAGAAAAGGACAAAACACTTTCAGATAATGTAAATAGTGAGTGATTTACAGATCAGTAAAGTAGCAAATTGACAGCGACTAGACTGGTCCAAATCCAAATTTCCATCTAAAGTTTTCAACTTCTTATCAATTGTATCTTAACTGGTCTAAATTTTGAGCTGGGAGGGATTAAACTTTGTGCTTTACTTGAATAACAGTTTGATAATAACTGAAGTTATTTAATTCCAGATGCCATATTCTTCAAATCAGATCCATTTAAAATTCCAGGAGAAATCCAACAGGTGCCAAAAGTAAGTTTATTGTTCTGCGCAATTAGCTCTTCACCAGGGGGATCTCTAACAATTCTTTTAAATGACTAGCAGTAAAATGGTAGCAGGGCAGGGGGAATGCTTATGACTGCATATTGCAAAAGGAGAAAATGTTCTCTTCCACATCAGACCCATTTAAACTTCAGCAACAAGCCCTTAATTTTGTATTCTGTAATTTTCAGTGGTCAGTTGAAACAATTAAGATTTCCTTATATGCAGGTGTCTACTCCACTGTAATCAAGAGCAACTATTTTTGCATTTGCCCTTGTACCTTTTCTAGCCCCTGCAATCATGGGGAAGGAAAAGCTGTGCTGTATTTCTGTATAGTTTGGTTCACAACAAAGTTCACCCACATGATCATGAGCCTGGATTTCACCAACTTGGGTAGGATGTGGATGTGGAGTGCCTTTTAGTTTCACTGAAATCAGCCACTATGCAAAGAAACAACTTTTAAATCCAAACTTCTGAATACCAAAATTTTGGAGACATCATCACCATGTGTTACTTGCATTTGATTTCTTTATGCACAAATACTTTCAGATTTTTCCTGGTTCAAACTTGCCACGAGGCACATGGCAGTTATCACAGCACAAACTTAATGCCACCACTACTTTACTCATTTCTCCTTGTGGCATGTATCACATAAAATATCAGTAGACCTTTCTGTATTTACTTTTGTATTATCATTGAAAAAGAAGAAAGAACAGCAGACAGAATGCTAATAAATCCATAATCTCTCTTTCTCCTCCATGTTGGGTACTATAGATTGAAATGCCTTCAACAGCTAGCTGCAATACTTTCCCCAAAAGAGTAAACACATATTAAAATAAACACTAACTCAAATAAATCAGAGAGATGGAAACAAGACATTGGGAAACATTCCTTACTGCCAATCAATATTGCTGTTCCTTGCATGGAAGCCTTTTATGTACCACATTGGTACAGCATGCAGGCAGACATGGCAGGGTGACCCAGGTGATGTCAGACATTCCCAGGTCATACACGTCTTAGGCTTGCTCCCCTAGGCATGTGCAGAGAACACCTAACATCTCACCCACTTCTTTGTTAGAGCTGCAGTAATGGGTAGATAATGATTTACAAATTTGGTTGACATCTTGAGAGAAAGCAAGTCTCTGATCTGCACCCAGGTAGAAGCTGCTGTGCTTGTGGCATCTTCTACACCAGTATGATAGCAGTATGGACTACTAGTACAAAAGATTAGGAAAGACTTTGCACAACGTCCCTTAATTAAATCTACTGATGGTGTTACAGTTAGCTCCATACACACGGTAGGTGACAAGACATTTGGCAGCATGGCCCATAGGCTGGAGGAGACCACATGATGTGGGAAGAGCCATTGGAAGCTGCTTTATGCTAGTTGCCTATCTAGCTCAATGCAGCCTATGTTGGGGGGATGATAGGACACTCAATCCCCAGCAGAAGCAAAAAATATCTCAGCAGACTTGACAGCAACCCATTTCCAAGAATATTCGCACAAAGAGTATTTGTCTTCCAAACAAACAGGAGGCACTTTATCTTCAAGCTCAAGGCAGTTGCAATATGTTCAGATATATACAGCAGGCAGACAAACTGCTTCACCAGACATCAAAGTATTTCAAGAGAAAGAATGCTCTGGACTGAGCCTTCTTTTATACAGTTTTACAGGGCATTGGCTCCCTCAACATCACGGATGCATTACATCAGATTTTGCACTCCAGACTCTGATGCTATGCCCTCCAGTAACCTTCTTGTGCAGCTGTGGACTCAAGTCTAGCATGACTTGGCAGTTCCTTGGCCTTGGCTAGCACGACTTAGCAGTTGTTTGGCCATTTTCTATGGAGTTCAGTCTCTAACTCCTGACAGCCTACTCTAAGAACAGCTTCCTAACATTTCTGGCAGTGGCCTTCCCCATCCTTGCCATTTGAGAGTCTTTAATGACACCAGGGACTGAATGTGAAATTTTCTATCTGTGCTTTCTCATTGAGCAACAGCCATTTCCACGCTAGCCTCATCAACTTTCCATATACATACACATTATAGAACCTCAGCATCCTATAAGTCTTTGAACAGGCACTGGAGTGGAGTGAAGGGGGGCAGCGGGGGGGGGGATGGATGGATATTATGTGCTAAAAAGAAAGAGGTGATCTGAGGTAAAGAGGAAATGACTCAGACACTTGGTGGGAGGGAAAGGACTCTGCAGAATTACATTATTTCAGCAGTGACACATTGTTAAACACAGATCCCTTGCTTTGCAATGTTAAGTGCCTTTTAATGGCCAAGTCTGTTCATTCCAGTCAAGGACACAAAGTCTCTCAACCCTATTCATTTTCAAGGAAACACACACACACACACACACACATACTAAAGCCAAGAAAGAGAACAACAAAGACAGGGCAGGAGGAGAGTGGGTTATATTTTTGCTAAAGGTCAGGAAAGGGGGAATTAAGCACATGAATTTATTTGACAGGAAATAAAAAAAAATGTATTATAATGTGGGGGAAAGGCAAAGAGAGATTTTTCAGACACGCTGAAGCTCATAAAAACTAAATCCATAAAAGAGTTTCAAGGGGGAACTAAGAAAAGGCTTCATATGTTTCCCAATGATTATGAGCAAAGCCATCACCACTGAATGAGCTCCCCCCCTCCCCCCAGCAGAAGTCTTCCTAATCATTAGGCTATTAAACTGAAGAGAAACAATTGGGTACCTTGTAGATATTATATGTGCACATTATGCTATATTACTCCACATTCCCATCACATTCTAAAGGTACATTTTCAGGGTTATGCATATTCTTATAGCAAATTGAGCATGAGTGGAGTGGGCTGTCCCCCACCAGTGCATTTGCACTGGCTTTGTGAATGGTTCAGTGACTGTTCAGACTAGGATCATAAGCTTCTTTGCAAAACCAAGCCTGTCAAATGCTTCAAAATAAGATACTCTCTCACTGCATATGAAAAAAAATTGAGCCTTAAAGACCTGGGATAAAGAGACTGGGGAGATGGAGGTGATATTTAGCCTGCCTAAACAAGGACAGAACAGGACAAAACATACCTCTGGGATGTGGTGGCTGAGACAGTAGCGTTTATTGCAATGCAGACAGAGCTGTCCCAGAGTTGTTATGCTTGCTTTGCACTTGGAGAAACTACATGTGTTGTCAGCTTTAATTGCAGCAGAAATCATAGCATCAAAGTCTTCCTCAGCTGCACTTTCTTCTCTGGTTTTAACAGCAAGCTTCCCTAAAAGGAGGAAGGAAAACAAATAATAATAATTTTACCAAAAAGTAACAAAGGAAAGACTACCATGCAGTATTTTATTATGTGTATAAAGGGGCACAGCTGTGCTGAACCAGTTCCCAAGTAGTCTGAGAAGTTCCCATGGCTAGGACAATTCAGAACAGAAAGCCCTCGTATGACTGCCATTTCAGATGTCTGGAGCGGCTGACAGAAGGCTGGCCTCACATGTGCATGCATGAGAACAGATGACTATTTAAGCATGAAAAGCAAGCAGTTTCACTCAAAATAACATAAACAAGGCAAGATCTCTCTGCTCAGGAGGTCTGTGTGAGATAAACCAAACAAAGAAGAGAAGACAAGATATGAAAAAGAGTTACAAAGATGAAGTGTGTGGGAGTATCTGATTGGCAGGAATGCTGGCGGCTGATGGCTTAAATATATTAACACAATCCATGGTGCTGCTTTATGCCAAATCAGAACATAGTGCCATTTAGCCCAAACGGTCTATTCTTACTGGCAGTAGTTCCACAAGGTCTCCCAGAAAAGTCCTTTTCACAAGGCCTTCTAAGATCCTTTACTTAGAGAGACCAAGATGTAAAACTGGGATCTTCTAACCCCACACAAAAATGAGCTTTATTACTGACCTATTGGCGTTCCCCTGGGGACTTTTTGTATGAATAGTGAACTCAAAGAACAGATAAAGAGGGGAAGTTATTTCAGGAATACTGTACAGAGTTACATGGTAGAAGCTACAAATGCCAGTGTGGCAAATAAGGAATATGACATCTATTTGCTATTAAGGCATTTAGCTACCGCCCAATAACATTCATTGTTGCAGACTCTGTCTAGAAGGTGATTGCCACTGATTTAAAGAATGGAGGCAATATTCTTGCTAATTTTGGATTAGAAGGTTACACCAAGCCAACATCTGGAGCTATGCTCATTATGAGCTCAGTAAAGAGCTTATTTGCACTATACAACACTGACACAAGTACATGGATTTTCCATTTCAATAGCAAGTGTGGGAAATCATGTTGTCCTCCAGATATTGTTGAACTCCAGTTGTAGTTAATGGTCAGTGATCACAGGAGCTGTAGTGCATCACCATCTTGAGTATCACAGGTTCCCTATCCCTGCTCTTTAGAGATCTGGGAGCATGTAAATTCCTTCAAAGGGATGGAGGAGGGAGAGAAAGAGGGATGTTTCTGCTTCTTTTAAAAATTACCAGCAAGAGAAGCATATGCACACATCAGGATGTATTCATGTATACCATGCAGGGACTCACAGTTATTCACCTAAGCAGGCAAGTGGAGGTTCTCCTTTTCCATAGAGATATTTTTGTGCTGACAAGCTCTTCTTCTCCACCAATTTATTGTCTTTACCCAAACAAGCAATTTCAGGCAATATGACTGCTTCACAGTTGTTCATATAGTGATTCAGATAGCATTCTGCCCTTGGGCTAGTCGCCAGCTATGAATTTGTTTTTCACAGTACATTCTAACCAAGAGTCCCTCTCCAGAGAGTAAGTCAAGCTGAGCTTCAGGTCACTCTATTTTTTGATCATATCATTTATTACATCTTTGCACACTCTGTGCCTGTGTACGTGTGTGTGTAGTATTTCCCAAAGCCAAGCGTGGTAGTCTAACACCTTTAAGGAAACCTATTAGATTTTTTTTTAAAAAAGGTACTCTGCCTCAAAAGGACTTAACTTTGGCTGAATTCTTGATCATTTTCAAAAGTATCTGCTTAAGGAGGAAAGCCAAAGCATCTGCAACAATACTGCAGAAGTAACAATATGTTTTCAAATCAGTTCCCAGAGCAGAGGACTCTAGTTGTCTGCTGCCCTGGCTGAAATTACCCAAAGGATACCCAAGGGATATGTTCCCCAGAGAGATTCTGCAAAGGGATTTCTATGAAACTTGGCATAACCAGCAAACTAAAGAAGAGCTAAATAAGAATTAAGGAGCAACAGAAAAGTATAATTTGTCTAACCTTTCAAAAATAGAAAAAAAAAACCCAGAGGGGGAAGAATGAAAAATTATACAAAAAGACAGTTGCAAAAGAAGGAATATATCTCTATATGTGCTGATTGGCTGCTTAGGGACCTGACCAACCAATCACAGGTCTGTTGGGCAGCCAATCAGCACACTGGGGGTGGGATCATGTAGATTCCAAACATGGCTGCCGGAGAGGGAGAGTGAGTACCATGGGGGTGGATGTGGTGTGTGCTGAAGTGCAGGGGGTTGGAGCCAAGGGGCAGAATGAGCGGAGGGGGGCTGGCAGGGGGCAGAACAAATGGAGGGGCGTGGCAGGGGGCAGAATAAACGGAGGGGGGTGGCAGGAGGCAGAACAAATGGAGGGGGGGTGGCAGAACAAACAGAGGGGTGGTGGCAGGGGTGCAGAACAAACGGAGTGGGGGTGGCAGGGTGCAGAACAAGTGGAGGGGGTGGTGGCATGGGGCAGAACAAACAGACGGGGGGGGCAGGGGGCAGAGCAAACAGAGGGGGGTGGCAGGGGGCAGAGCAAACAGACGGGGTGGCAGGGGTGCAGAACAAGTGGAAGGGGGTGGCAGGGGGCATAAGTTTTTTAATGGCATATGGTACGCCGGGTCTAGCTAGTACCTTTGGTTTCACTTTTGTGTTTCTTCCCAGTGATTTCCTGCAGGTTTACATTCAGTTGCTGATTTTGTTTTGCTCTCTCCTCTCTCCTGGCCTTCTCCCTTTGCATCCTTTCCATGTGCAATCTTTTCAGATCTACTTGCCCTGTGCTAGCACTGCTTACTCTCTCTTCACCATAGCCAGAAATTTCCCTTGGAGGGCTTGGAATCTTAGGGGATAATTCTTGTTCACAGGCCTTCACGTCTCCCAGAGATAGATTTGAGGCAATGGTTTTCCTACGAACGCTTATGTATCTCTCTTTTCCTTCACCCAGACTTATATGTTGCAGCCCATATTCCTCTGCCAACTGGTGGATAAGCAGCCTGTCATGAGCATTTAATGATGGAGGAAAATCCAGTTGGGTCTCACTACTGTCCAGAAACTCCAATATCCTTGCTTTATGTTTACACAAATGCTCCTTCACTTCAGGACCTACAGTTGTGATCCTGGCTATGTTTGGCACTGAATACTCTGCTGGTTTCTCTTCAGGCTGTTTGGCTGGTTTTCTTTGTGGTTTCTCACCATCAGCTTTTGGGGCCACTGCTCTGTTGCATTTATGTTTCTTTCCTTGCCCATTAAGACTCTGAGAGTTTTTGGGTGCATAGTTTTCTGGCACAATGTCATCCAGATATTCAAAGGCTGTGCGTACTTCCCCGTGTTTGCTCATATAGTCCACCAGCCGTTTAAGAAAACTATGGTTTCCAGTGGTCCGAGAGTCACAGATCACAGCTACATGGCGCCGGGCACGGGTAACTGCAACATTTATTCTCCGGTCTTCAGCAAGAAATCCCACTTCACCTATATGTCATAAAAACAATCATAATGGCCTCAATCACACACCTATGTAAAATCATGACAACAACAGCAGTTCCATCCTAAGCATAGACATAGACATAGACATAAAATCATAGAGTTGGAAGAGACCTCAAGGCATGATTGTTTAGAACTAAATTTCACTTATGGTAATTCAATGGGAACTCCCACATGAATCCACATATGATGGTAGTCTTAGTCTGTATGTGCTCACATTGTGTCATATACACTGCCTCAACAGAGCCTACATTAAACCTGTGAAACAGGTTACCAGCAGATATCAAGGATGTACAATGGGCTTTTGGGGTTTGGTTCCAGTCCCCACCCCATGAACATCAACATCCAGGGATACTCAAGTCCCATTACAGTAGGACCCCCATATCCACTGATTCATTATCCACTGATTAAATTATCCATGGGACACAAAACAGTACATCTACCATAGAGTCTGCCTAGAAAACATGTCCTCTCTAGGCATTTTCTAGGTCCTCCAAGGCAACTCTATGGTATTTTAAACCAGAAATCCCATTATTTTCAATGGTGTTCACTATTATTCACAATTTTCAGTATCCACGCCTCCCCTGAAACATTCCCAGTGGATACGGGGGCCCTACTGTATATACAATGGCATAGTAAGATGGGGTCCCTTATATAAAAAGGCAAAATCAAGGTTTGCTTTTGGGAATTGGGGGAAACTATTTGCAAGCTGTGGATGGTGGAATCAGTGGATGCAGAATCTGTGGATATGGGGGGCTGACTGTATAAGCAACCACAGAGCATCAATATATGTATCAAAAGTGGATACTACTAATCTTATCATCACTGTGGTGAAACATTACATAAGATACGAAGTACTGAGGGATGCTGCAGCCTCTGCTCAATACCTAATTCTACATTCAGAGAGTATGCAGGATCCCCTCAACAAATGACATTGAATCCTAAATTAAGAAGATCACATCCATCTGAAATTGTTCACGACTCATATGGACACTGTCTTTACACATGGAAATTATGTGCTGTATACCACTAACTCTTGATTTCAATCTTTTGACTAGTCATGGCTCTGGTCACAAAAAACTTATGTTTGTCAACAGAATAGGATAACAAAACCACTTCAGTTTGGTCCCATTTTGGGAAGGGAGAGTGTATAAATAAATTCAATTTGTCAAAAGAATAGGGGAGTGACCATGAATGGAATTTGCTTAGGGATAGCCTGGTATTAATTTTATTAGAGTGAAAACCATTTGCTTACCTGTAACTGTGGATCTTTGAGTGGTCATCTGGGAACTCACATGTATGGGAATCTCTGTACCTGTGCAGATTGTCTTCAGAAACTTCTGGAGCTAGATCTCTTTGACTGAGCTGCCCCTCATACCACACATACTCAGTATGGTCCCCACTCAAACCTCGTTCGTCACTTGCATGTTCGCCAGAGCAGCCAACAAACAAGGAAGTCAAGCATAGCAATAGAGGGAAGGTGGGTGGGTTGTGTGAGTCCACAGGTGACCACTCCAAGAACCACAGTTACAGGTAAGCAACCTACTTTTCTTCTTTGTGGTCTCTGTGACTCACACATATGGGAGATCAGCAAGCTATACATACCTGGCTATAGGATGAGACTATGCTCATGACAACTGGAGTACATACAAGCCAAAAGAAGTACAATCTCTGGCCCAAACATCAAGTCTATAGTGCTTTACAAAATTAAGTGGCTGAGCCCATGTAGCTGACTGGCAGATAGTCTGTATGGCAGATAGTCTGTAGGGCACACAGGAACACAGATGAATGGGTAGAAGAAGGCTCTAGTTTTCTAGAAATTTGGTAGGCTAACAAGATGGTAGCAGCCACCCACCCACTTGTAAATGTGCTATGAGGAAGCTTGACAGCTTTGCCTATAAGTTCCACAGCAGACAAAAATTCTAGATTATTTTCAGAAGTGTTTTGACCAATCATCATAGAAGATGAGGGCACGTCTGACATCTATCATGTGCCACGAAAATCATCCGTGGATGGCTTTGGGGAAAAGGTCAAAAGTGAGACCTCTTGAGACAAATGAAAGGAAGGAGCCATTTTGGGAAAGCCTATTGCTTCTGTTTTCATATTCATGGGAAACTGACATCTGGAAAAAGGATCATCTTGTCCCCGTGGAACTGGAGGAATGGCGAGTCCACCCTCAAAGTGGCCAACTCACTTGCCCTACTGGCAGAGTTGATGGCCACAAGGAATATAGTCTTCCACATGAGGAGCTGCAAGTCACACGAGGCAAGGGGTTTGAAAGGTCTTACTCATTGATTGATTTGATTTGATTTATATCCCACCTTCTCCCAAGATGGGATTCAAGATGGGTTCTTAGCTGGGGAAAACCAGCTATAAGTCCAAAGCAGGAGCAATAGGAGTTTGAGAAGGAAATGAAACCTTCAAAGAAAAGCTTAAGCAAAGGCTGCGCAAATCAAGAGAGAAAGTCTCGAGGTCGAATGAAGGCTAAGAAAGAAGCCACATAAATTCTTAAAGAATATGGATAATGAACACTCAGTGCCAGTCCACATGAACATCACTGAGAAAATTGAGGAAGCGCCCCCACTTATAGCTGTACGACCTCCTGGCAGATTGTCTGCATGCAGCATGAAGGATGGCTAATGCCTCCAGAGAGTATCTTCCAAGCTGTGAGATGAAACGTGCAAAGATCCAGATGTTGGATCTAACCATTGGCTTGGGTCAGAAGATTGTGACAGAATGGGAGTCTGAGAAGACAATGACAAGACAGGTGCAGGAGTGTGGTGAACCACAGCTGTTGAGGCCACCAAGGTGTCACTAGAATGTCATTGTCCCTGATCTTTGCCAGGGCCCTGGTGATGAGTGGAAAGGGAGGAAAGGCATAGATGAAAGGACCGCTCCAGGCAAAAAGAAATGTGTCTCCACGCACACCTGACAAGGATGTCCCTGGGTGCAGTAGTGAGGGAACTGTTGGTTGTCCACACTGGCAAACAGGTCCACCTTTGGATGGCCCTCAACTGTCAAATATGTCATGAAGGACTTGAGGAAGCAGCTCCCACTCATGAGACTGGTTTGTGATCTGGTAAGAACATAAACCAGAACATTTTCCTTCCCTGGAAGGTAAACTGCAACAGAAGTGACGTCCCCCATGATGCACCAATCCCTGAACTCAATTATGAGATTGAGAAGGATCCGGAGGTGAGTGCCTCCTTGTTTGTTCAAGTAAAAAAAACACACCACCATTGTGTTTTCTGCCATGACCTGAACAAGGAGGGATTCAAAGGCTCTGAAAGCCTTGACCATAGCAAGTAGCTAAAGAAAGCTGATGTAGTTCATCTTCTCTTGAGAAGACCAAGTGCCTCTGATGGCTAGAGTTCCCATGTAAGCTCACCAACCATGAGCAGACACAACTGTTGTCACAATTCTTGTGGGTTTCGGGATGGAGAATGGAATGCCCACAAGCAGGTTTGATAACAACATCCACCAGAGTAGAGACCGACGAACCGAGGTCAGCGAAGAAGAGACGCATCAGAGGATTGTCTAATTTTAGGATGAAGATGGAGAGAAACCAGGCTTGGAGAGGCCACATTCAAAGCTGAGAGAAGGGGGTTGTTGCCAAGGTCAAGGCCATCAGCCCTAGAAAGATGTGCATGCCCTTTGCTCACATGGCAAGAGCACAATGCATGCAAAGAGTGGCCTCCACAATCTGGTGCACTCTGTCAAGAGGTACTGTGAAAGTTGTGGTAGAGCTTGGTTCAGGAACTGAAGACTAGAAGCCAGTCATCTATGTAGGGGAAAATGGAGACTCCCCAAAGACGGAGGAAGGCTGCCACTACTACAATGCACTTGGTAAAAACACATGGCACTGTTGAAAGGCCAAACAGAAGAACATGAAAACAGAAGCAACAGTCTTGAAGCGCAAAACATAGGAACTGTCAATGAGCAGAGAGGATCAAAATATGAAAATACACAGGCAGTGAAGAGTGTTGGGCTGAGGCAGAGGTGGAACGACAGGACCAAGAAGACTTTTGCTTGTGCTGATGCAGGGGCTGTTGGAGTAGCAGTCCTAATTTTTAGGGTATGCTCCAGTTTCTCATCTGTGGTGGCATGAAAAAAGCCCTCTTCATTGAATGGAAGATCCTCAATTATGGCTCTACCTTTGACTGAGAGACCCAAAGAATGAAGCCAGGTGTGATGTCTCAAAGCAATGGCCCCAGCAAGAAACTTTGCTGCACAATCAGCCACATGCTGAGCTGTAGCAATCTGCTGGGCAAAGTATGTGCCTCAAGGTAGAAATTAGAGGTAGCCTTTATCCTCTTCAGGCAGCCTTTCAAGAAGCAGAGCAACCTTCTCCTATACAAGCCTGATAGTTAGAGATGCAAAGTGAGAGTGCTGAAGTAGAATAGGCTTTATAAGCCATGGAATCAATGCTTTGTCTATAGGGGTTGAATGTGGCTTACCAAATGGTTTAGAAGTAGCTGCCTCCACAATGACTTGAGTTTGGCAACTGATGTTTGAAAAGCACGGCACAGTTGGAATCTTGGACCTTATATAGCTTGTCAATCCAGTGAGATGTTGGCTGAATCGATGAAGGTGACTCCCAAGAGTACTTAGCAACGTCCATCGAAGCAGACAGGAATGGAATGGCCGCTGGAGGGTGAGCTTTGGAGCCGATGCAACAACAACAACAACAACAAAACTGGATCAGGAGTTGTAGGAGGCTGTTGAATATCCAGTTCCAAAGCCTTAGCTATTCTCAGCACTTGATCGGGACAGGAGTGAATATCATCCAGTGGAGATGGCAGGTCCTGGTCAGCCACATTAGGGTTTGGCAATTGATTTGATGGAGGAGGGGAAGATGACTTAGAGTTGGAACCTTCAGAGCTAGAGCTTGAAGAATCAGAAGAAATAGAGTGCCTGCCCATCAATATATCCAAAAGAGCTGCAGAAGGAAGAGACTGCTGTAGTGTCCTTCCTCTCAAACTCGATGCCAATGGAAAAGCCTGTGGCTGCAAAAGGGGAGGAGGAGCTGAAAGCCTCACATGCACCAATCTGGTAGAAGATGTTTGATCTAGAAGAGGCAGTTGACTAGATGGAGGAGGAGGAGGATGTGACAGAGATGCTGATGTTTGGGTGCTTGGGACCAGTGGAACAAGGAATTCAGATCCATACTCATAAACAGACCTTGGAGATGGTGCTTATGAATAGGGCCTGTACCAATCTTTATCACTGTATGGGTGGTAACTGTCCCAACCCAGTGTAGGATGTGCCCAATAGTCACTGTAGTATTGCCCCGGTGGTGGTGGTGGAGGAGGCTTCAGAGGCTGAAGATGAGATGGTTCTTGCAGTGTGCAAGGCAAGTGCTGATGAACTGGTGACCTGGACCTGTGCAAGGTGATGGATAGCAGTGGTAGACTGACCTCTTGCTGAGGTCTGGATGGAAGACTGATTGAGCACCTCACTCTCTGAATGCAACCCCAGACATTGGACATATGTCAGGTTTGACTCCAGGAGAAGATCTTCCAAGTATAGGAAGGTGAGAACCGGGCACAGATGAGACCAAGCCTACATCGTCAGGGCTACCAGCAACTGGAAGAACCGGAATAGACGGTACTATCAGATTATGTTATTGAGTGCCATTAGCACATTTGAGTCTTTTGGACACGCCAAAGGTAGATGGGCAAGCTTGAATCTCTTCTGACGAGATGATGGGTCATTAAAAACAAAACAAAACAGCAGACTTGAAACTGAAGACTCATCAGACTTCTTGTTTTTTGGGAGCAGCAGAGACTGTGGATGGAACCTGCATGGATTTGCATGGTGCCAATGACTTCGAGTATGTCTGGGCTGAATGCAAAGTTGACAGTACTGAGGTGCCTTGGTGAGTGAGGGAAATCTTGTGGTTACCAATCCATTGGTACAGTAGATGGTAAAGCTGATAGTATTGAACCATGAGAAACAATGCCTGTAGAGGCTGTGAAAAGAGGCCTGTTTTGGGGTGGCGAGATCAGCCACATTATCTAACTCCCAGAGAAGGGCTTTAAGATGTGAAGCCCTCTTCCAACAGGCCTGGTGGGAAAAGGCTCTACAAAGGGAGCATTTATCCAAAATGTGGATCTCCCCCAAGCAAAGAGGGCACTTAAAATGGCTGCCGATCTGGGGTTCTTCTTTCCATAGGAGATACACCTCTTAAAGTATGATGTAGATACCATAAACCAGGGAAGAATCAAGAAAAAACCAAGAAGAATAGCTAATGTATGAAGTTCCCTATGATGGGGCCACAGTGGTGGATGAAAGAAAAGGACAGGTTGCTTACCTGTAACCATAGATCTTCGAGTGGTCTTCTGTGAATTCACACAGTTGGGTTTATTCCTGCGCCTGCGCAGTGCGTACGGAACCTTCTAGCATCGCTAGGCAGAATGTGCATTGATACATTTTTGGCGGTAACTCCGCCTACCATAACGGTCCCTTAAAAGGCTCTCCCGCCTAAATCCCCTCAGTTCCTTGAATGACGCCGCAATTAGCAGCATCAGGAACATTAAGCAATCGTGCATTAGTAGGACATAGAGGGGAGGAAGGGCGGGTCTGTGTGAATTCACAGAAGACCACTCGAAGATCTATGGTTACAGGTAAGCAACCTGTCCATCTTCTTCGTGGTCTCTGTGAATCACACAGTTGGGTAGATTAGCAAGCTTCCCCAATGGAGGAGGGTATGCCCTGTATGTAAGTAGACGAGGACCCCTTACATAAGCCTTGAAAGGGATTCCCCACAAGTTTTTTTTTTTTTGCACATTCCACAACACTGACTCATTGTCACCAAAATTCTAACAGCAATGGATATGTTAAACATGACTACAATTATTACACTCACTTATTGAATGGAAGACAAAAGCACAGCCCTCCCAAAGGCAGCCTCGTTCCTAGAACGAGAGTCCAGTCTGTAGTGTGAGATAAATGTCAATGGTGAAGACCAGGTTGCAGCATGGCAGACGTCCTCTAGGGGCACCCCCGAGAGGAACGCAGTCGAAGCAGAAACAGCTCTCGTAGAGTGCCCACGAATCCGTGGAGGCAGCGGCTTCTTGGCCAGTTCGTAGCAGAGCGCGATGGTCGAAGTAACCCACTTCGAGAGACGCTGCGGCGAGATCGGAGCACCCCGCTTAGAGTCAGAGTAAGAGACAAAGAGTTGGGGTGATTGTCGAAACGGAGCAGTCCGTTGTATGTAGAAAGCAAGCGCCCTCTGCACATCCATTGAGTGGAGGGTACACTCGAATTCGTCCTTCGGATCCTGCATTAAAGCAGGCAGAACGATTGGCTGGTTAAGATGAAAACTGGAGACTACTTTAGGAAGAAAGGAAATGTCAGGTCTCAGAACCACCTTATGCTTATGGAAGCAGAGATATGGATGATCCGATCGGAGGGCGCAAAGTTCCCCAGCCCGACGAGCGGAGGTGATGGCTACCAGGAAGGCCGTCTTCCAGGTTAGCAGGCGAAGGTCGGTCGAAGCCATAGGTTCGAAGGGGCATCTTACCAGCTGAGAGAGGACGAGTTCAAGGCTCCACGATGGCACGGGATCGAGTACGGGAGGATGGAGGTTCATGTATCCCTTCAGGAACCTTTTCACTGTCGGATCCTGGAAAGGAGATGGTCGGTTCCTAGCCTGAAACTCAACGGAGATAGCTGCCAAATAGACACGAAGAGACGAAATCGAAAGCCCGGCTTTCGAGAGTTCTAAGAGGAATTGGAGGACCGTCGACACCGAGCAGGATTCAATGGTTAGTCCTTTGTCCGTGAGGAACCGCTGGAATCGATTCAACTCGTAGAAGTAGGCCTTCCGAGTGGAAGGTTTCCTCGCCGCATCAATAACTGCCTGCACCTCAGGAGGGAGTAGAGACGGAGGAGCAGGCTGAGGAAGGACGGCGGTCACGGACGGATTCTCCATGCCGTCAGGTGAAGAGAGTCGAGGTCTGGATGTCTCACCCTGCCTTGGTGGATGGTCAATAGATCCGGCCGTCTTGGGAGGTGGAGGTAGTGCCTGTCGGAGAGTAGAAGCAGTGGAGCAAACCACGGTTGTCGAGGCCACCAAGGCGTGATGAGAATCGCATCCGCTCGGTCTCGGCGAAGCTTGGCGATGACCCTTGTCAGAAGCGGGATCGGGGGGAAGAGATACAGGAGAGGGCCGTTCCATCGGTACAGGAACGCATCTCCCCTCGAATCCTTGTGTTGCACTCTGGAGCAGAACTGGTTGCACTGTTTGTTCTGTGCAGTTGCGAACACATCTATCAGAGGGGTCCCCCAACGAAGGAAAAGGTCGGACGCTACGTGTCGATGAAGCATCCACTCGTGGACGTTGGAACTGGAACGGCTCAGTCCGTCTGCAAGAGTGTTCTCGTCCCCTGGAAGATGGATGCACTGCAGAAAGACGTTCCTTTCCACACACCAATCCCAAATTTGTAGTGTGAGTTGAAGGAGCTGAGGGGACCTGGTGCCCCCTTGCTTGTTCAAATAATACATCACGGACGTGTTGTCTGTGAGAAGAAGGACCGTCCTGTTCCTCACCATGACCTCGAAGGAGCGAAGAGCTTTCTGGACCGCCAGAAGTTCGAGAACATTGATGTGTAGCAGTTTCTCGTTGTCGGACCAAACATCCTGAATCGTGTGGGATCCGAGGTGGGCACCCCATCCCTGTAACGAGGCATCCGTCGCGATGGAGACGCTCGGCTGAGGGGGCTCGAAAGGGAGGCCTGAGAGGACATTGTTCGGGTCCAACCACCAGTTCAGGGACCGTTGGACGTAGCGAGGCATGGTGAGAAACATGTTCGGTGGGTCGTTGAGGTGATCGAATGCATTGAGGAACCACTGCTGAAGAGGACGAAACCGAAGCCTGGCCAGAGTAATGACAGATGTGGTGGCTGCCATGTGGCCTAGGAGGACTTGGATGTCGCGTGCTCGGATCCGACGAGATCGACGACAAGCATGAATCAGGGATCGTAGGGTGTTGAAGCGGTCCTCTGGCAGATAGGCCGCCGTGGAAATTGAATCCAAGCGGGCACCTATGAATTGGAGCGTTTGTGATGGGGTTAACTGAGATTTTTCCATGTTGACAACAAGTCCGAGGGTGTGCAATACATTCAGGGTAAAGTCTATGTGTCTGACCAGTTGGGGCCTCGAGTTCGCCACTAAAAGCCAATCGTCGATGTACGGGAAGACAACGACTCCGTGCTGACGAAGAAAGGCCGCCACTGGTGCCATGCATTTGGTGAAGACCCTCGGTGCCGTGGAGAGTCCGAAGGGCAGGACACGGAATTGGTAGGTATTGGTCCCAATCTGGAACGCCAAAAACCTCCTGTGTGCAGGGTGAATACCTATGTGAAAGTAGGCATCCTTGAGATCGATGGATGCAAACCAATCCCCGTGCTGGAGGAGAGGGAGGATGAGGGCAAGAGTGGTCATCCGAAATTTCTTCGGGGTGATGTACGAGTTCACTCCCCTGAGGTCGAGGATAGGACGGAGGCCTCCATCCTTCTTCGGTACCAGGAAGTACCTGGAGAAGAAGCAGCGGTGAAGATGCTCGGGAGGCACAGGTTCGATGGCTCCTTTCTGGAGAAGGGTTTGTATCTCCTCGATCAGGGGAGGGGAGGGGGGCGTGGAGTATGTCCGGCCTGTCGGAGGCAGTTCGTCGAACTCGATCCAATAGCCCTGTCGTACTATTTGCAGTACCCAGCGGTCCGATGTTATGGAGGACCAGGCCTCCTGGAACAGTGACAGGCGGCTTCCGAACAGGGGGTTCTGAAAGAAAATGCAAACATCAAAATAAGGCTTTGCAATTAAAACCTTTTTCTGCCCTGGTCCTTGGGCCTGTGTTTGGACGGCACTCGGTACCGGGATGTGGAACCCTGACTCCTCACCGAGGAAGCAGAGGAGGTCGGTTGATGAAACCGAGAGCGCCTGGAGGTCTGCGGGGTACTATCTCTCCGGTATGGTTGGCTAAGGGAGTAGGTGCTCCAACCCGAGCGGTGTCTAGGGCGATACGCAGAAGACGAGGCTGATGGCATACCATATTTTCTGGCAGTCGTCCTCATCTTCTGCGTAAATTCAAGTTTTTCGTCTGTCGACGCATTGAAAAGGCCTGTGGTATCAAATGGCATATCTTCAATGGTGGCAGCCGCCTGGGGTGAGAGTCCCGACGATCGGAGCCACACGTGACGCCTCAAGGCAATGGAGCCCGCCACCGTCTTAGCTGCGCAGTCAGCGACATGTCTTGCAGAATTCATCTGCTGGCCAGCCAGAAGCTGGGCTTCAGATTGGATAGCCTCTGCTAGTCGTTTTCTTTCGTCAGGCAGGTCCTGGATGAGGAGCAGCATCCTCTCCCACAACACCTGTTGATAAGCCCCCATACAGGCCGTGTAGTTGGCAATACGAAAGCTCAGTCCAGCGGCAGAATACAACTTTTTCCCAATGATGTCCAGCTTTCTGCCCTCGGTGTCAGGAGGGGTGGACTGGGGACGACGTTGCCTCCGAGGCTGGGCTGCCTCTACGACGACCGAGTTGGGCTTAGGGTGTTCCCTGAGCCAATCAATACCGTCTCCGGAGACGCGATAGAGCCTGTCAATCCGCTTCGAGGTTGAAGGGATAGAGGACGGGTTCTCCCAGGAGTTCTGCGTCAGTTTTGAGAGGGACGGCAGGACCGGGATACTGGCAGTTGGAGGTGCCTTTGATTTGATCCTTTGATAAATCGGATCCACCGGCTCTGTCTCCTTCTCCGTGACCTTCAGCTCAAGGGCGTGAGACATCCTGATGACTTGTTCCGCAAAGGAACGGACGTCGTCGGTAGGAGACGAGGAGTCCTCATCCAGGAGATCGGGTTGGGGGGACAGTACATATGGCTGGTATTCCTCAGAAGACTCAGAAGAAACCGAAGAGTCGGACGTCGGAGGCGGAGAGCGGCATGGGTCCTGAAGCGATGTCGTGCGTGGTGGTGGAGATGGAGGTAGCGGGGGCAAGGGCCGGAAGGGGGACACTTGGCAGCTAGTGTCTTTGAGCAAAGGTCTAGTTGGTTCTTTTGCAAAGATGGTACCTTTATCTCCCCCATGGAAGGATAGGCGAGGTGGGGATGAAGCCACAGAATGCAAAACAGCAGCCTCCGATGTGAGATGAAACACTCGGTCCCCTGCAGAGATCGAGGTCTGAGGTAAGGGAAACGGAGTAGCAAAAGCTGACTTCGCCATTTCATAGGCGCTGTAGGCATGCTCGTCTCCCCAAGCCCTGGAGGTTGAAGGCCTGGGTTCATCCAAATGATGCGGCTCGTCAGAATCCCCTCGACTGGTGGAGGAGTCTCGGAGCAGCTCCGACCTGGAGACGCAGAGAGTGGGAGAAAGCCCATGGGCATGCTCGACTCCGGTAGATTCATCAGCCGAGCCCACCTCTACTTCAACGACCTCAAGAGAAGGAGTCGGAGTCGGTGATTTAGGACGGGTTTCGGTCCCCACGTCCCGATCCCGGGGAGGCGTCTGACGTTGCGAGGGAGGTTGGGCCTCCGAAGCAGGTGCAGATGCGGCTGTAGATGGCACAGCTTCTCGGGCCCGAGAGCGCTCCTTCTCATGTTCCTCACGCAGAGGACGCTTGGCCTTCTTTTTCTTATGCACCTTAGGTTTAGAGCGGTCCGAAGGCTCTCGGGTGCGGTCTCCATCCCGAGATTCCGCACGGTCCCGAGGACGGTCCCTAGCGCTCTCAGCGACTGAACCTGAGGCGGCTCGAGTGCCAGAGGTTGAGTGCAAGGCATGTTTATGGGAGTGGAGAACAGCCTCCGGGTCCGAAGCAACAGATTGTCTCCGAGATGGGCTTCGGGAGCGTCGGCGCTTGGAAGGTGGTGACTGGGGGGACTTTGGGGCGGGGGATCTTCCCCATTGCGGAACCCCAGTAAATACCGCCGGCGTCGAAGAAGTCGACGGGATGAGGGCCTTCTCATATAAAAAAGACTTTAGCCTCGAGGAGCGATGTTTCCTGGCCTGAGGCGTGAAGGCCTTACAATGCACACACGCATCCACGTTGTGCGTTTCTCCCAGGCAGATGAGGCACCGAGAGTGGCCATCGGAGCTGGGGAGCTTAGCTTGGCACACAACGCAGCGCTTAAAGCCGGTTTTCGCAGCCATATTAGGGGCAAGAAATAGGCGTCGTCAAGAGAAAGCGGTCAAACCTGAAATCAGAGTCCGTAGCCAAATCCGGGGGAGAGTCAGAGCCGTTGTCAGGGAATCCAAGTCAAGCCAGAAATCCAAAAGCCAGTCCGAGTCAGTATGAGAAAAAAAAAAAAAAAACGAAAGCGAGCAATGCGAAGGTTCCTTTCAAGCTGCTAGCGCAGCGGAAAAAAAGGAACTGAGGGGATTTAGGCGGGAGAGCCTTTTAAGGGACCGTTATGGTAGGCGGAGTTACCGCCAAAAATGTATCAATGCACATTCTGCCTAGCGATGCTAGAAGGTTCCGTACGCACTGCGCAGGCGCAGGAATAAACCCAACTGTGTGATTCACAGAGACCACGAAGAAGATCTGAGGTGGTTTGAATGGAAACTGTACTGAACACATTTGGTATGGGAGGGGTGGGCCCGCAGTTGAAGAAATCTAGCTCTAGAAGTTTCCAAAGATATTCTGTGCAAACATAGAGACTCTCATATGTGTGAGTCACAGAGACAATGAAGAAGAATTTATTTTACTCTCACTTTTAAGATTTTCAAATCATCCTATGGGAAGATCAATGAGGAACAGGTCCTGCAAGGAACTCCATAGATATTTATAAAAAACAAAACAAAAATAAAAAACAAGCCCATTTAAGATTGGTTGAACTCATTTGCTTGGACACTTAATGTGATCTAGGTAAATATGTAGTATATGAGAGTCAGTGTGGTGTTGTGGTTTGAGTGTTGGACTGTGATTCTGGGAGACCAGAGTTTGACTCCCGCTCAGTCACAGAAACCCACTGGGTGACCTTGGGCAAGTCACACTCTCGCAGCCTCAGAGGAAGTAACTCAGGAAGGTACTGGCAACCGCCCTCTGAACAAATCTTGCCAAGAAAACCCCATGATACATTTACATTACAGTCACCATAAATCTGAAATAACTGGGAGACATACAACAACAGCATGTGGTACATCAGTTCACCACCAGGTTCAATGCGTTTAATGATTGGATTGAACTACAAAAACTTTACACTCAGTAGGAAGTCCCACTGTGTGTTTAAGGGTATTTACTCCCTTGTAGGTACATACAGGAATGCAGCCATAGTTGATTAATCAATAAGGAGCATTTAATATATATTTGAGGTTTGAAGGCATACTAGTTTGTTTTTTTGAGACTCCTTTGGTTTTTGGTTTCTAATGTACTAAGAAAGGAAGAAAACAAAGTATCAAAATATGGAATTTCCTTTCCAGCATTAATGAGGGAGCTTTTGATTTCTGCACTGTAAACTAGCTGACACTTTCTGAAACACCTCAAAAAAATTACACTGTTGATTTAAATGATACATAAATGTGCTTGATTTTAACTGATTAACTAATTTATTTGCCAAAAGGTGGGTGGTCACACAACTAACATTCTTTAACTGACTGAAAACTCTACATATTTTATGTGGCTCTTGAGTGGTTGCAATGTGTTTCATCATCAGTTTTCTGGGTGGTGGGATTTTTCAATAAGGAAAACACAGAGTTCATTAAAGGGCAAAAGAAAGAAAATGGATTTCTGGGGTTGGATGTAGATTCATAAGCCACAGATGCTCATTCTTGGTTCTCATCTTTGTGATCTGGAGTGTCAGAAGTGGAATGGCAGTGATATCCATATGGATGCTCCAAGCTGATTCATTAAGCCCAACTAAAGTTCATAACTGAAATGGAATTGGACTGAAGATATAGGTCAGGAATGTATTGTTCCAGCAGAAGTTAGCAAGGGAAATCTCACAGAGCCCTACAGCTATGTTCTGCTTGTGTCTAGTTAACTGGCACAAATCTAACTTCCATGAAGGCCACAAATATAGATAGTTTATGCTATTTTTAAAAGAAGTGAATTAACCAACATGTGTGTATGAGTAAATGGTTATAAAATGGCAAGTGCATATGAGGTTTTTCCAGAAGCTATTTCTGATCTCCAGTTACTTTTTAGAGGACTTATAATAACAGATAGCAAATGCCAAGATGAGTCAGCTCATCTTGGGTGGTGGCTAATTTCTCTGCTCTTGCAGGGAAGCAGGAGACATGTGGAAAAGCATACTTTAAAAGCAATCAGGACAGCAGGATTTAATCCTACCCTCTGAAGTTATAAAACATTTCAGCACATAGCGCATTGGTATAGTAAAACGTATCAGTCATCAATCTGTGTTTAAGTAAGTAGTATCTGAAAAATAATTACTGAACTTCAGGGTCCTATCAATGTTTGAAAACAATAGCATGCTGTTATCAATTTACCTTATTTTAATACATAGATAGCAAGGCCAGATGCTACTGCTCTGGCTCCAGTAAACATAAAGGTTTTTATCTTCTCATATGACAGCAGAGGAGTAGGAGTGCTGAGCAGAGATGACAATATTTCACTATTTTAATAGAGAAAATGCTGCCAGTTGCTGCCAGAGGTACACCCACCTTGAAAACAAGCTAGCTTCTGACTTGCATTTGCAGTGGCTTCACAAGTACGTGGTTCCTTGAACTTTGCAGAATTTTAAGCTCGGAAATTATGAAGAGCTGCCAAAATGAATGGGCTCACATATCCTTTATTTATTTCCTACATTTGTATGCCACCTTTCTCCCAAGGAGCTCAAGACTGCATAGATAGTTTGCTTCCCCATTATTAATCTCACAACCCTAAGACAGGTTAGGCTAAGGGAGAGCTTGGGTTTATTTTTAAATTTAAAACTGGTACAACACACACACCTATACCTATCTAGACATACACATGTATACATCAAGTATGTAACGTATTCAGGAGAACTGGGAATACACAATGTAGCTTAACTCACAGTTAAGTGTATTCATACACACACCACAAAACTATCTAACTCTGTTTGCATGAAAGATTCTAGTTAAGATTCTACTGCCTCTTTCCTTTTAGTCAGATCCCCTTCCCAAATTCATTTCAATACCACCCAGAAGACTGCTCTGCTTTCTAGCATATATGCATCTAGCTACCAGGGTTTTCAGTAAGAGACCATATCTTTGTCCAATCTCTCTGGAACAAAAAGAGAGGGCTTCTTGTCACATAAAGCTCTGCTACTATGGAAAAGATTCTGATTTTTTCCTACAACACACATAAAACCAGCACTCATTAGCAGATACCACAGAATGGACTCCAATTACTTGGATTTTTAAGCTTTTTTTTTTTTTTTTGCTGCAACACACCACAACATCAAGGTACTCAGCAACAGCTTTACATTACTTCTCTAATTCTGTCAGAAAGCTTTTTCTGTGGACTTTTCTTAGTATTCCTTTCACCATATCCTAGCTCAGCAAAGCTTTCTTGGGAAGCAGCTGTGCTGGAGAGGGTGCCAATGGTTCCCTTCACATGAACACCCTTAGTGTGAAATCCAGGCTGCAAGACAAGAATGTCCACATGGGGAAAACCAATTGCTTGGGTGGTGGTGATTCATTTAGCAGCCTATAAGTAAGAAGTATAACTTGCCTCATCCACATCGCCGTGTTTTCTCATGGGTACGTCTGCAGTGTATGATTTGTTCAGAGGTGGGAACTGCATGGCCTTCCATGTGTTGTTGGACTGTAACTTCCTGCAGCCCTGCCCAGCACAGTCAATTGTAAGAAAAGATGGGAGCTGCAGTTCAACAACATCTGGAGGGCCACATAACTTCTACCCTTGCTCTACATCAAAGAAGCTCTTGTGATGCTAGGACCATCTATATAAGAGGCCAGTGTCTTGTTTCAAAGTAGAGTCAGCTGAAATAACCCATAATACTAGTACAGTTTAATGGCTCTTGCAAATAAAGCTCATTTTAATTCTCTGTTCTCCTGGGTTTAACTTGTTTACCTTTCCTATTGGATCTCACAAAAGAAAGGACAACAGCCTCCTTCTCTCTTCCTTGGAAACCATCCACTGATTTAATTTCCAGCTCTGGATACTTGTGACAGAGAAGCTCCCTTAACATGTCCACCTGAAAAGCAAAGGCATTGCTGATAAACAGAAGAGACATCCAGAAGGTAAAAGCAATAGAAGTCACCCTCTATGAAATATCTCCTGCTTCCAAAATTAAACCAGCAGAATTTAAAGGTCTACTAAGAGAAGAGTAAGAAAAGGTCACAAGGGCATTGCATTCTCACTTGACATCCCTCTGATCTGCTGTGACACAGGCTACAGTTGGAAGGAGGAGTGTTGACCCTGTTTGCTTACTGGAGACCACAAGGTGATGGGAAAGGCTTGGGCAGGTTGGCTGACTGGCCTCAACAACTGACACAAGAGCAACAGCAAGCTAAGTCAACTCAGGTCAACAAATTCTATTGAAACTACAGCTTCTGCCACTGTGTGTGTGCATATGTGCCTTCAAGTAGCCATTCAACTTACGGCAACCTCATGCATTTCCTAGGGTTTTCTTAGGCAAGGAATACTCAGAGGTGGTTTTGCTATTTCCTTCCTTGGAAATATAGCATACTGAATGAATAATACAATAAGTGTTATAAGGATGGTTTAATGTAGGGACAGCAAATGTGTCGGTCCTCTCCATTGGCTTTGATTACAAGGGCTGAAAGGCGATGTAGCCCAACAACACTGGAAGGGAAACATATACCTGTGCCCTTGTTTATAGAGTTGACCTGATACTGCAGTTCTGAAGATTTGGATACCTAGATATCAGCAGCCTAAATCAGGACCAAATGGATTTGCCCTTGCTTTTCATTCCCTGTTTTTTAATACTGTGCTTCTGAGGGCATGGTAGACATACCCACCTGGAGGTTGTAAGGAGTAATGACAGCAATGTCTCTTGCCTTAACACCAGCATCTACCAAAGCCTGTATGTGCAAACCAACAAGACGCACCTCACCTGGAAGAGGAGAAACATACTTAGCTGTGAACAGAGAATAAGTGATTTTATCCTAGAAGAAGCTGACAAGTTCCATAGGAAAAGCATTCTATTCATTCAGTGATGGAGAAAGGGGGCTTTTCATTCACAACTCAATTTGAAAAGCCTTTACAACCATTCTACTTAAAGAACAAATCTCCTTGCCCTGGAGTCCAGGATTATAGATTGCCCAAGACTGACAGGACACCTCGTTTTGTGAGTTACCGTACTTACCAGGTACATGGTGAGGACTAAATTCAAACTTAATAGCTGTGAGACTTTTTCTCTGGCCCTCTTATAGCGTCATTCACCATGCTATTATGTGGCTCAATCTGCTTTTATAAATGTTTTCGTGGCATGAAGATCTGTCTGCTGGCTTTTGCACAGATTCAAACATTCACCAAACACCTGGCAGACCACAGCTCCCCACACAGGAAAAGGGCTATCTCAAATGGTTCGTTAGTTAAATTTGAAAGGGAGAAATGCTTGCAAGAAAAGACTAAACATTCACTTTTAATTAACATAATCTGCGTTTTAAATTGTTCAAGTTTTGCTTTCAAATTCTGATATTTTACTTTAGATATATTTGAGGTTTGACTCATTTCTTTTATTCTCTAACGATGAGACCTTTTATTTACTTAGAACATTTATTTGACTTGTTGGAAAACATTATTTTAAAATTATTTCCAAACATGGGCTGCAGGATTTTTAAAGAGATATGTCCATCACAGAAATTAAGACTTCCACAGAGGCCCATAAAAGAAGCTCAGATGCCAGTATCACATTATGGTTTCTGCTTATGGGTGTTGTTGCAAAGTTGTATCAAGATCATGTTGAAATCCCTAATGCAACATAATCATATACAGTTGTCCCTCGGTATCCACAGATTTGGTATCCACAGCTTGAAAATATTCTTTAAAAAATAATAAACCAAAAAAGCAAACCTTGATTTTGCCATCTTATACAAGGGATACTATTTTGCTATGCCACTGCATATAATCGACTTGAGTATTCACGGATTTTGGTATCCACAGGGAGTCCTAGAACCAAACCCCAGCGAATATTAAGGGATAACTGTAACTTAGAGAGGTGAAGCCAGCTGGGGAACTAATCAATTTCTAGTTAGGACTGTTACATTTATTTACTTTAAAACTATTTAGTATTCAGAGACAATGCCCATGCAGTTGTGTATCCATTTCCTTTGGTGTTTCTAAGTCAGACTTACTGATACTGACTTCTACAAAGAGCTACTATGTAAAGTAAGCCAGTGCTTCTTAAGTTATCTGATGTCAGGGACTGGCAGGTCTTTGTTATATGGGACTGGCATCATATGTCTGACCATTGGCTACAACTGTTTTTTTCTTTCCTGAAAACTTGTCAGGGATAAGCAGAACAGCATTTGAACATCACGTTTAAGTAGTACTGAGTTAAGTAATTCCACTTCTATTGCTCGAAACATGCATTCACATACACAGGGATAGGTGAGTCTTGCAAGTATGTGTGGTAAAAAGCTACCTGTAGGAACAATGGAAGTAATGATCGAGGCATGGTCCAGTTGTCTAGGAACTAGCTGTGAGAACACAGTAGTTACAACATGGCTCTAAGTTAATACTATCCACACATATTCAAGCTCTTCCTGCTTGAATATACGTGGACATCCTTGTTCTCATTTCAGAGACCTGTATGCAAACAATTCTACAGCTTGAACAACTCTTAAGGCCCCCTTGTTCTTAAATGTTGCTTCCTTGGACTCTTGTGGGGAATATCTATGCCTTTACCACATAGTCCCTGCCATACTAAATTAATTATTTATTCTCATAGGTACAGTAGTCCTGAAAGAACAGTACTACTGAAGGTCAACCAGACTGAAAATGTTATTTGTTCAGTACAGAGACAAAGCCTCACCAGAGTTGCTAGGCTGATTTATACATCTAAGTTTTTGTTGCTAATGGTTCAGGCCTTTCATCCTGCATGAGAACCCTGTTGTACACACCATCACCATGGTCAAGCTCATCATCCCATTAACTGCAAAATGTGTGCCTCGTTCACTCAGAGATTTGTCAAAGTGTGATGTGCCAAGGCAATTAAAAGCAAAACATTCTCATTTGAGCTGCACCACAAACCATATGGGAGTCAGGAGAGTTCAGTATTTCAAGTTGACAACTTACAGCTTTGCTCGTCATTTCAGAGTCTGTGCTGCAATTCAAGAGAGCTATTTAAACTTCAGTTTCTGAGTTTGACATGTGGCTTTTCCCTTGAGCTCACTTAGCCTTCAACAAAGTGTTGGAAGCCTTCCCTGAAGTTACAATATCAGATTAGACAATCTTCTAGCTTGGTATCAGCAACTCCTTCTCCCACTCATTACTATTCAAAATGCAGGCTGTTTGGATCTCAGCATACTTTAGTTGTTGGTTTCAGGGATGAAGAGCATCTGGACATTGTTGGACGTTAGGTTCCATCATCCCCAACCATTAAGCATGTTGGCTAGAGCTGATGGGAACTGGAGTCCAACAACATCTGGAGGGCCACAGGTTCTCCATCTTTAGTGTGTATGAGCACTAACCAGTATGTCCATTGTATCTATTCCAAATGGGGACACCAATGGCCAACTATCTCATAGACTCATAGAATTGTAGAGTTGGAAGAGACCACAAGGGCCATCCAGTCCAACCCCCTGCCACGCAGGAATCACAATCAAAGTATGGCTGAAATCCATCAAAACAGATTGTAAATGTAAATGGGCTGAAGAAGAAAAGAGGGTAGATGGAGGGAAAGAGGGCTTCATTAGGATCTATCATCCACTTTCCTCTCTAAGAAACATAAAGAAACCGTCTTAATAATTACTCACATGTATTTGCTGCTCTGGTTTACTGCAGTCTCTGAAAGCTTGACATGAATAACTATATTCATAATGAACTACAGTATTTTTTTTTAAAAAGTAGTACAGAAAAAAATGTTTATAAAGTGAGGCAAACCACTACAAACCAATCTCCACAGGAGAATCCACTGATTTTACAAGGTTGACATATTATATTAACCATTAATCATTATATTATATTATATTATATTATATTAGCCACCTCTTTCAAGTCCAAGGCTTCTAAGTGCCCTTCTTGAGAAAAGTATTTGCAATCATTTCCAAGGGGGCAGATGTCGATTAAACCACCACAGGCTGTTCACAACTTTTTGTGTGTTGGTTTACTAGATAGGCAGAAAGTGCAACAGTGATCAACATTTAACACCTTTAATACCCATCTTGTGTCTGCATTAATAGGTTTAGGACAGAAATTTATCAGAGAGTAAATTCAACTGAATCAAGTGGAGTTTATTTCTGAGTAAACAGACATATGATCAGATTGTAACATATATATATATATAGGTGCCAATTTGATGCCCCTGAGATATATATTTGACTTACATTCTCTGAACTACTACAGCTTGTAGCAACATTTCATCAATATAAAAACAAAGTAATTTAGGGGGAAAACAAAATGAATTGGATTCTTTTCCACTGGAAAAACATTCTGTGAGCAGAATTCTATATAGCATGCTCCTGCAAGGTGGTGTTTGCCAATTTCCCATTCTTCTGCAATTCTAACAGCCACAATCTCACCCCACTCTTCCTCTGGGCCTTCCAACCCTACAGAGTAGATTTTCATAGAAGCAAGAGGGATGCAGGGGGAAGAGGAAAATAAGTGAATATTTCCTTCTGTCTGTTCAGCCAGTGGAAAAGCTTTCTTGATTCAAAAGCCTCTGGTTGTCAGAAGGAGACCTTTTGGCTTTAGATGGATCCAGCTCAACAAGTATTCCTACATGGCAGGGAGTAGGAGAAGATGACCCTTCTGCTGACATCCAACTCCATGATTCTGTGTTCGCAGGGTAAGTTTATCCAGTATCCCAAAATTCTAAATTGACAGCTAAACTGATTCTGAATGACTTTCCTTCTTTTTTTCAGTTTCTTTGTGGCAATCTGCTATTTTACACATGGTACTTGTTCTTTACTCTCTCACAGATTCACTATGAGATTTCAGGATTTCTGAACTCTTAGATACAAAAATTACAGTTCTTATCCTTCTCTGTCACTTTCTTAGTGCACTGCATAACACTCCATGTAATGTTGGTGGCCCTCTCATATATCAATCATAATGACTAGACCAAGGGAAATAACAAACTCTTTTGTGACATAAAAAAAAAAAAAGACAGCAATGCCTTTTTTCACTGGTCCTTTCAAGCAACTGTATGTAAACAGCCTTTAAGTGGCTTATAAAGGCAACAAGTTACCAATGAATCTTTTGGCCATAACTTAAAGATTTAAAGGTTGACACAAGCAAAATGTCCTCATACATCTTCATTTTTTAATGCCTATCCACATGTAATACCTAAGATCTCAGGTATAACATTACTGAGTTCTTAAGTATTCCCCCTGGTTTGTTTCTGTACTATAGGGAGAGCTCTTAGTTTAGTGGAAAGCAAAAGTTTTACATGTAGAAAGTGCCAGGTTCAATCCCCAGCATCACCAAATAAAGCTGGAAAAGTTTCCTATCTGAAACCTTGGAGAGCTACTGTCAGTCAGTGTCAGCAATACTGAGCGAGATGGACCGTGGTCTGGCTCAGCATAAGGCATCACCCCGTGTACTTTTCTGGTAAAAGTTTTTTTTTTTTTAACCTAGCAACACCTGAATTACACTACTACACACATGGGTGATATAACCTGAAATGTGAAAACTAGGGGAAAAACAACTAGAGTTCAGCAGGAGTGGGTGGGGTGGGGGGGACTTAAAACAGATGAATCAATAGTACCTTCGTTCCCCTTTGACTGTTCATCTTCCACATCAAGCTCAAATAAGCCACAGCCAGCTGTATCTATCAGAAGCAATGGGATACTGGTCTCCTCTGTTGAAGCCACTCCTGGCAGGTCCCTAGTTAGTTGGAACAAATAACAATGAGTCCACAGCACTAGTAGCATACGAGTAATAGCTTAATTCTTTTTTAAAAATTCTGGTGCAATTTGATCTTAATTATTTCACAGTCTTTGCAAGTTAAGCCACAGAGCAGAAGCAGCCTTGGCCTGTGGGTTGCTAGTACAAATATGTGGAATCTTTTTGCCCTTCCTCATTCAGCTAGGATCACCTTGTAATGCCACTGGATCAAGTACAAGGCAAAAACAGGGCCTGATGTAATTCTGGCTCCATGATGGAGTTGCAGTCACTCCATCATGACACCACCATACAGTCTGATACTTAATGGTCTTCTCCTTTGTGTCTAAAGATGGTAAAGGCAGCTTGTATGTTGACTTGGAGATCACTCTGGGCCAAACAGTAAGGTTTGGAAGGACCCAACTTCTAGCAGGCCATTTTACCCTCTGCAGTGTCCACTACTCTACCCAGAGGTACTGTTTCACTGATCCTTAATTTCACCAGCCCTTCCAGTGTAGAACTCCATGCCTATAGTCATCAACCAATTATACTGCTTTGGAATTATGGCATGAGCAAAAGATTCAACTGGAGTGTGTAAGTATTAAGTACAGGTCCCCCCCTCCCACATCTGTGGAACTAATATCCAAGGGACACAAAATTGGAGACACATTACCATAGAGTTGCACTAGAAAATGCCTAGAGAGGTGTCATCTCTAGGAAATCACTAGATCCTCCAACACAGCTCTATGGTATGTTTATTCAGGAAGCCTTTTATTTTAATAGGGTTTGCTATTAACCACAACTTCACTTATTGATGGCAGGTCCAGAAACATGTCCCCTGCGGGTATGGGGGTGACCTGTACATTCTGTACATGCATGCCCAAATAAGCTAGCCAGCAGAAACAAAACAAACTAACTAACAAAGAGAATTTGTTAAACAGGAATGAGCAATAAACAAACATAATTTTTTATACATGAATGAGACCCTACAGAATGGAAAACCACATTTAAAAAAAAAAATTACAATCTTGATCCTGTCTGACCAACAAAACAGAAATTTCTCAGTTCTAATTTCACCACTGAACATGTGATGCTATTTTAGGCATGCCACTTTGGCTTCTGTAGCCATCTGCAATTTGAGGGATAACAACATACAGTAGGCTAACAATTCTGTAAGGTAAGAATAGGCAACCTTCTTAGGACAGGGGGAGATCAATGTAGCCAAAATTACGTTGGGGGCAGGACAAGACCCCTGGCCAGGAGATTCCTTAGGCCTGCTGAAAGGTAAAAATTGTAACTAGACTATCCGTGTGAAGTGTGCTGAATGTTTGAAAATGCTATAATAAGCTTCAAACTTATTATTTATTTCAAAATTCTTGATTAAAATAAACTGCTGGTTGAATGCAAAGTACGGAGATATAATTTCCCCCCAGCATTTGAAGCCTGCTATATTTGGTATGATTCATAACAAAGCATGTGAATTTTTTAATTCAACCTTTTTAGTATGAGAGGCCTGCATTAGAAATATCTTATGTGTTACAAGATGATAGATTCCACACTGGAAGGGCAACTGAGGAACTGGAAGAGGCGCTGGAGGCATCCTGTCCCCCCGTGGTCTTCCCCAAAGGCAGAGATGTCAAGAAGACCAAGTAAGAAAGCTGCAAACTTCTCAGTTTCACTGGGATGAAGCCAGGATTTCTGGTTAAACAATACCCCGTATTTTAAAAACCATTTTATTTATTGTTTTTAAGCTACCCCTTCATCCTTCAAACTGGAAGTGATATACACAAGAGAATTAACCCTGTGAAGGGAAAAATAGTTTTATTGTGGAACAAAACTGAAGTAAACAAATGTACAGGTGTTAAAATGGACCGCCAAAGCCAAAAAGAAGGGAGCTCTGCTTCCTAGAGAGGCAGGAGAAGCTAAAGGATGGGAGGACAAAACAGAAGTAACCTCCCATCTTCCTTGAGGGGAGTGGGAGGGGAAAACAGGGTTCTTTGAGCTTCCCTAGGGGGAAGAGAAGATGGAGGGGGCTGGCACCTAGAGGAGGCAAGATAGAGAGGCAAGGGGGTAACAGTGCTGGGTGGATTGGGGGAGTTATCATGTAGCCCCTTCTCTGTCTGCAAAGCCCCTTCCTTTCTCCAAAATAGTTGGAAGGAAGAAAAAGAAAACCGAGAATGCGAAGAGCCCAAGAAGATTTGTACAGTTTTATTGGGGGGCCACAGTAGGGGAATGCAGAGGGGAGACCCTTGTTGGCGGGGTGGGAGGGGCAGTGTTGTGTAGTGGGAAGAGCTGCCCCACCTTTGTAGCTGGGGAGGAGAAGTGCCTATTGGGTTTCCTGGAACTGGAAAAAGGTTCCTGCTAGTTTTCAGGCAAAGGAAGGCATTGGAGGGGATCAATCTGAGGTAGGAATCATGTGACCCTCCAGATGTTGCTGGACTACAATTCCCAGCACCCCTTACCATTAAGTGTGCTGGGCAGGGCAAATGGGAAATTGAGTCCAGCAACTTTTTGAAGGCTGTGTAATTCCTTCCACTCGCCCCCTTTTTCTTCCTGGTGCTACTTGGTGTATTTTTATACCTGTAACTAGTTCCATTGAGCTCAATGGGAGAGTTCGTTAATTGCTATTACTAAAAAGTACATTGGGATATGAAACCTCCATTCGTAAAAGTGCACAGTGATTTGCAAACAGCATTTGTGAGGATATAGCAAAGAGTTCTGAGAGGCACAGATTAGCAGGCGGGTGGACCTGATGGCCCATAGGGCCGCTCTACAATTCTATGACTCTTGATTTCTTTCTCTTCACAGGAACTGGGTATGTTTAGTCTGGAGAAGAGAAGGTTGACAGGTGACATGATAGCCATGTTTAAATATTTGAAGGGATGTCATACTGAGGATGGAACAAGCTTGTTTTCCGCTGCTCCAGAGACTATAACACGGAGCAATGGGTTCAAACTACAGGAAAAGAGATTCTACCTAAACATTAAGAAGAACTTTCTGACACTAAGAGCTGTTCGAAAGTGGAATACAATGCCTCGTACTGTGGTGGAGTCTCCTTCTTTGGAGGTTTTTAAACAGAGGCTGGATGGCCATCTGTCGGGAATGATTTGATTGTGTATTTCTGCATGACAGGGGGTTGGACTGGATGGCCCTTGTCGTCTCTTCCAGCTCTATGATTCTATGATTATTTGTATAATTAGCAAGCATTCTTGAATGTGACTGATTATTGAGATGTGTTCAAGGACCGGGTCTCTAGTGTAGGGATTCTGATAAATCCAACCTGAAGCTTAAGTGGAGTTGCTAAAGGCCCAAGTAGTATGAAGTGGCATGGAGCACCTTGCACCACGTAAGATATTTTCCCACGTGTTGTTGCGTTACAACCTGGAATTGAAATAAAATATATTTGTATTCTTCCATATGTATTTTGTGTTTTGAGATCTCTGACAGCCTCTGAGGGAGGAAAAAGGAAGTAGGCAACACTCCGTCATGCCTACGCCCCAGCAGTTATTGAAAGGCCCTACTTAAGGTATATCTTTAAATAAATATTTTATTACTATCTTTGTATTATTGTATTAAGGGAAGGAAACTCTCACCAAACCTACTTCTGAGTCGTCAAACACTTTCATCAACACTGTATACATACAATCCTAAGTATACACTGGACTATGTGACGAATGTTGCTGTCCTTGAGCAAGCAGGGATCACCAGCATTGAGACCATGATATTGAGAACACGGCTGTGCTGGGAAGGGCACGTTTCTAGGATGGAGGACCGTCGACTCCCCAAAATAGTACTCTACGGTAAACTCGCCACAGGTCAGCGTAAGAGGGACGCTCCAAAAAAGTGATACAAGGACTCCCTGAAGCAACATCTCAGGCTCGGCCAAACTGATCACCAACAATGGTCTGCCCTGGCCTCACATCAGGAGGCATGGAGACGCACTATCCACAATACTGCAGTCTTATTTGAGAACTCATGCCGAACAAGTCTTGAAGAGAAATAACCACGCAGAAAGAATCACAACCCGGAAACATCACCCAAGGAGACCTTCTGCTGTGCTTTCTGCAACTGGACTTGTTTATCTCGTATTGGCCTTTTTAGTCATCAGTGTGCTTGCAGAAAGTGCAGGATGAGTCCTTCCTGAAACTTTGTTTGCAAAGAAAAGCCAGAGATTATTGTATTATTTTTGTATTATTATTTTTATTAATTTTTCTTTTCCACATATGTATAATTATAATATGTAACTTCTAATTTTAGTATAAAGGTATAAATATAAAAATCATCTAGAATACTGTGTCCAGTTCTGGGCACCACAATTCAAAAAGGATATTGACAAATTGGAGCGTGTCCAGAGAAGGGCAACTAAAATGGTGAAAGCTCTGGAAACGATGCCTTATGAGGAGAGACTTAGGGAGCTGGGTATGTTTAGCCTGGAAAAAAGACGGTTAAGAGGCGATATGATAGCCCTGTTTAAGTATTTGAGGGGATGTCATGCTGAGGATGGAGCAGGCTTGTTTTCTGCTGCTCCAGAGACTGGAACACGGAGCAATGGATGCAAGCTCCAGGAAGAGAGATTCCACCTCAACATTAGGAGGAACTTTTTGACAGTAAGAGCTGTTCGGCCGTGGAACACACTCCCTCGGAGCGTGGTGGGGTCTCCTTCCTTGGAGGTCTTTAAAGAGAGGCTGGATGGCCATCTGTCAGGGACGCTTTGATTGTGTATTCCCGCATGGCAGGGGGTTGGACTGCATGGCCCTCATGGTCTCTTCCAACTCTACAATTCTATGATTCTATGAATGTTCATTGGAAATGAAAATAGAGTGATTATAGTGTGTTTAGATTAAGAGGAAAACATATTAGTGTTAGGATAGATAGTTTTATTTTTGTATTAGTAAGAAAAGAGGGGGTGAAATTGTTGTGTGTTATTGTTACGGCCTTTTGCAGTCGGTTGTATTTTTCAGTAGAACGGTCTTATTTAAATGAAAAAAATTCTTAATTCCCCGCCAAAAAACTCCATCCTAACTGCTACTGCTGTGGCCTCGGAGGGAGAGAAGAGCTGTCAGCATCTGCTGGACTTAATCCCCTCACCCACTGCCATTCCCTTTTCCTTATGTTTTGCGTCTTATTTAGACTATAAGCCCGAGGGCATGGAACTGTCAAATGAATAATTTGTAAGCTACTCTGGGAGATTTTTGGCTGAAGGGCAGGGTATAAATACTCTAAATAAATTATAAATCTTCTGGGGAAAGCCTTCTGTCTCTCCCACCAACCTCGTGAGTGCATCTGGTGAAAACACAGGAGAGGACGTTCTCTCTGGAACTCCCTTCCTCAAGAAGTTAAGACTACTATGTGAAGTCGAAGGCTTTCATGACTGGGATCCACAGGTTTTCCATGTTTTTTTCCCAGGCTGTGGGGCCGGGTTCTGGAAGAGTTTATGTCTGACGTTTCACCAGCATTTGTGGCTGGCATCTTCAGAGAATAGTTGGGTAGGAGTGGGGGTTTTTTTATATACTATGAGCCCCTGTTGGAGAGGATATGTAAATTTGTGTATTTGAATGGCTAGTTTCTGAGTGGAGATATGCAAGAAGGATTAGTGTCTATTTAGCTCAGTGATTCCCAAAGTGGGCACTACCGCCCCCTGGTGGGCGCTGCAGCAATCCAGGGGGGCGGTGATGGCCACAGATGCATTTGGGGGTGATGAATAACTGTAAGGGGGAAGTGAAAGCATAAAAGAAAGAAGAGAAGATTTAGAAAAATTGATTTATGTATTCCGCTCATAATGCTTAATTTTTCTTTGAACAACGTACTGGACGTTGGCTCAGTTCCCGCATACTCCCTCACTTGTATTGAGGTATGTGCAATTGCACACTGCTACTGTTCATGTGGTGCCACTGAATTGCCATTCCAAAACACGTGAGCACTACGAGCATTGCTGCGGGCAACTGCCACTCATGCGATTGGTCGATCGCAAGGCCAAAGCCTGAAACGGCAGCGGCAGTACTGGCTGCTGACAGTACTACCAGCAGATTTTGGAGCACGCTATGAATC
Source organism: Gambelia wislizenii (assembly GCA_030847615.1). Classification (NCBI taxonomy): domain Eukaryota; kingdom Metazoa; phylum Chordata; class Lepidosauria; order Squamata; family Crotaphytidae; genus Gambelia; species Gambelia wislizenii. Next base: position 346,531,914 of record JAUMIR010000001.1, read on the forward strand.
AGGAGATTTCCCGTAATTACTATGGGAAAATTACAGCGTAATATAACTCTGAGGACATTTTCGGACGGAGAAATACACCGCAAGAAGGGTCGTCCCTCTTGCGATGCTGCTGCATGGCAGGGGGGCATTTCGTACTGGAACAGAATCGGCAGGGGGACGGCATCATACAAAACGCCCCCCCTGCCACACAGCAGCGTCGCAAGAGGGACAACCCTTCTTGTGGTGTATTTCTCTGTCTGAAAAAGTCCTAAGTTAGATTGTTGTGATATCGTGACAAGTTAAAGTTAACTAACAAATAGTGCGACTATAATTGGTGAGTATTATTTATTTATTTTGTAATAATTATATGCGCTTTACAATTAATAATATTTTTTTTTATTTCATTAGTATTTATTTTAGTTTGTTTTTTACAAAAATATTTCAAAAAATTACAAAAAATATTAATTAAAAATACCTCCATAAAAATTTTATTTTTTCTACAGATAATAATGGCTCAACCAAAGAAAAAATGTAGACAATATAATATCGAATATTTGAAATATGGCTTTATTGAATCGCCTGTAAACAATACATTACCAACGTGCCTGATTTGCCAGAAAGTTTTATCAAAACAAAGCTATGAAGCCTTCCAGACTACAAGAACATTTGACTAAAATTCATGGTGATAAAAAAGATAAGGATTTATCTTATTTTCAAACACTAAAAGAAAAATTTATCAAACAACCGACATTGGCAAAACTCTTTTCAACCGTAACCACACAAGATGGCGATGGCTTGCTTGCTTCTTACAATATTTTGTTAATGATTGCCAAATCAGGAAAACCTCATACTATTGGTGAAGAACTAATTATACCGGCTATAAGTGAAGTAATACGTACTGTGCTACACAAGCCTGCATCTGATATTATTAAGAAAATTTCGTTGAGCAATAATACAGTCCAAAGAAGAATTGATGAAATGGCTCAAGATGTTGAAGATTCACTGTGTGGCTATTTAAAAACGTCTCGGTTTTCTATTCAACTTGATGAGTCAACTTTGTTAGGAAATGAAGCTTTACTTTTAGCATATGTGCGGTTCACAAAGGAAGAACAAATTTGCCAAGAATTATTATTTGCTAAATATTTGCAAACTGATACTAAAGGAGAATCAATATTTCATGCATTGGATGAGTTTTTTTAAAGAAAAAGAAATACCTTTGAGTAATATCTTATCAATAGCCACAGATGGTGCTCCAGCGATGGTAGGGCACTATAGGGGTTTTCTTGCATATTTAAAAAAGGAGGTGCCAAATGTATTCACAGTACACTGTATCATCCATCGTCAACATCTAGTTGCCAAAAATTTAAGTGCATGTCTACATAATTCATTACCAAATGTAATTAAAGCTATCAACACAATCAGAAGCAAATAATTGAATGACAGATTATTTAAACAGCTTTGCATTGAAAACGATGAAGAATTTAATCGTTTGCTGCTTTATACAGAAGTTCTTTGGTTGTCAAAGGGTGCATGTTTAGATAGGTTTTATAAGCTGTTTAACTCAGTGCTGGAGTTCTTGAAAGATAAAAATGATGCTTTACGATCCAATTAAATTCAATCCAAAAGTGACATCACTTACTTGACCGACTTGTTTCAAAAATTTAATGAAAGCAATCTTCAGCTTCAAGGTGATGAACTGAATTTAATAAAAACAAAATCTGTTATTTCTGCATTTGTGACAAACTTCTTCTATATAAACGAAATTTTGGACAAGGGGAATTCAGCCAGTTCCCAAATTTATCAGGAGCAGGAAAAAAAGATGAAGACATACTTTCTTATTGTGAGCACTTGGATGCTCTCCATTCAGATTTTAATCAACGATTTGATGATATTTTGAAAATGAACATACCTGATTGAATTTTGGATCCTTTTTCAACTGCAAACACAGAGGAATCTCCATAGTTACAAGAAGAACTGATGGAAGTAACTACAAATGATGAATTGAAATTTAAATTCAAAAGCGGCTACCAACAATTCTGGCTGCAAAAGGAGATCCCTACGGCTTATCCTGAAATATGGGCTGTAATTCAAAAGTTCTTAATTGCATTTCCTTCATCATATTTAGTGGAACGTGGATTCAGTGCAGTAACCAATTTATTAACAAAAAAAGAAACCGATTGCAAATAGTCAATCGCGGTGATTTAAGATTACTACTGACGAAAATAGAGCCGAGGATTACTAAATTGGTAGCAGCATACCAGGTTCATCCTTCTCATTAAGATGATTTTGAATGTTTTAACTTTTTTTGTATTACCTTTCTATTCTGAGTTCAATAAATAGTTACATAATTTCAAACTTCAATGTTTCTAATTTACACCTTTCTTTACTATATTTTACAAAAAAGGTAGAAACATTAATACATATATCCTTCTGTTTAATTGCTATTAAAATTTTTAAAAAATAATTTCCAGGGGGCGCTGAGTAATATTTTTTCTGCAAAGGGGGCGGTAAGCCAAATAAGTTTGGGAACCACTGATTTAGCTAATGGTCCATTGTCTGCTGGAAATCCCCCTGTCCCTGGGTGGAGTTCATTTGCATGTGTTGAGTTTTGATTTTACTGTTTTTCAGGACTGGTAGCCAGATTTTTTTTTACTTTTAGGGTTTCTTCTTTCCTGTTGAAGTTGTCCAGGTGTTTGTGGATTTCAATAGCTTCTCTGTGCATCCTGACATGATAGTTGTTGGCCTGGTCCAGACTTTTGGTGTTTTTAAATAACATTTTGTGTCCAGGTTGGTTAATTTTTTTTTAATTAGTATTTTTTATTCTGGTTACATCAATAACCTCACTGGAGACATTACACTGATATCATTTCTTATAGTACATGCAACCTTGTTGTTACATTTCTAAAAAAATGAAATGAGTCCAGGTTGGTTTATAACATGTTCTGCTACTGCTGATTTTTCTGGGTGGCCCAGTTTGCAGTGTCTCTCATGTTCCTTGATTCGTATTTGCACTCTGCGTTTAGTGGTCCCTATGTAAACTTGTCCACAGCTGGAAAAAAACCTGGAAAAAACCCATAGAAAACCTAGTAAACTAGTACCTTTCTCACTCTCTTTCTGCAAGCAGATGACGATGTTTTTATAGGTTTATTGTAAAAAAATTTTCTGAGCTGTGAGGCCGTGTTCTGGAAGAGTTTATTCCTGAAATTTCGCCTGCATCTGTGGCTGGCATCTTCAAAGAATGGCAACGTAGGGTGTGTGTGGGGTTTATATATATGAGTCCCTGTTGGAGAAGATATGTACCTTTGTGTATTTTGATGGCTAGTTTCAGTGGGAAGTTATGCAAGGAGGACTAGTGTCTATTTAGCTAATGGTCCATTATCTGCTGGGAATCCCCCTGTCCCTGGGTGGAGTTCATTTGCATGTGTTGAGTTTTGATTCTGGTGTTTTTCAGTATTGGTAGCCAAAGTACCATGCAAATGTGGACAAGTTCACATAGGGACCACTAAACGCAGTGTGCAAACACAAATCAAGGAACATTGGAGACACTGCAGACTGGGCCACCTAGAAAAATCAGCAGTAGCAGAACACGTGATAAACCAACCTGGACACAAAATGTAATTTGAAAACACCGAAATTCTGGACCAGGCCAACAGCTATCATGTCAGAATGCACAAGGAAGCTATTAAAATCCAAAAACACCTGGACAACTTCAACAGGAAAGAAGAAACCCTGAAAGTAAACAAAATTTGGCTATCAGTCCTGAAAAACACCAAAATCAAAACTCAACACATGCAAATGAACTCCACCCTGGGACAGGAGGATTCCCAGCAGACAATGGACCATTAGCTAAATAGACACCAATCCTCCTTGCATATCTTCCCCCAGGAACTAGCCATCCAAACACACGAAGGTACATATCTTCTCCAACAGGGATGCACTGTAAATAAACTGCCCACACTCCCTATGCTACCATTCTCTGAAGAGGCCAGCCACAAATGCAGGCGAAACATCAGAAATAAACTCATCCAGAACACAGCCTCACAGACTGGGGAAAAAACCACGAAAAACCTATGGATGCCAGCCGTGAAAGCCTTCGACTTCACGAAGATGTTTTTGTTTCCACAGGCCTTTGAGGGCTAACTGCTCAGGCGGAATGGGCCTTGTATAATGTGCTGGATGGTCTATTTGTTGTTCTCTTTTCAATTGTTTATGATTTTACCTGGTTAATTTTTGACAATTTCATTACATTTTAAATTTTATATGCTGAGAATATTTAGCTAAGCTTTTTAAATTGCTGTAAGCTGCTTTGAGACCCAAACTGGGAATATAAATGAATGAATGAATAATCATAATCATAATAATAGCAGTATTTTTTTTTTTTGTGGCACAAAAGTGAACAAAACGAAAACAAACCTGGCACAATAAACATAGTTTCCAGCTTCACAGCACTGTGTATCTTGTGTGGTAACAATGCCAATTAAAGCCATGTCAATTCCAGGCTGCAATCCAACAACATATGGAAAAGTCAAATGGGGTGTTGGTGATGTCTGAATACTTCTGCAAAGCACTATACCTGGAGCTCCTTTGAAAAGGTACCAAAACTGCAGGTAGTTCAAAATACAGCTACTAGGCTACTGACCCTAGTTGACAGAAAAAACTTGATACCTTTACTGAATACAAGTCTGCTCCTGAGCACAATTTAACATGCTGGCTCTAACCTTCACAGGTGTTCATAATTTGGGATCCAATAGTTCAACTTATTTTTTAAAAAATATTTTAGTATTTATACCCCCGTTCTTCAGCCACAAAGGTTCTCAGAGCAGCTTACAAATTGTTAAGTAATAGCAATTTACACATCTACACCACATTAAGTGGTTTCCAATGTGTGTTAGCTAAGTTCATCCTACTCAAACCCATCCACATGACAAGTCATCCTTGGAAGCAATACCCTATGTGCCCTCAGAAGTTGGAAACCTGGCAATGGTGAAAAAGGTCTTTCAGGTGTGGCACCCTGCCTATAGAATGCTCTTAGGAAGGATCACCTGGCATCAGCTCTCAGATTGTTTTTAAGCCAAGCAAATATGGTTTGTACTCTTCTAGACATTTTTCATTGGTGCTATTATGCTGCCCTGACTTGATGTGCTTACTATTCTGCAGTTTTTCATTGCTTATACGTGCTTTTATTATTTAGTTCTATGTTATTCATGATTGCTCTGGAAATACATATTTTAAAGAATTTAAAAGGTGGGGCACTCATCTTATAAATCAATAAATAATTTAGCCACGTTCTATTAATAATCCTGCCAATTATTGCTAAGAGGATTATTTCCTATGATGAAAGAAAAGGAAGACAAGAACTTTGATCTTGTTGTATCACTGATGTTCTTTCAACTCAGTTTTACTCTGATTCACCCACTTAATATATAAAGGAGGAGTTTTCAGGGATTGCTGATGAAGGATAAATAATTGTCTTCAACGGGCAGAACTTACTCATTCTTCAGTACTTGTTAACCACAAGTGAAAAGTACCCAGAGTCGGCTAAGACAAGATTAAGGCTCATGGGCTTAGAAATATTAGGTAGTAAGATGACATTAACTGAACATTATTAGTTATATTTATATCACCCATCTTCCAGGGTTCAAGACAGTGTATGTGGCTTTCTTTTTCACTACTTCATCCTCACGACATGACTGTGAGGTAGGTAGGCTGAGAAAGAGTGCTTTCAGTAATCAGTGAATTCCATGATTCAATGAAGATTAGAACCTGGATCTTCCGATTCCCACTCCAGCTCTCTAACTACTACACCCTTGAAGGGCCTCTAACTCAGTTCTAATGCAGTTCTAATTGAAAGCAATGAAAAAAGTTAGTTATGGCTTAGCTTAACTGTTCATTTCAATGAGGACTAAGTGAAGAATTGGAACATTTTGCAGTTGGTGCCTCTGGATGTATGGACAACATCCTTAGACCATATGCCACCAGCGCTCCCAGCTATGTGAAGGATACTACTCACTTTCTGCAGAAATTAAGTCCATCAACAACCTTCCAGAGAATACCACCTTAACCACCATGGATACAGACTCCCTATACAGGTTTCCCTCCACATTCACAGATTTGGCATTCACAGTTTTAAGTATTCATGGCTTGAAAATATTCTTTAAAAAATAATAATCCAAAAAGCAAACCTCGATTTTGCCATCTTATATAAGGGACACCATTTTGCTATGCCATTGCATATAATGGGACTTGAGCATTCACGGATTTGGGTATTCACGGGGGGTCCTGGAACCAAACACCAGCGAATGTGAAGGGACAATTGTATACCAACATCTCACACAAGGATGAACTACAAGCAGTCAGGAACATCATTCCAGATGAGACCACAGCGGACCTAGCCACCAAGGTCTGCCACCCTGTTCTCACATACAACTACTTCACTTTTGGTAATAACGTACACCTTCAGATTAACAGTACTGCCATGGGCACACACATGGCACCACAATATTCCAACATCTTCATGCCTCATTTGGAACGTTTCCTTAAGTCCTGCACCCAGGAACCTCTCCTCTACCTGAGGTACATTGATAATAACTTCATAATTTGGATTCATGGAGTGGACTCACTTAAAACAATCCACCAGAATTTCAACAGCTTCCACTCTACCATCAATCTCAGCCTGGAACTATTAACAGAACAAGTCCACTTTCTGGATACCACCATACACCTACACAACAGACATCTGAGCACCACGCTATATCACAAACCCACTAACCACTACACATACTTACATGCCTCCAGTTTCCACCCTGAATACACTACCAAATCCATAGTTTACAGCCAAGCACTCCAATACAATTGCATCTGCTCAGACCCACAAAACAGGGACACCAAACTCAGGAAATTCCAACAAGCATTCCTCAAGCTACAATACCCACCATATGAAGTAAAAAACCAAAGCAACCAAGCAAAACTTGTACCCAGGATTAATCTATTACAGAACAGACTGAATATAAGAAATGACATTACCCCATTCACTAGTTGTCACATACAGTTCTCAGTTGAGACCACTCAGACGTATCATCACTGAACTACAACCTATTTTGGACAACAATGCTGCCCTCTCAAAGACTCTTGGTGGCAGGCCTTTACTTGCCTACAGACAGCCTCCCAATCTCAGTTACTAATTTACAGGAGGACACATAACACAGATGGGGAGAAAAATACAAGACCTTGCCACAAACCCAAGTCTGCCCACACATCTACTCTGGAAATGTCATCACAGGGCCTAATCACATCACCCACAACGTTAGAAGTACTCTTTCACTGGTTCATCCTCTAATGTGATATATGCCATCCTCTACTAACAACGCCATTCAGCACTCTACACAGGGCAAACAGGACAGTCTCTGCACCAGAGCATAAATGGACATAAATCAGACATCAGAAATGGGAATACACAAAAACCAGTTGCAGAACACTAGACTCTTCCTGGGCATTTCATCTCTGACCTCAGGACAGCTGTCCTTGAACCAAAAGACTGCAAAGAAGGAAAGTTTCAAAAGAGAAACAGCTGAACAAATTCCAGTCCATCAACAGTGAGCTGAACAGGTTTCCTGGCACACTGTGCATATTATAACATCAGTTAACACCCCGCCTCATGAGGGTGTTCTTGGTCAGTTTATCACATCTCCTTTCTGCTTTCCAGCCAGCATCACATGCCATTCCAAAACTCCCTCCCTTCATATGGTCATTCACCTACCCTGGCCTTAGGCAACATTTTTTCTCCTGCCTTTGTCCCTCAATGACCTTCATTACAACTGAACTTGTCACCTCATCACCATACCCACAACTTTTTCATTTTAATGGCTATTCCTATAGACAGATTATATGGTCTGTTTCTAGGCACTAGTTCACTCCACGAATCTGAGGAATATGCTCCAACTTCTTTCTCTCAGTCTCAAAGATGGAACAAAATCCCTTTGCAGTATTAATATTCCAGGCAAATGTGGCTATGTCTTTGAATTCTAAGTAAAGCTATATTAGACTGCAGTGCTATGCACATTTTCCTGTGAAAAAGCCTGAACGAATTATAGCACTGTGCTGTTAGCAGAATCGGACCTACCATGAAGCCAAGTAAAGCAGAAGATAGTGAGGCGGCAGCAACAGCCCTTCTGCCACTGCTTCTGAATCCCTACAACATGGATAGGAGCAGGCTAGTAATTTTTCACGGATAACTGCAGACAAAGAAGGAGGGACACAAAGTGTCCATAATCCATAGGATATAATCAATACCTTATAGTGAATATTAATCTCTGGCTACGTTTCAGTTCTTTGGGTTTTCGTTGCCCCTATGTTTGGCCTTATGGGAAGAGAAGGAAGGTGGCATAACATTGTGGATAAAATTTGCTCCACCTGCTAATCTTAAATAAAACATTCCTTTAAGGCTATTTTTGCAATTTCAAAGGTACTATGCCCTTTGACTTGGGGGAGTGGGGTGGCATTTGCTGCTTAGCCCTGAAGCAGCAAAATATCTTAGACTGGACTCCACCCACTGATGGTTGGTTGATAAATGTGACCTTTATTTTTCTCTCTCTCTCAAGGTTTCTGCCTCCTTCAGCATTTTTGCTATCATGGATAAGAATCTTATCATTGTAACTATGAGCCTTGGAAAAGCAGCTTTTTACAAAAAATTAAAAAGTGGGAATTAAGTGAAAACAAATAGATCTTTTAAAGCTATTTCAGCAGCCTGACAGAAATACAAATTAGCCTGTCTGGGCTCCCATTCTTTAAAACTTCTTTCTGTAAACGTAACACAACTTTCAATAATCCCAAGCACTATGCAAAATACAGAATGTGGGAGTTAAAACTCTCAAGTAATAATGCCAAAGAGTAAAATTATAGATGTAGGCTTTCACAGTGTGGTTGCTTGTATGTTTCAGTATGCAGAGACAAAAGCAGCGTCCCTTGGTGTATTACAAGAGACAATGTTGTGACAGCTGTGATATTAGAAAAAGGCACAATGCACAGTCATGATCATCTCAAACAGGAGGCTGCTTTGAAACCAATTTTTCACTTAAAGAAGCCATATTAACAACATGCATCAACAAACCCAAGTTGCTCAGTGCATCCATAACAAGAAATTAAAAGAATTCTGAGGAATCATTAGGTGGCTGAAAGTTTACAGGGCCTAGGCTTGCAAGGTGGCTGTACACTGAAGAAAACAACTTAAGCTTTTTTTTTACTTGGTCTCAAGAAATGTGTTGCAAAGAACAGAACCTCAAATACCAAAGTACAGAGACTTAACAACACAGAGATCAAGGTCTGCCTGAGTAACATGTACTTGTTCTGATAACTTTGCATTCTGCTTAGCGCAAACCTACCATAATAGTCCAACCCCAACCATATGTGTTAAAACGTAGACTACAAAAATATAAACTGAATGTACATTCAAATACACTATACTGTCAGGGAAAATAGATATTGTAATTAGAAGTTTGTCTCCCCCCTTTGGGTAATTTTATTCACCAAGGCACTGAAGACGCCAGCTTGTCTACTAGAACTCATAAATCTGTCTCTTGTTGTTATTTTGTCCTTCAGAGTTGGAAAAGCAAGAGGAAACTAAAGGCCTTTAGGTTTCTTGTTACTTCTCAGAAGGGTTGAATGTTTTGGAAAAGCATTTAACTGGGAGGGGATTTTAGAGCTTGTGTGTGCCTTCTGCATTTTGGGGGCTCCTTTTCTTTCTCTTAGCTCCTGAGGAACTTTGGAGCATACAGAAGCATAGATGAATGTCTTCTGCTGTCTGTTTTATTTTCATTTGTCTGTTAATAAAGCCATAAAGGAGATTTGATATGGCCTTTTCTTTTGCACCAGAGGTGTACATGGTTTTGCTCAAAAGCCCACGCTATTTTGCTGCATGCATCTCTGCTCAGATGGGCAGAGAGTGAACGCACTCTGCATATTTTATGACATATACATGTTTAGGTTTGTAGGCTGTCTCCTTTGTGATGGAGATGACCATCTTCCAAATACAGCTTCTCTGCAGTTGCATGAGACTCCTATGTTGCATAAAGACATGTACAAGAAGACAAAGAACTACTACCTGCCCAGATTTCCTCCATCAATGAGATACAAATTCAGATATCATCTCAATAGGTGATAAATTAAACAACATTCCCTACCTGGCTCTTAGGCTGGGGATTGTATAACAAGCTGTCCCAACACCTGGGCCAAGGCATGGAAATTTTCCTGTGGGTTAAACTCGGCATTACTTAAATAGTGTAGCAAGCACCTTTATCCTTGAATTACACCTTGGTGGCAATGACAAGCAATAGGGGGATCTGCATAAGGACTATAGTGACTTGAGTGAGCATGTAAGGGAGATTTATGGCTACCCACCCCACCCCCACCATGATTCTGATCCCCACATACATATGCATGGCTAGGCAGCTTTGAAAAAAGGTTCTACTAGACACCACAATGCTCTCACTGGAATAATCGGATCTTCATTCTCAAGATCCCTGATGTTTTTCAGCATGCAGATGGCAGTCCAGTCAGGCTGCAGTTGTGTGAATATAGCTGTTAACAGCAAAGAGCTAAAATGTGTTGGCAAGAAGCCTGAGGAGAGCACTACAGCTGCAAGCCCAAGTTCACCAGTTTTTCCCTTTGAGGAATAGTGGTCATTGATGTTTATTCATTAAACACTGACACCCATCTCTCTCTGCTACTGAAGAGACATGTCTGTTCCTAGTCTTTAGTTCCTTAAAAAGGTAGGACTCAACACAATGCAGTATGTCTGTCACAACCAGAGGCATTGAGGGGAATGCCAAGGCAACATGGCTGAATGGTACAGGAAGCTTTCACTGTACATTCATTGCAAAACCTGTGAAATGAGTGAGGAGGTATTCAGCAGGGGTTGATCAAGTCCTTCCTCTTCCATTACTTATCACCTCCCTTTTCTTCCATATACCAAACCTAATCTCTCCCCTTTGAGGACATATGACTCTACTTTGCACTAACTTCCAAATCTGAGCTGCTTGCAATTTTGGACATGATACTCAGAATGCCTATAATAACTGAGTGCTGAAAAGTAACTGACAGACAAGAGCTGGTAAGGCGCATTAGCTAAAGGAATGAGCTAGATACCATGAAGACCTTGGTTTGACTCTCACCTCTGCCATGAACTCACTAGGTGCCCCTAGGCAAGCCTCTCTCTCCCATTCTTCCCCCTGCCTATATTCTTCTATCTGCGATATGTAATATGAAGATATGAATATTGAGTTATCGTACACGATGTTAAATAAGGATTAAGTTACAGGCTCTGAATAACTGTGCTACACAAATGTTAATTATTACTTTGAAGGATTGGTGTATTGGATTGAGCCTTTGACTACAAGTCTGGAGACCAGGGTTCAAATCCCTGCTCACCCATGGAAACCCACTGGGTGACCCTGGGCAAGTCACACTCTCTCAGCCTCAGAGGAAAGTAAAGGCAACCCCCCTCTGAACAAATCTTGCCAAGAAACCCCTGTGGTATGTTCACCTTAGGGTTGCCATAAGTCAGAAATTACTTGAAGGCACAAAGCAACCACAATTTATCAGCACATACAGAATGAGAAGGAATAATAAAGAACAGATATAAAATTCGACTTCACACAGATATAGAATTCCTGATGTTATTCATCTTCATGATTTTTATTAAATTTAAAGGTAGCTAGTAGCTCTGGGCTACAGAGACCTCTTCTTTTTTAAGTAGTCAGTTTTACTTAGCTAACACACATTGGAAACTGCTTAATGCAGTGCAGATGTGTAAATTGCTATTGCTTAAAACAATTTGTAAGCCGCTCTGATAGCCTTTGTGGCTGAAGAGTGGGGTATAAATACCTAATTAAAAATGAATTTAAAATATTAAAATTAGCAATCAAAATAGTGCTGAAACGTTCACATGATTACCACTCAAAAAAAAAATCACGTCTTTCTAAAATGGGTATCATCCATCTTCCACAGACATGTGCCAGTAGAAGCCAGAGTCCTGAGTTTCTCACGTTTTCTAACCTTATGCTTCTGGGACTATCAGGAGTGTACAACTGATGAACAAAATGTCTCCTTCAAAGGTATCGAGATAGAATTAGGATATGTACTCCTGGGTGACAGTGAGATTTCTTGAGCTTTCTATAAATCTCAGGAATAGTCTCTCCTCACGATCCCCTCATCCCATCCCCTGCCTGCCTGCCTGCGCAACTGAGAAAATATACATACACATGGACTGTCCCTCCTCACGATCTGCTTGTCCCATCCCCTTCCTGCCAACCCGCATGAGTAAGCAAGCAAATGCACAAACTACCCTCCTTTCTTGTGATTCCCTTGTCCCATCCCTACCCCCTCCTGAGTAAGTGCACTAGTGAGGGCACTTACTCAGCCCAGCCACCTTGCTAGTTTGATTTTCTCCCAGTGATACCAATGTTGTCAAAGTCATAAAAATGGCATAGGGCAGCAGCAGAGATGGGGCAAATAATCTGTGAATAAGCAAATCTGTAAAAGGGAAATCTCCAAATGTGGAGGGAGGACTGTATAATTTTGCCTTTAAGTTTACAAATTCAATTCTAAGAAAACATTTTAAGATTCCTGTTGGGGATAGATCCAAGGAGCCCTGTGCTGAGCCCCAAAGTTTTAACCCTCGACTTATACATGGGTCATATCAAAATCCATAATTTTGGCCCCCAAACCTACCCTTGACTTATACATGAAGTCAACTTATACATGAGTATATACAGTAACCCAAGTAATTCCTTTCTAGTCATAATGATACAGGTGAAATGGCAGCAGAAAAGAAATATAACCACGGCATTAATCAAGTGGCCTCATATTTAGAGTTGGGGAGATCCTCCATTCAAGTAAATTTAGGCTATCCAAGCGAGTGTGAGATCCACTCTCAATCTTCAAATGTGCAGCATGAATTCTGGAAAATGTAATCCAAACAGATTTGTAGGTGTTTTGTGAATGTTTGTGTTCACTGAAGAGGGCTTGAGCAAAGAAAGAAAAATGTTCATTTAACCTTAGTTATTTTTCTCATAGGTAGAGTTACCTGTTCATTGTGGCAGGACCAGCTCCTACTCTGAAGGGTCCCTCATTAGAGTGCCCTTTAGGGGATGCCTCTTTACATTACCAGGCCTCCAGTGGCCTGAATGGCAGCAGTTGCTCTAATACGAGATCTCATTTTGGTTTCCCAAGGTGTCCCAGAACAACACTGTAACAGAGGCAATGCAGGAAATGTAAAGGGCTGATTGGACAGCCAAGGATTAATGTTGGCAGTGAGCCTTGCTGGGCACTAGGACCACAATTACTGAAGGATGCTAGCTGCTGACCAGGGGGTGGGGTGGGGAACATAGCTGCAATATTATGAAGTAGTCAAGCCCTGGGAGGAGGGAGAAAGAGTAATGTATGTAGAAAAATGACACACAGTCTGCTGAAAAAAGAAAGCCCTATCAGGAGAGAGAGAGGAGGGTGTGTGTTTGACACTGGCTGGAATTTAAAGAAATAGCCATGCACAGTATTAAGAAACCTCATGATAAGGAAGGTCCCTGTTTGTGGTACTTATTTGTATTGCATTAGAGGGTGGAACAGAGAGCTAATCAGGACAGAACATATGTAACTATCAGGTCCCCAGGAGGTGCTGTGCCAAAAAACCATTGGCACATGCCCAACCTTTTGCTGCTATCAGAAACTCAGTTCTGTATGTGAAGTCTCCAGTTAATACCCATTAGTGTGTGCCAGACAATAATCTAGCCCTGGTTTTGGCCACAGGGTACAAATGAGGGTATCCTAGAAGAAGTCTGAGGGTACATTTGGGGGCCAAAATTATGGATTTTTATATGACCTATGGATAGATAAGTTGAGGGTAAAACTTTGGGGCTCAGCATAAGGCTCCTTGGATCCATTCTGCAAATAGGCGAAAGTGCCAGCGCTGCCTCAAGGGGTCCAGCCACCCCTGGCTAGCAGTGCTGCCATTTTCCTATCCAGGCATTCAAAGGCCTTTTGCCACTCTATTCAGAGGAGGGGATGGTTCCTTTTTTGATAAAAGTTGATACTAGAGGATTGTTTAAATACATTCAGTAGGCAATCCAAGGATGCTAAAATTAATTACTCTAGAGTGTGTCTCACACAGATGGTAGGACATCTTGCCTTTAGAATTATAAACGGAGATCCTACGTTTGAGCTTCATGGGGAGCATACCTATATATCACACCACAGGAGTAGTCTCATACATTATATCCTAGTGCTGAACTCCATTTACAACCATAAACGTCTGCAGGATCCTCTGAAGCTTCCACCATTCAGAGCTGGAAGCATGCATGTGTGATACCACTGAATTCAATGGGAGATATGCAAGCACATCTGAAACTCTCTCAATGAAGTCAGTCCAGCCTAAAAGTGCAACCTGTATGCCTCCAAGCTCTATCCAGCCAGAAACCTCCTTTTCCTAGTCACAAGGAATAGCAGATGTGTGGAAGAAAGTACTGATCAACACAATTTGCAACTCCATCTTTATAACTTGATTGGTACAGGAGTCCAAGGTCTCTAGAAGGTTGATTTCCTTTTGTTATCCTATAATATGGTGATTACAATAGGGAAAAAGAGAGAGTATTTCCATTTAAGAGGCTATTCTACAGCTCAGTGGAGTCAGTGAGAATTTATATAGTCTTCAGCTAGCAACTGCATCAGATCTTAACTGTGCTGCTAAGATCTTACTTCACACAAAATAACAATTCATTTTTATGGTTGACAATTTCTTTCACAGTCTTTAGAAACTATTTCACTGCAGTTGCCATCAATATTGTATACTCAGATTATATTCTCAGTGATTTAAATCTATAATGTAAGCTCCAAACAAGAAAAAAAAGTCCATACTGTCCTGATGGAAGTGTTTCCTGAATACTAAACATCCAGTATTGTGAATCCAGTTATGCTTTGCATTTCAGTTACCATATAACAGGTGAGGGGGGCAGTTTTTGTCCTACACCACTGACTGCACCTGCTGATTATTGGTTGAAAATCGACAAGAAATCAGTCCCAGAAGTCACTGGAAGTCTATTTCTGGTTTTTGTTTCTGTTTCTGTTTTTTTTTTTTTTTGAGGGGGGGGGCTTGGCCTCAAACCAGAGTTTGAATCATTTAAAAAGTGCTCAGAATAAGCGTCCTTTCCAACCCGCTTCTAACCGTAAGCCATGGTATACTTCAGAGCTTAGGAAAATGAGCAGGTTGGACAATGACTAGAGCGCAACTGGCGGAAAACTCGACTCTTACCGACAAGACTCGACATAGGAACTTTCTTCGGTCCTATCGAGAGGCAATATGTGCAGCGCAGAGATCCTTCTCCTCTGCACGTATTGCGTCTGCAGAGTCCCATCCAGCAGAGCTGTTTAGGGGTAAGAGAGATGATGCAGGTTATACCTGCGCAGAACCCACTGCTTAACCCAACAATGGCCTGCTGTGACGCATTTAACAACTACTTTGCAGATAAAATCTCTCGGATAAGAGCCGACTTAGATGCCAGTATTTTGACAGAAACAATTGACGAGGTGTCCAAACTCCGTTGATGTAAGTTTACTGGATCAATTTCAATCTGTGAGTACCGAGGACGTGGACAAGCTACTTGGAAGAGTGAGGAAGACGACCTGCCCTCTTGATCCTTGCCCTTCATGGCTGGCCATCCGGGGGGGGGGTGCCTTGATGGTGTTCCTTAAGGACATCATCAATGCATCCCTCAGGGAAGGGTGTGTTCCATCCTGTTTAAAGGAAGCGGCGGTTAGGCCGCTCCTGAAAAAACCTTCCCTAGACCCCCGGGACATGAACAACTATAGGCCGGTTTCTATGTTACCATTTTTGAGCAAAGTGATCGAGCAACTCCAAATGGTCTTGGATGAAACTGATTATCTAGACCCATTTCGAACTGGCTTCAGGACCAGATTTGAAGTTGAGACTGCCATAGTTGACTTGACCAACGGACGACCTGCGTCTAAGCATCGATAGGGGTAATGTGTCCCTGTTGGTGCTTCTGGACCTCTCAGCGGCTTTCAATACGATAGATCATGGCATTCTCCTGGATCGCCTAAGTGGGTTAGGAATCGGAGGCACTGTGCTCCAGTGGTTCCAGTCCTTCCTCTCGGGCAGGTCCCAGAGGGTGCGGCTCGGGGACAGCTGCTCCAGCAGAAAGGAGCTTACTTGTGGTGTTCCGCAGGGCACCATCCTGTCCCCGATGCTGTTTAACATCTATATGAAGCCGCTGGGTGAGATTATTCGGAGTTATGGGGCTGGGTGTTATCAGTACGCTGATGACACCCAGATCTATTACTCCTTGTCCCAATCATCGGCCTCGAATTCCAATGGCATCTCTCCTCTTAATGACTGTCTTAAAGCAGTAATGGGCTGGATGAGGAAAAACAGATTGAGATTAAATCCGGACAAAACGGAGGTGCTCACAGTAGCAGCCCCGAAACCAGGAGTTGGGTTGCAACCTCCAGTCCTGAACAGGGTCACACTCTCCATTAAGGACTGTGTTTGCAGTCTGGGGGTGCTCCTTGATTCATCGCTTCAGATGATGAGTCAAGTGAATGCGACGGTCAGGAGCGCTTGTTATCAGCTTCTGCTGATACGCCAGCTGCGCCCTTTCCTGGAAGTAAGGGACCTCGAGACTGTGGTGCACACGTTGGTAACCTCTCGTCTAGATTTCTGCAATGTGCTCTACATGGGGCTACCCTCATGCTTGGTCCAGAAACTTCAGTTGGTACAAAATATGGCAGCCAGAGTGGTCTCGGGAACAT
The DNA here is from genome assembly GCA_030847615.1 of Gambelia wislizenii. NCBI lineage: Eukaryota > Metazoa > Chordata > Lepidosauria > Squamata > Crotaphytidae > Gambelia > Gambelia wislizenii. Next base: position 346,548,705 of record JAUMIR010000001.1, read on the forward strand.
CTCGGAGAGACCATATAACTCCAGTATTGAAATCTCTCCACTGGCTGCCTATCAGTTTCTGGGCCCAGTATAAGGTGTTGGTTATTACCTTTAAAGCCCTAAATGGCTTGGGTCCAACTTATCTCCGGAACCACCTCCTCCCATACAATCCTCTCCGCGCACTCCAGTCCTCTGGGAAGAATTTGCTTCAGCCACAAAAATCTAGGCTGTCTGCAACCTCCCAGAGGGCCTTTTTGGTAATCGCCCCCAATTTATGGAATGGCCTGCCGAACAAGATCCATCAGCTGACGAGCTTGAGTAGCTTTAAAAAAGCACTAAAGACAGATCTCTTTCAGCAGGCCTTTCCTGGTTAGATCCCAGCCTCAGGAGCTGCGTCTCCTGGCTTTTTAAAATCATGTATATATTTGTTTGTAATGTGTTTTTAGTTAGATGGTTTTAATTTTATAGTGTTTAATGTCTTTTTATGGGGAAGGGTGGGGGTGGGTGGTGTTTTTAGTCATTATTATAATGTTTTTATTGTTGGAAGCCACCCTGATTGTTTTTAGCAGAGGGGCGGGGTATAAATAAATTTTATTATTGTTATATTATTAATAATAATAATAAAAGCTACCCGGCACTGTGTTTGGGGGTTCTTGGTAGATTTCTTCAATTCTCCTCTATTAAAATTTGGAGAGCCTGTGGGCTTCAGGGAGCTTAGAACATAAAAAAGGAGTTGTGACTGTGTGCAGCCCACACTTTCTCACCCCTGCAGTAAAGAGAAAGTCAAAAGGTAGGATCTCATGTCTGGCAGATCCAAGTTCAAGTTCCAAAAGAGCTCTGAAACTGACTGGCAACTTTGAACCAGTCTTTTTCTTTCAGTTTGATTTATTTCAAAGAGCTATGGGGAGAATAATATGGGGAAGAGGAAAACCATGCCTTAAGCTCATAAGAGAAAAAGTGGGATATAAACGTAATAAATAATAAAGAGAAATTCTTAAGTACTCCAATATGATCACTACTGACACAGTTACAACCAGCTGGAATAGTGGTTTATGACAAGTATCATTGTAACACAAAGGAAACTTTAACAATACCAACCCTTTTTAATCTCATTATTCTATATACTGGGTATGGTTATTTGATATTTTGTTTACTGGATATACTTTCTTGATCTGCTGTCATTTGCTTTATAATTCTTAGTAAAGACAAACAAGCAACAACCAAAGAAACACCTTTTTTTCATGAAGCCTTTGGTCCAGCCTCTAGTTTCCAGAGCTAGGTAACCTATAACTAAACCTAAGCATATAAATGAAACAACTGAATATTCTTTCCTTCATTATCCCTGCCTACACATTTGTCTTCTTCTGTTCCTTTCTGGGTTAAATGTTGAGCTGTAAGCTCTCTGGGCAGGGACCTGTGAAACGCCGTGAACACTGATGGTGTGCATACATAAATAACCAAATGAAATTACATCTCAACAAACTTTCAAAAGCCTTCATTTCAGACACCACACCAAACAGAACCTGAGGAAAAGACTGGTGTGGCACTCAATACACAAATATTTCTCACCCACACAAGAGTGTACAAGTGATACTCCAGATGTTTATAGAGATTAGGGAAATTATAGGCTGCATTGGGTCTTAGAGCCAAAGACTGGTGTCCAAAGAACCATGGAACTAGTTCTGTGAACCCAAAAGGGGTTTCAAAGTGCTTTTAAAAGCTAGTAAGCTTCAAACAAATTGTAACATGACATGAGGTAGAGCTACTCTAAGAGGATGAGAAATATAATGACATCTACTAGGTAAATGCAAGTCACTGAGCACACAGTGATCACAAAAACAGGCCTTCATGATACAGCTAATGCTGAGGTTCTTTAAAAGAGAAAGTACCGTAAGCAAAGAGACATCTAAACTGTAAGCAGTGCAGGGAAGAGCAAAATCAGTACAGTTGTCCCTCCACATTCGCGAACTTGACATTCGCGGTTTCGGTTATTCGCGGTTTTGGGAGGGCCCCCCCGGGCCCCCCCAAAACCGCGACACGGGGCCTCCAGAGGCCCCATGAAAGACCTGGGGAGGGGTGGGGAGGCCTTCGCGGGACGCCCGGAGGCCCTCCGGAGGCCCCGCGAAGGCCTGGGGAGGGAAGGGGAGGCCTTCGCGGGACCCCCGGAGGCCCTCCGGAGGCCCCGCGAAGGCCTGGGGAGCGGTGCGAAGGCCTTCGCGGGACCCCCGGAGGCCCTCCGGAGGCCCCGCGAAGGCCTGGGGAGCGGTGCGAAGGCCTTCGCGGGACCCCCGGAGACCCTCCGGAGGCCCCGCGAAGGCCTGGGGAGGGGTGGGGAGGCCTTCGCGGGACCCCCGGAGGCCATCCGGAGGCCCCGCGAAGGCCTGGGGAGCGGTGCGAAGGCCTTCGCGGGACCCCCGGAGGCCCCCCGGAGGCCCTCCGGAGGCCCCGCGAAGGCCTGGGGAGGGGTGGGGAGGCCTTCGCGGGACCCCCGGAGGCCCCGCGAAGGCCTGGGGAGGGATGGGGAGGCCTTTGCGGGACCCCCGGAGGCCCTCCGGAGGCCCCGCGAAGGCCTGGGGAGCGGTGCGAAGGCCTTTGCGGGACCCCCGGAGGCCCTCCGGAGGCCCCGCGAAGGCCTGGGGAGGGAGGGAGGGAGGGCCGGGGAGACCTCCGTGGGGCCTAGGAAGGCCCCGCGAAGGCCTGGGGAGGGAGGGAGGGAGGGCCGGGGAGGCCTCCGCGGGGCCTAGCAAGGCCCCGCGAAGGCCTGGGGAGGGAGGGGGAGGGGTGTTTGTTATTCGCGGATTTTTCACATTCGCGGGGGTCCGCGGAACGGAACCCCCGCGAATGTGAAGGGACGACTGTATTTGCTAAACAAAGGGGAACACCCCGCTCCCACCTCGTTTTGTTCAAACAGAGCAAAAATAGGGGGCTAAATAAAAAGATTCTTGCAGGCAAGAGAAGTAAACCCTAGACACACTCCATAAATATTAATTAACAATGCCTATTTCACATATCAGCAGCAGCAACAAACAAGCATAAGCCACTTACTTCAGCAAATGTTGTGCAACAGAATGGTGAGCTGAGAGGCGGCCATCATACATCTCAGTGGATGCCCATTGCATTATGGCCTGGTGCATTCGGTACTGCACAGTGAGCATTTTGACAACGTGGTCGCCATATTTCTCAATCAACCTTTCCATTAAGCTGAGGGAAAGGCCCTTTGTGGCAGCCCTGTACCAAGAAATTAATAAACAGAGCAATTTAAAGAAGGATGAACAACGAAAGCCATTAAGAAGGTTACTGAGTGGGCCCATCATCAACTTCAACTTTGCTGCAAACGTGTGGGATTCAGAGAAAGTGACATAGCTGTTATTATACAAAGAGTGGTGGTGATCCAGTAAGTGAACACCAGGGCACAGCTGGCACTTTCCAGAAGCCTACTTGCCCTCACAGTTCTTTGGCTCTGTAACTGGCAAAGGGAAGCAGCTGTATATATATTTCCCTGGGTCTCAGACAATTTGATCCAAAATGCCATGTATGGCATCAGGGTGGAAATTATGTGTAATCAGATGTCGTTGGACTGCTTCTCCCAACTTTCCTCACCACTGGCCATTTTGACTACAGCTGCTGGGACTTGCAGTCCAGCACCTGCACTAGGCAATGCTCCTGCCTCCCATGTTTACAGCATCTTTCAGTTCTAATACCAAGGGACAGAAGCAAAGCAAACTTTTTTTAATTTTTAAAAATACTGTATATTTTATTATTTATAACAGAAGGTAACAAGTGCAGACATCTGTGAGCTCATAAATAGTTTTGTCAATGTGATACATTAATCTTGCTATTTCAATCCATATTTTAATAACAGTGGGCCCCTTTCCCATTGTCGGGGGTTCAATTCTGACACACGCCCCAGCAGATGGGAAAAACTGCAGACACTCAAGCCTCATATTAATCAATGGCTTTGAGTCCCAAATCGGGAAAAAAGTGGGATAGAAATAAAGATAATAATAATAATAATAATAATAATAATGGTGGCATGCACATGAGGCCACATGCTAATGCACCTGTGTGCATGCACTGCCATTGAATAATATGGGGTGTGGCTATCCGCAGATGTCCCAATCCATGGATGGCTAGCCCGCCAATAAGGTGAGCCCCCTGTACCAATAATAATGATGTGTTTTCTTCAGTGTTTAAGAGTCCGAATATGCCATCCACTGCCCCACCTGAGAATTCAAGCTGCGTCCAACAGTCCTTCCCAAAATTACCAACATGGTCTGCAAGGGCCTACACTTCCAGAACCAGATCTCATGAATGCAGTAAATGGTCTCCATGTTTCAATAAATGTGTCCTCTTTATGCCTTATTATTTTCAGTCAATTTTTCATTAAAAGCCAAGTCCCATATTTTCCTAAACCACATAAACATACAGTATCCTCTCTTCAGAGTTCCAATGTTTAGTTACCGTTAGTCTAAGCAATGCAAATGGTTTATCAGGTTGTTACCTTAAGTTGTAAAACTTTTAAATGGGGATTCTGCTACTTCTGTTTTGTACAGTGCCAACTACAGGGGTGATAATACACATGTTAATTAAGTTGAAGCAGTGACCTGAAAGTGCTTCATGAAGTTCTGTTTTCCACAACTGACATGACATGAGAATGGTGTTGATAGTCTGAAAGAAGAAACCATGGCAGTCTGTATAGTTCTGGTGCCTGCAGTTCCCCTGGGCTTGTAGCCAAAGAGTTTCCCTTTCACCTTCTTGATAAATTCCACACAAATCTATTAAATGCAAGTCTATGGCTTTCACCCATCATTAAAAACCCTTTGTTTTAGCACTGAGCAGTAAATGTTCTAAAGTATCCCTTTAATGGAATCTCATAAAATGGAGGAGAAGCAATAAAGACCACCCTGAGCTGCAAATAAAGCTTTCGTATACATTAACACTTGCTATTTTCCTGGGTGTTCTGTAAGTCACTGTAGCGGCCTATAATAGACTATTCAATAAATTTATTAAGAGATCTTTCACCCTTTACTGAAATCTAGTATTATTTCTCCCATAGTTATTGTCAATAACTCCTAATTTTCAGAGAGGAAGGGGAAAAAAGTCTTGCTAGTTAATTCTTTGATCTCTCAAAATGCCCAGCATTTGCAAGAACATTATCTCTGGTTATGGGTCAGTTATATACACAGACACATGGATTAATGCATTATGAACAGAAACAAGAAAGCAACAGAAGACAGGAAATCCTCTCATCCCAAATTACCAAAGTTCTTAGATTACACTATTTTGATATTATGGGAATGCTGAACCTCAATGACTCAAATTACGTATAATATAGATAGGAGTGGGCACCTGTGTTGGGGTGGGGCTAATTTTAACTCCATATCCACTTACCCATCCTTGGTGGGCTGCACAGACACTGAAAATAACCCTAGTGGAGGAAGGCCACCAGATCCCATCTAATCTTGGAAGCTAAGCAGAGTCAGGCCTAGTTAGCACTTGGAAGGGAGACAGCCAAGGAATACCAAGTGCTATAGTCTATATTTCAGAGGAAGGCAATGGCAAACCACCTCTTATTCCTTGCCTAAGAAAACTCTGTAAAATTCATGGGGTCACTATAAGTTGAGAGGCAACTCGAAGGTATGCACTTTACTTAAAACCACAAGTCACTTCTGTCTTCTTATCACTATTATTATTTAGTCTTACTTTTTGTGGGGAAGAGGCACAGATCATGAGGGGCAAATGAAGTCCAACAACCCCTAACCCACCCCCAAAATAGAAAAAAGAAAGAAAGAAAGAAAGAAAGAAAGAAAGAAAGAAAGAAAGAAAGAAAGAAAGAAAGCAAGCAAGCAAGCAAGCAAGCAAGCTAAAGCAAAACCAGTATAGTTACTTTTGCTTTTTTCTCTAGATTAATTTTTGGCTTTTTTTTCAGTTGGGGAGTGGTCGTGAGGGGCAAATAAAGCTGGGGTTCAAGACAAACAAACAAGTTTTCATTTGATACTGAAAAAAACCACAGAGATAGCAGCAAGTGAACCTTTCTGGGACATCTGAGGTGCCACTAGCAAAATGGCTCTCCCTGTTAGCCTCTCATTTAACTTCATTTGGTAGAAAGGTACATATGGGAGGGAATATCAAGGTTCTGTTTGAATTGTTATGAATTTTTAAATAAAAAAAATACTGGGGGGGGGGGGAAGATTCTGTTTGTGTATCTCACCAAACAATACTGTAAGCTTGAAGTCTTTTATGATTCAATGAAACCATGTATCTCCTCATTGCAAATTAAGATAACTGTGTCTCCAGAGATTGTATCAAAAATCTCTTTTACACTTTGTAGTATGCCACATTTGATTTACATGTTATTTATTTAACACCTCTGTATCCCACTCTCAACTTTAAAACTCCAGGACAGTCTGCAATAAACAGGAACATAACAAAACACAATGCTAAAAAAGTCATCATCATCATAGGTGGGAAATAAATATACAAGAGTCTAAAGCCTGGAAAAATAAAGAGATCTCTTAGATTTTCTCTAGAAATGTTCACAAATGCTAATCTTGAATAAGTGTTATTTTTTATTTGTTTATCAGATTTATACTCCGTCTTTCTCCCAAGAAGGGACTCAAGGTGGCTTACAACAATTAAAAAATACAGCTAAAATCACAATTTACAAAAATGTAAAAAGCATTAAATTGATTTCCACATAATGAAAAACACAACATGAATTAAAAACATAAAATTAATACAAATACAACATTAAAACATTAAAAGCAGCACACCAATTAAAATTCACTTCTCAAACGCCTGCCTAAATAAAAACATCTTCAACTGCTGACTAAAAGAGAGCAGGGAGGGGGCCACCCAGACCTCCCACGGAAGGGAGTTCCTCAGTCTGGGAGCAGCCATGAAGAAGGCTCTCTCCCAAGTCCTCACCAACCACTCCTGTGAAGGTGGTGGGACGGAGAGAAAGCCCTCCCTTGCCAATATTAACACTTGGGCTGGCTAGTATAGGGAGATACATTCTTTCAGATAGTCTGGACCCAAACCGTTTAGGGCTTTAAAGGTCAAAACCAGCACTTTGAATTCTGCCCGGAAACCGACTGGTAACCAATGCTGCTGTTTCAACAGGAGGGTCACATGATCACTGAAGCCAGCACCAGTCAACAGCCTGACCACAGCATTTTGGACCCGTTGAAAGTTTCCGAACAGTTTCCAAAGGCAGCCCCACATAGAGTGTGTTACAGTAGTCCAAATGGGATGTAATCAAGGCATGTGTCACTATACCCAGATCTGACTTATCAAGGAACAGGCGCAGCTGGCACACAAGTTTTAACTGTGCAAATTCACTCCTGGCCACAGCGGAAACCTGAGCATCCAATAATATCAAATGTGTTAAAATGTGTTCAAAACCACACATGGGGGTGGGGAATGAGACAGGTGTCCTTCAGCACAAATTATTATTACAGATGGGTGTAGCCAAGCCAAAACCAGCAAATACAATTGATAAATCAATTCTCAATTTTCAGCATCAGTGAAGCAATGCATATTTAAGTGTTCTATAAACAAATGGGCCTCTTGACATACAAGTAGTACTGCAGTCAGGAGCAAAAGTCCAGAAATAGTACTGTTTTGATGGCATTATTTGCAGATTGCAATACTTCCTTGCTGGTGTGCTTTCAACAAATAACTTTTAGGCCAACATTAGGGTTTCTGAGATCCACCCCCAAGCATGTTCCTCCAGCTGGTTTTGGAGCTTCCCTGACTACAGACATTGCAACAGATGATCTCTATACAAATTCCCAACTTCCATATTTCGCTAATCAAAGAGAAAGAATAGGAAATAAATGGCAGCAAGTAACCCAAAAATACTGACTCAGTATAATATGTCAAACACTCCCTCCTCAAAAGAGAGAGAAAAACCCTCAAGGGAAAAATGCAACAGAGTGGCTCTTAGAATGTAAAGTAATACTACATCCATTATCCTTCTTGACTTAGTTTTAGTAGTTGTCGTTAACTGCCATCAAGTTGGCTTTCTCTTATGGCAACCCAATGAATGGCAGACCTCCAAGAAACCTCTTCGCAACAACCCTGCTCAGGTCTTGCCAACTCAGGGCTGTGCTGCATTGACTGAGTCTATCCACCTGTAATGCAGTTATGTATTTCTGCATGGAGGGTGCTGGACTAGAGGGCCCTTGCGGTCTCTTCCAAATCTGCTTCTATGCAAAATACTACAAGTGGGGTAGGGGGATCCATTTCCCACCCTAATATGCAATACTGCCAACTATCATTTTACTCACTCTAATAATAAAATTAACAACTTTACAAGGCCACAGATGCTTATATTTTAATGGCACAATGGTTTGCAATTGGTCATAAAGTTGAATGAAATTATTACTGTCTGCACTAGCTGTATTTCAGTTTTCTCTCAGTTTATTCTTTAAACTTCTGTCCCTACCAATCAAATGTGCCTACGTGTCTGCAAATTAGTCATACCTTACTTAGCATGTTTAGTAGTTATCAAAAATGTAGCTTCTGATGCCAGTCCCAGAGTCCTAGAAATTTGAAATGAAAGCTATACAAAGTAGCCAGTTGTTAACAGTCTCTTTTGCTGTATTCTAAAAGATATTGGGAAAAATGTGTACACAGAATTTTATCTCACTCCTCCTTTTTATTTCTGTCTTTCTCATTCACATCTTTCTTTCCACTTTCTTCTAGATAATGGCTATTCATACCGCCTCCCAAGATGGCTCTTCAACTGCTTCTCACAGCCATCAATCTAATGATCACTATTTTGACACTCCTAAGAATTACAGATGAAAGCTAGTGTCTTAGAATCACAGAGTTGGAAGAGACCTCAAGGGCCATCCAGTCCAACCCCCTGCCATGCAGAAATACACAGTCAAATCATTCACGACAGATGGCCAGCCAGACTCTGTTTAAAAACCTCCAAAGAAGGAGACACTACCACATTCCGAGGCAGTGCATTCCACTTCCGAACAGCTCTTACTGTCAGAAAATTCTTCCTAATGTTAAGGTGGAATCTCTTTTCCTGTAGTTTGAACCCATTGCTCTGTCTCCTAGTCTCTGGAGCAGCAGAAAACAAGCTTGCTCCATCCTCAGTATGACATTCCATCAAATATTTAAACATGGCTATCATGTCCCCTCTCAACCTTCTCTTCTCCAGACTAAACATGCCCAGCTCCCTAAGCTGCTCCTCATAGGGCATGGCCTCCAGACCTCCCACCATCCTGGTCACCCTCCTCTGGACACGTTCCAGCTTCTCAGTATCCTTCCTGAATTGTGGTGCCCAGAACTAAACACAGCATTCCAGGTGAGGTCTGACCAAAGCAGAACAGAGTGGCCTTATTACTTCCCTTGTAGACACTATACTCCTACTAATGCAGCCTAGAACTGCAGTGGCTTTTTTTACCTGCTGCATCACACTGCTCACTCATGTTCAACTTGTGGTCCACTAAGACTCCTAGATCCTTTTTGCATGTACTGTACTGCCCTCAAGCCCGGTGTCACCCATCCTATATCTGTGTATTTCATTTTTACTTCCCAAGTGTAGTATCCTACATTTCTCCCTGTTGAAATTCATTTTGTTAATATTGGTCCAGCTGTATTTGAATCTCTGGACACAGCAAGCAACATATCACATTTTGTCTTAACTGCTTGAACTATGAAGCAAGAAATTTTGTAAAATTGAAATAAGCTCTGAGTACTATGGTTTGCCCATGCTTGTCTCCTTAAAAGAATAGAAGAATATTTACCCCATCTAACATGACTGATCGCAGTACAGAAGCCCAGAAAACTATGGATAAACAGATATTTTCATATATGGTATGGAAATTTTTCCACAGAAAAATACAGCATCAGCAAATTTTTCCCATGTCTCTGGGTTTTGGTTTGGTGGACAAGAATCCACTCTGGGTCCCACTTTGAGAGAGATGTGGGATATAAATGCTGCATGGCAGGGGGCTGGACTGGACGACCCTTGTGGTCTCTTTCACCTTTATGATTCTAAATCAAACAAACCAAAGAGTTTTTAAAAAATAAAAATAAATCATGGATCCAGTAGCAGCAGCAGTGTGGCTTCAAGCGGGGGGTGGAGAGGGAGTGAGTGTTTGCCCTCTCCCTCCTCCCTAGGAACACCTGGCCTCTGAGTGCCTTGAAAGCCAGCTCCAGCCAGACCATCGGCAGCAGCAGCAGTAGCAGCAGCAGTGTGGCTTCAAGCGGGGGGTGGAGAGTGAGTGAGTGTTTGCCCTCTCCCTCCTCCCTAGGAACACCTGGCCTCTGAGTGCCTTGAAAGCCAGCTCCAGCCAGACCATCGGCGGCAGCAGCAGCAGCAGCAGCAGCAGCAGCGTGGCTTCAAGCTGGGGGTGGAGAGTGAGTGCTCCTCCGTCTTACCTGAGACCGGGAAGGAGGTGGGGACAGCCATCGGAGTAGTGTTGGGGAATGGGAGATATGGCGGGAACAGAGCGAACAAATGTTGCAAGAGAAGACGGGATCGCTGTTTGAAAGCTATCCCGTCTTCAGTTCCCTCTGCTGCCCAGAATGGCTTGGAGAGCAGACCAACCATTCCACAGAACCTCACTCTGCTCCTCTGCAATGCCAGGTCGGTGAGGAATAAGACTCATATCATCCAGGACCTTCTCTTGGATGAGGACGCCAACCTGGCTTGCTTCACGGAGACCTGGCTGGGAGAGGATAGTGCTGTCACATGGGCACAGGCCCTCCCAGCTGGGTACTCTGTTAGCGAGCAGGTGAGAGGAAGTGGGCGAGGGGGTGGAGTGGCTCTAGTCCATAAGAACCACCTGACCTTGACCAGGATACCTATCCGGAACACAGCCCACTTCGAGTGTATATACCTAAGCCTGAAGACCAGGGATAGCTTGGGGATTCTGCTAGTCTATCGGCCACCCCGTTGTCTAGCAGACTCCCTAACCGAGCTGACACAGCTGGTCTCAGAGCTGCTGCTGGAGTCCCCCAGACTTCTGATTTTGGGGGACTTCAACATCCCGCTCGAGATCAGCTTAACAGGTGCGGCTCGGGAGTTCATGGAGACCATGACAAACATGGGCCTATCCCAATTGGTCAACGGGCCCACACATTGTGCAGGTCATACACTCGATGCGGTCTTTAGTTCGGATCAGGTATATCCGTGGGCGGAGGTAATCAGTACCTCTGCCTTGTCATGGACGGATCATTTCCTGGTCAAGATGGAACTTAGAGCCTACATCTGCCACACCGGGGGTGGTGGACCCATTAAAATGGTCCGCCCTCGAAGGCTAATGGAACCTATGGGTTTCCAGAAAGCCTTAGAGGGCTTAATGGTTGGAAATGCCGGTGATCCTGTCGATGCTCTGGTTAATACGTGGAACACCGACCTTACCAGAGCTATCGACACGATTGCTCCCAAGCGTCCTTGCCAACCCGCTTCTAACCGTAGGCCATGGTATACACCTGAGCTTAGGGAAATGAAGCGGTTTGGACAACGACTAGAGCGCAGATGGCGGAAGACTCGACTCTTATCTGACAGAACTCGCCATAGGAACTTTCTTTGGTCCTATCGGGAGGCAGTGCGTGCAGCGCAAAGATCCTTCTCTTCTGCACGTATTGCGTCTGCAGAGTCCCGTCCAGCAGAGCTGTTTAGGGTGGTGAGGGAGCTGGCGCAGGTGACCCCTGCGCCAAATCCCCTGCTTAACCCGACGACTGCCTGCTGTGATGCATTTAATAACTTCTTTGCAGATAAAATCTCTCAGATAAGAGCCGACCTAGATGCCACTATTGTAACAGAAACAACGGACGAGGTGTCCAGCAACTCTGCCGATGTAATTATACTGGATCAGCTGCAATCTGTGAGTACCGATGACGTGGACAAGCTCCTTGGTAGTGTAAGGAAGACAACCTGCCCCCTCGACCCTTGTCCATCTTGGCTGGCCGTCCAGGGAGGGGACGCATTGCGGAAGTTCCTTGTGAGAATCATCAATGCGTCCTTCAGGGAAGGATATATTCCATCATGTCTAAAGGAGGCGGCTGTTTAGCCTATTTTGAAAAAACCTTCCCTGGACCCCCTGGCTATGAATAATTATAGGCCAGTCTCTTTATTACCATTTTTGAGCAAGGTGATCGAGAGGGCAGTTGCTCTTCAACTCCAAGCTGTCTTGGATGAAACCGATTACCTAGACCCATTTCAAACTGGCTTCAGGACAGGCTTTGGGGTTGAGACTGCCATGGTTGCTTTGACCGACAATCTGCGTCTGAGCATTGACAGGGGTAATGTGATCCTGTTGGTGCTCCTAGACCTCTCAGCGGCTTTTGATACGATAGATCACAGCATTCTTCTGGATCGCCTGGGGGAGTTAGGCATCGGAGGCACTGCTTTGCAGTGGTTCCGGTCCTTCCTCTCAGGCAGGACACAGAGAGTGCTGCTCGGGGACAGTAGCTCCAGTAAAAGGGAGCTCACCTGTGGAGTACCACAGGGTGCTATTCTGTCCCCGATGTTATTTAACATCTATATGAAGCCGCTGGGTAAGATTATTCGGAGTTATGGAGCTGGGTGTTATCAGTACGCTGATGACACTCAGATCTATTTCTCCGTATCTCGTTCGTCGGCCTTGAATTCTGACGGCATCTCTTCTCTCAATGAATGTCTTCGGGCAGTAATGGGCTGGATGAGGAAAAACAGATTGAGACTGAATCCTGACAAGACGGAGGTGCTCACGGTAGCGGCCCCGAAACCAAGAATCGAGTTGCAATCTCCAGTCCTGGATGGGGTCACACTCTCCTCCAGTGACTGTGTTCGCAGTCTAGGGGTGCTCCTTGACTCGTCGCTCCTGATGACAAATCAGGTAAATGCGACAGTCAGGAGCGCTTGTTATCAGCTTTGGCTGATACGCCAGCTGCGCCCTTTTCTGGAAGTAAGGGATCTTGAGACCATTGTGCACGCGCTGGTAACCTCACGTCTGGATTTCTGTAATGCTCTCTACATGGGGCTACCCTTGTGCCTAGTTCGGAAATTACAGCTGGTACAAAATATGGCAGCCAGGCTAGTTTCTGGAACATCTAGGAGGGACCACATTACTCCGGTTCTGAGGTCCCTCCACTGGCTGCCTATCAGCTTCCGGGCCCAGTACAAGGTGTTGGTTATCACCTTTAAAGCCCTAAATGGCTTGGGCCCAAGCTATCTCAGGGACCGCCTTCTCCCTTATAATCCTCCCCACGCTCTCCGGTCCTCTGGGAGGAATTTGTTGCAGTCACAAAGACCTAGGCTGGCGACTACCTCCCAGAGGGCTTTCTCGGCTGTCGCCCCCAAATTGTGGAACGGCCTGCCCGACGAGATCCGCCTATTGACATCATTAGACAGCTTTAAAAAGGCTGTCAAGATGGTTCTCTTCGGGCAGGCTTTTCCGGCTTTTCCGGAATAGCTAACCCCGGCCTCAGGAACCCCCTCTGGAGGTTCCTTTTGGATCTTCTAACAGATGCTGCCTGCTTAAAAGGATATTTAACATATTGTATCACATATTGATTTTAACTTGTATTGATTTTAACTTGCATTAATTTAATAATGTTTTAAGGGGAGGGAGGGATTTTGGGTTGTTTTATACTGTCTACCATTTTATCATTGTAAGCCGCCCCGATTGCTTGCAGAGGGGCGGGATATAAATAAATTTTATTATTTATTTATTATTATTATTTCTTTCTCTCCCAAATTCAAAACAGAGAGAGGGGAGGAGTGGCATTTTTCAGTTTCATTCTATCAAGGCACTTTTCTTGAAATTAAATGGCAATTTAAATGAATCTGAATTAGTTTTTTTACCTTATTAAAGATTACCTAAATGCACTTTTCTACCAACTTCCCTATCTCTGAGATCTGTGAAAAGATAAGAAGAATCAAGAGGTCCTTGCAGACATTTAAAACTAAGTGAAATAGAGTGCAAGGCATCTTGTCTGAACACAATTGAACTGCAGGTCTGCTGATGCCTTTAACAATAATTGAATTTAATACAGTGAGATCCTTGGGGCATAACTTATTGGTAACTCAGCTTGCAAGATGTAAATCTGTAAACAGTATTGATCACAGCCATGTTCTTTCAAGCTCCTTTTTACTTGAAATCTATTAAATCAAAAGGAAGTAAAGCACATAAGAAGCTACTTTCTCAAAATAATGCTTAGAAAGCAGCATATGCCCTCTGCTTCAGGACTCAGGTGGCCCACAAAACAGCAGAATCTGTTAAGAGAGAAATGATTTTACTGCAAGATTGACCACAATGAATTCTGACAACAATAAAACACACACACACAAAACCAAGTTATCCAGTTTTAACCCATTAACCAGAGCACCCAACTCTGAACACATTTTTTAAGTACTGGATGGAAATGCTTAAATATTCCAAGCAGTACTCCTATTTAATGCCACTGCTAATCGTTCAAAATACAAATATCCACACCACATCTTCAGACATTCTTATAACAATTCATTAACAAAATATCCAGTTTGATAGGGCATGGTGGGATTTACAACACTTCTTTAAAAAACAGGATTTTTGGACATATGGCCAGCTTATATTGATGTATATTCCTAGTTTATGCTCCTATTCTAGGCACTTTTCTCCCTTTTTGTCTTTCTTCCCCATTCTTTGTTGTTGTTTTTTAAAAAAATCTAATGAAAATCAAGTACATCAGCAGCTATGATACTTCTGAATACTGCTAGAAAAATACAGTTGTCCCTCTGTATCCACGGATCTGGTATCCACAGATTTAAGTATTCACGGCTTGAAAATATTCTTTAAAAAATAAAAATCCAAAAAGCTAACCTTGATTTTGCCATCTTATATAAGGGGCACCCTTTTGCTATGCCACTGCATATAATAGGACTTGAGTATTTACAGAGTTTGGTATCCACGGGGGGTCCTGGAACCAAACCCCAGCGAATATGAAGGGACAGCTGTACGTGAGGAATGACCGATACAAGAACTTGCTTGCTCTTTCTTATTGCAGAACTGAAATACTGTTGGCCCTCCACTTTCATGGGGGTTACAGGTACAAGACTCCCACAGAAGTGGAAAAACTGCAAATACAAATAAAAATCTCAAATGTTACTTTTTTAAAAAACTGAGAGAACACTTCTCTAGGAATCTCTAGGTCCTCCAGCACAACTCTATGGTCCACCTCTGATGGAATGAGCAATAGAATTGTGCTAGAGGACCTACAAATACCTAGAGAAGTATTCTCTTTAGGAACCTCTAGGTCCTCCAACATGACTCTGTGGTCCACTTCAGCCAGATTGCACCTGAGGACTTACAGATGCCTACAGAGAACATATTAATCAGATCTGAGAATTATCAAATCCATAAATGCTTAACCCACAAATATGCAGGAACTACTCTATTCTTGATGTTAACTACTACATTACTTTGTTTTATCCTTGTTCCTTTATCTAACATGAACTAAGATTTTAACATAGTTAAAATGTCTCCAATATAATATAATTTTATGCAAGGAACTACTAAGCTCCCTAAATTCCTAGGCTGATAAAACACCTTGGCATTAGCTCTGGATTTTTCCTATCAAAATAAAGTTTGATATTGATTTTTATCATTTACTAAAGAGTTACTATGCTCCCTAGTAATGAAGTATTCAAAAATAAACCAGTATTCTCAACAACCTAGAATGTAGGTTTCACTTGAGGCCATTACCAATACAAAGGATGCTAACAGTATTGCAGAGATTTTCTGTACCTGGCAAGATACTATGCCTATACCTGCCAGGTTGTCTTATGAGGACCATAAAATTCATGTACATAAAAAAATCTAACTAAAAATTTACATGCAAAGAGCAACATATACAACAATGCACAATTTATAGGCTTCCTGCATGCTAATGTACTCCTTGGAAAGATAAGAAATACATTCCTTTTAGAGGCTTAATATCTCTCTCAGGGAGCAGTTCCATAAATCAGATGTACAGTTGTCCCTTCACATTCGCTGGGGTTTGGTTCCAGGACCCCGTGAATACCCAAATCCATGAATACTCAAGTCCCATTATATGCAGTGGCATAGCAAAATGGTGTCCCTTATATAAGATGGCAAAATCAAAGTTTACTTTTTGGATTATTATTTTTTAAAGAATATTTTCAAGCTGTGAATACTTAAATCAGTAAATGCCAAATCCATGTGTATGGAGGAACAACTGTAATTTTTTTCTAAAACAACAGTAATTTGTAACAACTTCCCCCATCCTGCCAAACCCTTGGGCAAGCCACATAATCACATCCGAACACACAGACACACACAGACACACACAGACACACACACACACACACCACAATATAAAAACTGAGAAAGTCCAAATCCTTGATGACTGATATGTGAAGAATTACAACAAAACAAGTGATCATAGGAAGATGCTGACTAATCTATTATTGACCAGTTAATGGACTGGAAGCTCAGTGGCCAAGTGCCAACTTTAATTTTTATCTTTGGCAGGGAAACTGAACTTGTTCCAAGTCCTTTGCAGTGTAGAGGGAGTGATCCTGCAGAACAGCTGTGCTGGTTTTAGGCAATCCATTCAGTGCTTCACATACATTTTAGAATCACAGAGGGCTTGGTTCACATGCAATGCAAGCCAGTGCCCAAACCTCATGGTGTTGTTCACCAGTCTGAAGGTAGTGGAAAACCAAGGTTTCTGTGGCAGTGGGAAGTTGCATGAAGAAAGAGCACAGAAAAGGAAGGAATACAAGTGATAGCTCACAGATTTCTGAACAGTGACCAAGAAGGAGGTGGCATTCATACAAGACGGACAACTTGAAATGACAGTGGGCTTTCCGTAACAGTATTCTGGCTTTGGGAGATTGTGCAGGGTGCAGTCAATGTGCAATTGTTTTTTTTTTAAGGGGGTTATTTTCTATTTTCTTATATTGCTCTTGATTATTCTTCCACACCAATAATTCCCAAAGCTTGTTGAGGGAGAAATGAATTAAATTCAATAGTTAAAGGTGCCTGTGACCCCAAGACACAGATCATCCCCACCTAATATCTCTGAAATTGGGTAATTCTGGTACATCTCTGAACAGCTATGATTTGATTGGACTGCAGAACAGCACACCCACAGCAGGGGCTGCCAAATGCTTGTCTCCTTCCAGTCATGAAGCACTCTCAGTGAAAACAGTAATTCTTACACTTTCATAATGTCAGTAAATCTTTTTAATATAAGAATAAAATACTTCAACTGTAATTCAGAGGGGAAATGGATCATTGCTGTCAAAAGCTCCCCACTCTATGTGCTTCTGCTAAAACAATGGTCAGTTTCGGATATGGGCACTGAATCCCATGAAGTAGGTCAGGGACTGTTGGCCCTAACTATGAACAGTTCTATCTGTGGTGCACTTAAATAAAAACACTGGCTTCCTAATTGAAATTCTCCTCTTCACAGGAACATTTTTTTCCTAAACACTCAAGTCAAATAATTAACGAGTCATTGTGAGAAATGTTCCTTACTTGTGAGAGATTATTGTGGGAGGCAGCTGCTTGTGATCTCCAGCCAGGATACACTTTTTGGCCTTCAGCAGAGGTATCCAGCAGCTTGCTTCAAGTGCTTGGGCACATTCGTCAATTACCACCATGTCAAAGTGATTCTCTGGAAGGAGCTTCAGTGGGCCATCCGAAGAGGCTCCTAATGAAAAAGAGAATTTAAGAACACTGAATCTTTGTGCCATAGTGGAAGTGAGAAAGGACTTGTGGGTCTGAGGCTTGGTCTTTGCTGCTAATCTTCCAATTCTGTCATCCTCTGCTATGACAAAGAATACAGTCTACCCAACAGTCTAACTTCCTTTCTGCCCCGACACTATTCCAACAGACAATCATAATTGCATCTACCATTTCTTCACAGGGTAGCACCTGTTGGGTTTCTACAAGAAAGAGGGGGGTAGTTATGGAATCATTCTAGGAACTTAAGAAGAAAAAAGATATTGTGTATACTTTTCCAGTAGAGGAGTCCCTCAGCTAGTTAATTCCATGAAAATTATATCCAGTGTTATGACCTCCAGTTATATGAAGTCCTGAGCCTGTACCGTTGTTGTTGTATGCCTTCAAGTCATTTTTGACTTATGGCAACCCTAAGGTGAACCTATCACAGAGGTTTTGTGGTAAGATTTGTTCAGAGAGGGGTTGCCACTGCCTTCCTCTGAGGCTAAGAGAGTATGACCCACCCAAGGTCATCCAGAGGATTTTTATGACTGAGTGGGGATTTGAGTGGTTTTCCAGAGTCCTAATCCAACACTCAAAACAATAAATCACACTGGCTCTCATCATAGCTTTCCAAAATACAAAAGTGCTGCTGAATCAAGACCAGAGGCCCACCTAGTCCAGCAATCTGTTTTCACAACAGCTAGCCGAGGCTTATGGAAAGCCCACAAACAGGACAATGAGCACAGTATTACTCTCCTGGGCATGTTCCCCAGCAGCTAGCACTCTGAGATAATATACAGCTATCAAAATGATTAAACTAGTAGCCATTGATATTCCCATCCTCCATGAATTTGTCTAATTCCCTTGGCACTGCCTAGGTCTTGCAGACCACATGCCTCCCGAGCACGAGAAGCCTCGGCTTGTCATGCCTACTTTGAATGCAACTGGTTATCGCCTGCCCTCACCACTATAAACTCTCATTCTTACATCTATGTAGGCAGGTTTAGTTGGCAACCCTGTTGGAGGCACTTGAGGGAAGAGCCTCTTAAGTGTTTATACTTGTAATAAATCTAGCCCTGCATCCTCTCTTTCAGATTAGCAGCTGTTATACCTAAAGAGACAATTTCCCCCAAAGGATGAGCTAATCCCAGACAAATCTGGAAAAAAAATCTGTTACCAGTTCAAGCACTAGTTAAATGAGAGACCATGCTGAACAGCCAAAAATTCTCATTCTCTGCTGGTTCCAAAGCATAGTTTTCTTGGGGGGCTGGGGGGGGTGTAAGTGAGAGAGAGAAAAACTGCTTCTTGCTTTTTCAGTAGTCCTTCAGGGTTGATGATTTTAAATGTTTAGATCAGAAGTTTCAAAACACTCCAAATGCAAATAGCTATAGGAATCTTTATTTTTGTTAATGTTTTGGATATGATATCTTCATTAATTTAAAGGTTAATTTTTTAAAAAGCAATAAATATTTGGGCAACTTGGAAAAGTTAAGTCTTTGCATCCAGGTGGCCTTTCTGTTTTGTACACCAGGCACTGCACAGAAGTGCCTTATCTGTACTATGAAAGTGAATTTTGAAGCTCTTAACCCTTAGACCTTTGCCAGGGTCCATGTGGAAATCAGTAAGCTTAAAAAAAAGGGTGAGGGTAAGGAAATGAGATTATACAGGATGGAAAAATGGAAAACAAGTTTCAGTGGGATGGATGAGAAGAAGTTTTTTTCCAAAATACATACAACTGTTTCCATCTCTCCCAAACTCAAGACAGAGATGGTACATGCATGTCTATGTGTAAGAGAGAAAGAAACAAAAGAAGTAATTTTAGCACAGGTTTTAAGTTAAATTTCACTTTAAAAAACATAAATGACAATAGTTAGAGCTTCTTTTTCTATGGTAAATGCAAATGGATTACTTTTTTTTGGCTTTAATTAAATGCATTAGGCCTTTTCTACAAATCTTCTCTTCTCTGTTTGGCTTTGATGTTATACTAAGTTCCAGATAAATAATTCTGGGTCCAGACAGGGCTAGATAAAAGTGGTAGCGATCCTGAAGCAGTTCCACAAACAGAGGCCACTTTGTGCAAATATGCAGTCTCCCCCATTGGAACTGATGGATTGATGTTTTAGCAGATTAGGGCTGGAGCTGTTGCTGGGGAGAAAGGAGCCTTCCCTCAGGACAGGGCCAACTTCTTTCATGCTGGTGGGAAGGGACACCTCTGGGCATCTCCCCACCCTTGTCCACCTAGAGTGACAGATGCCAGAGTCTCAGAGGCAGTGACTCCAACAAGCCATTCACTTCTTCACTCACAATGCAACTAAGAAATGGAGTTGGGGTGGATTGGTGAAAGCTACCAAACAGGCGGCAGGGGAAGGAGATGATCTACAACTCCCCTCTTTTCAGCAGCAATTCTCTCTTTAACAGAATCACAGTACCAGAAGTGTGTGTGTGATGTCAGCAGCATGACAGGGAGCCCCTAGACATTGAAGGTCCTGGAGCATTTGTTCCAGTTGCACCATTGATAATCCAGCCTTGAAAATACAATGATACATCTAAGAGAGGTGTTATTCCTTTCCAGACACTCTGGTAGAATCCTAATGTACTGAACTCCTTTAACTAAAAGTCATTTCTGTCCCTCAGGGTTGAAGCAATTAAGCTCTCCTTCTGCTGAGCTTGGCAACAAGATGACAGAAGTAGGACTGGTTTGTGCCAACCAACTATGTAGAAAGGAGGAGATCATGATGATTTCTACCTCCAATTATATCAACCGAGTAATTGCTCCAAATGGAACATGCTTTTGAAAAAGAAAAAAAATTGCCCAGTGCAGAAGTAAAAAAAAATTAGACTTCAAAGTAATATGCCTCTGTTTTGGCCTGATTTCCACTGAAAGTTTTCAAAGCATCTCACAAAAAGGAAATGTGCAATTGCTGTCTGGAAATGTATTCAAAAAGAGGTACAAAGAGTCAATGCACTAGACCTAACATATCACAAAGACAGCAAGTTACACAACACGACAGAAGAGTGCACTGCCCTCTGTCTTGATCTAGCTCCCCAAGAAAAAGAAAACCAAGATCATCAGTGTCCACCATCAACGGGGATTTTGTCCCTTCCTTCCCCAAATGTACTGAAAATGTATTTCCTGTCACCCAGTGCAAACTTGGGACTGCAGGGCTACCTGAATAAAATTAGAGGGGATCAGGACAGTTCTGTCTGTTCCTCCAATCCCAGACAATATCGGAAAGCACAATGTTATTTAACAACCTACACACTCAGGTACAGTATATGATTTGGTCACAGTTAAGAAATCCATGACATTCCCAATACATTTACCAAAACAAGGCTGTTGAGTTTTTTAATTAAAGCTGTTTCAGTACTGCTTGAGGAGGTGACTAGCAAATGTGCTGAGTAGGCAATCACAGCTTTCTGATCTACACAAAATCAAGGCTATAATCAGAACAATGTCATTTGGGGTTTAATTGTTCACCTTTACTATTCGGTGTATGATGGTATGTGAAATAATACATGTATGCTGAAGACTTTAGACAAGATCTTTACATCTGCACTGATCACAAAAATGGGATTCATATGTTCTGCATCACAGAAAACACCTATATTTTAAAGGTGAGAACTAGCAAAGGATAGTACTGCCTATATGAAAGTGTGTAAAATAACTACCATGTCCTAGCACCTTCCTACAGAAACCTATTACAGTAAAATGGGGGGTGGGGAGAAAGTGAATGAACAAATGAGACTTTGCTACCAATGAATATAAACTGTTGTCCTACGCTACAATGCTTTGGTCCTGGGCACCTGTCCTTCAGGTCATAGGATTAATCATAAATACGTCTCCAGATCTAACCTTGGAAAGGGAAGTTTCATATAGGATCCCCCATTCCAGACTTGTCCAGGCATCATGGAGATCTGCTGTAGGTTGGAACTTCCATTCTCATAATGGAGAAAAAAGAGGTATGTTGGGGTATATGGCAGTGGACTGGGAAGGAGTAGCTGAAAATCCACAGGATCCACAGACCCCTTAGCCTCTAACCACTTTATTTATTTATATCCTACCTTTCTGCCAACAATGAGACTCAAGGCAGCTAAGACATTAAAAAACAAAACAGATTAAAAATTATACAAAGACTTCAATAAAACATAAATTTTATATAATATATATACTGTAATATTTTAATATTTTATGTAATATTTTATATAAACATTATTTTAAAAACAATTAAAGGGAGACTGTTGCTGTGTGTCTTCAAGTTGTTGCTGACTTATGGTGACCCCGCAGGCAAATCTATCCCGCGGTTTTCTTGGCAAGATTTGTTCAGAGGGGGCTTGCCTTCACCTTCCTCTGCGGCTGAGATAGTGTGACTTGCCCAGGGACACCCAGTGAGTTTCCATGGCCAAGGAGGGATACAATCCCTGGTCTCCAGAGTCATAGTTTAATACTCAAACCACTACACCATGCTGGCTCTTATAAAGGGAGATACGGTCCTTCAAATAGCCTTGAATGATGGAGATTCCAGCATCCGCAGATCATCGCCATATACTTAAAATGGCAGCACCCATATTAAAATGGTGACACCCACTGATTTATATAGGACTTAATTATCCACCATTTTTGCTCTTTGAGGGAGGAGGATCCAGAATCAATTCCCCGCAAATACCCCTTCATATGTACATTTTCATATATGTCCAAAATTATGTGGATATTTTCCTTAAAGGTATACTTTGGGAATCATCAACAGCGCCTCAAACAAAAACAGCAGTTTTGTTGGGTCATCCTCTAAGAAGCCACATAAGGCTATACTTTAAAGTGAAAGTAATTAGATGCTTTGCTGATCTGAGTGCTTGGTTATCCCTATAAATAATGCATGAATCCCCGCCCCTCAATAGCCCACATACAGTAATAGGAAGAAATGCTCTACAAAAGGTGGATGATAGAATTATATAAATACATAGTACCAATAAGTTACTCAGGTCATCTAATCATGGAGCAGAAAAGTACAACTGAATAAAAAAGCAAATGAACTAGCTAGATAAAATCCTGTGCATTGCTTGTGGCATGAAATATACTAGGTTAAGAATCAATATTAACAAGGTTAGATGAGGAAACTTGCTGAAGAAGCTTAGCCAGAGCCAATGGCAACACACACACGCTATAATTAATTAAAGGCACACAGTATCTAAAGTCAGTCGTTCTGGTACATGATGCAGAAAATCCCACATCATCCCCCCATTATAGTAAAATTACAAAAATAACCAATTGTTATCAATTTGCTATCATTTTGATGACATGGAAAATCTGTTGCCTGAAAGTGGGGTGGCCTTACTCTGTCTAATGGAAGGGCCAGCCCTAAATAAAGACATAACATTTCTCCTTGTGGCTGTTCAGCAAAGTGTACTCTAGTTCACAAAAATTATGCCAGATTTTATTATTTATTTATTTATTTATTTATTTATACCCCGCTCTTCAGCCAGAAGGCTATCAGAGCGGCTTACAAATTATTTTAAGCAACAGCAATTTACACATCTACACTGCATTAAGCAGTTTCCAATGTGTGTTCGCTAATTGCCCCCACAAGCTGGGTACTCATTTTACCGACCTACGAAAGGATGGAAGGCTGAGTGAACCTTGGAGCCCGCTGGAATTGAACTTGCGACGTGGTGACTTGTAGTACTGGCATTTAACCACTGCGCCACCAGGGCTCCTTTAAATATGTTTAAAGATGTTTAAATAGATTTAAATATGTTACTTTCATAATGTGCTTCGGAACATCCTTTGCTTCAAAATATTAAGAACACCTTACCCACACCCACACCCACACCCCATTCTTTCCACCACTATCCCTCTTACTTACCTCACAGGGTTGTTCAGAGGATAAAATGGGGCAGGGAAAACTGTTTTCTAACTTGAGCTCTTTGTAAGAAATGTAAGATGACAACACCATAAATAATGAACATGCTGAGAATCAATTCAAGAACCCGCATTGAAAAGAAAAAAAAATCCACTTAACTCACATTTTTTGACAGGTAAATTCTCTTGTCTGCCTTTTATTTTATATCCTCTGACAGCATTGGGTGCTGAGTAATATTCAGATATATCAAGACGCCTGGTTTTACTCACTCACAAGAGTGTCAAAAATCATCAGGGTGCTTTCACAACAGAAAGAAAGCTGAAATATGGCACCCCTGCAGTCCTAAAAATGGTGATAACCAGAGGTGTTTGGAAAGGGGATGTGAACGCTACCGCTGCACAAAAGCAGGCCAAGGTGTCCAAGTAATAAAGTGGAAGTATACAGGATACAAGTTTTGTTTGGAAGATCACAGGGGTATTCAGTAGTAACCAAAGCAATGTCTCTGAGAAAGAGGAAAGGCAGTAAGATGGACTTAATGTGATATGAAGAAGACCCCGAGTCTCTCCTTCACACCCTTCAATCATGCTCAGATTTGCGGAGATGGGATTTTCAGTGGTAGTTAGGGATACAACTATTTTGCAGGATACAAACTGTGGGGTGGGGGTGTAAATAATAGCACTCACATTTATTTTCACTTTAAGTTATATGTATGATCTTCCATATCTGAAAGAAAAGCCTGTACTGATATTTGTTTTCTGCGTGTATTGTTATTTTCATTCTGACTGTGTTTCAAAGCCAGAAACGTTATAAACAAGGTCCACAGTGGGCATGCACAGGTACAGATAAGAAGGTCACTCTCCACTTCCATACTGACAGGGATATTCCAGAGATATTGATGGGAATAAAATACATAATAAAAATATTCTTTTAGAACTGTTTCATACATTTCAATTTACAATAGGGAAGATAATATCCCTATAAAAAAGCACATAAGTGTGAAGGTGGAGGTTGAAGGAGCTCAGGTTCTTTGTATGCTGTGAGCAGTTGCCCAAGGTATATTTATGAAACATTCCTGCTGCTCTATAATCCCCCCTCAGCCAGAGAAAGCACTGTCAGGAGAATATATCAAAGCCCTTCACATGAAGCCAGGCAATCAGAATTTTATGACTGCCTGGGAAGGAGTGAAGGAAGGAAGAAATCTTGCAACAGCTGCTTCCACCACCGCCCCACTCATAAAAAGGGTCTCCACATCTGCCTTCTCACCCATCCCCTCTATCAGCACCCTCTCATATTGTATATCCATTTCCTGGCTCAGAAAGCAGCTGGCAAATAGGGGTAGATTAAACTTACAATTGAAAAAGGGTGGGGAAAATATTCAGCATAGGCCAAGAGGGGGAAGTGAAGCTGAGTCAGCCATTGTAGGTTTCAGATGCAGATGTCTATCTGAAGAACACATCTGGGGGAGAGAAACACCTTCTTTCACTGAGCCTTATACACAGAAGGAGGAGGAGGAGGAGGAGCTCCTCCACATCATGATAGTGGCTGCAAGACTGTCTGGCATTACATGGGCTCCAGAATGAGGGGCAGGAGGGCCTGAGCCACCCCCACCCCACCCCCACAGGCTAGGCTGAGAGGTCTACCCCTCTGAAATGATCAGGCAGCAAGGATTGAACCACCAGGACTCCTGTATAGTCAAGCCCCCTGAGAAACTACCTATCACACACTGTTCATAGCCTTTTTTCCAGTCTCTTAACAAATCCTGCATAGTTTTCCCTTTCCTTGATGTATTCATTTTATGCTTTAAACACTTTTATAGTATATCATTTAATATTTTGCCATTGTCACAGCAGTAACATTGTTAACTGCTTTAGGGGGTTGTATTATTATTATTTTGTAGTCTGTGTTTTTACTGTTGTGTAAAAATATACATGCAAGTACACAAAAATCATAATGACCTGCCTGCCAGTCTTGAGCCCTTCCACCGTAAGAATGTTCAGGATCCCTGCCTCATCACTAGAGACCAAGAGGGAGCCGGGCCAGCTATAAAAAAACAACTAGCAAGATCAGCAGCAGCTCCATGAAGTCAGATGTTTGGGAAGAGGTGATGATAGCAGCAAACGTCATGTTGGTGCATTGCCAGAAGCCAAGAGGGAGCTGTGTGGGGCCAATTGCAAAAGCACTCAGCAAGGAAGTTCTTGGCTCAAGAGAGCTGTATAGAGCAGCTCTCCAAAGCAGCAGGGACCCTTGCAAGATAAGGGCGAGTAGTACATTTGCCAGTACTAGTAATCTACCACCTCAGGTGGCCACCTCACTCAACCTGATGCTATAGCTGGTCCTGACTTAAGATGGATTGGACAGTTTTTGGAGTTCCTGATGAAGCATCATAATGCAGGAGAGTGTAGGGCAGCTTAAATCTATAGCCGCTAATACTCTGATTTAGATATCCTTTTTAAGGGCAAAGACAGAAGGATCCCTCTAACCTGTGTTTGTAGCAAGAATAACATCTGCATGTGTCAGGATTTCAGTCATAGCCATTTCCTCTCGTTCCTTCAGCTCCTTTCTCAGTGTCTTAATCTCATTCAGAAAACGGCTTTGTTCGCTTTTGTGCTGGGTTTTTCTGGTTTTAACCTGTACAGAAAGAGAAGGGGGCAGGGGACTTTAACCAGGCACATCACTAAAAATATTGTTGCCCAGCCAACTAACAGTAACACCTATAGAATATCTTCCATACAAATGCAATATGCTACAATTACAGTACTTTCAGCTATTGTACCTGCTGATATAGCTTTGATGTATATAAGAAAAGTAAGTACAGTATATTTACTTCATATTTACTAGGGGTGTGAATTTCACAGCAAATTTTAAATTTACCTATTGTTAATGAATATTATATTCCCTGGTATAAGTATTCATATTCCATTCTTTCTTACAAAATACAGTTTTGAATTGAATTGAACTTCCTATTCAGTTTCATGAACACCATGGTTTTATCTAATACGTTACTGATACTATTGCTCTAACATAATTGTCAAGTAACCTCTGTGGTAAGCTATAATATACCAGGAAAAATACAATGCAATGTCAGGTTTTTATAACACTTTCCTTAGAAATAACATGTTAGGTTTTCACACAGCTTCTATGCAAAAACAAAATAACCATGTCTATGCAGCTACCTCTAAAATGCTTCATCACGTTATAAGCATGCTATACAGTATAACACCTTTCAACACCACAAAACCTCCAACATGACTAATGATTCAGTGACTTAGGTGCCTAAATTAAATTGAAATGATCATAGATGCAAATTGGCAGCAATGTAAGGAAGGAAAGACCTTCAAATGTCTCCCATTTTAGCATCATCGTTGTTGTTGTTATTTTGTATTCTGTGTTTTTACTGTTCTGTAAAAATATATATACAAGTACACAAAATGCATCATGACCTGCCAGCCAGTCTTGATCCCTCCCATCTTAAAAAAAAAAAAAAAATCCTACCCATGTTTTCACCTCAGGTAACTCCATTTTGCTTTTCACTTGCTCTGCATTAACAGGATGAAAGCCGAAGTTCAAACAAGGACGCACCAAAAGAAGTAAGAACCAAGTAGATACACTGAAGCAAGGCAACCTACCTAAAATGCTGTGATAAAAATTACCACAAGTTGTTGTGGCTCGCACAACTAAGTCCAATTTTCTCCCACAAGATTTGGCTGAAAGATAAGGAGGACAGACAAAGGCTTGGACCTTTTTTTTCCTCCTCCATCAACAGAAGAAGATTCTAAATACAATAAAGCCCCCCTTCAGCTCACAAACAGCTCCCTTCTGCAAGGGGAACATAGTGCCTGGCTAAAGTATTCCATGGACAGTTTTCATATGAAATGGATGGTTTTCTTATGAAAATCTGGAGGGGGGAGTATGGGGGCGCAAAATTTTATTAATTTTCCAGAAGCAAAGGGTTTATCATTTATAAGAGGAGCTGACAGATAGATTTCAACTTCCTTTCCTTTCACAACCACAAAAAATCTTTACTGCCACTAAGTGACAATAGCACTGCCATTAGTAACCTGGTGGCACTCCACTCTGCCAGAGAATGGCTTAATAAAAACAATGCTATATCATGCTATATCACTCCCAGAGGCACGATGATGGAAAAAAAGAGTTGTCTTCCCCTTGGAATAGTCTCATGTCTGTTGCGCTATCCTATGAGATACTGCAGTGTCACTGGATTGCAACTTTGCTATGGTCTGAAGTCATGCGAAAGCTTGTTGTTTTGTTGTTTGATGAAAAGGAAGTGGAAAACTCTCTGCCACTGCCTCTTATATATCTCCTGCCCACAACTGAAAATTAATCAGTTTTGCTTGTCCACAAGGAATCTGCAGAATATACCTTTCCATCTCCACTTTTGTGAGAGGCAAACAGTCCAGTGAAAATTTGGCACAGCACTACTGTAACTCTCCTTCTGTGTGTAAAGTGAAAGGATAGAATCCAAGCCAATAAATCCTTTAACCACAATTTAAGTTCACCATCCATCAAATTTCTCTAGGGACATGGTATGAACTAATAATAATTAGCTAACACACTGCTTAGACAGTGCCTAATGCACTATAAAGCAGTGTAGATGCGTAAGTGCTATTGCTTTACAATTCGCAAGCTGCTCTGAGAGCCTTTGTGGATGAAGAGCAAGGTATAAATACTTAAATAAAAAATAAATAAAAATCCACTCAATGCTTACTATAGTAACATGTAATGTACAGCCTATAGTGGAATTACTGGTCATAGGATAGCTGGTAAAAACTGGAACCTCATCCTTTTTAAATAAAAAGCAATGTTTCAAGGCCTGAAAAGGGCAAAGTAATCAAAAAAATTACACCAAAACAAGCATATGGAAAATTGTCACTGCAGTAAATAGTCTATAGTCTTAACATTCTTCAAAAAAGACATTTGATCATGGCTGCAGTATGATTTTTTAAAAGACAAAATATTACAGTCTCTTTTATTAGACCAATGGTTGTTGTCTGCCTTCAAGTCATTTCTGACTTATGGCAACCCTAAGGCAAATCTATCACCAGGTTTCCCAGGCAAAATTTGTTCAGAGTGGGTTTGCTTTTGCCTTCATCTGTGGCTGAGAGAGTGTAACTTGCTCAAGGTCACCCAGTGGGTTTCCATGGTGAGTGAGTGGCCAGAGTTGTAGTCCAATGTTCAAACTACTATGCCATGCTGGCACCAATGGCTACTAGACAGGAATATGAAAACAATACAAAGTCTGTCCCTGCTGCCCACTCCCATGCTTTCATCTTGATGTCTCACTGACCCCAGAAAGAGAGAGAGAAAGAGAAAGAGAAAGAGAAAGAGAAAGAGAAAGAGAAAGAGAAAGAGAAAGAGAAAGAGAAAGAGAAAGAGAGAGGGCCTGCCTGCCTGCAGGCATTTTTTAAAAGCTCCGACAGATTACAACATCAATGCAATAGTCTCTAAGGTGCCACAAGACTTTTGTGTTTTCTGTAAAATGCTAAACTGGCTCCTGGCTACTCAAGCCAACACCATGTAGTAGCTAGAGGGCAGATTTGGATTTGGAAAGCTGCTACTCAACTATTAAAGTCACTAGGCAACCTTACAAAGAGCCTTTTGGCCTCCTCAATTTTCAGCAGGTCTCACTTTGTTCTTCCTCCAAAAGAATATGTCAAATGGGCCTTTAATCAAGTATAGGAAAAGACAAGATTTGTAAGATCCATTTTTGCTTTCCCCCCCCCTCAATAAAAAGCCCAGCAATGAGAGTGAAGTGCAAAATGGAGGCTGTGGTGAGAGGCAGGTGCAAACTGAGTTGAAACCTGTAATCTACTGCATCCCACAAATAAAACTGTAGTGACCTGCATATGTGGCATGAATCTACACATGACTTAAGATAGAGCAGGAATTTAAAGCCCAGTTTAGAGAGAGAAAATCTTTGGTTTTGCTGATGGTACGCAATACCATCTAATGCAAAAAGGACTGGAAACATCTAATAAAACCTGATGTCAAGGAGACACTACTTATTAGTTACTAACTCTAGTTTCTATGTCACACACTGAACTTCTTTAAAACCAGAAAAGAACATTCACTAACAGAATTCATTGCAATCTCACTTTTGATAATACAACCAAAGATTACAGAGCAATATAAAAAAATACTGACATAGCCTATGGAGCAGTCATAAACATCAGTAAAAACCTAAGTAAAAGGACTCTGGGAGGCCAGTTTCTTACTGAGATTTTTACTGATGGTTATGACTGTCCTGAATCGCCGCTCAGCCATGGAAACCCTCTGGGTGACCTTGGGCAAGTCACACTCTCTCAGTCAGCCTGAGAGGAATGCAATGGCAAAACCTCTGAACAAATCTTGCCAATAAAGTCCCATTCCAGATTTGTTTTAGGATTGCCGTAAGGCAGAACTGTACTGGGAGGTACACAACAGTTTCCAGCAGGCTTATCCAGATCATTTTAAAATTATGAGTTTTAAAGTATGTATGGATTGCTTTTACTACTGTATGTATTGATTCTACATGCATTTTTAACTGATGTTATATGTTTTTAAACTGGAGTTATGTGTCCAATCTGTAGATGTATTTTGTTGTTCCCTGCATTGATCCATAGGGGGAGGTGGGTAAGAAATAAGTACTGTATTATTATTACTATAACTACAACCATTTTAGGACTCAGCTTTTTAAATTCATTTCCTACGGGGGGGGGGGGTTCTCTATTGTCAAGCTGCTTTGACTCTGACACACAAAATGAAAAAAAAATTCTGTAAGAAGACAGTGCTTTATTTCTTACATTGAACAGCATGCATTACCATTTGGAAGATTTGGAGATGTGTCTTTGTAAAATTCCTGCAGGCTGATTTTATATAGTTTTATAAGGACACTGAGGTGTGTGGGGTTTTTTTATTTTACATGTATGCATTCTCCTTGGTTTGTTGTTGTGTGTCTTTCAGTCATTCCTGACTTATGGTGACCCTAGGGCAAACCTATCATAGGATTTTCTTGGCAGAACTTGTTCCTCTGAGGTTGAGAATGTGTGACCTGCCCAAGGTAACCCAGTGGGTTTCCATGGCCAAGAACAGATTTGAACTCTGGTCTCCCAGTGTCCTTGTTCAACACTCAAACCATCACCCCATGCTAGCTCTCTTTAATTGGTTTACCATATTCCTTTTCTTTCATAGATTCCACTTTATGTTAGTACAAAGCATGCATTTGTAATGCTTGTACCTGTTTGGTACATGACTTGTTCAAAATTATTAATGTATGTATATTGTTGTTGCTTATTTTCTCTTTTTTTGTTTGAACAGCCATAGGGCTAATTTCTGGACTAAAATCCTCTTTTATACATAATTTAAGATTTCATCTGTCCTTCACATTACTATAAACAACTGGGAATCTGAAACCTTTGCCAATCTGAGGTAAATCATCCACCAGTAGATATCCAGTATTTCAAGAGATCCAAATCTATCTTCCGCTTACTTGTACCTTTAAACAAACGTGGAAATTTTTTAAGATGGTCTCCTTCCACTGGTCTACTCCTGGCTGAATGTTCAGTGTGTGTGTGTCCCATGGCAAATTACAAATTACTCTGCAAGTGCTGAGAAAGCAGCATCTGGCTGGTCTTCATGCTTCCTACCCATTTCTTTTAAACCTTAGCAGATTATGTTAAAATTGCTTTTAAAAGTCTTAGGGCACCAACTTGGAAGGAAAATGAAAGAACTGTTCAGAAATCAAGAAAACACCATATAGCAGAAAATCTAGCATGCTACTGCACCAAGGAACATTTACAACCTTTTCTTTCTGGGCTTCCCATTTTCTACAAATAACAAAACAAGAAGAGATCAAGGTGAAATCCTCCACAAGGAAGTAAAACTATTGCAATATATGCGAAATCAAAAAAAGGTGGCAAAGCTTCCCTGTTTCCTGGCTGTGGAGAAACAGACATGCCTCATCTGTAATTTACCAAGGAGAAAGGACTCCTGCAAACATTTTGCTTTTCTGCACCTTCACAAATAGGGAAGAGCTTACTGTTCCCTCTCTCAGATAATTAAAGCTTATTATAAGGGAAAATCAAGAAATGAAGAAAGAAGCAAACTGCTCAGGTGAGCAGGAGGGAGAGTAACATTTACCTCCCCACTATACAGGTGGAAACATGCAGTGAAATGTTGTAGTGTATCCTTAACCACTAACACGACTTGTCTTGTTTAGGAAGCTTGGGTGCAAACAAGCCAGTCAGTCAGCCAGCCATGCCTTCACCCAGGATATTAAAGCTGTTATGGCACAGGTGAGCAAAGTGCAGCCCTTTCGATAGTCAATTAAAAAATGTTCATAATAAAATTTAAAAGCAATGAAAATCTCCACATAAAACAGTATAAAATCATTTTTTAAACAAACAAAAGTTTTAAAAGATAAACAAAAATCCAAATAAAAAGCTCCTCTGCTTACACATTATAAAAGCCTACTTAAACAAAAATGTATTTGCCTGCTGGTGAAAGGAAACCAGGGAGGGGACAGCCTAGCCTCCCATAGAAAGGAATTCCAGATGGTGGGAGTAACCACTGAGAAGGCTCTCTCCCATGTTCTCTCACCAAGTGAACCTACGGTACCTGGGAAGCATCATCTCCTCAGATGCCAAGATTGACAAAGAGATCGATCACAGATTAGCAAAAGGCATATAGTGCATTTGGAAGACTTTACAAAAGAGTCTTGAGTAATAAACACCTGAGGCGAAGCACAAAAATCAGTGTGTATAGAGCCATTGTACTGTCTATCCTCCTTTATGGATCTGAAACATGGGTCACCTACTGCCACCACTTACGACTCCTCGAACGCTTTCATCAGCATATATGCACAATCCTAAATATACACTGGACTGACTATGTGACAAATGTTGCTGTCCTTGAGCAAGCAGGGATCACCAGCATTAAGGCCATGATATTGAGAACACAGCTGCGCTGGGCAGGGCACGTTTCTAGGATGGAGGACTATCGCCTCCCAAAAATAGTACTCTACGGTGAACTCGCCATGGGTCAGCGTAAGAGGAGCACTCCAAAAAAGCATTACAAGGACTCCCTGAAACAACATCTCAGGCTCAGCCAAATTGATCACCAACAATGGTCCGCCCTGGCCTCACATCGGGAGGCATGGAGATCCACAATGCTGCAGCCTTAATTGAAAACTTACGTCAAACAAGTTTTGAAGAGAAACGACAACGCAGAATCACAACCCAGAAACATCACCCAAGGAGACCTTCTGCTGTGCTTTCTGCAACCGGACTTGTTTATCTCAGATTGGCCTTTTTAGTCATCAGCGCGCTTGCAGAAAGCGCGGGATGAGTCCTTCCTGAATTTTCATTTGCGAAGAAAAGCCAGAGAGAGAGAGAGAACCTGTGACGGAGAGAACCAGAAAGAGAGAGGGGTCGTTTCCACGGCAAAATAAATCCTCAAAGAATGCGACAAGAAGCCTGATAGTTCCCACGCATCTCGAAGCAACAGCGCCCTTTTCAGAAGGAGGGGGTGCAAAAAACCCATAAGTTGCGCAGTATCAGCTTTCGCTAGTTTTCCGCACTTTTTTGATTAAGTTTGTGAAAATGCGCATACTTTATCGTGGGAACTAACGATCGTGTAAACTGGCATCTGCCTTTTCGAATTACTGTGAGCAGAGCTGAATCCTGATTGGTTGGAGTGCTTTATCTGAATAGACTGAGGGGTTGGAGAGAAGAAATTCACCCTCCTTCTGTTTGCAACCCACTTTGGAAAACGGAGCCCTTCCTGTCTATCTTTTGGGGGGTGGGGGGTGGGAAGATGCTTCGCTGCTTCGCTGGTGTGTGTGGGGAGGTGTGTGTGCTGGGAAACAGCCGATCGCATGTTCGTTCTTTTGTTTGTTTGTCCTTCCATTCACTTGCCTTTATTCAAGGTTCAGAGGGAGGGAAACCAAATGAGGCAAGCCCTAG
Organism: Gambelia wislizenii; assembly: GCA_030847615.1. Taxonomy (NCBI): domain Eukaryota; kingdom Metazoa; phylum Chordata; class Lepidosauria; order Squamata; family Crotaphytidae; genus Gambelia; species Gambelia wislizenii. The sequence goes on from JAUMIR010000001.1 coordinate 346,582,182, forward strand.
TTCTGTGGTGTGTGTTTGTGTGTGCATGCATGCAGGGAATCTGCTCCACCATGCTTTTGCTTGTTCCTGCTTTCATTGACTCCTTTCTTTACAGAAGCCTTTCGGGGCTGGGGAAGACGGGGGAGTTTGGCAGATCGCTCTTTCGATTGCTTGTTTGTTTGTCCTTTTTCTTTCCTCTCATTATTTATGGTCTCCATGACCCCCTCCTTGCTCCCTCCCCGCCTCCTGCCTGGCTTTAATCATCTGGAGGCGATTCCCCCCCCCACCTTTGCCTGTGTGAATTAAGCAAAACAGAAAGTATCTGGATCTGTCTTCATCATTCGAAAATGTCAGGCATCGTGTGATTTATGCGCTCCTCATGCGAAAGGACGGTAATCCGGAATCTGGCGAACTTTTTCCTGTCGTGGAACCGGCCCCAGAGAGAGAGAACCTTTTCGGAGAGAAAGTCCCCCCCCCGCCCTATGGATCTCAGAACTCTGATAGGTTCATATGGGGAGATAGGGTCTTTCAGATAATCTGATAATCAGATAATCTGGACCTAAACTGTATAGGGCTTTATAGATCATGACTAGCACTTTGAATTGTGCCCAGAAACAACTTGGTAAATAGCTGTTACAGTGGGATTACCAGTTAATTGTCACAGAATCATAGAATCATAGAGTTGGAAGAGACCTCAAGGGTCATCCAGTCCAACCCCCTGCCCTGCTTCTTTTAAACCTCAGCATTAAATTGTCATTCAATTTAAATAGTCTACCATTATGATTTAAGGCAATATTGTTTAGAATACTGCTGCTCCACATAACTTAATGGCTGTTGCTTGCTCTGTACTGCTCTACATAATGTCTCTACTACAGTTTGCCCTTTGTTTTCTGAGTGCCAATGAGACAAATTCACAAACAGGTGCTTATCCAACAAAGCAGCAGGGGAAAAAACCTTACGTACCAGGTCCTGAAAGTTGAAACCTGCTTTGTGCAGTAGAAGTTTTTTTTTTAACCTTGGTAAATAACTCTGTGGTAAGTCTACCCTAAACCTCTTACTGCTTAGAGAACAGATTGCATCTCACCTGCAAAGGGTGAGTGAGGGTGTGCAGAAGCAATTATGTTCATGCAGTAAAACACCCCTCAGGAAGGAAAGCTATCATTATTTTGAATTTTACCTTCTCTCTCTTATTTTCTTGTATCTCTTTCCTACTTCAGTCCCAGGACACCCAACCCCCCCCCCCAATACTATAAAACAAACAAACAAACAAAAAAACCCAGCTGACATAGGCTAGAAATTGTGAGCTGCTTTGACATGTCACTCCCAGCTGCACCCAAATGCACAGGTATGGCCCATAAGGGGGCAGTTTGGTGCCACATCCTCTGCAGTTTCTTCTGTACCTAGGCAAGTAGGTATGGCCACAAAAAGGCACACCTGGAATATCACTGGCATTTCCTCATCAGCACTTTCTGGTTTATGATCACTCTGTGTGACCTAGCATATCATTAACACAATTTCTCACAACACAAATCAGGCCTGGGCAGCTTGAGAACCATTATGACAAAGAGGTTCCATACCCCTTTTCCCCTCATGCCAGGCATTTCAAAACCAAGCACAACTGCCAAGCATCTGGGCAGGCTACAAAATATGGCTACTAGGTTGTACTTGGTTTAGGAAGGGTCATAAATTGTGCAGACCTGACATATATGTTCCTTAGTCAGCCTACTGTGGTGTAACACCAATAAAAAAAGCTCGGACGTCATAAGACAAACTTATACAGACATGATTTTCATACTGGGATGAATGGAATTCAATTAACCTACCCATTGGGTTCAAACTACAGGAAAAGAGATTCCACCTAAACATTAGGAAGAATGTCTTGACAGTAAGAGCTGTTTGGCAGTGGAATGCACTGCCTCGGAGTGTGGTGGAGTCTCCTTCTTTGGAGGTTTTTAAACAGAGGCTGGATGGCTATCTGTTGGAAATGATTTGATTGTGTATTCCTGCATGGCAGGAGGCTGGACTGGATGGTCCTTGTGGTCTCTTCCAACTCTATGATTCTATCTTCTGTTCCAGCTTCATACCTCCAAAACACCAAGAACCCTCCAGAACACACAGAAATTCCTTCTACCAAAGGAACCCCCATTATAAAGTTATACTGCCTGGATTGTAAATATATGTAAACATATATTTTGTAAATGAAATTGATTACAAAATTTGAAGTCAAAGCCTTTCACGGCCGGCATCCATTTCCTTGGATTTTCCTTGGTTTTTTTCCAGGCTGTGAGACTGTGTTCTGGAATAGTTTCTTTCTGACATTTCACCTGCATCTGTGGCTGGCATCTTCAGAGAATGGTTGGGTAGGAGTGTATGTGGACGTATATATGCTGTGACCCCCTGTTGGGGAGTATATGTAAATTTGTGTAATTGAAAGGTTAGTTTCTGGGTATAGAAATGCAAGGCTCGTTAGTGTCTGTTTGGCTAATGGTTGGTTGATGGGCCATTAACTGCTGCTGGACAGGGGGATTTCCAGCAGCAGTTAATGGCCCATCAACCTACCATTAGCCAAACAGACACCAACGAGCCTTGCATTTCTATACCCAGAAACTAACCTTTCAATTACACAAATTTACATATACTCCCCAACAGGGGGTCACAGCATATATATGTCCACATACACTCCTACCCAACCATTCTCTGAAGATGCCAGCCACGGATGCAGGCGAAACTGTTTACAAAACTATTGTAAACATTCAAAATATAATACTTGTCTCAACACTCAAAGTTAGTCAAGATAACACAATCAACGCACAAGGAAGAAGTTATTTGGCTAGGAGGAATTTCAAGATCTGCAGAAGTAAAAAAGGAAGTTAAAATGAAATGTAAAAGAGAGAGACTCTCAAACAACCTTTTAAGGACTGAGCATGGTCAGTGGGCATAGAGTGGGAATGCTTCCAGATAGACAGCTCCTAGCACTGCCAGTCAAAAAGCATTGCAGAACAATTCTATCATTCGTTTTTTTAACAGAATTTTGAGGTAAGAAAAAAGGATGAAAAAAGTGTTATGAAAATATAGCAGGATTACAAATGGAAGATTCTGTGATCTGAACCACTTGTGGAATTCTATTTGAGGCAGGGCAATTGCACATTTTTAAAAAAATTGCTCGGAGGCACTGGTGAAAGATGGCAGAGAATGGAAATCCAACAGGAAGAGGGATACAATACAGTCACTGGAAGTCCAAATATAAGCACTCTAGGTTTCAATGTTTGGTTGCAGGTCCCACTTGTTCAAAAGAAAATCCACCAATATGAGGAAAAATAAATAACAGCCTTGCATTAAAAAAAAGTTTAAAGAAGCTACTGCTCTAGCAGTGCTTTTGACTGTGTTTCTTTCAGATCAAGCCACATTCTATTTGTACACACGCACACACACAATAACAGCATGAGATGTAGCTGTGTTGCAGAGAAAGTCCAGTGAATTTTAAGTCTTGAATAAGCTATTCCAGCAATGCCAAAAAATTAATGGACAAAACCAGCATTTTGCTCAAATAACCCTCTGCTAGAGATCAGCAACTAGTGACCTGGGCCAAAATCTCCCCTCTTACCATTCCCCTGAAATATATAATATGACTTGCGTTGACAACTCAAAAGCATGAGGTTTGTTTAGTGAAAACAATATCTGTGGTCATGGGGAAGGAGGGGTTTTTGTCCTCTTCCATCATCATACTATTAAGTCCCACTCAAGCAGAGTTACTGTAGTTGCTAAACACACAAAAAAGGAAGCTGTTGTACTCACTAGAGAACAAAGTGTACATAAATGTGGGTGAAGTGGTTCATTTTCCGACACTGCTATGATGTGGTACAGTGGAGGTCACTACCACATAGCCATAGCTTATCATCCATAAAATTGAGAACAGCCATCTACTTATTGTCTGTGTTTGGTGATGTCATATACAAGAAAAACTAAAATTACTTTGTAAATATCATTGTTATATTAAATGAAAAATAATAGTAAAAATGTTGTTGGGGATCCTGAAAAGGGCAAGGGTTAAGGAACATACAAAATGTACAGTCATTTCCTCCTAACTGAATGTGGTTCAAAAGTGCACAAGCATGGCACACCATGATGTGTGCTATGCCAGGCACCCATCTCAGGTAGGCCTTTGCGTAATCATGGAAAGCTTCCTGGCACAGCACACTTAATGCCATTTTGAAGCCATTTTTGTACAGTGTCCTTCAAAAATAAAATATTTTATATTAAAATGTATTGTCCCAATTAAATTAGTGCCACATTTTAAATTAAGTTTAAAAAAGGAAATTAAATAAAAAATGATGACGAAGAACTCCAAGACTCTGCTTACTGATTTTGCTAAGTAAACAAGATGAAGGAGGGGAACGTGCAACAAATTCAGTTATATAATTACTGTATTCTCTTGTCATCCATCTTAAGTTATAAAGTTACTTATATAATGTAAAAACAGCAGTCTCTATTTGGGGGAATCAGAAAAATGGACCAAAATTGTCATATGGTTCCCATATACTACTCAGTGGCTGCCCTATTCTCTGAAAGTTCCTAGGCAGGCAAGAATGGCCCCTCCTTTTGCTGTCCTTCTGTTGGAAGGTAAAGACTTAAAAAAAAATTCCAACAGGATCATGAGAACTGACGTTTCTAAAGAGAGGGTCTTTAAAGAGTATGCTATCCTGATTTCTAAACTACTTTTTAATGTTTTTAATTGATTTTAGTGTTGTTAATAACTTAATTCCATTTTAATGTCGCTATGTCCTATTTTTTAACAATATTGTACTTCTTTTAATTTTTAAGCTGTCTTGAGTCTTGGTTTTGGGGAAAAGATAGTGTATAAATAAAGCTAATAATAATAATGATGATGATGATAACATAACAACAATGATGATAATACTTGGATTTGTTTTCAGCTATAACATCTAGCCTGAATTTAGAAGCAACTGCAGAAGCAAAGGGGAAAGTTAAAAGGCAGTAAATGTGCATAGGAGTGCATACATAAAGTTTAATTCCCATTCTGGAATGCAAAAAAAAACAAGCTCCCAAGGGGAATAAAACCAGGATGATTTGTGTTGGTTTTCCATGCTTCTGACCACAGGAAATGCCTCTCTAAATACTGAAACTGCAGTATCACTTCTCACTTTGTAATAACAATAATACAAAAGTATGTTTGCATCCTTTTTTTTCGAGGCACCAAAGTTGTGAAGATAGATAGCATGGGGGTAGGGAGAGTAAAGAAAACATACAGAATTAAGGAAACTTCCTTCGTTACCGCAGGAGGCCCTACAGAATCACTGCAACATCATATCTGATATTCTAGGGATCTTCAACATTTTGGAGCTTTGCTGTCATTCAGAAATCTGAGCAACTGACACGGTCAAGCACCACCACAAAATGGCTGTTAACAGAGATTTGCACAGTGAAAAATGGCTCCCTGCCTGGTCTCAAAGGACAAGCAATTTCCCCATGGAAATGAGTACAAGGCAAAGGTTGGATCCGCTGCTAAACAATGTATTTGCCTCTGCAAAATGCAACATGATAGCTATTTCAGAGAAGGAAAAGTGATGATGCATGAAAAAAGCAAACACAAAGAGAAGACCCACACAAAAGAAGCATGCATAGGCAAAACTAACTCTCAGCACTGCCCCCAAACAAACAGACATGGGCAAAACTGTACACTTCAAGATACAAAGCCTCAAGAAATGCCTCCTCCCCGCTTCCCCCTTAGGTCACTTCTGCTTCCTGCCCCAGTCCCCCAAGCGGTCCTCTCCCACCGGAAAAAGGTTCATATTCCTTCCTTTTAAAACAAAACAAGAGGTTTTGCTAGCTGGCCAGGCACAGAGGGAAGCAGAACACCACCCTCTAGCTATTGTGCCACTTTTCTTGCCTTTGTTCTAGGATACTCTCTCTCTGGAAAAAGAAAAGAAGATGGCAGGGTACATGGAAGCCGAAGGTTCGCTCTTCATCCAGGCAAGATCAATTGGTTTCTATGAATTATAAAATTAGTTAAGCATCAGTGAGGACAGAGAGCTTCAGAGGATGGGTGAGGAAATGTCTGGGGCACCTATAGGCACAGCAATGCAGAGCTATATATAAATTATTACTTTGTTCTCAGCATGTTGCTCTTTAGTACCACCCATGGGCATGAGGAAATTCACTGGTGAAATCCAAGGCTTGGAGAAGAAGGGAAAACAACCTTGGGTTGTAGTGAGGGGTTGGAGACTCAAAATATTCAAAAAAGGGATTGAACATGTTCAGTAGACAAGGAACGTTATCTGATGGTTAGGTGTATGCATGGAACACCGAGGGAAAGTAGAAAGCAAGAAATTTAGCTAGAACCCTGAACAGGAGCACTCTATACTGCAACAATTTGCTGCTGGTCCCACTTGTAAATGTTTAATAATGTATCTCTGGTTTTGATTCTTTAAACCTATACTGTCCAGTTCCCCATACAATTTCCCCAATACAATAATGAGGGACAGATGCTTGCCAACAATCCTAGGACTCTGAAGGTTTTACTGACCTTGATTTCTGCACAGCACTTATAATTACTGCAAATACTAGCAATATATTCTATGGAGCAGTGGCTCTTAATCTTTCCTTTATCAGGGACCTTCTTTAAATATGTTTTGTTGCCATGGACCCCCAAGACTTAAGTCAAAATTGAAGACCCTAATAATAAAAACAACAATACCAGATGATGAGGATGATACAACAATTATACCACCCATTAAACCTTCCTCAGATGCACTGGAGGGAGAGCAAAGACTTTTCTCCTGCTTCTTCGTATAAATTTGTGGCTGGAACAGATTGAATGGCAATGCGCAGGTCAAGCCAGCCAGCCTTTGCCTTGGTTCCTGTTACATGGCCACTCCACTATGGAAAGGAGGTGGGCCAGGCAGCCTTCAAGATTTTGCAGACCCCCCTGTGAAGACCTCATGGACTTCTGGGGGTCCCTGGACCACAGGTTAAGAACCACTGCTGCAGAGCAATCATTTAAAAAAAAAAAGATTGTGGAAGAAGAAATGCAAGGCTTACAAATGTTTGATCAATATCCTTCCTGATATCTGCCACAATCTGGGCATTATCTCCATGTGCCAAGATGGCATCAAGTGAATATTGCTGTATGGACTCCAAGAGACGAGCTGGATGACCAAGGCGGAGGATCCGTGCTTTATGGTCTGCGAGCCTTTCTACCAAATTGTCCACTGCAACGTTAGATGGAGCACAACACAGGACCTTAGGAAGAAACATTTGCTAAGTGCTAATCCATTTTGCTACAATAGCTAAAAGTTTCCAAAAGCTTAGATTAGGAGTTTGTAAAAATAGCATGAGTATTAAGCCAGAAGCAGCAGAAAAGAAATCCATATATAATGTTAGAAGAACTTGTTTTTTAAAATGTTGTTTCACATTGTTCCAGAGCAAGAGGCAGGTCTCTAAGATTTGTCCTACAGTTTCATGGTTTTGCTATGACCCCAGGATCTCTAGGACAGGAGTGGACAACTGTGGCTCTTCAGATGTTTTTGGACTGCACCACCCGTAACTCCTCACCTTTGGGTATGTTTGTTAGGACTGAATCAAAGGAGTACACAAAGCAGTACTGTTAAGGCTGATGTGTTTTTGCTATCTGTGTCCCTCAGGTGCTACAAAATTCTACCTTGCCTAGGCTCTGTTCCCTAAGGTACCAGACATTATATGTCAAGTGAAGACCTTTCTATGCCAGCAGGTGTTAGGGAACAGATTGCTTTATATAATGGATTTTCTGCTTTAGTGCTGTACAGTTTTTAATCTATGCTTCTAAATTAATGTTGCGTATGGTTTTATTCTATACATAAGCCTTTCTCAACCTTTTAATCCTGAAGGAATCCTTGAAATATTTTTCAGATCTCAGGGAACCCTTGCATAAATATTATTCTATATACTACTATTGTTTCCCCACAACAGTAACAATCTCTTGAGGAAACCCTAGCAACTCCTTGGGGAACCCTAGGGTTCCAGGGAACCCTGGCTGAGAAATACTGCTATAGATGGTTCAATATTACTTTAATTTTTCATATGTTTTTAGTTGTATGTGCTTTAACTAGTATTTCTTTTTTATTCTGTAAGCCACCTTGGATCTCACTCCTGGGGAAATGGTGGGATATAAATACAGGCATTATCTCAGTTAATAAAGCCTCTGACAGTGAAGCTCCTTTTCCAAAGGTTTTTCATGCCCCCCAACAGTCCAATCTTCCCTCATCCTCCATCTAGCTGGACATTTTAAGATGGTGAAGGGCGACTGAAAAAACAAAGATTTTCAGTGCTGGGTTGCAACAGTGTGTCTGTAGTAAACAATGCAATAAACAAAGCTTGGTCTGGGAAAGAATGGGATTCTACTCAAGGGGATCCTACCATAGCACTGTGTGTGTACCTGCAAGAGGCAACAAATAGCTGCCTCCAGAATCTATTACTGAGTATGTGTGAACAGAAAAACAGGGAGAAAAGGGGACAGTAGATCTATAAGTCTGGCAACCGAAATGGAAATCACAAGCAAAGCAGAAGCTAGTGAAAGAAAAAGTCATCCCTGGATGCATATTGGAAGAAGCCGCCAAGTGGTCTATAGATTATTGTTGTTGTTTATTTATATAGCACCATCAATGTACATGGCACTTTACAATAAAACAACCAAAAACAGTGGGTCCTGCCAAAGGCAAATAATCTGAAATATATGTGTATACACATACAGAGGGAAGGAAGAAATAATAAAATACCAATACATGTAATCAAAATATACAAGATTATAAAACAATATCAAACTAAAATTCTGAAAGCTTTGGAAAACAAAAAAGTTTTCAATTGAGATTTAAAGACAATGCAGAAAGGAGCAGTCCACAAATGTTCAAGAAGGCAATACAATTCAGGTTCAAAATGTTTTTGTTTACTTCTGCAAGGCTTATTTAACCTGGGTGTTTCATTTCACAGATGCATTCCGTTAATTTTGAATTAAAAGTTTTCTGAAACATGTTGAACTGTTCCTCTTTTTTGTGGTGTAGGAACCTCTCCCTATTCTTTCCATGTTATTCCTGCCTCTGGTATCAAATTTTCTGTTAAAGATGTACGGTAATGGGTAGGAACATATTCACTTCATTAAGTGAGGTACAGCTGTAAAGTGATTGACTGATTAATCCAAGCTTCAAGATCTGGATCTCAGAAGACCTGATAACCTTACTAACTGTAGAGACTCATCGAGGACTGCAGAATAATCTAGAATGAATTCCTACTGAAAAAACAATAGGGAGTACTCCCAGTTTCCACTAGGCAAGAATATAAAATAATATGAAGTTAGCAGGGAGAACAGAGAATCATAGGGCTAAAATATGTCCTAGCATGCAGTTCAGCATTATTTTCTTTTTTTAAAACTCCCATTCTCACCCATTTATTTATTTATTAGCAAGGGGAAACAAATTTAAGGAAGGACACTTGTGGGGTTGGGGGGAGGGGAGAAGGTTTAATCTTCCCCTACACATATGCAGGATCAGATCTGTGTGTGTGTGTTTTTGTTCTTAATTGCCATCACGTGAGCTTCAGTTTATACCAGCCTTTCTCAACCTTTTTACTGTGGTGGATCACTTGAAACAATTTTCAGGTTTCAGGGAACTCCTGCCTAAAAATCATTATATCTACAGCTAAAAAAATGTTTATTTTTTTCAATCTCAATATCTTGTGGAACTCCCAGCAACTTTTTGTGGAACCCAGAGGTTCCAGGGAACCCTGGTTGAGAAACCCTGGTTTATACCCTCCAAATGAGAGACCTCCAAGACACTATGTTATTAACAGCCTTTCTCTGGTCTTGCAAACACAGAGCCATAGCTTCCTCAACTGAATCTGTCCACCTGCAATGGAGTATTCTTCTTTTCCTATTGCCTTCAACACATCCCTGTGTATGCTCACTCTAGAGCAAAAAAGGAAACATGGCTCACCTGCACAATACACATTAGTGTTTTGTTTAGTGCTGGTGGTTAGATGCTTTAGTACAATGGTTCCCAAACTTTGGTCCTCCAGGTGCTTTGGACTTCAACTCTTAGAATTCCTGACCACTAGACAAGCTGGCTGGGGCTTCTGGAAGTTGAAGTCTTTAGTAGGACTGAAATATGAGCTCATACACCAGTTCTGGCCCAAACCATTCTGCATAACTAGAATGAATCTCACAATCTGTGTTGTTCTCCAAATCGGTGGCATTCCAGATGTCCTTGTATTGCAATTTCTTTCAATCCTAGCCAGTTTAGTAGTTAATGTGAGATTATGGGAGTAGGAGTATAACAACATCTAGAAAGCCACAGATGCTAAACTATACATGTGAGAACAAGAAGACTGTCCAGTGCACAGGATAGGTATAGTGACAAACACAGAGAAGTTGGCAAAATTCTTATGTTCTGTGCCGCTAAGATACTTTCTGTGACAATAAGAAAATATGTTTATTCTGTTATTTTTTTCAGAAAAGGGGCCTGTCATTAAAGGCTACAGTGATAGGCAGGGTCAAACCCCCAAATGGCAGACCAATGCAGCATGCATGCTCCAGCCTATTCACACAAATACAACTGGACTCATACATGAACATTCATACACATCTCCCCACCAGTGCTGCAGTTAGGCTTGAACAATGGGAGTTTTTTTCCCGAAACCTAATTACAGCATGGAACAGGGTAATTGGTTGGGATTATCACTGGGGATGGAAGGTTTAAGCCTCCCTTCTGCACATACTGGGACCCCACAAATCACACACACTGCAAGCAATCAGTCTACGATAAAAACTTCCTCTGTTGATTTCAGTGGGAAGCTTTTTTGAGGCCAAGGAAGGGGACCACAGGCCACTTGAGAAAGCCTTGTCAGCTGTACACAGACTTTAGGCTGTTGATCCCCACCTCTGCCTTAAGCAGAAATGCCAGGTCAGAACCTAGGATGTACCCCATGCAAAGCCTGAGCAATATTCATGCCACATAATGGATATCAAATTTCTAGACATCTGCTGCCATGTCATACACGTGCTACAGCAGGAGTGGGCAACTGTGCAGAGTCTGGGAGGCAATTTTCCACATACCACATCCAACCTAGCATGCCAACATACCTGTTTGCCTCTGTTTGTCCTCCAAAACGGTGACTGAAATGATGTCACATCACCTCTGTTCTTCATTTCAGAGGGAAACAGGCTTCTTTGGGGGAGACAAGTGTTCTGGGGGGCCTTGGGGAAGGATTTTTTGCACATATTGGGGAATTTTTGGTGTGATTTTCAGGTAAAACCACTCCACACTGCGCTTAAAAAAATAGGGGGCTTGGGGATTTGTGGGTGACTGTCAGAGATCTTCAAGGGCCACAAAAGTGAGAGTTGCAGTCACCCCTGCACTACATGGAGAGAGAAAAGCCATCCCTCCCATCTGGTATCAGATGCTGCTTCTCCTAATTTATAACTCTCACTCACTTTCAAGCCTTGCTGCACTGCTTGGAGTATTATCTCAACCACGGTTGTCGTTTTACCAGTACCCGGTGGTCCATGGATGACTGCAAGCTCTTTCTGTGCCAAGGAGAAGTCAACAGCCTCCTTCTGGGAAGCATCCAGTGATTCATTGTAGAACTTCAGCAGCCCTGAAAGAAGCAGCAGGAGGAACATTTGTTCAGATCTCAGTCTTGCAAAGAACATTTGCACAAGAAAGCAAAGTCAACAATGCAAATAAGAGGCTGATCCTAGAAGGGATCAGATCTGATAGCAAGAATAACCTTTGCAACAAAGGAAAACATCCTGGTTAATACTCAGAGAAGTCAAGATCCCCACTGAGTCCTGGCTTCCTTGATGGAAAAGCTATGTTTAGCTGCAAATATGCTCAGCCTTCAGAGGCATTCAGTATCATTATATGAATCTGTGCTGGAACAGAAAGTGAATGTGCTCTGCCAGGCTGTATTTTAGAAAGGCAGGCCTTTACATTAGTCCCACATAATTTCACTCAGAATTTCATTTTTTAAAATCCCCTTCTTTGCTATGAAGACAAACATAAGCAATGTTTAAGCAGATGTTGTTAGATCTTCACAGAATGACTAATGACATTCATAAAACAGGGAGCAGGAAAACATCAAGGTACACCTGTGTCAAAGATGGCCGGCACCATATGGGTGGGGGTAGGATAATTTGAAGGTGTCCCTTTGCTGGTGACTCCACCCTGGTGGCTCTGACACATGCACAGGCAGTTCAGTGGGCAGAAATCTAATAATAATAATAATAATAATAATAATAATAATATTTATTTATACCCCGCCCCTCTGTTAAAACAATCGTGGGAAGTGTTCCTAATGATAGTAGGCCCCTACACAAGGTGACTCAAGGCCTTCAGAGTAGACAGAGTCAGGCTTCTCAACTACACTGGCCTGGAGATGACAAAGCTTAGCTCGCCTCTAACACCATTTCAAGGGGGGCATCCAACAGGTTTTAACATCCTAAATAGCTTGGTTCCTCACTCAACATCCCCCGCCCCTTTACTAGCATGAGCCAGCAAAGATTCAGAAAAAGCAGAGGATTTGCCAGTTGGAGCTGCCATCTCAGTCACAGGATTGCATGTAAGTCAGCCTGTGGACAGAATGGTGGTAGTTTGAGAACACTGCGAGTTCAAATTCTTGCTCAATCAGAATTCCCTAGTTCCTACTCTACAGGCCACATAAACTACTAGCCTTAATTCTTAATCTGTGAAACAAGGATACTAATAACATCTTACCTAATAGTAAGGATGAATGAGATCAAGACTTAAAAGTACTTCCATATTTATATTTCATTATCATAAATCCTTTACATTTCTATCCCCCCCCCGCCCCAAATCTGAAGCATTTGCAAAAGCTCATGTTCATTCAGCTGCTAACAACAAGGATAACAAAAAGTCCTGGGGAACCTCAAAGATGAACAAAATGTTATTATGGCATAAACCAGAATAGGGAATATTTGGCTCTCTAGGTATTTTGGAGTATAATTCCCACAATTATTTAATATTGGCCAGCCAAATTGGGGCTCCTGTGAGATGAAGTCCAAAATATCTGGAGGTCAAATGTTCTTCAACTTAGACATAAGCTTTTGTAGACTAAAGCCCACCTCAGCAGATTGCTGCAACTGACTAGTATGGCTATTAATCTAAAACAAAGATAATAAATGGTGATCCATCCTTAAAAAAACTCTGACTTCACTAAAAATGGTATGTGCACCTTCACTTTAGGATGCATATTGTCTTTTTCAGAAATTATCGTCATCATCATCATCCCATTTCCTATGCCAGCTTTATCCTTTCCACTACAAGAGATAAAATAAAGGAGGGAGAGCATGGCTTTGATTTCCATTCCTCTGATGTTTGATGCGATAGGAAGCAAAGAACATTTAGGCTGTGAGGTCTAGAGGAATTCAACTGAAGTATAAGCACTAGTTATGACCAAAGATAAGCAATTGGTAAGGATTTGTTGTTGTCTTCAGCTTAGTAAATGCTACATGGAACAGGATACTGGATGGACAGTTTTAATTCCTCTGAATCTGCAGGGAGCTGGTGCATCAAAAAGGGCAGTAGTGCCACCACAGTGCCAAGAAGTTTCTCATTCCAGAGAAGAATGCAGTCTCCAAATCCACTTACTGTATGAGGAAGTGCTAATGGGTTCAAACTACAAGAAAAGAGATTCCACCTAAACATTAGGAAGAACTTCCTGACAGTAAGAGCTGCTCAGAAGTGGAATACACTGCCTTGGAGTGTGGTGGAGTCTCCTTCTTTGGAGGTTTTTAAGCAGAGTCTGGATGGCTATCTGTCGGGTATGATTTGATTGTGTATTCCTGCATGCCGGGGGGTTGGACTGGATGGCCCTTGTGGTCACTTCCAACTTTATGATACTATGAAGAAGGGAATGACCTACAGCCATGAAACTTACACACTATTCAACATATTCAACCCAAAGTTCAATGCACTTGGCATATCGTTTCTCAAGTTTCTTTAACCCTTCCAAAAAAAAAATCTGATGTCTGGTCACTGAATATACTGGTTTGTTCCTGCTATCACCTCTGAATCATTCAAAAATTTCAAACTCTTGTTAAGGTTTCAAAACAGGAAATAGTCAGCTGGAGCAAGATCTGGTGAGTACAGTGGATAGTCTATGCACTCAAACCCCAGACTCTTCAAAACATCCATCATCTTGCCAATCCTGTAAGCAGGTGCATTATCCTGCAGAAAGAGAATACTTTTCTGCAGCTTCCATTGCTGTTTTTCCTTCAATGCCTCCTTTAATTGGTACAGCAAGTTAGAGTAGTATTCTACATTAACTGTTTGGCCCTTCTGAAGACAGTCACTGTCTTCCTTATACATTCCTTATCCCCCAAAACTGTGGCCATGACCTTTCCAGCTGACTTTTGAGTCTTGAATTTCTTTGGCCATAGAGAACCCAAGTGCCACCACTGCAAGGACTGTTGTTTGGTCTTCCATGTTTCATCAACAGTGTAACCATGTTTCATCAACAGTGATGAGTCGTTCCAAAATGTTATCACTAGATTGCTCAAACTGCTGCAAAATCAACTTGGAGGTTGGTCAGCATTCAGACATTCACACAGCTTCTGCATAGCCAACTGCTCATGAATTATGAACCCAATGTATTCCTGGGATATCTCTAGTGTCTCAGCAATTGTTTCACCTGAGATTCACTGATCTGCCAAAATCAGGACATGAACTAGCTCAACAATTTCAGGAGTTGACACTGTTGAAGGCCTCTGAGACCTTGCTGCATCTTCGGTCTTAAAATCTCCATGCTGAAAGTTGGTACATCACTTCTTCATAGTTGAGCATGACAGGAACTTGTCACTCAATGTTTGCATCATATATTCATGGATTTCCTTTGGAGTTTTCTTCTGCAGGAACAGGAACTTCATGATGCACTGGACTTCAGCACTTGAAAGTCCATACTTTTCATTAACATGATTCTATCAATGATCTGATAAAATTCAGAAATTAGAGCTACGATCCTGCAAATTGGCAATTTATAAAACAAAAGAACACTCTTTCAAGCTACAGTGACAAAATTACACTCAGTTTTTGGAAAGTGAATCAGGCCAAGAACTTTTCAGCACCCCCTCATAGCTTTGGCCATCTCTGCTATGGTAACCAATTAGGATGGGCCTCTTAGTTTGTTTTTCAAGAGGCACACGGTTATCAACATTATAGTTTTACTATAGGATTTATTATTTTGACACTCTTAACAGAACAAGCAAAACAATACAAAAAGCTGTTTTTAAAACATAGGAAGCAAGCACAGGACGTTATACAGGGCTTCTCTTCAAACACATTAACATTCTAACTGATGGAGTCTCTTCAATGAGACCAAATCCAACTAATGTTTCTCACTTAAACTTTTTTCGCTACGTTAAAAGAAAAACTGACTTTGCATTTAATATCAACTTTCAATTGTAATTTTTTTTGTTATGAACACCTGAAGAGCATACCAACTTAAATCCAAGTCTTAATCCAAACTAGAATAAACTCAATCAATCGATGGTAATTTGATAAAGTCAGTACTTATGTAAATTCAATTGATTCAGTGGGTTTATGCTTGAAGCCAAAATGTTCACTGAACAGTTTTAACATTATCCATTTTTAAAAGAAACTACTCCACACTTCCACTCAAGTGGGTCTAATACCATCAACTCCTCTGTCCTTGCAATAAAATGTTATAACTTCCAGCTTTTCTTTTCTTTTTTTAAAAATGTAGTCTTTATAGTAGGAAGAATAAACTGCCCTTAGTTTTTTAACTCTCTCAAAAGTCAAAACTTTTCTCTGCTTTGTAAATTTCAAAAAAGCTTTTAGCTGCATTTTAGAATGGATCAAAAATTATTACAAGATGAAATCAAATCTGTCAATGAATCCAACAGATGTAGAATGAAGAAAAGTGTGTGAAGCATGCAAATAGAGATCCTTAGAAAAAGTACTTTCAACCTGCATGTATTTGGGATTTTTCAGCAGCATTGTAGCAATTATATGAGTCTATCACATGAAGAATGCAAAGGTAGATTTTACTACAAATCACAGGGAGCTCTTTTCTTTTATGCTATGTCCGTAGATTCACATGTACTTGTGAAACTTGTAGCACAATCCTATATGTGCATTCTCAGATACTGAGTTCAATGGAACTTAATCCTAGGAAAATGTGTATAGGATTGCACCCTTAGGGCTTACTACTGAGTAGACATGTACAGAATTGCTTAGTTAGAAATATACATAAAATGTTTTATTAAAATGCATACTGCAAATATAACCAGCATTAGAGAAGGTACCTAATTGTGGCTGGCTTGCAGCTCTGCTTCAGGGAGCAGATGTGAACCTTATGTTACCATACTATAACAGTAAACTATGACTTAAACTATTGAGTGACCAGGTGGCAATGTTGAAAAACTTCCTCCTTCCAGAACTTCAGTGCTGCTTCTGCTGTGCCTACAGTGCAAGTGAGACACACTAAGTGCCTAGAGGGCAGCTGGGCCATACTACTGTTACTTGCTATGGAGTTAAATCTACTTGCTGGGTGATACAAGACTGCCAGGCTAAACACTGCAACCTGGAGCAGCAGGGACTGTTCACAACAGCACTTTGACAAAGACAGGACATTGAGGCCTGAGTGGAATGAAGTGGGATGTGTATACATGTACATGGACAGGACCACCTGCAAAGCATCCACCGGACAGCAGTTCAGATAATCAACCGTTTCCTTTATGAAACAACAGCAAATCCAAAGCAGTTTTCAGAACAACAGGAACAGAAAAGAAACAACAAAATGTTATGCCCTAAAGCAGGAGTGGGAAATTTTGGAGGGTTGGGGACTACTTTGTTTTCTCCCCATCCCCAGAAGCCACATCCTCATGTTGTTGGTGCTGGAAATATGCTGCCCTCATTTCCACCACTAAAAACCAGCCATTTTGCTCAAAAATACATACATGTCCCTCACATGCCATGTTTAGTAGCAGACTCACTGGGTTTGGGCAGTAGACCTGAGGGTAGCACAAATAGCAAACGGGGATGCACATGACCATATGGGCTATTTGCTGCTTCTCAGGCCCTACTAGATAGCACCAGGACTTTTCCATCTGTTGCACAGATATGTAGATACAAACTTTTTATGTAGACCAGCGCTACTCAAAGTAGTGGTAATTGGACCAGTGCTGGGCCCTAGTTACATTTCAAGGAATGAAAGAAACAACTGTAGCCAATGGGCAGAAATATGGTGTTAGTCCCTGGCAGACCGGAGATGGGGGATAAACGCAGGTCTCCCCATATTACTTAACAAGCTTAACAAGCATTGATATAGACTTATTTCACAAAAAGGACTAAGTACCTCTGAGGAAGAAATGAGGAGAAAACAAGAAATAGCTACAACATGTTGCATGAGGCTCATAGGAGAACACTGACCTCTAGTGGTTTTCAGGTATCATGTGTACAAGACTCACGTTCTAGTCTAGGACTCACCTCGCTGCTAAATGTGTCTTTTGTGTGTTTGCAGTTTTTTATGTGGCATTCTGTCCCACCTGCATTCCAAATGAAATAACTCTACAAGGGTTCCACCATGGTGACTGATCCTTAGAAACATTAATTAATCCTTCTGGTGAAAACATTTGTCTCAGAAAACAAGTACTGTACCAACTTTCTTCAGCGGCTTCATTAGATTACTTGTTATGAAATAAATAGTCTAACGTAGCCACTGAAGAAAGCTGGTTATGAAATAAATTGTCCAGTAGAAAGGAGATATTACCTGGCCATGGCCTTTTACACCCAATTATTCTTTTGGGAACAACTGGATAATTTAGTTCACACAATAAGAAATCACCTGCAATGCATTAATTGTAACCTGAGGCCTGTTATACTGTATAAATCATGGTGTTTTCTTCAAGCACAGATGCTCTCTAGATAACAGAAAACAGGACTACGTAGCTGCTGTGAAGCACTGCCAGGAACCATTAAAATGAATGGAGGCTACACAATATAAGTACTTGTTGTATTCTACTTTGGGAGTGGATCTTTCAACCATCCAGGGTAATTGCCATTATTACTTATTCTCTGTATAATTTCTGACCCCACCACACTCCACACATGCCTTCTGAATAGCATGCAGTGGGACAGTTACCGCTCTCAATTCCCAAAGACTCACATACCCAAGTAGAAATCTTCCCACATTCTTTCATATCCCTTGACAACTGGTGTTCTTTTCATAGAAACCAGCCTGCAGAAGGGACTGGCACTGTTCCTGTTTTCTCTCCCCATTAAATAAAAGTTTCATGACTATGTAACTTCCAAGTTCCTACCCATATTTAGGAAGACTTAATTTGGAAAAGCAGGATGAAAGGAATCCGTGTGGGTGATTGCTAAGCAACAATAACAGCACCCCAAACCACATAGACAGGCAGACTTTAATTTCTTAGGGCCTACTTTGGCGGGAGGCATGGAGACGCATTATCCACAATGCTGCAGCCTTATTTGAGAACTCATGCCGAACAAGTCTTGAAGAGAAACGACAACGCAGAAAGAATCACAACCCAGAAACATCACCCAAGGAGACCTTCTGCTGTGCTTTCTGCAACCGGACTTGTTTATCTCGGATTGGCCTTTTCAGTCATCAGCGCGCTTGCAGAAAACGTGGGATGAGTCCTTCCTGAATCTTCGTTTGCGAAGAAAAGCCAGAGAGAGAGAAGAGAGAGAGAGAGAGAGAGAGAGAGAGAGAGAGAGAGAGAGACTTTGGCTTTTGCAAGAACCCTAGTTTCACCAATCAGAGTCAAATAAAATATAGTGGTTCTAGGTATCAGACATCTATTTAGAATTAATGAACAGGGCACCACTGAGCATATGCTCAGCCCAGGAATTTGTTAAAAGTAACAAATATGAGCTCAGAGTTCTTTCACCCACCAATCCACTTTAGCCTTCAGTGCAGTCTTCATTTCACCTGCTCAATTCAAAATAATAAAACCCTTCCTCCCTTTTTTATATTTGGTTGTCTTGTTAAAAATAAATTGAAGAGTCAGAACCCCTTACCGATCTGCTGTAAATTACCCAGACATTTACCAGAAGACCCAGATGTGCCCACTCCAACTCTATTGCATCTTGTTGAACAGGAAGCACTACACAATTATTCTACAGCTGCCAAGCACTCACACAGGTGTAAATTCCAGTATTACATTTACTCATCTGGTAAGGAAGAAGTCAGTTCCTGCCCTTAACCGCTTAATCTAAAGTGAAAGGAAAGGGCATGTCATGTCCCAGTTCCTCTACATCATGAGTAGCCTCAGTGGTACTGCCTAGTACTGAGGGAGAGGAAAGAAACATGCAGAGCAAGAGTGGGAATCATTTGGCCCTTCAGGTGTTACTGGATTCCCCCAGCAGTCCTAGCCAACAGAGACAACAGTGAGAAATGGTAGGAGCTGAAGTCCAAAAATACTAAAAAAAATACTCTACTGTCATAGAGTAAAAGGGCTACCTGTCCATTCAAGTGTGTGGGACTGACCACTGGTGTAAAGGATACACATGGCACACCAGAGCAGCCATCATATTTATGAGGGCATTCCTCAACCATACTTGCACAGATGCAATTTCCTGCCCTGGAAGGCATAAATATTTAAGCTAATATGGTGCATATAAGTGTTAAGAAAGTTCTAGCCAAGAGGAGAGTGGTAGAAAAAGCAAAGAGCTGGCACTGCACCAGATGTTCTAGCTGTATTTTTGTTTAGAAGGCAACACTTTGTCCAGAAGGCAGGAATCTTACAGACTGCTAGTGCAATGTATTTGCACATCACAGAATACCATGTATTGTAGTGATTTCTTCACCTCCAGAACTTTCACCACTGTATTCAGATCCAATAAGGAAATCTTCTTACTTGTATTATTGGCATCACTAGGTTCAGAAGCAAAGAAGAGGACATCAATAAGACCAGATGCTGGACCACAGCGATACTGACTAAGCGTATTTAAAGCCCTGCCAAATAAGAGAATACAAAAGGATGTGAATCTTAAATACAGAGTTCAGAAAATAATGTCAAACTATAGTCAAATCTCACACTACTACAAAAAAAATCCTGTTGTACCACTGCAGGAGGAGCACACAGATCAGATGTTTGAAAACCAAATGGGATCTTCCCAAGAATTCAGTAATATTAAGAATTTTGGGGTTAAACTGGATTCTTCTCCATTATTTTTTCCACTTCAAATTCTGGGGCATACAATTTAACATAAGAACACAGAATAATACTTAACAAATCACAAGAATGCAATTGTAAAGAAAAATACAATATAGAAATATATAAATAACTGGCTGGATCCAGTGTACCATATGCCATTAAAAAAACTCCCCCCCAAAATGCCCAGTAGACCTCATACCTGGTTGCTTGGGTCCCATTGCAGCAGCGGCAGCAGCATCCTGCTGCCGCTGCCACCACCAGTTGACTGCCTGGGTCCTGTTGCACCAGTGTCAGCGGCATCCTATCGCTGCTGCTGCCAGTTGACTGCCTAGGTCCCATTGCAGCAGAAATAGAAATGATATTACTGTGCAGACTTAAATCGTAAGTGGGAATTGAGCAGCCATGAGACACTGGTGAACTGGAAAGGCTTGCAGCCTTAGTAACTATAGCCAACACTGTAGCACATTGTTTGGTCATTCCCAGTATGCAGATTGGCCATGAGTGGCAGGAATTTTATAGATAGATAGATAGATAGATAGATATAAAGCAAATCTCATTCCTAGGATAAATTAAATTCTTAAAACATATTTTTTTAAAAAAGAGTATACTAAAGGAGACCAATAATATATTTTACCTTTAGATCACAAAATGTGATCTCTAACATATCCAACAGATGCATACCATACATAGACTATATAATTTCTAATATAGAAAAACTATTCCCAAACTTATCATTCCCTTTACAGGAACAGGAACTGACTCCTCATACTGGTGGTGGCCTGAAATATGCTCAGTGTAAATGTCTTGGGGACCATCTAATGGTATCCAATACCATTAGCTTGCTCAAGAGTTTAGTATAGCACTTTCCCAACCCACAGACTTTCAGCATAGGCTCGTTTGCTATATCCCAACTACCCAAGGCTCAAGTAACACATGAACAGAGACCTAGAACCCCCTTTGTCTCAGTAAATCAGCCAGAGGGGTATACTTTTGGTGTTTACGTTCTCTAGTCTCCCTCATGGCTGGTTTCTTGTTTTCATGATATCCACAATGATGATCTTTTTCTGGTCTTTGTCCGTAATAACTATATTCAGTCTCAAATGGCTACCTGTCTCAGGCAAAGTTCAATTTAGGGAGATGATGCTCACTGAGGCTGGGATTGCTTTAGATATTACTGCATCATGCCGATGTTTCCAGGCTGTTGAGCGTGAAGGGACAGTTACAGACCATGTGTGATAGTGTCTCATTCAGATGGCCACAACGATGGCAACGTTTATCATAGTTGCCTGATTTCATGGACCATTGAGAGGTACAACATTGAGGCGAGCTAGGTGGATGAATCACCAATCGGTAAAATGGTTATAATCTCTATGTGGTATAAATGGTACACAGATATATGCTGCCTAATGTCTGTTGAACTATATTGTTTCCAGCCATGTGCAAAAGGAACCACTGATATATAGCTATGCACAGTATTTCATTAGACAACTGGAGGCCATTCATTTTCATAGGACTCAGTTTTACACAGGAAATTGCCCAGGTTATCATCATATATAGGTGCCAAAAGTATGAATCTGATACTGAGTCTATGATAAAAGAGCTGCAAGCCCTGAATACTGTGCCACAAAATTCCCATTATTAAAAATGGATACAAAATTGCATGGTAGTGCCAGATCCAGAACCTGGGGAGGTCAGGCAAATATCCAAAGTTCCAGTATGCCAGATCAAATGGAGAGACAGCCATATGCTGTACCTGGCTCCAGTGCTCCTTGTTGTCAATACTGTACCTTAAGCTTGTAGATTTGAATGTTGCCTCATCTATGCAGCCTGTAGGATGAAATATGGTGGAAGGATATCACGTCTCACAATTTATAGTATTATACGGGCAAGAAAGCCCACTAGATCTGGCACTTGGAGCCCTTTGGCATTGCACATTCACCTGCAGGGCAATAGGAACTGAAAGAGGCAACAAATAGGGAATAAATATTTTC
Source organism: Gambelia wislizenii (assembly GCA_030847615.1). Lineage (NCBI taxonomy): Eukaryota > Metazoa > Chordata > Lepidosauria > Squamata > Crotaphytidae > Gambelia > Gambelia wislizenii. The sequence goes on from JAUMIR010000001.1 coordinate 346,604,358, forward strand.
CCCAAGCCCATCATTGCAACTCTTAAAAAGCTATCCCAGCTACTTGAGAGGAAGATGTATTTATCCCCTCATTTAAGATATATAATGAGCCAAGACCTGTCCTACTTTAGTTGTGTTACCTTTTAAGCCTTTTGTATGTGACATCATTGGCAAGTTTCAGTAGACGATAGGAATTTCCCTGGTCCAAGTTCAGAAGGCTATTCTGAGGATCATCAATTGCAACAATGATTGATTTGGGGGTTATGCGGGTGACAATTCCTGTGGACAGCTGATCACCTTGTCCAGTACTCTCATAGAGTCCCACAATGTCACCTGTAGCAGAAAACAAATAACCAAAAAGAATAAAAAGCCAGAATACAAAACAGGAAACAGTTGAGGAGTACAGCAAAGGAGCTGTACTAAATCAGACAATGTGTCCATCTAGCTCGGAACTGTCTATTCTAACTTGCAGCAGCAATCCAAGATCTCTGGAAAGGAGGTCTTTGCTATCACTGGCCATTGATCTCTTAAATAGAGATTCCAGGAGTTAAATTTGGGGTAGGGGGTGGGGAGGGCTGCATGAGCTATACCACTGAACTACAATCCAAATACTAGAAACTTCAGAAAACTAGACACCCCATGTGACCACAATACTTATCACTGACTTCAGTGTGGCTCTGGCAAAACAGTCATACTCTGGACCTGTCTTACTATTCATTCTATATCTCCAGAGCTTCAGTGTGGTGGGGATAAAATGTTGTATGGGAGCCTTCAAAAACACCTGTTGAAGACCATAGCCCAAATAGATGTAGTCCTAGGTTAACTCACTAATGGTGCATTAAATCTTCATCAGCTGAGCATCTAGGTCTTTCCAGGAGAAACTCACAATTGCTGAGATCAGTTTTATGCCACAACAAACGTAATTTTATTAAGCACCTGCTGTGGTAAGTAATCCTGCCAGTTAAAGTGAAAAGCACAAGATTGGCAATGTTATCAGACATTCCATGTGAAACACTGTATGTTTCAAGAAAAGCACCCACAAAATCTAATGGTGTTGCCTTGTGTTCCTGTATGGCAGGGAGTTGGACTAGATGGCCCTTAAGGTTCCTTCAAAATCTATAATTCTATGATGCTAATGCAAAGGGATCTTGTAGCATCTTTAGACTGAGAGAAAGAAATTGGTAGCATACAGTTTCATAGACTTAAGTCTACTTCATCAGATGCATTAAGTCTATGAAAGTTTATGCTTTCTCTCAGTCTTAAAGGTACTACAAGATCCTTCTGCATACTGATCCACACTAACACAGCTATGCCTTTGAATTCTATGGTTCTAAGTTACTTTTAGCATTTTCCAACAGTCTCACCACACTTTAAACTCGACTGTGCCCTCTGGAATACCAACACAGAACCCAGAAAAATCCTAAAATTCACTGGCAGCATATATCTCCAGTTCTTAAATATAGGGGTGAGGATATTTAGTCCTGCAAAAGACAGCTCACAATTATAGTCAAGGAAAAGCAAAACAACAAGAAGTCTCAAAACCTTATACATTTATTATGGCATAAGCTTTCAGGGACTACAGTCTACCTCCTCAAGCATACAAAATTTTAACTAGAATTTCAGGGACACTGTTTTTGAGGACCTTGATCCAACTGTCTTCCTGGGACACACAGAATTAGGAATGGATTGCCAGAGAACCCTGCAGTAACTCTCCAGATCTGATGGTGATAAGGAGCCAATTACATACATAGTTGTAGTTCTAAAATATATCAAGTGGATTCTGTTTTACCATTACAGTAGCACCCACACATTCGCTGATTTGCCATCCGCTGATTCAATTATCTGAGGATGGCGACTGTGGTGGGTGTGTGGGCGGGGGAGGCAAGCTCGCCTCCTTTCTCCCTTCTCCGCAGGGGGGGGCGGGGTCCAGTGGCACGGCGGAGCTGGCGGGAGGAGGTGAGATCGCCTCCCCCCTCCCTTCCCTGGGACTGTTCTGGTGGTGTGGGTTCCAGTGGCACAGCGGAGCTGGTGGGGGTAGTGGGCAGGTGAGGGAGGGAGGAGGCGAGCTCATCTCCCTTCTCTATGGCAGTGTCAGGGTCCGGTGGCTCAGCGGAGCTGGTGGGAGGTGGGCGGAGGAGGGAGGGAGGGAGGAGGTGAGCTTGCCTCCCCCACCTTTCCCTGGGACGGTTCCAGTGGTGCAGGTTCCGGAGGAGCTGGTGGGAGGTGGGCGGGGGGAAGGAGGGAGCTCGCCTTTCTCCCCTCTCCACAGGGTGGTGGGGTCCAGTGGTGCAGCAGAGCTGGCAGGGGTGGGCGGGGAAGGGAGGGAGGAGGGAGCTCACCTTCTTTCTCCCTTCTCCGCGGGGGGGGGGGGTTGTCCAGTGGCGGCAGCAAGGGGGTTCAGTATTATCCGTGGTTTTCACTATCCACGGTGGGGCCCAGAACCACCCCCCGCAGATGCGTGGGTGCTACTGTATTTTATTTTGTTCCAGTGAGCTTATGGAATGTACCACCTTAAAAAAACAAACCAAATTTAAAATTTATTGAAGACAAAATTACTGTATTCTAAAACAATGAATAACATGAATTCTTATCTTCAAATATTCTTCTGTAGCCCAAAAGGGAGGAGTACCTCCATAATTATCTACCAGTCTTGTAACCTATATTTCATTGTCAAAGGAAGACTCTGGCCTCTAACTATGTTCAGCACAAATATAAAAATCCATTATGCCATTTATTAAGCCAGTTTTGTTTGCTCCCACCACTCCAGATCACAGAAGACAGTTGTACCCATATCGTTCTAATGATTCTCCTGTAGATGACTGGGTGGCCACTGTGCAACCAGAACACTGAACTACAGAGGCTTTTAGTTTCATCCAGCACTGCTCTTCATATTCTTGCAAAGCAAGTCCAAAACACCTCACCAACAGCACATTTCAAAGTATGTAACATTTAGTTTAAAACAAACAAAAGCTATTGATCATATCCACCAATGAAAATTCTCCTCCAGAAAGCAATTCAAGTGCCAATGAAACTGATTAACACTAAAGATGTAAATATAGGCTGTTGAATCAAGATGGAACCTGCCAGTTTAAATTAACATGATTTAATCAATGCAATTAGCTTAAACCCAACAAGGAATGACACTCTTGCTTGCATGAAAGTTGATCATTTACAACAGCCAAGCCATATTTTCATTTTATTTCTCATCTGCTTTTTTTTTTCTTGCTTGCCTCCCTCATCTTACTGAAATGTTTATTCCTTAAAGGAAAAACACAGCTCTGCATAATTGAAGTTGTTCTGTCACTAGCAATTGTAAACCCAATAGGTAATGTCTTTAGCTCATGCTGGTTTTTCTGCCACATATCAGAAGCACTATTCTTTCAGAAACAGTGGGCAGGGAGATTATGAGCTTTTAAAGTCTCTGGGAACTCTTTTCAAAGCTCATGTTTGTCTAGCTCAATACAAGTTGTTTCCAAATACTGAAGTCTTTTGTTTTAAAATAGCTAAGGACACTCTAGTATGCTGCTGTCCAATTATCACTATCATGCATACCAGTCATTAAGAGTTAATTCTCTATGCAATATACAAGGAGCCACTTGTCTGACTGTGACAAGGAAGAATTGTCCCCAGATGATTATTTAGTTGCTCTTCTAGCCTTAAAGAGTGAGACTGCATCTCTCTCTCCTTCCCTTCCCTGAGAATGGTTCTCCTCGCAGAATGAGGAAACGAACTGTCCACAAATTGCCCTGAAGGATCCTGTTCAACACAGTTCCATCTTTGAAGGCTGTACCTAGATGGATCTGATCTGGTCTGCCTGCTGGTCTCTCCCATGTTTCAAGATGAAGGGGGGAGAAAAAGCCTGTCCAACATGCTGCCTTCACAACATAGCTCAAAAAGCAGGAGATGGATAGGTCTGTTGGTCTACTCCCTTTCCCTATGGAAAGGAAAGTGGGAAAGAGTTCAGGATTCTGCATTCAAAACACAAACCTATTTGAAACAAGACTTCATTCTGGGAGCTGCATGCAGAGCTGTTGCATTTACAGTTTACGAGTATCAAGGAAATCTAAGAGTAAAAAAAGTGAAAGACACACTTATACATTCCACAAGCTTTTCTTGACACAGAAGATGGTGACTGCCTGAAAGGGAAAGCCACCATGATTACAGCACTGTGCAAAGCTGCAACAGCACAGTTAATGGCTGCTCCATCTTCCTCTCTGGCTACTTGAAAGAATTAGAGGGACAATCAAGGGCAAAACAGTAACAGAAGGAGAATAAATAAAGCACATGAAAAGGAGTACTGGCAGGACTATGATAAGTGGAGCACTTATTGTTTGTTACTGTTATTTGCTGTCAAACCAACTTGGACATAGTGACCCTATGAATGAGAGACTTTCAAGACCACCCGGTTATTAACAGCCCTGTTCAGGGTCTTGCATACTCAGAGCTGTGACTTTACTGATTGAATCCATTCAACTGTATTGTGGTCCTTCTCTATCCCTGCTGCACTCTACTTTACCAAGCATTATTGCCTTTTCCAATGAGTCACTTTGTCTCAAGGTATGTCCAAAGCACAACAGCCTCAGTTTAGTTATTTTGACTTCTAGGGAGAGTTCAGGCTTTATTTGCTCTAAGATACTTTCCTTTGAGGTGTTTTAGCACTCCATGATAGAACTCTCTTTCAGCACTACATTTCAAATGAGTTAATTCTCTTCCTGTCTACTTTCTTCACTGCTCAGCTTTCTCATCCACACACAGAAATCATAGAATTGTAGAGTTGGAAGAGACCACGAGGGCCATCCAGTCCAATCCCCTGCCATGCAGGGATGATTCTGACTTTGGCATTTAATTAGATGTCTTTACACTTGAGGATTTTATTTTGTTCCTTCATGGCTAGTCTTCTTCTGATTTCTTAACTACAGTCTTTATTCCGATTAATGACCAAGCTAAGGTATAGGAAATATTTGAAATACTTAACATTTTGACATTTAAAGTTAAGTAAATCATCTGTGCTCATTATTTTTCTTCATATTCAACTCTAACCCTGCTTTAGCACTTTCTTCCTTTACTTTCATCAGAAGTCATTCCAAGTCTTTTCTATTTTCTGATAGCAGTTTGGCATCATCTGCATATCTTAAATTGTTGAAGTTCCTTCCTCCAATTTTCAAGCCTGATCCCTCCAAGGCCAATCCTGCTTTATGTATGATATGCTCTGCATATAAATTAAACAGATAGGATGAAAAATGCAGCCTTATCTGATCCCACTGCCAATAGCAAACCATTCTGTTTCTCCATGCTTTGTCCTGACAGTGTCCTCTTGTCCAGAGTATAGATTATCCATCAGAATCACCAGATGTTGTGGCACTCTTATTTCTTTTAGAGAAAAACATAATTTCCTATATCAAAGGCTTTGCTGTAATCTATAAAGTCCAGGTTGATTTCTTCTGAAATTCTTTGGTGTGTTCCATTATCCAATTTATGCGTGTAATATGATCTCTAGTGCCTCTTCCTTTCTGAACTGAAACTGAACATCTGGCATTTCTCATTCCATACATGATAAAAACCTTTCATGTAAAATTTTGAGTATCATTTTGCATGTGTGGGATATTAGTGAGATATTAGTGCAATAGACTGATGGTTGCTACAATACAATACTTCCTTGGGGACCGGAATATATATATTGAACTTTTCCACTATTTTGTTTTCCATATTTGTTGGCAGATTTTGTTAGAATCTGAATAGATTCCATCTCTACAGTATGAAGTAGGATAACTGGTATGTCACCTGTTCTTTGTGATTTATTTCTCCCAAGTGCTTTGAGAGCATTTTCCAATTCACTTTTGAAAATTGTGGGTTCATCTTCAATTTTTTCTTCCCTAAAGGAAACGCTCATCATTTCAGCTCTTTCATATAATTCCTCAGTGTATTGCTTCCATCAACTTTTAATTTTGTCCTCACCACATAATGTATTCCCCATTAGTCATATACCATTCCTATTCTTAAGAAGCATACAGTAATGCATTGTTTTGCAAGTAAAAAAAAACCCTAAACATATCTACTCAGAAGTAAGTCTCAATGGGTCTTATTGCTAGGCAAGAGGGTGTAAGATTGCAGCTTACATTACTTATGAATATATGAAAATCTGATTACTTCAGATACAAGCCTTTGAGGAACTATTTTTCTTAACTGTCAATCAGCATTTTAGTAACATGGATAGCTCCTAATAAAAACAAAAATGCTAGGTTACCAGGTCCAAATCTGATTTCTCAGCTGTAACTTTTGTTGTGAGATGCAGCTAATAACAAAATGCAAAAGATTTTAGTACCAGTCTACCTACAGTTAATTTACTACTGAAACTGTGCAATTTCATTAGAAAACCTATATTAAGTATTTTCAGGGTTGTTTTTTTTTACAGTATTTTACAAGATTTAATTTTATGGCACCAGTATAGCTTCACATTATTATAAAAGATTCTTTCAAGGCACAATATTAGGGACAGCTTTGTTTTTTAAACAAATGTAAACTAACCACTTTCAAGGTAGAAAGCAATAAAGTGAGTTAATGAGAGTAGTACTGTACTCTACTGACACGGGGCCTAGTGCCAATAACAAACCATCAATTTAGAGTAAGGCTACAACAATAAAATATAATTCAAACTACAACCCATCCCAGAGAACTTCAGTAAAGCCAACCACCACCACAAGCTCATTTATACCCTTGAAAATATTCAGTTACAATCTGGAGAAAACTTTTTTGAGTTTTTCATTCCTCTCTTAAAAGCCGTTAACACATCGGAATCTCTCAGTGAAGGAAATTCCACACAACAGGAGATGTCTCTCAGAAGTCCCATCTCTAGTGCCTGACAAATATATTGCTCTCAAAGTTTGCATAGCAACATAGCACCTTCCAAAAATGTCTCAAAACCCTGCAAACTCATTAAGATGATGCATCTATATAAAATTACATAATATGGCAAACACTGCCCAGGGAGAACACCAAAAAAAAATACAGATTCTGCATAAAGCATCATGTCTGCCTAAAACTCCTAAGTATATTGTAACCAATAAATGATTGTTCCCAGTTTCCTTGTTGAACAATTCTGAGCCAGAATGAGGTGTAAAACCAAGCCCCTCAGAAAAAGAGAACAACCACATCTGTCTTAGTTACCAAACCTCTAGCCAAGTGTTCTTCCTCTCTCTCAGTTCAATTGTCATGTAATTTGGTAAACTGAGCCTTTTGTAGAATCTTCTGTCAAAAATGTATAACTCCTACTAACATGGGCAAAAAAGTTCACAGAACTAACCAGATTCTATAACTATTTTCATTCCTGGGTTTAATAAGAACTAAATTGTAACTTCATAAAATTATCAGCTAGATTCAACTTAATATTTGCAATCTTCTTCCCATACATTAAATCAGGGTTTCCCTGGAACCCTAGGGTTCCCCAAGAGGTTGCTAGGGGTTCCAGGAGATACTGAGACTGGGGAAAAAAAATAAACTTTTTTTAAAGCTGCAGATATAATAATTTTTAGGCAGGGGTTCCTTGAGACCTGAATATTGTTTCAAGAGTTCCACCAGGGTAAAAAGGTTGAGAAAGGCTGTGTTATACTGTAATGCAAAACCAGGAAGTGCTACAGCTCCACTAGAATAGACTAGGAAAGCACCATTGCATCGGTACAGGAAGTACTTCTGATATTCATACAACATTTGTACCTAGCTAGCTTTAGCCTTCTAAATGCTTTATAGTATGTTTACTTACCAGGCCCAAAGTTATTACTGGGCAGCTCTGCCTGTGAGCCACATTTTCTACGTTGTAAAGTTACAAGGAGACGGCCATATAACCCAGTTCTTTGACTGGCTATTTCAAGTTTCAGCAAGCAGACTCCTTTGCGCTCCAGCTCTTTCAAGGAGATGCTTTCATGCCATGCTCTGAAAAGGTACACACGAAGAGAAAAAACATGGAACAGTGGCAAATGAACAATACGAACTAAGACGCTTGGTCCATTCTGTCCCTCATTATAATGCTGGCAGACAGCAAAGAAATATTGCCCAATACAGTACAGGCAACAACACTAAACAATACTTAGGTCTGTTGGGATGCAGCAATTAAAGGTTGTCGATGAGTAAAGGAAGGGGAACTTCCCCTTCAAAGCTACCTTAGTTTGATGCTTTTCTACCTGGCAGCCTTACCATACATTTTGAGATATGGAGAATAACAAGACTATGCACTCCCTTGACACAAATTGTCCATGCATAATAGACCTCAAAAGACCATGTATACAGGCGTATGTTTTATCAGGGATATGGTATGTGCATACCACAGGCCTTAACACTGAACTCTAGAGGCAAATTTAAGGAAAACAGAAACTAAGTTGAAATGACTGAACTAGTACACATATCCAGAAGTCAGTTTGTTTGACAGCATTGCACTTACTGATCTACTTCCACATGTTTAGCTCCCTGACAACTCAGTGACATTTGATCTACATTTCTCTTTGTAACTACGGTACAAATGGGAAAATATTTAGCAGCAACAATAAGCATTACGATACCAGTGCTTTATGAAGTAGCAACAAAATCTTAACTATATCTCAAAGCCATTTTGCTTGTTAATAAAAGCTTCTTTGAAAATTCACCTCAGGGGACAACTGCAAGCAATAAATATGGGTGTGCTGTTTTAACTCTTGTACGTTGCAGTCTTAAAGAAGCTGTTTTTCTCTTTTGCTCTAGGCCCTAGAGTCTAGGGAATGAAAAAGGCTTTGAATGCTCTCTTTTAGTCGACAGTTGAAGACAGTCTTATTTAGGCAGGCATTTGAGAAGTGAATTTTAATCGGTGTGCTGCTTTTAATGTTTTGATATTGTATTTGTATTGATTTTATGTTTTTAATTCATGTTGTGTTTTTAATTATGTGGAAATTAATTTAATGAGTTTTAAATTTTTGTAAATTGTGATTTTAGTTATATTTTTTAATTGTTGTAAGCCACCTTGAGTCCCTTCTTGGGAGAAAGGTGGGGTATAAATCTAATAAATAAATAAAAATAATAATCTGCTTCTGCCTACTGTTTGAGAAACAAAACTAGAGCCCCTTGGCTGTGTGGAAGTGAGCACAAGGTTCTTTGGATGCAGGCCTTAGCCTGGCAGGGGGAGGTCTCTTTATTTTATTTTTAAAATATTTTTATCAAACATGCAATATACATAATATTAGAAAACATAACTACAAAAACATATTAGGCATAAAACACACAAAAAAACAAATTTCCTATCTGTTACACTGCTTCCCCCACTTTGCTTAACTGAAAGTCAAAGCTAAAGATCACTATTTGTACTTTTTTATAACTGTTATCACATTGATCCTTCTACTAAATAAATGCATCTACTATTTCAAAACCCCCAATATTTGAATGCACTGTCAGCTGAAAGGTATTGTCTGGGGGAAGACCTGTGAAACTTCAGTGGGTGTCCAGATCTGGAAAGTACCAGCAGCAAAGCAGTCATCCCATCCTGGGAGACAGGCAGGATAAAAATTCAATAAATAAAGCAGCCAATTAAAGAAAAATAGCTCTGAGATCTTTAATGAACATTGCTAGCAAAGACTGAAATCAGCTGGGCCTTTCATATTGTTTTGCATTCTTGATCACAACCTGGCACCACATCTGGTCTTATTGGGAAGCAGAGAGTGGGGCTGAAGGTATTCTTTGCTCAAAGCACTACTTATCTCTGTTACATGTTGATTTCTCTATCATTAGCCAAAGTATGAATCCTGTTTGCACCTCTTCTGTCAGGCCACCCTCCCTTGGTCTCAGAAAACAGTGTAATTAAATGCCAGGAACCTAATAATAATACATCCACAATCAATCCACACAGATTGCTAACTGTGTTATATCATTACATGGATTTTAATTGCCACTTTTATACTCTAATATTATCTGAAAAGTGAGGTAGACATTTAATTTTATAAACCAAAACACCAAGCAATTATAATGTTGGGGATGAGTTGCCCTATTCTCAAGCATGCAGGTGAGGTAATAAGGCTGGGGTGGGTCAGCTCAAGCCTGCTCCCTCTAACAAACAACAGTGTTTATTCAAAGTGTTTGTATTTTCTTATTTATTGTGGGTGACCTTAGCAAGGAACCAAGTAGACCAGAAGCACAGGCCTAGGGCCTAGCGGTGGTATTATTAGCATCATTGTGTGTGTATAGAGGCAGTCAAGAAACCTGTACTGTATCTCTAGAAAGTTCTACAAATGAGATATCGGCTTCATAACTGAAAATTTTGGATTATGCTCCTAGATTACATGAAGGCTCCACGTGGAGTGCATTCGCTCTTTGTTGTTGTGTTATTTCATGTCGTTTCTGACTTATGGCAACCCTATCACAGGGTTTTCTTGGCAAGAGTTGCTCCAGAGGAGGTTAGCCATGGCCGTCCCCTGAGACTGAGAGAGTGTGACTTGCCCAAGGCCACCCAGTGGGTTTCCATGGCTAAGCCGGGATTCGAGCCCTGGTATTCAACGTTGTACAGCGCTCAAACCACCACACCTCTCAGGCGTTTTATATATATATATATATATATACACGTGTATGTATGTATGTATGTATATATGTTTGTATATACTCTCTCAGCCTCAGGGGAAGGCCATGGCAAACCTCCTCTGAGCAACTCAACGACGTGAAACGACACACAACAACAAACAGAGAGCGAATGCACTCCACATGGAGCCTTCCTGTAATCTAGGAGTATAATACTGTATATATATATATATATATATATATATAAAACCTACAAGTTCCACCATGTTCATTTGGGTTCAATCCTTAGCAAGTGTCTCTAGGATTACTCCTACACCAAAACCGGATAACAACCAGATAGCATATTTCCTGGATATATTCTCTGGCTTTTCTTCGCAAACGAAGATCCCTTACAAATGTCAGAACGGGTAACTAGATTTTTAGACCGGTTTTTAAACAAAGCCCATCTCCCCCGCGGGCCCTCGGGAATCCTCCATCAGCCGCCGCTTCCCAGCCTGTACCTGGCTTCCGAAATCTCGGCCTCTCTTTCCTCCTTCAGCAGCTCCACCTGCCGAGATACAAACTCCTCAACCGTCGTCGTCGTCGTCATGGCGGCGACCTCCGGTGGAAACACGGAGGTGACCCCCTCCCCTCCGCTGCCGGTGAGGGGGACACCCAACAAAACTCCGAGAAGAGACTAAGGCGGCCCCTTAGAGCGAGGTCCCTAGTTCCCGTCGGCTCCGGAGCGTCGCTGCGCAGGTCCCCCCGCCCCGTCGTAGGCTTCCGGTTCCGTTGGCGGGGGAGAAAAGGCTGCCCGTCATGGCCGCGGCGGTAGGAATGGGTGCGGTTGGCTGCGGACGTTTCTTGAGTCGAACGGGCGCGCGAGCAGGTGAGGGGATTCTATTGTTCCTAATGCCGTTTCCTTTGGCAGCCATTTTGGGGTTGCGCTCTCTTGGAGGTGGGTTCTCCTTCCTCCTTTATACTACAGTACTCTACTTCTGCCTTAACCAGTAACATGCCACCCGACTGGGTAATGTGTAGCCTTTCTCTGTGCTCTCCTCCTCGTAGTTACTTTGAAGTCCTAAATCTTCTCACCCCATATTTAGTTCTCGTTTCCTCTGCCAAACTTCGTCTGCAGGAACCAGCCAGATATACACACACACACACACAGAGAGAGAGAGAGAGAGAGATGCGCATACACACATACAGTAATATTCATTCCTATTCTGCTTTGTTTGCACACAAGTGCAGCAACCTTCCTCTGCATGTTCCAAGGCGTCTGTTAAATTTTCTTTTTTTTAATCTTGGGTCGAATAGTAAGTACACCATTGTGACACCATTGCAGCTCTCAACGACCACATAATTTCTGTTCTGTAAAACAGATGTATAAGGGAAATCTGGTTTTAAGGAACAAGATAAGTTCTTTGGTTCTTCCTAGTCTCTGAAAAGCAAGAGTTCAAAAGGTTACTGGTTTTATTTTTAAATGTCTTTGTAGCCTGTATGTTTTTTAAAAACCTTCCATGCTGTGCCTCTTTGAGGAATCTCATAGCGTTATTCATATTATAGCTATTTAGTAGAGCCAGGACAACCTGCCTTGATCCATGTGGAGAGGTGGGTAAGAAATTAATAATATTAATAATAATATTATTTTAAGTCTTATTTGAAAACTAAAGGCCCAACAGCCTGCAAACAAAAGTTTTTTTTGTTAAATAAAACATTTGTGGAAATATATATGAAGACATTAATAGTAAAGTTGCTAACAGCTGAAGTGGATTTTTCACTCAGAGACCATTTAAATAGTTCAGTTTATTATTAGTTTTCTGGGAAATTTCTAGCATAGGAAAATAACTTATGTTAAATGTACTGGAAATAGGGGAGTCCAAGACAGAGGAGTCCCCAGCCTTTTGGAACCAGTGAACATATTTGAATTTTGAGGCACCATCACAAAATAGCTGTTGTCATGGGTGTTAGAGGCTACACCTGTTTCCCAGAAAAGTAAGTGGAGAAGTTAAAAGACAGCTTGCTTAAACTGAAGAACAAGGCAGAGTTGCAGTCTGGGTCATAGGACACAAAAGTGCTTATTTGAATCTACCGTTTCAAAATCTTAACAGGCTACCTAATTCACAAAAAGAATTATTATTTACATTAATTATCTCTGAAATATGTTCATTTCATCAAAGACATTTTGCCAAATAGGAGGATTACCCCAAAGCATGCACAAGACACATACCACAAATTGCAAGAACAACCCAACTCCCATTTTCTCTGTAGGTCAGACACCCAACTATTTTAATTAATTAATTAATTAGCTGCCTTTCTCCCAGAATGGGACCCAACAGCTCACAAAATGTCATATAAAAACAATTTTAAAACATCACCATATAAACGTCTAAACACACACTCCCTCTCTGGATCACTTTATATGTGCCCTACCCCATCATTTCACAGATAAATAACAATGCAGACCATCCATCTTGCAGGCATGCAACCATCTCATCCAGGGACACAGACTTAACATGTTTGTTTTTTGATGGGAGGGAAGAGGAGACCTTTGTGGGTACTATTGAAACCGCCTACTGATACTATTTTGGAGACACAAAAGGCAAGGAAAGTGAATAGCAGGCACTCATTTCCATTTTTAGACCGCATGAAGTTCATAACAGCACCCTTCACCATCAAATATAAATACTTTCTGGTATGTTTGTGTTTCCATTATTATTTCTTTTTCAGTAGTTTTTCTCATACTGTTGGTCTTCCCACAGTTGAGATACCTCTACTGAAAAGACCTTTCAGTAGCCATTTGGGGAGTACAGTAGGTTCCCCGCATCCGCTGGGGATTGGTTTGGGGGGTAGATACTGAAAACCGTGGATAATAGTGAACACCATTGAAAATAATAGGACTTCCAGTTTAAAATACCATAGAGTTGCCTTGGAGGACCTAGAAAATGGCTAGAGAGGACACATTTTCTAGTAAGACTCTATGGTAGGTGTGCTGTTTTATGTCCCATGGATAATTGAATCAATGGATAATGAATCAGTGGATATGGGAGTCCTACTGTATCTTTCTATCTGGTTAAAGTACAGTTGCCCCTCCACATTCGTGAACTTAGCATTCATGGTTTTGCATATTCGCAGTTTTGGGAGGGGCCCCCCGCCCTCCCAAAAGCAGCAACAGGGGGCCTCCAGAGGCCCCATGTAGGCCTTGGGAGGGAGGGGGGAGGGCCAGAGAGGCTTCCAGGGGGCCTTCGGAGACCCTCCGGAGGCCCCGCAAAGGCCTTGGGGGGAGGGGGAGGGCCGGGAAGGCCTCCACGGGGCCTTCCGAGACCCTCCGGAGGCCCTCGAAGGCCTTGGGGGGAGGGGGAGGGCCGGGGAGGCCTACACGGGGCCTTCAGAGACCCTCCGGAGGCCCCGTGAAGGCCTTGGGGAGGAGGGGGGAGGCCTACACGGGGCCTTCGGAGGCCTTACGGAGGCCTCGTGAGGACCTTGGGGGGGGAGGGCCAGGGAGGCATCCATGGGGCCTTGGGAGGGTCTCCAGAGGCCCCATGAAGGCCTGGGGAGGCGGGGAGAAGCGACTATGGGGCCTCCGGAGGCCCTGTGGTCACTTTGGCAGGGGAGGGCAGTCATTATTCACGGAATTTTCACATTCGCGGGGGTCTGTGGAACCTAACCCAACCCCCGCAAATGGGAAGGGACAACTGTATTTGTTAGCAGCATTTTGCAAAACTCAGGAACCAAACAAGTGCGATCAGCCCTCTGTAATCTGAATGAGATGTTAGGTTTGGCAAACTTGGATTACCAGTCTTATAGCAATATGACTGTCAAGTCTGTGCTTACCAGTATCATAATGGCTTTGTTTTAATAGCTACAAATGGTCTATCAAATACTCCGTTGCTTTGGTAACAGTAAAAACTGTTACCCAAAATTTCATATTATTAATGTGTGAAAATGAATGCTATTTTAATAGCACTTTCAGACCCCCATTGTTGTAACATATAGATATAGGCTAATAACAATCCCTGTAAACTGAGATGTGTGTAATGATTCTTCCTTGTTCAGGAACCTTGTCAATTAGTGTTTGCAACTCTTGACTGTTGGAAAAGTGCTAATGTACTGACTGTAGTCATCAGTGTTGTAAGAATTTTTGTCAGTAGTTTTTTCCATACTGCTGGCCTTTCCACAGTTGAAATGCCTCTACTGAAAAGGCCTTCTTTCAGGTAACAATTTGCCTTCAGTTCATTGAGACACCTACAGGATGTTCTCCATTTGAGACCTTAATGTCTGGTAGATACATATGGAGAGTCAATGGCAATTCTTCAAGTCAACCAATCACAAGAGATGGGTCCCACAGAGTGGCAGACAAAAGGGTTGAGGACCTGTAAAGGTGAAAAGACACTGTAAAATGTGCCAATGATTTTTTGTTCAGGCCATAAATTAGGACTGTGGTTAGAGTGTTTTCTTTGAGGTGATCCATCTCTTTGTTGATTAATACTTTTGTTAACAGTCTGTTTGCTTATAAGGACTTTCAGGTGGCTAGCCTTTTTCAATAGCCACTGCACTGTTTTGATGAATACTTGTCCTGTCATATAGCTCCTGTATTTTTGATTGCTAGACTGTTTGAGAAATACTTTTTTTTACTACCACTTTGTCTGTTTGATATTTCTTCAGAATTATATAATTGTATGCGGCAGGATGATAGTTATTGAATATTTATCAGTCTGTTTCTATATAAGGAATTCCAGATGTCTAGACTGATAAATAGTCGCTGGTTTTTGTATGTGTGGATATTTGCTCATACTGTTTGACTCAGGTATTTGCATCATTAAGTTGTTTTTTTGACAAATATCTTTTGACTATCAGTCAGTCTGTAAGGCTTCTAGCTGATCAGATTTTGTGTTGAGCATTGATTCCTTGTTTCTGTGGGGACGTTTTCCCCACCTTTTAGCATTTGCCCATATTGTGGACTATATGTTACGACTGCAAGAATTTGATAACGTGTTTATTACAATAAATATGGGATGGAATTTCTCATATTTTTGAACACAATTGATTCTGATTCTGATGCTCTTCTCTGTACTTTGTGATTTTGCTGTCATTGCCTTTGTAAGTCCTTCAAATAAAACTGCTATTTACCTTTACTTACCAGGTCTTGAGTAAGTAAAATCGTCCAGTCTAGGATATGCTCTCAGATACTTCAGTGCTCTAGAGTCTATGCAGTTCACGTTAATTATTGACATCAGTCTCAGCTTCCCTTTCCTCCTGCCTCTGCTAGAGATACCTCACCTGAATGTGGTTCTGGACATCTCTGTCTGTCCATGTCAGGATATTGGGACATACAATAGATTTATTCTGTAAAGAGCTGAGATGTAGCAAACAGTCTGCACAGACCTGCAAAGCTAACTGGCAGCAGTTTGCAGGAGCTAGCTGGGTAAATGTTTTGATATTGCTGGGCTCACAGCCTAGGAGCTGGGCTGTGCAGATCTGAGTTAAGCTTGTTAGTTCTGTGTTGGATTTCACAGAGTGATGTTATTTTTTGGAATGCTGTATACTATACATCTGTAAATCCGCTTCATTATGCTCAAGTAAAGAGAAGTTTATTTTAAATACAAGCCTGTGTCTGTGCCTTTATTCTGATGGCTGAAGGAACAACACTCTGCTGCTTATTTTTGCTGCCTGGACCTATTTATGTACCCAGTGCGCGCTAACACATGACAGGTTATGGGCCCAGGCTAGCTATGCTGCACCAGTATACAACAGTCTGACCACTAACACCAGTCTGCACCAGTCTACTGTGACCTCTGGATGCCTGTAAGCTATGGTGAGCTGTCTAGAAGTTCCTGGCCAGGATTGCTGATCTGTTGGTGAGAAGCAGGGCTATGAAAGAGGCTTGATAGTTTATTGAATTGCTAAGATAATGTCTGCGCAGAGTATGAGCGGGCTACCTTTTAAAAGGCTGATTGGGTGCAACTACCTGGTCTGAAGCTTGAAAATGCAGAAGTATTTGAGAAGAGAGTGGCTTTGGGACCCAATCCTCCACACTGCTATAGCTCCAACTGTTCCTGAGATGAAGGCAGAAGAAAAGGCACATGCCTCTATTATTTTGGGGCTGGAAGATTCGCAGTTGAGTTATATATGTGATTTGAACACAACCAAGGACTGCTGGTACACTTTAAGTTTAAGAAAGGCACAGCTGAAACCTGGCAAAGATGTAAGTCAGCACTTGGCCTATCTTCATTCTCTATTTGGGAAGCTGCATCAATCTGGGCTGAATTACAAAGTGCCAGAGAAGGTCTACATAATGTTGAGCAGCCTAGTGTGGAAGCAATTCCAGAGAAAGAGCTGTCTGTGAATTATATCAGCAGCCATCTACTCAAGGGGGAAGAGAGACACAAACAGCGAAGGGAGGAAGAAAAACACTTCAGGCCAAGGAAGAAGCCTGATGACCCCAACAGCCATAAAGTGGTGAATGGCGAAGGGACAAAGGCTGCATTTGCAGTAAAAAAATGCTACACCTGTGGTTCTGGTGAGCATTTTGCAATACAGTGTCCTAATAAACAGAAAAGGAACAGAGGCTTCAAATGCAAGGCAAAAAAGGAAGAAGAGTCATGCTGCACAGTGGCCATGTCTGCTGTGGTGAGAAAAGACAATCCAGCTGATCAAACTTTGGGTTCTGGACAATGGTTGCATTGTGCATATAGCCAATGATAACTCTGAATTTGTAGAGATGTCTAAATCCAGAATTCAACATGTGAGACGTTCAGTGATAGGAAATCTAAGAGAAATTTTGAATTGGTACACACTGATTTAACTGGTCCATTTTCTTCATCTTTGGGAGGGGCCAGATATGCCATGGTAATTGTTCATAATTTTTCAAGGTATGGATTTTGTTATTTATTGAAGAACAAGTCTGACACCTTTGAAACATTCTAGAACTGATGTAATTATGTTGAAAGGAAACACCAGGTTAAGGTTGGCTGCATACAGAGTGGTTCTGGGGGAGAATTTATGTCAGATAAATTCCAGAAATGGCTAAAACAGAAGGGCATTTTCCACAAACGCTCCATCCTCTTTATGCCCAGCCAGAATGGCGTTGCAGAACGCAGATTTGGCGTTTTGCAAACGATGAAGGATTCTTTGGTGTTTGATTCCAAGATGGATCGTAAATACTGGGGCGAGGCAATCCTAACTGCCAATTATTTACATAACAGACTCTGGAACTCTTTGGTACAGGAAATGCCATATTTTTTGTTGTATGTTAAAAAAAACCATTCAGTTAAGCATCTGAAAATTTTTGGGAGTTTTGCATGAGTTAACATACGCAAGAGTCCAAGGAGAAAGGGATCTCCTAAAGCACAGAGGCTAAGATTTGTGGGATATCAAAGTGGCTCTAAAGCTTATAGATTTGCACTTGGAAATGGCAAAGTCTTAATTTCCAGGAATGCCCTGTTTGAGGAACACAGCAATTGGAGCCAAGTTCACTCAAACTGTGAGGTGCTTCTGTCTGTAATTGGAGATGCACAGGAAATTCAGCAAGTGCAAGAGCCAGTTATGCTTGTGCAAAAAGCCCTGTAGTAATTAAAACTGAAGTGTAACAAGGGGGCAGTTCTAAACAGAAAGAAACTAATAATGGGGATCATGAAGTGCCATAATTTTTAATGCCCAGAAGCTCTGATTGTGTGACAAAAGGGGTGCCACCTCAGAGATTTACTGTGGATAATGCTGTCAGGGTGTGTCAGGTTACATGTGCACCCTACGATTTCAATGAGATGTTGAAATTAATCCAAGAAGAGCAGAAAATGGTTAAACCGCAATGTTACGTGTACAGTGAAGCTAATGTGTTTACTAAAGCACTAAGTCCTGTTAAATACCAGTATTTATTGTCTACGTTTGGTATGGTGCAATCTGTTTAAATACAACCCTTTAAGAATATATATAGAAGGGTGTCAGGAGATTGGGACATACAGTAGATTTATTCTGTAAATAGCTGTGATGTAGCAAACAGTCTGCACAGAGCTGCAAAGCTAACTGGCAGCAGTTTGCAGGAGCTAGCTGGGTAAAAGTATCAATGTTGCTGGACTGTGCAGATCTAAATTAAGTTTGTTAGTTCTGTGTGGGATTTCACAGAGATGTTTTTCTTTCAACTGCTGTATATATCTATAAATCCTCTTCATTATGCTCAAGTAAAGAGAAGTTTATTTTAAACACAAGCCTGTGTCTGTGCCTTTTTTTTCTGATGCCTGAAGGAACTCTGCTGCTTATTTTTGCTGCCTGGCCCTGTTTAGGTACCCAGTGCGCACTAACACCTGACCGTCCATAGTATTGTTAAGGTCTATCTGGGTAATCATAAGGAAATCTCAAAGTCAAGGTTCAATTGTATTCAGATGACTTTTATTCTCTGCTAGCAAAGTGACACAGGGCATAAACCGCCACGCTGTGTTCCCCGAAACAAGGCACACATATCTTTTTGTATTACAGAGAAACAAAACCTAAAATCTAAGGCACTGCGCATGTGTATTATAGTGGTTACCAAACAGACCATTTTTTTAGGAACAGAAAACAGCTCTATATGTTTCTATTTTGATAACCTTAAGGCAGCCGAACTGGGCAGTGCGCCCAGAAGAAGATAACACTTTCTAGGCTGAATGAATAGTCCATTGTTTCTGATTTTAATAAATAAGACAAACCATACTATGTCTGTTTCTGGGCTTTTGGTCAAGCTGGAGCAAATACAGTTACATCTCTCAGCTTTCTCTGACACAGACATATTTTGGCAGACTAGGTCTTTTGCTCTTCAGACTCAATATAACAAACTTTTGGGAAATCAGTACAGACAGACCCTCTCAGTATCCTTTGCATCTCCATAACATTATTTATGTTTCAAAACATTCCCACATATAGTTGAACACAAGGCTTAAAGTTAAATTTAACAGGAATATCACAATATCAGCACTTCAGAAAATTCATGCTGTGGATTCAGATTTGGCATATCTAGTCTGAGAGGTAGGGGGAATAAGCCCTCTTGCTCAGCATAATAGCCTGTTCTGTGCCTCTGAATCTGTCACTCGTTTAGGAGGCATAGAAGAAGGGTAATATGTTATTGAATAGAAGAAGAGATGACTATCTGAATAACAGAAGGCCTAATTTAATTCAATGAAAATACATAGCCTCTTTGTAACTTTAAATACTGCTCAGTGTGTGGGATGAAAGATTGAGAGAGAGAGATCTTCAAGCCTCAGCTTTTTCTGAAATGCAGCATCAGTGCTGTGGGTTCAATAGAAAGGGCTGCTGTTTACATGACACATCACACTGATCATCCCTTGTAAAACTCTCTTAGTGGATAGCATATGCAAAATGGATGCACTTAACTTCATGGAAGAGGTGCTGAAAGAGCCAACCTTATTGATAGTTGTAAACAGCGGGTCAGATCTACAGAACTTCCTACATCTGTGGTTCCCAAACTTTGGTTCTCCAGGCATTTTGGACTTCATCTCACAGGATTCCTGATTGTTAGCAAAGCTGGCTGGAGCTTCTGGGAACTAATGTCCAAAACACCTGGAGGATCAAAGTTTGGGAATCACTGGCCTGCATGAACTGATCTGCACTGCTGTAATTTCTGCTTTCAGCTGCAACCTTGGCACCAACCCTGTGTTCTCCTGGAGGGTACTCCTACCCACCAGGAGCAGTTTGTGAGGGAGTGAAAAGGACTACAGTAGTGATGGAGAGACATAACAGCCCTGTAATATGAGTAGACATTTATTTATGCTTCTGTTAAGGTCTATCTGTGTAACAAAGGAATCTCAGGGTTGGTTCAGTGTATTCAGATGGCTTTAATTGTAAGCAGCGTAACACAGGGTATCCATGCTGTGTTCCCCGAAACAAGGCACACACACCTTTTTATATTAGAAAAGAACAAAACTTAAAAACTCAGGCTGTGCACATGTTCATTACATCACCACATGAAAGTCTTCATTTCCCAGAAGAACTTTTTTGGAACTGAAATATGCTCTGTGTTTGTAAATGAGCTCTTTGTTCTCTAGGCATAGCATCTTATCTCTATTAATTCTGGGCTTCTGGCCAAGCTGGAGCAACTACAGTTATATTTCTCAGCTTTCTCTGACACAGACATATTTTGGCAGACTCAGTCTTTTCTTTTACAGGCTCAATATAACAAACTTTTGGGTAATCAATACAGACAGATCCTCTCACTTCTCTGGATCCAAATTGTTGGGCTACCAAGTCCATGGGGCCAGTGTGGGTAGTGGGTTGAGTGTTGAACTAGGACTCTGGAAAACCAGGGTTTGAATTTCAGCTCAGCCATGGAAATCCCCTGGATGATCTTGGGCTGCATCTGCACTGCAGAAATAATCCAGTTTGACACCACTTTAACTGCTGTGACTCAATGCTATGGAATCATGGGATTTGTAGTTGTGGCACCGAGTGCTCTGACAGAGAAGGCTAAATATCTAAAAGAATTCCAGCTCCTAGAATTCCATAGCATTGAACCATGGCAGTTAAAGTGGTGTCAGACGGGATTATTTCTGCAGCACAGATGCAGCCACAGGCTTTGAAGAAGGCAAAAGTAAACCTCCCCTGGATAAATCTTGCCAAGAAGACCCTAGGCTTGCTATAAATTGGAGTTATGTAGAAGGTGCACATCTCACACGCTCACTCACATGCCCACTACTAAGCTGAATTAAATTTCTGGAACCTTTTTGTCAAACATAGCAGGATTTGAGATAGTTAAGGAGAAAAGACCTTGAAGCCCAAATAACCTAGGGTTGGATTTTTCTGTCTAATAAACTGCAGAATTTGCTCATCAGTCAGGTGTGATTTATTGGATTTGTTATAATGGCTGCTTTCTGGGTGTTGAAGCCTGATTCCATGCAGACTTTGGTGTGCCTAAGTTCCATGTGCTCCTTTTAGGAATGCTGGGGTTTGCATAAGGTCAGGCTGATTGAGCCCCAGAAAGCAAGATTGGAAAGGAAAATGCCTCTATGGTTTCTATCAAGAAACTGCTGTTCAGAGTAACTCGCTTAGTTAATGGTCTGTGTTTCCAGGTTCAGCCCCTGTGAGTAATGACTTTTATGCAGGTTGTTTTTCCTTACAAGGAAAATTGGTCTAGTCCTTTAACAGCAAATAGGTGATTAAGCTAATAAGCTATTGGAATAACTCTTTCCAAGAAGGGATTTTCACTAATCTTACCTTTAATTTGCTGAAGTTAATCATCACCTGTTTAACCCTGGGCTCATTATTTCGCAGCAGATTTAGAAAAGAAGGGATTTTGTTTAAACTATTTTTAACAGGATATTGTTCAACTGACTTAAACCATAACTTGTGAAACATTAGATCTTAGAGCCAAGTCCCCGTTCCTGCAAGGCTTTAAGCCCACCTTCCTTTAACCAGTTCTGGACATCAGAAGAACTGCTGAGATCTTTTTGAGCTGAACCTGGATATTTCTTTTGTCTCTGTCACTAATGAAGGAGAAGCAAAATAACACACTCATCCCACCTCCTTCAGAGTTGTAGCCCATAATTCTGGAACTGGCGCATTGTTTGTAGCTTATCAAAACAGCAGCATCCAAGTATGCAAGTGCAACTCCTTGGGGTGGTTTACACAGGCAAATATTCCTCTAAATATACCGCTAAGATAGCTCATAGTTTCCACGGATCGCAGCACAGCATCGCCTCAGTCAGAAGGGGGGAAGGTAAAACACCCAAATATAGCGTGGCAGGGCATGTCGCTATTTTTGCCAGTATATTTGCAATGTAGTGCTTTATTTGCAGTGTAAACTAGCATTCCGCTAAGGGTTAAAGCAGAGCTGCATTGTGATTGGTTGATGATGCAGGGGTGGGCTTAAAAGAGGGGGAGGGAGGGAGGAAAGACTGTAGCGTTTAGAGGAAACTTGCAAAAATCCTGTCTGCTATTTTGCAAGCCAGTTTTCAAACAAAAAGGATTCCCAACAATTTTCATTCAGGGAGCATTCCTTCTCACCTTCTCTGCTGTTTCAAAAGTATGTAAAACCTCAGTTGTCAACTTTTTTCCTGTGCATGGGGGAGGGAGAGAAACGATTTCACAAAGGGCTGTAGCAAGCTGAACTGCTCTTCCCCCCCCCCCCTCTCTCTGGCTTTCCTGTATTTGGAAGAAAATGCTGTTTCAAGCAAGGAAGAAAACTTTCTAAGCTGTTCAGCACGGAGTTGGGGCCAGGGCAGGCATTCCTATGGCATTCCTTTCCCTCTGCAATGCTTGGCCATGCCCCCACCACATTTGGCTGTGGGAACGCCACAAAATATAGCTGTGTAAACAATTACCGTATAAACTACCCACCACTGATGTGTGAAAGCACTACAGCGCAACTTAACGCAATAAAACCTTCCATGTAAACTAGCCCCTTGTTTCTGATGTTCATTACTTTCTTTTTTAGCCTCTCTGTTGTGGTCTTCAGCTCGAAGTCAAAGTTCACAAAACACCTCATCACAGCAACGGTAAGATTTGCATAAGAAAAACTGCTGTAGAATGTGACCTTTCTTTCTCCTTCAGAATACAGGTGATCATTTGTTTTACCTTAAAGAACAGATTTACAACTTTAACCCTAGAGTCCCAATAGGGCAATATAGCGCTACTGAGTAATTCAGTGTATCTTCACTATGCTTCCTGTGCTTCACTGTCTGTGCTAAATTGGATGAAGTGAACAAGTTTTCCATGTTGTTGTTTTTGAGGACCCTTCTTTTTTATTGTCCCCTGGACAGTCTCTTTAGGAATCAGGTTAAAACCTCTGCCAAGCTTCTGGGGACTAGGACAATTTATTGCTTTCTTGTGTTCATTCCTTTTTTATTCTGCATTACTCAACTGCTTTGTTAGGTCACAATTTTTAAAACATTGTGTTATTGGGCTTATTGATATGTTTAGTTGTTTCTTATAGTTATTGTAGATCATTTTAGGACTTCTTATGTGCAAAAGGCAGGGGAGAAATACATAAAACAAGAGAAATGGGGAGGGGGAGAAGAAAAAGGAGAGAAACTGCAAAAACTACATGGAGGCATCTCTTCTTGCAGGTTCCACTGTCTCCTTGCTCTGTGATGTACAGTGCAAACAAGTGAGCCTTCTCAGTGACTGCTCCCATACTGGGGAGCCCACTCCCACGGGAGGCTAGACTGGCTACTTCTTTGCTCGCCTTCTGCCAGCAGGAAAAGATTTTCTGATTGAGATGGGGTTTTGGCTTAGGTTGCTACAGAAGTTTGTTTGTTTTTTTTTTTTTAATGAAGATGCGGTCATGCATATTTTCATTTGCTAGGTTTTAAATGCTTTTAAATTATTTTTAATTTAATGCTGTGTCTAAAGTAGCTTAAGTTTTTAAATATTATAATTGGTTTCAGTTTTATTCTGTTCTAATCTATATTATAAACCTCCTTGCTTCCACACTGGGAGAAAGGTGGGTTATAAAATAAATAGTAAAAAAAATAGCAAGTGTGGGTTAAATACCAGTGCTGTGCAGCTTGCAAGGATTGGCTGTATAGGTTGAGCACATCAGATCCTTGAAAATGCTGCTTGCAAGGGCAACCATGGGAAATGTGATACTAGTAGAGAGAATTCTTAATATTTCCTAACAGACTCAGCATGACTGTGTGACCTAATTTTTCCTCAACAAGAGGTATTCATGTTCTTTTGTTCTATAAATTCTATAAAAATGATTGTCAAGACATGGTGGGATACACTAACTGTCTTCAACCAATCATATCTCACTTGCAAAATGCCATGTGCCTATCCCTATCATATGACTGAGCAAACCGACCAGCATGTCTTCAGTTAATCATAGTTTCCCATTTTGTCAGAACTGTTGTTTAATATCCTGAATTGTTCCAAAGCTGGTAGCCATAATTCCTCGGTTCAGACAAATGGAAAACTATGGTTGACCAGACG
This sequence comes from Gambelia wislizenii, assembly GCA_030847615.1. Taxonomy (NCBI): domain Eukaryota; kingdom Metazoa; phylum Chordata; class Lepidosauria; order Squamata; family Crotaphytidae; genus Gambelia; species Gambelia wislizenii. Next base: position 346,628,754 of record JAUMIR010000001.1, read on the forward strand.
CTTCTTTGTTTACTTCTCTACTCATGCAAAGAGAAGAGTAAAGGAACTGTGTGTTTGTCCAACAAACTCATTCTTGGATTGGCTTAAGAAGGCACAATATAATCATCTGAACTAGTTTATTACATTTTAATAATGCTTGTTTTAGTTACCCTTCGGTTGAAAAATAGAAGACTAATCTTTCATGTTGGTGTCTCAGCCTAATCATATTTCTTCCTACTTTGATGCAGTTCTAGAGTAATCTGAAACACATCCTAACCCTTCATCACAAGGATTTGCACTTGTTCCCAGCTTTGCAGCACCTGGCACAAAGAGACAACCCTACCAGAGTTACACTGCTCAAAAGACTTCTCTGATGCATAAAGTTGCTTTAGAGAGCATTCCTGATCATCTACAAACCCGTAGTCAAACTAGAATGGCAGCTGCAGCTCAGGAAGCAGCTTCAGAAATAGAGCCAAGTGAATTTGGCAGAAGTGCTGATGAAGAAGTAGTAGATCTCACCTGTGAATCTTCAGTGGTTGACCTTACGCATAACGATTCTGTTGTGTTTGTTGAGGAGTCTAGACAGAGGCAAAATCATGAATTCAGAAGCCCAGACAGCTGTATATTGTGTAGTGATGATGACGACGACAGTGGATACAGAGAGGGTAATGTCCTTGTAACCAACGAGTTGCTTAATAAACAGGAAAGAGTTGGAAGTTCACGGTCCTCAGGCATTGTGAGTTGTCCAATTTGCATGGATGGCTATGCAGAAATTATACGCAGTGGCCGACTTATAGTGTCAACAAAATGTGGCCACATCTTTTGTAATCAGTGTCTCCGCCATTCTCTTAGAAGTGCTAGCTCTTGTCCAACTTGTAGGAAGAAACTCAGTCACAAACAATATCATCCACTTTATATATGAAGGCATGGGTACTCCTGAGAACAATCATAATGGGGATTTTCATTAGTTCTTTATCAACTCAGAATTAAAAGAATATAGGTTCTATCTGTTATTTTAATGACTATTGGGCTTTTTCAGTTGGCTTTTTTAATCATCTGGTTATACTGTCCATTTTGTTTTAAGGATTTTTCACACATTAGGATCTGCAGACGTTTGAAGGACAGCTTCTGTTACAAATATGGCTAGTGTTGCCATACCACTTTGGAATAAATAAAAAGAGGGCTGCTGTACAATTTTATTACATGTTGAAGAAAGGAGGGTATAAAATGAGCTGCTCCTCACCCAGCTGCCCCACACTCGATCACTAGAATCTTGATGGTATAGCCAGAGGTGACAAGCTACTGGAGAATCTGCACTGTAGTAAAACTAATTTTGTAAGAACTGAACCTAAACACACATTTCAATGGAGGTTAAATTGAATACTAAATGTTATTCATCATTAGAATCGTTAGGCTGCTCTTTTGCTTATATTGATATCCTAAAAGAAGTATTTCAGATTCCTCTTTGCTCCATGTATGCTTCATCAGTATAGCTTTTTATCCTATTAGAAAAAAGATGTAGAATTCATCCTCATGTGTCTCTGTTTGGGTAATAGGAAAAACCGGATAGTCAGGTAGAATACAAAACCACTAGAGATAACAATATTTAGCTCTGTGCCAGTCATCCAAAGGATGAGCCCTTCCAGATGTGATAGAGTATAGTCTACATCAATATCTAGAATGGACATTGGCTATGCATGCAGTTGATGGTGGAAATTATGATCCAGGACAGCTGCTGGGTACTTGTTTTGAGAAAGCAGGCTTATGATGTATGTATCTTTTTTTTAAGTCACTACATTAATGTTTACACACGTTTTTCAGCAAAACTGTGTATATTACAGTGGCCTCAGCTGTTACACTGTGTTTTCCTCTTTCTAACTAATAGGGAATATCTCTTGAATCATCTGGTGAAAAGCAGGACTATAGAAAAACATAACAATTTTTGGAGCATTGTCTAGTGGTAACTAAAAAACTGTACCCAAGTTAGAGAGCCCTAAAAGTTTGGTAACAACAAACTACATCTGCTCAAAGATGTAAGGGTGGACTGTTCTCATCTGGGGGCTGCAATGGTTATGTAACACGAAAACCAAAGATAGGAATATGATGAATCTGAATTCAGAACTTGTTGCCACATTTGTATGGATTGCTGCATACTGTTCTTTGAACAGAGGCTATTTACTTCATTCACAGTACTACAGTTTTATTAGTATAGAAACTAGCACATAGTTTTCTATACTAATGAAGTCATAATGCAGTATTGTGTTACATTATATGCTAATTTTATACAGTATGCTAGTTTAATGTACTAATAAAGCACAGAAGAGAAATCTAGTTTTTTGTGATTACTGGCATTTCTCAAGGGAAGCTAGTGCTAGAGATATTTCATAAATGTTGCCTATTCAGTAATTTTTTAAAAAGAAAACAAGGTTTTTTTCACATATCTTTACAACAAGTAATGTTGGCTCAATAATAAAGCAGGAGATTTTAAAGCACTGTCAAATGTTTGCTTATGTTTTACATTTATTGATGCATATATAGCTCATTTGTGTTCACAGTTTACTGTGTTTATTGTCAATGACTTCTGTACTCAAGGTGAAAATAAAGCCATTTAAATACTCAAATAATTTAGGTGGTATGATTTAATAGCAATAGTCTTAATCTTTTCCAAACACAGATAATTTCCTTCATCTTGCCTGCCCTCTACTGTTTTTTTTTTAATTACTTGTATTGTTTTTCTCTTTAACTGTAAGGATTATTTTAGCAAAACACTGCTCAGAAATACATTATTAGGAAAACAGACTGGCTTTCCAACTACTGAAGTGCTCTTTGCCATCTCTAAGAAATGAGAAATTATGTAGTTAATATAGTTAGGTTTTTGCATCAGGTAAATTCTAAAACATTTAGTTACAACAGCCAAGCAGTATAGTTCTAAGTCCTTAAAGTTAGACTTCCATTTTTCAGTTTCATGTTTAATGTCAACAGCACAGGATCCATTGTGAGTCATTGCATTTCCAGAAGACAGATGTCAAAACTGTCACTTGCACAGGAATTTTTGCCATTAGTAGATAAGCCAATGCAAAGCTCACCCAGTTCTGCTTGGAAAGTGGCAACCAAGTACTTAGTTTGAGCCATTATATGACAGCTTCTGCTAATTGTAGTTATCAGGGATGAGTCACCTTAGGGGAAATGTTTGTGCTGCCCAGTATTATATGGATGCAGCACTGTCACTGTGGGGATGGTAGTAGGAAAGAACCATTGTCATGAGTATAACCTAAAGATTTTTGGGGGAAGTGTAATATAGGAAGGAGGCAGTGTCTGAAAATAAGTAGAAAATATTTAATACATGTCTAGATTTTCTCTCTGTGTGAAATAAAACTGTACAGTCTTAGTATTTTGAAACCTCTCCTGCCTCACCTATCTCCAGAAAACATCAGGAGACTGCCTGCTACAGTGGATCCCTGAGGTCTCCTGCAGTCTAAGCCCAGTCTATGAATGCTGTTATAGCCAGTGTCCCATCAGAAAGTCAGGAGGTGGTGTTTGCTTTCCTGGCTCTTAGCTTCCCTTTATACCAAGGCACAAAAATCCTGTCACATCTCATTACAGATGTCCCTCTGTATCCACTGATTTGGTATCCACAGATGTAAGTATACATGGCTTGAAAATATTCTTTAAAAATTAATAATCCAAAAAGCAAACCTTGATTTGCCATCTTATATAAGGGACACCATTTTGCTATGCCATTGCATATAATGGGACTTGAGTATTCACAGATTTTGGTATCCATGGGTGTCCTGGAACCAGACCCTAGCGAATATGAAGGGACAACTGTACTTCTAAGCAACTGGTGACCTGGTACAGAAAACCTTTCTTGCCTTAATCTTAAAAACAGAGTATCTGGTTATTATTCAACGGGACTATTTAGTTACTCTGTGTTATATTATTTTGGTTAGTTAATTAACCACATAAAAGGGTAAGGGCTTTGAGTTTTTGTTGTTTTTGTAATCCCATGGCAACAACAATTGGCTGTCTTATCCTATTTTGAAAATTTCCACCTAAATCCAGTGGACCCATCTCTGGGTAGAATTGTTCAGCTCTTAATAATTTCAGCAAATGCAAGAATGTGCTAAATGGCAGTTGTGTGGCAAAACAACCTATTGAATGGTTTTCCTCTCTTCATTGTCTAGGAAGCTACTTTGTGCGGTAATGAACAAATTATGTCCATAATCTGGAACTGATTTACATTTTCGGGTGGGGGGAGTGCATTGTGCAACCTTCTCATGACTGCGCCATTTTAAAATGTTCCCTAATATTGGCCTAAATACCAGATCCCATCTGATCTTGGAAGCTAAGCAGGGTCAGCCCTAGTTAGTACTTGGATGGGAGAGCCCCAATGAATACCAGCTGCTGTAGGTTATATTCCAGAGGAAGGAACTGGCAAAACCACCTCTGGGCATTCCTTGTCTAAGAAAATAATATGAAATGTATGGGGTTGCCATAAGTCAACAGGCAACTTGAAGGCACATATACAATATCAAACCCCTTGCTCAGCAAAAGCCCGCACGTTAATCACAATGATTTCAGCTAAGCATTCTTATATGGGGTGTGTGTAAAAAGTGTACTTCCTAACCTATAGTAGTTTATTCCCAGAAGGGCTGTGCTAGAGGGTACTAGCTTGTAGAATCTTGTGGTTCCCACAGAAACCCAATGATTGGTTTCAGTTCTTGCTTTGTCTCTCAGATAGAGGGTGGGCAGAGCAGTCTCATGAACTGTGCCCATTTCCAGTGCATGCTTCCTTGAAATGAATATAATTTTTGGAGAGCATAGAGAACAGGTTTTTGCAGAAATAGGGATGGGCCATTGTGCTTATATCGGGTTGGTGTGTGCTGGAGAGAGATTTTTATAGTCATGTGAAAAAGAAAGTACACCGTCTTTGAATTCTATAATTTTATGTATCAAGACAAAATAAAATCATCTGTTCCTTAGCAGGTCTTAAAATTAGGTAACTAGAACCTCAAATGAACAACACATGATATATTACACTGTGTCGTGATTTATTCAACAAAAATAAAGTCAAAATGGAAAAGCCATGTGTGAAAAACTAAGTACACCTTATGATTCAATAGCTTGTAGAACCACCTTTAGCAGCAATAACTTGCAAATAATCATTTTCTGTATGAGTTTATCAGTCTCACATCATTGTGAGGAATTTTGGCTCACTCTTCTTTACTATGTTGCTTCAGTTCATTGAGGTTTGCGGGCATTTGTTTATGCACAGCTCTCTTAAAGTCCTACCACAGCATTTCAATGAGGTTGAGGTCTGGACTTTGACTGGGCCATTGCAACACATTGCATTCTTTTCTTTTTCAGCCATTCTGTTGTAGATTTGCTGGTGTGCTTGGGATCATTGTCCTGTTGCATGACAGAATTTCGGCCAAGCTTTAGCTATCGGACAGATGGCCTCACATTTGACTCTATAATACTTTGGTATACAGAGGAGTTCATGGTTGATTCAATGACTGCAAGGTTCCAAAGACCTGTGGCTGCAAAACAAGCCCAAATCATCCCCCTTCCACCACTGTGCTTGACAATTGGCATGAGGTGTTTGTGCTGATATGCTGTGTTTGGTTTTCACCAAACGTGTCACTGTGTATTATGGCCAGACATCTCTACTTTTGTCTCATCTGTCCAAAGGACATTATACCAGAAGTTTTGTGGTTTGTTCAGATGCAACTTTGCAAACCTAAGCTGGGCTGCCATGTCCTTTTTAGAGAGAAGAGGCTTTCTCCTGGCAACCCTTTCAAACAAACCATACTTATACAGTCTTTTTCTAATTGTAGTGTCATGAACTTTAACATTTAACATGCTAACTGAGGCCTGTAGAGTCTGAGATGTACCTCTTGGGGTTTTTTTGCAATTTCTCTGAGCATTGCACAGTCTGACCTTGGGGTGAATTTGCTGGGACATCCACTGCTGGGAAGATTGCCAACTGTCTTGAATGTTTTCCACTTTTGAATAATCTTTCTCACTGAAGAATGATGGACTTTAAATTGTTTGGAAATGGCCTTACAACCCTTCCCAGATTGATGGGCAGCAACAATTGCTTCTCTAAGATCATTGCTGATGTCTTTCCTTCTTGACATTGTTAACACACATCTGAATACTTCAGACCATCAAACTGCTAAAACTTTGACTTTTATAGTCACACTTGCTGATGATCAATTAATCAAGGACATTTGATTAGCAGCACCTATCTGCTACTTAGCATCTTAATTCCTATGGAAGCAGTAAGGGTGTACTGTACTTATTTTTTCACACATGGCTTCTCCATTTTGTTTTTATTTTTGTTGAATAAATCATGACACGTGTAATATGGCATGTATTGTTCACCTGAGGCTGTACTTACCTAATTTTAAGACCTGCTAAGGAATAGATTATTATTATTCTGTCCTGATATGTAAAATCATAGAATTCAAAGAGGATGTACTGTACTTTCTTTTTCACACAACTGAAGATGTAGGGTGGATTTTTTTATATACTGACCTCTCATCTTTCCCAGTGGAGAGACGTCGGAGGATCCTCCAGATCACTGGGTTAGCTCCACCCACTCACTCCTGGTAGGCAGGTAACAAAAGGACTTTGTGTCGCCCTCCTCCTCTGTCGTCATCCAGGGGAGCGACCCACCTCAGGCCAGTTGTTTCCTGCCTACCACTCCTGGAGGTTGTTTTTCCGTTTGCTCCTTGTGGCCACGTGGAAAACAATAGAGGGTGGCCATGATGGACCCGACAAAGGAGACCAAGAAAATTAAGAACAAGAACAAGGGATCCAAAAAGGGGGACAAGCCCCCCGCTGGCGTGCCGGATCCTTTACTGGGACAGGAGGACAAGCCCTCCGATCCAGTTTTCAACCTTTCCCTGCCCGCACCCCAGTCGAGGGACCTGGGACACGAGCAGGAAGCAGCCGTAATGGGGACCCTCCTGGAGGAGGAGGCGGGGACCATCTCCGAAACAGAGGAGAACGGCCGCGCTACGGAGGCTGAATCGGATCGGGAGGAGGCCGTGAGTACTGCTGGGGCCCCGATCCCTTCCCCCCAGGATAGGTCCACCACGCCCGGTTTGGCAGCATGGGTGAAGGACTTAGTGGCGAAGGAGGCGCTGGGGGTGCTGGCTGCGGGCCTCGCACAGCCCACCCTCTTCGGATATTCGGGCCTTTTGCAAGGGGGGGGTTCATCCCACGTCGCAGGAACCTTCCCGTCTGCCCCCCCCCAGGGCTGGCCGGCCTGGCCTTCCGCCCTCGCCCACCCCATACTACCCCCCACCGCGGATACTACTGCCCAGGGGCCCTTAACTTCGCCCGCCGCGGCGACGCTCCCACCAATGGAGGGCTCAACTCACCACAACCTGTCCCCCCCGCTGCGCCAGTCCGCGATTCCATCTCTGTCCTACTTCCCTCTCCAACCCTCCCACGTCGGCCACCCAAGACAGCCGATCCTCCCCCCCGAGATGCACACGCGCCCAGCCGAGCCAACGGAGGCGCAGGAGTTAAGGCCCCCCAAACGCCCTGCTGTTTTGAAAAAGCCGCGCAAAGCGGCGACGCGGTCTGCAGTCTCCAAGCACGTGCGCACGCTTGCCGCGCGGCTTGCTGGGAAGGGGGCTGGGCTACGCCGGGGAGGCAGGGCGACCACCAAATTCCGGCGTGGACAGGAGGATTTTGATCCGGAAGAGGGCACAAGCGGGTCAGGCCGCGTGTCAGCAAGCGCCCTACCCCCGAGGAAAAGGCGGAGGCCTTTTGGGGGAGAGGAGGATGAGAGTGCGGGGGAGGACAATGAAGAGACTGGCTGGGCCTCTGGCTCTGAAGTGGGGACGATTCCCAGACAGGTTGAGGAGACGGAGGACCTAGACGACAGGCAGTCTCAGGTCCTTTCAGCAGAGGAAGGGGAACTCTCCACAGACAAGGACCTATGTGAAGATGACGCTTCAGGTCAGGAGGAAGACGAGTTCTCTGCAGAAGAGGGAATGGGTACAGAACCCCCCCGCTCTTCTGCTCGGCTTTTCAAAATTGAGGACCTTCCCACCCTATTTACGAAAACAGTGAAGACTATGGGCCTATCACTGGTGCAGGAACAAGACCAGCAGCTTGACCCTGACCTTCCAAAAATGTCATCAGAATTTTTTCCAGCATCAACACCAGCAGCCATGGAGATGCCTGTCCCTGCAAACATCATGCAGGTCCTACGGGATGAATGGGCAGCTCCAGCAGCCAATAAGTCTCAACCGGCTCTAGCCAAGAAGCTGTACGCTCTACCTAAGAAGGTTAGGTCCAAGCTCCAGGTGCCTTTGATCGATGCGCCAGTCTCCGCGCTAGTGTCTTCCGCGATTTTTTGTAAAGATGGAGAGGACACACTCAAGGTACCTGAAGATAGACGAAAGGACGCTGCACTTAAGAGGGCACACGAAGCACTGTCGCTGGCAATCAGAGCTTCCATCACAGCTACGATGGTTGCAAGAGCTTCTCTACAGTGGTCCAGAGACCTACTGAAAGACATTCCCAGACCAAGCACCAAGTTTCGACAAGGCCTTAACAAGATTTCCCGTGCATCGGCCTTCCTTGCGGATAGCTCCTTGGACGCAGTCCAATTTTCAGCCAGGGCCCAGGCGGCCACAGTAGCTGCAAGGCGGCTCCTATGGCTCAAAAGTTGGCAAGCTGACTTCAAGTCCAAGCAGAACCTAGTCTTTTCCCCCTACTTGGGTGAAAAGCTGTTCGGCGAATCCCTGGAACCAGTCCTGGTGGAGGGGAAGGACAAAAAGAAGGCCCTCATCTCTTCTAAAAAAAGGGAGGATAGGAGACCTTCGAGGGGCTATCGCTCCTTTCGTCCCTACCGGCCCCAAGCTAACACCGCCGCTCCCTCCAACTCCTCCAATTTTCAGCAGCGAGACAGCAGAAATTTCAGACAACGGTGGGGAGACAACAAGACCCAGCGCAGGGGCCAACCGGGATCGTCGGGCCGGTCGTACCAGCCATCCAACACCAAACCTCACTCCAAGCACCAACAGGCCTGACTCGGAGTCCCGGGTCGGGGGCAGGCTACAGGGCTTCATCAGTACTTGGGAAGACTCAACCATGGATGCGTGGGTACTACAAACATTGCATCACGGATACCGCATAGAGTTTTCCCACCTGCGCCCTCGACGATTTATCCCTACGCCGCGTTCAAGGGACAACGCCAAACACCATTTGATGTTGCAGGCCATCTCGCATCTGCTCTCCCTGGGCGCCATAGAGAGGGTCCCGAGTGCCCATCGGACCCACGGCTGTTACTCCAACATTTTTCTGGTGCCCAAGAAGAATGGTTCCTGGAGAGCCATTCTCAATCTAAGGAACCTCAACAAATTTGTGCGTCAGCGCAAGTTTCGGATGGAGACCCTGCGCCACATTCTAGAAGCCCTACGCCCAGGGGAAGTCTTGACCTCCTTGGATCTACAGGATGCTTACCTTCACGTACCCATCCTTCCGGCACATCGTCGTTTTCTACGCTTTGCCTACGACAAACAACATTTCCAGTACAGGGCCCTCCCCTTCGGACTGTCCTCAGCACCAAGGGTCTTCACAAAGATCATGGTGGCCCTGGTCGCCAACTGGAGAAGAAGGGGCCTTCATGTATACCCATACCTGGACAACCTTCTAATTCGATCCGCATCAGAGACAGAGGCAAGGGTAGACCTACAGCAGATTCTTCGGTCACTGCAGGATCACGGCTTCTTAGTGAATCTGGAAAAGAGCTCCCTTGTACCGAGCACAAGAATTCAACATCTGGGAGCAATCCTAAACACCAACACAGGAAAAGTCTCCCTACCCCAGGAAAGAGTACTAGCCCTAAGGCGGACTCTTCTCCGGGTTCTGAGGGCCCCGAGATCAGATATAATGCTGCTAGCCCAACTCCAGGGCCTGATGGTGGCAGCTATGGACAGTGTCCCCTGGGCTCGTTTTCACACAAGACCTTTGCAGTGGCTGCTTCTGCCTTGGCAACACGAAATATCTCTTCAAAGACACCGGAAGATTGTGGTACCACACGATGTGAAGGAGTCACTGCGATGGTGGATGTCCAAGGCAATACTCCGGGGCCGTCACATATGGTTACCTCAAAGAGTACAAATCACCACGGACGCCAGCCTCAGAGGCTGGGGGGCGCATTGTGCGGAGGCCATAGCACAAGGAAGATGGACGCAGGAGGAGTCCAGGCACAGCATCAATTGGCTGGAATTACGAGCGGTACGCCTGGCCCTGCGGAGTTTCAGGAAGCAGGTATACAATCAGGCAGTCCTCATCAGGACGGACAACACCACGACGAAGGCTCACATAAATCGCCAAGGAGGAACGCGTTCTCAGCTCTTGATGAAGGAGGCCACACTGTTATTCAATTGGGCCGAGAGCAATCTCCTATCAATAGAAGCAGAGCACCTACAGGGAACTCTCAACTCCAAAGCAGATTGGCTCAGCAGGACGGACGTAGACCAGGGAGAGTGGAGTCTGCACCCGGAGGTCTTCGACCAGATTTGCCGGGAACTGGGTCACCCCTGTCTGGACCTGTTCGCGTCTCCAGTGAACACCAAGCTCCCTTGCTTCTTGTCCAGATTCTGAACGGAAGGGGCCGAGGGGATGGACGCTCTCACCTTCCCATGGCCCCTCGGTCTGCTATATGCATTCCCACCTGTTCCACTGATGGCCAGAGTACTCAGACGGGTACGGTCGATGGAGGCAGAGGTTATTCTAGTAGCCCCAGCATGGCCCAGAAGGGCTTGGTACTCAGAGATCCTTTCCATGGCAGTCTCGGAGATGGTTCTCCCGATTCGCCCAGATTGGCGACCTCGACTGCTTGGGACAGAGATGCCTCGCTAGATGAGATTTGCAGGGCGGCGACGTGGAAGTCCTCATCTACCTTCCTTCGCCATTATAGGCTGGACAAGTTCCAATCGGCAGAGGTTGCCTTTGGAAGAAGAGTGTTACAGCAGATTGTCAGGCCATAAGCCCAATCCTTTTGGTCAGACTAGATTTAGTACTGTGGTGCCAGCTCCCACCCAGGAGTTCATATATTTGTGGGCTTTTGTAGATCCCAGTGATCTGGAGGATCCTCCGACGTCTCTCCACTGGGAAAAGGGAACGTTGGTCTTACCTGTGATACGTCCCTTTCCAGGGGAGAGACAAGGAGGATCCTCCCCACCCATCTTTATTTAGCTGGCACCATTGTCTGGTTTTGAAATTCTTATCAATGTACCTTTAGATGACGTAGTAGAATTTAGTTTGTTAGGTAGTTCTCTGTTATGTAGCAATTTCCCTTTTACTCAGGAGCACATATGTGGAGGCTGGCAAAGGAACTGGCCTGAGGTGGGTCGCTCCCCTGGATGACGTCAGAGGAGGAGGCCGACACAAAGACCTTTTGTTACCTGCCTACCAGGAGTGAGTGGGTGGAGCTAACCCAGTGATCTGGAGGATCCTCCTTGTCTCTCCCCTGGAAAGGGACGTATCACAGGTAAGACCAACGTTCCCTTTTCTGTACTTACTGACATTTTGTCCATGTATGGTCTCATTCTCCTTTACCCCTTGGGAACGTGAGAAAATGATTTTTAATTGATCTCAGTTTACCCACTTTATAAAATATTATCTGTATTCATAATCTGGAGAAGAATTATAGATCAGATTTTTCTGGCTTTCCATTTAGTACAGGATGGGAAACCTATTTTCTGCTGAAGTCTGGATTCATGGGGATTTAGCTATTTGTTGGGGAAAACATGCTGAAAGTAAGAGGGAGAGTCCTCTCTCTTTCTATCAGGTTAGTTGTTAAGGGGAGAGACATCTTTGTCAGAGGTTTGAACTGATTGCTTACAGGGAGCCTTCAAAATTCAGCCAAAGTCTGTAGGTTACCCAGACTACATTTGGTTTGCAGAACATGTTCAAAGTCTCATTAAAATCTTTGTTGTCTCAGATAAAGTCAGAGAGAAAGAGAGGGGATTTTCCTTTCTCCTCTTCCTGTGCTCTGTGCAGTAAGTTTTGGAGCAGGCTTTGAGCTTACATGTTTCCTTCCATTCTTCTTGGATATCCATAGAAAATAAGGTCTGAAGTGGAAGATTCCATGTTCAAATAACCTTAGCATCTGCTGCCTCAGTTTACTTTCTGTCCCTTACAAGAAGTAGGGGAGGAGTGTTTTGGCTTGAGTTTCATTCCAAAGTTAGCTAGAATGGGAGCAGAGCTTGGGGAAATTGCTTTATGTTTATGGAGTACAACTCCCAGAATTTCCCAAGCCATTCTGGAAATTGTAATCCAAATAATTACCTTCCCAAGCTCAACATAGGAGATTGCGTTATTGAAATATTGCTATCATTTTAAATTATGGCATGAACTTATGGTCTTAGTTCAGAACAATTTATCCTGTCTTTCTGTAATGAGGGTGGTAATCCAAGCTCATTCAACATGGATGAGGTGAGTTGTGCTTAGTTTGTGCAAATGCTCTTGTTATATTTCTTTTCTCTGAGATTCGCTATGTAGAACAAAACATCTCAGGTAGGTAGCTAGGCAATGCCTTTCAAGAAACCGAGATTGCTGGGTGGTATCAGTATCCTGGGGCAACTCCTTCTGTTTAGACTCCTCAATGCAGCTAAAGGAAGAGTGAAGAATGGCATGAAGATCTGGCACTAGCACGTCTTCCCATAGAAAGAATCATATTCTCTGCAGAAGGAGATCTGCTTCATATCTTTCTAGATTTCTCACCACTCATTAAATTATGGTAGATGAAGGCATGGCAGTAATTCAGAACAATGCTTTTGTAAATCAGTGCGTAAATGTTCTTTATTTTGTGGAAATTTGTTGGCTCTATCTTCATTGTGTTCTGTGATATCATTCATATTAATTTTTCAGGTAGCAGTGTTAATACATACTAGAGCGTAATTCCAATAGTTACTCCCAGCTCTTAAGGAGACCCATTGAATGAATGGGAACTTGGTAAAAAACCACATATGTATGTTCGATTAATTCAGTGGGTCTGCTGTAGTTGGCACAGACAATTGAGTGTAGGCCTTCAGTTACAGGTTGTTGGTTCATACAGACTAGTACTACCTCTTGTGAATATAGGAAGAGATATCCTAGATCAGACCAAACACCTATCTAAACTAGGATTGTATTCCCACAGTGGCCAAGCAAATACCCATGAGAAGCCCACCATGTCTGGTGGTAGCTTTCCAAGGCCTCAAACCAAGGTGTTGCGAGACCTATTACCCAAGCCACTTTTAAGTAAGGATGCTAAGGACTGACCTGGAGATACTGTGTGCAAACCAAGTATGTCCTTGTTTCACTAAGCTGTGGCTCTTCTTCATTTGAGTCAGAAATTCATCCCACTGCAGATGCAACAAATCTGCTCCACTTGATGGCAGCATGCCTAACTAATTCTTTTGGTGGCAGCTCTCCCACAGCCATATTTCCTTTTTAACTACACATTTTATTTATGTGGGATTTTTTTTAGCATCGTGTTCTCACTCCACATCTACCAACACAAATTTTATCACTTGTACATAATTTCTGATTATTTGCTAAGCAACTAGCTTTTGCTAGCAGCTTTCCAAATCTGCTTAGCATTTCATGTACCCATGTCTTATTTTCCACTTAAAATGTGCTGCTGAATAGATATTTTGCTAGCTCTGTCATTTTCTGGAAAGAAAATGCCTGCAGTTTATACCGGTATAAGCTCCAGGTTTCCATACTTGCATCTTATGTCACCATAGTCTCTTATGCCAAGTTTTCTGTTTCACCTGGAATGCCATCAGTTCTTTCCTGACTTAACTGGTGGCTAATTGTGGCTCTCCAGATGGGTCTTCACCCACACTCTCCATCAGCAATAGTTAGTATAGCTAAGAATAAGGGATTATGGGAGTTAACATCCTAAAACATCTAGAGGGCAGCATTTGATCTTTAACCTATTTGGCTGAAGACCTATCATTGCCCCTCCCCTTGGTGCTCCGTCAAATGAGAGGCAGGTGGCTGCCAAGAAGAGCAGCTTTTCAGTAGTCACAGCCTGCTTGTGGAATGTTCTCTAAAGAGATTCACCTGGTACCTAGGAGATTTTCAGACTACACTGTTATAGTGTTACTATTCCACTTTATTTGCTATGACTGCATCGTGAGGACTCCTGGGATTTGTAGTTTAGGGAGGGGCATTTACAACTCTTAGCCAGAGAACTCTTAGGCCTCACTAAACTACAAACCCCAGAATTCCACAGGAGGAAGCCAGAGCAGTTAAAGTGGAATAGTAACACCATAACAGTGTAGTCTGAAAATCTCCCTAGACTCGCCTTTTCAGTACCAAGTAAAGACTTTTTTTGTTTTTGTTTTTCTAGGATTTTCTGTTCATTTGTAAGAATAGTATTTGCTTTTTAAAAAAAAATTGCACTGCTATTTGGAATTTTCGAAGGGTTTGATAATGTTTTATTATGCTTCATGCTCTGAGGCTACATTTTGTCAACTGCCCAGAGAGATTTCCCCCACCCCACAGGGAAAGAAAAGAAATATTAAATAAAATCCCCAATTTTTCATGGAAAGTGTAAAATTGATTAGACAGACCAGAATCGGGAAATCTCTTTTTCACAAACATTCAGTTGCAGAAAATAACATCCCCCTGGTGTAGGGATCACACAGGTAGAAAACTCTGAAAGAAATACAGTACAGTTGTCCCTTCATATTTGCTGGGGTTTGGTTCCAGGACCCCCCATGGATACCAAAATCTGTGACTACTCAAGTCCCATTATATGCAATGGCATAGCAAAATGGTGTCCCTTATATAAGATGGCAAAATCAAGGTTTGCTTTTTGGATTATTATTTTTTTTTAAGAATATTTTCAAGCCGTGAATACATAAATCCGTGAAAACCAAATCCGTGGATACGGAGGGACAACTATAATTCCAAATAACAAAAAAACATGCTCAGGGTTCCCAAAGTTTATACTTGCAGTTTTGATTTCTCTGTCTATGATCTCCAGGGAGAAAATCTTCTCCTTCATTTGAGGGCAGCCATTGTGAAATATTGGCTGGAGTGCTTGGCAATAACATAACAGATCCGTGTTCTTTCATAGACTCCTTCCAAAAACCTCCTTGACTGACCCACCATGGCCTGAAATCAAACTACCTGACCCAGTTGAAGAGGCAGAGCACCACAGAGGTAAACACTGCTGAAAAGCTTGTGGCTATGACTGTACCATTTTGTTGTCTTCCTTAGTAGGGGAAGGGAGCCTTCATTTATTGTTATTATTATTATTATCTTTTATTTTTATAGCGCCATCAATGTACATGGCGCTTTACAAGAAAAAGAACAACAAAACCGTTTCCTGCCCTCCAGCTTACAATCTAATGAAGACATGATACAAAAGGAAAGGGGATGGCAGTAGGGAAAGGAAGTAAGTCTAGCATTCTCTTCTCTCCCTCCTTGGCCAGAGTGATGGCAGTTGGGATGGAGGGAGGGCCGTTCTGCTTCTGTAGTATGTAGTATGATAACTAGCAGAGGAAAAATGGGAACAAGAGTTTCTCTACAGGCATTCAGTATAAACACATGAAAAGTCTTTTTTACATAAGTGGACCAGCCACAGCCCTTAGATGTTGGCCCATGCCTCCTTCACTGATGTGCAGTTGGCTTTAGTCTGAAGGCCACCCTGTGCAAATACATACATATGTGTGTAGGTGCCCTCTTTGAAGAAGAGAATCCTGGGCAATCTAAGACCCTAAGAGGACAGCTGTGCATGTATAGAACTTCTTTCATACAGATCCAGTTGGGTACTACCTGCTTGGTTGGACTGAAGTGTCAACTGCTGGGGAAGGGGTAGGAATTATGCAGGCCTCCATGCTTCCTATTCCTTTCCTGGGTGCTGACAGATGTTCAGCTGCAACTCACAGCAGCCTTAGCCAACATAGCCAGTGGTGAGGTGTGTATGCTGGTAGCTGCAGTCAAACAAGATTGCATAGGCTGACCATCATTGTTCTAGGGAGCAGAGCACATGAACACCTCATGAACACTTGAAGAAGGCTCATGTTTAACTGGGAGCAGGAGCTTCTGTTTATGAACATATGGATCTGTGTATATCTTCCCTTATACTGCTCAAATGGAGCCTTGAACACATACAAGTATATTTAACTGTTATCCAGTAGGTGTCCTGTTTTCTGTGTCAAACAGTAAGCTTGTGAGTCTGTCCAGTCACTGCTAGAAACATGACAGGACAATTTACTTTGCTAGGATAAAAGCCAGATTTTATTGTGCTATAACCCAGAATTGGAGACACCAACTAGCATGAGGTATAGACTGCACTTGCTGTTTGGGAAATCATAATACTGACTTTAAAGTCCTAAGTCAATTGAACAGTATTTAGGAGTGGCTAGGTGGCCCATAAATGAAATCTGGTCTATCATACAATTCCCTTTGGCTGTTAGGGACTTCACCAGTTTTTGTCAAGATGTGATGTTGCAGCGTATTTCGAAACTGTGTTTGGAATTTCACATTTGTGTTACATCTCACTTTGCTTTGGCTTCGTAAGAATGCATACCTTGAAAACTAATCTTTAATGATTAAGTTCATAATACTGTATGGTCATGACCATTATAGAGTTTAACCATCTAACAATTTTGACAACAAAATGAGTTATCGCTGTGACAGCTCTCTGGAAGCCAAAGAAGTCACTGAGTATACAGACATACGTCAGTTAACCAATCCTTTGATAAAAAGACCTCCTTTTTACAAAATCTTTCAATGACCATCCCACTTTTCTTCCTTGTACTCTGTCTAGTTGAAAGGTTTTTGTTTTTTTAACAGCATTGGCATTGGAGGGATGCTGAAGAGGGACTGGGAAATCACAGACTTTTGGTGTTGGGCTGCAGCAGCATGTTTGCAGTAAAAATGCAATAAAGCTTTAGCTAGGAAACAATGAGATTGTATTCTAGCCAATCCCACTGTAGCTGTGTGTACCTACCAGCAGGCAAGGTAAACAGCAGTTGCCTCTAGAATCCCTTGCTGAGCATGCATGGTTAGCAAAACAGAGGAAAAAAGGGGAGAGCAGTATACAGCCTGTCTCACCAGCTACACCTCCCCCCCAAAAAACATGTTAAAGAAACATAGATCTATACATTTGGCCACCAAAATGGAAATCATAACAAAGTGGAGGCTAGGGAGGGAGGTCATCTCTGGATGCATTTTGGAAGGTTTCAAGTGTTCCCTAAAAGGTTCAAAATGTTTTTGTTTATTTATACAAAACTTACCTGACCTGGTTGTTTCATTTCACAGTTGCATGCTGTTAGTTTTGGATTCAAAGTTGGCTGAAACACATTAAACTGTTTTTAGGGAAGTGCAGGAACCTATCCCTATTCTTTCCATGTTATTTCTGCTTCTGGGACCACATTTTCTGTTAAAATCGTAATGTGCAGGAACACCACTAGTTCATGAACTGAGGTATACCTGTACAGAAGGTTAACTTTAGGTAACATTTTGAACAGCTCACCACAACATTAGTTTTGGAATTGGTTACTGTAGCAATTGATAAGGAATGAGGCATGGATGTTATGCTACCATAAAAAGACTATATGTTTTATCAGAGGAAGGTATCTCCCCCACACACCCACACATCATTAACTCTCACCTCATTTATTTATTTATATTTTTTTAAATTAATTTATTTATACCCCGCTCTTCAGCCACAAAGCTATCAGAGCGGCTTACAAATTGTTTTAAGCAATAGCTATAGCTATTTATTAACTTACCCATTTTCACCCAGAGGTTGTGCAAAAAGTGAATGAACTAATTGCCACTGGACAGTATGGAAGACTGTTTGCAGTTGTTCACTTTGCCAGCAGACAATGGAAAGTAACCAGTGAAGATTTAATTTTAATTGAAAATCACATACCAGCTGAGTGTGGCGACAGAATTCGAATGGAAAAGGTAAGTTTCATATTAGTAGTTTTTTTATTCTTACGTGTTAACGGAAGAGACTTTATTAAAGTCCTCATATTTTAAAGGGTTGGATCCCCTGAGCAACGCTTGCATTATTACCTTGATGTCAGAACCAATTTAGAACATCCCCTCTCTGGTTCACACAAAAGTGCCAGTTTTCTCCATTTAATCTTGAGCATGGAGAAAATTTAGTGTGAACTAGCTTTTTAAAAGAGACAATTGCAATCATAGAAATTATTATGACTGTCCCCAGATTAACAATGGATTAATTTTAACATGCCTCCACACACTCCACTGACAATTAGCCTTTTCCAGACAGTTGTCCAAATTTGTAAAACTACAATGCCCATCATCCCACCCATTTGGGAGGCTAGTAGGGAGAGCTGGGTGCTGTAACACAGAAACATCTAAAGGGAACTAGTTTGAAACAGACTGGAGTAAATAAGTGCTAAATAGATTTGAAGCATGTTTAATCACAGCCATGCAAATATATAGACTTTATATAAAGGAGGTTAGTATTTCAGGAGAATGTGCTTGCTTTCCTTTTGCTGCCTTTCTTTTCTCCCCTTACACTCTGCTGCACCAGTCTATCTTACCTTCAATATGCCAGTTGGCCCCCATGGTCTTTTTTAAGTACCGGCTAATATTGATTCCCCTTTTGTAAGGGGTGGGGGATAATCCTACTTCACATCATGGAAGGATAAAAAACAGAATTTCAGATTCAGGATTTCTCAACTAAAATTTAGTATGGAACTGGAGGATTGTGTGGGAAACAAGATGTCTTTTTTTATTTTAAAAAAACCTGTACTGCAAAATGATTCCATCTTATTCTTCTCTGTCCATAATAGCACTTTAAAGTATTAATGTGATGCATACCTTTGAGTGCTTCTTTCTTCTATGCTAACAAAAAGACAATGATTTTTAAGGGTGGAGGGAGTACCTTACCCTATGACTTGCCATTGTTAGTCCTGCCAAGAGTCGAGCCATTGAATCAGTTGGATTTATTTACATGTTGACTCACCACTCAAAAATTAATCCAACAGGTCTGCTTTATTAGGGACAAAGCAACAGGATCCCAGCCAATGTTTTAAAGTGGTTTTCTGTTACTGCCCATACATGGTACACCATTTTGGCCTTCTTTGATTTTTAAACATGGGTGGCATTTATATGATCCTTGTGGAGATATATTTGAATTTCTAAACTAAGCCACTTTTAACACTAAATCAAGTATACTTAATTGTAGATGTAGGTAAAATCCCACAAGTTGCCATAAAATGAGGTGCATTAATCAACAGATATATTCTAGACAAGTGCCTTTTTAATGGAATTAAATTAGCAATAGAGAGGTTATCTGCATATCTGTTCCTCCGATGTCTGTTTCAGAGAGGCTTCCCTGGGTATTTTTTTGGTTCTGTCGACCACATCCAGCAGCCTGCAAGAAGTTGACAGGTGGGGGTGCCAGAATTTAGATTAGTGTGAGAAAATCAAGTTTTTGTGCCTGAATTTCCAGTAACTCCTAAGCACAATACTGTTAGGGTTTGGGGGAGGAAACAGAACAGAAGAATTAACAGGTGAGGGTAGCATCAAACTGATTAACTGGCAAGTTAGAGAAATGGATAGATTTAAACAACTGTTAACCTGATGCAACATTTATGCATTTGTCAGAGTGCTACCAGTTTTCTTGAAGTCTGAGCTGCTCTGAGTCACAGAAATATTCTGAGTCATATAAATTAGCTAACACACATTGGAAACTGCTTAATGCAGTGTAGATGTGTACATTGCTATTGCGTAAAACAATTTGTAAGCCGCTCTAATAGCCTTGTGGCTGAAGAGCGGGGTGTAAATAAATAAATAAATAAATAAAATAAAATATATAAATAGGTGCTGCAGATCTGTGAGTTTTCAGGGATGAAACCGCAAATGGAAGGCTTTTCTTTCCCCTTAAAATGTTTGGAGAATACCACCATGGTGGATGAAATCACATTATCTTTAAAAAACAGATATGGATTACTTCTCTTCCTTCCTTCTCCTCCTTCCCCAAATTGTCTTGGGTACCTAGGAGTAAAAGGAAAAGAGTATTTATTGGGCAGGCAGATTTCTCCTCAGTGTTATTGAATCATAAACTGTGGCTAGAAACCCAGGTGTACAATAGGTTTAAAGAGCATTCCCTTCTGGCAAGTCCCATAGCAAAAATCAGATCATATTGTGACAGTAATATAATGATTGATGTTGCATCATTTACTGTTCCCCAGGTATTGTTGGTTGGTGCAGATAACTTCACCTTGCTTGGAAAGCCTCTTCTGGGGTAAGGAATAAATAATTCAATCATATTGAGATGTTTTTAGGAAAGGTATGTTGTGCTGGAAACAGCATAGTCTTGGAGAGATAAGTTGGAAAAAAATCACTGAAACTCAACCGAGGAAAGGAAATGCAGAATGAAGGAGGTAATTGCATTCATAACTATATTGTGTGAATCATAGAATTGTAGAGTTGGAAGAGACCACGAGGGCCATCCAGTCTAACTCCCTGCCATGCAGAATACACAATCAAAGCATCCCCGACAGATGGCCATCCAGCCTCTGTTTAAAGACCTCCAAGGAAGGAGACCCCACCATGCTCCGTTCCACTGCCGAACAGCTCTTACTGTCAGAAAGTTCCTCCTGATGTTGAAGTGGAATCTCTGTTCCTGGAGCTTGCATCCATTGTTCCATGTTCTAATCTCTGGAGCAGCAGAAAACAAGCTTGCTCCATCCTCAATGTGACACCCCTTCAAATACTTAAATAGGGCTATCATATTGCCCCTTAACCATCTTTTTTCCAGGCTAAACATACTAAGCTCCCTAAGTCTTTCCTCATAAGGCATGGTTTCCAGACTTTTCACCATTTTAGTCACCCTCCTCTGGACACGCTCCAATTTGTCAATATCCTTTTTGAATGGTGGTGCCCAAAACTGGACACTGTATTCTAGGTGAGGCCTGACCAAGGCAGAATAGAGTGGCACTATTACTTCCCTTGATCTAGACACTATACTTCTATTGATATAGCCCAAAATCGCATTGGCCTTTTTAACTGCTGCATCACACTGTTGACTCATGTTCAACTTGTGGTCTACTAGGACTCCTAGATCCCTTTCGCACGTAGTCTCATTCAGTCAGGTCTCCCCAATCCTATATCTATGCATTTCATTTTTTCACCCTAAGTGCAGCAACTTACATTTCTCCATATTGAATTTCATTTTGCTAGCTTTGGCCCAGCTCTCCAGTCTATCCAGGTCATTTTGAATTTTGATCCTGTCCTCTAGGGTGTTAGCTACTCCTCCTAATTTGGTGTCATCTGCAAATTTGATAAGTATGCCCTCTATTCCCTCATCCAAGTCATTGATAAAGATGTTGAATAGCACTGGGCCCAGGACAGAACCCTGTGGCACCCCACTGGTCACATCTTTCCAAGATGAAGAGGAAGCCACTGCTGAGCATCCTTTGGGTTCGGCCGGTCAACCAATTACAAATCCATTGAACAGTTAACTTGTCTAGCCCATATTTTACAAGCTTGTTTGCAAGAATGACATGGGGAACCTTGTCAAAGGCCTTACTGAAATCAAGGTGTGCGATATCCACAGCATTCCCTTCATCTACTAAGCTGGTAATTTTATCAAAAAAAGAGATCAGATTAGTCTGGCATGACTTGTTTCTCTGAAACCCATGTTGACTTTTTGTGATTATGGCATTGCCTTCTAAATGTTCATAGACTCTCTGTTTAATGATCTGCTCTAGAATCTTCCCTGGTATTGATGTCAGACTAACTGGATGATAATTGTTGGGATCCTCTTTTTTCCCCTTTTTGAAGATGGGGACAACGTTTGCCCTCCTCCAGTCTGCTGGGACTTCTGTTCTCCAGGAGTTCTCAAAGATTATTGCCAATGGCTCTGAGATCACATTTGGCAGCTCTTTTAATACTCTTGGATGTAGTTCATCTGGTCCTGGAGATTTAAATTCATTTAGATTAAGAAGGTATTCCTCTACTACCTCTTTGCTTATTCTGTGCTGGATTTCCCCTCTTGTGTCCTCTGTTCCATTATCCTCAGGTTGATCACCCTTTTCCTTTTCTGATAACACTGAGGCAAAGAAGTGTTGAGTAATTCTGCCTTTTCTCTGTCCCCTGTTAGCATTTTGCCATCTTCTCCACATATGGCCCTACCATTTCCTTCTTCTTCCTTTTGCTGCCGACATACCCAAAAAAACCCTTTTTATTGTTCTTAACCTCTCTAGCAATCCTGAGCTCATTCTGTGCTTTAGCTTTTCTGACCTTACTCTTAGACGTGTTCGCTATCTGATTCTTCTTTGGTGATTTCCCCCTTTTTCCATTTCCTGTACCTGTTCTATTTAAAACTTAGCTCCGTTGAAAGTTCTTTAGTCATCCATCCTGGTTTCTTGAGACACCTCCCATTTTTCTTCCTCATTGGTACTGTTTGAAATTGTGCCTTCAGTATCTCCCTTTTGAGAAAGTCCCATCCATCTTGAAGTCCCTTCTCTTTTAGTATTCCTGACCATGGGATCACTCCCAATGTTTCCCTGAGTTTATTGAAATCAGCTCTCCTAAAGTCTAGAATGCATGTTTGACTATGCCTGGCTTCTCCTTTCCATTGTATAACAAACTCCAGGAGAACATGATCACTCTCACCTAAGGATCTCACCCCTTGTACCCCATTAACCAGGTCATCCCTGTTTGTTAGGATCAGATCTAAAATAGCTGACCCCCTTGTTGCCTCTTCCACCTTTTGGACAATGAAATTGTCTTCCAGTCAAGTAAGGAATTTGCTAGATCTTAAAGTTTTGATTGAGTTAGATTTCCAGCAAATATCAGGATAGTTGAAGTCACCCATCACTGAACTGTTTGTTCAGACAGTTCTCAGAGAAAAAAAAGCACAAGCTGAAAGAATGTAAGGTTTCACTTAGAGGTAAAGTATGGTAGAGAAGAAAGGGTCTCATGAGGGTGTAATCCTCCTGTTACTAACCGCAGCCTGGAGACATCTTGTTGCACAAAAAAGTTTTAAAAGCGCTACAAGTCTCAGTGTCAAGGAGAATAACCTTGCACTTAAAGTGCAGGTTTGTTACTTTGCATTTGGACTCCGGACCTTGGCTTTGCTGTGTGATTTTTGTTCATTTCTCTGATTACCCATTTCTCATAATAGTGGGGAGGTAGTTGTCAGTTATTTGATTCAAGGTATATTTTCCCTATGATGTCAGATTCTTTTGCTTGTGAAAGAGAATGGGTCCAGCACTATTGCTTCTGGGAGTCAGCCTAAAAGGATTCCTTAGCATTCCCCATTGGCTTTTTGGCCTTTCCTTATACAAGGACATCATAAATAATTCACAGCAAATCTGCTGTGTGCTCATGACACACTGTGTCTAGATTGAAAGATGGCAGAAGGGATGTGTGGTGGATCTCTCCACCTGTGGGCCAGGGGAAGGGATGAACAGTCTGGTTTTTTTACAAGGCATGGCCTTTCTGACTTCATGACAAGGGACTGACTTCATGACATTCTTAAGAGTGCAATCCTAAATTAATTAATTAAATGAATAAATGAGTAAATCAATACATTCAGGTCAGTGGGGCTTAGTTCTTAATAGACATGTACAGGATTGTATTGCTCATATGTTTGAATGTAAGATTACTCATGTATATTTTACTGAGTTAGTCCAGATGGAATTGAGCCTTGTGTTTGAATGATTCTGTCTCTCCCTCTTTCCTTCCTCACAGAAGGGCTGGCACATCTGAACTGACCTGTAGTGTTCAGTGAACCAGCAGTCAGCATACTTTCCCACTTTTATTTCATGTTGGGTTTAAAGTCTCACCTAAAGAAACTGTCAAAAGCAAAATTCATTATGAACTGAGACATATACTCTGGTTGTTGCAGAACATTGGCTTTTGTGAGGAAACAAAAGATAAAGGAATAATGACAGGATGTGCTTTCATTTTAGGGCTTTGTTTAAAAGCATTTTTTGAAAAAAACAAAAAAGTTGCCTGCTGCTTTGGTATGTGCTGAAAGTTAACAGAACACATCACACTTTAGGTGGTATAAGCTAGCGTTTACTCGGAATTTTCCCCTGCTGCCACCCAGTGAGTCCACAAAGTTGGATTCACACAAGATATTTTGTTAGTGCAAAAATTAAAAAGGAATTCAGCACAAGGAAGTTTGTTAACATGTTAAATTGTTCCTTAAACATTCTTTCTCAGGATTGCAATAGATTTCCTTAATTCCTTAAATCCTTTCAGAAAAGACTCTAATTTTGATTCTCAAATATTTTGAGGAAGTGGAATTAAGCTTACGGCAGTCCTATACCTATGCCCAGCGAATAGGCTTCACTGAACAATAAATTGTTTTGAACTCAGTGAGGCTCCCTTCTGTGTGGACTGGAAGGACTAAAAGATGTCCTGAAAAACACTAAAATCAAAACTCAACACTTGCAAATGAACTCCACCCAGGGACAGGGATTTCCAGCAGATAATGGACCATCAACCAACCATTAGCCAAACAGACACTAATCCTCCTTGCATATCTCCACCCAGAAACTAGCCATTCAAATACACAAATTTACATATACTCTCCGACAGGGATTTACAGTATATAAACCCCACGCACACTCCTACCCAACCATTCTCTGAAGATGCCAGCCACAGATGCAGGCAAAACGTCAAAAATAAACTCTTCCAGAACACAGCCTCACAACCCGGGAAAAAAATCAAGGAAAATCTATGGATGCCAGCCGTGAAAGCCTTTGACTTTGCTTCAAAATAGCCTTAGACTTCCCTAGGACAAAGCATGGCACTCAGCTGATCTTTCTGCTTTTTCCCTTGTGGAGGGCCACATAATGAACCAGATTATTAATATGTCAATTTATTAATACACCAATTTTATTATATGCTAATTTTGAGTTCTCTGGAAACAGAACTGTCAGCCTTGCTAACAGAAGTTTAGCAATAAAAGTGAAAGATATCTGGTCAGTGGATAGTAGAGAAACGACTTCTTTGGTGGCTGTTCTTCAACTGTAGACTTCCTTCTAGCCTCTGTTTTAAAATAGTTTTTTTAAGTTTTAACATACAGTTTATAAATTTTTTCTGATTTTCTTTCCAGTGGTGTGGGGGAGCAGCCCTGAGAAGATATATTCCAGGAATGTGGAAAATGGAGCCTACCACATGCAGTGCCCCAAGGGCCAATTTTGCCATGTTTCAGAGGCACCCCACATCATTTTAGGCCTGGGAGAGAGCTATTTTCCAACAGGAAGTTGATTTCCAGGTCATTTGCTGTTGGAAAAAAAAACTCTCCTGGGCCAAAAATGGCCCAAAGAATGCTGCAGATGCAGCAGAATTGCCACCCACACACCTGAGAATGCACTGGTTTTTTAAAATCACATTTTTTTCCATAGGATGTGGCCGTCCAAGGTGCCCTGAGAGACCAGTCTATCCCTCTCTTACAGTTGCCCACCTCTGGTGTAGAGTAATTTATTCATCATTTCACTAAATTGTAGGCACTCTAAGAACTTCATTATTATGACTCAATTTCATAAATGCTTTATTGATTAAGAGAAAATGTAAGCAACTTCTTTGTCTCCCTCTTTACTATAAAGAAAGGATCTAGTCCGCGTGGAGGCCACTGTTATTGAGAAGACAGAATCTTGGCCAAGAATTAATATGAGGTTCCGTCGAAAGTGTCATTTCCAGAGAAAGAGAAGTAAGTTGACGAAGATATATAACCCCTTTTCTCTTAATGTGCACAATGGTGTGATTACATTTGGGCTTCTGTTATACAAACATTGTGATATACAGTAGGAGTATGGTTCATTAAGAAAGAGCAGGGGGTTCTGTGTGTGCCAAAGTTAGAATAACTAGGATGATGCTCCAATTTCATCCAAGCAAATACCTCTTTTTTTTCTTTTAGGGGTAGTCTCCTCGTCAGTCATTTCCAGTTTAGTTTATCCCACAGCTCTAAAT
This sequence comes from Gambelia wislizenii, assembly GCA_030847615.1. Taxonomy (NCBI): domain Eukaryota; kingdom Metazoa; phylum Chordata; class Lepidosauria; order Squamata; family Crotaphytidae; genus Gambelia; species Gambelia wislizenii. The sequence goes on from JAUMIR010000001.1 coordinate 346,654,689, forward strand.
CTGGAATCCAAATGTAGAATCTACGTATGTTAACAAGGTGAAACAGCACCTTCAGAGAAGCCTTGATTAGCATTCTAATGAAGCAGTTTCTTCTTGAGTGATAACTTGTTTCTCAATGCCATTAGCAAAAATCTTCTCAGATGTATATGCTGTAGATTAAAACCTAAAGAGATTTTACTGTGTTTACCCCTGATTGGGATCACAGCATTATGTGGATATCGTGTTAAACTGTAAGATAACTCTACTCAAAGACACTGCTTAATTTATATTTTTGTATTCTCTTTCAGTTGTCATTCAGCCACAAACTGTTCTGCGGATTAATAGCATTGAAATTGCTCCTGCTCTGTCATGATGATTTGTTGGACTCAGCTTCTCATTCCTACTGTAGGGCAATATGAACAATGAACATGTTTCTTTTGCATTTGGTTACTATCAGTAAAAGAAGTCTTATTAAATTTCCTCATATTTCTTACTTGATATTAGTGGTCTATGTTACTACTGTCTTATGAAATTGGAGATGGAGGAATTCTTGAGAAGAAACATTCATTTTCTTTATGCCATATGTTTGGGAGAGAGGTATAGCAAAATGTGGGCCAGGATTCCACAACTTGAAACCATCTCTGCTACTCTCACACACAAGCCAAACACAGTGTTTCAGCCACATATTATTTCCCACAAGAGGACTGATAGCTGCCTGGAACAGCAACAACTAGGAGGACAGTTAAACACTTTGCAGTTGAGCCAGTAGAATGCTGGCTAACGGCTCTCAGAGCTTGGGAATAACTTGTTAAATTTAACTAGTTAGGTGGCTGATTGGTTTCCACCTTCCCCCTGCAACACTTAACAGCATTCATCAATCCAGTGGTGCAGAGGGCGGTCTCAAGAGGAGGAGGAGACCCCCATAGTTCAGTGCTGGGTTGTGTCTAAGGAAGGAAAACCTGCCTTCTACATGTAAAACATGTTTTCTAGCATTAATATTTATTGACCATACTTCTTGATTCTGAATGAGTGGGAAGTAGGATGCAATTATTAATTGGTTCAGGAAAATGTTCTGCATATTCTCAGCGGCACGTTAGAATATTTTTGATCAAGAATTCTCTACCCTTGATCAGCCAACTGATTTCTATACATACTTATTGCTGCACACTGATGTCCTCTAAAGGTAATGGGCACATTGTTCCTTATTTACTTTTTTCAGTCGAGACAAACAGTCCCCGGTGTTGGAAGCATGGAAAGAAGAGAAGATGCAGATCAGTGACAAAATAGATTAGTTAGTGAAGGTTGTTAATTTCTATGCTTTAGGATAGCCTTCTACAACTTGGCAGTTTCCATATGTCTTGGACTACAAATTTCACAATCCCAGTCATAAGACTATGAGATTTGTAGCACAGTGCAGCTGGAAATACAACATTCCAAGTTCTTAAAATGATACATGATATAGTAAAAACACTGTTGGAATATCATTACCATCAAAACAAAAATGTGTCAGATACAAAAGAACAGACAAAATCAGTGACTTTAAAAGTCCAGGGTAAACAAAAGTTTTTGAGTTGGTGGCAAACTCCAGGTGTTATACCTTCATGGGGAGGATATTCCATCATCAGATCATCCCCACACCACTGAAATCTCCCTCCTAAATTGATACATAATGTACCTGAGATACTTGGTGAAGAACCTCCTCTGACAATCTTGAGTCAAACAGGGCTATGGATTTGTAACTGTAGTATACAGACATGAAACTGAGAGCTTCACTTTTCCACATGGTCCAGTCCATGCTAAAAATAATTACCAAGATTCTAACATGTTGACATAGTTGTTAATTTCCACCACAACTTAACCTGCAACAATGTAGGAGAAGCATTTTTTCCTTAGCTTGATGATATGATACATTTTGATGATGTATGATCTAAAGCAAGATGGGAAGTGTTGAACTACAACTCCCATCATCATAGCTAGCTTAGCCAATGGTAAGGAATCCTGAGGCCTGCAGCTGAACAACATCTGAAAGGGCTGCACAATTCCCACTCCTGCTCTAAGGATTTCATCTTTAAAATGTTGCTGCACATTTCATCTTAAGATAAAATAGCTTTTCTACTCACTTTACTAAGACTATAATTGGGGCCTTTACTGAATCCAGCACGGCATGTGGTCCTCAAGGCTGAAAACGTTCTTCATATTTGTTTTAGTGCTTCAGTTTAATGAGCTGGACTAATATCTGCTCTTTTTCCCCCCACCATTTCCTGAGCCATTTCCCCCCTTCAGCCCTCTGGAGAACTGATTGACAGTTTTAGGCAAACACTTAATGAAATACTAGTAGCTGCCAGCATTGTTGCATGAAAAAGTAATTCAGTGTTGGTCCAATGGAATATTTGTTGTTATAATTACCTGTGTGTGAAGGCAACGAATACTGTAAATCTTATTTTCTGTAGAAGCAGCATCTTGACATTCCCCCAAGTGCCTGCTTTGTACACAAGAAAGAGAGAGATTTGATGTCACTTGTAACTAGAACAGCTAGGACTGGAGCATGTGCAATCTTGCATTCTTTAGTACAGTACAGTGCTTCTCAGAGTATCTCATGTGAGGGACTGGCATTGCCATCGCCGCCACCGCCCCCCACAAATGTGCCAGAAACCAGCACTAAATTGGTGCCCATTGGCTATTATTATTCTGTTTTTAATTCTTTGGAAACTTGTCCAGGACCACCACTTGGAGTAGCCTCCGCTTTAGTAGATTGGTTTGGCCCCAGTGAAGTCGGCTGCTGCATCCATGTTCTATCTGGAATAAGCTAGTTCAGAGCTTCTCAGGCGGTGGTCTGCAGATGCCTGGTAGTTCAAAAGCTCCACTCAGGTGTTCCATGGAAATATTGCAAGATACTCAAGAATTTTTGTACTTGTTTCCACATTTGATTTATCTATTTTTCCCCCCTCTGAAGAGTCAGTGTGGTGAAGTGGTTTGAGTGCTGGATTATGACTCTGGAGACCAGGGTTCAAATCTCCACTTAGCCACAGATACCCACTGGATGACCTTGGGCTAGTCACACTGTCTCAGCCTCAGAAGGAGGCCAAGGCAAACCCCCTCTGAACAAATTCTGCCAAGAAACCCCTGTGATAGGGTTGCCATAAATCAGAAACAAAGACACAGAGCAACAACAATATTTTTTCCTGACAGTGGAGACTGGGGCCATTTGGGGAACAGTAGGATTATTAAACATACAGAAAAGGTCCTGTAATTTTCATTCTATGGCACTGGTGCAATCTCTTGATTTTTCTCAGGTGGAGATTCTCTCAGAGTGGCCTGGCTATGGCCCATGGTTTTCATAAAATCACTGTGTGGTGTTTGTTTGCTTTTGATGCTGGTGCTGAAGAAAAAGAGCTGTGATTATATGTGCATCGATTTGCAGGACATACAGATTAATTAACTGACCCACCAAGTTCCCCAGCAAGTAATCTGCAGGGCAAGAATATTTGAGAATCACTGATTTAGATTCTAAAGACTGATTCAGATAGGTATGTTTCACTAGTAAGGATAAGACATGACGGACATGTTTCAGTGTACCATCTTGATCTAATGTTACAGATATAACTTTCACATCACCTAGTGGACCACCTTGGGTCCCATTCTGGGAGAAAGGCAGCATATTAGATAGATAGATAGATAGATAGATAGCAGGCAATGCTTTGCAATGGAGCTGGTTCACACATATCAGACATATATCATAGAATCATAGAATCATAGAATCATAGAATTGCAGAGTTGGAAGAGACCACGAGGGCCATCCAGTCCAACCCCCTGCCACGCAGGAAATCACAATCAAAGCATCCCCGACAGATGGCCATCCAGCCTCTGTTTAAAGACCTCCAAGGAAGGAGACCCCACCACGCTCCGAGGGAGTGTGTTCCACTGCCGAACAGCTCTGACTGTCAAAAAGTTCCTCCTCATGTTGAGGTGGAATCTCTGTTCCTGGAGCTTGCACCCATTGCTCCGTGTTCCAGTCTCTGGAGCAGCAGAAAACAAGCCTGCTCCATCCTCAACGTGACACCCCTTCAAATACTTAAAGAGGGCTATCATATCGCCTCTTAACCGTCTTTTTTCCAGGCTAAACATACCCAGCTCCCTAAGTCTCTCCTCATAAGGCATGGTTTCCAGACCTTTCACCATTTTAGTTGCCCTTCTCTGGACACGCTCCAATTTGTCAATATCCTTTCTGAATTGTGGTGCCCAGAACTGGACACAGTATTCTAAGTGAGGTCTGACCAAGGCAGAATAGAGTGGCACTATTACTTCCCTTGATCTAGACACTATACTTCTATTGATACAGCCCAAAATTGCATTGGCCTTTTTAGCTGCCGCATCACACTGTTGGCTCATGTTCAACTTGTGGTCTACTAGGACTCCTAGATCCCTTTCGCACATAGTCTCATTCAGCCAGGTCTCTCCCATCCTATATTTATGCATTTCATTTTTCCGCCCTAAATGCAGTACTTTACATTTCTCCGTATTGAATTTCATTTTGTTAGCTTTGGCCCAGCTCTCCAGTCTATCCAGGTCATTCTGAATTTTGATCCTGTCCTCTAGGGTATTAGCTACTCCTCCCAATTTGGTGTCATCTGCAAATTTGATAAGTATGCCCCTAATTCCCTCATCTAAGTCATTGATAAAGATGTTGAATAGCACTGGGCCCAGGACAGAACCCTGTGGCACCCCACTGGTCACATCTTTCCAAGACGAAGAGGAGCCACTGCTGAGCACCCTTTGGGTTCGGCCGGTCAACCAATTACAAATCCATTGAACAGTTAACTTGTCTAGCCCACATTCTACAAGCTTGTTTGCAAGAATGTCATGGGGAACCTTGTCAAAGGCCTTACTGAAATCAAGGTATGCAATGTCCACAGCATTCCCTTCATCCACCAAGCTGGTAACTTTATCAAAAAAAGAGATCAGATTAGTCTGGCATGACTTGTTTCTCTGAAACCCATGCTGACTTTTTGTGATTATGGCATTGCCTTCTAAATGTTCACAGACTCTCTGTTTAATGATCTGTTCTAGAATCTTCCCTGGTATTGATGTCAGACTAACTGGACGATAGTTGTTGGGATCCTCTTTTTTCCCCTTTTTGAAGATGGGAACAACGTTTGCCCTCCTCCAGTCTGCTGGGACTTCTCCTGTTCTCCAGGAGTTCTCAAATATTATTGCCAATGGCTCTGAGATTATATTTGCCAGCTCTTTTAATACTCTTGGATGTAGTTCATCTGGTCCTGGAGATTTAAATTCATTTAGATTAAGAAGGTATTCCTGTACCACCTCTTTACTTATTTTCAGCTGGATTTCCCCTATTGTGTCCTCTGTTCCATTTTCCTCAGGTTGGTCCTCCTTTTCCTTTTCTGAAAACACTGAGGCAAAGAAGGTGTTGAGTAATTCTGCCTTTTCTCTGTCCCCTGTTAGCATTTTGCCATCTTCTCCACGTAGTGGCCCTATCATTTCCTGCTTCCTCCTTTTGCTGCGGACATACCCAAAAAAACCCTTTTTATTGTTCTTAACCTCCCTAGCAAGCCTGAGCTCATTCTGCACTTTAGCTTTTCTGACTTTACTCCTACACGTGTTCGCTATCTGTTTGAATTCTTCTTTGGTGATTTCCTCCCTTTTCCATTTCGTATACATGTTCCGTTTAAAACTTAGCTCCATTGAAAGTTCTTTAGTCATCCATCCTGGTTTCTTGAGACACCTCCCATTTTTCTTCCTCAATGGTACTGTTTGAAATTGTGCCTTCAATATCTCCCTTTTGAGAAAGTCAAAACCGTCTTGAGGTCCCTTCTCTTTTAGTATTCTTGACCATGGGATCATCCCCAGTATTTCCCTGAGTTTATTGAAATCAGCTCTCCTAAAGTCAAGAATGCGTGTCTGACTATGCCTGGCTTCTCCTTTCCATTGTATAACAAACTCCAGGAGAACATGATCACTCTCACCTAAGGATCCCACCACTTGCACCCCATTAACAAGGTCGTCTCTGTTGGTTAGGATCAGATCTAAAATAGCTGACCCCCTTGTTGCCTCTTCCACCTTTTGGACCATGAAATTGTCTTCCAGGCATGTAAGGAATTTGCTAGACCTTGTAGTTTTGGCTGAGTTAGATTGCCAGCAAATATCAGGATAGTTGAAGTCACCCATCACTACTACATCTCTCCTTTCTGCATGTATGTTCATCTGTTCTAGAAAGGCAACATCCAATTCCTCCGTCTGATTTGGGGGTCTGTAGTAGAGTCCCACAATAACATCCCTGTTGTTTCCCTCCCCTTTAATTTTTATCCAGATGCTCTCCACCTGGCTTCCAGTATTGATGTCATGGATCACTTCACTGGTGTAAATATCCCTGACATATAATGCTATTCCTCCTCCTTTCCTGTTTGGCCTGTTTCTCCTATAAAGGTTATACCCCTCTATTCCTACATTCCAATCATGAGACTTGTCCCACCAGGTTTCAGTAACGCCTATTATATCATATTTGTTTTGTAGTGCAAGGAGTTCTAGTTCATCTTGCTTATTTCCCATGCTCTGTGCATTAGTGTAGAGACATCTGAGACCATGTGTTCCCTTTACTTGCTCCCTGTGCAAGTTTTTTTGCCTCCCACTGTTGGGTCCTTGCGCTGTTTGCCTTGTTCCCTCTATGACAGTTTGACTATTTTCTCCAGCCCTTTTGCCTTCCAGAATACTGTCTCCCTCCCCCATTTGACTCAGTTTAAAGCCCTCCTGATCAAATTCTTGAGAGTGTTGGCAAAAATGTTTCTTCCAACTGTTGTAAGATGCACCCCATCTCTTGCCAGAAGTCCCCCTGCATGGAAGCGCAGTCCATGATCCAAGAATCCAATTTGTTCTCGGCGACACCATCTACGGAGCCAGTTGTTTACGTCGGCTATTTTCCTCTCCCTTCTTGGACCATGCCCTTCAACTGGCAGAAGAGACGAGATGACCACCTGTGCGTTCATTTCTTTCAGCTTCCTCCCCAGGGCCTCATAATCTCTTCTGATCTTGGGAAAGCTGTGCCTTGCAGTATCATTGGTTCCCACATGGACCAAAAGGAAGGGGTAATGATCCGTAGGCTTGATGAGTCTTGTCAGCCTCTCGGTCACATCACAGATCTTTGCCCCAGGGAGACAACACACCTCCCGAGTCATCTTGTCAGGGCCACATACCACTGCTTCTGTACCCCTCAGCAAGGAGTCCCCCACCACCACCACACGCCTCCGCTGAGGCTTCGCAGCTGCTGTTCCTTGCGGTGGTCCTCTCAAGGTCCCCTGCTCTACCCCTGAAGTCTGTCCATGCTGTTCTTCCTCATTGTCCTTGATAAGGGAAAGGGCTTCAAATCGATTCTGTAGCTGCAAGCTGCTGGAAGAATCCCTGGATTTTCTTGTTCTGTGTGTGACATTCCTCCAGCTGTCTACTTCCTGTGTCCGTGAAGTGACCCTCTCCTCCACAGCCACTTCCTCTGTCCGGTCCCCATCCAAGAGTGTTCGTTCTGTTCTGTCCAGGAAAACCTCTTGCTCCCGAATCTGTTGAAGTGTAGCTAGCCGTGTCTCCAGCTGCTGTACTTTCTCCTCCAAGAGGGCTACCAGCTTGCATTTGGTGCATGTGAAGTTCTCCACGTCGGTAGACAAGAATAGAAACATCGCACAAGTGTTGCAAGTGACTGCTGCAGTCCCCTCAGTGTCCATGATGAGAGCTTTTAGGTAATCTAAGAACTCTTAGTTAACGCTGATAATGCTAAGCTGTACTTTTAGGTCTGCTGTATTTTTGTTTGGTTACTGAAATTCGCGCGCCGTTAGGCGCGCGCCTCTGGCTCTTGAGGGTAAAAGGGGAAGTTCAGAAGTTCAAGCCCCTCAGCAACAAGCAGCCTCTCCCAACAGTTTTTTAAAAAAGTTTTAAAAGTTGCTTCCTTCTTCTCCCTGGCAGGAAACTGGCAGGAAACTTGCTGTCCAGAAGCTGCTCTCCTTCTCTCTGGCAGGAAACTGGCCTGGAAAGCCTCTGCAAGGACTTATATAGAGCTAGGCTCCCAGCTCCACCCCCTAATGACTCACAGGTGTGACTCACAGGTGTGACTCACAGGAAGGCCTCTGGCTCTTGAGGGTAAAAGGGGAAGTTCAGAAGTTCAAGCCCCTCAGCAACAAGCAGCCTCTCCCAACAGTTTTTTAAAAAAGTTTTAAAAGTTGCTTCCTTCTTCTCCCTGGCAGGAAACTGGCAGGAAACTTGCTGTCCAGAAGCTGCTCTCCTTCTCTCTGGCAGGAAACTGGCCTGGAAAGCCTCTGCAAGGACTTATATAGAGCTAGGCTCCCAGCTCCACCCCCTAATGACTCACAGGTGTGACTCACAGGTGTGACTCACAGGAAGGCCTCTGGCTCTTGAGGGTAAAAGGGGAAGTTCAGAAGTTCAAGCCCCTCAGCAACAAGCAGCCTCTCCCAACAGTTTTTTAAAAAAGTTTTAAAAGTTGCTTCCTTCTTCTCCCTGGCAGGAAACTGGCAGGAAACTTGCTGTCCAGAAGCTGCTCTCCTTCTCTCTGGCAGGAAACTGGCCTGGAAAGCCTCTGCAAGGACTTATATAGAGCTAGGCTCCCAGCTCCACCCCCTAATGACTCACAGGTGTGACTCACAGGTGTGACTCACAGGAAGGCCTCTGGCTCTTGAGGGTAAAAGGGGAAGTTCAGAAGTTCAAGCCCCTCAGCAACAAGCAGCCTCTCCCAACAGTTTTTTAAAAAGTTTTATATAAATAAAGGGATGTTTGTGCACATGTGAATCAACCTTTATTGAACCACTTTTATCAGCAGTTAATTTTTCAAGGCATGTAATCATCTAAACATATGCAAATAAAATTGCCTACTCTTCCCTCATTGCCCTGCAACCTGTTGAAAATCTCCATGTGAAACCCTTTCAATCTCAGGATAGTAGGAGCAAGGTAAAGCCTTTGGTTAAAATCTTTGCCACTGTACTCTATTCTTAAAGCCCGTGAGAGGAGTGTGGCAATGTTTTTCAGCTATAAGGAACTATACCTTGACAAGTTTTTAAAATTCAGTCTGAGACCACTACACTGGGTAGAGGCTCTTGGCATGGTTTTTTGGTTTTTTTGTATGACAGCATTACTGGGTGTCTTTGAACTCTATCTTCAGCCTTATTTATTTTCCCAGCATGACATGGATCCATTCTGGCTGCAGATAGAAAAAATATTTTAGTGGCTTGAATTCAAAGATGTTTCAGATGGAAATAACTGCATTTCAATTGGGATTCGAGGTGGGGAAGGGGCTGATAGAGTTGAAGATTACAAAGGGAGCAAAAAGATTTGAAACAATTCAGCATTCAGCATGTGTCCAGTTAGATCAATAACCTGATGCTTAGCTATGGAATTATGATACAAGAGTGGGCTATGAGCTGTGAGCAGTACACAAACATTATAGTTAAAATATATAATTCATTACTAATTTCACAGAAGTCAATAGCACTGGTTGTTAATAATACTTATTCTGGCCAGGATCCAGTGGGGGGGGGGTGCTTCCACTGGTAGAAATAACACTGATAGAACAAGAAGAGGGATTATCCTTCCTTCCCCCTTTAACTCTTCCCGTCCTCAACAACCCCAAAACCAATTTCAAAGGGCTGAGAAGCTCTCCAGAGCCAGTTCATTGGCAATGCAGAAACCTGCAGTGGGGAGATGAAGGGAAATAAGTCCCATCTCACTAGCACAATGTTGGAGGTAGGCCCATGTGTCTAGTATTCATAGGTGTTTGTGTACATTTTGAAGCCCCCTACCCTGCGAACCCTACCAAAAATGGGGGGGGGGATCAGCACAATTTTAAAGTGGTGGTAGTGGTTGTTATGTGCCTTCAAGTCATTTCTGAGTGATGGCAACCCTAATGTGAACTATAACAGGGTTTTCTTGGCAGAATTTGTTCCAAGGGAGTTTGCCTTTGTCTCCCTCTGAGGCTGAGAGATTGTGACTTGCCCAAGGTCACCCAGTGGGTTTCCATGGCCAAGTGTGGACTCAAACCCTGGTCTCCAGAGTTGTAGTCCAGTCTCAAACTACTATGCCATGCTGGCTCTCTTTCAAGTAATTTGTTGCCCTGAAACCACAGGCAAATATGGCAGTTTGTCTTTCCTTACACCAACATCTTTTTTGGCTGTAATTCAGCTACAAATGGTGACTACAAGTGACTACTGTCATTCCTGGTGTGGTGGGATGAGCCAGTGTATCCCATGGAGATGGGTCGTGAGCAGGGGTATGGAATCAGAATTGGAAGCAATTTTGGGTGGAGACAGAGTTGGTAGAGTCTGATGAGTCTGAGTCAGACAGCAGAAAAATGGGAGAGGGAGTGAAAGGTTTTGCATACAACTACAGCCTTGGTAATGGGAGCGAAAATTAGTTTCCCCCCCCCATGCAGTTGCCCACACTATTGTATTTTATCTCATTCATTCTGAGTACAGTTTTGTTAGATAAGCCACTGTTCTTATACCCACAACAGATGGAAAGATGAGACTGAGATTAAGGCAATACAGTCAGACCTTTGTATCTGCAGAACCAATATCCATGATTTAAGTCACAAGACAGGATCATATACCAGAGTTGCATTGGAAAATGCCTACAGAGGTGTCTTCTCTATGTATCTTCTAGGTACTCCAGTGCAATTCTATGGCATGTTTTTAGCAGAAGTCCTTTATTTTAATAGGGTTTGCTGTTATTCATGGTTTTCAGTATCCATGGTAAGTCTGGGAACTGAACCCCCACAGATATGGGGGTCCAACTGTACAGTGGGCCCTTGGTATCCGCAGGAGTTTGGTTCCAGCACCCTGTGGATAACAAAATCCATGGATGCTCAAGTCCCATTATATACTCACTCTCTCTTCGTTTTCTCTTAGTTTTCTTTGCAAACTAAGATTCAGGAAAGACTCATCCCGCGCTTTCTGCAAGCGCGCTGATGACTAAAAAGGCCAATCTGAGATAAACAAGTCCGGTTGCAGAAAGCACAGCAGAAGGTCTCCTTGGGTGATATTTCTGGGTTGTGATTTTTTCTACATTGTCATTTCTCTTCAAGACTTGTTCAGCGTGAGCTCTGCAGCATTGTGGATAGTGTGTCTCCCTGCCTCCTGATGTGAGGCCAGGGCGGACCATTGTTGGTGATCAATTTGGCCAAGCCTGAGATGTTGTTTCAGGGAATCCTTGTATTGCTTTTTTGGAGCGCCCCTCTTACGCTGACCTGTGGTAAGTTCACTGTAGAGTACTATTTTTGGGAGGTGATGGTCCTCCATCCTAGAAATGTGCCCTGCCCAGCGCAGCTGTGTTCTCAATATCATGGCCTCAATGCCAGTGATCCCTGCTTGCTCAAAGACAGCAACATTCGTCACATAGTCCAGTGTATATTTAGGATTGTGTGTATACAGCTCTGATGAAAGCATTTGAAGAGTCGTAAGTGGTGGTGATAGGTGACCCATGTTTAGTAAAATGGTGGCCCATATATAAAATGGGAAGATCAAGGTTTGCTTCTTGGATTTTTTTAAAAAAAATATTTTCAGGCTGCGGATGGTAGAGCCCATGGATGCCAAATCCGTGGATACAGAGGGCCAACTGTTATTGTATGCATACTCATTCTTTTAATGTTTTTTACAATTATATTGTTGTTGTGTGCCTAACTTATTTCTAACTTATGGCAATCCCAAGGCAACCCTATCATGGGATTTTCTTGCCAAGATTGTTCATAGGGGTTTGCCTTTGGCTTCCTTTGAGGCTGAGAGAGAGTGACTTGCTCAAGGTCAGCCAGTGGGTTCCCATGGCTGAGTGGGGATTCAAACCTTGGTCTCCAGAGACATAGTTCAATGCTCAAGCCACTACATGCTGGCTGTCTTTAACAATTATAGAAATCTGTATATCAAAATTACATGTCACATCTGGACTGGAAAACTGAATGTAAGATATACCATAAATAGCAAAAATATAAACATTTATACATATTTTAAATATATACATTTAGCCCCTGTATTTCTTTAATAAATCTAGATTGGATCAGACTCACCAATATATAAAGATCTTGAACTTTACTATTCTAAAAAGTAATAAAATACATTTCTTAAAATCCGTTTATCTTCCTGCTATATCCCCTCCTAGATTCTCACTACACTAGTTAGTTTTATCATATCTACTCTATTCCAGTCTCTTCATTCACTCATTACATGAAGGGGTGAGTTGTACATTTTCTTCCAGTAATAGGAAATAGTGATAGTGTCTGTTGTTAACACATGCACAGATATTTCAGCACTCCTCTCATGAACTGTACCCTTAAGATAACAGTGAAATTGCTAATGAATCTAAGGATCTGTAACATCTTTCAAAATTAACATTCAATATATTCTAATTCTTGGATTTCACCAAAAATAAAAATGTACATATCTACCTATGTGTTTTCATAGAACCAGACTACAGCACTTATTATCACTTGCTGTGGAATATTTCCCATAGTCTTGAGGGGATGACTACTACACATAAATACTCATTTACAACAATTAAAATTTGTGCACAACTTTAGTTAGGGTACACTGATCTAAACATTGGTCAAATACATATCTTTAATTTTACTTCCGTGGAAAAATCCCTCTCATTTAATGTGGTGTTAGAATAAATAATACCTTATGCCACTTACTTCACAGGATGTTGCATTGAAACCACTCAGTCAAGTTCCATTTAAATGGCAGGTTATAGCCCAGTTCATACATTGTGCTTTACCTTGCTGATTCCCCTGGTGGAGTTCTGGAAATGGGATTTAGCAAAGAACTTGATCAGCTCAGAAATCTACGAATCAAGCCTAATCCTTATCTTTGAGTTTTGCCTCTAGCTGTTAAGGGCTCAGAGCAAGACCTCCAACCAACCACTTTTCCTCTTCTCACCCATCCCACCTTTCTTTTATTTCCACAAATGTATGACATCCTGAGGGAAGGAGGGAAACCATCAACCAAGGCTAAATATGAAGCTCTTCTTGCCAACACAAAGTTTTCAGAGTTAATCTGGAAAGAGAGAGAGAGAGTTTTCTAAATAGTCTCCAAAAGAAGGTCTAAACCAGCTGTGGGGAAACTTTGGCCTTCTAGATATTTTGGACTTCAACTCCCACAAATCCTAGCTAGCATGGCCAGTGTGTAGAATTATAGGAATTGTAGTCCAAAAATCTAGAAGGCCAAAGGTTTCCCACACTTTGTCTAAACAGGCTTTGCCCATCACTCCCTTTTAACCGCTGTTCTGTTTTATGATCAAAAAAAGAGGGGATGGAAGGTGAGTTCCAGTTTAACTGGATAATCAAACCAGGGTGACATTTTCTAGTCATATAGGCCCACATCCAGTGTTTAATCCCAACTAGATCAGACCATTTGAATTTGGTAATCATGTAAATTCTGATCCAGAGAGTTTATGCTAGTTGGGACAAACAAAGGATTTAGACCCAAATCTTCAAATTAGCTCTGTGACCCCAACTTTATAAAATTATTTGTTCTTGTTTTGTCTTGGCAATCAAAAGCCTCTCCCATAGGTATTAACAGAGGAAATATTGTATAAGCTAACATAGGAGGGGGATGCTAGTTTAAGCATCAGGCACAGTCTAAGCTTGTTGACCTGCAGTGACCTGGAGGAAGACTAGATAATTAGAAGCTGAAATGAATGGGAGCATGGTTTAATTAGAGTTATTTTGCCAGAGGGACTCATGTGAGAGAATCTGGTTAATTGTAAGCTTAAGATAATCATGGATCAGGCTGGAGGGAGCTGCTGTGTTAGAATAATTATAAAGTTTTGTGAGAGACATGCTGAGCTACAATAACAGATAATGGCATTTATGGGATCTTTCATTATCTTTTCCCTCTGTATATCATTTAATTATGTGGTGACAGTTTGTCTCATGGAACTTGCCTCCCTCCACCCTTAAATGCTAATGATAGTAAAATCAATTTCTGAAGTGAAATATGCATTTTTAGCTAGAGTTGGATTGTAATATGGCTTTTATGGCTCCAAAACCATAGCTTGAGGGCAATTCTTGATAGATCTGCTTAGAGATAAGTAGTTTTCTCTCCATCTACAGAATGGCAGAGTTTTTTAAAAAGAAAAGAACTATAGATGTACTTTGCAAATAATTATGGCTTTCCAGATTCAGAATAGTTGAAGTGGTTCAGAGTTTTACTGGTTACATTACAATAGATTTCCTTTTTGTTTCTTAGTTTGTTGTGGTCCTCAAAACCTTCCATATTGGTTTCTTGGGGAAACAAAGCCAAACTCTAACCCTTATTCTTGTCTCCATCAAATTAAATTTACTCAGTGGTAAAAGTGTTACTGTTATGCACAGATATAAAACAACTCCAGATCTGAAGTCTGGCTGTCAAATGTCTATTCCATTCATCTAGTCCAGGAGTGGGAATCCTGTGGCACTTCAGGTATTATTGGAGTACAGCTTCCAGCAGCCCTAGCCAGCATAGCCAGTGGTAAAAAAATGGCTCAGCAGTATCTGAAGGCAATGAGATTCCCATCCCTAGATTATCATACTACACTGTTATAGTGCTATTATTCCACTTTCACTGCTCTGGCTGCCTCCTGTGGAACCCTGGGATTTGCAGTTTAGAGAGGGACATTAGAATTATCAGCCAGAGAGCTCTTAGGCCTCACTAAACTACAAACCCCAGAATTACACAGGAGTCAGCCATAGCCATTAAAGTGGGATAACAGTGCTATAGCAGTGTTGTGTGATAAAGCTGAGGCCTCATCTGTCAGTTATGCCCAAGCAGACTTTTGCTGTTCACCTTAGTAAGGACTAACCATAGTCATTTGCCATTCACTTAATAGTATGCACCAGTTTTAATGGCAGAAGTCTGGTAGTACTAGTCTTCAGCAATGGGTCTCTAGTTCATGATGTGTATTAGAGTATCTCAAGAAAATTCTTCTCATATTGACAGTCTGTTATGAAATGCCATGCATTAGACTTTTCTTGGCCATATTTTGCAATAATGCAGGGGTTTTTTTTAATTGCAGGCTAATTATTCAGAATTAAGCTTCTAGTAGATGAGTCCATAACATTTGAAGAGATTATCTGGGCATCCATTAACCTTCCAGGCTGGTAGTTAATTATTGACTACTTAATTATACCACTAATGGCACTACCTTTGTGTGGTGGTGGGATTGTGTGCTCCTGTGAGGCAAGAAGAGGCTATGCTGATGGCAGCAGTTCTGTTGGTAGGGTCTCTGATGTCAGACAGGCTTTTGCTGAGGAATCAGACTGAATGTGCCAAACAGCTACTGGGCAGTAGCAGTAGTGGAGGGTGACACTGGCGGAGGATCTATCAGAGACAATGGCAGAGGCACCATAGCTAACACTAATTAGTACTGTGCCGTGGGGGACATGGTAAACCCTTTTTCAAGATATTTTACCATGAAAACCCTATGATGAGATATTCGAAAATGAAACAAGAGATAGTGCCAGAACTCCCAGGTATGAATATTGGAAGTATTTAGTTACTGGGTTCCAATAACCTCTTGTTAAAGACGAGGGCATTTAGCAAATGCTCCCCCACTGCACTTCACTCCTTGGAAGTACAGCCCATTAGCAGAGTAAATACACACACAGCAGTGTTAGTGTAATAATTCCAGCATGCACAAAGAGAGCTTATTGATAACCAACACCCTTTTCCTACCCCAAGTCACTTGTTTAGCCAAATAAGTACTCAAAACACATAAAAGTAGTATAAAAGTATAAAAACTTCATTACTCACAGTCTCAGAGCATAACACATGGAACAATGTCAGCACAGCTTCAAAGTAGACTAGAAACTACTTAAAATGACTAAAAACTACATGATTACAGAAGAATATGCAGGACCCCTGAAAGGTAGGTCCTCTCTCAAAGAAAGCATAATGGTGAGTGGGGTGAGGAACAAAGCCTCGTGGTCAGCTTTTAGACAAAGGAGAAGACTTGGACACTCCCCTTTCTCTAGAAGCCCAATAACAAATCATTAGGAAGTTATATCAACACATCCTGTTTGGCTTCTATCAGTTAACCGTTCAAAAGCAAAAACATTTCCACTTATTGGATTGCAAACTATATATTCCAACACTCCCTCCCAATCCAATAAGTGTTGCATAAGTCCAAACTTGACACGGAGTCTCTGGAACGCATCTCTGGCAAGGGGTTTCATCAGAACATCCACTGCCATCTCATTTGTTGGACAGTGTTTCATTTTAATCACACCAGCAGTCACCAGCTTTCTAACAACATAAAACTCAGTCTTTATATGTTTGTTTCGTGGGGCCACTTTCTTCCCACTCTCAGATATCTTAATACAACTCTGATTGTCCTCAAACACTCTGATAGGCTTTTGTCCTGAAATGCAAAAGTCAACAAACAAGTCATCAAGCAATTTTAACCTACTACACAATGTGCCGCAGAAACATATTCTGCTTCTGTAGAAGAATAAGCTACCACATTCTGTTTAGCACTATCCCAGCAGTCCATCCCCATACACAAACAGATAACCACTTGTTGATACTGAATCCCCTCTGGATCTAGCCCAATCTGCATCTGTAAAACAAGCAAGATTTGGATTAGCATTAGCTGGCAACTTTAACTGAAAAATCTATGGTTCCCCTTAAATATCTCAAAGTTCTCTTCATAGCATACTAATGCTTCTTGGTTGGTGCATTCAGTTTCTCCTTAATAACTCCAACAGCATAAGCTATATCAGGTCTGGTGTCCCTGGATAAACATTACAGCTCTCCAATAGCTGTCTTGTACATGTTATTGTTTGGCAAAAGTTCACTGTACTCATTACTTTTGTTGAATTCTGTTATCATTAGTGTGGCTACATGATGCACATCTTGCAGTCCTAGAAGCTCTAACAAGTTAGCAATTCTTTGTTTTTCACTCAGTAGGAAAGATCCATCTTCTTCTCTTTGAATTTCAAAGTCCATAAATCCTGTCACATCTCCATGTTCCTTCAATTCAGCAATTCTGTTCAGATTTTTCACAATCTCTCTGGGTGGCAATAAGCAAATCATCATCATTAATCAGATCATATGTAAACAGTTCAATTTGACTCTGGTGTACAGACTTTTATCTGTTTCTCCATGTTTGAAACCTAAATTCTCCAATGTTGTGTGCAAGTTCTCACTTTTCACAGTAATATTTCTGACATCCACGTTCTTGGATGCAGCCAAGCTTAGAAACAGTTTCATAGAAATAAGTTTCACATGTTGTGCTGCCTCATCTATAGGCATTTGCGCACCATCTCCTTCTTCTGTTGACTCCTTGGGTAACATCAACCCTGCAAGATAGCCAGATCTCTCAGGAGGAACTCCTCTGTTAGGTCTCAATTCATACCTGGGAGGTTCCTGATTCAGATCCTGATGACTTTCTTCTTGTTCAGCTTCTTCATCACCATCCAGATCAATCAGATCAGCTCCCATATGATTCTCTGCAACATGAAACTGCATAGAAGATTCACTTTCTGCTTCACTCTCTGTTTCTGAAATCACAGACATGTTATCCATGTGCTCATCCTGAACATAAAAATCAATATTATCCTCTTCTGGGAAATCAATCACAGTTCCTGTTAAATCAACTTTTCTGTTTTCATCAAAGTACACCACATGTCTACAAAATACTTTGCCAGTCTTTAAATTCATCACTCTGTAGTTCTTTGTAGCACTCTCATAGCCAACAAGTATTGTCTCTTCAGTTGAGGGATCAAACTTGCTACGCAGCTGCTTGGGTATATATCCATAAGTTATGCACCCAAATGTTCTGATGTGTTTAACTGATGGGGGTTTCTCATGCCAAATCTCAAAAGCAGTTTTCTCTGTACCTTTTGTAGGTAGGCGGTTCTGCAAATAATTAGCTGTGACAATAGCATCACCCCACATTTTGTTAGGTAGTTCAGCGTCTGCTAAAAGACATCTTGTCATCTCAATTAAGGAGCGAAATTTCCTCTCAGCAATAGAGTTAAGTTGTGGAGTATAAGCAACAGTCTTAATATGTTGTATCCCATTTTCCTCTAAAAATATTTGTGTACTGTTTGCCATGTACTAATCATCTCGGTCTGTGTTCAAAGCTTTGGGGTTCCTTCCAAACATATTTCTCACCATGACAACATATGTATGCAGTGCATCACACATCTGGTTCTTCTCCTTGAGCAGGTAGATCATGCTGTATTTTGAGAAATCATCTATAAAAGTTAGGATATATCTGTTTCCTCCAAGGGAGGAGGTTCTCATAGGCCCCATTATGTCGCTATGCACCAGATCCAGAATTCTGCTGGACCTTTTCTCAGTTCTCACAGGAAATGAAGGCCTTGTTGCTTTTTGCTTAACACACACCATGCATCTGCCTGCATTGTTACTGTTTTGTTTCTGTTTTACCTTGATTCCTGTAGTCAAACCTTCATTCTGAAGCTGCATAATAGCATTGTAGTCACGATATCCAAAATGTCTATGCCACAGGTCAACACTGTCCTCTTTCACGCTGGATTGGTTCTCAGCTGTTTTCGCTATATAGTGTAAGCTTGTTTTTCTGGAACAGTAAAAACTTTTAAAAGACCATCAGCATCCTTATTTGCCTTAATATACGTAATTCTGCTTTTATCATCAAATATTGTGCATATTTCTCTTTGAAACAACACAGAAAATCCTTTAGCATCCAGGATGGAGACACTCAAGAGGCTTGATTGTAATTTTGGAATATAGCCAACATTCTCCACTACCTGTGATTCAGTTCCATCATTTGTTTCTAGATTTAAAATGCATGTTCCAGTGCCTTGAATTGGAATTATTGATTCATCAGTGATTTGCAAATCTCCATTTTTATTTTTAACTCTATGAAATTGCTTTCAATGTTTGTGCAGTGTGCTGTGCACCCAGAATCAATTACCCGTGAAGTTTGATTATTCCCAGTCTGTCTATTAGTGTTGCTTGCAACTTTAAAACCTTTCTTTAAAGCCAACATGCTTTTCTTTTCTTTGTTAAAATTCTGTGAAAACTGCTGCCCCCTCTGGACAGAATCTGCCTGTGCCTCTGATCTGCAGTTTCTTGCCATGTGGCCCTTCATGTTGCATTTAAGACAGTGAATCTCTGATTGGTTAGTGGGAGGAGTTTTCTTCCCTTGCATCTGTCCCACGTAATTTGAGCCATTCCCTTGTTCAACCTTCCTGCCTGATACTTTCTCAGCATCATTTGATCCATAGATCTCTTCCAATTTGCTTAAGATCTGCTGAGCTGAATTACAATCAATAACTTCACATAGCTGCTCATGGTTCAAACTCTCAAACAAGATTAATCGTGCTGCAGCATCTGTGGCTTTCCAATTTTGCTTCTGACTGGGATCTTCTGGCTTTACCTTCTCTAGGCAATCTATAACTTTGCTTGCTTTAAACTTTCTTTCAATCATTTATCTCCACTGGGGAAAAAGTCCCCTTACTGAGGCTGTTCCCATTCTGCTGCAGACTCTCAATCGCCATTCTCACGCCTTGCCTTTTGCCTCACTTCTTGGAAGTACAGCCCATTTGCAGAGTAAATACACATGCAGCAGTGTTAGCGTAATAATTCCAGCATGCACAAAAAGAGCTTATTGATTACCAACACCCTTTTCCTACCCCAAGTTACTTGTTTAGCCAAATAAGTACTCATAACACATAAAAGTAGTTTAAAAGTATAAAAACTTCATTACTCACAGTCTCAGAGCATAATACATGGAACAATGTCAGCACAGCTTCAAAGTAGACTAGAAACTACTTTAAAATGACTAAAAACTACATGATTACAAAAGAATATGCAGGACCCCTGAAAGGTAGGTCCTCTCTCAAAGAAAGCATCATGGCGAGTGGGATGAGGAAGCCTCGTGGTCAGCTTCTAGACAAAGGAGAAAACTTGGACACTCCCCTTTCTCTAGAAGCCCAATAACAAATCATTAGGAAGTTACATCAACACATCCTGTTTGGCTTCTATCAATTAATCCTTCAATAGCAAAAATATTTCCACTTATTGGATTGCAAATTATATATTCCAACAATGAAGGCACTCAACGAGCTACTAGGGAAGAGCAGAGGACAACTACAAATAGCACTGTAGCTAATAATGCAACTGGACTCAATCTGCAAATATGTTCAGCTGTTGACATGCTCAGAGGCAAAAAGAAAGTCCAAAGTGGCACAACACATATTACAGGAACATGGAATGGGAGAAGCATGAATCAAAGGAAGCTAGACATAGTAAAACAAGAAATGGAATATATAAACATTGCAAATACTTGGGGTGAGTGAGCTAAAGTGGATAGGAATGGGACATTTGAGTCAGATAATTACAGTATTTTACTCAGGAAATGAAAATCTAAGAAGAAATGGGGTGGCATTTACAGTGAGCATAGATGTAACAAAATCAGTCAAAGGATATAATGCAAAGTCTGGCTGAATCATGTCAATAAGACTTCAGAGACAACCCAGCAATATAGTCATAATCCAAGTTTATTATAATCCAACTACAGAGGCAGAAGAAGAAGAAATTGAAAAATTCCATGGTGGAATCCAGGAGGAAATTGATCACACACCAAAAGAGGGCTTCTTGTTAATCATAGGTGATTGGAATGAAAAAATATGAAACAGGACAGAATCAAAGATTGTAGGAAATTTGGCCTAAGATCAAGAAATGAAGCAGGAGACTGACTAACTGACTAAATTTTGTAAGGCCAGCATTTCGTTCATGGCAAACACATTCTTCAAGCAACCCAAGAAGTGACTGTATACATCAACAACACCTGGTGGCCAATATAGAAATCAAATAGACTAGGGACTTTATCAAGCCACCCTATGTTACTGTTCTTTTGCCAGCATAAATTGTAGTGTTTTTATGCCGGTAAAAGAACCCCCACCACCACACTTACTTTGAGCAGGGTCCATGAGGCTTCCCCAGCAGTAAGAGAGCACAAATGGAGCTCTGTTTACTTCTAGGGTTGTAATTAAAATCTTCCGTATTCTTGCGAGAAGACGCTCGCACAGGAAATTTTTAAATTAAAGAAAAAAACACACGAAAGTACAGCAAAGCACAAAAACACAGAGAGTTCAAGTACACAGGGTGGATGTCATAAAAAGAGCGTTCCCTACCTGGCTGTCGCAATCTCACCCGAGAGTGTTTGCCCATTGACACTGCATTCACATGAGTACAATGGCTTGCGGATTCAAATGCTGGCAATGCCAGCAACAAATCACTACTGGAGATCAATCGACAGTTTGGGCCATCAATAAAACAGGACGGCTTATTGACTTGACATGATCACGAAAGGGTGACGTCTGACGTCGTCTGGTATGCACGCTCTTTCGCGATCATTAGGCATCCTTATGATACCATATTTGCATGGTCTGATAAAGTCCTCTATCAGTGGTTCTTAACCTGTGGTCCATGGACCCCCAGGGGGTCCACAAAGGATTAAAGGCTGCTCAGCCCATGTGACAGAAGCCAAGGCAAAAGCTGGCTAGCTTGGCCTGCGCATTGCTGTTTGATCCACTCTAGCCACAAACTTTCAGGAAGAAGCAGGAAAAAATCTTCCCTCCCCCTCTAGTGCCTCTGAGGGAAGGTTTAATGGATTGTGTAATTGAATTATCATCATCATCATCATCAGGTATTATTGTTATTTTTTTAGAGGTTTAAATCTTGAATTAAGTCTTAGGGGTCTGCAGCAACAAAAGATATTTAAAGGGGGTCTGTGCTAAAGAAAAGGCTAAGAGCCACTGGACTAGATAATTGGAAGCAGAAGATGGAGAGGTTCCATTCTCACTGCAAAAACAAGACTAGGAGCAGATTGTGGCACAGATCATGAACTACTAATATAAAAAATTACAGTAAAGCTAAAGAAAAACACTAAGCCAACCATCATGCTGAAATACAAGTTGAAGAACATCCCTGTAGAATATAGTGTGAAAAATAGATTTGCACGATTAAGCCTACTTGACTGGGACCCAAAAGAACTCTGGACTGAAGCCAGTGACATTGTCAGGGTGGAATGCAAAAATACACTATCTGTAGCCAAAAAGAAAGAGAAGGCTCAACGGATGACAGATTAAACTCTTCAAGCAGTTAAGGACAAAGAACCAAAAATAAAAGGTAACAGAAATAGAGTCAGAACCCTGAATGCAACTGTTCAGTGACTTATGTGCAGGGACAAGGAGAACTACTATAATAACCAATGCAGAGAAATAGAAGGTGACAAAAAAAGAAGAACAAGAGACCTCTTCCACTAAATCTGAAAAATTAAAGGGAAAGTTAAACCAAGAGTGGGGATGCTGTATGGCCAGAAGTGGAGCACATTACATGACCAAGTAGAAATTTTAAAAAACAATATAGGAATGAACTATATAAAAGAGATAGATGAAAGGGTGACAGATTCATTCAAGGAAGAACCATATGAACCTACAGTTTTAGAAAGTGAAGTGGAAACTGCACTAAAAGCACTTGGGAGAAATAAATCACTAAGAACAGATGACATACCGATAGAGCTGCTTCAGTCTACTACAGAGACAGAATCTAATTTAGTTCCCACTAAAATCTGTCAACAAATGTGGAAAACAAAAATAATGGCCCACAGATTGGAAACGCTAGATATACATTCCAATCCCCAAGAAAGGGGATACCAGGGATTGCAGTAACCAGAAGACCATTGCATTAAATTTTCCATGCAAGCAATGTCATGCTCACAATTCTACAGCATAGACTTTTACCATATATGGAGCGAGAAATGCCAATGTCCACATTGGGTTCAGGAAAGGAAGAGGCACTAGGAATCATATGTAAACATAGGTTGGATAATGGAATGCACCAAAGAATTTCAAAAGAAAACCAGCCTGTGCTTTATTGTTGTTGTGTGCCGTCAAGTTATTTCCAACTTATGGAGACCCTAAAACGAACCGATCAAGGGGTTTTCTTGGCACGATTTGTTCAGAGGGGGTTTCCCATTGCCCTCCTTTATAGATTATAGCAAAGCCTTTGCTTGTATAGATCATGAAAAACTATGTATCACCCTAAAGAAATGAGTGTGCCATAACATTTGATTGTGTAACCTGTAGTCAGGACAAGAGACTACTGTTAGGACAGAATATGGAGAAACAGAATGGTTTCAAATTGGCAAGGGGGTCAGGCAAGGTTGCATTTTATCACCCTATTTGTTTAACTTGTATGCGGAACATTTTGTAAAGTCTTCGAAATGCGCTATATGCCTTTCCTAATCTGTGATCAATCTCTTTGTCAATCTTGGCATCTGAGGAGATGATGCTTCCCAGGTAGGTGAACTGCTGAACGGACTTGAGCACAGATTTGCCGATGGCAATGTGGGGATGATGATGTTCCTCCTGTGGTGCAGGCTGGTAAAGAACTTCCGTTTTCTTCTGGTTGACTTCCAGCCCAAACAGCTCTGCAGCTGTTACGAAACAGGATGTTAGGCGCTGCAGAGCTGCTTCTGTGTGGGCAACAAGGGCAGCAGCATCAGCGAAGAGCAGCTCACGAACTAGATAGTTTAGAGTCTTAGTGCGAGCCCTCAGACGGCTTAAGTTAAACAAGCTACCATCAATACAGTAATGTATATAGATGTTGTCTTCTTCTTCGAGCTCTGCCGTAGCCCCTTGGAGCATCATACTGAAGAAGATTGTAAATAAAGTTGGCGCAAGAACATAACCTTGCTTCACCCCAATAGTTATTAGAAAGGGCTCTGAAAGAGCATTGCCATATCTGACTTGACCGTACTGGCCCTCGTGTAGAAAGATAATCATTTTTAGGAATTTGGGGGGACATCCCAGTCTTTCCAGGATCTGCCACATACCTTTTCTGCAGGGATCACCAGCATTGAGGCCATGATATTGAGAACACAGCTGCGCTGGGCAGGGCACATTTCTAGGATGGAGGACCATTGCCTCCCAAACATAGTACTCTACGGTGAACTCGCCATGGGTCAGCGTAAGAGGGGCGCTCCAAAAAAGCGATACAAGGACTCCCTGAAACAACATCTCAGGCTTGGCCAAATTGATCACCAACAATGGTCCACCCTGCCTTCACATTGGGAGGCATGGAGACGCACTATCCACAATGCTACAGCCTTATTTGAGAACTCACGGCGAACAAGTCTTGAAGAGAAACAACAATGCAGAAAGAATCACAACCCGGAAACATCACCGAAGGAGACCTTCTGCTGTGCTTTCTGCAACCGGACTTGTTTATCTCAGATTGGCCTTTTTAGTCATAAGCGTGCTTGCAGAAAGCGCGGGATCAGTCCTTCCTGAATCTTCGTTTGCGAAGAAAAGCCAGAGAGAGATGCTGAACATATCATACAAAAAGCAGAATTAGACTCAGAGAAAGGAGGCGTGAAAACTGGAGGAACTAAACATCAACAATTTAAGATGTGCAGTTGTCACCATACTACTAGCAGAAAATAGCAAAGACTTGAATGATTACTGAAGAATGTCAAGGAAGAAACTGCAAAGGCAGGTTATAGTTTAACATTAAGAAAACAAAAATAATGACCACAGAAGATTTACATCACTTTAAAGTAGACAATAGAGGCCTTGAAATAGTTTGAGATTTTCCCTACCTTGGCTCAGTCATTATTCAGAATGGAGACTGCAGTCAAGAAACCAGAAGACCTGGGTTGTGTTTACATGGGCAAATATTCCCCTAAATATACCACTGCTCATTGTTCCCACGGATCGCGCCACAGTATCGCCTCATTCAGAAGGGGGGAAGGTAAAAAACCCAAATATAGTGTCTCAGGGGATCTCACTACTTTTGCTGGCTTATTTGAAAAGTAGTGCGACTTAGCGCATTATTGATAATGTAAACAACCATTTCATTAAGGGCTGTGTAAATTACCAGCAATCTTCCCAATACAGTTGCAGCAGAGCTGCACTGTGATTGGTTCTTATGATGAAGGGGTGGGCTGGCTAGATGTGGAGTCAGGAGGGAGATTCTGAAAACACAACAGGACTGACAGATTTTTATATCCCAACGCTGGAGGGCATTGGGGAGTCAAACCCTTGGAGCACATTGGTTATATTCTCAGTAGTAATCCTCTCTCAAGAGGCACAAAGGTCAGTTGATGGAACCACCAAGAGCTGCCTCATATGTAGAACAGTTAGAGTTGGCAGGTATCCCTTACTGTGTGGGCTGTCCCTTATTTGAAGGTCAGAAAGCTTATCCCACATCAGAGTGGCAGGTCTCCCTTATTATAAGTAATGTCCTCTGTTTGAAAGTTAGAACATTTTTCCTTTTTCATAGACTGAACAAGATGCCAAAAAATCCCATATTTTGGGGTGTGGGCTCTTCATAAAGACAGAAATATGGGATATAAATAATGTAATTTATAAATGTGGACAATAGGTTAATTTTACAAAGGCACACATGCCTAAGTGAACTGAAATCAATACTTCCATTTGTATTTAGGCAGAACACATTTTTTTAATAGCTACTTCCTGATTGTCATGAATTTTGACTGTCTATTATTGCTATTTTGAAAACCTGGCACCACTAAGTGAAGTAGTTTAATCCTGAGGTTATGAGGACATAACTAATAACTATAACTGGAAAAGGAAAAAGTGAGAGGGAGGGAAAGTCTGTAGTGGAAGAAATATCAATGTATGGGTTATTGGGATAATTAACTTGATAGTTATTTGTTAGTACTAATGGTTTTGTGTTAATTTTGGGGCATATCACGTATATGTATGTATGTATGTAAAAATAATGTTTGTTAACAATCCCAAAAATTCAATAGAAGTTTTTTTTAAGGTAACTGGAAAAGGAAAGATGTTGGCAGAGCTGATGATTCTTCTCTCTGAAGATAAGGAACTAAAGTGAGTAGCTTGATTCACTGAATACAAGTTTCCCATCTTATACAGATGAAAAATGTAATGTATTTTCTTACTAATAAATTATGCTCTACATCAGTAAGCAGCTGCTGAAGTTTTTCCCACTGATCAGCTGTTCTAAAAAGGGATCTGGTTCTAGCAGCTGGAAAGTATGTAAACAATCAGTGGTTTGAAAGTGACTTATAAGTTGTTTGGGGTCATCCTTATTTATTATAATGATTTAAATTATAGCCAGTGGTCATGTCCTGTTTGTGGGTAAAGCATGCAGCTAGCTGAATATGAGGAAGTAAGTTATAAAAGTATTACAAAAATGCATTATTTTAAAAATGTACCAACAGCCACACAAGGACTTCTAGCAACATTGGCCTACATCCAATGGTTAGAACACGACTAGTTGAATCAATGGAACATAAGGTCCAAGTTGCTACTGATTCAGTGGGTTGGGTACGGAATTCAGGACTCCCAGTCTTCTGTGTGTGTGTGTGTGTGTGTGTGCAAGCGTGCACCCACGCTTTTTCTTTAGTTGTTTATAACAACAGGACAAATGTAAGAATGAGTTCCCATACAGGGCCATGTTGTAATCTCAAGGGCTAGCAAGGATCTTTCTCCCTACTAGAAACGTTGGTTGGATTCGCTTCCCCTCCCTCCTTTTGTGGCATCTGTCTGAGAGTTGTGAAAGGAAAGAAGATATGGATGGGTTGAACGTGTACTGTCGAGTTAAGAATATCTTACATAAAACATCATGAAGAACAACGTGCCAGGTTGATGGAACAGTGGACAAAGCTAAAAATATCTGTGGAAAGATGTGTGATCAAAACACACACACTGTGGCATTACCTCAACTGAACTTTCATTATCAAACATTACCAATTAAAATAGGAGCAAATGAAATAAAGTTCTTTATGTCTCAATTTGTACAGAACTAGGAAAGGGAAGGGAAACAATTTCACTTATCTGGAGCTTATTCCAGGAAACATTTGAAGCTAATAAGTTATAGTAGGAGACCTGGGGTCCTTTCACACTAAACAGTTATAGCACTATGACTCTATATTTGAATTGTCTTGGCCATATCCTATGGAATCCTGGAATTTGTAGTTTCGTAAGGCACTAGAGCTCTCTGGCTTGAGCAGTCTAAGTACCCCTCCCAAAACTACAAATCCCAGGATTCCATAGGATGTTGTTGTTGCAGTTCAAATGAAATCATAATGCTATAATTGTATACAGTAGTGTGAAAGCCCTGCCACCCCTGGGTTGAAATCTTTGCTCTGCCAGGAAGTTCCGTTGCTATCCTCAGCCCTATCATAATTTCTCAGACTAATCTACCTTACAGGGCTGCTGTGAAGATATAAGGGGGGGGGGGCTAGGCATGCTGTCCTGAATTCCTCAAAAGAGTGGCAGCATAAAAATGTCATAGGAAATACAACATTCTTGCAATATATGACTGCTTTTGTGACTGTACACAATTGGGGAATTGTTATACTAGCCCCCAAAATTCTTTCATTTTCTGCTGTAACTTATTATTCTGTTTTTAGAGATTAATTTGGGGCTTTAAAGAAGAACCCAGTGTCTAAACTGGTCATACTTCAGTTGTCTAGAAATCAATGGTGGTTATGTTAGTCTTTGCTGGCATGTCCCATTGATTTAAATGGGACTAAAGCACAGCCAGGTCCAAACCTAGCCCCAGTTGTTGAGTACATTCCTGTGTACACATGACACATTTTGTGCTGTCATGTTGGAAAAGAAATGTCACTGCAGATTGTCTTTATCGCTCTCAGTGCTGCCTGTTTCAGGGGTATACCCCAAAAAGCATACACATGATTACCTACTTACTCTGTGGGACATTTGCAAAGACAGAGCAGGAGATGGATTGAGTAAAAGGAGGGAAACAAGGACTGGAGCAAGTTTGATCAAGGCAATCAGCAGTGCTGCTTTTGTAAACAGAATCCATGTTGCACTGCTACAGCCTGGCTGTGCTTCATAACCTTACATGGCAAAAGAAAGGCCCTATTGCAGAAAAAGAAAAAGAAAAAAGAAATAAAGCCCTTGGAGGTAGAATTATTAAACTCTGTGTTAGCTTCATTTGTAAATGTCATGCAGTTGTGGTTCTCAGCCCAGGCTGTTCACTGTCTGTTCTTCTCACATTGTCCTTTGCAGAGCAAAAGGTTCTGCTGCCTGTGGGAAATGTAATACAACCCCATTTGTTGGAATGATCCGATGGCACCTGGATTGGTTGGTTAATCCTAAACCTGCCTAAACAAGAATGCAGTGTGAATGGGGCTGCACACTCACTGCAGCTTTAGAGTAAAAGGGCATAATAAACTCTGCTAGGACCTTGGATACCAGAAGCAGATTTTTGTATTTGTGGTGAGAAATTTTCAGCAATAGTACATGAAGCTAGCAGCAATATTTTTACTTTTAAACTGAGGATAAGACAATTTACAAATCATTTAAGACGGGTCCAGTCCTAAGCAAAACGAGAGTTCCATTGAACTCAGTAGGGGTTACTTTTGAGTAAAAACACTTAGTTTTGAGTCACAGCTTTGGAAGAAAATGTATGTGCCTTCAAGTCACTTGCTGACTTATGGTGATCCCATGAATTTAGAATCATAGAGTTGTAAGAGTCTGCCTTTCTCCACCCCCTGTTAGCATTTCTCCATCTTCTCCATGCAGTGGCCCTACCATTTCCTTGTTCTTCCTTTTGCTACAGACATAACCAAAAAAGCCCTTTTTATTGTTTCAAATCTCTCTAGAAAGCCTGAGCTCATTCTGCACTTTAGCTTTTCTGACTTTCTCCCTACACGTGCTGGCTATTCATTTGAATTCCTCTCCTTTAACATCTCACTTTTTAAGAAACTCCCATCCATCGTGAACTCCCTTCTCTTTTACTATTCCTGACCATGGGATCACACCCAGTATTTCCTAAGTTTACTGAAGCAACTTTCTTAAAGTCTAGGACTATGCTTGGCTTCCCCTTCCCGCTGTATCATAAACTCACATGGTTACGCCCACCTAAGAATCTGCTACTTCCACCCCATAGGGTTTTCTTAGCCAAGAAATACTCAGAGATGATTTTGCCAGTTCCTTCCTCTGAAATATAGACTATAGCACCTGGTATTCATTGGTGGTCTCCCATCCAAGTACTAACCAGGGCTGAACCTGCTTAGCTTCCAAGATCAGGTGGGATCTGGTGCTATTAGGGTATTTGGGGGAAATAGGAGATTTTCACACTGGGGCCAAAAGCCCTGGTTCTGTCCCGCAAGCCCCTCTCCCATTCCTGCAACGGAATGGAGGTAAAAGTTCACACGCTTACTTCCATTCCACTGCAGAAACGGGCCTCCTTCCTCCTTGCCTGTCGGCTGTAAATGCAGCCGTCGTAAAGGCTGCCTTTACGACTGGCTGGCTGAAATCCTGCTTGTTCTCGCAAGAGAACGAGCGGGAGGGAAATTCAAAAGTAACCTCCCCAGCTGTCAAATAAATAAATAAAAAGGAAAAAAAAAGGAACGGGGGGGGGGAAAGGGTCCCACTTACCTGGATGTCCTAATCATGGCAGGAAGTGATTGCCATGGAGCTCCTCCCCCGTCCCTGTCATTCCAGAACAGGGACGGGGGTCCTATTCACACGCCTGCGTTCCATTAGAGAAATGGAACTGGGTGTTTAATAACACTTCTCCCCGTGAATACTATATCACGGGGAGAAAACAGAACAGCCATGCTGTGGGAACGGAACAGGGTGAACATTGTGTGAAAGAAAAATCTTTCAGCGACCCTGTTCCGTTCCTGCAACGGGACAAAGTGGCTGTGTGAAAATCTCCATAGGGACTACAAATAATGTAACAGAAGAGAAATTGGATTGGATTAGCTGTGCAGGACAGCTTGTTTTCATGAGTTTATACACCCTGTTCTTATCCAAAATGTGGATGAGAAAGTAAGAAGTGGTAGCATAAAGATCTCTTTCCCTCTCCACCACCTCTATGTGTAGCAATTAATTTCCAATTGTCTGGCCCTGCAATTTAAGAGACCAGACTGGGGAAGGGAAGGAGATTACCAAAGGAGTAGTAAGTGTGGGGCAAAATAAACAATGTTTTGCATTTTGGGATCAGGAATTGTACAACAGGGCTGGGATGCTGGGGGTATGGTCTGGGGAGTCGTCATTGCCATAATTAATTTAAAATTGGCCATCAGATTGTAATTGAGAAATGTGTGTGTACTTTTTCTCAATCAAATACGTGTGCACATGCTTTGTCTCTAAAGAAAGGATGGGGAACCATTTGTCCTCCCAATGTTTTGGACTTCCCACCAGACCCACTAAGCGCAGCCAATGGCAAGGGATTATAGGAGCTGATTCCAGACATCTGAACGGCTGGATAATATGGTTCTCCAGATGTTGGCGGACTATGCCATCCTTCACCATTGACTCTGCTGGTTAGGGCTGCAGGGATTTGTAGTCCTATAACACGTGAAGGACTGCACAACTCCCAACCCTTCTAAGGGTATTGTTAACCAAGCTGGGCTGTCTGGAGCAGTCTTGACCTGAGACATGTTGCTGACTGGGAAAGAGGGTGCACTCCTTCGTCCATATATAGGAAATGACTGCTCTAGCACCAGATCATTGCTTCAAGACTGGCCGTGGCATAAAGTTCTCTGCTACAGCTGTGCACAATGGATCAGTTTAGGGGGCACATACCCTCCAACAGCTCTGATTTTGCAGGGACAGTCCTGATTAATCTTCTGTTATCCCACTTTTTCCAGCTGTTTTTAAAATGTCCCAGATTCTCTCTCCTCCCCGCTCCCACCCACCCACCCCCTTTATCCTCAGCTTATTTCGATTGCTGTAAACTGCATTCAAAATGCAAAAGTAGTTTACATGGCAGGGAGCAAAGGGGACAGAACCTTGCTCTTCTCAGTCCACTCAAGCAAAAGCAAACTGCTGCAGCCTCTCCTAGGTTCTGTTTTCTCCCTCATTAATAACTTTGCCATCTTGACCACCTACTGATGTTGTTTGGCCACATGTGTCCCAGCTTTCATCTGTGAAATGTTCAAGAGTGTGAAAGAGACTATGAAGGATGGGGTCCCTCAAGTGTGAGGAAAAAAGATTCAGGAGGAACATCTGGAAGGCTGACAGTGCTGCTCTCAGCATCTGCTGCCTGAGATGGTAGCTTCACTCTGCCTAACACCAGCTCTCTGGCTTGGTTTAAAGGATTGTTGTTCAGCAGGAGAGGAAGACATTTCCTCTTCTCATGTCCCTCCCCTAAGCCAGGACCCATGCTTGCCTTTTCTGCCATGCCTGGCTGCCATTTCCTGAAATCTGAACCCGAACAGGTTAGAGAGCTACATTCAGGAATGAATGTGAACATTTAGTTAATTCCTAGATTTAGTGTTTAATGCCAGGGCCCAGCCCCAGAACATTTCATATAATATAGAAAGACTGTTCGTGTGAAGAGTGCATTCCTTCCACCACCAAGTATTCAGAGGCCACAACCTACTTCCTGCCTCTTCTCCCACCCCCCACCCTATCATAATTACACCTGGGAAGCAGTTTCCATGCCTAGACCCAGAAGCAGATGAAAGGCCCTCCCTCCATCCCAACTGCCACTGCCCTGGCCTTGGCTGGACTTAATCCCCTCCCCCACTACCATCTCCTTTTCTTTGTGTGTCCTGTCTTATTTAGACTGTAAGCAGGGATCTGTCAAATTAACAATTTGTAAGCTACTCTGAGAAACTTTGGGGTTGAAGAACAGGGTATAAATATTCTAAATAAACAAATAATCATATTGTGACTATTCGCTCCAGGCAGCCTCTCCCCTGACTGAAGACAGGAAATGGTCACATACAGCTCTCAATTGAGACCCCTCAGATGCATCATTGCTGAACTACAACCTATCTTGGACAATAACACTGCCCTTTCAAAAGCTCTTGGTGGCAAGCCTGTGCTTTCCTACAAACAGCCTCCCAGTCTCAAACAGTTACTTACTTACAGAAAGATGCACAACACAGACAGGTACAAGACCTTGTCAAAAACCCAGGTACCTATTCTGCCCACACATCTACTCAGGAAATGTCATCACAGGACCATCACTTCACCCATAATATCAGAAATACTTTCACTTGCTCAGCGCTTTTTTAGGTAGACATTAACCTCTGGTTTAATCACAAAGGATCCATAGGGGTCCTGCAATTTAAGGGAGCCAACTAGCAAAGTTACTTCTTTGGACTACAACTCCCAGCATTCCCCACCTTGTATGGGATTCAAGGACTTTCATGCTCTAGGAAGGAGAGGAGTTCACACTTGTCTTGGGACCCTGACATTTTTCATCCCTGATGTACATATTAGAAACTATTGTGATCATTTTGGAAATCACTGTCTTTCCAAGCCATGGGTCTCCACTGGTAGTAATGTAAGCCAAAATGGATCCATGCTTCTATTGTCTATGAATATATGAAAGTGGAGTACTAAAAGTATCTACATAGTAGAACATCCCCATATCTTCTGTGATAAACTCTGATCTTAAATGTGCCATGAAAGGTTAATTAACCCAAATTAACTTAGCATGGCTGGAAAAATATTTAGAACTAAAGCTTTGCTAAGGGTCTTGTTTTCAAAAACACTTCCAACTGTACAATTCCAATTAAACTAGTAAAGCTGCCCAGAGGAAGTGGTTTGAAGATGAAAACAATAACATTTCCCCCCTCAAAATACACTGCAGGAATCACTCATGTGTTTGTGTTCACCCGTCCCCCCAACACCATGTAATGCTCACTCACAGTTTCTACTTGTGATCAGATCCAGATCCATATAGATTAAAAATGGCTGCATAATGTATGACCCACCAAGCCAGACAGAGACATAAATTACATCTGTCTGGCACTTGACAACAGCTGTTTTTACATGCCATGATAGGGGGCAAAAAGAAGGGGTATAGTCAAGGAAGTCTTGAGTTTGGTGGCTGGTGGGCTTCATTTAGTGTGGTGGGCCATGATTTCTGCAAACCTGATAGGAAATTAATTCAGAATGTCACAGATCTAGCAGCTGGTGAAATTTCTGTTAGCCAGTCTAGCAATACACCCCCTGCAGTTAGGCAGAGAGTCATGAAAGAGGTTTTCATCACTCATAGCCAGAAAGAAAGAAAAAACATGCAGCAGTTGGATCTGTTCTTTTACAAATCCCCAGTAAAGAAAACATGTCCATTCTTCAGATGCAGATTGCTTGAGGCAGCCTTTTTTGGGTGGAATTTCTTGATGATCTCAGTGGTGTGAACATCTAACCATGCTTTCTCCCTAGAGTTTATGGCTTATCTTTTGCATTGCAAGGCAGTTTGCATAACATTCATGTGATTTCCACCTTCAGAGCCTCTGCTTTCTTCCTCTAGTTTCATGCAGGTAAAGGACCAGTTTGCTCTTTTCTTTGCTAGTGAGAGGCAAGAATTAGCAGTATTGGACTCAGGTTGTATGTGTGCAGTTGTGTGTAATGACAAATGCTTCAGTCAGCAAGAAACCAGATGTTCTGCTTCAGCTCACCTATATGTTTCGGACATCTTTTACATTATCTGAAACCAAGATAAAGGCACCTGTTATGATGCTGCAGATACTTTCAGCTAGAAAGATTCTTCTCTATTTTAGTTGAACCAAAGCTTAGAAACATTACTTCTTTGGACTACAGTTCCCAGATTTCCCCACACAGGGGACATGAGGCTAGGGGACTCTAGGTATCGTTAGTTTTCTAAACTCTGGTTCTACTAAAATAGGAAGAGTCATACTAGATGCATTCATTTTTCCCCTCCAGCTATATTCCTGCAATGGGATGCAGAAATCTGGAACCCAAAGCTGTTTTTTAGCTGTGTGTATAAGATCCCTAGGAGGTTCTTAATCTGGATCCCTAAAGGTTCTACAGGTGGGCTTCAGGGGGTTATAAACAGGGCAAAAAGAAGAGGAAATTTTTATTTGATTTCCTCCCAGTGGTTTTGGAAAATGTGTTTAAATGTGTCTGTCCACCCTCCTCCCAACACTGGACTCCACAGCTTTCATGAGATTCTCAAAGTGCCAGTGAATAAAAATGAAGGTTAAGAACCACTGGGCTAAAAGGACTTTTGGCCTGACTCAGGAGAAGGCACTATCCTGTATTCCCTTGTTGTAACAAAGTTTCTGTGCCAGAGGTGGATGACACACAGAAGTGCAACAGAGGCACTTTCCCTAGACTGGAGAGGCAGCAATGGGGAAATTTTTTCCCTGTTTTCTAACTCCCAAACAGCTGTAAATAGGAACAAGGTCCCTACCAGAATAAAAAGTGGCAACCTTAAAAAAAAAAAGTATTGTACTGATGCACTCCAGAATCTCACTTCATTCTTGCTCATCTACATATGCCCTGTAAAATGTTACTGCAATATTTATTTTATAAATTGGGGAAGAGTGGTAGCAAAGTTCCTAAGAGCGACAGTGAGGCTGATGGCTCACTTGAGATCCCGGAGTAATCCTTACCTGGAGTAATCCTTATAATAGGAAAACTCCAGCCTGATGATTAAGAAGAAGAGAGACTCCTACCAGAGAAGCAGCTCTGGAGTTTTATTCAGCTGTATTGATTTACATTGAGTCAGGAATAAACTTTGTTTGGGACTGATCTGGCAGGGTGTAAATCCAGCCCTGATAAATTCTGGGAGAAAGCAGTTACTTTCACACCATTTGGGACTTCTCAAGCACTTTTTACATAGTAACGTTGGTGGTGCTACTTGTTGATAGCCTAATATTGGATTGATATTATTGTTGTTGAATCAACTAGCGCTGGTGTAGACAGACAACATCAGTTATGGTTATTACTCGAGCTCAAACACTTTAGGCCCAGAAAAAAAGAGAACAGGTAAATGAAACCTCCAGAAACTTGACTCAAAAATCAATCCTTGATTATTGTGTTCCTTTAGAAATCAGTGTACTGACAGAAAATCACAATATTTCAAACACCCCAGCCTCAAGCACTCCAATGAATGTGGATAATGGGACCATAAATAATGAAGGGGATGATGACAGTCCTGTGAAGTGGGTTCTACAGTCTGAGAACACAATTGGAAACTGGTCTCTGGACCCAGAGTTTTTGGCCAGTGCCTTAGTGGATACTCCCCTTAATCATTCCAATTCAAATTCCATAGCCAGTAATTCCATAGGTAAATCTACTGCTGCCCCTCAGACCTGGTTTGATAGGGTATGCAAACTCAAGAAAAAGGAGTTGAGTAAACTAACAAGGCAGGTGAGACATATAGGCACTGATGATGCTATCTCCCTTCTAAAACAACAATGAGGAGACTATAAAACTACTCTTCTTAGGGAGAAAAAGAAGGCATATTTTGTTAACAATTGGAAATCGTTGGGTCTTGCCCTCATAGAAGGCAATGACATTAAATGTTGGTCTCTGTTGCAGAGAGGTCTCACCCACAAGACATATGAGTCTGCTACCTCAATTTTACCAGAGGCATGGGTCGCCCATTTTAGGCACATTTTCGAAGCAATTTAATTTTGCAGCATATTACAACTAAGAGCTCTGATAAATTCACTGAATGGCCTCCAGTCACCTCTGCTGAAATAAAAAAATCGATTTCCACTCTTCAGAGTGGTAAGGCCCCTGGAGAAGATATGATTCCCCTGAGGTATTTACAATAAATATTGACTGGTGGTCACCAATTCTTGCCAAACTATTTACTTATATTAACTCAACTGGCAACTTTCCCTCAGGGTGGCAATCAAGCATCGTAGTGCCAATTTATAAGAAAGGTGACATAAAAGATCCTTCTAACTATAGGCCCATCAGTCTTTTAGATGTAGCCTCTAAAATTCATGCATAATATCTTTTAAACAAGCTCTTAGAGTGGGACAGTAATCAATCTATTATCCATGAGGAACAAGCAGGTTTTAGGAGAGGTGATGTTGCAGGAACCAGACTCAGGACCACAGAGAAATTGAGAAAGTGAGCTTTATTCTCAATTCGCGCGGGCCCTTTGTGGAATAATTTCCGAAAGACCAAGGCGCCCCGAGCCACATTGAATGTAACTTTTTATAGAACATACAGTGTGTTATGAAATACAAACAAGAGCACTTTCCTCCTCCCATCTTGTGGTTTCCGTGTACATATTTGGCACTTCCCTTGAGACAGTTTGTTGATAGTTCAAGGCAAGATAGCTTAGGAACATTTAGGTACAGTTCGACCGTTATTAGAGAAAGAACTTGTTTACATCAGCATATCATATGTTTATGGAACATAGGGTTGATTAGTAAAGAACATTGACTAGGCCTGAGAGTTAAAGGAAAAAGACTTTGCAGACTTCCAGAGTCTCATGGGCTATCTAGTCTGACCCCAAATAGTAATTGTAAGATTACAGCATCCAGCAAATAGACATTAGAGTCTACATGGCCACTACAGTAAAAGTACTCTGGACCAGGTCTTTACATTACATCATTTTATATGTAAATATACCAGTGGCCTAAATAAGTTTATATATACAGCTTTTGTAGACTTTTCATCAGCTTTTGATCTGATAGACAGGCGGCGGTTATGGTACAAATTGGCTTAAACAAACATTGATAAAAGACTGTTGTGGCTTATTCAGCTCATACATCAGGATAATTTTGTGTAGGTGAGAACGGGCTTAAATGGTGCTTTAACACAACCTGTTCCCATCAACCAGGGAGTGAAACAGGGTTGTATCTTGGCACCTTTTCTATTTAATTTTTATATCAATGATTTGATCCCAGAAATGGACTCCCCTTCATTTTTCCCTCCAGCCATTAGTAACCGCAAAAATTTCAATCTTGCTTTATGCTGATGATCTGGTGTTGCTATCCTTGAATAAAATTGGCCTCAAAAGGATGTTAGTTAAATTTGGGGGGCTATGTAAAGAAGAGCAGTTGGTTCTTAACTATACTAAAACCAAGATAATGTTTTTTGGGAGGAGAACCCCTAAGTGCATGTGGACACTTGATGGTTGCCATTTAGAACAGGTGCACTCATTTAAATATCTAGGGCTGCATGTTGATGAGAAACTTTCTTGGAAGCAACAATTGGAAGCCACCAAAATCTCATGCGCTAGATCTATTGGACAACTCAAAAGATTTTTCTATTCAAGAGGGGGGCAGTTAATAAATCCTGTCTTAAAGGCTTTTACTGCAAAAATAATAGCACAAATGTTGTATGGAGCTGAAATCTGGGGAAAAGATGTTAAATACGATTTGGAAATATTGCAAAACAAATTCATGCGACAGATCTTGGGTCTACCTCATGGGGTTCCTGCGGCTCACCCTAGGGCAGAGTTAGGTCTCCCCTCAATTGCAGCTAGAATTGATCTGTCTTTTTAAAGATTCTGGTGCAGATTAAATGGTCTTGAGGATCACTCCCTCAGCAAACTTTGCTGGTTGGAGGAACTGAGGACGGGAGGTTGGGCACAATTGTGCCAAGATAAGTTAAAGGTTTATAACCTTTATAGAGAGAAATACTTAAGACTCAGTCCCCTTGATCTCAAAAACTGGATTTTTGATCATGATGCTAATCAAGACAGGGCAGCCATAGTTGGAGCACATTTTTCCATTTGGTATCCAAAGATTCAGATCAACCATGCAAGGCCACAGTACTTTGAAACTCTAACTTTTCATCAGATCAGAAGAGCTTTTACAGAACTTAGATTTCAGCAGATGCCTTCTGCATATCTTGAAGGGAGATTTCTAGGTACTCCAGTGCTGGACAGGAAATGTGTTTTTGGGTGTAACCAAATTGAGGACATAACCCATTATCTGTTGTTTTGCCCCCTTTATGCTGCTCCCAGACAAAGATTTGTGTCTCCTATTATTCAGCTATACACAGACTGCTCATCTCAGGAAGTAGTTGTGGCATTGCTAGCTGACATAAATCTATTTATCACATACTCAGTAGCCCATTTTGCATTGGCAGCTAAGAAATTACATGCTCGCTTTATCAAGGAACATATTGTATCATAGAATGGATTTTTGGTCTTTCTGGTGTTTTTATAGGAATTGTTGGGATATCTTGACACTATGTATAGCATTTTAATGTTTGTTGTCAGTTTTATTCATGCTCTTTTCTTTTGTGTATATTGTGAAGACCATTGGCTATGTACAATAAAGTTTATGTCTGACTGACTGACCACTAGAGATCCCAGCATCTCTGCTCAAGGCACTCACTAGAATTCTTTGCAGGTTTAGTACTCCTTGAGGTGGCAAATCAGGGTGAACAAAGAATGCCCCTCATTGTGGCCCATGACTCTCCAAACTCCCTAGACCACCCTTTTCCTAGCCATAAATGTATGAGTTGCCTCTCCTGGAAGGGAAGCATCTGGGAGTGGCAACGCACCTTTTAAATAGATTGCAGGTCCACCTTGGTTTCTTACAGTGTTCAAAATAGTAGTAGTAGTAGTAAAACAATAATAATTTGTTTTAATTTTTTGGCAGTCCGTGTGATCTCTGGATGGGCTTGGATCTGCCACAGTTGTTCACCTCTGTGTTAAATGAAGAAAGTCTAATAGACAGTGGGCACTCACCCACCCTAGTTCACTCACACAGCCTTTGTTCCTTGGGTCATGTCTAGCCCTGCCATGAGGCAGAGTAAGGCAGCTGCTTGAAGTTACTGATGCTGGAGGAGGGGAGATAAATGGCTGTTCTCTGGAGAGGGTTCCTGTCCTTTGAATGGTGGTTAACAATCATAGAGTTGGAAGAGACCACAAGGGTCATCTAGTCCAACCTCCTGCTCTGCAGGAATACACAATCAAAGCATTGCCAACAGATGGCCATCCAGCCTCTGTTTAAAAACCTCCAAAGAAGGAGACTCCGCCACACTACGAGGCAGTGCATTCCACTTCCGAACAGCTCTTACTGTCAGGAAGAGGGAATTTCACCAGGTTTTACTTGTTACTGGGTTGTGTGACAGCCAATACCTGCTGAAATTTCCTTTTACATAGCTATTAGATACAGGAGCCCTCTCTTCCAGAGCCAGCATGGTATAGCGATGTAAGTGTTGGACTAGGGAGATTTTCACACGGGGCCAAAATGTCCCGTTACTGCCCCGCTACCTCCTCTCCCGTTCCTGCCACAGAATAACATAAATCTTTCGCACACTCACCTTAATTCCGCAGCAGGAACGGGCTCCCCCTCCCCTTGCTGGCTGGCCGTAAATGCAGCCGTCGTAAGGCTGCTTTTACGACCGGCCATCTGAAACGTTATCACGTTATCACGTGATAACGCCGGATAGTAAATTTAAAAAATAAAACTCCCCCAAACATAAAATCAGTTCACCAAGCACAAAAGCACTCTTTAAATCACATAATCAAAACAGGGAGGGTAAAATAAAGGGTGCCACTTACCTCGATGTCCAGATCGTACCAGGAAGTGCTCGGAACGGACCTCCCCTCCATGGCTGTCATTTCGGAACAGGAACGGGGCTCCTGTTCGCACACCTGTGATTCCGTGATAGTGACGGAACGGGAGGTCTATTCACGATGAAAAATCATGATTACATTGTTCTGGAACAGTCACGGGAGTAGGACAGATGAAGGACAGAACGGGGTCAACGTCGTCCGAAAGGGAAAACCTTTCCCGACCCTGTTCTGTTCCTGCCACGGGATATATAGCCCGTGTGAAAATCTCCTAGGACTCAGGGATCAGGGTTCAAATGCACACTCAGCCATGGAAACCCGCTTCGTGACCTTGGGTAAGCCACACTCTCTGCCTCAGAAAAAGGCAGTGGCAACCCCACACTGAAGGAATCAGAGGTTTGCCTTGGGGTTGCCATAAGTTGGAAATGATTTGAATGTGCACAACAACTCCTCAATATGGCAACATTATCTTTGGCTGTTCCTCCTGGCTTCCACATCCATTTCTTTCTGCTGAAAGACACAGCTCTGTATGAACCTTGCAACTTGTCCTAAACTGACCTGCTGCCTTCAGGGGTGGGTTGGTAGAAGATGCTTTTCCATTGCCAGTACTGAGGTAGGATTCAACCGACAGCCTGATCCTCCTCTTTCTGTACTTTCATGGAATAAGGGAGGCAGGCACCATCTTGTCAGGCAGCAAAAAGTCCTGGCCTGCTCCTGCTTGAGTCCACTCCTGGCCTTAGCTACAGCTGACTTTATCAAACTGTATTCCCTCTACACCACAGTGAGGTAATGTTGAGGTGAGTTTAATTTTTTAACTTTTTTGCCTTTTCTTCTTTGTCTATGTTTTAAATGATTTTAATCTGTTTTTAAATTTAGCACTGGCTTGACCTGATAGTTAGCTGTTTTCTTTTGGTTCTTATGATTGCTTGTAGCTGTACTCTATTTTAATCTATGTTGTAAGCTGCCTTGGTTCCCACACTGGGGAAAAGGAGAGTCAGTGTGGTATGGTGGTTTGGGTGTTGGACTAGGAATGTGGAGACTAGGGTTTTAATCTCCTCTTGGCCATGGAAAGCTACAGGGTAATCCTGGGCAAGTCACACTCTCCCGGCCCCAGAGGAGGGCAATGGTACCCCCCCCCAAGAACAAATCTTGCCAAGAAAACCCTGTGATAGTTCACCTTAGGATTGCCATAAGTTGGAAACGACTTGAAGGCATACAACACCAACAAAAATGATATAATGTGGAATTTCCAGCTGCCTAAATTTCACCTGATGTCTCATTTGTCCAGTCAGTCATTAAGTAAGTATCCTATGCTGGAGATTCAAGTCAAGTGATGAGAGTGCTTCAGTTCTGCACCCACAAGATGTGATGAGCTACCACTCCCATCGTCTGCAGGCAGAGTGGGATTTGTAGTTGGACACATCTGAAGAGTGCCAAATAGGAAAAGCACCCATTTCAGAGAACCCTGATGGTGCAGTGGTTAAATGCCTGTAGTGCAGTCACAACATTGTGAGTTCGATCCCAAGGGCTCCAAGGTTCACTCAGCCTTCCATCCTTTCTTGCAGGTTGGAAAAATGAGTACTTGGCTTGTGGGGGCAATTAGCTAACACATATTGGAAACCGTTTAATGCGGTGTAGATGTGTAAACTGCTATTGCTTAACAATTTTGTAAGCCGCTCTGAGAGATTTTCCTTGCCCCCCCCCCAGGCTGTGAGGCCGTGTTCTGGAAGAGTTTATTCCTGACTTCAGAATTTTTCTGAAGATGCCAGCCACAGATGGAGGCGAAACGTCAGGAATAAACTCTTCCAGAACACGGCCTCACAGCCCGGGTGGGTGCGTGGGTGGTGGGAAACCCACAGAAAACCTATGGATGCCAGCCATGAAAGCCTTCGACTTCACGCTCTGAGAGCCTTTGTGGCTGAAGAGCGGGGTAGAAATATCTAAAATAAATAAACAAATAAATAAAATTCGCTGGGTAGGTCTGGCGTTCAATTGTTTTGAGGCTTCAACCCTGAGGCAGCGGGAGGGGATGATTTATTTTATTTTATTTTTAAAAGAAACCTCTGGAGATGAGGCGGGAGAAGGAGGTGTGTGCGTTCGCCACAGCCCAGAGAAAGGCTGCCATCGCCAGAGAAGAGCCGAGAAGGCGCCGCAGCTGTTTTCCCGCTCCGGGTGATGTCATCACGGGCAGGGTCGCCTTGTTCCGGCCAGAGACCCTGGAGCCGCGGGAGGGCTCGGGCCGCCTACGGGCAGCGGCGGCACCAGCAGCGCGCCGTCCCTCCAGCCTCAAAGTAGCAGCAGCAGCAGCAGCAGCAGCAGCAGCGCAAAGCTCTCCAGCCAAGACCCTGCCCTGACCCACAACTCACTCACTCACTCTCTCTCTGGCCGTTCTCCGGGGTCTCACAGAGAGAGAGAGAGAGAGCCTTGCTCCCCCTTCTTCGGTTCTTAAGCGCTGGGTGATCCCAGAAAGCGCGGGCAGGGCAGCAGCAGCGCCTCTCCTGGGCGGAGCTCGCTCGCCTCTTCGCCCGCCCGCCTGCTTTGCCGGGGCGTTGGGTGCTGGAGCTCTGGAGCCGAGGCGCACGGAGCTGGTGGCCCTGACTGTCCGGTTCGCCCGCCCCGCCGTCGCCTCTTCTTGGGGCGCGTCCTCCTCGCCTTGGCTGGCCATGAGCTTCCCGCGGCCCCTCCGCCGGTCCGTGAGCCTGAACCCGGCGCGGACCCTGAGGCTGGTGGTGCTGGGACAGGGCGCCGTGGGGAAAACAGGTACCGCGTCCTCGGGTTGGCGGGGGAGGGTGTCTTTAGGGTCGACAGGGGGAAACTGCTTTGCCAGCCCTTCTTCCCGCCCCACGCCGCGCTTTCTTTCCTCCCGCCGAGGAAGCTGCCTAATGTTACAGCCTGCCCCCCGCCGTCTGCCTCCCGGTCGCCCAAACTTTCCGCATCGGGGAAACTCTCCTGCCCGAGTCTTAGGGACTCCTGCCTGTCCTTCAGCTGTTGCCTGGGGGAAACACACGTGTCAGCCTCCCAAGCGCAGGGTGCCTTCGCTGCTCCCAGACTGTGGAACTCCCTTCCACTGGAGGTCCGAATGGCCCCCTCCCTGCTCTCTTTTCCTCCGCAGTTGAACATGGGTTTATTTAGGCAGGCGTTTGAAGAGTGAATTTTAACAGGTGCGCTGCTTTTAGTGTTGTATTTGTATCATTTTATGCTTTAAAT
The DNA here is from genome assembly GCA_030847615.1 of Gambelia wislizenii. Taxonomy (NCBI): domain Eukaryota; kingdom Metazoa; phylum Chordata; class Lepidosauria; order Squamata; family Crotaphytidae; genus Gambelia; species Gambelia wislizenii. The sequence goes on from JAUMIR010000001.1 coordinate 346,697,129, forward strand.
TCATGTGTTTTAATTATATTTTAACAATGGTAGTTTCTTTTTTTAAACTTTTGTACTTGTGATGTTTTTAGCTGTATTTTTAAAATGATTGTAAGCCGTCTTGGATCCCCTCTTGGGAGAAAGGGGGGATATAAATCAAATAAATAAGGGTGGTGGACCAGGGCACGCTGAAGCTCTAATGTGTCAAGTTTGGGAGACCCCAGAGTACAGTTGTCCCTCCACATTCACAGATTTGGCATTCACGGATTTAAGTATTCACAGCTTGAAAATATTCTTTGAAAAATAATAATCCAAAAAGCAAACCTTGATTTTGCCATCTTCTATAAGGGACACCATTTTGCTATGCCATTGCATATAAGGGGACTTGAGTATTCACGGATTTGGGTATTCATGGCGGGGGGGCCTGGAACCAAACCTCAGTGAATATGAAGGGACAACCCTACTGTATTACAGTGATGTAAAAGCCTGTGACCGGTTCGCCTTAGAGTCGCCATAAGTCGGAAACAACTAGAAGGTGCACACACGACACACATGCAGAGTTCGACATATAAGTGATTTGGAGGCTCTTCATGGCCTGGGACTCTTCATGACCCTGCCCTTAATGCAGCTTTGGTACATAGGCCGCATACTCAGTGTGGAGCAGCCCCTGTCCTGGCTATGAAGCCTCAGCAAGGACAGGACCAGGGGACTCCTATCACGAAGCCCATTTCTTCCTAAGCTTTCAACGGAGAGTGAAGGGAGAAGAAGCATTTTGTCAGCACCAGGCCATGGGCATCAAGGGGGAAGAGTTTTTGGGGGGCTGTGGGTGGGTGTGGGCAGGCTTCAGGCTTCTCAGGTCTATGTGATTCACAGAGATCCATCAGCCAGAGAAGTGAAAAAGATGCATCTTTAGAATTAAAGAGAAGGGGGGGGTGTCCTGAGCCCACTCCCTGCCAGTAGATTTCTTTTAGTGGCCAGGTTTGAACTGAGCTTGGTGGCCTTTTGCACAAAAGCCCATTTCTGCTTACTCTCACCTCTTTTCATTTCAGTAGCTCCATTTAGGTAGAAAAAAGTCCTTTTTGGCAGTGGTTGTTAAACAGCTCAGACTCAGAAACCTTTCCTGATTTATTGCCAGTAACCCAGAAATATACCAATATACTGAGAAACCAATCTCAGTCCATCAGCCTTTCCCCAGCTAACTACTGTAGGAAACATGGCTACATTTCACCCATGGCATACATTAGAGATGTACTTAAACTGTAGCATGGCTCTAAATCTTAACTTCATGGCAATGGACATACTGTTTAGCTGAGGGCTGCTTGCTGAGCTTTATGCCTGAGTGAGAGTTAGTATGGCTTTTTGTATCCCTGTCCTCCACTCTGTCCATTCCTTTCATTTTCCAAGTGTTCTTGTCCAGATTATTACCATCAAAAAGTTTCTAAAACATGTGTGAAGAAGGAAGATGAGTGTCCACTGCATTATAAGGATAGGAGGAGATTAAAAAGGTGGGGGTTTACAGCTTGATTTTTCCCACCCTACCCCCAATCATGTCTCTTTACAAACAACTCTTTCCTTCATGAGCCATGGTCAAGATCCTTTGCTGCCTGAATAAAATTAAAAGTTCATCCTCTCATCACACTAGAATGGGAGGTGAGGAGGAACTTTTGGCTCTCCACATGTTTTGGACTTTAACTCCCCAAAGTCCCACCCAGCCTAAAGCCAGTGGTAAGGGATTATGGGAGTTGTAGTGCAAAACAACTGGAGGTACAAAGACTCCCCACTCAAATACTAGGAAATGGGTGTTCTGAAGATGAATCTTAAAGGGGTGTTGAATAATTCCTATTCCCCCAGTGGTTTTGTGGCACAACTCCTGCATTTAAGTGGGGCAGTGAATCGGCTCTGGGTTTTAGTCTGAACTTGAAAGAAACTATTCAGGGTCCTCAACCCTCTTCCCCAAATGGACAGTACCTTGAGTAATTCCTTTAAACTTTGGACTAAAACCCAGAACAGATTATTGACATGGAAACTGTCAGCTGCCATTGACTAACACTGGGTGCCCTAACTTTAGCTAGAGACTCTTGGCTCTCTGTCCCCTGTCTAGAAAGCAGAGGTTTTAGACGACTATTCCTATTATCCTGGACCACTAACAATGGCTGGGACTGCTGGGAGTTATAGACTAAAAGCTCTGGAGGGTACCAGATTATGTACCCATTTCAGCTGTAAACTGGTCATACCCCCCCCCCCGTTCCACAGAATGGTAGAACATACATACGTCAGTCCAGCCAAACTTGAATCTTCTGCCTCAGTGTTGTAATGGAACCAGAGCTCATGCTATCAAAATGTCAGGAAGCTTTAATTAGGAAGCACAATTGTTTAAGGTATTTTAGGATATCTGTGTTTTTTACTATGTGTTTTTATATATTACGGGTACTTATTCTGAGCTGTTATGGAATGGTGTGGGGGATTGAGCAAATAAATAAATAAGTAAGATGCCTTCTCCCACTCCCCCTGGATTTCCTCTTGCTTCTGAGTTTAGCTGCAATCTTCACAGTACCTAGGATGGGGAGAAATGGATTTGCCCTGGCAACAATGTATTGTGGCCGGGGGGGGCGGGATCTATTTCTCCTCATCCCAGGTACTGTGAAGATGATTTGGTCCTGAAGGGATAATAAGGATCCATTTGATCTACAAAAGAACTGTTCTTGGTACAAATGAAAACAGCTAGAACTGGATTGTTGATATGGATCAGCACAGTTGTACTTGCAGCCTTGGACTCTGCTTGGGGATGCCACAATGGGGCCAGTCATGATGAGCACCAAGACTTACGTTGTGCCCTGGGCCTCATGCCCGCCTGTTTACATAGAAACAAGCAATCCAGTTTCTTTCTTGCTGCTCTCAAAGGACAAGTTAGAATTTCCATCAGTACTGCCAACCACTCCCCAGCTGTTGATTATTTGGGCACTTATCTAACATGAGTGGAGTTCCTTGCTAGCATGAGTACAGCAAGAATCATAATCGGACTATCAGTGGCTGCATTCCAGAAAGAAATCTCTGTTTCACCTAAGGCATTGTCATTAACATTTGTTGTTTCTGCCATCTGAGTTGGGGCCTGCACTTTTTCCACAAATGCAGTCGCCCCCCCCATCCTATCACATAATGTAAGTTTGGAAGTTATCTAAAGGCTTGTCCTAAAAACAAACATCACATACTTCCTCTGCTGAGCCACATTTCTCTTCATTCAGGGATGGATTCCACTTCTGTCACACTTCCTACTGCTTGGCAAAGGATCTCTGAGCATATTTCCGTGAAGGTCACATCCAATCAAACTATCTCACTTCTTGGGGAAGTGGACTTTTGGCAGGGTCTACTACCTTGCTGTCCTGCACAAAGCTTGGAAAAGTTACTTTGGGAGATGGACTCTGGGAGTTGTATTCCAAAAAAGTAACTTTCCCAAGTTCTACTCTTTCATGCATTGCAAGCTGTGGGAATGGTTCTGCTGTCTTCCTTGTCTTGCCACCCCTGCACTGGTTCCTGCTCCACCTTGCCCCACATCCTGGTACAAGCTATAGCTCTAACGAAGACTCCCCCAACAGTTTACCTTCCAGGTTATGTACTTTCATTGCTGCTGCCTCCTAGTATTTGCCACCTGAGACTACAGCCTCATTTTGCCTAGTGATAGAGCTGGCTCTGGCCTTTCTATAATGTGTCAGAGGAATTTTACTTCTGAATTTAGCCCATTACTTTCTTTTCAGTGAGACTGACAGACATTGACATTTATTTTCAGGAAGAACTTCCTGACAGTAAGAGATGTTCAGCTGTGGAATGCACTGCCTTGGAATGTGGTGGAGTCTCCTTCTTTGGAGGTTTTTAAACAGGCTGGATGGCCATCTGTCAGGAATGCTTTGATTGGGTATTCCTGCATGGCAGGGGGTTGGACTAGATGGCCCTTGTGGTCTCTTCCAGCTCTATGATTCTAAGTACAGAACTGACACATTCAGAACTCAGAATGTGTGAGATCCAGATTTTAATTTTAGTACGTAGCCTAAATTAAGAATCCCTCTTAGCAATGTGCTCTATCCAACACAGGGAATCCATATCTCTGTAGATCCCTCTTGGTAGTTTTACAGATCCCCCTTTCCTTTATATTATATAGACATGTGTTTGACACCAAATCTCTCTAGTAGGAGCTGAAATGGGTGACATTTTAGACAAGAATGGGAACAGGAGTTTAATAGCAAGGGGAATTTCACAGATGAAGGCAGATATTCCACTGTTCCCAGTGTGCCCCATGAACAGCGGCACCTACATGTGGTTCTTCTAACATTGGCTTATGGAATGTTACAGAATCCTGAAACAGCAAGATGCGCCATGTGGGAAGTAACCATGTGCTGATGCTCAGGCATCCACCCCCTACCCAACTGTTTGCTTGAAGGATTTGAGGAGCTTCCTAGGTATACAAAGCTCTTTACTGTTAACTAATTATAAGTTGGATCAAGGGGGGAAAGGGGAGAGGTAGCAGATGGGAACTGAAATTGCTAGCACTGTCACATGAACTGTATTTCATATAGCAGATTTTTAGAAGGGTGTCTGACACATTGCTGCAAGGAGGTGGGATCAAGGAAGTCTGAGAACCAGTAAAAAATCCCAAAGAACAGAAGTAACATGTGACTGATGTACAGTAACTCTGGATGATATAATCAGTCACTGTTGCAACAGTCGTATTTGGTATTTAGGTTCTTGATATTTATTTACTTGCAGTTACATCCTTTCTTTCTTCCAATGAGTACATGGCCCTCCACTTTATCCTTACAACAACCCTGTAATACAGGCCAGGTTGAGAGAGAGTGACTGGTGCAGGGTTCCTCAGGGAGGTTTATGATTGAATGGGGGGGGGGGACAGGACCAGAACTGGTTCTTTAATGTCCCAGTGCAACTCACTAATCGCTAGATCATACTGGCGCTCAAGTATGAATTTCATGACTTTGACTAATTCTATAATAGGCAATATGTTATCTGCTGGGGTGTATGTGTGGGAGCGATACCCATTAGATTCTTGTAACTCTGGCCCTTTTCAGGTAGCTTCCGGTCTTCAGTGAATATGTAGAAGGTGATACTGGAGGCCTTTTCACACTACACAGTTATAGCACTATGATTCCACTTTATCTGCTGTGGCAGCATCCTATGGAATCCTGGGGTTTACATCTTAGAGAAGGGCATTTAGAATTCTCAGCAAGAGAGCTCCTCACCAAACTACAAACACCAGGTTTCCATAGTATATTATCATGGTAGTTAAAGTGGGATCAGAATACTATAATCCTATAGTGTGAAAGGGCCCAATCTCACCCCAATCTCTACACCTTTGAATGAAGGATGTAACAGACTGGGACAGACATCTCTATTCAACATCAGACCTCAAAAAGAACAGGAGTCCATACTGTGGATTGTGGTATACGGGGCCCTTTTGTGACATATTTCGATGGTATTCTTGGGGATGGTGTGGTGCCAATACTCCCCTACTCTGTGGAGATTATTAAACGTGTCCAAAAAGTACCTTAGCAGAATGGCAGGATGACATTTCTGCCCCGCGAACAGGACCTGGTTTCAGACGTCCTCATCCTTGTCTCGTTCTGCTCCTGTGCTGCAGCCATTAGTAAGACATAGCTTTTCATTGACAGGGAGGTCACGTCCATGAAAAGCAATGCCTTACTAACAGCTGAAGCACAGGAACAGAATGCAACGAGGATGATATCATCTGAAACTTGGTCCCGTTCGCGGGACAGTAATGTCGTCCTGCCATTCTGCTAAGGTAACTTTTTGCTGTGTCTGATAATTTCCTGTATTTCCATTCAACCATGACTAGAATCTAGAAAGACCTCTTGGCTTTTTAATTTCAAAACCCTCCCACCTGCTCACCTTACAGTATTTATGAGAATTATAAAGATAGGAAGAAACCAATACCAGCACTTTTTTCCTCCTGTTTGTCCATTTGATGAGCTTTCATTGCTTATCTTTAAGAAGTGTCATTTGAGACTCCAGTTAATGGATGAGCATCTGCAGACCTTTTAAGAAGTGGCCAAGGAGGTTTTAGAATAGTATGAAGAGAAGCATCTTGTCCATCCAGCTATACCTGCATTAGTTGCCTTATTTCATGCAAATTATGTGTTTGCAATACTAAGGCTTATTCGTTGCAGTTGCTTTTGAATATACAGTACAAACCTGCCTTTTCCTGGGTCAGATCCTTAGTTCACAGCCTACCTTTCCCCTACTCAGTGCCCTCTAGATATGTTGGGACTACAGCTTTATGTATGATGGGTGTTACAGCCCAACATCCCTAGAGAGTCCTAGCTTGAGAAAGGTAGATTAAGCCCTTTGTTCATCACCTGGTGGGTCAGGAGTCAAGACTCTCTCTCCCTGTCTGCTGCTCTGCCAAAACAACTCTGCTTCCCTAATGACCAGAGCTTGGAAGTGTTATTTTTGGACTATAATTCCCAGAATTCTTCAGCCAACACAGGGAATGGAAAAAGTAGCTTTTCCAGGCTCTGCGAGTAGTATAGAGTTGCAACTTGGCAATCTTAACAGCATGACTTTGATCAAGTAACAAGGATTCCTTTCAACATTCCCCCACTTTCATTAAGGTACTTGAGTATGTTATCTTCCAGTATAATATAGATCAGCGGTTATTAATCTGTGATCTGTGGACCCCAGGGGGCTGCAAGGTCCTCACAGGGGGTCTGCAAAGGCTGGAAGGCTGCTCAGCCCACCTCCTCCCTGCAGTTGAGCAGCCATGTGACAGGAGCCAAGGCAAAGGCTGGCTGGCTTGGCCCACACATTGCTATTCAATCCACTCCACACATTTGCAGGAAGAAGCAGGAGAAAGGTTTTCCCTCCCTCTCCAGTGCCTCTGAGGGAAGGTTTAATGGATGGTGTATGATAATTGGGTTTTAAATCTTGAGTTAAGTCTTGGGTGTTGTGTCCCCAACAACAAAAGATATTTAAAGGAGGTCCCAGAAAAAGAAAAGGGTTAAGAGCCACTGATATAAATCATTGGACATACATCTATATAAAAGGAGTGTTTTTATATTATTCATTCTTTTTGTTGTTATTCCTCTGAACGTTTGACAGTGGAATTAAGAGAATATAAAATAAAAAAATAAATCAGTAACCCATCAAAGCTCATTTATTCTTTAAGAGCTCTTCGGCTCAGTCTATAAAAAACTGTTTTGTGTTTGATATAGGCATAAGTGTATGTGCCATTATTTTCTTCCCAATATTATCTGCAATAAATGGAGAGGCTCTTCAAATTCCACTATTTCTGAGGTCTTCCGAGTCGGGCATGAATGAAAGAGTGATGGTGCTTGATCTCAGCATCAAACTACTTTACTGGTGCCCTCGACTACTTCTTTGTCATGTTGCCTTCCATTGCTTTTCTTGACATTTTTAATCAGTTTAATTGGTCTGTCCTTAATATAGACCCATGCACTTTAACATTGGGAGCCTGCCCAGTTTGTACTGTGGAAGCAGGCACTTCCCAGAACTCTAAGCTGATTTGTTCCACTGTCTTGCCCTTTACCAGCAAAATCCTGAAAGATGTAGGTAATTACAGCCTGCTTCCCTTTTGGTGTTAGTACTTTTTCCTCACCTCTGACACAGCACTGTCATCTTATAGCTATTTCTAGAAACTTCTCTCAAATGAAGCCTAACCTTCAGTACCTCTGATGGGTTCTTCCTTCTGTTCTGCCAAACCATCGGAGCAGAACTTGGAAAGGTACCTTTTTTGGATGATGATTAGGCATCATAGCTGGGGGTTTCTGGGAATTGTAGTACAAACATGTAACTTTCTCAAGTTCTGCATTAGAGTAACTGTATGGCAGCATGCAAGTGTGTAAATTTTTTAAAGATGATACATTAAGAGGATTAGGGCTTTGAAGGATGCCCTTATCTGGTTCCTACCACCAAGTAAATATCTGCTTCTTCATCTCACTCGTTTCTGAACTGGCTTCTGGAAGAAGCAGCTGCTGGTGGCAGCATTCTTGTTGTTTTGTCCCCTCCTCAGTGGAAAGCCAGGAGGTATATAGTCTCTGTATATGATCCTTTGTTGTCACTGAAAAAGAGCCTGGGAAATCCCCTGGCAATTTTAATGCATGCTCTGTGGATTATTTTTTGTGTTTACACTTGTTTTAGTTGAGTGGCCCACTTTTACACTCCACATGTAAGATTCCATCACCTGTACTGATAACCAGTTTGTTTGAAGGTTCCAGTCAAGCAAGTACTGTAATTGTTACAGGGAAGCAGAAGGACTGCTTACATCCCTACAAGCCTTTTTGGGGCTTTATCTTTGACCTCAGAGGCTCTACTCAGAGGCCTTTTGTTGATCTCAGTTGCAATGGAATCAAGGCCTTTTCACTAGTGTCCCCCATATTTCTTCACATCTTGCCAAATATGGCCCTATTGTTGTCAACTTTTAACTGGGAGCATGTCTGTACTAAAGAAACAAACTGAATTTACCCCAGATCCTGTGTGATGTGTCCAGATCTGCTTTATTAAGCTGCTAAACCACAGGAAACTGTAGGGTGCCTCCAGTTCTTCTGTTGTCTGGATAGCTGGATTGGGTATGATTTGGCCCGATCCAGTTGTCCACATGCAAACGCAACACCTTTCCTCTTACCCTGAGCTGAGCAGCACAGGGAAGGGAGATGGGCCCACTTTGGAACTGCCACCGCCTTGCTGGCCAAGCAGCTCCCCGTGAGAGCTTGGCTGGTCCCATCACTTCTACTGAGGTCAGAACGGGGCACCCGTGTGATCACACAGTGCCAGCCAGGCTCTGGCAGGGAGCTGCTTGGCTGTTGAGGCAGCAGTAGCCATGGCACTGGGGACAAGAGGAGGGGCCAGCAGGGCTGATGCAGTGTTGACCCATCTGGACTCTGACACAGATTCACCCTTGGTACATGTGGCTGCCATTGTGCTGAATCCAGGGTCATCCAGGAGCATAATGCTCTGGACTGGCCTCGGATTAAGGCGCTAGTGTACGTAGATGAGCCATGGGTTTTCCAAACCTTCTTATTTCAATCTGCTTTTAATTAAAAATATTGTACCGGTACTTGGTTTGGTTTGAACTGCTGTTTGAGTTTTTTGTTTGTATTTATAAAATCATGTTTATGTATATATTTTGTGTTTTAAATGTTTGAGAGATGCCTTAGGGTTGCTGTGGTGATGCTACAAATAAATAAATGTAATATTATGTTTAACTCCTTTATGAAGTTAGGTACAGATAGTTTATCCAGGGGTTCATAGAATCATAGAATCATAGAATTGCAGAGTTGGAAGAGACCACGAGGGCCATCCAGTCCAACCCCCCTGCCACGCAGGAAATCTTGATCAAAGCCTCCCCGACAATGGCAATCCAGCCTCTGTTTAAAGACCTCCAAGGAAGGAGACCCCACCACGCTCCAAGGGAGTGTGTTCCACTGCCAAACAGCTCTTACTGTCAAAAAGTTCCTCCTAATGTTGAGGTGGAATCTCTGTTCCTGGAGCTTGCATCCATTGCTCCGTGTTCCAGTCTCTGGAGCAGCAGAAAACAACCCTGCTCCATCCTCAGCGTGACATCCCCTCAAATACTTAAACAGGGCTATCATATCGCCTCTTAACCATCTTTTTTCCAGGCTAAACATACCCAGCTCCCTAAGTCTCTCCTCATAAGGCATCGTTTCCAGACCTTTCACCATTTTAGTTGCCCTTCTCTGGACATGCTCCAATTTGTCAATATCCTTTTTGAATTGTGGTGCCCAGAACTGGACACAGTATTCTAAGTGAGGTCTGACCAAGGCAGAATAGAGTGGCACTATTACTTCCCTTGATCTAGACACTATACTTCTATTGATACAGCCCAAAATCGCATTGGCCTTTTTAGCTGCCGCATCACACTGTTGGCTCATGTTCAACTTGTGGTCCACTAGGACTCCTAGATCCCTTTCGCACGTAGTCTCATTCAGCCAGGTCTCTCCCATCCTATATTTATGCATTTCATTTTTCCGCCCTAAATGCAGTACTTTACATTTCTCCGTATTGAATTTCATTTTGTTAGCTTTGGCCCAGCTCTCCAGTCTATCCAGGTCATTCTGAATTTTGATCCTGTCCTCTAGGGTATTAGCTACTCCTCCTAATTTGGTGTCATCTGCAAATTTGATAAGTATGCCCCTAATTCCCTCATCCAAGTCATTGATAAAGATGTTCAAAGGGGTTGTGCTCTTCCTGTTGAAAATCCACATTTATTGAGATCTGGCGGACGAAATGAAGGCTTGTTCTATATACAGCTGGCCTTCCATGTCCTCAGGTTCTGCATCCACAGATTCTATCAATGATGGCTCAAAAATATTTGCGGGGGGCGGGGGATTCCAAAAAGCAAAGCTTGCTGTTTGCCATTTTATATAAGGGACACCATTTTACAACACCATCGTATATAATGGGATTTGAGTATCCATGGATTTTGGTATCCACAGGGGGTCTTGGAACCAAACCCCAGTGGATACTGAGGGCCCACTGTATTAGCTAATTGTGAGGTGCAATTGGTAAATAGCTAAAGAAGAACCATCTCTCTCTTAGCTCCTTAACTCTGGAAATCACTCCTAAGAGAAATCTGTCTAAATCACAGTGCTTCAGATTTTCAGGATAATTCTTGAGATTTTAAAGGGTTTTATTTATTATTCATGTTTTTAATATAACGTTATGCTATTTTAGATGTGTTTTTCATATTTTTTAGTAATAGCCTAGTCTCCATGGGGTTTCACACTGGAGCACAGAGGAGAATAAGTATTGTATAAACAACAAATTACATTTCTCAAATACAAAAAGAAAACAAATGTCAATGTTTTGACTGTTGAGGTTTCAAGTTTTTTTGCATGAATCATGCTTTGCACTGTGGAATTTGTGAGCAGAAGCATGAATTTCTAACCCTCTAATCCAAAGGTCATCTATGAAATTCTGTTTTGGCCACTAAAGCCTAAAAGCCACAGCTTGGTTCCATGGCTTGGACCTACAGTAAAGTTGTGCTTGAGTGAAGAAGGTTGACAGTACACAGAGATCTTTAACTTGGGAGCAGTGGTGTTGTGAAGCCATGGCTCACAGGTTCAAAGGCCCAGGACTTGTGGATTAGCAAGGACTATGACCTCAGCTGCCTCTCCTGTTCCCCCAAAGCAGTTGGAGGAGAAATGGATTTTTCCAACAACAATATATTGTTATGAGCTATCCCTGTTGCTGTTGTAATGCAAAGTATTTTGGGGTAGCTTGGTCTTGATTGGACAAGACCTGCTAGCTTTACCAAAAAAAAAAAAAAAAAAAAACCACCGAAAGACTTGATACTGTTAAAAATGAAAACGGCTACATATTGTCTCTCTCTCTCTCTCTCTCTCTCTCTCTCTCTCTCTCTGGCTTCTCTTCCCAAACGAACATTCAGGAAGGACTCATCCCGCGCTTTCTGCAAGTGCGCTGATGACTAAAAAGGCCAATCCGAGATAGACAAGTCTGGTTGCAGAAAGCACAGCAGAAGGTTTCCTTGGGTGATGTTTCCGGGTTGTGATTTTTTCTGCATTGTTGTTTCTCTTCAAGATTTGTTCGGCGTGAGTTCTCAAATAAGGCTGCAGCATTGTGGATAGTGCGTCTCCATGCCTCCCGATGTGAGGCCAGGCCAGACCATTGTTGGTGATCAATTTGGCCGAGCCTGAGGTGTTGTTTCAGGGAGTCCTTGTATCGCTTTTTTGGAGCGCCCCTCTTACGCTGACCCGTGGCGAGTTCACCGTAGAATACTATTTTGGGGAGGTGATGGTCCTCCATCCTAGAAACTTGCCCTGCCCAGCGCAGCTGTGTTCTCAACATATTGTATGTGTATTATATCAAAACTTTTAATATAGACCAGGGTGGTCTGTATAAAATGCCCCCCAAGCCATTTTTCTGTCCCAGTTGGGTCCTCATGCCCTCACTCCATATTTTGGAGAGATGTTTTGCCTCAAAATAACTAACAGTGCCCCCCCCCAAACCAACAGGGCCTCCCCAAAAAACCTCAAGGATGTTATTGGCCATTTTGCCATGTTAGCTGTCATTTTTGGAGACAATCTGTCATTTTTAATGCCTCTGTGTACCTCCCCCCCCACTAGAACAGGGGAGCCAATGGGTGGGGTTTTTTTTGGCCATTTGGAGGCAATTTAACCCCCTCCAAATTTGGGGTGGTGTTGGAGGTGTAGGGAGCAACAGAGGGAGTGCAGACCTGCAGGGAACTATTACACCCTCTGTTTCTTGGCAGTTGCCCACCCCTAATAGATCAACAGAGCCACCTACATTTTTGGACTCTCTTTAGGGTTGTTTCTATAGGGCCTTCCAGTTCTTTAGTGGGACTTTACTGCTCTCCTTCATATTCTGTACTTACTGTGGTCTTAAACTGCATTAGATTGTGACCTGCATCTCTTATTACGTAAGATAGACCCCTTTCCGCCCCATCAATTTATGTAAGATAAATGGAGGGAAATTGGGATAGCTGTCTGTCTGTCTAGGCAAATAGCCTAGTGCTAATATTTATATGGGACTACTTATTCAAAGACATAACCACGTTAGTCTGGAATATCAGTAAGCAAAGGAATCTTGTAGCACTTTTGAGACACAGGGCTTGTCTATACAAGAGAAAAAGAAGCTAATTGCTCCGCAGTAATGGCAATTCGCAACAGCTGCAATTTGTCTTATTTTTATTTTTTTTGCAGGCATAAGCTTCACATGCCTTCAGATCAAGATGGTGGCTGTGAGTGAATGATTCACTTTTTACTTACTTCAGTTTGCCGCTGCCGAACATTATTTTAAAAAACTATTTCCTATGTGCGATAGAGCCAATTAGCTTTGCATACCACTTCCACTCGTATGGGAAAGTGAATAAGTTCATGTCGCTTGTCCCAGTGAGCAGGAATGCACATTCCCCCCGCTGTTTTCTAAAAACTCCAGGAAAAGCTGTGATGGCTTTTCTTTTGGAGTTTTTGCCCCCCTCCTTCCAAATACAGCAAAACAATGTGGGATGCCATTAAGACAGCTCAGATTCTTGCATTCCGTGACGAGTATTTTCACTGTTTAGACAACTTCACAGTCTCATGGGTGCTACAAGATTTCTTTGCTTACTGATATATTGGGGACATAAGCAGCTGTCAAGACTCCAGCAGTGATTATAGAAAACCAGCAGATACCTTGTGGAGGGTTTATTTATTTAATTTATATCCTGCCTTTCTTCTAGTACAGAACCCAAATAAAAAGCTAAGTACAGCTAAAAACGATTAGTCTCTCCAACCTGGAGCTGACCTTGAAGATAAAACCACTGCAGGCATCTCTTTGTGCCAGGACCCATTGACCATCCTCAGCGTAAAGTTTTTTTTTACAGACAAAAGAAAGCCAGGCTTAAAAAAAAAATGACGTCTCACTCTTAGGAAGGAATTGGAGCCCTGGTGGTGCAGTGGTTAAATGCCAGTACTGCAAATCACCACATTGCAAGTTTGATTCCACAGGGCTCCATTCACTCAGCCTTTCATCCTTTCGTAGGTCGGTAAAATGAGTACCTGGCTTGTGGGGGCAATTATCTAACACACATTGGAAACTGCTTAATGCAGTGTAAATGTGTAAATTGCTATTGCTTAAAACAATTTGAAAGCCGCTCTGATAGCCTTGTGGCTGAAAAGAGGGGTATAACTAACTAAATAAATAAAATACAATAAATAGTGACCTTCATGCACCAGCCTACATCTCCTATTGCTGTTTTTAAAAGCAGCAATGTGTATGAATTGAAAACTGTAATTTATGTTGCTTGCTGCCATAATTTTAATGACTCTACCTGTCACATGTTAACATCATTTTTGTCAATTATGAATTCATGACTGCACATTTCTTATCTGTAGAGGAGGTTCTGTTCATAGTAGGGACTTGCTGAGCCAGGCCCTCTCTCTGTTAAACTGGAGAATGTTCTGACCAGTTCCAAAGATCTTGTCTGTTCATTCTTGCACAACCTTAAATTATATAGTTATTCTGGATGACTGAAAGATTAACTTGACTGAGAATGTCACAATTTGCATCCTTTCTTTGAATTCCTGGTTTCATAGAATAACCATGGTGAAATAATACTGTGTTGTTTTAAAAGTGTGACCCTTTTCAGATCCAAATGGTAAAGGATCTTACAATCACACATCTGTTGTCCTTGGATGAACAGGAACTTCCTTCAGTCCCTTACCTTCCTTTATCAGCTAAGACTTCACTTTTTTATTTCATAAAATCATGGGGAAGTTTGAAGAGATAGTAGCAAGGGAATTGGAGGGGCTTATATTTCTTTCTTTCTGAGCTTATTTTGGCTGTATAATATTCCTACCAACTAGCTTAGCTCATAGTTTGTTGCTGCTGTCTAGAAAGAGAATTTGCTGTCTAGAAAGAGATATGTCCTGACATTCCCCAGGGATCCTCTGTCTAACCTTCTTGCCTTTTTTTTAAAGAAAGCAGTAACACAATGGCTCTTTCCAGTACTATTTAATACTGTACTGTTGTCTGTGCGTAGTTAGTGGTATTGTACAGTGAAACTATAATAACTATCCCATCATTTGCCCATTGTTGTTATTTTTATTATTTCTTACCTGCCTCTCCTTATGGATCAAGGCAAGGAACAACAAATTAACACATAAACCCAACATTGGTTAAAAACACATCAGTTAAAAACATATATCCATTTAAAAGAAGAAGTAAAACTAAGACATTTTAAAACAATCAATGCACAATTTAAAATTCACACTTTAAATCCTCTGGATAGGCCTGCCAGAAGAGGGTGGTACTTTTGGACACTTGAAATAAAACCAGTAGCATTCCTACCTCAGACATCTGTAGAAAAGCTCGGAAGCAGAACCAGACAAGGTTGTTTATTTAAAATATTTGTATACCTCTTTCCCCAAAAGCTCAAAGCAGTTCACTAAAACAAGCAAAAACAAATAAACAAAAACCTAACAATATTAAAAGCTACAGCAGAGCCTGGAAACATTACTGGAAAAGTTGTGACCATGTTGGCTGGAGGATTCTGGGAGCTGTAGTTTAAAAACACATTTTTTCATGTTTTTAATGACAGTAGCATCAAGTAGACTTTGTAGAGCCTTTAAAGCCATGACACTACTGGCTTGCTAAACTATGGTCCATCAAGCTAGGAATAATTGTCTGGCCCACGTTCTCCTCCCTCATATCATCTGCCCAGATTTAGGTACTGCAATACTGGTATCCTTACATCACAATTCGCTATTGCATCTGAAAGAGGAAGCTGTGGCTTAATGTTGATACTAATGGTTTGATCCTGGTTAGTAATCTGGCTTTAAACCACAGTTTCTTGTTAACACTGAACTGTGGTTTAAAGAGACCAGGACTGTAGTGACAAAGCCAGCATGCAATGGGAGACAGCAACGATACGGTGGATTGCACTGGCACAGTGCTTGTTCATGACTTAATAAATGAACTAATAAACTGATGTATTATGCAGGCAACATTATACCCAAACTAATCCAAATGCTTCATGAACAGAGAGGTTTTGGATAGTAACTTTGTTTTTGTGATCATTAAGGGGGTCTTGGGGGGGTCATGGGTTACAGGGGGGAAAGCCTTGACGGGTGGACAGGCCACACTTCACCCATGCATGGCCTACAACAGTGTGGGTTGTTTCTAATGACTTCTTCTGGGTGGATGTTCCAAAGTTTTAAGGCTAAGGTTTTAAATCCCTGTCCCTACCCATTGCCCTCCAAACCTGGGTAGAAAGGACAGCAGACCAAGGTGACGAGAGCTCAACTTGCTAATGGGCTCACATGAGGAGAGATGATCCTTAAGGTATGTGAGTACAAAGCTTTAAAATGCTTTTGTATCTGTTTGTATTTTCCCAACTGAATTTCCAGAATCTGCTCTTGGTTTGAGCTCAGTAATCAATATACTGCAATTCCTATAGGACTTTCATTATGGGAACTTTCCTTCTAAAGTCCCTCCCTAAATGATGTAGGGATTCTTGGAGTTTATGCTTAAACCTTAACCACATATCTGTTTCACAAACAGGAGCCCACCCATCTCTTTTTGTGCCTCTACTAGTCTCTGCCAAAACCACCTACATTCTTGAACCTCTGAACCCTGTATATTATCATTGTCTGTCCCTCTTGCCCCTGGCTGGCTGGCTATTTTGTACCGAGTTCTCTGCATGTCTCCTTGGAAGGGTAACCACTGCTCTAACAATCCAGTCCTTTGTGTATACTCTGGCTCTAAGTGATAGTTAGCTCTATGTTATGTCTTTACTCTTTTTTTTAAACCCCTATTAACTTAGAGGAACAAGCCATAATGTGTATAGAAGGACTCCTGGTGACGTACACAACAAACTATGTGAAAATTACTATGCTCACTTTTAAAATTACATATAAGACATAGATAGTTGTTATTGTTGTTTTTTTTAAAGGAGCATGGAGACTGTATTTTTGAGAGGCCCAGTACTTACTTCTTTTCTAAGTATAGTTTCCTCCCATTTTATAACCTTTGTATCTTCTTTGGAAAGGCATATTGCCCAAAGAGGCATTTGGAACAGTTGCTTTTCCTTTGAGTAGCAAGTTGACTAGTGTTACAATCACATATGCATGCGGGTATTTACACCCACACGTATGCAGACGTGTGGCCTGCACACAAAGCCTCATTGTTCCTTATGAAATCATGATCTCTCCATCTGTGCTATTTGATCAATGAGAATGTGTCGCTATTTGTGGTGAAGTTGACTTTGATCTATGGCGACCTTATGAATGAGAGAACTCCAAGAGCCTGGTCATCAACTGCCCTGCTCGAGTCCTGCAAACCTGGGATCAAGGCTTCCTTGTTTAAATCAATCCATCTATACTACAGTCTCCCTCCTTTCCTACTGCCTTTTACTTTACTGAGCGTTATCGCCTTTTCCAGTGAGTCACATCCTCTCACGATATGTTCAAAGTATAACGCACTCAGGACCCCATCTACATGGTTAAAAAAAATACGTACACCGTTCGGAAGATCACTCTTCCGTACACACAGCCGTTCAGATTCATACTTGTCATTCAGAAGGGGGGCTAGCAAATCCCCCGTAAACTACGTGGATTCGGTGTTCGGGAGGATTAGCGGATCTCGGCATAAAATACGTACAGCCATTCGAATGGCTGATGGTCTATACACCCCGTTCGCACACATACGAACAGGCAGTGTAATCTGATTGGCTGGCCGAGTAGAGGGGGCGGGGCTAGCAAGGAGGGGAATTGGGAGCAGCCGCCATGTTGGATTCCCGGCTAAGCGAGAGTCCGGTAAGTCCATGAATTATATATATATTTATTTTTATTTTACTTTGTAAATAGGGAAAACCAAATGTCTGCAAAGCAGGCACCTTTTTAAATAATAATTAAAAAAAAGCGGCGGGAGATTTAAAACTGCCACTTGGCTCGCTCGCTCCAGCCAGCTGGGGAAAGGAGCTCATACGGAGTTTAGGGGGGTAAAAAATCGTGTAGGCGGATCGTATGCATACGAATGGCTGCCTATTCGTATTTTTTACCCCCCAAACGGA
Source organism: Gambelia wislizenii (assembly GCA_030847615.1). Classification (NCBI taxonomy): domain Eukaryota; kingdom Metazoa; phylum Chordata; class Lepidosauria; order Squamata; family Crotaphytidae; genus Gambelia; species Gambelia wislizenii. The sequence goes on from JAUMIR010000001.1 coordinate 346,714,701, forward strand.
TTTTTTTAAATCGTTTTTTTAAACCTTCAGTTTAGTCATTTTGGCTTTTAGGGAGAGTTCACCCTTGGTTTGGTCTTGGATGTACTTTTTTGTCTTTTTGGTAGTCCAAAATATTTCAAAGAATTCTCATTTCACAGTTTAAATGAGTTGATTCTCTTCCTGTCAGCTTTCTTCATTATCCAGCTTTCACAACCATATGTATAAATTGAAACTCTTTATTGTCTTGGTCAGAAAATGATTTTTTAGCCGAACCATTTTTTTATTGCCATAAACTCAAAATTCAAAAAACTTTGATTCAATTAGTACCTGACATTTTAAAAAGAGGGGGGAAATAGGAAAATAACTGCCCATCTTGTTGAAGTAACAATTATTGGTGAATGGCTTTGTGGCATCTCATTTTGCTGCCTGGTTCTAGATGAAATTGATCTGAGATGGACTATACTATGCCTTCTGAACATAGGGAATAACCTCGTGGCCTTTCCTCTTATTACTAGCCCTGTGTGAAAATCCAAAGTTTTCAGTGTTTGAGGAAGAAGGAAAGTTTGTTAAAATAAACAAAGCATTAATAAAATGAAATTCAATAAGAGCTTTTCAACAGTGGAATATGCTGCCTTGGAATGTGGTGAAGTCACTTTCTTTGGCAGTTTTTAAGCAGAGGCTGGATGGCCATCTGTCAGGGGTGCTTTGATTGTGTGTTCCTGCAGGGCAGGGGTTGGACTGGATGGCCCTCGTGGTCTCGTCCAACTCTAAGGTCTTGTCTATACAAGGGGGAGGGGAATATGAACATGTCCGAAAAAGCAGGCATTCACAATGATGCGACCTGTCTTCACGGTCAAAAGAGCCCCCCTAAACTCCACATGACCCCCTAGCCAAGATAACAGCCATGAGTGATTTACTCATGATTTTAAATTTGCTGCTGCCAAATATTTTAAAAGAAAAGTTTCCCATTGTGCGCATAAGCAATAGATTGTACTGTATTTACAAAAACAGAAAGAAAAAAAATAAGATTGCCGTTTTATTGACTTATCAGACCCTCGCTTAGCTGAAAATCCAACATGGCAGCCACAGACACTTTCCCTGTTTGCTAGCCCCACCCCCATGCTCATCCAGCCAATCAGATTATGCTGCCTGTTCGTATCCATGTGAATGCAAGTGTTCAAATGATCGCACATCTGCATGTTCTATGGAGCTTTTTAAAAAATTCCCACAACACACATGGACTTTGCGGTGGATTTGGCTGCCCCCCTTTGGAATGGCAGGTATTTATGCACATGTCCATATGAACGGATCGCCATACGTTCGCATGCTGTTTGGATTATTTTGACCATATGGACAAGACCTATGGTTCTAAAGTTCAATAGAGAAAAATGCAAAATTCTACATTTAGGCCACAAAACCCAAGTGCACATTTATAGGATGGAGGTTACGTGGCTGAGTGTTACTACATACAAAAAGGCCCTTGGAACTATTGTTGATCATAAGTTGAACATGAGCCAGAAGTGTGATGCTGCAGCAAAGAAGGAAAATGCTATTTTAGCCTTCATTAAATGCTAATTTAATGAAGGCTAAAATGCTATTTTAGCCTTCATTCATAGTTTCTAAGTTGAGGAAGGTAATGTTCTGTACTGGTTAGGCCTTATCTGGAGTACTGTGTTCAGTTCTGGATGTCTCTTTTTTTTTTTTTAATTCTTTATTCATAAAAAAACATAAAAAACATAAGACACAATCACATAAATACAACAACATATAAAACAAGCAGACAATACATAAATACATTTATCCACATTAAGGAATGTACTTCCTTAGTTTCATCCTATCTTCCTTTCCATCATGTGTAATTTCTTCATGCTGCTTCTCTTCCCTTTTCTTGTTTATTTTTGTTTGGTCTCTGTTTTCTTTTTCTTTTCTTTATTTTTAAATGTCTCTATGATCGTTATTTTATGCTTAAAGTTACATTTCCCCCCCCATGTTCTTTCCATAGGGGTATCAGGATTTTCCAGTCCTCGCAATTTTTCAATGATTTATTGTCATCTAATATCGTCGTTAAGACGTCCATCTCATACATATCATACAGTTTATATACCCATTCTTCTATTTGTGGAGTTTTTGGGTTTTTCCAATTTTTTGCATAGACTATTCTAGCCGCTGTTACCATATAAAGAATGATCTTCCAGTATTTTTTTAAATCATACCCATCTGGTAATATATTTAACAAAAAAACCTCTGGTTTACATGGGAAGTCTACATTCAAATATTTACTGATGTTACCATGAATTCTTTTCCAAAATTTTCTGGCAATTTTACAGCTCCACCAAACATGAAAGTAGGTGCCGACTGCATTTTCACACTTCCAGCATTTATTGGATGAGTTCTTAGAGATTTTTGCTATTTTAACCGGAGTTAAATACCATCTAAAAATGGATTTGTAATAGTTTTCTTTTAAATTATAACTCCTTGTAAATAGAATATTTTTTGTCCATGCCGTCTCCCAATCCTTTAACTGTATTGGATTATTGCAGTCACGGGCCCATGCTATCATGTAAGGTTTTATAACCTCCTGCTCCAGCCCCAGTTTCAGAATTAATTTGTAAATTTTGGATAGAAGTTTCCCTTTTCTCTCCCATAATATTTTGTCAAGTTCGTTCATCTCCTCTGCTATTCCCTTTGATCGTATATCTACCTTAAACTTTTCTGTTATCTGTCTAAGCAAGAACCAGTGGCATCGGATATTTTCTCTGATTAACTCTTCCTCCGATTTCATTATATATTCCCCACTTTCCTTTTTCAAAATCTCCCTGTAGCTTATCCATCTACCCTTAATCAAGTTTTCCCTTTTATGAAACGCTTCATGCGTTGATATCCATAGCGGTACCTTTCGATATAACTTTAATTTGTATTTTATCCATACTTTTAGTAAGGCACGTCTTACAAAGTGGTGTGTAAATTCTTTATGTACCGTTGCCTTGTTATACCAAATATACGCGTGCCACCCGAAACGTAGGTTAAAGCCTTCAAGTTGCAACATTCTCTTGTTTTCTAGCATTATCCAGTCTCTAACCCATATCATACAACTCGCATCATAATAGCCTTTAAAATCTGGGAGGTTTAGGCCTCCTCTTTCTTTAGCATCGTACAAGATTTTCCTATTAATTCGGGTTTTTTTTTCTGCCCATATGAAACTAAATATATCTTTATTAATCATATTAAAAAATTTCTCATTATTCAATACTGGGATATTCTGAAATAGATATAGTAATTTAGGGAGCACTGTCATCTTCACTGTTGCTATTCTGCCCATCCATGACAAATTCAGCTTGTTCCATCTTTTTAACTCTTCTTTTATTTTCTTCCAGCTGTTGATATAGTTATTTTCATATAAGTCAATATTTTTGTTAGTGATGGTTATTCCTAAATAATTTGTTTTTCTCTCAATTTTAAATCCGGTAATTTCCCCTAATTGTATTTCCTCCTCTCTATTTATATTTTTTGTAAGTATCACCGTTTTGTCCCTGTTTATTTTTAGTCCCGCCAGTTCTCCGTACTCTTCAATGATTTCTACTAATGTCTTGATACTTTCCATTGGATTATCCAAAAAAAAACACCAAGTCATCAGCAAAGGCTTTATATTTATATTGATATTCCTGAATTTTTATCCCTTTTATGTGTTGGTTTAACATGATTTTTCTATTCAAGACCTCTAGGACTATAATAAACAGTAAGGGGGACAGCGGGCATCCTTGACGTGTGCCTCTCCTTATGGGACATATTTTTGAATTCTCCCCATTAATTACTATATTTGCCTCCTGGTCTTTATAAATCTTCCTGATCCAGTCTAAATAGTTCTTACCAATCCCTATTTTCTCTAATACCATATTCATAAATTTCCAATTGACATTATCAAACGCCTTTTCTGCGTCTATAAATATCATCGCTAGCTTTCGTTCATTATGTTTTTCATAATATTCTATCGCGTTTAATAATGTTCTCATATTATCTTTTATATTTCTTCCCGGAAGAAATCCACTTTGATCTTCGTGTATCCAAGTCACGAGCACTTTTTTCAATCGTGCTGCTAAGATATTAGTGAAAATCTTATAATCAATGTTTAATAATGAGATCGGTCTGTAACTAGCTGTTTGTGTTGGATCTCTCCCTTCCTTATGTATAAGGATAATGTTTGCTTTTTTCCATGTTTCTGGTATATCTGATTGCATGATCTCATTGAACAGCTTGTGTAAAGGGTTTATCAACTCTTCTACAAATATCTTGTAATATAGCACCGTGAAGCCATCCGGTCCTGGTGCCTTCCCACTTTTTAGTTCCTTTATTGCTTCTCTGATCTCATTCGCTGATATTGGTTCATTTAAACCTTGTCTTTGAATATCAGTTATTTGAGGTATGTTTTCTTCCTCTAGATATTGTTTCATTTTATTCTGTATTTCACTTGTATATATGTATTCTTTGAAGACTCCACAGAAATATTTATGAAAGGTTTCCATAATGTCTGATTGTTTAACCACCCTTTCATTGTTTATCCTAATTTCTGTTATTAGTTTTCTCTCTCTTTTCTTATTTTCCACGCTAACCATTTTCCCGGTTTATTGGAGTGTTCAAAGTATTTTTGTTTTGCAAATTTCAATTTCTGACTCAACTCAAGATTTAATTCAATATCTAGTTGTTTTTTCAATGATTTTAATTCTTTTTCTATTTTCACATCTCCTGGCTTTATTTTGCCCTCTCTCTCTTTTTCTTTTATTTTTTCTAGAATCTCATTACTTTTTTTATTTCTTTCTTTTTTAAATTCTATTTCTTGTTTTAACAACTCTCCCCGCAGTACCGCTTTCCCGGCGTCCCATACTACATTCATTGGTACCCCTTTATCTATATTTTCTTTGAAGTATTGTTTTATTATCTTTCTTATTTGTTCTATCGTCTTATCTTTTTTTAATAAAATATCATTTAACTTCCATTGGAAAGTTGTTTTTCTTCTTCCCATTTCCATCATTACCGGGGCATGATCCGATATTATTCTTTGCAGTATTTCAGCCTTCTTTACCTCTTTCTGTAAAGTTTTCGATATCATAAACATATCTATTCTAGACCAGCTTCGATGCCGATCTGAGTAGAAAGTATAATCTCTCTCTGTTATATGTAAGTGGCACCATATATCCATTAGACCTAACTGTTCTGTTAATTCTTTTGCTGTTTTTGGTAGTTTCCCTTGTTTCACTTTTTTAACTTTCCTAGTTGTTCTATCTAACTCTGAGTCCCATACTGCGTTCCAATCTCCTGCTATAATATAATTGGAGTAGTCATGTTCCAGTATGACATTTAATAATTCCTGAAAGAAGGTTTTTTTATTCTCCAGTGGTGTATAGATTCCTATCACCAATACATTTTTACCAGGCATTTTAACTTCCACCCCGATATAATATCCGTTTCTATCGCTGAACAATTCTTTGGCTTCATATTTCTTATTTATGTATATCGCCACTCCTCTTTTTTTTCTCGCGTACCTTGAATCATAGAATCATAGAATCATAGAATTGCAGAGTTGGAAGAGACCACGAGGGCCATCCAGTCCAACCCCCCTGCCATGCAGGAAATCACAATCAAAGCATCCCCGACAGATGGCCATCCAGCCTCTGTTTAAAGACCTCCAAGGAAGGAGACCCCACCACGCTCCGAGGGAGTGCGTTGTAAACAATTCCCCTAATTTTGGGTTTTTTATTAATCTTCTATCCTGTTCTTTGATATGTGTTTCCTGTAACACAGTAATGTCTGTTTTCTGTTTTTCTAAGAACTGAAATATCTTCCTTCTCTTCCCTGGACTATTTAGCCCCTTCACATTCCACGTTAATATTCTGTCTTTCATCTTTTAGTTTTTTTCTCTTGTCTAAATCTGTCCTTAGAAATCCTCCTCTTTCCCTTCTCCCTCTTCTATCTCTTCGTCTTCTTCCTCCTCCTCTTCTTCCTCATTTTCCATTTCACTATCTTCCATGTTAGATTCATTTTCCTCATTTCTTAACAATCTCTTTCCTATCTCATGACTTGTTTTCTCTTCTAGGGTTAATTCTGACTTGTTTCCACTTTTCCCTTCTTTGTCTAATAAGTACTCTTTTTCCTTTTCCTGACTTTTCTCTGATTTATCCTCAGTCACATCCTTACTTTTTTCTTCTTTTTTCCTTTGATCTTTTATATTTTCTTGTTTCGCAATTGTTCCTTTTGTCTTTTCTTGAGTTTCTCTTCCCTTATTTGTTGTGTTTTTAATCTTGTCTAAAAACTCTTTTGCTTTTGTTATTGTGTTTACTGTATAATTTTTATATTTATATGTACATGATATTCCTTCAATTTTATTCCATCTATATGGTATATTCTCTGCTTTCAGGACTTGCGTCAAAAACCTATATTCCTGCCTCTTCTTTAGTATTTGAAGAGGGATATCTTTAAATATTTTAATCTCTTGATCTTCTATTATCAGTCCCCTTTTGTAACTCTCTTGAATAATCACATCTTTCACTCTTTCCCTTGTGAAGTAAACCACAATGTCCCGTGGCAGCTTCTTCTTTTTTGCTATCCATGACTCAATTCTATATATTTTATCTATCTCAATATCCAATTGATCTTGGGGCCATCCTATGTATTCTGCTAATGCAGGTATTAATCTGATCTCTAAGTCCTCATTTCTTTGTTCACTCAATCCTCTCAATTTTATACATTTCGATCTAATTTTTATTTCATGTATTGTTCTTTGAGTATTTTCATATCCTAGTTTTGTTTCTAATTCTTTTGTTTTTATCTCTAGAGTTTTTGTTTTGGTTTGCATTTCTTGTAGTTCATTACTTATCTTTATAATGTCTTTTGATACCATTTCTAACTGATTTCCAAACTTATCTAATTGTTTCTGTAGGTCACTCCTAATTTCCTCCTTTAAATCTTTCATTTCTGATTTAATTCCATTACTTAGTTTTTTAAATTCATTTAAAAGTAGTTGATTTGTATCTAGCATTTTTGAAGCCATTTCTAAGGATGGTCTTCTAGTATATTGAGTTTGGCTTTGTCCTTGAGCTGCTGTCTTTCTAGTATTAGGCATACCTTCCTTTTTCTATTTTTTATTCTTCACTTTTATTATTAATTGATGCCAACTTTCCACCTTATCTCGAATATGTATAAGTTTGTAATCTGAAAGAAAATGCAATACAAATCTATTTCCCAATATTCCTATATAGTCTGAATAGTCTACTATATATACCACATTAATTCTATTTGAGTCATATAATTAACCATTTAGTGCAAACTGGACAGTATTCATCAATAATAGTCTTATGTAATATTACACCTGACTTCTAATATTACTGATTAAGTACAAACAAAAACCAGAAAATTTACCACCAATACCTAAAGGGTCAGTTTATGACAAACTCCTTTATGAAGCTGCCTAGGGATGTATTTCAGTCGTCACATTCCTCAACTACCAAGCATATGTTTACTTTCTCTTCATACATAACATGTTTTTACAACTCACACATCTATTTCTATTATACAAACCTTTAGTTTCCCTTTTAACCTGTATATCCTCCCTTTTCCAAAATTAGAGAAAGAGAGAGAAAGAGAGAGTACAAAAATATAATCAAATGTATAACCAATGTATAGTCAATATCATCAGATATACCCAGATATATAATATATACTCAAATGTACAACCAATATAATCAAATATATAACCGAATATAACCAAACAAACAACCAAAGGTAGATCTAGGACTATTCTTAAGCTTCCCTTCCAGCTTAATTGTAAATACACCGTCCCCACCTTAACTTCTATTCAGTCTCACTATCCGTCTGGTTTTCCATTCTCTTTTTTCTCCTCTCTTGTAGTTTGTTTTCTTTTCTCATTCCCTTTCTTTTCTTTACCTTCAAGTGCTGCTTCTCTCTGGTTGTTCCTTCACTAATACGTGTCTCAGTCCCCTTGTAACTTAGTAGCTTGTATCTCAATAGTAGTAGTAACCTGCAACTTAATATCACTCAGCCTCCACTTCTCTTCGTAACAGTTCAACCCAATCTCCTTCTTTTGCTTTCTTTTTTTACACTTGTACTTTTTTACACTCCTTTTTTCCTTTATTATGTAGTAGCTCAATGTTATATTCTGTCAAACAACACCAAAATAGCGAGTCCGTGTCTCTCTTTCCTTTTTCCTATCTCTTCTTTCCTCCTTACCCGGGTTTCTTTTCGCATCCCGCTGAGTCTCCACCTCAGAGTCTGCTTTCACTTTCACTGTTGAAAACAGCTGTTTCTTTGGAAACTCTTCCACATGTAAGTTAAGGAAGTTACTTATTTATCTTCAAAGATAATTTTAAGAAAAGTGGTGGCGACAGCGTTGCTGCAAAGCAGCTGCTCTCTGGGAGGGAGCGGCTACCGCCCTTCTCAGCCCCTTCGCGGTCTGGTTGTTACTCCCAATCCGGTTGTTACACTGAAATTCGGGTTCACTGGAGTTGGAATTCGGGCTGTGTAGCTCCTCCGACCGTCTTTGCCTCTGACGGTGTCTGCCCCCCGAGAATTCCCATTTAATGGGGGTTCTTTCCCCAAACTGAGCAAGAGGGCTCCGCGAGCTCCGTGTTAGCCCTCCTCTTCAGTCGCCCTTGCCACCGGAAGTCCCTGGATGTCTCATTTTAAGAAGGATATAGACAAGTAGGAGCAGGTTCAGAGAAGGGCAACAAGGGAACTAAGAGATATGGAGAATGAAACATGAGGAAAGGCTGAAGGAGCTGGACATGTTCAACTTGGTGAAGAGAAGGCTGAGGGGTGACATGATTGCAGTCTTTAAATACCTCAAGGGCTGTGGCAGAGAGAAGAGGGCAGGCCTGTTCTCTGCTGCCTCAGAGGGTAGAACCAGATCTAATGGTTTGAAGTTATAGGAGAGTAGATTTTGATTGAACATAGAAGGAACTTCATGACAATGAGAGCAGTTCAGTAGTGGAGCTGATTGCCTAGAAGAGGTGGTGGGGTCTCTTCCTCTGGATGTTTTCAAAAAGAGGCTGGACAGCTACCTGCAGGGGATAACTTTAGCTGGAGATCCTGCATTGAGCAAGGGGTTGGATTTGATGACCCATGAGACCCTTCCAACTCTATGATTCTACGAAATGATCCTGACTTAGGTATTTTATCATGTACCTTACCTAGCTGCCCTTCCAAGCCTTAGAGCCTTACCACACTCCAAAGAGAAGCGGCAAAGCAACAAGAATGTTCCGTTTTTCCTCCTGCCGTATCACAATGGTGTCAGTGTTCTTTTGTTCAGGTCCCAAAGGGGACCAAGGTAAAACTGCATCTTTTTCTAACCAGAACAATCAATTTGCAAAAAGATGTGGTTTTACCTTGGTCCGCACAGGACCAGAGCAAAAGAATGCTGGAAGAATGCCAACGGCATGTGGTAAGACAGCAGGAAAGATGGAACGTTCCTGCTGCTTTGCTGCTTTTCTTCAAAATGCGTGAGGCTCTTAGTCTTCTCCTTTCTTGACTAGATTAATGATTGAGTCAGAGTATAAAATATCTTCTATTTTGATATCTTTGTTACCCACTATAATATTATGCAAATTATCCATGGTTATTACTTTTGGTTACTTAGTGCTCAGCTGTAACCCTGCTTTTGCACCTTCTTAACTTTCATCAATACCCGTACCAAGTCTTTGTTATTTTCTGCCAGTAATATGGTGAAAATAGGGTGTGCCATTTTCACAAAAACATACTTTCCCCATTGGAACTTAGCATAGGAATTAGAGGAAGTTACTTGCACCTCTGTTATCTTTAGATATAACACTCTCCTCACAGATTATCTGCTTTTTCTGCCTGTAGCATAACAGACTTTTTCAGTATTGTAAATCAAGGGAGTATCTCTAAGGTTCTTTGCCCATCTCCCCTAAGTAATTACCACAGGAATGGGCAATGTACCTCATATCAAGTGCAAATTAAGACCCGGAAAAGTCGTTCTAAAGCTCTGGCACTCCTGAGGCTTTGGGCTAGAACTTCTTGAGTCCTTGGCCTTCGACTGCTGGCTGGAGCTTCTGGGAGTTGAAGTAATGGGAAATGGTGACTTCTATGTCAGTAGGGTGGTGAATTTGCCATGGGGTCAAGTCCAAACTTTAAAGGAGATAATCAAGTTGCCAGACTATTTGGGGGATAGTGTTCAGAACCTTGGGCAGATTCATTTAAGTATGGGCTAAAACTCAGGGTAGATTTACTGCCCCACTAACATGAGTTGAACTGAGTTCACAACTGAGTTGAAGTCCAAAACATGTGAAGGCCTAGTGCCTAAGAACCAAACATTGTACATGTTTTAGTTCATGTCTGTTAACTGCTGGGGGGCCATGAAAAGCTATTTTTCAGATAATTGCCCACTATGTTGTACAGCAACGTGCTCCAACCTGGTGCCCTCCAGATGCAATGGCCCTTTGGCAGGGAAGCTGGGCAACTGGAGCAACTTGTGTGGGTGACTCATTCTGGCAAAGTGTATTTGCATGCATTTGTCCACAGCAGTTTCTCTTGAATCATCACATTCTTGCAAAATTCAAATATTATCCAGGGAGTGGGGTGGGGAAACATATTCAGTGTTCCTGAATACTGGAAATGGTCTCACAACCTTCATGGCACTTCTTGTATTGCTAGTTTGGCTACTAGAACACCTAGTGCAGGGGTGGGCATGTTCTGGGGTTTTGGGGGTGGCATTTTTGGCTCCCTTGAAATCCCAAAAAGCTGTACTGCACTGCTGCAGCCACATTTTGAGAGACTGGAAGGGACATTCCTTCACTCCCAGTCACTTTCAGGGGGAGTCTGGGGCCTTTTTCTTTTTTTGAACTGATCCCACCATGAAAAATATCCCAAGGGAGTCTGGTTTTTGGACCAAAATCCTTTATTTACATCCAAAATAAGAGATGAGGGAGGGGTGCCTGGTGTGGTCAGGAGGTACCAAGGGCTCCTGTGGGCCATGTAGTATCCATGGGTTAAAGGATTCCCATCCCTGAATTAATAAATTCTTACTGCTTCCTCTTCCGGTTCATTTATATTTTCCTCACCAGTCTCCTAAAAAGATTGTTGCTACATGGGTGCAACTTTCCTTTGGGAACAGTCTTTCCTTGCCCTGCCTTGAAGCTTAAAGTGGTCTGTCTTCAGAACAAATGTGCTTGGGAGATAAGACGGAGACTCAGTACTTTTCCATGGTAAAAGAGGGAAGAATAGAGAGGTGTAGCATTCTGCAGGACCTGATATTCCAAGTTACAATCTCAACAACTGCCTTTGCCCTCATTAAATCAATTGCTAAAGTTGCTGAGCCTTGTACAGGTAACATATCCCAGAGGAGAGGTCTTTGATTACCTTCCTGGACTATATGTCTTCTCACTTTATGCTCTCCTAAATTTAAACAAACTGGGGAGAGACTGAGAGGGAGAGAGAGAGAGAGCACTCCCAGCCAAAAGCTTGCTTGCCCAGCAATTACAATGAAATTGAGAAGAGTCCCATAGCCATGGTTCACTCTTCTATTGTTTACCAGGAAGCAAGCCAGTCTCCCACTGGAACTAGCAGAAGGGTCAACCTGAATCTACCTCCTCCTGCTCTTCCCAGAGCAATGGATACAGATACCCAGGCATAATAAAGGCCATACATCCTTATGTGCTACATCTGGTGTGGCTGCTGTTAAAGGCATCTCTGGTTAGCTCACAGAGTGGGGGGGAGAAGGGCTGGAGGCGACATGCATTTCAAGCCATTTCCTGCACTGACAGCTCAACCTTGTTTCCTTCACACTCTCCCTCTAAAATTTTCTTCCCACCCTCTCCATGTTTGAGAGATTTACGACTTTTCCACTGCAGGCTCCAGCTTGTCCTCCTTCCTCATCCTGGTGTAATTTGTGTCAGCTTGGTGCTTGCTGCCTCTGAGGTTTCACTTCCATATTTTAATTTAGGAACAAAACATGCAGGGAAATGGCATATGTTCAAAGAATCAGGCATCTTTGAAATGGTGGAACAATGAGAGACAGCAAGGTGGCAGTTCAATATGGAGAAGACCTCAGTATGCTTTTAAAAATCTATGGCTCTTCAAAAATGCCTGGCTTTTCAAAACATATGGTAGTTTCTCTGCACATGTATGCATTATGAATTTCAGGTTGGTCATCAAACATCAGAAATAAATCTGTATAGGAATGTCCAGGTGGTTTGGCCCTGTAGCCTAAGTCTAATGTAAATAAGCAAGGGGATCTTGGACTTTATTAAACCGCACTGTTATAGTGCTATTATTCCACTTTAACTGCTATGGCTGCCTCCTGTGGAATTCTGGGGTTTGTAGTTTAGTGAGGCTTAAGAGCTCTCTGGCTGAGAGTTGTAAATGCCCCTGCCTAAACTGCAAATCCCACGATTCCGCAGGAGCCAGCAATAGCAGTTAAAGTGGAATAATAGCGCTACAACAGTGTATTGCAGTGGTTCTCAACCTGTGGGTCCCCAGATGTTGTTGGACTACAGTTCCCAGGAGCCCTCTGAGGTCTCACCTTGACAGCCAGGTGGTCCTCCCAGTCATTAGTGAGGCTGTGAGTTCAATCCTGCAGCCTCACTAATGACTGGGAGGACCACCTGGCTGTTAAGGTGAGAACTCAGAGGGCTCCTGGGAACTGTAGTCCAACAACATCTGGGGACCCACAGGTTGAGAACCACTGGTGTAGTGTGATACAAGATCCCCTTGCTTACTGATATTCCAGACTAACATGGCTATGGGATGAACTGTCTGATAGCGTCCCTGTCTCGCCACCCCCCCCAACCAACCCACTCCCGTCCCTGTTCCATTAATTTTTTTCCCCCCAGAAACCTACCTTGTTACCCAAAATGCTCCTTGGAAAATTCCAACAAAATATCGAGTTTCTAATATGTTGGGGAAATTAGCAGCAACTTGACTTTAGCTATGCGAAAGGGGGTAACAACGAAATCTTGCAAACCTTTGTCTACCGGTACTAGTCTGGATGGAATACACACACTTGTACAATCAAGTATGGTTTTTATTAAAGAGTTCAAAAATAACACCAGACACACACACATTCACCCAGAAAAAGCATTCACACAAGACTATAGGAAAAGCAGTAGGAAAACCTTGGATAGAGAGTAGCAAGAGGATTTGTTGGGGTGATACAACCTATGCTGTGGTCAATCCGGCAGAGTGGATGGAGGAACCTGGGGTGGCTAACACAGAGTAACAGGGTCTCCCCTATAACTGACTCTGTGCACTGGGAATATTTTTGGGGGGTCATTTATACCTCCAAATACACCTGAGGGGAGTGGTGTTCCATGGGTTGAAACAATAGATTCCATGGGCCTTCATGGATTGCACAATGAGTTTCCTGGTCTTGACAAAAGGTGTAGAAAATGCTAAATGTGTTTCTTAATGTCCAGTGACTGGATTTTAACAGCTTGAGCAAGGGTCTTAAGGTTTGGGATTAAGAAAAGGAAGTTTCAAAATCAGCAGATACAAGCGTTTCATTTCATCCATTGTCTCCCTTTTCCTAGGAAATGTGTCTTTTTTGGCTTTTAGCCTTAGGCGCAAAGCATGGCATTCAGCTGTCCTCTTCTCTGAGACCATTGTGCCTTTTCCCTTGTGGAGGGTCACATTGATGAACCAAATTAATACACAATTTCTGAAGTCTCTAGAAATGAGGTGTAAGTCTCTGGAAGTGGGGTGTAAGCCATACTTAACAACCTTATGGTGGTGTAAGAACTTCTCCCCTTCGCCTTGGCTCTCTGGGAGTGAATGCAGTTGTCATAAAGCTGCATTCACGTTCCGTAAAGCAAATCCCGCCCATTCTCACAAGAGAACGGTCAACGCGGGAAAATTCAAAATCAAAGTAAAAATACAAGTTACAAAACCAAAACCAAAGTGACATGGGGGGGCACCACTTACCTCCATCTCCTGATCACTCCTGGAAGTGTCCAGCAGGGACCTCCCACTGTGGCTTGTGTAGCGCCAGCATAACGGGGCACCTCTTCACAAGCCCATTATTCTGGTATAGAAATGGAATGGGCAATCTATTGATGGATTAATCTGTCAATAGAAAAGGACGCAGATGGAACGGAGGGGGCACAGGAGCATAACTAGACAGGGATGACATCATCTGAAAAGAGAGCCCTTTGGCACTCTCCTGTCATCCCTGTAGTGCATTTAAAATGTCATCTGATAATCTCCTATGTCTTTGAATGCTAATGTAAGTACTATTCGAGAGAAATGGTGTGCTAGTGGAGTTCTGTTTACTTTTCCAGTTATACAAGTAGTGGCACACTTGTTGTGATCCCTAGGCCTGCTACCTATCAGCAATTGGTTGTGGAGCTCTTTGTGCAACCAGTTGTACAACTGATTCTGCAACTTCTTGTACAACCAGTTGTACAGCTGGAAACTACACTGGATTTCCCCTTTGTATATATTAGAGGACTAAGTGTCCACAACCACAAAATTATTACAGAATGACACTATTGGATAGAGACTTTTGAGTTCTGCTTCTAGTATACAACTTCTAACCTTTCTCCTTTAGCGGCTGGGAAACAACGTGGTGGCTCTTGCCTACTACTTTTTGCTACTCAAGTGTGTGGTCTGACTCACAAGAACCACTTATGAGGGAACCCCTATGCAGGTTGACCCTGCAGTTCTAATCCTTGGGCTACTGTCAGTCACCTCACTTTATACCGTTAGACCCTTCTGGCTCTGGTACTGGGGCCTGAAGCAGGGCCGGTTTAACCTGTCTGCCAAATCAGCATTGGCAGGGGGCCCCGAGGTCAAGAGGGGGCCCCGAGGTCAAGAGAGGGCCCCGTGTTGGCCTCCTTAATCTGACGAAGGAACAGCCAGGAGACAGCCGGGAGGAGCCCCCTCTTACCCTCCTCCTCCAAAAACCTCCTGCTGGCTTTTTTAAAAAAACAAACAAAACAGCCTCTCCAAAACTAAAAGAGAAAGAGAAAGGAAAAGAGAAAGAAACAGCAGCCCTCCGTGGCAGAAGCTGGAGGGAGAGGCACATCGGAGAGGGTGAGTGTGTGTGTGAGAGAGAGAGAGACAGGGAATTTGAGAGTTGTCTCCCTCAGAAAGGGCTTCTTTCTTTCTTTCTTTCTTTCTTTCTTTCTTTCCCATGTGCCTTCAAGTCATATGGGGGCCCCAAAGTAAAGCATTGCAGGGCCCCCCAAAATTCCTTAAACCGGCCCTGCCCTGAAGGTGACCACTATACTGGAAGCATGGATGTGTTGGTCATTGGGTTCAATATGGTAGAGTGTGACTGTGCTTCCTTGTTAATTATTAAATAAAACATTCAGACAGAGATGTATAAAAACAGTAAGATTTATTGTATGAGAAATAAAACAAACATTTACCCTTATGCTATATCCTTACACAGTATACTGTTAACACTTCACTTTCAAAGAAAGAAAGTAACATTTCTCCCCCAGCTCTTTACCTACTCTCAGCTCCCTAAAACCCTATTCAGATCTTTAGATTTTCCTTGTTTTTTTTCCGGGCTGTGAGGTGTGTTCTAGAAGAGTTTATTTCTGACGTTTCGCCTTCAACTTCACCTATTCAGATCTCTTCAATTCCCCTCTTCCTAATTTGGCCCTATCCTTACTTCTATTCCTATCTGGCTGTATCCCCATTTCTAATTGGCCCTATGTGACTGTTTAACAGACAAACCTTCATAGCTCCTGCATCCCATGAGCTGTGATTCGCTAATTGTACTCAGGGTTGCCTAGCTCCTCTTCCCACCACTATTTCCCTGGTAAAGTTAGTCCACATGTCTTTGGTTTGAAGCAGAGCAACCTTCCACATCTGTATTGGAGTTGCATGGACACAGATGCAGGACTTGGTTTAAATGTATATGTTCTATTTCAGTTTTCATCAGGGAAGTCACTTCTATGAAAGCATATCAGTGAATCAATCATATCCTATTGCAATCATTCCAGTACTTTTTTGAGTTAAGTCTATTGTTCCTTATCCATTAATGATGGAGAATAAAGCAGCACAGCTTTCTTGTTGTGCCTTGTGGCTAGTTGGCTCCATTAGTAAGGTTGCACTGGTGATATTTAGTTGGATTTATATGGTTTAGTTTGCTAAACACATAAGTAAACAAATATTTTCTGAGGATGATGTTTAGTGCTATGCCACATTTTTGTAAGGGTAATTTATTTATTTTTCTGCCCAAAGTTGCTCTTTGAGAGTATGTGGAAATGTTCATGAAAATCTATGCCTCCCTTTCTTTCATGCCTCTTGGAAGCCGACGTGATCCTTTTTGCAGCAGTAGTGATTTTCCCTCTAAAGATTTCTTTGCTGAATGTTCCCTGCCAACCAGGGATCATGTACTGAATTCAATAATGTCCAGTCAGTTCTGGTTATGTGATGACACCACTAAGGGCAAGAAGGACTATGTTGTTCAACCAACGCAGCTGAGACTCCCTGCTGTCCCGTGTTGCATTGACTGTTTCATTGCCAGTTGAGTGACTTAGCAAGACATGTCTCAATCCAGCTGTAGCTGAGTGTTGTTATTACACATGACTAGATGGTGCAGAGTATGACCATCTTCATGGGCATCCATTTGAAAGTTCTGCACCGCAGATGGCTATTGATCTTAATATTGATCCCAATCCTCATGGTGCCACAACCAGTTATCAAAGAACATCTGGACTATTGTCAGGGATTGCCAGCCCAGTGGTTTAAACAATGGACAGTGACAGCTGGTGGCTCTTGTATCAATGAGGCAAATGAATCAACTCTGGGTTTTAGTCTGAACTTTAATAGAGCTACCTAAGGCACTGGACCTATTTTGGTTCCTCACTTTGGATAGTTCTTTTAAAGTACAAACTAAAACCAAGAGCACATTCATCTCCCCACTGGAAAGCACGAAGTATGTGCTACTTGAAACTGGATCAAAGGACTGGTGTCAGGTGAGCCCTGGGCACTAGGTTCAAAACCCATCTCTTGATTCCAATCCATGACCTGGATAGGAACCCTCTTTTGCCCTATTTGTTCCCCAAAGAACTCCTGTCAGCTGCCTGGTTATCTGTCCCACTGGCTCATCACCTGTGCTTTGGTAATTGGTAGATCATAGTAGACTAGTATATTTGTGTTGCTTTACAGTACTCAGCTAATTCTTTTTTTTTTTTCATTTTCCAATGAAGCTCTGACAGTGAGATTCATCACCAAGCGATTCATTGGTGATTATGACCCTACTCTAGGTGAGTTTAGTTCCTTGCTTATTTGTTCCTTGTTTGTAATTTGAGTGAGAGAGGTATCCAGTGCCAAGAGCAATTGCTGTTTAGCTCTCATTTGCAAAATGTAACTCAGTGGTAAAGCACATGCTTTGCCTCAAAAGGTCCCAGGTTCAATTCCCAGCATTTCTAGGTAGGGCTGGGAAAAATTTTGGTCTCACATCCTGATGAACAGCTGCCAATCAGTACAGAAACTGAGCCAGATGGACTAATGGTCTGGCTTTTTATAAGGTAGCTCCCTATGTTTCTAATTAGTGATGGAGCAGATGGGTATGGTGGTAGAAGGGTGACTAATTAATACTACATTCAAATGTAAAACACAAATCCATTTGTGGGTAAAAACCAATGGCAAAGACAGGTTGATGAGGGTGATGGTTATAGCTAGTTTCTGTACTAAAAAGTTTCTGTACTTTTTCTGTACTAAAAAGATCCAGACTGGTACACATATGCAGTTATAAAGCTATATAGTATATTCAGAGCTTGGGAAAATTACTTTTTTGAATTATATGACCCAAATCTTTCAGCCAGCATACCCACTGGCCATGGTGACTAGGGAATTCTCTGAGTTGCAATCCTCAAAGCAACTCACTGAGTGTAATGGGTAGCCAGGCAAATTTTAATTAGGAGACCATTCCAGCATCATGGCACCAGTACAGAAAAGACCCTGTACATCATGGTAATTTTCTGAATTTCCCCAAATGATCAATTTATCAGCTCAACAATTGCTTCCAACTCAAATCAAATAGTAATGATAAGATACTGGCCTGAGTCACTTTGTAATTTGGCAAAGGAAACCTAACAGTTGTCTCCCTGTTTTATGGCCATCTTGTCTCCTTTACCAAGATCATATACCTATTTTAGAAAGCATATTGGACCAATCCAGCTGAATTTCAGCTAGTCTGAGTTTTGGTTCATTGAATATAATTTTAAAGTAATGCACCCTCTGAAAATCCAGGCCCTCACATTGATCTGCAGTGTCTAGTTTATTTATTGAATTAGTATATTGACTGTTCCAAACAATTACAGATATTAAAACAATAAAATTATAACTACAGAGATACCATTACAGTAAAACCAAATTACTGACACTTGTTTTACCTTCCCCAAATTCCCTTCCCCAGATACAACTGAAATTTTGCAATGGTGTAAAGTAGCACCTCTCAAAGACAGTATAGACAAAAAGGACAGTTCAGAAGACCATCAATAAATTCAGAAACAAGTTTTTAAAAGAAGGATGAAAACCAAGCACCCACCAACACTTTTCTAATGCTGTTCCCTCTTCAATAGTATGTGTTCTGCAGTGCCTTCCTAACCTTCTGTTCTCTAGTTATTTCTTACATTCACATCATTATGTTCATATTTTCATTTAGCAAAAGATTTCACACAGACATGGAGTCCATTTGGGAGTAACTGATGGGAAATTAGTGTAATAATCATTATGCACTAATTTTTCTCTCCTCTTAGCTTTTGCGTGCATGTGTGTATAATGTTTATAGAGTTGTTTCCCACAAAAATGATAGCTATTTTTCCACAGAAATTCTTTAGGATGGGTAAAGAGATGATAGTCTGCATCTGTTAAGTCTGGACATATTTTCAGAAGGGCAAGGAAGCCTGCCTTAGAGAGGGCAGGAGGTCAGTAACTTTGAAAAGAGAAATGGTGCAATTTCTAAAGTGGCAGGCTTAGAAGATGCAAGATGGTGGAGCAACTCATTTTTTCATTAAAATATTTGTATCTCCCCTGCCCCCATATCTTGGGGTCTCAGGGCAGCATACACATGAAATCAATTTAACAGTTAAAACAATGTAAAACTTAAACTAGAAGGCTAGTTTAGAATATTGGAGTCTATCTGCAGATACCACAATAGAAAAACCTCCACTTGGAGTGATATTCCTTGAGGTTGTTCTGATAGGTTTATCTACTGTTTGGATAAAGGCATGGCTGGTCGTACTCTAGGGAGAATGAGGTAGCTGCCTCAGGCAGCAGATATTTTATATCAAGGAAGACCAGCATTTTATTAGTTATTTAATTTATTGTGGCTATATTTCTCCTTCCAGTTATTGGGAGAGGCATTTGTGAGATTTTTTTTCTCAGGTGTCAAAATACCTTGCCTGCCTTGAGGTGCTATTAACCTTGGTTTGGTGGAAGGGGTGCTGTTTGCTGCTCTTCCTCAGTTAATACAATGTATTTGATCAACCCTGGAGGAAGGTACAGAAGTAAAATGATGTGCATTATGAACCTCAAACTGTACTAAGCTGAACTAAGGCTGCCAGATTGAAAACTAATGGTTGTGTAGAAGAGATGAGAGTCAGCATGGTAGTGGTTTGAGGGCTGGGCTAGGACTGTGGAGACCAGAGTCCGGATCTCTGCTCGACCACGAAAACCTACCTTAGGCAAGTCACACTCTCTCAGAGGAAGGCAATGTCAACCCCCCTCTGAACAAATCTTGCCAAGAAAACCCTATTTTTGGATTGCCATAAGTCAGAAACAACTCGAATTCACACAAGAAGAGGGAATTTCATCAGGTGTTACTTGTGACACAGCCAGGCAACAAGCAACACCTGCTGAAATCCCATCTTGTACACAACCATTCATGGTATAGGAGCTGTCTCCAATTTTTACTCTGGCAATCTTACACTGAACACCCCTGGTCTTGTTTGATTTTGGAAGCTAGGCCAGGTCAGGCCTGCTTAGTACTTGGATGGGAGACTGGGGATATGAGGGCTGAGAAAGAATCATGCCTGAAACCCTGGAGAACTGCTGCCAGTTGGAGTTGACAATACTGGCCTAGATCATGGGTGGGAATCATGCAGCCCTCCAGATGTCTTTGGATCCCAGTAGCCATAACCAGCATAGGGAATGGTGAAAAATGCTAGCAGTTGCAGTCCATATACATCAGTAGGGCCACAGGATTCCCACCCATGCACTAGATGGACCAGTGGGCCTTGTTCATTATAAGGCAGTTTCCCATGTACTCCAGCATTCATGGATAGTTAAACTATCTACTTTTTGTTCATTTTTCTACCAAGTTTTCCCTGCCTCACAACTGAGCAGTAACTTGATATGACTCTTTTGCCATCTCAGCACTTCCAGTTCTTGGGCTGCCACCCTGTATACACTTCCCTGGGATAAAGCCCTACTGAACCCAGTGGGACATATTTTCCAAATCAACACACCTAGGATTGTGCTGCATGTTACAGAATTAACCGTGTATAATTAACAGAATAATGACTGTTCTGTAAGATTCTGAGGGGAGCTGTGGGTGGGAACTTTGGATTGAATAAGAGAGAGGACACAAAAATCACTTCTGCCTCCTTGCTCTTTTTAATCTTTTATTTTTTGACAGGGAGGAATAGTTGTGAGGGAAATAATACCAGCCAAAGGCAAGCAACAAGACTAGACAATATATGGCAGTTCCTTTCCTTTAATCTGCACTGTGCATACATATGTGGGCTCCATTATCATCTCCTAGATCTTGAGTAAAAGAGGAATGCCCTTGAGGTCAAGATGTGTTAATAAGGCTTGTTGGAGCCTGGTCATTTCAGATTTGGAGGGTGTGTGGGAGCTGGAAAAGAGAACAGAACGTTTGGCAGGAAAGATGTTGTTGTCATGGCTGTTTGTGCCATGCACAGCTGCCCTTCAGGGCATCTTTAGTAGATGGGCTTGCTTCTTTTCTCAGGCTGAATTTTGACAGGGCCTCACTGCAATGAACAATGGCCTGATTTTTCATTTTAAGTTTCATCAGGCAGAGCTCAGAATTGCTGGATGCTGAGGTTTCAGCTGGCACAGCAAGTAGAAGGAAAAACTGTATTGAATTAATAAAGAGCCCACAATAATGGGCTGTATGTACATCTGCAGTTACAGCCACCATTGCAGGTGAGGGCGAGAGGAAGGTCTGTAAATTGGCAAACATCACTCCAACTGTCTGCACCTCACACTTCTGCCTGTCTTCTTCATCTTCTCTCTCCTCTCCTCCTCTACTTACCATTTCTTCTTCTGTCTTAACACTTTTTGTTTCCCCTTTCTCCTGCAACCTAGGGTTAGATACATGGGTTATTTTCTTACTTACCCTTGTATCCCAGTAATAGATGACTTTGATGTCTATCACTGCCAGCAGATTCCTCTTTCAGCCTTTGGTTTTCAAACCCAGTCCTTTCTGTACACTCCGTGTGCATCTCTTTCACCTCTACCATCATTACTCTCCCACTTGGCTTATTTTGGCTTCTGCACCATAACCCTTCTTGCGCTCCAGAAGGCAGAGCTATTACTGCCCCAGAACAAGGGAAGCAAAATGGAAGCCGGTGGCAAATAAGAAGCCAGAAGCAAAATGGAAGCCCAAGCCAGATCCATATTGTCTTCTAACCTACTCTAGGCAGGTTCTTTCTGCTAGTACCACCGTTGCCCCACACTGAACAACAACATTCTCCTTTTGTAGAATCATTTTATCTTGAGAAACTGGATTTATGAGACCATAAAACCTTAGTAAAACTGTGGGGGACTTGTAATCCCACAGTGACATTTTTCTGTAAATCACCAGTTTGAGTGTATAGATCAGGAGTGGGGAAAGTGCAGCCTGTGGGCTGCGTGCAAGCCCTTGGAACCCCAAAACCACCCAAAGTCCCACCCAACCATCCATTAGGTTATTTTTCTGGCCTACATTAGTGTCAGACTGTTTTATTTGCTTGGATTTTTACTATTTGAGGAGTTCAGATTTCACGCTGCTTATTTAATGGTATTCCAGTGCTTTGTTTTTAAGTGATTTTCATGTTCTTCTATGCTGCCCTGAGAGTTACTGGAATGAAGAATAATATTAAAAATGAATCATCATCATCATCATCATCATCCCAGCTTCCTAAAACTTTTCAGAGGAGAAATCTGTGTAGGAGTATTGTCTTATTGGGATATATGTATTTGCATGCAGGCAGAGCCAGAGGTACAGAAGAAAAGAAGCCATTTTGTCCAGCATGCTTCTAGTTTGTATCATTAATTTTGCTTTCTGCAGATATCAAGAAATTTCTCATACTTCTTTCTGTGTTCCACAGAGATGATTTACAGGCACACGGCTGTCATTGATGGTGAGATGGTACATTTTGAAATCCTTGACACAGCTGGACAGGTATGGTTCTGATTATCCCACCTATAGAGTGAGAGTGAGTGAGCATGAGAAAGAAAGCAGAAAATGGTGGTAACTAGTGAGATCAAGGAATTGCAGCAGGTCTTCCAAGAAGAAAGGCTGTGCCATTTGGGTTTTTTTAAAACTAGACAGGAGGCATGAGGGACATGACAGAAAGCTATAAAATTACACATGGAGTAAAGAAGTTTCTCTGGAATAATATTTAGAACCCAGGGACATTCAGTTAAGCAGATTGGTAGGGATTCAGGACAGATAACACATCTATTTCTTCTTCTATTCTTCTATTTGGTGAAATTTTCTACTGGCAAACAGGATTATGGGGCTAAATCCAGCATGACACACTTCCACATCACAGAACTTCCTACCCTTTCCCTTCCTCCTGCAGCCCTCACAGATGCCTGAAAACTGGCTCCAGAGGTTTTCCCTGCTCCAGGGATGTTTTTAGGGATGGTAAGAGGGCTGCCATGGAATGGGTAGATCATTATAGAATCAGAGAGGGACCTCAAGGACCATCTCGCTGAACCCTCTGCCATGCAGGAATACAGAACTAAAGCACTCCTGAGAGATGGTCATCAAACAGCTGCTTAAAAACTTCCAGAGAAGGCTTCCGGTTTCCGTTGGGCAAGGCGATGGACGTTTGAGGAGGGAGCTGTGTCTCAAACAACCTTCTGGAGTGGCGTTTTTTCTCCTCTGGCTATCGGAGAGACCTCTCTTTGGGAGAAGAGGGGTAAAGGAGGGACTCATAGTGGCTGCTGTGTCTGACTTCAGCGTCTTGGAGCGGAGGTTCCAAGTCGCGAGAGTCAGCGGGCGAAGAGTCTACCTGCGTCACCCCAGAACTCTCCGACGGTAGTGAAGGAGGGGCAAGCTACTGCCTGAATGGCAAGAGACTTTATTATAGAAATAAAAAAGAAGAAAAGGGTTCTTCCCTGCAAGAAGAGAAGAACCAGAGGGGATTTCGGAATTGACAACGCTGGTGCAGTACTTTAGCGCTCTACCACTTTGTTGTACGAGGGAAGGACGAGGAGAGCTTGGAGTAAGCGGTGTCAATTCACCAATTAGAGGTTGCCTTCCTCTTTCGTATTTTTCTCTTTTCCTTTTTGGGAGACTACATTTTTTTTTCTTTTTTTCTTGCAAAGATTGCACTCCCCATATAGCGTTGGGTGGTTGTGGTTTGGACAGAACAGAAAGGTGCAAGGCGACGTTGCTGTTTCTTCGTGAGGGCTTTTTTTCTTTTTCTTCTTTTTGGAAGCCCTCGCGCCTCTTACTAGCTGACATTATTTGTTCGCTGCTTTGCGGCTCCTCTGCGGCTTCTGGAGAGAAGGTGAGCGTTTGGAAGGAGGAGCTGCACCTACCCCGTTACTCTACATAACCACATAACTATAAGATTAGATAGCGCGGTGAATTCCTAAGTGAGGAGCTGAGAGAATTGTGGATTGAGAACGGAGTGGGGGAATGGGAACTGTGAGTTGCGAACTGTGAACCATGAATTGAGGTCTAAGAATAGAATTGAGAACTGTGAGTTTTGAGTTGTGAATTGTCAAACGAACTGTGAACTGTGGAATCTGAGGAAGAACTTTTTTTTGAGTAACACGGGGGATATAACAGATGAGCCCAGATTTGTGAATTGCGAACTGGAACTGGAGAACAAAGAACAGACTTGGGGACGATGAACGGTGGGCTGTGAGTTATGGAACATAAGAAATATAAGGAAGTATAAGAAAACTGAGATTGGGAATATAAATTTGGTATATTTGAGAATATAATTTTATATTACTAAATTTCTGACTCAGAGGTTTGATAACTTACCCTTTGTGTATCTACTTTGTAACCTTAGTGTAATTATCTGTGACTGGTAGAAGGGCTCAAGTGAGAAAGTTTACTACTGAAGTTTGGAGTGCGAAGATATATATAAACAAAGGGGAGGATATATATTAGCAAAAAGATACTTACTAACAAGGGGAAGGAAAGAAAGAAGGTGGGAGTGGAAAGGAAAGAGGGAGAGGTAATATTGAACATACATAGATAACAGAAGGGGAAATTATAAGAGAGTAAGGAATAAAGAAGGAACCAAAATTACAGAATACAGAATACAATTTTTGGTATTTGAGAGTTAGAGCTTCTGAAATAAATATTTGGGATCTGGGAAGGAAAATATAGGTGCCTATGTATATATGTATATATGTGTGTATGTGTATGCGCATATATACATATAAATAATTTCAGGATAGAAGGCGCAAAATAAGAAAGCAATTAATATATAAGGTATCATTTAATCTATCCTCAAATTAAAGAGTGGAAATGGCCTCAGGAACTAGAAAAGGAGCAACGCAAACGCAGGTCATTACTAGAAGAGGCTCAATAGAAGCAATGAAAGTATCTGAATTACACTCCCTGATAGTTGAAGATCTGAAAACTGAATTAAAAAATTTCAAACAGGAGATAAGGGCGGAACTTAAAGAATTGAGGAAAGAGATAAAAATGGACAATAAAAAAGAAACAGAAATACTGGGGGAAAAGATAGATAAGATTCATAAAGAGATAGAAGAAATTAAAGGGGAAATTAACACATTAAAAGAGACAACAAATAAGACAGATATGACGGTAAAAAAATTAGAAAGTAAACAACAAGAAGAAGAGCTTCAAATTTTGAATCAAGAATTAAGATATAGGGAGAAGTGTGTTAAGTTAAGAGGAATCTCTGAAAGAACAAATGAAGATTTAATGGAGAGGTTAACGACACCACTGGCTAAGTTCATCGGCTATACGAAAGAAAAACTTGAGGCAGACCTTGATAAATTATTCAGAATTAACTCAACAATAGCAAGAGATAAGAAACTTCCCAGAGACATTGTTATTGTGTTTACCAAAACAAGGACAAGAGACATGGTAATACAGCAAAGCTACAAAAACAAATTAATAATAGATGGAGATGAAATTAAGATTTTTAAGGACATTCCATCTAACATATTGAAGAAGCGTCAAAATTACAAGTCTATCACTCAAATATTAACGAGAAAGAGCATTAATTATAAGTGGGAACGAACTGAGGGCATCTCATTTACTTACAAACAAAAACGATACAGAATCAACACATTAACAAAAGCTAAAGATTTCTGTAGGAAAGTTGAAAAAGAGCATGAGAAAGAAAAGGTGAAAAAGAAACAGCTAGAAGAAAAGGAAACAGAATCAGAAATAGAGGAACGAACACAAGAAGGGAACTTAAGAGAACGAGAAAGTGAGCAAGAAGAAGAAGAAGAAGAAGAACTACCTGAAAAGGAGGTAGGAGCAGATACTAGTGTAGAGGAAGAGGAATCAGAGGAAGCTAAACAAAAAGAGAAGTACAACACCTCAGAAGAAGATGACCATTAAAGTAACAACATGGAACATAAAAGGTCTTAACTCCGAATATAAAAGACGACAGATAATGCATCATTTAGAAAGATTGAAATCAGACATAGTCTGCATACAGGAAACTAAAATTAAAAATGAAGACATCAGATTTTTAAGAAACCCAAAACTAGGAAATCTTTTTTACTCAGCAATGAGCAACAAAAAGAAGAGAGGAATTGCTCTATATGTGAACAGCAGATATACATCTAAAGAATTGTTTAAAGACGAAGACTGACGAGTGGTTGGAATAGAAGTAACATTCCAGGAAAGAAAGTTAGTTGTAGTGGGAATCTACGCACCAAACAATAGACAAAAAACTTTCTTTGAAGAACTCCATAAAAGGGTAGAAAGATATGACAAGGAGAATATTATAATCATAGGAGACTTTAACGGGGTGATGGACCCCAAGATGGATAGAACTACAAAGAAAGAATCAAGATTTCAAGGGAAACTTCCAGAGAGCTTCTTTGAGATGAAAACCCAATTGAACTTGGAGGATGTTTGGACAATCAAGCAAGGAAAGGAAAAAGGATTTACCTTTTACTCTGATAGATTTAAGACCATGTCTAGAATTGATCTGATTTTAGCCTCAAGAAACATGCTACCAGCTATTTTGAAGATGGAAATATTGACAAAAACAATATCAGATCATAATCCAATTCAGATCTCAATAGAAACGCACAGAAAAACATTTCATTGGAGAATGAATGAGCAGCTATTGAGAGATGAGAGATTTGTAAAGACATTAAAAAAGGAATTAAGGTTTTACTTCAAAGAAAATATGACAGGAAAATGTCAAACAAAAACAGTTTGGGATGCAAGTAAGGCGGTCATACGAGGACTTATGATTAAGAAAGGTGCTGAAGTCAAAAAGGCAAAATCAGAAAGATACAGATATCTTGTTAAACAATTAGCAATGAAAGAGAAAGAGTTAAGAGAACATCCAAACAAGGAAAAATTAATGAAACAAATCAAGTTAATACAACGTCAAATTAATATGGAAGAACTGACACTAATTGAAAGGAAAATGAGAAGAACCAAACAGAGAAATTTTGAATATTCAAATAAAGCAGGAAAATGGTTGTCATATAAATTGAAAAAAGAGTTGGAAAAGAAACTTATTGTACAAATTAACAAGAAAGATAGGATAATAACTGAACAAAAAGAAATAATAAAAGTCTTCCAAGAATATTACAAGCAACTATTTGGGGAAAGGAAGTTCAGCAAGGAAGAAGAAGAACAGATGGGAAAATATTTGGAACAACAAAACATACCTAAGATATCTGCTGAGCAAAAGAAGAAATTACCGTATATTCCGGCGTATAAGACGACTTTTGAGCACTCAAAAGTGCCCTCCAAAATTGACAGTCGTCCTATACGCCGGATACACTTTGCTTCACCCACCTGCCTATCTCCTGCCTCTTCGCAAACGGAGCGAAGAGGCAGGAGATGGGGCAGGGGGGGTGAAGCAAAGTGTTTTGAAGATCATTCGCCCCCCTCCTCTGCCTTCTCCCCCTTTGGGGAGCAACGGAAGAAAGAGGAGGGGGGCGAACATTGCGGTTTGCCGCAGCCGCTGCTCGAGCGCTTCTGCAGCGGCGGAGGCAAACCCGCGATTCGCCCCTCTCCCCACCTTCCAGGAAGGTGGGGAGAAGGGGCGAATGTGCCCCGTTTGGCCGCACAGTTTGCGGATCCCCCTCCTGCGCTCCCTCCTGGAAGGGAGCGCAGGAGGGGCATGGAGAGGCTGCGCGGCCAAACCGCGATTCGCCCCTTCTCCCCACCTTCCTGGAAGGTGGGGAGAAGGGGCGAATGTGCCCGGTTTGGCTGGGCAGCCTCCCGATCCCCCTCAGGGGCATGGAGAGGCTGCGCGGCCAAACCGCGATTCGCCCCTTCTCCCCACCTTCCTGGAAGGTGGGGAGAAGGGGCGAACTTGCCCGGTTTGGCCGGGCAGCCTCCGGATCCCCCTCCTGCGCTCGCTCCTGGAAGGGAGCGCAGGAGGGGCATGGAGAGGCTGCGCGGCCAAACCGCGATTCGCCCCTTCTCCCCACCTTCCTGGAAGGTGGGGAGAAGGGGCGAACGTGCCCGGTTTGGCCGGGCAGCCTCCCGATCCCCCTCCTGCGCTCGCTCCTGGAAGGGAGCGCAGGAGGGGCATGGAGAGGCTGCGCGGCCAAACCGCGATTCGCCCCTTCTCCCCACCTTCCTGGAAGGTGGGGAGAAGGGGCGAACGTGCCCGGTTTGGCCGGGCAGCCTCCCGATCCCCCTCCTGCGCTCGCTCCTGGAAGGGAGCGCAGGAGGGGCATGGAGAGGCTGCGCGGCCAAACCGCGATTCGCCCCTTCTCCCCACCTTCCTGGAAGGTGGGGAGAAGGGGCGAACGTGCCCGGTTTGGCCGGGCAGCCTCCCGATCCCCCTCCTGCGCTCGCTCCTGGAAGGGAGCGCAGGAGGGGCATGGAGAGGCTGTGCGGCCAAACCGCGATTCGCCCCTTCTCCCCACCTTCCTGGAAGGTGGGGAGAAGGGGCGAACTTGCCCGGTTTGGCCGGGCAGCCTCCGGATCCCCCTCCTGCGCTCGCTCCTGGAAGGGAGCGCAGGAGGGGCATGGAGAGGCTGCGCGGCCAAACCGCGATTCGCCCCTTCTCCCCACCTTCCTGGAAGGTGGGGAGAAGGGGCGAACGTGCCCGGTTTGGCCGGGCAGCCTCCCGATCCCCCTCCTGCGCTCGCTCCTGGAAGGGAGCGCAGGAGGGGCATGGAGAGGCTGCGCGGCCAAACCGCGATTCGCCCCTTCTCCCCACCTTCCTGGAAGGTGGGGAGAAGGGGCGAACGTGCCCGGTTTGGCCGGGCAGCCTCCGGATCCCCCTCCTGCGCTCGCTCCTGGAAGGGAGCGCAGGAGGGGCATGGAGAGGCTGCGCGGCCAAACCGCGATTCGCCCCTTCTCCCCACCTTCCTGGAAGGTGGGGAGAAGGGGCGAACGTGCCCGGTTTGGCCGGGCAGCCTCCCGATCCCCCTCCTGCGCTCGCTCCTGGAAGGGAACGCAGGAGGGGCATGGAGAGGCTGCGCGGCCAAACCGCGATTCGCCCCTTCTCCCCACCTTCCTGGAAGGTGGGGAGAAGGGGCGAACGTGCCCGGTTTGGCCGGGCAGCCTCCCGATCCCCCTCCTGCGCTCGCTCCTGGAAGGGAGCGCAGGAGGGGCATGGAGAGGCTGTGCGGCCAAACCGCGATTCGCCCCTTCTCCCCACCTTCCTGGAAGGTGGGGAGAAGGGGCGAACGTGCCCGGTTTGGCCGGGCAGCCTCCCGATCCCCCTCCTGCGCTCCCTTCCAGGAGGGAGCGCAGGAGGGGCATGGAGAGGCTGCGCGGCCAAACCGCGATTCGCCCCTTCTCCCCACCTTCCTGGAAGGTGGGGAGAAGGGGCGAACGTGCCCGGTTTGGCCGGGCAGCCTCCCGATCCCCCTCCTGCGCTCCCTTCCAGGAGGGAGCGCAGGAGGGGCATGGAGAGGCTGCGCGGCCAAACCGCGATTCGCCCCTTCTCCCCACCTTCCTGGAAGGTGGGGAGAAGGGGCGAACGTGCCCGGTTTGGCCGGGCAGCCTCCCGATCCCCCTCCTGCGCTCGCTCCTGGAAGGGAACGCAGGAGGGGCATGGAGAGGCTGCGCGGCCAAACCGCGATTCGCCCCTTCTCCCCACCTTCCTGGAAGGTGGGGAGAAGGGGCGAACTTGCCCGGTTTGGCCGGGCAGCCTCCGGATCCCCCTCCTGCGCTCGCTCCTGGAAGGGAGCGCAGGAGGGGCATGGAGAGGCTGCGCGGCCAAACCGCGATTCGCCCCTTCTCCCCACCTTCCTGGAAGGTGGGGAGAAGGGGCGAACGTGCCCGGTTTGGCCGGGCAGCCTCCCGATCCCCCTCCTGCGCTCGCTCCTGGAAGGGAGCGCAGGAGGGGCATGGAGAGGCTGCGCGGCCAAACCGCGATTCGCCCCTTCTCCCCACCTTCCTGGAAGGTGGGGAGAAGGGGCGAACGTGCCCGGTTTGGCCGGGCAGCCTCCCGATCCCCCTCCTGCGCTCGCTCCTGGAAGGGAGCGCAGGAGGGGCATGGAGAGGCTGCGCGGCCAAACCGCGATTCGCCCCTTCTCCCCACCTTCCTGGAAGGTGGGGAGAAGGGGCGAACGTGCCCGGTTTGGCCGGGCAGCCTCCCGATCCCCCTCCTGCGCTCGCTCCTGGAAGGGAGCGCAGGAGGGGCATGGAGAGGCTGTGCGGCCAAACCGCGATTCGCCCCTTCTCCCCACCTTCCTGGAAGGTGGGGAGAAGGGGCGAACTTGCCCGGTTTGGCCGGGCAGCCTCCGGATCCCCCTCCTGCGCTCGCTCCTGGAAGGGAGCGCAGGAGGGGCATGGAGAGGCTGCGCGGCCAAACCGCGATTCGCCCCTTCTCCCCACCTTCCTGGAAGGTGGGGAGAAGGGGCGAACGTGCCCGGTTTGGCCGGGCAGCCTCCCGATCCCCCTCCTGCGCTCGCTCCTGGAAGGGAGCGCAGGAGGGGCATGGAGAGGCTGCGCGGCCAAACCGCGATTCGCCCCTTCTCCCCACCTTCCTGGAAGGTGGGGAGAAGGGGCGAACGTGCCCGGTTTGGCCGGGCAGCCTCCGGATCCCCCTCCTGCGCTCGCTCCTGGAAGGGAGCGCAGGAGGGGCATGGAGAGGCTGCGCGGCCAAACCGCGATTCGCCCCTTCTCCCCACCTTCCTGGAAGGTGGGGAGAAGGGGCGAACGTGCCCGGTTTGGCCGGGCAGCCTCCCGATCCCCCTCCTGCGCTCGCTCCTGGAAGGGAACGCAGGAGGGGCATGGAGAGGCTGCGCGGCCAAACCGCGATTCGCCCCTTCTCCCCACCTTCCTGGAAGGTGGGGAGAAGGGGCGAACGTGCCCGGTTTGGCCGGGCAGCCTCCCGATCCCCCTCCTGCGCTCGCTCCTGGAAGGGAGCGCAGGAGGGGCATGGAGAGGCTGTGCGGCCAAACCGCGATTCGCCCCTTCTCCCCACCTTCCTGGAAGGTGGGGAGAAGGGGCGAACGTGCCCGGTTTGGCCGGGCAGCCTCCCGATCCCCCTCCTGCGCTCCCTTCCAGGAGGGAGCGCAGGAGGGGCATGGAGAGGCTGCGCGGCCAAACCGCGATTCGCCCCTTCTCCCCACCTTCCTGGAAGGTGGGGAGAAGGGGCGAACGTGCCCGGTTTGGCCGGGCAGCCTCCCGATCCCCCTCCTGCGCTCCCTTCCAGGAGGGAGCGCAGGAGGGGCATGGAGAGGCTGCGCGGCCAAACCGCGATTCGCCCCTTCTCCCCACCTTCCTGGAAGGTGGGGAGAAGGGGCGAACGTGCCCGGTTTGGCCGGGCAGCCTCCCGATCCCCCTCCTGCGCTCGCTCCTGGAAGGGAACGCAGGAGGGGCATGGAGAGGCTGCGCGGCCAAACCGCGATTCGCCCCTTCTCCCCACCTTCCTGGAAGGTGGGGAGAAGGGGCGAACTTGCCCGGTTTGGCCGGGCAGCCTCCGGATCCCCCTCCTGCGCTCGCTCCTGGAAGGGAGCGCAGGAGGGGCATGGAGAGGCTGCGCGGCCAAACCGCGATTCGCCCCTTCTCCCCACCTTCCTGGAAGGTGGGGAGAAGGGGCGAACGTGCCCGGTTTGGCCGGGCAGCCTCCCGATCCCCCTCCTGCGCTCCCTTCCAGGAGGGAGCGCAGGAGGGGCATGGAGAGGCTGCGCGGCCAAACCGCGATTCGCCCCTTCTCCCCACCTTCCTGGAAGGTGGGGAGAAGGGGCGAACGTGCCCGGTTTGGCCGGGCAGCCTCCGGATCCCCCTCCTGCGCTCACTCCTGGAAGGGAGGGCAGGAGGGGCATGGAGAGGCTGCGCGGCCAAACCGCGATTCGCCCCTTCTCCCCACCTTCCTGGAAGGTGGGGAGAAGGGGCGAACGTGCCCGGTTTGGCCGGGCAGCCTCCGGATCCCCCTCCTGCGCTCGCTCCTGGAAGGGAGCGCAGGAGGGGCATGGAGAGGCTGCGCGGCCAAACTGCGATTCGTCCCTTCTCCCCACCTTCCTGGAAGGTGGGGAGAAGGGGCGAACGTGCCCGGTTTGGCCGGGCAGCCTCCCGATCCCCCTCCTGTGCTCCCTTCCAGGAGGGAGCACAGGAGGGGCATGGAGAGGCTGCGCGGCCAAACCGCGATTCGCCCCTTCTCCCCACCTTCCTGGAAGGTGGGGAGAAGGGGCGAACGTGCCCCTTTTGGGCGCACAGCCTCCGCATCCTCCTCCTGCACTCCCTCCTGGAAGAGAGCGCAGGAGGGGCATGCGGGGGCTATGCGTTGGAAGAGGGGGTCGTCTTATAGGGCGAATATATCGCAAACTCTGCATTTCCCCTTTAAAATTGGGGGGGTCGTCTTATACGCCGGGTCGTCTTATACGCCGGAATATACGGTAAATGAACCTATCTCAATTGCAGAGATTGCTACAGCAATAGGCCAATTAAAACTAAATAAAGCACCAGGTCCGGATGGATTCCCGGCCCGTTTTTACAAACTGATGGAGGATGAAATAATCATACCATTACATCAAACTTTCAAAGAGGTGGAAGAAAAAGGTATCCCAGACTCATGGACCTTGGCAAATGTAGCTTTAATACCAAAAGAAGGTAAAGATAAAAAAGAGGTAGCAAATTACAGACCCATTTCCCTGTTAAATACAGACTACAAAATATTCACTACAATACTTGCAGGAAGACTGAAAAAAGTCCTAGTAGAAATAATACACAAGGATCAGAATGGTTTTCTCCCAGGTAGGCAGATAAATAACAATACAAGAATAATATTGGACATGATAGAGTATTTTGAGGCAAACAATGACAGAAAATTAGCAATGTTATTCATAGACACGGAGAAAGCCTTCGATAATGTGAGATGGAACTTCCTATTGGAGGTAATGAAGAAAATGGATCTGGGCGACAAATTCATAAAGGAAGTGGGGAAAATATACTATAAACAAAATGCCCAGTTAATTATTAATGGGGAAAGATCGGAAGTATTTAGTGTGAATAAAGGTACTAGACAGGGGTGCCCGCTTTCACCTTTATTATTCATCTTAGGGTTAGAAGTTCTGAATAGAAGCATAAGAAACAATGTTAATTTCCCAGGAGTTAAAATAAGAGGTAAACATTTGAAGCTACGTGCGTTTGCTGACGACCTAGTGTTTTTTTCAGAAAATCCGACAGAAGATATAGAACATCTACTAAATAACATAACCACATTTGGACAGCAGGCAGGATTTAAGATTAATAAAGAAAAATCAACCCTGTTAACCAAAAATATGAACAAACAAGAGGATAAAATATTAATGGAAAAATTTGGCTGTAAGGTTGAAAATAAAGTGAGATACCTAGGGTTATGGATAACCAAGAGGAACTCGGATTTATATGAAAACAACTATAAGAAAACATGGAAAGAAATCAAAATGGAAATGGATAGATGGAAAAAACTGAATTTATCAATACTGGGGAAAATAGCAGCCTGTAAAATGATAATATTGCCTAAAATGTTATTTCTATTTCAAAACGCACCGATTATAATAAATCAAAAATGCTGGAATGAATGGGAAAGAGATTTAAGGAGCTTCATCTGGAGCGATAAGAAGTCCAGAATAAAATGGAAATATATCATTGATGATAAAATGCGAGGAGGATGGGACATGCCTGACCTAAAAACATATTACTACTCAGCTGCCCTCACATGGATACAAGACTGGGTGGGATTGAACAATGAAAACATATTAAATTTGGAGGGCCATAACAACAGATTTGGGTGGCATGCCTATCTCTGTTATGGTAGAGACAAAATCAATAAAGAATTTAATAATCATTACGTTAGAAGGGCTCTTCTACTAGTATGGAAGGAAATCAAAAAGCTGTTTTACAATAAGCTGCCATATTGGACCTCACCACAGGAGGCTTTTCAAAATAGATGGAAAACATCAACAATTTGGTTAAGATATAAAGAGATAACAACTGTAAATGAGGAAGGGGAAATAAGGTTGAAATCTAAGGAACAAATAGAAAAAATAGGCAAAACTAATTGGCTTACCTATTATCAACTAAAGACCAGATTTATAGAGGATGTTAAAACAGAGGGCATAGAATGGGAGGAGAATGAGCTAGATAAAATTCTATGTTGTGGACAAAAGAAGAAAATGATCACTAAGCTATATAAATTATTGCTGGAAAGGAAATTAGAGATGGACAACATCAAAGACTATATGGTCAGATGGGCAGCAGATTTGGGTCATCCCATAGATTTAGAAGCGTGGGAAAGGGCAAGGAGAAAAACTAATAAGTTTACCATCTGCCAAAACTTGAAAGAAAATTACATGAAAGTTACTCATAGGTGGTATTTCACACCGGTCAGATTGAACAAAATGAATAAATCTTTTAATATTAAGTGTTGGAGATGCCAGAGTAACAGGGGTACTTTACTCCACATGTGGTGGAGTTGTAAGGTAATTAAGAAGTTCTGGTGTAAAGTACATAAATTTCTGGAAGATATGTTGCAAATTCACTTTGAGGCAAAACCCGAAATGTATCTGTTGAATATAACTGACATAATTAAAAAAGAAGAGGAAGGTAAAAATTGGAGAGTTATATTTTATACAATTTCTGCTGCAAGATTGGTAATAGCGCAGAGATGGAAATCTGTGAATGCACCAACTATTGAGGAATGGATGGAAAAATTGCATGAAATGATAGAACTAGATATCTTAACTGCAAAAATACATAATATACCCAAAGGGAAAGCATTGAAAAAATGGTTTCCAGTATTGCAACAATGGGAAAAAAGGGGACTGATGTATGATACTGAATATTTGAAACTGATGGGATAGAAAATGAGATATTAAGAATTAAAAGGATCAGAATGAATTGGCAGACAAGTAGAGATTTATTTTTGACAGAACAGATGTAACAACAGAGTATGAAAAAAAAAAACAATGAATAGAAGGTCACATACTGGTACTTGAGGGAAAGAAAGGTTGTTATTCCAATAATCCCAAACATATAGGAAGTCTGATGGAAATTTAAGTTTATTGTAATACTAAGGAAATCATATGAACATATATGTTATGTGATTATATGTATGTATGTATGTTTTTCTGTTGTTGTTATATGGTGGATGTTATAAATAATAATAATAAAAAAAACTTCCAGAGAAGGAGAGTCCACCACCTATCTTCCAAGGCAGCCTGTTCCACTCCCAAACAGCTATTGCAGTGAAGACATTCTTCCAAATGTTTAGGTGGAATCTCTTCTTGTAATTTGAATCCATTGGTTTGTGTTCTAATCTCTGGACCAGCAGAAAACATGCTGGAACAGAAGTATGAACAGACACCTGATGTTGGATATCGCTAATGATCCTGACACCCCTGAGGAGTAGGGTGTTGCAATTTAAAAATAATTAAAAAGAAAAAAAGAGGGGGAAATCACACCTCCAGAAGAAGCTTGTAGGAGGTACGATTATCCCACTGTTTAGTCATTTGGGCCCCTCAGCACCTCAGAAAGTCCTGAAACACTGGGGGAAGGGCACATCCAGAAGTTACTGTCGTAGCTTCTAAAGGCCCTTAAAATGGTCCCTTGGAGTATCCATGGTTGCCCACCCATCCCTTATAGTGTAAGGGTTGTAATTTTGGAATACAAAGAGAGGCTAAATGTAATAAGAATTTGTGAGCAACAGTAAAACTTGTTGATCCCCCCACTTTATTCTAATCAATCAGTTGTTCCCTATTAAAATTTTGATCAATCATTTGTTCCCATTATCAGGCACAGATGCCTAGATATTAATAACTGGAATGCAGAAGAGTGTTTAGCTCATTGGATGTTTGAAGCCAAATAGAATCAGACAAGATCGGGGACCTTTCACACTACACAATTAGAACAGTTTGATTGTACTAACTGCCATCGTTCCATCCTATGAAATCCTGGGATTTGTAGGTTTGTGGTGTATTTAGAATTTTCTGCCATATTGCTCTATGCCTTCCTCAAACTACAAATCCAAGAATTCCATAGGATGAAACCTTGGCAGTTAAAATGGAATCCAATGTATGGTGAAAGGGCCCCAGGTCATGTATGCTAATTTTGTAATGGGGTGCTAAAAGGGAACATTTTCTCATGTATAGGTTTTCCATGGTTTTTTCCAGGCTGTGAGGCCATGTTCTGGAAGAGTGTATTCATCAGGAAACATCAGGAATAAACCTCTTCCAGAACACGGCTTCACAGCCCGGAAAAAAGCCCACGTAAAACCTGTGGATGCCGGCCGTGAAAGCCTTCAGCTTCACAATTTCTCTTGTTTCTGAATTAATGAGTCCACTAAGTGGCTCTGTTCTAAGAA
Organism: Gambelia wislizenii; assembly: GCA_030847615.1. Classification (NCBI taxonomy): domain Eukaryota; kingdom Metazoa; phylum Chordata; class Lepidosauria; order Squamata; family Crotaphytidae; genus Gambelia; species Gambelia wislizenii. The sequence goes on from JAUMIR010000001.1 coordinate 346,750,844, forward strand.
TTAACCTTCCACACAGAAGCATACATTAATACAAAAGGGTGGTGATTGGATCTCCTGTTCCATAAGTACAGAAATATTACAGAATTCGTGGGCAATTAACTGTGCTAAAGGAGAGAGTAATATGTGTACAGTAATTTTGAGGGAGTACCCTTGGATATATGTTTGGATGCCCTGAGACAACCCCAGCCTCCCTCAGCCCCTCAGAAATATGAAATATAATACCTACTGACCTTTACATGGGTGCCGTTTATATTTCTGAGATAATGAGAGCTATTGTGGTGTAGTGGTTAGACTGTTGGCCTATGACTGGGGAGATTATGTTTTGTAAAAGTGCAGAAGAAACTTAAAGCAGACTTTAAGGAGGGGTACCCCAAAACAAGGTAGTGAGACCTAAGCATGTTTAGTGGGCATAGAATGCTGGCTAATTGTTGATGAAGCAAAAAATAAATCAAAAACTGGAAAGGGGGAAAGGACTGGAGAATCCTGGAAGAGGCTGTGTTTAGCTAACTGGAACCTTGGACAGGAGTACTCTATGCTGCATCATTTTGTTACAGATTCTAGAGTTGTGGGTTGTAATTTCAGTCTTGGTTGGCCAAGATATATGCTCAGTGGGAGACCAGTTATGGGCATTGGTCAGCACTGAACAACTGTAGAGTAGCCATGAGGAATGTATAGTTTGTGACTGAGAAGGAAAGAATGTGGAGGGAGTACACAAACCTTCCTCCAATTTCCATTCCACTGTCTTTGCCTGTCTGTGTATACCTCTCTGTCCCTTCACATTAACATGCCAGATATACTCAGCCATAATTATTGATGTACTAACCTCTTCACAGAGAAGCTGTCACATTTAATGCTGACCTGTGATGCTCTGATTCCTCTTTTGCCCTAGGAGGAGGATTCCCTACAAATTGAAGAAAAGATTAAGTGGGGAGATGGATTTGCTGTGGTTTACTCTGTCACTGACCGGTGCAGTTTTGATGAAGTCATGAGACTCTGTTTCCTCATCAACCACATCCATTCTAGCCCAAAAAGGAGCAGTGGAAGTGGAGACCCACCAGTGGTGATTGTTGGGAATAAAAAGGACTTGCAGTTTGACCGAATGGTGTCCTCTGAGGATGGCGAGAACCTCTCCAAGGCCCTGAAACACCCATTCTATGAGATCTCTACCAGAGACAGCTATGAGGAGACTGTGACAGTTTTCAATACCTTGTACAATGAGCTGATGAAGCAAGGGCACTTTTCCCCAGGATGCTTCAAGAGGCGAGCAGTGTCTAAACTCATGGAAAAGATCCCAAAGATTCATGCCAACTCAACTCTGGCTTCAGGTGGCAGGAGCCTGAGTTTCAACTCCTTCCGAGACTACATCCCAGAGTGAACTTTTGCACAGGCCTTTGTGCAGTGATGAATGATGCACACAGGGACTGGATGGTGTTAGCAAGGGAGAGGCTACAGAGCTGAGAACATGGCGAGTCCAGAGGCCTGTACATTGTTAGGAAACATGTTGGGTTTGTTTTTTTCCTAACCACCTTAAAGTCAGGCAGGGTAACCTTGCACTGTGGTGCAGCAGTGTATGAGAACAGCCAAAGGTTCACCTGGGCTAGTATTTTGCTTGCCACAGTGTTTAGTCAGATGCTTTTGGCCAACCCAAGCATAGCATGTGGGTAATAGTTTTCACCACCCCCTAGCAATTGGTGTTTAGTGGCACTTCCCCATGCAAGTATCTTCTCCTTTGAGGCATCACCTGCTAGGCCAGTGATCTAACCTGTTAGGCATCACCACATCCTATGGTTGTGAATTCCATATGTAAGGCTGACATGTCACATTTTGGCCAGAGTTGGGGTGAGTCTTATAAATCCTGGGTGGAGGACAGCTGCGAAAATTGATTTTCATTGGCGGGGGGGGGGGGTCTAATTCTTCTTCTGTTTGGCCTAAGAAAGCCAGGAAAAGGAGATGTTCTTACAGTCAGAGTTTGCGTGCTTATCTCAATAACAGCTTGGCTATGTTAAACATTATCACCTCTTGCAAGTCGCTGTTTAAACAGTTAAGATTCACTCTTTGTCTTCCTGGTTGTTAATATGTTGCTGGTTCCGCCTTTCCACCAAACCAACATTCACAATGTTATGCTCCTGACCCTTTCCGTACTGGCTCAAGCTCACTGGCACTATCAAGTTGCCCAAGACATTTTTGTTATCTGAGGCAACGGACAACATTGCACCCCTCTCATTCCACCAACAGAAGTTGAACAGCCTGGAAGTTGATTCTTCCTTCAGTAGTGGTGATGGAAAGGCATCCCCCAGTGAGGATGGATGGCCAGGGAGCTGCTGCCAATTCCACTGAGCATCTTCTCTTACTGCCTAATGATGGGACCAGTCCTGGATGAAGTACAATCTTACTCTTCTGGTTGTACAACAGCACATTGAAAATATTTGCATGGTGGAAGATTTGGGTGAAAGGGAGTGCTCTTTACCCAGTTTTAACACAGGGGCACAAGACTTCATGTCAGGAGGGAAGTAACTAATGCAGTGAATTGGAACATTCTCAGGATCACAGAGTGTTAAGGACCAAAAGGTCACCGGGTCTGTACCTGCCATAACACAACTTCTTCGGCAACTATACCAAGGCTATCTTGAATAAGTAAAATTCTGGTCACTGGCCTTTTCTTGGCATGTGGATGCCCCCAGGAAGAACTACTCTTAACAGTTTCCTTGGGTTTTGACAGATTCATGCTCGTTCCTTTTCTTTTAATTAGCAGAGAAGCCAGGATGACCCTGGATCCCTCTGAACTCAAAGGGTACAGAACAATGGTCTCAGAGCTTGGAGAAACTGCAAGTAACATTTCCAAGCTTCGACTAAGGTCTCTACTCAGAACATTGTGTTTTTCTTCCCCTTCTAAGGCCTTGCATACCATGCTAATAGACTGTACAAAGGTTCCTAATTACTTGCTGTCCTGGAAGGATTGATGACTGACTCAACAGCTCAACTTGCTCCACAGAGGCTTCCAACTGCTGCCACTGAGCATCAGGAAAAGCAGTCTGCTTACCATCCATTTCCTTTAAAGAGCGGTTTGTCTGGTTTCTGTGTGGGCCACACAAACCCCTTGTATCTCAAACAGGTGGATACTTCAAATGCACCTGGATGCTCTGTATTTCTCACAAACAGGTCTGTGTTTTCCTGGCTCTTGATCAAATCACATGGATGATGTTTTGCTTAATTTCCTAGCATCCTGCTGTAAATGGATCTGCTGCCACTCAACAGATTCAAGTAGGTAGCCTTCTAAAATCCAGTTAGCTTTCAAATTGGAGGTAGACTTTATTGTTTGTTTGTTTGTTTACTGTTCTTGCCTTGAAGCTATATGGGTTTATAATTAAATTTTGTATTGTAGAAAGATGTTACATTTCTCCTGCAGACTAAAAGCTGTACGCAATCAGGAGGAATTAACAGCTGGAATATGCATACAGTGCAGGGGATAAAATCTAATTCTGGTTTGTTTGTTTTTTTAAAGCACAGGTACATGTACAAATAGGCTAAGACCAAGACAAGTTACTGATGCATTGGATAGTTGCCTCTAGGAGTTACAGGCTGAGATCATCTCCTCTCTCCCTTGTAATTTTGGTTTTTCCCATGTTGGTGCTTCATAGATTTTGGACTACAACTCCCATCTTCCCTGAACATTGGCCATGCTAGGTGGAGTTGATGGGATTTATAACCAAACTCCTCTGGAGAGCACAGGCAAAGGGAAGGTGGGGGGGACAGAATCCCAGCACCCAGCTCTTCGAGGTCTGGACAGTAAAAACAAACAAACAACATACCACAAAATAATTTTTGGTGTCTTAACAAACAAGAGAGTGGCTGTAATGTCTGTTGCTAAATTTCGGGAAGAGGGAACATGATCATGTCAGGGACAGATCATGCATTTTTATTGTCATCAAATAAATCTGTTACTTAATGTTTCTCCTGACATTGTCAACCCAATAATTACCTAGATTAGGAATTTTGCTTCTCCCTCCACTTTTCTCCTAAATGAGTTCTGTTTCATTATGGCAACCTGTGTGCTATCTTAAGAGAATGGGCAAAAAAAAAAAAAAAAAAAAAAGAGGAAAAAAACTAATTTTTCTTTTTCTTTTTTCTCTTTTAAGCCATAACTATTTATCAGATGAGCTTTTAAAATAGTTTGCTTGCACAGTAAAATACTATACTATCATCTCCTGCTTTCTCTTCTCATTTGGGAATTCTGCCCTTCTCAGGCAAAATGTCTAAGATGTGAATGTTAAATTAGAGGGCATGTCAGTTTCCATGGGGGAAGGCTGTTACTGGAATATTTCTTTCCGTTTACTGTCTGAAGTACTCAAGAAGATTTGAACTTAAATGATCCTTGATATGTGTATTCATATTACATTTCCTTGTCAAGGAGGCCAGGAAAGCTGACCCTTGTGAAAGCAGTTCTGTAAAGCTAAAAGCACACCATCACTCTGGAAACCTTTTTATGAGGGAGGGTGGTAAATGCTGAACCTATCATAGATCAAGCACTTGTAGGAATTATAAATGTACCTGAAGTGGAATTCAGACTGGATGTTCTGCAGCAGGTGATGATGATTCACATAAGAGGTTTTTAAAAAGTTCTTTACAACCACTTGTCTTCATTCAAATTTATAACATTTCACAGCCCCTAAATCCCACATCACCACTGGTCATGGAAGGCATTACTGCATTTTACACAAATACACATGGCTTTTCTTTTCTTCTTTATCCTTGTTTACAACATTATCTGTGCAGCAGTATTTCTCATGACACAACTTGCTAGGTAATATATTACTCCCACTACTATTTTCATGGACAGATCTCACAGAAGACTTCTTCAATTCTTTACTGATTTTCACTCTGCCACTGCAAATTGTTCTGAAGAAATAAATATTGGACATCCTAGCAGTAGTTGTTGAAATGACGATCTCACATACAAAATAAAGCAGCGCTGCTCGTTCTTTTAAATACATGGATCGATCCAAATGTGTGCATCCTACTCTCCAGCTATCAAGGCATTACAATGAATAGTGTAGAGACCTTATGAAAACCTGAGGCACTAAAAGTCCTGGGCCCTGTTCTGGGGGGAGGGGCTTAGGAAAGATTATCTTGCTGGGGCATCCCAACTCACGAATCCTCATGGCCACTGTCTGCTCACTTGTCCAGAGAGCTAATGAATGGACAAGCAGGAAATCAGGCAGAGCTGAGAAAGAGAAGTTTGAATAGTTGTATGAATGGTAGCAGAGGTTGTCCCAGGGTGCTGATGTTTGGGTGGTGGCAGTTGCTGCCACTTGCTAGATGAGGTGGGCTACTGCAGTGCTTCTCAGGCTATCGAGTGGTTTGCTGGTACCAGTCCATGGACCACCACTTTGAGTAGCACTGGGCTAGTGAATGAGCAAAATGCATCTAAGAATGACCATGGTTGGGGTATGTGTGTAGGTCTGAGTGATGATGGGTCCTTTCAGCATGCTCAGTTTTTGTCATTTGCTTGAGATAGCTGATTGCTTGTCCCATCTTGGTCATCTGTTAGAAACCCCCTCTGTACACAGAAAAATGCAGCTATTTCTAATTTCAGTGGACTTGCTTTCTTTTCTTCTGGCAGTGTACTTGTCAGAAATCTTAATGGTCTGTTGAGGGTGACGAAAAATGGTCCTCATTAGCCATTCTTTATACAAGAGGTGGTGAGTATGAATAAGAGAATTAAACTTCCTTCCATCTATTGCACTTCAGCTAAGAGATCAATTAGCACCAGTGTTGAGCTGTTGCTCAGAATTTGAATTTAAAGCAAGTTGAGAAACATTTTGCTCTGTGGGTATTTTGGACTTCAGATCCTTGTATCTTCAACTATTTACCATACCAGCTGGGATATCCCCCTGATTTAAAGATTATTCCAGTATTATGTCCATTATTTCCTTACAGCACATATATTTATTTTTAACTCTGCACTAAAGTACACAGCTGAGAGCCAGCATGGGAGACCAGCATTCCAATCCCTGCTTGGCCATGGAAACTCACTGGGTGGCCTTGGGCAAGTCACACTCTCTTAGCCTCAAAGGAAGGCAAGGGCAAATCCACTATGAACAAATTCTGCTGAGAAGATCCCATAATAGGTTTGCTTTAGGATCGTCATAAGTAAGAAATTACTTGAAGGCACACATCAGGTACACAACATCTCCAGTAAACAAAGCTCTGTTCTGTAAGTTGCCCCACAATGATTCTCTCAGTCAAAAGCTGGAGTAAAGTGGTGGGGCCTTGGAGCATTTCCAAAAATGGACCTCTGTACACAGGGGCCAACTCCCACCTTGGAGGGCCAGACTTGTACTGTAGTGGCATTGGTGGGTGGAGAAGAGCTACAGCTAACCTCTTTCAAGAAGAGGGGTTGGGGAAGCTCCCTGGTCTTGGTTGACATGAACAAGGCCAGAGTTTCAGAGGCAGTAAACTCAATCTACTACCCACCTCTTCACTCAGCAGCTAGGAAAGGGAGCCATGGTTGATAGTCAAACCTGCCAATGGATGGGGGTGGCCAGGCATGGGAGGCGGGGAGAGAGATCTGCTGCTCCTTTTCCCCACAAGCATTTCTTTCTCTAATTACATCACAGTGGACAGCAATAGTTCTAGCCACTAGGGATTATAGAGCAGTGGTTCTTAAACCTTTCTTTTACCAGGAACTCTATTTAAATAGATTTTGTTGCCATAGACCCCCAAGACTATACTCAAGATTTAAAACAACAACCATTAACAATTACACCATCCATTAAACCTTCCCTCAGAGTCATCAGAGGGAGAGGGAAGACTTTTATCCTGCTTCTTGCCAGTTGGCAGCTGGAGTGGATTGAACAGCAACACGCAGGTCAAGCCAGCCAGCCTTTGCCTTGGCTCCTGTCATACGGCTGCTCCACTGTGGGGAGGAAATGGGCTGAACAGCCTTCAAGCCTTTGCAGACCCCCTGTGAGGACATCGCTGCCCCCTGGGGGTCCATGGACCACAGGTTAAGAACCACTTGTTCTAGAGCATTTCCTCTGGTTGCTCCATTGATAATCCAGCCTTGCCCTCTGCAGTTCGGTCTTCTGCTGTTGAGGGGGAAGTCTTAGTTGAAACGCCCAAGCAAGAACATCCCTTTATTTGTTTGTTTAAATAGTTATCTCCTGCTCTGTATTGTGGTTGCTCAGGACAGCATACAAGTAAAATCAATCTGAGCAACTTTACCTCCTGAGACCAGTGTTTTTCATTTTGGGGCTTTATGGAGTCAATAACAGTGGTAGGTGCTGGAAGTTTAATCAGGAACCAGCCGTTAAAGAGGGAAAGCAAATGCAGTACACTGTATACTAAAATCCTTATTGGGGTAATGCCTCTATTAGCCCTACTTACTAGGTGATAAAAATGTGCAAACTTTCAAGATCAGATCTCCTAATCAGGTAAGGTGTTACAAAAAGAAGACGAGGGGATGAACAAGAGGGAAGAAGGGGCTTAAAATTGAAGCCATGGTGTTTGCATAACCAGTCTTAAGAAGGATTGTGGGAGGAAGGTTTGCAGATATTCCATCTAGTGTCCATACAGCTCAAGGCCTGGGCTGCCATCTCCAGTCCTGGGGTGGGGGGTTTGAATCAGGCTGAGAAAAGCTATCTTGAAAGGTGTATGCATATATTTTTTTCCTCCTTTGTTAGTCTTGCTGGGAGTTTTTTAATTGAATGCCATACTCTATGCAACATCATCAGGGCCTGTGACATCACAAGGGATCACCCCTAGGCCTCCGGTGCATTCAGGGCAGGGCTTTGGGACAGAATTCCAGAGCCTTGCTCTGCAAAACAACCAGGAGGTGCCCCAAATATAGCAAGGCTGATTTTCTGCACTTGTGAAACAAGTGAACCTATACACATTACCACTCAAAGGGTGGGAGGGCACTGTAAAGCCAGTGTCTGCAATTGCCCAAATGCACCATTGAACACACATTAGTACATAACTGTGTTTTGCAAGATTATCCAGAACTACTCCAATGTATCAAGCTAATAAGCTTAATGAAGGGTTGGGGTTGGCAAAGTATGGCTATTACAGCAACTTCCATTAGCATAGCTTGCAGCTACCATCAACCTAGCCTGTGGTAAGGGTGGTAGGAGGTGCAGGTCAACATCTAGAGAGCCTCTAGTTGCCTTATTTGATGTGGCCAAGCCTCTCTTGCCATCAGGGTCTAGAAGAAAAGCACTGTTCCTACATGGTATAGGGCTCCCCCCCCCCATTGCTAGCTTACATGACAATGTACTCAATTAGCCAGCCCTTACTCTGAAGAGTAGGAGGTGGTTAGCAATGGTGACAGCCCCTCTACAACATACCCACCATGGGAGGAGGAAGAGGGGGAGGGCAGTACAATACAAGGAACATGGCAGTAACAGCCATGGCATTTCTAGCACCCCTGCAAATGCTGCTGGAAGAGGAGGAAGCGTATGGGTGGTGGGTGGCTATTTTTTGAATGCCTCACTCCAAGGATCTGACAGAAAAACAGAACAGGCCCTATGAGGGTGGAAGCAAAGACACTGTGGGAGGGAGACTGGGAAAATTGCCTGTACCACACTACCTGGGGATAAGGGGTGGTGGTGGTGTCCCGATATTTGGGAATTCCCATCAGGTAAAAGAAAAAACAGGTGTGAGATCCTTTGCTGTTCAAAACCTCTTTCAGGAAAATCCTTCTGCACAGAGAAAACACACATGGTTTCTGTGCAAAAAACATCTGTGTGCAGAAATAGCTGTTTCCTGTGCAAAAATATTATATATTGCAATGCATCCATATGCATTTCTGCACAGGCTAAATGTCCTGAAGGACATCATCACTTGCTTCTCCTCCAGGCATGGCCGAGTGCCCGCAGGGAGTGCTCCAGAGCTGCTCCACAAAACTGAATAAAACCCTTCTGGGGTGGCCTCAGCAGGAGCCTTGGCAACAGCAGGAACATTGGCAGGAGCAGGCAGTAGAGTGGTCTAGTCACTGGCTCTGTGCTCTTTCTCCTGAAGAGACTGCCTCACTGGGCTTTGTGGTTGCACAGACATTAACTCTGGTCTAAAGATGTGAACAGGATTACCTTCTCATCACTTATCTTTGTTTTTACAGCAGGAGGTCTGGAAAACATAGACTTTCATTGACAGGTTGCAGCATCCTGTCTGCAGTAAACAATGAAATAAAAGCTTGAACTGGGCAGCATGGGAGTCTACACTAGTCAATCCTGCTGTAGCTGTGCATGTCTGCCTACAACAGGCAAGGTAAACAGCAACTGTCTTCAGAATCCATTCAGAGAATGTATGAATAGCTCTCTCTGTCTCTCTCTCTCTCTGGCTTTTCTTCGCAAACGAAGATTCAGGAAGAACTCATCCTGCACTTTCGAGAAAAAGGTAAAGCAGATTAACTTGCTTCACCAGCATCCCCCAAGCATGTTAAGCATAGCTCTATAAGTTTGGCCACAAAAATGGAAATCATAAGAAAGGTAGAGGCTGGTGAAAGAAAGAAAGAAAAATCCCTGAATGCATTTTGGAAGAAGTTTTCAAGTGGGGTTTAGAATGTTCAAAATGTTTACTTATGCAAGGCTTACCTGACCTGGTTGTTTCATTTCACATGTGCATATTGTTAGTTTAGAATAAAAAGTTTGCTGAAACACATTGAACTGCTCTCTTTTTTGTGTAGTATAGGAACCTATCTCTATTCTTTCCTTGTTACTTCTGCCTCTGAGACCAAATTTTCTGTTAAAGAAGTATCACACCTACTTTCTTAACTGAGGTATACCTCTATACCATGTGAGCATGTGCCTTCAAGTTGCCTGCCGACTTATGGCAAACCCATGAGTTTCATATTCCAGAATATCTCCCTCTATCAAATCAATACAAATTAAAATCATTGTTATTTTCTTAACAGCTGTATTTGGCCTCTTCCCCACCCCTCATATAACGGCTACAACTGACCTGAAAAGCCAACTTGAAACCTTCTAGAATAAACCCAGATTAGTTTGACCCATTACATTTAGCATGCTGATCCACTGAGAGATGTTACTGTCCGTTCTGTGATGCTGTCTTGTTCCAAAATGGATAATATTTTCTCCTGTAACAAGGAAGACCTGCTTGCTCTCATCGCAGGAGGGGAAAGATAAAGAGAATTTGGCCAACTGAGCATCTGTGGGATAATTCATAATAACTTGAGTCAGTGTGCTATTATTATCATGCCAGAAAGGAGGCATAGCAACGTGACTGGAGAGCAAAAGTTTATTTGGCCTTCACAACACATGCAGATAAAGAGCAGCTGCTGCCTGACTAGGCAAACCACCTTTCTCACTCCCTACTGCAGAGCCATTTGTGGTATTGATGGAAGAGGAGGAGGAGGATGGTGTTCATTTATTCCACATTATTAAAAGCCCACCCCATGCAACTTCTAAAAACTTGGTGGCACAATAATGGTTTCAGTTGCTGACAAAAGGAGTGCAAGGAGGGATACATCCTGGCCTCCCTCGGGAGGGAGTTCTAAAGACTGGGAGCAACCACGGAGAAGGCCCTCCCCCTTCTTCCCACCAAATGAGCCTGAGAGGTGGAGGGATAGAGAGAAGGGCCTTCTGAGGAGATCTTAGAGCTCTAGTGGTATAGGGCTCTATAGGTCGTCACCAGCACTTTGAATTGTGCCTTGAAACAAACTGGTTGTGAGAGATGGTAGTAGATCTCTCAAGCCAAATAACTAATGCACTAGGCATACGTTGGACAGTTCACCAACCCACTCCATCACACACACACCCAAACACATTCTAGCAAGAAAACATATAAATCAAACTTAATCTTCTTTGTAAGGTATGCAAAAGTGGTTTCACCCAGAAATACTTGTGCATAATCAACACAGGTTCATCTTCTTGAAGAAAGATAAGAAAGAGAAAGTACTGCACAGTATCAGGAAAGCTGGAGAGGCTCTTATCACACATGCTTCATGGAGGACAGGCAAGCAGACAGAGATGAGGGCACATGAAACCCAGAGAATAAAGGAAAGACCACTTCATGCAGGAATAGCGTGGGTGTGGACACACACACACACAAACAGGAAGTAATCCAAAACATGCTGTGCCTAAACTCCTAGAGAGTGACGTGCAATCTAACTACCAGTGAGTATAGGTGTGCAAAGGTTGCTGATTCCAACTCCACACCTAGTCTTTCCAAAGAAGTATGAAACCGTTTTGGGGATAGCTTTCAGGACTCACGAATAGTCAACCTTCTTGATCTGCTCTTTGAGGATGTCCTTGAAAGGAGAGAGATCACTAGTCCAGCTATGGAAGCTCATTTCTATCCAGGACCAGCCAAACAATCAGGTAAGAGTAAGGCACCTTCCTTAAACATCAGATTTTAAGAGTAGCTCAAGATCAGCAACTGGTTAAATATTTAATTTCCTAATATTTGTAATGTGGGAGGGAGGCACTTGTAGAGCTTTCTGCATCAGATGCCAGAAAACAACATGATGGGCTTTGGACACTAATTGTATACCTTGACTTGGGCGGGGATACCATTTGCTGTTCTTCCCCAGGCAGCAAAATGTCTTGGACCAGCCCTACGTCCATCTCATAACTTCCTAAAATTACTGTCTGCCTCCAGAAGGACAAGAAATAGATAGCACAAAGATTTTCTATTGCTACTCCTGACAGCAGGCTTTGCATCATCATCATCATCATGATCATCATCATCATGGTGTACACACATACATACAGGCCTTGTATTTTTTAAATCTATACAGTGGGCCCTCCTGATCCACAGGCTCCTGGTTTGGCAGTTTCAACTGCCCCTGAATTGTTCATCCCATACCTAAAATTGTGGCAATGTGCACACATCTGCACTGATGCCTCCGCACTCACATCACTGACATTTAATAATATGGGCATGACCATCCGGGGTTTTGCCATCTGCAGTGTGTGTGTGTGTGTGTTCCAAAATTGAACTCCCTCAGATCCCGAGGGCCCACTGTATGGCTTTTCCTGGAGTGTGAAGAAAAGCAACATGTATAATTCTGGCCATGGATTTTCTAGCTAAAAAATGTCAGCACCCACAAATATGCATTGTTGCACAGGGATTTCTGCTCATGGGTCCCAAAAAGCATCCACAGCTCTCATGGGGATGACACACATTGGACCAGGAGACAGTCCTACACAAGCCATAGAGGAGAAAATGGCTGGAATACTGTTGGTGACATATCTGCATGTAATTCAGGGTTATGTGCATGTATCTTTTTTGGATGTTGAGCAAGGAGGTAGCCAGTTCCTCCTTGTGCAATGTTCACAGAGAGAGGTGGGGGGCAGCTTTCACGCCCCAGAGGTGCTGTTACAGCTGTTTACTAGTCATGGAGAAGGTGCAGGAGGGGAGGGGATCCGGGGGAAGTGGTGCTGGAGATCCAGTTGGGTGCTGCCTGATCACTTCCCTGCTCCTTTCTTCTGGCCAGTAAGTGGTGGTGTCAGTGCCTATGGGGCTTAAAAGCTGCCTTCCAGAGGTGAGAGGAGCAGAGAGTCATGTGTTATTCTCTAAACAGCTTGATGTATGTAGGATCATGGCCATCACATAATTATTGTTCTTTGCCTTTCTAATACTTTCTTTTTGTGGGTCCTCTTTTTAATTGTCTTCTGCATTTTTTCCCCAAGCAAAATATATTTTTTTTAAAAAACCCAAAGCTAAAGTCTCAGTTCAACTTCCAGCTTCTTCCAAATGTCAAAGGATTATTTGTCCTGTTCTTGACTAAAATTAGAAACGATGACTTGGGCAAACTCATGGTATTAAAAAATGTCAATCAACATTTGCTAACAAGATAAGTCAGTTCTTACTTCACCTGATCCCCCCTGAACACAGGATTTCCTGCAGTCAAAGTACTTCCTGGGTCTGAACTTTGCTGAGATGTAACAAAATGTTAACCACATTAGACTCTGAGAGTGTTATTTCCATCAGCCTCCTTTTGTGTTTCTATATCAGAACTTGGAAAAGTTCCTTTTTTGCATGATATCTCCCAGATTTCCCTAGACAGCATGGTTAGTGGCCATGCTGGTTGGGCAATTATGGGAAGCATAGTCCAAAAAACCCCAAAACTTTTTTTATGAATACACAGTTTTTAAAAAATTTTATTTCTGAAAGCAGCTCTTTATGAAAAATCAACAGCAGTTCCTGACTAACTGCAGTAAACACTGTGTGTGTGTGTGTGTGTGTGTGTGTGTATTTGCCACTTAACTCTTCTCTGGTTTGGTTCCTTTTAATTCCCTAGTCTTCACGTCTGATGTCTGTTCCTTTCCCCAAAGTGCGCAAGTACAGTTAGCATCATTTTCAAGAGTCCACATGATGCTGTCTTTCCCTGCAATGTCTTTTCTAAGTTCTGTTCTGTATTGCCATCTGATTGTTAACAGGACTACCCACAAGCAAAATTGCCTTATTCAGATTATACAAGAATATACACCCCTTGGTCTTAGATGGCAGTTGTTTGCCCTGACTATTCACATCTCCTTTGCAGAGTGGAGAGAAATCTTACAGGCAAGGATGTTTCTTTAAAAAAAAAGTTAAGGAGAAAAGCAGCTGAGCTGACTGAAAAACCTTTTTTCTATAAGCCTTTCTTATGTGAAACAGCTTGTCCAGAGAAGGATTTTTGGTGTATGTAAAAAATGGTCATTAAAAAAAAAACCCACACACAATAAGGGGTAGAAGTTTATTGTTGACATTTTCTTACATATTTACATATTTTTGCGAAGGCAAAGTTAATACATCCATTTTGTTGAGATTTCTGTGATGTGAGGCCATGGCTTGCCAGTTCAAGAGTTCTTCTTGCAGTCACTGTGGGAAGGAGAGCTAGCCAGAGGCTGAATGAGGGCAGAGCACTCCCCAAGGGGTAACCCTAGAGAGAAAATCAACAAAGAAGAAAAGTCCAGGAAGACCAGGGCCAGGCAGTCTGCGGCCAACTCCCAGAGAGCAGGGGCTGTGTAACCTGAAGGAAGGCTGAGCAAAGCTAATGACTGTAAAACAGACCACAAATAAGAACCTTACCCACATTTAGGCACTGTTAGAGTCGAGAACCCTTGCAAACTTATGCTCACTAATTACTAGTTTCCATGTTTGCAGACTTCCTGTTTATTTGCTTTTCCACACCCTCTCGCATCCTGCATCACTCTAACTGGTAACCACTTTTCTTCTCACTCCTTTCTCTATAAGATCCTGTGTTTGATTATGTACAAGAAGTCCTCATACATAATGAAAAGGAGATGGGATGCAGAAAGATCTCTGCAACCTGATAGGAGAGGGAAGCTGAAGGATGGCAGACCAGTGCCAAGATGAAACACCGCAGGTATACACAACATAAACTTAGGAGTTTATCACACCAGCCTGTTGTTTTGCAGCAATCTCATTGTTGAGGCAAATGGGAACATATCAGTTTGAAAACAATCATTATCACACTTCTTGGTATTTGTGTTATTATGCTGCTTCAGAGATCCATGGTCCTATGTTCGCTCTTCTGCACCACCTTGCTAACCCCACCTTCCTCCCCATGTATGCCCTACCCATGCATGCCTTTCAATCTCCTATCCTACCTACAGTGCCACCCCTCACTCCCTTCTGCAGCTTGCCACCACAATGTCTCAGCCAGATTTTAAACTTTTTCCCAGTCCATTGACTTAAACTCCCCACTGGTCTTCCTCCTAATGAGAGGAGTGGTGTCAGGATTGGTCCCAGATGTGACCTTTTCCTGCCAAATTTCAGTGCTGTGTTTCTGTTCTTTCATTTACAGTTAATTATCTTTGCATTCTTCTGTGCTTGCTAACAAGCTGATACTGTATGGGAAGACAAAGGAAGATACATTATGTTTCTGCAACTGTATGATTAAGGGTGCACCACCTATGGTCACAGTGAAAATAATGGGATTTGCCCACTTGCTGTGAGAAAAGAGAGTAGGAATGATGGATAGCCAATGACTGTACAGCCTGCCAGACTTGTAGATTGTAAATACTTTTTATGTTAATGCTTTGTAAATAGTTTTCATTCTGAGCAACAATGTTGTAGTGTTTACTCTTTAGATTACTGTACCAAAATGTTTACTGTTTAACACTGAAACTGCTGGTGACCGAGGACTTTATCAGACCAGGCAAATATGGTGTCGTAACAATGCCTAATGAACATGAAAGGGTGCACATACCAGACGATGTCGTCCTTTCATGATCATGTATTATGAAAAAGCCATTCTATTTTATTGACAGGCCAAGCCATCAATAGATCTGCTGTGGTGCTTTGTTGCCGGCACTACCGGCATTTGAAACCTCGTGCCATTGTGTTTACAGGAATACAGCGTCAATGACAGAACACTTCCTGGCGAGATCATGACAACCAACTAGGGGAAGTTCTTTTTATGAATGTCCCCAGTTTACTTGTATTTTTAAAAGTGTGTTTCTGTGGTTGTGTCTATGTTTTGTGTATTTATTTTGCTTTATTTTTAAAATTTGCCATGCTCGTGTCTTCTCACAAGAATCGGCTCTATTTGTGCTCTGTTACTGCTGGGGTTGCCTTTTCATGCTGCTAAAGGTAGGTCTGGTGGGGGAGGGGTCTTCTGCTGGCATAAAAATGCTTCAAAATATGCTGGCAAAAGAGTATTTATGGAGGGTGGTCTGAAGAAGCCTTTTCATGAGAAGTGGGGAGCTAAAGTCAATGGAATGGGAAGGGGGTTATGATCTGGTTGAGACATAGTGGTGGCAAGCTGGGAAACAGAGTAAAGGGGTGTCACTGCTGGCAGGACAGGAGGCAGAGAGGAGGAGGTAGGGGTGTAAGGAGGTAGAGCTCTTTAAGCAGCAGCTATGTACAAACTCTGTGGAGGGCCAACTGTAAACGTAACCTCAGCCTGCTTGCAAACAGTTAGGGGGAGAGAGGGGGAGAATCACGCCTACTCATGCCACATGATTGCTGGAATATTAGAACTGCAGTGGAAGGGACCTATCACACTACCTATCATAGTGGGAAAGCTTTGATATTGAGTGCCATGTGCTCTAACAACAACTGAAAGGCAAAGCAGCAACAGGACAGATACGACATCGTGTGATAAGTACTGGCCAAAGATGCTATTATCCAGCTTTAATTTTGATTTCCCACTCTCATGTGATAAAGTCCTTAGATAATAGTCTATCATAGCAGGAGGACTTTAGGACTTTCTCATACCACCCTCCCAAAATGTTCTTTTGCTGGCATAATTTGTGCCATTTTTATGCCAGCAGAACTCCCCATACCACACTTACCTGTAATCCCAGCAAAAGGCAGCCCCAGCAATGAATGAGGAGCGAACGGAGCTCCATTCACTTCCTCATCTGAAATCTCGCAGATTCTCGTGAGAATACCTAGTGCGGGAAATTAAAAAAACAACAAAAATGACATTCAAAAAGTAAGTTACAAAAAGCACACAAACACACTTAAAAATTTATAAGTAAACTGGGGAGCATGATAAAAAGAGTGCCACCTACCTGGATGTTGCAATCTCACCCAGAAGTGTTCTGGCCAGTCTAGCCATTCACATTGTAATAACGTGGGGGAAAAAGATGTGAGGTTTCAAACACCAGCAATGCCAGCAAAAAATCACCACAGCTGATCTATTGATGGCTTGGGCTGTCAATAAAATAGAACGGCTTATGGGCAAGACATAAATGTGAAAGGATGATGTCGTCTGGTATGTGCACCCTTTAGCGTTTATATGGCGTTGTTATGACACCATATTCCATATGTTTGATAAAGTCCATAGACTCTTGTGATAATGGGTAGACCCCATCTCCCATTATCTTCCAGCATCAGGTAACAAAGGGTTAACTAGGGTCTGCAGAAGGTTACACCTTGAGATCAGCATCATCATGATGTCACAGGACAGCAGGGAGAATTGACCAATTAAGACTTTCAGAGTGGCAATCTTAAAAGGCAATAAAGACTGCCTTGGTGCCGTGAGGCAGAGAGAAAACAACGGAATATCCTGAGGCAAGGACCTCACATCGGCTAGGGAAGGCTGCTTGAGACTGGTCTGGGAAACAGACATATGGCTCACAGCCACCCTCAGCTTAACAGACAGGACTCATGTCAGTGAGTAGGAGAATGTATTAACTAGTTTTGCATTAGGGAATTATGGTTATTTTATTATTTGGCTGAATGCTTACTGAATGCTTTACTATATTTGTACCTCTAAGAATGTGCCTGGAAAGAAGGAGCCTTCCATGAGGATATCTGCATGTTTGAACTCTGCTTAGAATAAATAGCTTTTTCTATGTTTCTCAGCTGATGTGTACACGTGCTTTGATTGCTCGGACACTTCTCTTCCCTTTGGGACAGAGGGGAGGAGGTGGTAATAGCTCTGCCAGTGGCAGGGAGTAGAGTAAAGGAATCCTACAGTCTCCCTTTGGACTGTGTTGAGAGCATTGGAATTCAAAGGGTGGTGGTGGTGAAATACCAATAGGGGGCGCAATTTAAAGGAAATTCCCAGGCAGACGAATCCCCAAGATTGCATCTCACAAAGGGCAGCTTAGAGGTTCTCAGGCAGAAGAACCCCCCACAAGCTGATCGCAACTCTATGTCTAGACTTACCTTTTTCACTGCTTGACTCTGTGTATGTGGGTGAGTGGCCATGGGACTGATTAGTTCAGCTTCACTCTGCTCAGGTATTGTACTAGCTCTCACATTTTCCCAACACATTCAGCAGAATTTGAAAAGTTGTTGTTGTGTGCTTTCAAGTCATTTCCAACTTATGGTGGCTCTAAGGTGAAGCTATCACCTTATTCATAATTATTCATATTTGTATTTTTCTTTCTTTTCCCACCTTTTCTGTGTATTAACACCACTATTAATTCAACTGTCTCCTCACCTGGTTCCTCCCCCTCTCTCATCCCCTTCTGCACAGTCAGTCATTTCTTTCATCCACTGACAACCCTCCCCTTTAAATCTGGTCTCCACTGAAAACTGACAGCATCATTTTCCAATTGCTTTCTCCCAGTGTCTATTATATCTGTGCAACAGTGCTGGTGTTTAACAGTGCAATTGACAAGTTTTCTTCATTTCATCAGTTTCACTGAAGATGAGATAGTTTTTAAAAAATATTTTTAATGTAGCCCATTACAAAGCTCCCCCCAATATTTTTTTCATGTTCATGCAACTAAGATTTCTTTTTAGAAACCCATTACACAATAACATTACTCTTTCTATGATTCTATGATTCTGTTCCTTTTAAAAAAATAACAAAAATGTGAAAAGTGCTTTACTTCTAAAATGCCTAAAAATTCCCTTGAACTTTACTCATCACCACCCCAAAATATTTTTTTGCATCATTCCCACTCAGTATGTTACTTTTGAAATGTGCCTTTGGCATCCCTTTGTTAATTTCTGCCCCCCCCAACTGTTTTTCATTGCCATCATGGTGGCTTTGATGTATGGTGACCCTATGAATGAGAGACTACCAAGACAACCTGTCATCAGGTCTTGCAAGCTCAGGTCCATAGCTTCCTTGATTGAGCCTATCCATCTGTAATGCAGTTTTCCTCTTTTCCTAATGCCTTTCACTTTGGCAAGCATTATCATCTTTTCCTCTTTAGGGCGACTAAAATGGTGAAAGGTCTGGAAACGATGCCTTATGAGGAGAGACTTAGGGAGCTGGGTATGTTTAGCCTGGAAAAAAGACGGTTAAGGGGCGATATGATAGCCCTGTTTAAGTATTTGAAGGGATGTCACGCTGAGGATGGAGCAGGCTTGTTTTCTGCTGCTCCAGAGACTGGAACACGGAGCAATGGGTGCAAGCTCCAGGAACAGAGATTCCACCTCAACATTAGGAGGAACTTTTTGACAGTAAGAGCTGTTCGGCAGTGGAACACGCTCCCTCCGAGCGTGGTGGGGTCTCCTTCCCTGGAGGTCTTTAAACAGAGGCTGGATTGCCATCTGTCGGGGAGGCTTTGATCGTGATTTCCTGTGTGGCAGGGGGTTGGACTGGATGGCCCTCGTGGTCTCTTCCAACTCTGCAATTCTATGATTCTATGATTCCAATGAGTCATGTCTTCTCATGATATGGCCAAAGTATTGATATCTTAAGTTCAATAATCTTTGCTTTAGTTCAGACAGTTCAGGCTCTCAGTCTCATTTATTTGCAGTCCATGAAATCTCTAGAACTCACTATAACACTTCATTTCATTTTGGTATGTCTCATCATAGGGTTTTCAAGGTAAAAGGCATTCAGGAATAGTTTCCCAGTCCCTTCTTCTATGTACTACTAATAAGAGTTAGATAAAGCAATCAATCCCCACTACTGTACCTGCTTACTAATTGTTTAGCACTTTTAGGGCTTGTCTACACTGGTGGGAAACTCTGCATCTACTTTGTAGCTGTGGCAGATTTCTTTGATCTGCAGCAGCCCCATAAACACCACGCACACTGGGCTTGTGCAATGGTAGATCAGAACACACCACCACACTGTAATCCAAACTGGAGTAAAAGGGTGGTCCTAGGCTGATCACATGTTCTTTACATGTCTCTCCCAGCAGCATGCCTTAATTCTATAAAATCTGAGCAACACCCATTCACAGCAATCTAAATAACCCCAAGCATTTTGTGTATACCTAACCAGGCCCAGATGAAGACAAGAGGCTCATAAACATGTCAGGTTTAAGGGGTTCCATAGCATTAAATATATATATTATACTAAGATTATATTATTATACCTATTTTGGATTTAGAAGGCCCTCTTAATCTGGACAGTAAGAAAACTGATAGGAAGAAAATCCACTTATTTGAAATGTGGTGCTGGAGGAGAGTTCTCTGGATACTTTCAACTGTCCAAATGACCAATAAATGGGTTTTAGAGCAAATCAGGCCTGAACTGTTCCTAGAAGCTAATGCAACTAAACAGGTTGACATGCGTATACTTGGGGGATACCTTCCAAGACCCCCCTGTGGATACTTGAAATAGGGAACCCTATTATTTTCAAAGGGACAAACACTAGAATCATAGAGATGGAAGAGACCACATGGGCCATCCAGTCCAACTCCCTGTCATGGAGGAATACCCAATCAAAGCACGCCCGACAGATGGCCCCCCCAGCCTCTTTTTAAAAACCTCCAAAGGAGGAGACTTCACCATACTCTGAGGCAGTACACTCTACTGCCAAACAGCTCTTACTGTCAGGAAGTTCTTCCTAATGTTTAGGTGGAATCTATTTCTGTAGTCTGAATCCATTGCTCTGTGTCCTAGGATTTTATCAGATGCAGGGAAACACAACAAAAAACCACATCCCAAATGTCAGGAGTTGGTTACTGAACCCTAAGTTTTTAAATGGCCAAACAACTGCAGAAATCATGCTGAGTCATGATGACTGACTCCATGACTCCATGAACTGCCAGTCATGCCTAATCATGACACAGCTACATGAGACGGGTTACATCAGAAGAAGGGTTACTAGAGTGCAAAGCCATGTTGTATGGAAATCTGATGCAATGTAACCATGTGCTTGGGTAAGCCAATGCTGTGCTGAGATGTATATAAGTGAGCCAGAACAATGTTCATTTTCTTCTTATGATCCTGTGATGCCTGGTGTAGCACTTTGCTTGTAAATACACAACCCAGAAACATCACCCAAGGAGACCTTCTGCTGTGCTTTCTGCAACCGGACTTGTTTATCTCGGATTGGCCTTTTTAGTCATCAGCATGATTGCAGAAAGCGCGGGATGAGTCCTTCCTGAATCTTTGTTTGCGAAGAAAAGCCAGAGAGATAGATAGATAGATAGATAGAGAGAGAGAGAGAGAGAGACTGTGAATAGCTGAAACTACTCTGAAGATTAAAGCACCTCCTGTTTTTGGATGCCAAACACTCTGTGTGTGAGTATTCTTGGGAAAGGGTTGCTACCAAGTCTGCTGAGACAGTTTTTGGCTTCTGCCGGGGATTGGAAGTCCTGTCATCCCCTGACACCAAACCACATCAGAAGAACGTGAGGCTAACAGAAAGGGTGACATTATCAGATGCCCATGTCTTCAGCCACTCCCAGGGCAGAGTGATGGCATGGATGAGGCACCACTTTTTTTATTGACTGGCTAAACCATCAATAAAAAGGAACACCTTATTTACACATGCACTACACCTCTGGAACGGCTGAAGGATGTTGTCATCTGATAATTTCTCCTGTTTCTGTTATTGTCACACTCTTCTGACACAGTTGTTGCCACACCTGATAACATCTCTAGTCTCTGGAGCAGCAGAAAACAGGTTTCCTCCATCCTCAATATAACATCTCTTCAAATATTTAAGCATGGCTATCATGTCCCCTCTTAGCCTTCTCTTCTCTAGGCTAAACATGCCCAGCTTCCTAACCCACTACTTATAGGGCATGGTTTCCAGATCTTTCACCATTTTCATCACCCTCCTTTGGACACACTCCAGCTTGTCAACATCCTTCTTGAATTGTGGTGCCCAGAACTGGGCATAGTATTCCAGATGAGGTCTGACCAAAGCAGAGTGGCACTATTACTTCCCTCAGTCTAGACACTATACTCCTATTGATGCAACCTAGAATTGTATTGGCTTTTCTGGGTGCCGCATCACACCGCTGACTCAGCTTGTGGTCCACTAAGACTCCTAGATCTCTTTTGCATGCACTTCTATCAAGCCAGGTGTCCCTGATCCAATATCTGTGCATTTCATTTTCACTGCCCGAGTGTAGTATCCCACATTTCTCCCTGTTGAAATTAATTTTGTTATTTGGCTCAGCATTCTAATCTGTTCAGGTCATTTTGGATTCTGAACCTGTCCTCTGGGGTATTAGCTACCCCTCCTAATTTGGTATCATCTGCAAACTTGATAAGCAAACCCTCTGTTCCCTCATCCAAGTCATTGATAAAGATGTTAAATAGCACTGGGTTCAGGACTGAACCCTGTGGCACCCCACTAGTCTCTTCTCTCCAGGATGGAGAGAAGCCATTGGTGACTACACTTTGGGTTTGTTCAATCAACCAAATCCACCCAACAGTAGCATTGTCTAGCCTTACATTTTACTAGCTTGATTGCAAGAATATCATGGGGGACCTTGTCAAAGGCCTTACTGAAATCAAGATATGCTACATCCACAGCATTCCCTTCATCTACCAAGCTTGTGGCTCTATCAAAAAAAGAGATAAGATTAGTTCAGCGTGATTTTTTTTTTTTAGAAACCCATCTTGATTGTTAGTGATCATGGCTGTAAGTGCTTACAGACTGTCTCTAGAATCTTTCCTGGTATTGCAGACCATAGAAATGGACCACAGAATCACATTAGAGCACCTAGAAATGTCTAGAGAGAGCACATTTTTAGGATGTGGATAAGTGAAAATATGGATACCAAATCTGTGGATATGGGGGTCATGAAAAGACAGGACTCATTAGACAAGACAATAATGCTTGGTTAAAGTGGAAGGCTGTAGGAAAAATGTGAGACCACATTATATGTGGATAGACTCAATCAAGGACGCTCACAGCCCTGAGCTTTCAAGACCTAAGCATGGCTGTTGATAGCAGCAGGGTGATTTAGAGGTTTCCCATTCATAGGGTTGCCATAACCCACAGTTGACTTGACAGCAATTAAGAACGGCACAACAGTTTGATCTCAGACCCTAAAGTGTAGTTTACACAGTTTGTGCCTAAATCTAACATTGCTTCTCTTGTCCTCCCCAACACTTGTTGAGAACACTGAAAAAGCTAAATGATCTCATTATTGTTGAGGGCTTGAAAGAGACTGAGAGTGGAAGAAAGAGAGAGAAGCGTCTGGGCTCTGACTCTGAGGTGATTTGGCAGGGGGAGAGTCTCTTCCCACTCCTCGCTGATTCAGTGAAGAGTAGGGTGGAACAGAAATTTCTCCCAAATTCTTCGGTTAGTTCTTGGCAAGGTAGCTCAGTAGGAATCATGAGCAGGAATTTGTGACATTGAGATGTGTGGGATGCTTTGAGAGAAAAATATGTTTCTCAGGCTCATTACTGTTTGAAGGTCTGCCTTGGCTCAGAGCTGCCACCATCCTTCCCCTCATTCTCCCCTCTCCTCCCCATTCCCTGAAAAACAGACTTACTGGAGAGAAAAAACATAGGGAGTCTATATCATATGGGAAGTGTGTCCTGTGAGTTATTGTTGTTTGCCTGTAATCAACACCTGATAGGAAAGCAGTTGTGTCTGTGCATCTACTACCCACCTAGAAAACAGAATAATAAGGCTCAAAGTGACTGCTGTGACAAACATAATTATACCTTTTACTTTTCAATACTAACAGATGTGTTCAATGAACCTCCTCCCAAATTCTAGGCACCCCTCATAAAAAACTCACTCTGAACCATACTGACATGTGGAATGCTTGGAACAGCCTTTGTTTTCTTGGGTAAGAAGACACATTGAGAATGTTGCCCTGAGGGAGCTGTATGCATTGGGTTGCAAAACTGAAAGACAAATGTTTAGTACCAAGGTGGATCCAGGTCAAGGGAGAGC
This sequence comes from Gambelia wislizenii, assembly GCA_030847615.1. Taxonomy (NCBI): domain Eukaryota; kingdom Metazoa; phylum Chordata; class Lepidosauria; order Squamata; family Crotaphytidae; genus Gambelia; species Gambelia wislizenii. The sequence goes on from JAUMIR010000001.1 coordinate 346,774,324, forward strand.
ACCTGGTAGGGTTGGAAGGCAGGGCTCAGGAGAGTCAGGCTTTGAGTGACCCCAGCTGGGTCAGGCGGTGGAGCCTCGGCATAAAGGGATGGTGCTTATGGACAGCATCCTGTTGGTGACATATGCAGGATATATGTACTTTTTGGACAAGTATGTACTTTTTGGACCTTTCAGGAGGAGGAATCTCCACCCATCGCAATGTGGAACAGTTGGGGGCCTGCTGGCTCCAGCTTCAGCCCTCTGGCCTCTGAGCAGCTGTTAGGTTGTGCCCATTCTCATTCTGACTGCCTTTGAGCACCAAGGGAGGAAAGAGCAGACTTACACTGGGGTGGAGGCTGCTTTTCTTCCCTCTAAACGGCTGTCTATACAGTGGAATTACTCCTCCCCATATCTGCTCAGAAAACAAGCTGTCTTAATGGGATCCCACGTTATCTCATTGTATTGTGGAGGAGGAGAGCCAAAAAAGAGGAAAAACTACATGAGAAAAGTGTTTGTAGCTTTCCCCAACTTTTTAGAAAGGCTCCAGTGATATGTGCATTTTCACTTGTTAAGACAAGTGATTCAACATGAATCGCTTCCCCGTACAAAACAAAGTGCAAACCTGATTGGCTGGATGAGTGCAGGGGCAGGGCTGGGTTACAGAGCAAGCACCTGCTGCCACCATGCTGGATTTTTGCCTCAGCGAGTGATCACTCAGGTGATAAAACAGGGATTTGTGCTATTCTTTTCTCTCTCTTTTTTGGGGAAAGGTGGCACCTTTTTTGTGTGCATCATAGAAATACAGCTGTCCCTCCGTATTCACGGATTTGGTATTAACAGATTTAAGTATTCACAGCTTGAAAATATTCTTTAAAAGATAATAATCCAAAAAGCAAACCTTGATTTTGCCATCTTATATAAGGGGCACCGTTTTGCTATGCCATTGCATATAATGGGACTTGAGTATTCACGGATTTTGGTATCCACAGTGGATCCTGGAACCAAACCCCAGCAAACATGAAGGGACAACTGTAGGGTTTGCTTAAAAAACGTTTGGGCAGCAGCATGCTGGCTGCTGTCTCAGCTACAGACATGCAAAGTTTATGGGGGCTGTAAAACCATTAAGACAGGAGCATCTGCTGTGACTTGCTATTACTGTGGAGCCACCGTTTTGTTTTTTTTTTCCTTTGTGTAGACAAGCCCTAAGTTTAAGAACAAGCAGAATGAGCCTAGGTACATGCAGAGAACTGGTCAGTGGCCAGGGTGATAGGGCTGTGCTTGGTGGCCATACAGCTGTTGTATGCCAGAGGAAGCAGCTGGGCAGAGGAACAGCCTCTGCCACATCCTGTAAGTAAGCCAGTGGAAACTTCCATTATGCCAATCTGATGTGGGATCTTGGCCTAGATAATACTAGTTGTAAAGTGTCAGTCTGAGCCTTGAACCCAGGAGCAGTAGCCAACAATAAAAGTTACTTTTTTTTTATTACAGCACCTAAAATCTACCAGTCATGTCCTTGCTGGCTGGGGGATTCAGGGAGTTGAAGTTTTAAAAAGTAACCTTTTCAAACTCTGGAGCAAGTAAATCCTACATAAAACATCCAAGGAGCCCAATGAATATATTTATTTTATTTATTTTTTATTTTAGGTATTTATACTCCACTCTTCAGCTACAAAGGCTCTCAGAGTGGCTTACAATTTGTTTTAAGCAATAATAATTTACACATCTACACCGCATTAAGTGGTTTCCAATGTATGTTAGCTAATTGCCCCCACAAGCCAGGTACTCACACAATATGTGTGCTTACAACTCTCCTGCCCCCAAATTTCTTATCCATAGTAGGCCAATACAAGTCAACTGAACCCAATCCAGATGGCAAGCATGCTACTCTGAGGTTATTCAGGCAAATCAGCTGTAAACAGCATATTGATGTGCAACATAGGATTAAAGAGTTAAACATATTAAAGACATTCTAGAAAACTTGGTATGCCCATTTTACATATGGAAAATGCTACTAGTGTGTGTTTTTATACACACACTCTCTTATCTCTCAGTCCATACCACCAGATTGTTAAACTACTTCCCTAGTTTAAACATGCAGGAGCTGGTACACATCTGTCTAAAAGGAGGAAGTGCTAGTTTGTTTGTTTAAAATATTTTTATCCTGCTTATTAATTTTAAAAAATACAGAGGCAACTCACAAATTAACAACAATATTACAAATTAAACAGCACAGTCTCAAAAGTAAAATAAACTATAATAATTCAAACAGCAACATCCTTTAAAAATAGCATAATAAGCAACCCAAGCCAATAAAATACTTAGGCAGCAAAGAACATACAATTAATCACGTCATCCCAGTTTTTCAGCTGCTTTTAAAATGTCCCGGTTTCTCTCTCCTTCTCTCACTTCCCCCCTTTGTTTACTTCAGTTTCTGCAAATTGAGTTTAAACTGCAAAGCAGAGGAAGTGACAGGAGGGGGCATAACCTTGCCCTTCCCAGTAGGCTCAAACAAAAGCAAACTTCTGCAGCCTCTCCTAAGTTTATACGTTCTTATTAACATCTTTTGCCATCTTTACCACACTCTGATGTTGCTTGGCTTGGTTTTGGTCTTAGTTTTCATCTGAGAACTGTGGGAGGGTATAAGGGAGAAAAACATGAACTGACTCTTATGAAGCTATATAGTTTATATCTCTCTCTGGCTTTTCTTCACAAACGAAGATTCAGGAAGGACTCATCCCGCGCTTTCTGCAAGCGCACTGATGACTGAAAAGGCCAATCTGAGATAAACAAGTCCAGTTGCAGAAAGCACAGCAGAGGGTCTCCTTGGTTTCCAGGTTGTGATAATTTCTGTGTTGTCGTTTCTCTTCAAGACTTGTTCAGCATGAATTCTCAAATAAAGTTGCGGCATTGTGGATAGTGCATCTCCATGCCACCCGATGTGAGGCCATGGCGGACCATTGTTGGTGATCAGTTTGGCCAAGCCTGAGATGTTGTTTCAGGGAGTCCTTGTATCACTTTTCTGGAGCGCCCCTCTTACGCTGACCCGTGGCGAGTTCACCGTATAGTACTGTTTTTGGGAGGTGATGGTCCTCCATCCTAGAAACGTGTCCTGCCCAGCGCAGCTGTGTTCTCAATATCATGGCCTCAATGCTGGTGATCCCTGCTTGTTTATATACAGCAAGTTTATCCATACCCCATTACTGACTATTCTAATGGACTACTGCTCTCTCATGTCTCAATAGACATCTTTTCTATCAAAGCCTGGTTCTGCTCTGTTGCTGTGGCTGGTTCTGTAGCCACAGATGCAGGCGAAACGTCAGGAATAAACTCTTCTAGAACACGGCCTCACAGCCCGGAAAAAAACCAAGGAACAGCTATGGATGCCGGCTGTGAAAGCCTTCGACTTCACACCTGGTTCTGATCCTTCATGATCAAACACCTGACCTCAATAGACAGATCACCGGCTTAAAAAAAAAAAAAAGGAGGAGGGGGTATTACCAGATGACTTCAGCGACTGGGTGGGTGTTACAACTACAGATGATGGTCCCATGAAGGTTGAGCTTTATGTGTTGAGACCAGCAATACTTTTAGGTAAAAATATCCTTCCCAAAAACACTGCAGAGTGATTACAGTCATTCCATACTGCTCAACGTTTGGGATTTGGGACACATATAGTCAAAGCCAGGGGAAATTACTCTTTTGGAGTACAGCACTCAGATTCTTCCAGCTAGCATGGCCAGTGGCAATGGTGGCTGAAGAATTCTGGCAACTGTAGCTTTCCAGTCACTGCTTGTAAGTACTGTACCTCATTCCCTCAAAATAAGGGACATGAAGTTTCTTGCACAATAGAGGGCAGTGCAGTGCAGTGCAGAAGAAATAAGACTAGTAGGTATATGGTGACCACTGTAAAAACAGTACTTCACAGGCCTTCCCATTCTTTTTTAAACGGAGAGAAGGGAGAGGAGTGGAGCACAATATCTCTTGAGACTTAACAGGTTGCAAAGTATAACTGATTGATCCGTGTGCTTATTATATATCCAATTCTATTGGAGCCAAATTCTGGGGAAATTCCACTAATCCAGGCAACGAAAAATCATTGTATGTTATTTTGTTCAGCATATCCTGGAATCCTATGAATTTTAACGTTCAGACATCTCCCAATATCTTCGATCTTATTGGAAATAAATTCATTATTTACTTCCAATTGCTGCTGCTGCTTCCTCCCTTCCTCCTCTTCTTCTGCTTATTCATCTTCCTTCCCCTCCTCCTCCTCTTCTTCTTCTTCCCCCTCCTCCCCTCCTCTTCTTCTTCCTCCCTCCTCTTCTTTCCCCCTCATTTTCCCCCTCCTCTTCTTCTTCCGCCCCTCCTCTTCTTCCCCTCCCTCCTCCTCCTCTTTCCCCCTCCTTCCTGCTCTTCTTTCCCCCTCCTCCTCTTCTTCCCCTCCCTCCTCCTCTTCTTCCTCCCCCTCCTCTTCTTCCTCTTCTTCTTCCTTCCCCTCCTCTTCTTCCCCCTCCTCTTCTCCCTCCTCCTTTCCCCCTCCTCTTCCTCGTCTTCTTCCTCCCCCTCCTCTTCTTCCCCCTCCTCTTCCTCTTCTTCCTCCCCCTCCTCTTCTTCTTCCCCCTCCTTTCCCTCTCCTCTTCCTCTTCTTCTTCCTCCCCCTCCTCTTCTTCCCCCTCCTCTTCCTCTTCTTCCTCCCCTCCTCTTCTTCTTCCCCCTCCTTTCCCTCTCCTCTTCCTCTTCTTCTTCCTCCCCCTCCTCTTCTTCTCCCTCCTCTTCCTCTTCTTCTTCCTCCCCCTCCTCTTCTTCTCCCTCCTCTTCCTCTTCTTCTTCCTCCCCCTCCTCTTCTTCTCCCTCCTCTTCCTCTTCTTCTTCCTCCCCCTCCTCTTCTTCTTCTTCCCCTCCCTCCTCCTCTTCTCCCTCCCCCACTTCTTCTTTTCCCCTCCTTTTCCCCCTCTTCTTCCTCCCCCCCCTCTTCTTCCTCTTCTTTTCCTCATGTTTTGTTCCTCGCTGCGGCTCTGCATTGGCAACGTCTGCAATCTCGCCAATACGATCTGTCAAGGCTGTAAATTTAGAATTGGCTGTTTCTAGGGCTTGGATTATTTTCAAAGAGCTCTGGTATCAAAATGGTGATTGAAGACTAAGGCATGGGAGATGGGCTACGGGTGGGAAGAGAGCTTTTCCCATTCCCTCTTTGGTTCTCAACTCCGCGGGAAGATCGATGTCACTCGCAGCTATCCAAGGATCTTTAGGTGGGAAATATACATTTAAACTCCCTTGCTGTTAAGCAGCCTGCTCACCTTTTAGTTCCACTCATCAAATCTTCCTTGATCTCAAATATTAATACCATTTTAAAAGTTTTGAAAGCACTGATTAGTAAAGGCATCGATCAGCACTCAAGTTATACATCCACCATCTTGGGCCACGCCCCTCCCAGTCTTCCCAGTCATGAATCAAATTTTGTGTGTGTGTGTGAGAGAGAGAGAGAGAGAGACCAGCCTATAATACTGAATCAAAATGATACTTCCAGAATGCAACCTTGACTACCACTTGAATAAAAAGAAACAGCGCGGGATGAGTCCTTCCTGAATCTTCGTTTGCGAAGAAAAGCCAGAGAGAGAGAAAAACAACAACAGAAGAACACAGCCTAACACAATAACAATAACATAACATAAGCCTAACAAAATCTAACAGAAACTACTAAAAAGACAAATAAGAAAAAAATATTACATAATAGACCCTATCCCCCACCAGTGTAAAAACAAAACAAAAAGACAAGGAAAAAACCTCCTCATCTGTCAGTACTGCTGTTCCATAATACATTCTTCGAACTCATGAATATAGCCTCTTCATCAATTTAACCCTCTTTTCCTATTAAAAAGAAAACAGCTCTTATTATATTGTACATTGAATCCCGATACAGCTAGGTCCCCTCTTACTAACTTAACATAATCAATAAATGGTTCCCATATCTTCAAATATTTTCCTAATCCCAGACCGTTAATAAAACTAGTTAATTTATCTAATGCTGCTAGGTCCATCAATTTATCCATTCTACAAGGTTTGGCATTATATCCTTTTCCCAATATTTTGCATATACAACTCTTGTGGCTGTGACCATTTAACAAATTAAAATTTTATTTTCTCTTTCCACTTTATCCTCCAAATCAATCATATTCAATAATAACAATCCTGGTCTAAAGGCCATTTCTCTCCCCAAAATCTTTTGGATTGCTGTAACAATTTGTAACCAGTATTTTCTAGCAGTCTTACATGTCCACCAGAGGTGGTAAAATGTTCCAACCTTCTTGTAGCATTTCCAACATTTATTATACACCCCTTTATACATTTGGGCTAGTCCCTCTGGAGTCATATACCATCTATAAAACATTTTGAATTTTTTCTCTCTCAAATCATAGCTACAAGTAAATTTTAAACCCCTAATCCAAACTTGTGCCCACTGGCACATTTGAATGTTATATTGTACATTTTTTTTTTTTTGCCCATTGCACCATACAGTCTTTTACTTGTTCTTTTTCTGTACCAAATCTTAATAGTTTATAAAATTTTGAAATCATATGTTTCTCTCCTGATTCTAATATTTTTTCAAATTCTGTCTTTCCCCCCAAAAACCATACTTTAAACTGTCCTCTTTAAAGGAGGACGTATTGCTGCTCAGCGATTGTCCTGTTGGGCTCTTAGAGGGATGTAGCTACAAGGGCGGAGATGGGGCAAAATGAATTTTTCCTCCCCCCTCACCTTTCTAGCATTGCAAAGAGTGAGACACTGAAATTTGTTCACACTTTACAGTTTCATTCCCATGGTATTTTTGTCTGCTCCCTTTATTTGGATGCCTAAGCTTTAATTGTAAATGTTCAACTGAAGTCTTAAATTACAGCAATGCTAAAAATTTGGGGATTGAAAGAAGATGTCATTTTCAGAAGCAGAATTCTGATTGCAGGGGCAATGCCCTTACCCCCAACCCACCCCGGCTCTGGACTTTTTCAGACACTGTAAAAGGCCTCCGCGGAGGTCGGGAGAAGGATGCAGCTGTCCTGCCCCAGCTGGTCGGTTTCGCATGACGCCATCCTCCTCCTGTCCTCCTTTATTCTCCTTCCATGCTGGATCGATGGAAAAAGTGCCACTTTTTACTGACAAAATCCTTCCGTCAGTAAAAAGCAGCACCTTTTCCATCGATCCAGCACGGAAGGAGACCCAAGTCCTTTGACATACAATGCATAAGGTGCCTGGTGTCAGAAGACCATCCCCACAGACAGGTCTACAGGATCCTTAAGGGTTAACAGTTCTCTTCACGTCCAAAGGTACATCCACACTCATACAGATAGACACACCGTTCCTCCCTGCAGGCAGGCAAAGAATGGCTCTTGTACACATATCCAGGCAAGGGATTTAAAGGTCCCTTAGGGCTCATTCAGAGCTTCACCAATTAAAGCATCAAAAAAATCAAAGATTTGTTAAACATCTTTTTGCAATGCTTTGTAAACCCTTTAATGAAAAAAAACCTGTAGCCTTTGAAATCTGCCTTCATATTAATCCCTAACAAGCAAGATTTGACAGATTTGTTCTCATTACTTTAAACCTTCATGATATGATTCCAGTGTAAGTGATGAAAACTCACTGAACCAATTTAAACTTTCAGATTCCAGGGGCTGGGACTTGGAACCCATGACTGAACACTTCTGGGCTTCTTATTTCTGTCGTTACTAGTACATAAATCTGAGCTGCCTGAGAATCTAAAGTAGATTAAATGCTTGCAACCCAAACTTCTCAGGTCAGTAAAAAGTCTCTGCTGGTTGAGATAAAAGGGTTGTCCACACCGTGAAAATACCTCTCACAGAATTCACTCAGAAAACAAGCTGACTTAATGGGATCCTGCATTGTCTCATATTGTGAAGGAGGGGGGCAAAAAAGAGAGGAAAGTATGCAAGAAAAGCCTTCGCATTTAAGACAAATGATTTGACATGAATCACTTCCCCATGCAAGACATAGTGCAAACCTGATTGGCTGGACAAGCGCAGGGTGTGGGGCTGGGTTACGGGCAAGCGCCTGCTGCCACCATGTTGGATATAATTGAATACTATGAATGCCACAACGAAAAGAAGCTGGCCATGATCTTCATAGATATTGAGAAAGCATTCGATAATGTCAACTGGGTATTTATGAAAGAAATACTAAGGAGAATGAATATGGGAGATAACTTCAATTATTAGATTAAGCAAATATATATAAAGATCAGAGAGCTCATGTTATTGTTAATGGAGGAAAAAATAAACAGAAAAAATCAGCAAAGGCACAAGACAAGGGTGCCCACTGTAAGCCTTACTTTTCATCATGGTCTTGGAAGTACTAAACAATAGTATTAAAACAAACCCCAAAATTAAAGGAGCCAGTATCAGAGGCCATAAATTTAATCTTAAAGCATTTGTAGATGATCTGGTGATTTTTCTGGAAGAACCTTTAGAACATGTTGATGAATTGGCAGCAAAAGATTATAGAGATTTATTTGGCTTTAAAGTAAACAGGGGAAAAAACAGCAGTTTTAACAAAAAATATCACTAAAACATAAGAACTATCACTAAGCAAGAAATCTGGGTTCAAACTGGAAAAAAAGTACCATAAGATATCTTGGTGTTTGGATCACGAAGAGAAATTCAGACCTATTCGAGAACAATTAGGGTTTAGAAAGAAATAAAAAAAGATCTGATAATGTCATGTCCCTGGTGCCATAGGGATATATAGGTAGCTTTCACTGCTGTATTAGGTAGCTTGTTAACATAGTTGGGCCTGCTAGTAATCGCACGAAGGTCTTGACATGAGCAGAGGGCATTATGGGAGGTTGATGTGGTTGGTATGTGTTGGTGAAAGCCTGCACAGCCCATTAAGGTTGTTTCTCTTGGGAAAGTTTAAGGAGTGAAGGAAGCATGGGGCTGATAGTATCAATTAGCCAGGTGGCGGGTAAGGGAAATCAAAACCTAGGGAATGTATTAACGATGGGCTTTTGGCATCAAGACCTTAGATCTGTCAATGAATTGTTAGCGTGCGCATCTATATCCTGAGACAATAAAGCATTTCAAGTGATGCCTGTTGTTCTGATGAGTGGATGTTGATGGAGTTCATCACAGATAAGGTGGTCCAAACTGCAACTGTCTTTACTAAAAAGAATCTTTTCCATTAAAATGAACATACTACCCACATTAATGTTTCTTTTCCAGAATGTACCCATTATCTTAAAATTAAAAAATCTTCATTTCATTGCAAGAAGAATTAACAAAATTTATATGGATAGGGAAAAGACTGAGAATCAAGTGGAGACTTCTAACAGAAAGAAAAGAAAGAGGTGGCTGTGCATTACTGGATCTACAGTTGTATTAGTAAATGTGCAGCCTGTCTTGGATTGCGGATTGGATATCATTAAAAAAAAAACAAGAGGTTACTATTGCTAGGGGGCCACAATTTAAGATTCGGATGGCATGCATACCTTTGGTATGACAAAATAAAAGTTAACAAAGAATTCAAAAACCATTTTATTAGAAGAGCTCTTCTGAAAATTTGGACAGAACAAAAAAATTCTACAAGAAGATTCCTCTTTGGCACAAGACACTTTTTTTGATAAAATTAAACCAGAGGGAGAGAATTGGTTAAAATAAGAAGATATTTTACTAAAAGATGAACATGGCAAATTCAGGATTAAGACAAGAGACCAATTGGAAGAAACATTATGCCAAAGTTTGAAAGAAAACTACATAAAAATATTTTACAGGTGGTATCTTAGATCTTCTAAACTAGATAAAATTTACAAAATAGGAGTGATGAAATGTTGGAAGTGTGAAAATGGTACATTTTATCACATGTGGTGGAGGTGCGAATTTGCTAAAAAATGGAATAAAATTCACAACCAAATAAAGGAAATCCTGTGAGTGAGCTTTTCAAGTGGCCCAGAAATTTATTTAGTAATCATGATAGAAAATTTAGACAAAGAAATTATCAAGAAGCACGGGAGGATTCTGCTCTATATGATTTCATCTGCTAGAGTAATATAAGCTCAAAAATGGAAAGGAAAAGAAATTCCAACCATAGAGGAATGGTTAATTAAATTAAGAGAAATGATGGATGCAGACAAACTTACTACATTGCTAAAAGATAGAATATCAAACCAAATAGAAGAAGAATGGAAACCAATAACACTACACTGGAAAAAGAGATGGAGAACTAAACTTCTAAAGCAACAAATAAAAGTTGAAATAAGCACACATCATTTTTAGGTAATTTATATAACATTATTTGAGAATAGAAGTACTAACGAAATGTAACATAGAATTGGATAGCAGGTTGTAAAGAGGATGTACATGAGCAATTCCAGTCAAAGCAGGATGGAAGTAGGAGATGCATTTAGTGTGGAAACATACATTTGAATGCTATCATACCGTTTCCTGTATATGTTCTTCTTTTCGGAGAACAGAAAATGTTACTTTTGGCAATGAGAATAATATTTAATTGCATGATTATATACATGCTAAATGATTACTTATCATACTGAAGTATTGTAACTTAATAATATATATTTTTTAAAAATACCTGTATATATATGTCGCTAATAGGATGCTACCCAACAAGTGCTAAATTTTCAGTACAAGTGTTCAGGCAGAAAACGTGAACACAGCAACCATTGGGAAGCAGCCAAAGGGCAGATGTCTAATTCAGAAATGGTCACAGACTCTCCAGATGTCTCCAGTGACCATTAAAAATAACACACCAATGGAGATCTATGCTGGGTGGTTATCATGAGCCAGCGGTTCCAAGCTATTTAAATTGGCCTTGTGTTATAGTAATTATGAATGGCGTGCTGCTGTACAGTGAGTTCTCATTAGCTTTACAGGTCGTTAAGGGAAAATAAGTCCTGTTTTGCATAGCTGGGCAATTCAAAGGGTCATGGGGTTTGGAGGAAGTGTGTATGTGCATAAGATGTGAAATATATTGGGAAATCAAGGCTTTGATTTCATTTGGGCTTTATAGTGCTAGTGTCAGTTCACTAATGGGACATATCCTGCTGAAGGCCAGTGCTATCAAGAACGGAAATTTACAGCAGTCATTCATCACCAGTGTGGCTTGTTGGCTACCACAATCAGTACGGTGCCAGCAATGTTGCCAGTCAGCACAGACTCTATGTTTCTGCATCACAACCTCCCCAGCCTTCATTAATCTGATCCACTTGAAATTCTATTTCCTTACTGCTCCTCCCAAATGAGCCTCGAGCTGACAATAAAGCAACAGCCCTTGCTGTTTTGTTCCCTTTTCTTGGCCAGATGTGTTTATTGTGAGGCTGCATTTTCTTTCCCATTCCAATTCTGAAAAGCCACATACTGTACTCAGAGACATTTCATTATAGAGAATGCCTAGACTGCCTTTATGCTTACAGTGCCCAGGTGGCTCAACAGAATTATTTCTCGATAAGGAATTATTTCTTTGATCTGATGGTTTTTTTAAAAAATCTTTTGCCGGGAACTTCCTTGCCTGAAGAAGGACAACTTGAGTTCAGATCTTTATAACACTTCTACTTGAGCCAGTAAACCAGTGGTACCCAAAGTGGTGGTCCGTGGATGGTCCCCAACCCATTGGCTGCCAGTCCCTGGCAAGTTTCTAGCATAGAAAAAAAAAAGTGTATCAAATGGGCACAAATATGGCAGCAATCCCTTTGATGTTTGATGTTTAATCATGCATAACCTGAGCACATGAGAATTCAACATGTAGCCTGTATATGTGAGAAAGGGAGCATGCCTTAGGGCCCGTCTACACAGGCCAGAATGTGCCGACTCTCTGCCAGTGTACAGTATTCTGCCCATGGATCAGGCCCGTTCCTCCCCCGTCACCAGCATGAAACAGGAGGTAGTCCAGACCACTGGTTCATTGCTGCCGCTGCCGCCTGCATCCCACTGTCTGAAGCCAGGAAGCTGGCCCGCAGCATATGAGCAAGGCCCTCTGTATGTGACCAGCTTAGTCACATGCCTCTGGCCGCTTCTTGGATGCAGAAAAGTGACAGCAGATGGCAGCTGCAGCCATGGGCTAATGTGCTGGAATGGACTCCTGCAGTCACACAGGCCCTGATCCATTTTTTGTCGTCTGGAGCGGATTTTACCCAGGTATTATTTTAAAACAGTGTAACGGGCCATACCTTGTCTCCCCTCCATCTTGGCCCCATCTTTGCCCCAGGGCTTGTGAGGCTGACTGGGGACAAAATGGGGCAAATGCTCTGCATTGTCTGGACTACAGGGCTGCAAGGACAGGGGCAAGACAGGGTAAATTGCCCATCTAGACAAGCCCTTAGGCTCCTTGGAACATAGGCCAGCAAGTTTACCATGTAAAGTGCATGAGCTGGACTAGCCTTGAGAAAGAAGTAACTCAAGTCTAGTATCCACTTCAGTATATTTGTTAAAGAAGAAGTGGGAAAGAAGTTCAGAAATAGCTGTTTTTTAAATAAATAAACAAACAAATAAAACAAGCATAACATTAGCTAAAGAATTACCATGAGGAAACTAAAAATCCTTCTCAGTCCTTCAGAATAACTCTGATGCAGCTTGCAGCTGGGGAAAGACACCTTGGCTTCCACAACACACCTTAAACCCACCTTGTCCCAAAAGACAAAGGAAATTGCCTTCTACCCATCAAAGGAACTCCTGTGGGATCTGGGCAGCTCCCAAACAGGAGTGTAGTCATACTGTTGCACATAGTAATTGCCTGGGAGAAAGCGCTCATGCATCCTCCACCTGATCCTTGGAAGTACCTAGTTAATTAACATAAAGGTGAGTGATGTGGGAGGTGACAAAGGAAAGGCAGCCAGCAATATGTAGAGATACAGAGACTGGTGTCTACAGCTGTGTGGCCATACCAAGGCAAATTTTGATGTGCAGAAATACTGTATCTCCTAGAAGAGGGAAAGTACATCACTCTCTTTGTGCCTAAATTTGGTACTGAGTCTCATGTATGCACAATGCTAGGTAATTCATTAGGTTAAGTTGCATCTTCAGCCCAAGTTATCTCTAGATCAAGACCTGGAGTCTCTGCTCCCTAGCATTTTAGATTAATGAAATCCCAATATCGATCAAGTCTCAGTACTCCTATACTTTGCAAGAAAGAAACATAGATTGGTAAACTAGTGGTGATAGGAGTGGACCCAATCAATCTGAACATTTTTCAAAGGCTAAAATCCTTATGAAAGGCTAAAATCTGCCTTCAGACTACAATGATAATTTCAGAGCTGTTTCATTTACACCGAAATGGGCAGTTTTGATTAACAGGAATGCCAGTAAACAATAATTAAGAATGGCTTGCAAAAATTCAGACACTTTAAAAGTGTACTGTGATGTAGTGGGGAGCAGGGATAGGAAAGAAGAGATTATCAGTGCAATCCTAGGCACATGTAATTAAAAAAAAAAAGTCCACAGGGTTCAGTGTGCCTCATTTACATGTAATGGTGCTAAAGTCTTAGCAAAATGAATAAGCAAAGCAAAGTTGGGTTAAGGCACTATAAAAAACTATTCCCTTCCAATGTCTGCATCTGCACTGCAGAAATAAACCAGTTTGATACTGTTTTAACTGCCATGGCTCAGTTCTTTGAAATAATGGGATCTGTAATTTGTTGTGGCCCCAGAGCTCTCTGACAGAGGAGGCTAAGTATCTCACAAAACTATAGACCCCAGAATTCCATAGCATTGAGCCATGGCAGTTAAAGTGGTGTTAAACTGGATTGTTTCTGCAGTGCAGATGTAGCCGATGTTCCAGTTTCATTGAAATTCTGTCTAGAGTTCTCTAATTATGGCAGTATAGTTTAGGTTCTGTTAGCTCCTAAGCATTTTGTTAAGTGCTATGAGCCAGAAAACATATTTACTTAATGCATAAGAAAACAGCAGCAGGAGGAAAATAAAAAAAAGGGGGGTGAGGAATGAGTGACGTATAGGAGCATTTGAGAAAGAACCATTTGCTATTACTTGTCTTTCGAGTTGCATAAGAATTTAAGATGGTGGTTAGTGAACAAATTGCATCTTAAAGAAGATGTGTCACATTTTGTCCAAGAAAAACAAGAGAAGAAACTAAAAGGGAAGGCACGCCCCATATTGAGAAGTAAGAGAAAGCACCAAATGTTTTTCCCCAGTCAGGTCAAAGGAAAGCCATTTTTCTTGGCTGCAGAAAGTAAACACTCACTGAGGACCATTTGAGGGAAATGTAACAAGATTAAATCCAGCTATGCTTCATAATGGACAAGAAAAATATTGCTCAGATTCTTACTCTGGGTGAAGGTGTTTCATAGGGATAGCAGTTTGGACAAGAGGTATATTTTGGCCCAACTTCCAGTGTGGAGGAGGTTCAAGCTGCTTCTTCCCCAGTGTGAAATTATCTCAGTAGTTGGAACTGCTTTCTAAATGCTTTCTATGCATTTTCAATAATCAGTTGTACTAAAAGGGACAATATCACTCTAGGGAGATTTTTGGACGGTTAAAATCAGCCTCTTGCCGCGCAAGCAGCCCCCGGAACAGTAACGAGGCTGCTGCGCGGCAAGGGTCCATTTTGGACGACACCGTTTCTCTCTCGCCATCGTCCGTGACTGTTGCGGCCAGCATTGGAGGCGGCCATGCTGTTTTTTACTCACAGACAACTTCCCCCAGTTACCCACAGATTAACTGTACCCATCACGACTGCCGCGACTCAATCTCAGGGCCTTGCTAGTTCTTTTAGATTTCCTGCTGAGGTAGACACGCAAGTTCTCATCAATTGTCCTCAAAGTAGAGCATATGGTGGATAACAAAAAAACCCCAGCATGCAACATTCGCCAAGGACTCCATCTCATCATCATCCGCCATTGCTCATCCAGATATGCAGGCAAAGGTAATATGGCCAGACCAATGAGAACCCAACATTAGCCATTAGTAGTTATCCAATAGGAATGAAGGTGGCAGGAAAAACAAAAGGAAATACATGTATAATAGAGGTCATGTGAGCTTGATTGACAGGAGTATCTGAGCGCATCTTTGACAGTGGAAACAGGATCAGGAGCAGAACAATCAGTAGCGCTTCAATTATGGTTACGGAATACATGTCGTATAAACACGTATCACGCTATACAATGGCACAGTGAAAAATTCCGTGTAAACTATGCGGTACAATATCAAAATTGCACAATTGCACAACTTTCTGTGGTAAATCCTGTCATGTAAATGAGCCCCAAGACTCTATGGGAGTCGGGGGAGCTGATTTGGCTATGAAGCCACAAAGCTAGCACACTGACACAGCTTGGAAATGGAGCATAGTGTCCTTTGTTTGCTCCTGGCTTGTAAAGTGCCAGCTTAATTTGTAGGGGACTAATACATGGATAGTTATTTATTTATATTATTATTATTATTATTATTATTATTATTATTATTTTACCCCACCCCTCTATTAAAAACAATCGGGGCAGCTTACAGGAATTAAAATGCAACAATGCTAACTAAAATCCCTAAACACCACCCACCCCCACCCTTCCCCATATAAAGTTCCTTCTGGACAAACCCAGAGTGGTATAGTGGTTTGAAAGTCGGACTAGAGACTTCGGAGATTTTCACACGGGCTATACTGTATATCCCGTGGCAGTAACAGAACAGGGTCAGGTAAGGTTTTCCCTTTTGGACGACGTTGACCCCGTTCTGTCCTGCACCCATCCTGCTCCCGTGACTCTTCCAGAACAATGTAATCACGATTTTTCATCGTGAATAGACCTCCTGTTCCGTCGCTATCACACAATCACGGGTTTGCAAACAGGAACCCTGTTCCTGTTCCAAAATGACAGCAGCAGAGGGGAGGTCTGTTCTGAGCACTTCCTGGTACGATCTGGACATCCAGGTAAGTGGCACCCTTTATTTTACCCTCCCTGTTTTGATTGTGTGATTTAAAGCATGTTTTTGTGCTTGGTGAACTGATTTTATGTTTGGGGGAGTTTTATTTTTTAAATTTACCACCCGGCCGTTATCATGTGATAACGTGTTAACGTTTCAGACATCCAGTCATAAAAGCAGCCTTACGGCAGCTGCATTTACAGCCGGCCAGCAAGGGGAGGGGGAGCCTGGCCCTGCCGCGGAATTAAGGTAAGTGTGTGAAAGATTTACATTATTCCATGGCAGGAATGGGAGAGGAGGTGGCGGGGCAGTAACGGGGCATTTTGGCCCCGTGTGAAAATCTCCTTTATCACATGAGGTTTCTTTTGTGAGACTACAGCAAGATAGTAACATTATTGGGGAGTACTTACTGTACAACGTTGTCTTCATCCTGTTGCTGATGTGTGCATCAGTCACTTCTGAAGCACACCTTTATCACTGATGGGGGAAACCCGTCAATGACTCCCAATAATGCTTCAATCATGGTATACCCCCTGGTGCAGCAATCTTTTCCACTTCAGAGACAGAAGAGACAGCTGTCATGTGGCACAAGGGAGTGGGATTCTCCTCTTCTTCCCCTCTTTTCCCCCTCCCTCATGCTGTTCACAAGCAGACCAGCTATGCCTTCCATTTATTTTTTTATTTTTTGCTGCTTTGGTCTGCTGGCCTGATTGTGCTTCCCCTGCCCTCCCCGGCCTGATCTCTCCCCGGCCTCCACTGGTCTGATCTGCATGCTCTAAATATGTAGGGCAATAACAGGGAGGAAGTAGATATTGCAGAAGGAATGTGCAGCAACATTCCAATATTGAAGTGGAGGTCTGATTATGATTGCTCTGCTACCGCTACATTTCTACTTGCTTCCAAAATGGGATTCCTGTGAGATGACTGCCTGGTGTGATCAAGTCTTAGGACTCAAGATCAGGATTCGAATCCCCACTTGGCCATGGAAACCCACTGGGTGACCTTGGACAAGTCACACACTCTCTCAGCCTCAGAGGAAAGCAAAGGCAAACCCAAATTCTGTGATAGGTTCGCCTTAGGGTCACGGTAAGTCAGACATGACTTGAAGGCAAACAACAACGTTCTTTCTGCCATGGAGTGAAGAGAACAGCTGTGCAACTTTTTAATCATTCTTTGTGATTCAACTGTGTAGCTTCCATATGCGACACCACCAATCACTTGGGGAAGTTTAAGCTTCAGCTGCTGCAGCTGCTACTCCAAATTTGGTTTGTGGTGACACTTGGGATGAACCAGGGGCTCAGTTACACGGCAGTTTTTATCCCAGGGAGATGTGAGATCTGGAGATCTTGAATCTGTCCCGTACTATTCTGACGATTTGTCACCGGTACAAGAAGTCTCGGGTTTTTTGATTTCTTGTTTACACATACCTCCATCCCGGGAAAGGAGCATTGATTGGTCAAACTTTGAAGGGGACAGGCTTACAAGGGAAGCCTGGCAATTCTGGATCCACCATTTTCGGTATGGTCAGTCTCGGAGAACCACCACCACCCTGCCCGCCACAGCTAACCTCGCCTCTATGGAGAATGCCCCCCTGCCCCGCATGGCTACTCCCTCCCACCCTTGTAGCTGCCCGAGGCAGGGGGTGACTTCTTCATGACTGTCAGTCACGGAGAAGCCCCCCTGCCCCATGTGGCTACTCCCTCCCACCCTCGTAGCTGCATGAGGCAGGGGTGGCTTCTCTGTGACTGTCAGTCATGGAGAAGCCCCCCCTCCCCACGCGGCTTCTCCCTCCTGCCCTCACCGCTGCATTGGGTGGCAGGAGTGGCTTCTCCATAGAGGCTGCCTCTAACCTCCTTCCTCCCCCTTCTATTCCCCATTTGCAGCTAGCGAATAGGGAAGAGGGGGAGCAAAACAGAGGCAGAGGCAGCGGAGGACAGGTGGGTGATGGGATTGTCAGTCCCATTGCCTGGCCTTTCCCCTGCTGCTGCCTCTCCCTCCTTCCTCCCCCTTCTATTCCCTGTTTGCAGCTAGCAAGCGGGGAAGAGAGAGGGGGAAAAACGGAGGAAGAGACTACAGCGGAGGACAACCTCTTACTCCGTTTTGCCCCCCCTTCCCTGTTCGCTAGCTCCGAATGGGGAATAGAAGGGGGAGGAAGGAGGGAGAGGCAGCAGTGGGGGAAAGGCCGGGCAATGGGACTGACAGTCCCATCATCCAGCTGTCCTCTGCTGCAGCCTCTTCCTCTGTTTTGCCCCCATTCCCCATTTGCTAGCTGTGAACGGGGAATAGAAGGGGGAGGAAGGAGGGAGAGACAGCCTCTACGGAGAAGCCACCCCCTGCCTAGTGCAGCTATGCGGGCGGGAGGGAGTGGCTGCTTGGGGCGCATGGGGGGCTTTTCCATGACAGACAGTCACAGAGAAGCCACCCCCACCTCACGCAGCTACGAGGGCGGGAGGGAGTAGCCACGCGGGGGGGCTTCTCCATAGCTGCATGGTGTACACGGCTGGGGAGGCTTCTCTGTAGCCGCTTGGGCGGGGGCCAGGGAGGGGAGAGACCTCGCCTGGCTCTCAGCTGGCTGCTTTGGACCCAGCAGAGGACCCTACGGAGGGCCATATCAAAATGGTGGATGGAGAATTGCAAGGCTTCCCTTGCAAGCCCGCCCCCTCCAATGTCCGACCAATCAGAAATTATCCCATTTCCTGGGATAGATCCTGATTGTTCATACAACCAATATTGTTGTATGATTGTTCATACAACCAATATCACGGGTTGTCTCAGACTTTCCAAAAAAGTTTCTGAAAAATAGAGGGATGGAAAGTCACGGGTTAACTGCTTTTTTTGCTACCCCTCCTTCTGAATAGTCTGTGATGCGTGTGAACTACTAGGGTTTAACACGAATTATTCTCATGGTTTTTTTGCCGTGTAAATGGGCCCCAGGCAAACATTGTGCTTCCTAAATTTTGTAATTTGTTTAAAGTAGGCACAGGAATCATGTGCCTTCCAGATTATTTTAGATTGCAACTCCCAGCATTCCTCACCATTGCCTACACTGATGTGGGCTTCAGGGACTTGAAGTCCAATAACAGCTGAAGGGCTGTAGGATTCCCAGCCCTGTTTTAAAGGACTGATGTTCTCTAGATGTCTGATTCTAGTTACTCAGTTGGCCATTGCACTGCTGGACTTATCAGGCAGTTTCTGGATTCCCCTTTTAATGGTAGAATCAAAGAGGCCCGCTTTGAAATACTTTGTGGCTCTCACCTCTTTTTCTAAATAGAGGCCTATGTTTTATAAGCCACATCCACCTTGCGAGAAGTATCTCCTACAGTCTGATTGGGCCATTGTATTCGTGTACCAAAACAGATTTACCATTCCAGTTTGTTCTCTGGCTTAACAGTTTGCTTGCTCATCTTTTATTTTCTCTCTCTCTCTCTGTGCCTTCAAGTCACTTGCTGACTTATGGCAACCCCATGAGAATTTCATAGTTTTTCTCAGGCAAGGAATACCTAGAACACTTTGCCAGTTTCTTCCTCTGAAATATAGTCCACAGGACCTGTTGTTATTCATTGGGATCTCCCATCCAAGTACTAACCAGGGCTGACCCTGCTTAGTTTCCAAGATAGAAGGGATTGGTGCCTTTAAGGTATTTAGGCTGTCTAAATAAATATATAGGTATAGCAAAATACTGGGTGCATAATGTGGTACATCATTTCTCTGATATGAAAGTCACAGGCGTAAATCTGGCTTTAAAAAAAAGTCAGAAGAATTGTGTAGACCAGTCATTCTTAACCTGTGGTCCGGGACCCCCAGGGGTCTGCAGAGGGTCTTCAAAGGCTTGAAGGCTGCTTGGCCCACATGGAGTGGCCACGTGACAGGAGCCAAGGCAAAGGCTGGCTGGCTTGGCCTGCCCATTTCCATTCAATCCGCTCCAGCCACAAACTTGCAGGAAGAAGCAGGAGAAAAGTCTTTGCTCCTCCTCCAGGGCCTTTGAGGGAAGGTTTCATGGATGGTGTAATTCTATTATTATTATTATTATTATTATTATGTTGTTGTTGTTGTTGTTGTTGTTGTTGTTAGGGTTTTAAATCTTGAGTTAAGTCTTGGAAGTCTACAGCAACAAAAGATATTTAAAGAGGGTCCCTGCTCAAGAAACAGTTAAGAGCTGCTGGTGTAGAACATTTATTTTAATAACCAAGAGATTCACATCAATATCCTTTGTAGTTTCTCTCTTTAGAGATTATCAGATGACCTTTTAAATGCACTACAGGGACGACAGGAGAGCGCCGAAGGGCTCTCTTTTCAGATGACGTCATCCCTGTCTAGTTATGCTCCTGTGCCCCCTTGGTTCCATCTGCGTTCTTTTCTATTGACGGATTAAGCCGTCAATAGATTGCCCATTCTGTTTCTATAATGGAATAATGGGCTTGTGAAGAGGTGTCCCATTATGCTGGCGCTATGCCAGCCGCAGTGGGAGGTCCCTGCTGGACTCTTCCAGGTGCAATCGGGATGAGGAGGTAAGTGGCACCTTTCCCCCCCCACCCTTGGGTTACTTGTTCTTTTTAAAGTGTGTTTTGGGGCTTGGTTTATTTTTTTACTAAAAAAAAAACTTTTATTTTGAATTTTCTTGCGCGATCATTCTCATGCGAGAACGGGTGGGATTTACTTTACGGGACGTGAATGTAGCTTTATGACAACTACATTCACTCCTGGAGGACTGAGGGGAAGGGGAGCAGTTCTTATAGCGGCATAAGGTAGGTGTCTGAAAAAATTGTTTTTAAAATAGAACAGAGACAGGCGTGGGGCAGGAGTGGGGGGGGGGGTGGCGGCGAGACAGGGACGCTATCAGACAGTTCATCCTCCTTTCCCAGTCAATAATCGATAGTCCTTTCCCAGTTGATAATCTCCTTTCCCAGTCAAACTCAACAGTTGTCTAGGACAGCAGATCCTGAGCTATAGGTTATATTCTATAGCTGTCAGGAACAGTTTTTAATAAGGGAGGAATGCAAGCAGTGGGATTATCCAATGATGATATCCACCTTAAACTTCACTTTTTCTTCTTGCCCCTTGATGACTTCTCATTATATTTGTGAAGTATCCCAGCCTTTACCGCCTTGGTATTTATATAGCCTTTTGCATATTTCTCCAGCTATTCTCTCCACCCCGTAGCCACTGTTTAGCCAAATGAAACATACTGAGCTCTTTTAATTATCCCTCTAAAGTCAGCTCTGCTGTTGTCTCTCTGCAGTCTCTCGCTGAACTCCCTTCTAGTTTGGGGGGATAAGAAGTTGCAATTCTACAACAGGGAAAGCAGGGGCTTGTCTACACTGCAGATATACAGCAATTTGACACCACTTTATCCCCCATAGTTCTATCCTATGGAATCCTGGTAGCTGTAGTTTAGTTGACGTTTTTAGCCTTTTCTATCAAAGAACTGTCGTGCTTCACCAAACTACAAAAAACACGATAAAGTGGTGTGAAACTGCTGTACAGTAAGACCCCGTATCCACTGATTCATTATCCACTGACTCAGTTATCCACAGTTTCAGTTTCAACACAGCTACTATAGAGTCTTCATAGAAAATGTGTCCTCTCTAACTATTTTCTAGGCCCTCCAAGGCAACTCTATGGTATTTTAAACCCAAAGACCCATTATTTTCAACGGTGTTTGATATTATCCATAGATTTCATTATCCACAGTGGGCCCCAGAACCAATCCCCAGCAAACATGGGGGTCCTACTGTATTTCTGCAGTGTAAACAGGCCTCAGGTCTCACAGGTTATAACTCCTCTCTCAAGATGCCAGAATGGACGTTCTCACTTGCATACATTCAAAGCTGGTGCTTACATATCCATACTCAATCATACAGGAAGCACAGATTTGTAGAAAATATGGAGAGAAAAAATTAAACTTTTTTTACATGACTTGCTAAGAATTGCCTTTGATTCTCACAGTAATCTTGCTGCATAGGACTGCTGTTGATAGAATGAACTTTGTATTCTCACCAGTATAGTTTTTACTAATTTGCACTACCAAAAAGACTAAAGGGGAAATTGTTGATGCAAATTCTATCCACTAGAATAATAACTACACCCCAAATAATCTCTCTCCTTGTCTCTCACATATACTTCCCCCCCCCCAGCTCTGCACCACTCCATACACCAGATATTTTCCCACAATAAGGGTCATTTGTCCTGTGAAGTTTTACGTCCTCACCTTCCATTATTATTATTTCCAATCTGATGAATACTACTGAAGGTATTAAGGTTATCTGGACTAACAGCAACATGAAAAACAGGGCAGCTGAGTGGTCAAAATAATCCAAAACATGGCAGAAACTCCTGTTTAACCATTTCATAGCTATCGATATGTTGATGGATTTGTCAAGAAAAGGATGCATTACACATGCTGAATTGCTTTGGGGCTGATTTTTGATTTGAAGGAGGAGGTGAATGAATAATGTATAATGAACAGAGAAGATCTGGTAAGAATTGGTGTTGTTAAAAATTACAGACCCCCGACACAATCCCTGTGCTGCACTGCATAGATTCGTGGACTATTAACTAGCATCCTTAATACAACTTCATGTATTCGTATATTGAACTGGAATCAGTTGAACACATCTCAGTCCTCATCCCCCAAAGTTACTTATTTAATTGACAGAGAGATAGGGTTCTGGAATAGAGAAACTACAACGCAGAAAGAATCACAACCTGGAAATATCACCCAAGGAAACCTTCTGCTGTGCTTTTTGCAACCGGACTTGTCTATCTCGGATTGGCCGTTTTAGTCATCAGCGCGCTTGGAGAAAGCGCGGGATGAATCCTTCCTGAATCTTCCTTTGCGAAGAAAAGCCAGAGAGAGAGAGAAAGAGGTTCTGGAATATTTTATGGCTAATGGCACCTTCAGTAGCAAATGGCTATATATGTTGTAAGCTACACTGGAGGCCCTTTGGCTTAATTTTAAAAGTTTTATTTTTTTTAAGAAAGAGAGAGTGAGAGAGAGAGAAAGAAAGAAAGAAAGAAAGAAAGAAAGAAAGAAAGAAAGAAAGAAAGTCTGCTGTAAAACCCATGAGATCTGAAGGAGATTCTCTTCACAGCTCCTGTCCAAGTTTCCAAACTTTCTTTGGTTCAGCAAAAATTGATGTTTGGGGTGTACTGGACACCATTATGCTTATTTTGAAAGAAATTGTTGACTTCATTTGGGAATGTAACATTGGCAACGGGCAAAGTAACACTGATAATGTTAATACTGATAATGTTAATGATCATTATAATATATTCCACTTGTCCTGGCATGCAAATAGGGGGGAAATGCCTGCAAACTGATTTTTTGATGTGGCCATTTGGTAAATATGAAATACTATATCTTAGACACAGTTTTTTTTTCTTCTTCTTATATATGAAAAAATAAACTGATTAAAATATTTATTTCCTGCCCTGTATCAAAAGAACTCAGGGGAGCATGACAGGTAAAATCAATACTAAGAGGTTAAGGGCTTGTCTACATGGGCTGTTTACCCTGTCTTGGCCCCATTCTTGAGCCTGCAGTCCAAACAATGCAGGGCATTTGCCCCATTTTGCCCCCTGGGCAGTCCTCACAACTTGCCAGGGCAAAGACGGAGCCAAGACTGGGTAAAGCCCATTTAAAACACCGTCTTAAAATAATACCTGTTTAAATCCGCTCCCACCAGCAAAAAAAAACCCCTCATGACTGCAGGAGCCCATTCTGGTAACTGATAATAACCTTAACCCAAACCCTTACCCAAATGTTTTTGCAAGACAATCCCAACCAAACAGAAATGGTTTTGATTGCATTTTCTTAACAAAATTATCAACTATCAATTGATATGCAAGCAGAACCACACCATACTGAACTGGCCTCACTGAGCTGGTTGCCTGAGCTGGCCGCATTGAAGTGTCCTAGACCCTCCTTCAACCCAGCAGGCACCCCTCCCATATAACAAGGCACACCCCCCCACTCTTCCAATCAGTCCACTCCTGCTTCATTTTATCAGCCAAGATAGGCACAGGTTGACCTTATGTGTGGTCAGGTACCTCATGGCATCTTTGCTCATCTAAATCCTGACTGGCATTTCCTGATTTCCTAAATCCTGACTGGCAAGTTCCATAAAAACCATTTTGGAGCAACAGCATCGAGGATCTTCCTTTGCTATGTTTGTTGTTATTGCTGTTGTGTGTGTCTTCCAGTCATTTCTGACTTATATATAGATGATAATATTGCACCAAGCAGGCTCAGTTGATTGAAAAGGAAGAACGACACAGAAGGCAGTAAAGGCAGGAATGTTTACATAACAAGGTTTATTAGCCTGTTGATTTATGTGAGTCTGGCCTCACTTAGGCAGCCCCTGCAGATTAAGTAGCAAGCCATTTCTTTCCCTTGCATAGCAAGTTAAATCTGATATGATGAGGTTTAGGGCCTTGGGGGATCATGTTTCCATCTGTTTTATGCCTCATTTTAGCTCCTTGACCATCAGGTTCTGCTGCTCCTAAATGACAGCCTTTGGGGAACCCTGCTGTAATGTGTTTGTGGTTTGGATTGAAGCATCCAGCCATGGAAACCCTTTCAAGCTTAAATCCTTCTGAAAAGTTAGATGCAGGGAGGATCTCAAAAACTGCCTTTAAAGCCTGTAGCCTTTGGAAAATCAAAAATACAGATGTTAAAACATCTGGCAGGAGAAAGAATACAGTATTAGATGTCTTCCATTTGTGGTCCTTCCGTGTTGATCCACCACTTCTTCCATCTTTTTTCTTATCACAGGAAATCCTTTAAGGAATGAAAAGTGGACTGTAGTACTTGGATGGAATAATAGGTTCTGTAGGCTGTATTTCAGAGGAAGGCAATGACAAACCACCTCTTACCCAAGAAAACTATATGTATTTCATGGGGTCACCATAAGTCAACAGGCAAATGGAAGGCACATACACATAACACTAGAGGCCATCTATCTGGAAGTACCCTAAGGGAGACTAAGAGAGACTTCAAGACAGTCAAATGCACCAACAGGCACCTTTCTACCAATGGAGGCAACACACAGTATAAAAAAGCTGTTTTTTGGGTGACCTGCCATAAAAGTGGGGATCTGGCACTGTGAACTGCAGAGGCAGTAAGAACTGATGAAAATCAGTTCTCCACACATTGCCACCACTCCTTTCTTTTAATAACAGCATTGTGAGCAGCACTCTATTTGGATCCAACCCATCAGCTAGTGTATATTGGTAAATTTTATTATCCCTCTGAAGTGGCCTCTTGGTAAAATTTTAACTGTGGCTAAAGAACTTTCTTTAGAGGGGGAAGGAAACAAGAGGCCAACTCTTAGGTCCCGTCTACACGATTTAAATAATACGTACGGCGTGCGAAAGTTCGCACTTCGGTACAAACGGCCGTTCGGATGCACACAAATGCAAAAGAGGAGGGGGGCGGTTTTCCACCCTGAAACACGCACACGCGGCATTCGGGAGGGAAAGCGGATCGCGAAGAGAAATCCGTACGCCGTTCGGATGGCTGACGGGTCTGTACGGTCCGTTTGCACACATACGAACAGGCTGTGTAATCTGATTGGCTGGCCGAGTAGAGGGGGTGGGGCTAGCACAGAGGGAAATTGGGAGCGGCCGCCATGTTGGTTTCCCGGCTAGCGAGTGTCCGGTAAGTCCGTGAATTTATATGTTTATTTATTTTTATTTTATATTGTAAATATGGAAAACCGACTGTCTGCAAACCAGGAACCTTTAAAAAAAAAAAAGCAGTGGGAGATTTAAAACTGCCACTTGGCTTGCTCGCTCCAGCCAGCTTCGGGAAGAGGGAGTCATACAGAGTTTAGGGGGTTTAAAAAATCGTACAGCCGGTTCGTATGCATACGAATGACAGGCTGTTCGTATTTTTTGCCCCCCATACGGATTTTTTTATGATCGTATAGCCGCACCCTAAGAACTGGATAAATTACAATTAAAAGTTTATGAGTACAGTAAAACTACTAATTCAATTGTAGCAGAAATGGGAAAGCTCTAAATGCAGGAGAGCCCTCTCCATTTGACCTATCATCTTTCTCTGGCCATATTTCCCATTAATGATCAGAAATAAGGGTTTTCCTTTTTTCCCTCCAACATTGCACTGAGGTTTTTTAAAAGCTCCATTGCCTAATTAATGGAGAGGAGTAGTGGAACTAACCTTCCCCAACCCTGAACCTGTCTAAAAGAACCCAACTCTTCCCACTCCCACAGGTGTCAATGGAAGATTTAAAAAACCCTGAGTGCCATAGGTATGTGTGTGTGTGTTCTAGAAGAGTGGTTCTCAGTACTTCTAGTGCAGGAGACTGGCAGTCTTCCCCCCCCCCAGTACCATATTTATGCCCATTGGTTACAACTGTGTCTTTCTTTCCTGGCAACCTGCTACAGACTGGCAGCTGATGGCTCACAGATAGGCACCAGTCCATGAACCATCACTTTGAGTAGCAGGGTCTTAAAGCATCTTCAAGAGCATGACTGGATGTGATCTGGAAAATCAAGTTGCAGCCACATTCTAGTAGTAAGGCTTGTCTTACTGATCTTGGCATGGGGCCTTGCCCAGTGCTGGCATGCAACCCTGGGCATGCTCAGTCAGAACCAATTTGGGTCTTGGACCAAAACTTTTTTTCCTTACCTACCCCTGCCTTACAGGAATACATTCTAGGGAGATCAGACGACCTACATATGGTGTGATAATGACTCCAGGAGATTGATAGAGGGCTTGAATATCAGACGTCATCCCCATCCTGTTATGCTCCCACGTTGGTCCTGTTCCACCATCGTTCTATTTTATTCATGAACTAAGCCATGAATAGATTGCCTGTTCTGTTTCTGTAATGGAATGACAGGTGTCTGAAACTGTGCCCCGTTATGCTGGCACGATGCCAGCATCAGTGGGAGGTCCGTACTGAACACTTGGGTGTGATCGGGTGATCAAGGTAAGTGACACACTTTTTTGTACCCTCCCTGGGTTACTTGTATTTTTTAAAGTGTGTTTTTGTGCTTGGTTTTACTTTTAAGCTTTCTTTTTCTTTTTCTTTTTGAATTTCCTGTGCAATGGTCCTCTTGCGAGAATGGTCGGGATTTCCATTCCAGGAAGTGAATGCAACTCCGTGAGAGCTCCATTCACTTATGGGCTGCCAAGGGGAGGGGTGGACATGGAGAAGGTAGGTCTGAAAAGTTTTTGTTTCTGCGCCAGGACAGGGATGGGAGGGTGGCGGTATAGGATATAGTGAGACAGGAATGCTGTTTTTGTCCCCGTCTGAAAGTCTTCTAGGTTTCACACTCTGGAAATCTTGTAAATACATAGATATACACTTATCCATTTTAGTTCCATGCTCCTCAAATGTCAATAGAGGAACAATACATGTTTGTATAACCTTAATTATAAAGCCACTATCCTGTCTCAGTAACTGGTAAGAAGATCGTGCCTTTTATAAGATCTACAGTACTGAGTATTCTTTCTGAACAATTTGCTGGGAGGCATAACATAAGCGTGATAGCAAATTTGACCAGCCTGGATGCCTGGGTTTTGTCACTGTCCAAGAACTGGTGCCTGGTGTCAGGCAGATACAGTCTCTATCACGGCAACCTGTATCATGTCTCCACAAGGCATCCTATCCGTGCGGAAAGCCACTGGTGGTTTGCAGAACCCAGCAGCATGAGTCTTCAAGGCATCCACCCACCATCATTGTTGATACATTATGCTCTGAGATCAGCGTTAAGCTTCCTGTTTTTCTGCAAAAAGCCTCTCCAAGATTTTGCTAGTGCTTTTTTAAAAGCCTGGGATTACACACAGGACCAATCTGTTTAAGGAACCACATCAGTTTTGTAGTTTTGTCTTTTGATGGTGGCTGCCACACTCCATACGCTGGAATTGCTGACTGTCGTAGGCCCTACAAGAAGGTAAGATTTCTTTTCCCAGAAATCCACAAAATGGGCATTGGGTGTACCTGGCAATAATCCACCCCCCCCCAATTATCAGTCTGTTTTACCATAAGGTGCAGAGAAAGAAACGTTGGTTTCCTCCCGTGAAGACAGTTTTTGTGTATAGATTGATTTGGATAATAATCACTTGTTTCTCTGCTGATATTCTTGCTGGTTATTGTTAGTGATAGAAAATTCTGGGTAACCATCCAGGTTTTCTCCATGCTTAAATGATGGTGATGATGGTGATGGTGATGATGAAAATGTATGCACCACCTCTCAACAATTACAGTTGGCCCTCTGTATCCACAGATTTGGCATCCACAGATTCCACCATGCACGGCTTGAAAATATTAAATAAATAAATAAATTCCAAAAAGCAAACCTTGATTTTGCCATTTTATATAAGGGACACCACTTTATTATACTGTATATAATGGGACTTGAGCATCCACAGATTTTGGTATCCACGGGGGGTCCTGGAACCAAACTCCAACAGATACCAAGGGCCCACTGTAATTTCAAAGCAATTCACCCTATTAAAAAATAACTCAGTAGGAAAACAGGAAGCTTCTGAGCTGAGCTTGGACAAGTTCCCTCTTTTGGATTACAATTCCCCAAATCTCCCTGCCAGTGTGGGGATGCCATGCCAGCTGGGGTGGTTGTGGTGTCTTGGGAACTGTAGTTCAGACAAGGAACCTGCCTATTTGTCCATCTAGACTAGTACTCCTTACCCTGATTAGAGGCAGCTACCCAGGATTTCAGAGACAAGCATTCCCTTTTTCACCTTTAACCTGAACCTTTCAACTGGAGGTACCTGAGGATGAAGTGGAAAACGAATGTATAGAAAGTACATACAGTACTATTTTGCTATGGTCCCTTCCCACTGTAAAAAGCATAGTAATCAATGGAACAAATTAAACAAATAAGCAGAAAAATAGCAGAAGGAAGGAAGGAAGAATGAAGGAAGGTGGGTTGGTTGTGCTTCATGCAGGCTGTAAGGAGCCACACATTACATGCTTACATAAAGAGAACACACTCATAAATGTGTTTATTCTACCCAGGTACAATTGAACCCTTGATCTGTATTCTAGATTTTAGATTTAAAAGGATTCTTGTATCTGGATACAAATTAAGAATGAACACAGAAACAGGGATTCTCACAAACATCCAAACAAGTGTACTTGCAGCATGAACACACACAGAGAGATAAACATGTCAACATATATGTACTGTACAATACTGCACAAAATAACTGTACAAGTGCACAAATTTGACTAGAAGCTTTGAACCAGTCACAACCAAACCTACCTCACAGGCTTGCTCTGATTATGTGAGGGAGAACCCTACTTACTGCTCTTAAGCTCCTTGAAGAAAGGGCTGTCAACCTGAGATGCTGGCTTCCTATAACCCATGCTCTATTTTTGCTTTCTTTCTTTCTTTCTTTCTTTCTTTCTTTCTTTCTTTCTTTCTTTCTTTCTTTCTTTCTTTCTTTCTTTCTTTCTTAGGTAACAAGAATTCAATTAGTTTATAAGAAATGAAAACACCAAGAAAAATACTTGTGATTTTCCCTCCCACCCTCCATTGCTCAGTTTGGATTAAGTTTATGCATAGGTCAACAGTGAAATAAAACCAACAAGGAGGATTTGGGATCAAGTCTTATGTCCTCCCTGTCCCAGCTTTTGGCTTGATCTTTAGTTAGAAAGAAGATGTTTTTCGATAGTTCCTTAATCCTTATTGCTATACCATAATACAGTAATACAGTTATCATTCCTCTTGTGTTTCCTCCAGCAAGAGGAACTGAGCGAGCACTTCTGGACCAAATACTACATCTCTGCCCCAGGATTTCATCCTTTTCCCTGCTATTTCTGGTGAGTTCAGTGCTGGTGTTACACCATGATATCTGGCTAGTTTTAAACAGCTTCAGTCCTTTTTGACATTCATCTCTTTACCTTCAGAGGGAGGCAATGGGTCACTTTTAAGTTAGCAGGTAGTTATATGGCTATTAGAACAAGGCTATGGTTACTATGGGAAATCAAACTCATTCAGAGTTTCTTCTATCACACCTTTTGTTATCTTACGTTAATTTTGTTAAATCTGCCTAGGTTGTAAAACTGGAATGCATACGCTTTTATTTCAGTTTGAATATTTTATCTTATTAGGTAAGGGCATATACACAGACACACCTCAGTTAACAAAGCCTCTGAAACAGAAGACTTGCCTAGCCCCACTTTTTTCTTCTCACACTCTGTCTAGCTGGAAGTATTTTAGCAGCATTGGCATGGGGAAGAGGAGGAAAGAAGGTTTGAGAAACACAGACTTTCCGTGTTGGGTTGCAGCAGAGTGTTGAAGGGCCTTTCTTTTCTCTGTAACTCTAGGAGAAATTAGAAGACCAGGCCTGGTGAATCAAGGATCCAACTTTATTTAGGGAAAGAAATGCATTTCTGTCTCCCACTGTGACAGACCAGAATCTGAGGAGAATGGGAGCCCTGGGCCACAAGCTCATGCATCCTAATTTATCCTAATATAGTTTTCCAAGGTTGCCAAATCACAACTGCAAAGCATGTGTGCTGAGAAAATTCCACGAAGCTAACAAATTAGATAGAAATCAAAACTGCTAGGCATAAGCTAAACAACCATTCCCTAGTTCTTGCTACATAACCTATTATTTATTTATATATATATTTATTTGATTTGCTTTATATCCCACCTTTCTCCCAAGATGGAATTCAAGGCAGCTTGCAATTATTAAAAAATACAACTAAATAATTAAATTAAATAATGTAAAAATACAATAATTAAAAAAAATACATTACAGGTGAGCACAGGTATGGAACCTAACCACAGGTATGGAGCCAATTATGTGCAAATTTACCTGGGATGAACCCTAATGAACATCATGGGGGTCGTTAGCATGGTCGTTTCCAACTTATGTCAACTCTAAGTATCATGGGGTTTTCTTGGCAAGATTTGTTTGGCAGGGGATGGGTGTTGCCTTTGCTTTTATCTGACGCTGATAGAGTGTGATTGCCCAAGGAAACCAGTGAAGTTCTTGGCTGAGCGGGGATTTGAACCCTAAATTCTGCAGAGTCATACCTCTGAGTAAACATACACAAATATGCATTGTATATAATGACCTAAATGCAATTGCTAATATCACCTAGAGTAGACCCATTGACTCAGTTGTGGAATGGTAAATAAATAGTTACATAAATCCAACTAATTAAACACTGGATTTAAATATTTATGTTTTTGTTAAGATGTGGATGCCAGTGGTCAGTGACCTTATAATCTTTCTCTAGTGGGATGATCTGTGCAGACCATGTATGCCTTGCCTGACATAATTTCTGTGGAAGAAATTAATTTCTGAAGAAAGACAGGAAGGAAGGAAGGAAGGAAGGAAGAAAAACGCTCACTTTGGCAGTCCTTAACCTTTGGTTCAGGGTGGAGTGGAGCTTTCTTGAGCCAAAAAAATTGTTTCCTAAACTTTACCCACGAGCATATGAGAAATTAGTCCAGTTTTCCCTCCACTTTTATAACATTAGCCTTTCCTATAGTAGCTATAGTTATAACTTAGAAAAGTTACATTTGGAAAAACAATGAATCCCATTCTTGGTTGTGTGTAACAGCCAAACGCCATCAAAGTCAACTGAACTTGTGTCTGTTTTATATTAATGTAACACTAGTCTTTCTTGTGTATTTTAAATTTTAAATATTATAAAGAAATCTATATTATTTGCTGCACAAGAGAACTCTGTATCTGTTTTTAAAAGAAGAAATATTTTAGAAACAAGATACCTAGAACCTCTAATCTTCAAACGCCCTTGGCTCTTTGTAGTAAAGTGTATAGCATGTGATCAAAAAACAAACAGGAAACCCTATTGAGTATGCAGGGACATACTTCTGAGCAAACATGTACCATGCACCCCTTAAAAATAACTGTGTGTGCATGAGCACATTGTTTGTGGTGCTCTCTAAAACAAGAGCTGAGCAGATCAAACACACAAGTCTATCCATTGTACCAAAAATAATTGTTGTTGTTGTTGTGTACCTTTCAAGTTGTTTCTGACTTATGCGGGACCTAAGGCGAACCTACCATGGGGTTTTCTTGGCAAGGTTTGTTCAGAGGGAGTTTGCCATGGCCTTCCTCTGAGGCTGAGAGAATGTGACTTGCCCAAGGTCACCCAGGGAGTTTCCATGGCCAAGTAGGGATCCAAACTAGGGCTTCCCAGACTCCTAGTTCAACACTCAAACCACCACACCATGCTGGCCTTCATACATAAAATAATTCCATTGTATCATACTGTACATCTGTAAAAAATTCCATTGAAAGGGTTAATATTTCATTAATGTAATTTGACATTCAAGGACCCTAGCTTATTTACACCACCAGGGTCGCATGATTAACTCTCATCATAACTGTGGCCACTCAATAGAATATTATAAGCCACTTCTTATTTGGGTTTTTAAACTTTTTAGGCAACTATATTCAGAGCTAAGGAGTTTTAATAATGCTTTAGGAGTGAACCATCTTTGAGAGCCTTTTCTGGTCTTTTATGGTTCAAAACCTTCAGCAAACATCCAGACGTGGCATTCAATTGACTGTCCACAGTTTCCATCTATGTCCTTGTTCAGTAAGCAGCCTTTCTCTTATATAGGATCAAAGCTTTCCCCGGGGGCCCATTGGCTTCTCTCTTGAGCTATGGACAGAGTTCCTGATTAGGCACAGTCTGACATGCAGCCAGAGAAATGCCAGGGCTCCAGTACCTGGGACAAATTGGAAAGGGCAGATGGATCTGACACCATATCCATGCAGCTATATTTTGCAGGCACTGTCTCTATTATGCTGCTAGTGCAGACTGGGTGAGAATAACTTTCCCAGACTATTATTCTCTTTGAATAATGCCGTGAGAAGCCCTGGGACAAGCTCTGAAAAGTTTTACCTTTCACTGCTGCTTTTTAAAATTCATCTCCTCCCTTGGGCAGGGATGATGTGGCCATTATTCATTCATGGACAGCAGGGGGGGGGGGGAGAGAATCAAATCTGAAAAGGGCTCCAGGCAAAGCTCATAAAGGGGAGAGCTCTATGCCTTGAAATGTCTTGTAAGATCATTGCCTTTTAAAAAAAATCTGCATACGGTAAAATGCCTCCCAGGAACCCAAGTCTGATCCCAGAGGTGACGTGGGACTCTGGGCTGAAGGAGATGAATGAGACCTGGAAAGGAGGGATTGCCTGCCTTGGGGTGGCTGTGTTCTTTGTGATGACCATTGGGATTATTTACTGGCAAGTGGTGGATCAGCCAAGCAAGAACTGGATCCTGAAGGGCAGCACCAGTGGGCTTCTCTGGGAACGCAAGGCTCGTGCCCTTATCCTGCAGACTCTCAATGAAGAGAAGACTGTGTTGGAGATACACATGGGAAGCTTCCCAGACATGGACGTGCCTTTCCTGAAGGACCTGTGTTGGCTGAACAAGACAGAGTTCTGCTTCACCTGGGAAGCCATGGCGGACTTGACCATCTCCTTGGGACCCAACCTTGCTCCCAGCACAGAGTGCTACAGTGTTCACTGGAGTCCTCTTCACTGCCAAGTTAAGCTAAAGGTAACCATCTAAACCCCCAACCTGTTTCAAAACCCCACTGTCTCAGTATTG
The DNA here is from genome assembly GCA_030847615.1 of Gambelia wislizenii. Lineage (NCBI taxonomy): Eukaryota > Metazoa > Chordata > Lepidosauria > Squamata > Crotaphytidae > Gambelia > Gambelia wislizenii. The sequence goes on from JAUMIR010000001.1 coordinate 346,807,778, forward strand.
TTGTATCCCAGGGTTGTAGCTATGGGAGTGGGTGCAAAATGAGGGTATTGCCCCCTTATAAGAATTCTGCCTGGCTAAATGAAATTTTCCTTCAGTCCCCAAATTTCTATCATTTCAGAGAATGAGGCATTGAAAATTGTGCATACCTGGAATTCTTATCTTTCCTGTGTTCACATTCCATTGGTATTTGTGCCTGCCCTTGTGTTTGGGTGCCTAAACTGTATTTCTATATGCCCAACTGAAGTGTTAAGCTACTGGAATGCTAGAAATTTGAGGATGGAAGGAAAATTTTGCGCGGTGTGTGTGGCAAAATTTTTATTTGGGAAGCTTGCTTTCATTTTGCCACAGGCACACCGGGTAGCTACACTCCTACCAACATCCTCCAAATAACAGTACTGAGCAGATCCTCAGCTTTTGTGTGATGCCAATGGTGGTGATAAAGACAAAGAATGAACTTCTGCCCAAACAGCCTTCAGCTGAATAAGGGCAAACGGCAATAATTGTCCTATGAAACTTGGTTCTTTGCAAACTATAAACATAGACGATCTATATTTCTGTGTTCACAATTTATGAAAATTCTGTGAAACACACATACATAGATTCTTCTGCATAATTCCTCTGGCAATCTCAGAGTGTAATGTTGAATATTAAACTATATACACATAAAGTAGAAAGACAAAAGTGAAATAATAAATCAACCAGCTAAATCCTAAATCAATTCTAGCAGCACCACTGCAGTGTTGAGGCTCACCCGAAGGTAGAAGAGACCTGTTTATAACAATGATTTGAATAAAAATACATAAAATCACAGTGGTGTCTGAAAATAATAACCTAAGAATGATGAATTGCCCTTTTCCTAGTCAACAGATAACTGTGGAAATTATTGATTATGCAATGACCATAGGAGACCTCATAGCTATTATTCTATTTTTTTTTAAAAAAAACTTTAAAACAATTTTGAAAGTAGCAACTCTCTCCTAATCAATAATAAAACCTACAAACTGCTGTCTCTAGATATACCAAGCTGTAAATAATGTTTTGATGTTTTCTCAGTGCTAACCTTATATACTTGGAAATGTCACATTGAAATGAACAAGATTTGTTTCCAAGTGAATAGGCTTATGATTCAGCCCTAAAAACATTTAATGTAGATAATTTACTATGGAGCATAGCTATAAATTTAAGTATATATTTGGATGTTTAGTGTTGCTGCCTCACAATTTGGGGCAGATTACTTTTTTTAATAGTTTCACTGGCATGTAACAATTTAGAGGCATACAAAAGGATGTGATCCTGAGTAAACCTTCCTGGAAATAAAGATGTATTTATAGACTAATTGAATCATAGAATCAAAGATTTGGAAAAGAGCAGAAGGGCCATCCAGTCCAACTCCCTGCCTTTTAGGAAAACATAATCAAAGCAGTCCCAACAGATGGGCATTCAGCCTCTATTTAAAAACCTCCAAAGAAGAAGACTCCACCACACTACTAGGCAGTGTATTCCACTTCTGAACAGTTCTTACTATCAGGAAGTTCTTCCTAATGTTTAGGTGCAGGGCCGGTTTAACCTGTCTGCCAAATCAGCATTGGCAGGGGGCCCCAAGGTCAAGAGGGGGCCCCGAGGTCAAGAGAGGGCCCCGTGTTGGCCTCCTTAATATGAAAATAATGGGATTTCTGGTTTAAAATACCATAGAGTTGCCTTGGAAGGCCTAGAAAAGGGCTAGGGAAGACACATTTTCTAGGAAGACTCTATGGTAGGTGTGCTGTTTTGTGTCCCATGGATAATGAATCCAGGGATACGGGGGTCCTACTATAATCTGAACATCCTGTACGGTGAATAGGTTAGGTTACATTGATCTGAGATAAACATATGGGGGCCCCAAAGTAAAGCATTGCAGGGGGCCCCAAAATTCCTTAAACCGGTCCTGTTTAGGTGGAATCTCTTTTCCTGTAGTTTGAGCACATTGCTTAATCTCTGGAGCAGCAGAAAACAAGCTTGCTTCATCCTCAGTATAACATCCTTTCAAGTATTTAGACATGACTATCATGTCCCCTCTTAACCTTCTCTTCTCCAGGCTAAACATACCCAGCTCCCTAAGCCACTCCTCATAGGGCATGGCTTCCAGACCTTTCACTATTATGGTCATCCTTTTCTGGACAGGTTCCAACTTGTCAATGTTCTTGAATTGTGGTACCCAGAACTGGACACAGTATTCCAGGTGAGGTCTGACCAAGGAGATTATTAGGAATGCAAAAAGCACAATCCTGTGCTGTCCTGTCCCACAATCTCCAATCCCGCCCCTGTCCCGGAACAATAATCCTTCCTACTGCACTTACCTCCTTTCCTGTCAAGTGGCAGTCCAGGAATGAATGGAGCTCTAACAGAGCTCTGTTCACTTCCTGGACTGAAATCCCGCCCATTCTTGTGAGCAGATGCGAGCACGGGAAATTCAAAAATAAAAAAAAATGCACACAAAAAAGTTACACCAAGCACAGAAACACACTTTAAAATTTCCAAGTAACCCAGGGAGGGTCATAAAAAGTGTGTCGCTTACCTGAATGTCCCGATCTCACCCGGTAATGTTCGTGCCGGACTGCCCATTAATGCTGCATTCCCCAGAGTTAAATGGCCCAAGGTTTCACACACTGGCAATGCCGGCACCAAATAGCAACGGGGGAATCTATTGATGGCTCAGCCCATCAATAGAAAGAAATGCCATAATGATGCCAGTGGAACACAAAAGGATGACATCATCTGATATTCGGATCCTTTTGCATTCCTCTAGCATCATTATGGTGCCACATTAGCCATGTCTGATAATCTCCCAAAGCAGAATAGAGTGGTGTTATTACTTCCCTTGATCTAGAAACTATACACATCGATGCAATCTAGAATCTCATTGACTTTTTTAGCTGCTGCATCACACTGTTCAGCTTGTGTTCTACTAGGACTCCCAAATCCCTTTCATATCTACTGTTGTCAAGCCAGGTGTCACCTATCCTCAGTGAGATTTCCTCAGTGAGTGCCCTGCTTGAATTGGACTTTCCCCCAAACACTCAAGGGTCGAAAGCTGGTTCATTGCAAGTTGGGAAAGTGCAGAGGTTTGGCTGGCAAGGCTCTCCCCAGCCAGCCAGCCAGCCAGCCAGCCAGCCAAACCTCTGCCTTTCCCGAACCTTGCTGGCAGCCCCATCTCGGGTTCGGGAAAGGCAGAGGGGTGGCTGGCTGGGAGGGGGGGAAGCTTGCTAGCCACCTCCCATCCTTCCCGAGTCCGAGATGGGGCTGTATACCCCAGCGTATAAGACGACCCCCAACTTTTGAGGAGATTTTCAAGGGTTAAAAAGTCATCTTATACGCCGGAACATACGGGTATGTATCTGCTGCAAATCTGATAAGCATGCCCTTTATTCTACCATCAAGTCATTTATAATGATGTTGAATAGCACTAGGCCCAGGACAGAACCCTGTGGCACCCACTAGCCATTTCTCTCCAGGATGACGAGAAGCCATTGGTGAGAACCCTTTGGGTTCATTCAATCAGCCAAATCCACTTAACAGTAGCATTATCTAACCAACATTTTACTAACTTGTTTTTCAAAAATATAATGGTGAGCTTGTCAAAAGCCTTACTGAAATCAAGATATGTTACATCCACAGTATTCCTTTCACCTACCAAGCTTATAACTTTATCAAAAAAAAAGAGATCAGATTAGTTTGGCATGACTTGTTTTGGAGAAACCCATATTGACTTTTAGTGATCACAGCATCCCTTTCTAAGTGCTTACAGACTATCTGTTTAATGATCTGCTCTAGACTAATTCCTAGTTTTGATGTCAGGCTGACTGGGCAGTAATTATTTGGGTCCTCTTTTCCCCCTTTAAAAGATGGGGACAACATTTGCCCTCCTCCAGTCTGCTGGGACTTCTGTTCTCTAGGAATTCTCAAAGATTATTGCCAGTAGTTCTGAGATTACTTCTGGCAGTTCTTTTAATACTCTTGGATGTAGTTCATCTGGCCTTGAAGACTTGAATTCATTTAGAGCAGCCAGGTATTCCTGTACTACTTCTTCATGTATTCTGTGCTGCATTTCCCCTACTGCATTATCTTTCCATTTCCCCCAGGGTTGATACTGTTTTCCTTCTGGGAGAAGACTGAGGCAAAGAAATGTGTAGTTCCGTCTTTTCTCTGTCCCCTGCTAGCATTTTTCCATTTTATTCACACAGTGGAACTACCATTTCCTTGTTCTTCCTTTTGTTACAGACATAACAAAAGAAGCCCTTTTTATTGTTTTGAGCCTCTGAAGTAAGCCTGAGCTCATTGTGCACTTTAGCTTTTCTGACTTTCTCCCTACATGAGTTGGCTATTTGTTTGAATTCCTCTTTGGTTATTTCCCCCCATTTCCTGTACATGTCCAGTGGAAAATTCTTTAGACATCCACCCTGATTCCTTTAACTACCTTCTATTTTTCCTCCTCATTGGAACTGTTTGAAATTGTGTCTTCAACATCTCACTTTTAAGAAACTTTCATCCATCATGAACTCCCTTCACTTTTAATATTCCTGCCCACAGGATCACACCCAGTATTTCCCTAGTTTATTAAAATCAACTTTCTTAAATTCTAGAATGCATGTCTGACTACATATGGTTTCCCCTTTCTGCTGTATCACAAACTCCAGGAGAAAATGGTCACTCCCACCTAAGGATCCTGCCACTTCCACCTCATTAACCAGGTCATTGCTGTTGGTTAGGGTCACGTCTAAAATAGCTGATCCCCTAGTTGCCTCTTCCACCTTCTGGACAATTAGACTGTCTGCAAGGCTAGTGAGGAATTTGTTGGACCTTATATTCTTGGCAGAATTTGACTTTCAACAAATATCAGGATATTATAAGTGATATTCCTTGAGTCTGGAATACAAAACATGTTACCTTTAGTTATGCAACAAAGAAAATGGGAGACAGCTTGTTTGTTTTTAAAATGTACAGTACATTTAATTACTACAGTGGTTTTTTATTTGAATTATAGGCATGGGAAAATGCAAACCTGATTAAAGTTTCCTCAGTGGAAAGAGCAGCAGAGATCACTAGATGATCAGTCTGACTGGCTTATCTGCCTTCTTTGCATTTCTGTATATGCTGCATATATGCAGTTTTGCTTTAATTTACTGACAATGGTAGTTGAAATTAATTCAAAATCTGTAGCACCAAGATGTTTCATGTGAAAGAGATAATTCATATGAAAGAGATAATTGCATTTTAGTATCCCAGAAAGATAAAAACAGAAGGAAAAAATCAGATACTCATAATTAAAATCATATCAAAAAGCTCTGATTAAGATAGTCTGGGTACTTCCAGACAAGGTTTTTATTGTACAATTGCCCTGCTTGTTCACAGAATCTTAATGGTTGGTGGAGGAGGGTAATTGGTAGGAGTGCCACCAAGAGCCCTTTGTCTGGAAGTACCCTCAGTTTTAAGTATGAAGAAAATGTTAAGTCAAAGTCCCAGTGCTTGGAAAAGTTTATTTTTAGACTACATCTCCCAGAATTCTTATGCTGGCTAGGGATTCTTGGAACTGCAGTCAAAAACAAGATAAAACCAAGTTCTGCACATTCTTCCACTTCAATTAAGGATGATGTTTCAAGAGAGTAGTGCCCAGTATTTTTAAGACTTTAAGTAATTGATAACAGAGCCCTAACTAAACACACCCAATCCTTTTCAAAGAGAAGAAGTTTAGACATTTCCCTTGACATGTATGATATGAGAGGGAGGAAGGGAGGGAGAGAGAGAGAGATGCAGAGATCTGAAAAGATTTGTTGTGCTTTGTGTTGCAATGATCCTATAGAACACAATAATCTGAGGGTGTTTTCACACCATGCTTTATATACCATCATAGTGATGCATTAGTCCCGCTATTCCCTCAGCCCTATCACATGATGTCATTGCTCAAATGCTATTATTCCAGGAATTGTTGTGTTGCAGGATAGTTGAAAATGTATTTGTTTTCCCGCACACTGGAAATAATCCGTTAATTACCCGCCCTTTCCTGCAACAATTTAGTAACCTGTTTGGGCATGGCTGTCTCATAACGCTTTCTTCCATGAGTGATCCATTAGTGGGTGCAGTGTGCATGTGGCCATGTTATCCTTCCCTCAAGGATTACCAAGGAAGTCTCTGGCAGAGAAGGCTCAGAGGTCTTCCAGTGCTCGGGCAGGGAAGATGACTTTTCTAGTATGTGTAACCCCTCTGAACTTCCTCTTATGATTTTTATTGTTTGATGTTTTACCGTCATAATGTTATATCATTATACCATTATAATGAGTTCCATTGCAAACCAATGGAATATCACTATCTCTCTCTCTCTGGGTTTTCTTCATGAACGAAGATTCAGGAAGGACTCATCCCGCGCTTTCTGCAAGCACGCTGATGACTAAAAAGGCCAATCCCAGATAAACAAGTCTGGTTGCAGAAAGCACAGCAGAAGGTCTCCTTGGGTGATGTTTCTGGGTTGTGATTCTTTCTGTGTTGTCGTTTCTCTTCAAGACTTATTTGGCGTGAGTTCTCAAATAAGGCTGCAGCATTGTGGATAGTGCATCTCCATGCCTCCTGATGTGAGGCCAGGGCAGACCATTGTTGGTGATCAATTTGGCCGAGCCTGAGATGTTGTTTCAGGGAGTCCTCATATCGCTTTTTAATTGAGATGGAAAAAATTGAATAAATGACACTATTAAAGCACCAACGTGGCAAGGGTGCAATAGAAAGCATCAACAATCAGCTACCCTCGCAAGAACGGCTGGAGCAGATTTCAAATGGAATAAGGTAACATAAAGGAGTGGTGTGATAAGGCCCTGAATTTGCAAAGGTATCTCAAATATATCATGACACAAACAGCTCTGCCTGACTGCAATTAGGAGGCTGGGAATGCCTAGCAGCATTTAAATCTTTACCAAAGATTAAGTGATAAAGATGGAAATGTTCGGACTGGAACAGGGCAACTTTTTTTTTTTTAAAGTGTTAACATCATAGAGATTCTGGGTGCATCCAGGCTTATAAAGGGCCAAAACCTCCCAGATTTTGTTCCTGTTCTTACTGATTTTGTTTTGGAGATCCAGACATGTTTTGTTTATCCCAGAACATTTTCTGTCAGCTTCCAGTACAATCAGAGACTTTTTATAGCAGCTCCCCAGGTAGATTTATAAAATCCAGTATAAAATCAGAAAGAACAGGAACAAAATCTGGGACTCTTCGGATATATGCACCCTTTCACGGTTATATGGCATCGTTATGATGCCGTATTTTGTGCATCTGATAAAGTCCATAGGCAACTTGCTAACTAATGTGTTACAGTGTGAACAGCATGCTGGAATAGGACCTTGTTGTGCTCCAGTGTGGTGGTTCTTATGTTATCAATATTACAATATTTTCAGCATGTTTGGGCAAAAGCCATTTTCTGTACTCCACTTTGGTTATGAAATGGGGTACAACTTGGTTATATAAAATTAGAATTTCCTGGTTTTAAATGGTTTTAACACTTATATTTATTTATTTTTCTTTTAAAATCCATACAGAGGCTATTAAAGTATTTCTTTGCAGAACTTGCTTTAGCACTGAGTTGGCTGGGGTGTTTCCTTGGTCACAAGGAGACGTCTTCATTCTGGTAGATAGGATGCAGCCAGGGCTAGCCTTGCAGTGCTGTTGAGCAGATGAAGCTAAGGGGTATGGGGCACTGCTAGGCTTTCTCCAGTGTATCTTTGGGTTGCAAAGGACTTTATCAGACTAATGTCTAAAAACACTGTAATTCCACTATTGAGAAAAGTGCCAACATAGTGGTATGATTATAGTAATTTTCACATGTCGCTTTAATTGTGCGATACAATGCTGTAATCACACAATACTACTGCTACAGAATCATTGCACAACTACTATTAGCAGTTTAAGAATGGGATTTTACTTCCGTGATTTTCTCTGGGCGAAATTACACAACTTTGTTTAAACGCACCAAAAACAGATAAATAACGAAAGAAATTAACACGTAAACACTTAAACAAACATATAGACATACCAAGAAAAGGTGACAGTTTATTAAAAGAGCATCCTGTGCATCCTGTGTTCTCCTTGGGAAAGGGGAGGAGGGAAAGGACTGCCCATTCAAGCTGTAATCACATGATCACAGCAGGACGTGATTTCACACGCTCATCAAAACTGTGAAAAGAGCGATATTGAGGGCTATTCACGGATTTTCCTATCAATGAAAAGTGACAAGTAATTAAGGGACGGAGCACACACTGACCATGGGAGCAAAACAACTTCATGCGATAACAGGTACCCATTTGTGGTACTGTTGTGCTGTAATTCTGCAATTACAGCTGCATCTGATAAAGTCCAAAGAGTGAGAGAGTTCCATTGACAACCATGCAGTCATTGGAAGGAGGACCCAATCTTTTTAGGTTTATGCATTATTATGGATCTGTGTTCAATAATAGATAGGAATTTCCCCCCAAAGAGAGGGGAAAGGGAGTCCTGGGGGCACAGTGGTTAAATGCCAGTACTGCTGCCACAACGTTGTCACTTCGATCCCAAGGGCTCCAAGGTTCATTCAGCTTTCCATCCTTCCGTAGGTCAGTAAAATGAATACCCAGCTTGTTGGGGGCAATTAGCTAACACATTGTAAACCGCTTAGGGAGTGCCTTGGCACTGATAAGCAGTATAGAAATAGAAGTGCTATTGCTAATTGCTATTCTCAACTTTTCTTTCCAGGAAAGAAAGGAAAGCAAGCCTGAAAATGGCCATTTAATAAAAAAGTAATTTTCACACATGTCTTTTTCTGTTTGACTTGAACCAAACTGTGTGATATGCATTATACCAGAATATGACTGAGAGTCTTCAGCTTATTAGTGGCTGACTGACCTTACTGTGCTAAGGAGACAACATCATGGCTAATGCGGTGACCTTCAAAAATGCCAAATCCCCTTTGAAATGTGTCTGGGCCTTATCCTAAGAAGTCTTGTGACTGTGCACTCAGGAGGAAGGTGGAATATGCCAACCCCCTTGCTTAGCAGAAGGATCAGCTTTGATAGGGTCTGAGCAGAGCTTGGAAATGTTACTTTCTTTTTCAGCTACAGTTTCCACAATACCCAAGCCAGCATGTCTACTGATACTTTGGCTTTCTGAAAGAGAACAATAGGTAACCTCCCACTCAGTTACTGCGCTGGGAATGTAAGTCATTGGGTGGTGGCAGCTAGTCTATATGATCTCTAGGGGTACCATTCTATTCAGGCAGAAGCAGAAGGGGACCCCTGAAACCCTTACATGGTGGCAGCAGTGGGATTACTTTAGTGTGTGAATCTGGATATTTAAAGGAATGTGGACCAACAGCATAGTAGAGAGCGGCCTGCAGGGTCAAAGCCCCTGGACTTTCTGATTAGCAGGGACTGTGGACTCCTCCTGATGGAGCAAATGTGTCAGGAGGCTGCTAGAGGTTGTAGTTTTTGTTGTTGTAGATCTCAGGGTTTAAAAAATATATTCAGACAACATTTCCATTGTCCCTGACTATTCACTGGCAATTCAAGTCACCAGTTGTAATATTTTATTCCCATCCGTATTCACATGAGCTAAATGGCACAAGGATTCAAATGCCAGCAGTGCCCTCAACAAATCACCACAGCAGATCAATTGATGGCTTGGCCCATCAATAAAAAGGAATGGGTTTTTCTTAATACATGATCGCAAAAGGACAATGTTGTCTGGTATGTTCGCCCTTTTGCGATCATTAGGCGTCCTTATGATGCCATATTTGCCACATCTGATAAAGTCCGAAGTATCCCATTACCACTATATCTCTCCTTCTTGAATGTTTGGTCACCTGTTTTAGGAAGTGGCATCCAAGTCTTTGGTTTGGCTTTGAGGTCTATAGTAGACCCCCTATAATGGTGTCACTGTTGTTTTCTTCACCTTTAAATTTTACCCAAATGCTCCCAACCTGTTTTCCATGGTGTAAGTCATTGATCTTTTCCCAATTGTACACATCCTCGAGATATAATGCTGCTACTCTTCTTCTTCTTGGTGTAATTCTTTCAACAGACCATCTCTTTCTGTTACTACTGTCCAGTCATGAGACTTGTCCTACCAGGTTTCAGTGATGCCTATTCAATCAATTTGCCTTCCTGCGCTGAGCATTCCAGTTCACTTTGTTTGTTCCCCATGCTATGTACTAGTGTAGAGACATTTAAGATCATGGGTCATTCTCTCCAGCTGCTTCCTTTTTGTCTTTTTTTTTCACTCATGGGGGGTGGTCTGTATTATCGTCCCTATTCCCCCTCTGTCATTGAAGCTATTGCTGTGTCATTGTCCCTAGTGCTTGGTGTCCCTCTGCCCTCTTGAATTGTGTAAACCAGCTTTTCAGTTTAGAGAACACAATTTTCAAGTCACAGATTAGAATGCTGGCAATAAGCACAAACACTGGAATTATCCCCCAAGTTATGTGCTAGTATGTTTTACCCTGCTTGATTTTTTTCCTAAAAGGCAAGATTAGCAATCCTTAGCAATGAGAGTACAGGCAGGATTCATCAACAATGATTAGATTTTATCACATTCTGATTGGCACAGTTCCACTGCCTTCAATAGCCCCTTTATAATGTTTGCTTATGTTTCCAGCTAAAGGGGTGTAAGCACCAAATGTGAAGATATCTAACACGATCTAGTGTAGCCATCATTAAAAAGTTAGCAATATAATTTTAACCCTATGAACCTCGACCAGTCATGAAATAGCCCTGTAGAAGCTGTATGACTGGCCCTGCTTAGGACCAATTCTCTATGGCTTCTTATTGCCACTTCAGAACTGGCAATAGGACAGAATCTTCCATCATACCTGAGGCATCGTGTTAGTTTAGGCCCTAAACTTTCAGGGGTGTAGGAACATTGACGGGTGCATCTACACTGTAGAAATAATGTGGTTTGACACCACTTTAAGTGCTCTAGTTCCATCCTATGGAATCCTGGGATTTGTAGTTTTACAAGGTCTTTAGCCTTCTCTGCCAAAGAGTGTTGTTGCCTCACAAAACTACAAATCCCAGGATTCTGTAGAATGGAGACACAGCAGTTAAAGTGGTTTCAAACAGCAATGTTTCTACAGTGTAGATACATCCTATGTGGCAAACAACTAGTGTTGCCAGAGTGAAAACTGGAGAGGGCTCCTGTAGCTTTAATGGCTGTGCAGAAGAGAATTTGAGCAGAATGTGAGAGAATTTGAGCAGAATTTGAGCAGAATGTGAGAGAATTTGAGCAGATATTGCTTGTTACCTGGTTGTGTGACAAGCAACACCTGCTGAAATTCTCTCTTGTACACAACCACTGTACAGGAGCCCTCTCCAGTTTTCAATCTGGCAGCCCTACACACAGTTCTGTTTTCTGAGGGAGGAATGCTGGGGGCTGCCACTTTTGTTCCCCAGCACCCCCTGCCTGGGGCAGTAGGCCCCTTCGCCTAAGGGAAAGTTGTCCCTGGTTAAAGTAGCTATGGCAACTGAAAGTACAAAACACCTTAAAATATGCCATAGAAGTGGAATTAACCTTTTTAGAGTCTATATCCTCACAGAGTGTGCAGGCTGATCCATGTGTGTATGGGGCTTGAGCTAGGGAGATTTGGTTCAACGTAAAGGAAAGCTGTATGTTATGACCAAATCTTCATAGAATCATAGAGTTGGAAGAGACCACAAGGGTCATCCAGGCCACCACCACCCTGCCATGCAGGAACAGACAACCAAAGCACTCCCAACAGGTAGCCATCCATCCAGCCTCTGTTTAAAAACTTTCAAAGATAGTGACTACACCACACTCTGAGGCAGTGCGTTCCACTGTTGAACAGCAATTACCATCAGGAAGTTCTTCCTAACGTTTAGGTGGAATCTCTTTTCCTGTAGTTTGAGTCCATTGCTCCTCATCCTTGTCTCTGGAGCAGCAGAAAACAAACTTGCTCCATCCTCAGTATGACGGCCCTTCAAATATTTAAACATTGCCCCTCTTAACCTTCTCTTCTCCAGGCTAAACATACCAAGCACCTTAAGCCACTCCTCATAGGGCATGGCTTCCAGACCTGTCACTACAGTTGTCCCTCCACATTCACGGATTTGGCATTCATGGATTTAAGTATTCGTGGCTTGAAAATATTCTTTAAAAAATAATAATCCAAAAAGCAAATCTTGATTTTGCCATCTTATATAAGGGATACCATTTTGCTATGCCATTGCAAATAATGGGACTTGAGTATTCACGGATTTGGGTATTCACGGGGGGTCCTGGAACCAAACCCCAGCGAATGTGAAGGGACAACTGTATTTTGGTTGTTCTCCTCTGGACACGTTCTAGCTTGTCAACATCCTTCTTGAATTGTGCTGCCCAGAACTGGACACAGTATTCCAGGTGAAGTCTGACCAAAGCAGAATACAGTGGCACTATTACTTCTCTTGATCTAGACACTATACTCCTATTGATGCAGCTGAGAATTGCATTGGCTTTTTTAGCTGCTGCATCACACTGCTGACTCATGTTCAGCTTGTAGTCCACTAAGACTCCTAGATCCCTTTCACATGCACTTCTTTCAAGCCAGGTGTCACCCATCCTATATCTGTGCATTTCATTTTTTCTGCCTAAGTGTAGTACTCCACATTTCTCCCTGGGGAAATTCATTTTGTTCGTTTGGGTCCACTTTTCTAATCTGTTAAGGTTATTTTGAATTCTGATCCTGTCCTCTGTGGTATTAGCTACCTCTCCTAATTTGGTGTCATCTGCAAATTTAATAAACATGCTCTCTATTCTATCATCCAAGTCATTGATGAAGATGCTGAATAGCACTGGGCTCAGGACAGAATCTGTGGCACCTCTCTAGCCACTTCTCTCCAGGTGAGTACTCTTTGGGTTTGGTCGATCAACCAATTACAAATCCACATAACTGTTGCATTATCTAGCTCACATGTTACTAGTTTGTTTGCAAGAATATAATGGGGGACCTTGTCAAAGGCCTGATTGAAATGAAGATATGCTACATCCACAGCATTCCCTTCATCTACCAAGCTTGTGACTCCATCAAAAAAAGAGATAGGATTAGTTCGGCATGACTTGTTTTTGAGAAACCCATGTTGCCTTTTAGTGATCATGGCATCCCTTTGTAAGTGCTTACAGACTATCTGTTTAATGATCTGCTCTAGACTAATTCCTAGTATTGATGTCAGGCTGAGTGGGCAGTAATTATTTGGGTCCTCTTTTCTCCCTTTTAAAAGACAGGGACAACATTTGCTCTCCTCCAGTCTGCTGGGACTTCTCCTGTTCTCCAGGAATTCTCAAAATTATTTAGAGTTGTTCTGAGATTACATCTGCCAGTTCTTTTAATACCCTTGGATGAAGTTCATCTGACCCTGGAGACTTGAATTCATTTATACTGGCCAGGTATTCCTGTACTACCTCTTTACCTTTGCTGTGCCACATTCCCCCTACTGCATCACCTGCTCCATTTCCCCCAGGTTGAGCAGTGTTTTCCTTTTGAGAGAAGACGGAGGCAAAGAAGGTGTTGAGTAGTTCTGCCTTTTCTCTGTCCCTTGCTAGCATTTGGCCATCTTCTTCACTCAAGCACCCCAAACACTACCTTGTTCTTCCTTTTGCTGTGGACATAACTAAAAAAGCCCTGTTTATTGTTTTCAACCTCTCTAGCAAACCCGAGTTCTTTCTGTGCTTTAGCTTTTCTGACTTTCTCCCTACACTCTTCTTTGGTGATTTCCCCCTTTCTTCATTTCTTGTATATGTCCCTTTTAAATCTTAGCTCAGTAGAAAGTTCTTTAGACATCCAGTCTGGTTTCTTTAGAAACCTCCCATTTTTCCTCCTCGTTGGAACTGTTTGAAATTGTGCCTTCAACAAGGCTTTTAAGAAACTGCCACCTCACTTTTAAGAAACTGCCATCCATCATGAACTCTCTTCTCTTTTAGTATTCCTGACCATGGGATGATCTCCAGTATTTCCGTAAGTTTACTGAAATCAACTTTAAGAAAGACTAGAATGCATGTCTGACTATGCTTAGCTTCCCCTTTCTGCTGTATCACAAATTCCAGGAGAACATGGTCATTCCCACCTAAGGATCCTGCCACTTCCACATCATTTACCAGGTCATCACTATTGGTTAAGCTCACGTCTAAAATAGTTGATCCACTAGTTGCCTCTTCCACCTTCTGGACAATGAAATTATCTGCAAGGCTAATGAGAAATTTGTTGGACCTTAAATTTTTGGAAGAGTTTGACTTCCAACAAATATCAGGATAGTTGAAATCCCCCCTTAATACTACATCTCTCCTTTCTGAGCGTTTGGTCATCTGTTCCAGGAAGGCATCATCCTTGTCCTCAGTTTGGCTTGGAGATCTGTAGTAGACCCCCACCATGACATCCCTGTTATTTCTCTCACCCTTAATTTTTAACCAGGTGCTCTCAACCTTGCCTCCAGGATTTAAGTCATGGATCTGTTCACAGGTGTAAACATCCTTAATGTATAATGGTACTCCACCTCCCTTCCTGTTTGGTCTATTTCTCTGAAATAGGTTATACCCCTCCATTACTACATTCCAATCATGAGACTCAACCCACCAGGTTTTAATGATGCCTATTATATCATATTTGCTTTGCTGTGCTAAGAGTTCAAGTTCACCCTGTTTATTTCCCATGCTCTGTGCATTCCTATAGAGACATCTAAGACCATGGGTCATCCCCCTGTCCATCTGCCTTTTTTCCTCCCACTGTTGGGTTCTTGTACTATTTGCCTTGTTCTCTGTATAACATTTGGGCTATTATCTCCAGCACTTGATGAACTCCTGCCCTCGATAATACTGTCTCCCTCCCCCACATAGCTCAGTTTAAAGCCCTCCTGATCAGATCTTTGAGACTCTTATCAAAAACATTCCTGCAAACTGCTGTGAGATGCAACCTATCCCTGGCCAGAAGTTTACCTCCATGAAACCGCACCCCAAGGTTCAGGAAGCCAACTCGTTCCTGGTGGCAGTATCTGTGGAACCAGTTGTTCACCTCCACTATTTTTCTCTCCCTTCCTGGGCAGTGCCCTTTCACTGGAAGGATAGACAAAATGACTACTTGTGCATCCGGGTCCTTCAGCTTCCTACTCAAACCCTCATAATCCCTTGTGATATCCTGAAGGCTATGCCTTGCAGCATCATTGACCAAAAGGAAGGGATAACAGTCTGAGGGCTTGAGAGCCTCTCTGTTATATCATGAATTTTTAACCCAGGAGACAGCATACCTCACAAGACATTTTGTCAGGCCTGCAAACTACTGCTTCTGTTCCCCTCAAGCAGGGCGTCCCCTACCACCACCATCTGCCTCCTTCGAGTCTTGGCAGACACCATTCCATGTGCTGAACTTTCCAAGGTCCCGGGTACATTCTCTGAGGACTGAGTCTGCTGCTCTCCTTCTTGTTCCTTATCATCACAGATAAGGGAGAGAACTTTGATTCTGTAGCACCAAACTCGATTCTGTAGCACCAAAGTCACAGAATTGTCCCTAGTACTTCTACTTCTACATGTCACATTCCTCCAATTGTCTACCTCCTGTGTATGGAAATTAACCTCCTTCTCAGAGACATCCACTGTATGTTCTCATCCAGGACAGTCTACTCCACACTGTCCAAGAAACACTCCTGCTCCCTAATATGCTGAAGAGCACATAAACGGGCTTCAGGTTGCTGGACTTTGTTTTCCAATAGGACAACCAACTTACACTTGCTGCAGGTGTAGCTATGCACATCCTCCAGCAAGAAGACAAACATACCGCAGCTGTAGCAGGTGATAGCAGCAGCTCCCTCACCACCCATATTCAGTAGTCTTAAGTAGTCACTGAAACACAATTTTGTTTTCCCCCTCAAAACTCTTCCAGTACAGACCCCCACAAAATACCTGTTGGCCTTGTTTGTTTGGAGAGCTCCTGTTTCGCTGTTAGGCTATAACTGCATGCACCACAAGGCACCCACTGCTGGCTCTCCAAGACTGAGCTTGAAAAACTGCAGTAGCAGTTATATAGAGCTACTGGCTGCTAGCTCCACCTCCCAAGGAAGTCAGTGACTTAGCAGAAGCTCTGCCCCCTTAAACCATGTGATCAGGGAACATACCCGAACAAAGAAAATCCCCAATACAAGCCATTGTTAAAAAAAAGAAAAGCAGTCAAAAAGTCAAGGATGACCCCCAAACACAACTCACCTTCTGCTGGCTCTCCAAGACTAAGCTTGAAAGAAAGCTCTGCCCTAAGCAACTCATTCAATCAGTGACTCAGCAGAAGCCCCACCCCTTAAACCATGTGATCAGGGAGAGCACATGGCCCAAAACAAAGAAAGTGTCCAACACAAGCCTTTTCTAAAAAAACAAAACAAAAAAAAACAGTCAAACAGTCAAGGATGACCCCCAAACACAGTCCACCTTGTGCTGGCTCTCCAAGAAATGTTACTTTTTAAAATAGCAGTTCCCGAATCTTCCAAACACTGAGAATTGTAGGACAAAAAGTAACTTTTACAAGCTTTAGTTACATTGATTATGAAGAAGCAACAGTGATTTGGCTCCAGCACATATGATAATTTTGAGAGAACTCTCTTTGTATCTTTAGTATTGCATTACATTATTGTTGGCTGTGAATAACTGCTGATGCTCAGTTCCCTTCTGGTAAGTTGGTCATCAAGCATATGCACAATTTTATTTCTAATATTTTGCTTTGAAGGACTGTTTTTCTATGCTCAATATTTCCTGGTATGGAGGAGCAACTGTCAGCAGCCAACACTGGCCTCTTAACAATGTGAACATCAAGTCCCAGCCATTCATTATCAGCAACCTCACCAAAAACCCCAGTGCCTATGGATCTGTCCTAGAAAGATACTTTTTGGCATCTACTGGTAAGACTGCTTGTTCTCACTTGATTTTCCAACAATGTGGGCTATTAATCACTCATCTTTGGCTTAAAACATTTGAATTTGGGGGTCAACCCTGCCATTAGGCAGAGGACTTTATCAGATGCAAAAAAGCCCCCCAGGAGGTCACAAGGATGACACCACTGTACTGCTATAGGCTGGCAATACCGCACGACACCATCCTCCTCTCATCCTTCGTTTGTTCTCCCTCAGTGCTGGAGCGATTGGAAAAGGTACCACTTTTTATTACTGGAAACTTCCATCAATGAAAAGTGCCACCTTTTTCATCCCTCCAGCATGGAGGAAACATGGCAGAAGGAAGGGAGAAGGACGGGGTGTGCAGTAGTGACTGTCAGAAGCGGGACAACGACGTTCTCCTGACCTCCGCAGGGCTTTTTTAAGAGAGTCTGATAAAGTCCAGAGAGAGGTTGCTCTCTCAGGCAGCTGATTTACAGTTTCATTAAAGAGCAACAAATATTTAGATATCCAATGTATTATTATTGGATGTTAATTGTCAGGAAGATGGAGATGGCTTGTGGGATATTTTGCCTTGGGCACCAAAATAAAATATATGGCCCCGAGTGTTATTCCTCTTGTCCGGGAGAGTGGTGACCATTTGCTACTAAGGGAAGCAAAATATCATGGGCTGGCTCCAGTACAATCCAACTGAGTGAAAAAGTAAGAAAGAAGCCATCCTTTTCTCTGGGAAGTGTGCTTAACTGCCTCACTTATCTGTTTCTCTGTTCTAATCAACCAGGGATAATTTATTATACTGTAATAAGGCACACAGGGGCAGTTCTGAGTATTATCAAGCCTTCTGATAGGAGAGAGCCTTTTTGTTTCCTTTCACTCTGAGGCACAGCTTACATTTACTTTCATTTTTTTAAAAAAAAAAAGCTCAAGGAAGAAGGCTAAGGGAAGGTGGGGAAGTGTTTCCCACCTTCCTCTTTTCTACCAATACAAAACAACTCAGTGCATGCAATGTAAAACACACTGGATATTTTTGTGCATGAAGTGATTTCTGTTTAAATTTGCATGTAATACAAATGTAAAATGTTACACGGGCTAGGATAGATACGATGTCAATTGGATTTCCCTTATGTCTGCTCTCCTGCATTAACAACGTTTGCATGTGGTATAAAAAGCACAACGTCATTTCATACAGCATTTTTTTAATGTCACAAATGTAAAAGAGTTTAATTGATCCCAGCTGCCTGGTGTCTATGCCCTGTCAAATTTTGGAAGAGCAGGAAGAATATGCTCCAGAGCTTGGAAAATTTATTTCTTTGGACTACACCTACCAGAATCCTCTAGCCAGTATGGCCATTGCCCACATTGACTGGGGAATTCTAATAGTCCAAAAATGTAACTTTTACACATTCTGATGTGCTCCTTTCCTAGAGGGGAATTCATGACATCTATGGGCTGATTATCATGCTGTGATCCTGATTCCCTCTGGATAAACAACCTTGGAAGGCAGGGAATCCTTCTTTCTATGCTGTGTTCAATTTGAAGATGCTGTGCACCTCCATTAGCTAAAACTGGGGTCAGCAATAATGGAAGACCAGGGGGCTGCATTAGCCCCCCAGGAGACCTTTGAGGGACAAACCCCCCACTGTACCTGCTCTTGCAAGTAAAATCAATTTCTATAGATTTTCCTTGGGGTTTTTCCGGGCTGTGAGGCCATGTTCTAGAATAGTTTCTTTCTGACAGTTCGCCTGCATCTGTGGCTGGCATCCTCAGAGAATCATTTCTGAGGATGCCAGCCACAGATGCAGGCAAAACATCCGAAAGAACTATTCCAGAACACGGCCTCACAGCCCAGAAAAAACCCAAGGAAAATCTATGGATGCCAGCCGTGAAAGCCTTCGACTTCACAAAATCAATTTCCCCTGAAGTGCTGCCCAAAGCCATGTAAGGAACCTGGGGGCATGTTTTGGGACTTTCCTGGGCCCCTCTGGGGCATTTTGGACATTCTGTGGTAAAAACATTTTTTTGAAAATTTTTGCAAAATTTTATTTTGACCCCAGGAGATTCAATGGGGTTTGAAACATGGTGGAAATGCCCTCCACACTCCCTAGAGAACATTTTTGGGCCCAAAATATTTTTGGCCACAAAAACAGCTGGGGGGGGGCCTACACATGGTCAGTAGGCCACACTTTGCCCACCTCTTATCTAAAGAGATGTCATTGCATTGATAGTATTTGTTAAGGACCAGACTGGGGTTCTCTGCCTGGAGCCCCCAGATTTATCTCCGAGCAGCCTCACTCAGGGGTGCCCCCTAGAGGCAAAAATGCTGCCACCACCCACTGAAGTCTTTATAGCCAGTCCAGTGGGAGACTGGATAACCAGTGGGACTACCTGCCACTGTGAACCACCCAACTCCTCCCTCCTATCCCCAGAGAGAGAGAGAAATGTAGCAAGACCAAGAGGTATAGGCACGTACAGCATCAGCATATAGGAAGATTAGAAAAGGCTTATTTTATTCAAGCAAGTTCAAGTTATGCACATCTCTCATGAGGGCAGGCATCCTCCATGTCCCCAGGCTCACTTTAAAGTTACAGAAATAGCAAAGGTATTAAAGTCAAAGCATTCAGTTATTTTAAGCTACATTATTTAACTAAATTCAGCTACATCCAGCCAAAGTTTGAGAAAATAACATAAGGGTCCCTAATGCCATTCTAAACAGGCCCTAAACCTAGTTACAATAATGCCATCTTCTGTTGGATTCAAATGGAGGCCGGAGCCAGTTGGATGTTTCCGACTGGCTCAACAGCATCTTCCAGTCCTCTTTCCATGAGACGTGAGGTGCAGTCCCCAGATGTTCCATTTGTCTCAAAACTGCATGGTCTCACTCACATGTGCTCAAAACGAATAATTTATAGTCTCTTTTTGAAATTACCACTTTGGCAGTTTCATTGGTCAGTCCTGCCTCGGATGATGGGACATCACTGATGATGCTGAATCTGGAGATCTCTTTCACACACACAACCCTTAGTTCCTTTAACCATTAAGCCTTTGGTTACCTGATGTTATGCTGGCAAGACAATTGCTGTTTGCAGATAATGGGAAATTTAGTTCTCTGACAGAATGATGGGAATTGCAATCAACCTTGAGGCAGGATGATGAAAAATCCGTCATGACAGTATTCCATTGGTGTGCAGGGATTTTAGTACCTAATTCTAGTACTGTGCATCTTATTCCATCAATACAAAACAGAATGTCACTCCATGCTCAGACATGAGCAATATAATTAGCATTATTGAGTTATATATACTAAGCTTATTGGCTTTAGCACACAGAAAAGCTAAAATAGAGCCACAAGGAGGCGAGCCATTGGTTTAGGCCTCACCTAAGACAATCCTCTGCCTGTTGATGCTCAACTAAGGGGGCTTCTAGACTGAGGACCCCTATTGCTCATGACTAAAAGACATTGTGTAGATATTCTGTCATTTTTTCTCAACACATTTTCTCTGATAAGAAAAAAGGTGGAAGATACAAAGGGGAAGATGAGAGAGGTGACCATCATCTTTACCTTGCACAAACATCAGTGAATGGGGCAATCCAAGATGATGATACCAGTGCAGTCTAGAGGTGCTTGGAAGCAGAATAAACAGCTAGCAGAGAGATACATGTAGGCTCAGTGCACCTTTCAAAGAAAGGGCAGGGCTAAGGCAACGAGAAGCAGCTCTTATTTCGTACACCCTAAATTAAGAATTGTATCAGAAATGTATCTAGTGTAGGACTTAATGAAACACACTCTAAACTATCTGTTTCATTCCGCCACCCCCAATCTCTAAAGGGGTGACAGTGACGATTGCCTCCGATATTCCTATCTTCGTCTCAGTAGAGAGGAACAAACAGTTTTGCCTTGAGAGTCCCCTTGGCACTGACATGGCCTCCCTGCAGTACACTGTGTGTGTCAGTCCAAACATCACTTCTGCCCATCAGAAAGTGGGAAGCCAGCTTTCAGGACAACAGAGAATGCTGCCAGAGACTGAACTACTTAGGTAAGAAAAAGATGGGGAGGTTTACAATGAGGCCTCATTCAAGCTGTCATCCACCCTTTTATTTAAATCTTTGGAATCTAATTATTTAATCTGATTTATACATGTATGTTGTGGGTGGAGTGAGTGTAACCTGTGGGCTGTGGGTCTGGCCTAACATGACGATTCTCTTTATACACATGGAGTTTGCTCACCTATTTGATCCCTATGGTTTATTTTGGCCGTATATGAATCCTTACTTTCTTTCTGTATTATGAATCTGAATCCAGGAAACTAAATCAACTGGCACTTTGAACATCTTATTCAAAGAAGCAGCAAGCTCAAGAGTCACCACACTTTTAAAATGCTTAGTATATTCACAGAAATTTACTAGACACCCAGGCTTAACCTATATAATTTGGGTTTGTAGTGTTCTTTTGATCTGAAAAAAAAATCTGTGGCCCAAACAAACAACCATGTAGTAAGACCAGTGTGTTAACTCTCAATACAGCTTGCCTGTCTGGAGGTATTATGGAACAGCAGACTCAGCTGCCAAAATGGAGAGAGGATTAAGATCTTTCTTCAATAGGTTGCAAAGGCATCGCATGGACGGGCTAATCACTCTCAGTGAACATTCCACAACGCTACTTCATAACATGGTATGAGGATTTGCAGAGGGCACATGGCATTGCTATGGGGCAAAAGTTTCATCTGCCTTCTTAATTTCTGAAATATTTTAAACTCTGGTATTCTACATTAAATTATTGCAATTAAGGATTTTTAGAATCATTGGATTATGGTTTTCCTTCTAGGCACTGATTAAATCCCCTTCTCTTTACTTTCCACATTTTGGACCATTCACTTTAAGCATTCAACACTGTAGCATTGTTTAAACGAAAGCTATGTATAAACTTGATCAGTAGAAGCCTGGTCTAAGCTATGTAATTACAGTATTAGAACCCCTTTACCTATAAATAGGAGCCACACCTAGCCTGGCCATATTTTGCTGAAAATGCATGCAACGCTCTACTCTTTTCCAATACTGCTTCATGCGCTACTGCTCTTGTGCTGAAATCCAAATGGAAATTAGGGAAAACCTGTCAAACATATGATCTGGCATCTTGTGGAGTATCATTTTAATAATGAATGGATATCTGTTGTGGTTCAGTTTTTCCTCCCAATGTTCTAATAACGACCCCTCTTCTCACTTTTCACAGGACCACACATATTTACCTATTGTGAGAAGAAAAACACTGCACAGTCTAAGACTCAACATGGACTACTCATTTATAAAACCTCTTAAACTTTCCATAACTCTGTCCCCTTATGCAAGCATCAACTCCCACCTTTTTCAGATGTCTCTGCAAGAAGGCAAAGAAGACTTTTGGCTAAGCCGTCATTCAGAATCGGGTGACTATATGGTACAAGCCCCTAATAATGTCACTTTGACTTGACCAGATGTATCTAGTGGTTCCTGATGTTGTCAGGAGGTATAAGGATTGCTTGGGTTATTCAGTGTAGCTTAGAACAGTGATTCTCATATGTTTTGTTCTCCATACCTCTTATCATCCTTGTTGCTCTTTGCTGAATGTGCTCCAACTTGTCTATATTCTTCTTAAAATGAGGCACCCAGATTGAACACAGTGCTCTAGATGAGGCCTGACCAGGTCAGAATTTAGTGGGACTATTACTTCCCTCGACTTGGAAACTATGCTTCTATCAATGCAGGCTAAAATAGCATTTGCCTTCTTTGCTGCAGCATTACACTGCTGGCTCATGTTCAACGTATGATCAACAATAATCCTAAGGTCTTTTTTTGCATGTAGTACTGCTGAACAATATATCTCCCTTCCTATGCCTGTGCATTTGGTTTTTGTGGCCTAAATGTAGAATTTTGCATTTGTCTTTATTGAATTTTATTTTGTTATTTTCTGTCCAATTTTCTAGTTTATTGAGGTACTTTTGAATCTGCTCCTGTCTTCCAATGGGTTAGCCACCCCTCCCAGTTTTGTGTCATCTGCAAACTTGATAAAGATTCCCTCTATCCCATCATCTAAGTCATTGATTTAAATGTTGGAAGAGTAATGGCCCTAGGATAGAACCCTGAGGTACGCCACTTGATGCCTCTTTGCAGTTTGAAGCTCAGGCAGTGATGACCACTCTTTGAGCAAGGCTTTCCAACCAGTTATGATTCATCTGAGAGTGTTCCCATCTATTCCACATTTAATCAGTTGCCGATATGGTGGGCCCACTGTATATCTGCACTGGCCTTGTTATATCTGGGGAGGGGGGATTCTTTGTGGAGATGAAGAGAGTGGTTGATGAAAAGCTGATGGCACAGACTGTTGATTCCTTGAACTAGTCATCAACTGTCACTGTTGCTTCCACACTCACCTGGTCCTGAATTATCTCTCTCCTTCACTCTGTACTCCTCGCCACCACCATAAGAACTTCTTTCCCCATTGCAAACTCATGCTTCAACTTAAGGCCCAGGATCTTTGGGCTGGTCTCTCAACTTGAAGACACATAATAACAATAGTGAGCTGTGTTTGTTGAGATTCACTTCAAAAAAAGGAGGAGGGGGGCATCCCAGTTGAGCAAGGGCTAATTTCCCTGAGTCATGTTTGCCTTGTCCAAGTTTTAACTCCTCTGGGGTTTGGTTTTACAGTCCTCCCTCCACGTTCGCAGCCTCCACACTCACGGTTCCACATATTCGTGGTTTACCACTCTGGGGAGGGTGGGGGGGAAGTGGCAACAGGGCCTCTGAAGGCCCCATCGCCACTTTCGGGAAGGCTGGGGAGATGGGGGGAAAGTGGTGACAGGGCCTCTTATGGCCCCATTGGCACTTTTGGGAGGGTGGGGGGCTGTTATTATTCACGGATTGTTCACATTCGTGGGGGTCTTCTGAACCTAACCCCTGCAAATGTGAAGGGACGACTGTATTTCTAGCAGCACCATGCTTGGATCCAGCAGGAATATGGCAAGAACCCAGACAGGATCTGGCCTAAAACTCATCCATTCCATTGGCCAAGATCTCTCTAATCAGGGTCACAGTCTGGAAGGTCTCTCATTCATAGTATTGCCAGAAGTCCAAACTGACCTTATGGCAAGCAACAACAAGAACTACTCACTGCCTTGAACCCCTTTTCTTCTCCCTCTCCTCTTCTTTGCTGAAGGAAGGCCCCGATCTTCCCTCCCTGGTGCTCTCCACTGATGCTGCAGTGGTGGTTTGAAGAGGAACAGGGGTACAGTGGACACCTCTGGGGGGCGGTGAAATGGAGGGGTACAAAGATATGGGCTTGTCTTGTGGATATTGAGCAAGGGAATCAAAGGGAAGAAGGGAGATGTGGGACTCCTCCTTTCTTGGATGAGGGAGGAAAGTCTCATTAGTATTTACTATGTTCTTGGAGGGAGGCAGCTGGTGGTTCCTCCTGCAGTCAGGTGGAAGTGTCTATAAAAGGTAGAATGTACAAAAGGTAGAAAGTAGATCAGGGTGCAAATCTTGTTATTGGACTGCAATTCCCAGCATTCCTCACCATTCACTATGTTGGCTAGGACTACTGGGGCATGTAGCCCAACAACATCTTGAGGGCCACAAGATTCCCACTCCTAATCTACATCCAAGCTACAGAGCATACTTTGATATCCAACACAATACCCTCCAATGTTTCAACAGATGAAAACTGGGACACATGTGGCCAAGCAACATCATTGTGTGATTAAGATGGCAAAAGTTATGAATGAGGAGGGACACACTAGCTAGGAGAGGCTGCCTAGCTTGAGCCAGTAGGCTCTTGCCTGAGCTTACTGGGAAGGGCAAGAATCTCATTCCTCCTTTCCTGTCCTGCATGCTGCGCTAATTGAGTGCAAACTACTTTGCACTGTGAGCTCCTTTTACCACAATTGAAATAACCTGAGGGCAGAGGCAGAAAGTCGGAGGAGAGAGAAACCAGGACATTTTAAAAGCAGCTGAAAAGGGAGGCGATGGAGAATTACTTGGGACTGTCCATGCTGAATTGGGACAGTAGGAGGGTAGGCAATGCTGCAGTAAGAAAATCAGGAGTGGATATACCATTTCCTACAGGGCAATAAGTGGATTAAATACCCAGAAGGCAACATATCCCATTTGATCTCAGAAACGAAACAGGGTCAGTCCTGGTTAGTAACAGGGAATACCAGGAGCTGTACGTTCTGTTCCAGAGGAAGGTAATGGCAAACCACCCCTGAGTACTCCTTACTAAGAAAACTTGACAGACATCAATGCAACAATATGAGCCCTATGTCAGTGGCTCTTAAGCTTTTCTTTAGCAGGGACATCTTTCAACTGTCTTTTGTTGCTGCCGACCCCCAAGACATAACTCAAGATTTAAAACTATAATCATAATAACAATAACAACAACAATAATACAATTACACCATCCATTAAGCCTTTTCTCAGAGGCATTGGAGAGGGAGGGAAGACTTTTTTTTCCTGTTTCTTCCTGCAAGTTTGTGGCTGGAGCAAATTGAACAGCAATGCACAGACCAAGCTAACTAGCCAGGCTTTGTCTTGGCTCGTGTCATATGGCCTGAGCAGCCTTCAATCCTTCATGGACCTCCTGTGAGGACATTGTGGCCCCCCTGGGGGTCCATGGACCACAGGTTAAGAACCACTGCTCTATGTCGAATAATGACCACTGCAATTTCTTTTGATGTTGTACCACCATGCCACCTCAGCTCTGTGTGAAGCTCCTAAGAAAGTCTTGCAGCTATATTATAAAGTGCTAAACTGATGTCCCGGTTCACCTAATCTAACAGTGGATTTGGAGCAGAAGATAATTATCTCAGGCTCCTGATGTATGCTTTCCTGTTGCAGGTGCCACTGCTCACCAGATGGAAGGGGCAGTTTTCTGCTCGTCTGAATGTAACCAGCCCGGCAGCAGTGCTATGGTATACAGACCAAGTGAGACTCTTGAAGCAACATTTGGGAGCAGAGTATGTGGCTTTTGAAGGTGGTGAAGGCAACTTATTTATGGATCAAGCCATTCCACCTCCCACAGAACTCAGAGGGGACACCTACGTCCGCATTTTGGCCTCGATGGCAGCTACACTGGGAAACACATCAATAATTAGTGCTGCCACAAGGTACGTTGGCGGGGGCGGAATCCTCAAACCATGTATATTTCTAAGCCAGCTTCAGCTTTGCTCTTTCCCTGGCCTTGTCAAGACTAGAAGAAGAATTCCAAAGTCTTTGCAACATTAGAAAACACTTGTAAATACATCTGAGTGTTCAGATTGCTATAAGGTGGGAATGGAGATGGGGTGATGATGGTTATAAAAGCCTTCCTTTTCTTCTCTATAGAGGAAAACTGCCTTTAGGTTCAATAAAGGATTAAGGACATTGTTGATCTTGTTCTGTTTTCAAGACAACCAACTGGCTCTGTAATCTGATCTCTTCTTCAACACCAGAGCCCTGTAGCATGGATATCTTCTGCCATCACTTGGAAGTGGATTCATCACTACTGTTCTATACTGCACTTCACATGGTGCTATTTTCCTGTTAATATTCTGCCATGACCAGTGTCACATACAAGATGTATTGGGGCTATATAATTACAGCAGTTAGATTCCACTTCAAGTGTTGTGGTTCCCATCTTAAGGAATCATAGAATTTGTAGTTTGATCATGTACTTAAAATTCTCTGCTAGAGAACTCTAGTTCATTCTCCTGAATAACAGTTCCCATACTCTAAGGAGAGGGGTTTAGGGTTAAACTAGGGTCATGGAGCCAGGGTGGCTAAGGTGCTATCAAATAGACATTGAACTGTCTAGTTACACAGTGGTATCTAAAGATATCTCAATTTGCCTCTCCTGGCTCTACCAGTGCAGATAATTTTGCTAGACAGCAAGCATTCTCCCATTGATTTTCCTTGGGTTTTTTTCCGGGCTGTGAGGCCGTATTCTGGAAGAGTTTCTTTCTGACGTTTTGCCCGCATCTGTGGCTGGTATCTTCAGAGAATGTTTGGGTAGGAGTGTGTATGGAGTTTATATATTGTGAACCCCTGTTGGGGAGTATATGTAAATTTGTGTAATTGAATGGTTAGTTTCTGGGTATAGAAATGCAAGGATGATTAGTGTCTGTTTGGCTAATGGTTGGTTGACAGGCCATTATCTGCTGGGAATCCCCCTGTCCCCAGGTGGAATTCCTTTGTAAGTGTTGAGTTTTGATTCTATTGTTTTTCAAAACTGGAAGCCAGATTTTATTTACTTTTAGGGTTTCTTCTTTCCTGCTGAAGCTGTCCAGGTGTTTGTGGATTTCAATAGCTTCTCTGTGTATTCTGACATGATAGTTGTTGGCCTGGTCCAGAATTCTGGTGTTTTTAAACAACATTTTGTGTCCAGGTTGGTTTATAACATGTTCTGCTACTGCTGATTTTTCTGGCTGGCCCAGTCTGCAGAAATTTTGGACCAGGCCGGCAACTAACATGTCAGAATACACAGAGAAGCTATTGAAATCCACAACACCTGGACAACTTCATCAGGAAAGAAGAAACCCTAAAAGTGAACAAAATCTGGCTTCCACTTTTGAAAAACAATAGAATGAGAACTCAACACTTACCAAGGAATTCCACCCAGGAACAAGGGGATTTCCAACAGATAATGGCCCGTCAACCAACCATTGGCCAAACAGATACTAACGAGCCTTGCATTTCTATAACCAGAAACTGACCATTTAATTACACAAATTTACATATACTCCACAACAGGGGTTCACAATATATAAACTCCACACACACCCCTACCCAACCATTCTCTGAAGATGCCAGCCACAGATGCAGGTAAAATGTTAAAAAAGAAACTATTCCAGACAGGGCCGGTTTAAGGAATTTTGGGGCCCCCTGCAGTGCTTTATTTTGGGGCCCCCATATGTTTATCTCAGGTCAATGTAACCTAACCTATTCACCGTACAGGATGTTCAGATCACAGTAGGGCCCCCGTATCCATGGATTCATTATCCATGGGACACAGAACAGCACACCTACCCTAGAGTCTTCCTAGTAAATGTGTCCTCCCTAGTGGTTTTCTAGGCCCT
The DNA here is from genome assembly GCA_030847615.1 of Gambelia wislizenii. NCBI lineage: Eukaryota > Metazoa > Chordata > Lepidosauria > Squamata > Crotaphytidae > Gambelia > Gambelia wislizenii. The sequence goes on from JAUMIR010000001.1 coordinate 346,835,763, forward strand.
CCAAGGCAACTCTATGGTATTTTAAACCAGAAGTACCTTTTTTTTTTCAATGGTGTTCACTATTATTCATGGTTTTCAGAATCCACCCCCCCCCCCCCGAACCAATCCCCAGTGGATAAGAGGGGCCTACTGTATTACATAATTTGACACCAATAATTTAGTTTAAAAACTATATTATAGGCACTAACATAATATTTTTAGTTTATTAGCAATTAATGTAATGATGTAGATTTCCTCAAAGAAAAGAAAGAGTGGACTACAAGCTGAACATGAGTTAGCAGTGTGATGCAGCAGCAAAAAATGCCAATGCAATTCTAGGCTGCATTAATAGTGTCTAGATCAAGGGAAGTACAGTAATAGTATCACTCCATTCTGCTTTGGTCAGACCTCACCTGGAATATTGTTTCCAGTTCTGGGCACAACAATTCAAGAAAGATACCGAGAAGGATGTTGGGAGGTCTGGAAGCCATTATGCCCTATGAGGAACGGCTTAGGGAGCTAGGCATGTTTAGCCCAGAGAAGAGAAAGTTAGGAGGGGACATGATAGCCATGTTTAAATATTTGAAGGGGTGTCATACTGAGGAAGGAGCAAGCTTGTTTTCTGCTGCTCCAGAGACTAGGACACGGAGCAATGGACTCAAACTATAGGAAAAGAGATTCTACCTAAACATTAGGAAGAAGTTCCTGACAGTAAGAGCTGTAAGGGTCCACAAAGGCTTGAAGACTGCTTGGCCCACCTCCTCCCTGTAGTGGAGTAGCCATGTGACAGGAACCAAGGCAAAGGCTGGCTGGCTTGGCCTGCACATTGCCATTCAATCCACTCCAGCCACAAACTTGCAGGAAGAAGCAAGAGTGTCTCTGAGGGAAAGTTTAATGGATGGTGTAATTGTATTGTTGTTGTTGTTAGCTATTATTATTAGGGTTTTAAATCTTGAGTTAAGTCTTGGGGCAACAAAAGATATTTAAAGGGGGTCCCTGGTAAAGAAAAGGTTAAGATCCACTGCTCTAGGCCAATGCCTCTCACATAACACTACTGGATATTGGTGTTTTAGTGACAACAATAAAACCATTGTTCCCAGTAATATTACTCCAAATTTTAATTTATATTCTTTATACAGTATTCTTCTGTTAAAAGAGTTAAGAGTGTTGTAAAAGTTTCAGCATTGCACTATGACTATGGAGACCAGGGTTTGAATCCTTACTCAGCCATGAATACCCCACTGGCTGACCTTGGGCAAGTCACACTCTCTCAGCCTCAAAGGAAGGCAAAGGCACACACCCTTTGAACAAACCTTGCCTAGAAAACCCCATGGTAGGTTTGCCTTAGTCAGAAATGACTTGAAGGCACATAGGCAAACACACACAAATGCAGGCTGAACTCAGTTGGCAAGGGAAGGGAAGGGAAAGAAAGAAAGAAAGAAAGAAGCCCTTTCCGAGACAACGCTCAAATTCCCTGTCTCTCTCATAAACACACACTCACCGTCTCCGCGGTAGCAGCAAACTCCCTCCAGCTTCTGCCACGGAGGGCTGCTGTTTCTTTCACTTTCTCTTTAGTTTTGGAGACATTTTTTTAAAAAAAAAAAGCTAGAAGGTTTTTGGAGGAGGGCGGGAATGTGGTGGAGTCTCCTTCTTTAGAGGTTTTTAAACAGAGGCTGGATAGCCATCTGTCTTGACTCCAGCAACAAGTTAAAAAGTAAAATAACCACCCCATTGTGCATGGCAGCCCCCCCCCAAGATCCCCGTGGCCCCCTGAAGACAGTCACTCACTCACACGACCAGCTGCTCTGCCTTTCCTCCTTCACAGCAATGCAGCCAGGGACTGTCTCCAAATTACAACTTCCCAAGAGCAAACCCTTTCTCTATCTCCCGCACGAGCTCAGTGCTATTGCCATGCCCTGGCTGAGGAGGGAGGGGGAAGGGGCTCCAAAGGAGCGGAGGAGCCGGCTGCTGTCTCCTGGCTGTCTCCCTCATCAGATAAGGGCAACACTCACCAGGGGGGCCCCTTCACCCCCGGGCCCCCCCCGCCAATGCGGATCTGGCAGACAGGTTAAACTGGCCCTGATTCCAGAACATGGCCTCACAGCCCGGAAAAAAACCAAGAAAAATCTATGGATGCCAGCCGTGAAAGCTTTTGACTTCACATTGTCCCATTCCTTGTTTGTTTTCTGTCTGTGTCTTTCTTACTCCCTGTCTCTGTCTCTAAGCCAACAGCTTCTCATTCTTTCTGTTGCCTATGACAGAAAGCAAGTGCAGAAGAGAGGTTGCATATTGTCTTTCTGATCCAAAGCAGGCTGAAAAGACTCTGGCAAAGACTTAGGGCTTATCTATACGAGCGCCGTAAAAATCAGAGTGCCCCACAGTAATAGCATTTTGCAGCAGCTGTGACCTGTCTTAATGGTGTTTTGCCTCCCAAAAGCTTTGCATGCACGCCAGTCGAGATGGTGGCCATGAGTAAATTACTTGTGTTTTCACCTAGTGTAATCTGCTGCCGCCAAACTTTTTTTAAAAAAATTCAACTGTGTGCTGGAGTGATATTTTGCATTTCCAAAAAAACAGGGGAAAAACAACACCCTGTTTTTCTCACCTTAGTGCTCACTCACTAAGGGAAAAAATCAACATGGTGAAACTGGGTGCTTGCTCTATTAGCAAGCCCTGCCGCTGTGTTTGTCTGACCAATCAGCTTTGTGCTTCCTCTCCTATGGGAAAGCGATTCATATCAAATCACTTGTCCTAACAAGGAGGAATGTGCATTCCACCTGCAGTTTAAAAAAAAAAACTCCAGGAAAAGCCACAAAGGCTTTTCCCATGTAGTTTTTAATGTTTTGGGCCCCCTTCTTCACAAAACGGTGAAACGACATGGCTTGCCTTTTAGATAGGTAGGGTTCTCTTCACATTCTGTGAGCATTTTTTCTACTGTTAATATACTTTGTTTCAAGGAAGGAAATTTGAGAGAGAGATAATTGGGTCCTACAACAAAATGTTGCAGTTTGGAATGCTGCTGCTCAGGCTTTCAACCACTCCATTCTAGCTTTCCCTCCCAACTGCTTTTCTGTCTCTGCCCCAGTGGCATTCTTGGCATTGAGTATGCTTAATCCTCACTGGGCTACTTTAGGCAAGATGGTCCTTTCCAATCCAAATTGGGACATACACTTGTTGTTGTTGTTGTTACAAGTTGTGCTGTCAAGGCAGCTTTGATTTTTGGTGACCCTATGAAGGAGAGACTTCCAGGTGACCCTGCTGTTAACAGCCCTACTTAGGTTTTGCAAACTCAGGGCTCTGGCTTCCTTGACTGAGTCAATCCAACTGCAATGCAGTCTTCCTCTATCTCAAAACTTACCTAAATATAAAAAAGAAAGTGGTCCTGAGCGTAGCTTTATGTTAGGGCTAGAATCCGGTCAGTCTACTATGCCTAGTCATTACACCTTTGCCAGGGTTGCACAGTCATGATGAGAGAAGACAGGCAAAATCTGCCACCTTTGAACAATTCTGTTTCTCTAGTGTTGGATTTCCTTCACAGTTGTTGTAACCATGGCCTTTCCCAAACTGCTGCTACTGTCTAGTGTACTTACACCAGTTAGTGCATCAATAGGGCTTCCTGCCAAGGTATTTAACATAGTGCGTAGTTTAGATCTGAGCATGCACGTCTCTGTTCCCCCCACCCCACCTTTTATAAAGAAGTTCCTGCAAGCTCCATTTTCCACAGCATCTGGAGTAAAAGTGGTAATGGGAAAACATTGTCCATGCACTTTTTTTTGCTGTCCCTTTCATTTCAAATTGCAAGAGGAGTTTGAGACTTAATTAACATAGTAGTGTTTGTGTGTCATCCTTTCTGTGCAAAAAGCTAGCGTATATAACAACACAGCAGATTCATAGGAGAAGCATGGCAGGCTGCCTCATAGCAGTATCTGTACAGAATTCTTTGTAATACTGGATTTTCATCCTGAAGGTGCATCTACACTGTAGAAATAATGCTGTTTGACACCACTTTAACTGCTGTGGCCCCATCCTATAGAATCCTGGGATTTGTAATTTGGTAAGGCACCAGCACTGTGGCAGAGAAGGCTAAAGACCTTGTAAAACTACAAGTCCCAGGATTCCATAGGATGGAGCTACAGCACTTAAAGTGGTGTCAAACAGCATTCGTCTACAGCGTAGATGCACCCTCATGATTACTGAACACTTGAATGTCTCTGGTTTGATATTTCTTCTCTTTTGGTTGCTTCTAGGGCTAGCCACCTGCCACTCTTTCTCCAAATGAACCCCTGCCAATCTGACTGGAGCTACACTGGCTTAAAAGGAATTATTCCATCTGTGCTTCACTACAGTCTCCTTGGTTACAACTTTTTCATTCCAGATGCAATAGGTAATATTGCTTTATGGTCTACTTCTTTCAGTTCTTTTCAGCATCATTTTGATAAAGGCTTAAATGCTTTCCTTGAGGGGAGGAGCCATAGCAAGCAGAAGGGTCTCAGGTTCAGTTCCTAGGCTGGGAAAGACTCCTGACTTCGGCCTTGGAGAGCTACTGCCAGCCAGTGACAGCACTGATCAGAATCCATGGCAGGTAACATGGCAGCAGGGGGGGGGGAACACTAACACTCCCCTGTTCCCTTTTGCAGCACACCAAGTTCCTCCTTTCACCACAGCCAAAATTCTCCCTGTGCTGCTGAATATTTGCAGTGCCCAAATGCCACCAGAGACTTGTCTACAGGATTGCTGTCTTAATAGTTTTACAGCCCCATAAACTTCACATGCCTGTAGCTGAGATGGTGGCTGCAAGTGGATTACTCCTGTTTTTAAATCTGCCCCCACCAAACTTTAAAAAAAATAATTCTAGGGTGCACACAAGTGATATTCCACCTCCCCCACCCTACCCCCAAAAAGAGAGAGAAAGATAGCACAAATCCCCGTTTTATCGCCTTAGCAATCACTTGCTAAGGCGAAAATCCAACATGGCAGCAGGGGCATTTGTCCTGTAACCTGCCCCACCCCCTGCACTTGTCCAGCCAATCAGGTTTGCACTTTGTCCTGTATGGGGAAGCAATTCATGTCAAATCGCTTATCTTAATGAGTGAAAATGTGCATATCACTGGAGCTTTTTTAAAAAGTTGGGAAAAGCTGTGAATGCTTTTCTCATGTAGTTTTTCCTCTTTTTTGCCCCCCTCCTTCACAATACAGTGAGACAATGCGGGATCCTATTAAGACAACTCATTTTCCAGGCAAATTCTGTGAGGGGTATTTTTACCGTGTGGACAACCCCCTGGATCATTATGTGGCGATTGTTCAGGGGATTGTGCATCTTGTTTCATAATCGACTCAGACTCCCAGAAGTATGATCCTGCTTTGAAACATGGTGTGTGCCCCTTGTGTGCGATCTTTTAAAAGTAAAGTGTGCCTTTTCTTTTTCTTTTTCTTTTTCTTTGCCACTACTGAAATATGATGGTATGGCAGTAATTTTAAAGTAAACCTACTCCTTTGCCAACAATATGTTACCAAAATCCAGCAGTTCAGCAGCAGGATGCACGGCTCCCCTGGTGGGTTGGGGACAATCCTAGGGACCCAGCCTCTTGCCCACCCCTGAGCTAGAAGGACCAATGGTTTGACTTGGTGCAAAACATTTTCTTATGCTCCTATAAGCAAATGAAAGGGTTAATGAGATGTGGGTTTAAAGTTTAAAGTTACATTTATTGGAAGCTTAGAGTCACATAAGAGCATCAGAGATCACAGGAGACACTGGTCCAGTTAGAGGGACCAGTGGCCAAAGCTTCCAGATGCTTAGAAGGAAAAATTATAAAAAGCCTCAAAGACCATAAGGCAAAAGAGAAAACAAAGAGAAAACAAAGAAGGACCAAGACCTGGGGTTCCTACATGCCTGGTGAGCTGGTTGCAGACTAGACAAAGGGTCCAGACTCCCAGCTGCCCCATGAACACCCAGGACTCAGAACATCCATCCGTACCCATGAGTAGAGTAGGAAATATGTTTAGGTAGATGCATTAGGGCTTATGTTTCTTTTGTAACCTCAGCTGAATATGACCTAGGCTGTTTTTATTAACTGTAACTACTTGTAAGGGTGCATCTACACTATAGAAATAATGCAGTTTGACACCACTTTAACTGCCATTGCTCCATTCTACAGAATCCTGGGATTTGTAATTTTGCAAGGCACCAGCACGCTTTGGCAGAGAAGGCTAAAGACCTTGTAAAGCTACACATCCCAGGATTCCATAGGATGGAGCTACAGCACTTAAAGTGGTGTCAAACTGCATTATTTCTACACTGCACCCTAAGAGTGCCCGAAGAAAGGTGCCTTCATGTGAGAGATACCTTGATGCTAATGTAGATCGCTTGCTTAGAATAAAGCTTCCTTTAAAGACTTCCTTCTTCTCCCACTCTGTTCACAGGCCTGCTCTGTGTGTGTGTGTGTGTGTGCGCGCGCGCGCAGAATCAGGTGCAGAAAAGTACAAGTTTAAGCTCCTCAGAAACTTCCCATTGAGTTACTAGTCACAGGATTTAAAACCGGTGGATTGTAGCAGCTATAGATGATCTCAAGGGGTCCCTTTCCTACTCAGGAGCAGCAGGAGGGGATCCATTACAATCTTTAACCAGATAAATAAATACATTTTTTAAAAAACCATATGAATTCTATCTTTCCAAATTCTTGTTTGTATACCCTTTTGACATTTGGGAACTCAGGCACATAGTTGTTTACAATAGGCTTAACCAAACCTCCCTGGATTGTTTGGGAGTTAATAAGGCACTTATGAGCCTTGGTTTTAATTTAATTGAAGATTGTTTTATTTTAGCTACTTCAGAAGATCCAATAGCCAAACACTCTTGAAGCGGGTTTTTAAAATTGTTGCTTATTCTGAGATTGATGCTACAGCCTAGTGACCTGAATCTTGCATTCAAAGTCATGCATAACTGTAAAACAAGGGCTTATCTGCACAGGCTGTGCTATCCAAAATTCCAATGGGTTCAGTATCTTGGATAGCTCTTTTAAAATTCAGGCTACAATCTGGAGCAGATTCACTATCCCACAGACATGGCAACCAGCCACCACCACTGCAGAGGTCTGACACAGCATTGGCCCAGAATGCTGCTCTCCAGAGCATGTCAAGATGCCAAACCAGATGAACTGCAGAATATTACAGACTGGAGCCAAGGTTGTTGCAACAAAGGGCAGATGTAACCTTGATTAAATTATTGATGGCAAATTACATGCCCATTTGTCAATGAGGGGACGGGGTGGGGACTGTTACAGCACAAAGTGTTTGGTGGTGTATCAGCCTTAAGGACCCCTTTGTGTGTGACAGTTTTTCCTAGAAAGTGCTTCCAGGTCAATAAGACCACTTGGGGTCATTTTGCCAGAGGAGGCTTGTGAAAGCGATTGTGGAAGTTGGAGCTTGCTTAGATGAGTACCTAGAGGGGGTAACTGCTGCTACCACTGCCAAGTGACTGGATCTGCCATTTTTTTCTTTTACTTTTCTTTTTCTTTTAGAGTCATTTTTTTTTTTTGCCTGTCATGCATTCAGGGATGACTTTTTAAGCCAAAAATTAAAATTAAAATTAAAAAGCCAATTTGTAGAGTTTGCTACAGTAACCTATCTGATGGCAACAGAGCTCTGAATTTGGAAACACAAATTGAAAAGATAGAAACTATTATACTTGCAATGGTTGTCATTTGAAAAATGGACCTCTCAAAGCTGTGTGGTTATGCAGCTTTTTTGTAAAAATACCAGAATTATAGAATGGAAGGACTCAAAGCTATAACTAAAGATTTCCCAAAGGATACCAGCACCATTCTGAACAGAATCCCATTTCCTTATTCTTACCGCAATGAGAGAAACCTGGACCAGAAAAGGATGGGTAGAACACTATAAAAAATATCACAATATGAAGGCAAAAGGAGAAGCTTGCCTAATTTGTATGACAATTCCATGGGATGATCCTAACTACTGAACTTGAAGCATCTTCATGGAGTATCTTGAACAACAGCATCAGTGTCCTTAAAATACTTCTTTGGATTATGATGTTGATTAAGATGATATGATGATCTAACTTCTGTGCCCCAAAAGATCAATGAGCAAAGCAAGATCAATAGGAGTATCATGTCAAGATAGAGGGAACAGTGCTTTGGTCAGACCTCACCTGAAATACTGTGTCCAGGGCTGGGAAGGATATTGAAAAGCTGGAAGGTGTCCAGAGGAGGGAGACCAAAATGGTAAAAGGTCTGGAAACCATGCTCTATGAGAAGCATCTTAGGGAGCTGGGTATGTTTAGCCTAGAGAAGAGAAGTTTAAGAGGTGATATGATAACCATGTTTAAATGTTTGAAGGGATGTCATATTGAGGATGGAACAAGCTTGTTTTCTGCTGCTCCAGAGACTAGGACACAGAGCAATGGATTCAAACTACAGTTGTCCCTCCACATCCACGGATCTGACATTCACGGATTTGAGTATTCACGCTTGAAAATATTCTTAAAAAAAATTAATCCTAATAGCAAACCTTGATTTTGCCATCTTATATAAGGGACACTATTTTGCTATGCCATTGCATATAATGAGACTTGAATATTCACAGATTTGGGTATTCACGGGGGGTCCTGGAACCAAACACCAGCGAATGTGAAGGGACAACTGTATAGGAAAAGAGAGTCCACCTAAATATTAGAAAGAACTTCCTGATGGTAAGAGCTGGTTGACAGTGGAATATGCTGCCCTGGAGTGTGGTGGAGTCTCCTCCTTTGGAGGTTTTTAAACAGAGGCTGGATGGCCATCTGTCGGGAATGCTCTGATTGTTTATTCCTGCTTGGCAGGGGGTTGGACTGGTTGACCCTTGTGGTCTCTTCCAACTCTATGATTCTATGATGTATACACACACACACTGGACTATAGTGGAAGGGGCTGTCAACTCTTAAATCTGAAGGCAGCTCTTGTGGTAGTTTGGTTCAGGTTTTTTTAAGCTCAGAGACATCAACTGCCATGAAAGGGATGGAAGAGGAAAACATTTTATACCGGAAGGAAAGAGTGGAAGGGGGGCTTGTTTATGAAGCTGAGTGTGTATGACAGAGAGAGGAACTGAGCCAGAGACCAGCACAGTGTGAGGAGGAAGAAGGGGAGCTGGAGGGCCCCCAAGTGGCCTTTGATTGGTACTGTACTGCACCCAGGTGAGAAGCTTCTCACTTGTGCTCTGTCCCCCATCCCTCCCTCATGCACTCACTGACATAAAAGAAACAATGCCAAGGGATGGGGATAATGTCTTGGAGGAGGGTTAGTGGTAATGTTATGTGCAAATGCTGTTTAGCATTAGCAAGTGCTGTAATCCAGGGATGGTTCCAAAGGTACGCAAGGTAAGAGAGCAACCCTGTTTTAATAGTGTTTTTACAGAAAAAGTAATTATAGTGAGATAAGGTCCCTGTGTGATAAACCTCTAACATGGGCCTTGGGCCTACACTAAGCATTATGACTTAAGGGCTTGTCTACACCAGAGAAAACCCCCAAACCCCCATCCCCCCGAATCCAGCCCAATAATGCCACACAATATGTGGCCTTTCTCCCCAATCTGGTGCAATAGTCACACATGATGTACAGGTCTATTCTCACCAGACTCGGAGAATGCCCCCTTAATCCAGGTTTTAGAAAACTCACAGTTTTCTCTAGAACTCTGGAGAAAACTGCAGTGTGAATAATCCATCCACACTGGATTCAGAGAGGGTGGGGGGAGGAGAGGAAGGACAACGATTCCTGAGGCACCGCTATTTTCCTCTCTCCGCAGTGCTACTTCTCATTCCAAAGGCAGAGCCCCAGTGGTGGATGCTTTCTCTGAGGTCAGGACCCCCAGCAAGCCCCACCATTGCAAATCTAGCTACCCACTCTGGCTTCAGAGAGGGTGACTACTGTTGGCGCTATTTGGATCCAGTGCATTGCATCACAATTAGCAAGTTGGCATGACCCTGAAGAAACAATAACTTCTGTATTGTAAATGTAGTTGTTATCAGGAGTAAATGAAACACACAACTATGGAATTCTTTCTTTCCATTAGTGTTAACACATTTTTTCTCTTCATTAGATTTAACACAATCTTACATAGTTCACCTGTTGTGGTGATGCCTTTCTTTTCTGACCACTGTCTACTGGTGTTACATATCTTGTTGCTAAAGCGATGAATGTGAAGTACTGTATATGCCTGACACACAGAGATAAATTTCCATTCTTTTAACAAGAGATTGTTTGGACAATTTGTAATTCCACTGGTTATGCCGCACCAATCTAGCTAGAATCCTCTTTGCTTTACATATCAGCTTGAATCCTTCAAAACATATACCAAACCAGATGGACAGTTTTGTCTCATTTTTGGATAGTCAGAAATGTTGTTTCCCAATAAAATGTCAGTATAATTCAGTCCTATCCCCCTTTTCCATTTCATTTGAAATTCCTCAGATGGTTTGTGTTATCTGAATGCTGGTGGTGGCAAAATTTGTGTGGGACAGGCCTTTGTTCAATTCCGTTCATGCTGAACAATCTACCATATACTGTTTGTGGATTTTGATTGTATCCTTTAGAATAGCTTATGTTGCTTTTGCACCTTTGCTTTCTCAGTTGGCTCCTACTGGCCTCTCCACTAGCAAAGAGAAGACTGGGATAAGGTTTAGCAACAGTTATGATAGCATAGTAACTTGGTCCATCTATTGCATTGCATTGCACAATGGTGCCATATACTCTCTAGGAAGTTTGTGCTTGTGCCACAGGCAGAATTAATAGTATAAAGCTGTCAGATTAAATACAGCATCATTTTGTAAAGCTCTAATGTGGTACAGAGGTTGACTAAGATGGGAAATGGAGGTGTTTTGGACATATTTTAATAGTACGCAGAGTATGCAAGACAATACAGAGTCCTCAGGGGTGAGCATCATGCAGTCCACCAGATGTGGTTAGATTGCAGCTCCCAACAACCCTAGACAACATACCCAGTGGTGTGGGATGCCAGGAGTTCCAGCCCAAGCATATCTGCAGGTTCCCATCTTTGCCATGTTATAACAACTCCGGTTTTATTATCAACGCAGCCTAGTGGTTCCTTAAATTACTGAATCCAGGGGCCCGTCTATAAAATGTGGATCACTGCGCAGTAACACCAATTCACAGCAGTTTTCATTTGTCTCCATGTCCCCACCCCCAAGATTGCTGGTGTATGAAGCTATCCATATTTGCTGTTCGAACAGTATACTAGCGAATCAAGATGGTGGGCACAAGTGAATTATTTGTGGTTTATTCTCCACAAGTTGCCACCACCAGAACAGTATTTTTTAAAAACAGTAAATCCAAGGTGCAGAAGAATGATCTTCTGCTAAAATAAACAAAAAAGAAAAAAAGAAAAGCCATTTCATTGTCTCAGTGCACGATCATTACAGCAAAAAACCAACATGGTGGTTCTGGGTGCTGCCTTGTTAGCTAGCTCTGCCCCTACACATGTCTATCCACTTCAGGAATGCACAGCAATGCTATTTGGTTGTCCTAATGAGTGGGAGTGCACATTTTCCCACAGTTTAAAAAAAAACTACAGAAAAGACTTTTCTGGCGTAGTTTTTGCGGTTTTTGCCCCCCCCCTTCCAAATACTATGATTCAATACAGGTTCTCATTAAGACAGATGGAATATCCCACAAATTCCATGAGGAGTTTTTTCACTGTCTAGATGGGCCCAAGGATTAAAGCTGGATAAATCTTTCCCTCATTTTTCTTTCCTACTGCCCATTCAGTTTTCTGTATGCACTGTGCAGGAGGAACTCTTACAAGTGGATTTCTGACTGATGAAGAACTGTATATTCGATGGATGCAGATTGTGACTTTCCTTCCAGTGATGTCTTTCAGCACTCCACCATGGGTCTGTTGCGATGACTGGGTAGGTGTATCTTCATGCCTTGATTTTGCATGTACTTTCTGAAGGCACCAAGACCAAGTGAATATATTTAACACTGAATAAACAGATGCTTGACATTTTCACCATTATTTGTTATCATTTGCTTCTTGGATGTCAGCTACCATCTGTGTGCCATTGGTAATACTGTAGTCATCTCTTTCCCCCCTGGATTGTTGCTAGTGTTGTTGTCTCTCCAATGTCTCTATTGGATTGAGTCACTACCACTGAGTTTGAGGTAGATCCAACAGAATTTATTTATTTTTCTTCTCTGAAACACCTCCCTTCATTTCTATTTTTCTTTTCACAATATCAGCAATCTCATCCAGCACCGCAGCAGTCAGGTGTGTGTGCCTATGTGCAAGTCTTAAATTCAACTGCATACCTTCTTTATGATTTTGTACTCTACCCTTCTTTCTGTCAAAGAGATTTTCCAATTCAGACTGCTGCCGCTAATTTTTGTAATTTTTCTATAAAACCCTATATGGTTTGGATCCAGATTAGCTAAAAGACCATATCTCCCAATATGAACTTGCCCAATTTTAAGATTCTTGGGGGACGCCTTTCTCTCCATCCTATCACCAGCACAGGAACATTTGGTGAGCCCACAGGAGAAAGAGTCATTTTGGTGGCTGCTCCCAAACTGTGAAATTCCTCCCCACTGAAGTTAGGTTGGCCCCTGTTCTGTGCTGGAACTGGCTGTACTTCCAACCCCCCCCCCCAGGCTTTGTTCAGTGCTGAACACTGACACCTGTTACTGCTGTAACATAAGCTTTATTGGTGATAAATGATGCAGCAGATAGTATTCAGTAGAGAAGCATTCCAGCCCTTTCACTGATGGGGCCCAGCATTTCCTCACAGCCAATGGTAGAACTGGGCCCCTAAACAAATAATTCAGCCTGGATTATCATCAGTCAATGAACCAATTCCCCATCACTGGCTTAATGGGGAGCCCCTGGGCTGGTGTGTACCCACCCCTCAAGTGAGGCTGATGGAAAATGGATTCCCAGAGGTTATATAGTACAGAAGCAAAAAAGAAAATCAAAGTACATGTGACCCATCTCCCCCATTGTTGTTAGCTGCTGTCAAGTCAACTTTGACTTATGGCAACTCTATGAATGAGAGACCTCCAAGTCACCCTATCCTCAACAGCCCTGCTCAGGTCTTGCAGACTCAGGGCCATGGCTTCCCTGATTGAGTCTATTCCTCTGTACTCATAACATGGTCTCTTTTCCTACTGCCATCTACTTTGCCAAGCCTTATTGTCTTTTCTAGTGAGTCATATCTTTTCATGATATGGCCAAAGTGTGACAGTCTCATCATAGTCATCTTGGCTTCTAGGGGCAGTTCACACTTGATTTGCTCTAGGACCCATTCATTTGTTTTTTGTTTGTTTTTTGGCAGTCCATGGTATCCACAGAACTCTCCTCCAGCACATTTCAAATGAGTTTGAATTTCTTCTTGTCAGCTTTCTTCACTGTCCAGCATTCACAACCATACAGAGAAACTGCAACTGCATTGGCATGGGCAATCCTGACTTTTAGATAAGAGAACTGTGCGTGCAGATTCATAAGAAAAAAATTCACTCTTCAGTCTATTCTCAGCCTTCATATCTTTTCCTAGTCAAAAACTGCCAAGATAGTGCAACAAAGTATCAGACAATGTCACTAATACAAATGAACCTTTTCTATACTACTTAACAGCAGCTAATATTTGCCCATGATCTCAACAAGGACCCTCAAACTCATCTACCTGGTGGCAGAGTCTCAGCTCACTACAGCCCTCCTCTGCTCTCTCTTTCTACCAGCAGGCAAAGACACAAGGTTTTGAGTGTCAACTGTCTGTTGCAAAAGGTCTTTTCAATGGGGTTTGTTGTATGAGTATTTGCATTTGTATTTTTTGTATCATTACTATTGTATTTTAACTGTCTTTTAAAAACTATTTTACAGTATATTAATGTTTTAAATATGATTATTTGTTTTTTAAACGTTTGTATTATCCATCGTTTTAACTGTATTTTATTCTAAGGGGTTGTCCAGAGGAAAAGATAAATTGCTGATTCCTGTGCATTAATGCAAATTCACAGCAGCATTCATTTCTCTCCATGGCTCTTTTGCAAAATCGATTGTATGTGAAGCTACCCATGTTTGAAGTGCACATGCAGCCCTGCCTGAGAATCAAGATGGTGGCCGAGTAAATTACAGTGTGTTTTTATTCTCCATACGTTGTCACTGCTGCACAGTATTATTTTTAAAACTGTAAATCAAAGGTGCACAAGTGCGACCTTCTGCTTTAAAAAGCCATTTGGTTGCCTCAGTGCAGCCAAAAAAAAAAAAAAGCACACAATTGATAACGTGAAACTCCAAAATGACACTCCTGGACATTTCATTGCTGGCAAGCTCTCCCCCCCGCCATGTCTGACCAATCCACTCTCCACTTCTACCCTTGCTGAGAATGAGCAGCATCCTGAATCGGATGTCCAAACAAGTGGTAATGCGCATTTCCACGCATTATCTAAAAAACTTCAGGGAAAACCATAAAGGCTCCCCCCTGCCGCTGCAGTAGATGGAGTTTTTAGCCCCCCCTCCTTCTGAATACCGTGAATCTCATTTGCAGCGTGTTGGGACAAAAGGTGTTCTCCTCAAATTCTATGAGGTGTATTTTCATCATCTAGACAACCCCTAACTCAAATTGTGAGCTACCTTGGGTCTCATATTGGGGGAAGGTAGTATAATTAATTAATTAATTAACAGATTGTCACGTCATCTCTTTTTTCTAATTTCCTGATACAGGTGAGGGCAAAGTGGAGCTCTGGGGCTATGGACTAATCACTTCCTGGTTTCAAATGTCACCTAATCTCGTGAGGGGGGGGGTCATAAAAAGAGCATCCCCTACCTGGCTGTCCCAATTGCACCCGGAAGTGTTTGACCACTGATGCTGCATTCACATGAGTACAATGGTGTGCAGATTCAAACACTGGCAATGCAGGCAGAAAATCACTACGGGGGATCAATTGACAGCTTGAGCTACGTTTTTTTTAAAAACTATGGTTTTTTAACAATATATGATCGCAAAAGGGCAATGTCATCGGGTACGCACACCCTTTCGTGATCATTAGGTGTCTTTATGATGCCTTATTTGACTGGTCTGATAAAGTCCTATACCCGCCCCCCCAGCTGTTTTTGCAGCTCTTGACCTATCCAGACTCACTGGACTGGCCTTTTTTCTGGTGAACAAAAGGATGAATTGCCTTTCCTGGAAGCCACCCAGAGCTACAGTTCACTTTTCTGGTGTTGTGTGGTGGTTTGAGTATTGGACTATGACTCCAGAGACCAGGGTTCGAATCCCCGCTCAGCCATGGAAACCCACTGGGTGATCTTGGGCAAGTCAAACTCTTTCAGCTTCAGAGGAAGGCAAAGGCAAGCCCCTCTGAACAAATCTTGCAAAGAAAACTCTGTGATAGGTTCACATTAGAGTTGCCGTAAGTCGAAAATAACTTGAAGGCATACTATTAATAGTTTGCAGTGCCCAGCTGTGCTGTTTAACATTAAAAAAACAAAAATAGAAATGGACTTTCAGACACTTCCTGGGGGTACATTTTTATCACTCTATGTGGCCTTCAGAGTTTCCTGGCATAGGAAACTGGCTCCACCTCTGCTTTATATATCGTTTCCCTCCCAACACCACTTGTCATGCTACTAATACTAATCAGTTGTCTTAGGGCCCTTTTTCCACTTTAACTGCTATCATTCCATTGTATGGAATCCTGGGATTTGCAGTGTAAAATCCCGGGATTTATAGTTTGATAAGAATTACTTCAAATCCCTGGATACCATAGAATGGAACCATGGCAGTTAAAGTGGAATCATATTTCTATTGCTGTATTGTATGAAAGGGGGCTTAGTCCTTTGGCTATTTTCTATTCTCTAGGCTGGCCTCTCTTGCTCCTCCACACACTTGGAATTCTCCCTGTACTCATGGAGTGGTTGGTTATTCAGCTTCCCATCTTTTCTTCTCCTCCTGCCTGTGTCTCATTAAATTGCGATCCTATGGGCAGAGTCTTGTTGACATTTAACTACTGTGATATGCCTGCTTACAGAGGCAATGGTGCCAATGGTCATGATAGTTAAGTTCATCAAAACAGTATTGAGACTGGAGCGATAATTTTCATCCAGGGTTAAGGATGAGAGAGTTAAGTAAATTATAATCAGGATGCCATGGAGTTCATTTTTTATTGGCTATTAAGTAGTCATTGTGTCTGCTTCCATATAATACCTATTGTGCCTATTACCAGTCAAATGTCAGGATTTATTTTCTATGCATCTCTCCTCTCCTTTCTTTTTTGGAGGACATAAGCTAAGCTAAAAAGAACTGTTTGCCAATTTTGTTTTCCATTTATCCAAATAATATACTAACTTCCTATCTTTCAGGTGCTCAATCTCACCAGGCAGTATATCCAAAGGCACCAGAATTTTGTGGTACCTCTCATTGAAAAGTACAGCAAGGAGTGGCTCTCCATGGGATATCCTATTTTCCGACCCATATGGTGGCTCAGTCCCAATGATCCAATCACCTTTACCATTGATGATGAATTCCTCATAGGAGATGAGGTAAAATATACCGGTATATACTTTCTGCACTAACATGTTTTAGGTTGAGGGCAGGCATCATAGAGGTTGAATATTTATGGTGTTCAGATTTATGTTGGACCACTGCAATCTTTATCACATTACACTGTTATAGCACTATATTCCACTTTAACTGCCATGGCAACATGCTGTGAAATACTAGGATTTACAGTTGAGGAAGGGCATTTTGAATTATCAGCCAGAGAGCTCTTGGGCCTCACTAAACTATAAACCCAGAATTCTTCAGGATGTTGCTATGACAGTTAAAGTGGCAAATAGCATTAAAATAGTGTAGTGTGATGTGCCTTAAAATATCAGCTCTCTCTGTATGAATAGTACAGTGCTTGGGAAAATTAATAAACTACCACACAAGAAATTGCTAGTAAGTGTTCAAACAGAAAGAACCTTGTTAAGGAAGAATCATGTGGTTTCTGCAAATGAAAATGTTGTCTCACCAATCTTTTGGAAGTAGACACTTCTGGAATTTGGTGGTAATTAATTACAGAAAAAATGGCTGAGGTCCTGCATCACACTGGCAAATCGTGAATTTCCAGCAGGCATAGCTAATGTGTCTCACCATCCCCAGAAATTTGACCTGCCTGTTTTCTAGCTGGGCATCCACTGTCACAGCCATTCAGCAGCCAGGGGAAGATGAGGGACAGCCAGCCAAGCAACTGACTCTGTTTCTGCAGAGCCACCTGGCTCCAGAGGGCTGCTGGCAGGGGAGGGGGATGCCCATTTCTTCTTGTAGGTGGGTGTGGGAACAGAAGTGGCTAGATGCCTGGATGTCTCCCCCCATCCTCCCTTGGCCACTGTGTGGACATAGGGGGAGGTACCCAACTGGCAAATAGGTAGGCACCACATGGAGGCTGCCATCATCATCATCATCACCACCACCACTATCATTTCCTACCTGCCTCTCCCCATGTATCAAGGTAGGGAACAACAGATTTAAACACAACACCTAATGTCAGTTGAAATACATACCAGTTAAAAACACATAAACCCATTAAAAGACATAATATCAATATAAAGAACAAATAAAACCAATACATGTGAAAACAATTTAAAATTCACAATTTAAAAATAATTTGGAGCAGATCGAGATGCTGAATTCCTCCTTCCACCCACAACTAAAAAAGTTACATAAGCAGGCATGATGTGTGTCACTAACAGGTTGTCAATGAATGAGTTAGTTTATTTCATCTTTCTATATTATCCAGCATCCTGTTAGTGACATAGACCAATGGTTCTTAACCTTTTCTTTACTAGGGACCCCCTTTAAATATCTTTTGTTGTCCTTGCCCCCCAAGACTTAACTCAAGATTTAAAACCCTAATAATAATAATAATAATAATAATAATAATACAATTACATCATCCATTAAACCTTCCCTCAGAGGCATTGGAGCAGGAGGGAAGACTTTTCTCTTGCTTCTTCCTACAAGTTTGTGGCTGGAGTGGATTGAATGGCAATGTGCAAGCCAAGCCAGCCAGCCTCTGCCTTGGCTCCTGTCCCATGGCCGTTCCACTGTGGGGAGGAGGTGGGCCAAGTAGCCTTCAAGCCTTCGTGGACCCCCTGTGAGGACACCATGGCCCCTGAGGGTCCCCAGACCACAGGTTAAGAACCACTGACATAGACTAACCTAAGTCCATTTTACATTTCTGTATGTTGGGGGGGGGCAAAAGCCTCCACAACTTTCCCAAGCCTGCCAGTACTTACCACCCATGATCTTTCCATGGCTGTTGGAGAGCTGGGGGATCAGAGAAGCATCTGGCTGTTCCCAGAGCCAGACACAGACCAATGACATCATCTGCCGAAACCTCTGGAGGACCCCAGTGGATCTTGGCAAATGATGTCCTTGCTATGGGGACACAGCCAGATACTTCTTCGATACCCCTGTTCTCCACCAGCAACAGAATGACGGGAAGCGGTGGGGGGGGGCTATCTCAGTGCAATGGTGACTCTGGGGGTGGTGATGAAGCTGTAGCAGAGATCTTCAAATGGAACCCTTACACTATGTTCAACCACGCAGGATCTCAGCCAATTAACGTATAATGACATTATTATTGTAATTTACTGAGGGATAACTTTATTCCTTAAGCTATCTAACTTACCTAACTTACCTCCTCACTTTCCTTTTATGAGGGGGTCTCACTAACTGATGGAGAAGGAATATCACATACTTGAAGCATCGGTTCATCTTGGGTGTTATGCTCTCTTGTAGGTATTGAGGTAACTATGAGACAGATGCAGGGAAAGTTTGCTTTGTACCACAGACCAGTAATCTGCGGTCAGATTTTAAAAGTTTAGTTGTTTTTGAAGTAAAATTTTGAAATCTTTGCAGATTTCATTCTCACATCAAAAAATGAATACTTTCAAAGGTCTTCTCATGTCATGACACTCTTTCTAGTCAAAAACAAGAACATCTGGGGGTATTTTTTATACCTATGCTTTTGAGACACAAGGAAGTGAAAAGTTACAGGTTGAAAACTACAACCAGTTCTTATGTCAGGGATAAGGCTAGAAAAATTTGTCAGTTTCGGTTTCCCCACCATTTTAATTTTTAAAATCATAAATTCTTTCTGCTGTTGGATCCTGTTTTAATTTCCAGATATTGGGCTGGAAAGTGGTGTTTTGGAATATTCTCATTTCCCCTAATAATTGCATGGATAAAGAACTGAGGGATTGTTGCTGCAAAATCTGTCTCCTGTATTAGTCTGTCTGTGTTATTCAATCTATGGAAGGCCAGATAAAATTGCAGCAGGAGCTGTAGCTGGCCTGCCATCTATTGATTGGCCATCATGAAGTCAGAACTTAAGGCTGGTTTCCTCACAGGAATGTGACTTGAGAACATCTAAACTGATAACCACATATGAATACACAATAGGTTGTCCAGTCACAAAGGTCACTGCAAGATTTCCTCATACATTGTCAGATACATATCCACATCTAATTTTAAAAAACACCTCCCAGAGTCCATCACAATCTGACTCACAGTATTGTCACAAAATAGTCTCTGGTGTTCAGATTATTCCAGAATGTCATCACAGTACCCTCAGGTGTAGTCTGCTTGTGACATTGGAGATTTTCAGATGTGTCAAAAGTGGAGTTACAGCAATGCCAGGAGATCGCAAAAGGGCTCCCTTATCAGAAGACGTTCTCCCCACCTCGTTATGCACCCATTCTGCTCCTGTTCTGCCAGCACTGCTCTGTATTGATGGGAGAAGCTGTCAATAGATCCCCACATTTCGTTTCTGTGACAGATGTTCCTGCGTGTGACAAGGTACCCCATTATGCTGGCAAGATCCCAGCGTCAATGGGAGGTCCCTGCCAAAACACTTATGGGTAAGATCGGGATATCCAGGTAAGTGACACACTTTTTATGACCCTCTCTGGGTTACTTGAACATTTTAAAGTATGTTTTTATGCTTGCTGTTACTTTTTTTTGTTATTTTTATTTTTGAATTTCCTTCGCTTGCGTCTTCTCACGAGAATCCGCAGGATTTTGATCCAGGAAGTGAACAGAGCTCCATCAGAGCTCCTTTCACTCCTGGGCTGCCCTGTCGATGGGAGACAAGATAAGTGCAGTGGGGAGGGTGATTGTGGCAGGAGTGGGATGGGACAGGGGCGGAAGTGGAGATTGTGGGACAGGAACGCTTTTTTCGTTCCTGTCTGATAATCTCCATTATCTCCCCATCTTTGACCTGTGACTCAGAGGTTGAAAAAGTTACTTTTTTTGACTACAACTCCCACATTTTAGGCATTGCGGTCCAAAAAAAGTATGTTTGTTTGTTTGTTTGTTTGTTTAATTTATATTCTGTCTTTCTTCTAACAAGGGACCCAAGGTTAATTAAAACAAAGTGCATCTAAAAAAACCCTACTGATAAAAAAGTTAAAAAGCATTAAATAAACAGCAATATTAAAACTACAGTACAATATAGAATCATATAAAAACATGACAACAATGAAAATAGAGCACAGATGCCCCGTTAAAAGACCTTACTGTTTAGCCAGTGAGTCAACAAAATGCCTATTAAATGAAAAGATCTTTACCTGCTGTGGAAGGAGAGCAGGGAGGGGGCCAGCCTAGTCTCCCATGGAAGAGAATGCCATAGCCTGGGAACAGCCATTGAGAATTTTTCATGTTCTTGAAATGTTGCCCACCAATGAGAGTCCCACTTGGCAATGCATTAGGAAGAAGTACTACATGAAGCTTTTATTTTTTCCCCTCCCAAGGCAGCTTCTTTCCACCTACTACAGTACATCATATTTATTACTCCTCAACTCCCATTATCATGGTACCATTGGCAGGGTGTTCACTGAAGTGATTGTGAGTTATGTGACGTGTTCCACAGCCTCCAAATATCCCAGTAACATTTGTATTTTGTCAGCAAGGTGTACAATGCTTTAGTAAAGCAAACTATTGCCTATAGAAACAATGTGAAATGTGGAGTTTTTTATTGAGTGACTTTCTAGATCTCACTTTGAATTATTTTCCTCCTGCAACCCTTTCATCTCCCCTCACCTCCTCACTTATGGCTTCAAGTACAATTCTTTAAGAAAATCTATCATCCATCTCTGTTAGTTCACTATGAAGTCTTCCATAGTATAGGCTGGATAGTAAGAGGCCCTACTGTTTGGAGTAAAATCTAATACTTTTGTGTGTGTGTGTGTTTTGCAACTGGTTGTACAAGAAGTATGGGTTTGTGGGGGC
Organism: Gambelia wislizenii; assembly: GCA_030847615.1. Lineage (NCBI taxonomy): Eukaryota > Metazoa > Chordata > Lepidosauria > Squamata > Crotaphytidae > Gambelia > Gambelia wislizenii. The sequence continues at coordinate 346,857,019 of JAUMIR010000001.1, forward strand.
CATGCTTAATAATCACTTTGTTTTATTCTTTTATGGTCTTCACTTTTATGGTCTGCTCTTCACTGAAGCTTGCTTCAGTTTTTGCAAGAGGAAAAAAGAGTTGTAAATCATAGAATCATAGTGTTGGAAGAGACCTCAAGGGCCTCAAGAGTCCAACCCCCTGCCATGCAGGAATACACAATTAAATCATTCCTGACAGATGGCCATCCAGCCTCTGTTTAAAAACCTCCAAAGAAGGAGACTCTACCACACTACGAAGCAGTTTATTGCTGTTCCAAACAGCTCTTACTATCAGAAAGTTCTTCCTAATGTTTAGGTGGAATCTCTTTTCTTGCAGTTTGAACCCATTGCTTTGTGTCCCAGTCTCTGGAGCAGCAGAAAACAAGCTTGCTCCATCCTCAGTATGACATCCCTTCAAATATTTAAACATGGCTATCATGTCCCCTCTCAACCTTCTCTTCTCCAGACTAAATATGCCCAGTTCCCTAAGCTGTCCCTCATAGGGCATGCCCTCCAGACCTATCACCATCCTGGTCACCCTCCCATGGACACATTCCAGCTTCCCAATATCCTTCCTGAATTGTGGTGCCCAGAACTGGACACAGTATTCCAGGTGAGGTCTGACAAAAACAGAATACAGTGGCACTATTACTTCCCTTGATCTAGACACTATACTCCTATTAATGCAGCCTAGAATTGCATTAGCTTTTTTAGCTGCTGCATCACACTGCTGACTCATGTTCAGCTTGTGGTCCACTAAGATTCCTAGATCCGTTTCCCATGTAAAAAGCATTTTCTTTCAAAACTGTTAAAAAACAGTTTCAAAACTGAGAAAATGAGGAACCCAATAAGAAAACGTGTTCTCTCTGTTGAGTAATTAGAGTTCTCAGCAATAGAATATGTATGGACTTGACAGGGAACTTGATTAAATTACATGCTGGTAACAGCCAAAGGTTGATTTCTAGGCCTTTGGGTCATTGTGGTGTAGTGATTTGAGCACTAGCCTGGAACTCTGCTAGTCCAGGATCTGAATTCCCGATCAGCCCTGAAAACCCCCTCAGTGACTTTGGGCAAGTCACACCCTCTCAACCTAAGAGGAAGGTAATAGTAAGTCTCCTTTGAATAAATCTTGCCAAGAAAACCATAGGAAGGGGTACCATAAGTTAGAGTTAACTTGAAGGTACATAATAAACAAAGGGGGAAAAAAAAATAAGTGTCTTCAAGTCATTTTTTAAAAAATTATGGTGCCCCTAAGGCGAACCTATACAGGGTTTTCTTGGCAAGATTTCTTCAGAGGTTTACTATTGCCTTCCTCTGAGGCTGGGAAAGTATGACTTGCCGAAGGTCACCCAGTGGGTTTCCATGCCTGAATGGGGATTTAAACCCTGGTCTGGTACAAACAAGCAACGTCATTAATTCTTAACAACACTGCCCAGTACAAAAAGAATGAAACATGTAGAATGCCCTTACTTAATACTGATTTTGTAAATTACACTGTAATCCTGTGCATGTCAATGTAAAAGGAAGTCCCACTGAGTTCAATGAGATTTAATTCCAGGTAAATGAATTTTCTATTGTTGTTTAAGTGAGCCATAGATTTAGGGACAAGAGAATATTGATTAGAAGATCAATAATAGTTAGGGACCTGTGTTATGAAGAACACTTCCCATATTGAGTCTATTCTCTAGATAAGAATCCATGTGTTTATTTCCACTGATCTGCCAAAGCCTCGCTAGTTCCTTGCTTAAGAACATAAAGAGTTTTTTTGGATCAGGGGTTACTGAGAAACTCTACCGTTCATAACTATCTATTATGAGGGTTTAATAGACTTGATTATTGTCAATCCAAACAGCTCAATGGTTAGATTGATGAATGTTTAGGAATGATAGGTTAGGAATGGCTTGTGATCGAAACACTGTTGGAACTTCCTGGCTGACATAGTTTGTAGAAAGGTCTGGAAACAATGCCTTATGAGGAGAGACTTAGGGAGCCGGGTATGTTTAGCCTGGAAAAAAGACGGTTAAGAGGCGATATGATAGCCCTGTTTAAGTATTTGAAGTGGTGTCACATTGAGGATGGAGCAGGCTTGTTTTCTGCTGCTCCAGAGACTGGAACACGGAGCAATGGGTGCAAGCTCCAGGAACAGAGATTCCACTTCAACATTAGGAGGAACTTTTTGATAGTAAGAGCTGTTCGGCAGTGGAACGCACTCCCTCGGAGTGTGGTGGGGTCTCCTTCCTTGGAGGTCTTTAAACAGAGGCTGGATGGCCATCTGTCAGGGATACTATGATCGTGATTTCCTGCATGACAGGAGGTTGGACTGGATGGCCCTCGTGGTCTCTTCCAACTCTACAGTTCTATAATTCTATGATTCAAACTGAGTTCAGAGTGCAAAAGTAGTTTGTGCTCAATTAACTCATCAGGGAGAGAGAGTAGGAGGGGTAGACTCTTGCCCTTTCCTGTAGACTCAGGAGATTATCAGACAGGAATGCAAAAAGTGTTCCTGCACCACAATCTCCACTCCCGTCCCTGTCCCATCCCAGTCCCGCCACAATAACCCTCCCCACTGAACTTACCACTTCTCCCCTTGGTCAGGCAGCTCAGGAGTAACGGAGCTCCGTTCACTTCCTGGATCGAAATCCTGTGGATTCTCACAAGAAGACGTGAGTGCAGGAAATTCAAAAAGAAAAAGAACACCAAAAAAGTGATAGCAGGCACAAAAACACATTTTATAAAATACAAGTAACCTGGGGAGGGTCATAAAAAGTGTGTCACCTTGATGTCCCAATCTCACCTGGAAATGTTCTGGCAGGGACCTCCCATTGATGCTGGGATCTCACCAGTGAAACAGGGCACCTTCATGCACACAGGAAAATTTGTGACAGGAACAGAATGGGGGATCTATTGACAGCTTCTCCCATCAATAAAAAGCAGCACCGGTGGAATGGCAGCAGAATGGGTGCATAACGAGGGGGGACATCATCTGATAAGGGGGCTCTTTTGCGATCTCTGGGTGTTGCTGGTGGCAATGGTAGGCCAAAAGCATCTGGAGAATCACAGTTCCCAATCCCTGTTCTAGGAAGGAAACCAAGATGACTGCCTCTGGAAGTTATGTACAGAAAAAGATGGGAATCCCAGTTGATGGCAGCAAATACAGAACTGGGGAGGGCTTGAGGCAATCATGCCTGCCTGCCTGCCTGCCTGCCTGCCTGCCTGCCTGCCTGCCTGCCTTTCTTTCTTTCTTTCTTTCTTTCTTTCTTTCTTTCTTTCTTTCTTTCTTTCTAGCCAGGGCTGGAAGAGAGAGAAATCCCCTCCCCTAACTTGAAATTACAGTGGTTCAGAGTACAGTTTAATGAATTAACTTCCTCACTGAAGCCTTATATATGCTGCTGCCAGGTGAGATGTGGGAGGTAGATGAAGGGGAAATGAGGCCATCTTTGATGTACATTACAGGGTACAGATAAAGGGAAAGTGAGGCATCCCTTCAAAAGCTGTGTTTGAGATACACATCTCACCAACCTATCCACCTCTCACAGGCATAGGAGAACCACTGGATAGTGCTAGTCAGGGATTTGGGGAACTGTGGTTCCCCCCAAAAATCAAAATTTACAATTTCTGGGTAGCAATCATTTTGAAGTTACAGCAATTATCAAAGCCAGCCAAAAACATTTTGCTGTCTGAGGTGAAGGAAAAAATGGCACACGACTTTCAAACTCTGAGGAGATTTTCAGACAGCGTTTAACAGTGCCTACTGCGGGATGAGGTCCCGGGAGAGGACCGGCACTCTTGCGCAGCAGGGGGTCATTTTTGGACGCTGCCGTCCCTCTTCCGGGATCCTTTGTTACACGTCCGTCAAGCTTTGGAAGCGGCCGCGCCATATTTTAAGCACAGAAGTTGCCCGTGCTTAAAATATGGCGTGGTCGCTTCCAAAGCTTCACGGACGTGCAACGAAGGATCCCGGAAGAGGGACGGCAGCATCCGAAAATGACCCCCTGCCGCACAAGAGTGCCGTTCCTCTCCCGGGACCTCATCCCATGGTAGGCACTGTTAAACGCTGTCTGAAAATCTCCTGAAACTCCAGTCAGGCACAGAAGCCAAGCAGACTGATAGTTGACTCTTATTTCACCACCAGGGATAGTCTAAAAAGGTATGTTTAAATATTTTTATACTATATTGTATATAAAAGCACACATATATAGGGGATAAAATAAAAATTTATATAAGTGTATATAAAAGTATATAAGGATAGGATTAAAAGGTATATTTTATCATTTTATGCTGTGACAGTTTAATACAGCTATCTCTTAAGGATAGGATATTATTATTATTATTATTATTATTATATGCCTTTTCCCCAGTCAAGGGGGCATTAAAAGGTTAAAGCAGATTCAGCTTTAAAATCAATATCATACAAAAATTAAAAATAATAATTAAACTTACAGTATAATGAAAAGCAGTTAAAAGCAAGACCATTAAAAAAAAAACAAATAAACAGCACAGCACATTCTGAAAGGCCTCTTATATTGCTATATGGGTCATAACCAGCACTTTGAATTGGGCCTGGAAACAGACAGGCAGCTAATGGAGCTGTTGCAACAAGGGAGCTGTGAACTCTCTGTAGTGCCTCCTACTGCACATGTGGGCAGCTTAATGGGCACAAATCACACCATGTTCCACATGCAGTTCAGTGAATTGGTTTTAACAGCTGGTTGGTTCATGTGGAATGGCTGAGGAACTGTCCCTTCCCGATTGGCACCATCTACCTCAGATGGCTTTCTTACTCTGCCTAATGGTAGAGCCAGCTAAGAAAACTTGTGGGTTGTCTATATGGTGAAAATACTCCTCACAGAATTCACTCAGAAAATGAGCTGTCTTAATGGGATCCCACATTGTGTCGTCGTATTGTGAAGGAGGGGGGGGCAAAAAGAGGGGAAAACTATGCGAGAAAAGCATTTGCAACTTTCCCTGATTTTTAAAAAAGTTCCAGTGATATGTACATTTTTGCTCATTAAGACAAGTGATTTGACATGAATTTCTTCCCCATACAAGACAAAGTGCAAACCTGTCCAGGGGGTAGGGCTGGGTTACAGGGCAAGTGCCGTTTGCCACCATGTTGGATGTTTGCCTTAGTGAGTGATCGCTAAGGCGATAAAACAGATTTGTGCTATCTCTCTCTCTCTCTCTTTTTTTTTTTTTTGAAAGGTGGAATATTGCTCGTGCGCACCATAGAAATAGGGGCTGTTTATTTTAAAGAAAAAACTTCTGTGGCGGCAGATTTTAAAATGCGAGTAATCCACTCTCAGCCACCATCTCAGCTACAGGCATGCAAAGTTTTTGGGGGCTGTAAAACCATTACGACACATCTCAGCTGCTGTGACTTGCTATTACTGTGGAGCAATCTGGGTTTTTTTTCCTTCGTGTAATCTGTTCCAAGAAAGTAGTGAGGGAATGCAAATATCTAAGTACAAAAATATATTTGGTCAATTTTTTGGTCCACCATAAAAAATAAATCTCTATTGCCTTGACCCTGCTAAATGACTGCTCCTTACCTTTTGGAGAAGTATCTTCCACCTGCCTGGCTCCTTTCTACTAAGGTGCCACTGGCTAAGGCAAAAGGAGACATGAACTGTATTATCCATTCTGCTTTGAGACCTCTCACTAGATTTTCAGACAACACTGTTACAGTGTTATTATTCCACTTTATTTGCTATGGCTGCCTCCTGTTGAATCCTGGGATTTGCAGTTTAGGGAGGGTCATTTACAACTCTCAGCCTGAGAGGTCTTAGCCTCACTAAACTACAAACCCCAGAATTCCACAGCAGGAAGCCAGAGCAGTTAAAGTAGAATAGTAACACTATAACAGTGTAGTCTGAAAATCTCTTTAAAGTACAAAACCTCTTCAAAGGACTGATTTCTAAAGTCCTTTAGATGATGATGGCAATGATGCCGCCAACTATTTCAAATCTTGTTTGTCTATTTAAAAAGCCAAATGCGTGTTACATTAATGTTAGAATCAATTAGCATTAACAAATTACTGGAAAGAGATTAAAGAGCAATTAACATTTTAATTGCCTTTCCAGTTAAAGTTCAAATGCTGCCAATATCTAATTAATGTGTTTGAAGCATTTCCCTATTTGCTGAATTTATGATTAATGTAAAACCATAAATATTTCTGTCAGATCAAGATAATGACACATTGATCTTCAGGGTCTTTAGTGTTAAGACTCCTGCATGCTTAGATACAGTGTTGTCTTTAATCATATTAAGAAGACTCTCACTCAGGGGTCATTAAGCACTTGAAACACTGTAGTGTTTAGTGTATCACTGTAGCCCTTTTTATAAAACGAAGAGTGTCATTAAAACAATTTGATAAATATCTCTGCTTTGATATTTTAAATGGTCTTGGTTGCTATGGCATTTAAAAAAAATAATTGGGAGCAGCTTTTTCGTTCCCCCTTACTAAAGGTGCATACCTGTGCTACATATTCAGAATGTTTTCACACAAAAGAAGCATATAAAATACAAATCTTGCACTTCAGTGATTGCCTTAGACATTCTGACACCTGAAGTGAAAAGCACAAATTACATTCCTCCCACTGCCTCCCAGAATTGGTAGACTGTTTCTAAAATGAAACACATTTCTGCCCAAAATGATCTCACCTGAGCCTATCAGTCTCATAGGCCTATCAGTCTCATCATCGCTCGTTCATCAGTTGCTTCTTCTCCTTCTCCTTCTCCTTCTCCTTCTCCTTCTCCTTCTCCTTCCTTTGAGAACTCTCTGGGCTTCCATGTGCTATTTTTGTTGCCCTTGTTCCCTTTCTTGTTGCCAACTCTGTCCAAACAAGCTGAAATTGTGCCCACAGAGTATTAGTGGCTACTGAAACAATAGTGAATTTGCAACAACCTGTGAGGCTCCAGGTCATTCTCTATGATAAAAAACAGCCAGAGCTTCTGTAAATGATGATAGCTTATGTGAGAGCTCCCCACATATGTGAAGAATATCACATACAAGCATCTCCCCGGTGGGAGATCAACCATTCCCTTCTGTGAACTGGAGGGAAAAATCACAACTTTATTTTATTTATTTATTTAATTTATTTATACCCCACTCTTCACCCACAAGGCTATCAGAGCGGCTTACAATTTGTTTTAAGCAATCGCCATTTACACATCTACACTGCATTAAGCAGTTTCCAATGTGTGTTAGCTAATTGCCCCCACAAGCCGGGTACTCATTAACTAAGTGGAACACCCAGGGCTCAGCTAGATGGGAGAATTAATTGCGGAAAATAGCACTTTACCTCACTATTGCAGCAGTGTTAATTTGTCCTCACAAATCATTCGCAAGATTGCCAGCATGGAAAGCTATCTGAGTTCGTAGTTCACACGGAGCATGCCCCCGAGAAAAGATGGGGGCCACAAGTGAATTACCTGCCTTATTGTCTCCTGAAAAGCTTCCTCCATTTCCTCCCCCCTTTTTTGCCATTAAATGACAGATGTGGAAGAACAATCTTCTGCTTACAAACTTTTTTTTTTTTTTTTTTTGCTCTGCTGCTTGAAAATAGCACTTGATCATGTGCTCGATTGTGTCCCTGAAAACAACAATGGAGGCTCTGGCTGCTTCATTGCCAGCAAGCCCGCTCCCATGCACATCCCACCAATTACCCACAAATTACCACTGGTTATGTAGCCAAATGGGGATCAAAACATTGTGTGGGGTGGTCAGATTGGCTTTAAACTAAAATATGAATACCTCTCCATTTCAGCTTCACTATATTTTACCAAATCCCATCTACAGTACATTCCAGTCCTGCCCATTATTCATATCAGGTTGCAAGGCTTTCTCTTTTTTTCTCACATGGAAAGCTGTAATTGGTTTAGTTAGTGTAGAATTTATCTGTGCACTTTTCCTAATAGTGTTTATGCACTTTTGTAAAAAATAAATACATAAATAAATAAATAATCTCCATTGACTAAAGTATGTTCATGAGAGGTTTTTTTAAAAAAACTGTATGCCTTTTTGGCTGTCTGCGTTTTTAAAAGATGGGCATGAGATTGTGCATATTTCATTTCTCCAAAATGTACCAGAAGCCTCACAGATTTCAAAGGCAATGACACTTTGTCTTACAATGAGTCTCTAGAGGTGTGAAATGGATAATTTCAATCAGAATCTTGACTCCACCATCTTTTTTCATGCCTAGAGGAACGTGTGGGTGCAGTAATCACTGGCTAGGTCTTCTTGTCTGCTGAATACTGATCTAGGTATGGAGCACATTGATCAATGATTGCTTGGTCACACTGACTTTTGCCATAAAGCCAAGGGCAGTTTTCAGTCATCCAAACTGGCTTTGATAGTTGACAAGGCAAGAAAACTCCCTTGCTGATGTTGGTTGGGAGCATCTGGAAAATGACACTAGGTTGGCTATCAGCAGACCACCCCTGGTTGTTTTCCAGGGGTATTACAATGGTGTGGGGGAGGAATGAAAGCACTGCTCCCCCATATAGGAATTCTGCCCCCTCAATGAAATTTTCTTCCAGTCCCCAGATTTCTAGCATTGCAGTAACTTAAAACTTCAGCTGAGCATTTAAAAACAGAGTTTAAGCATCCAAACCAAAGGGACAGGCACATGTACTGGGGGGGAGGGGGCGCTGTCCACATGGTAAAAATACTCCTCACAAAATTTGCTCAGAAAATGAGCTGTCTTAATGGGTCCTGCATTGTCCCATTTATGGTGAAGGAGGGGGGCCAAAAAGAGGAAAAACTATGCAAGAACAGCATTTGTGGATTTTCCTGACTTTTTAAAAAAGCTCCAGTGATATGCGCATTTTTGCTCATTAAGACAAGCGATCCAACATGAATCACTTCCTAATACAAGGCAAAGTGCAAACCTGATTGGCTGGACAAGCACAGGGGGCAGGGCTGGGTTACAGAGCAAGTGCCCGCTGCCGCCATGTTGGATTTTTGCAACATGCGAATGATCGCTAAGGTGATAAAACAGGAGGTTGTTTTATCTTTTTTTCTCTCTTTTTTTTGGAAAGGTGGAATATTGCTTGTGCGCACCATAGAAATGTCAGGGAAAATAAATGTTGTGATTAGAAATCTATGCCCCCCTTTGGGTAATTTTAGTCACCAGGCAAACAAGATGCCAACTGGTCTAGTTGAAAGTCGTAAATCTGTCTATTGATATCTTGGTTTCTGTTCTGTTTCCAAGGCCAGAAAAGCAGAAACGAAACTTTCATTTCTCCTCAAGAGGTTGGGTGCCTTGAGAAAGAAAAAGATATAAGCAGGGAGGGACTTTGGTACTAGTTGATGAAGAACTCCATTTTCCCTCTGTTTAGTTCTCAAGAAGCTTTGGAGCATACAGAAGCAGGGATGAATGCTTTCTGTATTTTGTTTTGACTTTATTATTCTTTATTTTCTTTATAATAAAAGCTGTGAAAAGAATCTTAAGCTTTTATTAGAATTCTTTACCAGAGGTATGCAAGTTTTGCTCAAAGTCCACGTTTTCGCTGCAAATATTGAAACAAACCTCACTGCTTGGCTAATCAGAGAGGGAACGGACTTTGCATTCTCTGCAACAAGAAATAGTTTTTATTTTTTTAAGTTAGGTGGCGATTTATAAACAGGAGTAATTCACTTGTGGCTGCAGCTGCTGTGATTTGCTATTACTATGGAGTAGTCTGTTTTTTCCCCTTTGTGTAGACAAGCCCAGGGAGTGTGAACACAGTAAATATGAGTTGTAGGTGTGAATGGTTTTCAGTGCCGATGTGCATCTCTCTCTTTGCAATGCTAGAAATTGGGAACCAATTTGGGGCAGAAAGCCTTCATTTTGCCCCCAGTGGCTACACCCCTGTTGTTCCCATGTGAAAGGGCAATGAATCCACTCCAGGTTTTGGTCCAAATTTAAAGGAGCTATCTAAGGTATTGAACCTGTTTTAGGGATAGGCTCAGGACTGTGGAAAGTTCCTTCAAAATTTGGATTAAAACTTGGAGCGGATTGTCTGCCCTTACATGGGATTCACCACCCCACTGACATGGAAATCACCAGCTCCCAGAGGCTGTCAGGCAGATCTGTGTGGAATCCAGCTGATATTGCCAGGCTAGTAGGAAAAGGAGCATACCTAATAACACTGGCTCATTCAAATTATCTATTATATATATAAATCTCTTGTGTATGTTGCCTTTCCCAGAGTGCTGGTTGGCAGCTTAGAAAACATCCCTCAGCCAGTTACCACCTACATGCAAATTCCCTTGCCACCTCACTCGCAGTCCATGCCTGTAACTCAATCTGCATCTATACCCCCAGCCTCACATGAGGGTGCTGGCAATGGCAAGGACTCCAGAAGCCTAAATAGAGTCCCCCTCCACCTCCACTATACGCCTCACTGTGGGAGTGCAAGAGGAGAAGCTCCCATGCTGCAGAGGCCTGTAAGTCCAGAGCGGGAGAGCCAGCCAGCTAGGCAGTTGCTCAGTGGTTGTACAGATTTTGGTGGTATTTTCCCCATAATAATAGCATATAGCTGAACTGTGTGAATCTTCCAGATCTACTATAATGGGATATGTTACGCTGGGTACAGCTAGTTATCATTTATTATTATTATATTCTATCCTGTCTTTTCCCAGAGCAGGATTCAACGCAGTTTATAATAATTGAAAAAGACGTCATAAAAATCCACAAGATACAAAAGTTAAAACAAAATTAAACAGTCAAAAAATTAAAACATACATAATTAAAAACACACACACCCATACACCAGGACAACAATTAGCACTATCTAGTACATGGTGTAACACTGGCCTTATATAGTCCTTTATCAAATGCCTGGGAGAATAAAAAAAGTCTTTACTTGTCTATGAAAAAAAAGCAGGGAGAATGTCAATCAAACTTTTCTGGGAAGGGAGTTCCAGAGCCTGGAGGCAGCCACAGAGCCAAAGGGAAAAGACCCTATCCTGTGTTCCTACTAGATGTACCAGTGAGGGTGGTGGGACAGAGAGAAGCATCTCTCCAGCAGGTCTCAAAGCATGGGCTGGTTCGTAAGGGAAAACATGGTCCGTTAAACAACCTAGACCAGAGTTGTGTAGGGCAAAAGGTCATAACCAGCACTTTGAATTGTACCTGGAAACCTGACTAGCAGCAAATGAAGCTGTTGCTGCAAGGGGAGTTGTGTGATCCCTGTAGCCCCAGATCAAAGGCCAGAAATGCCAGGTATAAGCTATCTCTTCATTCAGTAGTGATGTGAAGAACAGCAAAATTTCTCATTCTTGATGAGAGGGACCACTTTCCAAAAACAAAACAAAAAACCAGCCTCCATAAGCGTCCCCGTCTCCAGCATGAGAATAGGACATTGAATGCTCTCTCCCCTACCCTTCCCTCTGGAGTTTTTATAATTTGGTTTAAAAGTATTTGCACAAAACTACTTTCTTTTTCCTTTGTCAAGGAAAGCGCACAGGGGGTGGGGGAACAAACACAGAAAGACTGGCTGATTGATGAAAAAGATGAAAAAAATCCATCCAATACTTCTGATTTTTTTTTTAAAAAAAATCCACATCACAAGGCAGTAGCCATTGTAATTTCATGTAATTGGGCTATTGCACAACTTGCATAAAATTTTGTTCTCACAAGTGCAAAGACCCACACCAAAAGGGGTGGGAAATATCTTTCCATCAGGTAGGCAAGGAGCAAATTTACACAATTCCTCATTCTCTCTCACAGGAGTGAAACAAGGGCCATTACAACAAGGGAAACATTTAAACATATTTTTTAAAAAAAATCAAGCACATTAGAAAGTAGCATTTGCCCATTTATCTATTTACAGCCTAGCTGCATGTGGAAATTCCATGAGGGAAAGGGAATAAAATACCCATGTGGAAAAAAGTCTAGTAATAAACATTTATATGGAGATCATATTGTATTAGCTTTGTTTATGATTGGATCTCCAAAGTCAAGAATAAATGGCCTTTTCTGGCTACAAAGTGAGGTTGGCTATCAAATTACACAATGTGAGGCCAGCTATCATATTACACCATGTCACAATCATTTCATGTCTCCGAATCCCACACTCCCATCTTAATATATATTCTGTTCAGGGAAACATATGTTCATGAACTTGCCTTTTTTCCAATATGGTAAACTCTAACATACACAGCCTAATTTTGCTCCTGTCAGAGTCAATTCACAAGTTCTCATTGTTGCATAGAAGCCTGGGGCAGATGTCCCAGCATAACTGTGCCAGGATTTATGTTCTCAAAACGAGACTCATTTTCTTGGAATGAAAATGAAAACTGTGACGGCTTGGAGAAAGGCTGCAGCAAGGAATGGAGGTAGGGAGAAATTTGAAAGCTATCAACTTTGGAGGCCTTAGAGTTCTCATGTTGATTTCAATTGACGTTTTCATTTCACAACAAGAGGAGGTGGCCAACCGGCCATGAGCCCAATTTTCAACTTATAAGGGCACAACTACACATAATGGCAACAGGACCCAACTCAGACACTGCTGATTTTGGAGTGGGAAGGCAGACACACTACTGTCCAATCACAGTCACACTACACTCCTAGTTTGTGTGTGTGTGTGTGTGTGTGTGTGTGTGTGTTTTAAAGAGAAGCAATAACTTCTTACCAGGAAAGATTAAAAAGAAACCTGCCTTTAAAATGAAGCAGGAAGTTCCTTCTTCGGAGAGTGCAGTCAATATTGCTGTACTGTAACTCATTGACTGAAACGGGGGAAAGGCAAAGTGAGGCCTGCATGCTGCCTGCAGCCCTTGAAGCCCCACAAGGCCTCTGACCCACTGAAAGTAGCAAGTGTGGGCAATGTTTTACCCCTCAAACACCAAAACAACTAAAAATCACTGCAAATGCAGCGATTTTGCTCCTCCAACCCCACAATACTTTAAAAACCTGCCAAAAAACCCCACCTATCATGTTGACAGAAATCAAAAGTAGTTGCTTACTTCCTGTTCTAATTTTGGCCAATTTCTGGCTGATTGTTTGGGGGGTGGTGGTGGTTCTGACAGTTTTTTTTTTAATATAATATTTTTATTCACAAAATTAGAATATCACCTATACATTTATCTCAATAGATTTTCCTTGGGTTTTTCTGGGCTGTGAGGCTGTGTTCTGGAAGAGTTTATTTCTGATGTTTCACCTGCATCTGTGTCTGGCATCTTCATATTCTCTGAAGATGCCAGCCACAGATGCGGGCGAAACATCAAAAATAAACTCTTCTAGAACACGGCCTCACAGCCCGGGGGGGGGGGGAACAAGGAAAATCTATGGTTGCCGGCTGTGAAAGACTTTGACTTCACATTTATCTCAATATTCTACTAATCTAACTTTTTAATGCATTTATACAAAAATAATAAAGCGTCCCACTAATCCCTCTAGCTTACGTACATACTTATGACAACCATGAAATCACATAACTTTCTCTTCATCATCTGCTTCCTTGATCTTCAATCTTCCTTCCCCATTCTTTCTACTCTCTATTCTTCTTAGGACTTTTTTGGACGTTTAAAAAGTAACGCAAGCAGCCTCGTCAGCTTGCGAGGCTGCTGCGCTGCAAAGCGTCAGTTTCGGATGACGCTCGCCCCTGCCGGTACTGTTGCGGTACCGCGGGGAGAGTTGAGCGTCATATTTCCTTGATTTTTACTCACGATCAACTTTCGTGAGTAACAATCAAGGAAATATGACGCTCAACTCTCCCCGCGGTACTGCAACAGTACCGGCAGGGGCGAGCGTCATCCGAAACTGACGCTTTGCAGTGCAGCAGCCTCGCAAGCTGACGAGGCTGCTTGCGTTATTTTTCAGCGTCCGAAAAAGTCCTTAGTCACATCTTCCCACCTTCTCACATATTTCTCCATCCATACAAACTTCCTCCCTACCAGCACTGCCTTCATATATACAGTTGCCCCTCCACATTTGTGGTTTTCACACCGCAGTTTTGATTATTCATGGTTTAACCCCAAGCCCCTTCGGGAAGGCTGGTGAGAGGCGGGGCAACCTCCTGCCTGCGCCTTCCCCGGCCTTCCTGAGGGGACTCCGGGGCTTCTAAGACCCGGAGTCCCCTCAGGAAAGCCGGGGAGAGGCCAGGCAGCCTCCTCCCTGCCCACCCGCTGCCTTCCCTGGCCTTCCTAAGTGGGCTCCGGGGCTTCTAAGCCCCGAAGTCTGCTCAAGAAGGCCAGGGAGAGGCAGGGCAGCCTCCCGCCCGCCCACCCGCTGCCTTCCCCGGCCTTCCTAAGCAGGCTCTGGGGCTTCTAAGCCCTGGAGTCCACTCAGGAAGGCCGCGGGGAGGCAGGGCAGCCTCCTTCCCGTCCGCTGCTGCCCTCCCCGGCCTTCCTAAGCAGGCTCCGGGGATTCTAAGGCCCAGAGTCCCCTCAGGAAGGCCTGCGGAGAGGCTGGCCAGGCTAGCCAGACACCCTCCCGCCGCCTCCTTCCCTCTGGGGGGGGGTGTCCGCGGGAGCAGCATTTTTTATTTGCGGTTTTTCCACATTTGCGGGGGTTTCAAGACCCTAACCCCTGCGAATGTGGAGGGACGGCTGTATTTCTTTCTGAATCAACTATCTTAATGTGTTCTGATAGTGCTACTCAATTGGTATTTTGTTATTTTTATAAGCACAATGTATTACAGTTGTCCCTTCACATCCACGGCTTTAACATTCATGGTTTTGATTATTCGCGGTTTTCCCTCACCCGCCGCCCCTCTCCTGGGTCTTCACTTTCCTTTGCAAAGGGAGCAAAGACCCAGGCAAGCACGGGGGTGAGGCAAAGCCTCTTAAATCACACCTCTGCTGGGCCTTTGCTCCCTTTGCAAGGGAAGCGAAAACCCAGCAGAGGGGCGATTTGAGCAGGTTTGCTTCACCCACCGCCCCTCTCCTGGGTCTTCACTTCCCTTTGCAAAGGGAGTGAAGACCCAGGCAAGCGCAGGAGGTGAGGCAAAGCCTCTTAAATCACCCCTCTGCTGGGCCTTCACTCCCTTTGGGGGGGGGAGCGAAGGCCCAGGAGAGGGGCGCTTGTTATTCGTGGTTCTTTCACATCCGCGGGGGTCTAGCAGCCCTAACCCCCGCGAATGTGAAGAGACGACTGTATGTTTATGTCTGTTGTTGTTGTTGTTGTTGTCATCTCTCCTCCTCTAAGGGTTCCCATCTCTCTAAAAACTCTTATCACCATCAGGGTTTTCAAGTATGTGAGTGGCTTGGCGGAACAAAACCATTGCATTTTGCAGCAATTTTGAGCTGTTGGGCAGGGTTGGGAGAAAAATCACTTGAACATTTTTTAAAATTTTTTTTTAAGGGTCTGGAGGCTTTGTGGTCCTGGTACAGCCCACCAGGGGGTGTGGGGGTGAAAACTGGCTCTTCTCCATAATTGTCCACTTTGTGCTCAGAACACTGATACGCTATGGGAACAGCTAGTGGTTTACAAATAAGCAGAATTAGTGGCTGTAGATTTTGGTTCATTTCTCAGCCTCTGTAAAAAGGAAATACACAGTATAGCAGTATAGCAGTAGGGAAAGCCTGGAGGCTTTTGCAGGCAAGCTCATTAAGACATGCTAAAACCAAGGTAATATTTATGCAAACTGATATCCTACAACATTTATATAATCACTGTATTTCTAAAGTTTACAGATTTCCAGAAATAGTATCATTTGATCAGAACAGTTGCCTGTTGTCCCAGAGAGGTTCTGTTACAGAACAATGCAGAGAGTCCAAGTCTAGCAGTTAGACTATCACTAAGGAGTTGTCTATGGACTTTATCAGATGTTCTCTTTAAAACATTCTTTTGCTGACATAAAAATCAATTTTTATGCCGGCAAAAGAATGTTCCCCCCGACACACACTTACCTCCTCTCCCGACAAAGGCAGCTCCGGCAATAAAGAGGAAGTGAACGGAGGTCATGCACTTCCTCTTTTGAAATAATGCAGGAAATTCAAAAATAAAACTAAAAGCAAGACATAAAAAGTCACACCAAGCACATACACACACTAAAAAACCTCCAAGTAACCCGGGGAGGGTCAAAAAAAGTTTGTCACTTACCTGGATGTACCGATCTCACCCAGAAGTGTTTTGCTTGGTCAGGCCATTGACTCTGCATTGATGAGAGCTAAATGGCCTGAGGCTTCGCACGCCAGCAATGCCAGCAAAAAAGTGGCAGGGGATTACTCCGCAGTAATAGCAATTTGTAGCAGCTGTGAAATGCCTTAATGGTTTTACAGCCCCCATAAACTTCGCATGCCCCCTAGCCAAGATGGTGGCCGCGAGTGAATTACTTGTGTTTTTAAATCTGCCGCTGCCTATTTTTTTTTAAAAAAAAAAAACATTTACCATGGTGATTGTTTGCTAAGGCGAAAATCCAACATGGTGGCAGCGGGTGCTTGCCCTGTTAGCAAGCCCCGCCCCCATGCTCATCCAGCCAATCCACTCACACTTCCTCTACTATGGGAAAGTGCAGTGATGAAATTTGATTGTTTTAATGAGCGGGGATGCACATCCCCTCTGGAACTTTTTTTTAAAATGGAGAAAGCCAAGGAGGCTTTCCTGGCAGAATTTATGGTGGATTTGACCCCCTCTTCATAGAGCCCCTGCTGGTGCTATTTATCAGTGGAGAGAGGCATGTCAGGTGACAAAGTAGCAGCTGGTTTCAACTGGGGCAGAGGGGAAAGAAGAATGCACTCAGAGATGGAGTGCACCCTTCTTTTTCTTCCTCAGGAGCCTAGAGCAGCTGCATTTTCATTGTCTGAATTGTATCCCTACTCCCCAACAGTAATCAGGCCCCTCCCAGGTTTTGACCAGAAGCTGAAGAATACCTCCCTACACCCCATCCAAGAAGAGACATATATGTAAGCCACACTTACCCCACATATGTCACTAAAAGGGTTAAACTTCTCTTTCAGACTATAATTGTCTAGTTTTACCTATACAGCACCTAAGAATTGTTTTCAGATGCAGCAGTACAGAGACTTCTTGAAAAACCCAATGATCTCTGCCTCCTAAACAAAGGAGCTCTTTGCTTCACAAAGAGACAGGGACATGCTGGTTGTCAGAGAAGTTGCTCACTGCTGCAAAAGGATTTAAATTGTACTTCCTTCTGTCTCAACTCCACATGGCCAGGAAGTAGGAGTGGCCTCTGCCTGCATGAGACCCCTCACATGAACAAGAACACAAGTAACATCTGAAACAGCATGTAGGCCTGTGACTCCAACATTGTCTTTTTCTTTTTTAACGTCTTTTGCCTCATGAAGAAGCTGGTAGAGCTTCAAAAGCTTGCATCATGTGTTTTGCATTTGGTTGGCTAATAAAGGTGTCACTTTTTGTGGATCTTGGATAATGTTTAGCTTGACCCTTCATTCCTCATGAGAAGTTGAAAAAGCAGCAGGGAGGACCATTCTTAAGAGCAGGACATAAAAAATGTGTCTAATATTGAGTTGGACTGTTGGTCCATATAGTGTCTAGATCAAGGGAAGTAATAGTGCCCCTCTATTCTGCCTTGGTCAGACCTCACCTAGAATACTGTGTCCAGTTCTGGGCACCACAATTCAAAAAGGATATTGACAAATTGAAGCGTGTCCAGAGGAGGGCGACTAAAATGGTGAAAGGTCTGGAAACCATGCCTTACGAGCAGAGACTTAGGGAGCTGGGTATGTTTAACCTGGAAAAAAGACGGTTAAGAGGCAATATGATAGCCCTGTTTAAGTATTTGAAGGGGTGTCACGTTGAGGATGGAGCAGGCTTGTTTTCTGCTGCTCCAGAGACTGGAACACGGAGCAATGGATGCAAGCTCCAGGAACAGAGATTCCACCTCAACATTAGGAGGAACTTTTTGACAGTAAGAGCTGTTTGGCAGTGGAACACACTCCCTTGGAGCGTGATGGGGTCTCCTTCCTTGGAGGTCTTTAAACAGAGGCTGGACAGCCATCTGTCGGGGATGCTTTGATTGTGATTTCCTGCGTGGCAGGAGGTTGGACTGGATGGCCCTCATGGTCTCTTCCAACTCTACAATTCTATGATTCTATGACAACATCTTTTTGGAGTCCTGGTGATCATGTGCTGGTTTCAGTGTTTGAAGTATTTCCATATTAGGAAGATCAATGTTTCACTGTCTTTAATCACTCTTCTTTTCAATTTAGGTACTTGTTGCCCCAATAACAGAACAAGGACAGAGTCAGAGAGACATCTATTTGCCCAGAGAAGGTCAGAAATGGATGGACATCAACACTGCCGAAGTCTTCGATGGAGGCATGTTCATCCAAAACTATTCTGTCACCCTTGTGGATGTGCCTGTTTTTGTCATGACTTCTTAGATTCTGGACCATCACAGATTCCACCTGTACCTCAGAGAAGTACTGCTGACAAGGAGATTCTGTCCTTAAAAGAGAAAGAGAGAGAGAGAGAGAGAGCTTTGGTTTCAGTCAGGTGCACTTTTTCCAGGAACAACATATTAAAGAAAGTAATAGAAGTATGTGTTTAAAATGGCTTTATTTCCATTGTTTGGTTTGCAGAACTAGTAAGCTACTCAAGGAACTTCTGGTGGAACTGCAACTGCTGCTGCCATCTTGTATCTTGAAACCACTCCTTCTGTTGCTTCTCTTCAAAGAAGCACTTTAAAATGTCTTCTTTGCAAGGGAGAAATAATGGGCAGCTTAAAGTATTTCATGCTCACAATTTTTGCTCTCTCCAATTGTATCCCACTGCAACAGCCATTTCCCTTACAGCCAGACCCAGAGATCAATTAACCACTTAAGCCCTCTGCTCCCCAAATATGAGATACTGTGCAACTGTGCCTCAAGAAATGCCTCAGCAGTGTGTCCAGACCTGTGTTTCATGTTGTTGTAATTTAGGGTGTATCCACACTGCACATTTGTAGCACTTTGATGCCACTTTTACTTTCATGGTTCCATTCTAACTGTGGGGGGGGGGGCTTAGAATTCTGTGCAGACAATGTTCATGCTGAAGCTCAAAGGAGGGGAGTAGAACTCCAACAGAGAAGACTAGGTAGCTCCACTAAACTACAAATCCCAGGATTCCATACGATACAGCCATGACAGTTAAAATGATGTCAAACTGCTTTTATTGTGCAGAGTGGACACACCCTTCTTCTCAAATGATGTGCACTGAGGGATGACGTTTCTTTTTCTGAAAGCATATCTGTGAATATGGGGCCTACTGGGGGTTTTGAGTTGCTTTCAGATGGATGGTGTCTGGGAAAGCAGTCAACCAAAGGGCTGATAAGAATGATAGCTGGCTCATCCTCTGAGTCCTCCAAGTCCTCAGCCTGGCTGGCCATGACAGATGGTTCCTCACACTAACAATAACAAACATTGTACAACTGCCACATTTCACCTTATTTAATAGGGTCTTTTTGTATGCTGCTATCAATTGGACAAAGCCAGAAGGGGTGGGAGGCTGTAAGGCTACAAGCAGAACTTTAGAAACCCCATCCCAATAACAGTTTGTGCAGAAAGCAGAATAAAAGCTTGTGTCTACAAGCAGCCCTAATTTCCAAAGATGTTTTCAAGCACTGCAGTTTCCAACCTCCAATGATTTGAGGCAGGGAGGGTAAAGTTGTCAGGGGATGAGAGGACACTCAATCCCTGGCAGAAGCCAAAAAACTATCTCAGCAGACTTAGTAGCAACCCGTTTCCAAGAATACTCACACACAGAGTGTTTGATGTCCAAATAAGCAGGAGACACTTTTATCTTCAAAATCAAACAGTTGCAATATGTACAAATATTTACAATTGAAGGACAAACTGCTTCACCAGGCATCAGCATTCACAAGAAGAAGAGGAGGAAGTGAGCTCTGTTCTGATATCTCTCTGGCTTTTCTTCGCAAACAGGACATTGCCCTCTAGTGGCCTGACTAGGCATGACTTGGTAGTTCATGCAGTCAGCCATTATGACTCAGCATGATTCTGCAGTTGTTTGGCCATTTTATAATGGAGTTCAGTCTCTAACTTCTGACAAAAGTCTGGATCGTGGACTACATGTGGCCCCTGGGGCCATTTTTGTGGCCTTCAGGGGGGTCAAAACAAATTTTTGAAGAATGTCCCAAAATAACCTCTATGAAGTGTGTGTTGGCCATTAGTGTGGGGAGCATTTACACCACATTTGGAGCTCCCCTAGACCCCTCAATTGGGTCAAAACAAATGTTTGCAAAAATTTTCAAAATATTTTTTTTGCCTCAAAATGACTCAAAATTCCCTCTAGGGGTCGTAATCCAACACTCAAACCACTACGCCACACAGGCTCTTCCTTCCTATAACTATCCTATAAGAACTTTATAACTACTGTATCCCATTAAAACTTTGTCAGTTAAAAATTGGTCTGCATTAATTTCTTGTTGGAACAAACAATTGTTTGGAACAAAAAGTCACACATTTCTGTACTCTTGAGTTCATCCTTGGTGCTATTCAAATAAGCATCTTGATCTGGCACAATAAACTTGTCATTAAATGTGTTCTGAAAACAAATCTGACAGGCAAGCCAGATGTAACTGACATTGATAAATAGCACAAGACAATAAACATAAATAAATCAGCTATTTTAGCACCTTAAGTGCTAAAGCATCACAATTCTATTGTTTTACTATGACAATATAAACTGAAAACTTATCCTTACCTCAAACTTAAGCAAGTAGACAAACATTAAATAATTTAAAAGTAAAGAAAAAATGTTTACTACTAAAGCGTTAGAAACAAATACTATGCTAAACACAATTCACCTTATTATTTCCTTTCTTAGACCCCAGTGGCAGATCTATTCTTATTAAAGAAAAGCAACTTGCGAGCCAATAGCATATAAAATTTAACTATAACCTAAAACAGTGATGGGCAACCTTTTGAGCTCGGTGTGTCAAACATCGCCAAAAAACTGAGGATAACTCGGATGGTGTGTCACTTTGAGGAAAAAACATTATTTCACAATAATATTTATTGTTTAATCAACAATATTATTAATTGTATATTAATAATTAATGAGTTGTCACAACCCATGTGACAACTGAGCAATCAAAATGTACAGTCGTCCCCGCCTGCCATTTTCCTCCACCCTCCCACCCTCCCTAAAGTGGCGATCGGGGCTTCATAGCCCCACCTGCCACTTTCCTCCCCACTCCCTAAAGTGAGGCTTTGAAGCCCGGATCACCACATTAGGGAGGGTAGTGAGGTTGTGGGCGGGGGCATGGGGGAGGGGGAGGAGGCCTATGGCCACGTGTCAGCACAAATGGCTACGCGTGTCAGTGCTGACACGCGTGTCATAGGTTCGCCATCACTGACCTAAAACATTTAAAAATCATTATTAGGCTTCTGTGTTCATTTTCTGTATTATTTCACAGCCAAGAAGATAGCTAAGAGGTAATTTCTCAGTTTCATAATCTTAATTGGGAGAGAGTTTTCAAGGTTGCGTAATGCAACTGTCTTCAGTCTCATATGTAAGGAGAATGAACTGAAGATAAATACTACAAAATTCAAAATTCTTGTTTTTGAAAGGAAATTTTCAATACATAGAAGGAGTTTAAATGGCTGTCCTCTGGAACAGGTCAGAAGCTTCCAATATCGTGGACTGGTTTTTCATCATAAAATCTTATGGTCCTTCCAAAGATCGTGAAAATCTTATGGTCCTTCCAAAGATCGGGGGCAATCAGCAAAGCCCTAGGCTGTAATTGAGCCATTTAAAAATTCTTTCATACCAAAGGGAAGCATCCCTGCTGCTATTAAGGTCTGCGGGCTAAACCTTTTCTGTCATGTTCCCCTAGTGCATTGCATATACAATACTCAGGATCATTTGCTCTGGCTGATTACATAAAGAACTTGACTGTGCCAATCTATCGCATATTACTTATGAAGGCCAGATGTAATTCTTTTCTTTCAGCAATGCTGTATGGTAGATATGCCTGCCGAGCTGCCTTTTGCATCAAGGCTCTGTCCATGTGGGACACAGGAGATGGAAACCATGTCTCATATTCTACTATCCTGCATCCTTCGTTCTCAGAGTTGTAAACAACTAATGTTTCCTTTGTTAAGCCATCTGCCTGGCCATTCAGAGAGGATCTATGTCAAAGTCTTATTAGAGGATAGATATCCTAATGTCACCTGTCAGTTGCTAAGTTCTTACCTGTGGCCATTAAGACCAGTGAGAGGGAAGTTAAAAGGTGAAAAGTTGGCCTGAGCTCCAAAAAGTCTACCAATAAGTATCCTAATTTTATTGATTTTTGTATATATGGATGCCAACCTGGTTTTATCTTGTTCATTGTTTGATGGGTCTCTGGACTGTATGAATAAATTGTTGTTGTTGTTGTTGTTGTCATATATAAGGAGTGATCCATTTTTCCATGGTCCTCTTCCACTCTGGTGTACTGACCTCACTTTGGGTGCGTCTATACGATCATAAAAAAATCCGTTTGGGGGGTAAAAAATATGAATAGGCTGTCGTTCATATGCATATGAACCGCCCACACGATTTTTTACCCCCCTAAACTCCATATGACTCCCTATTCCCCAAGCTGGCTGGAGCGAGCAAACCAAGCGGCGGTTTTAAATCTCCCACCGCTTTTTTTTTTTTAAAAGGTTCCTGCGGACAGTTGGTTTTCCCTATTTACAATATAAAATAAAAATAAATAAATTTATAATTCACACACTTACCGGACTCTCGCTAGCCGGGAATCCAACATGGCGGCCGCTCCCAATTCCCCTCCGTGCTAGCCCCGCCCCCTCTGCTCAGCCAGCCAATCAGATTACACAGCCTCTTCGTATGTGTGCGAATGGACCGTACAGACCCATCAGCCATCCGAACGGCGTACGGATTTCTCATCACGATCTGCTTTTCTTCCCGAACGTCGCATGTGCATATTTCAGGGTGGAAAACTGCCCCCCTCTTTTGCATGCATGTGAATCCGAACGGCCGTGTGTACTGAAGCGCAAACTTCCGCACGCTGTACGTATTATTTAAATCGTGTAGACGGGACCATGGGTTTATCTTGGCTGCAAAATCCCATCATAGAGTCTGTGAACCAAAGCTTTTCTGAACAAGAGGCTTTGTTGACTGGACGTGGCCATCCTTTAGGCCTCAGGCAGCTTTTCCTTGTTCAGGCAGTCCTAAACATGCAGCAAACAAAGCCACATTCATGTTCCTGAGTGAATGGCAACTGAGTGACCACAGCGCAAACAGAAAACTGGTCTTTTAGTCTGGTCCAGGAATGCACTTTATAGGATGTTGTTATCCTTATTTTCATCCAAAAAAAACAAAAAAAAAAAAAACAAGCCAGTTTGATTCAACAGTATGTTGTTTTCACTCTGTCAGTTACAAAGATGAAACAGGTGAAGAACCAGGGATACCCAAACTATTCATGCGATGCACAGTTTGCATGGTCTCCTAAGCCAAGTAATATTTTTGAACTTAGTATAGTAATTGTGTATGATCTGGTAACAGCAAGAAAATCCTAATGTATTTAGCTTTCAAAAAGTCTAAAAAGTCTAATTCAATTCTTGAAGTCCTGTTCTTTTCTTTTCTTTTAGCAGTGCTGTGTAATAGGTTGCATCAAAGATGACATGAAGGCATTAGACCAGAGCAAGCAAATATCTCTTCCCTGCTTGCCTAATTAAGGTTATACATTTGAATTACAAGTCAGTGGAAGCTAGAACATTTTTATGCTTCATGTATGAAAACACTTTTAGATTTTTATGTCATCTGGGCCTAACTAAAGAGGCATCACATTAAACACAGAACATCCAGATTTGCAGGAAAACTTGCCAGTTTACCCTAAAAAATCAGGTCAAGTTGAGAAGAAGAGGAGGAGGAAGAGGAGGAATCAGAATCAGAATCATCACATTAAACACAGAACATCCAGATTTGCAGGAAAACGTGCCAGTTTACCCTAAAAAATCAGGTCAAGTTGAGAAGAGGAGGAGGAGGAAGAGGAGGAATCATCATCATCATCTAAGGTAAATGCAACCAGCACTGTTATCTTCCAATTTTCCATAGCTTCCTGGTTGATAATATTGTTAAACACATGCTTAATCATCTTTGAAAGAGTATGCATCATTAGTTCCCCATCAAACTGAAGAGAATTTGTCAGTGGGGTGTCATGGAGCTCTTTCTTGGGCCTGGTAGTTGTTGTGTGCCTTCAAGTCATTTCTGACCTATGGTGACCCCAAGGCAAACCTATCACAGGGTTTTCTTGGCAAGATTTGTTCAGAGGAGGTTTGCCTTTGCCTTCCTCTGAGTCTGTGACTTGCCCAAGGTCACCTAGTGGGTTTCCATGGCTGAGTGAGGATTCAAACCCTGGTCTCCAAAGTTGCAAGTCCAACACTCAAATCACTGCACCACTACACCCCACCAGCTATTGCCTGGTACCCCTCAACATTTTTATCAATGACCTAAGATAAATGTGTGGAGGGAGTCTATCTCAGACTGGCACAACACATGGCAACTTCAGAAAACAGGGACAACATTTAAATTAATCTTGATTGAATGAAGACTGGTTGGAATTAATAAAGTAAAATGCCACAGTTGCAAACTTGTGAATTTAGGCAATCAATCAAACAATTGCACCACACCATTATAGGATGGAGAGTTGGATTTCCAGCTTAGCCATAAATTTTTTAATGATGGTGATGATGGTGGTGATGGTGATGGTGACGATGAACTTTATATTCTGCCGTTTCCTCAAACCCCAAATCAAAGTACAGTAGCTTATAAAATCAAATACAAAATACAGTAGTTAAAACATACAAAGATCAACATCAAAATGGAAGCAAACTATCAAAATAACATTAACAATTTTAAACATACAATTAGAAGTACGTAATCAAAAGCAGCTTTAACACCATACAATTAAAACAGTAAAATACCCTCTTAAAAACATTTTCTTTAAATATTTTCATTTTTCAAAAGCCTTTCAGAATAAAAGTCTTTGCCTGCTGACAGAAGGATGTGTGTGTGTGTGTGTGTGTGTTTAGTATATATTAAAAGGATCTCAGGAGTGCAATCAGTCATAAACTGAGCATAAGTCAACGATGTGATGTGATTGCAAGAAAGGCTAGTGCAATTGGAAATTGTATTAATAAAACCATATTTTCCAAGAGATAAGACAAAATCATTCCACTTATTCCATGCTAGTTAGACTTCCCCTGAAGTATTGTGTCTAGTTCTGGGCATCACATATCCTGGCTCTGGCCCATTCTGCCCCCATTACCTCAACAAAATGGGCTGGAGTCCTAACAGAATACCAGCCCATAGCTGCAGCCGACACCATTATCATTGTTGACACGGAAGCCAGGAAGAGGGCCCACAACATGTAACTGGAGGCCCCCTGCATGTGATCAGCGTTGGTCACATGCTGAGGAATCTCTGTCTGGCTTCCGGGAGAGCCAGGGAGTTGACGGTGGCAGCAAGGGACAGTGTGCTGGGGTGGGTTCCCAGGGACACATGGAGCCTGATCCATTCTGTCCCAGCAGTAATGGGGGTAAAGCAAGTATTATTTTACAAAATTGTAAAAGTCCTTATACCAGCTTGCCCCTGTTTCAGCCCCATATCTGCCCCGGGGATGGTGAGGACTGCCTGGGGGCAGATCAGGGCAAAAGCCCTTCATCATATGGACTGCCTGGTTCTGGAAGAGGGCAAGCCAAGGTATTTGGTCCATGTAGATAAACCCAAACTGGTCTAAAGAGGGTAACTAAACTGATCAAAATATTGAACATGAATTTTATAAGGAAAGATTGAAGCAACTGGGCACATCTAGCACGGAGAGAATAATTGACCAGCTTCCTTGCTCTCAGACTATTTCAGTTCCATTGGATATAATACGTCTAGTGCAATTTAACTGCAAATATGAAAGCCTACATGGCTTATGGTGTCATACTCATCCTTCATTAATTGTCCAATTCCTTTTCTCTTCCCATAATTTCTCTTAGTACTACTAATGATGCCTTTACTGGTCAACCAAAATGCACAAAATGGTGTTTTTTTTTGGTCCTAACATTAAATGTTATGCAGTGGTGACATCTAGTGGAGAAGGTTATGCAGTGGTGACATCTCACATCCTCTCAGTTCATTCATACTGTCTTCTCTTTGTTATTCCAAAGTTCACTTTCAGCAGGTATTTCTTGTTGTCTCTTGCTGATTTATCTTGTGAAATAAACCTAAGGTGTTTCATATGCCTGAGCTCTATAATTGGTGCCATCTGGTCATGCAGTGTGATCCAAGGTACATTTACCCAAAGGAAAGTCCCATGCAGTTCAGTGGGGCTTCCTCCCTAGTTAGGGTGTTGACAAATGTAGTTTTTTTCAAGCAACAACAGATTATCTTTAAAAGACTACTAGCAAATTTTCATCATATAAATCAGGAGAGGACAAAGTGTGGCCTGTGGGACCCATGCAGCACTTAGGAGCTCAAACTGCAGCCCTCGAAGCCTCCCCACCTGTGCCAGAGCCGGCAGACCCAAAGATATTTTAAATTGCGACCGAGTGTCGAGGTCCCCCCCCGCCCCCTCGCTTGCCCACAAGGATACACACACCCAAGTAACATGCACAAAAGGTTTATTGTACAGAAGAAAAGGATAATTGGCGGAAAGGCCACAACTTTCAGCTTGGTGATAGATGTTAGCGGTTGGACTGGGCATGAGTCAACCTAGGCAGGAAGAGAGCCCTCAACCTGCCTGAGGACCCCAGTCCGCCCAGCGAGGCGGACTTCGGACTCACGTGGGGGATCACGTGATCAAACACGTGCCTGGCCGCAAGACCATGCCACGTGCTGGTCACGTGTCCGGAAAAGGTGAACCACGTGATGGATCACGTGATAAGCCCACGTGCCCATACCTAACCGTCCCCTGGGGGAGGTGGTTGCCCAATGGAGGACCAGGCTCATGACCTGGCCACCAGCCTGCAACACCCACACACCCCCAGATGGTTGACCAAACTCATGCCCACCGCTCAACTGAAAAGTTGTGACAAGAGATGTACAAAGCATAATCAAGAGGCTAACTAACAAAACATTCTAACTAGAGGGGGGGAGGGCGGGTCTTCGGCTCGCAAGAGACAACTGACGGAGCCGGGAGCCAGCCGGGAATAAATACCAGGCTGGCGGACCCGAGAGAGGACTAGCCCCGCCTCCCGGCCAATCAGCGGCCGCGCTGAGCGCGGTCCCTGATTGGCCCAGGAGAGGCAATTCTAGCCAATCAGGTGGGGGCGACCCCTACCTGATTGGCTAGTCTACTATCCTCTCCCCTGCCTCCCGAAGCAGGCTGGGAAGAGGAGGGCCAACATGGCGGCGCCCATGCCGCCATGCGCTCGCTCAGGGGCCGGGGGGACACCGGCCGCAAACGCGGCCGGCCAGGTAAGTCTGGCGGCCGGCTTGCGACCGAGTGTCGAGGTCCCCCCCGCCCCCTCGCTTGCCCACAAGGATACACACACCCGAGTAACATGCACAAAAGGTTTATTGTACAGAAGAAAAGGATAATTGGCGGAAAGGCCACAACTTTCAGCTTGGTGATAGATGTTAGCGGTTGGACTGGGCATGAGTCAACCTAGGCAGGAAGAGAGCCCTCAACCTGCCTGAGGACCCCAGTCCGCCCGGCGAGGCGGACTTCGGACTCACGTGGGGGATCACGTGATCAAACACGTGCCTGGCCGCAAGACCATGCCACGTGCTGGTCACGTGTCCAGAAAAGGTGAACCACGTGATGGATCACGTGATAAGCCCACGTGCCCATACCTAACCGTCCCCTGGGGGAGGTGGTTGCCCAATGGAGGACCAGGCCCATGACCTGGCCACCAGCCTGCAACACCCACACCCCCCCAGATGGTTGACCAAACTCATGCCCACCGCCAACAAAGCCGAGTGGGGCCCGCTTGGCTTCCGCCAACCCTGACAGCTATCACCAAAGAGAAAAGGCCCACCGCCTGGAGGGGTCTGCCGCCGGCCCTAACTGTGGAGGACGAGTTCCGGGCGGATGTAAGCGGAGAAGACCTTGGACCTCCACCTTCCCAGGTGCTGGATGTCCGCCGATGGCATGCCTTCTGCTGCTGCGGTGGTAGCTGCACCAATCCGAAAGGAATGACCGCTGAAGTCGCCAGGCGGAAGTCCGAGGTGCTGCAAGGCGGCCCAGAGAACGCTTACAAACTGGAAACGCGTTAAGTAAGATAGGTCTTTATGGATGAAGAGAGGGCCGGGGACGTCAGCACGCTGCTCGAGGTAGCGCCGAACCAAATTAACAGGGCATGCCGGACCTTTGAGAGCTTGAAGACGTATGACGGTCCCCCGGCCACGCTGGTCGTTCTTGGCCCTCCGGAGCCGCAGGTGGAGAGTCCCGTCTCCCAGGTCGACATCTGAACGCAGGATAGCGTGCCCAGTCCCAGACGCCTTGGCTCCGCAGACCACCTCCCCGATGCGCAGGGCTGCGAAGAAAGCGACCGAGAAGGCAGAACGAAACAAAAGAGTTTCATACCTGGAGCGGCAGATGGTCGAAAGGGCTGCGATGAGGTTGCATAAGAGCTCAAATGAGACTGGTCTGCGTGCGTCCTGTCTGCTTCCATCCAAGCGACGCCATCCCTCCACGGCTTTGCGAATCAGGAAAGAGCCACATGGATCAGCCTGCCCGGCGGCCTTGCTGAAGAAGGAGATGGCCGCTAAATGGAGGGAAATGGTCCTGGAGGCGAGGCCATCGTCCCTCAAGGTCCCGATGAAGTGGAGTACTTCTCGTTCTGTGGGAGGCCAGGAGCACCCGTATCCATGACGTCTCCTGAAGCAGTCAAACTGCCGGGCCGCCTGGGAATAACTGGCCCGGGTGGAAGGTGCCAGAGAGTTGAGGACTCCCCGGAGCACCGTTCCTTCCCAAGGTGCCAGAGTTCGACCGGGAAGGAGACCGGAGAATGATCTGCGTCCGGGGCCAGCTCCCGAAATCTGCCATCCTGGAATCGAGATAAAGCATCCGCTATTTCGTTATTTACCCCCGGAACGTGGCGCACCGAGAAGGAAATATTGGCTGAGAGGCCGACCAGGACGAACTCTCTGACGAGTCGCATGACCCGGTCAGACTTGGAAGATTGGGAGTTAATAATGTGGACCACCGCCTGGTTGTCACACCAGAAACAAACTCGTTTGTTGCGGAACTCGTCCCTCCACAGATAGACAGCCACTAGAATGGGAAAAAACTCAAGAAATGTTAAATCCCGAATGACCTCGGACTCCCTCCAGGCGGAGGGCCACGGCTGAGCACACCAGTGACCATTAAAGAAAATCCCAAACCCTGCGCCCCCTGCCGCATCAGAGTGAACCTGTAACCCCTCCCCAGGGGCTGCCTCCCCCTGCCAAAACGTCACCCTGTTGTAGGATTCCAGGAATCTGAGCCACACCCTGAGATCCTCCTTAACCCCCTTTGTGAGCCGGATGCGATGGTGAGGGGACTTCACACCTGCAGTGATGCGAGCCAATCTGTTGCAAAAAGCCCTGCCCAGGGCCACCACCCTGCAGGCAAAGTTGAGGTGGCCTAACAAGGATTGAACTTCCTTCAATGATGCTTTCTTCTGTTCCAGAAGGGAAAGCAGAAGCCGTTTTAACCCCTCCAGCTTATCTTCGGGTAGTCGCGAAACCCCCGCAACCGAGTCTAAAGAGATCCCCAAGTAGGTGATGCTGCTGGCTGGGCCAACGGTCTTTTCCGGGGCCAAGGAGACGCCAAGCTCCAGTGCCAACTCCTGAAAAGACTCAAGCAAAAGCCCGCATTCCGGCCCCCCGGCCGCCCCAATCATAAGGAAATCATCGAGGTAGTGAGTGACCAGGGCCGAGCCGGTCCTGCGTTTTAGGGCCCACTCAAGGAAGGTGCTGAATGCCTCGAAGGCAAAGCAGCTAATAGAGCACCCCATGGGCAGGGCCATATCATAGTACCATTGGCCCTGGAACTTAAACCCCAGCAAGCAGTGGTCCTCGGGGTGTACTGGAAGCAGCCGGAATGCAGACTGAATGTTGCATTTTGCCATAAGGGCGCCCGGGCCGCAGGAACTGACTAGCTTCACAGCATGATCAAATGACGCATATCGCACTGAGCAGAGTTCAGGCGGTATGGCGTCATTTACTGATGCCCCCTTGGGGTAGGAGAGGTGGTGAATAAGCCGAAATTCCCCTGGGGTTTTCTTAGGAACAACACCCAATGGGGACACCCTGAGGTTCCTGAAAGGTGGTGCGGGGAAGGGGCCAGCCACCCTCCCTGCAGCACACTCCTTGGCGATCTTGGCCGCCACCACCTCAGGTAGCTCGGATGCAGACTTAAGGTTGCCTGAATCCGATGCTACCCTGGGGCCCAAGGCCGGGATTCTAAACCCCTCGGCGAACCCGTCCCTGAGGTACGAGGCTGCTTGCCTGTCAGGATATAAAGCCAAAAGTGGAAGGAGCGCCTGGAGTTTGACAGGAGTGAAGGCCATACGGCCTTTTCCTGGCCTGCTACTATTACTTTCCACTTCCTTGCCCGGCGCTGCTGCCCGACCCTGGATCCCTCTTGGCGCCGGAGGAACCAGGGCGTCCTGAGCGAAAGGGCTGAGCAGAAGCCCCGGGTCGAGGACAGTTGGTCCTGGGATGCGATCCATAGCAGTTCTCGCAGTAGTGCTCGAACTTGCAACGAGATCGCTGGCATTTTCCCGCGTTGAATTCCCAGCAAACCAGCCGGCGGGCATCCCTCTTGCGAGGTTTACCCGCTTCGGGTTTCCCTTTAATGTGAGAACCCACAATGACAAGCCAGAGCTTGTCATTGATGAGATCCCACCTGGCCCTGGGGTTCCGGGAAGCCCTCTTGCGGAAGGCGGAGTCATACTGGATGGCTGCCGACTCCCCCGCCAGTGACTTGGCCTTGAGCACGTTGCTCAAGTGGTTGGCCAAGTGCCACCCTCTATCAGGGTAGGCCATGCCCACCACCCCCATGTAAACTGTGAACCCTGCCAACCAGTTGGGGAAAGAGCGTTCCACCGGTTCTGGTTTCTCCTTATCGGATGATTTCTCCGATTTAGGGGTGCAGCCCACCTCTCCCTCTGGTTTTAGGAGTGAAAAAACATCCACGTAATATCCCTTGAGGATATTGTTGCGGGTTTTTCTGTCCAGGTGAATCCCGGGGGGATCCTCATGGTCCAGAAAAAGGCTGGGCGTGGGGGGCCCAGCAGAGGCCGCCCCACCCCGCCATGCCCTGGATGGTCTGGTAGAGCCCGACCTCGTGGCAGCCCTGGCCTTAATGGCCCAAGACGGCAACCCCGGGATCAGTGCTGCCGTAGACCAATACCCGGCCCGATCCCAATCCTCGTCAGAGGACTCACCTGATGATCCCTCGCTGTCTGAGTCCCTCTTCTTACGTTTTGCCTGCTTTTTTCCGCCTTCCTTCTCCTTCCCTCGGTCCCTTCCTCCTGGAGCTCTCTTCTCCCGTGCCGGGGAAGAGTCGACAGAGGATACTACACTGATTTCATCGGGTGAAGGCGTCCTGCGTCTTCCTCGCCGTCCCGCCGTCCTTGCCGACTGCTGTGTGGCCTGATCCGTGGTGGAGGAGGAGGCTGCGGTGTCTAGGTTTCCAGCAGGCTCCGGAGTTGGCGCCACTGCACCCACCTCCGATCCCCTGCCAGCCTTCAACTCCCCCACCTGCTCTGCGAGGAGCGTGACCGCACGTGTCAGCTCTTGGAGGTTGGGAGTTGTAGTGCCTCTGAGGAGGTGCTCCACGGCCTCAGAGCCAGCAGTCGCCCCCCTAGGGGGGTTGGCCTTCCTAGCACGAGGTGCCAGGGATGCCCAGGATTTGGCGTACGGCCAGACTGCGCCCGAGTCGTGGGCCTACTGGGAGTAGGCTTCTTTTTTGGTGGCATTCTAGGCATGAGATAGTGATTTCAGCTCTGGGTAGATGGCTCGCAGAACCGCTCTGTGAGCTAATTGGATTTTTTGTGGGTCTCTCTTGGCTTGTCCGCCCTGTTATCTGCTACAGCCCCCCCTGGGCTTGTAGCCTCTTCTGGCTTGTCCGCCTCACTGGGCTTGTCCGCACCCGGTAGGGGGTGCTCCCCCTTACTGCCCTGCTGGGCGCTTCTACCTGGCTTGTCCGCCCCTTAAGGTACC
This sequence comes from Gambelia wislizenii, assembly GCA_030847615.1. Lineage (NCBI taxonomy): Eukaryota > Metazoa > Chordata > Lepidosauria > Squamata > Crotaphytidae > Gambelia > Gambelia wislizenii. The sequence goes on from JAUMIR010000001.1 coordinate 346,889,076, forward strand.
TGCTGAGCGCTGGGTACCTGTAGATAGCACTCTGGCTTGTCTGCCCTGTATACAGGGGAGGCGGGTGCCAACCCCACTGTCCCCCCGTGGGAGTCTTATATGGCTTGTCCGCCCCCGCAGGCCACCCGTAGACCTGCCCTGGGTAGGGCCCCCGCGACCCTACCCCACCAGGCTCGGGCCAATGAGCCCGCGAGCCTCCCGCCGGGCTCGCTATAGGGGCTGCCCCCTGCCGGCCCCTATAGCTGCCCCCCCTTGTGGACCCGGGGTCCTACCCCCAGTGCCTGCCGTGCACTGGGTCTCGCCGGGCAGGGGGCCGAGGCCCACCCTACTGCCTGCCGGATCCGCCCCTGCGGGCACCCCAGGCGTTGGATCCTCCCTGCCCCCGCTCGCTGGCCGCCGGGCTCCGCCTCCGCGGGTACCCGGGCCTGCACTGGGTCTCGCCGGGCAGGGGGCCGAGGCCCACCCTACTGCCTGCTGGATCCGCCCCCGCGGGCACCCCAGGCGTTGGGTCCTCCCTGCCCCCGCTCGCTGGCCGCCGGGCTCCGCCTCCACGGGTACCCGGGCCTCTGGTCAGCGGCCTGTGGCCGCTGCCCCTGCTGGGCAGTGCCAGCTGCTTCGGCCGCCACAGGCCGCCGCCTGCCCGGCCGCCTTCCTTCGTCGCTAGCCGCCGCCGCCCGCCGCCGCTGCCCGCCGAGCCGCCGCCGCTCTTCGGCCTCCTCCGAGGCCTCTGCTCCCTTCTTCTCGCCGAGGCCGACCGGTCAGCTCTACCCGGTGGCCTCGGCTTCCAGCTCCTCTTCGCGGCTCCCGGCTCTTCTCCGCGGCTCTTCTTCGCGGCTCCCGGCTCTTCTTCTCTCTTCTGGAGCTCCTAGGAGAGCTCCTTCCTCTTCGGCTCGCAAGAGCCAACTGACGGAGCCGGGAGCCGGCCGGGAATAAATACCAGGCTGGCGGACCCGAGAGAGGACTAGCCCCGCCTCCAGGCCAATCAGCGGCCGCGCTGAGCGCGGTCCCTGATTGGCCCAGGAGAGGCAATTCTAGCCAATCAGGTGGGGGCGCCCCCTACCTGATTGGCTAGTCTACTATCCTCTCCCCTGCCTGCCGAAGCAGGCTGGGAAGAGGAGGGCCAACATGGCGGCGCCCATGCCGCCATGCGCTCGCTCGGGGGCCGGGGGGACACCGGCCGCAAACGCGGCCGGCCAGGTAAGTCTGGCGGCCGGCTTGTGCCATGGGGGGTGATTTTTCACTCCTAAACAGCCAAATCAATCCAAAACTGACTGCAAGCATGGCAGTTTCTTCCCCAATTCCCCAGAGTCCCCCCAAACCAACCCTCCCCCCCAAAAAGCAGCCAATATGGTGGCTGGAAGTGACACAATGCAGCCCACTGGCAGGTTGTGGTGGGGAGTTGCCTGTAGTTGCCAGGATTGCTAGGCCAAAACTATCCCAGGCTCTGAGATTTCAGAGTCAAAACCTGAGACTGGGGATGAGCCCTTGTGATTTCACAGGAGGCAGGTCCTAGTGATGTCATTAAGTACAGTATGATACCTCAGCCACAATTGCTCAAAGTATGGCATTCAGATTTTTAAAAAAACAACCAAGTCTAAGTAATGATGGGAACAGACATACATACACACATTTTTCAGAACAGTGCTCTTGTCCTGAGATTCCTCCCCTTCATCCTTAGAGCTAGAGAAGACAGCCCAGGCCCTGAGATCTGAGATCTAGTAGCTACCCATCCCTGACATAAACAATAGCTAAAATCAGTGTTCACTGCTATGGTTTTCAGTGTTCCATAAACATACCTTTGTGTGGGTAAACCCAGAAAGAATGTGTATAAAACTGAACATTCATTCCACACACAAAAAATTCCAACAAGCAAACCTTAATTTTACCATTTTATATAAGGGAGAACATTTTACTACAATGTTGTATATAATGGGAGTTGAGCATCCATAGATTTTTGTATCCATGGGGGGTCCTGGAATCAACCCCCAGTCAACTGGCAGCGGCACTAGCAATGGCATCGGGATGCCACTGCTGCCGCTCCAGCAGGACCCATGCAGTCAATTGACAACGGCAGCAGTGGCACCAGGGGCAGGTCAACAGAGCAACTCACCCTCAATGCATTACTGACATATGATACGTCTGGTCCAGCTAGTATATATATAATTGTCTATTGCTTGTAGAATGTTAGCCACCTGGGATTTTTAAGGAATGGTAGAACATAAGCTTTAAAAATAAATTAAAAAATAAACCGCTGATTCAACCACTGGCCCTCATATCTGTGGGGGATACATTTCAAGACTCCCCATGGATGCCTGAAACTGTGGATAACAGGGAACTCTATTATTTTCAATGAGATGAACGCCACAAGTTGACCATAGAATCACATTGGAGGGCATAGAAATACCTAGAGAGAATTTTTTTTCCAGATGTGGATAAGTGAAACCATGGATACCAAATCCATGGATATGGGGGCTGACCTGTACATGATAACAAGCATCTGCCAGCCCACTGCAAAAGTGGATAAAGAAGAATGCTTTGTTGACAGATCTTGGAGATCAGCTGGCAGAAGAGGGCTCTGGTGGCAAAATAGCATTTCTGCTACTAAAGTGGCCTCAGCCTGTTTGGTTTCTGCTTCATTCTTTCATTCTGCTGTTTCTGGTTTCTGCTTCATTCCTCAGTTCTGGCTGCTGCAGTAATAAACATTATAATATGCAACACAGCAATGTCCATTATAACTATGTTCAATAAAATGTCAAGGGCAGCCTTATTTGAAACAAGGACAGTAGATATGTGACATCTGGTTCAAGAGCCATGCATGTAGGGATAGACAAATCTTTTAGTGTTCGTTTTGCTTATCCAAACCTACATTTATTTCCACATTAATTGTGATTTTAAGTCCAGTCAAAGTTTGCATGCATTCTCACACACATTTCTCCTAATATTTATTTATTTATTATTTTATTCATTTACTATATATCCTGCCTTTCTCCCATGAGTATCCTTAACTTTATATGCCATTATTGTTTAATGTAACTATTATGAATATTTTACTTTTGCTTCTTGTCTGTCCTTAATTGCTTGAAGTTCCACCTGTCATCCACTGAGGCATCTCTTTCTTTTTGGCTACAAATAGTGTTTTTTTGCATTCTTCCCTGACAATGCCCCTGGCTTCAGTCCAGAATTCTTCTGACTCCCAGTCAATCAGGCTTATTAGTGCAAATCTATTTTTCACATTATCTTTAAATGCTATGGGGATGTTCTTCAAGTTGCATTTCAGCATGATGGTTGATTTAGTGTTCTTCGTTAGCTTTTTTGATATTAGTAGTTCATGGTCTGTGCAACAATCTGTTCCTGGTCTTATTTTTGCAGAGAGGATAGAGCTTTTCCATCTTCTGCTTCCAACTATGTGGTCTATTTGATTGCTCATCAGATGATGTCTATGTATACAGTTGCTTCTTGGGTTGCTTTTATACCAGTGGCCAACTCCTCCTTATTGGTTAGGATCAAGTCTAGGATTGCCAATCCCCTTGTTCCTTCTTTTACCTTTTAAAATAAGAAATTATCTGCAAGGCACATCAGGGATTTGTTGGAGAGCCTATGTTAACAGAGTTAGTCTCCCAGCAGATATCAGGGTAATTGAAATCCCCCATAACTACTGTACTAATTTTTGCTTCTTTGAGATTTGTTTCTGAAAAGCATTATCCACAATCTCTTCTTGGTTTGGTGGCCTATAGTAAACTCTTACCACAATGCTACATTTACAGTAGCACCCCCGTATCTGCTGATTCACCAACCACTGATTCAATTATCTGCAGTTGGCAATGGCGGGGGGGGAGGGAAGGGGGAGGAGGGATTTCACCTCCTCCGTCCCTTCCTCCAGGAGGGCTCTGGTCACTGTGGCAGTGATGGCAGGGGAGAAGGGAGTACTGCTTGACTGAGATCAGAACTCGTTCCTTCAGCTTCATGTTTTTATGGAAAAACAAGTCCAGGTAGGTCTCTTCCTCATCCTTCTTTGGTTCACCCTTTTGAATCTTGTCAATTTCAGCTTGCACGATCTACATGGCATGGGTAAAGGAAGGGTCCAGGCTGTCCTTCTTGGTCATGAGCTCTGGCAGGTATTTGTTCTCGGGCTCAGCCTTGGTCGCCGAGCCGGCCCCACTCCTGCTGCTACTGCTGCTGGGGAGGAGCGGAGTGGGCATGGCACTGGGGGATGTCGAGGCTCAGCCATTGGCTGAAGGCAGCAGGAGCAGTGGCAGTTGAGGACCCCCCATGCACTCCACTGTCACCACCCCACAGGGAGTGGTGCAATGAGGCCCCAGCCTGAGGTGACTGGAGGCAGCCGGGGGCAGAGGCCAGGCCCAGGGCCCTGCCTAGGTGGGCGGTGGCCACCAACAGGTTCTCACGGTGCTGCATTTGCAGCTGAAAAAGTGGCAAAGATGCCTGGGTAAGCAGAGTTGCCACACTGATGGAGCGCTGGGCCCACTGGGTGACAGGAAGTGTGAGGGCAGAAGGCCCAGAGGAAGGAGGAGTGGAAACAGTACACACCAGGGGTGAAGAGTGGAGGGAGGGGGAGGGATCTTGCCTCCCCCTCCCTTCCCCTGAGAGGGCTCTGGTGGCTGCGGTGGGGTGGTGGTGGGTGGCATTTGCTATTATCTGCAGAAATCATTATCCATAGTGGTACTGGGAACCAATCCCCCATGGATATGGGGCTCCTACTGTATTTATTTTTCCATGTATTTTTACCCATATGCTCTCAACTGGTCCACTCTCATGAATTTCTGTACACCTGAATTTGTCTTTGACATATAATGCTACTCTCCTTCCTTTTCTGCCCCATCTATTATTTTTGAATACATTATACCCTTAAATTGTAGGTCTCTGTTCTGCCTATAAAGTCATACAGTCGTCCCTTTACATTCGTGGGGGTTAGGGTCGCCAGACCCCCACGAATATGAAAAAACCACGAATAACAATCACCCTCCCTGGGCTTTCACTCTCCCTGCAAAGAGAATGAAGGGCCAGCAGAGGGCTGGTTTAAGAGGCTTTTCCCCACACTCCGTGCTTGTCTGTGTCATCCTTTTAGAAAGGGAAGGGAAGACACAGACAAGCACACAGGGTGAGGGAAAACCCCTAAAAACACCCCTCTGGTGGCAAAGGCACAGGAGAGGGCTGGTTTAAGAGGCTTTTCCTCACACTCCGTGCTTGTCTGTATCATCCTTTTAGAAAGGGAAGGGAAGACACAGACAAGCACACAGGGTGAGGGAAAACCCCTAAAAACACCCCTCTGCTGGCGAAGGCACAGGAGAGGGCCAGTTTAAGAGGCTTTTCCCCACACTCCGTGCTTGTCTGTGTCATCCTTTTAGAAAGGGAAGGGAAGACACAGACAAGCACACAGGGTGAGGAAAAACCCCTAAAAACACCCCTCTGCTGGCGAAGGCACAGGAGAGGGCCGGTTTAAGAGGCTTTTTCTCACACATGCTTGTCTGTGTCATCTCTCCTTTTAGAAAGGGAAGGGAAGACACAGACAAGCACACAGGGTGAGACAAACCCGCAAATACTCAAAACTGCAAATGTCACATCCGTGAATGTTAAGGGACAACTGTATTCACCTTCCTGCACTACGACTTCAAGCTCATCTAATTTGTTTCCCAAATTCTGTGCATTGGTGTATAGATATTTGAAGGGTTTTTTTTGTTGTTGTTCTTACCTATCAATTTACTGTCAGTTTTTCTGTAGATCTCTGAGAGTTGCAGGAGCCTATTGGGGTGCGTGCCTTCCCACTCCTCAACTCACCACAGCCCTGAGGCTGTAGAGCAGTGAGACACCATGGAAACTGGAATGTCCGGATCTCAGAACATCGAGGAACCCGGATGGAGAGCTAGCGTCTATGGGCTGGGGGCACAGAAGGGAGAAGGAGGTGGGACTGCAGGAAGGAGCAAGGATTTAAGCCAGGTGAAGAGAAAAGGTGAGGAGGAGAAGCAGGAAACTGGGAAAGAGAAAGGATGACGTGGAGAGGGGCGAAGGAAAAGGAAACAGAGAGCAAGGAGGGAGAAATTTTAGAGGTGCCAGAAGGTGAAGGCAAGAGCTACCAAGAGGAAAGGGGGATGAGAGGAGGAAACTGGGGAGGCTTAGGTCCTTGGAAGGGACAGGTGGTCAGGAGAGGGTCAGGACCGCTAGAGGGCTCTTTGCAGGGAAACGCGCCTGGAGAAAGGAAAAGGCGTCCAGCCTGGGAAGGCTTGAATGTGCATGGCAGCCTGGCCAGTGGTAAAGGTAACCAGTTTGGGGAGGTCTCCAATGTCCTTAATGTAATTATGGGGCCCGAGAAGGGGTATGGGGCTCAATGGGAGGGGGTAGAGACCAACGACAGTGAATATTGTAGAGAGGCATTACTCATAAAGAGAAAGGGGAGTGGGAGTATATGGAAAAGGAGAGACCCAGCAAACCTGGTCCTCATTCTGGTACGGGAAGTAGGCTTTGAAATAGAGACCTCCAGGTTGTGGTTTAGGGGAAGGTTGGCCCATTATGCTGACGAAAGGGGGTGGGACTATAAAGAAGCCTAGGACAGTCATGTATCATTATTGTTGATACTACTGATTTTTTATCGCACTATTAAAACCTCTCATCCACACAGCATTCTTTGAGTCCATCTCCTCTATGGAAGCCCAGGCTCGGGCAGGCCTGCACCTTCCACAGGGAGGGAGCAGGGTGACAAAATCCCATTCTCTCCTTCAGCTTTTCATTTAGAACTCACATCCTTGTGTTTTGAGCTTGGATTTGGGCTGATGTTTGAGCTATTATCTTCAACTCTTGAAGGATTTAGGAGATTATCAGACAGGAACTCAAAAAGCGTTCCTGTCCCACAATCTCCGCTCCCATCCCTGTCCCATTTCAGTCTCACCACAATAACCCTCCCCACCACACTTACCTCCTCTTCCCCCGGTCAGGCAGCTCAGGAGTAAACGGAGCTCTAATGGAGTTCCATTCACTTCCTCTATCGAAATCCCGCGGATTCTTGCAAGAAGATGCAAATGCGAGAAATTCAAAAAGAAAAAGAATACCAAAAAGTGGCAGGAAGCACAAAAACGCACTTTATAAAGTGCAAGTAACCTGGGGGGGGGGTATAAAAAGTGTGCCATTTACCTTGATGTCTCACACAGAAGTGTTCTGGCAGGGACCTCCCATTGACGCTGGGATCTCATGAACGAAATGGGTCACCTTGTCACACACAGGAAAATCCATGACAGGAACAGAATGGGGGATATATTGAAGGCTTCTCCCTTCAATAAAAAGCAGCACCTGTGGAACGGCAGCAGAATGGGTGCATAATGAGGGGGTACGACATCGTCTGATAAGGGACGTCGCCCTTTTGTGATCTCCTGGCATTGGTGTAACACCACTTTTAATACGTCTGATAATCTCCTTAGTTTAAAGCCCCCTTGATCAGACTTGCCATGCTGCTATCAAAGACATTCTTCCCAGTCTTCATGAGGTGCAGCCTGGAGTCCTCCGTCTAAGAAGTGAAAACCATAGCCCCAGAAGCCAGATCTCTCCCATCTACACCATCTACATAGCCAATCATTCACTTTTAGTATTTTCTTGTCCCAAGGTAGCCTTCTATCCTTCACTGGCAGAACTGACAAGAATGCCACCTGTACCTCAAATCCCTTCAGCTTCCTGGCCAAAGTTTCAGCTTCCTACCCATAGTCAGAGGTGGTCTGCTCAAAGGTTTTCTTGACAGTGTCGTGGTGCCCATGTGAATAAAGAGAAAGGGGTACTGTGTTCTTGATGAGTTTGGGCAGGTTTATTTGTTTATTTTATTTATTTAGTTATTTATACCCCGCTCTTCAGCCACAAGGCTATCAGAGCGGTTTACAAATTGTTTTTTTTTAAGCAATAGCAATTTACACATCTACACTGCAAGAAGCAGTTTCCAATGTGTGTTAGCTGATTGCCCCCACAAGCCAGGTATTCATTTTACCAACCTACGAAAGGATGGAAGGCTGAGTGAACAGTGTAGTTGTTGTCAGTGGCATCCTGGATCCATGCACCAGGAAGACAACATACTGCCTAATTCATCTTGTCAGGCTGGCACACAGGTGTCTCTATATCTCTGAGCAATACCCCCAACCTTTCTTTTTTCTTTGTTGCAGTTGACAGTTACTGTGACTCCTTTCTTGGCATGCAGTTTCCCTTGTTGCTCATTTCCTATTTGAGCATCTATACTGCTGCCATCCTCCTGAAGATGTGGGAAGTGATTGCTTTGTTGGAGAGGTTGAGACCTCTCCAACCTCTCCAGAGAGGAATCCCTTCTGTGTGGTATGTTCCTGACAGGAACTATCCCCCAGGCTATTTCCTTACTGTCATAGGCCTCTTGCCTTTCCTTCAGAATTTCTTCCTGTTGGGTCTGTAGGATCAATTCCCCCATGTTCTATGCAGGAAGCCCTCATGTTCTCGGATTCATTGAAGTAGGGTTACCATTATTCTCTGCCACAGAGCTCTCTTCTCTCACCCCCCGCCCCAATGAGTAGAGCACCTGTGCAGGGGGGAGGAGGAGGGAGTCCTCTGCTCTCGCCCCCTCCTCACAAGCAGAGCACCCAGAGCACCTGCAGGGGGGGGGGAGGGGAGGAGGGAGCCCCCTTCTACGTGAGCAGAGCACCCAAAGCAAAGACTCACCAGAACTCCAGGTGAGCGTGCACGGAAGCAAGCGAGCGTGCACGGAAAGAAGCAGGCAGGTGGGGGAGTCAGGCAGGAGGGAGTGCTACCCAAAAAAAACTGCTGTCCAGAGGGGACTGCCCCCTGCCCTCCTTCCCTCCCTCCCTCTGTTGCTACGCCAGCTCATAGGGCTGGGCTGTTCGAAGCAGCAGATCCCAGATTCCTCCAGCTCTGGAGGGAAGAGACTCTGCTGCTTGAGGAACCCAGACAGACAGGATAATTTTAAGTCCCTTTAATCCAAGATTTTCCCAGATTTCCAGGATGTATGGCAACTCTACATTGAAGGGACTCAACACATAGAGTAGCTGTAGTGCCCTGACCTTCTCTTCTAAGACAGCTACCAATCTGCACTTGCTGCAGGTGTAGTTGGTGAGGTTTTCTGACAAGAAGACAAACGTTGCTCATATAGCATATTGCAGATGACAACTATGGATCCTTCTGCCTCCATCTCTGCAGCTATTTATCTCCCCTTCTTCCCTGCAATATCTATATGGGATGTAGTTGTGCACATCACAAGATACATGCTTCTGGTTCTAAAGCTTACTCCCGCTTCTAACCTGGCTGCTTCTTTTGCTCACAACAACTTCAGCAAAGTCTGATGGGGAAAGTATACAGATGAGCTGCTACTCTCCCACAGCTTCACCTCCTCATCTGCTGGCTCAAAAAAAAAAAAAAAAAAGTGCAGGAGCCCTGGTGGCGCAGTGGTTAAATGCCAGTACAGTAAGTCACCATGTTGCAAGTTTGGGCTTCAAGGTTCACTCAGTCTTCCATCCTTTTGTAGGTCGGTACTCCACTTGGGGGGGCAATTAGCTAACACACATTGGAAATTGCTTAATGCAGTGTAGATGTGTAAATTGCTATTGCTTAAAACAATTTGAAAGCCGCTCTGATAGCCTTGTGGCTGAAGAGCGGGGTATAACTAACTAACTAAAAGCTTGCTGCTTCCCCCCACCTGGCTGCTTTTTTGTACACAGGTAAGTCAGAAAAAGGTGATGGGAGAAAAGTATGCAGATGCTCTACTACTCTCCCAGAGTTTCACCTTTGATAGAATCATAGAATTGTAGAGTTGGAAGAGACCACAAGAGCCATCCAGTCCAACTTAATGTTTTGCTATTCTTTATTGTTAACACTGCTTGTAAATTTTATTGTATGGTTGTTTCTTAGGTTTTATGATAAGTTTTTATTTTGTATTACCCTATATGCCTGATCTGTGGTGATAAAACTTGGGTCTAGTCCAGTCTTTCTCAACCTTTTTATCCTGGAGGAACCCTTGAAATAATTTTCAGGTCTCAGGGAAACCCTGCATACAATTATTCTATATACTGCTATTGCTTCCCCCCCACAATCACAATCTTGAGGAAACCCTAGCAACCTCTTGGGGAACCCTAGGGTTCCAGGGAACCCTGGTTGAGAAACACTGGTCTAGTCTATCTGAAGGACTATATCTCCCTGTCTAAGCTTGCTCAGGCTCTAAGCTCTTTGGGGAGGCCCTCGACTCAGTCCCACTACCTTTCCTGGCACATATGGTGGGAACACAGGAGAAGGACTTTTCTCTCAGTTCCCTTGCTTCTGTGGAAGCCACCATCCTCTTCAGAACCCCCTCCCAAGAGAGACTAGGATGGCTGCCTCCTTACTGTCTTTGCATCAGACAAACTAACAAGTTCTGGGAATTTACTGTGGTGGGGTTTTTAAAGCGTTGTGCTGTTTTCCTTAATTTTTTTTGTTTTGTATTTAATGGATTTGTTTCAAAGGACATTGATACTATGGACTGTTTATTTGTATTTTAACAATATATGTTTTTACTTTTTGAAAATGTTTTAACTGTATTTGTTTTAATTTTTGTAACCTGCCATGAGTCCCAGTATCAAGTAAAAGCCAGAATATAAATGAATATGAGAAGGAGGAGAAGATGGTGATGCTGCTAGTGGTGATAATTTTAATAAAACTGCTAAAAATAAATACATACCTTTCTAATGTTTGACAGATAAACACTGAGGCTCATGTGGCCAAGGAACATCAGAGTGCAATCCAGATGGCAAATGTTATTAATGAAGAAGAACACACAAGCTAGGAGGGGCTGCAGCAGTTTGTTTTTGCCTGGTGTCTACTGGGAAAGGCAAGATTCTGGCCCCTCCTCTTCTCTCCCCCTGCTCAGTTAATGGAGTTCCAACTACTTTTATACCTTGAACTCAGTTTACAACAATTTATGTATGTAAAGTATAACTCCATCCAGCATAGGCTAAATCCTTATTCCCTGATTTACTTTCTGACTGACATTGAGCACCTCTGTCTTGTCTGGATTAAATTTCAATTTGTTCACCCTCATCCAGTCCATTACTGACAGCAGACATAGGTTTAGTATAGAAACAGCTTACTTGGAATCAGATGGAAAAGAGCAATAGAGTTGTGTGACATCAGTTTATGGATGACACTGAACCCCAAAACTGCAGATGACCTTTCTCAGTGGTTTCATGTAAATATTAAACAGCATGGGGGACAGAACGGGAACACTGCGGGACACCACAGGATAGTGGCCAAGGTGCTGAATAGGCATCCCTCAGCATTGTCTTCTGAGTGCACCCCTCGTAGAAAGATCAGAACCACTGTAAAACAGTGCCCCGAAGCCCCATCCTAGAGAGGCAACCCAGAAGGATACCATAATTGATGGTATCAAAAGTCACTGAGAAGTCCAGCAGAATCAACAGGGACACACTCTCCCTGTCCAATTCTCTCCATAGGTCATCCACAAGGTTGCCAAAGCTGTCTCAGTCTGATAGCCAGGCCTGAAGCCGGATTGAAATGGATCTGGATAATCCATTTCATCCAGGAACCCCTAGAGCTTAGAGGCCTCCACACACTCCAAAACCTTGCCCAACTGAAGTACACTGTGGACAAAGAAGGAAAGTGGGATGACAGAAGATTAATTGCAACTGTCTTTGCCAAATTGAGACAGTTAGAGTATATGTCATTATTTCCTGCATCCTGGTCACGATATTTTAAACGCTGTGTGGAATGTTGAGAAGTGTGGACATTTCTCCATAGTCCATCAGATTTATTTATTTATTTATTTATTTATTTAGAAAGAGGAAAAAGTCCACAAGTCCTGTGGTAAATTATTTCCTTTTGTTGTTGTTGTTGTACAAGTGGACACTTTTGCAAAACATGTTTGCAGCCTATGGTTACAAAACTAGGTATTCGTTCTCAGATCTTTATCATCATGCTTTTCAGCTTTAACGTGTCCCAACTGTTCTTTCTGTAAAACTGCAGGAGTCAGGCATATTACACCAGGGATGACCTTGCTGCCACCAGTTCAGTTTCCGTTTGCATAAGGCCAAAGTCCAGCAACTACTTCACAACAATTACAAAATGTTCATCCAGAGCAAAACTGTGTTTGAAAGCAGGCCATCTTGACAGACTCTGAGGTCAGATTGCATGGAAGTTAGACAAGATGTTTTTGTGTTCTTTCCCCTGCCACTACTCTTTGAACTATGCTGTTGGTCTTAATGACAAATGTGTCAGTGTTTCTTCATATAGACTGATCTCTCTAAATCACCAGTGAACTGGAGACATTCAGGCATCTGTGTTCTAATTTGAGTTTGAGCTTGAAGCTTTATTTAAACATCCAAGAGCCTTCTTGGCATCTGCAACCATACTGTAGAACTCCCTCCCATGGTGGGCTAGGTTGTCCTCCTGTGACTATGGGGAGAAATGAGAGCATCCCAAATATTCTGCCCCCAACAAATTGTTCTCCAATACCCACATTTCTAGTAGAGACTGAGACTGAAAACCATTCACACCTAGAACTTACATTTGCTATATTTTCATTCCCTTCTTCATAAGTGTGCCTACCCTTTGCCTAAACTCTGTTTTTAAGTGTTCAACTGAAGTTTTAAGTTATTACAATGCTGGAAATTTGGGGACTAAATGAATATTTCTTTTGAGGGGCACAATTCTTATTTGAGGGGGGCAATGCCCTCATTCCCCCCACAGCTACACCCCCTCTTGGATTTCTTTTTGCCAGTAGGCAAAGAACATTTTATTTAAGCAAGGCTTCAGTCTTTAGCTGAGGAGATTATCAAATGGGCTAAATATGGCATTACACAAACACCAAGAGATCACTGAAGGGCTTCTCTTTTAGACAATATTGTTCCCCTCTCGTTATGCTCCTATGCTGCTTCTGTTCCACCAGCACTCCTTTTTATTCACGGGCTAAGCTGTGAATAGATTCCCCATTTTGTTTCTGTAACAGAATGACTTGCCTATGAAAAGGTGCCCTGTTATGCTGGCACAATGCTGGCGTCAGTGGGCGGTCCATGCCAGAACACTTCTGGGTGAGATCGGGGCACTGAGATAAGTGACACACTTTTTGGTACTCTCCCTGGGTTACTTGGTATTTTTTAAGTCTGCTTTTGTGCTTGCTGTCGCTTTTTAAACTATTTTTTTTTCTTTTTGAGTTTCCCCCATGCTCATCCTCTCAAGAGAACTGCCAGGATTTCCACTTCAGCAAGTGAATGGGGCTCCATTCGAGCTCCATTCTCTCTTGGGCTGCCGGGCAAGGTACATCTGAAACTGTTAGTTCTTATGCCAGAACAGGGGCAGGAGAGGAGATTGCGAGACAGGGGTGCTTTTTTTTTTGTCCCTGTCTGAAAATCTCCATAGTGGAAGAATGGTGTTTTAATGGAGTGTAGTGTGAAAGGTCCCTGGAGCATCATCCTATCCCTGCTCAGTAACATATGGGTTCAGCATATCATTGCATTCAGTCTTCTTCAGACTAACTGTTTAAGCTCTACTTGTGTGCTCTACTCATGTGCGACATAAGTCCACAGTGATAGAATCCCATGTGGCACACCCCATCATCTCTGGGATTTGTATATGGATGTTGTATGTTGTCACTGGGTGTAGAATTCCACCAAATTCTACACTTCATTGTGGCAATGCCACTGCAGTGGTGATCGTTGTTGTGGAGCAAGTGACTTTTTTAAAAAAAATATTCCTTTCCCCCCGTTCTGCAATTTCAAATGGGAGAGATTTCCTGTGCGTCAAGTCCATACAGTGAATAAAACCAGTTATAGCTTGAAGGAATATAGGATATGGCATATATCTGCTCCTTCACTGTGATACCTGCATAACTTATCCATGACTTGTCCTCTGTTTTGGCCACTCCGTCAGAGCATACAAGCAAGACTTACTAGGGTATCTTTCATGGTGGCAGTGTATCTTATGCTGTCTAGCATGGCTTTTGCTATAGCCTTTTTTCCAGTGCATTGCAAGTATAGGAACCCTATACAGGGTGCTGTTGTGCTCATGCCCTAGTGATGAACTTCATACAAGCAACTGGCTGGCTCCTGTGGTAACAGAATGCTGGGCCAAATAGGCCTTCAGTCTGATTCAGCATGGCTCTCTTTATGTTCTTAATGTTCATTGTTTTGAAATAATGCAGATGTTTAAGAGCACCTTAACTTTATTGTGGGTGGGATTCGTGAAAGCTCATATTCTGAATCTGATATTGTATGTGGGATGCAAAAAATAATTTTGAGATGATAGTAAATACAGTTTTCATATTTTTATTTCAATAATTTTCTTCCACTTGTAAGAATCTGTGTTATATATACAGTAGTAGTTTTCAAGCAGATAGCTATGTTAGTCTGGCACACCATAAAAAGGGCAATGAGTGGGGAGGAATCAAGTATGGCAAAAAGGAAGACCACATTATGGATGGATTGACTCAATCAAAGAAGCCACAGCCCCGAGCGTATAGGACCTGAGCAGAGCTACTGAGGACAGAGTGTCTTGGAGGTCTCTCATTTATAGGGGTCATGGCAATTCACAACAACAAAGGACTCTATTAGTACCTTTGATACTCATTTATATTAGGATAGTATCTTTGAAATGAACTGGTTTAAATAAATCCCTCTCAAATGTGCTAGAAAAGGTCCTCCCCATCTTTCCTTTCATTACTGTTAAATAGTTTCATATCATTCTGCCCAGTAGATGGCAGTAATGACCATATAACAGTCAGCCCATTCCTGATTCATCTAAAAAACAGTTTGTGCATCACCTGTTCATGAATACAAAATATTTTCCATGTACCTGTAAAATGCCCACATCTGCATGCAGTGATTGCATACATTGGTTTGCATGTATAAGATAAGAGCATTTCCCCCATTTCATTCTCTCAACAATCCTGTGAGTTATGAGACACTTGGCTGATTAGGGAGTTGAACCATCAAATCCAATTCCAATTCAGTACTCTAACCACTTCACTATTACAGTATACTTGTGTGGTAGAGTGCTATTTTCCAATACAGTTGTCCCTTCATATTCTCTGGGGTTTGGTTTCAGGACCCCCGTGCATACCAAAATCCATGAATACTCAAGTCCCATTATATGCCCCCCCCCCGGCTTTGCTTCGCAAACGAAGATTCAGGAAGGACTCATCCCGCGCTTTCTGCAAACGCGCTGATGACTAAAAAGGCCAATATGAGATTAAAAAGTCCACTTGCAGAAATCACAGCAGAAGGTCTTCTTGGGTGATGTTTCTGGGTTGTGATTCTTTCTGCGTTGTCGTTTCTCTTCAAAACTTGTTCGGCATGAGTTCTCAATTAAGGCTGCGGCATTGTGGATAGTGCATCTCCATGCCTCCCGATGTGAGGCCAGGGCAGACCACTGTTGGTGATCAATTTGGCCGAGCCTGAGATGTTGTTTCAGGGAGTCCTTGTATCGCTTTTTTGGAGCGCCCCTCTTACGCTGACCCATGGCGAGTTCACCGTAGAGTACTATTTTGGGGAGGCGATGGTCCTCCATCCTAGAAACGTGCCCTGCCCAGCGCAGCTGCGTTCTCAATATCATGGCCTCGATGCTGGTGATTCCTGCATGCTCAAAGACAGCAACATTCATCACATAATCAGTCCAGTGTATATTTAGCATTGTGCGTATACAGCACTGATGAAAGCGTTCAAGGAGTCGTAGGTGGCGGTGATAGGTGACCCATGTTTCAGATCCATAAAGGAGAACAGACAGTACAATGGCTCTATACACACTGATTTTTGTGCTTTGCCTCAGGTGTTTATTGCTCCAGACTCTTTTGTGAAGTCTTCCAAATGCGCTATATGCCTTTCTAATCTGTGATCAATCTTTTTGTCAATCTTGGCATCTGAGGAGATGATGCTTCCCAGGTAGGTGAACTACTGAACGGACTTGAGTACAGATTTGCCGATGGCAATGTGGGGATGGTGGTGTTTGTCCTGTGGTGCAGGCTGGTAAAGACATTCCGTTTTCTTCAGGTTGACTTCCAGCCCAAACAGCTCTGCAGCTGTTGCGAAGCAGGATGTTAGGCGCTGCAGAGCTGCTTCTGTGTGGGCAACAAGGGCAGCATCATCAGCGAAGAGCAGCTCACGGACTAGATAGTTTAGAGTCTTAGTGTGAGCCCTCAGACGGCTTAAGTTAAACAAGCTACCATCAGTCTGGTAACGTATATAGATGCCGTCGTCTTCTTCAAGCTCTGCCATAGCCCTTTGGAGCATCATGCTGAAGAAGATTGTAAATAAAGTTGGAGCAAGAACACAACCTTGCTTCACTCCATTAGTTATTAGAAAGGCCTCTGAAAGAGCATCGCCATATCTAACTTGACCACACTGGCCCTTGTGTAGCAAGATAATCATTTTAAGTAATTTGGGGGGACATCCTAGTCTTTCCAGGATCTGCCACAGACCTTTTCTACTCACAGTGTCAAAGGCTTTGGTGACGTCGACAAATATTACATAGAGACCGTTGTTCTGCTCCCTACATTTTTCTTGCTGTTGTCTAAGGGCAAATACTATCTCTGTAGTACTCCTATTGGCTCTGAAGCCACATTGGCTTTCAGGGAGAAGTTCTTCTGTAATAGCAGGAACTAATCTGTTCAGGAGTATCCTTGCAAGGATTTTTCCAGCAATAGAGAGCAGCGTTATGCCTCGATAGTTATATATCGATAGATAATGCTATGCCATTATATGCAATGGCATAGCAAAATGGTGCCCCTTATATAAAATGGATTATTATTTTCTTTTTGGATTATTATTTTGTTAAGAATATTTTCAAACCATGAATACTTAAATCCGTGGATACCAAATCTGTGGATATGGAGGGACAGCTGTACATATTCTGTAGACTGGAGATGTCTCCCTCCATGTCTGAACTTGATGGTGACTGGGGATGCTCAGGTGGTAGCAGTGGCCAGGAGTGCATTATACCAGCTTAGTCCAGCTTAGCTGCCTAAATACCTAAAGGAACCAGTTTGCCCTAATTGGTTTTTATATACTACAGACTACTCAGTATCTTTCTCTTATACATGTAAATTAACCATAAAACGCTCATTCCCTTTACATATTTACTCTAACTGAAAAGTAACTTTTTCACTATGTTAATTAAAACAAACACACAAAACAAAACAAACCCATATTTTGCCACTTTCTCCTGTATTACCTTTCCTTAAGTTATCTTAAAGATTCCTGAAGCCTCCATCTAACCTGTAGATTTATGGATGCTTCATTTGAGTATTCATAGAATCATAGAATCATAGAATTGCAGAGTTGGAAGAGACCACGAGGGCCATCCAGTCCAACCCCCTGCCACGCAGGAAATCACGATCAAAGCATCCCCGACAGATGGTCCTCCAGCCTCTGTTTAAAGACCTCCAAGGAAGGAGACCCCACCACACTCCGAGGGAGTGTGTTCCACTGCCGAACAGCTCTTACTGTCAAAAAGTTCCTCCTAATGTTGAGGTGGAAACTCTGTTCCTGGAGCTTGCATCCATTGCTCCATGTTCCAGTCTCTGGAGCAGCAGAAAACAAGCCTGCTCCATCCTCAATGTGACACCACTTCAAATACTTAAACAGGGTTATCATATCGCCTCTTAACCGTCTTTTTTCCAGGCTAAACATACCCGGCTCCCTAAGTCTCTCCTCATAAGGCATTGTTTCCAGACCTTTCACCATTTTAGTCGCCCTTCTTTGGACACGCTCCAATTTGTCCATATCCTTTTTGAACTGTGGTGCCCAGAACTGGACACAGTATTCTAAGTGAGGTCTGACCAAGGCAGAATAGAGTGGCACTATTACTTCCCTTGATCTGGACACAATGCTTCTATTGATGCAGCCCAAAATTGCATTGGCCTTTTTAGCTGCCGCATCACACTGTTGACTCATGTTCAACTTGTGGTCTATTAGGACTCCTAGATCCCTTTCGCACATGGTCTCATTCAGCCAGGTTTCTCCCATCCTATATCGATGCATTTCATTTTTCCGCCTTAAGTGCAGTACCTTAGTACCTTACATTAATTCCAATGTATATTCAAATAATCTGCTATTGGCTTCCAATCTAGATTATTTTTTTCTATATTATCCTTTTTTGCTATCCAAGACAGCAACTGTAGAAAATATTAAACACTCATTGCCTCCCCCTCTTCCCCATCTGCCTTCCAGGGGCTGAGCTCTGACCATTCCAAGGGAACTCCAAGGGCTCATGTACACAGCAAACAACAACAACAACAACAACAACAAACCCAGGAAGAATTCATGCTCCCTGAGCCACAGTTGTACTATTCGCAAGTGGGAGGAAGCAAAAAAACCCATAAAATCCATGACTTTCCATTCCTCTATTTTTTGTGGTCTTTTTTTAAAAGTGCAGGAAAACTTTGTCTGATCAACCAGCAACCATCTTGAAATAGGGACACACAGCTGAGCTGAGATGGGATTGGTCATCTCGGAGGGGGCGGGCTTGCAAGGGATACCTAGCAATGCAGGATCCGCCATTGCTGTTATTATATGAAACAGATATGACATTAACATGGAGCAGCTCTTCCTGCCAGTCTCCCCGCTTTGCCACTGCCGCAGCCCTCCGTTTGCCTGCTCTGCTCCTCTCTCCCTTCCCTCACCCATTCCCCTTCCCCTGCACTTGCTCCTCGGACCAGCAGCAGCCAGCAACCAAGCAAGGGAACAGCCAGGGCCTCCTCCCCAGCACACAGGCCCCAAAGGACCCGCTGCCTGCCCACCCACCTGCCCATCAGTCAGTCAGGAAGGCCGAGCCCTTGCTCACTCGCTCTCTCCCTTGTCTAGGCCCTTCGGCTTGAGGACAGGACAGTGGCTGCCTGTCGGCTGGGGCTCGGGGGGGGGGCGAGCCCTTCAGCAGCAGCCATTCAGCTGCCCATCCCTCCGTGTCCCTGGTGGTGGCGGCGTCGGCAGCTTCCCAGTGTGGGTGCTTCGTGTGGTGCACGCTGGGTCTACCCCACTTGCCCCTTGCCCATCCTGCCTGGCGCCCTGCCCCTCAGTGGGTGCTGCAGCTGCTGCAGTCGAGGGCTCGGCCAGCCATCAGTGAGCTGCCAGGGACACAGAGGGATAGGCAGCTGAGGGCTGATGCCAAAGGGCTTACCCCTCCTGAAGCCCAGCAGACAGGCAGCTGCTGCACTGTCCCCAAGCTGAAGGGCCAGGACGAAGGAGAGTGTGAGTGAGTGAGGGCTCAGCCTTCCTTCCTGACTGACAGACGGGCAGGTAGGCTGCGGGTCTATTGCGGCCTGTGTGCCAGGGAAGGGGGCCCAGCTGCTCCCTCTATTGCTTGCTGGCTGCCTCCGGTCCTTCCCTCCTCGGGATCAGGGCCGCATTTGGTGGACTGTCGGCGGAGAGATTGTTCACTTGGCCTTCAGCAACCTCCCTGTCCCCATCCCCATAGGCAGCCATGTGGACTACAAATTCGGGTATTTTCACCATCACCAAATATCTGAATGCATTGTGGGCACAACTTGGGACAGGACCGAAATGGAAATAACACAATTTCCTGGATTTTATTCTCCTGAGTAGATGACCCCCAAGTCTCCAAGTCTCTAACTTTGATCTCTCTCTGAAGAGAAGCAGGATTTGGGAAGGGGAAAGTAGAGCATTGATTGTCTGCCCCTCCTCAGCATTTGGGGGGCGGGGAGAAACATGTAGCCTAGGTTTTCCAAGTCAACCTCCAAGTTACAGTGTAAGGAAAGGCTACTGGGACAGATGCTGCCTCATTATTGTGATAGAGACTAAAGTAGAGTGTTCATTAGTGTGTAATTCCTGTAGTATACAACCCACTCACCACTTAAATTGCTACTGAAGCATCAAAACATCCTTAAAAAGGCAGGGCACTTAGCAATAATACCAGATCAATTCAGCTGATGATGTTTTCACACCGTGGAAATTGGCTTTGGATGGGCCCAGCATCATTATTACTTCCCAGGGACTAACTTCAGGCTTGCGTGTGTACTCAGTAACTATGTTTCCAGGTGGCAGGTGATATCTAAGGAGCAAATGATTACCATGCATGGGAAATACAGGGGTGGGGAGGGGGGGTAGCAGCAGGGAAAAGACAAACAGAGCTGAGGAAAAAATTAGACAGAGGTGTTAATGTACAGGCCTCTAGCTTAAAACAGAAAAACTGAGGAATAATGTCGGAGGCATTTTAAATTAATAGTTGCATGTCCAAATGGATATCTGGTCCTGGCTTTCAGACACCTAGTGGAGATACATGCATACAGTGATTTCAGTGAACTGTATGACTACTGCCCATGTTTCATGATAAAGTTTCCACTGTTGAACCTTTTGAATGAGAGAATGGACGTGCAATAAAAAATGCTTTCAAAATGCTCTTGAACCATCTAATTTAATATTCAGGGCAAGCCTCAGGAAGAAGATTAGCTCAGGAAGAAGATCCTATGAGAGGTTTGCCTTAGGGTTGCCATAAGTCAGAAATGACTTGAAGGTACACAACAACAGCAAATTTTACCCCACTCTGGCCTGGATATATTACTCTGTGTACTGAACATTTGGCTTGAATTCACTCAGTTATTTCTACCAAGTAGTATATGTGACTATTATACAGACATCACATCAGCCCACATACTGGGGTGGGCGTGCAGGGGCTGGGGGCCAATTTCCTCCACCATCACCCCACAGGCTGCACCCATTCAATAGTTCCCTGAAATAATGTTGGGGCACAGTAGACTGTTGTTGCTGTTGCTGCTGTTGTTGTTATTATTATTATTATTATTGCTGCTATACCATTAGAAATATTATTACTACTATATCCCACCTTTTTCTCAGCTAAAAAATTCAGATCATATAAGTAAAAAATGCCTCTGTTAAATACACAACATAGACCTAAATCCAGCTGTTACTCCCCTTAGCCAACTGAATCAATGGAACTGAGACATGTTGATTTACCAAGTTCCCGTTAATTCAGTGGGTCTACTCAGTTGGGAACGCATCCCCACCTCGTTCCCAAGAGAAATTACCTCCGAAATACCCCCATCTTCTGCCATAGCCTGACAACCAGAAGTTACATGACAAAGATAAAAAATAAAAGTATTGGAGGGTTTGGGGGGGGGATTCCCACCATTCTGGCTGTTTACCCTCTTATTACTTGAAGACCAATTGGTAGGCTGGTTGTACTGGTCCAAGACAGCAATATGGCTGTGTGGTGGGAGAGATTCCTTGGGTGTCTTCCCTTCGGAGGGGAGGGTTTGGTGGAATGTAGAGGTAGCTGGCAGGGATAATGTCAGATTAGGGCATCTTTCCACACTCTTGTGGAAATATTTCATTCCACACTAAAAGCCAAGCAGAAGCTCAACCCAGATGTAGGGCCCATGTACACGAGGGGGAAAACCCCAAAGTACCTCATAGTATTGGCATCTTGCAGCAGCAGCAACATGTCTAAATTATTCTTCTGGCCTCGGAAGCCCCCATAAGCCTCGCATTTCTGATGGCAGCCGTGAGTGATTTACTCGTGTTAGTTCTTCACCGTCACCGTTGTTTTTTAAAAAAAGTCGTTGCAAGGTGCGCTGGTGCGATAGAGCAATTTCCCAATTTTATAGGAAAGCAAGACAGAAAATATTCATCCACTAAGGCAAAAACCCAACATGGCAGCAGCGGGCACTTGCCCTGCTAGCAAGCCCCACCCCCGACCCCACCCAGCCAATCAGCTTTGTGGTTCCCTTTGAATTTCCTGTTGTTCGATAGTCCAAATGAGCAAGAATATGCACCCCCTTGCAGTTTTTGAAAAAGTATGGGAAAATCTGTAAAGGCTTTTACCACATTGTTTTTGCCATTTTGCCCCCCCCCCTTCTGAATCGTGTGGATTGGCACTGGGTCCCATTTAGACAGGCAGGATTCCCAATGAATTTCATGAGGGGTATTTTCACTGTTTAGACGGTCCCGTAGTCTAATATCAACCACAAAAACAAAAAGAGCATTCATTCCCCTGAATCTGACCAGCCTCTGCTCCCCAAAATATTCCTGACTCCTCCCAGAAGCCAGCATTTTGGAAGTCAAAGGTTAGAAAGCACAGCAACTGGTAGCCAGGCCACACAGCAGGAAAACACAGTAAGGAACTGATCAAAAGCATAGTTATGGCACATGGCCTATACAAATACATGACTTTTAAAAATTCAGAATATGGGCTAAGGGTTATGTCAAACATGCTCTTTGCCTCTGAGTGGCATGCTTTTGATTTTAACAAGTCACCCTGGATGACCTTTATGATATTTGCCAGTGCCAACATTTTGCTATCTTATAACAAATTATGTGTTGTCATTTAAATTTTCTCATCTACTAGGGTGACTGTACTCTGGTGCAATAAACCCAGAATTGCATTGTAACGTCAGTAAAGGGTATAGGGCAGTTTTGCATATTGACAGATTTGTAATAAAACCTATTAACATAATCAGCTGAGGACACAGGACAATTCCAGGACCTTTGACCTACATTTTTGAACAAGTTACAGTTTGGCTAATCCCAATCTACTTTCCAAACAGGTTATTAGAAAGTACATTGCTTATGGTGACACACTCATTCTGAACTGTAATTGCCCATTGCAAGATAGGAAGGGAAACGTAAAGAAAATCCTCTTGAATTCATTGGAAATTACAGTTGTGACATTTGTATCAGGTGAACAGGAGAAAATCTTTCTGCTCATAAGAATGAATGGGGCTAGCTTCACTCATTGCAACACCTAGAGTGTAAAGTCATGCAAGGTAAAATGCTTTTCATACTAAAACTAAATTGCATCTCATAACCTAGGCAATTAGTTCAAGGAATTTCCTCAATGGAACAATTACTCATATGGGACTATTGAACTCATCATTCCTTACAGATCAGTAACTTATAAAAATCTAAGAACTGTAAGAAGGAAGCAAGACTCAAGGTCAGTTTACAGCTGGTGCCAAGATTAGATAAAATATAATTTTAAAAAAACCACTGAAAGTGTTGGATGCATGACAGGAGTCATTCTACAACAACAACAACAACAACAACAACCTAAAGAAAGTGTGCAAGTTCAAAATGTCATTCAGTGTTTGAAAGTGTGTACAACCGTATAATCTGTATAATAAATATAATAAACTGTATAATCAGTAATAAATTAATTAAAACATTTCTATCCCACTCTATATCAAAAGAGCTCAGGGTAGGTTACAGACAACAGAACAATTTCAACACAATTAAAAACAGTGTACGTGATTGACACTGTATCATACATCCACAACCAATCAGGCCATGATCCTTATGTCCCAAAAGATTTGATGAAGAGCTGACTTTTAACTTGACATTGAAATGGTGCCAGAATGAGACCAGCTTTTAACTATAATCTGGCTTCCAAGGGGAGGGCATGCCACATGTAACTTTTAAATTAAGTGAATACACAGAAAACAATACAGTGAATATTAGGGTGCTTCCAGAGGAGACATTTATTGTAGAATCATGCTCTCTTGTTCATGGAAACTTACAGGAGGTTTAGATGTCATTGGCTTCAATTTGCAGTCTTCTCATGTTTTCTCATTATTTCTTTTTGCCTTTTTTTTGCACCAGAAAAAGCATGGGCTTGTCTAGATGAGAAGATATAGTGATGATTGCTGCACATTAATGCAAAATCACAGCAGCATTCTTTTGTCTCCATGGTCCTTTGGCAAAATCTCTGGTATGCGAAGCTATCCATGTTTGAAGTTCATACACAGCCATGCCTGCGAATCAGCATGGTGGCCAAGAGTGAATTACTCACGTTGTTATTCTCAACAAGTTGTTGCCGCTGCTCAGTAATTTTTTTAGCTGCAAATCAAAGATGCACAAGTGTGACCTTCTGCTTAAAAAAGCTGTTTGGTCGCCTCAGTGCAGCAAAAAATCACACAAACTGGCAACACAAAACTCCAAAATGGTGCTTCCAGCCACTTCATTGCCAGCAAGCCCACCCCACGCACACGTCTGACCAATCAGCTTTCCATTTCTGCCCTGTGCTACAATGTGAATCAGTTGTCCAAAGAAGCAGGAATGCACATTTCCATGCATTATTTTTAAAATTTGTGAAAAGCCACAAAGGCTCCCCCCACATAGTGTTTGGAGTATTTGGCCCTCCTCCTTCCAAATATGGTGACACACTGTAGGATCTTGTTGGGACAAAAGGTATTCATTATGAATTATATTAGGATTATTTTAATCGTCTAGACCAGTGGTTCTTAACCTGTGGTCCAGGGACCCCAGGGGGCTGCGATGTCCTCGCAGGGGGTCCGCAAATTTCTGAAGGCTGCTCAGCCCACCTCCTATGTGCAGTGGAGTGGCCAAGTGACAGGAGCAAAGACTGGCTGGCTGCCTGCCTTGGCCTGCACATTGCCATTCAATCTGCTCCAGCCACAAACTTTCAGGAAGAAGGAGGAGAAAAGTCTTCCGTCCCCCAATGCTTCTGAAGAAAGTTTTAATGGATGGTGTAATTGTATTATTATTATCAGTTATTATGATTGTTGTTGTTGTTTTAAATCTTGAGTTAAGTCTTGGTGGTCTGTGGCAAAAAAAGATGTTTAAAGGGGGGTCCCTGGTAAAGAAAAAGTTAAGAGCCACTGGTGTAGACAACCCACATATTAAGGGGATAAGACAGAATAGCTGCACAATAACCTTTTAACTGTCAGCAGTAGGACCCTTAAGTCATTATTAAGTCCTAATGAAAGCAAGGGAATGGGACTAAAGTAGACTGATTTATGGCAGTCAGGCACACAATTAACATTTGTTGGGTTGTGACTGCAGAACTCATATCACAATGATGACTCTAAAGCAGCAAGCTGCTTCCAGCTGTATGCCCTTCCAGGGAAGGAAAGAATATACTTGTGTGTGTTTTTTAATGCAGAATAATTCCTCCACAATGCTTTGAGACATTTGAATATTGGGAGATATCCAAATCTTTGCATATTTGTCACAGAGCATCCCCTTTACTGAACAGCAAAATGCAGAATTTCAAACTTCTGGAAGCATCAGCAAGACAGTATGATCCAGTTTCCATGTTAAATCAAACACCATGTCAGGAAAAATAAATTTGTTCTCTCCTTCTGTCTGTCTATGATGTTTTTAAATTGATGGCTCTTAATACCTAACTATTGTTCTTCTGCTGTAAGCTACATGTGGAATTGCAATCAACTCTCCACACTTCTGGGGATACAGTGCTTTTAATGTGTAATCTCCATAACACCCACCCCTCACGCGCACACACATCATTGTCTGTGGTAGGCAGAGCCCACACCACCCCTATCACTTACTTACAGAGGCACACATATTTGAAGGAAATGCAGGATTACATACTTTTCAAGACTAATCCAGGGTATTCATTTTGGTAATTACCATGTGCACATTAACAATGGCTTCTTGCTGCACATGAACAGTGGTCTTTGCTCTTTGTATGGACACTGTGCATGTTCCAAATGATGGCATGCATAGGCCGCAGCAGGTGCAGCCAGGGCATCGGAACTTTGCCTGTTTGCTTAATACAGTATATTTCCCCCCCCCCACCATTACTCAAACCATTTTTTGCAAATTAGGGTTGAATCTGGCCCACTATGCTAAAACAGATTTGTGGATGATCAAGTTGAAGCAAAGCCAAGGGTACAATGTGGAATTGTTGATACATAAATGGATGTAGTAGGTGTTTTATAGCAGATAAAAACATTCAGATGTCATTTGTGACAGACTGGATTCCCCAAAACCAATCAGGCCCCATGGGCCAGCTTCTCTAAGTTGGAATAGAGCTCATGTACCCACAGTGAAGCTAAGATATGGACATTAGCCTAAAGCTTCAATAGCAAAGATGTACAGAAAGACGTATCTCATGTGCAATTGTTGTTCTGTGCCTTAAAGTTGTTTTCAACTTATGGCTACTCTAAGGCAAACCTACCACAGGGTTTTCTTGGTAGGATTCGTTCAGAAAAGGCTTGGCTTTGCCTTCCTCTGTGGCTGAGAGACTGTGACTTGCCTAAGGTCACCCTGTGGGTTTCCATGGCTGAATGGGGATTCGAGCCCTGGTCTCCAGAGTCACAGTCCAGCACTCAAACCACTCCATCATACTGGCTAGTGTACAGGTACAGCCTACTTCCCACTCCCCACTTCTTGTATCTGATAGAGCAGAAGACTCCAAAGAGAAAAAGTAAAAGTCCTTCTATACTCCTACGCATCCCTCTCAACTAGACCAACCATTTTCACAAGGAAGCACAATAGATGCTTAGCTCATCCCCTTATATGATGAAATGCTCTGCTGAGATAAACAATGAGACCTAAGTTAAGCAAGTATAAAACAACCCCTTCCATACCACTGCACAGCTGTTTAGTATTTGTCTGCAACACACACACAAATTTTAAATTATTTAATTATTTAAATTTGTTTTTTTAATATATTTTTATTAATTTTATAATCATACATTATAATATCCAAACAATACTTATTTAGTATAACACATAAAATTACCACAAACATCACAATTTTCTATTAACTAATTCCAAAAGTTAACATAGATTCTTTACTATAATTCTTTTCATTAATATTACTTCCCCTACCCCCCCCCCCCACCTCAGTGCTCCCCTTCACCGGAGCCGTTATCCCTTACCTAATCTTTCCAGAATCTCATTTCTTCCCGTGGAGGTAACCTCCCATCTTTTGTCTGTAATACTTTTTTAACGAATACTTTCCAAATTTTATCAAAATCACTTTCTTTCCAACTTCCTCTTCTTACTTTAATTCTACATGTTAACTTATCATTTATTGCCATTTTCCAAACTTCTTTATACCACTCCTCCACTTCTACATTTATTTGCATTTTCCAATATCTTGCTATAATTACTCTTGCTGCCATTAATAAATTTGTTATTAAATCCTTTTCTGCTTGGTTCCCATTCTCTTCATTATAAATTGACATCAATGCTATACTCGGTTTCCTTTCTATATTTCTATTCAAAATATTCTCTATTTCTATAAAAAACATTTCCCATAATTATTTAAATTTGTATGCCACCTTTTTACCAAGATGGAACCCAACAAATTAAACGACTCTCTCTCACTCTCTCTCTCTCTCTCTCTCTCTCTCTGGCTTTTCTTCGAAAACGAAGATTCAGGAAGGACTCATCCCGCACTTTCTGCAAGCGCGCTGATGACTAAAAAGGCCAATGCGAGATAAACAAGTCTGGTTGCAGAAAGCACAGCAGAAGGTCTCCTTGGGTGATGTTTTTGGGTTGTGATCCTTTCTGCATTGTCATTTCTCTTCAAGACTTGTTCGGCGTGAGTTCTCAAATAAGGCTTCAGCATTGTGGATAGTGCGTCTCCATGCCCCCCGATGTGAGGCCAGGGCGGACCACTGTTGGTGATCAATTTGGCCGAGCCTGAGATGTTGTTTCAGGGAGTCTTTGTATCGCTTTTTTGGAGCGCCCCTCTTACGCTGACCCGTGGCGAGTTCACCGTAGAGTAGTATTTTTGGGAGGCAATGGTCCTCCATCCTAGAAACGTGCCCTGCCCAGCGCATCTGCGTTCTCAATATCATGGCCTCAATACTGGTGATCCCTGCTTGCTCAAGGACAGCAACATTCGTCACATAGTCAGACCAGTGTATATTTAGGATTGTGTGTATACAGATGAAAGCGTTCAAGGAGTCGTAAGTGGTGGCAATACGTGACCCATGTTTCAGACCCGTAAAGGAGACTAGACAGTACAATGGCTCCATACTCACTGATTTTTGTGCTTTGCCTAAGGTGTTTGTTACTCCAGACTCTTTTGTAAAGTCTTCCAAATGCACTGTATGTCTTTGCTAATCTGTGATCGATCTCTTTGTCAATCTTGGTATCTGAGGAGATGATGCTTCCCAGGTAAGTGAACTGCTGAATGGACTTGAGCACAGATTTGCCAACGGCAATGTGGGGATGGTGGTGTTCGTTCTGTGGTGCAGGCTGGTAAAGAACTTCTGTTAGATTAAAAATATAATATATACCATTAAAATATTATAAAATCTAATTAAAACATATAAATCTAAACCATACAAGAGAAAACAAGCCCTGCTGCTTATACGTTAAAAGCTTTCTTGAAAAGAAGGTATGGACTCCTGCATTTGCATATCAGACCCATCCAGATTTTCCCACATGACGTGGGTTTTCCCGGGTTTTTTGAAATGTTTTCAAAGAGTTTACCCCAGCTTCCCCCCAGACATCATCAGGACTGCTTGCAAAAAGAAAGCAGGGATGGGGCCAGCCTAGCCTCCCTTGGAAGGGCATTCCAAAGGGTGGGAGCAGCCACTGAGAAGGCTCTCTCTCAAGTCCTCACCAAGTGAGCTTGTGATGGAGGTGGGACCAAGAGAAAGCCCCCTCCTGATGACCTTAGGGCTCTGTCAAGATCGTATCTGGTATTCTAGAAACCATTTGCTCAGTGGAAAACACCGCATCCACTACACTATTCCTACTGGTGTCCCTACTGATGCTGACGACAATGTGCTTTCATCTATCCCTCTGAGGAAGGAGATGAAGGGCTCATCTACACTGGCCAGAATATTCCACCTTCCTACCAAAGTATTCTGGCCCTGGAGCTGGCCAGTTCCCCCCCCCTACCATTACTATGACAAAACGGGCAAAGTCCACACGCACATACTAGCCTGTATTGGTGGGTGCCTTGCCGCTGTCGCGCATCACACTCTCTGGCGCCAGGGAGGAGGCCCTTAGCATGTGATCAAGGCTGGTCACATGCAGGAGGCCTCCTTCCCAGCTTCAGAGCAACACCAGCAGCAGCGACCAGCCATACAGGTTGGTATGCAGGTATGGACTCCTGCATTCCGTTGCCAGACCCATCCAGGTTTTCCCACATGATGTGGCTTTTCCCAGGTTTTCTGAAACATTTTCAAAGGGTTTACCCTGGCTTCCCCTAGACATTGTCAGGCCTGTCCAGAAACGAATTTGGGCAAAAGCCCTGAACCGTTTGGACAGCAGGGCTAAAAAAGTTGTACGTTCCAAAAAACTGGAGGCCTGTCTACACAAAGGGGAAAAAACTGGACTGTTCCACAGGAATAGCAAGTCGCAGCAGCTGCAACCTGTCTTAATGGTTTTACAGTCCCCATAAACTTTGCATGCCTGTGGTGGCTGCAAGTGGATTACTCACATTTTTAAAATCTGCCACTGCCAATTTTTTTTTTAAAAAAAAATCTATGGTGCGTACAAGTGATATTCCACCTTTCCAAAAGTAGAGAGAGAGAAAGACAGCACAAATCCCTGTTTTATTTCCTTAGTGATCACTGGCTAAGGTGAAAATCCAACCTGGCGGCAGTGGGCACCTGCCTTGTAACCCAGCCCCGCCCCCTGCACTCATCCAGCCAATCAGGTTTGCCCTTTGTCTTTTATGGGGAAGCGAGTGGAATCGCTTGTCTTAACAAGAGAAAATGTGCATATCACTGGAGCTTTTTTAAAAAGTCTGAGAAAGCTGCGAACGCTTTTCTAGCACAGTTTTCCCTCTTTCTGTATCCCCTCCTTCACAACATGAAAGACCATGCGGGATCCCATTAAGACAGTTCGTTTTCTGAGCAATTTCTGTGAGGGGGTATTTCCACCATACAGACAAGCAACCCCTGGGTTTGCATTCTGGTTCTGCATTCGGGGGGGGGAGTAGAGGAGGGCATAGGAATACCGCAGGAATCTAGCTGAAAGCAGGGAAACCGTACTTCTAACGCCAGAAATGGGCTCTTCCCAACTTCGTTCGTCAACTCCACAACCCTCTCCCCTCCCAGCAACGTTGCTGTCTTTTTATAGGGGAGAGAGCGCTGGTGCAGCGCGGAGGACAAGTGCAGAAGCGAAGAGCTGGAACTCTCCTTCTGAGCCCTAAGCTCACCGGGTGGCCTTTATCAGATTCATTATCCCCTTCCGGCGTGGCAATAAAAACACTGACTTTCCTGCTTTGCAGCACTGGTGTAAACATTGTGAAAGTGTGGAGCGTGCAACACTCTAAGCCAGCCTTTCTCCACCTTTTAACCCTGGTGGAACCCTTGAAACAATTTCCAGGTCTCAGGGAACCTCTGCCTAAAAGTTATTATATCTACAGCTAAAAAAAAAAGTTTATTTTTTCCACTCTCGATATGTTGCGGTTGCGGAACTCCTAGCAACCTCTTGGGGAACCCTAGGGGTCCAGGCGACTCTGGTTGAGGAACCCTGCCCTAAGCGTTCCGGGCGAGAGTGTTTAGAGAAGAGCGCTTCGTCTTCTAACTGGAGGCGACGACCCTCTTGGGCTGGCCTTCCCCTCAAGCGCCCCCATTCCTATTGAAGCCTCCGTCCCTCCCGCCGCCCCATAGCGGGGCGGGCTACACCCGACTCTGGCGAAGGGAAGCTGTCGAGGCGCGCCCCTTCCTCCAGCTCTATAGCCGGGGAAGAAAGCGCCCAAAGGTAGTGGCAGGGACCAGAGGACATTGGCATCCTGTGGGCTGTCGAGTCCTCTGGGCAGCGCTCCCCACACACACAAAAGCCACCCTCACTCGCCTTCCAAGCTTGGGCCGGGCTGATAAAAGGAGAGGGGGGGGGAAAGAACAATGGATTCAAGAAGGATGCCTTTTATTGATCACCTCAATAACACATCATGGCAACGCTTACAACCCCCAAGCGGACACCGAGACCTTGGGAAAGACGCTTTCCCCTCAGAGCTCTTCCTTCACCCAGGAAGGCAGGGCCGGTTTAAGGGTCCTGCAGCACCTGCAGCCGGGGGGGGGGCGTCATTGCGGGGGGAGGGCGTAGTAACCCTCCTCCGGCAAAAACATTATTAGTAATAATCTGAATATCCTGTACTGTGAATAGCTTAGGTTAGGGTAGGTTCTGGGATAAACATATGGACCCCCCAAAATAAAATGTTGCAGGGGCCCCCAAAATTCCTTAAACCGGTCCTGCAGGAAAGAAGTTCTGGGGGTCCAAGAAACATATATATAAAGAGGTTGGTTTCAGTCCAGTGTATTTTTCTTACGGCCCACAGTTGCTGTTTGCACAATGTTTAGATACTTGAGTTGGCTGTTTAATCTCCTTTATGACAAAAAATTGAATAAAAAAGCAAAAAGCTGCGGCCGCTTCCTGCTCCTGCTCCCAAGGCGAAGCTTTCTGTCACAAGCCAGCCGCGGTCTGTCTGTCTGTCGGTCGGGGTGTTGCCTTCTTCCTCTCCGGCTCCGCCCGCCGCCGCCGGCCCCTCTCAGCGCTCCCCTTCCCCAGCGCGCCTCCGCCGCGCCCCCGCCGCGCCTTTGCCTCCTCCTTCGCCGCACTTGGCGGCCGTGCCCCAGCCTCCGCCCCGTCGTCGCCACACCCAGCTCGGAGCCTCCTCCGCCACCGCCGCGGGGCTTCCTTTCCCCTCCTGGCTCCACCTCTCGGGCGGGCAGGGCGGCCAATCCGGACCTAGCCGGTAAACGGCGTCGGCGCTCCGGCCAGCTGCCACACACCGCTCCCGGGCTGCTCCCCCGTCGCTCGCTCGCTCGCTCCCCTCGACGGGTCGCCCCCTTCCTCCACCTCCTCGCCGGACAGCCGTAAGTGCCCCCACTTTCTCCGCCTCCCCTTGTCTCCTTCCCCTCCTCAGCCCCTTCCCGGACAACTCCCCACGCGAGGGGGCCCGGGCGGTTTCTTCTCGAGTGGGGAGAGCTCGGCACCGTCCGGAAGGGAGCCTTGCAGGGAGGGCTGAGGAGGGGAGGCGGCAGGCGTTGGCAGGTGCTGGAGGAGGGCGGAGTGCCCAGGAGGTCGTGGAGACCGCGTGTGCGCAAAGCCTCCCTCCCCACGTGAGCGCCTTCCTCCCCCTCGGCTTCTCCCTGCCTCTGAAGGAGGGGAGCCCCCCCCCAAGTGTCGTGTGGACCCGCAGCTCCTCGGGCCAGGAGGGGGCATTTCAGGAGGACGTCTTGGCAGGACCGGCTTAAGGAATGTTGGGGCCCCCTGCAATGCTTTATTTTGGGGTCCCATATGTTTCTCTCAGGTCAATGTAACCTAACTCAACCTAAGCTATTCACAGTATAGGATATTCAGATTATTACTAATAATGTTTTTGCAGCAGGAGGGTTAGGATGCCCCCCCGCGGATACTGATGCCGCGGGTGCCTTAAACCGGCCCTGTATCTTGGCAGGAGGAGGGAGAGGCGCGGAGGAGAGCCGCGGGCGGGCGGGCGCAGGCGGTGGGGCTGCTCCCTGGGAGGAAGGAGCCCCTCTCTCCGGTTGACTCACTGGCATTGGCTTCCTTCCCATCTTCTCCCCCCCCCCCACACACACACCTCCTTTCAGGCTGATCTGTGGACTGCACACTCTCCACTCAGCCACACCATGCCTTGAATAAGAAATAATCGCCAAGAAGGAAGTTTTACTGAGGTTGGAATAGCAGCATGCAAAAGGATCTTGTAGCACCTTTGGGCTTGGAACAGGAGAAGGGCTGTGTTTCATCTAGGCATCAGCCAGTTGCAATGTGACATTCCCAGCAAGGGCTTTACTTTGTTGACCAGTTTAAATCAGTTGATGTCTGCAGTGGTAAACTAGCAACCCCCTCCCCCCTTTTAAGAATGAAGCAGAGATAGAGAGGTCCTTGGTTGTTGCCCAAACTGCAGAGTCTTGTTTGCCCTCTCTTTGCCCCTCTCCAACTATATGGGACAGAAACTTTTTATACACTAGAGGTGGGGGAGCTGTGGCCCCCTCCCCCTAGGTGCTGTTGGGTTGTAACTTCAATCAGCCTCAACCAATATTGTCCAACAGTACTGGGAGGGCCACAATTTGTGTTTCTGCTCTATACAGATAAGCCCTATTGAATGCGGAGATTCACCTCTGAGTAAACATGAATAGAGTTGCATTGTGAAAAGGTGGATTGCCCTTCCAGGTCCACTCTGAAGTTAGCTGACATTTTGTCTTTGAGTAAAATCACTGTTTATGTGTACATGCCTTCAAGTCGCCTGTCAACTTATGGTGACCTCATGAATTTCATAGAATTTTTTTAGGCAAGGAATTTAGAGGTGATTTTGCCAGTGGCTTCCTCTGGTATTCTTTGGTGGTCTCCCATCCAAGTATTAGCTAGGGCTGACCCTTCTTAGCTTCCAAAATCAGACAGGATCTGGTGCCTTTAGCGACTTTTTATAAACTACAGACCATAGAAGTAGACAGGGATCAGTTGAATCAATACATATATCTTTTAACACCACCCAGGACTGTGGATGATACTAATGTGATATTTAACTTTTGTCTGACTTCGTGTGTTGTATGCCATTCCAAATCCCTATATTTAAAATCTTCCATGGTTGTCTCCTCCTCCAGATATAATATAAGCAGATATAATATAAACAAAACTCACCTCACATTTAAGTGAAATTATACCATTTAATATTATATACTATATACTATTATATGCTATATATTATATAAAGTTGTTAACATAGTATGGAGAGCAGAGTCATGGACTAGGATGTAGAGACGTAGGTTTAAGCTCAGTCATGAAGCTCATTCAGTGACCTTGGGCCATTCAGTCTAATATACCTCACAAGGCTGTAGTGAAGATAAAATAAGGAGGTGAGAGCAGAATAATGCCTGCCACTTTATTTGGAGGAAACATGGTATAAATGTAATAAAATAAATCGGGACAAATACAGTTTTGTTTAAATTTAATAGATTTTAAATCATACATCTAATAAAATTAAAGAAATCCTTTGCTCAAGTGACAGCTTAGTACCCAGAATATGCAAATATTTCATTTCTCAAATACAGTTCTTCCATGCTTATACTTTCCCACTATGTTTCTTACTAAGGGCAAGTTTATATCTAATACAAACAGTGAAAAAATGAATAGATTATGTATTTTCTGAAACAGTTTTGACTTAAGATCACCTGGGACCACTGAAAGTTTGGGGATGTATGATGAGAAAGGGCATGTACTATGAAATCTCTGGGCAGTGTGTGCAGGTAAACCTATCTTTAGAACCTGTTTCTGCAGACATTCTGGGATTTGCAGGTATGCGGATTACCAAAAAGATCCTGAGCTTTGCAGCAACTTGTAGATTGGGGTGGGAATTGACATTCGCTATTGAGGCCATGATCAGATCACAATATGCAAAATCTGGGACCAGGAAGTTTTCATTTTGGTATATAGAAGTGTGGGGATCACATTGCCATCGGCAAATTTGTGCTTAAGTCCGTTCAGCAGTTCACCTACCTGGGAAGCATCATCTCCTCAGATGACAAAGAGATCAATCACAAATTAGCAAAGGCATATAGCGCATTTGGAAGACTTTCCAAAGGAGTCTGGAGTAATAAGCATAAAAATCAGTTTGTATAGAGCTTTTGTACTGTCTATTATCCTTTATGGGTCTGAAACATGGCTCACCTATCACCACCACTTACGACTCCTCGAACGCTTTCATCAGCGCTGTATACACACAATCCTAAATGTATACTGGACTGACTATGTGACGAATGTTGCTGTCCTTGAGTAAGCAGGGATCACCAGCATTGAGGCCATGATATTGAGAACACAGCTGCGCTGGGCAGAGCACGTTTCTAGGATGGAGGACCATCGCCTCCCAAAAATAGTACTCTATGGTGAACTCGCCATGGGTCAGCATAAGAGGGGCACTCCAAATAAACGATACAAGGACTCCCTGAAACAACATCTCAGGCTTGGCCAAATTGATCACCGACAATTGTCTGCCTTGGCCTCACATCAGGAGGCATGGAGACGCACTATCCACAGTGCTGCAGCCTTATTTGAGAACTCACGCCAAACAAGTCTTGAAGAGAAACGACAACGCAGAAAGAATCACAACCTGGAAACATCACCCAAGGAGACCTTCCGCTGTGCTTTCTGCAACCGGACATGTTTATCTCAGATTGGTGTTTTTAGTCATCAGCGCGCTTGCAGAAAGTGCAGGATGAGTCCTTCCTGAATCTTCGTTTGCGAAGAAAAGCCAGAGAGAGATATAGAAGTGTGAATTTCCCATAATGAAGTGTGGTTGATTAAGTTGACTGTTGTTAACAGAAACTTCCTGTATGGCAGGGGGTTGGACTGGATGGTCCATGGGTCTCTTCCAACTCTATGATTTTATAAGAACATGGTGAAGGCCCATGTAAATCTTAATTGAAACTTTGTACTACACCATCTCCTGGTCACAACTGTCAGCATTGGGAGTGAATTGCTTTAAACCATGTGGTAGTTCCAGTATAACTGGAACAGCTGGATGAGACAGTTCATTGAGCAGAATTATTTTTATATACAGTAGGTAAAGTAAAAAACAATTATTGTAGTGCTGTATAATGCTGAGAAGTAGAAGGAGTTGTGAAGACATTTTGTGCTTTCCTCTTCTGGGAAATCGAGATGTTCAGTTCTGTACAGTCTAAATGTTTGCAAAGAATTTGCCTGCAAGCCTGCCTTGGGAGAATTTCACCTGTCTGGACGGGCATGTCACATTAAGCACAAGTAAAATTGGCACTTCCTGCCCATTCCTATGCATGTTTCTTTTCTTTCTTTTTTTAAAACCATCTTTGCCTGATGAAGAAATAGGTACTTTTAAAGGTTGCACCGACTGTGGTGACTTTGAGGTTAGCCTAAATAAAGGTAATGCCACAGTATGAACTTTGGAATTTGTCTTATGATCAACATGGGTTCCCCCTGCATTTTGTGTCAAGCATGATGTAATATTTTAAAGAGATACGTTGCCATGTGTCTTCCCCATATTGGCACATCCTGTTAAATATTTTGACACATAAATGTTTTCAGGAGTGAGCTGATTTAACAGTTTTCAGGGGAATTTGTATTTGGTATGTGGGTGCAAACTTTCCAGAATTTTGTTTCTGGTTATATAAAGCTTGGGAGGGAGATCAACCTACCAATCCATAGCCATAGGAGAAGAGCAATAGTGTCAAATGCAGCATAGTCTAATAGAATAGCAATTCTTGAACACTGTTATTTATTGGTATCGGAGGGTATATGTGGGGGTCAAAACCATATGAAAAGTAATTTTGCTTATATTGGTTGATAGATTGAAGGGATTGGTATTGAATTTATTCACTTGAAGATTAATCTTCAGGTTGGTAGTCTTCCCTTTTAAATATATGGTATTTTCAAGATCAGCTCTGTTGACATTCAGATCATTCATGTTATATCAATTTATTCATTTCTTTCTGTAGAAGTACATTTGGAGTGTTGTACCAAAGTATATATATAGTCTGTAAAATATATAGTCTGTAAAAACAATGCAGTCAGCAGTCTTCTTGGGGAGAAGTTCCAGCAAATGGCCTGATAACTGGGGTTGTTTTGATGTGGATGCCACATCGGTACTACTACTTTCCTTGGGCCTCTTGGGTACCATCCATGAGGAACCCTGTCCAGGAGGGAGGAGCTGATATCTCCCCCCCTCCTCCAAGCATCAGCCCTGGAAAAACTGAGTTAATACTGGTATTAGAGGAGCTGCCATGAGGGTACTTACCCCTTATGCTTTTCCTAAAGGATTGTTGCAAATGTGGGGAAAGATAGCTGTAAGCTTATTGGGTTCCCCTGTCCACTGCTGGGCTTTCCATAGTAAAAACATTGAAGGGCTTGCAGTACCTTCATTAGTTATGCTAAAAACTATTTTAACAATTTTTTTCTGTACTTTTTAGAAACAACCACAGCAGCTCAAGTTATTTCCATTTTTGTACAGGGAAGAAAACATTAGGATTTACACATCAGCTTTGTATTTTTATGAACCCGAGGACCAGATTTGCCACTGGCCTGGCCTGTGAGTGAAGCACTGAACTTTCATTCTCCTTTGAATTTCCTTCTGTGCCTTTTGAATGGGTAGTGCTCATTCAAAGTTCTCCAGCATGGTTTTTTCCCTGTTTTATTAAGAACTGGGACGCTGAAGCGGATTCTGTAGTCTCGAGTGTGAAAGACAAATTGAGCTTTTGTAGCTGAGTGGTGTGTTGTGCTCAGCGTAACCTTTTGCCTACTTTTCCAAGTCAGTCATGTGATCTTTCCCTTGCCACAGAGGAAGGGCGGGGTTTCAAGAACTACTCTTTGCCAAAGTGCCTTTCAGATGACATATCGCATGACTCCATAAAACTCAATCACAAGATCCTAATAATATTGAGGATAAGCGGGGAGGGCAGGAGAAACAAAAAGAAAGGCACAAGAAGCAACTGTTTCTGGAACTCATTGTAGGTCAAGCATGTTTTCTTGGCATTGTGCAAACGGAAATAGTGAGAACAGGCTTCCTGCCTGAAGTGTCGTGTCTGGAAGATAGTCAATTGTACAAAGCAAAAGTGGCAGTGCAGGCTGTACATCTGTAAGCATTGCCAGCCCACAGCTTTGTGGAAATATATCATGGGTGGTTTTTTCTCCTGAAGTAAACATTTTATATAGGTGGGATAGGTATTCTCATATTTGGCTCTAAGTTTCAGATCCAGATGTGTGTTTTAGATATGTCTTTGTTATATATTCCCTCCCTCCTTTGAACAAATTAATCAGCGTACCTGACATCCATGGTTATAGAACTCTCATTCTTTTGCTGTTTTTGTCTTCATAGGTATGGCATAGTAATCCTATTGAATACCTGGGGAATATAAGGGTGCATCCACACTACAAAAATATTCCAGTTTGAAACTGGATTATTTGCCATGGACTCCTGGGATTTGCAGTTTGGTGAGGCACCAGCACTCTGGCAGAGAAGGCCAAAGACCTTGCAAAACTACAAACTCCAGGATTCAAAAAGAAGGAGCTATGGCAAATAATCCAGTTTCAAACTGGATTATTTATACAGTGTAGATTAGGCCGAAATCTGCCTTTTACAAAGTGGTGCTGATTAAATTGTGGAGATAACCTGCATTTTTTTTTCAGGTGTTGTGAAATTATGTAAAGTAACCAAGGGGCCGTTTACACGGCAAAATAAATCCTCAAAGAATTCACAAAGAGTCCTAATAGTTCCCACATCTTTCGGATCAAAGTCGCCATATTCAGAAGGAGGGGGGCAAAAAACCCATAAGTCACGCAGTATCAGCTTTCACTATTTTCCCAGTCTTTTTTGAAAAGTAGCGCAAGTTAGCGCACTATCGACTGTGAACGACCATTTCGCTTATGGCAGTGGAAACACTCAGCAGTCTTTTCGAAATTGCCACAGCAGAACTTAATCCTGATTGGTTCAATTGACCAAGGAGGGAGGGGGTTTGACTTGCAAGAGATGAGTCTGAAATAAAAAGATTGAGCTAGCCGGCTTGCTTTCTAACTACTGTTCCTCCCTCGCTCTCTCTATCTGTGTGTGCGTGTTGGGGGGGGAGAGAGATAGTGATCTGGTTCAACCAGCTGATCGATCAATCGTTCTTTTTTGTGTGTGTGTGTGTGCGCGCGCGTATGCACGTGCGTGCTCTGGCAGGGATCTCGGCTGCTTTCTTTCCCTTCCCTCCAGCTGCTTCTTTTCTGTATGTGTGCACGCTGTCAGGGATCCTCCTCGCACGAGAGGGAGAGCGACAGGCTTCAGCTGCATTCCAGAGAACAAGGAATCTCAGCAGATCGTTCTTTTGTGTGTGATTGTGCTTTCCTTCCCTCTATCATTATTTACAGTCTATTTTCCCCTTGCCCTGGCCCCCGCCTTGCTTCCTCCCCGCCTCCTGCCTGGTATTCATAATCTTGAGGCCATGCCGTGTAAACTATGAAAACCGAAACTCACCCCATCTTCCACATTAGCAAAAATTCATGTGAATTGGACATTGCTGACAGTAATCTGGAATTTCCCGCACTTTATCCTCCCGTGTAACCAGCCCCCAAGAGAAGTGACCATCAAAGTAGTCTGGCATTGCGTCTTGTCTCCAAACTATAATCCCTTCTGTGTGTTTCTTTGCATATCTCAGCAATAAGAAGTATCTGCAGCAGTCTCATAAGAACTACAGTGGGCCCTTTGGATCCACAGTATTTTGGTTCCTGGACCCCACATAGATACCAAAAACTGGATGATCGCTCTCCATATTATTAAATGGCAGCAATTTGAACATGCATGCTTCAGCATGTCTGCGTTCACATTGCTGCCCTTTAATAATATGGTGCGTGATGATCCGCAGTTAGTTGAATTCATGGATCTGGAGGTCCCACTGTATGTGAATCTACTTAATTCAGTGGAGTCCAAAGTTCCCCCTTTACATTCCTGAGTTGAATATTTATAAGTGATGTATTTATAACTGAATCTGAGGAAATAGTCTGTTTTCAAATGTAATTTAGGTTGTAATGTCTAAACTGTATTTTTTTTTAAAAAAAAAAAAGCCTTACTTTTTCAGCATGCCATGTTTGCTGAGGTAGTAGCCTGTTCTTGTTACATGTTGGGAAAGAGAAAAGCCACTGTCTTATTAGGAAAATTACTAATCCTTTCTGTAAGTAACTTAAACTAACAAGTGCATATACTGATCTGTAACCAGTTCAGACTTTAATAAATTGTTAGCTGCCTTTGCACAAAAGTTAAAAAGTAATTACGTTATAAAAAAAGAAATTAAAACCAGTTATAACAAAAACTGGTTCTATGATTCAATTATTCTAATAGGTCCCAGGTCATACACTCTCCACTCGCAACTGTGTGTTTTTCTGTTACATACATAGCTTGTGCCATGGGTTAGCAGCTACAGTGAAATGGTAGTCTATAAACTGGTGTTTGCTGTTTCATAAGGATGCATAGTAAATGGGCAATGTCTAGAATAATCCTTTATGAATAGTATTCTTTAGGAGCTTCTCATGTAGATTTATAATTGCCCACATTGGGAAATATTTCTAATCAAGACAAGATGTTGCAATAAAGGATAGTAGAAACACTTATTAGCTGAACAGAATTGAGAAAATCCCAAGTGAGAAATCTCCCCTTATTTTAGGGAAGGCCTGGACCAGAATCTTAGTCACTTTCTCTGTTTCAGTGGATAACAGCAAGGGGGTAGAAGAGTTGCAGGGGGTAGGCTGTTCCTTTTGGATTGTCCTGCAATTTAGAGGCTAATGAGGTGCTTCTGTTCTTGTAGGTGTTGGTAATGAGAGCTGTTAGTGGTGTAGACTCATCAGTAATTAATCTCACTTTCAAAGAGACTTGTAAATTAACCCTGTAATGGCTAGTGGTGAATCTAGGTTTGAGCAAGGCTAGATAGGCTTTCATCATCGTAACATGTAAGAAACTTAAAACAGGTTGCTTTAATGGATGTATAGAGAGTTGCTTGCTCTTGGACTACTAATGGAAAAGCACAAATGAAATTGTACAATAGCCAGCACCAGGTCTTTGGCTGACTTGTATTCATTTGAGGTTTTTCCTCCTCACCCAGAGTTTCTGTTTGTCCACTGTGTGAGAGAGACTAAACAGTACAGGGGCTAAAGTCTGTACCAAAGAATATGCTGTACCTGAGCATCAAAAAACATTGTAAATAAAATTTGAAAAATAACAATGTTCTGGTGCCTGCATTTTACAAGATCCGCTCTGTAGTTTCCACATGGTCTTTGCTTTATTTGAATATATTATGGATCTCTTGCTTTCATTTGAGCCCACTTGGCTCCAAATTTGACAAACGCTATGGGAGTTACTTGTTTCAGACACTTACCTAAATATGTAAGTAATATGCCAGAGGACAGGATCA
This sequence comes from Gambelia wislizenii, assembly GCA_030847615.1. Taxonomy (NCBI): domain Eukaryota; kingdom Metazoa; phylum Chordata; class Lepidosauria; order Squamata; family Crotaphytidae; genus Gambelia; species Gambelia wislizenii. The sequence continues at coordinate 346,929,661 of JAUMIR010000001.1, forward strand.
GAATCCACAATGACCTTAACAGATTAAAAAGCTGGGCCAAAACTAACAAAATGAATTTCAACAGGGAGAAATGTAGGATACTACACTTGGCCAGTAAAAACGAAAAACACAGATATAGGATGAGTGACACCTGGCTTGACGGCAGTACATGTGAAAGGGATCTAGGCATCTTAGTGGAGCACAAGCTGAACATGAATCAGCAGTGTGATGCAGCAGCTAAAAAAGCCAATGCAATTCTAGAATGCATTAATAGGAGTATAGTTTCTAGATCAAGGAAAGTAATACTGCCACTCTGTTCTGCTTTGATCAGACCTCACCTGGAATACTGTGTCCAGTTCTGAGCACCACAATTCAGGAAGGATATGGACGAGTTGGAACGTGTCCAGAGGAAGGTGACCAGGATGATGGGAGACCTGGAAGCCATGCCCTGTGAGGAGTGGCTTAGGGAGCTGGGCATGTTTAGTCTGGAGAAGAGAAGGCTGAGAGATAACATGATAGCCATGTTTAAATATTTGAAGGGATGTCATACTGGGGATGGAGCAAGCTTGTTTTCTGCTGCTCCAGAGACTAGGACACAGAGCAATGGACTCAAACTACAGGAAAAGAGATTCCACCTAAATATTAGGAAGACTTCCTGATGGTAAGAGCTGTTCGGCAGTGGAATGCACTGTCTTGGAGTGTGGTGGGGGTCTCCTTTTTTGGAGGTTTTTAAACAGAGGCTGGATGGCCATCTGTTGGGGATGATTTGATTTTGTATTCCTGTATGGCAGAGGGTTGGACTAGATGGCCCTTGTGGTCTCTTCCAACTCTATGATTCTATGTACAGCAGATCCACAGAGAGAAGGTAGTTCCTGGTTGATACAATGAAATGACAAAATAATGAGTTTCATCCATAGCGTAATAATGGAAGTTCATGGTTTCCTAGATTTCAGGCTCTGAGATTTTATGGCTCCTATGCTGAAGGTGAACAATTAACTTCAGAAGTATATGGTTTATTCAGTATAGTTTATTGATTGGGGCATGCTGGGTTAAAGGATAACCTTTGGACCTTGATAGGAGAAATGGCCTCAAAAGTATTTGTGTGTATTAACAGAGATTAGATTTTTTCTTTCTTTGGGGGAATCATTCTTTTCTGTTTATTATTGCTGCTTTTTGTTTTTGTTTTACATGTTGTGTTTTGTTACATTGGAGTAAAAATAATTGACTGACCCCGCTGTTTTGAGCCAAACAAATTAAATATTTAAATAAAATTCCCTGAATTTACTCAACTAGTACAGTACAGATTGAATTGATCCCTATTTTGAAATAATGGGATACAGTAATTGCATCTTTTCGTCCTGAAAGCACATTGGCTGCATTTAGAGCTAATAGTAAGCCAGGGAGTAATGGAAACCCTGGCTTACTGAGTACCAGCAGTGGGCTATTGCATGCTGCCCTATCAGTCAGTCCCCTTTGTAGCTAGAATGACTAAATAAAATAGAGTGAAGCTCCGTGTATTGTGTTGTCCAAAGGTAGCAGCATCTGCTGCTCTGGCTTGTTAACTCCACATCAAGCAGGGCAGGGGGGGGGGCAAGGGAGAGTCTACATTCAGATATGACATAATAAACAAACTACGGAGTAAACATTCTGTGGTTTGTTTAGTCACTCTGTTGCAAGCATGCACCAGTATATTGCTTGTACTCTATCCGATGGTCTTCCTGTAGTTATCTGGCTTAATATGAGATCTGAACTTAGCCATGTGTTGTTGTTTTTATCATATACAGTATTGCTTTGACTTGCGTTGGTGTTGGTGTGCCTTCAAGTCATTTCCGACTTATGGCAACCCTAAGGCAAGACATTTCTTGGCAAGATTTGTTCAGAGGTGCTTTGCCATGACTACTGGGGAAGTTATTTTAAAAGATAGGGTGAGTTACTGACAAGAGAGAGAGAATAAATCTATGTAGATATTGCTAAATGACAATATCCTCTCAAGCTTTTTTTTTTAAAGTAGCTGACTCTTTAGTATTTGTGTGCAAGGTCTGTATACAAATCCATTGCCAAGTGGTGTGCCAGCGACTGAGATAAACATTTCCTCCTCTTTTCGTTTCAGCAATTTCACGTGGCTACTGCGGTCTTTGCAGTAGAGTAGGGAATCTGCATTTCTAAATTGAGACGCATGCTCTGTAACTCTATGCCCTTTTACCTACTTTTCTGGACAAACACGTGACTGCTTCAGAAACGTGGAGGCAGGGAAGGACTCTGCAGCCAGCTAATAAAACCTCCTTAGGAAGCAAGAGAATGATCTTTAAATGTTAGGAGTTGTGATTCTTCTTCTTTCAATTAGAAGCAGCTGTCTGCTTCTAATATTGAATCACATTTCCTTAGGTTGCTAAACTCAAGTTGCGATTTTATTTTATTTTGCATTTTTTAAAGAGAAGCATCTTAAGAAATAAATAATATTAGTATCATTGTTAGGGCCTGCCTTATCTTTAAGTCTGCAATGTTGTGGGCAGATGTTTCTCAGCTACTTCATAGTTGCATTTGACAGTCTTTTATTTTTGTCTGTGAGTGTGGATGAATGTATTGGGAAGCTGGTGATATGTATGTGTATTCATGCAGTTGCAGGGGAGAATAACTCCGTTTTTAACAGTGGATGGGAGAAAGACAGACACTTTCAATACAGCGGGGGGTGGGTGGGCGGAACCTAAGGAAAATCTACTTTCAATACTGGTGCCTAGTTTCTTAATTAACTTTATTGTTGTGTGCCTTCAAGTCATTTCTGACCTATGGCAACCCAATTACAGGTCAACTGCCATATCCACAGATTCAGTATCCACAGTTTCACATCCAAAAATATGTATTCTGTCTAGGCATTTCTAGGTCCTCCAACATGATTCTGTGGTCAACGTCCAGTATTCATCTCATTGAAAATAGTTGTCCCTCCATATCCACAGATTTGGTATCCATGGATTTAAGTATTCACAGCTTGAAAATATTCTTAAAAAATAATAATCCAAAAAGCAAACCTTGATTTTGCCATCTTATATAAGGAACACCATTTTACTATGCCATTGCATGTAATGGGACTTAAGTATTCATGGATTTTGGTATCCACGGGGGGTCCTGTAACTAAACCCCAGCGAATATGAAGGGACAACTGTAATAGGGTTCCCTATTATCCACAGTTTCAGGTGTCTACGGAGGATCTTGGAACATATCCCCTGCAGATGCAGGGGTTGGCCTATATGCCATTTTCTTGGCAAGATTTTTTCAGAAGGGAGTTTGCCTTTGCTTTCCTCTGAGGCTGAGAGAGTGTGACTTGCCCAAGGTCACCCAGTGGTTTTCCATGACTAAGTGGAGATTTAAACCCTGGTCTCCAGAGTCATAGTCCTATGTTCAAACCACTGGCTGTCTCTTAATTAACTATATAATTATAATTCTCTTTTTCATACAGGAATCCTTGAACCTTTTCTTTCTACTTTCTTTTAAAAAAATATTCCTTCAAAATTAACAGTATACAATTGGGGCCCCATATCCATGGGGGGTTGGTTCCCAATCTTACCATGGATACCGTAAACTGCAGTGAACCCTATTAAAATACAGTAAAGGATTTCCATTAAAAACATACCATAGATTTGCATTGGAGGACTTAGAAGATGCCTAGAGAGGATGCCCCTGTAGGCATTTCCCAGCATGACTCTATGGTATGTGCCCCCCATTTTGTGCCCGGCAGATAGCTGAAACCATGGATATTGGTTCTGCAGACACAGAGTTCTGCCTTTAATGATAACAATATGTCAAATACAGTCATATTATCAAATCAGATCACCTATAAATAATATACAGTGGGCCCTTGGTATCCACTGGTGTTTGGTTCCAGGACCCCCCATGGATACCAAAATCCGTGGATGCACACATCCCATTATATGCAGTAACATAGTAAAATGGTGTCCCTTATATGAAATGGCAAAATCAAGGTTTGCTTCTTGGAATTTACATTTTTTGGAATATTGTCAAGCTGTAGATGATGGAATCTCTGGATGCCAAATCCGTGGATACAGAGGGCCGACAGTATACAGTATCTTTGTATCTATGCATCCATCTACCCATATTTAATGTCTATTATTAGTTGCCCTGTTTATAATAAATTAATATCTACTGTGCTAAAAATCCAGTTGTTTAGTTGGAGGTCCATTCTTAGCATTCAGTTCTTGAGAATATATTAAAAATTCCTAAATATAGGAATCCCTAAATCTTTTTACATATTTTACTACTGCAAAAAAGTGACAAAAGAGAATCAAAATCAGTCACTGAGACTGCAGGAAGCAGTTTTGTAACAGATCAGACTATTTGTCCACTCAGTCCAATATTGTTCACTCTGAACAACAGCAGCTGTTCAAAACTCAGGCAGAATGTTTTTCATTTTTAGTTGGAGGTCCCATGAGGGAAACTAGGAGGTCTGCCTGCATGCAAAGCCATGTGTTCTACCATCAAGATTTATGGTCTCTCCTGTAGTAGGAAGAGAGAGAAACAATTGTAGTCATCCCCAAAACTCTACCAGTATTTCACAGTGCTAATGTAAAGTTGGAAGAATGCCTTAGACCTGTTAAGAACCTGCTGTTGAACTGGAGACTTCTGTTTAAACTTGAATAATGCTTGACTATTGAAAAGTACTGTATATTGAAATCTTCTGTTCTCTGAAAGACAAGGCAAGCTGTCCTCCAACTCTCTCTTCATCTTAATTTTTATTTCTAGATAGCAAAACCTATCTGAAATGGAGGGCAGCTGGTTTTATTTATTTATTTTACCATTATTTTTATTGTGAGATAAATGTCTGAACATTTAACATTTCATACACTCATAAAGATAAGCAAAAGATCAAAACAATAAGTAATAAAATAGTAAATCATAGAGCAACAATGTATCTATTCATACAAAACCTGAATTACAATCGCCAAATATTATACAGTTGTCCCTCCATATCCACGGATTTGGTATTCATGGATTTAAGTATTCACGGCTTCAAAATATTCTTTAAAAAATGATAATCCAAAAAGCAAACCTCGATTTTGCCATCTTATATATGGGACACCATTTTGCCATGCCATTGCACATAATGGGACTTGAGCATTCATGGATTTTGGTATTCATGGGGGGGGGGGTCCTGGAACCAAACCCCAGCGAATATGTAGGGACAACTGTATATCTATTAAGTTAGAAAGGAAAAGGTATACAATAAAATAAAAAATATGAATTATTGAGTAAATCAATGAATTATTGAATAAACCAGTCTTTATATATATTTTCTACTCTTTGACTTCATATATACTATCAGCTATCAAGAGTGTTAATGACTTTCCATTTCAACTTTGTTATACCTGTATATTCCATAAACCAAACTTTGTTTGAACCATCTGTATTAGCAGCCCTCTAAATTCTGATGGAATGGAGGGGGAGCTCATTTTAGAGGTGTTGGATGGGATGGCAGTCCAAGATTTAGAGCTGTGAACAGCTGGATTTTGTTGCAAAATAACTGGATCAGTTTTTCCTGAGTGCCATTCTAACAAGGAAACTGTTCTGTTCATATTGTGGTGAATGTGTGTCTTAGAGGGGTTGCACAGCTCCAAAAGTCCCACATTTGTTATATATAAATACCGGTAGTTTATTGGGTCACTGTAATTATTGCTATAATTTATATGAAATACTTTGAATTGTTGAGGACAGTGCTATATAAACATTGGCCTTGCTTGTGTTTCTTTATAAATGTCTGTTTTGTCCTTCAGTGAAGAACAATGACTGTATAGTTTAAAAAGTGAAAAGAATAACCCCAAAATAATAAAATAGTAAGTAGCAGAACAACAAAAACAGGTATTAAAACAATTTCATTGCAAGTTATGAGCCTTGGAAAATAAAACAGTCTTCAACTGGCACCAAAAGGAGATCAAAAAAGGAGGCCTCACTTCCTTTGTTCCCCTTTCTTTTGAGTTTATTAAGAAGCATCTTGTTGTAGGTGTTACTTGCATAAAGTCTTTGCTCTTTATGATTGATGAGATGTGATGTGGTTTAGAATATTTGGGAAGTAAGTTGTGCAAATGAACAAACAGCAAGATAGTAGACACTTGGTCTGTATAAATTTGCATTACATATCATGTACCCTGTTTCTGGTTAGTTATCTCAAGGTAGGTGGGTATTACTAATATGAAATTAAAAAAACACAAATTCTTTCATTTGACAGATACATTCTAACAATGGCGGAAGCCCATCAAGCAGTTGCGTTTCAGTTTACTGTAACCCCAGATGGAATAGACCTCCGCATGAGCCATGAAGCTCTCAGGCAGATCTACCTGTCTGGTCTCTACTCTTGGAAGAAGAAGTTCATCAGATTCAAGGTAATTTATTTTGCAGGTCCCAGTCCGTGCTCAGGGGAGAGAAACGTGCTGTACTACAAATACAGGGTTCTGAACACCCATGTTTACAGCATAATACTAATGATGGTGGAGAGGTGCTTAATCCTTCTCCAACCTGCCAATTTTTCCACACAGTTCCTTCAAGCTATTTTTGGTCTTCCCAGCCAGATTTAGTAAACTACAGTGGGCCCTCTGTATCGATGGGGGTTTGGTTCCGGAACCCCCCGTGGATAGCAAAAAACACAGATGGTTGAGTCCCATATTAATCAATGGGCGCTGCCATTTTAGTTATGGGCACCACCATTTTAGGTGTGTGGTGGCACTTTGAGGTATGGGTGTTGCCATTTTAAGTATCAGTGCCACCATTTTAGATATGCAGTGATGATCTGTGGATGCTCGGACACATGGATATTGAACCTGCAGATATGGAGGGCCCACTGTATAAGTAAGCAACTATGGGGAACAATATGAGAGAGAGAGAGAGAGCAAGCAAAGGAAGAGTTAAATAGTCCCTGCCTGCCTGCCAGTTGTGTTCCCACTTATTTATTTCTGTTCCACCTATTTCCCCTAAGAACATAACAATAAAATGAATAAACGTAAATCAGTTAAAAAACAGAAAGCAAGTAAATTAAAATGACTTTAAAAATAGTTAAAAACTACTTAAAATAATTTAAGATGGCAGTAAAGTAGGACCCCTGTATCCACAGGGGATTGGTTCCAGGCCTCCCTGTGGATAATGAAATCTGCGGATAATAGTGAACGTCCCCATTGCCATTGCTGCCACGGGAGCCATCCCAGGGACTGAAGGGAGAAGGGAGGCGAGAATTCTCCCTCCGCCTTCACCCCTGCTTCGCCATTGCCACCACTGGGAGCCATCTGGGGGGCGAAGGGAGAAGGGAGGAGAGAACTCTTCTCCTCCCCTCCCTCCCCTGTCCACTCCCCTCTGTTGCCAACCGCGGATAATTGAATCAGTGGATGATGAATCAGCATATATGCGGGTACTACTGTACTCACTTAGATTAAAAGCCCTCTTTTACTTCATTCCTGCCTAATTGCTTATAAGCCTTCTTGAATAAAAAGGAATAAAAACCACAAACATTAAAATATTGAAATATATAACACTTTAAAATATAAATCATGCAGCATTTAAAAGTCTAGCCTATACCAGAATGCAAATGGTTGCCAACACAGAAATGTTTTTACCTGTTTACAAAAAGAGAGAAGAGACAGGGCCATTGTGGCCTCTCTGGGGAGGGAGTTTCCACTGTCTGGGAGCAGCCACTGAGAAGGACCTCTCTCGTTCCCACCAAACGAGCCTGAGATGGTGGTGGGATAGGGCCTCTGCAGACGACCTAAGAGCAATAGTGGGCTTGTAAAGGGAGATACAGTCCTTCAAATAACCTGGACCCAAGCTGTATAAGGCTTTATAGGTCAAAACCAGCACTTGGAATTGTGCTCAGAAACGGACCAGCAGTCATTGGCGCTGTTGCAACAAGGGAGTTGCATGCTCCCTGTAGCTAGCCTTAGTTAACAACCTGGCTGCTGCTCTTTGGACCAGCTGAAGTTTCTGAGCACTTTTCAAGGGTAGCCCTACGAAGAGCACATTACAGTAATCCAAACAGGATGTATCCAAGGCATGTACCACTATGGGCAGTATCTCAAAGCCCAACCTTGATCACATGCTGAGGGCCTTCTTCCAGGCTTCAGAGAGTATGATGGCAACAGTGGGGGAAGTGGCCACCAACACTGGTTGGTGTGTGCTTGTGGACTTCTGCCTGTTTTGTCCCAGTAATGGGTGGTGGGAAACGGACCAGCTCCGGGGCTAGAATATGCTGGCTGGTCTAGATAAGCCCTATGTCTACGAAAGCTTATGCGACAACTTATTTCTCTCAATTAGTCTCAAAAGTGCTACAAGATCTCCTTGCATACTGATATTCCAGACTAACACGGCTATATCTTTGAATCTGAAAGTCTGTCACTGTGGGAACAAATTGATCAGCCTTCTCCTGATATGGGCATTTGTTGGAAGGGTTTACAATTGTACAGAATTTCAGCTCCCCAAACACTTACCTGCAAATGTTAAGACCATCAGATTTCCAAAGGTGCAGTACTGTATTAGTGAGCCTCTGAGGTCTTGTCTCTACTGGCCAGAATACTCTACATTCTGGGTGGAGTATTCCAGCCCCAGGCCCATGCATTTTTCCCTTCTGTTGTTGGTAACGGAACTTGCCATTTTCTCCGGAAGAACCACAGCAAACTGTGAGGTTTTTTTTTTACCATGTGTCTGCTCCAGTTTAAGGGGTATTTATCCTGGATTCTCATCAGAACTGTCAGGATGTTGTGCAGACATTTTAGACTAGAAATGGGGCCAAAACCCTGTATCGTCTAGACAACTGGACACAGGAACAGGGAGAGGCTGTTTCAATTGGCCCATGAAGACAAGACCTGAGTCTGCTTAAGAAACACATTTGCTAATTCACAAAGCTTGTTTGCTACTTACATGTAATGGTGATCTGTTAGGAAGGCCTATGTAGCAACTTAGTCTGCATTCATATGGCTGTGTGTTCCCATATCCTGGGATAGTTCTTAACATAGTTGCTCTGGGAAATGTAAAGTAATGGCTTCAGAATCCAGAAAATTAATTATTGGCTTCTTATTTTTTCAGAATGGCATAATCACAGGAGTCTATCCTGCTAGCCCATCAAGTTGGCTGATTGTAGTGGTAGGAGTTATGTCAACAATGTATGCTAAAATAGATCCTTCGTTGGGATTAATAGCTAAAATCAACCAGACCCTTGATACAACGTAAGTATTGATCAAATTCTTTTGGTAAGAGTTGGTGATGAATAAAATGTCACTTCTCTTCCCATTAGCTCAGGAAAGCCAAAGTATTTTCTTTAATTTTCCTACTGTTAAACAGCTCATCTTATTCTGCACCAAACTCAGTAGAGCCTGGTCCTATACATGTTGCATTCCCTAGTGTCTCCATCCCACCTGCCCACCCCACTTACTTTGCACCTGCCATTAGTGTTGAGGAGATGGAAGGAAGTATTTTTCTTATTTTTGCATGTGGTGTGTGTTTATATGTTTATGCACATACAGACCCTTGCCTTCAGTGTTTAATCCTCCTAGAGCAGGAAGCCAGCCACCAGAAGCCCTGAGGAATTTTATCACTCTTGACATAGTAGCTATGGGAGGATGAAGATTTACAGCTGAGGATAGTTGCATTCTTCTATGGCTTAGATTAAACTCCATGCCAAAGAAGATCTTGGGGTGGTGATTCAGGTTGTAATACTTGCTTTTTTTTATGAGGTGAATATTCTGAGCCATGAAGTCAGAAAACAGGCTCCTTTGGGGAGCTGCATGCATGCTACAAAGGGTTGTACCTTTTATGAATACCACTGTGCAGTATTCAATACACACAAATGTTTGTTTAAATAAATAAAGCATAAGCATTAAAAAAACCTCCTTATATAATTTACAATATCATCCAAAGATCCTTTGGTAGCGTATCAGAGGATTCTGTCTTTGGAGCACATTAAGCATTAATGTTTTACCAAAATATTAAGCACTTTAATAATTATGTAATTTGGGTCGGGACACATAATTTGGGTTCAAGTTTTTATCCCTGAAGGTTAACTGCCATTCTTAAAAATTGTTGTTGCTTTCCTTTATTTGGAGTTCAAATTTTTTATATAAATATACAGTAATTTGATTTTGTTTGTTCCCTGCCTTGAGTTTTCCTTTCAAGGGACATAGGTGAGACATAAGCATTTAGAATGACAAACTGACTGAAATAACATAGTAAACCTAACTATGGGTATTTCTAATGAGTTTGAAGTTATTCAACATTATCCTCTTCAATAAAATATGCATATAGTTAAGTTACTTATCTAGTGGGGTGCATTTTGGCTCTTCCTTGATACAGAGAGTGTAATTTGGGGACCTAAGGGCTGAAATAGTTTGAATGGAGTTGTGCAGAAGGAAGAACTTTACACTCTTCATTTCTTGTGCCTCTCTTCATTTTTTGGGCGTTTTTGTTCTCTTCATTTCTTGGGCCTTCATTTTCGTTTTCCTGTTAATTATTTTAAAATGCTACCTACATTTGGTGGCTGACCTGTGTTAAGATTATTATGAACTGTTAAAAGCAAGTGAAATGTCTTTCCAATTTAATGTCAAGCCTTTTCAACACAATTTTAAGATGGAGAGGGTTGGAACTGTAGGAGAGCATGATACCTGTGTTCTAGGTGTGCATGACTAGGGGCCCTTTCACATTATACAATCATAGCACTATGATTCCACTTTAGCTGCCATGTCTGTATCTTTTGGAATCCTGTTATTGGTAGTTTGGTGAGGCACTAGAGATCTGTGACTGAGAATCTGAAGTACCCCTCCCTAAACTGCATGTCCCAGAATTCAGTAAGATGGAAACATGGCAGTTAAAATGGGACACCTTGGGTTCTGCTTCAGAAGAAAGGTGTCATATAAATTGCATAAATAAAATTTAAAAATCATAATGCTATAATTGTGTAGTGTGATAAGCCCCTAGGCTTTATTCCAGCCACTGCTACCACATCAACTGCTTTTGAAATAGTAAAAAAAAGGGAGGGGAGAAAAGCTGCAGACATCCCATTGATAACTATTCAAACTATCTGTCTCCTCCCCCACTCTCCCAAATTTGCTACCTGCCAGTGGGTTATTGAACTGGCACTTCAGCCCTTGTCATAAGTTCAGATTGACCCTTTCTTATTAACACTGGCTTTCTTAGTATGTTCTGCTGTTTTACTTTTTTTGTTAGAATTGTTTGACAGATGCTTTCTCTTTTAATTTTCTTTTTAATAGTGGCTATATGTCCAACCAAACACAGAATGCTGTCAGTGGGATTCTTTTTGGAACAGGGCTTTGGGTGCTTCTTATTTTCTCAATGCGCTACACACTAAAGATGCTGCTTTCCTACCATGGTTGGATGTTTGCTGAACATGGCAAACTTTCTACAGGAACCAAGATATGGATGGTAAGAATTATTCATCATAAAGTAGAACATGGAGTTGAGGTAATATTTACCTTACTTAGGCCAGATTCCTATTGGTGTGTTATGTAGGGGTTACCCTTTTCGTAGGATCATATAATAGTAGCAAGGGAAGCCAAACAAAATCTCCCAGCTCCAAGCAGCCTATTTTCCCAATCTCTTTTATCTCTTCATGGCTGCTGTGCCTATGGCATTTATCTGCCTGCTACAAACCACTACACAGGCATAGTTATGCCTGTGTAACGAACCATTCCCACCACCTTCATAGGCACAGTTGGTGGGAAGATGAAACCGGGCCTTCTCAGTGACTGCCCTTATGCTCTGCACCTCCTTTCCCAGGTCCTTTGACCGTTATGGTCCATCCACCAGCAGGCAAATTTTTTTTTTTTTAAATTCCAACAACCCTTTGGAACTGAAGGTTTTTAAAGAAAGATGTTTTAAGAGAGTGCCGTTTTGTTTTAATTGTACTGGCATTTTTGTCTGCTTTTTTAGTTTAATTTTTCAATATACTTTAAAATTGTTTTAGTATTGTTCATTGTTTAATTCTATTTTAATGTTGAACTTCTATGTGTTTTTAGCTACATTGTACTCATTTTAATTCATAAGTCACCTCAGTCCTGGTTTGGGGGGAAGGGTAGGGGCATAAATCAAGCTGTTAATAATAACAGACATTTCCACCGCTAACAGAATCCTGCCCTGTCATAAATAACTTTGTTTTGTGCAGGTTGCGTTTGGATTTTTCATGTCACTTTCTTTTTCCTTCTTCCTCTTAATATTTAATGGAAATTTGGGGACATAATTGAATGTTCCTACCTATTCCTTGAACATTTTCAATTTGATTACATCCTGCCTACTGGCAGAAGGATCTTCCATCTGTGTGAAGACTGGCTACACTTGACTGCAATATTTGAATAGCTAAATCTGTGAATAGCAGTCTGTGAACATTTAGAAGGCAATGCCATAATCACAAAAAGTCAGCATGGGTTTCAGAGAAACAAGTCATGCCAGACTAATCTGATCTCTTTTTTTGATAAAGTTACCAGCTTGGTAGATGAAGGGAATGCTGTGGACATTGCATACCTTGATTTCAGTAAGGCCTTTGACAAGGTTCCCCATGACATTCTTGCAAACAAGCTTGTAGAATGTGGGCTAGACAAGTTAACTGTTCAATGGATTTGTAATTGGTTGACCGGCCGAACCCAAAGGGTGCTCAGCAGTGGCTCCTCTTCGTCTTGGAAAGATGTGACCAGTGGGGTGCCACAGGGTTCTGTCCTGGGCCCAGTGCTATTCAACATCTTTATCAATGACTTAGATGAGGGAATTAGGGGCATACTTATCAAATTTGCAGATGACACCAAATTGGGAGGAGTAGCTAATACCCTAGAGGACAGGATCAAAATTCAGAATGACCTGGATAGACTGGAGAGCTGGGCCAAAGCTAACAAAATGAAATTCAATACGGAGAAATGTAAAGTACTGCATTTAGGGCGGAAAAATGAAATGCATAAATATAGGATGGGAGAGACCTGGCTGAATGAGACTATGTGCGAAAGGGATCTAGGAGTCCTAGTAGACCACAAGTTGAACATGAGCCAACAGTGTGATGCGGCAGCTAAAAAGGCCAATGCAATTTTGGGCTGTATCAATAGAAGTATAGTGTCTAGATCAAGGGAAGTAATAGTGCCACTCTATTCTGCCTTGGTCAGACCTCACTTAGAATACTGTGTCCAGTTCTGGGCACCACAATTCAGAAAGGATATTGACAAATTGGAGCGTGTCCAGAGAAGGGCAACTAAAATGGTGAAAGGTCTGGAAACAATGCCTTATGAGGAGAGACTTAGGGAGCTGGGTATGTTTAGCCTGGAAAAAAGACGGTTTAGAGGCGATATGATAGCCCTGTTTAAGTATTTGAAGGGATGTCACGCTGAGGATGGAGCAGGCTTGTTTTCTGCTGCTCCAGAGACTGGAACACGGAGCAATGGGTGCAAGCTCCAGGAACAGAGATTCCACCTCAACATGAGGAGGAACTTTTTGACAGTCAGAGCTGTTCGGCAGTGGAACACACTCCCTCGGAGCGTGGTGGGGTCTCCTTCCTTGGAGGTCTTTAAACAGAGGCTGGATGGCCATCTGTCGGGGATGCTTTGATTGTGATTTCCTGCGTGGCAGGGGGTTGGACTGGATGGCCCTCGTGGTCTCTTCCAACTCTGCAATTCTATGATTCTATGATTCTATGAAATGTTCAGTGCTGTAATTCCTATCAGAAAAAGCTGTTCAAGACCACCTTCTGAGTATATTAATGAATTACTCTGAATGCTGGAACATCTCTCTCTCTCTCTCTCTGGCTTTTCTTCGCAAACGAAGATTCAGGAAGGACTCATCCCGTGCTTTCTGTAAGCGCGCTGATGACTGAAAAGGCCAATCCGAGATAAACAAGTCCAGTTGCAGAAAGCACAGCAGAAGGTCTCCTTGGGTAATGTTTCTGGGTTGTGATTCTTTCTGCGTTGTTGCTTCTCTTCAAGACTTGTTCGGTGTGGGTTCTCAAATAAGGCTGCAGCATTGTGGATAGTGCGTCTCCATGCCTCCCGATGTAAAGCTTCATAAAATGGGTAAAGGCCCAAAGAAAGTTCACAAAGAAACAGTTTGAATGTATTTAATTGAGAGGGATAGTTGTGAAGGGAATACTCCATGTTTTTAAGTAGTCCTACTTTCTTAAACTCTCATTTGTCTTTGACCTTACTGTATGTTGGCCTGAGAATTATTAGGTTATAGCACCCTTCCCGAACCTGACTGTAAGGTTATGAGAGTTGTAGTCTAGTATATCTGGAGGCCTGGAAGGTTGATTTTACAGAGTAATTAACAGGTATTAGGAATAAACAAATAGTTGTCTTAGCTACAACAGTCTCTTGTGTTACTACATTGTGTCCCTTGCATGTATTGGTTGACTGTAGAAGGAATTCAACGGGAACATGAGGACTAGTCTGTTGAATGATTCTGTGGGAAATAGAAACCAGTTGCAAAAGAAATATCTGATAGTTTTCTTCAGATATGATTGCAAGAACTTTCTGATTTGAATACAGGCTCTATCTGGAAGGGTAAGGGACCAGAGCATTGTGTCAACATGGCTTATCACTTTCATTGGCTGGATTTTTGGCATGCCTTACAAATTCAACACTTCATTTTTTTCTTACAATGCTGAGCTTGAGTGGTGTGAACAAGCTATGACTAATAGACTGTCTTGAATTTTACTTCTGGATACTTTGAGGAAAACATTTACCATCATAACTGAAATTGCAAGCATCTTGAAAAATACAGCTAATATTGCTTCTCTTCTGTGAGGACTGAAATTCTCATAAACTTGGGAGGTTTTAAAATAACTAGCTTCATTTGCTAGGTTGTAGCATTTGACCTTACTAAACAGTCCCTGAGCCCCCCCCCTTTGCTATTTTTAAACTTTAAGAACCTTGAGAGAGATCTAACACCCTGCCCTACCCCCACAAGCTGGTTCAAGAGATTTTTGGGCCATTTGTAATGTCTGCTTTTAGTATAAGAATGGTTGTGTTCTGCAAAAGTTTATAAAATGGAATTTAATGAATTTTGTGATAGCTGTGCTTTCAGGGGAGAGCTTTACTATGCCATGTCATATTGGAGGTAATTGAGACAGAAGTCTCCTGCATAGGCAATGCTTATCATAGTGAGACTGTTACCTTCTAAGGATATGTAAGGCCTTGAGCCAGAGTTATGCCCCATTTTGACAAGAGTTCTGTAAAGTAGTAGCTTCAGATTTTTGTACTTGCATATATAGTGTGTATGAAATCTTGACCAGAAGATGACACTACTGATAGTTTAAACATGTTTCTCATTTTTAAACTGCAGTTAGCAAGCCCCATTTAAGCACATATTATCCCTCAAAATTCATTTATTTGGAGATGATGTCATGGCCCTAGGGGCTACAGCTGAGTATAATGCTTGCAGTAAAGGCCACAGTTAGAACTTTGGCCTAGCTAGGGGCAACAATCTACATCAGTGGTGAAAATCATGTGGCCTTCAGATGTTGTTAGACTGCAATTCCCAGCAGGCCTAGCCAGCATAGTTAGTGCTGAGGAAGTTGTACTCAAACAACATCTGGAGAGCAAGGGGATCTTGTAGCACCTTGAGACTGAGAGAGAGAAAATTGTAGCATAAGCTGAAGAAGTACGGTAGACTAAGTCTACGAAAGCTTATGCTACAGTTTTTTTTCTCTCAGTCTCAAAGGTGCTACAAGATCCACTTGCTTACTGATATTCCAGACTAGCACTGCAATATTTTTAAAATTCAGCATCTGGAGAGAGACACATGATTCCTTTTCCTGATCTAGGCATCAGGCGGCCCACCTGCCTGGTGCTGGAAGGGACATGGAATTCCACATGGCTGAAATGATTCTTCTGTCAGCTGTGAATGAGGCAGATTTCATAACCCCCAAGCCAGGTGTGCCCCTGAATGCCTCAGCCCTGAACTAGGGATGATGGGCGTGCAAGCCCATTCTTTCCCCAGACTGGGTCTGGCCCCTTGTGATAACTGCCTACCAAAGTTGTGGCAAAAAATATAAAATAATATAAAACATATACATACTCCACATTACAAGTAAGAATCCATAAGTTCCAAAGCAAAAAGTAGGAGAGAAGGAGGAAGATCTGTGCCAGGATGTGGGTGCCTACAAGAATAGTTTTAAGCTCCTGTTGCAGACCACATAAGGAACCTACCTGTCTACCATGTCCATTTGGGTGAGCACATCCCCAAGGCTGGCTAAGCAAACACCTGGTTGGCCAACCACTTCAATGTCCCTAGAGAGCCCATGAAAACCTTGCAGACCCCTGGGAATAAGACTGCTGATGCACCTTGACAAAAATGCGTGCCTGCTGTGGCCCAGTATTCTTTCACAGGGTGCCAGTGAAATCCCCAGGTAAATCTGGGGACCTATGCATGCCTTCTCCTGGCAGTTCAATTAGTTGTCCTGCTTACTTAAACAGTGAAGTGCTCTATCCATTCATATGACATAATTTCCCCCCTTCCCCTTGACAGTTTGGCCACTAAGAACATTCCAGTGAAGCGTAAGAGAATTAAAAGGATATTTATTTGTATTGTATCATTAACACGTATGGCACCTTACTGATTTAACAAGGGCCCTGCACTCAAGCAGATTACACATAGTGAGACAAGGGTGGGGAAGGTAGAAAGGATGTGGGCAAATGTTAGATATACTTAAACCTTGGTAATGATTAAGAATCAGGATTAACAGCCAAAGGACATATGAAAAAATGGATTTTGAGGTAGGATAATTTCTTTAGGTCTAGGGTTTATAAGCAATGGGTTAACAGCAGCAAGAGATTCATGTTTGAATCTGCCCTTTCTCTCTTATAGGAAACAAGTCCAAAATATTAAGTGCACATTTATAAACAGGTTAAACACTTCTTTTCTGCTGCTCAGCAAAATCTTATTTTTCTTCTGTTTCATTTTCAGACACTGGTGAAGCTTTTCTCTGGTCGTAAACCAATGCTGTACAGTTTCCAGACATCTCTGCCACGTCTTCCTGTTCCAGCTGTTAAAGATACCGTAAACAGGGTGTGTTAGATTTTTGGAAACTTGCCTTCTCCCCAAATGTAAATCCAGATGGAATGCCTGCCTTGATTTGCTTTGTTCCCAAACATGCAACAGTAAAAAATTAACATGATATCTGATTAACTCAGTTCCAGATTATGGTATGTCTCCTTTCACTTACAGTGAAATCAAGTATAGCGTTATCTATTAGCACACCCTTATTTTATCTTGCATTTATCCCCCTAAGGCAAGATATTTAAAGTCTTCAGATTCCTGTGTTTTTTAAATCTATTGTCTACATTGTGTAATCTGTGAATGGTTTAGAGCTTTGAGATCATTTTCTTCACCAGACTTTGTTCTCAGAATTTCATTATATGATGAATTAGTAGATGGTAGGAGTAATTTTGGCCTAAATCTTATTGTTAGATTCAATTAGAGTAGACTCACTGAATCAATGGGGAGTTTAATGTCAACAGTTCCATTGTTTCTGTGGAATCTAACTGAGATTTAGGACTATATATAAAAGGAAAAGGATTATTGTTTTAGACAGGAGACCATAAAAGCAAGTTTTTTTAAAAAGAGGTATAGTTTTCCCTGAAAGAAATGAGATAAAAACATATTCTTTTAAAGGGTCTAGAAAATCTTGCAATAAGTGAATTCAACTTTTAACATGTAAAATTTATGTGACAGAATAGGCCAAGGGTGTAAGTGGAAAAATATACCCGTGTAACTTTAAAGTGTGTCTTTAAACATTTGGTCACATCTATTGAAATGTGGAACTTAGCATAAATTACTATAAAATAATGCCCAGGTGATATATGTAGTGCAACTGAAGCTATAAGTAAAATGACTGCAAATTCCTGGAAATGTTAAAGGAAGAACCCCCCCCCTCTCTTTTTTTTTAAAAAAATAATTTGTGCTGGAATTGTCCACAGGCTAAAAAAGTAGCAAAGTATTATGATGATGAAAAAAGTGGGATATGACTTACAACTAGATCTATTGCTATTTGTTATGATATGTTGATGATGCATTACTAGATAACACATAAGCCTGGTTTGTACCACAGTTTAACAAGCTGGGAATTAATTTTGGGGCCAAACAGAACCTCCTGATGTCCTCCATGTCAGCATGCCAATTCAGGTTGGCCCTAAACTAAAATGGTTGGTGAGGTTCAAAATAGCAAAACTTTGATTTAATGTAACTTGACTATCAGAATGTTAAACTGTGATTTAGACCTGGTTAGCTAATGTACATTAAATCACAGTTCTCCATTTCAGACATAATGGGGAACAGTAGTTTTAAGCTAACAAGTTGACATGCCAAGAAAAGGCATGTGTTCAACACTTGTTTCCAGGATAGCATGGGTCCAATGTTTGTTTCAGACTTACTTAACCATAGATCAGCAAGCTAGGAATATCCATCTGAACTAGACCTGAGAGGTGAAACAGTTGAAACAGCTTAGAAACTGGACAGATTTCTGGCTAACTAGAGGTTTTAAGTGATACAAGCCAATTATATACAAATTATAGATTCATGTTTTAAATGTTGTGATTTAATATGTTCTAAGCGCAGCGATGGCATGTGCCACCAGAAGGTCATGCTGTTAGGACATTTCTTCTTCATCACATCAAATAACATTGGCAGTTGTGTTGCTCTGTTATACTACCCTCCATGTTACTTTAATTTGCTGCTTATTTGTGTCAGGAGAATAGGGGTGGTGGTTTTTATAGACCTTGCCACACTGACAGACCTTTTTTTCTTACAAATTTCAGTATCTGGAATCAGTTCGTCCACTTATGAATGATGAGCAGTTTAAAAGAATGGAAGGTCTTGGCAGAGATTTTGCAATTAATTTGGGACCAAAGCTACAGTGGTACTTGAAACTGAAGTCCTGGTGGGCTACAAACTATGTAAGTAGATTACTCAGGTGTTTTCCTGAAATTATATCGTTTCAACTTCTCAAATCTTCTTTGGTTCCGAGTTTAAGTTTTCCAAGTTCTTTTGTGATTAAAGAAAAGTTACTCTACAAAAGCAAATGTTGCCTTCCATTTCAGTACATTGTTTCTAGAAACTCTCATTTGTGTGTTGGCAATAGAAACTGGTGATAGCTAAGACGTGATAAGTTTGTCCATGGAAGGCATGAGCTTTTATATAATCCCACCTTGTTCAGCAAACAGGACCAGCAGCAACTGTGACTGCTGTTTTCTTGTGTAAGTACCACCAGTTCTATTGCTGCTGTCATGAAGGCTAAGATCAACAGATAAGCCTTAATGAGTTGTTGCAAATTACTAGTTTGAGTCTGAATGGTGCCTAATTATTTTAAGTAGGCAAACACTTTGGTTAAACTACTTTTTCTGCATAGGGAAAATAGATAATGAGCTTATGGGTGATATGTAAGAGTTGAGAGTTTCTGTTTCTCAAGTCTCCCCCCCCCCACTCCTTTAACTCTAGGCAAAACTGCCTGTTTGTACTTAAGTTCATCTCAAATGCATTTTCAGGGCTTTGGAGGTTCATGGTTTATATGACATGCCAATCTAGCATCACATAATATTATTTGGAAATTCATAGATGCCTCCCTAGATAGTGGGATCTGTATATAATCAGGCTGAGAATAAGATATTACGGTAATTGGGAGTCAATCTGATCTTTTTTAAATGTCCAGATCACCAAATAGGCCTAAATCACCTCAGACTAATCTGATGCAATTTGGACCTAATCTGGAGCAGTCCAATTTACGTATATCAGCTCTAGAGCGATCCAAATAGGATTAGTTCATTTTGGGATTTGGCAAACTAAGGAGTTGTTTGGTAAGAGCCACCCTTGTAGGGGCAAAAAGCAGCAACACCATCCTAGTATACT
Organism: Gambelia wislizenii; assembly: GCA_030847615.1. Taxonomy (NCBI): domain Eukaryota; kingdom Metazoa; phylum Chordata; class Lepidosauria; order Squamata; family Crotaphytidae; genus Gambelia; species Gambelia wislizenii. Next base: position 346,949,509 of record JAUMIR010000001.1, read on the forward strand.
TTCCTGCAAAGGGAAAGGAAAGAGTGACGTATGCTTATTTCGCTACTGCTCAGCGACAACATTCCAGTTACCACTGCCAGACTTCAGCCAATGCAACATGCTCTGCATCTCTTTTCCCCAGAGAAATTGTATGTGCATTGGGGGGGGGGGTACTTTCTCTGCTGTTAGACAGAGGTGGTTGCTTCTGTCAAGACACTAGGGAACCAGATTGCCCATACCTTTGGCTGGTCTGGTAAAGCTAAACAAAAAAATGTAGACCTCTGGATGCAGTACTAAGGTTCAGTTTTGCTTCCATTGTCAAAAGCAAAGTATCTAATGTATCTAGACTTCTGTATCTTGTCTTGATGAATTTTACAGATTAATTAGTCTGATCTCATATGTTCTTGTAGGTTAGCGATTGGTGGGAAGAATACATTTACCTTCGAGGTCGTGGGCCCATTATGGTAAACAGTAATTACTTTGCAATGGTGAGTATATGGAGAAATCTGTCAAAGTTTTTGTACCTCCCACAGACTCACTTCTTTCATGGCAGAGATAGGCAACATGTGGGGTTCTAGATGCTAATGAATTGCAAATCTTTTCATCCGTCACCGTTGGCTGTGCAAAGTGGGAGTTGCAGTCAAACAGTGTCTGGAAGGCCAGAGGTTCCCCACCTCTGTTGTGTGCCATGCAGTTCAGCTTGGTTAATATGCTAAGTACAGTGGGCCTGTGGTATCTGCTGGAGCTTGGTTCTAAGACCCCCCATGGATACCCAAATCCATGGATGCTCAAGTCCCATTATATACAGTGGCATAGTAAAACAGTGTTCCTTATATAAAATGGCAAAATCAAGATTTGCTTCTTGGAATTTATTTATTTTTTGGAATATCTTCAAGCCATGGATGGTGGAATCCGTGGATACCAAATCCATGGATATAGAGGGCCAATTGTAGGCTTGTGTCCATAACTGAGTAACAAATGTTGTCACTCTTTGGGTGATTTCATCATGTGCGTTTCTTTTCCAACTTATGCCGCCAACTTGGAACTTCCTATTGGAAGTGTGCATGGGGTTGCTGGTGTAACAAGAGTTTGTCCTGTTACTTATGAAGAAGTAATCTGGTGATACTGGCACTTGGCCAAGGAGGGTAGTGCATGTTATTGAAATGTCTAGTAATATATCCTGGCTGACTTCTGCTTTAAACTTCCATAGCTAATATGCTTTTAGATAAAACTGTATTCTTGTTGAATAAAACACCCATAGTTTTTCCGTGGGTGTTTTCTGGGCTGCGAGGCCATGTTCTGGAAGAGTTTATTCCTGATGTTTCACCTGCATCTGTGGCTGGCATCTTCAGAGAATGGTTGGGTAGGGGTATGTGGGGTTTATATACTGTGAGTCCCTGTTGGAGAGGATATGTAAATTTGTTTACTTTAAGGGTTTCTTCTTTCAACAGGAAAGAAGAAACCCTTAAAGTAAACAAAATTTGGCTACCAGTCCTGAGAAACACCATAATCAAAACTCAACATGTGCAAATGAACTTCACCCAGGGACAGGGGGATTCCAGCAGAGAATGGACCCTTAGCCAAACAGACACCAATCCACCTTGCATATCTCCCCCCAGAAACTAGCTTCAAATACACAAATTTACATATTCCCTCCAACAGGGATTCACAGTATATAAACCCCACACACCCCTACCCAACCATTCTCTGAAGATGCCAGCCACAGATGCAGGCAAAATGTCAGGAATAAACTCTTCCAGAACACGGCCTCACAGCCTAGAAAACACCCACGGAAAACCTATGGATGCCGGCCATGAAAGCCTTAGAAAACACCCATATTTTTACTGATTTTATTTCCACCTTCTGTAAGTAATAAACTGTGGGAAATGGAAGTAACTGTATAAAAAATGGAAGTAACTGGGATTTCACCAATGTAAGGAGAATCTATAAATCATCTCCATATATGCTTCTTTGTTTCACTGTGCTGTAGTTGATTATTCACCAAATATATCAGGGGCCTAGATGTGATGTGAAAAATCATGTGTGTGATGTGATTGGATTCTTCCACTCTATTAAACAAAATAGCTTTAACTCTAACAATGAGGGGAGTGATGCTGCACCATTTCCCCAAGTCTTAATCTAGCTCCTCACTCCAAAATCAGTGTTAGTTCTGATAGTGAAAACATAAAACGTACCAAACAGGGTTACACACTGCCTCCAGCACATGTAAGAAAAAGTATGATAGTTAGTTTTGGCTATGATCTAACAAAGTGTAATCATGAGGTACACAAGATACTTTTCATGTGATGCTACTGTAGCATTGCGAGCTATATAAAATTAAAATATGCACACGTAAAGTTTTCCTTTCAGCATACAAAGAAAGGGAACTTGTGTATCTGTTGTAGTCTTGATTATGATTCTGCTAATGTCTTTTCCTGCATCTTTTCATCCTTAGGACTTCCTGTACTTTACTCCCACCAGTGTGCAGGCAGCTAGAGCTGGAAATGCTATCCATGCCATCCTATTATATAGAAGAAAACTGGACAGGCAACAAATCCAGCCAGTATGTACATTTTCCTCCAATAGTTACAGATGTTAATCTTATGTAAGAAGTCTTGTTACATATTGAAAATACTGAGGGGAGGAATACAGCTTTAAACTATAATTACAAATGTGTGCAAGATGTAAAAGTGATTTCCATGACAAAGAAAGAAGAGTTTATTGAAATGTTGGCTCTACATCACTGAAAAGGAAAACTGGCTTCAGGACAGTAAGGCCTGCTTGTGTAGGCCTCTGCTATTTTCTGCTTCAGTCTCAGTACTGTATCTAACCCTCTCCCGATAATAGTAGTAAAGTTCCCATCTTGTCTCCATTGAACTCTTTGGCCTAAATATAATATTATTCCCTATTAGAGTAGACCCATTGAAATGACATAAGCTATCACTTATGTAGGTATTATTGATTACAGTAAGTTACTCCATTTGACATTAATATTGTATTTAGCCCCAAATGTTCAATAGGGGTAGGATAGGAACTTTACTGGTATTATTTGAGATTGGTACTGGATGTTCCAAAAGTGGACAGTAAGCAATTTGGAGGGGCTCTTATGTGCCTAATTGCTTCTCAGGTGTCCTGCAAGCCATTTAGATAGCTCCATGTTGAACTCCTTTTCCTGTTCACGTACCATGCATGAAAAATCCTGAGCTGGACATGGGAAACACAAAGTAAAAGAAAAGCAGTGTTGGCAGCTGAAACCACATAATGCACTGAAACGTTTTTGTGGGCAGGTGGCTTCCTGAGCTCAAGAAGGGACATGGAAGTAAAAGCGTGGGGCATTTCTGTATAAACAGGGCTCTTCACTGAATTGTGATATTCTTCAGTACATCCCTATTTTATTAACGTTTCCCCTCAAATTACTAAGCTTTGTTTGAGCTTTGGAACAATGAAAACATCAGAGGTGAAACTGTACAGGATGTATTGCTGTAGAAGTCTTAGCATTGATTACTGCCATAGGAAGGCATCTCAGATATACAAATGTATATATCAGTATATTTTAATAGGTTCCTGACGTGAGCACAATTTTTCACAAGATACTTTTCATATGATATAAAATCAGTTTTCTTTCAAATGCTAGTAATTCCTTAATAATATGAATAATATATATATATATATATATATATATATATATATATTAAATGAGTTTTGTTATCTGCTATGTAGCTCTAGTTCCTTTAACACAAAGATGAGCTACTTTTTTGGGAGCACCTCCCCAAGCAGATGAGCTGTGGGCCAGACTTCTCACCCAAACTATGGTGGTTCCACTATTAGTTTGTTTTTCAAAATCAGAAGTGACTGGAAGTTTACTTCTGGTTTTGGAAAAGCAGCTGACAAATCTCTGCCTCAAGCACTTAAGCTGCTTTAGAGGAAAATTGTTACTCCTGAAGGTTTCTAGGAGCAGCAGCTCCTCTTTTCTTTATCATTTTCCCCATCTGTTTATGTCCAAAAACAATGGAAGAGGGGGGCTTTTATGCAGCCCACAGGCTACCTGTTGCACATTTCATGCTATAATGAAAGAAAGCCCACTTAGTACCTTCCCTTGGACTTTTAGGAATATGTCAGGATGGAGATGTGAGCTGACCGGAACTTAGATATTTAATGATTGATTACCACAAGTGTGGAAGTAATATGGCATACTGCAAGCAAGCTAAATATGTGTATAATGAAGTCAAAACAGGAGTTTGAACTGTTTGTGAAATATTCATAATAGGGAAGGCCTGCATCCACCTGCATATGTCATTGTCTTGAATGAGACAACAGATGCATGAAGAGTTGTATGTAGACTTGTCCCCCCATTCATAGAAGGGACTACGATCTAGTGAATCCTTCAGTCCTTCCTCTGCTTATCAAAATCCTGCTCTCCAACACTCCCTGACAATCTGAAACAGGGTTGGAAGTAGCACTTTGGCTCCTGGAGGAAGGTGTCTATTGGGGGCGGGTATCCCATCCTAGAGTTCAGTGCCTGCACAACTCTGCTGAGCCCAATACTGCCAAGAGTAAGCAAAGTGCTGTTCTCCAGATGTTGTTGGATTGCAACTCCCATTACTCTTAAACAGTAGGCCAACCACATTTGGAGGGCTTGAGGTTTGCCAGATTTTGTCCACTGTTTTCATAGTGTTTTTTTCCCCATGATGTCTTTTGCATAGTAATGCAGTTCCTTGCATTTATCAAGTGGAATACATACATGCTTTAATGGCAGGTGATGAACCATGTGTGAGATTCATTTAGTTTCCCTCTCTGTGTAGGGAATGTCTCCTAGTTTGAAGTGGCCTAGGAATCCCCAAATCTTCTGACAACCACTCTAACCTTAGCATGTGTTTTTCTCTTCACGTGCTAACTGTATCTGTAAAACACAATTGTAACGCACGTTTGCGGCATAGATTCTTCTGATGGGATCCACTGTTCCACTCTGCTCAGCTCAATGGGAGAGGATGTTTAATACCTCCCGTATTCCAGGAGAGGAAACAGGTAAGAATAACTAGTTGAAGGCAAGAACATCAGAGAATCCAAAGAGTATGAAATATTGCCCAAACTTCCTGTTCAATATATCATCCTAATAACCCATGTTCATAGTCATAGTACATAGCCTAAGGAAAACTGAAAGAGCTGTTCACTTTGTAGTTATTGAGAAAATCTCCTACCACATTTAGAATACCTTGATGCTTAAAAAAGATGTCAGCTTGTATTCTGATATGTTTTTCTTATTTCTTTCCTTAATACCCTGCTTCTAGGAAATTATTTGCTACCCAGTATGGACTTGTCATATTTATGGGATCTTTACCATTTTTTCCCATTACTTTGGGTCCTCTTGGTTTCCATTGCTTCTTTAACCTTTATGGGAATTCACACTTTCCGTACAACCTCCTTGTTTTGAAAACTCTGTGTGTGGGGTTTTTTGACTTTCCTTTTTTCCTTTCAGCTTATGATTTACAATACCATCCCAATGTGCTCTTCTCAGTATGAACGTATGTTCAACACTAGTCGTATACCGGGCATAGAGACAGGTATAGTGTTAGTCCTGTCAATTTATTTGGCCTCCCATTTGCATTCTGATCTCTGTATATGTAACATTGCTTCAGCTTATAACATCTGCATATATTTGCTGAGGTGGTGTGATTTTTCTAGCAAAGAAGTCACTGTAATTTTATTGCACAGTGCTGTAAGATCCACTTCTTTAAAGTTTTGAACCATTTCAGTGTTGTAGCAACTTGCTACTAAGTAGGTTGGTTCAAGATAAAATGAATGGTCCCCACTAGTATCTTTCCAGAAATACACAATGTTTGTGTTTTTCTGAATAGGTGTTTTTTGGAATTATTTTATTTGTTTTTTAAATATCACAATTCTGTACCAATTCTTTGCTGCCAAAGCTGCAAAGTGGTATGTATATCATACGATTTAATAAATATGAAATTTACAAAAATCTAAAAAGTGATACAATTTACAAATTGACTTTTTAAAAAAGTGATCCTACATATACAATATAAAATCTATATCTATATATATAATTCTCTCTCTCTATAATTCTCTTGGGTATGTTGCCATTCTTCTTTGTAGTCTTTGTGAATCACACAGTTGGGTTAATCCTGCACTTGCACAGTGCACCTCAGAGCCTTCTAGAATAGTTATATAACGCTTTTTATGGTAGCTCCGCCCACCCTAATGGTCCCTCTCAGGCGATCCCACTCATTTACATCAGTTCCCTTTCATCTGCTATGCTAGCAGCATGCAAGGAACCTTCACTCTTCTCTCATTGCCTTCTTTAGTTTCTCTTTTGGTTTTTTTTGACTCGGACTGTCTCTTGATATATGATTTTTCTGCTGATTTTCTGGCTCCCTTGACTTGGACTGTTTTTTCAATGACGCTTACTGTCCTTCTCCTCACCTTGACTTGGACCGGCCCTGATTACGTTTATTGCATTTCTTCCACCTCGACTCAGACTGACTTGGGCTCTCATTCACCTGCTCCTTCAGCCTTCGTTTACTGTCTGCCTGACTTTGACCTTGGACTGTATGACTTGGTTTGTCTGCCTGTTCTGATTATGGCTTCCTTCAAACGCTGTGAGAAGTATGGGGTTAAGTTGCCAGACTCTGGTGGCCATTCGCACTGTTTATTGTGCCTAGGCCAGGCTCATAATGTTTCTGCTTGCCTTCATTGCAAGGCCTTTACTCCTCAGACCTGCAAAAACTGCTTGTCATGTCTGAAGGCTTTGTTGTATGAACAGGCTCTGAAGTCGTCAGTTCTATCAACAGCTACCATCTCTGTGCCTTCTTCTGTTCCAGGCAAGTTGACTTCGAGTCATTCTCTGACCCGTAAAAGGGCCCACTCTCTGAGCCCTGACAAGTGACACCAGTTGCATTTGGGTTCTGAACCTGACATCTCGAATCGCGGGGCCTTGGCTCCAGTTCGAGCTCACTCCACTCCAAAGTTGACGGGTGAGAAGTGCAAAAAGAAGAAGAAACACTCTAAACATGCTCCTGAACGTGGCTCCTCTCGCCACTCTGTTCCATCAGTGGGATCCATTGCCCGAGTTCCATCTCCACCTCCTGAAGTATCACCTACTGTTGGTTGGTTGAGTTGGTTGAGGTGGTGAATGTGGAAACAGTGTTGGTGTCTGAAGGAGAGATTGTGAAGTCGTCTGTGTCTTGGGATGTTGCCCTGATTCGGCAATCTCTGTTGCTGACTGTCACCCGTGCTGAGCTCCTGGGGTCCAGGGGCATCGCAGCTGATTCAGGATGTTAGGGCATTGTGAGCTATCCGTCTTTCCATTCAAGGTCCCCATATCCATGGCCGATTCTGCGAACCCCATCAAATCTGGGTCACAAAAGCCAAGTGAAGTGTTTGACATGGCCTGCAGGGCATTCAAAGATGTTCCATCTCCTCCTCCGCATTGTCTCCGTGGCCTGATGTTCAACTGCTTGAGGGGCTGTTATGTTGGTGATGAGGCTCGGTATCCTTTGGATATCCATTCACCTGCCCACTCTTTAATTCTTCCCCTGAATACTACTCGGGTCCCAGCTCTCAAATCAGTCTGGTTGGTGATGCAGGTAGTCAAGTTACCCCTTGGCATCTTACTCCCAAGCCCAAGCGTCTACCATTCGAGCAGCCTTCTCTGCCGTGTCCCCCTATGGAACAGCCTCTACCATGTCCTCCTGCTGACCACCCTCCACCTGTTCCCCCGCACTCCTACTCTCTGGTGCCCAATCCTTGTGGGTGCAGCTGATCTCCCTTGCCTACACCATCGGAGAGCTTTTCAAGCTCCAACGAGCCTCATTACCCTTTGCCTCTGGCTCAACTAGTTGATGAGGACTCGTCCTCCCCGAGGGACGACATAAGGGCTTTTTCAGAGCAGATGATCCGCCTGTCGAACGTGCTGTATCTGAAAATGGCCCAGAAGGAATCTGATCCAGGAGACCCTATCTACAATCAAGTCCAAGGCTCCACCAGTGGTGACTTTGTTCTGCTGTCACTCCTGAAGTTGTCACAGGGTTCGTGGGAGAATCCATCATCTCTCTCTCCTACCTCATGCAGGATCGACTGGTTGTACCGTGTAGCAGGTGATGACATTGACTGGTTGCTTGAGCACCCAAAACTGAACTCTGTGGTCATGGAGGCCTCACAACACCAGATCCAACAATGTTTGCAAGCTACCCCAACAGACAAGGAAGGGCAGAAGCTGGATGATGTAGCTATAAAGCTTTATTCTTCGGCTGCCCTCAACTTTCGTATTGCCAATTATTTGGCCTGCATGGGGGAATATCAACAGGTGTTGTGGGACCGGATATCACCCTTTTTGGAGTGGCTTCCTGAAGAACAAAAGTGCATGGCTCACGCTATCCAGGCTGAAGCACAGTCCCTGGCTGGACAACAGATGAATTCAGCATGCCATGTTGCTGATTGCTCAGCCAAGTCCATTGAGGGTTCCATCACTTTCTGTCAGCACATGTGGCTTTGGTCCTCTGGCCTTTCCCCTCAGGCCCGGGCTACCATTGAGGAAATGCCATTCGACCACTCCAGCCTTTTCCATCAGCTGACGGATGAGAAGCTGGAATTCACCCAAAAGATGAGAACCATGGTGTCATGTCCCGTGAGTCTGATGAGGGAGGGTATGGAATCAGAGAAGGAGGAAGACATGGCAGGGAAAGGCCCTGTGGATCCTGGCACATGTTTATCTACATCTATGCCAGCAGGGAACCCTGCCAACCTGGAGATTTGAACAGAGGAAGAGCCTGGCCCTAGTGGGTTGGCACCAGTCCCAGCAGAGAGTCCTGCCAATTCAGATAAGGATGAAGAAGAAGAGACGAACATATCTCCACCATCATACAGCCAGAAGCGATCTCAAAAGGAAGCTCAAAGGAAGTCACTGAGACTTTATGAGAAACAACTGATCATCAAGAAGCACCTGGCAAAGCCTTGATTGCTATATATACGCTTTGGGGAAATGTGGAAGCTTTGTCAGAGATCAGCTGATCTTCCTGGAGAAAGCTTCCTGCTGACTTCATTACCTTGATTCCTGTTGCCTTGACTCGTGTTGCCTTGACTTGTGTTTAGACCTTGGACTGTGCCTGACTATGCTGTTGCCTGACCCTGTAGACCCACAGACCTACTTCTGGACTATGCTGCCTTCCGTAAGCTTTGGCTCTTGGACTGTATTCTGGAGTCTTCTCTGTGTGCCTTCCTGCTTGTTTTGCTGCTGCTCAAGAAACTGAACCTTGCTTGTTTCAAACCTTGTCTGACTCCACTTAATTGACTTTGCTACCACAGAGAGTTGACCGCTTTCCCGGTCTTTTGAGCTTTATCTTGGTCAAGCTCCCAAACTGTATAAATTGCCAGTAACTGGCTGCTTTCTTGGACACACGGCCAGAAAATATGGTATGCCATCTATCTCTTCCACTTCCAGGAGTCGGTCCGGGTGGCAAAGCACTCCTTATTCCAGGCGCTGAGGGTTCAGCCCTCCATCCTTCCACCAAATGTGATACCTGTTGCAGTCCTCCACCTCTTCCAGCAAACAACAGGTCTCCACCCCTCGATTCCAACAGCAGTCCAAACAGCACCCCAAGGAGCAGTCTAAATGCTGGTTCTGACTTTCTTCACCTCCTGTCTTTCCCCAGGGTATTCTATTTGCAAATTGCCTCACTCGTTTCCAAGATGCCTGGGAGTCCATAACAATGGACTGCTGGGTGCTCCTAATAGTTTGGGACAGATATTGTATAGATTTCGAGGAATACTCTCCAACAGGTCAAATTCGAATAACATCTCCCTCTCCTGTTCTCCTTGAGGAGGGCAGACTTTGCCATCGAATCGGTACCTCCTCAGCACTGTCATCTTTGCTTCTTCTCAAGGTACTTCCTTGTGACCAAGAAGGACGGGGACTTTGGCCGATCCTCAACCTCTGCGGGGTGAATTTCTACATCCTCCTGAAGCGCTTCTGCATGGTCGCCCTGTCCTCAATCCTGCCTCTTCTCCCACATGGGAACTGGTTTACGACCGTCAATCTGAAAGACACCTACTTCCATGTGGGAATCCACCCATCCCACAGGCAGTTTCTAGCCTTCCAGATTGGCAATGAGACTTACCAGTTTGCAGTTCTATCCTTTGGCCTCACGACGGCTTCCAGGGTATTTACGAAATGCATGGCAGCGGTAGCAGCATACCTTCGTCAACAGGGAGTGGTTGTTTTTCCGTATATAGATGACTGACTCTCAGTTGCCAACTCCCATTACCAACTCATTCAGGACATCGATGTGACTGCACCTCCTGGACTGCCTTGGTCTGGTGATCAACATGGAGAAATCCTATCTGCAACCAGCTCATACCATCCAATTCATCAGGGCCTGTCTGGATTCGATCACTGCTGCAGCCTATCTTCCAGAATTCAAGGTCTACACCCTGAGGCCCTTATACATCAGTGCAGCCGATTGCACCGACTGCCTGCCTGATCCGTGCAGGTACTATTGGGACACATGGCCTCTACCACAGCCGTCAATCCCTTCGCAAGGTTCCAGTTTCATCCTCTCCAGTCTGGTTTCTCTCTGTCTTCAATCCCTTGGAAGACCCTCCATACATGCAAAGATCCCTGGACTGGTGGCTGAATCTGAGGAATGTGCTTGCGGGCCTACCCTTCAAACCCCTGCAACCTCAAGTCACCCTCACAACAGATGCTTCCCTGCATGGGTGGGGAGTGCATCTTGGCCGCTTCTCCGTCAAGGACATCTGGTCAGCGGAGGAGTGGTTTCTGCACATCAACCTGCTGGAACTGTTGGCTGTACAGAAGGTCCTGAGGTCCTTCGAATCCCTAGTGGCTGGCAAGACCATTCTCCTTGTTTCGGACAACACCTCTGTAATATACCATATCAACAAACAAGGAGGGACAAGGTCCTCCACTCTGCTTTCAACCACGATCAAGATCTTGAATTGGTGCATACAGAGGAACATCCTTCTTCACTCCATCCATTTTCCTGGGAATACTCTTGCAGATGGACTGAGCCATTCAGGTTCAACTGTTCACAAGTGGAAACTGCATCAGTCTGTGGTCCTGTCTCTCTTCTGCCACTGGGAGACCCCAAAAGTCAACCTCTTCGCCTCAGCAGCCAGCAAGCAATGCTGCCAATACTGCGCAAGATCCAGTGTGCAGGGTTCCAGGGGGGACACGTTTCTGTTCCAGTGGAATGGCCCCCTGCTGTACCTGCTCCCTCCGTTTCCACTGCTGACAAGGATGATCACCAAGCTACATTGCGACAGATCAGATGTGATCCTGATCACCCCATGGTGGCCCCACAAGCCGTGGTTCAGCCCTCTGCTACACTTGGCAGCACGGAGATTTATTCACCTGCCACTCCATCCCGATCTGCTCACTGTCCAGTATAGCAAGGTTCGGCATCCGGATATTGCCACCATGTGGCTGACAGCATGGAGGATCCTCCTGTGAATCCACTCTCAAATTCGGGACTGAATTCTACCAATTCTTCAGACCCTCTACCTCCAGAGGTCCAGACTGTGGTCGATGCTTCTCCCCATCCTTCCACTTCTCTCTCCTATCTCTACAAGTGGAAGAGGTTCGTGCTGTACTTGTCGGAACAGGGTCCCTCCCCTGCTTTCTCCTCTGTGCTGAATGTTCTTCAGTTTCTGTTGCACCTTTCGAATTTGGGACTGTCTTTTTCATCCCTCAAATGTTATCTCATTGCAATCTCCGTTGAGTTCCATTTCTGTTGGGTCGACCCTCTCTGTTCTGAGATCCTGTGGTTAAGAGGTTCTTGAAGGGCTATGTTAACCTCCATCCACCTGTTGTGGAACCCACTTTCTGCATGGAGCCTGGAACTTGTTCTCTCGCAGCTTTCAAAATGCCCGTTTGAACCCATGGCTACATCTGATCACCATCTTCTGTCCTGGAAGACGACCTTTCTTGTGGCGGTGACATCTGCTAGGTGCGCTGGTAAACTCTGTGCCTTACGCTTGGATCCACCTTACCTGGTCTTTCACAAGCAAAAGGTTGTGCTTAAACTGGATATATTGTTTCTGCCTAAGGTCATCTCCAGTTTCCACCTCAACCATCATGCTGCCTGTCCTGATGCAGAACCTGATGGACGAATTAGAGTGTGCGCTCCATTCCCTGGACGTTCGTTGGGCTCTTGCCTTTTATGTGCAACGGACTGCTCCACTCCGTAAGTCGAATTGCCTGTTTGTGTGCTTCACAGTGCCTATCCAAGTGGGTTGTCTCTGCCATTACTGTGGCTTACGAAATAACTCAAAAGCCTCTGCTGTCTCAAATTTGAGCTCACTCCACAAGGGCAATAGCTGCTTCTGCTGCCTTTCTCTCCAGTGTTACTTTGAAGGATGTTTGCGAGGCAACTACTTGATCAACTTTACTGACTTTCATCTCCCATTACAGACTTGATAACAGGTCTAGGGGTGCTGCTGCTTTTGGGAGAACTGTCCTCTTATCTACTCTACAGTAATAAGTTGGGGTGTAAATAAATGTTTTTCTATGTTTCATTGCTACAGTATGTCCTTGTCCTTTCTCTATGAGGCGTGACATTCCCTCCACTTGTGAGAAAGCTTGCTAGTCTCCTAACTGTCTGATTCACAGACTACAAAGAAGAAGGACAAGTTGCTTACCTATAACTGTAGTTCTTTGAGTGGTCATCTGTGAAATCACACAGATGTGCCCATACTCCTCTCAGTGTCCTGCTCTGATATAATTGACTGATGCTGCTATTAGTGGCGTCCTTTGGAACTGAGGTAAATGAGCGGGATCGCCTGAGAAGGGACTATTAGGTGGGTAGAGTTACTGCCAAAAGCGTTATATAACTATTCTGAAAGGTTCCAAGTACACTGTGCAGGTGCAGGATTAACCCAACTGTGTGATTTCACAGACAACCACTCGAAGAACTACAGTTACAGGTAAGCAATTTGTCCTTTTCAGTGTGCTGATTGGCTGCTTTAGGTGTCAGGATCTGCCTCTCCTCGCAGGACTAGGCTCCTGCTGGAGCAGCCTGCACAGCCTCTTTGCAGACTCAGGCCCTGGCTGTGGGAGTCTTGGAAGAACCAGGGTCAAGCTATCAGATGCAGCCAGATGCAATCATGCAGCACACCAGAAGCAGCCAGGAGAACTGCTATTTAAGAGTCTGCTGTGGCTGCGCCTTGGGCCTTCTATGCTGTCTGTAGCTGCTCCTGGCTCCTGGGCTGGAAACATGTGGAAAGCTACAAGTCCTTTCTAAACATGCTAGTGGAGGGGCTCTTGCATCCTGGTGCATGTGGTGTGTGTGTGTAGCATGAGGGTGTAGTGTGAGGTGTGGAGTGTGCGCATGTAGCGTCGGTGTGGGTGTGCATGGCGATGGCAGGGGGGTCTCTCAGGTCCTGGCGTGCATGGTGTATGTGTGTGTGTGTAGCATAGGGTGTGTGTGTATGTAGCGTGGAGTGTTTGTGCGATTGCATGGTGTCGGTGGAGGGGCTCTTGTGTCCTGGCATGCGTGATGTGTGTGTGTGTAGCATGGCGGATGTGTGTGCACGTGGTTGCATGGTGGCAGTGGAGGGGATCTTGCCTCCTAGCACGTGTGTATGTGTGCGTGTGTGTGCACCAGTGTGTAGCACGTGTGTGTAGCGTGGTGTGTGTGCATGTGTAGTTGCATGCCAGTGGCAGAGGGGCTCTCACATCCAGCTCTGTGTGGTATGTGTGTAGCGTGGTGTGTGTGTGTGTGTGTAGCATGGTGTTTGTATGTGTATGTGTGATTGCATGGCAGTGGCGGAGGGGCTCTCATGTCCTGGCATGTGTGGTGTGAGTGTGTAGCATGGTGTGTGTCCACATGCAGTTGCATGGCATCAGTGGAGGGGTTCTCATGTGTGGTGTGTATGTAGCATGGTATGTGTTTGTGTACATGAAATTGCATGGCAGAGATGGAGAAGCTCTCACATCCTGGCACGCATGGTGTGTGTGTACGGCAGTTCCATGGTGGCAGATGGGCTCTTGTGTCCTGGCGCACCTGGTGTGTATGTGTCTAGCATTGTGTGCATGTCTATGTGTACGCGTGGTTGCATGGCGGTGGCGGAGGGGCTCTCGTCATGAAACTAGCCATTATAGTTGGTTTGAAAGGTTATATATTAATGTGTCAAATGATCATACACTTGACATGTTTCCTAAGTGGCCAATCAGCAGAGTGGGAATGGAAACATACCAAAGTGTTTTATATATGTAGATAATGGTGTACGTTACACTGGATATAGCTAGTATATTATATTGTAAGATGTCAAGAAACCTTCCAGTTCTAATAAATCCATCCTAAAGAGGCAGATTTTTTAAGCATCTCCCTGTGAGAAAAATAATTAGATGAGTTTTTAATAGAAGCATATTCAAAAATGTAGGTGCCACCACAGGTAAATCTACACTTTGTAAAATGCAGGGTGTAGACCTGGGTGAGTAGGGAGAAATATGTTTTAGGATGCAAAATAATGTTTTCTCAAAACTAACTTAAAATCACCAGGGTAGGTCAGGAACACTTGGACAAAACTACTATAAACAGTTTGATTTTGCTTAAATTTAAAAAAACCCGAATATACTGATTTTCTAGTGACAAAGTCTTATCAATTTAATATTAAAGAGTCTAAAAATAGTACTATATGCAAAGAGGCTGGTACTGCTCCTCAGTGTTGTTTGCTTATCATCTGGGTTCACATTTGGAATAATAAAATCTTGATGGAAAAATCTCAGAACCATATGAAATATTCCAGTTAATCTGTTTCTCTTTCTTTGGCCTTGCATGTGGCCAGTTCTTGTACCTGAGCCGTAGTGCAATGGAAAAATGATCACATGAGTTTCTTGTCTTTTCCACCCCCACTACTTTTGCCTCTTTGTATAATAGGGCTGTCCTGCAGAGAACAGCTTGAACTCTGTTAATCTGCAAATCTTGCTAGGCAGAGTTGTGAGAAAACAGACTCATGGTACAAGAACAGGTTGAAGATGTATTATCTGTAATCACCCAGCAGAACTGGGAGAAGAATTGGGTCTTCTTTCTGGGAAAGATAGCTTTTATTGTGGGCTCTGATAATACCTGAATGAGGAAATACATCTTGGGACCTCATGATTAGAAGTAGACTCAAATGGTTCATAATACTTCCTTGAACTGGACCTTGATAAAATATCATGTAATGATTCATAGTATAACTGGAGTAACACTTCATAATGTAACTATCAACTGGAGAAAGTCTTCAATGTTTTGCCCAATTTCCCTCCTAGTTTTAATGATCATTTTTTAAAAAAATTATCTCAATTATCTAAGACCACTACTAATGTCCTCAGGAGTGCCTCCTCTTTCATGTCTCATTTCTTTAAAGCTTTGCTCAGCATGTTACTCTATTGGTAATGAAAAAATAATGATCAAATAATGATTTGAGATTAAATCCAAATTTGTGGTTTATTTTTTTAAAAAACACAATACTTCTATGAAAGCAGTGTGTTTGCTGTGTGATAGCAGTTCTGCATCATGGTGAAAGGTTTGATATCTGCATTCCTTGTTTCCTTTGTATGAATGTGATTGCCTTTACCGGTACATTTTTTTCACTATAAAGATACACCATATTAAGTTACTAGAATTGTTTTTGATTTTGGTGATCACACTGTATACCAAAACGCGTTACATCACAAAGACATGAAACAAACTTTCTGTCTAATGTGGGTCACATTTTAACCTCAGGCCGTTTCTGAAAAAAATTACACACCCCATATAAAAAAATGATGTCGTACCTTGAGAGGATTTTACCACCTTGAATGTTTGAATCTTTCCCATGACAGTTTAAAAGGAATGACATGGGCATTTTGGAAAGAATTGCTTTTCTGAACCATTTGTTTACATGAGAACTTCCACTGTAGGGTCTATGCAATTCATTTTCTGAGTGATACTTGGCTGCCCCATTGCTGATATTCCAAAAGGTAGATTTACTTAGATAGCATTATGCAGTCTTTCTCAACCTTTGTACCCTAGAGAAACCCTTGAAATAATAGTTAGGACTCAGGGTACCCCTGCACAAATGTTATTGTATTTACAGTTCAAAAAACCTGATTTTTTTTTTTAAAAAATAACAAGCTCTAATGGAAACCTGAGGTTTCAGGGAACCCTGGTTGAGACACCCTGGCATAAGGGTATGCAAAGTAAGATTGCAGAGGTGCATACAGTTGCATATACAGGAGATTTTTAAAAGTTGTGCAGCACATTTTTAAAAAACAGTTAATATTATCAGCAAACAATGTACTCAGTTAAGTTTAGTTAAATAGATGTGGCATGATTGAATATTGGATGTTGTTTGGAACTGAGCATTGTATTGATTTAAAAGTGTACATTATGGAAATTCATCCTCATTTCCAAACTTTGGGTTACAATTCTAGACATTATCCAGCACATAAAAGACAGCAAACACATTGTTGTGTACCATAAAGGATGCTATTACAAAGTATGGTTGTACTATGATGGCAGACAGCTAAAACCCCGGGAGATTGAACAACAGATGCAGTGGATTCTTGATGATAATTCAAAGCCCCAGCCAGGTGAAGAGAAGTTAGCTGCTCTTACTGCAGGAGACAGGTATGAGCTTGATAAAACCAGTGGATAACTACTGTGGACCTATTCTACATTTGTCTAATTTCTTGCTGACTGTCCCTGTAAATGTTAACAGAACTTTCTATAGAGTCTGTAATATATACTTTTCATGTGCTTTGGTATTGATATTGCTTTCGGTTGATTGTGAGATAATCTGGCTGATGCTTGTATGGTTATACCCCCTCTTAGCACTACAACATATTGCTACTCAAACTGAGGCATGAGATATTAGCACCAATTTGATTGCAAACAATTTTGTATATCTAATTTGTAGCAAGGTATTACTCCTCTGGGAGGGTTCTACTGTTAAAGGCAGTCTATAAATCATTTTTAAATAGATAAAATAAGCCTATAAGTGGCTGAATGCAGAATTTGATAGGTATACCCAAAGAGAATTCTGGGGGATCAAGTAGAGAGGGCAGGAATGCCATATATTTAGAGCTATGCATAGTTTTACCCTTTCAAGGACCTGTTTTAGATGCCCCACTAAATCTTACCATCTGGTGGACATTGGCAACAGGTCTTTGGACGTGTGCTCATAAGCACACAGACACAACCCACTTCACAAACTATGGATTTGCAGAGAGAACCAGGCTCCAAAGAGGCTCCAAAATGGGTGGGTCAGCAATTTGTTGCAGCCTATGTGCTCTGGTGATGCTTCTCATGCTCCTCTGAAGAGGACCCTCACTTGCCCAGAAGCAGCTTTTCAGGCAATGCCATGGAAGAGAATCCACAACACCCTTTGCTTCAGATGTATGTATACATTTGAGTGTAATTTCTGGAAAGGAAGATACATCATTGAACTTGGGCTGTTCAGAGGGACAAGGATAGAGGCCCACAACCTTGAAACCTTATGCTCTTGCTACTTAGAGATTCCAGATGTCATGTGAACATAACCTATCCCATACAGGGATTTCTTGAAGATAGGATGGATAGCCTTTTCTTCGTCAAGGGCCACATTTCCTTTGTGGGGGACAACTTCTCCTGGGACACATGCTCTCTATGGCAGGGCCAGAGTTTTCTTAAACTCCCCTATCCATTCACACTCCATCCATTCATAACTCCGGTCAATCTATTCATTAATCCACCTCCCTCCCATTTGTGTTTGAGTGCTCACCATTATGCACACTCCTCCCCCATTTGTTGATTCATCTGTGCTCCCTATCCATTCATCTATTCCTCCATCAGTTCATCCATCCAGCATTTTTCTCTGCCCACCCCAATACTGAGCTATAGGAAAATCAGCTTGGTTTTGGGGGTTTTTTTGGTACTTTTTACAAAACACAGGACACAATGTGAAGCAAAAGAGAGAACAAAGTCATGCAGAGCAGGTTTGTAAATAGATTAGACGACAGGAGCAGCTCTCTGAGCATTCTGGGGCATGTTGCATGCAGTAGCTTTGACATTAATTGGGGGCTGCAGGCAAGTTATGGGTTGCCTCCCTGTGCTTTGAGCCATTCTGCTGTCTGACTTGAGAGGAGCTTTGTGTATACCTTCCATTTTGAGACTTGCCTAACATTTGTGGAGTTTGTAGGAACTGGTTCTGTAGCAATCTTTTGCTATTACTTCATTTGTTTGTTTTGTTCTTGTTGCCTTCAGGTTGTTTCCAACTTATGGAGACCCTAAGACAAACCTAAGATGGGTTTTTTTTTGGCAGAATTTGTTCAGAAGGGGGGTTGCCCTTGCCTTCCTGTGAGGATGATAGAGTGTGACGTGCACAAGGTCACCCAGTGGGTTTCCATGGCTGAGTGGGGATTCGAACCCTGGTCTCCTAGTGTCCTGGTTCAACACTCAAACCACTGCACCACGCTGGCTGTCTTCATTAGGCAATTTTAAATTTAGATTTAAAAGAGAATGGCTGTAAAGTGTGTCATACTCTCCACTGTGTGCTTTAAATGACTCTCTCTTGACATTCTTGTGGCAGAGTTCCATGGGCTAAAGCTCGCCAGACCTACTTTGCACGTGGAAAGAACAAGCAGTCTTTGGATGCTGTTGAAAAGGCAGCTTTCTTTGTGACTCTGGATGACACTGCTCAGGGTTATAGAGAAGAAGATCCAGTGGCATCAATGGACGCCTATTCAAAGGCACTTCTGCATGGCAAATGCTATGACAGGTACATTGCAAAGAAGGAAGAGAAGTTACTTTTTGTTTTTACATGTGTATTTTACTTCCTTTTGTTGCAGATAAAGTAGAATGTTTCCTTTTTTGAATCTGGAAACTTTCCTGTATCTCTTCCCCCCCCCCCCAAAAAAAAAATAAATATGAAATGGCTTTCTTTCTTTCTTTCTTTCTTTCTTTCTTTATTTATTTTAAAAAAGCATTTATATTGGTTTTCCAAAGTCTGTGAACATCTCCATGCAGAGTGGTGATGGTGCCATTTCAGTTATGTAAAAGCTAGCAGTGAATTAAGGTTGTTATTAGTATACATGATAATAAACTTTTTTGTCTTTCCTAGGTGGTTTGACAAGTCATTCACTCTTGTAGTTTTCAAGAATGGTAAACTGGGCCTGAATACTGAACATTCATGGGCAGATGCTCCTATTGTTGGACATCTTTGGGAGGTAAATGTGTCGCTGTATCAACTATACAAAGTAGAGTTTTTAATAGACTTGGAAAAAAGTGTTTCCCACTTTAACTTTTTCTCCCAAATTCACTTCCATTTTTAAATTTGTCAATTCCCAACCAATCACAGCTTTATGAGCAGAAAATATTCTTCATGGCACTGCTAATAAGCAAAATACTCCACAAGATCCACCCCCCACTTACCATATGTAACTCATGATGCTGAATATGATTTTTTTTTCTTTAACCAAGATGAGATGATACAATGCTAATTGCTGCACATTAATGCAAATTCAGAGCAGCGTTCATTTGTCTCCATATGGGTTTTTTTGGGCAAAATCGCTGGTATGTGAAGCTATCCATGTTTGAAGTTCACACATAGCCATGTCTGTGAATCAGGATGGTGGCTGCAAGTGAATTATTTGCGTTATTTTTCTTCACAAGTTGTCGCTGCTGCACAGTGGTTTTTTAAACTTTAAGGTGCACAAGTGCAACCTTCCATTTAAAAGAGCTGTTTGGTCACTTCAGCACAGCGAAAAAGCACACAAACAATACCACAAAACTCCAAAATGGTGCTTTCTGGCCAGCAAGCCCACAACCACGCACATCCAATCAATCGGTTTCCACTTTCTCTCTTATCTGGGAATGTGCTGCGATGCGATTCGGTTGTCCTAATGAGTGGAATGTGCATTTCCCCTACATTTTAAAAAAAAGCCTCAGGAGAAACCACAAAGGCTTTTTTCCCGTGTAGTTTTTGGAGGGCCCTCTTTCTGAATGCGGTGAATCACAGGATCTCATTGGGACCAAAGGTATTCTCCTTGGATTCTATGAGTTTTTTCACCATCTAGAGAACCCCCAAGAACCCAACTCATATGTTTTGTATAAGGGTTAACTTAACATATGCTTGCTTTGTTGCTTGGCTCACCTGAAGAGCATGAAGAGTGAGGTTCTGAAGCCAAGAGCTTGTGTATGCATGGAGGCTGTCCCCAGGAACCAGAACCATGAAACATCGAGTTTTGAATCACATGGAGAGCACTCATGCATACGGAAGGCTTTTTGTTTCAGAGTTGTTGCTTTTCACATGAGAAAAACAGCAACAAAGTGGACTGGGCTAGTTCACTCTCCCATCTATAGAGAGCACATGAGCAGAGCTAAGGTCTGCACTCCAAGAGATGGAAAATGGGTGGTAAACTTGCAGGACTGATGTAGTTTTGTGTTAAATCACATTGCCATAATGTGAGGTAAGTTGCTTAAGTCTGCCCCAGCATAGGGTGAGGTAGGTGGTGGTGGTGGGTTGCAATCAAGATTCAGAATGCTTTGTGTGGTCACCTACCATTTCAGTATAGTGTACTCTGTGAGTTGCCATGGCATCACTCCTGGCCAAGTAATTGGATGTGCCTGCCCCAAACAAAGCTTTGGACCACTCTTCATATTACCCAAACCTCAAGGAGAGTGGCCTGTATGAGATCCTGCAGTCTTATATCTGACAAAGTGCTTTGTTGCAACTTCATGCTATGCATGGCTTACCCTGGCCAATAATGCCAGGTAGAAATGAATATGGAACATGGGATGTACACCCCCATGGGCTTTTGGCCACCCAAAATCATACAACCAACCACCCAAAATCATACAACCAGGGCAGTGTCCTTTGTAAGTGGTGTACTCTTCATTTAGGTACAGGATACTGTCCATTTGCAAAGTTTGATGCATAATCTGATTTAAAACAAAATAATCCTTGCTTAACTCCACTAAAGTTCAGCCCTCTCTGTCATTCCCCATTATGCTCTTCTTTTTTCAGAAGGGGACTGTGATAAACTGGCAGGGAGTGGGTGGTCTAAAATTGTCCAATCCATGAATGACAAAGCACCATATCGGCCTGGTAGAATGAAGTTTCTTTTGATGGTAGTCTTCTCACAAGATGCTGCCTTGGGTCCCATTCTGGGAGAAAGGCGGCATATAAATTAAACAAATAAAGATGTAATTAATATGCAGCATATAGTAGTTGGAACTTATTAGGTGCATTGTCTGTTCATATTCACACACACAAGTTTTCCTATCATGTTATACAAAGAACTCAGATGAAGAATATTTTTTTAAGCAAGGGTTTTTTCATACTCATTTTCCTTCAAGTCTAAAAGGAAAATGTGTTCTTAATCTCGTGTGTTTAGACATGCGTGTTTCATGTTCTGTAGCAGTGTATTTACAGTGCATGTAATGGTGGTTCATATCCTGTTTCCCCACTCCCCCCTAGAATGTCATGTTTTCTGACTGCCTTGAGCTGGGCTACACAGAAGATGGGCACTGCAAAGGAGAAACCACTTCTGGGATTCTTATGCCTACAAGACTACAGTGGGAAATCCCTGAAGAAGTGAGTACACAGCCATTTCTCAATTGGTGACATTGGTGATGGATAGAGTAGAGCTTCCATCACCAGAAATGGAGGCAAATTTTGTTTGTTTCTTTGCTGCTGCTCTGCTACATTACCACCCTGATCCCATATCATCTCCCAAATTGTTCTGAAGAGTTCCCTGGTCCTCTACATCAGTATTTTTGTGAGACTGCAGAGGTGTGCCTGGGAAAGCAGGAATTGCCTCCCTCGCCTTTCTGCTAACAGAAGTGTCATTTATCATTTATCTGACCGAATGCAAATCTGTGCAAATTTTCAATAAAGATAATGAATGTCTAATTCATACTTAGTAAATCTGTAACACCTTTCATTGTGTAGATCATGAAAAACTATGGATTGCTCTTAAAGAAATGGGTATGCCACAACATTTGATTGTCCTGATGCATAGCCTGTACTCAAGACAAGAGGCTACTGTCAGGAGAGAATATAGAGAAACAGAATGGTTTCCAATTGGCAAGGGAGTCAGGCGAGGCTGCATTTTATCACCCTATCTGTTTAACTTATATGTTGAACATATACAAAAAGGAGTATTAGACTCAGAGAAAGGAGACATAAAAATCGGAGAAAGGAACATGAACAATTTAAGATATGCAGATGACACCATAATACTATCATGCCCGAATCACTTTTTCTTCTCTTGTTAAATTGCTTGTTGTTTCCTCTGCTTTCTTACAGTTATTTAACTGCAGTACTTACAAACATTTTTACTTACGAACATTTGTCCAACTTGCATAAGCAATTTTGGAAACACCTAACTAGGCTGACTTGATAATATTTATCAGTGCCAAAATCCTAACACTGAATATCACTTATTACTTACTGGAAGGGCTCTTCTTGATAAAATCATTTCATCACTTTATTTAAACTCTGCTGGACAACATATGTTGTCATACTCAAGAGCATTAGCTTTTTGCTTTGGTTATCTTTTCATAAAACTGCTTGAAGCAGTTCAGCAGTGGTGTATAGAATGTGTTTGGGGAAGAGGACTTGAAAGAGTTTTTGCAGGTGCAGGTCTTATGCTCAACATAATCCAGAATTAATCAGTCTTAGTGAGACTCATACTAGCATTTTTACTAGATTCAGAACAGAATTCTGTTTATGTGAATCTATCTATCTATCTATCTATCTATCTATCTGTATATATAGCACTTGGGTATGTACAGTAGGCCTGGGTATGTTTCCTCTCCCATTGTGTTGATTAGCTGCTCAGGAAACACACCCAACCAATCATCACCAACTGCGATGGGACCCAGGCAGTCAACTTGCAGCAGCAGCCTACCTTACCACTGGCCTACCTTACAGGGTTGTCATGAGGACATTTGGGGGGAGTTTTTTTTTAAGGGCATATGGTACACCGTGTCCAGCTAGTTTCACATAATTGGCCCAGTTGGACAAAGCAGTAAGTCAGGAATCTAAAGGAATGCCGACTCGGTGATAACCAAGCAAGCATGGTACCTAATTGTTCCTGCTTTACTTCATGATTTGCTTTGTGTGTTGCCCAAACACAGGTCCAATTTCCTCTTCCCCTGACAAACCAGAGAAGGAAAAGTAAAATAATCCTTGGATTCCTTCTCTGCTTTGTTGGGAGAGACATAGACCAGAGAGGCAGCTGTACCAGAACATAGAAATGTAAAATTGCCAGAAATTTTAAAACTATCAATAAAAACCATTGGGGGAGGGGCATTCCAGGAAAAAAAAAACAGAGTTGTTTTTTATTAGAACAGATACTGTACATTCCCTTTCACAAATGTCTTCCTGTTAAATAGCTTTCAGGGGGGAAATTGGGGGAGTAAATATCTGAACACCTTCATGCTTAAAAGAAAATATTCCACATTCCAATTTTCAGTTGTGGGGTGGGGGGAGGCTTTGAAAAAAAAGTGGAAACAATCCCTATTATTTTCCTGTGCTTCACATCGCTACCCAGATTCAGATGATACACAAACCAAACTATGATTCAGCTGCTCTTCCTGTTCATGACAAATAAGCCAGAGTTCCTGTGAGTCCCTCAATTATAATGTCATCCAGACTTGGTCGTTGTGGACTTCATTTAAAATACAAAGTTTACAATAAATATAGTATTGTTAAGAAAAATACTTAATTTTTATAATTGTGCCTTATGGAAATACTTGTATAATATAATACTTAAATCACTGCTTGTTTAGTGCCAAGAAGTGATTGAGAGATCCCTGGCCATCGCAAGGCCTCTAGCAGATGATGTGGATTTCCATTCATTTCCTTTTGACATATTTGGGAAGGGATTAATGAAGAAAGTAAAAACTAGTCCTGATGCTTTTGTGCAACTTGCCCTACAGCTTGCTCACTATCGGGTAAGGATAATCTTTATTTTTGTTTGTTTTAAACACATTGTAAATCAGGTATATGAAATGTAATCCTGAATTTAGAAAGTAAGCTTCTGAGAGAGTTCTGCTCTAACCCATGCTGCTACTATTTCAGTCATAACATGCTGTCTTCATCTCATGCTAGAACTGTTTAGTGCTGTTGAAGCTTTGCTTTTCTACATATAGCAGTACAGCCCATAGCATAGCTCCATTTAGTCAACTGATGGTTTTCCCTGAGACCAAGATGCTTCTTTACCAGAATGAACAAAGTGTGGCTCTCCCAACAAACTGCAATTCCCAGTATTTTAAACTGTTGGCTGTGCTAGGAAGCTGAAGTCCCAACCACCTCTGCAAGACTGCACTTTTCCCACCCATGTCCTGTGCTACCTACTCAGTACTGAGCTCTTTTTCAGCAAAAGGTACTTTTGCAATGTTAATTTCTTTTTTTCTTATCATTTAGGCCCTCCTTGTTGCTTCATGTTCAGTATGGCTGTTGAATTACTGATGAATTTGCCCTTAGCACGTTTCACCCCATGGTGAATGTTTTAATTCTTTTTATTTATTTTTTACCCTTGCTCTTATTTTTTTTAAAATAGTGCTATTTCATTATTAAAGAAAAAATAGTTATAGAAGGAAATCAGTAGCTGAAGTCATGCCACCACCCATTCCCAAAAATAGAAACAGACTAAGGAGTAATTCACTTCCCCAGCTGTATTGAACAAGAAGAAATAAAATGAGCTGGGTTTGCAAACAAGAACACTTTTCAGTTAAAAACACAATAGTTCCAAAGACTTCAGTAGTGCTTGACCTGTCTAAATTCAGATAGAATGTGCAGCATTTGCAACTTGCTATTTTTAAAAAAAGTCTCAAAAATAGAAAATAGTGGAATTGGCAGTATCATTTGGGTGCTTGTTTAGATGTTAGTGAGCAAAGAATATGAATTCTAGATAAATGGGGTACCATGGAAACAACATCAGAGGGGTCATCTATATGAGGAAATATAATGCTCATTTCTGCACATTAATTCACAATCCCAGCAGCATTAATTTATCTTCACGATTTTTTGTCAAGGTCACTGGTATGGGAAGTTATCCATATTTGAAGTTCACACGGAGCATGACTGTGAATAAAGATGGTGGTCGCAAGTGAATTACTCACATTATTTTCCAAAAGTTGCCACCGTTGCACAGGTTTTTCCCCTCATTAAATCAAAGATGCGGGAGTGCAGTCTTCTGCTTAAAAAACTGTTTTTGTTGCTTTACCACTTCAAAATTGCTCATAATTGCAACCGCAAAAATCAATAATGGCAGTTCCAGTCACTTTGTTGCCAGCAAGCCCATCCCCCAGTGCACCTCTGACCAATCATGTTTTGACTTCCAGAATGCACTCTGCTTTGTCCAAACGGGTGGGAATGTGCATTTCCCCATATTTTTTTCAAAAAAAATGTTGCAAAAAAACCTCAAAGGCTTTTATCGCGCAGTACATGGGGTTTTTGGCCCCCCTCCTTCTCAATATGGCAAATCACTGCAGGACCTCATTAGGACAAAAGATATTCTCGCATTCTATGAGGAGTTTTTTCACCACCTAGACAGCACCAGAGAGTTCTAGTGAAGAGATTTATAATCCCATAGATTAGATTGCAACTCAGAAATGCATACTCTGTGCAAATTTAGTTGTGGCCCTATATTTTCATAAGGAGAGGAATAAACAAGAATTCTATAAAGTTGTTTATTTATTTATTTCCTGCCTTTCTCCCCATATGGGACCCTTGACATCCCATAATTTTCTCTCTCATCCATATATGTACACAAAGGATTGCCTTCTTTCATTTAAGTCTCAAAGAATCCATAACTATTCAAACTAGGTGGAATATATGGATGAACTAATCTATACTTTGCTTTTTTAAATACCTTTAACATAGTCCCACTGCAAAGCCTTATGAAGAGGCTAGTAGTTGAATGATAAGCCTGGGAAATTGGTAATAGGAAGCAGATAGAATAGATGCAGTTTTCTTGAAGGAGGGTCATAAAAGGACCCCTGCCACACATACAGACACAAAAAAAATTCTGTGGTTGAGAATGCCATTTATATCAAATGTTTTGAAGTCACTGGTAAAAGGATAAGGTAACCTGGGCGTGACCTAATTGTTAGACCAGACAAAAGTAAATGCACTGAATCAGTGGGAATGTGGTAAGGCAGTTCTTATGTAAGTTCCATTTAATCTATGGCTCTACTCTAGTTGGAATGAACAATCACAATTAGGCTCTGGTTTACTGAAGACACCACTAGTAGATTAACCTGGATGAATCTAGAATAGTAGATCAGGTTAAATATGAGGGAGTGCAGATGTGTGTTCATTGGAGTTTTTTAAAAAGCTTAACTTTGCACACCTACTGCTATGGTCTCGGTTGTCTCTGAATAGTAAAGCATTCTTGGGTACTTCACTTAAAACATCAGCTCAGTGTGCTGCAACATAACAAAGTTAAATATGGTATGGAAAACTTTTGTAGAGAAACAGGACACAAAACAACAAATAAAATGTAATAATAAGCAAAATACAGTTGTCCCTCCATATCCACAGATTTAAGTATTCACGGCTTGAAAATATTCTTTAAAAAACAATCAAAAAGCAAACCTTCATTTTGCCATCTTATATAAGGGACACCAGTTTGCTATGCCATTGCATATAATGGGACTTGAGTATTCATGGATTTTGGTATCCATGGGGGTCCTGGAACCAAACTCCAGTGAATATGAAGGGACAACTGTACTATACAATGTAGTGTGATGCTATGAATAAAACTCATAGTGTGGGAAAGCATCTGCAGTTCTGGGTGCACTGCCTCAAAAAAGTATAACACAGACCTGGAAAAGAAGCAGAGAAAGGCAACTGAGGTTGTCAATGCGATAGAGCCATTTCTTTGTGTGGGGGAGGGGAAGGTGGAGAAAGTTTGGGATTTCATCTTGTACACATTTTACTTAGGATGAAGTTCTGTAGAAGTCAATTGGGACATCAGTGACTGCTAGATGATACACATAGGATTGATTGTGCTTTAAGTTTTCTTTCACATATAAACTAAGCTTCATGGGAGTTGCTTCCATGTGGTTCCATGAATGTGAGAGATTAAATCTAATTATATGGGTAGTGCTGATTTTACCCAATCTGCAACTAACTGATGTTTGCAAGGATGCCCATAATTTTGTCATAGTATTAATTTTGTCTCTCATGCATACATATGTACATTCCATGCTGCTCTCTAAAATTTGGAGTGCCTGTATAACTCCTCATAATTTTATCAGAATTCTGGGTATTTTGAATGAAATCATAGATCTATTAGATACTCGAAAGAGCAAGAATTTAAAAGCATCCCATAATATTTAAGACAAGTGATAGTAATGTATATGTTAATCTAATCTGTGTTGTGAGATGCACACAAACTTTTCATTAAAATTCCTTTTTGCATTTTTGTTTAAGGACATGGGGAAATTTTGCTTAACTTATGAAGCATCTATGACGCGCCTGTTCAGAGAAGGTAGAACAGAAACAGTTCGTTCATGTACTATTCAGTCATGCAAATTTGTGCAAGCTATGGATGATCCATCTGAAACAGTGAGTTTAATGTGGTTAATAATTCTATAATTATTGTTTACCTTTATTTGCATGGGCAGCATCTTAAGAAAAAATATCACACTTTTCCTGTCCAGCATGGCAACAAACACAGTTGTAAGATAAATATCTAGATAGTTCATTGGGAAAATGTTTCCCTTGTCTTTCCTTAGAACAGTATAATTACACATCAATGATATGTGCAGTAAAGTTCAAGTAGGTGAATTGCTTTGTATAGGTTGATGTTTTACATAAATTACTTTCTCAGAAGAATAAGTATGGTACTTCGTTAGAAGACCATCCTCATTCTCCATGTTTTGTTCAGCCAAACTAATCCAAACTTTAAGAAAGGTCATCTTGCACTGATATAAAAATTAGCTGGCACTTTGTTTAGCTGTTAAGTGGAGTAGTAATTTCTTTAGATTTGTACAGTACACCAAAACATCCAGAGGCATCTCAGTAAAGGATGCATTAATTTATTAAGTGAACATACTTTTAATTTAGATTCCCCCTCCCTTATTGATTATCTGCTTTTTGACATCTGTTTTTATTATGCTCCTTTTCCCTGATATTCATGAGACTCAACTGCCCCACAGTATAAATTTCAACAGAAGTAGTAAGACATCCTGCAAAGTTTAAATGAGAGAACCAGCATGCCTTAGTGATTAGAGTATTGGACTGGGACTTAGGAGATCCAGATTCTAATCCCACTTAGCTATGAAACTCATGGTGTGACCTTGGGCCAGTCACACTCTCTTAGCCTGACCTACTCTACAGGCTTGTCATGAAGATAAGCAAGGAGGAAAAACCACATACACCACAATGAGTTCATTGGAGAAAGAATGTAAATGTAACTAGTACTACAAATACTAATAATAAACAAATACTTGCCAAACACCTGTAGTGGTGGATACAACAGGTGAGAGGGAGGAGTTAAGAGACAGCCCTGCATGTCTATCTGGGCCCATAATGGAGCTTCTGGGGTTGGTGCCATGCTCTGTCTCATTCTAGACTTCCACATTATTTTAATGCTGTTTTAAAATAGAAATCTTGGATTTCTCCTCTCAATCTTCAGCTTGAAAAGAAGATTGCACTATTCAAAGCTGCTGCTACTCATCATCAGCTCCTGTATCGTCTTGCCATGACTGGTGCTGGCATTGATCGCCACCTTTTCTGCCTCTATGTAGTGTCAAAGTACCTTGCTGTTGAATCACCTTTCCTTAAGGAAGTAAGTGACCACATAGTATTTATTGATCAAGTAATAAGCAAAAACTGTGTGGGTATAGATACCCAAAAATGTCGACATTCTGGAAATTTTTTAAGCTTGCAAGAAAACTATTTTGCTGGGGATTTAATTTTTTTTTAAAGCAATTTTGGCAAGAATTTAAATATAGGCTGTGCATTATGGTATATCGAAGAAATATAACAGTGTTACTATATACATATCATTAAAAGTAAACATTCAAAAGTATAGACAGTACTGGTCTAGGTGGATAAATAATCTGAGCTAGTAGTATAAAGAAGCTTGCTAACTTCTTTAATTTTCTTCCAGCAAGAATTATAAAGTATATCTTGAGTTGAGCATGATATCAAAGTTACTTTTCCATACTGATAGCTTAGTATTTGTTAGTTCAAAAAATAGCAATAAAAGTATTAAAATTAGAAACTACCATCATTGTGGTAGAACTCAGTATTTTATGATCTAGATTTAGAAAGATTGGCTTGGATCCACTGAATTCTTCACACCTAAGGAGTGTTGACCATGTGTTCCTTAAACAGCATCACTCCTTTGCCTCACTGCAAACTTCTTTTGTAAATGATGATAGAAAACAATGTGAGATATGGTTATAGTTAATACTTATTAAATTAGTTATCCTGAACTTGTATTAGATATCCAGAACCCAAAATTATTCATTTTATTTATATTCTCCTCCATTCCATCCTTGAAAATAATAGCATAACTAATTTGGTTCAGAGCAGTGTCTGTAGCTTCTTGGAGCAATGACCCCCACAATGCAGCCTACTACATGGAATCTGACACTGCTTTTGTATGGGGGCAGTTCCACAGTGCAAGTCATTCAAGTGTGCCAGCTTTGTATGTGGACTAGTCCTGATATGTGATATGTTTCAACATGGTTGCAAAATGCTGTTGAAATGGACTGCATGTTGCGCACCAATCTGCATGAGCAGATACATGCACATCATGTTGAGAACATCAGATGGTTTTTCTGACTTCTCTCAACAAGAAGTGTCCAGTTCAGATGGAAAACTAAGCCAGACATACTATTGTGAGTCACACATCTCTTTTGCTTTTGGGGTCCTGGCCTTTGTTCTTGTTCAGTGACAGTAATCTCTCTTGAGCAGTTACCTTGGAGTACATGGGTCTAATCTCTTGAAAGTTCAGAGGTAAAAAAGTAGCATTCTCTTTTCCTGGTCCTGTGAAAATCTAAAGTAGACTCCTTTGCCATTGGCAAACAACATTTAGCATTCCTATGTCTTACAGTCTATCAGTCACTACTTATGGAGTTGGGTCCTATATTAGGAGAAAGGTGGGATATAGATTGAATGGATGGATGGATGGATGTGCTACTTCCATTCATTCCAGCACACATGTGAATGTAGTATTAGTGTCATTGTTGATTACTTGTTTCCCCTAGTTCTTATTCCTTTGTCCCAAAAATCACAGCCCCAAAAGTTACATAAAGAAAAATGTTCAGAAAAGCAGGGGTGGATTGTGGCTTCAAAATAACAGTTTTATCACTTCTTGCAAACAGCTGATAAATATGCTAGTTCTTATACCTCTTTACTTTCTCAGGTTTTGTCAGAACCCTGGAGACTTTCAACAAGTCAGACACCACAACAGCATATTGACTTGAATAAGAATCCTGGGATGGAATCCAGTGGTGGAGGCTTTGGGCCTGTAAGTTGAAAGAGATCTGTTTTTAAGAGAGGCCAGCACTTGACCAGTATACCTATCTAGTGTGGCAATAACACTGCCACTGTAAACTCATATTCTGTGACTGTCATGGCACAGTGTCTAAGGGATCTGTGTTGAAACAGCATGTTACACAATCACTGTGTTTGTAAATCTTAATGCCTGCAGGGAAAACTAGTTTAGTGGTTAAGCCTTAACCTTTATACTCTAGCTCTTTTATTCATAATGATGACTTAAGCTTTACTAATATAATGATACTATGACTTCGTCTATTAGTTGTTAAGCAAATAGGCTGTTAGCTAAGCAGTCCAGGATGTAGGTTACCTTAGCCACAAACTTGCTGTAGTGCACGGATGGGTAAGATCTGACACTGGGGCTGCATGTAGCCCCCAAGACTGTTGTTTCCCCTCCAAGTTCGCTTTTTCAGGCAAAACAAAACAAAACCTCACCTTTTAAGTACATTTCTGCCCCCCCCTCGTTTAACACAATAGCTGTTTTTCAAAACCAGAAATGGATTTCTGATAGTCTTCACAAACTGTGGCTTATTGAAATAAATCAACTTCAAAACTTAGTTTATTAATTCAATATGTCATGATTAAAATTAATCACAGTTTATCAAGTGGATATTCAAAAACAAAAGCAAGAGAAAAAACAGAAGCAAAACAAAGTCAACAAACTACCTGACTATCAAATCAAAAGTGAGAGAGAGTTATCTCTGTGTGCCAGTGGAATGACTAGGGGATTGTCTGGATGGTGAAAATAATCCTAATAGAGTTCGCCCCAAAAAGATCCGACCAAGATTTGCTGTGTTCAGAAGGAGGGGGGCCAAAAACTGCAGGGGGGGTCTTTGTGGCTTTCGCAGAGGTTTTTTAAATAATCCATGGAAATGTGCATTCCTGCTCATTTGGACATCTGGTTTGCATCGCAGCGCATTCTCAGCAAGGGCAGAAGTGGAAAGCTGATTGGTCAGATGTGCGCAGAGGGCAGGCTTACCAGCAATGAAGTGGCTGGAAGTGCCATTTTGGAGTTTTGCGTTAGCAATTGTACATTTTTCTCTGCACTGAGACGACCAAACAAGTGGAAGGTCACAGTTGCGCATCTTTGATTTACAGTTTTTAAAAAAATACTGTGCAGCAGCAACAACATGTGGAGAATAATAACATGAGTAATTCATTCTCGGCCACCGTCTTGATTGGCACACATGGCTACATGTGCACTTCAGTCATGGATAATTTCGCATACCAGCGATTTTGCCAAAGGACCGTGGAGACAAATGAATGCTGCTGTAAATTTGCATTAATGCACAGCAATCCATGTTATATCTTCTTATCTAGGCAACCCCTAGCTTTGCTAGGGACTGTATTTTACATCTTCTGCAGTGGTTTTAATGCTAACATGGCATGCCAGCAGAATTCCAGCCTCAAATCTTCAGTGGCTTGGAATATGGGTGCTTGAGGAAGCATGTCTCTCTCTATATTTGTCCAATCATTAAAATGTATTGAGGGAGCCCTTCTATGATGTCCCATCTTAGGGAGCAATTCGCTAAGTGAAGATGCAGAGGACCACCTTCTTGGCTGTAATACTCCAGTTAATGAATATCTTCCCCTTGGAAGCCTGACTGTCACTGAAGTTGTCCTCATTTTGGCACCAAGTTAAACTATTCACCCAGACTTTGGAGGGTTATTGAACTTGACTTGGTTTTCATTTTGTTAGATTGCAGGTTTATTTTTGTTTTGCAGTTGTTTCATTGATTGTAATCCATCTTGAGATCTTTATATATAGGGCATCTTGTAAGCATTTTAAATGAATGAGATAAAAAATAAAGTATGAGTTTGTACAAATAAAAGCTTTCTAAATGTGTCTTCCACAGGTTGCTGATGATGGTTATGGTGTGTCTTATATAATTGTGGGTGATGAGCTCATCAATTTCCACGTATCCAGCAAATATTCTTGTCCTGAAACAGTAAGTGTTTTATTAAATTTAAAGACCATAAGTCTGTTCTGTGTACCTCAGTTAATAGCCCTCTTTTTCTCTTAGGGTACACTTGGGCTTGGAATGTATTTAACCAAAATATGTTCCAAAAAGTTGCATCTGTAGGATTATGTAAAATATGAACTACATATGCATGGAGGCTGTAGTTTTCAATTTATGATAACAATTCAGACTAGCACAGCTATGTCTTTGAATTCTGTACTTGTCACAGATACTGCAAAATATGTTTAGAGCAAGAGGGAAGAATAAGCAAACATGACAAGGAAGGGAACTGATGATTAAACCTACCCCTCCCAACTAGTATTTGAATTGAGCAGATATGATTCATTCAGAGCTAACACCATAAATAGTTTTCAGGGAGCAAAGTGGTGTCATCAATGGCAAAAATGCCCTTGACCTGTCCTCACTTTATTTGCAGTTTCCAATACTTGTTCAATTTGTTCATTTGGCTTCTCCTGAATGGTGGTACTTTGGAACAGGTGCTACAAATACAGTAATTGTATACTTTTTCAGGTACTCATCTTCTCCATATAATCAATAATTCATATGCTCACTGAATAAATTTAGGGAGGTTGCTTTTTCTCTATCAGTTTTGTTGATTTTTATAACCCATCTTTATGCTGCGGTTTTTAGATGCTATATTCATTATTCATTATTGTTTAAGCAGGCTTTTAATATATAATCACTCACAGGGAGGCTTCTTACAGGGATGTGTGCTTTATTTATTTATTTATTTATTAACATTTGTATGCTTTTAAAATAATTTTACATTGTTTTAAATGTGATATTTAATTGTTTCATTTAACTATATCATTTGATTATTAAATGATAATTAAACTGTCTGGGTCCCACTCTGGGAGAAAAATGAGGTGCAGAGAGAGAGAGAGAGAGAGAGAGAGAGAGAGAGAGAGAGAGTTAACTTCATAGAGTAAGAGAGGATTAGAAGTCCTCCATTCAGTCATCAATCCAAGCACGCCTTTGTCCTCCACCAGAACTACTTAGACCAGTGCTTCTTAAGCTATCTGGTATTTGGGGATGGGCTGGCATTTTTTTCCCAATGTGCCAGGGACTAGCTCAGTGCTTGTGCCCATTGGGTACAATTGTTTGTTTCTGTCCTGGAAGCTCTCCAGGAACCAGCAACAGATGACTCAGGGACTGGCTCATCCACAGACCACCACTTTAGTAGCAGTGACCTAGACAATTCAGACATTGTGTGTGTCTACAAGCAAAATACAAGCACAACTACAGAAAATGATAAATGAAATCATATGAAAATGATAGTGATATTATAGTATACCTCATTTGTCTCGTAGTATATTTATTTTGTCTAGAACTTTCAGCAGGCTGATATTGGAAGTGAAGTATAGCAAATACACTTGCTACTTTAATATATTAAAGGGTCAGCATAGAACAATTATTATTTTTTCTTACCCTCCGCAAATTCTTGTTCAGAAAAATAGACCATTCACATGAAATCTTCACACATAAATCTGTCATTTTTCTTTATGGTGTAGATTATCTTCTGTATTTACCCATTTATTTTGAGTTGTTGGATAACAGATTCTCATTTGGAAGAGAAGAATGAATAAGCCTATTACTGAGGTGTTGGCTTTCCAAAGTCTACTGGTGAAACCAGTTCCTTGCTTTAAAAAAAGCTTATTAGCAATTGTATCTTTCTTTCAAAACAGAGAGAAAGAAATCAGAATGAATAATTGATCTCACTCTACTTTATCTAATTTATATGTTTGCACATATGTATGCATGTACACATTATGAACAATATGAGAGCTCCATGCAATTGTGAACTTGGATTTCTAACTCCCTTTATGTTTTGTGTTTAGGATTCCCATCGCTTTGGGAAAAACATCAAACAAGCATTGTGTGACATCCGTGACATGTTTGGTGTTGGGAAAAACTCTACCAAGTGACTCCCTAACAGCTGGTCAGTTAGTCCTATGTTGGGCATGAGAACTCTTCTGATCAGTGACTGAAAACAAGTCATGCCAAGCAGCAGTCCATTACAGGGTATTTAAGCAAGCTTTCTTGTGAGAGATGCCAGGGCCCATCATTATACATGTTCAGAAGAGTTTTCTTTTCCACATGAGTTGACTTTGACATTCTCTCTGTATTTGTAGGAAAGCTTCAAGGTGACAACATTAATCTGATGCTTGTCTTAATTTGTTGTACATTTTATCATTTCTTACTTTAAAATATGTCTACTTGTATTCTGTAAATGAAGGGATGAAAAATATGGATTCCAGTTTTATATCAATGGAAAGAAATCTGAAATGTATCAGTAGCAGACCATCATTTGCTATATTTGCTGCTTTTTATCAGTAAGTGACAATGTGGGGCATTCACCTTAAATAGGAGTTTTACTAATTGGAGCATAAAAACATATCTGGCAAACCTGTTGCAATGTGCTAAATGGGAAAAAGCTGTGCTGCTTGAAACAAAGCTTATATTGCCATAGGTCAGTAGTAAAATAATTATTGTGCCTAAACAATGGCAGTTAACACTTTTTATTTGCATTAACTTTACTTGTCTCTGAATGTTTGGAAAACAAAACAGCTGAATTTGGAAAATAATTACCAAATTCACATCCGTTTATTTCAGCATAATATAACTTGGTAAAAGTGAGCACATTTCTAAACAGTGTTGTATATAATGTCCCATAAATTTTCTTTTTGTGTTAATCTTACTTAATGAATTGTGGTTTATGTAACAGAGGAATAATTTCTACACGTTTTTAAAGTAACTGTTATTTTTGCTTTAGTTGAGTTCACTTCAAGGTCAGTAAATGTTGTCTTATCTCATAAATTCTTTGTCCACTTAGGAAGGTTGGCCATTAGATGTTAAACAATTGACAGATACAAGCTAGACTCAACCTAGGTGACATATTGCAAATTGTCCACCCTCATGCCTTAAGCAACTCCCATCTCATGTGCGATCCTAAAAAATAGAGATTACTAATAAATATCTTAAATGTTTCATGAGTAAAGTGTGGAGGACCACCCTCAAGATACTTCTAAAAAATAGAGAAAACGACAAATCATGAATCACATTACTGTACCAGAGAATGTGTAATGGAAATGACAACGAAGTGGCTATGGGAGTACAGGTATACAGCTGGCAGAAAGTTTACCAAAAAACTTGAAAATATTAGCATTACATAAATGTAACAATATCTTCTAGACAGTTCTTTTAAAAATCCTAAGCATATGATGTAACAATTTAGTTGCTGTTCAAAATGTGATGGGTATGAGAAAAATCATGCCATATATTCATGTTTTACTCTTTACAATCCTAATGTTCCCGAGCTTCTAATAACTATAAGAAATTGGGGCTGAAGAGAAGAGCTCTCTTTCTATCCTGAGGGTGCAGAATATGAATAAATTCTTTGTCACTCAACACCTTGGCTTGAGGTATAGATCACATACATTGCTCTGTAAATCACATATCAGAGTACAAACCCCTCACAAGAATGGGTTGAATGTGTTTTATGTGATCAGGTACAATAAAAAAGCAAGAAAATTATGAAAGGAAAGGAAATATTGCTTGTCACACTGTAGTCTGGAAATATTGTAGCAGGTTAAGAGTCAGGTATTTTGAAGCTTTATATGCACACACACACACTATATTGATCACTGACCAATCTCTATTAATTTTTAAGATGGATTTTTTTTTATTAAAAGCATACTTAGGTTTGACTCAGGTTTTAGATGTTTCAATGTAATCATACTTACTTAGTGCATTATCAATGCAATTTTTCATTCTTTAAGGGAATGTAAATGTATAATTGGCTGAGAATATAGTGGTTTTATTGTGTATGAAGGGTAAGTGTCATGTATTTTTTTATTTGATACACACTTGCTAAGTTTGGTTTATATTCTCTTAGAATGTCAGCTTCATGTAAATAATGTTCCTTTGGTTGTAAATCTTTAAATGCACAGTAAACATAAGTTAGCCTTAATAAAGAAATTAATATAATTCTTATGTGTGCATTTTTGTGTGACAAACATGGTAATACATTGGTTTCTGTTTTTCTTAATGTTCTGCCAAGTTCTAAAAGCCCACAATACCACCACAGTCTAGAATATGACCAAGGAAATATAAACAATAAACACCATGGTTACAAACAGACAACTAATAAATAGTTATAGTGCAAGATATCTAGTTTAAACGGATGTTTTAGGTTGAAAATAAAATGGAATCAAGTTCTAAATATCACAGTTTTTGTGACTAATCATTAATTAATCACAACACATACTTAAAAGTCTATAATTGTGACTTCAATTGAACTGTGAATTCAATTAATATGGAATAGA
Organism: Gambelia wislizenii; assembly: GCA_030847615.1. Classification (NCBI taxonomy): domain Eukaryota; kingdom Metazoa; phylum Chordata; class Lepidosauria; order Squamata; family Crotaphytidae; genus Gambelia; species Gambelia wislizenii. Next base: position 346,986,299 of record JAUMIR010000001.1, read on the forward strand.
AATTCCAAGGAGCCTATTTGAAATTAAAATGCACATAATAACCAGTATCAGTTTTACTTTAAATTATTAGCTAAGGGACATACCTGAACCATCTTATAGTATCTGATTTTTCAGAAATATTCCAAGAACTAATTCTGTTTCCTGTCATGCAATACAGCATTACGAGGTATGTCCCTTATGCTATTTGTGCTGGCCTATTATTGACTTCTTTCAGATTGTTTGGTGCAATTGTCTTTGATGGTGCAGCTCACAGAAGCACATTTGGCCCCTGTACCACAGTGTTTCTCAATCCTATTCCTTCACATTTTCCCCATATGGCCTGCCTATCCTTTGCTCATATAGAGTGGAGTACTGCAGGCTAACACTGCACAGTATAGACAAAACATCTCTTCACATATGGGATAGAGAGATGTGCTAGACAGACATTCATAACCCTCTTTGATCCCAAGCATTTTGCTGATTAAAAAAGGAATGAAGAAGAAAACAGCCACCCAAAAGGAAGGTATTTTTACCATACATCAAAGGAGTCACAGACAGAATGGGGAACCTGATGAGGAAACACAACCTCCAAACAATCTATAGACCAACCAGAAAAATCCAAGAAATGCGGGACCCCTGGGGGTCTGCAATGTCCTCACAGGGGTTCTGTGAAGGCCTGAAAGTTGCTTGGCCCACCTCCTGCCTGCAGTGGAGTGGCCACGTGACAGGCTGGCTGGCTTGGCTTGCGCATTGCCATGCAATCCACTCCAGCCACAACCTTTCAGGAAGAAGCAGAAGAAATGTCTTCCCTCATCAAGGACCTCTTTAACACCAATGGCCCCAAAACAAAGGAAGATCTACTACAAGTACTGCATCCCATTTGTCCCAATTGGTTACAGCTCCAACAGGTCTTATCATTCATGACACATTTAGCCAGCATGGAAAATAGCCCCCCCTCCCGTTCCCTCACACTATTTGAGCAAATGTGTGTAACAACACATTTCAGACAGAGGACTGCCTCTAAAATATACTAATGGATGATTGAGAATTCACTAGGCTTATCCATAAAGTAGGCTAGGAGGTGGATCTTAAATTTCCCATCCCAGAATCAGACTGGCTTACCGTCTGGACTTCACCCCACAATAAATTTAGATCAATTTTATTCAGAGAAACATCACTTAAATTAATACACAAATGGTGCCTAATGCCAATCTGCCTAGCGCATATAACAAAGAGAACTGCCCCCAATTGTTGGTGAGGCTGTGCTGTCAGAGGTACCTACTTACATATGTTGTTAGAATGCCTACCTATACTAACATTTTGGTCCTCAACATTAGACATCATAATGAAAATCACTAAGCAAAGCATACCACTTGCCCCTGACTTACTCCTGCTCTCCCTTTTCTTGGTCACAAATAAATCTCTCAAGCACAAAAGTCTTAACATTTTTATTGGCTACAACTAGAGCAGAGATAGCCCACCATTGGAAAACTGAACTTACTATATCAGGTTGGTGAGGAGACCCCCAAGTCAGATGGAGGAATTGGATGATGCCTTTCTAGAACACATGCAGAAAGGAGAGATGTAGTAGTGATGGGTGACTTCAGCTATCCTGATATTTGCTGGCAATCTAACTCAACCAAAACTTCAAGGACTAGCAAATTCCTTACTTGCCTGGAAGACAATTTCATGGTCCAAAAGGTGGAAGAGGCAACAAGGGGGTCAGCTATTTTAGATCTGATCCTAACCAACAGGGATGACCTGGTTAATGGGGTGCAAGTGGGATCCTTAGGTGAGAGTGATGAATGGAAAGGAGAAGCCAGGCATAGTCAGACACGCATTCTTGACTTTAGGAGAGCTGATTTCAATAAACTCAGGGAAATACTTGGGATGATCCCAAGGTCAGGAATACTAAAAGAGAAGAGACCTCAAGACGGATGGGACTTTCTCAAAAGGGAGATACTGAAGGCACAATTTCAAAGAGTACCAATGAGGAAGAAAAATGGGAGGTGTCTCAAGAAACTAGGATGGATGACTAAAGAACTTTCAACGGAGCTAAGTTTTAAACAGAACATGTATAGGAAATGGAAAAAGGGGAAAATCACCAAAGAAGAATTCAAACAGATAGAGAACACGTGTAGGAGTAAAGTCAGAAAAGCTAAAGCACAGAATGAGCTCAGGCTTGCTAGAGAGGTTAAGAACAATACAAAGGGGTTTTTTGAGTATGTCTGCAGCAAAAGGAGGAAGAAGGAAATGGTAGGGCCACTATGTGGAGAAGATGGCAAAATGCTATCGGGGACAGAGAAAAGGCAGAATTACTCAACACCTTCTTTGCCTCAGTGTTTTCAGAAAAGGAAAAGGGTGATCAACCTGAGGAGAATAGAACAGAGGACACAATAGGGGAAATCCAGCACAGAATAAGCAAAGAGGTAGTACAGGAATACCTTCTTAATCTAAATGAATTTAAATCTCCAGGACCAGATGAACTACATCCAAGAGTATTAAAAGAGCTGGCAAATGTAATCTCAGAGCCATTGGCAATAATCTTTGAGAACACCTGGAGAATAGGAGAAGTCCCAGCAGACTGGAGGAGGGCAAACGTTGTCCCCATCTTCAAAAAGGGGGGGAAAGAGGATCCCAACAATTATCATCCAGTTAGTCTGACATCAATACCAGGGAAGATTCTAGAGCAGATCATTAAACAGAGAGTGTGTGAACATTTAGAAGGCAATGCCATAATCACAAAAAGTCAACATGGGTTTCAGAGAAACAAGTCATGCCTACCTATACTAGGTAGGCATAACTTGTTTCTCTTTTTGACTTGACTTATCTCTTTTTTTGATAAAGTTACCAGCTTGGTAGATGAAGGGAACGCTGTGGATATCCCATACCTTGATTTCAGTAAGGCCTTTGATAAGGTTCCCCATGACATTCTTGCATACAAGCTTGTAAAATGTGGGCTAGACAAGTTAACTGTTCAATGGATTTGTAACTGGTTGACCGGCTGAACCCAAAGGGTGCTCAGCAGTGGCTCCTCTTCGTCTTGGAAAGATATGACCAGTGGGGTGCCACAGGGTTCTGTCCTGGGCCCAGTGCTATTCAACATCTTTATCAATGACTTCGATGAGGGAATTAGGGGCATATTTATCAAATTTGCAGATGACACCAAATTAGGAGGAGTAGCTAATACCCTAGAGGACAGGATCAAAATTCAAAATGACCTGGATAGACTGGAGAGCTGGGCCAAAGCTAACAAAATGAAATTCAATACGGAGAAATGTAAGTTACTGCACTTAGAGCGAAAAAATGAAATGCATAGATACAGGATGGGGGAGACCTGGCTGAACGAGACTACATGCGAAAGGGATCTAGGAGTCCTAGTAGACCCCAAGTTGAACATGAGTCAACAGTGTGATGCAGCAGCTAAAAAGGCCAATATGATTTTGGGCTGCATCAATAGAAGTATAGTGTCTAGATCAAGGGAAGTGACAGTGCCACTCTATTCTGCCTTAGTCAGACTCACCTAGAATACTGTGTCCAGTTCTGGGCACCACAATTCAAAAAGGATATTGACAAATTGTAGCATGTCCAGAGAAGGGCAACTAAAATGGTGAAGGTCTGGAAACCATGCCTTATGAGGAGAGACTTAGGGAGCTGGGTATGTTTAGCCTGGAAAAACAACGGTTAAGAGGCGATATGATAGCCCTGTTTAAGTATTTGAAGGGGTGTCACGTTGAGGATGGAGCAGGCTTGTTTTCTGCTGCTCCAGAAACTGGAACACGGAGCAATGGATGCAAGCTCCAGGAACAGAGATTCCACCTCAACATTAGGAGGAACTTTCTGACAGTAAGAGCTGTTTGGCAGTGGAACACACTCCCTCGGAGCGTGGTGGTATCTCCTTCCTTGGAGGTCTTTAAACAGAGGCTGGATGGCCATCTGTCAGGGATGCTTTGATTGTGATTTCCTGTGTGGCAGGGGGTTGGACTGGATGGCCCTTGTGGTCTCTTCCAACTCTACAATTATGTAATTCTATGATTCTATGAGATTGTGGGATAACTGGCTAATGGAGCAATTATTGGACAATATGAAGAGAGCATCTGGGCATCCCACTTCCGGGAGCTTCATTGACAAATGGCTCCCTCAGATAGACTATGTAAACGCCGCCAAGATTGACCTCAACCCCCCACCTCACCATGGCACATTATGGAAAGTCTACTGGACTGATCATGTACAGCGCAACAGACAGATAATCTTGTCTGGATTTTAAGTACCCTAACTACGCTCACTTGACTTTTGTGGTTGCATAGAATTTTATGTTGACCTTTGTGTTTTGTACTGTGAGTTCCCCTAATATGTAACCAATTATTTCAACTGGCACCAATCTGTTCAATACTCACAGTTTTGTATTGTTTAAATAGAAATCTTTAATAAGTACAATAAAAAAGAAAAAAGAAAAGTCTTCCCTCCCCCTCCAGAGACTCGGAGGGAAGGTTTCATGGATGGCATAATTGCATCATCATCTGCATCATCATCATCATCATCATCATCATCAGGTATTTCAGATATTACTATTGTTTTAAATCGTGAGTTCAACTCTTGGAGGTCTGCTGCAACAAAAGATATTTAAGGGGCTCCCTGGTAAAGAAAGGGTTAAGAACGACTGGGCTAAGCAACAGGCTGCTCGAAATTATCCCGACTCCTTTTACTGGATGGCGCGCGTTTTGAGTGTAGAGGTGTGTGAAATATTTTCCTCACAAAATAAAGGAGGAAAATAAAAGTGTGGGGGGTGGGGTGGGGAGAGACGCAGGAATGCAAGCGAAGAGCGAGGAGGAAAATAATTCCCCCTCCCCCGCCGGTCAAATTCCGCGTCCTTTTCACGCGTGTTTTGCGATCACGGGCAAGGGACGTTCTTGGCTTGTGGGGCGGGCAGGCAAACGCCTCCTGAGGCAACCTCTCACAGCGGGCGGGGGCTCCGAGAGAGGGGCCATAACAGAAGAAAGGGCGCGCGCCCTTGATCGCGCCACCCCCACCCCCAACGGCTCCTCCACGCGCCGCCGCCGCCGAGTGATGCTGGTCGTAAAGATGGAAGGAAAAAGGCGGGAAGCGGTGGAGGGCGAAGGTGAGGAGAAGGCAGGCAGGCAAGCAGGCGTATGTGGCGCGGCATGAACAACCCTGGAATGGTGTGTGTTAGAGACGCATCGTCACAGAGGTGGAATAGGGGGCAGCTCCCCTTCATCTTCATTGGCGTGTCCACCACCACCGCCCTGAGGCAGCTGCACCAACGCCGCTGCCTCAGCCTACCTGGCCATGACGTTTGGCAAGCTTGCCTTGGGGTGAGAAGCACACTTGTGTTTCCTGCTGCAAACACTTGTCAAACATGCGGGTCCTCATGGGGTGTCAACGACAGGTACACCTGGCATGTAAAAAACAAACAAACCTATTCCCCCCCCCCCACTACCACAAAGCTGGTGGAAATCATGCTACCTTCCACATGTGGGATTGCGACTCCCACATTCCTCACCACTGGCTATGCTGTCCTGGGGCTGATGGGAGTTGCCGTCAAATAACATCCAGAGGGCTGCATGAATTCCAACCTTGCCCTATGGGTATATGCATCAGAAAGCAATTGGTTATTATTCTCGATCTTTTATGCACACATGAACAAAAGGAGACTTTCTGAAATTCCAGACATCTTCATGTGTAATGTACACAGTGGTCTTTTAAATTTTTTATAACAACACAGTCTTGTGACATCCTAAAGCAGGGGGTGGGCAACAGTGACTTTCCAGATGTTGGACTGCAACAAACTTTAGCCTTAGCCAGCACAGCCAATATGTTGAAGGATTATGGGTGCTGAATTCCAAATGCACCTGGGGGGAAGAGACACAATTCCAATTGCTTCCTGAAATACTATATCTGTACTGTAGTGAGCTCCAGGCCATGAAAGCATATAAAGAAATAAAGCTTGTTAGTCTTTTGGCTGCCACATAGGGTTACCAGACTGAAGAGAAAGGACTCCTGTCCCATGAATGACAGTGTAGACAAGGGAATTTCAGCAGGTTTTGCTTGTTGTGCAACCAGATACCAGGCAACACCTAGTCAAATTCCCGCTCTTGAACAACCATTAAAGTTGCAGGAGCTGTCTCCAGTTTTCATTCTGGTAACCCTACTGCCACATGATTCTGTTGATTTTGTTGCAACCAACAAACATGTCTACCCCTTGGAAATTCATTCATGAAGCAGATATTAATGTCTGAAGAAGAGACCAACAGTATCTATCTTCCACTGTGCTTGATTTTCTACACATGAGATGAAAAAGATTTCACTTTGGATACTGAATGAAATTGCTGTTGTGTGCCTTCAAGTCATTTCCAAATTATGACAATCCTAAAGTGATCTTATCATGGCATTTCTTGGCAAGATTTTTTCAGAGAAGGTTTGCCATTATCTTCCTCAGGCTGAAGGAATGTGACTTGTCCCAGTCACCCAATTGATTTTCATGGCCAAATGGAGATTTAGAACCCTGGTCCCCCAAAGTCCTAGACCAATATTCAAACCTTTATACCACACTGCTTCCCTGAAGAGAGTCACGAGTTTCCACCACACAGCACACGTTTTCTGAATTCTAATGTCTACCATCAGCTTCTGCTCAGACAGAATGTGAGATCATAGAACAGGACTACCCCAGTCTCAAAACGTACTGTTCCAAAGTAACAGGGTTGTGAAGACCTGCTGTAAACATTTTGGAAGGCTGGCAAACCACTGCAGTCAAAACCTTATGTTTTATACCTTTCAAATTGATTTTACAGTCAGCCCTCTGTATCCATGGATTCAACTATCCACAGATTGAAAATATTCACACACACACACAAATTCCCAAAAGCAAACCTTGATTTTGCCATTTTATATAAGGGACACAATTTTACTATGCCATTGTATATAATGGGATTTGAGCATCTACTAATTTTGGTATCTATGGGGGGTACTGGAACCAAACCCCAGTGGATGCCAAGGGCCCACTGTATTTTATTGTTTAAGTATGTGATTAGGTGTGTTATTATTATTAAGCTTTGAGATTATTAAGTAATTATCATTAGAGAGATAGATAGAGAGATATTATTTATTAAAGTCACAGACCAGCATATTATCATTAAATATATCATTATTTGTAAATCATCCCAAGGACATCTTGCCAGTTGAGAGGTAGATAAGTAATAAATAAATACCCCTCTTCTCATTTTGGGACCTAATAGTGGATTTAACCTGCTGGAACCACTTGTTTGACTGGCACAGTAGGGTTTTAATTGTTTTGGAACTGTAACATAAAAGATTTGCAAGATTTTTTAAAAGAATGTATAAATCATCCTTTATCCATAATAGGGGTTTTACTTATTTCTATATAATAATAAACATAATGCTAAGACATACAGCATTTCCTGAGCTAGATATGATGATGTTTAAAAGATCAGCTGATGTTGAAAAGCCAATCATACTGATTTTCTAGGGTTTTTTCTGGGCTGTGAGGCCATGTTCTGGAAGAGTTTCTTTCTGATGTTCCGCCTGCATCTGTGGCTTGCATCTTCAGAGAATGGTTTTGCAGGAGTGCGTGGGGGGGTTATATACTGTGAGCCCATGTTGGAGACCCCCCCCCCACATTCCTACCCAACCATTTTCTGAAGATGCCAGCCACAGATGCAGGCGAAATGTCCAAAAGAAACTCTTCCAGAACACAGCCTCACAGCCTGGAATAAAACCAAGGAAAATCTATGGATGCCGGCCGTGAAACCTTCGACCAATCATATTGGTTTATGAATATGTTGCAGAGATGTCTTTATCACAAAGAATGGTAAGAGAACTATCAGCTGCATTTAATACAATGATTTATAACTGTGGGCCAAATCTAACTTTGAATAAAAGTTAATTTTATTCAACTTTGTCCCAGCTAAGTCCCAACCCAGTGAATGAATGGGACTAGATAAGCTGACACTTATTTAAGACCCATTGATTCAATGGGCATACTGTAGATGGGAGTGACAATTGTGTGTATAGAATTTATAGCTGGTTTGTATTCTGTGTGAACAAAGACTATAAGGGTGAGCAACTTTGAGCAAAGACCACATACTTGGTATTTGAGCCTTATGCTGTATATATTTTCTTGATTTTTAAAAATTTATTTTGAAGCTGAAACACCCACCAAGATGAAAATGGGCTTAGGACAATTAGATGTCTCCACAGAGGTCAACCATGTCCAGTCTGAAAGTTTAACTGTATCTGTGGATAATTATATAACTCTTAGTGGAGTTTCAACAATGGATAATGGACTTGGGAATGCAGTTAGCATGAGTAACTTAATTGATAAACCAACTGAAGAAGGATTCCACTCCCATCAAGAAACCTGTTTAAGAACTATGGGGGAAACTACAGTTGATCACCTGAAATATGCTCTTAACCGAGAAAATGAAAATGCAGCGCTTGAAGTAAAAATGCAGCCATATACACAAGATTATTGTGATGATGTCTTTGGAAAATATCCAAGATTACCAGAAGAGATTTCTTCAGAAGAAGCAACATGTGCTTATTTACCACCATTGCAGTTTCACTCATGCAATATCCATTTTCTATCTTCATTAATGACACAACATAGAAATTCTGTGCCATCCCTTAGCACCAGCACTCCTGATGGAGCACTCAGTGCAAATGTAGAAATGATACCAGTAAGATTATCCTTTTATTTATCTAATGTTAGTTATTTAATGTAATAACCAAAATATATACAGTTGTCCCTTCATATTCGTTGGGGTTTGGTTCCAGGGCCCCCTATGGATACCAAAATCCGTGAATACTCAAGTCCCATTCTATGCAATAGCATAGCAAAATGGTGTCCCTTATATAAGATGGCAAAATCAAGGTTTGCATTTTGGATTATTATTTTTTTAAAGAATATTTTCAAGACATGAATACTTAAATCTGTGAATACCAAATCTGTGGATACGGAGGGACAACTGTATGCCTTAAACCAATTGTTTCATTTTAATCACATTCCATAAAAGCTCAGTAGCATTTAATTAAATGTAGGACCATTTAAAAGTACAAGACCATTTCGAGCCTGTGCAATGGATTTTTCTGGTGGAGCGCAGCGTGCACAGAACTGGCCTCACCCTTTAAACCAGAGATTCATCTGCCGTGGCCTTGCAAGCATGGACGTGGCAGTGAGGTCCTCGGGCTGTAGGTTTGATTAGAGTTTCCTTCTCTTAGATGGTTGACCTTACAGGGTTGGACGAGTACCATCTGCCCGGGTTTGGGATTAGAGTTTTCCTTCTCCTAGGACGGTTGCCACAAGGCTAGAGAACCCATCCTGCCCTTTGACGCTCTTTGTCAGACCCTTCGGTTTTGACCTGTCTGGCATGGGAGACCCTACCAGTGGCTATTATGCCACCGCCAGCATAGCTCAAAACATCATTAGGGTACGCAAGCCTCTCTCCCACGACAAGGGGGCGTCAATGGAGAGGAGAACTGTATTCTACAGCAAAGGATATGCAATTATACACATCCTAAATGGATTTTAAAAATAATTCTTAGTGTCCAATGTTTGAAAAGCAAACCTATTGCTGTATATAGAAATATGTTTCATAATTTACTAATACAGATTTTATGAAGTTTCATTGTAACTGATTTAGGTTTATACCCTGAGAAGACTATGAACTTATTCTAGTAGCAATACTCTTAACTGCAGAAACCAACATCTTTGTTGAACTAATACAATGTAAATTCAAAAGTAAACTGCTGATGTGATTCTCTCATATATGCTCTTTCCTCTGTTGGTTTGGCAATACCTACGCCAGGGGTATGCAAAGGCCCATATCTTTATCTTGGTGCTATTCAGCTCCCCTTACCTCCCTTCTTAACCTTCTGCTGGTTGTGGAAAACCTACCAACAACCTAGCCATCAAACCTACATCTACCATCTGCTCTTTTAATTAGCAGAAACAAAGAGATAACTGAAAAAGTCCTGGCTCTCTGCTTCCAGAATCAAAAGTTTAAAAATTAAAGGCTGCCCTAGCCCATTCATTCAAAATCTTGTAAGGAGATATACATTTTTACAAGAATTAAATAAACAGAAAGTGCTAGTTCATGAAGTAATTGATAAAACTGTTTTTTTTAAATTTTTAGAAAAAAGCCACGGAAAGACATGACAAAAATATCTGAAATAATTCACATCACAAGGGAAAAAATGGATAAACAAATGTATTTCATTTTTCTCATGATGCTAGAACACGTCAGCTAACTAAAAGTAGAAAGGATAATAGCTCATGGTAGAACACATTCTTACATGTATAAAATCCCAGGCTTAATCCCTGGCACCTTGCAGGTAGGACTGGAAAAGACTCCTGTCTTAAATCCCAGACAGCTGTTGTACCTTAATGTAGATTAGGGGTAGGAATTGTTCAACCCTTCCAATTCTGGTCTACCTAGCATGGCAATGTTGAGTAATGCTGGGAGCACCAGTTCAACAACATCTGGGGATTCACAAAATTCCCACCCTGATGAACATAGACAGTATTGAGCTGCCTCAACCATTGACCTGGAATAAAGAAAACTCCTATAAAATTGATTGTAATAAGGTTCAGGACTAGGCTAGACTAAAAGAGTACACTTATGGAAAACAGGTTATATTAGACCTCAGAGTTCAGAAGTAGCATGTCAGTAAACATTAGTTATAGAGAAGTGAGAATGGAAGAGGGCTACTTTCTTAATATTTTGCTTATGTGGTTTCTTGTGCCGTCTAATCATGCAGTGTAGGAGGCAAGATGGACCATAAGTCTGATTTAATAGGGCTCTTCTCCAGTTTTGAAAAACAGTAGAATCAAAACTCAACACTTACAAAGGAATTCCACCCAGGGACAAGGGGATTTCCAACAGATAATGGCCTATCAACCAACCCTTAGCCAAACAGACACTAATCATCCTTGCATTTCTTTACCTAGAAACTAACCATTCAATTACACAAATTTACATATACTCCCCAACGGGTTCACAATATATAAACTCCACATACACTCCTACCCAACCATTCTCTGAAGATGCCAGCCACAGATGCAGGTGAAATGTAAGAAAGAAACTATTCCAGAACACGGCCTCACAGCCCGGAAAAAAACCCAAGTCAACCAGTCAGTCTGGTTTTCTAAGTGGGTTTCAGCCACTATTCGTTTGGCCTATGCTCTTGTTAGGAAAGAACCTCTGGCTCAAGCGAAGAGTCACCCAACTAGAGTGGTTGCAGCCTCAAACGCCTTCTTGAAAGGAGTCCCTCTTCATGACATCTGCAGAGCTGCAACATGGTCCCAGTCTTCAACCTCCATTTCCCATTATAGATTAGATGCAAGGTCCTAGGGTGATGCTGATTTTGGGAGGACTATTCTTTTCTCCTGTGTCACATGACACTTTTTCCTCCTATGGTGAGTAGCTTGCTAGTCTCCCACTTGTGTGAGTCACAGAGACCACAAAGAAAATAGGTTGCTTACCTATAACTGGTTCTTTGAGTGGTCATCTGTCAACTCACAGAACCCTGCCCATCCTCTGCTCATCATGTTCTGTTCTCCCTAGCTCCTTGGCTGCTGGTTCAGAGTCCAGGGAACTGAGGGTTTAGGTAGGAAGCATGCTGGTCATGCACACAGAGGATGGGAGGGGCTACTGTACTTTACAAGTACAGATGACCCATTTGTGTGAATTCACAGATGACCACTTGAAGAACCACACTTACAGGTAAGCAACCTGTTCTTTTCTGCAGTCAGGTTAAATCCTTAGAGGAACTTCTAAGGCAATTAAAACACGAGGCTAGTATCTCAGTGCAATCACGTTATGAAAGGAACCAGACACACCCCTTTGAAAACTTTTCTTATCACACCTCTCTTATTTCATGCTCCTGTGCTGCTTTGAAACACCCCCCCCCCCGATGTGATAGGTTTCTTTGTTGCAGTTCTGGCATTACAGCAGTCAGTGCCATGAGGGGCCCTGAATCTCCTCCTCTCATGCCCTCCCCCCTCCATGGATGTAGGGTTTTATATTTTTATCTTTGCTGTATTTGCATACTTACAGCAAAATGATAAAATAAAAATAATTTTAATCATTTTTGCCATAATTATGTAAACACAGCAAAGATAGAAAAAATTAACCCGAAAGGCACGGAGTTAGCCTGCTTTGGAATAGCAACTAGGAGGCAGAAAGAGGAGGAGAATCAGGCCCTCTCATGACATTGACTGCTATAATGTCAGAATTGAAGCGAAGGGACCTATTGTACCAAGGCAAGCAGTAGACTAATAGTGACAATTAGAGCTAATGACGGGCCTTCCCCATCAATTAAAAGGGACACCACAGTAACAATTTGAAGATACACCAGCTACAGGGCAGTCACAATGTTGTGTGATAAGGTTCGGCCATAGGTGCTACTATTCTGCTTTAATTCCCCTTTCCTAGCCTTGTGTGATAATCTAGGGAAAAATCTTGGAGGTTTTATGAGCAATTGATTTGACACATTTTGACAGTAGTGGTGGTAACTGGGACTGAAGTTCATATAAGAAGCTGGGGATGGTTAGAGACAAGAGAATCTGTGATGGGATTGGCTTGGCAAGGGATGTAGGTCTTTTAATGCCCCTGTTTTGGAAGCATCTGTCACCCTGACCTGGAAATAACTTTGAGGGAAAGTAGTATTAAAGAAAAAATATTTCAGATTTTTTTCAAATCATCATAATAAGTGACTGATATATTATAGTTCATTTTGTTTTATTTATATGTTTTTCCTTCTTTAAGTGCCATTTTATTGAATTTGCTGGCAAATTATTACAAAGGTTTTAAGAACCTTTTTAACAACCTGTAATTTTAAACAAACGAGTGTATAGTACTTGTTTTAATTTCTCTAATTAAGTCTTAATTTACAAATGAAATGTAATATGATCTTTAATTACTGAAATGCAGTTTATTAAAACAAAAATAGTATGATATAAAGAAAACAGTAATAGTATACATAGCTGTCTGACAATGTTTGGTTTCAAATATATATTGAAATAAGGTCAAAACATCATTCCAGCAAACTAAAGGAAACAAACATATTTATTCTCATTTTTCTTACAGTACTATTAAATCATTCCTATTTAATTCTTTATATTAAAGTAAGGAAAATACATAAGTGTCCATGGTGATTCTGCTTTAGTCAGGCTATCTGATCATAGCTGAGTCGCCCAGTTAAGTCCCTACCACCTGTTCGTACAGGCTGAGTGGCCCTCTGCAATAGGATGAGATATAATTCAGAAAATAAGTATGTGATTGGCTTGGGGAGGGGATATTAAGTGAAAATTAAAAGCTGCAGCTTGTACAAGCAGAAGCACTTTCCACTAAGCCTAAGGAGTGGTTCCCAAACTCTGGTCCTCCAGATGTTTGGACTTCAGATCTCAGAATTCTTGTATTTTAACCAAGCTGGCTGGAGCTTCTGAGAGTTAAAAGTCCAAAGCACCTGGAGGATCAACGGTTTGGAACCACTGCTCTAAGGCAAAGCTCCTGCCGAGTATAACCCTAAATATTTCTTATTACAGTATAAATAATTAGTTTTATGTATTAGTTTTCAATAGTATGCTTGCTTTCCTAGGTATTGAGACCACTATTAATTCCAACTGCAGGTGCAAATAACTGTGCTTCTTATGACCAAATCAAAGGAATTCTTAATAATTCTACAATGTTACAACCATTACTAAGCTGTTCGGATGGTAAGTGTCTTTGAAATATGAATTCTTAAGTGTTTGCATCTATTGAGTTGAGGATTTTTTTTCTTCTGTTTTTAATTTCTACATATTGTTGCTGTTGTATGCCTTCAAGTCATTTCTGACTTATGGCAACCCTATAACAGGGTTTTGGCAAAATTTGTTCAGAGGAGGTTTGCCATGGCCTCCCTCTGAGACTGATAAGAGTGTGGCTTGCCCAAGGTCACCCAGTCAGTTTCCATGGCTGAGCAGGGATTCAAACCATTGTCTCCAGTCTTATCACTGAGGTTTATTACACATTGAAGTAAAGCAGCAGAGCAACCAGAAGGTTGTTTCCGTGCTGCCTTACTGCATGATGTCATTGTTCTTCCGCTGTTCTGCCATTCTGGTCCTGTGGGAGATGGAGATAAAACTACGCCTTTTTACTAACTGGAAAAATCCATTAATAAAAAGATACAGTTTTACCTCTGTCTCCCACAGGACTAGAATGGCAGAACAGTGGAATAATGACGACACCATGCAGTAAGGCAGCACAGGAAGCGGAACCTTCTGACTGCTCTGCCACTTTACTTCAGTGTGCGATAAGCCTCCAATCCAACACTCAAACCACTACACCATGCTGGCTCCCTACATAGGAGAGTTTAATTACTGTGTAACAAGACCATTCTTGCACTCCATCTCCCTGTGTTACAGGCTCCTAAGGACGTTGCAAGTGATATGGAGATTTCTTTTAACCACACAATGACTTCTCTCATTGTGTAGGCCAGTCCTCCAGTGTTGTACATATCATCAGTTCTGATCTTGTTACTGATGCAGAAAAAAGAATTTAAAATTTTATTTTTTTGATATTTTATTTTTATTTTTCATATTCATCTTTATTTTCCTTCAGGTTCACTTTGTGCATATACTCATTTTAAACTCAAGTTTAGTATTTTTTAAAAGAAGAATCTAAATTATGAAGATCAAATTAAAATTTAGTAGGAAAAAAGCCACTGAAACTCCTTTGGGAAGAGAATTCTGATTTAAACAAGGGGAAGTGAATGGGGACAAGAAAGGCTGTAATTCTTTTTCCCCCCCCTGCACCCTATTGATTATACTCAGGTTGAGATCCTGAATAAACTGGTGAAGTTTAAATCTCTGTCAGTGTGTTCTTTTGCCAGATTTCCCTTTTGGTCCCCATACACAACTGATGACGTTCAGGTCCTCTTCTCCAAGGCCAATCAGTGGCTGCTAGGTTCACAGGCACCATGCGGCTGCAGTTTTGCAACCAGGAAAAAAAGACTGTTGCTTTTTTTTTCTTTTCTTGCCCTGGCTGCAAAACTGCAGCTACATCTTGACTGGCATTTCCTTTGCCACCACTAGCAGCCAATTGACTGTAAGGATGTGCCTCACATGGCCCCCTCAGGGGTGCCTGGGATTAGGAGAGGGCCTGGCATGATATTATTGTAAGTTTTTATTATGTAAATCCATTTAGTTTTTTTTAAAAATAAATATAAATATTACTTTGGTGTCACCATTTAAGCTGACTTTTTTTTTAAAAAAAAAAAATAAATATTAAATCCTGTAGAGCATCTCACTGCCCTTAACCTTAGCAGTAGGTAAGGCTCCCACCAAAGATCCTGGCCTGGAGACCCACTTCAGGATGTGGGGGCCATGGTGCCTCATGCCATCAACTGGAGTTGCATGGCAGTAATGCATAAAGAAGTACTAGATACGTTCTTCTGCAACAATTACATACTAGCGTATGTCAACCAGAGGATGCCAGCCTCAGTCTAATACCTAATACTAATACCTAATATTGCCCACATAACTTTCTTCTACTTTGCTTTGCATAATAGAGCCTTGCAATGGTACCAGTGCTTTATCTCAGGATTCTGCTTTTGTCTCTGATGAACTTGTAAGTATACATTTGTTTTTTCCCTTATTTTACTACTTTGTCGGGCATCTGTGAGTTGGAGCTAGAGTTGCAGAAACAAAAGCTCACCTAATTTTTGCCAATTCCTATACTTCCTTAGTGGTCTTCTGTTGCAGTACAACGTCTTGTTTTTGACCTGCTGACTTGCTATATTTTAAGATTTCCTGTGTTTTATCTGAACTATGTTTGCCTGATTTTTTTTTTGTAATTTATATCTTTATCATATTTATCATATTTGTTTTGCTTTGTTTACTGTCTCTGTGCATTTTTAATTGAAAGGAGGAGTAGAAGAACTGTAAATACACACGCAAGCAAGCACCAAATCATGGGGACAATAGCTATCCTCTTATCCTAAGACTACAAAGTTTACTCATGAGACTTGGTGAAGGGCTGCATCAAAAGTGTTTTGGGAGTCCAAGAATATAACTACCAGATCATGAGGTGGGCCTCCTTAAATAAAGGCATTACAAAGACTAAGCATAGCCACTGAGAAAGCCTGCTCCATCATCATCATCAAATGTAGTTCAGAGGTGGAAACTAAAAAAAAAAAAAAAAAGCGTCTCCAGAAGATCTTGGTGTTTCATATGGGAAGAAACGTGTATTGATGATCCTTGGTCCTAAGGCATTTAAGGATTTAAATATCATAAGTAGTGTTCAATTAGACCACAAAATGTACTGAAAGCCAATGCCTTGTAATAAGGAAGTCACATGCTCTGCAAAACTAGCTCCAGTCAACAGTCTGGCTTATTCTGAGTCAACTGAGGTTTCTCAACATTATTCAAAGGCAGTTCCACACAGTGCACATTGTAGTAATTCAATTGGTATGTAATTAAAGTAAGGTGGGAAAATGCCAGGAGTTGGAAGGTGGATTGTCTCCCCCCCCCCCCCCACCGCAGGGTCAGGTTGCATGCCTCCTCCAGCACACCCTTCCCTCTTGGGAACATGGGAGCAATTTTGACATATCCCAAGTTTTAAAAAAGATAGTCTGGGGGTGGGGAGGATCATGGCAAAATTATGACCTTTTTTAGGGTTTAAAAATTCCCCAAATTAAACAAGGGGCAGGTGCTGGGGGACCCTTGTGTGGCTTCAAAAACAGCCTCATGTGGTTTACAGGCTACACTTCGTCCATGCCTGAACTAAAGTATAATTCATCATGGCAAACTAGACTTTTATAGATTTTGGGTGATGATACTCCAGGCAACAGCTTCCATGTTTTCCCTTTGTTTCCTCATTTAAAAATGCCATGTTCAGCTATAATAAGGAACTCAACTATAGGCTTTTTGTGCAGTAGTGCAAAGTGGAAAATCTGCTTGCAGTATTACAGATTCGGAAGATCAAACGGGAAAAGCAATAGACCTAAATCTGTGTTCTCTAAAGTCATTAACAGTAAGATCAGAACTAGAGATCAGAAAAATCAAATATAAAATTATTAGAAAATTAAAATATTATGTATAATATATATAATATAATGTATAATATAATGAAATATACTTGTCTTCCATTTGTAGTTCTCCTGAGTTTTTCTACCTCTTAGTCGGTCTTTTTTTTAACACAGAAATCTGTTAAGAACAAAGCAAAAACAAAACAAAGAAAAAAAGGAGAAGAACTGCACAATGCCTTATAGTTTGTAAAACCATGAGCCCTCCATCCAGAAGCACCTTAACCGGCCAGCTCAAAGGGGTGAACCTGTGGTGTGTGACAGTGATTTTCAATTATCAGGAAACAATCACTTCTTAGAAATAAGGGCTGTGACCAGACTGTAAGCATGTCATATTAGCTAGCTTTTACTGACAAGAAGTCTGCAGCTCCTTAGAAGAATCTGCAATCAAGGGGTTGCCCCTGCTAACAGGAAACACGGTTTCCTTGATCTCAGGCCCGCAGAGGCTCTTTGGTTAAGTTGTCTGGGACTCAATGCAATAAAATTAAAGATTATTTATATGTAGAAAAACTTATTGCTATGGAATAAAAATAAAAAGGGCATTGTGAAACAGATGATTATTTCCTCAATAAACGTGACTGATCAAAATGGATTTAGGGAAACTCTCCAAGCTTCACTGTTAAGATTATAAAACAAAAATGGTCTGACTGGTGGTTAGAACGCCTTCTCTTGAAGTGGTTCTCCTGTATCTGTGTGTAATAAAGGTGAACACTTGCTTCAAAAACTTTCATTTTTCAGAGTCAACTTTGACAGATGATTTGATCGCAGTAGGAGGTAAGTGAGGTAACTGCATTTATCCAGAGTTCTCACAACTCTGTATACAATGGAGGTAGAGCACTCCAAGCTTACACTCTAAAATCAGGATATTTACTGAACTACCTTGCCCTGCTTCTCACACCTGGTCTGGATTCACTTTCTCAGGCAAAGGGGAAATAACAAGAGAAAGGTACTAATAAGAATTGCAGCATGGCTGAGCCTTTTGGTAACAACCTGTCCTGCACCTCATTACAGGGTTCCTGGAAGCATCTGTCTAGCTTTTGTAGGAAACCGGATGCTGGACTAAGTGGGTCTGATTAAAGAGGCCTCTTTTTATGTTCTTAGAAATAGCATTATTTCTTTAAAAGTTTGAATAATTAATATTTATATTGAATCCCAAGGATCAATAGAGTTGAAATTTATGATCACTTGATAAGATTTTTGTTGTTCATTAAAACTCAAGACAGTGTGAAAAATTAATTATTGCTTTCAGATTATTTCCCCATGTTTTGTTTATTATTCTGTAAAAATATACTGAACATTTATTTAAAAAATAACTATAAGAATGACAATTTAAATTGCCAATTCTACACATGAATTTAACTTTTCTCATTAAATGTACTACCGGTATTTAAGAAGCCTTAATATTTTCTTCTTCAGTTTTCTTAACATTGCAAAAAAACCAAAAACCTGCACTTTAACATGAACTTGCTTCCATTTCAGGCTGAAGTCAGAGAGGCAGTTGTTAGCATTACATCTAATAACTCAGAAGGAATTTTTCAAAATTCAGATAGTGTAGAAAACAGCCACAACCTACCAGTTTCACAAAATGCAATGGAGGAGGGACCCACCTGTTCACAGAGAAATTATTCCAGTCCTCAAATGGTAATTACTATTTCTTACTGATCCTGATAGCACTCTGCATCACTGTCTATTTTTATTCCAGTGGAACTAAGAAATATTTTATAAAATAAGCCTGCTGTGTATAGTACCATGCAGACAATAAGAAAGTTCTGCTGATAGTAATAGTGAGGAAGTTCTACAGCAGCAGTGAATGTTGAGTTGTGGAGTGCATGCCAGAGATATGCCAGTGCATGGGGCCTAGGTCCTTTCCCCTCCCGCTTTTCTCTCACACATATACAAGTACTTAAACACAAGCTAACATATTTTAAGTTATGTAGTGCATAAGATCAAAGCCCTAAACAGTCTACTTAGAAGCAAGACTCTTGAAGTTCAATTGCACTTACTCTCCAGTAAGTGTGCATAGGACTGAGCCTAAACTTAACAAAAATGAAAAGGTACTCTTTTGGCATAATGAGGCTGTTTCTAGACATGGCATGCCAATTCTCCCAACCGTATACAAACACTTGCCTTGACTAACTGTAAATGATAACTACTGAACGACCATAATTGTTTATGCATTCCAGATAATCTGTCAGCTGAAGAATGGCACTCATATACTCTGCATAAACAATACTGAAACAAGAGAGTTGAAAGCAGTTCATTTAGTGCCTCAAAATCCAGAACAGCAAAAGTATCTTCAGCCAGGTATTGCATTTCTGGAAAATAAAAATAATATATTAGATTTATTTAACATTTTGCTAATTTGTAACTTCCTATGAAGGTCTAAAGGCAGAGATACCTATTGGATATGAAAGCAAAATAGGTTCAGGTCACAAAAATGCTTTACTTGCTAAAGCTATACAGCCGATGGGACTTGAGACCATCTAGAACATTGGTTCTTCTTCATGGTCTCTGTGCCTCACACAAATGGGTTTTCATGCCTGCGCAGCAACCCCATCGGAATGTTCCAGAGCTGAGAAGCTTGATGGGAACACACACAAATACCCCAAATACCCCACATGTGTCCTAATTTGCCATACTACTATCCCCTCAGTTTCTTTCTGTCCTCTGAACTCTCTGCGTCCTCTAGTGCTGAGTAGCATTTTTCTCTGTTTCCTTCTAGGTTATCTGAATTCCTTGTCTTTACCCTCCTGTGTCTTTAATCTTTTTCTTGCTTGTGACTGCTTAAATAAATAAATAAATAAATAAATCTTTCACTTTACCTCATACTTCTCCCTCTCTCCTTCACCCTTTCCCCATATATGGCCTCTACTTCTCTTTTTAAACACTGCTCCACTTGTAGATGAAAAATCTCCTTATCTGATGCTCATACTAAGTGTCTGTATTGCCTGGGTGAGGAACATATCATCCAGAATTGTACCATTTGCCAGGGTTTCATGACTCAGGTCATTAAGAATCAGGCTTCTCACTTCAAGGTGCATCTTTGGGAGAAGTCTCTTCATGTCTCAGAACATGTAGCAGCTAGTACATTGCTTTTCACTGCTTCCACAGCAGCTAGTACATCACAGCTAGTACATCTGCTGCCGAATCGCAGGGAAAGTCAGAACCATCCTTGATACCAATGACTTTTGGTCAGGCTCCTCATTCTTCCATGCCAACATCTACAATGTCTCTGTTACATGCTCAAGCTGCCCAGAGCCCCCCCCCCAGCAGGGTGTTATTTTAATGGTAGCTGTGGTGTTGATTCTGGCTTCAACTGCCACCCATCACTCCAGCAAGAAATAGAGGTCTGAGATTACTTCAGAGTATAATGTTCCTGAGAAGTTGGGGCATAAGAGACACTGTGTTTCAGAGGAACTGGGATTGGCTTTGGAAGCTAAAGAGAAGAAAAAGAAGGCAAAGTAGGCTGAGAAGTCTGTTGAGCTTCCAGCATTGATGTTAGCAGATGTCAAGACTGTTAAGCTTGTTCCTTCTCAAATACCACCTCACCCTGTGTTGGTTCTGTCTGTATTCCAGCTCCTAGCACTGACAGCTGAATCAATATACCCTGCAACACCAGTATTGAGTCTACTGAAACCAAAAAGATTCGCCATTTACTTTGGTATCCTACATAGATCGCCACTGGCAAGAACATCTTTGGAGGGAGGCCTTGTGGTTATTCTCCATCTTACAGAGATTGGTACCATACCACTCGTGCTTACTTTCATTCAGTTAGAAGATCTCTGTATTCTTGGTTTCATAGTTGGTCCTGTTTGCCCTCTATACTGGCTCACTCACCACAACATTGAATCCCCCATAGTTATTGTTCTCTGATATCACACCAGTCTCTGTCAATAGCTCTTCAAAGACATCCTCTGCCTCTGCTACCAAGAACAATGGCAACTATTTCTAGACCACCTCTGTCTCTGCCTCCAATGACCACTTCAGGGTTGACAGCTGTTTTCATGTCTACGGTTTACTCACAACCAATTCTGTCTGTTATTCCTTATTCATCAGGATTGATAGAAGTTATGACTCCATCCATTGAACCTCTACAGCCTGTCTGTACTGAGCCTTCAGTCACTATAATGGCTCCATCATTAAACCCAGTGTATTCAATGCAGACATCTCCATGCACATCAGGCTCAAGCTACAACTCTGATTCTGCTTTAGCTGAGTCTCCTTCACCTTTGATATCCTCTCCCTCAGGGGCTGTGGAAGATACCAGTCCTATCACCCCTCCTGAGGACATTAAATTATTTGCAGATGTTGTCCTTAGAATGGCAAAGGCTATTGGTTTAGATGTTATTGCTTCTCTGGTACCAGTTCAGAATTCAGTCTTTCAAACTGTGTACACACAAACCTCAACTCCAGCAACCATCCCTGTGCTGCCAGTTCTTCAAGAAGTGGTCAAAAAATCTTGAGCCAAGCCTGCTTCCTTGCCTCCGGCTTCAGGGTACTTGGGTGATCTCCCCAAGCCCAAGCAAGAATCAACTGCTTACCTTTTTCAGCATCCACACCTAAATCAACTGTTGTCATGGCATCACAGACAAAAGGGGGAAGGAAATATCACTCTACAGCTCCCAATCAGGAAGGTAAATGACTAGACATGTTTGGTAGACACTTTTAATCATTGTCTGCCCTTTCCATTTGTGTTGCAAATATGCAGGCATGCATGTCTACATATCAACATTTTCGATGCAACAAGGTGGTAGCGTCCATCCCTTACTTACCTGAACAAAAGAACACAGCTCTACAATTCCAATAGAAGGTTTATCCTTGTCACCACAACAGATTCAATCAGCAAGATATTCAACTATTGTGCATCCAAAGTCATGTTGGTGGCTGTTGCTTTACAAAGGTATGCCTGGCTTCATTCAGTAAGCCTTACTAAGATGTCAGACACAGAATAGAGGACTTAGCATTTGAAAGAGAAGGTCTCTTCCATTGAAAGACTGATGTGTCCATGGAACACCTGACCAAGGCTAGAGTGATGGCTTGGAAGATGGGTTTCAGCCAGCCACGAGAACAGCTTCAGCAGCCATTGCACTCTTCCTGGAGACACCAGTGTTCTTCTTTCTATCAAAGTCCCCATCTCACCCTTCCAGAACATCTTCACAACAGACCTTTTCCACTCATCATTCTTTTGGGAAACAACACTTCCCATCTTCTTTGAAAAAGTCTACCAGATCTTCAAAACCATGGTTTTTACTCTGTTGACAGGACATCACCTTGCCCCACCTTTCATCACTCCAGCCCTTTTCGATCTTGGGCCCCAAAACTATTCCGCTATTATTTCATCTAGCAGAACATCACCACAGACTTTTGGGTACTTATTGTCATCCATTTGGGTTACTCCATAGAATTACCAAGTATACCTCCTGTTGGCACATCTTGATCTACCCCTCCCACCAGAGTTCTGAGAGATGAGATTACTGCTTTGCTTCAAAGAGGTGCAGTAGAAATTGTGGTGTTGTTGCTTATAGGGATGTGTGTTTCCATATAGGAAGCTGCCCACAGTGCCACAAATTCCTTCATTTTGCCATAAGAATGGATCTTTACTAATATAAGGTCCTTCTGTTTGGCCTCTCTACAGCACCAAGAGTTTTCACCAAATGTATGGCTGTGGTGATCTCCTTCCTCAGGATTCGAGGAATAGAAATTTACCCTTATCTAGATGATTGGCTTTCGATGGCATCCTGCAAACACAAGCTCTACAAGGACATTCAACTGACCTTATCTCTACTTCAAGACATGGGTCTGAACATCAATCCCAAGACATCTATTTTGGGACCAACAAAATAGTTGGACATCATTGGGGCAACGTTGGGTTCAGTAGAAGGCAGAGCATTCCTCCCACTAGAGAGGATGAAAACCCTTTGATGCAAGGTTCATTTTGTCCTCTCACAACCATGGAGGTCAGCACTGACTCTCGAAAAAATTCTTGGCCTCATGGCTGCAACAACAGCTGTTACCTACCTGTTGCACCTCAAGTTGCACCTTCTCCAACACTGGTTCCTCCACCATTTCAACCTGCTCAGAGATCATCTCACCAACAGTCACCGTGTGAATATTCCACCAGATCTAGACCTAGTGATTCATTGCCTCAAGTGATTCTCCACTCCCTATTGTGGTGGATGAGTCTGCAGTCTTCGATCTGGCATGCCATTCGGTCCACCACAACCTTCTCATATTGTTACTACTGATGCATTGATGACAGGCTGGGGAGCACATTGTGGACATGAGATTTTACAGGATCACTGGCCCAGGTACAAGGCAAGCCTTTGTCAGGAGTTAAAGACTGAACTCCATTATAAAATGGCTGAATAACTGCAGAATCATGCTGAGTCATAATGGCTGACTCCATAAACTACCAAGTCAGGCCTAGTTAGGCCACTAGAGGGCAATGTCCTCTGTGTGTGTGTGCGTGCGTGTGTGTGTGTGTGTATTTGAGCTAGTCCAAAGCTCATTCTCTTCTTGTGAATGCTGATGCCTTGTGAAGGAGTTTCTCTTTCAATTGTAAATATTTGTGTATATATTGCAACTGTTTGACTTTGAAGATAAAAGTACCTCCTGCTTAGACGTCAAACACTCTGTGTGTGAGTATTCTTGGGAACGGGTTGCTACTAAGTTTGCTGAGATAGTTTTTAGCTTCTGCTGGGGATTGAGTGTCCTATCATCCCCTAACAGTGGTTATGGGCCCAGCTGATTGATCTCAGATTAGATAAGGTGCACCCAGAAAAGTTCCCAGAAATTCTTTTGTTTTGAGTGTTTTTGGCTAGTTGGCTGAGAAACAGTGACGTTTCAGCCAGGCTCTGTAATATCTTCAAGTAACCTTGAAGTGCTGCCAGCTGTCAGCCGTTTGTGCTTCACAGCTGGAGAATTGTTGACTCACAATCAGCAGAATGGCAGATAATAGTTTTGTCTGCTTTGAAAAGCTGGCTGATGGAAATTATTCAGTATGGAGTTTATACATGGAGGCTTTATTAATTAAGGATAATTTGTGGCACGTCTTGGAGAATGAAAGTGTGATCCCAGAGGGTTCAGAAGATGAAATAGCAGCATTCAGGCTAGCTGACCAGAAGGCTAGAGCTGCAATTCTCTTATCGCTCAGCCCCTCCCAGTTAATACACATGGCCCCAGCAAAGACAGCCTTTCAGCTTTGGACAGCTTTGCAAACGGTTCATCAGAATTCGTCCTGCCTCTCAAAGATGATATGGACTAAGAGACTTTATAACACAAAGCTGTCTACTGGAGGCTGCGTGAAAGCCCATTTGGAGGAAATGAGGCAGCTTTTTCAAGAGGTGGCCAATAGAGGGATGGACATTCCAGAAGCCCATAAGTGTTTTATTTTATTGGGCAGTTTGCCAAAGGAATGGGATTTCCTAATGTACAGTCTGCAGACCACCAGGGAGCGTGATTTGCCTGTAGACCTGGTAGCTGGGCATATTCTGGAAGAGTCCAATGCAAGCAATTTGATTCCTGGACGGAGGGGAATAAACAGCCACAAATTACCAGACGCAATC
The DNA here is from genome assembly GCA_030847615.1 of Gambelia wislizenii. Taxonomy (NCBI): domain Eukaryota; kingdom Metazoa; phylum Chordata; class Lepidosauria; order Squamata; family Crotaphytidae; genus Gambelia; species Gambelia wislizenii. The sequence continues at coordinate 347,010,943 of JAUMIR010000001.1, forward strand.
AGGAGAGCACTGAAACAGAGGCATCTGTGGAGGAGGGAGCCTGCAGCTATTTGAAACGCTGTTTCAGATGCAAAAAGCCTGGACATTTTCAGAAGAACTGTAAGATGCCTGCACCGGATAGGAGGGTGGGACAGCTACAGGGCAAAGGAGGGGTGCATCCTCTCAGGCTGCAAACCATGTCGTCTTAGCAAAGCACCATCCTGATGGTACTGAGGGAAGAATCTGGTTACTTGATAGTGGGGCAACACACAACATGGTGAATGACTTAAAGTTGTTAAGCAATGATAAAAATGCTTCCATAACCAATATTACCCTTACAGATGGTGCTCCCAGCAAGGTGCAGAAAATGGGCACATCTTTTGGCAAAGATTTTGAAAATGTGTTATGTGTTAGCAAACTGGAGAATTGTATATTGAGTGTGTCCCGAATGACTACTGATAGTTATAAAGTGATATTTGAAGGGGGAACAATGTACAATAACAGAAAAGCATAACATGAATAATGTCTGTGCAAAAGGGATAAAGAAACATGGGTTGTATTCCATGTTGCCTAAAGGGAAGGTGGCAAAAGTGAATCCTGCAGACAATGTGCCCCTACATGAAAAGTGTGTTCATTACTACCACAGGCTAATGGGCCATGATAGTTACAAAGGGTTAAAGGAGCTAGCAAAAGTTTGCCCTGGTCTAAGCATGAAACACTGCCCAAGATACTTAGAACGTGCTGTGTGCAGAAAAGTTAAGGTGAAGGCTTTCCCTATTGCCCCAAAGACCCAATGTGTCACCAAGAGACCTTTTGAAGTTGTCCGTGCTGATTTGGCAGGCCCCTATAAGCCCACTGAAGGGGGTAACAGCTATTTATTTGTAATTGTGGACAAACACACTAGGTACACCTACGTATACTTACTGAAGGAGAAAAGTCAGGCTGCAGACACGTGAGTGGGTGAAATCAGTGGAACGCAAATTTCCTTCTCATAAGGTTTCCAGTCTAGTGATGGATAGGGGAAGGGAATTCTTATCCAACAGTCTGCAGGATGCGTAGGAGGGGCATTAGACACAAGACAACAAACCCAGCGTCTCCAGGGGAGGATGGGCTTGCAGAAAGGAAAATTGGGATGTTGAAATGCATGATGGAGTGCATGATGAAAGATGCACAAGCCCCAGCTGGGCTGTGGGGAGATGCAGTGAAGACTGCTGCTTACCATTTAAATAGTCTGTGGACATCTGGTGTCAACCAGACGCCATACTGTCTATTGTATGATAGAGCACCAAACCTCAAGCACCTGAGGATTTTAGACAGTATGCAAATGTATTGATTCACCTGAGCCTAAGGAAGCCTGGGCAGCCTAAAACCAGGAGGCTACATTTCCTTGGCTATGAGGGTAATAAGTACAGTCGTCCCTTCACATTCGCGGGGGTTGCAGGAACAAGACCCCCACGAAAGTGAAAAAACCACGAATAAAAGTAGCCTTCCTAAACACACACACAGCAACTGACCCAGCCTCTGAGCATTTTAGGAGGAAAGAAAAGCACAGCCCCATGCTGTGAGCATGCAAGCAAAGTCCCCCCCTTGCCACTCCCCTCTCTGTGTTTTAACAAACTGAATGGCTTTTTTAAAACTCACATTTCGCCCCATGTCTCCTCATGGCCCAAAGAAAAGCACAGCTGCATGCTTGCCACCCCCTCTCTGTGTCTCAACAAACTGGAATTTATAACTCAGCTTCTTTAAAACTCACGGTTTCAAGCCTTTCCTACACACATTTACACACAGGGAAGGTGCGGGTGGCATCTCCCAGCAAGCCTCCTTAAATGCCTCTGTGCATTTAAGGAGGAAAGCTTCCTGCTGGCCGAAAGAAAAACACAGTCCCATACTGTGAGCACGCAAGCTTTCCTCTTTAAATGCTCAGAGACTGGGTTGCTGGGAGATCCACCCATACCTTCCCTGTGTGTGAATGTGTGTAGGAAAAGTTCGAAATGTGAGTTTTAAAGAAGCAGAGTTTTAAATTCAGCTTGTTGAGACAAAGAGAGGGGGTGGTAAGCAAGCCTTTGTGGACCCCCCGTGAGGATATCATGGGCCCCAGGTTAAGAACCACTGGGCTAGAGAATGCTGGAAAAGGAACAATGTAACCAAACCTTGAGAAGGATGCTGGCAGGGGGATTCTGGGAGGTGTAATAAAACAAGCTTGCTCCATCCTCAGTATGACATCCCTTCAAATATTTAAACATGGCTATCATGTCACCTCTCAACCTTCTGTTCTCCAGGCTAAGCATACCCAGCTCCCTAAGCTGCTCCTCATAGGGCGTAATGGCTTCCAGACCTCCCACCATCCTTCTCAGTATCTTTCTTGAATTGTTGTGCCCAGAACTGGACACAGTATTCCAGGTGAGGTCTGACAAAAGCAGAATGGAGTGGTACTATTACTTCCCTTGATCTAGACACTCTACTCCTATTAATGCAGCCTAGAATTGAATTGGCATTTTTTGCTGCTGCATCACACTACTAACTCATGTTCAGCTTGTAGTCCACTCTTTCTTTTCTTTGGGTAAATCTACACCATTATGTTAATTGCTAATAAACAAAAAATATTATGTTGGTGACTATAATATGATTTTTAAACAAAATTATTTGTGGCAAATTATATAAAACAGTAGGCCCTCCTTATCCACTGGGGATTGGTTCGGGGGCGGGGCATGAATTCTGAAAACAATGGATAATAGTGAACGTCATTGAAAATAATGGGACTTCTGGTTTAAAATATCATAGAGTTGCCTTGGAGGGCCTAGAAAACGGCTAGGGAGGACACATTTTCTAGGAAGACTTTATGGTAGGTGTGCTGTTTTGTTTCCCATGGATATTGAATCTGTGGATACGGAGGTCCTACTGTAATCTGAACATCGTGTACTGTGAATAGGTTAGGTTACACTGACCTGAGATAAACATATGGGGCCCGCCAAATAAAGCATTGCAGGGGGGGCCAAAATTCCTTAAACCAGCCCTGGGCCAAGTATACCAGGCGGGTGTTTGAATGTTGAAATTGTTGGCATGGAGAATAATTTGTTTTAAAAAAAAAAACCCAACATTGACAGCTGTTTTGCAGACTTCTAGGAAGGATTCCACAAAGCAATCTTACCATTATAAATGTCTGCTTCTGTGCTTTTGTAGCTGCTCACTCTGAAGAGAGTTCTCCAGACTCTGCCTCTTTCATTATGCACTTTTTGTCACATCTAAAAGAGTAAACTTTAGCCTTTTCATCATAGAATTGTAGAGTTGGAAGAGACCACAAGGGCCATCCAGTCCAACCCCCTGCCACGCAGGAAATCTTGATCAAAGCATCCCCGACAGATGGCCATCCAGCCTCTGTTAAAAGACTTCCAAGGAAGGAGACCCCACCATGCTCTGAGGGAGTGTGTTCCACTGCCGAACAGCTTTTACACTGAGAGTATACCTTGCAGCCATTGTAGCTAACCAGTGTTGATCAATCAATGAGTACCCTATTCAAAAATTCATTAATTTAAAAAATCATGGAAGGGTTATTGCATCTCTATCCACCTGTGTTGCCTGTGACACCTCTGTGGTCACTTTCATTGTGGTCACTCTGTGGTCGCTTTCATTCTTTCACAACTTATGGACTGACCTTTTCAGCTTATGGCACCCACAGACAAGTGCCTATTCACAATGAGGTTGGTATTCTTTGTGGCGATCACTTCTGCATGTTGTCTGAGTGAGCTTGTGGCCCACCAATGTAAAGAACCCTTCCGTTGTGATAAGGTTGTCTTATGACCTGATTTGATATTCTTGCCTAAAGCTGTATTCCAATTTCATCTTAATGCAGACTTAGTGCTACCTGCATTTTACCCCAAACCATCCATCCCTTTAGAAAAATCGTCACATTCTTTGGATGCTCATAAAGCATTAACCTTTTACAAAAAAACACACAACTGCCTAACACACAACTACCTTTTACAAAGAACACACAGCTGCCTATCAACTGTCCAAATGTCTCATCATTTGCTACAGTGCATGTAAAAGGGTCAGCAGGTTTCACCACAGTGTCTGTTGAAGTGGGTGGTAGAGACTATTTCCTTGGCTTATGAACGTGCACATCAGAGTTTATTCCACTAGGGTGGTGGCATCTTTGGTGGTATTGTTGCAAGTTATACCATTTACCCGATCTATGCAAGGCTGCCACGTGGTCTGAACAGTCAACATTCAACAAACACTACAGAATTGACTGCAGAGTGAGAGCTGACACGGGGTTTGGACAGGCTGTACGTTCTTCTGTTATGTAGTGACCTGACTCCCCATCCAATGCTTTGCAGTCACCCATTTGTGTGAGGCACAGAGACTACAAAGAAGGACAGGTTGCTTACCTGTAACTGTAGTTCTTTGAGTGGTCATCTGAGCCCTCACACAATCCAGCCCTACCTCCCCTCTTTTTAGATCCTTGCCAATTCTTCCAGCAGACCACAAAACGGAGGGGATGGTAGCTTGGTGGGCTAGGACGTGCACAGTACACAGGAGGGGATGGGGTTCCTACCAAGCTACTCAGCTCTGAAACATTCTCATGGGGTCTCTGCACAGGCACAAAAACCAATTTGTGTGGGAAAGATGGGGTAGTTTCTCTCTAGGCCCCGAGTCTTTCAAAAAACAACCCAAAAGAAAACAAAAACTAGGAACGTGTGTCAGTTTCTTGGAGATGGAGATTCTGAGACCAGTCCACTATTGATGCCATGGGAGCTTCCTTTTAGTAATTTTGGAGAAGTGTTTTTTCTGGGATAGGAAGAGTTAAACATCGTCTTTTCTCTCAAGTCCCAAGACTTGTCAAACTCCTCCACAGCTGCTGCTATTTGTATATATATATATATATAAAAAATCAGATGTTATTCACAATCATACCAGTATTGTGAAGTCCAGTTTTACTTTTGGTATAAAACTCCCACAACCCCATATCAAGAACCAATAATATGTACCTTATTCTCATGTAATACATGACAGATATTTTTGTTAGACTTTGACCCCTTTATTTTAATATATATTACTCCAACACAAAACAAAATTTATATATTTGTATATTGTTGTCAAAACATTTTTGTTTATGATTATATACTGTGTTGTGCATCTTTGGCGAGAATGGTCTAGGAATATTAAAATAAATGAATAATATAAATAACAAAGGAAGGTAAAGTGCATAGCATTCCAAGACTAAAAAGAACCTTCCTTCTACTGAAATAAGCAAACTTGTGAGGAAACAGGAGAAGCCTTTCCACTCTTTGTAAACAAATAACCAAACAGATAAATAGAATGTGCATATATTAGAGCAGTCACATATCATAACAAGGAAGTGGTTATACCTGCTAAGCTATGTTTTTCTTCAAATTAAAAATATAAATGCTCATAAAATGGTATGGGGAGCTGTTTCATCACTGTAATTCAACCAACCATTCGTTTCACATCTATAAGAAATATGCAATCTTACCATCCAGCCATGGTCTACTTAAGTGATGTTACTACATTTTTGTTTGTCATATCTGTATATTTTTTGCAGATTTCACCATAGACAATGTCTAAGAGATTATCACACTACACTGTTTTAGTGCTATTATCCCACTTTAACAGCTTTGGCTGCCTCCTGTGAATCCTGGGATTTGCAGTTTAGGGAGGGGCATTTAGCATTCTCAGCCTCACTAAACTACATACCCCAGAATTCCACAGGAGGCAGCCAGAGCAGTTAAAGTGGAATAATAGCATTACAACAGTGTAGTGTGATAAAGCCCTAGGTAGTGTCTATAAAACTAAAATAACAACACTCAGCTGAGCCATTACAAATAATTATATTTTCTGGCCTGGAGGAAGTGTCCCATTTTCTTAATACGGTAATAAAACCAGAATTTATTTATTTTATTTATACCCCCCTGCCCTTTCCTGGGATGGCAGCCTTGGAAAATTTACTGTAAGAGTAATTTGTTCAGTTACATGTTATGCTTTTTGACAAGTTACCCTTTGGTATTACTCATCACAGTATTTTAAAAGTAACTTTAAAAATAGAGTATTTCTTTTATGTTATTTTTTTGGGGAAGAATCAAACGTGGTACAAAAACAACTTAAAACTTGAAAAAATCCATTAAAAATGCTTCTAAAATTTCCTCAAAGATAGCCTTTAAAAAGTAACTAGAAACTGTTACTCATTTCACAAAGAAGTTAATTTCTATATTTTACATTAATTTTGAAATGCTGCTTTCTACAAAACTCCCCCCACCCCAAAAGACAAATCATTAGAGGTAACTTATTACTTCTACAGTCTGCATATATAGTACATATAGTGTTGCAAGAGTGAAATACTGTACTCTCATAACAGAAGTTTGAGCTTCTGGACTAGAAAATACCTATACTGAGCAGAAACATTTAGTAACAAATGCTCATTTAGACTACCATGAATTACTTACTACTGTATATGGAAACAGACTCTGCAAACCATGGAAAGTAAAACAACTAGCTGCATTTACCCAAGCTGCCCACCAGATGTCAATGTTTTACCAATGATAAAGACATTTGATAAACAGTGGTATAGTTAGCTAACAAGATACTAATGGTAAGTATAGTGACAGTGTTTCAATAAACATTTTTTCCCCACAAGATTATTTTCTTATGAATTGTGTTATATAATAGCTTTCCCTTTGAACAATGACACATGTAGAAAATCTAAGAGGAAGGAACCTTTCTGGATATTCTTTTTAGAAATTATGATCATCTAAAGAACCACTAAGAATTTACCAAATATACATTTAAAATGCCCCCAAACAGCTTGGCAACACCACACTTCACTCAAAATTGCAGTATTGTACCTGTTATAAATATTTGGTCCCAACACTAATATCGCACTCCTATATATCAGAGAAAGTGAACAGAAATGAAGTGGAGGCAGGTTTCCCCAACCACAGGCCTCCATGGATTGAATAACATCAGGGGCATGGGCATGGGCATGGACCCTGATATCAGGTTCTCACATAACCAGGAACCAGGCTTCACTCCCCTGCCCTCTTTCCTGAGTGGAAAGAACAGGCAGTACTCTGAGGAGCTTGTGGAAGTCACAGCTGAGAGTCCCTGCTATCTCTGATCAGTTATCACAGATAGTGGGGATTCCTTTGAGCTGGGAGGAGGCAGTGTTTTTGCATGGATGAGGCAGGGACCCAGATCCATAGTGGGCCAAATAAGGCCAAGGGGCTGGAAATTCTTCTCCCCGTTAGAACTCCCATTGAGTTCAATGGTGTTTATTCCCAGATAAATGGCTATAGAATTGCAGCTTAACCCTGTTTGTAGTACACTGCAACTGAAGGTATATGCATTGGATGCTACTGTGTATAGCAGAAAAGAATAACAGCTGAATATATAATCCAGATTAGTGATTTTTTTCCATGTAATATGTTACTGATTTACACTCAAGCAGGAGTCACTTTACATCACATCACTTACAACCCTTTTCTAACCATTTTGAAAGTATAAGGAAGCATAAATCCAAAAATATTGCACTGCTATGTAAAAATCTTTGTAGGCATTGTCCCAGCCTTCATTTTTAAATACCACACCATTTTTCTTTTGACTATTTTTATTTTATTGTACTTCTGCACCTGGAATCCACTTGGTTCTCTCTGTTAGCTGTTGAAAGAAAAAAAAACTAAAGTGACACACACACACAACCTTATTCTAGAGCTGAGGTGCAAAACCTCACAATCCTAATCCTGCTCTCTGGGATTGCCAAAATGACTATTCTCCCTTCCCCATGATACAATTTGGTTGGTCGGTTCCTGGTTTTTGTATAGGATCCCCCCCCCCCCGCAAAACAAAAGATTGAAATGCCTCTCCTAAGGATTACTTACTGGCAGTAAGAAATTTAAGTTAAAATGAGCTGATTTTTTTTATCCCACACTTTTGTCTTTTGGTCCCACACATTTGGCTTTTGTCACCAGTGAAATGCCCCCCAGCTTCCCTGAAACTGAATTTAGTTGAAAGAGGTTCCCCGCCCATGTTCTAGAGTATGCTACTTCACTGTACCAAAATAAAGTAGTCCTTGACTGGAGAATACAATTTTCAGCACAGTGCATAGAATGTTTGTGTTCAGTAATACTGTATTTTACATTTGCATGTTTTAAAAAAACAACAACAAAGCTTGCTATTTGTGACCCTGAATATGCATGTGACAGAAAAATGTAAAACAGTATGTACTGGAACAGCTAGGAACAGCTTTTAGAGATACTTATATCTCAAGAGGCTTATATCTCAAGATGCTGCAATTCCTACTATGGAAACATAGGAAGCTGAAATGCTTACTTATTTATTTAAATATTGCCATTTCAGAGCAGTAGTCTGTCTAGCTCAGTACAACACTGAATGGCACTAATTCACCCGGGTTTCACACAGAAGTCTTTCCAAAAGTCCTTTTGGAAATATCAAAATCCTTGCTTTTTATGTCTGCAGGTAATTAATGGACACATTTTGAGTTTGGGATTATTGTGTACATATTAGGAAAAATGCCAAACTCAACAAGCACCTATTTATGTAGCAAAGAATGAAAAGGGTTATTATTTGTGTACTCAGTTGTCTGAATTGTAGATCTTATATATCCAGACATGCATTTGTTTTCATTTTGAGTCCTGGTTTAGTCCTGATTGGTAAGAACAGGCAGGATATGAATAGAGCTTGTAATAGTGATGGTAGTAGTAGTAAGCATTACAGTGACCTCACTCCAATAAGCATTTTCTTATTAGATGCAAGTAACTCAATAACATCTGTATTGGGACAGTTTCTACCAGTTATGGGTAAACTGAATGTATGCGCACAAGAGGTAAGTGTGTCCCTCCCCCTGCTTTTCCTTCAGGCAAGTGTTTTCCAATTTGACAGTCTCACACCTTATGTTTTTGGCCCTTTTCTTTTCTGCAAAATGAGCTAAACATTTTTACCACCCAATCATGGTCTGCTTAACTTGTCTCATACTTCTTTGCTGCCATTAGAGGTCCTGTTTATATGTTTTTAAGAAGCTTCATGGTTCTGCTGAATAGTAGCTTTCTTTTTCATCATGCTTTTTCTTTCCATTTTGAGAGGATAAGCAACATACATTCCCATACAAGAATCTTCAATAGCAGTTTATGTAGTGTAAAAGTTACAGTTGAATAAAATACAAAAAAACCTTTTTAAATCCATAAAAGCCATATACTATAAAAGAGCCATAACAAAATACATAAGATGCACTAAAGAGGTAGTGAACTGAAAATGTAGTAGGATGAAGTTTGGAGGAAGGTGAAATGACAGACCTTCTACTAAACTATGAAAATGGAAGGTAAGTTTTTTAATCCTTGGGAAACTGTTGAGAATATATAAAGTTGTATGTCTATTGAAAACTTTTATCAGGCCTTCCACAAGTACTCAGATTTCCAAGAGTTTTGACTGTTTGAGGGGAAAATATTTGAACATATTTTGTTTTTTGACCTATGATATCCAAATCCATTAGTACTTAATATTAAATCTGGTTATTATGGCATACCTATGATCATAGAGTCATAGAATTTTAAAGTTGGAAGAGGCCACAAGGGTAATCTAGTCCAACCCCCTGCCATACAAGAATACATAACTAAAGCACCCCTGAAAGATGCCCATCCAGGCTCTGTTTAAAGACCTCCAAAGATGGAGAGTCCACCATCTTCCGAGGCAGTGTATTCTACTGTCAAACAGCTCTTACAGGAAAAAAGGTCTTTCGAATGTTTAAATGAACTCTCTTTTCTTGTAATTTGAACCTATTGGTTCGTATTCTAGTCTTTGGAGCAGCGGAAAACAAGCTTGTTCCATCTTCTATGTGACATCCCTTCAGATATTTAAAGATAGCTATCATCTCACTTCTCAGTCTTTTCTTCTCCAGGCTAAATATACCCAACTTCCTAAATTGTTCCTCATATGGCTTGGTTTCCAGACATTTGATCCTCTTGGCTGCTCTTCTCTGGACATGTTCCAGCTTGTCAATTATCCTTCTTAAAATGTGGTACCCAGAATTGGTCACAATGTTCCAAGTGAAGTTGACCAAAGCAGAATAGAATGGGACTACTACTTCCCTTGATCTGGACAACACTATACTCCTGTTGATGCAGACCAGAATTACATTGACTTTTGTGGCTGCTGCATCACACTGTTGACTTATGTTTAATTTGCAGTCTGCCAAGACCCATTTATCCTTTTCATATGGACTGCTTTCAAGCCAGGTGTCACCCATCCTATAATTGTGCATTTCATTTTTCCTGCCTAAATGTTATATTTGACATCTCTCCCTCTTGAAATTAATATTGTTAGTTTTGGCCCAGCTCTCCAATCTGTTAAGGTCATATTGAATTCTCATCCTGTCCTCGGGGGTATTTGCTACCCCTCCTAATTTGATGTCACCTGAAAATTTAATAAGCATGCCCTCTATTCCATCATCCAAGTCATTGATAAAAATATTGAATAGTACTGGCCCCAGGACAGAACTCTGAGGCACTCCACTAGTTACTTCTCTACAGGATGAAAAGTAACCATTGATGAGCACTCTCTGGTTTCAGTCTATTTACCAGTTACAAATCCACCTAACTGCAACACTGTCTAGTCTACAGTTTACCAGATTGCCTGCAAGAATATCATGGAGGATCTTGTCAAAAGCTTTACTGGAATCAAACTATACTAAACCCACCGCACTCCCCTGATCTATCAAATTTATAATTCTATTTTAAAAAGAGATTAGTTTGGCATGACTTGTTTTTGAGAAACCCATGCTGATTCTTAATAACCCCAGCATTTCTTTCTAAATGTGTACACGCTGACTGTTTAATGATCTGTTCTAGAACTTTTCCTGGTATTGATGTCCAACTGACTTGTCAGTCACTAGACAATTTGTCATTCTCTCTAGCTGATTCCTTGTTTTTTCTGCCCACTGTTGGGTTTTTGTAGTATTTTTATACTATTGGCCCAATTCCCCCCTGTATCACTGATGCTATTGTCCCCAGTACTTGGTGTCCCCCTGCCTGCTGGAATACTGTCTCCCTCCCAAATTGACATACCCCAGGAGCCTCAACCAGGCACATTCTGTTACCAAGAATACATAAACAGAGCAAGCCTGGATGGCCCATCATCTCAAGCACTGGAACACTCACAGCTGGTGCCTCTGGATTTATGGACAACATCCTTTGACCATATGCCATCAACGCGCCTAGCTATGTGAAGGACACTACCCACTTCCTGCAGAAATTACAGTCTATCCACAACCTCTCAGGGAACACCATCTTAGCCACTATAAATGTTGAATCCCTATATATCAATACCCCACACAAGGATTGACTACAAGCTGTCAGGAACATCATTCCAGATGGGACCATAGCAGACCTAGCCACAATGTGTGCCGCTTTGTTCTCACACACAACTACTTCACTTTTGGTAATAATGTACACCTTCAACCATTGACTGACTCCCTGCCATTTATTTATTTAATATTTAATAAAGCCTGGTTCCAGAAGACTGTATAACTACTTGACTTGTTGTGTGACCCCAAGGCAGTTTGAGGTTATGTCCTCCTCCTCTTATCATTTGTTTTTTCCAACCATATCACCTCTGTTCTCTCATGCTGGCTTTTGTCCTGGTTCAAACTGCTCTCTTGTTTCATTTCTTCTGTCCAGTCCCCAAAGAGTTCCTCTTCTTCATCCATTGATTTCTCACTTCATTCGTTTTCTTCCTGTGCCTGCCCTTTTATGCTTATTCATCATTTATTTCTCCCCTTTACCTTTCTTTTATTGCTCTAGGGGATGCTCTAGCTGGAGATCCTACGTTGAACAGGGAGTTGGACCTGATTACCAATGAAGCCCCTTCCAATTCTATGATTCTATGATTTTGTAACTGTGAAGGAGCTTCAGTTGCTACTTGGACATCTTAATTTGCTTGCCCGTTGGTTTCCTCTGTCTTCCTTTTATTTTCTTCTGCTTCTTACTATCTCCCGTTCTTTCATTCCCTAGTACAGTGTTTGCCATGTTTCCTGTTCCCTACTTTTTACTTATTACCTCTTTCATCCTCTCTTTACCTTCTCCCCTATTTTCATCATCATTTATCTTGCTTTTTAAAGCTATGGCATACTGTCCCATTTTCTCCTCCTACATATACTTTCCACTTTCTTTGTCTCCCCACTGATGCCTGATCCTTCTCCTTCCATTCTAACCCTATTTCCTTTTTCTTCCAGTACTGTTGTTCTGCCCCTTCACTTTTCATTCTTTTAGCCCTTCCCCCAACTTCTGCTTGTTTCCAAGAGGAGTTATGTTAATCTTTTGCACCAAAACAGAGATGCCCTCCCCCCAAAAAACCTGTGTAAGTATTTAATTATATAGATAGAATAAAATTTACTGCAGATTGATGGCAATACCCCAGCTTATCAGTCTTTTTAAAGTATTTTTCCCCAGAATTTATCCCAGCATTTATAAATATGATTTATGAATATTTTAGTTTGATTGTGTTTATCTATTTTTTTTATAATACCATTTTCTTTTTAATCTGTAAAATTGTATAAAAATAATACTTCATCCAAATGTAACTTTTCATTTTTATTTCAGCAGCTTGATAATGGAGCCATACATACATGCCATTCAGATCCAAATTTTCAGGAACCAACAAAATTGACTTTAGTTGGGTAAGAAAAACAGCTGTCACTAGAGTCACTATAAGACATGACCATTATCTCTGCAATACTAAGAAATTCACATAGGATTTGTTGTTGGTTACAGTGGTTTTCAATACAGCAAATAATTTTGTCAAAATCTCAGATTTTTGCAGACTTCCCACTTTAGGCTGAGCAAGATCCTTGGTTAAATTTAGCATTACAGAGAACCAGCTATTGTTTAGGTCAGATATATATTCATTTACTGGCTTGGGAAAATGCATAACAGGCACAATAAATAAGCTACACTGTAGTCAAAACATCTCTCTCTCTGGCTTTTCTTCGCAAACGAAGATTCAGGAAGGACTCATCCCGCACTTTCTGCAAGCGCGCTGATGACTAAAAAGGCTAATCCGAGATAAACAAGTCCAGTTGCAGAAAGCACAGCAAAAGGTCTCCTTGGGTGATGTTTCCGGGTTGTGATTCTTTCTGCATTGTCGTTTCTCTTCAAGATTTGTTCGGCGTGAGTTCTCAAATAAGGCTGCAGCATTGTGGATAGTGTGTCTCCACGCCTCCAGATGAGAGGCTAGGGCAGACCATTGTTGGTGATCATTTTGGCCGAGCCTGAGATGTTGTTTCAGGGAGTCCTTGTATCGATTTTTTGGAGCGCCCCTTTTACGCTGACCCGTGGCAAGTTCACCGTAGAGTACTTAGAACATAAGTAGGAAATAAATATATTGGGTTTGATCCTAAGATAAATTAATATAAGGAACTTCATTAGGAGAAATGTTTCCCATTTCCCATACCTTTCAGCCACCTGCACCCCTTGAAAAGCCTCTCTAAGGGACTCTTCTGAATAGTCTGGAATGGGGTGCAGAAGGCTACTGGGGGTTAGAGGGATGGGAAATTTTTCCTCCATGAACTTCCTTAAGTCAACTTATGTTAGGATCCAAGCTATTTTTCTTCCCCCAGTATAATAGTAGACTGAAATATTTTTACTCGTTTGATTACCCTGGCAGCAAACAAGTTAAAAATGTCCAAAATGAAAGAACATCTTTAGGCAGAACTGAATGGCTGGAATCCTGTCAGTCACAACTAGAGTAGACCGACTCAATCAACTACTCAGTTACTTAACTAGAGTAGACGCACTCAGTCAATTGATTAGTGAATCAATACATAGGTAAATTCAATTGATTCAATGGTTCTATAGTTGTCACTCTACATTTGCGGTTCCGACACTCGCGGTTCCGCCAATTCGTGGAACCTTGGCTCCCCCCCCCCACAGGGAAGCATTTTTGGGGTGGAGCCAACCCCAAGGAAAGCTGAGTGAGCGCCCCACATTACTCAGCTTTTGCCCTTCTCACAAAAGGGGCAAAAGCCAAGTGAAGTGGGGCACTCAGCCAGCAAACCAAAAGGGGGCTTGGTGAATGAGTGTCTCAATTCAATTGGCATTTGCCCCTTCTGTGTGAGTGGCGAAAACCAGTTGAAGTGAGAGCAGCTGGCGGTTTGCTGCTTGAGTGACCCACTTTACTTGGCTTTCGCCCCTCTCACGGAAGGAACAAAAGCCGAGTAAAGTGGATCACTTATCCAGCAAACTGAAAGAGGTTTGGTGAGTGAGCGCCTCACTTCTATCAGCTTTCGCCCCTTTCTTGTGAGGGGCAAAAGCCAGTTGAAAGGAGGCACTCACTCACCAAACCACTGCCAGTTTGCTGCCTGAGTGACCCACTTCACTCGGCTTTGGCCCCTCTCATGGAAGGGACAAAAGCCGAGTAAAGTGGATCACTCACCCAGCAAACTGAAGATGGGTTGGTGAGTGAGTGCCTCACTTCAACCAGCTTTCACCCCTTCCATGGGAGGGGCGAAAACCTGTTGAAGCAAGACACTCACTCCCCAAACCGCTCCCGGTTTGCTGGCTGAGCGCCCCACTTTACTTGGCTTTCGCCCCTCTCACGGAAGGGACGAAAGCCAAGTAAAGTGGATCACTCAGCCAGCAAACTGAACATGGGTTGGTGAGTGAGCGCCTCACTTCAATCGGCTTTCGCCCCTTCTGTCTGAGTGGCGAAAGCCAGTTGAAGCGAGACACTCACCCACCAAACCACTGCCGGGTTTGCTGGCTGAGCGCCCCACCTTACTCAGCTTTCTCCCCTCTCACGGAAGAGACGAAAGCCGAGTAAAGTGGATCACTCACACGGCAAACTGAAGGAGGTTTGGTGAGTGAGCGCCTCACTTCAATCAGCTTTCGCCCCTTCCTTGTGAGTGGCGAAAGCCGGTTGAGATGAGATACTCACTCACCAAACCACTGCCAGTTTGCTGCTTGAGTGACCCACTTTACTCGGCTTTCGCCCCTCTCACGGAAAGGACAAAAGCCGAGTAAAGTGGATCACTCAGCCAGCAAACCAAAGGTGGGTTGGGGAGTGAGCGCCTTGCTTCAATTGGCTTTTGCCCTTTCCGTGTGAGGGGCGAAAGTCTGTTGAAGTGAGGCACTCACTCACCAAACCACTGCTGGTTTGCTGGCTGAGTGCCCCATTTTAATCAGCTTTTGCCCCTCACACGAAAGGGGCAAAATCTGATTGAAGTGGGACACTCAGCCTCTCCGCCACTCACCTGCTACCCCCTGGCCCTTCTCATGTGGTGGATGGAATTTTCCAGCCCCTTCGCTGCTCACCTGCTACCCCCCCATCCCTCCCCAAGCAGCGATGGGGCTTTTTGAGCCTCATTGCCGCTTTGGGAAGGCAGAGGGTGGCTGAAAAGCCTTCCTGCTGCCTGCCCACCCCCCCTCGCCCTTCCCAAAGTGGCGATGGGGCTTTTCGAGCCCTGTCACAGCTTTGGGAGGGCGAGGGGGTGGCTGAGAAGTGGCTACAAGGCTTCAAACCCCCCTTAGCTACTTTAGAAGGGCGGGTGGGTGGTTTGCAGGTGGGCAGGGGGAAGAGTTTTTTTATTCACTTTTTTTCACATTTGCGGGGGTCTTACGCACCTAACCCCCACGAATGTGGAGGGACGACTGTACTATAGTCAGGATTTAGGTAAATAAAGAGGTAAATATATATCCAGTTTATTGAACTTAGGGAGCTGGGCATGATTAGTCTGGAGAAGAGAAGGTTGAGAGATGACATGAGAGCCATGTTTAAATATTTGAAGGGATGTCATACTGAGGATGGGGCAAGCTTGTTTTCTGCTGCTCCAGAGACTAGGACACAGAACAATGGGTTCAAACTACAGGAAAAGAGATTCCACCTAAACATTAGGAAGAATTTTCCTTGGTTTTTTTTTTCCAGGCTGTAAGGCCGTGTTCTGGAAAAGTTTACTTCTGACATTTCAGCTTCATCTGTGGCTGGCAGGCGAAACGTCAGAAGAAAACTCTTCCAGAACGCGGCCTCACAGCCCGGGAAAAAAACCCAAGGAAAATCTATGGATGCCGGCTGTGAAAGCCTTCGACTTCACATTAGGAAAAACTTCCTGACAGTAAGAGCTGTTCAGAAGTGGAATACACTGCCTCATAGTGTGGTGGATTCTCCTTCTTTGGAGATTTTTAAGCAGAGGCTGGATGGCCATCTGTCAGGAATGATTTGATTGTGTATTCCTGCATGACAGGGGTTAGACTAGATGGCCCTTGTGGTCTCTTCCAACTCTTTGATTCTATGAACATATAGGAAGATACCTCTGCCAGATTTTGGTAATTCCTATTTTGGATTATCTCATGTTCCTCTGTGTAGCAGTTTCAGGGAACTGGAGTAATGCCATGGAGAGAAGGAGTGTAAATCCACTTCATCAGCCCACTTTGATGCATCTAAAATTCAAACCCATTCCATTATTTTTCAGATGTTATCAATTTTTAACATTTTTTCCAACAATATAGGTTACCTTGTGGTTCCTGGGATGCAAAATCAAAAAAGCCTTGCAACTGTACAAAGTCACAGTGTCTGAAATTGTAAGTGAATGAATTCTTAGCACCATGCATGCTAAATAATGCCTGAAATACACAGTTCTAGCAACATGTTAAAAAGAAGCACTATGATAATAATATAAGCATTTTTTAACTTCCAAGTAGCTCATATTACTCACTACTTTTGTTAAAAATGTACATCTTAACCATTATTTTTCTGACTTTATCCTAACATTGTGATAGTTAAAAAAATAAATCATGAATATTGCTTTTCTATATAAATACATGTTCAAAGTGTATTGGCCTCTGTTTGATATTCGTTAATTTGTCTCTCTCTCTCTAGCAATTACCTCAAGTTAAATCTCAAGTAAATGTTGAAAGAGAGCATAGATTGACTTAATGAACTTTTCATTTAACAGAACTTTAAAAACACTTTAAAAAGTAGTGCCAAGATCCACCATCTCCAGTACAATTTCCTGCAGTGGCGGACTGGCCAGGGTGTCAGCTTGCCCTATAGCAACTGGGCCCAGTGGGCCCCTGATGAAGTGCCCCCCCTTGTGCACCCTCCTTCCCTGCCCAGCACACACACTCTTTCCCGGATCCTAAAACCTTCCACCCTGGGTGTCAATTTTTAGGGGGCGGCACTCCCCGCAAGCCAGGCAGCAGCTATGGGCTCGTCCCTCCTGCCTCACTTGCCCACCAGCACCGTGGAGATGAGTGTGTGTGTGAAGGAGAGAGAGGAGATCTCACAGTGCACCTCTGTCTCTGTAGCATGTGTGCGCCAGTTTCCCACTCCAGCGCTTCCCTGGGAGTTTTAAGAGCACCATGACCCCCCACCCATCCAGGGGAAGAGCCCACCAGGCCAGGCTCAACCATGACTTTTCTGGACATAAGGGCACCCATCTGGCTCCCCTTGCCCCTCTGTCTTTCTCTCCAGGCTCGGCTTCTCCTAGCATAGCCTCTTGGGAGACCCCCATCCCCATGGCTTTGTGTCCTCTCTAGACAAGAGCAGCTCCTGGATTTGTTGTGGTAGCGATTCCTATCTCCTTAGTAGTTCCCATGAACACAGAGAGCTGAAAGCAACTGTTCTCTCTCCCTCCCCACCTATTTCTTCCCATAAAAATAATTTACTTTTATCTAGCCATGTCATTATCGGCCTATCTTGATCAGGGACAGAGGCTAAGGTTATAAAGCCAAAACAAACTGTTCTCCTGTTTTGCTCCATCCTTCATCCATTATCCTCTGCCCCACTTCAAAATAAGTCTTCAAAAAGTATTTTATTCTAATCGAACTATTAACCAGTTTTCCCACATACAGACCAGAATGTGGGCATGGCTAGCCTGGTAGCTTACTGTTGAATGGATGAAGTGAAGGGAGGAGTTTTGTAGCACACTGAGGGCTAAGAGAGTCATTTCAGCATATTAACCTGTCTGCACAAATCAGCAACGATCAAGTTATATTGGAATTTTGTTTTCTTTTGCTTCGAACGTTAATGCACTAAAGCTATTGCTTAATGATGGTGACAATATGGATTCCAGTTGCAATAAGTATAAAATTTGTCACACTTGCCCATTGTGTATACTAAAAATTCTGGCATCCAACAGACTTCGTGACAAGGCATATGATAACCTTTATGAACTTTATAAAGTCATCTGTACACTGTCAGTTACTCAGGTCCATTGTGAGAGGACATTTTAAAAGCTAAAGATCATAGAGACAAGGCCAAGAAAGTCACTGTCTGAGGAGAACTTGGAATCATACATGTTGCTATCCATTGAAAAGGAATTGTTAGATGAATTGGATGCAGAAGCAATTATTGACAGATTCACACAATCATCTAGTGAATTCAGATGATTGCTCTTAATATAGTAGACCACATGAAATATGCTTTTGAACTATCTGTTAATGTGCAAAATGTTCAGTACAAGCAAACTATTTAAAATATCCACAATTTATTTAAAAAAAATAATAATTAAAAATGCAATTATAACAATCTACAGTTACATTAAGTATCTACTGTATACTGCCAGTAATATGTACAATATATGTACACTGTAATTACTAAAAATATACATTTATTTCACTTGTGTATTATTTGAATATACATTTATTTCACTTGTGTATTATTGTATTATTTAATTCTTATAAAAATCAAATAATAGCCTTATACAGAAGGATCCCTGTATCCACTGATTCATTATCCACTGATTCACTTATCCACATGACACAAAACCTACCATGGAATCTTCCTAGAAAATGTGTACTCTCTAGCCATTTTTTAGGTCCTCCAAGACAACTCTATGGTATTTTAAACCGGAGGTTCCATTATTTTCAATGGCATTCGCTGCTATCCACGGTTTTCAGTAGCGATGCCCCCCAGAACCAATCCCCAGCGGATATGGGGGTCCTACTATAGTTATGAGTGGGGCCCCTTTGTATCCTGGCAACCAATATTTTTAGACTCAGTTCACCACTGGTTACCTGTATAGGAGAGGAATGCAATAAGATCGTCATGAACATTTTCTCTTTTCTCACCTCTCTTACAACACATATTGTCCATTTTCTAGGATGGGAGGTCATTCTGCACTTCCCATAAAAGGATCTAGTACCTCCACTCCTTCCTAAGCTCCTAGGTGCAGGTCATTGTTATTGGATAATGAAATGATCTTCATTTCCCCCCTCTGGCTTTTCTTCGCAAACGAAGATTCAGGAAGGACTCATCCCGCGCTTTCTGCAAGCACGCTGATGACTAAAAAGGCCAAAAAAGGTCTTCATTTAGGTACCAAGTAAAAACATGACTGCTTACTAAAGGCTTTTGGCCTAACTGTTGACTTCAATGCTTCTGGTTTTAAACTGCTTTAATTTTCTAAACCTGTTTTAACTCATTGATGTTTTAAATGTGCTTTTAGTCTATTTAGATTACTGGATTGTTCTAAATTCTTTAAAATGTTTGTGCTGATTTTACTTACTGGTTTTACTATAAATGTTTTTAAAATGATAGTAATAACAACAATAACAATAATATCATGCACGGAGCACTGATGCAGACCAAAAAGTAGGTCAAAACTATTTAGTGGAAGAAATATGGAAAATGGGTCCATCCATGTCCCATCAATATTACCATATGAATATCTCTTTTAATATGTTTACAGGATTATTAGCATCTTATTATATATGAAGTATGTATCCTGGAACCATTTAGCAGGGATTGTGGTTTACTGAAAATGCACATGTTTCAGCAATTTTTTAAACTTCCACCTTTCTAGAGATGCAGTATATGGTCGCGCACATATGAATGAATATCACAATCTTCTTCGTGGTCTCTGTGAATACACACAGTGGGTTACTCCTGCGCCTGCGCAGAGCGTTCGGAACTCTCTAGAATCGCTAGGCAGAACTAAGTTCGCAACATTTTGGCGGTAACTCCGCCCAGCCTAACGGTCCCTATATAGGCGCTCCCGCCTAAATCCCCTCAGTTCCTTTCGTCCGCCGTGTGAGCAGCTAGTAGGGAACTTTCTGCGCTAGTGCTTGATTTTTTCCTCACTCCTGTTTGACTCGGACTGTTTTTTGGCTTTGGATTTTGGTTTTCAGACTGGTTTGACGCATTCTGTTTTCGACTTCACGGCTTTGACGACGATTTGGCTTGACTAACGACTTCTCTTCTGTCTTCGTGGCTCTTTGATCAGCTCCCTCCTTGACTTCAGGCCTGACTTCGCGACCACCTCCGGTCTGTGGTGATGGCTTCTAAATTCGCGGGCTTCAAACGCTGTTCTGTCTGTCAGGCTAAGCTGCCAGCTTCTGATGGCCACTCTAAGTGCCTGATCTGTCTGGGCGAAGCCCACAACGTGGACGCCTGCTCCCACTGTCGCAACTTCACCCCGCAGGCCCGTAAGCAGCGTCTATCACGCTTAAAATCCTTTCTCTATGAGAAAGCGCTGAGTTTGCCCGCCACTCCTCTTTTGCCTGCGGCCCCATCCGCGGAGAGAACCAGGTCGCCATCTCCTGGACCCTCAACTAAGAGGGCGAGCCCATGACGGGGCCGGTCTCCTGAGGTAGGGCCATCAAGGAAGCGCCACCGGGCCTCCAGCTCCAAGCGTCGCGAGGGGGTGGCTTCTGATCCCGAGGCAGTCAGGAAATCTCACAAGCATTCGACGTCCTCGGGTTCGAAGGCGGCCGAGAGATCTTCGGGCTCGACTCGGGACCGACCCTCGGTACCGACCTCAGGGCATGACCGAGCTGGTTCCTCTTCCAAAGGGAAGCCCAAGAAGAAGGCGAAACATGCTTCCCCCAGACCAGAGCCTTCGGCCTCTGTTCCTGCCCCTCCGATCCCCGTCGAACTCCCCCGCTCTTCGACGTCGGATCCCCCGACACCGATGCCAGACCGGGAGCCGCGTCCCATACCAAAGGGGTCGGGAGGCTCCACCCCTCCTGCTGAGACTCCCCACGTGGTCCAGTTGGAGGAAGGGGAGATCTCCGATGATGGTGCTGTCGAGTCTCGCCCAAGACCTGACTCGCCTGTGTTGATTGTGTCCCGTGAGGAACTCCTCGGTACTGACACCGTAGTTATCGACGTGGAGACCTCTTCACAGCCAGCAGGGGAGTCAGTGCATACCCCGATGCCTTCACCTGACAGGCGAGTGGAACATGAGTACGGCGCCCACTATGCTTATGGTGCTTTTGATGCAGCTCGGGCCGCATTGGGCTCCGACTATCGACCTCCAACCCCGTTCCACGGTCATTCCGGGTTCCGCCGACCCTCCTCCATAAGTGGGGATCTCCTCCGTGAGGGCTCCTTTCGGTCTCCGCCGCGCCTCTCCCTCCATGCTCTAGACCGCTCGGCCACGGACTGGACTTTGCCTCGCAGGCCTGCCCTCGTAGACAGTGGTAGCCAAGTTGATCCGGCCATTTTGCCGCGGGGTCCCACGAAGGTCGACACCGCGAGCCAAGTATCCCCTCTTCGACAAGAGCACAGACCATTGCCTCCGCTACCTGTTCCAGACCCGGTTGATGTGAGCCAACCTTCCTGTCCTCCACGGCCGGCGTCACCGACCAGTCGGAGCCCTTCTCCATCGGCTGATTCATCTTCGGATTCTTCCAGCTCTTCTTCCTATGTGCCGAGACATCCGTCTCCTTCTCCTCACCTGCTCGACGAGGATTCGTCGTCTCCTACCGATGACATACGGGCATTCTCTGAGCAAATGGTGCGAATGGCTCATGCCCTGGACTTGAAACTAACCGAACACGACTCGGATCCCTTGGACCCGATTCAACGCTGGCTCAAGGCTAAGGCCCCTCCTATGGCTGAGTTACCTGTTCTCCCGTCCCTCTTGAAGCTTACCCAGGGCAGCTGGGAGAACCCCTCATCCATACCTCCTACTTCTAAGAGGATAGACCGCCTCTATAGAGTTTCTGGCGATGACATCTCTTGGCTCCGCGAACACCCTCAACCCAATTCTGTAGTGGTGGAGGCCTCCCAACACCGTCGCCAACGGCGTTCCCAGGCGAGCCCGGCTGATGCCGAAGGTCGGAAACTTGACATTATCGGGAAGAAACTCTATTCTGCAGCGGGACTGAGTTCCCGAATTGCAAACTATGAGGCGTGTATGGGGGCCTACCAGCAGGTCCTTTGGGAGCGGCTGGGACCTCTAATCCAGGACCTACCTGACGAGCGTCGTCGCATGGCAGAGGCGATCCAGCAGGAAGCGCAGGCCCTGGCGGGTCAACAGATGAATTCGGCCCGGCATGTCGCGGATTGCGCCGCTAAGACGATCGCCGGCTCCGTGGCTCTCCGCAGGCACGCCTGGCTTCGGTCCTCCGGCTTGGCCCCTCAAGCCGCCTCCACTATTGAGGACATGGCTTTTGACCATTCGGGTCTTTTCAACTCCGCTACGGATGAGAAGCTCGAATTTACCCAGAAAATGCGTTCGACCGCCAGGAAGTACGGTATGCCATCTTCTACCTACCGTCCCAAGACACGCCCCTCCTGGCACCAGCACTACTCTTCCACTTCCAGGAGAACCTATGGCCAACAAGCCCCGAGAAAGGCTCGGTACCAACAGCAGCCTCCCTCCACTCCTTCGGTGAGGGGCCAGCCCTCCACCTCCCGCTCATCTACGAAACAGAGGTCCAAGGATTATGGGAAGAGAAAGTTCTAAGTCCTGATTTCATCTTCTTATCTTTCTTTCTAGACTCCACCCTTCGGTTGCCGCCTGTTTCGGTTTCTTCCAAACTGGCTGTCCATAACATCGGATCGTTGGGTGCTCCGCATCGTCCAGGAGGGTTATCGCATAGAATTCGACCATCTTCCACCGACAGGCTGCATCCGAAAGACCTTGCCCTCCCCTCCCCTCCTCGAGGAGGTTCAAACACTGCTTCAGAAGGGCGCAGTTCAGGTGGTACCCCCATCCCAATGTCATCTATGCTTCTTCTCCCGTTATTTCCTGGTGAAGAAGAGAGGGGGCGGACTGCAGCCAATTTTGGACCTGCGGGGAGTAAATTTCTACATAACCCCGAGGAAGTCCAGGATGGTGACTCTGGGAACTATTCTGCCCCTCCTTCAACAAGACGACTGGTTCGCCTCGGTGGACCTCAAGGACGCTTACTTTCATGTCGGAATTCATCCCGACCACAGGCGATTTCTGGTCTTTCATATGGGGACAGACTCCTTTCAGTTCAGAGTTCTTCCCTTCGGCCTCTCCACGGCACCGAGGGTTTTTACCAAATGCATGGCACCGGTGGCAGCCTTTCTGCGCCAGCAGGGCATCGTGGTGTTTCCATACATCGACGATTGGTTGATAACAGCCCGGACCCGCCAGCAACTGATCCTCGACGTCGGTTTCGTCCTGGAACTGCTGGACTCGCTTGGACTGCTGGTAAACATGGAGAAGTCCCAGCTCCAACCCTCACGATCCATCGAGTTTATCGGGGCCTGCCTCAATTCCGAGTCGGCGACCGCCCATCTACCACGGGACTGTTTCGCCGCCCTGTGCGCTACCATCCATCTCTGCCGTCGATCCCGGAGGGTGTCAGCGTTGGCGGTGCAGACACTCCTGGGCCACATGTTGGCCACAACGAGTGTTACCCAGTTTGCCCGACTCAGGATGCGACCTCTTCAATCCTGGTTTCTGGCAGTCTTCGATCCTCTGATGGACCCTCCTGGTACCTTCCTCACGATGCCCCGCGTCGTCCAGCGTTCCTTGGACTGGTGGCTCGATCCGACGATGGTCCTTTCGGGCATGCCCTTCGAACCCCCTCAACCGCAGGTCACCCTCACCACCGACGCTTCGTCGACGGGTTGGGGAGCCCACCTCGACGACTGCTCGATACAGGGAACTTGGTCCCACGACGAGAAGCAGCTTCACATCAACATGTTGGAGCTTCTGGTGGTGAAGAAGGCCCTGAAGGCATTCGAGCTTCTGGTCTTGGGTTCGGTGGTTTTAGTCACGACCGACAATACCACGGTAATGTACTACCTCAACAAGCAGGGTGGCACTCGTTCTCGACCCCTTCTTCACTTGACCATGGAAATCTGGGATTGGTGCATCGAGAGGAACATCCTCCTCCAATCCATCCATTTGCCGGGAGAGGAGAATACTCTTGTAGACGAACTGAGCCGTTCCACCTCTTCCGTACACGAATGGATGCTAAACCCCTCTGTGGTTCGGACCTTGTTCCAGAGGTGGGGTACTCCGGACATCGATCTATTTGCCACAGTGTCCAATGCACAATGCCCGGTGTACTGCTCCCGGGATCGAACCAGGGGGTCGAAAGGCGATGCGTTCCTGTTTCGATGGAGGGGCCATCTCCTGTATCTCTACCCGCCATTTCCACTCCTCACCCGCGTCGTTGCCAAGCTACGCAGAGATCAGTCGAACGCGATACTGATCACTCCATGGTGGCCCCGGCAGGCATGGTTTGCTCCTCTTCTGCGCTTGGCCGACCGCCGCTTCCTCCATCTCCCACGCATTCCAGACCTTCTGACCCTGCAAGACGGAAGGGTCAGGCACCCAGACCTGGACACTCTTCGCCTGACTGCATGGAGGATTCAACTGTGACGGTAGCTTCTCTACCGGAAGGTCCCTCGGCCATTCCGTTGCCCCCAGAAGTTCAGCTTGTAGTGGATGCTGCGCTCCGGCCATCAACACGTCGGTCCTATTCTTATAAATGGAGACGATTTGAGTCGTATTTGGCTGAGAATGGCGCTCCAACGGACTCTATCTCGGTACTGATAATTCTCCGTTTCGTTCTTCACCTTTCTGATTCCGGTCTCTCTATTTCCTCCATATGTACCTACCTGTCAGCAATATCAGTGGAGCTTCAGGCAAGGGGAAGACCGTCACCATTCAAGGATTCAACGGTGAAGAAATTCCTTCGGGGGTACTCTAATTTGCATCCTCCGGTATCGGAACCTACTCCTGCCTGGAGCCTTGAACTGGTATTGTCACAACTTTCACGGAAGCCTTTTGAACCTATGGCCACCGCCGACCTCAGGCTGGTGTCTTGGAAGACGGCGTTTTTGGTGGCGATCACGTCGGCTCGTCGGGCTGGAGAGATCTGTGCCCTCCGATCCGACCCTCCTTTTCTAGTGTTCCATAAGCACAAGGTAGTGCTCAAGCCCGATCTTTCCTTTCTCCCCAAGGTTGTTTCGAGCTTTCACCTGAATCAATCCATTGTACTTCCTGCCCTGATGCAGGACCCCAAGGATGACTTTGAAAGAGCTATGCACACCCTGGACGCCAGGAGAGCGTTAGCCTTCTATGTCCAACGGACTGCTCAGCACCGGAAATCTCCTAAGCTCTTCGTTTCTTACTCTGACTCTAGACTAGGGATCCCAATCTCTTCACAGAGACTTTCCAAATGGGTAACCTCTCTGATAACACTCTGCTACAAACTCGCTAAGAAAACTCCCCCTGCTCGAGTTCGTGGGCACTCCACCAGGTCGGTCTCCACATCGACCGCCTTCCTCTCTGGAATCCCGTTGGAGGATGTATGCAGAGCGGCGATTTGGTCCACGCCGATGACTTTCATTTCACACTATAGACTGGACACTCGATCCCGTGCTGAGGCTGCCTTTGGGAGGGCTGTACTCCTCTCTTCAATTCAGTGACTATGTTATATTGTGCTATGTTGTGCTATGACTTTCATGCGCACTCGTATTTGCTTGTTGAATTTGCATATGCAATTGTGAATATTTTATTCATCTGTTTGCGGTAACTCCTTGAAATATACCCTGTTGCAATGTTATGCTTGGGTTTCATATTTTGTTACGCACTTTCTTTGGTGGTGTCTAGTACATTTGCTAGCCCTCGTCAAACTTTAGCATGACACCCCTCCTCCTGTGGAGGAAGCTTGCTAGTCTACCCACTGTGTGTATTCACAGAGACCACGAAGAAGATGGACAGGTTGCTTACCTGTAACCACAGATCTTCGAGTGGTCTTCTGTGAATTCACACAGACACGCCCATCCTCCCCTCTGTGTCCTGCTATGGTTTATATGCTTAATGTTCCTGATGCTGCTCTTTGCGGCGTCCTTTATGGAACTGAGGGGATTTAGGCAGGAGCGCCTATATAGGGACCGTTAGGGTGGGCGGAGTTACCGCCAAAATGTTGCGAACTTAGTTCTGCCTAGCGATTCTAGAGAGTTCTGAACGCTCTGCGCAGGCGCAGGAGTAACCCACTGTGTGAATTCACAGAAGACCACTCGAAGATCTATGGTTACAGGTAAGCAACCTGTCCGTCTCATAGTTCTTGTATATGTCATACACTTCTTTTGTTAAATGCAGGTACTGTGATTGTTTTGCCAATGGTGATTTCTGCAGTAACTGCAACTGCAACAATTGTTACAATAATCCACAACATGAAATAGAACGGTTTAACGCAATTAAGGTAATACAAGCATGTTGTATTTCCTCATTTTTGCCCCAAAATGAGTCATTTAGTTCTTTAGATTTATTAGACTACTGTACTGTGTTATTTCAAAAACGTACATACAGATCATTTCTTATTCAAGCAAAACAAAAAGTTGATTAAACATATATATTTTTTCACAAAAAAGTCTCCTTTTCAATCAGTGCAATATTAGGCTAGACTAAATACAGTATGACCCCTGTATCCATGGGACCAGCACCTGTGGTTTCACTTACCCACATCAAAAAAAAATATGTCCTCTCTAGGCATTTTCTAGGTCCTAAGGCACAACTCTGTGGTATGCTTCCACTGGAAGTTGGGCCAGAAGTCATTCATTTCAGTAGGGTTCACTATTATCCACAATTTTTTTTGTTTCCATTGTAAGTCTGGGAACCTATCCCCTGCAGATAGCCGCCTTGAGTCACATTGGTGGAGAAAGACGGGATAGAAATGAAAATGAAAATAATAATAATAATTGTACTGTAGTCCACTGAAATTATAAAAAGAATAAGATGGTGGTGTAGGTATACCTAAGTTAACAAAGCCTCAAAGAAGCTCTGATGAAGAGGAGGTGGGCAACTGTTTGGGTTCCAGGGGCTGAATACTTTATGAAGTCTTTTAACACCTGCCCAGCTCCCTTTTCCTCTTCATCCTTTGTCTTCTTCTTTTTTTTTTTTAGCAGCATTGTCACTGGGAGGATGGTGAAGGAAGGCTAGAGAAACACAGACATTTGTTATCAGGTTGCAGCAGTGTGTCTGCAATAAACCATGCAATAAAGCTTGAGCTGGGAAAGAGTGGTGTTCTACTCCTATTGTAGCCATGTGTGTCTGCCTACAGCAGGAAACTAAACAGCAGCTTCCTCTAGAATCCCCTACTGAGCATGTGTGAACAGCAAAACAGAGAAGATGGTGGAGCATATAAACCTGTCTCACCAGTTTCTCCCAGCATGTTTTTTTTTTTAAAGGCATAGATCTGTTATGGTTTGGTCACCATAATGTAAATCATAAGAAAAAGTGGGAGCTGTTGAAAGAAAAAAAATCATCCCGGCTTGGATGCATTTTGGAAGAAGCCTTCAAGTGGTCTCTAGAACATTAAAAATGTTTTTGCCTACCTATGCTAGGCTTACCTGACCAGGTTGTTTCATTTCACACTTGCATGTTGTTAACGTTGAGTAAAAAGTCTGCTGCAACATGTTGACCTGCTCCTATTTTTGTGGTGTAGGAGCCTATTCCTGTTCTTTCCATATTAATTTTACCCCAGTACCAAATTTTCTGTTAAAGAAGTAATGCCAAGCAACATACCTACTTTGTTAACTGGGTATAGTTTTCTGAAGAGGTAAATGTATCTCAGCTCTTGGTATTCTATAGAATAATTTAAATACTTCAAAACTATATTTAAATTAATAAATATTTTAATTTAAAAGAAGATTCTCCTAGTATAACAGGCTTTTGAGCAGAAGTTTTAAAACTAAGGATGAATACCTAGCGAAAACTCACATTACATCTATCTCAACAATTATTTAGCCAATCTAGCATTTTTCTCTTCAGTCAAAAAGTAGTTTACTTTTCTGCATAATTTTGTTTTCAGTTACTAGTTCACTAACTTTCAGTACTAGTTCAATTGTGAAAAGTATAGTGAGGAAGGTCAAACTACAAGTATTTTAATTTTGTTCAAGTCTTGAACCCTGTATTTATTTATTTATTTATTTAATATCCCACCTTTCTCCTTTTACAGGATCCAAGGTGGTAAACCAACAAACAATTAATAACAAACAAGGCAATCACAGAGGTTTTCTGAACACAAATGCCAAAGTCCTTCATTTGATTCTTGATCCTGGAGACAAAAACAATTGATTTGCTGTATATAGATATAAAATATATTGTTGTACAGCACTGACATTTATAGCAGACACCAGGGAGCCCTGGTGGTGCAGTGGTTAAATGCCAGTACTGCAGCCACAGCATTGCAAATTCTATCCCAAGGGCTCCAAGGTTCACCCAGCCTTCCATCCTTTCGTAAATCGGTAAAATGAGTACCCAGTTTGTGGGGGCAATTAGGTAACACACATTGGAAACCGCTTAGTGCCTAGTGCACTATAAAGTGGTGTAGATGTGTAAAGTGCTATTGCTTAACAATTTGTAAGCCACTCTGAGAGCTTTTGTGGCTGAAGAGCAGGGTATAAATACCTAAATAAATAAATAAATAAGCATATTTTATCCAGTGCAAAAGATGGATAATGTAACCAGCAGCATATCGTTTACTTGCAATCTGAAAAATTGCAAGCCACCTTAGGTCCCATTTTGGGAGAAAAGTGTCATACAAATGAAATAAAGAATTACCATAATAAAAAATAAATAGTTAAGCATAACATGGCTAAGTAAGGGCACATTTTAGAAGAAATGAACTACAGTATATTTTTTCTTTATTTCATATCAGAGGTTTTGTCTTGTATATAAATAAAATGTTTTATTTTAGGCTTGTCTTGACAGAAATCCAGAAGCTTTCCTGCCAAAGATCGGAAAAGGAAAACTAGGAGATATCAAACCCAGACATAACAAAGGATGTAATTGTAAACGTTCAGGGTGCTTAAAGAATTACTGTGAATGCTTTGAGGTTTGTTGAGTAAAATTTTCTCATCAGCTTTATAAAAGTGTAGTATTAGAGGAGAGAGTGGGCACACAGAATCCTCATCTGAGGGGAAACTTGTACAAGTGTGCTCCAGAAAGCAAGGAGACAGTGGCAATAGATACCTAAACCTAAAAAGCTGTTGGGGTGGAAAAACTTTCACAGAAATGAAGATATGCCCTAATTCAAAAGCACAGGTATAATATATTTTGGGACAGTGTATAAGGATAAGTACAGGAAGGCAAATGCCTTTCTTTAGTGACTGATGAATGGATGTGGTTCTTAAGCTTTTCTTTATCATTACCAGGGACCCACTTTGGTTGTTGCAGATCCCCAAGACTTAACTCAAGATTTAAAATAATAATCTCTATATATAATTCTCTTGGGTATGTTGCCACTCACAGTGTGCTGATTGGCTGCTTAGGAAACTTCCCAAACAATAAAAGCTCTCTGTTGGCTGAATGAATGAATGAATGAATGATATTTTATTACGGTCATAGACCAGTATGCAAAAATCAGTTACAGACACAAACATTAAGCATCAAAAAGATCTTAGCAAAATAAACAAGGTAAAAATACATACTAAATACATTTTTAAAAGCAGATCCAAATAAGTATTTAATTGTCAGAGGAGAGGCTGTACTAATCCTAGAAGGGGCCAGCACTATACTAATCCTTGATGTCAGCCATTGCTCTGCATATATTTATTTCGGTGCTTGACCAATAAGTAAAAACAAAGTAGTTAAAACATCGTAAAATGAATTAAAATGCTCTATTAAATAAAAAATTAAATTACAATATTAAGGGTAAGAACAATGCTAAAAGTAATGATGTTAAAACAGTCAAGCTCTACATTAAACATTAAAATATTAAACATTAAAAATTTAGAATTGTAACAACATCCTCCGCCTACAAGCTATTGCCTCTGTGCAAAAGCTAGCTACCTTGAGTGTAAATCTGTGGAAACTGGTCAGCCAGCAGGTAATCAATATAGAACAGTTCTGATCTTCCTGGAATATTTTGTAAAATTGGATTAATAAAATGACGTCGTATATCTTGATAGAAAGAAGAATGCAAAAGGACATGCCCCACACTTTCTACTTCCTCTGCTTCACAAGGGCACAAGCGTTCACAATGTGGTACATTATTATACTGACCATTCAGAACCGCTGATGGGAGCACATTGAATTTGGCCAGGATAAATGCCTTCCTGTATTTTGGAATAGTCAGATTTATCAAATACTTGGCAGGAAGAAAAGCCCGACCACTGTCTCTAAAAGTCAAATATGTAGAGGCTAGGCCTATGAGGCTTTGCAGCTCAGTATCCCAGACACGTTGGTATATGCTTTCTTTTGCTTTTGCATACCCATAGCTAATATAAGATTTTGTGGAAATCCCAAATTTAAAACTTTCTGAATTACCGTCTTTTTCCATCTTGACTGAAATGTATCAGTGAGAGTCAAGGGAGCTAAGCCCTTAGGCATGAACAGCAATTTTAGCCAAAAGTTTAATTTATATATCCAAATCTGGGACTCGACAGTAATTTGTTCAGTCTCCAAGAGTAAAAATACATTGGGCACGCAACGTGGGAGGCTGAGCACATTTCTCAAGAATTTTGTTTGAACAGATTCTAGCACCTTAAAACTATCAAACGTACATATTTGTGCTCCATATAACATTTGTGGTAAAATCTTAGCATTGAACACTTGGATTACTGAAGGTACATGCTGGCCACCCTTGGAGTAGAAAAAAGTAATGAATGAGTTATAACTCCATTGTGCATTTGCTATTGTATATGACACTTGGGCTTTCCAGGAACCAGTAGATTGAAAAATAACTCCCAAATATTTATATAAAATTTAACTTGTTCAATTGGGTGTCCATTGATTTGCCAGTGATATTTATGCTGTTTCTGTGTAAAGACTAATACTTTAGATTTGCCATAATTTATTTCCAGCTGTTCTGTGTTACAATAGACAGCCAAAGCTCTTAGTAATTATCTCAAACCTATTCATGTCAGTGACAGGAATACTGCATCATCTGCATAAAGGAGAATGGCAACTGATTTCCCTGATAGTTTAGGTGGATGAGAGTTGATTTCAGAAAGTGACTTAACCAACGAATTGATATAAATGTTGAACAGAGATGGAGCAAGGACACAGCCTTGTTTTACTCCAATATGTGTTGGTATTGATCTAGTCAAGTGTCCTTCATGATTACATCTCACTCACAAATAGGTTTTATTATAAAGCTGCAAATGAGATTCAACAAACGCCGATCAATGTTAGTGGTCTTCAACTTGTGCCATAGTCTATCTCTTGGGTTCTTATCGAATGCGGACTTTATAATAAAGTCTGTTGGCTGGTCAATCAGCACACTGGGGGCAGAAATATATGGAAAGCTTCAAGTCCTTTCTAAACATGGTGATGGCAGAGGGGCTCCCGCGTCATGGTGCATGTGCTGTGTGTGTGTAGAGTGGTATGTGTAGCATGGTGTGTGGGTGTGTATACATGGTTTGCATGGCAGCGGTGGGGGAGCTCTTCATCCTAGCGCACATGGTGTATGTATGTAGCATGGTGTGTGCATGTGTGTTTAGAGTGGTGTGTGTAGCATGGTATGTGTGTGTAGTGTGTGTACACATGGTTGCATGGTGGTGGCAGGGCTCTCACATCCTGGCACGTGTGGTGTGTGTGCATTTAGCATGGTGTGTGTGTGTGTACACTTGGTTGCATGGCGGTGGAGGAGTGGGTCTTGTGTCCTAGAGTGTGTGTGGGGTGTGTGTGTGTAGTGTGGTGATGTTTGTACGTGTGGTTGCATGGTGGTGGCAGAGTGGCTCTCACATCTTAGCACACATGGTGTGTGTGTAGTGTGGTGTGTATGTGTGTATGTGCTTATGCGTGGTGGCAGTTGAGGGGCTCTTGTGTCCTGGCGCACATGGTGTGTGTGTGTAGTGTGGTGTTTGTAGTGGTGTGTGTGTGTATGTGTGGTTGCATGGCAGCAGCAGGGCTCTTGCATCCTGGTGTGCGTGGTGTGTGTGTGTAGCATGGTGTGTGTGTAGCATGGTGTGTGTGTGTGTACGCACAGTTGCATGATGGTGGAGTGGCTCTTGCGCCCTAGTGCGTATGGTGTGTGTGTGTAGCATGGTGTGTATGTATGTGTAGTTGCATGGCGGTAGCATAGTGGCTCTTGTGTCCTAGCATGCATGATGCATGTGTGTAGCGTGGTGTGTGTATACGTGCAGTTGCATGGTGGCAGTGGCAGGGCTCTTGAGTCCTGGCACATATAGTGTGTGTCTCTGTGTAGTATTGTGTGTGTGTGCGTGCGGTTGCATTGCAGCGGCGGAGTCACTCTTGTGACCTAGCACACATGGTGTGTGTGTGTAGTGTGGTCTGTGCAATGTGGTGTGTGTATGTATGTGCAGTTGCATGGCAGTGGCGGCAGGGCTCTCACATCCTGGCGTGCATGGTGTGTGTGTGTGTGTAGCATGGTGTGTTTTTGTGCACAGTTGCATAGCAGTGGCAGAGTGGCTCTCAGTCCTAGCGCAAGTGGTGTGTGTGTGTGTAGTGTGGTGTGTGTGTACGTGCGGTTGCATGGTGGCAGTGGAGGGGCTCTCGCATTGTAGTGCACATGGGGGTGTACTGTGGTGTGTGTAGCGTGCTGTATGTGCATGCATGGTTGCATGGCTGCGGCAGAGGGGCTCTCACATCCTGGCATACATGGTGTGTGTGTAGCATGGTGTGTGCGCATATGCATAGTTGCATGGTGGCAGTAGAGGGGCTCTCACATCCTGGCACACATGGTGTGTGTGTGTGTATCTAGCGTTGTCTGTGTGTGTACACTGGGTTGCATGGCGGCGGCAGAGGGGCTCTTGGCATGAAACTAACTGTACCTGGTGTAACATACACCATTATAGTTTATTTGAAAGGTTATATATTATTGTGTCAAATGATCATACTCTTGACATATTTCCTAAGCTGCCAATCAGCAGAGTGGGAATGGAAACATAACGAAGCATTTTATATATAGATAGATAATGGTGTATGTTACGCGGGTATAGATGATGATGATAATGATGATAATAATAATAATAATAATAATAATAATAATAATACAATTACACCATCCATGAAACCTTCCCTCAGAGGCATTGGAGGGGGAGGGAAGACTTTTCTCCTTCTTCCTGCATGTTTGTGGCTGGAGCAGATTGAATGGCAATGTGCAGCCCAAGCCAGCCAGTCAGCCTTTGCTTAGGCTCCTGTCACATGGCCACTCCACTGCAGGGAGGAGGTGGGCCAAGCAACTTTCAAGCCTTTGCAGACCCCCTGTGAGGACATTGTGGACCCCTGGGGGTCCCCGGACCCCAGGTTAAGAACCACTGGGATAAGCCATAAGATTCTACAAAACAAATCTCCACAACATAGCCCAGTGAGGACTCAATGGATCAGAAATAATAACATACTGTTGTGGTTTGTTGGGATGCAGTATCCTAGAAGAGGGCATAGTTGAGATCCTGACTAGAAACACTACCACAATGCAAGATTGTGTTGCAGGTGCTATTTGTTTATACTATTCATAAAGCAATAATTACTCTTAGTACTCATAGGTTTTTGTCTATGATGCTCACCAACACATTGATAGCACCATCTCAGCACCCAGGTCCTAAGCAAGGAGCATCAACCAGCCCTCTTATAAATAGGCCAGAGGTTACATAGTAGGAGACCGATCTCATTTGTAGTCTTTTTTGTATTTGTATTTAATAAAATGATCTTTTTGTGAATTAGTGTTTTCAATCTTCTAGGCTAAAATTATGTGCTCATCTATCTGCAAATGTGTTGGCTGCAAAAACTATGAAGAAAGCCCAGATCGAAAAACATTAATCAATATGCCAAACCATATGGAGATTAAAAGCAACGAAGGCAATGATGCTGTATCATTTTCTAACTTAGAAATATGGTCAAACACCAGAAAAGACAGGTAATTATTAAGTATTGCCTGTGTAATACCCATGCATTTTCTAGAACATATATCTTGAAACAATTTCTTATATGTTTAATAGTGATGTGTTTTAAATGTAGCAGTCATCTGCCACTTATATAAATCCTTTCAGTCTAGCTCTTGGGTCCTTTCAACCTCTGCCTTCTCCCCTCTGTGTGTTCCATCTTATCTACAAGTCTTCAGACAAACCTTGGTAACTTGTTTCAGCTTCACACTGCTGCAGAGGTAAGAGGTATAATACCGTTAGCACTTTTGTACCAAAATATGCCTGTATATTTGCATCGGAAGCCAACTTTGTAACACATGCTTTTCTTTAGAGCTTAAATAGGAGTTGTTCTTTATCCTTGTTTTCTGAACACTGAGTTGCATTGTGAATGTATACACAAGTATACACAGTTGGCAAAATGACAGCTCTGTAAAAACTACAGTAGCAGTCTTACAAACAAGTCTTCAAAATGCACTGTTATCAAATTAGATCTTTTTTTAAAAAATAACAGATTTGAACAGTCAGTGACAGGTCCATCAGCAAGGAAAAAAATTCAGGAGGGTTTTTAAAGTATTCACTATTCTGCCTGATAAAGGCAGTGTAGTTATGTCAGGGATCATAGAATCATAGAGTTGGAAGAGACCACAAGGATATAAGTGTCATGCTTGTTCTGTAATAGAGATAAAAGTGAAGCACACCTATATACAGTATATACAGAAATCACTTAAGGTTTAGTATCTTTCAACAGTTTGTCTTTTACTACTGATGAGTGCACTTCATCTGAGGACTGAAGCAGATATTTGGAATGACTTGTT
This sequence comes from Gambelia wislizenii, assembly GCA_030847615.1. NCBI lineage: Eukaryota > Metazoa > Chordata > Lepidosauria > Squamata > Crotaphytidae > Gambelia > Gambelia wislizenii. The sequence goes on from JAUMIR010000001.1 coordinate 347,045,799, forward strand.
CTACAAACCAGGGCCAAAGCTGAGAAGTGGCATTAGAAACTAATACTTTGCTTTGAAGAAGTGACAGGTGGAAGAAGGATGCTTAACCCTAATTTACCTAGTAATTTTCTCCTGAGCTATCTTCCTCTGGCTGCTTTTCATGCTAGTGCAGCAGAAATCATGGAACAGGAGACCCACGGATTGGAAAAAGAGTTTTATTAACACCGGCAGGCCTGATTGGAATCCTTTCCAAAGTGTCAGAGCCAAGAGCTGTAGCTACAGGCCTGCCAGCGTTAATAAAACTCTTTTTCCAATCCATGGGTCTCCTGTTCCATGATTTCTGCTACACCAGGATTTCAAAGAGGATAGGAATGTCTAGAAAGAAGAGGTTGCTGGGGTGGAATTATAGTTGGAACCGTTAAGCATGCTGTCCCTGCTGTTTTGTTACAAACTGTCCTTCCCCACTTAATATCTGTGCAAGGTGACCCTGGTTCCCTAATACAACTGTCACCAAACATCTAATTCAGCTGTGAGTATGTTTACTAGTATTACTAAAGAGAGAGACAACATGATGTAGGCTTTGAATCTCTGCTCAGCCATGGAAACCCACTGGGTGATCTTGGGCAAGTCGTTGAGGCTGAAGGAGTAATCCAGTACACATGGGTTTATCCCTCATGCAAGTCAAGGCAGGATTCCTCCTTCAGCCTCCCTAGAATAACCATTCAATTATTCATTCTCTCTCAGCCTCAGAGGAAGGCAATGGCAAAACACCCTCCGAACAAATCTTTCCAAGAAAACCCTGTGATAGGTTTCCCTTAAGGTCACCATAAGTTGGAAACAACTTGAAAGCCCACAACAACAAATTACTGAATACATTGAAAACTATTTTGGCATCAGTTTTCTCTCTCTCTGTGTGTGTGTTTTTGTTCCAATAGGCAATCTAATACATGTATATCATGGGAAGTGGTTGAGGCAACATGTGCCTGTCTCCTGGCACAAGCTGAAGAGGCAGAAAAAGAAGCTTACTCTGTTTGTCTAGCAGAACGAATGATCTTAGAAGAATTTGGGAGATGCTTATCTCAGATTTTGCACTCTGAATTTACATCTAAAGGACTGAAAGTTGAATAATGTGTCTCAGTTACAAATGCACAATGAGCTGAAGGACTTCTTGTTATTGCCTTTGATGCTGATAATATTTCTAAAAAAATACTTAATTTATTACTGTCATATCATGACTACTTATTTCAATTTCATAGTAGTTTATGTTACCATAGTAATTATCTTTTCATATTAACAGCACCATGAAAAAAACACTGGATTATATGAATTTCTAAATTTCATTTCAAAACTTTGGACTTTATCAGACGTGGCTAAAACTGCATCAGAAGAACGCTACAAGAACAAAAACGGGCAACATTACCAGACAACAATGTCCTCCAGTCATTCCAGGGGTGTAGCACGGGCGTGAAAAACACGTCCCTTTTTATTGACAGCTTAGCATCCATTTTATTTACAGTTTTGTGGCATGTTCCCCACATCTGATAAAGTCCTTTGTGTTACTACAACCTCGAAAAGGATTGCAAAAATAAGGCTAGATTACTTAAACCTAAATATTCCAGGTTACTTGTTTGTGGATTATACATCATATGGTTCTTAGATTGTTATAAATTAATTAACATCAAAACAAAGCCTAATATTTGAAAAGAATTGCTAATGTGACTGCATAACGTTATGAAATTGGTTTTGTTTCAAGCCTGGTGCACTCATTCCTAATTCCTCCTGAAGTTTAATCATTTCAGAGACTTCACTGGAAATTTGTTTTACTAAAGGTGATTTTAAAAGGAAGTCCTTTAAATGTAGTTTGAATTCCTTTTGTTTAATGTTGGATTGTTAGGATTTGGAAAGAAAACTTGTTTTCAGTTCACCATGCTTTACCAGTTTTGTAACACTAAACACTTTGATATAAATTTTATCTAATGAATATCCTTACTAAGATTTTTTATTGTTAAAAAAGAGAAAGATATAACAGATAAGAAAGTAACATTTGAAGTCATGACATTTGAACTACAAGTCAAATCAATTCCCTATTTTGAGCAACAAAGCTTGGCAATAAATTTGATAATATGTAAAATTTCAAAGTTTCCAGAATGTTCATTTTTAAGCAACCATTTCAGAAACTACTTCTGCATTGCCACTTCACTGTAAACCTCTGTATATCAGTGTTCGTGGTAACTGCTTATCTCTCTTCAATAAACTTAAACATGCAGTACATGTTACTGCTTGCAGAAAATACTTTCTCTTCCCCTTCTCCTTCCTATAGTTTCCACACACATATTCACTCCCCAGTCTTTGTCTGAAGTATCCCAAACCATCTAGAGCAAATCTGAGGTGTGTTGAGGTTGCAGAAACAGAGGCAATGCATTCCACTAGCAGGTGACATATGAGCTGCTGGTGGACAGATACTATGAATGCAACTTTCAATATTACTACTTAGCATGTTTGTTTCCTTCCATAACATGTGGTCTTTAGATGAACTCTATTTAAATTACTCTTTTTTAATGTTTATTTGATAGATACTGTTTCAGACTTTCTCCTAATACTTATTTAAATTATATAATAAATGCATTACAGTAATTTTTGTACAATACAAATATTACAATTGATTAAATAGAGTATGTTTAGGGCTAGACATGTTGCCTATGCAGCAAATACAATAACATCCAAAAGCCACAAAACAGCAGTACCTTTAGTGGGCCAACCAAAAATGCACAAAATACATGATGCAAGCATTTGAAACTCCACTGGCTTCTTCATCAGGCAAAGATGTTAAAAATCAGAAGAAACATAACAACGTTAGAGTCACGGGCCTACATTTTGTCAAGATTTTTTTTTGTCAGTTAAGATGGTCTGAAGGGATATCCATGTAGGTAGAGGCCATTCCTCTTTGGCCATGTGGGCTCTGGGAGAGAAAGAGTTGTAAAGTCCAGGAAATAAAATTTAACTCCATTAGCAACAGAAAAAGTGAATTCCATTGAAATCCAGTCTGTTTCTGTCCTGTGTGAGGCTACCCACCCCTTTCTTAGGCAGAGAACATTGCATTTGTCAAGAAGCCTCCGTACTGTTGCATCTGGAAAACCTTTAGGTGCTGTATAGGTAAAACCAGCCAAATGCAGTCCCAATTTTTAAAAAGGGTTTAACTTTGTTAGAGGTAGAAACTTTTTCTTTAGGATTCTCGTGTTGCATCTAAAATGCTGGATTCTCAAATCCACAAAACATATTCATATTCCCCTTGACCTTCTGTCCCTTCCACTCCACTGGAATGGGGCTGTCAAAGCCTGCCATTGCCTCCTCTTTCTCTGGTCCTACCTTCTACAAGGGGACTCAGAGCATCAGCACAAATGTACTTCCAGATCACTCTCCAGTTTGGCCAGTACATGATACTGGCATTCTTGATTTCATAGTCTGCAAAGACATTACCTCATGCCTTCTCATTGGTACTGACATGATCAGCACTGGCACCATGATACCAGGGTGCGATAGTCAAGGTCCTACACATATCAGATTGGATCCTTGTACAATTACTATGGCAGATCCTGGTCTCTGTACTACTATTACGATCAAGACTATGGTTACCATCACTTGCATGGTGAATTAAGTGAACCGTATCATCCTCATCATCATTGCCAAGACTCAGTACCAGCATCAATACTATCAGCCACAGGACCAAGTTGAGCTCAATCACCTTTGTTGTACCCATCTCGATCCAGGACTTCCAGCCAGGCCTGTGTGCCATCTCTGAAGCCTGCTCTGCCAGATAGTCATCTGAAGGTGGAGGTGAGGTCCTTGCTGCTAAAAGAAGCTATCGAGCCTATCCCTATTTCTCATATGCATAGGGGAGGGGTCTGCTGCTACCGGATTGTATCAAAGAAGGATGGAAGACTATGTCCCATTCTGGACTTTCAAGGCAGCCCAACTTCTACATACAGCCCAGACATTTCAGAATGGTCTCTCTCAGTTCCATCCTCCCCTCGGTGTAGAAGGGTGACTGGTTTGCTGCCCTAGATCTAAAGGACGCATACTTTCACATTGCGATCAGACCATCACACAGACTGTTTCTATGTTTTATGATAGGAAGACAGGCCTATCATTTTCGCATCCTCCCCTTTGGCCTTTGTACTGTTCCACGTGTGTTCACTAAAGGCCCATCTACATGAGGGAAAAAATCCAAAGTGCCTCATAGTATTGGCAGGACTGGTTTAAGGAATTTGGGGTGGCTCTGCAAGGCTTTATTATGATGCCCCCCCCCCCCCGGGCTGCAGGTGTCTTTAACCAGCTCTACCAACCGTGGCCAAGATTGGCTGCGTATCAACTCAGCTCCATCGCCCTTTCTGTGGAGATTTGGTGGGGCATCAAAGGCACATGAAGTAGAGCAACACCCCTTCTTCAAAGGTTGCTTCTGTACTGAGCTGGCCAGCCACCCTTTCTCAGGAAACTGTTGCTCAGTTTCCCACGTGTATTTGGAAGGCAATCAGTGCCTGCCTCACAAGATTCTTCTACAGGTTACTGAGCACGAGGCAGGGGAGATACTGGGCAAGTGACATGTACTGTGGGAGCCAGAGGAGTCTAGTGGTTTGAGTGGACTAGGATTCTAGATCAGGGTTCAAATCCGTGTTCAGCCATGGAAGCCCACTGGGTGACCTGGCATAAGTCATAGCCTCAAGGCAAGGACAAGCCTCCTCTGAACAAATCTGGCCAAGAAAACCCTGTGATAGGGTTACCACAAGATGGAAACCACTTGAAGGCACACAACAGCAATACCTACTGTCCTAGGTCTGCCTGAGGTCAAGAGGTAAAGAGCTGGGGCGGGCAGGGGAGACTGGAGACCCCCCTGTATCATTTATTTTATTGATTTCCAGCACATGTGCATAAACTAGTAAAGCAAGGAGGAGGAGGAGGGAGAATAGGGAAAGGTAATCCATGCACAAATCTTACCTTACTAAGAGACTTACTATTGGGTATTCCTGTATGGCAGGGGGTTGGACTAAATTGTCTTTGTGCTTTTTCAGCTCTATGATTTTATAATCAAATAATGGGGAGGAGGTTTCCACCCAACTATAAAAGCCATAAAATGCCTTCAAGTCAAGGTCAAGACCTCCTCTAAGAGATTCTATTGAGTTCCCAAGGGTCTGCAGTTGCCAGTTGTCCACGAGTGAAATGCTGCCTCCTTTCAACCCAGAGAGGCCTACTTGGCTCTCGGAGGCTGCATCCTTCTCCCCCCAGCACCCCACCAACCTTCTTAATCCCAGTAGGGAGGAGGAATGGCTGGGTCCATCAGTGCTGAGGAGAAAGTGGCACTCTGCCTGTGCTCAGAGGCACCAATGCCTTTCCCAAGCCCTGCCCACGTCCTTCCTGGGACCACCTGAGCTGAAGCCAGAGGGGGAGGGCACTTCTCCCCAGGGCCCAGGTGCAAGTATGACATCAGGAATCCCACCACACAGGAGACCCTGCCTCACCAGCCCACCCGCAGTCAGCGCAAAGGCAGAGAGGCTCTGCAACCAGGCCTTGGTGGAGGGGGCATGGCATTGGTGACAGAGAGAGACAGAGAGAGAAGGAGGGAGGAATCCCCCTCCATCTGGGCTGTAGTGGCAGGGAGGCACTGAGACTCCAGGTCCCGGTCTTCACCCCGCCAGACCCACCTCTTTTCTCTCGCTCCTACAATCCTGCCACTGTCATGCATAGCCCGGTCTGACCTCTGGCTCACCTCCACACATGGAGACACTCCTTTGGCCACCCATTGCAAAGCACCAGGGGGGGGAGTTGGAGGAGCCCCTTGCTCCCTCACTCTCTGCCAAGCTGGGGAGTCATCCTTTCTCTGCCCTCCTGCCTGGGAAGCCCCACTTTGCTCCCTCCCCTCCCCACCTTGTGCGGGTCACTCAATCTTGGCGCATTTGAGGAAGAGTACAACCCCCAGTGAGTGATGCCAGGTGGAGAGGAAAGGGCACCTGACTGGTTTGGCTGGTGGGCCTGGAAGGTGGACGGGGATGGAAGTTCTTGGCATGTTACAGGAGGGTGCTAGAGGCACGTGTGGAAAGGGGAGGCACTGCACTCAGGCTTCCAAACACCCAACATACATCTGTTGGTCTCTCTCTGGGTGCTGTTTCTTGGCAAGAAATCCTGTGGTAGGATCAGGCGCACCAGTGGCCTGCGTGCATTCCTGCCCCCCTGCAAGTGGCATCCTGGTTTGGACTCCAAGAGGTGGAGGGTTCCTTGGAGGGGGAGGCACCTCTGCCTCCATGCCACTCAGGAAGGCCATGTGAGGAGGGAGTCATGACGGGGGTCCACACAATGGGGGGCCCTGCACAAAGACTCCCCTGAGGCTACGGGTGCTGCGGGTGCTGAGGGTGCTGCGGGTGCTTTAAACCAGCCCTGAGTATTGGCATCTCGCAGCAACAGCAACATCTCTAAATGGTTTTTCTGGTCTCGGAAGCCCCAGAAGCCTCACATTCCTAGTGGCGGCTGCGAGTGATTTACTTGCGTTAGTTCTTCACTGCCGCTGTTATTTTTAAAGGTGTCCCAAGGTGTGCTGGTGCAATAGAATGATTTTCCAATTTGATAGAACAGCAAAACAGAAAATATTCATCCTATTTTATTGCCTTAGCAAGCGATCACTAAGGTGAAAATCTAACATGGTGGCAGTGGGCACTTGCCCTGCTAGCAAGCCCCATCCACACTCTCACCCAGCCAGTCAGCTCTGTGCTGCACTTCAAATTTTTTGTTGTTCGATAGTCCAAATGAGCAGGAATGCACACCCCTCACATTTTTGAAAAAGTATGGGAAAATCTGCTTTTGCCCTGGTTTTGTTACTTTGAGTCTTCTTCCTTCCGAATAGTGTGGATTGGCACTGGATCCTGTTTAGACTGGTAGGATTCTCAGCACATTCCGTGGGGGGTATTTTCAGCATTTAGACGGGCCCTAAGCATACGGCCATGGTGGCTGTTTGGGTTTGTCAGCAAGGCATTTTTCTGTTTCCATACATAGATGATTAGCTCTTTTAAACATTTAATTGTATTTTTAATGTATATTTATTACATTTTAAAACATAAACTAAATCACAATACCCAATCACAACAAATAGTCAACATACAAAAACAGATCAAAGAAAGGGAAAAAAAGCCAAGAAAAGGAAGAAAAGAAAAACCCTATACATACATAATACCTACGTAAGGCTAAAGCTAAAACTAAACTAACTACAGTTGTCCCTCCGTATCCATGGATTTGGTATCCACAGATTTAAGTATTCACAGCTTGAAAATATTCTTAAAAAATAATAATCCAAAAAGCGAATCTTGATTTTGCTATCTTATATAAGGGACACCATTTTGCTATGCCATTGCATAGAATGGGACTTGAATATTCACGGATTTTGGTATCCACAGGGGGTCCTGGGGTTAGGCAACATTTTTGGCAGTAGCTCCTCCCGCCTCCATATGGTATATAAATACTGAGCCCACCAAAATCACCTCAGTTCTTTTTCGTCCACCACACTAGCTGCTACGCAACATTCTCTTGTGACTTGGCAGTTTTTCTCTTTTGTTTCTACTGTACTTTGACCTTCTCTTTGATGTTGAGGATGTCTTCGACTTCCATCAAATGCTGCACAGTTTGCAGCACAAAGATTCCTGGCCGCAAAGGGCATTTGAAATGCTTTCTCTGATTGGGCGAATCTCATGTCATCACTTTGTTCCCTCATTGCAAGGCTTTCACCCCACAGACCAGATGGAACAGGGAAGTGAGGCTTAAGGCTCTTCTATATGAGCAATCCCTTAAAGCATCCATCACTCTGTCTTCAAGGTTGCATCTGAAGTCTTCAGAGTCTCACCATGATTCCAACACTTGGTTGGTGTCAGTGCCTACATATTTGAAAGACTCTTCCAGCCATGCTTCCAAGCAAGCTTTGCCTGAACCCAGCCACTGACCTTCAAAGTTGGATTTTTAAAACCTCATGGAGCCTCAAAGCACTCTCATGGTGAGGCAGATGCCCACCCCTCTACCTCGAAGCGATCTTGAGGTGATCCTACTTCATTGAAATAGAACAAACATGCGACCCCTCCATGCTCAAAGAGCCAGGTATCTCCTATTGTGATCCCACCTACTTTGAGTAAGTTGGTACAAGCTGTATCTTTCCCATTTGGAGGAAAGGAGGAAGCATAGGAAAAAGACAAGTCTACTGATCCTCATTTTTCCTCTCTTCTACTCCGATTCCACACAAAAAACTGGTTCCACCTGCAATTACACCAATATAGTCTCCAGCTCAAGTGTTGACTTCTCCATCCCAAGTTATTTGTTCAATGGTTGAATGCTTAAACATCATCCAAATTGACATTCCTGAAGAACCTGTGGCAGAGGAAATACCGAATCCTTCTGGAGAAGCACAGGCCTCTCTTCCTGCTCCTGTCAAACCTGTCCAAGAACCTGCAATTGTGGTAGTTGACAAGGCTCTTCCTTGCATCGCTCACCCCAAACCTTGGCACTGTACTCCTCCACCACCTCCTGAGAGATGTCAGACTCCTCAATCCTGCTCTCGCTCTTCTGACTCCTTGATGACTAGTCGATCAGATTGGTCTGACTCCTTCAGTTCAAGGATCTGCTCCAGATGTGGGTGCCATAAGCATAGGCTTGATGATTGTCGATATCATGATTGACACTACCACTCACACTCCCGCCAGTGCCGACATCAACTCTCCTCATCATACAATTCATACTACGATAGTCCAGAGAGCGTTTACCTCTATGATCCCTACTATGATCGTTGATACCGTATTCCCCACTGCAGGCATTCTCCTGCCAGAAACAGGTGTAGATCTCCTTCTCATTGTTCTTCAGTTGCCTTCTTTTATTATTTATCCCTCTTCTAAAATCCAGCAGACTTTACCTCTACAGAGATCTCCATTGCATATGGTTGCTGACTGGCCTGCCCCGTTTGAAACCAATGCTGCCTTGGCTGTGGCTTCAGCCACTTTGCCACCTCATCCTGCTCACCAGTTTGACCTTACCCATACAGACTGACATAGACACTCATCTTCTGATTTGATAGATGCTCCTGCTGTTAAAACCGAAATGTCCCATCACCTTCTCTCTTCACCCCAGATTCTTGGTGATCATGAATCTGCTTCTCTGATGGATGATGTTATGGCCTTTGCTGAGCAGATAGCTCATATGGCCAGTGCTTTAGATTTGAAGATTAACCACTCAGAAGATAAGCCAATAGATTTGGTCTACAGTCAAATCCAGACAAGAATTCTGACTCCTCTTTCTATTCCTCTCTTGCCTTTGGTCCTTTGAATTGCAAAATGATCTTGTTCCACCCCTTCTACAATTCCTTCAATATCTAAGAAAATTGATTTCCTTTACCAGATTGTTGAACAAGACACCACCTGACTTTCCCACCACCCAAAGCCTAACTCCATAATTGCAAAGGCATCCCAATCCAAGTCTTTTTTAATTTTAATGTGCATATGGAAAGAAAAAAAGATAAATCAAATTATTCATTAAGGGATAAATATTATAATCTCACAAATTTAAATAAAATAATAAAAAGAAAGGGGTTGAAAGATGTGTGGAGATTGGAAAAGGGAGATGAAAGGAAATACAGTTGTCCCTCTGCATCCACAGATTTGGTATCCATGGATGTAAGTATTCACAGCTTTAAAATAATTCTTTAAAAAATAATAATCCAAAAAGCAAACCTTGATTTTGCCATCTTATATAAGGGACACCATTTTGCTATGCCATTGCATAGAATGGGACTTGCGTATTCACGGATTTTGGTATCCATGGGGTGTCCTGGAACCAAACACCAGTGAATAATAATAATTATTATTATTATTATTATTATTTTTACCCCGGCCCTCTGTCAAAAACAATTGGGGTGGCTTACAACAATTAAAATACAACAATACTGACTAAAATCCCTAAGCCCCACCTACCCACCCTCCCCCATAAAAAGATATTAAGCTAGTATCAAATTAAAATCCACCTAAACTAAAATCACATAAATAAACAAATACAAAAATCAATAGCCAGCGAGACTAAAAGGCCAGGAGATGCAGCTCCTGAGGCTGGGATCTAATCAGGAAAGGCCTGCCGAAAGAGATCCATCTTTAGTGCTTTTTTAAAGCTAGTCAAGCTCATCATCTGATGGATCTCGCAGGCCATTCCATAATTTGGGGGTGATTACTGAAAAGGCCCTCTGGGAGGTTGCAGAAAGCCTAGATTTTTGTGGCTGAAGCAAATTCCTCCCAGAGGACCAGAGTGCGCGGGGAGGATTGTATGGGAGGAGGCAGTTCTGAATATAAGTTAGACCCAAGCCATTTAGGGCTTTAAAGGTAACAACAAACATTTTATACTGGGCCCGGAAACTGATAGGCAGCCAGTGGAGAGATTTTAATACTGTAGTTACATGGTCTTTCCGAGATGTTCCTGAGACCACTCTGGCTGCCATATTTTGTACTAACTGAAGTTTCCAGACCAAGCACGAGGGTAGCCCCATGTAGAGCACATTGCAGAATACAAAAGAACAACTGTATACATATTTTTCAATGGTACATAAGAATTATTCAAGAATCAATTATATTTTTTGTATCAAAATTTTTTACTGATAAAATGATAAATTCAGAGATAGAAAGTATAAAAGTAACAGATCATGCCTCGGTCAGTGTGGAGATTATAATTAAATGGAGATAAAGTCCCACCATTATGGCAACAATCATTGATAATATTGATACTGAAACCAGATAAGAATTTGATGGACCCTGGATCATATAGGCCAATATCATTGATAAATCAAGATGCAAAGTTATTATCAGCAATAATGGCAAAGAGAATTAGTAGTTGTATGTATAAATATATATCAAAGGATCAATGTGGGTTTGTGAAAGGAAGACAAATGTCAAATTTAATAGGAAGGGTATTAAATAAAATACATATAATCAGAAAAACCAAATTAAAGGCAGGGGTATTAGCATTAGATATATTTAAAGCATTTGACTGTGTGGACTGGCCAACATTAAAAATAATATTGAAAGAATTCGGAATGGGGAAGAGAATTAGAGGATCTTCTTCGTGGTCTCTGTGAATCACACAGCTGGGTTACTCCTGCGCCTGCGCAGAGCTTCGGAACCTTCCAGAAACGCTAGGCAGAATATGCTTTGATACATTTTTGTCGGTAACTCCGCCCATCCTAATGGTCCCTTATAAGGGCTTCCTGCATAAATCCCCTCAGTTCCTTTCTTTCCGCCACGTTAGCAGCTTGAAGGAACCTCTGTTTGCTAGGTGTTTTTTTTTACATTTTATTTTTTATTGAATATCAGTGTAATATATACATAGTAATCATCTTACAATGTATCTTGCGATATACCAAATATCCATAACAAATATCGATATCAGTTTTTCCTGCTGTATGAAACCTCAGAAATTGTTCTATGACTTCCTACTTGGTTGACATTTGACAATTATCAGACTCATAATAAAAAACATACACAACCATAAATGACTTTGTCTATTTCTAAGTTATTTACCTATATGTTAGGACTCTATTCCTTGTTCTGTTGGGGATTTTTACCGATATCAGTTTGCAATCTTGTACCTCACCCTTTTTTTGCCAATATTCCAAAATCGGTTTCCATTCTTTTCTCCATATGCTCTCTTTTTTATTTCGCAGCTTATTTGTCAGCATATCCAGTTCAATCATGTCAATCAACTTATTTTTCCATTCGTTGATAGTCGGGCAATCTTTCAATTTCCACTTTTTGGCTATAATTAGTCTAGCTGCCGTGATCATATAAAGTATTACCCTCCAATAAACATTACTTTTCCCTTCTTCTTCCTCTTCTATGATATTTAATAAATACAACTTAGGAGTGAAGGCCAGGTTAATTTGTAGAATTTCCTGTATACTTTCATGAACTTGTCTCCAGAAATCCTTGATTTTGGGGTATCGCCACCACATGTGTATCAAGGATCCCTGATTCCTATCACATTTCCAGCAGTTACTCAAAACCTATTGGTTCATCTTATTTAGTCTAACTGGCGTATAATACCACCTGAAAGCTACTTTAATATAGTTTTCTTTTAGATTTTGGGATGCAGTGAAGGCAAAGGATCTTTTCCTTGCTTTTTCCCACTCCTCTAAAGAGATGGTGCCCCCAATATCCAGTGCCCACTTTATCATATATTCCTTTATTTGATCTTGTTCTGTAAATCTTGTCAGCAGTAATTTGTAGAATTTTGAAATGGCTTTTTTTTTGCCTTCTTCTAGCAGTAATTTATCCAAATCGTTATGTTCTTTCTCAAACCCAACTGTTCTCAAATCTTCCAAATACCTATCTTTTAATTGCATATGGGCGAACCAGTTTAGATTGTATTTTTCCTGCAGTAACTCTTTTTTCTCTAATCTTAATACGTTGTCCTCCCCTTTCCTTCCGATATCAGAGTATCCTAACCAGGAATCCATCTTGGACCACCTTGACATGAAGGCTTCTTGAGGGGAGATCCATAATGGAATTTTAAAATAAAACATCTCCTTAATTTTTTCCCAAGCCTTCATCAAGCCTTTCCTCACACAGTGGTTAGTAAATCCTCTGTTGGCTTTCTCTTTTCCATAAAATAAGTAAGCATGCCAGCCAAATCTGGCATCATGACCTTCCAGGTTTAATAGCTTCTTATTTTCTAATTTTACCCATTCCTTTATCCATACTAGTGCTGATGCTAAATAGTATATTTTTAAATCTGGAAGATCACAGCCACCTCTAGATTTTGAGTCTATCAGGTAGGACCGTTGAAATCTTGCCTTCTTTTCCCCCCATATGAATGTTAAGATGTCTTTTCCCCATATGTTGAAAGCTTTGTCGTTGTTCAAAATAGGTAGATTTTGGAAAAGATACAAAATTTTGGGTAAGATGGTCATTTTTACTGCGGATATCTTTCCAAGCAATTATAGGCCTAACTTGCTCCATCTTTCCAGCTCCTTTTTTATTTCTAGCCAAGTGTTTTTGTAATTATTATCAAATAGCTCCACATTACGCTTTGTTAACCATAGACCTAAGTATTTTACTTTGCTGCTGATTTTGCATCCTGACAACTCTACCAGTTCTTCCTCTTCTTGTTTACTCAAGTTTTTGGTTAGTATTGTTGTTTTATCTTTATTAATTCTAAACCCTGAAAATTCTCCAAACTCTTTCATTGAAATTAAGCACTCTTGTATTTGGTCTTTTGGATTTTCCATAAAAATAATCATATCATCAGCCAATGCCCTTAGCTTGTATGTGAAGCCTTTTATCTTTGTACCTGGAATTTTTTTGTTTTTTCTTATTTCTCTATTCAAAACTTCCAGTACCAAAATGAACAAAAGCGGTGAGATTGGGCAACCCTGCCTAGTGCCTTTTTGAATTTTAAATGTACCTTTTTTTTGTTGTTTACAATGATTTGTGCTGATTGTTCTGTATATATTCTTTCTATTCTCCTACAAAATTTATCTCCCAATCCAGATCTTCTTATCAGCTAGGTATTTTTCTCTCTCATTGCTCTGGTTTGACTTGGCTTTGGCTCTTTGATGATGATTTTCTCTCTCTCCCACTGGTTTTGGTATTTGTCTTCTGATCACTCTGTTTTTTTACCCTTTTCTGGCTTTTGACTATGATTTTGGCTACTCCTTCGGCTTGGCATTACCTCAGATATCATTACTGACCTCAGACTGGCTTTGACTACGATTCCTCCTTTGTGATTTTTATTATTATTATTGTGAGTAAAATGTCTGGCAAAGGAGCTTTCAAGCGCTGCGTTATTTGTCAAGCAAAACTTCCAGCTGCGGATGGTCATTCCCGCTGTTTAATCTGTTTGGCAGAGGCTCACAATGTCGATGCATGCATCCATTGTAAGGCGTTTACACTGCAGGCCCGAAAACACAGGCTCTCGCGCCTGAAGTCCTTTCTCTATGAGAAGGCCTTGCTCCCTGCCTCTGCTCCAGCCTCTGCCTCTGTTTCGGCTCCCCACTCCGAGCCTCGAGGCTGTGAACGATCTCGGTCCCCTCCGTCTACTGGACAAAAACGTCGTCGGTCCCAAAGTCTGTCTAGGTGCCGCTCCACGACATCTGATCCCGAGGCTCTCCATTCCTCCCTTCGATGTGCATCATTGGATTTGACTTGGGACCGTTCGACACCGTTTCGAGAGCCAGTCCCTTCGACATCCAAGGATGCCGCTTGAGAGAAGACTCCGTCCATCTGCTGATTCTGCTTCTTCCTCTCAACCACTGAAGAAAACGAGGAAGGAGAAGCATTTATCAAGCATGACGCTGGCAAATCTAAAGAGAAGACCAAAAAATCCAAGCCTGGGGAGCGTGTGGTCCCGGAGGTTCCCCCTCGCCAGTCATCGGAGGTCGAGGGTACATTTGTACGCCCACCACTACAGAGCCTGAGTCTCGGCGTTCACGTACCCTGTTGGGTTCAGTGGAGGTTGTGACAGTTGAGCTACTTATATCGTGAGACCCTCTGTGCACCCGGAGACATCTACGGCTCTGGTTGTATCAAGGGCTCAATTACTGGAAAGCCACTCTTCGGATGTGGAGGTTGAGGTTATCGAATCCAAAGATGTGCCTCGAGGTCATGTACCTGCCATCCAAGATGATGTCCTGGCTTACTCTGCTTATGATCTGCCCCGATCCATCTGCAGGACAGGTTTCGGGTCACCTACTGGTTCGCAGATTTTCACCTCAAGGGATGAGGTCCTTGACACCATGATTACGGGCCGCTCGATTGCTCGGTCCCTACGTCCTGTCAGTATGGATGTTGCAATGAAAAAGGATGCTGTGATTCAGGTCTCTCTGCTTGAACACCGTCCTCTGCCTCGAACCCCTCCAACTCTGCAGCCTCGTTCCCCCACACCGTCATGGGCCCGTAGTCCTTCACCAGATGGGTCAACTTCATCCTCTGCCACGTCTTGGGACCTTTACAGACCCTATCTGCCTTCTCCAAAGGCTGATCTGAGGGAACATGATTCGGCCTCTCCAATTGATGATGTTTGTGCCTTCGGGGAACAGATGGTTCGGACGTCTCACGCCCTGGATCTGAAATTGGAAGAGCGAGCGGCTGATCCCATGGATCCAATTTTCCAACGGAAAGTTGAAGGCGCCCCTGTCGGCTACCACCCCGGTACTACTCTCCCTGCTGAAAATCACGCAGGGGTCCTGGGAAAACCCATCGTCCATACAGTCGACGTCTAGGAAAATAGACCGACTGTACTGAGTTGGTGGAGACCATGTTGACTGGCTCCAGAACCACCCCAGGCCAAACTCTGTGGTCATCGAGGTTGCCCAAAATAAAAAGCAGCGCCAACCTCTGTCATCTCCACCAGACACAGTGGGCAGAAAATTGGACATCGTCGGGAAGAAAATCTACTCGGCCGCTGGCCTAAGCTTCCGTGTAGCCAATTATTCCGCATGCATGGGAGCATACCAACAGGTCCTATGGGAGAGAATGAGCCACCTGATTCAGGACCTCCCGGAGGAGTGACGTTGAATGGCTGAAGCCATTCAGTTTGAGGCCCAGTCCCTTGCAGGGCTGCAAATGAACTCAGCTCGGCATGTGGCAGACTGCGCAGCAAAAATCATCGCTGGTTCCATAGCGCTGCGTCGACATGCATGGTTATGCTCCTTGGGCCTTACACCATAAGCATCAGCCACCATTGAGGATCTTCCCTTCGATGAATCGGGCTTGCTTAATGGGTCAACCAATGAAAAACTCGAGTTTACCCAAAAGATGAGGACCACTGCCAGGAAATATGGTATGGGCTCCACTTCCACCTCCCAGTACTGTCCTAGAAGCAGATATCCCTGGCAAGTCCCATTGTATGGTCAACAGTTCCGACGAGGGTACTCTGGCAAGACCTATCGTCGGTCCCAGTTTGCTCCCTCCGCCTCTCCAGCCTCATCAGTGAGCAGCCAGGGCTCAGGTTCCAGATACCATCAACCATCCCAACAGAGATCCAGGGATCAGGGCCAAAAGAAATTTTAACTCCCCTGTTGATGCTATTCTGTTTTTCCTTAGACACCTCTCTTCGGGGATCGACTGTTCAACTTCCAAGACACCTGGTCTTCTATAACATCAGACTGCTGGGTGCTTCAAATCATCCGGACAGGCTATTGGATAGAGTTCGACACTCTGCCTCCGATGGGACGGGTTCGATCAACTCCGCCCTCCCCTCCTCGAGGAGGTGCAGACCCTATTGCAGAAGGGAGCCGTTGAACCTGTCAACCCCGACCTTCATCACCTCTGCTTCTTCTCGAGGTACTTTCTGGTTACCAAGAAGGACAGCGGTCTACGCCCGATTCTCGACCTCCGTGGGGTGAACAAGTACATAACCCCAAAGAAGTTCAGAATAGTCACCTTGGCCTCCATCCTTCCACTTCTGAAACGGCACGACTGGTTCATCTTCATAGACCTGAAGGATGCCTATTTTCACATAGGGATCCATCCAAATCACAGGCGCTTCCTTGTGTTTCAAATCGGGACCGAAGCCTTCCAATTCAGTGTGCTTCCTTTTGGCCTTTCAACTGCCCCTCGAGTCTTTACGAAGTGCATGGCAGTAGTGGCGGCTTTCCTTCAGCAGCAGAGCGTGGTGGTCTTCCCCTACATCGACAACTGGCTGATTGTGGCGGAGTCTCGACATCAGCTCGAACTCGATGTTGGCCTCACCTTAGATGCCTTAGACTACCTGGGACTTGTTGTCAACATCGAAAAGTCTCAGCTCCAGCCGACTCAACTGATCCAATTCATTGGAGCTCGCCTAGACTCTGTGATGGCAGCGGCGTATTTACCTCAAGACCGCTTCAGCACTCTTTGGTCCCTGATGCATACCTGCCGTCGGCCCCGAAGGCTTCCTGCTCATTCAGTTCAGGTCCTTCTCGGTCACATGGCAGCCATGACGTATGTGACCCGCCTCGCCAGACTTCGGTTCCGTCTGCTTCAACACTGGTTCCTGCAAGTGTTCAACTCTCTCCTCGATTCTCCAAACAAGATGCTTACAATGCCGCGGGCAGTTCAGCGGTCTCTGGACTGGTGGCTGGTACCAGACAACGTCCTGTCGGGCATGCCGTTCGACCTTCCTCAGCTGAACGTATCTTTGACAACGGATGCCTCGATGCAGGGATGGGGAGCGCACATCGAGTCCTACGAGATTCGGGGCTCTTGGAGCACCGAAGATATGGAGCAGGCTGTCCATATCAATGTCCTGGAACTTCTCGCCATCCAGAAAGCATTACGAGCCTTCGAATCCATGGTGAGGGGCAAGACTGTACTAGTACTGACAGACAACACATCTGTCATGGACTATCTAAACAAGCAGGGAGGTACGAGGTCCCCCCAATTTCTGCACCTCACGCTGGACATCTGGGATTGGTGCGTCTCCAGGAATGTGTTTCTCCAATCCATCCATCTTCCAGGGTAGGAGAACTCTCTTGCAGATGGACTCAGCCGTTCTAGTCTCTCCATCCACGAGTGGCGTCTACACAGGGCGGTCGCTTTAGATCTGTTCCAGGCCTGGGGGTATCCTCAAGTGGATCTCTTAACGTCTCCCGAGTACAGTCAGTGTCCCCAGTTCTGCTCAAGGCGGCGCGCTCCAGGATCGAGGGGAGACATGTTCCTGTTCCAGTCTCTACTCTACCTGTTCCCTCCATTCCCTCTACTGACAAGAGTAGTTGCCAAGCTTCATTGGGATTGAGTGAACACCATCCTCATTGCCCCGTGGTGGCCTCGACAGCCGTGGTTTGCGACTCTGCTTCACATGTCCAAGTGCCGTTTCATTCGTCTTCCTTCCCGTCCAGATCTGCTCACCATTCACGAAGGCAGAGTCAGACATCCCGATCTGGACACTCTGCGTCTGACAACGTGGAGATTGACTCTGTAATTCGACATTCAGGTTTGAGACTCTCGGGTTCAACCTCAGCGCCCAAGCAACCTGCAACTCTTCATCCAGACGTCCAGGCTGTCATCGATGCTGCCCGAAGGCTGTCCACTCGAAAGTCGTACCACTATAAGTGGAAGAAGTACGAAGCTTTCCTGGCCTCCTGGGAACCGAGTCCCGAACCGTTCTCCATCCCGATGGTACTGGAATTCCTTCTCCAATTGTCTTCAGCGGGTCTGTCGCTTCCCTCGATCCGGTGCTAGTTGGCAGCTATCTCTGTCGAGTTCCAGGCGAGAGGTCGCCCGTCCCCCTTTGTTGATGCGATGGTAAAGAAATTTTTGAGAGCTTTTGCCAACCTGCACCCTCTGGTGACCAAACCGACCCTGGCTTGGAACCTCGAACTGGTCCTTTCCCAGTTTGTTCACCGACTGTTTGAACCTTTGGCTTCTACTGATCTGCGACTTCTATCCTGGAAGACTGCCTTCCTTGTGGCCATCACTTCGGCGTGTCGGGCTGGTGAGCTCTGTGCCTTGAGATCTGATCCTCCATACACTGCTTTCCATAAGCACAAAAAGGTGCTTTGCCCCAACATCTTCTTCCTTCCGAAGGTGGTGTCCAGCTTTCATCTCAACCAATCCATCACTCTCCCTGCTTTGATGCAGGACCCGCAGGACGAATTCGAACGCACTCTTCATCTCATGGACGTCACAAGGGTGCTAGCTTTCTACATTCAATGGACTGCGTCCCACAGGAAGTCACCCAGACTGTTTGTGTCTTATGCTGACTCAAAGCTTGGAGAGCCCATTTCCTCGCAACGACTATCAAAGTGAGTGACGTCAACCATTGCTCTCTGCTACTAATTGGTGAAGAAACCTCTGCCACACGGACACTCTACGAGAGCTGTCTCCACTTCGACAGCTTTTCTCTCTGGAGTGCCTCTAGAGGACATTTGCAGAGCTGCAACCTGGTCATCACCTTTGACTTTTATTTCTCACTACAGACTTGACTCTCGTTCTAGGAACGAGGCTGCCTTTGGGAAGGCTGTAGTGTTATCTTCTATTCAATGAGTGAGTGTTCATGTTGCCAAGTCACTGTTGTTATATATGCTTTGATCACTTTACTTAAGAATGTGCTCTTAATGTTTCAAACTCAGATGTCTGTACATATGGTATACTTGGTGTAGGACATACCCGCCTCCAAGAGTGAAGCTTGCCAGTCTACACCCAGCTGTGTGATTCACAGAGACCACGAAGAAGATGGACAGGTTGCTTACTTGTAACCATAGATCTTCAAGTGGTCTTCTGTGAATTCACACAGACCCGCCCATCCTCCCCTCTATGTCCTACTACATCATATACACACGCCTAATGCTTAATGTTCCTGATGCTGCAGATTGTGGCGTCATTCAAGAAACTGAGGGGATTTAGGCGGGAATCCCTTATAAGGGACCGTTAGGATGGGCGGAGTTACTGCCAAAAATGTATCAAAGCATATTCTGCCTAGCGTTTCTAGAAGGTTCTGAAGCTCTACGCAGGCACAGGAGTAACCCAGCTGTGTGAATTCACAGAAGACCACTCGAAGATCTATGGTTACAGGTAAGCAACCTGTCCATTAATAAATCAATTATATTCCAATAACACAGCTATAGTGATGGTTAATGATGGAATAACAGGAGAGATAAAAATTATGAGAGGAACAAGACCAGGTAGCCCACTTTCTCCAATTTTATTTGCAATGATAATAAAAGTTTTAGCAAATGTGATAAAAAATTACAATGACATAGAAGGAATTGGATTAGAAACAAAACATAAGATAAGTTTCTTCGCTGATGATACATTGTTAACAGTTCAGGAATTGATTAATGGGATAGGGAAATAAAAGAACATTTAAAATATTTGGGGAGATGACAGGTCTACAGATAAACAGGAATAAATCAGACATTATGTTATTTAATTAGCTAAGGAAGAGGAAAATAGATTTACAAAAGATAAAAAATTAGAAGTAAGATTTAAAAGTAATATTAAATATTTAGGAATAACTATTACAAAAGATTTAAAGGAATTAGAAGAGAAAAATATTACGGTTTTAAGGAAAGAAATTGAAAAGAAGTTGAGAGAATATAAAAATATTCAAGTATCATGGTTTGGAAGAGTAGTATTAGTTAAAATGAAAATATTACCTAAAATATTTTTTTTGTTTAGAATGCTACCAATAAAAGTATTGGAAATAGAATTGAAAAAATGGCAAAATATGTTGAATAAATATTGTAATGGAGGGAAAAGAACAAGACTGAATAAACTATTTTGGTATAAATCACAGGAGGGAAGACTAGGTCTTCCAAATATAAAAGTATATTATGAAGCTAATCAATTGAGATATGTTATAGAAGTTATAGTAGGACAGGGAGATTTAGAATGACTAGAGACAGATATAGGGAAAATAGATAAGAGAATATGGAATATATTTTTTGGTAATTTTATGAAAAAGGAAATTAAAGAAATTGAGAACCCATTTTTGCAAAATATATTGGAAATATGGTTTAAATATAAGAAAGATTTATTGCCTAATGATTCAGTTTTAACACTGGTCATAATGGAGGGGGGGGAATTCCCAAACAATTTGAGAGAAAAATTGGGAAAGGAATTAAAGAAAAGAAGACTAAATAAAATAGAGGGATGGATAGGAGGGATGTCAGAGAAAGGGAATATAAGAGAGAAATTACATGGAATATAAATTTCATGGTTTAATTCTATTCAGCTGGAACAATGCATTAAAAATTGGGAGAAGGATAATAAAGAAATTAGGAAGCTTACAAAATTTGAATACTTGGTGAAAAAAGGTGAAAAGATGGATAATATTGAAAGTTTGAAAGGTATTAAAAGTGAATTATATAAAATATTCATAAAAATAATGATAATAAAGATAAAGCAGAATATTTAAGGAAAATATGGGAGGAAGTTCTTCCTAATGTTTAGGTGGAATCTCTTCCTGTACTTAGAGTCAATTGCTCTGGAGCAGCAGAAAACAAGCTTGTTCCATCCTCAGTACCCCACCTCATTTTGCTTCCAAGCCTCATTATGGATGGCCCAGATCTTCCTCAGGTTTCCATGTATTACACTTTGGTCTTTCTACTGTACCAGTGTATTTACAAAATACATGCCCATGGTAGCCACTTGGCTATGACACAAAGAGATTACTGTCTTTCCCTATCTTGACAACTGGTTGTTGGTTGCTCAAACCCGAGAAAAGCTTCTTGTTGACATCAAATACACACTCTTCTCTCAGACTTGTGGTGAACCATGGCAAGTCCTCTCTGATAACATTCAGATGGGTTCTCTTTATAAGTGCTCTCCTTGACTCCATTCAGGCCAAGGCATTCCTACTAAAAGATCGATTCCAGAGACAGCTAATTCCTCTGTACTATTGCATGAGGTCTTGAAGGATGAGAGCCCATCTAATCCAGGTTGCAGTTCATGGACACAACCACAGCAGTCGCTCCCTTTGCAAGGCTATGGATGCACCCCCTACAATCTTGGTTCATGAACGTCTTCGACCTGCTTTGGGACCCACAAAGTCAACTTCTCCCACTACTGAGTCTGGTTCAGTTGTCCCTATGATGGTGGTTGAAAGCATGGAATGTGTTGGTCAGGATGCCATTCCCCTCCCCACCACCACCAAAGCTGCAGATGACTGACGACAGATGCCTCTCTAGATGGTTGGGGAGCCCAAACCTTAGGTCTGTCCATCAAAGGCCTCTGGTCTGCAACCGAGAGATATCACATCAACAGTCTTGAGATGCTGGCAGTCAAGAAGGCCCTCCACATGTTTGTCCAGCTGCTTCAGAATTGTGTGGTCCTGCTCATCATAGACAACACCACAGTGATGTACTATTTAAACAAAAAAGGAGGAATGAAGTCCCAAACCCTTCTGTTAACACTTTGGATTTGGAACAGGTGCTTGTCCAAGAACATATCGATCTCCGCAATTCACCTGCCAAGGATGGAGAACACCCTGAGCAGGCCCAAACAGTCTTGCCATGCATGGAGCCTGTACCCGACAGTGCTTTGCCATGTCTTCTCCGAATAGGGAACTCCTTAAGTATATCTCTTTGCCACAGCGGTTCCTCACCTGAACTCACAAGGGGATGCCTTCCTCTTCAAATGGACCTCCCCCTGCTGTGTGCGTTCCTATTGATCTCCAGTGTCCTTGTCAAATTCCACACTGACCATGCTCACTGCATTCTGGTGACCCCCATGGTGGCCTCACCAGCCTTGGTTCACAACCCTTCTCTCATTGTTAAACCACACTTACAAGCACCTGCCTCTCCAGCCAGAACTCCTGTCCATGTCCGAGGGCTGGATTCAACACCCAGATCTCCATACTCTGAACTTCATGGCATGGGAGGCTCTTCCTGTGAACAACTTGCCTGACCATATCTGGCAAGTTGTAGACACATCTCATTGCCCCTCCATGATACGGCCTCATACCTACCACTGGCAATGCTTTGTTTCCTTCCTGGCTGGCAAGAATAGATCCCTGGACCACAGAGGGATTCAAGATGTCCTCAAATTCCTGCTTTCCCTCTCTGATGCTGGGCTTTCCTTGTTGACTGTCAAGGTTTTCTTGGCAGTCATCTCCAATTACTTCCTGCTGTCTGGACACCGCTCTTGCTTCCAAGATCCAAGATGTTTCCTGCCAGGGAGAAGAAGGAGAGCAGCTTCTGGAGAGCCATTTTGAGTGGGTGAGTTTGATTTTTTTTTAACTGTTGGGAGAGGCTGCTTGTTGCTGAGGGGGGTGGAGCTTCTGTGAGTCACATCTGTGAGTCACTAGGGGGTGGAGCTGGGAGCCTAGCTCTATATAAACTCCTTGCAGAGGCTTTCCAGGCCAGTTTCCTGCCAGGGAAAAGAAGGAGAGCAGCTTCTGAAGAGCCATTTTGAGTGTGTAAGTTTGAATTTTTTTAAACTGTTGGGAGAGGCTGCTTGTTTCTGAGGGGGTGGAGCTTCTGGGAGTTTGAATTTTTTTTAACTCTTGGGAGAGGCTGCTTGTTGCTGAGGCAAGCACCTAACGGTGCGCAAATTTTAGTGACCAAACAAAAATACAGCATTCCTAAAAGTACAGCTTAGAGTTCTCAGCATTAACTAAGAGTTCTAAAAGCTCTCACCATGGACACTGAGGGGGCTGCTGCAGTCACCTGCAACACTTGTGGGATGTTTGTCTTCTTGTCTACAGACATGGGGAAGTTCACATGCACCAAGTGCAAGTTGGTAGCCCTCTTGGAGGAGAAAGTCCAGCAGCTGGAGACAAGGGTAGCTACACTTCAACATATTCGGGAGCAAGACGTTTTCCTGGACACAACAGAACAAACAGTCTTGGGCGGGGACCGCACAGAGGAACTGGCTGGGGAGGAGAGTGTCACTCCACAGACACAGGAGGTTGATAGCTGGAGGAATGTCACACACAGAACAAGAAAATCCAGGGATTCTTCGAGCAGCTTGCAGCTACAGAATCAATTCGAAGCCCTCTCCCTTATCAAGGACAATGAGGAAGAACAGTATGG
Source organism: Gambelia wislizenii (assembly GCA_030847615.1). Classification (NCBI taxonomy): domain Eukaryota; kingdom Metazoa; phylum Chordata; class Lepidosauria; order Squamata; family Crotaphytidae; genus Gambelia; species Gambelia wislizenii. The sequence continues at coordinate 347,069,287 of JAUMIR010000001.1, forward strand.
ACTGACTTCAGGGGCAGTGCAGGGGACCTTGAGAGTACCATCACTAGGAACAGCAGCTGCAAAGTCTCAGGGGAGGCATGTGGTGGTGGGGGGGGACTCCTTGCTGCGGGGTACAGAAGCAGTGGTTTGTGGGCCTGACAAGATGTTTCGGGAGGTGTGTTGTCTCCCTGGGGCAAAGATCCGTGATGTGACGGAGAGGCTGACAAGACTCGTCAAGCCTACAGCTCATTACCCCTTCCTTTTGGTCCATGTGGGAACCAACGATACTGCAAGGCACAGCTTTCCGAAGATCAGAAGAGATTATGAGGCTCTGGGGAGGAAGCTGAAAGAAATGGATGCACAGGTTGTCATCTCGTCTCTTCTGCCAGTTGAAGGGCATGGTCCAGGAAGGGAGAGGAAAATAGCCGATGTAAACCACTGGCTCCGTAGATGGTGTCGCCAAGAACAATTTGGATTCGGATTGACTGTCCAACTTTCAAGAAGACTGGTCTTCTATAAAATCCGACCGATGGGTGCTTCAAATCGTCCACACAGGCTACCGGATAGAGTTCGACACTCTGCCCCCGACGGGACGGATTCGATCAACACCGCCCTCCCCTCCCCTCCTAGAGTAGGTACAGACTCTACTGCAGAAAGGGGCCATCGAACCCGTCGACCCCAACCTTCATCACCTCTGCTTCTTCTCGAGGTACTTTCTGGTTTCCAAGAAGGACGGTGGTCTGCACCCGATTCTGGATCTCCGCGGGGTGAACAAGTACATAACCCCAAAGAAGTTAAGGATGGTCACCTTGGCATCGATCCTTCCACTTCTACAGCAACATGACTGGCTTGCATCCATAGACCTGAAGGACGCCTATTTTCACATCGGGATCCACCCGGCCCACAGGCGCTTCCTTGCATTTCAAGTCAGAACCGAAGTCTTCCAGTTCAGAGTTCTCCCCTTCGGCCTCTCCACCGCTCCCCGTGTCTTCACGAAGTGCATGGCAGTAGTGGCGGCTTTTGTTCGGCAGCAGGGAGTAGAGCTCTTCCCTTACATCGACGACTGGCTGGTTGTGGCACAGTCTCGGCGTCAGCTCAAACTCGATATTGGCCTCACCTTAGATGTCTTAGACTACCTGGGACTTGTTGTCAACATCGAGAAGTCTCAACTCCCGCTGGCGCAAGTGATTCAGTTTATTGGGGCTCGTCTGAACTCTTCAACTGCAGTGGCTTACTTACCTCAGGACCACTTCAACAACCTACGATCCCTAATCCACGCCTGCCGTCAATCCCGAAGGCTCCTGGCACACTCGATCCAAGTGCTCCGCGGCCACATGGCAGCTACGACGTATTTGACTCGGCTTGCCAGACTTCGATTCTGTCCACTCCAGCATTGGTTCCTGCAAGTGTTCGACCCTCTCCACGATTCTCCACACAAGATGCTCACGATGCCGAGAGCAGTTCAAAGGTCTCTGGACTGGTGGCTGGTACCGGACAATGTTTTATCGGGCATGCCTTTCGACCTCCCTCAACCGGAAATCTCCTTGACAACGGATGCTTCGATGCAGGGATGGGGAGCGCATCTCGACTCTTACGAAATCCGGGGTTCTTTGAGCACCGATGAGCAATCCCTCCACATCAACATCCTGGAACTCCTTGCTGTCCAGAAAGCGTTGAGATCCTTTGAACCCTTGGTGAGAGGCAGGACTGTACTAGTGCTGACGGACAATACATCTGTCATGTACTACCTAAACAGACAGGGAGGTACGAGGTCCCCTCAACTTCTCCAACTCACTCTGGACATATGGGAGTGGTGCGTAGCAAGGAAGGTGTCTATCCAATCCATCCATCTCCCAGGGGAAGAGAACACTCTTGCCAACGGACTCAGCCGTTCGAGTCTCTCCATCCACGAGTGGCGACTACACAGGGAGGTCGCCTTAGATCTGTTTCGAACCTGTTTCGAACGCTCAGTGTCCCCAGTTTTGCTCAAAGCGACGCGCTCCGGGATTGAGGGGAGACGCGTTCCAGTGGTCGGGCCCACTACTCTACCTGTTTCCTCCATTCCCACTGCTCACAAGGGTGATCACCAAATTCCGACGGGACAGAGCGAACGCCATCCTTGTCGCCCCATGGTGGCCTCGACAGCTGTGGTTTGCGACCCTACTTCATTTGTTGGACCAGCGCTTCATCCGCCTTCCATCCCGTCCAGATCTGCTCACCACTCATGGGGGCAAAGTCAGATATCCCGACCTGGACACTCTGCGTCTGACAGCCTGGAGGCTGACCCTGTGATTCTCCCTTCGGGTTCAGAAATCTCGGGCCCGTCCTCGATACCAGTACGACCTGCATCTTTCCACCCTGACGTCCAGGCTGTCATAGATGCTGCACGGAGGCCTTCTACTAAAAAATCATACCATTATAAGTGGAAAAGGTATGAAGCATTGCTGGCCTCCCGAGACTCAACACTTGATCAATTCTCCATCCCAACGGTCCTGGAATTCTTTCTACACCTGTCTTCTACGGGCCTGTCGCTCTCTTTGATCCGGTGCTACTTGGCGGCCATCTCCGTCGAATTCCAAGTGAGGGGTCTTCCCTCTCCCTTCATGGATTCCATGGTGAAGAAATTTTTGAGAGGTTTTCAAACCTCCGCCCTCTGGTTACTGAACCGACACTGGCTTGGAGCCTCAAACTGGTCCTTTCGCAGCTGGTCCGCCGACCGTTTGAACCAATGGCTTCCACCGATCTCCAATTGCTCTCCTGGAAAACTGCGTTCCTCGTGGCCATCACTTCGGTACGTCGGGCCAGTGAGCTCTGTGCCTTGAGGTCCGACCCTCCCTACACTGCTTTCCACAAGCACAAGGTGGTCCTCCGTCCCGACATCTCCTTCCTACTGAAGGTGGTCTCCAGCTTTCATCTTAATCAATCCATCACTCTCCCTGTTTTGATGCAGGATCCGAAGGATGAGTTTGAACGTACCCTTCAACTTATGGACATTAGAAGGGCCCTAGCCTTCTACATTCAACGGACTGCGTCCCACAGGAAGTCACCCAAACTGTTTGTGTCTTATGCTGATTCGAAACTCGGAAAGCCCATTTCTTCACAAAGACTGTCGAAGTGGGTGACCTCGACTGTCGCTCTCTGCTATGAACTGGCAAATAAGCCTTTGCCTTCTCGGATTCGAGGACACTCTACGAGGGCTGTCTCCACTTCGATAGCTTTTCTCTCCGGAGTGCCTCTAGAGGACATTTGCAGAGCTGCAACCTGGTCATTGCCTTTGACTTTTATTTCTCACTACAGACTTGACTCTCGTTCTAGGAACGAGGCGGCCTTTGGAAAGGCTGTATTGTTATCTTCTATACAATGAGTGAGTGTTTATGTTGCCAAGTCATTGTTGTTATATGCTTTGATCATTTTCATGAGTAATGTGCTTTTAGTGTTTTAATCTCAATTGGTTGATGTATATGGTACATTGGTGTAGGACATACCCACCTCCAAGAGTGAAGCTTGTCAGTCTCACCCAGCTGTGTGATTCACAGAGACCACGAAGAAGATGAACAGGTTGCTTACCTGTAACCATAGATCTTCGAGTGGTCTTCTGTGAATTCACACAGACCTGCCCATCCTCCCCTCTATGTCCTATTACATGATATACACATGCTAAATGTTCCTAATGCTGCATATTGCAGCGTCATTCAAGGAACTGAGGGGATTTAGGCGGGAAGCCCTTATAAGGGACCGTTAGGATGGGCGGAGTTACCACCAAAAATGTATCAAAGCACATTCTGCCTAGCGATTCTAGAAGGTTCCGAAGCTCTGCGCAGGCACAGGAGTAACTCAGCTGTGTGAATTCACAGAAGACCACTCAAAGATCTATGGTTACAGGTAAGCAACCTGTCCTTTCCAGATCAAGGGAAGTAATAGTGCTGCTCTATTCTGCCTTGGTCAGACCTCACCTAGAATACTGTGTCCAGTTCTGGGCACCACAATTCAAAAAGGATATGGACAAATTGGAGCGTGTCCAAAGAAGGGCGACTAAAATGGTGAAAGGTCTGGAAATGATGCCTTATGAGGAGAGACTTAGGGAGCTGGGTATGTTTAGCCTGGAAAAAAGATGGTTAAGAGTCGATATGATAGCCCTGTTTAAGTATTTGAAGGGGTGTCACGTTGAGGATGGAGCAGGTTTGTTTTCTGCTGCTCCAGAGACTGGGACATGGAGCAATGGATGCAAGCTCCAGGAACAGAGATTCCACCTCAACTTTAGGAGGAACTTTTTGACAGTAAGAGCTGTTCGGCGGTGGAACACACTTCTCGGCGCGTAGTGGGGTCTCTTTCCTTGGAGGTCTTTAAACAGAGGCTGGATGGCCATCTGTCAGGGATGCTTTGATTGTGATTTCCTGTGTGGCAGGGGGTTGGACTGGATGGCCCTCGTGGTCTCTTCCAACTCTACAATTCTATGATTCTATGATTCTATCCCCTTGTAAAAAAGTTCCTCAAGGTGTACCATAACATTCACCCTCCTGTGCTCGACACTGACGCCACCTTGGAGCCTTGAAATTGTCCTCTCCTGGTTTATCAACGTGTGTTCAAGCTGATGGCTTCCTGTGACTTTCACCTCATCCTGTGGAAGATGGCATTTCTGGTGGTGATCACTTCAGCTCATCGTGCTGGTGAGCTGTGTGCCCTCTGCGTTGACCAGCCTTATCTACATTTTCATGAGGACAAAGTGGTTTTGTGACCAGATATTTCTTTGCTTCCGAAGATGGTTTCTTCTTTCCATCTAAACCAGGACATTGTTCTTCCTGCATTCTTTCAGAACCTTTCTTCTGACCTTGAGCAAAGGCTCCACACACTCATTGTGCAGAGAGCCCTTGCTTTCTATAGACTTTATAAGCCCTAATCCCCTTTAACGTGCCTGTGCCACTAAAGCTAAAAGCGAACTTGTCCTGGTAAAAGCACACCCCTACCAGACCTACCTTTAAGCAACGCAAAAAGGTATCCCAGGCACTAACAGTGAGTGAATGGAGCTTCATTCACTTCCATGCTAGTGAACTCTATGAATTTCGCAAGAAGACACACACGTGGAAAATTTTAAAAGTAAAGAAAAACACAGTAAACATTCACAAAAGCACAAAAACACACTAAAAATGTTACAAGTAAACCAAGGAGGTTAAAAAAAAGAAGGAGCATACTACAGTTTTTTGACAAGATATGATCATGAAAGGACATTGTCATCTGGTATGTGCACCCTTTCATTATCATTAGATGTCCTTATGAGAGCATATTTGCTGCATCTGATAAAGTCCTATGGGGTTCGGACTGCCCCATCTCGTCAATCTCAACGACTGTTTGTTACTTGCAGAATAAACTTGTTTCTTAACCATAAAAGAAAGAAAAGCCATCAAGGATCTCAATGCAGACCCAGAAATCATTATTCTCCCAGCAGACAAAGGCAATGCCACAGTAATCATGGAAACAGAAAAATACAGACAAAAAATAAGGGAACTCTTGGACCCTGCAACATATAGAAAACTCAAGCAAGACCCAACCAACAAAATTACCAGAAAAACAAATGCCTTGATCAAGAACTCATCAATTCAGGCAATCATACACCAGAATCGATGCAGATCAGAGGTTCTCCCACCAAGACCATATGGACTTCCCAAGATCCACAAGGATTCCATTCCACTCCGACCCATAGTGAGCGCCATTGGATCCCCCACATATGACTTGGCCAAGAATAACAAACCACATAGGACAAACCCCTCACTACATCAAAGACTCAGCTCACTCCATAGAAAAAATCAACATCGAACTGAAACCTGGAAACAGACTGATCAGTGTTGATGTCTCCTTGTTCACCAAAGTCCCCATAATGGACACCATGGCATTCATACAACAAATATTTCCTGAGGACATCACAGCCTTGTTCAAACACTGCCTCACCACAAGCTACTTCCAGTGGGATAACGAATTCTACAAACAGATAGATGGGGTAGCCATGGGCAGCCCCCTGAGCCCAGTGATAGCAAACTTTTACATGGAACATTTTGAAAAGCAAGCCCTGGAAACAGCACCAAAAAAGTCCACAACATGGTTTCAATATGTGGATGACACTTTCACCATTTGGAACCATGGAGGAAAACATTTGGTCTCATTCCTAAACCACCTGAACAGCATCCACCCAAATATCCAATTCACGATAGAAAAAGAGAAGGAAGGGACACTGCCATTCTTGGGTGTCCTAGTCATCCGCAAACCAAACCAATGGTTAGGCCACAAGGTATACAGAAAATCCCCACACACGGACAGATACCTACACAAGAACTCCAATCATCACACAGGACAAAAAGGAAGCACAATAAAAACATTGGTAGACTGTGCAAAAAGGATCTGCGAACCCCACTACCTGGAGGACAAACTGAAGCACCTAAACTGGGCCCTACAGGTTAACAGTTACTCCAGATCAGACATCACAAGAGCAGCCAGAGCCAGAAAAAACCACAAGATGAAAAAGAAATCTGGCTCCCAGTTTTGAAATACAATAGAATCAAAACTCAATACTTACAAAAGAATTGCACCCAGGGACAGGGGGATTCCCAGCAGATAATGGTCCATCAACCAACCATTAGTCAAACAGACACTAACGAGCCTTGCATTTTTACACCCAGAAACTAACCATTCAATTACATAAATTTACATATACTCCCCAACAGTGGTTCACAGCATATAAACTCCACACACACACCTACCCAACCATTCTCTGAGGATGCCAGCCACAGATGCAGGTGAAACGTCAGAAAGAAACTATTCCAGAACATGACCTCACAGCATAGAAAAAACCCCAAGGAAAATCTATGCTCTAGAATGTTCCAAATGCTGTTCTGTGCATGCACAGAGTTACCCAATTGTTTGATTTCACAGATGACCACTTGAAGAACTACAATTACAGGTAAGTAACCTGTCCTTCGAGTGGTCATATGTGAACTCACAAAACCCTGCCCATACTCCCCTCATCATGTCCTGCTCTCCTTAACTCCTTAGATGCTGCTTTGGCACCAGGAAACTGAGCATTTAGGCAGGAAGTACGCTGGTCATGCACATGGAAGATACGAGGGGCTACTGCCAAAATGTATACTGCATTGTTCTAAAAGGTTCTGAGAGTGCATTGTGCAGGTGCAGATTATCCATTTGTGTGTGTTCACAGGTGACCACTCAAAGAACCATAGTTACACTAAGCACCTGTTTCTTCCATGAGACCTGCAGACCTGAGCCACGCATAGTTGTGCAAGGCAATAGTGCAAGGTTATGGCAGGACAATCCATCCCATATTTTGCTGCTCTTATTTGCTGGGCTGCTAGCCTGTGAATCTCTTGTTGGAAGAGCATGGCGACATTACATTGTTCTTCAGGCAGGTATGGAATGAAAGACAGAAATTTCTCCCACAGGAATTGCTGGTAGCCAGCCATACATGCTTGATAGTTGGCTACCCAGATGGAAGGTACAAACTGTACTGCACCTGGGAACCTTTGGTGCCATAGGTCATGCTGTGGAACCACCTGAGATATCAGAAGTGTGGTCATGCCCTCTGACATCATCTGTCTTATGCAGTTCGCACCACAACTTTAAATATCTTAAATAAACAAGACAACCAATTCAAAAATGGCTTGTGGAATTCTTCCACACTGGGCATGATTCAGTTGCTGTGCACTTATATTAGTGGCAGGCAACTGCCCAGGGTTTTGGCCCACTGAAGGAGATCTAGAGACCAAAGCCCCACTTTCAGTCACATATCTCCCCACTACAACATTTTCAGGGATTTTTAAGACATCCATAATATCTTCTTCATGGTCTCTGTGAATCACACAGTTGGGTTATTCCTGTACCTGAGCAGAGTGTTCGGAACCTTCTGGAATCACTAGGCAGAATGTGCATTGATACATTTTTGGCAGTAACTCCACCCACCCTAACGGTCTCTTATAAGGTGCTCCTGCCTAACTCCCCTCAGTTCCTTTTTTTCTGCTGCGTTAGCAGCTTGAAGGAACCTTCGTTCATTAGTTTTTTCCTCACTTTCAATTTGATTGGATTTTTGACTTGGCTTGGATTTTTGACTACGATTTTTCTCTCACTCCTTTGGATTTGGCATTTTCTCCATGAATTTGGTGTTGACTTGGATTGTTTCTCTTTACTCTTACTGTTTGCCCATCGGATTTGACGACCTCATGAGTACAATGTCTTCGAGAGCAGCCTTTAAAAGATGTGCCATCTGTCAGGCCAAACTACCGAGTGCGGATGGCCATTCCTGCTGCCTTATTTGTCTCGGCGAATCCCATAATGTGGACTCTTGCGTGCACTGCAGGGCCTTCACACCTCAAGCCCGTAAGCAAAGGATGTCCTGCCTGAAATCATTTTTATATGAAAGGGCTCTAATTCCGGCAGCTGCCTTGACTCCGGCCTCTGCTCCAATGCCTGCTCCACCGAAACAGGGCCGCTCGCTGCCTCCGAAGTCAAAGACTCAAAAACGACATCAGTCCTGTAGTGCGTCCCGACACCGTTCGGTTGCTTCAGACCAGGAGGCAGTGCAAGGTTCGCACAAACATGTTGCTCCCTCCGATCCATGTTGGGATCAAGCACGCTCAACACCTTCAACCTCTACACGGGACCAGGAACCCTTGACTTTGAAGGCTGTCCCGCGGGACCAGGTGCCTTCTGAAACCACTGGTCGGGTTGGTGCTTTGGGGGAAGCCTCAAAGTCCTTAAAAAAAGAAAAAGAAGGACAAACACTCCTCTCAGCATGAGGACAGCTCTAAGTCTAAGAGCAAGCCGAAGGATGCTCCCAAAAAGTCAAAGCCGATGACCATTCCACCAACGGTCCCTACTAGTACGCTAAGGCTATTGAAACCGCGGAAGCGCCACTTGCCGACGATGCCGAGGCCGCTTCCACCTGACCATCCCCAGCAACAGCTGCTGAGGCAAATCTACCATCCCATGCTCCAACTCCTGCGGCTTCTGTGGAAATTGTCGCAGTTGAAGTGCCCTCGGGTGCCGATACAGATGTGTCACCCCAACGGAAAGGCCATTCACCAGCCCTTGTTGTTTTGAGAGCTCAACTTCTTGAAAGCTCCGCCTCTGATGTTGAAGTTGAGGTTGTTGAATCTGAAGATGCCTCTCGAACCCATCCCTTTTCACCTAGGATCCATGATGATGAGCCTGCTTACTCCGCCTATGACCTGGCATGCTCCATCTATCATGCTGAATTCACTTTACCTGGGCCTTTGACTTCACAGAAATGTACATGGGTCAGAGTGTGCGTTGTTCCCCACAACATCTGGGATTCAAGGGACCTCTGGGTCTAGCAAAGAAGGATATGGAGAGTCAGGTATCTCCACATCCTGACCGATGTCCTCTGCCACCGACTCCTCCCACACCACCCCCTTGTACCACCTCTCTGCTCCACAGTGGCCACAGCCCATTGCCTGCGGGTTCAACCTCTACTTTGTCATATTCATGGGATCCTTACTTACCCTATTTGCCATCTCCACAACCTGATTTGGTGGAGGACGATTCTGCATCACCAATGGATGATATCCATGCCTTTTCTGAACAAATGGTTCACATGTCCCACGCTTTGGACCTCAAGGTTGTGGAAAAGGAGTCGGAACCGGTGGATCCAATATTCCCTCGTATACAGTCGAAGGCGCCTCCTACCGCCAGTCTCCCAGTTTTGCTGTCCCTTCCGAAACTCACCCAGGGTTCATGGGAAAACCCTTCTTCGATCCAGGGCACTTCAAAGAAGATTGATAGGCTGTATCGGGTTGGAGATGAACATATAGAATGGCTTCAAACTCATCCTCGCCCCAATTCTGTGGTAGTTGAGGCCTCCCAAAACAGAAGGCAACGCCGTCCGCAATCGACGCCACCTGACCCAGAGGAGCGGAAGCTCGACATAATTGGGAAAAAGATCTACTCCACTGCAGGCCTGAGTTTCCGTGTAGCTAATTACTCTGCTTGTCAACTGGTACTCTGGGAGAGGATGATGCCCCTCATCCAAGATCTCCCAGATGAAAGACGAAGATTAGCCGAGGCAATCCAGACAGAAGCACAGTTACTGGCGGGGAACAAATGAATTCTGCCCAACCTGTTGCAGATTGTGCCACCAAGATGATAGCTGGATCCATTGCCTTGCGTCATCACACGTGGCTCCGGTCCTCGGGCCTCACTCCCCAAGCCTTGGCTTCCATTGAGGATTTGCCATTAGATGAGTCAGGCCTTTTCAACGGCTCCACAGATGAAAAATTAGAGTTCACTCAGAAGATGAGGACCACCGCCAAGAAGTATGGTATGGCTGCTTCCTCATCTTCTCTATACCACTCCAGGAGCCATACCAACTGGCAGGCCTCTACATCTGGCCATCAGTTTAGATGGGAGTTTACTGGCCAATCTTATAGATGCTCCCAATATCTGCTGTCCCCTTCGTCAGCCTCATCGGTGAGGAGCCAGGGGTCAACTTCTCGATACCGACCCCCTGCAAAGCAGAGGTCCAAGGATGAAGTCAGGAGAAAATTTTGAATTTCCACCTCATTCTCTCTCTCTCTCCTCTTTAGACTCCACTATTTGGAGATTGACTGTCGACTTTCCAAGAAACCTGGTCTTCAATAACATCAGACCTCTGGGTACTTTAAGTCATCCAGAATGGCTATTGGATCGAATTTGACTCACGACCTCCGACAGGTCAGGTTCGATCAACACCGCCCTCCCCTCCCCTCCTCAAGGAGGTGCAGACGCTGCTGCAGAAGGGGGGCATCGAACCCGTGAACTCCGAACTTCACCACTTCTGCTTCTTCTCGAGGTACTTACTGGTCACGAAGAAGGACGGTGGTCTCTGTCCCGTTCTCGACCTTCGTGGAGTTAACTGGTATATAGCACCAAAGAAGTTCAGGATGGTTACCCTGGCTTCCATCCTACTGCTCCTACAGCAAGACAACTGGTTCACTTCCATAGACCTCAAAGATGCCTACTTCCACATCGGGATCCATCCATCCCACAGACAGTTCCTGGCATTCCAGATCGGGACCAAGGTATTCCAATTCCAGGTCCTCCCATTTGGATTTTTGACTGCTCCAAGAGTCTTCACAAAGTGCATGGTAGTGGTAGCGGCCTTTCTACGCCAGCATGGAGTGGTGGTCTTCCCCTACATCGACGACTGGCTGATTGTGGCAAACTCTTGACGTCAGCTCGAACTGGACATCGGTCTCACCTTAGATGTGTTAGACAGCCTGGGACTTGTTGTCAACAGAACAAGTCGCAATCCAACCATCTCAATCTATCCAGTTCATCGGAGCTCAGCTGGATTCACTTGTGGCCGCAGCCTACCTACCTCGGAACCGATTTGACACCCTTCGTTCCTTGATCCACGCCTGCCGCCAATCCCGAAGACTTTCGGCCCATGTAGTCCAGGTACTTCTCGGTCACATGGCAGCTACTACCTATGTGACGCACCTCGCCAGACTTTGGTTCCGCCCGCTTCAACACTGGTTCTTACAAGTGTTTGACCCTCTGTGCGACTCCCAGAACAAACTGCTCATGATGCCACAGGCAATTCAGCAGTTGCTGGGATGGTGGTTGGCTCTGGAGAACGTCTTGTTGGGTATGCCATTCGACTCTCCTCAGCCAGACATCTCTCTAACAACAGACACCTCGATGTTCGGATGGGGAGCACATCTCAAATCCTATGAAATCCAGAGCACTTGGGATGCCAATGAACGGACATGCCATATCAACGTCTTCAAGCTTCTCGGCGTCCAGAAAGCACTGTGGTCCTTCGAGACCCTGGTGACGGATAAGACCGTTCTGGTGGTAACAGACAACACATTGGTGATGTACTATCTGAACAAGCAAGGAGGAACGAGATCCCCTCAGCTTCTTCAACTCACACTGGACATCTGGGATTGGTGCATTTGCAGGAACATTTACCTTTAATCCATCCATCTGCTGCGGGAGGAGAACACTCTTGCAGACTGACTCAGCCATTCCAGCCTCTCCATCCATGAATGGATGCTGCACAGGTCAGTAATGTCAGACCTGTTCCAACAATGGGGAACTCCCCAAGTTTTCTTTGCATCACCAAAAAACAGAAAACAGTCAGTGCCACCAGTTTTGCTCCAGACGTCGCACTCTGGGTTCGAGGAGCGACGCATTCCTCTTTCATTGGACGGGACCCCTTCTCTACCTCTTCCCTCCATTTCCTCTGCTGACGAGGGTAATCGCCAAACTGCGTCAGGACCGAGCAGATGCCATCCTCATCACTGGTGGACCCATCAACGTTGGTTTGCAACCCTCCTGCGTCTAGCCAGGCACCGATTCATCCAACTTCTGACCCATCCCGATCTTCTCACCATTCAGAACAGGAAGGTCAGACACCCAGATGTACAAGCTCTATGACTAACAGCATGGAGACTACAGCCTTGAACTCATCCTCCGTTCAGAGGGCCGGGGTCAATATGGCCTCGGATTCATCCTCGGTTCCAAGGGGACAGGTCTCTCCATCTCTTCCTCCAGAGGTTCAGGCTGTCATCGACGCTGCCCAATGACCTGCTACCCGTAGATCGTATCACTACAAGTGGAAAAGTTTGGAGCCTTTCTGGCTGATCGGGAACTGGCTACGGAACCGTACTCCATCCCGACAGTCTTGGAATTCTTTCCCCACCCGTCTGTCACAAGGCTTTCACTTTCGTCGATCCGATGCTACTTGGAAGCCATTTCTGTCGAATTCCAGGCTAGAGGTCACCAGTCTCCTTTTATGGATCCGACAGTTAAGAAGTTCTTAAGAGGCTAAGCCAACCTTCATCCTCAGGTACTCAAGCCTACTCTGGTGTGGAACCTCGAACTGGTCCTCTCACAACTGGTTCGATGTCCCTTCAAACCCATGGCATCTACTGGTTTGAGACTCCTGACTTGGAAAACTGCTTTCCTTATTGCTATTACTTCAGCGCGTCGAGCTGGAGAACTCTGTGCCTTGTGCTCAGACCCACCATACACTGCCTTCCACAAACATAAGGTAGTGCTCCGTCCCGACATCTCCTTCCTCCCGAAGGTGGTGTCGAGCTTCCATCTGAATCAGTCTATCACTCTCCTTGCTCTGATGCAGGATGCGAAGGATGAATTCGAGCATACCCTCCACTCCATGGATGTCAGGAGGGTGCTCGCCTTTTACATCCAGAGAACTGCTCCCTTCAGAAAGTCACCTAAACTGTTTGTCTCCTATGCCAAATCGAGACTTGGAGAACCTATTTCTCCATGTCTGTCTAAGTGGGTGACATTGACTATATCCCTCTGCTATGAACTGGCCAAGAAGCCATTGCCGCCACGGATTCGAGGACACTCGACAAGGGCTGTCTCCACCTCGACAGCTTTCCTCTCTGGGGTGCCTCTAGAGGACATTTGCAGAGCAGCAACTTGGTCCTCACCGTTGACTTTCATTTCCCATTATAGACTTGACACTCGTTCTAGGAATGAGGCTGCCTTTGGGAAAGCTGTGCTTTTGTCTTCTATTCAATGAGTGAATGTTAATGTGTTGCCAAGTTACTTGATTGATATCCTTGATATGCTGATTATATATACTTAATCTGTTTTCTCATGCTTAAGAATATGCTGTCAATAAATCCAACTACTATTTTGACTTGGTCCTGGTGTCAGCATGTATAGGACATACCCTCCTCCTGGAGTGAAGCTTGCCAGTCTACCCAACTGTGTGATTCACAGAGACCATGAAGAAGATGGACAGGTTGCTTACCTGTAACCATAGATCTTCAAGTGGTCTTCTGTGAATTCATACAGACCCGCCCATCCTCCCCTCTATGTCCTACTACATCATATAAACATGCTTAATGTTCCTGATGCTGCCGGTCGCGGCACCATTCAAGGAACTGAGGGGAATTAGGTGGGAGCGCCTTATAAGGGACTGTTAGGGTGGACAGAGTTACCACCAAAAATGTATCAATGCACATTCTGCCTAGTGATTCCAGAAGGTTCTGAACACTGCACAGGCGAGGAATAACCCAACTGTGTGAATTCACAGAAGACCACTTGAAGATCTATGGTTACAGGTAAGCAACTTGTCCTTCTCCCTCAAAATGGCCGATAGCAGCACCACAACAAACTTCAGGGATGCTAGTGGGCATTTCACCATATTTTCAGGCATTTTAGCCCCTCCCCTAATACTGCCACCTGTTTCAGACCCATATAGGCTTTTTTTTTTTTTAAGAGGACCTGAACAGATGCTTATCTCCTGTTTTGGGGGGGACAAGAAATCACACAAGAGCCTAACAAGAGCTGCAAAATGTCCCCAAATGTGAAGAAATGGCAATAACGTCTACAGGGGTTTGGAGCATTATTGGGTATTTTGGAGTGGGAACATTTGGATCCCAAAATTGGGGTGGTTGGGGCCCAAATAAAGTCTTGGGTTACTTTTGCTACCCCTGACCTACACAGTGTCTCTTGAAAGATGCCCATTACTGTTCTCTGACAAAATGGCTTTCAGTGGCAAAAGCTGATAGCCTTCTACTGTTCATTCCATTTTTAGAACAATTGTTTATTAACTATAACCCAGTTTAATCACTAGTGTAAGAAGAGCTGGTTCAGACCAAGGACCTAACTAGTCCAATATTCTGTTCACACAATGGCCAATCAGTTGGCTATGAATACAAGTAGGACATGAAAATAACTTTATCCTCCATCTCACATACCCAGCAACTGATGTACAGAGGGACTCTGCCTCTAATACAGCTAGTAATATAAACCCATCCTGATTAGTAGCCACTGATGGCTCTAACGTCCATGAATTGCTCTACTCCTCTCTTAAAGCTATCCAAGTTGGCAGCCATCATTACATTTTATGGACTGTGTGAAAGGGAATATGCTAAAGTATTATGAGAGATAGAAAGAGAGGTTCCTATCTATTTTCTTGACATTATAATTTTTCACCCCTCTCTTATGTCTCCTCTCACTCTCTTTTTCCCTAAGTTAAAGCACTCCAAAGATTATAGACTTTTGTCTTAGAGGAATTGCTCCAGTCAAGTTTGTGTTCCTTGTGGTCACCCTTCTTCTGAACACATGCATCAAGGTAGCATGCCAGATTTTCATGCCTTGAGTGTGAAGGTCTGTTATAGGGCTGTAACTGTGCTTGGAGTATGGTTACTGAGTTCTCAGGACCAGAAAACCTTAGAAAGCTGATCATGGAAGCTCTGTAAGTGTGAGCAACAGAATGCAGTTACAGAGCCCTATACAGATTTTGCGTTAAGTGTATGAAGGTCTGAAATATTGCCATGGGGAAAGGACTCGCATGTGTCCCTGTTTCTCCATATACAGTTTTGCTCTACATGTGGGCAACAACATCCAATATGAGATATACATCTGTAACATCAAAATTAGGTGGTTTTGCAGAGTTTAGTCTGAGGATTTCATAATGTGTTGCCTTATGTCAAGGATGAGGTATATGCAGCTTTCCAGATGTTAGACTTCAACTCACTTATTCTTCAACATTGGTCTTTGCTGGCTAAAGACCAATGGAAGTTGAGCCCTGAAACATCTGGTGAGTGACACATTCCCAACTTTATATGATTATATTTTGTTGTTCTCCCTTTCTATGTGTGCTTTTTATCAGCAGCATCTATCAATTCCTAAAACTGGCAAGGTGCTTTTCCTTGAATTTCAAACAAAACTAGATCCACTTTTGAGAAGTTCTACTTTTCAGAACTTGTGTTATCTTACTATTCAAAATGAGAAACAAGAATGGATTTCATTAGAAGTTTGCAAGTGCTATGATTTTATCTTAGAGAAGAATATTTCTTAGACATTAAAAGTCCCTTTTGTTTTTTTTCCTACTAAGGACAGAAGTGCATGTTATCAGAAAATATCAGCTGAAAATGGCATCTGATGTTGAGCTTCCCCCTTTCTGTTCCATATCCACATAGTTCAACTTACCTCATGCCCTGATGTCATTATCCTCTGTTGTTCCCTGCCAGCCTGCTAATGGGGTAATTATTTGAGGACATAAGGTTAAGCTGAACTACATGCTATTGAACAGAAGGAAGATTGTTTTGATACCTTTGTCTCTGGTAATTTGTACTTTACCTCCAGAGCTTTGGAACATCAGTGAAACATTACTTTAAAATGTATACAATGTTAACAACCGGTTGCAAATGGTTGCAAATGGTTGCAATTGGTCATATGTGTGTATGTGTGTGGTGCTATTTTAGTACTGTTGTAATGTGTTATCAAAATGTTTTTATTTTTAAAACTTTAACCCCCCCCAAAACCCTCCAAAAAGATATTTTTGAAATAATTAGTAATTGTTTCTCATTGTACCCAAACCAGGATGCCTTAACATTTAATGTTAATTCGTGTGTGTGTGTGTGTATATAACATATTACAGGTACATTGTTACTTATGAGGTGTTACATCCAAGCTCTTTTTCACTCTCAGAACATACTATCACCTATGGGTTACTACTCTGAAGGATAGGTGCCACGAGTGGCATTTGTGGAGCTTCTGGATAGGAGCAGCAAGGTTCAGGAACCTGGCTATGGTACATAGTCATGCCTATCCTGATTGCTTCTCCAATATTGCAGTGTTGCCTATTTTCCAGTCCAGTAGCACTGACGCAAACCCCCGGAACACAGGAACTGTACACAATGCACTGGAGTGTTATATTTGAGATCTAGGGCCCTTTTACACTATACCCTTACAGCACTATGGTTTCTTTTTAACTGCCATAATTCCAGCCTAGAGAATTCTGGGATTTGTGGTCTGGGAAGCACTAGAGTTCTCTGGTTGAGAATTCTCTTAATGCCCCTCACTAAACTGAAAATCCCAGGATTCCATAGAATAGAACTGTAACAGTTAAAGTGGAATCATAGTGCTACAAGGGTGTAATATGAAAGAGCCTTCAAACTTAGGACGCTCGTCCCAAAAATGTTGGCCACCACTGGTTATTTCTTTTGTACTGCGATTTTGTTCTCTGTAAAATAAACTTACTTAAAAAGTCAGCACATTTAAGACACAGATTTTCTCTTGAATATGTGTAGAATGCTATCATCTGCCTTGCAGAGACACCACGTTAAGGCAAACAATGGTAACAGTATATTAGAATGATAAAGGGTTGCAGATTAATCTTGAAAAGTCAAAACTATCCTGAAAGCACATCTCAAAATAATGCTTTTCATAAATCTTAATTAGAATGTGTATTTTTTTGCTGTCCTGCATTATCCACTTCAGAGACAAATGTGACTCACTATTAAATTAGTACAATCAGCACTGATGTAGGAGCAACTGTAACACTGTCTCTTTGTGAACCATTTTTGTCAGTGTAATTACATTAGTAATAGGTGATTACACAGTAGTCTTATGTTCCTATGAAATTAAGGTAATTACTGCAGCTAGAAACACATCTGTCTATATTACACTCTAATAAGAAAACTAGTCAGAACATGTGCAATGTTTTCAATGTCTTTAAAGCAAAAGATTGCTATGGGGAAATTGTATTATGTTCTATTAGAAAAATTTTCGAAAGTCTGGAAAATCTCACATAAAGGGATGTATATGACACAGAAAAAGGGAAAAAATGACATCTATTTAAAATCCACTCCTGCTAAATAAATGGAGAAAGTTCACTAGAAATATGAACTCATAGTTTTTTCTTTAGAAAAAAAATGTATGTTGTCTCTGAAGACACATTGAGTTGGATCCTGAGATATGTCCGCAGAATAGATGCCGGTAATGGTGCTGTTCTATGAACTGTTGCAGAAGAGCATTTGGAAGACTTTGAACTGCAGTCCTTGTACAAGCACGCATGTGCAGATGCTGTGCAAGAACTTGGGCAGTGCCTTGTATTAGCAGATGCCTCGAGACATTGAGCAAGCATTTGTTCACAACACAGCAATACATTGTGCTAAATCCCCTTTAAAGCCCACTTAGCTAAAGCTTGTGGCAGCAGATTCCATAAATGGATGATGTGCTGTGAGAAGATTACATGGTTCCAGATGAAGTAAACATCTATCCACTTTTTTCACATCATGCCTAATTTTATAAACTTGTATAGAGCCATCGTACTGTCTATCCTCCTTTATGGATCTGAAACATGGGTCACCTATCGCCACCACCTACGACTCCTCGAGCGCTTTCATCAGCGCTGCCTACGCACAATCCTAAATATACACTGGACTGACTATGTGACGAATGTTGCTGTCCTTGAGCAAGCAGGGATCACCAGCATTGAGGCCATGATATTGAGAACACAGCTGCGCTGGGCAGGGCACGTTTCTAGGATGGAGGACCATCGGCTCCCAAAAATACTACTCTACGGTGAACTCGCCACGGGTCAGCGTAAGAGGGGCGCTCCAAAAAAGCGATACAAAGACTCCCTGAAACAACATCTCAGGCTTGGCCAAATTGATCACCAACAGTGGTCCGCCCTGGCCTCACATCGGGAGGCATGGAGACGCACTATCCACAATGCTGCAGCCTTATTTGAGAACTCACGACGAACAAGTCTTGAAGAGAAACGACAACGCAGAAAGAATCACAACCCAAAAACATCACCCAAGGAGACCTTCTGCTGTGCTTTTTGCAACCGGACTTGTTTATCTCGGATTGGCCTTTTTAGTCATCAGCGCGCTTGCAGAAAGCGCGGGATGAGTCCTTCCTGAATCTTCGTTTGCGAAGAAAAGCCAGAGAGAGAGAGAGAGAGAGAGAGAGAGAGAGATTATATCCATTCCCTGCCCCATGAAAAAGCCCTAAACAAAACCACTATGGTGTCACTAAGGCCAGTGTCACCCTTCCTTCAGATGGTATCGCCTAGTGCAGTTTGGCATCTCCCCTAGTGCCTACACCCCTAGTGCCACCACTGCAAAGTCACATTGCCTGATAATGAACTGTTCTATCATCCTGCTCATTTTTATTCTTCATTTTAGTACCTTTCCCTGCTCTTTGTTGTTGTGTGCCTTCAAGTTATTTCCAACTTATGGTGGTTACCCTATCATGGGGTTTTCTTGGTAAGATTTGTTAAGGGGGGGGTTGCCATTGCCTTCTTCTGAGGCTGAGAGAGGGTGACTTGCCCAAGTGGGGTTTCCATGATTGAATGAGGATTTGAACCCTTGTCTCTCAGAGTCTAACACTCAAATTGCTACACCATGCTGGCTCTAGTTCTTAGCTCTCCAATATGTTTTTTTGAGATAAAACAACCAGAACTATACACCGTGCTCCAAATGTGGCCTTACCAAAAATATGTATAAAGGTATTAGGGTGCTAGCAGTTTTAGTTTTTACTTCTTTAATAATCTTCAGCATGCAATTTGGGTTAAAAGAACTATCACACACTAAGTTGGCATCTTTGTTGATCTATACACTACCAACACCACAACCTCAAGGTCTCTTTCCTGGCTAGTCAAGTCACTACTAGACCAGAGTCCCCACAAGGACAGACAGTAGGCTTGTGGCCAAGGAAGTGGCATATCCACTTTCAGTTGAATAGCCACCTCTTCCATAGCTGCTCTAAGTTTTATGGGTGTTCTTCTGGTGCTGAACCCTAAACCGACATAGATTTGACATCAGGAGACACTCATTGCAACTTGAAGCAGCTGCAAAAATGAATTTACCACCCCTGAAGACCCACTGGCCACCCCAGCCCCCTATTAACATATAAATTAAGTTAGAATTTTTCATACTTATTTTGACCCATTTGTTTCATTTTGGTGCTATCCACAGGGCAGATCATTTATGTTATATTTTTAGAAGGAAAAAACTCATATTGTCCTAGAACCTTTATTATACCTCAAAGGAAAGGCATTTTTTTTTTGCCTGTGAAACAGTTCCACCTGTTTGCCACAGTGTATGTGTCACATTCACAAGGGGAAATTATATATATATATATATATATATATATATATATATCCAATGTTGAGAAATTTATGTGAAAATTTGTCATTTGGAACTCTGATAATTGATAACATGGTCACATAAATGTCAAATATGACTGCCAAGAGTAGACACTTGACTTAGCATCTGTATATCTCTGAGTCACTAGCAATGCTTACCACAGCTAACATTAGGGTATTTAATGTTGCTGTCAGAGGCAGTGTGGCATGTAAAACCTGTCAAATAAAGTATCTGAACTATAGCTAAAACCCTGTGTGCATTTTTCATAATGAAAATTAATGGCCACTGATACTTCACAACAAACTGCCAGCTTCAAAAACAGTCAACCCATTGCTTGTGAAACAAAATAGCATAAAGAGAAGCACTTTGCAATTATTTCACAGAAAGCCCTATACAAATGCAAAATTATTGTGCTATAGCGTTTATGAATAAGCTTTGCTAGGGAATGACAGTACAGTACTGTGGTTAGAAAAGCACACTAACATTTACAGTCAGCCCTCTGATCCACAGACTCTGCATCCACAGATTCAAGCATCCATGGCTTGAAAATATTATTTTAAAAAATCCAAAAAGCAAACCTTGATTTTGCCATTTTAAATAAGGGAGACCATTTTACTATGCCATTGTACATAATAGGACTTGAGCATCCACAGATTTTTGTGTCCACAGGGGGTACAGGAACCAAATGCCAGCAGATACCAAGGACCCACTGTACTAGAGAAATTTAACCCCATTAATGTGTAAGGATGGGGTATATCAGAGGTTGTATACTTTGGATTGTTTTAGCCCAATGGCCTTTGTGGAGGGGGGGGTCACAGGCCCCTTTGGGATTCTGATTAAAGCTATGGAGCCCAGGGGGAAAAACATATTCAGAAACAATTCTCAAGCAACAGGAAGGAAATTGAAGAGCAAAGACAATGTTATGGGTTTTTTTTAAACGTTCATGGACCCCTTGAAACCCATCTGTGTACTCCCTAGACGTCCATGGATCACAGCTTTAGCCAAAATATACTTTGAGTTGGTTCAGCCAAAATATACATTATTGCCATTTCTGTTTCATTCACTTCCATGAGATCTCAATTGAACTTTCATTTCTCTCCACAAGTTACTTGGAAACATATTTTTCATCCATTTCATGGAACAGGGAAAGAGTTATTATAAATTTCTGTGAGTTTTTATTTAGGTAATGTGGAAGTTGAGGTATGGAGACTGCCTAATCAGGCTAAACTAATACATGAAGGCAAACTAAGCAATGTCTCAAAGTTTTCATTGTCTGATATGTATATAGCATGTAACAGCATAAAACAACCTACCAATCATTACCGTTACTTGTACATTATTAGCATTACTTATTATAATTCATATAGCAGTAACTTGTTATGTTGCATCCATGAAAAAGTTTTGCTGCTTTCTTAGAATTCATTTTCTTGCAATCAGAAGCACAAAATCTGGTTTTTGAAAAATATTGCGAGTAGTATAAAATAAGCTCTTAAGCTAAAAATAAAGAAAAATAGGCATCAACGTTCTTTTTCAATTGTTCTGTAAAGCCAGTGATACTTCAGTGTTGAGGAAATTACATAAAGAACATTTAAATAACATATATTAAGGGAACCCAAATTAAAATGGATCCTGAGGGGCCAACTGCCCTAGTCAATGGTGAAGTGAAAAGTTGTCATCTGTTGTTCTGGAGCAAGCTTTGATGCAGTGCTGAACAGAGCTCTTTTCAAGAGTTCTGGCTTTTTAACGTCTATGAATAAAGTCTGCTGAAGTGCAGGGAACACAAATTGGCAGGAGAGACTACCCAGCCAATACTGGATTATCAATGCTGCAATTGGAACAAATGTTCTAGGGCCCTCAGTATCTAAAGCCCCATGCTGACAATGCTGATGGTGGTGCTGCACATATAGAGACAGACAGAGATGATTCTTGCTTTCCTGACTATGGTATTCCCTGACACAAGAAGATAGATTGCCCCACCCCCATGCTCTCTTTCCACCTGCAGATGACAGCTCTTCTATTTACTCAGACCTTGAATGTCAGTTGTTTGACACAGTAAGTCTTTTAATTGTATTTTTATAATTCTAAGTGTGACACTGCGACTCTTTCACACTACACAATCATAGCACTATGATGCCACTCTAACAGCCATGGCTGCATCCTATGGAATCCTGGGGTTTGTAGTTTCATGAAGCACTAGAGGAACTCTCTTCTATATAGCCCCCTAAACTAGAAATCCCAGGATTCCATAGGATGCAGCCATGCCCGTTAGAGTGGCATCATTTTGCTATAACTGTGTGGTGTGAAAGGACTGTAGCTGGGCTCAAAGAAAGACCACCATTGAGCTCATCTGAGAGGGGAGCCAATCTTATGCCTGCCCCTTTCACTTGAGGAACAAAGCCAGACAAAGATCCATTTCCTTCATAGAGAGAAGGTACATCAAACATCTCCCCCTCTTTTTTTATGTGTGTGTAGCCGATGTGTTGCTATCAGGACCAATAAGGATTGTTAATATTAATGTGATGAATTGCATTACATGCAACAGTTTCAACTTCATCTTTAATAGGATGACACAGCAATGCTTGTCCAAACAGACTGACTTGAAGTACTCTATGGGATACAGCATGTCATAGGAGCACAATATGGGAAAGATTTGAATGGGCTACTTAAAATTATTTACAGTAGGTGGAAAAATTGGAAGGGCATGTGAAACAAACAATTAGTCCACATAATCAATATCTGGAGCTGTTACTCTTCTGAGGTTCAGGAATTTCAGTGGTGCTGAACGTTTGTAACCTAGATTGGAAAAGATACACATTTTTTCAATGAAAATGTCATTTTCATGTTTATATCATATTGTATATATTTTAATCATACTTGGACACTGTCATAGAATCCACAAGAATGAACATTGGCTTTAAAATGTTATAATTTAATAAATAATAAATATCCAAAATGTCATTATGGATCAACATCATTTTATTTGAACTCTGCAGTGCCTCCCTGTCATTTCCCACATAAACCTCTAGCTCTCAGTTCTAACTTTATAATTTCCCACTTCTTCATTATACTGGGTGGGAGGTTCCTTTCTGCTCTTTAGGTTTTATAGAGAAGACACACAATTTGAAGAAATTTTGCTATAGCCTGATAATCATAAAAAGTCTGGCCCTGCAAAAGGAGATTAAAAGGCCAGTCACTATCTGTAACATTGCATTTCTGATCACAGAAAGAACAAGAAAACGGAATTAAGTACAGCAAAAGAAATGTTTCTGATAATTCTTTGCTGTGAGGATACCTTTCTATAAATATCCTAAATAATGGTGATGAAATAAAAGGTGAATTTCCTAATGCAACCCTTTTCCAGTCTGTCTCCCTTCCACCTTTTTACAGTTTAACCAGAGCTTGAGTTGCCTCAATAAATCACCTAGAAGCAATAATATCCCATGGCCACCGCAGTAGTGTATAAAAGACTGTACATAAATGCATTATATAAAGAAGCTTGCTTCAACTGCTAGGGCCAGCCCGGTACATAATTTTTGTTTCCTACGGAGCTGCACCACATGATGTGCCTGCTCAGCCTGAGGCTCAACATTTGGCAACAAGAGCAAGGATTTTTTCAGTGGTGGCCTCCTACTTTTGGAATATTCTTCCTAAAGAATCTCACCTGACACCATCATTATATCTTCAGCACAAGGCTGAGAGTTGCCTATCTCTCCAGCATTTTAAGGATTCCCCTCTTAGTAGGCAGCAGAGACTGCTTCCCTGGCAGCCTGCCTCCTCTCCCAACTCCCAGTGCACAACAGCTATGGGGTTGCCACATGTAGCTCCATCTCCCAAACTACCAACTGGCTGGGGAGGGGGTCTGTGCTTCTTCCAGCTGTTCCTAAGCACTGAGGAAGAAGCCTCAGTGCTCAAAAGCAGCTGGAATGAGCCCAGACACATACACACACACACACCTCCTACAGCTGATCAGTGGGCTGAGGAACAGAGCTGCTCCTGGCAATCCTCTGGCTGTTGAACACTAGGGTGAAGGACTTGTGGAAGAAGATGCTAGACACCTCATTTCTCAAGGTCTGTAAAAGCTCTGAACCACCAGGTAGGCCTGCATATGTCACCAAAAGGATGCCAGCCAACATGGTGTGCATGGAATAGGTTCTAGGTTCTACCCCTGGCACCATAAATAAGGATGGAAATAGCCTCTGACTAAAAGCTTGCCGAGCTTCTGCCACTCAGTACAGACATGGACAGAACCAAAGATTGGACCTGCTATGAGGCAACTGGCAGTTTTCCTGTGTTCCTTGTTCTTTGTGAGTTCTAAATTTAAAATTAATTTTAAAACTTATTTCATGCTAAAATAGTTGAACCACTATACTTTTTATAGAAAAGTTGCACAATTTCTGGGGGAACAAACATGGGGACAAATTAGGGTTTGTAAATTAGATAAATAAATACAATGCAAAAATGTGAATGGTGCATGTATTTATAAATAAATACTTTTCAGAACTGCACTCAGGTCATTCAAGTCAAGCTTATAGCATTCTTCTTCATTGTCAGAAGCAACATATCTTTTACCATCTAAAGGAGCAAAAAGAGACAATAAATTATCTATCAAACAGTGAGATGTCTAATTCACATTGCTATTTTTGATACTAAGAAGTGCTCTTTGAGGCGGAGTTCACCTGTTCTCTTTTAAATATAGAAATCTCACTAACATGATTAAAATTCAGTGATGGCTGGTGGTTTCCATGTCAAGTGGGTGGTGAATCCACTCTACCATTGGGTCCAAACTTTAAGGGAGCTATCCAATGTACTGGATTTTATCCCCAAAATAGACTCAGCACCTTGGATAGCTCCTTTACATTTCATACTGTAACCCAGAGCAGATTCATACACATCTCTGACATGGATGCCACTAGCTGCCACAGGGAAAATCCCTATTAATCATTTCATGGTTTTATGTATTCTTCTTATAAATGCCACCTGACTTCCTGATAAAGACACAACCATGGATAAGGGGCTTTTGATTTTTCAATATAAAAGGAAATCAATTGGTTTTCCTTCTCTGAACTAATTCAGAATGTGAGAGAGAATCTGAAGGTATTCAGAAAAGAGTGGTCACTGCTTTGAAAGGCTTCAGTTTTGATTGTTCTGGTTCAGGGATTCATTGCAGATTGCCTTTAAACATTAGGGAATCTTCCATTATTGTAAATTATTTGGGCTTTTTAAACTGAAGCCTGTACACTTCTACAGAGCTACTGAAAACACACAAGAGCCTTAATACTGTACTGAAAGGCTGGCCTTTCCTTGTCTCAGTAGCCCTTGACCATCGAAGAGTGTCAGGAATTAAGTAAAACTCTAAGGATCAAAATATATGTCATGTCATATGAGTGCTCAAATCTGTTTCTTTAAAAAAAATCAGTCATAGAATGTGGGAAGCATGAGAACTAGGTTCAAGACAGCAACAATAACAGCTGAGGGGTGGTATTAATAAGAGCTGTAGCATAGAGGACAATCCACATGCCACTGTGCCAACCCTTCTCTCTCACACACCACAATTGCTATGTATACAGAAGAGAGACAGACAGGTTGTCTCCACTACCCACCAAAGCTGTAGCTATGTTGATTTGTTGCAACAGGAACAGGAACAGTTCTGTAACACCTTAGGGACTAATTAATACATTATTATGGCATAAACTTTCATACACTGTAATTCACTTCACCAGATGCATGGAGTGTCTTCCAGAATTTCAGGTATACATGGGTGGGAAAGGTATTTTGGACAGTGGAGTCAGAAACAAATTCAGTGCAATCACATATTTAATCCAAACTAACTTGGTAGCAGAACTGCCTCGTCTGGTGTGATGATGAGAAAACCACTACAGAATCAACATGGCTTGGACATCAAAATTGCTTTAACTTAGACCTCTCAAAGCTGCCTTTCAAGGAAGGGAAAATGGACTCCCTTCTTCAAAGAAATGGAGACATCTGCAGTTAGCCACATCTTTCTCACTGAACTGCATTGCTTCCACAGTAGTCTCCATTTAGTCTTCAATGCTTGAAAATACTATGTTGGCACAGGTAGTATGAATGCATATTTAGGAAATTTGGAAATGTGCCTTCAAATTTATCTTAATATCTGAAAATCTATTACCCTTCGCTAAAGCCACCACATCCTCCTATTAAAATTAGAAGGCTTTTCAGACTGTTTGCATATTATTAGTTGCAGAAGTAAACAATTCCAAATCAGTTCTTAGGTGGCTCAACCATAGTGTACTTATTTTTTGATTACAAATTAATAAGTATTCATTTAATATATGCCCACTGAAACCCAATTTATTCTTGCTTCTATAAAATCAATGATGAAACTACTAAAGGCTTCCAACTGACATGAATTATTCATTTTGTGGTGGTGATAAGCAATTTCCCTTTTAAGGATCAACACACATGGAAGAAAAATAATGAAAATTTTTCTTTGAGGTTAACTTTCTAACTGCTATTTGTGAAAATCCAGCTTTTCTAAAACTTTTGCACAAAAAAATTGTTTTCATGCCAGTCATATTGTAGAACTGATCCAGGACACAAATGCCTGCAACTCAAACTACTACAAGGTATAAAAATTTCCTATTCTGATAGTAAACACCTGAACTTTTGTACAACTGCTATTTTCTCATCAGTATTTTGCTATTAACATATTAGGATATTACAAGATTAATTTAAAAACATGGAAATTATGCATTTAATAGGTAGCTATTACATATTTATTTTTGAAAATGAGAGAGCAAACATAACTTACATCGTCCTTTCAGGTATAGCATTGACTGTGGGCCCCAATTTCTTGCTATGAGCTTACCCTGCAGAGAGAAAGTAATCATTGTTCACCCAGGAGGGGGAAACTCTGTTGCAAAGACATTTTAAGCTCTAATTTTTACCTTTGGAGCACGCAAAGTTCCAACCTCCAGGAAGAGCATCATGATGGTAAAAGCACAAACTAATGCAGTTCTAACTTTCTGCAAGAGAAACGGTGTGAATTTTTTTTCATTATTCCAATAAAACAGTGTAACAGATATTTCAGATTATGCCTCACACACACATACATAGTCCCTTACCATGCTAGCGGATCTTTTGTCACTTGCTTCTATCACCCAAGTGTTCTCAATGGATTGCTTTGGCACTCTCACTTTTAAATAGTGGAAGATGGTAAAATACGCAAATTCAGATGATAATAATTGTTTGGCTTGGGCTGTTCTGTCCTTCCCACCCCCACCCCCGCCACAGTGTTGTTTTCCAGGCAAGGATTTATGCCAATCTTCATATGTGGAAATTAGATATATAGTCATCTACTCTCCTCAGTGATCAAAGCAGCAAAATTAGTGTCAGAGACTCTTTGACAAAAGGGTAGGTAATGATAGTTGTACCCAGGAGACCTGGAAGCAATCTGTAGCCACAGGAGGGGAGAAAAACCCAAGAAGACAACAAAAGGTGACTAAATGTCAAGCATTTGTACTTGGTACTTCACACATCTTCCATTCATTTTTTTCTTCTGCAATAGGGAATGGCAGGCAGGGAGAAGGTTAAGCAAAAAGCTGCTTTTTTGTTGCTGTTGTTCTTGGGTGTGTTGTTATGGAACTGGTTTAGCAACCTGTTTAAGGATCTGAACCATTGCCAAGTCATTGGCTTAGAGATATACCTAAGTTTGTAGCACGATTCATATATTTCTTCTGTGACTGAGAGGTATCCTAAAGTACTTTAACTCCTAGACCCTTTGCTTCTTAGGGGCTTACCATACTCTTAAGTAAAGCAGCAGTGCAACAGGAAGGTTCCTTCTTTGGTGCTGCCTTACCACATGATGTCATCATTCTTCTGGTGTTCTACTGTTCCAGTCCCGTGGGAGACCAAGGTAAAAATGCAACTTTTTGCTAATGGGGTTTTCTGGTTAGCAAAAAGATGTGATTTTACATCAGTCTCCCATGAGACCAGAATGGAAGAACGGCAACATTATGCAATAAGGCAGCACAGAAGATGGCACCTTCCTGCTGCACTGCCACTTTTCTTCAGAGTGCGGTAAGCCCCTTTGGTGCTCAGGTGCTTTGTTACAGGAAAATGCCAAAAAAAAAAAAAATACTTTCTCAGCTCTGATCCATCATGTTGGCTGGGGATGGTGGGAGTTGCAATCCAACTCTTCTGGTGGCACCAAGTTTGGGAAGGCTACATTAGACTAGCATTTGGCATAGGTGTAAAAACTCTGTTCTCTTTCTTTGGTAGAAATCTAAGATTTCACAAAGTTCAGGTGGCCTAAAAAACTCCTTCAAAAAGTTAGTATATGCACCCAGAATAGCAATTGAAGGAAAGGACTGCTATTGTTACTGTGATAGTCTACATTCAGGCCTTAATGAGGTCCTATTTCATTGGCTGCTTTCTGCTTTCAAGTGCAAGTTAGGCTATTCTTCTTACCTTTAAACTCCTAGAGAACTTGGGTAGCGGAAAGTGACCTTTTCCCACATATGCCCATGTCATCCAAGACTTTCTTTGAATTAAGAGCTTTTAAAATATCAGCTTTTTTTTCTTGCCATCTTGCCTGATGGCAATGCCTTGCTTCCTTTATCTAGGAACACACCGAGGACAGATCTGTAAAGAGTTGCTAGAACTGATTTGTCAGCACAATTGGCTTGGAAGGCAGCTTGAAGATTAATGATTCCTTGCAAGGGTGCCTATAGTTGTTGTTAAGACAACACATGTCCAGGTCTTGAAGCAGAGGGGACATTTTGAAGTAAAACAGGAGCAACTGAACTGCCAGTGAAGACAAGACTTCATAAGGAAATCCCTAAAAAGCTGCTTCAAGTAGAGGATATCTACTAGAGATAATCTCAAGCATTGCCTGAGCTACAGCATTTCAGTTAACCACTCGGAACTGCTCACTAATCTTATTTTTAAAAACCAGCATGAAGCACAAGGAGTTCTATTCATTGTGAGCCCTATAGCTCCTGTACATAGAATCATATAATCATAGAGGTGGAAAAGACCACAAGGGCCATCTAGTCCAACACCTGCCATGCAGGAATAAACAATCAAAGCATTCCAGACAGATGGCCATCCAGCCTCTGTTTAAAAACCTGCAAAGAAGGAGACTCCACCACACTCCGAGGCAGTGTATTCCACTGCTGAACAGTTCTTACCATCAGGAAGTTCTTTCTAATGTTTAAGTGGAATCTCTTTTCCCGTAGTTTAAATTCATTACCCCATGTCCTAGTCTCTGGAGCAGCAGAAAACAAGCTTGTTCCATCCTCAGTATGACATCCCTTCAGATATTTGCTCAGATTTAAGTCCATACACAAACAGGACCTGCTGAAATTCCATTTTACACAACAGGAGTGTGTCCCTTATTTCATCTGGCATCCCTAGTTCCAACTTCATGCTATCAGCCATCTTCCTTACATTCAGAAACATGAAGCAAAGATAAATATGGCTACATAATGTACAGTATTAGGTAAAATCTTATGTTGTCTGTCTTTGCAATTGTGCCTGCTATTTGTTAAGACGCCTTCTAACCTCATCATATTTGGGAGGGGGGCAGTATTCACCATCACCTGCGTTAACTATACTTAACTAAGTAATGCTGGCCCGATCCCAAAGACCTGAAGGAAATATCATTCACTCATTCCAACTGCCAGCAGAATGGATCTCCTCCCCATGCAGCCGATGCCCAGTAATGTAGGGAGAGGGGAATTACAATCACGGCAATAGTGTCATGATCTCAACCAAGTGGTGATCATAAATATGGAACAGTTACCTAGATTAACTCATTCATAACTGTTCTGTATTTGCAATCTCTACTTAGTAGTCTTAGCTAAGTACATGATGTAGAATACTGGCCATGGTTAATAATGTCGTATATACCGTATATATTTATGTTGACATCTATTCTTTAGTGTTATTATATGCCTATAAACTATTATTTCCCTAAATCAGAGGTCTGAATTAATGAAAAATGGGTTTCCTTTTAATTATTTTTCTTCTTTATTACTCTGCCAGTGTAGCAACATTATTATGTTGCCTAATGAGCTCATATCAAAACAACCTTATAAAAGCCCTGGAGTTGTGAATCTAACTCCATCAGTTGTAATATTATGGATGTTATGATGAAAGCTTGGGGCTGATGCTATTTAACTAATCCTTTTTTTCTTTAGCAATAATTATGTACATTACTCCCAGTTGTTTGGTTTTGTTTTCGACCAAACAGCTTGTATTATTGTATGTGTTCAATTATAGTTTGAGAGCATTATTATCCAGCGCACAAAAATGAAAAGGTTTGTTACTGCTTGAATTGGTATAATACATTGAATCATTGTGAGAAAAATGTGTGAAACTTTACAACCAATCATCTCTCATGCACAGAGAGATTATTGAAAAGCATCTCTCAGAAAGGCATCTCTTTAATGGTTTTCCAAGTTATTTTACTAGAAAAGGAAATGTTACATACTCATGTGTGTGACTTCAAGTCACCTGTCAACTTATGGTCACCCCATGAATTTCATAGGGTTTTTCTTAAGCAAGGAATACTCAGAAGTCATTTTGCCAGTTTCTTCCTCTAAAATGTAGCCTACAACACCTGGTATTCGTTGGCAGTCTCCCATCCAAGTATTAGCTTAGCTTCATATTCTTACTTCTTAGAAAATCTGATTTAAATTTGATGTGAATCAAACTTACCATTTCCTGTTGGGATGGCCAAGCCTGAACTCTCACTAGAAGCAAAGATGACTAAACTGAGGCTATCATATTTCAGATAGATCATAAGACAATGTGACTCATTGAAAAAGACAATAATGCTTGGTAAAGTGGAAGGCGGTAGGAAAAAAGGTTCCACATTACAGACAGATCAATTCAGTCAAGAAAGCCACTGCCCTGAATTTGCAAATCCTAAGCAGGGAAAACTTGATGAGTGGTATTCGTGGAGGTCTCTGATTCATAGGGTCACCATAAGTTGATGTCGACTTGATGGCAAATAACAACAATTGGGGTGGCAAGACAATCATTTAAAACTTTGGATTATTAAATTATCAGAGGCACAAATTGTAACTTTCAAGAATGAATTTCAACTAGCAGGGTTGTGTGAGCTCATTCTTTGAAGGGATTTTATTTCATTCTCACACATGCTCATTCTTTGAAGGGATTTTAATTCTGATGAAAGAAACAATATAAATGGCAGCCTTCTTAACAACAGTATTCACCTTATATCTATTAAATTGTAAAATATTTTACACTTCAGCATCTTAAATAGTCTAGGGACTTTATCAGACACACAAAATAAGGCATCATAATGGTTATGTGGCATGAAAGGGCACACAGATCAGACGTCACCCTTTCGCAGTTAAAATCAGCCCCAAACCCATAGTTTTTAATTGATATCTTAAGCCATCAATTGATCCCCCATGCTGCTTTTGTTCCAGCATTGCCGGCGTGTAAAACCTTGAGCCATTTATCTCTCGTGACTGCAGTGAGAATGGCCAGTTTGGTGTGAACACTTCCAGGTGAGGTCGGGACATCCAGGTAAGTTTCACTCTTTTTATGACCCTCCCTGGGTTACTTGGGAGTTTTAAAGTGTGTGTGTGTGCTTTTAAAAACTTCTTATGCTTTATTTTTGTTTTTATTTTTAAATTTCCTGCGCAACAAAGTCTTTCAGGATTTCAAAAAAGGAAATGAACAGGGCTCCATTCACTTCCTCTTTATTGCTGGAGCTGCCTTTGCTGGGACAGGAAGGTAAGTGCAGGGAGGAACGTTCTTTAGCTAGCATAAAAATGGTATTTTATGCTGGCAAAAGAACGTTTTAAGGGACTAGTCTGATAAAGTCCTATATACTACAGGTTCGTAAGATGCAAATGCATTTGAATATAATTAATTTGTCATTTAATCAGTTAAAGTGCAGGTGATTAGTGAATCAAAATTCTCCAGTCAAGTGACCATTCTAGTTCTTGTAGAAACTTTACAGAAAATTTTACTATTTACATTTTACCACTTACATTTTCCTAGCCATATCTTCTGTGCATTATGGCAAAGTGCATCACATTCATGGAGTTTAGCAAATGATGATTACAAGAGTCTGGGAACAATTCAAGGCAAACAAAAATAGTTTAAAAAGCAGGGGAACGTATTTTGCCAGATATTACGCAGGTTGTTCTGAGAATTCACTTACCTATCCCAAGTATGTGTTAACCACTGTCAAATCAACCTTGACTTATGGCAACCCCATGAATGAGACATCTCTAAGAGACCCTATCCTCAACAGCACTGCACAGGTCTTGCAGACTCATGTCCATGGCTTCCTTGATCGAGTCCCAAATGCTTATGTTCAAAAGCGTACTATTCTCTCCTGCAAAGAGTTTTTGAATGCTTCCCATTAGATTCTGTCTTTTTAAATTTTGTAGCTGTTAATTAATGGGGATAGGGTTTCGTATCCCATACTTTTGTTTGTATCATAAAACCTATCTTCTCTGCCATAATGTATCTTGGAAAAGTTACTTTTTGGGATTATAACACCAGGAATCCCTCATTAGCAAGCATAGTTAATATTTTAGACTCTCTGTTGCATGTATGAGCAATACTTTAGGGCACACTTTACTCTTTCATTGACATTCACTTCTAATTGTTTAATTAGATTACCCCTAATCTATTTGATTATTCCAGATTACCATTGCTTTGGATTTTACACATAGCCTACAGGATACTACAGCATGTTGTATATTTAAAGAAAGGAAAACACGAAAGCATCAGTCCAAGGGAAATTTGCTATTAAAAGGGCTTTTACCCAGAGTATTCCTGGAAGTGACATGATTGCAGCATATTCTAACAAGTAGAATCACATTAGCTGTCTTTAATGCCTGACAGCTTTCAGATCTTGTGAACAGTAGAAAATTAGCACGATAGACCAGAGAAACTAACCCAGACTGCTGCTGCTCACGAGACATTTCTGGTTGTGAGCTTTTCCTTTGCTTTTCTTTGATTTCTTGAACGAACGTGTTCTAAATCAGTCTGATATTTCAGAACCTAATACATGGTTACCATTTAACAGATTGGTCTTCCCAGTATTACAGGTAATAAAAAGATTTTCTAATGGCTTTTTAAATGTTCAGCTATTAAATTAACAGACAGGAAATGATGCAAGCACCCTGGGAAGCAGATGTCTTTGTGCTGTAAACTGACATACCCATTACACCAAGACAGAAACAGCTGTGAAATGACTTCCATAAAGTGAGTGGAAATTGGCTTGATAAAGGACCTTTTAGGCTTATAACTTGCAAGTGATTTGCTTGCTTAAGATTTTCTTCTGCATAACAATGTAATGGAAAAGAGGAGACATCTTATTGGAAAGGAGTAAACATAAATGTAAATCAATAAATAAGCAGAATATAATGGAGTAGTACAAGGGTTTCCATCTTTATCTAGCAAGGCCCTTGTTAACTTGTATAACAGTGTATCCACACTGTAGAATTACTGCAGTTTGACACCACTTTTAACTGCCATGGCTCCATCCTACAGAATCCTGGGAGGCACCAGCACTCTTGGGCAGAGAAGACTAAAGACCTTGTAAAACTACAGATCCCAAGATTCCATAGGATGGTGCTATGGCAATTAAAGTAGTTTCAAACTGCTATAACTCTGCAGTGTAGATACATCCTAAAACTGCCAAAAATTGATACCAGAGGTTATTTGGTGCTGCAGGTAAGACTTTTGGCTGTAATCTTGTACACATTTGCTTGGGAGTCAGGTCTAACTGAACTTAGCAGGATTTAATTCTCAGCAGGTACACACAGTGCTGCAATGGCAAAGTAGTCTGTATGCTAACATACACACACAAATTCTGACTCAGTGCAACCAATATCCCACCAAAAGATATGCTGAGTTCTCCTACTTCTATGAATGATTCAAATTTTGCATAACTTTTTGGCCACTGTATATCCTTGCATAATTTGCTTTTTGTAAATTCTCTGCTTCTTTAAAAGCAAATTAATTAATGAAGTAAAAAATGCTTAAATTTCCATTTTTCCAATGTTAATAACAATGAAATAATTATCCCTTTCCAATTATCAATATTAGTGATATATTTTTAAACTTAAAATTCCAAGCTTTACTCTCACGGTATCGCTGCTGATTCAAAATCCATAGTTGGCCAATACTTTCATGAGGACCACTCAAAATGTCACAAAGTAACCACAAAGTTTTGGAGCTCTCTAGAAATCCCAGATCTCTCTCTCTAGCTTTTCTTCGCAAATGAAGATTCAGGAAGGACTCATCCTGAGCTTTCTGCAAGCACGCTAATGACTAAAAAGGCCAATCCGAGACAAACAAGTTCGGTTGCAGAAAGCAAAGCAGAAGGTCTCCTTGGGTGATGTTTCCGGGTTGTGATTCTTTCTGCATTGTCGTTTCTCTTCAAGATTTGTTAGGTGTGAGTTCTCAAATAAGGCTGCAGCATTGTGGATAGTGTGTCTCCATGCCTCCCAATGTGAGGCCAGGGCGGACCATTGTTGGTGATCAATTTGGCTGAGCCTGAGATGTTGTTTCAGAGAGTCCTTGTATCGCTTTTTTGGAGAGCCCCTCTTATGCTGACCCGTGACGAGTTCACCATAGAGTAGTATTTTTGGGAGGTGATGGTCCTCCATCCTAGAAACGTGCCCTGCCCAGTGCAGCTGTGTTCTCAATATCATGGCCTCAATGCTGGTGATCCCTGCTTGTTCAAGGACAGCAACATTCGTCACATAGTCAGTCCAGTGTATATTTAGGATTGTGCGTATACAGCGCTGATGAAAGCGTTCAAGAAGTCATAAGTGTTGGCGATAGATGACCCATGTTTCAGACCCGTAAATGAGAATAGACAGTACAATGGCTCTATTAGTTTGGATGCTAAGAAAAGCATTCATACAGTTTTGTTTAACTTCCAGGCTAATGAAGAATTCTGGTCAATTCACAGACTTACTCACTAGTTTCTAAGAATTTGGTTGATCCTAATAAAAGTATTATCAAACTGTGGATTTTGGAATTATTCCCTAGACTTTTATTTTTTTAAAAAAAATATTCATTTAAAAATAAACATTGCTTACTCTCTTAAAATACCTGAGCAGCATGGGTTCAAGAGACAAATGAAGAAAGATAGATGCTACTTTTGTAAGAAACGTCTTATTTTCTTTTATATGGACAAGTACAGATCAGGGAAGCAAGCATGTACGTACAGGCTGTATTAACTCCCAGAGCAATTCCAGTTGTCTGGAAGGTTGGTTCTCTCAGCCAGAAGTCTCTTAGTAACTTTTCAAAGTAAGCTCCAATGCATGTTTAGACTGTTCTTGTCTCTTTTGGCCTCTGTTTCCACAATGTACATATACTTACAACTCTCTCTCTCTGGCTTCTCTTCGCAAACAAAGATTCAGGAAGGACTCATCCCGCGCTTTCTGCAAGCGCGCTGATGACTAAAAAGGCCAATCTGAGATAGATACATCTGGTTGCAGAAAGCACAGCAGAAGGTTTCCTTGGGTGATGTTTCCGGGTTGTGATTTTTTCTGCGTTGTCGTTTCTCTTCAAGACTTATTCGGCATGAGTTCTCAAATAAGGTTGCAGCATTGTGGATAGTGCGTCTCCATGCCTCCCGATGTGAGGCCAGGGCGGACCATTGTTGGTGATCAATTTGGCCAAGCCTGAGGTGTTGTTTCAGGGAGTCCTTGTATCACTTTTTTGGAGCGCCCCTCTTACGCTGACCCGTGGCGAGTTCACCGTAGAATACTAATTTGGGGAGGCACTTGTCCTCCATCCTAGAAACGTGCCCTGCCCAGCGCAGCTGTGTTCTCAATAACATGGCCTCAATGCTGGTGATCCCTGCTTGCTCAAGGACAGCAACATTCGTCACATAGTCAGTCCAGTGTATATTTAGGATTGTGCGTAAACAGCGCTGATGGAAGCGTTCGAGGAGTCATAGGTGGTGGCGATAGGTGACCCATGTTTCAGATGCATAAAGGAGAATAGACAGTACAATGGCTCTATACACACTGATGTTTGTGTTTCGCCTCAGGTGTTTATTACTCCAGACACTTTTGTAAAGTCTTCCAAATGCGCTATGTGCCTTTGCTAATCTGTGATCAATCTCTTTGTCAATCTTGGCATCTGAGGAGATGATGCTTCCCAGGTAGGTGAACTGCTGAACGGACTTAAGCACAGAGTTGCCAACGGCAATGTGGGGATGGTGGTGTTTGTCCTGTGGTGCAGGCTGGTAGAGAACTTCCATTTTCTTCAGGTTGACTTCCAGCCCAAACAGCTCTGCAGCTGTTGCGAAGCAGGATGTTAGGCGCTGCAGAGCTGCTTCTGTGTGGTCTACAAGGGCAGCAGCATCAGCGAAGAGCAGCTCACAGACTAGATACTTACAACTATAAGATAGATATACCTCATAAATTACACTCCATTCCACAATCCTTTCCTTGGAAAACATTTTCTACCCTAAGGTAGTGGCAGCCCCCTCAGCCAACAACTGAAGCCCAGACACACCAGAAAAACCCATCAATATCAAAGCTTGGCCCATTGATCCATTTGTTAGCCCACAGTGTGGGCTTCTCTTAAAGGCAGAAGCTGGTCTATGAAAACTTTTTTTAAAAAAAAAAATCCCCACATTGCCCTGAAATTGTTATGCCAGGGGCACTATGGGAAAAATTTAAAATGTTGTGAAGCTTGCAGCCATCAGGTCCAATGGTAGTGATGATGGTCCCTGAGGCAACCTGTAAAACCAAGTGATGTGAATGGAGAGTGATGGTGTCATCAGGAGCACACGATGACACTTTGTTTAGGGGGCTGCCACACCTGGAGCTGACCCTGTTTATATCTTACATAACCTGCACCTTTGGGCAGGGACTTGGTGTTAAGCCATAGTAAAGCAAGTGGTCTGGTGAGGGAGGAATTTGTGTGGAGCTGTAGGTTTATAGAACAATAGCTGTGCTGAACAATAGGAGTGATTCTTTAAAAAAAAATTCTCATATGAAAGTACAGTGGCTCTTCCTACATATGGTTAAATAAAAGTTCTTTGTGCATGCACAAAAGCAAAATGCTGTCAGACAGGTGATGTACTAACTACTGTCTGCTTTTTTACTAAATCAACACCTTTGCTGGGAAGATTACTTTTCTCCTTGGTAAAATGAAATAAGCTCTGATATATTTGTTCGGGGTTTTTTTGTTTGTCAAGAAGGGTCTTTTTGCTAACAATGACTTTCAGAAATCTCATTAATCTCCATTAGATACTGAGGCATTAGAGAACACTCACATAATTAAAAGATCTTATTTTCTTTGGATAATTGGCAGTAATTATTCTACATCATTTGGTTAAAGAATAAAAGCTTAGAGGGTGGTTGTGGGGTGTGGTTTTTTTCGGCTGTGTATAATCTCTAGATGCATAATAGATAGATCAATGGAGTCTACTTTTGAAATGTGGAGACTGATCATGTAAATGTATATTACAAAACTGAACTGAACAAATGCCATTCATCTATGCAATATTCAGATCCTAGTGCTTAGTTAGTTCTAAGAGGAGTAAAGACAAGCCCAGGAGAGTGTACTATATCACACATCAGGATCAATTGACAGCACACCAGCAAACATGCTAATGAGTATACTTTTATTGTGTATTCCTGCAGGGCAGGGGGTTGGACTAGATGTCCCTTGTGGTCTCTTCCAACTCTATGATTCTATTATTCTAAGTACATAGAATCAACAATAAGGCAAGTCAAGGCACCTACAAAGACAACTGAAAAGTATGGATCATGTCACTAGCTAGTCAGTTAAATGGTTAAAAGGTCTGGGGAGCATGCCTTTCCTGATCTAGGCTCTGGTAATCACTTTCATGCTCTGTTTCACACTCCAAAGGCAAACGTTTACACATTATAGCCAAAATATCCTAAATTAGTATGTAAGCATGGAATTGTGTGCCTTACTCACTTGTGATATATATGAAAGTATGTTCCGGGTATGGTTTTTAGTCTTCTGGTGTGATGCCATGAAAAAACTTAAATATTATCTGAACATGTTTTCCCCTGTTAACAGCTTCTCCTTTTTACAGAATCTCTGCAGACACAACAGATGGGTTAGAAAGCTTAAACTTGGAAAAATTAATTTTTTGGACTACAGCTCCCTGAATCATGCTGGTTGGAGGATTCAGCAAGTTGTTGTCCATAAAAGTAACTTTTCCAAGGTCTGGTGAAAGCTCATCATATTGCCAGTGCAGGGTGATCCTATCACTAATAAAACATTAAAGGATTTAGAAACTGTGGAGATTTTCAGACGCAATTTTCTGGTCTATATATTCCAAAACAGCTCCGTTGCTGCCGTGCAGCAGGGGAGCAGGTTTGGACGACGACGTTCCTCTGCCGAACCCCTCCGTGTCACTTCCGTGACAGAATGGAGGAAGCCACGTCATATTCATAGAATCATAGAATTGCAGAGTTGGAAGAGACCACAAGGGTCATCCAGTCCAACCCCCTCCCATGCAGGAAATCACGATCAAAGCATCCCCAACAGATGGCCATCCAGCCTCTGTTTAAAGACCTCCAAGGAAGGAGACCGCACCACGCTCTGAGGGAGTGTGTTCCACTGCCAAACAGCTCTTACTGTCAAAAAGTTCCTCCTAATGTTGAGGTGGAATCTCTGTTCCTGGAGTTTGCATCCATTGCTCCGTGTTCCAATCTCTGGAGCAGCAGAAAACAAGCTTGCTCCATCCTCAACGTGACACCCCTTCAAATACTTAAACAGGGCTATCATATCGCCTCTTAACCGTCTTTTTTCCCAGCTAAACATACCCAGCTCCCTAAGTCTCTCCTCATAAGGCATCGTTTCCAGACCTTTCACCATTTTAGTCACCCTTCTCTGGACACGCTCCAATTTGTCAATATCCTTTTTTAATTGTGGTGCCCAGAACTGGACACAGTATTCTAGGTGAGGTCTGACCAAGGCAGAATAGAGCGGCACTATTACTTCCCTTGATCTGGACACTATACTTCTATTGATGCAGCCCAAAATTGCATTGGCCTTTTTAGCTGCCGCATCACACTGTTGACTCATGTTCAATTTGTGGTCTACTAGGACTCCTAGATCCCTTTTGCACGTAGTCTCATTCAGCCAGGTCTCCCCTATCCTATATCTATGCATTTCATTTTTTCGCCCTAAGCGCAGTACCTTACATTTCTCCGTATTGAATTTCACTTTGTTAGCTTTGTTGCCCGTGAGTGAAATATGACGCGGCTTCCTCCATTATGTCACGGAAGTGACACGGAGGGGTTCGGCAGAGGAACAGCATTGTCCAAAACTGCTCCCCTGCCGCGTGGCAGCCACGGAGCTGTTTTGGAATATATAGACCCAAAAATCGCTTCTGAAAATCTCACTAAGCCTAGTGAGTGATGAGTGAGCTGGTTACATTTAGCCTGTAGAAGAGAAGACTGAAAGAAGCTATAATAGCATCTTCAAATATCTGAAGTATGTACTAGCTTTGTGAAGTCTCAGGAAAGAATACTTTTTAATTTGATTCTTGCAGCTAGAATAGTATACACAAGGCATTGGAAAAAGGAAAGCATGCCAACAAAAGAGGAATGGTTTTACAAAGGAATCGAATTAATATATTTAGATAAACTTATGCAAGCAAAAAGAGAAAAAATATAGAAAAAATCAAAGAAGAATGGAAGGCAATAAAAGAATATTTGATAGAGAGATGGGGTAAATGGATCACAGGGGGATTACTTATTTAAAGGTCAATTTAAATTAAGATTATATCTGTTTTCCTAATCTACTTTTTAATAAAGATGTTGATTCAATCTTTCATATTATTTAGAAAGACAAAAAAAAAGAAACAGGTGTGTAACAGAACGTTAAACATAATTAGAAGTAGTGAATGAAAAGAATGAAAAAGATTGTTTGTATGAAGATGAGAAAGGATGAAGAAAATGTAATCTGTGAGAAAGTTGAAGATTGTATTTTAGTTTTATAATGTTTAAATGTATGATTGTAAAGGTGAGTTAAGGTTTTGTATGATGCCTTAAATGGCTCGAAATTGTATGATATGATATTAATGTTATGTTAATAAAAATGAATTAGTAAAAAAAATATCTGAAGGATGTACATCTAGCTCATACATATGCTGATTAGTGATGTGAAGGATCACTTCTTCTCATCGGCCTTGTTATCATCAGCTGATGTCCTTTTTGACTGTCATGGTCAAATGGGGTCCACATTCCCATTCCCACTTACATTCAGTAAAAAAGGCAGGATCTTTTCAACAGTGCCCCTGGTTCTTAAGATGCTCTCACCATAGAGGCCCATCTGGTGTCTACTTGAATCTCTTTTCAGTGCCAGACCTTTTTATTTTCTAAGTCCTTTTACATTTCTGTCATGCTGTGATTTTAGTTCTGTGATTTATGGTTTACCTCTTTGATTCATGTTTCAGTCGTTGTGAAATGGCTTGTTATGAAGTGATTTGTGTTTTTTTAAAACCTGTTATTCCTGTGTTTAAACCATATTGTATGTCATTGTGATTTTTATCACTTCAGTTGTTTTACTTTATCAGAGAACTACAGTCAGCCTTCTATATCCATGGATTCTGCACCCACAAATTTAAACATCCATGGTTTGAAAATATTCCACACAAAAAAAAATCCAAAAAGCAAAGCTTGATTTTGCCATTTTATATAAGGGGCAACCTTTTACTATGCCATTGTATATAATGGGACTTGAACACCCATGGATTTTGGTATCCATTTGTGTGTGTGTCCTGGAACCAAAGCCCAGTGAGTACCAAGGGCCCACAGTACTCATAATGTATAACTTGTGACCCTCTTGGCTGGCATTAACTATAATGGTGGGTGCGGTGGTAGTCTGGTGGCAGTGGTTAACTGGCTGCAAGTACTGTGATGACAGGGGGCAGGGGCAACAGCAAAAGCCATTTCTGCAAGAGAGAAAGCTATCCTCTCAGCTTCTCAGGTGCTTGGGAGCTGGAAGGACAGCATTGACAGAGAAAGCTTTTGCTGCTGTTCCCCCACTGCTACTGCACACAACTCCAGAATGCATCTTGTTTTAGCCCAGTATAAGGTACCAACAGGATTCCGTCCATAGTTTATTATAAACCAAAGAGAATTAAATAAATAGGTAAATAAACCTTATTTATATTTTAATTGTATCATCTGATTTGTGTTTTAATTTTTGTTGTTGTATGTCACTTAAAGATTTAAGTTAATACATGATAAAAATAATAATGAAATGTAATGCATAATAGTTCAATGGCTGGTTGTGCTGTTCAGTCCATATCTCAGTAGTTACCATGCCTTACACCCTGTCCCTATAATTTCATAATTGTCAGTGTTAAGACGCTCCATGAGGTCTAATAGACTGACGTGGACCAGGTCAGATGGAGGTCACCAGGACCTGAGGAAGATGTCATGGAAAACTACCAGCAGACACACCCAAGCTAGGATTAAGTGAGGCCCTTTAGGATTAACAGAACCATCTAGGTAGAATGTGCTAATCCCCTCTTGGATTCCCTTGGCAATGAGTCACACAACACAAACAAACAAGTAACCTGCACACCCCTCATTCCTAGGAAATGTTCCTTCATACCTTTCCTATCCTACAGTATGGAGGTTGTCATAAACCCATCAATTCCTATATCTCAACCATTAGCAGCAATCAGCAGAGACACAGTTTCTTTTGTTTAATGGTGGGAAACCCATCTACGCTTTGTCCTAAGCTTGAAACACCCCTTTGGGACACGAAATACAGTATAAATATTAGCCTCAAACAATAGCAAGGTGGGACAATGGGACCACACCCGGACACTCTGTTGGTGCACCTTTGGATCAGAACCTCTAGTGCCACCCTCAGATTTAGGTCTGAGTCCTTTCCTTCTCCCTCTTCAAGATGGGTAACTATAGTCCCTACCTCCCAAATCTACTCCCCTATCCAAACTTTCTTCCTTTAACTCTTTGTTAGCCTTGTGTGGTTCTTGAGAACATGAGCACATGAGTGAATGCATCCATGTTATTTTCCAATAAAAACTATTTTATTTCACTTTAACTGAGAGTCGCTGTAATTAGTAATAGTATATATAGGTGTAAAAATCCCAGAAGTTACCCAGCCTCTTGCAGCCTTTTGTTTGAGCAATAATAATTCCCCCAATTAATAACTTAGATTTTGGCATCACAAGTGGGCTCCCCACGGGCCCCCACCTATTCACTTAACACATTGGATGTACTTCCATACCTCAAGGGGACTATGGAAGTCAGACCTGTACCCATGTGTCATTCTGTTTCTCCCGCCTCCACCCATGCAATCCAATCCCGAGCTATACAAGGAAAATCTTTGGACCTCTGCTTTTTGCCTATATGGAGCCAGCATGGCACAGTGGTTTGAGTTTTGGGCTAAGATTCTAGAGACCAGGTTCAAATCCCTGCTCATGAAAACACACTGGGTGACCTTGGGGAAGTCACATACTCTCAGCCTCAGAAAACCCCATGATAGGTTCACCTTAGGGTCACCATAAGTCACAAATGACTTGAAGGCACACAACAACAAGCTTCATGTAGTGCGAAGTTGCACCATGCAATGGCTGCCTTTTGTGCACACAATTCCCTCAGCAGGCAAAAGATTGGCACAGTTGGAGAGGGAACAATTATGTTTTGGCACCACCACTGTTTCATTTCCTCTAAATAATGATGCAACATTTGTATCCAGAAAATTATACTTCCCTCTGCCCCAATTTTTCTTTCCAAGAAAGTGAATTTTAAAATCCATCCATATGCATACATATTAGGTTGCAGTGCCACCTAAAGGTTCATTGTTATGCAGCTATCAAACAACTCTCCCTGGAAGAAAATGTAAATTACGTACGTGTTTTATGATATTGTATATTACTCAAAGGGCAACAATATTTCACAGATAATAATGAAATCCCAGAGCTTAGAACATTAGGCAAATTGTTCTTGTAACTCATTATAGTGTTTAGAAAGTGATTTATTGTTATTACTCATCACAGGATTTTAAAATGTACTAGTGTTTGCGTTTCACTTTGGGAGGGATTCCTTGCCAT
Organism: Gambelia wislizenii; assembly: GCA_030847615.1. Taxonomy (NCBI): domain Eukaryota; kingdom Metazoa; phylum Chordata; class Lepidosauria; order Squamata; family Crotaphytidae; genus Gambelia; species Gambelia wislizenii. The sequence continues at coordinate 347,112,274 of JAUMIR010000001.1, forward strand.
TGTTTTAAAAAATACAACTGAGGATGGATAACAGGGAGGCGTAAAAGTTGTCCCTATAAAATAGTCATTTAAAAAAAACACTGAAAATGTTATTCGTAGCATAACTTCTTATGTTTCTTTTGAAACATGAACTAATGATGCTCTCATTCTCAAAAATGGGGGACAGGTAACTCCATTACTTGTAGCTCATGACTTCTGTACCTAAAAACTGTACCTAAATGTTCCTAAGTTATCTTGCCTTGAACTATCAACAAACTGTCTCAAGGAAAACTCAAGGGAAACTGCTGGCACCAAAGAAAGAGAGGAGGGAATTGTTTTTTGCAAACCGAAATTATTGTATGAGGTATTCTGTAGTCATGGCTCGGGTTTTTGACTCTTTGGAAGATATTCCAGTCAAGCCCACCAGTGTAATAAAACTCACTTTCCAATCCGTGGGTCTGCTGTTCCATGATTTCTGCAACATAAATGGTGCATTGGCTGGGAATGGAGCAGCAGGTGATGGAACAGGAGGTGGCATTTGCCTGCTCTAACTGCCATGACTGGGAAGGGGCCATGAGCACGCACACTCATTCTGGGCACCACCAACCATTTGTTGGAAGAACGGGAGTCTGTGCCATGGCTGCCTGAACAGCAACGTGCACAAGGAGAACCCAGTAAACGGACAAGGAAACTGAGCCCTACCTCCAAAGAAAACAGGCAAGTAAACAAGGGAAATATTGTGGCCCACTCCATAAGAGTGGAAGGGCTTGATCACCCCCCTAAAGGGCAACCCGAGTACCCAGATAAGACGCAGTGAGGGTGCACTGGTGAAACCGTTGTACCATTGAAGCATTGAGAAAGTGGTAATAGTGTAATATGGGGCAATTTGGGAAAAGTGGGAGGTAGGGACGAATGCCTACAAATTGAATATATGCAATGTGTAAGACGTGCATTAATAAAAGTCTGGTTGAAATATAAGAAAATACTCTGCCCAAAGACACCTTTATGGCTGTCAGTACATGAGGCCGTTTATAAAAGGGAAAATCTATATAATGACAGATGGTTGACTTATAAAGAGGTTTTGAGATGGGATGGAAATATAGTTAATAATAATAATAATAATAATAATAATAATAAATTTTTATTTTTAACCCACCCCTCTGCTCGGCAACCGGGGCGGCTTACAGCAAGATTAAAACAACATCAAGTTAAAACAGTCCTTCCCCATCCTACCCTCCCACCCCTTAAAACTAAATTAAACAAACAGAGAGTTAAAACAAAGATAAAATACAATCAATCAATAAATAAATTTATAAATTTATTTATAAATTTAAGTTAAGTAAATATTGAAACTTAACTTTGAAAGGAGGAGACTTATTTGGAGCAAAATTGTAGATATATAAATGAAAGTTAATAAGATAAAACCGCAACAGAATCAAAGATAGTAAAGTAGGGAAGAGGGGGAGAAGAGGTATGTAATTATAACACAAGACAAAAAGTAAAGAGGGAGTAAACTGTGATAAATGTTGTAAGTTAAGATGAAATCACAAGAAGAACTAAAAGAGAAGGGCATAAATTGCCACTGGTTTCTCCATAGACAAATAACAGAGAAGTTTAAGAAAGATACCAAGGTAGAAGAAATAGAATCTGAGACAATGGAATTTGATAAAATCTTACAAGGAGGAAGGGAGAAAACTGTGTCTAAAATCTATAAATTGCTATTAAAAATTAATTTAGAACAAGAAAGAATAAAAACCTATATGATAAAGTGGACCCAAGACTAAGGTTATGAAATTCAATTGGAACATTGGGAAAGAGTATGGAGTAAAAATTTAGCATTTACAAGAAGTTACAACTTAAAAGAAAATTATTATAAATCCCTGTACAGATGGTACTTGACGCCAGAAAGATTATCGAGAATATATAGAAACTCCTCAGAGATATTTTGGAAGTGTAAGAAGAACAGAGGTACTTATTATCATATGTGGTGGAGATGTGAGGAGGTAAAGAAGTATTGGAATAAGATTCATAAGATCATTACTAAAACGTTAGAAGTGGATTTTAGTTGTGAGCCAGAGATATATTTACTAAATATGCTTCATAATGTAACACAATGGAGCAAAAGGAATTTCTCAAGGATCCTTCTATATATGATAACAGCGGCGAGGATTAATCTTGCAAAAAATTGGAAAAGTCAACAAACTCTGACAATGGATGGTTGGTTCTTAAAGTTATACGAGATGTATGAGATGGATAAGTTGATGATGTTGTTGGAAGGGAGAAAAACTCATAAAAGCTATAAAGATTGGGAAATTGTAACTCCACTCTGGAAGGAAAAATGGGGAGATTGTGTAATAGTAAATATTGAGACTTAACTTTGAAAGGAGGAGACTTATTTGGAGCAAAATTGTAGATATAGAAATGAAAGTTAATAAGATAAAACCGCAACAGAATCAAAGATAGTAAAGTAGGGAAGAGGGGGAGAAGAGGTATATAATTATCTCTCTCTCTCTCTGGCTTTTCTTCACAAACGAAGATTCAGGAAGGACTCATCCCGCGCTTTCTGCAAGTGCGCTGATGACTAAAAAGGCCAATCCGAGATAAACAGGTCCGGTTGCAAAAAGCACAGCAGAAGGTCTCCTTGGGTGATGTTTTTGGGTTGTGATTCTTTCTGCGTTGTCGTTTCTCTTCAAGACTTGTTCGTCGTGAGTTCTCAAATAAGGCTGCAGCATTGTGGATAGTGCGTCTCCATGCCTCCCGATGTGAGGCCAGGGCGGACCACTGTTGGTGATCAATTTGGCCAAGCCTGAGATGTTGTTTCAGGGAGTCTTTGTATCGCTTTTTTGGAGCGCCCCTCTTACGCTGACCCGTGGCGAGTTCACCGTAGAGTAGTATTTTTGGGAGGCGATGGTCCTCCATCCTAGAAACATACCCTGCCCAGCGCAGCTGTGTTCTCAATATCATGGCCTCAATGCTGGTGATCCCTGCTTGCTCAAGGACAGCAACATTCGTCACATAGTCAGTCCAGTGTATATTTAGGATTGTGCGTAGACAGCGCTGATGAAAGCGCTCGAGGAGTCGTAGGTGGTGACGATAGGTGACCCATGTTTCAGATCCATAAAGGAGGATAGACAGTACGATGGCTCTATACACACTGATTTTTGTGCTTTGCCTAACACAAGACAAAAAGTAAAGAGGGAGTAAACTGTGATAAATGTTGTAAATGTCAAAGTTAAGGTTGATGTTTTGTGGAATGACATGGCGAAGAATGTATAGAACGGATGGAAATGTGTAAATGTGAAATATGTGATTTTATTTAATTTTAAAATGGACAATAAACATACAAAAAAAGAATATATACAATGTGTGTGTGAGTTTGTATGCGTGACTGCTGCGGTTCTTGATACTGGTGTCCATTTCCTCTTGGTTCAGGCAATAGGACCCCTTACCTACTGTCCATGCATTTTTTTCCCCTTGTGTCTCTTGTCTGTGTCCATTTTAGGAGGGAGGACATGGGTGGAGGGGGAAGCACAGAAGTTTGCAACCCCTTGAGCTTTATGTTAAAGAACTTCAAAGTGGGGTTCAATCCCTTTGTGAGATAGAATGGCCCCCCTTTGGTGTTCAGTGGCCCAGTGAGGGGCCTTTGAAGTTAGATAAAATTTGGTGTGTGTATTCTGTAAATGTTGGTGACCCAGAACATCCAAATCAGTTCCCCTACATTGACTCAGGAGATACAGTGGTCCTTGAATCCCCGCCCCCCCAGTGGTTGAAAAGTGCCAAGAGATCCCAAGCCAAAGTTCTGGTAATTAGAAAAGGAAAATTAGTCAACTAAGTTAAAGCCAGTGTTAGATTCCCTGGGGAGATGACCTGATAGGGCCAATGGCACCCCCCCCCGCCTTACATTACACTGGAAGTGCAGCACCAGCAGCCTTATCATGAAGAAAGGAGGGGCAAGATGGCGACAGACTAATAACTTCTGAACTGTCCTCCCATCACTATCTGGTATTATCACTTCATATACTTAAAAATGCCACCCAATGGCAAGAAAAGAATTCAGCCCAGCCCCAGCAACAACGCTAGAACCCAGGGATCTTTCAAAGCAGAAAAACAGATGAGAATTTACTGACTTTTCCCAGTGGCAGCAACAGCAGCTTCTTCACTTCCTAAGACACCACAGAAATCTGAACTAAATAAAATAGCTCCTCAAAATCTAAATGTAAACTATTCTCTGGGACAGGGAGAAAACAGAGATAAACTCCTGGAACTTGCTGGTAGTATATTTTACAATAATGCTACTCAGCCCTTCTATGAATTCTGCCAACTGTCTGTAGAAACATTGATTCTTATATTGCAAATATTAAATGACATTGCAAGCAAGATATAGAATGTCTAGCAAGCCTTTCAAAGGCAAAACTCATATGGCACATGGGAGGAAGCCAGCCCAACCCCATCATAACAACCAGATATAGTTAAACACTGCCAAGAGCTACAGAAAAATCAGCTCGTCTTAACAAATACATCACAATGCAAGTCAATTGTGAGACTCCTTTCTCAACTTTTAAACTCTCATAGCAGAACAAATGACTTATTAGACTGCCACTTTTACCCAGCTCAGGAGCAATTAAACGTATATTTTTGACCTTCAATCAGGCAAATATCCCCAACAGGCTGATGCAGAAAAGAAAATTCCTTTGGAATGGACACTATATCTGAACTATCAGAGTCTTTAAGGATGAGGAAGTTCAGGACCTCATCACAGGAAAAACAGCAACAACATCACAGAGACATAATAAAAGTCATGAGAATTTAAGCAGTAAGCCTGCCTACCACATCCAAAAGGGAGAATCTAAACATACCTTAAAGGGGGAAGCTTAGGCTATAAATCAAGAAATAATTAAACTAAGAGAAAAACTCATGCTGATGAAAGAAATCATCCCAAGACAATCTAACAGTAATCCAGCCCCTCTGAAATCACTCCCTGAGAAAAAAGATTTGCAGAAAGCTGTCAGTGCATTTTTCAGATTTTACAAATACAAATAGTAGTGATATAGGAAGTGACTCTGAAAGTAATGGTTCTCTATTATCACTGAAGGAAGGCCTGAAAACCCAAGTAGCTAACACTCTTGCAAAAACGTCCAGTACTACAGATGCATCCCCATCTAAAATTAAATTCCAGTAGCTATGCAAACTCAGCCCAAGGGAAAATCAGTCTTTACCACCACCTATCTTACTGGATAAGCAAAAAGATGCTCTCCTCACTAAAGAGAAAGGATCCATGCCTGCTTGTGATCCTCATTTTACTGCCCATGCTGCACTGGTTCTTCCAGCCTCCCTACCAGAACAGACAAAGCAGGAAGTACATGAATGTGATTCATTATTCCTCCACTCCCAGAGGAAAACACAGTTACAGTCATCCCAGTCATTTAAACAAGATAAGTTACCCATTCAGCCCCTGGCCTGCAGGGCAACTGCCTGACTTCAAACTGACCAGCACAAGGTTTCCCTAATGACCTGGAACAGTATGAATTAGAATACCCACTATACCTCATATACAGAGAAGCCTCAAGAGATTGTAGAGCTATGTGCTAACACTATGGCTTCACATATGCCAAATTGGCTAGACTGTCAACAGCAGCTGCTACTAACCCTATTCACCACTGAAGAGAGGTGATGCATTATACAACAAGCAGGAGCAGATAGCTTTGGCCAGAGCTCCCAAGAATCATGCTGATGCTCAAAGGAGGATGCGAGAGAGAGTGCCATCAGGGCAACCCCGCTGGAATCCTTATGAGCTGGAACAGATAAAGTGCCTCATCCAATATCAGACCCTACTATTAGAAGCCATAAGGGTCGGGATAAAGTAGCAAGCTAACATGACTAAAGTCTCAAAAGGGAGCCCCTGAAGCCCCTGGAGCCTACCTAGAGTGCCTCCTAGATGCCTATCACCAGTATACCCCCTCAACCCTGAATAACATGAGGATGGTTAACATGACTTTTGTAACACAGAGTTATGAAGGCTATGCAAGAAAGAAGACGAAGGAATTGTTGGAAGTAGCCCAGAAGGCATAGTGCATGTGAATAGAGACGAGGAAGAGAAGTGAAAGAAGGCCAGGGAAATGGTCAAGAAGCTGGAGTTGCTCACAGCAGCACTGGTGGAGCAGCGTGACAGAGAACGTGAAAGAAGACATGGAGATGTGGAGATGAAAGAAAAAGCCTGGAAGAGGCAGAGAAGGAATCAATGTGCCTGGTGTGGACAAGAAGGACATTGGCAGCGTGAATACAAATGATGAGATGGAAGCAGAAGAGAGAGACTGAAATGGAAGAGGGAGGAGACAACTGGCAGATGAAAACACAAGCAGAGGTATGTAAAGAGGCTCCTTTCATCAGAATGACAGAAGCAGAAGCAGACTGGGCACCCTAAATCCAGTGGAATTTACATTGTGCATATCATCTTCAGAGTTCCAGACAAGTGGAGAGGATGAATCAGACTATCAAAACTCATCTGGCTAAGCTGTGCAAGGAAACCAAGCAAAAGTGGACAGAAATACTGCCCTTGGCCCTGTTTAGGATTCATTGCACCCCACATAAGACTACTGGCTTATCCCCATTTGAATTGATGTATAGTAGGCCACCCCAGATTTTGGTTGAGGCCTTGGGGTTGAGGTGAAGGCCTTGGGGGCGAGGGGGGAGGGCCGGGAAGGCCTCCGCAGGGCCTTGCAAGGCCCCGCAAAGGCCTTGGGGGTGAGGGGGGAGGGCTGGGAAGGCCTCCACGGGGCCTTGCGAGGCCCCGCAAAGGCCTTGGGGTGGACCAAAGAGGCCTCCGTGGGGCCTTGCGAGGCCCCGCAAAGGCCTTGGGGGCGAGGGGGGAGGGCCGGGAACTGCCTGCACTTTTAAAAAAACACAGCTGCCTGCACTTTTAAAAAAGTTTCCTTAGGGATATAGTTGTGGGCAGAGTTGTATACAGTGAGCCTGCATGTCTACAATTACCATCACACCACCGACTGTAGGAAGTGCTTTTCCTCACTCTTTCTCAAGCTATACTTATCTCTTGCCTGCAAAAAGACAAAAAATGCCAAATTTACATGCACACACAGAAAATATTTTCAGACTATACATTATATATTTATTTCTCTTTCCCATGGAGTTGGGGTGTTCGATTCATGCCTCAAGACCTAGATGGGAGTAAGTAATTCACTGATCAAAGGAGCAGAGCTTGGGCAAGTTTTTGAACTACAACTCCCATACTTCTCTAGCCAGCATGGGGATTTTGGTAGTTGTTGTCAAAAAGTAGCTTTCCTGAGCTTTGCATAAGATACAGCTCTAGTTGTACTTGTACTTGATAAAACATATTCAGGGATAGCCATGTTGGCCATACAGCAAAATAATACAAAATACACAAAAGAATAACAGGTTTATTGGCCAACCAAAATGCACAAAACACCTCATGCAAGATTTTGATCGTCTGTTGACTTCTTCATCAGCAAAAAGATATTTTAAAACATGCAGGCAAAGGGGGGGGGGAGTGATGGCGTTGGAGTCACAGGCCGACATTTTGTATCAGATGCTGTTTCTGTTGTAGTTCAGTTGGTCCGGAGGGATCTCAATATAGACTGAAGCCACTCTCCTTCTTGGCCATGTAAGGCCTGAGACAAAGGACTGTAAATTCTATGTTCTCTGCCTAAGAAAGGGGCCTGTGGCTTCACAGAGACAACCTGGATTCTAAGAGAAGTTACTTTTACTGTTGCTAGTGAAGTTTAAATTTTACTGTCCTTTGTCTCAGTCCCCACATGGCTAAGAAGGGGAGTGGCCTTTTGGCTGTAATGAGATCTCTCCAGAACAACTGGACTACAACAGAAATATCTGATACAAAATGTAGGCCTGTGACTCTAAGAGCCTTACCGCATTAGTCTTCTCCCCCACTACAATTGCATTGTCTTTAAAAACACCATTCAAGTGGGATAGCTTTCCTTCCTACCGCACCTTCATAACCATTGTGGGATTAAAGCCCTATCGTACATAGTCAAACATGCACACCACAGTGTGAGCCCCACTGAGTTTCACAAGACCAAAGGAGAGCAGAGGATCCCAGCTTCACTACACTTGTTAAAGCATGGGACACACATTTGGTTATAGGGAGGGGGGCACCTCCTCATGAGTAACCCACCTTGCAATCTTCTGCTGTTGCATCTGGTGACTTGGAACAATAAGGCCAGAATGGGAAGCAACTGTCTCACTGCTTCCTGCTTCCTCGGTCCTGTACCTTTGACAGGCCTAGAAAAAGTGTCCTAGTCCAACAGTCAAACCACTATACCATGCTGACTGTCTAAGGGGAAAGAAGTACCGGGCTCTATTATATCTAACTGTCAGAATCTACAGGAATGCAAGACTCTGGCAGGACAACCTCCCAAGCAGAGAAGCAGTTTCCCTAATTGCTCAGTGGTGAAGCCACAGCTCTTTCATATATTTGCAGACTCTGTACTGACCACTGGGATTCCTCTGTCCAGCTGCTCTGCTGGTCCATGCCTGCTCTTGTTACTCAGTAGATTTTCAGACTACACTGTTATAGTGTTACTATTCCATTTTATTTCCTATGGCTGCCTTCTGTGGAATCCTGGGATTTGCAGTTTAGGGAGGGGCATTTACAACTCTCAGCCAGAGAGCTCTTAGGCTTCACTAAACTACAAACCCCAAATTCCACAGGAGGAAGCCAGAGCAGTTAAAGTGGAATAGTAACACTATAACAGTGAAGTCTGAAAATCTCCTCAGTCAGCAACTCAGTTCTGCTGGCCAGCTCCCTGTCTGGTCTCTGCAGGCCTCTTGTTCTGTACATGGCTCCAGCTGCTTGTCCTGATTCAAACTCTTTCACTGTTTAGGGTGGGTGGAAATGGATAGCTATGGAGATCCTTTCTTGTATGGACTGCTGTGGACTGGGCTGAACATTTGTATTTTAAGAGACATTTTATTGCATTGGATATAATGCATTCTTATAAACACTAGATACATTGGGAGGAACCAGCCTATTTTTTTTTTAATGTTAAAGACCTATTCCTATAAGCTGTGAATGTGAAGTTCCTTAAAATTTTATTACCGTATGCACTGAACCCAGCAATCTTTTGTATATGGGGCAAAGTCTGCACAAGTTCTTCTTAGCTGTTTGTGATGTTGTATGGCCCGAATCTCATATTGCTTTAACATGATTATGCTTTAATATAATTAACTGATTTTATATCCAAGCTTAGGCTAGGTTCATTTTAGTGGGCTGCCCTCTGGAGGAATTGGTTGCTAAACTGTGGTGTTTGTGACTCTTAAATAACCAGGAATGCTGAGGTAGGCAACTTGTGGCCTGCCAGATGATTATGGACTGCAACTCCCATCACCCCTAGGCAGCACAGCCAAGGGAGGAACATGATGGGAGTTATAGGTGAACATAGATTAAGAGAATCACAGAGTTGGAAGGGACCACAAAGGCCATCTAGTCCAACTCCCTGCTATCCAGGATTACGCAGCTAAAGTATTTCCAAGAGATGGCCATCCAGACTCTTTTTAAAGACCTCCAAAGAAGGAGAGTTCAACACCTACCAAGACAATCCATTTTTACTTTCAAACAGCTCTTACTGCCAGGAAGTTCTTCCTAACGTTTAAGTGGAACCTCTGTTCTTGCAATTTGAATCCACTGGTTCATCTCCTAGTTTCTGGATCAGCAGAAAACAAGCTTGCTCCATCTTCTACATGATATCCAAATCTTAAAAGATGGCTATCATATAATCTCTCAATCTTCTCCTGGTAAACATCCCTTGCTCCCTACGCTGCTATTCACAGGGCTCGGTTTCCAGAACATTTACCATCCTGTCTACTATTCTCTGGGGAAAATATCTTGAGAGCCACAAGTTACTCACCCCAGCAGTATTGTATATTTTGGGGTTAAACATAAGAACATGGATCCAAAGTATTCCATGTTTGTTTGTTTGTTTGTTGAACCTGAATTTATATCCATCCCACCCTTTCTCTCAAAATGGGATTCAAGGTGGCTTACAATAATTTTAAAAGATGCCATTAAAACATGAATTTACAAAAGTTAAAAAGGAATTAAATATCACCATTATTAAAAACATGCTTAAAAACAGTTAAAACACTTAAAACATATTTAAAACATAGTTTTAATAAAAGATTAAAATAGCATATCACTTACACACAAACACTACAGCTCCAGAATTAAAATTCAAGATTCAAAAGCCGGCCTAAATAAAAACATCTTCTCCCGCCAGCAAAAAGAGAGCAGGGAGGGGGCCCACTGGACCTCCCATGGAAGGGAGTTCCACAGTCTGGGAGCAGTCACAGAGAACGCTCTCTCCTGAGCCCTCACCAACCCTGTTGCCTGCAAAGAGAAAGCCCTCCCCTGCCAATCGTAACCCTCAGGCTGGCTTGTATAGGGAGATAAGGTCTTTCAGATAGTCTGGACGCAAGCTGTTCAGGGCTTTAAAGGTCTTAACCAGCACTCTGAATTCTGCCCAGAAACAGATGATGCAGCGGTTTCAACAGGGGAGTCACATGATCCCTGTTGCCTACCCCAGTCAACAGCCTGGCTGTAGCATTTTTGACCTGCTGAAGTTTCCAAACAGTTTCCAAAGGCAGCCCCATGGAGTCTGTTAGTCCAAATCGGATGTAATCAAAGCATGTGTCACAGTAGCCAGATCTGACTTCTTAAGGAAAAGGTGCAGCTGGAGCATGGGTTTTAACTGTGCTTAATAGACTCCTGGCCACAGCTGAAACCTGGGCATCCAGGCTTCTGAGTCCAGGAACACACTGAAGTTGCGAACCTGAGATTTCAGGGGGAGTGTAACCCCATCCAGCACAGGTTCAATCCCTATTCCCTGATCAGCCTCCTGACTGACCAGAAGCACCTCTGTCCTGCTTGGATTAAATTTCAATTTGTTCACCCTCATCCAGACCATAACTGATAGCAGACTTCATTTAGTACAGAAACAGCTTCCTTGAAATTGGATGGAAAGGAAGGATAGAGTTGTGTGTCATAAGCATATTGATGACACTGAACCACAAAACTCTGGATGACCTCTTCCAGCAGTTTCGTGTAGATGTTAAACAGCATGGGGGACAACATGGAATCCTGAGGGACCCTACAGGCCAAAGACCAGGGTGTCAAACAGGCATCCTCCAGCACCACCTTCTGAGTCCACCCCTCCAAGAAAGACCAGACAGTAAAAAAGTGCCCCCAAGCCCTATCCCAGAGAGGCAACTAAGAAGGATACCATGGTCAAGGGTATCGAAAGCTGCTGAGAGGTCCAGAAGAACCAAAACGGACATACTCCCCCTGTTCAGTCTCCTGCACAGGTCCTCCACCAAGGCAACCAAAGCTGTCTCTGTCCCATAGCCAGGCCTGAAGCCAGATTGAAATTGATCTAGATAATCCGTTTCATCCAGGAATGTCTGGATAAATACTTGTGTGGGGGGGACTTTTATTTACAGTTGATCCAGAACTTGAAATAATTAGTTATTTGGACTAGCACTCCCAGAAAGACCAGCATAGCCTGTAGCCTGTAGCTGGAGGATTCTGGCAGTGGTAAAAAAATAAATAAAGAAATTGCCCCCAAGTTGGTCCCACTTACAGCCTTCCTCTCCCATCTTTATTTCCACATTACTCAAGAAATCCCCCAGGCCCCAGAAGCAGCTTGTTGGAGGGGGGCAACATGCTTCAGCAACAAAGCCAACCAAATATGGTTCTTCAGACAGCTTGGATACTGAGGATGGCCCTTTGTGATCCAAATTTTGCGATTGTTTCAAATTCCAGAATGCATTCCACCAGTTACCCAAACTACAATTTTCTCTTGAACGATCACATGTCAACTAGTAAAGGCATTTGCAAACTCCATCTTCTGCTAAAATATGCTTTTTATATTTACATGCAAAGTGCTATGAGTTCACACAGATCGAGCTGACCCAGAGTACTTTGCTCTAAAATACTATCTCCTTATAGACTATTCACAAATGCCACCAACATTTTCAGTATAGTCACATCCCTACAGTCTGGCACTTTAAACTTCAGTAACTGTCAAATTACTCTGAGATGGTAAGTGGGGAACATTGTGGTAAATTTATGTAAATGCAAGCTATTTTCCTCAACAGACTTGACTTTTCTTTGTATGACATACCATCGCCACCTAACAGATAGACCACGTAGGCCAAACTAGGCCTTAAGCATGTCAGATTAAAAGAGCATAACAGGATATGATGCAGGGGTGGATGGGTTCTCCAGTGGGATGAGGTCCCTTTTCCTTCAGCAAATATACTTACCTCCACTTTGTGGGCTACCTCCCACCTCGCTGGTTGGTTGGAGGTAACTTTTTTATACTCTGAAAAGTTTTTAAAAAAATCTATTCTCCAGTTGCTATCAATACTATTGCTCTTAAAAGCTAGTAATAACATATTTTCTCATATACATCTAACACTGGGTAGATCTTCCTTTGCCAGCACATCACAGTGTCAATGTTTCTTAGTATGGGAATTGCATCTATACATAAAGTGATCCTATATTGATCAACAGAGCCCTGTTTTGCCCTTTTGTGCCCTTGGTGATCATGCAGTTAGGAAATTGAAAGGTGTTTAATGTGAAGTTGAAGGCTTTCATGGCCAGCAGCCATAGGTTTTCTTTGGTTTTTTTCTGGGCTGTGAGGGCGTGTTCTGGAAGAGTTTATTCCTGACGTTTCATCTGTATCTATGGCTGGCATCTTCAGAGAATGGTTGGGGCCCAACCATTTTCTGAAGATGCCAGCCACAGATGCAGGCAAAACGTCAGGAATAAACTCTTCCAGAACACGCCCTCACAGCCCAGAAAAAAACCTACAGAAAACCTATGAAAAGTATTTGCTTATCTGTCTTGTCCATCACCCAGCTCTTCCTCTCTGTACTGTGCAAACACATGCTGAAGCATGAGCAATATACATCACAGAGCAAGGGCAGGTTGTATGGAAGCACACTGTGACCTTACAGTTCCAGAAATACTCTGGTGTACTGCCTGCTTGCACATCAAGGGAACAGAAGCGAGAGGAAATGGGCTGTATAAAGTCCACAGTAATTACTACTACTATTACTATTATTATCATTACACTGTACTATAGTGATTAGAACAAGTGGGGGGTGTCTCGGCTGTACCCATGCCAGGAAGGACCATCTCTGTCAGATTCTGTATGCCCATTCTCAGTCATCTGTAAGAATTTCAAGCAGTAAATCCCAGACCATGATTGAATCTTGAGGTTTTCCATTCTTCCCCCGCTCCTCACAGAAGCACTGAATATTGTGGGGGCTGATTGCAACAAAATATCCATATAGTATTTCTTCTGTGTTCAGTTTGTCTCGTTTTAATTTCATTTCTTCTTGCTTTTTCAATACGAAATGGGATAAAGAAGGATGACTTTCTCTATCAATATTGCTCTAATTTATTTTATATTCATTAAATCTAGATTCTAGTATCTCAAAATACATCTTTTGTGAGTACATTTGTGGTGAAGTGCTTTATCATCTAAGTAACTGCAATCTCCAGAGCTAGGAGAGAGAGAGAGAGAGAGAGAGAGAGAAGCAGGGGAAATTTCCTTTTTCCGCAATACCATTAAAACTGACGATTGAAATGACATGCATATCAAATTATTCCTGGCTTCTACAGATGGAAGACCAAGTTTTCCAGATGCTCTAAACCCCCTCCCTATTTTCTGCAGCTGACAATTGTTATATGACCTTTGCCTTAATAGGCATATGGGACAATATTTCAGCCACCTGTGTAACTGCATCCCGTCAGAAAGGGAATGCATTACTATTGTTGTACATCAGAATCAAGGAAAAGGCTTTCTTACTGAACTAGTAAGCATGCAAACTGGCATGAGGATTTTTTTTAAAATTAACCCTTGGAGCATTATGTTAACATCCACTCTAACATGGCCCAATCATATGTATGTCTCAAAACTTGGCACTGTAATCATTAAGGCTGTATATTCTGGTGAAAGGAGAAACAAAGAGAAAGATCAACTACAAAGTAGTGCAGGAATCTCAGTATTAAGGGCGTGTATATTTTAAATCCAAATATGTTTCCACAAGGCAAATGAGAAAGTGTACATACCCACTTATCACATAAAACAATTATAACTGCAACCATGTCTTTAAAACATTAAAATATTTCATTAAAGCAAAGATATTGAATATGAGTCAAGTAGTAGGAGTGTAGAACTCCTGTCAAAAATGATTGATGGGTTTTTGATGACCTGTCAAGAATGATTGGTGCCTGTCAATGATTGACAACTGTCAAAATTATTGATGCACCTCCCTCGCCCTCAAGTACCAAGGTGGGACATCTAGAATGGGTCATGTGACCCCACCCAGAATATGCCCCACCATTCCTGACAAATAGGAACTGGTTTTGGACCCCTCAGACCCTTGGGGTCTGAATTGTCCAATTGGGGTAGATTTCCAATTTGTGCTCCAATTGGCTCCAGCAGGGGTCATGTAACCCTCTAGGAACTCATCCAACTACACTCAATCAATAGGATCTGTTTCCAGGTCTCTCAGAATCATATGGACCAAACCAGCCAATGGGAAGACAGCCTGCAGAGAGAGAGACTGTGGAGAGAAGCAGCCATTTTTGCATGTCCCGATATGTTCTACAGAGACAATTCATCAGAGGATTTTGTCTTTTCCACTCTCCAGAAAATTAAGTCCAGAAAGGGGTCACCTTGCCAAGATTTAATGGTCCTGTATACTCTTATACGCCCATCTTACCTTTCATTATTCCACCTACTAGAAAGGAATTTGCTGTATAAAGATTCTGAAAAGACATGCTCAACAGCCTGGAGTATGGATTATTGGTGACAAAAATGATAAAGCCCATGCTGTTTTCATAGGCTACTTTCAGCTTTGTTTAGTAATTCCCAGCCACGATCCATTTGCAGTTTGTCAGGTTTTATTCCATCTTGCCTGAAAAAAGTGGTTTAAGAATGTGATTGCGGCTTGCGCTATTGTAATACTGTACTTGTTTTCACATTGTGTTGGAATAATGCTGCATTGCTGCTTTGAGATGGCCCATGCATGCACCTTTTTAAAAAATTCTCCTCCTTCTGTGTTTCACAAGAATGTGGTTTCTGCCATTATCACAAGAAGATGCCACTTCAATTAAACAAACAAAAAACAGACAAATAAACAAAGAAATTAACAAATTAACAATTAAACAAAAAAAGTACTGAGAAAAGGCAATGGTTCGTTAAATGAGCATTGTGGAGGTCTTGTTCATGCTCTCCACTGAAAGTGGAATGATGTGTTATCGTTTGAAATGGGGAGGAGAAAAAGAGGGAGGAACACCGACTCGCACTGTAATATTGGTACTACAGCGGCCAATATTACACACTTTATCGCGCACTTCTCAGTACTGGGAAGATAGCGATATTGAGAGCTATTCACAGGGTTTTCATGTGAATGCAAAGGTATGCAAAAGTTATGGCTGGAGTGCACACCAACCACGGGATGACAACATTATGCAATAATGGGAAGCCATTACAGCTACTATCCTGATGTAATTCTGCAATTTTGGCCTCATGTGATAGTCCCATGACGTTTTGCTGCCTGAGGGGGATATACCAAACCTTCTTCTGCCCTGCAAGTCAAGGTGCATGGGAGCTAAATTAGTTTAGCACCTGAGGTAGAAAAAAAATCCTACAAGAGTTTCTTTTATGCTCTGGAAGTGAAAAAATACAATAATAAATTAAATAACTAACATTTTGGACTTTATCAGACCACGTTCCTCAAACATTCTTTTGCCAGCATATTTTGTGGTGATTTTATGCTGGCAAATAACCCTCCCCCACTAGACCTTACCTTACTCGCATGAAAAGGCAGCCCCAACACTAGTGGAGCAGGACCAGAGCTCCGTTCACTTCCTGATTCCAAATCTCACCAATTCTCATGAGAAGACACTAGTGCAGCAAATTCAAAAAATAAAGAAAAAGAAATACACAAATGGTACGCACAAGCACAAAAACACACTTTAAAAATCACAAGTAAACCGGGGAGGTTCATAAAAAGAGTGTCCCCTACCTGGCTATCCCAATCTCACCAGGAAGTGTTCTGCCAATTGACACTGTATTCACTGAGCACAATGGTGTGAGGATTCAAACGGCAGCAATGCCAGCAAAAAAGTACCACAGGAGATCAATTGACAGCTTGGATTGTCAATAAAAAGGAATGGCTTTTGTACAGGACATTATCATGAAGGGATAATATCATTTGATATGTGACCCTTTCATGTTAATTACGCATCATTATGACACCATATTTGCCTGGTCTGATAAAGTCCTTTCTGGCCTCTAATGAGTGTCTGCCTCACCCTGCTTATGGCAGTACATGTGCTATTTCTACAACTTCTTCTTGTACAAGCAAACTATGACCATTTCCTATTTAAGCCATGTTACTGTACATCCACAGTAGGAATGTACAGTAGTTAGGGTGGGGGGGAATGACAGCATTGCCCCAAAATAAGAATTCTCCCCCCACATAAGATATTTTCCTTCAGTCCCCAAATTTCTAGTGCTGCAGAGAGTGAGGCACTGAAAATCATTCACACCTAGTACTCTTCTATTAGCTATGTTTGCATTTCCTTGGTAATTTTGCCTGCCCCTTTATTTTGGATGCCTAAAATCTATTTCTAGATGCTCAACTGAAATTTTGCTTTACTGTAGTGCTACAAAATGAAGGAAAATTCATTGGGTAAGCCAATTTTTTTTAATTGGGGTGGCAATGCCCTCTTTTTGCTCCCCCATAGCTACACTCCTGGTCCCTAGACATGCATGCACACCAACATGCAAATACACATGTAATTTATCAATATGATCTTGGTCCAAAGATTAGGTGCACCATGGGGAGAATGGACTTTTTATTTATATCAAGGGGCATTTTAGCCATTAAACACAAACACAGATTAAGAACACACACACACACACACACACACACACACACACACACACACACTATTTTTAAAAGAAAATATATGACTTAGACTAAATAAATTATTTTGATACACAATGGAGAATTTGGTTAGCTTAATCAAACAGAACTTGCACTGACAGCAGGGTAGTAACCTGGGGCTCACAAAGTTGGAGATGAAGTTATGGTGGCTTACTAAGTAAACGGACACCATTAGTATTCAGTAGGTGGTACTGGAGGCATGAAGATAGGAGGAAACTCAAAATGTACTGACATGGGATGAAGAGGCATAAGGAGCCAAGCAAAGAGATGATTGTGGGGGAAGGAAAGTGAGAGAAAGAGTAAAGTGTTCCTGTTCTAGAGGAGAAGAGAACTAAAAGGTCCCAGGTTCAAGTTTGAGGATTATTCTCCTCTGATTTTGTGAAGAGACTGGAGCTAGCAATGCCTTCCCTATCACTTTTGCCCATTCTTCCTGGGTTAAAAAAAATATACGAAGAGGACTTTAAAAATGCTGAGTAGGGCCCTGGGAATGCCACCAATGGCAGCAAAATGGTTACTGACAGCCCCTGGAGGCTTTGGGAAGTGCTGTTGGCCATTTGGTGGTGAAATTTGCCCTATTGTTCAGGGCAAGTGGCAAACCTTGGGGCCATTAGGGCCCAACCCCTGGCAGTTGCCACATCTACCTTAATTGGGTGAAGAGTGCTGATGAGTTTATCAGTGGGGGTGGCATTTTTCCTATCTTGAATTGGTTGAGTTGAAATTGACCTTGGGTGACATAATTAGGATAGTGACCAAGCTATCAGAGGAACATTTGGAAGTTCTGTAGAACCCATTCTTCACAAACCAGGAAGTTGCTTCTGATGAATTTATTTTGGTTAGAAGCCAGGGAGTGTGATAGGGCTGGCTAATCCTTAACCCTTGCTTAGGCAGCCTTCTAGGAAATATTGAGATTCTAGAATAAAGGTGTGTGAGCATCCCACTTGCCCAGATTAGACAACAGTTCATTTCATTCATTGTGAAGTGGAACTTGCACTTATCCTGTTTCTGCCATCATTCTAATCTCACCACTATATGCAACTTCTGTCCATATGTGATTGCATTCTAAGCTGGATCTGTTCATTCCACTTTCCCTGCCATAGTTTCCCACCAATATACAACACTCAGTGTAACTTTGGCAGCTTCTTTAGCACAACAGTACCCTCTGGTGTCACTGAATGAGAAGGCATCAGAGAAAGAATCCCATTGTCAAACAGGTATGTCACAAGCAGAGTTGAGATTTGTTTTTGTCCAATCTTTTGCTGCTGTTGCTTCTTCTAATTTCAGTAGCAGCATATCACAATAGCAAAGGGTAGGTGTGGTTTCCTTATCATCATATAAATTCTTAAATTTCATGTCATCTCTTTCATAGCTTTGCTTTTTTTTTAATGTGTAGTTCAGAGTTCTAATTTCTTGGTTTGTGCCTTTATATTTCTTGATTTGTGCCACTGTTGAATATTCAAGGCAGCTAAAATTAGTCATCCTTTGAAGAGGAGAAATGCAGATTTAATTATTCTAGTTTTACAAAGCAGGAGATTGGGAAAGGCACCAGTGACATATAGTACGTGGAGTATTCCAGCAGTGCAGCAATCAGCTTGGGCAGCTGCCTTTTCTACAGGACCTATATCGGAACATCCTGAAATATTTTAATTTATTTCCTATATGCCCTTGCATTCTACACACTGGTTTGGACCCTAAATTAAATTGATTTACAAGAGTTAATGGAAAGAACATTTATTAGCATGCCCTACTACTACCTCCCTATGATAGCTCATAATTGGAAATATTGGACACTTTGGGGGGTCATGTTGGCTGGGGTGAACCAAAAAGGTCAGGTGGGGGTCACAATGATGTGGAATGTGTCTTAAAAATATTTTGGCAAACAAGCCCATATTAGGATTGCATAGAAGCCCCATAGTAAACATAGTTGTTAAGGAGATATGTGCTAATCCTTTCTTGGGCACCCCAGTCATTCAACCAAACAATTAAGTGACCATTACCTGAGGAAATCTCACCTCAGACTCCCTCCTGTCCAGCATTGTGAGGTTGTCATAAACCAATCAATTTGTATCTCCCAGCCATTAATGCAATCAGTTGAGTTTCAGTTTCTTTTGTCTACCCAGTGAGAAAACCATCCAGGCTTTGTCCTTACTAGAGTACCCCTTCAGGATAGGAAACAGGGTATAAATATTAGCCCCCCAACATAGAAAGGTGTGCCTTGGTGGATGAACCCGGCCACCTTCTTTCTCAGTGAGCCCCTGGATCAGAAGCTCCTGTACCACCCTCAGACTCCTGACTGAGTACTTTGCACCTGAAACTCTGCTCTTCAAGACTGGTAACTATTGCCCTATTATCCCTGAATCTTTCCCTCTGTCCAACCTTTCTGCCTTACTCCTCTATAGCTTTATGTAGCTCTTATGGGCATGTGTTGTGTGTGTGAATGCAATTTGTGTCATTTCCAATAAAAATATTTTATTTCACTTTAAACTGGAGTTGTCTGCAGTTAGTACTGGTATACATACTGTACTGGTATACATTAGTACTGGTACTGGTATACATAGGTGAAAAGATCCCTGCAGCTACCCTCTTCTCACAGGCATCTGTTTGAGCTACTAATCCCCCCAGCTAATAGAGAGTTTGATATCATGGGTAGGTCTCTAAAGCAACTCACCACCTCTTAGGGTAACACATTTTCTTTCCTCTTCCTCATTACCTTCATGGAAATGCCTGTAGATCAGTCATAAAGCATTTATTTTGCATGTAGAAGGTCCTAGAATCAATATCTAGCTACAATCCAGTATCATTGAGTAACATAGTTCCACATGCATAACTACACTACAGCTTGCAGTTACCAACCTTGGACCTATATCTTCAGATAGGGCAAAAAGAGTCATTGCAGAAGCAGCAGCACCCAGCCATTCTGTGCCTGGTGAGGGGGAGTCAGAGAAGCATCTGGCTATGTACCCTTACCAGACACAAAATGATTACATCCTTCACTGAAGTTTGCTGGGGTCCTCTGGAGGTCTCAGCGGAGGAGGCAATCAGTTTGCATGTGGTTACGGGGATTTAGTGCTCTCCACCAGACACAGAATGGTTGAGGGAGGCTGCAATGATTCTACACTAGGTCTGGGGGGAGGGCTTTGATTCTTGCAGAAGGAGGAAGAGAATAACAACATTCACACTGACCAAAAAGAGACATATGCAGGTGTAAGGATGACCTGTGCCTCTGTATGCCCCTAACAGGATGCCAGTCATTGTCTTCTTCAGATAGGGCAAAAATAATTCCTTTTCTGAAATCCTTGAAAACCACTGCCAGTGTGTGTGGACAATAGTTGATTTGACACACCAGTCCTGACTCTGCAGAGGAAGATACCTATGTTCTTCCAGAGCCAAATGTGACTTCTGAAAAACCTCTGCAGATGGTCAGAGCATCCTCCAAAATTATGCAGGATGAGACATGGGAGTCTGCAGCAAAGATAAGAGAAAACTTTCTACCCATGAACTTCCTTATATTTACTGATCTTAGGATCCAAGCCCAGTTATGGTCCATTCTTCTCTTCTCCTCCCAGTTCCCCCATCCCATTTCACACTGTCCAGGAAGAACTCCCAAAAGGCTTTTAAGAGGGCCCACATGACTACAGCGGGAAATAGCAGGTGGAAGCCTTTCCACTGATTTAAGTTCACTTATCCTAGTCATTTTTATAGTACTGCATTCCCCAAAGTGGCACTGAAACAATTGATCATGATGCCTGGGATCCTGTTGGTGACTTACTTTGGCCTGAGGGTCTGCTTTTGATCTGGGCATAGTAACAGTGGGTGGTGGGGTCTGTAAAGGGCTAGACCTGGGTTCACTCTCCCAGACCCCCAGATTAGCTCTCTTGTAGAGGTAATCCTGGGTAGCTTCACTCCAGGATGCTTCCTACAGATCCCAAAACAAACAGTAGCCACCCCCCCCCCACTGAGTTAAACTGGGGGGTTCCTTCCCCTTGGGATCCCCCCCTTTTCATGCACAATGCAGTGGGAAATTGTGCATAGTCTCTGATAACCAGTGGCACTCCTTGCCACTATAGAATCAACTAACTCCCTCCTCTTAACTCCAGAGAAGACTCAAAGTAGCATAGTCAAGAGATAAGGCACATGGTAAGCATCAGTTATAGGAAGATTTACTTTATTCAAGTGAAATTAGTCATGCAATCTCACATGAGGTAGGCTTCTCCCATACCTCAGGCAGACTTAAAGTTATAGCAATCACAGAGTATTAAGATCAAAGCATTACCGTACATTACTCAAGTTACATTCAGTTACTAATTTAACTACATCCAACCAAAGTAAAGAAATTAAAAAGAATTCCCTAACGCAACTAAAAATGCCCTAATTTCTACTAAATACTTGCATTTTGTCGCCTTAAGATGTTATCCAGGCAGCTGGGAGCCAAGTCAGAGGTGGAATGGCTTTTTGCTTCACCAGCCATATCAGTCTTTGTTCAAAACCACATGGCCAGTCATGTTCTCTCAAATCTCTCTCTCAATGGCTGCACACAAAAGCAGTTAAATCTTCATCAGAGTTCCTGGATTTAGAGCTGTGATTGGTCAGTCCAGGTCAGGTGGTGTCATGTCCTTGATGTCATCTCATTAGCTCTTGTGGAGGTGGTGTTTTAGACCCTCCCTTCCAATAACCCTTTTCTTACCTGACACTATGCTGGCAAGACCATCTGTTTACATACAAAGGGAGTTATAGCTCTCTGGCAGAATGATGGGAATTGCAATCAACCTTTGAGGCAGCATGATGGGGCTCCATCATGACAGGGTCTATAAAATCTGTCTACGCCAGGACATAAAACTGCACTGCCAGCTCCTCCTGAGCAGCTTGGGAACTGGCTTGCAGATTTATTTCCTGATAGAGACAGACACTGCTTCTTTCCTCCACCATTGCATCACCTGAAGCCACTTTCCCTCTGTTGGAGTGCCACTGTCTCCACTCCCCTACTCCCATAGTGATGTAGTCACACCAGGCAAAAGGCCCTTGGTCAATATATCTGTATTATCTGAAATGTTGTCACCCAATAATTGACAAAGAATCAGGCCTGTTGAAATTAAACTTGTTAAATCACTTGAGAAATGTCTAACAACTTTGAATCAGTTTACGGTAGCTCCTACATGAGGCCTGTAACAAGAGAGAACCCATATTCATCCAGCTTTTTCAAGGCCTAAAGCAGGATGTGAGAAAGGCCAAACATTGCAGATGAAATGCAAGTGTGCTGAAATTTTCATATGTATGAGTAAAATTACAGTCCTGGGTACCTTTCCCCAGGAGCAAATCCTACTCTGTTTCATGAAACTTATTCACAGGGGCACATAGGATCACAGCCTAAGATTCTAAAGTGATCCTTGGGCTCAGACTGGGAGAAAGATCACACAATGCAGTGAACAAGACTCTTTCTATGAATGCAATCATGCTAAATAATTAGAACCAGAGAGAAGGAAGACACCACAAGGACCATCCAGTCCCACCCCTTGCCATACAGTAATACACAATCAAAGCACTTCTGACAGATGGCCATCTAGCCTCTGTTTAAAAACCTCCAAAGGAGACTCCACCATGCTCCGAGGCAGTGTACTCCACTGTCAAACAGCTCTTACCATCAGTAAGTTCTTCCTAATATTTAGGTGGGATCTCTTTTCCTGTTGTTTGACTCCATTGCTTTGTATCCTAGTCTCTGGAGCAGCAGAAAACCAGCTTGCTCCTTCTTCAATATGACATCCCCTCAAATATTTAAACATAGTTATCATTTCACCTCTCAACCTTCTCTTCTCCAGGCTAAACATATGCAACTTCCTAACCCACTCCTCATAGAGCATGGTTTATAGACCTTTTACCGTTTTAGTTGCCCTCCCCTGGACACATTCCAGTTTGTCAATACCCTTCTTGAATTGTGGTATCCAGAACTGGACACAGTATTCCAGGTGAGGTCTGACCAAAGAAGAATAGAGAAGTACTATTACTTCCATTGATCTAGACACTGTACTCCTATTAATGCAGCCTAGAATCACATTGGCTTTTTTTTTTTAGTTGCTGCATCACACTGCTGATTCATATTCAGCTTGTAGTCTACTAAGACTCCCAGATCCCTTTCACATGTACTGTTATCAAGCCAGGTGTCACCCATCCTATATCTGTACATTTCATTTTTACTGCCCAAATGTAGTACCTTACATTCCTCTCTGTTGAAATTATTTTTTCCTAGTTTTGGCCCAGCTTTCTAATCTGTTAAGGTAATTGTGAATTCTGTACCTGTCCTCTGGGTTATTAACTGGGCCTCCTAATTTGGTGTCATCTGCAAATTTGATAAGCATGCTCTCTATTCCATCATCCAAATTATAAATCCACCTAACAGTAGCATTATCTAGCCTACATTTTACTAGCTTGTTTGCAAGAATATAATGGGGGACTTTGTCAAAAGCCTTACTGAAATCAATATATGCTACATCCACAGCATTCCCTTCATGTACCAAGTTTGTAACTCTATCAAAAAAGATATATAAGATTAGTCTGGCATAACTTGTTTTTGAGAAATCCATGTTGACTTTTAGTAATCACTGTGTTCTTTTCTAAGTACTTACAGACTGCCTGTTTAATGATGTGATCTAGAATCTTTCCTAGTATTGATGTCAGAGTATTGTTGTCAGGTGAACTGGGCAGTAATTATTTGAGTCCTATTTTTTTCCCCTTTTTGAAGATGGGGACATTTGTCCTTCTCCAGTCTGCTGGGACTTCTTTTCTCCAGGAATTCTCAAAGATTATTGCCAGTGGTTCGGAGATTACTTCTGCCAGTTCTTTTAATGCCCTTGGATGTATAGCTGTTCCTCCGTATCCACGGATTTGGCATCCATGGATTTAAGTATTCATGGTTTGACAATATTTTTAAAAAAATAATAATCCAAAAAAGCAAACCTTGATTTTGATATTAATGGGACTTGAGTGTTCATGGATTTTGGTATCCAGGGGGGGCCCTAGAACCAAACCCCAGCGAATATGAAGGGACAACTGTAGTTTATCTGGTCTTTGGAGACTTGAATTCATTTAGAGCAGCCAGGTATTCCTGCACTACCTCTTTATCTATTCTGTGCTGCATTTTCCCTGCTGTCTTATTCATTCCATTTCCCCCAGCTTGAGCACTGTTCTCCTTTTGGGAGAATACTGAGGCAAAGGCTACTGCTCCCACCTAAGGATCCTGCCACTTCTACCCCATTAACTAGGTCATCACTGCTCATTAGGGTCAGATCTAAAATAGCTAATCCCCTTGTTGCCTCTTCCACCTTCTGGACAATGAAATTCTCTGTAAGGCAAGTGAGGAATTTGTTAGACCTTATATTCTTGGTAGAGTTTGACTTTCCACAATATCAGGATAGTTGAAATCTCTCATTACTACTACATCTCTCCTTTCTGAAAGTTTGGTCATCTGTTCCAGGAAGGCATCACCCAAGGCCTAAGTCCAGATTGTACTGAATTAGCAGAGTTGTTAATTCGCAAGCTGCATATACTTTCAAATGCACAAGTTATAGAATACATGTATTGCATGTTGCTACTTTGTATTTCACATTATATGCCAACATCTGTAATGGTATCCCAATGAAACAGGCCACAAAGGTATAATCCAAATAGCAGATGTAGCATCAATACTCCACTTAGCACTCTTAACTATTGGAATCTCAGGATTCTTAAAATGGAAGAATGAGCAGGCTGCTAACACAGAAATTTCTAACACAAAAACACCCTACTTATTACTCTTACTGCTAACACAGAGACACCCTACTTATTACTCTAAGCAGACACCCTAATCTCCTTAATATTCAGGTTTCAAGGGCTTAAATTTTGCAAAATATATATCAAATAAGTGCCCAGCTTGTGATGCCTTGAGCTCTCCTGCTGCCTAAGGTGGTAGAAGTGTAGAGAGCAGCACCAGGCATAGCAAGTTCTCTCCACAGAGCCGGCATGGCCCAACTGCTTGGCTTTAAGAAGTTCTTTCTCAGCCAAGTATTGTGTGAGGAATGCCAAGGAGATTGCCTATGCTGCTTTGGTACTTTATCCTTGCCTTCCTTTGAAGACACCACAGAGCAGGCATTTGGGCCCTAGATGGCTCTGTGGAACCATGTGTTGGCTGTTTCTCTGCTACATCATTGCCACAGTGAGAATGTGCCTCCCCTATCTCTCCAGAGACCTCCAATGCAGAAGGGTGGTGGGGAGGTGCTTCCCAGCTGCAATATTTATCTCATCCAACAAGGATCCTAAGCCATCCCTTGCTCTCCATTACCTGAGGAAGCCACTACATCCTGCCTAATAGAAGGGCCAGCTCTGCCAAAAGCCCCTTTCATATTGGAAAAGCTTCTTGAGGGGTGGGGGTAGAAAAGTCATTAAGAGACTGTTTGGACTGAAAAGCAGGGTAAAAATATTAAAGGAGTGAAGGAGCAGGCAGGAGTGTTCAATTACTTTCCCCTCATATTTCTGTGTTGCAAATCCCTTATCACAATCTCCTCCTGCATATATCTGCAGAAAAATACTATTATCACCTGTACTTACTATTGTGAGTGCATTGTCCAGCTCACAATACTTTTGGCTCTGCATAACCAGGTATGTCACAAACCTATTACTTCCCTTCCTCATTCTGGCATTACTATCTACAGGTCTCACTCCTTTGCATGCATGCATGTGTGTGTGCACGCACACACATATATTTACACATGTACACCAGGCAAGGAATCAAGTGCTACTCAATTTTTATTTTTTTAGTCTCCAAAGAGTTTGTTTCTTTTACTTTCTTGCTACAGCATATTAACAAAACTAAATTCTGAAGCTTTTTTTAAAATGACATTTTAGCCATGTTGCCAATTACTTGTCTAGGTAAAAAGAAAGATACCAGCTGCAACTACTAAATGGAAGTGAAGAATAATAATTAAGTACAACATCTTGTGTCACCTCAAAAAAGAATACCAGCACAGACTGACCAGCCTACCAGGGGGCGCAACACATTGGGTCCCAAGTGCAACATTCATTGTTAGACAGTGGGAGAACCATGCACACAAGTTTGCATGCATGCTCACATGGGGCGAGGGACAGGATTGCTATGTTCCAAAGAGTCTTTGACCTCATCCCAGTGATCCTGCTCAAGATCACAGCATAGGAGATGCTACACGTTGATGACGGTGGAGGAGTCTGAAGACTCCTTCCTCCACACCAAAAAGGATGGCTACTTCTCCGACACCATTAACAGAACAGAAGCAGCTGCCAGCCCAGCTATTTCTAAGTCATTAAAGAGGAAGGAGACGAGGATTTAGCTCCCCATTCCCCACTGTGATCCTGATCCCTGTTACTTTTGGGTTGCTAGGAAGGAAGACGTTTTCACTTTCCAACCCCCCAGTCAACCCCAACAGGGATTGTTGCTTCTGTGCCATAGTAAGACTTTCTATTCAATGGGGATGAAAGGACTCTGTTGTTGAGGCTACCCCACATCAGGCCTTCCAGGGGCCACATGCAGACCACAGCCTGTAGGTTGTGCACCCCTGCTATGGCAGTGATCCTGCATTGTGCAGGTGGGGTGTAAATCTCTGCCAAGTAATTACATATCCTCCTCCTCCCAGTGTGCTCAGGCAGTCTATCCCCAGACTAGCTGCCCCCTCCCAGGGCCATGCTATGGCCAGGGAAGACAAGCGGCAACCAGGAAGCCAATTGGCTCCCTTCATGCAACCACCAGTGGGAAGAAGCCACAATCTTCCTGGACCTCTGGAGGACCCATGGGAGGTTTAGGAAGATGCCTATTCTTTTTGGCAGCTGTCTGCAAGAACAAAGCCTGTTGACCCACATCCTCCCCTGGCCACTGAATGGCCATGAGGAGGAGGGAGTTGCAGCAGATGCAGGTACAGACACAGGATGCCAGGCAGGTATCTGCTATATACTATCAGGATGCCAGGCAAACACATGTTGCTATAAACTAAGGATAGGTTTGTGGCTGAAAATGATTTCTAGAAGGCAGCTGCTTTTCAAAATGGATCCTGTTGAACGTTTTGGGGAAGAGATGCTAGGGAGATATGCATTTTTTTTTATAATCTTCACCCCCTCCCTTAATTACATATGTGCCTTTGTTTTAAATTCAAAGAGATTTCTTCTGTATCACAGGAGAGGAATGTTCCTATCACCCCACCTCTTTTGTAAGGGAGTAGTAGCACCCATGTTGCAGAAGCTTCCAAGTGTTCTAGTAAAAGTGAAACAAGATGCAGCTGCTATTTTTTTATTTTGTCATTTATCTAAAGTGTTTTTTTTATCAAGCAAAAAGTCTTACAATGTAACATTACCAGGGAAAAACAGACAAAAGGAACGTGACCACAAGTAGCAGTGTATAAGATAAATGTAAACAGTAAATATGATCTTGTCCTGTTCACAGATCTGATTAGATATCTTAATTTATAACACAGAGTATATACATTCTCTTTCAAGATTGATCCGCCTCTTCTGAAGAAACTGTTGTAGGTATGTTATCAAGCGCCCCAGCTTCTGCAAAAAACAAAAAAATAAATAAATGTATGTGCATACATACACAGATAACATGGGCGGGAAACAGCTCAGCAATAAATGCAAGAACAGACCACTTGTTTCAAAATAATGAATAATGAAGAAGAAGAAGAGCAACAACAATAATAGTAACAATTCTGATACTAATTTATTTATTGGGCAAAGCATTCTCTCTCATAATTTCCCCAGAAAAGCAAGGAAAAACACATTTATGTCAACTTTGCAGATGACACCAAATTAGGAAGGGTAGCTAATACCCCAGAGGACAGGATCAGAATTCAAAATGACCTTAACAGATTAGAAAGCTGGGCCAAAACCAACAAAATGAATTTCAACAGGTAGAAATTTAGGATACTACATGTGGGCAGTAAAAATGAAAAACAGAGATATAGGATAGGTGACACCTGGCTTGATGGCAGTACATGCGAAAGGGATCTAGGAGTCTTTGTGGACCACAAGCTGAACATGAGTCGGCAGTGTGATGCAGCAGCTAAAAAAGCCAATGTGATTCTAGGCTGCATCTATAGGAGTATAGTGTCTAGATCAAGGGAAGTAATAGTGTCACTCTATTCTGCTTTGGTCTGACCTTACCTGAAATACGGTGTCCAGTTCTGGGCAGCACAATTCAAGAAGGATATTGACAAGCTAGAAGGTGTCCAGAGGAGGGCAACTAAAATGGTGGGAGGTCTGGAAGCCATGCCCTATGAGGATCGGCTTAGGGAGCTGGTTATGTTTAGCCTGGATAAGAGGTTAAGAGGTGACCTGATAGCCATGTTTAAAGATTTGAAGGGATGTCATATTGAGGATGGAGCAAGCTTGTTTTCTGCTGCTCCAGAGATTAGGATACAGAACAATGGACTCAAGCTACAGGAAAAGAGATTCCACCTAAACATTAGGAAGAACTTCCTGACAGTAAGAGATGTTCGGCAGGAGAATGTACTGCCTTGGAGTGTGGTGGAGTCTCCTTTGAAGGTGTTTAAACAGAGGTTTGATGGCCATCTGTCAGGAGTGCTTTGATTGGGCATTCCTGCATGGCAGGGGGTTGGACTGGATGGCCCTTGTGGTGTCTTCCAACTCTATGATTCTATGTGTACATGCCTCCAAGTCGCCTGTTACTTACAACAACCCCATGAATTTCATAGAGATTTCTTAGGCAAGGAATACTCAGAGGTGATGCTTAGCTTCCCAGATCAGATGGGATCTGGTGCCTTTAGGGTATACATGATCATATTTTGTGGCTGACTTTCCCAGCCTATTTCTTGCAAATATGCATGGGTGCAGACATTGCTCAAGATTTACATTATACAGAGATTAGTATACAGTTGTCCCTTCATATTCGCTGGGGTTTGGTTCCAGAACCCCCCATGGATACCAAAATCCATGAATACTCAAGTCCCAATATATGCAATGGCATAGCAAAATGGTGCCCCTTATATAAGATGGCAAAATCAAGGTTTGCTCTTTGGATTATTATTTTTTAAAGAATATTTTCAAGCCATGAATACTTAAATCTGTGGATACCAAATCCGTGGATACAGAGGGACAACTGTACTTCATTTTTAGGCTACAGCTCCCAACATCCCACAGTCAGTGTGGCTGTTAGTTGGCTGGCTGTGTGATTCTGAGAGGTGTTAATAACTTAGCTTTTAATAACTTAAAGTTAATAACTTAACTTTCCCAAGCTCTATCTAAATTATATGACAAACATTGAATATGTTTTTCTTCCTGTATGCTACTGCATGTGAATAGCCCTACCATGGACAGCCTCATTGTATCTCAGTTTATGTGCCTCCCATGCCTTCTTGAGGAGACATATTTTGCAGATTTGCTTGGCTTTGACTCAAAGATTGCCTCGCAGCACTGGTACCAGGCTTGCAATTACTGGCCCGCCTTTCATCTTCCTATTATTAGTCTCTCATTGTACTAATAATTTTATACGCATATTATATGCAGTACACATTTCAGAAAGAAAAACCACATTGCCTAAAAACCTTACAAAATTTTGGAATTCAGATAAACCAATTTCCTTCACCTGTAATTCTCTCATATAATTATGAAGCTATTATTCAGTCTTGGAAAAGAGTGTTTTTTTTAAAAAATAACTATAGTTTTCCCCTTAATTATTTACACAAAAGTTTTGAGTAATATTTGAAGACCATGCTAGTAATTAAGGGATATTTACTAGGGTCATGAGGAAAGTTTCAAGTGTGATATTTATTAGTTATAAATAACTATTCATAAAATTATTTACGTCCCACCTTTGGACGCTCAAAAGAATCCCCAAGACTGCTCGCAACATTAAAATCATGCAGTGCAAAAACTAAAATAAGAGAGCCAGAGAATAAACAGCATGTAAGGATTAAGCAAAATCCAAGACTTGGCAGAATAAAAAATGTTATTACTGCCCACTAAAAGTAAAAATAATTGAGAGAGGCAACCAGGCCACTTCTGGGAAAGTCAGGGGTCAGGGTGCCAAAACCACCCAGACCCTTTCCCACATCCGAGCTAACCATACTTCTAGTAGTGGCGGCATGTGAAGGGCCAGAAGACTAAAATGTCCTGTCTCCAAACCAAACCACCTAGAGTTTTGGGGGTACAAATGCAGGAAGGGGACAACCAAGCATCATTTTTGGGAGAGTTGGATTTCACAGTAAGGGCAGCACAAACAAGAATACCTCAACCCATATCCTACCAGACCAACTTCTCTTCCATAACGCTACTCAAGGGCTCTTTTCATTTCTTCTTGTTCCCAGTTGGCTTCATCTGGGTGCACATACATCTTTGCAGTATATTGGCCATTGGCTCAGATAGGAGCCCTGTTCATACTTGTACTCAAAGAATTAAGATTAGGCAGGGAGAAATATATGCCAGTCTCCTGCTGAACATACAACTATGGCCATGGTGAGTGGCATGGGCAAATGAGAAGAGTGCCTCCCCTCCATTTTGTCTGAAATCATGAGCCACCACTGGTGGGTGTGATGTATCATACCTATTGTGGCAAAAATATACAGGCCATGGTTGGGATGTAGATATGGGATGAGAAGGTAAGGCAATTGTTCCCCCCACCATAAGAGTTCTTTCCCCCAATGAAATTTTGTTTAGTCCGTAAGTTGCTGTAATTTAGGGCTTGTCTACACAGGTTAAATACCCCATCCTGGCCCTGTCTCAGAGCCCCACAGTCCTCTGTGGGGCATTTGTCTTGTTGGGCATTTGTCTTGTTCTGCCCCTGGGCAGTCCTCACCACCCCAGGGGAGATACAGGGCTGAGACAGGGGAAGGCAGAATAGGGCGCAATAAAACAATTTATAAAAAATACCCAATTTATTCTGTTACTGCCAGAAAATGACAGATCGAGCCCCACATGTTTGCAGGAGCCTGTCCCTGTAGGACGGCCCTTGCTACTGCTGTGTTCTTGCAGGCTCTCTTAGAAGGCAGGAAGGCGTCCACAGCATGTGACCAAGGCTTCACATGTGGGGAGGGGGCATGGTCACATGTTGCAGGCCTTCTTCCTGCCTTCCGAGTCAGCAAAGAAAATGGTGGCAGCTGCAGCAATGGGGAGGGAATGGGGAAAGAACAGGCCAGATTCACGCCCAGGATATGCCAGCAGGAAACTGGCTCATATATATGAGCCCTTAATTGCTAGAACTTATAACTTCAATTGAGTATTCAGAAATTGCTCCATAGCTGTAACATGCTGTTCAAGACAGTTTCTAAGAGTTTAGATTCTGTTTAGGCATCCAAAAAAGGGGGCAGGCAAATCTATCAAGAGAATGTGAACATAGCAAATGTAAGAGTTCTAAATATGAAAGATTTCCAGTGTCTGCAATGGACACTGGAAATGCTAGAAATTTGCAATGCTGGAAATTTGGGAACTGAGGGAAAATTTCATTTAGGGAGAGATAATTCTTATTTAGGGGAACAATGCCCACATTTTGCCCATCATGACCCATTAAAGAATGCATGGTCATGTGAACATACAATTCCCCACCTGCCTTTTTTTTGTTTGTGTCTTCAACAGTTCTCTGCACCAAACAATAGGCTGCTTGTAACTGTTCTGCATTTTTGTTTTGTTTAGTCTGTGGAATCAATATTGTTAATATAAAACTTAAACTATGCTCATATAGAAATGTTTGCAATCACATTTCATTCCTCTACACAGCATCTGCCTAGGAGTATGTCTCACTGAACTCAGTGTGGCTTGTTTCTCAGCATAAAGGACTGCACTGTAACTCTTGACTGTCAGAACTGTAAGGTAAATTACACTATATAGTATATATTTTCAAGAATAAATGGGATGTGCAACAAAAGTTGTAGTGTGGAGTGCTTCTGTTCTTTCTTTCAGGATACATCCTCCCCAACCCCCACTTATCTATATTCAGTCAGTCCTCACTGGGCTGTTTGGGGATCTTTTTTCCTTTGTTTTTTTCGTTACATTTGCTATGTTTTTTCGGCAAACCCATGGGGCTCCCCCTGTTTGCAGATACCTCCCGCTGGAGGTCACTGCTAAAGGGAGTGATCTAAGCAAGGCACAAGTAATCAGATAGTGCAAGTTACTAAAAAAACAAAAGAACAGGAAAAAAAAAACCCACCCTACTCATTTCAAGCCAAAAAGAGACGTCTGCTTACCTTTGAGACGTAAGTAGGTCAAAAATTCAATTACTGTATGCATAATACTGGCATCAGTCAGTGGTCTTCCAAAAGAACCTGGAAAATATTCATAAAGTATTACTGAATTTTGGTTACCATGGGAAAATTGGAGTGGAGGGGTGGGAGAAGATCCTATAATAATAGCATATGTCAAGATTAAGTGGGGAGAAAAAATTAGTAGACTGGATCATTTTATGTTAAAGACAATTCTTTAACAATTCTGTATTACCAGCAGGAATTCTTACCTTTCAGTAGCAGTACTTTGGTATCTTTCAGCAGCAGCAGTGTTACTACACTGTACTTAGAAACAGAAGTTGGTCCACTGCTGTAACAAACTTTCTAAGACATTTTATTAAACTGAGGATCTGTTGTAAAATGTTTATCAATGTATCCCATGTACTGATTTATCTACTTATTTAATATTCCACCCATCTCTAAAAACTGGACCCAAGAAAGCACACATGATTTAAAAAAAAACAAACAAACGAAGCACAGTTAAAAACACAATTAGTTACGATATTAAAACACAGTTAAACAGATTGCCTTGTTAATTCAACCATTCAATTAAATAATTTAGAAACAATTTAAAAGCACATCAGAGACAGAGGGCCTGTGTACACAGGCCAAGTTAAAAGATCTCATCTTGTTGTCACAGCAAGCTGTTCAGACAACGTACAGCTTGAATCTGGGTCATTCATCGTCTCAGGGCTTTAATCCGGACCAAAAAGAGTTGCAATTTACTATGGATTTCAGCAGAAAATCAAGATATTTGTGTGTGTCTGTGTGTGTGTACTGTGCTCCACAGCAACATTGGTGTGGGGCTGGGGGGAAGGAGTTTTAGCAGGTGGAAGGAATAGATTGGGAGGAAGCTCCTTGAGCCAGGAAATCAGCTGACCTTTCCTGCTAGGAAATGCCTCTTTCCCTGTTTCAGCTTCATTTTTTAGTGATTCCTTCTCCCACCTCCTTTTTTTTTGCATACATGGCAGTTGTTTGGAGAAGCACATACCAGCATACCCATAGTCTTAGCTGTGCATACCTCCATTTAATAGGATGTCTAAGGCCTCCTGATGCAGACATATGTACATTCACATGCATGGGGGAAGGGGGAAAAATCCAAAACGACTATGGATGTGTGGCCTCACATACTATGATTTATCAGACCAGGATGAATTCAGAAGGGAGATCTGTCTATTTGGAAGTTTTTTTGTGTGTGTGTTTTTAGCAGCATTAGCATTGTGAGGATGGCAAGGAGGACTGGAGGAATACCTTTGGTATTGGGTTGTAACAGCTGGTCATCAGCAGACAATGCAAAAAAGCTTGAACTGGGAAAGAATAGAATTCTACTCTAGCTGATCTGACCCACTGGTATCCATCCACCAATAAAATGCAGAAAGCTGGCAGAACAGATGCTGGTGGAATGGAGTCCCTGTCCTACAGCCTCCCCCACCCCACCCCCGCGCAAACACATCTGCTGCAGGAGGTTGGGGAATAGCTGGAGCATATCTGAGTGGAGACTGGGGAAGAGAGGAGGCCCTGTTGCACTCTTCTCCGTTGTCCACTCTCACAGCACTAGATGTAACTCTTGGTGTGTGTGGCAATCATGTGGACAAGCCATGGTCATTATGCACCTGGGTAACCTAAAGGTAAGCTGGATTTTCCTATCAGTGCAGACAAGCCCAGAGAGAAACAAAACAGAAAGTACAATGATCCCATTAAAAGCCCTTCTGAGCAACCATTCAGTCACATGCCAAAAGCCCATCTGAACAAGAAGTTCTTCCCCAGCTGGCAGAACGACAACAGGGAGGGGAGAAGCCACTAATTTTTATTGGATTTTTAAAAGAGAATTGAATATATGCATAGAAAATAATGTCTGTGTCTGTGCCTTCACGTCATCTGTCAACTTATGGCAACCCCATGAATTTCATAGGGTTTTCTTAGACAAGGAATATTTCAAGGCTGTTTTCCATTGCCTTCCTCTGAAATAGAGCTCAAAAAACCTGGTATTTCTTGGTGGTCCCCCATCCTAGTACAGGCATGCCCCAGTTAACAAAGCCTCTGACAAATAAGTTCTTTTTTACAGTCTTTTAATGCCCAGCCCCTCTTGTCTTCCTTGTTCTTTGTCTATCTGGAAGGGTTGTTTTTTTTTTAGCAACATTGGCACATTGGTAAGGAGGACTGGAGAAATACAGGCCTTTGGTGTCATGCTGCAACAGCTGGTCTTCAGTAGATGATGCCAAAAAAGCTTGAGCTGGGAAAGAATGGGATTCTGCTCTAGCTGATCTGACCCACTAGTAGCCATCCACTAATAAAATGCAGAAAGGTGGCAGAATAGATGCTGGTGGAACACTGTCCTACAGCTTCTTCCTCCCATCTGCTCTAGGAGGCTGGAAATAGCTGGAGCATATCTAAGTGGTAACTGGGGGATGACAGGAGGTCCTCTTGCATTCGTCTCCGTTGTCCACTCTCACAGCACTAGATGCAGCCCATTCTTATACATTTTGTAACACCAAATTAAACACATTTTTGTCTGCAAAATTAGGTCTTTTAAGTTTTCTACGGGGGGGATGGGGACAATTACTGGAAACAAACCTCTGCTCTAATTTGTAACTGAAGAATAAATACTGCATTTTAAAAGCATGGCTTAAAATTCATTACATTCTTCGGGTAAGATCTGTCTCCACAAAAGGGGTGTTAAAAAATCTAGACACAATTGCCTTCTAGCTATCATAAATATCCATTAAATTCTTAATGACCAAAATGCACCAAAGGTTATGAGAACTATGCACTAAAAACAACACTGAAAATAAAAATTGAGAAATAGCATTAAAAGTATCATAGCAGTGACTAAGTGCCATCAACCTGTTCATCTTTTCTGAAGATTGTCATGTAAAGCACACCAAAGCAGTTTGCCTGGCCATCCAGAAGAAGACACTTTTTATGACAGGCCACCGTTACACCATCAATCACTCACTGTTCTGCTTTACCCTATGAAAGGGGCTCTATTTTTAATTCTTTATTAATATTATATATTCAAAAATGTATAAAAAATTATTCACGCACTTCCCCAAGGTCTTGAATATTATTGCTTTTCTGTCCCTTACCCAGTGTCTAAATTATACAAACCTATAGTCATTATTACACAGGTAGCTTTTGCAAATGGAAGACACGCAGACAATGAAGCAAGTCACTTATACTCTAGTGGCAACTGGCAGCAGGGTGGTTAATGCACTCCAGGCTTTAGTCTGAACTTTAGAAGAACTAATAAGATGATGAACCCTATCCCCAAAACAGGTTTAGTACCTTGTCTAGTTCTTTCAAAGTTCAGGCTAAAATTTGGAGTAGATTTGCCACCTTCCTGACATGGAAGCCAGCAGCTGCCACTGTTGTAATCTCTAATCATAGGATGAGGCTATTGCTTCTAGGCTCCCCTGCTGTCTTGGATTTCTAGACAGGTAGAAGCACCTGACAATTATCACCCACCATCAACGGCTGGAGGCTACCAGTAATACACATGTTTAGCTAGGAAGTAACCACTACACTGAATATATGCTTTTAAAATTAAGTTGAAATGTACCATATTTCTTTAAGAAGAATTAATAAGAGATACCTTGCAGCACCCATATCTGCAGATGCTTAAAACATACCTGAAATTCTAAATTATCCTTCATGCACTTGATGAAATGGGCTGTCATTCATTTAAGCTATAATAGTTTCTGAGATGCCACAGAACTCTGATGCTTTCCCCCAGAGTTAAAATGTTCAGTCCCTGGCTCATGTAATGCCAGATGTTTTCTTTTATTTTCATAAATATTCAGCCATATATCAGGTTGTATGTACTCTGTGATTTCATGATTAGGTGGCCACAGATTTGAACAGAGTATACAGCAGTCAGCAACCTGGGAATCTTTCATTTCAGGTTTGAGAAAACAATTTACTAGTCCTTAAGTCTACCAAACTTTTAGATTACTACCAGGTTGCTACCATGACTGCCTCCACATACACATCAGAAGTGAACACCTGAATAAGCTGCCTCATTCAGCCCACTGATGGAGTCTGTTTCACTGCAGGATGCTGATGCGGTTTTATGTGAGTAAAATGTATTGGCTGATTGAAGCTGGTATGACAAGTTTAAGAAAAGAATCTGAGGTGGGGAGAAAAAACCTCAAAGCTCCATCAGAAAGCAAAATACTATATACAAGCCACTACTGTGTACTTATCTTTGCTGTACAAAAATCATCAGAAAGATCAGGAATTTAGACTGCAGGGTGGCACTTATTCGTAGCTAGTAAACAGAAGGTGAAAGTGCCAGTGTCCAGTGTCTTCTTAACTGGGGTGATAAATATCCATGAAAGTTTATGACAAATAAAGCTTACTAGTCTTTAAAGTGCCACAAGACTCTGGCTTGTTTCTGGAAGCTAATAGTAGTAGAAGGGCCATTCTGTATCTTAAAATTAGGTGATACAACCCATACATGAATTGATTGTTCATTATTACTGGAATGTTCAGACTGCCACAAGCCTGTCCAATGCCTTTTGAGAATTTGGAGGAAAGGCTCTCTAGAAATTAGAAACGTGCCGGACACTGCTTCATGGGCAGCTTTTCAAAGATATTATAAAAGGAGATAATTTCCTTACCTGCTTTTATATTTTCTTCAGGCTGTATGTCACGTTTACCAGCTAAACCATGCTTGTCATTAAAAACTCTGTCTATTGCATCTATTAATAAAAAGAGAGCAGGAGAAGATTTCTTACTCTTACGCATACTAGGATACCATGAGATTCATATATTTTACCACATCAAGTAAAAAATAAATAAATCTGTTTTTAACAAGAACATAATGGACACTTGTGATGAAATGATGCACAGTGAACGCACCACCAACAAAAAAAAGTATTTCACTTAAACTCTCACACCAACTGTAAACCAATGTGTCTGACTGGTGTACAACCGCAGCAGCACAAAGTCACACTGTATGATGCTGTACTGGTACAGTGTTGTTTAATGAATCCTGACCACTCATGAACTGGCTCAGCCAAATGGGGGAACGGAGTAATTTGTACCGAATTAAATAAAAGCATCTCCTGTACAATGTCTTCTTTGTCCATTCCTAAAAAGTCTTGGGTTTAAAGGGTGAGTGTATTTTACTTGGATGCACAGATGTGCAGTCCTGGGCCCACTGTATCCAATTCAGAAAATGATGTAGTGCTGTTGTTCATTTGAATTTAAGGAGCATGTTGTCAGATAGTTTGCTTTGACAGTAAACTGCAGTTAGTTTACACGAATAACCTCCAAAAGCCATCTTACATTCCCCAGGTGGCTCTTCTCTCCCCCTTGCACTTGGCATTTCCTTGAGGAGCTGTTCAATACGACCTGAAACAGACGATGGCTATTATCCAACCTTAGAGAAAACGGAATTTGATAAGTAGATCTCCTTTGCATGGTTTGGAGACCTGACTGTCTACACAGTCTCTTCTGTCATGGTCTATTTGACGTTAACACATACAGAACACACAAAACATTAAAAATAGATGTATTGGGAGTGTTTTTTCTTAATATATTTTGCTTTGATCTATGTAAGCAAGGGCTCCACCCATTTTGGCCTTTAAAATTATTTCTACAGTGTATGATTACCATAACTAAAATATTGAACAGCAGTTCTGAACATGTCTTTAATATGTATAAGCAGCAAAAGACTTATGTGAGGTTTAACTCTCTGAAAATGTTTTAATTTAAATAAGTACAGCTTAGTTGTAAATTTGAATAGTTGCAGTTTACTAAAGGATGTATATGTGGAAAAGTTTATTATGGCATTTACTTATAGGTAACCTGAACTTTAAACTGTGTTTGAATCAGTAATAATTTTTTTAAATGACTGAAGACTGCCCTTTCAATTAATTTCCACTTCAGAATTGATTGTAATACACTGGGTTATCCATAAAATATTATATACGTAGGAAGAGCCCAATACATCCACATGCATTGACAGGGCATCCACTTAGGATGGGGCGCAGTCAGTTTCTACCACCACCAATGTTTTAGACCACAGTTGATGATTTCTCAGAAGTACCCCAGAAAGAATTCTCCAGTGCTGGTTAAGGAGTTCAAAAAGTAAGTTTTCTGAGCCCTGCTTGCACATAACAAAAAGTACTATGTGGCAGGGTTTAAATCCTTGACTATTTCATCCTCCTATGCAAGGACAAATAATTACAGTAGTTCGTTGCCCATGGTGCAGTATTCCCATGGTATTTGAATGTCCCAAAATATTGCAGAGGAATCATTCTGCAGAGAAAAGCATATCATATTTTTGGACAGAAACCCTGTTTTCTGAGCAGAAAACAGGTTTCCAGTTAGGAAACTGATGGGTTTTTTTGCACAGGAAACCCATTTTCTGCTCAGAAAAGATGTATTTTTCTCTGCAGAATAATTCCTCTGCAATATTTCATGATGTTCAAATACCAGAAGAAAATTGTGCAAGACTCTCTGTAGTCTATGGAGATTTTCAGACGCAATTTTCTGGTGTATATATTCCAAAACAGCTCCGTTGCTGCCGCGTGGCACGGGAGCAGTTTTGGACAATGCCGTTCCTCTTCCGAATCCCTCTGTGTCACTTCCGTGACAGAATGGAGGAAGCCGCATCATATTTCATTCACGATTGTTGCCTGTGAGTGAAATATGACACGGCTTCCTCCATTCTGTCACGGAAGTGACACGGAGGGGTTCGGCGGAGGAACGGCGTCGTCCAAAACTGCTCCCATGCCGCGCGCAGCAACGGAGCCGTTTTGGAATATATACACCAGAAAATCACATCTGAAAATCTCTTCTTTTCCAAAGGATTTCCTGACATTCAGAAAACTTATTTCTTGACCTGAATGAATAACTGCAAATATTCTTTCCATTCTTAGTGTATGGGTATGGGTGTCATTTGCTATCATTATGCAAGTGTTAGTCTGAGCCACTGCTGAGTAATATGTAGTTTTCACACAACTATATGTAGTTTTCACACAACTGTGCTATAGGAACCTCATGCAACCCTCCAACTTTAAACAACTGCTGATGTGGGAATATCAAGCCGTTGTCTCTTTCCCTGCAAAGAGCCACTGCTTCTGGCATTGTTTCTATTGCTCCACAGAGGGGAGAAGTCACTGTCTCTTTAAGCAGAGTTCACAGTAGCCAGAACTGCTGGGAGAATTTGTCTGGAAAAGTTCCCAGGTCATTTCTCTGCAAAACTGACTGCCGCTACTGGTCTTAATCTTCCACTCATCCCATCTCATTTGATTATTGAAACTAGAGGTGATTCCCTGCAGAAATGACAGGAAGAAAGCTTTGCCAAGTTCATATCTATACCCCATCCTGGTATAAAAGCAGTTCTGTACTACGCTGAACTTAAGTGCAACTGTACAGAGTACATACTTTAAACATTTGTAAGTAAAATTGACAAGCTTTCTTCTTTCACCTCTGTTGGAAGTGGAGCTACAATTTAGAAGTGGGAAGTGAGGAGAGGAAAGCCATAAATTTCATCAATTGCTTGCACAACTTGCTAGAATTTCAACCAAAGGAAAGATCATATTTACAACTGGAAACTGTAGAAGAGTTCACAAAGTAATGGAGTAGGGCAGGATTATACAGTGTCACAAATTACACTTCTGAACCAAAGGCTGTAGAACTCCAGCAGTTCATACCTGAAAGGACTACTAAAAATTGCCACAAACCAGCACTTAGCAGAATCAAATGACACCTGGTGGGAAACAGGAATGCAATGATCTCAGGATGTTCTCTAGATGCTCAAGAATCAATGAGTGAGTAAATGGTGTCAATATCAGAGAAAAATGCTATTGTGAAAGCACCTTTAATCTTGCATTTATCCAAAAGTAAGCTTTTTAAATGTAAATTTTGACTCCTCTCCAGTTCAGTTTGCCTTTTCCCTTATCAAAATGGATGACAATTTCCTCCCAATACTTAGGTACCATATGCCTATATAAAACAATAACCAAGAGTACAATCTAGAAAAAGTCCCATTCCAGGGCTTTAGTGGGATTCAGTAACATTTGACCTTAGTCACAGTTAGGAGACTTTGAAATATGGACAGAATGGTCTTATGGGTGTCTCCCTCTCCAGATATTCATGTGTTTTATTCACAAACTGAATAATGTGGCAACATATCCCTGTTGCATTTGGGGGTCTTCCAATTCATCCTACTGAAAGAGACTGGGACCTCCAAGTCCTGACTTGGTAGCACTGTTAACATATTCAATGGGTATATTCTAAAACACATGATCCATACTATTCAATAGCAGAAAGCAAAGCAAATGAAAATAAAAACAAATTAGATCTGAAGCAGAAAAGAGCTTTTTTTCAAAAACTGTATTCCTTCTGTACATAAAATGCAATGAATGATTCCAGGAAAGTTGATAAGCATGTCTAGAGAGATGCCAGTACGTATGTTTAATGTATCTAGGCATGGTGTTGCTTTCGAACTGAAAGATGACCTTTCAGATGAAATTGGTTTACTCTCAGAATTCAAGTGTGGTAATAGAATAATTGTTCTTTCAGAGTACTCCACTGTAAGTAGGTTAAAATAAACATGGCAGATAAGTAATTGAGTGATTTAGTACTTGCCATCCTCCATAGTTGGGAATGAAAGTTAGTATGAGATATTATTATGTATCATTATGCATTTCTAGAGCACTCTAGCCCATATCTAAGAGCTTTGGAAACCTCAGGCTACTAATTCTGTTATTCCAGATTATATTCAATTATATAAACCATGTGAACTCACGTGGGCCAAGCAGATAACCAGCACTATTCATAGTCCATCCTCTTTTTTCTTTAGCCTTACAGAAGGGAAAAGATTATTATTGTATAAGTTATATAATTTTACTATTAAAAGACATAAACAGCAGCTAGGGAAATGAAATAATTTCATACTACACATTTATAAGGTTCTGGTTATGTCCGTCATTTCTAATCCATCCCTATTTCTAATCCTATTTCATTGCATGGAAAGGTTACTTTTTGGACTACAAGTCCCAGAATCCCACCATCAGCATGGACATTTGCCAAGTTATTTGGGATAATTTGGAAGTGGTAGATCAAAAGGTTAACTTTTCCAAATGTTGCGCTCTTTACTTGTAACCCATCTATTAATCATGTAGTTTGCAATATTCACAGTGTAACTGAACTGTAAAATTGAATTTTCAGGACAATGTGTATATTATACACCTGAAGTAAATTAGACACCAACATGGTTTATTTTGAAATTTTGCATAATTCTGTGTTGTTTCAAGCTACTCAGAAGTGGCTCCCTTGCTTTCAATAAGGATTGAAATCCAATTATTTCCAGAGACTAAGCTTGTTTAAGAGTCAGGACTTGCCTCAACATTAAATTACTGCACTTGGAAAAGTTACTTTTTAGGACCACAGCTCCCAGGGTCCTCAAAGTAGCAGGGGCAATTATAATAGAAAAACCTTCAAAACTTTCCCAATTCAATTAACATCTCACTAGGAAGCCTTTATATTTTTGCTTGCTATCCAACTATCAACAGATTTGCACCATTTTTAAACGTTCCCCTTGCTCTTCTACAATAAATTACTTATTTGTCACTCAAGATGAGTAAGATCATATCTTTGCAAATGCAGAGGTTTCCTCCTGTCTTGAAAACTGCGGGACACTCCTAACACCAGACTGTTGTCAAACCATGTGTGCTATATGTTGGTTCTGGTGGGTTGCAGGGGGGGAAACAAAACAGACCTGTAAATGAATACTTACAGATAAGACCAACCCAAACGTCTCCGAGAGGGCAACGCAAAAAAGTAAGGAGACAAACAGGAAGCTACTACACCTCTGCATCTGAAAGAAAACCAAAACCCATTGAACCCCAGTACTTACTTCGCCTACTTTGCCCGCGCCCCTCTTAGCCCTTTCTCTCTCCACCTTCCCTCCGGAGTTCTCAAAACTTTCGAAGAGAAATGCCTAGGGTGAGAGCCCAGTATCTCTCAGAGTCTTTCTTTTTACCCCAACGGCGATGCTAGTGGACACGAGATGATAAAACACTTTTAATCAACGCCCGGGGCTCAATGGTAGTTCCGCGTCTCGGAAACTCGCCCGCGTTCCCAAAAGTTGTTGCCAAAAAAAGGCGGGAAAGGTGGTGGAGGAGAAGAGACCATGAAGGTCAAAGCGAAAAGGGGAAAAAAAGGAATACCTTGCAAGGAGAGAGGGCGAAGCCTCGGCGCTGAGAGGGAACGCGCTGGACTCGGCTCTAAGGATAGGACCCAGCAGGGGAGTCGTCCTCTGGCGGCGTCGGCGGTGGGGTTGGCCGGTCTCTCTTCTGGAAGCCCCCCGTCACTGCATGGCTCTCGCCCGTGGGGAGGAAGAGGCGCCTGAGGAGTGGGGTTCTGCGGGGTGGCCGGGAGAGAAGAGGGGTTCGTTTGTGTGTGTGTGTGAAAAGTGGTTCCTAGCCCGCCTTTCCTCGGCTATTTATTGAGCTGGAGGGGCTCCCTCTCAGGAGCAGCGGGCTTGTCGCTCCCCCCGGGGAGAAGCCAGAGCCGCCCCACCCACCCCTGTGGCCATTTCCCCTCGCCCAGGCAGTGCATTAGGAAGGGCAAAAACAATTACAGCAATTCAATTATAGAGGCAAGATGTAGGCTGCAGAGGGATAACAGGCGGCCAATTACCTTTCATTACGCCGGGGCTGGGCCACCGTGGAAAGAGCTCTGAGGAGGGAGAGTGGCCCCCCTCCCGCCTTTCTTCCCTCGGCAAGTTCAGAAGTTCTTTGTTGTTTGAGGAGGGAGGCGGCGACGAAAATTGAATACATGTCTCCCTCCTCCGAGGAGCGGGCAACGTGAACTAGACGGGCGAGGAGTTTTCATATCATTATTGTTATTATACTCCTTCTTCAGGAGAGTCGCAGGCTTGTCAGTGAACCACCTATAGAGGTTATTGCATCCAGACACAGCCTCCTCTCGCAGAAGCGCATTCATCTCGCAGAACCCTAAATGCTACAGGTTTCCTTTGAAATGTCTTCGAATCAACCAGGAACTAGTTAACACGTGTGTGTTTGTGGCATCCAGTTCTGTTACTGAGACAGAAGATAACTTTGTTTTATTTCTTGCTCTGGCTATGGAGTAGCTTTATCACAAACCCACATTCCATCCAGAATGGATTTTTCTTTGGAGCGCTAGGAATATTGGGTGTCGTTTAAAATAACGTGCTTGTTTGTAAATGTGCAATTTGAGCAGGGGAAACAGCAGGAAAAGTCAGGAAGAACTAGTCTCAGACCCCAGAAACCAAAATCAACTTCAGCTCCACCCCACCCAGCATAAAGCATTGTTGATCTGAAAATCTAACATACCGTACTTAACACAGAGAAGTGCCATTGGAGGCAGAGAGAGT
This sequence comes from Gambelia wislizenii, assembly GCA_030847615.1. NCBI lineage: Eukaryota > Metazoa > Chordata > Lepidosauria > Squamata > Crotaphytidae > Gambelia > Gambelia wislizenii. The sequence continues at coordinate 347,155,861 of JAUMIR010000001.1, forward strand.
GGATTACTTCTGAATAAACATGCATAAGGTTTCCTTGTCAGGTTTAGCAAAAATGGCCATAGCTTTCACCTTGGCAAGTGAGTGTGACTAACTTGGCACACCAAATGCAAGAAATCAAAGCTTTCTTCCTATAACCATTTTTTTTTAAATTGCATCCTCTATCCACAATAGTTTTGGGTTCTTGTTGTTACCTTTAAAGTAATAGAGTGGTTGCACATACCTGTAGCAACACACACTTACACCTACATGTGCACACCCATAGGCTAATTTACAAGGTGAATCTCTTCTCCATCTGAAATGTAAAAATGAACTACAAGCAAAAATATAATTAAAATTAAAAAGATAGGGAAACCATTTGCTAGTTTCTAGCACTGATATATCTCATTCTTTGAAAATCAAGATTGTCTTTCAGATCCCACATTCTAAACTTTATGTGAACTATGCAATGAGCAAAAGATGTAGGGAAAGGATACCACTTGGTCAAATACTGATCTTTGCTTTCATTTCTGGTGGCTCTCTTTTCTGAACAGCAGGGCTAGAACTATCTATGAACAGAAACCTCAAATTTAGGAATTCAAGCATGTCTCTACATATACAGATAATTTACAGTCTGATAACGAGATTAATGAAAACCACTAAAGGTCTAGGATAGGTCACTCTTGCCACCATACCAAGACATAACAAACCATGGCAACACTGGAGGAAAACACAATGACATAATATTTGGGTTAATGTTTTCATGCATAAGTTTTTCTAAAGAACTGTATAAGAGAAATGGCATCAGGCATGAAATCTAAACAATCTAGCAAGGTGGCTGGCCAAATACCACTTGCTATGAAATCTAAAAACACATAAATGGGTGCATATAACTGCATGTTGGTTTGACAAAATATTGTTTTAAACTTCATAACTAAATCTATTTATATTCCTATGGGCAAACATTACATTTCTTTTAAGTACAGGGGAAAATGATAAGCAGCTTGTGGGGCTTTATAGACTCTGATAGTTGCTTGGATTTCAACATTTCCCTTCCTCCCCTTTCTTCCAGCAATCTATATTCCTATGAGGTTCTGTTTTTTTAAAAAAATCTGTCAGTCCTGTTTACATTTTTATTTTTTTTTAATGAAAAAAAGCATGGAGCAAACAAATACTTCTATTACTGATAAATAGTAATAGTAATAGTAAATTCAGGAATTTATTTGCTGTTATTACTTGTATTCATTTTCTTTATCCCTATCAAAAACACTGAATAATGAGTTTTTAACTCATTTTTAAACTGATTCCTTGTCAACTCTTTGGTACAAAAATCTCATTTTTGTCAGGTGAGTACATGATGAAAGTCTTTTCTACTATTGGGTACTCAACACAGCATTTCTAGACATCATTTTATAGATTTCCCCTATTTTTATCTCAAGCTATGTTGTCAGGATAGAATCAATTAGAGCTTCTACTCTTTCACTACATGCTGCATACTATTCTCTCAATTCTGCTTGTCAAGAATATGATTAGTCCTTTTTTTTATCACACACAATAATAACCTGTCTAGTTGTGCAGGCAGAAGAATGCACAGTCTGATACTTGCACTTGTAGTGTTAGCATTCAAATGAGTCATTTCTCCAGATAAAATTGCAGTTTAATAATTGGACTGACTTTCCAATAGAGTAACTTCTTATGGCTGTTCACAATGAAAAATCACTTCAAGATTTTCTATTGAAATTGCATCTTATATGGATGCTGGATTTTGTTAGGGGAAGTGATCTATCCTAGATGAAACCTGGTCCCTCAGACAAAACTGTTCTGACTGCTCCCCTGCAAGTTTCCTTCTCTCAGTTTCATTTGTCTTCAGATGCTGTAGAAACTCAGAAGAGAGTTTTTCTTCATATTGCTCTTTGTATTTCACTTCATACTTCTTTATTCTGTTTCATTCTTTGTTTTCTGTCTAGACTGTTGGCCCAGTCTCTCTGGCCATTTCCTTTTCTTCCTCACTCTTTCTTCAATGTGCCACTGTCTACAATCCATATAGGTGATCCACTGGTTCCCCTCCCAGATTTTGGGTATGTGTATGTGGCCAACCCTGCCTTCCCATCCTTGCCCCTGCTCACCCTGGTCAAATGGAACCTACAGTCTGACCTGTAACCTTCCCGCTGCCACCACCCTTATCTTCTTGAAAGATAGAGTGGCAGAATTGGCAGCATGACCACATGGGGAACATGGCTGAGCTTCACTGTCCTAAAGATGAGTACTGTACCTGTCCAGCACTGGTGATATATTTCAATTTAAATTCAGCATTCAATTTAATTGTAAATTTTGCATTTAACGTTTGAAAGTCTTTTGTCCTGCAATCATTTCACGTAAAGAACAGATGAACACTATATCTATATCCTATGTTAATTAGGGTTGCCAGAGTGAAAACTGGAGAAGTCTCATAACTTTAATAGTTATATAGGAAGGGGATCTCAGCAGGTATTGACTGTTAGCTGGTTGCATGACAAGCAACACCTGCTGAAATACCTCCTACACAACTACTATACTACAGGAGTTCTTTCCAGTTTTCAAACAGGCAACTATTCCACAATATAGTATACAGCAGTATACAGTATACAAGATAAAATACATACAGTACTATTCTAGAATGAATGTTCCAGTTTTAATTTTAAAATTATTTGTTTACCAATTTCCTCCATGATAGTTTGGAGATTCCATGTTGTGATGGCCTCATGCTATAATGCATGTCAATATTCTGTCATTAGAGGGTGTGCTGCTATATTTTCTTTTGGTGCAGCATAGCTAACTTTTTCAAAACAGCTGGTCCGATTGTATCATATGAAATAGAAGCAGTTCCATTTTCCTCTTGCTTTTTTCAACAACTGCCTTGTGTTTGCAAGTGCAAACCTGTGAAGTGGGCACATAATTATACCCACTGATTTCCAACTACGCACCACTACCACACATGGAATGGATCCAGGTTCTGTCCTTGCAGTTCTTCTGGGTAACATAGATCTGCTGATGCTGGTGCTGGATGAAGTGGCAACACAGTGGAGAGGATTTTTCTGCAGTTACTGGTAACAGCAGTGCAGACAGAAGTTGCTGAGAAACCTTCAGGTGCTGAGGAAGATGATATAGAGATAATGTTTTGTAAACCTTCTGCACAGAATCATGAAGCATCCAGTATTCTCAGTGGGAACCAGTTGCTGACTATATGAAGGTGTGCAGAGTTAGCTGAGCTGTTAGAAGAGGAAGGTGCCAGTGGTTTAATGAGTTTCTTGGCTTCTCAAGTGACTGTATATGGAAAAAGCTATGCCATATGGCCAAAGTCAACATTTTTTAAATTACCAGGACTTTGCACCCTCATCTACAGTAAGAAAGAACAATTATTCCCGAACTGATTTCTGTGTAGGAGCATGTTGCCATTATGCTAAAGCAGCCCTGCAAGATGCGTTTCTGTTACAAGTTGGCCTCTCAGTTTGGACTGGGGATATCTAGATTGGCCAAAATTGTATCCACAGAACATATGCCACTATGCAGAACTGTTGCATTAGGTGACTACAATAAAGAATGGTGGTGGTGGGGCTATTAATCACATGGGGTTATTTGGGGAATGTGTCAGATGAGAAGTTCCACCTTGTTGCTTTTTTTGGTTAGCATTACCGCCCCTCCCTATAATACCTCATAATTGGCAATATTAGATACTTCAAGGGGTCCAGTAGACCAGGGCAGACCAAAAAGTGAAGCAAAATGGAGGACACAAGGACTTGGGCAGGTGACTTGGAAATATTCTAACAAACACAACCAAGACAGGATTAAGTGAAGCCCCTAGTAAAACAACAGAGGTATGTGCTAATCCCCTCTTGGGCCCCCTTGGCTATGAGTCACACAAGTGACTAAAACAACCCCTATTCCCAGGAAATGTTCGTTGGCACCCCTTCCTGTCCTACAATGCAAGGTTGTCATAAACCCATCAATTCCTATCTCTTAGCCATTAGCAGCAATTACTCTGTGGGAAACCCATCTAAACTTTGTTCTAAGCCCAAACACCCCTTCAGGACATGAAATACAGTATAAATATTAGCAAGTGTGCCACTGTGGACAAGACCCTTCCACTCTCTCTGTCAGCACTCCTCCCCCCCCATAGACTTCCATCTGAGTTCTTCTCTACTTTCAAGACTGGTGACTATTCCCCGAATCTATTACTCCATCCAACTTTTCTGCCTTAAACTCTTCAATGGCCTTGTGTGGTTCTTGTGATTGTGTGCCACGTGTGTGAGTGCGTTCAATTTATTTCACTTTAAACTGTAGTTCTCTGCAGTTAGTACTGGCATACACTGATGAAAAGATCCCAAAGTTACTCACCTCTCACAGCATTCCATTTGAGCTATAATAGTTCCTCCAGCTAATAATAGATCATGGGTGAGCTCCCTACGGACCCCCCCCCCATCTCTTCAGGTAACATTTGGATGCAGGTTAGATTTATTTGGCTTATTCTGCAAAAAAAGTAAAGATTCATCTGCTAGCCACAGCTTCATTTTGGGTAGCTTTAATAAGCATTTTGTGAGCCCATATTTAGGCCATAGAGTCTGCATTCCATTCTAAAGACAGAATGACAGAGGAAGATGTTGCAGTCATTCAAAGAAGGTTCTCTGAGCTACTTACAACAAGGACTCTCCCCAAGGCTGCTGGGACAAAGAAATAAACAGAAGTTCAGCCCCTGTGTTTGAAAAATTCAAAATACAGTCATGACCTGAAACCATATCCATCTTTTGGTGAAAAGACAAGTGTCTTAAGTAGATTAAAAAAAAATATGAGTGAAACTTGATCTTAACTGTCCTGATTAAATGGACCCAGTAAATGCCTCTTGGCTAGAGATTAATTTGGTCAGATAGAATCTTGTCATAACAGTCTTCTTATCTTCCCACCTCTGGAACCTGAAAACCATGATCAGTTAGGTCTAGAAGCAAAGTCTTACTACTGGTGGCAACTGGTGCCATTGAGGATGTGGGGGTTAGGACAGATCACCAGAGTTGGAACTAAGGGATCATTATGACTGGAGAAGCAACAGCAGCCAGTCATCATCATCCACAGAGCAACACAATAATGATTCATACTGCAATAGTCAAGCACTACCACCACTACTTCTAATAATAGTTATCAACACAGCAACCCCAGAATAGTTCATAAAATCCCCCTCCTCCCCCAAGACAAAAATAACTCTCTGAAGTCATATGTTCCTGTTGCATACAGCTCTGTATAGATCATGGGTTCAAAGCAGGGGGGATGCCCCAGTATAATATTTCCATTGATTTAATGGAACTTACAGCACATGTGAATTTCTAGGCAATTGTGCCCTGTTCATAACCACAGGCACTCCATTTACACAGACAGAGCCAACCCATTCATGCACAGAAAAATCACCTGTCCCATTCATTCATATATAGACCCCAAATACACCCACCCACAAAACATTCACGGCAATCAGATCCATCCACAGAAAACACCTCTTCTGCTTGCTTGCTCCTCCTACCTCTCTACTCCCACTCCTCACCAGTCAGATGGAATATCTGGGACTGTAATTGGTAGTCATTAATATCCAAACCTAAACAGTGCTGCTGTAGTGGAATCAAGGGAACACTGTAACTGGAGAGGCAATAGCAGCCAGTGGTCATGGTCATCATCAAATAATAAAGCCAACTGGTGTGCTTAACTTGGAACACTCAAATGGTTCTACACGAAGTAGACACTCCTGTGCTCCAGCATAAGGTCCACATCTGCTTTTCATCCACACCTTGTAAATTAAAATTGATCCGCTGTAATCTGGGCTTGTAGAAGAACAGGTATGGGATAATTACTGGATGGCTATGAAAGAGAACTGTATCAACAAACCCGAGGAAGAATTCCTTAAAGACTGGTGCATTGATGGGATATTATGCTGGTATGTTTGAAAAGGATAGGAAATGCAACAATAAAATAATGCGGGTGAAATTGCAATCATATTAACTGGTCATCATGCCCTGTTGCACTACAGTGATATATTCATAGAATGGCACAAAATTTGTGTCAAACTATACATGCTGCACCATCATTGGCACTATTAACAAACTATGAAGACATTCAATGTAAGATTCATATCAAAGGAGTTCATAGTGTTCAAGATGGTGGCAGCTGAGAAAGTAATAATATTTGGATAAGTACAGAGCTAGCATTGAAATCAAGCTCTGAAAAATAGCCAAGGCACAACAAAATTGACATATTGATTTAAATTGGCTAAAGGTAGAACTAAAGTATCTGATATTTTTTTACACAAGATAGGCAACATCATTTTATACACCAATTAGGAACACAAACATTAACATTTATTAAAGCTTTTCTTCATGATGTGGAAATGAAATTATACACAGATTGTTATAATAAAGGAAATATTGCTGTGTGCCTTCAAGTGGTTTCCAAACCTAAGTTGAACCTATCATGTGGTTTTCTTGCCAAGATTTGTTCAGAAGGGGTTTGCCTTTGCCTTCCCCTGAGGGAATGTCACTTGTCCAAGATCATCCAGTGGGTTTGCTTGGCTGACTGGAGATTTGAACCTTGGTCTCTAGTGTTACCATGCCTTACACACCCTCCCTGTGAAATTTCATAATTGGCAATATTGAGACACTTCACGGGGTAGACGGGGGGTGGACTATAATAGAATTCTGATGGAGGTCACCAGGACCTAAAGAACGTGTCATGGAAAACTGCCAGCAGACACACAGAGATAGGATTAAGGAAAGCTCCTAGTAAACAATGCCATTATGGAGGTATGTACTAATCCACTCTTGGACTCCCTTGGCAATGAGTCATATCACAAACAAGTGGCCTGCATACACCTCATCCCCAGGAAATGCCCCTTTATACCTTTCCTATCCTACAATACAGAGTTTTTCACAAGCCCATCAATTCCAATCTCTCAGCCATTAACAGCAATCAATAAAGATATGGTTTCTTTTGTTTGTGGGAAACCCCTTACAGCTTTGTCCTAATTTCAAACATCCCCCAGGACACAAAATACAGTATAAATATTAGTCCCCAAACAATAGCAAGGTGTGCCATTGTGACTACACCCGGACACTCTGTTGGCACACTCCTGGAACAGAATCCAGTGCCACCCTCAGATTTTGGTCTTTGCTTCTCCCTCTTCAAGACTGGTAACTGTAGTCCCTACCTCCTGAATCTATTCCTCTATCCAACCTTTCCACCTTTAACTCTTTGTTACCCTTGTGTGGTTCTTGCAAGCGTGAGTGCCTATGTGCATACTTCTGTGTTATTTTCCAATAAAAAAGCATTTATTTTACTTTACTGGAGTTCTCTGCAGTGAGTACTGGTATAGCATAGCATTGCATAGCATTGATATTTATATACCACTTATCAGTGCCAAAGCACTCCCTAAGCAGTTTCCAATTATTTTTAGCTAATTTCCCCCAGTAAACTGGGTTCTCATTTTACCGACCTAAGGAAGGATGGAAGTCTGAGTCAACTTTGGAGCCCTCTGGGATCGAACTCATAACCGTGTGGCTTGCAGTGCTGGCATTTAACCACTGTGCCACCAGGGTTCCCTACTGGTATACATAGGTGCACAAGGTCCCAGAAAGTTACCTGATATCTTGCAGCCATCCATTTGAGCTAATAATTTCCCCAATTAATAACTAAGATTTCGGCATCACTCATGGGCTCCCATTGACCCCCCCTCTTCAGGTAACACTAGAGTCATAGTCCAATGCTCAAACCACTACGCCATACTGGCTGTCACTTTAAAGAGTACATATATAGAACATTCCAAATTGCCAATAGATTCCTAAACAGTATATAGAACATCCCAAATTGCCAATAGATTTCACTTATACAAAGTGAAGTAAGGGGAAGCACTATGTCCTGTCAATAATCAGTGCTAATCATGAGTGAGAGAAAGAAGTTGGTAGCATAACCTTTCGTAGATGAAGTCTACTTCATCAGATGCAGATGTAGACTTAGTCTACGAAAGCTTATGCTACCAGCTTCTTTCCCTCAGTTATTCTCAAATGTATTACAAGAACCTTTTGAATACTGATCCAGACCAACATGGCTATGTCTTTGTTAATCATGATGTTACTTTTTTTTATCCTTTCCTTTTTTTTTCTTTTGAAATCATTACTTCTAAATTCTATAATATAGTTCTGTAATATATATATTTAAACATTGCCTCTTACAAATTCTATGTCCCACTTTATCCTGGAAGCTTATATTCTATATACGATCTTTAAGAGAAGAATGGAGAAATTGCAGGTCTTGGGTTGCATATGGCTCCCAACCACATTGATTGCTATGGGTATCCCACAACCAGAGGACAACAAATGACCAAAAGACCACAAATGATAGCTAGGTTGTTTTAAGGACTCAAGCACTCATATCTACAAGGACATGATGTAACAGATATAGCAAGTTCTTGCTTTTCTTTGAAGCCCTTTGAAGTTCCTTTCATTCACATTACTGAGATTTCTTGCATCTTTTGCATCAACGTATTATTGTCCATCCATTAGGTATTTCAGTCAAGGCATTACCCATTTTGGAAAGAGCACAGTTGCACCTGATGCTGAGATGCTATGGGCCTACCATCTGTAATCTTGTAATGTCCAGAATGTATTTTTGTATGTAATATTTATCCCATATATCAACTGCAACAGCTATTGAGGTTGCCTTCATCTTTTTTCATTTTGGCACATTTGTAGGAAGAATTGTCATTTTTTAATCAACCAAGAACAGAGAAAATTGATGGGAAATCATGAAAATGGATGGTAATAAGGGAAGACTCATTTTCTTCATCTTTCCATAGCCTTTGTCATTGTTTTCTCATTATCCAATCTTGTTATTCTTGTCTAATACAGCAGGGGGAAATGTGGACAGGCTCAGATCTGTGAATCATCTGCCCATTTTGTACATGTAACAGTGTCAAACTGAGCTAAATATTAAAATATCTATTGAGCAAAAGCCTATTTTCTCTTGCAGGTTATATAACTATTTATTAATCATTTCCAACTACTATGAAAATCAATTCTGCATTGAACAACACGTTTTTCTGTATACTATTAAATTGTTTGTTCTATGCCTGCCCAATAAATTTGAACTTGACCTTAAGCTAGAACAAGTTTTAGAATATTTTTAAAATAAAAATTGCATTTACTTTCAAGGATGAAAATAAAGGTGGATTTATAAAATGGACTGTCTGCAACGCAGACTTGAATACATTTTTCCAGCATCAAATAAAATCAAACTGTACATACAGTTTGATCTGAGATTGAGACCTAGCCCATTACCTTGATCAGTGTACACACTGTCCTTTAAGCAGGCTTGGTATGAGTCAGGACTCATTTTGCAGGCCATCCTTTGGCTTTGCTCTCCAAGTATTATGACTTCCACGAAAATCTTAATTACTTCCAAACATAAGAATCACTAAGTTGTGAGAAAAACTAAGTAAGTTATGAGGAAACTAAATTGATTACATAGATTTATGCCAACTACTCCCTAACACTTGTGCAGGGTTATTTACCCCCCCCCACACACACACCTCTAAATGTTTAAGAGACATTTTGTGGTGTGTCCCTCCCACCATAGCTTAGTTAAAAATAAAATGGGAGATGTTTTTTGGATTACAAAACATCTGGAAAGTCCCAGATGTTCATCCATCTTGCAGTTTCTTGCACATTATTCTTTTCCATATCCTTTCATCATATTGAGTGATGCAACCTTTTCAGCTATTGTGAATTTTAATGCTGAACAATTCCAAGAGTGACTGCCCTTCAACTTTCTTGCTATATTACAAGTATTTAAAAGTCCAGTATTTAAAAGCTGTAGCTTCATAATTCAATTGAAATTTCTCTGGCTGCACAGAAAGCTCTTAAACTTGACTCATGACTCAGGGTGGTAATGAAGTCCCATTATTGAACTGAACTTTGCATTTATATGTGAGCCAAACTATTATTTTGTATATACTCTTTATTTCAACAGTTTTGAATGGGTAAATGAAAGGAAAATTTCAGTATCATACATTAAATATATTATCATGCTGAAAATAGAGTTAAATCTAAATACTGTCCTTTTAAAAATAAGTTTGTGAAATTACCACAATAAATTGTTAAGAGACCTTCTCTTTGACCTATAAAAAGCACTGGAATTATGATTTATCCATTGTTTTAATCTTCATGGCAGAATTTAGTTGCAAAGAAAGATGCAATCTAATAAATATTAAGGCTTAAAGAAAGATACAGTTACACCCCATTACGTCTTGATCCTCCACATTGCTCAGAACCCCAGAGTGCAGGCTTTGTTACCCAGAGTTTTTTTCCTCTTGGATGGAGAACAATGGAGACTTATGGCATTTCTGTTATGCGGTTTATACTATTAACTCTAAAATATAACGTTCTCTATTAGATTTCCAAGGACAGCCCAAGTGCTATAGCACTAGGTTTTCACAAAGAATAAGTAAAGCCTATGTGGGGAGGTGAGGGAGGTTTGCTGCCAAACAACATGGCCACCTTAACCTGTTCTTCTGTGTTCTACTGTATATAGAATGCAATCAAAAGCCCCTAAATTGGCACAATCTACACTGTTGGAGTAGCATGTTTTATAGTGAAAGAAACAGCACCCCTCTCAGCCAGTGGATTGGAATTTTATGGACCCCCCCCCAGCCTACTGTTTCCCCACTTTGTTTCTCCATGTCCACAACTTACTGTGGCCTCTAACATGGCACCAATCTCTCACAAACTCACCATAGGAACCAGGGCTAATCTAGGAAGCTCAGAAGAAGAGCTTTCCAAGAGGATACTATAGTGGATGCAGGCCAAATTCCAAGAGGACCTCAACAACTCTCTATCCATGGTACTAGCCCCAACTGACTTCTATCTATCAGTTAATGTGAAACTTAATGAGATTCTGACTATAGTGGGCAAAGCCTTGGAACTCAGGCTCCAAAACAAACTGGAAATTCAAGACTCCTTGTCAATGCAATAAAAAAGAATAAAATATCAGAGAAATATGATCTGCTCTGGGCAGAATATGTAGTGACACATCTAACATTGGGAAGAGGTCTAGGTAATTTTGTTTAAATTCATAGCAGTCAACAGCACTTTAATTAAGTTGTAATCATAGAATCATAGAATTGCAGAGTTGGAAGAGACCACGAGGGCCATCCAGTCCAACCCCCTGCCATGCAGGAAATCACAATCAAAGCATCCCCGACAGATGGCCATCCAGCCTCTGTTTAAAGACCTCCAAGGAAGGAGACCCCACCACGCTCCGAGGGAGTGCGTTCCACTGCCGAACAGCTCTTACTGTCAAAAAGTTCCTCCTCATGTTGAGGTGGAATCTCTGTTCCTGGAGCTTGCATCCATTGCTCCGTGTTCCAATCTCTGGAGCAGCAGAAAACAAACTTGCTCCATCCTCAATGTGACACCCCTTCAAATACTTAAACAGGGCTATCATATCGCTTCTTAACCATCTTTTTTCCAAGCTAAACATACCCAGCTCCCTAAGTCTCTCCTCATAAGGCATGGTTTCCAGACCTTTCACCATTTTAGTCGTCCTCCTCTAGACACGCTCCAATTTGTCCATATCCTTTTTGAATTGTGGTGCCCAGAACTGGACACAGTATTCTAGGTGAGGTCTGAACAAGGCAGAATAGAGCGGCACTATTAATTCCCTTGATCTGGACACTATACTTCTATTGATGCAACCCAAAATCGCATTGGCCTTTTTAACTGCCGCATCACACTGTTGACTCATGTTCAACTTGTGGTCTACTAGGACTCCTAGATCCCTTTCGCACGTAGACTCGTTCAGCCAGATCTCTCCCATCCTATATCTATGCATTTCATTTTTTCGCCCTAAGTGCAGTACCTTACATTTCTCCGTATTGAATTTCATTTTGTTAGCTTTGGCCCAGGTCTCCAGTTTATCCAGGTCATCTTGAATTTTGATCCTGTCCTCCAGGGTATTAGCTACTCCTCCTAATTTGGTGTCATCTGCAAATTTGGTAAGTATGCCCTCTATTCCCTCATCCAAGTCATTGATAAAGATGTTGAATAGCACTGGGCCCAGGACAGAACCCTGTGGCACCCCACTGGTCACATCTTTCCAAGATGAAGAGGAGCCACTGCTGAGCACCCTTTGGGTTCGGCCAGTCAACCAATTACAAATCCATTGAACTGTTAACTTGTCTAGCCCACATTTTACAAGCTTGTTTGCAAGAATGTCATGGGGAACCTTGTCAAAGGCCTTACTGAAATCAAGGTATGCGATGTCCACAGCGTTCCCTTCATCTACCAAGCTTGTAACTTTATCAAAAAAAGAGATCAGATTAGTCTGGCATGACTTGTTACTCTGAAACCCATGTTGACTTTTTGTGATTATGGCATTGCCTTCTAAATGTTCACAGACTCTCTGTTTAATGATCTACTCTAGAATCTTCCCTGGTATTGATGTCAGACTAACTGGACGATAATTGTTGGGATCCTCTTTTTTCCCCTTTTTGAAGATGGGGACAACGGATGCTTTATACTTTAATATCTTTTTTTGAAATTTTATTTTATAACAAAACAAAATAAAGTACAATACAATGGGGGAAATAACAAACCAGAATTCAAGGCACTGTGATTTTACAAAATATTAGTTTCTTCTGTATAGGTGTTTAAAAATGAATTTAGGCACTTCAGGAGAAGGAGCTGGTCCTGATTATTTCATATTATGAAAAACGTCCTTCCATAAGTGTTGTTGGTTTCCCAGTGTTCGAAGGTTTTGCGTATTGTTCGAGATATATTCTATCAGAATAAACCAGCCCTCATAAAATGTTGTAGTTTTTGCATTCCTGTTACAAGTGCGAATGGAGTGTGACAATTTTTCTGGTAACCAGGAGGCCCATATTTTTCCCCACGACCCCTCAATCATAAAATTACCAGTTTTCCAATGTTTGGCTATTTCATTTCTGGCAGCTGCTAAGAGAAATGCAATGAGTTTTCTATGTTTCAAAGATTTGTTATTTTTCAGATACAGGGACAATAGTAAGAGGGCTGGGCACAGATTGATTCATTGTTGAGTTATATTTGAAATGTACCGTAGGTGAAAACTTTGTTCCAAAAAGTTTGCACTATTGGACAATCTATCCACATGTGTAGCTATGTCCCCTTTCCACCGCATCCTCTCCAGCATAGTGGCATTATGGTGCGTACCATCCTGGAGCATAACACTGGTGTGAGGTACCATTTGTTTATGAGTTTCATGGTAATTTCCTTAGTAGCTGCCAACCTGGATTTATAGGGGGGTGAGGACCAACTGTGATCCCATTCAGCATCTGATATGGTGATGGTTAGATCTGATTACCATAACTCTCACATCCATTGACCTTTGCTATATTGTGATTCAGATAAGAGTCTGTAAATAGGTGCCATGAAGCCCTTTACCCAAGAGGTTTGTAGATTTACATATATTTTCATAAAATGTGAGAGTGAGGAGAGATTCACCAATAGATACCAAATGGGCAAGGAAAAATCTGAGTTGAGTGAGGTGAAGCCAATTTGCTGTGTTTGGTGGTATAGCAGAACTTAGATCTTCACAAGATTTAGGTTTTCCATTTGTGAAAAGGTCATAGATGCGATAAAGCCCTTTTTTCTTTAAATGTTTGTATTGGGCAAATTTGTCTCATGAGTAAAAATCAGGGTGCAAAAAGAAGGGATGGATAGGAGAGGGATTCAGAGCAAGAAGCTGAACTGCCATATGAATAGTGAAGTGTTTAGGAATGGCTGAAAAACTGCTTTGATTTTCGGATGAGTAGTTGGTGAGTACAGGTAGGTGAGTTCCTGAGGTTTGAGTGTTGCTATTTCTATGTCTGTCCAATGTGTAGATGTGTTTTCAGCTAAGAATTGAGTGTATTGCCTCAGTTGGAATGCCTGAAAATAGAGGATTAGATCGGGAATGGCAAGCCCTCCATAGTTAGAACTTATATAATGAATGGATTTCAAAAATAAAATGGTTGATTAATCGTTGCCATTTCTGGAATCTCATATAGGAAGGATGTAATGGGATTGTTTGGAAGAAGAAAAACAGAGGAGGGATGCTCTCTCTCCCTCTCTCTCTCTCTGGCTTTTCTTCGCAAATGAAGATTCAGGAAGGACACGTTGCAGAAAGCACAGCAGAAGGTCTCCTTGGGTGATGTTTCTGGGTTGTGATTCTTTCTGCGTTGTCATTTCTCTTCAAGACTTGTTCGGTGTGAGTTCTCAAATAAGGCTGCAACATTGTGGATAGTGCATCTCCATGCCTCCCATCTATTTGGCCGAGCCTGAGATGTTGTTTCAGGGAGTCCTTGTATCGTTTTTTTGCAGCGCCCCTCTTACGCTGACCCATGGCAAGTTCACCGTAGAGTACTATTTTTGGGAGGCGATGGTTCTCCATCCTAGAAACATGCCCTGCCCAGCACAGCTGTGTTCTCAATATCATGGCCTCAATGCTGGTGATCCCTGCTTGCTCGAGGACAGCAACATTCGTCACAGTCAGTCATGTATATTTAGCATTGTGTGTATACAGCGCTGATTACAGCATTTGAGGAGTCATAGGTGGTGGCGATAGGTGACCCATGTTTCAGATCCATAAAGGAGAATAGACAGTATAATGGCTCTATACACACTGATTTTTGTTCTTCGCCTCAGGTGTTTATTACTCCAGACTCTTTTGTAAAGTCTTCCAAATGTGCTATATGCCTTTGCTAATCTGTGATCGATCTCTTTGTCAATCGTGGCATCTGAGGAGATGATGCTTCCCAGGTAGGTGAACTGCTGAACAGACTTGAGCACAGATTTGCCGATGGCAATGAGGGGATGGTGATGTTCATCCTGTGGTGCAGGCTGGTAAAGAACTTCTGTTTTCTTCAGGTTGACTTCCCACCCAAACAGCTCTGCAGCTGTGAAACATTTTAATAAGGGCAATTCTGCCAAGGAGAGACAACTTGAATGTATGCCAGGTTTTCAATTTCCATGTCATCCAAGTGATAAAGGTGTTGTAATTTCTTAGTATGAGCTGACAAAGGTCTTTGGTAAGTGTTATTCCTAGATGTGAGAAAGTGGATGGGGATGATTGTACAGTTGTCCCTTCACATTTGCGAGGGTTCGTTTCCACAGACTGCTGCAAATGTGAAATTTCCATGAATAAAGACTGCCCTCCCCTTCCCTCTCCAGGAGACCACGGGGCCTCCAGAGGCCCCAAGGTCGCCTCCCCATACCTCCCCACTCCCTCTCCAGGCAACCACGGGACCTCCGGAGGCCCCAAGGTTGACTCCCCACACCTCCCCACGCCTCCCCACACCTTCTCCAGGTGACCACGGGGCCTCCGGAGACCCCAAGGTCGCCTCCCCATGCCTCCCCACTCCCTCCTGAAAGTGGCGATGGGGCCTCAAAGGCCCCATTGCCACTTTCCTCGGTCTCCCCTCCGGCAAACCATGAATATGCGGAATCGCGAGTGTGGAGGCTGCAAATGTTGAGGGAGCACTGTATACCTGTGAGTGTTTGCCATTGGTGTTGTTGATCCTGAGTAACGTTGAGGCAAAACATGATTGATTTGGCAAAGTTAATTTGAAAGCCTGAGTATCTTCCAAATCTCAAGAGGGTGGATTTTAGTGGGGGGAGCGAGGTGTCTGCGTTTAATAATAAGAGTAAAATGTCATCTGCATATAGTGAAATGTTATACTGGTACTTGGCTATTGTTGGGCCTATGATGTCCTGATTATTTCTGATGAGGATTGCTAGAGGCTCTATTGTGATGGCAAGTAAGAGTGGAGAAAGTAGGCATCCTGACGTGTACCTCGGAGTAATTGAAATGGGGAGGATTCTATACCATTGATGAGTGTCATTGCTGTGGAGTGAGAATAGATATAGTGCAAGAGTGTTATGAATTTTGGTCTAAAACGCATATCTTGAAGTACTGCGAAGAGGTAGGGCCACTCTATATGGTCAAAGGCGTTTAAGGTATCAAGAGATAAGAGCATCAGAAGAGTTTCTGTTTGGTTTTCTCTGGGTTTTTTTCTGGGCTGTGAGGCCATGTTCTGGAAGAGTTTATTCCTGATGTTTCACCTGCATCTGTGGCTGGCATCTTCAGAGAATGGTTGGGTATGAGTGTGTGTGGGGTTCATATACTGTGAGCCCTTGTTGGAGAGGATATGTAAATTTGTGTATTTGAATGGGTAGTTCCTGGGGGAAGATATGCAAGGAGGATTAGTGTCTGTTTGGCTAATGGCCAATTATCATCTGGAAATCCGCCTATCCC
This sequence comes from Gambelia wislizenii, assembly GCA_030847615.1. Taxonomy (NCBI): domain Eukaryota; kingdom Metazoa; phylum Chordata; class Lepidosauria; order Squamata; family Crotaphytidae; genus Gambelia; species Gambelia wislizenii. The sequence continues at coordinate 347,172,166 of JAUMIR010000001.1, forward strand.
TGGGTGGAGTTCATTTGCATGTGCTGAGTTTTGATTTTGGTTTTTTTCAGGATTGGTAACCAAACTTTGTTTACTTTAAGGGTTTCTTCTTTCCTGTTGAAGTTGTCCAGGTGTTTGTGGATTTCAATAGCTTCTCTGTGCATTCTGACATGATAGTTGTTGACCAGATCCAGAATTTCGGTGTTATTAAATAACATTTTGTGTCCAGGTTGGTTTATAATGTGTTCTGCTACTGCTGATTTTTCTGGCTGGCCCAGTCTGTAGTGTCTCTCATGTTCCTTGATATGGCTTGAGTTTCACAAAGTGGCCTCCCAGCCAGAGGTCTTCACCATGATCAAAGATGTTACTAAACAACTGATTGCCTTGTATGGTCAACTTCTGGTTCTTTCCATTTTTATAAGCAATAATAAAACCCTTGCATGTTACAACCTGACTACTATACAGTTGTCCCTCTGTATCCACAGATTTGGCATCCATGGATTCCATCAACTACAGCTTGAAAATATTCAAATAAAATAAAGTAAAATAAATTCCAAGAAGCAAACCTTGATTTTTCCATTTTATATAAGGGACACAATCTTACTATGCAATTGTATAAAATGGGACTTAAGCATCCACAGATTTTGGTATCCACAGGGGGTCCTGGAAACAAACCCCAGCAGATATCAAGGGCCCACTGTACTGTTGATGACAGCTTGTCTGGGGATTTCTAAATGCTAGAAATTTTTTTTGCAGACTTGAGGAAATGGTCCTGGATGAACAACATTCAGACAATAGTGTTTTATGAATAGCTCTCCAGCCAAAGAAGTGTAATAAATGGAACAGGCAGATTTGAACAATTTATGGAAACATATGAAGAGAGGACGACTTTCTTCACTGCACTTATTGTCACCTTATAGGAGAAAAGATGTTCTCTATATCTTGTTTTGTTGGATATAAGTCGATTTTTCCACCAACTGTGCTCTAGTTGTTGTCCTTCCTGTTTCAGCTCCCTGAACTCCTCTGTATACCAAGAAGCCCAATTAGTAACAGGTTGGAGAGGACATCTGGGAGCAATCATGTCAATAGCCCTAGTCAGGTCTTGATTCCATCTATTGACCAGGGTTTCAACGGGACCATTGCTTTTCAGATAGTAGCCATGATAATAGTGTTTTATGAATATCTCTCCAGCCAGAAAAGTGTAAATAAATGGAACAGGTAGATTTGAACAATTTATGGAAACTTGGTTTATTTATTTACTTGAATATAACAACAACAATCATTAAAAGTGTCACAGCAAACTGATGAAGGCTGTACAGATGGGATGCTGAAATGCCAGGAACTCCCGAGCTGCACCTGACAGATGGGATGCTGAAATTGCCCAAAATCAAAAGTCTGTGTGACTCCAGCACCAACTCTGAGACCAGTTCTGTGAGCTTGGCCAGGGAGTCTGATAGGCAACAGGGTGGATGGTACACTAACAGAATCCCCAGTCCATCCCTGATCTTCAGACTCTGGTATAGACACTAAGTTCCCTAATAGGTAATCTGGTCAGGTTAAGATAGTCTTTATAGACCACAGCTACTCTGTCTGCCCCCCACTCACTTTCTCTCACCTGCTCACTAACACAATACCCTGCTGGGAGAGCCTGAGCCCATGTCAGGCCACTATCATCTCCCAGCCAAGATTCTGTGATGCATGCCAGGTCAGCCTCCTCATCCGTAAGGAGATCATAGATAGTACACTAGCACCCTCATTTCTGGCCCCCACATGTACTGAAATACGAGGATAATGGCAAATGCCCTGGAGGAGGAGGAAGGAAGGAAGGGAGGGAGGCAAGCAGGAAAAAGGCAGAAGAAGCAGGGCTCCTCCAGTTCGCCTGCGGTTTTTCCACCAAGCCCAGCCCAGCCAAGTTGGGGACTCAAGCTGGACAGCTGCCTGATCTCCCCCCTCCCCGCACATGCACCTGGATGACCTCCTCCTCTCCCTCCATCACTGCCACCGCCAGAACCTGGCTCACCTAGGCTGCCACTTCCCAGGCCTCCTCCTCTCCCTCTCCCTCCACCCCCACCCCTGGAACTTGGCCCATCTAGGCCACTGCCTCCCAGGCCTCCACCACCACCGCTGCCGCGGTGGAGTCAAATGGGGAGTAGGCCTGTCTGGGCTGTGAGCGTCCTTCACTCTTCACCTTCTGGGCTTTCAACGAGCAGGCCCAGTGCCATGGGTAAGGTGGGCAGGAGGGGAGGGAACCGAGCAGGAGCAGGTTCAAACCCCTGGCCACCAACTGAGGATAACTGAATCAGTGGATAATGCATCAGCGGACACAGGGGTGCTACTGTATGTACTTTATTTTTAACTCCTATGTAATGCCATGGAGCAAGGTGAGATTTTATGGGTGGCTTGGCTTACTCTCCAAGTTCTCGAGGATGGCAGGATCAGTGGACAATAAGACAGATATTAAGCATCTTTCTCTCTTTCCTCTGTAACAAAATGTCATCCCGCTATTGCCATCTCTCTGGCCCTGTCTACATGAGGGGCAAAAAATACGAACAGGGGGTAAACAATCCGAAAAGGCAGGTGTCCAAATGTGAACGATCTGCCTAGACGATTTTTTACCCCCCTCCCCGTAAAGTCTGTCGCTGTGGTGGGCCTGGGAAGGGAGGACGGAGGAGGACAGCAGCGGCAGCGGTGGGGCTGGCCAGAAGCCATGCCGGGGTCCATGCCAGAGGGAGGGCAGAGAGGGGGTGGGCAGCCTGAGGGGGACTGCACCTCGACTCTGTCCGAGGCTTTCCAGGGGGGATCTCCTTGTCCTCTGCTCGGCTGCCCCAGCACCTCTTGTTCCCTCTGCCATGGTTGTCCAGGTGATGCTCCATAGCTCCTGCCCAAAAAGGAGAGTGAGAAGAAGGGGTGGCAGTGGCGGTGGCAGGGTGGCCACTCTGGCCAGCCTGCTGGATCAGCAGCTCTGGCAGGAGGAGGACAAGGAAGATGAGCTGGGGCTGGCCAGAGAAGAGCCTTGACGAGGAAGGGAAAGGGGAGAGCTCCAGAAAGCTGCTTTCACCCCTTCACCGCAAGGACCGCATTGTGCCCAGGTGCCTCTCCTCCTCCACTGAAGGGAGTGAGGGAGAGGCTGCACTCCCTGGCTGGGCTGGGTGCCCGTCACAGCCGGCTGGTCAGTCTGCCTGTCAGGGGTACGGCGGGGTCGCCAAGCGCAGCCAAGGCGCAGCAGCCGGAATTGCCCGGCATGACAGCAGTGGAGGGGAGGGGACTGGGAAAGGGTCTGGAGACAGGGCCAGGGTCCAACTGAGGAGGAGGAGGAGGAGGGCAGTGATGGCAGCGGTGGGGCTGGCCTGGAGCCAGGGCCAGTGTCCTCCGGAGAAGGAGAAGGACTTTTGGCCCAAGCATACCATAGAGGTGGTGAAGGAGGGCAGTGGCGGCGCCATCATCGCATCCCTTTAAAAAATGGCGGCTGCTGCTGATTCTCCTCCTTTTTAGTTCCACCCCCTCTGCTTGGCTGGCCAAATTGCACTGCCCGTTCGTATCTGCACAAACAGGGCTGTAGAGATGGAGGGACATTTGAAAGTTCTATGGATTTTTCCAGCCGATCTGGGAGAAGCCCTGGATCCACTGCACATGGATCAAAAGGTGAGTTTTGCCGCCGCCCCCCAAATAACATGTATTTGAATGGTGGTCTGTACAGATTGCCGGTTTTTCGAATAAATACGTATCATTTTTCATTGTGTAGACAGGACCTCTCTCTGCTCTGGATAACTCATATTGCCGCCCCATTTCCTTTACACATTGTGCTCATATCAGCAATAACCAAACAATAAATACACATTACACAATTAACTATAACAACTAACAACACATTGACACACCTCTAAACATCACTAGACAATGATTCCCAATTTGCATATACTGGGTTTATAAAGCTGAGTAGTTGGCTAGTCCTGCATAACCTTACTCATATTAAAGTGAAGCCTTATAGCTGATTAGAGGTTGCAGGTTGTGCTCCCACCACTACCTAGTCTTACAGCTGCCACTCTAACTGCCAGCTACTTTATCAGTATTAAATAATGTCTACCTATAGGTACAAATGATATCTACATATAGGTACCCAGTCAGGTAAATTTCTTATAACTAGCTGGACCCAGCGTACCAAACACCGTTTAAAAATTCCCCCCTAAACACCTGGTAAATCTCACACCCAGGTGCCTGGGTCCTGTTGCAGCGGCAGCAGTGGTGTCCTGTTGCCACCGCCAATTGACTGCCTGGGTCCTATCGTAGCAGGAATAGAAATGATATACCTGTGTCGACTTAAATCATAAGTGGGAATTGTGCAGCCCTGAGACATTAGTGAACTGGAACGGCCTGCAGCTTTAGTAATTATAGCAAACACTGCAGCACATTGTTTGGTTGCTCCCAGTATGCAGATTGGCCATGAGTGGCAGGAGTGGATTATGAAGTGGAGAGGGAATTTGCATGTTTGTGGTGGTTGGCTGAGGGAGTGACAGGAGCAGCCAATCAGCACACTGAAAGAAGGCAACATACCTAAACCTATATACGGTATGTGTATATACGTGTGTGTGTGTGTGTGTGTGTGTGTATATATACAGTCGTCCCTTCACATTCGCGGGGGTTACGTTCCACGGACCCCCGCGAATGTGAAACATCCGCGAATAACCACTGCCCTCCCCCTCCCCATAGTCGCTTTCCCCATAGTCGCTTTCCCCAGCCTCCCCACTCCCTTCCTAGGCCTTCCCGGGGCCTCCGGAGACCCTCCCGAGGCCCCGTGGATGCCTCCCCAGCCCTCCCCCCTCCCGCCCAAGCCCTCAACGGGGCCTCCGGAGAGTCTCCGGAGGCCCTGCGGAGGCCTCCCCGGCCCTCCCCATTCCCCACAAGGCCTTCGCGGGGCCTCGCGGAGGCCTCTCCCGGCCCTCCCCCTCCCTCCCTGGGCCTTCGTGGGGCCTCCGGAGCGTCTCCGGAGGCCCCATAGAGGCCGCCCCCACCCTCCCCGCTCCCTCCCAGGCCTTCATGGGACCTCTGGAGTGTCTCCGGAGGCCCCATGGAGGCCTCGCCAGCCCTCACGCAGGCCTTCATGGGGCCTCCGGAGTGTCTCCAGAGACCCCGCGGAGGCCTCTCCCAGCCCTCCCCCTCCCTCCCCGGGCCTTCGTGGGGCCTAGCAAGGCCCCGTGGAGGCCTCTCCTGGCCCTCCCCCTCCCTCCCCGGGCCTTCGTGGGGCCTAGCAAGGCCCCGCAGAGGCCTCTCCCGGCCCTCCCCCTCCCTCCCCGGGCCTTCGTGGGGCCTAGCAAGGCCCCGCAGAGGCCTCTCCCGGCCCTCCCCCTCCCTCCCCGGGCCTTCGTGGGGCCTCCGGAGCGTCTCCGGAGGCCCCATGGAGGCCTCCCCAGCCCTCCCCCAGGCCTTCATGGGGCCTCCGGAGTGTCTCCGGAGGCCCCGCGGAGGCCTCCCCCGGCCCTCCCCCCTCCCTCCCCGGGCCTTCATGGGGCCTCCGGAGCATCTCCGGAGGTCCCATGGAGGCCTCCCCAGCCCTCCCCCAGGCCTTCATGGGGCCTCCGGAGCGTCTCCAGAGGCCCCACGGAGGCCTCTCCCGGCCCTCCCCCTCCCTCCCAGGCCTTCGTGGGGCCTCCGGAGCGTCTCCGGAGGCCCCATGGAGGCCTCCCCAGCCCTCCCCTCTCCCTCCCAGGCCTTCATGGGGCCTCCGGAGCATCTCCGGAGGCCCCATGTTCGCCTCCTCAGCCCTTCCCACCCCCTCCCTGGGCCTTCATGGGGCCTCCGGAGCGTCTCCGGGGGCCCCGTGAAGGCCTCCCCTGCCCTCCCCACTCCTTCCCAAGGCCTTCTCGGGGCCTCCGGAGCGTCTCCGGAGGCCCCATGGAGGCCTCCCTGGTCCTCCCCGCTCCCTCCCAGGCCTTCATGGGGCCTCCGGAGCGTCTCCAGAGGCCCCATGTTCGCCTCCCCAGCCCTTCCCACCCCCTCCCCGGGCCTTCATGGGGCCTCCGGAGCATCTCCGGGGGCCCCGTGAAGGCCTCCCCTTCCCTTCCCCCTCCTTCCCAAGGCCTTCGTGGGGCCTCTGGAGGGTCTCCGAAGGCCCTGCGGAGGCCTCCCCAGCCCTCCCCCTCCCTTCCAAGGCCTTCGCGGGGCCTCTGGAGGGTCTCCGAAGGCCCCGTGGAGGTCTCCCCGGCCCTCCCCGCTCCATCCCAGGGCTTTCACGGGGCCTCCCAAAACCGCAAATAATCAAAACCGCGAATGTCAGATTTGCGAATGTGGAGGGGCGACTGTATATATATATATATATATATATATATATAGAATTCAAACATATAACAGTATTACACACAGACAGTACAATGCACCACAAGGCACAATTAAAACTTAATATATGAGAGACAAAGTGCAGATGGTGGGACCACCATTGGACCACGGTTGATTCTGGAGGAACTTGATCTAATTTGCGTCTCCTCACTATCACAGCTGGTTCTGATAAAACAAACAAAAAAACAACATGGTTATTGACTGCCTTGGTATCTAATGCACCAGGAGACATTTATACACCTTCAAACTTGAAGCCTACTAGTGCAATGAAACCTACCTGGATCCACATTTTCAGTTATATTATCACTGTTGTATGTGTATTAATATTTTCCCATTGTTCATGAAAAACCACAGTACACATACATACAACACACACACACACACACACACACACACAAATATAGCTTTGACATATCCCATCCTATGTGTGCATAGTGAGTCAGAAAAAAATTCAGAAAAAGATTTTAAAAATATAGAAAGCTAGTAATTCTCTAGTGTGCCTCAGTAAGGGAAAACAGCTCAGTGATGGAGCATATCCTTTCTTTGCAGAACATCTTTGTATCATTATCTAAAAGGATCTCAGATTTACCTCAGATGAAAGGATTAGGGCAGTGGCTCTCAACCTTTTCTTTACCAGGGACTTAAATATCTTTTGTTGCCATAGTCCCCCAAGACTTAACTCAACATTTAAAACAACAACAACAACAACAATAATAATACAATTATACCATCAATTAAACCTTCCCTCAGAGGCACTGCAGCGACAGGGAAGACTTTTCTCCTGCTTCTTAGTGCAAGTTTATGGCTGGAGCGGATTGAACGGCAATGCACAGGCCAAGCCAGCCTTTCCTGGGCTCCTATCACGTGGCTGCTCCACTGGGGGCAGGAGGTGGGTTGAGCAGGCTTCAATCCTTCACAGATCCCTTGTGAGGACATCCTGGCCCCCTGGGGGTCCCTGGACCACAGGTTAAGAAGTGTGGATTAGGATTAGGGCATACAGTAGGACACCCGTATCTGCTGGGGATTAGTTCGGGGAGGGGGCGTGGATACCTAAAGCCATGGATAATAGTGAACACCATTGAAAATAATGGGACTTCCAGTTTAAAATACCATAGAGTTGCCTTGGAGTACCTAGAAAATGGCTAGAGAAGACACATTTTCTAGGAAGACTCTATGGTAGCTGTGCAGTTGGCCCTGGATAATCAAATCAGTGGATAATGAATCAGTGGATACAGGGGTCCTACTGTACCTCTGTCTAACGACCCTAATGAACCACTGCTCAGTAAAGCAGGATGTATCAACAATTTGACCCTGTAGTGTACAGAAACTCCATACAGTTTGGGAATTACTGGGGTATTACTGGGGTAGCTGCTAAAAAGCTTTGTTGTTGTTGCTTTCAAGTCCTATCTAAGGTGAACCTATCTCTAGGGGCCCATTTACACGGCAAAATAAGTCCGTGAAGAATTCGCTAAGATGCCTAATAGTTCACACACATCACGCCACAATATTGCCTCATTCAGAATGGGGGGGAGCTCAAAAACTCAAAAGTAGCGTAATAACAGCTCTCACTACTTTTCCCGACTTTTTTTTTAAAGTAGCATGACTTAGCACACTATCGATTGTGTGAACTACCATTTCGGAAAAGTCTGTGTGAATTACCAGCAATCTTCCCGAAACAACAGCAGAGCTGAGCTGTGATTGGTTAGATTGACCATGGAGGGGGTGGACTTGTAAGATATGGAGGAGCCTGAAATGAAAAGATCCAGCCACTGTTGTTTCCAGCCACAGAAAAGATCTAGCCAGTGCTATCCCCATCCCAATCGCCCAGCTGTCTGCCCCCTGGCTTGCTTGGTTGCTGTGGCTGAGGAATCCCAAGATAGCCTGTTCCCCTGTGTGTGTTTGTGTGTGAGAGAGAGACAGTGCGAGAGAGAGCGCAGTGAACTGCTCCTCCAGCTGTTTGCTCCCTTGCACTCATGTGATTGTGTTTGTGTGTGTGCAAGAGAGAGAGGGAGACTGAGTCGCGATATGCTCCTCCAGCTGTTCGCTCCCTCGCACTCCTGTGATCACATTTTGTGTGTGTGTGTGAGAGAGAGAGAGAGAGAGAAAGGGAGAGTGGGTAAGGGTAAGGGAGGCTTGACAAGGGATGGCTCCTCAGTGGCTGAAAGGCTGCCTCCTTCCTCCCACTATTCTTGCTTCGGGAAGAAGAGGGAACACTCCCTGCTAAGGGATGAAAACTAGCAGGCATTCCTCTGGAAAGATCCCAGCACTTTCTCTCTCTCTCTCTTTCCCTCCCTCCCTCCCATCTTCCTGGCATCTTCCCCCAGATGTGCTTGGGAGGCCATGCCCCCCTCCTTTGTCTGTGAGAACTACAAAGTGGAAAACTAAACAGATCAACCAATTTCCCACTAAATCATGTAAACTATCTGGCACTGGTGCGAAAAAGTGCTAAAGCGCAAACTATCGCAATAAAAACTGCCGTGTAACTGAGCCCTAGGTATTCTTGAAAAGATTTGTTCAGAGGGTTTGCCTTTGCCTCTTCTGAATCAGGAAAGCTTGAATTCCTTGTCATCTAATATCTCATGGATGGAGGGATGGATGAATAGGAAGCCCGAGTGACGTTTCCTTCATATTGTTGTTTACAATAATTGACAAATAATGCTCGAGATGAGTTCCACTTTTTTCTACATTTCAGAATGATAATGAAGCAAAGAAGCAGATACCCTCACCAAATGTGTGGTTTACAGAACTTGAAAAGTTATGTTTTGGACCAGTGGTTGTTAACCTGGCGACGGGGACCCCCAGGGGTCCACGATGTCCTCAAAGGGAATATGTGGAGGGTTGAAAGTTGCTTGGCCTACCTCCTCCCTGCAGTGGAGTGGCCATAGAACAGGAGCCAAGGCAAAGTTTGGGGGGCTGGCTGGCTTAACCTGCATATTGCCATTCAATCCACTCCAGCCACAAACTTGCAGCAGGAGCAGGAGAAAAGTTTTTCCTCTGGCTGCAGTGCCTCTGAGGGAAGGTTTCATGGATGGCGTAATTGTAATCTCTCTCTCTGGCTTTTCTTCGCAAACGAAGATTCAGGAAGGACTCATCCTGCGCTTTCTGCAAGCATGCTGATGACTAAAAAGGCCAACTCAAGATAAACAAGTCCGGTTGCAGAAAGCATAGCAGAAGGTCTCCTTGGGTGATGTTTCTGGGTTGTGATTCATTCTGCGTTGTCATTTCTCTTCAAGACTTGTTCAGCGTGAGTTCTCAAATAAGGCTGCAGCATTGTGGATAGTGCGTCTCCATGCCTCCCGATGTGAGGCCAGTGTGGACCATTGTTGGTGATCAATTTGGCCGAGCCTGAAATGTTGTTTCAAGGAGTCCTTGTATCGCTTTTTTGGAGCACCCCTCTTACGCTGACCTTTGGCTAGTTCACCGTAGAATACTATTTTTGGGAGGCATACACAAGCCTCTCTCCCACAACAAGGGGGCCTCAGTGGAAAGGGTAATTGTATTATTGTTGTTGTTATTTTAAATCCCGAGTTAAATCTTGGGGGACCATGACAACAAAAGGTATTTAAAGGGAGTCCCTTATAAAGAAAAGGTTAAGAACCACTGTTTTGGACTACAATTGCTGGGGAGGGGAGGACTACTGGAAATTGCAAACCACCCCGTCCTATCACTAACAAGCCAGGAGCTGCTTCTGATAGCGCCTCAACAAACTACCGCCGCCCTCCCCTGAAGCATTCCAGTCGCGAGATCCGTTTTGGCGGGGAACAGGCAGGGGGAGTTGGGAGTCCGTTGGCCGTTTCTGTTCGAAGACGCGAGTCAGTAGAGACCGGCCTGGGTTTATACAGTTCAGTAGTTTGGGCGTTTCTCCTCCTTGGAACGTGTGTGCGCGTGCGCTAAGCTGGGCTCGCGCATTTTTTGAAAAGCGCGGCGGCTGTGCCGTCTCAACCGTCCTTTCATTGGAAGGGTGGTGGGGAGAAACGGGAAAAGTCTCTGGGTGCGGAGATTTTTTTTGGGGGGGCGGTGCCCCCGGCTTTCTACCATCCTCTCTCTCTCTCTCTCGCTGTCTGGCTAGTAGGACCCCCAGCCTCCTCCTCAGTCCATCCGATTCGGCTGGGAGTTGAGGAGGCGGTGCCGCCCCCGCCTGAGCTTCCCTCCCTTTTGGGGAAGCCGAGCACCATGAACAGCTCCTTCAGCTTAAGCTTTCCTCCCCTGGGGTTCACCCCTCGAGGCCGCCCCATTTCAGTACGCGGTTATTTCCCCGACGAAGCCGGCCCTCAAACTTTGGGGGTATTCCACTTCATCCGCTCGGACCGGCCCATCACTCTGTTGCTGGTTTTTGTGAGCTGCGCCGTGGGAGGTAGGAAGGGCGTACCCTCACGGCTTCCAGCTCAGCCCAGCCTCTTAAAATTACGTGAGAATAATATTGGTCGCATGGTAATTGTAATATCCTTTTCCCCCCCTTCCCCCAGCGCTGCTGCGAACTGTTCTGAGAGAAACAAAAGTTCCTATTCTTGTGATTATATTTTCCATCGGACTTATCATTGGAGTGGTAGCCCATTTTACGCATGAGGTACGATATTTCGTGAAGATAAGGAAACTAGAAAGCACTTTTTCTTACATTATGCATATAGAGCGTACAGTTAAAGGTACTTTAGTTTGGGGGATGGTGTTCTAACCCTTCTTTGCTCTGTATATTTGTCCCCGGGAAACCAGCCTTAATAAATATTGCTTCAACTTTTCCTGCTTGCAAAGGTGATAGTTGTGTTCTTGTAAGTTCAGTTTGGGGTCTGTGTGGGCTCTATAAATTTGTGACTGGTGGATGATGCTTTCAAGAAAAAGAATCAGATCTAATAAATGTTACCACTGTGAAGCCACTCATTTAGGGAGTCTCCAGATTAAAAAATTAATAATAATTGCATCTGTTTCCAGCATATGTTTTTTTTTGGGGGGGAAACCCACCAAAAAGAAAAAGAAAAAAGAAGAGGTAGTTCAAAGACTAAAGGGTTTATTAAGGAGGTCCCTTATCTTTCAAATAATATTAGTTCTTCACACTCATCTTTTGGCAAGTCTTAGTTGCCTGAACTTGATATGGTAAGGGATCCTTATCCTCCAGCAGCATGTGGGTGTTCAAGTTAAGGTGAAGTGAATGGGATGCAAGGACACTTGTCCAAGCCTGGCATTATTGCACCTCAGTGTATGCAAGAAGTACTAGCCAGTGTAACTTTCCTGTTTATAGACTAGCAGCGGAGGAGCTTTGGGGTGGTGGTGCTAAATGGGAGCACTACCCCCTATATTTTTACACAAGCCCACAAAGTCTCTAGTGTTTCGACTATGTCTGCATTCTCATTTATCATCCTACTGTTTTTTGAGCTTTGAATTAATATAGGTTGAGCATCCCTAATCCAGAAAACAAAGCTTTTTTCTACCATCCACCCACTTCTGTCTTTGGGGCGGTGGCTGGAGCACTCATGCTTGTTCGTCTCTCAGATCCTCAGTCTCTCCAGCCTCACTTCTCTTTTGTTCCCTACATGTGTTGTGTATGAGATGCGAGGCTGGAGGAATAGCCACCACCTTGAAGGCAGAAGTAGCTGTCTGGTGGCAAAAGATTTCAGTTTCCTCCCATTTCACAGATTCTCAGTCTCTCTCCACCCTCGCATCTCATGAACACAATTAGCAAATGAACAAAACTCAAGGCTGGAGAGAGACATGAGGATCTGTGAAATGGCAGGAGGTGTATATGTATGTGCAAATACAGGTATTCCCAAATTCATATTTTGGATTTTTTTCGGAACACTTCAGGTCCCAAGCATTTCAGATAAGGGATATGCAACCTGTATTTAGTATAATATAATTATTTACATGGTGGAGATTGTGGACTAATGGTGATTGTCAGAACTTTTTTTGGCCACGTGGTATTCCTGAACATAATGCTGAAGCTGGTAATGTAATATATTATAATGGACACTTCTTGTAAATGGGAAATCCTTTGTAAAATAGAAGTGGCTTATACAAGTTGCTATGCAAACTATACTTTGCTGAATTTTCCTCTTCTACAGAAGTATTAAAGGTACAGAATACCTGTCTTGCATTTGATCACTGTAGCAGTCAATGAAATTTTAAGATTGCTAACTTGCATATCTGCTTGAAAATAAATTTCATAACAGCGTTTTTGTACCTTTTAAAAACCAAATGAAAGCTTCTTCCATAATGTGTCCAGGGATAATTTTTTTCATTCACCAGCCCTTTTCTCATGATGTCCAGTGTGATGGCCAAACTTATAGATTACTGGGGTTTTGTTTTAACATGCTGGGAGTAGCTGATGAGGCAGGTTTATGTTTTCCCCTTTTCTCTCTACTTTGCTGTTCATACACACTCAGAAAGGAATTCTGATAGCAGATGCTGTTTACCTTGCCTGTTGCAGGCAGGCCTGCATAGGTACATTAGTATCAGTTAGAACCGAATCACATTTCCCCTGATTCCAGCTTTATTGCAGATAATGCTGCAATCCAACACTGAAAGTCAGTGTTTCTTTAGCTCTGCACTATTATTCCCAATGTTGATGCTGCTGAAAACCTTCCAGCTAGACAGAGGACAAGACGGAAAAGGATGCTGGGCAGGCTTAAAAAGAAACTTCATTATGAAGAGGCTTTGTTAACAGACATGCCTGAACATTTACCTTGAAATTTCCATATTTACAACAACATAAACACTTGCTGCTGCTGTTTTTAATCAAGCTTCACTATAACTGTTGATAAATAGGCAGATGTCCTGGTCAGTACAACACATACAGTGATACACTACAGTTGTCCCTTCACATTCGCTGGGGTTTGGTTCCAGGACCCCCCGTGAATACACAAATCCGTGAATACTCAAGTCCCCTTATATGCAATGGCATAGCAAAATAGTGTCCCTAGATAAGATGGCAAAATCAAGGTTTGCTTTTGGGATTATTATTTTTTAAAAATATTTTCAAGCTGTGAATACTCAAATCCGTGAATGTGGAGGGACAACTGTATATCACATTTTTTATAGCATTTTGTCCAGATTTGAAGAAACAGCCAGGCAGATAGTGTAGCTTTTTAGCAAGAGATTCTACTTGTAATTTTTTACCCTTTACTGGAAACCATAACAAAAAGACATATCTGTAGAGTCCTAGCTGTTTATCTGTTAACTAGCTGTACCCAGCATAACGTATGCCATTACAGTAGATTTGAAAGGTTCACACACTTCAGCTACCCACTGTTATTTTAAGAAAAAATATTGCATAGTTTTACATGTGGGTGGTCACTGGCTGAGGAAGTGAGAGGAGGGAGGGGCCCTTGTGAGGCTGGGGGTGTAGATGTAGATTGAGTGGCAGGAGTGGATTGTGTGGTGGAGAAGAAATTTGCATGTGGGTGGGGATCGGCTGAGGGAGTGAGAGGAGGGAGGGGATTGGTTGGGTATGGTTCCTAAGTGACCAATCAGCACACTGGGAAAGGAAACCTACTCAAGCATTTTATTTAGATAGATAGACAGATAGATAATCTTGCTGCTCAAATTGAGTTGCATGTTCTTCAGAAATTCTCTGGGTCAGAATTTTAACTGAAGGAGAGTCTTTCTCTGACTTCTTGAAGACTATGGTGTTTCTTTTCCTCTCAAGGTGCCAGGAACCTTGGGAAATATCATTTTCCTGAATCTATAGTATGAATTACAAGTACCTCGAAAACAGTATGTCTCACAGCTTCTTTTACCTAGGAGGCTGTTGTACATATTGCAGCACCTCAGGAAATAAGTAGTCCTAGAACACGCAGTTAGAATTTTAGTGCATCCTGAGAAATCACATTGCAGATTCAAGATGCCAGAGAATGGAAGGAGGAACTGAGGCTACCCAGGTCTCCAAACACTGTCTTTTATTACCACTAGAAGGCAAGGAAAGGTTGTAGCAGAGCAGGGTGTGTAGGCTTACAAGGAAAGGGCTGGAGGGGACAGCATCTGGTTCCCATTGTGTTACTTATGAAATCTGGATCATTTTGAGATTTTCATTTCAGAACAGGTTGGAAAAAATATTTCCTGATTGATTTAAAGAACAAAATGAAATCATGCAGATTGTCAGCCCCAGTCCCAAACAGAGCTCAAGAGAAGTTCCCTCATTACTGCTTATTTTAAAATGTTAAAAAAAAATAATCTTCATTGCTTCTGAAAAATCCTGTTCAGATTGGCCCGTCAGAGGGAAGTGGTAACTGTTGTACCAAGGATAAAGTTTCAGGTATCAAGCCTTCCACCTGGTGCTATGTTCAGCCAAGGAATCCAGTGCACACACACCCCAGCTCCTTTTGTATTCTGTGAAATATAAGAAATCCAACCACTATTTTTGTGTTTAGGAAGAAAAATGCAAAATTTTATAATATAAGTCATTCTCAGCTAACAATGCTTTCTACTTCTTTATATTATCAGTTGCCTTTTGTGAAGACCATTGCAGATATAGATCCTATACTTTTTCTTCATTTGTTTACACCAATAATAATATTTACAGCGGCATTTGAGATGGATTTTTATATATTTCGAAAATCATTTTGGCAGGTAAGGTATATAATTTTCAGTTTCTTATTCAGATGTTTAGTATTTTCAGACATAGGGATAATGACATAGCTACATGTGTGCAAGTCGGTAATTTTCTCATCTGTCAGCAAATGTGTATTTCTGTAACCATAATTGAAATGCCCTTGTTTCTACTACTCCTGGCCATTCCAGGTAGTAACGACTGACTTCCCCCTTCCTCTTGATTTCTCTGCAGTGCCAACTGATGGTTTGTACGATGACACTTGTTCAGGACTTGCGTCTCTGTATACATTTGAAAATGACTTTTCTGTGTTCAGGGAAAAAAATCCTGGAACAGAAGTGACTGAGTAGCATTACTCTAATGAGATGGGAACTGCTTCCCTTTGTGTTTCTGGCTTTATTCTGCCAGATATAGGCCGTTGTTTGTATAGCACAGCTTGCCTAGAAAGGAGCAATTTTCAAAATACACTGGAATACAGCATAGATAACTTTTGGAATTTTAGTCTAGGTAATAAAATAGCCTTAAACGGTACATAGAAGGAGTAGCAGAGATGAGACCAGAGCTTTTCTGTTGAAAGGAGAGTTGTCCAGCAGCCAAGAAGAGTATCTAATTCTAGATTAACTCCTCTCACTTGCCAAGAAGCAGAGCCTGTGCAAAGCCTCTGCCAAGTGTGGTAGGAAAACACCACACATTTTAAAGTCCTGTATTACTGAGTAAGCAGGGTTTTACTCAGTTCCAGAGGTATTAAGAATGTTTTGGGGCCTGAAATACTTAAAATTGATTATGCTTTTTGAGGTCTATCTTCTTTGTTGTGGATGATAACTGAGAAGAATGAAGATAGTACATAGCCCAGTACTGTCAATAGACACCTCTCGAGTTATTAGACACACAGGAAGGCTACAAAAGGGAGAGTAGTCCATTTGAGGTTGTTGGAGGTAGAGCCACCTGTCTGGCCAGTGAAAATTCTCAGATATGTCAACAGGCATTACAATAGCACAATAGAATAGATGTCTCAGGCACAATGTCCCACATAGTGCAGGGAAGGGCAAAGTGCACCCATGGAATTACATGGGTTCTGAAGACCATTTTTGCAGTCCTTGACCTTTCCAGATTCCCCCATACTATGTTTTTCTGGTCAAAGGAGATTAATTGCCTCTCTTAAAACTTGCCAAGAAAAGCAGCTCACCTTTTAAAGAGGCAGCAGAGAGACTGTTAATGCCTCTTTGACTCCAATTGGTATAAGTGCATCAAGTGATAAATAGCAGGCAACTCATTCCACCTCATCTCTCGCTGCTAATCACTGAGTCATTTTCTTTACTCTGAATTCTATTGGTGACTTTGCTAGCTGATAACGAACTAGGCTTCTTTCTGTGGTGGTGCCTCTAATGAGAGGGTTTTAGATGCTAGTTAGAAAGGCACATTGGAGTTTCCCCCTCCACCCCCATCTTGGGCTGAGAAAATGATAGGTAAAAATGTTGCTCGTCTTCCACGCATTGAAGGAGGTTAAATTGTAAAGATACAGGTTTCTCCTGCAAAAGTCAAAAGAGGCAAGTTTTTGTTCACTCCCTGTCCTGTGAAGGTTATTCAGGGCTTCCTTTAATAAAAGCTACCCTGAGTTCTGGAAAGGGATTAAAAGAAGTTCTTCCTAAGGAATAAAATGACCAGAGAGCATTTCAGAGGCTGGGACACAGAGAACTTCCTCCACTAGCAAGTTTCACAATGTATTTTCCCAGAGGCCCAGTGCCCAAGAAGCAGTATTCACCCACAATAGTATGTCTTTTCTTTACCAGAGAAGAACTTTTTCTCCCGAAATCTTCACACTTACCTTTGCCAACTCAGTCTCTATTTTTTCATCCTCAGACAAGGTAGACTGGCACCAGACCACAATGACCTGCCTATTATGCTAGTCATCAAGTACCATGTGAAGATATCTCCTAGGAATCACTAGATTCTACATCAGGGGTGGGGAAAGTATATCTTGGAGGTGGCATATAGCTCCCACTTTTGTGTTCCCCAAAGCCTCCAGTGTTTTAATTCATTCATTAAATTCAACTGTTTGGAAGTGATTTTTTGTGTGCCCCAAATGGCTCTATAGTAAACAGTTTTCAAACACAGGTTTCATCTTTCTGCACCCAAGACTCTTCAAAACCACCTACACACCTTTTTCTGGCTGAGAACAGGCCCAAAATGGCAATTGGAAGTAACATGATGTCACTTCTGGTGTGCCATGAAGCACTGGTGAAACAGATGTGGTTCCCCACTGCTATTGCTTTAGACTGAGAGATTGTGAATGAATGAAATTTTATTACAGTCAATGACCAACATAAACAATATAAAAGTACAGTATAAAATAGGACAGTATTATACAATACAAAAAAATTGTACAATATTGTACAATGAAAAAAAAAAAGTTAAAACACCATTTTTTGTCAGCAAGCTATTGCAGCAACGCAAAAACTTGCCACCATGGCTGTAATCCCTGGTTGCTGGTCAGCCAAAAGATAGTCAATGTAAAATGTATCAGGTTTACCTGGTATTTTTTGTAACATTGGTACTATAAAACAACGCTGCAGATCCCGATAAAAAGTACAGTGCAATAAAACATGCCCCACAGATTCTACCTCCCCAGACCCACAAGGACATAAACGTTCACAGAGAGGTTTGTTGTTATATCTTCCTGTTAGTAGAGCTGATTTGAGTACATTGAATTTGGCTAGGGTAAAAGCTTTCCTATACTTTGGGTTGGTTAGATTGTTCAAGTATGCAGCAAGGGCAGAGCCTCTCCCACTGTCTTTAAAATTGGAGTGTAAGGAAGCTGCACATATATGATTTTGTAATTCTATGTCCTGTATGCGCTGGCGGATGTTTTCTTTGGCTTTTGCATACCCCATGGCTAGAATAACAGGTTGTGAGAAGCCTAGGGATTGCACTTTTTCCTTAACCAATTTTTTCCATCTGGACTGAAATGTATCACTAAGAGTCAAGGGGGCTAGACCTTTGGGAGTAAATAGCATCTTTAACCAAAAGTCTAACTTATATATCCATATTTGTGCTTCAATAGAAATTAAGCCTGCTTCTAGCCTGAGTAAGACATTTGACACACAGTTTGGGAAGCTGAGAACAGTTCTCAAAAATTTTGTTTAAACAGTTTCCATGGCTGCAATATTTTTGAACGTACATATTTGTGCACCATATAACATTTGGGGGAGGATCTTTGCTTTAAACACCTATATAGCTGAGGGAACGTGTTGTCCCCCTTTGCTGTAGAAAAAAAGAGATTAGTGACTTATAACTTGGTTGTATGTTTGCAGTTGCATAAGAGATTTGGGCTCTCCAAGAACCTGTACAATGAAAAATTACTCCCAGATATTTATAAGATTTGACCTGTTCAAGTTGATGTCCATTCACTTACCATTGGTGTTTACATTTTTTTTTGTAAAGATAAGAACTTTAGATTTTTCATAGTTAATTATTAATTGTTCTGTATTACAATATGTTCCCAATGTTCTTAAGAGACGTCTCAGTCCTACACAGGTTAAAGACAGGAGAATAGCATCATCAGCACAGAGAAGTGTAGATATAGGTCTTCCTGACAGTTTAGGTAGATGGAAGTTTTCTCTGGTCAATGCTCTAACTAATGAATCAATGTATATATTAAATAAAGTAGGGGGCAATACACAACCCTCTTTTACCCCTTTATATGTAGGTATTACATCTGTCAAATGCCCTTCTTGATCACATCTTACTCTCAAAGAGGTTTGGTCATATAGGCTTCGTTTGAGGGTCAGTAGGCGTCTATCGATGTTAGTGGCCTCCATTTTTTTGCCATAATCTGTCTCTTGGAATTGTATCAAAAGCAGATTTAAAATCTATAAAAGCTGCATAAAGTGTCGCCCTCCCCCCGGGGGATGAATATTTGTCTAATAGGTGTTGCAATATAAGACCCTGGTCCACAAATGAACGCCCTTGCCTGAATCCTGCTTGTTCTTCCCTCAGAAGGTTATCTTCCTCTATCCAACACAGTAATTTCCTCTAGAAGGTGGCCCGCATACAGTTTACTGATTATACTTAATAGACTTATGGGTCTGTAATTGGCCAGATCAGATCTTCGCCCTTTTTTAAAAATCGGCACTGTAATTGCTAGGCCCCAATCAGATGGAATGGAAGCTGTCTGGTTTATGTGTGTGAATAGGGCGGCTAGAACTGGTGATCACCATTCAACATTTGATTTTAGTAATTCTGGTGGTATAAGGTCATATCTGGGGGCTTTGCCAGGCTTCAGGTGTGCAATGAGACTTGCTATTTCGGATGTTGAAACGGAGCCAAGTAGGAAGATCATCAAGGTTCTGGATATTTAATGTATCTCCTGTTTTTCTTCCGGCATACATTGTACTAAAGTATGCTTCCCAAGTTTTTACTGGGATGTGGGAGTCTAGTCGGTAGATATTATTTTGCTAGCCCCTGGATACTAGTTTCCAAAATGTGGCAGAGTCATATGTGTTTGAAGCATCAATTAACCTTTGCCAATTAGTTCTCACTGCCTGGTTCTTTTTTTCCTTAATTAGTTTTTTATATTTCTTTTTTAGCACAAGCCAATCTTTTGGTAAAGATGTCATATCAGAATTTCTGTATTGCTTATATTTTTCCACTAATGTTCTTTTTAGGGTTCTACATTCTTTATCAAACCGTAAGTTGGTCCTTGAGTGTTGGAGATTGTGTGTATTAGTTTTGTTTACTGACAAACAGCCTTGAATATGTGCTATTAACTTCAGATAAGAGCTTAAGATCTGTTCTGATGAACTTTCTGAGAGAAGAGATTCTCTTAATTTGCGTGAGCTATCCAGATGAAGGAACTTGCTTACAACTTCATCTAGTTTAATGGTCCATTTTACACGAGAAAAGTTAGGAGCCATTTTTAGATCTAATCCTGGTACTAAATCAGCACGTATATTTTGTGCCCTCAATTTTAAAGAAACAAATAGAGGAAAGTGATCACTTTCAGTTTGGATTATCACCTTGAGTTTTAAGATCCCATTTAATAAGCTGTGTGATATTATGAAGTAATCTATTGTTGTAGCTCCATTTCTGGAGACAAATGTAAACTCTCCTTGTTTATCTCCCTCAGTGCTTCCATTTAATATCACTATATCTTAGTAATTTATTAATTGCAGGAGGCAAAGACTGGAGAAATTGCAAATCTTATCCTTGGATTGCCTGGCAGGTATCAAATGGTAATTTTCTATTTCAGGGGGACGTTCTCCAAAATGATTGTAAATTGCCTCATCACTAGGTCCAAGTCTCACATTATAATCACCTGCCATGATTACGGATATGTCTGCATGTAATACAGTTATACTATTAATAAAGTCCTGCAGTTTAAGCCACCTATCCTTGATTGATTTTATTTGGCGAAGGGGGGAGAAGTATACATTAACCAGTAGCAGTGGAACATGATCTAGTTTGACAACCATAGCAATTGCAACATTTTGCAGTAAGTTAATGCTGTTAACAGAGACACGCAGCTTAGTAGAAATCAAAATCCCAAGGCCACTCATAGCTCGACCACCCCTTGCACTAGGCTCTGCTTTTAGGGAATATGTCTCAAAACCAATTGATTCTAGATTCTCACATTCCCAGGTTTCTTGTAAGAAAATGATGTCAAATTTTCTTATGAAATTGTTGAACGAGTGGTTGGCGCATTTACTGCACCAGCCAGCAATATTCCAGGATAGGAGGGCTGATTGACTATTCTTCTGAACTGGCTTATGTCAATCTGCAGAATATAAAGATTTGGCAATGCAGGGTTTCACAGTGCTCTCTTTTAAAGAGTGACCCTCTCTTCGTCTCAAAGGACGTGTGGCCATTACTGAAAGATTGTCAGACTCTGATGACCTGTTAGCTACCATGTTACTCTTTGTTGGAGGATGTAAATGGCACTCAGATAGTTCTGGAGTGGCAGGTTCTTCCAAATCGTCTTCAATAATAATCAAGGAGGTATTTACTCTGCTTACATTTGATATATATGGCTTAATGATGTTACATGGTGGTATTTCAGCTGTTTTATGTGGGGATCCTAGTTCCTATTCTCCAGGCTCTCTCATTGTGAGCCATGCAGATGTAATATCCTTGCCCATATCTGTAGAATGAGTTATAATTGCAGGAACTTCAGTTATATCTGTTTTATCATAGTTCTGTAAAAGAAGGTTTATTTCCGCATAAATTTGATGGAGATGGGCAGGTGGTTTCTTGGCCCACAATTTTAGCTCATGATAGTACGCTTGCTTTATTGATTCTGGTATCCAGAGCAAGTTTTGTCCTTTTTGGGTCTTTATCCCTTCTGTTATTTTTTGTAAGTAGGATTGTAAGCAATCTAATCTGAGTAAGATATCATTCTGAGTCTCCATAGATAATTCACTGAAAGAATGCAGCAAGTCTTTTCCAATTTCATCAAAAAGATCCTTTCCCAGGATCATTGAGAGCAAGGGTTTAAAGGCCCCTAAGACTGGTATTCGTTTTGGCTACAGCTGTGGAGTTATCATCAGTAAGACCAGTGTCAATCAGCTTTTGGCAAACTTCAATCTGTGGAGTTTTTGAAATAAGTTCAGCACGTGGCACCAGTGATATTGGTGGTGCCACATTTTTGAAGAATCTTGTAACATATATACCTCTCTGCTTCAACTCATCTCTATGATTGTACACCCTTGCAGTAGTTCTTTGTTTTCGGAATGTAACCACTACTCTTATACAAGTGCTGTTTGAATGTAGATAATCAACATGTGTTAGATCTGCAATGCTTTTAATGATACCAGGGATAAATTCCCCTAGTACATTCCAGAGATGGATTTTACGTTCCTCATGAGACAGAATGCCTGTAGGCTTTGGGTAGTTTAGTAAGGCTAATTTAGTTTCACTTAATTTTAGTTTCCAATGACCATCTGTCTTAGGCCTCTCCTTAAGTACTCTGGTTGCTCTGGTTTTGCGAACCCAGACCGTACAACCCCTCCGCCCTTCTAAATGAAACACTTGACACATGTAGTTGGATAATGATGATTATATTTTGGTTACATCTTCAGAAAAACATGGGTTAGATACAGGTTAGTAAATACATGTTTTTGGCAATAAAATGGCCGCAATTTTGCAAGCTAGATGGTTGGCGGTAATGTATGGTTCGTGATCCATTCTTGAGCCCACCCATGTGGGCCAAGACCACCCGTCGGTCCATACCGACTCCCTGCAGGAGAGGGATGCTGGCCAAGCCATCCACTCGACTCCCTCTCCTCCCCTGTAAACAAACGGTTAATCACTGTAGGCTGTAATCACTGTAGGGGTCTCACTTGAACTTGATCTAGTGCTTGAACTTGCGCTTGACCGAGACCCCTAACCTCATGCCCTCTCATGACCCATGGCATCCGCCAACAAGGCTTTCCAACCCGGAAACGCCTTCCGCCAACCATCCCCTTTATCAACAGGCAGCCCTACAGGCCAGTAAAAGGCCCCTGCCCGGCAGGTGCCACCCGCTCGGGCCGTATGTATGCTGCGTAAGCCTGGGACCTCCATCGGCCCAGCTTCATGATGGCCTCCGCTGACAGGCCCCCTTCTGCTGCCATGGTAGTGGCCCCTATCTGGAAGGAATGACTGCCAAATTCTTCTGCTGGCAGTCCCATCTGAACTAAGGCCTTCTTCAGCACGCCCACAAATTGATACCTCGTGAGCGGTATCCCATCCTGATGCTGGAAAAGGGGGCCCAGCGAGGCCCCCCACACCTGCAAAAATCCCTGCATGCTGGTAACCGGGCATGAGAATGAGCCCGCAATCTTCCGCAGGTGGAGAGTGGCCCCATGGCCGCGCTGGTCAGCTTTTGACTGGCGTATGCGAAGAGTCATGTCCTTGCCAGAGATTGTCACATCATGTAACTGTAGCGCCCTGCCAGACGCATCCCTTTTTGAGGAACACACCACCTCCCCAACTCTCAGGGCCCCAAAGAATGCCGTGGTGTGCATCGTTCTGAATAGCAACATCTCGTATGTGGAGTGGCAAATGGATGATAGCAAGCCCGCCAGCTGGGTAAGCATCTCAAAGGACACGGGCCGCCTCGAGTCCCTAGCCCTCGGTGTCACCCTTCTCCAGCCCTCCAGTGCCTTCCTTACCATGAAGGTGTCAAAGGGGTCCGCCTGACCTGCCGCCTTGCTGAAGAAAGAAATGCCTGCCACGTGGCCTGCGATCGTCCTGGACGCCAAGCCTTTTTCCTTCAATGCGGCCAGGTAGTGAACACCTCTCATTCTGATGCCAGCCACGATGTTCCATAGCCATGCTGCATCCTGAATGCCATGAATTGGGAGGCCATCCTCTTATAACTGGCTTGCATTGAAGGCACCAAAGAATTTGCTACTCCTTGCAGTACTATTCACTCCCAAGGTTCCAGAGGTCTGCTGGGAAGGGGGCAGCTGTCTCGTCGGCTTCTGGGGCCAGCAGGCAGAACTACTCCTCCTGAAAATGAGATAATGCGTCCACAATCTCGTTATCCACGCCCAGAATGTGGCGGGCGTGGAACGTGATGTTGGACTGAAGACATACCAGTACGAACCTGCGTACTAGTCTCATGACCCTTTCTGACCTGGAGGACTGCCTGTTGATGATTCTGACCTGGAGGACTGCCTATTGATGATTCTAACCACTGCCTGATTGTCACACCAGAAACACACCTTCTTGTCCCTGAACTCCTCCCCCCAGATTGAGAGGGCCACTAGGATGGGGAAGAATTCCAGGAACGTGAGGTCCCTCGCGAGACCTGATGCTGACCATGCCTGAGGCCACGGCTGTGCGCACCAATGGCCATTGTAATGCACCCCGAAACCCAAGCTGCCTGCCGCATTGGAGTGCACCTGTAGGCCGCCTTCAAGGTCCAGCCGCCCCTCCATGCAGACTCCATTGTAATTTTCCAGGAAATCCAACCATACCCCCATGTCATCTTTGACCCCTCTCGTCAGTCGGATGCGATGATGTGGTGCCCTTACTCCCCCTGTGAGGCGCGCGATGCGAGCACAAAAGGCCCTCCCCGGTGAAACCACCCTGCATGCAAAATTCAGATGTCCCAGCAGCAATTGGGTTTCCTTCAGCGTGACCTTCTCCCTCTGCCGGAAGGTGTCCAGCATCCCCTTCAGTCCCTTGATCTTGTCATCCGGCAGCCTGGACACTCCTGCTACAGAATCTAGTTGTATTCCCAGGTACACCAGGGACGTGGAAGGGCCCACCATCTTATCCAGCACCAGGGGCACTCCGAGTTCGTCTGCCAACGCCTGGAAGTAGGGCCCATCATGAGGAAGTCGTCCAGATAATGGGTGAAGGGCCCAGTCCAGGAATGTGCTGAAAGCCTCAAAGGCCGCGCAGCTGATGGAGCAGCCCATGGGCAATGCCATGTCATAATACCACTTATCACGGAATTTGAAACCGAGCAGGCAATGATCATCTGGATGTACCGGTAACAACCGGAATGCCGACTGGATGTCACACTTGGCCATGAGTGCGCCATGGCCACAATTCTGCAAGAGCTGGACCGCATGGTCCAATGACGCGTAATGAACTTGTGCACAGTTCCTGCAGGATGGCGTCATTGACCGAAGCCCCATTTGGGTATGATAAGTGGTGTATGAGACGGAATTCCCCAGGAGCCTTCTTGGAGACCATCCCCAGCGGTGAAACTCGCAGATTGGGCATGGGAGGTGGGTCAAACGGGCCAGCTATGCGACCCGCCTCCAGTTCCTTCCCATTCTTGCAAGCCAGCACCTCCGGCAGCTGCGCCTCAGATTTTAGGTTGCCAGAGATGGATGCCTCCCTTGGAACCTGGAAAGGTATGTGAAAGCCAAATTCAAAACCCGCGGCCAGGTAAGCTGCCGCCTCTTTTTTGGGGTAGGCAGCCAGAAGGGGTCACATGGCCTCCAGCTTGATTGGAGTTGCTGCCATGCGACCCAACCCCCCAATCCCGGGGGGACCCTCACTTGGCTGAGCTGCTGTTGGTGCCACCGCCTGACCCTGCTTCCTTTCTGGCACCACCTGAGGTAGGGCGGCTGTTCTGAAAGGACTGGCTCCCACCACCTAGATGGGAACAATTGACTTTCGGATGCCCTCCCCCACAGCTGTCACAGGAGTGGTCAAACCGGCACTTGTACCGGGAGCACTTACCCCCATTATACTCCCAGCACACTGGCTTCTTCCCCTCCTTCTTGCGGTTGGCCTTGGGCGGGTCACCCTTCTCCCGCCGGCCTGGCCCAGTGGCCTGCAGCCAAGTAGGGTAGTCTCCCATCTGTGCATGGGGGATCTGGAAGCTTTCTTCCTGCACTCAATGTCATACATGATGGCATTGGCATCCCGCCCTGAGACCTGACCCTGATCACCTGACACAGGTGGTTGATCAGGTGCCAGGCCCGCTCTGGAAAAACCAGAGCCACGACCCCCATGAAGACTGCATAGCCACTGAGCCAATTGGCGAAAGTGCTTCCACAGTCTCCGAGCTGCCTTTCTTGCTCTCCTTCTTGTCGCTCCGATGCACCCTAGCCTCCTCCCCTGGGGGCGGTGCCAACGAGAAGATGTCAACATAGTAGCCCTGCAAGATCTTGCAATGCACTTTGTGATCCAGGTGGCCCCCCTCCTTTGATTTGATTTTGCCTCCCTCAGCTCCTCACCCTCAGATGTTCCCCCCCAGCCTTCCTCTCCTCACCGGCTTTTTGCCTGGCCTTCTGGAGCTTGAGGGCCCACCCTGGTAAACCCGGCTTGAAAGACCCTTTTCCCCAGTACCTGTACTTGTCCTCGTCGGAAGACTCACCCGATGAAGAGCCGGACTGCGACCTCCTGTGTTTTTTCCTTGGGCTACGGCCACCTCTCAATCTGCTGCGCCGACGCAACGCCGAACTGCCCAACTCAGACCGCCCCGAGTCTCTGGAACCACTCCTCCCTCTGGACCTGGACCGCCCGGGCTGCCCACAACCGCTGGATGATGTGCTGGGTTCAGTGCTCAGTGCCACTGGTAGCATCCAGACCTCCTCACGCACCGTGGGAGGGGGTTCCCTGTCCCTGTCCATCTTCTGGACCAGGATGGCTAATATCCCCATGATGTCCCCTATGGTAGGTGCCAGTGCTCCAAATGCCTCCACCAGGGAGCGTTGAGCCTCCACCGGTGTCAGTTGGGAAGGTGGCCCGGGCATCACCTGGCTGGGCCCAGGCTTGCCCCCTGGGGGCCTGGTCCCCCCATCCCCCACCGGTGGCTCCTCCCCCACCAGGGGTTGCTCCTCCACAGGGGGCTGTTGGTCCTGCAGATGGTGGAGTTTTGCTGTGCGTTTTGGCCCCGTCTCCCCACCCAGACAGCTGAGGTCTGCTTGTTGTGACTCGTGGTTGAATGCCACTAGCCCTTGTGCAAGGGAACTTAGGGCCTTATTGTTTATTCAGCACTGACCGCCGTCCTGTGGTCCGAACCCTGCAAAAGAAAATTACCACCTGCAATGCGTGGAGGGTGTGCCTGTCAGGTGCATTGCCACACGCAGGCTAACGTGATCTCCCCCCTCCCACCTGCCTCCTCAGCGCCACCGAACCTTCGCTGGACGAGAGGAGGGGGGGTTGGGGGGTTGGGCAACAACCAGTGGCTTCCCCCCTTCCCCACCGTGTCTGATGTTGGGGGGATGGCGCTGGCCCATTAATGCCCCCCTGAGGCCCCCCACCCCTGCAATGGCTGCAAGACCTCAAAGGGGGATTCTCCCCCCCACAGCCCCACTGTGTCTCCTGTTGGGGGGGTTGGTGCTGGCCCATCAATGCCTCCCATTGAGCCCCCCGCCGCTCCCACAATGGCTGCAAAAACCTCAATGGGGGATTTCCCCCCGCTGCCCTGTCATGTCTGATGCTGGGGGGTTGTTGATGGCCCATCACTGCCTCCGCTGAGGCCCACACTCTTGCCCCTGCAGCCGCAATGGGGGGCGCTGTGCTCCCCTCCATCTCCCCCCGCCCTGCTCCTCCCCCTCGTCCCAGGAGGAAGGGGGGTGGCCCACCGAGGAGCAGGGAGAATGGTGGCGCCGATGCGTGGCGATGCCGCTGCCGCCCGGCTGCTGCTGCCCGGCAATCCACTGGTGTAGGAGGGTTGGTTCCCGGCCTCGTTCTGGCCCCATGTGCGCCGCCACCCCCACCGCGCCTGGGCTGCGGCTTCTGTTGTCCAGGAAATCCCCCCCACTCCTGTGCAGTGGGGGGTTGCCTGGTTGGAGGGTGGGGGGGCGGAACCCAATGTCTACCTGGGTCCTCCTCCTCTGCCGCCCCTGACGTCCTCCGTCTTCGGCTCCTCAGAGCCAAAAGAGGGCAGAGGACCGATGGAGCTGCTATATAACAGCTCCATCACCTCCCCTCTTGCATCATCGACCGCGCCCAGGCCCGCTCCGATTGGCTGGCTCCTCCCCATCTGCCCCTTCCGGCCACAAAGCGGCCTGGGAAGGAGAAGGTGGCATGGCGGCTACCAGGGAGGACCATGCGGTCCTCTACTCCCTCCCCCGCCTTGGCCGGGGGGGGATCCGAAGGGCTACTGGGGTGCCGGTCGGGCCGCAAAAAGGCCCACAGGTGAACAGCCTAGCCCCCTTGTTTTTTAGCAAGACATGTGCCCATGGGTCTTGGACTAATGAGTTCTGTAAGGAATCTGTGTGTGATGCTGGGGGCAAATTTGGGGAAACCAATATGGTGTCAGAGCATTGTTTAGGTGATTCCTGCTTCTTCTTTGCTTTTGTCTTTTTTGTTGTTGTTCTAGCAGGTGTTTTTGATCTTAAACTGTGGCTGCCGTCTAGTAACTTCCAAAGATTTTTAAAGTTTGTTCTTTTTTTCTTAAGTACTTTGCAGTGTTTAACATTTTTTTTCTTTCTTAGCTTTGATAGTACTCTCTTTAGCCATAGCAGTTCTATGACTCTCTTCTGATGGGCTGATCTCAATGTTCGAAATGGGGCCCTTGCAAGTTTACAGGTGTCCACTAAAAGTGTAATTACCTTATTGCAGTCTCCCAAGAAACTTTTTATTTGTTTAACATCTTCTGTCAAGACGGCCAGCCACTGAATGATTGGTAAATCATCTGAATCCATTACATTATGGAGTACAGATGAACTTAGGCCATTATTTTTTTGTTGAAAATGCAAAGATTTGCCTTAACATTAATTCCTCTAGTTGGCCATTCTGATTTCTCTCACATGTTCCTATGCTTTGTATGGAGGACAGGTTAGAAGCTATACTATCTGTGTTGCTATCTACATTGTTAACATCAGTATAGGCACTGTTAACAGGTGTGTGTGTGTCCCTTTAAGATCAATATTAATTTCTTGGAGCCCATGGTTTATTGTCACCTCCTCACGTTCTTTATTTGTATAAATGTGTGTAATTTTTGTTTGCATCCTCGGCTTCCTTAGACGAGATTTTATTGGTAATGGAGTAATGCCATGGCATTTATAGTTACTCCGAGTCATCACCATAGCTTTATTTCTGCTTGGGTATTTCTTAAAAGTTTCTGCCTGGGGCTGCGGATAGAATTTATTAGCACCTTGGTCTTATTTTGAGACTACAGGACATTAAAGACTTCCTACAAATCTTTCAAAGCCTTTCTACAGATCTTTCTAATTTACTCAAAACTTTTGGGGTCTCATCACTTACAGTTCTGAGGCAAAATCCTTAACATTCATGGTCAAATTGCTTGCTTGGCTTGCAGAGTCTGGTGAAGGTGGGCCTTTGTAGTTTTCCCTCTGGGCTCTTCCTCTCACTGCAGCTTGTGGAGAGCTGATGTTAAAGGTGAGGCCTTTATAGTTTTCCCTCCAGGCTTTTCATCTCACTGCAGCTTGTGGAGAGCTGGTGTTAAAGGTGAGGCCTTTATAGTTTTCCTTCTGGGCTCTTCCTCTCACTGCAGCTTGTGGAGAGCTGGTGGTGAAAGTGAGGCCTTTATAGTTTTCCCTCCGGGCTCTTCCTCTCACTGCAGCTTGTGGAGAGCTGGTGGTGAAGGTGAGGCCTTTATAGTTTCGCCTCTGGGCTCTTCCTCACACTGCAGCTTGTGGAGAGCTGGTGGTGAAGGGAGAGATTGTGGATCCTTTGCCATTTGTCAACTAATCTGGATTCTGTCTGGGGTCCTGTTTTTACCTTCTGGCCACCTAGGTAACCAATTTGTGATGGTGTGTCATGATGGAGTGACCAACTCCATCACGGGGAAAGAGTTCATCTGCAAAACCTACAGTTCACAGCATCTGGAAAAGTCCACTCCCTGCTTTCCATAGCAACAGGTAAGGTAGAGGGTGGAACCTCATTTCCTAAACATTACATCACATCACCTGATTGGAGAGCCAATCAAATCTGGCAATGCAGAACCAATCAGTGTTGACTAATGGAGTTTTTTGTTTTTGAATTCCTTTGTTTGATGCCACATGGCTTGAAGCCAGCAAGAGAGACACACATGGTACTGAGGTCTGAGGAGCAGACCTCCCACATGGGCTCTATAACGTCAAAGAGCCACAAATAATACCATGAAGTCTAAGGGAGTAGACTTCTCAATAACTCTGAATTTCTATCAACAGAAACTGATACATGGACTTCATAATTGTAAGTTGCTATTTTCTTAGCTTAGGGAATGTGGTTAGTTAGAAATGTGTTAGTTTTTGTGATTTATTTTAATCATATGACTGAATGTATTCTATATAGCCTTAAGCTGAGAATCTGAAGGAGAGATTTCCCTCCATGCTGTTTCATCGCTAGAACTAAAATAAACTTTTTCCTGCTTTCCTATAACCACGCACGTGCCTAGCTTGGTTCATAGCTACTTTGATTCTCTCTGGGATAGAGAAGGGAGGGGTTAGGAGTAACCCTCATTTAAGGCTGGAAGTTTAAAAGAACAATGTGATTGTCCCCTTGTAATCACATTTCACAATTCATCTCAAATCAGGGGGTGGTGGCAGAATACTGAAGTGTTCAGATTGTACCAAAAGCTGGAGCCTTCCTTTTCCTCTCTGTGATAGGTAAATGCACAGAGAGAGAAGGAGGGACCTCCAACGTCACATGGTGATAAAAACCAAACAAGCAGAATTAATGTCAACACTCTACTTAAACATTCTTAAGTCTTGGAATCTCAGGATATTTAGTAATCTTTTAGGCTGTTACATGCAATCATATGCAATCATAGTTATACAAACATGTATGTTCCTTTTATGGAGGAACAAATGTTTATTGCTTTCATCAGATTGCATTGTCTGTAAGGTATCATACATGCATTACTTTACAGGATATGACAAGTAAGATATTATACCTTCATAAGGACTGAACTTCTATTTCTCTGCATCTCTTTAGCACACTTCTCAATAGATGACACACAGAGGAACATTGCCGACTTAACTGTAGCTCAACCCTTTGTCCATTAAGAATACTATCTCTTCTGTTGCAAAACTATATATCTCTGGACAGGCATCTCTGAAAACATGGGCATCCAAGGGTTAATCTCCTTGCATTGTTCAATCTAAAAGCATCCATTACATATTTATAAGTATCTTAACGGGCATCCATTGCAACTATAATGGGACATTCAGTCGGTCCTTGACTTTTTGATTTGATTATTCACGAATTTGTATCTGCTACTTAACTAGTTAAAGCAGGAGCTACATTGCACTTAACACTGCCCCTTCCATGACAGTCCATGCCATACTTGCTGACCTTGTTCTCCCATTTCCTGTGGCCTGGGTGGTACTACTAATGGTGGTGGTACTGGTGATGATGATAGTAATGATGGTGAGCAGCAGCGGGAATTGTTCCTGGGGCTATTGTCTGTGCCTGCCTTCCTCCCCCCTCCTGCTGCTGTTCCCCCACTCACTTCACAGGGCTCTCTTAAGCCAAGACCTCCAAGACTTTGCTAGCAGTGGACAAAAGAAGTGGTTGTGGTGGCCCAGGTCCATCCTGTCCACAGACTTTGCAGGGCTGGGCCCGTGGCAGCCATGGCAGCTAATCCTCTGTTTCCTTTCCTGCCAGCAGCCCTGGCTTGTTACTCTCTTTGCTTGCTTTGGCATCACAACACCCCCACCTTGTTCCTAGGCTGCCTCTTGCAGTTTTCAAGCCTTTTTTCCTTTTGCCTCGTCCCTGCCACCTGGATGGCATAGAGACGAGTGCTGTGGCTGCTGTCAAAATCTCCTTCAGTGTTGTCATCCTCTTCCTTCTCCTCAAGAAGGACGACAACACTGAAGGAGATTTTTGCAGCAGCCACTGGGAACTGTAGTCTATAGCATGCATGTTTGTGGGGAGTAAGATATTTGTGACTTTCCCACTTTTGTGTGGGTCCTGTGCCCCTAACCCGCACAAATGTGGGCTGTATATCTGTTTTATCATAGGCTAGACGAGAATGAAGATTTTCTCTCAACAGCATGATCTATCTTTACCAGCATGCCTGGACAGTTTATCAGTTATCAGGAACCAGATGGCTTGGAGGCTACTTTGTAGCCCTCTCTTCATACAATGCACTGTACAGTACTTGCTATCTCCTCTTTACTTCTTTTCTCTGCCTAGTTTCCACCCAGCTTATCAGCTGCCCTATCAAAACAAAGGCTCTGACAGTACTTCATTTATGTTCCCTAATCAAAACAAAGATCTTAAGTATGATGTCACTTGCAATCTTGTTGAAAATATAAACAAAAGGTGTAGAACTAAATCTTGGCTTTTGGCTGCTGTTCATTAGATTACATCAGCTATTGCACCTGCTGAGAAGGTAATTAGTTGTCAAATCTGCTTGTATCTCTCAGTGTTGATAGAAGTACAGCCATTCTCTTCTCTTTGTTCACATTTGAGTAGATGTTCTGCCTGACATTAACCTGTCTCTTTGTTCCCAGTAACACAAACACACATCCTAATATACATAGCTTCTTGCATTCTCTCTTATACCCTACATGTTATACTCAATTATTCCACGCATAAAAGTTGGCAACCAAAATAGGCCTGGACAGTAACATTTGTGCAGCCTACGTAATGGAGACACATGGGTAAATTTACCACTCTTTTCTACTTCTACCATTTCCTCTAAAAACCAAGGGCAATTGCATTCTAATAACAGCTTGTTGGACAAGATAGCATGGGTTGAAAATCCTCTCAACTTGTCAAGTGTAGCTTTAGGGGGCTCCCTCAAATCCCAGGTCTGCTGATTTCAGCAGGATAGCATGCTCTAAGATGCAGACATAAATATTTTCAGACACAGTTTGGTAAAAATGCCTTTTGAGGAATTCTTACAGAGAATGTGTGAGAAGTGGCAAGCTGCTCACAAGCCCTGTATTCAGAAATCATATCTGTGTAAATGGATGTTTCAGACTTTATGCCGTGCAGCTAATGTCCTTTAGTCTGAAGTGAAGTTAAGCATATACTAGACTTCAAAGTATCATTTACTGAGTAGGAAATGGTAGTTTTCTCAGTGAAACCTCACAGTGATGGAGGAAACCATCATGACCTGGTAATCCGTTAATTATTTAGTTAAAGATTACAAAATCATGTATTCTCCGTGGAGCTGAAGGAGTAATTCATTACACATGGATTTATCCCTTGTGCTAACCAAGTCAAGGCAGGATCTTCAGAGTTCTAAATCACTGTAACCATTGTTCTTCACTCCCTCTGTTTTTTTTTAATTCCTGCCTTGTTAATTGGTCAAGCATCTCTCTCCTTTTATCTAATTAGATAGTCTAACATTAATTAGCTACAGTTATGGCAAATGAGGCAGGGAATAGGAAAAGGAGGCAGAATGAGTTAAACGGATTAATTGAAGACCCCTTCTGAGAAGTGGAGATGTCAAGCTGAGAGAAATTTAATTTTGGAAGCTCCCCACAAGACTGCGAGTCAGCAGATCCTGGGGAATGGACAGTGTGTAAGAATAAAAGGCAAGATTCAGCAGTCTAATGAGCAACAGGTCTTTTGAGTTAGGAGCGGGATAGCTTTTAAGAAAAAAAATCTTTCTTCGAGTGAATCAGAAAGCCAGTCTCCGCAGCAGCAGGCAATATCAGAGAAAGCCTTGGGAAAAGAATCAGTTCTAGACAGTGAGTTAAAGAAGGACACGGCAAAATTAAAAATTTAGGAGACAGCTTTACCTGAGAAGCCCATTAAGAGTAGCAAGGGCTCAGCGGTGCTACAAGCTATGATTGCGACTTCCAGTTGCCATATTGAAAGTACAGATTCCATCTGAGAGGTGAGGCGGAACAGAAGAAATTAACTGTCCAACTGGCCAGCAGTATTCATTGTCTGAAGCGCAGAATGCATTGGTCCTGGAACCTGGAATACTGTGTCCAGTTCTGGGCACCACAATTCAGGAAGGATATTGATAAGCTGGAAAATGTCCAGAGGAGGGCGACCAGGATGGTGCGTGGTCTGGAAGCCATGCCCTATGAGGAGGGACTTAGGGAGCTGGGCATGTTCCTGTAGTTTGAGTCCACTGCACTGTGTCCTAGTTTCTGGAGCAGCAGAAAACAAGCCTGCTCCATCCTCAATGTGACACCCCTTCAAATACTTAAACGGGACTATCATATCACCTCTTAACCTTCTCTTCTCCAGGCTAAACGTACCTAGCTCCCTAAGATGCTTCTTATAGTGCATGGCTTCCAGACATCCCACCACTTTAGTTGCCCTCTTCTGGATGTGTTCAAGCTTCTCAATATCCTTCCTGAATTGTTGTGACCAGAACTGGACACAGTATTCCAGGTGAGGGTCTGACCAAAGCAGAATACAGTGGCACTATTACTTCCCTTATCTAGACACTATACTCCTGTTGATGCAGCCTAGAATCACATTGGCTTTTTAAGCTGCTGTATCACACTGCTGACTCATATTCAGCTTATGGTCCACTAAGACTCCTAGATCCTTTTTGCATGTACTGTACTGCCATCAAGCCATGCATCAGCCATCCAATATCTGTGCTTTTCATTTTTAGTGCCAAAGCTGTCACCCCGAACTCTCCCTGGGATGTCAGCCTCAGGACTTCAGCAATCAGACAAAGGAGACGAGTGTTTCTTGGCAAGAAGCCTGTTTATTTTACAGAAAAATATGCAGAAAAATATACACATGCATATGGTGCCTCCAATGAAGGAGGGACCCTTTGCTCTAGTCAAGTCACACTTTTTATACTTTAACAGTCACATTAGCTATGCATATACCAAAATAGTGATTGGCCACATAAACTCACTCATGTCATTTCTTTCAGAGTACTGAGAGGCCATTATTGTCTAATTTTAAATTACAATTACATTCCTGTCTTATACCAGATGTTCATACCATCTATTTTAATATTTCTTTGTTCCTAGATGTTCCTTCCTTCCTTGTCAGCAATAAATTCTCTTAATTACCTCCATTCACCTTTAATATGACTTCACCACTTGTTGAATATGTCCTTGTCTATTCATATGCCTGCTTGAATGCGCCTTGGACTATTCATATGCGTGCTTGAACTTGTAATCAATCAAAATGCTTTTTGAGCATTTTGATCATTTTCACCATTGCTATTCTTCTAGGGCTACCTTCCGTACCATACCTGTTTATCAGATACATATACTTGAGTACCTTCTCTTACACTAATCTATCAAGCCTAGATCCAGATACCTGTTAGCATCTTATCATTTGAAATAATATATATTCTAAACTGCGTTTTCCCTTGTCTGCTTGTCTCTTTCTCTGTTTGAACTATTTCTGAACCCTTAGGTCATGCCAGCCAACCGGCAGGCGAATGTCTTATTCATCATATCCTATATGAATTTTAGCATTGTTTTCTGTTAGGAACCAACTGCTATAACTATTGCTAAGTAGCTTGGAGTCAGCCAAATTCCAAGAAGTCTTAGAATGGGGATGTCTGTGTCAGGAAATGACATGGATGTGACCTCAAGATGGAGCTGTAATGAAAGTAGTTAAGCTCCAGTGGCAGGTGTGTGTGTGAGTCAGCACTTGAGAGTATGCACATCTGAGATGCCTGATGTAACAGGCATTGTTTAACTGCCTATAAAAAGGAGATGGGAATTATCTCCAGTGTGGGTTTGTTGCGGATGGTGGTTGGCGAAGCAGTTCGTTGGTTTGAGAGCGATTTATGAGTATTAGAGACGGCTGTCCTATACTCTGTATATATATTGTAAATATACTGCAAACAAAGATTAAAGCCCTCAAGCTGAGTGAAGACTGGCCTTGTTGCTGTCTTTATTTGGCAAGCCAGAGCTCAAGGCAGTGTGCTGGGGTGAAGGAATTCCTTCTCAGCCTGAAGTCTTTTTCAGAAGTCTCCCCAGAAACCTTCTCCTTGGCGTCCTGTCGACGTGGAACAACTCTGCAGGTGGTCGTGGTGGACACAGCGCATTTTTCTATGCCCCAACAAGTGTTATGGGCCCAGTGTCCGCGTGGACAATGCTTGAGAAGCTGTGGGAGATATAGTTCTGCAATTTGTGTTCCTGGAGGGCTGAAGAGAAAAGTCCTGGAAAGGAGTGAGTTAAGTGTGTCTACTCACGGACTCTGCTCTTATCTGTTTGCTTTGGAAAGCTAATTGTTTTTGGCAGCCTGTTTGGACTGTTGTCAGTGTGTTTGTTTGCATCTGTTTATGTTGCAGACTCAGTGCAAACATGGAAACAGCAGTCAGGTTTGAAAAGCTGTCGGAGAAGAACTATGCTTCCTGGAAAATTTACATGCAGGCTTTGCTATTAAAGCAGGACTTATGGGACTATGTAAAGAAACAGCCTGATCCTGCTAATGAGGATGAATTAATAGGTGACAAGAAAGCTAGAGCTACCATTATTCTAGCTGTAGAACCGAATCAGCTGAGTAATATCAGAGATAAAAGGTCAGTGTTTGAAGTCTGGAAAGCTCTTGAGAATGTCAACCAACCAGCTGGAGCCTTGTCAAAAATGCTGTGCAGCAGAAAGCTGTATTGTTGTAAACAGCAGGAAGGTGAATCCGTGCTTGTGCATTTAAAAAGGATGCAGGATAATTTCACAGAGTGCAGTGAGCGTGGCATCCAAATAGAAGAAACCCAAAAAGCTTTTATACTCCTGAGTAGTCTAAACAGTGAATGGGAGTTTCTAATCTACAATCTCCAAGGAGTAGCCGAAGCTGATTTAAATGTCGACCTCGTGGCATCCAGAATATTGGAAGAGGCAGAGAGGAGAGACTCAGAGGAGAGCTTCAAGGGAGTGACCAGCTGGAGGAGACAACCAACCAACCAATACATGTCCTTGTCTGAGGAAGGGAGTGCTGCTGTCTGCAGAACACAGAGATGTTTTTCCTGTGGAGAGACCGGACATTTGATAAAGAACTGTCCTAAGGTCTCTGCAGCAAAGAAAGGGCAGAACTCACAAAGAAAAAGAAAAGACAAGCCCCAAGATGGGAGGGGGTTTGCTACTACTGTAGAGGGAGTTGTAAATGAGAAAAGGGACCAGTCTGTCTGGATTTTGGACAGTGGGTGTTCTCACCATATGACCTGTGATAGGAAAAAACTACAGAGCCCAAAGCCAGCACCAGTGGACACTGTGGTATTTGCAGATGGTGAATCTGGCAGTGTAGAGATTCAAGGGTCTGTATTAATTCCTGGTTTAAATAAGGTATTTCATAATGTACTGTGTGCACCAAAACTACAAAATAGCCTTGTAAGTGGGGCATCCCTAACCAGTGATGGATATGAAATCCTTTTCAAAGGAGATGAGGGGATAGCTAACCCCGGCCTCTGGAACCCCCTCTGGAGGTTCCTTTTGGATCTCCTAACAGATGCTGCCTGCTTAAAAGGATATTTAACATATTGTACCACATATTGATTTTAACTTGTATTGATTTTAACTTGCATTAATTTAATAATGTTTTAAGGGGAGGGAGGGATTTTGGGTTGTTTTATACTGTCTACCATTTTATCATTGTAAGCCGCCCCGATTTCTTGCAGAGGGGCGGGATATAAATAAATTTTATTATTATTATTTTTTTATTATTAGTATGTGGTAAAGCCATAAAGAAAAATCACATTTATAAAATGGTAGCACAGGTGCAGTGTGGGAATGTAACAAATAAGCCACTGCTTGATGGGTGTGCTCATTACCTTCATAGAGTTATGGGCCATATAAGCTTCAAATGTTTGAGAAACCTAGAGGTTTGCCCAGAGTTCAAGGTAGAGAACTGTAAATGTTACCTAGACTGTGCTATTTGTAAAAAGGTAAAGGTCAAAGCTTACCCTGTAGCGAAAGTGAGCAAATGCATAACCCAGAGGCCTTTTCAGGCTGTACATGCGGATTTATCAGGGCGCCTCAAGTAAAGAGTAAAGGGGATAGCAGGTTTACCCTATTGATAGTAGATAGGCATACCAGATTTACCTATGTGGCAATGCTTAAAACCAAAAGTGAGGCTGCTGATATGATCAAAAAATGGGTCAATTCTGTTGAAAGGGAGTTTCCCTAGAAGGCTGACACTGTTGTGACTGACAGAGGTGGGGAATTCTTAAGTAATTTGCAGCAGTGGTTTGGGCGGAAAGGGATCCAACATAAAACTACAAATCCCGGATGTCCAGCTGAGGATGGTTTGGCTGAACGTAGGATTGGGATGATAAAACAAATAAGGGATGATAAAACAAATAAGGGATTGTATGTTAGAGGACTCTGGAGCGCCAGCTAATTTGTGGGGAGTAGCAACAAGAACCGCTTGTCATATTGTAAATAGGTCATGGTGCAGTGCGATAAACCAAATACCATACTACTTACTGTATGGAAGAGCACCAAACCTAAAGTACTTAAGAGTGTTTGGGCAATTTGCATCAGTGTACATTCCTCCTTGGTTCAGGAAAAAGAATCAGCCCAAAAGCTAAAGGTTGCGTTATGTGGGCTATGAGGGGAACAAGTACAGGTTCCTGATGGATGGGAACAAGATTTTGTATTCAAGGAGTGCTAAGTTTGAGACTCATGCTGGGTGGAAGAGAGTGTACTCTGACCAGAATGTTGTTGTAGAACAGAAAGCCAGTGTGGTAGATAAGAACAACGGAAATGGAGGGGTACATGCATCCAGGGATGAGAAACCAGGTGTGTCACAGCAGCCTGGAATTTCGAGTAAACAGGGCATTTTGAAGGTGCCTGGTACTCCAGAAGAGCCTAGCACTTCATTAGACTTGCAACCAAAGCCAGAGATAGTGACTGTGAAACAAGAACAAGTTGAGACTCATGGGCAAGACAATCAGGCCAGTGTTAGTAGCAATGACACTAAGGGTGGTCAAGATACATTCCTGATTCCCATGAGGTCTCAGAAAGGAAAGTTCTTCGTAGTAAAGCAGGGACAAGCCTCGTCTGTGGCAGCAGTAAAAAGAACTGAAAACACTCCAGAAAGAGCCAGGAGAACATGCACTAAGCAGGAGGGGTGGAAGAAAACCAAAGCTCTAGTGTGTGTTGCAGAGTATAGCCAGGATATGTTTGGTGGGATGGTCAGGCCTGTAAGTAAAAGGAAATTGACAAATGATAGCAGCAGGGAAGCCAGAGCTGGGTGGGTCAGTAGCATGCGCTATCAAGGTCTAGGAAAACACGGTGACATTGTAAATAATGGGAATGGAGTCTCAGACTCTATAGGTATCAGCGAGTAAGGTCACAGTATATAAAAGGATAGGTGTAAATGACACATGGGACACACCACATGGAGGGGAATGTCAGGAAATGACATGGATGTGACCACAAGATGGAGCTGTAAGCTTAGTAATGAAAGTAGTTAAGCTCCAGTGGCAGGTGTGTGTGTGTGAGTCAGCACTTGAGAGTATGCACATCTGAGGTGCCTAATGTAACAGGCATTGTTTAACTGCCTATAAAAAGGAGATGGGAATTATCTCCAGTGTGGGTTTGTTGTGGATGGTGGTTGGCGAAGCAGTTTGTTGGTTTGAGATAAATTTATGAGTATTAGCGACAGCTGTCCTATGCTCTGTATATATTGTAAATATACTGCAAACAAAGATTAAAGTCCTCAAGTTGAGTGAAGGCTGGCGTCCTGTTGACATGGAACAACTCTGCAGGTGGTCGTGGTGGACACAGCGTGTCTTTCTACGCCCCAGCAGTCTGGTAAAAAGAAACATTCTTTATCAGCCTATGCATCCATTTTGTATATCTGTCTCTGCTATCAAAGTTACAAAACAGAGGTTGCCTTCGACTCCATTTGTGTCCTCTCATATAAATGTAGTATCCTACATTTCTCCCCATTGAAATTCATGTTGTTAGTTTTGGCCCAGCTTTCTAATCTGTTAAAGTCATTTTGAATTCTGATCCTGATCTCTGGGGTATTAGCTATGCCTCCTAATTTGGTGCCATCTGCAAACTTGGTAAGCATGCCCTCTATTCCAGCCTTTCTCAACCTTTTTACCCTGGAGGAACTCTTGAAATAAATTTCAGGTCTCAGGGAACCCCTACCTAAAAATTATTATATCTACACCTAGAAAAATGTTTGAAAATCTCATCTCTCAGGGAACCCCTAGTGACCTCTCAGGGAACCCTAGGGTTTCAGGGAACCCTGGTTGAGAAACACTGCTCTATTCTCTCATCCAAGCTATTGAATAGCACTGGGCCCAGGACTGAACCCTGTGGCACCCCTCTAGTCACTTCAGGATGAAGAGGAGCAATTGATAACTACCCTTTGGGTTTGGTTGGTCAGCCAATTACAAATCCACCTAACAGTCGCACTGTCTAGCCCACATATTACTAACTTTTTTGCAAAGATATCATGGGGGAACTTGTCAAAAACCTTACTGAAATTAAGATGTACTACATCCACAGCATTCCCTCATCTATCAAGTTTGTAACTCTAGTTTGGCATGACTTGTTTTTGAGAAACCCATGCTGACTTTTAGTGATCACATCATTCCTTTTTAAGTGGTTACAGACTGTCTGTTTAAGGTTCTGCTCTAGAATCTTTCCTAGTATTGATGTCAGGCTGACTGGGCGGTAATTATTTGGGTCTTCTTTTTTCCCTTACGATGGGGACAACAGTTGCTCTCCTCTAATCTACTGGGACCTCTTCTTTTCTCCAGGAAATCTCAAAAATTATTTCCAGTGGTTCTGAGATTACTTCTTCCAGTTCTTTTAATACCTTTGGATGAAGTTCATCTGGCCCTGGAAACTTGAAGTCATTAAAGTGGCCAGATATTACTGAACTACCTCTTTACCTCTTGCAGTTGTCTCAGCGCGCTTGCAGAAAGCGCGGGATGTGTCCTTCCTGAATCTTCGTTCGTGAAGTAAAGCCAGAGAGAGAGAGAGAGAGACCTCTTTACCTATGTTGTGCTGTATTTTCTCATCTGCATTATCTGCTCCAGTTTCCCCAAGTTATGCGCTGTTCTCTTTTTGGGAGAAGATTGAGGCAAAGAAGGTGATTTGTAGTTCTGCCTTTTCTCTGTCCGCTGTTACATTTTGCCATCTTCTCCATGCAATTGCCCTACCATTTCCGTGTCCTTCCTTTTGCTATAGACATTAAAAAAGCCCTTTTTATTGTTTTTAGTCTCTCTAGCAAACCTGAGCTCCATCTGTGCTTTAGCTTTTCTGACTTTCCCCTACATGAGCTGGCTATTTGTTTGAATTCTTCTTCGGTGATTTCTCCCCTTTTTTCATTTCTTGTACATGCCCCTTTTAAGTTTTAGCTCAGTTGAAACTTCTTTAGATGTCCATCCTGGTTTCTTTAGACACTTCCCATTTTTCCTCCTCATTGGAACTTTTTGAATTTGTGCCTTCAGTATCTCACTTTTAAGAAACTCTCATCCCTCATGAACTCCCTTCTTTTTTAGTATTCTTGACGGTGGGATCACCCCCAGTAATTCCCTATGTTTTTTGAAATCAGGTTTCTTAAAGTCTAGAATGCATGTCTGACTACACTTATAATAAGCTCTAGGAGAACATGGTTACTTCCCCTAAGGATCCCAGCAATTCCACCCCATTAACCAGATCATCTTTGTTGGTTAGGATCAGATCTAAAGTAGCTAATCCCCTACTTGCTTCTTCCACCTTCTCGACAATGAAATTGTCTGCAAGGCAAGTGAGGAATTTGTTGGACGTCAAATTTTTGGTGGAGTTGGATGTCCAACAAATATCAAGATAGTTGAAGTTCCTCATTACTACTACATCTCTCCTTTCTGAATGTGCTGTCATCTGTTGCAGGAGGGCATCATCCAAGTCCTTAGTTTGGCTTGGAAGTCTGTTGTAGACCCCCACACTGACATCCCTGCTGTTTCTCCCCCCTTGATTTTTATCCAGATGCTCTCAACCTGGTTTCCAGGATTTAAATCATGGATCTGTTCACAGGTGTACACATCTTTAATGTATAATGCTACTCCACCTCCTTTCTGTTTGGTCTATTTCTCTGAAATGGGTTATACTGCTCTATTAGTACTCCTGTATTATTACCTGTCTATTTAGGTGCTCTGATAGCACAGAGAAAGGGTGTGCTTTTATTTCATAGGAAAGGAAGGATAAGGAACGTGGTATCAGAGTTTATTCACTGAGGGTCAGCAGATGTGATGCATTTACTGAAAGTGCTGGAGGTGTTAACATCAATGATTCAGCTGATTCCTTGGGCAAGGTTTCATACCAGGCTCCTTCAACAGTTTCTAAGACCTCATCAATTGGCAATTATAAGGAGAAAACATTTCTAGTTAACATTAACAGAAGATTTTCTGAAGTTTAACGTGATGGCTGAAGGACAAATTAATCTGCAGAGAGAATTTTTTTGTTCCACAAAAGAAAATAGTGACAACAGTGACTTCTATAGTTGGGGGCCCACTGTGCAGATTTTTATGCACAGGGTCAGTGGAATGCATTGGAAAGGACTTAAAGTATCTATTAGAAATGAGGGCAGTAAGACTGGCATTACTGCATTCCGCAGATATGATAAAGAGTCAGAATGTGTTAATTTGTATGGACAATGTATCAGTGAAGGCTTATTTGTGCAACCAGGGAGGTTCTCATTCTTGGTGTGTGATGCATGAGTCAAATAAGATTTTACAGTGGGCAGAAAAACATCTACATACATTGTCAGCAGTCCACTTGAAAAGATCCTTGAACTTAATAACAGATTTCATAAGCAGGAACAAAATAATACCAGGGAAATGGAGTTTAAATAGTGTGATATTCAGTCTTTTCCAAGGGAAGTACGGGACTTCTGTGATGGATCTTTTCACATCTCATCGGAATTCCAGATTAACAAGGTTCATTTCAATAGAGTAAAATCCAAATGCAGAAACTCAGGATGCTTTGGCGCTGTTATGGCCAAAGCGACTATTATATGCCTTCCTCCTGTGCCAATAATTCAAAGAGTCCTGTTAAAGATAAAGCAAGAAATAGCTCATCTCATTCTAATAGCACCTTTTTGGCTGTGCAGACCATTGTTCCTGGAATTGCTGAATAGCACTGGCTGAATAGCAATGTCAACAAAGCCTCAGTTTTTATCTGCTAAGGCTGAAGAATTTGCTGATTCAGGGGAAGTGTCACATCCAGATCCAGGTTGGCTAAAATTAGCCACGTGGAATTTGAACAGAGACATTTGATCAGTCAAGGTTATTCTGATTTTGTAAGAGACACCATATAGAATTCGAGAATGCAATCTACACAAAGCATTTATTAAATTACATGGAGGAGATTTGGGAAATGGTGTGTAGAGAAATCAGTTTCACAAAGGGAAGCCTCATGAAGGAGATTCTAGATTTTTTAAAAGAAGG
Source organism: Gambelia wislizenii (assembly GCA_030847615.1). Lineage (NCBI taxonomy): Eukaryota > Metazoa > Chordata > Lepidosauria > Squamata > Crotaphytidae > Gambelia > Gambelia wislizenii. Next base: position 347,214,687 of record JAUMIR010000001.1, read on the forward strand.
TTTAGAACAAAGGTTGCATACCGACACACCTAAGAGGCAGGTGTCAGTGTTGTCATCAATATTACCACATTTGGGGAAGCTACTATCCACACATCCTCATGTTAAAAGGTTTCTTAGTAGGACAACCTTAGAGTCACCCCCAACAGTACACAGGTTCCCATCTTGGGACCGGAATTTAACATTAAACATTTTGACTGAGAGTCCATTTGAACCTTTGAAAGAAATGTAAGTTTCTTTCATTTAAAGTATTGTTTCTTGTGGCAGTTAACTTTGCTCAAAGAGATTTGGAACTAGCTTTGTTATCTGCCAACCAAAACTTTTGTAAGTTCAATGAAGACAAAGTATCATTAATTATAGACCCAACTTTTAAACCAAAATCTTTAGGTTAGTCAAGTGTTGAATTTACCAACATTCTAATCCAAGATATCCACTTGAGAAAGAAGCAGTCTTTGGATGTAAGAAGAACAGTAAATATATATTTAAAGAGAACCAAAAGAATTAGGAGAACAGAGACATTATTTAGTTCATTTAATCAAAGGATTCTAGGTCACAAAGCTTCTAAGGAGATGCTTTTGAGGTGGCTTAAGGGATGCAATTATCAATGCTACGATTTGGCAAAAGTTCCAAGACCAAAGTGTGTATGGGCTCAATCAACCAGGTTTATGGTGACATCAACAGCATTTAGAGTTGTGGCATCAGTTGAAGACATATGCAGGACTGCTGTATGGAAAGAGCCATCAATTTTTCGAGGCATTATAAAGTAGATAAGTTTAGATCTAGTTAAGCAGCTTTTGGAAAAATATTTCTTCAGGCTGTGGTTAATATGATTAGTCAGGCCTGCCCTGGAGATGGTGGCTTGGGTACATCCTATGTGTAGTGGATTACTCCTTCACCCTCATTGAGAAGGATATCTTGAATGGTCATTCTAGGGAGGCTGAAGGAGGAATCCACCTGCACCCAGGGGGAAAAATTCTATATTTCTATCTGAGCTGTATGTTGGTGGTCAACAAGGCTGTGTAACAAAAATGAGGAGAGGAATTGAAGAGTAATGGTTACAACAATTTAGGACTTTGAAGATCCTACCTTGACTTAGCACGAGGGATAAACCCACGCATAGTGGGTTCCTCCTTCAGCCTCCCTAGAATGACCATTCACAGTGAGTATCAACTTCTCATTCCGTGGTTGCAGGTAACCTCCAGCCTGGGAATTGTGAACTCTACACTCTCAGAGCAGGCTCCCCTCATCTGTAGTTTTATCTGGATAAAGTTGTGTTTAGATCAGATATTTCAGTTCTAACAAAAGTGGGGTTGTTTTTTAAGGTAAACCACTAGATTATCTCACCTACCTTTACACACACACAAAAATCATTTTTCCCTGCTTGACACTTGATACAGGTTGGCTTCACTAGAACCTTGGTTCTGTCTTCAATCTTTGTGCCTGAGTAAGTCATAGATGTCCCAACTGTTCTGGATTCAATGTGGCGTAGAAAAAAAGGTCTGGATGCCTAAGAAAAAAGATACCTCATGGTTTCCTCATTTGTAATACTGTCCTCTTAGTCTGTTGTGAAAGATGGTCTCCCATTCTTCTTTCTTGTCACCATTAGAAAAGCATTAAAATTGGTATAATTACTCTGAGACTTCCTGAGTGTATCTGTTTCACTCCATTTTACTCATATGCTACAAAAACTTTTTCTCCTTCAAACTTTTAATGTGGAGCCTCATGGTGGTCTTATACTATTAAGGTGGAGTAACAACTATTGTAATATTTTTATTACCTTTCATATTATATGAAATCACCATCACTTCAATATAATGACCATTGCCATGCAGTCTCTGCTGCACGGTCAAAACCTCCATCTCCTAGGATTGTGGAAAAGTGTGATCCTGCTTTCATCATAAAGCTTGAGCTGAAAACATCAACTTTTGTAGTGTGTATAGCTCAGACCTGCCCTTTGATCTTGAATCTTCGTTTGCGAAGAAAAGCCAGAGGGGAGCTCAGGCAAAGTCTATAGCATATATCTCTCTGACTTTTCTTCGTAAACGAAGATTCAGGAAGGACTCATCCCACGCTTTCTGCAAGCGCACTGATGACTAAAAAGGCCAATCCGAGATAGACAAGTCCGGTTGTAGAAAGCATAGCAGAAGGTCTCCTTGGGTGATGTTTCTGGGTTGTGATTCTTTCTGTGTTGTCGTTTCTCTTCAAGACTTGTTCGGGGTGAGTTCTCAAATAAGGCTGCAGCATTGTGGATAGTGCGTCTCCATGCCTCTTGATGCGAGGCCAGGGTGGACCATTGTTGGTGATCAATTTGGCTGAGCCTGAGATGTTGTTTCAGGGAGGCCTTGTATCGCTTTTTTGGAGCGCCCCTCTTACGTTGACCCGTGGCGAGTTCACCGTAGAGTACTATTTTGGGGAGGCGATGGTCCTCCATTCTAGAAGCGTGCCCTGCCCAGCGCAGCTATGTTCTCAATATCATGGCCTCAATGCTGGTGATCCCTGCTTGCTCAAGGACAGCAACATTCGTCAAATAGTCAGTCCAGTTTATGTTTAGGATTGTGCGTAGACAGTGCTGATGAAAGCGTTCGAGGAGTCGTAAGTGCTGGCAATAGGTGACCCATGTTTCAGACCCGTAAAGGAGAATAGACAGTATAATGGCTCTATACACATTGATTTTTGTGCTTCGCTTCAGGTGTTTATTAACAAGCTACCGTCAGTACGGTAACGTATATAGATGCCGTCTTCTTCTTCAAGCTCTACCGTAGCCCTTTGGAGCATCATGCTGAAGAGGATTGTAAATAAAGTTGGAGCAAGAACACAACCTTGCTTCACTCCATTAGTTATTAGAAAGGGCTCTGAAAGGGCATCGTCATATCTGAGTTGACCGCGCTGGCCCTCGTATAGCAAGATAATCATTTTAAGGAATTGGGGGGGGGGGAATCCTAGTCTTTCCAGGATCTGCCACAGACCTTTTCTACTCACAGTGTCGAAGGCTTTGGTGAGGTCAACAAATGTTACATAGAGTCCCTTGTTCTGCTCTCTACATTTCTCTTGCAGTTGTCTAAAGACAAATACCGTATCTGTAGTACTCCTATTGGATCTTCATGGTCTCTGTGAATCACACAGTTGGGGTTACTCCTGCGCTTGTGCAGAGCTTTGGAATCTTCTAGAATCGCTAGGCAGAATGTGCTTTGATACATTTTTGGTGGTAACTCCGCCCATCCTAACGGTCCATTATAAGGGCTTCCCACCTAAATCCCCTCAGTTCCTTTCTTTCTGCCGCGTTAGCAGCTTGAAGGAACCTCTGTTCGCTAGGTGTTTTTTCTCTCATACGATCTGGTTTGACTTGGCTTTGACCCTTTGATGACAGTTTTCGCTTTCTCCTACTGGTTTTGGTATTCGGCTTCTGATCACTCTGGTTTTTTGACGTATTTCTGGCTCTTGACTACGATTTTGTCTTACTCCTTCGGCTTTGGCATTACCTCAGATATCGTTACCGACCTCGGACTGGCCTTGTCTACGATCTCCTCTTTGTGATTATTATTATTATTATTGTGAGAAACATGTCTGGCAAAGGAGCTTTCAAGCGCTGCGTTATTTGTCAAGCAAAACGTCCAGCTGCGGATGGTCATTCCCACTGTTTAATCTGTTTAGGAGAGGCTCACAATGTTGATGCATGCGTCCATTGTAAGGCGTTCATACTGGAGGCCCGGAAACACAGGCTCTCGCGTCTGAAGTCTTTTCTTTATGAGAAGGCCTTGCTCCTTGCCTCTGCTTCTGCCTCTGCCTCTATTTCTGCTCCCCCTTCTGAGCCTCGCGGCCGAGAAGTTTCCTGGTCTCTCCTCCGTCTGCTGGGCAAAAGTGTCATCGGTCCCGAAGTCCGTCTAGGCGCCGTTCCACCGCATCTGACCCCAAGGCTCTCCATTCCTCACTTCGACGTGCTTCGTTGGATTCAACTCGGGACCGTTCAACACCGGCTCGAGAGCCAGTCCCTTCGACAACCAAGGATGCCGCTCGCAATAAGACTCCGTCTACCACTGAGACCTGTCCATTTGCTGACTCTGCTTCGTCCTCTCTACCAGTGAAGAAAAAGAGGAAGGAGAAGCATTTGTCCAAACATAGTGATGGAAAATCCAAGGATAAGGCTAAAAAATCCAAGCCTGTGGAGTGTGCCGTCCCAGAGGTTCCCCCTCGTCAATCATTGGAGGTCGAGGACACATTAGTGCGTCCATTGATGGTATCTACCACTGGGGAGTCTGAGTCTCGGCATTCACACACCCCGTCGGGATCAGCCAGAGTGGTAACAGTGGAACCCCTGCCTTCGACTGATATTACGAGACTCCCCATGCGCCTTGACACGTCTCCAGCTCTGGTTGTGTCTCGAGCTCAATTGCTGGAAAGTCAGTCTTTGGATGTCGAGGCAGAGATCATTGAATCCGAGGAGGTGCCTCGAGGCCATGTGCCTGCCATCAGGGATGATGTCCCGGCGTACTCTGCTTACGACCTGGCCCAATCTATCTGCACGGCAGGTTTCGGGTCTCCTACTGGATCGCAGATTTTCACACCAAGGGGCGAGGTACTTGAGACCACGATCACTGGGCGCTCGATTGCTCGGTCCCCACGCCCTGCCAATTTGGATGTTGCAACTACAAAAGATGCTGTGACCCAGGTCTCCCCGCCTGAGCACCACCCTCTACCTCGAACCCCTCCAACTCCGCAGCCTCATTCTCCCACGCCATCGCAGGCCCGTAGTCCTTTACCAGATGGATCGACTTCGTCCTCTGTCGCCTCTTGGGACCTTTATAGGCCCTATTTGCCTTCTCCAAAGACCGAACTGATGGATGATGATTCCACCTCTCCAACCAACGACGTTCGTGCCTTCGGGGAACAGATGGTCCGAATGTCGCATGCCCTTGAGTTGAAATTGGAAGACCGAGCAGTTGATCCCGTGGATTCAATTTTTCAAAGGATCCAATCGAAGGCGTCTCCGTCGGCTACCATCCCAGTACTGCCTTCCCTACTAAAACTCATGCAGGGGTCCTGGGAAAACCCATCGTCTATCCAGTCGATGTCTAAGAAAATAGACCAACTGTACCGAGTTGGTGGAAACCATGTTGACTGGTTCCAGAACCACCTGAGACCGAACTCTGTGGTCAAGGTTGCCCAAAATAAAAAGCAGCGCCGACCTCTCATCCCCACCAGACCCAGAGGGCAGGAAGCTGGACATCGTTGGGAAGATTTACTCTGCGGCCGGCCTGCGCTTCCGTGTGGCTAATTACTCAGCCTGCATGGGAGCGTATCAGCAGGTCCTATGGGACAGAATGAGCCACCTGATACAGGACCTCCTGGAAGAGCGACGTCGGATGGCCAAAGCCATTCAATCTGAGGCCCAGTCCCTGGCGGGACTGCAGATAAACTCAGCCCGGCATGTGGCGGACTGCGCAGCGAAAACCATTGCTGGTGCCATTGCGCTGCGTCGGCATGCATGGTTACGCTCCTCGGGCCTTACACCTCAAGCGTCGGCCACCATAAAGGACCTCCCTTTTGACGAATCCGGCTTGTTTAATGGGTCAACCGATGAAAAATTCGAGTTCACCCAAAAGATGAGGACCACTGCCAAGAAATATGGTATGAGCTCCACCTCCACCTCCCAATACTGTCCTAGAGGCAGATATTCCTGGCAAGTCCCATTGTATGGCCAATAGTTCCGATGAGGGTACCCTGGCAAGACCTACCGTCGGTCCTGGTTTGCTCCCACTACCTCTCCGACCTCATCAGTGAGGAGCCAGGGCTCGGGTTCCAGATACCGGCAACCATCCCAACAGAGATCCAGGGATCAGGGCCGAAAGAAATTCTAATTCCCCTATTGATGATTTTTCTGTTTTTCCTTAGATGCCTCTCTTCGGGGATCGACTGTCCAACTTTCAAGAAGCCTGGTCTTCTATAACATCAGACCGTTGGGTGCTTCAAATCATCCGAACAGGTTATTGGATAGAGTTCGACACTCTGCCCCCGACGGGACGGGTTCGATCAACACCGCCCTCCCCTCCCCTCCTCGAGGAGGTGCAGACCCTGTTGCAGAAAGGGGCCATCGAACCTGTCGACCCCGACCTTCACCACCTCTGCTACTTCTCGAGGTACTTTCTGGTGACCAAGAAGGATGGCAGTCTGCGCCCGATTCTCGACCTCTGTGGGGTGAACAAGTACATAGCCCCAAAGAAATTCAGAATGGTCACCTTGGCCTCCATCCTTCCGCTTCTGAAACGGAACGACTGGTTCGTCTCCATAGAACTGAAGGATGCGTACTTTCACATCAGGATCCATCCGGAGCACAGACGCTTCCTTGCGTTTCAGGTCGGGACCGAGGCCTTCCAATTCAGAGTGCTTCCTTTCGGCCTCTCAACTGCTCCTTGAGTCTTTACAAAGTGCATGGCGGTAGTAGCGGCTTTCCTTCGGTAACAGGGCGTGGTGGTCTTCCCCTACATCGACAACTGGTTGATTGTGGCAGAGTCTTGACATCAGCTCGAATTCGATGTTGGCCTCACCTTAGATTCCTTAGACTACCTGGGACTTGTTGTCAACATCGAAAAGTCTCAGCTCCAGCCGGTTCAAGTGATCCAATTCATTGGAGCTTGTTTGGACTCTGTAACTGCAGCAGCATACCTACCTCAAGACCAATTCAATATCCTTTGCTCCCTGATCCACACTTGCCGTCGGTCCCGAAGGATTCCCGCTCATTCAGTCCAAGTGCTTCTTGGTCACATGGCAGCCACAACATTCGTGACCCGACTCGCCAGACTCTACTTCCGTCCTCTCCAACATTGGTTCTTGCAGGTCTTCGACCCTCTTCACGATCCTCCGAGCAGGATGCTCACAATGCCGCGAGCAGTCCAAAGGTCCATGGATTGGTGGCTGATACCAGACAATGTCCTGTCGGGCATGCCGTTCGAGCTGCCTCAGCCAGACGTCTCTTTGACAACAGACGCTTCACTGCAAGGATGGGGAGCCCACCTTGAGTCTTATGAGATTCGGGGCTCTTGGAGCACAGAGGAGCAGGCTCTTCATATCAACTTCCTGGAACTCCTTGCAGTCCAGAAAGCATTGCGAGCCTTCGAATCCTTGGTGAGAAGCAGGACTGTACTGGTACTGACAGACAACACGTCTGTCATGTACTACCTAAACAAGCAGGGAGGTACAAGGTCCCCTCAACCTCTGCAGCTTACGCTGGACGTCGGGAATTGGTGTGTCCCCAGAAAGGTGTTTCTCCAATCCATCCATCTTCCAGGGGAGGAGAGCACTCTTGCCGACAGGCTCAGCCGTTCGAGTCTCTCCATCCACGAGTGGCGTCTACACAGATCGGTCGCCCTAGACCTGTTTTGGACCTGGGGTCCCCTCAAGTGGACCTCTTTGCATCCCTCGAGAATGCTTAGTGTCCCCAGTTCTGTTCCAGACGCCACGCCCCGGGATCGAGGGGAGATGCCTTCCTATTCCAATGGTCGGGCCCGCTACTCTGTCTGTTCCCTCTATTCCCGCTACTGACAAGAGTGATTGCCAAGCATTGTTGGGATCGAGTGAACGCCATCCTCTTCGCGCCGTGGTGGCCTCAACAGCCGTGGTTTGCGACTTTGCTTCACATGTCCAAGCGTCGCTTCATCCGTCTGCCATCCCATCCGGATCTGCTTACCATTCACGAGGGCAGAGTCAGACATCCCGATCTGGACACCCTGCATCTGACAGCATGGAGATTGACTCTGTAATTCAACCTTCGGGTTAGAAACTCTCGAGTTCGACCTCAGTGCCGATGCAACCTGCATCTCTCCATCCAGACGTCTAGGCTTTCATCGATGCTGCCCGAAGGCCATCCACTTGAAAGTCTTACCACTACAAGTGGAAGAAGTACGAAGATTTCCTAGCCTCCCGGGAACCGAGGCCTGAACCGTTCTTCATCCCGATGGTACTGGAGTTTCTTCTCCAATTGTCTTCTGCGGGCCTGTCGCTTTCCTCGATCCGGGGCTACTTGGCAGCTATCTCTGTCGAGTTCCAGGCGAAAGGTCGTCCGTCCTGCTTTGTTGATGCGACAGTAAAGAAATTTTTGAGAGGTTTCACCAACTTGCACCCTCCGGTGACCGAATCGACCCCGGCTTGGAGCCTTGAATTGGTCCTCTCACATCTGGTTCATGGACCGTTCGAGCCTCTGGCTTCTACTGATCTGTGACTTCTCTCCTGGAAGACTGCTTTCCTTGTGGCCATCACTTCAGTGCGTTGGGCTGGTGAGCTCTGTGCCCTGAGGTCCAGTCCTCCATACACTGCTTTCCATAAGCACAAAGTGGTGCTCCGTCCCGACATCTCCTTCCTTCCGAAGGTGCTGTCCAGCTTTCATCTCAACAAATCCATCACTCTCCCTGCTTTGATGCAGGACCCGAAGGATGATTTTGAACGCACCCTTCATCTTATGGACGTTAGAAGGGCGCTCGCCTTCTACATTCAACGGACTGCGTCCCACAGGAAGTCACCCAGACTGTTTGTGTCTTATGCTGATTCGAAACTCGGACAGCCCATTTCCCTGCAACGGCTATCGAAGTGGGTGACATCGACCATTGCTCTCTGCTACGAACTGGCAAAGAAGCCTCTGCCTTCACGGATTCGAGGACACTCTACGAGAGCTGTCTCCACTTCGATAGCCTTTCTCTCTGGAGTGCCTCTAGAGGACATTTGCAGAGTTGCAACCTGGTCATTACCTTTGACTTTGATTTCTCACTATAGACTTGACTCTCGTTCTAGGAACGAGGCGGCCTTTGGGAAGGCTGTACTGTTAACTTCTATACAATGAGTGAGTGTTTATGTTGCCAAGTCACTGCTGTTATATTTGGTTTGATTAGGTTATTTAAAAATGTGCTCTTAATGTTTCAATCTCAGATGTTATGTATATGTATTATATGTGGTGTAGGACATACCCGCCTCCAAGAGTGAAGCTTGCCAGTCTACACCCAACTGTGTGATTCACAGAGATCACGAAGAAGATGGACAGGTTGCTTACCTGTAACCATAGATCTTCGAGTGGTCTTCTGTGAATTCACACAGACCCGCCCATCCTCCCCTCTATGTCCTATTACATCATATAAACATGCTAATGTTCCTGATGCTGCATATTGCGGCATCATTCAAGGAACTGAGGGGATTTAGGCAGGAAGCCCTTATAAGGGACTGTTAGGATGGGCGGAGTTCCCGCCAAAAATGTATCAAAGCACATTCTGCCTAGCGATTCTAGAAGGTTCCGAAGCTCTGCACAGGCGCAGGAGTAACCCCAACTGTGTGAATTCACAGAAGACCACTCGAAGATCTATGGTTTCAGGTAAGCAACCTGTCCTTCTAAAGCCACATTGGCTTTCAGGAAGAAGTTCTTCTGCAATAGCAGGAACTAATCTGTTCAGGAGTATCCTTGCAGGGATTTTTCAAGCAATAGAGTGCTTACTAAAAAGGTTTCTGCTCTGTTCTTGTTGCTTCTCTTACTGTTCATTTTTCAGTGCAAAATACTATAGTCTTTTCTGCCGTGAGAAGGGTTTACTTTCTCAATATATTTTCATACCTTAGCGATGTCCATTTTCATCACTGATAACAGCATAGATAGAAATTACTTCTAATACAAGTTATTATTATTATTTATGAAAAGGGATAATAAATAATAATAATACTCTGCCATCATTGTTTGTATGCTGCATTGGGATTCTACCTGTTAGGTAGTTGTGAAATATAGTCACATATCAAAATTCCTCTCTATTCGCATTCTCTTCAGCAGGAAGAAGAGATATTTCTGTTGATAGAATCACAGAGTTGAGTCCACAGGGCCATCCAGTCCAACCCCCTGCCATGCAGAAATAAACAATCAAGACATCCGCAGCCTCTGTTTAAAAACCTCCAAACAAGGAGATTCCACAACATTCCAAGGCAGCATATTTCGCTGTCATAGAATCATAGAATTGCAGAGTTGGAAGAGACCACGAGCGCCATCCAGTCCAACTCCCTGCCACGCAGGAAATCTTGATGAAAGCATCCCCAACAGATGGCAATCCAGCCTCTGTTTAAAGACCTCCAAGGAAGGAGACCCCACTACGCTCTGGGGGAATGCGTTCCACTGCCGAAGAGCTCTTACTGTCAAAAAGTTCCTCCTAATGTTGAGGTGGAATCTCTGTTCCTGGAGCTTGCATCTATTGCTCCGTGTTCCAGTCTCTGGAGCAGCAGAAAACAAGCCTGCTCCATCCTCAGCGTGACACCCCTTCAAATACTTAAACAGGGCTATCATATCACCTCTTAACCGTCTTTTTTCCAGGCTAAACATACCCAGCTCCCTAAGTCTCTCCTCATAAGGCATGGTTTCCAGACCTTTCACCATTTTAGTTGCCCTTCTCTGGACATGCTCCAATTTGTCAATATCCCTTTTGAATTGTGGTGCCCAGAACTGGACACAGTATTCTAGGTGAGGTCTGACCAAGGCAGAATAGAGCGGCACTATTACTTCCCTTGATCTAGATACTATACTTCTATTGATACAGCCCAAAATCGCATTGGCATTTTTAGCTGCCGCATCACACTGTTGACTCATGTTCAACTTGTAGTCTACTAGGACTCCTAGATCCCTTTCACACGTAGACTCGTTCAGCCAGGTCTCTCCCATCCTATATCAGTGCATTTCATTTTTCCGCCCTAAGTGCAGTACTTTACATTTCTCCGTGTTGAATTTCATTTTGTTAGCTTTGGCCCAGCTCTCCAGTCTGTCCAGGTCATTCTGAATTTTGATCCTGTCCTCTAGGGTATTAGCTACTCCTCCTAATTTGGTGTCATCTGCAAATTTGATAAGTATGCCCTCTATTCCCTCATCCAAGTCATTGATAAAGATGTTGTATAGCACTGGGCCCAGGACAGAACCCTGTGGCACTCCACTGGTCACATCTTTCCAGGACGAAGAGGAGCCACTGCTGAGCACCCTTTGGGTTCGGCCGGTCAACCAATTACAAATCCATTGAACAGTTAACTTGTCTAGCCCACATTCTACAAGCTTGTTTGCAAGAATGTCATGGGGAACCTTGTCAAAGGCCTTACTGAAATCAAGGTATGCAATAGCCATAGTGTTCCCTTCATCTACCAAGCTGGTAACTTTATAAAAAAAAAAGAGAGATCAGATTAGTCTGGCATGACTTGTTTCTCTGAAACCCATGTTGACTTTTTGTGATTATGGCATTGCCTTCTAAATGTTCACAGACTCTCTGTTTAATGATCTGCTCTAGTATCTTCCCTGGTATTGATGTCAGACTTACTGGACGATAATTGTTGGGATCCTCTTTTTTCCCCTTTTTGAAGATGGGGACAACGTTTGCCCTCCTCCAGTCTGCTGGGACTTCTCCTGTTCTCCAGGAATTCTCAAAGAGTATTGCCAATGGCTCTGAGATCACATTTGCCAGCTCTTTTAATACTCTTGGATGTAGTTCACCTGGTCCTGGAGATTTAAATTCATTTATATTAAGAAGGTATTCCTGTACTACCTCTTTGCTTATTTTGAGCTGGATTTCCCCTATTGTGTCCTCTGTTCCATTGTCCTCAGGTTAGTCCCCCATCTTCTTCGTGGTCTCTGTGAATCACACAGTTGGGTTATTCCTGCGCCTGCGCAGTGCTTACGAAACCTTCTAGCATCGCTAGGCAGAATGTGCATTGATACATTTTTGGCGGTAACTCCGCCTACCATAACGGTCCCTTAAAAGGCTCTCCCGCCTAAATCCCCTCAGTTCCTTTTTTTCCGCCGCGCTAGCAGCTTGAAAGGAACCTTCGCATTGCTTTCGTTTTTCTCATACTGACTCGGACTGGTTTTTGGATTTTTCTCTTCGCTTTGTGGTTTGTGCTATTGGTGATTTCTGGCTTGACTTGGATTCCCTGACTACGGCTTTGACTCTCCCCCGGATTTGGCTACGGACTCTGATCTCAGGTTTGACCGCTTTCTCTTGACGACGCCTATTTCTTGCCCCTAATATGGCTGCGAAAACCGGCTTTAAGCGCTGCGTTGTGTGCCAAGCTAAGCTCCCCAGCTCCGATGGCCACTCTCGGTGCCTCATCTGCCTGGGAGAAACGCACAACGTGGATGCGTGTGTGCATTGTAAGGCCTTCACGCCTCAGGCCAGGAAACATCGCTCCTCGAGGCTAAAGTCTTTCTTGTATGAGAAGGCCCTCATACCGTCGACTTCTTCGACGCCGGCGGTATTTACTGGGGTTCCGCAACGGGGAAGATCACCCGCCCCAAAGTCCCCCCAGTCACCACCTTCCAAGCGCCGACGCTCCCGAAGCCCATCTCGGAGACAATCTGTTGCTTTGGACCCGGAGGCAGTTCTCCACTCCCATAAACATGCCTTGCATTCGACCTCTGGCACTCGAGCCGCCTCGGGTTCAGTCGCTGAGAGCGCTACAGACCGTCCTCGGGACCGTGCGGAATCTCGGGATGGAGACCGCACCCGAGAGCCTTCGGACCGCTCTAAGCCTAAGGTCCATAAGAAAAAGAAGGCCAAGCGTCCTCTGCGTGAGGAACATGAGAAGGGGCGCTCTCGGGCCTGAGAAGCTGTGCCGTCTACAGCCGCATCTGCACCTGCTTCGGAGGCCCAACCTCCCCCGCAACGTCAGACGCCTTCCCGGGATCGAGACGTGGGGACCGAAACCCGTCCTAAATCACCGACTCCGACTCCTTCCCTTGAGGTCGTTGAAGTAGAGGTGGGCTCGGCTGATGAATCTACCGGAGTCGAGCATGCCCATGGGCTTTCCCCCACTCTCTGCATCTCCAGGTCGGAGCTGCTCCGAGACTCCTCCGCCAGCCGAGGGGATTCTGACGAGCCGCATCTTCTGGATGAACCCAGGCCTTCAACCTCCAGGGCTCGGGGAGACGAGCATGCCTACAGCGCCTATGAAATGGCGAAGTCAGCCTTTGCTACTCCGTTTCCCTTGCCTCACACCTCACTCTCTGCAGGGGACCGAGTGTTTCATCTCACTTCGGAGGCTGCTGTTTTGCATTCTGTGGCTTCATCCCCACCTCGCCTATCCTTCCATGGGGGAGATAAAGGTACCATCTTTGCAAAGGAACCGACTAGACCTTTGCTCAAAGACACTAGCTGCCAAGTGTCCCCCTTCCGGCCCTTGCCCCCGCTACCTCCATCTCCACCACCACGCACGACATCGCTTCAGGACCCACGCCGCTCTCCGCATCCGACGTCCGACTCTTCGGTTTCTTCTGAGTCTTCGGAGGAATACCAGCCATATGTACCGTCCCCCCAGCCCGATCTCCTGGATGAGGACTCCTCATCTCCCACCGACGACGTCCGTTCCTTTGCGGAACAAGTCATCAGGATGTCCCACGCCCTTGAGCTGAAGGTCACGGAGAAGGAGACAGAGCCGGTGGATCCGATCTATCAAAGGATCAAATCAAAGGCACCTCCAACTGCCAGCATCCCGGTCCTGCCGTCCCTCTCAAAACTGACGCAGAACTCCTGGGAGAACCCGTCCTCTATTCCTTCAACCTCGAAGCGGATTGACAGGCTCTACCGTGTCTCCGGAGACGGTATTGATTGGCTCAGGGAACACCCTAAGCCCAATTCGGTCGTCGTAGAGGCAGCCCAGCCGCGGAGGCAACGTCGTCCCCAGTCCACCCCTCCTGACACCGAGGGCAGAAAGCTGGACATCATTGGGAAAAAGTTGTACTCTGCCGCTGGACTGAGCTTTCGTATTGCCAACTATGCGGCCTGTATGGGGGCTTATCAACAGGTGTTGTGGGAGAGGATGTTGCCCCTCATCCAGGACCTGCCGGACGAAAGGAAGCGATTAGCAGAGGCTATCCAATCTGAAGCCCAACTTCTGGCTGGCCAGCAGATGAATTCTGCGAGGCATGTCGCTGACTGCGCAGCTAAGACGGTGGCGGGCTCCATTGCTTTGAGGCGTCACGCGTGGCTCCGATCGTCGGGACTCTCACCCCAGGCGGCTGCCACCATTGAAGATATGCCATTTGATATCACAGGCCTTTTCAATGCGTCGACAGACGAAAAACTTGAATTTACGCAGAAGATGAGGACGACTGCCAGAAAATATGGTATGCCATCAGCCTCGTCTTCTGCGTATCGCCCTAGACACCGCTCGGGTTGGAGCACCTACTCCTTTAGCCAACCATACCGGAGAGATAGTACCCCGCAGACCTCCAGGCGCTCTTGGTTTCATCAACCGACCTCCTCTGCTTCCTCGGTGAGGAGTCAGGGTTCCACATCCCGGTACCGAGTGCCGTCCAAACACAGGCCCAAGGACCAGGGCAGGAAACGGTTTTAATTGCAAAGCCTTATTTTGATGTTTACGTTTTCTTTCAGAACCCCCTGTTCGGAAGCCGCCTGTCACTGTTCCAGGAGGCCTGGTCCTCCATAACATCGGACCGCTGGGTACTGCAAATAGTACGACAGGGCTACTGGATCGAGTTCGACGAACTGCCTCCAACAGGCCGGACATACTCCACGCCCCCCTCCCCTCCCCTGATCGAGGAGATACAAACCCTTCTCCAGAAAGGAGCCATCGAACCTGTGCCTCCCGAGCATCTTCACCGCTGCTTCTTCTCCAGGTACTTCCTGGTACCGAAAAAGGACGGAGGCCTCCGTCCTATCCTCGATCTCAGGGGAGTGAACTCGTACATCACCCCGAAGAAATTTCGGATGACCACTCTTGCCCTCATCCTTCCTCTCCTCCAGCACGGGGATTGGTTTGCATCCATCGATCTCAAGGACGCCTACTTTCACATAGGTATTCACCCTGCACACAGGAGGTTCTTGGCGTTCCAGATTGGGACTGATACCTACCAATTCCGTGTCCTGCCCTTCGGACTCTCCACGGCACCGAGGGTCTTCACCAAATGCATGGCACCAGTGGTGGCCTTTCTTCGTCAGCATGGAGTCGTTGTCTTCCCGTACATCGACGATTGGCTTTTAGTGGCGAACTCGAGGCCCCAACTGGTCAAACACATAGACTTTACCCTGAATGTATTGCACACCCTCGGACTTGTTGTCAACATGGAAAAATCTCAGTTAACCCCATCACAAACGCTCCAATTCATAGGTGCCCGCTTGGATTCAATCTCCACGGCGGCCTATCTGCCAGAGGACCGCTTCAACTCTCTACGATCCCTGATTCATGCTTGTCGTCGGTCTCGTCGGGTCCGAGCACGCGACATCCAAGTCCTCCTGGGCCACATGGCAGCCACCACATCTGTCGTCACTCTGGCCAGGCTTCGGTTTCGTCCTCTTCAGCAGTGGTTTCTCAATGCATTCGATCACCTCAACGACCCACCGAACATGTTTCTCACCATGCCTCGCTACGTCCAACGGTCCCTGAACTGGTGGTTGGACCCGAACAATGTCCTCTCAGGCCTCCCATTCGAGCCCCCTCAGCCGAGCGTCTCCATCACGACGGATGCCTCGTTACAGGGATGGGGTGCCCACCTCGGGTCCCACATGATTCGGGATGTTTGGTCCGACAACGAGAGACTGCTACACATCAATGTTCTCGAACTTCTGGCGGTCCAGAAAGCTCTTCGCTCCTTCGAGGTCATGGTGAGGAACAGGACGGTCCTTCTTCTCACAGACAACACGTCCGTGATGTATTATTTGAACAAGCAAGGGGGTACCAGGTCCCCTCAGCTCCTTCAACTCACACTACGAATTTGGGACTGGTGTGTGGAAAGGAACGTCTTCCTGCAGTGCATCCATCTTCCAGGGGACGAGAACACTCTTGCAGACGGACTGAGCCGTTCCAGTTCCGACGTCCACGAGTGGATGCTTCATCGACACGTAGTGTCCGACCTTTTCCTTCGTTGGGGGACCCCTCTGATAGATGTATTCGCAACTGCACAGAACAAACAGTGCGACCAGTTCTGCTCCAGAGTGCAACACAGGGATTCGAGGGGAGATGCGTTCCTGTACCGATGGAACGGCCCGCTCCTGTATCTCTTCCCCCCGATCCCGCTTCTGACACGGGTCATCGCCAAGCTTCGCCGGGACCGAGCGGACGCGATTCTCATCACGCCTTGGTGGCCTCGACAACCGTGGTTTGCTCCACTGCTTCTACTCTCCGGCAGGCGCTATCTCCATCTCCCAAGATGGCCGGATCTGTTGACCACCCACCAAGGCAGGGTGAGACATCCAGACCTCGACTCTCTTCACCTGACGGCATGGAGAATCCGTCCGTGACCGCCGTCCTTCCTCAGTCTGTTCCTCCGTCTCTACTCCCTCCTGAGGTGCAGGCAATTATTGATGCAGCGAGAAAACCTTCCACTCGGAAGGCTTACTTCTACAAGTTGAATCGATTCCAGCGGTTCCTTGCGGACAAAGGACTAACCATTGAGTCCTGCTCGGTGCCGACGGTCCTCCAATTCCTCTTAGAACTCTCGAAAGCCGGGCTTTCGATTTCGTCTCTTCGTGTCTATTTGGCAGCTATCTCCGTTGAGTTTCAGGCTAGGAACCGACCATCTCCTTTCCAGGATCCGACAGTGAAAAGGTTCCTGAAGGGATACATGAACCTCCATCCTCCCGTACTCGATCCCGTGCCATCGTGGAGCCTTGAACTCGTCCTCTCTCAGCTGGTAAGACGCCCCTTCGAACCTATGGCTTCGACCGACCTTCGCCTGTTAACCTGGAAGACGGCCTTCCTGGTAGCCATCACCTCCGCTCGTCGGGCTGGAGAACTTTGCGCCCTCCGATCGGATCATCCATATCTCTGCTTCCATAAGCATAAGGTGGTTCTGAGACCTGACATCTCCTTTCTTCCTAAAGTAGTCTCCAGTTTTCATCTTAACCAGCCAATCGTTCTGCCTGCCTTGATGCAGGATCCGAAGGACGAATTCGAGCGTACCCTCCACTCGATGGATGTGCGGAGGGCGCTTGCTTTCTACATACAGCGGACTGCTCCGTTTCGACAATCACCCCAACTCTTTGTCTCTTACTCTGACTCTAAGCGGGGTGCTCCGATCTCGCCGCAGCGTCTCTCGAAGTGGATTACTTCGACCATCGCGCTCTGCTACGAACTGGCCAAGAAGCCGCTGCCCCCACGGATTCGTGGGCACTCTACGAGAGCTGTCTCTGCTTCAACTGCGTTCCTCTCGGGGGTGCCCCTAGAGGACGTCTGCCGTGCTGCAACCTGGTCTTCACCATTGACATTTATCTCACACTACAGACTGGACTCTCGTTCTAGGAACGAGGCTGCCTTTGGGAGGGCTGTGCTTTTGTCTTCCATTCAATAAGTGAGTGTAATAATTGTAGTCATGTTTCCCATATCCATTGCTGCTACAGTTTGGGTGAGAATGAGTCAGTGTTGTGGAATGTGCAAAAAAAAAAAACTTGTGGGGAATCCCTTTCAAGGCTAATGTAAGGGGTCCTCGTCTACTTGTATACAGGACATACCCTCCTCCATTGGGGAAGCTTGCTAATCTACCCAACTGTGTGATTCACAGAGACCACGAAGAAGATGGACAGGTTGCTTACCTGTAACCATAGATCTTCGAGTGGTCTTCTGTGAATTCACACAGACCCGCCCTTCCTCCCCTCTATGTCCTACTAATGCACGATTGCTTAATGTTCCTGATGCTGCTAATTGCGGCGTCATTCAAGGAACTGAGGGGATTTAGGCGGGAGAGCCTTTTAAGGGACTGTTATGGTAGGCGGAGTTACCGCCAAAAATGTATCAATGCACATTCTGCCTAGCGATGCTAGAAGGTTCCGTAAGCACTGCGCAGGCGCAGGAATAACCCAACTGTGTGAATTCACAGAAGACCACTCGAAGATCTATGGTTACAGGTAAGCAACCTGTCCTTTTCCTTTTCTGAAAACACTGAGTCAAACAACTCTTACCATCAGGAAGTTCTAACTAATATTTAGGTAGAATCTCTTTTCCTGCAGTTTGAGTCCATTGTTCTGTGTCCTAGTCTGGAGCAGCAGAAAACAAGCTTGCTCCATCTTCCATATGACATCCCTTCAAATATTTAAACACCATTATCAGGTCACCTCTGAAGCCTACTGAAGACTGATTTTTCCTGGAAACTGCAGAGCAAAAGGTGAGTTTTTAAAAGCTGTATTAAAGGCTAAAAGAAGCACTTTTGCTGTGAACGGGACCCTTTGTCACATGTTCCTATATCACCAGATTTGAGGTGAGTACATATTTTTTTCCTTGTGTAGATGAACCCCTAGTTTGTTTGAAATAGAAATCTCTAAAACTGTTTCCTAAGCAGTTCAAACTTTGTAGGGCTTTGTACTGATCATTAAAAAGAACATTATATGTTTTTGATGCTAAACTTCACATTGCATTTGTTGAAGGAAGATAATTTTTTTTTAAAAAAAGGTTCTTGCGGGCCCCTCAGTATGAATTACTCTTTTTGCAAAAATATGAACTTGAAGTATTCTAAACACTGACTTTTCCATTTCACACATGATACAATGTTCAGTAGTTGAAGAAATACCCCTTGTAATCCAAGTATTTTACTTTGTGTGAGCCCCTTTATGTCCATTTGTAAAGTTGCTTTTATGTTCCCGTGTCTTCCAATAAGGGTGTGATTAAAAGGTCATTAATTTGAAAATAAATCAAGCAGTTGAGGGAACCCCAGAAGGTAAATATAACCACTGTAGTTGTTGGCTACTGGTTGCTATACTGATGGTTCTTTTGTGCACAGATGTGGTGTTTTTAAAAATAAACACACATGATTGGGCTATGAGCCACTTCACTCATTTGAGAAGGCAAAAAGCTGTTGTCCTTCATAGATCCGTGGGTCAGTTTGTTTTCAAATAGAGAAATAAAGTGATGGAGGATGCTCCATTTCACTGTATGTTCCAAGAAACGTTCTGAGTCTGTGCAATTGCCGAGAGGATTCTGAGCATGCTCCCTTGCTCTAGAAGGACAAACCAGAAAGACAGCCAGCTAGAACTGAGGACTAGCTGGGTAAGCTGTGAACGTGCTGTGTAGTCAACAATGGTGCATAAATTACGTGTGGGGGTATCTCTTTGATCTGACCTCTCCTCTGCTGTAGAGAAAGCGCTGTTGTTTCTCTGTTTCTGCTTTGCCCTCTGTTTTTGTAATTTCTACAACTGTTGGAACTGGAACTAGGGGAAGAAGCAGCAGCTATTGTCAGCATGTGCTGAGAAGGTGTAGGTGGGTGCCATCAGAACTCTAGCCTTGTAAAAGCATCCTAAATGAACTATTAAGTGTAGCTAGATGATCACTTCAAGAACTACAGTTGCAGGTAAGCATCCTGTCTTGTCTTTGATTTAAATACAACTGCTTCATATTTTTGGTGAGCTATTTTGGAATTACAAGTAGGCAGGTCTAAAGGATGGGACCTCTGCCTTGATGAATGTGAACTATGAATATTCTAGGTTTGCAGTTCATAGAATCATAGAGTTGGAAGAGACCACAGAGGCCATCTAGTTGTACCCTCTGCCCTGCAGGAATACACAATCAAACCATTCCTGACAGATGGCCATCCAGCCTCTATTTAAAAACCTCTGAAGGAGATTCCACCACACACTCCAAGGCAGTGCATTCCACTGCCAAATAGCTCTTATTCACATTGCTTATTGATATAAATGCCCAATACTTACATTTTATTTTTGATTTCTTTTAGTATAGCTGATCAGATTTCTCACCATTCAAATAATTGTGCCATTAGATTTCCAATTGTTTTAATGTTTATTTAATGTAACTATTTTATCATATGATTCTGAGCTAATCTAAATAGTCTGTATTCATTTTAATTTCAATAGTGTATATGCCCATTTTTTTTAAAGGTGTTAGTTCTTGCAGTTCCTGGATTTCTAATGAACTGTGCTTTTCTTGGATGGTTAACTTATAAAATTAATAAGTATAACTGGTCCTGGGATGATAGCATGTTGTTTGGAATAATTCTTAGTACAACAGACCCTGTCCTCTCTGTCGTTTCCGTAAGAAACATTGGTGAGTAAGGCTCTATATTGATTTTCTTACAGTGCAGTAAATATTATAAAATTGGTAGCATAATGTTTACAGATATTACTTAATTTTGATAATTAATTCTAAATTTAATTAAATTAAGAGATGTTTAGAGGAGCAGATCCTAACCTTGTGTCCTGAGATGTCCAGATCTCCTAACTAGCATAACATGATCAGGAATTTTGGGAGCTACAGTCTAGCAATATTGAAATATAATTTTGGAACCCCTGGCTTGGGGACATCAATAACAATGATTCTTCAAACATTAATATAGTTTGAGTGAGTGAGGTCAGAACTGAAAGACATTTAGCTTTCTGGGCTATTCTAGAGATAGGAAAGGCCTTTTTTTTCTAACAGGAAGTTTCTTACGTGTCATCATCCACATTGACATTTTTTTCCTATTACAAAAGAGGTTTCTGCTGGGACCAAAATGACCAAGGGGTTCAAAACATGGAAAAACTGCCTCCCATAGCTTCTAGGGGATTGTGGGGGAGGGGGGAATTAGGAAGGCACAAAATGATCTGGGGGTGGGGTGGGGGTCTCTGTGTGACTATAGCATCAATTTTCCCCATCCATGGTGTACATGAAATACCTCTTGCCTGCCTAAGCTCATTGAATAGCAAATTTGGGAGTACAGAGTAGATCTAAACAAGGAAGAGGGAGTCTGAATATAAATGCAAGGGATCCAATTTTTCAGTGAGTTTAAAATTAATTCAAAAATCTGAATAATTGTTTAATGTGCATCACATTTCTGAATATGTACTAAGGTTACATTAAGCAATCATGTAGTGCAGCTTAAAAAATATGATTAAATAGAATTCTCTCACTAGTGATCTAGACTGTGATTGCAGTTGTTAAAAAAGACTTCTTTGCAGAAGTGATTTAAACCATGATATGGATGATGATGTAAATTAATTTGAATTAAATTAAATCAACCCTGCAGATAAATAATGCTTCCACTTGTAAATTCAATTTGTTGCCTTCGCTGATTTATATGTGTGTTTTCTTTCTTCAGGCCTTTCAAAAATAGTGATCAACTTAATTAAAGGAGAGTCTTTGTTTAATGATGCTACCACAGTAATAATTTTTGAGTTATACAAGGACCTTATAAATAAGAGCCATCAAAAAGTGGGTAAGTCAATTGTTTCCTGTAATGTTTAGTTACATAAATAAATATGCAATTCTCTATCAGTGGAAGAGAGGACCCAACAGGAATGGGTTAACTTTTTAAATTTGAGAATGAAGGCCAAAACTTTTTCCAGATCTGTTTGTGGCAGAGGAAACCCCTTCCAGATTCAGCTCTGGCTCCACAAGGAGAGCAGGTCCTGTTTTTGCTTCCAACTTGCTTTAGGATTATACTTTCTTTAGGAGCAAACCTGCTTCAGGAGCAAAGTTCTAAAACATGGGTGGTAAAAGTGTGTCCTGTGGGCTACATGTATCCCTTCCCCCAGTGCTGCATGCCCCGTTGTTGTTGTTGTTTTTACTTAAAATGCCCCACATGCTCTCTGGAGGGCCAGTTTTGCCATTCTTTAGGATGTAAACCTAAGGGGCTATTGGTTTACTTCCTAATTCAACACAGGCTTCTCCTGTGCCTAAAATAGTGGCAGGTGGGGGTACGTACCCTGACAGCCCTCATTTTGGAATACCAAATACAGTTGCCCCTCCACATTCACGGCTTTCACACTCGCGGTTTTGATTATTCGTGGTTTAGCCCCTATCCCCCTCGGGAAGGCCGGCAAGAGGTGGGGCAACCTCCCGCCCGCACCTTCCCCGGCCTCCCAGAGGCTGCTCCAGGGCTTCTAAGCCCCGGAGTCCCCTCAGGAAGGCCGGGGAGAGCCCGGCCATGTTGGCCAGACTCCCTCCCGCTGTCTCCCTCCCACGAGGGGGGGGGGTCGTGGGAGGAGCCTTTTTATTTTGCGGTTTTTCCATATTTGCGGGGGTCTCAAGACCCTAACCCCCGCGAATGTCGACAGACGACTGGACAGTAATTGGCTATATTGGATAATTTGGCTAAGGTGGTCATCCATGTGGTTACAGGTAAGCCAGGGGCTCCCTTTCATGGAAGACCAAAGGAAGGGCCTGTGAAAATTCCCCAAAACAAATACAGTTGCCCCTCCACATTCACGGCTTTCACTCTCGCGGTTTTGATTATTCGCGGTTTGCTCAGCAAGTACCACATTTAAATCAGCTTCTCTCCCTAACACACAAAGGAGAGGAGCCGATTTAAATGGAGTGCTTGCTGAGCAAACCGCGTGCCCAACTCCCCGCTCTCCGTAGACTTGGCTGGAGGTCGGGAGGCAAGCCCCAGGAGAGCGGGGAGTCTGTGGGAAAGGTGCTTTTCAGCCGCCACCTCCCGCCCTTCCCTAAGCTGCGATGGAGCTTTCCAAGCCTTGTTGCGGCTTTGGGAGGGTGGTGGTGGTGGCTGAAAAGCCTCTCCACCACGCTCTGTCCACCCCTCCCAACCTTCCTGAACTGGCTATGGGGCTCTCAATCCCCAATCTCTCAATCTCAATCTCTCAAGCCCCGTCACCACTTTGGAAAGGTGGGGGAGGGGTTTGCAGGTGGGCGGGGAAGGCCTGGTTTTCGTGGATTTTTCACATTTGCAGGGTTCTTAAGCCCGTAACCCCCACGAATGTGGAGGGACGACTGTACTCTCAAGTAAGACTCAACACCTGGAGGTGAGTCAATCATTGATCCACTCAGTGATAGCAAGAGACCTTATTGCTTGTAAAACGGAGGTTTTCTCTCCTGCTCTCCTCCAACAATAGACCTTGCCTGTTTCCTATTCAGTTCTAAAAGTATCAGTCATTAACATAGAATCATAGAATGATAGTTGGAAGTGACCACAAGGGCCATCCAGTCCAACCCCCTGCCATGCAGGAATGCACAATCATATCATTCCCAACAGATGGCCATCCAGCCTCTGTTTAAAAACCTCCAAAGGAGACTCCACCACACTCTGAGGCAGTGCATCCCACTGCCAAACAGCTCCTACTGTCAGGAAGTTCTTCCTAATGTTTAGGTGGAATCTATTGTCCTGTAGTTTGAACCCATTGTTCTGTGTCCCAGAGCAGCAGAAGACAAGCTTATCCCATCTTCAGTATGACATCCCTTCAGATATTTAGACACTGCTATCATGTCAAATATTTAAACGCTGCTACCATTCTCTTCTTCAGACTAAACATGCCCAGCTCCCTAAGCCGCTTCTCATAGGGCATGGCTTCTAGACCTCCTGCCATCCTGGTCGCCCTCCTCTGGACATGTTCCAACTTCTCAATATCCTTCTTGAATAGTGGTGCCCAGAACTGGACAAGGTATTCTAGGTGAGGTCTGACCAAAGAGTTAATGATGGTTAACTCTTCCTGACTACCCTTTGTTTTGTCTGGGAACCTCTGAGAACTGTTGTATTTCACCCACAACTCTCCATGTAAGGAAATTATGTCATATAAATATCACCCTAAAACACCACCCAAACATGCATAGATTCTCTTCCTGTTGACTCTGTAGCCAGGGCACACAGTTCCATTTCCTTTTGACTCCACGTCACACTGTGTAGCCAGTCCATCATCTGGACCTTCTCG
The DNA here is from genome assembly GCA_030847615.1 of Gambelia wislizenii. Classification (NCBI taxonomy): domain Eukaryota; kingdom Metazoa; phylum Chordata; class Lepidosauria; order Squamata; family Crotaphytidae; genus Gambelia; species Gambelia wislizenii. Next base: position 347,238,272 of record JAUMIR010000001.1, read on the forward strand.
ATGTCGGTTTACTTTGCGATCTCAGCTCTACATTATTGGTACACTATAACCCACTACCCCCTTTCCTCCATCCAAAAACTTCCTACTACTTTTGTTAGCCTTGTGTGAGTGCTTGAAGCCTGAGTGTTTGCATGAATGCTGTTGATAATTTCCAATACAAATTATTTAATGGTATCTTTTGGCTTAGAGTCTCTTCCTTAGTACCGGTATACATAGGTTAAAAGGTCCCACTGTTGCCCGTCCTCTCGCTGCCATAATTGAGCTAATTAAATATTCCCCATTTTAATATTTGGACATTAGATGGTCCCCCATGGAACCCACACAATTCAGGTAACAGGAGTGGGAGTTGGAGCAAAATAACTACTGGAGGCACTTCTCATCTTTTTCTCTTTACTCCCTCACCATGAGAGTGCTATGGAAAATGGGCCTTGAGAGCTCAGGTGATTGATTCTGCTTGTTCCACATTAGCACCGATGGTGGTGATTTTCAGATCTCTAGGAGCTTATCTTCTCACCTCTATGGAAACTGCTGACCCAGGGAGCCCTGCACAATCAGCACCCAGAGAGTTGTTTTGCCTCTGCTTGGACAAGCTTTTCTCCCTATCCCTCTGTTGTTTTACTGAAAGCTAGGTTCATTCACTGGAACTAGCTGGTGGGAGATTCAAGATAGCTAAAATCAAGTATTTCTTCATACAGTTCATAGTTAAGCTGTGGAACTCAGTGCCACAATATGTAGTTATGGATGTTAACTTTATAAGGGGATAGAGTACATTTTTGGAGAATGGAGATTATTCAGAGAATAAGAGTACATTCTTGGAGAATAGCTACAAGTGAGGATAGGTGTATATTGCCTTCAGTATTACAGAGAGTGAGCCTCTGTATATTAGTTTCTAGGTAGTGTGTGGTGGAGGTTGCAGTTACTGTTATGTGCTGCTCATGTATCTCCCATTCATGACTAATTAATTGGCCACTGTCTGAACAAAATCTTGGACCAGGAGTATTTTGATCTGACTGACATGGCTCTTAATGTGAGGTTGCCTTGGGAGCTTTTCACTCACTCCCCCTCCCCCTCCCCCAGACATCTGTCAAGCAGCAATGTAGGCTACCCTCCCTGTCTTCATCAGCAACTATAGAGTAGACAAGAAAGCTTAGGATATTATTGTTATTGTTATTATTATTATTATTATTATTATTATTATTAAAGTTTATTTCTAAAGCGCTGTCAGTGTACATAGCGCTGTACAAAGACAGTCAAGGATAAAATAGAATGAAATCTAAAATGTTGTGTTAAGTACCTTCCTCACCTGTGGTGGATACTACTATTCTGCATCACATTCCTACTTAGTTTACTCCTCCACTAATTGAGAATGGAAGTTAGACTTGTTATGAAATACCGTTTGGTCAGTGGGGAGTTAGACCTGACTGTCTTGTTTAGGATTTCTCTTCTCGCCCCCGCCCCCGTCCCCGTTTTTACCTCTGTAATAGGAACATGAATTGTTTTAGTTTTTGTATAGCAATGCTTAGCACTGAGGAAGAGTCTTAAAAAATGCCTCAGAGAGGAAAGAAATAGTACGATTGGATAGTCTGAGAGATGTAAAACATCTATCTATCTCCTTGTCTACCTATCTTGACCCCTCTGTGATGTAAACTGGTACTTTCAGAATTTTTTTCACCTCTTCACTGCTTGCCAATTTCTTTTCTTAGCTCTCCCCTGGAATGCATATAGATTAATGTTGTTGTTGTTGTTTGTCTTCAAGTTGTTTCAGACTTATGGTGACCCTAAGGTGAACCTATCACAGGGTTTTCTGAGGGCTGAGAGTGTGTGACTTGCCCAAGGTCACCCAGTGCGTTTTCATGGCCAAGCAGGGAATTTGCACCCTGGTCTCCAGAGTCATAGTCCAAGACTCAAATCGCTATGCCATGCTGGCTCACACACTGGATTAATTTAGCACCCTAAATAATTTTCTTTTTCTAAAATCAATTTCCTATAGTAAAGCATTTCCTTTATTTCGCCAAAGTAGTCATGACTTCACTCCTTAATCAGGATCTGTAACTTGTGTGCTAACTCTCAGTTAACGTGTGGTATTCTATTTTGTTAATGTCTGTCATGTGTCTTCAGACTCAGTGACCAGCAGTTTCAGAGTTAAAAACAGAAAACTGTAATGATACAGTAATACAGAGAGCTAACTCTACAAGTTCGTTGCTCACAATGAAACCTAACAAACAAACAGTAAACTAAAAGCATACAATAATCTACAGAATCTACAAAATCTGGGGGGCTATACAGTCATTGGCTCTATCCATCATCCCCACTCTCAGTTCCCATCGAACCCAGACTCAGCCCACTTTTCCCATAGCTGAGGCCAGGTGCCAGTTTTATCAGAGAGTTACAGATATAGAGCACATACTACCTTTCCCCCAGTTCCACTACACACTTGTTAGCAAATACAGAGGAAGGCAAACATATTTAGTCACAAAGTGACACTTTGTTTTCTGTCCTTTGTTGTTGTTCACATGATTTCCTTTATGAGCTACATTCTGTGAAAGTCAAGTTCATTGATGAGAAGTAGTTTCTTCCCCCACAGGTGGAACCAGAAAATATTTTGCTCTGTCTTCTTGAGTTGGGCCCACCTTCTGCTGACCAGAATGAAACTTCACTGTTAGGTCCAGCTTTCCATTTGTATGGCATTATAGGCCTGCTTTTTAATTTTCTAACCCCCCTGTACTATATTTATCTAGGAGTGTAGTTATAACCTTCTCATTTATATACTGTATGTCCATTATATTTGGAAGGTTTTGTAAGGAATGTATTTTGATTACTGTCTGGTCTTCATGTACAAATCATCATAGGCACCATGTGACAGAGTATAGTTAATCATAATCAGTTTACATATTTTCCACTTTTCAGTATGCATTATTCCCAAAGCAGAAAATAATAAACCATTAAAAATCTTTGAGTAATGGTTTTTGTGGCACATGTTCCCAGAATCTTACTTCTATAGTATTGCTTGCTAGAATTACTGTGTATTATTAATAATACTGTTTTATGTGTGTTTTTGTGCCACAGTATTAATGACTTAGATTCTTTCTACACTAGTTCTTTTAGTGCAACAGAGGCATTGTTCTTTCACACTTAGAAACTAAATTATAACTCTGAATCTTCTTCGTGGTCTCTGTGAATTCACACAGCTGGGTTACTCCTGCGCCTGCGCAGAGCATCGGAACCTTCTAGAATCGCTAGGCAAAATGTGCTTTGATACATTTTTGGTGGTAACTCCGCCCATCCTAACGGTCCCTTGTAAGGGCTTCCTGCCTAAATCCCCTCAGTTCCTTTCTTTCAGCCACGCTAGCAGCTTGAAGGAACCTCTGTTCGCTAGGTGTTTTCTCTCTCATCGATCTGGTTTGACTTGGCTTTGCTTTTTTGATGACGTTTTTTGCTCTATCCCTCTCGTTTTGGAATTCAGCTTCTGATCGCTCTGGTTTTGACCTGTTTCTGGCTCTTGACGACGATTTTGGCTTGCTCCTTCGGTTTTGGCATTACCTCAGATATCATTCCTGACCTCGGACTGTCCTTGACTATGATTTTTCTTCATTGTGCTTATTATTGCAGCTATTGTGAGTAAAATGTCTGGGAGAGGAGCCTTTAAACGTTGCGTAATTTGTCAAGCGAAGCTCCCAGGTGCGGATGGTCATTCCTGCTGTTTAATATGCTTGGGAGAGACTCATAATGTCGACGCTTGCATCCATTGTAAGGCTTTTACACCACAGGCTCGGAAACATAGGCTCTCGCGCCTGAAGTCTTTTCTTTACGAGAAAGCCTTACTCCCTGGTTCAGTTCCAGCCTCTACCTCTGCTTCAGCTCCTCCTTCTGAGTCCCGAGGCCATGGACGCCCCCGGTCTCTTCCATCTAAAGGCCAAAAACGTCGTCGGTCCTGAAGCCTGTCTAGGCACCGCTCCACTGCATCTGACCCGGAGGCTCTCCATTCCTTCCTTCAGCATGCGTCCTTGGATTCGGCTCGGGATTGATCGACACCGACTCGAGAGCCAATAACATCGACATCGAAGGATGCCATTCAGGATTAGGCTCCTTCCACCACCGAGGCCCATCCCAGTACTGAGTCTGCTTCTTCTCAGTCTCTGAAGAAGAAGAGGAAAGAAAAGCATTTGTCTAAGCATGACTCTAGTAAGTCCAAGACTAAGACGAAGGACGGCTCAAAGAAATTTAAGCCTGTGGAAGGTGCTGCTCCAGAGATCCCCCCTTGCCGAACAACAGATGTCAAGGGCACCTTTGTCCGGCCTTTGCCTGTTTCCACCATAACAGAGCCCGAGACTCGTCAGTCACGTACACTGTCGGGATCAGCTGAGATTGTGACAGTTGAGGTCCAGTCCGGTACCGACGCCGAGAGATCCCCTAGGCGCCTTGAAGCATCCCCTGCTCTGGTTGTGTTGACGGCTCAGTTGCTGGAGTGCCATTCTTTGGACGTGGAAGTCAAGGTCGTCGAGTCCGAAGACGTCCCTCAAAGTCGTGCATCTGCTGCAATCCGTGATGATGTTCCGGCTTATTCCGCCTATGATCTTGCCCGATCCATCTGCAGGGCGGGTTTTGGGTTACCCATGGGTTCGCAGGTCTACACACTGAGAGGTGATGTCCTCGACACCACCATCACAGGCCACTCGATTGCCCGGTCTCCGCGATTCGTCGATCTGGATGTTGTGAAGCCAGTGTCGAAGAGGGATGCTGTGATCCAGGTGTTTCCTCTTGAACATTGACCTCTACCTCGAACTCCTCCAACGCCACAGCCCTGATCTCCCACACCGCCACGGGACCGTAGTCCTTCATCGGAGGTGTCGACCTCATCTTCTGCCACGTCTTGGGACCTTTACCGACCTTATCTGCCATCACCTAAGACCGAGTTGATGGAGGATGATTCTGCCTCTCCAATTGATGATGTGAGCGCTTTTGGAGAGCAAATGGTCTGGATGTCCCATGCTCTAGATCTTAAATTGGAAGAACGAGCGACTGATCCTCTGGACCCAATTTTTCAACGGATCCAGTCGAAGGCACCCCCGACGGCTTCCATCCCGGTACTGCCCTCTCTATTAAAAATCGCACAGGGATCCTGGGAGAATCCCTCATCTATCCAGTCGACATCTAAAAAGATAGATCGACTGTACCGTGTCGGTGGCGAACATGTGGATTGGCTCCAGAAACATCCAAGGCCGAATTCTGTGGTCGTCGAAGTCGCACAGAAAAGGAAACAACACTGGCCTCTATCATCTCCACCAGACCCAGAGGGTAGGAAACTGAATATTGTAGGGAAGAAAATCTACTCGGCAGCTGGTCTGAGCATCCGTGTGGCAAATTATTCGGATTGCATGGGAGCTTACCAGCAGGTCCTATAGGAGAGAATGAGTCATCTCATCCAGGACCTCCCTGAGGAGCGGCGTCGGATGGCGGAGGCCATACAATCTGAGGCCCAGTCCCTTGCGGGACTACAGATGAATTCAGCCCGTCATGTGGCAGACTGCGCAGCAAAAACCATCACTGGTTCCATTGCACTGTGTCGACATGCATGGTTGCGTTCCTCGGGCCTTACACCTCAAGCCTTGGCCACCATAGAAGATCTGCCCCTTGACGAGTCTGGCTTATTCAATGGGTCAACCAACGAAAAACTCGAGTTCACCCAAAAGATGAGGACCACTGCCAGGAAATATGGCATGGGCTCCACCTCCACCTCAATACTGTCCTACAGGCAGATATTCCTGGCAAGCCCCATCGTATGGCCAACAGTTCCATCGAGGGTACTCTGGCCAATCCTACCGCCGGTCCTGTTATGTTCCCTCTCCCTCTTCGGCCTCATCGGTGAGGAGCCAAGGTTCGGGTTCCAGATACCGCCAACCATCGTGGCAACGATCCAGGGATCAGAGCCGGAAGAAATTTTGATTGCCTTGCTGATGCTGTTTCTGTTTTTTCTTAGACGCCTCTCTTCGGGGATCGACTGTCCAACTTCCAAGAAGCCTGGTCTTCTATAACATCAGACCGTTGGGTGCTTCAAATCATCCAGACTGGCTATTGGATCAAGTTCGACACTCTATCTCCGACGGGACTGGTTCGATCAACAAGGCCCTCCCCTCCCCTCCTCGAGGAGGTGCACACTCTGTTGCAGAAGGGAGCCATCAAACTGTCAACCCCAACCTTCACCACCTCTGCTGCTTCTCAAGGTACTTTCTGGTTACCAAGAAGGACGGCGGTCTACGGCCGATTCTCGACCTCCGTGGGGTGAACAAGTACATAGCCCCAAAGAAATTCAGAATGGTCAACTTGGCCTCCATCCTTCTGCTTCTGAAACGGTACGACTGGTTCGTCTCCATAGACCTGAAGGACGCCTATTTTCACATTGGGATCCATCCGGCGCACAGGCGCTTCCTTGCGTTTCAGGTCGGGACCGAGGCCTTCCAATTCAGAGTGCTTCCTTTCAGCCTCTCGACTGCTCCTTGAGTCTTTACGAAGTGCATGGCAGTAGTGGCGGCTTTCCTTTGGTAACAGGGCATGGTGGTCTTCCCCTACATCGACAACTGGCTGATTGTGGCGGGGTCTCGACATCAGCTCAAATTTGATGTTGGCCTCTCCTTATATGCCTTAGACTACCTGGGACTTGTTGTCAACATCGAAAAGTCTCAGCTCCAGCCGGCTCAAGTGATCCAATTCATTGGAGCTCGTCTAGACTCTGTAACTGCGGTGGCATACTTACCTCAAGACCGCTTCAACACCCTTCGGTCCCTGATCCATACCTGCTGCCGGTCCCGAAGGCTTCCCGCTCATTCAGTTCAGGTTCTTCTCGGTCACATGGCAGCCACAACTTATGTGACCCGCCTCGCCAGACTTCGTTTCTGTCCGCTCAAACACTGGTTCCTGCAAGTGTTCAACCCTCTCTGCGATTCTTCAAACAAGATGCTTACAATGCCGCGGGCAATTCAGCGGTCTCTGAACTGGTGGCTGGTACCAGATAATGTCCTGTCGGGCATGCCGTTCGACCTTCCTCAGCCGAATGTATCTTTGACAACGGATCCCTCGATGCAGGGATGGGGAGCGCACATCGAGTCCTATGAGATTCGGGGCTCTTGAAACAACAAAGAGCAAGCTCTCCATATCAACGTTCTGGAACTGCTCGCCGTCCAGAAAGCATTACGAGCCTTCGAATCCTTGGTGAGGGGCAGGACTGTACTAGTACTGACAGACAACACTTCTGTCATGTACTACCTGAACAAGCAGGGAGGTACGAAGTCCCCCCAACTTCTACAGCTCACACTGGACATCTGGAATTGGTGCGTCCGCAGGAATGTGTTTCTCCAATCCATCCATCTTCCCGGGTTGGAGAACACTCCTGCAGACAGACTCAGCCGCTCGAGTCTCTCCATCCATGTGTTTCGGAGCTGGGGTTTTCCTCAAGTAGACCTCTTTGCATCTCCCAAGAACGCTCAGTGTCCCCAGTTCTGTTCCAGGCAATGCGCTCCAGGATCGAGGGGAGACGCATTCCTGTTCCAATGATTGGGTCCGCTACTATACCTGTTCCCCCCATTCCCACTACTGACAAGAGTGATTGCCGAGCTTCGTCAGGATCGAGCGAACGCCATCCTCATCGCCCCGTGGTGGCCTCGGCAGCCGTGGTTTGCGACTCTGCTACACATGTCCAAGCATCACTTCATCTGTCTGCCATCCCATCCGGATCTGCTCACCATTCACGAGGGCATGGTCAGACATCCCAGTCTGGACACTCTCCATCTGACGGCGTGGAGGTTGATTCTGTAATTCATGCTTCGGGTTCAGACTCTCGGGTTCGTCTTCGGTATCGAGGCAACCTGCTTCTCTCCATCCAGACGTCCAGGCTGTCATCGATGCTGCACGAAGACCGTCTACTCAACAGTCATACCACTACAAGTGGAAGAGGTATGAAGCCTTCCTGGCCTCCCAGGAACCGGGTCCTGGACCTTTCTCCATTCCAACGGTACTGGAGTTTCTTTTCCAACTGTCTTCTGCGGGCCTGTCGCTTTCGTCGATCCTGTGCTACCTGGCTGCTATCTCCGTCGAGTTCCAGGCGAGAGGTCGTCCGTCCCGCTTTGTTGATGTGACGGTAAAGAAATTTTTGAGAGGGTTCGCTAACCTGCACCCTCTGGTGACCAAACTGACCCCGGCTTGGAGCCTCAAACTGGTCCTCTCAAAGCTGGTTCGTCAACTGTTTGAACCTTTGGCTCCTACTGATCTGTGACTTCTCTCCTGGAAGACTGCTTTCCTTGTGGCCATCATTTCGGCGTGTCGGACTGGTGAGCTCTGTGCCTTGAGGTCTGATCCTCCATACACTGCTTTCCATAAACACAAAGTGGTGCTCCGTCCCGACATCTCCTTCCTTCTGAAGGTGGTGTCCAGCTTCCATCTCAACCAATCATCACTCTCCCTGCTTTGATGCAGGACCCGCAGGACGAATTCGAATGCACCCTTCATCTTATGGACGTTAGAAGGGCGCTCGCCTTCTACATTCAACGGACTGTGTCCCACAGGAAGTCACCCAGACTGTTTGTGTCTTATGCTGACTTGAAGCTTGGAGAGCCCATTTCCTTTCAACGGCTATCGAAGTGGGTGACATCGACCATTGCTCTCTGCTACGAACTGGCAAAGAAGCCTCTGCCTTCACGGATTCGAGGACACTCTATGAGAGCTGTCTCCACTTTGACAGCTTTTATCTCTGGAGTGCCTCTAGAGGACATTTGCAGAGCAGCAACCTGGTCATCACCTTTGACTTTTATTTCTCATTACAGACTTGACTCTTGTTCTAGGAACGAGGCTGCCTTTGGGAAGGCTGTAGTGTTATCTTCTATTCAATGAGTGAGTGTTCATGTTGCCAAGTCACTGTTGTTATGTATGCTTTGATTAGTTTACTTAAGAATGTGCTCTTAATGTTTCAATGTCAGGTGTCTGTATATATGGTATACTTGGTGTAGGACATACCCGCCTCCAAGAGTGAAGCTTGACAGTCTACACCCAGCTGTGTGATTGACAGAGACCACGAAGATGGACAGGTTGCTTACTTGTAACCAAAGATCTTCGAGTGGTCTTCTGTGAATTCACACAGACCCGCCCATCCTCCCCTCTATGTCCTACTACATCATATATACATGCCTGATGCTTAATGTTTCTGATGCTGCAGATTGCGGCATCATTCAAGAAACTGAGGGGATTTAGGCGGGAATCCCTTATAAGGGATTGTTAGGATGGGTGGAGTTACCACCAAAAATGTATCAAAGCAAATTTTGCCTAGCAATTCTAGAAGGTTCCGATGCTCTGCGCAGGCGCAGGAGTAACCCAGCTGTGTGAATTCACAGAAGACCACTCGAAGATTTATGGTTACAGTTAAGCAACCTGTCCTTCTAAGCAGCCCTTAATATAATCTCTGGCTTTTCTTTGGAAATGAAGATTCAGGAAGGACTCATCCCACGTTTTCTGCAAGTGCGCTGATGACTAAAAAGGCCAATCCAAGATAAACAAGTCGGGTTGCAGAAAGCACAGCAGAAGGTCTCCTTGGGTGATGTTTCCGGGTTGTGATTCTTTCTGCGTTGTCGTTTCTCTTCAAGACTTGTTCGGTGTGAGTTCTCAAATAAGGCTGCAACATTGTGGATAGTGCGTCTCCTTGCCTCCCGATGTGAGGCCAGGTCGGACAATTGTTGGTGATCAATTTGGCTGAGCCTGAGATGTTGTTTCAGGGAGTCCTTCTATCATTTTTTTGGAGCACCTCTCTTACACTGACCCGTGGCGAGTTCACCGTAGAGTACATATACTACTCCCTATTAAAATGCCACTGTGCCTGTTGCCAAAGCAAAAATAGGTAATAATAATAATGATAATAATAATAAAATTTATTTCTATCCCACCCCTCTGCAACGCAATCGGGGTGGCTTACATCATAAAAATCCCCATAATTACATTAATACCCTAACCCACCCACCCCTGAAAACAATATTAAATTAAAAAGACTTAAATCATACAATAATTAAAAGAGGGGAAAAAATGAAATAATCCAGTGGCAGCTTAAGGGAAAAGGCAGCCTAATCTTCAGGCCGGGATAGCTATTCGCGAAAGGCCTGCCAGAAAAGATCCATCTTGGCAGCTTTTTTGAAGCTGTCTAAGGTGGTAGTAAGACATATCTTGTCTGGCAGGGCATTCCATAATCTGGGAGCGGCAGCAGAGAAGGCCCTCTGGGAGGTCACCGGCAGCCTTGTTTTCATAGGTTGTAACAGATTCCTCCCAGAGGACTGAAGTGCGCAGGGAGGGTCATATGGGAGGAGGCGGTCCTGGAGATAAGTTGGACCCAAGCCATGTAGGGCTTTAAAGGTCATAACCAACACCTTGTACTGTGACTGGAAACTAATAGGCAGCCGGTGGAGAGCTTTTAACACAGGTGTTACATGCTCTCTTCTGGAAACACCAGAAATCAACCTGGCTGCCATGTTCTGAACTAATTGCAGTTTGCGAGTCAAGCACAAGGGTAGCCCCATGGAGAGTGCATTACAGAAGTCGAGATGAGAAGTTACCAGCGCATGGATCACAGTTTCGAGGTCCCTGATTTCTAGGAAAGGGTGCAGCTGCCGTATCAGCCGAAGTTGATAACAGGCACTCGTGACTGTCGCATTTACCCAATTAGACCTCTGGAGCGACGGGTGCAGGAGCACCACCAGACTGCAGACACAGTCCTTGGAGGAGAGTGTGATTCCATCCAGGATTGGAAGTTGTATTCCCAGACCTGGTTTCGGACCCGTAACTGTTAGTACCTCCGTTTTGTCTGGATTCAGTCTCAATTTGTTTTTCCTCATCTAGTCCATTACTGCCCTAAGATAATCATTGAGAGGAGTGATGCCATCTGAAATCGAAGCTGATGACTGAGACATGGAGAAATATATCTGGGTGTCATTAGCAAACTGATGACACCGCACTCCATGCCTCCTCTGATCTCTCGCAGCGGTCCCTCCCAGCGGCTTCATATAGATGTTAAATAGCATCGGGGACAGGATGACGCCCTGAGGGACGCCACATTTAAGCTCTATTCTAGTAGAGCAACTGTCCCTGAGCCTCACCCTCTGGGATCTATCCGAGAGGAAGGAACGGAACCACTGCAAGGCAGTGCCTCCAATTCCTAACCCTCTCAGGTATCTCATTATTCAACTAAGAGTTCAGATTCATAGCAAGACCGAGAATACGTTTGTTTTGAATTAAATCCATCTGGGTTGGGTTCTCTCAAAAGAGGGTCTAAGCTGATTCTGTTTTTCTTGTCAGGTTTAACATAATTGCCTTTTGTTTGATTGCTGATTTTTCCCCTAACAGCAGCCATAGCTACTCCCTAGTTGCTTTCACTTTATCTAGCTTTATCTAGCTTTGCTTTATTGTGAGGAAGTGAGGAAAAGCAATGGGTACAAACATGCCAACTGGCACATAGGTGTCGAAGAGTACAAGACTAACCATTCCTGAGGAATGTCAGGGAAAATAGTTTTTGAGATCAGGAGTTTGTCTCCCCCTCCCTGAATAATTTTTTTAGCCAGACATGCGGCGCCATCTTTGGCTATTAGAAGGTAATAAATCTGTCTGTTTTGTTATTCTGTTCTTTAGGCTTGTATGTGAGAAACGAAACTTAAGATTACTTTCGGTTCTCCCAAGGATTAAGTGTTATGGCCTATATAACTGGGAGGGGTTATATTGTTTTGTTCCTGAGATAGAAGAGAGCTTCAAGCTTGTGTGTACCTCTCTTGCTTAGAGAGAACCTAGAAAACATGGTTAAATGCTTTCTGTTATTGTTTTCCTTTTTATTTAATTGTTATTAATAAAAGCCTAAAAGAATTTTGGCATGGACTTACTTTTGCACCAAAGGAGTATTTGTTTGCTCACAAAGCACACGTTTTCGTTGCTTATCCCCTGTTCGGATGAACAGGGAGTGACTGCGCTCTGCACAGATCTGTGACAGCTTATGGGCCCAGGATTGTTGGCTCAAGAGTTTATGAGCCGTGAAGCTCTTATGCTGCAAATTGTTTAAGCCTGAGCTGAGAGGGGCTTTGAACAAGCGGCAAGTTGGGCAACTTGTCCCTTTGGTGTGAAGTCTTTTTCCTTTGAAGCTGTTGGAGCTTGCTTTTGTTTACGCCTGGCAAGAGCTTACAACCCCAGCAAGGAGGGGACTGGAAGGTGAGAAAGCCTGCTGTGAGGACTGCTGAGACCGAACCATTTACAACGCCCTGCTGGTAAGCAACCCCTGTGTGAGGGAAGCAGATAATCAGTTGAGAGGGGCTAAAGAGTTTATGGACAATGGCTCAGAGTGTGGCAGTTTTTCCCTTCCAAAAGTTAAATGATAAGAATTATCATTTGTGGGCTGTGAAGATGGAGGCTTATTTGCATCAACAATTGATACACGCTCCCATTTTAGCCCCCCCTGCCCAAGGCGCTTCTGTATTGCAACAGCAGGCTGAGGAACGTGCACGAGCGTCTCTCATTTTGGCAATTGAGGACAGTCAGTTGATGTATGTGCGAGGCTGTGCCATGGCCAGGGACATTTGGCAAGCACTGCGGCAGGTTTATGTCCATGCTGGGACTGGTTCACAGCTTATGTTAACAAGGAAGCTGTATAGACTAAAGCTGCAGCCAGATGGCGATGTGGCCACACACATTTCAACTATCCGGCAATATTTCCATCAGTTGCAGGAGATTAATGTCCATTTTACTGAACAAGAAAAAGTTCATATTCTTTTATCAAGCCTACCAGAAAAATTCGATGCCTTAATATTCTCCTTCGAAAATATGGCAGCAGCAAATATGACCATTAATTTTATTACTGGTCGTTTGTTGGAAGAAGAGGCTAAGTGGTTGGAGAGAAAAAATTCTGCTCAAAAGGCTGTACAGGCGAAGGCCCGCAATTCTACAAATGATCCAGTAGATGGCTCTAAAGACCCCAGTAAGGGTGTGGTCCCCGCTTTTGCTGTGAAATCTAAGCTTTGCTGGAACTGTGGCAAAAATGGACATTTTGCAAAACAGTGCAAAGCAAAAAAGGGCAAAGAAAGCAAAAAAAAGCCTGCTTCATCTAGTATGACTGTTTCTGCAGTTGTTTTGCAAGCTGTGAAGGAGCAAAATAGAGATTTATCTCAATGGTGTTTGGATAGCGGCTGCAATGCTTTTATCTCCAATAATAAAGAACTCTTTAAGGACTTTAAAGAGACTAGCCCCTCAAGTGTGAGTTTGGCTGATGGATCCAAGTCAAAATGTTTGGGTAAAGGTACATGTTTTGTACAATGTTTGAACATGGATGTAAAAAATGTTCAGTATGTTCCTGATTTAAAAATGTGTTTACTCTCTGTTGTTAAATTGACACAGGAGGGCTATGAAGTACAATTTAAAGGGAACAAATGTTATATTTTAAAGGATGGTACTGTTATGGCTGAAGGGGTTTTTCATGACCAACTGTATTATATGTATAATAGTGTACAGGAGCCTCAAACCAGTACTATAATGGCAAACTCTCCTTTGCATGATAATTGTGTACATCTGTTGCATAGGAGATTTGGCCATGCTAGCTTTAAGGTCCTCAGGCAGATGCCTGACATGGTGGATGGGTTAAGTTTGAGGGCTTGTCAGAAGTACCTGGATTGTAAAATTTGTAAAAAATCGAAATCCAAGGTCCATCCTTTTCCCAAGCATAGTGAGAGAAAGTCAAAAAGAATTCTAGAATTGGTTCATATGGACCTGTCTGGCCCCTATCCACCTTCCCTGGGAGGAGCCAAGTACATCCTGGTCTTGGTCGATGATTTCAGTCGTTATTGTTTCCTATTCTTACTCAAGAGTAAGGATGAGACATTTCAGACTTTTAAAAATTGGGTGGCTTATGTTGAGAGACATTTTCCCCAAAAGGTGTCATCTCTCCAGTCAGATAGGGGAGGCGAATTCATGTCAAATGAGTTCCAAAATTGGCTAAATCAAAAAGGAATTTTCCACAGACTCACAACCCCTTATAGTCCTAATGAAAATGGGATTTCTGAGAGAAAAATTGGTGTTTTGCAAACAATTAAAGATAGCCTGATGTTTGATGCAAACATTGAGCAGAAGTACTGGGGAGAAGCTATGTTAACAGCTGCTTATTTAAGTAACCGTGTACCCAGTTCTGTGGTTTCAAATACACCCTTTTTCATGTTTTATGGCAAAAAGCCATCTGTGAGGCACATTAGGACCTTTGGGTCCTATGCATGGGTGAATATCCCTAAGGCAAATAGAAAAAAGGGGGAACCCAAGGCTAGGAGGCTCAGATTTGTCGGGTACGACCAATCATCAAAGGGCTGGCGGTTCGCGTTTGGGGATGGGAGAGTTTTGATTTCCAGGAATGCTGAATTTGAGGAGCAGGCCAACTGGTCTCATGTCCATGCTAATTTAGATGTGGTTTTGCCTTCATTTGTTGGTGAAAATCAACCTGAACAACAGCAGCAGCAACAGGCTGCTGAGTCGGGCACTGGTATTTCCCCAGACTTGAGAGGAGAGGGTTCCAAGCATGAATCCTTTGATGTGGGGAGTGATTCAAATGCAGATTCTGACAATGATCAGGCTCAGCCTGTTGTCCCCCGTCGCTCTAACAGAGAGACAAAGGGAGTGCCTCCTTTAAGATTCACAGCACAGAATGTAAAAGTTTGCCAGGTGACTTTTGAACCTGATAATTATACTGATGTTTTAAAGTTGCCAAAAGAAGAACAACAAAAGTGGCAAGAGGCAATGGAAAATGAAATGGAATCCATCAAAGGCCATGATGTTTTCCGTATTGTGGCATTGCCACAGGGAGAAAAGGCTGTAGGTTGCCGTTGGGTATATAAGACAAAGCAATTGCAGGATGGGGGTGTCAAATATAAAGCACGTTTGGTTGCAAAGGGGTATTCACAGATACAGTATCAAAATTATGATCAGGTTTTTGCACCCACTGTTAAAGTACAAAGTGTAAAGATTGCTTTATCTATTGCAAGTTTAAACCAACTTAAAGTCAATCACTTTGATGTAGAGACTGCATATTTAAATGCTCCATTGGATGAGTGCATCTATATGGAGCAAGCTCCTGGGTTTCACAGTGGGGGAGCAGACCAGGTTTATTGCCTCAATAAAGCCTTGTATGGTCTCAAGCAAAGTGGCCGATGTTGGTACCTTTGTTTGGATGAACAGCTGAAAAATGTTGGTTTTCAGAACAGCATTGCTGATCCATGTTTGTATACAAGGGGTGTTAATCAGAATTATGAAATCGTCGTCGCTTTTGTGGATGATTTCTGCTTGATTACACAAACTGATGTTCAGGTGCAAAGATTTAAACAGGAATTGGGCTCAAAATTCAAATTGAAGGACCTTGGTCAAATTAGAAACTATTTGGGAGTAGATTTCCAAAGGTTTGAAAATGGTGATTTTAAAATGAGTCAAGTTCAAAAGATTGAAAGAGTTTTGGATCTTTGTAACATGTCTCAATGTAAACCTGCTCGAACTCCTATGTGTTGTGATTTCATAAATGTCACAGATTCTAGGCCATTTGAACATCCTGAACTTTTTCATTCTGTAATTGGAAGTTTATTGTATATTGCAAGATGGTCACGTCCAGATATACAATATGCTGTAAATGTTTTGTCTAGAAAAGTGTCAAAACCAACTCAACATGATTGGCAAGGTTTGAAACGCGTATTAAGATATTTGCGTGGAACTTTGAATTATGGCGTAAAAATAAGTTCACAAGGTTCTCATGAGTTGGAAGCTTTTTGCGATGCCAGTTTTGCCAGCGAAATCCAAAATAGATATTCTGATTCAGGGATGATAATTTTTTATGCTGGCACTGCCATACACTGGGGGTCAAAAAAGCAATCCACTATTGCTTTAAGCTCAGCAGAGGCAGAATTTGCCGCGTTGTCGAGCGTGGTAAATGAGCTGATTTATCTAAAACAAATTTTTAGTGATTTAGGTATGCCAATTTCAGAAGCTGTTAAAGTTTTTGAAGACTCTCAAGCATGTATAGCGATGGCAACAGCACAAGGTGTTAAAAGTAGAACAAAACATGTGGCTGTAAAATTTCAAAATGTTAGAGAAGCTGTTCAAAATGGTTTAATTGATTTGGTGTATTGTCCCAGTGAAGAAAATATAGCAGATTTATTTACTAAAGCGTTGGGTAATATTAAGCATGACCTTTTGTGTGACAGACTGGGTATAATATGTCGATGTCTGGATGAAAAATTAGAGGGGTGTCAGGGAAAATAGTTTTTGAGATCAGGAGTTTGTCTCCCCCTCCCTGAATAATTTTTTTAGCCAGACATGCGGCGCCATCTTTGGCTATTAGAAGGTAATAAATCTGTCTGTTTTGTTATTCTGTTCTTTAGGCTTGTATGTGAGAAACGAAACTTAAGATTACTTTCGGTTCTCCCAAGGATTAAGTGTTATGGCCTATATAACTGGGAGGGGTTATATTGTTTTGTTCCTGAGATAGAAGAGAGCTTCAAGCTTGTGTGTACCTCTCTTGCTTAGAGAGAACCTAGAAAACATGGTTAAATGCTTTCTGTTATTGTTTTCCTTTTTATTTAATTGTTATTAATAAAAGCCTAAAAGAATTTTGGCATGGACTTACTTTTGCACCAAAGGAGTATTTGTTTGCTCACAAAGCACACGTTTTCGTTGCTTATCCCCTGTTCGGATGAACAGGGAGTGACTGCGCTCTGCACAGATCTGTGACAAGGAATGCACATGAGAAAAATGGCACCGGACACTTTAGAAACACTACTTTTTGCTACTACAGCTATGGGGCACCACTGTTTGCAAGTGATTGGACTTTTCAGCCCACAGGATAGTCGTCTTACACTCAACAGCATAGCAGTAGTTCTAAATTGGATTGTGGATACAGTAGCTAGGATTCATTTCTCCCCTCCCATATTGTCTTTGTTTCCCCTGCTGTGGGTTTCCTTGTTACCAACTGCAGCTTAATTTAAATCCAGAGATTCAGTGAAATAGGAAAGGGTTAAATCCCTGAGTATTACAGCTCTGATCCAGTTCATTCTCTCCTGAAGCTTTTAGGTTCCACAAAACATTGTAAGAGTTCATGTGTTGTTTGGCCTTTGCAAAATATTTTATATTGGAACCTTTGTTACATTTAATATACCACAGACATAAAAGACTCCTTAATTATACCTTGGCATAGTTAGGAACACAAGGCTTGTTCTGTAACATGTGATGCAGATTTTAAGAATTGTCTGTGTTTAGGATAGAGACAGAATGGTACATTAGCCTTCACCTAAGATGTTCCCTATTAGGTTTATTTCCAGATGAGTTAGAAACCATATTACAGAAATCTAATGATATTATTCACTGCTATTGCTGAAATGGAAATTGCCCGTCAATACAAATTTCTGGGTCTCCCATACCAACTCCTAGTACCAAAGAATTTGGACTGTTTGTCTTATAGAACAGACAGTTCAGTTGAAACCAACCAGAACTCTTGTCAAACAAAATTTTGCCCTTTTTATTATTCAATATAATAATGGTTTTTTTTTTGGTTTATTTATTTATTATTTTCATTACAGCATTAACAGTCATTAATTTACATATTCATATCATTATCTTATTTCATTTTACAGCTTATTCATACATACTAACACATTAATATAATAACAGTAACCTCCATATTTTCTCCCTATATTGGTCTTTTAATAGCCATTGCTATCTGTAATATCTTCCCTTTACCATTTCTTATATACTAAATTTCTTCTCTCTTCCTTTGTCTTAAATTACCCCAGAATGAGATATTTTATTTTTCCTATAATACATCCATCATCTGATCTTTCTAATTTCCACTTATTAATCCTCTACAGGTTTGTCACTTCCTTTTTTTTATTTCTCTTTCTATTAAATTTAAACTCAATATATTATCTCTTTTATTAGACACATTTTATTTGCAATATTTTGTCTTTCAATCGTCAAAAGCAGGGCTTCCTTTCATATTCCATCCGTTTTGCAAATATTCTGCAACAGGTGACCATTCCCTTTTTAGGTTTTTAGAACCTCTTTCTCTAATTATATATGTTAATTTATCATTCTCCATCATTTCCTGTAATTTCAACAACCATTTGTCGATGGATGGCAACGCCTTATTTTCCCAATAAGATGCTATTTTTAGTCTTGCTGCCATTATTAAATATAATAGAATTCTTCCATGATTTTTTTTCATCTTGTCTGTTCAGATTTGTTGTTATGTTTAGTAGATAGAGTTTAGGGTCCAATTGAGTTTGAATTTTGAACATCTTTTGAATTATTTTATATTCCAATTATCTTATTCCAATATTTTTGGGTCAAATGATATTTCCACCACTTGTGGTATAATGTACCAATTTCTTTTTCGCATTTCCAGCATTTGCTACTCTCTTGTATATTTTGCTAATTCTTAAAATTGTTAAATACCACCTATTTGCTATTTTTAAATAGTTTTCCTTTAGATCTTGATTTGCAGTAAATGAATTTGTCATACTCCATGCTTTTTCCCATTCCTCTATTCCTGTTGGTTCTTGAATGTCATTAGCCCATTTCATTATCGTCTCTTTTACAGTTTCACTTTCTAATTTTCTGTTCAATAATAGTTTATATATTTTAGTGATTTTCTTCTTAATATCTTTTATTATGTTATCTAAATCATTATCTTTTTTCAAATCCTCTTTTTTCTTTATCTTCCATATATCTATTTAAATTGTAGATATGTAAACCATTGTAGACAGATCTGATCTTTCTCCATTTCCCCTCTTGTTTCAAGAATACACTCTCCTTTTTCATCCCACTTAGTAATTCTTTATACATTAACCAATTCCTTGTCTCCGTCCATCTTCCTAGGAAGGCTTGTTGAGGAGATATCCATCTTGGTAGCATCCTATAAAATTGTTGTTTTATATTGGTCCATATTTTTAATAGTGCTTTCCATATTATGTGATGTTCGAAGTCCATATTTACTTTTGAGCTATTATAACCTAAGTAGGCATGCCAACCGTATCTTAGTCTCGAGGCTTCCAAAGTAAGTATCCTTGTGTTAGACAACTTTATCCAGTGTATTATCCAGATAAATCCACATGCTATATATGGTAGTAAAGGTCTAAACTGGGTAAAGCAGCTCCACCTTTATTTTTTTGTTCTATCAGCATGGTCCATTTTATCCTTGCCCTATTACCTTTCCATATGAATTTAATTAACTCTTTGTCCCATTGTTGGAATGGTTTTTTATTATGTAATATGGGTAGGTTCTGAAACAAAAACAAAAATTTGGGCAAGATACTCATTTTTATGGTTTCTATCCTCCCCAATAGATGTAGGTATAGCTTAGACCATTTTTCTAGGTCTTTTTGAATTTCTCACCAAAGCCTCTTATTATTCTCAAACAATTCTGTATTTCTGTTAGTCAACCAAATTCCTAGATATTTTATTTTTTTCGCTACTATACAGCCTGATTTAATTTCTAATGTATTTACATCCCGTTTTGGTATGTTCTTCATTATCGTTATAGATTTCCCTTTATTTATCTTAAATCTAGAGAACCTCCCGAGTTTATTATCTCCAATAGATCTTCGTAGTCTCTGTGAATCACACAGTTGGGGGAGTTATTCCTGTGCCTGCGCAGAGCATCGGAACCTTCTGGAATCGCTAGGCAGAATGTGCTCTGATACATTTTTGGCGGTAACTCCGCCCATCCTAACGGTCCCTTTTAAGGCACTCCTGCCTAATTCCCCTCAGTTTCTTTCTTTCTACCACATTAGCAGCTTGAAGGAACCTTTGTTCGCTAGTTTTTCACTTTCGACTTGATTGGGTCTTGACTTGGCTTGGATTTTTGACTACGATTTTCTCTCATTCCTCTGGATTTGGCATTCTATCTCTGAATTTGGTGTTGACTTGGATCGGTTTTCTCTACTCTTCACGTTTTTCCCTTTGGATTTGGCGACTCTGAGTAAAATGTCTGGAAGAGGGGCCTTTAAGAGATGTGTCATCTGTCAGGCTAAACTCGCGAGCGTGGATGGCCATTCCCGCTGCCTGATTTGTCTTAGAGAGACCCATATGTTGACTCCTGCGTGCACTGTAGGGCCTTCACCCCTCAGGCATGCAAGCACAGGATTTCCCGTTTAAAGTCCTTCTTGTACGAGAGGGGCTTAATTCTGGCCTCTACTTTGACCCCGGCCTCTACTTCGGCATCTGCACCACCCAAATGTGGCCGTTCGCCTTCTCTGAAGATGAAGGACCAAAAGCGTCATCGATTTGGTAGCCCTTCCTGACGCCGTTCGGTTGCCTCGGATCCAGAGGCAGTGCATGGTTCACACAGACATGCCTCTTCGGATTCAGCTCGGGATCGAGCTCACTCAACACCTTTGACATTGACACGGGACCAGGAGCCCTCCACCTCAAAGGCCTTCTGAACCCACCAGTTGGGTTGGTGCTTCTGGAGAGGCCGTACAGTCCTTAAAGAAAAAGAAAAAGGACAAACACTCCTCTCGGCATGAGGGCAGCTCTAAGTCAAAGAGCAAGCCGAAGGAGGCTTCGAAAAAGTCGAAGTCGGCGGCCGTCCCATCTGCAGTCTCTACTGATAAGGCTGCAAGGCCTGTCAACAGCATTCAGTCACAACCCACCGTTCAAGCCGAGGCCATTCTCACCCAACCATCCCCAGCGACAACTGCGGAGGCTAGTGTGCCGTGCTCCTACGCCTGAGGGCTCGGTGGAGATTGTTGCAGTGGAAGTGCCTTCGGGTGCCGGCACAGATGTGTCACCCCAGCGGAAGGGCCAATCACCAACCCTTGTCATTTTGAGAGCCCAACTTCTTGAACGTTCCATCTCGGACATTGAAGTTCAGGTCATCGAACCCGAGGTTGCTACTTGATCCTGACCGTTCTCGTCCATGAGGATGAACCTGCTTATACGGCCTGTGACCTGGCAGGTTCTGTCTACCGAGCTGGATTCATGTTCCCTACTGCCTCTCAGATTCTGACCTCCGAAGGATATGACTTCAGGGAAATGTATGTCACTCAGACTGTACATCATTCACCGCAAAGCCTCCATCTCGAGGAGCCACGAGACATTCCGAGAAAAGATGCGGAGAGTCAGGTATCTCCATGTCCTGAATGACGTCCTCTGCTTCCGAGTCCAACACCACCACCACATATCACCTCTGCTCCATGGTGATCGCAGTCCATCACCCGCTGATTCAACGTCATCTTCATCGGATTCATGGGATCCATACCTGCCCTATATGCCATCTTCATGGCCCGACCTGGTGGAGGATGCCTCTGCGTCGCCAACGGATAACATCCGTGCTTTTTCTGAGCAGATGGTCCATATGTCCCATGCTTTGGACCTCAAAGTCGTGGAGAAAGAGTCGGAACCAGTGGACCCCATCTTTCTTGGATTCAATCAAAGGCTCCTCCTATGGCTACTCTCCCTGTTGAAGAGTCTCTTCTGGAGCTCACTCAAGGTTCATGGGAGAACCATTCCTCAATCCAGTCTACTTCAAAGAAAATTGATAGGCTGTATCGTGTTGGAGGTGAGCACATCGAGTGGCTTCATACTCAGCCTTGACCAAATTCAGCGGTCGTCGAAGATTCCCAGAATAGAAAGCAACGCCACCCTCAATCAGAAGGTCGAAAGCTCGATATAATGGGCAAAAAGATTTATTCTGCGGCAGGCCTGAGTTTTCGTGTGGCAAATTACTCGGCCTGTATGGGGCATACCAACAGGTACTCTGGGAAAGGATGATGCCCTTCGTCCAGGATCTCCCAAAAGAACGATGACAAATGGCTGAAGCAATCCAGTCAGAGGCGCAATTACTGGCGGGGCAACAAATGAATTCTGCCCGACATGTTGCTGATTGCACCGCTAAGACAATCGCGGGATCCATCGCCCTGCTTCAACATGCGTTGCTCCGTTCCTCGGGTCTAACCCCGCAGGCCTCAGCTACCATCGAGGACCTGCCCTTTGATGAATCGGAGCTTTTCAATGGCTCCATTGACAAAAAACTGGAGTTCACTCAGAAGATGAGGACCACCGCCAGAAAGTATGGTATGGCCACTTCCTCATCTTCCCAGTACTGCTCCAGGGGCCGCACCAACTGGCATACCACTGCATTGGGCCACCAGTTTAGACAAGGGTTCACTGGCCAATCTTATAGATGCTCCCGATACTTGCCTTCTCCTTCGCCAGTTTCATCGGTGAGGAGCCAGGGGTCAACTTCAAGATACCGACCCCGTGCAAGGCAGCAGTCTAAGGATCAAGCTAGGAGAAAATTCTGAATTTCCACATCACTCTGTTTCTCTCTTCCCTTTGGACCTCACTGTTTGGAGATCAACTGTCGAACTTCCATGAAGCCTGGTCTTTAATAACATCAGACTGCTGGGTACTTCAAATCATCCAGAATGGCTATTGGATTGAATTCGACTCACTACCTCTGACTAGTTGGGTTCAATCAACCCCGCCCTCCCTTCCCCTCCTCAAAGAAGTGCAGACGCTGCTGCAGAAGGGAGCCATCGAACCCGTGGACCCTGAGCTTCACCACCTCTGCTTCTTGTTGAGGTACTTCCTGGTCATGAAGAAGGACGGTGGTCTCCGTCCCATTCTCGACCTTCGTGGGGTGAACAGATACATAGAACCAAAGAAATTCAGGATGGTCACCTTGGCCTCCATCCTTCCACTCCTGCAACAGTACGACTGGTTCGCTTCCATAGACCTCAAAGATGCCTATTTCCACATCGGGATTCATCCATCCCCCAGACAGTTCCTGGCGTTCCAGATGGGGACCGAGGTATTTTAATTCAGGGTCCTGCCATTTGGACTTTTGACTGCTGCAGGAGTCTTCACGAAGTGCATGGCGGTGGTAGCGGCCTTTCTACGCCACTGTGGAGTGGTGGTCTTCCCTTACATCGATGAGTTGGCTGATTGTGGTGAATTCTCAACGTCAGCTCGAACTCGATATCAACCTCTCCTTAGATGTATTAGATAGCCTGGAACTTGTTGTCAACATAGAGAAGTCACAACTCCAACCGGTGCAATCTATCCAGTTCATCGGAGCTCGGCTGGATTCGTGTACAGCCACAGCTTACATGCCTTGAGACCGATTCGACACCCTTCGGTCACTAATCCATACCTGCCGCCGATCCCGGAGGCTTCCCGCCCATGCAGTCCAAGTACTTCTTGGTCACATGGCAGCTACTACATTTGTGACTCGCCTCACCAGACTGGTTCCGTCTGCTTCAACACTGGTTCCTGCAGATGTTCAACCCTCTACGTGACTCTCCAAACAAACTGCTCACAATGCCACGGGCAGTTCAGTGGTCACTGGGATGGTGTTTGGTACCGGACAGCGTCCTGTCGGGTATGCCATTCGACCCTCCTCAACCAAACATCTCTCTAACAACAGATGTCTCGATGTTTGGATGAGGAGCCCATCTCGAATCCTATGAAATTCAGGGCATTTTGGATGCCAAGGAACGGACTCACCATATCAACGTCCTAGAGCTTCTCGGCATCTAGAAGGCACTACGGGCCTTCGAGACGCCGGTGACGAACAAGACCGTTCTGGTGGTAACAGACAACACACCGGTGATGTACTATCTGAACAAGCAAGGAGGAACGAGTTCCCTCAGCTTCTTCAACTCACAGTGGACATCTGGGTTTGGTGCGTTTGCAGGAACATTTACCTCTAGTCCATCCATCTGCCGGAGGAGGAGAACACTCTTGTAGACGGACTCAGCCGTTCCAGCCTCTCCACCCATGAATGGATGTTGCACAGACCAGTAACGTCAGACCTGTTCCAACAATGGGGAACTCCGCAGGTCGACCTCTTTGCGTCTCCAGAGAACAGACAGTGCCACCAATTCTGCTCCAGATGACGCGCCCCGGGCTCGAGGGGCGATGCGTTCCTCTTCTATTGTCTTGTACCTTTTTGTATGGGGATAGTTTTAGTTATCTCCCCACGTTTAATCAACTGGGCCATTTGTTTTTTATAGATCTGTGTTATGTTGCTTATAAAACAATCTCCCAGTTCTAAGTTTTGCTTTACTTTGAAAAGGAACGACCAACTTACGTTATCCAATGCCTTCTCTGCATCTATAAACAACGCTGCTTGTTTTTCATTAGCTTTTTCATAATATTCAATTGCATTCAACATTATTCTTATATTGTCCGATAATTTTCTCCCTGGGAAAAACCCGTTTTGGTCTATGTGTATAATATCTCCCAATATCGCTTTCAGTCTATTTGCTAGAATTGTCATATATATCTTATAATTGACGTTTAACAGCGATATTGGGCGATAATTATTAACTTCTGTTTTGTCTTTTCCTTTTTTTTGGGATCAGTACTATGTTTGCTGATTCCCATAATTCAGGTATCCCTTCTTCTGCTACTCTGTTAAAAGTTTTTTGTAAATGTATTATTAATTCCTCTTTGAAGGTCTGATAGTAGTTCGCTGAAAATTTGTTCTGTTCTTGGAGACTTTGCTGATTTCAGATTCTTTATGGTTGTTGATATTTCCTCTACCGAAAAAGGTGCAGATAATGTTGTCCTTTGTTCTTCTGTTAGCTTCACATATATGTTGTCTTGTATATATTTTTCCATTTCTTCCTCTTGTCCTTTATCTAACTTTTGACTTTCATATAGCTGTGTATAATAACTTAAGAATGCTTATTTAATTTCTTCCTGATTAGTACATCTTTTACATCGGTATTTTATTTCTGTAATTATCTTTTTTTCCTTTTTCTTTTTTCAATTTATAAGCTAACCAGTGACCTGTCTTATTGGCATGTTCAAAATGTCTTTGCTGTATTCGTTTCAGTTTTCCCCAATTTCCTCCATATTCTCTGCTGCAATTGCGTTCTGTAAAATTTTTATTTCTCTCCCTACTTTACTGTCTTTAGGGTTATTCCTTAGTTGTTCTTTTTAATTTCAATTCTTGTATTTTTTTTATTTTTAGCATTCCTTTGTTTTTTCAGTTCTGTTTCTCTTTGCATAAATATTCCTCTGATTGTTGCTTTTGAGGCGTCCCATATTAACTTTCATAGGTGTGATGCACCAGTAACACACATTAGCTCAACAAGATTTCTTTATTGAGCAACGCACTGTGTTCCAGTAACATGTAAAAAGCCAGACCTAAAGCTACCACAACTACAGACAATAGATAAACCCTTCCGGTGTGAGAATGGTATGCAGGGGGAGGAGGGGAGAGAGAGATGCATCCAGGTGCCACGGCCTTGAAGTCTCAAGAAGAGACTAAAGGCGGGCTGGCTGTATTCCAGGGACTGAGAGGCCCAGGCAGGGAAACCAATCCAGGAGCCAAACTCATGTCAGGGCCTTCCATGGATTCTACTCTAATACCCAGAATCCAGGGGAGGGCATGACAATAGGTATACTTCCTTCTGAGTTTATTTCAAAGTAAGAATGTAGTTCTTTTCTAATTCTTTTGACAAATGCTTCATCCCTTAACATAAAGTCATTCAAGCACCATGTAGTCTTTTTTTTTTTGGAGTTTGTAGCTGTATCTCTATTGAATTATGATCCTAAGTTGTTTTGGGGAATATGTCCATTCCTTTGATTATTGGGTGTAGTTCTTTTGATGCCCAGAACATGTCAATTCTGGACACGGTCTTGTGTACGTCTAAATAAGACGTATACCATTTAGTATTTATATAACGTTGACTACACATCTATCAAGTTATATTCCTCTAGGAGATCATATCTGCTTATTGGTAATTTACCCATGTTTTCCTTTCTTTTTAACCTATTGATCTATCCTTTATAGGGTTTAACACTCCATTGAAGTCTCTGGTAATTATGAGGGCCTTTCTATCTGTATTTCCTATATCTTTAGATAATTGTTATAGAAGTTTTCTTTTTTTCTAATGGGGCATATATCACAATTAATATAAATTTCAAATTTGGTAAGCTCACTTCTATCCCCACATATTGTCCTTCTTTATCCTGTAGAATTTGTTTCACCTAATAATTTTTTATTCACATATACAACCACTCCCTTTCCCCCCTTATTATTGGATGAGTAGAATTCTTGACCTAATTTTTGGTTATATAGTAGTCTTGTATCTTTATCTCACACTTTGGTCTCTTGTAGACATACTGTTTCTGACTTAAGTTTTTCCAAATAATGGTAAACTTGTCTTCTTTTATTTGGGGATTTAAAACCATTTACATTCCACGAGGTTATATATAGCCATCTTAATCTCTTTTTTCTGTCTTTTCCTCTTCTTCTTTGTTACTTATTTCCTCTTCTTCTTCATCTGATTCTTCTCTATGTCCGTTTTCCTCTGTGTCTTCATTCTTCACCTCTTCATTATTTCCCGATGGTGTCCTTCCTTTCTCCTGAGATTGCTGTTCCTTCCTCTCATCTTTCTCTTTTTTCTTCTTTATTTTCCTTCCTGCTTATCTTTTTTCATCCATATTTATTTTCTTAAGAAACTCATTTGCTTACTCTGTTGATTTTTTTTATATCTTTTTTGCTGATATGTAAATGAAACACCTTCCTATCGTCCCATGTATAATTGACTCTATTTCTTATTAGTGCTTGTATTAACAATTTATAATCTTCCCTTTTTTTCAGTATCTCCACCGGTGTATCTTTAAAGATTTTTACTTCTTTTCGCTCTATTATTAGTTTCTCTGAGTAACTTTTTTGTATTAAAATGTCTCATATTTTAGACCTTGTGAACATGATTATTATGTGTCTCGGTAGATTTCTCTCTTTGGCAATGCTCAATCTGGCTCTAAACTTTTTATCCACCTCGTATTCAAAAGTCTCTTCAGCAATATCTATGAATTTCACCATTATTGGTATCATTCAATATAGTAAATTTTTGTAAGTCATCTCTCGTACCCCTCTTAATTTTATACATTTCTCTTGGTAACGTAGCTCTTGAGTAAGATTTAGTTTCATTTCTTTTTCCTGTTCCATTTGTAACATTGTGGATCTATTTTCTAATTTCTCTGTTTTCTTAACCACTTCCACTTCTTGTTTCAGATCTTTCATTTCTGAACTAATTTTATCAATTTTCTTTCCTATTTTTTAAAATATTTTCCCTTATTTCTTTCTTAAAGTTATCAAAATCTTCCCACATTTCTTTCTTGAAAGCTCTGAGCTCTTCCAGGATTTGCAAGTTTATATCTGGTTGTTTTGCCGGCATCTCTATTGATCCTCTCCTTTAAATGTTGTCTGTGTTCTTGTATACGCTCTCGGTCTTAATCCATATGCCATTTACTATTTGTGTTCCCTTCTAAGCAATTTCTATATGCGTGCTGAAGATCAAAATTACAATTTACTAACAATGACTTTTCTCTTATATATTACTGATTAATGTATGTTGTTTCACAGTACACTTAATCTATAAACAGAAATGTATACACAATTCCAGTTCAATAATTATGAGATCACCCCCCTTTTCCACATTAAATTCTGTTATAACTACTAAAACCCATACATTTACATAATTCTTTTTTCCACATTTACTTAATTACTTCTCAGTTTAGTACTATATTTCTTAATCTAGAGGATTCCCTTATGTATATTTCCAGTGACTAGCTCAGCTTAAATATCAAACAGATATTCCAATGTTGCCTTTACCTTCTATTTTGTTTATTAATTCTATATTTTGGTCTCAGTCACTACCAATTAATAATTTCTTTATTTCCACTTATTCTGCCTTCCATCTTCTATATATATACCATATACACACAAGCATGCACACACACATTCTCTCTCTATATATATTCTATATATTTATTCTATATAATATGAATATATATAATAGAATATATATATTATAGAATATATATATTATATATATATATATATACAACCAATAATTTTTTTATATTCAATTGTTCCTGTTATTTCCTAAATCTGTTCCTTTTCCCTTCTTATTTCCTCCTTTCTTCTCTATCTGTGTGTTCCCCCCTTATTTCTCCCTATCCACCGTTTCTGCTCTCCTTTTCTCTTTCCTAATATCCCTTCGCCTTTTCAACCTTCTTTATTGCCTCATCCCAAACTCTTTTCTTCTCCCCGTTCCAAATCTATTACTTTCTTTCTTTCCTCTCAGCCTCTCACATCTCGCTCTGCTTCGATCCGGGTGTAATGCTTCCCTTTTGTGCTCTCAGGCTTCCTTTCTCTCCTTTCAGCCTCTCCAGTCTCTCTCCACTTTGATCTGGATCTATCGCCTCCCTTCCCTGTTCTCATGCTTTCTTTCTCTCCTCTCCACCTCTCACGTCTCTCTCCGTCTCTCTGCTTCAATTCGGATCTATTGCCTCCCTTCTCTGCTCTCAGGCTTTCTTTCTCTTCTCTCCACCTCTCGTGTCTCTCTCCTTCTCTCTCTGCTTCAGTCTGGATCTATCACTTCCCTTCTCTGCTCTTAGGCTTTCTTTTTCTCCTCTTTTCACTTCATTCTGGGCTTTCTTTCTTTCTCTCCTCTCCTCTCAGCCTTTCTCGTCTCTCCCATCTCTTAGATCTGTTCTGAGTCTGTTCTGGGTCTAACACTCTCCTTCTCTCAGGCTTCCTTTCTCTTGTTACCACCTCTCCCAGCTCTCTCCGCTTGGATACACCCCGTAAGATTAATAGCTTACCCTTTTGTTATTATGCATCCCATCTTTATTTCCAGTCTTCTCATTTGATTTGTAAAGAAAAAAGCAGGTTTTGCAGACGAACACGCCATCTCTTCCAGGTATTTAAGTTCGCTATAGCTTAAAGTTTGTTTGCTTTGTAGTCATGAAGCTTATGAGGCTTTAGAGTCTGTAGACTGCATTACGTGGTAATGGCTGCTCCCTTCTCTTCAGTTCCTCTCCTCCGTGTGAAACCTCCATTTTAAGATGAATTTGGGAAAACACCTGTGGGTTTTGCAAGCCCCTTCTGAATTTCACCTTCCCAGATAGAATTACTGAGAGGTTTAGCTTTCTAAACATCTATTTTACTGCGTTTGCATGGTAGACCTTGAGAGGAGTTCCTTCTCCAGGTTACCTTCGCCTCTGCTCCACAATTGTTGGTTTTTTAAATGGTGGTAAGCCACCTTGAATCCTGTGGTGGGAGAAAGATAGGATATAAGTAAAATAAAAATAAATAAATAAATAATCTCACAGAAGTGTGAAAACAGGGTTGGCTGGTTTAAACCAAATTACTTTAAAAAAAAAAGAAAACACACTGCTTTTTAAAATTGATTATTCTTTTTTAAAAGTCTGTTATTATTATTTTCCGACCCTCTTACTGAAACAACAATGACTGTTTGAATTTAAACATTTTAACATTAACAGTTTACTGGCAGTTGTTCATTTTTAGACCAGTATCCAATGTCATTTGCTTTTTTAAAAAAATCACTGTATTTTAGAGTGCAAGAAATTCCATTCAGAAAAAAGTCTTCAATTAACTTAAGTTCAACTTGTAAAACAACTTGCTTTAAAAGAGAACTTTTAAAAGAACAATTATTACTTAAACTAGTGGCCATAACATGTGGACTGCATTTTACTACTTAATTTTCTGATTACATCATATAGTGGTTTTAATGCAAAGAAAATGGTTTAAAACAAACAAACAAAAACTAATGGTTTAAACCAACCAACCAAACAGATTTTTTAAAACTGTTTTTTCCCCAACCATGGTGAAAAACAAGACCAAGGCAGTCAGGTGGAAATAGTTACAGCTCACTCTCTTGAGGCATTGTCTTCAAAATAAGTGTTTTTCGTTAGACATAGTTGCAGAACAATAGGCAGAGTCCCTATCCCTGATCTGCCTTTTGACTGACCAAAAACACCTGTCTTATCTGGATTAAGTTTCAATTTGTTCACCCTCATCCAGTTGATTACTAACAACAGACATTGGTTCAGTACTAAGACAGCTTCCTTGGAATCAGATGGGAGGCAAAGATAGAGTTGAATGTCATCAGTTTATTGATGATACCAAACTCCAAAGCTCTGGATGACCACTCCCAGCAGTTTCATGTAGACGTTAAGCATCATGGGGGGAACAAAACAGAATCCTGAGAGACCTCACAGGCCAACGGCCATGGCATTGAACAGGAGTCCTCCCTCACCACCTTCTGAGTTCTCCCCTCCAAGAAAGACCAAAACCACTGCATAACACTGCCTCCAAGACCCATCCCAGAGAGGCAGCCCAGAAGGATACCATGGTCAATAATATCAAAAGCCGCTGCAAAGCCCAGCATGGAGACACTCCCATTATCCAGTTCTCTGCGTAGGTCATCCACCACTGTGATCAAAGCTGTTCCATAACCAGGTCTGAAGCTAGATTGAAATGGATCTAGATAACTTGTTTCATACAGAAACCCCTTGAGCTGGGAGGCCACCACATGCTCTAGAACCTTGCCCAAAAATGAAATGTTAGAGAGTGGCCAATAATAATTCAGAATGATGGGATCCAGGGAGGCCTTTTTTTTTTTTTTTTTTTTAGTAATGACCTTACCACTGCCTCTTTTAGGCAGGTTGGAAACTTTCTTTGCTGCAGTGAATCATTCACCACTCCCCTTACCTACTTGGTCAGCCCACCCAGTAGCTGCTTTCAGGAACCAGGAAGGGCAAGAATCCAGTATATACGTGGTAGCTTTTACTTCTCCAAGGATCATGTCCACATCCTCAGGCTGTACAAAATGAAATTTATCCAATAATACAGGACAAGCAGATGCCAAGATTACATCCACTGACCTGCCTCAACTACAGCATCCAAGTCAGCAGATCCGACCAATTTTGACTGCAAAGTGTCTTGCAAATTCCTCACAGTGGGCTGTTGAGTAGTCTTTGTTCTCTTCTTGTTGGCCAAAGTGTAAAAGGCTGACATTGTGCAGACACAATGGTGGAAGAGAAGTATACAGCTGTCCCTCCATATCCACGGATTTGGTATCCATGGATTTAAGTATTCATGGCTTGAAAATAGTCTTTAAAAAATAACAATCCCAAAAGCAAACTTTGATTTTGCCATCTTATATAAGGAATACCATTTTGCTATGCCATTACATATAATGGGACTTGAGTATTCATGGATTTTAGTATCCATGGGAGGTCCTGGAACCAAATCCCAATGAATATGAAGGGGCAACTGTAATTTCTTTGCTGCCATCATCGCCACAGCATAGGACCTCTAGTGAGCTCTCACCCATGTTCATTTGGACTCACCCTGAGTCTTTTGCCATCCTTGCTCTAATCTCTGTCCCACTCATTTCATTGCTGCCAGCTCCCTGCTAAACCAGGGGGCTTCCTTGGCTCCACTTGAAGTCAAGTCAAGTCAAATTTTGTTGCATCATAGCATCCAGCCATTGTGCAAGAACCAGAATAAGAAATAAAATGGTCAAGCTAATTTACATTTAATTGATAATCAGCAATGACTGAAAGCCAATAAATCACTTTCCATGCTCCCCCTTGTTCTTTGTGACACATAAATGCAAGGCCCCAACAAGAAATTTAGATGTTCTAAAAGACATGTGTTTCACAGTATCGGACAGCAGAAGACAAATCTTCACAGAGGAGGACTTTCCCTTAAAAGCCTTCAGTAGGGGAGGAGTATACTTATTCCTGAAATAGTTGTAATTAGGGCATTCAAGCAAGAGATGGATTAAATCTTCTGTTGAAACAAAATTACACATACACACTGTATCCTTCCTGGGAACATTCTTATATCTGCCCAGTCTAGCATGCAGAAGGGCTAACTTCATTTTAAGGGTTGGAAGATCAACCAAATAATGGGGGAGGGGTGAATTTAGTGGAGTAATGGAAACAAAAAAAAACTATTAGATTGGCAGGACTTAACCTCAGCCATCTGGGATTGCATCGTAATGTCCTTAAGTCTTTGGAGAATTAGTACTTTTGCTTTATCATACCCTTGTGTCAGAAAAAAAGAGATAGAAAACCCCAAGTTCATGACAGCCAATTGCATTTTGTGCATCCATGAATTTGGGCCTGGCTCCTCAAGAGACATCAAAAGAAACTCAGATACCTACTTAAAGATAATTTTTAACCAGAAGAGAAGGGCTAGTCTAAGAGCCTCTGCTTTTATTGGCATTAAACCTAACTCTGCATGGAGCAATGCTAATTTAGTGGAAGTGGGAACTGCCACAATTCTGTGTAAAAAATTATTTTGTGCCCTCTCTAATATGTCTAGATTGGCCAGAGCCCACAATGGTGCTCCATACAGCAGTTTTGGCAGGACTCTGAGCCTATAAAGTTCTAAAGTGGGCTGAATCAAATGGCCCTCTTTTGTGCGAAAGAATCTTAGTAGGCCATTTAAAGTTTTTTCAGCTAACAGGGTACTTGAAAGAACCTGTGAAGACCAGTTACCTGTTCAGTGAAAGACTATCCCAAGATATTTAAAAGAATGAACTTGCTCTAATTTGTTCCCATTGAGTAACCAATTAAGACTTTTTTTTTTTTTTTAGATTTCCCAAATACTATAAATTGTTTTTTGGTAATTGATGGAAAGAAGTTCATTCTTACAATATACACTAAACTGGTTCAATAGTCGATGGAGGCCTACTTGAGTGTAAGAAATCAAGATAGCATTGTCAGCATACAATAGAATGGAATATTTCCAATTTCCAATTTTAACTGGGAAGAATTTATCACCTTTTAAAATTCGACTACATCATTTATAAATAAATTGAAAAGAAGGGGAGCAAGCAAACACCCTTGTCTAACACCTTTAGAGACAGGTATAGAGTCTGAGATGTGTTATCATTGATTCTGACTTTCAAGAACGTGTTTGAATGGAGGGTTATTATATATCTTTAAAGGTTTGTATCAATACCCATAGATTGTGATTTAATGCATAGGCATTTCCTCGAGATGGAGTCAAAGTTAGCCTTCAAATCTATGAATGCCATAAAAATATGCTTTACGATTCCTGTCAAGTATTTATCAATAACATGTTTCAGCATAAAACAATAATCTAAGGTTGACCTGCCTGAGAGGAAGCCAGCCTGTTCTGGGGCTAGCAATGTATGCTCTTCCACCCAGTCCTCCAACACACCCAAGAGAGACTTGGCATAGATCTTCCCAGAAATGTCCAAAAGACTAATGGGCCTGTAATTTCCTGGATCATTTCTAGGGCCCTTTTTTTGGATTGGGACTACAATAGCAGATGACCAGTTATGTGGTATAGCTCCTACTTTATTAATTAGAGAAAACAATGAAGCAAAAATTGGAGCCCACCAGTCAGAAAATGCGATATAAATGTCTAGTGGAAGGCCATCTTCTCCAGATGCTTTACTTCTTTTTAGTCTTAGTATTAATGTCTTGGCCCTATTTATTGAAATGTTTCCCCAGCTGTTTTCCCATTTAATTCCTGTATTGTCCTGGGGTGTAGTCTTAAGATGATCTGGATTGTTAAATAACTTTCCTTTTTTTTTCCTTTTTAAAAAATATATTTTTATTAATTTTATAATCATACATTATAATATCCAAACAATACTTATTTACTATAACACATAAAATTACCATAAACATCACAATTTTCTATTAATTAATTCCAAAAGTTAACATAGATTCTTTACTATAATTCTTTTCATGAATATTACTTCCCCTACCCCCCCCACCTCAGTGCTCCCCTTCACCGGAGCCATTATCCCTTACCTAATCTTTCCAGAATCTCATTTCTTCCTGTGGAGGTAACCTCCCATCTTCTGTCTGTAACACTTTTTTAACAAATACTTTCCAAATTTTATCAAAATCACTTTCTTTCCAACTTCCTCTTCTTAATTTAATTCTACATGTTAACTTATCATTTATTGCCATTTTCCAAACTTCTTTATACCACTCCTCCACTTGTACATTTATTTGCATTTTCCAATATCTTGCTATAATTAATCTTGCTGCCATTAATAAATTTGTTATTAAATCGTTTTCTGCTTGGTTCCCATTCTCTTCATTATAAATTGACATCAATGTTATACCGGTTTGCTTTCTATATTTCTATTCAAAATATTCTCTATTTCTATAAAAACCATTTCCCAAAACTGCTGTACAAATTTACAGTTCCACCACATATGCATATATATGCCTATTTCTTGACAACTTCTCCAACAATGTTTAGAGTTATTCTTGTCTATACAGTTGCCCCTCCACATTTGCGAACTTGACATTCGCGGTTTTGATTATTCGCGGTTTTGGGAGGCCTCCACACACCCCCAAACTGCGACACAGGGCCTCCGGAGGCCCCGTGAAAGCCCTGGGAGGGAGGGGGAAGGCTGGGAAGGCCTCTGCGGGGCCTTCGGAGACCCTCTGGAGGCCATGCGAAGGCCTTGGGAGGGAGGGTGGAGGGCTGGGGAGGCCTCTGCGGGGCCTTGCGAGGCCCCGCGAAGGCCTTGGGGAGCACCAGGGAGGCCTCTGTGGGGCGCTGCCAGGCCCCGCGAAAGCCTTGGAAGGGAGCGGGGAGGGCTGGGAAGGCCTCCGCGGGGCCTTCGGAGACCCTCCGGAGGCCCCACAAAGGCCTTGGGAGGGAGGGCGGAGGGCTGGGGAGGCCTCCACGGGGACTTCAGAGACCCTCCGGAGGCCCCGTAAAGGCCTTGGAAGGGAGGGTGGAGGGCCGGGGAGGCCTCCGCGGGGCCTTGCGAGGCCCCGTGAAGGCATTGGGGAGCACCGGGGAGGCCTCCGCGGTGCCCTGCGAGGCCCCGCGAAAGCCTTGGAAGGGAGCGGGGAGGGCTAGGAAGGCCTCCGTGGGGCCCCCAGAGACGCTCCGGAGGCCCCGTGAAGGCCTGGGGAAGGGGTGGGGAGGGCTGGGGAGGCGATCCTGGGGCCTCCAGAGACGCTCCGGAGGCCCCATGAAGGCCTGCCGAAGGGGTGGCGAGGGCTGGGGAGGCGATCCTGGGGCCTCCGGAGATGCACCAGGGAGGCCTTCAAGGGACCTCCGGAGATGCTCCGGAGGCCCCATGAAGGCCTGGGGGGGGAGGTGGAGGTGGGGGAAAGCGACTATAGGGCCTCCGGAGGCCCTGTGGTCGCTTTGGCGGGGGAGGGGCAGGGCAGTTGTTATTTGTGGATTTTTCACATTCGTGGGGGTCTGGGGAACCTAACCCCCGCGAATGTGAAGGGATGACTGTATTATGCAATCTTGCTGGTGCCAAATACCATCTCCATATTATTTTATAGTAATTCTCTTTTACCCGTATCGACATATTTTTTAGATGTCTTTGTTTCCAAATCTTATCCCATTCATGATCTCCAATTTTTTGTTTCAAATCTTCCTCCCATATTCTCCTTAAATATTTCCCTTTATCTTTTTTATCCTTATTTTTTATCAATATTTTATACAATTCACTTGTAATATTTTTCAAACTTTCATTATCATCCCTCTTTTCACCAAATTTTCAAATTTTGTAAATTCCCTTGTTTCTTTATAATTCTTTTTCCAATGTTTAATCCATTGTTCTAACTGTATGCAATTAAACCATGAAATTTTCATTCCACCTAATTTCTCTCTTATACTCCCTTTCTCATTCATCCATCCTATCAATCCCTCTATTTTATCTAGTCCTCTTTTCTTTAATTCCTTTCCCATTTTTTCCTTCAAATTATTTGGGAATTTTTTCCCCATTATAACCGGTGTTAATACTGAATCAGTAGGCAAAAATTCTCTCTTATATTTATACCATATTTCCCATATGTTTTGCAGAAATGGGTTCTCAATTCCTTTAATTTCCTTTTTTGTAAAATTACCAAAAAATATGTTCCATATTCTCTTTTCTATTCTCCCTGTTTCTGTCTCTAGCCATTCTAAATCCCCCTGTCCAACAATTCCTTCTATAACATATCTCAGTTGACTAGCTTCATAATATCCTTTTATTTTTGGAAGGCCAAATCCTCCCTCCTTCTGTGATATATACCAACATAATTTATTTAATCTTGTCCTTTTCCCTCCATTAAAATATTTATTCATCATATTTTGCCATTTTTTCAGTTCTACTTCTGATATTTTTATTGGTAGCATTCTAAACAAAAAAATTAGTTTAGCTAATATTTTCATTTTAACTAAAACTACTCTTCCAAACCATGATAATTGAATATTTTTATATTCTTCCAACTTCTTTTCCATTTCTTTCCTTAGTACCATAATATTTTTCTCTTCTAATTCTTTTAAATCTTTTGTAATATTTATTCCTAAATACTTAATATTACTTTTTAATCTTACTTCTAATTTTTTCTCTTTTACAAATATATTTTCTTCTTCCTTAGTATAGTTAAACAACATCATATCTGATTTATTCCAATTAACCTGTAAGCCTGTCATCTCCCCAAATACTTTTAAATGTTCTTTAATTTTTCCTTTCCATTAATCAAATCCTTAATTGTTAACAATGTATCATCAGCAAACAAGCTTATTTTATGTTTTGTTTCTACTCCAATTCCTTCTATACTATTATCATTTCTTATCACATTTGCTAGAATTTCTATTACCATTGCAAACAATACTGGAGAAAGTGGGCAACCTTGCCTTGTTTCTCTTGTTATTTTTATCTCTCTTGTTATTCCATCATTAACCATCTCTATAGCTGTGTTATGGGAATACAATTGATCTATTAATCCTCTAAACCTCTTCCCCATTCCAAATTGTTTCAATATTATTTTTAATGTTGGACATTCCACACAGTCAAATGCTTTAAATATATCTAATGCTAATATCCCTGTTTTTACTTTTGTTTTGCCGATTATATGTATTTTATTTAACACCCTTCCTATCAAATTTGACATTTGTCTTCCTTTCACAAATCCACATTGGTCCTTTAATATATATTTATACATACAACTATTCATTCTCTTTGCCTTTATTGCAGATAATAACTTTGCATCTTGATTTATCAATGATATAGGCCTGTATGATCCCGGGTCCATCAAATCCTTATCTGGCTTTGGTATCAATATTATCAATGATTGTTGCCATGATGGAGGGACTTTATCTCCCATTATTATATTGTTATATAATTCTAATAATTTAGGTATTAACTTCTTTTTAAATACTTTATAATAATCTGGTCCTAGCCCATCCATTCCTGGAGCTTTCCCACTTTTTAAATTATTTATTGCTTCCTCTACTTCCATTTTCGTAATTGGTTTTTCTAATAGATCCCTGTCTTCCTATTAATCTTCCAATTTTTCCCTACATATTTTTCTATTTGTTCCACTGATTTATTCCCTGACTGATACAGGTCTTTATAAAACTCCTCAAAAATTGTTAATTTTTCCTTCATTGTTCTACACATTTTACCTGTTTTATCTCTAATCCCATTTATCATATTTTCCATTTTCTTCTTCTGTGTGGATCTAGCTAAACATTTTTGAATTTTTATTACTAAATTTGAAATACTCCCTTCTTAAATAAATTAAATTTTCCTGTACTTCATCTACTTCCATTTTATCCAATTCCTCCCTCATTGCTCGTAACTCAATATAAGTTTGTTTTTCCTTGTCTAATATATATTTATTTTCCAATAATTCTATTTTCCTTTCTAATTTCCCTTTCCTTTCTTCTTGCCTTTTTTTTAAGTTAAAGGTTTCTTTTATAGATATCCCCCTTGTCATAGCTTCCATAGTATCCCACAAAATTCCTTTTGATACTTCTTTATCATTTAATTCCCATAATTCTTGCCATTCATGATCAATTTTCTCTACTATTTCTCTGTAGTTTAAAATCTTTGTATTCAGCCTCCACCTTTTCACCTGTTCATAATCTCTCTTCATTATAATCTCCACATTGACCAAGGTATGGTCTGTTACTTTTATATTTTCTATCTCTGAATTTATGATTTTATCAATCAAATTTTTTGATACAAAAATATAATCAATTCTTGAATAACTCTTATGTACCATTGAAAAATATGTATATTTCCTTTCATCTCCCTTTACCAATCTCCACACATCTTTCAACCCCTTTCTTTTTATTATTTTATTTAAATTTGTAATATTATCATATTTATCCCTTAATGAGTAATTTGATTTATCCTTTATTGTTTCCATTTGCATGTTAAAGTCTCCTGCTACAACAATATTTTGTTCTTGCATATTCTCCATTTCTTTAAGTACTTTCTCATAAAATTCCTCTTGTTTTTCATTTGGAGCATATACATTCATTAAAACATATTTATCTTCTCCCATTTCACCTTGCATTATAATATATCTACCATTTTCATCTTTTTTCACCTTTTTAATGACAAAATTACATTTTTGGCTATTAATATTGCAACCCCTCTAGCTTTTGAATTTCCATATGCTTTTTCATAAACTCTTACCCAATTCAATTTCAATTCATTTACTCCTTCCCTTTTTTGATGTGTCTCTTGTAAAAATGTTATATCCACTTGATCCTTCTTCAATAATGCTTCAATCTTTTTTCATTTTATTACCGTGCCAAGGCCATGAACATTTAAGGTCTATATCTTTAATTTATTAACCATTGGATTCCTTATTACATTTTCTATAAAATCTTCTGGCTCCAAAAAGTGACCTCCCTTCCCCATACCCACCCCTTCCCAATTTTTCCCCATTCCCTTCCCCCCTTTCCCTTCTTTACCTCCCCACCTTGTCTTCCCAAGGCAAATTGCCTTGCTCATGACCCCCCAGGTCTTCCAGGTGAGGAGTGGTGAAGAGATAACCCAATAGCCCAGAACAACTCCCTCCCCCCGAGTGCTTATAAAAATAAAAAAAATCCCCTCTTTTTCTCCCCCCCTGTAATTTATTCTTCTTCCTTCTGCTTTCTTCATCTGTCTAAACTTTTCCATCTCTGCTGTCCACTCCTCCATCAGCTCCGTACTCCTTCTTGTATATTCCCAACTCCACCAACAGTCGCAGTCCTTCTTCTGGTGTTTCCATTCTATATCTTTTTCCTGCCCATTCAAATTTAAAAAACACTGGGTATCCCCAAGCATATTTTATACCAGCTTTCAAAAGAGTAGCAATACAAGGCTTCATCGATTTTCTCCAGCTTACTGTTTGTGGACAGTAGTCATTATATAATTCCACCCTTACATCTCCATACTTCAGTCTCTCTGGATATTTCTTGACTGTTCTCATCAATTCCTCCTTGTTATTGTAATTAATAACTCTGACAATAACATCTCTTGGCAAAATACTTCTCCTTCCTGTCAGTTCTCTATGGATCCACTCGATGTCCTCTTCCCTCCATTTCACAGCTGGGGTCACTTGCTGTAGCCATTTCAACACTTCAGATTTCAGGTTAGATCCTTGATCTTTCCCCACAGATTCTGGCAGGAACCTTATTCTAAAGTTATTCCTGCGTTGATAATCTTGCATGTATATCAGTTTTTTTCCCCATATCTGTGATTTTCTTCATATTGTCCTGGATCTGACTGCCTTGAAGTATTTGGGTTTTAATTATTTCTTTGTTCTCTTTTACTATATTAAGAATATCTCCTTGTATTCCTTGTATTTTTGTACTCATTTCCACAAATCTTTCTTCAGATCTTTTCCTCTCCTTTTGCATTTCTTCTCTTATACTTGCGAACTCTGACAACATTCTCTTTTTGTCTTCTCTAAGTTCTGTCATCATTTTTGTAGAGAGAGAATCCATATGAGTTTTAATATCCTCTGTGCTTTCTCCCCTTCTTTCCCTCCCTTTTGGGGATGGAGGATCTAGGGCTAAGGCACCTAATGGAGGGCTAATTTCTTTTCCCATCCTTAGTCCTTCTGGTTCACCCTTGTTATTCTGTGCTTCCAGAAATATCCTCTCCAATATCTTATGCGATCTATCTGATGGTTTACTTAATGTTTGTGGTCTCAATCAGCTTTTTCCTGCTGTATTGCTTCTTTTTTTAGACATAAGAAAATCAAAACACTCCAAACTTTCATTTCTTCCCTTCTTCCTCCACCACTTATGTTAAATAACTTTCCAAATTAGATTTCCCAGATATTCTTAGGGATAGTTCCTTCTAAAATCGAGTATGACCTTTTTTCGAGCCTTGCAATTGTTTCCCAAAATTTAGATGGATTCTTTTACAGAAGTGCTGGGCCTAGTTCCTTCCACTGTTCCTTATAATAAGCCCCTTTTTTCTTGTGAATTAATCTTTTATATTTTTTTTTTATGGAGGTCATAGAAATGGGCTCCACTTCATGGGAGGGAATGTGTAGGGGCAGTCATGTCCAGTGCCCTGGCCATTTCCCTATTCCAGAGATCAGCCAGGGATTTTTCAGGATCACCTGCTGAGGCAATAAGAAACTCCCCAAGAGCCATCAGGAATCCATCTGGATCCATAAATCTCCTGGGGAAGGCCATCTTAATTGGCCCCTCACTCTTGCAGAAGCTTCGAGTCCTAGTGCGTGTAACCCCCACCAGGTAGGTAGTGATCAATCCATAACAACAGAATTACAGAAAGCTCCTCCACACCCAGATCACAGTCATCCCACCCAGAAAAGAATACCAGGTCCAAAGTGTGTCCTGCAGCATGGATGGCACTAGATATTGCTTGGGATAGGCTCATGGTTGTCATGGTGGACATGAAGTCCTGAGCTGTTCCTGACAGAGCAGTCTCTGCATGGATGTTAAAGTCCTCTAGTATAACAAGCTGAGACTCCAGCACCACTGCCAAGACCAAATCAAGCCAGCTCAGAAAGGGAGACTGTTCAGCAGTGGGGTGGAAGGTATAATCCCTATTTTGTCCCAGCCACCCACCTTTAAGTATACATTCAAACCCAGCAGACTGCGGCACAGGGCACCTGTTGGAGGAGATGGAATCCCAATAGACCACTGCAACTCTACCTCCCTGTTCCCCAGGCCTTGTCTGCTGCTGTACACACAACCTAAGTGGACAAAGCTGGGAGAGGTTGATCCCCACCCCAGCTTCATCCAGCCACATCTCTGTAATACAATCTCTGTAATACAAGCCATGGCAGCATGCTCGTCCAGGATCATGTCCTGGATCAGAGATGTTTTTCCATTGACCTAGCATTGAGCAGCAGCATTTTCAGCCCAGGGGGCCTGTTGTCAAGGCTATCCAGACTATTTGAAATGGGGGGGGTAGCTTGGGGGTAACCAGAAACCTGTGACTGTCCCTTCTACCATAATAATGTCTGTCTTCCCATGCTATATCTCCCCCTACTTATTACTGTTGTAATGGCTGCTCCCTGAGCTGCTTTCCCTCTCATACCTTCTTTGTAACACTTTTTGCTTTACCAACAGGCAAATTATTTTAAAAAGTTTTTTTTTTAAAAAAACCCAATGTAC
The DNA here is from genome assembly GCA_030847615.1 of Gambelia wislizenii. Taxonomy (NCBI): domain Eukaryota; kingdom Metazoa; phylum Chordata; class Lepidosauria; order Squamata; family Crotaphytidae; genus Gambelia; species Gambelia wislizenii. The sequence goes on from JAUMIR010000001.1 coordinate 347,279,523, forward strand.
CCTGCCCCTTCTGACCAAAGGGACTGGCTCTTGCTCTGCCCCTGAAGTGGCTGCCCCCAAAAGGGAACCCCCTTTAGTGTTGCTCCCTTCAGCAGCAGGCCTACAAGGTACAGATTCAGCAGCAGGCATCCAGCTGTTATCCTTTTTCAAAGTGGACAGGTGGTACTTGGGCTTATTAGCCAGTACCTGGGTCCTGGTTCTGTAGGGAGCAGTCTGGAGCAGGCAGCAGTCCTCCAGGAGATGTGAAGAGCCGTAGAAAGCAAGCAGGCCTCTATCCTGGGATGGTAGAGGTGATGGTATTCTTCTCCCTCCCACATGCTGATCAATTAATTTTGGTTTGTTATTAAGTAATGTTATTAAAATCTTTAATAATTTTAAATACCCATGTGTCTTTGTTACATACTATAGTATAATGCTTGTAAACCGTGAAATTCTATGCATGTCTGTACATAACTAGGTCCCCTGAATTCAGTGGGTCTGGTTCCCTGGTTAGTATAAATCTGATTCTTCTTTTAATCCTAAAGGAAGACTGAATCCTACCACCAGCTATTTACTTAGAATCATAGAATCATAGAATTGCAGAGTTGGAAGAGACCACGAGGGCCATCCAGTCCATCAAGTGCTCATATATATATATATATATATATAGCTTTCAGCCCTCAGAGAAAAATACAGGGTGTCTTAAGGGTGCAGTCTTGTTTCTATTGAACTCAGTACTAGACAACTCACTTATTTAAATGAAGCAGAATTATTGACAAAACTACTTACAGTTAATTGGTCTCATTGATTTGGAAGGGCATAAACCATGATTTAACTTTGTCTGGATCCAATTTGTTGTAACCATCTAGCGTATAAGATGGGAATCTTGAAGTTCTGGTTATTAAGGTTAGTGAGTAAAAGGTATAGTTAATTATGCAATATAGCTGTAATTCTCTATAATTAACTATGATCGTGCAAATTCTAAATAGTTTAATTTTATGTTTTCCTTTTACAGTTACAGAGATTTGTATAAAATTGGTATTGAAATTTTTCGCAAGTGCTGCATTTGGATTTTTGAGTGCAAAATTAGTTAGTTATTGGCTGGCACATATTTTCAATGATGGAATCATTGAAGTAGTTTTAAGCTTCTCCATGGCATACATAATTTTCTTCTTGGGTAAGCTGACCACAGTATTTCTACAAAATACAGTGAACAGTATAATTTTTAGCAGGCATATCTAATTGTTATTACAGCTATAGAATTATGATTTCATTTTTTTTTGTTCTTTCTTTTGTTAGCTGAATGGTGTGGAATGTCTGGAGTTATTGCTCTTTGTATGTTGGGTCTTCTTCTAGATTCTGTAAGCTTTAGTCCAGGAATGGATGTATTTCTTTATAAGTAAGTATATATATTCCTTGAAATTTGTTTGAATTTTTTTGAACATTTATACTAGCTAGTTTTGTCCTTTTTACATACCATTTGAGAAATTTGAACTTATATGAATTAATATTATAGATATTCAGTATATAGAATTGTATTTGTAAATCAGACTCTACTAAAGAAGAAGACAGCTGTTATGGAAGATGAAAGGAAAGTTCAGAGCTTCACAATACATATAGGAACATGGAATGTGAGAAATATTAATCAGCGAAAGGTTGAAATTGCAAAACAAGCAATGGAATGTATAAACATAGCATTCTTTCTTGTTTCTGTTACTCACATAAGTGGGTTATCCTGACCTATGCAGTGCATCTTTCAGAAACTTCTACGCAGTTACATAAGTATAGATTTTCCTTGGGGTTTTTTCCAGGCTGTGAGACCATGTTCTGGAATAGTTTCTTTCTATTGTTATATAGAAATTTTTATATAGACATGGTCTCACAGCCTGGAAAAAACCCAAGGAAAATCTATGGATGCCAGCCGTGAAAGCCTTCAACTTCACATAGTTACATAAGTGTTTTGGCAGTAGCCCCGCCCAGTGACAGTATAGAGGGCCCTTCCCGCTGAAATGACCAGTTCCTTTTCATCCACCATCGCAGTAGCATCAATAGAAACTACGCTCTTCAGCCGTTCAACGTTTATTTTACTCTGGAAGTGAGTCTGAGAAGAAGGGGGCTACGTTAATAGTGAGATATGTAGCAAAGCAGCAGTGCTAAATGCAAATGTAGCCATAATCAAATAGTTACCATAAGATTTTATGGAAAAGCTGTCAGTACAACCATCATGCAAATGTATGCTTCAACTGCAGAGGTAAAAGAATATATCATTCAGGAAGAAAGTGATCACACACCAAGCCAGGACTTGTTGATAATTGTAGCTGACTGGAATGCAAAAGTGGGAAACAAAGTAGAAACAAACATGGTTGGTGAATTTGACCTTAGAGCAAGAAATGAAGAAGGAGAGTGGCAAACGGAATTTTGTGAAGCCAACAGTTTGTTACAAACATTCTTCAGGTGACCAAAGATGTAACTGTATATGTGGAACTCACCAGCTCTCAATAGAGAAATACACTATATAATTAAAAGCAGAAAATGGAAGAATTCTGTTCTCTCAACAAAAAACAAGACTAGGAGTGGAATGTGGAAAAACCCATGAACTGTTAATATAAAAAAAATAGAGTAAAGCTAAGTCAATCATAGGGCCAAAATTCAAACTAAAGAGCATCCTGAAGAATATAAAGACTGTAAAGAGCAGGTTTGCCCTGTAAGTCTTAAGTGACCATGAAAAGGAAGAACTGTGGACCAAAACCAGCGATATTATCAGGAAAGAATGCAAAAAAGCCTATATAGTACTTGTAGCCAAAAGGAAAGGAAAGCTTCAATGAATGTCAGATGAAGTACTTCCAAAAGTTAAGGGCAGAGAAGGAGTAAAGCAAAGGGTGACAGAAATAGAGCTAGAATCCTAAATGCAAGTATTTGCCATCTTGTTCGTAGGGGAAAGAGAAATATAGTTGGATGTGAAGTCAAAGGCTTTCATTCACAGCTGACATCCATAAGTTTTCCAGGGTTTTTTTTCCCGGGCTGTAAGGCCCTGTTCTGGAAGAGTTTATTTCTGACTTTTCGCCTGCATCTGTGACTGGCATCTTCAGATAATGGTTGGGTAGGAGTGTGTGTGGGGTTTCCTTCGCTGAGCATAGCATTTCTTGGACCAACCAAGAAAATCCAAGAAATGCTACATTCAGTCAAGGAACCCCACCACCACCACACTCCTACCCAACCATTCTCTGAAGATGCCAGCCACAGATGCAGGCAAAATGTCAGAAATAAACTCTTCCAGAACATGGCCTCATAGCCCGTAAAAAAACCCATGAAAAACCTATAAATAAAGTTGGCCTTCCACATTCGTGGGGGTTAGGGGCACAGGACCCCAATGAAAGTTGAAAAAGCACAAACATTGTAAGCTCCCCCCAAACATGCATGATACAGACTCCTGCCAACAGTGCCAGCCTGTCGCGCCGTTTCCAACCTTGCCACTACGATGACCCAGCCAGATTTTAAATATTTTCTCCACCCAACTCTTCTTCCTCTCAGTCTCCTCTCTTTGCAATAGTGCCACTCCGTCACTTCCTTTCCAGCCTTGCCACCATGACACCTCAGCCAGATTATAAAACTTTTTCCTGCCCTACCCTCCTTCATCTCATAGAATCATAGAATTGTAGAGTTGGAAGAGACCACGAGGGCCATCTAGTCCAACCCCCTGCCACGCAGGAAATCATGATCAAAGCATCCCCAACAGATGGCCATCCAGCCTTTGTTTAAAGACCTCCGAGGAAGGAGACCCCACCACACTCCGAGGGAGTGTGTTCCACTGCCGAACAGCTCTTACTGTCAAAAAGTTCCTCCTAATGTTGAGGTGGAATCTCTGTTCCTAGAGCTTGCATCCATTGCTCCGTGTTCCAGTCTCTGGGGCAGCAGAAAACAAGCCTGCTCCATCCTCAACGTGACACCGTGACAATGTGACATCTCATTACTCGTCTCGATCTCCCTTCTAAACATGCCAGCAGGTCACTCCATTTCCAGCCTCGTAAACCCCTTCTCTGTGCTGAGAAGAATAGTGGAGAAAGGGCTTAAAATCTGGCTGAGGCATCAAGGTAGCAAGGTTGAAAAGGGAATGATGGGCTCGTGCTGTTGAGAGAGAGAGAGGATTGAGAGGAAGAGGAGTAGGGAGGTCAAGGGGTTTAAAATCTGGGTAAGGTGATACTAGAGTAACTAGTAAAGAATTAATCCACATGTGGGATCAATTTGTTAAGGAACCAGCAATTGAGAAACATAGTCCCACTATGTGTGTTGGCCCTGTATGAGACAACAGGAAAATATAGGTGAACATAAAGGGAGGAGAACATTGATCAAACCAGGAAGACACATTAGAGCCCATATGAAGGCCTATTCTGTAGCAGTTATGGTAATTTAAAACTTTAGGTTAGGCCAGTGGAGGTATTGGATTGCTTGGGTTTTTCAAAAAAAAGGTTATCACAATGCATATCCAGTCATCCCTTCACATTCATGGGGGTTAGGGCTGCACCATTGCGAAAGTGAAAAAAACATGAGTAAATAAATCCTACCCCAAACAGACTGTATTCTCCTCTCCTGCCAGCAGCACTGCCAGAATCTCCTTTTCCTGTCTTTGAAGGATGCTTCAGTTGATTTGCAAAGTCCCTTTTCTGCCCTCCACTCCAAATTAACTGTTAGTAGAAGTAGCTGCTGCTGCTGCTGTGGTAACCACCAACTACACTGCACCTCTCTTCACGTCTTTTGCTGTCCTGGCACCCAAACCGGCCTGTGCCACCTTAAAATTTTTATTCCATCCCATCTCCCCCCAAACCAAAGTGAAGAGCACAGGCTCCACTGCAGTGGCTGCAACAGTTCTCAGTCACACAAAAGTTTCCCACCCTCTCTTCCCCCTTCATCTGCCTGGCCAATAACAACACCCCATGTCTCCTGCTGTCCTGGCACCCAAACCGACCTGTGCCCCCTTAAAAAATTTATTCCACCCCATCTCCCCTGAAACTGAAGCGAAAAGCAGTCCCTGCCACAGTGGCGGCAACAGTTCTTGGGCACACAAAACTTCCCAACCCTCACATCCCACTCCCTCTGCCCAGCCAGAAACAACGCTCTACGTCTCTTGCTCACCTGGAATCCAAACCGGTATGAACTGTGCACCATGATCTAAACATTGCTACACCCCCTTAAAACTCCATTGTCGTTCAAACGGGGGAAAGGGAGAAACAGACAGTGTTGCTGGCTGGAGTGGAGGAAGAGAAGGGAGAGGACTAGGATGGGGTGGGGTAGAGCCAGTCTTCCTGCCAGAGTGGAGGAAGGCAGAGGGACTTTGCAAATCTTGTAGAATCATGGTGGTGCAAAGAATGAGGTTTTCCCAGGGAGGAGGAGGAGGAGGAGGAGGAGGAGGAGGAGGACAAGGTCTTGTAATAACAGTACTGTAGATGTATTCCAGAGAATAATCAAATCTGCGCAAGTGAAACCTGTGAACATGAAGAAATGACTGTATAATAATGTGTATGTTATAATATATATCACCTGCAGTATCAAAGGCAATTTGTTTGCCTCCTAATTCAGTTTGTGCAAGATTTAATTCAAAGTTCATTGTTGACAGAACATTCATAGGTGTTTTAAACACAAGCCATTTTAGGGGGTATACGCTGGTGGGAGAAATGAGAGGAAGCTTTTGTACTTCACTATGCTGCTGTTTTCTGTGATGAATGATTGCTTTCTCGCTCATTGTGGTTTAACATGCTTTTTCTTAAACAGGTTCTGGGCAATGTTGACATTTTTGGCTCACATTATGATCTACCTTATAATGGGAATTGTGATTGCTCAAAAAACATTTCCATATATCAATACTCGTGCTTTTTTCTATATTGTAACAGTATACCTTTCATTGAATCTTGTACGGTAAGAATTGTTTGTTCTAGTCTTGGTTAAAAGTAGCTGCCCTATTGACATAATTTACCTAGTTAAAATATTCTCAGGCTGAAAACTACACAAATGTAGACTCAATGGGAGCAAGCCCCATAGAATTTAGGAAACTTACTTTTGAGTAGAGATGCATAGACTGTAGTAATGGAAAAGCAACAAGCAGTGTAATGATCTACTACAAAAATGAAATACTACTATTTATCATGAACAGTCATTCTGTGGAGTTGCCTCCAGTGACAAATGAATTTAGGAGTATTCAAGGGATGGCACAGAGTAGTAATCTATCATGATTGGGTTTATCCTCACTTGCCAAGCTCACTAGGCAAGAGTCTACATTCTTTTCCCATTTAGTCAGTTAGAGCACCTTTCCTCCCCAGCCAGTTTCCTTTATATTGCCTTGCCAACCTAGTGTGGCAACCATAGCCCTTTTCAGATTAAATAGGACTTATTAATAGTTACAGTAGGTTAGTAAGGAGTTAAGGTAGGAAGTCACATGGATAAGCTTCCTTACAAGAAAGAGAAAACTTCAGAAAAACAAAAAATAAAGATGAGACAGTTTTCCTGATGGCTGAGCAGCTGATTGGGAAACATATTATTTATTTATTAGATTTATACCCTACCTTTCTCCCAAGACAGGACTCAAGGCAACTTACAACAATTAAAAAATAAAGCTAAAATATCACAATTTACAAAAATTAAAAAGCATTAAAATAATTTTCACATAATTAAAACACAACATGAATTAAAAACATAAAATCAATAAAATACAACATTAAAACATTAAAAGTAGCACACTGATTGAAATTCATTTCTCAAATGCCTGCCTAATAAAAACATTTCAACTGCTGATAAAAAGAGTAGGGATGGGGCATGACAAAAATAAAAATACTGTTGCCCAGATAGCTGCCACTCCACGTGCCTCTGAGGAAGATAATAGAAATTAAGAAAATTATTTCAAACTTCCAGCGAGAGCGAAGCAGAGGAAATTAAAATGCAAGCTGGCTACGTAGGCAAAGGAAAAGCTTTTCCTTGTTGGTTTTTTCTGGGCTGTGAGGCCGTGTTCTGGAATAGTTTCTTTCTGACATTTTGCCTGCATGTGTGGTTGGTATCCTCAGAGAATGGTTGGGTAGATGTGTGTGTGGAGCTCATGTGCTGTGTAAATTTGTAAATTTGTGTAATTGAATGGTTAGTTTCTGGGTATAGAAATGCAAGGCTCGTTAGTGTCTGTTTGGCTAATGGTTGGTTGATGGGCCATTATCTGCTGGGAATCCCCCTGTCCCTGGGTGGCATTCTTTTGTAAGTGTTGAGTTTTGATTGTATTGTATTTCAAAACTGGGAGCCAGTTTACTTTTAAGGTTTCTTCTTTCCTGTTGAAGTTGTCCAGGTGTTTGTGGATTTCAGTAGCTTCTCTGTGCATTCTGACATGATAGTTGTTGGCCTGGTCTAGAATTTCTGTGTTTTTAAATAACATTTTGTGTCCAGGTTGGTTTATAACATGATCTGCTACTGCTGATTTTTCTGGCTGGCCCAGTCTGCAGTGTCTCTCATGTTCCTTGATTCGTGTTTGCACACTGCGTTTAGTGGTCCCTATGTAAACTTGTCTACAGCTGCATGGTATGCGGTAAACTCCTGCAGCTGTGAGAGGGTCTCTTTTGTCCTTTGCTGAGTGTAGCATTTCTTGGATTTTTTTGGTAGGTCTATAGATTGTTTGGAGGTTGTGTTTCCTCATCAGTTTCCCTATCCTGTCTGTGACTCCTTTGATGTATGGTAAAAAATGCCTTCCCTTTGGATGGCTGTTTTTCTTCTTCATTCCCTGTGATTTTTTTCTTGGTCTGGCTGCTCTTGTGATGTCTGATCTGGAGTAACCATTAGCCTGTAGGGCCCAGTTTAGGTGCCTCAGTTCGTCCTCCAGGTAGTGGGGTTTGCAGATCCTTTTTGCACCATCTACCAATGTTTTTATTGTACTTCTTTTTTGTCCTGGGTGATGATTGGAGTTCTTGTGTAGGTATCTGTCTGTGTGGGGTAGTGGGTTTCTGTATACCTTGTGGCCTAACTGTTCGTTTGGTTTGTGGATGACTAGGACATCCAATAATGGCAGTGTTCCTTCTTTCTCTTTTTCCATTGTGAATTGGATATTTGGGTGGATGCTGTTCAGGTGGTTCAGGAATGAGACCAAATCTTCTTCTCCGTGGTTTCAAATGGTGAAAGTGTCATTCACATATCGAAACCATGTTGTGGGCTTTTTTTGGTGTTGTTTTCAGGGCTTGCTTTTCAAAATGTTCCATGTAAAAGTTTGCTATCACTGGGCTCAGGGGGCTGCCCCTGAGCATTTTGTGTCCCATCTATCTGTTCATAGAATTCGTTATCCCAATGGAAGTAGCTTGTGGTGAGGCAGTGTTTGAACAAGGCTGTGATGTCCTCAGGAAAGATTTGTTGTATGAGTGCCATGGTGTCCATTTATGGGGACTTTGGTGAACAATGAGACAACATCAACATCATTTAGCAATTAAAAGCATCAGTGGCTGCTTCATTGTTTTCCAGAGTCACAGTTTTATGGATTCAGGAAATAGCAGAAGCACAGGATTTAAGTGAGCATACATGGCAGAGGGCTTTGGATAGAATAAGGGAAATTATATAGTTTGTGCAGACATGGTACATGATTCCATGTTGTTTGCAGCATGTAGCATTAATGCAATTACTGTAAGTAGATCTTTATGGTTATGCCACTGGGAGGCAGACCAAAAATTAGCAACAACTTAGCATATGTCCCATTTAAAGGAGAATTGTTATGTGGAGAACAAGCCTTAGGAAAGGTTTTGATTAAAAATAAGGAAAAGAAACACGTAATGCTAACAATTCAGAGAAGGAGGCAAGACAGAAGATTTTCAGAGCATGAAATTATTTATTTCAAGGAGAAAGGAAACAGAAGACAATCGGAATATAGATTCTCTAGTTAGCAGTTGTTTAGACCATGACCACAGTTTGGTAGAACATGATCGTTTACAAGACAGACACAAAGAAGGGGAAGTGGATCTACCTCTAAAAGACGAAAACCACAATATTGACACAAGAAGATATTGGTGGGAGGAAGCTTGTTGCTTTTCAGACATTTATGGTCAAGAATAATCTCAGACCAGTGGGTACTTAAAGTAGTAACATCAGGGTGTAAAATCTTGTTCAGAAAGAAACCGAAAAGCAAATACCTTCTTTCACCAGTGTCCAAAAAGACAGTTAAACAGAAAATAATTTTAGAAGAAATACAACATCTCTTAGAGATAAAGACAAGAGGAGGTTCCATTAGATCAATGGTATTCTGGAATTTAAAGTTTTCTTTATGGTGCCAAAAACCAATGGGATGTATTCCATTTTGAATCTCAGGTTTTTCAGTCTCTTTGTAAAGTATCTCAACTTCAAAATGGAGATGCTACAACCAATAAAGGAGAATTTGAGGGTATGTGGTAGAATTGTAAATATGTGCAGAATTTTTGGAAAATAGTAATGAAGGAAATAAGTGAAATACTAGAGATAATATACCTTTAAGCCCTGAAATAGCATTACTATCATACTGTGAAAAAATACAAGAATCTCAAATTGTTAAGGATTTACTAACATCTGTTGACAGCAGCAAGGTTAATAATAGCAAAGAAATGGAAAATACAAGGAGAATATAGAAGAATGGTATGATGAAGTATGGAATATAGCTATAAATGAGAAATTAACAAATATGGTTAAGGAAAAAAAGGAGGGCTAAATAAGAATGTCTTTGGTGAAAAATGGAGTAAATTTTTAGAATTTGTATTAATAAAGGGGAGAGGAAGCAAACCTGAGATGGAGACAATGTTTTTTTTGAAAGAGGGATGAATGTAAAGGAAAGTGCCTCGGTGGAGGGAATCACTGTTATATATGTTATATATGTTTGTTAAGTTTTATGTAGAAATTGTATGTCTTTTAATTTTAAAAATTAATAAAAAATATTTTTTAAAAAAGAAAATAATAAGGTTCCTTATTATCCACTCTTTCAGGTATCCTTGGGGATCCTGGAACATATCCCCTGTGGATATAAGGGTTGAACTGTACTATGATTTTCAAAGTATTTGCAGGGGCGTATATATTTCCCCAAGTCATCTTATTCGATTTAAAAATTGCATGTTTTCTCCTTGAAATACAAGCAAAGAGACATCAGCTTCTCATAGCAAGCTGTCTGTTGAAGTGTTTTCCTAAGTAGTCCTGACTCTTTTGGTCATGCTACTACAGGCTATAAAGAAAGAGATATTTTATTTAGTATTATTAGTGCCATCTTTTGCCTTGTAAAAGGTATATTTATAATTTTGATCTGTTGTCTACCAAATATTTGTTTTGTTAACTTTTTTATTTTTAACACATTGTGTGATGTTTTCATTGTGAATTTGTTATTCATTTTCTTTTATTTACTCAGAGCTTTAGTTATTTTGACACTGAGCCCTTTTTTGAGTCGTCTTGGGTATGGATTTAATTGGCGTTGGGGTGCTGTTATTGTCTGGAGTGGAATGAGGGGTACTTTCACTTTGAACATGGCTCTTAACATTGGCCAAGAGCGAACTGCAAATTCACCTGAGCATCATATTAAGACCATGGTAAGACAAATTAGTATTTTGGAAATGATTGTCACCATTTCTGATCAGTTTGTGCTATTAATGTTCTTGAAACTGTAAAGCGAAATATATATGTACTACTTGAGCCATATTTTCAAATGAATGTAAATGTGTATGCATATGTATATGAGGTATGTGAGAATTTATATAGCTCTAATTTTTGTATGATTTTTTAAAACAAAGCCACACATAGGCTTAAATCCAATTGTTCACCCTAACTAGAGTAGAGCCATTGAATCAATGGGAATCTGGTAAGTTGTTTAATTCAGTGGGCCTACTCCTGTTGGGACTACAATTAGATTTGTGTGATAGTTTGTAGTTTATGATCTACTGCAAAATCTTATTCCTTAAAATTTATATTTTTTCTCCTATGACCTCTAGTGAAGAATAGGAGTGTATTTAATGATATGTAAACTTTAGATATCCTGCACGGAACCGAGCAATGCATGAAGTCAGGAAAGGAGTTGAGCTGCAGTTTATGTTTTCTGGCAAACATATAGTCTCATAAGCATTACATTTGTTCTTTCATGTTCTATCTTTATCCTAGACCCTTAGCCATGGTTACTGCTGTAATACTTCACTTGAGGCTATTTCTAAATTGGAATCCCCCTCCCACTTGATGAAAATGTTTTGCGAAGTTCTCAGTAAGATGCAACAGAACTCTGTGTACTCATAACAGCTTTTTTGTAACATATTTAATTAATCTAAAACGGCTTTCTTGATACCAGTTAGTCACACATGGACCACTCATGAGTCTACCTGGAAACAGCTAATTTTTTTTAACTAAAATAAGCACTTTTAAAAAAGAAGGTATTTGTGACTTAAAGAAACTATGTTCTAACTGCTCTCTAAAGGTTTTCCAGTAACTACATGAGGAATTAGCTTCTCTCCGCAACACAGTTTCATCCCTTGGCTTACCAAGTTGTACCAAGTTGATTAGCATTCATTCAAAGGTGATGTTGGGAGAAGGCTAATTGTTCTGTGAGCTGAGTGGAAGCATGCTTGCTTGCTTGTTAGTGTTCTGTTGTGGTTTGGTGAACTTGTGTCTATTGGGAGAAGGGTACATTGTTGTGTGAGCTGAGTGGAGTCTTGCTTGTGTGCTCGTTAGTGTTCTTTTGTTTTCTTGTGTGTAGACCAAGGCCCTCTACCTGAGCACAAGGTCCCAGGGAGGTGGAGCATCTGCTGAGAGGAAGTGAGTCAGACACTTGTTTGAGGGAGGAGGTAGCAGCCACTAGCTCTGTATAGCTGCAGCCCCAGTCCCTGGAGCTTAGCAAACAGAGCTTAGCTCACAGGCAAAGCCAATAAGGGTGTTTTGCATGGGTGTTTAGCGGGGGGGGGGGGTTTGCAGGGGGAGGCCAGAGTTCTGATTCAGTGACTAGCTATGATTACTGAATATGGATAGTGAAGCAGCTGCTGCAGTCACCTACAAACAGCTGTGGTATGTTTCTATTCTTGCCAGAGGATGTGAGTAGGTATACTTGCAGCAAGTGCAGGTTGGTGGCCCTGTTGGAAAAGAAGGGCCAACAACTTAAGGCCCAGCATATTAGGGAGCATGAGGTTTTTGTGGATAGAGTGGAACAGACTGTCCTGGATAAGGAACACGGAGGGGAAGGCTCATAGTTGTCCAGCAGAGTGGGGAGAGAATCCTTCATCCTGGGTTGGCTCCCCACACACAACTTAACAGGCAGGGCAATCAACCAATAGCAAGAAAAAACAGGAAACCCACCACCCCAAGGAACAGTAGCCAGCCCCCAGTCCTGTCCTGCCTTGCACATCGAATGGAGCAGGGCAAAAGAGCTCCAGCAAAGCCTTTTTTCTTTTGTTCTCTTCTTTGTTTTCATGGCTACTGTACCTATCGTGTTTACCAGATTGAGGTGGATGGCAGGCCAGGTGATGATGGGGGCTCATAGCCTCGAACTCACCTCAGATGAGGAAATGGAAAGGGAGGCACAGCTGACCCAATTAGGGTCCATGTTAAGCCGGAGAAGCATGGCAGCACTCAGCAGGGCATGTGAGGGGTACCCAGTTCTTGGGTTGGACCATGTGGCCCTGTGCAGTGGAGGCGAAAGAGGCAGCCTTGGAAGCACAAAGTGTGAGTGTGGGGGATTCCCCCAACCCCTCCCCCCTGATCATAGAAGGTGAGGAGCTGCCGCCACAGCTGGCAAAGTGGATTGCACTGATAGCACAACAGGCTGTGGAGGCCAGCGTGATAGAGGTGGAGGGGGGCAGGCCCATCGTCGTTTGTCCCTGGGACTATCAGGGCGGCTGCGACTATTTCCCTGTTTGGTAGGACCACTATCAGCTAGTCAAAAGACATTTTGGAGGGTCTTCCCAAAGGGGACCCGAAGGTCAAATAAAGGCTTAATAAGATCACTTGAGCTGCCTGTTTCATACCAGATGCGAGTTTGGATTCCATGCAATTTGCATCCAGATCATTTGTGGCGAAGGAGCGGCCAGACGTTGGTAGTGGCTAAAGAACTGGAATGCAGACACAAAGGCCAGGTACAATCTGGTGATTTGTCCTTTTAAAGGGATAAAATTATTTGGTGACTCTCCGGGTGAGGTGTTAGTAGAAACCAAGGATAAAAAGAAGGCGCTTCCCTCTTTATCCAAGAAGGAAGAGAAAAAAGGATTTCACACTGGGTCCCAACAATTCTGATGTTTTAGACCCTCAGTATAAGCAAAGAAATTTTTTACCCTTCCACACTCCATGGGGGGGGGGCCCAGGAACCAAGTCAAACCACAGTTTTCTGGATTCCAGAAAGGTTCCCCCCGCAATCGACCAAACAAGGGGTGAAGGCCAATCAGCCTCTTTGACTGGGCAACAGCCCTGGTGGGGGCTCGCCTTCTGCTGTTTGCCCATCATTGGAGCAATGTCTCCTCCAATGCTTCGGTTCTCAGAACAGTATCAAGAGGGTACACGATAGAGCTTGTCCAGTGGCCACCCACATCATTCCATCAGTCTTGCACAATCAAGGTGAAGCAAAAGCTTCAGCTTGTGTAAGAAGCAATTGCTCATTTCAGTCAGATCCAGGCAATAGAGCCAGTTCCCCCTGAGCAGGGATTTCAGGGGGTTTATGCTCATCTGTTCCTGGTCCCCAAGAAGAAAAAAGACTGGAGGGCCATTCTCAACCTCCTGAGTCTTAATCGTTGGGTGACCAGAAAGAAGTTCCAGATGGAGACTCTGTGGTCCATCCTGGAATGCATTCAGGAAGAAAACTTTTTGGTGTTGCTGGATTTATGGGAGGCTTTTCTCCACATACCAGTCCATCCAGCCCACTGACACTTCCTTCGGTTTGCCTTCCAGAAGGAACACTATTGATACAGGTCCCTCCCCTTCGGATTGTTAACCTGCCGAGGATCTTCATGAAAGTTCTGGTGGCCCTAATGGCTCACCTTTGATGAAAGGGGGTACAGGTTTATCCTTATTTGGACGACCTCATCAGAGCCCTGTCACAACAGCTGGCCTGTCATGTTCACTCTACCATCAGTTGTCTGGAGTGCTTTGGCTTCATTATAAACTGGGACAAGAGCCAGCTGGAGCCGGTCCAAAGGCTTCAACATCTGGGGGGTCTAATAGATACCCAGGTTTACAAGGTGTTTCTTCCAGACAACGAAGAGGTTACAGGATTTGGTGTTAAAGCAGGCCTCCACACCACTGTTAAGCCTAGCCAAATTGTTGGGACTCATGGTGGCGTGCATCAATTGAGTTCCCTGGACAAGGTTCCACCTCTGACCATTGCAATGGTTTCTTCTCTCTTATCAGGATGAAATTGCCTCAAGGCAGAATACGACAGTCAAGATGCCCCCAGCAGTGAAACAGTCTCTGAAGTGATGGTTGGGGGAGATCCTCAAGGAGGGGATTCCCATTTGGGATCCCAGGAGGATTCTAGTGACTACGGATGTTAGTCTGCGGGGGTGGGGAGCCCATTACAGAGGTTGGATGGCTCAGGGCCTCTGGTCAAGTCAGGAGTCCACTCACAGCATCAATTGGTTGGAGCTACATGCAGTTCGACTGGCATTCCTTCATTTCCATTTCTTAGTACACGTCCACCACATGCTAGTCCAAACAGACTATCTCCATGAGGGCCCACATAAACAAATGGGGGGAGGGTCTCAGTCACGCTCATGTCAGAGACAATGATTCTATTTACTTGGGGGGAAATCCATCTTCCCTTCCTGAGGGCAGAGTTTCTTCAGGGTTCTCACAACCTGCAGTCAGATTGGTTAAGCAGACAGAGTGTGGACCCGGGTGAGTGGGGACTGAACTCCCTAGCATTTCAGATGCTAGTCCAAAGATTCAGTTGCCCCTGGCTGGACCTGTTCACATCTCGGGAGAATCAGAAGCTTCCCTGATTTGTATCCAGGTTTTGGACTCAGGAAAAATTGGCATTTGATGCTCTTATGATTGAGTGGCCAAGAGTGCTATGCTACGCCTTTCCCCCCATAGACTCCTATCCAGGGTGCTTCACAAAATCATTCTAATTGCTCCAAATTGGCCTTGCAAACCTTGATTTCCTGACATTGTCAATGTGCAGGTTGGGGAGGCCTGGCCTCTACCCCCTTGGGAGGATCTGCTTCATTAGAACGGGATACTACACCCAGATCCAGGTTGGTTACAACTATACGACTGGAGGTTGAGCAAGGGAAGTTGAAAGCAAAAGGATACGTGGAGGAGATTGTTGAGACTATCCTAGCTGCATGACATTCATTGACAAGAAGGTTGTATGAGATGACTTGGAGAGCTTTCTGCAGATGGTGTAAGTGGAAAGGGGTTCGACCACAAAGGGCTTCAGTAGGTTCTGTGTTAGTGTTCCTTCAAGCAGGTTTGCAGAAGGGGCTCTCTGTCAACACATTGAGGAGGCATACACCCGCTCTAGGGTCTATTTTGAAGGGTGAGTAAGGGTGTTGTTGGCTTTGCACCCTCATGTACAGAGTTTTCTCAAGGGTGTGTGTGTCTCAGTTGAAACCGCCCGCAGTTCATTGGTTTCCCACCTGGGGATCTCAATGTTGTTTTGAATGCAATCACTTGGTCTCCCTTTGAACCCTTATGATCAGTGGAACTGAAGATCTTCTTGGTGGTCTCTGTGAATCACACAGCTGGGTTATTCCTGCGCAGAGCATCAGAACCTTCTGGAATTGCTAGGCAGAATGTGCTTTGATACATTTTTGGTGGTAACTCCACCCATCCTAATGATCCCTTTTAAGGCACTCCCGCCTAATTCCCCTCAGTTCCTTTCTTTCTACCGCATTAGCAACTTGAAGGAACCTTCATTCGCTACTTTTTTCTCTTTCACTTTCGACTTGATTGGATCTTTGCCTTGGCTTGGATTTTTGACTACGATTTTCTCTCACTCCTCTGGACTTGGCATTCTGTCTCTGAATTTGATATTGACTTGGATCGGTTTTCTCTACTCTTCACGTTTTTCCCTTTGGATTTGACGACTCTGTGAGTAAAATGTCTGGAAGAGGGGCCTTTAAGAGATGTGTCATCTGTCAAGCTAAACTCGCGAGCGCGGATGGCCATTCCCGCTGCCTGATTTGTCTTGGAGAGACCCATAATGTTGACTCCTGCATGCACTGTAGGGCCTTCACCCCTCAGGCACGCAAGCACAGGATGTCCTGTTTAAAGTCCTTGTACGAGAGGGCCTTAATTCCGGCCTCTACTTCAACCTGGCCTCTACTTCTGCATCTGCACCACCTAAACGTAGCCGTTCGCCTTCTCTGAAGACCAAGACCCAAAGGCGTCATCGGTCCCGTAGCCCTTCCCGACATTGTTCGGTTGCCTCGGATCCAGAAGCAGTGCGTGGTTCGCACAAACATGCCTCTTCGGATTCAGCTCAGGATCGAGTTCACTCGACGCCTTCAACATCAACATGGGACCAGGAGCTCTCCACCTTGAAGGCTATTCCCTTGGGACCAGGTGCTTTCTGAATCCACCAGTCAGGTTGGTGCTTCTGGAGAGGCCGTACAGTCCTTAAAGAAAAAGAAAAAGGACAAACACTCCTCTCGGCATGAGGACAGCTCTAAGACAAAGAGCAAACCAAAGGAGGCTTCGAAGTCGACAGCCGTCCCATCTGCGGTCTCTACTGATAAGGCTGCAAGGCCTGTGGACACCATTGAGTCGCAACCCACCATTCAAGCTGAGGCCATTCTCACCCAACCATCCCCAGCGACAACTGCGGAGGCTAGTGTGCTGCGCCATGCTCCTACCCCTGAGGGCTTGGTGGAGATTGTTGCAGTGAAAGTGCCTTTGGGTGCCAACAAAGATGTGTCACCCCAGCGGAAGGGCCAATCACAAACCCTTATCATCTTGAGAGCTCAACTTCTTGAACGTTCTGTCTCAGACGTTGAAGTTGAGGTCGTCGAACCTGAGGTCGCTACTCAAAGCCAACCGTTCACGTCTGGCATCCATGAGGATGAACCTGCTTATATGGCCTATAACCTGGTGCGTTCTGTCTACTGAGCTGGATTCATGTCGCCTACTGGCTCTCAGATTCTGACCTCCCGAGGATATGACTTCAGGGAGATGTATGCCGCTTGGACTGTATGCTGTTCACTGCAATGAATCCTCCATCTCGAGGAGCCACGAGACATTCCGAAAAAAGATGCGGAGAGTCAGGTATCTCCACATCCTGAACGACGTCCTCTGCCTCCGACTCCACCAACACCACCGCCACGTACCACCTGTCTGCTCTGTGGCGATAGCAGTCCATCACCTGCTGATTCGACATCATCTTCATCGGGTTCATAGGATTCATACCTGCCGTATATGACATCTCCACGGCTCAACCTGGTAGAGGATGACTCTGCGTCGCCAACGGACGACATCCGTGCTTTTTCTGAGCAGATGGTCCATATGTCCCAAGCTTTGGACCTCAAAGTCGTGGAGAAAGAGTCGGAACCAGTGGACCCTATCTTCCATTGGATTCAATTGAAGGCTCCTCCTACAGCTACTCTCCTTGTCTTGCCGTCCCTTCTGAAGCTCACTCAAGGTTCATGAGAGAACCTTTCCTTAATCCAGTCTACTTCAAAGAAAATTGATAGGCTGTATCGCATTGGAGATGAGCACATCGAGTGGCTTCATACTCAGCCTTGACTGAATTCAGTGGTGGTCGAAGATTCCCAGAATAGAAAGCAACGCCACCCTCAATCCACGCCACCCGACCCAGAAGGTCAAAAGCTTGATATAATGGGCAAAAAGATTTATTCTGCGGCAGGCCTGAGTTTTCGTGTGGCAAATTACTCGGCCTGTATGGGGCGTACCAACAGGTACTCTGAGAAAGGATGATGCCCTTCACCCAGGATCTCCCAAAAGAACGATGACAAATGGCTGAAGCAATCCAGTCAGAGGCGCAATTACTGGCGGGGCAACAAATGAATTCTGCCCGACATGTTGCTGATTGCACCGCTAAGACAATCGCGGGATCCATCGCCCTGCTTCAACACGCGTTGCTCCGTTCCTCAGGTCTAACCCCGCAGGCCTCAGCTACCATCGAGGACCTGCCCTTTGATGAATCGGAGCTTTTCAATGGCTCCATTGACAAAAAACTGGAGTTCACTCAGAAGATGAGGACCACCGCCAGAAAGTATGGTATGGCCACTTCCTCATCTTCCCAGTACTGCTCCAGGGGCCGCACCAACTGGCATACCACTGCATTGGGCCACCAGTTTAGACAAGGGTTCACTGGCCAATCTTATAGATGCTCCCGATACTTGCCTTCTCCTTCGCCAGTTTCATCGGTGAGGAGCCAGGGGTCAACTTCAAGATACCGACCCCGTGCAAGGCAGCAGTCTAAGGATCAAGCTAGGAGAAAATTCTGAATTTCCACATCACTCTGTATCTTCTTCGTGGTCTCTGTGAATCACACAGTTGGGTTACTCCTGCGCCTGCGCAGAGCTTCGGAACCTTCTAGAAACGCTAGGCAGAACATGCTTTGATACATTTTTGGCGGTAACTCTGCCCACCCTAACGGTCCCTTAAAAGGGCTTCCCGCTCAAATTCCCCTCAGTTCCTTTCTTTCCGCCGCGTTAGCAGCTAAGGAACCTCTGTCGCTAGTGCTTTATTGGTTTTAACGGTTTTGACTTGGCTTTCGATCTTGACTACGGTTATCGCTACTCCTCTGATTTGGCATCTGACTCTGATTTCTGGCTCTTGACTCACTCTTTGGCTCTTTGACTACGATTCTTGGCTCGCTCCCTCGGTTTGTCGCTGCCTCTGATCTTCGTGTTTTGACCTTGGACTGTGCTGACAATTGTGATTTATGATGTCCACCAAAGGGGCCTTTAAGCGCTGTGTGGTATGTCAGGCCAAGCTCCCAAGTGCGGACGGCCACTCCCGCTGTTTAATTTGCTTGGGGGAATCCCATAATGTGGATTCGTGTATCCACTGCCGGGCCTTTACCCCGCAGGCCAGGAAGCAGAGACTTTCACGCCTCAAGTCCTTCCTCTACAAAAAGGCCCTAGTTCCGACTACGCAGCCAACTTCTGTGTCTGCTCCACCATCCGAACCTCGAAGCCGAGGCCGATCTCGATCTCCGCCTTCCGCTGATCGCAAGCGCCGTTGGTCCCGTAGCCCTTCTCGACGCCGCTCGACCGCCTCGGATCCAGAGGCTATGCACTCAGCCCATCGACATCAACCCTTGGATTCGACTCAGGACTGGTCGGCCAAGGCTAAGGAGCCTGTTCCCTCGACATCCAGAGAGGCTGAACCTACTCCATCCACTTCTGCTGCTGTTTCTTCGGAGCCTGCAAAAAAGAAGAAGGAAAAGCACACCTCCAAGCACACTGGTGATAAGAAGGAGAAGGATAAAAAGGCCAAGACGGCAGAATGTCCTGCTCCATGCATTCCCCCTCGAGATCAGAGGGAACCGACTGAGGAGTTTCTCCGTCCTCCACCACCGTCTGCACAGGATACTGACACCCGTCTTCCACTACCTCCGCAGTCTGATCTGGAGGTCGTGACCGTGGAGCTCTCTCCAGCCGTCGATGTCGTGCCGCCGGTTGGACGAATGCACTCTTCTCCAGCCCTAGTTGTCTCTCGAGACCAACTCTTGAGTCGACGCTCCCCTGATGTGGAGGTGTCTGTGATCAAACCAGTGGACCCATCGACGAGTCCTGTCCGTTCCATCAGTGGTGATATCCCAGCGTATTCTGCCTACGAATTCGCCTGCTCCGTATGCAGGGCCGAGCTGGGTTCCCCATCGGGGTCGCAAGTCTTCACCCCTAGGGGAGAGTTGATACGATCCTCCAGGCCTCTACCTCCGAGGGGTCGCTCGTGTTCCCCCATATTTGTGAGAGCAACTTCACACCGAGATGCCACGGTGCAAGTCTCTCCATTCGAGCATTGACCGCTCCCACGTACGCCTCCGACTCCGGAGCCTCGCTCCCCAACACCAGAACGGCCTAGAGGTCGATCTCCCAGCGCCTCCTCTTCTTCGTCAGCGGATTCGTGGGATATGTACCGACCATATCTCCCATCCCCGAGGGCAGAGCTCATAGATGATGACTCCAGCTCCCCTACTGACGATGTTAGAGCCTTTGCGGAGCATATGCTGAGGATGTCGCATGCTCTGGACCTGAAGACGGAGGATAAGCCGGCCGAGCCTCTCGATCCAATCTTTCAGGGGATCCAATCCAAGGCGCCCCCATCGACCACCATTCCAGTGTTGCCCTCCTTGTTGAAGCTGGCACAGGGGTCATGGGAGAACCCCTCCTCCATACAGCACACGTCTAAAAAGATCGACCGGCTGTACCGTGTGGGAGGTGAGCACACTGCCTGGTTGCAGACCCATCTGAGACCGAACTCAGTGGTTGTCGAGGTGGCCCAAAATAAGAAACAGCGCCGACCTCTGTCTTCCCCACCTGATCCTGAGGGCAGGAAGCTGGATATAGTGGGGAAGAAGATCTACATTGCTGCGGGCTTGAGTTTCAGAGTGGCCAACTACTCGGCGTGCATGGGAGCCTATCAACAGGTCCTATGGGACAGGATGGTCCCGTTAATTAAAGACCTCCCCGACGAACGACGCCGGATGGCAGAGGCCATCCTGTCTGAGGCTCAGGCGTTAGCGGGGCTCCAGATGAACTCAGCTCGGCACGTAGCGGACTGCACGGCCAAGACCACCGCCGGATCCGTAGCCCTACGTCGACATGCGTGGCTGCGTTCCTCAGGCCTTACCCCGCAAGCATCGGCCACCATCGAGGACCTCCCATTTGATGAGTCGGGCTTTTTTAACGGCGGGACTGACAACAAGTTGGAGTTCGCTCAAAAGATGTGGACCACGGCCAGGAAATACGGTATGGGCTCTGCCTCCACCAGCCAGTACCGACCTAGAGGAAGGTATTCCTGGCAAGTCCCATCTTACGGCCAACAGTTCCGACGGGGCTACTCTGGCCAAGGTTATCGACGATCCCGGTTCGCTCCTTCTGCCTCTCCAGCCCCTTCGGTGAGGAGCCAAGGCTCGGGATCCAGACACTGGCAACAGCCCAGACAACGGTCCCGGGATCAGGGCCGCAAAAAGTTTTAACCCTCTCCTCCCACTTTCATGATTTCTCTGTTTCTTCCTAGACACCTCTCTTTGGGGATCGACTGTCCAACTTTCATCATGCCTGGGCCTCCATCACGTCAGATCGATGGGTACTTCAAATTATCAAAACAGGCTATTGGATAGACACTTTGCCCCCGACGGGATGGATTCGATCAACACCGCCCTCCCCTCCCCTCCTCGAGGAGGTGGAATCTTTGTTGCAGAAGGGGGCTATCGAATCTGTCGACCCCGACCTTCATCACCTCTGCTTCTTTTCGAGGTACTTCCTGGTGACCAAGAAGGACGGCGGTCTGCGCCCGATCCTCGACCTCAGGGGAGTCAACGAATACATATCTCCGTAGAAATTCAGGATGGTCACCCTGGCATCGATCCTGCCCCTTCTGAGGCGGAACGACTGGTTTGCCTCTATAGATCTAAAAGACGCTTACTTCCATATCGGGATTCATCGGGACCACAGGGGCTTCCTCGCCTTTCAGGTCGGGACCAAAGCGTTCCAGTTCAGAGTTCTTCCATTCGGTCTTTCCACCGCTCCTCGTGTGTTCACGAAATGCATGGCGGTAGTGGCAGCCTTTCTACGACAGCAGGGAGTGGAGGTCTTCCCATACATCGACGACTGGCTGATTGTAGCCCAATCTCGACGTCAGCTAGAACTCGATATTGGCCTCACCCTAGATGTCTTAGACTACCTGGGACTTGTTGTCAACATCGAGAAGTCTCAGCTCCTGCCGACTCAAACTATTCAGTTCATCGGAGCACATCTCGACTCTCCTACTGCAGCAGCATACTTGCCCGAGAACCGCTTCGACAACCTACGCTCACTAATTCATGCTTGTTGTCGATCCCGAAGGCTTCCAGCCCATTCAATCCAAGTACTTCTGGGACACATGGCGGCTACGACATATGTGACTCAACTCGCCAGATTACGGTTTCGCCCACTCCAACACTGGTTCTTGCAGGTGTTCAATCCTTTCCGCGATTCTCCACACAAAATGCTCATGATGCCGGGGGCAATTCAGCGGTCTCTGGACTGGTGGCTAGTACCAGACAATGTCTTGTCGGGCATGCCCTTCGACCTTCCACAACCGGACGTCTCTGACAACGGACGCTTCGATGCTGGGATGGGGGGCGCACCTAGACTCTTACGAGATCCGAGGATCTTGGAGCGCCGAGGAGCAAGCCCTTCACATCAATCTCCTCGAACTCCTCGCTGTGCGAAAAGTGCTGAGGGCCTTCGAATCTATGGTGAGGGGCAAGACGATACTGGTACTGACAGAGAACACATCTGTCATGTACTATCTGAACAAACAGGGAGGCACGAGGTCCCCGCAGCTTCTTCAACTCACACTAGACACCTGGGATTGGTGCGTCGACAGGAAGATTCTTCTTCAATCCATCCATCTTCCTGGAGAGGAGAACACCCTTGCAGATGGACTCAGCCGTTCCAGCCTTTCCATCCACGAATGGTGCCTGCACAGGTCTGTCGCCCTGGACCTTTTCCGGACCTGGGGGTTTCCTCAGGTGGATCTCTTCGCGTCTCCAGAGAACGCCCAGTGCCGTCAGTTCTGCTGGAGACACCGAGCTCCGGGCTCGAGAGGGGACGCATTCCTGTTCCATTGGTCGGGTCCTCTACTGTACCTCTTTCCTCCGTTTCCACTACTGACAAGAGTGATCACCAAGCTTCGCCGGGACAGAGCGAACGCAATCCTCATTGCTCCGTGGTGGCCTCGACAGTCGTGGTTCGCGACCCTTCTTCGGATGTCGGATCGACGTTTCATCCGCCTGCCGCCCCATCCAGACCTACTGACCATCCAAGGCGGCAAGGTCAGACATCCCGACTTGAACACTCTGCATCTGACAGCTTGGAGATTGACTCTATAGCTCTCCCTTCGAGCTCGATGCGTTCGAGCTCACTGTCGGCACCAAGATGTTCAACACCTATCCATCCCGATGTCCAGACAGTTATCGACGCTGCGCGCCGACCTTCGACCTGAAAGTCCTACCAGTACAAATGGAAAAGGTATGAAACGTTTCTGGCTTCTCGAGATCAGATCCCGGAGAAGTTCTCCACTTCAACAGTTTTGGAATTTCTTCTTCATTTGTCTTCAGAGGGCCTGTCACTCTCCTCCATCCGGTGCTACTTCGCAGCCATCTCGGTAGAGTTCCAAGACAAGGGACTTGCCTCTCCTTTTGTGAATAAAACTGTGAAGAAGTTTCTGAAAGGCTTTGCAAATCTTCACCCTCCAGTGACGGAACCGACCCCGGCTTGGAGCCTCGAACTGGTGCTCTCTCAACTGGTCCGTCGACCCTTTGAGCCCATGGCTTCCACTGATCTCCGACTGCTCTCCTGGAAGACAGCCTTCTTGGTGGCGATCACATCGGCGCGTCAAGCTGGTGAGATCTGCGCCTTACTGTCCGATCCTCCCTACACAATCTTTCATAAGCACAAAGTGGTCCTCCGTCCCGACATCTCCTTCCTCCCGAAGGTGGTCTCCAGCTTTCATCTCAACCAGTCCATCCCTCTCCCTGCTCTGATGCAGGACCCGAAGGATGAATTCGAACGCACCCTTCATCTCATGGATGTCAGACGGGCTCTAGCCTTCTACATCCAACGAACTGCGTCCCATAGGAAGTCATCCAGACTGTTTGTGTCTTACGCTGACTCTAAGCTCGGCGAGCCCATCTCGCCACAAAGACTGTCGAAATGGGTGACTTCGACCATCGCGCTCTGCTATGAACTTGCAAGGAAACCTTTGCCTTCACGGATTCGAGGACACTCTACGAGAGCCGTCTCCACCTCGACAGCCTTTCTCTCTGGAGTGCCTCTAGAGGACATTTGCAGAGCTGCAACTTGGTCATCACCTTTGACCTTCATCTCTCATTATAGACTTGACTCTCGTTCTAGGAACGAGGCGGCCTTTGGGAAGGCTGTACTGTTATCTTCCATTCAATGAGTGAGTGTTTATCTGTTGCCAAGTCATTGTTGTGGTAATATGCTTTGATCATTTTATTTAGCAAAGGTACTCTTAATGTTAAGTTTACTTGGTTGATATATTTGGTTTTATGGTGTAAGACATACCCACCTCCAAGAGTGAAGCTGGCCAGTCTACACCCAACTGTGTGATTCACAGAGACCACGAAGAAGATGGACAGGTTGCTTACCTGTAACCATAGATCTTCGAGTGGTCTTTTGTGAATTCACACAGACCCGCCCATCCTCCCCTCTATGTCCTGTGACATTACATACACATGCTTACTGTTCCTGGTGCTGCATGTTGCGGTGTCATTCAAGGAACTGAGGGGAATTTGAGCGGGAAGCCCTTTTAAGGGACCGTTAGGGTGGGTGGAGTTACCACCAAAAATGTATCAAAGCATGTTCTGCCTAGCGTTTCTAGAAGGTTCCGAAGCTCTGCGCAGGCGCAGGAGTAACCCAACTGTGTGAATTCACAGAAGACCACTCGAAGATCTATGGTTACAGGTAAGCAACCTGTCCTTCTCTCTTCCCTTTGGACCTCACTGTTTGGAGATCAACTGTCGAACTTCCATGAAGCCTGGTCTTTAATCACATCAGACTGCTGGGTACTTCAAGTAATCCGGAACAGCTATTGGATCAAATTAGACTCATTACCGCCGACAGGTCGGGTTCGAGCAACATCTCCCTCCCTTCTCCTCCTTGTGGAGGTGCAGACGCTGCTGCAGAAGGGGGCCATCGAACCCTTGGGCTCCGAGCTTTGCCACCTCTGCTTCTTGTTGAGGTACTTCCTGGTCGCAAAGAAGGACGGCGGTCTCCGTCCCGTTCTCGACCTTCGTGGGGTGAACAGATACATAGAACCAAAGAAATTCAGGATGGTCACCTTGGTTTCCATCCTTCCACTCCTGCAACAGTACGACCGGTTTGCTTCCGTAGACCTCAAAGATGCCTATTTCCACATCGGGATTAATCCATCCCACAGACGTTTCCTGGCGTTCCAGATCGGGACCGAGTTATTCCAATTCAGGGTCCTGCCATTTGGACTTTCGACCGCTCCAAGAATCTTCACGAAGTGCATGGTGGTGGTAGCGGCCTTACTACACCAGTGTGGAATGGTAGTCTTCCCCTACATCGACGACTGGCTGTTTGTGGTGAATTCTCAATGATGTACTAGACGGCCTGGGACTTGTCAACATAGAGAAGTCACAACTCCAACCGGTGCAATCTATCCAGTTCATCGGAGCTCGGCTGGATTTGTGTACAGCCGCAGCTTGCCTGCCTTGAGACCAATTCGACACCCTTCGGTCACTAATCCATACCTGCCAACGATGCCGGAGGCTTCCCGCCCATGCAGTCCAAGTACTTCTTGGTCACAGGGCAGCTACTACCTATGTGACCGGCCTCACCAGTCTCCGGTTCCGTCCGCTCCAACACTGGTTTCTGCAGATGTTTGACCCTCTACACGACTCTCCAAACAAACTGCTCACAATGCCACGGGCAGTTCAGTGGTCGCTGGGATGGTGTTTGGTACCGGACAGCGTCCTGTCGGGTATGCCATTCGACCCTCCTCAACCAGACATCTCCCTAACAATAGACGTCTCGATGTTTGGATGAGGAGCCCATCTCGAATCTTATGAAATTCAGGGCACTTCGGATGCCAAGGAACGGACTCACCATATCAACGTCCTAGAGCTTCTCGGCGTCTAGAAGGCACTACGGGCCTTCGAGACCCTGGTGACAAACAAGACCGTTCTGGTGGTAACAGACAACACATCGGTGATTTACTGTCTGAACAAGCAAGGAGGAACGAGTTCCCTCAGCTTCTTCAACTCACAGTGGACATCTGGGTTTGGTGCGTTTGCAGGAACATTTACCTCTAGTCCATCCATCTACCGGGGGAGGAGAACACTCTTGCAGATGGACTCAGCCGTTCCAGCCTCTCCACCCTAACATCAGACCTGTTCCGACAATGGGGGGCTCCTCAGGTCGACCTCTTTGCGTCTCCAGAGAACAGTCATTGCCACCAGTTCTGCTCCAGACGATGCACCCCGGGCTTGAGGGGCGATGCGTTCTTCTTCCATTGGACGGGGCCCCTTCTCTACCTCTTCCCTCTATTTCCTCTGCTGACGAGGGTAATCGCCAAACTGCGTCAGGACCAAGCAGATACCATCCTCATCACTCCGTGGTGGCCCCGTCAGCCTTGGTTTGCAACCCTCCTGCATCTAGCCAGGCGCCGGTTCAGCCGACTTCCAATCCGGCCTGATCTTCTCACTATTTAAGACAGGAAGGTCAGACCCCCAGATGCGGAAGCTCTACGACTAACAGCATGGAGGCTACGCACTTGAATCCATCCTCTGTTCAGAGGGCCAATGTCACTACGGCCTCGGGTTCATCCTCAGTTTCGACAGGCCAGATCCCTCCATCTCTCCCTCTGGACATCCAGGCTGTCATCGACGCTGCCCGACGACCGGCTACCTGTAGGTTGTATCACTACAAGTGGAAAGAATTTGAAGCCTTTCTGGCTGATTGGGAACTGGCTACGGAACCATACTCCATCCTGACGGTTTTGGAATTTCTTCTTCATCTCTCTGCCACAGGACTTTCACTCTCTTCGATCCGGTGCTACTTAGCAGCTGTGTCTGTAGAATTCTAGGCTAAAGGTCACCAGTCTCCTTTCACAGATCCAATAGTGAAGAAGTTCTTGAGTTGCTACGCCAACCTTCATCCTCTGGTACTCGAGCCGATTCTGACATGGAGCCTCGAATTGGTCCTCTCACAACTGGTTCGACGTCCCTTTGAACCCATGGCATCTACTGATTTGAGACTCCTAACTTGGAAAATGGCTTTCCTTATTGCTATTACTTCGGCATGTCGAGCTGGAGAACTCTGTGCCTTGCGCTCGGACCCACCGTACACTGCCTTCCACAAGCATAAGGTGGTGCTCCGTCCCGACATCTCCTTCCTCTCAAAGGTGGTGTCGAGATTCCATCTGAATCAGTCTATCACTCTCTCTGCTCTGATGCAGGATCCGAAGGATGAATTCAAGTGTACCCTCCACTCCATGGATGTTAGGAGGGCGCTCGCCTTTTACATCCAGAGAACTGCCCCCTTCAGGAAGTCACCTAAACTGTTTGTATCCTATGCCGACTTGAAACTTGGAGAACCTATGTCTCCACAAGGGTTGTCAAAGTGGGTGACATCGACCATAGCTCTCTGCTATGAATTGGCGAAGAAGCCCCTGCCGCCACGGATTTGAGGACACTCGACAAGGGCTGTCTCTACCTCTACAGCTTTCCTGTCTGGGATGCCTCTAGAGGACATTTGCAGAGCAGCTATGTGGTCCTCACCATTGACTTTCATTTCCCATTACAGACTTGACACTCGTTCTAGGAACGAGGCTTCCTTTGGGAAAGCTGTACTTTTGTCTTCTATTCAATGAATGAGTGTTAATGTGTTGCCAAATTACTTGATGATATCCTTGATATGATAAGTCTATATAGTTCGTTAGTTTTTGCTTAACATGTGCTGTCCAAAATCCAATTGATGTTTGACTGTGCAGCATGGTACTAGTGTCAATATATATAGGACATACCCTCCTCCTGGAGTGAAGCTTGCCAGTCTACCCAGCTGTGTGATTCACAGAGACCACGAAGAAAATGGACAGGTTGCTTACCTGTAACCATAGATCTTCGAGTGGTCTTCTGTGAATTCACACAGACCCGCCCATCCTCCCCTCTATGCCCTACTACATCATATCAACATGCTTAATGTTCCTGATGCTGCTGGTTGGGGCGTCATTCAAGGAACTGAGGGGAATTAGACGGGAATACCTTAAAAGGAACCATTAGGGTAGGCGGAGTTACTGCCAAAAATGTATCAAAGCATATTCTGCCTAGCGATTCCAGAAGGTTCCAATGCTCTGCGCAGGCGCAGGAATAACCCAGCTGTGTGAATTCACAGAAGACCACTTGAAGATCTATGGTTACAGGTAAGCAACCTGTCCTTCCTGACTGTCAAAGTTGTTTTCTTAAGGGCCATCACCTCAGCTAGGAGGGTTTCTGAGCTGGGTGCTTTGTTGGTTAGAGAGGAAGTGTGTTTTGTGTCTCTCAGGCTGGATGCCTGTTTTCTCCTGAAAGTCAATTCAGTCTTTCACATGTCACAAGAGTTGTTATTGACACCTTTTTGCCCTCATCTGCCTACCCCCTTGGAAGAGGAGTGGGACAGATTGGATGGAGAGCCTTAAAATTGTATTTTGAAAGAACAAAGGATTTCTGTCGATCTGACAGCCTGTTTGTTTCTTTTTCGGAGAGATCGAAGAGAAAGAAGGTTTCTGCTACCATTTTAGCCAAGTGGCTGCGATTGTGCATTCTTTTTTTTTTTAATACTTTTTATTCAAAGATATATACAGGATTTCCATCCACAAAGCTTTAAGTACATAAAATACATATTTGATTTTAGCATTGTTGTTTAAAACGAAATAAATTTTCAAACTTATAGATTCTTTACATATTTATCCATTTACCATATATATATATATACTTGACCCAAAGCTGTCTTCTATTTTTCTATATCCTATATTTACATTTTCAAGATCTTTTACTTCCCATTTTTACCTTTCCCTCACCAGAGTACATTATTAATTGAATACATACTCCTTGTTTCCTGTTTCTTGAATATTTCCCGTTCTTCTAATTATTCTCTACTTATCCTTGTTAAGTTAGACTTCCAATTAGTTCTATATGCATATACATTTACATACATACATATCTATATATCTGTATATATACTTATTACAATTTATCATTAGATTGATATATTATATGTGTATACTCACACGCACACCCATATACGTGTATATGTACTTCCCTTTCAAAAGTCAAAAGTCAACTTTATATTTTTCCATTTCGTTTTCCAGAATATTTTAATAGATTTCCAATCATCTTTAACCCTGTTGATTATATTTTCTTTCAAGGTGGCAGTTAGAATATCCATGTCCATCATCTCATGGAGATTGATCTACCATTCCTCTAAGCTGGGGTGCTCTTTTGTCTTCCATTTGGAGGCATATACTAACCTTGCTGCTGAAATCATATATAATAAAATTTTCTACTTGAGATTAACATTTTTTTTTCTTTAACTTTATCTACCATATTTATCAAATATATCTCAGGATCCATTGAGAATCTCAAACCTAATATCTTCTTTGTGGTCTCTGTGAATCACACAGCTGGGTTACTCCTGAGCCTGCGCAGAGCATCAGAACCTTCTAGAAACGCTAGGCAGAATGTGCTTTGATACATTTTTGGCGGTAACTCCGCCCGTCCTAATGGTCCTTTATAAGGGCTTCCTGCCTAAATCCCCTCAGTTCCTTTCTTTCTGCCACATTAGCAGCTTGAAGCGCTAGGTGTTTTTTCTCTCTCACAATCTGGTTTGACTTGGCTTGCTTTTTTGACGACGATTTTTGCTCTATCCTTCTGGTTTTGGTATTTGGCTTCTGATCTCGCTGTTTTTTGACCTCTTCTGGCTTTTGATGACGATTCTGGCTTACTCCCTTGGCTTTGGCATTCTCAGATACTGTTATCGACCTCGGAATGTCTTTGACTACGATTTTTCTACACTGTGATTATTACTGCACTTATTGTGAGTAAAATGTCTGGGAAAGGAGCCTTTAAACGCTGCGTGATTTGTCAGGCGAAACTCCCAAGTGCGGATGGGCATTCCCGCTGTTTAATATGCCTCAGAGAAACTCATAACGTCGATGCTTGCGTCCATTGCAAGGCCTTTACGCTGCAGGCTCGAAAACAACACCTGTCACGCTTAAAATCCTTCCTTTATGAGAAGGCTTTACTCCCTGATACAACTTCGGCCTCTACTTCTGTTTCGGCCCCAGCTTCAGTTCCTTCCTCTGAGTCACGAGGTCGTGAATGATCGCGGTCTCCTCCTCCTAAGGGCCAAAAGCGTCATCGGTCCCGAAGCCCGTTGAGGCGCCGTTCCACTGCCTCCGACCCGGGGCTCTCCATTCCTCTCTTCAGCGTGCATCCTCGGATTCAGCTCAGGATCGTTCAACACCGACTTGAGAGCCAATCCCATTGACATCAAGGGCTGCCTCTCGGGATGGGGCCTCCACCACTACCGAGGACTGTCCCAGTACTGAGCCTGCCTCTTCTCAGTCTATGAAGAAGAAAAGAGAAACATCTCTCTAAGCATGACTCCACAAAGTCCAAGTCTAAAACAAAGGATGGTTCCAAGAAGCCCAAGGCCATGGAACTTGCAGCTCCAGACATTTCCCCTCACCGATCAACGGATGCCGAGAGTACTTTTGCTAGACCGTTGCCTGTTCCCATTCTGACGGAACCCAAGGCTCGTTGGTCACGTACCCCATCAGACTCGGTGGAGATTGTAGCGGTCGAGGTCCCGTAGGGCACCGGTGCTCAGAGGTCCCCTAGGCGACTTGAAACATCTCCTGCTCTGGTTGTGTCGAGAGCTCAATTACTGGAACGCCACTCTTCGGATGAAGAGGTGGAGGTTGTCGAGTCAGAAGTAGTGCCTCAAAGCTGCACACCTTCTGCAATCCGGGATGATATTCCGGCCTATTCCGCCTACGATCTTGCCTGATCCATCTGCAAGGTGGGCTTCGGGTCACCCAGGGGCTCACAGATCTTCACACCAAGAGGTGAGGTCCTCAACACTACCATTACGGGACGCTCGATTGCTTGATCCCCACATCTGACCACCTTGGATGTTGTGAAACCTATTTCAAAGAGGGATGCTATGATCCAGGTGTCCCCTCCTGAACATCGCCCTCTAACTCGGACCCCTCCAACTCCGCAGCCTTGATCGCCTACACCACCACGGGACCGTAGTCCTTCCTCGGATAGATCGTCCTCATCATCTTCTTCGTGGTCTCTGTGAATACACACAGTGGGTTACTCCTGCGCCTGCGCAGAGCGTTCGGAACTCTCTAGAATCGCTAGGCAGAACTAAGTTCGCAACATTTTGGCGGTAACTCCGTCCACCCTAACGGTCCCTATATAGGCGCTTCCGCCTAAATCCCCTCAGTTCCTTTCGTCCGCCGCGTGAGCAGCTAGTAGGGAACTTTCTGCGCTAGTGCTTGTTTTTTTCCTCACTCCTGTTTGACTCGGACTGTCTTTGGCTTTGGATTTTGGTTTTCGGACTGGTTTGACGCATTCTATATTCGACCTCACGGCTTTGACGACGATTTGGCTTGGTTAACGGCTTCTCTTCTGTCTTCGCGGCTCTTTGATCAGCTCCCTCCTTGACTTCAGGCCTGCTTCGTGACCGCCTCCGACCTGTGGTGATGGCTTCTAAATTCGCGGGCTTCAAACGCTGTTCTGTCTGTCAGGCTAAGCTGCCAGCTTCTGATGGCCACTCTAAGTGCCTGATCTGTCTGGGCGAAGCCCACAACGTGGACGCCTGCCCCCACTGTCGCAACTTCACCCCGCAGGCCCGTAAGCAGCGTCTATCACGCTTAAAGTCCTTTCTCTATGAGAAAGCGCTGAGTGTGCCCGCCACTCCTCTTTTGCCTGCAGCCCCATCCGGGGAGAGATCCAGGTCGCCATCTCCTGGACCCTCAACTAAGAGGGCGAGCCCACGACGGGGCCGGTCCCCTGAAGTAGGGCCATCAAGGAAGTGCCACCGGGCCTCCAGCTCCAAGCATCGCGAGGGGGTGGCTTCTGATCCCGAGGCGATCAGGAAATCTCACAAGCATTTGATGTCCTCGGGTTCGAAGCCGGCCGAGAGATCTTCGGGCTCGACTCGGGATCGACCCTCGGTACCGACCTCAGGGCATGACCGGGCTGGTTCCTCTTCCACAGGGAAGCCCAAGAAGAAGAAGGTGAAACATGCTTCCCCCAGACCAGTGCCTTCGGCCTCGATTCCTGCCCCTCCGATCCCCATCGAACTCCCCCGCTCTTCGACGTCGGATCCCCCGACACCGATGCCAGACCGGGAGCCGCGTCCCATACCGAAGGGGTCGGGAGGCTCCGCTCCTGCTGCTGAGACTTCCCACGTGGTCCAGTTGGAGGAAGGGGAGATCTCCGATGATGGTGCTGTCGAGTCTCGCCCTAGACCTGACTCGCCTGTGTTGATCGTGTCCCGTGAGGAACTCCTCGGTACTGACACCGTAGTTATCGACATGGAGACCTCTTCACAGCCAGCAGGGGAGTCAGTGCATACCCCGATGCCTTCACCTGACAGGCGAGTGGAACATGAGTACGGCGCCCACTATGCTTATGGTGCTTTTGATGCAGCTCGGGCCGCATTGGGCTCCGACTATCGACCTCCAACCCCATTCCACGGTCATTCCGGGTTCAACCGACCCTCCTCCGTAAGTGGGGATCTCCTCCGTGAGGGCTCCTTTCGGTCTCCACCGCGCCTCTCCCTCCATGCTCTGGACCGCTCGGCCATGGACTGGACTTTGCCTCGCAGGCCTGCCCTCGTAGACAGTGGTAGCCAGGTTGATCCGGCCATTTTGCCGCGGGGTCCCACGAGGGTCGACACCGCGAGCCAGGTATCCCCTCTTCGACAGGAGCACAGACCATTGCCTCCGCTGCCTGTTCCAGACCCTGTTGATGTGAGCCAACCTTCCTGTCCTCCACGGCCGGCGTCACCGACCAGTCGGAGCCCTTCTCCATCGGATGATTCATCTTCGGATTCTTCCAGCTCTTCTTCCTATGTACCGAGACATCCGTCTCCTTCTCCTCACCTGCTCGACGAGGATTCGTCGTCTCCTACCGACGACATACGGGCATTCTCTGAGCAAATGGTGCGAATGGCTCATGCCCTGGACTTGAAACTAACCGAACACGACTCGGATCCCTTGGACCCAATTCAACGCCGGCTCAAGGCTAAGGCCCCTCCTATGGCTGAGTTACCTGTTCTCCCGTCCCTCTTGAAGCTTACCCAGGGCAGCTGGGAGAACCCCTCATCCATACCTCCTACTTCTAAGAGGATAGACCGCCTCTATAGAGTTTCTGGCGATGACATCTCTTGGCTCCGCGAACACCCTCAACCCAATTCTGTAGTGGTGGAGGCCTCCCAACACCGTCGCCAACGGCGTTCCCAGGCGAGTCCGGCTGATGCCGAAGGTCAGAAACTCGACATTATCGGGAAGAAACTCTATTCTGCAGCGGGACTGAGTTTCCGAATTGCGAACTATGAGGCGTGTATGGGGGCCTACCAGCAGGTCCTTTGGGAGCGGCTGGGACCTCTAATCCAGGACCTACCTGACGAGCGTCGTCGCATGGCGGAGGCGATCCAGCAGGAAGCGCAGGCCCTGGCGGGTCAACAGATTAATTCGGCCCGGCATGTCGCGGATTGCGCCGCTAAGACGATCGCCGGCTCCATGGCTCTCTGCAGGCACGCCTGGCTTCGGTCCTCCGGCTTGGCCCCTCAAGCTGCCTCCACTATCGAGGACATGGCTTTTGACCATTCGGGTCTTTTCAACTCCGCTACGGATGAGAAGCTCGAATTTACTCAGAAAATGCGTTCGACCGCCAGGAAGTACGGTATGCCATCTTCTACCTACCGTCCCAAGACACGCCCCTCCTGGCAGCAGCACTACTCTTCCACTTCCAGGAGAACCTATGGCCAACAAGCCCCGAGAAAGGCTCGGTACCAACAGCAGCCTCCCTCCACTCCTTTGGTGAGGGGCCAGCCCTCCACCTCCCGCTTCCGCTCTTCTACGAAACAGAGGTCCAAGGATTATGGGAAGAGAAAGTTCTAAGTCCTGATTTCATCTTCTTATCTTTCTTTCTAGACTCCACCCTTCGGTTGCCGCCTGTTTCGGTTTCTTCCAAACTGGCTGTCCATAACATCGGATCGCTGGGTGCTCCGCATCGTCCAGGAGGGTTATCGCATCGAATTCGACCATCTTCCACCGACAGGCTGCATCCGAAAGACCTTGCCCTCCCCTCCCCTCCTCGAAGAGGTTCAAACACTGCTTCAGAAGGGCGCAATTCAGGTGGTACCCCCATCCCAACGTCATCTATGCTTCTTCTCCCGTTATTTTCTGGTGAAGAAGAGAGGGGGCGGACTGCGGCCAATTTTGGACCTGCGGGGAGTAAATTTCTACATAACCCCGAGGAAGTTCAGGATGGTGACTCTGGAAACTATTCTGCCCCTCCTTCAACGAGATGACTGGTTCGCCTCGGTGGACCTCAAGGACGCTTATTTTCATGTCGGAATTTATCCCGACCACAGGCGATTTCTGGCCTTTCATGTGGGGACAGACTCCTTTCAGTTCAGAGTTCTTCCCTTCGGCCTCTCCACGGCACCGAGGGTTTTTACCAAATGCATGGCACCGGTGGCAGCCTTTCTGCGTCAGCAGGGCATCGTGGTGTTTCCATACATCGACGATTGGTTGATAACAGCCCGAACCCGCCAGCAACTGATCCTCGACGTCGGTTTCGTCCTGGAACTGCTGGACTCCCTTGGACTGCTGGTAAACATGGAGAAGTCCCAGCTCCAACCCTCACGATCCATCGAGTTTATCGGAGCCTGCCTCGATTCCGAGTCGGCGACCGCCCATCTACCACGGGACCGTTTCGCCGCCCTGTGCGCTACCGTCCATCTCTGCCGTCGATCCCGGAGGGTGTCAGCGTTGGCAGTGCAGACACTCCTGGGCCACATGTTGGCCACAACGAGTGTTACCCAGTTTGCCCGACTCAGGATGCGACCTCTTCAATCCTGGTTTCTGGCAGTCTTCGATCCTCTGATGGACCCTCCTGGTACCCTCCTCACGATGCCCCGCGTCGTCCAGCGTTCCTTGGACTGGTGGCTCGATCCGGCAATGGTCCGTTCGGGCATGCCCTTCGAACCCCCTCAACCGCAGGTCACCCTCACCACTGACGCTTCGTCGACGGGTTGGGGAGCCCACCTCGACGATTGCTCGATACAGGGAACTTGGTCCCACGACGAGAAGCAGCTTCACATCAACGTGTTGGAGCTTCTGGCGGTGAAGAAGGCCCTGAAGGCATTCGAGCTTCTGGTCTTGGGTTCGGTGGTCTTAGTCACGACCGACAATACCACGGTAATGTACTACCTCAACAAGCAGGGTGGCACTCGCTCTCGACCCCTTCTTCACTTGACCATGGAAATCTGGGATTGGTGCATCGAGAGGGACATCCTCCTCCAGTCCATCCATTTGCCGGGGGAGGAGAATTCTCTTGCAGACGAACTGAGCCATTCCACCTCTTCCGTACACGAATGGATGCTAAACCCCTCTGTGGTTCGGACCTTGTTCCAGAGATGGGGTACTCCGGAGATCGATCTATTTGCCACAGCGTCCAATGCACACTGCCCGGTGTACTGCTCCCGGGATCGAACCAGGGGGTCAAAAGGCGATGCGTTCCTGTTTCGATGGAGGGGCCGTCTCCTGTACCTCTTTCCGCCGTTTCCACTCCTCACCCGCGTCGTTGCCAAGCTACGCAGAGATCAGTCGGACGCGATACTGATCACTCCATGGTGGCCCCGGCAGGCATGGTTTGCTCCTCTTTTGCGCTTGGCCGACCGCCGCTTCCTCCATCTCCCACGCATTCCAGACCTTCTGACCCTGCAAGACGGAAGGGTCAGGCACCCAGACCTGGACACTCTTCGCCTGACTGCATGGAGGATTCAACTGTGACGGTAGCTTCTCTACCGGGAGGTCCCTCGCCCGTTCCGTTGCCCCCAGAAGTTCAGCTTGTAGTGGATGCTGCGCTCCGGCCATCAACACGTCGGTCCTATTTTTATAAATGGAGACGTTTTGAGTCGTATTTGGCTGAGAATGGCGCTCCAACGGATTCTATCTCGGTACCAATAATTCTCCGTTTCCTTCTTCACCTTTCTGATTCCGGTCTCTCTATTTCCTCCATACGTACCTACCTGTCAGCAATATCCGTTGAACTTCAGGCAAGGGGAAGACCGTCACCATTCAAGGATTCAACGGTGAAGAAATTCCTTCGGGGGTACTCTAATTTGCATCCTCCGGTATCGGAACCTACTCCTGCCTGGAGCCTTGAACTGGTATTGTCACAACTTTCACGGAAGCCTTTTGAACCTATGGCCACCGCCGACCTCAGGCTGGTGTCTTGGAAGACGGCGTTTTTGGTGGCGATCACGTCGGCTCGTCGGGCCGGAGAGATCTGTGCCCTCTGATCCGACCCTCCTTTTCTAGTGTTCCATAAGCACAAGGTAGTGCTCAAGCCAGATCTTTCTTTTCTCCCCAAGGTTGTTTCGAGCTTTCACCTGAATCAATCCATTGTACTTCCTGCCCTGATGCAGGACCCCAAGGATGACTTTGAAAGAGCTATGCACACCCTGGACGCCAGGAGAGCGTTAGCCTTCTATGTCCAACGGACTGCTCAGCACCGGAAATCTCCTAAGCTCTTCGTTTCTTACTCTGACTCTAGACTAGGGATCCCAATCTCCTCGCAGAGACTTTCCAAATGGATAACCTCTCTGATAACACTCTGCTACGAACTCGCTAAGAAAACTCCCCCTGCTGGAGTTCGAGGGCACTCCACCAGGTCGGTCTCCACATCGACCGCCTTCCTCTCTGGAATCCCGTTGGAGGATGTATGCAGAGCGGCGACTTGGTCCACGCCGATGACTTTCATTTCACACTATAGACTGGACACTCGATCCCGTGCTGAGGCTGCCTTTGGGAGGGCTGTACTCCTCTCTTCAATTCAGTGACTATGTTATATTGTGCTATGTTGTGCTATGACTTTCATGCGCACTCGTATTTGTTTGTTGAATTTGCATATGCAATTGTGAATATTTTATTCATCTGTTTGCGGTAACTCCTTGAAATATACCCTGTTGCAGTGTTATGCTTGGGTTTCATGTTTTGTTATGCACTTTCTTTGATGGTGTCTAGTACATTTGCTAGCCCTCGTCAAACTTTAGCATGACACCCCTCCTCCTGTGGAGGAAGTTTGCTAGTCTACCCACTGTGTGTATTCACAGAGACCACGAAGAAGATGGACAGGTTGCTTACCTGTAACCATAGATCTTCGAGTGGTCTTCTGTGAATTCACACAGACCCGCCCATCCTCCCCTCTGTGTCCTGCTATCATTTCTCTGCTTAATGTTCCTGATGCTGCTCTTTGCGGCGTCCTTTATGGAACTGAGGGGATTTAGGCGGGAGCGCCTATATAGGGACCGTTAGGGTGGGCGGAGTTACCGCCAAAATGTTGCGAACTTAGTTCTGCCTAGCGATTCTAGAGAGTTCCGAACGCTCTGCGCAGGCGCAGGAGTAACCCACTGTGTGAATTCACAGAAGACCACTCGAAGATCTATGGTTACAGGTAAGCAACCTGTCCTTCCGTCACATCTTGGGACCTGTACCGACCATATATCCCATCACCTAAGACTGAGTTGATGGAGGATGATTCTGCCTCTCCAACTGATGATGTGCGCGCCTTTGGAGAGCAAATGGTCTGGATGTCCCATGCGCTAGATCTCAAATTGGAGGAACGAATGACTGACCCCATGGACCCAATTTTCCAGTGGATCCAGTTGAAGGCACACCCGACGGCTTCCATTCCTGTACTGCCCTCTCTATTGAAAATTGCACAAGGGTCTTGGGAGAACCCCTCATCTATCCAGTCGACATATAAAAAGATTGATTGACTGTACTGTGTCGGTGGCGATCATGTGGACTGGCTCCAAAATAATCCGAGACTGAACTCTGTGGTCATTGAAGTTGCACAGAAGAAGCAACACCAGCCTTTGTCATCCCCACCAGACCCAGAAGGCCAGAAGCTTGATATTGTTGGGAAGAAAATTTACTCAGCAGCTGGCCTGAGCTTCCATGTGGCAAACTATTCCGCTTGCATGGGAGCTTACCAGCAGGTCCTATGGGAAAGAATGAGCCATCTCATCCAGGACCTCCGTAAGGGGCGGCGTCGGATGGCATAGGCTATACAATCTGAGGCCCAGTCCCTCGCCGGACTACAGATGAATTTGGCCCGTCATGTGGCAGACTGCACAGCGAAAACCATCGCTGGTTCCATTGTGCTGCGTCGGCATGCATGGTTGCATTCCTCGGGACTTACACTTCAATCCTCGGCCACCATAGAGGATCTCCCCTTCGACGAATCAGGCTTGTTTAATGGGTCAACTGATGAGAAACTCGAGTTCACCCAAAAGATGAGGACCACTGCCAGGAAATATGGTATGGGCTCCACCTCCACCTCTCAATACCATCCTAGAGGCAGATATTTCTGGCAGGCCCTGTCGTATGGCCAACAGTTCCGTTGAGGGTACTCTGGCCAATCCTACCGCCGGTCCCGTTACGTTCCCTCTCCCTCTCTGGCCTCATCGGTGAGGATCCAGGGCTCGGGTTCAAGATAGCACCAGCCATCGTGGCAGAGATCCAGAGATCAGGCCCGAAAGAAGTTTTGATTGACTTTCTGCTGCTTTTTCTGTTCTTTCTTAGATGCCTCTCTTCGGGGATCGGCTGTCCAACTTCCAAGAAGCCTGGTCTTCTATAACATCAGACCGTTGGGTGCTTCAAATCATTTGGAGAGGCTATTGGATAGAGTTCGACACTCTGCCTCCGACGGGACTGGTTCGATCAATGCTGCCCTCCCCTCCCCTCCTCGAGGAGGTGCAGACCCTGTTGCAGAAAGAGGCCATTGAACCTGTCGACCCCGACCTTCATCACCTGCTTCTTCTCGAGATACTTTCTGGTGACCAAGAAGGACGGTGGTCTGCGCCCAATTCTCTACCTCCATGGGGTGAACAAATACATAGCCCCAAAGAAATTCAGAATGGTCACCTTGGCCTCCATCCTTCTGCTCCTGAAACGGAACAACTGGTTCATCTCCATAGACCTGAAGGATGCCTATTTCCACATAGGAATCCATCCAGAGCACAGGCGCTTCCTTGCGTTTCAGATCGGAACTGAGACCTTCCAATTCAGAGTGCTTCCCTTCAGCCTCTCGACTGCTCCTCGAGTTTTTACGAAGTGCATGGCAGTAGTGGCAGCTTTTCTTTGGTAACAGGGTATGGTGGTCTTTCCTTACATCGACGACTGGCTGATTGTGGCGGAGTCTTGACATCAGCTCGAACTCGATTTTGGACTCACCTTAGATGCCTTAGGCTACCTGGGTCTTGTTGTCAACATCGAAAAGTCTCAGCTCCAGCCGACTCAAGTGATCCAATTCATTGGAGCTCATCTAGACTCGGTAACTGCAGCGGCATATTTACGTCAAGACCGCTTCAACACCCTTCGGTCCCTGATCCATACCTGCCGTCGGTCCTGAAGGCTTCCCGCTCACTCCTTTCAGGTTCTTCTCGGTCATATGGCAGCCACGACTTATGTGACCCACCTCGCCAGACTTCGGTTCCGTCCACTCCAGCACTGGTACCTGCAAGTATTCAACCCGCTCCTCGACTCTTCAAACAAGTTGCTTACACTGCCATGGGCGGTCCACCACTCCCTGGACTGGTGGCTGGTACCAGATAATGTCCTGTCGGGCATGCCGTTCGATCTTCAGCCGAACATATCCCTGACAACGGATGCCTCGATGCAAGGATGGGGAGCACACATCGAGTCCTACGAGATTCGGGGCTCTTGGTGCAATGAGGAGCGAGCTTTCCATATCAACTTCCTGGAACGCTCGCTCTCCAGAAAGTGTTACGAGCCTTCGAATCCTTGGTGAGGAGCAGGACCGTGTTAGTACTGACAGACAACACCTCTGTCATGTACTACCTAAACAAACAGGGAGTTACGAGGTCCCCCCAACTTCTACAGCTCACACTGGACATCTGGGATTGGTGCGTCCGCAGGAATGTGTTTCTCCAATCCATCCATCTTCCTGGGGAGGAGAACACTCTTGCAGACAGACTCAGCCGCTCGAGTCTCTCCATCCACGAGTGGCATCTACACAGGTCGGTCACCTTAGACCTGTTTCGGAGCTGGGGTTTTCCTCAAGTAGACCTCTTTGCATCTCCTGAGAATGCTCAGTGTCACCAGTTCTGTTCCAGGCGACGCGCTCCGGGGTCAAGAGGAGACGCATTCCTGTTCCAATGATTGGGTCCACTACTATACCTGTTTCCTCCATTCCCACTACTAACAAGAGTGATTGCCAAGCTTCGTCAGGATCGAGCGAACGCCATCCTCATCGCCCCGTGGTGGCCTCGGCAGCCGTGGTTTGCGACTCTGCTTCACATACCCAAGAGTCGTTTCATTCGTCTGCCTTCCCCTTCAGATCTGCTCACCATTCACGAAGGCAGAGTCAGACATCCTGATGTGGACACTCTGCGTCTGACAGCGTGGAGATTGATTCTGTAATTTGACCTTTTGGTTTGAGACTCTCGGGTTCGACCTCGGCGCCGAGGCAACCTGCAGCTCTTCATCCAGACGTCCAGGCTGTCATCGATGCTGTCCGATGGCCATCCACTTGAAAGTCATACCACTACAAGTGGAAGAAGTACGAAGCTTTCCTGGCCTCCCGGGAACCAAGTCCTGAACAATTCTCTATCCCGACGGTCTGGAGTTCCTTCTCCAATTGTCTTCTGCAGGCCTGTCGCTTTCCTCAATCCGGTGCTACTTGGCATCTATCTCCATCGAGTTCCAGGCGAGAGGTTGCCAGTCCCCCTTTGTTGATGCGACGGTAAAGAAATTTTTGAGAGGTTTCGCCAACCTGCACCCTCCGGTCATCGAACTGACCCTGGCTTGGAGCCTCGAACTGGTCCTTTCCCAGTTGGTTCACCGACCGTTTGAACCTTTGGCTTCTACTGATCTGCGACTCCTATCCTGGAAGACTGCCTTCCTTGTGGCCATCTCTTTGGCGCATTGGGCTGGTGAGCTCTGTGCATTGAGATCTGATCCTCCATACACTGCTTTCCATAAGCACAAAGTGGTGCTTTGCCCCGACATCTCCTTCCTTCCGAAGGTGGTGTCCAGCTTTCATCTCAACGAATTCATCACTCTCTGCTTTGATGCAGGACCCGCAGGATGAATTCGAACGCACCCTTCATCTCATGGACGTCAGAAGGGCACTAGCTTTCTACATTCAATGGACTGCATCCCACAGGAAGTTATCCAGACTGTTTGTGTCTTATGCTGGCTCGAAACTCGGAGAGCCTATTTCTTTGCAAAGACTGTCGAAGTGGGTGACTTCGACCATTGCTCTCTGCTACGAACTGGCAAAGAAGCCTCTGCCTTCTCAGATTCGAGGGCACTCTACGAGAGCTGTCTCCACTTCGACAGCTTTTCTCTCTGGACTGCCTCTAGAGGACATTTGCAGAGCTGCAACCCGGTCATCACCTTTGACTTTTATTTCTCACTACAGACTTGACTCTCATTCTAGGAACGAGGCTGCCTTTGGGAAGGCTGTACTGTTATCTTCTATTCAATGAGTGAGTGTTCATGTTGCCAAGTCACTGTTGTTATATATGTTTTGATCACTTTACTTAAGAATGTGCTCTTAATGTTTCAAACTCAGGTGTCTGTACATATGGTATACTTGGTGTAGGACATACCCGCCTCCAAGAGTGAAGCTTGCCAGTCTACAGCCAGCTGTGTGATTCACAGAGACCATGAAGAAGATGGACAGGTTGCTTACCTGTAACCATAGATCTTCGAGTGGTCTTCTGTGAATTCACACAGACCCACCCATCCTCCCCTCTATGTCCTATTACATCATATAAACATGCTTAATGTTCCTGATGCTGCTGGTTGCAGCGTCATTCAAGGAACTGAGGGGATTTAGGCGGGAAACCCTTATAAGGGACTGTTAGGATGGGCGGAGTTACCGCCAAAAATGTATCAAAGCACATTTTGCCTAGCGATTCTAGAAGGTTCCAAAGCTCTGTGCAGGCGCATGAGTAACCCAGCTGTGTGAATTCACAGAAGACCACTCGAAGATCTATGGTTACAGGTAAGCAAACTGTCCTTCTAAAGGGTTTTCTGAGATAACTACAATGTCATCGGCATAAGCCTTGATTTTATATTTGTAACCTCTATTCTTTGCACTTAGAATTTTTTCATTTTCTCTGATATTATTTAATAAGATCTCAATAGTAGCTATGAACAACAAAGGGGACAATGGGCATCCCTGCCTAGTACCTTTTTTTTATACTTAGCTTATTGGTTTTCCCCCCATTCACTAGTAAATGTGCCTTTTGATCTGTATATATTAAATCAATCCATTGTATAAATTTCCCCCCATGCCCATTTTAGCCAAAACCGCTTTCATGAATGCCCGTTTTACCCTATCAAAAGCTTTTTCGGCATCTAGGAAGATCATAGCTAATTTTCTTTCATTATACTCTTCATAATATTCGATTAAATTTATAATTGTCCTTATATTGCTTCTCGGGTGTCTACCCATTAGAAAACCATTTTTGTCTTCATGGATTTCCTGCGATAAGATCTTCAGTCTTTGTGCAAGGATCCATACAAATATTTTATAATCACAATTTATGAGAGAAATAGGTCTATAGTTTTTTAGATGTTTTATATCCCTTCCATCTTTCGGTATAAGGGTTATAAGGGCCTCTCTCCATGATATTGGAATTCCTTTTTCTGTAATCTTACTAATAGTCCTATGTAATGGGATGATTCATTCATTCTCCATTTTTTTATAATACATTGGGGTAAACCCATCAGGTCCAGGTCCTTTACCTGTCTTTACCTTAGAAATAGCTTGTGAAATTTCAGCCATTGTTATAGCAGTGTTTAAACTTTCCTTCTGTTGTTTACTTATTACCTTTATCTTTGGCTTTGATAGATATGAATCTATTTTCTTAAGGTCTTCTTCAGTTGTAAATGATGCATCATACAGTTTCTTGTAGAATTCACAGAAACTTCTCATAATTAATTTAGGATCTGTCTCCAGCTTCCCTTTATATTTGATTTCTGTTATTAGTTTCTTTTCTCTCAGAACTTTAAGTTTTTGTGCCATCCATTTTCCCGTTTTGTTCGCGAATTCAAAGTATCGTTGTTTTACCAGCCTCAATTTCCCTCTGTTTCTTTACTCATCATTGATTGAACCTGCATCCTTAATAACATCAACTCTTGTTGTAGCTGCTTATCCCTTGGTGTATCCAGAGGTTTATTTTCTCTAATTGATATTTCATGCATCATCTGTTGTAATTTTTTTAATTCTTCTTTTCTTTTCTCCTCCATTTGCTTTATGAAAACCCCCCGCATAATTGATTTAGATGCCTCCCAAATTGTATTCACACTCACATTTTTCATTGTGTTTTCCAAAAAATATTATCTCAGTGTATCCTTTTCTTTTTTTAGGAGGTTTTCATCCAACAGGAGTGTATCACTCAAACGCCAACACCATTCTCTTTTGTATTCTTGTATTTTTATTGAATAGGATTGTGATTCGAAATCCATTTTGGAAGAGTATCCATATCTTTTATGTATTGATTTAAGTGTCTAGATGCTAAAAACATATCAATTCTGGATGAGGTATGATGTACGTTGGAAAAAAGTATATCCCATTGCATTTCCGTGTTTCCACCTCCATACATCCATACTGAGGTGTGACGCTACAGAGAGAACTGGTGTAGTGACGATACAGAGGACTAGGGCAGTGAAGCTGAGGTCGGCGGACTGTGACAGAGAGACAGAGTTGTAGAGCGTGTTAGAGAAAGCATAGAGAAAGTGCAAAGAAAGAGATCGGTTGAGAAGCAATGAGGGAGCAGCGGTGAAGCACAGAGGAACAGAGCTTGGGCATTGCAACGAGCAATTGCAGGGGAAGAGTTAAAGGGAAGAGAAGAGAGAGAGAAGGAAAATTGGGAAGTTTGAAGTTCAGGGAGAGTGGGGAGACTCCATAAAATAAGAAAGGAGAGTAATAGAGTGCGAGGTGTGAAATAGTAGGGAGTGGGGGAAGAAGAGAGTGGGGGGGTCTGACGTTAAGAGGTAATAATAGGAGAAAGAAGTAAAGAAGTAAGAAGGTAATTTCTTTGGTTGTCTTTATTTGCCCTCTCTCTCTTTTGTTTTTGGGGCCTCCCCTAGGGATTAAATGACTCTGGGATTGAGATCAATTTTGGAATCACAAAAATAGGTAAGGATTATAGCTCTGCACTCCCTTTTCCCATCATACTTCCCCCCCCCTTAATTTAGTAAGGCTACTCCTTATTGTGTACTATTGTAGAAATTGTTATGTAATGCATTAATGTTATCCATATGGAATAGGTGGTTTGTGGGTGGATACTAGTGTGAGATAAAAGATATATAAAGATTACTTAAGAAATAAATTTAGTGGAACAGAAAGGTATATTAAAAGGAATTGGAAAAATATAAGGGGAAAATATAAATATATTATAATATATTAAATAAAAATATATTAAAGTAAATACAAAATAAAAATATATTATAAAGAAAATAAAATTGTCAGTAAAAAGAAATTTGCAAAAATCTCACAAACTACCACATAGACCAGATATGGCAACACAAAGGAAAGCTGCTGTGCAAGCCCAATC
Organism: Gambelia wislizenii; assembly: GCA_030847615.1. Lineage (NCBI taxonomy): Eukaryota > Metazoa > Chordata > Lepidosauria > Squamata > Crotaphytidae > Gambelia > Gambelia wislizenii. The sequence goes on from JAUMIR010000001.1 coordinate 347,324,036, forward strand.
TCAATTACCCAAAGACGTCCTTCAATTGAAGGTCAAATTAAAACAACTGAGATTACCGTGGTGTTACTAGAGGAGATGAGGAGAGAAATGAAAAAGATGAGACAGGAAGTGAGAGAAGAAATGAAAGAAATTAGAGCAGAAATTAAATCAGATATTAAAAAGGAGCTAAATAATTTTGGGGGGAAACTGGAGAAGTTAACAGAAGATATGAATAAAATTAAACAAGAAGTGGAAAATATCAAAGGGAAATCTAAAGAAATGGAAGAGAAAACACAAGGGTTGGTAGATGAGCATGAGCCGATTTAGAAAGTTCTAGCAATAAATGAGAGTAGATATCGGGAAAAATGTCTGAAATTAAGAGGATTAAAGGAACAGATGAGCGAAGAGCTGGAGGAAAGAGTACTTCCGGCTCTAGCAAAATTTGCGGAAGTGTCCATGGAACAACTTGATTCAGAGGTGGATAAAATCTTTAGAATTAACTCAGTGGTAGCAAAGGAGAAAAAGGTACCTAGGGATATTGTGATAACATTTACAAGAAACAGGTTAAAGGATCAAATTATACAAAAGAGCTACACTGAGACATTAAAGATAGAAAAAAGTGAGATAAAAATATATAAAGATGTACCACCCCAGATATTAAAAAAAAAGACAAGAATATAAATTTTTGATACAAGAATTGATGAGAAACAATATAACCTATAGGTGGGAAAGGTTAGAAGGTGTATCTTTTATGTATATAAAAAAGATATAAAATTAATACACTGAAGAAAGCGAAAAAAAATTGTAAAAAGATTCAGAAAGAGACTGGGAAAAGGAGAACACCAGGTAAGGAAAAGCAGAAAGAACAATTAGAAACAGAAAAATTGGAACTGGGAGAACAAAGAGAGGAATTTATGGCCGAAGAGGAAGGAGAAATAGAGGAACAGAGCGGCGAAGGTGATGAGAATGAAGGGCCAGAATCAGTAGGAGGGAATCTTCAGGAGATGAATAAGGAAGGAGAGATAGAAGAGGAAGTATAAATTGATAAATGGTAAAATAATAATCAAAATAAGAATGGATTGTAAAATCTTATCTTGGAATATAAAAGGAATTAACTCGAAATATAAAAGAAGGCAAATATTTCACTTCCTAGAAAAATCAAATAATGATATTATATGTTTACAAGAAACGCGTATTTAAAAATCAGATATTAAATATTTAAAGAACCCAAAATTGGGTCAAAACTTTATATCTTCAAGTGATAAAAAGAAGAAAGGAGTGGTTCTATATATAAATAAAAGATATGAGGCAAGAGAAAAATTTATAGATGTTAACGGACATTATGTGGGGGTGGAAGTTAAAATTGTAAGATTGAAAGTTTTGATGATTGGAGTATATGCCCCAATAGATAATAAAGATCTCTTTTTTAGAAATTTGATAAAGGAAATTGAAAAATCTGAACATGAAAGCATACTATTACTTAGAGATTGGAATGGGGTTATAAACCCGAAACAGGACAGGAGGTCTGACAAACAAAGAAAACAAAATCAGGCAAAACTACCCAAAATATTTTTTGACATGTGTGAAGATTTCAGATTGTGCATTCAATTGGCAGACACACATAGTTCCCTACTGGTTCAGGAGGGGACTCTGGCACACTCTACTAGAAGTGCTGCAGCCACTTCGGCGGCCTTGGCTACATCGGCTTCTTTATCAGAGATCTGCCATTCAGCAACTTGGTTTTCTGTGTCTTCATTCCTAAGACATTATAAGATTGATATGTTTGCATCCGCTGAAGCATCTTTTGGACGCAGAGTTTTGCAGCAGGTGTTGAAGAAATAATTGCCCATCCCTTATGAGGACTGCTTGGGTAGGTCCCAAGAGGAAGGATTCCCTCCCCTCTCTGCTGGAGAACAGAACATTGGACTTACCATGAAGGTTCCATCTCAGTGGAAGTGGGGAGGGAATCCTTTCCCACCCTTATGTTATTGTAATATGGTTGTATTTAGTTGGTGGTATAGTATGTGATTAAGTTGTGTTCGCTGGAGTTTGTTTTTCCATCGCTGGGGAGCGGGGACTGGCTACTCCTCTTCAGGATGGTGGGTTTCTTGTTTTTTCTTGCTATTGGTTGATTGCCCTGCCTGTTAAGTTGTATGGGAGGAGCCATCGCTGAACGAAGGATTCCTTCCCCATTTCTGCTGAGAAGAAACTTTCTCGGTAAGCCCAATGTTCCATTTTGGGATATTTTTCAAATAATCTACTCCAATTGGTGTTTCTGCACAAACTTCATTGCAGAATTGTTTGGATAACTTCTTGGTGTTCCTGAAGCTCTTTGTCTAGATGTGCTTTCCAACAAACTCCGGGGCCTTCCAGAAATGAGTGTGTTTGATCTGAGCTCATGTGGCATAGAAATTGCACATAGATGGACACCATTTATGTGACACCATTTATGTCACTAAGTTCTACCATTCTTTTTAGCTGTGTCATAGCAACAGGGGCAAAAACTTACACAACCATTAAATGCTTTATCTTACTTAGTATTTATGTCACAATAAAACTTTTGCACCATCACAGTGTTGAGTATCTTGTGTACATCATGTGGTAATAATGCCAGTTCAGAACATTTCAATCCCAGGCTGTAACATAATAAAATATTAAAAAGTTTAAAAAGGGTGAATAATTCTGTAAGACACTGTATGTCAACAAATAGACAGTTGAGATAAACATACTACTGTGCTCTTGGGCCTTTTCTTCTTGTTAACTACAATTCTTTGAGTTTTGGAAAATAAGAAATATGCACACACACACACACCATACATGCATAATAATTAACAGTCTGACTGTCAGGTCCCTGGTGCTGCTTGCTAATTAGAATGCTGTTTGGTGCTTAGATGGCTGGGATATGTAGTAGTTAGCATTGCTAGGCCTGTGTTTCATACTGCCAGTGACCTGACATGAGCAGATGGCATTTTGGGAGTTGGGGCTGGTATGTCTGGGAGAAATGTCTCAGCAGTGTACCAAGGGTCACTTGCTGCTGTAGAAGGCTTGGGAATGTTTTAGGAGTTCTGCATAAGTATAGATAACTGTAATGACCAGGTGGTGGTGGTGGGGAGAAATTGAAACTGGCAAATTGTATTAATGAAGATGTTTTGCCTCAGAACTGTCTATGCAATGATACTGAACACATCTAATTCCTGATAATAAAGCTCTCTTCAATGAAGCTTGCTGTGCATGTGAGTAGGTGTTGATAGAATTCACCACACTGACTTTTGGAGCAATCCAGAACAGGTTTTTTTTTTAACCACCATACTTTGGACCTGCTCTTTCCCCAAGAAGATAAAATATGTGGTCTTCCATCTCTTTTTACTCTCTTTCTATAGTAAAAATTGGAGAAGAGGTTAGTGTCACCTAAAGGCTAAGCATGGTTCTTCTTTGTGGTCTCTCTGATTCATTCATATGGAATTGCCTGTGCAGTGGCTTTAAAACCTTCAAAAGCTAAGCAGCATTTTTAGATGCAGTCTCCACTGAGTTCTCAGTTCCATATACAGTATATGAGTTCAGAAGATGGCCACTAAGAGAGCCAGAATTAAAAATAAGGAACCTGTCCATTTGAACCCTGGTCTCCTAAACCAAATCAAGCACAGTGTCCAGAACTGCATGGCAAAGTAGCCCAACCTACATTCTTGCTGTTCCCTTGCTGAGAGTGAAAAGCCATCTGCTTTTATTTATTTATTTATGCAATTTATATGCTGCCTTTCTCCCAAAGTGGAGCTCTGAAAGTGGCTCACAAAGGCATGTCTTGAAGGCAGCTCACAAACCAATTAAAATCGCAGTTAAAACCAATTAAAATTAATTAAAAGAATACAAAATAAAAAAGGAAACAAAAACATAAAAACTTTTTATTCATCTGCATCACCACCACCACCACCACCACCATCGAATTTGTTGTGCTAGTCAAATGCCATGACAATTAAATGTAAAAATATACATAGTATGCAAGATAGTAAAAATATGAATTGTGCAGAATGATGTTTTAAACAGTAAGAATTGTTATACATCTGGTTTAATGAATATCAAAAATGTTAAAATGTAGGTAAGTCTCTAAGTCACCAAGAAGAAAATCAAGTTAATACTTTCAGTCTCCATGACAATTTGTGACAATTTTATCTAACTCTCTTTTTTATGCCAAAACAAAAACAGGTATGTTATGTGCTACACAGCCATCAGTATTGCTCAAAATATATTGAACCAATTCTGCAAGACAGTACTCTCCTCCATTAGTCAAGAAGGGTTTCAAAAATCTCTCTCAGGTTTCTATACAAAGGGCAAGTTAGCATGTAGTGGGCAACACTTTTTGTTCTTGTTTTAACCATGGTTTTCTTGTTTTAACCATGCTGTGCAGTTCTAGCTTCTCTTTACTTATTTATGGTGCCCCAACTATATAAAATACAGTGAAATTTTATACTATGTTACTGCTTTTAGTGTTGGTGATTACATTTGCTAATTGCACACATCTTTTTGTTTCAGATACTACTACATTCTGGAACAGCATCTGTGTTAACCCTGATAATTAATTCTACCACTGTGAAAAAGCTTGTTATGACATTAGGTAATGCACGTAATACATATTTATTTTTGTTTTCAAAAATGAATGTTTATTGATAGAATGTTTCAGACTAGTACAAGGAAGTGAAAGTTCTCACAACAGAATTCCTTGCTTACTGCCTTTTGGTGCCTCTTTGTGCTTCTTCCTCATGTATGTACAGCATCTTCTTCATGGTCTCTGTGAATAAACATTGGGTAATTCCTGCGCTGAGCACTCAGAACATTCTGGAATCGCTAGGCAGAATAGTTTTTGATACATATTGGCGGTAACTCCGTCCACCCCAACAGTCTCTCTGAGGCACTCTCACCAAAAGATGACTTGGACTCTCCACTCCCTGGATGCTAGGAGAGCCCTTGCCTTCTATGTATAGCGGACAGCTCCATTTCAAAAGTCGCCAAATCTGTTTGTGTCATATGCAAACTTGAAGTTGGTTGCCCCTGTTTCTCCACAGTGCCTGTCAAAGTGGGTGGTATCGACTATCTCCCGCCGTTAACAAACTGGCTCGAAAGCCCCTGCCTCCTTGAGTTCGATGTCACTCCATCAGAGCTGTATCCGCTTCTGCTAGCTTCCTCTCTGGGTTTCCCCTGGAGCATGTGTGCTGGGCAACCACTTCATCTACACCCCTAATTTTTATCTTGCACTACAAACTAGACACTCAATCTCATAATGAGGCTGCTTTTGGGAGGGCAGTTCTGCTGTCCTCCATTCAATAAATGAGTGGTTATTGTGGTTGTCTATGGTATTTAACATTTCTTGCTATGTTCGTGTCAGTTTATGCTCATTGTTATGGTTTCATAGGACATCACTTGTCAAGAATTTTCCTCGTCTAAACTGCTAGCATGACATACCCTCCTCCTACGAGTGAAGCTTGCTAATCTACTCACTGTGTGTATTCACAGAGACCACGAAGAAGATGGACAGGTTGCTTACCTGTAACCATAGATCTTCGAGTGGTCTTCTGTGAATTCACACAGACCCGCCCATCCTCCCTCTATGTCCTGCTATGGCATATGCTTAATGTTCCTAATGCTGCTGCTTGCAGCGTCCTTCAAGGAACTGAGGAGAATTAGGTGAGAGCGCCCCAGAGAGACTGTTGGGGTGGGCGGAGTTACCACCAAAATGTATCAGAAACTATTCTGCCTAGCAATTCCAGAAGGTTCTGAGTGCTCTGCACAGGCGCAGGAATTACCCACTGTAAATTCACAGAAGACCACTCGATCTATGGTTACAGGTAAGCAACCTGTCTTTCTATGCCATTTTAAAATTTTTGGTTCCTATAAAGTGTAAAAGGTGGGGGGAAATGAAGAAACCTGTATGATATCTTAACACAAACTTGGCCAATCATCATTGAAACCTCTCTTTGCTCATTATTGGATTTGGATTTTGTGAGACAGGCCTGGTATGGACATGCATTCTTTTTCAAAGGAACAGTAATCTAAAACTCGCATGTAAACTTAAAGGGAACATCTCTGCTGCCAGTTGCCTATCCCCCTCTCCATAGTAGCAGCAAGGAGTTAATAGCTAAAGAAAACCCAGTTGAAACTGTATGTATTGAGCCACCCAATTTTTTGTTCTGATGTATGCTTGCATTTGGAGGGAATAGTTGCTGCTCGTGCCAGGAATTGCCACTAAATAAACCAGGATGACAGAAATGTCTAGTTATATTTTTTTTAGAAAAAATCCCAAGACCTATGGAAACAAATACTCTTGAACATGAACACACACACACAATCATAGTTAATAAACTGATGAAATCTGCTTTTCTAGTTAGCAGTAAGGACATGGCAGTTCCTCCCCTTTCCAAAATAAAATTTTGCTTTCCTTTTTTCCTTTGTGGAAATATGATATTTAATTGGCAGTGATCTCATATTCATGTTGTTTTTTCTCCATTTTGTTTATATGTGGTTTGCTATCCAACTTCCAACTTACATGGCAACAATCATGTGCACCTTTCCTTGGAAAGTAAGCCGTTTTGACTACTTGGGCATGTTGTTCTTATTAAAAAGGCATGGGATTGTACAATTAGTATACAGTACTCTTGCCATAGTGATAATGTACACATACAAGGAATTGATGAAAAAAATATTGTCATTAAGTTAATACTGGTTCATTTTATTTATTTGTTTATTTATTTATTTATTTTATATTCTTCCATTATGTGATTCAAGGCAGATATGGAACTGCCATATAAGGAAGCCCAGGCAGAAATCCAGAAATTAAATCATAGAATCATAGAATTGCAGAGTTGGAAGAGATCATGAGGGCCATCCAGTCCAACCCCCTGCCACGCAGGAAATCACGATCAAAGCATCCCCGACAGATGGCCATCCAGCCTCTGTTTAAAGACCTCCAAGGAAGAAGACCCTACCACACTCTGAGGGAGTGTGTTCCACTGCCGAACAGCTCTTACTGTCAAAAAGTTCCTCCTCATGTTGAGGTGGAATCTCTGTTCCTGGAGCTTGCATCCATTGCTCCATGTTCCAGTCTCTGGAGCAGCAGAAAACAAGCCTGCTCCATCCTCAATGTGACACCCCTTCAAATATTTAAACAGGGCTATCATACCGCCTCTTAACCGTCTTTTTTCCAGGCTAAACATACCCGGCTCCCTAAGTCTCTCCTCATAAGGCATGGTTTCCAGACCTTTCACCATTTTAGTCGCCCTTCTTTGGACACGCTCCAATTTGTCCATATCCTTTTTGAATTGTGGTGCCCAGAACTGGACACAGTATTCTAGGTGAGGTCTGACTAAGGCAGAATAGAGCGGCACTATTACTTCCCTTGATCTAGACACTATACTTCTATTGATGCAGCCCAAAATCACATTGGCCTTTTTAGCTGCTGCATCACACTGTTGACTCATGTTCAACTTGTGATCTACTAGGACTCCTAGATCCTTTTCGCATGTAGTCTCATTCAGCCAGGTCTCCCCCATCCTATATCTATGTATTTCATTTTTCTGCCCTAAGTGCAGTACCTTACATTTCTCCGTATTGAATTTCTTTTTGTTAGCTTTGGCCCAGCTCTCCAGTCTATCCAGGTCATTTTGAATTTTGATCCTGTCCTCTAGGGTATTAGCTACTCCTCCTAATTTGGTGTCATCTGCAAATTTGATAAGTATGCCCCTAATCCCCTCATCCAAGTCATTGATAAAGATTTTGAATAGCACTGTGCCCAGGACAGAACCTTGTGGCACCCCACTGGTCACATCTTGCCAAGACAAAGAGGAGCCACTGCTGAGCACCCTTTGGGTTCGGCCAGTCAACCAATTACAAATCCATTGAACAGTTAACTTGTCTAGACCACATTTTACAAGCTTGTTTGCAAGAATGTCATGGGGAACCTTGTCAAAGGCCTTACTGAAATCAAGGTATACGATATCCACAGCGTTCCCTTCATCTACTAAGCTGGTAATTTTATCAAAAAAAGAGATCCGATTAGTCTGGCATGACTTGTTTCTCTGAAACCCATGTTGACTTTTTGTGATTATGGCATTGCCTTCTAAATGTTCACAGACTCTCTGTTTAATGATCTGCTCTAGAATATTCCCTGGTATTGATGTCAGACTAACTGGACGATAATTGTTGGGATCCTCTTTTTTCCCCTTTTTGAAGATGGGGACAACGTTTGCCCTCCTCCAGTCTGCTGGGACTTCTCCTGTTCTCCAGGAGTTCTCAAAGATTATTGCCAATGGCTCTGAGATTATATTTGCCAGCTCTTTTAATACTCTTGGATGTAGTTCATCTGGTCCTGGAGATTTAAATTCATTTAGATTAAGAAGGTATTCCTGTACTACCTCTTTGCTTATTCTGTGCTGGATTTCCCCTATTGTGTCTTCTGTTCCTTTATCCTCAGGTTGGTCACCCATTTCCTTTTCTGAAAACACTGAGGCAAAGAAGGTGTTGAGTAATTCTGCCTTTTCTCTGTTCTGTAATAGTTCTGTAGTTCTGTAATAACAGGCATGCTAAATTAATACAACATATATATATTATACAATAAATATACAAAGAGAGAAAGCCATATATTCATTCTGCTGTTATATAAATTTGGAAGAGACCACAAGGACCATCCAGTCCAACCCCTGCCATACAAGAATACACAATCAAATCATTCCTGACAGATGGCCATCCAGCCTCTGTTTAAAAACCCCCAAAGAAGGAGACTCTACCACTATGAGGCAGTGTATTCCGCTTCCAAACAGCTCTTACTGTCACGACGTTCTTCCTAACGTTTAGGTTGAATCAGAAGAGGCACTCTTTCAAACTTCCTAGCTAGTTGAGTTTTTTGGCAGCAGTTCTTTCCCTTTCCCTAAATAGATGCTCAAGTGTCCATATTTTTAGTTCTCCTTCATCCTCCACAGTAGCAACATGTAGTAGGAATCCTCTCTTCTACCTGAGCCTTTCTCACTTATCTGAGTTGTTTTGTCTTTTATTTGCCTCTCTAGGTCTCCCTCTTCACTGTGAGTAGTTTTAAGGAAAGGGATGAGAAGGAATCATTTCCACCCCCAACCAGAGAGGCTTGCAGCATCTTGATTGCTGTTCAAGAAATGTTCCACCTGCAAATGAAATATCTCATTAGCAGATGGTCACACTAACTGTCTATTTTATCTGGAATCTTTGCATGATGTTCCCACATGTCAGATCTATCTTGGCTTAATCCTTGAGGCAAGGCAAAACTGAGTAGCACTTCTATGTTCTCTTCTGTGCTAAAATACCAGCCGTGCCATACAGTCTCTGCAAGATATGGTAGGGATCCCCAGCTATTGATTCTGGAGTCCCCTGAACATTCTTATGGCCTCTACATCAGAACCAAGTGGTGCTACAGCTCATTCAACTAAATGCAGCTTAGTAACTTCATTGGTACCGCCCATGATATTATCCTTAGTATCACAGGCAACCTTGATGCCATCTGTGTCAGTTCAGTCTACTCCTTATCAATTTTACTGGGAACAAAGAAAGCCTGCAAGTCTAAGAGGTCTCACAAAGAAACCCCTCATAAAGGGGAAAAGAAACATGTCCATTACTTGAGATGCACATTGTCTCTGTAGCCTCCTTGCCTCGTCACCATCAGCCTGACCTTTTCAACCCATTACTCTCTCCACATTGTTGTCAGTCTGCATCTGATATTCAGTAGGTTTGTTTGTTCTTAGAAGTAGAGATACAGGAGGAGTCGATCCATAAGGTGCTCCAAATATTCCATGAAACTCACCAAGATCCCAGCCCAGTCTGCCAAGAACAAGCTACCTCAGTGAGACAACCCCACACCAGGCTAGCTTTCCACTGTGATGTATACAGCCATCAGGATGAGGAACGCTGGGTGGAAGACACCACACTTGGTACCATAAGAGAGAATGTGACTGGTACCATGGTCGTTGGTACCGACTACACTCCGGAGATTAGAATTGCTTCTTCATCATGGTCTCTGTGCCTCACACAATTGGATCTTCTTCGTGATCTCTGTGAATCACACAGCTGGGTTATTCCTGCACCTGCGCAGAGCATTCAGAACCTTCTGGTATCGCAAGGCAGAATGTGCTTTGCAACATTTTGGTGGTAACTCCGCCTCTCCTAACAGTTCCTTTAAAAGGCTCCCCGCCTAATTCCCCTATGTTCCTTTTTTTCCGCCGCATTAGCAGCTCGAAGGAACCTTCTGTCACTGACTTTATTACTGGTTTTCACTTTCATTTTGACTCGGACTAGATTTCTTGACTACGATTTTGATTACCTCTCGGACTTGTCTGCGCTCTCTGATTTTCGGCTTGACACGGCTTACTGACAACGTTATTTCTTAATCCCTTGGACTTGGCTTTTATCTTGGTTCTCTCGGCTAGACCCAGACTGTCTCATATTACTGTGCCCCAGTCGAAGTGGCTTCAAGGGCTGCCTTTAAGAGGTGCTCCATTTGCCAAGCAAAGCTGCCAAGCTCAGACGGACACTCCAAGTGCCTTTGTGGTAGCCATATTAAGGAATTTGCAAAAAGTATATTTTAATATGCCTTTTCATATGCTATATTGCTAATTTCTAACAAATAATAAGATGTGCTGAAAGTGCAATGCTAGAAAGAACTGTAGCTGACAAACATTTCCAATGTTTTGTAAACATTGTGGTCACAGAGACCTCAGTGAAATTAACGCAATATTTATCTTGCTCTAGCCTGTAACTGATTTCCTGAAATATAAACAGTATTGCAAGAAAGCGAAGTGCCAAATATGGATACGGAAACCACAAGATGGGAGGAGGGAAGTGCTCTTGTTTGTATTTCATAACACACTGTATGTTCTATAAAAAGTTACATTCAATGTGGCTCGGGGTGCCTTGGTCTTTCGGAAATTATTCCACCAAGGGCCCGTGCGAATTGATAATAAAGCTCACTTTCTCAACTTCTCTGTGGTCCTGAGTCTGGTTCCTGCAATATTTCATTTGCCTGGGTGAGTCTCATAACATCGATGCTTGTGTCCACTGTAGGGCCTTTACACCTCAGGCCTGCAAGAATCGGTCTTCACGCCTGAAGTCCTTTCTATATGAAAAGGCCCTTATACCACCTGCGTCCTCCACTTCGTCGACCGAACGGCCAACCTTGCTTCGCAAGAGGGGACGATCAGCCTCTCCTCAATCCCTTCAAATCAAGCGTCAATGATCAAGGAGCCCTTCCCACTGTAGATCTGTGGCTTCTGACCCCAAAGCGGTGCAGCATTCTCATAAACATGCTGCCAAACCTTCCTCGACTCGGGACCAAGCCGCGTCAGATTCAATTGCTTCGACCTTGAAGGAGGTGCCTCGGGACCAATCGGGACCGAGAGACTCCGGTCGGGACCAGGAATCTTCTGCTTCCTCTAAGGATAAGGCCTCCAAGAAAAAGAACACCAAGCACTCTTCTAAAACTGGAGAGACATCAAAGGACCCGACCAAGCCCTCCACAGAGGCGACCCCTCTCCAACCTGTCAGTGCCGCGACAGTGCATGAGCCTATTGCCTCAACTCGAGAGGAACCTCGAGTTCAAAGGCCTGACACGGAATGGCCTCATTCCTGGATGTACACCCAAACTCCCTCTCTGGAGATCGTAGAGGTTGAAATGGGTGACACTTCAATGGAGGCTTTGGAGATGACAACCCGGATTCGGGCCCACTCTCTGGCCTTACTCGAGGGCAGAGCTCCTTCAGCACACAGATGCTGATGTGGACGTGCAGACCCAATCCATCATTGAGGTTGATGAGCCCAGACCCTCCATCTCAAGGATCCAGGACAATGCACAAGCTTACAGAGCCTATGATTTGGCCAGAGCTGTCTTCCAAGCTCTGATCCCCACTTCATTGGGACAGAGAGAACACTCACCTGACCTGGTCTTTCGACTCTCGACCGAAGCAGCCACTCTGCGAGCCCTGGTACAAACACCACCTAGGCTCTCCTTTCATGGACTGGACAGACCCTCTGACTCAGAGCACAGGCCTTCGGTACCGATGCGCAGGGACACCGGGATACATGTCTCCTTGTATGGTCCCTTGCCTCCTCTGCCTCCCACACCTTTGACTCACACAGCCTCACTGCGCCAGACCCATCGAAGTCCTCCATCTTCAGAATCTTTGGTGTCGTCCAAGTCTTCTGAGGGCTACATACTGTACATCCCATCACCGCAACCAGACCTGCTTGATGAAGACTCCTCTTCACCCACTGATGACGTTCGGTCCTTTTCTGAACAGGTCATGCACATGTTGCATGCGCTAGATCTGAAGGTAATAGAAAAAGAGTCGGAGCTGATTGATCCAGTTTATCACCATATAAAGTCGAAGGCCCCTCCAGTGCCAAGTTTTCCCGTTCTGCTCTCCCTCCTGAAGTTGACGCAGGGTTCATGGGAGAACCCATCCTCCTTCCTGTCAACTTCAAAAAGGATCGATCGCCTATACTGTGTGAGTGGCGATGACATTGACTAGCTGAAAGAACACCTGCGCCCGAACTCAGTAGTGGTTGAGGCATCGCAGGCGAAAAGACAATGAAGGGCTCAGATGACGCCATTGGTTCCAGAGGGGAGAAAGTTGGCTATAATTGGTAAAAAGATGTATTCGGTTGCTGGGCTCAGCTTCCGAATTGACAATTATTCCACATGTATGGGGGCCTATCAGCAGGTCTTGTGGGAAAGAATGATGCACCTAATTCAAGACTTGCCTGATGAGAGGCGGAGGCTTGCCGGAGCAATTCAGGCTGAGACCCAGTTGCTGGCCGGACAGCAAATGAATTTGGCGAGGCATGTTGCAGACTGCACCACCAAGACTGTCGCAGGCTCCATCAGCCTACGAAGACATGCTTGGCTCCGCTCATCTGGACTCACTCCTCAAGCAATGGCCACCATTGAAGACATGCCATTCGACAACTCCGGTTTCTTCAATGGATTAATGGACGAAAAACTGGAGTTCACACAGAAGATGAGGACCATCGCGCGTAAGTACAGTATGCCATCATCCTCATTGTCTGCTTACTGGGCACAGAGCCGCACGGGCTGGCAAAGCTTCTCTTACGGCCTCCAGTTCAGAAGGGAGAACATGCCTCAGTCGTCTAGGTGCTTCTGATTCCACCAGCCTCCATCATTGGCTTCGTCGGTGAGGAGCCAGGGCTCGACCTCCCGTTATAGGCCCCCCTCCAGACAAAAGGCAAAGGACCATGGCAGAAGAAGGTTCTGATCTACCTTAACTTCATTTGACTATCTTTTCTCCTAGACTCTCTTGTTCAGAGACTGGCTGTCATCGTTCCAGGATGCTTGGTCCTGAATAACATCAGACCGCTGGGTACTGAAAATTGTACTACAAGGCTACTGGATCAAGTTTGACGTTATACCTCCGACAGGTCAGATCCGAACAACACCTCCCTCCCCTACCCTCCTCGAGGAGGTGCAGATGTTGCTTCAGAAAGGGGCCATCGAACCCATTGATCCCGATCTCCGACACCTCTGCTTCTTCTCGAGATACTTCCTTGTCAGAAAGGACAGATGCCTCCGTCCAATCCTTGACCTCAGAGGAGTGAACTGGTATATTTCGCCGAGGAAGTTCAGGATGGTCACCCTTTCTACTATACTGCTCCTCCTACAACAAGGGGATTGGTTTGCGTCCATAGACCTCAAGGATGCCTACTTTCACATTGGGATCCATCCTGCCCACAGATGGTTCTTGGCGTTTCATAACGAGAATGATGCCTTTCAGTTCTGTGTCCTTCCATTTGGCCTCTCCACAGCACCGAGGATGTTCACGAAGTGCATGGCTGCAGTGGCCGCCTTTCTTTGGCAACAGGGAGTGATAGTCTTCCCTTACATTGACGACTGGCAATGGTCTCAGGATCCAAGCACCAACTCGAGATGGACATTACCTTCACCCTAGATGTGCTGAACACCCTGGGACTTGTTGTCAACACGGAAAAGTCCCATCTCATTCCAACACAATCCATCCAGTTCATAGGAGCCAGACTGGATTCAGTAACTGCGATTCGACACTCACCGGTCCCTCATCCAAGTATTGGTAAGATTTGCAGGTAGAAGGTTTTCTAGCCACGTCTGCAGCAGCCTGGATGTCTGGTGGTAAAACCACTGAAGGGATCTTCAGTGTCTGTCATCGATCCCGAAGACTTTTGACCCAAGCAGTATAAGTTCTACTAGGTCACATGGCAGCTACCACATCAATCACTCATCTTGCCAAACTTCAATTCCAACTGCTTCAATCCTGGTTCCTGAGTGTGTTCGACTATCTGCGAGACTCACCCAAGAAACTCTTAACAATGCCGCAATCCGTGGGTTGCTCCCTGGATTGGTAGTTGGTACCGAGCAATGTGTTGTCGGGCCTGCCATTCAAGCCCCCACAACCACAGGTCTCTTTGAAGACAGATGCCTCCATGCTGGGATGGGGAGCCCATGATATCCAGGGCGTCTGGGGTGCCGAAGAACGGACGCTTCATATCAATGTGTTAGAGCTTCTTGCAGTTCAAAAAGCACTTCGGGTCTTCGAAACTCTGGTGATAGGCAAGACCTTGTTAGTACTGACAGACCACACATCTGCGATGTATTACCTGAACAAGCAGGGAGGAATGAGGTCTCCCCAACTTCTCCAACTCACACTCCAAATTTGGGACTGGTGTGTTCATCGAGACATTCTCCTCCAATCCATCCACCTCCCAGGGGAGGAGAATATTCTTGCAGACGGACCGAGCCAGTCCAGGTCACCCATCCATGAATGGATGCTGGACAGGCTTGTGGTGAAGGAACTCTTGTCGTTGGGGAACTCCTCTAATAGACGTCTTCACGACCCGGGAGAACAGACAGTTCATCTAATTTTGCTCCAGGATCCGATCCCAAGGATCGAGGGGTGACACATTCCTGTTCCAGTGGATGGGACTGCTCATCTACCTCTTCCCTCCGTTTCCACTTCTTACAAGGGTAATTGCCAAGCTCCGTCGGGACCAAGTGAACACAATACTGATCGCTCCATGGTAGCCTTGGCAGCCTTGGTTCGCTCCGCTACTCCACCTGTTTGGCCGGCGATTCATCCACTTACCATACCGTCCCAACCTCTTTACGATTCACGATGGAAAGGTCAGACATCCCGATTTCAAAACACTCCGCTTGACAGCCTGGAGGATACGTCTGTGAATCCTCTCCCATCCAGCACCATCCCTTCAGTGGTTTTACCACCAGACATCCAGGCTGTTGTAGATGTGGCTAGAAAACCCTCTACCTGCAAATCTTACCAATACAAATGGAACCGTTTTGAAACATTCCTGAGCGTGGCCTGAATGTTCTTTGTCACTTGTCCTCCAGTTTCTTCTTCATCTGTCAGAAGTGAGACTCTCAGTATCGTCCCTCAGATGCTATCTGGCAGCAATCTTAGTCGAATTCCAAGCTCAGGGTTGACCGTCTCCGTTCCAGGATCCAACAGTCAAAACGTTCCTGAAGGGGTATGTCAATCTTCATTCTCTGGTGCTTGAACCCACCTCGGCTTGGAGCCTTGAACTCGTCCTTTCCCAACTGGTGAGACGATCCTTCGAGCCCATGGCCACAGCTGACCTTCGCCTGCTCTCTTGGATGACTGCCTTCCTTATAGCCATCACCTCTGCTCATCGGACTGGAGAACTGTGTGCCTTACAGTCGGTCCCACCTTATATAGCCTTCCATAAGCACAAGGTAGTGCTCAGACCAGACATTTTTTTCTGCTGAAAGTTGTCTCCAGCTTCCACCTCAACCAGCCCATTGTCCTGCCCGTGTTGATGCAGAATCCGAAAGATGAATTCAAGCGTACTCTCCATTCCATGGATGTGTGGAGGGCGCTCATGTTCTACCTACAACGAACTGCTCCGAACCATAAATCACCTCAGCTCTTTGTCTCCTACGCGGAATCGAAGCTGGGTGCACCAATCCCATCGTAGCGCCTCTTGAAGTGGGTGACTTCAACCATCACCCTTTGCTACAAACTTGTGAAGACCATTGCCTCCTCGGGTTCGTGGACACTCCACAAGGGCTGTCTCCACTTTGGCGGCTTTCCTCTCAGGTGTGCCCCTAGAGGATGTCTGCCGTGCTGTCACCTGTTCATCACCCTTGACCTTCATCTCACACTACAGACTGGACACTCGTTCTAGAAACAAGGCTGCCTTTGGGAGGGCTATATTTTTGTCCTCCATTCAATGAGTAAGTTAACTGACCTGCCCATCCTCCCCTCTATGTCCTTAGATGGCATATATGCTTTAATGTTCCTCAAGCTGCTGATTGCGGCTTCATTCAAGGAACTGAGGGGAATTAGGCGGGAGAGCCTTTTAAAGGGACCGTTAGGAGAGGCGGAGTTACCGCCAAAATGTTGCAAAGCACATTCTGCCTAGCGATACCAGAAGGTTCCGAATGCTGTGCACAGGCACAGGAATAACCCAGCTGTGTGAATTCACAGAAGACCACTCAAAGATCTATGGTTATAGGTAAGCAACCTGTCCTTATTGCTCCTGCACAGAGACTAGTCTGGAATGTTCCAGAGCTCAGTAGCTTGGCAGGAAACCCTGCCACCATCCCCTCTACTATGCATGTACCTGCCCGCCAAGCTTCTTTCCCCTCAGTTTCTTTTCGTCTTCCATTAGAGCAACTCGTTCTAAGTGTTCCTCTTGCTGGGTAGCTTTGTTTTCATTCACTTCCTTCGCTTTTCGTTTCACATCTATCTATCTATCTATCTATCTATCTATCTATCTATCTATCTATCTATCTTACTTTTCCTATACACACACACACAAAACTTCTATCGTTCTCCGTCCCCATCCTGGATCTCCCTCTCTGCTTCTTTCATCTTTTCCTATGCCCTCTACATCTCTCTTTAAATTCTGTTCTTGTGGCCACAAAGTCTCTTTCCGACTGCCATGATGACTGCCTTTTTTGGTCTGTGTGAGGGGCACCTGCTCTGTTGTTGTTCGATCTGCCACAGCTTTACTTATCAAGCCCTAAATAACCGGGCCCAACACTTGAAGATTCACTGTTGTGAGAAGTCTTTGCAAGTTGTGGACAAGGCGGCTCTGGACAAGCCTTTCTTACTGGCTTCCTTTCCACAGCCTTGCCCTCTGAAGTCCTCATGCCCTTCTGGATTGAATCTTCTTCTCAGATTGATGTCTTCCTCAGTATCAACTGTCACTGAATCTTCGATGCCATTCCTAAGACTGATACCAATTGATACCCTTTCTTCAGTACTGTCCCTGACACCGGCCCCCTTCACTACCGAGGAGAGGCCTGTTTTCTTGACTGATGTTCCTCAGGTGGCTATGATCCCTCAGGGCACCATGGTAATGACCAAAAAGAAAGGCCACTCCACATCAAAGGAGTGGCTGGCTTCTTCGGACCATACTTGTTCTAAGGGATCAGAAGATGTCTCTGCCTTGAAGGAGAAGAAGTGCTCTAAGCCACCAAAATACCAGCCCATTCCTGAATCTGTGGTTTTGACTCCTGTGCTGAATATAGTTTTGGTGCTGGCCTCTGTGCTATTGACCTGGTGCTGCTCTACAACCCCAATGCATGCTGCCCTTTGGAGACATCCACCACACCTTCTAGCCCTACTATGCCTCTGGCCACATCAGTGCTCACATCTTCATGCTTGTGGGCCCTGGTACCTGTTTATTATGTCTCCCAGAACGTTCACTGTGTGCTTTCACGTGGCTGACACAGACCAAAGTTGAATTTACCTCACAAGTGACTACCGGTACCGAGAGGAGTCACCTTACACCTCGGTATTGTATTTGGAGCAGTATCAGCATGAAGATTTATGGCATCTTTGTACTTCTCTTATTTGCCATCCTACAGGGATCGATACCACTATCCAGAGAGGTCTTCCTTTTTGTCTCCTTATTGGCATCATAGCCACTTTTGCTCTGCTCGCTCCAGGTGTTCTCGGAGGTCTCGGTCTTATTGATCTCTCTACACCATTGAAGATGTTCCCCACCATCTCCAGGCCACTGATCTCTTTCTCGCCACCCTGTCTCCACCCCCAGACACCACAGCCACTCTCTATAGGCCTCCACCTTCTCCGTCTACTAGACCTCCTTCAGTACCGTCTCTGCTGCCCTCTTTGGTACCGACACCAGTACAACTATACTTACCTTCTCAATACAGGCCCTGATACTGAGCATCCTTCTGTGTCTGGCTCCAATCACTTGGGTCACACATATCACCATGGTACCAACCCCACCTCTGGTTCCGGTTACACTTCCTGTTCCCACATAGCTGACTGCATCTATTCCTGTGCTGGCACTGATGCCAACTACAGCTGCTGATCCTACCAATCTTACTCTGTCTCATAAGGAACTAATTCTCAATGGTCAACTTGGATGATTATGACTCTGATTCTTGATCTTCCTCCCCACTCCGTTCATCTCCATCAGGCACTGTGGAGGACTCTAGCCCATCCTCACCGACATAGGATGTGAAACTGTATGGCAGTGTCATCCTTCATATGACCAAGGTGCTGGGCACTGAGGTTAAGGCACCCCTTGTTCTACTCAGTAATCCTGTCTTTCAACTGGTAGACTCTCACTCTAGGTCTTTGGCTCTCATACCACTGCTACCAGCTCTTACCAAGGTGGTCAAACAGTTGTGGGTTAAGCCCTTACCCCCTGCTTCCAAGCATCTGGAAAAACTTTTTCGGCTTCAACCTGAGGGGACTGCCTTCCTCTTTAACCACCCGACTCCCAACTCTATTGTGGTGGAAGCCACTCATTCCAAATCTGGTGGCAAACTTCACTTCCTCCCCTTATAAAGAGGGTTGCTGACTGGATCTGTTTGGCCACAGTTTTTAGATGTCTACCTCTCTCACTGTGAAGGTGGGAAACATGCAGGCCTGCATGTCTGTGTACCAGAATATCTTCTTCGTGGTCTCTGTGAATAACACAGCTGGGTTATTCCTGCACCTGCACAGAGCATTTGGAACCTTCTGGAATTGCTAGGCAGAATGTGCATTGATATATTTTCAGTGGTAACTCTACCCACCCTAACGGTCCCCTTAAAAAGTGCTCCCGCCTAATTCCCCTCAGTTCCTTTCTTTCCGCTGCGTTAGCAGCACCAAGGAACCTTCTCTCACTGTTCTTTTTACTCACTTTCGGATTTTGACTTGGACTGGTTTTTAGCTACAGTTCTCTCTCACTCCTTCTGACTTGGCTTGGTTTGTGGATTTTCGGCTCGACTCGGTCTGGTTTTCTCTCGACGTTCTGCTTACCCTTTAACTGTGATGGCTTCTAAGGCCGCATTCAAGCAATGTGTGATTTGTCAGGCAAAGTTGCCTAGCTCCAACGGCCACTCTTGTTCCCTGATATGCTTGGGTGAGTCGCATAATGTGGATGCCTGTGTCCATTGCTGGGCCTTTATACCTCAAGCCCATAAGCACAGGTCTTCCTGGCTGCGATCCTTTCTTTATGAGAAGGCACTGATCCCTGCGACTTCGACTGCTGAGCCTGTGACTTCACCACAAACACGGGGTCAGTCTCCATCACCAAAGTCCCCGACAAAGAAATGCCATCGCTCTCAAAGTCCTTCCCAGCATCGGTCTGTGCCTTCTGACCCCGAGGCGGTGCGTCGCTCTCACAAGCACGCTCCTTCATTGAGCTCGACTCGGGACTGAGCCCCCTCAACTTTATCGACCTCTACTCAGGACTGAGGTGGTTCGAATCTGAAGGAAGCTCCTCGGGATCACTCAAAGCCAAAGGAAGCTGGCCGGGACCATGATTCTTCGGCGGTGTCCAAGGACAGGCCAGTGAAGAAAGAGAAGACTAAACATACATCTGAAGTGGACCAAGGCTCTAAGGACGCAGGAGCTAAAACTTCGAGGACGCAACTTGAACCTTTACAGCCACCTGTTACCATTCCTGCTATACACCCTCAGCAGCAGGCCACTCCACCAGAACAGGTGCAGGTGACGGTTCCAGAACAAGAGGCTCCCATGGATTGGCCTTGCTCCTGTGCAGTAACTCCCATACCTTCACTTGAGATTGTGGAAGTTGAATTGGGAGATCCATCAGAAGGAGAATTGGAGACTTCTCCTCTGAGGCAAGGGCGCTCTCCTGCCCTGGTGGTCTCTAGGGCCGAGCTCCTTGGAGATACCTCCACTGAAGTTGACATTGGGGCTCGATCATTGGAGGATGCTGAGAAAATCCATGCCTCTTCTTCATGGATTCAAGATGATGAGCCTGCATATGGTGCTTATGACCTAGCAAGGTCTGTGTTCCGTGCACCCTTTGCCTCCCCATCAGGATCGCATGTTATGGTCTCTGATCAGGTGTTCCAGCTTTCTTTGGAAGCAGCCACAGTTCATGCACTGTGTCGCTTTCCACCCCGGCTATCCTTTCAAGGTTTCAACAAGTCCACCTATGGTGATCAATGTTTTTCCGTACCAACAATGAAGGATGCTGGGAGCCAGGTTTCTCCGCATCACGAATCACACCTGCTGCCTCCATTACTGCCTACTCTGCCAGCTCAAACTACCTCCTTGCACCATGGCCACCGGAGTTCATCTCCATCTTCGGATTCCTCAGTCTCCTCGGATTCGACGGGTTCATACTTACGATATATTTCGTCTCCTCAGCCCGATCTGCTGGACAAGGACTCATCTTCACCAACCGATGACGTCTGTTCATTTTCGGAGCAGGCCGTGCAAATGTCACATGCATTAGACCTGAACGTGATGGAGAAAGAATCTGAGCTGGTGGATCCGATCTACCACCGTATCAAATCAAAGGCCCCTCTGGCTGCCAGCATATCGGTCCTACCATCCCTCTTGAAGTTGACACAGGTGTCGTTGGAGAACCCCTCTTCCATTCCATCCACTTCAAAGCGAATTGACAGATTGTACCGTGTGGCCAGTGAGGACATTGATTGGCTGAAGACGCACTCACATCCCAATTCTGTGGTGGTTGAAGTGTCTCAGAGCAGGCGGCATCGGTGAGCTTAGACTACGCCGTTGGATCCTGAGGGCAGGAAGCTGGACATTATAGGCAAAAAAGCTGCCGGTGTCAGCTTCTGTATCACCAATTACCCAGCATGCATGGGGGTGTATCAACAGGTGTTATGGAAGCGGATGATGCCCCTCATCCAAGACCTGCCTGACGAGAGGCGTCAACTAGCAGAGGTGATTCAGGCTGAAGCTCAAATGTTGGCCAGGCAACAGATGAATTCAGCTAGACACGTTGCTGACTGCAGCCAAGACCGTGGCTGGATTGATAGCCCTGCGAAGACATGCTTGGATTCGGTCTTCAGGGCTTGCTCCTCAAGTGGCCGCAACTATTGAGGACATGCCTTTCGATTAGTCTGGCCTATTCAAAGGATCCACTGATGAGAAGTTAGAGTTTACACAGAAGATGAGGACACCGCACGGAAGTACAGTATGCCATCATCCTCATCCTCTGCATACCGGGCCAGAGGCTGCACGGGCTGGCAGGGCTCTGCTTACAGCCATCCCTTTAGAAGGGGAAACATGCCTCAGTCCTCCAGGCGTTCCTGCTACCAGCAGTCAGTGTCATCCGCCTCTTTGGTGAGGAGCCAGGGATCCACATCTCGGTACCGGCTACCCTCCAAGCAGAAGCCCAAAGATCAGGGCAGGAGATTGTGTTTCCTCATCAGTTTCCCTATTCTGTCTGTGGCTCCTTTGGTGAATGGTAAAAATACCTTCCCTTTGGGTGGCTGTTTTTCTTCATTCCTGTGGTTTTTTCTGGGTCTGGCTGCTCTTCTGGTGTCTGATCTGGAGTAACCATTAACCTGTAGGGCCCAGTTTAGGTGCTTCAGTTCATCCTCCAGGTAGTGGGGTTTGCAGATCCTTTTTGTGCAGTCTACCAATGTTTTTATTGTCCTTTTTTTGTTCTGGGTGATGATTGGAGTTCTTGTGTAGTTATCTGTCCATGTGTCTGGGTTTTCTGTATACCCTGTGGCCTAACCGTTGGTTTGGTTTGCGGATGACTAGAACATCCAAGAATGGCAGTGTTCCTTTTTCTTTTTCCATTGTGAATTGGATATTTGGGTGGATGCTGTTCAGGTGGTTCAGGAATGAGACCAAATCTTCTCCGTGGTTCCAAATGGTGAAAGTGTCATCCACATATCGGAACCATGTTGTGGGCTTTTTTGGTGCTGTTTCCAGGGCTTTTCAAAACGTTCCTTGTAAACATTTGCTATCATGGCGCTCAGGGAGTGCCCATGGCTACCCCATCTATCTGTTCATATAATTCGTTAACCCACTGGAAGTAGCTTGTGGTGAGGCAGTGTCTGAACAAGGACAAACCCCTCATTACATCAAAGACTTAGCTCACTTCATAGAAAAATCAACAACATTGAACTGAAACCTGGGAACAGACTGATCAATTTTGATATTGTCTCCTTGTTCACCAAAGTCCCCATAATGGACACCATGGCACTCATCCAACAAATATTTCCTGAGGACATCACAGCCTCAGGGAAGGGGTGTGTGCCTGAAATTAGGGTGAAATCTAAGGCAGAACAGTTTGTTATACTTTTCCCATAATGCCAGTCCTCCTTTAGCCCAAGATTCATTTACAGGCCAGAGAGACAGTCATGTTACCATGGAGACTGAGATGCCACTGCTGGTCAGTCCATCATGACACCCCTTAAGGAAGCTACAGACATGGGGATGTAAATAGTTCTTTACCAGTACCAAAGGGAATTTTGGCACACTCTACGAGAAGTGCTGCTACTTCAGCGGCTTTGTACACATCAACTTCTTTGGCAGAGATTTGTCGATCACCGACTTGGTCTTTGGAGTCAACCTTTTTGCGATATTATAAAATTGATAAGATTGCTTCTGCTGTGAGGCGGCCTTTGGCCGTAGGGTCTTGCAGCAGGTTTTGAAACATTGAAGCCCCATCCCTAGTAGGACCACTTGGGTAGGTCCCAGCCGTAAGGATCGACTCCCCACTCTGCTGGAGAATGGAACATTGGACTTACTGCGAAGGTTCCTTCTCAGCAGAGTGGGGAGGAAATCCTTTCCCATGTGATTAACTGGAAGATTTTTTTAAAAAGTTTTGGTTGTGTTCGCTGGAGTTCACTTTGTCATCACTGGGGAGGGGAGGATAGCTCTCCTGCCTAGTGTTATGCCTGTCTTTCTATCTATTAGTGTATTGCCCTGCCTGTCTTGTTGCATGGGAGGAGCCAACCCAGCCTTAAGGATTTCCTCCCCATTCTGCTGAGAAGGAACCTTCACAGTAAGTCCAATATTCCATTATGTGTATAGGTTTGAAAAAAATGTAAACATTTCCAGGGCAGCTATCCTTCTCATAATAACCAATTAATTAGTTTTTCTTCTTCTATAGGCCTTTGTAATATTAGTCTTCCAAAGCGCATGGCAATGCATAATGCTGTTCAGCGTATCAGACAAATGGAGGCCAATGCCTTTTCAATGTTGAAGCTTGACAGATTTTTGGCTGATGCAAATTGGACAATGGCTGAAGAAGCACTTACAATTGAATATCCTTATAAGGTAAGTATTTTTATTTTACTATTTAAAATTTTGTAATTTTAAAAATGCATAAAATGATGTGTTATTAAAAATTTTGCTCCTATGAAGTGCAGAATAAATGAGCTAGATGTCGTAAGTCTGGAGGAATATATTAGACATCTTATTTTGTGAAGGCAACTTGGCGTAGTAAGATCTCTCCTTTCATGTTTTTCTACTGGATAACCAGCTTAATTTGATTTATTAATAAGGAAAGTAAATTATAGATTATTATACAGTTGTCCCTCCACATTCACGGATTTGGCATTCACGGTTTTAAGTATTCACAGCTTGAAAATATTCTTAAAAAAATAATAATCCAAAAAAGCAAACCTTGATTTTGCCATCTTATATAAGGGACACCATTTTGCTATGCCATTGCATATAATGGGACTTGAGTATTCACGGATTTGGGTATTCATGGGGGGTCCTGGAACCAAACCCCAGCGAATGTGAAGGGACAACTGTATACAATAATTCAGCAAGAAAGACATGAGGCAATATCTAAAGTTTCTTTTAGCACATCTGATCAACCAGATCACAAGTTCCTTTTAGCGATGAAGCAAGTATCAATATGTATTTTTATGACATATAATTGACAGAGACACAGGAAATTTACTATAAGCCTTTCAAAGATACATTTCTCTGATTATTACTGTCATATTTCTTAGATTAATACTAGGAATGTGAATCTTAAATTACTCTGTTCTCAACTACAAGAATGAAAGTTGCCTTCTCTCTACTTGGTGAGGGAATGAATGTTTTTCTGATTCTTTGGTGGGGGGAAATCACATTTTTAAAGCAAGTGACATTTTTTTCTTTAAAAAGCACAACTTGTATAACAGTGTTTTGGATTTTTACTGTTTTGAATTGTATTAGTTTTTATTGTATACAGTGTTTTTTTATATTGTTTTGAAACCTTTATGGCATTTTCACAAAAAGTCACAAAATGCAAAAAATATCTCAGGTTTACATTTTTCGTGGCAGAGAGTCTCAATCTGTCAAAAGAACCTTTCCCATCAAGTTAGAGAAAATTAGAGAATTTTTATTGTATCCTTAATTAATAATACAATTTTGAGAAAATTTTGGGCCCCAGATATTAATTGCTTTTGTGAATCTTTTTGACAGGCTTCAAAGGTGTAACATATCCTTCTGGGTGATTTTTCAGTGATAGTTTTACAGTTATTAATCTCTTGATGAAACAATAGTACTACTTTGCATTTTGTTTTAGCTAATGAAACTGGCGTTTATTCACATTATTTTGCTATGGAGCACTGTTTCTATTCACTAAAATTAAGTGATGAAATTATTGACTAGGTTCACCTGTGGCTTTCATTCAGATAGCATTTCTAGTTGGCTCTTTGGCAGTTCCTTGCTGACTTGGCAGTTTGGATTCTCTGGCTCTTCTTTGAACCAATACCCCATCCCTTCTCCTCCCCATGGATTCACTTCCACTCCACCGTCCCCCCTGACAAAAAAACAACAACAACCCTTCTTGGTATTTCTACTTTCCAAACTCCTAACTGGTTTCAAGAATTGGAGTTAACTAAGTCTAATAAGTCTAATAAGGCTGGGCAAGAGTGGGAAGGATCATGTGGAGATAGTCAGTGAGAACAGCAAATATATGAACACACACACACATTTAAATTATTGGCCTCAGTATTGGTAGCTGAGAAAAGTTATGTTGCCATCTGTGAATATATGGACAAGGCTTTCTACACTTCATGAACAGAGCTTTCAAAAATAAAGTAAATCCATACATATGAATGGGTGACCACCCCACTAGAAATTTATTTTATATAATACTGCCCAAAATGTTAATAACCTAATAGTTTCATTTGTGATCTGGTGAGGGAGGTGTCTTATTCTGCTATTGTGGGGGTAAAGCACTCCCCTTTCCTACAACCCACTCAGACTACAAGCTGTATCAGTGAAGTTATGTGTACCATCCTTTTACATTCCATTTCTTTTTGAGGACGAACATAGAACCTTTCTGAAGTATAACCAGAGGGTGGAACCAAATGCATTACAAGTAATAACGTTGCCTGCAAAACATTACCTGGAAATAAATGTATCATTAAAAGGGAGACAGAATGATAGTCCTTCTGGAAGTAACATAATGACTGGTGATACTTTCCTCTGTGTAAATATTAATATTTACTTATTACTTGGGGTTGCAAAAATATTTTTAGGGTTGGTTTTGGGAGACTCTCCAATTTTAGAACGTTTTCTTAATGTTTTCAATGGATATAACTTAACAAGTTGATAATTTATGAATTAAAACAACTGGTATTCCATGCTATGTACATCTCAGACAATGAAGACTTTAAGGCTGCTTCATTCCCTTTCCTATATTGCAGAGTTTTATATATATATTAATTAACCCAGAAATTAATTAACCCAGAAAATATTAATTAACCCAGAAAAAATAAAGATAAAAACAATTATTTTAGATATGAAAATTTGAAAAATCACAGTGACAGCAAGAAGTGAACTCAGGAAATCACTGTAGTAGCCATAGAAACAAAAGAGCACTAGGATTTTACTATATGTGACACGTTACCATTGTGGATGTCAAAGCAAACACGAACAGTAGTCTCACCTTGGGGCTTTTATAGTAAGGGATAGGGATAAGACTCTGTTGGGGCATAGAAAGACGCACTGTGTCCACCACGACCACCTGCAGAATTGTTCCACATCGACAGGACGCCAAGGAGAAGGTTTCTGGAGAGACTTCTGCAAAAAACTTCAGGCTGAGAAGAAAAAAATCCTTCACCCCAGCACACTGCCTTGAGCTCTGGCTTGCCAAATAAAGACAGCAACAAGGCCAGCCTTCACTCAACTTGAGGGCTTTAATCTTTCTTTGCAGTATATTTACAATATATACACAGAGTATAGAACAGCCATCTCTAATACTCATAAATCTTTCTCCTAACCAACAAACTGCTTCGCCAACCACCATTCACAACAAACCCACACTGGAGATAATTCCCATCTCCTTTTTATAGGCAGTTAAACAATGCCTGTTACATCAGGCATCTCAAGTGTGCATACTCTCAAGTGCTAACTCACACACACACCTGCCACTGGAGCTTAACTACTTTCATTACTAAGCTTACAGCTCCATCTTGGGGTCACATCCATGTCATTTCCTGACAGACTCATGCCAAAACTGAAGCCCCGGAATATTAGTGGGTAATAGCTAGAGGTGTGTGGCTACATTGTCACATGCTGAGGGACCTTTGAGGGGCTGCACTCTACCCCCGACTGTGTGCCCACCTCAAATTTTAAAACTTAAAAAAACTGGTTTCCAACTTTGAGGGTTTTTAAAAAGTTCTAAAATGTTTCTTTCTAAAAAATGCCCCTGAAACCTTGAAGCCTAGAGAATGGGGGGATTTTGCAATGTTCTTGTCTCCCCTGGGGGGTGCTGTCTTGGGCACAAGTGAGGTCGTTTTAAGCAAAGAAGGAAAGTCATTGTCAACTCAGAGTTTACTTTGTTCTTTTAAGAAGCTCTTTCCTGGGCCTAGAACATTCTGGGGTTTGAATCAGAAAGATGGTGAAATGATACACATACATAAAACTAACAATGCAATGGGAGTGGTGGAATATTAAGATCTGCAAAAGAAACTCATTTGATATCACAGTTATTCACAGAGGCTTGTTTGTCAGATAGACATGTAAGGACTTTCCCTTGTGTTGCTCCCAAACTCTTTGAGAGTTTGGATTGATCACCTTTTTGAAAAGGAGTTTAAGACACATCTTTGAAATTTGGCCTTTTAAATTGTTTCGTTGATTTAAATTTTGTTTTAATCATCTGCTTTATGGGATTTTTATGTTTTAAGATAGCTTAATTGTAGTTTTTATTTTTATTTTTGTTTTCTTTGGGCTAAATGCAATATTATTCCTACCTAGAGTAGAGCCACTGAATTAGTCACAGCTATCTAAAACCCTATTATCTAATAATCCCATGATTTAATTGGGTGAACTTTAGGCAGGACTAGCATTAGAGTTAAGACAATGCAGCCTATCTTTTTTCCTCTGATTTATTATATACCACCTTTCATAGAATCATAGAATCATAGAATTGTAGAGTTTGAAAGGTGAAATAAAAATATCAGAAATAAATGCAGACTACCGTATATTCCGGTGTATACGATGACTGGGCATATAAGATGACCCCTCCCCCAATTTTTAAGTTAAAATATAGAGTTTGGGATATACTCACCATATAAGGCTACCCCTCCTTCTCTACCTCTCATATCTCCTGCCCCCCTCCGTCCAGCCAGCCACCCCTCCACCCTTCCTGAAGCCACAATGGGTGGCTTTGGGAAGGGCGGGTGGTGGCTGGAAAGCCTGCCACCCACCAGCCAGCCAACTCAGAGGTTTGGCTGGCAAGGGTCTCCCCAGCTAGCCAGCCAGCCAAAGCTCCGCGTTTCGTCTTGGCTTTCATAACTTTGGCTATAGATGATGGAATAGTCTGTGAAATTAAAGGACTGAGAACAGCTAAAGAAGCATGGGACACTTTGAAAAATCTCTGTGGTGTTCTATCTTTGGAAAGTAAGGTTGCATTAATAATGAAGTTGGTTAATATGAAGCTATCAAATCCCAAATTTTTGAATGAGCACATTAATGATTTTTTCCACTTTATTTTTTATTGTATATCTGTATAATATATACATAGTAATCATCTTACAATGTATCTTGCAATATACCAATTATTCATGTCAAATATCGATATCAGATCTTCTTCGTGGTCTCTGTGAATCACACAGTTGGGTTACTCCTGCGCCTGCGCAGAGCTTCGGAACCTTCTAGAAATGCTAGGCAGAACATGCTTTGATACATTTTTGGCAGTAACTCTGCCCACCCTAACGGTCCCTTAAAAGGGCTTCCTGCTCAAATTCCCCTCAGTTCCTTTCTTTCCGCCGCGTTAGCAGCTAAGGAACCTCTGTACGCTAGTGCTTTAGTGAATTTAACGGTTTTGACTTGGCTTTCGATTCTGACGACGGCTATCTCTACCCCCCTGATTTGGCATCTGACTCTGATTTCTGGCTCTCGACTCACTCCTTTGGCTCTTTGACTACGATTTTGGCTCGCTCCCTCGGTTTGTCGCCGCCTCTGACCTTCGTGTTTTGACCTCGGACTGTGCTGACAATTCTGATTTATGATGTCCACCAAAGAGGCCTTTAAGCATTGTGTGGTATGTCAGGCCAAGCTCCCAAGTGCAGATGGCCACTCCCGTTGTTTAATTTGCTTGGGGGAATCCCATAATGTGGATTCGTGTATCCACTGCCGGGCCTTTACACCGCAGGCTAGGAAGCAAAGACTTTCACGCCTCAAGTCCTTCCTCTACGAAAAGGCCCTGGTTCCAACTACGCAGCCAACTTCTGTGTCTGCTCCTCCATCCGAACCTCAAAGCCGAGGCCGGTCTCGATCTCCGCCTTCCGCAGATCGCAAACGCCGTCGGTCCCGTAGCCCTTCTTGACGTCGTTCGACCGCGTCGGATCCTGAGGCTGTGCACTCTGCCCATCGACATCAACCCTCGGATTCGGCTCGGGACCGGTCGGCCAAAGCTAAGGAGCCTATTCCCTCGACACCCAAGGAGGCTGAACCTGCTCCATCCACTTCTGCTGCTGTTTCTTCGGAGCCAGCGAAGAAGAAGAAGAAAGAAAAGCACACCTCCAAGCATGCTGGGGATAAAAAGGAGAAGGAGAAAAAGGCCAAGACGGCAGAGCGTCCTGCTCCATGCATCCCCCCTCGAGATCAGAAGGAGCAGGGTGAGGAGTTTCTCCGTCCACCACCGTCTGCACTGGATGCTGAAACCCGTCGCCCACTACCTCCGCAGACCGATCTGGAGGTGGTGACTGTGGAGCTCTCTCCAGCTGCCGATGTCGTGCCGCTGGTTGGATGACTGCACTCCTCTCCAGCCCTAGTTGTCTCTCGAGACCAGCTCTTGAGACACCGTTCCCCTGATGTGGAGGTGTCTGTAATCGAGCCACAGGATCCATCGACGAGCCCTGTCCGTTCCATCAGTGGTGATATCCCGGCGTATTCTGCCTACGAATTCGCCCGCTCCATATGCAGAGCCGAGCTGGGTTCCCCATCGGGGTCGCAAGTCTTCACCCCAAGGGGGGAATTGATCAGATCCTCCAGGCCTCTACCTCCGAGGGGTCGGTCGTGCTCCCCTATATTTCGGAGAGCATCTTCACACCAAGATGCCACGGTACAAGTCTCTCCCTTCGAGCATCGACCACTCCCACATACCCCTCCGACTCCGGAGCCTCGCTCCCCAACGCCGGAACGGCCTAGAGATCAATCTCCCAGCGAATCCTCTTCCTCGTCAACGGGTTCGTGGGATATGTACCGACCATATCTCCCATCCCCGAGGGCAGGGCTCATAGATGATGACTCCAGCTCCCCCACTGACGATATCAGAGCCTTTGCGGAGCAGATGTTGAGGATGTCGCATGCTCTGGACCTGAAGACGGAGGATAAGCCGGCCGAGCCTCTCGATCCCATCTTTCAGAGGATCCAATCCAAGGCGCCCCCGTCGACCACTATTCCAGTGTTGCCCACCTTGTTGAAGCTAGCACAGGGGTCATGGGAGAACCCCTCCTCAATACAGCCCACGTCTAAAAAGATCGACCGGCTGTACCGTGTGGGAGGCGAGCATGATGCCTGGTTGCAGACCCACCCAAAACCGAACTCGGTGGTTGTCGAGGTGGCCCAAAATAAGAAGCAGCGCCGACCTCTGTCTTCCCCACCTGATCCCGAGGGCAGGAAACTGGACATAGTTGGTAAGAAGATCTACACTGCTGCGGGCTTGAGTTTCAGGGTGGCCAACTACTAGGCGTGCATGGGCGCCTATCAACAGGTCCTATGGGACAGGATGGTCCCGTTAATTAAAGACCTCCCCGACGAACGACGCCGGATGGCGGAGGCCATCCTGTCTGAGGCGCAGGCGCTAGCAGGACTTCAGATGAATTCGGCTCGACACGTAGCGGACTGCACGGCCAAGACCATCGCCGGATCCGTAGCCCTACGTCGACATGCGTGGCTGCGTTCATCGGGCCTTACCCTGCAGGCATCGGCCACCATCGAGGATCTCCCATTTGATGAGTCGGGTTTGTTTAATGGCGGAACCGACGACAAGTTGGAGTTCACTCAAAAGATGCGGACCACTGCCAGGAAATACGGTATGGGCTCTGCCTCCACCAGCCAGTACCGACCTAGAGGAAGGTATTCCTGGCAAGTCCCATCTTATGGCCAACAGTTCCGACAGGGGTACTCAGGCCAAGGTTATCGACGATCCCGGTTCAGTCCTTCTGCCTCTCCAGCCCCTTCGGTGAGGAGCCAAGGCTCGGGGTCCAGGCACCGGCAGCAGCCCAGACAACGGTCCCGGGATCAGGGCCGCAAGAAGTTCTAATCCTCTCCTTCCACTTTCATGATTTTTCTGTTTCTTCCTAGACACCTCTCTTCGGGGATCGACTGTCCAACTTTCATCATGCCTGGGCCTCCATCACGTCAGATCGATGGGTACTTCAAATCATCCAAACAGGCTATTGGATAAAGTTCGACACTTTGCCCCCGACGGGACGGATTCGATCAACACCGCCCTCCCCTCCCCTCCTCGAGGAGGTGGAATCTCTGTTGCAGAAGGGGGCTATCGAACCTGTCGACCCCAACCTTCATCACCTCTGCTTCTTTTCGAGGTACTTCCTGGTGACCAAGAAGGACGGCGGTCTGCGCCCGATCCTCAACCTCCGGGGAGTGAACGAGTACATATCTCCACAGAAATCCCGGATGGTCACCCTGGCATCGATCCTCCCCCTCCTCAAGCGGAACGACTGGTTTGCTTCTATAGATCTGAAAGACGCTTACTTCCATATTGGGATTCATCAGGATCACAGGCGCTTTCTCGCCTTCCAAGTCGGGACCGAAGCGTTCCAGTTCAGAGTTCTTCCATTCGGTCTTTCCACCGCTCCTCGCGTTTTCACGAAATGCATGGCAGTAGTGGCAGCCTTTCTATGACAGCAGGGAGTGGAGGTCTTTCCGTACATCGACGACGGGCTGATTGTAGCCCAATCTCGACGTCAGCTAGAACTCGATGTTGGCCTCACCCTAGATGTCTTAGACTACCTGGGACTTGTTGTCAACATCGAGAAGTCTCAGCTCCTGCCGACTCAAGCTATCCAGTTCATTGGAGCATGCCTCGACTCTCCTACTGCAGCAGCATACTTGCCCGAGAACCGCTTCGACAACCTGCGCTCCCTAATTCATGCTTGTCGTCGATCCCAAAGGCTTCCAGCCCACTCAATCCAGATACTCCTGGGACACATGGCAGCTACAACATATGTAACTCAACTTGCCAGACTACCGTTTCGGCCACTCCAGCACTGGTTTTTGCAGGTGTTCGATCCTCTCCACGATTCTCCACACAAGATGCTCACGATGCCGAGGGCAATTCAGCGGTCTCTGGACTGGTGGCTGGTACCAGACAACGTCTTGTCGGGCATGCCCTTCGACCTTCCACAGCCGGACGTCTCCTTGACAACAGACGCTTCGATGCTGGGATGGGGGCACACCTCGACTCTTATGAAATCCGAGGATCCTGGACCGCCGAGGAGCAAGCCCTTCACATCAATGTCCTCGAACTCCTCACTGTGCAGAAAGCGCTGAGGGCTTTCGAATCCATGGTGCGAGGGAAGACGATACTGGTACTGACAGACAACACATCTGTCATGTACTATCTGAACAAACAGGGAGGCACGAGGTCTCCGCAACTCCTTCAACTTACACTGGACACATGGGACTGGTGCGTCGAGAGGAAGATTCTTCTTCAATCCATCCATCTTCCTGGCGAGGAGAACACCCTAGCTGAAGGACTCAGCCGTTCCGGC
The DNA here is from genome assembly GCA_030847615.1 of Gambelia wislizenii. Taxonomy (NCBI): domain Eukaryota; kingdom Metazoa; phylum Chordata; class Lepidosauria; order Squamata; family Crotaphytidae; genus Gambelia; species Gambelia wislizenii. Next base: position 347,356,497 of record JAUMIR010000001.1, read on the forward strand.
CTTTCCATCCACGAATGGTGCCTGCACAGGTCGGTTGCCCTGGACCTTTTCCGGACCTGGGGGTTTCCTCAGGTGGATCTCTTCGCGTCTCCAGAGAACGCCCAGTGCTGTCAGTTCTGCTCGAGACACCGAGCTCCGGGCTCGAGAGGGGACGCATTCCTGTTCCATTGGTCGGGACCGCTACTGTACCTCTTTCCTCCGTTCCCACTACTGACAAGGGTAATCGCCAAGCTTCACCGGGACAGAGCGAACGCAATCCTCATTACTCCATGGTGGCCTTGACAATCATGGTTCGCGACCCTTCTTCGGATGTCGGATCGTCGTTTCATCCGCCTTCCGCCTCGCCCAGACCTACTGACCATCCAAGGCAGCAAGGTCAGACATCCCGACTTGAACACTCTGCACCTGACAGCTTGGAGGTTGACTCCATAGCTCTTCCTTCGAGCTCGATACCTTCGGGCTCGTTGTCGGCACCGAGATGTTCCACACCTCTTCATCCCGATGTCCAGACAGTTATCGACGCTGCGCGCCGACCTTCGACCCGAAAGTCTTACCAGTACGAATGGAAAAGGTATGAAACGTTTCTGGCTTCTCGAGATCCGATCCCGGAGAAGCTCTCCACTTCAACAGTCTTGGAATTTCTTCTTCATTTGTCTTCAGAGGGCCTGTCACTCTCCTCCATCCGATGTTACTTGGCAGCCATCTCGGTCGAGTTCCAAGACAAGGGACTTACCTCTCCTTTTGTGGATAAAACGGTGAAGAAGTTTCTGAAGGGCTTTGCAAATCTTCACCCTCCGGTAATGGAACCGACCCCGGCTTGGAGCCTCGAATTGGTACTCTCCCAACTGGTCCGTCGACCCTTTGAGCCTATGGCTTCCACTGAACTCCGACTGCTCTCCTGGAAGACAGCCTTCTTGGTGGTGATCACGTCGGCGCATCGGGCTGGTGAGATCTGCGTCCTACGATCCGATCTGCCCTACACAATCTTTCATAAACACAAGGTGGTCCTCCGTCCCGACATCTCCTTCCTTCCGAAGGTGGTCTCCAGCTTCCATCTCAACCAGTCCATCGCTCTCCCTGCTCTGATGCAGGACCCGAAGGATGAATTCGAGCGCACCCTTCATCTCATGGATGTCAGACGGGCTCTGGCCTTCTATATCCACCGAACTGCGTCTCATAGAAAGTCATCCAAGTTATTTGTGTCTTACGCTGACTCTAAGCTCGGCGAGCCCATCTCACCGCAAAGACTGTCGAAATGGGTGACTTCGACCATCGCGCTCTGCTATGAACTTGCAAGGAAGCCCTTGCCTTCACGGTTTCGAGGACACTCTACGAGAGCTGTCTCCACCTCGACAGCCTTTCTCTCTGGAGTGCCTCTAGAGGACGTTTGCAGAGCTGCAACTTGGTCATCGCATTTGACCTTCATCTCTCATTATAGACTTGAATCTCGTTCTAGGAAAGAGGCGGCCTTTGGGAAGGCTGTACTGTTATCTTCCATTCAATGAGTGAGTGTTGATCTGTTGCCAAGTCATTATTGTTGTAGTATGCTTTGATCATTTTGTTTAGCAAGGTGCTCTTAATGTTAAGTCTACTTGGGTGGTATATTTGTTTGTATGGTGTGGGACATACCCGCCTCCAAGAGTGAAGCTTGCCAGTCTACACCCAACTGTGTGATTCACAGAGACCACGAAGAAGATGGACAGGTTGCTTACCTGTAACCATAGATCTTCGAGTGGTCTTTTGTGAATTCACACAGACCCGCCCATCCTCCCCTCTGTCCTGTGGCATTACACACACATGTTTAATGTTCCTGGTGCTGCATGTTGCGGTGTCATTCAAGGAACTGAGGGGAATTTGAGCGGGAAGCCCTTTTAAGGGACCGTTAGGGTGGGCGGAGTTACCGCCAAAAATGTATCAAAGCATGTTCTGCCTAGCGTTTCTAGAAGGTTCCGAAGCTCTGCGCAGGCGCAGGAGTAACCCAACTGTGTGAATTCACAGAAGACCACTCGAAGATATATGGTTACAGGTAAGCAACCTGTCCTTTTTCCTGCTATATTATACCTCAAAAATTGTTCTATGACTTCCTACTTGTTTGACATTTGATGATTATCAGACTCACAATAAAAAACATACACAACCATAAATGACTTTGTCTATTTCTAAATTATTTACCCATATGTTAGGACTCTATTCCTTGTTCTGTTGGGGATTTTTACCTATATCAGTTTGCAATCTTGTAGTTCACCCTTTTTTGCCAATATTCCAAAATCGGTTTCCATTCTTTTCTCCATATGCTCTCTTTTTTATTTCGCAGCTTATTTGTCAGCATATCCAGTTCAATCATGTCAATCAACTTATTATTCCATTCGTTGATAGTTGGGCGATCTTTCAGTTTCCACTTTTTGGCTATAATTAGTCTAGCTGCCGTGATCATATAAAGTATTACCCTCCAATAAACATTACTTTTCCCTTCTTCTTCCTCTTCTATGATGTTTAATAAATACAATTTAGGAGTGAAGACCAGATTAATTTGTAGAATTTCCTGTATACTTTCATGAACTTGTCTCCAGAAATCCTTGATTTTTGGGCATCGCCACCACATGTGTATCAAGGATCCCTGATTCCTTTCACATTTCCAGCAGTTACTCAAAACCTTTTGGTTCATCTTATTTAGTCTAACTGGCATATAATACCACTTGAAAACTACTTTAATATAGTTTTCTTTTAGATTCTGGGGTGCAGTGAAGGCATAGGATCTTTTCCTTGCTTTTTCCCACTCCTCTAAAGAGATGGTGCCCCCAATATCCAGTGCCCACTTTATCATATATTCCTTTATTTGATCTTGTTCTGTAAATCTTGTCAGCAGTAATTTGTAGAATTTTGAAATGGCTTTTTTGTTACCTTCTTCTAGCAATAATTTATCCAAATCGTTATGTTCTTTCTCAAACCCAGCTGTTCTCAAATCTTCCAAATACCTATCTTTTAATTGCATATGGGCGAACCAGTTTAGATTGTATTTTTCCTACAATAATTCTTTTTTCTCTACTCTTAATACGTTGTCCTCCCCTTTCCTTCCGATATCAGAGTATCTTAACCAGGAATCCATCTTGGACCACCTTGACATGAAGGCTTCTTGGGGGGAGATCCATAATGGAATTTTAAAATAAAACATCTCCTTAATTTTTTCCCAAGTCTTCATCAAGTCTTTCCTCACACAGTGGTTAGTAAATCCTCTGTTGGCTTTCTCTTTTCCATAAAATAAGTAAGCATGCCAGCCAAATCTGGCATCATGACCTTCCAGGTTTAATAGCTTCTTATTTTCTAATTTTACCCATTCCTTTATCCATAGTAGTGCTGATGCTAAATAGTATATTTTTAAATCTGGAAGATCACAGCCACCTCTAGATTTTGAATCTGTCAGGTAGGACCATTGAAATCTTGCCTTCTTTTCCCCCCATATGAATGTTAAGATGTCTTTTCCCCATATTTTGAAAGCTTTGTCGTTGTTCAAAATAGGTAGATTTTGGAAAAGATACAAAATTTTGGGTAAGATGGTCATTTTTACTGCGGATATCTTTCCAAGCAATGATAGGCCTAACTTGCTCCATCTTTCCAGCTCCTTTTTTATTTCTAACCAAGTGTTTTTGTAATTATTATCAAATAGCTCCACATTACGTTTTGTCAACCATAGACCTAAGTATTTTACTTTGCTGCTAATTTTGCACCCTGACAACTCTACCAGTTCTTCCTCTTCTTGTTTACTCAAGTTTTTGGTTAGTATTGTTGTTTTATCTTTATTAATTCTGAACCCTGAAAATTCTCCAAACTCTTTCATTGAAATTAAGCACTCTTGTATTTGTTCTTTTGGATTATCCATAAAAATAATCATATCATCAGCGAATGCCCTTAGCTTGTATGTGAAGCCTTTTATCTTTGTACCTGGATTTTTTTTGTTTTTTCTTATTTCTCTATTCAAAACTTCCAGTACCAAAATGAACAAAAGCGGTGAGATTGAGCAACCCTGCCTAGTGCCTTTTTGAATTTTAAATGTACCTGTTTTTTTGTTGTTTACAATGATTTGTGCTGATTGTTCTGTATATATTCTTTCTATTCTCCTACAAAATTTATCTCCCAGTCCAGATCTTCTTATCACCTCTATCATAAAGTCCCAATATATGCTATCAAATGCTTTTTCAGCATCAACCAGCATCAACCCCACCTTTTTTTTCATTGTGTACCTCGTAGTATTCTAACATATCCAAAACTGTTCTTACATTGTTGCTTGTTCTTCTACCAGGAATAAAACCATTTTGGTCTTCACTTACAAGCTCTGAAATTATAGATTTCATTCTGTTTGCCAAGATCATTGTGTAGATTTTGTAGTCCAGGTTTAGGAGTGAGATGGGCCGATAGTTTCCGATCTCCTTTCCATCTTTCCCTTCTTTTGGAATCACTACTATATTTGCATTTTTCCATGTATCAGGTATCCCATTCTGCTCTATGTCGTTGAATGTTTTGTAAAGCGGGAATGCCAGTTCATTTTCAAATTTTTTATAAAATATTGCTGTGAATCCGTCTGGTCCAGGGGCCTTGTTCATTTTCAAGTCATATATAGCCTGTGAAATTTCTGCCATTGTAATTGTCACATTCAATTTTTCTGTCTGTTCTTTCTTTAGTTTCTGGAATTCCTGTTTCTCTAGATAATTCAGCATTCTTTGTTGTTCCACTTTGCTTCTCACATCACAATTAAACAGGTTACTGTAATACATTCTAAATGCTTCGCTTATCTCATCTTGCATTGTTAAGCTTTTCTCCCTGTGTTTAATTTCTGTTATCAGTTTTTTTCTATGTCTTTTCTAATCCTATATGCTAGGCATTTGCTTGATTTATTACCATATTAAAATTTGCTTGGCGAGCTTTTTTCATTTGCCTTTCCAGCACCAACATAGTTTCTAAATTTAGCTGAGTTTGAATTAATTTGATCTGCCTAATCAATTTAATTTGAGATGGGTCTTCTATTAGCTTATCTTCTTTTCCTTTCAGTTTTTTGATTGGGAAGTTATATCTGGCGGAATATTGTTTTTTAACCTCTGTTCCTTTTTTGTTAACTGGCCTCTGAAAACCGCTTTTGCAGCATCCCAGACGGTTTTCATCAAACATTGGTTATTATCATTTTCTTTGAAATATAAAGTTATCTCTCTTTTAAAGTTTTCCACAAATAGTTCATTCTTTAGTAGGTGTTCGTTCAACCTCCAACTGGTTTTCTTTCTCTCTGTCTTCAATTCCAACTTAATTGGAAAGTGATCCGATGTGACTTTTGAAAGGATCTCCATTTCCCGAATCAATGGTGTGAGACTCTTTGAAACTAAGAACATGTCAATTCTGGACATGGATTTATATCTTTCAGAATAAAATGTATATCCTTTATTCTTCTTGTATTTCTTGGACCATACATCTTCAAGTGTGTATTCTTCCATTATATTGAAGAAGCTACCTGGCAGTTTCTTCTGTGACCCTGCGTTCTTTCTATTAGATCTATCTGTTCTTGGATCTAATACTCCGTTGAAGTCTCCCATCATAATCACCTTTCCACTTATATGTTTTCCTATCTGCTCGTGTAATTTCCTGAAGAATTTCGTTGTTTTCCATTGGGAGCATATACCCCCACTATTGCAATTTTTGTTTTGGGAAGGGTTACTTCCACAGCTATATATTCACCATTCTGATCTTTAAAAAGTTCTTTAGTAGAGTATTTCTGATTTATATATAGTGCAACACCTCTCTTTTTCTTTTGGGAGTTTGCAGAATAAAAAACCTGCCCAAGTTTTAAGTTTTTTAAGAATCTAATATCCTGTGGTTTTATCTTGGTTTCCTGTATACAGGTTATGCCTGCTTTCTGCCTTTCCAAGAAGTGAAAGACCTGTCTCCTTTTATACTCAGAATTTAGACCTTTCACATTCCACGAATTAATTTTAATGCTCATGGTCTCTTGGGTCTTCTAGAGCCTTCCCCCTTCTCACTTTCTAGTTCTTCTCCTCCTGATTCTTCTTTATCCTCTATATCTCCCGTCAATACCGTTTCTGATCCTTCTTCTTCCTCTTCTGTTTGTTTCCCTTCCTCTTCTTCTTTCTCATATACCTTTTTGTCACTTCTTCTTGAGGATATGTTTACTTCTACTTCCACTTCACCTTTCTCTTTGTGTTCACTGCGATCGTTATATTGTTTTTTCTTGTCAAATCCTTTACAAAAGTCAGTTGCTTTCTGAACAGAGTATATTTTGTATCTCCTTTGTTTAAACATAAACGAAATACCTTCAATTTTATGCCATCTGTAATTCACTCCACTTTTCATTAGAAATTGTGTTATTAATCTGTAATCTTGCCTTTTTTTAATATGGTAGTTGGTACATCCTTAAAAAATTTTATTTCCTCATCTCCTATTTTAAATGGTCCTCTGTAGCTTTGCTGCAGTACTCTTTCTTTTATTTTCGTCTTAGTAAATTGAATTACTATATCCCTCGGCAACTTCTTTTCTTTAGCTGCCACCGAGTTTATCCTAAATAGTTTCTCCATTTCTTCCCCAAGATACTCTTCAGAATAATCAGCAAATTTAGCTAAGGCAGGAATTATCCTTTCGAATAAGTTTTCATTTGTTCTTTCTGGTAGTCCTCTTAACTTCAAGCACTTCTCTCTATAGCGTAACTCCAGATTTAACAGTAGCGTTTCTTCTCTAATTTGCTTTTCTTGTATTTCATCGGTTACCTTTTTTGATTATTGGGTCTTACTTTTCAGTGTTTCTATTTCCTTTTTCATACCTTCCACTTCCTTGTTTATCTTATCCAGTTTCTTACTCAGTATCTCAGTTTCTTTTTTATAATCTTGTTTGATTTCTTTCCTAATATCCTTCAACTCCTTTCTTATTTCTTGTTTAAAAGTCCTTAATTCCATCCTCAGCTCATCCAGTATTAAAGAATGCAATTCCGGTGGTTTTGGTAGTTCAAGTGAGGGTCTTTTTTTTTTTTTTCATTTTCATTTTTATTTTAGTTTTTATTTAAATAATAGCAATATATACACAATCCATTTCTATTGTACATAAAGAAAAAAGAAAAGAGAGTGAAAAAAAATTACATCACTTTATCTTTTTTCCCCTTCTGATCTCTCTTTAACACTTATTTTCCTATTCATTATTCATTATTCAGTAGAAGTGAGGGTCTTCTCATTGTTGTTGTTTGTGATTGAAGTTGAGCTGTTGTTTTCCTTGTACTGTATGCCATTTGTCCACTCCTTTCCTTCTCTGTTATATCACCTTTATTTATTTATCCAGAATTTTTATTGGGCCTTACACGATTTCTTATTTCTTCCTTTGTCCTTCCTTTGCCCTTCCTTCGTATGTTCTTCAGAACTCTTAGTATATATTTTTATTCTCTCACACTTTATTTTAAATTTATCTGATTTTATTTCTGCTTCTATCTCACCAATTTATAAACAAATTACCACAAAAATTGATTAATAACTGGGTACATTAATTGTACATTAATTGCCCTCTCCTCCCAACAAAGAAATCAATAATCAACAACACTGTAGCAATTAATAATTCATTGACAATAGAGAATTCAGAAAAGCAAATCATCAGACTTAAGCTTTTCAAAAGTTATATTAATTATATATATTTATATCTTCCACGATTTAAATTTTTATTTTTAACCCAATATCCCTATTACAATTAAGAGTTCATTACAACTTTTCACAAAAAAATAAAAAAAGTACACTCTTTCAGGATAAATTGATAACCTGTCAAAGAATTCGTTAAATTTGTTAAGCTTTGAGTCAACGTTTATCACAGTTAATGGCAACTGATTGACTTAGGACTTGTACACATTAATTCATCACCTATTATTTCCTATTTCATAACTATTGCTAGTAATTTACAATAGATTGTCCAAATCTCCCCCTTTAATCTCCCCCTTTAATCAATTTGTACCAATTAAGTATGTATACAATACATAAGTATGTTAATTAATAATTAATGTATTTAATATTAATATATTTTATATTGTGTATAATATGTAATATAGTATATTCAATATTTAATGCTCACTGTGTTTGTGTGTGTGTGTGTGTGTATAGTAATTCCCCAATTTATGTTTTTGAAAATAAACTGTTAATTTTCCTGTCAGTCCTTCAGCTTCTCTTCCTTTACCTCTGCTCTCTCTTCTTCTTTTCCTTCTAGTTTCCTTTTTTCTCCCTCCACGTTCTATTCTGCTACTTATGTCCTTACTTGTTATTTTCACCCCTCCTTTTCTTCTTGTCTTTTCACACTGCTGTTTCCTGCAAATCTTTACTCCTTGCTCTTGCTCCTTCGTTTTTTTAAACTTTCCTTCTTCCTTCTTACTCTTTCCTATATTTCTTTACCATTAATTTGTTGTGATTTTAATGTCCTTTAAACTCAGTTTGTAGTGGCTGTTCACTATTTGCTCTTAAAACCTTCAAACTTTCTCCACCCCTCAGCTGTTCCTTGTAAATCAATCTGTTCCGCTCCGTCACTCCAGAAGCACACCCGCAGGAGTTTCTATCACCTCCAAATCCTATAACAAACAAACACTGAAAAAGGAGCCACTATCCGAAAGTTCAAAAGTCCAAAGGAAAAAAGAAAACTTTAGTGCTTGAAATGTCCTCTTTCCAAAACCTCAGTTTGATTTGAAGATAGAAAAGAAAATTAGTCCACAGCTAACATGGCTAAATAGCCTTTCACCTGTTCGCTTTCACTTGTCTCTCCCCACACAGCTTTCCTGCTCTTCTCCCACGCCTTCTTCTACTTGTTCCTTGTAGTTAGTTAATTCCAAATTATATATTGTCAACGCTAGAGCCTCTTAGTCTTCAAAGTAATCTATTTCAGTCTTCCTTCGCCAAATGACAACTCAAAAATAAGGATCCTTAACTCAGATACAAAAAACAAACTCCGCTTCTATAAATTGGAGTGGGAAAACTCCAGTCTCTCAAAGGAGTCTTCTGTGGTAGGGGATTCCCTTCGCTCCAAGCCCCCCCCCCAAGTGAAGAGAAACCTCCATTTAACCTCACTTTAGGGGTTCCTTCTGGAGCCACCATGGGTTGCCCAGTCTTCCCTTCCCTTCCCTGGGGGGAATACCTTCCTAAGGTGTTACTAGAAGGTCTTTCTCTGCCGTAGTTGAATGGACTTGCAGTTGAGAGCGAGAGACCGAGCACATTAATGATTTTAGAGCCACATTGACAGACTTGCAGACTCCTGGAGAGGAAATCCCAAAAGCTATGCAAATAGGAATCTTCTTGGCAAGTTTAAAAAATTCTACAATCCCATAATAAATACCTTGCAACTAAAGAATGATTTAACTCTGCCAGAAGCTTTTATTCAGATAAAAGAATTTCACCACAGACAAAACTTGATGCAAAATTATAAGTTTGAATCCAGAAATTCTAATTTTAAGCAACAGGCTAACTTGGCTGAAAAGAAGCCTCATTTTAAATGGACTGCTTTTCTTCTCTCCTGAGCTAAGTGGAGGACAATTTAACACTTCAAAGGCAAGTCGATCATTCTCACAGCAGGGGAAAGGATCTGCTGGGAAAACTGCCCAGTGTATAAGATAACCCCTGACTTTTGAGGAGATTTTAAAGGGTTTAAAAGTAGTCTTATATGCCGGAACATATGGTAATACATTATGGGGCTAGCGTAGTAGTGGTTTGAGTGTTGGGCTATGATTCTGGAGACCAGGGCGCCGTTTACACAATGAAAATATAGTGAGATAAATCCGTGTTGATCCTTGGTAGCTCACACGTCCTGCGTGAAAGTCTCGAGCTTTTTGGAAGGGGGACGCACCTTTTATCCCTCAACCTGAGGGACTTTCCATCCCATGGTTTGTCCCGTGTTTTTAAAAAAGTCACGGGAGGATGTAGAATATCGGAAATTGAGGTGGGCAGGGGTGGGCACATAATCCTGAGAAGGAGGGGTCAGTCACCCTCCCTGTCCCCAGAGGCTTTTTTTAAAAAAATGGATTATCTCACTGGCAACCTCGGCTGTTCCCTACACCAACGAGGCTTGTGCTTTTCTTAAAGGCTTGTGTCCCTGTGCCAGCAATCTCCATTTAAAGGGACATGTTCTCTTTAAATGGATTCTCTCACTGGCAATCTCGGCTCTTCCCTGCACCAATGAGGCTTGTGCTTTTCTTAAAGGCTTGTGTCCCTGTTCTTTTCCCCTCCCCATCTTCCCTCTAGGCTGAAAGCAAAGCATGCCGTGTGTGTGTGTGTGTGTCTGCCTCAGTAGATTGCCAACCACCCCGCTTCTCAGCTGAAAATAGAACAGGGACACACGCACATGTGTGTGTGTGTCTTCAAGCTGCCTAGGTGGCTTTGCAAGTTCCTTCCTCTGAAATATAGCCTACAGCTTCTGGTATTCAAGAGTGATTCTTGTGGATTCTTTAAGACAAAAGTTTTGTTTTTCAGGAACCTCTGTGGATTTACAGCCAAGGCAAGTCCATCAAGGTTTTTTTAAAACAGGAATTGTACAGAGGGGGTTGCCTTCACCCTCCTTCTCTGTCCAATGCAGACGCTTGAGCAAACATATATGGCAGCCAATAGCATTGCTCATGGTGGGAAACTGCACAGGAAATATGTCACCAAGGTTGTGAAAAAATGAGTAATCACATCCTTGACTGACAGCTAAAAAAAATTCCTGGAACCTTTCCTGTGTAAACAAAAAACAAAACACAGGATACTATGTCTCAGGATCTTGCTTTTGTCACAGAAAAGCTTGTTGTGTAAACAGCTATCCTGGGATATTGCTCATCCAGGGACAAATCATTTAAACAAGGGACAAACTTGGGATCAGGAAATCCCGTTTCTCCCCATGATAAAAACTGTTGTGTAACTGACGCCCAGGGTTCAAATCTCCGCTTACCAAACGCAAACACCCTCTGAATAAATCTTGCCAAGAAAACTCAGTGATAGGTTCTCCATAAGACAGAAATGACTTGAAGGCACAAAACAACAATAAAGTATGTGTCTTTCCTGCATGTTAACCTACTGTATCTCAAACTCTTCAGAACACTGCTTATCTCTTATTATCATTTAGTGCTTTGACCTAGTCGTGTCATAAACTGGAGAGTGATTATTTATGGGCTATGGGCTAGCAATTGAAACAGCAAAATGCCACACTTCTTAAAGATCTCTAAAATTATAACTGAGGGAGTGTATATATATTCCTTCAAATGGGAGACACTGGTTGCTATCCTCGTACAGTGAGCTTGCAAGCCTTCTGAATATATTAGTCAAATGTCATATGAACTGTTCTGAATCCATTACAAATGCCTAAGAGAAAGAAGCCAGGATCAGGAATTAGAATAATCTGATATGGTACATCAGTGCTCTGTTGTGGGGGAAATGGCATTTTTTCGTACTGTGCCAAGGACCAGTAACTTATTTGTACAGTTGGCTATGACTGTTTCTTTTCTGCAAACTCACTAGGCACTGGTAACCAGTCTTGGGCCATGACTTTGAATGGCAGTGTTGAAGGGGTTTGTAAAGTGCAATCTGTAGGCCACATGTTGCTTTTCGGACTCCAAAATTGAGCCCCCTAGAAGGCCTCCAAAGCCTGTGAAACCCCAGATGTTTCTTTTTAAAAAATTAATGCCAATTTTTGTGTGATTTTTTTTCACTCAAAAAACAGCCCAAAACACCCAAATCAGTTGCAAATGTGGCAGCTTACTTCCCCCACTCACCAGATCTTTGAAAGGTTCTGAAAAAAACAAGGTCCCAGCTAAAAATTGGCAGAAATGACAGCTGGAAGTGATGTTGGGTTTTCCAGTTTGCTGAAAAGTGGTGATGAGGCGCATGATGGGAGATGACTCCTACCTCCTCTTCTGTTGCTCCCCCTTACATTACTGTATATAATCTTACATAAAAGTGTACTTTCTACTTAGTTTTAGGAATGATGTGAATAAATATATGAATACCTTGCTTTGCACATTTTATTAATCATTCCAAATGAAAATATTCCATAATCCACCCCCCCAAAAAAAATTTTCTAGAAAAATAAGGCTTCAGGAAAAAGCAGCCCCCCCCAAAAAAAATTCAATTTCCCCATCTCTATCTGAACCTATGCAGAGATACGCTTAAGAACTTTTAATGGAGGGGAGGGCAGAGTGGGCTGCATGTAGTCCTGATGACCATTTTGGAGACTCCTCAAGGGCCTCCAGCTCCAGTACAACTTCAAGCACCTGCAGAAGCAGGGGAAGTTGATTACCTGTCTCCTGCTTCACAGGATCCTTTTCTGGTTCCCTGTCAGGGTTCCTTTTATGTGGCAAAGCATTGCCAGATTCAGCTCAATAGTTTTCTCCTATGAGAGGAGAAGATTCTGATTTCAACTCATCTTTAGCATCTTCAGATGGGGTTTGAGTCCAGTCCCTTCTGAGATTTCTGGGTGAGCATGAGTCCATCTTCTCTGACAGATGTTGTTTGCTTCTTCATGGAGCAGGTGCTGAGAATGACCCAAGCACTGGACATACAAGTGAAACAGCAGGAAGTCAAATGAACCAATAGACCCTGTCTACAGCAGGATTCAGTGTAAAGCCTGTAGAAGAGAAGGTTAAGGGGTGACATGATAGCCATGTTTAAATATTTGAAGGGATGTCATATTGAGGATGGAGCAAACTTGTTTTCTGTGGCTCTATAGACTAGGACACAGAGCAATGGATTCCAACTACAGGAAAAGAGACAATGGACCATTAGCCAAACAGACACTAATCCTTCTTGCATATCTTCACCCAGAAACTAGCCATTCAAATCACAAATTTACATATCCTCTCCAACAGGGGCTCACAGTATATAACGCCCCCCCACTCCTATCCAACCATTCTCTGAAGATGCCAGCCACAGATGCAGGCTAAAAGTTAGAAATAAACTTCTAGAACACGGCCTCACAACCCCCCAAAAAGCCATGGAAAACCTATGGATGCTGGCCGTGAAAGCCTTCAACTTCACAACACCATCTTGCATCTTGATAACACTTTGGTGGCTGAGGCACCTGTGGTTTGCATTTCTTCTCCATCTGTCCTGGGGATCCCACATTTGCCTTCCGGATTGACCGGACCTTCTAACCATCCATGACAGTCAAGTTCAGCACCCAGATCTAACAACCCTCAAGCTAACAGTATATTCTTAGTGGCATTGCCTCTTCAAATTCAGGATATCTTCAAGGCCACACATAGGCCATCTAGACAAAGATCATATGCCTACAAATGGAAGAAGTTTGTTGCCTTCCCATCCAGCCGGCCTGTCTCTCCATCTTGAGCTTGAACTCATCATGTTCTTGACTTCCTCCTCTCTTTTTCTGAGGCCAGACTTTCTCTGTTGTTGCTGTGGTGTTACTTAGCAGCCGTTTTGACTCAATTCCAGCATTAGGGCAGACCTTCGTGCTTCTAGGAGCCTTTGATTAAGAAATTCCTAAAAGGTTATCAGAATCTACACCCTCCAGTCTTGGGACTGACTCCAAAAGGGAGTCTGGATCTCATCTTGTCCCAACTGTCACATCGACTTTTTGAGCCAGTGACTATGACTGACCTGCATTTACTTACCTGGAAGACAGCTTTCCTGGTAGTCACTACCTCTGCTAGTCAGACTGGAGAACTTTGTGCTCTTTGAGCGGATCAGCCCTATCTTTGTTTCCATCAAGAGAAAGTTGTCCTCAGACCTGTCACCTCTTCTGCCTCAAGTTGTCTCTTCATTCGACTTGAATCAGGAAATTATCCTGCCTGCATTCTTGCAGAACCTGAATTTGGAATTGGAGTGCACTCTTACATGCCTTGGACATTCAAAGTGCTCTGGCATTCTATGTTGATAGAATATCTACTTTTTGAAAGACCTAGCAGCTCTTTGTTATTCAGCTTCAAACTTTGACTGCTAGTTTCACCACATTTATTTAAGTGGATGGTTTCAGCCATTCACCTGGCCTATGAACTGGCCAAAAAGGATCCTCTTGCTCTGAACATTTGACCAGAGCAGTGGCCACATCACCTGCCTTCTTCAGTGGCATATCTTTGGACAATGTTGGTTGAGCAGCTGTGTGGTCCCAAACTTGGAATTTTATCTCCCAGTACAGGTTGGATGCTTGATCCCAAGATGATGCTGTCTTTGGAAGGGCAGTGCTGTTTTCCTGTTTGAAATAATGTTTCTGTACCAAAGCCTTGTCGTCTTTGGCGTGACACTGCCGCCTCCTGAGTCAGTAGCTTCCTAGTCTCCCATTTCTGTGAGTCACAGAGACCACAAAGGAGGGACAGGTTGCTTACCTGTAGCTGTAGATATTCAGGTGGTCATCTCTGAACTCACACAACCCTGCCCATACTGCCGTTGTGGTGTCCTGTCTTCCTGGTTCTTGGATGCTGCTGCTGTGGCGTTGTAGGAACTGAGGGTTTAGGCAGGAACTGCAAGAATAGGGTCTGTCATGGATGGGCACAATTACTATCTAAAAGCTTACATAACAGCTCTAGAAGGTTTCGAATGATGCTGTGCACAGGTGCAGATAACCCATTTGTGTGAGTTCACAGATGAGCACTTGAAGAACAACAGTTACAGGTAAGCAATCTGTCCTTTTCCCTTCTGGATCACCAGCATTGAGGCCATGGTATTGAGAATACAGCTGTGCTGGGCAGGGCACGTTTCTAGGATGGAGGATCATCGCCTCCCAAAAATAGTACTCAACGGTGAACTCGCCACGGGTCAGCGTAAGAGGGGAGCTCCAAAAAAGCAATACAAGGACTCCCTGAAACAACATTTCAAGCTCGGCCAAATTGATCACCAACAATGGTCCGCCCTGGCCTCACATTGGGAGGCATGGAGATGCACTATCCACAATGCTGCAGCCTTATTTGAGAAGTCATGCCAAACAAGTCTTGAAGAGAAACGACAACACAGAAAGAATCACAACCCAGAAACATCACCCAAGGAGACCTGCTGTGCTTTCTACAACCAGACTTGTCTATCTCAGATTGGCCTTTTTAGTCATCAGTGTGCTTACAGAAAGTATGTGATGAGCCCTTCCTGAATCTTCATTTGTAAAGAAAAGCCAGAGAGAGAGAGCCCAAGGCAGCAATCTGGCTATAATGTTTTGGACCCATTGGAATTTAAGAACAGTTTCCAAAGGCAGCCCAAAGTAAAGTGCATTATAGTAATTCAAAAGGGATGTAGTTAATGTATGTATCACTGTGGCTGTATTCTAAAGAGGCAGAAGTGGGTATCGTCAGCACATTGTGTTTATAGCCTAGAGCACAGTCCAGCCAAAGTTAAGCCATTTCCATTTACTTTTCTATTATAATCAGTGAATTAAGCAGGAGTGACTCTGATGTGGAACATAGTGAAGCAACCAGCTTAATGTGGCACCATGAGGAGATGGAGGAATGCAGGAATTGGTTCTGAACATTAGAACAAAACTTTTTGAAATGCTACCAGAGAGGGGCAGGGAGAGAATTTCGATATTGCTTCAGGTAGTATATCTGAATTTCCTAGTGAACAGCTCCAAAAAGA
Source organism: Gambelia wislizenii (assembly GCA_030847615.1). NCBI lineage: Eukaryota > Metazoa > Chordata > Lepidosauria > Squamata > Crotaphytidae > Gambelia > Gambelia wislizenii. The sequence goes on from JAUMIR010000001.1 coordinate 347,372,042, forward strand.
TCTCCAGATCAGAATAGGCATTGAAAATTTTGCCATGCTTGTAACCACTTTTATGGGGGCACAGCCATCCCTTTCCAGATTGACAGAATCACTGAAGCACATATTTAAAACTACCAAAACGAAGCTGGCTTCCAGCAGCACTAGCTAAGTGTATTTTTATGATCATTCTTGTTGGTTTAATGTTGATACTTTTCATCAAGCTGCTTTCTCTTGTTCTTATTCTCTTTCTGCAGTTAGGTTTGGAAGAAATGCACCAATTGAGCAAAACAGTTAAATGTCCAGACTGTGATGCTGATATTACTTTTGAAAGAAGCCCTCAACAAATTGCTGACATAATGGAAGAAGCTAGATTGCGCCTCTTAACTGCACAAATAGTTTGTATTTCTTATTGTTATTGTTAGAATATTGTTCTAATTTCAGCATTCTAAGTAATTATATTTGACAGTAGTTCAAGAAAGAAATTATTCTAGCTCTTAAACATATACCTTAAAATTCAGATGTTCTTAATGTGTGCCACAACTATTAATTTCAAGTGTGTCCCCATAATTAAGATAGAGATATCTTTTTCTTGGTATGCCGTTCATTTAATTTTGTTAATTCTAGAAATAGCAATTGCGAATTGGAGATTACGCTTTCTGCTTATACACCAGTGTTTCTGTAGGTTACTCTCCTTCATTAGAGGAGGAGATAATAACACTATTCTGCAAGGAGGTAATAGGGCAGGTGGTAGACAAACTTCAGTGCTTTCATTCAAAGGATAGCAATAGCAATAGCATTTATATTTCTATACCAGGAGCCCTAGTGGCCAGTACTGCAGCCACAACATTGCAAGTTCAATCCCAAGGGCTCCAAGGTTCACTCAGCCTTCCATCCTTTCGTAGGTCAGTAAAATGAGTACCTGGCTTGTGGGTGCAATTAGCTAACACACACTGGAAACCACTTAGTGCCTAGCATGCTATTAAAAAAACGGTGTAGATGTGTAAAGTACTATTGCTTAACAACTTGTAAGCTACTCTGAGAGCCTTTAAAGCTACTCTGAGAGCCTATAAATACCTTAAATAAATAAATAAATACGACTTATCAGTGCAAAGTACTCCCTAAGCAGTTTACAATGTGTTAGTTAATTGCCCCCAACAAGCTGGGTACTATTTTTACCAACTTCAGAAAGAAGTAAGGTTGAGTTAACCTAGAGCCCTGTAGGATCGAACTGACAACACTATGGCTGCAGTACTGGCATTTAACCAGTACTTAAGAGGATGGTAGTTTGTCTGATCCTACATTTCCAGGATGTGAACTGCAGCAAGCCCAATATGTTTCTGTGGTAATACGTGGAAACAAGCTGTCACTTCTCCACTTTGGAGACTGGTTCGCCTCTGTAGCTGGAAAAAATGCATATTACAGTAATAGTTGTTCGTCAAAAACACTTTGAAATAGGTGACAGGGGTTTATTTGTTTTCTTCATTCAAAGTCCTCCTGTTCAGATTGACTGTGGCCTTTCCAGTCTGTATAGAATATATGACTGTAGTTACTTTTCAGATCTGACTGTAAGTGGTTACAGTTTTTCCATATATTGACTGGTGTCTGGTTACACTTAACTACCTAATTAAATTGACTGATAATATTGACCTCATACTTGTCTCCTTAGTACTGTAATTTAGGGCTATCAGTGCCAAAGTCCCACTTAATGTTGATGTATTGCCTTGTCTTCATTGGAAAATTCCTTGATTTTGTACAAAGGGGGTTTTGCTGGTGGTTTTATCATCAGAGTTGAGATTGGTGATATCTGTTAGTGTGATATTCAGGGACTCTTTGGGCTCATAGCAACAACCATGGATCTTTTGTTTGACAGAATTATAGAACTGGAAGGGGCCGTGTGGGCCATCTGGTCCAACCCCTTGCTCAATGCAGGATCTCCAGCTAGAGCATCCCCAGGAGGTAGCTGTCCAGCTTCTTTTTGAAAACATCCAGAGGAGACCTCATCACCTCTCTAGGCAATTGGTTCCATTGCTGAACCACTTTCACTGTCAAGATGTTCCTTCTAATGTTTGATCAAAATCTGCCCTCCTGTAACTTCAAACCATTAGACCTAATTCTACCCTCTGAGGCAGCAGAGAACAAGTCTGCATCCTCCTCTGTGTCGCAGCCCTTGAGGTATTTAAAGAGTGCGATCATGTCACCCCTTTGTCTTTTCTTCACCAAACTGAATATGCCCAGCTCCTTCAACTTCTCTTCAAGCATTTTGTTTTCCATACCTGTTATCATCATTGTTGCCCTTCTCTGAATTCATTCCAGCTTGTCTATATCTTTCTTAAAATGAGGCACCTGGAATTGACTGTAGTACTCGTGAGCAAGAGGTTTTCCTGGACAGAACAGAACGAACAGTCTTGGATGGGGACCGCACAGAGGAAGTGGCTGCAGAGGAGAGGGTCACTTCACAGACACAGGAAGTAGACAGCTGGAGGAATGTCACACACAGAACAAGAAAATCCAGGGATTCTTCGAGCAGCTTGCAGCTACAGAATTGATTCGAAGCCCTTTCCCTTATCAAGGACAATGAGGAAGAACAGCATGGACAGACTTCAGGGGCAGAGCAGGGGACCTTGAGAGGACCACCGCAAGGAACAGCCACTGCTAAGCCTCGGCAGAGGCGTGTGGTGGTGGTGGGAGACTCCTTGCTGCGGGGTACAGAAGCAGTGGTATGTGGCCCTGACAAGATGACTCGGGAGGTGTGTTGTCTCCCTGGGGCAAAGATCTGTGATGTGACCGAGAGGCTGACAAGACTCATCAAGCCTACGGATCATTACCCCTTCCTTTTGGTCCATGTGGGAACCAATGATACTGCAAGGCACAGCTTTCCCAAGATCAGAAGAGATTATGAGGCCCTGGGGAGGAAGCTGAAAGAAATGGACGCACAGGTGGTCATCTTGTCTCTTCTGCCAGTTGAAGGGCATGGTCCAAGAAGGGAGAGGAAAATAGCTGACGTAAACAACTGGCTCCGTAGATGGTGTCGCCAAGAACAAATTGGATTCTTGGATCATGGACTGCGCTTCCATGAGGGGGGACTTCTGGCAAGAGATGGGGTGCATCTTACAAAAGTTGGAAGAAACATTTTTGCCAACAGTCTCAAGAATTTGATCAGGAGGGCTTTAAACTGAGTCAAATGGGGGAGGGAGACAGTATTCTGGAAGGCAAAAGGGCTGGAGAAAATAGTCAAACTGTCACAGAGGGAACAAGGCAAACAGCGCAAGGACCCAACAGTGGGAGGCAAAAAAACTTGCACAGGAAGCAAGTAAAGGGAACACATGGTCTCAGATGTCTCTACACTAATGCACAGAGCATGGGAAATAAGCAAGATGAACTTGAACTCCTCGCACTACAAAACAAATACGATATAATAGGCATTACTGAAACCTGGTGGGACGAGTCTTATGATTGGAATGTAGGAATAGAGGGGTATAACCTTTATAGGAGTAACAGGCCAAACAGGAAAGGAGGAGGAATAGCATTATATGTCAGGGATATTTACACCAGTGAAGTGATCCACGACATCAATACTGGAAGCCAGGTGGAGAGCGTCTGGATAAAAATTAAAGGGGAGGGAAACAACAGGGATGTTATTGTGGGACTCTACTACAGACCCCCAAATCAAACAGAGGAATTGGATGTTGCCTTTCTAGAACAGATGAACACACATGCAGAAAGGAGAGATGTAGTAGTGATGGGTGACTTCAACTATCCTGATATTTGCTGGCAATCTAACTCAGCCAAAACTACAAGGTCTAGCAAATTCCTTACATGCCTGGAAGACAGTTTCATGGTCCAAAAGGTGGAAGAGGCAACAAGGGGGTCAGCTATTTTAGATCTGATCCTAACCAACAGAGATGATGGTTAATGGGGTGCAAGTGGTGGGATCCTTAGGTGAGAGTGATCATGTTCTCCTGGAGTTTGTTATACAATGGAAAGGAAAAGGCAGGCATAGTCAGACACGCATTCTTGACTTTAGGAGAGCTGATTTCAATAAACTCAGGGAAATACTGGGGGTGATCCCATGGTCAGGAATACTAAAAGAGAAGAGACCTCAAGACAGATGGGACCTTCTCAAAAAGATACTGAAGGCACAATTTCAAACAGTACCATTGAGGAAGAAAAATGGGAGGTGTCTCAAGAAACCAGGATGGATGACTAAAGAACTTTCAATGGAGCTAAGTTTTAAACGGAACATGTATAGGAAATGGAAAGGGGGGGAAATCACCAAAGAAGAATTCAAACAGATAGCGAACACGTGTAGGAGTAAAGTCAGAAAAGCTAAAGCGCAGAATGAGCTCAGGCTTGCTAGGGAGGTTAAGAACAATAAAAAGGGTTTTTTTGGGTATGTCCGCAGCAAAAGGAGGAAGAAGGAAATGATAGGGCCGCTACGTGGAGAAGATGGCAAAATGCTAACAGGGGACAGAGAAAAGGCAGAATTACTCAACACCTTCTTTGCCTTGGTGTTTTCAGAAAAGGAAAAGGAGGACCAACCTGAGGATAATGGAACAGAGGACACAATAGGGGAAATCCAGCTCAAAATAAGTAAAGAGGTAGTACAGGAATACTTTCTTAATCTAAATGAATTTAAATCTCCAGGACCAGATGAACTACATCCAAGAGTATTAAAAGAGCTGGCAAATATAATCTCAGAGCCATTGGCAATAATCTTTGAGAACTCCTGGAGAACAGGAGAAGTCCCAGCAGACTGGAGGAGGGCAAACGTAGTTCCCATCTTCAAAAAGGGGGAAAAAGAGGATCCCAACAATTATCGTCCAGTTAGTCTGACATCAATACCAGGGAAGATTCTAGAGCAGATCATTAAACAGAGAGTCTGTGAACATTTAGAAGGCAATGCCATAATCACAAAAAGTCAACATGGGTTTCAGAGAAACAAGTCATGCCAGACTAATCTGATCTCTTTTTTTGATAAAGTTACCAGCTTGGTAGATGAAGGGAATGCTGTGGACATCGCATACCTTGATTTCAGTAAGGCCTTTGACAAGGTTCCCCATGACATTCTTGCAAACAAGCTTGTAAAATGTGGGCTAGACAAGTTAACTGTTCAATGGATTTGTAATTGGTTGACCGGCCGAACCCAAAGGGTGCTCAGCAGTGGCTCCTATTCGTGTTGGAAAGATGTGACCAGTGGGGTGCCACAGGGTTCTGTCCTGGGCCCAGTGCTATTCAACATCTTTATCAATGACTTGGATGAGGGGATTAGGGGCATACTTATTAAATTTGCAGATGACACCAAATTGGGAGGAGTAGCTAATACCCTAGAGGACAGGATCAAAATTCAGAATGACCTGGATAGAATGGAGAGCTGGGCCAAAGCTAACAAAATGAAATTCAATACGGAGAAATGTAAAGTACTGCATTTAGGGCGGAAAAATGAAATGCATAAATATAGGATGGGAGAGACCTGGCTGAATGAGACCATGTGCGAAAGGGATCTAGGAGTCCTAGTAGACCACAAGTTGAACATGAGCCAACAGTGTGATGCGGGAGCTAAAAAGGCCAATGCGATTTTGGGCTGTATCAATAGAAGTATAGTGTCTAGATCAAGGGAAGTAATAGTGCCGCTCTATTCTGCCTTGGTCAGACCTCACTTAGAATACTGTGTCCAGTTCTGGGCACCACAATTCAGAAAGGATATTGACAAATTGAAGCGTGTCCAGAGAAGGGCAACTAAAATGGTGAAAGGTCTGGAAACGATGCCTTATGAGGAGAGACTTAGGGAGCTGAGTATGTTTAGCCTGGAAAAAAGACGGTTAAGAGGCGATATGATAGCCCTGTTTAAGTATTTGAAGGGATGTCACGCTGAGGATGGAGCAAGCTTGTTTTCTGCTGCTCCAGAGACTGGAACACGGAGCAATGGGTGCAAGCTCCAGGAACAGAGATTCCACCTCAACATGAGGAGGAACTTTTTGACAGTAAGAGCTGTTCGGCAGTGGAACACACTCCCTCGGAGCGTGGTGGGGTCTCCTTCCTTGGAGGTCTTTAAACAGAGGCTGGATGGCCATCTGTCGGGGATGCTTTGATCAAGATTTCCTGCGTGGCAGGGGGGTTGGACTGGATGGCCCTCGTGGTCTCTTCCAACTCTGCAATTCTATGATTCTATGATTCTATGATTCTATGAAGCCTGACCAGTGCAGATTATAGTGAGACTGTTACTTTCCTTGACTTGGAAACTATGGTTCTATTAAGGCAGGCTAAGATAGCATTTGCCTTCTTTGGTGCAGCATCACATTGCTGGCTCATGTTCAATTTATGATCAATAATAATCTCAAGGTCCTTTTCACTTTTAGTAATGCTGAGCCCCTCTCCATTGATGCCCCCTTGTCGTGGGAGAGAGGCTTGCGTACCCTAATGATGTTTTGAGCTATGCTGGCAGTGGCATAATAGCCACTGGTAGGGTCTCCCATGCCAGACAGGTCAAAACCGAAGGGTCTGACAAAGAGCGTCAAAGGGCAGGATGGGCTCTCTAGCCTTGTGGCAGCCGTCCTAGGAGAAGGAAAACTCTAATCCCAAACCTGGGCAGATGGTGCTCGTCCAACCCTGTAAGGTCAACCATCTAAGAGAAGGAAACTCTAATCAAACCTACGGCCCGAGGACCTCACTGCCACGTCCATGCTTGCAAGGCCACGGCAGATGAATCTCTGGTTTAAAGGGTGAGGCCAGTTCTGTGCACGCTGCGCTCCACCAGAAAAATCCATTGCACAGGCTCGAAGGACAAATCCATTTCCAAAAAAGCCCTGTAGCGACTGGCGAGGGACGAAACCGGCAGGTGTAAAGATGCACTGGAAGCCGCAGCCCCAACCCTGCATGCAGGCGGTTCAGGACATTGGTCGCTCAAGCCTGACCCGGGAGATGACAGTCTTGTTTGGCAGCATCCTGAACGACCAAGCAGCCTTTTTTAAGGAGAGCACTGCTTGCTCCATATGGAGAGGGGCCTAGAAAAGGTGGCCTAACGAAAGCTCATCCCCAACTACCTGGTTGGCTAGCCGCGGCCAACGGGAATCTTCTGATGCGGTCAAACCAAGGCAAAGAAACAAAGGCACACACCGGCCTCCAAAGGTGTAAATAAACTGACACTTGCATGCTGGAACATCAGAACCATGCAAGACTCTGAAGATAGTGGACGGCCTGAGCGTCGTTCTGCCCTAATAGCCCTTGAACTATCACGGCTTAATATTGACATCGCTGCTCTTAGTGAAGTTCGCTTCCATGAGGAAGGCAGCCTTAAAGAACATGGCGCCGGCTACACACTTTACTGGTCTGGCAAACCCAAAACCGAAAAACATCTTTCAGGAGTAGGCTTTATGATTAAAAACTCCATTGCCTCCAAACTCGAAACCTTGCCAACAGGACACTCTGATCGCATTATTTCCTTACGCCTCCCACATGTTGTTCTCTTTAGTATATATGCCCCAACTATGCAAGCCGACCCTGTAGAGAAAGACAAATTCTACACAGACCGACGCCAACTCATACCAAAAGTCCCTGTAGAAGATAAAATTATTATCCTTGGTGACTTCAATGCCAGAGTAGGAAAGAACTCTGAAGCCTGGAAAGGTGTCTTAGGCAAGCATGGTGTTGGAAATTGCAATGATAACGGACGCCTCCTGCTAGAGTTCTGTGCAGAACAACAGCTGACTATTACAAACACAATCTTTCAGCAGAAAGATAGCTTGAAGACAACCTGGATGCATCCCCGATCCAAACATTGGCACCTCATTGACTACGTTCTAGTCCGTCAGAGAGACATTTGTGATGTCCGTCATACACGATTGATGCCCAGTGCAGAATGCCAAACAGATCATCGCCTCGTCAGATGTAAACTAAATCTTCATCTTAAGTCCAAACCTAAGAGGGGTGGCATCTTAAAGAAGAGACTCCAAGTCAACAATCTTCAACAAGCTACCATGAGAGACAACTTCCAGGCAAATCTACAAACGAAACTTGAAGACCATCCTACAGATCCTTCTCCTACAGTGCTTTGGCAACATATCAAAAACAGTATCCTCCAGTCTGCAGAAGAATCCCTCGGGTTCTCCCACAAGAAAAATCAAGACTGGTTTGATGAAAACAACCAAGAGATCCAGGAGCTCTTGGCAAAGAAGAGAGCTGCTCACCAGGCATACCTCGCCCAGCCAACCTGTCATGTAAGAAAAGCAGCTTTCCGCCTCACATGTAGCAAACTACAACAAAAACTCCGAGACATGCAGAACAAGTAGTGGATCAATATAGCAGAAAAGACACAACGCTGTGCAGATCTGGGTGATCATAGAGGATTTTATGAAGCTCTTAAAGCAGTGTTTGGACCTACTTATCAGGTCCAAAGCTCCTTATACAGTACAGATGGTCAAACATTAATTACTGATAAAGCCTCCATCCTAAATCGTTGGGCTGAACATTTTCAAAGTCTCTTTAGCACCAACCGAGTAGTCCAAGGCTCAGCTATCCAACATATGATACAAAAACCAATGAAAAATGAATTGGACATAGCTCCCACTTTGGAAGAGACCCTTAAGGCCATACAGCAGATGAAAAACGGCAAGGCAGCTGGGATTGATGGAATCCCACCTGAAGTTTGGAAACACGGAGGTCGTGCACTCCACGAAAAATTCCACGAATTCCTTGTGAATTGCTGGGAAAAAGGGGAACTGCCATCAGACCTCCGAGATGCAGTCATCATCACCCTGTATAAGAAAAAAGGAGCAAAATCCGATTGCTCAAACTATCGAGGCATAACACTGCTCTCTATTGCTGGAAAAATCCTTGCAAGGATACTCCTGAACAGGTTAGTTCCTGCTATTGCAGAAGAACTTCTCCCTGAAAGCCAATGTGGCTTCAGAGCCAATAGGAGTACTACAGACATGGTATTTGCCCTTAGGCAACTGCAAGAAAAATGTAGGGAGCAGAACAAGGGTCTCTATGTAACATTTGTCGACCTCACCAAAGCCTTTGACACTGTAAGTAGAAAAGGTCTGTGGCAGATCCTGGAAAGACTAGGATGTCCCCCCAAATTCCTTAAAATGATTATCTTGCTACACGAGGGACAGCGTGGTCAAGTCAGATATGGCGATGCTCTTTCAGAGCCCTTTCTAATAACTAATGGAGTGAAGCAAGGTTGTGTTCTTGCACCAACTTTATTTACAATCTTCTTTAGCACGATGCTCCAAAGGGCTATGGCAGAGCTTGAAGAAGACGACGGCATCTATATACGCTACCGTACTGATGGTAGCTTGTTTAACTTAAGCCGTCTGAGGGCTCACACTAAGACTCTAAACTATCTAGTCCGTGAGCTGCTCTTTGCCGATGCTGCTGCCCTTGTTGCCCACACAGAAGCAGCTCTGCAGCGCCTAACATCCTGCTTTGCAACAGCTGCAGAGCTGTTTGGGCTAGAAGTCAACCTGAAGAAAACAGAAGTTCTTTACCAGCCTGCACCACAGGACGAACACCACCATCCCCACATTGCCGTCGGCAAATCTGTGCTCAAGTCCGTTCAGCAGTTCACCTACCTGGGAAGCATCATCTCCTCAGATGCCAAGATTGACAAAGAGATCGATCACAGATTAGCAAAGGCATATAGTGCATTCGGAAGACTTCACAAAAGAGTCTGGAGCAATAAACACCTGAGGCAAAGCACAAAAATCAGTGTGTATAGAGCCATCGTACTGTCTATCCTCCTTTATGGATCTGAAACATGGGTCACCTATCGCCACCACCTACGACTCCTCGAGCGCTTTCATCAGCGCTGTCTACGCACAATCCTAAATATACACTGGACTGACTATGTGACGAATGTTGCTGTCCTTGAGCAAGCAGGGATCACCAGCATTGAGGCCATGATATTGAGAACACAGCTGCGCTGGGCAGGGCACGTTTCTAGGATGGAGGACCATCGCCTCCCAAAAATACTACTCTACGGTGAACTCGCCACGGGTCAGCGTAAGAGGGGCGCTCCAAAAAAGCGATACAAAGACTCCCTGAAACAACATCTCAGGCTTGGCCAAATTGATCACCAACAGTGGTCCACCCTGGCCTCACATCGGGAGGCATGGAGACGCACTATCCACAATGCTGCAGCCTTATTTGAGAACTCACGACGAACAAGTCTTGAAGAGAAACGACAACGCAGAAAGAATCACAACCCAAAAACATCACCCAAGGAGACCTTCTGCTGTGCTTTTTGCAACCGGACATGTTTATCTCGGATTGGCCTTTTTAGTCATCAGCGCGCTTGCAGAAAGCGCGGGATGAGTCCTTCCTGAATCTTCGTTTGCGAAGAAAAGCCAGAGAGAGAGAGAAATGCTGAGCCAAGTATCCCCATCCTATACCTGTGCATTGGGTTCTTTGTGGTCTCTGTAACACACAAATAGGTTATTTGTGCCTGTGTGTGGAACATAATTGGGAACCTTCTAGAGCTTTCCATAAGCATTTTGGTGGTAAACCCATCCACTCCCTGCATGCCATACCATCATGCTTCCTGCCTAAACCCTCAATTTGTCTTTTCCACTGCTGCACCTGCACCAGCATTGTGAGGAAGCATTAGAGCTTGTTTTCCACTTTACAGTTTGACTCAGCTTTCATTGGAATGGCTTGTTCTTCTGTATTTTGGCTTACTTTCTATTTCTGTCTTGTGGTTTGACTCAGAGTTCCATTTGCTTGTGATTTGGACTACCCTTGTGTTGGTTTGGTCTTCTGTGGCTGTTCCTTTCCTGATGAAAAAGACCCCCTTGGGATCTTTCAAGAAGTGTACTAATTGTGAAGGAAAGATTCCTGAAAAAGATGGGCACTCCAAATGCCTCCTATGTCTAGGTGAAGGCCATAAGGTTGGTTTCTGCCCATATTGCCAGGTCTTTACACCATAGGCCAGGTGAAACCACGATTTGCGGCTCATGCTTCACTCTATGAACATGCCTTATCGGCTGCTACTTAGGCTGAAGCCACTCAAAATCAACTGCTTTACAGTGCATTGGGGACTGTGGCTTCTCACCAATCCTCCTCTTCGCGCCTGACTTTGGAGCCACTGGCTTCAGGTTCTTCAGTAAGAATTGCCCTCAAATTGTCACTGATGGATAGCTCATCTCTTAAAAAGGGTCTAGGCCATTCCACCTCCAATTCTGCAGCTCAAGATAGAGTATCTTCTACACCAGGTCACTCTTTAGATCTCTAATTTGTATCATCGAGTCCATTTGGTTGGTACAGAATCAGCTCTATCTTGTGGCCCTCAGAAGGCTGCTCACAAGTGCTGCAAGAGGTCTAAAGATATGGAAAGGGGGGTCCCAGAGGTGGAAAAGGAGTCTTTGTAGTATGTGGGGAAATTAATCATTGTAATGTAAAAGCAATCTTGTGTACCTCATTCACATCCTAAGATAAGTCTAGATTTTTCCCCTGCATGCTTCTGTTCTCCCAAATTCCCTTTCTCTTATTTCACTGGGCACTTCCAGCCAACTGGAGTGCTGGGTCATTCAACACATGACCTAATTTAAATTTTATTGCTATGTGTAAGTTCTCTTTTAAGTTAGAGTCTCCATGAGACTGTATCCATCTTAAGCCATATTATCTTTGTTTAGCCATCTTTCCTGAAACCATGCCATGATATTCACCATGCAGCCTCTTACCGCTATAGGTTGGGTGAGTCTTTCTACCCTAAATCCTCTTAGTTAGTTAGGAACTCTTTTTAAAGTTTGTTTTAGTATGTAGATTGAGATTTATATACCTTCAGTAAACTTTTGATTTGCATTTTTAAACTGACTCCTTTGTTTTGTAATGAGTCTAATTTAACTGGGTGATCTCAGAGACCACAGACCACAGACACTTTTAAATGTTAATTGAGCTTTGTCAGTCTGCATTCCTAAGTTGCACTCTGCATGAATTTAAAAGTATATGCATTTTTTAACTCTTTTAAAAGAAGATAATTTTGTTGCTTTTTAAAAGGACTAGATCCTGGAATTTTTTAATACAATTTTATTTTTAGACTCATTACCTCCTACAGTCTTCTCCATAATCGAAGATAGTTTCAAAAACCCTGGACTGTGCTGCCACTCCAGTTCGACAAGATAAGAGCCCATCTCCACTGGTTTTGGTAAGCTCTAGACATTCATCCACCAGATGAGACATAGGATCAATGGCCACAATTCCAGAAGCTTCCCTTTCAATGATGATTGCTGTTGCTTCAGAAGGGGGGATCGTGGAATCACCTCCAAGAAAGTCTGCATAGCCCCCTTCTGTGCAGAGACCAGAAGCCCAATCCATTCCAACTGATCATTCTCAGGGCACATCATCTCATGCTGCCTTGCCTTTACCACCGGTTCTGGGAGCTCTGGAGTTTCAGTCTCACTGTCACCATTGTTCTCCATCCCGATTGTCATCAGATTCCAGCCCTACCTCATTGTCCTCTCATAAGTACCAATCTCATTACCAATGCACGGATCTTCCTGAAGTGTATTATAGATGTGATTTCCCTCCTTATTTCTTTAGATTATTATTATTGTAGGGACCTTCCATATCATCACTATCCCGATCTTCATGTTTCACATCAAAGCTGATGCCATTGAGGTTCGAAATCCAGATGATACAGACATGACACAGATGATTCTCATCATTGGTTTCTATCTCCATTGAGTCTTCCATCCAAGCACTGTTCTCCATAACCATCAGACAAGGATGGGAAGGAATTTGATATCATGGGCAGGAAGATGTATTCTACATCTGCTGGTTCCTTCCACATTGCCAACTACACTGCCTGTATTGGCATGTGTCGTGGACGACCCTAGAGTTTCTCTGCCTGAAGCCCCATGGTTGCCCCTTTGCCAATCCCAAACCTGAGGGATTTTCTCTTTGAAACCACCACCACTCACTGAGTTTAACCCTTTCTTGACCAGCGCAGCGAGAAGCCAGACAGGTTGTGTTAAAAGATCAGTAACGCACTTTCCTCTATCCCAGAGAAATCCATATAGCTGACTGAGAAAGGTGCATGAGATGAGCTTATAGAGAAAAGAAGCAGACTTTATTTTAGTTCCCAAGGCTTAAGGCTACATGGAAGAAAATCACACCTCCAGGATTTCAGCTTAGGTTACAGAAATACATTCAGTCAAAGTATTAAAATTAAATCATAAAAGCTAATCCAACTAGCTATACAGTCCCTAAGCTAAGAATAACAGTAACTTACATTTCTGATGGTCATGCAATCACTTCAGGTCCCAATTGGGATGGCTAGGCCGGGCTCTCGTAGCCAGCCTGGTTTAGTCTCTAGAGATGGAATTCAGAGTCCTTTTGGATGGAAGTCTCCCATTAGACTGGCTGACAACATATAAATACAGTTAAAATACAACTTGTTGGGGGAAGGGCTCACACGACAATGCCTTCCTGTTTCATTGAGGGAGTAAGTTCATACATTTTTCCTCTATTTCCACTCATCACAAGACTACTGACAAAGCTCCAGAAGGACAAAGTGAACTACATCCTAATTACACTGTGGCAGCCCTAGGTCACTACGCTTCTCCACTTTTCTTGGGGCGTTTACCTCAGGCTGCCAAACTGTCCAAGCATTCTGACAATATATGACGGAAGGGTAAGGTATCCAGACAGGACACAAGTTAATAGCCTATTTGTATTTATTTATTTTAATAGGTATTAATACGCCGCTTTTCAGCTACAAAGTCTCCCAGAGCGGCTTACAATTTGTTTAAGTAACAGCAATTTACACATCTACACCACATTAAGTGGTTTCCAATGTGTGCTAGCTAATTGCCCCCACAAGATGGGTACTCATTTTACTGACCTACGAAAGGATGGAAGGCTGAGTGAACCTTTGGGCCCTCTGGGATCAAACTTGTAACTTTGTGGCTTGCAGTACTGGCATTTAACCACTGCGCCACCAGGGCTCCCTAGGGGGTGTTTCCTTAGCTTCCATTCCAGATGTTATCAAGACCATCTTTGCCACAGCACATAGACCTTCCACACGGCACTCCTATTAATAGAAATGGAAGAAATTCCTGGCTTTTTGTCATCTCGAGGGATCTCTCTGGATCAGGCACAAATCAATCATGTGTTGGAGTTCCTTCCTTCCCTGTCTGATAGATATCTCTTCCTTCCTTCCATCAAACGTTATCTGTTGGCGATCTCAGCCAATTTCCAATTCATTGGCAAGTCCTCTTGTTTCCAGGACCCGTTGGTGAAGATGTTTCTGAAGAGTTATAAAAATCTTCAGCCTCCAGTTTAAGGCTCAACACATCAGTGGAACTTGGAGTTTCTATTGTCACAATTCTCCAGAAACCCTTTCAAGCTAGTGGTGTCCTCTGAAGCCCATCTACTTACCTGGAAGACAGCCTTCCCAGTGGCTATCACATTATTCAGATGGTAATGTCTTCATTTTAACAATTGTTATTCTGGTGGTTTTTTTCTGGCCATGTTCTGGAAGCCCGGAAAAAAACCATGGAAAACCTATGACTACCAGCTGTGAAAGCCTTCGACTTCAAATTGTTATTCTACCAAAGCATGACAATTTTATTTTCCTAAATTCCTCTAATGTTCTTTTAACCTCTTGTTTCATTTTAATATAATTTTTATCTTCTGATTGTTTAAGTTCTTAGCTATAATAATTCCTAAATATTTAATTGAGTCTTTAATATTAATTTTTTTTACTTCCCATAAACTCTTGCTGTCTTCCCTACTATAGTTAAACAACATCATTTCTGATTTGGTCCAATTTATTTATAGTCCTGTCATTTCCCCAAATTCTTTTAAATAAGCTTGTATTCTGTCCATTATCTCTAAGGGATTTTCAATCATTAATACAGTATCATCTGCAAACAAGCTTATTTTATTTTTCCTTTTATTCCCAATCCCAACCAAACTTTCATTCTGGCTAATAATATTTTCCAAACTGTCTATACCTAGATCGAACAAAATTGGAGAAAGAGGGCATCCTTGCATGGTACCTCAGGATTACCAAATGTGTTAAGTCATACCATCATTCACTACTACTCATGCTGTATTTTGTGTATATAATTTATTTATCTATCTTTTAAATCTTTTATGGGCTTCCGGTTCTGCTTGGCTAGGCAAAGGACGTGACAGATGAAGTTCTGTCTCAAGCATCTTACAACTGTGGTAGAAACAAACTTCCAATAGATCTCGAAGCTCCTCATTTGGGAGAAGAGGGGAGAAAAGGAAGGGCTCAGTGGGGCTACAAAGTACAACCACAGAGTTTTGGGAGATGAAAGTCTCAAGAAACATTGGAACAACAGGAGTGAAGAGCATTCCCACCCCGCAGAAGAAGTCCTTTGGACACTAGCCACAACTGTAGTGAGCTTTCTTTAAACTTGCAAAACAAGAAGAACCATGAAGAGAGCTTCGTATATACAAACCAAATGAAGTTTAAAAACTTTTTTACTTCGACAGTCTTGGAACTCCGCGTTCTGTTAGCGCAAGGGAAACTGCAGCTGAGTTAACACTGCAATGGTCTGAATGGGCTGTCTGTAGTATTGAGCTCGCTAGCTCAGAGACGAAACCTGGAAGGGGTGATGAAACAAACACAGACTTAAACATTGTTTCCCCCTTTGAAGAAACATTCACCTAGCCTATAGATTGATACACTGTTGCTATTCACTTTACAATATTGTTACAGCTGAAAGACTGGAGAGAATATTTTACTTAGTTTCATTTCACTCCAAGATAGTAGACTCTGGTTTTGTTTTAGTGTTTGCTTCTCATACTGAACTTAAATTTAAAGATGAGTAGTTTGAGAACAATATGGACTTTCCAAATGCTAAGGAAAGCTGAAATTCTATAGCATTTTCATAGTGAATTAACTAGCTTCGTAACTTCCTTATTTTCTAACTGTCTGCCCGTTTAAAACATACAAGACTGAACTTACGCTGGATTAAGCAGTTTTATTTTACATTATTTTGAAAACTAGTACAGTTCAAAGGAAGTTGAAAAAACTATATCAGATATACTTGGATATCTGATAGTTCAGATATCTGAGGGGAAAGCTTGGAATTAGAAGGAATTTTTCTTTGGATGCGAGAAGGAGAAAAAAAAGGAGGTGCAGCCAAGGAACAACAACTACAAAGCTGATCTGTTACCCTAGGGCAGCGATGGGCAACCTTTTGAGCTTGGTGTGTCAAACTTTGCCAAAAAAAACTGAGCATATCTCGGGTGGTGTGTCACTTTGAGGAAAAAACATTATTTCATAATATTTATAGTTTAAATAACATAAATGTATAATTGTTATCTATAATTGTATTTAATAAGCCAAAAACTAATTATTTAACTTACCTGCTTAGTGACTTCTTTGTTCATCTGTCAGTTGGTTTCTTTTGTTGGTCTTGATATTATTTAGCTTGTGTGGGGTGCCATGAACTAAGATAAGTGAGGGGGAGGGGGAATTCTTTAACTAACCTTCCGATTAGTGACTTTTTTGTTGCTGAATTTTATTGGCTAAATCTTCAATTGAGGGTTGGTATTTTGTACACTTCAGGCCCAAGCAAGCGCTACTAACGTCATCTGTCAATCTGTTTCTTTTGTTGGTTTTGATATTATTTAACACTGAGAATAAGGTCTCAGAAAAGTATGTAGAGGGAAAAATTGTGAGTAAAGCCATTGCTATATTTTTCAGGGTGCTAAAAGTGTCTGGTAGTCGGTTCCAGGCACTCCAAATTTCCTGTTCGTAGTGGCACTCCGCTTGATTCTCCAAGCGGTATCCCCCGCTGTGTTCCGCTGCTCCCTGCTCTGCTGGCGGAAGTGAGGGCAAAGATCGCAGCTTAACCAGAAGTCGCAGAACTAGATGCTCTGTGCCAGACTTCTGTTGTTTTGTCCTAACCTCCGGCACAGAGTGTCTAATAGGGGAGGATGAAACATTTGTGACTAGAGTCTTAGGACATTTTCAGACACAAAAAAGTTGTCCTGAGGGCTCAGGAGAGGTGCACGCCTGTTTCGCGGCAGGGGGCCAGTTTCTGACGATGCCGTCCCTCTCACGTTACCCTCCGTGTTCCTTCCGTGTCGCATGGAAGGAAAAGGCGCCACTTTTTACTCACAGAAGTTCTTCGTGACTAAAAAGTGGCACCTTTTCCTTCAATGTGACACGGAAGGAACATGGAGGGTAACACGAGAGGGACGGCATCATCAGAAACTGGTCCCCTACCGCAGAACAGCTGCGTACCTCTCCCGATCCCTCAGGATGTCTTTTTTGTGTCTGAAAATGTAGTTAGAGTTAGACTCTAACTCCAAGACTCTAGTCGCAAATGTTTCAGCCTCAGGAGCAGCAAATGTTTCATCCTTGGCTACTGCACTTGGCCATGCAGGAGCTGAGGATGAAACATCCTTTTCAGTCATAAGTTTGCCATCACTGCCCTAGGGAATGGAGAAAACTCAAGCTAGAGCTTCAGGATCTGAAAGGAAAAATAAAAAGGGGGAGATGAGAAAAGAAGAAAGAAAACCAGGAAAAGCTAGCAGGAAACTGGCAGTGTCTTGACATTCACACTACACTAAAAAGGGGTGTGAGACTCATATTTAAATACCTGGTGTGTTCCTACTGGAATTTTCCTAAGGGATGACTCAGTTATTTTGCTAAAGAATACCAGGGGAAGATAGGTGATGAATTAATTAGAGGATTATATTTTCGGCTTTTTCTTCTTCACCTCAATATCTAAGGAAAAAATTGTTTTCAGTATTCTAGAGCCAGGGAGAGAAAAGAAGGTGTAGTATCTTGCACTTAAAGAAGTATTACCCCAATTAATGTTATGTAATGTAAGATATCTATACTGGCATAGTTAGTATCTGACTTGACTAACAAATTAGAAGTAATATATAATTCATTTATTAAAACACTGATTTTGTTTTATAATTACTAATAATTGAGATGAGTACATTTAAATAATAGGCAAATGTAAATAACCAAAGCTTATATGGGTATATAAAGGTGTATAGGCTGTATTGCAAGACTGGGAAATATATATTGAGATAAGCATAATTGGATGTTTGACTGTTCTAAACACTGTTTGTTATAACAAATTTAAGGATTTAATCTGCTGATTTGCAGATGTAAACAGGGTGATATCAGTTAGATGATCTGAAATTACAGAATTAGGTGTAAACTAGATAGAACTATTTACAATCCTATCATAAAAGATTGTGATATAGCGGACATGATTTAACACATTTCATTATATAACCTTGTTTGTAGAATCTTGCTATTACGTGGTTTGATATATTGTGCACCGACAATACAATTTATAGCATTAATATTACAGCTTCTAGACTTGTGGAGTTTAAACAACAAAAACATACTACATAAAATTCATATGAGACTACAGTTAATACAGGTATTAGATCAGGTACGCATCACATATAATAATTAGTAAAATACTAATTCAAATTTAAAGAAGGACTGAAGAAATTGAGTGATACAGATTTGAGTAAAATTCACAGCTCAAGGAAAGAGTAAAAATAAAAAGGTTAAGAGACGAGAATCTGAAGGTTGAGCTGACACAATTGGGAAACATGGCTTTGGGTAAAAAGGTAATGACACAAGCACAAATACAAGTCATTACAACTAGGAGACGATCAGTAGAAACTATTAAGGTATCTGAGATGCACACATTGATATTGAATGAATTGAAAGCAGAATTGAAGAACTTCAAACAAAAGATAAGAATAGAATTAAAAGACCTAAGGAAAGAAATAAGAATGAACTATAAGAGGGAATCTGAATTATTTGGGGAAAAGATTGACAAAATTAACAAAGATCTGGAGGAGATGAAGACGGAAATTAATCAACTTAAGGAAATTTTGAAAGAAGCAGAAAAAAATCACAAAGATTAACAGAAATACAAGAAAAAGAAGACTTACAAATCCTAAACCAAGAACTGAGGTATAGGGAGAAATGTCTCAAACTAAGAGGTATTTCTGAAAAAATAAAGACCTAGAGGAGAGAGTAATTGCACTATTGGCGAAGTTTATTGGATATTCAGAAGACCATCTAGACAGGGAAGTGGATAAGCTATTTAGAATAACCTCCCAGGTAGCAAGAGATAAAAAAATTACCAAGAGATATAGTTATATCTTTGACTAGAGCTAGGACAAGATAAACGGTTTTACAACAGAGTTACAAAGAAACCTTGAAAATAGTTGGAGATGAGATTAGGATTTTTAATGATATTCCCTCTTCCATACTTAAAAAGAGACAGGAATACAAATTTATTACACAATTGTTGACAAAGAATGACATAAATTATAAATGGGAATGAATAGAAAGCATAAAATTCACTTACTGCCAAAGAAGATATAGAATAAACACAGTCCAGAAAGCAAAAGACTTTTGTAAAAGATTTGATAAGGAAAAAGAGACATAAAGGCAAATAACATCTGAGGATCGCCTAGAAAATGAAAAGGAAAGAAAGAAGAAAAAATGTAGAAGAGTCTCAGATAGCAAAGAGATAAAAGAGGAACCCCGATTTGAAGAATAGGATAAAGATGACTCAGAAACGGAGGAAGCCACAGGATTAAGAGAGACAGATTTTAAAAAACTGGAAGAGGAAGAAGCTGAGGAAGAAGAAAACATAGAGGAAAATGACTATTAAGATTACCTTGTGGAATGTGAAAGGTCTCAACACGGAATATAAACAACGACAGGTTTCCCATTACTTAGAAAAACTGAAGTAAAACGTTACATACAAGAAATAAGAATCAAAGAAGAAGACATTAAGTATTTAAAGAACCCAAGACTATGGCAAGTTTTTTTTACTTGACAGCAGCAATAAGATGAAGAGAGGAGTAGCTTTGTATATAAACAGGAGTTATGTGGCGACAGAATTGTTCAAAGATGAAGAAGGACAATATATTTGTGTGGAAATATCTTACCAAAATCAGAAACTAATAGTGGGCATTTATGCACCAAATAACAATCAAGAAAAAAATTACAGAAATCTAGATAAGAACTTGAAGGAGTACAACACGAAGAATGTAATTATTCTTTGTGATTATAATGGAGTAGTTAATCCCTCGATCAACAAAGAGGAAGTCAATGCACCAAGGAAAGCTACCAAAAAGCTTCTTTGAAATGCAAGATAAATTAAATCTCACCAATGTATGGTCCAGCAAATTCGAATCTCCCTGCAACATCTCAGGCTCGGCCAAATTGATCACCAACAATGGTCTGCCCTGGACTCACATCGGGAGGCATGGAGATGCACTATCCACAATGCTGCAGCCTTATTTGAGAACTCACGCCGAACAAGTCTTGAAGAGAAATGACAACGCAGAAAGAATCACAACCCGGAAACATCACCCAAGGAGACCTTCTGCTGTGCCAACGGCAATGTGGGGATTGTGGTGTTTGTCCTGTGGTGCAGGCTGGTGGAGAACTTCCATTTTCTTCAGGTTGACTTCCAGCCCAAACAGCTTTGCAGCTGTTGCGAAGCAGGATGTTAGGTGCTGCAGAGCTGCTTCTGTGTGGGCAACAAGGGCAGCATCATCAGCGAAGAGCAGCTCACGGACTAGATAGTTTAGTGTCTTAGTGCGAGCCCTCAGACGGCTTAAGTTAAACAAGCTACCATCAGTACAGTAACTATATATATATATATATATATATATGCATAAATCAGTTTTTCCCCTAGGGAATTCATAATTCAACCAAATATTATAAGTCAGCTTTAAACTATTTGATAATTACTCTTACTTCTCTATATATTTACCTGAGCAGCCATCACCATTTAAGTGTCCAATTCGGTATCCGATCTTTCTAGTTCTACTTCCTATCACAATCAAGGAATATTCTTTACAAATTCTTTATTCTATTTATAAACAGAATACATGTTTATCACTGTATTCTGTACTTTATATTTTGCCTGTTCTCTCCTACGTCCTGTGTCTTCCTTCTATAGTCCTGTGTTTCTTCTCTTCCAGTTTTGCTTTCCACTTTCTGTATACTTTCACTTAGTCCTTTACTCCTTTAGTCTTTAATCTTTAGTCTTTTCTTTATATGCCATCTCTTGTCGTTTCTTTTTCACTTTCTCTCTTTCTCTCTTGTGTTTTCTTTTCTTCGTTACTTTGTCTCTACTCCGCTCATTTCTACTGCGTTTCTGGTCTTTATACATGATATTTGCTTTGTTCCTTTATTTCTTCATTTCTTTCCCACTGAAGCTATTTCTCTGTCTACTATGTTGACAATTTTTAAATGCCAACTTCACCAACTTCATCTAACTCACAGTGTTTCTACCCCACAAGCTTTACTGACAGGTCTTTATCTTTTCTGTCCTTTAGCTTCTCTTTCCTCTTCTCTAAAAACATCTCCTTCTATTTACTTACATTATCTTCTTTCCGCGACCACATCCATTGCGGAGCCTTTAAGGCTTAAGGTCGTACTGGGTTAAGCTCCCTCAGTCGTTGACATAAATTATTTCGTAAGATAAACAGAATTCACACACAGGTGTCTTAGAAGGGTAAAGAAAGAAAATACTTGCTATGTGCAGCTTGAAGTCTTAAAATAAATCTTTAAAAGTGTTGATGTCGCTCTTGCCACGTATTGCGGCTTCCACTCACGTAGGTTTATGGTGTTGACCTTCACAGGATTGTCCACGTTTGAAAAAGCCTACAGTTCAAACCACTAACCCTGGAAAGAAAGGTCTTCTGCCGCCCTCCCAGCTTGACTAGTACAGTAGGCAACGATTGCCCCCAAGATTTTCCACAATGAGGGGGTTTAACCCAAGTTTTGTGACTGCTTCTCCAGATCTCCTAGAGACCCAGCCTGTCTCGATGCCCTAGCCACCGGACGTTTCAATCATTGATGAAAATATTGAAGAGCATTGACCCCAAGTCTTTGAGCATGTTTTACCAACCAATTGGTTTCTGTCTGATGGTGTTTCCATCTATTCCATATTTTGTCAGTTCACTAATCAAAATATCATGGAGGACTTTATCAATTGCTTTGCTGAAATCCAGATAAATGACATCCACAGCATTCCTACCACCAACTAATGAACAAATTAAAAACAATATAAGCTTAGTTTGTCAGGATTTGTTCTTGACAAACCTATGCTGGCTTCTTCTAATCATTGTGTTGTCATCAAGATACTTGCAAACAGACTTCTTTATATTCTGTTCTAATATTTTTCCTGGTATTGAGATCAGGCTTACTAACCTGTAGTTTCCATCCTGCTGGCAATGACAGCTCACTGGCAGGTAGATCTTCCCAGCCTCATTATGGCATGTTCATAGGAGTGGGTATTTATCTTGAGTGGGATACAGAATCTCTTCCATTGAAGAAGGGATGGACATTTCTGCCACCTCTTCTGAAGGAGAGTAGGAGTGCATAAGTAGTCTGTGAGAGATGTCTGTTGTTACAGTTGGACCAGGCACTTCCTTTAAATGTCATAACCTATTCTGTTCCTCACAAGAACAATAATCAGAATACTACAGGACAGCGTCAACTAAATAATGGTCTGATGCAGCTGTTGTTCATGCTACTCTTCCTTCTTTCCCCTTGGGATTGTTGCTATCTTTGGATGTAGCAGATCTGTTGTTTGAGAATTAGGGCAAACTCCTTCATCTCTGCATGTTCAGCCTAAAGATGATGGCCTGGTGTATCTTTCTTACTCCATCCTTCTGGAAGAGAGAAAATGGGGGCTGCAAGTGATCTTTAAATTGTCTAGTCAAGCCTCCAATGTGAGACAGTGATCTTGGGCCCTGAAGTTTACAGTGCAGCATTAGTTGATATATGGGTGGGCTCTATGTTTAATATTTTGCTTTTTCTCAGGAAACTGTGGGTTTTGTGCTTTGTTCTGACGAAATTTAATTAATTAATTAATTACATTTATATGCCACTTTTCTCCCAGAGTGGGACCCAAGGTAGCTCACAAAAGAACATCAATTAAAATATACTAATACAGTTGCCCCTCCACATTCACGAACTTAGCATTCACGGTTTTGCATATTCGCGGTTTTGGGAGGCCCCCCGCCCTCCCCAAAGCAGCAACACGGGGCCTCCGGAGACCCCACGAAGGCCTTGGGGGGAGGGCTGGGGAGGCCTCCAGAGACCCTCCAAAGGCCCTGCAAAGGCCTTGGGGGGAGGGGGGAGGGCCGGGGAGGCCTCCACGGGGCCTCAGGAGGGTCTCCGGAGGCACCGTGAAGGCCTTGGAAGGCAGGGGGAGGCGGGGGAAGCGTCTATGGGGCCTTTGGAGGCCCCGTGGTCGCTTTGGCGGGGGAGGGGGAAGGCAGTCATTCATGGAATTTTCACATTCGCGGGGGTCTGTGGAACCTAACCCCCGCGAATGTGAAGGGACGACTACTAAATATACTAAATATACTATATATACTAATACAATTTTTAAAACAGTTAAGATAATCACAATTAAAACTACTTAAATAATTTAAACCATATAAAAATGTAAAAAATAAACATACACACACCAATAAAAAAGCCTCCATTGGCTCAATTATATATTTATGTATTTAATTTGTAATGGGGACAGAGTGAAGGTGGAACTGCATAAAACTTACTTTTCCTCAGTGCTCAGCCTGGCTCAAATGACTGCAAATGACTGTAAAGTGACTGCAGCCCAGAATAGGTTATGAGATAGTTCAAGAATACTTAGGAGTTCTAAAGGAACTCAAATCTTCTGGGCCAGATGAACTGCATCCAAGTATACAAAAGAAACTTTCAGACAGAATTTCAGAGCCTCTGTCAATAATCTTTGAGAATGTTTGGAGAATAGGAGAGGTCGCAGCAGACTGGAGGAGGGCAAATGTCCTATTTTTAAAAGTTGGGGGCAGATGATCTAAGCAACTACCAACCAGTTAGTTGGAAGATTCCACCTAGACATTTGAAAGAACTTCTTCATGATAAGAAGTGTTTAACCATGGAAGAGACTACCTCAGAAGTGGCAGATTCTCCTTTATTGGAGGTATTTATGTAGAGACTGGATTGCCACCTCTCAGAAGTGCTTTAGCTGTGTATTCCTACATGTCAGGGGCTTAGACTAGGTGCCCCTTTTGGTCCCTTCCAACTCCATGATTCTGTAACCAGATTAGTTAATAGTTGGAACATTTATATATATATAATCTCTTGGATATGTTGCCATTTTCAGTGTGCTGATTGGCTACTTAGTTGTCAGGATCTGCCTTTCCTCGCAGGACTAGGCCCCTGGCAGCAGACTCAGGCCCTGACTTTGGGAGACTTGGCAAGCTATCAGCCACAGCCGGCTACAATCATGAAGCACACCTGAAACAGCCAGATATTTAAGAGCAGCATTTGGCCCTCAATCTTGGCCATCACAACATGGCTTTTTGCTCTGTCTATAGCTGGGCCTTCTGTGCTATCTGTAACTGGACCTTCTGTGCTGTCTGTAGCTGCTCCTTGGGCCTTGGGCCTTTTGCGTTCTGCGCTGTCGATAGTTGGGTCTTGGGCCTTTTGTACTGTCTATAGCTGTGCATTGGACCTTGGGCCTTCTCTGCTGTCTGTAACTGCTCCTGGGCCTTGGGCCTTCTGTGCTGTCTAGCTGTTCCTTGCTCTTGGGCCTTGGGGTGGAAACATGTGGAAAGCTACAAATCCTTTCTAAACATGGTGGGGGAGGGGCCCTCGCATCCTAGTGCATGTGGTGTGTGTGTGTTGGTGTGGGGTGGGGTGTTTGTGTAGTGTGTGTGTGTGTAGTATGGGGTGTTTGTGTTTATGTGATTGCATGGTGGCAGCGGAGGGGCCCTCTCATCCTGGCATGTGTGGTGTGTGTGCATAATGTGGTGTGTGTGTATATGCAGTTGTATGGCGGCGGTGGAGGAGCCCTCTCATCCTGCCGCATGGTGTGTGTGTGTGTGTGTGTAGCATGGTGTGTATGTATACTGTGGTGTTTGTGTGTGTGTATCTGCCATTGCATGGCAGCAGCAAAGGGGCTGTCATGTCCTGGTGTGTGTGTGTAGAGTGGTGTGTGTTTGCGTATGCATGGTTGTATGGTGGAGGTGGAGGGGCTGTGGTATCCTGGCACATGTGGTGCATGGTGTAGCATGGTGCGTGTGTGTAATGTGGTGCATGTGTGTGTAGCATGGTATGTGTGTGTGTACGTGCGGTTCCATTGTGA
This sequence comes from Gambelia wislizenii, assembly GCA_030847615.1. Lineage (NCBI taxonomy): Eukaryota > Metazoa > Chordata > Lepidosauria > Squamata > Crotaphytidae > Gambelia > Gambelia wislizenii. The sequence continues at coordinate 347,397,151 of JAUMIR010000001.1, forward strand.
TGGAGGGGCCCTTGTGTCCTGGCGCATGTGGTATGTGTGTGTCTGTGTATACGTGTGGTTGCATGGCGGTGGTGGAGGGGCTGTTGGCATGAAACTATCCATTATAGTTGATTTGAAAGGTTAGATATTAATGCATCAAGTGATTGTACTCCTGACATGTTTGCTAAGTGGCCAAACAGCAGAGTGGGAACAGAAACATACTGAAGCATTTTATGTATGTAGATAATGGTGTATGTTACGCTGGATATAGCTAGTAAATACTGTAATATAATATAATAGTATAACAAAATTGCAACATAAATAAAATTGCTATGTTAAGGTTGATCACAAATTGAGCACTATGTGAAGAATTTTCATGTCTACTTTGGCAACCCAGTCAAGGGATTCTGCAATGAATAAGCATATGACAGTGGGGGGCAGGGAGACTGGTAGGCAGGTATGTTATGTGGATACATGTTGTCATGCAGTATATTTTACAAACAATTGAACAGTGGTTTAAGAAAAACACAGTAAGGGTTTTATTTTTCCAAATACAGGCCAGTTATCAGAAGCAATACAACAGTGGGATGCTGAACCAAGATGCTGCCCAAACATTAATAGGTGCAGCAGAAAGCTATGTTGATATTGAAGGAAAGTGAGTTTCAGTTTGAACAAATATGCTCTGGTTCTTTTAAAAAAAAATGTATATATTGTTTCTTAAATATTAGGTGTACATGCATCTGTTGAGTTCAAATATTCCAGATTGGCAATATGTACAGTAAGTGCAAGAATATGGTATTCATTCATCGTCTGTGTTTTTCCTGTATAAGCTATGTCTCCAAGCTTTACTTCCAGAGTATTCCTATCCAATTTAGTCATATATTTATGCTGTGCTTTGTGCCGTTCCATTTAGCATATATGTGAGAGTCCTGTTACTTTTCTTAACAACTTCCAGAGGAACATCCATGTTTTTCTAGTGTAGCAAAACCAAAGTAAAATCTTATTGGACCTTAAAAGATTGTTAGCATTCACTTTGTCAGCATGGTATATCTTCCCTTTTTACATTTTATTGATTTTATGCTTTCAGTGATTCAGATCTCTTTAAATCTTATTTTTTCAATCATTCTTTGGTCTGAGGACCTCAAAGGGATTCAGTTCAACAAGGCTGGCTGCATGTTGCATCACCTAGTAAAGTTCTAGTTAGCAAGAAGGTCTGAGGCCAGGCTGAAGCTTTTATGCTTCAGTTCAGAATTCTTCTCTCAGACTCTACCCCCTCCTGCAAAGTGAAAAGTCCACTCATACTGCTATACATCCCACAGAACAAAATAAACAATCTGGTAATGGACAGATTTCTCAAAAACACTTAGTTTTGAGACATCTATTCCCCCCACCCCCGCTGCCCCCTTTAAGCACTGAGGTGGGGGTGGGAGGTTGCAGTCTATTCCAGAAGTGGATTTCCAAGAAAGGCAATTCACCCTGTTTTTGGCCATAAAAAGAGGAGTTGGGGGAGTCTGGAGGGGTCAATAGCTGTTAAAAAAAAAAAAAGAACATGGGATTACATGGCACACTTTGCCCACGCCTACTATGGACAGATACTTTTTGTTTTATATTGAATGAAGTGTAGTTGGTCACAATCAGGAGAGAATCCCCACCTCATAATGGAATGATTTATGAAATGAGATTTATCTGACATGTGAAGATTTTTTTTAATGTAATGCAATATGGCATTCAATTGCTTTTTGGCAAGTTTTATCCTGGGGTTTTGTAAACTACCTTGATCAATTTGGTTGTGAGGGGCAGGATAAAATTAATCAAAAACAGAAGCACATGAGTTCCTTCTGAGTAAAAAACATGCAGAATTACACTCCTAATGTTTTAATAAAGCTGCTGTTATCTGTATTCTTAACTTCACTCTGTAATTCCAAAGTAATACTGGATTCAAATAATTCTGAGAATGTTATATCCACATTTAGGGGGACTGTACAGTATTCTGTTTTCAGTTATATATTACTCTAAATCTTCTAGGTTTATGAATATTCATGAAGTAAAGACATATTGGGAAAGCAAAGGACTGCTGGTGACAATGAAGAAATGGCTGTCTGACTGGGTTTACAATGTGAAAGAGGAAACAACAAAGCCACCAAAGTTAGTATAATATTTAGTAAACTATAATACGGCAAGTTGCTCAGAACTAGGAACACGTTCTGAATCTGAGCACATGAATTTGATGATTAAACTAGATATTAGTATTTGTTTTATGTCTAGGTTGGAGAGAGGTAAGGCCTCACTGCTAGTAATCTTGATTCTAAAACTTTGTGAGATTACTCCACTCATTATGTGGTGCAGCTGTGTATGCAGAACAGAATTAACACAGAGTTCAACAAAGACATATTTTTTGTTAGAGGAGATGGATGTTGAGAGATGATTATTGGAATGAAAGGTCAATTAGAGCCTTTACTCCAGTCCAGCAGAGGTGCCCATTTTAGAATGATGAGTTTGAAAGAACCAAATTGCAGGCAGAGAAGTTTAGAATCCTCAATAGGAGAAACATTTATTAAAAATACATTATTGGATAGAAACAGCCTGATCCTTCCTAAACTAATCTAAAAGAGAAAAAGGATGGGATGTCCTCCCTTAGAGCATGTCCTCCCTTATCAAAGAGCAGACAGGAAGAGGGGAAGCACAAGGCAGAGGGCTCAGTCTGGGCCTATTCTTTTCCCCCCTTTACAACAGAGGGCAGTCACTTAATTAACCCTGACTAAACCAGACAATGTTATCTGCCCATAATGCTTTTGGGGTAGGGGTCTAGCAGAAGAAGCAAAAGCAAGCATGAAAGGAAGATAAAAGGTCCTAATCCCTCTGTAAGACATCTTATCCCTATTGAACAAGAGAGCAGCAAGAACAAGTACAGAAGTTTCTGCCTCTTCCAACAATTTTCCAACTGGCCAGTGCATTCTGTAACTACCAGATGTTTTTAGGCTTAGGATGGCCACAATGGGCTTCCCTCCCCATATGCTTTGTTTCAGGCAGCATTTTCTTCCTTGCCTCCTCTATTCCACTGTCACTTTCTCCTCAATTTTGGCCTCCTTTGAAGGCCACTTCTGAGCATGAGAATTACCAGTGCCTTCCATTAGCACATCCCTACACTTTGTTGCCTGTGAAAGGGGACTCAATCTGAGGAGGCAGAAATGACAATTTATGGGAGATGGTGAGGAGATAGAGTGACAGGTACATTTAGCCATACCATTTATAAACTTATTCAAAGGATGGTCAGTGTTAATGATTAAAAAAAGCACAAGAGAGCTGTCCTGGTTTTCCTCTTTCTAGGTTGCCAGAGTGAAAACTGTAGAGGGCTTCTTTACTTTTAATTGATAAGTAGAAGAGAGCAATAGCAGGTGTTGCTTATTACCTGGTTGTGTGACAAGCTTAAGTTCTCTCTTCTGCACAACCATGAAAGTTATAGGAGCCCTCTCTAACATTTGGCCTGGCAACCCTTAATCCCCCTTTTTTTTAATGCAACAGATAAGTATGCCAGAGGGCTTATGCAATGTTACATAGTACAGGGAGTCCCTGTTTATCTTACAGGTTAGGGACCTGAGGACTGTCAGAAAGCGGAATCGGTTCAAAAGTGGAACCCAGGTTTTTTAGTTTGCAAATGCATTTTGGCCACCAAAACCCATAAATAGCACACTATATATCACTTTTGAATGTGTGCAAAAGCTAAATTAACACACTGTACACATACACAAAAGTGTGTGCAAGTGGTCCCAAGCAAGCCTTGTAGGCAAACAGAACTGACAAAAGAGTGAAACACGTATCAAATTAATGAAACTTATCTGTAATTTGGAAGCGATTAAAGAGTGGGTTGTTGGAAAGTAAGGCATCAGAAAGTGGGGAAGCCTGTAATTAGACTTCCCCAAGGGAGCAAGATGGCTGTTAGCGGTAGAGAATGTAGACAACAACTATTGCAGTCTTTCAGGTTGTACTGGCTTGGCTTCACTGATCTCCTTGGTATTTCAGTTGTTGATGGACTTGAGCCAGTTTGAAGAAATCATGATGATATGTCACTGGCCATTTATTATATGAAAGAAAAGGGAACTAATAATAATGGTCTGGAAGTTCTAAACGACTCTGTTCTAAGTAACATAAATCCCAAATCTTTTTTCTTCCTTCTGCACAGAAACAAGTTTCTGAGATTATGTCACGAAATAGTGTTTATGGAGGAATTTGAATATATAAGTACCATGATAACATATTTGAACAGCATTCCTATTATACTTACCTTTATAAGAAGTTTGAGTATAGGATATACTGCAGAACTACGAATGTGCAACTATTACTTTCTGGGTCTGTACATAATAGAAGCTGTCTTGAAGGTATTGCCTATATAATTAAATGCTTGTATTAATAATAATGTTAATTTCTTTTTATATTCTATATTTGCATACTTTTACAAAATAGTATTTAACTTTTATTTTACTAAGAGTGTTAAATTGTAAATACTAAAAATATGAAATAATACACTGTTCTATCTATATTGGTATCATTTTTTTCTCTTTATATTGATATTGTTTCCTATATTTTGTAAAACAACTACAGTTGTTTAAACCTAGCAGATGATCCAGACCTTATCCAGATCAAGATTGCAGACATGTCTATGAGTGAAGATGTTTATATCAAAGGTCCCTCTCCCAATACATTTTTAATAGTTGTATGTTTCAATAGACACTAAGTTGTGGCTTTTGGATGCCTTGCAGAGATAAATGGGCACATAAAATTTAATTAAGAACACACATTCAGATTAGAAGGTATGAAACATTGGCTTGAATGAAATTTCAGTGAAATTGAATATAAACCATAGAGACAATAGTTCTTATGGTTTTCACAAACCACCAGTCTTTTCCAGAAACCTCCTAATGGAATCTCTCCTTGTACATTGTGGTGAGCAAAGGGAATTCTTCATATTTTCACAGGCCAGGGCTTAATTTCTAAGTAAAGTTCTAGGGCTCAGAAGTTTAAAGTTGCCTGAATCACAGCTAATATATATGACTGAATATCTAGATCTGTGGGTATTTACTAGTGGCAGGGTAGGGGCAAAGATAGGGATGGCTAACCCGCCAAGTATTCTTCAGAGCAGATTTGGGCAAACTCCAGCTATCCAGTGACTACTTTTCTTTGTTCAGACCTGAAAAGCCAACATTTTAAATTGTAGAGTCCACTCTTCGTTCCTTTTCTAGCAAAATCCTATCATCAGTGGAATTCACCCTTTTTAATACCCAGAATTTAAGGTCTGTTGCAGAATGACATTGTTCCAACAAGTGTCCCTATGTGGTTGTTTCATGTATTGCAGAAGCACTCCCCATATGTTTTTAAGGGGCTATTTTTTTACCACCCTAAACCTTTAGATGTTTGCAATGGATGGCATAAAACTACTATTACAGGTAGTGAAATGGCACAAATTTCTAGGTCATATAGTCTACAAATTTCGTTATTTTGGAGATATATTTTCTATAAATGCAGTGCCCACAAGGCATCAGAGTATTATATGATGGTTGGTATTGCTCCTTGAACTCACTTCTCACCATGTCCATCCAGGAAACGGCTGAATTTTGTCTACACTTCATGCACATCTAGAGGAGCTGATCCTTTTCAGTGGGGTTCTTATGTTGGTATTTAGCTCTAGTTCAACCCTACTTTTATTCATTTGGTCTTTTCTCCTTTAGTTAGTTAATTTTTAACTTGGTCATGAAAGAAAACCGAAAGGAAAGGGCCAGAGAAGGCAGCTTGTCATAAAGCTTCAAATCATGATCCTCTCCTTTTCCTGCACTTATATTAGGTCCTCTCCCACACACTTCACAGACAAGGCTTCTTAACATGTCGGTCATCCTTTCCACCCTAACTGGGGAGAACTAGCCCCTCCTTCCCAGTTCTGCCTCAGCTTTGATCAGGACAATGGCTTACTGCACTCTGGCTAGTTTGGCTGTTGGTGGTCATTTTTGTAGAGAAATTGCTTCTTTTTTGTCAAAAGACCTTTATTATACTTTGAGCCTTCGGACCTTAATGGGAATGGTTCATCTCAGTATGATGGAAAGTGAAAGCTCTCCTCTGATGAGGAGTCAGGGGGTGGCTGTGCAAGAGTAGAGGTGTTTTGCAGGGTGGAACAGAAATATGAGAGACCTGGATAGCATGGTTTTGGCCATACAGGTGAGTGTACCAATCGCTCCTGCTTCCCTCTTGGCTCTAATTACTGACAGAAAGACCTTTCCCCCAGATTGTGCCAACGGATTTCCCTTAGTTTGTCAAGCAGTGGGCACAAGTGGGATGGGGGTAGGGGGGAGCCGCAGTGATTCCATAGGTCACTCAAAATGACAGACATGTTGAGTGCCATTAAATAAGGTGCAGGCCCAGTGGAGAGCTCTCTGGTGACCACAAGCCCTCTAATTGGCATAAGTGAGTTAAGGATATTTGGAGATGTTGTTCTTCAGAATCCTTTTACTCTTCTCAGGAGGTGAGAGGGCATGAGAAAGGGAGGATCCTGCAGTAGTTTCTTCCCCTTGCAAAATGAAAACACAAGACATGTCTTTTCTATCACCTCTTTGGTAGATTTGGAGTCTTCTGTGTCTTGGGTTGCTTCAGACAAGAAAGAAGGAGAATTATCCCCAGATGAGGGGCATTTTCCTTCTGACCTCTGCACCTATCCAGAATGGATCTTCCCAGTTGCTATTCAGTCTTTTGCAGCTTCTTATTCTGTTCTTGTAATGGGATCTTTATGCATGCCTGAATATTATTCACTAGTGAAAAATTGCAAGGGTGTGTGTGAGAGACCTAGCTAAAAGATTTCCTATGCATCAGCATTGGTAGGGCATGGCCCATTTCTTTATTCAATGCCAAATTTTCTTGTGTGCATAAGTTTCAAGCTGTGACTCATAATACATCAAAGAACACTCCTGCAATTTTGCTCACTGTATGAAGTGCCTTGTACATTGTTGCAAGGGGCTGGTGTGAATTTAAAAGCTTCCTGTTGGTGTTTACTATCCCACTATTTATAGGTACAATGCTGTGCTAATAAACAAGATAGCATGTCTTCATGTGTGCTGTAAATTAGTATGTGAATGCATTTTCTTATGTGCTGTAATTTTTTAATGTCTTCTGGATATTTAATATATCACTGTAATATTTTTTTTATCAGGCTTTTGCAATGGGGAGGACATACATCTATTACCACTGGAATCAGTTTGATCTTATAATAATAGTAGTAGGAATTATAGATGTCATGATTATTAATCTCTATAAAAATATAACACCATCATACTCAATGATTAATGCAGTTGGGGTATTTCGGTTTGGTCGTCTTCTAAGAGTTTTCCGGCTCTTGAAGGTAAATGAGCATTTCTGTCATTCTTCTATAATGTGGTGTTAAGTTGTTCAAGTTGAAAACTTTTTTAAAAAAGTTTCCAAGCTAGATTAAAAAGTTAATTTCAGGTAAATTGGAATTTTTTCTATTCATTAATATTGCTTTGATTTAAATCTATTTAGTTATATCTTGGCTTTTAAATTGGATAATCTAGTAATACCAAACTTTCATCCACGGTGAAGGAGGAGACACTAAACAGAACTTCAATTACAAATTGCTTTCTCTCCACTGTCTTCCTTACCATAGGCAACATGGAAATAATACCCAGAGGAAGATTTTATTTGGGACCTCCATGAATATAGGCACTGAAATTACACAACCACATTTCAGTTGACATATTACATCCTTACTTTAGAGACAACCCTTTTCTATCTTACTCGCATGGAAGACTCTTGTATTTTATTCCTTTCTTTTATAGTGTGCAGGTAGATTTCTGATTCTGTCTCCACAAGAAGGTCTTCTTCACTAATTTTATATCTATTTCTTAGTTGTGTAAGTATTTAAAATACTGGGACAGAACTCTTCTCTGGAGTGTATTTGGCTTATTCCTTCCTATCTAAACAGCAAACTTACGTAATTCCATATCCCTCTCCAGAGTTCTGTTTGAATCTGAATGTTGAGATCTTGTATCTGCTGTTGGAGAGTAGGCACAGCTTGAGAATTCTTTTAGTGTACTGCTTACCCTTCTGCATAACAGTCTCTTTACCTGAGTAGATGGATATGGAAAGGGATCTTATATTACCTTTGAGAGTAACTGAAAGAAAGAAGCTGGTAGCATTAGCTTTTGTAGACTAAAGTCTACATCATCAGATGCATGGAGTGAAGCACCTAGGAACAGGCACTTGCATACTGACCCAAACTAACATGGCTATGTCTTTGAATTCTGAATAGATGGAAGCAGACTCAGATTTGGTGTCAGGCTTGTTATAGGTGTTACACTTTTCTTGAAATCTCAGGATCGTGGTTTGTGTGTACGTTTGGATTCAGCCCTGAACATGAGAACCTTTGGATACTCTTGAGCAGCTATGGCTAGTGCTTTAACTTTTGCTGTTCCTGGAAATGTCAGAATTGGCTGCAATGACACATCCTTTAGTTATGTCTCATTTGGACTACTATAAAACAATCTAGTGGAAATGCCTTTGAAAATGTGTTGGAAACTTCAGTTGGTCCACAATACTGCTACCAGACCTACTGATTAGGGATGGTTATAGGGAACATGTAAATCATTTGTTAAGCTGCTGTACAGGCTACCAGTCATTGCAGATCATAATTCAAAGTACTGGTTATGATTTATAAATGGCATAGGCTGGGGAGGGAAACAGACTAAACTACAGTCCTGACCAGATGCAGATGTCACTGATGAATGGTTTATCTGCACAGAGTGGAGCTGTTCAACGAATTCTGGAGGTGGTTTCATTATATCTGTAGGATTAGTTTTTTAGGCTATGGATGTTCATTGATGGAGATCTATTTCATAGAATCATAGAGTTGGGAGAGACTAACCTTCTAAACACTGCTAACCTTTAGGTTAGGCTATTACAATCTGATTATGTGGGTCTGGTTTTAATGACTTCCCAGATACTGCACCACCAACAACAACATTTCAGTCTGGTTTCAGGCTTGGTTTTGGGACTGAGTCAGCTTTGGTTGCCTTGGTGGATGACCTATGCAGGGTGCTGGACAGGGGGAGTAGGTTCCTGTTGGTTCTACTGGACTTCTCAGCAGCTTTCAGTACCATTGATCATGGTATCTTTCTGGGCCACCTTGCTGGGGTGGGATATGGGGGTACTGCTTTACAGTGGCTCCATTTCTTTCTGGAGGGGCGAACCCATAAGGTGGTGCTGGGGACTCCTGTTTGACCGCTTGGCAACTGGCCTGTGGAGTTCCTCAGGGGTCAGTTCTGTCCCCCATGCTGTTTAACATATACATGAAACCGCTGGGAGAGGTTATCTGGAGTTTTGGGGTTTAGTGCTATCAGTATGCGGATGACACCCAACTCTATTACTCCTTTCCACCATAAGCCAGCGAAGCTGTTTTGGTCTTAAACCAGTGCCTGGCATCAGTAATGGACATGATGAAGGTGAACAAATTAAACTTAATCCAGACAAGACAGAGGTGCTCCTCATAGGTCAAAAGGCAGATCAGGGAATAGGGATTCAGCTTGTGCTGGATGGGGTTACACTCCCTCTGAAGACACAGATTCACAGCTTGGGGGTGCTCCTAGATTCAACTCTGAGCCTGGAAGCCCAAGTTTCAGCAGTGGCTAGGAGTGCATTTACACAGTTAAAGCTTGTGCACCAGCTGTGCCCGTTCCTTGAGACATCAGATCTGGCCATGGTGACACATACCTTAGTAACATCCCTGTCGGATTACTGTAATATGCTCTATGTGGGGCTGCCTTTGAAGAGTGTTTGGAAACTCCAACTGGTTCAGAGTTGCAGCCAGATTGCTAACAGGCGCTGGCTACAGGGATCATACAACCCCTTTGTTACAGCAGCTCCATTGGCTGCCAGTCTGTTTCCAGGCACAATTCAAAGTGCTGGTTATAATCTTTAAAGCTCTATACAGCTCTGGTCCAGGATATTTGAAGGGTTGTGAACCAGCCTGGGCTCTTCAATCTGCTGGGGAGGCCCTTCTCTCTGTCCCACCACCCTCACACCTTCACATGTACATCTGGTGGGAATGAGGAGCAGGCCTTCTCAGTGGCTGCCCCCAGGCTCTTTGCCCAGAGAAGTCATATTGGCACCCTCCCTGCCATCCTTCCGGAGCCAAGTAAAAAATTCCTGTTTCAGCAGGCCTTTGCTGATCTTTGCTAATGGCAGTGCTGGGGTATATGAGCGCTGTGTACATGTGTGTATATATATGTGTGTGTATTTTTAAGAGTTTTAGCTGTTTTTAAGTTTTTTTTTAGTTTTTAATTGTGTTTTAACTTTTGTGTTTTAGCCATGTCTTTTTGTTGTACGCAACTTTAGGTTCCAAACTGGGGAAAAAAGCGAGATAGAAATAAAATAATAAGAAATAAAATAAAAATAATAAGAACAACAAAAGTAGTACATTTATATTTCTTACCCACCTCTCCCCAAGGCTCGAGGCAGGATAGAACATAAATTAAAATACAATATATGACATAAAATCATTTTAAAACATCAATAGAACACATAGGATTCAAACAAACATTAAATCATTCATAGACTTAAAATACCAATTTAAAATTCATAGATGAAAATCAACTGGATAGGCCTGCCAGAAGGTCTTTAGTGCTGATTCAAATTTCGACAGCATGTTTAGCTTCCAGGAGGCCATTCCACAGTCTGAGGGTTACTAACTAGAGCTGCACATTGGGTAATAATCCTGGTAGTTTTTAAATATCCCCAGTGGCTTTTCACTTTCTGAGCATAGTTCCAAGAACTGGGATTTACTCTTTAGAGCATTTGATTGTTCTTTTGCCCATATAGTTGAAGGAATGTTTCCTTCTACATCATGCTGCCCATATGCTGTGTTGTTCTTTAGAGTCTTTGTTCCAGTGCCCTTACCAACTAAGGTGAAATGTGAGAATTTTGAATCCTGTATTATGCCCTGCTTGGGGAAATTTGTTCCCAGAAATGCTACTCTGGTGTCTTCTATAATATCACATAATATTTTTAAAAAATTATTTCTGCTAAGATTTTGGTATTGTCCTTTACTGTTGTCAATTGTTCTCTTGTCTATGGTTCTGTCACCCATTGTAAACCACCTTGGAAATGTTTAGTTGATGAACAGTACAATTTTTTTTTAAATAGATATTGTATAATAAGCCCATTCCAACAATAGATTGCTGTAAGTGGTTTAGGGGTACTTGTTTAGACCTAGTCTCTTGTCTCTTCTGTCTCCTTTTTCTCATCTCATCGCCATGACAGCTACCTAACCCATCTTTTTCAGCTCACAGACTCACAAGTGACTTGATAAGTTCTTCCAGGTTTCTTTCCGGCATTCCAGTCTTGCAGTGTGTTTGCTTATGAGCTGTTGTTGCTCCTTGTTCAAACAATTCAATCCTGTATGCATAAGCCTTTATCTCACGGCAGTTAGATGATCAGGATTGATGATGGTCTTGGCTTGATGTTTAGAAGAATCTGTAAAAACTAGTATAGTCATTGAGTTTGCTAAATGTGATAGATAGCGCATGCTTTTTTAAAAAAAACTATGAGTTCAAATATGTTGTGTATTTCAGCTTGTGATACCCAAACTGATTTTCTTATTGGATAAACAAATAAACAGACAGCTCACTTTCCGGTATGATATTGCCAAAGGATATGTTCAAGGTGAAGAAGATATTAAATGTTTAATTGAACAGATTTCTGGCCATGAGAAAGTTTACATAGTGAGTAAAATAACCATATTCCTTAAGAGGAGATGTAAATTATTCATGACATCATGCTTCATTTATATTATTTTAAAAGTCAAAAGTATGAGAAACATAACAATGGGATCACAATAATACTGTTGTATGCACTTGCAATGTGGGAGTACAAGTGGAGACTGGCTGGGTCTAGGAGATTCTCAGACCAGATGGTAATAACTGCAGGGTTAAGAAGCAGAACCTCTGGAAACCAGTTCAGTTACTTGCAGGCAACCACATCAGTGATACACTCCACAGCACAATTCCTTTCTGCACCATAGTAGAGATGTGGCTTCAGATAATGTGATGATGCTTAGCAGTAATAAAATGAATATTTTCTAAAATGAAGTCTCTGCAAAGTTAAAGGGAGAATATATCCCGCTGATAGAAACTCAATGCAGATATAATATTGTACTAGCAACAATTTAGGTGACTGAGAGCATACCACAGGTTTACCTCCTCCTCCATCATAAATGCTCTTTAACATTCAATGGCTATCAAAACTATGGTGCATTGTTGTATGCGAACTAGAAAATATGCTTTGTTTTTAGCTGCTTTCTCGACAGAACCTGTTCAACAGTTTTGTTTTAATTGCCCTTAATCTTTGCATTGAAGACAACATAAAACTATAAATCTCTGACTTTTCTTTGCAAACAAAGATTCAGGAAGGACTCATCCCACACTTTCTGCAAGCGCGCTGATGACTGAAAAGGCCAATCTGAGATAAACAAGTCCAGTTGCAGAAAAACTATAAATAATTGCAAGTAAATTAATTATTTTTCTTAAGCCCCACAGGACATTCCACACCTCAGGATGGTGTCTCCTCCTGGAGCTGATTGGCAAGGTCCTAATTACTTCTTCACCCCCTCCACCCTGAGGCGGGCCTGGGCAGGGGCCACTCTGTCTCCCAGACCTGTCCAACCTTGAAAGCAGAGTGTAGCTGGAGTCACAAGGGTTCAACCTGACTTAGGTGTAAAATCTCAGGGCAACAGTTCTCTGTAATATTTCTCTCTGGTTTTTAGTTTATTCCTTTCTTTCAAGGATTTACTTCCTTATACTGGCTGCCTCTCCACCACCACCCTAACCAAGAAGTAGGGTGTGGACAGTTTAAGAGAGCAGATGAGCCCACAGGACCCAGCTGGCCTGACCCCCCCCCCCCACACACACACATAGTTGTGCTTAGGAGAGACACAAGCCATGAAGGTGCAGAGGCCATGGACTTTCTATTAGCTGCAATACACTAGTAATATGCCAACAAAGAGAACCACAGTAATAACCTGATTTACTCTAAATTAATTATAAACACAAGAAAGGCAAAAGACCAAAAAAAAAAAAAAGATGTTGTTATAATGGAAGAGAAGTGTTAAATATAATTATAAATTGTTTTACAGCTGCATATAACCATGGTGTAATAGTAAGTTACTGAAAATACACCTGTATAACAATAAAATATGATGGATTTCCATTAAAATTTTGTTTTGATAACACTTTTTTTCCAAGGATAAAGGTGCAATTACAAATATATAAAGAACAGGGAGGTATTGGAACGGATACAGTGACAATTAGATGGCTAGAGGCTGCTACATATCTTCCTTTCTCCGATGAGTATTTCATGATCAGGAACATTAAACTCACTTTCTAATGGCACAGAGGTAATTGGCTGAGACTGTCAGGATTACAGGCTCTGCAGACCTGAAATCCTGGGCAGGCCACAAATTCATACTGTATACAGAGGTCTGTTTGACATTCAAACCACACATGCCAACCTCTGAAGGTTACCTTGTGTAAATAATTAGATCACAGTAGCTCACAGCTGTGTTTCTTATCTTTATGTAAACGGAAGTATACCAGCCCATACTTGGTAGTCACTACTGACTGAAGCTGCATCTCTTATTACTGTGTGAAAGTATACTGGCCTGTACTCGTATTATTATCCTTACTGAAAAAGCTAAACAGCTATCTGTATCTGTATGGTGCCAAGTTACAGCTGTGTCAAGTTACAGCTCTTATCTGTATTTCATGTGCTGCTCTCTGTGAAGAGACATAGACGCTGTCCTTTTTGCTCTAGCTGGAAGCTGTGTTTGCTTTTATACTAGGAATCATGTAGTTCTTTTGTAGTGTTTCTATTTGCTTTAATAAACAGTAGATAGTTTATTTTACTTGTCTACAAACCCTTATTTACCTGGATTATGCCTGGAAGTGACTGGACACAAGTTTCCGCTATTCTGCTATTGATTTTAGTCTGACTGGAACTCTGAGCATGAGCAGAGTTCTGGGAAGAGTATTTACTACGACAGAGACATCCTTGTTTTTAGAACTCCTGTGTCTCTCAGGAGGAACTATTGGAGGCTGTTGCTCATTTAGAACCAATCAGGTATCCAAGGGTAGATGTCTTCCACCTGATGATTTTGAAACTGAATTCAACTATGTGAAGCAGATGAATTCTTATGATGATGAGTAACTTTATTTCAGGCCTTTTCTCCAAGACTGGGACTCAAGGTGGCTTACACTTTAAAAGATTCTTCTTCATAGTCTCTGTGAATCCACACAATAACGTATTTCTGCACCTGCACAGAGCACTTTTGGAACCTTCTAGAACTCATATATAATATTTTTGGTGGTAAGTCCGCCCACTGCCCCGCACCCTATATTAGTGCACTTCCCACCCAAACACCTCAGTTCCTTTTTTCCTCCTGCCATTAGCAGCACTGAATGAACGTTCTTTTTGGATCCCTTAATTCGTACTTTTTGCCTTGAATTGTCTGACCTTTCTTTTGGCTTTTGGCTTGTTTTGGTTTTTGTGACCTACTGGCTTTACCTGGATTGTTTTTGGCCTCACTTACTGGATTCTCCTTAGGCTTTATTTACCTGGTTGGACTCCTGCATGGCCTTTGTCGTTGACAGGCTCTTGGCTGTTTTTTGTGAGGAATTTCTCTTCTCTTTACCAATGGCTTCCACTGGCACTTTTAAGACGTGCTCTGATTGTTCAGTGAAGATGCCAGAGAGAGACTTGTAAACATTGCAAGCCCTTCATGTATCAGGCCAGACAGAATAGAGAGACGAGGCTGAAGGTCCTCCTCTATGAGCATGCTGTTACTGCCAGCCCACGGCTGACCCAAGCTTGTTATTCTGAATTTTCTGCACAGGTTTCCTAGAGAGCTTCTTCAAAGACTCCCAGTTCAACCAAGTCGGAGCACTCCGTTGATACTGTCCACTCTGGTACCAGAACCTCAGTCTCAGTACCATCTATTTTGAAGCTCACAGCAGATCCAATAAGAAGTTGAAGAAGAAGACGAGGGCTAGGGAACATTCCCCGCACCCGGTTCTTCTGCTCCCTTTGGCCTCACTGGTTTTGGCCATGCTGAATTTGAGCCGTCCACCTGGACAAATAGAATCTCTGGTGGGGGGTCATGCTTCCTTGGGCCGACCTTTGCCTTGGGACATCTCTCAAGTGCAATTCCCTCCACGAGATCTCCCTTCACAGGAGGCTATTTTGCCCAAAGCCCCTTAACCTCTTACCTCTGTATTCAGAGGTTGTGTCTGAAGGGGAGATTAGAGATTCTTCCCCAGATGTGAAGGTCATGCGAATCTCCCATGAGGGCTCTTCATAGTCAGTTTTGACTGTCCCTCCTTGTGGGCCCAAGCACCTACCTCTAATACTGACTCAAGTTGTCAGAATGGCTACCATGCCTCACCGACCCCATTCTCAGGACCGTGGTTCTCCCAACTGTGATCGTTGGTCCAGATCAAAGTTGTGTGGAGCAACCTCCTCTAGACCATGGCTTCTTAAATGTTTTCTACTTGTGACCACTTTTTGCCCAAGAAAGTTTTATACAGCCCCAGGTATATAAAATGGGCTGCAGTTTTGTTTCATGACCACACACATTCAGTTAGGCAACCCACAGTTTAATAAGCTTTGCTCTAGACATCCGTGGGAATGTGGCTCTCCTGTTTGTTATTGGTAGAGATCAAGGTCACATGGAGCAGCCTCTCCTAGGTATCATTGCTTCAGGTCCTCATCAGGAGGTTGGACTCATTTGTGATCTTGTGCTTCCTCACAATGGTCCTTGATTTTAAGAAGTCCAACACCTCTTGGTAGATACTTCAGGTGTTGGTCCCATGCTCTATCCCCATGCCATTCTCTGAAACGTCGCCATGCCTCCTACCACTGGGACTCCCATCACCATAGGAAGCTGGAGTGGTATCTCTGGGACTGCTTGGTTTCCTATGGGTGCTGGCATTTCACCACTGTGACTGTTTATCCTTCAAGTATGACTGCCCTTTACACCGTCAGGGGCGCACAGCTCATTCACCAAGGGACCGGCTGCTTTCTCCTTCACAGAGTCACTCTCAACATCAGCACAGTACACAGGCAGCTTTGTCAGAGGGAACAGTGGCTGCGCGTACAGTTCCAGTGGAGAGGTCTGTCACCCAGCATGTCCTACAGCTTCTGCTGCAGCCTTCTGTTACCGTCCAGCCATGCAATGCTGACTTGGTTGCTTCAGAGACAATACCGACTGATCACTTAGAAAGGAATGCCATGATCACTAAACGTCAGCATGAGTTTCTCCAAAACAAGTCATGCCAGACTAATCTTATCTCTTTCTTTAGAGTTGCAAATTTGGTAGATGAAGGGAATGCTGTTGATGTAGTGTATCTTGATTTCAGTAAGGCCTTTGACAAGGTCCCTATGATATTCTTACACAAAAGTTAGTAACATGTGGGCTAGACAGTGCAACTTTTAGGTGGATTTGCAATTGTGTGACTGACTGAATTCAAGGAGTAATCACCAATTGCTCCTTTTCATTCTGGAGAGAAGAGACTAGTGGAGTGCTACAGAATTCTGTTCTGGGCCTAGAGCTATTCAACATCTTAATCAATGACTTGGATGAGGGAATAGAGGGCATTCTTATCAAGTTTGCAGGTGACACCAAATTAGGAGGGGTAGCTAATACCCCAGAGGACAGGATCAGAATTCAAAATTACTTTGACAGATTAGAAAGCTGGGCCAAAAGTAACAAAATGAATTTCAACAGGGAGAAATGCAGGATACTACACTTGGGCAGTAAAAATGAAATGCAGAGATATAGAATGGGTGACACATGGCTTGATGGCAGTACATGCAGAAGGGATCTAGGAGTCTTAGTGGATCACAAGCTGAACATGAGTCAGCAGTGTGATGCGGTAGTTAAAAAAGCCAGTGCGATTCTAGGCTGCATCAACAGGAGTAGAGTGTCTAGATCAAGGGAAGTAATAGTGCCACTTTATTCTGCTTTGGTCAGGCATCACCTGAAATAATGTGTCCAGTTCGGGGCACCACAATTCAAGAAGGATATTGACAAGCTGGAACGTATCCAGAGGAGGATGACCAGGATGGTGGGAGATCTGGAATCCATACACTATGAGGAATGGCTTAGGAAGCTGGGGAGAACTTCCGGTGGCATGGTGGAGTGAAAGACAGTCCCCTAACATGGCTGTGACAGGGGACTATTCTCAAACAGGGTTTGAGACACCCCTGAGATCCCAGTAAAGAGTTTTCCCATGGTAAAGGGGAACCAATAGAAGACTTAAGACTGCTCCTGTGAGGCTTGAAAATCCCCGTTTGAGGACTGGAGATTGACAAGCCAAAAGTGGGAGAGACTCGAAGCCATCTTCACCCTGTTTTCGAGCAGCTGTTTTTCTGCCACAAGAGGGCTCGCCACTGGCCAGCGGGCTGTTTTGTGGCCCGGCCGGTCACACTCTTCTTAAGCCCTCCTCCCCTCTCTCTCCCTCGCACCGGTCAGCCTCGCGGGGGGAGGGGGAGAGGGTGGCCGCATGGCAGGCCCATGGGGGCTGCCATTTTCGCCGTCTCCTCTCTCCCTTTGCTGCTTGGAGGGAGGAGACAGGTGAGGGCCAATGGGGGTGAGCCAGCCTCGCCCTGATTGGCTAGGGGGAGGGGTGCGGACCAGGGCTATTTAAGCCCAAGCGCGGCCACGCCCCTCCCAGTGAGAGGGCTGCGACGGAGGCAGCAAGATGCTCCGTCGCGGCCGAAGAAAAGCCCACCCACCCTCCCTCAAGGGGTTGCGTTTAGTCGCAATTTTGCAGGCGGATGTATTGAGTCGTGATAAGGCAAGACAAAGGGGAGGGGGCTCCAGCAAGTACAAGTTCAAGATCAAGTTCAAGGGAGGCCCCTCCCCCTGTATTTGCTAACATGTACTTGTTTACAGGGGAGGAGAGAGAGTCGGGCGGTCGGCCCAGCCATTGGCTCTCTCCTCCAGGAGGCGGGTCTGCATGGTCCAACCTGCCTCTTGGCCCACATGGATGGGCCTTGTGGATGTCACAACCCATACATTGCCGCCAACCATTCAGTTGCAAATTGTGGCCAATTTTATTGCCAAAATGAAAATATATACTACAGCATGTATCTACCTCAACTTGTAATCATTTTACTAACCTGTACCTAACTTTATAGTCTGAATATGTAACCAATACAAAGAAAAATTGTGTGTCTCCGTGCCTTATTGAGGAGGGCGGAGGGTGGTACGGCCTGGGTTCGCAAGCCCCGTCACCACACAGCTGATTTTAAAAGGACAGAATCTTCAGCTAAAGCTACGAAAGCAGCCCACCTACTTACTGAGGCTAAAATCTCTCCAGAAAAACAACATAGATAATTCAGAAGAAAAGGATTGAGCTGTTAAAAACTTTTCTTTTATTAATTAACTGTTTCCTTGTGTTTTGGAGTGGCAAGCCTAGAAACAAAAAACTTCTGTTAAATGCTGATGATAAGACTGGGATTGGGAATAACAGCAGAACTTCAAACAATGGAAATAAATTAAATTGTCATTTGGAATAGTGACTGTGTATTCCTGCATTTAAATCCTTTCCAACTGAGGGACAACAGTGTTAGAGAAGAGAGAAAAAATACAGAAGAGAGAGATTGCAAGTAGGGGAAGTAAGAAGAAACATTACTTACCCAAAGAAAAACATTGCTGCAAAGAGAACCATTGGAAAAAGAAAGTAACATATGGATATTAACACTGATTTTGATGTATCCTAAACATCTATTATAGCTTAAATCTAAAATAAGTTACTAATTTAGTAATTTAAGAACATTTAAAATTATTATTGAACTTTCTTCCTCTTTTCTGTTATGTAATAATATCAGGCTAGTATGTGTAAATGTCAAAGTGCTGAATGTGCTTGTGATTTAATTTTCTTTCTAGGTTGACTAGTTAATTAGATAATGCCTACAGGAATAACCATAGAGTGTGTGTATAGAAGGAAATAACATTACATTATAATAGCAAATGTATAGGTAAATTAAACTGTAAGTTTATATTATATTATTATGCATAATTAAGGTATTTTCAACAAACTTCTCGCACTATGTACAGTAAAGGGAACTAGAAGATATGGCTGAGCGTTTCTAAGGTCAGTCTGGCTGAAGGAATGTAAGGTGTGAGAAAAAAGGGGGAGTGGGTTTAGCTCTACTTGCTTTACTTGGAATGCTTTCTTTCACTTTAAATATTACATTGCATTGAGTGTTATTTAAAATAAGGGTGTAACTTTATAAGATTATAAATAATCACTGAAGTATTTTAAAACTATATAATAATTAGATTTGACAAATAATTTATTAAGTCACTAAATTCTTGGTTTTTATTAGAACCATATTACCCCCTAATTGGGAGTGAGCTGTAAAAGAGGCAAGCAAAAGAATGAGTACATGAATACTGTATTTATTTGAACATTATTATAGTAAGTTAAAGGTGGGAAGGTGCGTGGAAAAGAAGAAAAGAAACTATATATATATATATATATATAGTTAATATACTGCGTTTGGAAGACTTCACAAGAGTCTGGAGCAATAAACACCTGAGGCAAAGCACAAAAATCAGTGTGTATAGAGCCATTGTACTGTCAATCCTCCTTTATGGATCTGAAACATGGGTCACCTATCGCCACCACCTGTGACTCCTGGAGCGCTTTCATCAGCGCTTTCTACGCACAATACTAAATATACGCTGGACTGACTATGTGACGAATGTTGCTGTCCTTGAGCAAGTATTGAGGCCATGATATTGAGAACGCAGCTGCGCTGGGCAGGACACGTTTCTAGGATGGAGGACCATCGCCTCCCCAAAATAGTACTCTACGGTGACCTCGCCACGGGTCAGCGTAAGAGGGGCGCTCCAAAAAAGGGATACAAAGACTCCCTGAAACAACATCTCAGGCTCGGCCAAATTGATCACCAACAGTGGTCCGCCCTGGCCTCACATTGGGAGGCATGGAGACGCACTATCCACAATGCTGCAGCCTTATTTGAGAACTCATGCCGAACAAGTCTTGAAGAGAAACGACAACGCAGAAAGAATCACAACCCAAAAACATCACCCAAGGAGACCTTCTGCTGTGCTTTCTGCAACCGGATTTGTTTATCTCAGATTGGCCTTTTTAGTCATCAGCGCGCTTGCAGAAAGTGTGGGATGAGTCCTTCCTGAATCTTCGTTTGCGAAGAAAATCCAGAGAGAGAGAGAGAGAGTTAAACAACAGACAAATAGATAAATAATAAATATATGAAAATGATGTTGAGAAAGGCAACATGTTACAAGGCATGGCACAAAGGAGAGCATCACTGGAAACTGACACCCTTACAATGATATTAGGAGAAATTTAAAAATCCAAGACAGAAATGTTTCAAAAAATGTCAGAAATGTCCACAGACCTAAAAAAGAAAAGAAAAGAAAAGACATTTAAAATGACATTGAAAACCTTTTAAAAATCTATGGGGAAAGTCGCTGAAGATGTAGATAATTTGAATACTGACATTAAAAATTTGAAAGACACAGCAGAATCACTTCAAAAGACATCCAGATCACTACAAATGGAACAAGAAAGAAAAAGATGTAAGAGCTCTCTCAGATATACTAATTAGAGAAATATGTTTAAAAATAAGGGGATTACAAGAAGAAAACATATGAAAGGATCATCCTGGCCCTTGCAACATTCATTTATTGACCAGTCAGATGCAGGCGGAGACAGACACAATTTATAGAATTAATTAAAAATTGGCAGCTAGAAAGAAATTAGGAAGGGATATAATGGTTTACTTTGTAAGAACAAGAATAAAAGAAACTATTTTACAACAATGTTACACTTCAGGATTAGAAATAGACCAAAGCAAAGTGAAAATTTTCAAGGATATACCAATCCATCTATTAAGAAAAAGAGCAGATTACTGTTTTCTGACAAAGAAACTGGAAAAAAATGGGATAAGATATAAATGGGAGAAACTGGAAAGGATTTCTTTTATGTATAAACAACAAAGATTCAGATTCAGATTACAAAACAAAGCTCAATATTTCTGGCAAAAATGTGGAAAACAAAGCATGAAAGAAGGATATGTAAAAAAGCAATCACGACAAGAGACTTATCAATGAGCAGAGTTGGAGTGACAAGAACAAAATGTAACAGAAGGAGCTACATGAGGAATATCACAGGAAGAAGAGGAAGAACAATGAATCTTACGATCATTTCCTGGAACATGAGAGGTATGAATAAGCCCCCCAAAAGAAGACAAATGTTCCATTACCTAATTAAGAGAAAAGCAGACATCTATTGCCATCAAGAAACACATATAAGACAAAGCAACAAACCTTTGTTTAAAAATCCTAAATTAGGTCAGGAATTCATAGCTGTTGCGGAAAACTGAAAAAAGTAGTGGAAAGTATATGTAAACCCAAAAATTAAAGTGACAGAAATCTTCAAAAGACAAGGATGGACATTACATTGGTATAGAAATTCAGATTGTAAATTTGAAATCTTTGATCATTGATATCTACACACCATTACAAAACAAAAGTTTTACAGGGACTTATTAAAAATAATTTTGGAATATAACTGTCAAAATATTATATTAATGGGAGACTGGAGTGGCGTGATCGATCTAGAGTTGGACAAGAAAACAACAAAATCAAAGAAAAAGAAGCAAGGCAAACTCCCAAAAAGTTGTTTTGAATTAATGGACACTTTGGCATTGAAAGATATATGGAGATTGCAAAATTTAAAGGAAAGAGAATATACCTACTAGTCTGAACATCATAAATCATTCTCCAGACTGGATATGTTCCTGATATAAAAAAAATATTGTTCCTCAAACGAAAAAAGTGGAAATTTTGCCAAAGATATTATCAGACCATAATTTAATCATACTAGAAATAAGAAAGTATCAGCAGCAATATAACTGGAGACTAGATGACAATCTGTTAAAAGAGTAAAGTGATAGTGAAAAAAGACAAAAAGAACTTAAAACGTTTATTTTAAGAAAACCAGAATAAAGGAACACTGTTACACATAGTTTGGGATGCTGGAAAGCAGTGATGAGGGGTTTCTTTATCCAGCAGAAGACAGAACAAAAGAAGAAAAAGGGGATATAATTCAGCAACTATCAAATAAAATTCATGAGAAAGAAAATGAATTAAGAGTTAACCCAAATAAAAATAAAATAATAGAGGAAATAAAACTATTACAAAAGCAAATCACATTACAATCCATGGAAGAAGTAAGTAGGAGTATACTTTATACCAAACAAAGGCATTTGGACATGCGAACAAAGTAGACAAATGGCTTTCATATAAATTAAGAAAACAAAATAAAAGAAATATAATAATAGGAATTTAAAAAGAGCAAGAAATAACTTTGGATCAAAAGGAAATATTAAACATATTTTAAGATTATTATACAACATTATTCAAAGAACAAAATATAGGGCATGAAAAAGAAAAAAATATGCAAAAATACATTAATGACCAAAACTTACCTAGTTTAACAGAACAAAGACAAGATATGAATAAACCAATAACAAAAGATGAAATAATTGAAGCAATTAAATCGAGCAAACCAGGAAAGACAGCAGGGCCGGATGGCTTTTATACTACGATAATTTTTAAGAAGAACTATTAGATCCACTGTGTGATACAATGAGCAACATTTTTATTGAAAGTAAACCCAAAACATGGGAAACTGCAAACCTAATACTCATTCCAAATGAAGTTAAAGACACTACATTATCTCAAAATTATAGGCCAATTTCTCTTATAAATACGGATTATAAACTCTTTGCTCAGAACTTAGCTAAAAGAATGAAAAACTTTTTAAGTAGTAAGATATCAGAAGATAAAGTGGGCTTTCTCCCAAAGAGACATTTAAAAGTCAAAATTAGATGTATAATCAATTTAATAGACTATTTTGAGAAACACCATGAAAAGTCATTTGCTCTGATCCTTTTAGACACTGAAAAAGCTTTTGACAGCTTAAATTGGAAGTTTATGTTAGACGTATTAAAAGACATAAAATTGTGAGAAAAAATATTAATTGGAACTATATGATATATAAATATCAAAGTGCTCAAATCATAGTGAATGGTGAGAAAACAAAGACAATCAAAATAAGTGAGGGAACTAGACAAGGATGTCTGCTATCTCCGTTACTTTTTATTCTAATAGTGGAAATTTTAAACAGGAATATCTGAAAAGTTGATAGAATTCAAGGAGTTAAATTGAAAGAGCAAACATAAAGTTCGAGCATTTGCGGACGACTTGGCTATAACAATAGAAAACCCCTTGAAAAGTATCTGACCACTACTGGAAACAATACAAGAATTTGGGAATTACACAGGATTTAAAATAAACAAAGAAAAAACAGTAATGATTATTAAAAAAAACTAACAAAAAAGAGGAAGAAGATGATGAAAATATCTAATTTTAAGTAAGTTAAAAAAGCTAAATATTTGCGAGTGTTATATCACAAAATAATTCAGAACTGTATGACAATAACTACAGAAGAATCTGGATGGAAATCAAACATGACCTGAACAGATGTTTAAAATTAAAAGTTTCACTAATTGGTCGAATAGCATTGATAAAAGATGAATATATCACAAAAAATATGATTCTTATTCCAGACCATGCCAATAATCATAAATGATAAGCCTTTTAAAGACTGGCGAAGAGAATTATCCAAATTCATCTGGGAAGGAAAGAAGCCGTGAATTAAATGGAAAGCGATTATGGACCGTAAAGATCGTGGCAGTTTAGCAATACCAGATTTTATGTTATACTACCATGCAAGCAGTTTAACATGGACTCTAGATTGAATCAATTTAACAAATAAAAAAATATTAACACTAGAAGGAGCAGATCTAAAACCGAGATTCCATACTTTCTTGTGGTAAGATCAATATAGAAAAAATAAAGACTTCAATTACCATCATATCAGAAAATCATTATTAATGATCTGGTGGAAGTCCAATCATCATTTGTGTGCATTCACAGAGACCACGAAGAAGAACAGTGGTCTTCTGTGAATTCACACAAACCCATTCCTCCTCCCCTCTTGTTATCCTGAGCCTGCTCAGTGCATCTTTTGGGACCTAGAGTGTTACATAAGCTTTTTGGCCGTAGCCCCACCCAGCTCCAGTGCCACTATATAGGGGCCTTCCCACTGAATCTGTCAGTTCCTTTTTGTCTGCTGCTGCAGAGCATTGATAGGTACTGTATTATTCTTTGGTTTGGCCTCTTTGGCTTTGTCAACATTCTTCAGTTCAGCTGTTTTCATCTTCTTGATATCGGGATTGACGCCTGGAGGTTCAGCAATTTGTTGAATTATGCTGTCATTCGAGGCTGCGTTTGCCCTTTGGGCTCCTTATCAGCTGGGGTTTTTAAGAAATGTGTCTTATGTGGCATTAAGATCCTCAAGAAGGATGGAGACTTGAAGTGCCTTATCTGCCTCAGAAAAGCTAATTTGGTTGCCTCTTGTAGAACTATAGAACTTTCATGCCTCAGGTGAAATGGAAAAGAGAGTTGTGCTTGAAAGCACTGGTGTATGAATAGTCTCTGAGGCCTCAAATGCCATCTCCTCAGTGTTCTGCATGTCAGGATAGATCAGTTGGACAGAGCTTCTTCCTTGAAGTCCATGCCAGTTTCATACTCCTCAAGTCCATACCATCTTGGGCTCATCTTCAAAGTTTGTGCCAGCCTCAACCTCCTCCACCTGCCCTCCAGTTAAGCATTCTTTGGCTAGGTCAGGTTTTGTCCCTTCAAAGGTGAAGAAGATTACTTCACTGCCTGAATCCAGTCAGGGTGCATGTCAACATCCTCCCACTCCTGGTCAGTCTCTAGAAGTAGAAATGAAGTTGTTGATTCAGCAGCACAAACACAAGAAAAAGAAGCTTAGTAAGGAGGATTGTCATCTCTCTATAGCTTCTACTGCCTAAATAGTCTCCGATGTTACTTCTTGTTCTACATTAGTCTCCCAATCGGTCCTGGCCATGATTGAGTTGGCAATGTTCCCAACTCAAAGTTACCTTCCTCTTCAAGAGTCAGGAGCACCTGAGCTTTCCTCTGAGGATATGGAGGTGGCTTTGATTAGACAGCAGCCTTAAGTCACTTCAGAGAATATATCTGAAGGTGAAATCCTGGAGTCCTCACCTGTTGTGAGGGTCCCTCCCCCTGTCCAGCCTTCTGCTTCAGGGATTTCTGTCACAAGGTCACTCCTGCCTGTTCCGCCTCCTCTGCTGTAGATAGTCTTGTCTGACCCATTCCAGGTTTTGGCCTTCCTCCTCCCAGTCCAGTTCTTCCTCTAGCTTGAGGGATTACATTTGCTCTTGTTGGTGTTGACATTCATGGTACCATGATCAACATCTTCCCCATCAGTATTTGAAACTGTTTCATCTTAAAATACTTCTTCATCTTATTATTAGCTATATTCCTTTTGCATGGATGATAATAAAGAAGTTCATAACAAACCATTCCCTTATATATTATAAAGCCAAACATGAAAAAGCAGTATTGTTTATAAGAACAAATATGTAAATTTCAAAATGTTATGCTATTCTCTTTCCTTTGTTGATGTAAGCAACAGGAAAGTGTTATTCCCTATGACCTGTAAGATTTTATAAAACACCCCGGTTGCTGCTCAGGGCCACGGCTGTAGAGAGACTGAGGATGTTAAGTGTAAATTTACATATCTGTTCTTTTAAAATGAAACAGTTTCAAATACCCAGGAAAAACTGTCTTCTTTGTTCCTGATTCAGCTACCTCCATAGTGAACTACTCATCTTCATATTGCATCATTCAGCTCTATCTTGGATCTTCTTACCACTCTCATGAAAGATGGATTGGAGTAGTCATGGTGATAAAAGGAGGACACTTGATATGTCTACATATATTTTGTTATGTCCATGTGTTTGAAAGTTTGTATTCACATGCTTCATTCATTATTGTCGTCGTTAAATATGTGTGTGTGTGTGTGTGTGTGTGTGTGTGTGTCACTAAAGTTATTAGTTTGTAATTGCACCAAGTTGCTTTTGTATTTCTAATAGTAGTTTGTGCCAGGAAACAACTTCTGCTGGACAATGTCTACCTGCGATCTTCTGTTGCGCTCCTGGAAGACTGCCTTCCTGATAGTTATCGGGTCAGCTTGATGGGCTGGAGAACTCTGTGATCTCAGGCAGACCATCCAGACCTGACCTTCAGATTCATTCTATCTTCTGATACTTGTTCTGTATTTGTATTTCCTGGTTTGTGCTGGGGGTAGTCTGCTCATCCTTGTTATGTCCTGCCTGCCCTTTGGATTGCTGCATTGCTGTGAGAGGACTCTGATACCAACTCTGAAACTATCCTGGCTAGCTCAGGAAGGGAGGCTGTTGAGCAGTGGGATGGGTGGTACACCAGCAGAATCCCTGTTGTGTCCCATTTATCTCACTAAAAACACTCAAAGCATATAGACTGTGTAATAGGGCACTGGTCAGGAAGATGGAATCATGATAGACCACTGCAGTTCCACCTCTCCAGCTCCCACATCTTGCCTGCAGCTGTGCAGAACAACCTGGTGGCAAAGCTGAGAGAGATTAACACACATCCCAAGCCACATCCAGTCAGGTGTCTATGATACAGTCCAGATCAGCATACTCATCCAGAATCAAAGCCTGGATGGCTATTTTGCCATTCACTGACCTGGCATTAAGCAGCAGAATTTTCAACCAAGGAGGACTGTCAACATGGCTATCCATGCTACTTAACTAGGGAAATGTTTTGGGGGCAACGAACACCATGTTACAGTCCTCTCTTCCAATATATTATATTTTCTCCTTCCTCCATCTCTCTCTCTGCTCTGTATGACTCCAATGGCTGCTCACTGAATCTATTCACCATCTCCCTTCCCTAGAAAACACATCCAGGATTGTTTCTCCTCTGGAAGACATCCAGGACTAATATGTTCAAATGACATGTTAGTCACTTTCTTAACATCCAGAAAATCTTCAGTTAATAGTATAATCTGAAGTGGTACAAGGAGAGAGAAAAAGTTCCTTTCCTATGGAAGATCAAGGCACTTCACATTTTCTGAGTATAGTGGCCATGTTAGTAGCTCTTAAGAGAAAATCATTTATAGGAGAAATGTAGAGCACTCATTTGGACTTGGGTCTATAAATTTAGTAAGCATAAGGTTGATGAATTTGTCTTGACTTTGGTGATTTTTAGTCATAGGTTCTCAAAATACCGGTAGTAATGATTCAGTAATATGCAAATTTAAGAAGTCCTTCCATTGTGTTGGTAGTTTTGGCATATCCAGAGGTGTAGAGTGCCTTTTGTGGAACACAGCAGGAGGTAAAGGAGAGAAACATTTCTGTTTTCTGAGTCATATGGGAGGTATTCTGCCAACGTCTCTTTCACAGATCATCTTGTTATGAGAGAACCATCTGAACATATTTTTTTTTCAAATGGGGAGGTAGTCAAGATTATCCATGAGTCTATCTTACTTTCCTTGATGGTTCTATCTAGTTAAGTTTTTGAATGCACCATTTTGGTTCAAGTTAAAGACAAGTGATTCAGTGCATGGGTACACTTTTTTCTTTCTTTGGTTATTTAAGCTGGTGAAAGTGTGAGGAGTGTCCTGCTTTTTCTTATCCAGTCTGGGAGGTAGAATGATTATTCCCTCAGTAGAAACAAAGAATGTTTAAAATAATGTTGTATTAAATATCAACAGAAAACAAACAAAAAAATGTGTGTGAATTTAACATGTACCTGTGACATCTCACAAAGAATTAGAGTTATGTACAGCTGAGTCTCTCTCTGGCTTTTCTTCACAAACGAAGATTCAGGAAGGACTCATCCCGCGTTTTCTGCAAGCGCGCTGATGACTAAAAAGGCCAATCTGAGATAGATAAGTCCAGTTGCAGAAGGCACTGCAGAAGGTCTCCTTGGGTGATGTTTCCAGGTTGTGATTCTTTCTGCGTTGTCGTTTCTCTTCAAGACTTGTTCAGCATGAGTTCTCAAATAAGGCTGCAGCATTGTGGATAGTGTGTCTCCATGCCTCCCGATGTGAGGCCAGGGCGGACCATTGTTGGTGATCAATTTGGCCGAGCCTGAGATGTTGTTTCAGGGAGTCCTTGTATCGCTTTTTTGGAGCTCCCCTCTTACGCTGACCCGTGGCGAGTTCACCGTAGAGTACTATTTTGGGGAGGTGATGGTCCTCCATCCTAGAAACATGCCCTGCCCAGCGCAGCTGTGTACAGCTGAGTATAAAGCTCATAAAGTATATATCCACAAGCTCATATGAGAAGCAATGAAATGGGGTTAACTACTGACTCAATTTGTTGATGCAGACAGTTAGTTCATGCTAAGCCTTGTAATCATCTGGTTTCAGGTTATCTCATATGTTATATTTGCTTCATAAGGTTGTCCATCACTGTTAGTCACCATGTGGCAGGTGAAGATTTATTTAATTAGGATTCTGTGTATTAGCTTCAGGAGAAGGTTCCATCCTGAATGCCATCCTGACCCCAAAACAGTAAGAAATTAGTCTTGTGTCTGTTGCTACCAATAAATGATCGGTACTGTTATTAACTGATTATTATATTTGTTTAAAACTTTATTCTGCTTTTTCCCCCCCCCAAACTGATTTTCAGAGCAGGTTACATAGGAAGATGCAGGACAAATTACAGTAGGAAGGTAACTCCTGTCCTGAGGTTTACAGTTTAAATAAAACGTGGCATATTAGTTATGGGAAGGAAGAAAAGAAAGTTTAGGCACCAGTTCTTAAATTTACAGTTCTTATAATGCCCTATTGAGATAGAAACAGTTCAGGTAGCTAATGAAATAGTTGGTGGTGGTGGCCAAAGGTCTCTCATTGGAGGTAATAGAAATGTTTTGTTTCTGTTCTCTTCCTCTGCTTGGTAGTGTATTGGAATGGCTGTCAGATATTATAGAGAAAAAATTATCATGCAAGGAAATAATGTGTTTTGCTCAACATAAAATGTATATCCCTTTTTTTAACAGGAAATAACTAAAATATTGGAAAAAAACAAACAAGAGGCTATGAAAGAGTTAGGTATGCATTTAAAGTGTTATCACACATACAAATGGCTGCATTTCAGTTGGTACTTACGAGTGTATGTGGAAATAATTTGCATATATTTAGTCCAGATTTCTGTAAAAATCTGAGTTGCTGAGATTTTCATTTAAGAAGAGATTTAAAGTGCTAAAATGTTGTAATTGTTATTCTTACTAAGTGAAATAATTTCCTGATTGCTGATACTTGTGTAGCCAAAATATCACCATCCTTGCGTGTGAGGGAGGTCTGTATGGGAATAGTCACAGGGACTATGAAGAACAAAAGTTTGTTGCTTACTTGCAACTGCTAATTTGTTGAGTCATCTTTGCAGTCTTGCAGCTCACCTATCTTCTCCACTGCAGGTGAAGGTTTTGCCTGCTATCAGTTGACACTGCCTTATAGAAGTCATTACATGTAAACTGTTATGAATATAGCTGACAATTCAGAGTTGCAGTTTCTTGAGCATGCACATTGAGAATTTCTTGTTCCTTGAGTTTCTTGAGCATGCACATTGGGGTGGGATAACTACCAAAATGCTAGGCTACTTCTAGAAAGTTCTGAAACAAATGTCTGGGCAGGAACATGTGTGACTGCACAGATGATCATTCAGAGAACAATAGGTAAGCAACCTCTTTTTCTGTTCAACTGGCACTGACTTCCAGTCTGTTCTTGGGCTCTGCTGGGGTGCTAAGTATTACCTAAAGAGCTATAAGAGTTTGGAACCAGGATAGAATCAGAAACTTTATTCCATGTCCCATTTCCTTCAGAGGTGACTGGGAAGTTGTACTACTTACTACAAAGAACATAGGTTATCAGGCAGTAGTGAAGACCTTTTTATTTCACCAAGTATTTCACTGAGTATTTTCAATCTTCCATTCTGTTCTGGATGCTGTTTTCTTTCAGTTTTTGCAGATTATATGGTACAAGATGTGCTCTGACATGTTACTGCACTAAATTTTGGCAGCAGCTATAGAACCTTGACAATCACAACGGTATAGCTCCTGGTATCTTATTGTGAATTGCTTTTCTTTGTGTTTGCTGAAGGACATTCAACCCACTTCTGGCTATTCTTACGCACCTTTGACTCTTGGTTTTTTGTTTTTGTTTTTTTGTTTTTTTGGGGTTTTTTTGGTTAATGTTTTGTTGGTTCTAAGCGTATACAAAATTAATTACTGGAAAAAATAGGCAGGTGTTTAGGGCTTAGTTCCTGGATCCCCCATGGATCTGTGGATGCTAAAGTCTCATTATATACAATGACATAGTAAAATTGTGTCCCTTATATAAAATGGCAACATAAAGGTTTGCTTTTTGGGGAGGGAAATTGGGCGAATATATTCATGCCATGGGTGGTGGAATCCATGGATACAGAATCCATGGAAACAGATGTTACCTACCCTGACACCCCCTTCCCCATATCTATAATAAATTGGCAATATTTAATAAATAGGTCAAATGTGGCCTTCCCCCTAGTATGTCCATTAAACCTGGGAAATTCCACAACCAGGAATCCCAAAGATAAATACTGCTCAGTCTGGTATGCACTTAAGGAGGGGCTTCCCAAATTCTGAAGAAATGTTAATTTGCAAGGCAACTATGTGCCTAAACACCTAGCTAATCCTATCAGCCTAAAGCTGGTATACTTAAGGCTGAACAGAACTCTCATGCCTTTACACTTCCCCAAACAAAGAAGGTTGCAAAGTATCCACACATTAAGGGTCATTAGAATATCCGGAATGTCTATTATCTTTTCCTGAGCAACTTTGAGAAGCATTGTCTTTCACTCTAAATCCTGTCTCCTGAAGGAAGCTGTTGACTATAAAAACCTTTCCAAAACCCCACTCAAGCATGCACAGTTTCCCTGCTTCTGGACTCCACATCAGACTGTCTCACCTTTCCGGCTTCGGGGGGCCCACTCTGCTGGTTTCTTCCATGACCTCATCTCCTCAGATTGGCACAGTATCACCTGAAAACAACCTCCTTTTGCTCTTCCTCTATCCAAATGTTTCCTACTTTATCCACTAGCCTTGCATGAAGCCTGAATGCAGGTGTGAATGTTGTTATTGTTTTCTCAAATAAAGACAAATTATTGTACTATCTAGGTTAATGTCTCCTCCTGATGACCAGTATACAAAGGTTAAAAGACCCGGATATCTGTTTCTCCCTCTTGCATAACCAAGCTGAGTATGTTAATTCCCCAAATTAATATCGATATCTTGAGGGTCCTTGAGACCCCTGAGCATTTAGGGTAACACAGAGGGCTGGTTGTATAGTAATAGACAAAGCAATAATGAGAGGAATCACTAGGGCAAACCATTCCAGTTAAATAGTTTTCTTTCAGATGAGTGGCATTTAACATTCCTTGCACAAAAAGCAATGTTTTTGTTTGTTTTTAGGGCTAATGCAACGTGATTATCCAGAGATAGTTACTGCTGTGAAAACCAAACAAGCAGTTCAAACAGTGCTAAACACAGCTTCAGAAACCCTTAAGTTTATGATATCAGGAGGTATTGTTGATAAAAATGAAGGAGCTGAACTGCATAAGGTAATTTTTAAAACCAATCCACATATGCACATAAATAGTTATATTATAAGATGTTTTGTTACTTTTATAATCTCTGGGAAAGGGAGAAGTAATGCCTTCATTTCTGTGGGGTTTGTTTTCCTGCAGGTTTTCCTTAGCTGAGGAAAGTACTTGATGAAACAAAGATGCTCCCCCATGTGGGGAAGATGAGGGAGAAGCATAATAATTTACTCCCTGTGGTCTGTAAAAACCTGAGCCCAGTGAAACTGTCTGCCTGACCAAGGCAATGGTTCGAGGAATACTCCTCCATCTGATGCTTTGGCTGGAGATCTGCCTTTGTTCCGCATGGCTTTTCCCCAGATAGGAAAGCTTCACACACACACACACTCCTCACCTTTTCAGCATGGGAAAATCTCTCTTAGGTACTTAAAGAGGCTTCAGTGCTACTGTCAACTGGAGTCTAATATCATTGCAGAAACAAATTTTCATTTCTTTAAATGTTGCTTTTCTTCTTCTGTGAAAGTGCTCTTCCTGACTCCCACCCAAACCCAGAAGTATTCACAAAACCATCTTCCCTTCCAAACATAATTTAATTTATTTATTTATTCCTTTTAAGTATCTTAATGTTTTTAATTTTTACTTTTAAATATCTTAATGTTATCAAAACTAATCAGGTGGTGAATATTGTGTTCTTCATCATGGTCTCTGCGCCACACACAAATGGGTTTGCATGCCTTCACAGAGACTCCATTTGGAAAGTTCTAGAGCTGAGTAGCTTGGCAGGAAGCCTAGCACCCTCCTATCCACCGTGCATGCAGAAGTTCATCAAGCTACCTTCCCTTAGTTTCTTTTTGCTGGCCAGTAGAGCAGCTTCATATTGGGTATTCTCTTGCTGAGTAGCGTCTTTCTCTTTCGTTTTAATGTTCTTTTCTCTTTCCTTATGTCTCTCATTCCTATTCTTAGTTATCTATTAAAAAATCTTTCCCTTTACTTCTCTGTTCCCCACTCCCAACCCTAGACAGGTTCTCTAACTCTTTCTATGGCCTCTACCTTGCTCTTTAAATTCTGCTCTTCCTATGATCAGAAAGTCTCCCTTTCCAGCGCTCACTCAAAGTGGTTTTTTTGTTTGGGAGAAGAACATGTTTTTTACCATTGCTTCATTTGCCACAGCTTCTCACACACTCAAGATTGTGCTCAGAGACTTAAAGTCTACTGTTAGAAATCCTTCAAGGTTGCTGACAAGGCTTCTCTTGATCTTAATTTCCATTGTTCTCTCAGTCTCAGTTATTCATCTTAATGGACTGACTCCATTTACTATGGATGTCCTTGTCAAAAATGCATGACAGTCTTACATTTTTTGTTAACATCTATATTCCTCCAGGAGCTCACCCTATTATGTTGAAGACTGTTGGAGCAAGCTTGAACATTATCTCGGGAGTCTAGAACATGAATTCCCTCTAGTCCCACTAAATGATTGCTGGTGACTTCAATGCACAGATAGGCTCTTCTAACCAAGCTATTGCTAAGGCCATAGGTAGCCCATTTGAATTATGGGAAGGTTCTGAACATCAAAAACCTAAAAATAGAAAATTTAATGATTCTGGCCTTGTTTTTTTTTTCATATTAGCATGAAAATTAAGTTTAATGGTGGTCAATGGCTCTCATCTGGATCAGTCAGATGGAGAATTCACCTATATAAACAACTGTGGTGCTAGTACAGTTGATTATGTAATGATTTCCTTCACTTTCCAATCTTTGTGCTCTTTTTTCTCTATTGATTCTGTAGTTGGCAGTGACCATCAGCCACTTAGATTTTCCCTTAAGCAACTTAATGAGGGTTATACCAAGGCTACTCACCACCTAAGTTCTGACCAAATAAAATTGACCTCAGATAAAAGGATTAAATGGACTCCTTTACTACAAGCAGATTTTCAGCAGAGGCTTAAATCAGCCAAATTTCTGCTTTTAAGAAAAGGTCTGCTTCAAGCATCTTCCACTGAGTTAGCAAAGCAGTTATTTGAAAAACTAATGATTCTCCTAGACCGCTCTTTTTCGAAACAAAAAGGGGACGTTTGCCCAGGTATCCATCAAATTAAAAGAGAAAGTTCTTAGTATGATAAGGATTGTAGGATCTTAAAAAGGCAATTGGGGAAAATTATTAAAGACTATTGCTCCAAAAATCTCCCCACAACCCCCCCGCAAATTTTACGATATGTGTAAGAAATACAAAAATCTAGTTAGAATAAACAAAGCTGCAATAAAGGGCAAGGAAGGGAACTAGGTCTAGCACTCCTCCAAAATATCCATCTAAATTTTGGAGTACCATTGCAAGGCTAGAAAAAAAAAGATCATAACCTGTGTTAGAGGGCTCCATTGAGAATGGGAAAGCCACTTTAGGAGAATATTTAATGACTTTGACTTTGCTGGGTCCCCTTTCAAGGAGTACCTTGATCGTAGTTGTGAGCCTGATTGGGGTAACATTTTGGTAGAGACAGTTAAATCCTTAATTCTAACATTTAAAAATCGCAAAACTCCAGGTGGAGACGGCTCTGGTGGCACAGTGGTTAAATGCCAGTAGTGCAGCCACAACGTTGCAAGTTTGATTTCGAGGGCTCCAAGGTTCACTCAGCCTTCCATCCTTTTGTAGGTCGCTAAAATGAGTACCCAGCTTGTGGGGGCAATTAGCTAACACACTTTTGAAACCACTTAATGTGGTGTAGATGTCTAAAGTGCTATCACTTAACAATTTGTAAGCTGATCTGAGAGCCTTTGTGGCTGAAGAGCAGGGTATAAATACCTAAATAAATAAATAAATCTTTTCACTGCCTTCCCTGATTGGTATGTGCCGATTTGTGCATCATTATTTCCCCAAATTAACAATTCTGGAATTACACCATCTAGTTGGTCGTCCACTATTGTGGTCCCCATATTTAAGAAAGGTCCAAGAAAGAATCCATCAAATTACAGGCCAATAAGCCTTCTAGATGTAGCAGGGAAGGTTTATGCCTGCTTTTTACTTGATAAATTGGAGGGTTGGGTTGAGGAACATGCTTTGCTGGCCCCAGAACAGGCTGATTTTCGTTCAGACAGATCTATTCTCGATAACTGTTATATGTTAAAATCTGCTGTAGATAAGTACTTAACCAGAATAGTAAAACATGTTTATGTGGCGTTTATTGATCTTAAAGCCGCTTTTGATTCCATCTCACGGGAATGCCTCTGGACCAAACTACAGTCTTTAGGTATTGATTTGAAGCTTTTAAAATGTATAAGGGCTCTTAAAACACTTCTTTGAAAATTAGACTAGATGGTAGACACCTAACAGAGTCAATACCAGTTACAACAGGTGAAAGGCAAGGGTGCTTACTTGCACCCCTTCTCTTTAACCTTTATATAAATACTGTAGTTGAGTTTTTAAGAGGCAATCAATATTTTCCAGTTAATATCAGCAATCGGTTTTCCATCCTTCTGTACACAGATGATGCTGTACTGATTTCATACACTCAAATTTGCCTTCTCAGATTGTGAACCAATTCAGTAGTTATTGCAAAAATGAATTTCTTTCCATCAATTATGAAAAGACAAAAACTATGGTCTTTGGTAATTAAAAAAAACTTATAATTGGCAACTTGATGGGAACAAATTAGAGCAAGTTTCCTCCTATAAATACCTTGGTGTGGTCTTTCATTGGACTAGCAACTGATCTCTCCAGGTCCAATCAAGCACATCGTTAGCTTAAACAGACTTATAAGATTTTATCGCACAAAAGAGGGTAATTTGATTCAGCCCACATTGGAACTTTACAAGAACAAGGTTCTGCTTATGCTGTTATTGTATGGAGCTCC
The DNA here is from genome assembly GCA_030847615.1 of Gambelia wislizenii. Lineage (NCBI taxonomy): Eukaryota > Metazoa > Chordata > Lepidosauria > Squamata > Crotaphytidae > Gambelia > Gambelia wislizenii. The sequence goes on from JAUMIR010000001.1 coordinate 347,432,655, forward strand.
CTTGCGGACACTAACTAATCTAAACCAATTAGGAAAAAAAAATGTGCAGACTTTTGGTAGCGCCAAAGAAACCACCAAGAAAGTTGGTTCTCTTGCATGCAGACTTAAGAGTTAGAGTAGACGCTCTCAGATTAGCACTGATTTTGTGACTAAAATTAATTTTTCAACAACCATCAGAGATTCTTTTGTTGATCTTGGGTGTGGAGGGCCTTCATTCATGGATGCATAGAATGCAGGGGGTTGTTATGAATCTGGGCTTCTCAGTATCCTTCTGCCTCAAGGCCCTGATAAAGCCAAAATTTTATTGCTGCAAAGATTTAAGGATATGGAGATGCAGCCTCAGATAACAGAGAATAAGTCTTGTCAAACCAATTCCTTTTACACATCTTTTACCCCACTGTACTTATCTTTCCCAGTATCTCTCTCTGGCTTTTCTTCGCAAACAAAGATTCAGGAAGGACACATCCCACGCTTTCTGCAAGCGCGCTGATGACTAAAAAGGCCAATCCGAGATAAACAAGTCTGGTTGCACAAAGCACAGCAGAAGGTCTCCTTGGGTGATGTTTTTGGGTTGTGATTCTTTCTGCGTTGTCGTTTCTCTTCAAGACTTGTTCGTCGTGAGTTCTCAAATAAGGCTGCAGCATTGTGGATAGTGCGTCTCCATGCCTCCCGATGTGAGGCCAGGGCGGACCACTGTTGGTGATCAATTTGGCCAAGCCTGAGATGTTGTTTCAGGGAGTCTTTGTATCAATTTTTTGGCGCGCCCCTCTTACGCTGACCCGTGGCGAGTTCACCGTAGAGTAGTATTTTTGGGAGGCGATGGTTCTCCATCCTAGAAACGTGCCCTGCCCAGCGCATCTGCGTTCTCAATATCATGGCCTCAATACTGGTGATCCCTGCTTGCTCAAGGACAGCAACATTCGTCACATAGTTAGTCCAGTGTATATTTAGGATTGTGCGGAGACAGCGCTGATGAAAGCGCTCGAGGAGTTGTAGGTGGTGGCGATAGGTGACCCATGTTTCAGATCCATAAAGGAGGATAGACAGTACAATGGCTCTATATACACTGATTTTTGTGCTTTGCCTCAGGTGTTTATTGTTCCAGACTCTTTTGTGAAGTCTTCCAAATACACTATATGCCTTTGCTAATCTGTGATCGATCTCTTTGTCAATCTTGGCATCTGAGGAGATGATGCTTCCCAGGTAGGTGAACTGCTGAACGGACTTGAGCACAGATTTGCCGACGGCAATGTGGGGATGGTGGTGTTCGTCCATGGTGGACATAACAAATGCTAAATTTAGGATAGTCTTTACACAAGCAAGATTAAATGTCCTTCCATTAGCAGTCCAGATAGGACGATATAGGAGTCTATCTATCAAAGATAGAGTATGTGGATGTAACTCTGTTTCAGGTGAAGACTTAACCCATGTTCTGCTTGAATGCTCCATGCACCTTAGAAATACTTTTACTTTCCCCTTGTTAAAATTATTTAAGGGCTTCTCATCTCATGCCAAAGTTTGCTTCTTGTTATCTGATGCTAAAAATTGGTATCCCTTAGAAGGTCTAAATTCTTACCTAAGGCTACACAAATACACTCTATATAGTCTAAGATGGGTTTGGGAAATGTCCCTACCCATGAACTGTAACTATTTCTATTGTAAGTTGTTCTTACTTGTTTTTTTATAATTGTGTAAACTGGCTGCTTGCTTGAAACACAGTAAACTGACTGACTGATCAGCCCCTTTTCTCAGCCTCTGCATCTGTTTCTGGTAAGAGGTTGGCAGCACTGGCTTCCAGTTTCATCAATCTCAGTATTGGCGCAGGTCTCACTACCGAAGGGTTCATCGTCCAGATCGACCTCAGTACCGAAGGGTCTGTCGTCTGGATCAGTCTCAGTACTGAAGATACTAATCTTGATTCCCAAATTTCTATCATCTGCCAAGGAACCTTGCCCTTCTACTACTTACAACCACTCTGGCCCCTTTGACTACATCATCCTTGGGCACTACGGGGAAGTCAAAAAAGAAGACTAAGGCTAGTAAGAAGAGGCTTGCTTCCCCGGATGGGCAGGCCGACCCATTGTCAGAAGCTACCGCAGCCACCCTGGTCAAGGTGAAAAAGCGGCCCAAGGTGCAAAAGCACCATGCCCCTGGGGAACTCAGGCCCAGCCATCATGCCACCAACTAGGCCAGCACCTGTTTCCCAGGCTGATGTCTCCACTTCCCTAGCTTCAGTACAAACCACTCCGTCTTCTCCGATACTTTGGTGACTCTCCAAGCTCCACTGCCTGCTTACCATGTTTTGCCAAGAGTACGCAGACCACTACCTCTTCCAAGCTGTATAGATCTCCATCAGTGCACGAATGCTCATACTCCCCACCACATCAGGACTATGGCTACAGGGAAGACTCTCCCTACACCTCTGTGTCCTACCTTGAGTGATACCAACATGAAGATCTCTGGAGGGAACGACCATTCTCATACTTGTTGTACTCCCCTTCTGGACAGGACAGTTGCTATCAGCATGAGCACAGCATCTTTTATTCTCCATATTGATGCTATAGCTGCTCCAGATCACCACTCCCATGAAACCTTCACTACTCATCCTCACCAGCTTGCTACAGCACCCGAACTCTACCTTCTCCATTTCTGCAACCTTTTCTCTGTCAACCTCTATCGCTGACTCCTTGGACCATGGCCGCAGACCACCATTCTACCTCTTGTTCTCAGGTCTCTGCACTCTGCTGTCAGGAATGCCTTTTTGTATGCTCGACCCCTCCTGCATGGTCATGATGGATGCATCCAAGACAGGATGGGGGGAGCATTGTAACAAGCTGACGGTTCAGGGAAAGTGGTCCCACCACAAGCAGTCCCTCCATATCAATGCCCTGGAACTTCTCGCCATTCTAAAGGCATCCAGGGCCTTCAAGCGCCTGATCTTGGATAGGACTGTCCAGGTTACAACACCATGATCATCTGTTATATCAAGAGACAGGGAGGGACCCATTCCTTGACCCTCCTTGATCTGTCTCTGATCCTGTGGGAATGGTGCATGACACACTGTGTACATCCCATAGCTGTCCACCTGGCTGGAAAAGACAACATGCTGGGCGACTCTTTCAGCAGGACGAAAACTCAGCATCATGAGCAAGCTCTGGCCAGCAATGTCTTTCACCCCCTGACAAACATATGGGGCACTCCTGTCCTAGACCTGTTTGCCTCACCCGCGAATGCGAAGTGTCTTCGATTCTGCTCCAGGGCTGGGACCAGCATACACTCTCTGGGAGATGCCTTCCTTTGGAGCTGGTCCAACCCATTCCTCTGTGTTTCTTCCATTCCCTCTCTTGGCCAAAGTCATTGTGAACCTAGAAAAGGATCATGCAGAGACAATTCTGATCACCCTGTATTGGCCACGTCAATCATGGTCTGCCCCTCTTTTACACCTTTTGAAGGACAAGTATCTCCACCTTCCTCTTCAGGTAGACCTTCTCTCCCACTTCAGTGGCTGGGTGCTTCACACAGATCTCAGGCTGCTGTCCCTAACTGCATGAAGGATCTGTCCATAACCTCACCCAGCTTGTTATCTACCCTTTCTGCCTCCAGGAAGGCCTCTACTAAAAAGTCTTATGCCAAGAAGTGGCACAGGTTCTGCTCCTTTGTAGCATCCCAATTGGTGCTGCCTTGCTGGCCAGAATCTCTGCTGTCCTTCACTTCCTCCTACATCTTCAAGAACAAGGGCTTGCTTTTCCATTTCTTAAAGTTTATCTCACAGCTATTGTGGTGCATCAGCCTTTCTTGGCCACTGCTGGGACTCTGTTTTCTAACCCAGTAGTTAAGAAGTTTATGCATGGCCTGGCTCATCTCTACTTGCCTGTTTTGCCACCTACTCTACGTTGGTTGTTATCCTTATCCTCACTCAATTGACTCATAAACCTTTTGAGACCATGGCAAACATTTGCTCACCATTAAAGTTGTGTTCTTGGTAGCTATTACTTTGACCCAGAGGGCCAGTGAGCTTACAGCTCTACGTTCCAACAAACCTTTCCTAGTCTTTCACTGTAACAAGATAGTTCTACGTTCAGATCTCCTTCTTACCTAAAGCCATCCCTGACTTCCATATTAACCAGGACATTGTCCTCCCAACGTTCTACTTTCAATCTTCCAGTGGGAAAGTCGCTTGTTATCTCGACATTCGCCACCACACACTGGCCTTTTATGTTCAATGCACCACTTCCTTCCAGAAATCCACAAAGCTTTTTCTTTGCTATGGTGGTCCTCGCAAGGGTCAGCCAGTCTCCTCTCAACAATTCTCGAAATGGGTGGTCCAAGCCATCAGTTTGGTGTATGAACTCACTTAAGTGACCACTGCCTCCAAACTTGATGGCACATTCTACTGTGCTTCTATAGTTGCTGCCTCGTCTGCCCTGCTGCATGGTTTTGCTCTTCCGGATCTGTGCAAGGCTGCAACTTGGACTCAACCTTCTACATTTATCGAGACACTACCATCTAGACTGCAGAGCCAGGGCTGATGCCAGTTTTGTCCAGGCAGTTCTATCGTTGATTCTCCAGTGACTATCCCACCATCCATTAATAAGCTTTATAATCACCCATTTGTGTGAGGTACAGAGACCATGATGAAGAACAGGTTGCTTATCTGTAACTGTGGTTCCTCAAGTGGTCGTCTATGCCCTCATACAAACCTACCGTACCTCTCCTCTTTCCAGTCCCTTTTCCTTTACAGCAGACTTTGAAACTGAGGGAAGGTAGTTTGGCAGGCTCGCACATGCGTGGTAGCTAGGAGGGGGCTGGGCTTCCCACCAATCTACTCAGCTCTAGAACTTTCCAAATGGAGTCTCTGTGCAGGTGTGCCAACCCATTTGTGTGAGGGCACAGATGACCACTCAAAGAACTACAATTACAGCCCTGGTGGCGCAGTGGTTAAATGTCAGTACTGCAAGCCACCACGTCGCAAGTTCAATTCCAGCAGGCTCCAAGGTTCACTCAGCCTTCCATCCTTTTGTAGGTCGGTAAAATGAGTACCCAGCTTGTGGGGGCAATTAGCTAACACACATTGGAAACTGTTTAATGCAGTGTGGATGTGTAAATAGCTATTGCTTAAAACAATTTGTAAGCTGCTCTGATAGCCTTGTGGCTGAAGAGTGGGGTATAAATAAATAAATAAATACAGGTAAACAACCTGTTCTCTTCCTGCAGTGTGTGGAGGCAATCCTTCATGCTGTGTCTGGCTCCTCCCTCCTGCTCCATCTTCCCAGTTCTGTCCTGCCTTAGCTCAGATCAGGACAGGGCTTTAGCAGTCTGGCTAAAACATGACTTTGTTACTGAATTTGAGGATTTTATTGATGGACTTCAGTGACTATTATCTGCTTAAACAGCACAACCCTTACAGGGTTGGTCTGATTCAGTACTTTTGGCCTGTGTTACCCTATCAGGGTCAATCTTTTTCACTTGCCTTGAACCATTACCACCCTAATGAGGATGCCTGAACTCAAGGTGATTGCCATTCTGAGGTGATTTCTGAGGAAATATGTGAAGAGTTTTCCCCCCTCCTTTTTCTCTTTTAAGAGAAGTCTTAAAATCTGTTTCTCAGCTTGCTACCCGAATAGGAATGGTTTGTTGTGGGATGGCCATTTCTGAGATTTGTGAAGATATTTTTCACCTTTTAAGAGAAATCTATTCTATTTCTCAATTTGCCATAGTACTGGGAATGGTTTGTTCTGGGTTGGATTGCATGCACAGCCCTGATCTCTCTTCTGATTGGGAGTCTGGAGGCAACTGGGCAATGGCTGAGGCACATTCTAGCCAGGCCCCTGTGGGGGCTGACCTACTGTCACTGATGATTCAGATCTGATCCCAATTTACAGTTGTGCCTCCACATTCACAGATTTGACATTCACGGATTTGAGTATTCACGGCTTGAAAATATTCTTTAAAAAATAATAATCCTAATAGCAAACCTTGATTTTGCCATCTTATATAAGGGACACCATTTTGCTATGCCATTGTATATAATGGGACTTGAGTATTCACGGATTTGGGTATTCACGGGGGGTCCTGGAACCAAACCCCAGCGAATGTGAAGGGACAACTGTATATGTGCATTCTGGATGGCATAGTTTCAACTACATGGATAAGTGCTGATGATCCAGTTGCTTCCCTCCTGCCCCTTGTGAGAGAAGGAGAGGACTCTCACAATGGTGGTCTTTTTGGGTGCAAAAAATTTAGGTGACAAAAGCAATGCAGGCCTGACAAAGAACTTGGCAGTACAGCTGAGGCCCTCTAGAGGCCCAAAGGGCACAAAACAGGCACCGAAATGGCACTTTTCTGATTCTTCCTCTATTTCTAAGGACAGGGAGAGGGAGTGTGTTGGAGGACTTCTGGTGGTGGTTTCTCCTCCTCATAAGGTTAAAAAGAAAAAAAATATATTTTGCTTGTCTCTTCTATGAGGGACTCTTTCCAATGTCTTCAGATAAGGAAGGAGAGTGGTACCCGGATGAGGGGGAATTTTCTCCAAAGCATGTTTCTATTCATCTGCTTGAATTGGATGAGTTTCCAATCCTTCTCAGGAAGGTGAAGAAATCTCCAGATTTGACTTCTAAGAGCCAGGTGTCTGCTGGTACAGCTGAAGGGTTACTAGAAATCAGATCTCAGGCTAAACAGGAGTCTTTTGTTATACCTTTTCCAGCTGTTATTGCTTATTTTATTGAAAGACAATGGTCTCACTCAGGTATGGCTAAGGAGGTCCCTGTCTGTACTAAACATCTCTGTTCTTTATTTCATGAGATCATGGAAGAATTGAAATTACTCTTCATTGATGCACCTGTGGCAGGGTTAGTTTTGGGAACGCTTTTTCTTAAAGATGTGGATGACACTCCCAAAAATCCTGAAGATAGGAGGCTGGTGGTTTTCCTGCATAGGCCTCATGAGGTGAATGCTCTGACTATTAGAGCTGCTTTGGTAACCTCGTTATTTGCCAGAACTGCTATTAGGTAGGCTAATGACCTGCTGCCACTGATCCCCAAGGAGGAAACTTAACTAAAATGGAGTCAATATTTTGGCAAAGGGTTAGGGCTTTGATGGCTGACGTTGCTGCCAGGTGTCACTTATGGCTAAAAAATTGGAATGTGTATAGCACATCTAAAGTTAATTTGGCTAACTGTCCTTTTATGGGAGCTAAATTGTTTGGGGATGCCGTGGACAATGTCTTGTTGGAAACCAAAGATAAAAAGAATGCTCTACCATCATAGGCTAAGAAGAAACAGAAGACGCTATTTCATTCTGGGGTGCAGTCCTTTCAGCCCTTTCGAACTCACTTCAGACAGTGGGACTTCATATCTTACAGATCTAATCGGAATTCTCCCAGACCTCATGCTAGACAGCAGTCCTTAGGATTGCCAGAGCCACTATTATTCCTCTCCTGATTATAGTAATAATAATACAATTACTCCATCCATTAAACGTTCCCTCAGAGTGACTGGAGGGAAAGAGAAAACTTCTGCTTCTTCTTGCAGGTTTCTGGCTAGAGCAGATTGAATGGCAATGCACAGTCAAAGCTCCTGTCACATGGCCACTCCACTGCAGGAAGGAGGTGGATTGAGTAGCCTTCAAGCCTTCAAGGACCCCTGTGAGGAAATCATGGACCATTTAAACACATAGATTAAAACACAAAAGATTAAAACAACCATTACATTAAAATTATCCATAGACTTAAAATACCAATTTAAAATTCAAAGCTTACAGACCTCTGTCCAAAACCAATTGATTTTATCACATTTTTATACAGAAGGGCAGTAGCATTTGGTGATGACTTAGCAAGTCTGGTGATGAATTGGCTGTGTTGTACTACGTCTTTCCAAAAACAAAGTGCTGTGGCAAATAAGGATGGAGGAGGCAGAGGTGATTTTGATAGTGCTCATGTGGCCTAGTTGGCCATGGTTTTCAGGAATAGTCAACATGTAGGTTCAGGAGAGTTAACCTCTACAAGCTTGGCTATACCTGGTGCATCAAAAAAAGTCTTCTGTATCCTGACCCAGGCTGGTTACAGTTACGAGCCTGGAGGTTGAACGGGAAAGGTTAGTGGTTGAGTATGATGAGCTGTTATGCAGGCCATCCTCTCAGCTAAGACACCTTCCACTGTCTGTGTGAGTCTACCTGGAGGGCTTTTTGTAGATGGTGTAGACATAAAGGGGTGTATCTTGAGTCTTGGCCTTACTGCAGGTGGGATTGAATAAGAATATCAGTACCAACCCCCTTAGGAAATATATGTCAGCCTTATGTCAGCCTTGAATTCCATCTTAAAAAGGAAGCGGAGAAATGCCATTCGCATCCCATCCTCATGTGCAGATGTTTTGGGTTTTTTTTAAGGGAGTGTCCTTGCTTTGGAATGGTCCATCGTTTTCCGTCTTGGAATCTGCATGTGGTATTGTGGGCTTTGTTGAAGGCTCCTTAAGAACTTTTGAGACTGGATTTGAAATTTCTTACAGTGAAAGTTTTGTTTTTGGTTGCTAATACAGGTCAACCCCCGTATCCATGGGGGATACGTTCCAAGACCCCCCCTGTGGATACCTGAAACTGTGGATAATCAGGAACCCTATTTTAAATGAGATGGACACCCAAAGTTGACCATAGAATTGCATTGGCAAACCTAGAAATGCCTAGAGAGAATTATTTTTTTCAGACGTGGTTAAGTGAAATCGTGTATACCGAATCCCTGGATACAGGGGTCAACCTAAACATCTGCTTACAGAGTCTCTGAACTGAAGGCATTGTCAGTTAATAAGGAGTTCTGTGTTTCTCATAAGGATTCAGTGGTTCTCCAGTTATTCAGTATTCCATCGATCTCAGGAAATTGTTCTGTCTTCTTTGTCCAGATCCCAAGCACCAGAGGAGAAAGAGTAGCACAGATTGGATGTGTGTAGAGCTCTTAAATTCTACTGAGAGAGAACAAGACTTTCTTAAATCTAATTTTTTGTTTGTAATCTTTTAAAGAGAATACTAAAGGTTAGCAGATGTCCTCTTCCACCTTGTCTTGTTGGTTAAAACTTTGTATTGAATTGGCCTAGGCTGTGTCCTTGTAATTTGAAAGCTACCTGCCCAGATGGTGACGTTGACTGCTTGTGTAGGTCCAAGCATGAAGGATTGCCTCCCTACACTGCAGGAAAATGGAATATTGGTACTCACTGTGAAAGTTCCTTTTTTGCAGTTGTGGAGAGGGAATCCTCACCCTGGTTGGTGGATGGTTTATGTGTTAGGCCACTGGCTGTATGCATTTTGTTTCTCCCAAGCTCTGACATACCATTACTGATAAGATGGGCCTGGCCCTCCCTCTTAGGGTGGTAATGATGACTGACAGATTGAAAGCCCTCATGAAGCACAAGGGAGGAGCCAGGTCCAGCAAGAAGGATTCCCTCCCCAGAACTGCAGAAAAATAAACTTTGAGTACAAGTGTTCCGGTATCATGGCACTACCTACCAGTTAGGTTTTACTACATGATGATGTCACTACGTGGTTATGGAGCCTTCGTATTGACCACCCCCCCAAAAAAACTTCTTGACCTCTGTAATTCATACAGAAGGCTATTCTGTGCATGTGTAGAGTCACTGGGAATATAATTGTGTGATCTGAGGCTATAGTCCCTACATATGATGAAGTTGGGTGATGAAGTTTACAAAAGCTTCAACCAAAAAAAACCTTTTAGTCTTTAAGGTATCAAAAAGACTAACAGGGCTACATCTCTGTAAACATCCCACTGTCTTCACTCATAATGAATGTTGGTGGACAAGGCTAGTGCTAGGCTTGAGGAGCCCAAGAAATTGATGCCTTCTGTGAGCTGAAAGGCATCATCCTGGATCGGTTTGGTTGACAAACCTATGGGCATGGGGGTCACCCAACAGGTATGCATCTATATACTCCCTTGGAAATAATCTCACACCCTTTCACAAGTTGTGTAAAAATAATTGGAAACTGCACTGCATTTTGTGGCATTGCCACAAAATTGTAAATATGCCCTCGCATTTTGGCTTTCTGCCACACTACGATATCTCCATTCTCCTGTCTCCTTGTAATAATAGGAGTCTGTCTTAGCTCTAATGAAGGATGCCCCACAACCAAAAAGTGCATCGATGATAAACCATTGTGTGGTGTTCCTTACCTCACAATGTCAAAGAGGTGTTAAATGGAGTAAAGAGAAGACTCTCCTCATTCTGCTCTGTCTCTCAAGGGTGCTTGGTTTTTACAAAACCGAATTGCAGAAAACGCACTATTTCCAGACCATCTGTAGCATTTGTATAGGTAGTATGCTATTTATATGTGGAAACTTGTTCATGTCAATGTTGCATTTTCTGGACTGGGTTAATAACTTTTGTTGTAGTCAAAAGAGTTTCCATGTGGTCTTGATAGACACTCATCATGTTTTTCTACACATATCTTTGTTCTTTCTTTCTTTGATTTCTAGTTCAGAAAGTTCAGAAGACCTTTAAATCTAGGATCCTGTCTATAATGCGAACACATCTGAAAAAGCAGCCATTTGCAGTGCAGCAACCTGTGCAAATGGTCAAAAGAGACCCCCTAAACTTTGCATGACCCCTAGCCAAGATGGCAGCTGTGAGTGATTTACTCACACTTTTAAATCTGCTGTCTCCATTAAAAGAAAAAAACAGTTTACCGTGGTGTGCACATGTGATATTTTGCATTTACAAAAAAGAAGAGATTGCCGTTTTATTGACTTACCAGATTCTCGTTTAGCCAAAAATCCAACATGGCAGCAATAGTTTTTCCTGTTTGCTAGCCCCACCCCAAATGCTCATCCAGCCAATCAGTGTATGCTCCCTGGTTGCACCAACACTAATGCGAGTGTCCAAATGATCACACATTCGCATGCCGTACAGAGCTTTTTAAAAAAATCCAAGAGAAGACTCAGAGGCTTTCCATACGGAGTTTGCGGTGGATTTGGCTGTCCCCCTTTCCGAATGACACATATTTATGCAAATATCAGTTTGTAGAGATTGCCTTCCATTCACACCCCATTAGGATTATTTTCACCATTTAGACAAGCCTTTTGTGGTTTAAAATGGGTTTCATACATGTATAAAAACAATTTCATAATATATAGTTCCTATGAAGTAATTTGATTTTAAAAGGTATGTTTTACAACTAAAGGAAAATTTCAATTGCCTCTATAAGCATATTTTTCTTGTTTAGATGATTCTAGTTAAAAAAAAACAGCTTGCAAAACTTCCACCTACAATTGCACCACCTACTGCACAGGAACTTCTGCGTAGTATTATGTGGCTACAGGATAACAAAAACCAGATGGAATATATTCAGGTAAGGTTTAAATTCCATTTAAATTATTTGTGTGCCCTATTCACACAAGGCTCCAAGCGTGTTTATCCTAAACTTCATGGAGGAATTGGATCTCACCTGCTTCATTCACCAGGTGCACTTCTCTCAACTGACAGTTTTGCATCTGTGCATTGCATGTGCTTAACCTGTTTCTTCTCAGCAACATTCCTGATAGCCCTTTTACTCTGCAGTTAATGATAAGGGGGGGGAACCTGCTCTAATGTGGTGAAAAGCAACATTATTAATACAGTGGGCCCTCGGGGTTTGGTTCCGGGACACACTGCAGATGCCAAAAAACACAGATGGTCAAGCCCCAGATTATTCAATGGCAGCAACATAAACATGCACGCTTCAGTATATCCATATTCATGTCACTGCCATTGAATAATATGGGGTGTGGCAATTGGCAGAAAGTCTAATCTGCAGATTGGTAGCCCACCCATACAGAGGGCCCACTGTATATCTAAGAATGCCTTTACAAGAACCTGGATACCCAGGTGTGAAATGTCTGCTTTTTCTAACTTTTTTTCCACTGGTCTTCATTTACTCTTCCTCTCGGATTAATGGCTCTTCTCCCAGCCTGTAAACCTCTTGTATATTCCCTATACTTGTACACATATTACAGTTGTCCCTTCACATTCGCTGGGGTTTGATTCCAGGACCCCCCATGAATACCCAAATCCGTGAATACTCATGTCCCATTATATGCAATGGCATAGGAAAATGGTGTCCCTTATATAAGATGGCAAAATCAAGGTTTTCTTTTTGGATTATTATTTTTTTAAGAATATTTTCAAGCTGTGAATACAGTACTTCAATCCATGAATGCCAAATCTGTGAATATGGAGGGACAACCGTATATATCTTGAACCCTCGCTGGGATAAGGGAGCAGTTTCAGTAAGAAAATTATCAGCAGGAAAAGAATTAGGCATTATCTATCTTTTCTCTTTTCAAAATCACAGGCTTCTGAGGATAATCATTTTTTAAAAAATAATTGGAAAGTCTTAATAAACATTTGTGCATAATGTCTAATGTAGAGGTGGGGAACCTTTTCAGGTACAATGCAGCCTTATATTGCCAGAAAAGTGTTGTCTGGGGAAGGCAGGGTCTGCAAAAACAGTCTGGATGATTTGCACGTGACCCCAGCACTATATTTTGCCCATTCTGGTCTAGCGCATCTCAGACTTTTTCAGCCTACAGTAATATACCAGTATTTCAGATTAACTTTTAACTCAGTGTAATCATTTCATAGGCTCTGCTTTCCATCTTATTTGTTATTTCAAGATTTAATTTATATTTATAAATAAATTTCTCAGTATGTGGCCTAGCTTTCTGAATCCAAATAGAGTTGATTAGTTTATCGCCGCATCTATTTACTGTTGTACTTCCTAAATGTTAAATTTTATTTAACAGTGTTAGTCTTATGATATTTATTTATGCCACTATGGATGTATAAAATCTATATGATCTTATTCTCATCCTTCCATTTTCCTCTTACTTTAACTTGCCTAGTATCTCTTAAATACTAAGGAGATTTTCAGACCCAGACCATATATAGTGTCCCCGTCTCACTAGCTATTTCCCACACCACTCCCGTCCCACTCTCGTCTCTGTTACGCTTTTTTTTTAAAAAAATTCAGACTTCCCTTAAAATGAGACAGAAATGGCTTCCCCTTCCTCTGGCAGTTCAGGAAGTGAATACAGCTCGTGCAGAGCTGTATTCACTTCCTTATTTGAAATCCTGGGTCATTCTCACAAGAGAACGAGCGTGCGGGAAATTTTTAAAAAGTTAAAGAAAGAAGGAAAAGTGATAGCAAGCACAAAAAGTTTTTAAAATACAAGTAACCCAGGGAGGGGGTTAAAGGGTGTCACCTCGATGTCCCGATCGCACCTGGAAGTCTTCAGCAGGGACCTCCAACTGTGGCTGGCATCATGCCACAGAAATGGGGCACCGGTTTACAAGCCTGTGATGCCATCATAGAGATGGCATGGGTGATCTATTGACGGCTTAAGCCATCAATAAAAACAATTGCAGACAGAACAGAAGGGTCACAGGAGGAGGATGAGACAGGGACAATGTTGCCTGAAAAGAGAGCTTTTTGGCGATCTCCTGTCGTCCCTGTCGTGCATTTTTTAGGACATCTGAAAAATCTCCTTAGATTACTATTTGACAACTATTTTGAAATATTATTCTGCCTTCATTTGTTTAAAATATTTACATAATTAAAATTTTAAAATCGAATCTATCTATCTATCTATCTATATTTTCTCTTAGTTATGTTACCATTTCCAGTGTGCTGATTGGCCGCTTAAGAAACTGACCAACCAATCAAAGCTCGGTTGGGCAGCCAATCAGGGCACTGAGGGCAGGACCATGTGGAAATTTCAGTCCTTTCTAAACATGGTGGCAGCAGAGGGAGTGTGAGTAGCATGAGCTGTGTGTAGTGTGTGTGTGTAGGATGCGTGTGCCTGAGTACGGGGGAGGCGCAAGCCTGGTGACGGAGGGGACGAACCTGGTGATGGGGGGGCAAGGCTGCTAATGGAGGAGGGCGAATCTGGTGACGGGGAAGAAAGCCTGGTGATGGGGGGACAAGCCTGGCAATAAGGGAGGCAAGCCTAGTGACGGGTGGGGGGAGACTGGCGATGGGGGAATTTGAAGGTGTATGTTACATTGGGTATAGTTAGTATTCTTCTATTACTGTCCAGTGTCTTTCTTCTATTTATATATAAAAGTTCTTTTTCAACTGTTTTCTGATTGCTGTTATGTGCCTTCGAGTCAGCTCTGCCTTATGGTGATCCTATTTTGACTTTTCTTCACAAGATTTATTCAGAGGATTTTTGCCACTGCCTTCCTCTGAGGCTGAAGGTGGGTTTCCCAGAGGTTTTCCATGGCTGACCAAGGATTTGAACCCTGATCTCCTGGATTCCTAGTCCAACAATGAAACCAATACACTGCACTGGCTCTGGCATCTTGTAATTAAACAATTGTATTTTTTCTTAATTTTCCTTTTACTGTCATATCAAAGTAAACTCTCAAACTCTTGCCTCCTTGTCTCTTAAAAAAAGAATCTTTAAGATATATTTCTTATGTTTCTCTCTCTTCTTCATGGTCTCTGTGACTCACACAAATGGGGCTTACTGTTCCTGAAAGTGCATCACTCAGAACCTTCTAGAGCAGTTATTAAGCATTTTGGCAGTAGACCCTCCTCCCTGGTACATGTGACCAGATGATTCCCACTGAACAAACAGGGTGGAAGAAAGTCAAGCACCCTTCTCCATCTCACACTCTACCTGTGGGCACGATGCATCAAAAGGGACATCTCCACCTCAGTGGTCCACCTGCCTGGAGAGGAGAATGTTTTGGCCAATGCCCCCAGCAGCTCACCAGTCTCCTGCCACAAGTGGGTGCTCAACCCTGAGACACTTTGATGAGTGTTCAAAATGTGGGACACTCTAGTGCTAGACTGTTTCATCTCAGTACACAGCATGCAGTGTTGGACTTACTGCTCCAGGGATCACAAGGGTTAGGGCTTTCACGGAGATGCCTTCCTGTTTCATTGGAGGGGTCCCATTGTCTATGCCTTTGCTCTGTTCCTCTCATCACCAGGGTGATAGTAAAGATTTGAAGAAACAGAGTGAGGTGCATTCTGATAACACTGTTGTGGCCCCAACAGCTAAGGTTCACTCCACTCTTACACCTGGCCAAGGCCTTTACCTCATGCTGCCTCTTCACCTGTATCTCCTGACGATGCACAGCAAATATATCAGACATCTGGGCCTAGACACGCTATGATTGATGGCATGGAGGATATTCCTCTAGACTTTTTACCTGAGTAAGTTTGACTTCTCATTGCCATTGCGCATAGACCTGCCACTCAGTGGTCCTACACATATAAGTGGAAGAAGTTCCTGTCATTCCTGGCATCTTGAGGGATCTTTCTGGACAGAGTACAAGTATATCATATCTTGGACTTTCTCCTCTCCCTGTCTGAAAGTTGTCTCTCTCTCTTCTATTAAATGTTACCTATCTGCAATTTGGTAAACCTTCTTGCTTCAAAGATCCCTTGGTGAAGAGGTTCTTAAGAGGATACCAAAACCTTCAGCCTTTGGTGTTGGGCCCCACTCCTCAATGGAGTTTAGAACTGGTGCTGCCACAACTCTCCAAGAAGCCATTTCATAGAACTATAGAGTTGGAAGAAACCACAATGGCCATCCAGTCCAACCCCCTGCCATGCAGGAATACACAATCAAATCATTCCCAACAGATAGCCATCCAGCCTCTGTTTAAAAACCTCCAAAAAAGGAGACTCCACCACACTCCAAGGTGGTGCATTCCACTTCCGAACAGCTCTTACTGTCAGGAAGGTCTTCCTAATGATTAGGTGGAATCTCTTTTCCTGTAGTTTGAACCCATTGCTCAGTGTCCTGGTCTCTGGAG
Source organism: Gambelia wislizenii (assembly GCA_030847615.1). Classification (NCBI taxonomy): domain Eukaryota; kingdom Metazoa; phylum Chordata; class Lepidosauria; order Squamata; family Crotaphytidae; genus Gambelia; species Gambelia wislizenii. Next base: position 347,448,455 of record JAUMIR010000001.1, read on the forward strand.
CAGCAGAAAACAAGCTTGCTCCATCCTCAGTATGAACCTATTTGAACCTATGATGTCATGCAACATCCACCTTTTGATGGGGAAACTACCTTTCTGGTTGCCATTACATCGACCAGGAGAGTTTTGTGCTCTTTGTGTGGATCCTCCATATCTCAGGTTGCACAAAGGTAAGGTTGTGTTTTATCCAGACATTACTTTCTCGCCTAAAGTGGTTTTGGCATTCCATCTGAATCAGGACATATCCTTACCTGCATTCATGCAAAATCCTATCTCTGACCTTGAACATGCCTTGCACTGCCTCAGTGCATGGCATGCTTTGGTCTTCTACGTTGATAAGACTGCTTCCATCCATCAGTCCCAAAGACTCTTTGTGTGCTGCTCTGAACACAAGAAAGGACTTCCTGTGTCTCCTCAGCATCTCTCCAAATGGGTCGCTTCTATCATCTGTCTCTGCTACTACCTGGCGAAGCAGGAGCCTCTAGTGTATGTTTGCAACCACACCACCAGAGCTGTCACAGTATCTTCAGCCTTCCTGAAGTGCATTCCACTGGAAGACATTGGCAGAACACAGGGACACAACCATTAATGTTCATTTTGCATTACACCATTGATGTAAGATCCAGGGCTGATGCTGTGCTTGGAAGAAATGTGCTTTTTCATGTGTTACATGACACTCCCACCACTTTTGGTGAGTAGCTTGCTAGTTTCCCATTTGTGTGAGTCACAAAGACCACACAATGCTCCCCTTGAACAGGGGAGAAGGGGCTACCACTGAAATGCTTACATAACAGCTCTAGAAGGTTCCAAGTGATGCACTGCACAGGCGCAATAAACCCTATTTGTGTGAGTTCACAGATGACCACCATAGGTAAGCAGCCCATTTACAGGTAAGCAACTCGTTCTCTCCACTCAAAAATGTACTGTGTATTCTGTGCTCTGTAATTCTTTCAGTATACTATAAATTTATTTTTTGCTTTCAGAAAAAAGCAAAAATTCTTTATTATGACTATGGAGATATCATATGTGATGAAGGTGAATTACCCCAAGGAATCCATTTAATTGTTTCAGGAATGATTAAGGTAAGGTTTAGTTATAGTAGACTAAAAAACTGATACTTAATTGACAAAGTGAAAATGAGCATCACGTAAGATAGCGGACCTAGTTAAATATAGCTTGTACCTTCTAAACTTTTGATAGTTTTCTGCTTTGAGGCATATTCTAAGATTTTGGAAGTTTTGATAATGTTAGTTATTTGTACATCTCCTTATGCAGTTGTCTCAGAAAGCAGTATCTTTTAATTTGGTGGAGAGACTGTGGGTTCGTGTCCATACATTCCCCTCCAAACAAATTCTTTTGGAGGTACAAAAACCTAAGTTGAGGCAGAAGGTGTACTTTTCTTCTGTCTAGCAGGAAGTTATATTTTGCAGTGGCCTTGGCCCTGCAGATAGCTCTGCACTTGCTGTGTCAGTTTTTGTGAGAGTGTGCAGCCATATTCTTTGAACATCTCCTGGAGGAAAAGAAGGTTTTCACCAATGTTTATCAAACTGAAGTGTTGCATCTTGCAAAACTGTAGCTTATTGGGCCAGGTATATGGTATATTATATGTGTTATAATAGGGAGATGTTGTTTGAGGTGGTTCTAGGCTCTCTCTACTATCAGAATGGGGATGTGGCCAGTACACTGCTTTTTAATTGTTGATATCACCTAGGGCTTAGTCTTTAAATCAGAGATGGGCAACAATTGGATGTTAGGAGGATGCATTCCACACACACTTAATTTTTTTTTAGAAAATTGCCCCCAAATGCTGCCCAATGTACAATTTCACCATATTTTTAGTCCAAAATCTGTGTCACTTTATGTTGGAAAAAGGCCTGTTCTGAAGCTAAAAGATCCCTGGAGGAGGCAACACATGCCTACATTTGTCTCCCATACCTCCTAGTGGCATTTTGGGGTTAAAAAAATTGACAGGATTATCCTCAAATATTGGGTTCCTGGGTGGCTGCATGCAGCCTGCAAGTCATACTTCCCTCACTCCTGTTTCAGATGAAAGAAAGAAGCCATTTTAAACAATAATAATAGCAGTCTCCTGGCTGTTGTGATCCTGTCACTAATGAGATTATCACACAGGTAAAATATCCCAGGACAGGGAAGACAAGAGATCGCTAAAAGACTTACCTTTTACACGACATCGTCCCTGTCCTGGGATGCTCCCGTTCTGCTCCTGTTCCTCCCCCGTTTCTTCTTATTCACAGAAAAATCTGTGAATAAGAGGCCCGTTCCATTATCATAATGGAATGATGGGTGAATGAACAGGAGCCCCGTTCTCCTGGGATTACAATGGATCGTGACGTCACCGGGAGGTCCGTGCCGGACACTTCCGGGTGAGATCAAGAGGACAAGGTAAGTAAAACCTTTTATTTTCCCCTCTCCAGATAGCTTTTTATTTGTGTTTTCGGGCTTGTTTCACTGTTTTGACAGCTGGGGGGGGGTGTTATTTTTTAATTTGCTGCCCAGCCATTTTCTCGCAAGAATGGCCGGGATTTCAGTTCCCAGTCGTAAAAGCAGCCTTACGATGGCTGCATTTACGCCCGGGCAGCAAAGGGAGGGGGAGCCCATTTCTGTCACAGAATGGAGGTAGGTGTCTGAAAATTTTCTCTTTATTCCGTGGCAGGAATGGGAGTGGGACGTGGGGGTAGAGGGACAGAAACAGGCTACAAAGGCCCATCTTATAATCTCCTAAGTAGCAGTCATCTTAAAGTCTTCCTTTCCAGAAACAGCCAACAAAAAACGTAGCAAAAAAGTTGTGTTATGATGCTTTTGTTATTTTGTCCCTATTAGATTGATAATCACTGCTTAAATTAAGTTCCACACCCCACTAGGGGAGCACACTTGGTTGACGGTACTCACTGTCCACTTTCTGGTACCCCTACATTTCTGGCTGAAAGAAAACATTCTTCTTTCTCAGACTATCCAGCTTTGATTTCTGCCCCTGTTTTCCCTACACACTGACCTTGGCTTACCAAAACTAGACTAACAACCAGAATGCAGTAACAAGCTGGCTAGATATATGTTCCCCAAGATCCACTACACTACTATACATCCCATCATTCTTAAACGATAAATCTCATGGCAGGCATGCTGGTTGTACCAGCACCTGACACAGTCAGGCTTTCCAGATGTGTAGGCGGGGGATTATTCCTCTGAGGAATCAAAAAGATCATTTGCTCTGTCAAGTTAAGATTCACTTACTTTTATAAAACCAGAACTATGTTTGACCATTCTTCCCCTTTTTGGTGGCTGATTACTAGTTACTAGTGACATGGGGTTCTCCAGTAAGCAGCAAATATACAGTTGAGTTCACCATACCACCTCAAGGAGCAATTCATCCTACCCCTCTTGTCACCCTTTGGATTAAGATTTTAGTGCTACAATTCAGTTGGCAACTCATGGAAGCAATCACAGCAGATTCTGTTATCATTATTTCATTGTCAGCATGGAAAGCAGTAGCATCTTTCCATTTAAGATATTTTATAATAGCTTTTATCCTTATTCAAAATTCCTCCACTTTTTGTCAAGTAGAGTGGTTTATGTCAGTGAATTTGAATACACTCATATCACAATTCAGCTAAATCATAGAAAAATCTTTTTTGTTTTCTAAATTATTTGATTTGATTTTTAAAGCTTGATTACAAAACAAGAAGAGAGAGAGAAAGAAGAAAAAAAATTAAAAAGTATATAGGGATATGGGCTAGGCTTAATCATTAATATCAACTGACCAAATTTGCAAAAACACATTTTCAGAGTTGAATCTTCCCCTCAATGTTTGATCATTTTGATGTAAGAGCATACCAGGGAAATGAACCCAAGTTTGCTTGGGTATAACAATCATTACAGTCATATCTTCACCTTCAAAGTGTTACTGTGTTATTATGTATCAATAATTAGCTATTGTAGTCTGCTCTTGGGAAAACACTTATCACCATTCATCTTGTAAATAACTGGGGATAATCAGTTGGCAAAGTTGCACATTCTATGTACTGTTACATTTTAAAATAGCTTTTAAAAAATAAAACAGGTGCAAACTTGCCATCTTCCTGGTGGGTGACATTTCCCAGCAAGGAATGGTTTTCTTCTTTTTCTTTCTTCTCCCTCCCCTTTCTTCTTTTTTGGTCTTTCTGAAACAGGATAGAAATAAAGTTGGGAGGGAAAACCCCCAGCCCAGCAATGTGGGTAGTCAGAAACCCCTTCTCAGCACTGCTCTTTCATCTCTTGGTTCCAACGAAAAGGATGGATTTGAAGCCTGGCCAACATAGGCAGCAGTTTCTCATGCTTAAAACTAGAGATCATTACTTGTACTTCTTATAAGTGATATCACATTAATCCTTCTACTACGTAATGTAGGTATTACTTCAAATATCCCTGAACCGCCTGCATGCAGGGTTGGGGCTGCGGCTTCCAGTGCATCTTTACACCTGCCGGTTTCGTCCCTCGCCAGTCGCTACAGGGCTTTTTTGGAAATGGATTTGTCCTTCGAGCCTGTGCAATGGATTTTTCTGGTGGAGCGCAGCGTGCACAGAACTGGCCTCACCCTTTAAACCAGAGATTCATCTGCCGTGGCCTTGCAAGCATGGACGTGGCAGTGAGGTCCTCGGGCCGTAGGTTTGATTAGAGTTTCCTTCTCTTAGATGGTTGACCTTACAGGGTTGGACGAGCACCATCTGCCCGGGTTTGGGATTGGAGTTTTCCTTCTCCTAGGACGGTTGCCACAAGGCTGGAGAGCCCATCCTGCCCTTTGACGCTCTTTGTCAGACCCTTCGGTTTTGACCTGTCTGGCATGGGAGACCCTACCAGTGGCTATTATGCCACCGCCAGCATAGCTCAAAACATCATTAGGGTACGCAAGCCTCTCTCCCACGACAAGGGGGCGTCAATGGAGAGGAAATATCCCAATAGTAACACATTTCCTCATTGTTGTTTTTAAAAAAATAGTGAATACAGTACATCCCAATCTTTTTAAAAGTTTACCAAGGATTTTACCTTGGAGAACATGGTTAATTTGTTGATTTCAGCAAATTCTTGTAAGTTCAGCAGCTACTCTTCTTTGGTCAGGATAAACATTCTCATTTTTATACATCTTAAACAATCTTTCTGGTGTCAAATACCATATATATATATCATTTTATTAAAAAAATCTTTCTCAAATCATAACTCAAAGTAAATTTCAAAAAAATCATCCAAACCTTTTCTCATTGGTCATATGCAAATAAGTATCAATATATTACGTGCCCACTTTATCATACATTCTTTGACTTATTCATCCTCCATTTCCATACACAACAGCATTTTATACATTTTCACAATCAAATGATCATCATCTGAATACAGTTGAATTTTAAATTCTGATTTCCCTACTTCAAAACCATAGAGCTTTTTATCCATTTTAAATCTCTCAGTAAGTTGTCTATAAAGAAACCAGCGCAATGTATGTTCTCTGTTCCCAACTCTTCCCTAGATTTCATTCTGTATTGCCCATTCCCCATTAATAGTAGATTTTCATACGTTCCCCATTTTTCTTTGAGAGAAATTATCTACTGTATAGAGCTTTGTAGGGTGAACTACAAAGTGGCAGTTTAGAATAAAATCGAACTTTATACTTATTCCAAACCCTTAACAATCATCTTCTGACATAATGATTATTAAATGCACCATTTTAAACTTTGTCATACCATTAAACCCATGCAAACCAAACCAGAGCCCTCCAATTGTAACAGTGTTTCGTTCTTCAAAATGACCCAATCTTTAAGCCATACCAAACAGCAGGCAAGGACAGACCACCTCTTTGTTTTGCATCTTGTAATTTCTTGAATCTAACACTCTCTCTCTCTCTCTCTCTCTTTTTTTTTTGCCTTACCAGATAAAAGCCAAAATGTATTTCTACCACTGTTTGAATGGTGCATCATTTGACAAATCAGTAAAGTTTGAAACCAAAACAACATTTTGGGCAGGACATTCATTTTAACTACTGAAATCCTACCCAACAGTGATAATGTCAGTTTTTACCATTTTTGTAGGTCTTGCTTAATTTCATTCCAAATCTTGATGTAGTTATGAAATAAATTCAGATTTTTAGGTTAAATATTAACACCCAAATATTTGACCTTTTTGTCAATCTTGTACCCAGATCTTTCTGCCAAAAGTATTTGTTCACTTAGTTACTTTTTTGTCAAAATAACTGATTTATCTTCTTCGTGGTCTCTGTGAATCACACAGCTGGGTTACTCCTGCGCCTGTGCAGAGCTTCGGAACCTTCTAGAATCTCCAGGCAGAACGGGCTTTGATACATTTTTGGTGGTAACTCCGCCCATCCTACCAGTCCCTTATAAGGGCTTCCCGCCTAAATCCCCTCAGTTCCTTTCTTTCCGCCGCGTTAGCAGCTTGAAGGAACCTCTGTTCGCTAGTGCTTTTTTCTTGAGATCTCTGGTTTGACTTGGCTTGACTTTTTGACTACGATTTCTCTCCTTCTCCTACTGGTTTTGGTATTTGGCTTCTGATCACAACGTTTTGACCTTTTTCTGGCTTTGACTACGACTTTGGTGCTCCCCTCGGCTCTGGTATTACCTCGGATATCGCTACTGACCTCGGACTGGCTTTGACTACGATTTCTTCTTGGTGATTATTATTGTTATTGTTATCGGAAACATGTCTGGCAAAGGAGCTTTCAAGTGCTGCGTTATTTGCCAAGCGAAACTTCCTGCTGCGGATGGTCATTCCCACTGCTTAATCTGCTTGGGAGAGGCTCACAATGTAGATGCATGCGTCCATTGTAAGGTGTTCATGCCTCAGGCCAGAAAACATAGGCTCTCGCACCTAAAATCCTTCCTTTATGAAAAGGCTCTGCTCCCTGCCTCTGCTCCTGTCTCCGCCTCTGTGTCGGCTCCCCCCTCTGAGCCTCAAGGCCGAAAACGATCTCGGTCTCCTCCATCTGAGAGGAAGAGTCGTCGGTCCCAGAGTCTGTCCAGACGCCGTTCTACCACGTCTGATCCCAAAGCTCTGCATTCTTCACTTCGATGTGCATCGTCAGACCCGACTCGGGACCGTGTGACACCGACTCGAGAACCAGTCCCTGCTACTTCTGGAGTGACAGCTCATGACATGACACTTCTTTGCCTCAGTGTTTTCAGAAAATGAAAAGGAGGACCAACCTGAGGATAATGGAACAGAGGACACAATAGGGGAAATCCAGCTCAAAATAAGTAAAGAGGTAGTACAGAAATACCTTCTTAATCTAAATGAATTTAAATCTCCAGGGCCAGATGAACTACATCCAAGAGTATTAAAAGAGCTGGCAAATATAATCTCAAAGCCGTTGGCAATAATATTTGAGAACTCCTGGAGAACAGAAGTCCCAGCAGACTGGAGGAGGGCAAACGTTGTTCCCCATTTTCAAAAAGGGGAAAAAAGAGGATCCCAACAATTATCGTCCAGTTAGTCTGACATCAATACCAGGGAAGATTCTAGAGCAGATCATTAAACAGAGAGTCTGTGAACATTTAGAAGGCAATGCCATAATCACAAAAAGTCAACATGGGTTTCAGAGAAACAAGTCATGCCAGACTAATCTGATCTCTTTTTTTGATAAAGTTACCAGCTTGGTAGATGAAGGGAATGCTGTGGACATCGTATACCTAGATTTCAGTAAGGCCTTTGACAAGGTTCCCCATGACATTCTTGCAAACAAGCTTGTAAAATGTGGTCTAGACAAGTTAACTGTTCAATGGATTTGTAATTGGTTGACTGGCCAAACCCAAAGGGTGCTCAGAAGTGGCTCCTCTTCGTCTTGGAAAGATGTGACCAGTAGGGTGCCACAGGGTTCTGTCCTGGGCCCAGTGCTATTCAACATCTTTATCAATGACTTGGATGAGGGAATTAGGGGCATACTTATCAAATTTGCAGATGACACCAAATTAGGAGGAGTAGCTAATACCCTAGAGGACAGGATCAAAATTCAGAATGACCTGGATAGACTGGAGAGCTGGGCCAAAGCTAACAAAATGAAATTCAATACGGAGAAATGTAAAGTACTGCATTTAGGGCGGAAAAATGAAATGCATAAATATAGGATGGGAGAGACCTGGCTGAATGAGACTACATGCTAAAGGGATCTAGGAGTCCTAGTAGACCACAAGTTGAACATGAGCCAACAGTGTGATGCGGCAGCTAAAAAGGCCAATGCGATTTTGGGCTGTATCAATAGAAGTATAGTGTCTAGATCAAGGGAAGTAATAGTGCCACTCTATTCTGCCTTGGTCAGACCTCACTTAGAATACTGTGTCCAGTTCTGGGCACCACAATTCAAAAGGGATATTGACAAATTGGAGCATGTCCAGAGAAGGGCAACTAAAATGGTGAAAGGTCTGGAAACGATGCCTTATGAGGAGAGACTTAGGGAGCTGGGTATGTTTAGCCTGGAAAAAAGACGGTTAAGAGGCAATATGATAGCCCTGTTTAAGTATTTGAGGGGATGTCATGCTGAGGATGGAGCGGGCTTGTTTTCTGCTGCTCCAGAGACTGGAACACGGAGCAATGGATGCAAGCTCCAGGAACAGAGATTCCACCTCAACATGAGGAGGAACTTTTTGACAGTAAGAGCTGTTCGGCAGTGGAACACGTTCCCTCAGAGCGTGGTGGGGTCTCCTTCCTTGAAGGTCTTTAAACAGAGGCTGGATTGCCATCTGTCGGGGATGCTTTGATCGTTATTTCCTGCGTGGCAGGGGGGTTGGACTGTATGGCCCTCGTGGTCTCTTCCAACTCTGCAATTCTATGATTCTATGATTCTATGACTCCGTCAGCTAGCGGGACTCGCCCATCTGCTGACCCTGTCCCCTCCTCTCAACCTCTAAAGAAAGAGAGGAAAGAGAAGCATGTTTCTAAACATGGCGATGGGAAGGCCAAAGAGAAGGCTAAAAAGTCTAAGACTATGGAGAGCGCCGTCCCTGAAGCCTCTCCTCGTCACCTGAAAAGCGTTGAGACCACCTTTGTACAACCTTTGCCGGTGTCCATCACTGTGGAGTCCGAATCTCGACGCTCACGCACCCCGCCGATATGACTTGAGGAAGTGATAGTTGAATCCATACCCTCAACTGATATTGCAAGACCTCCGGCGCGCCTTGATACGTCTCCAGCCCTGGTTGTGTCTCGAGCCCAGTTGCTGGAAAGCCAGTCGTCGGATGTGGGCGTGGAGATTATCGAATCCGAGCACGTACCTAAAGGCCATGTACCCACCATCACAGAAGACATCCCAGATTACTCTGCCTACGACTTGGCTCGGTCTATTTGCAGGGCAGGCCTCAGCTCACCGTTGGGATCACAAGTCTTCAACCCGAGGGGCAAGGTACTCGATACCGGGCGGCACCCGATTGCTCGATCCCTGCACCTGCTCACTTTGGATGTTGCGACTACAAGAGATGCTGTGACACAGGTTTCTCCTCCTGAGCACTGGCCTTTGCCTTGTACCCCTCCAACCCCGCAACCTCGTTCCCCCACACCGACTCGGCCTCGCAGTCCCTCACCTGACGGGTCGTCCTCATCCTCTGTTGCCTCCAGGGACCTCTATAGACCATACATGCCCTCACCAAAGGCCGAGCTGATTGATGACGAATCTGCCTCGCCGACTGACGACATTCGTTCATTTGGGGAACATATGATAAGGATGGCACACGCTCTCGACTTGAAACTAGAAGACCGGGCTGCTGATCCTGTGGATCCAATTTTCCAAAGGATCCAATCAAAGGCACCTCCATCGGCTACCATGCCGGTGCTGCCCTCGCTGCTCAAACTACCTCAAGGGTCCTGGGAAAACCCATCTTCCATACAGTCGATGTCTAAGAAAATAGACTGTACCGGGTTGGAGGAGACCACACAGACTGGCTCCAGAACCACCCGAGGCCGAACTCTGTGGTCGTCGAGGTGGCCCAGAATAAAAAGCAGTGCAGACCTTTATCTTCTCCACCTGACCCTGAGGGCAGAAAACTTGACATTGTGGGAAAAAAGATATATTCAGCTGTCGGCCTGAGCTTCTGTGTAGCCAATTATTCCACCTGCATGGGAGCATATCAGCAGGTCTTATGGGAAAGGATGACCCCCCTCTTACATGACCTCCCAGAAGAACAGCGCAGGATGGCAGAGGCTATTCAGTCAGAGGCCCTGTCCCTTGCGGGACTCCAGATAAACTCAGCTCGGCATGTGGCGGATTGCACAGCGAAAACCATCTCTGGTTCCGTAGCACTCCGTCGACATGCGTGGCTGCGCTCTTCGTGCCTCTCACCACAGGCATCGGTCACCATTGAAGATCTCCCCTTCTATGAGTCGGGTCTCTTTAACGGGTCAACTGACGAGAAGTTAGAGTTCACCCAAAAGATGAGGACCACTGCCAAGAAATACGGTATGGACTCCACCTCCACCTTCCAGTACCGTCCTAGAAATAGGCACTTCTGGCAAGTCCCATCTTACGGCCAACAGTTCTGGCGAGGGTACTCTGGCCAGACCTACCGTCGGTCCAGATTTGTCCCTTCGACCTCCCTGGCCTCATCGGTGAGGAGCCAGGGCTCGGGCTCTCGATACCGGCAACCGCCCCGACAGAGATCCAGGGACCAGGGCCAGAAGAAGTTCTAATGCCCTATTAATGATTTCTCTCTTTTCTCTTAGACTCCTCTCTTCAGGGATCGACTGTCCAACTTCCGAGAAGCCTGGTCTTTGGTAACATCAGACCGCTGGGTACTCCAAATCATCTGGACAGGCTATTGGATAGAGTTCGACACTCTGCCTCCGATGGGACGGGTTCGATCAACACCGCCCTCCCCTCCCCTCCTCGAGGAGGTGCAGACTCTGTTACAGAAAGGGGCCATTGAACCTGTCGACCCCGACCTTCGCCACCTCTGCTTCTTCTCGAGGTACTTTCTGGTCACCAAGAAGGACGGCGGTCTGCGCCCGATTCTCGACCTCCGTGGGGTGAACAAGTACATAACCCCAAAGAAGTTCAGGATGGTCACCCTGGCATCGATCCTTCCACTTCTGTGGCAAGGCGACTGGTTCGCATCCATAGACCTGAAGGATGCCTATTTTCACATCGGAATCCACCCGGCCCACAGATGCTTCCTTGCATTTCAAGTTGGGACCGAAGTCTTCCAGTTCAGAGTTCTCCCCTTTGGCCTCTCCACCACTCCCCGTGTCTTCACGAACTGCATGGCAGTAGTGGCGGCCTTTCTTCGGCAGCAGGGAGTAGATATTTTTCCCTACATCGATGACTGGCTGATTGTTGCACAGTCTCGACGTCAGCTCGAACTCGATATTGGCCTCACCTTAGATGCCTTAAACTACCTGGGACTTGTTGTCAACATCAAGAAGTCTCAACTCCTGCCAGCACAAGTGATTCAGTTCATTGGAGCTCGTTTGGACTATTCAACTGCAGCTGCCTACTTGCCTCAGGACCGCTTCGACAACCTGCGATCTCTAATCCGCTCCTGCCGTCGATCCCGACGGCTCCGGGCACACTCAATACAAGTGCTCCTCGGCCATATGGCAGCTACGACGTACGTGACTTGACTTGCCAGGCTTCGATTCCGTCCACTTCAACACTGGTTCCTGCAAGTATTCGACCCTCTTCATGATTCTCCAAACAAGATGCTCACGATGCCGAGAGCAGTTCAAGGGTCACTGGACTGGTGGCTGGCACCGGACAATGTCTTATCGGGCATGCCCTTTGACCTCCCTCAGCCAGACGTCTCTTTGACAACGGACACTTAGATGCAGGGATGGGGAGCGCATCTCGACTCCTACGAAATCCGTGGATCCTGGAGCACCGAGGAACAAGCTCTCCATATCAACGTCCTGGAACTTCTCGCCATCCAGAAAGCGTTAAGAGCCTTCGAATCCTCGGTGAAAAGCAGGACTGTACTAGTTCTGACGGACAACACGTCGGTCATGTACTACCTAAACAAGCAGGGAGGTACGAGGTCCCCTCAACTTCTACAACTCACGTTGGACATATGGGAGTGGTGCGTTGCAAGGAAGGTTGTCCTCCAATCCATCCATCTGCCAGGAGAGGAGAACACTCTTGCCGATGGACTCAGCCGTTCAAGTCTCTCCATCCACGAGTGGCAGCTCCACAGATCGGTCACACTGGACCTGTTTCGAACCTGGGGATTCCCTCAAGTGGATCTTTTTGCAGCTCCCGAAAATGCCCAGTGTCCCCACTTCTGCTCGAGGCGTCGAGCTCCGAGATTGAGAGGAGATGCATTCCTTTTTCAGTGGTCGGGTCTGCTGCTATACCTGTTCCCTCCATTTCCATTGCTGACAAGAGTGATCACCAAGCTTCATCGGGACAGAGCGAACGCCATCCTCATCACGCCATGGTGGCCTTGACAGCCGTGGTTTGCAACCTTACTCCGCTTGTTGTACCGCCGTTTCATCCACCTTCCATCCTGTCCAGATCTGCTCAGCATTCAAAGGGGCAAGGTCAGACATCCCGACCTGGACACTCTACGCCTGACTGCCTGGAGGCTGACCCTGTAACTCTCCCTCCGTGTTCGAGTCTCTCCCGTTCGTCCTCGTTACCGATGCAACCTCCATCCCTACACCCAAATGTCCAAGCCGTCATCGATGCGGCAAGGAGGCCTTCCACCAGGAGATCCTACCTCTATAAGTGGAGGAAATATGAAGCATTTCTGGCATCCCGGGATCCAACCCTTGACCAATTCTCCATCCCAACAGTCCTGGAATTTCTTCTGCACCTGTCTTCTGTGGGTCTGTCGCTTTCTTCAATCCAGTGCTACTTGGCAGCCATCTCCACCAAGTTCCAGGCAAGGGGTCTCCCTTCCCCCTTCGTGGATGCCACGGTGAAGAAATTTCTGAAGGGCTTTGCTAACCTTCATCCTCCGGTGACTGAACCGACACCGGCTTGGAACCTCGAACTGGTCCTCTCACAGTTGGTTCGCCAACCGTTTGAAGCGATGGCTTCCACCGATCTCAGACTGCTCTCCTGGAAAACTGCATTCCTTGTGGCCATCACTTCGGCGCGTCGGGCTAGTGAACTCTGTGCCTTGAGATCTGATCCTCCCTACACTGCTTTCCATGAGCACAAAGTGGTCCTCCGTCCCAACATCTCCTTCTTACCGAAGGTGGTCTCCAGTTTTCACCTCAATCAAACCATCACTCTACCTGCTTTGATACAGGATCCGAAAGACGACTTTGAACACACCCTTCATCTCATGGATGTTAGAAGGGCTCTGGCTTTCTACATTCAGCGGACTGCGTCCCACAGAAAGTCACCCAAACTGTTTTTGTCGTATGCCGACTCGAAGCTGGGAGAGCCCATCTCTTCACAGAGACTATCGAAGTGGGTGACATCGACCATCGCTCTCTGCTACAAACTGGCAAAGAAGCCTCTGCCTTCTCGGATTCGAGGACACTCTACGAGGGCTGTCTCCACTTCGACAGCCTTTCTCTCTGGAGTGCCTCTAGAGGACATTTGCAGAGCTGCAACCTGGTCATCACCTTTGACTTTTATTTCCCACTATAGACTTGACTCTCGTTCTAGGAACGAGGCTGCCTTTGGGAAGGCTGTACTGTTATCTTCTATTCAATGAGTGAGTGTTCATGTTGCCAAGTCACTGTTGTTCTTTGTGCTTTGATCACTTTACTTAAGAATGTACTCTTAATGTTTCAAACTCAGGTGTCTGTACATATGGTATATTTGGTGTAGGACATACCCTCCTCCAAGAGTGAAGCTTGCCAGTCTACACCCAGCTGTGTGATTCACAGAGACCATGAAGAAGATGGACAGGTTGCTTACCTGTAACCATAGATCTTCGAGTGGTCTTCTGTGAATTCACACAGACCCGCCCATCCTCCCCTCTATGTCCTATTGCATCATATAAGCATGCTTAATGTTCCTAATGCTGCATATTGTGGCGTCATTCAAGGAACTGAGGGGATTTAGGCGGGAAGCCCTTATAAGGGACCGTTAGGATGGGCGGAGTTACTGCCAAAAATGTATCAAAGCATGATCTTCCCAGCGATTCTAGAAGGCTCCGAAGCTCTGCGCAGGCGCAGGAGTAACCCAGCTGTGTGAATTCACAGAAGACCACTCGAAGATCTATGGTTACAGGTAAGCAACCTGTCCATCTGTATTTACTTTGAATCCAGCCAAATCTCCATAGTAACTCAAAATTGTGTTCATGCTTCAACGTTCTCCAGTGGATGATCTGAAAATATTACTTAGTTGTCAGCAAAAGAGAAAATGTGGGGTTTTTTGAGTTGTTGATGATGTCATATAGGTACCAGCTCATGTCAACTTGGAGCTTGTGTCAAGAAAAGCTGCTATTATTCACTATTCTTTTTAATATTATATCATATATCCAAGCAATTTCAAATGTGTAATGATCAAAATGGTTCCATCACCCCCATGTTTATTTATCTATACTGTGATCAGTATACCTTTACTTCATAAAGCAAGATATATCTTTATAGACAGATATAGATATATTGAATCTTCACAGATTATTATTTCCCTTTTTGTATTTCCCGACATAGACTCTTGGTTTAACTAATGCTAGAAATCCTGTCTCCCATTCATATATATCTCTCAGTTAAAACAGACATAATACAGTACTTCACTTCAGCAACAACAAAATAATAGCAAACTACTTTTAGACTTTCATCATTTTTTTGCGGTGCCTGGAGAAGAATTTTTGCTAAGCTTTTATGAATTTGTATAATGAAGAAGGTTATGATTAATTTGCGGATAAAGTAACCTTTCTACAAATGTATCCTACTCAATAAATGAACAAGCTGCTTACAGTAATTAAAGTAATGTCATCCTGTGCACAAATTGCTTGTGCTAATAAGGCTAATTGGTAACAGCAAGCATTAACCATGATTAGTCATATGTATCTAATGTCATCACCAGTGCCTATAATTGTCTACATAAAGGGAATTTTACATCTGTTTTAAATCATTTGTATGTTCTCTGAAAATGATGTTCACTCCTACATTGCATGAAAAAGGATCTATCAGATTTTATGTTGTACCATAAAATTGTTTCATATTTTAAAACATTAATTACTAGATATTGAAATAGGTAAAAAAATATTTACAATAGACACCTGCTGAATGATGAAGAATTTTAAGTTTTATAAAATAAGATCAATAAGATTAAACTGCATGTTAGGTTGGCAGCTACATGTGAAAGGGTGCACAATTTTCATTCCCATAGCCTCTCCTTTCCTCCATCAAGATGAACCAGTGCATTCCTGCCAGACCAGAAATGTTGTCACATCAATTCTTGTTCTTCTTTGTGATCTCTGTGACTCACATAAAAGGGTTATCTGCACCTGCACAGTGCATCATTCAGAACCTTCTAGAGCTTGAGAATAACCATTTTGGCAGTGGCTCCTCCTCAACATGTCTCATGTGACCTGCACCATTCCTGCTCATTCCCTCAGTTCCTTTTTGTCTGCTGATAACAACATTGATAGGAACAGTTTCTGAGCTTCTTTGGATTTCTTGTTATTGACATGCGGACTTTTGTCTTACCTGACCTTTCTTATCGTCTTGTGTTTCAGTTTTGGTATTTCAACTTGGTTTCTTGGCTTTGGACTACGGACTTACCTCAACAATTGCAACTTTGTCTTTGGTTCCTTGGCTTGGACCTTCTTGGCCACACATGCCCTTAAGGGTTTATGGCCTCTACCAGCTCCTTCAAAAAGTGTACATCCTGTGGGCATAAGATACCTGAGGACAGCCATTTTAAGTGCCTATTATGTCTCAGCGATGGACACAGTGTGTAGGGGCTTGTGCATGTTGTCAGGCATTTTACCTTTCAGGCATATTAGAATTACTCGTCTCAACTTAAGGCTTTCCTCTGGACACCTTGAAAGCAGCAGATCGCACTGCTGGAAACAGGACTCTACTTTGCCTCTGTCTACTTAGCCTTTATCTTAGCCTCCTCTTGGTGCCCCTCCATGACTCCATGCTTGACCGGTCCTGACACGACCTGCTTGGGTTGCTCTGTTTGAGTCGCCCTTAAGAAATCCTTCTAGGAATTGATGTCTCATCTTGAGAGGCCTGAAACTACCATGAATCAGCCCATGTCAGAACTGGCTACTCAATCCTGAGAGTCGACTGTTCAATCCCAAGAGAGAACCATTTGATCCCAAGTCCCTTCCACACCAGGAGGAACTCTTGATACAGAGATGGTCCCACCTATGAGATGCAGTGTAAGAGGCACAAGAAGAATAATAAGGCAAGGAATGTGGAGATTCTTCACCCTTGGCCCCAACCAGTGGTCCCAAGGCATCCTGTGCAGTCTCCTCAGCCTTCAAGCAGAACCTACTCATACATTCACTCAGGATAGGAAAGTCTCCATCCCTATCTCGGTAGACTCCAGACCATCCTCAGTCCAGCTGGAAGATAGTAACCATGTCTTGATACAGGAGCGATCTCTGCAACCTCTGGTCAGCTTGGCATAGGATGACAAGATCTTAGATCACCTTGACAGGTCCTGGCTCTCCCATTGACTCCAGATTGTACACGGAGCAGTCTTCCACCACCAACTCCAGACCGACCTATGCTTTTGATCACTGTTCTGTACCTTCCAAGACATCACTGACACTGTACATGGTCACACTCTAGTTCCTACTTTTCTTGTTTGAGGTCTTACCACTCCTGGTCCCACAGTCCATTGTGGTGACGATTTTCATCTCCACATCATTCATGCTACTATCCTTCAAGGGAGACAAGTTGGTACCATGACCGAAGATCTTGATACGGCAGACTGGATGGAGACAGGACCAGAGCTTACTACCATCATAATCACTCACCCTTCTGAAATGAGGACATGTCTCCATCTTGGGACTGTTGTTACTATGACTACAATTACTGTATACCACAGAGGTGAATTTGACCCTTTTCATGTCCACTGAAAAAACTGAAGGCCTTTACATTGAGACAGGTTTGGACTAGCTCTTCCATCACCCCCAGCTCAATTCCATCATTGTGGATGCAGCTCAGTCCAGGTCTCCCCAGTGACAGCATTCTACCCTGGTGAACAAGGAGGGGAAGAAATTGGATGCAATATCTCATAAATTCTATTCTGCAGCTGCTTTGTCATTTTGTATTGTTAACTATGAGGCATGCATGGGGGGTGCTATTAACAAGTTGTGGACAAGTTACCAGATGAAGATTGGAGGGTAGTTTTGATTCTTCAAGCTGAAGAACAGAGACTTGCTGCCCAGCAGATTAACACAGCTATTCATGCTGTCAACTGCAGTAGCAAAGCATTGGCAGTAGCAAAGCTGCCTTGGGTCTCATCTTGGGAGAAAGGCAGCAAACAAATGAAATAAATAAATTAAATAAATAAATTGGTAGGGCCATGATCGTGTGTCAACATGCTTGGCTCAGTTCCTCTGGCCTCTCTCATCAGGCAAGGTTAACTATAGAGGAGCTCCCTTTTAAAAAGAAAGAGTTGTTCAATGCTGAGATGGGCAACAAGTTGGAGCACACCAAAAAGATGGGCTTAGCAGCAAGGAAGTTTGGGTTCTATACTCAATCTCAGCTCTCCTCACGGCCTCGCTTTCCTTGGTTAAGGCAGGTTTCCTCCAAGAGATCCTGCAGCCTAAGTGGGAGTAAACAAGCTACTGCGCTTCCCCCTCCATCTTTGTCTGCTAAAAGGGGTTCTTCTGCCTTGAGGTTCAGATCCCAGCAGTTCAGGAAGCATCATCAATACCCTTTCAAGTGATGCCTTTGACTCCTGGGCACCCACTCCCCATTCCACTGACACTCCTCCTTTTCATGACAGACTGTCCAGATTCCATCAAGCCTAAGCATCCATCACCTCAAACTCATGGGTTTTCAACATTGTGAAGAGGGGATATGCCATAGATTTCTGGAAGAACCCCCCATCAGGGAATGTTTCATGGTATTCTCACCTCTCCTATCCCCAATGGGGAGGTGGACTCCTTCTTACTCAAGGGAGCAATAGAACTGGTCCCTCCTTTTCATCTCCACCAGTGATTCTTCTCCTTCTACTTTGTGTCCAAGAAGGACAACAGTCTGCATCCTATTCTGGATCTTCAAGATGTCAACTTATATATTGACCCCAGACTTTTTTTTTTTTTTTAGAATAATCTCAGTGAACTCCATCATTCCCCAGTACAGAAGGAAACTGGTTCACAACTCTCAATTTAAAGGCCACATACTTTCACATCACACCCAGAACGTGCCACAGGTGCTTTCTCTGCTTTGTAATAGGCAGAAAGCCCTACCAGTTTCAGGTCCTTCCTTTTGGCCTGGGCACAGCCCCATGTGTGTTGACATCATGCATGACAGTGATGGCCAGGCTCCAGCAACAGGGAATTATCCTCTTCCTGTACATCAGTGACTGGCTCCTCATTGTGCCTGCTCTCATGCCCACCTGGTCGCCAACATCCATTTCACTCTTTGTCTCCTGGACTCATTTGGTTTCTATCCTGAACAATGAGAAGTCCCATCTCAAACGATCCCAGTGAGTACAATTTATAGGAGCTCTTTTAGACATCCTTGTCCCTAACACCTTTTTGCCAGATGATAGAACATTTGTGCTTCAGAGGAATTTTTGGTGCCTTCACAGGTGGAGGTTGTGTGCCAGAGACATACAGGTTCTACTAGACCTCAAGGCTTCCATGATTTCGATCATGCCATTCATGAGACTCAGAATGAGACCCTTGCAAGCCTGGTTCCTGTAGTGTTTCAACTCTCTTGTTAACTCCCCTCATTGGGATTCCAAAAGTTGCCCATTGCTCTCTAAGGTGATGGATTGACTCAGCAATCATATTTCTATAAATGGAAGACGTTTCTCTCCTTCCTGTCATCTTGGGGCATCTCTCCAACTCAGGTGCAAATCACCCATGTTTCGGAGTTCCTCAACCTGCAGAACATTGGGAAACCCTCCTGCTTTCCACACCCCTTTGTGAAGAGGTTTGTAAGGGGATACAGAAATCTCCAGCGCCCTACTGCTGGACCTACACCTTGCTAGAGTCTCGAGCTGGTTCTCTCCCAGTTGTCACAGAAGTCTTTCAAACCAGCTTCCTGTGACATTAGGCTCCTGACCTGGGAGATGGCCTTTTGAGTGGCCATTGCGTCAGACAGGAGGGTGGGAGAAATAGGCGCTCTCAGGGTTTACTCCCCTTATCTTCACTTACATAGAGACAAAGTGGTCTTGAGGCCCAACATATAATTTCTGCCTTAAGGGGGTCAACATTTCACCTTAAACAGGACATTGTGCTTCTTGTCTTTATGCAAAACCCATCAACTGATCTTGAGCTCTCTCTCCACGCCTTAGATGTTTGGCAAATGCTAGCCTTCTGTGTGGTCTGTACAGCTTCTTCCTGGAAATCCCAGGTGCTATTTCTCTACTATTCATCTAGCAAAAAGGACTTCCTGCTCTGCAGTGCTTTTCCAAGTGGATCAGACTTGCCTACATGCTAGTATGGAAGGAACATCCTGTGCAAGTATGAAGCCACTCTGCTAGAGCTATGGCAGTATCAACTGCATTCCTGAATGGTGTCCAGTTGCAGGGCATTTGGAAGGTGGCCACCTGGCCCCAGTCTTCAACCATCATTATACACTACTGACTTGATGCAAGGTCCAGAGAGGAGGCTGCGTTTGGGAGAGCTGTCCTTTTTTCCTGCATCACATGACACTCCCACCTCCTATGGTGAGTAGCTTGTTAGTGTCCCATTTTTGTTAGTCACACAGACCACAAAGAAGAAAAATAGATTGCTTACCTGTACTGTGGTTCTTTGAGTGGTCCTCTGTGAACTCACACAACCCTGCTCTTCTTTCCCTCATTATGTCTTGTTCTCCTTTATCTATGGACTTTTTCAGACGCTGATTTACCATGCCAGAAAGCTCGTAACACTTGTGATGCTGCTGCGCAGCAGGGGCCCCATTTCATACGACGCTGTTTCAGTACCGCGAGAGATTGGAGGTAGCCGCACCATATTTGGCCATTTTTTATTCACGGGCAACTTCTGTGAGTAAAAAATGGCCAAATGTGGCACGGCTGCCTCCAATCTCTCGCAGAACTGAAACAGTTGATTTCGGCAGGGGGACGGGGTCATACGAAACGGGGGCCCTGCCACGCAGCAGCGTCACAAGTGTTATGAGCCTCCTGGCATGGTAAATCAAAGTCCGAAAAAGTCCTATGGCATATCAGCCTCATGTCACAGGAAGCCAATGGTTTGAAAGGCTTCAGTGACAACAGGGAGCTAAGGGAATGAGTGGGAATGGTGCGGGTCAGATGGGCCATGTGGAGGAGAGGCTACTGCCAAAACAGTTGTTATGTAACAGCTCTAGCAGTTTCCAAACCATGTACTGTGCAGGCTCAGATAACTCATTTCTGTGAGTTCACAGATGACCAAAGAATCACAGGTACAATTAAGCAATCTGTTCTTTCATTTTTGTCTGATTTTCAGGAGGAAGGGCTTTTGATTTTGGGGGTGAGGTAGGAGGGAGCAAAAGGCAAATTGTCATTTTTGAAGCAGTTTGCAGGCATTTTTGAGCTAAAAGGGGATCTGGGAGCTTTGGGGCATTCCTGGAAGTTTTCTTGGGCACAAAAATTAGTTTAGGGAAGTGTAGCTTTCAGGCCACACTTTCTTCACTTCTGATGTAAAACATAAATCTAAAATGCTTATGCCTAGCCATTAAATGTTGAAGCAAGGGTCAAGGATTTGGTGTGGTAGACCCTTAAAAGCTATACATATACAAAAGTGCTCTTTAAACACATGTGTCAAGTAACCTTTCTAGGATTCTTATCAGGAAAAGTCATTTAACATGATGGCTGTGACAGAACTCCTAAGTCTGTGCCCTCCAGTTCCATCCCTAGGGCTCCTATCATTCACCTTGCCCTTCTACCCTCAGAATCCCTCCCTGGATCTGATACTTGGGCCTTAAGGTGGCTACTATACTGGACAAGTGGCTGAACTGATTAGTGGGTTCAATGTGGTAAAGTGTGGCCCATTCTCCATGAGCTGTGATTGGCTGCCTCCACCTAGACTTGCCCAGCTTCTTTCTTCTCAATGGCTCTGATCCAAATGAGCATAAGTAGCTGGGTTTGCTTTTTTGCAGCATGTTTTAAAATGATGCAACCCCCCTTCTAGTTTGAATTTCTAAGTTTCTCTGCCGGTTTTCAGTTTGGCAGGCATCCTGTTAGTGAACCATAGTGTAACTCCAATTTATACTATTTCAATCCACTTTTTTATTATTGTGGAGGTTGGAATTGTTTACTAATATCATAACAACCAATATCCCCCAGATCCTACCTTTTAAATTATGCAGCCTCCTCCCTTCCCAACACTGCCATTTCCATGTTGTTAGAAAGCAGGGGGATCAGCAGAGACACATCCTGTTATAGGCATGTCTCCACTGATCCCCCTACCCGCAAATCTCCAACAACACGGAAATGGCAGTAGGGGGAGAGGGGGCTGCTTTGCTTTAAAAGATGAGTTTGGGGCGGATTGCACTGTGAGCTGTAACTATGAAGATGTACCCATTTACCAGACCTACCATATGTCTCCCAATCCAGTTTTCAGCTAGAATTTTTGATACTTTGCACAAGTTTGAGGGATTGGGGAGGGTTTTTTTAATGCCTACTGCTACTCTCAGCAGTATTGGGGGCCATGTCATAGATGATATTCGCTTGAAAGTGGGTTTAAAAAAATGAGGGAGTGGGTTGGGAGAACTTGGAGGCTGTAAAAGCATTGGTGTGGGGGTAGGGTCACATGTGATTTACAAGCCACATTTCTCCGCCCTTCATTCAGGGCTTGAAGTGCTTTCAGTGTATTCATGCACCTTTAATTGGGCTCAGAAGTTTTTAGTCAGCCAATGAATATGTCACAAAATTGATGTAATATGTTCATTTTTGCTGGCTGCCATCAGCACCCAGGCAGTTCCATATTCCACTTATTGAAGTTTCTTAGCCATTTTCCAGACAGTGCTTCACATAAAGTACACTACAATAATGTAGTCTGGCAATAACTATAATTTTCTTTTACATTTATATTTTTTTCTGGACGAAAAAATGCCCAAGTGTTTTAGCATTTGTTTTTGTCCGGGCATCCAGAGCAATATGCTGCTGCTGCTGCTGCTGTGCCTTCAAGATATTTCCAACTTATGGTGACCCTATGGTGAACCTATCACAGGGTTTCCTGAGGGCTGAGAGCATGTGACTTGTCCAAGGTCACCCAGTGGGTTTTCACGGCAGAGCAGGAATTCAAACCCTGTTCTCCAGAGTTGTAGTCCAGCACTCAAACCGCTGTGCCACCCTGGCTCCTTGTACTGTATTTTAAATGTCATATCATAGCAAGGATTCATCTAATGTCATTGTTATACTTGCTATTTTTATTTTCATAACTGTGTAATATTAAATGTACTCATTTCGTGAAAGCTCATTTTCAGTGAGTTTTCCATTTACAGCGCCAAGATCCTCTTTTGGGTACACATAGTGAATGTTGACTGAAGCATGACTCAGTCAGAGATGGAAGGATAACCCAGTCCCATATCTCCTAATTGACAAGTTTCATGTAACTTTTATGGACAAGTGCAATATTGAAGGTTTCTTTGGTTTCTTTGTTGAGCTGTTAAAATTCATCCAGGGAGTCTTCTAATTTCATTTAAAATGTGAAATGTTAACAGGTGTGTCTTGTTGAAGGCTGAAATAAAGCACTGATTCTGAAATAGCTTTGTAATGGGAGATTAAGTTGATTAATCAAGGTTGATTTATGCACTTGATTGGATCAAGGTTAAGACATAGGCAACTTGACAGGGAGAAATGGACTTCCCCACTCCTTCTGCCCATACCACTCTTACATTACATTGGTGGGACAAGGTTAGGGTAGAATTCCAAATGTTAAAATCTTTTGTGAGTTAAGTGCTTAGGTCCACAGAATCCTAAATCTAACCTAGTGCTAAGAAAATATCGTTTAACATCTGAATAATGAAGCTCTCCACTTGATTCTACTATGCAACAGTCTGATGAATGGTAATAGTTTCGAAATAAATAAAAGCATTATTTTGACATTGTTAACCAAGTTAAATTAGAGGAAAGTCATAAGTGAGATTTTCATATCTAGTTAAAATTCTAGTAGAAGAAATGTTGAATGAGAAAAATTCTAGAAAAGGCAACAGGGAGAGGAGTCTTATTTTATTGGGAGGAGAGGAAGGTTTTACAAATAGAAAAACCACATTTTGTGACTAGGGAAGTAGTTGGTATGCACTTTACTAGACCAGCCCAAGTTGTTTAGTGCCATGTACTTTTCTGGACTTAAGGCAGGGATATGTATCAAGTGTGTATTTGAAACCTGTTATTGGAGTAATTTTATATAAGGTATTGTTTCCTTTTTTGTCTCAAAGTAATTACCCTTTTTATCACTTTAAAATTGTTTACTAGCTTTCTGGTTCTTCTGCTCCTCATTATGGTGTTGATAAAGATGTTATGAGAGAAGCTGTTAACAAAGAAGGCCATGGACATCCTGCTGTAACTTCCTATACAGACTACTTAGTCACTGGTGCTATAATAGGAGAGCTCAACTGCTTAACTAAGCAAGAAATGGAATATGGAGTTTCTTGTGAAACTGCTGTTCAGGTTGGAAAATTCTGCTTTCCACTTATTTAATGAGGCTTATTTTAAGTAGTAATTACAATTACAATAGGTTTAGAGGTTTACCACACCATGCTTCCAAAAAAGTGTTCGTGCCATTTCTTAAGACAACAAATAGATTCCTTGATGCAAACAAACATTATTAAATGCTATACCCAATCTTGTTTTTAAAATCGTTCGGTAACATCTAGTACCACTACAAGGGTACCGCATTGGCCCTTTCCCCTCCACCCCCATGTGTATCACTCTTTCTCCCTCAATGAATCACCATTTCTGTTTTCAATAAGGCACATGCACCCTTTTTAAAATTAAAAAAAAAATCAGTGCAATTGCACAGTTTCACAATCTTTTTTGTGCACGTTTATTCAGGGATGTCACAGAGCTTCCTCACATCCACCTATCGCCATTATCCAAAATTGGGCACCCTTTTAAAAACTTATGCACAATGTACCCTAAACACTGAATGTACAATGAAATGGTGGTTCCTAACATTGCTTAAACTCACACCAAACAGTAAATTACATGCCATACGCTGTCACATGTGTTTTTCCCTTCTTTACTTTGAAAGTAAGTCTCCTTGTAAAACCATTCTCCACTTTGCACGCTGCAGGTTCTCTGTTTCCAAAACAGATCGGGGCCTCCCCCCATAGCAGAAAAGTGAGGCATTTTTCTCCCTTCCTCAGGAGTAAGCCTCTACTGAACTCAATAGGTACTTACTCCTGAGGTGCAAACCCACAGAGTTTTCCTTCTCCTAGGACGGTTGCCATGAGGCTAGAGAGCCCATCCTGCCCTTTGACGCTCTTTGTCAGACCCTTCGGTTTTGACCTGTCTGGCATGGGAGACCCTACCCGGGCAGATGGTGCTTGTCCAACCCTGTAAGGTCAACCATCTAAGAGAAGGAAACTCTAATCAAACCTACGGCCCGAGGACCTCGCTGCCATGTCCATGCTTGCAAGGCCACGGCAGATGAATCTCTGGTTTAAAGGGTGAGGCCAGTTCTGTGCACGCTGCGCTTCACCAGAAAAATCCATTGCACAGGCTCGAAGGACAAATCCATTTCCAAAAAAGCCCTGTAGCGACTGGCGAGGGACGAAACCGGCAGGTGTAAAGATGCACTGGAAGCCGCAGCCCCAACCCTGCATGCAGGCGGTTCAGGACATTGGTCGCTCAAGCCTGACCCGGGAGATGACAGTCTTGTTCGGCAAACCCACAGACAAAATATCAAGGTTGGAGGTGATTCATTGACTGATTGACAAATACTTGCAATTTTTTTTTTTAATTTCCAGAGGACAAAGAACAACTTAACCCAACCTGCAGGAAAAGCACTGGAGTGTGCCTAGCCGTGCTTACTCGAGAGTAAACTCAGCTTGGCTCAATGGGGCTTACTTTTGAATAAAGCTGTGTGGGAAAGGAGAGAAAGAGAGGGGCCAGAAGTCTTTCACCGGCTAGGACATGTTCCTGATTTATTTATTTTTGTAAAAAAACAAACAAATCTCAATTTAAACCATAGCAAAAGGAAGAAAGGTTTTGAGAAATTCTCCCCCCCGAAACCCAAAACTTTTCTCTCCCACTTCTGACCACGAAGAGCTCCAGATATAGATTTCTTTATTCATTACCTCTACAGGCTAGAGCTAAAATACTCATCCCTGCAACAGTGCCAGGCAGACTCACCGCCACCCCCTCCCCACCTGCCAAATCACAACCCCCCCACCCCTGAAAGAAACCTCATACACAACCCTCTCCCCTGTGTTTGTTTTAAATAAAGATATACATTTAAGTCTGCAACAGCTGAGGCTGAGATTTGAATCCAAATAAACTGGGAAAGGTGGTGGGAGTAGCCAAGGGGCACTGGCGAGCTCTTCTTATAAACCGGAAGTCAAATGGGATGAAGAAGTATAGGTAAACATAGGCGAAAACTGGAGGACAACCCAAAACATGCCCACTCTGTCACATGTTCTTCTCTGATGGCGCAATGATATTACTGCACAAGAAAGTATGGTGGTTTCACAGTGTTACTGAGTTCATTCACGGGGATTTGCCATGAATGAAAAGGAGCACTACAAAGACACCCCACAGCTGAACCAGCAACAAAAGGGAGGTTGCGTCATGTGATCGGGAAGAACTCATTCACACAATCACATGTAATCATGACTAATGGATAATGCAACAAAACCCTGTGTAGTAAATCTCTTAGACTAGAGTGGAAATGAAGTTCTATATATATTTAAAACATGAATTTTTGAAACGTGAATCCCAATTTTTATCCTATGTTTGAATTCAAGAACTCTTAAAAATTAAATCATAACTTTTCTCAATCTATTTTTGAGACAGTAAGCATCAACCTGCAAAACTGATTTCCAACACAGAAAGTTCTATCACCCATTTCTCCCAATCACTTAATCTTGACAGCACAAATAACCATGGGGAAAACTCCACCTTAGCCCAGCTTAGCATGTTATTGTTTCTTCACCAGCAGCATGATGGGCAGAAATCTGCATGTGAAGCTGTCCACAGTATGGAGAGAAATGGTAACACTTGCTAATATGTGCTCAACAAGCTTTTCTTAAAGGCAGTGCAGTATTGCCTGGCTGAACCACTGGCAACTCTGGTAGCAAGAGAACCCCAAGTTCTTCTTCGTGGTCTCTGTGAATGCGTACAATGGGTTAAACCTGAGTCTGCACAGAAAGCACTTCAGAAACTTCTAGCACCTCAATGAAAATCTTTTGGGTGGTAGGACCGACCCCCTCACCCCTGGTGTATATAAGCCCACCCCTCTCACCAACTGCTCATTTCCTTTTTTTCCTGCCACGTGGAAAGCACTGAAGGAACTTCTCTAGCCTCTTTTTTCTCCTTTTTTTCTCCAAATCGCAGGTTTTGATCAAATTCTTCTGACTTTGGAATGGATTTCTACTACCCTTTAGCTTCCTCCACTCGGATTTGGTTTTTTGTATCAGATTTGCTGGTTTTGACTCGGATTCGACTGTAGACTTGGCTCTCGTCATCCTCATCCTTTGCGACTGAACTGCTTCTTCTGAATTCATGGTAGACAGTATTGTGCCTTCTCCCCCCCACCCTTCTTGAAGATGTCTGGGGTCGGATTTTTCAAACATTGCTCCCAATGCGCCACAAAATGACCGAAACCGACAGTCATTCCAAATGCCTCGCATGTCTCGGAGAAAATCATGACGTTCGGTCATGTAAGCATTGCAAGGCCTTCACCCCACAGGCCAGGAAAAATCGAGACAAGAGGCTTAAGGCCATTCTTTACGGAAAGGTGCTCTCGGCCTCGGTCTCAGAGGGTGCCTTGGGTTCGGGATCCTTCCCTAAAACCCTAGAAGAGCCCTCCAAAAAAGACTTGGCTTTGGTACCAACCAAGGCCTCATCGAAATCTGCTCTGATGATGACAAGAGCAAGGGACAACAGTACAGAACAGTCCCATGCCACTGAGACCGAATCCAGGAGAAAATTGGTACCAAAGGAGTCAGTTCTGAAGACGGTACCGAAAAGGAGCAAGGCTGTAGGGAGGAAGGACTCTCCCAAGAGAGGTCGGTCCCGGGAGTGAAAGAGGAGCAAACAACAGCAGGACCCAAAATCGAAGGGTTCCAAGAATGCATCAAAACCAAGTTCCTCGGATTTACCACCAGTGAAGAGAAGGTTGGCGATATTGACTCCGAGACAACAGTCTACTTATGTTGCGGCCAGAACCGACAACGAATTGTCCATCAGTGTGAGGATCATCAGGACTTTGCATTCAAGATCGCCGTTGGACTCCAGTTCTGCAGCACAACACTGATCCGATCACAGTCTCAGGTGATCTCGATCCGATAGCACTCGGGCTCTCAATCCTGGTTGGCTTCAAGGCATTGATCCAGGTCATGACAACAACGGTCCTGGTCCGAGTAAGCTAGACAAGGAAAGTCCTGATCCTGGTCCCAGTTGGTTTTGACTCGGTGATCCCGATCTCCATAAATGCAGAAGTCCCTCTCCAGGACTCCGATGTCTCGCGTTCACCGACTTCTCAATGGTCCCCGATGCCTCGTCGTACTCCAATGCCTCGCAGGACCCCGACACCATCTCACAGGTCCCCAATGCTGGTACCAAGTAGAACTCCTTCTCTGAAACCGAGACAGCTTTCTAAGTCCCTGGTACCGAGACCTACGGGACTCTCGAAATCGAAATCGCTGGTACCGAGACCTACAGGATGCTCAAAATGGAAGTCACTGGAACTGGACTCGAATGGGCGCCCATCACGTTAGTTTTCTAGATGGCCACACCATTCTTGGTCTCCATCGTCTGACTCCCAGACCTCAGACAATGACTCAGTGTGGTATGAAGACAAGTGGTGGGACCACTATGGTCGATACCGATATGATGCTCCGTACCCAAGGAGCCTCTGTACCAACCGGTACCATTGGGGACCAGACTTTTGGTACTGACATTTTGAAGAGCACACACCGGTTCCGTGTACCAGACGGCATCGTTACAATAGATCGCCCCGGTACAAAAAAAAAAAAAAAAAACCCGATTGGAATAGACGGGTTCGTCCCCACTCCCCAAAGGAGCGCCACAAGCACAAACACAGCTGCCCAGTGGTGGAATATCCTCAGAGGCCTAAGTCTCGAATCAAAAGAGTCCCAACGCATCCTCCTTCCAAGTCCCCTGCAAAGAGAACGCCTTCGCCCAAGCCTTCTGATCCAAGGAAGTCCTTGTCACCGACACTGACTCCACGACCCAGACACCAGGTCCAGTTGACTCAAGTTCCATCAGAGCATGATTCAGAGGAGTCAGATGAGGACACCGTGTCTGACAAGCAGTCTCCTCAAAAGAAAGCTGAGGAACCTGGGTCCTTATGGGTGATGTATGCTCCTTTTCAGAGGCGGTGAACAGGATGGCAGCAGCTTTGGGCTTACCCACTTCCACTCCAGACATGCACGTGGATGATCCCCTGTTCCACAATCTTCAAAGGCAGGCTCTGTCTTTGCCTTATATTCCATTCTCAACATTCCTGTCACAAGTCACCAAGATGGCCTGGGTTACCCCTTCATCTGTACCCTCAACATCTAAGAGGCTCGAACACCTCTACAGAGTCTCCGAGGAGGCAGCTTCATGGCTGGGAGATCACCTGAAGCCAAACTCCATCATTGCCGATGCAGCTCAGATGAGGACCTCTCATAAGATTCATTCTTCACCCACGGAGCGTGAAGGCAAAAGGATGCAATGGGCAAGAAGTTCTACTCTTCAGCATACCTTTTGATTAAAATAGCCAACTATATTGCTTGCATGGGAGCCTATCAGAGGCATCTCTGGGATGTCATATCCCCCTTTCTGGACAATGTCCCACAGCAGGACCTGGACCTTGTTCAAAACACAAGAGCTGATGGCATTGCTCTGTCAGACTGCCAGAGACAGATAGCAAAAGATGTAACCGATTGTGCAGGAAAGATTTTAGCCAGTGCCATCGCTATCCATAGGCACACATGGCTATACTCATCAGACCTTTTGTCTACTGCCAGGGCAGTGATTGAGGATCTTCCGTTTGATGAAGTGGGTCCTTTCCATTTGGAAAGAGACATGAAGTTAGAACACACCCACAAGATGCACACAACTGCAAAACGCTTTGGCATCCCTCCTCATGGCCCTGCTGCATGTCCACGCCTCTTCTCTAAGAGACTTCCACCTCCCTTTCACAGGAGATTCAGCTTGACGTCTTCCCACTCTCAGCAGTCAGCCCGTCACTACCGACCATACCATAGAAAATTTCAGGCTCCCACCAAACATAAGTCTCAGTTCCAAAAGAAAAGACCTGACTCTTCCAAGCAAAAGTCCTGACTACTTACCAAGGGACCCTGTGCCCATGGCCCGTTCTCCATCCCAAGGGCTCCAAGCTGCATATCGCCAATGGTGTGCTATCACCACAGACACATGGGTCCTCAGCATCATAAAAAACAGTTATTTCATAGAGTTCAGCAGCCTACCTCCTATGGGACTCCTGAAGTCAACCCCTTCCTCTGCGCACCTTGAGAAAGAGGTCTGCTCCTTATTGGGAAAAGGGGCCATAAAAGAATTAAATTCAAGTCAAAGGGCAGAATCCTTCTTCTCCTTCTACTTCCTCATCAGCAAGAGGGATGGAGGCTTGCACCGTATCCTAGATCTCAGGGAGGTGAACTGGTTTATCATCCCCAAACTTTTCAAAATGGTCACCCTTTTTTCCATTTTGCCTTCCCTACACACAGGAGATTGATTTGCCACCATACACTTAAAAGATGCATATTTCCACATCACAATCACGAGGCCTCACAGGAGATTCCTTGCCTTTGCAGTAGGCCACAGGATGTACTGCTTCAAGGCCCTACCGTTCGGACTTTGCACAGCCCCAAGGGTGTTCACAAAGTGCATGGCCCACCTTCACAAGGTGGGTATCGTGACCTTTCCGTATCTAGACGACTGGCTGATCATGGGCCCTATGGAAGAGAAAGTGTTACAGGATGTAGCCTTCACTATCTCCCTGCTCCAGGACCTAGGTCTCATGATCAATGTGAAGAAGTCCCATTTGACTCCAGCCAGAACTGCACAATTTATTGGGGCACAGTTAGACTCCTCAGAGGGAAGAGCCTTTCTCCCAGAGGACCACTTCACTGCATTGCAAGGCATGATATACCACTGTATTGCCTGGCAGCAGGTGACAGCTCACTTCATTCAAACCCTCCTGGGCCACATGGCTTCCACCACAGCGGTGACACCCTTTGCCAGGCTGCAAATGCGCCCCCTTCAGATGTGGTTCCTCCGATCCTTTGACCTGTTGAGAGATGATCCTACAAGGCAGTTATCAGTTCCCAGACCGATCCTCAGGCAATTGAAGTGGTAGTGCCTCCCTCAAAACGTAAGGTGCGGTTTACCCTTCGAGATTCCTCACCCCTCCAGGACTCTCACGACAGATGCATCTACAACAGGCTGGGGGGGGGCACTCCCACAGACTGACCATCCACGGACTCTGGTCGAGGACGGAAGTAGAGCTTCACATCAATGCACTGGAGTTCCTAGCAGTCTTCAAGGCCCTGAGAGCCTTTGAGTCCTTCCTTCAGGGCAAGGTGGTCCAGGTAGTGTCGGACAACAACACCATAGTCTTCATATCAACAAACAGGGAGGTACCAGGTCCCAAACCCTTCTGGACCTATCACTACAGATTTGGGATTGGTGCATAGACAAGGGCATATTCATGAAACCCATCCACCTAGCAGGGAGTCAGAACAACATTGCAGACTCTTTCAGCAAAATGAAGACCACCTCCCACAAGTGGTCTCTGGCCCCACAGACCCTGTCAACAGTCTTCGCAGACTGGGGTCAACCATCGATAGACCTCTTTGTGTCCTCTCAGAATGCCAAGTGCAGCCTATACTGCTTACGGCTATCATCCCACAGAGACCCTGCTGTATGCTTTCCCCCATTTCTGCTCCTCTCCAGAGTTGTGGCCAAGCTCAAGGGGGACAAATTGAACTGCATTCTGATAACCCCGTGGTGGCCCAGACAACCTTGGTTCGCCCCACTCCTTCTCTCCAAGCATTGTTTCTGTCACCTTCCTCTAAGGAAGGACCTCCTGTCGCTGCAGGATGCAAAGGTCTTTCACCCAGACCTGGAGACAATCAATCCAACAGCATGGCTGATAGACCATTAGACGGGATCTCGGATTTCACGCACTCCATCCTTCAAGCAGCTCAGCATCCTTCTATGCTGAAATCCTACAACTATAAATGGCAGAGGTTCTGCGGCTTTCTTGCTGCTAAAGGGGCCTTACCAATGCAGGCATCAACGCCACTCATACTGGACTTTCTTGCCTCCTTATCTCTGAAAGGTCTTTCCCTGTCGTCCTTGCAGACCTACATATCAGCCATCTCTTTTCATCTACAGAGTATGGGCAAGGGCTCCTGCTTTGCAGAACCCTTGGTCAAATGCTTCCTTCAGGGTTACAGAAATTTACACCCTCCCGTGAATGGCCCTGTCTCTTCATGGGATTTACAGCTTGTCCTCAGGTCGATCTCCAGACCTCCCTTTGAACCCTTGGATACAATGGACGTTCGTCTCCTGTCCTTCAAGACAGCCTTCTTAATTGCCATCACATTGGCCAGAAGAGAGAGCAAGCGCTATGCCCTCAGGGCTGATGCTCCCTACACCCAGTTCCATGGGAACAAGGTGGTCCTTAGACCAGATGTGGCCTTCCTACCTAAAGTAGTCTCTCCCTTTCATCTCAACCAGGACATACTGCTACCGTCCTTTGAGGCCACTTCTTCCCAGGACACTGCGCCTACACATCACCCTCTGGACGTGTGTGGGTCTCCTCTGGTCTACATCAGCAGAACCAAGGTGTTTAGGCGTACCAACAGACTCTTTCTTATGCTGGCCCAAAGAAAGGCTTCCCTGTTTCTTCACAGCACTTCTCCAAATGGGTAGCCTCAACAATAAGGATTTCATACGAGGCTGCAAAGATGCCTCTTCCCTCTTCCATCCGAAGCCACTCTACTAGAGCAGCAGCTACCTCAACGGCGTTCCTATGTGGAGTGCCTTTGCCAGACATCTGCAGAGCGGCCACGTGGGCAACACCGCTCACCTTTGTAAAGATCTATAAATTAGACTCCGCCACGATGGATGGCGCAGCCCTTGCAAGGGCGGTTATTGCACACTCATCATTGGATGATTAACCTATGCAACACTCTACCTCTGTCTTAATATAGTATATTTTTGTACCTGATGTACTGTGTGTTTTTTTTATTTACTGAGTTGAGACACCCCCTCTGTCCTTTCTCCTGAGTTTTGTAATCTACCCATTGTGTGCATTCACAGAGACCACGAAGAAGAAGAATGGGTTACTTACCGTAACTATAGTTCTTCTAGTGGTCTTCTGGGAATTCACACAAACCCGCCCTCCTCCCCTCTGGTGTCCTCTCTTCTCACTGACTTGATTTAACGTGGCTAAAAGGAACTGAGCAGGTGGTGAGAGGGGTGGGCTTATATACACCAAGGGTGAGGGGGGTGGTCCTACCGCCCAAAAGATTTACATTAAGGTGCTAGAAGTTTCTGAAGTGCTCTCTGTGCAGGCGCAGGATTAACCCATTGTGTGAATTCACAGAAGACCACTCGAAGAACTATAGTTACAGTAAGTAGCCTGTTCATCTCCACAATAATGGAGGTAGTCACTTTAGATTAACATAACCACACATCTGTTTGCACTGACTCTTGGATTGTCGTTTCGCAGAAGGCCTTTGTTGCATGTTACTTACTTTGGATTGCTATCATTACTCCCACCTATTGGCTTTTTAGGAGAGGGTATGGAACCTTCATTCTCTAAAAGCTATAGGATGGCATTCTAAACTCTTAGGGAGGTGTTCCTCCCATGTAGAAAGCAATCATGGACAGCTTACAGAATTCCTGTCCTAACAGTGAGTAGCTTGTTATTTCAAATCTGACCGTCCTAGTTCAAGATCTAAGAGACCTCCTTCGGACATGTATCTTTCTTATCATTTTTTTCACTTTTTCATCATCATCATCCCAGTTTCCTTACACATTCAAGCAAAATTTGGGGAATAAACAAACAAAGGCAAAGAGAGTTTGAGCAAAGAGAATTCAAAAGTGCTCCAAAAGTGAGTAGCACTTTTGGAGTAATTTGTCTGGGCTACACTGACTTAAGAAAAAGCCATGGGAGCCCAGAACAATGATATCACATCTTGTTACCAGCTGAGCCTCTTTCCCTGATCTAGGTTGGTGGAACAACAAAAAAGTGAAAACATGCCATATCCTGACCCACTTGCACATGGCTTTTAAGATCTCTTTCCTTTCCTGACTTGACTTTTTTTGGGCTGAAATGATAGGGTATAAGCAGGAAATGTGGTTGGCAACCAACATCAAGCCAATCAGCACCAATTTGTTTTGGGTTATTTAACTTCTGTGCCATAGTAAAAATATTTTACTTGTTCAGAATGTTAAATATCTTGTGTACATCAATGGTGACAATGCCAATTCATTCTATTTCAATTCTAGGTTGTAATACAGCAATATGTAGAAAAGTCAAAGGGGTCTGTATGAATGTTTTTGCAAGACCCAGTCCCTAAAATTGATCATAATAGTTAAAAAATTAAGTAAATTATCATATTTAAAAGGCAATGAATTTAAAACACTTTAAAAAGTATTTAAAACAAAACAGATGAGAAAAGATTAAAACTACAGTGCCTCCTCCTTTTAAAAAAAAAACTTGCAAAAAAACAGCTAATAGCCAAAAGCTTGCCTGAATAAAAAATTCTATCTGCTAGCAGAAAGTGGGAGGCATCCTAGCCTCTCATAGGGAGGAGTTCCACAGCCTGGAGAGTAAAGCTGAGCAAAGAATACCGGTAAATGTTTTTCCAGACAGAAGATTCCTTAAAATCCAGAGAATTTGTTACTTATTTTTATTCCTCTTTTAAGGGCCAGTAATAAAAGTAAAGCTAAGCCAACTTAGTGGCTCAAGATAGTGCCACTGGATTTGCAAACCAGCAAGCATTTGTTAGTTTAATCTCCAGAAATCTTCCTGTATCTTTTGCCTGAACTTGTAAACAGAAGCACAAGCCAATGCAATGGATCTACTTCTTTCCCCAGTTGCCTCTCACCAAGAAAGATGGAGGGAAGCGATTTGAGGACAAGAAAAAAGAAAATCACTTCTCTCCATCTTTCTTGGTGAGAGGCGACTGGGGAAGGAAATAGATTCATTGCATTGGCTTGTGCTTCCGTTTACAAGTCCAGGCAAAAGATATAGGAAGATTTCTGGAGATTAACAAATGCTTGCTGGTTTGCTATACAGTTTTGCTTTTGAGATGTGAATGTCAGCAGCCTATGCAGTCCTAACAGAGGTTGTTCTTTTAATTTTTAAAAAATTATTTTTATTAACAAATTATGGTAACTTACATACATGTAAAACTATAAAAGAGGAGAAAGAAAACAAAATAAAGACCAAAAAGAAAATAACATCAGAAGAGTAAGAACAAAAGTTAAACATATATAATCTACTATAAATTACTACAAAACAGTGTCCCCTTAACCCCCCTCCCCCCAACAAAGAAAGAGAAAAAGAAAAACAACATAGTTAAAAAGACTTCCCACTTAGTGTCATCTTGTCCTATGCATTTTCAGGTTATTTTCTCCTCCCTTAAGTATAATTGTCTTATTTTACTCTATCGTGAAAAAACAACTTAATATCCAACAACATTCCTTTCATTACCAACTTATCTCTTATCTATTATAAGTAAGTTTTACATACATATAAGTCTATAATTATCTCAATAAATAAATAGTCAAGTACATATATATCTTGATTAATAATTAACTAAGTAACTAAGTGAACTAGAAATGGATCGATAATTAAATAAATACTGTACTTAAACAAATAATTTTATTTACCTAACTCTGAAACCCAAGTGTACTGGTATCTCCTACTTTCTACTTGATATAATCTATAAATGGTTTCCCTGTTCTTAGATAGTCCTCTACTGAGTTTCTTCTTACTAAATTCATTAATTTGTCTAATTGTGACAATTCAAACATATATTCAAGACATCTTTTATTCTTTTAGTTTTTGCCAAGACCAGAATACCACTTCTGTGAGCTGTCTCTTTCTGAAATAGCAGACTTTGGAGCTATTGTAACAATTGCATAAAAACATTCTCATTAGCAATCACCCAGCCCTTTTATCCATTTAAGCAGAATTTTGATCCCAACTGAAGAAAGAAGTCCTGACTTCATGGAAATAATTTTCAGCAACAATCACCTTATTGTAGTGTTCTTCAAATTGATCCTAAAAGTAACTAAGTAACTAAGTGAATTAGAAATGGATCGATAATTAAATAAATACTTAAACAAATAATTTTATTTACCTAACTCTGAAACCCAAGTGTACTGATACCATTAGACAATTCAGTTTAAAGACAGAAATGTATGTGTTTTTTACTGCTAAAGCAGATTTTAAATAAAACATCAAAGCATTTTGATTGGCACTGAGCTCTATCTTCACTCTAATTCTTTTGCAGAATTTTGCAAGCACTGTGTTTACTCACTGCTTGGAAATACACAGACCTAATTAATTTAGTTAGTAATAACACCATTTCTTGTGATCTTTCCCTCCTGCAGACATGCTTTATCTCTATAGATGATTTGCTTGAAGCTTTTGATAAATTTTTAGAACCACCCTCCTTAGAATATAAAATATGGCTGAAAATTGCTCTTGATGTTGCTCTCAAAACTTTCAAAGAAAACCTTCCTAACCAGGTAGGTTGCAGATTGGACTGCTGCTACAATAATAGATGTTATTTTACATTTGTCCCCTTTAAGCTATTGAACTATTGAGATATTATCATATTGCAATGTTTGAAATGTTCACATAATTGACATTATATGATTTGGTTTTCTAGGACTGGTCATACAAGATGTGTGTTCAATATTCCAACATGTATGTGGTAGATATACCAAATCACACCAAATGTGACATTTATGATGGAGCTATGGATGATGTCATTCTTGTACACGGAAGTGTACAAGATTGTCAGCTGGGGCAGCGTTACTGTGCACCATGCATTTTACCTAAAACCTGTCACCAGGTAAGGAGAACTCTTGTAACTAGTCCATAGTATTGCTTCAGTGGTGGAGAGAGGGAGGACACCTTCAAGCTGCAAGAGAAAATAATAAAAGATAAAACTAAAAGAAAAAAAATATGTGGATAATTACTGGTGTTTCTTTTTAAATGTCCATAGAAACATTTTCAGTTTAGTGTAAACTCAGAGAATAAAATTATCGCCCTCCTGCAGTTCACAAAATGACTTGGATAGGGAGTTTACGTTACTGATACTGTTACTATTGTGATGTCATGGACATCTGCCAATAGATGTGTGTAGCACTTGTATAGTAACAGTCTGCACAGTCTGCATTGTTATGGTAGGAGGGGGAAGGTGTTGCCTTTTCCCATTACCAAGAATGCATTTTTGCCCACATCCATGTTTGGACATAGAAGCAGCAAAGCATGCTGCTGTTGTATGTATTAGTATATGTTACCATGTACAGATATGGTTCAGAACACTGGAAAGCCCCATAAAGCAGCTGCAAGTGTGGCACCAGTCACTTTATATGGTAGTCTTTCTCAATCTAGTGCCTACAGATGCATTAAAGTACAACTGGCCATCTGCGTGCTTCTATATTTGAAAAGCAGATCTGTAAGTCTCCAGTAATCATTCCTCCAAAGAAAACTATATCCAGATAATCTTCTTCGTGGTCTCTGTGAATACACATAGTGGGTAATTCCTGCGCTTGCGCAGAGCACTCGGAACCTTCTGGAATCACTAGCCAGAATAGTTTTTGATACATTTTGGCAGTAACTCCGCCCACCCCAACAGTCTCTCTGAGGCACTCTCACTTAATTCCCCTCAGTTCCTTTTTATCCACCGCGTGAGCAGCACATAGGAATCCTTCTTTGCTAGAGCTTCTTTCGCTTTCTATTTTACCTCATGGATTGACTTGGACTGCTTATTGACTTCATTTTTTTTGGCTTTTCCTTTTGATTCTTGTTGTGATTTCTGGCCCTTTCATCTTTTGGACTGTTTTTCGACTTCTCTCTCTTGTTTGCCCTTGGATTCAGATTTGGACTCCGACTCAGTACGACTTCGGACTGGTTTGGCTCTTCTTTCGCCTTTTCCCTGTTTCTGTGATTATGACCTTAACTCTGCCGCCTTCAAACGGTGCTCCGTTTGTCAGGCGAAGCTTCCTGCCTCTGACGAGCGCTCAGAGTGCCTCATCTGCCTGGGTGAAGCCCACTATGTGGATGCTTGTATACATTGTCACAACGTCACCCCTCAGGTGTGTAAACATCGCTCTTCGAGGCTGAAGTTCCTTTTGTGACTTTTTTCTTTTTTTATTGCTTTCATCTTAATTATTAACATTGATTTAATTCGTTATCCCCCTGCAAGTGCTCCCCACCCCCAGGACCATCTATACCAATTATTTATTTCATTTTCCAAAATTGCAGTGATTCCCTTGAGGGTATATACTCCCTTTTTCTTAAAAACACATAATCCATAAATGGTTTCCATATTTCATCAAATTTACAACTTTTCCACAATCCTTTTTTAACTTTCAATCTACATGTTAATTTATCATTAATAACAATATCCCATACTTCTCTATCTATCTCTCTGGCTTCTCTTTGCAAACGAAGATTCAGGAAGGACTCATCCCACGCTTTCTGCAAGCATGCAACTTCTCTATACCATTCCTCTATATGATAATCTCCTTGTATCTTCCATTTTCTGGGTATCATTAATCTTGCCGCTATTAATAAGTTTGTAATCAGATCTTTCATAACTTGGGTACAATTAACCTTATCATAAATTGATAATAATGCTATATCTAGACACATTTCTAAATCTTGTTCTGTTATCTCTCTTATTTCTTTAAATATCATTTGCCAAAATTTCTGTACATATTTACAGTTCCACCACATATGAACATAAGTGCCTTTTTCTTGACATCCCCTCCAACATAACATTGAATAGTTTTGATCTATTTGACTTATTTTTACTGGTGTCAAGTACCATCTCCATATCAATTTATAATAATTTTCTTTTATTCTTACTGACATATTTTTCAAAATACCCAAATCCCAAATTTTCCCCCAACTCTGATTGCTTATTGATTGCATTAAATCATCCTCCCATACCATCTTTAAATAATCATTTTGTTCTTCAGTTTTCAACAATAATTTATATAATTCACTAACGGTACCCTTTATTATTTCATTCTGTTCCTTATTTTCTCTTTGTATAATCAATTATTCAAATCTGGTATATTTTTGACATTCCTTATTTACCCTTATCCATTCCATTGTCCACTGTTCTAATTGTATGCAATTGAGCCAAGAAATCTTTAACCCATGTAATCTCTCTTTTATTTGTTCTCTTCTATTCATCTTTTTTATCCATTCTTCTATTTTTATTATTTTCTTTTCTCTTAAACCCTTTTCCAATTCTCTCTTTAAGTTTGCTGTAAATTTTTCCATAACCACCACTGGAGTTAGTGGAGAAATGACAGGCAATAACTTTTCTTTATATTTTACCCATATCTCTAAAATATTCTTTAAAAAAGGATTATCTGTTTTTCCAATCCCTTTCTTGGTAAATTTATTAAATAATATATTTTTCAATTTATACTCTATTTCTGACATATCTGTTTCTAACCAATTTAATTCCCCTTTTTGCGTTATTGCTTCGACAATGTATCTAATCTGATTTGCAATATAATATAATTTTAAATTAGGGAGACCTAATCCTCCCTTTTTGTGATGTTTATACCATCTTTTTTATTAACCCTCCCTTTCTAATCTCCATTACAGTAATTATTAATTATGGTTTGCCAGTTCTTTCACTCTGATTCCCTTATCTTAATTGGTAACATCCTAAATAAAAAAATAATTTTGGGTAATATTTTCATTTTAACAATTGCTATTCTACCAAACCATGACAATTTTATTTTCCTAAATTCCTCTAATTTTCTTTTAACCTCTTGTAAAATTTTAATATAATTTTTTCCTGTAAATCTTTTGAATTCTAGTTATAATAATTCCTAAATATTTAATCTTTTTCTCTAATATTAATTTTTTTACTTCTCATAAATTCTTGTTCCTCTTCCCTCTTTTAATTAAACAACATCATCTCTGATTTATTCCAGTTTATTTGCAAACCTGTCATTTCTCCAAATTCTTTTAAATATGCTTCTATTCTATTAATTTTCTCTAAGGAATTTTCAATCATTAATAAAGTGTCGTATTCCTGCTTTCAAATTACTTTTTTTTGTATTTTATCTATTATATTAAGTACCCTTCCAGTTAGGCTCGACATTTGTCTACCCGCTATAAAATCACATTGATCTCTTTTAATTTATTTAAATATATTCATCCTTTTTGCCATTATTGCAGTCAATATCTTAGCATCTTGATTTATTAAAGAAATAGGCCTATATGATCCTGGATCTGTTGAATCTTTCTCGGGTTTTGGAATTAAAATTATTAAAGCCTGTTCCCATGATGTTGGGATCTTATCTCCTTCTATTATTTTATTATATAACACCTTCAAATTAGGTATTAGTATATTTTTTAAAGTTTTAT
The DNA here is from genome assembly GCA_030847615.1 of Gambelia wislizenii. Taxonomy (NCBI): domain Eukaryota; kingdom Metazoa; phylum Chordata; class Lepidosauria; order Squamata; family Crotaphytidae; genus Gambelia; species Gambelia wislizenii. Next base: position 347,488,309 of record JAUMIR010000001.1, read on the forward strand.
AATATTCTGATCCCACTCCATCCAATCCAGGCAATTCCCCCCCCTTCAATCAATCAATAACCTCTGCAATTTCTGCCTCTGTAATTAACTGTTCCATTTCATCCCTATCTTCTTCTAGTATTCTTGTTTTACAATATTTCCCAATATATTCCTTAATCTTTTCCCTGGGATTTCCCCCTGTTGAATATAATTCTCTGTAAAATTCTTGAAATATTTTTATTTTATCTTTCATCAAATTACAATTTTCCCATTTTATCTTTAATTGCTCCTATCTTACACCTCTCTTTTTTAGATTGTGCCAATCTGGCCAGCATTTTTGAATTCTTATTACTGTATTCAAAGAATTCCCTTTTTAAATATATCAAATTTCTTTGGACTTTATCTATTTCTATTTTTTCCAATTCACTTCATTTTGCTTGTAGTTGTATATAATTTTGTTTATCTCTAAACTCTATATATTGTTTCTCTAATTCTTTTATTTCCAATTCTTGTCTCTTCACATTATTTTCCTTTTGCTTTTTTAAAATATGTGCTTCTCTAATACATATTCCTCTCATTACCGCTTTAATCGTATCCCAAAGTACAGCTTGAGAACATTGTCCCGTATTATTAATATCCCATATTTCCTGCCATTCATTCCCAATCTCGTTGACAATGTTTTGGTAATTAAGAATGTTTACATCCAACCTCCATTTCTTTGCTTCTTTATAATCTTTTTAATTATAATATCCATATTAACTAATGCATGATCTGTTATTTTAATAACGCCAATGTCTGTATTCAGTACCCTTAAAAGCAAATTATTAGATACGAAAAACATACCTATTCTAGAATAATTTTTATGCACAGGTGAGTAATAAGTAAATTTTGTTTCATCTTGTTTTAATGTTTTCCAGATTTCTTTTAACCCTTTTCTTTTCATAATTTTATTTAAACCTGTTATGTTGTTATATCTTTCCACCGTAGTGGGATTAGATTTATCCCTACTTTTGTCATTTACCATATTAAAATCTCCAGCCATTACTATTACACCTTTCTGTATGGTTTCCATTTCTTTCAACACTTTTTCATAAAATTCTACTTGTTTTTCATTTGGTGAATGTATATTCACTAGTGTATAATCTTCTCCTCCCATCACTCCCTGCAAAATTAAATATCTTCCTTTTTCATCCTTTTTTACCTTTAAAACATTAAAACCACATTTTTTTGATATTATCGTTGCTACCCCCACTTTGGAAGTCTCATATGCTTTCTCATAAATCTTAATCTTAATTCATTGGCCCCTTCTTTTACTTGATGTGTTTCCTGTAAAAATATTATATCTGCCTTATCCCTGTTTAACAAAGCTGCAACTCTTTTCCTTTTCAACATGTTTCCCAGCCCTTCGGCATTTAATGTTGTAATTCTTATTCTGTTAACCATAATATTTGTATAATTCTTCTTTTATGGTCCTTTATCGTGACACATTTACACCATTCAAACCCAACAAACTTAACATACTCCTCTTCCCCACACACACACCTCCTATAACTTTTGCCCATATCCCCCTCCCTCCCCACATACACAAATTACTCCCTTTCAGTCCCTTAAGGTAATTTACCTTAAACATGGTTCCCTTGAACCCTCGGGGGGGGGGAAAGGATCCCCCGGTGTTGAAGCAGCAGTGAATACCCACCCATTGCCCCATATTTAATATATTTACTATATCCCATCTTTTTCTTCAGTTTTTAATTTTTTTTTAATAAAGTGTCCTCTTTTGTCTTCATGGCTTCACAGCTCCTGCAGTTGCACCTTGTTCTTCTTCTTGTTGTTCCTGTTGCTCTCCTTCTCGATCTTCTTTAGATTCCAGATTCAATTCTCACAGTAAATCCATTCCCTGTTGTAGTGAAGTTATTTTGTAAAATTTCCCCGCCCATTGAAATCTCAAAAAAACTGGATATCCCCATCCATAGTTAATCCCAACTTTCATTAACACAATAATACATGGTCTGATGCTTCTCCACTGGATTGTTTCTGGGCAGAGATCGTTATAAATTTCCACTGGGGTCAATTTATATTTCAATAGATCAGACATTCTGCTTATTGCTTTCATTAGAAGATCTTTCTTGTAATAACTCACACATTTCATGACAATATCTCTTGGACTCGGTCCTCCTTTTTTAAAGGTTACCCGATGAATTTGTTCTAAATCTGCTGGTTCCCATGTAACATCTTTGGTCAAAGTTTTAATCCACTCCAAAACATTTTCTTTCAGAATTGTTGGATTTTCTCTGGGCAAGTCTGGAAATCCACGAATTCAAAGGTTTACACGACGTTCTCTATCCTGTAGGTCAATCAATTTTAATTGCCATTTTTCAAATTGAATAGATTGTTCTTCTATGCTCTTACGTTGAATTTCTTGTTGTTTCCCAAGGAGATCCAGTATCTGGTTAAGTTCCTTGATTTCTTGTTTCAGTTCTCCTGTAGATGTTTTAATTATCATTTCAACCTATTTAGACATCTGATCCATGAGAGCTTCATTATGCTGTTGCATTTTTTTCATAACATCTGAAAACCATGTTTTCAACTCAGACATTTGTGCTTGCATTTGAGCTGATTTGCCCTGCTTAGAAACAGCTCCCTCTAACTCTTTTCCTTCCTTCCTTGCTGCTACGTCCACCATTGTTTTGCTATTTTAGCTTCTTGTTCTTTATCTCCTCTGATCTCATTCTGCTAAGACATTGAACAGTGAAATCTGAAGGTCTGGTACTTTTCGATCAAGTCCACGAAGTAATTGCAGCTTGTTTTTCTTTTCGCCTTTTAGACATTTGCTGATTACTGGCTTCAAAACCGAAAGTAAATTTTAATTGCTCTGCTTGGCTGGCAAAGTCTATTTTTTAAGCACTGATATACTCTCACAAATTGCTTCTTTCCATTTCTTCGGCCAGGAGGTTAAAGCTTTCACTGCTACTCCATCTTCCATCAGGCTCCTCCCCCCTGAAATTCCTTTTCTATGAGAAACCACTGTTTCCACCCTCTGCTTCTACCCCAGGCACTCAGGTTGGTGTTCCGTCACCACAGAAGAGAGGTCGCTCTCTGTCGGCCAGGCCATCAGTGAAGAGAAGGCATGGGCCCTTAAGTCCATCCCATCGTCAATGGGTGGTGTCAGATCTGGAGGCTGTGCATTAGTCCCATAAGCATACTACCACTTCAGGACGATTAAAGGCCATGGCTCTTCGAAACCTTCGACCTTGATTCGGGACCATTTGGGTCCAGTCAAGACCGTGATTCCTCTGCCTCCTCCGGGCCAGGACTAAGAGGAAAAAGAAGACACTCTTCTCCGAGACCAACAGTGTGCCCTTTGTCCACTGCGGTGGCTACTTTGGCACAGAAGCCCAAGGAGCACCAACAGCCGGCTACTGCCACTACAGCACAGAGCGCCCTTTGTCCACTGCGGTGGCTACTTTGGCGCAGGAACCCGAGGAGCAACAACAGCCAGCTACTGGCACTACGGCACAGAGCCACTATGGCACAGAGCACCCCTTGTCCACTGTGGTGGCTACTTTGGTGCAGAAACCCGAGGAGCAACAACAGCCAGCTACTGGCACTACGGCACAGAGCCACTATGGCACAGAGCACCCTTTGTCCACTGCAGTGGCTACTTTGGTGCAGGAGTCTGAGGAGCAACAACAGCCGGCTACTGCCGCTACAGCTGTTTGGGATCCGAACCAGACGCCGGTACCGGTTCCTCCTACAGAAACCGGAGATGTCACCACTATCCACAATTCATTGCATGAGGTGACTCCTACTCCTTCCTTGGTGATTGTTCAAACCAGAAAATGAGAGATCTCTGAAGGGGTAAGGGCTTCCTCCCCTGTGGTTCAGGCTTGATCCCCTGTGCTCTGGTCTCCCAAAGACGAGCTCCTCGGTACAGACGCTGTTATGGTTGACATCGAAACTACATCACAGGAGGCAACATGGAAGACTCCTTCTTCGACTCTGTTACATTGAGTCTTGGACGTCGAGCAGTCATATGGAGCTTATGATGTGGCCCGATCAGCCTTCGATCTTTCGTTCCTCTCTCCTCCTGGAGTTACGTCCTGACTTTGCACAGCGGCCTCAATTCCGTTTTGCTGACAGCACTGGCTGTGGGAGTTATTACTCTCCCCCTCACCTTTCCCTCCACGGGATGGAACGGGCTCATCTAGAGGAGATCCGTCCAGCCAAACCCGTACTGAGGGATGCCAGCAGTCAGTCTCACCTGGGCATCAAGATCCTCGCTGCCACCTCTGCCTCCTATGTATGTGACTTCTCTGCACCAAGGTTGGCACAGCCCTTCACCTCAGGGCTGTAGCCCCTCGCCTTCATCATCCTCTTCAGTGTTGTTGGACTCTTCTGTATCATACATACCAAGAGCTCCCTCTCCACCACCGGATTTTATCGACGATGAGTCCTTGCCTGCGACGGATTACATTCAAGCATTTTCGGAGCAGATGGTCCAGATGGCCCACGCCTTGGACTTGAAGATCACCAAGAGGGAGTCTGAGCCTGTGGATCCAATCTATTGTAGGATCAACTCAAATGCTCCTCTCACTGCTGTCATACCGGTGCTACCTTCACTATTGAAGCTCATTCTGGATAGATCAGCACTATCGTGTGTCCAGGGTTGGTATCGACTGACTCCAAGAATGCCCTCACCCGAATTCGGTGGTGGTAGAGGCTTCTCAGCAATGGGTTGCAGCGAAAACGGTGGCTAGTTCTGTGGAAATTTGTGGCATGCATGGTTCGTCTGGCCTTGCTCTGCAGGCTTCCTTGACCATCGAGGATATGCCATTTGACCATTCCAGCCTCTTTAACAGCTCGACTGATGAAACACTTGAATTCACACAGAAGGTGAGGGCCATCACATGGAAGTACGGTATGCCGTCATCTTCGTCTTCTGCGTACTGATCAAGGTGTCGATCTGGGTGGCACTCCTCCTCTTACACCCAGTCCTTTCAGAGGGGATACACTCAACAATCCTCCAGGCGCTCACGGTACCAGCAACCAGTTTCATCCGCCTTTTAGGTGGGGAGCCCAGCCTCCACCTCCTGGAACTGGCTACTGACAAAGCAAAGTGCTAAAAGTACAGGGCAGAAGAGATTTTAAACTGCCCCTACTCTCAACCCACTCATTCCTTTTCTTGAAAACCATCTGTTCGGAAACTGCCTGTCTGCGTTCCAAGACACCTGGTCCAAGATAACATGGGACCGATGGGTGCTTCGCATCGTCCAGGATGGTTACTGGATTGGGTTTGAACAAATTCATCATCTGAAAGAGGTTTGGGATGGTTACCCTATGATTGATCCTGCCTCTTCTTAAGCGAGGTGACTGATTTGCCTCCATCGATCTCAAGGACACGTACTTTCATCTTGGAATCCACCTGACCCACAGACAGTTCCTCGCCTTCATGGTAGGGGACGAGGCCTTCCAGTTTCACGTCCTGCCCTTTGGACTATCCACGGCACCGAGAGTATTTACGAAATGCATGATGGTTGGGGCAGCTTTCCTACATCAATAGGGGTGTGGTCGTCTTCCCCCACATCGACAACTGGCTCCTGGTGGCAGAGTCCTGTCGACAACTCCTAGATGACATCAAGCTGACATTGGACTTACTGGATGCCCTGGGCCTGATTGTCAATCTGGAGAAATCGCATCTTGAACGCAGCCAGTCTCTCCAGTTCATCGGAGCCTCCTTGAATTCGAACACTGCTGTGGCTTACCTGCCTGCAGATCGTTTCGATACTCTCTGCAACCTCATCCACCAATGCTGCAGATCCCGGAGGATCTCCGCTCGTTTGATTCAGACTCTATTGGGAAACATGGTAGCCACAACTTCAGTCACTCAGATCTTCGTGGTCTCTGTAAATCACACAGTTGGGTTATTCCTGTGCAGAGCATACGGAACCTTCTGGTATCGCTAGGGAGAATGTGCATGGATACATTTTTGCGGTAACTCCGCCCACTCTAACGGTCCCTTAAAAGGCACTCCCGCCTAATTCCCCTCAGTTCCTTTTTTTCTGCCACGTTAGCAGCTCGAAGGAACCTTCACTCGCTAGTTTACTCTCTTTTACTTTTGGTTTTGACTCGGACTGGATTTTTTTGATGACGATTCTATCTCTCTGCCCTAGACTCTGTGTGTATTGATGACCTTTTGGCTTGACTCGGACTTCTGACGACGATTTTCACGCTCCTCTTGGCTTGGTTCTGATTTCTGATTTTGGCTTGACCCGGACTATTTTTGACAACTTCTCACTCTCCACTGTGTCTTCCATGGCCGCTAAAACTGGCTTCAAATGATGTGCCATCTGCCAACGAAACTGCCCATTTCCGACGGGCACTCACGTTGTCTTATCTGCCTGGCCGAGTTCCACAATGTGGATGCCTGTGTCCATTGCAAGGCCTTCATGCCTCAGGCACGGAAGCACCAATCGTCCCAGCTCAAGTCTTTTCTCTATGAGGAGGCTTTGATCACTTCTGTGGCCTCGACCCCCACCGTGGGATCTCCGTGAAAACGGGGACAATCCCCCTTGCCGAAATCCTCTTAAGCCAAGTGCCACCACTCACGGAGCCCTTCTCGGTGCCATTCTGTGACATCCGATCCAGAGGCTGTGCTCCATTTGCACAAACATGCTACCAGGCCGACCCCGGCTGGGGATCGAGCCTCCTCGGATCCGTCGGATCCAAGGACAAGCCTAGGGATCGATCGAGATCGAAGGATGTGGGCCAGGACCGAGAGTCTTCTGCATCTTCTAAGGGCAAAGCCCTTAAGAAGAAGAAGGCTAAGTGCACCCACACTGAGGAGAGACCGAAGGAGGCTAAACAGGGCACTGGGCCCACTGTGACCATGGTGCCAACTCCTGCTCCACCTGTATCACAGCCTGCTCCTGCTGTACCACAGCCTCAACCCTCGCCTCGGGACCAAGATGCCAGTACCGACCAGCCCCGGTCCGGAGCTGCCACCCCAACTCCCTCCTTGGAAATTGTGGAGATTGAAGTGGGTGAGCCGTCGGGTGAGGAGGCGGAGATCTCTCCACGGGTTCGTGGCCTCTCATCCGCTCTATTGGTCTCCCACTCAGAACTGTTGCGGGACTCCTCTACTGTTTGAGAGCAGGATGATGAACCTCAACTGTCCACCTCTCGGATCCAGGAGGATGTTCAGGCATACGGGGCTTACGACCTGGCTAGGTCTGTCTTCAATGCGCCCTTGGCTAAACCTCCAAGTGTTGATCGTGATACGGACCGGGTATTCTACCTCACAGAAAAGGCGGCTCCCCGTCATGTTTTGTCGATACCCGCACCCCATCTCTCTTTTCACGGGCCGGACAAGGCTTCATCTCCTCCAAGACATCCACCGAAGCCAATGCTGAGGGATCCGGACTGTCAAGTCTCTCTATTCCGTCCACTTCCTCCACTGCCTCCCACTCTGCCACCCTGTACATCCTCACTTCTAGGCCGCCACCATAGCCCATCTCCGTCATCGGATTCGTCCACCTCATCCGACTCTTCTGATGGATATCTCCATTATCTACCATCCCCTCAGCCTGAGTTGCTGGCTGAGGACTCGTCCTCTCCTACTGATGATGTCCGCTCCTTCTCAGAGCAGGTGGTGCGCATGTCGCATGCCCTAGAGCTCAAGGTCACCAAGAAGGAGTCCGATCCTGTTGATCCCATCTACCACCAGATCAAATCGAAGGCTCCACCAGTGGCCCGCATTCCAGTCCTTCTGTCTCTTCTGAAGTTGACGCAGCATTCATGGGAAAACCCATCTTTGATTCCGTCAACTTCGAAGAGGATCGACCGCCTTTATCGAGTGGATGGGGATGGCATTGAATGGCTGCAGGAGCATCCAAAGCCCAACTCTGTGGTGGTTGAGGCAGCGCAGCCTAGGAGACAATGCTGGCACAATCCACTCCTTCTGACCCCGAGGGAAGGAAACAGGACATAATTGGCAAAAAGCTGTATTCGGCTGCTGCGCTCAGCTTCCAGATCACCAACTACTCGGCGTGTATGGGGGCCTACCAGCAGGTCCTATGGGAGATGATGGCACCCCTCATACAGGATCTGCCAGAGAAGAGGAGAAGGATGGCAGAGGCTATCCAGACAGAGGCCCAACTGCTTGCAGGCCAACAGATGAATTCAGCACAACACGTTGCTGACTGTGCCGCCAAAACCGGGGTGGGTTCCATTGCCTTACGTCGCCATGCCTGGCTTTGGTCGTCTGGCCTATCCATGCAAACAGCTGCAACCATTGAAGATATGCCCTTTGACGGCTCGGGCCTCTTCAATGGTTCAACAGACGAGAAACTTGAATTCACTCAGAAGATGAGGACCACCACATGGAAATACAGTATGCCATCGTCCTCATCTTCTGCCTACTGTCCCAGGCACCGGTCTGGCTGCCATACGTCCTCCTACGGTCAGCCCTTTAGACGGGGGAACACGCCTCAATCCTCTAGGCACTCTAGATTCCAGCAACCGATGTCATCTTCCTCGTCGGTGAGGAGCCAGGCATCCACCTCCCGTTACCGACTTCCCTTCAAGCAAAAATCAAAGGGCCAAGGCAGGAGGAGGTTTTGAATTACCTTTCTTTATTCTGATGTTTCCATTTTCTTTTAGATCCCCCCCCCCGTTCGGAGACCGTCTGTCATTGTTCCAGCACGCCTGGTACTCGATAACATCGGACCTCTGGGTACTCCAGATCGTACGACACAGTTACTGGATCGAGTTCAACGAACTGCCTCCAACAGGTTGGGTCTGTACCACGCTGCCCTCCCCTTATCGAAGAGGTTCAGACTCTGCTTCAAAAAGGGGGTATCGAACGCGTGGACGCTGAACACCATCACCAGTGCTTCTTCTCCACATACTTCCTGGTTGCAAAGAAGGAAGGCGGACTCCATCCCATCCTCAATCTCAGGGAAGTGAACTGTTATATCATCCCAAAGAAGTTCAGGATGACCACCCTTGCTGCTATCCTCCCTCTTCTTCGACGACGGGACTGGTTTACATCCATAGATCTCAAGGATGCATACTTCCACATTGGGATCCACAGGAGGTTTCTAGCATTCCAGATCGGGGATGAGGCCTACCAGTTCCATGTCCTCCTGTTTGGACTCTCCACAGCTCCAAGGGTGTTCACGAACTGTATGGGGGCAGTGCCGGCCTTTCTTCGACAGCAAGGGGTAATAGTTTTCCCCTACATAGATGACTGGCTGATTGTGGCAGATTCCAAGCACCAACTAGAGAGGGACATTGCCCTTACCCTAGATGTTTTACACACCCTGGGACTTGTAGTGAACATGGAAAAGTCACAGCTGAACCCTATTCAGTCGATCCAGTTCATAGCAGCTCGACTGGATTCGATCTCGGCAGCAGCGTACCTTCCTGAGGATCGGTTCGACACTCTTCGATACCTGATTCTCGAGTGCGATGGTCCCAACAGGTTTAAGCACATGCCATCCAAGTCCTACTGGGACACATGGTAGCCACTACGTCAGTCACTCACCTGGCCAGACTTCGGTTTCGACCACTTCAACACTGGTTCCTGGGAGTCTTCAACCATCTATGGTGCTTCTCCTCATGGACAACACTTTGGTGATGTATTACCTGAACAACATTTGTCACATAGTCAGTCCAGTGTATATTTAGGATTGTGCGTAGACAGCGCTGATGAAAGCGCTCAAGGAGTCGTAGGTGGTGGCGATAGGTGACCCATGTTTCGATCACCAGCATTGAGGCCATGATATTGAGAACACAGCTGCGCTGGGCAGGGCACGTTTCTAGGATGGAGGACCATCGCCTCCCAAAAATACTACTCTACGGTGAACTCACCACGGGTCAGCGTAAGAGGGGCACTCCAAAAAAGCGATACAAAGACTCCCTGAAACAACATCTCAGGCTCGGCCAAATTGATCACCAACAGTGGTCTGCCCTGGCCTCACATCGGGAGGCATGGAGACGCACTATCCACAATGCTGCAGCCTTATTTGAGAACTCACGACGAACAAGTCTTGAAGAGAAACAACAACGCAGAAAGAATGACAACCCAAAAACATCACCCAAGGAGACCTTCTGCTGTGCTTTGTGCAACCGGACTTGTTTATCTCAGATTGGCCTTTTTAGTCATCAGCGCGCTTGCAGAAAGTGCGGGATGAGTCCTTCCTGAATCTTCGTTTGCGAAGAAGAAAAGCCAGAGACCTGAACAAACAGGGAGGTACCAAATCCCCTCAACTCCTCCAGCTCACTCTTCAGATCTGGGACTGGTGCGTCAAAAGGGACATCCTTCTTCAGTCCATCCATCTCCCTGGAGAGGAGAATATTCTTGCAGACGGACTGAGCTGTTCCAACTCCAGCATCCACGAGTGGATGCTCCACCGACGTGTGGTGGCAGACCTCTTCCATCGATGGGGAACTCCGCTGATAGACCTCTTTGTGACCGCTCAGAACAAGCAGTGCAACCAGTTCTGCTCCAGTTCTGTTCCGGGACAAGGGGTCCAGAGGGGACGCTTTCCTCTTTCAAAGGAATGGACCGTTCCTATATCTCTTCCCTCTGATCCTGTTGCTGACGAGGGTCATTGCCAAGCTATGCCAGGACTGGTCAGATGTGATCCTCGTCACTCCATGGTGGCCCTGGCAACTGTGGTTCGCACCGCTGCTGCTTCTGTCCAGACGGTGCTTCCTCCACCTTCCGAACCAAGCCGACCTGCTCACCATTTAACAAGGGAAGGTCAGGCATCCCAACCTCAACATGCTTCGTCCAACGGCTTGGAGGATCCACCCTTGAGTCCCCGTCTGTTTCATGCTGTCTCTTCTCCCCCTCTGCCTCGAGGTTCAGTCGGTTATCGATGCTGCTAGGAAGAGTTCCACTCGAAAAGCCTACCTCTACAAGTGGAACCGGTTTGAAAAGTGGACAAGCCCTGACCTTGTTCAAGCGGTGGGAGTTCCCAGAGACAGACCTCTTCGCGTTGATGATGAACAACCAGTGCTGACGATTCTGCACTCAGACCCAGGCAAAGGGGTCTTTAGGAGATGCTTTCTTCTTCCAGTGGACCAGCCCACTGCTTTACCTGTTTCCACCATTTCCATTACTCACAAAGATGATCTAGAAGCTGAGAAGGAACAACTCCAATGCGATACTGATCATCCGTGGTGGACTTGACAGTCCTGGTTCAGACTACTACTTCGTCTGGCTCAGTATCGATATCTCCACTTACCACCCTGACCAGACCTTCTGACAGTTCAAGGGTGCAAGGTTTGTCACCGAGACCTGCATATGCTGAAACTGACAGCGTGGAGAATCACTCTGCGGGTTCTTTGGACACCATGCCTCCTGAGGTCCAGGCGGTGATCAATACATCCCTTCAGCCATCGACGAGGCGGTCCTACAAGTACAAATGGAAACGCTTCAAATCCTTCCTATTGGAACGAAATCTGTCAGTACTACAGTTATTACCATGCTACAGTTTCTCCTTCATCTGTCTGAATCTGGACTCTCATTCTCCTCTTTGAAATGTTACTCGGCCACGATTTTGATGGAGGTTCAGATGTTGGGACAACCATCCCCATTTCAGAACCCATAGAATCATAGAATTGTAGAGTTGGAAGAGACCATGAGGGCCATCCAGTCCAACCCCCTGCCACGCAGGAAATCACGATCAAAGCATCCCCGACAGATGTCCATCCAGCCTGTTTAAAGACCTCCAAGGAAGGAGACCCCACCACGCTCCAAGGGAGTGTGTTCCACTGCCGAACAGCTCTTACTGTCAAAGAGTTCTTCCTAATGTTGAGGTGGAATCTCTGTTCCTGGAGCTTGCATCCATTACTCCATGTTCCAGTCTCTGGAGCAGCAGAAAACAAGCCTGCTCCATCCTCAATGTGATATCCCTTCAAATACTTAAACAGGGCTGTCTAGTGAAAATGTTCCTGCGGGGTGATGTAAACCTTCATCCTCCGGTAATGGAACCCACATTGGTGTGGAGCCTTGAACTTGTTTTGTCCCAATTGTCAAAAAGTCCCTTTGAGCCCCTAGCATTGGCAGACCTCTGTCTATTGGCATGGAAAACAGCCTTCCTGGTGGCCATCACCTTTGCAAGGAGGGCAGGTGAAATTTGTGCCTTACGTGCCGACTTTCCTTATATTGTATTCCACAAGCTTAAGGTGGTACTGAAACCTGACATATCGTTCCTGCCTAAGGTGGTTTTCAGTTTTCACTTCAATCAGCCAATTGTGTTGCCAGGTTTAATGCAGAATCCAGCTGACGGTTTCAAGCAAGCACTACATTCCCTCGATGTCCGGTGCGCTTTAGCATTCTACACGGAACAGATTGCCCGGATTCAAAAGAACCCAACACTGTTGCGTATTCTGAGACCAAAAAGGCAATCGATTTTCCCCCAATGATTGTCAAAGTGGGTTTTGTCTACGATTGCTCTCTCGTACGAACTGGCCAAAAGACCACTACCATCATGAATTTGAGCGTATTCTGCCGATTGAGCGATGAAGGGCAGTAGCTTCATCGACTGAATCATAGAATCATACAGTTGGAAGAGACCTCAAGGGCCATCCAGTCCAAACCCCTGCCATGCAGGGACACACAATCAAATCATTCCTGACAGATGACCATGCAGCCTCTGTTTAAAAACCTCCAAAAAAGGAGACTCCCACACTACGAGGCAGTGTATTCCACTTCCAAACAGCTCTTACTGTCAGGAAGTTCTTCTTAATGTTTAGGTGGAATCTCTTTTCCTGTTGTTTGAACCCATTGCTCTGTGTCTTAGTCTCTGGAGCAGCAGAAAACAAGCTTGCTCCACCCTCAGTATGACATCCCTTCAAATATTTAAACGTGGCTATCATGTCCCCTCTCAACCTTCTCTTCTCCAGACTAAACATGCCCAGCTCCCTAAGCCTCTCCTCATAGGGCAAGGCTTCCAGACCACCCACCATCCTGGTCGCCCTCCTCTGGACACGTTCCAGCTTGTCAATATCCTTCCTGAATTGTGGTACCCAGAACTGGACACAGTAGTCCAGGTGAGGTTTGACCAAAGCAGAATACAGTGGCACTATTACTTCCCTTGATCTAGACACTATACTCTTATTAATGCAGCCTAGAATTGCATTGGCTTTTTAAGCTGCTTCATCACACTGCTCATTCACATTCAGCTTGTAGTCCTCTAAGACTCCTAGATTGTTTTCACATGTACTGCCCTCAAGCCATGTGTCACCCATCCAATATCTATGCATTTCATTTTTACTGCCCAAATGTAGTATCCTACATTTCTCCCTGTTGAAATTAATTTTGTTAATATTGGCCCAGCTTTCTAATCTGTTGAAGTCATTTTGGATTCTGATCCTGTCCTCTGGTGTATTAGCTACCCCTCCTAATTTGGTGTCATCTGCAAACTTGATAACCATACTCTCTATTCCCTCATCCAAGTCATGGATAAAGATGTTGAATAGCACTGGGCCCAAGACAGAACCCTGTGGCACCCCATTAGTCACTTCTCTCCAGGATGAAGAGGAGTCATTGGTGACTACCCTTTGGGTTTGGTCAGTCAACCAATTACAAATCCACCTAACAGTTGCATTGTCTAGCCCACAGGTTACGAACTTTTTTGCAAGAATATCATGGGGGACCTTGCCAAAAGATTTACTGAAATCAAGATACACCACATCCACAGTATTCCCTTCATCTATCCAGTTTGTAACTATTAACAAAAGAGATGAGATTAGTCTGGCACGACTTGTTTTTGAGAAATCCATGTAGACTTTTAATGATCACAGCATTCTTTTCTAAGTGCTTACAGACTGTCTGTTTAATGATCTGCTCTAGAATCTTTCCTAGTACTGATGTCAGGCTGACCTGGGCAGAAATTATTTGGGTCTTCTTTCCTCCCCCCTTTTTAAAGATGGGGACAACATTTGCCCTCCTCCAGTCTGCTGGGACCTCTCCTGTTCTCCAGGAATTCTCAAAGATTATAGACAGCGGTTCTAAGATTACTTCTGCCAGTACTTTTAATACCCTTGGGTGAAGTTCATTTGGCCCTGGAGACTTGAACTCATTTATTCTGGTCAGGTATTCCTGAATTACCTCTTTACCAATTCTGTGCTGTATTTCCCCTACTGCATCATCTGTTCCATCTTCCCTAGGTTGAGCACTGTTCCCCCTTTGGGAGAAGACTGAAGCAAAGAAGTTGTTAAGTAGTTCTGCCTTTTCTCTGTCCCCTGTTAGCCTTTCACCATCTTCTCCCCACAGCAGCTCTACCATTTCCTTGTTCTTCCTTTTGCTATGGACATACCCCAAAAAGCCCTTTTAATTATTTTTAACCTCTCTAGGAAGCCTGATTTCCATCTGAGCTTTGGCTTTTCTGACTTTCCCCCTACATGAGCTGGCTATTTGTTTGAATTCTGCTTTGGTGATTTCCCCCTTTTTCCATTTCTTGTACATGTCCTTTTTAAGTTTTAGCTCAGTTGAGAGTTCTTTCGACATCCATCCTGGCTTCTTTAGACACCTCCCCTTTTTCCTCCTCATTGGAACTGTTTTAAGTTGTACCTTCAATATCTCACTTTTTAGAAACTCCCATCCTTCATGAACTCCTTTATCTTATAGTATTCCTGACCATGGGATCACCCCCAGTAATTCCCTAAGTTTTCTGTAATCAGCTTTCTTAAAGTCAGCATGTCTGACTATGCCTGGTTTCCCCTTTCCTCTGTATAACAAACTCCAGGAGAACATGGTCACTCCCCCCTAGGGATCCTGCCACTTCCACACCATTAACCAGGTCATCCCCATTGGTTAGGATCAGATCTAAAATAGCTGATCCCCTTGTTGCCTTTTCCACCTTCCAGACAATGAAATTGTCTGCTATGCAAGTGAGAAATTTGTTGGACCTTAAATTCTTGGCAGTGTTGGACTTCCAACAATTGTCAGGATAGTTGAAATCCCACATTACTACCACATCTCTCCTTTCTGTATGTGTGGTCATCTGTTCCAGGAAGGCATCATCCAAGTCCTCGGTTTGGCTTGGAGGCCTATAGTAGACCCCCAGAATGACATCCCTGCTGTTTCTCTCTTCCCTAATTTTTACCCAGATGCTCTCAACCTGGCTCCCAGGATTTAAGTCATGGATCTCTTCACAGGTGTACACGTCCTTAACATATAATGCTACTCCACCACCCTTCCTGTTTGGACTATTTTTCTTAAATAGGTTATGCCCCTGTATTAGTACATTCCAATCATGAGACTTATCCCACCAGGTTTCAGTGATGCCTATGATATCATATTTGTTTTGCTGTGCTAAGAGTTCAAGTTCATCCTGTTTTTTCCCATGGTCTGTGCATTCGTATAGAGACATCTGAGACCATGGGCCATTTCCCTTATCTGCCTCTTAAAGGTTTATTCCTCCCATTTTTGGGTTGTTGTGCTATTTGCCTTGTTCTCTGTATAACATTTGGGCTATTTTCTCTAGCACTCAATGAACTCCTGCCTTCAAGAATACTGTCTCCTTCCCCCATACAACTTAGTTTAAAGCCCTCCTGATGAGATATTTCAGAATCTTTGCAAAAACATTCTTACCAGCTGCTGTGAGGTGCAGCCCATCTCTTGCCAAAAGTCCACTTCCCTGAAACCGCACCTCATGGTCCAGGAAGCCAAATTGTTCCCGGCGACACCATCTGCGTAGCCAGTTGTTCACCTCCACTATTCTTCGCTCCCTTCCTGGGCCATTCCCTTCCACGGGAAGGACGGATGGATGAAATGACTATCTGTGCATCCAGGTTCTTCAGCTTCCTACCCAAAGCCTCGTAATCCCTTGTGATCTTCTGGAGGCTATGCCTTGCAGTATCATTGGTTCCCACATTGACCAAAAGGAAGGGATAATGGTCAGAAGGCTTGATGAATCTTGTCAGCCTCTCTGTTACATCTTTAATTTTTGTCCCTGGTAAACAGCATACCTCCCAAGACATTTTGTCAGGCCTGCAGACTACTGCTTCTGTTCCTCACAACAAGGAATCCCCTACCACCACCACCTTCCTCCTCCTTCGAGTCTTGGCAGAAGCCACTTCGTGTGCTGATTCTACCAAGGTTTCCTGTGTGTTCCCTGAGGCCTGGCACTGCTGCTCTTCCTCTTCTTCTTTCGAAAGAGAGAGCTTCAAATCGATACTGTAGCTTCAAGCTGGCCGAAGTAGCCCTGACCTTTCTACTTCTCTGGGTCACATTCCTCCAAGTGTTCATTTCCTGTGTATGGGTACTGGCCTCCTCTGCAGACACCTCCCAGTTGTGTTCTGCTTCCAGGATGGTCTTCTCCCCTTTTTCCAAGAAAACTTCTCGCTCCCTAATATTCAGAAGAGTAGATACCCTGTCCTCAAGATGCTTGACCTTCTCTTCCAGCAGGGCTACCAACTTGCACTTGCTGAATTCACACAGCTGGGTAATTCCTGCACCTGCGCAGAGCACTTGGAACCTTCTAGAATCAGTAGGCAGATTTTTGGTGGTAGCCCCACCCACTCCCACGGCCACTCTGAGGTGATGATACCGCCTATTCCCCTCAGTTCTGTAAAGGACGCCACAAACAACAGCATCAAGGAATTTAAACACAGAGCAGGACATAGAGGGGAGGATGGGCAGGTCTGTGTGGATTCACAGAGACCATGAAGAAGATGGTCAGGTTGCTTACCTGTAACCGTAGATCTTCGAGTGGTCTTCTGTGAATTCACACAAACCTGCCCATCCTCCCCTCTACATCCTTACATGGCATATATGCTTTAATGTTCCTCAAGCTCTGCACAGGCACAGGAATTACCCAGCTGTGTGAATTCACAGAAGATCACTTGAAGATCTGTGGTTACAGGTAAGCAACCTGAACTTACCCTAGAAACTATTAGGAAGATAAGGGCCTAGCTGTTTTTCCACCCATGATAAGCAAGATGACTGTATAGTTTATATGGTAAACCAAATTTAGTAATATGTATGGAGTCGCTTGTATTGTACCCAGATGATTAAACTGTTCAATGTGAACAGTAATTCTTATTGTGGCAATATTCTAGGTACAAGGTACTGCACCAGCTACAAAAGTGTTAGTTATACGAGGTACAGAGCGTGGAGCACGTAAAAGCACCGGAGCATGCAATAATCTTTGCCTGTATCATTCAGAGCGGAGACGTGGTGAGTGAGCTTGGAAATTTTATTCTAGAGAATTAACAGAATTTTTTAGCTATGGTTTTATATTTAAAATAAAACTGGAACATAATTTCAGAAACACTTGAATCAATGGGGAATATTTCCAAGTCAGCTATTAGGATGAAACAAATGTTACCTGCTTTCTTGCCCTTGTGTGTGTGTCAATAACTTTTAAGATTTCTTTATCAAAAATAGACTTCCTACTCCATTTTTATAATTCTGCCATTCTCTTCAGAAATCACCCTCTCTTACAGAACAAAGGGGATCTCCTCAACCTATGGATAGTTAGTTTGTGGAAGGACACAGCCAACCAAATTCCCACATTTCCCTGGGTTAGCTTCATCCAATCCTTCTCTTCTGGATTGATGTTTGTAGTATAAAACAGTGATTTAAATGAAAAATAAATGAAGTCTATCTGGAATGCTTATGTAGGTATGCAGAGCCATTTTGTTAGAAACATTTTGTTTAGTATGATGGGAATAAGAGATTGGAGAGAAGTCAACTGAAGTAGCAAATAAAATAAGATGAAACAAGCAAAACAGCTTGTGCATAGCGTGTCCTGAGCAATTATAGAGCTAGGTTCACAGCTTATCTGCTAACAATCAATGAGTAAAACACATCACTTTTACTTTTTGAAGTTGGGAGTTATTGACAGATTTAAGAAAGCCCTCCAACCCTGACAAAAAAAGTATGTGTAATCATCACATAGCCAGAGGCATTATGAGATGACTGACAATGATTACTGGCCATCACTAGTGCCCATCGGAGTTGGAGAAGCAAAGGGCAGAACAGTTTACCTTAGGCAAAACCAAAGATCATCTTCTTCGTGGTCTCTGTGACTCACAAAACTGAGGTTATTCCTGTGCCTGCACAGTGTACTTCGGAACCTTCTAAAAATAGTTATATAATGCTTTTTTGCAGTAGCTCCACCCACCCCAATGGTTCCCCTCAGGCGTTCCCACTCATTTACCTCAGTTGCTTTTCATCCACTGCACTAGCAGCACCTAGGAACTTTCTCTCTGCTTTTGATAGCTCTTTTCACGGTTTTTGACTACAGTTTGGCTCTGGTATTTCGCTTTTGGACTGATCTCGTTTTTTAACTGATATTCTACTGCGTTTGACTCAGACTGCTCTTGCATTTCATTTGTCTGCTCCCTTGGCCTTGTCTTCTTCTGACTGCTGCCTACAACTCTGGTCTGTTAGTGATTCTGCTCTTTACTTAGCGATTTTGTCGTGGTTGGGTAACTCACCATGGGTCCTCCGGCTTCCTTCAGACAGTGTAAGGAGTGTGGGGCCAAGTTACCCGGTTCTGATGGGCATTCCCGGTGTCTTCTATGCCTGAGTGAGTTGCACAATGTCTCGTTTTGCCTTCACTGCAGGGCGTTCACTCCCCAGGTCCATAAGAACTGGCTATCATGCCTAAAGGCTCTTCTTTATGAGCAGGCCTTGAAGCCGTCCGTGCCACCTTCTGCAACAGTCTTGGTGCCACCAAGGATTTGGGCGAGTTGACATGTAGTCTTTCTCTGACCTGCAAAAGGGCCCATACCTGTTCCTCGAACCCTGATAAATGCTGTCATCTGGATTTGGCTACTGAACCTGATCCCATGAATCTCGGGGCCTCTTCTGTTCTGCCTCGACCGCAAACTGCCCCCTCGAAGTCTGGAGGGGAGAAGAAGAAAAAGACGAAGCATACCAAGCACTCATCTGAATGCAGGTCTTCACGCCACTCTACTGTACCATCCGTCGCTTCTGTGGCCCATGTCTTGACCCCTACCCAGGATGCTTATCCTACTAGTTCTATCCAGAAGTCATTGTGGGCACAGTTTCGATCTCCGAGGGCGAGATAGTTGAATCTCCACCAGCTCAGAACCCTCCTCTGGTTCGGCATTTGCCTGCCCTGGTGGTTTCTCGGGAAGAGCTTCTCGGGTTCCATGATGTTGGGGTTACCGGGTCTCCCTGCCGGGGCATAGTGCATCACTCAGTTTTTCAGTTGAGGTCATCAGCTCTACACCAGTCCAGGTGGAGGTCTCCATCCCCGAAGAGTCCAGTGCATCCTCCGTCCTGATTGGAACACGAGAGTTTCCTTGGGGCACACAGTGCAGCTTGGGAAGAACCCAGGGATGATTGATCCCCTCTCTCATACTGTCCCTTCCACAGTGGACTCTGAATGGATACTACTTTGTGAAGGAGGATACCATCTACGACATCCCATCACACCCAGATCCTCTGGACTTCTGCCCCAGAGCTGCCCACTCACTGGCCAGGTCCTACATCCTTCCACCCAATCAGATTCGGATTCATTCTCTTGAACCCGCTTGGCCTGTTCCGAAGGATGCAGTGATTTAGGTTACGCCTCGGCACCCTACACCCTACACTCAGAACCCTTGGCTCCTCTTCTGGACTGCCCTCCTCCGATCCCTCCTCGTATACACTCTCTTCGCCCAGACTGACAGGAACTGAGTAGAACCCCTTTCCCGTCTCCTACAGGATCTTGTTCATCTGACTTACCATGTTACCCATCTCCCCCTTCTCATCTGGTGGATGATGACATGTCCTCTCCAATGGACAGCATGTGGGCCTTCTCCGAACAAATGATTTGGCTTTTGAATGCCCTGGATCTTAAGTCTGCTCAGAAAGTATCTTAATAATAATAATAATAATAATAATAATAATAAAATTTATTTATACCCCGCCCCTCTGTTAAAACAATTGGGGCGGCTTACAAAAATTAAAATACCATACAGATAAAATCCCCAAACACCCCCCACCCCACCCTCCCCCATAAAAAATATTAAACAATTATAAATTAAAACCAACAGATCAAAAAAATAACAATTAAAAACAATAAATACAATAAAATACTATAAATGGCCAGCGGACTAAAAGAAGCCAGGATCCCCTGAGGCCGGGATCTAATTAGGAAAGGCCTCCCGAAAGAGATCCGTCTTTAGTGCTTTTTTAAAGCTACTCAGGGTTGTTATCTGACGGATCTTATCCAGTGGATTCTATATACAACAGGATCAAGTCAAAAGCCCCACCAGTGGCAAATCTACCAATCTTGCCCTCTTTTCTGAAACTGACCAGGGGTTCATGGAAGACTTCTTCCTCGCTTCCCTCCACGTTGAGAAGGGTCAATTGCCTGTACAGAGTGTCTGGTGAAGAGATAGAGTGGCTCCTCAAACACTCGAAGCCAAATTTTATGATTGTCGAAGCCTCTCAGTTTCAGGCCCAGCAATGCTCCCAGATAACTCTGACTGACAAGGAAGGCCGGAAGCTGGATGTAATGGCAAAAAAATTGTATCCCTTGACTGCCTCAGTTTCCACAACTCAAACTACTCTGTATGCATGGGGACATATGAGCAGGTGTTGTGGGATTGCATGTCGCCTTTCCTGGACTGTCTACCGATAAGGAGAGATGAATAGCCCACACCATCCAGGCTGAAGCACAATCTCTATCCGGACAACAGATCAGTTCTTCCTGCCATGTGGCCAATTGTTCTGCTAAATCCATAGCAGGTTCCATTGCTCTCTGTTGGCACGCATGGCTCTGAGTGTTGGGCCTGTCACCTCAGGCACGGGCCACAATAGAGGATATGCCTTTCGACCACTCGGGCCTGTTCCATCAGTCGACTGACGAGAAGTTGGAGTTCATGCAGAAGATGCAGACCATGGCCAGGAAGTACAGCATGCCATCTCTCTCCTCCTATATGCCCAGGAGTCATGCCGGCTGGCAAGGTTTTTCCTACTCACATAGGCGTGGATTCAGCCCACCCTCCTCCTGCAGGTCACCTTACCCTCTGCATCCTCAGGTAAGTACCCATCTTCCACAGCCCATTTCCATCAGTAGGTTAAACCACAGGCCAAGGATCAACCCAAGTGACGCCTTTGACTTCTTCCACCCTCCCATCTCTCATCATGGGGTGCAATTCAGAGATCGCCTATCACTGCTTCACTGATTCTACCCTTCACATTCAGGACTAGCTTCAAACACTTCTCTGGATCATCTGCTTCCAGACATTCGGGCGGTAGTGGACTCCTTTCATTATTCCACCTGCCACTCTTATTCCTATAAGTGGAGGATGTTTTTACTTACCTGGCAGATGGGGGTCTTTCTCCAGAGGATCTACTCTGTCGAATGACCTTCAGTTCTTTCTTTACCTCTTGGATTCAGGAATTTAATTTTCCTCTTTCAAATGCTACCTTGCTGCGATTTCTACTGAATTCCAAGGTTTGGCTGACCCTCTTCCTTTCGGGACCCTATTGTTAATAAGTTTTTGAAAGGTTACATTAACTTTCACCCTCCTGTGTTGGAACCCACCCCTGTGTGGAGCCTTGAACTCGTCCTATCACAGATGTCCAAGCGCCCACTTGAACCCATGGCCACGTCAGATCTCAATCTCCTGTCCTGGAAGACAGCCTTTCTCGTGGCAGTGACATCTGCAAGACTGTTTGCCCTGCATTCTGATCCGCCTTACCTGGTCTTCCATAAGCATAAGGTGATACTACGACCGGGCATGTCATTTCTACCAAAGGTCATTTCCAGTTTCCACATCAACCAATCTATAGTGTTGCCTGTGTTGTTTCAGAACCCGTCTGATGACTTTGAGCATGCATTCCATGCCTTAGGTGTTTGTCGGGCTCTTGTGTTTTATGTTCAGCAGACTGCTCCTCTGCACAAGACAAATCTTCTTTTTGTCTGCTACTCTGCCTCCAGCAGTGGCTCCCTAGTTTCCCCACAGCGCCTATCGAAGTGGGTTGTCTCTGCCATCTCTTTGGCCTACGAACTGGCTTGAAAGCCTCTCCCTTCTCGAATCTGAGCTCATTCAATGAGGGCAGTAGCTGCATTGGGTGCCTTTCTCTCCAGTGTCCCTTTGGAGGAAGTCTGCAAGGCAGATACTTGGCCTATTCCTTTGACTTTCATCTCCCATTACAGACTTGACAATAGGTCTAGAGATGCTGCTGCCTTTGGGAGAGCTATTCTCTTATCCACATTGCAGTAAATAAATTTATCTGTACTTCACTGTTACACTGTCTTTCTCTTTTCTTATTTGTAGGGCATGACAATCCCTTCACCCGTGAGAAAGCTTGCTAGTCTCCCAGTTGTGTGAGTTACAGAGGCCATGAAGAAGAAGGACAAGTTGTTTACCTGTAACTGTTGTTCTTCAAGTGATCATCTGTGAACTTACACAAACCCACCCATCCTCCCTTCATTGTCCTGCTCTGTTGTAAAGTTATGATGTTGCTATTGCAGAGTCCTTGGAACTGGGGTAAATGAGTGGGAATGCTTGAGGGGAACCGTTTGGATGGGCAGAGCTATTGCTAAAAAGCATTATATAACTATTCTAGAAGGTTCCGAAGTGCACTGCGCAGGCACAGGAATAACCTCAGTTGTGTGAGCTCATAGATGACCACTTGAAGAACTACAGTTACATGTAAGCACTTGACCTTCACAAGAGGAATCCATTACAGAGAAAGAGCAAACTCAAGCATGCAACCTGACTTTGAGATCATTAGTTCTCCTGTAGTGGTAAAGGACATCCTTTGTGTGGGTTGTCTCTCCTGCTCACTATGACAGGGAGGTGTTTTAACCAATCATATTTGCTTGGTGTAGGAGGACAATCCATACGGAATCCAGTCTAGTTCATGGTTCTGCTGTGACTATTTGTCATCGTGTGAGCTCCTGTCTTAGATTTTCAGCCGTTCCATAAATCATTTCAAAACCCTCATTTTTCTCCACTTCTCTCTTTTTTTAAAAAAAATAAATAAATCTTTATTTCATTTTCAACGGCTTCTGTCTTTTTACCCTCCCAACCTTTATTTCTTTCACCCACCCAAACTTTATTTCTGTGTGACTGGGAGTTAGGCCGGGATCCTGTTGGGCAGTTATGAGTGTTATGCACTCGTGACTGTTGCATATTCACAATCCTTGCATAGCTCCTAGTTTAGAGCTACATGGGAACCATGAAATTCCATCAATCTCCACTTACTGGAAAGGAGACACTGGGATTGACAGGGGTCTGTTCACTTGTCAGTTGAGAAGAAGCTGGCAGACAGTTCTACCCTGCACTTCATGTGAGTGATCTCTGGCACAAGGGGGAATTGGGTTCTGCTTCTGGATGTTGCAGCAGAGATCACTCATAGGAGGGGGTGGGACTGTGTTAGCTGCTTTCTGATCTAAGAGAATAGAACCCCTGTCTATCACAGAAGCTGCTTCCCAGTAAGGTGAGCTTGGGGAAACTAGGACAGGATTCACTGTGTAGCACTGTAACTACATACGTAAATACTCAACACTATTCCCGCCTTACTTCCTGTTGCTGTACATGGAGATGCAGTAAGAGGAGAGTAGCCTGACCATGTTGGGGGTCTTGACATCCCTTCCTTCAGGCCAAGCAAATGGAACTTTTTATAGCACCTGCCTGTCAGAGCAAGCAGGAGAGAGAACCCACCAGAAGGATATTCTCTGTCCACAGAAGAGAATGTCTGTCTCATGGTAATTACCAACAATCCCTTCCTAACCAAAGGTTGAGGAACAGTGCTTCTGACCCACACAACAACACAATAAAGCCCACATATGAACAAACATTACAAAATGAAAAATGATTTTTAAAAATCACAAGTGGTTGGAAGCCCACAATCACTGACCTGACCTCAACTTTAATTTGTTGAATTACAAAAATAGAATCATACAATTGTAGAACTGGAAGAGACCACAAGGGCCATCCAGTCCAACCCCCTGCCACGCAGGAAATAACGATCAAAGCATCCTCGACAGATGGCCATCCAGCCTCTGTTTAAAGACCTCCAAGGAAGGAGATCCCACCATGCTCCGAGGGAGTGTGTTCCACTGCCGAACAGCTCTTACTGTCAAAAAGTTCCTCCTAATGTTGAGGTGGAATCTCTGTTCCTGAAGCTTGCATCCATTGCTCCGTGTTCCAGTCTCTGGAGCAGCAGAAAACAAGCCTGCTCCATCCTCAACGTGACACCCCTTCAAATACTTAAACAGGGCTATCATATCGCCTCTTAACCATCTTTTTTCCAGGCTAAACATACCCAGCTCCCTAAGTCTCTCCTCATAAGGCATGGTTTCCAGACCTTTCACCATTGTAGTCACCCTCCTCTGGACACGCTCCAATTTGTCAATATCCTTTTTGAATTTTGGTGCCCAGAACTGGACACAGTATTCTAGGTGAGGTATGACCAAGGCAGAATAGAGCAGCCCTATTACTTCCCTTGATCTAGACACTATACTTCTATTGATGCAGCCCAAAATCGCATTGGCCTTTTTAGTTGCTGCATCACACTGTTGACTCATGTTCAACTTTTGGTCTACTAGGATTCCTAGATCCCTTTTGCATGTAGTTTCATTCAGCCAGGTCTCCCCCATCCTATATCTATGCATTTCATTTTTCTGCCCTAAGTGCAGTACCTTACATTTCTCTGTATTGAATTTCATTTTGTTAGCTTTGGCCCAGCTCTCCAGTCTATCCAGGTCATTTTGAATTTTGATCTTGTCCTCTAGGGTATTAGCTACTCCTCCTAATTTGGTGTCCTCTGCAAATTTGATAAGTATGCCCCTAATTCCGTCATCCAAGTCATTGATAAAGATGTCAAATAGCACTGGGCCCAGGACAGAACCCTGTGGCACCCCACTGGTCACATCTTTCCAAGATGAAGAGGAGCCACTGCTGAGCACCCTTTGGCCAGTCAACCAATTACAAATCCATTTAACAGTTAACTTGTCTAGCCCACATTTTACAAGCTTGTTTGCAAGAATGTCATGGGGAACCTTGTCAAAGGCCTTACAGAAATCAAGGTATGTGATATCCACAGCGTTCCCTTCATCTACCAAGCTGGTCATTTTATTGAAAAAAGAGATCAGATTACTCTGGCATGACTTGTTTCTCTGAAACCCATGTTGACTTTTTGTGATTGTGGCATTGCCTTCTAAATGTTCACAGACTCTCTGTTTAACGATCTGCTCTAGAATCTTCCCTGGTATTGATGTCAGACTAACTGGACGATAATTGTTGGGATCGTCTTTTTCCCCCCTTTTTGAAGATGGGGACAACGTTTGCCTTCCTCCAGTCTGCTGCGACTTCTCCTGTTCTCCAGGAGTTCTCAAAGGTTATTGCCAATGCCTCTGAGATTACCATTGCCAGCTTTTTTAATACTCTTAGATGTAGTTCATCTGGTCCTGGAGATTTAAATTCATTTAGATTAAGAAGGTATTCCTGTACTACCTCCTTGCTTATTCTGTGCTGGATTTCCCCTATTGTGTCCTCTGTTCCATTCTCCTCAGGTTGGTCCCCCTTTTCTTTTCTGAAAACACTGAGGTAAAGAAGGTGTTGAGTAATTCTGCCTTTTCTCTGTCCCCTGTTAGCATTTTGCCATCTTCTCCGTGTAGTGGCCCTACCATTTCCTTCTTCCTCCTTTTGCTGCGGACATACCCCACAAAAAACTTTTTATTGTTCTTAACTTCTCTAGCAATCCTGAGCTCATTCTGCGCTTTAGCTTTTCTGACTTTACTAGTTTTGGGGTCCCAGCCCCTCCCTTTCCTCCTATATTAATGGGGTCATTCCCAAATTCTGCCCATTCTCTGATGTCATCAAGGCATCCCTTTTTGAGACAGTTGTCACCCCTTCCTTCATGGAGAGAGAGGCATAGTGTTCCATGCCTTCATTTGCACCAAGAATGGCTTTACTGCCTCCAGGATGGGGAGGTGGACTCCTGCTGCTATTCCTCTGTCTGTAGCTTGCCTTCCAATTTGGAGACAGAAGCACATGCTATTCTTTCCACCTTCAGGGCATGGAGTTTACAGGGAGAAGATCATTTCTTGCAGGATGGATCCTGACTTTTCTTGGGCTTGATTATATTTGTGGGCCAGAGCTTCCCTTGACTTATAGAAAATTCAGTTTACTTTTAACAATTCCTTCCTGAATTTTTAGAGACAGTTAAATATGATAAAAAGGGGTGGGCTAGCATTTTCATATCATTTAGTTTTTATTCTACTTGGGGAAATTTTAAAAAATGAAGTAATTAAAATTTTAAAAAATGAAGTAATTGATTTTAAAAATATTTTCCCTTGAATTTACAGCCACAGTGGGACACCTGTTTGCAATGGATGAACGCAGGCATAGTTCAGTAGGCACTGATTTAGTAAGTATGTATATACTAAATATCAGCCAAAGTAAGTTCTGATATCAATATAATGCTAAAAATTTAATAAGAATTTTAAAAATTTTATTCAGCTATGAGAAGTTATATTCAATTTCAAGTCAGTTAGTTTGATCACACTGCAGGATAAATCTGCATTTTGTGAAGGTGTTGTTTGGTCATGCTGCCCAGAGAACTACTAATGCAATTACATTTTGCGTAACAACAGCCTTCCATTCCTTTCTGTGTGCTGCTCTGCATATGAGCAAGAGCAGGTTAGAAGTAAGGGACTACCTTCAGTAACCCATGTCCAGAATATGGAGAGCAGCACCTGTGTGAAGATTGCATGTACACCTTTTGATCCATAGAGCAAACATGCTGGATCGTGAGAAAGAAATCGCTGTTACGTTCCTGAATCCCAGCATTCCCTAGAGTACTCCCAAAATACTGAGAGGAGGTCTGGGTGGGGAACAGCTGTTTTTCTTTCCTCCCATCCTTCCCTGCTGCTAATTGGCCGTGGGAACGTGCCCCAGCTCTATCTAACTGCATTGAGTGGGGACAGAAGCAGAAGACCACTGTAAGAATGGCTGCTGGCCCCAAGCTACACAGGAGTCTGCAGGGCAGCATTATCTCCTAATGAGGATGGCTTTTCTTGCTGTTCCCCTACTGCTGCTGTGCTCCATTCAAATACATGCTTTAAACCAGTGTAAGAATCACTTATATCAACTTTATGTCACCAACAAGATTGCAGCCAGAATTTCTTTGCAACTTTCTTCACAAAGGTTCCTCTAGTTATGTCAGCCTTCCACTCTACTGAACACAGCCAAAGCTTTGGCTTAATTTTTGACAACATTCTCTCCTTGATTCCCAATATCCAGTTTGTTGCCAGGTGCCCCTTTATAACACTGTCCTCTTTACAATACTGTAAACACAGAACTCCCCCCACCCCGCCATGCATCTCTCACCTCAATTACAACTTTATCTCTTCTGAGAACTTCTAGCCTAGTATTGTCAACTCTGACTGATAACAGGTCTCCAAGGTTTCAAATAGGGTTCTTTTTGAGCCCTGCCTTGGAGATTTCCCACCCAACTACAAGCCAGGCTCAACCCTGCTGAATCTCCACAATTTGGCAAGATCAGGTATGTTTAGGGTGGTACAACTGCTAACTACATCAAACTGGTGTCTAAATAATTCTCCTGCTCTAATTTTGTGATGCCCCTCTTTAAATCCTACACCAGCTACCTGTCTCCTGCCAGGTCTAACACAGGCTTCTCATCCTTACCTTCCAAGTCCTAGTGGCCTTGCTCAGCTCCCTCCTTTCCACTTTTAGATCTGGATGCATTTTTGGCTGTCCAGCTGTGCTATCCTGAGGTCTCCTGTTCTCTAGTAATGCATATTAATCATTAGGAAGAACTTCCTGACAGTAAGAGCTGTTTGGAAGTGGAATATGCTGCCTCGTAGTGTGGTGGAGTCTCCTTCTTAGGTCTTTAAACCGAGGCTGGATGGCCATGTCGGGAATGATTTGTGTATTCATGCATGGCAGGGGGTTGGACTGGATGGCCCTTGAGATCTCTTCCAACTCTATGATTCTATATAATTCCTTCTGCATTGAATCCTGCCTTCCCTTTCCTCCTTTCTCTTCTCTCTTCCAAAATTATAGACTGAGAACAGCTATTCCAATTAGTTGAGAATAAGCCCACTACTTTTCTAACACACCACAACACTCTTTTGTGCTGTGTTAAAAAATGCTCCCACAGAGCAAGATTCCTATAACAATGCCCCCCAAGGTGGGGAATATCATTTTTTTGAGTAGTGAGTTGCTTCTTTATTTCTAAACATCCTAACTCGGTGATCAACCACTTCCCAATCTCTGTGTGGTGGCCCAGGGGAAATTACTGGCATCTACAGTTACACAGTTACAGTTAAATCTGATGATTCTTTTTTAAATTACAAGTAATTAGACTGAAGATGACTCAAAATTGTTTTGTCACTTATACTTTTGATTTATTAAATAGAATTTTTATTAATAGTGTTTAGACAAATGCATCTACAGTGTGTCAAACATGTCATTTTCTCTTGTACAGGAGTACACATATTTGAGTTCCCAACACCCCAATGTGAAAAAAGTTTGATCAGGAATGAACATGTTCCAGTACCATAGAGCTGGGTGAGAGATGAAACAAGACATAACTGTTTATAACAGTTCTCTAATAGAACTAGTTTTCATTTTAAATTTTTAGCCTGTTTGAGAATATTAAGATTTTACTGTTTTAGAACATTTTTATTAGACACTATTTACTATTAATAAAACAGCACTTAAATTGTTTCAACTTAAAAGTTTTCACATATCTGGCGTTATTTCAACTTTGTAATTCATGCAATAAATTTTGAACTGATTTTCTGCCTTCAGAATGTCCCAGTCATTATAGAGCAAGGACAATACCTATTCATGCCGGTATTAAAATTTACATATTACTTCCTAACTAGTTACGATAAACATTAAACCATGGGTTTTCCATTAAATAGAGCTTTTTAACAATGGGTGGGGGACTTGTTACAAAAGTTTTTAGATGACAGAATATTTCTTCTTTCTGGTCTCTTTGAATCACACAATTGGGTTTTGTACTTACATAGTAAGTAGTCTTTCCCAGAACATTCTATAGCTGAACAATTTTGGTGGGAACACTGCCCCCACCCTCTCACTGCAGCTGCTTTAGCATGCCTCAGCGTCTCTTTTCAGTTCTTTTTGTCCACTACACTGGATACATCTATAGAAAAATTATCCTTTTGAGTTTGTTGTTTTAGCTTTGTTTCTCCCCCCCCCCCATATTTTCCTGTTTTTTTGTTCTACAGCCAAAAAAAAAAGAAAAAAAAAAAGAGGGAGAGTTTTCTCTTTCCCTTTTCTTCCCTTTTCATCAAATGGCCTCTAAAGCACTTTTCAAGCTATACTCTATGTATGGTCATAATATTCCATTGAACGGGCATTCAGAGTGTCTTTACTGCTTCAGAGAAGGGCATGAGGGTCAATTGTATACCATCTGCAGCAGTTTTTCCAAACAAGGTTCAAATTGGATGGCCACATGGGAAGAGACTGCATTCTATCAGCTTGGTTTCCAAGTCCTCCAGTTTGGCCTTGGTGCTTCCATCCATAACTAAAAAGTCCTTGAGAATGGAGCTTCTTTGAGTTTGCCATCAATACCAACACCCAGTTTCAGCCCCAGCATTGACACCTCCAGTCTCTTTGATACCAATCTCCACTTCTGAGTCACCTACACTGCATTTTGTCATCTCAGCACTGAGGGTTTTTCTGATGTCAGTTCCAAATTGCCCTGAAATACCTGTTACTCTGGGTAGGTATCTGGGAGCTTAAATTCTGAAACACGTCAGAATGACAATTCTGCTGTTAACTCCACTAAGAAGAAGATGAAGATGTCTAAAGATGGCCACAGAGACTTCTGTTCAACCCCCCTCTGGTTCTAGGCTGCCTGTAACACCATCCTATTCAGAATTTACCTTGGATTGGAAGAGTCTTTTTCACCTCTGCAGATGATCACCCTTCCACTGTGGGAAAAAAACTCTTCAACAAGTCTCTCCAGACATAGTTTGTGTTGGGAGGGAGAGATACAAGAGTTTGGACATTTTCAGACACGTCATACCACGCAAGAAGACTCCGGGAGAGGTACGCGGCTATCCTGTGGCAGGGGGTCCTTTTCGGACACTGCCATCCCTCTCGCGTTACCCTCCATGTTCCTTTTGTGTCGCATGGAAGGAAAAGGCGCCACTTTTTATTCACGAAGAACTTCCATGAGTAAAAAGTGGCACCTTTTCCTTCCATGTGACACAGAAGGAACACGGAGGGTAACGTGAGAGGGACAGTGGCGTCAGAAAATGGCCCCCTGCCATGAAACAGGCGCATACCGCTCCCGAGCCCTCAGGCCGACTTTTTTGTGTCTGAAAATGTCCTTAGTCTCATAGGGAAGATTCACCTGCTTTGACTCTTTTGCATCAGAATCAAGGGAGTTCTGCAGAGCACTTGGATGATGTTTATGATTGCAGTTCTCCTTGGTACCAACCAGTTTCTCCTTGACTTTCACCGTTTCTTCAACATTCTTATGATTGTCTTCATGAATACTCTCCCTATAGGGTATATTCCAATTGTTATTTGTGTTATAGATGTGGTAGGCATTACTATGAAGATTACTTTCCTCAAAACTGGCGGTCTAAATTGCCTTCATATAGAAACATCCACCATCAATAAAGCTCTTCTCAGCATCAGTCACATAGTCCAGATAGAGTACTACAGGCATGATACAGGTCCTTGGTATCCAACCCCACATCCTCCACCTCGCCGTTCCTGATAACCTTCAGCTACCATTTCATGTCCGGCTCCAATGTTTTCAGAAGTAAACACTGTTATTTCAGCTTGCCCGACACCAGTTTTGAGCACAACATAGTGTTTGTGTCAGTTTAACAACCACCACCATCTGTTTCAATAGTGCCACCACCTCAATTGCTGGATCTATCATCGTCCAGTTGGTTGGATATTCTCCAAGCAACAGTACCTACCTCTGCTGAAGGGCCTACTACTGTTGATGACCCTGCTACAATTGCGGCTCCCCAACACACTTCTCAGCCCCTTGTTGCTATATCTAGATCTTTGGAATTAGGCTCAAGAGTCTGGAGGTTTGGCTTCTTGGGCTAGAAGTCATCTCTTACTGATGATTATGAGTCATCCTCCCCTTCTAACCCAGATTCACCATCTCTTCTGACCTCTTCTCCATAATCCTGACAGCTCTGACAATCTGGGTTAGTAATGATCAAGCTTGCATGGCTGCCTATTAGCAGCTCTTTTGGTGCAGCCTCTTCTCCAATTCTTACCACAGAAGCACAGATACCTTGCCAACCTATTTCAAACAAAAGTCCACTGGTTAGCTGCTACACAAATCACAACAGCTTGCTATGTGGCTGACTGCTTGTCCAAGGTTATAGCAGCTTCCGTTGCATTAAGTCATCATGCATGGTTGAGATCCACCTTAGAGGACTTACTCTTTAAAGGTGATTGTCTAAAACACAGTATAACAGATTATGCTATAGACAATCTTTACAAAGTGAAAATGACTGCAAGGAAGTTGGGAGTGCTGCCTCAGGCACAACCATCTCATTCTCAGAAGTGCATGGCTCTTGTAGTTGCATTTCTTCAAGTGAGGGGCATTCAACTATCTCCTTACATAGACAATTGGGACCAGTTCATATTACAGGTCTCCTCCCATCTACAAAACCAGTATCTGCTGTTTTAGTTATCCACAGCTGAAAAAATAAGGACTCATATCATAGAGTCACACTGGAAAATGCCTACAGGTGTCCTCTCTAGAAATTGCTAGGTCCAACACAACTCTACCAGAAGTCCTTTATTTTAATAGTTTGCTATTATCCATGGTTTCTGGTATCCATGGTAAGTCTGGGAACTGAACCCAGACACAGCAGGGTGACCTGAATTATATTTGCAGTTTCCTAGAAACTTGCCATACACTGACAGGTGACTGCTCAGACTGGCATAGCTCTCTGGATCACCACTAATACAGGATACAATTCCTTTAAGAAACCTCGTGCCCCTTTTCCCAATATGCTACCATTCAGATGTTATAGACTGCAACTGCCATCATCCCAGCCAGCAGGTTCTTTGTAACATCATGAAGTATCTGCTCAAAAGCAGAGATGCTATGAATGTGAAATCATCTATGCTGCTCTCTGTTTCTACTGTAACACAGGAAATAGCACCCATTTATTTTCCCAGCAGCTAAAGTCATAAGCTATAGTTGGTTGCTGGAACTTGATACTCACTTCCTATTTTCTAGTGGATGAATGGAAAGCAACAACACAATTCACCACATGCCTTCTCTGCCACATGTCTATAAGCTATAAAGAGCCCATTGATCCTGCTGAACATTTATTTGGAATGCATGTAGGCACACTTCCATGAAGTTGAAATAAGAGAAGAATAAACATACCAGTATACATTTGTCTTTATTTCTGTATGCAATGTAGTATTAGGCACATAGCTTGGGACACTTTCTAAAGTAAGTCATTGGCCATTGTTTAGAGTATCCTTTTGGCTTTTAAATACTGGTCAGGAAAACAAATGATGTAAAAATAAATGAGTAACTTTCTATTAAAGAAATAAAAATGGATTTGCATCTAAAAGTGCAAGAGGTGAAGTACTTTAACCCTTCCACCAGACAATGTGGCAATATACAATATATTGCTTCTTTTTGAGAAGGCGGTTGGAATTTTATGACATAAAAAATTATAAATTACAATTAGTTTCCATAATCACTATATATATATACACAAGCCAGTTATGAAAAAACTGGTTGAAAACTTACAAATGAAAAACTTCACACAGATCAAAACAGTGAAAGTATAACAATTAACATGCTCAAGTGCCCAATTTTGATATTTAAAGATATTATACCTTTAAAACACATGAACTGTAATTACATGAGCAGCATTGGCATTTCGTTATATTTAGTTGATTTGTCAAAAGGATTACAGTGCGTTTTAAATATGAAGATTGTTCCAAAATATTGGATTTTATACTGCTTTGAATTAAAAGTACATGTTGGTGAATGGGTTAAAAAAAGTAGGTGAATCACTTAAATACACAACAAGCCATGTGCACTTCAAAATAGTCTAGTGTTTCACCTGTAAGGTATTGTTTTCAAGCAAACAAGACTTAACAGAACGTATGGCTTTACAGTAACATCAATTTGTCAACTAAGTTGTAACAATAAATACTTAAAATTTCTACCAATAGACTTACGTTTTATCTGGCTTAAACCATACAGAAAACAATTATCAATTGAAAGCCTGCTGTAAAATACTGAACACCAAAAATTCTTTTTAAATCATCGTTTTAAATCTAAACCAACAAAAATATTTAAAGGGTTTTTGCAGCTGAACAATTCTTTGCCAAAATAAAAAACATGGACTTAAGAATTTGGAGGGGGAGGTTACTGAAAAATTATGAGAACTGCCAAATACTTTGGTCACTAATTATCAAATAGTTATGCCTCAAATACATTAGATTTGTGTATTCACTTTTTTTAAAAAACTATTCTTACAGCCATTTTAACTATAGTATCACTACTATTGTTACTTGGGTAGCAAGATCTTATTTCACAGGCCACCCATCATTTAGAACAATACAATATAAACATACGCAAAAATTTCTTGGTATTTCTCAATGTGCAATTTTTACACTTATGAATTTCTGTACAATGTCTTAAAATCTAGAATATAAATGTTGCTGGTCCTGATCCCGTGTGAAATTAGTGCAGCAGCGACTGGCTCCAATAGGCTCTAGATGAAATCCTCAAGAGAGACAAATTCTTGGATATCAGTTCATATTCTTCAGCCAACAGCAGTCGATATCACATATCATACAGGGCCATTAACAGATGCCTCTGCTAGAAGAGCTTGTTGATCAGTCCTATAGAGTAAAAGGAATATCTAAGTATTAGCAGTACACCTTAATATTTTTTTAAAGCTACAAAACAGACGCAGTAATTAATAGCTGATTGTTGTCACAAGCAATTACATGTTCTTAGGTTTCAATGGGATGACAATTAATGAAGCCAATTGCTTTGCAAAATAGATGGTTTCAATGAAGAGAAGTGACAAAAGATGAGTTTACTCTAAATTGTGTTATTAATAGCAAGAGAAAATATACAGTCTCCCTAGAACAATGGTTTTCACCCATTGGTCCTCCAGATATTTTTTACTACGAACTTCTAGAATCCTTAACCATTAACAATAGTTGGGGCTTCTGGGAGTTCAAGTCCAAGACATACAGAGACACAAAAGCTGAGAAACTCTACTGCTTTCTATTTTTTGAAGCTGTGGTTTGTTGAATCTTGAGATGGAAGCAGAATCGTTGAAAAAAGAAATCTGGAGAACCTGGCCTGCTCCATCTTTGACAGGGGCCTCAGCAAAGTATGTTGGTGAGCTTGGGTCTAGTTGTTATTTCCCACAATGTCTAAGAAAAAAATAACACTGGTGCTGTATAAAATAGAAGCTATACACAACTCACAATACCAGGCCAGACTTTTTTTTATCGGGGGGGGGGGGGGGTGGCGGTGCTAACAAGCATCATTGCTAGAGCCCTGCAGCTGTTCAAGGTAGATGCACTCATTCATTTTATAAATTTAATTTATATCCCACCTTTCTCCCAACATGGGACCGAAGAAAGCACAGTGCTGATGCATTCAAGGTAGATATAAAAAATTTTCTTATGCAAGGGTTCGAAGAAAGTTATCGTACCAGATACACTGAATTTGGGCAGCAGTATTCTGGTCATGACAAAAGTGGCCAAAGGAGGTAGCAATAATATATAAAATGTGGAAAATAACTTACACATGAACTAGAACTTTAGCTGATGGAATAGAACAAATGATAACAAATTTAATGGGGTGAGCAATGAGAGATCAAAAAAGTCAGACTGGTATTACCCTAATTAGGAGAGTAATTAGAATTATAAGCTACCAGGAGAATTCTAGCTAGTGTATACACCTATCTTAAACAGTACAGCTGTCAGATTGAGTTAATAACAGGAGTTAATGGTCCAGATATGACATGATACATTCCTTCCTTAGGCAAAGTACACGTGATATATATGTTGCTGTAAGGTAAGCAGCCCAAGGCAGCTAGGTAATGGATGGGAAAGATAGCACATCTGGATTCTCAAACCCTCTAGCAATGGGGAGGAGGGAAAATGCAAGAAGAATGGGGAAAACACAAGGACCGAGTAATAAGATTCTGCAAACATCTTAAGAGTGCCAACCAACTGTCTCCTCAAGAGATGTTGTTGGAGCAATGGACTTAAAAGAGGATTTAAATTGTGGATTTGACCTACGCTCAGCCTGCATTTTTATAAAGAAATGTAATACCTATAAGCAGCCTTCTAAGTTTGCCTCTCCAATTTCTCATAACATAGAGAAGTGAGGTGTGCACGGCAATATTGCTCCTTTTCAATATAATAGCAATAGTATTTATATTTCTCTACTGCTTATCAGTGCAAGGCAATCTCTAAGTGGTTTACAATGTGTTAGCTAATTGCCCACAACAAGCTGGGTACTCATTTTACCAATCTACGGAAAGATGGAAGGCTGAGTCAATCTTGGAGCCCCATAGGACTGAACTCACAACCCTGTGTCTGCAATACCGGCATTTAACCACTGCACCACCAGGGCTGCCTTTTTCACTTATAAAACTCTTTGCTATACATTCAAGCAATTATTGTCAGACATAATTGTTTGCAGGCCTCAGTTCTGGATTTACAAAAAGGATGTTGCACAAGAACTGGTGGATCCATGGTTAAAATGATACTAGCCTTTTCCCATGTTGCCAACATTAAAAATTGAGAGCCTGAGTATAATCTGATGCCTTCCTTAGCAAAAGTAGTGCAACACTTCTATTCTCTGCACTTCCTAACTCTAAATGTAAACCCAAGGTTCCAATTCCTACTACTGCCTTTCTAAGTATCTCTCAACTTTATGTCCTAGATTTTAAGTTTCTAAGGTGCCAATGAGCCGACCTGTTTCTACTTAATTTTTAAAAATCTCTTTGTCCTTGGTGGCCAAGCACATTACACGGTGCTAGTTCCTTTTGTCTTTATTCCCTCCTCACCTCAGCACCTCAAGGCCCCACATGGGTGCAGAGGCATTGTTAGAAAATGGAGAGGCTGGATAGTCTGCTTTGCAATAATGGTCTGGGCATCTGTAAAACTGTTAGAAAAAGGACTTTTTTTTTTTTTTAAACAAAGTCAGCCTGTAATAGTGTGGAGTCTTGACATATCAACATCAGGAAAGATTCTAGAGCAGATCATTAAACAGTCTGTAAGCACTTAGAAAGGAATGCTGTGATCACTAAAAGTCAACATGGGTTTCTCAAAAACAAGACATGCCAGACCAATCTCATCTCTTTTTTAAATCAGGATTTCAGTTTCTGACAAGGCCCAAAATTTTCTTGAAAATAAGCTAGTAAAATGTGGGCTAGGCAATGCTATTGTTAGGTGGATTTGTAACTGGTTGCTGAACCCAAAGAGTACTCACCAATGGCTCCTCTTCATCCTGGAGAGAAGAGACTAGTGGGGTGCCACAGGGTTCTGTTCTGAACCCAGTGCTATTCCACATCTTTATCAATGACTTGGAAGGTGGGATAGAGGGAACTGCTTATCAAATGTGCAGATGACACCAGATTAGGAGGGGTAGCTAATACCCTAGAGGACAGGATCAGAATTCAAAATGGCCTTAACAGATTGGAGAGGTGGGCCAAAACTAACAAAATGAATTTCAACAGGGAGAAATGTTAGGCAGAAAAAATGAAATTCAGAGAGATAGGAATGGGTGACACCTGGCTTGACAACAGTGCATGTGTAAGAGATCAAGGAGTCTTAGTAGACCACAAGTTGAACATGAGTCAACTGTTCAATGCAGCTGCTAAAAAAGCCAATGCAATTCTAGGCTACATCAACAGGAGAATTGTGTCTAGCTCAAGGGCACCACTCTATTCTGCTTTAGTCAGACCTCACATGGAATACTGTGTCCAGAGGAGTACAACCAAAATGGTGGAAGGTCTGAAAACTATGTCCTATGAGGAGTGGCTTAAGAAGCTGGGTATGTTTAGCCTGGAGAAGACAAGGTTAAGAGGGGACATGATGGCCATGTTATATATTTGAAAGGATGTCATATTGAGAAGGAGCAAGCATTTTTCTGCTGCTCCAGAGACTAGGAACATGGAGCAATGGAGTCAAACTACAGAAAAAAGAGATTCCATCTAAACTTTAGGAAGAACTTCCTAACAGTAAGAGCTGTTTGACAATGGAATATGCTGCCTTGGAGTATGGTGGAGTCTCTTTTGGAGGATTTTAAACAGGCTAGATGGCCATCTGTTGGGAGTGCTTTTGATTGTGTATTCCTGCATGGCAGCTGGTTGGACTGGATGGCCTTTGTGGTCTCTTCCAACTCTGATTCTATGAGACTGGCAGGGAGACCAGGGAAGAAGTGTGCATAAAATGGGCTTGGGGTCATCCATGGCAATAAGGTGCTTGAGTGTGTGAGCAACATGGGTGGGGGGGGGTGACTTGTTTAAAATGGTATTGGAGCAAACACTTGGATTCAAAGGAATGTGTTCATGTGTTAGGGCTCAAACCACAATTCTGCTTCATACTCAGCTTATGCTGCAAGCTCTTAAATACCACCAGTTGTTTGTGACAGTGCCCACAATGCACAAATTTCCAAACATGTCCACCAGCTCCCAAAAGCTGGGGATGCCTGTCCTAGAGATACTCCTACTTTATTTTTGCTGCCAGAAAATCACCATTACTCTCATAGACCATAGGTCTATGTTGCTTATGTGTCCAAAGATTCCAGTTCCATCCACAAGCTTTGAACTATGGTTAAGTCCAAGCTAGACATATGTGTTCATTTTATCATATACCGTGGATCTCTTCCACTACAAGCAAGCCCATTAAACATAGAACACTGATGATTTTTTTACATTGGTACACACCCAGAAATTTTTACAGCTTTTTAAGCCAGAGGGTTGGGGACTGTATCTAAACAATTCATTGTATATTTTTGTCTCCTGGGGTAGTCCAAATGGTGAAATAAATCCTCATGGAATCCCATGTGTCTAAATGGGATACCACAGTGTCCCATCCTTTTCATAGGGAGGGGGAGCAAAAGCCAGGGAAAGTCTGCGGCAAAAGCCTCCAGGACTTTCCTCTTGTTTTTTGACAACTGTTGAAGAAATGCGTACTCCTGCATGTTAGGACAGCCAAATTGTGTCACAGCACATTGCTGAACAGGATAGCTGATTGGTCAGACATGTGCAGAGGCGGAGCTTCCTAAGATGGCAGATCGTGGATCCACCATGTTGCATTGTTGCCGCAGCGACCATGCACTGAGGCGATGCAACAGGCTTTCTTTCCTTTGTTTTTTCATCATTTAAGCAGAAGATTGTTCTTCCACACCTTGGATTTATTTTTTTAAATGTTGGTGGGGCAAGCTGGGGAGTACAAAACAGTGAGTAATACACTTGCAACTGCCATCTTAATTTGCTGGCATTCCTCCGGGTGAACAGGAAACACGGAGAGCTTTGCACAACAGCGATCTTGCGAAAAAGTTGTTGAGACAGATTACAGCTGCTACGAATTGGCGTTTCTGCACACCAATTCACATTTTATTCCCTTGTCTAGACCGGCCCCTTGTTTCAATTCAAGCTGAGTGTGAAAAGATGGCCAACAACACCTTACTATGTTATAGCATACATTTATAATTCAAATCTGGCTATTCACCCAAGCCAAGTGAATGCATTGCTTTCTTTTTGATCTGTCAGACTGTAAACTTTATTTATTTTGTCTGAGATTGTTTACACTGCTGAAATGGTTTTCAATATAACTGTTTATACTACTATCCTGAAACTGGCTGAAACAGGGGAAGCTAGAAATATTTTAACAAATGACATCTGCTTCAGAGCTTGCTGCTAGAGTATGTGTATAACTAAGAACTGATGCCTGAGTTTTCTAGTTTTACATTTTTCTCCCCACACTCTTTCTCTTTTAGTGTCACATTACTTTAGATCATGAGCATATGGTCAGGGAATGTTGCATTCTTATTATCCTGTAAGACACTCAAGAAACATTTTTGTCTTAAGAGGAGGTTTTAAGATATTTAATAGATAAATAATACCACTAGGAGAAAAAAAACCCACTACTGAAATGAAATAAAGCGCTACCTCTGTTCTAGACTGCTACAAGCAGGCTGTGGAGTTACAGGAATTTCTTCTCCAGCTTCTGTGTTCTCCACCACATATTTACAAGAAGCATCTTGCGAGGTAGACAGTTTTCCTTCCTCACTAATGGAGAAATGGTTAGTTTAATTTGTGTTTTAAACATTTGTATTTATCATGCATTTGTGACAGGCTTGGGGAGAAAGGGTTCAGAGGTAACATGCAAACAAATTTTAGAAATGACTGAAACATGGAATACAAGCACAAGGTTGTGGGTTCTGTTTACATTCATCACTGGCATCAGTTTATGTTCACTTTAAAGGAACTGGATTGGAAAAAATGCAGGATGTAAGATTACAGAGTAGTAAAAAGAGGAATAAAGAATGTACATGGTGCCCAAAGTGAAAACACATTTAGTATCCTTTTCTGTACATACCGATAGGATTTCAACACTCTGAAGCCAAAAGTGAGGGGGAGCGGGGAGAAACAGAAAAGGAATATAAAAAATACCATCAAGACTTTTGGCAAAAAATAGCCCTTGGAGCTAGCCTATTTATAACACAACCAAGTAGCAGTTGCTTATTACGTATTATTATTCAAAATCTCTAAATGAACTAGCCTTTTTCTTTGGAGTGACAACTGAGGGCACACAATATTGTAATCTCAACAAGTCTCAGGCCTATTTCTCACACACAGCAGGTAAAGTGGTAAGCCTCTGTCTGGAATTAATCACTTTAGACTGCAAAGACTCACTTGTACAGTAGGACACTCCGTATCCGCTGGGGAATTGGTTCTGGGGGACCCCATGGATAATAGCAACACAATTGAAAATAATGGGACTTCTGGTTTAAAATACTATAGAGTTGCCTTGGAGGACCTAGAAAATGGCTAAAGAGGACATATTTTCTAGGAAGATTCTATGGTAGATGTGCTGTTTTGTGTCCTGTGGATAATTGCATCAGTGGATACGGGGGCAAGATTAACACATTTTTGTGTAAGTGCCAACTGCAGCCCAATAAGGTTTATGTTGAATAAAAAAAGTTAGGCTGTTTCAGCAGAAACAACAGAGTCTACGGGCACCTTGAAGACTAACAGGGCCAGCCCTCTGGCAAAGTCCAGACACAATTTTATTGACCTACCTATTGTTTGTGAGAACTAGGCCTCAGTCTAGATGACAGACTGCTGGTGGGGAATTTCATAAGCAGCCTAGGATATAGATTTTCCTTGGTTTTTTCCCAGGCTGTGAGGCCATGTTCTGGAAGTTTATTTCTGACGTTTCACCTGCATCTGTGGCTGGCATCTTCAGAGAATGGATGGGTAGGAGTGTGTGGGGGATTTATATGTTGTGAACCCCTGTTGGGGAGGATATAGAAATTTGTGTATTTGATTGGTTAGTTTCTGGGTACAGAAATGCAAGGCTCGTTAGTGTCTGTTCGGCTAATGGTTGGTTGATGGCCCATTAACTGCTGGAATTCCTTCTGTCCCTGGGAGGAATTCCTTTGTAAGTGTTGAGTTTTTATTCTATTGTTTTTCAAAACTGGGAGCCAGATTAAGGGAGAATGGGGATTCCCAGCAGATAATGGCCCATCAACCAACCATCAGCTAAACAGACACTAACAAGCCTTGCACTTCTATACCCAGAAACTAACCATTCAATTACACAAATTTACATACACTCCCCTACAGGGGTTCACAGCATATAAACCCCAGACACACTCCTACCCAACCATTCTCTGAAGATGTCAGCCACAGATGCAGGCGAAATGTCAGAAAGAAACTATTCCAGAACATGGCCTCACAGCCCAGGAAAAAATGAAGGAAAATCTATGGATGCCGGCCGTGAAAGCCGTCGACTTCACAGCCTAGGATATGCTGCTCTGACATTCCCAAGGTTAGCATGTAACTTTCAAAAAGCTGGTAAGATACATATGCAGTTGTCTGATCTTTCCTCAGTCACCACTGACACGTATCTAAATAGAAAACAGTGCAATTTACCAACGCACATTTAGAACTTATATATTTGTACTCATATATCTCCCCTTCAGTATAAATGCTTGTCAGAAGTGGCTCTGAGATTAACAATACAGGGAGACTACAGAACAGGTAAAAAGCAGGATTATTGACTAGTTTGGTTCAGCAAGTTCATAATCCCAATTAATTTGCTGCAAAACAAAAGGATACTTAGCATACAGATAAAAATGTTGGCCTAGCCATCCAAAATGTTTCCACTGATCAATGGAGAATATCCAGAGTGATATTATCATCTTCTACTTGCTCTTTGGGGGTAGCTTATACAAATAAAGTAAGTTTTGACCATTTTATGTGGGGAAAGACCCTCTAATTCTGGGAAACAGTGAGACTGAGGTAGCAAAATTTCTGAATCAAATAGTTCTGTAGAACTACTACATCAGAGAAGCAGAGGATCTCCAGTAAGCTTTTCCAACCCAACATTATGATGCTAGGAGCTGAACCTTAGATGCTTTTTTGAAAGCAGTCAGTCAGACCTATGGAAGTCTGGTATCTACCTGATACAGACCTCAAAGTGTTCTGCACACATGCAA
This sequence comes from Gambelia wislizenii, assembly GCA_030847615.1. Lineage (NCBI taxonomy): Eukaryota > Metazoa > Chordata > Lepidosauria > Squamata > Crotaphytidae > Gambelia > Gambelia wislizenii. The sequence continues at coordinate 347,530,001 of JAUMIR010000001.1, forward strand.
TTTATGCCATTATTACCTCTCCCTGGGGTGAGATGGATTCTGACAAAAACTGGGGTGGTGGATATCCTGGCTTCTATGGAACAGGCACAAAGGACAGGTTGGCATAGAGCAGGGCACTATCAGGGTGAAAAATGCACCTACCATCCTGACTGAGCTCACTGTCAGCAAGATTTTCCAAGTCAGAACCCTGAATGTAACCGAACAGTCTGGAACTGAACAGACATGATGATCCCCCCCACCCTCAGATGGACTCAAAATACACAGATACATGGGCGCCTGCAGAGCTAAGTTGAGATCCCAGGAGAAAAAAAGACATACTGCTGTGAGTTCTCCCAGAAGATGACTCAGCTAAGATGCTGCCTAGACCTGTGGCTTTGCATTTAAGGGTCCAGGGGAACAGACCTTGGCCCAGGCCCTCTTGCAGGGAACCCAACAGCTCTGTCAGTTTTGTACAGAAGCTAGCAGCCCTTTTTCTTCTACACCAGTGGTAAAAGACAACCAAGGCACACCATAGATCTGCCACTTCCAGCTACTTTCCTCCTGTAGCCAAAGGCCTTGTGCTATCATTGCTAGGCTGGTAGTGGTTGGCACTTGGGTATGATCAGCTTTTCCCAGGCCACTGCTTTGGAGTAGTGGCAGATGCTGGCTCCCCAATGCAGAAGGGACACAACGAAGTCTTGAACTCCCAAAACAAAGTGAGCCTTCTGGAAAATCTCCACTGAAACTGTCACAAGTGGAAAAGATTCTATGTCAAATAATTTGTTCCAAAGGGCTGCGCTGATGTTATCAGGGACACTTGTTTCTCCTTAAGAATGAGCCACTGGTCTCAGAATGAACTGTCTTAACTTGCCCTTATGTCTTCTTCCCCAACTGTGAAAGGGGGGGAGGAGGACGGCAAGCTGCTTGAATTTGAGAAAGAATCTATCCAGCCCCACCCACAATAGTACTGTATTTGTATTTCCTGCCTCACTTAGGAGCTACAGAGAAAAATGTCTACTGAAAAAGCCAAGAAAATTATCCCGAGCAGAAGCTTTGTGAGTTCTAGCTACACACCAAGTTTCAGTATGGAAAGCCACGGAGTCCCATCTGGAAATCAGGATGACTGAATGGGAGTGATCTCTAGGAGCCACAGATGCCTGGATAGTAAAGAGAGATTGCTTTGAAACTCCAAAGCTGAAACTATCATCCCCTTGATGACAGACAGGAGGATAAAAGGAAAAAGAAAAAAAGTGTGTGTGTGTGTGGGGGGGGAAACCCTGATTTTTTTAAAAAAAAAAACACCAGGACCCACTAGAGGACAGATTTCTTTAAATAGCTGGCAGTGGCGCTTTTTCAATGTTATTCTGTTTAAGATGCATTAACAGCCAAACCCTGATAAGTGGCTGTGGCACTTTCTAGTGTTATGTACAGTAGGACTCCTGTATCCATGGGGGATTGGTTCGAGGGGGGGCATGGATACCAAAAACAGCAGATAATAGCGAACACCATTGAAAACAATGGGACTTCTGATTTAAAATACCATAGAGTTGCCTTGGAGAACCTAGAAAATGGCTAGAGAGGATGCATTTTCTAGGAAGACTCTATAGTAGCTGTGCTGAAACTGAAACAGTGGATAACTGAATCAGTGGATAATGAATCCACGGATAGAGGGGGTCCTACTGTAATCTTTCAAAGATGCAACAACAACTGAGCCTTCTAGAAGCAGCAGCACTGGAAGAAAGGATATAGACTATGTGGAGTTGCTGTTGGAAAGAAAAGCCACTGAAAACCAACTATGGTGAAAGGACACTTGGAGTTGAAAACCAGTCCCTCACTTAGGAAAAACCTCCTAGATGATGAACGTGGATGGCTGAGATCATGTGGCTGCTCTCCAAAGGTCTGGCAGAGGGATGAAGAAGCCATTGCTCTGGTGGTGTGTGCTCTCAGGCCTGACAGGGCGGGTTGCCAGATCATAGGGCGGGTTGCCAGGGTGGGGTTTGCCAGATCATACACTAGTTCAATTGTCTGGACAACCCAGTTGGATAACTTCTAGGAAGACACCTTGAGGCCTCTCCTGGGGCCACCATAGCAAATGAAGAGCCTAGATGACTTCCAGAACGAGACTGTGGTATGCGCAGTAGGCTAGGGCGTGGTGAATGTTGAGGCTATGAAGACTTCTTTCCAGTGGCAAGGATAGATGAGGGTAGTATGTTGGCAATGTGATAGCCTGGTTCAAGAGAAAGTATAACACCACGTTATCTGGATGACCTCTTCCAGATGGAGTGGGTCTCTTCTGGTATTGCTGGGATCTGAGACCCATCCTCCTTGCTGTGAGACAGGTCTTTATAATGGTGTCCATGGCGTCATCAGTTTTTTAAATTAATCTTTATTGATTTCCAATTATATAAAATACAAACAGACATAAAAGTAACAAATATACCAAGCATCATCTAGGATAGAATCGTATGATTCTTTTCAGGTATAATTCATTGTGACAAGATACAGATTCCTGCATATTTCCGTATTCTATGGTTCAGAGCCTATTCTTTAATAAAGTGGTTGAGTCAGTCTTTAAGAGTCGGGAAGGCTTACTGTATCAGCCCACATGTTCAAATGTGAGGGAGGGGGTCTTATGACAGTTGTCTTTGTATTTGTGTAATCAATAAAAGGAAACCACTTTTCAATAAAAACATTTTTTCCTTTGGTCTTGTTGTGTATTTAATTTGTCCGTCAATTTTTCATGCAGCCAATGGTCCCAATTTTTCCTCCACCAGTCCTCTAGTTTAACCGATCCCATCCTCTATACTTCAGCTAGACATTCTGGCTGCAGCCAGAAGAAACACTGTGAGATATCTATTTTTCAGATTTTTATTGTTGCCTGCATATGTGGGGAGTAGAAGTAGTGCCGGACATAAATGTATTGTTTGATTCATGATGGAAGAAATTTGGCACACTATATCTTGCCAGAAAGGTGTAATTTGGGGGCAGTCGAGCCACATATGTTTATATGTGCCCTGGTGGTGGCATCCCCTCCAACACACTGGAGACATATTTTGTATTCTTTGGGACATTTGAACTGGAGTTAGGTACCATTTGTGGACTGTTTTTAAAAAAGATTCCCTGGTGAGAGCCAATCTAGACTTTAATGGTGGTGCTGTCCAAATCTTAGCCCATTCCTCATCAGAAAATGACATCTCAAGGTCCATCTCCCAGATCATTTTAAGAGTCGTTTTTTTTGGTAGATAGCATTTTTCAATAACTCATACAGTATTGATGCTAGACCTTTGATATTATAGTTAGGGGTTATACATTTAGAGTGAAAAAACATTGGAGGTCACGGTACCTCTACTTTCCTAATTAGATGCTTAGTGAATCAGATAATTGGGCCAATCTGGAACCAAGACTACTGCAAAGGTGATAGGGCTGTCTTCAACTCTTGTTGGGTTATTGGCCTTCCTTCAGGGAAAAGGTTCCATATCCGGTATATGCCCCTTTCTTCCCATCCTTTGTATTCAAATTTGTCCGGACACGTGAAAGAGGAATGTAGAAGAAAAGGGCAAACAGATGACAGATTGGGTGAGACAACAGGCTTCCATTTATGCCAAATCTTGAATGGGCCCTCGTGGTCTCTTCCAACTCTACAATTCTATGATTCTATGATTCTATGTGCAGGTCCATGGATTATATGTCCCTTTAATGATTGTCTCCCTCAATGATTTTTTGAAGAACAGATCATATCTAGAATCCCTTTTTTTGTTTAGTTCCATGTGGACCGAATGGATATTGTAGTTCCCTGAAAGGGGTTGAGCTATTTGACAAAGTTGGAAGGCTGCGAAGTATAGCTGGAGGTCTGGTATAGTTAGGCCCCCTGCCTTGATTGGAAGGTATCTTACAGCCATTTTGAACCTGGGGTGTTTTTGTTCAAGAATAAATTTATTGAAGAGGGAATGCCACTTTTTAAACCTTGTGGGAGACGGATCTAGAGGTATAGCTTGAAAGAGGAAAAATAGCTTTGGTGCGATGAACATCTTAACCAGTGCTATTCTTCCCAAAAAAGAAGTGTTGCAGCTTCCAACATGAGAATTTATGGACCAGTCATTTGTGAGTTTGTTGTAATTTCTAAGCACCAGTTGGATGGTGTCTTTTGCAAGACATATCCACAGGTATGTGAAGCCAGAAGAGAATGCTTGTAACTTAGTTTGTGGCTGAATCTGGACCTGCTCCTCATATGGGATTGTTTAAGCACATTAATTTAGATTTAGCAAAATTGATCTGTAACACTGCGTAGAAGTCAAATTTCCCTAAAGCTCTTTGTAATGCAGGGAGGGATTGAAGGGGGCTATTCAAGAAAAGTAGAACATCATCTGTAAATAAATTTAATTTGTGGGTCTGTCCTCCAATATTTGGCCCTTGAATATCGGGGTCATTCCTGATTAAGTTTGCCCATGGTTCTATAGCAATGGAGAACAGAATCGGGGATAAAGGGCAGCCCTGCTTTGTTCCCCTTTGAAGTGGGATTGTTTCTGAAACCATTCTGTTGACCAAAATCCGTGCTTTCGAGCCCTGATATAGGCTTTCCAAGATTTTAAGAAATCAATTATCAAAACCCATTTCTTCAAGGACTCTGAATAGGTATGGCCAATTCAAGTGGTCAAAAGCTTTCAGGACATCTAAGGATACCATCGCCAGTGGGAGTTTTGTGTTATTAGAGTGCAAGATAATATTTAAAGCTCATCTGATTGCATCTGATAGGCATCGATCAGGCACAAATCCTGTCTGGTCTATATTTAGATAATCTGTAAGAAATGTGTTTATTGTATGAGCTAGAATGGCAGTTAACAATTTGGCGTCCTGGTTGATCAGGGATATTGGTCTGAATGCTGTGATGAGTGGTGAAGGGTCTTTAGTCGGGGATGGGAATATGGGATTTCAGCCAGGTCTGTGGGCATGGGCCTTGTTGGGCTAAATCATCATACATCATTTTGTAGAAGTCAGCTGAAAATCTGTCTGGGCCCGGAGCCTTCAAAGGTTTGAGTGATTGAACTGCTGCTTTGAGTTTTGGTTCTGTAATTGGATTCATCAGAAGGTCTCTATGGGTTCCAGTCAGTTTTTTAATATTAAGACTTCAAATGAATTTGGTCAATTTGTCTGAGAGAGTTGGGTCTTCAGCACAAAGCGAAGAGTAAAACCCATGAAATTCCTGCAGGTCCTCTTTATAAGAGGAGTTTAAAGTGCCTGTGGGTGTTTTTATTATTGTTATATGTTTTCTGCTCTGTGCTGCACAAGCCTGGCCAAAAGTTTTGAATTTTTATTATTCCTATCATAAAAATATGCTTTCATGAAATTCAAGGAGGCTTGAATTTTATATAGATCTAAATTTTCCAATTCTTTTTTTTTTCCTGGAGTAGCGAGAGGTATATTGAAGTGCATTGGGAGGTTTTATGCATTTTTGTCAGGTTTTCTATTTCACGAAAGAGTTTGGTTCTGTGTTCATCCCTGACCTTTCTCTTTCTTGCCCCTTCTTTCATAAGGTGCCCCCTTAGAATTGCCTTGAGGGTGTCCCATAGCAGTGCTGGGGATACGTGTGCAGAAGAGTTTTCCACCCAGAAATCCTTAATGGCCTTTTTGACCTCAAGTTTAAAGGGTTCATTTTTCAAGAGTGAGGGACTAAATTTCCAGAGTTTATGTGGATTCATGTCTTCTTTTAATTCCCAGTCTATCACAATGGGTGAATGGTCTGAGTAAAGTACAGTGTCCATTGCTACATATGCCACGTTTACCAATTTATGTACCATTGAGAAATATCAGTAGTCTTTGGTAGTGGGATTTAAGAGTCTCTACGGGTCTACTATGTCTGCTCTGGCAATTGATTTTGCTAATGTGTTGTGTGCATGTTGAGTTTTCTGTATTACACTGGATCGATGTAGGAAGGGACTCAGAACTAAGTCTGAGTCTCCTCCAGTGACCACCTGTCCCACAGAGACATCTTGTAGTATATGAAGAAATGAATCCATAAATTTTTGCTGTTCCGCATTGGGTGCGAAATAAGTGGCTTGTGTGTAATATGATCCCTGGATGGTCCCCGTAAGTATTAGGAATCTCCCTGTAGAGACTATATTCTTTCTCCAGTACAAAGGGGCATAGTTTGTTTAATAATATGGCCACTCCTCTTGCCTTACCCAAGCCTCCCACCACATTGTGTTGGGAAGGTTCGGAGCGGGAAGAGTGGTATAGAGCCTTTTCTATGGGTCTCCTGAAGAAATAATACCTCTGGATTTAGAGGCTTGATCTGTTTTAGGATCTTGCTACGCTTAGTGTGGGATCCTAACCCCGACACTGAATGATACTACCCTTATCATATACATGGCATCATCAAAGTATTAATGTTTTCTAATGCTATGGTATTTTCCAGAAGGATCTCCAGTCTCATGATGCCAATTTTGAATAGTCTAATCATTGTTTCATTTCCATATGCAGTTTCCTGAAAACATAGTTGCTGGGTTTGTCCTAGATTAAGCCAAAATGCAACAGTGTATCTAACAATTCAAAACAGATATAAACATAATTTCATCCTACCAAGAGAAGGGTGGATCAGAAAGTTATCCAACCACCAGTTGGAAAGCTCTATTCCAACCTCCTCCAGAGAACATGGGGGGAGTTTGACGGTTGTCAGGTGTCAAATAAGCCTCGGGTCCGTACTCCCAATGGCTAGAGTCGATAGCATTAAAGTTAACTGTGGCAAGAATGTAAGAGGGAAAAAGGGTTAAAGGAGCTTGCATACTAACATTAAGTGAAATAGAAAGTGTCTGGAGTTGGTTCTCTGGTTTTCTTTCTTGTCTAGCTTTGGCCGGTGGGATATGATCCAGTCTGTGGTGTCCAGATCTGCCATCGTTCACTCTTCTTCACCTGCATCTGTCGGCTGTAAATGAAGCATTAATTGAACAGGCTGCAGGCGAGAGAAACATTTGTTGAGTAGAGACGGTATTGACAATGCAGTTCAGGAAGATAGTTCAATGTTATTGCGTGTCTGCATTCATCTCCCTTGGGCTGGTCCTCGGCGCCATCAGTTTTTGAGTTGAAGAGGCTTCCTCCATCAAAGGGAAGGTCTTCAGTGCAAACCTGGTATCTGTTAGGCCCACCAACCTCATCCTGGCATAGCACTGAAGAGCCACTGAGCCCGACATCACCTTAGCTGCACAGTCGACAGCATGATGGACTGAATCTGTGGGTGGCCAGCATGCATGCCTCCTGTTGGAAGGGTAGGGCTGCACTGCGATGTTCCTCTGGAAGATGTGGAATAAATTAAGACATCTTCTCCCACATGAACTTCTGGTACGCTACCATGCAGGCCTACATGTTGGCCACACGGATGGAGAGAGCTGAGGAGTAGAAGCATCATCCAAAAATCTGCAGGGGTTGAGTGTGGACATGACCCTTCCTTGGACTGGGTGGCTTCCACCACTATGGAGCTAGGGACTGGGTGGTATGAGGCGCCCTCCTACTGTGTCCTATAGAGGTGTTCCAGTCGACAGGCTGGGGGAAGTGAAGCTGGTTTTGTCCATGACTGCTTTTAAGAGAGGTATTGTGAAGGGGGTAAGGACCTGTGAATCCATGAGTTGGAAGATTGGGTGATGGAGGGGAGGTGATCTGAATACTGCGGGCTTCTGCCACCCACAGCATGTCAGAGAATAGCTTGATCCTACAGTAGATCATGGGTGTCCTCCACACTGGCAGAGGGGGAGGATCCCAGAGAGCCTGGTGATTGTCAATCGTAGTAGTAGTCTCCTTCAGGAGACTGGTGCAGCTGTTGAAATTGGACAGGAACTGTCAATGGTAGTGGGGTGGCCGCTGGGGTTGGGGCCATGGGGAGGAAGGTCAAGGTCACCAGCTGTAGTATTGGAGGCTGGGGAGGCTTAGAGTGGTTGCAGTTGAGGTGGGAGGATGATGCTAGCGACTGGTGTGGTGTAAATCAGTGTAGTGGAGGTGGTTGCCTGCACCATTAAAGAAGTGGTGACCAATGGAGCAGCCATTGTGATTGGTGAAGTTGGTGGCTGAGACAAGGTGAAGGTGGTTTTAGGTAAAGTAGTCTGTGGGCAATGTACTGGTGAGACAGTGGAGCATGACACAAGTGTAGGTGGCCGGAACCAAAAGGGGTGGTACCAAGAACCCGGTAACCTGGAGTGGCAACGGCATCAGTGGTGAGGCAAGTATCAATGGCAGTGCCAGTCTTGATGGTGGTATCAGTCCCAGTACGCGGGATAGTAAGAATGATAGGACTCTGGGTGCTCTCTCCATAAATGTTTGTGATGGTACCGATCTAAATAAGACACAAAGATGAATGAGAGCCCTTCCAGTATCAGAAGGAAATGTATAATTCTCTAGTGAATGGGAAACAGTCACATGATGGGGGCCAAGACAAAATTTGTTGATGGGAAGAGGCTACTGTTAAGGGGTTTTGGTGTCTAGGCAAAATCATAACCAAGGGATCCCTGTCTGAAGGTCCAGTGATATGGGTTGGTGGGCAGCTGTTGAACTCAGAGGAGCTGAAGTTGTCTCAGTTGTGGCTGTCAGTACCAACACTGGAGAGTGGGGAATAGACACCGGGTCGGTTGCTGCAGATGGTATCAGAGTTGGTACTGGATGAGTGGCAGAAGACAATGCTGGAGAGGGAGCATGCTTCCTTTCCAGCTGCAGGTGGGTGTCATGACGCTGATGGAACCTCCGCCTGAGCATGCCTCTTCCAACAGGGGTTGGAGTGTACCAAGGGACTCTGCCTCATGTACTGAAGAGAGGACCCCTTCTGCTAAAACAGTGGTAGCGGACAGATCAGTCAGTACTAGGGCCGACATTTATAATGATGGTGTGGTCAGTACTGAAAGAGTAGATGGAGCTCTGGAGGTTGCTGCTGCTGAAGTCTTTGGTACCGATGTTGATCGAGGTCTACTCGGTTTTGTCAGATAGACTGAGGCCATGTGTAGAGGTCAGTTGGAGGCAGCTTCTGAAGCAACCTGGAGGGATTTCTCCCAACAGTAGGACTTCAACCAGGAGACATGGTTCTTCAGCAGTTAGGAGGCGAAGCCCCTAAAGATAGCGCACTTCTCAACAATATGTCCTTCCCCCAGACAGAAAAGACACTGAGAACGTACGTCTGAAAAGAGAAACCTTGCAGCTGCAGGAAGAACAAAGTTTGAAGAGGACCTTAGAGGCCATGAGGTGGGGGGGAGGGAGAAAGCGGGAGAGCTTTTTTTTTAATCCAGTAAGGGACAAAGAAAGGGAGTAGACAGGATTTGAGAAGGAATCAAAGGTTTTAGAGGAACTGGAGATGTTGCCTTGTCGACAGACAAAAAGAAACTGAGGAGACGTTAGCCTGGGGGGTCTGAGCAGCCACTTGGAGGGGGGTTACTCATCTCTAGAACTTTCTGAGGAGAGTCTCTCTGCTGGTGCAAGACCCATTGTGTGAGGCACAGAGACCACAAAGAAGAAGCAGGAAGCAGAAGACAGGAAAATAGCTGAACACCACTATTTCAGAGGCTGATCTGGAACAAGAGAACCATGTGCTCCTCAGGAAGACAGAGTCAAGAGGGGGAAGTTTTCTTCCTCCCCTGTTGGAACCAGAAAGTTTAAATTGACTTTACCTCCTTGAGAATGAGAGGTTGAAACCTACCAGGAATGATCATTCTGGAGAGGCTGAATGAGCAACCCACAACTTAGTGGGATAATCTCTTGTGCCAACCTGATCGAGACAGGAGTCTCCAAAATTCTAAACTGTTGAGACCATTGATTTCTCTCTCTCTCCTCAGTCTGATTACATAGCCTTGCTAACTGAAGAAAAACATTGAGCAGAAAGAGAACAGCTAGAAAGAACAGGGTTGGGGTTTTTTATGTTGTTGTTTGCTCTTTAAGCTGCTTGACCCAATTTATGTTTGTCAACGTTATAGTGGCAAACGTGGATGGTTCCTTCCATCCTGCTGTTCTACAAACATTGTTTGTAGAATGAAGCTGCCACTCCATAAGCTGTATAGTTGCCACTGATCTTGTTGACTGTGCCCAGACTTGGTGTGGCCATGGTATCTTAATAAAGTCATAGCATACATAAATATAACTTTTTATCTATCCTGATAACATTTGTTTAGATGCTTTTTGACCTGTTGTTCTGGGGTGAAATGAGACAAAAAAGGCTTCCATTCATCGAAACCTTTTTGTTCTCTGAAGATACACTTTCACAGCCCTTCTAACATCCAAAGAATGCCACTTTTTTTCAAGTGGATGAATTGGATTTGGACAGAATGTAGGCAATTCCAGAGATTGAACTCAAAGCTCTTATCAACAATGACTTAGGCACAAACAATGGACTGATAATCAACAATAGTGTTTCTTTTTCAAACTTGCAGAAGTCTGGAATGATGGACAACAACATCAATTTGGTGTTGTCACTGTTACTAAAAATGCCACTCTGAAAGATAGAAATTGCCATGAAGCCTCTTTCAGTGATTCAAATAGATCTTCTTCGTGGTCTCTGTGAATCACACAGTTGGTTTACTCCTGCGCCTGCGCAGAGCTTCGGAACCTTCTAGAAACGCTAGGCAGAACATGCTTTGATACATTTTTGGCGGTAACTCCGCCCACCCTAACGGTCCCTTAAAAGGGCTTCCCGCTCAAATTCCCCTCAGTTCCTTTCTTTCCGCCGCGTTAGCAGCTAAGGAACCTCTGTCGCTAGTGCTTTATTGGTTTTAACGGTTTTGACTTGGCTTTCGATCTTGACTACGTTATCGCTACTCCTCTGATTTGGCATCTGACTCTGATTTCTGGCTCTTGACTCACTCTTTTGGCTCTTTGACTACGATTCTTGGCTCGCTCCCTCGGTTGGTCGCTGCCTCTGATCTTCGTGTTTTGACCTCGGACTGTGTTGACAATTGTGATTTATGATGTCCACCAAAGGGGCCTTTAAGCGCCGTGTGGTATGTCAGGCCAAGCTCCCGAGTGCGGACGGCCACTCCCGCTGTTTAATTTGCTTGGGGGAATCCCATAATGTGGATTCGTGTATCCACTGCCGGGCCATTACCCCGCAGGCCAGGAAGCAGAGACTTTCACGCCTCAAGTCCTTCCTCTACGAAAAGGCCCTAGTTCCGACTACGCAGCCAACTTCTGTATCTGCTCCACCATCCGAACCTCGAAGCCGAGGCCGATCTCGATCTCCGCCTTCCTCTGATCGCAAGCGCCGTCGGTCCCGTAGCCCTTCTCGACGCCGCTCGACCGCCTCGGATCCGGAGGCTATGCACTCAGCCCATCGACATCAACCCTCGGATACGACTCAGGACCGGTCGACCAAGGCTAAGGAGCCTGTTCCCTCGACATCCAGAGAGGCTGAACATACTCCATCCACTTCTGCTGCTGTTTCTTCGGAGCCTGCAAAAAAGAAGAAGGAAAAACACATCTCCAAGCACACTGGTGATAAGAAGGAGAAGGATAAAAAGGCCAAAACGGCAAAACGTCCTGCTCCATGCATTCCCCCTCGAGATCAGAGGGAACTGACTGAGGAGTTTCTCCGTCCTCCACCACCGTCTGCACGGGATACTGACACCCGTCGTCCACTACCTCCGCAGTCTGATCTGGAGGTCGTGACCGTGGAGCTCTCTCCAGCCGTCGATGTCGTGCCGCCGGTTGGACGAATGCACTCTTCTCCAGCCCTAGTTGTCTCTCTAGACCAACTCTTGAGCCGACGTTCCCCTGATGTGGAGGTGTCTGTGATCGAACCAGTGGACCCATCGACGAGTCCTGTCCGTTCCATCAGTGGTGATATCCCAGCGTATTCTGCCTACGAATTCGCCCGTTCCGTATGCAGGGCCGAGCTGGGTTCCCCATCGGGGTCGCAAGTCTTCACCCCTAGGGGAGAGTTGATACGATCCTCCAGGCCTCTACCTCCGAGGGGTCGGTCGTGTTCCCCCATATTTGTGGGAGCAGCTTCACACCGAGATGCCACGGTGCAAGTCTCTCCACTCGAGCATCGACCGCTCCCACGTACGCCTCCGACTCCAGAGCCTCGCTCCCCAACACCGGAACGGCCTAGAGGTCGATCTCCCAGCGCCTCCTCTTCCTCGTCAGCAGATTCGTGGGATATGTACCGACCATATCTCCCATCCCCGAGGGCAGAGCTCATAGATGATGACTCCAGCTCCCCTACTGACGATGTTAGAGCCTTTGCGGAGCATATGCTGAGGATGTCGCATGCTCTGGACCTGAAGACGGAGGATAAGCCGGCCGAGCCTCTCGATCCAATCTTTCAGAGGATCCAATCCAAGGCGCCCCCATCGACCACCATTCCAGTGTTGCCCTCCTTGTTGAAGCTGGCACAGGGGTCATGGGAGAACCCCTCCTCCATACAGCCCACATCTAAAAAGATCGACCGGCTGTACCGTGTGGGAGGCGAGCACGCTGCCTGGTTGCAGACCCACCCGAGACCGAACTCAGTGGTTGTCGAGGTGGCCCAAAATAAGAAACAGCGCCGACCTCTGTCTTCCCCGCCTGATCCTGAGGGCAGGAAGCTGGATATAGTGGGGAAGAAGATCTACACTGCTACGGGCTTGAGTTTCAGAGTGGCCAACTACTCGGCGTGCATGGGAGCCTATCAACAGGTCCTATGGGACAGGATGGTCCCGTTAATTAAAGACCTCCCCAACGAACGACGCCGGATGGCGGAGGCCATCCTGTCTGAGGCTCAAGCGTTAGCGGGGCTCCAGATGAACTCAGCTCGGCACGTAGCGGACTGCGCGGCTAAGACCATCGCCGGATCCATAGCCCTACGTCGACATGCGTGGCTGCATTCCTCAGGCCTTACCCCGCAAGCATCGGCCACCATCGAAGACCTCCCATTTGATGAGTCGGGCTTGTTTAACGGAGGGACTGACGACAAGTTGGAGTTCGCTCAAAAGATGCGGACCACGGCCAGGAAATACGGTATGGGCTCTGCCTCCACCAGCCAGTACCGACCTAGAGGAAGGTATTCCTCGCAAGTCCCATCTTACGGCCAGCAGTTCTGACGGGGCTACTCTGGCCAAGGTTATCGACGATCCCGGTTCACTCCTTCTGCCTCTCCAGCCCCTTCGGTGAGGAGCCAAGGCTCGGGATCCAGACACCGGCAACAGCCCAGACAACGGTCCCGGGATCAGGGCCGCAAAAAGTTTTAACCCTCTCCTCCCACTTTCATGATTTCTCTGTTTCTTCCTAGACACCTCTCTTCGGGGATCGACTGTCCAACTTTCATCATGCCTGGGCCTCCATCACGTCAGATCGATGGGTACTTCAAATTATCAAAACAGGCTATTGGATAGAGTTCGACACTTTGCCCCCGACGGGACGGATTCGATCAACACCGCCCTCCCCTCCCCTCCTCGAGGATGTGGAATCTTTGTTGCAGAAGGGGGCAATCGAATCTGTCGACCCCGACCTTCATCACCTCTGCTTCTTTTCGAGGTACTTCCTGGTGACCAAGAAGGACGGCGGTCTGCGCCCGATCCTCGACCTCAGGGGAGTCAACGAATATATATCTCCACAGAAATTCAGGATGGTCACCCTGGCATCGATCCTGCCCCTCCTGAGGCGGAACGACTGGTTTGCCTCTATAGATCTAAAAGACGCTTACTTCCATATCGGGATTCATTGGGACCACAGGCGCTTCCTCGCCTTCCAGGTCGGGACCGAAGCGTTCCAGTTCAGAGTTCTTCCATTCGGTCTTTCCACCGCTCCTCGTGTGTTCACGAAATGCATGGCGGTAGTGGCAGCCTTTCTACGACAGCAGGGAGTGGAGGTCTTCCCATACATCGACGACTGGCTGATTGTAGCCCAATCTCGACGTCAGCTAGAACTCGATATTGGCCTCACCCTAGATGTCTTAGAGACTACCTGGGACTTGTTGTCAACATCGAGAAGTCTCAGCTCCTGCCGACTCAAACTATTCAGTTCATCGGAGCACGTCTCGACTCTCCTACTGCAGCAGCATACTTGCCCGAGAACCGCTTCGACAACCTACGCTCACTAATTCATGCTTGCCGTCGATCTCGAAGGCTTCCAGCCCATTCAATCCAAGTACTTCTGGGACACATGGCGGCTACGACATATGTGACTCATCTCGCCAGATTACGCTTTCGCCCACTCCAACACTGGTTCCTGCAGGTGTTCAACCCTCTCCGCGATTCTCCACACAAAATGCTCACGATGCCGAGGGCAATTCAGCGGTCTCTGGACTGGTGGCTAGTACCAGACAATGTCTTGTCGGGCATGCCCTTCGACCTTCCACAACCGGACGTCTCTGACAACGGACGCTTCGATGCTGGGATGGGGGGCGCACCTAGACTCTTACGAGATCCGAGGATCTTGGAGCGCCGAGGAGCAAGCCCTTCACATCAATGTCCTCGAACTCCTCGCTGTGCGAAAGGCGCTGAGGGCCTTCGAATCCATGGTGAGGGGCAAGACGGTACTGGTACTGACAGACAACACATCTGTCATGTACTATCTGAACAAACAGGGAGGCACGAGGTCCCCGCAGCTTCTTCAACTCACACTAGACACCTGGGATTGGTGCATCGACAGGAAGATTCTTCTTCAATCCATCCATCTTCCTGGAGAGGAGAACACCCTTGCAGATGGACTCAGCCGTTCCAGCCTTTCCATCCGCGAATGGTGCCTGCACAGGTCTGTCACCCTGGACCTTTTCCGGAACTGGGGGTTTCCTCAGGTGGATCTCTTCGCGTCTCCAGAGAACGCCCAGTGCCGTCAGTTCTGCTCGAGACACCGAGCTCCGGGCTCGAGAGGGGACGCATTCCTGTTCCATTGGTCAGGTCCTCTACTGTACCTCTTTCCTCCGTTTCCACTACTGACAAGAGTGATCACCAAGCTTCACCGGGACAGAGCGAACGCAATCCTCATTGCTCCGTGGTGGCCTCGACAGTCATGGTTCGCGACCCTTCTTCGGATGTCGGATCGATGTTTCATCCGCCTGCCGCCCCGTCCAGACCTACTGACCATACAAGGCGGCAAGGTCAGACATCCCGACTTGGACACTCTGCGTCTGACAGCTTGGAGATTGACTCTATAGCTCTCCCTTCGAGCTTGATGCCTTCGAGCTCACTGTCGGCACCGAGATGTTCAACACCTATCCATCCTGATGTCCAGACAGTTATCGACGCTGCGCGCCGACCTTCGACCCGAAAGTCCTACCAGTACAAATGGAAAAGGTATTAAACGTTTCTGGCTTCTCGAGATCCGACCCCGGAGAAGTTCTCCACCTCAACAGTTTTGGAATTTCTTCTTCATTTGTCTTCGGAGGGCCTGTCACTTTCCTCCATCCGGTGCTACTTGGCAGCCATCTCGGTAGAGTTCCAAGACAAGGGACTTGCCTCTCCTTTTGTGAATAAAACTGTGAAGAAGTTTCTGAAAGGCTTTGCAAATCTTCACCCTCCAGTGACGGAACCGACCCCGGCTTGGAGCCTCGAACTGGTGCTCTCTCAATTGGTCCGTCAACCTTTCGAGCCCATGGCTTCCACTGATCTCCGATTGCTCTCCTGGAAGACAGCCTTCTTGGTGGCAATCACGTCAGCGCGTCGGGCTGGTGAGATCTGCGCCTTACGGTCCGATCCTCCCTACACAATCTTTCATAAGCACAAAGTGGTCCTCCGTCCCGACATCTTCCTCCCGAAGGTGGTCTCCAGCTTCCATCTCAACCAGTCCATCACTCTACCTGCTCTGATGCAGGACCCGAAGGATGAATTCGAACGCACCCTTCATCTCATGGATGTCAGACGGGCTCTAGCCTTCTACATCCAACGAACTGCGTCCCATAGAAAATCACCCAAACTGTTTGTGTCTTACGCTGACTCTAAGCTCGGCGAGCCCATCTCGCCACAAAGACTGTCAAAATGGGTGACTTCGACCATTGCGCTCTGCTATGAACTTGCAAGGAAACCTTTGCCTTCACGGATTCGAGGACACTCTACGAGAGCCGTCTCCACCTCGACAGCCTTTCTCTCTGGAGTGCCTCTAGAGGACATTTGCAGAGCTGCAACTTGGTCATCACCTTTGACCTTCATCTCTCATTATAGACTTGACTCTCGTTCTAGGAACGAGGCGGCCTTTGGGAAGGCTGTACTGTTATCTTCCATTCAATGAGTGAGTGTTTCTCTGTTGCCAAGTCATTGTTGTTGTAATATGCTTTGATCATTTTATTTAGAAAAGGTACTCTAAATGTTAAGTTTACTTGGTTGATATATTTGGTTTTATGGTGTAGGACATACCCACCTCCAAGAGTGAAGCTTGCCAGTCTACACCCAACTGTGTGATTCACAGAGACCACGAAGAAGATGGACAGGTTGCTTACCTGTAACCATAGATCTTCGAGTGGTCTTCTATGAATTCACACAGACCCGCCCATCCTCCCCTCTATGTCCTGTGACATTACATACACATGCTTAATGTTCCTGGTGCTGCATGTTGCGGCGTCATTCAAGGAACTGAGGGGAATTTGAGCGGGAAGCCCTTTTAAGGGACCGTTAGGGTGGGCGGAGTTACCGCCAAAAATGTATCAAAGCATGTTCTGCCTAGCGTTTCTAGAAGGTTCCGAAGCTCTGCGCAGGCGCAGGAGTAACCCAACTGTGTGAATTCACAGAAGACCACTCGAAGATCTATGGTTACAGGTAAGCAACCTGTCCTTACTTAAATTAACACATTCAACACCAGGTTGAAAGATCATAAGGGCAACCTGTGCACTGCTGGTACAGCCTGCAAAGTTCCCTCTCAGATAAATCTTTTAACACGAGGAGGGAGAAATAACAACTTTTCTTTATTCTCAAGATTTGTTGACAGAGCTCACACCTGTATTTTCAATGTGTTGTGTATCAAACCTTTTCCCAAACTTGATTGCAAAAATATCAGGAGATCCTTCACTTTCACAGATTCATGCAACACTGAACTGCCCATGCACCACCTTTTGAAAGTTTTCCAGGTGTTGCCATATATCCAGTCATTCAATTGTCTCCTGGATGCTAAAATAGTACTTATGGCTGAGTCCGAATAACCCAATTTCCAAGCAGTTAATTTCGACCAGCCTGTTTTGGGATGGAGAACCAGACCTTGATGTAACAAGTCTGCCATCCACGGAAGACACCATGGCTTCTCCACTGACATGCTCATCAGAACTGGAAGCCATGGTCTGAGAGGCCAATAAGAGACAATTTAAGATTATTTGAGTTCTCTCCAGCTTGATCTTGCTCAGGACTCTTTGAATTATTGGCAATGGTGGAAATGCATATAGCACAACTTTCAGCCATGGTACAGACAAGGCATCATGATTCTCAGCACCTAAGCGTCCATCTATGGAGAAAAATCTTTTAGTTTGGAATTATCACCAGAGGAGAATAAGTCTATCACAAATCTTCTGTATTTTGCATGTAACCCACAGAATATCTGCCTGGTCAAACGCCATTCTCCTGGCAATATATTTTGTGCCTGCTCAAAACATCTGTTATCACATTCAGCATCCCTTTCAAATAAATTGCTGTCAAAAATTGTTGTGACAGAGAAACCATTTGGTTTGACAGATATGCCTTCATTGATGTATTGTCTATGTATATCTGTACATTTTGATTCTGAATTATTGGAAGAAAGTGCAGCAAAACTAGCCTGACAGCCCACATCTCCAACAGATTGATACTTAAGAGTCCTTTCCATCTCTGACCACTCTCCCTGCACAGACTGGCCACTGCAATGGACCCTAGACCATACTCACATCTATTTATTTTCTCTTGTGGAATGAATGAACTGCCATTGCTCAATGACTTGTCCCTCATCCACCATTTCAAGTCTTTCAATATCTGATATGGTAATATGAGACTGAAATGTTTTTTTTTATTATTATTGAGACTTTATGAAGTCTCAAGAAAAGCTGAAGGGCCTTGTATGGAAACCTGTGCAAGGAGCTATCTGAATTGTTGGTGTTCCAAATCCCAATAATCTCACTTGATGCATTAAATCTGCCCTTTTCCCTTGAAGCAGCTCTGATAGTATCTGTTTTATTTTTTTCCCCTTTCCTTTCCTTTCCTTTCTTTTTCTCTGAAAGGAATAAACAACCATTCATGTTGTCTATTTGTGTTCCCAAAAGAGTCAGACTTATGGTTGACTCAAGGTAACGCTTCTTGTAGTCGACATGGACCCAGGGTGCATGAAACATTCCAAGATCCTTCTTAGATCTGACTCGACCTTTGCTCTGCTCCCCGCCTTCACCAACATGTTGTCCAAGTACAGGAACAAGTAAATTTCCTGCTGCCTCAAGTAAGCTATTACAGAAGCACCCCTGTATCCGCTGTTTCATCAACCACGGATTCAATTATCCATGGTTGGCGATGGTGGGGGGAAAGGGAGGGGGAAGAGGGAACCTGTGTCTCCTGCCCCTTCCCTGGGATGGCTCCATTCATGGTGAGGCCATGGGGGAAGGGACGTGCAGGAGCAATCACGCCTGCCCCCTCCCTCCTCCCCAGAGAGCACTGGTCCTGGTGGGACAAGGGGGGGACAAGAGCGATTACGTCTTACCCCTCCCTCCCCCTGGGAGAGCTCCCAGGGCAAGGCCATGGCAGGGGCGAAGGGGGAAAGGACTGATCTCACTTGCTCCTCTTCCCCCAGGAGGGCTCCAGCAGCGGCAGCGGAGTGGTGGTGGTGGGCGGCATTTGCTATTATCCACAGAATTCACCATCTGTGGGGGGCCTCCAGAACCAATCTCCAATGGATACAGGGGTACTACTGTATTGACACCAACACTTTGGTAAAGGTCAAAAAGAAAAACCTTGCATTGATCGTGATGGCTGTTGTACTCAAGCCCAAGGTATGGTCTACATCTCTTATCCATGGGAACATGTGCGTATGCTTTCCACAAATCTATCAATAGCAAACAGTCCCTTAGCTCTAAGTTGTCCAAAACTGTTTGCAAGGTCCCCATTTTGAACTCTTTTGCCACTACTGTCAACAGATGACAAACCTCCTTCTGGACTAATTCTCTCCTTGAAACATTTAAACATTTCCTATCCAATTTCCTCTTCTGAATCATTGGTAGCACCCACTTCTTATCTTTTCCTTCCACCAATACCTTTTATAATGTTTTCTCACTGAATAGCAACTTCCCTTTAAATGATGTGTTCACCAGACTGGACCTTGACTTCTGGTACACTTCCGAATGTTTAAGTCATAAAGACCTTCTGTCGACAATAGTTGCTAATACTGATCTGGCTGCAAATGCTGTTGCATCATAACTTGCATCACCCACAAACTGAAGCACATTATCTAACCTACACAGTACCTTCTGCAAAGTCCCAGCACTTATATCTTGAGTCCAAGACCTCATGGACCCACAGCATGCCAGCTGTAGCAAATGTTTATGATGCTACTGAAACCCTAATTGTTAAAGCTGAAGCCTCATGAACCTTCCTAAGCTTAGCATCTATTATTTATTCATCAATATCTCTACTGTATCTCCTTCTCTGGAAGAACCAACTCTAAAACCAGAGCTGATACTGGACCATTAACTAAGGGCAGAGAATTGTTCCATCATCTCCTTCTCAAACAAACACACTCCCTCGGAGCATGGTGGAGTCTCCTTCCTTGGAGGTCTTAGAGGCTGGATGGCCATCTGTCGGGGATGTTTTGATCGTGATTTCCTGCGTGGCAGGGGGTTGGACTGGATGGCCCTCGTGGTCTCTTCCAGCTCTGCAATTCTATGATTCTATGATTCTATATATAATTTCCTACCAAAAGTAAGTAAATCTCTTATTATTAAGAAGAGTGTCCCACTATGAATCAATTAAGTCTTTGAACATTCCTGGCATTAAGATTAGATTGTCCTGTGTTGGAACTTGCTGTTAAACTGCCAATAGTTGGCTAGCTTACTGCTGCTCCTTAAGACTGTCCTGACCTGAACTACTACTACTTGTGTCCAAATCCGAAGTAGTAATCAACTTCTTAAGTAATCCTTTTAAACTTTCCACTTCAGACAATATATTCTTGCTATGTTCCTTCATAGCCACCATATCAGAAACATCCTCATTACCACCTTCTGACCCATCTGTAATGTCACCTGAATCTAACTCCATATACAAAAATTTATCACTGCCCTCTAAAACATTTTTGCTATTTAATCTCTCTGCCATAACCACATATATTTTACACTTCCTCAGTTTATCAGTAGAAGCAATGGCAACACCTTCTTTCCATTTTGACTTTGTACTGTTTAACTGTACTTGCTCACTAATTTGATCATTAAAAATATTTAATGGTCTCATATTAATTAAATCAGATTACAGTAGGACCCCCATATCTGCAGATACCAGAAACTGCGGATAACAGTGAACACCATTGAAATAATGGGATTTCCGGTTACAAATACCATAAAGTTGCTTTGGAGGCCCTAGAAAATGTCTAGAGGATGGCTCTCTAGGCATTTTCTAGAAAAACTCTATGGTAGTTTTGTGTCCCATGGATAACTGAAACCACAGATACTGGTTCTGTGGATACAGGGAGTCCAACTGTAATTCATTCTGTTCTCATTAATATTAGATAGTTGAACCATGAAATCAAATTGATTTATGAAATTCTGCCATGTAGAGACTTCCCAGGTACGGAGGCAAGTTATGCTTTACTCTTAGTTTTGACATTTTCCACTTTAATATCCTGCTCTAAAGCAGATCCCTTTGGCCTTACCACAATCTATCATTGCTGCAGAGAATGGCTCTCTGTTTCACTTTCATTCAACGTAATAAATATTTTCTTTAAATTATTGACTCTGAAACTGACTCCGATGCACATCTATCATCAGTCAACTGATCTCTTATGCCAAGCTGACTATTTCGCTCACACTCTGTGACCTGCATATTGGGGGAGTTAATTAGAGTAATAGCGACCTCCGCTTGTCACCTTCTTTTCTTAGAAGGCATGAGAGACTCCTTGTTACCATAAGGATCATTCTGCTTCTTTTTTTATATGTCACATACCACTGAAGGGCTTACTGCCCTAACAATTTTAAACTACCCCTTTAAATTTTAAAGAGCTAGATTAAAGTAACAGCACAATAGGGGGAGAGAGAAATGGAAAAAAATCAATTGCTTGGCAAGACAGAAAAAAAAATTACGGGAAAAAGAGGAGTCAGCAGTCCTCCCTCAATCAGGTTAGCGCGAGAGAGCCATTCGTTGAGGATTATTCCTTCAGCCTATCTGAGAATTGATGCGTTAATCCTTTCCTCTCCTGTTCCATCCACCGATTCCTGTTGGGTCCAGTCTTCCATTGACTATCTACTGCTCTTGTAAAAATAGGATTGGTAGGCAAGTGCTTAACATGCACTTCTCAAATTACAGTTTTAAATAGTTTGAGGCTTACTCAAAATGACTACCATGTTTGGTGCATTCCAAAAATGTTATCCACATATCTTGGGAGGCTGCTGCAGAACAACATACCTCCATGGCAGAGGGAGCAGAGGGACATGCAGTCTGCTGTTACTGGGTGCAGGATGACTTTAGACGCAAATCCCTGTCACTAAGCTGTCACATCAATGACATTTGCAGGATCTCACTAGGGAGAACTGGAGGCAGCTTTCCTCTTTTCTGAGCACAGACACCACATCAACTGAATAAAGAAGTAGATGCCTCCTCCTCAACACACTCAGGTTATGTCATGCTATAGCAATAACAAATATAGTCATCAGAGGGACTAGGCTGCAAGACACATCCTCTAGAATGTGCTGTGAGGCCAAATTACTCAAAACATCTCTCAGCCTTAAGTGGCAATATTGTTTGTTTTTAATGAAGAATATGATAAACTCTTCTTCAAACCTCACTTAACACATACTGGGAAAGAAAGGAAAAAATGGGAATGGAACACTGGTGAAATGAAGAGCAGCGCACACACACACACACAAAATTCTGTCTCAGTAGAGAAGATTCTAATTTGGGAGGAACATCTTCCACATAAAAGAGATAAAAACCCTGCCTCAAGAGCAAGTGACAGGAAATAACCCTAGATGTCCACCTTATTTATTATTCCCCAACAGAGGGAAAAAAATTATGGCTATGTAACAAGATTCACGCATCTAGCCAGTGAATATTCACTCAAGAAAGTCCAAGTGCGAGGCATTTAAAGATCTTATATCTTAAATTTAAAACAGAATGACAGGTTATAATACAAAACTATAAAGGGCAATTATGTTTTTAAATGCTACTAAGATGAAGAATGGAAAACTAGACCAACATTTTAAAGATTAAATTAATCAAAGCCTGTATCTCCTTAGGGTAAATCACTGCAGGATTTGTTTCTCACCTTTTGAAGACAGCTGTTTCGGTTTTAGCATCTACAGTAAGGCTAAGGGTCTCCTTCATGCTGCCATTCATTACTGTCTCAGTCACCTTGTCTGCATTTTCCACATCATCTTCACCATCAGAACCAGCTTCCATAGCAACACTTCCTGCAGCTGGAGAGGTTAATTTGAACAATGTGTATGTTTATGTACCAAACTGTTTAAAGCATTTTTCTCAGCTGAAAAAGTTCCCAGAACAATGTAAATAAAACCAATGAACAGAATAACCAAATATCCTTTGGAACAAGATCAGAGTTGGTGGGTGCACAATTGTTCAAAAACAGCCCAAAGATTCTGATGCTTGCGTAGTTCTTGATCTGTATTCTACATTCTTTGCCATTTTTGTAATGGTTCACAGTTATACAGTCGTTGCACCATATTCAAGGCTTCCACTTTAGCAGTTTTGATTATTCATGGATTTGATTAAACTCTCTGAGCCTACTCCATGCTGGCAGACTCTGAAGGTAGGAATGCCCCCTGCTCTTTCTTTGGAGGGGTTTTCCACTGAGGCAGAGAAAGCCGAGGGTAATGGGGATTCTTTCAAGCTCCCCCGGCATGGATTAAGCTCTTGGAGCTTGCTCTGTGCCAGGAGAGGTTGCAGGAAAGAGATTAAGCCCTGGCATGGACTCTTGGAGCTTGCTCTCTGCTGGGTAAGGTTGTGGGAGGTTTCCCTGTTGCTGAAGAGAGAGCAATATCTTGTTTTTTCCTGCAACCTCTCCCAGCACAGAGCAAGCTCCGAGAGCTTAATCCATGCTGAGGGAGCCTGAAAGAAGCCCTGTTCACCCCCTCCCACCCCATCATGGCAGGGAAACCAAAAAAGCTCTACCAAAGAGAGAGCAGTGTGTGCTCTTTCCTGCAACCTCATCTGGCAGAGAACAAGCTCCAAGAGTCCATGCCAGCGTTTAATCCATGCCAGGGGAGCCTGAAAGAAGCCACGTTTGCCCTCTCCCATCACGGCAGGAAAACTTCAAAAGCAGAAGCAGCACCATGGCAGACAAAGGTATCATACTGACCTTGTGTAAGTCGACCCAGGCTTTTTAGGTCTTTTTGGGGGGGGGCATACATTTTTTATTTACATTTTTTATTTGCTTCCATGGTAGTGCTCCACCTCTAACCCCAGAGAATGTGAAGGGACAACTGTATTAGCTATTTTCTGAAAAATTGAACTCCAACAAAACAATCACTTTTCCATTTCCAGTTTATTTCACAATCCCAAAGAATGTCATGCAGTTTGGAAGAAATCCAACATGAATGGCATAGTTTCAAAGTATGATTTCAGGTGGCATAGCAAGCTTCCCATATTTGTATAATGCATTTTGGCATTATTCCAGTACGCTTACCTTCTGGCTGAGTTGCAAGCGCAGCTACATTTGCACTAAGAGGATCCACTGGCTCTGTGTTGGTTTCCATTTCAACAGGTGAATTACTTCTTAATGAATCTTTTGAACTTTAAAAACAAAATAGAAGCATTTCATTGCTTTTTAACAAGGAATACACTGGCATTACATTCTAGATAGGTCTGAAGTAGAGACTGAAGAGAGCAGATGCTTCAAGATATAATTGAACAACTTAGGAGTACTGTTTTAAGATACAACATGCTCATTAGAAGCAAACAGAAGGAAATGTATCATACATGTGTGTATAAGGACTCTGCTAGAGTTAGCATCTATTTGAAAGTAAAAAATTGCTATTTCAGCTCTCTCATTTGGGAACAGGACAGCAAGGGAAAGGCTCTGTGTTAGAATAAAGGAATGCAATATGAGAAAGCCTTTCCATCATTTTCAATACAGATGATGCTGAAAATTTGGGGCATTTTAATGTTATATTCAAACTCAACTTTGGCCAGGGCTAAAAAGGCACCACAAAACTAAGATGGAGTGGCGGGTGGGAGCCTATGAGTGGAGGGGATTTAGCTATCAGCTCTCATTTTTCTGTCCAGATGCAGAGCTTCATGTGAAAAGTTTCATTCATACAGGAGAAGAAAAGACTGCAAGAATACCAGTGCTACTGTTTTGTTCTGCCACCTGAAAACTGTTGTGCAGAACTGAGCCCAACAGCTTCCAAAAAGTAAATGGAGCAAGGGTAAAGTTTTATTTTGTCCTTTGTTCACCAGGACACTTTTAATCTCGGCTGGGGGGGGGATTATCACATGTAATATTTTTTCATTTTGTGTTATGAATGTTCTACTACAAATGGACTCAAAAAGTGTCAAACAAAACTCCAATGTTATCAGTCCAAACTCAAATTCAGGCAAGCAACATTTGCATGGTTAACATCATAGTCTCTTTCATTTCACTCACAAGTTTCAGAGGAATGCAATACGTTTCTACCTTAGAGATGTGAAATCTGAAAAGGAAGCCCAGCCAGTTTCTTTTGCTGGCATTGGTTCTTCTGTGCTCCATACATCAGACCCAACAGAATCCAGGTTGGTGCTATGTGTGGTTTCCATAGGAACATCAAAGTTAGCTGACCAATTAGGAGCTAGAAAGATAAGAACATATATAGTTATAATCATTATAGAGCAGCCTTTCTCAACCCTTTAATCCTGGAGGAACTCTTGAAATTCAGGTCTCAGGGAACCCCTGCATAAACATTATTCTATATACTGCTATTGCTTTCCCTCACAATCACAATTTCTTGAGGAACCCCTAGCAACCTCCTGGGGAACCCTAGGGTTCCAGGGAACCCTGGTTGAGAAACACTGCTATAGAGAAATAAATCTACAGCATGACTTTTTTAAAAAACACAAATCCAAATAGAGGCCTTGTAGTAACTAAAATGCTTGCAGATTTTTCTGCTGTCATAGTACTATTTTGCCACAGTTGCTAGCTGAAAAGAGCAATCTACAATCGTCTTCCTTAAAACCAGAGAATGAAATACCCCTCTGTTTCAATTGATGGGGAAATTCTACATCAATATAGAACAATGCACACAAGCATGCCATTTTACACTCATATAAAATCCTCAAAGACAACAGAGACTACATTATGGATCATATAAATTATTTTAAGTACAGTATTGGGATGCAGAACTCCCCATCACCCATGTTTTATCTAACACTTCTGGGGAAACTAATTCTGGATCCTGCCTTCAGAAATGCTCCCCCCTTCGTTTGCCCAAAGAGCTGAATGATCTATAAGGACTTGACTATATGGTTAAATATCAGAAGCTTTGATTCAGTTACCTTATTGTAAATCTCACAACTTTAGCAACATACCTTTGCTCATTAAGTGCACTGCCACTGTGTGCTTCTGATAATGACTAAGCTATTGTTTATACTGACATGGACAAGATGGTGCTTGCAGATTATTTGTACTAGAGATTCCATAAGCACCTAACATAATGGGCAAAGATCAGTAATTATGGAAGTCTTACTGCAAAACCTCTCAAGGGTGGCAGGTTGTCTACACCTGGTTTATACTATCAATTTATTCCAAAACAGATTCAAGTCCAAAGTAGCCAGCTCTTACTTTTAAGGAGTTAACTTCTGATTCAAAACTAATCTGCTGGGCAAGTCTGACACAGATCCTTCCAATTATAATGCCATTGTTTAAAATGCTTTTTTTAAAAAAAATCAAGGCCAAAGGCTCTGACACTCCCTTTTTATTGTTGTTATGCTGATCACAGCATCCCAATTTATGCATCCAGTATCAGTGACATGAAAGAGTTACTTACTTTCATTCAAATCTACTTCCATCTTATCTTCTGTATTGGTGCTTGACTCAAACAAATCTTGTTTTGTGCCATCTTCTTCTTCAGAATCTGTACTCTCTTCACTGTCTGTACTGCCTGAGCTTTTTATTTTTTAATGAGAGAAAGAGATAATCATGTCCCCTATAAGGAATTTTCATCCCTTTATGATCTGACAGAGTCTTTTCTAAAGATCAACACATACCAAAGATTCAACATGGTGGACTAGCATGGGGTGAAGTCTGACTCCACAGTCAGTCAAATGAAAAGATATTGCAGCCTCATACCTTTCCCTACTAAGGCAAAAGAAACCTTTAAGTCTTCTGGATTTCTCTGAATCTGAATACTTTTAAAAAGTACAGTACAGTGGGTCCCTGGTATCCACTGGGATTTTGTTCCAGGACCCACTATGGATACCAAAATCCAGGGCTGCTCAAGTCCCATTATATGCAATGGCATAGTAAAATGGTATCCCTTATCAAGTTTTTTTTTATATTATGTATTTATTTCCACTTTAACTGTTTTGGCAGACAACACAATATTGCTTTTAAATAAGATAGCTGAGCTAGATATCCACACTTGCTACTGAGAAAACCTGACACAAATGTTAAAAGGAAGCATAAATAAAAATTTATTTTAAAAAGTCACTTCCAGATGAAAAAAGGTGCTGCATTGTTCATCCTCTTAATGAGCTCGTAGAGGAGACAGACACCAGCTGTGTGAATCATTGGCCCAGAAAGAACAGGACTGACAGAAATTGCCCCTGGCATTCTGGACTTGGAAAAACTTGCAGAGGTCAGATTCCCATCCTTGAATACCAAACCATGGCTAATTAACCATTTGTCTTGGGATGGAGGGGACCATAAGCTGGAACCCACCACAGCTGGCAGCCATTACTAGCAGAAACATTGCAATCCAATTTTTAATTATCCTGTTGGAAGTGATTCTTCATATGAACTTTGGTTAAACTCAAAATGCTCTTTGATAGTAGAGTTCTGACTCAGGAGAAGCTGGAAAAGGAAATAAATCTATGCCACAGAGACATTGTGTGGTCAAGAAGTATAACTGCAAGGGGAAAGAAGAAGCAGCTGTGCAGATAGCTAAATCTCTGACAGCTTTTATAGTTTAGTATGCAAACCTAGAAGGATGGCTACACAAGCTAAACCCCCAAGACCACCTTCTTTGGAACAACCTGGCAGAGTGGCAGATCCTAATTTGCTGATTTTGGCAGAAGTAAGGAATATGAACCAGAGGATAGATCAGATGAGGAAAGACTTTGGAACAGAATTTAAACATATTACATAGTATTTGGAAAAAATGACAATAGATCTGGTCCAAGTGAACCAGGATCTTGAGGCTCTGGATATAAAGAATTTGGAAATCGATATGGAAAGAATGGTACAAGACAAAGAATATGACCTGGATTTCCTGGCATTATTAGATTTAAAAGGAAGAGAACAATGTCTTAAAAGTCCATGGCTTACCTGAACAACAAAAGGAAGACTTACAGAAAAGACTGATTGACATATTGGCAGATTTGGGGGGGGGGGAA
This sequence comes from Gambelia wislizenii, assembly GCA_030847615.1. Taxonomy (NCBI): domain Eukaryota; kingdom Metazoa; phylum Chordata; class Lepidosauria; order Squamata; family Crotaphytidae; genus Gambelia; species Gambelia wislizenii. The sequence goes on from JAUMIR010000001.1 coordinate 347,557,600, forward strand.
ATCTAAGCAAGAGATTACTTGGGAAGTTAACAAGATGTACTGGCTAGAATCTTGGGTGGCAAGAGAAAACAAGTTACTCAGAGATGTGATCATATATTTTGTTCAAAATCAGGCAAGAGATGAAATTCTACAGCAACATTATTTGAAGAAATTGACCACTGATGGGCAAACTTTGATTTTACTTAAGATATTCCCCTGAAAATATTATGAAAAAGATGAGTTTACACTTTTCTGACAGGCAAGTTGAAGCAATATACCATTTAAGGTACGAGAAATTAGAAGGACTAGCTTTTAGATTTAAACAAAGAAAAGACAGAATATACACAATACAAAAGGCTTAACACTTTTTGAAGAAGTTTGAAGACATTTTGACTGATGTATGAAGGGGAAGAAAAAGAAGGGGAAATTTCTGATGAAGAGAAGAGCATGGATGAAGAGGTTAGAGAATCGGCTGGACTACCTATACAGGAAGAAATAGAAAAGGACTCTGACACAGATAAGGCCTAGAAATGAATACAAAATTATTAACACAGAATGTTCGGAGGAATTAATATCCCACACAAAAGGAAACAATATTACTTTATTAAGAGAAATTAAAATTAGATTTAATACGTTTACAAGAAACCCACATCAGGAAGAAAGAATAAACTGTTTTATCAATCCAAAATTATTTCTTCAACAGATAAAAAGAAAAGAATAGTTGTTATTTATACTCTCTCTTTGGCTTTTCTTCGCAAACGAAGATTCATGAAGGACTCATCCCACGTTTTCTGCAAGTGCGCTGATGACTAAAAAGGCCAATCCGAGATAGACAAGTCCGGCTGCAGAAAGCACAGCAGAAGGTTTCCTCGGGTGGTGTTGCCAGGTTGTGATTCTTTCTGCGTTGCCGTTTCTCTTCAAGACTTGTTCGGCGTGAGATCTCAAATAAGGCTGCAGCATTGTGGATAGTGTGTCTCCATGCCTTCCGATGTGAGGCCAGGGCGGACCACTGTTGGTGATCAATTTGGCCGAGCCTGAGATGTTGTTTCAGGGAGTCCTTATATCGCTTTTTTGGAGCGCCCCGCTTTCTAGGATGGAGGACCATCGCTCCCCAAAATACTACTCTACGGTGAACTCGCCACGGGTCAGCGTAAGAGGGGCGCTCCAAAAAAGCGATATAAGGACTCCCTGAAACAACATTTCAGGCTCGGCCAAATTGATCACCAACAGTGGTCCGCCCTGGCCTCACATCGGGAGGCATGGAGACGCACTATCCACAATGCTGCAGCCTTATTTGAGAACTTACGACGAACAAGTCTTGAAGAGAAACGACAATGCAGAAAGAATCACAACCCAAAAACATCACCCAAGGAGACCTTCTGCTGTGCTTTTTGCAACCGGACTTGTTTATCTCGGATTGGCCTTTTTAGTCATCAGCGCGCTTGCAGAAAGCGCGGGATGAGTCCTTCCTGAATCTTCGTTTGCGAAGAAAAGCCAGAGAGAGAGAGATTTAAAACAACAATGGGGAACTGGATCAATTTTGGGATTTGGAAAATAATGGAAATATGTAAATAGTAGTAGTGTATTAAGATAGCGCATTTAAGAAGTCCAACATTCTTAACAAGTATAGCCCTCTGCTATGGGAAAACTAGTCATAGTGTGCCCTTATAGACTTAGGTTGTGTGTTTGAAATGTATTGTACCCAGAAACATCACCCAAGGAGACCTTCTGCTGTGCTTTCTGCAACCGGACTTATCTCGGATTGGCCTTTTTAGTCATCAGCACGCTTGCAGAAAGCGCGGGATGACTCCTTCCTGAATCTTCATTTGCAAAGAAAAGCCAGAAAGAGAGAGAGAGAGATTGTTTTTTGTTTACATTCCTTGTATTTTTTTATATACAGTAGGACCCCTGTATCTGCTGCAAAATGGTTCTGGGGGGAGCATGAATACTGAAAACCGTGGATAATAGCGAACACCATTGAAAACAATGGGACTTCTGGTCTAAAATACCATAGAGTTGTCTTGGAGGACCTAGAAAATGGCTAGAGAGGACACATTTTCTAGGAAGACTCTATGGTAGGTGTGCTGTTTTGTGTCCCATGAGTAACTGAATCAGTGGACAATGAATCAGTGGATACGGGGGTCCTACTGTATGTAAAAGATGTTTGTGTGAGTCTGTTTCAAGTTAAAAAAAAACTTTTAAAAAAGTCACTCCACGCCTAGTCCTGATTAGACAGTGGACAAAGGTAAGCCACTGCTAGGTATATCCAAACAAGACTGAAATGATATCAGGCTGTGTGACCTGGAAAGCCAGTTCACTTCCCACCTACCTCCTCACTCCTGGATTTACTGACATTTCTAGAATTTCAGGCTGCAGCAATAACCAGAAGTGCTTTTATACCAGAAGGCTGGACCCTTTTAATTATATGCAAACCAGCTAATTAAACATATGAGCTGTTATACCTTTAAGTATACATTTAACATTTAAGACTGAATAGATTTAATAGTTCTCAGGCCATGGATTTTTTTACTCCCTTTAAATTACAAAAAAAACCCACACATAATCTCTGGTATCTCGAAGTTACCTGGATCGTCTCTGAGATTCTGGTGTAAAAGCAATATGTTTCTCTTCCCAGATATCTTCTTCATCAGAACCACCATCATCAAATTGCTGTATTCTCTCCTTGCAGCATGCCTCAAACAAAGCAATATTGCCCTGAATGTGTTTAGAAGCAAAGACACGAAGAGGAATAATATCACCATTGACATTCACATTTTAAAATCGCTTAGAATATATAATTCAGCTGGCCCATCAGAGTTTACAGCTGACAAAAACTTTGGACTTATAGTATACATTAGTGGCAACTGTTGAAAAGGAAGTTTCTTCTCTGTTCTCTTTCTCTCTCCTATATTTTTTCAATGCACTGACTGGATAATAGCAATTAGCCACATCAAAAATTCTGACATACTGACAACCCCAAATGTTAACATTCAGATTTACATGGGTCAGTGGGTGGCCTATATTGGGAGGGGGGAGATGCATCTTGTGTGCAAGATTGCACTCCTTTATGAAATCACCTCCACCATCATCTCACCAGCATTTCAGCTGGCAAAACTCCAAATGTGCACACACATCAGTGCCAGAAAGCAGAGAAGAACTATGCAAGGGAGTTACCCCACTTCTTTCCTTGCGAGCACCCTTCCATCAGAAAAAAAGTCATGCAAGAAGGTTCTGTACAGGTGACTTCTCTTCCCTCAGAAGGGGTCTACTGGATTAAAAACAGCACATCGCTGCCTCTCTCAAAGGGTGTTACTAATTCAAGTTAGAGTCAATGACTGGTGCCAACTAATCTGTCTACATTTACAGAGTTACAGACAGAGAATGCCACAGAAATGTATTTGGTAAAAATGCTCTTTAAAAGAAATAGGACCAAGAGGAACAGTTGCTCTTTCTTACTGTCTCCCACACTTTCCCATACCCATAAATAGCTACAGAATATACTTACACTTTCATTTGTATTGAGGGTAAAATTGATGTCTGATACACGATCAAAAGAAACACTGTGAACAAAGTACAAATTTATGCACTAAAAACAAAAGAGAAATGGCATGCTAGGTCACAGATATCCTAAATATTTCCGTTTATATCATTTTTTATCAGAAAGACATGAAACTGAAATTTCCTTTTCTAATATGAACTATTATAGGGAAACATCTTGACTATTCCTCTTATAATGCTTGGCCCTCAGTTAACTTATACTAATACGTAATACTGTTTCTTTCTCTGCCAAGTATGTCTTAGGGCCATTTCAAATGTTACTAAAATAGAGAGTGCACACCTGCAGACTTCATACATTCAAAGTGCAAGAGCAACCATATTTAAAGCATCTGTATAAACTACAAGGAGCCATGACTGGATCCAAAACACATCAGAAAGGCCATGCCATCAATACATTTCAAAAGAGTTTTCCTCCTAGCTCCTGTAACACATGAAGCAGTCACTGTTAAAATCTTTAAAATCCAACAAGTGGTTTGTGCTGGGAATGTGACAAACTAAACCTCTTCAGCACAGCTAAGGGAAAGAGGAAATCTACTCATGTTAATGAAAGGCCTCAATGTTGGAAGAAGTATTCACTCAGTAATGACAAAGGATGGACAGTCCTTGATGTTTATATATCTATAAAATGTCCTTATGCTCCAATATGAAGAAGGAGGAGAAATAATTGAGGCGGCTGAAGATCTATTTTGACTAAAGAGGAAAATTGTATCCAAAAACTACAGTCTAAAGGATGGACATGCTTACACAGAGAGAACTGCGGGCAGCCTAAGAATTTCATTTTGCTGGGGAAAGTACTGATGCATTTTCAGATCCTTGCAGGAATGCCTGTTAACAGTAAGTCATTGCTGTCTCTCTATATGGGGTAAAGCTTTCTGATATAAGTAGGTAATTTTATGTGAACTGTATACAATAAAATTCAGACATTTTCCAACCAAATTAAAATAAATAACATAAAATACTACACAGCCCAAGAAATTAAATTCAAATGCACAGACAGAGAATAAACTGTCTCTCCTGTCCTTATACCACAGGATTCAACCTTCTGTCAATTCGGGTATTAGAAGTGGAAACTACATAATATTTTATGTTCTGATTTTAATTTAGACCTCTGAAAATGTCTAATCTTACTTCATGTACAATTGCACTGAGTCATTCTAGTCCTCTTTATGATATTTTAGCAACTGCTTGATACATTCTGGCTCTGAGTAATTTTTATGCACATTTGTTGCTTCTTATGGAGGACATTTGATCTGTCATTTAGCAAAAAAAGCTGTATTTGAGTAAGTTATAACTTGTGTAGATTAAAAAGTAAAACAGTATCTCTTACAGCAAGCAAGTTAAATAAAAATTAGCAAAGCATATATGAAAAATTTTAGGAAATCACGGCACAGAAAATCACAGCAAAGAAAACTACATAAATTTGAATAGAACACAAGCCATCTGTTACAGAATTGGAGTACAGTTGTCCCTTCATATTCACTGGGGTTTGGTTCCAGGACCCCCTTGTGGATACCAAAATCCGTGAATACTCAAGTCGATTATATGCGATGGCATAGCAAAATGGTGTCCCTTATATAAGATGGTTAAATCAACATTTGCTTTTTGGATTATTATTTTTTTAAGAATATTTTCAAGCCGTGTATACTTAAATCCGTGGATATGGAGGGACAACTGTACTTTGATCTGTCCCAGATATTTAACTAAGGTAACAGCTTTCCTTTACAGACACTCTGCGCAGAAGAAATCTTTATTCTTTGAATTCTTTTCTTTATTCTTTTATTCTTTGAATAAAAATATTGGAAAACAAAGTGGTACATATACTTGCAACACTGAACAGCCACTCACAGGGAAGAGCTCCAAGCAGAATACAGAAGTCAACTAATTTTGTAATCTGTTAAATTACTTATCATCTAAATTCTTAACTGTCCAAAACACCTGTGCTTATTAAACATAATGAAATGGTTGCACCAATTAAAACTATTAATGTTTTTAGACCTAAGTGTTTCTTTAAACCAACATTCCTAACCTAGTATCACTGCTGAATACCACTACCATCATCCATGGTCACTGATCATGCTGGCCAGGATACCAAGGAGCATGACGTATGGGTCAAAATTTAAAACTTGCATTTATCTAAAAATGGTCAGAAATGGTAAAGGTTAAGCTATGAATCCTTTTCTTACAACAACATACAGACACTAAAAGCATCACACAGATATTGTACTGTTTCTGTCATTTTCCCATTTAATATAAATTTGAACAAAACCCTCATGCATTCCAGGCCATGATTCTCACATCAGAATCATGAGACTAGAGAGAAATCTATACAGTGACATTTCTATTGTATTATTTTAGTGAGGGTCACTAGAAAAGTTTGCTTCACAAATGCTAGGGATGGAGGTGTTAAAACAGAAAACTTATTTAATTTCCAGGGTGCACAATGCATAAGTGGAAAGTGAATAAGGTTGACTACACACAGCTTATTACCACTAAAGAGACAGCCACTAACCACTGCCAACACAAACGAAGGGAAAACAAAAGGCAGACATTAAGGAAGGTGATACTCACTTGCCGATATCATCTTGATCAGCAAACTTCTCATCGTTGAAGCCAAACTGGTCAATAAAATTGGACGTCATTTGTTGCATCTGATAATCAGAAAAGGCCTGGCAACCCCAGGACCAATGACAGTGATATAATGATTCTAATAATAGTCTAAGTACTACTTGCCCATTTTGCTCCAGAAACATGTTTGCTAAATGACATATCTGAATGGGGGGAACTATCTATAATGCCTGCAATTTTTTAGATGTTTGCAACTAGGAGGGAAGGGCAAGAGAGCAAATGCCTGGTAACTGTCTGAGTAAGAATTAAGTTTGGCTTCTATACAATGTTTTTAAAATGACAGGCAACAGGGCAGTGCAAGTTTGAATAGATACTGTGACAAGCAGTGTGAAGAGTAAGAAACAAGGCACCTTCAACACTCACAGGGTTATAGAAGAATCTTTTTGACATAAGAAGACATACAGTAATTGTACCACTTGTTTTGGAGAAAATACTGTCAAAACAAAGCATCATGAAGGCTAAATCCACTAGTGTGTTTTTAAAAAAACCATGAGGTGGACTCATAAATTTCAGTGTTTGTGAATAACCATACAACCCACCAAAAACTATTGTGCTTATTATGTTTGCTAAAACATTTAAGATAGTATTTCATTCTTTGCTTAGTCCACCAAAGAAGCAGGAACACCGTCCCACTTCAGAGTCTATAATTCAGGGGTGGGCAACTGTGGAAGGGTAGGGAGCTGCATTAGCACACCTCCCCACAAGACCTTGGAGGCCCCCTGCCACATCCGCTGCCACAAAAAAACCTCCACCCCTTCCCACTTTGTTGCACTAAGATCCTCCTAGGGAACATTTTCACCATGTTTTGGGGCCTTCCTGGGCCATTTTAGGCCTTACCAAAAAAAAAAGGAAGTGAGCAGAAGTCATTTCCTGTTTACTTCCTGATTTTTTTTAAAAAAGGTCTCTCTTGGGTCTAACTTGCTCCAGAGTAGGCCCAAAATGTGATGGAAATGTTCCCATGGCCCCTAGAGGCCATTATGGGGCAAAAAAATGTTTTGAAAATTTTTGCAATGGGGGCTCCAAATGAGGTAAAAATGCTCTCCACACCTCCTAGAGTGCTTGCAAGACATTTGGGAGCAAATGATGATGATGATGATGATGCTTTGACCTCCTCCCTGGGGGTGACAAAAATAGCCTGGGGGGCAAACTTTGCCCGCAGTCCACATTTTGCCTACCCCTGCTTTAAGAAAAAGGTATTTAGTTTCACTTTCTAACTGTCATCAGTTAACTTCTCAAGCAAAAGCTAGACTCAGATTTGGCAAACCATTACTGCATAGTGAATGAGAACAAACAAAACAATCTATTGTTTCTTGTAGCACCTTAAAGACAAATTAGTTTTTTTAAGTTTTCAAGGGCAGCAGCCCATGTCATCAAAAGTATCACATCAGAATGTGAGCCTGCTTTCACAGAATGAATCGTGTGAAATGAATAGTGATGAAACATACTCTAATCAAGTGGGGAAAGGCTATATAGAATACATGCACATCACCAGGATGCAGAACTACTGCCATGCAGCTGTCTTTTGCCTGATGAAGAAGCCACTAGAGCTTTGAAAGCTTGCATCATGTGTTTTGTGCATTTTGGTTGGTCAATAAAGGTAGTACTCTTTTGCAGATTTTGGATGTTGTTTTGCTGCATGGCCAACATGGCTACCCCTAAATATGTTATGCATTTTAAGTCTTCCAACTATAACACAACCTGGAATTTGATATTAAAAGGTATGTATTTTCAAATCACTTGTGTCCCTCAGGAAAAAAAAAAAGAGTGACAACAGTTAAAAAAGAATTGAAAAGTTCTAATCAAAACAGTAATACATACCATAATTACATAGATCTGGGAAGTTGTGACCAGACCCTGCTCAAGTTGACCAACATGCTAAACCATTGAAGTTATAAAAACCTACAGGAACTATTGTACCATGATCATTTTTCAAGCAAAATATCAATGCATAAGACTGTGAACAGACCAGAGTTTAACTCACTTGCTGCAAAGATGAATCTTGTGAAAAACCAGTTTCTTTAAAATCAATTTCATCATCACTGGAAGAATGAATATGACAGGTAGTAACCTAGAGACAGAACAGGCAAGGTATCAGTGTAGGAAAACCTGCTTTATCTACAAAATATACCTGTGACATGAAGTCCGAAAACGTCTACCTTCCTTTCAGGAAAGCACCTAATACAATGATCTCCCCTGTAACAGACCCAAGCATGCATAAAATCAAAGGTTTAGTTCTTATAATAAAAATAAAAGGATGTCATTTTGTTATACAGTGCTGCAGTTACTAAATACACAGTAATACAAATAATGACGCTTCTCAGTACACTTTCATTTTTTATCCACTTCTAAAATTTTAACATAGTCTTATTTAACTGGTACACTAATCTAGTATACCAAACACAGCTCATACCTATCTTTAGAAAATTACAGTAGTCCTCTGAACTACATGACACTATAAACAAGTTTTGGGTGTAACAATCATTATATCCTAGCAAGAATAAATAAAGAATAAAGCAAGGTCTGAAACAAACAAGTTCTACAAAATTAGCAAGGGCTGCAATTTCATTAAATGACTGCTGCAAATACAATGTCCCAATTTTTGGCTGAATGTTACGAGATTAACAGTCTTGTAACATTCTCACATTTATTAATTGATTGCAATATGTCATGAAAAGCAAATGCAGACAAACCTGTGTAAGTCTCAGCTATGGTTAGAGGAAACAAGCAAACATCAACCCATAGTGTTTACAACAGATGTGGAAATTGTGCAACACTGTTGATGTTGCTGAACTGTACCTCTCAACATTTCTTACCACTGACTAGGTCTGCTGGGAGTTGCAGTCCAGCACTTGAGGGTCAGACAATTCCGACCTGTTCAGCGTACAGATGTAATGCTAAACTATAGTGCTAACCTGGAAAAAGCTTCCCATCTCCACTACACATCTGTACTGCATGAGTGTGGGAAATATGCCAACTTGAGCCTTGTACTTATACAACTAGGTAAAGTTTAGCTCTACTTGCAAACACTCTCTCTGGCTTTTCTTCGCAAATGAAGATTTAGGAAGGACTCATCCCACGCTTTCTGTATAAATTTCACTTGGACTTGCAAACTGGTTCAAGTGAAATTTATACAGAAATAGGTACAGAAAGAGGGTTGAGGAATTGGTACTTACTGTGAAGTTTCATTCTTGGATAGCCTAGAGAAACAATCCACACAATTGGATCTTTCCCACAGGCCAGGCCATTTAGCAGGAGTTCTAAGTCTAAAATTCTTTAAATGTTAAAAACAGTAATTCCTGCTCTCTACGTAGGGCAAGCCATCAATCAAAGCATGTACTGCCATGTCTCCTGATTCCAGTTGACTAGTAGCACCGGCTGATGTTGCTCTGCTTTCTGATATGGAACAACCATTCCCAACATGATGATTTGATGTTGCCATGGCCACCTTCTCCTGAGAACTCTGGGCATTCCTGACCTTTTCTGGGTAGGTTTCTCATTCTTTTTTGCTTTAACTGCATTTTTTGGCTTTTTTTTACCTTCTCTGGAGGCATATTTACTTGCTCTGCAACACTCCTTTTACTGGCTTTTTTGTTTCTGTTGCTTAATACGGCTCTGAGCAGTGCCTTCCAATTCATGCTCACTCATAGTTACAAAAATAGCCTTTAATATTTTCTCTGTCTCCTCAGAGGTCTGCTATCTGTGACCACCTGGGTTCCATTGTTATTTTTACTTATTCTGGCTGCAGTTTGCAGGGAGGCAGTCAGCGATGCGAAATTCTTACAACCAGTCTCCATACCTTGCTTCCTTTTTTTCCCTTTAACCGGAGACACTTCTGCTGAACCAATCGCTCCCTCTACTGTTCGCTTTCTTTTAAAAACATCCATCTGTCTAAACCTCTTTAAAAAAACTAAATTTCTAACTAACTATAAGTGGAAGGCAGGAAAAACCATGTATCTGGCGATGCAGGAAAATTTAAAACTGAGGTGAATGCGCAGAAATAATGATGATGATGATTTTTAACATTTAAAGATTTTTGGACTTAAAACTCCTGCTATGTGGGCTGGTGCAGGGGAGAAACCCAATTGTGTAGATTGTTCCTATGGGCCATCCAGATAATGTGTGTATACCCAAATGGGAACACCTGCCTCCAAATAATCATGATCTGTGCATATATATTAAAACACAATCAACTAGGTAGACTTCTTCATTTAATGAAACTCTGGACTGTCAAACTCCCACGAAGGGACTTGCTCTCATAGCAGAGCTTTCTATAAACAGCACAAAGCAAGTCCTCTCTAAAATCTCCTTAGAAAATGCCACATTGGTACTTAGCATGAAGGTAATTCTGGGGTTGTTAGAGGAGGAATCCAAATTCTTGACATGTGGGATATCCTTTCACCACCCAGAGGAGAGGCAGGATTTTAAATAAGTCTTGGGATGACCGGAGGGACCACTGACTCTACCCCCTCCAGCCAGCCGTGAGGCCAGTTTATGACTAGCAAAGACCAGATGGGGCGGGTTGGATTCCTTCTTTATACCAAGCTCAGAATGCACCTTCACGGTAAGTACCAACGTGGCCTTCTCTGGGTTGGTGAGAGGAGGAATCCAAATTCTTGACATGTGGGACATGCCCAAACCGCCTGTACTGGTGGGGGGGGGGGTTGACTGCCTGTTGTCTAGTCCTTGACCACCTTCTGAAGGACCCTGTGGCCAAGTGCAGCATCCGCCGCTCTGAACTTGTCTATCTTGTAGTGGCGGATAAAGGAGGATGGCATGCTTTTGACAGTGGCTATGCAGATTTCAAGGATCGAGGCATTTGATGAAAAAACTGCTGATGTAGCCACTGCTCTGGTGGAATGTGCCAGGACTCTGGAGGGCCAGGGCATTTTCGTCATGTCGTACACCGTCAGGATGCAAGACCTGATCCAACTGGCGATGGTCTGCCTGGACACTTTGGATCACAATGTGGTTGCATTGAAGGAGATGAAAAAAGAGTCGCAGTGCCTGAAGGACTCGGTCCTCTTTATGTATATTTTTAATGCCATAACTTCTCCCTAAGATGGGACAGGTTAAGGCAGAAAGAAGGTAGAATTAACTCCTGTGAAAGGTGGAATGACACTACCTTTGGCAGGAAAGACAGCTCGGTACGCAAGGTAACATAGTTGTTAAATGAGCAAAGGTGCTCCCTCACATACATAGCAGCCAGCTTGGAAACCCGCCTAGTGGAAGTTATGGCCACCAGAAAGGCTACTTTCAACAAGAATATCCTGAGGGAAACCTTTCGGACAGGTTCGAAGGGTGGTTTGGACAGTTGCCTGAGGACAAAGGGGAGATTCCACGTGGGGAAGTGGTGTTTCACTGAGGGCGAGATGATATTGGTCAGTTTCAAGAATCTCCTAACGTGTGGGTGTGAAGTGAGCAATTGTCCTTTTGGTACGGGAAGGACGAGGATAAGGTTTTCACCTGCCTTTTGAGCATATTAGGCCTTAGACTATGCTCCAGACCTTTCTGCAAAAAAGCCAGGGTGTACTTAAATGAGACCTGTGATTGGACCACTTCATTTGCCGTGCACCACTTGGAAAAAGCTTTCCACATGGCTTCATAGATTCTTGTGGTGGACTGCCTGTGGGAAGCAAGCATCATACTGATTACCGCCTCCTCGTAGCCGCAGCCTCCAAGGGCTCTCTGTTCAACTGCCAGGCGGCTAGCTATAGCCAGTTAACATCAGATTGAGACAGGGGTCCCTGGGTTAGGAGGCCACTCCTCTGTGGGAGGATCCACGGTCTTCCAGCACCATCCATGAGATCCAAAAACTAGGGCCTTCTTGGCCAGTATGGTGCGATTAGCACCACCTGTGCCTTCTCTTCTCTCACCTTTCTGACTGCCTTGGTGATCAGCGGGAGAGGAAGAAACAAGTAGAGCACTCCCTTCGGTCAGGGGGACTGGAGTGCATCCGTCCCCTCTGCCCACAGGTTTGGAAACCTCGTGAAGAATCTCCGGAGTTTTCAGTTGGTCAGGGAAGCGAACATGTCCACTTCCATCTGCCCGAATCTGGTCTGTAATAGAAGGAATACCTGAGGTTGGGGGAACCATTCCCCTGGAAGAACTTTGTGTCTGCTCACTTAGTCCGCTTGAAGGTTGATTGCACCCTGGATGTACTGGGCTGTTATAGAGGCCACAGTCCTCTCTGCCCAGAGAAAGAGGAGGGTCGCCTCCCTGTGCAGGGAGAAGGATCTCTTTCCTCCCTGTTTGAATATGTAAGATCTGGCTGTGGTGTTGTCGGTGAGGACTAAGACATGCTTTCTTTTCACCCTTTCCTCAAAGCAAACTAGCGCCAGGAGCACTGCATGTAGCTCTAGCCAGTTTATGATGTGTTCCTTCTCCAGTAGGTCCCACACACCTTGTGTCATGTGACCCTGACAGTGGGACCCCCAACTAAGCAGACTGGCACCCGAGATCACTGTGATCTGATGTTTCTGGGTCCATGGTGACCCCTTTGCCAAGTTGTTCTCCTTGGTCCACCAAATTAGAGATGTTCCGACCTCGGAGAGGAGGCACAGAAGGCTGCACTTGCGGACCAATATCTCCTGTTGATACTGCTGGAGAAATAGCTGTAGCGGGTGGGCGTGGAACCTGGCCCATGGAACTATTAGGACAGATGAGATCATTAGGCCCAAGAAACAAAAGAGATGCATGAGTGGCACCCAAGATCGGGAAAAGACGCTGAGTGACTCCCTCCTGATTGTGACTTGCCTGTCTTCTGCAAGGAAGACCATCTCTCTTTGTGTGTCGATTATCGTACCCAGGCGGATGATGGGCTGGGTAGGATGCAGGGTGCTCTTCTGAAGTTCACCAGGAAGCCATGTTCCTGCAGACATTGAATGGTGCTCTATAGGTCTCTCTGGGCCCTCTGACTGGACGGGGCCCAGAGGAGGATGTTGTCTAGGAGAGAGGTGAATGCCTTGCAGACAGGGATGTGCAACTAGGGCAACCAGCACCTTTGTGAATAAGTTAGGAGCTGAGGGCAGTCCGAAGGGGAGGGCCTAGAATTAGAAATGCTTGTCCCCAAGGGCTAAGCGTAGGAATCTTCTGCTGCCCGCCAACACCAGCACGTGAAGATAGGCTTCTGCCAAATCCAGAGACAACAGGAAATCACCTTTCTGCCTCCCTTATGGAGGACAGTGTTCCTTGAGGAAATGTAGGGAAGAAAGGGCCTTCCTGTTGGCCTGCCTGGACCCAGGCTGCCTTTGGGGAGTGGTCCTTGCCTCCAGAAGACGCACAACCGGCAATAGGAGGGCATTAACATCCCCATCTGCTTGCGTTGGAGATTGGGGAAGGCACTGCCCCCAAACAGCCTTCTGGCTAGCAGGGAGGGGCCTGATCTCCTCCTGGGGGAGAAACTCGTCCACATCTGGGTCCCAGAAGCGGACTCGCCTGGCCATGGTTCCCTCCATCGGGGCTTTGGTCCTAATGAGGCTTGCTAAGGCCCGAGAGTATGCCACCATTGCCGTGTGGACAGCATGCTCCTCTGTGGCCCTGAATTGACCTTGGAGAGACCCAAGATGACAGCCGTGGTCTCCAACCATGTGAACCCCAGCCATGTGGTCGTCTCCCTCTTACCCCTCCCCACTCCAGTCAGCGAAATGGCGGAGCGCCAGCATGGCCCAGGGTGAGACACCTCCACACATGGAGGTTCTCCCTTGAGGAGGACGGGCCTTCCTGCAAGGATTGGGGCTCTTTTAAACCCAAGAAGCCTCCCCCACGCCCCCACCCCCTTGCAACTCAAGTGCATCTATTTCCCTTTGAAGACCAACGTGGCCCCGTTCTGTGACTCCGTGTCTGCGGGTGGGGGCGATCACCAGCCCAATCAAGCTGTGTGTCTTGCTCCTGTCTCGCCTACAGAGAATTGCACCTGCTGAGGATCTCCAGTGGCAGGGATGTCTGGTTGCTCCCAGCACCTGCTGAAATCATTCCAGCAGCAGGGAGACCTTCTTAGATCACGAGGGAAAGCCTCAGCCCGCGTGATCCCGCACTGCTTTCTCTCCATGTGTCCGCTTGCCCTTCTTCTAAGGGTCTGTTGGAGCCATGACTCAGAGCACAGGAGGGCGGGGAAGAGGTAGCAGAGAGGGTGAAGAGTAGCAAGAAGGTAAGAACATTTTTTTTTAAAAGCAAAAGGCATAGGGAGTCAGAAGGGGAAGGTTGGGAAGAGAAGATAACAAGGAGAGAAAAAATAAGGCCGTGAGGCAGAATAATAAGAGGAGAATTGAAGAGGAACTCTGCTCTAGGTGAGGCAGGAATTTGAACTGGCCTCGCAGATGGCTGGAGGGCGTGGAATCAACGGTCCCTCTGGTCATCGTGAGACTTGTTTAAATTCCTATCTCTCCTCTGGGTATCCCACATGCCCTCATGTCAAGAATTTGGATTCCTCCTATAACAAACCCAGAAAATTAAGATCAGCAGGCAATTCCAAAAGAAAGCCAAAATGACAACTGCCACCTTTTTTAGAAGTAAGTATACTAGGAGGGTGTCATGGCCTACAACCATGACACATAGGAAAAGACATATTCCATTACTCAAGCAATAGTTCCACTTCAGCAGAAAAACCAGTAGTTGTGTAGCTTAATAGTTGCAGCTCAAATTGAGAGGTGGCACTGCTATAGGAAAATGAACAAGGTCCACAGTTAAAATGGCTAGCAGACAAGAGTATAAAACCCAAACAGTGCCCTGAGGACATCAAACAGTACCAAAACTATGAAAACAAAACAGAACCAGAAGATCTCAAAATTTTTGGTTTTGAAAACCGGTGTTTTTTTTAATGTTAAACACTGCAGGAGAGAAGGAGTTGATACATATTTGAAAGATAATTTGCTGTTCCTGGAGGCTTCCAGAAGAGGCAGTTCACTCTTATTTGCTCCAAAAAGGCCTACCGTATATTCCGGCGTATAAGACGACTTTTGAGTACTCAAAAGTGCCCTCCAAAATTGACAGTCGTCTTATACGCCAGATATACTTTGCTTCGCAAACTGAGCGAAGAGGCAGGAGATGGGGCAGGGGGGTGAAGCAAAGTGTTTTAAAGTTCATTCGCCCCCCCCTCCTCTGCCTTCTCCCCCTTTGGGGAGCAACGGAGACAGAGGAGGGGGGCGAACGTTGCGGTTTGCCGCGGCCACCGCGTGATCACCTCTGCAGCTGCCGAGGCAAACCGCTAGATTCCCACTTTTCCCCCACCTTCCTTGAAGGTGGAGGAAAAGGGCGAAAATGCCCCGGTTTTGCTCCGCAACCCCGATCCCTCGTTCTGGGCTCCCTTCCGAAGGAAGCCCAGGAGGAGGATGGGGGCCGTGGAGCCAAACCCCGGCATTCGCCCTCCTCCTCCTCCCTGTCACTAGCCCACCCTCCGCCCATCCACCCCCCTTCCCCAAAGGCGCGGAATCGTGCCTTTGGGGAGGGGGGAGCTGGGAAGCCCTCTCCTCCCTGCCACCAGCCCACCCTCCGCCCATCCACCCCCCTTCCCCAAAGCCTTGCTTTGGAGAGGGGGGGGTGGCTGGGAAGTCCCCTCCTCCCAGCCACCCTCCGCCCAGCCACCCCCTTCCCCAAAGCCTCGCTTTGGAGGGGGTGGTGGCTGGGAAGCCCCAACCTCCCAGCCACCCTCCGCCCTGCCACCCCCCCTCCCCAAAGCCTCGCTTTGGAGAGGGCGGGGGTGGCTGGGAAGCCCCTTCCTCCCAGCCACCCTCCGCCCAGCCACTCCCCTTCCCCAAAGCCTCACTTTGGAGAGGGGGGGTGGCTGGGAAGCCCCAACCACCCAGCCACCCTCCGCCCAGCCACCCCCCTTCCCCAAAGCCTCGCTTTGGAGAGGGCGGGGGTGGCTGGGAAGCCCCCTCCTCCCAGCCACCCACCGCCCAGCCACCCCCCTTCCTCAAAGCCTCGCTTTCCCCAAAGCCTCGCTTTGAAGTGGGGGGTGGCTGCAAAGCCCCCTCCCCCCAGCCACCCATCCACCCTCCACCCAGCCACCCCCTTCCCCAAAGCCACGCTTTGGAGAGGGGGGTGGCTGTGAAGCCCCCTCCCTCCACCCCCCCAGCCAGCTGGCCATCCCGTATTCCCCAACCCACCAGGAGACTAGGCAGCCTCCTGTGGGTTGGGGAATCGTGGGAGGAGGGAGCCCAGAAGGAGGGATCGGGGCTGTGGAGGTAAATCCCTAGATTCGCTCCCTCTCCCTTGACAGTGGGAGAGGGGGCGAATCCCGGGGTTTGGCTCCATGGCCCCGCGTCCTCCCTATGGAGCTAAACGGGGCATGTTCGCCCCTTCTGCCCACCTTCCTTGAAGGTGGGAAGAGGGGGCGAATCTAGGGGTTTGCCGCGGCTGCCCCCGCTTCCCCTGCATTGGTCCCCTTCAGAAGAGCCAAGACAGAGGGAAGGGGACTGCTGAGGCCAACTGGGCATTTTCGCCCCTTTCCTCCACCTTCAAGTCCAGTTTGACTGGAAGGTTGAAGAGAAGGGCGAATGTTCCCCTGCCAGCTGATCCTGTTCGCTTTCCCAACTCACGAGGAGATCCTCATGAGTTGGGAAACAAAGAGGATCAGCTGGCAAGGCTCCCCCAGCCAGCCAAATTGGGGAGGGTGGTCTTATCTGGCGAATATATGCCTAAGCCTAGATTTTTGGCTGGAAATTGGGGAGGGTGGTCTTATACGCCCAGTCGTCTTATACACCGGAATATACGGTATTTGCTCTAGAAAGCCTGGAGGTGAAAGACAAAAAAAAAAAAAAGCCTTCGGAGGGCACACCCAGCTCCAGACCACACTGTGCACATCTCTGGACCTACACAATATTGTAAAAATTTGAGGTAAAATCAGTAAAAGAAAAATAATTTGTAATTTGTTCTGGTTGTCACTTCATATGCTTTTACTTTCGTTGTTAACTGAGGAATTTGCATTCGTTTTTTAAAACAACAACAACAGTATCTAATTAATGTTCACATTACAAAACCTACTAGATCCACTGTGTTTCTTTTGTTTGTTTCGCCTAAGGAGTTTGTGCAGAAAGTCTCCCATCGCTCCCTAACTTCATCTGGAAGCTCTAGAAAGTCAAAAAGAAAAAGGTTTAAGTACTAGAACTGCTGAAAATTATGATTTAATGCATGTTATTCTCACGATGGAATGGAGGATCAATCCACGACAATTGGGTTAATCCCCATGTGCCAAACTGAACAGGCTATGGAAGCTATGCATCTCAAAAATTGCTGCTTTGTTCCTCTTTCTGTGCAGAAGGAATACAAGTGAGGCTTCAGGTAAATTCTAGCTGTGCCTACGTTCCCAAAAGGTCTGCATGGACTGGGATTGAAATGATACAAGAGACTCCTCTTTGAAGATTAGGATGCAATGCCTTCAAGAAATTACTAACTCAGAGACTGAGACTGGCATGGCAATCTCCTGGCCAGTCAAAGGCTGCCAAATATTAGAAGAAAATGGCTGTGTAGATGGCAGCTGACCTTTTTTATTTCATCATCATGTAATCTGTAAATAACAGCAGGGATGAGGGCAGTTTACGTCCTCACCAGGCAGCAATCAAGGACAGATAGCAAGGCTTCTGACACTGCCAAAATGAGTGTAAAACTAGGGCCACGACAAACCAAGTTCAAGTTCTAACTGAGATGTATAGTTCATTAAGAGATACAGGGTCAGTTACACCCTCTTAGCCTAATCTACCTCACAGTGTCACAAGTGAGAATAAAATGAGGGGTGGGGTGGGATGTGTACATGACCTTGAGTTCCTTAGAACTCCATTGGTACTCACAGTGGAGGTTCTTTTTCAGCAGCCGTGGGGAGGGAATCCTTCTGTGGGTATTGGCTCCGCCTCCAACCATTCACAGGCAGGACAACCTGAAATTTGAATAACAAAGAACCAAACCCCCAGAGGTGGAGCCAACCCCCAACCTTCCCAGGGATAGTTCCACAGCTCCAGTACGAAAGGGATGTAAAGGAAGTAAATACAACTGTAAATACAAATACTTGTAGCTTAAGAAACTACACTCAATTTATCTATCTATATACATCTATATGATCCTTTTTTGGGGGGTGGGTAAGGATTCCCTCCCCACGGCTGCTGAAAAGGAACCTCCACGGTGACTACCAATGTTCCTTTTTCTAGCAGCGTGGGGAGGGACCCCTTCTGTGGGACGTACCAAAGCAGTCCATGTAGGGAGGGACAGATACACAAAACATTTGTTATTTATGAATCACCTGTTGGAGTACCCACCTACCAAAGGTTGTATCTGCCGAAGCATAAGCATCAATGCGGTAATGCCTGGTAAAGGTCGACGAGGAAGCCCAAGTCGCAGCCCTACAAATATCCACAATGGACAAGGAACCCAAAGCTGCTGAGGTAGAAGTGCTGCGAGTTGAATGGGCCTGAATGCCAGCCGGCACAGGCTGACCACTAGAAACATACGCCTGCTCTATGCAACATCTCAGCCATCTAACAATCGTAGTAGCTGAGACCTTCTTCCCTTTTGTGAAACTGGTATATGCTACAAACAAGGCATCAGACTTGCGAAAACACTGTGTCCTTTTTATGTACATCTTCAATGCCCTCCTATCATCCAGCATGTGCCACAGCTTTTCTAATTCCGCTACCGGCCTACGGCAAAAAGAGGGCAAAACTAACTCCTGGGCCCTATGAAAGACTAAGTTTACCTTAGGCAGAAAAGAAGGATCCAATCTCAATGTAACTAAGTCCTTCTGAAAAACGCACAGCTCCTCACGCACCGACAAGGCACTCAATTCGGAGACACGTCTGGCATATGTGATAGCAACTAAAAAGGCCACCTTCCATGTCAGATAACTCAATTCAATGGACTTAAAGAGGTTCAAAAGGCGCCTGCATGAGGGCCTTTAGAACTCCATTCAACTTCCAGGAGGGAAACCTGTGAACTATATGCCAATGACTTTCCTTGTGATCCCTTGAGAATGGACCCCAAGGGAGCTACGTGTTGCCTCAAGGTACTGGGTGCCAAGCCTTTTTTCAGCCCCGCTTGCAAAAAGGCGAAGACTGAACTAACTCAGGCCTGTAGGGGGTAGACACCCCTTCCTTTACACCACCTACAGAATGTTCTCCATGTGACTTCTTATAACCTAAAGGTAGACGGTCATCTAGCCGCTAGCATAGTATCAACCACTTCATGGTCATAACCCTTTTTTAACAATCTTTCCTGATCAACCTCCAAGCGTGTAGTCATAACCAACCTGGATCCGGATGAAGAAAACCGTTTTGTGCCAGAAGGTCCCCTACAGAGGTAGGGGCCATGGGTCCTGTACTTGCAGATGCACTAAGTTCGGGAACCAGGGCCTCCTCGGCCAACGAGGCACAATGAGAATTACCTCTGCCCTCTCCTGTTTGATCTTCCGTAACACACGGCCTAACAACGCCATTGGTGGGAAGGCATAACACAACTTCTGAGGCCATGTTATCATTAGAGCATCACAAGCTAACACACCCGGCGTCCAAAACCTGGACACAAATCGCGGTAGCTTGTTGTTCTCTTTTGAGGCAAAGAGATCCATCCACGGTTCACCGAACCAGAGCACCAACATCTGAAAACTAGATTGTTGAGACTCCATTCGCTGTGGAGCAGAGTATGTCTGCTCAACCAGTCGCCCTGGGAATTCAGTTTCCCCTGCAGATATTCCCCTTTGATGGAGAGCAAGTTTTCCTCCGCCCACTGGAATGATTCTGTCTCTTGTATGAGGACACTTGACCTGGTCCCACCCTGTTTATTTATGTGAGATCTGGTTGAGATGTTGTCTGTCTGTAACAGTACGTGGTTTCCCTTCACCAATGGGAAGAACTCGATCAGGGCTAGTCTTGCCGCCCTCAGTTCCAGAATATTGATGCTGTACCCCTGTTGCAGATCCGACTACAATCTCTGTGCTGTCTGATCCTCGCAGTGGGACCACCATCCTGTCAGAGAAACATCTGTGGTCACCATGATCCATCTGGGTTCCAATATTGGACACCCTGCTGTCATCTGGTCTGAAAGCCACCATCTCAGCGAATCCTTCACTTCCGGTGGTACTTTGAGGAACCTGCACGTTTTCTGGGCTATCAAATCCTGAAAAGGAAGGAGAAACCACTGGAGCCTCCTGAGATGAAATTTGGCCCACGGAACTGAGTTTATGCATGCTATCATCAGGCCCAGTAGTCGTGCCAGTGACATCAACGGGCTCTTTGTCTGTTCCAACACCAGTCGTATCAGCGCCTGGGTCATTTCTCTTCTGTCCTCTGGCAGAAAAACCCGGTGAAGCCTGGTGTTCAATACATTCCCTAAATGCTGAAGTCTCTGCACGGGTTCCAAATGACTCTTTTCCCTGTTTACCAGGAACCTGTGTGATTCCAAACATTGAATAGTCCTGTCCACATCCTGCGTCGCCCTGACCTGAGAAGGGGCCCTTATCAAGAGGTCGTCCAGATAAGGAAAAATATGTATCCCCTGTGTTCTCAGGTGTGATACCAAAGCCACTAGTACCTTGGTAAACACCCTGGGGGCTGAAGACAGCCCGAACGGTAGAGCTCTGTATTGGAAGTGACCCTCCTTGTATGCAAACCGTAGAAAAAGTCTGTGTGCCAGATGAATCACTATGTGGAGATACATATCCTGCAAATCCAAAGAGGCTAGAAAGTCTCCCTCCTGTATTCCCTCCAGGATTGTTTGTAGCGTCTCCATTCAAAACTTGTGTTTCGCCACCCAGTGGTTGACCCCCCGCAAGTTGAATGGCTCTCCATTCCTTGTTCTTCTTTGGAACCAGAAAAAGAAGAGAATAAGTTCCTAAGAACCTTTCCTCCTCTGGAACTGGTTCTATCGCCTGAATCTGCAGCAGACATGATATGGCTGTCTCCATCAGTAATTGTTTCTCCTTGCAATTGGTCGTGCATGACTGCACAAAAGTAGGGGTGGTTGCGATATGAAGTCTATGGTGTAACCCAGGCTGACCATTCTGTTGACCCAGGCATCTGAGGAAGTACTCTCCCAGATCCCCGCAAACCTGGCCAGCCTGCCCCCACCGGCACATATGGATAATCACAAAGGCTGTCCTGCCTTTCCTCCTTGCTTAGGGGCTGGGGTGGATGATGGCTTAGTAAATTGATTTGTCCTGGCTCTGTGGAAGTGTCTTGACGCACCCAATTCTTCCTGTTTTGCCTGAAATCCTTCTGGTTATTGTGCCTAAATCCTTAAAAACTGGAACGAAAAGGCATGCGGTCTTCTTTCTTTGGCAATGAAGGAAGCGCCTTCCTTTTGTCCTTTGTCTCCACCAAGACCTCCTCTAAGGAGTCTCCAAACAACTTTCCACCCTTAGAGGCACACCCAGACAAATTCACCTTAGCCTTATTATCCGCATGTCAGTTCCTCAACCAAACATGCCACCTTGCTGCCACATTGGCTCCCACTGCCCTGGAGGAAAAACGCAGGGCATCCAAACTGGCATCTGCCACATAGGCAGATGCCTTAGCAATCTTGTTCATCCCTTGATGAAACTTTATCTCATCCTCAGGTACAATAGTTAACATATCCTTTGCCCATCTAATTGTAGCTCGGGAGAAAATAGACGCCAACGCTGCCACTCGAATGGCCAAGGCGGCCGCCTCATGATACCTGCGCAAAAACAATTCAACCCTTTTGTCATCTGGGGCCTTAAGGTGCTCATCGCCATCTCTAGGAAAAAGAGAGCCAGAGACCAGCCCTGCCACCGGAGGATCAATGGCCGGCTGCTTTAAAAGGTCCGTCATCTCATTAGAGAAAGAGTATAAATGCTTGACGTAAGAAGGCTGAACCCTTAACGCCCCTGGCTGGTCCCATTCCCCCACTATGGCCTTTTTAATAACACCCGGGAATGGAAGCACATTGCTGGACCCTTTTTCACAGTCCCTGAGATCTGGGACCACTTCGTTAGCCTCCCCAGTGACTGGCTCCATTGGTGCAAGTTCCAGAGCTCTCAGGACCTTCTTTAGCAAGATAGCGAAAGCAGAGGTCTCAAACAGGCGCGGGGATGCTTGCTCCTCTACATTCTCTTCCCCTTCTGAGGAGAGCTTGCCCTCTTCCTTTGGAAGAACTTCGACCTCCTCATCCCCAGGATCCCCCTCAGTCGGGATCCCTGGTGTGCTTTTCTTTTTGGGGTCTTTTGTGAGGCAGGGAGCGCCCTCCCCCCTCCCTAGGTTCCCCGGCCACGCCGCGGCTCATCTGCGACTGTTCCCACCCAACTGGGACCTCGCCTGCTCCGCGCTTTGCCGCCCTGCCCTTGGAGCCTGCCATCATGCTGGGGGGAGAAGGGGAGGGGGAGTCCCTCCCTGAGCATCGGATCTCCTCCCCCAACAACCCCACACTTACCTCCAAGGTTTGCCACATGATCAAAGCGAGGAGGGAGAGCCTTACCTTCTAGGAACAGTGAGGGCAGCTCTTGAGGGCTGATGCTGGTTCCTTCTCCTGCTCCACCAGGCACTGGAGTCTCCTCAGAGGCTCCGTGCAGCCTGGAGCGTTGCGCGGGTGCATGGTCCAACTCCATGCCGGAGGCCCCATCACGCTGCTGCAGCTGCTGCTGGGTCGCCGCCAGGCTCAACGTGCGCCCCAGAAAGGGGTCACGGAGCTCATTGCTCTTGCGGTGGGAAGAGACCCCCGCAGTATCCAAATAGGAAACATCCTCCTCCTCGGAGGAAAGATCTTCCCCCTGCACATGTTTGGGTGCGGGGGCAGCCATCTTGATCCCTTTGTTTTCCACGATAGAGACTGGAGCAAGAGGAAAACCCTGCCTGCTTCAAGAGAGGCAGAACAGAACTGGGAAAGTTGGGGGTTGGCTCCACTTCCAGGGGGGTTGGTTCTTTGTTGTTCAAATTTCAGATTGGCCTGCCTGTGATTGGTTGGAGGCGGAGCCAATACCCACAGAAGGAGTCCCTCTCCCACGCTGCTAGAAAAAGGAATAGAACAAGCATGTAATAAAAACAACCACATACAGTACAGCTCTTTTAAAGGATTTTTGTACTTAAGCTTATGTGTCATTCTCATAATGGTTTAATGTTAATGATTCATAAGTACTTGTCCAAATGTTTTTGACAGGTCCAGTGTCTAATCCTGCAATAAACTGTGGCTTCTGGTTATTAGCTTAAACAGTTATCAGTTTGTATGCACACACACCCTCTGTTCTTGTCACTAAAATACAACAGGAGATAGAAGTGCTCATTCCTGGTTTACAGCAAGCTGCAATTTGGCTTCAAAACAGGATCCCAAAATACAGTATTATCCTGGTCTGCTGAGAATCAGGAAAAGTAACTGCATGTGCACTGTGCTCCCCTTGCCATGGAGGACAGGGAAGCGGACACAGAGTGAGTCTAAGGCCCCGTCTACATGAGGGGCAAAAAATCCGTACAGGGGGTAAAAAATCCAAAAAGGCAGGCGTTTGAATGTGAACGCTCTGCCTACATGATTTTTTTACCCCCACTAAAGTTTGCATGACCTGGGAGGGAGGAGGAGAAAAGCGGCACCGGTGGGGCTGGGGAGGGACCAAGGGTCCGGAGGAGGATAGAGGTGGCACCGGTGGGGCTGGGAAGGGAGCCAGGATCTGGAGGAGGACGGACGAGGATAGAGACAGCACCGGTGAGGCTGGCAAGGGAGCCAGGGTCCGGAGGAGTATGGAGGGAGGAGGAAGGAGAGCATCAGCACCGGTAGGGCTGGGAAGGGAGCCAGGGTCCAGAGGAGAAGGATGGAGGAGAATAGACGTGGCATCGGTGGGGCTGCGAAGGGAGCCAGGATCTGGAGAAGGACGGAGGGAAGAAGAGGAGAGCTGCAGCACCGGTGGGGCTGGGAAGGGAATGAGGGTCTGGAGCAGGAGGGTGGAAGAGGGCAGCAGCAGCAGTGTGGCTGCAAAGGGGGCCAAACGGAGGAAAGAAGTGGGAGAAGACAGCAGCAGCGGCATGGACCTGTATACCTTTAAAAAATGGCAGCCATCACTGTTTCCTCTCTTTCCAAGCCCTGCCCCCTCTATCCTACCAGCCAATCAGATTCTCCTGTTGGTATCTATGCGAACAGGATTGTACAGACAACCAATCATTCAAACAGCTGTCTGGAGTAAAGCCTAGCATCCGGATGAAGAGCCGGACCCCTGGACACAGATTAAAAGGTGAGTTTTACAGCCCCCCCTCTGAATAACACGTATTTATTCGAACGGCGGTCTGTACAGATCACCAATTTTTCAAATAAATACGTGTTATTTTTCATCATGTAGACAGGGCCTAAGACAACTGTTAAAGCAAACTGTACTCTGATGTTATGTCTGTGAGCCCTAGAATTGCATCTATATCTAAAATAACAAATGAATAATAATTGAAACAGTGCTAGAATTCTTTGTGATAACCTTTTTACATCAACCTGATCATTGCTGGAAAGCCACATCATTTTGAAAATTTTGTCCTAAAGCCAACTTCCAGTCCCAACTAGAACAGACTCGCTGAATCAATTACTGTGTGGTAAATTGGTATTTGAATAAATTCTACTGATTCAACTGTTCTACCCTACTTGGGACTAGCAACTGGATTTAGGTCACTGCTGCCTGTAGGCTCAGATTCATCTAGAAATGTCTGTAGGTCAAACAGATTTCTAGACATGCACTACTGAGTGTCAATTCTAGTAGTATCGTAAGTCACTCTGTTGCTGTTCATTTGCTGAGCACATTCTGCAAAGTCATTGAGCTGTATAACCAGAGTTTTTATATTATGCTTGTCTGCATAAAGGCTCTAACTGCAGGCCAATATTTAAATATTTATAGCTACCAGGCAGTACTTGTTAAGGAAATACATACATATATTTCTTAGTGGGAAGTTTTAAAAGTCTTCTTTTCCTAGCAATCTAAATCAGTTTAAAATGTCCTGACACAAATCAATCTGCCCTGAAGATCAAACATTCTTTTCTCCCCCCAAAAAGTGCATACAAAATGATTTCTTTGAAAAAAGTAAAAACAAAACAAAACAAGCAAGGACAGAGTTCAAAAATAACAAAGAGTAGTAAGTTTTCTAATGCTAACATCAAAGCTAACACACATTGGAAACTGTTTAATGCAGTGTAGATGTGTAAATAGCTATTGCTTAAAACAATTTGTAAGCCGCTCTGATAGCCTTGTGGCTGAAGAGCGGGGTATAAGTAACTAAATAAATAAATAAATAATAAATAATAAAAAATAAAGTAGACTATTAGGTGGAGGAATCCAATCTTTGCTTAGATATCAGAGCCTGGTGTACAGTTAAGAACTTACAAGAAGAATGTGAACCAATTTCAAAGCAAGGCTGGAACCAAGGACCAGCACATAAAGCTCAGAGGAGATCTCAAACTAAGGCTTGACACTGGAGCAGGGTGGAGATGTGCACATTCTCACTCTCCACTAGGGATAGGAAATAAAAAAAATTCAGTGCATTTTCAAATGTGAACTTAACTAATTTGCAATTCCCAAATAGATATGCAAATAGAAATGCAATTATTAACTGATAGCCCACAAATGAGTATAAAAATTCTAATAGATACTTCTTAAAAAACAAATCGATATTAAAACAGGTCAAAATAAACTGAAAAAAATTAAACATTCAAAGTGAAATTGAGTCATATGTCCACTCCTTTCTCTACACATTTCAATCAGTAAGCAGATCAAATAACTGAACTATTTCTTTTTAAAACAGTACCTTTAATTAGTTGCTGTACTAGTGTACAGTTTGGCCCTTTATCAGTACTGTGCACAATACAATTAGCTATTCTTGTTAAGTGGCCCATGTAGCCGTATCTTCTTCCTCCTTCAGCCCTGCAAGAGTACAATATAGCTCATCAGGAAGCTGCTGGATCTTTTTTCAAGTTATGAAGTGTATTTTCTATAGATCAGCACAGTATGGAAGGACAGGTTACTTACCTGTAGCTGTAGAATTATTACTAAGAATTACTAGTTCAGTCAATAAAGCCTTAAGTGTGATTTAGTTAGTTAATCATCCATTTTTTAAAAACCCAAAACTAAATTCATTCTTAGTGAGGGGTTCAGTATTTCATACTCCACTCTCTGATCTGATTATGCAAAACTGCATGACCACAAAAGACAACAGTGAACGTTTGCTGGTATTTGCTGTAAGGCCAGCATTGACTTATGACAACCCTATGAATGAGAGACCTTCAAGAGCTTCAATTACCAACAATCCTCTTGAGTGGCTTCCTTGATTGAATCAATCCATTTGTAATGTGATCTTCCTATTTTCCTATTGCCTTCAATTTACTGAACATTATCTTCTTTTCTAATGAGTCATGCCATCTCATGATATGCTCAAAGTACAATCGCCTCAGTTTAGTCATCTTAGCTTCTAGTGAGAGTTCAGACTTGAGATGCTTTTAGACCCACTTATTTGTCGTTTACAATGTGCTTAGTATCCACAGAACTCTCCTCCAGTATCATGTTCCAAAGGACTTAATTTTCTTCTTATCAACTTGCTTCATTATCCAGCTTTCACAACTATACATGGAAACTGCAAATACTATGGCATGGAGGATTCTGATTTTGGTATTTCTCATCTGAGGATCTTATCTAGTTCCTTCATAGATTTCCTTCCAAGTCTTAGTCAGTAAACACTGCAGGAGCAGAAATAAGGAAAACAAACTTGTCTAATCTCCTCCCATTAAAAAACCTTGTGAACTAAGGCAGAAGGATTACACTGCCTCAGAGTTTAGATGGTCCTTGTGACCTCTTCGAACTCTATGATTCTAAGAAGTGTGCTGAATTTGGGGCTTTATGAAAATCTGTCCCTTTCAATTAACATTTTATTTCAGATTCATCATAAATTAAATTAAATTGCATCTCATTCATCAAATTCTTAAATGTTACATAGCATCTTGACAGTCCATGAGAGGAAAGGTTTTGACTACTCACTGTTTCTTCTCATTCATCTCCCATGCTTCAAGTATTCGTTCTATTATATGGCACTTAAGGAAAAGCTACCAAAACAAAAACAAAATCCTTCTTTAGCTTTTGAAAAAAAAAAAACTTAACACATTAAATACCTCACAACAAGCAGCAATTGATTCAAGGACAAAACAAAATTATCAGATTGGTGATTGGTGAACCGCACACCAATACAGTAGATTCCTGTACCCTTCAATACAATTGTACATACACAATGGTGCTGTCCATTGTCTAGGAATGTTTTACAGTCATGAACTTCTGTGTTCTGTCTAGAGAAATTAATTTTATAAATGTATGCCTGCGGGAGACTGCATTACTTCTTTACACAATGCTCTAAACAAGTAAACCCACTCACTGACTTCAACACATGGTACATTGCATCTGAATCTTCTTCTAACTATGAAGAAAGATCTGGCACCAAAAGTTTTTTACACTGCCACCATAGGTGGAAGAAGATTCCATTTTTGTCTCCACACTTCCAACATGCGTTCTGGGCTCCTTTGTACATCCTAGAAAGTTTACTAGGTGATAAATACCACCTAAAATACATTTTATACACATTTTTCCGTAAGCCTTGACTTAATGTTCTTCTTATTTGTTTTATCCACAAATGTTCCCAACTTTCTAAACCGATCGTATGGCCAATATTTTGTGCCCAGACTATCACATTAAGTTTAACTATTTCTTCTTCTGTGTCCCATTGAAAAAGTAGTTTGTAAAATCTTGAGATCATATTTTTGTTTCCTAGTTCAGTAATGTTTTCCCATTGTGATTTTCTAGTCATGACCCCAAATAAACTGTTATCCATTTTGAATCTTTCTTTCATCTGTGTGTACAGATACCAATGACAGTCCAAACCCTCATGCTTCATTTCTTCTTGAGATTTCATTATTTGTCTATCTTCTTCTATCCTGACAACATCTTTATATCTCAACCATTGTTGTGATGGAATACCTTCCCTGTTACACAGTGCTTCATGAGGTGATGTGCACATTGGGACTTGATGAAAAAATCTGGCTTTGACTCTCTTCCAGCATTTAATTAATGCTTTCCTTATACAGTAGTTGTAGAAGTCTTTATTTACTACGCCTTCATTATAAAAAAAATAGGCATGCCATCCATATTGATTCCCTTCTCCTTCAATTGCCAATAGCTTTTCATTCCTTAATGTGATCCATTCGTTTATCCATGTCAAACAGCACGCTTCATAATGTAACTTCAAATTTGGCATATTGAGTCCTCCTCTTTCCTTTGCGTCCTGGAGAGATTTCATCTTCACCCTCGACTTTTTCCCTGCCCATATAAATCTGGAAATATCAGACTGCCATTCTTTGAAGGTTTTCTGCTCTATAGCTATTGGGATTGTTTGGAAAAGAAAAATCATCCTGGGGAGGACGTTCATCTTGATTATACTAATTTTCCCTAATAATGAAGTTGTAATTTTTTGCCAGTTGTCAAGGCCTCTTTTAACAAGCAACCATGATTTTTTGTAATTCTTCTTAAAAAGTTCCAAATTATTATTTGTTATCTTAACTCCCAAATATTTTACCTCTTTTACTATCTTAAAGCCGGATTCTTCCATCAAAGCTTTCTCTTCATTTTTAGTAAGATGTTTGGTTAAAATCACCGTTTTATCTTTACTTATCTTCAACCCTGATAGATCCTCAAATTCCTTCAAGATGTTAATCAAATACAGTATTTCTTCCTGTGGTCCACTCAAGGAGACTACTAAGTCATCTGCACACATTTTTATTTTATGTCTGAATTTTTGTATTTTGATCCCCTTTATTTCCTCCTCTTCATTTATTCTTTTGCTCAACATGTCCATGATTACGATGAAGAGGAAGGGGGAAAGGGGACATCCTTGATGCATCCCTTTTGTATTTAAATCTTATCTGTTTTCCCCCCATTAATTAATAATTCTGCTGTTTGCTTTTGGTATATAGCCTTGATCCACTTGATGAAATTTTCCCCTGCATTTATTTGAGCTAAAGTTTCAATCATTATTGTCCAGTCCACATTGTCAAATGCTTTCTCTATATCTAAGAATACAGTTGTCCCTTTGCATTTGCGGCTTTGACACTCGCGGTTTTGATTATTCGCGGTTTTCACTCACCCACTGCCAGTCTCCTGGGTCTTCCCTTCTCTTCACAAAGGGAACGAAGAGCTAGGAAAGCGCAGGGGTGAGGCAAAACTTCTTAAAACCTTCTCCTCTGCTGAGTTTTAGCTGCCTTTTCAGGGAGGGCAAAAGCCAAGCAGACAGCCGGTTTGAGAGAGAAAGGAGAGCCAAGGAAGCCTAGGGAGTGAGGGAAAATCTCTCAAACCGCTCCTCTGCTGAGATTTACCTGCCTTTTCAGGGAGGATGAAAGCCAAACAGACAGCCAGTCTGAGAGAGAAAGGAGAGCCAAGGAAGCCTAGGGAGTGAGGGATTTTCAGGGAGGGCGAAAGCCAAACAGACAGCCAGTTTGAGAGAGAAATCTGTCTATTTAGCTTTCGCCCTCCCTGAAAAGACAGCCAAAGCTCAGCAGAGGAGCAGTTTGAGAGATTTTCCCTCACTCCCTAGGCTTCCCTGGCTCTCCTTTCTCTCTCAAACCAGCTGTCTGCTTGGCTTTCGCCCTCCCTGAAAAGGCAGCTAAAGCACAGCAGAGGAGCAGTTTTAAGAAGTTTTGCCTCACCCCCACGCTTTCCTGGCTCTTCCTTCCCTTTGAGAGAGAAAGGAGAGCCAGGGAAGCCTAGGGAGTGAGAGAAAATCTCTCAAACTGCTCCTCTGCTGAGCTTTGGCTGCCTTTTCAGGGAGGGCGAAAGCCCAGCA
The DNA here is from genome assembly GCA_030847615.1 of Gambelia wislizenii. Classification (NCBI taxonomy): domain Eukaryota; kingdom Metazoa; phylum Chordata; class Lepidosauria; order Squamata; family Crotaphytidae; genus Gambelia; species Gambelia wislizenii. The sequence continues at coordinate 347,587,530 of JAUMIR010000001.1, forward strand.
GACAGCCGGTTTGAGAGATTTTCCCTCACTCCCTGGATCTTCACAAAGGCAAGGAAAAGCCAGGAAAAGGGGGGGGTGAGGCAAAACCTCCTTAAACCAGGGAGGGCAAAAGCCCAGCAGATAGCCAATAGCCGGTTTGAGAGATTTTCCCTCACTGCCTGGGGTGATTGTTATTCGTGGTTTTTTCACATTCGCGGGGGTCTGGCGGCCGTAACCCCCGCGAATGTGAAGGGACAACTGTACTAACATCAATTTCTTCTCTTAATGCGTTCCATGATATTCAATCAAATTTAAGATATGCCTAATATTATCTTTCAGGAATCTATCTGGTAAAAATCCTCGTTGATCTTCACTTATCCAGTCCTTTAATACTTTTTTTAGTCTATCTGCCAATACGGACACAAAAATTTTATAATCCAATTTGAGCAGGGATATCGGACGAGTTTTTCGGATCGCAGCAATCTCTGTTCTCCTTATGGATCAAGGTTATATATGCTTCTTCCCATGATTGTGGGTATGAACCTTTACCTACAGCAACAAGAGTCTTTTTAAAGGGTGTTAATGAGTCTCCCATCATCTTATAAAATTTCGATGTGAACCCATCTGGTCCAGGGTCTTTTCCAGGTTTTAATTTTTTAATCTTTTCAGCAATCTCTGCCACCCATATCGGTTGGTTCAATAAGTCTTTCTGTTGGTCACTAAATTCCAAAAGTGGGCAGTCTTTGAGGAAGGCTTTTAGATTTCCTCTAGTTTTTTCCCCTTTTTGATACAGCAACTCATATTCTTTAAATATCTGTTTTTAGTTGGTCCGTGTAAATTTGATCTCCATGTTTCACTTTATTAATATGATTCCTTTCTCTTGTTTTCCTTAATTGGTATGCCAACCATTTTCCAGGTTTATGGCACCAAAAGTTATTCACCTCTTGAGTTCAAAGGCCTAAACGTTGCTTGCTCAAGCACATGAGCATGCAACATTTCAGAAGTAGAAGAAATTATAATGTGCAATAGTCTCCATAACCATCACATGTTCAAAAGCATGGTAGCAAGCCAGGTCAGCTACTGCTGAATGCATGTGCATGCTCCTGCTACATAATTACTCACAGTCATTGGACAACAGCAAATGTGGTTATGTGAAATAAAGGGAGAAACTGCCAATACTTAATTAAAGAACTTATTTGTCATACAGTATTTTGTTTAAAAATGCATACCATTTCCAGTGTCTTTCAAGTGGTAGATTTATCCAGGAGCTCCTAATATTCCATTTCAATATTTAGTGCAGGAATCATGTGGTCCTCCAGATGCTGCTGGACTACAACTCCTAGCATTCCTCATTATTGACTTATACTGGCTAGATCTACTTCGGACCTGTAGGCGAACATCATCAGCAGGGCTGCATGATTCCTTCCCCCGTTTACTACTAGAAAGAGACTAGTAAAAATATCCTTGATGTAATTCAGCTGCCTTGCGCAGCCAGGGAAGAATGAACAGCCTTCACCAAGCCAGACCTCTAGCAGCATTACACTGGAGGAGCTTTGTACTCCACCAGCACCAAACAGGATCTCAGGCTTAGAAGGCAACCTAATCCAGAATGTTACACAGTGTTTTAAAATATACCATGTTTATTTCCCCCATCATTTCAGTTCTCAGTATTTTATATTTTAAAGAGTAGTACCTGTACACTGAAATTCTCTTTATAATTTGTTTCAAAGTATTCTATCCCAAAGTTACTTCAACCTCTTCACTGCTGATACCTTTTCCCCCAAAATTTTAAGTATTTTCTTGACCAAGTGATATCTATTTAATATAGTAAACAAAGGACCTAGAAAGATTAATTCTAGCTTTAAAATGAATACCAAGGATCTCTTGATTACAAATTTATTAACAGCAGCAAGATTAATGATACCTAGAAAATGGAAGATACAAGCAGATTATCAGATAGAGGAATGGTATAGAGAAGTATGGGATATTGTTATTAATGATAAATTAACATGCAGATTGAAAGTTAAAAAAGGATTATGGAAACATAATTCTGATGAAATATGGAAGCCATTTATAGAATATGTTTTTTTAAAAGAAAAAAGGGGTATACACCTCCAAGAAAATTATTGCAATTTTGGAAAAAGGAATGTTGGTCTTACCTGTGATACGTTCTTTTCCAGTGGTGAGGCAAAGAGCATCCAATTGCTCGGGTAGTTCCTCCTCACTTGCTCCTAGTAGGCAGGGACCAAAGTTCAATAGGACTGCCCACTGGTGAGGTCATCTGGGTGGAACGACCTCCCAGCTGGCCAGTCAATATCACAGCTCCATCCTATGTCCTATTAATTAGACAGACAGCTATATAGTTGAAAGGTAAAAAACAAAATGTCTTAGAATCCCTGGGACCCAAAATGTCTCTATCGCCAGCCCGTAGAGTGGGTCTGGATGCTTTTTGCCTCACCACTGGAAAAGAACGTATCACAGGTAAAACCAACATTCCCTTTCCCAGTGGGGAGGGCTACAGAGCATCCAATTGCTTGGGATGTAAAAAAAGCAATGTCCCATGGGTGGGCACTGCGATGGTTGTCCTCTTTACGGCTGACCATATGCTGAAGTACTCTCCCACTGAAGGCCGCCTCAGCTGACTGCAGCTTGTCCAGTCTGTAGTGTCTGACAAAGGTGAATGATGACTTCCAGGTAGCCAGCCTACAGATCTCTTCAAGTGAAGCGTCTCTTTCCCATGCTGCCGATGTCGCGGTGCTCCTCGTGGAATGAGATAGTATCCCCTCAGGAATTGGGAGATGTAAAGATTCATAGCATGCCAATATGCAGGCTCTAATCCACCTTCCTAATGTGGAAGGAGAGACCTTCCTACCCAGCTACTTGTCATGGACAGAGATGAACATTGCATCCGAGGTTTGAAATGCACTGGTTCTCTTCAAGTAGACCCGAATGGCAATATGCACATCCAACGTGTGCCAGATCCTTTCCAACTCCTTTGTTTGGTGTGGGCAGAAGGAGGGAACTATCACCTCCTGGATCCTGTGGAACCTGGAGTCAAACTTAGGTTTGACGTCCGGGTGTAATCGAAGGACAACCGAATCCATCCTAACAATGCAGAGGTCCTTCTGGATTGAAAGAGCTGCTAATTCCAACACCTGCCTTGCCGAGATTATTGCTACCAAGAAGAGAACCTTCTAAAAAAGATGCTTCAATGACACTTCTCTCAGAGATTCAAATGGGGCCACTGTCAAAGCTTTTAGAATGGTATGAAGGTCCCACGATGGGAACCTATGCACTGGAGGTGGTGCCAGGTTACTCAGTCCCCAGATGACACGGCATATGTGAGGGTGAGATGATAGTCTAACTGCCTTATCCGGTGGTAAGAATTACACTATGGCAGCTACTTATCTCTCGATGGTGTTGGTACGTAGTCCAGCGGTCACTGCATCCTGGACGAAGTCCTTTTTTTTTTAGTTAGTTAGTTATACCCCGCTCTTCAGCCACAAGGCTATCAGAGTGGCTTACAAATTGTTTTAAGCACTAGCTATTTACACATCTACACTGCATTAAACAGTTTCCAATGTGTGTTAGCTAATTGCCCCCACAAGCCGGGTACTCATATTACTGACCTATAAAAGGATGGAAGGCTGAGTGTACCTTGGAGCCTGCTGGAATTGAACTTGCAATGTGGTGACTTGCAGTACTGGCATTTAACCACTGCGCCACCAGGGCTCCAATAGGTTAGAGACTGTGACCTTCAAAAAGTCCTGGTCCTTATGCCTGCACCACGGTCGAAAAACCCTGAAGGTATACCTGTATATCCCCTGGGTGGACTCGCGCCTGGAGGCCAGTAACCTGGAGGGTTAGTCACCACCGTACCTGAGTAACCCTCAGAACTCAGCATCTGCTTTTCAACCTCCAGGTGCGGAGCTGTAGCCAATCTGGATCCAGATGGTGGACCTGACCTTGGGTGAGAAGGTTTGGGCATATTGGTAGTGGGACCAATGCGGTGGCCATGCCAAGAATGTTGGAGAACCATGCCTTCCGGGGCCATGCCAAAGCTATCAGTATGAGATCCACTCTTTCTGACCTGACCTTACTGATGACCTTGGGAATTAGTTGTATAGGAGGGAAGGCATAAAGAAGTCCCCATGGCCAACACGTCATCAGCACATCCATAGTTTCTGCTCCCTCCGCCAGGAAGCGAGAGTAGAAGCGAAGGAGCTTGGTGTTTACTGATGATGCAAACAGATCCAAGATCGGTTGTTCGAGGGTCCGTGTGACCTCCTCAAAGGCCTCCGGGTGTAGGCTCCACTCCCCCGGATCAATGTCCGACCTGCTGAGCCAGTCTGCTCTGAGGTTGAGTGAGCCCTGCAGGTGTTCTGCTTCCAGAGATATATGATTCTCCTCCGCCAACTGCAGGACGAGACCAGCTTCCTTCAGGAGTGTCCTGGATCTTGTTCCTCCTTGTCGGTTTATGTGGACCTTTGTTGTGACGTCTGTACGGATCAGGACAGCCTTGTTCTGGATCAGGTCCTGGAAGGCAAGCAGTGCTAGTCTGCCCACTCTCAGTTCCAGCCAATTGATGTGGTTTGGCCTTCGTTACTGACCACTTGCTGTATGCCAGATGGGAGCCACAGTAGGTTCCCCAACCTCTCAGGCTCACGTCCGGGGATGATATTAACCGTGTTGATCTTCCAGAGGGAACGGCCCCTGAGAAGTGACGTTGATGTCCACCATTGGAGTGAGTGTAGGACTTCCCGGGAGACCCAAATCTTCTTGTTACGCTTGAGTGTTATGTCTTGTTGAAAGGGTAGCAGGAACCACTAAAGCTGTCGGGAGTTAAATCGTTCCCACAGCAAGCAGTCTATTGATGCAATCATGAGACCTTGAAGATGTGCTAGACGCATCAAGTCTAGAAGAAGCACATCCAAAATCACCTGTACTGCTCTGTGGATTAAGGAGATCCTCTCCTGCGGAAGGGAGACCATGCCCCCGACCGAGTCCACCGAGGCCCCCAGATGTTGAATTTGTTGGCTTGGAACAAGAGAACTCTTCTCAAAGTTGACCTGGAACCCATGGACATGCAGGGAGTTGAGGATCAGAAGTACATCCTTCTCCGCCCTTACCCTAGAGGGTGAATGGATTAGGTTGTCCAGGTAAGGGTAACATGCAGGTAAGGGCAACATCTCCTCCATTGTCCTACCAAGGCCACCATAATTTTCATAAATACCCTGGGTGCTGACGACAGACCAAATGGAAGCGCCTTGTATTGGTAGTGTCTCCCGATGTAAGCAAAGCGAAGATAGCGGCGCTGTCATGGTGGATCAGGACGTGGGAGATAGGCATCCTGCAATTCCAAGGATAAGGGATGAGAGGTAATCTCTGGGATAGATGGCCTGCAAGACATGTTTCCAAGTCTCCATAGGAAACTTCAGTTTTGTTACGAACTTGTTGAGGTCCTTCAAGTTGAGAATGGCTCACCATGTGCAATTCTTTTTGGGAACCAGAAACAGAATGGAGTAACATCCGCTTTCCTTCTGCTCTCTGGTTACCTCTTCTGTGGCCCCCAGTCGAAGCAATTGTCCTCTAGCCGCCTTTAGCAATCAATGTTTCTCTGGACCCCTGTGCTTTGGTGTGGGGGCAAACCAGCACAGAGGTCTACGGGAGAACTCTATCGGGTATCCGTGACAGATTGCCTATTAACACCCATTTTTCTGTGGTAGAGTTTTCCCAAGTGTCCACGAAGGCCTGAAGGGTGAGCCGTCATTCTTGGGCCTTCTGGTGAGTCTTGGATGCTGAGGGCTGAGATGATTTTCCAGAGGTTCCCGGCTGGTTTCTGTGGTGGTATCTGTTCTCTCCCTGGCAGGGCTTGGGGTGTCTTAAATCCCTTGAATGAAACGAGGAAGAAGATGAAGTGGAGCCTCCATGATATGATCCAGTACCTCGAAAGGAATGAAAGGGTCTGGCAAACCTCTTGTCCTCCTTCTTACAAGATGAGGCAAGCGTCTTCTTTTTATCCTTATCTTCCACGAGGACCGATTCAAACGAATCCCCAAACAACTTCCACCCCAGGAAGGGTGATAGCACCAGGTTCTGCTTGGTCTTGAAGTTGGCACTCCAAGACTTGAGCCACACCTGACGTCTAGCCACTACTGCCGCACCCTGTGCCCTAGCGCAGAACCGAATAGTGCCCAAAGTACTATCTGCCAGGAAGGCGGATACTCTGGCCAGTTTGTTGAGGTTCTGTCTAATCCTAGTTTCGGTTGAAGGTACATCCGATAAGGCATCCTTAGACCACTGAATGGCTGCCCTTGCCATCATAGTGGCTGTCGTGGAGGCCCATATGGCCAGCAAAAGTGCCTCATGCGTTCTCTTCAATGCAATGTCCATGCATCTATCCTCTGGCACTTTCAAGGTGTCCTCACCATCACGGCAAAACGCTGCTGAAGACACCAGGGCTAAAACAGGGGCATCAATAAGTGGGACCTGAAGCTTGTCCATGACTTTCTTAGGCAGGGAGTAAAGCTTCTTTGCACAACTGGGCTGCGCCCTTGCAACTGCGAGCGATCCTCATTCATCACAGATCATCCTCATCAGAGCAGCTGGAACTGGCATCTCTAAAGCCTCTGGTTGAGAATCAGGGAAAAATTCTCTAGAGTAGGAAAAATTTCAGGTAGATCAGGATCCATCTGGGGCTGTTGTGCCACAGGCATTTTAAGGCCCACAGTCCTAATTGCCTTCCTGAACAATACTTGGAAATCCTCAGCATTAAAGTGGCGTGCAGAGCTACGTTGCGCATTGCCTGACCCTTCATCTTCCTCTGCAGACAGCTCTCCTTCCTCAAACTCTGACTAGCTATCAGAGCCCTCTCCTTCCCCATTTGAAGAATGCTCTGAGACTACTGTTTCATCGTGCCATGCGCGTGCATGCTTCCACGGGGGAGGCACTCAGACTCCGTGTCTGACTCCAAGGCCCAGACCCCATCCTCATCTGAGTATCCATCCCCGTCCTGGGCCACGACCGGAGCCGGGCAGGCAGAGGAGCTGCTAGTACAGCTTGAGCGAGGCACCTCCGTGGAGCCCTTCCCTCCCTTCCATGTTCGGGCTTGCTTGCCTTGTTGTGCGATTGCCACCTTGGTCATCGGCCTCCCGCTCTTCCCCTGTGCAGGCCTCGGGTGAGTCGGTTTGGGAGGATGGGGAGGTCACGGTGGCCTGGGATGGCCCTAGGAGAGCACCTCCCCCCGTAGGAGCCCGGCTAGCCCCAGCAGTTCGGGCTGAGTTAGGCTCGCTGCCAGACAGCCCGCTGCCTCTTTAGCTAGCGTGTTCTTCAGCCAGGCCGGTAAGGCCGCTAGAGCGCTTCCCCCACATGGCCCACTCCCAAGGGCCCCTGTCTGACTCATGGGAGTGTCCTACAGAGGCTGGTGGCAATCCGGGTCCTTGTCCTGGGTGTGGGAGTGGCCATGAGAGGCACAGTGTCAGAGGTCACCCCTGCATCAGGGATGCTCCACGCCTCCTCCTCCAGGAGGGAAAGTGCCTTGGTCTCTCCCCAGCTGGCTCCTTGCCCATCTGGGTGGAGCAGAGCCGGGTTGGCATCGGCGGTGGTTGAAGCAGGGCTCTTCTCCCTCTTTTTCACCTTCTTGCAGCCGCTGCTGCCTCTGCTGGAGTTCTTGCTGCTCATCCTCTTTGCATCTTTCTTCCTCCATTGCCTCTGAACAGCCTGTTGTTGTTACTGTTATTATTATTGGATGAGTATTATTATTAATTGATTTTTTTGGCAAACAAAGGGACCAAGATGGCCCCTGCCACAAGGGGGGAGAAAGAGGCACTGGAACTCAAAAAAGGATGACCTACCAGGAGCACAGGCAGGAAAGACTGGCCAGCCGGGGGGTTGTTCCTCCCAGATGACCTCACCGGTGGGTAGTCCTATTGAATTTTGTTCCCTGCCTACTAGGAGCAAGTGGGGAGGAACTACCTGAGCAATCGGATGCTCTGTAGCCCTCCCCACTGGGAAATGGAATAACTAATTGGTATAGACGGTCCTGGGGGTGGGGAGCACTTGTAGGGGGTGAAGAGCAATCAAATTAATGTTAATAATCAAGATGAAAATTATGTACCATTTAATATAAAAGAAGGATTGTAATATGTTTGATGTATGTTTTTAAGTTAACAACAACAACAACAACAACAACAACAAATTAAAAAAGAATTAACATGAATACCAAGGATCTTCCTTCTCCTGAACCTGCTGCTACTTTTGGCTACAAAGCATCAGGATATATAAAAAAAGTATTGTTGCTTAATCAAGTTCGGGAAGACAGAAGACTACTACTAAGCATTAAAACACCTTTTGAACAATATACATACTTCATCTATTTAATCTTGGTAGCCTTGACTTTATTCTATTGACCTATCTAAGCATCATTTCAATCCTGGAGAGCCTACCACAGCTATACCCCAAGTACTGCAAATCATAAAATGAAAGAAGTAAACGTACGTGTTTCAGCAAAAGGTTGTCTCCAGTGGAATCCTGATCTGAGATTGTACCATCTTCTGCACTTTCAAAAGGACTCGCAAGAATCAGTGCAATACAAATTTCTACTTGAGTATGCAAAAAGTTATTCCATGTGTACTTAAAAAACATATCCTACAGAGGAAAAATAAATTATTATCAGAAACAGCTCTATCAGTTGGTAAAAATGCAGGCCTACATTACACTGGGTCCATAATAGAGGCAGGTTGCTTTCCTTGCTCTTCTCCCACACCCCTGATTTTTTTTTTTCAGGCTGCATTCTCATTCCTTCCTCATTTATATATTTTCCCTATCCGTAGTTACACAGATGTAGACATTTTAAGATCAGCAATGCAATCTACATCCTCCCAATTATAACCCCTCAAGTAAGCATATCCTCTCCTTTTCTTTAGCAATTCCTAAGGATACTCCATCTAAGAATTTTTAAAAGGAGAGGAAAAGGATTATTTGTTACATGCCCCTAAGTTTTACCCTTCACTTATCCATGGGTGATTTCAAAATTCGTAATTTTGGCCCCCACACCTGCCCTCAACTTATACATGAGGTTGACTTACATTCGAGACTATACAGTAAAAACAACTTTTTTTTGTACAGTACAGTACAAAAACAACAGTAAAACAACAGACTGTACAGTAAAACAGCAAAACAACAGACTGTACAGTAAAAAACAACAATTTTTAAAAGTCATAATTTAAAAACAATTTGGATAGGCCTGCCAGAAGAGACTGGTTTTTCATGCTGTTTTAAATGCAGATAGATACTGTCAGATCTCTTCTGGCAGGTCATTCCATAATTTGGGTGAGGCTAATGAAAATGTCCACTGGTTAACTGTTGCCAGCCTGAGTGAAGTAAATGTTCCGTAGGAGACCTGAGTGTACTTGGCGGATTATATGGGAGGAGGCGATCCTGTAGATAACCTGGACCCAAACCATGTAGGGCTTTAAAGGTAAAAACCAACATTTTTTACTTTGTTTGGAAGTTAATTGGCAGCCAGTGGGGTGGAATAAAGCAATCTAAGCCAAAAAAAACAAAAAACAAAAAAAAAAAACCCACATTAAGTAGGAACCCAGTGACTGCAACTCTCAAATTTAAACATAGGCACACTGAAGTGCAGCCATGGAAGTTGTAGCATAAACTTTCGTAAACTTATATGCATGCATCTGAGAAAGTAGACCAAGTAGACAAAAGCTTATGCTACAACTTCTTTCTCTCAGTCTCAAAAGCGCTACAAAATCCCTTTGCTTACTAATATTCCAGACTAACACGGCTATGTCTTTGAATTCTACTCACATAACAAAGTCAGACTTTCAGGCTTTATGAAATTTATAGAAAGAGAAAATCAACCGCTGCACATATATTGTTCCATCATATCTCTCAAAGCAGAAAGACATCTATCTCAGGCCATAATTGGCAAGACAGGAAAACCGTCACAAATAAAAGTTAACTACACCATCTTGTTACTGAAAGAAGAAAAGTCAATCTTGCAAATATTTTTGTTCTTACCAGTATAACTCCTATGCTATTGAGCTCTATAAGTTCCAGGTTCACACTGTTTGTATTTGTTTGTAGGAGGCTGGATATTAACCTAATCACATTTAACCTGGTATTCCCTACAGGTGGATCCAACACACCCCATGTTGTCTTCATAACACTTTTCTAGATAAAAAGGACAGCATAAAAGTATTAAAATAGGACTACAAACTCCAAAGCACTATTTATCCATGAATGAAAAACAGAAAGTAATTATCACAATCACTACTACAATCTGTATGAGAATAAAAATAATTTTAGTTCTAAAGATTATTTTCAATGATTTAATTAACACAAAAATAAGAATATGAAGGCAGACTGGATGATTAATTTGTCAACGGTGAACACTTCTTCCCACAATTCAGCAAGAGTAAAGATGAAGATCCAAATCACGGCATGCATAGAGGACTCCAAGAGGCACAGTCATTTTATTCGGCATGGTATTTTGAAATAGACAATAAATCTTTTGCCTTCCCCTACAAGCCCTCCAGGCTCTGAAAAATGACTACAAACATTGGCATCAATTTTGCTTTCCCTGAAGCACTGCCGCCTAACTGAAATGTAGAGAAATCTAGCCAATCATGCTGGCAGTCAAGAAATGAAGTCATGAAACAGAGTGGTAGATGTGCCCCCAATTACTCTGGCAATGGAGGTACACTTCTACACTAGTGGTCCAATATAAGGGGAAAGGCAACAGCATGGCTGCTGAACAAGTAGGGACATTCCCCCTGGATCTACAATATCTGCAGTTTTGGGGGAAGGAGAACTGAACAGTCAGTGCAGGTTAAACTCAGCAACTTTTAAAAGCCATGGGGAAACAATTTACAAGCCATTGAGACAAAAAATTCTTAGGAAATCAAGTGTTTAAATGTTGACAATGCCTCACCACACCATTTCATCCAGGGCACAGAGTTCCACAGCCTGGACATTACAACAAGGAGTGGCCATCTCCTGCATCCCCAACATGATAATGGCTGGGCACAAAGTACAGACTCATTTAGCCATGTGAATGAACAAGCAGATTCGTATGGTGTTGGGGGGGGGCTGCGTGTGTGTGTGTGCGCCTTCAAATTGCTAGTCGACTTATGGCAACCCCGTGAATTTCATAGAGTTTTCTTAGGCAAGGTGGTATTACCAGTTCCTTCCTCTGAAATATAGCCTACACCATGGCCACACATGAAGTATCTAACTGGCAGTCTGCCTGAGCCTGGCTGCCTGGTTACTGCTTTTTGCAAGCTCTGTTTGCTCTCCTTCAAGCAGCAATGCTTGAAAGGGAGTGAACAGAGCTTGCAAAAGCCTTGCGAAAAGCCTATCACGCATGCGCCATAAGGCTGGCTTGGCGGGAAGGTACAGCAGCCTCCCTCTCAGCCTGGCTGCCTGATTGCTGCTTGAAGGCAAGCAAGTTACCTTCTCTTCTATGCCAGGCAGTATAACTTGTGCCAGCCTCCCTCCAGTAAGTCACAGCAATCTTTTTGTATGTAAAGACATCCCCACTGTTTTTATCTGAGAAGTGATTTGAAAAACCTTTTATCTTTCCTGCCAGTGTCCTCTGGTTCCGATGCCAGCTGCAAAGGGAAGGCAGGAGCCAGCAGGGATTCCCCCCTCCCTTTTCCAAACAGCTCCCCTGACAGCTACTACCTTCCCTTTGCTGTCCATGGTGGATTTTAGTGAGCCAAGTGGTTGGAAAGCCGCTTCAAAAAGGGAGAGGATGAGAGAGTCACCGCTCTACCCACCAGTGAAGTGCGGCCCAGAAGAAATTTCTTCACATTGAATTTTACCTTTGAGCTGAAAGAGGTTCCCATGCAGAGAGCCTTCTCATGGTGGTGGGTACTCTAGTTTTAACTTTTCTTTGTTTTTAAATGATTTTCTATTGTTTAATGTATGATTTTGAAAATGGCAATATTTTAATTTTATTGCTATGCTTTAAAAAATGTTTTATTGTTTGCAAGCAACCTTCTGTCCCACACCAGGACAAAGGTGACATATAAATGCAATAAAAAAACAAACAAATAGTTCTAGAATCTATTTGGTATATGGTTGGTAAACTTTAAAGGGGTACAAGAGAAAAATTGGGATGGAAGAGTTTTTCATATAAAGGACCTCCTGGATCCTTCTGAAGGGCCCACATTTTTGAATCCCACTCTCCTCAGTCCGTGGAAAAATTATCTTTCAGGAAGATGATCCCTGGAGCCAAAAACGTTGGGGACCACTGGCCTACAGCACCTGGTATTTGTTGGCCGTCTCCCATCCAAGTACTAACCAGAGCTGTCCCTGCTTAGCTTCCAAGATCAGATAGGATCTGGTGCATTTAGGGTATTTAGGCCCAGACTCATATGATACCAGTCATCTAACATCCCAGTCTCAAGCTAGCTAGTGCTTAGAACAGGGGTGGGCAACTGTTGGAGGCTAGAGTACCCGCATTACACTCCCCAGGAGACCTTGGGGGCTCACCCCTCACTGCAAAAAAAAGTTTTTTAAAAAGCCCCTAAAATGTCCTCCAATTCCACCACAATGCTTCCCCCGTGTTTTTAGGCTCCTTCTGGGTAATTTTACTCCCAGGAGAGGCATTCTGTCAAAACGGGAAGTGATTGGAAGTAATTTCCAGGTTTTTTTTTTTAAAAAAAAAGTCTTTCCTAGGTGTAAAATGGCCCAGGGGGACCCAAAACATGGTGAAAATGCCCCCACACCCCCTAGAGGGCACTGGAGGGAACTGACTCCTGTGGGACCCTGAAGGCCACAAAAATGGCCCTTGGGTCCACATGCAGCCCATGGGTTGCATTTTGCCCACCACAAATTTAGAATAATAATAATAATCAACACTTGAAAACAAACCAGAAGCCAATGAATTTGGCCTGACAGAGGATTCACCACTCTAAAAAGACAGATTTGACTTTGATCAATCAAAGTATCCACACCTTTTAGAAGGGAGGCCTACAGTTTATAAGGGATGTGAGTCCGCCCTTCTACAGAAATGAAGAAAGCTAGAACCATCTTCTCCAGAAAGGGGTGTAGGAAAGCTACGCTAATAAAAGTAAAAGAAGTCCCTGTTACAGCTGCCACCTGCAGAATGCTAGGAGTAACAGTAAATCTAGGAACAGTACAAAAACTATTCTATGTTCTTCAACTCAAATGAAACCTCATCCAATCTCATTCAAAACAAGCTGAAAATATTGACCATCTTACTAACCAAAAGCTTTAGTGGTCAGATTGGTTTGCCTTTGGCGTTGAAGAGAATTGCTGCTAATTGTAAGGAGGATACTCTTTGCTCCTTCCAGTCAGAAAGCAACCTGGCAGCAAAGATCCCCTTATGGTGAAACATGACTTTTCCTTCATACTGCAGAGATGAAGAGATGGGAAGCTTAAAAGAGATTGCGTTGACCACATGGGTGATTTTCATATACTCCAGCATGACTGAAGTTCTGACAAAAGCACCAGTTGTGCCAAATGGAAAGTCCCTACAGACTGCAAATAATTCAGATTTCAAAAGCCTCTGAGGGACCATCTTAAAAAATTTCTCACGCTGCAGAGAGGAACTTTTGCCACAAGTCTTAATCTCACCTCAAAATAACCAAACCATGAACTTCTGTCACTATGAAGTGACAAAACCAAGATTAGACAATACAATATTACTAAAGAGGGTGCCAAACTGTTACTTTATTAAAGGTTTCTAGTACCCAACTGATCAAAGATGACACATCTTCATGCTGAAGTTAGAAAACAGAATGACTCTATTTTCATTTAAACAATACTTTTACTTACTTTGGGGGGTTCCAAAAGTAGTTCATGGAAGGATGTAAGGCGTGCTTTTATGGCTTCTAATACACTCTTGTTAACTGAATATGATGAGTGGCTCATACCAGGCGGGCAAATCTCTATATGACCTTCAAATCTAAAACACAGACAAAAATATTTCTTCATAATACAGCAAGGAGGACTACTTAAAATAAGGTTAGAAGCACTTCTGTCAGCATCAGTGTACTTTATTTTGGGACTCGATTCACCTTTCACTGAAAGGAAAGCATGAGAGTTCACCTCCCTATAAAAAAACCATTGCTTTGATTATTTACCCGATCTACAGATCAAAGCAATATTTCAAACAAAGCTAGAAATGTTGATCAAGTTACACAAGAAGTTTATTGAAGACTCACACATGACATAAGTGTTTTTAATGTGATATCTATTTTTAAAATCTATTTTTGCAGTGATGAATTCACTGATGACAACATTCAGAAGTTCTCCCTGGGAAGGAAGGTCCAAGCGTATTATGCTAATACTCATTCATTCATTCATTCTTTCCATCGTGCCTAGATCTCAGCAGCTGATAAAAGGCCCTCTCTCCATCCCAACTACCACTCCTATGGCCTCTGAAGGAAAGAGCAAGTGGTATCTGCTGGACATAAGCCCCACCCCCACTGCCATCTCCTTTCTCCTTCTGTGTCCTGTCTTTTTTAGATTATAAGCCTGAGGGCAGGGAACTGTCAAATGAACAGTTTGTAAGCCACTCTGGGAGCCTTTTTGGTTGAAGGGGGGAGCATAAATGTTCTAAATAAGTAAGTGCAAAGGGAAAATAATTATGCATAGTGAGTAATGCATTGGGTACTCACAATAAAGGGTCATATTAAACCACAGAGAAAGAGATATCGACTAACGGGTTAAATCTTGGACAGGCAGGAGTCACCTAATTCTAACAGGCAGACTAACTACCGTATATTCCGGCGTATAAGACGACTGGGCGTATAAGACCCCACCCAATTTCCAGCCAAAAATCTAGGCCTAGGCATATATTCGCCAGATAAGACCACCACCCCCCAATTCGGCTGGCTGGGGGAGCCTTGCCAGCTGATCCTCTTTGTTTCCCAACTTATGAGGATCTCCTCGTGAGTTGGGAAAGTGAACAGGATCAGCTGGCAGGGCAACATTCGCCCCTCTCCTCAACCTTCCAGTCAAACTGGACTCGAAGGTGGAGGAAAGGGGCGAAAATGCCCAGTTTGCCTCAGCAGTCCCCTTCCCTCCGTCTTGGCTCTTCCGAAGGGGACCAAGGCGGGGGAAGCGGGGGCGGCCGCGGCAAACCCCTAGATTCGCCCCCTCTCCCCACCTTCAAGGAAGGTGGGGAGAAGGGGCGAACATGCCCCGTTTGGCTCCATAGGGAGGACGCGGGGCCGTGGAGCCAAACCCCGGGATTCGCCCCCTCTCCCCACCGTCAAGGGAAAGGGAGCGAATCTAGGGATTTACCTCCACAGCCCCATCCCTCCTTCTGGGCTCCCTGCTCCCGCGATTCTCCAACCCACAGGAGGCTGCCCAGCCTCCTGGTGGGTTGGGAAATGCGGGATGGCCAGCTGGCTGTGGGGGAAGGAGAGAGCTTCGCAGCCACCCCCCTCTCCAAAGCGCAGCTTTGGGGAAGGGGGTGGGTAGGCGGAGGGTGAATGGGTGGGTGGGCGGAGGGGGCTTCGCAGCCACCCCCCCTCTCCAAAGTGCGGCTTTGGGGAAGGGGGGTGGCTGGGCAGATGGTGGATGGGTGGGTGGGGGAGGGGGCTTCGCAGCCACCCCCCTCTCCAAAGCGCGGCTTTGGGGAAGGGGGTGGCTGGGCGGAGGGTGGCGGGGTGGCTGGGGGGAGGGGGCTTCGCAGCCACCCCCCTCTCCAAAGCGAGGCTTTGGGCAAGGGGGATGGCTGGGCTGAGGGCGGGCGGGGGGCAGGGAGGAGGGGGCTTCCCAGCCACCCCCCCTCCCGAAAGCCGGGATTCCGCAGCTTTCGGCAGGGGGGTGGATGTGCAGGGGGCAGGGGGGAGAGGGCTTCCCAGCCACCCCCCCTCCTGAAAGCCGTGATTCCGTGGCTTTCAGCAGGGGGGGTGGATGTGCGGGGGTGGGCGGGGGGCAGGGAGGGGGGGCTTCCCAGCCACCGCGGCTTTCGGCTTCCGCGGCTTTCGGCAGGGGGGGTGGATGTGCGGGGTGTGTGCGGGGGGCAGGGAGAAGGCTTCCCAGCCACCCCCCATCCCGAAAGCCGCGATTCCGCGGCTTTCAGCAGGGGGGGTGGATGTGCGGGGGGGTGGTGGGGCTTCCCAGCCACTCCACCCCTCCCGAAAGCTGCGATTCCGCGGCTTTCGGCAGGGGGGGTGGATGTGCGGGGGGCAGGGAGGAGAGGGCTTCCCAGCCACCCCCCCTCCCGAAAGCTGCGATTCCGCGGCTTTCGGCAGGGGGGGTGGATGCGTGGGGGGGTGGGCGGGGGCAGGGAGGAGCACTTTGCTTCACCCCCCTGCCCCATCTCCTGCCTCTTCGCTCAGTTTGCGAAGAGGCAGGAGATAGGCAGGCAGGTGAAGCAAAGTATATCCGGCGTATAAGACGACTGTCGATTTTGGAGGGCGCTTTTGAGTGCTCAAAAGTCGTCTTATACGCCGGAATATACGGTACTCTGTCGTAGACCCCTCCCCTCCTGAACATGGCTGCAGACTTCTTCAGCTGAACAATCACAGATCCCAGAAAGTGGGGTCTGGACAAGACCATCTTCCTCCTGAGTGATTCAGTTTTCAGGGACATGGTAGGTGATCTCTTTGTCTCCTCCCAGAACAGCAAGCTTGCAATACTTTTCATCAGATTTCTCTTTTGGGAGGAGGGCAGGCTCTAATGTCCCCTAGTTTCCAGGCCTCCTATATGCCTTTCTTCCATTGCCCTTGACCTCATGATGCAGGAGATCATGACCCCTACACACACACATGTACACACAAATGGGCCAAGGTCATAAGATCCACATGTCTTTTTCAGCTTCTCCCAAAGCCTTGCTTAATTTCTATATCCTTTCTATACCACCCTCTGGGATGAGGAGAGGTGGTTCTTTTTATCAGGAAACTGTGTTTCTGAAGGTACTGTAAGGTGAACTGTCTGCTCTGGTGGGCCTTGAGAAGGATGGGAAATCTGAAGATATTGTCTAGATAGAGATACACATGGGTAAGCTCTGAGAGAGATTGGTTTAAAAAAAAAAACAAGGGAAAAAAAACAATCCCAAGGCAGGATGTTGAATACTAAATCAAGGTTGTCAAATGCAAACTGGGGGAATTTTCAGTATACAGCATAATTAAACACGCCTATTGGAAACCATGACTCTAGCCTGCCCTGGATAATGTGATGTAACCCATTAGTGTACAGCTCCTTCCTGAAGTCTGAGAACACCAATTCTATATTGTCACTGTTTACATGTGCAAATGATATAACTATGACCCTAAATGGTTAAAACTTATTGTTGCAGTAAGAAAAAAACAAGAAAAAGGTGGTTATAATTATAATAAAGTGCTATTGCAAAGTACTCTACTGACAAGAAGTCGGTACTAAATTCAAGTGACTAGTCTGTTGTTGTTGTTATTTTCCACCTTTTCCCAGTCCAGTACTCAATGGGGATTACAAAAGTTAAAACAGATAAAGTAAAAAAATTACATTATACAAAAGTTTAAAATACAATTAAACTATAAATAAAATGAAAAGCAAATAAAAGTATAACCATTAATAAGAACAATTATGAACAATATAGCACGTGAAAAGTCCTTTCCCGTGAGCAGTCAGCCCTCAAAGCTGAAACGAAAAGGTTTTCACTTGCCCCCAAATGGACAACAAGAAGGCATCAATCTAACTAGAAACAGAGTTCCAGAGCCTGGGAGCAGCTACTGAGAAGGCCCTCCCCAAGCTATACCTGTGAAAGTGGTGGGAGAGAAGGGTGTGCCCAAAAGATCTCTAAACATGGGCAAGTTTATATAGGGAGATACAGTCCATTAGACAATTTGGACCTGAGCCATACTTTTGTAGGTAATAACCAGCACTTTGAATAGTACTCAAAACAAATTAACAGCCAGTGAAACTATTACAAAAAGTTGTTTGCATTCTGTAGCGAGTCCCAGTTAACAATTGGCTGCAGCTCTTTGGACCAACTGAAGTTTCCAAACACTCTTCAAAGGAAGTCCCACATAGAACACATTAGCATAATCAAAATGGGATGTAACTAAGGCATGTACCTCCACAGCAAGATCTGACATCTCAAGAAACAGGTGCAGCTGGCACACAGCCTTAACTGTTCAAATGCACTCCTAGCCACTGCCGAAACTTGAGCTTCCACGCTCACAGTTGAGTCCAGGAGCACACCCGAGCTGCAGACCTGCATTTTCAGGAGTAGTGTAACTCCATCTAGCACAGGCTGAATCCATATTCCCTGAACTGCCTTCTGACTCACCAGGAGTATCTTGGTCTTATTTGGATTAAGTTTCAATTTGTTCACCTCCATCCAGTTTATTACTGATTACAGGCATCAGTTTAGACAGTTTCCTGTCAAAGGGCAATGTTAGGATGGCTTACAGACAGCCTATTACATGGATCAACAAGATTTTTGAAATTTTATTTGATCAACACCCTGTTGATATCCAGAAGAACAGGTGAAAACATTGTGAAAAACACTTATTTGGAAACCTTTAGATGTGAATATACTATGTTCAAGGAAGCAGGAGTATAAGTAGCATATGATAGCTACAGGACAAAATACAGCAACATTATTACAGGGCAGAATGATTTTTAAATGATCTTACGTCGGCCGTCTCGTTTCCAGTAAGGTCAACAATATTTGAATTGCACTGACGATCGCAGATTCATTTTTCTCCTTATGAAAAATATTCGATAGCAGCTGTTCTATTATTTCTTTTCTAAAAAGAGAAGATATTGCCTGAAACATGCCATTCTTTTTGTAGATAAATTTCATAGAAATAGTAAGCCCCGGACCTGAAATTAATTTTGCTTAACCTGAAGTTGCTTGTTTAATTTAAACACAAACACCACAAAGGTGAGAGTGTTATTTGTATATAAATCTTAATCCTTTCAAGAAAACAGCAATATTTGGGTATCAACAGCCCACCAACCACAGAATCTATGAGAATCTGACTATTTGAAGAGTTCCAGAAATGGGAGAATGAGACTTGACTAATACTTCAAATGTGTAAGTCGTCCATTATCCTCTATGCTCACAAATTAGGTACCTAGCCACCTTGCCGAGGTACCATGTAAAAGCTACAGAACCACCTTGCCCACTTCTAGCACTGTCTGGCCCATTCTATGCATAACACTGAGCTATAACCTATGCCAGGGTAAGAAATCTGATGCATTCCAAATATTTTAGATTACAACTCCTATAAGCCATAGTTAGCCTGGTTAATGAGTTGTACTCCAAAACATCTGGAGGGCACGAGCTTACTTATCCCTGCACCACATACTTCCTGTAATAGTCCAAGAATCAGCTCTTTGTACGTAAACTTCATTTGAGCCTGCATAAAAGTGTACATCCCAGATTTAGCAGGCAAAGAATAAGTAACCTGAACAGTTGTTGGCAAGAATCTGCTCTTTGTTAGATAATTTCTTTTGAAGTGTTGATTAAATAGATGGCCAATGGATGTATAAATCATTAGGACAATGTAAATGCAGTACACCAGACTTCAGTGAAGGACAGAGGCTCAGCTCACATTTAGTGGCAAGCCATGATTTAACATTACCATGATGAACAGGTGTGACACTTGAACTCCCCTCCCTTCCCCCTATGACTAATGACATAAAGTAATCTAAAATTCAGATTTATGAAGACAAAAGATTTTTAATTCTGGCAAATTAGAAGAAACTGTAGTGTTTTTTTTTTTAAATCTACTTTTCATTCACGAACTAGAATATTGATTTTATCCATTTATTTCCCATCTTTCTCCCAATGCAGGACTCAGGCGCAGTATAAAACTGCTACTGGGACATAGAGGAAAACAGACACTTTGCTTATCTCTACATCTTTTCTTTTATTTGTTTACAAAAATGTGGTACAAAGCATTAGGATACTCTTTACCCCATCCTATGGGAGGCAGGCTATTTGAAGAAAGACTTGGTTTAAGAGCTGAACTGGGAAGCACCTCCCATTTCCTTTCCAGAGCCAAATCACAGTAACACAGCAAGAAAAGGAAGACACCCTATAGCCTAAATCTAGGAGGAGTCCAGTGACAACAGAAAGACCACTGGGAAACAAACCACTGTCTGGCAAACAAGCAGAAGTGTAATTCACAGGTGAGCAAATTCTCGGTTTTCCCTACCTATTGCTATCCAGTGGTTCAGAACACTGACGGCTAACAAATCAGTGCCTCACCTACAGAGGGAGAGAAAATGAAGTCAGGACTGCAATATGCAATTAAGTACCCTTAATTATTATGCATATTAAGTACCCTTAATATGCATTTAAGTACCTAGTAGCTAAAGTACCCAGTAGCTACTGCAGGGGAAACACAGACAGACTTGGAGATTACAGCTCCATTCAGAAAGTGCATCCAGATTTTCCAAAGAGAGAGAGAGAGAGAGAGAGAGAGAGAGAGAGAGAGAGAGAGAGAGAGAGAGAGTGAGTGGTGGGACATGCCCAGAGCCTCAAAAGTCCAAGCCATCTGGAAAAGGTGTATTTGGAACCACCTGTAGGCTTCACGTTGATATCAGAGATGGCAGACAGAAAGGAAACACCTGATGTGCCAAGTCCTCTTAACATATGAGAATGTGATCCTTCTTTTGAATGCTTTGGATTAGGGAAGGAGAGAAAGAAATCATTCTTGCTCATTCTTGATCTTAGGCTGCATCAACACGAGTATAGTGTCTAGATCAAGGGATGTAATAGCACCAGTTTATTCTGCTTTGGTCAGACCTCACCTGGAATACTGTGTCCAGTTCTGAGCACCACAATTCAGGAAGGATATTGACAAGCTGGAATGTGTCCAAAGGGTGACCAAAATGGTAAAAGGTCAGGAAGCCACACCCTATGAAGAGCCGGCATAAGGAGCTGGATATGTTTAGCCTGGAGAAGGGAAGGTTAAGAGGTGACATGATAGCCAGGTTTCAATATTTGAAGGGATGTCATACTGAGGAAGGAGCAACCTTGTTTTCTGTGACTTCAGAGATTAGTACACAGAGCAATGGACTCAAACTACAGGAAAGGAGATTTCACCTAAGCATTAGGAAGAACTTCCTGATGGTAAGAGTAACAGTGGGATATGTTGCCTCAGAGTGTAGTGGGGTCTCCTTCTTTGGACGTTTTAAAACAGAGGCTTGATGACCATCTGTTGGGAGTGTTTTGAGTTTGTATTCTTTCAAGGCAGGGGGTTGGACTGGATGTCCCTCTCTTCCAATTCTCTGTTTCTAGGATTCTATAGTGGAGGGACAAATTGACACTGAGGATGAAAGAAAGAATACTGTCATAATGGAAGGTGCATAGATAGGGCTTAGTCAGGACTAAAGCAAAAGTGATGAAGACAACAGTTTTAATTTGTTTAAAAGAGCCCTTCCTCAGCAGCTATAATGAAGGGCTAAGTTAAACTGGTGGGTGGGAAAGGTAAGATTAGGAATGATATCAAGAAAGCTTCTGATAAGGGGTATATCCCTTTAGTGAGTCTGTCAACTAGTACA
This sequence comes from Gambelia wislizenii, assembly GCA_030847615.1. NCBI lineage: Eukaryota > Metazoa > Chordata > Lepidosauria > Squamata > Crotaphytidae > Gambelia > Gambelia wislizenii. The sequence goes on from JAUMIR010000001.1 coordinate 347,609,010, forward strand.
TATTTGGGTGGGAAACGAGGAAGGTACAGAGGTGTTTTGGGTACAAAAAGGCCGATCTATCTATGCTCTGAGTATGGACATTCCTAGTTGGTAAGTTTTTAGCCTTTCTGTTGTATGAATATACAAAAAAGGTCCCATCTGACTGGTTAGGTGATTGTGGGGGCTCCCTGTCATGGATCAAAGTTCCATCTACTCAGCCAGTCTGCCTGCTAAGACGACTGTCCCTCTAACCTAGAGCAAAGAAACCTCTGACCTCCCAAATATTTTGTTTTACAACTCCCACAGTGTCTTGGACTGCCGATGCTGGGTGTGACTGAGTTATAAGCCAACATCTGGAAAGACAAGGGTTCCCTATCAACTGATCTAAAAGAGTAGCCTGTACCACTCACCTGAAGAAAGAGCAAGTCTCCTTCAAAAAGCAGAAAACCCAATGCCCTCCTGCTCTCCCAGTTGGTTCACATATGACAGGGCAATGTGTTGCCTACATGGATCACAACAGGGCAAACCTGAAGCTCATACTGGGAGGCGAGACCAGTTTTATTTCATTTTACCTCATTCTTGCTCCATCCTTCCAACCCGAAAGATGAGAGGTAATAATAGTAATTGTTAGTTCTGAGACTGGACTATCCTGAGAAAACACTTGTCCTTCAATCACCAAGATAAGGATGATCTAAGGGTTGGGCATACTGAAAGAGGGACTGAGATGATGTCCACTTCATGATACATGTAGTGATTTGGGTCTCTGCCATCAGGCAGATGGGTTTTAGAGATGTTGTTAGTTTCATGCCAAAAAGTTAACAGCTGCCCAGTGGTGTGAAAAGTTAACTTGTAATAAATAATGAACTTGTTGGATAATTTTTGCATTAACTTTGCAGTTTGAGGCTAGAAAAAGATAGGAAGGCTAGGAACTAACTGGGGGAGTGAATTTCTCTGTTGCTAATCTGCTTGCACTATTCTCGGTGATACTGAGGGGGAGATGGATCATGCTTTCACACTTTCATTTTCTTTGTTTCTGGACTACATAATCCTTGGGAGTCTATCTTCCATGGGCCTTGCGGGGGGGGAGGGGGGAGGACAACAAAGCCCAAGGGCTCCCCATCTATCCAGCAATGGGGAATTTGATCATCAGCCAAAGGACAGTCTGGGTAAAATTTCTTTCGGGGTCCAGTTGGCTGTGAGAGGATGCTGAACCCCCATCTGCAAAAGGACTAGAATATTTCCCTGCTGTATCTGCTGCATCATTTACCACCAATAAAGTTATGCTATGGCAGTAATGTGTGTCAATGCTTGACACCAAAAGAACTCTTGGGGAGCCTAGAATTACACCTAGTTCTGGAATAAGACAACACAAGACACTAGTAAGTTGAGAATGAAGCCAGGAATACAAAGTTGCATGTCTGGGCACCCCAGGTTTTGACAGATGATTGCCCAAAGATTACTGAACATTCTACGGTGAAACAAAAATCCTCACTTGTGAGGTGTCTATGATCATTCCCAGGTGTTTTAGCCTGCAAGAAGAAACACAGTATTACAGCTCATCTTCTTGAAGGAAGTCAAACATCAGCCTCTCCGGTTTATCAAGCACAATTATGGAAAGATGCCATCGACGCAAGGATGCCTCTACTCTTCCTAGCCTGCAAGGTCATCATGATTAATATCTTGGTATAATTAGACTAAAAGCAGTATAAAATAGTAGAAGTGTCCCTCTCAACAGTAAAAATGCAAGAATTTGTGATGGATAGATATTAGAGAGACAGAAATATCCTCTGTAATAATTAAAAGGTCAGCTGGGACAATGAGCAATATGATGAATATTTCCTGCTGCTGACTCAATACCTGATTCACCATAGTGTGAGGACCACTACTTAACATATTTTTTCAGAAGCTGAACAACAAAGGCAAAATCAGGAGTCTGTCTTTCCATGCCTCCTAAAATTGCAGGGGAACTGAATACACTCTCTTGCATACAAAGGACCTCTGCAGAGAGGTCCCTGAATGGTGTGGAGGACTGCAGGATTTCTACATCCATATTAATGTTGCCTACCAGTAGGAGTCAATTAAGACTTTTTGGAGACCATTCTTAGTTTTGAGGCTGTCAGTTGCTTCTCTAAGTTTTACTGCTGGAGTGACTGGAGGGCATGAAGAGGATGTACATGGATCCAGTGTGACAAAGTGAGGAATGGCAGTACTTGGAACTATAATTTTTCCTAGGCCTAGAACACAGAGATCCAGAATGACAGAAGTCTTCTTTTTAGTGCTGTCAATTGTTTCAACTGGTATCTTCTTCATGTTCTCCTGAAATCGATGACAGCCCTCTAAACAAGCTGAGGTGAAAAACTACTTTGAAAACTATCTACAAGCCAGCAAGTTGCTTCAAGATTTGTGAAGGGCTCTCCTACAGAAACTGTAGACACAATGCTTTTTTCTATATAAACGAAATACACAAAAAAGGATAATGAAGAAAACAAAAAGAATTACAAAAGTGGCTTAATACTGTTGGTGCCAACTGTTGACAGTTACTCTCAATCAGGAAGCTTGATCAAAATAAAGCAGTTCTGATTATTCAAAATAGCGCAAAACAACTGTTTAGGAGGTCATATTCTTCAGATTCATGTTCTATTTCAGCACAGGCTTAGCCTATCTCTTAGATGCCTAGGTAAAGTGTCACTAACGGAAACCAGGCAGGACTCCCTGGCTGAGAAGCTGCTGTCACCAAAAGAGAACACCAATTCCCCAGAATCAGCTGGAAACTGCATATATATTTTCAGTAGCTTTCCCAGGGCAATGCAGTTAGGATTTCCCTAAAAACTGAAGCCAGCAGAACTTTTTCACAGTTCTGGAGTAGAAAGCATGAATTCAAACTCTGTTGGAGCTGAACTGGGACTTGCTGGGTCCTGCTGTGGCTCTTTTTAAGACAATAACCTGCAGGTAAGGGTTGGAAAATCTGCTGTCTTTCTTCTGCAGAGCAGAGAAGACCAAGAAAACTAAACCCATCCACAGACTTTATAGAACTGTGAGGTGCCTCCTAGGTTACCTTCAAGTCAAGCCTTTCTTCAAAAAGTGGACTAAGTGGACAACAGTCTAGTTTTTAAACCACTGCATGTCAACTAGTAGGGGAAAACAATTCCAAGCCACACACACACACACACACCCAAAAAAAACCCTTTAAAACGTCTTTCCTCAATATGCAAAAAAGCAGAACACACTAGCTTGTGGTTTATACTTGTTTGTCCTCATAAAGCTAAATCATGGTCTAACATTACATTTCCATCTAGCCAGAGTAGAGTAGGGATGGGAAACCAAAGGCCCTACAAGTGTTCTGGGCTTCAGTTCCCTGAATTCCCAGCTATGCTGAGCAATAACAATGGACTATGGGAGTTGTAGTGAAACTGGTATGGTATAGCAGTTTAGGGATTGTCTATACTGGCCAGAATACTGCACGTTCTGGCTGGATGGGCCCATGGCATTCCCCCCACCCCATTACCTGCCCTTCTATTGCGGCAACAGAGAGTGTCCACACACCCACAAACCAAGCGGAAATCAGCACTTCTTTTCCCCACCTCAATTGTGTGTTCTAAGGTCAGGCACCCGGTTGTGGTCATATGGCTGGGCATCTTGCAGTGACCTCAGCAGATGCGAGGAGCAATCCCTGTCAGGAAATGGCTGTGCCGGGCCACGTGTGTGGACACACGCACCCTGCTACAGTAACAAAACTCACTGTTTCCTCTGGGAAAACCATAGCAAATCGTGAGTTTATTTACCACCTGTCTGTCCCATTTTAAGGGGCATTTTCCCCAGATTTCATCAGAACTGCCCAGACATTGTCTGGACAGTTTAGACTCGAATTGGGGCAAAAATGCTGCATCATCTGGATTCTTGGGTGCAGGGACAGCAGGAGGCCGTTTCATTTGGCCCATCTAGACAAGCCCTTAGCTGTTGGACTAGGACTCCAGGAGACCAGGAATGGGTGAATTTGGTCAAGTCACAATCTCTCAGCTTTAAAGAAATTTAACAGGCAAGCCTCTGTTGAATAAACCTTGCCAAGAAACCCCTACAATAGGTCACCGTAAGTCAGAGTCAACTTGAAGGCACATAACAACAACAAGATATGAACTGATGTCTAAAATATGTTAAGGGCCAAAGGTACCCTATCCCTGATATAAAGCATCTCAATTTTTTTTTAACCTAGCTGAGTTTCCCCTTTTATCTTTTCCTGGCTATTTCTTTTCACTTTTGGTTTTTCATATGACTTATTTTCCTGGAAAGAAACCTCTACCGTAATTCTGAGCTTCCACTTAAGTTCAATTTTTCCACTTTATGAAAAGCAGCATATTCAAAAGGCCAAAAACTACACCATATAAACACATACACCCATAAGGATTAGACAACAACATTATGCCAACCTACTTTTCTAGCGTTGCAAGCAGTGGATCTGGTTCTGAACTATTCTGTACTTGTAGCATCTGATCTCTGCTCAAGCGTATAATTTCACAGAGTGACTGGGATGCATTTGAATGTCTCTGAAGAACAAGAACACAGTTTACAGATTTTGAAAAAGGAGTTAAATTTAATGCAGATTCACTCATTTCCTAGAATGCAACAAAAATGATAGACGTTAATTATACTTCAAATGAAGCTATTCAGAAGACGTCCACTTCATGCAGTTATTAAAGGACCTAGCACATTCCTATAATGTTACAATTCTGCATAAAATTTGATGAAAAAAATAAAAACTTATGAAAAAGATGTCAACTGTCATAAAATTTGAATTAAGTATATTTCTTACATCTTCGTCTTGAGAAGGATGTACAATTTCCACAAGTCGCTGAATAATTTTCTCTTCATTTAACCACTGTGAAGACATGTGGCAAAAAAAAAGTTATTTAAAGCCCTTTTCACCGCTCTTAAAATACAACTAATGCTTATATCACCCACAGAAGACATTTAACCATAAAAAGCGCATATCCAGATTCTAAAACTTCAAAAATTTGCAGAAAGGAAGCAACTGACAGATGCATGAGGAAGTAGACCAAGTCTATGAAAGCTTATCCTACAACTTATTTCTCGCAGTTAGTCTCAAAGGTGCTACAAGATCCCCTTGCTTACTGATATTCCAGACTGACACGGCTATGTCTTTTAATTATAAACAAATCAATTTTAAATAAATTGAAAACATTCATACACCACAGACTAAGTACAAACCTCTCCCACTGCAAACCCTGAAGGGACTCCAGATAGACAACTCTGAGGACCATTGAAAGCTTCAAACTCATTAGAGGATAGGAAAATTCCTACATTACTACACTCACAATACTGCTCCTTCCTTCCATGGATTCAGACATACATGGTACAGCTGGCTTCATCCATTCAAGTCATGCCTCACAATCTAGCAGCATAGAAAAATCACTTTGCATGTGATGGGCTGACAGCATGAAAACTTCATGTACTATTCCAACTGAATTCAACAAGACAAACAAACAAGGGAGGAGGAGAGACTAAACAACACACACACAATGGGAAGGAGGGGAAGGAAGAAACCAACAGATGGGATGCACTACACACCTACAGAGGTAAAGAAGAACAAAGATAACATGGGAAGTAAAGATGTTAGTAAGTGGAGCTGTGGAGAGACCACAGCAAAAGAGAGCGCTAACAGAAAGGAGTGCAGAGAAACAGAAGACATCATGCATATGGATTGAAGAAAGGTCAAAAGAGGAGATGAGTAGAGCAACAAGCCAAGGGCAATAACAGATGCATTGAGAAAAGACAGTAATAGAGTGGCTTTAAAGAGAGAGCATTGGGCTAAAAAGGAGAGACACTTGGGGGTTTTGTGATTATAATAGCAATATAGCCTCTAACTTTGGCAATAATGTAAACATCCTCAGATTTTTGCATACCTTTATGTTAAAGAGAGAACACTACTTTAACGTTTTCTTCTGTCAGAATACTGACACAGCACTTCATATTTCCAGGAAAGCAGAAAGTGCAAACTATGATTTTAGCATGTTGTCAAGTGAAGGTTGTTAAGAACTACCACCAGTGTACACAACAAAGAAGTATTCTTGTAATTCATGCCACATTTTAAATGTGTTGGAAAGGTCTGAAGTGTAGAGAACTACTGCAAAGCATCGTGGTAATTCACACATAAGAAACTTAATCCTTGGTGTGATATTCTATCTACCAGATTATCTGCACAATAAGAAAAATTTGGAACCATAACATCTTATCAAAAAATAAAGTCCCCTAACTACTACTATTTTGTTACCTAACTGTTCATAGGATCATACCAGAAAACCTATGCATTTATTCTAAAGAGATAATAAGCAACAACTGTGATGTGGGAAGCTAAAACAGCACTTGAAACTAAACTCATCCACAATTGAAATGCATGACTTGAACAGCTGATGCGGGTAGTTTCCAGACTGGGCTGAAGTTGATCTTCACAAGGAAATATTTTACATGCTCTGTTGACAAATGGAATTCCAAGGGCACTTCACTCACTAGTTACAATTTAAGTTTTAAAAGGCAGTGCCATTCAACTTAACTTTTGAAAGATGTCTCTGATTCCAGAAGAAGTTACTTACTTTTAATACTTCTTGCCTGGGCTGTGGAGGTTCTATGCAGGTCAGTAGCCTGAGCAATAAATCCATAATAGCAGAGGTCCCTATGTGCTTTATAATGAGGTCTACAAAATCATGCTTTTTCTTCAAGAAATCCACAATCTGTGAAAAAAAATCAAAAATTTATTTTTATAATTAATTGTACAAAATTATGAAATAACTTTAAAAGGCAGGATATTTCTAGAAACCAAAAATCAGACTTCCACTAGCAATTTATGGATGATTGAATAAATATAGCCTCTAGCACAGCCATGTTTGATTAAAAAAAAGTTTTTCTAGGATCTTTACAATCTATATGCTTGTCAAACTAGGGTGCATAACAAAATATACTAACTGATTCAGAGGTAAGCATACTAATTCTTAAGCAAACAGGAACAAGAAGTTGATCAGGTCAGGATGTCCTGAAGACAAAAATTGCTAGTCCTGGCAACTTTATTTTTAAAATAGCATTTGGCAACCTACTATCCTCCAGGCGTTTTAGAGTACAATTCTCATAATCCCTGACCAGAGGCCATGCTAGGTGAAGTTCATGGGAGCTGTAGTTCAAAATATCTGGTAGGTAGTAGTTTATCTACCCCTGCATTAAAATAATGTTGTAGTCCATGAATGGGGAACTACCAGCTTGTGAAGCTTTCCATTCCTGAGTGTTCTCCTTACCCAGCCTCAAGCAATTATATTTTCTCAAAGAACTCCTACTGGAGGTAATAAGCTCTTTTTCACTTTAATTGCCATAACAAGGCAGGACATGTAGTAGAGATGCTCACTGAGTTCACAGTCTGGAAGGGTTAACCCTTCCATCCCCATATGCTGAAATCTTGGCAAACTTCTCAATCTCTGCAGCTTTGGAAAAAAAGTCCCCTGTTGATTCCAGTAGGAGGCTGTTTTAAAGCATGATTCCCACATAAAGCTGGGTATTTAAGTATCTATGCACACATACACAGATCTAATAAAGTTTGTAAATATATGTGGGGGGAACCCCTAATTATAGCTGGCATGTAGTCCTCTCAAGGTTAGCCATGAAGAAACAGATCCCAGATGATGAAAAGTTATTTTTACCCATGCTATAACAATTAAAGCTGCACAAGAATTTCGAGTTCTAATTCAGCTTTCTGTGAATGCTACACTAAGTGGGCACAACTCTGAAATCTTGTGCCAGACTTCAGAAGAAAACACTACTTTTTTGCAGGGCAAGTCATGCTTATGACTGACATTGATAACTACTATAAATAAACATGTTATTACATTGTCTTTAAAAGATGGCCACCCACACAGTTAAAACAAGTGCATCTTTATTCAATTTTCCCTAAGAAGTTAGAGGTCTGCTGCTCTTTCCTAAGAGAGTGAATGAACTGGAAATAACTAAGATCAACAAATGTTTAAATAGAGAGCTTTACAGTGAACAACTAAGTAGTTACCTGTTCTGGTTTTCTGCTAATAAGAATACTTAGCACCTTGCTGAAGAAACTAGCTAATAATGGATTCAAAGGGGGCTCATTTAGAAGAAAACTGTACAATTTCGTTAGTAATGATTCCTCTTCTCCCAGTCTATCATTAATCTGTGAAACATCTGAAGTAAGCAGCTCACAAGATATGTTTGGGTACCTAGAACAGAACAGTTGACACTTTATTTTATTAAAATAATAAATGTATTTTTGCACATTTCTATTAGCAAAAGTGCTTTATCTGATAATGCTCAATGTATGGTCATAATAGTCATAAAGTAAGCATATGTTTTACTTGGAAAACCTAAAAACCTAAAAGTAGGCATATGAAAAAAAAAAAAAGATGGCGACTCTTGCCATTTGTAGCCAACATGCAAATGGAGACCAAAAAACACAACTTGCATCACATGTATAGACCTCACAGGTTCTTTATATGGGAGCATTATTTCACAGGGGCAGGTGATTAATATAAGCATCCTTGTGCATATACAGCCTGCTGAGTTTTTTTAAAAAATCTAAATTGTAGTACTATGAAAAGTATCACATTGCCAGCCAGAACCACACTGAAACTAGTGGCATGTAGAGCAGGTGCAGGCAAAAGTCACCTAAATGCTGTAAGACTACAACTTCCAACATTCCTCACCACTTGCTATACTGATGGGAGCTACAGTGCTACAACATCTGCAGCGCCACATTTTGCCTACCTCTGATGTAGAGCTATATTACAAGCATGCTACATTATTTTTGGTCTACTCTCAATTTCACACTCTGGAATCAAACACATTTCCTACTTGTATCTGATTTTTTCATCCATGTCTTGAGCTGGCTCCTCTATAATGAATGAAACCAGATCTTCCAGACATTCCGATTTCAAAAGAAATTCTATAAGTTTGCGATTTTGAGCTTTGCACTCTTGCAAAACATCCTCTTCATCCATCAGTTCCTTCAGTGTTACATCTTCTCTCTCTAGAAGTGTGTCTATGTGGGATGATGAGTGGAGATCAAATTTCCAAAACATGCTGGTCTAGAGAAAAGGAAAAGCACACACAGGGTTAATTTAAGAAGGGGCCATTAGTAGCAAATGCCTCCAACAGTACTTTGGAAAACCATTCCCCTTTCTCCCTTCTTCTCAATTTGCCTACAAAAGAGGCTACAGAAGCAAGAGCAGAAAGCAAGGGAAAATGATGCATATAAAAAAATGGACTTTGTGAGTATATTATTAGTATAAATGGGTATACTATTAAAGTGCCTTGAATGATAAGCCAATGTCTTAACTTTTCAATAAAGTAGTTAGCTAGCTCAAGAAAATTAATATTTGACATATGTAAGACTTGACATGTTAATGCAACAGTAAGGAAAATGTTAGTTCAAATTAAAATTTAAAAGCATCTTGTTGCACCTTTTACTCAAAGCCAGTTTTTTAAGAAGGGTCAAATTCAAGAAAGCTGTGAGTCTGAGAAAGAAAAATGAAATTACTTAAACTCACACACTGTTGATCCAAGCTTCTTTCACAAGATGTCTATGCACTCTATTACCCTTTACCTCTATAGATGCTATCACCAGAAATAGAATTAAGCCCTTTATTAGCTTGCTCCTCAAAAGCTGGCTTTGCTTTCTCTGGTCCAGGGTATGACACAGTTTGTGAAACTCTCCATGAAGCCAGTGATCAGAATGAACTCCATCAGCACTATGCACATACCATATGCCTCACACTGACTCACAGCCTTAAATGATTTTTCTTGCCAACACTACAGACTGCAAATATATAAAATAAAACAGTTTTTAAAATATGTTGATGCACATCAAATTTCAAGCATGCAGATTACTTCATTAAGAAGTCAAAGCTACATGATCCTTATTTCAAAAATTAGAAAATGCCAAAAATTAGGGGCACAGACAGAATTCCTTTCCAACTTCATAAAATTACAAACCAAGCCTCATTTTCAAGTTAAAGAAAAGTGTGTTCTCTTCAAAATTACACTCAAACATTAAATTACTGTACCTTTCTCACAACTGAAGCTGCTCTAGATGGTTTGGACTATGATCTATCATTCCTAACTACTGGCAGTGCTGCCTATAAAAATAGGAGTTGTAGGACAAAACATCTGGAAAGACCCAAGGTGCAGAAGACTGCATTGAACAGAGGTTGGCATATGCATATTGAAAGACCATACATAATTATCACTGCGACAACAGACTTCAGCTTTATCAGAAATCAGGAAAAACAGTAATTTAATTAGCTGTAATATGCCCTGTGATTAATTTAGAATTTCAGACCATAGTAGCTCTCAACAGCATTTCAAAGGCAGCAATATATTTGTCATCTGTCAGAGCTGACCAACAACTGCCTACTGGCAAACCCTCATGTAGTGCACTCTGTATAGACAGTTGTATACTCTAATTTTGCCATATTGCATGGCATTAATTGAGCCTTATGGCATCTTTGGTTGTCAGATTTTAAGGCTACATAAAAAAAAAAAAAACGGAACTACAAATCCTTCCAATTCTGCATTATCCTGTATCGACTGCAAGCCAGCACTCATACAGGTGCAAGTCAAATGTTCCCTTAAACATAGTAGTTCAAGGTTGGAGAAAAGCACCAATATTGTTTCTGTGGGAAAAGGCGAATAACCAAGCCCAAACAAAGTTTGTGTGCATCCCCTTTTGATGCAGTATTCTAAGGACACTCATGTGGAAGTGAATTCCACTAGAGCCAACTATGCTAACTTCCAAATGCATTATTTTGTATCATACTGCCAGTCAGCATATGAGGGCATTCTATTCAGTGGGCAAAAAGAAAATCAGAAGGTTGATTTTTTTAAAAAGTCATGCAAAACAAGATTTATGATTTTGTGAAGTTGAAGGCTTTCACGGCCTGCATCCATAGATTTTCCTTGGGTTTTTTCCGGGCTGTGAGGCCATGTTCTGGAAGAGTTTGCTTCTAAGGTTTCGCCTGCATCTGTGGCTGGCATCTTCAGAGAATGGATGGGTAGGAGTGTGTGTGGGATTTATATGTTGTGAACCCCTGTCGGGGAGGATATAGAAATTTGTGTATCTGAATGGTTAGTTTCTGGATATAGAAATGCAATGATGATTAGTGTCTGTTTGGCTAATGGTTGGTTGATGGCCCATTAACTGCTGGAATTCCTTCTATCCCTGGGAGGAATTCCTTTGTAATTGTTGAGTTTTTATTCTATTGTTTTTCAAAACTGGGAGCCAGATTTTGTTTACTTTTCTTCTTTCCTGTTGAAATTGTCCAGGTGTTTGTGGATTTCAATAGCTTATCTGTGCATTCTGACATGATAGTTGTTGGCCTGGTCCAGAATTTCTATGTTTTTAAATTTTGTGTCCAGTTGGTTTATAACATGTTCTGCTACTGCTGATTTTTCTGGCTGGCCTAGTCTGCAGTGTCTCTCATGTTCCTTGATTCGTGTTTGCACACTGCGTTTAGTGGTCCCTATATAGACTTCTCCACAGCTGCATGATATACGGTAAACTCCTGCAGCTGTGAGAGGGTCTCTTTTGTCCTTCGCTGAGCATAGCATTTCTTGTATTTTCTTGGTTGGTCTGTAGATTGTTTCTACCTACCTGGAGGATGAACTGAAGCACCTAAACTGGGCCCTACAGGTTAATGACTACTCCAAATCAGACATCACAAGAGCAGCCAGACCCAGAAAAAACCACAGGAATGAAGAAAAACAGCTACCCAAAGGGAAGGTATTTTTACCATACATCAAAGGAATCACAGACAGAATAGGGAAACTTATGAGGAAACACAACATCCAAACAATCTACAGACCAACCAAGAAAATCCAAAAAAATGCTACACTCAGTGAAGGACAAAAGAGACCCTCTCACATCTGCAGGAGTTTACCGCATACCATGCAGCTGTGGACAAGTTTACATAGGGACCACTAAACGAGGTGTGCAAACACAAATCAAGGAACATGAGAGACACTGCAGACTAGGCCAGCCAGAAAAATCAGTAGTAGCAGAACATGTTATAAACCAACCTGGACACAAAATGTTATTTAAAAACTATCATGTCAGAATGCACAGAGAAGCTATTGAAATTCACAAACACCTGGACAACTTAAACAGGAAAGAAGAAACCTTAAAAGTAAACAAAATCTGGCTCCCAGTTTTGAAAAACAATAGAATAAAAACTCAACACTTACAAAGGAATTCCTCCCAGGGATAGAAGGAATTCCAGCAGTTAATGGGCCATCAACCCCCCCCTCTCTCTCTGGCTTTTTTTCGCAAACGAAGATTCAAGAAGGACTCATCCCGTGCTTTCTGCAAGCGTGCTGATGACTAAAAAGGCCAATCCGAGTTAAACAAGTCCAGTTGCAGAAAGCATAGCAGAAGGTCTCCTTGGGTGATGTTTCCGGGTTGTGATTCTTTCTGCGTTGTCATTTCTCTTCAAGACTTGTTCGGCGTGAGTTCTCAAATAAGGCTGCAGCATTGTGGATAGTGTGTCTCCATGCCTCCCGAAGTGAGGTCAGGGCGGACCATTGTTGGTGATCAATTTAGCCGAGCCTGAGATGTCGTTTCAGGGAATCCTTGTATCCCTTTTTTGAAGCGCCCCTCTTATGCTGACCCGTGGCGAGTTCACCGTATAGTACTGTTTTTGGGAGGCGATGGTCCTCCATCCTAGAAACGTGCCCTGTCCAGCGCAGCTGTGTTCTCAATATCATGGCCTCAATGCTGGTGATCCCTGCTTGCTCAAGGACAGCAACATTCGACACATAGTCAGTCCAGTATATATTTAGGAATGTGCATATACAGCGCTGGGCCATCAACCAACCATTAGCCAAACAGACACTAATCATCATTGCATTTCTATACCCAGAAACTAACCATTCAAATACACAAATTTACATATCCTCCCCAACAAGGGTTCACAACATATAAATCCCACACACACACCTACCCATCCATTCTCTGAAGATGCCAGCCACAGATGCAGGCGAAACATCAGAAGCAAACTCTTCCAGAACACGGTCTCACAGCCCAGAAAAAAACCAAGGAAAATCTAAAGATTTACGATGAATTGTTATATTCCATTTTCTTGGTTGGAAACTTATATAGTGTGTCCTATAGTTGGGAATTCCTCCTGGTCCCTCAAAGTTTAGTCATGTCTGTTTGGATACACAGTAGTACATAAATTCATCACATCATGTGTAAAGATTTTTAAAAGGCAGAGATGCCCAAAAGTTAGCAATCAGATAAAAACTAACTGATTAAAATATTAGTGCTCTTAGGTAAATTGCTCAAGTTCTATACAACAGGTATCATTTACATACATACACACATACACACATGTGTGCACGTACACACACACACCACTGAAGTCAAACATTGGCTTATTTGTCAGGCTACTGCAACCATTTCTTGTTCATAAATAGTTAAACCTCAATCTGGAAAGCAAGATCTATTCTACCCACATTAAAATAATAATTTTCCAGAATTTAACACCAATGAAAAAAATTCTCTAATAAGGAGTTCCAGAACAGTTTCTGTCCACTAAAATTATACTCCTCTGCATTTTTATTCAAAAGTACTATAGAACTCAGTAGAGCTTATTTCCAAGTAAATAAGAAATGTAACTGAAATCTCCCCAAAAGTATAATATACAGTATAACCACTGGTTTTCAATGAGTTAATTCAGGAAACTGAAGGAAAAAAAACAACAAAAAAGAAAGCATACTACTGCAAACATGTTACTGCGTTATTTCACAAACTTTCTCCCAGGCAAGCCGTATTAGGGGCTGGTTTCTCAATATGGCAGATGCTGACCAGATTACTCCATCACTTTTCAACAGGAGGCCAGGACCCTTGGAATAAGGAAAAATACCACAAAAATGGATCAAAGGGCAAATTACAGGAACCCTTAAGAAAGAACTTGTCTTTATCCAACTTACAGCATTAAGACTTTATTAGATTTACAAACTGAGATCCTATGTTCCAGTTTAAGAGTTGAAGTGTTATTGTTTTCTTTGCATATACAGTACTTTAGAAATGTGTGCTCTTTGCCTTCAGTTTAAGATGCAAAAAAAAGCTGTCCAACCCTTCATAGGGTTAGAAAAGTCCTATGAATTCTGTAGTACTTACTTCCAAGGAAAGTCAGTTCAGAATTTCAGTCTATACTATAATAAAACAAATAATGAAGACTAGAACTACAAACTGAAAATAGTCTTAAGGACAGGGTAAAGGTCTCATATGCTTGTTTCATCTTTTTCAGAAAGACTTTGCCAAATAGTGCTCATATGCACGGTCATAAATAAGGAATGAAGAAAATAGCTAGTGTAAATCTAGCGGATCCTTAAATCTCCGTTCATTGTATTTAATGGTTTCAGTGACCATGCCCAGCATACTCTCCCCCCTCCCGCATACTTTTGGGGTTAAACTATTGGTCTGGCTTTGTTATTTACATACTAAGAAAAACATTATTTAAAAAATCTACTGAGATTTAAAACACTGCCCTGTTAAAAACAAACAAGTCAATTACCAGCTTCCTCCCACAAAGAGAGGCATAATATAATGGCGTGTTGTGTTAAAACTGTGTTTAAAAAAAAAAAAACTGTGTACACTGGCTTAGAAGACCTGTGCAGTGTAGTGGTTCCAGTGGTGGAGTTACTGTCACTCAGCCTGACCTACAGCCTAGAGTTGCTGTCAGAATAAAGTGGGAAGGAAAAGAACCATGGATATTGCCTTGAGCTCACTGAAGGAGAAGTAGGATACAATTTTAACAAAATAAAGCAGAAACTGGGCACACTTCTGCACTGTCCACATAAGAACACACTTTAATATATAAATCACAGTAAGCAATGCCTAGCAGGAAGAGGGGAGAAAGCAAGAAAATTAAAAATGCATAAAATGTGTGCATTCACTCTGACCATATACCTTAAAGGGGGGGGGGGTCAGCTACAATGCTACAGATAAGATACGGCAGCTATATGAGCCACCATAGGAATCAATACTATGATGGTGCTATGAGGTGAGGCTCCCAGGACAAACCTCACACAATGCAGGCTAACGTGCAGCTAGGATTAGATTCTATGGCTCATGAAGTCTTCAGAGCAGTTATCTTTGCACTACCTAGTATCTATCTCCTTCGTTCTCTCAACAACCACTGTCCTCCTCAGCAATACTTACTAAACTGAGAAACATATCAGATCACATATGGGAACTGAGGTGGTAGTGGTGCTTTGGAGCTCGTTTTTCCAACAGCTCATTTGAAGTGCCTAGTGTATCTAACAAACTAGTAAACCACAAAAATAGTTAGAACATCTGAGATATCTACCTAGAAAACTCAAGTTCAAATATAAGTGTCTCTCATAGAGAAAAATTTCCCTCTTCATTGAACACCATTAACAGGCAACTACTGCACTCATTCCTCTGTTTGGGGAAAGTATATTCTGTTGCCATGATAAAGCATTCCGCAACTGTAACTAAGGCAGTTAATTTAACACCTAAGACAAAATGAGCCATCTGCTTAATGGTCAACCAAACACAGTTCTGCTGAGTAAAATGTTTCTGACAACCATGGTGACAAGAATTTCTAATTATGTTCTGTGGACTCCAAATTGAAATTGCTGCCTTTAAGATCTTAGAAGAATGGCTTCTAGCAGTGGCTTCTTTCATCAAGATGCACAAGGTGCTAGGGTCAGGCATGCCCTCATCATCTTAGAGCAGGAAACACATAATGGACTCAAGAGAAATTATCCTAAAACAGAGGATACATTTTGGACTCAGCAGTTTAGAATGTAAAAATCAAGAGTAGAACAACTACAATTTCAATATTGTGAAGTCAAAGGCTTTCACAGCCAGCATCCATAAGTTTTCTGTGGGGATTTTTCCAGGCTGTGAGGCCACGTTCTGGAAGAGTTTATTCCTGAAATTTCTCCTGCATCTGTAGCCAGCATCTTCAGAGAATGGTTGGGTAGGGGTGTGTGGGTTTATATACTGTGGGTCCCTGTTGGAGAGGATATGTAATTTGTGTATTTGAATGGCTAGTTCCTTGGGTAGATACGCGAGGAGGATTAGTGTCTGTTTGGCTAATGGTCCATTATCTGCTGGAAATCCCACTGTCCCTGGGTAGAGTTTATTTGCATGTGTTGAGTTTTGATTTTGGTGTTTTTCAGGACTCGAAGCCAAACTTTGTTTACTTTAAGGGTTTCTTCTTTCTTCTTGAAGTTGTCCAGGTGTTTGTGGATTTTAATAGCTTCTCTGTGCATTCTGACATGATAGTTGTTGACCTGGTCCAGAATTTCTGTGTTTTTAAATAACATTTTGTGTCCAGGTTGGTTTGTAACATGTTCTGCTACTGCTGATTTTTCTGGCTGGCCCAATCTGCAGTGTCTCTCATGTTCCTTGATTCGTGTTTGCACACTACATTTAGTGGTCCCTATGTAAACTTGTCCACAGCTGCATGGTATGAGGTAAACTCCTGAAGCTGTGAGAGAGTCTCTTTTGTCCTTTGCTGAGCATAGCATTTCCTGGATTTTCCTTGTTGGTCTGTAGATCATTTGGAGATTGTGTTTCCTCATTAGTTTCCCTGTTCTGTCTGTGATTCCTTTGATGTATGGTAAAAATACCTTCCCTTTGGGTAGCTGTTTTTCTTCATTCCTGTGGTTTTTTCTGGGTCTGGCTGCTCCTTGCATATCTACCCCCAGGAACTAGCCATTCAAATACACAAATTTACATATCCTCTTCAACAGGGACCCACAGCATATAAACCCAAACACCCCTACCCAACCATTCTCTGAAGACGCCAGCCACAGATGCAGGCGAAATGTCAGGAATAAACTCTTCCGGAACATGGGCTCAGTGCCCAGAAAAAACCCACAGAAAACCTAATTTAAATATTGGCCAAATCAACTGGAAAGCCTGAAACCACACAAGGGCAGCTGCCTGCTACCAGAAACCACAATAAACCACAGAGCAAAGCTCCATGATTTGTTTAGCCAGGGCTCATTCCCAACAAGCAAGAGTTCCCTAAAAACAATGACTTGTTATTTTGGACCAATATACCCAGTGTATGATTACCACTGTAACCATAAGAAAGCATGCAGAAACCTATGCTAGTGCTATAAGGATAGTTGCAATTGTACTGCTCTTTGCCACTGAAAATAGTTTTTGGGTGTGGGGGAGTGGTGTCAATATGTACTTCATGAGATGAACATATTTTGTAAACCAAAGTTTCCAATTGTAGAATCACCATTAAAATATATGCATGAAAAGTAAACTGTTTATGTCTGCACTGCAATATCCATTTGCACACATATCAAAGACGTTTGCAGGTTTATTTTGGGTTACAAAATGTTTGATGATAATGTTAGGTCACTGACAAATATAATACAATTTCCCCCAATAACTTACCTAGGCCATACTCACACTTGCATGATTCAAAGGTATGTTATATTAAGAACACACATGCATTGTTTTGTGTCACTTGACTGAAGATCCATTTTATGTTTGTCACCTACCTCATATGGGACCATACAATCACCACTCAGAACTTTCAGAGTCCATTCATTAGCAAACCCATGCTAAACTCAATTTGTTTCAAATCAGTTGATGGGACAATGGGTCCTTATCAGCCAAGTTGTATGCTTTTAATTTAAGGCACTCCATCTGTTCAATCTTGACATTTAACTGCACTACTACAATTATAAGACAGGAATTGACAAAGTGCAGCTCAGCAGCATATGTGGCCACATAGTTGTTTTGCTTTGGCTCCTCCAGAATCCCTAGACCATGCTTTTTTCTGGCCAAAGAAGGGGTGAACTGCCTGTTCTGGAAGCCTCCAATTCACATTTTTTAAATATATTGCAGGACCTCCTGCACTTATTAACATTTAAACATTTTTTCTAAACAAGAGTGGACTTCTGGCCATTTCTGGGTTTGGTTTTGGTTTGAGGGTTTTTAGTGGCAGGCATTTCTGGCAGCCCATGCAGAATGTTCCATTGGCAGAAAACTGGCCCCTGGACAAAGTGCAGTTGTTCATCCCTGCTATAACATCATCTTCATTTGACAATGATGCAACAAAAGAGGCAGACTAGTTGCTTGTAACAGGGCCTAAATACCCTGAAGGCACCAGATTCTGTCTGATCTTGGAAGCTAAGCAGGGTCACCTCTAGTTTGTACTTGGATGGCAACTGCCAACAAACCCCAGGTGCTGTAGGCTATATTTCAGAAGAATAAACTGGCAAAACCACTCCTAAATATTCCTTGCCTAAGAAAACCCTATAAAATTATAGGGTTGCCTTAAGTTGACAAGTGACTTGAAGGCACATACACACAAACAACTATTTTTTTTAATGTGAGCATCTGTACAGTCACAGAAATGGGGTCTGCATTGTTGCTGAGAAGGTAAGTTACAATGGCTTTTGTGCATGTGTACTTTGCATTCCATATACGTTTTAGGATCATCATAGCACCATTTTAAAATATTTATTTTATTCGGAGGGGGGAGTAGCAAGGGTAGGGATATTATTACATCAGCTGGGAAAACCAGAATCCTGAACTTAGTCAACTAGAATACATGCACTCATTGTTAAGCTAAACTTCACTAACCTGTAAATCCTGTGCTATAACTTAACCAAGGAGTTGCCCTTCTGTAATATGCAAAGAATGAGAACTCCAGCTGAATGCAAATAAACTTACTAGCCTAGTAAAGTAACCATGGTACCTTGCAACTGACCAATCTACAGTTTCGGCAGGAAAAAATGATCCAATCCTGAAGCATTTCATCCAAAGAAAGAATGCACCACTACAGAAAGTGTGCAAGAAGCATGATTTTTGTAATGCTCCTCTCACTTTAATTCAACAAGGTAGCCAAGAACCTCCTTGCTATTTTCATTGTTATTATGTTATATTATTTATGATCCACATTTTTCCCAGGACTGAGATGCAGGATGGCTTACAACAATTAAAGCATATAGGTAAAAACATACAGAAAGTGATTGTGAAAACAAACAGTAATTAAATACAACTGAAAAAATATTAAAACCTATCTGTAAAAAAAAAGAGAGAAAGAAGTACAGCAGTGCTATTCAAAGCAGTGGTCCCTGGACTGGAGCCAAACCTCAAGCCATTGGCTACTAGTCCCTGGTGAGTTTCCATGAAAGAAAGAAAAAACAGTTGTAGCCAATGAGCAAAAATATGGTGCTTGTCCCTGCTTCATTGGGAGGGAACTGCCAGTCCCCCCACATCTGATAGCCTGAGAAGCACTAAAGTCTCTCTCTCTGGCTTTTCTACGCAAATGAAAATTCAAGAAGGACTCATCCCGCGCTTTCTGCAAGCGTGCTGATGACTAAAAAGGCCAATCCGAGATAAACAAGTCTGGTTGCAGAAAGCACAGCAGAAGGTCTCCTTGGGTGAGGTTTCCGTGTTGTGATTCCTTCTGCGTTGTCGTTTCTCTTCAAGACTTCTTCGGCGTGCGTTCTCAAATAAGGCTGCAGCATTGTGGATATTGCATCTCCAAGCCTCCCGATGTGAGGCCATGGAGGACCATTGTTGGTGATCAATTTGGCTGAGCCTGAGATGTTGTTTCAGGAAGTCCTTGTATCGCTTTTTTGGAGCGCCCCTCTTACGCTGACCCATGGCGAGTTCACTGTAAAGTACTATTTTTGGGAGGCGATGCTCCTCATACTAGAAACGTGCCCTGCCCAGCGCAGCTGTGTTTAGCACAGTATTTAACGCCCTGTCTAAACGCTAAAAACACCAAATCCTAGCTGATCTTAGAAGCTAAGCAGGATAAGCCTTGGTTAGTACTTGGATGGGTGACTGCCAATGAATATCAGGTACTGTAGGCTATATTTCAGAGGAAGGAACTATCAAACCCACTTCTGAGTATTCCTTGCTTTAAAAAAAAACCCTATGGAATTCATGGGGTGGCCATGTCGACAGGTTACTTGAAGGCACATACACAAGCAGTTTATATAAGCAGTTCCCAAAAGCCTGCCTGAACAACAAAAAAGTCTTCACTTGCCAATGACAGGACAACTACAAGAATGAAACCAGCCACCCTAGGAAAGGAGAAACCACACAGAAGGCTCTCTCTCATCTTTCCACAACAAAGAAATGGCAGGATCTTTTCAACCCCCAGAGTGAAGATATCAAGCCTTTTCTTCTACTGCTTCCTTCCTGAGTCTGATCAAAGTAGCCATCTCTTGGTGCTTTCAACCTGAAATGTGTAATTGCCTTCAAGCTTGGACACCCACTATTGTTCACTTTAGTCACCCAGCATGAACACGCAGAATCTATCATGCAGCTGCAAGATCTGCCCAAGATACTCTTGGCTCTCTGCCATTTTTCATTATCTTTGCAAGTCCTCTTTCTCACCTACTCTGACCCCTAACCCACATTTCCAGGGTCAGAGTTCCTGACTCCCTTGCTTGAAGTATTTCACTGGCTTGTATGTCCAGACTGATCTGTTGTACTGGAAGGCTAGTCAGAACTTTACATCTACTGTATTTTTAACCAACTAACTGTGGTTCTCAGCATCCAACTTTTATATCTCTCTGTACAGTCATCCCTTCACATTTGCGGGGGTTAGGGCTGCCAGACCCCCGCGAATGTGAAAAAAAAAACACCAATAACAATTGGCTCACTCCTGGGTCTTCGCTTCCCCCAGAAAGGGAGTGAATGCCCACCAGAGGGGCGATTTAAGAGGCTTTGCTTCACACACACACACACACACACACACACGTGCTTGTCTGGGTCTTCCCTCCCTTTCTAAGGGAAGCAAAGCACAGGGGGTGAGGGAAAACCTCTCAAACCAGCCAGCCGCTGGGCTTTCGCTCTCCCCACAAAGGGAGTGGAAAGCCCAGTAGAGGGGCAATTTAAGAGGCTTTGCTTCACCCCGCCCCGTGTTTGCCTAGGTCTTCCCTCCCTTTCCAAGTGAAGCGAAGACTCAGGCAAGCATGGCAGGTGAAGGAAAACCTGTCAAACCGGCCATCCACTGGGCTTTTGCTCTCCCCATAACGGGAGCAAAAGCCCAGCAGAGGGGCGATTCAAGAGGCTTAGCCTCACTCCCCCGTGCTTGCCTGAGTCTTCCTTCCATTTCCAAGGGAAGCGAAGACCCAGGCAAGCATGGGGGGGGACCTCTCAAACTGAAAATAATCAAAACCACGAATATCAAAGCCGCGAATGTGAAGGGACAACTGTATATTAATAGGAACAGTTTGCTAGTCCAAATGATAGCAAGCTGGCATACTAATCAACTCTCTGATTCTGTAAAATTATACTGCAAGTCCACCATGCCTCTGCACACAATTCCTGTATCTCTGCATATACAAAATCATGTGACAGAAGTTCCTCTGCAGAGTATTTCTGACAATTATATGCTTAGTCATTACAGCCAGCACTCTTCCCTTTGCTCTCAAGAAGAGAAAACTGGCCTCCACTCATGTTATCAAGAGCAGGGTGAGTACCTAATACTATGCATTTACTTCTGCTCATACTCTACAACTTTGTCATATAGCAACCCTCCATTCTGAGGGTCACCTTATCTTCAAATCATCTTCTTGTAATTAACTTTTCGGCTTGAACTCTAATCTGTATCCTTCTGTAAAGGTGCCTTAATTAATTTGATGTCTTCTCATTTAGGTCACAAGACTTCTCAACTTATAACTACTTGTGACTTCTATCTTACTGCTTCAAAAACAGCCTTCATTTCTCTATCCTGTCAGTTTGCAGGTGAGTGACTTGATAGCTTTGCAATCCACCTTTCTTAAGAATGCATAAAAATATAATCCACAGCCCAGCCAGTATCATCCTTTCTACCAAGACATTAAAACTCTTTTTCCCAGAACGCTGAACAATGAAGAGACCCTGGGTTTTTTGATCTTGCCATTTTTGTAAGGCACCAGTCCGTACATCTGCACAACCTATAATGATAATAACTACCGTCCCCCTCCCCATTAGGGAATATACAGAGTCAATTAGTTTTTCAATGTTTTTTCCTCCTAAATGACCTTCATTAATGTTACCAGCTAACTAAATAATTTCTACCAACAAACAGCAGTGGTTGTTAAATTTAGAGGGGCTACACTATGAGAACATTCTGAGATCACTCCATGAGCTTTCCAAGATTGCCACTACGTCTGTGCTGCTTAAATACTATAAACTCAGTATCAAGGCTGGTGCTAACTAAAATAATAATAATTTAAAAATTACTTTAAACTTTTTAATTTTAAAACAGAGTTATTAAATCAATTTGAGAAATAAAAAATTAAGTCACATAAGAAAAAGGGGAAGGGTACAAAATATAATATAAAAATATAATAAAAAATAAAATATTTTTTTTAAAAATTAAAAACATACATACATATATATATATATATATTATAAAATAAAGGAAAAACATTAAAAATAATATAATTGAACAGGAACGAGTAAAATTAAATTTAATAAATACCTAAACAGATTTAACAAAAGGTTAAAAAAAAGAGGAAGAACTGAAGTGGTTGGAAAAAGGAGGAAAAGGAAGAATAAATAAGCTAGTATAACAGACAAGAAAAAAAGAGAGAAGAGAGAGAAGAAGAAGCAATAAATAAAAAGAAAAATAACCAAAAAAAGAAAGAAAAATATTAAAAATATACATAGATACAGAAGATAGGAATGGCGTTGGGAACCAGAAAAGCAACTTAAGCCCAGTTACCAATAGGAAGAAGAAAATCAATAGAATTACACACAAAATCTCCAGATCCAATGCAAAAGCTATTAGAAGAGTTTCAAAAAATGAGGCAAGACGTAAGAAGATATTTAAAAGATAAAAGAACTTAAACAAGACTTCAAAAGAGAAATTGACAACTTAAAACAGGCTTTGGGAAAGGTTGCAGAAGATGTGAAAAATCAAAGTGGAAGAGCTTCCAGGGAAAACTGAAGAGTAGGAAACAGCAATGAAATCAATAACAGAAGAACAAGAAATAGAAAAAGAAACACTCGTTATGATGGAACTTAAACAAAGACGTAAATGTTTAAAATTAAGAGGCATACCAGAAAGACAAAATGAAAGTCTATACAGAAGAATAATACCGGTATTAGCATAATATATTGAACAGCCAATTAAAGAATTAGAAGGAGACATTGACAATTTTTTTGCATTAATTCAGCAGTGGCAAGGAACAAGAATTTACCCAGAGACATAGTAATTTACTTGACAAGAGAATGGAAGAGAAGCTCAATACTTCCAATAAACTACAAGAAGAAGCTAATGATAGATGACAAAGAAATTAAAATATTTAAAGACATTCTGGCCCAAACTTTGAGAAGAAGAAAAGCATATATATATTTAACAAGAAGACTGCAAAGGAAAGGAATAAGATATTAATGGGAAGAGATTGAAGGAATTTCATTTTCATATCTTCAAAAGAGATTCAAGATAAAATCAATTGAAAAAGCTAAAGAATTATTTCTCAAATATGGGGAAGATTTAGAAAAAACAAATGGATATGAAAAATACAAGAGGTCGTAAGAAGGAAGAGAGGAGGGAGAAACAAGTGAAAAACCAAAATGGACTGAGCCAGAAGATGGAATGGAGAAAGAGCAGGATCTAATTGAAAGAACAAACCAAGAGGAAGGAGAATTGGAAGACCAAGAAGAGCATGATGACCAGATTGAAGACAGACAGAATGTCGATATGTGAAAATGGTGATACAAATTGTCTCCTGGAATGTAAGAGGATTAAATTCACCTGCTAAAAGAAATCACATTTTTCTCTGGATTGAAAAACAAAAATTTGAGATAATATGTTTACAGAAGAGTCATATTAGAGAAAAGGATCAAAAATTCTTTAAAAAATCAGAGATTTGGACAAATGTACTTTGCAGCCATTAATAAGAAAAAATGCAGCGTAGCGATCTCTATTTCATTAAATATTCCATTTAAAGAAATTTTAAAAAATTAAAAGAAATTTAAAGAAAACAGTATCCTCCAGTCTGCAGAAGAATCCCTCGGGTTCTCCCACAAGAAAAATCAAGACTGGTTTGATGAAAACAACCAAGAGATCCAGGAGCTGTTGGCAAACAAGAGAACTGCTCACCAGGCATACCTCGTCCAGCCAACTCACCACGTAAGAAAAGCAGCTTTCCGCCTCACATGTAGTAAACTTCAACAAAAACTCCAAGACATGCAGAACAAGTGGTGGATCAATATAGCAGAAAAGACACAATGCTGTGCATATCTGGGTGATCTTAGTAGGATTTTATGGAGCTCTTAAATCAG
The DNA here is from genome assembly GCA_030847615.1 of Gambelia wislizenii. Lineage (NCBI taxonomy): Eukaryota > Metazoa > Chordata > Lepidosauria > Squamata > Crotaphytidae > Gambelia > Gambelia wislizenii. Next base: position 347,633,308 of record JAUMIR010000001.1, read on the forward strand.
TGTTTGGACCTACTTATCAGGTCCAAAGCTCCTTATACAGTACAGATGGTCAAACATGAATTACTGATAAAGCCTCCATCCTGAATCAATGGGCTGAACATTTTCAAAGTTTCTTTAGTGCCAACCGAGTAGTCCAAGGCTCAGCTATCCAACATATGATACAAAAACTGGTGGAAAATGAACTGGACATAAGTCCCACTTTGGAAGAGACCCTTAAGGCCATACAGCAGATGAAAAACAGCAAGGCAGCTGGGATTGATGGAATCCCACCTGAAGTTTGGAAACACAGAGGTCATGCACTCCACGATAAATTCCATGAACTCCTTGTGAATTGCTGGGAAAAAGGGGAACTGCCATCAGATCTCAGAGATGCAGTCATCATCACCCTGTACAAGAAAAAAGGAGCAAAATCCGACTGCTCAAACTATCGAGGCATAACACTGCTCTCTATTGCTGGAAAAATCCTTGCAAGGATACTCCTGAACAAATTAGTTCCTGATATTGCAGAAGAACTTCTTCCTGAAAGCCAATGTGGCTTCAGAGCCAATAGGAGACCATCGGCGGCAGCAGCAGCGTGGCTTCAAACTGGGAGTGGACAGTGAGTGCTTGCCCCCCCTCCCTCGGAACACCTGGCCTTTAGAGAGCCTTTAAAGCCAGCTCCAGCCAGACCAGCAGCAGCAGCAGCAGCGTGGCTTGGAACTGGGAGTGGGCAGTGAATGCTTTGGCCCCCCTCCTCCTCCCTCGGAACACCTGGCCTTTAGAAAGCCTTTAAAGCCGGCTCCAGTTCAACCATTGGCAGGACTTCTGGCAGCAAACATCTAAGGTCGGTCAAGAACAAAAAGAAGAAGAGGAGGAGGAGCCATGGCTGACAGCACAGCCTCGACCCTCGCCGAGACAGGCTGCAGCACCTCTGCGAAGCCTTGAGGGTGTGTGATTGCCCAGCCCTAATTTCCATCTCTTAGTGGCGGCGGCGCAGCAGCAACGGTGAGGGTGGGGAAGGCTATATTAGCCAGCCCAGGACACCATCTCCCCCCAGCACCTCTGCGAAGCCTTGAGGGCGTGTGCCTGCCCAGCCCCAACTTCCATCTTTCAGTGGCGGCGGCGCAATGGTGACGTTTGGCAGCTGTGGGACCAAGATTAATCTTGGTCTTTAGAGCCCAAGTATTCTCTCTCCTAGCGGCACACCACCAACACAGCAATGACAATTAGGCTATCCTCGTTTAGAGGCTGTGGGAATGGCCAGTTTGGAGGCTGAAACTTGCCCAAGGGACCATCTTCTCTAGCGGCAGAGCAGAGGCCAGACTGAGGTGGAGAGGTGTATGTCTCGGAGTGTGCACCTGGGCCTTCAGCTTCTCCCCTCGGATGGAATTGTGCTCCTCCGTCTTACCTGAGGCCGGGAAGGAGGTGGGGGCAGCCATCGGAGTAGTGTTGGGGAATGGGAGATATGGTTGGAACAGAGCGAACAAATGTTGCAAGAGAAGACGGGATCGCTGTTTGAAGGCTATTCCGTCTTCAGTTCCCTCTGTTTCCCAGAATGGCTTGAAGAACAGACCAACCATTCCACAGAACCTTACTCTGCTCCTCTACAATGCCAGGTTGGTGAAGAATAAGACTCATATCATCCAGGATCTTCTCTTGGATGAGGACGCCGACTTGCTTGCTTCACGGAGACCTAGCTGGGAGAGGATAGCGCTGTCACATGGGCGCAGGCCCTCCCAGCCAGGTACTCTGTTAGCGAGCAGGTGAGGGGAAGTGGGCGGGGGGGGGGGGCGGAGTGGCTCTAGTCCATAAGAACCACCTGACCTTGACCAGGATACCTGTCCGGAACACAGCCCACTTCGAGTGTATGTACCTAAGCCTGAAGACCAGGGACAGCGTGGGGATTCTGCTAGTCTACCGGCCACCCTGTTGTCTAGCAGACTCCATAACCGAGCTGACACAACTGGTCTCAGAGCTGCTGCTGGAGTCCCCCAGACTTTTGGTTTTGGGGGACTTCAACATCCCGCTCGAGACCAGCTTAACAGGTGCGGCTCGGGAGTTCATGGAGACCATGACAAACATGGGCCTATCCCAATTGGTCAACGGGCCCACACATTGTGCAGGTCATACACTCGGTGCGGTCTTTAGTTCGGATCAGGCATATCCGTGGGCGGAGGTAATCAGTACCTCCGCTTTGTCATGGACGGATCATTTCCTGGTCAAGATGGAACTTAGAGCCTACATCTGCCCCACCAGGGGTGGGGGACCCATTAAAATGGTCCGCCCTCGAAGGCTAATGGAACCTATGGGTTTCCAGAAAGCCTTAGAGGGTTTAATGGTTGGAAATGCCAGTGATCCTGTCGATGCTCTGGTTAATACCTGGAACACCGACCTTACCAGAGGAGCGACACGATTGCTCCCAAGCATCCTTGCCAATCCGCTTCTAACCATAGGCCATGGTATACGCCTGAGCTTAGGGAAATGAAGAAGTTTGGACAACGACTAGAGCGCAGGTGGCGGAAGACTCGACTCTTATCTGACATAACTCACCATAGGAACTTTCTTTGGTCCTTTTGGGAGTCAATGCGTGCAACGCAGAGATCCTTCTCCTCTGCACGTATTGTGTCTGCAGAGTCCCGTCCAGCAGAGCTGTTTAGGGTGGTGAGGGAGCTGACGCAGGTTTCCCCTGAGCCAAATCCCCTGCTTAACCCCGACGACAGCCTGCTGTGACGCATTTAATAACTTCTTTGCAGATAAAATCTCTCAGATAAGAGCTGGCTTAGATGCCACTATTGTAGCAGAAACAATGGACGAGGCGTCCAGCGACTCCGCCGATGTAATTGTACTGGATCAGCCTCAATCTGTGAGTACCGATGACGTGGACAAGCTCCTTGGTAGTGTAAGGAAGACAACCTGCCCCCTCGACCCTTGTCCATCTTGGCTGGCCGTCCAGGGAGGGGACGCATTGCGGAAGTTCCTTGTGAGAATCATCAATGCGTCCTTCAGGGAAGGATATATTCCATCATGTCTAAAGGAGGCGGCTGTTAAGCCTATTTTGAAAAAACCTTCCCTGGACCACCTGGCTATGAATAATTATAGGCCAGTCTCTTTATTACCATTTTTGAGCAAGGTGATCGAGAGGGCGGTTGCTCTTCAACTCCAAGCTGTCTTGGATGAAACCGATTACCTAGACCCATTTCAAACTGGCTTTAGGACAGGCTTTGGGGTTGAGACTGCCATGGTTGCCTTGGCCGACGATCTGCGCCTGAGCATCAACAGGGGTACTGTGACCCTGTTGGTGCTCCTAGACCTCAGCGGCTTTTGATACGATAGATCACAGCATTATTCTGGATCGCCTGAGGGTGTTAGGCATCGGAGGCACTGCTTTGCAGTGGTTCCGCTCCTTCCTCTCAGGCAGGACCCAGAGAGTGCTGCTCGGGAACAGTAGCTCCAGTAAAAGGGAGCTTACCTGTGGAGTACCACAGGGTGCTATTCTGTCCCCGATGTTATTTAACATCTATATGAAGCTGCTGGGTGAGATTATCCGGAGTTATGGAGCTGGGTGTTATCAGTACGTTGATGACACTCAGATCTATTTCTCTGTATCTCGTTCGTCGGTCTCGAATTCTGACGGCATCTCTTCTCTCAATGAATGTCTTCGGGCAGTAATGGGCTGGATGAGGAAAAACAGATTGAGACGGAATCCAGACAAGACGGAGGTGCTCACGGTAATGGCCCCGAAACCAAAAATTGGGTTGCAATCTCCAGTCCTGGATGGGGTCACACTCTCCTCCAGTGACTGTGTTCGCAGTCTAGGGGTGCTCCTTCACTCGTCACTCCTGATGACAAATCAAGTAAATGCAACAGTCAGGAGCGCTTGTTATCAGCTTTGGCTGATACGCCAGCTGCGCCCTTTTCTGGAAGTAAGGGATCTTGAGACCGTTGTGTACGCACTGGTAACGTCACGTCTTGATTTCTGTAATACACTCTACATGGGGCTACCCTTGTGCTTAGTTCGGAAATTACAGCTGGTACAAAATATGGCAGCCAGGCTAGTTTCTGGAACATCTAGGAGTGACCACATTACTCCAGTTCTGAGGTCCTTCCACTGGCTGCCTATCAGCTTCCGGGCCCAGTACAAGGTGTTGGTTGTCACCTTTAAAGCCCTAAATGGCTTGGGCCCAAGCTATCTCAGGGACCGTCTTCTCCCTTATAATCCTCCCTGTGCTCTCCGGTCCTCTGGGAGGAATTTGTTGCAGCCACAAAGACCCAGGCTGGCGACCACCTCCCAGAGGGCTTTCTTGGTTGTCGCCCCCAAATTGTGGAACGGCCTGCTGGATGAGATCCGCCTATTGACATCGTTAGACAGCTTTAAAAAGGCTGTCAAGATGGATTTCATCAGGCAGGCTTTTCCGGAATAGCTAACCCCAGCCTCAGGAACCCCCTCTGGAGGTTGATTCTGGAGCTCCTAATAATGTTAAAGAGTATACATTCTATTCAGAACCACCCAAATCATTATCACGCATAGATATGTTTAGATATGCTTAGGATATCTAAAAATTTGAATGCAGAGGTCAATAAAGTAAAAATTTTGTATAAAACATGGTCAGACCACAACACAATAATGATGTCAATAAAGAAAAAAAGGAAAGAATATTCATGGAGAATAAATGAAAATTTATTAAAGGATGAAAATATAATAAAGCAAAACTAGGATTGAAATCTTACTTTCAAGATAACATAAATAAAGAAAAGGAAATCAATGTAGTATGGGAAGCACAAAAAGCAGTCATGAGAGGCTTTTTCGTGAAACAAAACTATAAATGGGCCAGAAAAAAGAAAGAAAAAAAATTCTAGATTTGATTAAGTTGAAAGAAAAGGTGTTAAAAGACTATCCAGAAAAAACAAATATAAATAATGAAATAAAATATTGCAAAACCAACTATCGATTATAACAATGGAGGAAATAGAGAAAAAATTACATTTTAGCAGACAGAAATTTTGAACAGGCCAATAAACCAGGGAGATGGTTATCATATAAAATAAGAAAAATGAAAGAAAAGAAGATAATACTAGAAGTGGAAGCAGATAATAAAATAACAGCAAAACAAGAAAAAATTAAGAAGACATTTGATTTTTTTTAAGAAAAATATCAACAGAGAATCAAGATGATACCCAAAAACAGAAAAAAATCAAGAAGTATTTAGCTAATCAGGATATTCCTAAAATTACTATAGAATAACAAAACAAACTTAATCAACCTATTACAATTATGGAAGTGATGGACAGGTTGCTTACCTGTAACCACAGATCTTCGAGTGGTCTTCTGTGAATTCACACAGTTGGGTTACTCCTGCGCCTGCGCAGAGCTTCGGAACCTTCTAGAAACACTAGGCAGAACATGCTTTGATACATTTTTGGCAGTAACTCCGCCCACCTTAACAGTCCCTTAAAAGGGCTTCCCGCTCAAATTCCCCTCAGTTCCTTGAATGACGCCGCAACATGCAGCACCAGGAACATTAAACATGTGTGTGTAATGCCACAGGACATAGAGGGGAGGATGGGCGGGTCTGTGTGAATTCACAGAAGACCACTCGAAGATCTATGGTTACAGGTAAGCAACCTGTCCATCTTCTTCGTGGTCTCTGTGAATCACACAGTTGGGTGTAGACTGGCAAGCTTCACTTCAGGAGGTGGGTATGTCCTACACCCATGTACCATACACATCAACATTTGAGAATAACACAGTAAAGCACAATACTAATAAAAATGATCAAAGCATATATAACAACAGTGACTTGGCAACATGAAACTCACTCATTGTATAGAAGATAACAGCACAGCCTTCCCAAAGGCCGCCTCGTTCCTAGAACGAGAGTCCAGTCTATAATGAGAGATGAAGGTCAGAGGCGATGACCAAGTTGCAGCTCTGCAAACGTCCTCTAGAGGCACTCCAGAGAGAAAGGCTGTCGAGGTGGAGACAGCTCTCGTAGAGTGTCCTCGAATCCGTGAAGGCAAGGGCTTCCTTGCAAGTTCATAGCAGAGCGCGATGGTCGAAGTCACCCATTTCGACAATCTTTGTGGTGAGATGGGCTCGCCGAGCTTAGAGTCAGTGTAAGACACAAATAACTTGGGTGACTTTCTATGAGACGCAGTTCGTTGGATATAGAAGGCCAGAGCCCGTCTGACATCCATGAGATGAAGGGTGCGTTCGAATTCATCCTTCGGGTCCTGCATCAGAGCCGGGAGGGCGATGGACTGGTTGAGATGGAACCTGGAGACCACCTTCGGAAGGAAGGAGATGTCGGGACGGAGGACCACCTTGTGTTTATGAAAGATTGTGTAGGGAGGATCGGATCGTAGGGCGCAGATCTCACCAGCCCGACGCGCCGACGTGATCGCCACCAAGAAGGCTGTCTTCCAGGAGAGCAGTCGGAGTTCAATGGAAGCCATAGGCTCAAAGGGTTGACGGACCAATTGGGAGAGTACCAATTCGAGGCTCCAAGCCGGGGTCGGTTCCATCACCGGAGGGTAAAGATTTGCAAAGCCCTTCAGAAACTTCTACACCGTTTTATCCACAAAAGGAGAGGTAAGTCCCTTGTCTTGGAACTTGACCGAGATGGCTGCCAAGTAGCACCGGATGGAGGAGAGTGACAGGCCCTCCGAAGACAAATGAAGAAGAAATTCCAAGACTGTTGAAGTGGAGAACTTCTCCGGGATCGGATCTCGAGAAGCCAGAAACGTTTCATACCTTTTCCATTTGTACTGGTAAGACTTTCGGGTCGAAGGTTGGCGCGCAGTGTCGATAACTGTCTGGACATCGGGATGAAGAAGTGTGGGACATCTCGGTGCCAACAACGAGCCCGAGGGTATCGAGCCCGAAGCAAGAGCTATGGAGTCAACCTCCAAGCTGTCAGATGCAGAGTGTTCAAGTCGGGATGTCTGACCTTGCCGCCTTGGATGGTCAGTAGGTCTGGGCGAGGCAGAAGGCGGATGAAACGACGATCCGACATCCAAAGAAGGGTCGCGAACCATGATTGTGGAGGCCACCATGGAGCAATGAGGATTGCGTTTGCTCCGTCCCGGCGAAGCTTGGCGATTACTCTTGTCAGTAGTGGGAACGGCGGGAAGAGGTACAGTAGCGGTCCCGACCAACGGAACAGGAATGCGTCCCCTCTTGAGCCCGGAGCTCGGTGTCTCGAGCAGAACTGACGGCACTGGGCGTTCTCTGGAGACGCGAAGAGATCCACCTGAGGGAACCCCCAGGTCCGGAAAAGATCCAGGGCAACCGACCTGTGCAGGCACCATTCGTGGATGGAAAGGCTGGAACGGCTGATTCCATCTGCTAGGGTGTTCTCCTCGCCAGGAAGATGGATGGATTGAAGAAGAATCTTCCTCTCGACGCACCAGTCCCATGTGTCCAGTGTAAGTTGAAGGAGTTGCGGAGACCTCGTGCCTCCCTGTTTGTTCAGATAGTACATGACAGAAGTGTTGTCTGTCAGTACCAGTACCGTCTTCCCTCGCACCATGGATTCGAAAGCCCTCAGCGCTTTCTGCACAGCGAGGAGTTCGAGGACATTGATGTGAAGGGCTCGCTCCTCGGCGGTCCAGGATCCTCGGATCTCGTAAGAGTCGAGGTGCGCCCCCCATCCCAGCATCGAAGCGTCTGTTGTCAAAGAGACGTCCGGCTGTGGAAGGTCGAAGGGCATGCCCGACAAGACGTTGTCTGGTACCAGCCACCAGTCCAGAGACCGTTGAATTGCCCTCGGCATCGTGAGCATCTTGTGTGGAGAATCATGGAGAGGATCGAACACCTGCAAGAACCAGTGCTGGAGTGGCCGAAACCGTAGTCTGGCAAGTTGAGTTACATATGTTGTAGCTGCCATGTGTCCCAGAAGTACTTGGATTGAGTGGGCTGGAAGCCTTCGGGATCGACGACAAGCATGAATTAGGGAGCGCAGGTTGTCAAAGCGGTTCTCGGGCAAGTATGCTGCTGCAGTAGGAGAGTCGAGGCGTGCTCCAATGAATTGGATAGCTTGAGTCGGCAGGAGCTGAGACTTTTCGATGTTGACAACAAGTCCCAGGTAGTCTAAGACATCTAGGGTGAGGCCAACATCGAGTTCTAGCTGACGTCGAGATTGGGCTACGATCAGCCAGTCGTCGATGTACGGAAAGACCTCCATTCCCTGTTGTCGTAGAAAGGCTGCCACTACCGCCATGCATTTCGTGAAAACGCGAGGAGCGGTGGAAAGACCGAATGGAAGAACTCTGAACTGGAACGCTTCAGTCCCGACTTGGAAGGCGAGAAAGCGCCTGTGATCCTGATGAATACTGATATGGAAGTAAGCGTCCTTCAGATCTATAGATGCAAACCAGTCGTCCCGCCTGAGGAGGGGGAGGATCGATGCCAGGGTCACCATCCAGAATTTCTGTGGAGATATGTACTCGTTCACTCCCCGGAGGTCGAGAATCGGGCGCAGACCGCCGTCTTTCTTGGTCACCAGGAAGTACCTCGAAAAGAAGCAGAGGTGATGAAGGTTGGGGTCGACAGGTTCGATAGCCCCCTTCTGCAACAGAGATTCCACCTCCTCGAGGAGGGGAGGGGAGGGCGGTGTTGATCGAATCCGTCCCGTCGGGGGCAAAGTGTCGAACTCTATCCAATAGCCTGTTTGGATGATTTGAAGCACCCATCGTTCGGACGTGATGGAGGCCCAGGCATGATGAAAGTTGGACAGTCGATCCCCGAAGAGAGGTGTCTAGGAAGAAACAGAAAAATCATGAAAGTGGAAAGGAGAGGATTAGAACTTCTTGCGGCCCTGATCCCAGGACTGTTGTCTGGGCTGCTGCCGGTGCCTTGATCCCGAGCCTTGGCTCCTCACCGAAGGGGCTGGAGAAGCAGAAGGAGCGAACCAGGATCGTCGATAACCTTGGCCTGAGTACCCCCGTCGGAACTGTTGGCCCTAAGATGGAACTTGCCAGGAATACCTTCCTCTAGGTCGGTACTGGCTGGTGGAGGCAGAGCCCATACCGTATTTCCTGGCAGTGGTCCGCATCTTTTGAGTGAACTCCAACTTGTCGTCGGTTCCGCCGTTAAACAAACCCGACTCATCAAATGGGAGATCCTCGATGGTGGCCGATGCCTGCGGGGTAAGGCCCGATGAACGCAGCCACACATGTCGACGTAGGGCTACGGATCCGGCGATGGTCTTGCCCGCACAGTCCGCTACGTGTCAAGCCGAATTCATCTGAAGCCCTGCTAGCGCCTGCGCCTCATACAGGATGGCCTCCGCCATCCGGCGTCGTTCTTCGGGGAGGTCTTTAATTAACGGGACCATCCTGTCCCATAGGACCAGTTGATAGGCGCCCATGCACGCCGAGTAGTTGGCTACCCTGAAACTCAAGCCCGCAGCAGTGTAGATCTTCTTACCCACTATGTCCAGTTTCCTGCCCTCGGGATCAGGTGGGCAAGACAGAGGTCGGCGCTGCTTCTTATTTTGGGCCACCTCGACAACCACCGAGTTCGGTTTCGGGTGGGTCTGCAGCCAGGCAACGTGCTCACCTCCCACACGGTACAGACGGTCGATCTTTTTAGACGTGGGCTGTATCGAGGAGGGGTTCTCCCATGACCCCTGTGCCAGCTTCAACAAGGAGGGCAACACTGGAATAGCGGCTGACGGGGGCGCCTTGGATTGGATCCTCTGAAAGATGGGATCGAGAGGCTCGGCCGGCTTATCCTCCGTCTTCAGGTCCAGAGCATGCAACATCCTCAACATCTGCTCCGCAAAGGCTCTGATATCGTCAGTGGGGGAGCTGGAGTTATCATCTATGAGCTCTGCCCTCGGGGATGGGAGATATGGTCGGTACATATCCCACGAACCCGTTGACGAGGAAGAGGATTCGCTGGGAGATCGATCTCTAGGCCGTTCCGGCGTTGGGGAGCGAGGCTCCGGAGTCGGCGGCGTACACGGGAGTGGTTGATGCTCGAAGGGAGAGACTTGTACCGTGGCATCTCGGCGTGAAGATGCTCTCCGAAATATAGGGGAGCACGACCGACCCCTCGGAGGTAGAGGCCTGGAGGATCTGATCAATTCCCCCCTTGGGGTGAAGACTTGCGACCCCGATGGGGAACCCAGCTCGGCTCTGCATACGGAGCGGGCGAATTCGTAGGCAGAATACGCCGGGATATCACCGGTGATGGAACGGACAGGGCTCGTCGATGGATTCCGTGGCTCGATTACAGACACCTCCACATCAGGGGAACGGTGTCTCAAGAGGTGGTCTCGAGAGACAACTAGGGCTGGAGAGAAGTGCAGTAGTCCAACCGGTGGCACGACATCGACAGCTGGAGAGAGCTCCACAGTCACCACCTCCAGATCGGTCTGCGGAGGTAGTGGGCGACGGGATTCAGCATCCAGTGCAGACGGTGGTGGAGGACGGAAACTCCTCACCCTGCTCCTTCTGATCTCGAGGGGGGATGCATGGAGCAGGACGCTCTGCCGTCTTGGCCTTTTTCTCCTTCTCCTTTTTATCCCCAGAGTGCTTGGAGGTGTGCTTTTCCTTCTTCTTCTTCTTCGCTGGCTCCGAAGAAACAGCAGCAGAAGTGGATGGAGCAGGTTCAGCCTCCTTGGGTGTCGAAGGAATAGGCTCCTTAGCTTTGGCCGACCGGTCCCGAGCCGAATCCGAGGGTTGATGTCGATGGGCAGAGTGCACAGCCTCTGGATCCGACGGGGTCGAACGACGTCGAGAAGGGCTACGGGACCGACGGCATTTGTGATCTGCGGAAGGCGGAGATCGAGACCGGCCTCGGCTTCGAGGTTCGGATGGAGGAGCAGACACAGAAGTTGGCTGCATAGTCGGAACCAGGGCCTTTTCGTAGAGGAAGGACTTGAGGGGTGAAAGTCTTTGCTTCCTAGCCTGCGGTGTAAAGGCCCGGCAGTGGATACAAGAATCCACATTATGGGATTCCCCCAAGCAAATTAAAAAACGGGAGTGGCCATCTGCACTTGGGAGCTTGGCCTGACATACCACACAATGCTTAAAGGCCTCTTTGGTGGACATCATAAATCAGAATTGTCAGCACAGTCAGAGGTCAAAACACGAAGGTCAGAGGCGGCGACAAACCGAGGGAGCGAGCCAAAATCGTAGTCAAAGAGCCAAAGGAGTGAGTCGAGAGCCAGAAATCAGAGTCAGATGCCAAATCAGGGGGGTAGAGATAGCCGTTGTCAGAATCGAAAGCCAAGTCAAAACCGTTAAATTCACTAAAGCACTAGCGTACAGAGGTTCCTTAGCTGCTAACGCGGCGGAAAGAAAGGAACTGAGGGGAATTTGAGCGGGAAGCCCTTTTAAGGGACCGTTAAGGTGGGCGGAGTTACCGCCAAAAATGTATCAAAGCATGTTCTGCGTAGTGTTTCTAGAAGGTTCCGAAGCTCTGCGCAGGCGCAGGAGTAACCCAACTGTGTGATTCACAGAGACCACGAAGAAGATCCACAGTATTAAAAAGACAAAATTAGGGAAAGCACCAGGACCAGATGGTTTTACATCGTTATATTATAAAAAATTTATAGATGAACTGGCAGATCCCCTAAAAGAAACTATAAATCATATATTACAAGGAAACAAACCAATATCCTTGGGACAAGCAGTTGTCACTTTAATTCCGAAAGAAGGAAGAGACCTTAAAGAACCAGCAAACTACAGGCCAATATCACTATTAAATGTTGATTATAAAATCTTCGTTTCGATCTTAGCTGGAAGATTTTTAAAAGTTTTAAATGAATGGATACACAAAGATCAATTAGGTTTCCTACCAAAAAGACATATAAATCAAAATATAAGAACAGTTATAAATATTTCAGAATATTATGATAGGCATCCTGGTAAGAAATTGGCAATGTTGTTTTTAGATGCCAAAAAGGGTTTCAATAATGTTAACTGGATATTTATGAAAGAGATCCTAAGAAGAATACAAGGGAGAGATTTTTTTTTATAAATGGACAGATAGTATATATTCAAAGCAAAAGGCTCAATTAATCGTCAATGAAGAAAAAACAAACTCATTTGAAATCACTAAAGGAACATGTCAAGGTTGTCCGCTTTCTCCACTTTTGTTTATAATGTGTTTAGAAATATTAAAAACAGGAAAATCAGAGACAAAGAAAATATAAAAGGCCTCAATCTGAAAGGAAAAAAATATAAATTAAGAGCATTCGTACATGACATGATATTTTTGGAAGAATCGCTTCAATGTATTGAAAATCTATTAGAAGTAATACAAAAATACGGGGAAGTCTCAGGTTTTAAAATAAAGAAAAAACAATGATGCTAGTAAAGAATATGGCAAAAAAGAAGTAGAATTGATAAACAAATCAGGTTTCCAAATAGCGAAAAAGGTTAGATATTTGGGCATAAACTTCACAAAAAAATTCATAATTATTTGATAACAATTATCAGAAGGTGTGGTCTGAAATTAAGAAAGATTTAGAAAAATGGGGAAAAAACCTAAAAAATATTGTTTTTAGGGAGGATTTCAATATTAAAAATGAATATACTACTGAAAATGATATTCTTATTCCAAAACTTACCAATAATTATGAATGACAAACCATTTAAAATATGGCAAAGAGATCTAAGAAAATTTATCTGGGTATGAAAAAAAACCAAGAATTAAGTGGAAAATAATGGAAGATGCCAAGGTGAGAGGAGACTTAAATATTCCAAATTTAAAAATTTATTATCAGGTATGTTGTATGACATGGATAAAAGATTGGATACTTCTCAAAGATAAAAAATTATTAACATTAGAAGGAGAGGAAAACATTTATGGGTCGCATGCATATTTATGGTTCGATAAATGGGGGGAAATAGAGAATCTGATGATCATTGCATAAGGAAGAAGCTTATAAAAATATGGCAAAAAGTTAAGCTTCAGTACTATAGAGAAATACCTGAATGGGTGTCGCCTCATAAAGCTTTTGCAAAACAGGACTTAATGAATAAAAAAAATGGCTAACTTTTAAATAGTTAATAATTTGGGAAAATAATAAGCCTAAAATGAAAACTAGAGAAGAATTATGTCAAGAAGGAATAATATGTCAGTGGTTTACTGGAGACAAATTTATGAAAAAATAAAAATGGCAATTAAAACAATTGGGTTAGGCAAAGAAAAATCCGAACTAGATAAATTAATATTAACAAAGGAAAATCATCTGATTTCAAAATTATACAAATTATTTTTAAAAAGAGAAATGGAAACAGAGACAAAAAAAGAATGTACAGTCCAATGGATACCAAATATAGGAAATACCATACAAACTTCAGATTGGGAAAAAGCATGGAATTCAAAACTAAAATTCACTCTAAGTAATGATTTGAAAGAAAACTATTGTAAGATGTACTATAGGTGGCATATTACACCTGCTAAATTATCTAGAATGACAAAAAAAGGAGATGGGAAATGTTGGAAATGTGAAACCCATAAAGGAACATTTTATCATGCATGGTGGTCATGTGAAAAATCAAGAAAATACTGGGCTAAAATCCATGATATAATATCTAAAATATTAATCTTGAATTTTGAATTAACACCAGAATTATATTTATTGAACATGACAAATAAGAAAACAGAAGGGAAATATAAGAGTTATACTTTATATGATCACGGCAGCAAGAATATATGCCAAGAATTAGAAATCAAGTAATACTCCTACGATGCAGGATTGGCTATTAAAAGTGAGAGAGATGATGCTTATGGACAAAATGACTATACAGTACTAATAAAAAATCACTCACTCAAAAGTTTTGATGATCAATGGTCAAAAGTAGTGGATTACTATAAGAAATATTGGAAAGATAAGATAATTTAACTACGGTAAGGCAAAAATTACATTATAGATAGATAGATAGATAGATAGAATACTAATGAGATAAATCAAAGATTATTTGAATTATTTAAAATATTATTTTATTAATTTTACAATTTTCCCTTATTGTTATACATATAAACAGAAATATATATCAGTTGATCTTTTGAAAGGAGATGTATTTTCTATGGGGGGAGGAAAAACAGAAATGTGTGTGTGTGTGTATGTGTGTATACACATGTACAAAATGATATTTCTTATTGATCATAAGTAACGGAAAGTTTAGAACAATTATGAAAGTTTGCACATATTGATAGAGTCTCAGATATAATAAAGATATAAAGAGGTAAACAGAAATTAAAATTGGTAATTAGCTTGTTAAGGTTTAACACAAGAGGAAAAGGGAGGTGGGAAGCACAAAATGTATGGAATGAAATTAATAGCTTCATATAAAGTGAAAGCCAACTTTGTTATTTAATAACATCTTATTTGACTAGGAAAAAAAAAGAATAAAATGTAAGTAGTATTAAGGAATGGATAATGTAATATGAGTTTTCATTCCTGTAACCATATATTAGTTTTAATAAAGGTTAATAAAAAAAAATTAAAAGTACACCCCTAATAATGATCAGTATAACTCTAGAATGCTGTATGTCTTGTTGAGTTCCATAGTGTCTCAACTGTCATTCATCTCCTGTAAGTAACTGTGTACACTTCATTTCAGAGGTCAGATTATTTTCTTATATTGTTTTGGAAGGTTTACATGAATCAAAAGACAATTAGGAAAGTCCCAAGAATGTCACTTTTCAGGTTTAAAATTAGCATTCCTTTCCCAAATAGGATGGGTGTATATGTAAGGAGAGGTAGGGAGGGAAAGCACTGCATGAGGGGAGGGAGAAAAGAGAGCAAGATTGTTTTGTTTTTCCTGGTAAAGCACCATGTACAATGGTGGCACTATATAAATGATGATGATGCTAACAATATTTTCTCTCAGGATGGTGAAATAGCATATGAATAGCAATGCAACAATCTTTGCTAGTCCTACCCTAAGAAAGCTCTCAAAATATTGTATTCTACTTTAGTAATAAATCTAACCACTTTGCTTTTTATTCAGAATCAATAACACCACAATGGCCCTTCTCTTCTTTCACTTGCATATAATGCATACAAGATAATTATTGTAAAAGAATTTACACTATCTCATTTTCAATGCTAAGTTATCAGCTCTTCAAGGAGAGGACAAAATTAAATACTGAAAATGTGACTCACTGATAGAAATTGGAAATATTTCATTAAGCTGTTAACTTAGACTTATCTAGCACTGTTGCTTAACTCACTGGTTTCCTAAAAAATGCTGTTAATCCACATTTTAAACAGTAATTTTAAAACATTTGAACTCATGATAGTAAATAGCACTTCCTCTGGTAAATTCAGTAAGACAGAAGGGCCTAAGGAGGATTTGGAGTGGAAGAAATGCATCATTTGGTTTTGCTGTTAGCCAACCTAATCTTGCTGTATCACTTCTCTTTGAGAATAGCAAGCTAGTGAGGTCCTGGAAGCTCAGAAAGCTGAGAAACAATTGAAACACTGGGATTCCAGAAACTGAAGAATGAAAAGGAAGTGGGGGCGGGGGGGGTGGAAGTGGGGGCGGGGGGGGCTTGGTATCAAATAAAATAAGATAAGGGAGTGATGTGCTGGCATGGCCCTCAAATATCCATGCTGGACTCCCACCATTCCCAGGAACAATTCTATTATGGGCTTTGTAGTCCATGTGGGGAAAATGTCCAGGTCTTCTGTTGATGTTGTTGTGTGCCTTCAACTCATTTCCAACTCATTGTGATCCTAAGACAACCCTATCAAGGAGTTTTCTTGGCAAGATTTGTTGGGGGGGGGTGACTTTGCCTTCCTCTGAGGTTGAGAGAGTGTGACTTGCCCAAGGTCACCCAGTGGGTTTCCATAGCTGAGTGGGGATTCAAACCTTGGTCTCCAGAATCGTACTCCAATGCTCAAACCACTACACCACACTAATTCCAGGTTTAATGAAGGCAAATTTAAAAGGATATATTTTGAAGGAGTCAGTAACAAAATGTATTCCAAGGTCAAAACTGACAATCTCCATGCTATTCTCTGTAAACCTCATGGCCCTGTCCAATATTAATGGTTTAACTAATGTGATAAGCCCTGGTGGCGCAGTGGTTAAATGCCAGTACTGCAAGTCTCCACGTCACAAGTTCAATTCCAGCGGGCTCCAAGGTTCACTCAGCCTTCCATCCTTTCGTAGGTCGGTAAAATGAGTACCCAGCTTGTGGGGGCAATTAGCAAACACACATTGGAAACTGCTTAATGCAGTGTAGATGTGTAAATTGCTGTTGCTTAAAATAATTTGTAAGCCGCTCTGATAGCCTTCTGGCTGAAGAGCGGGGTATAAATAAATAAATAAATAAAAATTTAAAAAAATAACTAATAACTTACCAAATTAAATTATTTTAATTAATAATGTCTCTGCTAGTGAATTAATTTCCAAATTTAATGTTTAACATTATCAAATTAATTTTCAAGGTTTACATTCCTAGCACCTTCTGCCAGGAGAGGAAGCCCCAGAAAGACCTGCCCAGGAGAGTCAACAAAAGGCAAGTCACTCTGCCATCCAGCTACTGCTGCTGTTGCTGTCACTGCCTGGCTGTGCTCTACTGTGGAATTGTGGGGGGAAGTGCCACTTCTCCTGTCTCCTTGCAGACTCAGGCCCACCACCTCCAGTAGCAGCTGTGACTCAGCAGTCTGCCAGCCAGTTCCACCTACCCCAGCTGTAAAATTAAGGGAGCTGGCAGATAAAAGCAAGAGTCCAGTGGTGGTGGGTCTGCCACCAGCGGGGTCGCTAATGAAGGGGGCAACACCAAAGGGAGTCACTCCTTTGGGGGAGCCATTTCAGGGGTGGCAGCCTGTCCTCTGGCTGCTTTCCAGGAAAAAAAATCGTGAAAAAATTGTTTCTGCTTAGAGAAACTGCCTTGTCAGGATAAATAAAAGACTACCGTATTTGGGGGCGGGAGGGGAGATGAGCTGCTAACAAAAGGAGGGTATTCATAATGGTATTCAGGGAGCGTTATACAGGGCCATTCAAGTTATACAGAATACAGGGAGATATGGAAATGGGTGATGGTAGCTCTATCTTGGGGGTGTAAGTTATAATAGGGTGTTAGTGACTCCCAAACTGTCTCTCACCCCAAATAATCTGGATAGCCATGGCAGCAACTCCCCTAGACTGAAAATGCTGCTGCTTAACGCCAGGTCAGTTAATGGCAAAAAAGCTGCCCTTCAGGACCTGATCCTGGATGAACATGCCCAGCTGGC
The DNA here is from genome assembly GCA_030847615.1 of Gambelia wislizenii. Taxonomy (NCBI): domain Eukaryota; kingdom Metazoa; phylum Chordata; class Lepidosauria; order Squamata; family Crotaphytidae; genus Gambelia; species Gambelia wislizenii. The sequence continues at coordinate 347,650,494 of JAUMIR010000001.1, forward strand.
ATTTATTACAGAGACCTGGTTGTTAATCTCACTCAGCTTTGCCCACCTTGTTTTTCTGTGCAGCAGTAGATATCGGGGGGGGGGGGGTGGAATCGCAATGGTCTATTAGGATAATATCTACGGTACCTGACCAGGCACCCTATCCCTCAGTCTACAGGTTCTGAGTGAGTTTATTTGAAGATGGGTAGCAGGGACAGATTAGGGATTCTGTTTGTGTACCGCCCATCCTGCTGCTCAACAGTCTCCCTTCTTGAGCTTGCTGGGGTGGTCTCGGGGTGGTATTGGAGCCTCCACAGCTTTTACTGCTGGAGGACCATTCTGAGTCTACCCTATTGGAAGATCATATCCGCCATGACAACCATGGGTCTGTTCCAAGTTGTGTCTGGCCCCACGCATGCTACTGGGCACACTCTCTAGATCTTTTTTTCAGTACGGGGGAGGGGATGATGGTGATCTGTGAATGGAGGAGCTTTCCATCACTCCATTGTCGTGGACAGATCACACTTGCTGGGACTCCAAGCCTCTACAGGGATGGTGATCCATTAAGATGGTCCGCCCCAAGAGTTTTATGGATCTGGGTGGATTCCTGATGGCTCTTGGGGAGTTTCTTGCTGCCTTGGCAGTTGATCCTGTTGAAGTCCTGGTCTGTTTGCCCTTTTCCAGTCCATTAAACTGCCAGACACCAGTTTAGCACAGGAACAGCTTCCTTGGAATTAGATGGAAAGGAGTAATAGTGCTGGGTACCATCAGCATACTGGTAACACCTGACCCCAAAACTCCAGACAACTTCTCCCAGCAGTTTCATGTAGATGTTAAATAGCATGGGGACAAGACTGAACCCTGAGGAACTACACAGGCCAATGGCCAAGAAGTTGAGCAGCAATCCCTCAGCACCACTCTGAGAGTACCCCACCAGGGGGAAAAACAAGCAACTGTAGAACAGTACCTCAACGCCCCATCCTAGAGGCAACTCAGAAGGATACCATGGTCAATGGTATTGAAAGCCACTGAGAGGACCAGCAGAACCAACAGAGACACACTCCCTCTGTCCAGTTCCCTGTGTAGGTCATCCACGAAGGTGACCAAAGCTGTCTCAGTCCCTCAGGAAACATTGGAGTTGAAAACCCACCACATGCTCTAGTACCTTGCCCAAAAATGGAAGGTTGGAGACCCACCACATGCTCTAGTACCCTGCCCAAAAATGGAAGGTTGGAGACTGGCCTACAGTTATCTACTATAGTAGGATCCAGGAAAGATTTTTTTCAGAAGAGGTCTTACCACAGCCTCCTTCAGGCATGTTGGGACCCTGCCTTGTTGCAAAGAGGCATTACCCACTCAGCCAGTCTTCCTCTGGCCTGTTTAATTAGCCAGGAAGGGCAAGGGTCTAGTATACATGTGGTGGCTCTCACCTCTCCAAGTATCCTGTCCACATCCTCAGACTGCACAAATTGAGAAGTATCCATCAGCACTTGACAAGCGGTGGCCAAGGTTACATTCACCAGAATTGAAGCAACTCTGGCGTCTAAATCAGAGCAAATCCAAGCAATTTCATATTTGAAATGGCGGGCAAATTCTTCACAGTGAGCTGTTGAATGGCTTACATTTTCCTCGGGATCAGATTGGAACAGGACTCTGGCTACTCGGAACAGCCCTGCTGAATGATTCTGTGCTCATGCAGTCATTTTAGACAGAAAAGCTTTTTGTTGTTGTTGCTTTTTGCTACTTTTATTGCCCCACCATAAGCCTTTTGTGATACAGGTTGGTATAGAAATATTTAAAGAAATAAATAAAATAACCTTCAATGTAATTTCTAAATAATGACATACAGAATGTTTTTGTTCTTACTTTACAACTGTAATTTCCTATTGCAGAAATAGAAACCATCTCTGTATATGTATGTGTGTGTGTGTGTATACACACACACACACACACACACACACACTATACTGTATATAATAATGAGCCTGAAAAGTTACAGAAAAATTGGCATTTAAAATAGCTTTACTTTTAATTATAGCTCTCTATATAAAGTCTGAACACAAATTGTATTGGTAGTCCTGACCAGAGTAAGCCAATTAAATCAATTGGATGTTCATCAATGTTGACTAATTATTCAATAATTGGTTCAATTGATTTTTTTTCAAGTTGGGACTATCAATAAGGTTCAAGCCTTAATTCCTAAAACTAATCTCATTTTTATTTTTGAAAGTGCAAAAGTGCAAAGCTATTGTGGCAACAATAGACTTTACAGCTGGGCCTGGCTAGAAGGAATAACGGCTTCCTACTAAGTTCAGCCAGCCACAATTTGATGATCCAGCCAAAATATTCACAACTTTAAATTAAATGAAATTGAGTTGTTTGAATTCACACATTATCCAGTTGCAACAAGCCAGACAGCTTCTTATGTTAAAATAATACTCTAATTTATTATGTTTTATTGTTAACAACCGTAATACCATTATATAATTTTACAAATAAACATTTTCAAAATGATATAATCCTACAATGGAATATGGGTGCATCATTATATTATACTTGCATTTTGCTGTTTCTCTACTCCAACTGCAAACAAGTACAGACTATTCTCTTAGACAGATTATTCTCCCCTGGCTGCGGCCCATCAGCCCTGTCCCTGGGGCTGGACCCTGCCAGATCATTCATGCTGGCTCCAGCTCCACAGGAGGAGAGTGTGGCCAAAGGAGGGGCCACAACAGCGGCAGGCTTCTCCACCTTCCTGAACATTGTCATCAATGACTCCTGCCGCAGGCTGAGAATGGCGGCAGGCTAGTCAGTCCTCCGCAGCGTGCTTCCACAAGGGCAGGGGGCTGCTGGAGGCCAAGTTGCCAAAAGCGAGAGTATGGAAGCAGAGAAACATTGGGAAAGCAGGGGCAGGGCTTTCAGCAAGGGTGCCAAAGAGAAAAGGGAAAAATGACTTTTTTGCATGTGCGAGTCAAAGCTAGAATGGTAGAAGACTAGGAAGAAAAAGACACGTGGAATAAAGCAAGAACACAGCAAAATATGTCCTCCAGCAACGTAGTCAGGAACAGAACTAGTCTTCTAGGGGATCGCTCTCCCATGTGACCAGCTGGAAGGCCCTTTCTTTGTCCCTCCCTACCAGGAGCAAGTGGGAGGAGCTACCCAATCTACACCTATGTACTACACCTATCTACTGGAAACAGGCGTATCACAGATAAACCAAGGTTCCTTTCTCTTGCAGTGGAATCACAAAAAAGCCATTACAAAAATATCTTAATCACAATTTTTCAGACTTTCAAATAATTTTCTTGACCTATTTCCATTTCTCTGATTTCCCAGGAAGTGGCAACTTTGATTTTGACCTATGCTAAGTCTTTCACATCACTAAATACAAGAGGAAATTTTTATATGTAGAAATTCATAGTATAAATAGATATAACAACACTTTCTTGTAATTACTTTTTAAAACTTTTGGCAAATTAGAAAGTTTTCATCACAAATAATGTTGAACTTAAAGTTTTAAATTGTATGCCATCATTATTAACTAATCAGCTATTTTCTTTCACAAATATAGCCCTTCACTTTAAAATACAACATTGAGATTTCCAAATGCATCCTTGCTCATATAGTCTTACAAAATTACTCAACTGTTTATTACAATGAATATATTTTGGACCTTCACTTTTAAAGTTTTCAGTTAATATTAGAAGATTAATTTTAATCCCATCACACTAATTTTTTTCTATCAACTTATAGCAGCCACATGAATTTCATTGGGTTTTCACAGGTAAGGAATACTTAAGAGGTGGTCTTGCCAGTTCCTTCCTCTGAAATACAGCCTACAGTAATTGGAACTTTTTTTTTTCAATCTCCTATCCAAGTACTAACCAGAGATGACCCTACTTAGCTTTATGAGCATGTTTTTTTAAAAATCTATTTCTATTTCAATTTTTTTTTAAAAAAAGAGTGCTGCTGCTCTTATTATATGCCCAAAAGACATTTTTACACTTTTAGAAGCAATTATATTCATGTTTACACACTCCAAATGGAAGAGGAAAACTGGTTTACGGAATGTAGATTGCCATACATGTCACACACACACACCTGTATCTGCATGGGATACGTGCCTAGACTTACCGTTTATAAATGAAATTGTAGATAATAGTGAAGCCTTCATAAAATATAGGACTTTTGGTACAACTATACCACAGAGTTGCATTGGAGCACCTAGCGATTCCTAGAGAAGACACATCTCTAGGCATTTTCCAGTGCGGCTCTATGGCATGTGTCCCTATTTTTTCAGCTGCAGATAACTGAAACCACAGATATTCTTTCTGTGGATATAGGGAGCGACCTGTATATGAAATTGGGAACAAGAACCAAGGGAAGGGATCTTGTTGCTTACATCTGCATACACAAGTCTGAGTTATGTACACATAAGTCTCGTTTTGGATGAGAGAAAGAGAGCTATTCTCTACCTGTTTATACCCCATCCCAAACCTCCTGCCAGCAGTTATCAACCCCCAGGGAGAAGATGCCACTGCTGACTAGCAAAAAGGCAAGGAAATGGAGGCAATTCTGTTCTAGTTTCTGATGGGAAGGAAAAGGAGGGTGCACTCTACTTGTGAGCACACCACTGCTTCTTCCTCTCACCAAGCTGAAACCAGCTGCTTCTTCCTCCTCTGAATTGCCTTCTCACCAGCAAGCAGCAGCAATGGCACCTCCCAGAGGCTGACAAATGCCAGAAGACAGGGAGGCCAAGGTATTTTGCCTACTTGATATAGGATCTTGGAGACAGTGTCATGTCCACTTTCACATCTGTGTCTAACCATGGTAAAAGATCAAGTAGAGTTCCAGCTTAATCAGGATCTGAAATTAATAGTGCAGTTATAGCTTGTCCGTAATTCCCTCCCATGGTTAACAAACAACTTGTTAGATCCATAATAGCCAATAGCATTCTCACATCAGCAGCATAGTTTAAGCATTATTCTACTGCCCTCAGCATTAAAATTGAGAGGACAATTAAAAGGCTTTCTTATACTTGATTAATGCTATATGCATAGCACTTTAATTCCATTTTTGTGTAGAATGAGCACCTCCAAAACAGTGTTCCTGCAAATGAATACTTTCCATCTATCAAGCTGTAGAATACAAATTACAGTGGGCCCTCCCAATCTAGGCTCCCAATCCAGTTTCAACCGCACACATATCATCGCATCCCATACCCAAAATGGTGGCGAGGTGCACATGGATGCGCTGACACAGATGCACACCTGTTGCTATCATTTAATAATGTGGTGCAAACATCCGTTTTTTTTGGGGGGGGTTGCCATTCACAGGAGGTCCTGAAACCAAATGCCAGCTGATCCAGAGGACTCATTGTACTCCCAAATCCATTAGAACTTCTGAAATTCTTCAAAACATCTGTTTGTCCTTTGTTTAGGGTGCCAACTTTATAGCACACATTCAAAATTCTAATGGCTTAACTAGCATTTCCATCTTTTTCTGGACTTTCTACTCACTACAGGTTTCACTGGAATTATTTCATCCAGAAAAATTGACTACTTTCTCAAACTGAAAAAGGAGGACTTTGTCAATTATCTTCACTTCAATCACATTTAGATTACACTATTATGCATTAATGAAATATTGCCTCTGAGAAATATTTTCATAGAATCATAGAGCTGGAAGGGACCTCATGGGCCATTGGGTCCAACCCCCTGTGGAATGCAGCATCACCAGCTAAAGCAGCAGCAGCTGGTAAGCTATCCAAGCTCTTTTTGAAGATATCTAGTGAAGAAGACTCCACCACCTCTCTAGACAAATGGTTCCACTGCCAAACATCTCTTACTGTCACGAGGTTCCTTCTAATGTTCAATCAAAATCTACTCTCCAGTATCTTAAAACCATTAGACCTGGGCCTACTGTCTGGGGCAGCAGAGAACAGGGAACATAGTTCAATGAAAGTGGGGAGACTGACAAGGACTCTCATTATTGAATAAACTGCACCAGTGGTGAACTCCAGTAGCTTCCAATATATTTCCAGGCTTTACTTGGTATGCTGGTGTTGAATATTAATTAAGCCCAAAATGGCTCAGGGCAAGATACTAAACTAACACCTTTTTCTATACATACATACTTGTTTCCCAAGATAAGAATATCCATTCCAGCTATTTTTAAAGCTGGAAGTTAGGCATGGGGATATTGGAAATGGCACCGTTTTAGTTGTGAACACACTCCACAAGGAGAGGAGATAAAAATGCAAACAAATGCTGTTACTATTCCAAAGGCCATTTCCCCCATTACATTAAACTATGTGAGTGCTCACAGAAATAATTTCTTTGTGCAAATGGAATCTAAAAATTAGAACTTACATAGGTAAAAATGTAAGCTCAGCAATGTACGGTATTGGTTTCCCCCACCCCTGTTCAAAACAGCAGGTCAGAGTATCTTATTTATATAGCCCAGAATCACGTATTACTAACAACACCAAAAAAACCCAAATAAAGATATTTTTACAGGGTATATACATTACAAACACTTCAAATAATATTAGTAATGCAAAGGTGAACATAACCCATTCATTTCACTATTTTAACATACAAAAATTATAACAACACTATTGTAACTACATGATAATGTAATTGTATGTTCTATCCAGCTTTCATAACATTCAAGACTTCTAGTAGAAGCAGGAGGAAGGCTAGGGGCAGAGTATGTCTATACTAACAAGGCAGTGTTTTATACTATATCGGGCAGAGCGATGCAAGCAACAGTGTTTTAAACCCAATCATGCATCTCTGTTGCCTATAAAAAGTTACAACAGTTAAAAAACTGTATCTCTAAATGAAGGAAAAGCAGTAACAGAAGTAAACTTCAACTGAAGGCAAACCTTTTTCACACAAAGGAATTAAACCCATGCAATCCTGGTCAATCAGATTTAGCATAGTGAACATGCACATGACTTAATCATGGATTATTTCCCAGCAACTCAGTGTTTCAGTTCCTGTTCCAAAACAGGGTTTAAGTGCCAAGAGCAGGTTATGTGCTACTGTTATAAGCATAAACTAAATTAATAACTTACAATGTCAATGATATATTGATCCCCAAGTGATCTAGTTATGCAGATAAAATGCATGTTTAGCTAATGGCCTAACAAGAAGACAAACACACATAAAAGCAAATGTAGAAGAAAAAAGTAAATACGGGGCAAGAAATACATTACAGGCAATTTCTAAAACACAGTATGTTGAGCCTGGTTTGAGAAGCAAACGTAAATGTTTGTTTGTAGAGGTAAACTTTATGTATGTCATTTCTTACCTGTTAACAGAAAAGTTTAAAAAGAAAAAAAAAATCTATTCTTTGTGGCTCCTTGCCCATTACAGGGTATCCTGGCAACAGCAAAATCTTTCAATCTACAGTATTAGCAGATTAGCAGACTGAATTTCTTCCTACAAGAAAACACAAGACAATTATTAATGTCAAACAGGATTTCATTAACCAGTTAATATAGAAATAGAAACATAAAGTAGACTTTATTGGGAGCTATTTGGGGTAAAGTTGAAGGCACAGAACATGAGAGAGAGGATTACTTTTTTCAATGTACAGTACAACATTCTGTGAAAGTGATAATCTGGTGGAAACAACTGCATGTTTTCATAAAAGCATAAAATTTGTACCATTTGTGAACATATGTTGACAGCTATAAAATATTGTTTTCACATGTCAATATATATAATTTTGCATACAACTACACATACAGAGCCAACTGAAATGTTTTTATTTCAGCACTGTAGTGTGCATATGACAAGATATGAAAATTTCATAAAACAAGGCAAAGACAGAGATGTTGGTCATCAAGATCTCCACAACTCTTCATCAGGAAAGAAAGATGTTGCAAAAGCAGGCAAGAAGAGAGTAGAGAAAGGAGGAGAGACTTCCCCCCCGCCAAAAAAAGTAGACTTGATCTTAAAGTTCTTATGTCCCTACTGTATACTAAGCTGTGATAGAGGAGTAAGAATCAGCAGATATTCAAATATGATTCTATAAAGTCATGTGTTGATGTTAGATTGCACCCAGCATGGCCAATACGCTTGCTGGGGAAAAGACAACAAAAACAGATTGATCCTCCATTATTGTTAATACTAAGAAACCTTAAAACAGCTTTGAGCAACTATATAATAGCAATTTTTTAGAACAGCCATCAAGTATGTGCACAAAAATTTCATATAATGGATCTATGTTAGCAACATCACATCACATTGATTCATAGGAAGCAAACAGAATTTTCTACTTTACCTACAATATCACATGCTTGCATAAATGATAATAACCACCATACCACTAACAGTATAAAGCAGATACTTTTCAATTGTACTGCATCACTACTGGACTTCTTCATTATATTCTCATAAACTGTGGTGGTCATACACAGTAATTACAGAATTTTCTACAGCAACCAGTGAAATCATACACAAATATTTCCCAGTTTGAATGGTCACTGTTCTCAAATGTTCTGTTCTTAACATCTCTTTTCATGCAGTTAAAGAAACAGGTCGGTATGGGATTAAGGGCATTAATCAAAAGTCTTCTCTCAAAAGGAACCAAATTTTCATGGATAGCTTCTGCTTTGCTTGCTTGTTTTTACTGATTATTCTTAGAATCCTAATAGAAAAGTTTCAGAACAGATTTTAGGATTTTACATAACTGATAACTAAGGGTGTACAGATGGAAGTTACTATGTTATGAAATATATCCAAGAAGTAATTGAAAAAAATATTTGATCTATCCCAAGAGGAGTGAGGTCTGTAATATCATGGAGTGGAGACTGTTCTTCAAAGAAAGAAATAGAGCAACATGCCTAATAAGTAAAAGGTGGAAGATGTATACATGTCCTGAAGGGAATATCCCATTTCTACAATTGTTTTAACATATATGACTTTGATGTTGTACTTGTCTACTGAATGTAATCAAGTATGCAATGTAGTTAGCCAAATGCTGACCACAACCATCATGTTCGTCAGAACTGCCATACTAGTTCATGGTTACTGGTTCTCCAAGTTCTATATTCTTTCTTTTACCTCTGATTTACATGGAACAGGATGCCAACCACATTATATTTTTAATGGTTCCTTTCAATGAATGCTACAATGCCATCCGGCTATCCAGTATTGTAACCTGCCAATACAGGTTGAGACTCCCTTATCCAAAATGCTTGGGACCAGAAATATACTTTATTTTGGATTCTTTCAGATTCTGGAATACCTGTATTTCCATATACATAATGAGATACATATCATGTTTAAAGCAGGATTAGACTTGGAGGAAGGGTGCGTGAAAGCTGGAGGACAGCAGAAATAAAAACTTGAGTCGCGCCAGCCATCTTAGATCACAGGCATGCCTCTTGAGACAGCAAAAGCGGATAGCCTCACATGCCTGTGATTTTGTCAAACACCATTAAGACAAGTAAATTCTCCTTTGAATTTGTGTGAGTATGCATCAATCCACATTTTTCTCCCCTCATATAGATAGGCTCCCTCATATATCACTGAATATTAAAGTTAGGATTGCCATTGTATCTCCCATTTCTAGGTATAGCTGTGAGAACTTGACAGTGAAGAAAACTGGTAAGAAGAAAATCAACTCATTTGAAATTTGGTGCTTGAGAAGAGTTCTACAGATACCGTGGATTTCTCTAAAAAGCGAAATCAATTGGTCTTAGAGCAAATCAAACTTGAACTTTCCCTAGAACCCAAAATGACCAAACTGAGATGTCATAGTTGGGACATATGAAAAGATATGAGTCACTAGAAAAGGAAATAATGCTTGGTAAGGCAGAAGGCAGTAGGGAAAAAAGGAAGACCCCATTTCAGAAGGATAGACTCAATCAAGGAAGCCATGGCCCTAAGTCTGCAAGACCTCAGTCTGCAAGTCTGTTGAGGATATGGTGACTTAGAGGTCTCTTACACATAGGGTCGCCACAAGTCAAAGTCAATTTGATGGCAGTTAACAGCAAAAAATGAGATACATTACAGAATACAAATCGAGTAGCCAACAAACTAGAGGTCAGTGGTGGTAGTGGTGGGAAGGAGGAGGAGGAAGAAGAACGAGAACTAGGAGGACAAGTAGGAAGAAAAGTCCCTCAAACACACACTCCGCAGCGCAAATGGAGAAGAGGAGCAACTTCAGTAGCAGCACCCCATGTCCAGCAGAAGCAGCAACATCCACAGCATGCCTCTTTTAGCAACACCCCCTCATTCCTCCCTCTTTGCAGGAAAACTGGGCAGAAGAGTTTACTTCAAGCTCCTTCTGCCACTAACTCTGGAAGGCAAGAGGGGAAAGGAAAGGTGAGACGGACCACCATTTACCAAATTAGCCATTCAGGAAGGGAATCTCGAGTCTCAAGAACCTGAACAAAATATACTTTCCTGTGGCAATAGGGATAGAGGGCTGCGGGGGGATGAATGGCACCTGTTAATGAACCTCACCTGCACAATTAGCACCCCTCCCTGCCACCCTCACCCAGTGTCACTGCAAGAAAAGTGCCTCAATCCAGAGGAACATGGCTGCCAAGCAAGGAACCTGGACAAATCTGTTTTCTGTTTAGGCAGGAACCAGTCTGGCAACTTCCCTCAGGTGTGGCAGCTCTCTCTCTCTCTCTCTCTCTCTCTCTCTCTCTCTCTCTCTCTCTCTCGTATTTAAAGGGGTTGTTGGATAGTGCGACGCACGGCACCTCCCCGGTGATGCAGGGGCCTTTCTTATCCCACCGCTGCCACCACTTTTGTGATGCCGCACCACCACGTCACGCCCAAACTACATCTCCCAGTGGTTTAGCACAAGTACTCATGTGTGGATGTGTTTTACTGGCTGTGCTTACTTGTCAGAGAATCACTCATGCCAGGGAACACTTCTTAAATTAATATAAAGAACGTTTATTAGCAAAGAATAAAACACTGTATATTCCAGCGTATAAGACGACCTTTGAGCCCTGAAAAATAGCCTCCAAAATCAGGGGCTTCACCCTGCCAACTGATCTCCTGCCTCTTCGCTCCCTTCGCAAAAGGAGCAAAGAAGCAATAGATCGGGCGGGGGGGTGAGGCAATATGTTTACACCTTCATTTGCAGCCTCGGGGCGAGGGGGTTGGCTGGAAGGCCCTCCTCGAGCCCCCCTTTCCCCCTCCCCAAAGCTGCGATCGGGCTCCCGATCAGAGCCTCAAGGAGGAGGGGGTTGGCAGGAAAGCCCCCCTTTCCCCCTCCCCGAAGCCGGGATCGGGCTCCCGGTCACGGCCTCGGGGAGGGGGTGGGCGGGTTAGTGGAAAGCCCCCCCTCAGAGCCACCCTTCCACCCTCCCCGAAGCCAGGATCGGGCTCCCGGTCACGGCCACGGGGAGGGGGTGGGTGGGTGGAAAGCCCCTCCCTCTAGCCACCCTTCCACCCTCCCCAAAGCCGTGATCCCGCTCCCGATCGCAGCCTCGGGGAGGGCGGGTTGGCAGGAAAGCCCCCCTCCCTCGAGCCCCCCTTTCCCCCTCCCCAAAGCCGCAATCGGGCTCCCGGACGCAGCCTTGGGGAGGGGGGTTGGCTGGAAGGCCCCCCCTCGAGCCACCCTTCCACCCTCCCCGAAGCCACGATCGGGCTCCCGGTCGCGGCCTTGGGGAGGGGGTGGGTGGGTAGAAAGCAGTCAAAGAGTGGATAGTGCAGCTCTTTCAGAATAAGGAGTTTCAAAGTATGGGTGCCATAACTGAGAAAGCTGTCTCGTGTGTTCCCACCTGGTACAACTTCACTTTGGAAGATGGTAAGGGATGGAATAATACCTCTCCCCATGATCTTAAGGCCCAAGCTCCTTATGAAAGGAGATGGTATTTCACACATCCTGGTCTCAAGCCATTTAGGATCAATTTTTTACAGCTTTGAAAGGTCAGTGCCAGCACTAGTTTGTGCTAAGTGTGAATGGCAAGGCGGGGAGAAGCTGCACATACTCCTCAAGGATGCAGCCAGGGAGAGGAATGACACTGCAGCTCCTCTTTCTACTTGCCTTTCCTCTCCACATAACTAAAGGGGAAGATAGCGACTATCCTAAATACATACAGCTGCATGTTAATCCCATTGAACAAGATGGATTTACATCCAAGTACACATGCATAGAATTGCACTCTAATCAGGTAATAATTGCTCTTCAGTCCTGGACAAATACATACAAAAAAGACACTCACCCCTTTCAATTTACCTAACCTGAGGCATGTTTACAAGTCACAAGGCTTTTAATCATAAAGGTAAATTAGCATTTTCCAATTGCATATTCTATTGCCTTGTTCTTTCATCCACATGTCACCAGGCTGATATGTTCTGCATGCCCATTGTCAACATACCTGTCAGAAAAGTAACACACCTCCCTAGAGGAATTTTGAAATTGTCAAAATGAGACGAGATGAGGGCCTTAGTATATCACACCACATGTCCTACTAATACCTGCAGCTGAGCTGAAGGACTGACGATCCCTTGAGTTACAGGGAGCATGTGCCCTTGCAGATGTTGTTGGACTATAACTTCCATTGAAACTAGCCACTATAGCCAGTGGTGAGAGACAATGTCCCAGTCTAACCACATCCTGATTTATGTCAATTGTATCCTACACATGTAAATGCACACAAATAGATACACACACACACACCTCAACCTCTGTGAATTCAAAACTGTAAAACTCTTCAATTGTATAGTCAGTGACTTTGTTATTTATAAATGTGTAAGTACTGTATTAATCTACAGTATCTGAAGTATTTTCAGTTTTTAAATAGGCAATTCCTGTCTTACTAACAAGAGAACAACTCATAATTACTACTCAGTGAAAAATCCCAAGAGCCTTACTTAAATGTATAGTCCTGATTTCAAAAGGTTACTCACAACACTATGCATTTCCTCTTACACTTGTGGAGTAGTTAGTTATCTTGTGTCTACTTGTTCTTATTTCAGGCTAATACGCCAACATGATCTTCCCAACCAGCCAAATTGGGGGGTGGTCTTATACGGCGAATATATGCCAAACTCTAGATTTTTAGTTGAAAATTGGGGGGTCGTCTTATATGCCCAGTCGTCTTATATGCCAGAATATACGGTATAACTGCATAAACAAGTCATTTGGCCTGTGCATACATTCCCTCTATAAGCCTCTTCCTCTCTGACTACTCCCTCCAACACCCAGCTTCAAACCTGCCTCTCTGTCTGACTGCTGCTCCAGAACTGACACTCTCAAAGCCTCAACTTAAAACTCTACTTAACCTGAACTCTTTCTTCACTCACTCCCTTTTTTCCTCCAGAAGCCCCTCCTCCTTCTACCTACTCACAAAGGATTGGCTCCTGGAATCCACTGTCTGTCAGGGAAAATAGACATTGTGAGTAAGTTTTTTCACCAAGGCGCCAGCCTTGTTTATCAGAAGCTCATAAATCTGTCTATTCTTGTTATTCTGTTCTTTGGGGGTTGAAAATGAGAAACTGGAATTGGTTCTTCTTTCTTTTCTCGCAAAGACTGAGTGTTGAGGGGCTATATAACTGGGAGGGGTTATTGGAGCTAGTTTTAAGTTTCAAGCCTGTGTGTTTTCTCTTGCTTTTGAGGAGCTCTTTGCTTTAGCTCCAGAAGAATCTTGGGCATATAGAAGCATGGGTGAATGTCTTCTAATGTTTATTTTGTTCTCACAGGTTTATTAATAAAAAGCCATAAAGGATTTTTCAAATGGCATTTTTCTTTGCACCAGAGGAGTACTTGTTTTGCTCAGAAAAGCTCACGCTGTTTTGCTGCATGTATCACTGTTCGGATGCACAGTGAATGACCGCACTCTGCATATCAACTGACACTGTCCTCATTGGCCCCTAGCTGTCCATCTCAGAGTGTTTCTTCCTTGGTTTGTGATTTTATATAGATAGATAGATAGATAGATAGATACACACATACATATACACACACACAGAAACCAAACACAGAGAGAGAGGGAGAGAGAATGAGACAGACAGACAGAAAGACCATGCACAAATTTTAAAAAAAAATCTCAGAAATTCTCCTTGGTTGGTCACAACACAACTTTAGTGCAGAGAGAAAAAAAGCCAGAACCCCTTCTCTGTTCACCCCCCAGCCTTCTCCACTGGACCCCTCCCCTGACCCTGTTGTCGCTCCTGTGAGAGATTCACTACTGTGGCCATACTCAATAATCAGGCCTCCTTCCAAGTGAACAGCTAAGAGAGAGAATGTTGGCACAAAAAAGAGGAAGCCTTCAATTCACAAAAAATATTTTGCATTTTACAACTATGCGCTAAGGCTCTCTATTATAGAGGCCTCCAATTCCCCCCCCCATCTCATTTTGTCTAAGGAAAGATAAAGAACAGAGCCAGAGGAGAGGGCAGGCAATAAATTTTTCTAATAAACCTTCCTTGTTCTCTTTCTCAGCACCCACCATCTCTCTCCAGCCTTGCATCTCATTCATTCGCTACTTCTGTTGTGTATGAAATGCAAGGGTGGAGAGAGACTGAGGATCTGTGAAATGGCAGGAAACCAAACATAGTGCTCTGCGCTAATCCATGCCTCCTGCCATTTCACAGATCTTTGAGTCTCTCTCCAGCTATTTGTTTTGTGAATGAGACACAAGGCTGCAAGAGAGACTGAGGATCTGAGAGACAAATGAGCAGGAGCACAGCAGCTGCCACCTCAAAGGCAAAAGCAGGCTGCTGGCAGCAAAAAAAAAATGGTTTTGGAAGGTTTTCAGGTAAGGGATACTCAACCTGTATTATACTCTAGCTAACTGTTTCATATTTAAATTCTTGTAAATTCTAAGGCAGGACTGATCAACTGTAGCACTCTTCTGCCCTGGGACGCTCTTCAGTATGCGTGCATGTATGTCCCTTCAAGTTGCCTGTCAGTTTGTGGCAACCCCATGAATTTCTTAGGGTTTCCTTAAACAATGAATACACAGATGTGGTTTGATAGTTCCTTCCTCTGAAATATACCCTGGTATACCCAGGCTAAATTCCACTGGCAGAGAGTCCAATTCCAATTTTGAAAACTAATGTTTAAAAAAAAGTTAAATAGGTCAACCTAAAAACTATTTTAAAAGTAAATTCTCACTCCTGGAAGCTTCCAGAAGAGGTAATTCACCAGGGGAGGGAGGAAAGAAAGGTAGTCTAGCAAGTCTGGAGGAGTCAACAGCCCCCCCCCAAAAAAAAACAGCCTTAGGAGACATTTGTCAGCCCAGGACTGGACATAGTCCACACCTGTTCTAAGTGCATGCATATACTACAGTAGCACTACTCAAAGTTGTGGTCCACGGTATTAGCCCATGAGCCATCAGCTGCCAGTCCTTGGTAAATTTCCAGGAAAAGCAGAAACAACTGTAGCCAAATGGGAACAAGGATGGTACTGGTTCCTGACATACAGGGAAAAGAAATTGCCAGTCCTCCACATCAGATGGCTTAAGATGCACTACAGGCATTGCTTTCTATAGTTACTTGCCCAGGCCTGGGAACTGTAGCTCTGTAAAGATGCTGACAGCCAACTGCAGTTCCCAAAATGTTTTGGGTTATGCCAGTGTATGTTTGTAACATAAATGCTGGTTTTACAGTGAAAGTCCTCTAATAAAAAAAAAAAAAGATTTGTATATGTTAAAAGCGTATTAGATACCAAAACTGTTACATCTCCCTAATACGATTCTAATACAAAAAAACTGTTGAGGAAAGCTTACTAGAATAAGTCAAAATGCTTTTGAATTTTTTCCAATGATTTAAATCATGTTTCCAATAATCAGATTACTTATTTCCAGAAGAACAATACATCCTAGCAGCTGTTCTATCCTCTGTGTTTGAAACTAAATAGAGCCTTCTTACTTGCCTAGGAACATAGTTCAAACATCTCTGGTCAGACATCTCCTGCCCTATCACATGTCTCACAAGCTATATATACCTGGTTAAAACAGAGGGAAATATTTTTGGGATGAGGGATATCAGATCAGAGCCCTTTGTGGTATCCACCTATCATAACTAAGTGAGACTGCTTACTTCAAGACTCAGCCAAACTAGGTGAGACCGGTCTCCTAACAACCTTTTAAAAATTAAATACAGATATGGGAAGTGCAAATTTAGTCTGAGTAGACATGAGAGTGGAGGGGTGCTTTAAAATTAACACATAGCAAGCAAAGGAGTTAAAACTAACTCAGTACCTGTGCTTTGATTAGATTTGCAGCCCCAAAACTGCATTTCAATTTTTTTAAAAAACCTGTGGAATAACTATTTGTTTCCTAATATTTCAGCTTGGATCATCAATGTCCAGAACACTTCACAAGCAAAAGCCAGTAGTTACCGGTCAGAAGAGTATTCCTCCATACCACCAAACAAACATGTCTGCAGCTTTTGGCTGAAAGTCTAAACATTTATAGTTGAACAATAAATACATTTTTCCTAATCTGTCATGTTTTAATATACAGTGGGTCCTTGTTATCCACTAGGATTTGGTTGCAGGAACCCACGTGGATACCAAAATCCATGAATGCTCAAGTCCCATTATATACAAGGATGTAGTAAAATGGTGTCCCTTACTAAAAATGGCAAAATCAAGGCTTGCTTTTTGGATTTTTTTTCCTGGAATATTTTCAAGCTGTGGAGAGTTGAATCCATGGATATAGAAGGCCAACTTTATAATGCTTGACCTCACCAGCCATGTTTTTCATCTCTAATTAATTCTTTCACACAGAAAAGCAGTGTCAAATGCAGGAACTGAAACTTCTGTTCCACAAGCTTAATCCAGCCCACTGAAGTTCCAAACTAGGTTTTGTCCTGTCTCCCAGCACCAGCCAGTCTCTCTCTGGCTTTTCTTCACAAATGAAGATTCAGGAAGGACTCATCCCGCGCTTTCTGCAAGCACGCTGATGACTAAAAAGACCAATCCAAGATAAACAAGTCTGGTTGCAGAAAGCACAGCAGAAGGTCTCCTTGGGTGGAAACTGAGCTAGTGCGGTATACTGATTTGAATGCTGGACTAGGACTCCAGGAGACTTACAGTTTGAATTCCTCTTCAGCAATGGAAACCCAGTAGGTGACCTTGGGCAAATCACACTCTGTACGGTCTTAGGGAAAGGCACTGGCAAACCTCCCCTGAAACACTCCTGCCAAGAAAACCCTAGGAGACAATCACCATAAGTCAGAGTTGACTTGAAGTACATAACAACAATAAGCAATCGGTGATGAGATAAAATGTAGGATTCACAACACTAGAGAAAGGCAGCCTCTCTGTAGCACTGGCTGAGAGAAGAAACCCAACAGATTCCATAGCACATGACCTGGTCAAGTCATGGAGGAGCACCTCCTTTGGGGCACCTTCTCTATTAGGATATTGCACAAACATTCTGGTGACTGAAGGAACCACTCCTACATTGCTGTCCATGTCTTTTTCAATATGCAGAACAAAATACCAAACATCTTTCAACATGGTTCAACATCTTTCAACATGGTTCAACATCTATGATTCTATGGAAAAAATAAAAGATAAAGTAGGTACTGGGGAAGAATCTAATGATGCCAAGGATGGGGTTTCAGGTGGTGGAGAGGCATCATGTCATCCAGCCTGCCAGCTTCATGCCAAGGGGCAACTGAGCTTCTGGACCAATGAGATAACACACACCTAATTTAATGTATTCAACAGCACCATGGATTCAGTTTTAAGAAATTATGAGTGTGCAAGCATATTAGATAAAGATCCCCTTCAATCTATTGTAAGGAATATTTAAACTACATTGATGTTTGCATTTTAATCACTTTCTCGAACACACAAATTTAACACTCTCACAAACACACACATTTTAGTAAAAATGACCATCACAATACTTCCTATAAAGGAAAATACTGTAAGATTACTGGGGGAAGGGGTTGCTTTGAATGAATCTATGGCACCAACAGAGGACTAAAGTAAGTGGTCATGTGTGCCAGTCACATATTATCTGGGAACTGCA
Organism: Gambelia wislizenii; assembly: GCA_030847615.1. Lineage (NCBI taxonomy): Eukaryota > Metazoa > Chordata > Lepidosauria > Squamata > Crotaphytidae > Gambelia > Gambelia wislizenii. The sequence continues at coordinate 347,668,447 of JAUMIR010000001.1, forward strand.
GGTAAAATAGCCCTAGGCAGTTAGGAAACAGTCAGACATCTTTAGAAGGGCAAAGGTGACTCATTATCCCCCCAAATGAATGGAAGGGGCAAAGTAGATAGGCATGCATCAGGGAACAGCAGAACTTTGGGAATAGACCCCAAGCAGACATAGTTGAGAGCCACATGCTAAAAGCAGTAAGTGTGTATGTGTGCGTGCGCGCGCACGCACAAGGTTGTTTCTCTGAGATTTTCAAGTGAAGAAAAAGGTCTCCTGCTTGTAAAGATATTTATGCTGTGAGCTCCCAGCTATGTTCAGCTTATGTATTTGTAAATAAATCAAAATGTTACAAAAGTGCCATTAAGTATCTCAAGTGATCCATCCCTCCAAAGAAAATTAAACCTGATTATGGAACAATTCACTACTCAGGAAGGTGTGGGCATCTAACCTTATCAATGCCCACATCCCAAAGAAAATTCCCTGAAACTTCTCATTAGGGGAAGCACTACATGAGGCCACCATCAGTCCTGTGGCATGGTGGGAAGAGGGAGGAGTATTGTTCCCCTTACACTGGATTTCTCTAGGTAACAAAAAGAGCATTGCAACAGCTGTGTCCTGCAAAGTCCAACAGAAAGAAGAAAAACACTCCTCCATTCTTCCAAGCCCATGAATTGAACTGAAACTGGCAGGATGGGAAGAGGATTGTTTTCTCAGCTTTCACATAACCTTGCCCCAAGTACTGTTCTTTAACCAGAAGAAACAAAATAAATCCTCCACAAATGACAATATTAGTAAAACCTCAGAACTGTATGAATTAGAATGTCCTTGTTCAGGCATGATTTAAAGAGTGTGTGCGCATGCACACATGCGCCTTCAATTAATCTGTCGGACTTATGGCAACTCTATGAACTTCACAGGGTTTTCTTCAGCAAAGAATACTCAGAAGTGGTTTTGCAGTTCCCTCCTATGAAATATAGCCTCCAGCACCTGGTATTCATTGGCGGTCTCCCATCAAGTACTAATCGCAAAATACAACTGGAAACATAATGAGCAAAGTAGCCCCACACTCAGTGTAAAGTACTTCCATCTCCCTTTGTCCATACAATATATAAAAGTGGAAACATCTGCAAAGGGAAGACTTCACACTTCACCCATGGAAGGGGGAGGAATTACATGATGCATGTGATGTCACAGTTTTGGTTATTCTTGGCAGCCCCATCTTCACTAGTGTCTTCAAGTGAATACTTTAAATCACTCCTAAAGAGGATTACTGTTCTGGGTGTATTGAAACCAGGCTTGTATAAATCCACTCACCTGCTAACAAGTAGCAGGTATCACTATTTGACACCCCTAGCATACCCACAAAGAAACTTTTCCAAGTGATTAGGCAGCTGAAACAGAAAACTGAGAAAAACAAAGAGTGGGTTTTTATGTGAAAGTACAGTTTGCTCAGTTCAGTTCTGGTACGCAAAAAGAAATGTTCAGAATGTGCTCAGAGCCACCTCACTGTTTAATTCTAAATTTATGCCTCTTGCACCTAGCTCTACTGGTGGAACTTGAGGTTTTAGTGATACAAAATAGATCTGATGAGCCTGAAGTCTGCCAACCCCATCCCTCCCCAAGATTTCAGAAACTGGGATCAATATACCCAGAAGGCCTATTTTTGATTCAACAAAGCAAACACAGCTATCTTTCTGTTTTGTTTTTGTTTAAATCTGAGTTTGTGCTGTTTAGTGCACAAGCAATGTTAAGAAATATTGGAAAAGTAACTGCGTTTCATATTTTTCCAGGAGCTCAAGCAAATCTGAACCAAATAAGAAACTAGCATGCATACTGATGAGAGTAATTAATCAGAAGTAGTTCATCTATAATTTACTGTAATTGTATTCCACGTTTTCCTGAGGAACTCAAGGAGCCAAACATAGGATTCTCAGACAAGTTCCCATCCAGGCTTACTGAGCAGAAGAGCTTCAGTACAGTTTTTATTAGCCCATGCCCTGGCACACAATTTTCATGGTATCCCAGACTTTTGGAGGCTTCCAAAATATTTTTTTTTTTTAAACTGCAACAGAACTTTGAAATATTCTGGAAATTCAACAAGATCTATCTGCATTGCTTGAACAGCCTGCTTTAGAACTGACATCAGAACAGGTAATCCTCTGAGTCTATTTGAAGCAAAGTGACTTACTAGAATATAGGAAGGCACTAGAACCACGAGGATCAGAAGTTTACAAAATAATCATGGCCTACCTTTTAGGTACACACTATCACAGGTTCCTGTGTTAGATTTCTCACTTCATCCCAAGCTACTGTAAAAATATCAAGTGTTTCTGGAAGAGAGTTGTATCATTCTTTCTTCCTTTTTTTACACCTTTCCCTCATACACTACCAAATCTCTATGTTAAGCAGAAACAAAAGCAATTACCAAAAAGGCATCTCAGTTTAGTGTAAATTTTATCACTTTTAGCAAGAACAAAATAGCACTAAACATGCAATTTTGGATAACACTCTTAAAACCAATGACAAACTTCTGCCTTAGCCTTCATTCACGCAAGCCTGCTAGAACTTCAGCAACATCAGATTTTGAGCTTTAACTAACATGTGTAAATGCAAATATATTTCAGATTTATGCAGACTTATATGCAAGGAGGATTAATCCAGAACAGCCTGCTATGCTGGGTTCAACAAATGAGCTAGTTTTTCAGGTTCACTGTGAACTGGTTCCAACAAAGGCCCAGGCAGAGTTTTCTCACTGGCTGTATAGGGAAGAGACAATTGGCAATTACAGTTGTCCCTCCATATCCGCGGATTTGGTATCCACTGATTTAAGTATTCAGAGGTTGAAAATATTCTTTAAAAAATAATAATCCAAAAAGCAAACCTTGATTTTGCCATCTTATAGAAGGGACACCATTTTGCTATGCCACTGTATATAGTGGGACTTGAGTATTCATGGATTTTGGTATCCACAGGGGTCCTGGAATCAAACCCCAGAGAATATGAAGGAACAACTGTATTCCTTCTTCCCTCTACAGTCCCATCCAAATGTGTTCTGGAAGGCTGTTGCACCTTACAGAAGCAGATGATAAGTCCAGGATGTAAAGGAAGAGGAAAATTGGAAAGAAGTACTTCCCTGCCTCCCCCCATTTCTCTGGTGAAAGAAATTTCTCTGATGAGAGCATTTCAAACAGAATTTCATTCAGGCAATGGTCCCGCCAGCAAGAAAGAAGGCAAAGCCAATCTAGTATATTTGAAAAGATCAGAATATTGTGCTTAAAAATAGGGAAGGATATAATAAATTGAGAAAAAGAGAAATACATTGCGTTCACAAACTGAATACCCTTAACCTCCAGCAGTTTAAATGAAGATGTAGACTGCCAGCTCTGTCTTCACTGCTTTCTGTTTTTAGCTATTTACCAATGGTTTGTATAATGGTGCACACTTGTTACTACCATCATTGTCTTCAAGCCCTGTATTTGTGTTACATGTATATGCAAGTAATCTGTAATGTTCATGTTTGGAATATTTTTATACATTTTGGACTTTTTCGGACGACAGTTTACAACGCTAGCAGCCTCGTCCCCGTTGCGAGGCTGCAGCGCAGCAGAGCGTCCCTTTCGGATGACGCTCTGCCCTGCTGTCCCTCTTGCGGTACTGTTGCGTAACCGCAGGGACGCAGCAGCGTTATATTTGGCATTTTTCTACTCACGATCAACTTTCGTGAGTAGAAAAATGCCAAATATAACGCTGCTGCGTCCCGGCGGTTACGCAACAGTACTGCAAGAGGGACAGCAGGGCAGAGCGTCATCCGAAAGGGACGCTCTGCAGCGCTGCAGCCTCGCAACGGGGACGAGGCTGCTAGCGTTGTAAACTGTCGTCCGAAAAAGTCCTTTAAGTAGAATCATAGAGTTAGAAGAGACCACAAGAGCCATCCAGTCCAACCCCAGTTGCAGAACTGTTGTTATGATGTATGATTTATCGTGTTAGCTAACACTGTTCCTTTTTGAATGATGTTTAGTCTGGAGAAGAGAAGGTTGAGAGGCAACAATGTTTAAATATTTGAAGGGATGTCATACTGAGGATAGAGCAAGGTTGTTTTCTGCTGCTTCAGAGACTAGGACACAGAGCAATGGGTTCAAACTACAGGAAAAGAGATTCCACCTAAACATTAGGAAGAACTTCCTGACAGTAAGAGCTGTTTGGAAGTGAAATACACTGCCTCGTAGTGTGGTGGTCTCCTTCTTTGGGGGTTTTTAAACAAAGGCTTGATGGCCATCGGGAATGAGCTGATTGTGTATTCCTGCATGGCAGGGGGTTGGACTGGATGGCCCTTGTGGTCTCTTCCAACTCTATGATTCTATGTTCTTTGCCACTGTTTTATTCTAGTGTCTTATTATGTTTGTTTGAAAGTGTATTATTTTTATGTGTGATATAACAGATTCTAATTTAATTGTTATCTGTAGTTAATCTCTACAGTCAAGTATTTTAAAAAGGGTCCGCTATCTTTCAGGGCTCATTAAGTGTATGTTCATACCAGATTGTAGCCTTGACTCAAGATACCATAATTAATGACAGATGTGCCACAGAGGTTGGAGTGGAATTCTTATTAAATAAACAGAACATCTGAGTGTTGATGTTGGGCTGTGGGGATTAAAGTAAGAAAACCATTGTTACTCTGTATATATTTATACTCTGATGTTGATAAGTACTGGACTGAAGCTGATACTTTGTAAATATGTATACACTGATTATTATGATTATGTAGCTTTTTTACCAACAGGTTAGCCTTCTGTTTGGAGAAAATACAGTATTGGATAACAAAAGATTCACACTGGCTACTGATGAAGACTGCTAGTCAAATGGGTCTGGTTTCTGTTTATATGAGGAATCAGAAGAGACCTTGGGCCATCTTTTTTCCTTCAACAAATAATTTATGTTCTACTGACATTCTCCCATACAGCTATTTATAGTTGAGACTGTGTAGTGAATAACTAATTGTTTTACTGATTTATTACAGTTGTTATAAATCTTTACATATATGCATACATATATATATATATATATATATTATTTATATCAAAACTTTTTTTTTGCCTTTTTAAATTCAGTGAGTTAGGGTTTATCCTTTCCTTTTGTCCTGTTTTATTAGAATTTAAACATTCAGATCTAGAAGACTGATACATTATAAATCAGCAAAGTTACACCATACTAGCGATGGCTGTTGGGGAAAGATCAATGACAGAAAAATCCAAATGCTTTAAGTTAGCTGATCACACTACAATAAAACAGAAAAAATGAAAAGCAATCAGTCACGAGCCAATTAAAAAAAAAACCCTTCCTGACCCTAATCTGGTCAGGAACACATGCTGAATTAAATAATATTAAAGCCTGGGGATCCAAGCAATCCAATCTAATATATTCACCACAGATTAAGAGATTTTCATAGTTTTTAAATAGCAGCCCATTTTATCCTATAGGGAATTATTTTCCAAGTTTGTGCCCACCTAATTTTCAATTTCCCTTTATCCTACCACTGTTGAGAAAAGAACTTTCTTCTCAAGAATGCTTTCCACAGGAAAACCACAGAAATCATGCAGGTAAGCTGTCAGGCTGAAAGCATTCCTCATACCAATTAATATGGAGTACCTACCCTAATTCTTAAGAGCCCAGATCTTAAAGATGATTCAATCAATATAGATTACAGCAAATGTTACCAAAACGTGTTACTGATACAAACTGTATCAAAACAGTCATACAGAAAGTACAAAATGAAACTACATAAAGTTTTCCAACATCTGTTACAGACTTCCCCACCTTGGTTCCCCCCTCCCCCCCAGCAAAGCCATTCTAAACAGAGATGATAAGAACAGACTGACACACTTAGATGGAATCAGGTGGTGAAAGTTGTTACAATCATAGAATCATAGCTGGAAGAGACCGCAAGGGCCACCCAGTCCAACCCCCTGCCATGCAGAAATACTGTACACACTCAAATCATTCTCGACAGATGGCCAATGAAAGAAAAGTTTTTGAAGATCTCAATCTGAATAAATTTTAAGATGTATTATTTCAAGTTTGTTTAACTAGCATTTCAAGAGTTTTTGTTTATTTCAATATCAACTGAAATTAATGTTTCTCCTACACTATGTCCCGGAAATAAGGAGTCTACTAGTTTGAAGAGAAGCAAAGAAAACAGCCTTATGTATGTGGGATAACAAGCCCTGCCAAAACTCTTTGCCTAGAGCAGAAGGCTTATAGTTTGGCCTTTCTGTTTCTCACAACCTAAAGCAGCTCAAGGTACAACACAGTAGATTAACTCTCACTACCTAGTCACCTCAAAATTTTGCTTTAGGCCCCTCTCCCAAAAATAACCAAATGCAGACTTATACTACACTCAAGGGTAACTTTATATTTCGACACAGGTAAGGAGGCAAGTTCAAATGTTCTTGAGTTTGTTTTTTAAGAATCGGAAAAAGGAGAGTTATAATTTGTTATATAATGTATAAGTGTTCTGGGTTTGTTTGTTTGTTTATAAATATATAGTGATGTTCAGTAGGAAATACAGATAAGCCATAAAAGAAATGGCACTGTTTTATGTTCCCAACAGGGCTGAAAACAGGCCAGGAGAATTCCCAAAACAGCAAGGGCAACTTGTTTGGAGGCAGCAAAAAGGGCCTGTGGCTGGGTGGCTGGGTGGCTGAGCGCACACACAAACACACACACGTGTCCCCGCTCCCACCTCAGAGAAGGCGCATTTTCCCTCCTTAGCTGAGGGAAGCCTCCTTAATTGAGACCCCCGGGGTGGAGGGCAAGGGTTCCCGCTCCCCCGTTTCCTTCTCCTCCTTTCTCTTATGGCAGAAGAGGACGTAGGCCGTTGCCACACACACACACATATATATATATGTGTGTATATATATATATATATATATATATATATATATCGCGGAGGAGGGAAAGCAAGCCGGACCACTAGGCCGCTGCTGGGGCGACTGAATGGCGGGGGACGAAAGGAGACCTCCCTCGCCCGCCCTCGGACCAAGGCTTGGGGCCGAGGGACGGCGGTCGGAGGGAGGGGGCAAAGCTCCGCCCCGGCTCCGGCGGCCCCTGCTGCCCTCCCGGTCGCCCACCCGAGGAACGGCGGCGGGGCCCCCTTCTTTCTTCCCGAGCAGCAGGACGCAGGACGGAACAAGTGGGCTCAAGCCGCTCGAAGAGAGGAAGCGGACCCACTCGCGAAGCCCCCCTACCTCAGCAAGTGGGTCTCCCCCCTGGCGGACCCCCGCTCAGGCGGGAAAACGGCTGCTCGCCACCATTACCGACTCTTCAAGATGGCGGACATTGCTCTCCCGAGCCTCCTCTCTCCCCGGTTCGCCCCCCCCATTCCTGCCAATCATTTCTCTACGGAGTACACCTTTCCTCATCAATCACCTCTTCTATTGGACAATGGGAAAAGCCTCTGTTTTCTATTGGCTTCACTGTGGCGTCGATCACAAGGCAAGGCCGTCGCCATTGGGTAATAAAAGGATAAGGGCCGGGGTCACGGCTTCATTTAGCCCAATCAGCGTGCTCAAATGGGCGCCTCTGAGTTCTCATGTTCACGCCTTAGCAACAATCTTACGTCACCTTGAAAGACATTCCTATTATCCACCCAAAACCTCTGCTACCGTTTAAAAATAAACCAATAGTGACCAATCTGTTACCGTAGGCCTTAGACCAATGAGAATTAAGAGAGGCAGAGCAGAAGGCGCTTTACATACGTGTTTTCCTATTGGGCAGCATAGAAAACCGCGCCCCCTTTGAGAAACTAAAGTCTCAAACTGCCTGACAACAGCGCACCCTTAATAGCTGTGGGAGGGATTAAAAGAGGAACGTTGTTCCGGAAGAAATTTAGTTGTACCCAATAGAAAAAATGAAGAAGCGGGTGGGGAATTAGCTCAAATGGTAGAGCGCTCGCTTAGCATGCGAGAGGTAGCGGGATCGATGCCCGCATTCTCCAATTTTGCATTCGCTTTTCGGTGGGGAATTTGTGTGGCCTTCACAAATTCTGTTTTATAGTTATGGCATTGACAAAAACTGAAAAGCCTTTCCGTTTAATTAATAACAAGTTTTCCATAGTATTCTCGAAGCCACAGGCTTTAAACTTTGAAAAACGCCTCTGTAAATAGAATTGGTAAAGCCTAAAAGTTCCATAGTCAGGATCGTCTGTGTCCTAGTTTTCCCCTATTGTATGTATGTACAATTGTGAAAGGGGGCAGCCAATAAAGCTAACAGGAAGAGAATCAGCTCATTTAAAACTTGCTGGAAGAGAATTCAGGTGTTAGCATGGACTCTTAAAACAACTACAGTTGTCCCTTCATATTTGCTGGGGGTTAGTTCCAGCAAACCCCCACCCCGTGGATACCAAAATCCGTGAATACTGAAATCCCATTCTATGCAATGGAATAGCAAAATGGTGTCCCTTATATAAGATGGCAAAATCAAGGTTTGCTTTTTTGGATTATTTTTTTAAAGAATATTTTCAAGCCATGAATACTTAAATCTGTGGATACCAAATCTGTGGATACGGAGGGACAACTGTAGAATCATAGAATTGCAGAGTTGGAAGAGACCACGAGGGCCATCCAGTCCAACCCCCCTGCCACGCAGGAAATCACAATCAAAGCATCCCTGACAGATGGCCATCCAGCCTCTGTTTAAAGACCTCCAAGGAAGGAGACCCCACCACGCTCCGAGGGAGTGTGTTCCACTGCCGAACAGCTCTTACTGTCAAAAAGTTCCTCCTCATGTTGAGGTGGAATCTCTGTTCCTGGAGCTTGCACCCATTGCTCCGTGTTCCAGTCTCTAGAGCAGCAGAAAACAAGCCTGCTCCATCCTCAGCATGACATCCCTTCAAATACTTAAACAGGGCTATCATATCGCCTCTAAACCGTCTTTTTTCCAGGCTAAACATACCCAGCTCCCTAAGTCTCTCCTCATAAGCCATGGTTTCCAGAACTTTCACCATTTTAGTTGCCCTTCTCTGGACACGCTCCAATTTGTCAATATCCTTTCTGAATTGTGGTGCCCAGAACTGGACACAGTATTCTAAGTCAGGGATGATGGGAGTTGTAGCTCTTCACTTCTGGCTCAAACTCACCACCTTGTTATGCAGCAGAGCTGACCAGCTTAGATCAGTGGTTAATGCTTTCCTCCTAAGCAGCAGAGTTTCAGAGAATAGGCTGAAGATCCTGACAAACTCTCCAAGCCTTCTCACTCTTCTCCAGGTGTCTCCAAAACGTCTCCAGGATTCACTCAGGCAACTCAGTAGTTTCATATAAAACCTACTTTATTCTTCTATATAAATATACTATATGGTAAACAAATCACAATCTCTACACACTACTCCACAATCTCTACTCAACTCCAAACTACTGCACCTCTACTCAACCACAAAAAATACATTGGCAAACACTGCAATTTTATAGCCATTGTTGATCACCACCCACTAATTAGTTTCCACCCAGTGGGTGTGTACTTCCATTCTGATTGGTCCACATAGTTCCACCCATGCTTAAGACCAACCCATGTATTTCAACATTTCACCTTGTACACTTAATGATTCTCAGGTGTTTCCAATCTGCATTCAGTACCTCTGTCCTTGGCTCTCAGGCCTTCTAGATTACATTAGCAGTTTCACCTGTGTAGCTTCATAATTGCTCTTGCTTAGTCATTGTGACTTTCACATACATATTTTATTTCTTTCACTGTATGTCCCATGTTGCATTTTCCTTAACAATCCCCTCCGAAATAAAATATTGTATGTGTCTTACAATGTCATTCCAACCATTTGTGTCAGCCTTTCATGTTTTTCTACTGTCAATGCTTTTGTGAACAAATCTGCTATGTTGTGTTGTGTTTCTATATATCTCAATTCTATTTCACCCTTCTGAACCATGTCTCGCACATTTTGATATCTTACACCAACATATTTTGTTCTGTTCTTTAAACTTTCAGTTTCAGCCATCGCTATGCATGACTGTGAATCTTCCAGAATTTCCACTGGTATCTTGTAACTTTCATTTAAATCATTTAACAATTGCTTAATCCACTGTACCTCATTTACTATCTCATTCAAAGCAGCGAATTCTGCTTCTGTTGTGCTTATCGCTACATTAGTTTGTTTTCTACTTCTCCAAACTATTGGACTTTCACTATATTTAATTATCATTCCTGTAACTGACTTCTTGTCTCCTAATTCTGATGCAAATGAACTGTCTACATAACAATCTAGATCTGAACTACTGCTTCTTATAATCAATTTCCTATCTAAGGTTCCTTTCAAATATCTCAATAAATGTTTTACCGCTGTCCAGTCTTCAATTTTTGGATCATTAACCCTTCTAGACAATACATTTACAGCATAAGAAATGTCTGGTCTGGTATGGCAAGATATGAATTGTAAAGATCCTATTATACTTCTGAAGAGAGTCTTGTCCTCAAACACTCTAGTTGTTTTCTCAGACACAAAACCAGTTGTCATTGGAGCTCTTGCATTCTGTAATCCACACTTTTCAATCAGTCTTTCAATTTTATTTCTCTGACTTAATAAACAATGTCCTTCTTCTGTCCATTCAACGCAAATACCTAAATAAGACTTCAATACACCTAAGTCCTTCAAAACAAACTTCTCAGACAATTCTCTTTTTACTGACTCAATTTCCTGTTTTGACTTTGCTGCTACGCACAAATCATCTACATAAATCACAAATACTATGTCTCCTTTTGTATAAACACAAGCATCTGCAATGCTCCTCTTGTAACCTAGCTTAACTAGCTCATCATTGATGCACAGATTCCACGCTCTGGCACTTTGTTTTAAACCATACAACGCTTTCTTTAATTTATATACTTTCTGACTACCATTTTCTTCGAAACCTTGTGGCTGCTCCATAAATATTTCTTCATCCAGAACCGCATTCAAGTAAGCTGTCTCAAAATCAAAATGTTCTACAACTAAATTCCTTTTTACTGCTACAGCTAGAACCATTCTCAGACTTTCTGGCTTTGCAGTTGGAGAATATGTCTTATCATAGTTCTCATACTGCTTTTGTGCAAAACCCTTAGCTACTAACCTAGCTTTATATTTGATATTTCCATCTGGCATTTCTTTCCTTTTGTATACCCATTTACAACCAATTACTTTCTTGTCTTTGGGTCTATCAACAATTTCAAAAACATCTTTATTTACCAGGCAACCAAACTCATTATCCATTGCATCAAACCATCTTTCCTGTTCTTCACTAGAATAACTTTCCAATTCTTCAAAACTTTCAGGCTCTTCTACTGCTAAACAAGCTCTTGCCTTTGTCACAACAAACCTATCTGGAGGCTTTCTAACTCTATGACTACGCCTGGGAATAAAATCTGCTGTTCTGTCTCTTTCATCCTCACTTTCTCTACTAGGAGTTGTAGTTCTATGACTAAATCTCTTGTCTTCAGTCATTCGAGTAGTAGTAGGCCTAGATGCTATCTCATCATCAGAAGAACTACCACTGCTGCTAGGTGATGCTTCCTGCTTAACTGAAACCCCTCCGTTTCCTGAGGTTGGTTCAGTTTGTGCTTCTGGCTCATTTGAACTCCCTAATCTCAAAAACACTTCTTTATTGGCATGCAGTTTGTCCCAACCAGCATGTCTCTCAAAATTTGCAGACCTAGAATACTGCACTTGTTTTCCTCCCAAATGAAACTTGTAGCTATTTCCAGAATACCCCAAAAACCTAAGCCTTTTGCTTTTGGGTTCTCCTTTTCTCCTGAAACAAGCAGGTGTGTAAACATGAGCAAATTGTCCAAAAACCCTTAAGTACTTGTAATTTGGCATTCTTCCATACAATACCCTGTAGGGAATGTCTTCAATTTCTGAATGATACAATCTGTTACTGATATGTATTGCAGTCAAAGTTGCTTCTGCCCAAAAACTATCTTTCACCCCTGCATCTGCCATCATACAAGCAGTAATTCTTTTTATATCTTGTATTTTCTTTTCTGCTAACCCATCCTCACTAGGACAAGCAGGGTTTGTAGTTTCATGCCTTATTCCCACCTTTTGAAACCAGTTAAACAATTGATTATTTAAAAATTCTCCTCCTCTATCAGTAATAATGGTGCCTACTCTGCTATCAAATTGTCTTTCCACCATTCTTACCCATGCTTTTAAACTTTGCCCAGCGTCAGATTTGTTTTTCATTATTCTCACAAATGCAAACCTTGTATACCTATCAACAATTACTAGGAAATACTTGCTTCCCCCTAAGGACAAGCAATTAGCTTGGGTGACATCTGCATGTACATACTGAAATGGTCTTTGAGCAATTCTTTTTGTTTTCTTAGCTACTGGAAAAGCTCTGACCTTTACCTGTTGACACACTGTACAATCTAAGTGGTTTTTGCATTCAGTAACTTTTAAATCTGGACACATACTGATTAAATTCTTTAAACATTTGAAGCTTGCATGGCCGAATTTTCTGTGAAGCTCGTGTATGCAGTCTTTGTGGATTGGAATATTTTCTATGTTATTAGCTTCTTCAACCCTGTAGCTATCAATATTGTCCTCCAAATAATAAAGTTTGTCCTTTTTCAAACCTATGCCACGCAATTCCCCATTCAATTTTATCTTACACATGTTCTTTTCAAAGATGACTGTGTAGTCTCTTTCTGTTAATCTGCTTACTGATAACAAATTATTTTCTAACTCCTTTACATGTAAGACATCATTAAAATTCTCTTTTAGCCCTGGAATGTACACAGTACCCATTTGATTTACAGTACTTAGCTCTTTCCCGTCAGCCAAAACTACAGTATTTACATTAGCTGATTTCCTATTACTTATTAAATTTATATCATTACACATCAAAGATGTGGCTCCTGAATCAACTAGCCATTTAGAATTTGCATTTTGTTTTTCCTTAATCATGGTTGCAAACCCCTTTTTATTACCACTGTCCCTCAAAAATGGAGGTCTGGACTGTTTTTGATACTGCCGCGGCTGCCATCTGCTCTCTGCTTGCTTGCGTCTCTCAGCTGCAAAATGTTTACAATGTCTCTGCAGATGACCAATCTTCTTACAATAAAAGCACCTCCGTTGCTCCCTTGTAGAGGCTGCTTCCTCCTGCGTTCGCCAGTCAGGAGTTGTTTGTTGTTTTGGCACAGTCTTTAAGCTTGCTGAGTCACCCTGCTCAGACATTCTTCTCTGGTTCTCTTCCAGTATTCTGGCCACAATTAAGTCTCTATTAAGCTCAGCTTCTGGCAAGTTCTGCAAGCTGTTCGTTATGTTGTCCCACGAAGAGTCTAGCGATTCTACTAAAATGTAGCATTGCTGCTCTTTGCTAATTTGCACTCCCCTCAGTTCAGCTTGCACAAACAAGTCTTGCATTATTTTTAAATGTTCTATCACACACTGCCCTTTAGTCATCTTTTGCCTGTATATTCTTTTAGACCATAGCATTTTTGCAAAAGCAGTTGAAGGAGTGTGTAATCTCTGCAAGGTATCCCACACATCCTTGGCAGACGTTTTATCTCTGACGTCATTAATTAAGTCTTCTTCAAGCATGAGATAAAGACAGGCTTTTGCTTTACTATCTCTCTCTTTAGTGGCTTCATCAGCATCAGCTGCCAGCCCTGTTTCAACTGTTGACCACAGACCTTCCTTTACTAGTAGAGATTGGGCATAAATCTTCCAGGTAGAGTAGTTGTTTCTATTTAATTTACTAAACTTTAGAATTTCCATCTTGATTTGTGCAGTGACTCAATTTGACACAGTCCTTCTGAGTATGCACAGCCAACCCGTCTGGGCTTAAGCAAAACACAAAATGATTTACTCACGAGGCTTATCAGTGCAGCACAAACAGCTTGCTCTGATCTGTCGTCCACAAAGCTTTCTCCCACTCTCTGGAACTTTCAGCTTCTGTGGATGCTGGGTGCTCTAGTAACTGGGCCCATAACCCTTGTCAGGGATGATGGGAGTTGTAGCTCTTCACTTCTGGCTCAAACTCACCATCTTGTTATGCAGCAGAGCTGACCAGCTTAGATCAGTGGTTAATGCTTTCCTCCTAAGCAGCAGAGTTTCAGAGAATAGGCTGAAGATCCTGACAAACTCTCCAAGCCTTCTCACTCTTCTCCAGGTGTCTCCAAAACATCTCCAGGATTCACTCAGGCAACTCAGTAGTTTCATATAAAACCTACTTTATTCTTCTATATAAATATACTATATGGTAAACAAATCACAATCTCTACACACTACTCCACAATCTCTACTCAACTCCAAACTACTGCACCTCTACTCAACCACAAAAAATACATTGGCAAACATTGCAATTTTATAGCCATTGTTGATCACCACCCACTAATTAGTTTCCACCCAGTGGGTGTGTACTTCCATTCTGATTGGTCCACATAGTTCCACCCATGCTTAAGACCAACCCATGTATTTCAACATTTCACCTTGTACACTTAATGATTCTCAGGTGTTTCCAATCTGCATTCAGTACCTCTGTCCTTGGCTCTCAGGCCTTCTAGATTACATTAGCAGTTTCACCTGTGTAGCTTCATAATTGCTCTTGCTTAGTCATTGTGACTTTCACATACATATTTTATTTCTTTCACTGTATGTCCCATGTTGCATTTTCCTTAACAGTCTGACCAAGGCAGAATAGAGTGGCACTATTACTTCCCTTGATCTAGACACTATACTTCTATTGATACAGCCCAAAATTGCATTGGCCTTTTTAGCTGCTGCATCACACTGTTGGCTCATGTTCAACTTGTGGTCTACTAGGACTCCTAGATCCCTTTCGCAAGTAGTCTCATTCAGCCAGGTCTCTCCCATCCTATATTTATGCATTTCATTTTTCCGCCCTAAATGCAGTACTTTACATTTCTCCGTATTGAATTTCATTTTGTTAGCTTTGGCCCAGCTCTCCAGTCTATGTAAATGGTTGCTAGAGAAAATCAAACCTGAACTCTCACTATTAACTATAATGAAGCCATTATACTTTAGACATCTACAAAGATAGGACTCATTGGAAAAGATGAATGCTGCTTGGCAAAGTTGAAAGAAGCAGCAGAAGAAGAGATGAAAACCACACTAAAGGTGGATTGATTCAGTCAAGGAGACCATGGCCCTGAGTTTGCAAAACCTGAGCTGGGCTGTTGGTGATCCAGGGCCCATGCACGTTATTTAGTTACAAGGCTATGAGTCCCTTTAAACTGCCCTGGCTGCATCCCAGGGAATCCTGCGGCAAGTAGCATGGTGAGGCACTAGAGCTGTTCCGCTGAAAATTCTTAATACCGCCCCCTCCCTCCAACTGCAAATCCCAGGATTTCCTAAGATGTTGCCATGGCAGTTAAAGTGGAATCATGTTGCTATAATTAAGTAGTGTGAAAAGGTCCAATGCTCTTGGAGGTCTCATTCATAGGGTTCCCATATGTTGAAGCTAACTTCATGATGGTTAACAAAAAGCCCTAATGCTATGGAGAAGAGAGATTAAAATGTTAAAAAAAAAAAAAAAGCAATAGAAACTTGTAGTGCACCCTACTACTTGACAAAGAGCCAGTGTGATGTAGTGGTTTGTGCGTTGAACTATGACTCTGGAAACCAGGGTGCGAATCCTGCTCAGACATGGAAATGCAGTGGGTCACCTTGGTAGAGTCACATTCTCTCAGCCTCAGAGGAAGATAAGGGTAAACTCCTTCTCAACAAATCTTGCCAAGAAAACCCCTCAATTGGGTCACTTTAGGGTCACCATAAGTCAGAAACAACTTGAAGGCACACAACAACAACTTGACAAACTCATTATCATGTCCAGCTGCTCACTGTCATCTTGTGTTAATGCACACTGTTCTTGAAGAATAAGCTGTCCTAATTGTTTTCTACCAGTATAAGTCCTTAGTCTTTCCCAAAAAAGGAAGACTGTATCTAAGGCCTGCAGTCCTCTACCTGCTTCCCTAGAAGTGAATCCCTTTTAACTTTATGCATCTTAATTTCTGAGTAGGTATGTATGAAATTGTCCCGTAATGGAGGAAGCCACGTAGGAAAATATGATTCAGAATGAAAACTTGATTGTATAAGAAACAAATATTTAAAATTCCTGTATCTGCATCATAAACCTGCATAACACTGCTGTCCGATTACTTTTCCAAGGGGGCACCCCAACCATCAATGTACATGACAATAATACCCGCACCTGCTGCCTTCAAGCCCCATTTAACATCATTCTACGCAGTGCAAGGTGGGGTAAGGTTTTGCTACTAGATTCCCCCCTCCTCCTTGCTTCCTTGACAAGGGAAAACTGTGCCAGTAACCATAGCAATTTTATCAAGGCTGCTATCCTAGGCACACTTGTCTAGGAGTAGGTACTATTTAATACTGTAGGTTGTACTTCTGAGGAGACATGCAATGGACTGACTACTTCTTATCATTCAGCAAGTCCAATATGAATGGTTAATAGCGGTACTCTAACCTCCAAAGTCCAAAAACTTTACTTTTGTGAATACTATGTCACCTTTACAAAACTCCTTCTCCTTGCTTCAATTGGACTGAGAGAGAGAGAGAGAGAGCATCTATGCTACATAGTTATGATAGTTATGTAATCAATTTGCTATAATTTCTGGCATAGTCTGGCAAGAAATGTAGGAAAAAAAAATTGCCAGAGAGCTTTCATCCACTCCCCTGATCTGCACTACTAGAGCTTACTAACAGAGAATTCTAAGTACCTCACCAAACAATAAATCCCAGAATTCCATGGGCTGGAGATTTAAGGGTTAAAGTAGCATCAGCCTGCTATAAAGTGACATCAACCTTTAGTGTAGATACACTCACAGTTGCAACCAGCAACAGTTTCAGGGATGAGAAGTGTGCGGCCAACTAGAAGTTCTTGGACTGCAACTCCCAGCGCTCTTCATCATTGATTATGCTGGCTAGGACTGCAGGGGCTTCCAGACCAACAACACCTGGTGGGCCACATGGCTTCTGTTTGAGTGACATGTTTTTTGCTGATTACAGGGTTATCAATTCAAGCTGTCTAAATTCCAAAATATTCATTGCTTTGAGCCATGGGTCACAGCAGACTATGATATATGTCACATTTTAGGCTTCACGGGTAATATGGGTGGCTCATTTAAAAGACAGGGAGTCAGGACTAACACAAATGTTAATTTAAAACATCTAAGACACTCATCTTAGGACTGTACCATCTCAGAATGCTGTGCAGGACAAAGGAGAGGATATATGCTGGATAGCTATGAAACACTCCCTATTCACAATCCATTTCACTTCTCCTTTTCCTCACTTGAATAGAAATTGGAAATATATTGGCACTGACAATCCTAACTTTAGTATTAAACTAGAGATCTTTACACTTCAGAATTTTGTCCAGTTCCTTCATCGCTGCCCTTCCAAGTCCTGACTAAACTATGTCAAGGTCTTAATCATCTACTTTAAAGTTATGTAAATAATCTGTGGTCATTATTTTTTGCTTTCTTAATGTTCAACTGTAAACCTGCCTTTACACTGTCTTTCTTTCTTGACTTTCTCCAGCAATTGTTCCAAGTCTTTGCTATTATCTGCTGATAGTATGATATCATCTGCATATCTTAAATTGTTAATTTTCCTTCCTCCAGTTTTCATGCCTCCTTCCTCCAAGTCTAATCCTGCTTTATGTTCAGCATACAGGTTAAACAGATAGGGTGATAAAATGTGCCCTGGCCTGACCCCCTTGCCAATTGGAAACAATTCTGTTTCTCCATATTCTGTTCTGATGATAGTCTTTTGTCCTGCATCAGGATAATCAAATGTTGTGTCATACCCGTTTCTTTAAGAGCAATCCATAGTTTTCTGTGATCTACACAATCAAAGGCTTTGCTAATTTTCTTCTGAAATTCTTTGGTATTCCCCATTATCCAATGTATATTTGCAATATCATCCATAGTGCCTCTTCCTTTCCTGAACCCAGCTTGGCCATCTGGCATTTGTCACTCCATATATGGTTAAAGTTATTGTTGTAGAATTTTGAGAATCACTTTGCTTGCAAGGGAGATTAATGCAATGGTTTTGTGGTTACTGCAATCCTGGTATCCCTTTTCTTGTGGTCTGGAAATAATTGAACACTGACACAAGTTTTGTATTTTGGCTGTTTACCAAAATAAATTCAAGTTACAGTTAAATAATGAATATGGGCTTAAAGTGCAGTCTCTCATCTTTAGTTTAAGAATTACAGCTCTTTAATATGTAGCCCCCTCTTTTTCAAGGGACCCAAAGTAATTGGACAATTGACTCAAAAGCTGTTTCGCAGAGAGATGTGGGCTATTCCTTAATTAATTTTCATCAATTAAGCAGGTAAAAGGTCTGGAGTTGATTCTAGGTGTGGCACTTGCATTTGGAAGCTGTTGCTGTGATCCCACAACATGCAGTCAAATGAGCTCTCAATGCAAGTGAAACAGGCCATCCTTAGGCTGGGGGGAAAAAAACCCAAACATCAGATAGCAGGAACATTAGGAGCAGCCAAATTAACAGTTTGGTACATTCTGAGGGGGAAAAGAACACACTGGTGAGCTCTGCAACACCAAAAGGCCTGGACGTCTACAGACGACAACAGTGGTGGATGATCTGTAGGATCCTTTCCTTTCCTTTTCTTTCTTTTTTTCTTTTTCTTCCTTTTCTTTTTTCAGCCTAAGGATGACCTGTTTCACTTGCATTGAGAGTTCCTTTGACTGCCTGTTGTGGGGTCACAGCAACAGCTTCCAAATGCGAATGCCACACCTAGAATAAACTCCAGATCGCAGTATTGATAGTGTACTTTGCAGCTTGTTTTAGTGGAAGGTTGCACCTTTAATTACAGGTTTTAAAATGCTGTGCAGTGGTGACAACTTGTGGAGAATAATAACATGAGTAATTGGCCATCATCTTGATTCACAAGCATGACTGCATGTGCACTTCAAACATGGATAGCTTCGCATACCAGCAGAGTTGCCAAAGGACTGTGGAGACACAGAATGCTGCTGTGAATTTGTGTTAATGCTCAGCAATCCACCTTATATCTTCTCCTGTAGACAAGCCCCTAGAGTTACAGATCCATAACTGCTCGATACTCACCTATGCTATGTATTCACAGTCATGGTACTATTGCCACAATCATACAGTAAACACCTTGTGAATCCCACCTTTGATACAATAGAAGTGTTCCATATGATGGAAATCTGTTCTTCTGGTGATTGGGACACTACGAAGTTATATTTCCAGCCGCCTCCTGCTAGTGAGCAAGGCTGCAACAATCAAAAGCAGGAACCCTGTTCTCATCACATGGTAATTTCTCATCACAACCTCATTTGCTGATGGGAGGAGGCTGGAAACATCATATAATCATAGAATTGGAAGAGACCACAAGGGTCATCCAGTCCAACCCCCTGCCATGCCGGAATAAACAATCAAAGCATTCCTGGCAGGTGGCCATCCAGCCTCTGCTTAAAAACCTCCAATGAAGGCGACTCAACCACTCTCTTCCCAAGGCTAAACTTACCCAGCTCCCGAAGCCGCTCCTCATAGGGCATGGCTTCCAGACCTCTCACCATTTTGGTCACCCTCCTCTGGACACATTCCAGCTTGTAAATATCCTTCTGTACTGTGACACAGAACTAGACACAGTATTCCAGGTGAGGTATGACTAAAGCAGAATAGAGTGGCACTATTACTTCCCTTGATCTAGACATTATACTCCTATTGATGCAGTCTAGAATCGCATTGGCTTTTTTAACTGCTGCATCACACTGCTGACTCATGACGACCAAAACACCTCTCCACTGTCGAATGAACCTTGTTATGGTACCTGTTGTACAGTCTCTGTTTATTATTTGTGGTCCCCCTATAGGGTGTAAGTAACCAATTCCTGATCAGGTATGCTCCATCAACCAGGGTGAGTGGAACAATTTGCTGACCCATTATAGTTATGGTGGGGTTTCCTGGCACAAATATGCCAGCCTCCATAGTTTTGAAAAACCCAGAGTTCCTTAGCATTCTAGCATCATGATTCTTGCTGCTCCAACCGATCTCCACATCAATAAAAACCCCTCTGTGATCACAGGTACCTTGAAAAAGAACACTGTACCTATTCTTCCTGTTAATAAATTCATCTCCTTGACACACAGGAGGGATAAAGTTAACATGACATCCATCTAGGCATGCGATTACTTGTGGGTAACCAAGGGCAGTGAAGCCATCCATTACCTGTTAAAGAACACAGGAAAATAAATACAGTCGTCCCTTCACATTCACGGGGGTTAGGTTTCACGGACCCCCATGAATGTGAAAAATCCGTGAAGATTGATTGCCCCCCTCCCCTGCCAAAGCAACCACAGGGCCTCCGGAGGCCCCATAGTCGCTTTCCCTGGACTCCCCACTCCCTCCCAAGGCCTTCACGGGGCCTCCGGAGACCCTCCCGAGGCCCTGTGGATGCCTCCCCGGCCCTACCCCCTCCTGCCCAGTGCCTTCATGGGGCCTATGGAGATTCTCCGTAGGCCCCATGGAGGCCTCCGCAGCCCTCCCCACTCCCCCCCAAGGCCTTCATGGGGCCTCCAGAGGGTCTCTGAAGGCCCCGTGGAGGCCTCCCTGGCCCTCCCTGCTCCCTCCCAGGGCCTTCACGGGCCTCACGAGGCCCCGTGGAGGCCTCCACAGCCCTCCCCACTCCCCCCCAAGGCCTTCACGGGGCCTCCAGAGGTTCTCCGAAGGCCCCGTGGAGGCCTCCCTGGCCCTCCTGGCTTGCTCCCATGGCCTTCACGGGGCCTCTGGAGGGTCTCCGAAGGCCCCGTGGAGGCCTCCCTGGCCCTCCCTGCTCCCTCCCAGGGCCTTCATGGGGCCTCATGAGGCCCCGTGGAGGCCTCTGCAGCCCTCCCCACTCCCCCCCCAAGGCCTTCACGGGGCCTCTGGAGGGTCTCCGAAGGCCCCATGGAGGCTTCCCCGGCCCTCCCCTCTCCCTATAAAACAACAAGGAAGTGTGATAATAAAAAAAAATTATATAACTAGTTTGTTAATACAATGCTATTTTAAAGATTTTTCAATATGATAAATTCAATTTAAAGCAATACAACCACAAGAGGCTTTTTTTCAGCATGCAAAACCCACTATGCCAGCATAAAGCTTACAATTTTTACATACACAAATAGCTTAAGATGCACTACAGGCTTATCATTTATCTTATCATTTATTGCCATTTTCCAAACTTCTTTATACCACTCCTCTACTTGTACATTTATTTGCATTTTCCAATGTCTTGCTATAATTAATCTTGCTGCCGTTAATAAATTTGTTATTAAATCCTTTTCTGCTTGGGTCTCATTCTCTCCATTATAAATTGACATCAATGCTATGCTCGGTTTCCTTTCTATATTTCTATTCAGAATATTCTCTATTTCTATAAAAACCATTTCCCAAAATTGCTGTACAAATTTACAATTCCACCACATATGCATATATATACCTATTTCTTGACAACCTCTCCAACAATATTTAGAATTATTCTTGTCTATATTATGTAGTCTTTCTGGTGTCAAATACCATCTCCATATTATTTTATAGTAATTTTCATTTATCCGTATCGACATATTTTTTTAGATGTCTTTGTTTCCAAATCTTATCCCATTCATGATCTCCAATTCTTTGTTTCAAATCTTCCTCCCATATTCTCCTTAAATATTCCCCTTTGTCTTTTTAATCCTTATTTTTTATCAATACTTTATATAATTCACTTGTAATACCTTTCAAACTTTCATTATGGGAATCCTTTTTCTTGGCAGACTTGCAAAATAGCAAAGAGGATTTTTCAAAGTTTCCTGAACGCTACTGAACTCAGTCCCTCTCTTTTAAGCCTGCCCCTGCATCATAGCAACCAATCACAATGCAGATTTGCTGCAGCCCTTAATGGAATGGTAGTTTACACTGCCAATAATGCGCTACATTGCAAATATACCTGCAAAAGTAGCGACATCCCTTGCCATGCTATATTTGGGTGTTTTACCTTCCCCGCTTCTGAATGAGACGATGCTGTGCCTCGACCCGTGTGAACTATGAGCTATCTTAGCAGTATATTTAGAGGAATATTTGCCCATGTAAACCACCCCCAAGTCTTGGAATGGGTTTAGAGGCACTCTGTTCCTCTTCTGTTGTTTTTAATGTATGTGTATGTTTTCTGCACCCAGTTCTGGCCGGATCTTGGGATTCAACAACAACAAAAGTGGGAGGAACAAGAACTAGTTGGGTGACTAGACTCCTCATTCCACAACCATCTGCAGGCTGACGAATATGGGGTAGGCATAGCTAAACCCCACAGTATCAGCAGCTCTCAGTCCAAACCTTGGTCCCTTTCTCATGACACAATTATACTGCTATGATTCCACTTTTGTGGCAATACCCTATGAAATCCTGGGCTTTGTAGTTTGATGAGGTACTAGAACTCTCTAGCCAAGAATTCTCAATGCCCCTCCCTAAATTGCAAATCCCAGGATGCCATAGGATGGAATCAAGGCTGTTAAAATGGAATCATAGTGCTATAACTGGGTAATGTGAAAGAGACCCTTGGGTAGTAGAAATAAATAAGTCAGTCTAACAAGCCTGAATTGCAGACCCAGACCATACAATCCCCCGCTGCCCTCCTCAAATAAGATACATACGCTCAGAGTAACAAAATGTATTGATTACATATTCAGAAATATTTGTTAAGTACAGGTTAGTAGATAAACATTATTGATAATAAAATGTCTGCAACTTGCAGATGGCTGCTAAATGGTTGGCAATTATTCATGGGTCATGATCTCATCATTAACCCAACCATGTTGGTCAGACTCTCACAGAGGAGAGAGGTGATGGCCAAGCCTGACACTCTCTCCTCCCCTGAAAACAAGGTGATGTTAACAAATGGGAGGGGGGATCTCGGTGAACTTGAACTTAAAATTGGGCTTGGTAATGGTGTGCAAAAAAAGGGAGGGTGGGTGGGCCTTCGGCTCACCACGAGCCAACTGAGGAAGGGCTACGACAGAGCTGCCTTATAACAGCTCTGTCTCAGGCCCCCCCAATGTCATCCAGCTGCTCCAGAAGCCCGGCCGGATGACCCGCCTTTTGGCTAGCGGGAGCCAATCAGGGCAGGGCAAGCCCGCCCCGATTAACTCCCACTTCCCCCGCCCTTCCCGGCCTCTGGGCATGCCGGGAAGAGGACGGGGCAGATGGCGGCCCCCACGGCGACGGTCACTGGAAAAAGGGGGTCACTGGAAAAAGGGGGGGTGCGCCACAGAGGATCGCTTTGGTGGGGCGCTGGACAGGCTGCAAACAGGCCCACTGGCAAGCGGCAAGCCCCCTTCTGCTCACTGCTACTATAAAGAGGGCATTAGGTCTACCAGCTATTAGCACCAGTTTTCCAGTAATATTTAACTATGATTTTATAGAACATATTATTGGATGAGAATTAGACTTATTTGCAATAAATGTTTAATTGTGTACTAGTTTTGTCCATAAGAAAATAAATGGCAGGGCAGCCCATGATCCGCTGGGTTAAAAGGTCACAATTCTAGGGCTTCTCTCCAGTACATAATTGTTGGAATACAGGTGGGATGTACTTTTAGGAAGACGTGCGCAGAGCTGGGCTTCACCAAGTATTTCATGTCCTTTTTAAAACATCTCTGATGAATCCATTCCCAGTCAGTATAATTGGCTATGTTGCTTGAGGCTTTGCAGAATTGCAGTCCAGAACATCTAGAGAGCCAAAGGATTGTGCTGCATATATAGAACTGTGCTGCAAGTTAATAAGCACCATATCTTTTCTGTGAATATTTGCATTGCCAGGACTAACTATTCCTACAAATCTTTAACAGGCCTTTCCCCTATATTTCACAATTTACACACTTTTTACTCTCTCAAACCAGAATTGTATAAGTCTGCAGGGCAAAATTCCAGTATTTATACATGTAAACTGGAAATACAAATGCCTAGAAAGTATGCTGATAGTGTTTAACTTCTGTTATCAAGGTGGTTGGTGAGAATATCAGGGGATTCAGAGTAAAATGTCCTCAATATGCTGATGGCACTTGGCATTATTTCTCCCCATCATCTGCATCCACTGAGGCTATGAGGAGCTGAACTGGAATTTAGACTCTTCTAACTGGCTTATGATTTCCCTTCTGGAAATTGTCTTATTATTGTTTCTTCTGTTGTTTTTCATTGTATGCTATGCTTATATACCCAATTCCGCTTTCTTTCTGAACACTACCCAGCTATCTTTTTATTAAATCAACTTAAAAACAAAAACAGAATGCCCAGATGAGTACTTCTATCAATAAATCTGTCTTTGGTTGGCCGGTTTTCTGTATGCAAAGCTTCTCCCCAGATTTTTATTTTAGTTTTTACTGTGATCTAGCAACCGTTGTCACCTCAGTCAGGTTCCCCACCACCCACTGATACTCAAGTCACATCTCTGTCTTGAAGGCTGCAGCAGGAATTTCCCTCTCCTGATGTGCAGTCTTAGAATCATAGAATCATAGAGTTGGAAGAGACCCCAGCTGTTACCTAATGTGACTTCATTCTCTGCTTGCATTCTTCCCTCAACCATAAATCTCTGCTTCTGTTCAAATTCTTCAGGCTTTAGCCATCATCTTCTGGTTTTTCCCCTTGCAGACTTTTTCATAGACTGTTCACAGTTCCCAAATCCCCTTGCCTTAAATACTGTCCAGCTAGAAACCCTCCAACACATAATTTAATAATAAAGTTTAATTAGTGGATATAGACCCACTGTTCACCATATTAGATTCAAATTTAGGACCAATAGACTACTATGGAATGTTTTCAGTCTATCCAGTCAAAATTTAATACCCCCAATTCGGTCTATCTGTATATACATCTCTTTTGTACTGCCAGCTATCTGTTTACCATAAACTACAAAATGGTGGTTTAACTGCTGCTTGGCAGTCTGCCATCCTGACATTTAACACTATCACTAGCCTTCTCTGTAATCCAGTAATACAGTTCTCTTATAATTTACAATTAACCCTTCACATCTCAGTTCTTGTTTCAACATAAAACATACTAATATATTTAATATTTACCTCTGATAACACTGGCTTTGTTCACACAATGTGTATATATAACTGAGGTGGGGTGAAGAGTGTCCCAATATTTAGCATAGTTAATTTCAAAAAGTAGAAAAGCTTTTAATAGGTGTGTCTAACAATATTCACCATTATTCTGTTTAACATTATCTGCAGAGAATGCTATAAAAAACACTTGCCAAATAATCAGTTGAGCTATTTGCTTTCAGAAATCAGAGTGAGATTTTCCTGAAAGAAGCAAATCGACTACAGCCATGTTATTTGGCTTTCCTTATGCATGGATGCAGCACAGCAATTTAAATTCCACAAGGGAAAAATAGGTGACCTACATATTGGTTCTGGACATCTGGTGGCTAATATGTCCCTCCTCCTATCTTTTAACTCTTTCCTCTCCTTTGCACTCAAACACATGCATACTCTCCTGATTTCAGAAAAACTTCCCCCCTAACGTATGTATGATGGCTTGCTATTGCACAGGCCCCTCAAGGAGAAGATTGAACTTTGTGTCACCAGATAATTTTATTTTAGTTGTCTTCCAGCTGATGCTTAAGGTGTCGCTTGAAAGTAAAGTTACTTGTAATAAAATCCTTTTTTGCAATAACTAAACCAAGAACTAAAAATCCTTTCATGCAACATGGCTTTAGCACTATGATTCCACTTTATTTGCAATGGGGGCATCCCATGGAATCCTGGCGTTTGCAGTTTAGGAAGAGGTACTTAGAATTCTCAGCCACAGAACTCAAATGCCTCCCCAGACTATGCTTCCCCAGAATTCCATAGGATGCAGCCAAGGCAGTTAAACTGGAATCACAGTGCTATAATTGTGTAGTGTGAAGAGCCCCCAAGTTACACTCCAACTATAACTTAGTGAATGGTAACCTGCAGCAATTCTCCCTATTCAGAAGGAGAGGGAGAAAAACCACCATAGACTATGTGCTAGGAGACTTTGTGGTTTTCCATGAAGTTTTTTTAAACTGTGAGGGGATGGACATTCCTGCTCATTAGGACAAGCAATTCACCTTGATTTGCTTGCCCATATGACAGGAAGTACAAAGCTGATTGGTTGGATGAGCTAAGGGGCGGGGCTTGCTGAGAGGGCAAGCTCCCGCAGCCACCATCCCCCCCCCAGCAATTGGGAATGGGGAACGGAAAGGGTGGCTGTCATTTCCACCCACACCAGCCACAGCCACTGCCACCAGCCCCCCATGGGGCCCAAGGGAGAGGGAAGATCTCTTTTGCCCTCTTCTCCCTTCCTCAGTTTCCCACCTGTGTCATCACTATCACTGCCGTCACTCCTGTGGGGATTGGGGGAGGTAGGAGGGTGGCTGCCATCCTCTCCCCCTTCCCTGCCCCCCCAACATTGCCATCCCAATGTGAAGCTTATGGGGGCTGCTGGGGGGAAACCCACCATTAAGACAAGTCGTAGCTGCTGCGATTTGCTCTTACTGCAGGCACAATATTTCCCCCCCTCGTATAGATGGGGCCTCTGAGTTAGAGGAGCATGGGGATTGAGGCAAAGGTGGGGGGGGGCTGTTTCCCAGCAGGAGACTGCAAACACTAATGAGCCATTGCCATCATTTCTTGAGGGATGAACAGACAAAGCAAGATTGCATTGTTTTCAGTGGTTAAGTAAGAAATGGTAACCTGATTAGGCACCTGGTGTCTTGAAACAGCTGCCGATAAATCTCTCAGCCACTCCCTGGCAGCTTTGTTGCTTTCAACCCTCCTTGGTGACTAGAAGTACTTTTTGGTGTTCAAGTTTTCCTGACCTTGGACTGGCTACAATTTATGACTCCATTTTATTTCTTGCTGGCTTTGTTTATCTGGACAGTCAGCAGACTTGCTGAATGCACCAGCTGATGGTGACTCTATTACTTTTCCCTTTATCCTGCTGAATACCATGTGACTGACCTGGACTGACTAACCTAGACTGAATTAACTCCTCGATAACTCTTACACTCCAACCATCTGGTTCCTGGATCACTTGCTGAGTGGAGCATAGGACAGGTACGACCTCACAAAATGGGAGAAGAGGAATATAACATATGCCTCATGCTCCATTTTGGGTTGTGGGTGAGGTGGATGGGAAGAGAGTATATTTTTGTACCATAAGACAGTCGCTTCTAGCATTCCAGTGGAATTTTAAAGTAACTAAATAATATCTATTTTAGTTATTTTTGAACACTGGAAAGTAAACAGCTACTGTTTCAAAGCAGCAACACTATAATGTGGGAAGAGAAAAATGGAACTGGAAGTGTAACTATTCACCTGTTAAAACTAATTTTCCAAGCTCTAAGCCAAGAGAAAAGATGCCAATATAAAAACTGTAATTCAAAGACAGGCCCATTTCTTTCAGTTCACCACCTGAGGGCCCCAGAATTCCACTCGATGAAGCCTTTCTGCACATTACAGAACCTAGCACAGACTAGTATAACGGTATTAGCACATACTGTATATTCCCCACTGTTGCAGTCTGTGCTCTGTAGTCTGCTGCCACCTGCTGGATTCATGTTTTATTTTGTTGTGTGGCTTCAAGTCTTATGGAAACCCTAAGATGAAGCTATCATGGGGTTTTCTTGGCAAGATTTGTTCAGAGGGGGAATTTACCTTTGCCTTTCTCTGAGGCTGAGAGAGTATGACTTGCCCAAGGTCACCCAGTGGGTTTCCATGGCTAAGCAGGGATTCAAACCCTGGTCTTCAGAGTCATAGTTTACTATACCATGCCAGCAATCTTATTTTTATTTACTAGAAAGAAATGTTACCATTGTGCAGGGGAGTGAGGGTGGAAGGAGAAACAAATTTGTTTCTTTTCTTTGCCATTTGGCTTGCTGGCACAAGCAGAAAACACTGGACAGGCTAAAGTGGAAATCTAAGTCACTGCAGTTCCCTGAGGATGTGAACTTATCAAGCTGGTAGCCACAAGATATTTTTTAAATTGCACTGCCCCATAAACCTCATCCTTCCTCTCCCAATGGCATGGGGCCCACACAGATGGTCTGGAATGCTAAGAGCAAAGTTTATAAAAATGGGTTGGGCACACTTTAAAAAAAATATTACTGGAATCTGCTCAATTGAGAGAGCCTGTCATGGGCAAAGGCAAAACTGAAGAACCTTACTGCAAAAATAAATGTATGTAGACATTTCCACTTCAAGGGGAAGCCAGTGTAATGATGTTTCAGGGCAAGAGCAATAACACAGAACCGTAGGTACCCACTTTAAGGACAGGGATGTATCCAGTGGTGCTATGTTTGTGACCACCCAAGAAGTTCTGAAGAGACAAATAGGCTGCTGCCTATGCAATCAACTAGACACACTGTGCATGTCTACATCAGGTAGCATTCATTGGCTTTCTCCCTTCCCCAAATTCTGGAAAGGTCTCTTCTCATTTTTAAGCATTCACTTCCACCATGTTATTTTCTAGGGACCAGCAGACTGACATTTGTTGACTTAACGGTCAAACTGTTGTTGATGCTTTCTATACTGAATGCTGAACCAAGAAAGACAGCAACAACAGGATGTTCAAAAAATGGAAAGAGAGCTTGGTTCCTAAGTCTAGAGAAGAGATTTCCAGAATGCAAAACAACCCTTTTGGAGAAGAGATTGTGGATCTCTACCAGGACATATCTGACTCATTAGAAGGAGAAACACTCATAAAAACTTCAAGCAAAACAGCAGACGTTAGAGAGAAGGTGCCTCCAAACAGATGGCTACTAGCACTATGAAGTAATATTGTGTACTGTTTACTCTTCCAGCTCTTAAAGAATGGACTACAACTCTCAGAATACCCCAGCTCTGGGAATAGTTTTTAAAAAATAAATTTCCCAAGCTCTTGTCTGGATACTCCACAGATATAGCAAACGTAGCAGCACAATAGCACAATAAAAGTCTCATTTGGAAGTAACCAGAAGGACTAAAGAATTATAGAATCATAGAGTTGGAAGAGACCACAAGGGCCATCTAGTCCAACCCCCTGCTATGCAAGAATACTCAATCAAAGCATTCCCGACAGTGGCCATCCAGCCTCTGTTTAAAAACCTCCAAAGAAGGAGACTCCTCCACACTCTGAGGCAGTGCATTCCACTGCTGAACAGATCTTACTGTCAGGATGTTCTTCCTAACATTTAGGTGGAATCTCTGTTCTTGTAGTTTGAATACATTGCTCTGTGTCCTAGGGCTCATCCACATGGCCAGAATATGCCAGCTCCCCACCAACATATTCTGCCCGTGGATCAGGCCCATTCCTCCCTCATCACCAGCATGAAATGGGAGGAAGTCCAGACTGCCAAGCCAATTTGTTGCTGCAGCCGCCACTGTCTGTGTCTTACTGCCTGAAGCCAGGAAGCATATGAGCAAGGCCCCCTACATGTGACCAACCTGATCATGTGCTCCAGGCCTACTTCCTGGATCCAGAAGAGAGACAGCAGATGGCAGCTGCAGCGATGGGCTGGCATGCCGGAATGCGTCACTGCGGTTATGCGGGGCCTGTTCCATTTTTTTGCTGGCTGGAGCAGATTTTACCAGGTTTATTTTTTTAAATGGTGTAATGGTCCTTACCCTGTCTTCCCCTCATCTTTGCCCTGGGGTTGTGAGGACTGCCCAGGGGCAAAACTGGGTGAATGCCCTGCATCATCTGGACTATAAGGCTCTAAGCTGGGGGCAAGATGGGGTAAATTACCCATCTAGACAAGCCCCTAGTCTCTGGAGCATCAGAAAACAAGCTTGTTCCTTTTTCAATAGGACATCCTTTCAAATATTTAAAAATGTCTATCATGTTTGCATATTTACCCTACCCCACAAGAAACTGAGAGAAAGAGAGACTGAGAGAGAGATTGCCCAGGAACATTAAACTGAGTGCTTTAGTCAGTGTTACTGCACCTTCAGTATACCATCCTAGCCATTAAGGGAGCACTGTGAGTTCTGTGCTGGCTGTGCAGTCTGTAAGTAGCTGAGGTCTTACCCAAGGCAAAAGCTATATGACTTTCTCAGAGACATTCATAATTTCTTCAGAGTACCATGCCTAGCAGAATCGGGCAACTTCCAAGATCTCCAGCAGGATGCTAGCAGAAAACATCTGCCAGAGAAGTATGAATGGTAGAGGAGATAGATAGATTGAGTGAGTGTGTGTGTGTGTGTTAATCAACCTGCAACACTTCCTCCTTTCTCTGAATATCCCTCAAAAGGAAACCTAGAAGGGAAATACTTCCTGAGTTTACCATGCAAGGTACTATGATTCTTGATATTCACCTGCATTGATCTATCACTCATGTTTATTAGAGAACTGTGGAAAGGAGTTTATAGCTTGAGCTGGTGAAAGGTATAGAAGAGGAACAGCTCTGTAGGATAAATACCTGTCCAACTCTAAGAGGCCAGGGCAAGATACACAGGCATCTATACTTATTTATGTATTCATCAGAAGAAATCATCATCCCATATGCAGGAAGTAGGACACTGTCCAGCACACTTTCAGCCTGCTTTGCTTTATATGGAAGAAGGACAGCTCGAGTCACTTCACTAATTATAAAAACACACATGAGTCTGGGACAGCAAATCTCACCAAAATGTAAACTTGAATCCTAAGCCTCTTCAGTTGGTGGATGCTTGCCAGGCTTCCAAAGACACAATTACTACTGCAGTCAGCTTAGCAGGCTGAAGAAATTAGCTCCTTTTTGAGTCAATTTTAAGTTGATCACTCAACTTCTTGAAAATGTATTGCAATCAATAGAAAGTTGCCCTATGTACTTAGTACATAGTGATTTTTGCTGTTGCTTTGACTGTAAAAGAAAACAAAAAACAGGAGAGATTGACCCCTATGTGGTTTGCTATTGGGGAATCAGCTATAAATTAACATTATTTAAGATGTAATCTCTCTTATTCATTTCTTTCTTGTAGGCTTTCTATAGTAGTTGTAGCTTCTTTTTGTCTCAGTGTTCTTTCCGTCAGCCTTAAATAATAAAAAAATCTGTGATTTGGAAATTATGGCAATGTGGATTCAACATCTGTGGACACAGCTGCTTTTGATTATTATAAGCCTTCTCAGGCTCTCTGAGTATAAATTCTGTACATAACTATTTAAAATTATACAGCTAGAAATTCTGCAACCAAAATAGATTTCAATAATAAGAATAAGAATATGTTTAACTCAAATGAACTAATAGGTGCTGTAGTCTTATTTTTAAATAAAAAACATTTGCTTTACTCAATGATTTTTGAAACTAGGAAAGCCACAGTTGCTAAAGAGGGTGGAGTGGGGGGGAAAGACTCATCTTTAATACAGCAAATGTTCCTTGTGACACAGTTGTAAACTCCTGCTGAAACACAGTACAGTACTTCTGTTAGCACATCTTCATACTGTAACTTCCAGAGTGCATTGGATGACATCCAGAATAGATACAAAAAGGAAGTACATTCAGACACAAGAAATCCATCAGTGCTCACCACGTGATGGTGAGACTGTGTTGTTACCTTTTCATGCTCTGACAGGTTATGACAGTAGAACTTTCTTCAAGAACCACATAATATTCCTAGCATTTAAATTGTGTATGAACCATCATCATTTGCTAAAGAGTTTAGGTGAGGATGATCTGACACCAAAGAAAACCAACTGATGCTGAAAATACCATCTGTCATCTCTATGATCAAGGCAGCACAATGTGTGTTCATCAGATTTGGTTTCACAATAAGTAAGCCAAAATCAATGTTTGCAGCAAAGGTTGCAGTTCAACACTATTTGACAAGGAGAACTTGGAAAAGTAACCTTTTTGGGGATGAATCTCCAAGAATGTCCCAGCCAGTATGGCCAGATGCCATACTGGTCGGGGCATCTAGGTGTCAGCTACTGCTCAAACAGCTCATGTTCCTGCCATTCACTACATGCAGTGTAGGATTGCATCGCTCAAGTACCTACCATTTGCTACGTGCAATTTGGACTCATCTTATAGAATTATAGAATCATAGAATTGGAAGAGACTACAAGGGCCATCCAGTCCAACCCCCTGCCATGCAGGAATAAACAATCAAAGCATTCCCGACAGATGGCCATCCAGCCTCTGTTTTTAAAACCTCCAAAGGAAGCAGTGTATTCCTCTTCCAAACAGCTCTTACTGTCAGGAAGTTCTTCCTTATATTTAGGTAGAATCTCTTTTCCTGTAGTTTGAACCCATTGCTCCATGTCCTAGTCCCTGGAGTAGCAGAAAACAAGCTTGCTCCATCTTCAGTATGACATCCCTTCAAATATTTAAACATGGCTATCATGTCACCTCTCAATCTTCTCTTCTCCAGACTAAACATGCCCAGCTCCTTAAGCCACTCCTCATAGGGCATGGCTTCCAGACCTCCCACCATCTTGGTCACCTTCCTCTGGACACGTTTCAGATTCTCAATATTCTTCCTGAATTGTGGTACCCAGAACTGGACACAGTATTCCAGAGAGGTCGGGCCAAAGCAGACTAGAGTGGCACTATTACTTCCCTTGAGCTAGACATTATTAATGCAGCCTAGAATCACATTGGCTTTTTTAGCTGCTGCATCACACTTGCTTCCCTTTGTAATGATAAGATGTAAGTGCATGGCATGGGTGGAAATAGGAGATACTATGGGGAGAGCCAAATGGTAAGAATTCAGAATAACAAAGGTGGTAGGGAGCAACAGCTGAGAAAAGGATTGTAAAAGGTTTTAACTGACCAATGGAAGAAAGCCACACCAGGCTTGCCTACTTGTAAATACCCTTTTGTTCTTCATTGTAAGCAACAACTTTGAGCTAGTAACTCTGTAGAAACTCTGTCTTGTAAAAAAGCTTACTGTTTTTTTAAACCTGAAGCTATTGCCTGTTGAATCTATAGAAAACAGCTCATGACACTAGGTGCTATAGTCCAAAAACGGGACCTTTTCCAAGCTTGGATAAAAATAAGTTCATTTACCAGAGCATAGTGTAGAAGGAAAATAGAGAACTTAAACTTGTGCAGATGATAATTGATGTCATCTTTCTGTCCTGCAAACAGTATTAGACCTCTTCATGCCTTCCTCAGAATATGCGAGAGCTCTCTCACAATGGGAAGGTGCAGATTCTGCCCTGCCTGTCACCTCTTGACTTACCATGTAGGAAGGATCTAGAATCCTAGCATTGGAGGGGGCTTCATAGGCCATTCAGCCCAACCCCCTGCTGAATGCAGGATTGCCAGCTAAAGCACCCCCAGCAGGGAGCTGTCCAGCCTCTTTTTGAAGATGTCCACAGAAGGAAACCCCACCACTTCTCTAAGCAATTAGTTCCATTGGCAAACTGCTCTTATTGTCAATAAGTTCCTTCTAATGTTCAATCAAAATCTACCCTCCTGTAAGTTCAAACTATTAAATCTGGTCCTACTCCCTGGGGTACTAGAGAGTAGCCCTGCCCCCTCCTCTCTGTGACAGCTCTAGAGGTGTTTAAAGAATGCAATCATGTCATCCCTCAGTCTTCTCTTCACCAAGCTGAGTAGGTCCAGCTCCGTTAACTTTTCTTCATAAGTCATCCGTGCTGCTCTTCTCTGAACTTGCTCCACCTTATCTGTATCCTTCTTAAAATGAGGCAGTACTCTAAATGAAGCCTGACCAGCACAGAATGAAGTGGGAATATTACTTCCCTTGACTTGGAAACTATGCTTCCATTAATACAGGTTAAAATAGCATTCACCTGTTTCACTGCAGCATGACACTGCCGGCTCATGTTCGAATTATGATCAACAATACTCTCAAGGTCTTTTTTGCATGTAGTACTGCTGAGTCATGTATCCTCCATCCTATAAGTGTGCATTTTGCGGGCTTTTGCGGCCTAAATGTAGAATTTTGCATTTATCTCTATAAATGTCATTTTATTAATTTCCGCCCAATTTTCTAGTTTATCTAGGTCCTTTTGAATTCTGTTCCTATCTTACAATGTGTTAGCCACATTTTGTGTCATTTGCAAACTTGGTAAGGATTCCCTCCGCCTCATCATCTAAGGGCCTGGCTAAATGGTGAAAATACCCCTCACAGAACTCCCTGGGAATCCTACCTGTCTAAATGGGAACTGGCACCAATCTAAATGGGAACTAGCACCAGAAGGAGGGGGGGGGACCAAAACAGCAAAAACAATGGGGTAAAAGCCTTCATAGATTTTTCCCATACTTTTTCAAAAACTGTGAAAGCGGTGTACATTCATTTGGACTATTGAACAACAAAAAATTCAAAGGGAAGCACAAAACCGATTGGCTGGGTGAGAGTGGTGGTGGGGCTTTCTAGCAGGGCAAGCACCTGCTGCCACCATGTTGGATTTTCGCCTTAGCAATCACTCGCTAAGGTGATAAAACAGGGTCAATATTTTCTGTTTTGTTGTCCTGTAAAATTGGGAAATTGCTCTATCTCACCAGCACACCTTGGGACGACTTTTTAAAAAATGGCCACAGTGAAGAACTAACATGAGTAAATCACTTGCAGCCACCATCAGGAATGCAAGGCTTATGGGGGCTTCTGAGGCCAGTAAAATTGTTTAGACATGTTACTGCTTCTGTGACATGCCAATACTACAAGGTACTTTGGATTTTCCCCCCTCTTGTAGATGGGCCTAAGTCATTGATGAAACTGTTGAAGAATAATGGCCCTGAGGCACTCCAATTGTGACCTCCTTTGAGTTTGAAGTGCAGCCAACTCTTTGAACATGGTTTTTCAACTACTTATGGATCCATCTGAGAGTGTTCCCATCTATTCCACATTTAATCGGTTTGCTAATCAAAATATTAGCAGATCAATGGTTAACAGTTCAGCAGAGTAATCTTCACATGGAGAGCCCAATAGTGTTCACTAGTAACATTTCTAGATGGACCAAATAGTTACCAGGGAAAATAATAATTTTCATCTTAACTAGAACAGTATCATGTCCAATTTCTTGTGGAACAGGGGCTGGCATTCATTAGAGAGCAGCATTAATTGGTCAAGTTCCACTCAGGCTGTTCTTTTGTGTTCTAATTCAATGGAAGACATGTGTTTTCATAACTTCCTTGCCATTCATCTGAGCTAGAAATTTCTTTACTCCCCCCCCCCCGATTTCAAATTCTGTAGAACAGGCTGAGAATCATGCAGCTGTTGGACTGTAAGTCCCAGCAGTCCTAGCCAGCATTACTCAGCAATGAGGAATGTTAGGAACTCCAGTTCAAAAACTTGTGGAGGACCACATGATATCAACCTCTGTTGTACTGCAGGCCACTATATGTTCCATAGGCCCTAAAACTGGCATTGGAATGTATGCTATGTCATGCTATATTATCCAAAAGTATGTCTCAAATTATTGGCAAATAATTATTGGTTAGTCTTAAGTAGAGTAGACCCATTTGATGAGTTATGCTCTAATTGAAAGTAACAATAGGATTCAAGGCAATGACCATTATGTTTGGGCTAAGGATGATTGAAGAAGAATCTCATATTAAAATGGAGAGTTTAAGTGTATTTTTAAAAAAAGTCTAAGGTTTTAAAGGGGGGGGCATCTTACCATCATAAGTATAGATGTATTCAATGAAAGTACTGTAGTTCCATCTTCTGCTATGCAAGGCCTTACTGTATCTATATGAATGGATATGTTCAAAGTAAGCAAAAGTCCCATGATTCATGTATTTTCACAATTCTGGGTTTATTAAAATATTTTTACTTGCTTTTTCCACCCACCAGATTGCCCAAAGAAATGTTCAACCAAATATATGTCTTAATCCCCTTGTTAGTCCCTAAAAGAGTAAACCCATTGAATTAAAGCAATTTACTTGATAGACCAAGTTTTCATTCATTTAATAGGTCTACTTTAGTAAGGACTAATACTTGGATTTAGGCTATAAAATGATTTTAAAATGTTACTGCTACAAATATAATTAACAAGAAATATTTGGAAGAAATGTCTAAAGGGGTTCATGTGATTTATAATTCTGATACAATTGGTCCTCTGCATCCAAGGATTTGGCATCCACAGTTTCCACCATCCATGGCTTGAAAAATATTATTATTATTATTATTATTCCAAGAAGCAAACCTTGATTTTACCATTTTATATAAGGGACATAATTTTATTATGCCATTGCATATAATGGGGCTTGAGCATCCACAGATTTTGGTATCTTTGTGGGGTCATGGAACCAAGCCCCAGCAGATACCAAGGGCCCACTGTACAAGGAAAAATAAGGGACAGCAATAAAAAGGTCAGACAGCAACAGAAGAGAGAGGGATTCCCTAAGTTCTACATACTATACAGACACATAGACATGAACGTTTCCCTACCACCAAGCATATGCATTTTCTGCTGTAATTATTCAGGGAAGTGATCAGTTGTTGTGGTTGCTTCACTTCAAGAAGCTGCTAGATGATATAGATGATGAGAGTGCTGGAGCATTTCAGAAGTGAAATCAGACACCCAGCTCCAAACCAAGGTTTAATGTGCTATACATCTGAAAGCTCAAACCATGATTAATATGAATCATGGTTCAATATAATGTTTGAGTTAACTCTGACTGACTTGAGACTATGTATCAGTAGTTGTTTCTGCCATGAAAAGGAGAATAACTCCAAGATGGATTCCTGGAACAAAGCATAATAGCAAATCTCAAGCATTTGCAATGGTCAGATCAAACACTGGCATGTTTCCTGATAGAGACATGCAAAACAAATGCTCAGCTAGGAACAAAATTACTTCCAGATGTAATGACATGACAAAGAACATACAACCTACAAGCAAAACTTACCTAGCTCACAGATACTTTAATAGCAGAGGGGGAAAGAATGTCAACCTTTAAGGGTTTTTTTCCAGAAAAGATCTCTCTTAACAGGTACCAGGAATTAGTTGCAATTTAAGGATGATGACCTGATCTACTGAGCTGGTTCTCAAAGGTTTGTTGTCCCTGTCAAATGCAGCAATTGTTGTTTATGGTAAGAAACGGAATGTTGCAAAAGAACTTGCCTTGAAATGTACTGTTTTTGAAAATATGTTTGGCTTGATAGCCCAGGGATGAGGGTCAAGAAACTAGAACATTTTTTTTTAAAAAAACTGTAATAATATAGTGTTAACTACTGTTTCAAAATGGTGTTTTGTCTTTGTGACTCTCTCTGCTATTTAATGCCAAGCATGCTTTCTCAATGCCAGCTCAAACTCATGACCAGGCTGCTGAGCCACTTCAGAGCTTGGAGATAGTACTCTTCTATATGTGTGTATGTATATATGGGACTGCAAATACCAGGCTCCTCTAGCCAGCATGGCTATTGAATCTGGGAGAAATAATCCAGAAAAGTAACTTTGCCAAACTCTGCTCCAATGCTGCAATGTCCAGCTCAGTAGATCAGGGCATCAGCACTTAAAGGAGACAGGCATCATGCATGGTGGATGTAGCCATGTCTTTTACATACTGATGCTCTGATCTACTGAGAATGACAATGCAACACTGGAGCAGAGTTTGGCAAACTTACTTTTCTGTCAGACATGACAGAATGGCCAAGAAGGACTGAAAGGAGGAGAGACATCCCTCTCTCTCTGGCTTTTCTTCGCAAACAAAGATTCAGGAAGGACTCATCCCACGCTTTCTGCAAGCGCTCTGATGACTAAAAAGGCCAATCCGAGATAGACAAGTCCGGTTGCAGAAAGCACAGCAGGTTTCCTTGGGTGATCATAGAATCATAGAATTATAGAATCATAGAATTGCAGAGTTGGAAGAGACCACGAGGGCCATCCAGTCCAACCCCCTGCCACGCAGGAAATCTTGATCAAAGCATCCCCGACAGATGGCAATCCAGCCTCTGTTTAAAGACCTCCAAGGAAGGAGACCCCACCACGCTCCGAGGGAGTGTGTTCCACTGCCGAAGAGCTCTTACTATCAAAAAGTTCCTCCTAATGTTGAGGTGGAATCTCTGTTCCTGGAGCTTGCATCCATTGCTCCGTGTTCCAGTCTCTGGAGCAGCAGAAAACAAGCCTGCTCCATCCTTAGCGTGACATCCCTTCAAATACTTAAACAGGGCTATCATATCGCCTCTTAACCATCGTTATTCCAGGCTAAACATACCCAGCTCCCTAAGTCTCTCCTCATAAGGCATCGTTTCCAGACCTTTCACCATTTTAGTTGCCCTTCTTTGGACATGCTCCAATTTGTCAATATCCTTTTTGAATTGTGGTTTCTGGGTTATGATTCTTTCTGCGTTGTCGTTTCTCTTCAAGACTTGTTCGGCGTGAGTTCTCAAATAAGGCTGCAGCATTGTGGATAGTGCGTCTCCATGCCTCCCGATGTGAGACCAGGGCGGACCATTGTTGGTGATAAATTCGGCCAAGACTGAGATGTTGTTTCAGGGAGTCCTTGTATTGCTTTTTTGGAGTGCCAGTCTTACGCTGACCCGTGGCGAGTTCACCATAGAGTACTATTTTTGGGAGGCGATGGTCCTCCATCCTAGAAATGTGCCCTGCCCAGCGTAGCTGTGTTCTTAATTTTTAGAAATGTTAGCCATGGCAGCAACAGCAGCATAAGCAGCAGCATAATATACACTTGCATAGCAGGACATAAATGACACTGTCTACAGAGATTTCTTCATGGAGAACTATGCCATCTTCTGGTTTTATTATATGCTGCACAACCCACATCCTTCACTGTTCCTCTGGGACTTTCACAGTGAGCACATGGGCAGTGAGCAATGAAAGATTGCTGGTGGAATTGGCAGCCACTCTAGCTTGCAAAAAATGCCATAACCCTGGATAAAATGATTTTATTGTGCCTTTATGTCATAGAAATAGAATTGTAGGGTTGGAAGAGACCACAAGGACCATCCAGTCCAACCCCCTCCCACGTAGGAATCACGATCAAAGCATCCCTGACAGACGGCCATCCAGCCTGTTTAAAGACCTCAAAGGAAGGAGACCCCACCATGCTCCGAGGGAGTGTGTTCCACTGCTGAACAGCTCTTACTGTCAAATGCAGTGGGGCGAGGTAAATTGTTTGGTGTGCTTTCTTTAAAAACAACACTAGATCATCTTTTCATTTTCAGTAATCTGCCTGTGTGATACAGAATTCTCCCTGTGTGGCAGGCTGAAGCTGACATCTGGGAAGGTTAGTCTTGAGTCCATTCTTGGGCACCCCGAATATATCTAGGGTCTGTTTTAAATTGTAAAGAGATTATATGTGTGTGAGGGTGCATGCCCACATGTTGTGTAACACCTATCAACTGGAACTGCCATAACAGATATTAGCATTTGGAGATCGTGGAGATAAGATTAGATAAGAAAGAGATAAGAGAACCTGTGCATTGTAGTGGTCAGTGTTGGACTAGGACCTGTGAGATCCAACACCTAGTTTCCACTGAGCTGTAATACTCAGTGTATAACTCTGGGTCAGTCTCTGTTTCTTAATATGGCCTATCTCAAAGCACAGGGGAACTTACTTCTGAGTAAATATGTAAAGCCCACCCGCCCGTCCCTGGACCACAGGTTTAAGTCTATTTAACTATAAATTCATACATATTGCTATAGCAGAATATATTCCAATTGCCAATTTATTTTTCTTTAATATTTCAGTACTATTTATTTTCAATATTTCCTAACATTATGTAGTGTAATCAGTATTGTATCAAAATTCTTCCTTACCACAGAAGTCTGCTATACAACCACACAAGGGAGGAAAAAGCAGCAAGTGTATTTTTTAAAATGGGATTGTCCAGTTAAGTTAATTAGTAGAGCTGCAGCTACCAATTTTGATCAACGTTGAGGGTTTCTAAGGTATATTAAAACTGTGCTCCATGTGAGTGAGATGATGCAACAATATAGGTGTGGAGATGAATGCATAAATGAGTCATAACGTAAGTCACCAGCTTTATTTGCAGTCATCAACTATGAATATAGATGAATGAAGCAGCATCTGATATAAAGCTGCCCTGTGACTTGTAGGCTTTGATCCTATACACACACTCCTGAAAGTAAAGGGTTGTCTAAACAGTCAAAATAACCTTCCTGAAATTCACTGGGAATAGGACCTGTCTAAATGGGATCCCACATCAATCCACTGTAATCGGAAGGAGAGGGGCCCAAAACAGCAAAAACACCACAAGAAAAGCCTTAGTGGCTTCTGTAGTTTTTAAAAAACAGCAAGGGGATGCACATTTCTGCTCGCTGGGACAAGCAGTTTGATATGGATCACTTTCCCATAGGAGAGGAAGCGCAAAACTGATTGGCTGGGAGAGTGCAGGAGGGTGGGGCTTGCTAACAGGGGAAGTGCCTACTGTCACCATGTTGGATTTTTGCCTTAGTGATGAGCAAAAGGTGATAAAATGGGGTGTTTTTTTGCTTTCCTATAAAATAGAAAAATTGCTCTAGCGCACCTTAGACATTTTTTTTTTAAAAAAATGGTGGTGGCAAATTGAGGTAAGTATAAATGCAAGTAAATCACAGCCTCCATCTCACATGCAAAGCTTATGGCGGCAAAAACACCGTTAAGGCAAGTCGCTGCTGCTGCAAAATGCCATTACTGCGAGACACTCCATTTTTTTTTTTTGCCTCGTATAAACTAAGTCTCAGTGAGTTCAGTGGGCCTTCCATCTGAGTAGATAATATCTCCTTCATCCTCATCCACATCATTTATATTTGTTGGATACTTTATTTTGAAAACAGAAGACTCAAGGCATCTTATTAAAGTATGTCTGTTAAAATACATTAAAAAAATTAAAATAATAAAAGCAACATAGAATGTAAAACATCCCTCTCAAGAACAAATTAGCCTGGGAATAGGAAAAAAATGTCTTGTCCTAGCACCAAAAGGATCAGAAGGCCAAGGCCAGGCAGGCCTTAATGATAAAAGTATTTCACTGACCAAGGGATGGGGAACATCCCCAAAAGTCACCCTTCCTTTTTACCACCTTCCAAGCTTGTCTTGGAGGAGGCCTTTGGAAGAAGACCTCAGATACTGATTTCAGGGTACAGGTTTAAAATTATGCTGTGATCCTAGGTAACTCCCAGAAAAGCCCCTTCTAGACATTACATAAAATGGGGGGGAGAGGGAAGCAATGATAACAGCAACATAAACTTGAGCACAGTATTGCATCTGCTCATGCAAAAAGCATTCACCAAATTTAATGGGAAGGAGGTGTGGCCAAGGAAGGTATATAGTTTCTACAGTGCCAAAGTATAACACCAGTATTAATCTGAAAGTGTTGGCCAATCAGCCCTTAGTTTGCACTCTTTTCTTTTAAAAGTTTGCCCCAGAGGAGAAAAACGTACTCTCAACAATATTTGATTTTTAAAAAATCATTTATGCCGGGCAGTGTCAAACAAATTTCTTTCAAAGGTTTTAATTACAAAACAAAGTTGTCAAAATCTATAAATACAAAATGCAAAGCATTACCTTCACAAGTATTTTATACACAAAGCCAGTAACACCAAACAGAAATCTAGCAGTGTTATGGAACAATTTATAGGTTGCAACATCAAGAGCTTATTGTGTACAATTCATTTTAAAGGTTACAATCTAGCCAAAAACAGGCACTTTCACATCGAATGGAATCAAGTGAGGAAAATTAAGCACATTTCTCTTTTGTTAGAATGAACAGGATCTACATGTACTTACTTCTGGCTGGACTGTGCTTTGGTTGCTGGCAAAGGGATTGTATAATGGTTTGCGGTATGTATTTGTATGGAAAAGGGTATTTTCAGCAGTTCTTTCTATATGCTGAATGCTGTCAAACCAGGAGTGGGAATCACGCAGCCTTCCAGATACGGTTGGACTGCAAGCCCCAGGAGCTCTCGCCAGCACAGCAAATGTTGACCAATGCCTGGAGTGGCATTCCAGCATCTAGAGGGCTGCATGACCCTCACCCCTGCTCTAAACAGTACCGGTAATTCTAATAACTCCTCTGCTGGTGATACAAGATCTGGAATTTCACGGTTTATCAATATTTAGAGATGACTGCATTAAAGATGTAAAATAAGCTTTGTTCCACCATCCTATTAATGCCTTTGTTTGGAATGAATTGAGCACATTAATATAGATTTGCAACACAATGTTTAGTGAGAAATTAACCAATGGCGTACAATGAATAAAAGGCTATTCACTTTTTAAGGCTTTGTTATCATCTGCCCAAGTCAATATGCTAGGGTGTTTAAAAATACCAAAGGCACTTTTTTCTATGTTATGACCAATAGTGTCTAAAAAGGATAAGAGTATAAAGCTAAAATATTTAGGCTGTTTGCAGAGTACATTTTACAATATAAATACAAAACAGATTGGTGTGAGTTTATTATAACAATTCTTGGCAATATTGGTATATATTCATGTACATTTACATTAGCAGCAATTGCAAAATATTTAGATACAATACAGAAAGCAGCCTGGTTTTACTGTTGTTTAGAATGCCCTCTGAATTTCATATGTAACAGCAAAGCACTACCCCACCTTCAGATGTTTTGCTCAAAGTTGCCAGGTGCCAACCAAGACATTCCTCTCTGTACGTTGAAGGTTCCCACTTGACTTGGGTAATGTGGCAGCTGCTCCTTCCCCTGCCTCACTTCCCCATGGTTCTGCCATCTGTGTGCCCCACTTCTCCAGTTCAAACTGCTATAATAAGAAGGACTCCAAGTGGACTGTATAGCAGGCAGGGCAAAAGTCAACCAACAAGCCCAGTGGAAAATAAGATAGGAGAAGCAGCTGGCTGCTCTGTCACCTAACATAGCAAGCAGGGTCAAAGGCCAAAGGGGGAATCTTGAGGTTGGTAGCTGGGAACCCTAATGTTGCTTCTTTTTGTTCCAGGCCAATAGGTGTTTTTTTTTTAAAAAAATCAACAACTGTTTTTAATTGCAAATACTTCAATTACATTATTTACAAAATATTTTCCACAAATATTATTTTACAATGTCAGCTTGACATTACACCTTTCTGTCTACAACACACATGCATGCATACATACACTCTCACACACATACACATACTGAAAAGGTAAAGGTAACCACAGGGGGACCTCCAGGGAATATCATTGCTTGCCTAAAGGTGCTTGCTTGCTTAATTTATTTATTTATTTATTTTTAAGGATTATTTTCAGATGAGTTTCTGGTAAACTTAACTATTTTTTTAGACCCACAATTGATCTCCAAAACAGTGTGTGTGTGTGTGTGTGTGTGTGTGTTTGCCTCTGTCGTTATTTGCCATTAAGCTTGTTTCAACTTAATGGTGACCCTATGAATGAGAGACAAGCAGCAGCCCTGCTCA
The DNA here is from genome assembly GCA_030847615.1 of Gambelia wislizenii. NCBI lineage: Eukaryota > Metazoa > Chordata > Lepidosauria > Squamata > Crotaphytidae > Gambelia > Gambelia wislizenii. The sequence goes on from JAUMIR010000001.1 coordinate 347,711,745, forward strand.
GATCATGCAAATTCAGGGCAGTAGAATCCTTTATTGTACATCTGGTTTATTGTCAAAATGATCCAATTCTGTTTTAGATTTAAGTTTAGTACAGATTAGGGGTGCATTATGGATCCTAAGAATGCACATCAATGACAATGGGTCTAAAATTCAGGTTCATTTGGATTCTAAATCAGGGGTGGAGAAAGTGAGGCCTGTGGGTCATATGTGGGCCCTGGGGCATTTCTGTGGTCTCTGGGGCTACCAATTTTTTTTTCGAGGGGTAATTTCTCCCACAAACCGTTTTGTCCCCCAAACTGTTTTGTCCCCAAAAGCAGGCAATTTGGGCAAGTTTGGACCTCTCTTTGGCTATTTTAGGCCCAGAAGATGCCTTTTCCCAACAGGAAGTGACCTGGGAGTTGTCCTCTGAGTCTTCTCCTGCTGGAAAAAAGGCCTCTCCTGGTGAAATTGTTCTTGGTGCTCCCTAGGGGGCACTGGTGGCATTGCGGTTAAAAAAAAAAGCCAATTCTCCCTTGGGAGAATTTAGCTCCCAACCCCTGATGGCTACCCATGCCTGCTCTACATGGGTTCAGATGAACAAGAGCTGTAGAGGATCAGACAAAAGATTTGAGACTTTTTAAAACACTCAGTACCTATTTGAGGAGAAAGAGGTCTGCAAAATGAGATTCCACCAATCAGATCTAAGGAGGTAAAAATTTCAAGTAAGTCATCTACTGACTAATTGTAAAGACTTATTACAAGAAAGCAAAGATGAGCAACTGGATGACAAGGTTTGAAAACTACTTGATGCAGCTTACTTTTTTTAATATATAAAGCTGACAACTTACAATTAAATCCAGACACATGGGTGGCCTTGCCTGATAACACAATGGAAGTATTAAAAAGAAGTGCTTGAATTCAAGTGTTATTTCTATTAGCCAATTATTTTGGCATCACCAAATTCAAGTGTTTCAGCGGTTTAAATCCACTTTTAAAAAAGGAAAATATTTTCAGCCTGTATTCTTTAATTGACAAGGTACATCTTCCCATTAATGTGAGTTGTCAAAAAACGGAATGAATTCTACCAAAGCAACATTGCTGCCTGGCATCACACATAATACTGAAAATCCAGGTAGCAAAAGCTTCTATGTAATTTCATATTCCATTTACTGGAAATGCACTGCTTGGCAAACTATAAAGCAAGGTTTGATCCTACAATACTGCACTAGGCTATCCTATGACAGTGATAGTTACTAGGCACAACAGAAAAAGAAAAAGTTCTGCATTCATCACATTTCATGTGAAAGTCAGCTGGGACAGGCTGTAAATACTATTAGTTTAGTGCATAAAATATCTAATTATGGCAAGTTATTTGGAACTTGGGGAGGGGGTAGGAGGAGATAATACCTTTATGAATATTCTGTTGCCATGAGACCTAGAAGGGTTAATATTCTTACAAATTGTAGCATTTACTTCTCTGCATGGACTTTGCTGCATTTTAACAAAATCCACTAACTACAATTCAGCAAATGTTCAATGATTTCTTGGAAATCAATAGGACTTCCCTCAACTAATGCAACTTTTGTGAAGGAAACCAAGCATATGAGGAATGCTGGGAGCTGCCATCCAACAGCACCTGGAGATTCCCAACTCTGTTCTAAAGTATATGGGTGCAAAAGTGATTTACACCTTGCATTGCTAGAACACTGTAAGAGGAAAATAAAATGAAATGTGAAGATTAAGTTTTGCTAATTCAAAAGCTTATGAAAATTCTTACATAAGCTAACACATGAGAAACCATACAACCTGACTACTATATCCTTAAATGAATTCCACAGAACCACAGTAGCAGCTATTTCCTATCTGCTCATGATTCTTTCTATCCAAATTCTTTGTGGAAGAGGTTTTTCTCCCAGAAAAAGCAGGTAAGCTTTACTAATAATGTGAATTTATTATTTTTCTTTGCTTCTCAGGAACTCTATAGCTCAGAGAAATCTGCCTTTTAATGTTCGGTGTCACATGTAAGACTACTGGAAACTGCCATGCATATGTTATCAAGGTCTGTAATGTTAAGAGCTAAAATAGCAGCCTCTTTACAAATGCCACACAGAATATTGAACATAGTCATGTCAAAGCCAAAGAAATGAACGAAAATCTCTCAGCTGTAAAATATACACGCATGCTGTACTTATCAGTTAAGATACGAGATCATAGGATAGAACCAGATTCTCCTGCCTTCTAATACTATCAGTTTACATAATTACATAATTAAGGATCTATTGAGACTACTTAACAACTTAACACACTATTATGATTTTGACCTGAGCCACTTACAGTTGCATTACTATGAGCAAAGCTTGATATAATGTAAGACATCCTTTTTGCAGTATTCAAGGGCACAGGCATGACACAATGTACAGGTCTTTTCCCACCACACTGAAGCTTGTTAGAGGAGTGAAAGATGTGTCCTGGCAAAATCCTTGATTCTTGAGAAACGTATTCCTCTCCTCACCCCACCCCCATGAAATAGGTCTAAGCACTTTTGCTGAAATTAAACAATAAGGGCCAAAGACTTAGGGAGAACAGACAGACGTAAAGAATAAGAGGGCAAAGCTTTACTTTGACAAGAGACAGGAAAAAGTGGACCGGGCTTGGAGTAGTTTTATATCAAGTTGTACAAGAAATATTTGTTAAAAATGTAGGTACAAATTTAAAAAGGAACATTTTTCATCCTTTCAGTGGTATTAAGGTTGTCAAAAACCCACTGCACCTGCTGATCTGCAGCTGTGAAAATAGACTGATTTTGGTTCTTTCCCCCTCCCTTTCCAATCATCTTTCTTTATTTGTCTTTTACCATACTTGGCTTCCAACCATTCTGTGGAAAGCAATGATAGAGAACACAAAAAAGCAAACACACAGGTAAGGTAGAGCAACAACTACTGTTCTCTCTCTCCTGCCCCCCCCCCCACTACCATGAAAAGAAGCATCTTCAAGAACAAGGCTAGACCCTGGTGCAGCACTCTCTTCTTGCACACACAGGAGAGCTGCTCTATACACTGATTGCCTGTGGTTTGAGTGGTAAGGGGAGGGAGATCATCACACAGTCATGGGATGGAGAACTGTCCCATTCTCAGACCATGGGCTGCTGGAAAGTGTATATGAACAGAATTTCACTGTTCCATTCCAAGGAGAAAATGGCTCTTCATATCACTAAAGTACACCCACACAAGCAGCATGTTTCACATATGTATCAAGAAGTATTGGCTGGGAATCAGTGTGTCCTGAGAAGCAAAAGCTAGGTGCTGGAGAGTGAAAACTCATTAATAGATTGACCTTCAAATCTGGTGTGCCACTGTTAGGGTGGGAGATGCCATGCTGGCAAAACAACCACAGAGCACAGTACCAAGACAGTACTGCTGGAATGTTACGCTAGTACCACAAATAGTTAATGTGGTCTCAGGGTCATGCACAATTACGACAGGCTGCTCCAAAACTATAGATGCCTTAGTTAACTATGTAACTATTACTTGAGAAGAGATTTCATATTACTGTCTACAAAAGGCATGGCCATCAAACAGAAAGGGGAAAGTATTTGTTTTAATGGTTCCAGATATATTAAAAAATATTCCATTGAATATTAGGAGAAATTCCTTAAAATTTATTTCCAGTTTCCAATAGAACCAATTCAGGGACAGGGGGTCTGGATAGTCATCTGTTGCATAAAATTTAGCTGTTAAGTATTGATCTGCTGCATCTAGCAGAGAGTTGGACTAGAATCTAATCATTATATGGTGCCCTACGAGTCTCTCACCACCTCTGTGATTGTAAGGTAATTTCATCCCTTCTAGGTGGAGTAATGCCAATTCTCTTTTCATCAGTTTCATGAAAGGTAAGCCAAATTTTAAAAACGTTTGGAGTTTTAAATCTGCTTTCAATTTTGTCAGCTTTTAGTCAGCATAAATCCTAGAAGCAGCATTCCTTCCTGAGAGAGAAAAAAGAATGCCTCTTCTAAGCAAGTGACTGCTACCCCCAATTTGTAAACAATTATATACAGGTAAATCTTCTCAATGAACTGAGGACACAGTTTTAGTTGAAAGTTTTATTCAGCTGTCCCACTTTTTGCAAATAAAAACCTAAACTTTGAATATTCACACAATGATTCCTGGGGCCAGAGAAGAAGGATAGAATGTGGTTGGGGGAAGAGAAGAGAGATTAACACCTCACAGACCAAGGGGGCTAATTCATCTCAGAAATATTGTGAATTTTCAGAAAAGCATGATCACTAATAGTGGTAACTCTTTTTCTGAATTCCCTATTTCTATTTGAACCATGAGTTCCTGACAACTGCTAAACTGAATGTATGGCTTCTGCAAGAAGTCGAAGTTTCATTGGCTTTCCCAATTAAATATTCAATTGAGGTTGCCAGAATCCTCATGTGAGTTTTTGTGTAAAGGTGCCCAGTGGGGCTGCTCATTTCATCCTACTGAGAGTGGTTTGTGTTGAAAAAGTGAGTGCAAGACTCAGAATTCCACATTTTCTTAGGCATTGATTCTTCTGGAAAGCGAATGGTGATGGAATAAATACAGGAGGGGCCCCTTTTTTTGCATTCAGCATTCCAAAAGAAATTGCATATTTGTGGTTTATTACCTATGATCAAGTATCCCTTAAAATTCTTTGAATTTCCTGTGCGTTTATTTGAACCCTGCTCCCATTCATTCACACAGTATTTCTTACTCCCCTTTTTGATACTCAAAACAAAACAAAACAAAACAACCCCCCCCCCCAAAAAACCCACATTCCCCTTTACTGAATCAAAATGGTGATTTCAAAAAGCTCTCAGTATATATTTCCTGCTTACTGCCTCCTTTGGAGGTCAATTTAAATTGTGTGACTTCAATGCAAAGGCAAAATATGGCACAAAAGAATGGATATTAAGTTAAAAAAACACATCTTATAAATATTCTTTTGCTGTACAATTTTCACAGCCCTGGCCCACCCATTTTTATTCACATTATTAAAAGTTCCCACCCCATTTTAGATCATAAAATATATATATTTAAAAATCTTTGTTCATATTTAAAATATATTTACATGAGAAATAAAAGTTCCTTCTGCTAAAATCATGAAGAGTCTGTACAAGGAGACGGGGGAGGAGGATAGAGGTGGAAGTAACTTCGCTCTGTGGCAGGAGACGGTGGGCAGCTCTCTTCTGCTGACATGTACTGGCTACGGGGAGTAGGAGGTGGGGGATAAGGATCTGAGTCTGAATTTAGATCAATGTAGTATTTATTGGCTTTCCACCGGCTTGTGGTGTAGTCACTGTCACATACATCGGTGCTGCAGGGAGTGGTTGGTGGAGCTATCCCTCTGATCAAGTACGGCCTGAAAAATAATTTAAAAAAACAAACAAATGTTAACTACCTTGCAAAATGAGGCATTCTTAACAGAGAAAAATTTTGAACATGACTTTTTATCTGCCTCAAGAATGATGAGTAAGAGGCTGCAATTATTAAGAGGAAGCTAGGATACCAAGGTTACATATCAGGGGTACAGGTAAACACATCCTTTATCCAGACTGCCTGTGTCCTGAAGTCATCTTCAGAGGTCTTTCGCCAGCCTCTGTGGCAAAGTGGATGGTGACCAGGGAGGCTTCTTGGTGGCAGTGCCCTTCCTGTGGAATGCCTTTCACAAAGAAATTCAGCACGTAACAACACAGATGCGTTCTTGTGTTGTTGGCAAAGCTGTTTTTGCCCTCATAGGGTTTTAACAGTTAAATAGGTTTTTGCTGCTACTGCTGCTTTTGGGGGCTTGTTTTTGTTTTAATTGTATTTTAGGGATAATATTTGTGTTTTATATTGTTTTGGTTTTCCAGTGCAGGACCATTCTGGGAGTATAGCCAAAGGGTGGTTTGCAAATTCTTAAAATAATATATTCTTGAATCTTAAAATAAATCTTAAAATACATGCATGGCACACATGTACACATAAGCTAGCTTCAGCAGAGATGCTGTAGCCAAGCTAAAGTCAAGTCCACTGCCACTGGCTAAGAGCTACATCAGCTACATTTTACTCTGCATCAGGGATGAAGGATCTTTGCCCTTCCAGATGTTTTGGACTGCAACTTCTACAACTCTTTGCAGTCGAGCATGAGGGCTGGGGCTGCTGGGAGGCCAAATCCAGAAATATTGGGAGGGCCAGAGGTTCCCTACGGTTGCTCTAGACTCAGAGTGTTGCAGGTGTGTCCATTCACACATGTTTTTGTAGCCTTTGACATCTCTAGAATCCCGACCGGCCCCTTTCTAGTCAAAAATAAAGAAGGCAAATTGCTGCTCCTGGAAGCCTCCAGGTGCAACAATTTACCTTTTAAATGGGCTGCAAGACCTCTTTGTACTGTTTTAATATTAACTATTTTTTAAAGAACTTAATGCAGACTTCTGGCCACTTCGTAGTTTCTTTTTTGGTAGAGCATGTGGATCTTACTTGGGGAGGGGAGTTCCCCCCACTAATCTGTTGCAGTCACCCAACATTCAACTGCAGCAGCATCCACATATGGCGCCTCTGCCAGTTCTGCCCTTTTACTTCTTGGGGTCCCATAAGCCCCTTTATGTGGCCTTTACTTATAGCAGGACCAGATTAGCAGGAATTCTTCTGGAACAATCTTGCCATTGAGTTTGTGCCTTTCTACTACACTGCTAAGCTTATCTCTATGAAATGTTGTGCTAGAGATCCAACAACAACAATACAACAGTCCTTTCAAATTACCATTACATATTTTGTTCACCCACATGGTCCAATTAAGGTGTACATATACAGTTGAGATCCCCTCTCACAAATCATTATTTCATTTATACCTTCATATGCTTTCCTCCATTCTCTCTAATGCAGCAGTGGAAAAAGTACAGCCTCTGAGAGCCTGTTTTGCAATTCCTGAAACTGTCCAGGAATGAAATTTCAGCCAGCCTCACCAACACTACCACAAAAACTTGGCAGTTTGGGTCCTCTTGCCCCCCACTATCCCACCTCCCCCTAGAAGTACTAAAATCAGCTATATTTTGTCTGAATCCTAGAACTGGAAGTGAAATGACATTGCCTCTAGTTACACTGAAAGCAATGGTGTGGTCTATGGGAGAGGGAATGTGCCATAATAATAATAATAATAATGATAATAATAATAATAATAATTTATTTTTAACCTGCCCCTCTGCTCAGCAACCGGGGCGGCGTACAACAAGATTAAAACATCAAGTTAAAACAATCCCTCCCCATCCTAACCCTCCCACCCCTTAAAACTAAATTAAACTAATGAAGAGTTAAAACAAGAATAAAATATGATAAATAAATAAATAAATAAATAACGGCAACGATGGCAAGGGGGTGGGTAGCAATCAGTCCACTGGAACCGGGAAGTTATTCTGGGAAGGCCTGCCAGAAGAGATCCGTCTTTAGCACTTTCTTGAAGCTATCAAGAGTAGTGATAAGACGGATCTCATCCGGCAGGCCATTCCAAAGTCTGGGAGCCGTAGAAGAGAAGGTCCTCTGGGAGGTCTGCGACAGCCTAGTTTTCATAGGTTGCAGCAGGTTCCTCCCAGAGGACCGAAGTGCGCGGGGGGGATCATATGGGATGAGGCCTTCCCCTTTGCAGTTGGCTACCCTTGTTCTGAAGTTAGAAAAGAATTGTGTCGTTCCCCCTTTAGCTGAATATGCATTTGCTAGATTGCGTTGCAGAGGGGCGGGATAGAAATAAAATTTTATTATTATTTTATTATTATTATAAATGTGGAAGCAGCTACACATTGGTAAATCATAGAATCATAGAGCTGAAGAGACCTCAAGGGCCATCCAGTCCAACCCCCTGCCATGCATTTTATTTTACAATGCCAGAGACCTGCTGTTGTACCTATCCACATACCAGAGTATCTGTTCTGGGAGCTATAGTCCAAAAAATCACTCTCCTAAGCTTTGGTGTTGTGTACATCTGTGAACAGTTGCCAGGCTGTTTTCGGGCACAATTCAAAGCCCTATATGGTTTAGGTCCAGGCTATCTGGCAGACCGTATCTCCCTCTATGAACTGGCCCAGACCCTGAGATATTCAGGGGAAGCCCTTCTATCAGCCTCACCACCATCTCAAGTATGGCTGGTGAGGACACGAGAGAGGGCCTTTTCAGTGGCTGCCCTTAGACTGGAACTCTCTCCCCAGGGAGACTAGATTGGCCCTCTCCCTGCTGTCCTTTCGGCAGCAGGCCAAAGCCTTCTTATTCAGGCATGCTTTTTAAAGAACAGGCTTGGGGGGGGGGTGTTGTGTGGTTTTGTTGGGCTGTTTTTAAAAGTTTTTAATTTTTAAAAAAGTTTTTAATATTTTAAAGTATATTTTACTGTTTTAAATATCCTGATGTTGTTTTAATTATGTAAGTCGCTTAATTCTGTTTTAATGTACACTTTTTGTATATTTTAATTATGTGTTTTTAAAACTGTGAGCTGCTTTGGGTCCAAGCCTTTGGGAAATAAATAAATAAATAAATAATACAATTATAACCCTTAGTTTCTAAGGGATACACTCAGATAAGTAGGTACGTTTCTCCCACTTGTACAAAGCTGTTCTTATTCACACAAATCTGATAACTAAAGAAATTGTATTAGAAAAATATTAAATTTAAATTTACTAATATAACAAAAGGAGAAACGTAGAAAGTAAAGTGAATCAACATAGAATGAAGGGTGGGTTTTTAACTTTTTAAAGCTTTTCTTTTTAAGCACTGCTATCAACATTCTATGATGAATTCTTACCTGTAAGATCTTGTTGTTGATGGAATGTTTGAGGAATAGAACATTTCTGTGTTATAAAGGGAACGATCAGTGGCTGGTGAAGGTGGTGGATTAAGGATCTGTGGAGGTATAGAGAAGGAATAAATGGTTTCATATGTAATATCATTGTTGGAGCCACTGCCCCCAGAGAAATCACTCTGGCCTTTGTGGGCAGGAGTTCCTACCAGTTCCAGTTCCTACAAACAACATCTCAAGAAGAGACCTTTTGCATGTCCTTGTGGTAATCACATGAGAGGAGGAGCCAGAATTCTAAGTGAAATTGACAAAGCCTGGTAGAAATTTCTTCAGACGTTTTCAGAATTTTCTTCTGTTTTTTGTTCATCAATAACCAGGATCCTATGTAATTTGCCTTCTCTAATCCTCTTATTTAAAGGAAACTAAGGACCTGTAAAATCACCCCAAAAATGTTTAATTAAGAACAAAAGCCGTGCAACATTTTTCTTGGGCTAGTTTCTGCTACTCATCTTTTTGAACATTGGCATCTTTAAAGACTGATATCATTTTGATTATTGAGATCCTTAAAAGCTGGTATTCAATCACTCTTTATATTAAAAAAAAATCACAATAGTTTTATAACATAAGTGACTTGGACTGACTTGCTCAAAGGCACAACTGAATAGGATGTGTAGGGAGGTATTGTCCCCTTAAAGCTGGATCTTAAATCATATCTCAGAATAATATGCCCTTATTGGACCAATCAGTGTAAGTCTACCTTCTAACTGTTTTCCCACCTCTGGTTGTCTTTACTACTTTGGCTGTTTTTATTTATGGAAAAACAGTTTAGGGAATTTCGGTTGGCTCATGCTGATCCAAGACAAAATCAATGTAAATAAACAACTGATGGAATGTTTAACTTTTGAGGCTCTCCAGCATCTCTGACCAAGTGTCTCCCTTTGTTTTCTCACTCTGGCTTACGCTTGTGGGACTGCCCAGTACCAAGTGTCTGAATAGGTCAGCACATCAAAAAGTTTGGCAATCACAGAATGATTACACATTGTAAGGGGGGAAAAGATACTAGACTGCAAATGCTCAGGAATGTTCTCAAAGATCATCATCTTAACAAAAGCATGCTCTACAAAACTGAACACTGAAGGGAGCTGTTTCATTACTGTTCAGCAAACTAAAATACATCTTCAGCAACCAAAGGCTAACAGAAGACCCATGAAAAATTACTTTTTGTGACGATAACTTCTCAAATCCTCCAGCTAGCACAGCCAGTGTTCATGCTGCTTGAAGGATTCTGGGAGCTGTAGTCCCAAACAGTAACTTTTCTATGTTCTGGCTACATCTTCTGAGCATAACCTTGACTGACTAAGGGCTTGTCTATGTAAGGGAAAAACCTGTAAACACCCCCCTGCCCCAAAATCTGGTGCGATAAAGCCAGATAATATACAGCCTTATCCACACCAAACTTGGGGTATATGACCTTAAACCCAGGTTTAAAAAACTCACTGTTTTCTCTGGAGTTTGAAGAAAACTCTGATGTTCCTGTAATATTTGGTGGGCCTAGGAGGCAGGACAGATTACTGCCTGGCAGGCGCAGCCATTTACCTCACCAGTTCCCAGTCCAGAATGGTTACAAAAAGGTTCCCCCTCTCCGCTTGGCACTGCTTCTGCTAGTGCGCAGCCGCTTCCTCTAAAGTCAGAAACAAGGTGCCCAGATCACAATGCTGGGTGCCTTGTTTGCCTTAGAGCAGGAGACTTCACGCCAGCGGTGCCAAGGAGGGACTGGTGCGTTACTAAGACTGGTGTCCTTCCTCCCTCCGATGGTGTCACCTGGTGCAGTTTGGTCTCTCTGCACCTCCCCCCCCCCCCCGTGCTGCCACTGAGGAGGGAAAAATCTTTCTGTACCCATTCTGGGCTGGGTGGGAACTGGTGCCCAGACACTGAGGTAAATGGCGGTGGCACCTGCCAGGGAGAGATCTGCCCGGCAATGCTGGGGAGGTGGTGGAGGAAAGGCAGTGGTGGTGGATGAAAGCAACATCTGGATGCAGGGACACATGTAGACATCTACCCAATGTCCCTGCAGAGAAACAGGTAGTGGGTTGCTCCGGGGCAGAACAGGTCAGGGAGTCAATTCGGACTTTTGCCCCTAGTATAGATAAGCCCTAAGGAATTAGCTCATGTTTATTTCATAGTTATAAATGGGAGAAAGGAGGGAAACATGACTTCTAGCATTTTTCAAACTTACCTGTGGATAGAAAGTAGCTTTAGTACTGGATGAGCTACTAGACGAGGCCCCAGTTACATGGTTTCTATCATAAAGAGGGGCACCACTGCTTCCTCCCATAAGGCTCATGGAGCTAATCATAGATTTTCCACAGGAGATGCCTACATGGATATAAGAGATGAAAAAGCACTGTAGTTTAGCCAAGAACTGGCACACACACTGAAATCAATGAAGGCAATTATTGTGGTTACATACATTTCTGTACTCTGAAAAATCCCTTTTATCACAAAGCCATTTCTGCACCTTTACCCAGCTGGCCTCAATCCAATTGTTAATCCCAACTGGAAAAAATGCATTGACTCAATGGGGACTTGGAAAATCTACACTTACAAAAGTTCAATTGATTCAGTGGGTCTACTCTGCTTGTGACCAACAACTGGAGTTATGCCAATGGCTTTAAGCTACCAAAACTATTTCTTATTCCAGGGATTTCTATCCATCCTTGAATACTAGATGGATTCTAGAACTTGATGGGAACAGGTACACAAGGAGAATTGCTTGACAAGAGTTATACAGAGAGATGAAAAATAAAACACTAATTTTAATCTAGATCTCTGAAATTTCCCATCTTCAAATTTACTCTTCTTTCTCTTTTGAACATGTTAAAATATTGAACTGTCATGTAGCCCACTACACCATGACTGCAGCAACCCAATGACAACAATTATATTGATATTAAGATACTATGTGAGACCTTTTGAAAGTTTAAAAAACATACAAAGAATATAACATTAAAATTATATTGTGTTATTCTTACCAGTAAAAGTGCCATGTTGAGAACTCCCTGGAGCAATAAAATTTAATGGGACATGAGGCGTACCGCTGACATATTCATGTGGAAAAGGTCCATTGGGCCCAGCATAACGTTGACATACCACCCGCTGGCAAACAAAATACATCCCTCCCAAGATAAAAATGGAAAGGATTATACCAATGACGGGCCAAATAGCACTACTGTGAGGTTGCGAGTCATCCAAGGGTGGTTTAATTTTTGCTGGAATAAATAAATAAATAAATAAATAAATAAATAACAATTAATTTGATATAGATGCTCTGGACTAAGCTCTACAAAGGAAATGAAATTAGGACATATTTACTGGGTTTTTAAAAAAATACCCTATCTCCTTGCTTTTGGGAAGCCTGACACAATTTAAGACTAAAAGCAGCAGAGGCATAAGGAACATACTCTTAGGATGCACGTCAGTTATTAGCACTTTGGGCTTATGTTCAGAGCTACTTTTTCAACAATGCATAACATAGTTCCACTATGTGTCTGCACTAGGGGCAAAAGTCCAAATGGACTCCCTGACCTGTTCTGCCTTGGAGACTCCACACTACCTGTTTCTCCATGCGGACAACAAATAGATGTCTACACATGTACCTACATCCAGATGTTGCTTTGGTCCACTACCACTGCCTTTCCTCCGTCAGCTTCCTGGCAGAGCCAGGACAGTATTACATTGTATTACATTTCTGAGAGTGTACCCCCTTTTTTCCTGATGTCCTCCCTTCCACAGTTCTCAGTACAGTTGCTCTCAAAAGAAGAGTGTAAGCTCTCAATTTGCACCCAAACAGTAATTTGGGAGCACTGCATGGTACCAAAAGAACTACAACTGGCAGAGGGTCAGCCCCTGCCTCCTGTCAAGCTGACTTGAGGGAATCTGGCAGTTTGGTGGGGGGGGGGGAGTAAGATTTCCATGTTCTGGCATAAGGATCTTTGGGCTGATATTTTGTAATGATGACAGACAGTCTCTCCCTCCTCCTGTCCACTTTACCCTAAGGAAGCATTTTCTATCAGCTTCTTTCCAAACAGGTTGTCTAGCACTGTGAAACATAAAAGCCCACCTAGGATGGGATTTGTTCCCATAGTTTGTCTTTTGTAGTTCTTCATAATGCTGATCCTTTCCTTCTCTAACGTCAGTGAACTGTTTTCCAGACTTGTCAGCAAGACATATATATGCCTGACTGAAACACATTTCCTCCCCTTAGGGCTTTTAATGTTAATGAAAGAGAGTGCAAAATGCCACCTTCATTGTATCAGCTTCCCTGGTGAAAGAAAACCCTTTCCAATTTCACAACATGCAGACCTGACTTCAGCACCCAGTGTGTCAGGATTCAGTGATGTCAATGCCCAACCTAGGCCCTCTTGTCAGAGGCCAGTCTGCTATAAGCCACCACTTTAAGTGGGCTCGCTAGAATATGTGATGTGGGATTTATCTATTTTATCACATCCTGCCTTTTCCTGGTGTTTGGGATGCAAGGCAACTTCCAACATAATCGAAAAGGGACCAGTAAAACCAGAGGTAAAGTATATTTATTGACATACTAATTATATCCATTAAACTATTGAAACACCAATTAAAACAACTTAAAACACCACACCAATAATAAATAATTGGTGTGGTGTTTTAAGTTGTTTTAATTAATTTAAGTAAATTTAATAATTTAAGTAAAATATTAAAGAGCGGAGCACAGAAATTTAAAAACATCTGACCATAACAAGCAGTCAGTTCCCAATAGTCTGACTGAATACAATGGATGTTCCCTGCCTGCAGAAGGAATACAGGGAGCGGGCTAGCCTAGCCTCCTTTGGAAAGGAATTTGACAATCCAGGAGTCTCTTATGTCTGGCGCTCCAGATTTTTTTTGGCCTACAAATTCCATCAGACCTATCCAGTATAGCTAATGCTGAGGAATTATAGGAGTGGTCAAAAACAGCTGAACAATTATCCATCCCCTGATTTAAAGATGTATTCAGCTTTCCCTACCCTGTGCTTTTCAGGTCTGTTGGAGCTGAGCTACCACTCCTAGACAGCATATGGACAATGGTGTGAGTTGCAGTCCAACACATCTGGAAGGTGTCAGGCCGAGGAAGGATCTGTAGTATTTTCTCATAAAGACCCAATTTTTCTTTGTATACAGTGGCTTCTATACTGAAGTTTAATGTTATTATCTATAGGTAAATAATAGAGCTTTTACATATTGTGTGCTTTCAAGTAGTTTCTGACTTATGACGACCCCAAGGTGAACCTACGATGGGGTTTTCATGGCAAGATTTGTTCAGAGGGGGTTTACCTTTGCCTTCCTCTGAGACTGAGAGAGTGCGACTTGTCCAAGGTCACCTAGTAGGTTTCCATGGCTGAGCAGGGATTTGGACCCTGGTCTCCAGAGTCATAGTCCAATGCTCAAACCAATACACCACAGTGAGCTTTTACTCTCCCTATTTAATTCCCATTCTAAGCTTTTTGAGATTATCTCAGAACTAGGTTCCCCCCCACCACCCAATGCATAGGTCCTAGAGCTGAGAGAACAGAACTATTAGCAGACCATCCATATCCAAAAAGCTTCTCTAAGTATTTGTGGTTAATACAAACCACACGGGACTGAAGCCAATTTAAGCAGCCACCAAAGGCTCAGACAAAAATAATTGCATCCGCTTTGGCATTTTGATAATTGCTGTTGGGCTACATTTTGTTGGAGGCCTGATTACAGCACAGTAGTTCCTTGACAGGATGTGGATTGGGTTAGTTTTTTTGAAACCACTGATTTCTTAACACTGCAGAATCCTATTAAAGGACATTACATTTTAAGTGTGCAAAGAAAGAGAGAGAGAAATAGACAGATACACAGGACAGATACATAGACAGACAAATGTGAAAAGTACCAGGCTCCCACACAGTACTTTAAAAAGTAGGTTCACCTCTCTAGACCCAGGTTTAACTTCTCACAGGAACATTCAGAAATAAACACTATTATTTGAATCTAGAAACAAAACAGCAAAAGGAATTCCCTTACCACATGCAAGTTCATTGGAGCCATCGATGCAGTCTGAAAAGGAGTCACATTGCTGTTTCATGAGAACACACTGGCCACTAGCACATCGAAACTGATTTGGGAGACAAATTGCTGAAAAGGAAGGAACAATGGAGCAAGCCTATATCATTCTCAGCCAAATCAAATGATAAAAGAGATTATTACTGCAAAACTAAACAATAATATTTTAAAAGCCTCCAAACTGTACAAACATGTACTTCACTATTATCTACATTGGCTGCGGAACCTTAGTCCAAAACTTAATGTTTCTGTGCTCTACCTCTGAAAAAGCAATGCAGACAGATTAAAAGAACAGGCCTTACTT
This sequence comes from Gambelia wislizenii, assembly GCA_030847615.1. Taxonomy (NCBI): domain Eukaryota; kingdom Metazoa; phylum Chordata; class Lepidosauria; order Squamata; family Crotaphytidae; genus Gambelia; species Gambelia wislizenii. The sequence continues at coordinate 347,726,914 of JAUMIR010000001.1, forward strand.
TCACAGTCAGCTTCATCAGATTTATCCTGGCAATCAATTTCTCCATTACATCTCAAGCGTCTGTCAATACACTGCCCTTTCTGACACTGAAACTGGTCTGCTGAGCAGACTGGACAGTTGGCCTCATCACTCTTATCATCACATTCAGAGAATCCATCGCAACGCCATGCCATCGGGATGCAGTCTATTTCGCCTGTTGCACATGTGAACTGATCTGGAGAACAGGTGGGAGGCTCTGAAAGAAATTTAAAAGAAATGTGCACTTACTTTAAAGTCTTTCAAGACATTAAACTATTTTTAAACAAGGAAAGTATTTTAGATAAAAAAAAATAAAAACAGAAAAATAAAAGGAAAAAAGATTGTCTTCATACTATATTCTATAACAATATAAAGTTCCTTATAAGGAAAAAACATACTCTGTGTTTAGGGTGGAATGTTGTAGTTCTCTCCCAATCTCTCTCTCTCTCTTGCTTTCTCTTTATCCATCCAGGGTCAAAAATGTGTGGCCCTCCAGACACTGGACTCCAATACCCATCAGCCATAATCACTGGCAATGATATAGTTGATGGGAGTTGCAGTCCAACAGCACCTGGAGGCTACACATTCCCCACACCTATCCACAGGAGACATATGCCCACCATGGAAAAGTTTACCACTAAAATACAAATGATAAAAAAAAATATTTGAAAAAAATGCATTAGATATTGTCATGATTGTGAGGTACTTGGCTCACATTTCATATTGCAATAACAATAACAATAATAATAATTTATTTATACCCCGCCCCTCTGTTAAAACAATCAGGGCGGCTTACAAAAATTAAAACACAATAATTTAATACCGTAGCCGAGACACACAAAAAGAGTAGGCTAAAATGATGGGGGATGTAGTGGGGAGGACATGAAATTTATGTTGGAGCTCTAACGGAATGCAACAAAGCAGTTAGATGAATGAATCCAACACTGGTGATCTCTTACTAAGTGAGAAACATGAGCCAATAAACTCTTTTTCGTTTTCTGCAGAACAGATATGAAAATGCCAGTACCACAAAGCATGTTGTGGTCTTGAGGCAGAAACTGTTTATATGGGAAATTACTCTCCTTGGGGAGCTCATAGTCCAGCAAATGTACCATTTAAGAGAAACAAATATTTCCAAAGTAAACTTGAGAACAGAAGAGAAACAGTAAGCTAAACTGTTGGAGAATACTTCTTCCTTAAATGATGAGATATTTTGGAGCCTCCAGAAAATACAACTACAAATATTTAAAGAAATGCTTTCAGCTGTAACAGAAAAGTAATACATGTGCTGAAATAAGAAGAAAAACATCATAAATAGACACTGGTACTAGGCAATTTTTTAAAAGCCCCAAGTATCTTATCAGTTTGTGAGACAAGAGTCCTATTCGTAAAGTACAAGGTCCTTTTGCTCCTCAAGAGGCAGGCTATAAATTTATTCTGAAAATTATAAAATGACTTACACAGGCAGTTCAAACAACTGCACTGTGGCTTTGCTCTAGTGGAAATGCCTTCAGCCAGAGTGTGGGGCACAACTTTTAAAAAGTAATTAGTTATAGCCACAGTTCTAGGAACATTTCCCAAAGGGGCTATTTTGTTACCATTTTAGTCACAATGTGAAAGTAACTCTTTACCTTCACATTCTACAAAAGTAACAGAATAATTACTTTTAAGTAATACTATAAGCCTTATACCCATGGTGCAGCTCATGAATAAGTGGCTAGGCCACACCTTTGTAACTGTGTGACTAAAACAGTTGCACAACAAAAGGATTAAGGTTCTCCCTTATTATGTCACAATCCTAAATTAATTTAAATATACTGCAATTATGGATGGGGAGGAGAATTAATTCATGTCATTTGTTATTTGTAACTATTTACTTCTGAACTCTTTGACTCCTGTTCCCTCCTTGTCCTATTCCCTGCAAGACTGGAAGCAAAATCAAGACCATCCAAAAATCTAGGCCAGTAAGGTTTGGACAGAAAGTAGGTATCCCAGTAAAAGCAAATCCAAAGTGAGTTCAAAAGTCAAGTCAAGCTACTAGAGTTCTACTAGACTGCAGGTAAACCTGGTGAGGGTGATCCAAGTCAGTCAGAGAAAAATCTATGACAATTTGCTTGGCAAGTAAAGCCTGCCAATGCCAACTGCACAATGTCTTTGTAGTAGAGGATGAGTCTCTGTCTAGGAATATTCCCATTTATGATCTGATTAATGGTACCACTGATTCCTAGAATTACTCCTCTCCCACACTGGTGGTTAACTGGAGTTATGCTTACAGATCCCAGCTCGGCATGTATGCCCAGTTAGTATTTTGACCATACAACTGTATTGTGCAAGGCAGATTACAAAGGGTACCACTTTCTGCATGTATAATATATTCCAAAATGCAGGACGTTGAGAAGAAAGGAACGTTGAGCAGAAACTTGTGGACACTAGAGCTTACCAACATCCCTTCTGCCTGCTGAAACACTAAATACAATCCACAGAGGTATATATGAATTTATTTACATCCCAAGTGTGATTAGAAAATAGAAAGTACTGCAACCAGCTTCACAAGAGAATGGGTGAGAGGTATTTTCAAGTGGAAGAATTGCTGAATGGACATAATTGTTCCAAACTGAAGGAAAAACTTGTATGTAATCCCCCTCCCCACCATTTGTTTCCCACTTGAGCCTAAGAAATTAACATTTATCAGATAACAGTTTTGCAGTGAGTTTCTTTCCTTTGTCATATTGATGGACCAGAAAAGTACCCAAGTGTAAATGTTCACCATCTGCCAACAATTGTGGACCTGTTAAACACAATACATTCTTATAATACTTTTCCTCTTTATGATATTAAAAATACCACAGTTTCACTGTCATAGGTAAGAGGATTAACGTTTGCATATACTGTACTTTGCATGTTTTTGTGTGTGTATTTTTTTTTTTAGTTTGTAGCACAAACATGTTCAGGATGTAAGCACTGACTACCAGTAACAAGGAAACTGTGTGCATAAAGCCTATAGGACAATGAAATCTAAATAAGCTTGCCTCTAGAAGCCTAAAAAACTGGTAAAGCTCTACCAAAGTCAACTATAGAAATCTTTCATTTAGATCACCTACCTCCACATGTTAACAGGTTCTGTAGAAGCACCAAGTGAACCGGACATGAGCATCGTGGAGTTCCATCTCCTTTTGCTATACAGATGTGTGAACATCCACCATTGTCCCGGGAGCAAGGGTGGGCAGCTTTATAAATAAATGAAAAAAATGAAAAAGAAGAATATTGGTTTATTTGTAGTTGGGGTGGGGGCGTTGTGCTAAGAACAACTTTATATGATAAAGACACAATTAATACAGAAGACATTTGGAGTCTAATGTTCTTTTCATCTTTCATTTCATCTTATTACATCAAATGGTCACATCATAATTATGTTCTCAGTATCAGAATTTTTATAGGACACACAAAGGTAAGCCCATCCCAGCAGAAAGGTGGGGTATAAATACACTAAATAAATACATAATAAAATAAACCCAAGATTAAAGAAGGGGGAAGATACCTTAGAGCAAAGGTGGGGAAACTGTGATCCCCAAGCTGAATGCAGATCTAAACCCACTTTTTGAAGCTTCTGCTGAACCCCTCAAAGCCCATGCACCCCCAACAAAATTGTCAAAAACGTTGAGCCAAAAATCACCCTGAAAGACTAAAGTTCTGCTTCTACAGAACATCAAGAGTGGCAAATTTCATCCTTCCCCCACCCATCTTCCCCAATACCACTTTATTACATAGCACAATACATAGCATAGGGAGTTCCACAAATTATACAGTATATGATTACATGGATAATGCAGCATTCGCTATGAAGCTGATTTAGGTAACAGGCTGTTCTCCAGGTGTTGTTGCTGCAATTCCCATCAGCTCTTGCCAGCACAGCCAATTATGAGAAATGACGGGAGCTGCAGTCCAACAACATCTGGAGGGGTTCAGGTTATCTATTCCTGCTCTCCAGGAAGAGATCTTAATAGAAGCAGTAACTGTAATGGACAATGCAAGAAATACATTTGCAATATTCTTTGGACTCATCCATATAAGAAAAAATCTGAATAAAGTAATGGGCCTTATTTTAAGTAAATACATATGCATTGGATTTAAGCAGAAAGGCTGCAGTCCCCTAAACAACTAGTCTTATTGGTTCATATCTTTTCTAGGACTTGGTGCAATGTTACTTATGATCCAAAGGCAGATGTATTCATGGACACTGGCACGGATAGGGAATTTTACTGAAGGGAAAAACATAGCTAATAAACTAATTATATTTTTGCTTTCTACCTGCTCATTCAGGTATAAAACCTAAAACAATCTGAATTTCATACTACTTTTTCTTTGATCTTTGCTTTTAAATCAACAACAAATATGCCCATAGGTTCATGATACCATTGCATACAGTGATCATTGACTTCTAGTAAAAAGCAAAAAAGGAGTGGTTTTCCAAGTGATTCTGCTTTAAAGGACAAATCTGTGATTAAAACTGCTCAACGACCATTCTTCTCAGGTGGGAATAGCTGTAGAAAGCTTAGCCTAAAAAGGAACTACTTAACAAGGGATCAGTCATTTTATTAGACCTTTGGATTTACAGGTATTTGCAACTGTAAGTTAATGACAGTGCAAAACACCAGTGGGCCCTTGGTATCCGCTGGGGTTTAGTTTAAGGACACCCACCTCCCGGATATCAAAATCTGTGGATGCTCAAGTCCCATTGCATACAATGGCATAGTAAAATGGTGTCCCTTATATAAAATGTCAAAATGAAGGTTTGCTTTTTGGATTATTATTATTATTTTTTGTTTTTGTGTGTGTGTGGAATATTTTCAAGCTGTGGATGGTTGAATCCATGGATGAAGAATCCATGAATATGAAGGGCAGAGTGTGTACTGGCAAAAAAGATGGATGGGATATTAGCCTTGCTTGCTTGAGAATTAAACTATCTAATTAAACTACTATACTATTGGACTGAGTTGCCTGGATGACAAGGATGAGCTTGGAAATGTTACTTATGTCTGTAGCCAACCAGCAAGGCCCTCAAAAGTGTCCCCCTACTTCTGAATCCACCACTGAATCTGTTGCATTTGCTGCCATGGCAAGAAACAAACCTTTCTAAACTAAACAATCTGCTGAAAAGCAGCTGCATGGGTAATCTGCATGCCTTGTTTACACTTTTTATTAGCACTTCTTGCCGTTAACCTTGCAAAGCAAGAGCAGCAGTGTGTATTCCATGTGGCTTTTACTGTGTTGACAGAACAAGAAAAGGTTAGTGGTGATGGTGCAGATTAGTTTGGTGGTGACCAGGGTCCAATTCCCAATTGGATTTAAGGGAGGTAATCTAGCCCCTGTGCCCACTTTTGTTTATTTTTTTAAGTTAAAAATGATAAAAACAGAGCAAAAAAAAAAAATACTCTCAAAAGTAACATTTGTGGAGTAACAAGAAAACATTGTTTTGAAATCCTATTATCACATTATTTCCAAACTAGGGACACAAAAGGGTCTTATAGATTGATAAATTGGGACCCAGAACACATGTTGCAGTGCACCCCTGCAGGGCATAATGGGAGAACAGTACTGTACTCTAATTCAGGATCCCAGATGGCCTGTTACAGCCACCTTGTAGCATTTAGCAGCAGTGGAGATAGAGCCTCCTGAAATGTTATGCTTTATATCACTAAGGGGTCCAGGTTCAAGTGGGGAGAAGGCTTATGGAATATGGGAATAATTGTCACTTTTTCCACTCCTGAAACCCCTCTCTCTCTCAAACTCCCTATACAGTACAAGGAGGTTGTGGAGATGTTGTTTTTAATAGGTCTGTGTCCACTTTAGACAAAGGCCAAATTCCAAGGCAAAGCAGTCCACCTGAGAGATATGGAACAGTTCTGAAGTGATTAGGGCACAAAGTGTATGAACTGAAATGGGCTTGACGCAAAGCTTTGGACCTATTTTGGAGGATGGTTTTTCATTTTTCTTTAAGTTTCATTTGACACCTTTTAAAACACCCCTTAAATTCTCTGTAAACAGAACTTGCTAGATGGGGCAGTTTTATGATTCACAGCTCAAGTTTCCAATCAGTAAAATATTTTCCTAGGGGTTTTTAACTGCAGTTGTTTGGGGGGGGGGCAACGATGAAGCAACATATCAGAAGCTGTTTCATGTTCAGACTCCCTTACGAACAGCAGCACTGAAATAGCTTGTAATATGCATCTTGCTTGCCCAACTTCTTCTTACTCCAGTTTAGTCAATCCTTTTCTAAAATCCCATCCCTTGTATGCTTTAAAAAAAAATTGTATTCTTGCTGCATCTGCTTCTCTCTTGAGTCTAAATAACCAAGAAAATCTTTGTCCTTAGTCTGCTCCATTCTCATCCTGGTAGCTTTTTGTTTAGTTTCACTATTATTTGTGTGTCCAGACTATCAAAAATATCATATCTCCCTCTACAAACCTGTAAGGATTTTAAGATCTTTAGGGGAAGGCCTTTTCTTGGTACCACACCATCACAGGCTTGACACAAGAGAGAGCCTTCTCAGTGGTTGCTCCCACCCTCTGGAGCTCTCTCTCATGGGAGGTTAGGCTGCCCCCCCCCCCGGTTTTCATTTTGCTAGCTGGCATAAACGTTTTTTGTTCAAGCAGCCCTTCAATGTATAACTGCGCCTTTGCGGCTTTTAACGAGGTTTGTTTTTTATGTTGTTTTTACCTGTTTCTGTACGGATTTTTTTTTTACTCTGTATGTTTTTAATTAATTTTAATTGCTTTTATCTGTGCTTTTAATTGTTTTGTGAGCCACCTTGGGTCCTGCTTTGGGATAAAGGTGGCATATAAATTGCATAAATAAAATAAATAGAGTTTGAAAGACCTGAGCAGGGCTTTTGATATCAGGGTGACTCACTCATGCAGTTGCCATAGACTGAAGCCAACTTGATGGCAATTAAAAAATGTATCCATGACTGGGGGTACACAGTATTAGTAAAGTATTTGTTTGACTCTGAGTTCTTTATTGTGTCTGGGATGATGAGATTTTGAGTGCAACAACATCTGGAGGGCCACGTGTTCATCACTCCTGGTTTGTTGCATTTAGCTTTCTAAAATAAAGGAACTCAACAAAATTCTCATGCATGGGTTGCCTACCAACTATACCTGGAACAGAAGGTCTGCTTAATACTTCATGTTCTACTTTATTCACTGCTGGTAGCTTAGAAAATTGTAAGAAAGCGTCCATGACCCAAATAGTGAAATCCAGCTAAGTTCTGCTAAAATACACTTCCTTTAATTCTATCAAGTGCTGACCCACTCTACCAATTTCTGGTCCAAGAAACAATTAAGAGCTACAGCATTGTTTAAAGAGTAGAATTGGGTCATTTTTGTCAAACAAGTTTTCATGATCTGTAGGAACACATCTTTAAAAACTATGAAAATGTCACATATTCACATATATCAACAACATCTGTTTGAAGTTTTGTACTATTGCAGGGGACCTCAGACTTGCTCAGCCATCTGAGGGTTTGTCGATACGGCGAAAATACTCCTCATAGAATTTGAGGAGAATACCTTTTGTCCCAATGGGATCCTGCATCATTTCACTGTATTCGGAAGGAGGAGGGCAAAAATTCCAAATACTCAAGAAAAACCTTCATGGCTTTCTACAACTTAAAAAAAAAACCTCTGAAGGAAATGTGCATTCCCACTCATTGGGACAACCAATTCACTTTGCTGCACTTTCCCAATAAGAGTGGAAGTGGAAAGCTGATTGGTCGGACGTGCACAGGGGGTGGAGCTTACTGGCAAGGCAGCGCCCAAAACTGCCATGCTGGATTTTCACCATAGCGATCGTGCGCTGAAGCGATGAAACAGCCTCCCCCCTTTTCTCGGTTTATTTAAGCAGAAGATTGCGTTTTCGCACCTTGGATTTGCTTTTTTTTAAAAAAAATACTGTTCAGAAGCAGCAACTGTTGACAATAAAAATGTGAGTAATTCACTCGCACCCACCATCTTGATTCGCAGGCATGCCCATTTGAACAACAAATGCATATGGCTTCTCACGCCTGTGAGCTTGGAAAAAAAACTGTTGAGACAAATGAAAGCTGCTGTGAATCCACATTTTATTGCCTCATATAGACAAGCCCTAAGAATGAAAACTCCTACCCAAATCTGGCTACAAACTTTAATGCAACAAAACACTGGAGAAAAGTATGTAGTATTATAATAAACTTACAGAATTCTGTCATATCAATGTCTTCAACTGCATGAATGCCTGTCAGATGAGCAATTCGACCTTGTATTCTGGCCCTCTTGTATCCATTAGTTTTCTCAACTCTTTCTATCATCTGCTGCTGGCGGTCAATCCAATATAGGTGATTTCCTAACACTGTCAGACCCATTGGCTGGAGAATGTTGGAATCTTGTAATGTCACGCGGTTAGCTCCTGAAAGTAAAATGCAACCTTGGTGATTACATATGTATTTCTTTAAAACTATTCTATACAGACATACTACAGTTAACAAAGCCTCTGACAAAGACACACTCTCTCTTTTTCTTTTTAACAAAATCTTTTTCTGCTCACCCAGCCCCTCTTCTTTTCTTCCTTGTCCTCAGTCTAGCTGGAAGGTTTTTTAAACAGCATTGGAAATGGGTGGTGGTGGTGAAGAACTGGAGAAACACAGACTTTCAATTCTGGGTTACAGCAGCATGTGTAGACAGTGCAATAAAGCTCAAGCTGGGAAAGAATGGGATACTCCTGAAGCAATCTACTCTAGTCATGTGTACCTACCTACAATAGGCAAAGTAATAGCAGCTGCCTCTAGAATCCCTTACTGAACATGTGTGAACAGCAGAACAAAGAGAATGGGGTGTGTGTGAATTAGGCTGTATCACCAGCATGTTAAAAAAGCATAGATCTGAGTCTGGCCATCAAAATGGAAATCATAAGAAAAGTGGAGGCTGGTGAAGAAAAAGTCATCACTGGATGCACTTTGGAAGAAGTTTTTAAGTGGACTGTAGAAGGTTCAAATGTTTTTGCTTACTTATGCAAGGCTTAGCTGATCTGATTGTTTCATTTCACATGTGCACACTGTTTGTTCTGAATAAAAACATATTTGAGCAGTTTTGTTTTGTTTTTGTTTTTTGCTGAGGTATAGGAACCTATCCCTATTTGTTCCATGTTCCTCTGGTACCAAATTTTCTGTTAAAGATATAATGTTCAGGTACATCTCCTTTGTTAACTGAGGTGTACCTTAGTTTTGAAAAAATGTTTGCTGAGCAAAGTCAGCATCCTGAGTATTTTATGTATCACTGAAGTAATGAATTTTCTGCACAAATGGCTCACAATCTAAAATATAGGAACAAAATTGAACACACAACAACCTACTGCAGGCACAGTGAAAAATTAAGTCCAATCATTCTGCGCAGAAGGTGAGGAAGATAAAGCAGCCCTAACAATTAAATTATTGCAAATGATCCTGCAAACCTTTTTGGTCTGAGCTAGTTTAGTTTCATGCATAATTCCATGTGGCTACTATCACTTTTAAATGCTTGTTAGTCTGAGCATTAAAGTTCCTTATGTAAAGTGACACATCTGCATGCCAGAAACATGGAGCCCAGGGGGGAGTCAGAAGCTGCACAGGCATCCGCTGGTGCTGAAAGGTAAAATTGATGATATTCCACCTAACTGGAGGAAGCAGATGTATGGAAGATTATAACAATACTCCCTGATCCTCAGAGATATCAATGCAGAGTCTGATACTGCCTGCCAAAGAGATGATAAACTGCTGTCATTTGTGGAAGTGCAGTTTGCCTTATGGAAAGTTTGTGAAGGAGTTAAGTTGGTTTCCAACAGTGCTGTGGTTCCATAGATTTGGGAGAGTACACCACTCTACACGGATTGCAGAAATAGATTTTGAAGTAATTTAGCAGATTCTTTAGTATAAATGATGTCATAAGAACAGACATATTGCATAACCAGTGCCATGAAAAGAGCTTCTCTGGACTGGGCCAGAGGTGTATGTAGACCTGCATTCTGTTCCCACCATGGTCAACCAGCTGCCCAGAAGTAAGACATCAAGGCAATGTTCCTTTCCTGCTTATGCCTGCCAGCAACTGGAATTCAGATGACTACTGGCTCTGACACTGGGTGGTGATATAAGGCTATCTTGACTGGCAACAATTGCTAGTCTCATTCTCTACACCCAACAACACCCATTTGATTGTAGCACCTCCCTGCCCCCATTCTCTCTGTTGGCCTTATTTAAATTTTGACTCTCAGAAGCAACGGACATTGGGCTTAATTCAACTAAAGTATCAGTGGAAATTTGGTAAGTCAACACTTGTGTAATCCCGACTGATCTGATTGTCTTCTCTAGTTGGAACTAACTTCTGGGTTTAGCTTACCGTCATATTGAATATGATTTGTGAAATAATGATTTACAATTTCCTTTCTGTTGAGCAGAGCAAGGGTAGAAGGCAAAATGTTGAATGTGTATCTGTCTAGCTTTTAATTTTGCTAGCACAGTGGACCTGCCCTTTACACAGCCGATTTAAGAGTCAAACCTTACCCTAACCATTTCTGACTCTGCCTACAAAAGAGCTGGGTCAAAGGATTTAGCCCTGAGGGGTTTTATTTGTGGGGGTGGGGAAAGGATCTGCTTCTGAGGTTGAGAAAGCCCCCTTGAGATTGTAATCATTTTTACAACATTTCTGACATTCAGTAATTAATTTTTAATCTAATAATAATAATAATAATAAGGCAGCCAAGGGTTTTTACCCCTGTACCATTTCTTATAGTACCTGTAGGAGGAGAAGCACAATACTTTGCCACCGGTTCATTACATGGCATCGTTTCCACCGGGCCATTGTGCAGTGAACAGGAATAATACCACCAGGATGCTTTAACTTGAAGCATCACCACCCACTTGAAAGAAGCAACAACACCTATTTTTGGTTTAGGAAAAGGCACACTACAACCTCATATTAAATAACTGTAAGCCCCCTCTCCCCAAAGAAAATTAACAATTCCTCTTCCACCAAAAGCTGGCCCAAAGAGCTCCTTTGGGAATACCAATGGCCTTAGAAGTGGAGGTGGGGGATTTTTTACTAATTTGGCTCTGCCCCATAAACTATGTTTTTCTCCACAGTGCATTATTTATTAGTACCACATGTCAATACTTCCATGTGGATTATCTCTGATACCTCTGTGAGAAAAGTGCATATCAAACCTATTTCTTCTATTCTGATTTTTTTAATGGTCACAGAATAAAATTATACTGTGGGTACACAGCACACAAAATGCTAATAAACAAGCAATTCAGTTAATTTACTGAGTAAAATTGCTTGAGCTCAGCCAGGCATGCAAACGTAGCTCTTTCTTCTTACTGCTGCTATTAAATTGATTCAGAAGAATACAGTGTACAAAGGCTTGTATGTTAAACCCCACTGCAAAAGGAGAACTGCATGGCATACAAATTATACTCAAAGAGAGAAAAGATCTGAAGGCAAGGAATTTTCAAGAAAACTTCTTGTTATTTCTCTGGCATTTCCTAATGTTACTTGTCTATAGTTTGGAGACAAGACATTTAAATCACATTGACTGGGAAGAGTTACTTTAGGTATGCTCAAGCACAAGGTATGACTTCTTAGGCTTACAGCAATGTGTTGTTGTTTTTAAGATCAAAAAGCAATTTGCCCTATGACAAGGGGATCTGCTGTTCAAGAACTTTGTACCCAAATCCTCACAAGCATTCCACAAATATCACTAGTCACAGCACAAGAGGTAGAATCAGGGCAGAAAGAGTCAGGATGGGAACCATGCTAGTTGTGGGCAGCATCAATATTTATCAGTTACAGAGTTAAGATGGAATCTGGTGAACTGGGGTGGAACTAGAGGAGTACCTGAAATGGATATCCACAGAATGTGGCATAATCTAGGATTTACTGGACTTTTTTTTTTCAGGCTATACCACACATTTTTACTGTTTGGGTCAGATCAGTATTCTGACTGGCTGACAATTTCTCCATAAAGCCAAGAGCAGAAGTACTAGAACAAAGCAAGGAGGCTTGGGGTACAAACATACCTCTTGTACAACTAGTTAATAACATACTGTTCAAGACATTAGCTTCTCATGGTTCAGAATATACACCCTTGTGTTTATCATCAAGGTTTACTTAGAACCTTGGACAACTAATCAACATGTAAAACCAATATAGTTTAAAAAACAATTTATAGTTTTGTCTTCTGTCTTTACAACATGATACATCCTATTTGCAGCACAAGGTTGTTAATTTCTGTACAGAAGGGTAGCATTATGAGTTGCATTAAAATGAACCCAGTGAAATCAAAGAATCATAATATGTGATGCATATTGCCTAGTTGATAAACATTAGAGTGCCCTTTTATCCTGATACCTTTCTTCTTTTCATTATATCAACAGGGCTTTGTTTTCTGTTTTTGTGTCTTAATCTTCATCAAATGCATATGGTTTTTGCAGTAAATCAGGACTTTTAAGTACTTCCAAGTAATATCATGTTTACAGCTGAATCAATATCCAAATCAGGATAAAAGGTGTTAGCTTCTGCCCAGATTAGCTTTTGCTTCATCCTTATATTATACAGTACTAATAAATTATGCTTCTATTTTTGTAAGCACAGAAAGTCAGTTCCTGGCTACAACTGAAAGCCCCATCAAACCCTTTCAGAGCATTTTTAAATTATGGGATTTTTAAGAATTAAGTAAAAGTATAGGCAATAAAAAGGAAGATCATTGCATAACAACAGAATGAGATCATTAATTAAGTTTCATTACATAAAGGGGAAAGAACTCACAGCTCAGTATTTTGTCTTATCTATGGCTTGTTCTCTTCCATGTTGACTTCATAACTTTTCTTACTAAGTAGAAAAGTCCCATTTTGGACATTTTCTATTTAACGTTGCTGGGATACAAATATGATTCCAGCTTTCCAGGTGATGGCAGGAAGCAATTGGGGATATAGTATTTTGGGACATACTTTACCTCTCTTTTCAAGGGGGAGGGGCATTTATAAATACTTAAATGGACAGATTTTACAAAGAAATGAGTAAATTGTGTGCATGACAAATGTTGAGTTACTTACTAATATATAAACTAGGATGGGGCAAAGTGTAGTCTGTGATTCGCATGTGGCTCCCAGGGGTGTAAAAAAATTTTTTTTTGCTCCAAAATGCCCCCAATGCTTTGCCTCTAGTGGTGTGGAGGGCATTTCTATCACATTTAAAGGCCCCCTGCCCCCCCAGGAGTATAAAAATATATATGGTGATCTTTAAAAAAAACAACCCCAAAATGCCCTCTAGGGGGCATTTCTTCCATGCTCCTCCAAGAACAATATGGGCCCTGGAAAAGCCTTTTTATGAAACAGGAAGTGAACAGATAGCTACTTCTGCTCACTCTGGTTGTTTAAAAAAAACAAAAAGGCCCATGAAGGCCCCGAACATGGTAAAATGTCCCCCATGCCCCCTAGAGGGTGTTTGGGGACAAAAAACACCCTTTTTGCAGACGTGGTGGTGGTGTGTGTGTGTGTCCATCCAATATCTCTTGGGGGACCTATGTGCCCCCCTAGCCTTCCACAGTTGTCCACCCCTGATATAAACCAACAGTATTGTGGCATCTCGATGGCTAACATATTTATTATGCCAATGATTTCATGGCTAACAGCCCAATAGTTCATGGATCTTTAAGGGGCTGCAAGACTCTTTATTGTCTTTGCTGCATCAGATTAAATTGCCTCTCCCTCTGGAAATCTCTAATGTGTAAATACAATAAGTATTGATGGGTAAAGAACGAGGTCTTCTTTTAGATAAGTCAGTTTGAAACATTTCAGTCTTTTGGATTCATATGATGGTTAAGTCAACTTGAACTAGAGCTGCACGGGCTCTCTACATATTGTGGAAATACTTTTAATAATTTTGATACTTTTGTAGGACAATGAAAGATCATTGTAATTGTATTTAGATATTTCATTTGAGATCTACCAGACTCCCTCTTTGAGAATCTGCTGCCAGAAAATGAAATCATGACTGCTTTGGAGGACCTTTAGCATGTCATTTTCCTGCCAGGGAGAAGAAGGAGAGCAGCTTCTGGGCAGCCATTTTGAGTGGGTGAGTTTGAATGGTTTAAAAAAAAAAAAAAAGCTCTTGGGAGAGTGTGCTGTTGCTGAGGGGGTGAAGCTTCTGTGAGTCACATCTGTGAATCACTAGGGGGTGGAGCTAGGAGCTTAGCTCTACATAACTCCTTCCAGAGGCTTTCCAGGCCAGTTTCTTGCTAGGGAGAAGAAGGAGAGAAGCTTCTAGGCAGCCATTTTGAGTGGGTGAGTTTGAATTTTAAAAAAAAATCTCTTGGGAGAGTGTGCTGTTGCTGAGGGGGTGGAGCTTCTATGAGTCACATCTGATTTCATTTTATATATTTATTTTAAATCCAAAACTTTTTTCAGCATGTTACAATTTGATTAATAAGCAGCCTAAAAAGACCCCAACAACCACTGGGGAGTTGTAAGGGCACCATTCCTATTGAATTTCTGCCCTCTGAAACAAAGAGGCAACTACCGCCTTTGATGGCTTTTTTTCAATTTATGTCTCCTTTTTGAAATCCAAAGGAACACTGACATCTATGGGTCATCAGCTTCATTACAGAAGGAAAGATTGTTCACTCATTTCTCCACTTGCCTTGCTTATCATACCACTCATACACAAAAACACACCTTCCGGATTGCATTGATCTTCAAGATTTCAAATATATAGATATAGATAGAGAAAGAGCTTGGGGAGTTACTTCTTAAAAGGAAGTAATTACAAATATAGATTTAGGAGATTTTCAGATGGGGAAATCATTCCCCGGGGAGAGTGGGACAGAATCACCTCTGTCCCGGAAGCAGCGCCACGGCTTGCACGGCCACCTCCCCCTCCCGACACTCCGCCGTCCTCATGCTGTCCTTCCTCTAGTTCTTTTTATTAATGATGAACTGTTGTTAATAAAATATGATGGAAGGGACCAGCAGCGAACTAGAAAAAGGACAGTGTGAGGACGATGGAACATCGGGAGAGGGAAGTGGGCACGTGAATGGCGGCGCTGCTTCCGAGACAGAAACAACTCTGTCCCGATCTTGTGAGTCACTTCTGTGAGTCACTAGGGGGTGGAGCTAGGAGCTTTATAATTCCTTCCAGAGGCTTTCCAGGCCAGTTTCCTGCCAGGGAGAAGGAGAGCAGCTTCTAGGCAGCCATTTTGAGTGGGTGAGTTTGAATTTTTAAAAAACCTCTTGGGAGAGAGTGCTGTTGCTGAGGGGGTGGAGCTTCTGTGAGTCACATCTGTGAGTCACTAGAGGGTGGAGCTAGGAGCTTAGCTTTATATACCTCCTTCTAGAGGCACCCGCCTAACAGCGCACAAATTTTATCAACCAAGCAAAAGTACAGCATAAGCAGCAGGGGAGCAACAAACTTTGTTTTTAGAGGTTCTTGTTTACAATTTTTTAAAATATATAAATATTTCTGAGGGTTTCTTGCTTAGAGGAAGTGAAGCAGTAACTTGTCTTCAGAACAAGCTTGCAGCCAGGAGATCTCTATAAAGTTATAGTACCAGTAGATTGAGCTCACTGGCAGAGGTTGGTGAATACCAGAGGATTTTTTGAGAAGGAAGCCCACAGTCCTGTTTCACTGATTACTTAAGATTTCTCAGCATGGACACTGAGGGAACTGCTGCAATCACCTGCAACACTTGTGGGATGTTTGTCATCTTGTCTACAGAGCTGGGGAGCTTCACATGCACCAAGTGTAAGTTGGTAGCCCTCTTGGAGGAGAAAATCCAGAAGCTGGCGACCCGGGTAGCTATACTTCTCCATGTTTGTGAGCAAGAGGTTTTCCTGGACAGAACAGAACGAACAGTCTTGGACAGGGACCACACAGAGGAAGTTGCTGGGGTGGAGAGGATCACTTCATGTACACAGAAGGTAAACAGCTGGAGGAATGTCACACACAGAAGTAGAAAAACCAGGGATTGTTCTGGCAGCTTGCAGCTAAAGAATCAATTTGAAGCTCTCTCCCTTATCAAGGACAACGAGGAAGAGCAGCATGGACAGACTTCAGGGGCAGAGCAGGGGACCCTGAGAGTACCACAGCAAGGAATAGCCACTGCTAAGCCTCGGGGGAGGAGTGTGGTGGTGGGGGGGGACTCCTTGCTGAGGGGTACAGAAGCAGTGATTTGTGGGCCTGACAAGATGTCTCGGGAGGTTTGTTGTCTCCCTGGGGCAAAGATCTGTGATGTGACGGAGAGGCTAACAAGACTCATCAAGCCTACGGATCATTACCCCTTCCTTTTGGTCCATGTGTGAACCAATGATACTGCAAGGCACAGCTTTCCAAAGATCAGAAGAGATTATGAGGCTATGGGGAGAACACTGAAAGAAATGGATGCGCAGGTTGTCATCTCATCTCTTCTGCCAGTTGAAGGGCATGGTCCAGGAAGGGAGAGGAAAATAGCCGACGTAAACAACTGGCTCCATAGATGGTGTTGCCGAGAACGATTTGGATTCTTTGATCATGGGCTGCGGTTTCATGAGGGGGGACTTCTGGCAAGGGATGGGTTGCATCTCACGCCAGTTGGCAGAAACGTTTTTGCCAACAGTCTCAAGAATTTGATCAGGAGGGCTTTAAACTGAGTCATATGGGGAAGGGAGACAGTATTCTGGAAGGCAAAAGGGGCTGGAGAAAATAGTCAAACTGTCATAGAGGGGACAAGGCAAACAGCACAAGGACCCAACAGTGGGAGGCAAAAAAACTTGCACAGGCAGCAAGTAAAGGGAACACATGGCCTTAGATGTCTCTACACTAATGCACAGAACATGGGAAATAAGCAAGATGATGAACTTGAACTCCTAGCACAACAAAGCAAATATGATATAATAGGCATTACTGAAACCTGGTGGGATGAGTCTCATGATTGGAATGTAGGAATACAATGGAAAGGAGAAGCCAGGCATAGTCAGACACGCATTCTTGACTTTAGGAGAGCTGATTTCAATAAACTCAGGGAAATACTGGGGGTGATCCATGGTCAGGAATACTAAAAGAGAAGGGACTTCCAAGACAGATGGGACATTCTCAAAACGGAGATACTGAAGGCACAATTTCAAATAGTACCAATGAGGAAGAAAAATGGGAGGTGTCTCAAGAAACCAGAATGGATGACTAAAGAACTTTCAACGGAGCTAAGTTTTAAATGGAACATGTCTAGGAAATGGAAAAAGGGGGAAATCACCAAAGAAGAATTCAAACAGATAGCGAACACGTGTAGGAGTAAAGTCAGAAAAGCTAATATGTAGAATGAGCTCAGGCTCGCTAGAGAGGTTAAGAACAATAAAAAGGGCTTTTTGGGGTATGTCCGCAGCAAAAGGAAGAAGAAGGAAATGGTAGGGCCACTACATGGAGAAGATGGCAAAATGTTAACAGGGGACAGAGAAAAGGCAGAATTACTCAACACCTTCTTTGCCTCAGTGTTTTCAGAAAAGGAGAAGGGTGATCAACCTGAGGATAACGCAACAGAGGATACAATAAGTGAAATCCAGCACAGAATAAGTAAAGAGGTAGTACAGGAATACCTTCTTAATCTAAATGAATTTAAACCTCCAGGACCGATTGAACTACATCCAAAAGAAAAAAGAAAAAGAAAAAAAGAACTGGCAAATGTAATCTCAGAGCCATTGGCAATAATATTTGAGAACTCCTGGAGAACAGGAGAAGTCCCAGCAGACTGGAGGAGGGAAAACGTTGTCCCCATCTTCAAAAAGGGGAAAAAGAGGATCCCAACAATTATCTTCCAGTTAGTCTGACATCAATATTAGGGAAGATTCTGGAGCAGATCATTAAATAGAGAGTCTGTGAACATTTAGAAGGCAATGCCATAATCACAAAAAGTCAACATGGGTTTCATTGAGAAACAAGTCATGCCAGACTAATCTGATCTCCTTTTTTGATAAAGTTATCAGCTTGGAAGATGAAGGGAACACTGTGGATATCGCATACCTTGATTTCAGTAAGGCCTTTGACAAGGTTCCCCATGATATTCTTGCAAACAAGCTTGTAAAATGTGGGCTAGACAAGTTAACTGTTCAATGGATTTGTAATTGGCTGACTGGCTGAACCCAAAGGGTGCTCAGCAGTGGCTCCTCTTCGTCTTGGAAAGATGTGACCAGTGGGGTGCCACAGGGTTCTGTCCTGGGCCCAGTGCTATTCAACATCTTTATCAATGACTTGGATGAGGGAATAGAGGGCATACTTATCAAATTTGCAGATGACACCAAATTAGGAGGAGTAGCTAATACCCTAGAGGACAGGATCAAAATTCAAAATGACCTGAATAGACTAGAAAGCTTGGCCAAAGCTAACGATATGAAATTCAATACGGAGAACTGTAAGGTACTGCACTTAGGGCGGAAAAATGAAATGCATAGGTATAGGATGGGGAGACCTGGCTGAACAAGACTACATGTGAAACGGATCTAGGAGTCCTAGTAGACCACAAGTTGAACATGAGTCAACAGTGTGATGCGGCAGCTAAAAAGACCAATGCGATTTTGGGCTGCATCAATAGAAGTACAGTGTGTAAATCAAGGGATGTAATAGTGCCACTGTATTCTGCCTTGGTCAGGCCTCACCTAGAATACTGTGTCTAGTTCTGGGCACCACAATTCAAAACGGCTATTGACAAATTGGAGCGTGTCCAGAGGAAGGCAACTAAAATGGTGAAAGGTCTGGAAACCATGCCTTATGAGGAAAAACCTAGGGAGCTGGGTATGTTTAGCTTGGAAAAAAGACGGTTAAGGGGCGATATGATAGCCCTGTTTAAGTATTTGAAGGGGTGGCACATTGAGGATGGAGCAAGCTTATTTTCTGCTGCTCCAGAGACTAGAACACGGAACAATGGATGCAAGCTCCAGGAATAGATATTCCACCTCAACATTAGGAGGAACTTTCTGACAGTAAGAGCTGTTCAGCAGTGGAACACACTGCCTCGGAGTGTGGTAGGGTCTCCTTCTTTCGAGGTCTTTAAATAGAGGCTGGATGGCCATCTGTCAGGGATGCTTTGATCATGATTTCCTGCGTGGCAGGGGGGTTGGACTGGATGGCCCTTGTGGTCTCTTTCAACTCTACAATTCTATGATTTTCAGCTACTGTTTATTTTAAACATTAGCAGAAATTGACATTTTATATCACTGCCATTGTGTATGTTGAGTTTTTGCATAGTTGCGTTGAGTTTTGCTTTATGTTTCTGTTGCAAGCTGCTTTGTGCATGTAGGCAGAGAAGCAGGACATAAATAGTAATAACAATTTACTATGCCTGCTGCCATCATATTGTGCAATATTACCCAAATACTTGTAATTTGGGTAATTACAAGTATTTCCCAGCAATTCTGTGTGAATTGCGGGGGAAAAGGGGAACTGCCATCAGATCTCCGAGACGCAGTCATTATCACCCTGTACAAGAAAAAAATTAGCAAAATCCGACTGCTCAAACTATCGAGGCATAACACTGCTGCTCTCTATTGCTGGAAATATCCTTGCAAGGATACTCCTGAACAGATTAGTTCCTGCCATTACAGAAGAACTTCTTCCTGAAAGTCAATGTGGCTTCAGAGCCAATAGGAGTACTACAGATATGGTATTTGCCCTTAGACAACTGCAAGAGAAATGTAGAGAGCAGAACAAGGGTCTCTATGTAACATTTGTTGACCTCACCAAAGCCTTCGACACCGTGAGTAGGAAAGGTCTGTGGCAGACCCTGGAAAGTCTAGGATGTCCCCCAATTCCTTAAAATGATTATCTTGCTACACGCGGTCAAGTCAGATATGGCGATGCTCTTTCAGAGCCCTTTCTAATAACTAATGGAGTGAAGCAAGGTTGTCTTCTTGCGCCAACTTTATTTACAATCTTCGTCAGCATGATGCTCCAAAGGGCTACGGCAGAGCTCGAAGAAGACGACGTCATCTATATATGTTACCGTACTGATGGTAGCTTGTTTAAGTTAAGCCATCTGAGGGCTCGCACTAAGACTCCAAACTATCTAGATTTTGGAAGACTTTACAAAAGAGTCTGGAGTAATAAACACCTGAGGCGAAGCACAAAAATCAGTGTGTATAGAGCCATTGTACTGTCTATTCTCCTTTATGGGTCTGAAACATGGGTCACCTATCGCCACCACTTACGACTCCTCGAACGCTTCCATCAGCGCTGTTTACGCACAATCCTAAATATATACTGGACTGACTACGTGACGAATGTTGCTGTCCTTGAGCAAGCAGGGATCACCAGCATTGAGGCCATGATACTGAGAACACAGCTGCGCTGGGCAGGCCACGTTTCTAGGATGGGGGACCATCGCCTCCCCAAAATAGTATTCTACAGTGAACTCGCCACGAGTCAGTGTAAGAGGGGCGCTCCAAAAAAGCGATACAAGGACTCCCTGAAACAACATCTCAGGCTCGGCCAAATTGATCACCAACAAGGGTCCGCCCTGGCCTCACATCGGGAGGCATGGAGGCGCACTATCTACAATGCTGCAGCCTTATTTGAGAACTCACGCCGAACAAGTCTTGAAGAGAAACGACAACGCAGAAAAAAATCACAACCCGGAAACATTACCCAAGGAAACCTTCTGCTGTGCTTTCTGCAACCGGACCTGTCTATCTCGGATTGGCCTTTTTAGCCATCAGCGCGCTTGCAGAAAGCGCAGGATGAGTCCTTCCTGAATCTTCGTTTGCGAAGAGAAGCCAGAGAGAGAGACCCAAGGTTGTCCAAAAACATGTGATCACCACACTTTCTCCTAGCAAACGCAAATATGGAGAACCACAAGACCTGGAAAATTGCTAAGAAAAATGAGATGTGATCACTACTAGCCTACTTTAGGGGAATACCTTTGTCAGCACAAATACTGGACTGCATTATGACAACAAATCAGTAGCCTAGAAAATAAATCTGTCACTTGCCTAATTTTTGCAGGACACTAGGAAATACAACAGAGGAGAAAAGAAAATCTTGGGACATTTTGCAAAAAGGAAGACATTGACCTTCTTTAAACTTTAGGTGATTTAAATGGAATAGAACTCACCTGATAAATCACAGCTTTCAATTCGTTTGAGATCTGCATCCACCCAAAAAAGCTTCCCAAGTTTGTTGTCAATCACTAGGGCAACAGGCCGGAGCAAGCCAGTAGTGAAAAGTATTTCTCGTTCTGTGCCGTCCAAAGCTGCACGTTCAATCTTTGGGGCTCGTTCTTGCATATTGGTGAAATACATGTATCTGATAAAAAGTATGAACAACCACTGGCTCAGTGAACAAGTCTTGTGAGATGAAGATAAAAATCTACAACTGTATTCTATTTTCTGGATCCTGACATAGATACTGCCAAGTGTCACTTTAATGCTCAGCTTCCAAGACTAATTATCTAATACTTTGCTCTTTCAGAGCTCAATGGTGAATGGAAATCTCACCAACATTAGAAAGAGCCTTGCCTACTAATTAAAATAAACAGGCTGTTAAGAGCAGGGTAGTTAGAATGCTCCCATCCATTTCTTCTAGAACCACAGAATGTGGATATTCTGTGGATGACAAGATATGCTTAGAAAATAAGGTCTTTAATATATATGGTTTTTTGGCATAATTTTTTCAATGGCATATCCCAGCAAACGGTCTGTAGGCTGACACATTCTAAAGCAGTGATTCCCAGCTTTTGATACTGAAGACATTTTGGACTACAATTCCCAGAATTCCTAACCAATGGCCAAGTTGGCTATGGCATCTGGGAGCTGAAGTACAAAACATGTGGTGGGTCAAAGCCTTAGACCCATTAAGTAGCTTACATAGATAGTCTTCCATCGGTGGGCCACTGACAAGGTTGAAACAGCATTTAGCTTTAGGCTAAACGTCAACAGTCTGGAGACAAGAGGCTGCTCACGCAAACTACTTTGAGGTTCCAAAAGTAAGAAGCAAGATAAAATTCAGACTGCATACAACTTGATATACATTCTCTATATTCCCTCCCATCAATGCTTAAAATAAAATAAAAAATGCTCACCCTCGCTCAGCATTTACTACTATGGCCCTTGGCTTGTCATGGTCTCCTCGAAGCACAACCCCAATCTGCTCTCCATTAAGTCTGTGGACATTGACTGTATTTGTAACTTCGCAGGTCCAGTACAAAGTGTGGCTGAAAATATCAATGCTCAGGTCATGTGGCTGCTTCTCTGGATTTTGGCTTTGGTTGGGAGTACCCATGACTGTGAATGGCTACAAGGAGAAAGGGGTGGGGTGACAAAATAAAATATCCACGAGAAAGTACACCACAGGAGATGGCAAGGTTTTATCAAAACAAAATGAATGAGCCTTACTCGATGGCCAATCTTAACAACTAAGGCCTGAATCTGCTTGGCAGTCCCAAATAGAGTAGATCCGTTGACTCAGTTGCAGAAGAGAAGTCAATAATTATGTATGTAAATTCCACTGATTCAATAGATTCAGTTGGGACTATCAGTGGGATTTAGGTCTAGGGCCATCATACGATCAAAACCATGTGAAACAAGTTCCAGTGAGTTTGATCAGATTTACTCCCAGGTAAGTATGTACAGGGTGGCACATTTTAATGATTAATTCAGCAAAAACTATGGTTCTGAAGAAAGAGCACACTCCCACCCACATCCATGGGCTAGGGCAGAAAATGTCTTAGGCAAGGCATTCCAGCTATGAGAGAGAGAGAGAGAAAAAATAGGATACCATTTTCTAAGATGGTGTCCACAATCAGCTGTTTTTGGTTAGTTTTTTTTTTTGTGGGGGGGGGACAACAACCCTGCTGTCTAATGAAGCAGCAAAGCATAGCAAATTGTAACCAATAATGGAAATGCCTAATGCGCATACATAAATATTCAGAGTACATATGAGAAACAGTTTGTTGTTCATTTCTTAATCATCAGATTGTGTAGATTATTTAATTCATTTAATCTATTCAGAGCGTGAAACATTTAGTGCAAGCAAACAAGCAATTTTCTAATTATATAACAGCATTTTTAAAAAGAGGCCTATCCCTCTCCTTATCGTTTTAGGTAAAGAGCAGAAATGGGGAAATTCAATTGATGGATGAATATTATCGTTCAAAAAACCACTAATTAACACAAGTGATTGGAATCTAAAGTACCCATAATCACCACACAATTAAACCTACAAATTTGGATACCAAAATATCCCAAGGAGGTATTTCTTCAAACACTGAAACTTCTTGGCCTATACTATACAACAACCCATGTCATAGTAAACATGTCTCCAAGGTAATTTGCACCTAGGAAGGGCCTCTAATGGGAAGTAATTTGGCAATTAACGCCTAGCAGGCATCCCTCAAAGAGTAGGCCAGACACTACAAGGCCCCCCCTTACTACAAACAATAATTCATTATCAAGCAAGAAAATACTATAGATAATTAATCACAGCGGTCCAGATGGCATTTGTTTTTAAAAACACTTTACTTGCTTATAAGATATAGAGTTCTTTGCAGCATATTCCTGGCTCTGTTGGGAGTAGGGGAACACAATGGAAACGTGTGTGTGTGTGTATATATGTGTGTGTGTGTGTGTGTGTGTGTGTATATATATATACATACATACATATATATATATATATATATATATATATATATATAAATTTCCAGATAAAAAGAGATATGGTGGTGTAATGTTATTTAGTCCAGGGCAAACCATGGGAGAAGGTACACGGAACAGCCTTACTGAAACATCAAATGGCTGCCACTTTAATACGGCAGACATAATGACAGGGTTCTAATAACTATAGTTATAACCCTGGGAGTAAAACACAGGATGTCTTTCTGTAATCCCTCCCAAGAGTTTGGGTACAGGGGTGGCCCCAGAAGTGGCCCGCGCGCATGCACACACACTCCAAACAAAGAGCTTTTATCTTCCCATTGCTCCTTGCCCATTGCTCCTGTCCTTACTTCAAGAAAGAGCACTTTTCACATAGACAAATGCATTCATATATTATCTGGGTTCAGTCAGGGCTAGGAAGCCATTGCATGTGTCCACCGATCCCCTTTCTTGTGCTTCCCCATTTTTAAAAAAGTAATCATTGACACTACATTTTGCCATCAATATCCGTGGCTACGGAGGGACAACTGTATACATATTAAAACTCAAAAATGTAGTAACATTCTTTCTGATAGGCATGGGAATAAAAGAGGAACACAAAACTATAAGGCAGCATTTTCTACACACTTAGGGGACTCCTTATCGGGGGGGGGGGGACATTTTAACTCCCCAACATAAAAAAAAAAAATGATGGAGAATTTTTGAGCTTCCAAACTTACAGAATGTAGGTGGCAACTGAGATGTGGAGGCAGTTCTAAAGAACTAGTAGTCAAGCAATTTGTCAGGGACTATCAGTTAAGTCTATAGCTAAAATCTGTTTAGACATAGAATGTTAGGATATCAGTTCAAAATAAAACAATAATGAAAATGGAGGGAATGGGGAGAGAGAATTGGGCTGCTCATAGCAATAGAAGGGCTGTAAGGCTTGAGGGGCTACAGTATGCAGTATGTGCTTTGAGTTTTAAAAACTCTCCTGAACTATAGAGGATATTTTGGAAGGGGAGGAAAGGAAAACGGCATCTTTTCTTTTTACTGAGTTCCAGAACAGTGTGGCACTCCGCTATAAAATCGTCTGGTTTGGGGCCTTCAGCCCTCTATCACAGCAGAAGACAGAGCTTGGAACATTATGTTTTGAAAGTAATTTGTTCCTGTTAGTCACTGTGACATTTGAAAAAGTAACTACTTGTAATGATGATTAAAAAAATAACTTGTGCCAGTCACTATTTCCTATTACTTAATTAAAAAAAATCCTTGTGATTGATAAACTTTGAAATTCTCCTATCAAAATGCTTCAGAAAGTATGTTAGGCTAACCTTTATAAATAACTAGAAATATTACTCAGCACTAGTAATGTCACTCCTCCTTGTTACATTGTGTTGCTATACCTCATTACAAAAAAAAGCCTAACTCATGACAACTAATTACTGTACACTTCTTGTAACTCATTACTTTCATCCTCTGGGAGAAAGCCAGGGATGGAGAGAGACAAAAAAGTTCTCTACTCCTTTTTCAGTTCCTCAAACTCTCATGTACCCAAGATGTCTGATCAGCACTACGCAAACTGGTTCCAAATTCTGAACACGAACACTCTTTTAGGGGCAGAGATTTAGCGCTGTATATTATCTCACTTGTATAACATATTTTTAGCAAAACACATACAAACATTTTACATATTGAAACATATATTACAATTTTTAAAAAAACTTGCCTGAGTGCCATCATCTTTGGCTCTTTTAATAATATTTTGACGTCCATCGACCCAGTAGATCAATTTATCCAAGGGATCATAATCTATAGCCTTGACATTTCTTAGACCATGAATGGGAAGGATGATGTCTGGGCTCTGCTGGTCATCTGGTATCATCCGACTTATTGCTGACTTCTGGCTGAACAGTAAGAAGCTGCTGGGTGCTAGAAGTACACAGAGAGCATACCACATCACCAGCTATGAATATAAGGATTCTACTAGAATATATTTACCACATGAACATGTTCATGTTTCCTTTAAACTACAGTTGTCCCTTCGTATTCGCTGGGGTTTGGTTCTAGGACCCCCCATGGATACCAAAATCCATGAATACTCAAGTCCCATTATATGCAATGGAATAGCAAAATGGTGTCCCTTATATAAGGATGGCAAAATCAAGGTTTGCTTTTTGGATTATTATTTTTAAAGAATATTTTCAATCCATGAATACTTAAATCCGTGGATACCAAATCCATGGATATGGAGGGACAACTGTAGTTCAATAGCCATTAGTTATAGGGACTGCTGCCTTATTGAGGGGGGAAACCTAGAAGAATTAAGAATTGCATTTGTGAACATATTAAAGCAGCATCAACATTAAAAAAAAAGTTTGCAGGTTTTACAATTGGTGTTGCACTATTAAACAATAAAAGACCAGTGAAATAGTTCAGGAGGATATTTTCATTCAGGACATAAATGTCAATCAGTCTACAGCAGAAAGAGTAAAAATACAGTGTGCCTGCTGTATTGCCAGGCTTGCCATCTTCTGATTGGAGCTCCTACAGATCACTACACCCCATATGCGTGTCATGGTGTGTCCGTGTGCACACACCACCACTGAACCAAACCCCTGCAAATGGGAAGGGCCCACTGTAGTCAGAAAAATGATTTT
Source organism: Gambelia wislizenii (assembly GCA_030847615.1). Taxonomy (NCBI): domain Eukaryota; kingdom Metazoa; phylum Chordata; class Lepidosauria; order Squamata; family Crotaphytidae; genus Gambelia; species Gambelia wislizenii. Next base: position 347,753,239 of record JAUMIR010000001.1, read on the forward strand.
AAAAAATATGAAACAGGTCGCAATGCAATGTGATTACTGTACTTCATATACTCATACACTGAAAAATTTATGCCAAAAAATTGACCCACCCCCCCAAACCTGGATTGACTTATAGATGAGTTAATATGGTAATCTTGCTTGGAAGAAATGGTGGCAGTTGATCTTTGGGATTTCCTAGTCATGGCAGGGACAGCAGAGGGGGTCCTAAAAGAAGGGCCAACTTCTCCCTCTCCCTGCTACAGCAGGGGAATCCCGAAAAAGCACTGACTTCCCACACTTCCCTCCCTTGGCAGGGAAATATCAAAGATACATGTCAGTGCTTCTTTTACAGGAGGCTCTCCCCAGATGGACTATGGCAAGGGCTTCTGTGGAGAGCCTCCTGTAAAAGAAGCACCAAGCCCCCTCCATTCTCCCCACCATGGTGGCAGCTCTTTTGGTGCTTGCCCTTTGTGCTGGGGAGATTAAAAGGAGATGGAAGAATGTGAAAGAAGCCCAATCCCTCCATTCTTCCCACTGGTGCTTACCCACTGGGGTGGGGAGATTGGAAGGAGTCAGGAGAACCTGAAAAAACCCCTCTACTATTTCTCTGGGGCTTTTGAGGTTTCTCTGTCATGGCAGGCAAAGGTTGCTTCTCTGATACAGTGAGAAAGTACTAAAGAGCCACTGTCGACGCCATTTTTCCACCCAGGCCAGAGAGAGCAGAGGAGGTAGGTGCTGCTTTTAGAGTGGTAGAGTGGTGAAAGTCCTTTTTGAATGCCTGGGTGGGAAAAGGGTGATGGTGGCAGCAACAGCAGCCAGGGTGGCTCATCTCCTGAGGTGAGGCTGGTGCTTTTGCCGCTCCACAAACTTGATCTGAGGAGCCCCGTGCTGAGCCCCAAAGTTCTACTCTTGACCTATCCATGGGTCATTATCAAAATCTATAATTCTGACCCCAAAACCTGCCCCCATGAGGTCAACTTATACATGAGTATATAGGTATTTATTTTAAAACCTTCTTCTTTTAATCTCCCACAACTGTGCATCTAAGGCATGCGACCCTCCCAAAAAAACTATTTTAAATGATGGATATTTATTAATTTATTATATTTCTATCTTATTTTTCAAACAAAATCCCAGAGTGATTTACTCAACTCTTATCTGCCTAACATATCATTTTCCAAACATGGGGTGAAAACCTAAAGCACAGTGGTGTTGTTCAGTGTTTAAATTTTTTCAGTGGGGCTTATATAAGGAATCCATGCAGGCTTGATCTGTCAGGATATTGGGACATGCAGTAGATTTATTCTGTGAACAGCTCTGAAATAACAAACAGTCTGCACAGATCTGCAGATCTGAGCTGACAGCAGTTTTGCAAGAACTACTGGGCAAATGTATCGATATTTGCTGGGGTCAGAACCCAGAAGCTGGGCTCAGAGCAGAGCTGAATTTAAACTTGTTAGTTCTATTTTGAATCTTGAAGTATGAAAATGGTTTTTCTTCTGTGGATGCTGTAATATACCATAAATAGTTTTTATTATGTTCAAGTAAAGAACAAGAAGATTTTTTTACATAAGCCTCTGTCTTTGCCTTTGTTCTGATACCTGAAGAAACATTTACTCTGCTACCATTTATTGCTGCCTGGACCTTTTGAAGAAGTTCCCAGTGCATGCTATCACCTGACATGATCAAAACTCAGCACTGTTCAGTTGCAGCATTGTGTGCCTGGACCAAAAGCTTCCTGAAGTCTCTTTAATTAATGCAGTCCTGGCTCTGGGATTTGGAGATTTGGGCAAGATACTCCAGTGGATCCTGAGTGGGACTATCTCCCTCTCATTCCTATCCTCACTGTTAATTTGCTTCCCATCTTGGCCACACAACTACCAAAAAGAGAGCAAGAGAAGAAGCAGCTACTACTCTGTCTCATTACTCCTGTCACCGTTAGAGGCAAGAGATGAACAGGCAATGGCAGGAAGTATAGCTTTAAAAAGTTATCTTTTAGGATTTCCAGATTCACCAGCCAGCACGGCCAGTGAGAGTTGTTTCCCAAGTTCTGACAGAAAGTAGAAGACAGAGAGCTAGACTGCTCTACGCTATGGACAGTGAGGATCTGTTAGGCTGTAGGCCTCAGCAGTTGGCAAATGATGCCAACCACTGGTGATAGCCATATATACCAACCACATACATTTTTTAAAAAAAGAAAGTACTCCTTAGCTATTCCATAGCATTTTAGGTTTTTTTCCTATGCCAAAAATTAGCAGGAATTGTTCCCTTCTGGAGGTAATCATTTAACAAAAACAATATTAAAACCCGCCACCTTTATTTTCATCAGAAAAGCCTCTAAAACATAAAAATAATGTTTAAATTCTGTTATGAATACAGGTTTTATCTTATCTTTGGTTCTTCAAAAAGGCCCTCTTTTCCTTCAAAAAAGAAACTGAAATTATTGCAAATTTAAAATCAGTTTTTAAAAAACAGCTGTGCTTAAGCCAATAGTTGTCACAGCCTGTTTAATGCAGCTATATTACAACAAAATTGATTCTTGTGGTCCTTCTGATGTTGTTGGAACCAATTCCCATTAGCCCTTACCATTTTGTGCCCTGTGAAAGTTACAGTACAACATCTGGAGGGCTTCTCCCTTCTTTTTAACTAATACAACTATGAAAAAGCCCACATGTGAAACTCTACTTCCTTTGTCCCAAAAGATTAAATAATCTTCGTCTTTATCTGCCAGGATTTGAAGTCTTTCTTTTTAAACAAGCTTTTAATTTTGACTCAGTCATTTAATTTTACTGAGTGTTAGCCTTAGTTGTCTGGACCCCATTTTGTACCACTTCCTTTTGTCTTCAATTGTATGTGGTACTTATCTAGTTGTCAACAAAAACATTCTCAACTGTATTTTTGCATTTTTAAATACTTTGTTGACTGTTTTGAGTGAATCCTTGTGATGAGGGAAAGCAGGACACATATTTTGTATAAACATAAATAAATAAATAAATAAAATTTTAAATTTAGTGGTGGGGGAGAAAGCTGTTGGGGAAGGAGAGTATTTTACATGTTAAACCATCTTGGCTATGCATTTACTGGGTAAGTATACAGAAATCAGACGGAGGAATTGGATGATGCCTTTCTAGAACAGATGAACACACACGCAGAAAGGAGAGATGTAGTAGTGATGGGTGACTTCAACTATCCTGATATTTGCTGGAAATCTAACTCAACCAAAACTTCAAGGTCTAGCAAATTCCTGACTTGCCTGGAAGACAATATCATTGTCCAAAAGGTGGAAGAGGCAACAAGGGGGTCAGCTATTTTAGATCTGATCCTAACCAACAGGGATGACCTGGTTAATGGGGTGCAAGTGGTGGGATCCTTACGTGAGAGTGATCATGTTCTCCTGGAGTTTGCTATACAATGGAAAGGAGAAACCAGGCATAGTCAGACATGCATTCTTGACTTTAGGAGAGCTGATTTCAGTAAACTCAGGGAAATACTGGGGGTGATCCCATGGTCAGGAATACTAAAAGAGAAGAGACCTCAAGATGGATGGGACTTTCTCAAACAGGAGATACTGAAGGCACAATTTCAAACAGTATCATTGAGGAAGAAAAATGGGAGGTGTCTCAAGAAACCAGCATGGATGACTAAAGAAGTTTCAATGGAGCTAAGATTTAAATGGAACATGTATAGGAAATGGAAAAGGGGGGAAATCACCAAAGAAGAAGAATTCAAACAGATAGCGAACATGTGCAGGAGTAAAGTCAGAAAAGCTAAATTGCAGAATGAGCTCAAGCTTGCTACAGAGGTTAAGAACAATAAAAAGGCATTTTTTGGGTATGTCCACAGCAAAAAGAGGAAGAAGGAAATGGTAGGGCCACTACGCGGAGAAGATGGCAAAATGCTAACAGGGGATAGAGAAAAGGCAGAATTACTCAACACCTTCTTTGCCTCAGTGTTTTCAGAACAGGAAAACAGTGACCAACCTGAGGATAATGGAACAGAGGAGACAATAGAGGAAATCCAGCACAGAATAAGCAAAGAGGTAGTACAGGAATACCTTCTTAATCTAAATTAATTTAAAGCTCCAGGACCAGATGAACTACATCCAAGAGTATTAAAAGAGATGGCAAATGTAATTTCAGAGCTATTGGCAATAAACTTTGAGAACTCCTGGAAAACAGGAGAAGTCCCAGCAGACTGGAAGAGGGCAAATGTTGTCCCCATCTTGAAAAGGGAAAAAAAAAGAGGATCCCAACAATTCTCGTCCAGTTAGTCTGACATCAATACTAGGGAAGATTCTAGAGCAGATCATTAAACAGAGAGTCTGTGAACATTTAGAAGGCAATGCCATAATCACAAAAAGTCAACATGGGTTTCGGAGAAACAAGTCATGCCAGACTAATCTGATCTTTTTTTTTGATAAAATGACCAGCTTGGTAGATGAAGGGAACACTGTGGATACTGCATACCTTGATTTCAGTAAGGCCTTTGACAAGGTTCCCCATGACATTCTTGCAAACAAGCTTGTAAAATGTGGGCTAGACAAGTTAACTTTTAAATAGATTTGTGATTGGTTGACTAGCCGAACCCAAAGGGTGCTCAGCAGTGGCTCCTCTTCGTCTTGGAAAGATGTGACCAGTGGGGTGCCACAGGGTTCTGTCCTGGGCCCAGTGCTATTCAACATCTTTATCAATGACTTGGATGAGGGAATTAGGGGCATACTTATCAAATTTGCAGATGACACCAAATTAGGAGGAGTAGCTAATACCCTAGAGGACAGGATCAAAAATCAAAATGACCTGGATAGACTGGAGAGCTGGGCCAAAGCTAACGATATGAAATTCAATACGGAGAAATGTAAGGTACTGCACTTAGGGCAGCAAAATGAAATGCATAGATATAGGATGGGGGAGACCTGGCTGAATGAGACTACATGCAAAAGGGATCTAGGAGTCCTAGTAGACCACAAGCTGAACATGAGTCAACAGTGTGATGCGGCAGCTAAAAAGGCCAGTGCGATTTTGGGCTGCATCAATAGAAGTATAGTGTCTAGATCAAGGGAAGTGATAGTGCCGCTCTATTCTGCCTTGGTCAGACCTCACCTAGAATATTGTGTCTAGTTCTGGGCACCACAATTCAAAAAAGGATATTGACAAATTGGAGTGTGTCCAGAGAAGGGCAACTAAAATGGTTGAAAGGTCTGGAAACCATGCCTTATGTGGAGAGACTTAGGGAGCTGGGTATGTTTAGCCTGGAAAAAAGACGGTTGGTTAAGAGGCGATATGATAGCCCTGTTTAAGTATTTGAAGGGATGTCACGTTGAGGATGGAGCAGGCTTGTTTTCTGCTGCTCCAGAGACTGGAACACGGAGCAATGGATGCAAGCTCCAGGAACAGAGATTCCACCTCAACATGAGGGGGAACTTTTTGACAGTAAGAGCTGTTGGGCAGTGGAACACACTCCCTCGGAGCGTGGTGGGGTCTCCTTCCTTGGAGGTCTTTAAACAAAGGTTGGATGGCCATCTGTCGGGGATGCTTTGATCGTGATTTCCTGCGTGGCAGGGGGTTGGACTGGATGGCCCTCGTGGTCTCTTCCAACTCTAAATTCTATGATTCTATAAAATTTTATATACTGCCAGAAACATCCAGAGTGTGACTAATATTTGTTTTTGAAGCACCTCTTTTTCTTTTCTTTTCTTGTTTTCCCCACTAAGGGCAGTCTGGATTCTAGGGTAAAGAATCTTAAATTCCTTGATAGCCTGGAAGGGTGGAGGATGAAGGAACTACCTCTGTACCACTAGGGAGGATTGCAGATGCTGGAAGGAAAGAAAGGGTTAGCTCAACTGCTCTAGAGCAGAAACCAAGTAGCATCTGCTTCCCATGTTCCTTCTAAGAGCATGGAGATATACACAAATAGGTGTAGCAAGGGGGGGGGCAAAATGAGGGCATTGCCCTCCCCCATTAGAATTCTGTATCTCCAAATGAATTTTTCCTTCAGTCTACAAGTTTCTAGCAGAGCAGAGAGTGAGACATTGAAAACTGTACACGCCTGGAACATCTGCTGTGTTTGCGTTCCCTTGATAACTTTGTCCACCACTTTTTCTTTGGATGCCTAAACTCCATTTTTAAATGTTCAATTGAAGTTTTAAGTTACTGAAATGCTAGAAACTTTGGAGTGAAGGAAAATTTATTGGAAAGTGGGGGGGGGGGTTAGGATACAGTAGGGCCCCCCATCCACGGAACCAACATCTGCGGTTTCAATTATCCATGGGACATAAAACAGCACACCTACCATACAGTCTTCCTAGAAAATGCCTAGAGAGGCATCCTCTCTAGATGTTTTCTAGGTCCTCCAAGGCAACTCTATGGTATTTTAAACCATAAGTCTCATTATTTTCAATGGCGTTCACTGTTATCTGCAGTTTTCGGTATCTGCCGGGGCCCCCAGAACTAATCCCCCATGGATATGGGGGTCCTATTGTACATATGGGGGCAATATGTGTGTGTGTAGCCCCTCCAATATGTGTGTGTGTAGCCTCATTCCTATCCTCATTGCTTTGCTCTGTATGTAGTAGGCCAGAACTTTCTTTTAATGGAAGGGGCTGCAATGAAGAAGGGGAATAGTGCAGACTCCCAAGATAGCTTATTCTGCAGTTGGTACTTGCTTCTGACAGCAATGACTGTTGATCACTTCCAGATTTTCACCTCTGTGTGTGTGTGTCTCTCATGTTCAAACACATATATGAGAATCTAGGACTTAAAAGGCATGCCACAAGCAAAGAACTTTAAGTAAAGATGAAGACATACAGCTGCAGTTCCGGCTGTTGGGCTCCAAGGTGTAGTGAGATGCACAGCCACATCTATAGCCATTTGGTATAGCTAGGCACAACTGTCCACAGTGGCCATTGTTTTGCACACATTCATTGAAGCCATCCTGTCGTGAAGAATGGAAAACCAATATATCCATCACAAAATCCAGACGCCCCTGGATTAGTGTCCGGTTTCTCCCGTTTGTCTTGTCAGCTCTTTCAATACTATGAAGGTTCCAATCTGTCCAGTATATGAAGTCGCTGTACTGAGTTAGTCCAAAGGGGTGAGGTAGATCATCAGCTATTATTTCCCTCTCTTGCCCTGAAAAATACATAGCCGTATGTTTTTAATAAAAACAGTGAGTGACTAATTAATAAACATAGCAACCTGTTGCAAATGTAGATGATACATTTGTCTATAGATGATAAAATAGCTTTCTTTGTTTTCACACAAGTATTCCAAATTGTTACTAATAATATTTAATTGCTATGGATGATGATTACTCATTACTACTGTTCTGTAGACCCGTTCCACCACCGTTTTTGGAGGAAGCTTACACTCCTTGTTGGTTTCATTTATTTACTTTTTAATTAGAGCACTGGACTAGGCTGGGAGCACATGGGAAATGCATCAAATATAGCAAAGCATAGGATCTTTCCTAGACTATCCCTGACAAGTGCCTCAGTCACTTAAAAAAAAGATACCCCATGGTTTGTGACCCAGTAGCCCAGAAAGATACTGCAGTCAGACAAAGAATCCTCTCCAACCACCACACTACAAGCTACTGGCTACCACAAAGAACATTTTGAGGGAGGTATGTGGGGATGTTGGTTATATAGAAAAGGCTCCATTTAAACCCCTCCATGCCATAGGAAAAAGTTGTATCAGTGAGTTACAAAACATTATATTAACTATAATATAAATCATGACAACTGGGTATAGTGGAACCTACATAGGACAACAAACAAATGGCTCCTCACCCCCACAACACCACACCTTCCCCTTTTGGGAAGTGGGAAAAGGGAAGCTCCTTCATGCTGCTTTGGGGGTTCTGCCACTACAATCAGACAGAACTTATTTGTACATCACATCTGTAAGTTCTAAGGCATGCTACCTAGCATATTGGATGACTCAATCATGCTTGTGTCCAGATCAGTCCAATAGAGTCTCTGATCTTCATAATCAATTGTAAGATCATTAGCACGTCCCACTTTATCCACGAGGGTGATGCTGTTTGACCCATCCATGTATGCCCGAACAATTTTTGGTTTGCCTCCCCATTCTGTCCAGTACATGTACCTGCAATTAAAAATGACAACAAAACAAAACAGAACAAATAGTGATTTTCTGCTTAAGCCAAATTAAGCCAATGTTATTGGACCTTTATATACAAGATCCCAGCTGCATAAAACCATGTTGGCAACATGTATTTGCATATTTTTCAATAATCTGGGCACCAAACAGATACTAGTACAAAGAAGTGCCTATAGTTGTGTATCTATATTGCTGTATAAAGTTCAGAGTTCAGTACAGTCTCTTTCGTTTGTACTGGATATTGACATCTGCGGGGGGGGGGGCAAAATATAGTCCTGGGGAGGGGGTGGCCCCCAGGGCTGTTTTTGCAAACTCCCTTCCACTCCACAGGCCCATCCCTTTTTCATAGGGACAGAAAGTTACACGAGTGGCACTATTACTTCCCTTGATCTAGACACTATACTTCTATTGATGCAGCCCAAAATCGCACTGGCCTTTTTAGCTGCCGCATCACACTGTTGACTCATGTTCAACTTATGGTCTACTAGGACTAGGTTTTTGTGACAAACATATTTTATTCTCTCTCTTGGAAATCTTCAGAAACTTCAATTCACCTTTTAAATAGGTGACAAGACCTCCTATGCTTGTGCTGTTTAACACAAAACAAAAGAGATAAAAGAGTTTCAAAACCAGAAATAGTTTACTGGCCACTTCTAGTTTTCTTTCTTTTTCAAAATTTTTTGGCACTTTTGGCAGTCCTTGTGGCCCCCTGAACATCCCAGTGACAGAAAACTGGTCCTCAGACCCACCCAAATTGCCTACCCCTGCTCTAAAGTTATGTTAGAGGAACATTCTAATCACTTAACACTATACAGCAGCCATTCCATTCCATTCTTCATACCCTGCCTTTCTGTCAAGCTGGGATTCATTTCATTTCATATAATTTCATTTCATATGTGTAGAACTTACTCTATATAAGTTTTTTTTACCTATACCTTTATTATTTATGTTTATTACTATATATAAGTTTAAAGCCTCTTCTATATAAAGAGTTACATAAACAATTTAAATTATCCAAACCTTTGAAACTGATTTACACAGAAGGGCATGCAACTGAAAATCTAACGACAAACGTCTTCCCTATGAAACATCACCCCCCCTCCATATATTAAAATCTTTCTCCTAGGTATCTTTGGAAATAGAGGTGAAGTGCAAAATAAGCAAGGGGAGAGGGATCTTTCAGTGCTGGCACCCATCTTGGAAATTCCCTCTTCAGGAAGGTTCACTTGTCACCAAGTGGCAACCTTTCGGCACCAGGTAAAAGTTTGATCAATCTGCCCAGCTCTTTTAGATTTTGCTTTTATTCCCCCCTGCCCCATGTTCTCATCTATGCTGTGTTCCTTAGCTGTGATTTTATACTTTTATTTTCTTATATGATTTATCTGATTTTAAACTGTGTTCAAAGCTACTGTAAGAATACTTTTTTGGGTTGATGAGAAGTTACAAAAATAAATGAACATATTATTACTTTATGGGAAGGTTAATTCAGTACCAATGGATTTTGTCATAAGTAAATAAAAAGAAATAAGCAAGCTATTACGCTTACTTAGGAGTGGCAGGGAATAAAAACTCCATTTATACGGAGGGGGTAGCAAAAAGTCTAATGAAATACAGAAGATGTTTTACACAAATGAAAGTATATGAAATGAACTACAAAATAGGGCTAGATAGTAGTTGTGGGGCTAGACATTAGCACTGGTCAATGTATCTGGAAGCGTTTCTCTTTTTCTTTTTTCATATATACAACACACACACACAGATTATCTGTCAAACAGTCAGACAAAAAGCTCATTCAAAAAGCATATTCAAAAGCTTATTCTAAAAGTCTAGGATGTATGATAGTGTAATATTTACAATCACTTCCATAGTCCCCTGATGAGATTATGCTAGGAAGTTACATAGTTTAACTAAATAAGGAATGTAAACAATTTAGAATGACACATCTAGTAAGATATACAGAATTACTGACAGAAAGGGTACCTTTCAGCAGACACTCAGCTAGCTTTGGCTTCAGAGAAGCTGAAAGAGGAAACTTGCTTTACTAACTTTACACATCTTGGTGGGGATAGAAGTATTGCCTCTTGACCCACCAGGGCTCCCAAGGAAATATACAATGGATAAAAAAACATTTAAACTATTAACTACATAAACAATATGTTTCTGGTCTGAATCCAAGGTGCTTCTGATGACATTTAAAGCCCTAAATGACTTGGGATCTTGATACCTTATGTCCTTTCCCCCACTGCCATCCCCTTTTCCTTCTGTGTCATATCTTTTTAAATTGTCAGTAGGGAGCTATCAAATTAATAGTGTAAAAGTAAACTTCAGCAGGTCCAAAATCCTGCAGCCAGGCTGTTGACAGGGGTTGGTTACAGGGATCATGCAACTCTGCTGTTGAAAACAGCTCCATTGGCTGCCAGTCCATTTCCAGACAGAATTCAAAGTGCTGGTTTTCATCTTTAAAGTCCTGCACAACTTGGGTCCACACTATCCTAAAGACTGTATCTTCTTATACAAGCCAGTGTGAGATGTAAGATCTGTAGTGGAGGGCTTTCTCTGTCCCACCACCTTTGCAAGTGTGGTTGGTAAGGACTTAGGAGAGAGCCTTCTCCATGACAGCTCCCAGGGTGTAGAATTCCCTTCCACGAGAGGTTTGGTTGACTCCCTCCCTGCTCTCTTTTTTGCCAGCAGCTGAAGATATTTTTATTCAGGTAGGACTTTGAATTTTAATTATCGAGCAGTAATGCGGGTATGAAGTGGTTGCTGTATTTTAAAATCTTCTATTGGAAATTATACTTTAAGTGTTTGTTTGATTAATTAATGTTTTTGCTTGATCTTTTAAAATTATTGTATGCCACCTTGCATCTGTGCTATAAATTCAATAAACAAATAAAACAAACAAACAAATAAACTTGTGTAAAGTGTCATGTACACTGATAGCACTATATAAACAGATGATGACGATGACAACAACAACACTAGAGGGAGTGCCTCTCCCTATATGGGCCTGCCCAAAGACTGAGGTTTGCTATGGCAGGCTCCTCTGTGTCCCACCATGAAGTCAATCCACATGAGAGGACCTTCTCAGTTGTGGCCTTCCAATAGTGGAATACCCTTCCCATGGAGGCCAGAATGGCACTGATTATGGTTTCATTTAGGCACCAAGTAAAATATGGCTATTTATTGAAATCTTTAATCTTTTTAGCCTGTTTTAAATTGTTAATGTGTTTGATATGTTTTTAGTCTAGTTAAATTATTTTTATTGTTTGAAATTATTTTAACCTTGTAGTATTGATTTTGCCCCTATGATACTCTATATCAAAAGATCCCAAGCTGAGATAGAAATATTTTAATAAATAAAATAATAAATTTAATAAACTTCCCCCAACCAGCGACTACAGTTCTTAGGGGAGAGGGCCCTGCTGTCTGTGTCAGAGCTTACTGAGTTCCACTTGAGGTTGACATGGAGGCGGGCGTTGTTGTTGTTGGTGCTCATCCTGTGGAATGTTCTATTCTTACAACATGTGAGTCTTTAAACACTGAAGTGTTTGAAGTGCTTACTAAAAACATCTTTTTCACTTGGTTTTTACTTGGTTTCACTTTTTCACTTGGTTTCACCCAAGCTATGAACTGGTTTGAACTCTAATATTGTATTACTATGTTTCATTGGGTCTTATTATTATTTATAATCTTGCTGTAAACTGATGTACAATCTGGGTGAAGAAAAAGTATAAAAATAATTTAAGCAAAACAAAACAATTAGAACTGTGTTCTGGCTTCAATTATTTCTATCAACAAATGTGGGGGATATCATCTCTCCATGGGCTGTTCTAGTGATCCACAACCAGACTGCTGTTGGTTTTCATTAAATAACGCCTAGCCTTCATAACTATAAAAGAATGTGAGAATAAAGATACTGGTCAACTCCTGTATCCACAGTTTTGGTATCCATGGTTTCGCTTATCTGTGTCTGAAAAAAATATGTTCTCTCTAGGTATTTCTAGGTCCTCCAATGTGATTCTGTGGTCAACTTCTGGTGTTTGTCTCCTTGAAAATAATAGGATTCCCTATTATCCATGGTTTCAGGTATGTGTGTGTGTGTGTGTGTGTGTGAAGGAATGTATCCCCTGCAGATACTGTAGGTCGACCTGTATCTATGAGGGTATCTATAATGTTCACAACTAGAACATAAGATGGTAAAAATCTTCACAAACCAGATAAAATCCAAACATTATGTTTTTAAAGTCCATTTCATGACCCTAGAGAATTCAATCACTTTGGGCACCTACATCAAGCAATTGGTCGTTCCAGCTGGCATGATGAGTCATATCTGCTATACAGAGTTTTCCTACCACCAGTAACCTAATGATTTCCAGATTAATAAAAGTCACTGGAACTGGCACATATAACCCTCAACTCCAAACTGTGTTTTTAGCAGACCTTGGGAAAGTTACCTTTTAGTAGTGTTGTCTGGTTGGGGCATCCCCCTGACTGTGGGATTCTGGAAGTTGCAGTTCAGAAAGTAATGTGTTCAAACTCTTACTTCTAGCACAACCTCTGTGCTGAACCCATTGTTTGTCATACATGCAATGAAACTTGGCTATAATAGAAAAATTAATCTTCCTTACCCTTTAGATGGATCAAGAGCTAAAGACCTTGGGTTGTCCAAATCCTTCCACACAAGAACTTGTCGATATAGACCATCCAAGCGTGCCACTTCAATTCTATTGGTTCCGGTATCTGCCCAATAAAGGTTTTTCCCCATCCAGTCTACAGCCATTCCTTCAGGGTAATCCAACCCAAACTCAATCACATGCTCAACTGCACTTCCATTCATGAAAGCTCGGCTTATCGTCTACAAAACAGTTTTGTTGAAATATTATAGGCTTTCAAGAATACAGTTTATTATAGAACTTCAAGAATATTAGAGGACTTCAAAGATACTGACAAAATGCACATGTTTTTCCCTGTTGGGTAGTAATGAGTAAACCACTAATTACTTAATTTATCAGTGGTTTACTCATTATTACTCAACAGGGAAAACATGTGTTTAAGGGGTGAAATCCAGAGTGCTACTAAATATACACACACTTACTATTTCAAATAGACACTGTCAGAAGAAACCATATTAATCGACAACATTTATATTTATCTGCATTTACTTGTACACTTTACTATTTATGTCTTTTGATTTCAGTGTATCAATGAAGCAAATTTATTTTGTTCACCACAGAGAATCCATTCTGTAACACTTACAAGACAACACATTTATCACCAAACTATTGCCCTGAAAGCAGTACATCAAAACTAGATGTGTATAGTATGTTAGGAGAACATGTTAGGATGCAATGAGTACCTTTAAACTAATATCTGTCCAATAAATTCTGTTGTCAGACACGTCAAAATCTAGCGCAGAGGCTTCCTTGACACCAGTAAGAGGAATAGCTACATCATTATTATTTGTTTCCAGAGAAATCCTATGAATGGCTGCTCTGCTGGTAAAAACAAGAAAGGCTTCCGGAATGATACACGTCTTCATATCACTAAGTAACTCCAGTCCAATAGGACAGGCACATCTACACTCCTGTGGTGTGAAGAAACACAGGTGGCTGCAACCTCCATTATTCTCAGCACATGGATTTGTTCCTGGAAAGCAAAAATATTATTTGAAGGGGACAGAAAACATGGCTGGAATGTAACTGCATTTGACATAGCTATAAACATGGATGTAGGGGGATTATGTCTGAAAGATCCTATCCCAGTGTGTGAGTCTGTCTTCTAGAGTCAGTTTGATTGAAAAAAACTGATTTCACCCTCGTTTATTTCATTCATACATAAGAGCTGAATGCCCCACAGTTCAAAAGATCATGAATTCTCGAAGTGGCCTTAAGGAAGTCACTGCTTTCAGGTTCAGCTCTTTATGTGCACTATTGGGACTACGTTAATCTACCTTACAAGGTGGTTACATGCATTGCTAAGATAATACAGTTGTCCCTTCATATCCACGGATTTAAGTATTCACAGCTTGAAAATATTCCTAAAAAAAATAATAATCCAAAAAGCAAACCTTGATTTTGCCATCTTATACAAGGGACACCATTTTGCTATGCTACTGCATATAATGGGACTTGAGTATTCACGGATTTTGGTATCCACGGGGGATACCAAACCAAACCCCAGCGAATATGAAGGGACAACTATATATGTAAAGCACTTTTAAACTTTAAAAAAGGCCCTACCCAGTTTAAATGCTTATTATTGTTATCTTTTGAAGTCCTTAGAAGTCTTACCTAAAACTCAAGCAATGGCACAAAGAAGGACCAGAGATATGCTCTGCTTCATATGTGATTATTTCCACCTTCCACAAAGAAAGTACATGACTGTAGAAGGAATATGTGCTTTAGCTTCTAGGAAGAATTATTTTAAATCAAAGTCTTCACTGGTGAGGAAAAATAAATCCTTATACTACTTCTTATACTACAGCAGCCAGATTTGTGTTCCCCTTTTCCTTCTGTTTTGTGTCTTTTTAGCTTGTAAGCCTGAGGGCAGGGAATCTGGGAGTCTTTTGGGCTGAAAAATAGGATATGAATGCTCTAAATAAATAAATAATAAAATGCTTCCCTAAAATCCAAGTATATCTTCAGTACCAAAATTATTGTGGCAAGTTGGAGATTCCAAAACTGATCCACCTGTTGAAGGGCAATAGATTCCAGGCCAAAAAGAGGATGATAAAAACTTTTAGAGACAGGTAGGCCATGCTTTGACAATGAATCTGCTTGGGCCTTCCACACTTGACAAATATAGTACAGTAAATTGTGTCTAGCAATTCAAAGAGGGATAGAAGGCCAGGACCCCAAAGAAATTTTAACGATGGGCAGAGAAGAATGGTAAGGTGGTAGACGTCACACTCCAGGGAACAAC
Organism: Gambelia wislizenii; assembly: GCA_030847615.1. NCBI lineage: Eukaryota > Metazoa > Chordata > Lepidosauria > Squamata > Crotaphytidae > Gambelia > Gambelia wislizenii. Next base: position 347,768,259 of record JAUMIR010000001.1, read on the forward strand.
TTACAAACTTCTGAAGGTGAAGAAAGCAAGGGGTGGAATATCTTCATGGAAGCTAACATAAGTTAATGGAATTAACTGAAAATATCAGTTTACAGAGGGCAAGAATTTGACTGTACAATCATGAACAATGTCTCTGTCACCATTTCCAAACTGTAATGGTGATACTAAAAAGAACGAAACTAAAAATGCATGATTTTATTCAATATCTACATTTACCAGTGAATAAAAAAAAAAGAGAAAAATTCTGTAATATATTCCTAATTTTTAGTTGTGTAGTATGAATTTAAATTGCCCCATGGTGTTAAGATAGTGGTTGGTGTCTATGTTCAGTATTTAAGAATACTGTAATAATATTCCATCCTTTGTACTCCTTTGGTTTGTAAATCAGCTCTCAAGCTTCTGCTCTTCCCCATCTGTTTGCTGCCTAGAGCAGAAGATTCTGTTGCTCAATGACACATTGATTGGGCCACCATGGATAAAAGCAGAAATAGTGACAGTGACCTATAAAGAAAATGTTGGTGTAGCATGCAGATTAAAAACAGGGCTAGCTTTTGTAGACGAGATGGTAAAGTGAAGAGAGAGGAAGTCATGCGAACTGCTTAAAACCTCACTTAGAGGGAGGGATGGTGCTTTTACAGGTGCAAGAACTGGGAGAAACATGCTCAGTTAAGTCAAGTCAGAAGGCATGCTTTCATCTATGTGCAGCACGGCTCTTTCTATTAGCGGACATGAAGGGTATGAATGATTGCTCTTTTCAGACATCATAATTAAACTGAAAGCCTCTCTAGACATAAAATAGGTCAAAAGAACACAATGGGATTTGCAGCTAATAATGTGTTTCTTTTACATTAAGAGATTATAAAGATATTACAAGTGGGTGTGTATTGTGGCCTTTTCAATGCGTCTCTAAAAATCACACTTGTTTCTCATTTGTAAGAACACACCACAAATTACAGATTTTGCTCTTCAAATAACCTCTACAGCACAGAAAAGAGAAAATAGGTATGTGTCAGCACTATTTTGAATCCCTCCAAGAAAACCAGGGAGTAATATCCTATTAAAACTACCACTTTTTGCAATCATTTGGAAACACTGGACCAGATGGCTCTTTTGTCCCTGGTTATTTATGAATAGTCTGCCATGAGAGTATTAATAGTTAGAATGGAAAAGTGCAGTTGAGTAGTGTAGACAGAGCTTGAAAAAAATTACTTTTAGGGACTGCAACTCCCAGAATCCCCTAGCCAGCATGGTAACTGGGGTGGGATGGAGGGTCTTTGGGTGTATATTTTAATGCTGTAAGCCGCCCCGATTGCGTTTTGTAGAGGGGCGGGATATAAATCGATTTTATTACTATTTATTATTATTATTAACTGGTGGCACGCTGGCTGGGGAATTCTAGAAGCTGTAACCCCAAATAGTAAAATTTCCATTTTTCACTTTCAAATTTTAAGGAAGCCCCTCCTGATCAAAATCTGGCACAAAATTGCTCGTATGTGATTATTTCTCCCACCTAAAACATCTCAAAAAGAGACATGTTCCAAGGTCATGGGGCATCCTTACTTATGATGCCAAGGGAAAAAAAAACCAACCCTAGTAGCTGAAGTAGGATGCAGGTACAAGCCCATGACCTAGGAATGCATGTTTGGGTGAATGCACAGACTTTCCACTTGCTTCCCATTAGCCAAGTAAAAGTCTCCTTTAGTGAGTTCAGAGCAAAAGGGAAACATGAACTAGCCTCACATACATCCTGGACACTCTTTATCCTCAAATCCATTGCAGGGAATAGATCAGGGGATGGTCAAGAAGAACCGGTGCCATGAAGAGAGCTCTGATTATTCAAATATGACTTCCACAAGGTCCCTTTGGTTGACAGTAAAGGACCATTCAGGAGGGATTTTCCTTATTCCCATCTGGTCAATCTAAGTGCCACTTCCTACTTCGCAGCTCATTAACATTCCAGACCCTGGCCACTGCCATTATGGAGGGGCTATTGCTTTCATTGCAAAAATATCATTCTGGAGCATAGCATGGTAACTGTACATTGCTTTCACTTACCAACAGCTTTGGTGACACTTGCTGCTTTAAGGCCCATCAAATCTGGCAACTGATCAATGATAATGTCCCTACTTGCCCTTATCTTGTGAACTCTTTCAATGCTTCGCCTCTGCCAGTCTGTCCAGTAGATGTAATCTCCCAGCAATGTAAATCCAAATATATGAGGAAGTTTATCTTCTATGAGAGTTTTTCTCATGGTTCCATCCAGGTTTATTACCTGAAAAAGCAACAAGAAAATATAAAATAGTTTATTTACAATAAATAGCTGGATGATTCCACATTAAAAATTGCTTGTAGAATCAGACCAGGAGCCCTCTACTCTAGCTTCTGGCTTCCAATTATAGACAGCCAAATTTCTTTTTAAATCGTACAAACAGGACATGAAGAGATTTCTTCTCAACACGTGCTATTGAGAGATACTGCCTTTGTTCACTAATGTTCTATTTAGCTAAGAACAGCTGGTACACATGCAATTTTTAAACTGTTTTTAAGTATTGCATAAATTCCTGTCCCATTTATCTTTTGGGAGGGGGGAAAGAATTCTAAAATTATCCCCCTCAAAAGGAATCAAATACAATGAAATTGATAATACACTTTAAAAATATATATATAAACGGCAGCTAAATATAAGACAGCAAAAGACAGATTTTGCCACAGCCTAACAGTTGATAGTACTATTCATTTGTGACATATCTTCCAACAAGTACTTTGCCTTCTCCTCCTAGGCTTTCTGTGCTCAAAGTTGCTAGAAACTCTGCACAGCTGGAATGTTCGTAACAAGTCCATAAACATCTCAGCAGCTGAGCCAGAGTATAGACAGGTTTTGTTTCAATAAAGTGAAGGCCAGCATCTTGGAGAATGTTTCTTTTTTAAAAATACAGCCTATGCTTTATTTCAAGCCTCCTCTTGTTAATCTGATTGATGGTAAATTTGCAACTATTTTTCTCCTTCAAATTTACTTTTCTGTGCTTGAATCTGACAATTCTTTTGAAGTTATGGTCTATGTCCATAGTTAAGATCCTTAAAAATTATCCAATGGCAGTTTTGTCTTTGAAAATAATTTATACATCTACTATCAATAAGGAGTTATCTGTAAGATAATTCCTAACTACACCATCAGCTGCTGTCAGCGCTACATAATATGCATGTGTTAGATTACTTGGTAAAACTGCATGTTAAAACAGGATCAAGGATCAAGTAGCCAGTAGTAGAGCTTTCAGCAAGTAAGATATATTGACTCTGTTAATGGCACTTCGAAACCATGTGTCACAGCAGTGATATATGAGAAGTGTTTGAGCTTATCAGCTCTTCCCAAGTATCAATATTGTATTTCACTCTCACATGGGACACTTATTTAAGGTGCACCAAATTAAGACAATATGAAAAAAAAAATATTGCTGAAATCATCTGGACACAACGTACTAACCCAAAGCAGGGATAAAGAACATGGCTCTGCCCATGTGGTTGGACTGCAACTCCCATCATCCTTTACCACTGACTATGTTGACTAGGGCTGATGCAAGCTGCTGTCCAACAACATCTGGAGGATGACATATCCCAACCCCCCCACCCCTGGCCTAAGAAAATCAACTGACACATGTTAAGCACTGCCCCTTAAAGTAGGAGAACATCTTTACTTAGGTTGATGGACTTAAGACAAAGATCTATCAAGTAATATTGTCAGCCCACTTGCCCTGGACAAGTAACAACTCCCTCTGTGTGAACAGTTTGACAGTTCCATCACTGAAATTACCCTGTGGTACATTATGTGCCTGTAGATACATAAACATTGTGGTCTGGTAAATGTCTTACACTTATCATCCAAGCAAAGTATTCCATCTCTTTTCCTATGGGGCAAATACACTGTTTTAAAAGCTATCTGATTCCCCCACCCCCAAAAGATGTTGTGTATGTAGCTGAAAAAGCAGAAAGAGGAACATACTGAAGGAGTACTGCAGGGGAACAAGTCTTCCCCATGGCAGTTTTGTTATGCTGTTGCATGAGCTTCTATTTGGTCCTCTATACTACTCCAGTTTTAATCAAATCTACAGCAGGGCAAGTAGCTTGTAGCCTTCTAGTTATTGCTAGACTGGCTCTATCCAGCAATGGTGAATGATGATGAGAGTTGCCATCTAATAACATCTGGAGGGCTGCAAGTTGCCCAACCCGTCCAATTGCTAAGTGAGGTAATTTGGAACACATGGGTATCATCAGCCTGCTGGTGCCATCCATCTACACCCACCATTAGTGTTGTTGGCTGACCTGAACATCTAGAAGCTCAGTACAGATAATACCGAAACAATGTGGTTGGGTGGTTCATCTGGACTCAGAGGTATTCAGGTTATTGACAGTGCTGCAATCCTTCTGAAAAAATAATCCCAGTCTGGAAGTGCTAATAGTTAACCAAGTGGCCTTGTGCCACAAAGTTTTTTTAATGAAGTCTGGCTTGTGTGTCACATAATACCACTCCAGCACAGAGATTATCTATGTACTGGTAAAATCTTGTTTGGACTACTTCATTTTACACTAATCATTTACAAATATATTAACCCTCTCTAAAACAACTTATTGATAAAATCTATATTCCACTGTTCTAGCAAGCAAACAAACAAACAAACAAAAACCTATTCCAGTTGTTCTATGTGCTCAAGACAACCATCAACAATAATATAGAAATATATGGTAAACACTTTTTTTAAGGCAACATAAGGCTAGTGCTGCTATCTAGCCCAGTATTCTGTTTTACAAGTGGGCCAACTAGATGTCTCCTGGGAACCAAAACATCTGGAGGGTACCAATTTGCTTACTCTTGACCTAGTGTCGCTTTTATTTTCAGCATCAGTTGAAACCCCCCCTCCCCTATTTGGTGATGATGTAGTCTGTTTTAAGTTTCTACTTTAAGTATCTGTTTAGCCTTGCCCTCAGACTCCTTTCCCCCCGTGCACTTGCTTCCAAATGTACTGTACAGTCAGACCTCTGTAACCATGGATTCTTCATCCACAGATTCCACCATCCATGGCTTGAAAATATTTTTTAAAAATCCAAAAAGCAAACCTTGATTTTGCCATTTTATAAAAGGGACACCATTTTACTGCTACACTTTTGTATATAATGGGACTTGACCATCCACTGGTTTTGGTATCCACACGGGGTCCTGGAACCAAACCACAGCAAATACTGAGAGCTCACCATATTTAGTCCAAACCTGTATTGGTTAAAGAAGTCTGTCAATAATAGGGCTGGAGTGTTAATTCCAATTATTCCTTGGGAATAATTTAGATTAACCCTAACGCGCAATAAAGTAGTCTTACATTTTTCACCCTCTAATGAAGCACCGGAGAACCAGAAAAAGCTAACTGAATAAACTTGTGGTGAGGCGATTAGCTGACTGTTTTTGTTGCTCTATAATTCTGTAAACCTACAGACTGTTTGAACACCACAGGAAGCACATACTTATGAAGTGCAATAGCAAGGTACCCACAACTAGGATAGGAATTTGAATAGCTGTACAATACTATTCGAATTTCAATGCTTCCTCCTTGCAACACCAGCAGAGCACAATCTAAGAAGTATCAGCACAAGCACAGTTCTTATTTACACACAGAACTATTCATACTTTACAGGGCTTCTATAAAATTTGATATATATCTGCAGTCCAGCCAACTTCTCCTGCCAATGCCATGGTCCTTCAGCCAAAATTAAATTGTCTCTGAATGTTCATTTGAAGTTCACACACAAAGTATGGCCCCTGCTGTTCAATCAGGCCTTTTATGTATAAATTTTCAGGAGAAAGAAAAAAGCAGAGCACCATTTTCACTGCCAGTATTTACACTCCCCTCTTGTACCCTGTAAATTCCTATACAATCTGGTCTTCAGCACATATGGAATGTATTGTGAACAGACACTTCACCAGCTGTGATGGCAACTGCGAACCACAACATTGTTACAGAACAAGGAACTTCAAACCCTCTTTTGACATAATTATGCTAATAAACCACAAGCACAACTATAACAAACATCTACTATGCATATTTCCTTTTGCGTGAGATAATTGGTTGAAAAGAAATCTTAAGAAAAACTTCACTAAAATTTTGGCAAGTGAGGCACTGCTGCAACTTAAAACAAACCCTGAAATTAAGCAACAATTTTTCTAGGGCTAGCTTCTCAAATATTCCAAATGGATTTCAACACTAAGGACTTCTCCAAATCAAGCCTAATTTATGGTTTCACTTTTTATAGTACAGTATGTTCAGTAATGTGTACTGTCTATTCTCCTTTACAGGTCTGAAACATGGGTCGCCTATCGCCAACTTACGACTCCTTGAGCGTTTTCATCAGCGCTGTATACGTACAATCCTAAATATACACAGGACTGACTATGTGACAAACGTTGCTGTCCTTGAGCAAGCATTGAGGACATGATATTGAGAACACAGCTGTGCTAGGCAGGGCACGTTTCTAGGATAGAGGACCATCGCCTCCCAAAAACAGTACTCTACGGTGAAGTTGCCACAGGTCAGCGTAAGAGGGGCGCTCCAAAAAAGCGATACAAGGATTCCCTGAAACATCTCAGGCTTGGCCAAATTGATAATCAACAATGGTCTGCCCTGGCTTCACATCAGGAGGCATGGAGACTATCCACAATGCTGCAGCTTTATTTGAAAACTCACGCCAAACAAGTCTTGAAGAGAAACGACAATGCAGAAAGAATCACAACCCGGAAACATCACCCAAGGAGACCCTCTGCTGTGCTTTCTGCAACTGGACTTGTTTATCTCGGATTGGCCTTTTCAGTCATCAGCACACTTGCAGAAAGCGTGGGATGAGTCCTTCCTGAATCTTCGTTTGAGAAGAAAAGCCAGAGAGAGAGAGAGAGAGAGAGAGAGAGAGAGAGAGAGAGAGAGAGGGGGAGGTTCAGTAATGTGGTGCTTGACATTTCTTTGTGTTGCTCAAGGGTTAGGTCTGTAAATATGATGCAGCCTTAGGACTGGCTACACAGCATTTGTACATTACACTTTTTTGACTAGAAGATAGCTTTTTAAAAAAAATGTTTAGAGCCCATCACAGATCACAGACTAAGAAAATTGTTTCCTCTAAATATTTGATAAATATCCCAGCAAATATCAACATGTGAGAGCTGTTCAACAGCAAAGATCTTTCTTGGGAGCATGTAATGAAAATCGCAGGCATGCAAAGCTATTCCCTTTCACTGTTCCACTTTCACTGTTTTAAAAAGCATATCCAAGGTGTAAAAGTACAATATTCCACCCAAATAAATGAAAAAAAAGGTGGGAACGCTGTTTTGTTGTCTTGGCACATGATCGCTCCAGTGAAAATCCAACATGGTGGTTCCGGGCCTTGTTAGCAAGCTCTGCCCCCTGCACACATCCAACCAATCAACTTTCAACTTCCACTCTTATCAGGAATGCACATCAAAGCAAATTGTTTGTCCCAATCAGCGGGAATGAGCAGAACTTTTAAAAAAATAAGGGAAAAACTGCAAAGGCTTTTCCTGTGGAGTTTTTGACTGTTTTGGCCTCCCTCCTTCCGAATACAGCGGATTGATGTGGGATGCCATTTAGACAAATTGTATTCTCCTTGAATTCTATGTGGAGTATTTTCACTGTTTAGACAACCCCAACAGAAAACTTCATGCTGGAGAATATTCTTTAAAATATTCTTCAAAAGTTTACTCCTGAGCATTTTACAACACTAACTTTACCTGAATTCACGTTAGATCAACAGTGAGTTTTGGGCTTTGGGGGAAATTATACAAGAAGCTCTTGTTTCTTTCCATTTCTAAAAAGCTTGATGTGTCATGCTTAAGAACATTGTGAGAACAATTCTTCTAATGTGCACACATTTTAAAAATGGGCACAATAACTCCTATTGTTGAACAGCTAGTTTTAAAATGCATGCTTCACCTGGTACATGTACAATCTCTTTTATGTGTTCAAAGACTCTCAAATATTTACTCAGTTAAAAACCATGACACAAAGCATTTTTTGTTTTATTTTAGCTGAATTGGATCGCAGACTTATTAAGTCTTCCGTTGCTGCAATGATTCATTGTATATGTTTCTAAGTACAGTATTCTGCTTCTGGAATAATCCTTCCAGGTGTCCAGCTTTTTATTGATTTCTTTTACATATTCTTCAGGGAATGAACCCAGAGTGTAGCTTTGTACTTACTGAGTATGAAAGTCTGCCAAACACATGTGGCTTTCACTCTCAAAGTTCACCTGCAGACAAGTCTCTGGCAAAGCAACAGGCAGCATAGATGAGTAGTGGTGGTTTCACAGTTAAGACAACCTACCAGATGTACAGCCAACACACTTTTCTGTTATTTGCCTTCCTTTTCTGCACTGTCACTGAGGACTATAGTTTACTGAGAGCAAAAACCTCTCCCTTGTGCATGTCTACACGACTGAAAAAAATCCGTTTGGGGGTAAAAAATACGAAAAGGCAGCTGTACCAATGCGTATGATCTGCCTACATGATTTTTTACCCTCCCCTAAACTCCATATGACCCCCCTTCCCCAGCTGGCTGGAGCAAGCGAGCCAAGCAGTGGTTTTAAATCTCCCGCTGCCTTTTTTTTTTTTTAATTTAAAAAGGTGCCTGTTTTGCGGACAGTTTTCCCTATTTACAATGTAAAATAAAAATAAATATGTGCAAAAATCTCCATTTCATGCCCTTACCGGACTCTCGCTTAGCTGGGAATCCAACATGGTGGCTGCTCCCAATTCCCCTCCTTTCTAGCCCCGCCCCCTCTGCTCAGCCAGCCAATCAGATTACACAGCCTGTTCATATGTTTGCGAATGGGGGATATAGAAGATCAGCAATTCTCACAATTCAAGATCCGCTAATCCTCCTGAATATCGAATCCACGTTGTTTACAGGGGATTCGCTATCCCCCTTCCAAAAGACACGTATGCATCCAAACGGCTGTGTGTACACATGATTGCTCTTTCAAACGCTGTATGTATTTTTTTAATCATGTAGACACCCCCCTAAGCATAAAAATGACACTTCAATACCAAGTAGCTTTTTTACTTCATTACCACAGCAAAACCATAGGAAGCTAAAACAAATGCTACTGTATACACACAGTACAAAATTCCCACCAACAAAGCCAGAGCAAGACTCACTGATTATGTTTGACTGAAATTTAATGACATAATGAATTGTTAGAGGCAGGATAAATTACACATCCCATTCTTTCCCCCCTCCCACTTCCCCTCAGGCAACACACACTTCCATTAATACTTAACAAGATTCAGCAAACTATGCTTCATTGGCTAATTAAAGATCAAGACATGTTGCTCTCCCCACTTTTAATTAATATGTATCAGGGACTTTCATTGCCTATAGCTACACAAGTACAACTATGTTTGCCAAATACTTGGGAAAGATGTTATGTAATGGCCTCATTTAAACTCAAGAGCTATAGCTCACAAATATGGAAATACCAATTTGTGTTTAAACCTATGTAATAAATATCATAAAATCACATCAATGTAGTTTTACATATCCAATGAAAAGGGAATTTAATTTTTTTTTAAATGGCTTGGATCCAACAATGCCCCCTATACAAGGCAATATGTATCTTGTGTTTGCATAAGATGGTAGGGTCACCCTTTTCTACCAACTCCCCCCTTCCCAGGCCCATTCAGACACTGCTATGGAAATCTTCTTGGTTCTCAAGAGCACCTTCTATGTGGTGGAGGAAGCTATAGCTGAAAACCCTTGTTTTCACTCTTTTGCACTTGCAAGCAAAAGTCCACAATCTAACCTGTCAGCTCCAAAGAAGAGAAAATTAACAGTATGTGTAACTTAAGCAGTAAACCCTGAGTCACCACCATTAGCCCTCATACAAAATCTAGCTATCCAAATGAAGCTGTCACCTAAAGTTTCCCTTTATCCATTCCATAGTTAGTCACAGAGATTACAGCACAGGAGTAACTATCAGTCTTGTTTATTTGTAACTAATGCAGTTAACTATGCATAGCTATGTACAATCCTATATGGATAATTACAGTATTTTCAAAGAACAAAATTATTGTAAAGCACACGCTTTCTAAACTCTTACAATGTTTCTAAAGCCAAGGTTGGGCAAAGCATGATTATTCTTAAAAGCATACTGATCAGGTAATGGAATCTTGAGAATTTCGGTTCTCAGCAATCGAAGGGGTTCACAAATACCCCTGAATCTTGAAGGCTACTCTGGCAGCATTTTGGTTACAGAATAAATGCTCTCAAATAAAGGGAACATAGATGTGCCATCAAACATTTTCTATACCCCCTTTTCCTACACTCCCCTCATCCTGGGTTATACACATTTTGCCCACAATTCCACTTCTCATTCTTTACTAACTTTTGTTTGAGGCCTGTCTTCCCAGTTTTAGCTTAGATGAGGAGCAGGACTGGCCCAACCATTAGGCAGAATGAAACCACCACCACAGGCAGCAGATTTAGGGTGTCATGAAAGATTGTTGGTAATTTGTTGGTAATTTGTTGTGTTATTTTTACTACTAGAGATTGAGAGAAGTGGGATTTTCAGCCTTCTGTGTCAAGATAACTTGTTTGGACCAGGGTGTGACAACTCACAACATAAGGTCAAAGTGGTCAAGGGCAAACTTCAAAGCGTCAGCCCCACTTTACCTCAGGGTTCAGCCTGGCCGCCTCTTTACTCTCTGTTCCTCCCACCTCAACACTTATGGTTCCTTTACTCCCACTTTTGAACCAGGGTTATTACTTTTACTTAAATGTGTGGAGTGTGTTTTCGGTAGCTTGCCTTTACTTTATAAGATAATAGATATGAATGGACAGAGTCTGTATTTGAATTAACCACTAGGATAACTTTATTAAAGGAAATGAAAAACAGTAGTGCGGAATCTTGTTTTGAACAGTTCTTAAATCTTTATAATGTTATTCCTTATTCTTCTCAGACTCATTCACTCTTTGTCCACTCACTCCTCTAATTCAACTACTGTATTAACCTCTGTACACAATTTTACCACATACAAGCCTCTCTCATATAGCACACACAAATGGAGCCCTTTTGCTCCGGATAATGGTCACCAATTGACCTCAGTTCTTAACTGAACTTCACTCAAGCTGTCATGCAAACTTCAAACACAGAAAAGCCCCTCCCATTTCAGCTTCCTGCCATAGGATTGGCTCCTAGAGCACACTTCTCCCATTTGTTCATCCAGCCATCCATCACACAGGGTGGCTTCAATTTTGTGGGTGTGTGAATGGCATTTGTTACTCTACCTCTGGCAGCAAAATGTCTGGGCCAGAGGATACAATGGACTAGACAATGGGGTCTTACAAGACACACCTGGCTCATGGAAGATCAGCTAAACAATATTAAACTTGGAGCCTTAAACAGCACAAGCCCAGTTCTCTAAGCTTGTGAATCAGAATGGCGTTGCCACAATGTATTTTTAATTTGATTATTTGAAGTATAATTACTTTACCATGATATATGGCAGCTTCCTATGATTAAATCAAGTTGCCATGTTTTAATTACAGAAAGATGCATTATACCAAAGAGTCCATCAGGCAGTAAAGTAGCTGAATCTTTTGAGAATTCTGACACCAAGCAATAGCTGATTCCATTGATCTGAAATAACACTCTCTCTGTGTGTACATGTGCATGCACAGGAGAGTGGGTGGGAAAAGGCCACATCTCTACAGATACATTCTGTATAGTCCAAATAGTCCACATATGTACAAATAAATCATAGAGTAAATGGACAGTGTTGATGGTTTATCAGTACCGGTTTTTCAAATGAAATGCACATTTGGATATGCAACCTAGTGTGAACTCAGCTTGACACATCATCCACACTAGAATGTGCATTTGTGGAGATCCATGCCTACAAAATCCATGGGATATTTGCATGTCTACCAGTTGAGAACAAAAAAAAACCCCTAATCTAGTTCAACCTTCTATCTTTTGAAAGTAGATGGCTAAATGGCAAGGATACATTCAAAAAGAGAGAACAAACAGGTTGGCTATATGTTGATTGAGGTATCTCTGAACATTAGAACTGCACTTCTCCTTCTGATAGTTATTAGTCAGTAGAAGACATCCATATACTTACCGAACCAGAGACGCTTCGAGCCTTTTATGTCAAGGTCAACAGCATGAACAGCCTTGAAGACCAAAGGAGTGTTAGTATATAGACCAGCCTTCCACAACTTGGGGCTTGCTAGGTGTGTTGGATTATAACTCCCATCAACTCCAGCCAGTATGGCTGTTGGCTGGAGGGCAATGGAAGCTGTAACCCAACAAAAATCTTGCATTGAGCAGATACATTAAAGGTTACTAAAAGTGCATAGCACTAGGGGGCCAAAGAACAGATATCCGGATGGATTTTGCAGACACAATCTTCCGCATCATTGATGCTATAGCTTTTGCTAACATTTTATTGAAATACCTTCATTTTCTACAAATGGAATATTCTTCAGCTCTTATCGCCTTTTTCATTAATGACTCCCATAACCGCTGTTGACTTCAAGTTGCCTGCCAACGTACAGTGATCCAATGAATTTCATAGGGTTTTCTTAAGCAAGGAATAGTCAGAGGCAGCTGGCCATTGCCTTCTTCTTAAAAATAACCTACAGTACCTAGTATTTCCTGGAGGTCTCCATTCCAAGCATTAAACAAGCCAGTCCCTACTTCATTTCCAAGATCAGACAGGGTCTGGTGCCTTCGGGATAGTCAGGTGGCATTCACCATTCTAACCCATAGTTAATTTATTAAAAACTAATGGCAAACAATAACATATATAATAGAAATTAGCTTCCATTATAAAGATAAGTTGTGGGACCTGTGTTAATTATCCTCTCCCTAATTTTCATCTTAAGTTTCTAGCTCAATTATATATCACCGAGCTGAGATTTTCACAACGCTTTCAAACTCCAATCAGATTTCAAATCCTATAGATTTCAAATTGCAGAGTTTATTGAACTGTTGTCAAAATTCATTTTTTAGTTGTTTAATAATGAAAATATTGCAAAATAACACAATTTGCAACTTGGATGGCATTCAGAAAACTTCCTTTCCCAATGTCACAGCACAGAAAACAACATCTCTGTGTTGCCAAGCAAGGTCAACATATAGTGCCTTGCAGTGCATAGTCTCCTTTCTGTCCACCATTTTGTATTGCACAGTACAAGTATGTATTGTTAAGAGAAGTTTTTCTTGGGCCAGAGTAGATGACATCATCATGGAGCCCTTTTTGTACTTCAAAGCAGCTTCAACAGTATAGGGCTATACACACTTTCAGAAGAGATAAAATGAACATACCACCTCGTCTTTTAGCATTTCACCAACATATATATGGGTATGAAGATGGTAATTTGCAATTTAGTGCAAGCAATGGTAATTTGCAATTCAGTGCAAGCAGATCATTCATACTGACTTCACAATAGTATTAAAATTTTAATGACTGACACAAACCATAGTCCTGGACAGCAATATATTCAAAGGCTACCAAAGTGGTGAGATTTAGATCCAAAGACAGTAATTAGTGCTGAAGTGAAATAATGGCATCTTTAGGTTAACAAGGGGTAATAAAATTTGCATACCATTTCTTGTGCAGTCAGCCTTTCCCTGTAAATATCCATCCCTGGCTTTAATCTAGCGATAATTACTAGAGAGTAAATGGTAATCGGAACCATTATAATAGTAGAAGCAATCAATAACAATCTCAGTTGTAATTTTGCAAGTGGTTTGTCCACTGAAATTTCAGTGATATTTAAAGCAGGCTGTATGTAGCACTGCAGACAAACTGACCGATAACATTTTAAAAGTTACAGCTTGATATAACGGGGGGGGGGGGGGGGAGAACCAGCAGTAACAATTCCAGAACTATTCAAAATTTATGCAAAATGATGCTGATAATTTTCTACCATATGCCATATATCGTATGCATCAGGCCCTAAAAACATTAAATACATTTCTGTAAGTTCTGTAAGTTCTGTAAGTTTACATTTATGTAACAGAGTTGGAAAATAAATATACTAATCACAGTAGTAGTTTACATTATAAAATTCAGGCATTTTAGCCCTTGAAATTCTTCTAATTATACCTATGACCTCAAACAATAATTTATGCCATATTCTCAATAAAGAAATTCTTAATAAAGAAAATTATCATACTTAGAAGATTCACAAAAACAGATTTTGCAAATATAATTGCAACCATGAGGAAAATTAAAATATATAGATTTATATAAATAAAATATCTTTTAGATATAGAGGTATATAGATTAATATTTATTTATAAGATACATACATTTATATAGATTTAACTGCTATAAACAGAATGAAACTGTGAGCAACTGGAGAGAAATTTTACATCTATCAATAATAGACAGGCAGCACTTACAAACAGGGCTCAATGTTAGCCAAAGTAACCAGAGACAAAGTAAGATGAAAACTGACAAAGGATCAATGTCTTCAATGGTTCACAAAAGGCTCCCAAGGGAAGTTAGAAAGCAAAAAGGTGACAGGACTACCTATACTATAGGAACTGCCAGTTCAAAGGGCAGTAGGGGGCACCTTATGTGAAGGAAGTTTTACAATAAAAGGTGACAAGAAAAACATATGGGGCATCACACTAAAATCAGCATGTAAACATACCATAAAAAGTGTGAAACAGCCAAGATTACAATGAAAGAATAATTCAAAAATGAACATAACACTTCATATTTTCTGCTTATGCCAGTTTTCCAGAACAGGGAAAACTATGAAAAGTTAAAAATAACTCAATCCACCCAGGGACTACTCATAGCTTAACATGGGAGTCATCATTCTTAATTTTTTTCCATTACCTTCTTCAGCAAGCAGAAGTATTACTGTTTTTCTGTTCTAAATCAGCTCCTTGTACAAAATTGTGATAGACCTTGAGAATTGTTTATTTATTATTTTTAAAAATAAACTTTGAGTGTAAGAAGAATAAACTGGTTTTCAGTGGTATTTGCTTGCAAGCTTTCATAATAACAGTAACATAACCAAGGAGTGATAAAAGACTAGAAGACAAATACACATAAACTATCCCTTGGAAATACTGTACATAGCAACAACCCCAAAGGGTAGGAACAAGCTAAATCAACAAATCTAACCATAAGGTAGTTCAGATTTCAATGTTAATACTGCAGAAAATGTCAAGGATAGGTATGAATTCAACCCTCGCAATTCACAAACAATTGTGCTGTGAGACAGTTTTAAAAATTGCCTGCTCAGGCAGATAATTTATTAACCACTTTCACTCATGTAGTCCTATCAAAGCCAACTGAAGTGTACCAGTCAGTGAGCAATCCCTCATTCCACCCCCTCATCATCTCCTGGTTTCTTTCTAAAAACCTAAAAGGGGAGGAGAAAGGAGTCTGACATGGCATTTGCATAAGTGCACAACACAGGGAATTTCTCAGCATTCATAACGGCCAAATCAACCAAACAAATTGCCTGAAGACTTGCAACAGTAAGCTATTGGAATTCTTATGTCGGCAACTTCAGAAGTCCATAGGGAGAATAAAATCTTTTATAAAATAAAATAAGAAAACCCTCCCAATCACAATTCTTGTTCTGTCTCTCAAAACCTGAAAAAACCTATGCACCACTAATTTAGCCTTCTTACTAAAGAATGAATGCAAGATAAAAAGAAGCCGACTGCTGGAAGGGAGCCAATAGCGAGCTTTCAGGAACAAAGTGCAAAAACAACCGTGTTTGTTCTGCATTCAGAATTTTACATGGAACTCCAAAGATGAGATGGCATATCTGGCTACAGGTCCAAGTATACACATTTATTACACACAATGCTGCTGTTAAAAATAAATTGGAGATTAATGCTTTCTAACCAAAAGTGCAAAAAGAATTCCTGAGCAATTCAATTCCCACAAGGAAGGAACAAAGTTTTCTTTCAAAAGTCACCCTATACTGGGAAGGGTGCTTCATTGCAGGGAGCCCCAGTGGAGAAATAAGACAGCTCCTGGCTTTCTATTTATAGTCATTCAGGCAGTGAATAGTTTCATTCCAAATGTCACAAGGCATACACGCAACCTTTCATTCCAAGGGCCTGATTTGTGCTTCATTTCATAAAGTCCAGAGCTAAGAAGACAAAAAGAATTTTAACAAGTGTGGAACAGAAACTTGGGGAGTGGGGCAGTGGTTTAGCTTCTTTATCAAACTAGATTTTCAGACATTGGCATGAGGGGTGGGATGGGGGACTCTAAAAAAAACAACAAAAACCCAAGCCCACCTTTCCTTTAGAGTGTTGCTTTTTAAAAGAAATGCAAGCCTAAAACTGCATAAGTTTTTGTGTGTGTTTTCTTGCTCATTAACAGTGAATTCTAGTGTCCTGCTATTTAAGCAAATCTGGAGGTGGGGTGGGGGTAGAAGACAAGGAAATGGAATGGAGGGGTGCAAGCATTTCAATTAGTTGGCTTTGAAGGGCCCTTCTGAATGAGAAAGACAGAACACACTTGTCAAATGCAAGTTCAAGTGAAAGCCACTTCTGCCAATGAAGTGTGCAGATGGCTGTGGGGGTTCTTCTAAACCTTAGCTGGGCCCCCATTATGTCTTTATTGCTCACCAAAAAAAAAAGGCAAGGGTCACCTACAGTTTAGAGCAAGTTAGCTTCCTTTCCCACAGAATGACTCTAGTCAATCAAAGTTGTGAGGAAAGCCTTCCCTTTTGAGTGACTGCTGTCTCGTCAGGGCACTGAACACTTAAACCAAAAAAAAAAAAAAGTGAAGAAATACATGGGGAAGGGCATAAAAATCTTCCCACCATTACAGATGGAACTGGCCTGAATATTTCTATAAAGCAAGAACACATTTCCTATTTTCAACACATTTCCTAACTGGGCCATACAGCTTAGAGCTGAAATGGCAGAAATCATTTACAATTTGGACTGAGTGGTAATTCAATCTCCACTGTGTATTTGCCTAAATGAATTGACAAAAATAGCATATCACAGAGACAGAAATATGCCTGCATTGAGTTAATAGATCAGAAAGAAGTATTAGACTGACCAGTTCTCCATGTATTGATTTTTTTAAAAAAATATTTTTTTTAAAAAAGTTAAAATACAGGAATAAAAGTATCTCATGCATGCACAATGTAGATAGGGCTTCTTTCCAACTTGCACCAATGCACAAACAAATGATATCTCATTCTAAGAGCAAATATAACATGACATGATTACTTTTGTATATCAGTTGGATTAATTTACACAGTAGCCAGAAATGCAGTGCAATAATTTATGTGTGCGTATGCATATGTGGATGAGAGAGAGGCGGGGAGGAACATGGAGAGGGAGGTATCCAACTATGGAAGGCAGGAATGGACCTACAAATAGGCAGACCATTTCTATATTATTTAGCTGTATGCACAAAGAACATTTCTTATAGTAGCAAATATGGATAGGGACAGAATTCTTCAATAATTTCAACATTCTCAGGAAGGAACACAAGGAATTGTTCACTGGTAACTATAAGAAACAAGATTATATTTTCTGCTTTTCAACTGCAAACCAAACCCAGACTATAAAGCAACAGAGTACCACCCTTTCTGTAGTAGTTTCTTTAACTTCCTACATCAGAGAGATTAATCAGCATCCTGTATCACTTTATCTCACAGCACAGAACGCAATACCCAGATTGTATGAAGAGCTAAATGGGGTAGGAGGGGAAGAGGTGTGAGAATGTATCTAGTCCTGAAGTAGACAGATTTCAGCCTTGTCGGACTATGCCTTAAAATAAAATAAACCTGGGGTCTACTAACCAGAAATAAACAACTTTGCAATGGTCTAATTACTGCCACAGTGGCTGAGTCTGCTGAATGCTGATTGTTTCCCAGAGCTGCTTTCGCCTCTCTCATGCTACTGTCCAATCTGCTAAGACTAGAGCCCTGTCCCTATTTACATGTAGGGTAGATTGGAGTTTGAACATTTTCAAAGTCTCTTTAGCGCCAACGGAGTAGTCCAAGCCTCAGCTATCCAACATATGATACAAAAACCAATGAAAAATGAATTGGACATAGCTCCCACTTTGGAAGAGACCCTTAAGGCCATACAGCAGATGAAAAACGGCAAGGCAGCTGGGATTGATGGAATCCCACCTGAAGTTTGGAAACACGGAGGTCATGCACTCCACGATAAATTCCACAAGCTCCTTGTGAATTGCTGGGAAAAAGGGGAACTGCCATCAGACCTCCGAGATGCAGTCATCATCACCCTGTACAAGAAAAAAGGAGCAAAATCCGATTGCTCAAACTATTGAGGCATAACACTGCTCTCTATTGATGGAAAAATCCTTGCAAGGATACTCCTGAACAGATTAGTTCCTGCTATTGCAGAAGAACTTCTCCCTGAAAGCCAATGTGGCTTCAGAGCCAATAGGAGTACTACAGACATGGTATTTGCCCTTAGGCAACTGCAAGAAAAATGTAGGGAGCAGAACAAGGGTCTCTATGTAACATTTGTCGACCTCACCAAAGCCTTTGACACTGTAAGTAGAAAAGGTCTGTGGCAGATCCTGGAAAGACTAGGATGTCCCCCCCAAATTCCTTAAAATGATTATCTTGCTACACGAGGGCCAGCATGGTCAAGTCAGATATGGCGATGCTCTTTCAGAGCCCTTTCTAATAACTAATGGAGTGAAGCAAGGTTGTGTTCTTGCTCCACCTTTATTTACAACCTTCTTCAGCGTGATGCTCCAAAGGGCTATGGCAGAGCTTGAAGAAGACGACGGCATCTATGTACGCTACCGTACTGATGGTAGCTTGTTTAACTTAAGCCGTCTGAGGGCTCACACTAAGACTCTAAACTATCTAGTCCGTCAGCTGCTCTTCGCCGATGATGCCGCCCTTGTTGCCCACACAGAAGCAGCTCTGCAGCGCCTAACATCCTGCTTTGCAACAGCTGCAGAGCTGTTTGGGCTAGAAGTCAACCTGAAGAAAACAGAAGTTCTTTACCAGCCTGCACCACAGGATGAACACCACCATCCCCCCATTGCCGTCGGCAAATCTGTGCTCAAGTCCGTTCAGCAGTTCACCTACCTGGGAAGCATCATCTCCTCAGATGGCAAGATTGACAAAGAGATCGATCACAGATTAGCAAAGGCATATAGTGCATTTGGAAGACTTTACAAAAGAGTCTGGAGCAATAAACACCTGAGGCAAAGCACAAAAATCAGTGTGTATAGAGCCATCGTACTGTCTATCCTCCTTTATGGATCTGAAACATGGGTCACCTATCGCCACCACCTATGACTCCTCGAGCGCTTTCATCAGCACTGTCTACGCACAATCCTAAATATACAATGGACTGACTATGTGACGAATGTTGCTGTCCTTGAGCAAGCAGGGATCACCAGCATTGAGGCCATGATATTGAGAACACAGCTGCACTGGGCAGGGCACGTTTCTAGGATGGAGGACCATCGCCTCCCAAAAATACTACTCTACGGTGAACTCGCCACGGGTCAGCGTAAGAGGGGCGCTCCAAAAAAGCGACACAAAGACTCCCTGAAACAACATCTCAGGCTTGGCCAAATTGAACACCAACAGTGGTCCGCCCTGGCCTCACATCGGGAGGCATGGAGACGCACTATCCACAATGCTGCAGCCTTATTTGAGAACTCACGCCGAAGAAGTCTTGAAGAGAAACGACAACGCGGAAAGAATCACAACCCAAAAACATCACCCAAGGAGACCTTCTGCTGTGCTTTTTGCAACCGGACTTGTTTATCTCGGATTGGCCTTTTTAGTCATCAGCGTGCTTGCAGAAAGCGCGGGATGAGTCCTTCCTGAATCTTCGTTTGCGAAGAAAAGCCAGAGAGAGAGAGAGAGATTGGAGTTAGCTCATGGGACTGCTATTAAGCGTCACTGGATAGATTCTCAATTACAGAAGTTTCCCCTATTCTCCTTCCTTTTGTCAGCCACCTGACAAGAGGGGGACTCTTCCTGAACAGTATTAGCTGGGTTGGACTGGGGCTGCAAGGAGGAGAATTGAATCAGCAACTTTCCTTAGGTGAACTTATGTTAATGTATCTTAGCATTCAAGTGGGTCTCCTGGATGGAGGGGCAGGGCTGCTGGTGCAAGGCATCAAGGATCCTAGCTGTGCTGATGGTGGCTGGTGATCATCACCATTACTGGAATGTAGCCAACTTGGAAAAGTATATATCGTCAATGGTTTCAATCATATATTCAACTGTGTTGTCCCCTGCCTGTGAAGTATTATGAGAGTTGAGTTTCTCCCTTCTCCACCATTAAAGCACAGCGTATGGGCAGAGATGGGTTTACAGTGCTTTTGCCATGAGCCAGCAAAGCGCTGACTGATGACAACTGCCCACCCATGATCTATTGATCTCCCCACCATGACATTTTCTTTCAGGCAAAATGAAGATGGAGTTGGTTATCTGCTGTTGGGAATCTGAATGCCTCCAATTAAGATACCACTGATGTTCCTGCACCATTCTGCTTTACCAGCATTCACACAGCAACAATTCATTGCTATAAAGACATTTTACAGATCTAGCACATGAGAGCCAATTTAGAAGAAAAAGAAAGTGAGACTTTTTGGGAGCAGACCTTGGAAAAGTTTTTTGGGGGCGTGTTAAGTTTTCCAAGCTCTAGACATCTCACAGCTGTCCATCGCCACTATGGCATCTCCTTTACGCTTTTGACCTAGGAGGATTGATCAATATGGAGAGTATACCCTTATCAATTTTTGATATTTATTTTTTAGTTTGTCATTCCCACCAGAAAACTCTTTTTTGTGTGGATATCATTAACATGAACTCTCCTTTCCTAGCTTGCATGGACAGGTAATTTCCTCTGCTTCATCCAGATCACAGTGTTTTAATTTGGTTACAATATAGTCCAGAATTACAAGCACTATGTCAAAATTAAAGAGAACTTTATGTTCTCTCTGTCATCTACGATATATATGAACAAGAGATTAATTCTCCACACCAGAAATTAGCTATAATGTCAACATCTGATTGTTAAATCCTGCTCAGGCATTTCTTAAGCCTTGCTCAAAGATACTTATTGAGAATGAATGAACACATGCACTGTATTTGGGCATTTAGTACTTATGCGTACCAAATGCTTGAAGAGGCCAGCAAATATGTGGGGTTAAGCATGCTCAACACCACTGTGCAAACCAGCCACACCCCATGTCCACTGTTTGATTGGTATCATTTTGAAGGGGACATGAAACCTGGTCAATCTGTGATTCCATTCCCAGTCACATGTGGAAAACTTCTGTGCACCCAGAAGCTGCCACTTTATGAATGAAAATGCATGCATCAGTTAGGGGGCATAGCTGGGACACATATGAAAGCATAAAAGGGACATAATCAGACTATTCCGCAGCCACAGAATCCTGTAGGCCTCCTCATGTGTTTGGTACTCACAGATACCAAACACCTGCATAGGCTTATGGAGGGCAAGTCAGTGATGCACATCCTGGGCTCACTCCTGACTTCAAGTGTTTTATGGGACCTCTGTTCAGAGATCCTGCACTCAAACAAGTGTAAGCTCCTACGAGTGCAATGTGTGACATGGAAAAATGTGAAGGGTGCAGATCATGCATGCAGGAACCTACAAGCTTTGGGGTTGCACTCACACAGCTTAGCACATGTGTTCCAAAAAGAATATGGAAGCAACAGCTGGGATCAAAATGTACATTCCTGTTATTTCTTCTTCTGCATGCCATGTGCACCCATGTGCACACCCATTCTTTTCAAACTGGAATAAATGGCTGAACAGGGTCAAAGAGTTAAAGTAAGAGCGTATAAATTTGAAAAAAACACCCCCCCACACAAATTTATTTTCTGGTTGCAAAATAAATAAAGTAGTTTACCTCTTTGTTTAAAAACTGATTACTAGAAGACACCTCTCCATTGATGCCTCCTTGTCATGGCAGAGAGGCTTGCGTACCCTAATGATGTTTTGAGCTATGCTGGCGGTGGCATAATAGCCACTGGTAGGGTCTCCCATGCCAGACAGGTCAAAACCACAGGGTCTGACAAAGAGCGTCAAAGGGCAGGATGGGCTCTCTAGCCTTGTGGCAACCGTCCTAGGAGAAGGAAAACTCTAATCCCAAACCCGGGCAGATGGTGCTCGTCCAACCCTGTAAGGTCAACCATCTAAGAGAAGGAAACTCTAATCAAACCTACGGCCCGAGGACCTCGCTGCCACCATCCATGCTTGCAGGGCCGCAGCAGATGAACCTTTGGTTTAAAGGGTGAGGCCAGTTCTGTGCACGCTGCGCTCCACCAGAAAAATCCATTGCACAGGCTCGAAGGACAAATCCAGTTCCAAAAAAGCCCTGTAGCGGTAGGCGAGGGACGAAATGGCAGGTGTAAAGATGCACTGGAAGCCACAGACCCAACCCTGCATGCAGGCAGTACAGAACTTTGGTCGCTTGAGGCTGACCTAGGAGATAACAGTCTTGTTCGGCAGTGTCCTGAACGACCAAGCAGCCTTTTTTAAGGAGAGCACTGCTTGCTCCATATGGAGAGGGGCCTAGAAAAGGTGGCCTAACGAAAGCTCATCCCCATCTACCTTTTTGGCTAGCTGCGGCCAACAGGCATCTTCTGATGCAGTCAAACCAAGGCAAAGAAACAAAGGCACACACTGGCCTCCAAAGGTGTAAATAAACTGATGCGTGAATGCTGGAACATCAGAAACATGCGAGACTCTGCAGACAGTGGACGGCCTGAGCGTCGTTCTGCTCTAATAGCCCATGAACTATCACGACTTAATATTGACATCACTGCTCTTAGTGAAGTTCGTCTCTAAGAGGAAGGCGGCCTTAAAGAACACAGCGCTGGCTACACACTTTACTGGTCTGGCAAACCCAAAACCGAAAAACATCTTTCAGGAGTAGGCTTTATGATTAAAAACTCAATTGCCTCCAAACTCAAAACCTTGACAGCAGGACACTCTGATCGCATTATTTCCTTACGCCTCCCACATGTTGTTCTCTTTAGTATATATGCCCCAACTATGCAAGTCGACCCTGTAGAGAAAGACAAATTCTACACAGACCTACGCCAACTCATACCAAAAGTCCCTGTAGAAGATAAAATTATTATCCTTGGTGACTTCAATGCCAGAGTAGAAACGAACTCCGAAGCCTGGAAAGGTGTCTTAGGCAAGCATGGTGTTGGAAATTGCAATGATAATGGATGCCTCTTGCTAGAGTTCTGTGGAGAACAACACTTGACTATTACAAACACTATCTTTCAGCAGAAAAATAGCTTGAAGACAACCTGGATGCATCCCTGATCCAAACATGGCACCTAATTGACTATGTTCTAGTCTAAACTAAATCTTCATCTTAAGTTCAAACCTGAGAGGGGTGGCACCTTAAAGAGGAGACTCCAAGTCAAAAATCTTCAACAAGCTACCATGAGAGACAACTTCCAGGTAAATCTGCAAACAAAACTTGAAGACCATCCTACAGATCCTTCTCCTACAGTGCTTTGGCAACATATCAAAAACAGTATCCTCCGGTCTGCGGAAGAATCCCTCGGGTTCTCCCACAAGAAAAATCAAGACTGGTTTGATGAAAACAACCAAGAGATCTAGGAGCTGTTGGCAAAGAAGAGAACTGCTCACCAGGCATACCTCACCCAGGCAACTCGCCATGTAAGAAAAGCAGCTTTCCATCTCACATGTAGTAAACGTCAACAAAAACTCCGAGACATGCAGAACAAGTGGTGGATCAATATAGCAGAAAAGACACAACGCTGTGCAGATCTGGGTAATCTTAGAGGATTTTATGAAGCTCTTAGAGCAGTGTTTGGACCTACCTATCAGGTCCAAAGCCCCTTATACAGTACAGATGGTCAAACATTAATTACTGATAAATCCTCCATCCTGAATCGATGGGCTGAACATTTTCAAAGTCTCTTTAGTGCCAACCGAGTAGTCCAAGGCTCAGCTATCCAACATATGATACAAAAACCGATGAAAAATGAATTGGACATAGTTCCCACTTTGGAAGAGACCCTTAAGGCCATACAGCAGACTAAAAACGGCAAGGCAGCTGGGATTGATGGAATCCCACCTGAAGTTTGGAAATACGGAGGTCATGAACTCCACGATAAATTCCACAAGCTCCTTGTGAATTGCTGGGAAAAAGGGGAACTGCCATCAGCTCTCCGAGATGCAGTCATCATCACCCTGTACAAGAAAAAAGGAGCAAAATCCGACTGCTCAAACTATCGAGGCATAACACTGCTCTCTATTGCTGGAAAAATCCTTGCAAGGATACTCCTGAACAGATTAGTTCCTGCTATTGCAGAAGAACTTCTTCTTGAAAGCCAGTGTGACTTCAGAACCAATAGGAGTACTACAGATATGGTATTTGCCCTTAGACAACTGCAGGAGAAATGTAGAGAGCAGAACAAGGGTCTCTATGTAACATTTGTCGACCTCACCAAAGCCTTCGACACTGTGAGTAGAAAAGGTCTGTGGCAGATCCTGGAAAGACTAGGATGTCCCCCCAAATTCCTTAAAATTATTATCTTGCTACACGAGGGCCAGCATGGTCAAGTCAGATATGGCGATGCTCTTTCAGAGCCCTTTCTAATAACCAATGGAGTGAAGCAAGGTTGTGTTCTTGCTCCACCTTTATTTACAACCTTCTTCAGCGTGATGCTCCAAAGGGCTATGGCAGAGCTTGAAGAAGAAGACGGCATCTATGTATCTTACTGTACTGATCATAGCTTATTTAACTTAAGCTGTCTGAGGGCTCACACTAAAACTCTAAACTATCTAGTCCATGAGCTGCTCTTCGCTGATGATGCTGCCCTTGTTGCCCACACAGAAGCAGCTCTGCAGCGCCTAACATCCTGCTTCGCAACAGCTGCAGAGCTGTTTGGGCTGGAAGTCAACCTGAAGAAAACGGAAGTTCTTTACCAGCCTGCACCACAGGACGAACACCACCATCCCCACATTGCCGTTGGCAAATCTGTGCTTAAGTCCGTTCAGCAGTTCACCTACCTGGGAAGCATCATCTCCTCAGATGCCAAGATTGACAAAGAGATCGATCACAGATTAGGAAAGGCATATAGTGCATTTGGAAGACTTCACAAAAGAGTCTGGAGTAATAAACACCTGAGATGAAGCACAAAAATCAGTGTGTATAGAGCCATTGTACTGTCTATTCTCCTTTATGGGTCTGAAACATGGGTCTCCTATCGCCACCACTTACGACTCCTCGAACGCTTTCATCAGCGCTGTCTACGCACAATCCTAAATATACACTGGACTGACTATGTGACGAATGTTGCTGTCCTTGAGCAAGCAGAGATCACCAGCATTGAGGCCATGATACTGAAAACACAGCTGCACTGGGCAGGGCACATTTCTAGGATGGAGGACCATCACCTCCCAAAAATAGTACTCTACGGTGAACTCCCCACGGGTGAGCGTTAAGAGGGGCGCTCCAAAAAAAGCGATTCCCTGAAACATCTCAGGCTTGGCCAACCTGTTCACCAACAATGGTCCACCCTAGCCTCACATCGGGAGGCATGGAGACGCACTATCCACAATGCTGCAGCCTTATTTGAGAACTCACGCCGAAGAAGTCTTGAAGAGAAACGACAACGCAGAAAGAATCACAACCCGGAATCATTACCCAAGGAGACCTTCTGCTGTGCTTTCTGCAATCGGACTTGTTTATCTTGGATTGGCCTTTATAGTCATCAGCGCGCTTGCAGAAAGCGCTGGATGAGTCCTTCATGAATCTTCGTTTCTGAAGAAAAGCTAGAGAGAGAGACTAGAAGACAAATTTACCTAATCATCACCAGCATCCAAAAGGTAATATAACCTAGTGTGCAAGTAATGTGAACACTGTAACATATACTGTAGACCCTAACAAATTTTACATTAAAATTCAGACAAGAATCTTCTCTGCCCTTCTGCATTCCAGTGTTTGTCTCATAATGTAAATGGGGCAGGGCAAGTCTCTGAGATGAGCACTCTGTCCAAATAGTCAAAGTATAACCCAAATGAGATTTGAACCGGGAACGTTTTGCTCAACAACCCACAAGTAGCTACAGTTGTCCCTCCGTATCCACGGCTTTGGCATCCACAGATTTAAGTATTCATGGCTTGAAAAATATTCTTTAAAAAAAATAATCCAGAAGGAAACCTTGATTTTGCCATCTTATATCTGGGACACCATTTTGCTATGCCATTGCATATAATGGGACTTGAGTATTCATGGATTTTGGTATCCACAGGAGGCTCTGGAACAAAACCCCAGCGAATAGGAAGGAACAACTGTACTACACAAACCCACAATATTATTAAACTTGAAGGCCAAAACCCAAAAGATACTGAATGCATAATTAGGCCTTTTTTGAACCCTATACACATTAATTTGTGTGCCACTTTAATTTTATACTATCTTTCTTCTTTTGCAAGACACTCTTATCTTACTCAGCATACCAGAATACAAATCTTCCGGACATGAATCTATCAACATTGCATTGTGTTCACACCTGAGACATAGATAGGAGAGATTTATAGCAATTTACAGCAACTGTCATTCTTCCATTTCCTAACTGAAATTCTGAAAAGCATTACATTTCTAAAGGTACAAAATAATTCCTCCAGGAAGGTAGCAATGCTTGGTTTTCTTTCTAAACCTTCAGGAAAGCACATGCTGATGTTACATGGGTAAAAATAACCTTTGACCGGAAGCCATATTTAAGCATTGTAGAACTCATATTAGTTCTTCAGCTTTTTAATTTAATGACTTCTCAGGATTTCCTTTTGATAAGCTTACTATATTTAACAGGGCAGACTCAGTTCAAATATATACCTTGGCTTGAATCCAAACTCTCCTCCCACGTGTACTAGAAAAAGCAACAAGAACACTGACAACACTTCCACTCACATGGGGCAGGGAGAACTGTCCTACCCACTCACGTATGCAGTCCTTTGGAGTCTCTACAAAACCATTTTAAAGGATCAGAGGACCCTTCACAGTAGTACAATATGCAACATGGAGCTGCAGCTACAGAGGACACAGTGGAAGTGGGGGACACTGGAAACATACATCCCATGCACAGTCAGAGCTTCTGCTCACACAAGTGAGGTTTGGTTGCATGTGATGTCTGCGCTTGAGGGTTCCACCCTTTAAAAGCACAAGCCATGAACCAAATGCATAGGAAGTGACTGAAAGTCAGTATTCTGTTTCAATCAAGGGACCTAAACGATTCATTATCTGAGTTTCAGACATGTAGAAACTATACTGTTGCTGTGCACAGTGGCCGTGGCCTTTAGTTGTTCCTTGGAGGTCAGTCAACTCCGTAGTGCTCATGATGATCAATGCCCGTTTCTTCTTTGAGTGTGGGAAGGCAATTGCTTTACTTCTGACATAGCCTCCTCACAGTTCAAAAGGTCAGATTCCTTCTATTCAGGGGTTCCAATGGGCTCCACCTCCCAGTCTCGTTTTTTGAAATAAAAGTTCATTTTGACATAGGTTAAAGAATGCACAATTAATTGTAAGTCTAAAAATACTGCTTGTCTAATACCTTTTAAAAACTTGGCTAACTATGAACAGCTTGTGTAAGAACAAATGAAGTATCTTTCCATTCCAAAGATGAATTGTAAAAGTTTCAACAAATAAAAAGAAAAATCACAGACTATAAACTTTAGAATTTAAAGACAAAAGGAAGCCGCCTTACTCAAATTCATTCTTCCTGCTAATACTATGGGTCCCCTCTCTCTTGCACTGTAACGGAAATTTCAGTTTGGGTATTGGGTGGGAAAAGTTATGCCAATTTGCCCTGTAACAAATATATTGAATCAGATTTTGATTACCTTCTTATATTTATCAGCTCTTTCAACATTTAGAATTCTGCAACAAAACTATATATAAAACAAAACTATACACATTTTAATGAATAGATGCTTAGATGAAATACAAGATTGTGGATTGATTTGCATTCTTTTAAAGCAACATCCAGTGAAAAATGAGGTTCCTGTTATCTTTTATAGGAAGAGAACCTTAATGTGCTTATCTTCGTGCACTAAGCTATAATAAAATTATTATTTCAAGTTATTACCTTTAATACAATTGAAATTAATGGAAAAGAATGAGTGCAGACGTCAACACATTTGAAAACCCTTTCTCATCACAAAAAATAAGCCCGCAAAGCCATTACCTGTTCTGAGCTTATATAAATATTTTCACATTTATCAAATGTGACAGAAGAGGGCAAGCTTAGGAAAATCAAGCTGTAAGCCATATCAAGGCAGATTGTGTGAGTCTGCAGATGGGAGGAACAGGACTGCACCTGACACTAATGACCTGTGTCATGCTTCACAGACACTTTTTAGCATACCACAATACTTCACAGAATGTCTGGGTACAAAGTCCGAACGCTTCTTGACAACAGCTACATAGCCTTTGAAATTATGAATTAAAAAGATAGGAATCTATAATTAACAATCCTTTATGTGATATTTTATACCTAACTTCAGCCTCAAAGTGATTTAAATCAGAAATATGTAATAAGAGGTGAAAAGTTCAACAATATTTAATTATGCAATTACTTCCCAGAATCATTAACAACACTATTTTTTATAAGAAGAAAAAAGGAACTTCTACATGTGGGTGCCAGTGGCTCTTTGCTTCACTCTCCACTGGAACCTTGTAATCCGTATTAATCTGTTTGTTCCTGGAAAGTACCTTTTTCTGACAAGGTCTAAATTTGGTCTCAATTAATTTATGCCATTTACGTTGTGGCAGCAGAGTCTGTTGACACAGATATATTATTTCTGCATATACTGTGTGAAATCTCCTATAATTCTTGTCTCTTTCCCCTCTCTGCCCCCACTCTTTCGCACATACTGCCAAACTAACTTAGCAAAAAGTTTAAAAGCTGGGAACAATGTTACCACAGGGTGCCAAATTTGCAGAGAAAGCCCCAAAGGCTGTTGTCACGCAAGGTTTGACAAGGCTTGCCAAATGGTTTCTTCAGGATATAAACTGCTTGTGAAATGACTGAATCCTTTGTATTTACAGCTGAATGCTGCAGATGGGAAGGTCTCTGCCAAGAAAGAGTAACTGCTGTTCCTGCCATGTGAAGTTTTACACACATAAATAAGGGACACGCTCACTCCTACGTACATGACAGTATTTTCCTGCTTTGGACAGCGGGGGAAGCTTTCACCTCCAGAAACAGGGTAGGAAGGCAGTAAGAAGACATGAGAACACATAAATATAACTATCAATTCAAATAAAAAGCCATTTCATATGGTTATAAAACATTTGTGTGAGATAAATAATACAGTGTCCCATAAGTACTGTGAAATGGCAAAGAATGGGCAAAAGTGTTCACTAAATATCACTGGCCACAGATCTTGCCAAGCAGCCACAAACTTTAATTCTTACTATAAAGAAGAGCTTGGGAATTTTATATATTTTTTTAAACAATGGATTCCAGAATCCTCCAGCTGTAGTCCAAAAAAGTAGTCTTCCAAAATTCAGCTTTAGAATGCACCAATACACCCCTAAATCTGAGGAGGTGTTTGAGTGCACAACCTTCTGACCAAACATCATATAGGGTACTTCCCAAATATTAAGAGATGTAATGGAACTTTAATTAAAATATGAGGAATTAAAATAATCTCTGGACTTGATTTACTCCAGGAGAAAAAAAACTCTATGAATAGGAAACAGATATCAAAAACACCTCCTTACGTCTCTCTACATCTCTTTACACTTCTTTGCACCTTTCAAGTATGTGAACAAGATATCAAGAACACCTCTTTACATCTTCCAAGAAGTGAACAAATGGCATACCTTGTGCACAACTTTTGCGTAGCATTGAACTGCATACTTGATGCTTTATGGGTTGATTATCAAAATAAGAATCTGAGATACCAGAAATCCATTTGGTAAAGGAAATGCCCATAAGGTCAGTGGTGGGACATGTGCTTTTTTCCAGTAGGGCCAGATGGACCAATGGTCTGATATAGTATTAAGCAGCATCACATGGTGGCAGTTTGTCTTACTTTCTCTTCTCATTGTTTTAAATAGAAAAACCCACTTACAAAAAGGAAGCAATTTAGGAACCAATCTGTTATAGAATAATACAAGCAACAAGGCACAGCTCCATCATGCCTAGGACTAGAAGCAGGTGAAATGCCCTCCCTCCCAAACACCACTGCCCTGGCCTTGGAGGGAGAGAAGAGGCAGTTTCTGCTAGACTTAATCTTCCCCACTGCCATCCCCTCTTACTTTTGTGTCAAGTCTTAATTAGATTGTAAGCCTTAAGGGAGGAAACTGTTCTGTTGTTCTTTTACTTGTAAAGCACCATGGATTGTGATGGTAGTATATTAATAAATAATGATGACGATGATGATGATAATGATGAAACTAAAACTGAAATTTGGCTGTAAGATTTTAATATCCAAAGTTAAAGGTTTGGTTTTTTTTTAAAGGGGGGGTGAATAGAGAGAAGAAGACAAATCTTAGACTATTAAATGCAGCTACATAAGCGTTAGCACACTTTTCCTGTTATAAAGTTACTCTTTAATGGTTTTATTTCACAGAATCATAGAGTTGGAAGAGACCACAAGGGCCATCTACTCCAACCCCCTGCCATGCAGAAACACACAATCAAATCATTCCTGACAGATGACCATCCAGCCTCTGTTTAAAAACCTCCAAAAAAGGAGACTCCCACACTACGAGGCAGTGTATTCCACTTCCAAACAGCTCTTACTGTCAGGAATTTCTTCTTAATGTTAAGGTGGAATCTCTTTTCCTGTAGGTTGAACCCATTGCTCTGTGTCTTAGTCTCTGGAGCAGCAGAAAACAAGCCTGCTCCATCCTCAGTATGACATCCCTTCCAATATTTAAACATGGCTATCATGTCCCCTCTCAACCTTCTCTTCTCCAGACTAAACATGTCCAGCTCCCTAAGCCTCTCCTCATAGGGCATGGCTTCCAGACATCCCACCATCCTGGTCACCCTCCTCTGGACACATTCCAGGTTCTCAATATCCTTCCTGAATTGTGCTGCCCAGAACTAGACACAGCATTCCAGGTGAGGTCTGACCAAAGCAGAATAAAGTGGCACTATTACTTCCTATTAATGCAGCCTAGAATCACACTGGCTTTTTAAACTGCTGTATCACACTGCTGACTCATGTTCAGCTTATGATCCACTAAGACTCCTAGATCCCTTTCACATGTACTGCCATTAAGCCAGGTGTCACACATCCTGTATCTATGCATTTCATTTTTAAAGTCCAAGTGTAGTATCCTACATTTCTCCCTGTTGAAATTCATTTTGTTAGTTTTGGGCCAGCTCTCTAATCTCTTCAGGTCACTTTGGACTTTGGTGCTGTCCTCTGGGGTATTAGCTACCCCATCTAATCTGGTGTCATCTGCAAACTTGGTAAGCATACCCTCTATTCCCTCATCCAAGTCATTGATAAAGATGTTGAATAGCACTGGGCCCAGGACAGAACCCTGTGGCACCCCACTAGTCACTTCTTTCCAGGATGAAGAGGAGCCATTGGTGACTACCCTTTGGGTTTGGTCAGTCAACCAATTACAAATCCACCAAACGATTGCACAGGTTACTAACTTTTTTGCAAGAATATCATGGGGAACCTTGTCAAAAGCCTTACTGAAATCAAGATACACTACATCCACAGCATTCCCTTCATCTATCAAATTTGTAACCCTATCAAAAAAAGAAATAAGATTAGTCTGGCATGACTTGTTTTTGAGAAATCCATGCTGACTTTTAGTGATCACGGCATTCCTTTCTAAGTGCTTACAGACTGTCTGTTTAATGATCTGCTCTAGAATCTTTCCTAGTATTGATGTCAGGCTATTTTCCTTTTACTGTCTCCTAAAAGGCATGTAATGGTAAGTGTTTGAGAAAGAGATATGCCATTTGAACATCTAATGTTTAAGCATTATTACTTTCAGCTTAAGAACTATAAACTGCAACAGACTTTCCCAACCTGCCACCGTCCAAATGTGTTGGGCTCTAAGTCCTATCACCCTGGACAATGATGGCTAGGTGCCATGAAAATCATAAATCCAACACATCTAGAGGGCACTGGTTTGGGCTGGATTATAAAGTAAGTTTTACTGGAAGTACTTATATATGATACTTCAGGTTGGCATATCTTGAAGTCACACAAAAGCCTTCTTTCAGGTTGAATGAGAACTGCTAAATACAGTTAGCCCTCGGTATCCACAGATTCTGCATTCATGGAGTCAATTATCCATGGTTTGAAAATATTCAAAAATAAAAAAAGTGAACCTTCATTTTGCTATTTTATATAAGGGAACCATTTTACTCTGCCATTGTATATAATGGGACATGAGCATCCACAGATTTTGGTATCCATGGGGGGTCCTGGAACCAAACCTCGGCGGATACCAAGGGCCCACTGTAAACTACACATATTACAATATAATTCTCTGATGAGAAATCTTAGACAGAACCATATTGGTTTTAGAAAATATTTCCAAAGTATCAGAATATCTAATAATGAATTCCAGACTAAGCCAGAACTTAAGTTCACTCTAATAGTATAGTTCCAGCCTTTCATGTTTTTGACAGTACCATCCAATACAGCATATCTACTAAGAAGTAAGTCCTCCTGAATTCAATGGGGTTTATTCACATAGAAGTAAAAACAGGACTTCAGCCACAGCCTATTCAGCTGAATTTAGTGGCAATAAGCCGGCCGCCAGAACTTACCTGGCTGGCTGCGTTTGGGGGCAGGTGTCTCCCCGGCCCTGAGCTCCGCATGGCGGCATGGGCGCCGCCATGTTGGCCCTCCTCTTCCCAGCCTGCTTCGGCAGGCAGGGAAGAGGATAGTAAACTAGCCAATCAGGTAGGGGTCGCCCCCACCTGATTGGCTGGAATTGCCTCTCCGGGGCCAATCAGGGACTGCGCTCAGCGCGGCCGCTGATTGGCCGGGAGGCGGGGCTAGTCCCCTCTCGGGTCCGCCGGCCGGGTATTTATTCCCGGCCGCCTCCCGGCTCCATCAGTTGGCTCTCGTGAGCCGAAGACCCACCCTCCCCTCTCTAGTTAGATTGTTTTTGTTAGTTAGCCTCATGGTTATGCTTTGTACACCACTTGTCACAACTTTCCAGTTGAGCGGTGGGCATGAGTTTGTTCACCCATCTGGGGGGTGTGGGAGTTGCAGGCTGGTGGGCCACGTCATGGGCCTGGACCTCCACTGGGCAACCACCTCCCCCAGGGGGGTTAGGTATGGGCACGTGGGCTTGTCACGTGATCCCTCATGTGGTTAAACCTCTTCCGGACACGTGACCAACACGTGCCATGGTCTTGCGGCCAGGCACGTGTTTGATCACGTGATCCCCCACGTGAGTCCGAAGTCCACCTCGCTGGGCGGACTGGGGTTCTCGGGCAGGTTGAGGGCTCTCTTCCTGCCCAGGTTGACTCATGCCCAGTCCAACCGCTAACATCTATCACCAAGCTGAAAGTTGTGGCCTTTCGGCCAATTATCCTTTTCTTCTGTACAATAAACCTTTTGTGCATGTTACTCGGGTGTGTGTATCCTTGTGGGCAAGCGAAGGGGCGGGGGGCTTCTTGACACTCGGTCGCAAAACAACCACAGAACTTTCATTTCCACCATATCTCCCATTTACAAAACCATGTTGTGCTTGATTAAATTTGGACCCTTTCAGGAATTACTCATAATAAAAACTTTCCAGAAAAACAACTGCACCAATGTTAATATACCCCTGTATCCGCAAGACCAGTACTCATGGTTTCACCTACCTGCACCCCAAAAAATACAGTAGCATCCCCATATCCATTGATTCATCAACCGTGGATTCAATTATCCACAGCTGGTGATGGTGGGGGGTAAGGGAGGGGGAGGAGGGATCTCACCTCCACCGTCCCTTCCCCTGGGAGGGTTCCTGTCGCCACGGCAGCGAGGGGCAAAGAGGGAAGGGGACAGAGGAGCAATCTTGCCCCCCCTTCACCCTTCACCCCTGTGATCACCGCTGCAGCAGGACCATGGGGGGGGGCGGGGATGGAAAAGTGATTTCGCCTCCTCCTCTTCCCCCTTCGCCCCCACATTCGCCCCTGCAGCGGGGCCATGGCAGGGGCAAGGAGGGAAGGGGACGAAGTGATCTCGCCTCCTCCCCTTCCCCCTTCACCCCCGTGATTGCTGCCACCATGGCGGGATCATGGTAGGGACGAAGGGAGAAGGGAGAGGGAGGAGTGAACTCACCTCCTCCCTTTCCTCCAGGATGCCCTTCTCCGGGATGGCATTTGCTATTATCCGTGGAATTCACCACCCACAAGAGGCCCAGGAACCAATCCCCCACGGTACGGGGGTGCTGCTATATGTTCTCTCTAGGCATTTTCTAAATCCTTCAAGACAATTCTACGGTCAATAGAGCACAGAGTTGCACTGGAGGACCTCCAAATGCCTTGAGAAAACACCTCTCTAGGCATTTGGAGGTCCTCCAGCATGATTCTATGGTATGCTTCCACTGGAAATATAGGGTTTGCTACTACCTGCAATTTTTGCTATCTGTGGTAAGTCCTGGAATGTATCCCCATGGATACAGGGGTCAGACTGTACTCACAATAAATCAGAAAGCATTAGTTCTTATTACATCAATTTGGAAAATGATGTTTTCTTATTTACCTCAATTTTGTCAATCTTTGCATCTCCCCAGTAAAGTTTGTTTTCTTCAAGGTCCAATGCTAAACCATTAGGCCATCCTAAAGAGGTGTTCACCAGGACTTTCCTCTCAGAGCCATCCAAATAAGCACACTCAATTTTTGGATTTTCACCCCAGTCTGTCCAGTACATATACCTGTTGAGAACCAGAGAAATACCTGTTTTACATATGCATTTGTGATATCATTGCAACTTCAAGTTCTGATGTTCACCATTAACTGGTACCAACAGAGATTATTCTATATTTCCCAGAGTTTGCAAGATCTGTAAGTATCCTTATGCTTGTCATTACAAATAAGGAGGAAAGAAAAACGAAATCCATGTCAACAAATCATTGAAGACTTTGGGTACATGGCAGGTTTTGAGGAAGTTATACACTGTGACATACAAACAAGCTTCATCAAGAAAATATAACCCATGGTAGGTTAGAAATTATACAACACCTTGTTTCACCTGTTTGTTGTTGTTTCATCTGTACTATAATCTAAAATGCTTTTCTGTCTCTTATGCTATACAAATACAAAAGCTTGATCAGAGTCACCTACCTTGTTGTATTATCTAATGGGAACTAAACCAAGACCCTCCACTAAGATTTTCAACCTGATCATTAGTAATTTTGGTACTTTGTGAACAACCAATTTTTTTTTTGTTTCTTTGTTTTTGCTCTAGCATACACATTTATGAACTGATTATGATGAAACTTTATATTTACACTTAAGCTTACATCCCACTTAATATTTCTCATGATTTAACACTTTTGTGCAAATTCCAAAGTGTCTGGCAACCTTCAGTTTTTGGGAGGAAACTGTTGTTATTGCTGTTGTTGTTTGTTCACTCTGCATGGGATCTGGTGTGAAACAAACTTTAAGTAATAACACCAATCCAGCCAATGCCAGGTAAATGTCCTAGTAGCCTATAAAACAAAGACAAAGCAACAATTTCACTTTTGTAAAACTGATTTTAAAAGCTGCAACACTCACCCCATCGCAGGATTAAGCACTATTGCTCTGGGTTCATCTAGGTTTTCTGATATAAGGATTTTTCTTGATGTCCCATTCAACCGTGTGACTTCAATGCGATCTGTACCAGTGTCTGTCCAATACAAGTTCCTGGCCACCCAGTCCACTGCTATACCATCAGGATGATCTATTTCTGTTGACACAATGGTCTGGGCTCCAGACCCATCAAGGAATGCCCGACGAATAGCTCTGACATCATCATCGGTCCAGTATATGTAACCCTCAACTGGATCATAGTCTATTGCAATAGCATGCCTGATATTGTCTATCTGCAGGATAATGTCAGTGAAATCTGGCATGTCCAATGAAATTCTTCGTAAATCTGTTCTTCGTGCAAGCAAAAGCACTTCTTCAGCACCTGGGGAAAAAGCATCACAAGTAATAAGCAATTGCCAGCCACTGTGTAAGTGTGAGAAGCATTTACTATTCAGAAGGCAATGCAGTTGAAACAATGGGAAACCAAGACTGACTTGACAAACATGTTCCAATTTGTTCAGTTAAGATCACAGAAGAATGAAGCTTCTAAGAGCTTCAGCTGATTTGCAACATGCAGACAAAACTTTAGCTTCTGAACCTCAATGCCTTTCTTTTCTGGGATATCTTTAACATTTCTATGTAAGTAGGAGGGAAAATCAAGCTAAACTACTGCACTCAAAAGTGCAAGGACTACACCAGGAATATTCTTGCTCTGATGAAAACTATTGTTTAGAGGTGCAAAAAGACAACAGAAAATTTGGGTGCTACCCACAGAGCTAGAATGGTACTTACCCCATAATACAACTTTCTCTATGAAACCCCCTCTTCTTGATTTTTGTTTTTAAAAATACCCATTTTGAGCAAAATAAATACCAAAATGCAAGATTTTAGTTATTGAGATGAGCAAATAATAGAAAAGAGTGAACAGTTATGCCTAAATTCCATTTTCTTTCACTGCAAAAGGAGAAACATTATTGTTTTAAGAAGTTTTATATATAATGTTCATAAACTAAAGAACAAAAACAGAACAGAATTACACAAGCAAAGGATGTGATTTCATTTTGCTAATACAATGAAATCATGCCCTTTGCTTGTGTAATTCTGTTTTGGAGAAAGAGAGAAAAATGTCTAGACTTCATATCCCATGAAGGTGTCAACTCAGCCAACAGTTGTTTCCTGAAGGCACAGCATTAAATGTAGTTTACATATTCAACACTCTTTAGCATTCAATAAAATTTGAATGCAGGCCAGGATTATTTGGAGTCTGCTACAAGTATTTGCTTCCTTTCAGATAACTAAGAATTTAAAGAAATAATGATTGATATTTAATATTTGAAAATTTCCATTACGCATACAAATTTCAATGAGGAATTTGAGGAATAAAATTATACAAATCAGATAGTATTCAAGATTGCTAGAATATTTAAAAATTCTCCCAATATCTTAATACATCAGCAAAAACATAGTAGGGGATTTAAAGGGATCTCAAGGAAACCTGCAATTAAACTGACACAGTATCAAAAGCTGCAACACATACAACGAGACAAATAATCACAATCTACAATAAAGCAAGCTGAACATGATAGAGGAGCAATCAGAAGGTAAGGTTAGAACATCATGCAGATATTATATAAATCGGAATGTGATTATGTGTTAATTAAAGTTCAGAAAGGGCAAGGTGGTGTGAACAGTTCCGCCAAAATGGTCTCTCCCTTGCTAATTTTTCCACAAGCAGAAAAGTCACATAAAAGCTAGGAACACCACCAGGAGATACTTATAGATAAGCCATTTTATGGAAACAGAGACTGGGACCAAGTGTTCACCCATAGTCTGTCATTCCATGTTATGCTTTAAAATCACATTCATGCTTGCTTTATAGGCAATTCAGTTCCCTCTCACTCCACTTAAGAGGAATTTGCAGAAATCCAGGTCTAAGACATCAGACCCCCTAGCACTGAATTTGTGTTCCAACACTAATTAACTGAATCGCTGCATCCTCAGCAGCCCATTTTAAGCAGCCAGTTGCCTTATTAAACAGCCATGTCTCTCTACCTGTTTGTAGGTGTGCATTCATATATCAAGGTTCCTTGGGAAGAGATTCCTACGCATGAAAGTAAGAAGCTTACTTAAAAAAAAACCTTCTAGTAATTATCAGAGGTGTGTGTGTCCTTTTCAGGAATGCAGTAAACAGAGAAGGAAAACTTCTCTTTTCCCTCCCCAGTGCAATCAGAACGAAAGCCCAACACAGTGTGGCCAGAACACTTAGGGGGCAACAATTCCCATTGGCACCAATGGAAACTCTATTCCTCAACTCCCATGAGGGGAGGAGCAAATCTAGTTCCAAATATTTTGGAGGTGGGGAGTACTATGCCTCCTCATGCACTGTATTCCCTGTAAGGACACCCCCATATTCTTATAAGTAATAGATGTAGAAGAGGGTACATAGCTACAGGCTATGCATTAAGGCATAACTTGTAATTTGGACCTCAGCAACCCAATGGCTCATCATAGCATACTCCCCACTTCAAAAATTGAGGATGCTTTGATAAGGCATCCTTCTTTGAAAACATCAAAATATGCTGGGATGTATCCAAAGTAAGACAATCTTTAAGATGCCCTGGGTCTAACAACTAGATTTCTGTGCTCCATTAATGTCATCTGTCTCAAGGGAGTGATTCCCAATGTAATTAAGTTATTTTCAACATCAATGCCACCCCAATTCAATGTGCCAGCATGGAAAGCTGTTCTGCAAGTAAGCACATGGATTAAATTGCAATCATTAGTGAGAATGTGACAGGTTGAGGTGGTCATGATTGTGTATCTGGTGATAACCCTATAATTATTTATTTTGTTCAAACACTGTAGGGATTTTTTGGTTTTTTAAAAACAAGTTATTTATTTTTGTCCATGGTGTGTCATTTATTACATGTGAACTGTGCAACACAAACAGTTCACAAAGAAAGGAAGTGGTATCAGTGACCATTACCTGTGGACACAAAGCACATCAGAAGATGATGTATGCAAATACAATAACCCAAAAATAGTTGCAACAGGTAGAGGAATAATTCAATCTACCCTGCAGCTGAACCCCATGCTGCCAGGATTTCTTCCCTCAAACTCCCTTCACCAATCTCCTGTTATGCTACTGTTGTAGCAAAACACACACATACACGCGCATGCACGCACGCACGCATGCAAACACACACACACAGAAAGAGAGAGAGAGGGAGGGAGGGAGGGAGGGAGGGAGAAAGAGATTAAGATTGTTGTGGTACCTTAACGGTTTATCTGGCATATGCTATTGTGGATTATATCCTTCTTGTATCTGATGAAGTAGGATTCAGTTCACTAAAGCTTACATTAGAAAATTAGATAAATTACATTAGATACTGATGGTAGCTTGTTTAACTTAAACTGTCTGAGGGCTCGCACTAAGACTCTAAACTATCTAGTCCATGAGCTGCTCTTCGCTGACGATGCTGCCCTTGTTGCCCACACAGAAGCAGCTCTGTAGCACCCAACATCCTGCTTCCCAACAGCTGCAGAGCTGTTTGGGCTGGAAGTCAACCTGAAGAAAACGGAAGTTTTTTACCAGCCTGCACCACAGGACGAACACCACCATCCCCACATTGCCGTCGGCAAATCTGTACTCAAGTCCGTTCAGTAGTTCACCTACCTGGGAAGCATCATCTCCTCAGATGCCAAATTGACAAAGAGATCAATCACAGATTAGCAAAGGCATATAGCGCATTTGCTATATGCTTTTGGAAGACTTTACAAAAGAGTCTGGAGTAATAAACACCTGAGGCGAAGCACAAAAATCAGTGTGTATATAAAGATGAAGGTGCTACAAGACTCCAAAGAAAGAGGTGGTTTAAATGTCCCGAATTTGAAAATTTACTATGAATCATGCTGCCTATTATGGATTAAAGATTGGGTTATATTAGAAGACGACAAATTACTAAAACTGGAAGGAGACAATAATAGATTCGGATGGCACGCATACATGTTTTATAATAAGGATAAAGTGAATAAAGATTTTAACAATCATTTAATTAGGAAGTCTTTACTGAGAATTTGGAAAAAGCATAAAAATAGATTATGTATTAAGATTCCTTTATGGGCTTCCCCACATGAAGCTCTATTCAGCCGAGAAGGTGTGCCAACAAACAAATGGATCATGTACAAAGATATATTAACGGGAGAAGGAAGTCACATCAGAATGAAAAGTCAAGAGGAACTAGAAAGAGAAGGTTTTACATGTCACTGGTATTTATACAGGCAACTAAAAGAGAGATTTAAGATTGATATAAAATTAGAAGGATTTGAGGATACAAGGTCAGAACTGGAAAAAATAATACAAGCTGGAAACAAAAATATGATCTCAAAATTTTACAAGTTAATACTTAAATGGGAAACTGAAGAGGAGACAATAAAGGAAAATATGATAAAATGGGCACAAAACGTCGGTCATCCAATTGAGATACATAATTGGGAAAAAATGTGGAATACAAGGATAAAGTATACACTATCGCAAAATATCAGAGAAAATGTTTATAAAATGTATTTCAGATGGCATCTTTCACCGTCCAAATTAGCAAAAATGTATAAGAAGACAAAACCGAATTGTTGGAAATGTGATAGTAAAAACGGAACATTTTTTCACATGTGGTGGACGTGTGAGGAAGCTAAAAAATATTGGGTACAGATTCAAAAAACAATTCAAGACATTTTGAAAATCAGGCTTCCACTAAAACCAGAAATATACTTGTTAGGAATGATAGACCAAGAATTAGAAAAACAAAGTGGAAAGATGATTTTTTATATGATGGCAGCTGCCAGAATAATATTCGCTAATAAATGGAAACAAAAAGAAACGCCGTCCAGAGATCAATGGCTTGAGAAACTATACGAAATGATAGAAATGGACAAATTGACAACGTTAATTAAAGGAAAAGATTTAGGGACATTCAAAGAAGATTGGATCATGGTATCAAAATATATGGAAACAAGAATAAAAAACTCCACAATACATTAGAAAGCAAACAAAAGTCAAAAACTAATGTGGAATAAGCTAGATACCCACAGTTTACGTACTACATAGATATAAGCAGATAAATATGGGTCTGCACACATATAGATCCGTAACAGCAGCATGAATATTAATCATAAAGAGGAGAGAGAAAAAAAAAGGAAGAGAGAGAGATGAAGAGAGAGAGAGAGAAACTGGAAGACAGTGAACTAAATACTAAACATTAAATACAAATGTCAAACAAACTCTAATCTTCAAATAAGGCGAAATGGGAAGTAAAAAAAAATGATTCAAGAAACCACATAAATATATGAAACTAACACTAAAGGGAAAGCAAAAAAGAAGTAGAAATACATAAACATTTTATACATGTATATCTATTTAAACATTAAATGATGCACATAGATAAATACTGAGAAACATGGGGAAACTAGATAGGAAGTCATGAATGAGAGAGATGAGGAAAGGAATGAGAGAAAAAGAGAGAGTGGAGAAGAATGGTTATATTTTGCATGAATAGTGTGATATAGGGACAGAGAGACAGAAGAAAGGGAGGATGGAAGGAGGAGGAAAAAAAACTATGAAAGAGAAGGGAAGACTGGGAATATGATTGAAATGAAAACATACAAAATGAATGAATATAAGAGATGTATAGTAAGCTGACTAAAGGATGAGATGTATACATATGTATGTGTGCTGTACATGATATTCAAAGAGATATGAAACAAATATCTGACATGTACATAGGTAGATACGTGATGGATGAATATGTGGATACTGATATTCTCTGCCTGTTTGGTATAATATGTTTTTAATGTTGATAAATATCATGAATAAAAAATAATTTAAAAAAAAAAAAAAAATCAGTGTGTATAGAGCCATTGTACAGTCTATTCTCCTTTATGGGTCTGAAACATGGGTCACCTATCACCACCACCTACAACTCCTCGAACGCTTCCATCAGCGCTGTTTGCGCACAATCCTAAATATACACTGGACTGACTATGTGACGAATGTTGCTGTCCTTGAGCAAGCAGGGACCACCAAGCATTGAGGCCATGATATTGGGAACACAGCTGCACTGGGCAGGACA
The DNA here is from genome assembly GCA_030847615.1 of Gambelia wislizenii. NCBI lineage: Eukaryota > Metazoa > Chordata > Lepidosauria > Squamata > Crotaphytidae > Gambelia > Gambelia wislizenii. Next base: position 347,810,191 of record JAUMIR010000001.1, read on the forward strand.
CGTTTCTAGGATGGAGGATCATCACCTCCCAAAAATAGTACTCTACGGTGAACTCGCCACGGGTAAGCGTAAGAGAGGTGCTCCAAAAAAGCAATACAAGGACTCCCTGAAACAACATCTCAGGCTCGGCAAAATTGACCACCAACAATGGTCCGCCCTGGACTCACATCGGGAGGCATGGAGACACACTATCCACAATGCTGCAGCCTTATTTGAGAACTCACGCCGAACAATTCTTGAAGAGAAATGAGAACGCAGAAAGAATCACAACTTGGAAACATCACCCAAGGAAATCTTCTGCTGTGCTTTCTGCAACCGGACTTGTCTATCTCGGATTGGCCTTTTTAGTCATCAGTGCACTTGCAGAAAACGCAGGATGAGTCCTTCATGAATCTTCATTTGCAAAGAAAAGCCAGAGAGAGAGAGAGAGAGAGAGAGAGAGAGAGAGAGAGGGAGATTAAATAAAACGTATTAGTCTTTAAAAAGCCATATGGCATTTTGTTGTGACCTAGAGAGTTTGCTGTTTGATGGGACATACATTTAATAACTAAAAAGTAATACCTTTGCAAGAAATGATCCTGTCCCTCTCCTTCTTAATCTGTGTATCAAGGCTGAGAAACACGGAACCCATGAAATGCATGGGCCCCCATCTCTTTTAGTAGCTCCTGGAGCCTTCTACATACTTTTTTTTTTTTTTCATAACAAAGGGAGACTTGTCCTCCTGAAAACACATCCTGGCAATGTGATTAAACTTCATACCATACCATATATCCCCACATGTTGTTTGTATGTGAAAAAAAGAGAAGGTAAAGCAGAAGTTCACTTTTAGCCACTTACAGTTTCATGGCTAAGAATTGGTGTCTGGACCTTTTGTAGTTGCTACAAACAGAGGCTAGTGGATGAGACTACAAAAACAAAGATCACTGCTTCAACTGTAACACCATGTAAGTGCATCTTCTTCATTCAATCCAGGTTCTGCACTTTTTCTCCTTATATTATTATATGTGGGACTCAAGTTATCTTCCAGATGAAACTGATCCCAGAAAAAGAAAGAAAAGTAATAGTAAATAAATCCTATGATTTGGGGAGAATGGGGAGGGGGGTATCCATCACAGAAACAATATAAAAGGAAAAGAAGCTGGGAAATTCCAATAAAACCTGATGTAAAGTGCTAACAAGGTCTCAGGATCTATTTCATGGAATAACCCCCCTCTCCCCCCCCTCTCTCTCTCTTACTCTCCCTTCCCCCATCTTGAGACCCTATCTCTCTTTGATATCACAGAAAGAATCCAGCCTGCAGTAACTCCCAGCCTTTGCAGCTTTTGGATTCTTGAGACAAAAGTTTGGATTAAGAAAACAAAACAAAATTACATGCCAAAGCTGTCCATAAGTGAACAGTGGTATGATAGTGCCCATGGGTCCCCGATGACTTTAGCATATCCTTATATTCATTCTTCTTCAACATAATTTCCCAAGCTTCATTCTTGGATCTCCTGCTGCAGATCCAAGATCTCTGGCCACTGCACATTGCAACAATGGCCAGGATTGCTTTCCTCCTCACCCCAACTTATTCTACTTAGTAAGCAAGTTGTAGCCATTTTCTTAAGTTCAGACCCACTGCTCATTCATGCACTGATAACCATGAAGAAAAATTGATTGTGTAAGTGCAAAGACATTAGGATTGGAATAGCAGTGGGGAGGGGAGATTGTTGTAATTTTTTTAATTGAGTGAGAAGGATAAGGTGCACCCAAACAGAAGTTCCCTCCTCATGCCTGTTCTTATCTTGCCTCAGTATCCCCTTATGGGTTCTAACCTAAGGAAACATGAAAAAGAATAGAAGACTCAATTAATGGCTATGAAATGTCTACAGCTATCTATTATAATGCAATGCAGCAATGGTAATTTATAGCCCACATACCAGATGCAGGCCGCCAAGTCCCTTTTACAGACCCAGGGCTTGTCGGGAGCCATCGCTCTATGTGCTGCCTGAAATATCCCCTGCAGGGCATGGCAGCTGACTGTGGCATTGCCACCTAAGCTCTGCAAAGTTGTGCATAATCTCATAACTTTGAGAAAAGTCCAGGTGGCTCAACCAAATTGACAACAGGCACCACTGTTGCCATGGCAGAGAGACATCAAGGCCTCAGAATGGGAAACAAAACTGCCTTGAGCAGCCTAATGGAATATTGAAAAATAGCTTCTCTATAAAATGAGTTATATAATGGCATGCCTCATGCGGTAAGCTTCAAAGAATGCGCAAACCCCACTCCCCTCCAAAACCAAATCTAGTATGGAGGGAATATTTATTCAAATGCAAGCACTAAATGCAAGAATGTATGGGTATCTGTTTACGTTCACAGTGGAGTAGACAGGTGGTGCTTAATTTAATGGATGAGAGTAAGCAGAGTCACCGCTGCCAGACTGGCTCAATTGGAGAACTGGAAGAGTAAGCACATGGCAACACATGCAGACATCACAGTGAAAAGAAGCAGTGAACTATTCTGAACTGCTGATGTGCTTAAATGACAAAGAATTAAAGGCATATAGAAAGACACACCGTCAGAAAGAAACTTTGATATTAACCATCCAGGGGTGCTTCTAGGCAAGGCTTTCATTGTGCTTCATTTACTTAATTTAACATGTATGTCTCCATGTGTGTGTCCAAACACTGCACTCCTCCTTTTGTAACTCTCTTCTGTTTTTGCACCACTTTCCCCATCTTTTTTCTTACCAAGGAGCATCTATGAAGAAGGAAAAGAGAAACCAGGTGCACAATGGCTTTTAACTGGTTCTCCATCCAGAAGCACATCCAGTTTCAATATGGCATGTAAGGGATATTTTCAAAGAAACTTTCCTATGCCCATAGGCCCCAGAGCAATGTCAGTAATACCCTGCCGAGCTGTTCACCCTGAAGGCATTGCTAAACCCCTTTGGCAAATATGTAACTGCATACCTGATGGAGTACAGTTGTCCCTCCGTATTGACGGATTTGGTATCCATGGATTTAAGTATTCACGGCTTGAAAATATTCTTTAGAAAATAATAATCCAAAAAGCAAACCTTGATTTTGCCATCTTATATATGGGACACCATTTTGCTATGCCATTGCATATAATGGGACTTGAGTATTCATGGATTTTGGTATCCACAGGGTTCCTGGAACCAAACCTTAGTGAATATGAAGGGAGAACTGTATAAACTGGTCCTGATTTAAATGGGTGTGTTTCCCACATACCCAGGGTCTTGTTTAAACCTGGTTACCATGACCCATATGTGCAGCAATGATTCTGTAAAAAGAACAGTCCCATGCTCACTTAGTTTTCAGTAACCTATGTGTGCTTGTTTCAAAAGAGATGGCCTTATGTTTAAAATGGGCCCTACGGATGGTTCAAAGATTAGGCCTGACAAAATGGCATGCTATCAAGTTACATGACAAAATGCTGCTAGGAAACATATGTTTCTGAGGAACTATTTAAGAGAGGATTGCACTGAGCTTTTTTATTTTTATTTTTCATGATAACAAATCAAGTTAGTTTTTCCAGTATTTTAAATTCTGCTTCTAAGATAGATTTCCTTTAAACTATGCCACCCTTAAGTTATGTAGAATATATTGATCCTTGAGAATCAATGAGCCTATTTACTAAAAGTGTGGTTGTCATATAGAATTGTTCACATGTAACTTTAATGGCTCCATTTACCAGGTTGCCCAATTTCCTCACAAAACAGAAACAAACAACAACTCTCTTGTGTGCCAAGCGTGGCATTAATTTGGAAATTTTCTCATGTGGCACGCAGAGCTTTGAATCCAAGTACAATGTGACCCAAGTCCAAGACTCTGTTCACTAGATTACACTGGCCCATCTCTCTTCCAAAACAGCAACATAATCTATCAGGGTATTTCAAGTTACTAGTGCAAGAGTGAAAATCATACTGCTCAACAGGGCCCCTTTTGTGCACCCCCCCCCAGTCCCCTCCCTTCACGAATAAAAGATCAACCAAAAGAAGAGAGCTGTACCTCCAGAGGCCTCCCAGGGGGCATAACTGTCCATTTAAATACTATTCCCTGATCCTAGCACCTCATTTAGGCCCTAAATAGCATTTGGGAAATTGTAACATTGACTTTCTGTTTCATAAAAAATGGGCAGGTACAAACTGTGTAGATCCAAAAGTGCAGGTAGAAAATGGGTGGGGGGTTTCCCACCTGGACACTCCTGATCGCACATCTGTGTACTAGAGCTGAGGGAGGGCAGGCACCCCCCCCATGTGCCAAGAACTAGTAACATAAATTTCCCTATTGCCGTAACTGTTTCTTTCTTTCCTGGAAACCCGTTACAGCCAATGGCTCACAGACAAGCTCTGGTCTATGGACCACCATTCTGAGTGGCAGTGGATAGTTGACAAAGAAAAAAAAGGGAAGATGTGTCTTCTCACTGCAAGGAAACATGCCATGCACACAGATTTCAACCCAGTCTTCAACCACATCTCCAGCTTCTTTCCCATTACGGAGACATTTCTACAGAACTATCATCAACTCACTCTTTGAAATTCCTAAGCATAGAAAGCACCTTCAGACACTCAGTTGTTTTTTTATTTCAACACCCACAACTGCACATATAATTACAGACACATGCACACACTCTTCCTACCCCCACTACCCAACTTGAGCCTCAGTTTGCAATCTAACTATGGGGAAGTGACGGCAAGTTCAAAACAGTAATTACCTAATGTGTGCTTGATTCAACAAAATAAAGCACAAAGAGAAATATCAGGAGTCTCAGAAAACCCCAAACAATGCAAGAACCCTCTTGAAAGGAATAATCTCTGCTGCAGAGACAGTTCTATGGGATGCAGCTTCAGTACACAGACAAGCTTTCTCAGAATACTCACTCACATGCACTGGAACACATTCTAACTGAAGTTTCCCAGTGTTGCTTAAAACACTATAAAAGGCTAAGAAGTTGAAGAATGAAGCTGGACAGCTGCGTTCATTTGTATGTTTTTTCAAATTAATGACCTAATAATTTCTGTTTGAGAGGAGACATGTAGAGATAGGACACTTCAAGAATTTATTTGTCAACCACAGCTCCAATTAGCACTGTGACCTTGAAAAAAAGAATTTCTCCAAGAGCCTTAGTAAAACATACAAGGAGCTGAATATTAGAGCAATCATGATTCACCATCAAGAGCACTAACTGTGCTAGCTAGGGTTGATGGGCACTGCACTTGAACAACAGTGGGGTGGGGTGGGGGGCGGGCCTGCATATCACACTGCTGGCCAAGAAAGACGTTCTGGTTCAGGCATTAAAGAGGATACTTGTTATCAATTTTTTATGGGGTGCAGAAAGAACACCATAACACTGTCTTTCAAGACCAACCCCTTCTGTTCCAGCTTCCAACTTAATATGGACAAAGTATGTTATGTTCAATTAATTCAAATACAGAGCAAAACCCACTCCAAATAGAGCTGTATTTCTGAAACAAGGAGTACGTTCAGGACATGATGCAAACATAGAAGGACATAGGATATGTTATCACAGCGGAACTCATCCCCAGTTTGATTCTCCAAGAAGTACACATCTGGGGCCTGACTTATTTTGAAGTCAGACAGCTGGGCCTAACAACTATTACTCTGACATGTTTTCTCTAGAGCAGCCAACGCTGGACCCATGCTGCCTTCAGCAACAATAGGTCAAGGAACATAGAATCATAGAATTGTAGAGTTGGAAGAGACCACGAGGGCCATCCAGTCCAACCCCCTGCCACGCAGGAATCACGATCAAAGCATCCCTGACAGATGGCCATCCAGCCTCTGTTTAAAGACCTCCAAGGAAGGAGACCCCACCACGCTCTGAGGGAGTGTGTTCCACTGCTGAACAGCTCTTACTGTCAAAAAGTTCCTCCTAATGTTGAGGTGGAATCTCTGTTCCTGGAGCTTGCATCCATTGCTCCGTGTTCTGGTCTCTGGATCTTGTTTTGAAGATGAACTGGAACAATTTACAGAATCTCTTAAAAATAACAAAAACTTCTTTAATGCAGGCTGGTGTTATTTATGCTCATATACAGCAGTTAACCTCTGTGATAAGAATTCCTTTCATGAACCATTTCAGCTTTCGAAAACCTAGGTTTTGGGGTTTCTCCTGCAAAGTCACAAATGACTAACATACATGTACAAATAGATGTGGGCCAGGAAACATTTTGGTGGCCAGTAAGATTTGCAAATCTGTTTATAAAGCTGGAATTTAAAATAAACTGCAAACCCATTTTGTTGTTGCATGACTGCAAGTAATTTCCAACTTATGGCAACCCTAATGCAAACCAATCACTGGTTTTTTTGGCAAGGTTTACTCAGAGGGGGTTTGTCCTCACCTTTCTCTGAAGCTGAGAGTGTGACTTGCCCAAGGTCACCCAGAGGGCTTCCATGGTCATGCAGGGATTTGAACCCTGGTCCAACACTCAAACCACTACACCATACTGACTTGCAAATCCATTAACTACAGTAAAACCAAGCTGTTCTTAGTTCAAGTTTTTACAAACAAAAAGCTAATAATTCTTTTTTAAAAAAATGTTTTATTTTTTCACATTACTAAAAAAGAACTTGCTAAAATAATTGTATTTGTTCCCAAGAACTCCAAAGCAGGTTTTTAGATTTTAAAAACAATTTTATATGAATTTGGTGCAAGTTATACTACAAAAAGTGGGTATTGCTTTCTTTGTCAAGAATGTATTGCCACAATTTCCCCTGAAAAACAAAATATAACTCTGCCTTAGAAGCATTTTGAAAGCAATATCATTGCAAATTGCCCATGTGTATTTCAAACAAGTTGTTCAAATTGTATTTTAAATAATAAATCTGGAACACAAGCACAACCCAACAGGGCAGTACTTAAGTCTCTATGGTCTTCATGTCTCACCTCCTTGCAAACCCTCAATCTGATTTCTCCACCACCACTTATGACTCACTAGAGAATCTCAAACTATGAGCTGGCACATATATTCCCAGTCCTGAAGCATTCTATTTTCAATTTTTAATGTGAGATTAACCCAACTAAACATGTAGCAAAGAATAAGTTTTTGGTTTACTCAAAGAAAGTGTCTGTCCATACAGCTCCAGTGATCATTGTAAAAAATTGTAGTTCACTGTGAAAATGAAAAGCTGAAATTTTACCTCCAGATCACATATGTGGCCAATTGCTAGCAATAGCGGGTAGGATGGAGGTGGGAATCAAATTCGGAGGTACCTGAGAATTTTCCATGTCTGGTAATAGAGTTTCTTTAGGTAAAATTCACCACATATAAAACAGGCCATAAAATATTAGCTCATAGGTCATCCAGATGCTTGCTTCAAGGAGGCAGCCAGTCATTACTCACATGGTATATGGGAAGAGAGAAAAAAGTCCCCCAAAGTCTAAGTTCATCACCAGCCAATCCGACTTGATGCTGGAACGTTCCTTCCTCAGCCAATATGGGAGTCCAAAGTACTATTTAATGCAGTATGCATGCCCTCTGTGTTTTTAAAAGTCTGTGTCTACATCAGTCAACAACTATTTGCCAGAAAAAACAGGGGAAAGAATGTGTATGTGACACCATATGACTCATTCAATTAGCAAGGAAAATTGCACAAATTCCTTATGTTTAAAAGGGGAAAGCAAGTGACCTGGGCTTTCTTTACATTTCCCACACCACAGTAGTTAGATTTTTGTTTTATTTTTTGGTACAAATCTTCTCCCTCTGCTACCAATATGCCACCATTAAATCATTTAATTTATTTTCTTTTTCTGTTGCCTAAAACATCACGGATCTTTTGCCAACATAGCTAACCAAACTAAAATCAGTATAGTCCTATTCACTTTACTGAGATGCTTTAGTAACACCTGGTAATTTTTGTTGAAAGCGAAAACACCCCACAAAACACAAATTATAGTCAAGTCATCTTCAATCCCTAAACACCCTATTCTCATTTGTAGTTAACAAGAAGCCCTATAGAAAACAGACAAGAGGGCCTAGTGTATATGTGATTATTTCCGCAGCCACAGCGGTATTCCCTTTTAAACATTAATTTTAAATTTAAAACATCAACAGTAGGTGCAGCACTTTTGGAAACTGTTGTGTTGTGCTGCAGGTTTTTTTAAAAAAAAATGTTTCGATTCAGAAAATGGCAGCTGTATTCTATTTACAAAAGTAACTTCAATCAGAGCTGACAGCAGCAAAGCAGCCCATCTCCACAGCTAAACAAGAACTGTTTGCAACTCTCCCCTTGGCCCATTTCACATCTGACAAGTGACAAGACATCTACAATATAGTAACAAATGCTCCAATTTATCCACCCAACCTAAACAAATGTAGACAGCACTGGTTGCCTTTGCTAATCCACACCACAAAATACCATGCTATTCCTTTCCCATTTGTCTGTCTACTAATCAGATTAGAACAATGCTCTATTGTAGGTACTTCTCTAGCTCCTTTTCCCTTCCCCTCTGCCCTCCCACCACCACCCTGACAAAGGCTGCTAAATTTTTGCAGTCACCATTTTGCTGGGAATGACTTTGGCAGGAGAAAAGGATTTGCAAATTCTAAAACAATCAGCTGGTAAAGCATACAATTGTTGCTAGCTTTGGAAAACAGATCAATATAGTTTGACTGTAAAGTTATACTGTGCTAGATCCTTAAATATGGAACACACCCCTTCAATTAAAACTAAACTGATTTTTCGTAAAGCCATATACAGATAGATGAGATAAATATAGATCTGTTAAGTTGCTGTAAAAGATTAAATTATCTGGCAAGTTTTCTCTGCATGATGTAGGGGGAGAACATAGTTGTATTAGAACATCAGAAGGGGGGGGTGGGGAGGACAGAAAACATTAACTAGTATGATCATGCTCTTGCCAGCTTTCCAAACAAAGAAAATTCAACATAAGGAAGTTTGTTAACACCCAGTTTTGCACATAGAAATATGGGGACTACTGCAGGATGTTTTATTTTATTCAAGTGAACTACTTGGTAATGCCACTATTGTATATCTAACAAGGGAATTAAATGCCAAGATATTCTGCCATTTGTGAACTGTTTTATATTTACTCTGAAACAATTACTTTACATTGCCTCACTGCAGAACTTTGTGCCGTCGACAAGACTCATATGGGAAAAACTGCAAATTCAGCATTTACAATCCAATAAATAGCTAAGCAATTGTTATAAATATAGATAGACCTTCTTTAAAAGGAGGGAAATTGTTGCAACTTTCTTACGAGATGGTTTCAGTAAGATTACAAAAATCAAAGAAAGACAAACTTCCATGTCTTTCTGTGACACAATTCCTTCCAGTTTGAAAAATGGGCAGATGCTGCATGAACTAATTGCTCAATATTCATCAACACAAGCCTCTCCCAGAACTTAAAGGAGATATGTCTTGTTCATGGGTGTGTGCGCACATATGCTCATGTGCAGAGGGGGCAACCAGAACCTCTTCAAGCTTGAAGCAAGTTTCAATTTGTTTGATTTTTCTGTGGAAAACTATAACCCACCTGCTCAAACTGGTTAGCTCACATCTCATAACACCTATTTCAAAGAAGTGGTATAAAAAAAACAAAAACAAACCTGTAACAACAACCAAGGACAAGAACAGCAATATTTCAAATAAGATAATGTGCTATGGTTTCTCCCACAGGGCTGATTTTTTTAAAAAAAATTGAGAAAGAGGCAGTAGGAAAGGGTTAATACTCTCCTCCTCCACATCATGGCCCAAATCCAACCAGCTGATTAGCTGCTCTTCATTAAAAAGACACACACATGCAGTAAATCCTGATCACTCACCTCCTGCATCACAAATAGCTGCACCCTAAATTGAGGTGAGCAGCAGTGCTCAAAAAATTCTCAGCTGTGTGCCAAGTGTGTATCTAAAGAAACCATGTCTTGAAGGATGCCCAAACTGATCTATGCAGATTGTACAACTATGATCTTGAATCTGAAAGTTAAATGTAATTCTTTACCTTTGACTAATGACTTAATGCTAGCCTATGGCCACCAAGGAGTTAATTAATAAGACCAGGAATCAAAACATGTGGACATTTGGCATAAAACAGAGAACTACAAAAGACGCAGAGCTTGGGAAAGAAATAATCCATAAAACTGAACGGAAAAGCTACATTCTTATGCAAAACCAGACTTCCTGTTCCCATCCCACTTTCCTCCCTTTTGACAGAAAGCCCTTTAAAGAATGTCTGGCCCAACAATAGAAAGGTGCTAACGCCATATAAGCAGTCACTCATTTCTGTGCCCTTAGCCAAAGTACTAGATGCCCAGTGGGCTGTTTCTCATTGCCAGAAACACAAAGTCAATATGAATGTTTTGAAAGGATTGTTCTGAGCATTCAGCCAGGGTTTCTAAAGCTGTGAAAGAGGGTATGTGTTTTTTTTTTTAAAGGGAGGCAGAAAAACCTTCATTCAGTACCTTAGAAAGCATGTCAATAACACACGGCTAAAGAAGGAGGAGTAAATGAAAACGGGTCCTGCTTTCCAGCAGACAGAAATTCAGTTTGCAGCCCTGCATGCATGACCATACAAAACCATAGCAAAAAGTGGAAGGAGCAGCAGGGAAATGCAAGGGGCAACACAGACACCCACCTATGATTTGGTCTGGGAAATGTTGGGGTGGTGGTGGACAATAACTCCCAGAATCCCCCAGTCAGCATGGCCACGTTTCTAGGCTCTGGCTTTCATACATCAGTATCTAGGCAACTACGCTTACTGTGTTGTTTTTCACCCTATTCTGGATAATTTGAATAAGCAAAGTACTACTGCCAATGCTCTGAAAAAGGCTGCCTTGTTATTCTAATACCTCCCCACCCTTTCTTTTAGAAGTCGGAACTACTAAATCATAGAACATACTACAAGGAAATCTTGAAATAAAATTATTTAAACGGCCTCCCTTGAAGTGTTTCTTTGAATTTTCTGCATTGGCAGCTGGTTGGACTAGTTGGCCTCTGAGGTCCCTTCCAACTCTAAGATTCTGTAAAAACAGAGTAAGAAACTGGTTGACATAGAAGTTATTTTCATATGTTTGGCAAATACATATGTTGAAGGGAATGGCTCCTCCCCCTCCAGCTTCTACCTTACCATTTTTTACTGGAAAGATTTTAAGGGAAAATGCAGCTACGTTCAGGTGGATGAATGCATTCACAGAGGGCAGGAACCATGGAAGACAGGGGGCTCCTCTACATGGGCCAGAATATGCTGGCTTCCTGCCAGCGTATTCTGCCTGCATATCTTCCCCCATTACCAGAATGAAACAGGATGGAGTGCAAACCGCTATGCTGTCTGTTGCTGCAGTCACCACCACTGCCACCCACGTTCCACTCTCCGAAGCCAGGAAGCTGGCCTGCAGCATGTGAGCAAGGCCACCTGCATGGGATCCAACTGATCACATGCTGCTGGCCTGCTTCCTGGCTGCAGAAGAGCAACAGAAGATGGCATTACAGTAATGGGATAGCGTGGCAATGTGAGCTCCTGAGGTCACGTGAGTACCCAGTCCATTTTTTTGCTGACAGAAGTGTTTTTTAAAAACCCAGGTGTTTTTTAAAAATGGTGTAAAGGCCTTTACCTCATCTTGACCCTGGGGGATGTGCAGATTGCCCAGGGGCAAAACAGGACAAATGGACTGCATCGTCTGGACTGCAGGGCTCTAAGACAGGGCCAAGATGGGGTAAATAGACTAGGCCGGGGTTTCCAGTCATCTGACGGCTCTGTAACTGCATCTGGATGAACACAGTTACATTTCTCTGGATAGAGGGCAGGATATAAATATTGTAATAAATAAATTATAAATAATAAATAAAATTATTTTCAGCTCTTCCTAATAAACATGGGAGGACCTTGGGTGGAGCCAAAGGGATATCCCCATTCCCTTCACATATACAGTTACTGAACACCTGAGTAGACAGAGTTGACATTTTGCACACCTAATTCCATCCTCTTTTTATTTTATTTTTATTTTATTTTTTTTTGCTAATCTGGTATATTTAATAAAACAAAACTCTGTTTTTTCATTATTTGGAAATATATCCAGACTTAAAAAAACCACACAAATCAATCATTAATTTAAGCAATAACAATAATCTGAACTCTGTTAATGAACTGAGTACCCTCACTCAAGCTCATCTCTTCCAGATTGAGGTTAACATTGATGGATAGTTTAATAAGTATGTTCCTTCTTTACCTGCAAGAATCTCCCAAGATCATTATACATTGGATATTATCAGCATATCAGTAAAGACATGCTATAAATTTCAAAAGCTAATAATGAAAGTTGTAGTACTAGGGTGTGCTAAAAGAGCTCCTACAAAGTAGTACTTTCACTTCATTCAAATACTAAATGGTTATACACAATTGCTTTTCTTAGCACAGTTTTCCCTTTCTCAGTTTAAGAATTCCTGTGGACAAAAATGTTTTATCCTTACTAGTATACTGTAGTATACTAGTGAAGCTCTAGCGAAGCTATTCTTGTATTATGTAATTTGCCAAATAAATACCCTTCTGCATTTATTCCAATATTTGCTATGTTCTATTGCAAATTCTGTACATTTTTTTTTACTTACTGTTGCATAAAGAAATAGGTAGACAATAGTATCATGTCAGATCCAGGGGAGCAAGATTTGCAAGACTCCTGGATTTTATTTAATCTTCCTTTTAAAAATGTGATGGCAATGCAACCCAGGTAGTGAGAAGTTCCCTACTGTTATGCGTACACTTCCTAGCACCTCCCCATTACAAATACAAAGAAAGAGAGGGAGGGAGAGACCCAAGTAAATTTTGTTCAAATCCAGATTTGATATTTCTCTATGTGGACTATTCTCCCTTAACCTGACTAAATTTGAAGGTTCATCGAACATGAAATACAAGAAATTATACACTGTAATGTTCAGAAAATTATTCCTGGCAAGCATCTTTTCCAAGAAATATCAAATATCATTTTGATTTTTGAAAAAGATGAACCATCTTTCCACTGTTGGAAATATGTACCAGGTCCTGAGCTACCTGTGAATGCTATCACTCTGTCACTGCATCAAAGACTGTACTCTAACAGATGCTTCAATATTATTCTTACATACTTGCATTCTAAAACCTCAAGTAAGAAAGCAGCCACAAAAAAGACAGAGAAGCACAAATCTTTGTATCGCATGAATGCTTAAATGAGGCACAGGTCAAGCTCATAAATCAGCATTCCAAGATGGGTGCCTACATCCAGTTTCTATTCCCCACATATTAGAGATAGCTGCTGCAATAAAAGTAGAATGTGCCATTCCTGAAGACATCAACTTCTCTTTCATGTCTCTTGATGTGAAGATATGATGTGGTTATTTCCTTCACATCAGTTGGTTGGGCACTTTGAGCTAACTCTGAATCAGTAGTATGTAGGCATTTTCTTCGTAGGCTTGGGGTCTTGAGCTCCTGTCAAGCAAATTTAACTGCAACAGATTTCATATAGACAAAAGATGCTGTAATTTGAGGGGAGGGAGTGGAGAGTGGCTAGCAGGAAAGGTTGAAAGAGCAAAACAAACAGAGAGATCACTATTCAGATCATTTCTCCTGTCTGTACAGAGTGCAGACAAATATTCAACTTGTCCAAAGTTCTCTCTAAACTCACATGTCATTCCCGTACACTCTTGAGCAACCGTTTCTCTGGGCCAGAGACATTACTGATCAAAGTTCCCTACCTGCTTTGCATGTCTTGCCATCTTCCTGAAGCTGAACTCCGGTGGGACAGTTACAGCTGTAAAAGGGGTCTCTTGGAGACAACAGGCACAAATGGGAACAGCCACCATTATTATCTTCACAGGGTGTATGAACTTCAGAAATCAAAGGAGAGAGAAAAGCATTTTTTTATATAAAATACAGAAGAAGCTCAGTTCTCTAAAACAAACCTTATTCCACCTTCTTATCCAGCCAGACATTCTGTTCTACATATCCCTGAAAATAATTTAAATAATTACATACTTGTGCTTATTGTATATCCTCTTAGTTATTACATTTTGTAGAACAACTTTTATCTCCCAGAATGCATTTTTTAAATAAAAGAGATAGCAGGACATACAAAGACTTAACACTGTTCTTTAATGCTACATACGGAGACTTGTAGCATTCTTCATGTGCACAAACTGTATTTTGCCCCCTAAGAACCTTCCTATTATTCCCTCTCCAATATTCCAATGTAATTGAAATATTTAAAAGCAGTGTAGAGACATTGTTGTTGTTTATTTATATAATGCCATCTATGTATATGGCACTTTACAGTAAGACAAGCAAAAAACCCCAAAATATTGGGTACTGCCAAAGGCGTACAATCTAAAATAAGTGCATACATACACCCGCTGGAGGAAGGAAGGAATAATAAACATAAAACTATAAAATACAATTGCAACACAAACTGTCCAGATAACTACAAAAATATAGCATGAAACAGGAAGAAAATATAAAAATAAAACTGACCAATACACATAATCAAAATATAAAACATATCTCTCCCCTCTCTATATACTGTATAAATATGTATATATAATGATCAATACATGTAATCAAAATATAAAAATTATAAAACTGTATCAAACTAAAATTCCAAAGGCTTTTATTGACTTGGTATGAACATTCTTTAGAAGGAAACTCCTTGGACTGACAGTGCCGTCTTCCTTTCCTTACACAACAAATTTCCAAGTCCTTATCACAGCCCAAGTATTTTAAAGTAGTTTGAACTGCAACAAAAATTTAACGTAATATGAACATGGGTAAAAATCCTGAAAAACAAATGTAGATCTAATTTTAGCTGGTAAAGCTCAGCATTTTGACAAACAGATTCCTTTAAAGAGCCTTAGATGAATACCCCAAAGTCTCACATCCTAGTGTAAACCAAGGATATAGTGAGAGGTTTGTACAATATGCTAGGGACCTTAACATCACTTAAGGGAACATCTCTTCCCTTAGCCCGAGTATTGTTTGCCAAGCAGAAGTTTAATTTTATGCCGTATTAGAAACTGACTGGGGTGGGTTTTTATAATCCTGTGCAGTGATGTTTTTAAGGTTTGTATGTCATCCTTTAATGAATTTTAGTGTTTAACTTTTTAACTTTATAACTTTATAAATTGTTAGTTTTAAAATTATTATATTTAGACTTTTATTGAAGCTTTTGAATAGTCTTAATCTGTACTGTTTTAAAATATGCTGTTAGGCCACCTTGAATCTCATTATTGAGAGAAAGGCAGGAAATAATAATAATAATAATAATACCACCACATGCGCATCCCTGCTGTGGCTATGAAAATAGTCGGTGTCTCTCACATTTAGAATTAATAGTTTAAGCAGCTTGGGGGGGGGCTGGTTTTTAAGATCCCTTGGATATGATCCAGCATGTAAAAGAAAAGGCATTCAACAATACAGAAAAGGATAATAATTTAGGAGTGCCATGTAAACTAGAAGTTAATATTCTATGTACTCCTAGACTGTCATCTTATACTAGGGCCATAATCAGCCCAGCAATATACAAAAACAACTTGGGGAGACAGAATCCAAATCCAATCCTAGTCAAGAGACAGTGGTAGCTGAGCTATTTCTAGGAGATAGTATTTCCCTGTGCACCAGGTTTTCCTCACTACTGTCCAGAAATACTGTGACCCAAGGGTGGGACATTCCCTCAGCTGAGAGAAATGTCAGGAATTCAGAGAGCACCACACAACTCCATCTGGAACGCAAGGACAAACTAGCAGTGCACATACCCAGTGCCTTCTACTGAAGTATTGCACCTGTTTCTCAGCTAGAGCAGATCCTAAATTCCTTTGTTTACTCCATGACTGTTTACTGTCAACTATCCTCTCTTTTCCAAGTTCAGTCAGCACCACATACATAGACTAAATCTTTTGGATTGGTTAAATTCTATTGTCTACTAAATGAGACAATATTTTTTATTTTATTTTTATTATTAGCTTTCCAGCATTTAGCAGCCATTAAGCTACAGTTTCTTATACAGTCCAAAGGCTAGAATGAGTTCAGGCTGGATTATTTGGTCTAGCTTTTCCCACAAAATTTCCATCTGTTGATAAAGATGGGAGCTCAATCCATGTGGAATAAGAGGAGTAATCCTAGCTATTAACTGTGCAAATATGCTCTTTTTGCTGTCGAGTCTCAACAGCCATTTTGAAAAATTATAGCAAGGGACAACAAAAAATAAAGGTGAAAAAAATAATTATGTAGAATTACTCCTTTAAATCTACTTCTAGCTTGAGGAGGTTGCAGATATTCACTATGGATTTCCACCCTCAATACTTGATAAAGCTTGTTTAGACGAGCAGACAAAAAGACCTGAAGGCCTAGGGCTTGTCTAAACGGTGAAAATACTCCTCATAGAATGAAAGAAGAATATCTTTTGTCCCAGTGGGATCCCATGGCAATTCGATGTATTCTGAAACAGGGGGGACAAAAACTCAAAATACCCTGTAGGAAAAGCCTCCATGGCTCCCCCCTCCCCAAATTTTAAACCTCCAAAGGAAATATGCATTCCTGCTCATCGGGACAACCGATCTGATTTGTTGCACAGTCCAGAGAGGACAGAACTCAACATCTGATTAGTCGGACGTGCACAGGGGCAGGCTTGTCATCAAGTGCCTGGAAGTGCTAGCAATCATACACTTTTAAAAACTTTTTTAAACTGTCAAAACAGAACCTGGCAGTGCCCAGAGACAACAAGGAGAGCAGCCACTATGAGGAAGAGGTGAGACATCTGCCCTTCACCCATTCTGGTGGTGGTGGCAGCCTCCGATTCTGGCTGCAATTAAAGGGACAGGAGGAGTCTGTCCCATGCTCTCCAAAACCTGTTGACATTGAGCTCAGTGTACAGGCATGAGAGGAGGAGTAGCCCAGCTGGGGAAGGCAACATGAAGCCTTTTCCACAACCAGCAGCTGGCCAAGCGGCTCCTCCCACCTCTTTGCAGCCGGAATTGGAGGCCGCCACCACCGTCATCTGGATGGATGAAGGATGGGCGGTCCTCCTTGTTGTCTCTGGGCACTGCCAGGTTCCCTTCGCCTTCCTCGCCCCCAACCATGCAAAACAGTAACACAGCCACCATCTTGATTCACAGCTGTGTGACCATCACAGCAGAGAGCTTTGCATACTATAATTTTTGCCAAAAGACCGTGGAGACAAAAGAACACTGTTGTGAATTGCCTATAGTGAATTGCCTATAATATGCAGATATGTGCATTATTTCTTCCCGTTTAGACAAGCTACTCTGACTGAAGAATTTTCATTTCATTGCCTCTGATGTGCAGCACATATTGAGCTTACGCTAGAAATGACATTCATCAGCAGTTACTGAATCTAATCTAAAGGTCTGGAAATCACTCAAGGTTCTGTTCTAATACTTTTCAGAAGTCCATGGTATCCAAACAATACTGCGTGATTATATTTAAGAAAAAGTATAGGCTTATAGAATTTAGAATACATGGTTCCCAGCACTGCATAATTCTTATACTATGACACTTAAGCATAGGGTTTCTCAACCAAGATTTCCTGGAATCCTAGAGTTGCATGAGAAGATGCTACGGGTTCCTGGAGAGATCATGAGAGATTTTTTTTAAAACTGAGCTGTAGATATAATAATTTTTATACAGGGGTTCCTCCAGAGTAAATATGTTGAGAAAGACTGCTCTAGCCACATCTGAAGTCTATGACATGACAGAAGCATGCCAATGGTGACCAGAAACTAAGTCTTCCACCTGCAAAACTCCACTGAAATATTTCAGTGGAAGCCTATTTAAGAGGAAGATCAGAGATTAAGGAAGTTACAACAAGGATGAAGACGTCAGAGGAAGAGATATCAAGGAAAGATTCTGCTTGTTCCCCAACAGTCTGAACATGTGGACTGTGAACATTCTAGCACAGGTCAACCCCCATATCCACTGGACTGGTATCACTTATCCAAATACAAAAAAAGTCCTCTCTAGGCATTTTCTAGTCTTCCAGCATGATTCTATGGTATGTTTCCACCAGAAGTGGGCTGGAAGTCATTCATTTCAATCGGATTCGCTATTATCCATGGTTTCACTAATTCATGGTAAGTCTGGGAATGCATCCCCCACAGATGGGTGTGTGTGACCTGTATTGTGTAAACATGGGGCAGTGAAACCATTTAAAGTATCCTTTTTTTTTGAAAGGGCTATCAAGTCTAGAACATGAAGGCATAGCATTTAAAGTTGACATAGGCATCTAAATTTCAGTCTAATCTGACCTGCATGCTAACTAGTGCAATAATAGGAAGACTTTGTTCTTGCTCTGCTGTATCTATGTGCTTTGGTGTTCCAAGAGTCAACATTTAAAAACACACATATCCCCTCCCCACATAAATAATATTTTAAAAAAAGAGAGAGAGAGAGGAAATAAATGTATAATACATACAATACGGTTGCCTTTCAGAGCTCAAAACCTGGATGTCCATCGGTGAGTACAGTGAACTTAGTATTTCTCTCCTTTTCTCTCCTGTCTTTTTGTTGCAGGCATGAATGGAACGGGTTTGCCAGTCTGTCCAATAAAGGGTATCTCCAGCCAGAGTCAAAGCAAATGGGTGAGTGAGACTACCTTCCACGACCTTTTCCCTAGAAGGTGGGGAGGGGAGTGTTTTTAAAGATAATTATACTGCAAGTATTTTGTGAGTTAATATATAAATCCAAGAAATGAATTCCTTTAGTTAAAATTTAGGCAGAAGTATACTAACTTCCATCAATAGTGGCATAGTTTACCCAGAGCCACCATTCCCATCCCTTCAGCCCTTTTCTCTTATATTATTCAAAATAACAATATATGCAGCTACAAGCAACAATGCTTTTGTAACCATTTGGCTTTTTCTAAGCCTTCAACGTCCATGTTATTTTAGTCGGAATGATATTTTATGCTACTGAACCCCAGTTTTGGCTGATGTGTAGGGGGTTCTGCAAAAGACATCAGTCTGCAACTGGTCGTCTGGTCCTCACCACCACCACCACCACACAACTGTATGTGTAGCTCACTTGTGCAGCACACAATACCCACACAACACATACAACTACTATCCGTGTACTATTTCTGCCCTTATATCCCAAACCACTTTTATGGTTTTTTTTAAAAAAATCTTGTACTTTCCATACGGTAACTTATCCTGCTAGGAGTGGCTTCTGACTACAGAACTAATTCGAATATCTTTTCTTCCCACCTTTCACTCTGTGGTGGTGGGGGGGGGCAGAGGAGGGTGTAGCTCAATGGGAAGGAAGTAGGGGTCTATTTTCCACTTGTTAGCCACTGTCAATGAGGGTGCATTGTTAACCACTGCCTTTTTTTAAAAAACAGTGTTCTCCCGCTATACTTGCAAAATTCTACATATAAGAATAACATTTTTCTTTATACTGAATTGTTCTTATACAGATTTAGAGGCCTGTAGGTGTATTCTGAAAATTATTGAACCGCAAAACTACAAAACAGGTGTGTTGCCCAACAAAATGGAGAGTGAAATCAGCACCACTTCCCTACACCTATTGCCTATTCTGAAGAAGAAAAAAATGAACATCTTTTCAGTCCTTCCCAAGTATCTCTTACCCTTTTCATTCATTTCCAATTCCTTGCCTGGGGAAACAAACAAACTTCTAGCTGACAATGCTATACATGTGGACTCAGATCTAGGTCACACTGACTTCACTGGTGTTTACCCTCGGTAAGCTGGTATGCAGGGCTCAAAGTGAGACAAGAAGAAACTATGTTTGAGAGGCGAGGTAAAAGGGTCAAATTTGACTTTTGGGGATGGAGAACAATGTTTGGTGGAGGAGCAGGAGAGGGGAGCACAGGGTGGAACTTATGCAGTCATAGCACTGTATTTTAAAAAACCAGACCCTTGAGGACTTCCGGTGGCGAGGGCGTCGAAGCAGGCTGAAGCGTTAGGCGCTCCCGAGGCTTCAGCAGCGAAACCCAGGAGAAAACACCCAAAAAGGAAAACCTTGGGTGTTGAACTTTGTCTAAGGTATTAGACAAGCGGAGGAGGCGACCAGAGACCAAACCCTGTTGGTGGGTGAAGAGAAATCTTTCACGGAACCTTGAGGGGTCTGAACGCCACAAATCCCGCCTGGGTGGAAGCCGCCACGTTAAGTGGTGTTAGAGACGCCACCACTTTTTAAAGACTATCAACATTAAGCTGAAGTAAGCAATTTTCTTTCTTTTCCATTTAAAACCCCTATGTAATCAGTCTGTTTTCGGACGGGTGAAAGAGATAAAAGGACATTAGATCTGAGTGAAATTAAACTCAGTCTAAGAAAAAGGGGAGTACGACCTTAAATGTTAAAGGGAGACTAGGAACAGAAAGAGCCTCCCGCTGCGAAAGAAACAAAAAGTATATATATACAAAAAAAAAAAAAAGTTAAAGCACGAGAGTGGCAAGATTATTCGTGCATTGCGAAGTATGAACTCATGAACTGATATCTACGGAAAAAAGGAGAAGATAAAAGCGAGAAGGGAGCGGAAATTGCGGCACAAAGAGACGGAGTGAGCAAGCGGAGAAAGCAGAGAACGGAGGAACGGGAGAGCGGTGTTTGAAGCAGTGCCTGAAAGAGACGGAGAGAAACGCAAGAAGGGTCAGAAAGAGGCTAGGAAGGCGATAGACAAAAGTCTACGACCAAAAGAACAGAAGAACAGAAGAGCAGATGAAGAGTGCGGAGTTAACAGAAGAACAAGGCGGGAGTTAAAGCGATCACCGAGAGAGAAACCCGCGCTCGCGCTCGCGACGCTACGAGGATTACGGAATTTGGACTGTGGAGTAAGGGGTTACACAACTAGGAAGGAGCGCCGCGAAGGGAGGGGGGGGAAATATTTAAATATCTAAATATCTAAGAGTTCGGAAAAGGGAAAAGCAATTTTGTGGAAATAGAACGGGGATAAGAAAAAGATTGGTGGTAAAGAAAATAGGTAAAGAGGGATAAGGAAAACAAATTGAAAGTAAACAAGGAGGAGGGCTTCTTAGTGGTGCACCACGAAAGCGGGGGGTAGAGATAACAGGAAAGAAGAAGAAAAAGGAAAAGAAAGTCAGTAAAGGTATAAAAGTGAGGATATCTGGGGGGAGAAGTGTAAATAACAAAATAAATAATAATAGTGGGGAAAAAAAAGAAGAGAAAAAGCAAAAGTAGAAGGATAAAAGGATAAAAGTAAATCGAAGAGGGTAAAAACAAGATACGTTAGAGTCGTAGGGAGAACTGGAAACTGTGGATAGTGAGAATAGAATATATATATATAAATATATATATATGAATATACATATTTTGAAATATATACAAGTCTACCCCCAATGAGTTAAGAGTTACCAAAAACTTGGAAGAAAGGGAAAAAAAAAAGAAGGGGAAAGAAATAATAATAATAAAAAATATATAGAGAGAGAAAGGGGGAAAATGCCAACCTCCAGAAAAGCGTTAGCACAAACAAGAGCGCAAGCGCAGGAAACGAGAAGATCATCAGTCGAATTGTCAGCAAAAGTGGGTGAGACAAACTTGATGTTGTTACAGGAGTTTAAGAAATTAAGTGCTGAATTAAAGGCGGAAATGAAAGAGTTAAAAGGGGAGATAAGAACGGATTTACAAAAACAATTAGAAAAGTTTGGGTCTCAATTAGAAACAGTTACTAAAGACATAAGTAGAATCAGTAAGGAGGTACAGGACCTGCAAACAAAGACAGAAAATTTGGAAAAAAGAACACGAACACTAGAAAATAGAGGGGAGATAGAAGATAAATATAGAACAATACAAGAGCTAAATAAAAGAGCGAAATGCATTAAAATCAGAGGCTTATCAGAATTGCATGATGAGGATATAGCTAAGAGAGTAATCCCGGCATTAGCAGAATTCATAAATTGGGACCAGGAGCAGATGGACGTAGAGATAGACAAACTGTTTCGCATAGACTCTTGGGTGGCAAAGAAAAACAAGCTGCCCAGAGATATAGTAGTATATTTTATTAGAGAAAGAGTTAAAGATATAATAATTCAACAGAGTTTAAAGAAGAAATTGAAAATAGAGGACCAAGAAGTAAAAATTTATAAAGATTTACCCACACAGATATTGAAAAAGAGAAAAGAATATGGTTTCCTAACCAGAACCTTGAGGGAAAAAAATATTGGTTATAAATGGAATAAAATAGAAGGCTTAGTGGTGGTGTACCAGTCAAAGACATATGTAATTAATACAATCTCTAAGGCAAGAAACTTTTTGGTAAAATTTCAAGAAAACTTACCACAAGATACAGAAAGGAAAGTAAAGGAAAAAGAACAAAATTTAGAGGAAAGAAAAACAGAAGGTGGACTACAGCAAGCAGAAGAGCAAGAGAAGAAGGGAAGGAGGAACAGAGGAGATATTAGTCACAAAGAAGAGAGTCAGAAAATAGAGTTAAGAGAAAGAGGAAAAAGCCCAACTCCAGAAAAGGAAAGGAGGGAAAGACCAGAAGACCTAGAGCAAGAGGTGTTAAGGGGAGATCAGGAGGAAGAGACAGAGGAAGTGCAAGAAGAGGAAGACGAAGAAGAAATTATTGAAACGGAAGATACAGAAGAAGAAGAAACTGGAGCTATTGATACCGAGGAGGATAGCTAAGTAAAAAGAGCAGCAGAATAAGATCGAGGAAATGGCGAGCAAAATCATAAGTTGGAATGTGAAGGGACTAAACAGCCCAAATAAAAGGAGACTAGTGTTCCAACACTTATTAAAGTTTAAACCTGATATTACGTGTTTACAAGAAACACATATTCGGGAACAAGATGTGAAATTCTTAAAAAATAGAAAGTTGGGGGAAGTATATACAACTATATATAATAAAAAGAAGAGGGGAGTTGCGTTATATGTAAGTAAAAGATTGGAATCGAGAGAAATATTTAAAGATAAAGAAGGTTTCTATATAGGAGTAGAGTTAAAACTACAAGGCAAGAAGATTTTGATAATAGGAATCTACGGGCCACAAGAAAATAAAAATAAATTCTACAAAAAGTTAACACAGCAGATACAACAGTATGATTATGAAAATTATATTCTGGCAGGAGACTGGAACGGGGTCTTCGACGTATCTCTGGATAGATCAACAAAAGGTAATAATAGAAGGAAAAAATCCCAAGGAAAGCTGCCGAAAGAAACGATAGAGATGATGGAACAATTATCTATTACTGATATCTGGCGATTGCAACATGGCCTAGAGAAAGATTATACCTTCTACTCTGACCGACATAGGTCCTGGTCGAGAATAGACATGATATTGATATCAAAATCACTGATGAAAGATGTGAAAAAGGCGGAGATAAAGCAAAGAATAATTTCAGACCATAGCCCAGTATCTTTGGAATTGAGAGGAGAAAAAAGAGTATATAATTGGATGTTGAAGGATTATCTGTTGAAAAAAGATTCAATAATTAAGAGTACAAAAATAAGATTAAGTCAATTTTTTGAAGAAAACCTAGATAAAGGAACAACCATTGATATAGTCTGGGACGCAGGAAAGGCAGTCATAAGAGGACATCTGATACAACAAGAAATCGAATATATAAAAAAGAAAAAAGAGAAAGAAAGGGAGATAGAGGAGAAGATAATAGAAAAAGAAAAAAGATTAAAAGAAAAACCGACTGAAGAGAAGACAAGAAAAGAGCTAATAATCCTGAAGAAACAGCTGGAAGCAAGTTTGTTATTAGAGACAGCAAATAAACTGAAATATGCTCAGCAAAGATATTTTGAGTACTCGAACAGACCAGGCAAGTGGCTAGCTTATAAATTAAGGAAGGAAAGAGAGAAGAAGTTAATAACAGAAATAAATTACAGACAAAAGAGAGCTACAAAACAAAAAGATATAACCGAAATATTTCAAGATTTCTACTCAGAATTATACGCTAAGCATACGACAACTGAAGAGTATAAAGTTAAAATGACAAAATATTTAGACAATGAAAGGATAACCCAGATTTCAGAAGAAGATAGAAACGAATTGGATAAACAAATTACAAAACAAGAGATCAGGGAGGCGATAAGGCAGATGAAGATGGGAAAAGCCCCTGGCCCGGATGGATTTACGGCTCTATATTATAAAACTTTTGAAGATGTACTAATAGAACCACTACATAAAGTTTTAAACAACGTTTATGCAGGGAAATGCCCTGACTCATGGAGAAAAGCTAATATAAGTTTAATACCTAAAGAAGGTAAAGACCAGACGCATCCTGCTAATTACAGACCAATATCTTTGTTAAACATAGACTACAAAATATTCTCAAACATTCTAGCAGAGAGATTGAAGAAAGTGTTGATAAACTGGGTATATGAAGATCAAAGTGGTTTCCTCCCTGGTAGGCAGGTTAAAGATAACGTGAGGGTAATAATTGATTTGTTAGAATTTTATGAGAAACACAATGAAAAAGATCTACTGTTGATATTTGCTGATGCGGAAAAGGCTTTCGACAATTTAAGATGGGACTTTATGCTGGAAGTTTTAAAAAAGATGAATATAGGAGAGAAATTTCACTCCTGGATAAGTAAGATATATAAGGAACAGGAAGCGCAAATATTAGTAAATGGAGAGAAATCAAGGGTTTGTAAGATCGAGAGAGGGACGCGTCAGGGATGCCCACTCTCACCGCTGTTATTTATCACGGTACTAGAAATATTGGTTAAGAAAGTTAGACTAGACCAGCAAATTAGAGGATGGCGAGGGCAAGGCCATGAGTATAAATACAAAGCCTTTGCAGACGATTTGGTGTTTATAGTGGAAAACCCTAAAGATAGTATTGGAAGACTATTAGAGATAGTGGATGAGTTTGGGCAATGGGCAGGATTCAAAATAAACAAAGAAAAAACCATGATGTTAACAAAAAACATGAAAAAACAGGAAGAACAGGAAATAGAAAAATTCTCAGGGTATAAGATAGCCAAAAAGGTAAGATACTTAGGAATAGAGATAACTAAGAAGAACTCTGACCTATTTGAAAATAACTATACAAAGATATGGAGCAAAATAAGGGAGGACTTGAAGAAATGGGAGAAGTTAGATCTATCCTTACTGGGGAGGATAGCTTCAATTAAAATGAATGTCCTGCCTAAAATGTTATATCTTTTTCAGAACATCCCTATTATAATAAATGAGAGGGTATTCAAAAGATGGAATCAAGACTTAACAAGATATATCTGGCAAGGCAAAAAGCCAAGGATTAAATACAAGTTATTAACAGAAGCAAAGGAAAGGGGCGGCTTTGCATTACCAAATTTGCAAATTTATTACCATGCATGCGCAATAACGTGGGTATTAGAATGGATATCATTAGAGAATTCAAGATTGCTGGCATTAGAGGGCTTTAATGCAAGGTACGGTTGGCATGCCTACATTTGGCACAATAAAGCGAAAGTTCATAAGGAATTTGTACATCATTATGTGAGGAGGGCCCTGTTGGGAATATGGATAAAATATAAAAGGAAGCTCTGTCTTAAAATACCCTTATGGTTATCTAATCATGAGGCATACTTTAAAAGAGAAGACTTGTTTAAGGGAAGATGGTTATTGTATAAAGATCTGTTAAAGAAAATAGGAAACAAGTATATAATGAAGTCTCAAGAGGAACTACAGAGGGAAAATATTAGGTGCCACTGGTTTCTATACAGGCAGTTGAAGGAGAAATTAAATATTGACCAGAAGCTGGAAGGAATAGAAACAGAAAGCACAGAATTTGATAGAGTGTTACAAGGGGGGAGGAGAAAGATCTTGTCAAAGATTTACAAGATATTATTAAAGCTAGATCAAGAACAAGAGGTCATTAAAACATATATGTTGAAATGGGCAAGTAATTGTGGCTATGAAATACCCCTGGTACAATGGGAAAGAGTATGGAAAAATTTGACCTTCACAAGGAGTAATAACATAAGAGAGAATACGTATAAAATGTTGACCAGATGGCACCTATCACCGGAGAGGTTAGCCAAAATTTATAAAAACATGAAAAATCAGTGCTGGAAGTGTCAGAAAGCCATTGGGACATACTATCACAGCTGGTGGAAATGTGAGAAAATACAGAAATATTGGAAGAAAATTCACCAAATAATCACAAAATTATTAGATGTAGATTTTCCGTGTGACCCAGAGATATTTTTACTAAATATGTTGGAAAAAATAGATGTACAAGTACAAAAAAAGTATTGGAAAGTTTTATTGTATATGTTCTCAGCCGCAAGAATAGTCTACGCAAAATATTGGAAGACTCAGAAAATACCATTGATAGAGGAATGGGTATTAAAACTTAAAGATATGTATGAGATGGAAAGATTAACAATTATGTTAGATGACAAAAAAACATTTAAAGATTTGGAAGCCTGGGTGATTCTAAACCCACTCTTGAAAGAAAGATGCGGAGAAGAGGCAAAAATAGATATAGAAGAATCAATTTAAGGAATAAACAAATAAAATAAAATCATAAACGGCAAAAGTAACAGAAAACAGAAAGAACAAAGAAAGGGAATTTCTGAAGGGGGTAGCGAAGTATGGAAAAAAAACCAAAATGGAATAGAAGGGGAAAAAAGGAAGTTTTAGAGATACAGAATGGAAGAGAAAGAGAGTAAATGTAGGGTGTTTAATAGGTGAGAGTAAATGTGGGGAATTAAGGGGATGGGGGGGTGGGGAGGGTGAGGGGTATATGTAAATTTGGAATATGTGAATGTATGGCGATCGGTGAATATGGGAATGTGATGTTTTGTGTTGTTTTAGGATTTAATGGTGTAAGATAATCTTTAATAAAAATTATTTATATAAAAAAAAAAAAAACCAGACCCTTTGCTCTGAATAAAGTAATGTAGATTTTTCACTGGGGTACATGTTCAAAAAATCCTGACACAGCACGGCTCATATTACAACCACACTTCCTACTTAGAACACAATGCAAGGACTACAAAATGACATGTGGCATAAATTTATAATAATAATAATAATAATTTATTTTTACCCCACCCCTCTGTTAAAAATAATCGGGGCGGCTTACAACAGTTAAAATACAACAATACAGACTAAAATCCCTTAAAAAAAACCCCATCCTTGGTAATTTATGTTACCAAGAGATACACATCTATTCAGGTAGCCTTTCAAACTCCAGAACTACTGCCATGAATTGCAGTACATGTGGGTGTATGGCACGCTTTCACATTAAAAAAACAGAGCGGATACCATGTGTTGTTTACTAAGAGGTACCCACCAAGAGATAATTCCGCTTTGGAGAAATACAGGTCGCTGCCACTTCTGGCCTGGTATCTGCAGGGGATATGTTCCTGGACATATTGTGTATGAGTGAAACTAAAGAAAATAGCAAACCCTATTAAAATAAAGGACTTCCTGTACAAACATATCATAGAGTTGTGTTGGAGGACCTAGCGATTCCTAGAGAAGACACACCCCTTTAGGCATTTTCCAGCACAATGCTATGGTATGTGTCCCTATTTTGTGTCCTTTGGATAACTGAAACCGTAGATATTGGTTCCACGGATACAGTGTGGGGGGGCAACCTGTATACTGGCCCAGGGGTTCCTCACAAATGGATGTGTGGGCTATATCAAGCAGGCTGCTACAGCATGAAAAGAGCCTCTTTATAATTTCCATTATTTCTCCAAAATAGTTTCAAATTGCTGCTATAATATATATAAAAAAGTTTCATTTCTGAATGGAAACAAATTCAGTTATTGGTTTTTGTGCACAAAATATAACTATGCACTGCACAATTTTTAATTACCAAGTCTCAGAAAGGATGACAGTTAAGACAGGACAGCCTGACTATTTTATCCTAACTGATAGCAACATGAATCAAGAGAAGCTGACCAGAATTCTGATGCTAAAGTTTTTACATACCACATAGCAAATACCTGCACTCCTTTCTGGGAGTAGAGAAAGGTCTCCCAACATTAATTCTGCATCGCTCATCTTTTTCATAGAATGAAAAAGTTACTATTTTAGCTTTCAGAAACCTGAGAGATACTAGGTGTTGCAGTCCAAAGCAGCAACTTTTCCAAGCTCAGCAATTTTCCCCCATTGCCAATCAGTCCCTCACACCCTCTGTGTTTGCACTAGAGTGGGCAATGATGATATCTTTCCACTCTCCAGTGCCTCTGAACCCCACTTAAATGTGCATATCAGAAGTAGGTTCCAGAGGAAATGGACGTTGGAAAGATAGGAGTGATTTGCAGCTGTCCTAGTGACCGGAGCAGTAAACAGAAGCAGACACTAAAGCAGCTACTACACTCCTCCCAGTCTCCAAATATCTCTGGCCACATTTCCAACATGCAAAGATCCTCACAAGCAAGGCAACATTTCTCCATGGGAACTTTGTTGCAGTTAACTGCCATCAAGTCAACTTTGACTTTATGGAGACTCTATGACTGAGAGACCTCTAAGTTATCGACACCCTGCTCAGGTCTTGCAAACTAAGCTTGGGGAAACTGCCACAACTGTGAAAAAAACCTAAGACAGTGTTCCCTTAAATTTGACACTGTCCATGCAGCAACTCTGGGTGCCATGGTTTCCAATAGAGAAGTGTCACCTTACTGGTCAGGCTCTTTGCAGACTGGTCATTGCATATGGCTTTTTGCATCAAAGGATTGGGTGCTTTCTCTAAGCTGGTGCCCTGTAGCCCAGTTCAAGGACAAAACAACCCCCTTTAGCCTCAACACAAAGGGTTCTTTTTTAGGATGGGTGGGGGGAATATATACTACCTTCTAGAGTCCGTGAGTTGGATGAAGTATAAGAAATAGTTGAAAGTACACCAGATATGGAAATGCTTTTCAAAAACAAATAAGAAAAATAAAAATTAAGACATTTTCTCTGAGTAGTTAGACTTCTTCTTTGTTATGAATTTTAACACAGTCTACAGTTGTGTCTACACTGGGGGGAGGGGAATCCAGAAGGAATTCGGACAGCTCTGGCCCAGAGCCACCCTGGATTCACCCCATTAGTGGCACACCTACTTGGCTTATACTGAAGTGACATTGTATTAACATCCACATATGTCCCCTGTCCAAAGCCTGAATCTGCACCACTTCGTTGCTGCTGATGTTCCCTTCTCCTTGAGTCCATGTCTTCCTGGTCAAGCACCTCTGTGACAGAGCCCAGCTGGCGCATATTTGCTTGCTCTGAGGTCAGAACAAGATGTCCAGCCATGAGATCAGCGTTGAGGAGGTCGATTGAGCTACCCCCTCACTGTTGATCACATGGTTGGGCACCTCTTTCTGACCTCAGAGCAAGCGACTGTGCACCAGTGGGTCTCTGCTGCAGAGGTGCTTGGCCAAGAAGGAGGAGGTGGCCACGGGGAGAAGGGGACACGTATTTTTCATATATGGGCTCGGCTGGGGAGTGGATGGTGGCCCTGGATTGTTACTGCTTAATGACCCCAGCAGCTACCACTGAACATCTAACAAAAAATGGAAACGCTTGCCATCCAAAAAACTGATGCCACTCCAATCCAGATGGCCACATGTACAAAAGCCCGCTAAAAATCAGTTTAAAATCACATTCAGGGCTAAAAGAAGCACTTTCGCTATGAAAAGGGCCTTACTATAAGAACAATAGCACCAGATTCAAAGGGCATATTGATTTCCCCCCTAATGTAGATGAGCCCTATGCTTGTCCTTTATTTCTCTTTTGAAAACTTATTTCCCTATTCAACTAATTCCAGAAAGTCCAAAAGAGCCAAACTGGTTTTTAAAAAAGATATCAACATTTTATTCATACTGACATTCTTTACTTTCTGACAGTTTGTTCAGAACAAACATTTCTATGGCATCATCCCATTTTTATCATGAATTGATAAACCATTATGAATATTTCAAAATAGCACAGATTGTTGCTGTTTTTAAAAAGCACAACAGAAACTTGGAGGGTTAGGCTAAATGTAAGAGCTTTCAGTGAGAGAAAGAGGAGGAAATGGAGGTGGGGAGACTGAGATCTGAATGATAAGCACAACCCACTATCAGGGATCAAGGATGAATGACGAAAAATACACCATGATGTGATGTTACAGAGTCATCTAGCTGTATTTTAATACTCCATTTCAAATATCAAAATATCCAAGATTCATTAATATACAGTCGTCCCTTCACATTCGCGGGGGTTCCGTTCCACGGACCCCCGCGAATGTGAAAAATCCGCGAATAACGACTGCGCCCCCTCCCCCACCATAGCGACCATGGGGCCTCCGGAGGCCCCATAGTCGCTTCCTCCAGCCTCCCCACTCCCTTCCTAGGCCTTCCCGGGGCCTCTGGAGACCCTCCCGAGGCCCCGTGGATGCCTCCCCAGCCCTCCCCCCTCCCGCCCAAGCCCTCAACGGGGCCTCCGGAGAGTCTCCGGAGACCCCGCGGAGGCCTCTCACGGCCCTCCCCTCTCCCTACCAGGCCTTCATGGGGCCTCCGGAGCGTCTCCGGAGGCCCCATGGAGGCCTCCACAGCCCTCCCCCAGGCCTTCATGGGGCCTCCGGAGCGTCTCCGGAGGCCCCATGGAGGCCTCTCCCGGCCTCCCCCCTCCCTCCCCGGGCCTTCGTGGGGCCTAGCAAGGTCCCGCGGAGGCCTCTCCCAGCCTCCCCCCTCCCTCCCCGGGCCTTCGTGGGGCCTAGCAAGGCCCCACGGAGGCCGCTCCCGGCCCTCCCCCCTCCCTCCCGGGCCTTCGTGGGGCCTCTGGAGCGTCTCCGGAGGCCCCATGGAGGCCTCTCCCAGCCTCCCCCTCCCTCCCGGGTCTTCGTGGGGCCTAGCAAGGCCCCACGGAGGCCGCTCCCGGCCCTCCCCCCTCCCTCCCGGGCCTTAGTGGGGCCTCCGGACCATGGAGGCCTCCCCGGCCCTCCCCACCCCCTCCCCGGGCCTTCATGGGGCCTCTGGAGCGTCTCCGGAGGCCCCATGGAGGCCTCTCCCGGCCTCCCCCCTCCCTCCCCGGGCCTTCATGGGGCCTAGCAAGGCCCCGCGGAGGCCTCTCCCAGCCTCCCCCCTCCCTCCCCGGGCCTTAGTGGGGCCTAGCAAGGCCCCACGGAGGCCGCTCCCGGCCCTCCCCCCTCCCTCCCGGGCCTTAGTGGGGCCTCCGGAGCATCTCCGGAGGCCCCATGGAGGCCTCTCCCAGCCTCCCCCCTCCCTCCCCGGGCCTTCGTGGGGCCTAGCAAGGCCCCGCGGAGGCCTCTCCTGGCCTCCCCCCTCCCTCCCCGGGCCTTCGTGGGGCCTAGCAAGGCCCTGCGGAGGCCTCTCCCGGCTTCCCCCATCCCTCCCTGGGCCTTCGTGGGGCCTAGCAAGGCCCCGTGGAGGCCTCTCCCGGCTTCCCCCCTCCCTCCCCGGGCCTTTGTGGGGCCTAGCAAGGCCCCGTGGAGGCCTCTCCCGGCCTCCCCCCTCCCTCCCCGGGCCTTCGTGGGGCCTAGCAAGGCCCCGCGGAGGCCTCTCCGGGCCCTCCCCCCTCCCTCCCCGGGCCTTCGTGGGGCCTAGCAAGGCCCCATGGAGGCCGCTCCCGGCCCTCCCCCCTCCCTCCCGGGCCTTCGTGGGGCCTCCGGAGCGTCTCCGGAGGCCCCATGGAAGCCTCCCCGGCCCTCCCCACCCCCTACCCGGGCCTTCATGGGGCCTCCGGAGCGTCTCCGGAGGCCCCATGGAGGCCTCCCCCGGCCCTCCCCGCTCCCTCCCAGGCCTCCATGGGGCCTCCAGAGCGTCTCCGGAGGCCCCATGGAGGCCTCCCCAGCCCTCCCCCAGGCCTTCATGGGGCCTCCAGAGCGTCCCCGGAGGCCCCATGGAGGCCTCTCCCAGCCTCCCCCCTCCCTCCCCGGGCCTTCATGGGACCTCCGGAGCGTCTCCGGGGGCCCCATGGAGGCCTCCCCAGCCCTCCCCCAGGCCTTCATGGGGCCTCCAGAGCGTCCCCGGAGGCCCCATGGAGGCCTCTCCCAGCCTCCCCCCTCCCTCCCCGGGCCTTCGTGGGGCCTAGCAAGGCCCCGCGGAGGCCTCTCCCAGCCTCCCCCCTCCCTCCCCGGGCCTTCATGGGGCCTCCGGAGCGTCTCCGGAGGCCCCATGGAGGCCTCCCCCGGCCCTCCCCGCTCCCTCCCAGGCCTCCATGGGGCCTCCGGAGCGTCTCCGGAGGCCCCATGGAGGCCTCCCCAGCCCTCCCACAGGCCTTCATGGGGCCTCTGGAGCGTCCCCGGAGGCCCCATGGAGGCCTCTCCCAGCCTCCCCCCTCCCTCCCCGGTCCTTCGTGGGGCCTCCGGAGCGATTCCGGAGGCCCCATGGAGGCCTCTCCCAGCCCTCCCCCCTCCCTCCCCAGGCCTTCGTGGGGCCTCCGGAGCGATTCCGGAGGCCCCATGGAGGCCTCCCCAGCCCTCCCCCTCCCTTCCAAGGCCTTCGCGGGGCCTCCGGAGGGTCTCCGAAGGCCCCGTGGAGGTCTCCCCTGCCCTCCCCCCTCCCTCCTAGGGCTTTCACGGGGCCTCTGGAGGCCCCGTGTCGCGGTTTTGGGGGGGCCCGTGGGGGCCCCTCGCAAAACCGCGAATAATCGAAACCGCGAATGTCAAGTTCGCGAATGTGGAGGGGCGACTGTATATTGAACAAAATCCACTTTTTATTTAGAAATGTATAACCCAGTCTTTCTGTCAAAAGAGACACTCAAAGTAGCCATCACCGATAAAACAAACATTAAAAAGAAAATCTTAATTAAAACACCACATGAAAACAAATAAGGAACACAACTACAAACAATAATAAAAGACAGGACCAACACAAACCAGTTAAACCCTTTCAGCCACCCACCAGATGACATACCAAAGACCTGCCTGAATAAAGGTAATGGCAATCAGAGAGTTAATGAGCACCAAAAAAAATCAGCAATGTAACATTTATTTTACACACAAATGTACCTGAAAGAGCCATCTAGATTTGCTCTGTGAATGAAACTCAGCTTTGCATCAGCCCAATAAAGCTTCTGTTCTTCCAAGTCTATGGTGAGTCCATTAGGCCAATAAATGTCAGAATCCACAATTATTTTCCGAACACTACTGTCCATTCCAGCCCGCTCTATTCTAGGTGTCTCACCCCAGTCTGTCCAATACATGTATCTGGAAATTGAAAATACAAGTGTTAGGATGAGGGAATAGAAACCACCATGAAAATAACCTCCATACATCTCTCAAAAGTAAAAGGGAAAATATCCAAACATCATGGGGTTCTTTCAAAACCAAGCGAAACCTTTTCTTTTTTCTTTTTCTAAAGTGATTTGGACAATATGCTAAGTTCCGAAATCAGCTCTAGAAGAAAAATGTGTTGGTTCCTATCCACAAATGTTGAAAATTGTTTCCTACTTTTTAGCTCTATGAACTTGCACAATGGGGCTGTGTGCTTAGATGAATCCTCTAGGCATTATATATTAAGTTAGCAAAGATTTGCAAGGTATAAATAATTACATGCAATACTCAATCTTTTAATCTATATTATTTCCAGTAGAGTAAGAAAAATCCTTTAGTGCAATTTTTTAAAATTAACAACTGAGCTGGTTAATAGCAGAACAGAGTAACAACTTGTTTATCATAAACATATGATTGAATCACTTAATAATTACCCTATGGATTTGCCCAATAACCCAAGCTCTCTAAGCAGGATACAAGAATATAGAAAACACAAAATTAGAAGAAGTGAATAAAGATAAAAACAGTATATAATAAAACCAATACAGTATGACACCCTGTATCTGCAGGGGATATGTTCCAAGACACACATCCCCATGGATACCTGAAACCGCAGATAATATTGAACCCTCTATTTTGGCTATACATGGGTCAGAAGCCTAACACAGAATCTCACAGGAGTACCTACAAAGGCTCACAAACACTTCCGAGGGCAATATTTTTTGGAGTGCAGGTAAATGGAATGTACTAAAAAGTAAAAACCATGCACCAAAGAAAACCAAAGAAACTTTGCACCTAAAATAAAACAGTGCAAAGCTCTAACTTTATGTTTATAGTTCACCTTTTCCTCCAATGAGCTCAAAGAAGCAGTATAAATGACTTTCCTCTTTCTCACTTTATCCTCACAACAATCCTGTGGGGGGGGGGTCACACTAAGAGAGTGCACTTGGCCCAAGGTCATCCTGTGAGTTTCATAGTTCAGTATGGACTCGAACCTAGATCTCCCAAATTCTTGTCCAACACTGATCGCAAGCCAACAACAGCTTCTCTGAACACATTAAAATCTGAGAGCCAGGCAAGACTCTAGGAAGGGTGGTTCACAGAATGGTTATCATGATCAATGAAAAGGTCTTACTCATTTTAAGCCTCCTGCCCTACTTCATTTGGTACCTGGAGAAGTACCTTGAGCAATAATCTCAGTAACCAGGTAGGCAGGTAGATGTGTGAGGAGACAACTCTCAAGGCTCCAAACCATTTAGTATTTTAAAGGTTACAACAAGCCCTTTGAATTGGGCCAAGAAAAAGACTGGCAACTGGCATAAACTGGCAAATTACTGCCATAATGTATCAGCCATTAATTTGGTTGCCATTAATCACAGAACTGAAAATAACATTAAAGCACTCATTAAATAGTGTGAAAGAATATAGACACAAGACATTTATGAGTTATAGACACTATTGCTTATGTATCAGACTCCATATCTGGTTTCAGTAACAGCAAATTACCTGTTAGAAGGCAGCCTGCTCACATTACTGCCACGAAAGCAGCTGTCTGATACTGTATATTAACAATAAATGCACTACTAATAAAAGCAGGAAATGCACACCGAGGAAGATTTCACAACCTCTCCCCTAAATTTAAGATTCCACAACAATCTGACAGGGGGGCCACATAAATGACTTTTATTTATTTATATATATTTTAAAGTGTGTGTGTGTGTGTGTGTGTGAAAATCAAGTTTAGGTTTTAAGGCCTAAAAATACAGGAGTTCTCATTTTTCATCTGTAGGAAAATACCCCACCCACAACTGCAGCTGAAGGAAGGCTCTTTGTTCCTGTGAGGACCTCTACCAACAGAACACAGAATAAAGCATTTTAATGGGTTCCTCCCTCTTCAAAGCCACACAACCAGTGGTGTAGTGGCAAATTTTGAAGTGCAGGGCTTCACAAGGACATCCTCTATAACAGTGGTAGGCAAAGTGTAGACTCCTCAGGGCTGTTTTGTGGCCCACAGGGCCCCCCAGGGATCAAAAATATATTTTGTGAAGGGGGGAGATTAAAAAAAAAATTGCTCCACAACATCCCCAAATGCACTCTAGGGATGTGGAAGGGATTTCCACCATTGTGAAGTCGAAGGCTTTCACAGCTGGCATCCACAGATTTTCCTTGTTTTTTTTTTTTCCCGGGCTGTGAGGCCGTGTGCTGGAAGAGTTTATTTCTGACATTTCGCCTGCTTCTGTGACTGGCATCTTCAGAGAATGGTTGGGTAGGAGTGTGGGTGGGGTGAGTGGGGTTATATACTGTGAGCCCCTGTTGGAGAGGTTATGTAAATCAAAACTCAACACTTACAAATCTTGCTAGATAGAGCAAGAGTGACTCTTAAGACTTATAGAATCATGGAGTTGGAAGGGGCTTCATGGGCCATTGAGTCCAAACCCCTGCTCAGTGCAGGACCTCCAGCTAAAGCATCCCCAGCAGGTCGCTGTCCAGTCTCTTTTTGAAGATGGCCAGAGAAAGAGACCCTACTACCTCTCTAGGCAATTGGTTCCATTGCCAAAACACTCTTACTGTCAAAAAGTTCCTTCTAATGTTCAATCAAAATCTTCTCTCTTGTAACGTCAAACCATTAGATCTGGTCCTACCCTCTGGGACAACAGAGAACAAACTTGCACCAGACCTTGAGATATTTAAAGGAACTACCCATTCAAATACAGTACACAAATTTACATAACCTCTCCAACAGGGGCTCACAGTATATAACCCCCCACCACTCCTACCCACCATTCTCTGAAGATGCCAGCCACAGATGCAGGTGAAATGTCAGAAAGAAACTCTTCCAGAACATGGCCTCACAGCCCGGAAAAAAACGAAGGAAAATTTCCACCATGTTTGGAGGCCCCCTGTCCCCCCCTGCAGTAAACAACAACATTATTTTACAAAATTTCCCCCACCCAAATATTTTTTGCCCTGAAATACTCCAAAATGTCCACTAGGTGGCAGGGGTGCATTTCCTCGACATTTTGTGGCTCCCCTGGGCCAATTTAGGCCCAGAGGAAGCCTTTTTTTGAAACCTAAAGCATGGTGAAAATGCCCTCATAACCCCAAAGGCATTTGGGGATGATTTTTTTTGAAAAAAAATGTTTTCTTTTGTTTTTTGCTGGGAGCACATGCACCCCTTCCGAGGTTTTCCAGGGGACTAATGTGGTTCTCTAGCCTTCCACAGTTGCCCGCTCCTGCTCTATAACAACAACCCCAGTGAGAGACCAACATTGCACATAGCTATGTTGATGTAAAACAATTTCTAGCCATTTTCATCTTTACCCAGAATAGGTCTTTTGTAAAGCAATTCTCACATACTGTGACAGGGACAGCACAGTAAAATTCTTCATTGCTCAGAAAATCCATTTCTTGTTGTTTACTACTATTGTTTTACTATTTTGTTCTTGCTTTTCTCCCAAAATTGGGACTCAAAGCAACTTACAATTTAAAAGAACAATGCCATTAAAAGGATCCAAAAAGTGAAGATTAAAATAGAATTAAACCATTCATAATATTAAAACAATTCAAATTTTCACATAAAAGAATAAAATAAAATTTTAAAAGATTAAACGCTATTCAAAAACAGTTCCGTTTAAAACAATACAGCATCCCCTATTCTGTTTTTTAAAAATCGTCTGTCTTAAGAGCCTGCCGGAATAAAAAGGTCTTTGCCTGGAAATGGAATGACAGCAAAGAGAGGGCCATTATGGCCTCCTTGGGAAGGGAGTTCCAGAGTCTAGGGGCAGCCACTGAGAAGACCCCCTCTCATGTCCCCACCAACCATGCATGTGACATGGCAGGACTGAGAGAAGGGCCTCTCCTGATGACCTCAGCACCCGGGCAGGCTCTGACAGTTAATAGGATAAATTGTCATGATGAGGAACAGTGCGACGCATTTTTCTAGCCCAAGATAAAGACACTCCAAGGTAGGAATAACACAGCTAAACTCTGGACTAATGCCAAAACTGTAGACTAATGTAAAAAGTTGAAAGTGAGATTTTACGTCCCTGCTTTCTTTTAACAAACAAACAAACAAAAAATCAGCAGTATGCCACAGAAAAAGTGATGCTTGTCATGACCTAATTGAAAATGGGAACATTTTTTGTGCTTTCATGAGGATTTTTTCATGAGGATTCAGTTTTCCAGAACTAATTATAAAAGTCTGTGATTTGCTAACTTTTCCTTAAGACCAAACTTTATGGGACAATATATTTTATTAATTTTAACAAACCTACAATAGACAAACAACAGGTAAACAAAAACATCCCCCCGACTTCCTACTTTCCACTGGTTACTTCCAAATAGTATAATATTACACCTCTATAATTAAAACCTTCCTCATATTCGAGAAAAGGCGTTGCTTTAGATAAAAAGTTTTTTTTAACACAATCTCCACTTTAATTCTTAACAAATTCCATAAATGGTTGCCAAATATCTAAATGTGCCTGAATAGGGGGGTTTCTGTTAACATATTCGTTGATTTATCTGATTCTTTGAATTCTTGTAATTTCCTTAACCATTCATTGATAGCTGGAATCTTCTTTTGCTTCCAATATTTCATTAGACCAAACTTTAAAGAAAAGCCTTTTCTAATGTTTGTTCTCAAAATGTTTTTTTTGGGGGGAAAAGTCAGTGTCAAACTGCTTCACATCTGAGCTCAGAGCATTTGCAGTCATCAATAAGGCGGATCCAAACTATTATCTACATATTGTTTACTGTATTATTGTCATAAATTGAAGAAGACTCACACATCGTTTATGGTTTAGGCAAAAAAAAAAATGAAGATTCTGAATTAACTCTCCAGTTACTGCAAGGATTACAAGTAAATGCAGAGGGGACAGGCAAGTCTCGGTCTGGAGTGGGGGAGATGATGTCATAGCCTCTGTTATAATCAAGTCCTGAAGCTTCAATCCTGTGAGCTCTGGCTCCACTGCACCATTGCCGATACCATTCCACACTATTCCAAAGGGCATCTCAACTCTCCACAGAACATGGTTTGGAGGGAAAGGGGGGACTCGCCAGAAACTGACTCCCTTCCTATACAGTTGTCCCTTCACATTTACTGGGATTTGGTTCCAGGAACCACACACACACCCCGTGAATACCCAAATCCGTGAATACTCAAGTCCCATTATATGCAATGGCATAGCAAAATGGTGTCCCTTATATAAGATGGCAAAAAGGAACATTGGTCTTACCTGTGATACGTTCTTTTCCAGTGGTGAGGCGAAGAGCATCCGTCAGCTTTGGGTTGTCCCTCCCCATTGCTCTCGGTAGGCAGGAAACAAAGTCTTTGGGACTGCCCCCGTTGAGGTCATCCCTGAGGGACAACCCCCGGCTGGCCAGTCTGCTGAAAAGCCTCGTGCACCTCCTTGCGTACTTGACTCACGCCGGTATATGCACAGTTCCAGATATCCATTCCAAATTGAAAACTGAGTATTGTTTCTTCATTCACCCTGGTTGCTTCGTTGACCGTTGTGTGCCACCCCTTTATTCTTCCTCTCCTCGCCAGTGGGTGGGTCCAGATGCTCTTCGCCTCACCACTGGAAAAGAACGTATCATAGGTAAGACCAACGTTCCTTTTCCCAGTGGGGAGGGCTCCAGAGCATCCATCAGCTTTGGGATGTAAAGAAGCTCCATTCCAGGGTGGGTCTGGTGAGCTGCTGTCCTCTAGACGTGCACCACCTGTTGCAGGACTCTTCTGCCAAATGCCGCCTCAGCAGATTGCATCCTGTCCAACCTGTAGTGTTGTGCAAAGGTAACGAGGATCTCCAGGTCACGGCCTTGAGTATCTCTTCTAGTGGAGCGTCCCTCTCCAAGGCTGCCGAGGTTGCTGCACTCCGAGTGGAATGTGCTAGGATACCTTCGGGTACCTCCATGTGCAGAGACTGGTAGCACGCTGCAATGCAGTTGTGGATCCAGTGACCCAGCGTGGATGGTGACACCCTTCGCCCCAGATACTTGGCATGTGGTGACACAAACAGCAATTTGGAGGTCCTGAACTGCCTAGTCCTGATAATGTAAATACGCAGCGCCCTGCGCACGTCCAGAGTGTGCCATATCTTCTCCAGTTCCCTAACAGGGTTAGGACAAAAAGATGGTAATACCACCTCCTGCGTCCTGTGGAAAGCCGTGTTCACCTTCGGTCTGAAGTCCGGTCGTAGGCGTAGCACTACTGAGTCTGGTCTAAAGGTGCACAGGTCTCGCCTAATTGAGAGTGCTGCTAGCTCAGAGATTCTGCGTGCGGATGTGATGGCCACCAAGAACAGCACCTTCCAGGTTAGGTGCTGTTCTTGGTGGCTCAAACTTTAATGAGACCTCCTTCAAAGGTTCAAACGAATGTATCGTTAAGCCTTTCAGTACCATGTGAAGATCCCACGTTGGGAACCTGTGCACCATTGGTGGTGCAAGGTTCGAAAGCCCCTTGACAAATCTACGCACGTGGGGGTGACTGGCCACCCGTGCTGCCTTCTCTGGCGACAAGAAAGATGTAATCGCCGCTATCTGTCGCTTGATGGTATTCAGTCTCAGTCCGGCCTCCACTCCATCTGAAGGAATTCCAATAGTACCAGGACTGAGACCTCTCTTCTCTTGCGATTACACCACCGGCAGAACACCCTGAAGGTGTATTCGTAAATACACTGAGTGGACTCTCTTCTAGAGGCCAGAATAGTGTTCACCACCGTCTGAGAGTAGCCCCTTGCTGCTAGCGTCTGCCTCTCAACTTCCACGTGTGGAGCCGAAGCCAGTTGGGGTCCAGTGGTGTACCTGCCCCTGTGCCAGGAGATCCGGGCGCGACGGTAGTGGGAACGAATGCACTCCCAGCTCTAAGACGTCTGGGAACCAAGATGGGCGAGGCCATTCTGGAGCCACCAATATTACTTCTGCCCCCTCCGATCTGATTTTGAGAACGATCTCGTTCTGGAATAGAAACCACTGTAGGGGTCTTGTGTGAAATCTCGCTCAAGGCAGGCAATCGATCGCCGCAATCATCAGGCCCTGGAGCCGGGCGAGGTGCATGATGTCCACTCTCGTCCGGGTCTTCACTGTCTGGATTGCCCGTCGGATGGCCTGTATTCTCTCCAGGGGTAGGGATACCTGTCCTGCTGTGATGTCTATCAGAGCTCCCAAGTGTTGTATCCGCTGGGAAGGAACTAGCTGGCTCTTCTCGAAATTGACCTGGAAGCCATGTGCCTGCAGAGAGTCCAGAATCATTTTCACTTCCTCTCCTGCTTTCTGAGGTAAGGAGGATCGTATCAACAAGTCGTCCAGATATGGATAGACATGCAGACCTAAGCGCCTCCAGCACGCCACCAAAGCTACCATGATCTTGGTAAATACTCTGGGCGCCGAAGAGAGACCGAAAGGGTGCACCTTGTACTGGAAGTGCCTGCTGTAACAGAAACACAGGAAGCGGTAATAGTCTGGATGGTTGGGGATATGCAGGAACGCATCCTGTAAATCCAGAGACAATAGGACATTCCCCGGTCTCAATGCTTCCAGGATGTGCTTTAGTGTTTCCATCTTGAACTTTCGCTGGTGGACGAACTTGTTGATCCCCTTGAAGTTCAGGATGGCCCGCCAGCGCCCATTCTTTTTTGGGACCAAGAATAGGATGGAATAGCAGCCCATGTTGCGCTCTGCACCAAATACCTCCTCTATTGCACCCAACTGGAGCAAATGCTGGATGGCTTCCACCATCAGTCGCTGCTTGGTGGTGTCTCGCTACAGAGGTGTAGGGATGAACCAACGTGGAGGTCGCCAGGAGAACTCTATTCGGTAGCCCTCCCAAAGTGATTGGAGGACCCACCTGTCCGAAGTAGAGCTTGCCCATACCTCCACGAAGGCCTGCAGTCGCCCCCCCCACTGGGGTGCTGGCGTCATTGTTGAACTCTGTTGTTACTCTTAGCGGGCTGGTTCTGGACCAACTTGACTGCCTCTCCCTGCTGGGTGCGTCGCTGATAACGACCTTCTCCCCATCGAGACCTTGATGGCTTAAACTCCCTGGATCTGTTGGATGATCCCACCGAAGAGGTCTGCTGCCCCCCTGAGGGATGAAAAGGCCGGTAGCGTCTGGAGGACCTCCTGTCCTCCCGCCTCCTGGCCGATGCTAGGGTCTTCTTCTTGTTGTTGTTGTCCTTGTCCTCCACCAATACCGGTTCCAGGGAGTCCCCAAAAGGGATAGAACCAGGTTTTGCTTGGATTTGAAGTCAGCGTTCCAGGATTTCAGCCACACCTGTCTCCTGGCGGCCACCGCTGCGGCCTGAGCCCTGGCACAAAACTGGACTGACTCCAGTGTACTATCTGCCAAAAAGCCGAAACCTTAGCCAGCTTGTTGAGGTCCTGTCTTATTCTGGTTTGTGACTTGGGGACGTCCGCCAGCGCGTCCTTGGACCATTGGATGGTCGCTCTAGCCATCATGGTAGCGGCAGAGGAAGCCCTGATGGCCAGTGACAGTGCCTCATGTGCCCTTTTTAAAGCAGTATCTATCTGCCTATCCTCTGGGATTTTCAAGGTGTCTTCCCCATCATGACAAAAAACAGCCGAAACAGGGGCATCAATGAGTGGCACCTGCAGCTTGCTCATCACTTTCTTGGGTAGGGTATACAGCTTCTTGGCATGGCTTGGCTGTCCCTTGGTCATTGCTGGGGAAGCCTACTCCTCGCGTATTACATGCATCAGTATAGCAGGCACGGGCATTTCTGGTGCTGCCAGCTGCGCATCCAGGAAAAATTCGCCGGATACCTCTGGCAAGTCTGGGTCTGTCTGGGACTGCTGACTCTTAGGAAGTTCCATCCCAAAGTTCTAGCCGCCTTCCTGAGTAGAATGGCGAAGTCCTCTGTGGCAAACAACTTGGTGGAGTAGCGGGGGAAGCCTCCGGTGTGTTCCCAGATTCTTCCTCTGAGAGTTCGCCTTCTTCCCTATCAAGGTCATCCAAGATGTCAGCATCCTCCCCTTCGGAAGTATATACTGAGAGCACCTCCCTCTCCTCCTCAGAGAGCTGTGGTTCTTGTTGCTCTCTATGGCGTTTGCTGGGGGGCTGTGGCAGCGCCTCCCCCTCCTGGTCAGAGAAGCCAAGGTCTTCCTCCTCACAGAAGATTGTGTTCCCCTGCTGGCCTGCAGCCGGCTGCCCATGTGCCCAGTTACTAGGGCCTGGGATCGCCTCCCCTTCCCACGTGTCTGCTGCCGTAGTGGCTGCCACTTTTGGTGCCACGAAGGTCTGGGGGTGCTTCACCTTCCCCCAGCTGGTCCCACTGCCCTTGCCTCCCCGCCGGGGTGCCTGGTTCTGGGGATCCACTCACTGGGGCTTGGGGATCTGGGGTGGGGGTGCTGTTGGGTTCCCAGGCCCTTGACTCTCCCTCCCAGAAAGTGGCCCCCATTAGAATGGGCTGGAGCAGGTTGGCCGCTATCCAGTTCGCCGTCTCCCTGGCTATGGAGGTCCTAAGCCAGTCGGGGATCGCTAAGGGTGCTTCCCTCCCTGTTGTCCCAGCTTCCGGGGGCCCGGGGAAACTCACTACATCCACCAGCTGAGGCTGGGGACTAGGCTCGGCTGCCACCGCGTCCGGTGGGTCCAGGTCCCCCTGCGCCACGCTGTTCTCCACGGTCTGGGGCTCAGTGCAGGCCTCCTCCTCCTGGGGAGGCTGCACGGGGGCAACCTCCTCCCGTTCGTCCCTGTGCCCATCAGGGCGGGGAGGGAACAGGGTGCAGCGCATGGCGGCCGGAGTGGAGGTCTTCCCCTCCTTACCCAGCCTCTTCTTGCCGCCGCTGCCTTTCCCTGCTGCTGCACCGCCACTGCTGGCTCCAGCGACCCTGCCCGCGCTGCCGCTCATGCCTGGCTCCTCCTGGGCACTCCTCCTGCTGGCGCTGCCCTGCCGGGTGGAGCGCTCACTAACAATCACTGCTGCTATGATAGCATCCATCTCCGTGGGATTCATTTCTACCCTTTCTCCTTCTCTCCACAGGGCAAGGAGCCAGGTTCCCCCAAGACCAAATTTAAAAAGGTGCTGTTTTTTGGGGGGGGGGGGTATCAATCCAAGATGGCGGCTGCCACGTGGAGGGAGGGCAGAAGGAGCAAAACAATCCACGTCCTACCAGGAGCGTAGGCAGGAAACAGACTGGCCAGCCGGGGGTTTCCCTCAGGGATTAACTCACCAGGGGCAGTCCCAAAGACTTATTTCCTGCCTACCGGGAGCAATGGGGAGGGACAACCCAAAGCTGACGGATGCTCTGGAGCCCTCCCCACTGGGAAATCAAGGTTTGCTTTTTGGATTATTATTTTTTAAAGAATATTTTCAAGTCGTGAATACTTAAAACCATAAATGCCAAATCCTTGAATGTGGAGGGACAACTGTATTTTGCTGATGGAAGCCTCTACTGCTGGGGTGAGAATCATGCAGCCCTCCAGACGTTAATGAATTGCAACTCCCAGCAGCCACCCTCCAGTTAAGATCGCTGAAAACTGCAGTTCAGCAACACCTGGAGGGCGTATAATTCCCATCCCTCCTCTATCAGATCAAACAACCATCCCTC
This sequence comes from Gambelia wislizenii, assembly GCA_030847615.1. Taxonomy (NCBI): domain Eukaryota; kingdom Metazoa; phylum Chordata; class Lepidosauria; order Squamata; family Crotaphytidae; genus Gambelia; species Gambelia wislizenii. Next base: position 347,853,918 of record JAUMIR010000001.1, read on the forward strand.
AGAAAAGGATACCCACTGGATACACCCTGTTGTGTATTCAACATGGCAAAGACCAACATCCAGAAAAACTTAGTGATTACATGACGGATTTCCTACTGGAAGACTGCTTTGTGACTTGGCCAAAAAAGTCTTACACAAGAGGTCCATAAATTGGAAATGGGTGTTTCACAAAACAGCACAGTACCAGAAGCAGTGTGTAGTCACATGCTGAATGCAAAGCACACAAAACTGAAAGCAAGATGGTGCATGGCAGCTTTTGACATAATTCTATGCAGTTAAAAAAAAGGGGGGGTTATATTGGTGGGTGTGGCATGGGATCACATACTGACCACAAGCTTTTCACTTTGGAGTACAATGGCTTCAACTCTGGTCTACATACTGAAGCTCCCAAATATTAAACAAATCTATACATGAATGACTGGTACACTTCTGATTCCTTTTCTCCAGAAGTTATTACAGCTCAGGTTCCTAGTAGCATCTCTCTGGCTTTTCTTTGCAAACGAAGATTCAGGAAGGACTCATCCCACACTTCATACAATCTATGTACAAGAGTAAACCACCCAGAGAATTGTCATTATCAGACAGAATATGAATGAGAAGAAGAAAATACTGTACAATATAAATAGTAAGACCTGTGTAATTACTTTGCTTACAGGCAAAAATGCAAATGTGGTTTTAAAAAATATTCAAGATTGGCAAGGTTCTATGAAACCAATTAACATCTATGCTAAGTGCTGGTATTTTGAGGTTTATGAAATCAGCTATTGTTTAAAAATGCCATACAATGGGGTGCTAGGTAAACACACCAAGGTGTTCCTAATGAAGGTCAAACATTTGCAAAGTGAATGTGAAAAGCAAAATAAAATGTCCTTTTATCAGCCCTGGTGCCTTGTAGGTACAACTCCGGCCTAATCCACACTACACAAATAATCCAGTTGGAAACTGAATTATTTGCCATAGCCCCTTCCTACTGAATCCTGGAATTGTAGTTTTATGAGGTCCTTAGCCTTCTCTGCCAGAGTTCTGGTGCCTCACCAAACTATAAATCCTAGAATTCCTTAGGAAGGCGCCATGACAAATAATCTAGTTTTGTCATCATGCATCCTTACTTGGCCTGCTATGCTCCAAATGCACTGAATTACAACTCCTGCTATCCCCAGCCAGCATGGGCACACTGACTGGCAGTTACAGGTCAAAACCTATAGGATATAAGGTTTTGTATTGTAATTCGGTTTATATAAAATTCCAGCTAAATTGAGAGACACTCAAAAGGGGCCATGATGATTTATTATGGAAATACTGACATAATAAATACATTGAGAGAAAGTAATAGCAAATGCCACTGTGATAACAATGCAAAAAATGTTATCAGAGAGACCTACATATTATGATCAGAAAAAGGGCCCGTCTACACAGTAAAAAAAATACATATGGTGTTCGGAAGATCAATCATCCGTACACACGACCATTCGGATGCATATGTGTCATTCGGAAGGGGGGTTAGCGAATCCCCCGCAAGCTACATGGATTCGATGTTCGGGAGGATTAGCGAATCTCGACCTAAAATCTGTACAGCCGTTCGTATTGTCGATGGTCTGTACACCCCATTTGCACACATACAAACAGGCAATGTAATCTGATTGGCTGGCCGAGTACAGGGGGCGGGGCTAGCAAAGAGGGGAATTGGGAGCAGCTGCCATGTTGGATTCCTAGCTAAGCAACAGTCCGGTAAGTCCATGAATTTTACATTTATCCCTTTTTATTTTATTTTGTAAATATGGAAAATCGACTGTCCACATAACAGGCACCTTTTTAAATTAAAAAAAAGCGGCGGGAGATTTAAAACTGCCGCTTGCATCGGTCACTCCAGCCAGCTAGGCAAGGGGGGTCATACGGAGGTTGGGGGGGTAAAAAATCGTATAGGTGGATTGTATGTATTCGAAAAGGGTATCCTTTTCTGAGGGATGGTTGTTTGATCTGATAAGAGGAGGGATGGGAATCTGATAGAGGAGGGATGGGAATTTCAGATTTTTACCACCCAAATGGATTTTTTTTTAATCATGTAGACGGGGTCTAAGTATGTGAAACAATCTCAGAAAACAAGGGGGTTGTCTAAACTGCAAAAATACTCCTCATGGAATGTGAGGAGAACATGACCTGTCTTAATGGCATCCTGCACCATATCAGCGGGCAGACGCCAGGGTCTTCTTCTTCTTGTCCTTGTCCTCCACCAGGACTGGTTCCAGGGATTCACCAAATAATTTTTCTCCCAGAAACAGAGAAGAAACCAGGTTCTGCTTTGACTTGAAGTCCGCATTCCACAATTTTAGCCACACCTGCCTTCTTGCTGCTACCGCTGCTGCTTGGGCCCTTGCGCAGAACTGGATAGAATCTAAAGTGCTGTTCGCCAGGAAAGCGGAAACCTTAGTTAGCTTGTTGAGGCCTTGACGTATTCTCATCTGTGCCTTTGGTACATCGTTCAAGGCATCCTTGGCCCACTGCATTGCCGCACGAGCCATCATGGTGGCTGTGGTGGACGCCCTGATTGCCAAGGATATGGCGTCGTGGGTCCTCTTGAGTGTGATGTCCATGCGTCTATCCTCAGGTACCTTCAAGGTTTCCTCGCCATCTTTGCAGAAAATCAATTCCGAGACCGGCACATCAATGAGTTAGACTTGTAGTTTCCCCATCACCTTTTTGGGAAGGGCGTAGAGCTTCTTTGCCAGTGCTGGTTGTGGTTTGGCCACAGCTGGCATCTTCCATTCATCACAGATTAAGCGCATAACAGCACTGCCGTTTGGGATTCTGGAAAAAATTCGCCAGAAATCTCAGGCAGATCCAGATCCATCTGCGATTGAGATAGAGTAGGGAGTTTTAGGCCCAGAGTTCTGATCGCCTTCTTCAGTAGGATCTCAAAGTCCTCCTGCAGGAAATGGGGTCCCGAAGGTTGGGGTGTCGTCACCTCCTCCTGCTCTTCCTCCGACCACTCCCCTTCCTCTCTCTCTGAGTGTTCATCTGAATCAGCACCCTCCCCCACTGATGAGTAAAGTGATGCCACATCCTCATCATGGGTACTTTCCTCCTCCACCCCCCATCAGGTCTTGGGCACTTCTCCAGGGGCTGTGTCCCCTCTGTACTCCATCCCTCATCATCATCATTACTCGGGGGTCTACGAGGGCCCGCGGGGTGGTTCCCGTGAGGTAAGGGGGTATTGCTCGGCCTGGGCAGTTCCTCCGTCCGTGTGTCGTCCCCACCAGGCGCCTTCCCCGTGCCCCCCATCCGTTTAGGGCGTTTTGACTTCTCCTTATCAACGCCGCTACCCTTGCCGCCCCCACAGGGTGCCGGAGGTTTGCGAGGCTGCTGGCCCTGGTTCACGTTGGGGGTCGGTGTGGCGCCACCTGGGATTGCATCAGGGGTGGTGCTAGTGCTTCCCGGGACCCCCGCGGGGTAATGCCGGCAGTGACCGGGGGGTTCAGGGCCCGAGGCATCCTCATCTCCTCCCCTCAGGGATGGTCTCCGGACCCTCCTAAGCCTGGCTGGAACAGGCCTGTCGCCAGCCAGCTCAAGGTCTCCCTGGCCACTATGCTTCTAACCCAGTCCTGGGCGAAGGCAAGTTCTCCCTCCCCCAGCAGCCCCATTCCACGGGGCACAGCTCCACTCACGGTCTCTGGCAGTCCGTTGCTGCTGAGGGGCATGGCCAGGATCGCCTGCGCTGCAGAGTGCGCCCTGTTTAAAGGGACGGTCCGCATCTCTTCCTCTTCCAGAGACAGCGCGGCGAGATCCTCCTCCCGACCGTCTCCAACCCCATCTGGGTTGGGCAAGCTTGGGGTGCAGCCAGCAGCAGCCGAGGCGGGGAGCTTCTCCCCCTTGTTCGGCTTCTTCTTGCTGCCGCTACCTTTGGAGGAGCCTTTGCCACTGTCAGAGGCTGCGGAGCTCCCCATGACAACGTCCTCCGCTACAGCCAGAGTGGCACTACCTTGCCTAGTTGTTCTCTCTCTGGCTAAAACTGCTGCAATGACCGTGTCGATCTCCTCAGGTGTGCTCATCCTGCCCTTTCCCCTCGTGGCCTCAATTCAACTGGTAAAGAGTTTAATCTCTTTCCCTTCTCTTTCTGTCTTTTATTTTAAAGATGGCAACAGCGACGTGGGAAGGGGGCAGATGAGGACAAAGGAAAACACACATCCTACCAGGAGCGTAGGCAGGAAACAGACTAGCCAGCCGGGGGTCATCCCTCCTAGATGACCTCACCGGTGGGCAGTTCAAAAGTACTCTGTTACCTGCCTACTAGGAGCAAGTGGGAGGGACAACCCAAGCATGCAGATGCTCTGGAGCCCTCTCCACTGGGAAATAAAGTATTTTTATTGGAAATAACACACAGTGAACACACATTCCTAAGAATCATACAAGGCTATAGAGGAGTAAGACAGACAGAGAGATCCAGGAAGACAGGGGTATAAGTTACCAGTCTTGAAGGTGAGAGTTCCTTGCAGCGAAGATGCTCAGACTGGCGAAGATGCTCAGATTGGCACAAAGAATTTGGCTGTGTTGCTGTCTGTCTGTGGCACACTTTACTGGCGTGTAGGCTGGGATGTTTATACCCTATTTCACATCCTGAAGGGGTATTCTGTTTATGACAAAGGCTGAATGACTCTCCCATAGAATAAACAAAGGGAACTGAAACTAGAAAAAGGAAGCCAAAACTCAACTGATTACTTAGACAAGGAAGCTGAAACTCAACTGATTGCTTTCATGGCTGGGAGACAGGAATTCATGGGTTTATGACAACCTCATAAGGTTGGCCAGGAGGGAGTTTAGGAGAGATTTCCTTAGGAGTGGATGTGGGAATGGTCACTTAACATTTGGTTGAATGATTCATTGCTGAGGTACTCAAGAAGGGATTAGCACATGTCATCTTAACAACTTTGTTTACTAAGGGGCTTCCACACAATCCAAAGATGGGCTTCCTTGCCATATTATTTCTAAGACACATCCCAGGTCACTGTGACCTCCATCCAACTTTATTTGGTTTGCCTTAGCCAACTTGGCCCCAAAAAATGTCCAATATTCCCAATCATGAGATATCATAGGGAGGGGGTCTTAGGGCATGCTAACAATTCCACACTCAAAAGTTGACACTGCAATCCTATTGTTACTAGGGATTAAGTCTCACTGAACTTAATGGGGCTTACTTCTGAACAGATAAAATAGAGTTGTACTGTACAACACAAATTTAAAGACCTTAAAGAAGACAGACAGATAAACATGAACTACCTTAAACTGGAAACCTATAGACAGTTACATGTTACATAATTCTAGTTTTCATCCAGAACACTCTATGTAATCCATCATCTACATCCAGGTTTTGTGGTGCAATTGCATCTCTTCAGATCCATCAGAAAGAAATTCACAATTTAAACATTTAAATGAGGCACTATTTTTCCAACAAAAATAATCACCAAGTGAAGTGGAAAACAAACAAACAAACAAAAAAGTCCACAGATCAGCAGATTAATCTATCACAGGACAAATCCAGAAGAGAAAACAGAACAACACTTGCGGCCACCTGTCATCCCCAGATAAAACCATTTAAAATTATCATCAGTAAAAAAAGAAAGACTGGCTTTAATGCATTTGCTGCAACACCACACACATACAGCATCTTGCCTTGTTAGTAAGGAAACCTCTCCACAACACTACTGGGGAAATTCAGATGCTACAGAACATGCGCAAGGGAGGGATTAAGAACTCCTTTCAGGCCTCGGAATAATTACTGTCATTTTACCAAGGTTCTAGATCCTTCTTGCTCATCCCATCATGTGCCATTCCTTTAAAAAACTTTTATGAAAGTAAAAGTGGTTTTTGAATGAAGATTTAGGAAGGTACAGCTTTAGACTGAGAAGCAAAATGTCTGGCCCTAACTCAGCCCATGAGCCATCCTAATTCAGCCTGCACAAGGTCTGGGGGATTCCCTCCCTAACCCCTGCCCCTCCCTAACTCTGTCCTTTCTGGATTCCTCTCCTCCCAACTGGGAACAGAACAGGGAGGGGGGAAACCCCTGTTATCTCTAACCAGGAATCAGAGATAGCAGGGATTCCCCCCACCCACCCACACATGCTGCTCACTCTCCCAACTGGAACAGCCTGTTGTGCACAATGGAATCCCTATCCATCTGAGATAACAGCAGAGTGCTGCGGGCTCTACATACTACCTAATGGGAAAATGAGCAAGGTGGGTGACAACCAATTGTTGCAGGAGCATTCTTGCAGCCAGTACTTGCATATCAGGACTGTCTTTCATTGTCTCACGTTATCCCCAACAGGGGAGACTAGAGACTGTAAGCCTGCAGATTCTAGAAATTTTAGCAAAATATTATTAATCCTTTTCCTTCACTGCTTGGCTAAGTCATTGACAACAAGGCTCATGTTACAAATGTTCTGCATCCAGTCATTTCAGCACATCTAGGATGATATTGGCAAGCCAGCATAGTGTAGTGGTTTGAGTGCTGGACTAGGACTCTGTGAGACCAGGGTTTGAATCCCTACTCAGCCATGGAAACCCACTGGGTGACCTTGGGTAAGTTACACTATCTCATCCTCAGAGGCAAAGGCAAACTCCCTCTGAACAAATCTTGCCAGGAAAACCCCATCATTGGGTCACCTTATGGTAGCCATAAGTCAGAAATGACTTGAAGGCACACAACCTATTACTGACTACAGGTCTCCACACTAGAGCTTCTGTCTCCTTTCTGCCATCAACAGAATCCAGCCCAAAGCAAGATTCTAAGTCTGCTGCTTTAAAACCTAATTTTCCCACCTTGGTACCAAGCACAGGTACGAAATGTTCCTTTGCTGGACTACATCTCCTAGAACCTCCCTAGACAGCAAGACTGCTTAGTGGACATGATGGCTGGAGGAGTCTAAGAGTTGTAGTTTTTTAAAAAGCCAACTTTTATAATCTATGCTTCTTACTAAAACAACAGAGATTATCAGACGCCCTAAATATGGTGTGATAATGATGCCAGGAGATCGAAAAGGGCTTTCTTTTCAGATGACGTCGTCCCCAAGCCAACATGCTCCCGTGCTCCTTTCATTCCGCCATCGTTCTTTTTTATTCACAGGCTAAGCTGTGAATAAATCACCCATTCCGTTTCTGTCATGGAATGACGGACAAGAGAAAAGGTACCCCATTATGCTGGTGCTATGCCAGCGTCAGTGGGAAGTCCGTGCCAAACACTTCTGTGTGTGATTGGGACAACGAGGTAAGTGACACACTTTTTTGTACCCTCCCTGGGTCACTTGTATTTTTTTTAAGTGTGTTTTTGTGCTTTCTGTCATTTTGGATCTTTCTTTTACTTTTTATTTTTTAATTTTCTGCATGCTCCTCCTCTTGCGAGAATGGCCTGAGATTTCAAACCAGGAAGTGAAAGCAGCTCCGTGAGAGCTTCATGCACTTCTGGGCTGGCGAGGGCACTAAAGGTGGGTCTGAAAATTTTTCTTTTCCTACCGTTACAGGGACGGGAGGGTACTGGGAAAGAACATAGCGAGACAGGGACGCTTTTTTAGTCCCCGTCTGATAGTCTCTAACATCTCCACAGTTATAAATTTCTGGGACAATAAAAGCTATTTATGTCTTGAGTACTAGCATATACTGAACCTCCATAATCCCACCTCTGCCTAATATAAATTTTATCAGCATTTAAACTGAGATTCCCAGAAAGAACAAGCATACTAGAAACAAGATGCAAACTTCACCACCACCACCTCCTTAACCCCTAATTACTTACAAAGTACCTTAATTTGTCTTAGACAGATGGCTAGTCTCCGCCTGCAGGCCTATAATCTTTACAAACTTCATAGACAAAAAGGAGGGAAATATTCTAAAGAAAACACAAATTTTGCATGGGGGGGGGGAATTCAAAAATACAATCGGAAATCTATAAATATGGAAGAAAGAAAAAATGGCAAGTAGTATCCCAAGAGGAAAACAAGTGATGAATTTTCAACAATTTCTTACAATGAGACTGAGAAGAGGCCAACCAAACACTTAGGGAAATCAGTTCCACACCATACGTTCTCATAAGAGAAAAAGCAAGAAGACAAGAAATAAAATGTGGGTGGAGGTTTAATAAGGAGATTAATACTTATTAATGATAAACAAAAGGGACCAACGGGGAGGGGGGGGGAAATAACATAGATGGAAGTTCAAACTTTATTTGAAACAAGAGAGGAAACCACAGAAGGGGAAACAAATAGAGAAATAAACAATTAAAATATTTGGGTCAGAAGGGCTGATGAACAAAACATTATACAGTAGTAATCAACATGAAACAGAATGAGTATCTGAAGAGCCTCTGTATTCTCTCCATCAGAGGCACAGAATTAAGATGCAGGAAGGAAATTAGACACCTATCAGGGCGAACTAGCAGTTAAGCAGGCTCCCCAAACTGAGGGGCCGTCTACATGGTAAAAAAAATACGTACGGCATTCGGAAGAGTGATCATCCGTACACACAGCTGTTTGGATGCATATGTGTCATTTGGAAGGGGGGCTAGTGAATCCCCCGTAAACTACATGGATTCAGCATTCGGGAGGATTAGCGAATCTCGAGCTGAAATCCATACAGCCATTCGTATTGTCGACAGTCTGTACACCCTGTTCGCACACATACAAACATGCAGTGTAATCTGATTGGCTGACTGAGCACAGGGAGCAGGGGTAGCAAAGAGGGGAATTGGAAGTGGCCACCATGTTGGATTCCCAGCTAAGCGAGAGTCCGGTAAATCGATGAATTTTACATTTATTCCTTTTTACTTTATATTGTAAATATGGAAAACAGACTGTCCGCATAACAGGCACCTTTTGAAACAAATAAAAAAAAAGCGGCAGGAAATTTAAAACTGCTGCTTGGATTGCTCACTCCAATCCAAGGGGGGTCATACGAGTTTAGGGGGGGTGTAAAAAATAATGTAGGCGGATCGTATGCATATGAATGGCTGCCTTTTTGGATGTTTTACCCCCCAAACAGATTTTTTTTTAATTGTGTAGACGGGACCTGAGTTGTAGATATTATTCAAACTCAGGATCATCACAGTTAATGTTCTCATTAACTGGAACAGGGAGTCTGAAAGCCTTCATCCAATGCTAAACCAATATGAAAACTGGAATACAGTATCCAAAATGTCCTTTAAGGCAAATAGTGTGTGTGGGGGGGGGGGTCCTTGAACTCCAGATCTTTCCCAGACTTCTTTTTAAACCACTTGTGAAAGTCCTTTTGGTTTCGAAAGTAGTTTACCATCATGTGGATTTTTAACTGTATGTTTTCTAATTTCTTGCAAGCCACTTTGAATCCTGAACTGAGAATAAGGCGGGTTAGAAGTAAATATTAAAAGGAGGAGGAGGAGGCCGCTGCTGTCGCCAGCGGGGTTTGCAATTCAAGAAATTAAAGCTTAAGGAACTCGTGAGTGAAACTAGATATGCACATTTTTAGTTTCCAGTCAACGAGAGCCACAACTTAGAAAGGGGCTTTCAGAAATGTGGCAATTACAGTTGTCCCTCCATATGGTGGATTGGTGTCCATGCATTTAAGTGTTCACGGCTTGAAAATATTCTTAAAAAAATAATAATCTAAAAAGCAAACCTTGATTTTGCCATCTTATATAAGGGACACCATTTTGCTATGCCACTGCACATAATCAGACCTGAGTATTCACGGATTTTGGTATCCATGGCGGGTCCTGGAACCAAACCCCAGTGGATATGAAGGGACAACTGTAAATACTTTTAAAAAATATTTTTAAAACTAGTTACAAGTGCAAAAAAAATCCTAGTGACTATTATAGTTGTAGTTTTTGAAAAGTGGTTTTTTAAAAAAAGTTTTGTTAACCAGCTTGGGGGTTTCCCTTGCCCCAACAAAAGTAACAGAATGCTACATAACCACTTGGCTATCATTAAAAAAACAAGCAACCACCTGAATAGTAAGTCAACACACACCCTGTGTCCAAAGAAAAACAAATCTAAAACATAGTTATATCACCAAAGCAATAAACCATTGATTGCAGTTACTGGATAAAATAATTATTGGAATTATTGTTACTGGGGGGAAATAATTAATTACAGATAACTGATTATTTGTAACTAGTTCTTTCAATATATTACATTTGAGGAGAGGGAAGTATCAGCAAAGTTACATGTATAAGCAATCCCTTTATGCGTTTCTGTGTTTGTCCTTAACCAGAGCAAAGATGATCTAGGAGCAATAGTCTACCAACCAAGGGAGGAAATGGGAGTGGAGGGAGAAACTGACAGCCAATTGCCAAGAATCTGGAGGGCGGGGTGACAAGACCACCTGCTCTGGACTTGGCTAAGCAGAAGGACAATACATTGGCAGAACAAATCTTGTATTCATTGTCCAAGATATCATGCCAAAGATTGATTAAAACCAGAAGCTTGAAAGTAGATGGTACTGGAGATTTTGAAAACATAATGAAAAAAACTACAGGAAAGGAGAGAGTATTTTTCCTTTTATAAGTGGGTGGCAAAGTGTTGCATGGTATTGATCCAACTGCAAATTACTAGCAAACCTTTTGCCAATAGAGGAATTCTGCACGTTCTGTGTTTGCACTTGGAAAATAATAATCCTTTATGGAAAGATTTTCCTTCAAATAAGCTACAGTGTTTTGTTTATACTAGAAATAATGTTCTTTTCTGCAGTAATGGCAACATTTTTCAATGCCACCAATATATTATACTATAGTTCTAATTCCTCAGTATGAACTTCTGGAAGTGGGGAAGTGGCCTTAGCAAACTGAATATACATATTTTACAATTGTGGGTGTCAGAAATTTCGTCCTGAGTTAAAATTAACTTTACTGCTTTCATATGCAGAGGAAGTATCTAGTGTATCCAATTACCCAAGACATCTAGCAAACAGGACACTGAAAAAAGCAACAAAATATCTTGCACTAAGTACCCAATAAAGGTGTCAAATACCACAAAATAGATGTATTATCTTGGCTAAGTGAAGAGACATCTAGTTGGAAGATAAAACCTTTCTATTAATAACACAGTGACATAATAGTGTTTTCCTAGAGAGCATTTGTACATATGCCTTTTACAACACAAGAGTCGTCTCCCATAAGTTAGAGACTTATGTCAGAGACATAATGATGGAGAGGGCTATCATGGAACCTCCTACTTCATAAAGTTCATGCTTCCCACACCCTATCTCCTTGGCTAAAACTTCTGTGTTTCAGCAGGCTTTTGGCCTACTGAACTGAGTAGTTTTTGTTTGGTTTTTTACTCAGCTAATTCCCTGTGTTAAAAATGGTTTTACTTGCTATGGCCAGTGTTGCTGGTTCTGGTGACAGTTTTTATTATATGTTTTGTTAATTGCTTTAATATGATGTAAGCTGCCCTGAGCTTCGTTTTTAAAATAAGCCAGAATGTAAATGTTTTAAATAAAAACAAATAAAATGTGTCATTCCACAACCTATCTAGAACTGGAACTGTGAAGGTCCCTGAAGCAAAAGATCAACATCTTTACAATCTGAGCTATAAAAGCTACTGGTTCTGCTACCTAGCTGCTGGAAGACTCCCTTACACTCCAGGTTTGGGTGCAGATCTGTAAAAGAGATTAATACAGAAGAACAACTCTGTACAGATCTTCTGATCCATGCCAGCTGCAAGGGAATCTGTCTATCTAAAATAAAAGCACCCATGTTCTTCAACAAGATATTCAATCTGTTACAAGTCTTTAAGAAACTTTCATACAAATTATTCTTCATTCCTGTCATTATGTCCCCTATATTTGAGACTGGAAAAGTGTCAAAAGAACTGTGAGGGTGCTAAAATGAAGGCTTTGGGAGCCAGCAGAAAGGACAAATTATTTTCAAATTACAGCAGATTAACCAGCTCATTGTTGCTGCTCCCCTGAAAGTTAAATCTAAAAGTCTAAAGTAGGCACTAGTGGTAAAGGCAGCAGAGGGAGAGAGAACGCATGGAAAGCAGGGGTGGGGATTACTTAGGAACCTACTACTCCTAGATGGCAGTACAACCACATTTATTAAGTGTGGTCCACCAGAATACAGGAAGTCAGGCAACTGGCAGCATTATTTCCATATGGATAAACCAGTCCTGTATTACACACTGGGTACGGGTGAGGCAAGTTTACATAAAGAAGGACAATAACAGTAACTCCATTTGCAATAGGTAAGATGGCCATATAATTCTGAATTATTAAATCTCAACATTTTGTTCCTTTTCCCTCTCTCCCAAAATGACCAGGTGAAAATATAACATCAGAGCCAATTTGAATCATGGTTCAAGCAACAGAAGAAGGCTCACACCCTCCACATTTTCTTCCTGAAGTTCTTTGTACATGGAAAAGTTGCCATGACACCCTTACAAACCCCAGGCCAATGAAAAAGCTTCATCAAATATGCCTCTGGAAAGTCTGAGTTTTGGAACCAGGTTTTTGGATCTCAGTACTAAGTAAAGAAAGGGGTGAGGAGAGGGAGAAGTTCCCTGAACATCTTTTTGGGTCCCAATCACCATATTTCAGAAATAATTCTTCACAAGGTAAATATTTCTGATAGATAACATAATATAGGAATTACATTGCAAGACTACAGCTGTAATTCTGCTTTTATTAAGGACACTCCCTGGACTATGCCCAGTGAACACAGTGGAATTTATTTCTTTATAAATCCATAAAGGATTGTTCTCCACAAGCTATTAACTGTAATCTGCATAAAATTTATTTTAATCAGTTACTGAACAAATTGGTGTATGAATAATAATGTCAGGAAAAAAAATACGAACAATAATGTCAGAAAAAAATACGAACAGAAAATTAAACTAAATTTAACTTTGGAAATTAACTTTGTTCAACCCTCCACTCATGCCTGTTCCAGTGTTCTGTTTATTTATAATATATCTTGTTAGATATTCTCTTCTTACAAACTTCATTGCACCTGACACAACAATGGATTTCACAGTGTGCTAACGCAATGATCTGTAACAGTTATCCCAAATGCATATTTGACATAAAACTGCAAAATCTGTTCCAGGTCAGCCAAACCTCCAGCCCTCTGAGCAATTTCTAGTCTACATATGCCTATTTTCCACTCTACTGCAGAGGTTGTTTAGGCTGGAAAGATCTCTGGGGTATAATAACTGTAGAGTCTTTTTCTTACCTGTCAGTACTTAAAAAGCAGCATACATCTCAAAGACATTGGATCCTTCTTTCCAAAGTATAAAATCTGAGAACTTGTTAAGAGCAACATTTACGTAACTGAACATACCAGTCACACAAACACAAAATTTCCTTAAACTGCTTTAACTGGCCGTGTTAATTGCAGATTAAAATTTCATAAAGTTAGATTTTAGAAAAACCTAAGCTGGGAAAACAAAATGGATATAATGTTTTCTTTGGCTGTTTAGTCATGGTGCTCTTATATAGCCCGACATATCTTCCCTTGTTTGTTTAAATCTAAACATATCTTCAGAGAAAAAATACCCAAGAAAACAGACATTGAAACAAGAGATTATATTTTGTGTAGCAAGGCAAAAATTCCTACTAAATAACCATGATCCTGCAAACTAATGCCAACAGTTAAAAGAAAAGCATTTACCCATGAGCTGGATCCAGGGCTATTGCTCTTGGCTGGTCAAGGTCTTGCCAAAAGAGAACTTTCCTAAATGTTCCGTTGAGATTAGAAACTTCTATCCTATTAGTTTCAGAGTCTGTCCAGTACAATTTTTTACCAATCCAGTCACATGCCAAACCATCTGGAGAAACCAGACCTGAAACGATGACATTCTGCACCAGATTCCCAGTTTGGTTAAAGTATGTCTGTTTGATGGCTTCTTCACTCACATCTGTCCAATAAATAACACCTTGAGAGTACAGGAAATCAACTGCAGCAGCATCCTCTAAGCCACTGACAACGACTGTTGATTCCATCTTCACTCCTCCAGCATCCACCAGTCTGACATCTCGTCGGTTAGCAAAAAGCAAGAGGGGAGAAGCTGTGGAAGGGGAAAAGCACAAAATATCATAAGAATGTTTCAAAATATTCATTTTTTCGTTATCTTCTCAATAAAATTGAGCAGTGATACCTAACCACCATAAACCATCCTGGATTTGCCATGCAAGTGAGGAATATAGTATTTGTCAATCTAAAGATTTTAAAGCAATTTTGTCTTCCACTTTTTGAATCATTTGACAAAAGAAGACTGCCTTCAAAGATGTATGGCTTTTAATACTTTCTGTGCCTCAACTGCTCTTGTTTTTAATAATCTCAAATGAGTTACATGATAAACTGGGAAGCTTATTTCATTAATGCTTAGAAAACCCATCAGAACACTGGAGTAGCTGGTTCTCCTCTAAACTCATTCCAACATAAAGATACACTTCATCCTTCAACTGTACAGAAGTACAGTGGGCCCTCTGGATCCATGGGGGGGGGTCAGTTCTGGGGTGACAAAAACACGGATTTTTAAAAAAGCAGATGATTGCATTCCATATTATTAAATAGCGGTTATGTGCACACAAACACATCACTGCCTCTGCATTCACACCACCACCATTTTAAGTACAGGACATGACAATACGCGATCGTTCAAAATTGTAGATCTGGAGCCTGTGGATCAGGAGGGCCCACTGTACTTTCCTTATATGACCCCCCCAAAAGGCCTTTGAGTTTCATTTACCTTGCTGATGAAACTAATACATATCTGAAAAAAGGTCTTCTCTGTTTTGTTCCCAAAGATGGAGAACTGACTCATGAAACAGCCCCAATAATCCTTAAATTGTTAGCTCCTTGAAAGCATTAAAAACCAGTTATTAGGGGATATCTAAATGGTGAAAATACTCCTCACGGAATGCAAGGAGACTCCTACCTGTCTTAATGGGATACCACATCGTTACGCAGTATTTGGAAGGAGCGAGGGCAAAAAACATCAAAAACTCTGAAGGAAAAGGCTTTGCGGTGGCAAATTCAGGTAAGTTAAAACAAGTAATTCACTCACAGCTGCCATCTTGACTGGTGGGCATGCGAAGCTTTGGGGGGGCAAAACACCATTAAGACAAATCGCAGCTACTGCGATTTACCATTACTACAGAGCAATCTGGGGTTTTTTTGCCTCATATACATAGGCCCTTAGAGATCCTTCTTAGTAAGCCAACAACCATTACTAGCTTTACCTTTTCAGATGTCATCTCACACAAATCAGTCACCACTTTCAAGTAAGAATATAGTTACTGCTAAAGCAGTGGGTTTCTCTTCTGGTATCATTGCAGACAGGGCCAGGGCCACCAAGAGTGATGGTAAGTTGTATGTTGTTCAAGTAGTGAATCAGAACCAATGGAAAGTTGTGCTCCCGTTTGTCACTCAAAAAGATGCCCATCACCACTGGTGCATTTATACATACCCCAGTCATACTGTTCTCACCAAATATAACTTGAAAAGACAAGCTAAGTAGCAGGAGAAACCCAACCCCACCTCAGGACGTCTTGCACTAGTTCTGATTGCAAACGTTTAAGACAGGATGAGGAAACTGTGCCCCCAGCCATGTTTGGACTACACCTCCCACAG
The DNA here is from genome assembly GCA_030847615.1 of Gambelia wislizenii. Lineage (NCBI taxonomy): Eukaryota > Metazoa > Chordata > Lepidosauria > Squamata > Crotaphytidae > Gambelia > Gambelia wislizenii. Next base: position 347,869,513 of record JAUMIR010000001.1, read on the forward strand.
TCTCTTGCCATTGGTCATACTGATTTGGACCTTTGCTCCCAGAAGCCCCAAATAAGTGGTAAACCAAATGTTTCCCACCTTGGTCCATCTGAGACTATAGAAATCTGCCTGATATTGAGTCAGAGCCTTTGTCCATCTTGTTCAGCAGTGCTTTAAACTGACTGTCAGCAGCTCTCCAAGGCTTCAGATGAGAGTCATTCTTGACCTTCTCTAAAGATATCATGGACTGAACCTTATATGCTACCTTGTTCCCGGAGTGGGGCCCAAGGCAGCTGACAAAATGGAATCAAACGGGAGCCAACAATAACATTTTAAACACAATTTAAAACCATCATATTCACACATTATAGGTTATAAACAGTATAAAACCATTAAAAACATACAGAAGTTAAAAATAAAGCACCCCTTCCCATAGGAAGATTCCCTGCAAGCAATCACATGTCAAAGACTGTTTGAAATAATAGATCTTTGCCTGCTGGCAAAAGGAGAGCAGGGAGAGGGCCAGCCTAGCCTCCCAGGGAAGGGAATTCCAGAGAATGGGAGCAGTCACCTCACCTAGAGTCTGTGATGGTGGCAGAACAATGGATCTTAAGACTGGCAGGTTCATATAGTGAGATACTATCCCAATATGAACCAGCACTTTGAATTGTGTTTATAAACGAACCAATAGCCAGTGAAGCTATTTTAACAAGGGAGTTACATGCTCCCTGTAACTGGCCTGGTTAGCATTCTGCCTGCAACATTTTGGACCCGCTGAAATGTCCAAACAGATTCCAAAGGCAGCCCCATGTTGAGTGCATTACAGCAGTCCAAACAGAATGGAATCAAGGCACCTGTTACTACAGCCAGATTTCAATCATAGAGTTGGAAGAGACCACAAGGGCCATCTACTCCAACCTCCTACCCTGCAGGAATACACAATCAAAGCATTCCCGACAGATGGCCATCCAGCCTCTGTTTAAAAACCTCCAAAGAAGGAGACTCCACCAAACTATGAGGCAGTGCATTCCAATGCTGAACAGCTCATACTGTCAGGAAGTTCTTCCTAATGTTTAGGTGGAATCTCTTTTCCTGTAGTTTGAGTCCACTGCTCCGTGTCCTAGTCTCTGGAGCAGCAGAAAACAAGCTTGCTACATCCTCAGTATGACATCCCTTCAAATATTTAAACATGGCTATCATGTCACCTCTCAACCTTCTGTTCTGCAGGTTAAACATACCCAGATCCCTAAGCCACTCCTCATAGGGCATGGCTTCCAGATCTCTCACCATTTTGGGCACCCTGCTTGGGACACGTTCCAGCTTCTCAATATCCTTCTTGAATTATGGTGCCCAGAACTGGACACAGTATTCCAGGTGAGGTCTGACCAAAGCAGAATAGAGTGGCACTATTACTTCCCTTCACCTAAATTAATCTAGACACTATACTCCTATTGATGCAGCCTAGAATTGCATTGGCTTTTTAGATGCCACATCACACTACTGACTCATGTTCAGTTTGTGGTCCACTAAAACTCCTAGATCCCTTCCATATGTACTGCCATCAAGCCTGGTGTCACCCTTCCTATACATATCTGTGCATTTCATTTTTACTGCCCAAGTGTAGTATCCTACATTTCTCCCTGTTGAAATTCATTTTGTTAAGTTTTTGCCCAGCTCTCCAATCTCTTCAGGTGACTTTGGACTTTGGTGCTGTCCTCTGGGGTATTAGCTATCCCTCCTAATTTGGTGTCATCTGCAAATTTGATAAGCATGCCCTCTATTCCCTCATCCAAGTCATTGATAAAGATGTTGAATACCACTGGGCGCAGGACAGAACCCTGTGGCACCCCACTAGTTACTTCTTTCCAGGATGAAGAAAAACCATTGGTGACTTCCCTTTGGGTTCAGTGGGTCAACCAATTACAAATCCACCTAACAGTCACATTGTCTGTCCCACATGTTACTAAATTTTTGCCTTCTCAACAAAAGGGCTCAGCTGACTCACTAGTCTTAACTGTGCAAATGCACTGCTGGCCACCACTGAAACCTGAAACATATTCAGATCATGTGTTCTGCCCTGGCTATGGGCCCTTTTCCCATCAGTGGCAATGAATTATATACCTTTCCCAAAACATTTCCAATAATGCTACAAGCTTTAACTGGTGGTATTTAGCAATGCAATTTTAATGAATCAGCATATCTCAACTTTAACTGGTAAAATTGTGAGCTTGGGGCACATGTTTATTTCATTTTGTAATAGAGAAGGGGGAAAAAACCTTTCCTAAATATAATTGCCCCCTTTTTGTCTCTAAAGGGTACATTCAGCAGGAATTGCTTTCCCATGGGCAGGGCTGGAGCTGGTGAGAGGCAGTCTCAGGGACCAGGGCTGGCATCCCCCTAACCTTCTACCAACTACTAACATGCAGAGGCATACTCATGGGAAGCGTACATGTGGTAAAAGAAGGCTTACTCTCCCCCTCTCTGTACTCATCACTTTCCCCTCTGAGGGGAAAGTGGCACTCTGAGCACCCTATAGAACATCTGGCTGGCTAGTGTACATTTGGAATCACGAGAAAAGCCTATGTGGAGAGTCATCTCTCCATGTTCTCCTCCCCAGCTAAAATGCACTGAGACCAGTCCGCCAAACAGATGCTTGATGAACTGCCAGGAGCTTGATTTGCACAGGGAGAAAATTTGGTGGGGGCAAGTTGTAAGCTATATTTCAGAGGAAAGTACTGGCAAAGCTACCTCTTGAGTATTCCTTGCCTAAGAAAATGCTATAAAGTTCATGGGGGTCACCATAAGTCAACAGGCGACTTGAAGACACATAAGCATACATGTTGAACACCTGCTGGGCTGCATCAAAGGCCTCCATGAGGCACACAAAACCCACAGGTTGCCTATATGCATGACAACAGTTTTTTAAAAAAAATAAAGTGCAAATATATTGAATCATTTAAAAGGCAAATTGTCTTCTAAACATTTTTAAAATAGTTGGCAGCCTCATTGCTACAGCAACGTGGTATAGTGGTTTGAGCATTGGACTATGACTCTGAAGACACTGCCCTGACTCTGACTCCCATCTTGGAAGAAAGGCAGGGTATAAATCTAATAAATAAATAAAATAAAGACCAGGGTCCAAATCCCCACTCAGCCATGGAAACCCACTGGGTGACCTTGTCACACTGTCTCAGCCTCAGAGGAAGGCAAAGGCAACACCCTTCTGAACAAATCTTGCCAAGAAAACCCTGTGATAGGGTCACCTTAAAGTCGTCATAAGTCAGAAACAATGCCTCACTGCACCATACAAAACATGTGTTTTTATTCAAAATATACTAGAAGGAGTGCTTTCACCTATATATACTTGTCTGAGGATTACAGCAGGGGCTCTCCCTGACTCACCAGTGAGGAGAGTACTTTACAGGAGGATGGGAGAGAAGCTCTGCTGTGGTGCCGATTGAGGAATACCCTTCCCTTAGAGGCCCACTTGGTGCCAGCATTGGTGTCATTCTGATGACAAATGAAAATACAGCTTTTTATCAAAGCCTTTGAAGCCTAGTTGGTTTTATCCAAATCTGCACATGCTTTATGTTTCTTAATTATTTTAAACTATTTTAAATTATTTTAATTGTCTCATTCTGACTTGGCAAATTATTTACCATGCTTTTCGTCTGTTTAATTATATCTTGCTGTTTAATATAGTATAAACTGGTTAAACTGATTTTATTGTATGCTGCAGATTATGGGATGGGATATGAATTTTTAATGAATAAATAAATACATTAAAAAATTGTGTGCATGTTTGATAAATCCCTTCTGCTTAGATCATTCTGTAAAGCAAAAAGATAAGTCTTCATCATCAGACTGCTTCCTATATGTTACAGCAGTTAAGGCTAATGTCATCAACTAAATGGAACATTCCAGTTTCTACGTAGGATTGTGAAAGGTGGACAGTGAAGAAAGCAGACAGGAAGAAAACCAGCTCATTTGAAACGTAGTGCTGGAGGAGAGTTCTATGGATACCATGCTGGTAAAAAGGCCAGTGAATGGGTCTTAGAGCAAATCAAGCCTGAACTCTCTCTAGAAGCGAAGAGGACTAAACCGAGGATGCTGTATGTTGGACATATCATGAGATGATGTGACTCTTCGGAAAACACAATAATGTTTGGTAAAGGAGAAGATTGTAGGGAAAGAGGGGACTGCATCACAGGTGGGTTGATTCAATGAAGGAAGCCACAGCTTTAAGTCTGCAAGACCTCAGCAGGGCAACTGATGCCTGTGGCTGTTGGAGGTCTTTCATTTATAGCATTGAAGTTGACTTGACAGCAAAGAACAATAACAAATGTAACATTTGTACTCAAAAAGAGTGGGTTGCAAATAGCCAAATTTCATTTGGGACCTGCAACTTTCCAGCCTAAACTAACACAAAAAATTCTCTGCCAAATTATTTGTCACTTCAAGCCCTCGGCAGTTGCACAAGTTCCAGCAGCAGCTGCTTGGAGCCTTTACTAATCAATTGTTGGCTTCCCTACAAGAAATTTTTAGCTCCAGCTGATATTTTAGACTCCTAAATGCAGAGAGATCCAAACTCTTGTCAGTCAGCTCCAAGAAGAGCATGTAGAGTAGACCAGCACTGACAGATATATTAGTATAAAGCCTTCAATCCAGAATTTCCAGTTCACATACAACAGTAAAAATACCACAACATCTAAAACAGGTTTCCTTGCAATACCACATTTCAAATTTCTCTTGTCTATGTTCTGCCACACAAGTTTTATTCCATTACATATTGCTGTATAAATGTATATGTGTGATTCATTAAAACATGTGACTGCAGTATTCAGGATCTGAGTAAGAACTGTGTATGCTTGCCTCACATTCAGCCCAATGTATTCACCGTATCTGCTGCTGTTGTGTGTGTGTGCCTTCAAGCTGCCTGTTGACTTATGGTGAGCCCATGAATATCATAGGATTTTCTTAGGCAAGGAATAAACAGAGGTAGGTTTGCCAGTCCCTTCTTCTTAAATATACAGCCTACAGCATTGTCTCTTAAACTTTTCTTTATCAGGGACCCCCTTTAAATACTTTTTGTTGCCACAGACCACCAAGACTTAACTCAAGATTTAGAAAAATAACAACAACAACAACAACAAATTATACCATCCACTAAACTTCCTCTCAGAGGCAGTGGGCGGGGAGAAGACTTTTCTCCTGCTTCTTCCTGCAAGTTTGTGGCTGGAGCGGACTGAATGGCAATGACCAAACCAAGCCAGCCAGCCAGTCTTTGCCTTGGCTCCTGTCTTGTGGCTGCTCCACTGTGGGGAGGTGGGCCAAGCAGCCTTCAACCCTTTGCAGACCTCCTGTAAGGACATCATAGCCACCTGGGGGGTCCACAGACCCACAGGTTAAGAACCACTGGCCTAACTGATATTTATTGGTGGTCTCTCATCCAAGTACTAACCAGGGCTGACCATGCTTAGCTTCCATGATCAGATGGGATATGGTGTCTTTCAGGTATTTAGGCCCCTCTCTGTTACTGAGCGCCTTCTGTTTCTTAACTACAACTTCATCCCTATATGTAAAACCTGCGGGCTGGAATCATGCTGGTGCACTAGACCAGTGCCACTATGTCAGCATGGGCAGTGACAGGAGGAAAAGGAGTAGCAGTTGTGATGGAAGTCGGCCACTGGAGAAACAGCCAGCAGATTTTGTCTACTGTCCCTTACTTTGCGAGTTTGGAAAGAGTCTAACTGCTAGCATAGTGCACCAATACAATTCTGGCCACGATTTTCTTAATTCATGTTATGCGCTGAACAATGGTGGCCTTTGCCTCAAAGAACCTATGCACAAGGAAATGAAAAATATGAAGGTGCAAAAATCCCCTCCACACACACACACACACACATTTGGGGATGATGGGATATTTCTTTTAGAATGATGAATAATATATTTCATGTTCTACACTGACTCCTCCTCACCATATTATTTCTAAAAAGCTATGTAGCAGGTAAATGTTTATGTAAGACTATGCACAGTATATCACATAATTGAAATTCCTGATCTTGTTTTTCTCTTCTCAATTCCTTTTATGGGAATGAAGCCTTTACGTTTGCCTGGCACTATGGAAGACTGGAGGAGCCAAAGCATTTTTTGTTTTAGTAATACTGACGCTTTCTTCTGTTTTTATTGGGGCTTTCCCCCTGCTTTTCAATAACTGACAAAACCAAATAAATCCCTTATAGCTCAGGCATTCCTTATGTAGCTCCAATTTGTAAGAATTTTTTTTAAAGTAGGTTCCATTTCTCTTTATTTTCTGAATAACTATAGTTTTAATATATCAAACAGCATAATTTTATGCCAGAGTTATACCTACTGCATTTTATATTCCCTAAGTAACAAAGTGACTATGAAAAAGGTGCTAATATTGCATTTTTTCCATTTTTGAAACATTTCTCCTGGAAAAAAAAAAACTAGCAAAAAGATTCCCCTGCCCATGTCTTCAAAATTTCTGGAAATTTTACATCTCTAAATACAACTAATTAGTATTTCAAATGAGAAATGCTGACCACCTCATACAGAACTCTTACCATACTACAGCTCTAGTCATGTGGTACATTTGTATTCAAAACTCCCACCAAGTATGCAACAAGAGAATAAATATAATAACTGTTTTACTGTATTACTTTACATTTTGTTGTCATACCAGAAAAATATATTTTGCTGACATTCCTTACCTGTCTTTGTTTAACACCCTTAACACCCTTGCTGAGACTGAATTAATTGAGCGAGGAAACTCAGTATTTCCCCATCCGCTGGTGACTCAGTGGATCTGCAGTGTTTACAGACACCTAGGGTCCTTTGAGAAAATCATCCCTAACTGGGTCAGATTTACACCACTGCATAATGGGTTAATGGTTTCAGTCCAGTCCCTCTTCCAGGGAGGAAGGAGCAGCCAGGTTCCAAGTAGGGAACACAGGAGCCCTAGGTCTCAGGAGACACCTAGCCCCTCATCCTTCCTTGCCTCAGATGATTGCTGCTTGTCTGGGGTGGGGACTAAGAAACATAGAGCCTTTCTGCTAAGGAGAGGTTCTCCTCAGAATTTGAAGTGGTTATGAAATGACAGTAAGAGCTGTTTGGAAGTGGAATACGCTGCCTCAGAGCGTGGTGGGGTCTTCTTCTTTGGAGGTTTTTAAATAAGAGACTGGATGGCCATCTGTCGGGAATGCTTTGTCTATTCCTGCATCGCAGGGGGTTGGACTGGATGGCCCTTGTGGTCTCTTCCAACTCTATGATTCTATGAAGAAGCACTATCCATACGATCTGTGCTGCAAGAGAAATGTTCTGGTAGAAACAAAACCAACAAAGAAAACATCTGCGTTTCAGAGAAAGTACTTCCCCTGCAGCAAAAGAAGAGCCTTGAGGAACAACATCTAAACTTAACAATGACTGCCCAACCAGTGGTTAACACCTCTCGAATGTCCTTGACAGACAGGAGATGTCTGGCTGGAGAGACTGGAGACAGGACAGACTATGGCAGGAATGTACTTTCAGAAAGAAAGAAATCACCAGCCAGAATTATTTCACTCTTGCTCTGTTCGGAAAATGAAGCTGAGATGTAGAACAGCACGGAAACCTCTCTGCTACTCCAAAATGACCATAATAAAAGCAATAATAAAATAATATAAAATAAAAGCAGGATGTGGTCCGCTGCAAGCAACACGAGGTATTATTATCCCTTGGGGGTAATCATGGCAGCATGCCCAAACCTATTATTTGCCTATTCAGAACACCTCTGCATTTACTAATGATTTGTCAACACTTACTAAAAAAAATCCGTCCTGGCCCCATAGTTGCATGATCAGTTCACACGATGTTCTGGATGATAGGGAATGTGGTTTATAGGGCTTTAATGTGCTTTTAAAAAACTCATCTTTTAACATGGACTTTCCTCCAAAATCCAGTACTCTGAGGCAGATTTGGTGTAGGAGGAGATTTTGGTGGGCGGGACTGGTTGGTTCCAGGAAGTGTGGTATAGTACGTTGCCATATTTGTTTTTTTACTTCTGCACCAGTCACAATGAAGCCAAGCCAACCCCCCCCCATCAACTTTGTGTTGCCTTTTTTAAAAAAAATCATCGCCAGGCACAACCAAGCCAAGCCAACTCCTCCATCAGCCTTGTGTTGCCTTCCCCCTCACCTTGTCCTGAATGTTGCTATAGGGATCTCAGCATGAGTGAGCAAGAGCTGGCCAGCATTTTCACCCTCCTCCCCACCCCATCATTCACTTGCTCACTTATGCGGAGATCCACATATCAACATTCAAGGTAAGGGGGAAATGGGAACACAAGGGTGCTGGTGAGGGAGTGGCCTGGCTTGGCCATGCCCCATGCTGAATTTTTTTTTTAAAGGTGACACAAGGCTGATGGGGGGGACGGGGAGAGAATCTGCTTGCTTGGCTATACCCATGGTGAATTTTAAAAAAAACATGGCAACACATGGCCTGATCTACCCTCTCACCATTGATCTCATGGCTGAACCTGTTAATTAATAGAAACAAAATGAATGCATATAAAATAACATTTTATTTTTTCTTCCTATGTTTGTATGTGTGTGTACATTTGAAGTTCCCTCACTCACTCAGCCAAAAAGGGGGAACGGAGATAAGATGGGGGAGATATCCAATCAAGAGCGGTTCAAATAGATTAACAATAATGCCTACTGGTTGATTCATGCATGTTGGGAAGAGAAAAAACAGTGGAGCAGACAAGGTAAGTGTCTGGCCAGTTATGCCAAAGTCTCAATGTCTTCTCTTTGTGTGGCATTAACAGGGTCTCTGCGGACAGGAAACAGTGAGATGAAGCTGATTTTTTTTCGTAGTGTAGATAAGCCCTCAGAGATCCAAATCCACAATTCTACTCAAAGCTGCCCATTGAGGGTTTGAGGAGAGAACTGGTAAGGTGTTGTTATCCCTACAACAATTTACAGTATATTCTGGTGTATAAGACGACTGGGCGTATAAGACGACCCCCAAATTTTTAAGTTAAAATATAGAGTTTGGGATAAGACTACCCCTCCTTCTCTTATACAGCGATTATATCCCAAACTCCCCCCTCAAGAAAATGTCAAGAAAACAATTGTTAAGAAAAACTGGAAGATAATGACATCAAATAGTTTTATGTACATTTCTCGTATTTACATCATTATATTCCATCTTCCAAGCTGATGCACATAAGCAAAAAAACAAAACAAAACAAAAACAAAAAAATCTGCTCTAGGCCAAGCACATTCCGTTAAAACTGGGGGGGGGAGGGTGGCGCTGAAGCCGGTAGGCATAAGATAATAATTTAAAATGTCATAATAGGATACCTGGCATTTTCCCTTGTCAAAACACAGTGGGCAGATTTACATTTCAGCAACCGAGGGGGGTGTTTGGAAATTGTGGAGGCGGGGGTGTCCCAGGCGGTGCCTGTGGAAAAGTCACCCCAAAATGCTCAGGAATTTCCAGGCCTAAATGACTCAGCTCCTCGGCACCGAGTTGAGCAACTCTGAGCCTGGAGCAGGATTTTACAGCCGAGCTGGAACGGAGGCGGTGGCGACGGAGACAGAAGCAGCAGCTGAAGCAGTGGGAGGGGTGGGCTGCCTGGCTGGGACCCGCCGCCCTTCTTTGCCTTCGCCCTCCCAGCCCAGTTCCTTCGCCACCGCGGGAACCAAGAGCGAGCGGTCGGTCGGTCGGTCGAGTGGTCCAGGCTGGCAGCAGCGGTGCCGGCTTCTCCCTTCCGCATTTCCCTGGCAGTGATGTGCTGATGGCGGCCTGGCCCGGCCCGGCCCGGGGAGCTTGGCCGTTTCCACTCACCCCACCGCAGTGACATTATCACCAAGCGCGGCCCAGCGATGCGGAGAAAGGCCGCCGAGAGTCCCCCGTCGCCCCGCCCGATAAGCCGACACTGACAGGCATGAGCTAGGCCCTAGCCCCCACGCGGAACCAGGCTGCAGCGCCCACCGCCATGCAGGCCCCGAGAAGGCCGCGCCAGGGCTCCCTGGGCTGAGCCGAGAGAGTGCAGGGCTCTCTGGTTCAGGAACAAAGACGCAGGAGATGGGTGGCCGGCGAAGCAAAGAAGGTGGACGAAAGGGGCGAAAATACCCGGTTTGCCTCATCCGCCCCCCCCCTCCATCTTCATTCTCTTTGGAAGGGAATGAAGACTGGGGGAGCGGGGGCGGCCGTTGCAAACCGCAAGATTCACCCCTTTCTTCCACCTTCCAGGAAAGTGGAAGAAAGGAGCAAACGTACCCGGTTTGCCTCGGCTGCTGCTCGATATCCTCCTGTGTGTTCGTTCCCTTTGGGGAACAGTATACAGTATACAGTTCCCCTTTGGGGAATGAACACACAGGAGATCAAGTGGCGGCCACGGCAAACCACAACGTTCGCCTCCCTCCTCTGTCTTTGGTTGCTCTCCAAAGAGGGAGAAGGCACAGGAGGGGGGAGAATGAACCAGTAAACACTTTGCCTCAGCCCGCCACCTAATCTCCTGCCTCTTTGCTCCGTTTATGAAGGGAGCGAAGAGGCAGGAGATCGGTCGGCAGGTGAAGCAAACTGTATCCAGCGTATAAGACAACCCCCGATTTTGGAGGATATTTTCGGGGTTCAAATGTCGTCTTATACGCCGGAATATACGCCAGTGCCTCATTTCTTAACTAGCACCTAGCAAGCCTGTAGGTTTTACATGAACACAATGCCTGGACAAGCTTGACCTCTAGTAGAAGTCAAACACAAGTAAAAAAATAAATCTTAAATGTTACTATCCTTTGTCCCAGCTCCCGCATAGCCAAGAAGTCAGAGTAGCCTCTGCCTGCTTGAAATCCCTCACCTGAACAACACAAGAAACAACTGAAACAACATGTAGGCCTGTGACTCCAACAACATCATATTTCTTCATTTTTTAACATATTTTGCCTGAAGAAGAAGACAGTAGAGCTTTAAACGCTTGCATCATGTGCAAGCATGCGCATATTGGTTGACCAATAAAGGTATCACTTTTGTGGATTCTGGGTTTTGCTTTTGCTGCATGGCCAACATGGCTACCCCTGAACATGTTTACAAGTAAAAAAAATAGTAAAAATAGTCAGACAAATATGCTTGGGACAGGGGGTCCAAGAGGGAACAGCCATACACTTCTCAATAGACATTAAATGACAAATGCCATTTGAGGGATAGGGAGAGAAGTGTGCCTGAGGATGAAGGTAGAAATATCTGACAGAGGCAGGATTTGGGGAGAGGGGGGAGGATATTCTGACACCACATGGGGAAGGGAGGGGAGGAGTCAGCACAGACACACAAAGCATAGGGACTGGGCGAGATGGTTTATTGGACAATCATCCCACTACGTTCAGTGGCGTTTGCTTCCAGGAAAGCATGCACGGGACTGCAGCTCTAGCCATCTAGAGAACAAGAAGGGGAGAGAGAGACTTCTTCTACTATTTAGAATGATTATCTGACAGAAACATATTTTTAACTGTTCTGCCTTTTGCACCCAGCCCTGTTCATTGGCAACTACTACAGTAGAACACCTGAAATCCATTGATCACCAACTTCAAAAGATAAGATTAAATGTTAATTTTCATGCAATGAACCTTCATATTTAACCCGAGTTTAAACTTGTTGAATGTAGCCCTCTAAAGAATGAAAGAATCTTCCTTTCATCTTGGCATAATGTATGTGCCTGTGTGTGTATTGGGAGAGGGGGGATCACTTTATACAAGCACAAGAGTGGCATAGTAAAGTGTTTTCTGAAACAACAAAATGGAGGTGGGAAATCAATCCACACACCAAGCCAAGAGAACTTTGTGGATTACAAACCTAACCTGTGAATAAGGGGAGTTGCATTAATTCAACTAACCTCCCCCACCGCACAAAACCCCTTCAAAAGTACAGTTTAGGTAACAGAGTTCATGAACCTCTACTATGTGTTAAGAGATTTTTGTAAATTAAACATGCTATCAAGATTCTAAAGACTTAAAAGATTCCCCCAACTCCACCTCCATCTGACTATCGTGTCCCATCTCTTCTCCATCTGCGAAGCCCATTATTACATTTTTGGCTAGGACCATATTATATAAATGGTGTAATTATAATACCTACTTCAATAGTGCCATTAATGTTTAATAGCCTGCAAAATTCACAGCTCATCTTTAAATGGCCAAAGAGAAACATGTCAGCTGCTAAAGAAGGATCTTTAATTTGCCTTTTTTTTTTATTCTGCATGTAAGCAATGTTTGAAATTTGGGGGAATAGAAACAAAAAAATCTATTTTAAGCTTTGTAAAAATAATTTATGCATAAAATATGCAACAGATGGCAGAGTTTGGTTTTTCACCCCTACTTTAAACTTTAACAGCCTATACTTTAAGCTGGTTACTATGCCCAACCAGCTCCTGTTGAGCAACCTCATCCAAACCTACATCTCAAAATATGAATTATTTTTAGTGTCAACTCTGTGTGTGCTAAACACTGTATTGGATTATCATACAGTGAAGAGAAAAGTCAGCTTGAGCCTTCAATGTTTCAAAAGAACATAACCCAAGAAAGAAAAAGCACAATAGGAGCATAAGCACAAACTATCACTGTTGACAATTTCCATGCCACTTGCTCCAGATGTGCATATACCTCTGCCAATAATTTTAAAACTTCATGCATCTGGTGAAGTGTACACGGACAGTTCAGGAAACCTTACGCTATAATAAACCCACTAGTCTTTAAGGTACCACGTGACTCTGTTACTCATGGACATCAAGTGGCCCACTCTAGGAGTTGTTTCCAACACTTGATTCTGGTGCCCTTTTCCAGAGAAGGTTTAATAATCCTGATTTGTAAAGCATAGCACTTATTGATCCTGCAATCTAATTTACAGAATAATTTTCAGCCCTTTTTAATGTACTAAACATTAGCAGCTCTGAGAGGTGGATTATTATAATTTCTATTTAAGAAGTTGCTCAAAAGCATCACAGTAAGTCTATGACTGAAGCAATGTTTCAACTCATTAACCCTTGCCCTCCCCCTTTAAAAATTTCAAGAGGGTCTCCCCCAGCTGCTTAGAACAAATTCTGAAAGCATGCAAGGGTTTGTAGAGGTGGTGGGGAATCACTCCCTCTCCTAGTTCTGCTGGTGAAAGTAGAACTCACTGGATTTTACCCTTAGTTCTTTGTTGCAGGGCAGGGGGAGGGGGAATACAAGTTTTCCCCTTAGATGTGCCTCATATTTTCTCACAATGTAAACATCAAGGGTCCCAAATGTAACATGAAGTCCTATAAAGAAGAGATAATTTGCTTGAGAAAGGCAAACTGAATAAATGGTTGTTTGTTGCGGCGGGGGGAGTGTTGGTTCCTGTTCCAGGGATTTTCCATCATGTAAAGTGTCCCAACGTGTTAGTTATTATGTGCCAAAAAAATAAAATAAAATCAGAGCTGTACTTATCTGATCTCAGTCTGCATCCCTGCTTCACAAACAAGCACCACTCTGTCCTACATTAGACAACTTGGGCAGCTAGCCTTGGGTATTTGTTTCGTACAAGCAAGCACTGCACATTTTCAGGAGTCCCGTAAAAGATACATTTTCAGGACTGTGTAGGTTAAGTTTTTGCACTAATTATAGGGTTTCAGAAACCAGAAAGATTTATTTCAGAATCCTGGTTTTACTTGGCAGCCTACAGTTTGTTACTGCTAACATTATTATTTACAACGAAATATAGCACTCTGATTATATACTATTTCATTTCATTTGGACAAAGTTACTTTATTTCCCTGGAGAGACTAATGTCAAAAAGACATTGTCCAAAACAATAAAAAAACACAATTTTTTGGCAGAGTGGACAAAGGTGCATTTGTAAAAGTACCAAAGCAATAAGAAAAGCTTCGCAGCTTCTTCATATTCCTGGTGCATACAAAAAGAGTACACTATACACAAATGCCATCCACAATACCACTGGGACCTCCATGACTGTGGCTTATGGCCCATAAACCTCTCCTAGCCAATGTGCCTTAGCACCTTCCTTCTGTCCTAACCACACACACACAAACACGCACATGCTCACTTCTTCTCCTGAGTCATTTATTCTATTCCCTTCTCCTTCCAGCATTCCTTGGTTCCTGAATGTCCAACATCTTTTTCTGCCCCTCCATCCCCACCCACACCACTGGGAAACCATCATGCATTCAATGGCCCAGTGTGCACAATTTCAACTTTTGCAAATTTGTGAAAGGGGTTTCAACAAAGCATGTTCAGCTGAAAACACTTAAGACGCCACTCTACATTCAGTAAACCTGATAGCTCAGGATTCTCCGCTGGATGGAAGCTTCTAAGTACAGTCGTCCTTCCACATTCGCGGGGGTTAGGGGCTCAAGACCCCCGCAAATGTGGAAAAACTGTGAACAAAAAATGCTTCCCCTGCCCACCCGCAACCCCCCCCACTCCTCCAAAGTGGCGATGGGGCTTTTCGAGCCCCATTGCCGCTTTGGGAAACATGGGGGGTGGCTAAAAGGTCTCCCGACCGCCTGGCTGCCATGCCCCCTGCCCCCTGTCGAGTTTCCCGAAGCGGCTATGGGGCTCTCGAGCCCCATAGCTGCTTTGGGAAAGCTGGGGAGGGAGATTGGGGAGGGAGGGTGGCCAGCCTCTCCCCGCCCTTCCTGAAGTGGCTGGGGGGGGGGGTTGAAGCCCCTCAGCCACTTCAGGGAGGCCGGGGAGTGAGGCGGGCGGGCAGGAGGGTGGCGAGTCTCTCCCCGCCCTTCCTGAAGCGGCTGGGGGGCTTTGAAGCCCTTCAGCCACTTCGGGGAAGCCGGGTAATGAGGCAGCTGGGCAGGTGGGAGGGTGGCGAGTCTCTCCCCACCCTTCCCAAAGTGGCTGGGGGGCTTTGAAGCCCCCCAGCCACTTTGGGGAGGCCGGGGAGGGAAGTGGCCGGGCGGGCAGGGGTGTGGTGAGTCTCTCCCCACCCTTCCCAAAGTGGCTGGGGGGCTTTGAAGCCCCGCAGCCACTTTGGGGAGGCCGCGGAGGGGGTGGAGGGAGGGTGGCCCAGAGGCTTTTCAGCCACCCCCCACCCTCCCACAGCTGTGACAAGGCTGGAAAAAGCCACATTACCACTTTGGGAAGGGTGAGGGGGTGGCTGAAAAACACCTTTGCCCTGAACCCTGCTCTCCCGGGGCTTAGCTCTCCACCCCAAATGGAGCCAAGTCCCAGGAGAGCAGGGAGTTAGGCCGCACGGTTTGCTCAGGGAGCACTTTGTTTAAATCGGCTCCTCTCCCTTGTGTGCAAGGGAGAGAAGCTGGTTTAAATGAAGTGCTTCCTGAGCAAACCGCGAATGGTCGAAACCACAAAAGTGAAAGCCGCGAATGTGGAGGGGCAACTGTATATTCCATTAAATATGCTTAGATGGCCTCTTTAGATCCCTATATGGAAATCAGAGGCAGGAAAAGCTACAGGTTTTTTGGTTACTGTTTTTTGAATCCTCCAGAATAGGAACTTGGGAGAGAGCTGTCCAGACTAGACAAACAAAACAAAACAAAACCAACTTTTCCAAGTTCTGGCCTGAAATTGAGGTAGCATGCTGGGGTGGGTGAGCAAAGAGCCAGCGAGGTATAGTAGTTCAAGCACTGGATTACGACTTCGGAGATCAGGGTTTGAATCCCCACTCAGCCATGGAAACCCACTGGGTGGCCTTGAGCAAGTCACACTCTCTCAGCCTCAGACAAAGGCCAAGGCAAACCCCCTCTGAACAAATCTTGCCAAGAAAACCCTGTGACAGGGTCACTTTATGGTCTCCATAAGCCGGAAATGAGTTGAAGGCACATAACACAACAAGGAGGTAGGTCAGGTAGTGAATGTTGTGAGTGGGAGTTGCATTTTACATTTTATTTTATTTATGTATTATACCCCTGCCTTTCTCCCAGCACAGAATCGAAAGTGGTACATATGCTCCCCTTCCCAGTTTATGCCCCCACATGTTTGCATGAGTGCCTATACAATACCTATATATCAGCAGCATGCAAGAATTTTATTCCAGGCCTTAAAATCATTGTGTATAAAAGCATAATCAAGAAAAGGACAAGAACACTTTTCCTCCCAAAATCCATATTTTTCTCTTTCCATTTACTGTTTGGGTTCAAAGTGAAAATGCAAACACAAGCATAAGAAAAAAAAGTAGCAAGACATGTTGTGCGGAGAACATAATTTTCAAAAGAAAATTATACAGTTTACATAAAAATGATTTTCATGGAAACCTGTCAGTTTCCTTTGCTTCTGCTGTGGTGTATACACTGAAGAAAAATAATTTGCTTGCTAACTCTGCTTCCTTTCCACCCCCCAGCTCTGTTGCACTGAGGACTTGCATCACATTGGACTCTTTATATCAAAGCACTAGTACTTAACAATACAATAATTGTAACTCTAACCTATTTCTCAAGCATATGGTGGGAGCTCAACTGGAGTAGAACACTTGATAGCCCTATATGCTTTGCTTTTCATTGCCTAGAGGGGCTCTGGCATGTCTCTGCATTTAAAATTACCAAGGCACAAAAATTAAGCAGACAGCTTACAAACTACTTTCTGAATATTTTTTTAAAATCCTAGATTTCACTTCCTTTTTGGTAATGGTGAAACAAAAATGCCTTTTTAAGAAGTTACAGACATGCCCAGGGGCTCCAGCTTGCTAGGCACTCTTCAGAAAAAAGTTGTATATAAAGAAAGATACTTGCCATAGAATTTTGCTTTTTGCCTTTCCCCATCCCCCAGAAAGGAGTTTGGAAGGTGAGAAGGCTATGATTAGTTATTTTCAAAGAATGAAGACCAGTTGGAATTAAGTAAGTACACAAAAATCGGGCCCATCCTTTACTTTAACAAAAACTCAGCAAGCTTATTTAACACATTTCTATCCCATTTTTTCCATTTCAAAAAACCAAGAGCAAGATTTACTGTCAAACATCTTTCTTCAAGTTACTGCCACCTTTTTCAATCAGTTGCCTAAGCCCTTAACCACCTTTCACTTTCTCACATGGGCATTTTATCAGCTGACCTGCAAAGTTGTCAAAGAGGAGCTAGAAGAGAGGAAATGCATTGCCTCATACTCACATCAAGGTATAAGAGCGGGGGAAGGGACAGACTAGCCTTTGTCAGCCAGAAGTACTCAGCAACAACCCCATTGGCTGACAGATCGTTTCCAGGCACAATGCGCAAAGTGTTCATCATGACCAGTAAAGCCCTGTATGGCTCAGGTTCAGGTTATCTGAAGGACTGTATTCTCCATACAAGCCTGCCTATGTTTTGAGAACTTCTGAGAAGGCCCTTCTCTCTGTTCTATCATCTTACAGTACACCAGGCGGGAACATGGGAGGGAGCCTTTTCAATGGCTGCTCCTAGGCTTTGGATCTCCTTTTCCAGAGAGGTTAGATTTGTACCCTACTTCACCTCAGCAGGCAGGTGAAGAACTTCTTATTCTGGCAGGCCTTTGAGAAATTATTTTTTACAGGGGGTAATGAGCCTTGGGGGCCTAAATATCCTAAAAGCACCAGATCCCATCTGATTTTGGAAGCTAATAGGGTCAGCTCTGGTTAGTACTTGGACAGGAGACTGCCAATGAATGCCAGGTATTGTAGGTTAAATTTCAGAGGAAGGAATTGACAAAACTGCCTCTGAATACTCCTTGCCTAGAAAACCCTAAGAAATTCATGGGGTCTCCATAAGTCGACAGGTGACTTACAGGCGCGCGCACACGCACACACAAAACAAGATTTGTACAGCACATTGGTTTTAAAAAATTTTAATGGCTTATTAAAACTATTATTATTAATTGATTTTAATCATTTGATAGATAAAAAATTTCCAGGTAATTAAACTAGGTTTCTTTTTAATTGTTGTAAGATGCCTTGAGTCCCAAACTGGGAAACAGGCAGAATATAAATAAACATAACAACACCAACAACATTGAGGAAGCTAATGTCAAATGCCCATTCTGTTTCTTTTAGGCAGAAGAATTTACCAAATGAAATAACGTGGTGAGGAAAGGAGTGTCAATGGCAACTGGCTGCCAGAGAGTTTCAGCCCCCTTCTCTGTACATCATTATACGATAGAGAACATCCAAGTTCAAAAGGCTTCACACATATTGTCCAAGATCCTACATGTGCACATAACTTCACATGCAGAGTTCCACATCCTCCTACCACCCCTCAGCTGCCAAGTCCCAGAAGTGGGCCTTGCTGCTGTCACTTACTGTGGGGACGGGGAAGCAATTCAGACCATGAGGAAGCAGGTGATTTCAGCTTGGTTGGAAGGAGGGAAGAAATGAGGATGCACTCCCAAACGGAGTGCTCTGGCCTTGTCCTTTGCCCAGGAGTCCAGAGCAGTGAGATCTTCATTGTCTGAATAACCTTCCCACTTTCTCCCCTTCTCTCTGGTAAGAAGGAGCAGCAAAAGCCCAGCCCAGGCGTTTTTGAACAGTATGCAACAACAATGGAATAACCTTCTGTATCCCATCCAAAAAAAGACTCACATGTGCATAAGCTGCACTTCCACACATCAAGGTTACTAAAAGGATGCCTGCTATCATCTCAGTCAGCCACCAAGTGCAGGGGAGGAGAGAAGAGACTAGATTCAAAAAACAGCAGGTAGGCCATAGCTACCTAATGAGTTCAAGGTAGAGCAGATTTGAAATGCGGCCACTTTCCAGCTCATGTTAACCACCACGTACATCAGCACTATGCATCCCCATGCCTGGGTTCTTTAACATCAAGGGACAAGGGTGCATGGAAAGATGAAGAATCATGTAGAATCCAGGAACCATGGCTAATGAAAGGTAGGAGTCTACATGCAGACCTTTAGAAACTATGTTGACAGGGTAGACTTCAATCAACTAGCTAGACCCGGCGTACCATACAACATTAAAAAACTGCCCCCTGCCACCCCTCCTCCACTTGTTCTCCCCCCTGCCACCCTCCTCCGCTTGTTCTGCCCCCTGCCACCCGCCTCCACTTGTTCTGCCCCCTGCCACCCCCTCCGCTTGTTCTGCCCTGCCACCCCCTCCATTTGTTCTGTCCCCTGCCACCCCCTCCGCTTGTTCTGCCCCCTGCCACCCCCCTCCATTTGTTCTGCCCCCTGTCATCCCCTCCGCTTGTTCTTCCCCCTTCAACCCCCCTCTGCTTGTTCTGCTCCCTGCCACCCCGTCCACTTGTTCTTCCCCCTTCAACCCCCCTCTGCTTGTTCTGCCCCCTTCAACCCCCTCCGCTTGTTCTGCCCCTAGCCCCCACCCCCTGCACTCCAGCACACACCACATCACACCATATGGTACTCCCTCTCCCTCTCCCGTGGCCATGTTTGGAATCTACATGGTCCCGCCTCCAGAGTGCTGACTGGCTGCCCAACAGACCTGTGATTGGTTGGTTAGGTCCCTAAGCAGCCAATCAGCACACTGGAAACGGCAACATACCCAAGAGAATTATATATACAGATACTGAAAAACACAGCAGCATCAAAATTCTTGACTGCATAAATAAACCATAATGCTAAAAGTATCACCAAAATAATTAAGAAAACTACAAGAAAAATCAAGAAAAAAAGATATATTAGGAGAGCAAGGACTCTTGTCACTGCAGAAAAGGAACCTTCACGGTAAGTACCAATGTTCCGTTTTCCAGCAGTGAGGGGAGGGATTCCTTAAATTGGGACCTAACCCAGCGTTCCAAACTAGGGTGGGCAAAACAGATTAATGAATCACCTGCTGTAAAACCTGCCGCCTGAAAGCAGCATCAGCAGATGCATAGGCATCAATAAGATAATGCCTGGTAAAAGTCAAAGGCGAAGATCAAGTAGCCGCCCAACAAATCTCCACAATGGATGGTGTTTTTCCCAACACCACTGACGTGGCAGTGCTTTGTTTAAATGAGCCTTAATCCTGTCTGGAGCAGGTAATGAACTATGTACGTACGCCAATTCTATACAACAGCGCAACCAACGAGCAATGGTTAAGGAAGGTACCTTCTTCCCCTTAGCCGTTCCCGAAAAAGCCACAAACTAGGCATCCGACCTACAAAACTCCTCAAATCTCTTCAAATATGCCTTCAGTGCCCTTCTGACATCCAACTTATGCCACTCCTTTTCCTGAGCTGCCGAAGGATTTGGACAAAAGGGGGGCAATACCAACTCCTGCGACCTGTGAAAAACAGTGCTTACCTTTGGAACAAAAATGGATCCAACCTCAATGTCACAGAATCCTATTGAAAAATGCACAAATCCTGTCTTGTTGATAGAGCTCCTAGTTCAGAAACCCGCCAAGCAGATGTTATGGCAACCAAGAAAACCACCTTGTACGTGAGGAAACTCACATCTACCTCATGTAATGGTTCAAAAGGTTTACGCATCAAAGCCCTAAGCACCACATTTAGCTTCCAGGAAGGAAATCTATGAACCAAAAGAGGTTTCAGCAGAGACATCCCCTTCAGGAAACTGCACACATGTGGATGTGCAGCCAATGGCTTGCCGCGAACACCCTTCAGAATGGAACCTAAGGCGGAAACATGACGCCATAAGGTATTTGGAGCCAGGCCCTTCCTCAACCCAGCTTGCAGAAAGGCTAGCACCGTTCCTACCGAGGCCTGTAGGGAACGAAGATTCTTAGAATGACACCACCTACAAAAAACACACCAAGTGGTCTCATATAACCTAATGGTGGAAGGGCATCTGGCGGACAAAACGGTCTCCACTACCTCTTTGTCATACCCAGCCTTCTACAACCTTTCCCACTCAATCCCTAGGCATGGAGTCGTAACCAGCCTGGGTCTGGGTGCAACAGACCCCCCTGCATCAGAAGATTCGGCCAGGGAGGCAGAGGCCACGGATCCTGAACCTGCAAACAAACCAGATCTGGGAACCATGGCCTTCAGGGCCACCTTGGAGCGATCTGAATGACCTCTGCTCTCTCTAGATGTATTTTCTGCAACACCCTCCCCATCAGGGCTGTTGGTGGAAAGGCGTAACAGAACACCTGACGCCAGCTTATCATGAGCACATCGAATGCTAACGCTCCCTTTGTCCAAAACCTGGATACATAACGCAGCAGTTTGTGGTTCTCCTTTGATGCGAAAAGATCCATCCAAGGAACCCTGAACCAATCCACAATAATCTGGAATACCAGAGTGTTGAGGAACCATTCGCTGTGAACCAGCGTGCGTCTGCTCAGCCATTCCGCCTTGGAGTTTAGCACCCCCTGAAGATACTCCCCTTTGAGAGATAACAGGTGTCACTCCGCCCTCCACCCAAGGGTCATCTTTTCCTTGTCGATTTATGTGGGCCCTGATGGACATGTTGTCCATCTAGTCAACACATGATTCTTCTCAACCAATGGTTGAAACCTGAGTAGCGCCAGACGTACTGCTCTGAGTTCCAACAGATTGATGCTGAGCAACTGTTCCTGAAGCCATGTGCTCCTCGCAGTGAGCGCCCCATACCATTAGGGATGCATCTGTTGTAACTATTATCCTCCTTAGCTCCTGAATCTGAACTCCTTCCTGCAACCTCTCTGACAACCACCAGCGAAGGGATGTCTTCACTGCCGTTGGTACCTTCATGAACCTGCAGGCCCTCTGAGCTGTCAGAAGTTGGTGAGGCAACAGGAACCACTGCAACTCTCTGAGGCAAAATCTAGCCCATGGGACCGAGTCTATGCAGGCTACCGTCAGACCTAACAACTTCACCAGAGACATCAACAGCATCTTCACCTGGTCTAAAGCCAGCTGAACCAGTTTTGGGAGCTTTCTTCTCCTGCCCTCCAATAAGAACACCTGACAGGATTTGGTGTCCACAATACTCCCTAAATGTAGTATCCGTTGTACGGGAACCAACTGGTTCTTCACCTTGTTCACAATGAAACCATGACTCTCCAGACATCGCATCATTGTCTCTATGTCCTAAATCGCCTTGGCATGTGATACTGCCCTGATCAGAATGTCGTCCAGGTATGGATACAAGCAGATCCTCTGCTGTCTGAGAGAGACAGCAGAGGCTCACTGGTGAGATGAGCCACCAGTGCCACCAGTACCTTGGTAAACAGTCTAGGAGACGATGACAGACCAAACGGGAGAGCCCGGTACTGATAGTGATCCCTTATGACAGCAAAGTGCAGAAATCTTCTGTGAGCTGGGTGGATCATAATGTGGAGATAGGCCTCCTGGAGATCCAACAAAGCTAGGAAGTCCTTCTCCTAAATGCTCTCCAGTGTCAATCAAAAAGTTCCCATACAAAATTTATGCTTTGCCACCCACTGGTTGACACCCTGTAGATTCAGGATGCCTCTCCAATCCTTGTTCTTCTTTGGCACCAGGAAAAGCAGAGAATAGCTTCCTTGGAATCTTTCCACCGTGGGTACTGGCTCAATTGCTTGAATCTGCACCAGATGTTCTATGGCCTTCTTCAAAAGTAGTCCAATGAACTGGTTTGACACGATTGAATGAACATGGGAGAGGGCTTCTTCAAGAAGTCTACCGTGTAGCCCTGGCTGACCATCCTCACTACCCAATCATCTGATGAGGTATTCTCCCAAATCTGGAAAAATAGGCCAGACCTGAAAATACACATAGTCAAAGTGACTGCCGAGGCTTGCTCTCCTGTTTGGGAGCCTGAGCTAACAGAGACTTGGAAGAGGTTGAGGCAGAGGAGTGACCTCTAGAAAAAACTTCAGCACCCCCCAAGAATTCTTGAAAGACTCAAAATCCCTCTGGACAGCAGACCTGTATCCCTTATACTGCTGTGCATTCTGGTGATAATATCTGAGCTCCTCCTTCTTAGGAAGGGATGGAAGGGCCTTCTTCTTGTCCTTTGTCTCGACCAAAACCTCTTCCAGGGTCTCACCGAAAAGCTTGCCTCCTTTAAACGTGCACACCAACAGATTTGCCTTAACTTTGTTGTCTGCATGCCAATTTCTTGGCCATAACTGACGTCTGGCCACGACGTTTGTCGCCACCACACGTGACGAATAACGCAATGCATCTAAACTGGTGTCCACCACAAAGACAAATGCTTTTGTCATCTTATTAACTCCTTGATGAAATTGTTTTTCACCCTCTGGTAAACCAGACAGCAAGTCTTTAGACCACCTAATGGGTGCCCTAGCAAAAAAAGAAGCAGCCACTGCCACCCTGATTGCTAAGACAGATGCCTCGTGCATCCTGTGCAGAAAAGCCTCTATTCGCTTATCCTCATGACCCTTGAGATTCTCATCTCCATCCCTGGGGAACAGCGAACCGAAACAAGCCCAGCAACGGGTGCGTCAATGGTGGGCAATTTGAGCAGATCCATAACCTCACTGGGTAGACTGTAAAAAAAAATGCGCTAGCAGGTTGTGCCTTAGCCGCCCCTGGTTGTGCCCATTCACCCAGCAGGGTCTCTATAAAGATATCAAGGAAGGGAATGAAATTGCCAGTGCCCTTCCCCTGTGGCCTTAACTTGGGCACCCCTTGATTGGGGTCCCCTTCCTGTTGTTCAACGCCACTGAGACCCAAGGCCTTAATAGCCTTCCTAAGGAGAACAGGGAAGAACGAGGCCTTCAGAAGCCTAGGAGAGGGGAGATCAGGCCCAGACTTCTCTTCCCTATCCAAAGAGAGCTCCCCCTCCTCCTTTTCCATGGGGTCCCAATCCCCTTCTGCACTTCCCTCCTCCCACTTCGGGAGGCTATGCTTCATTTTGCGGGCCCACTTGCAGGGAGGCGGCAGCTCTTTGCTGAGGCCAGAGCAACACTCCACATCTGTCTCACGAGATACTAGGTCGCTTGCTGGCACCTCAAGCCAGGTGTGTTTAGTCTTCGGCTGGATCAGTTCAGCATCCCCTAGGGACTGAAGACAGGAACCTAGTGACCCCTTCCTCATGGGCGCCTCCCCCCGGGCCGGACCCCGCCGCTTGCCACCACAGCCTGCCCAGCCACAAGGGCTATCCAGTCAGCAAGCTGCGGCGGCAAGAGCTTACCATCCAGGATCAGTGGGGATAGGGTCCATTCCTGGTCCTCCTCAATGTCCAGGGCTCCCTTGGCACCTGGCCCGTCCGCCTCCAGACCAGCGCCGGGTGAAAAAGCCTCCACATCCACCATGTGGTCCGTCCCTGCAAAAGGGACCCCTAGAGCCTCCTAGGAGGCTCCGGAGCTCCTGATCCGTCCGCTGGCCAGCCAACACAGCGGACTTCACCACGGTCTCCTCATCCTCTGAGGAGAGATCCGTGCTGCTGATTCTCTTCTTCAAGGTTGCCATCTTTCCTTTGTTCTCCCTCACACACGGCCAGAGCAGCAAGGTCTTGGCCTGCTTGGTCGCTAGGCAGAACGAAACTGGGGAGGCTGGGGTTGGCTCGACCTCCTGGTGATTGGTGTTGTAAAGGGTTTTTTTTTAGATGGTCCTGCCTGTTTATTGATGGAGGTGGAGCCAATACCTAGTTTAAGGAATCACTCCCCTTGCTGCTAGAAAACAATTCAAAATTCTTCCAACTGACATTGGAAATAACTTCTTAGGGATGTTAGATTGGTTCCCTCCTAGTTGTCTTGTCAGCAGGTGAAAACCTTTCTGGTCCAACAGACTTTGGGGAACTGAATTCAAAGGCTTTGAACAGTGTGCTGTTCTACCGATTCTTATTTTAAATAGATATGTTTTAAGTGGTTTTAATTCCACTGATAGCTTAATTACATTTTAGTAATAACTGTATGTTTTGATCTGTATACCGGTAGTGTTTGTTTTAATTTCTGTAAGGTGCCTTGAGTCCCAGTTCTGTGAATAATGACACTGACCAAAAACCCTCACAAACAAATCCAGAATATGGGACACCATCAAAACCACTAGAAAGTTTCCTCAAATGATAGGGAAAAGATTATATATTGTCATTGTAAAAAATTACATAGAAAAACTCAAATTTGTCAACAACATATTTCATATACATTTTTATACAAAGTAAGACAAATATTTAATGCATCACCTTCTTGCAATTATTAGACTTAATCAAGACTTAGGCTTGTATTTTGTCTTATTTTCATCTAGTGCTTTCCATTACTTCTGAATATATTTTATTTTAAAACAAAACCCCAGTAGAAAAAAGGAGAGCACTGCAAAGCTTTTGTTAAAAAATAAAGAAAACATTCAAATGTTTCAGTCAGGCTACATGCCTTTGATTTTGCCACCTGCGTGCTCTCTCATTTTGTAAAGGAAACAATTCCAGGCTGTTCCAGAGCAGTCTGAATAGGATTCTAACCAGGAGATTCTTCCATTTGTTTGGTATGCTGAAATGTTCAAAATAATGGCCAGATCTGTCACCCAAACAGGCTCAGAAATCAGATGGCCTAAAAATAAGTTTGTAGTGTCTGTGTCTCCTGGATACACATCTATAAGACTTTCGGACTTCACAGTACAGATCCAGAAGGGCTAGGTTTTATGTTAATAAAAGCAGAGATAATATGGATAATAGTGACAGCCTACAGTGCATGTAAATGCTGAAAAAATGAAGTTGAGGTGGGGAGAGAAAAGAAGGAGACTTGGTGATATGTACCCTTATAGTATTTTATTATCAATTCTGGCTAGGTTCATCTTTGATGAACAAGATCGTGCAACAACACAAAAGAAATCACTGGTATGTCCATAACAACATCTGACTGTGCCACATGTGTCTGGACAATGAATACTTGCCCCAGAAACCCCCAGTCACTGTCTCTGTAGTACCGCAAGCAGCACTTGGAATTTATGAACAACAATAGAAAAGGAAATTGAGAATCTTCCTTCATCTAGTTCCAGAAACACAAAGCAATCCTGACCCTTGAGAGAAGATGTCATAAGGAATGCATTGACCTTAATCAGTGTTCCTGGCTATAGCAAAAGGATCTCCTATAGAGATTTGCAAGACATTTGGATGGAAGGGCTAAGATACACATGCACACATGTAGAGTCAGACACAGCACTGTTGTTTGAACTTAATATCTTTTCACCAAATTTCCCATATAAAGAATATGAAAGTGGAGAGCCCAAAATAGACTATTTTTAAATGGCTTTTTAAATAATTGTCAAATATAGTTGTAATTAATTCCTTGTTGTTGTTGTGTGCCTTCAAGTCATTTTGGACTTAAGAAGACCCTATAATGGGGATTTCTTGGCAAGATTTGTTCAGAGGAGGTTGCCATTGCCTTCCTTTGAGGCTGAGAGAATGTGATTTGCCCAAAGTCATGCAGCGGGTTTTCGAGTCTGAGCGGGGATTCAAACCATGGTCTCCAGAATCATAGTCCAACACTCAAACCACTATTCCACACTGGCTCTCAACTAATTCCTATTCAATGTTTTTAATTAAAAGACACTGTACATTATAGGTGTGTTCAACATTTTGGACATTAATTCAAACCAAATCTTCTATACATGTCTCATTACAGAATGAAAGTAAAGGATAAAATGTGACGGGAGAACACAAACAAAAATCAGGGGTCTGGGGGGAAACAAACAAAATCCTATGAAATACTTTATCTTTTGGAATGCATGAAATGCATTTTAAGATAATATGACAATTGTTACATATTTTTATGTACAACAGTCTTCAGTATTAGAGAATAATACCTACTGAAGAATATAATGATTTACTAAATATCATGATACACCTATTCTGTCTAAATAGGTAGAGACGGTGTTACTCATAGTGATCATGATTCATTTTCCATTTCTTTGTGTACTACACAATCTTTGTGTAATACACAAGTCCATTCAGCAGTTCACCTACCTGGGAAGCATCATCTCCTCAGATGCCAAGATTGACAAAGAGATCGATCACAGATTAGCAAAGGCATATAGCACATTTTGAAGACTTCACAAAAGAGTCTGGAGCAATAAACACCTGAGGCAAAGCACAAAAATCAGTGTGTATAGAGCCATCGTACTGTCTATCCTCCTTTATGGATCTGAAACATGGGTCACCTATCGCCACCACCTACGAATCCTCGAGCGCTTTCATCAGCGCTGTCTACGCACAATCCTAAATATACACTGGACTGACTATGTGACGAATGTTGCTGTCCTTGAGCAAACAGGGATCACCAGCATTGAGGCCATGATATTGAGAACACAGCTGCACTGGGCAGGGCACGTTTCTAGAATGGAGGACCATCACCTCCCAAAAATAGTACTCTACAGTGAACTTGCCACAGATCAGCGTAAGAGGGACGCTCCAAAAAACCGATACAAGGACTCCCTGAAACAACATCTCAGGCTCGGCCAAATTGACCACCAACGATGGTCTGCCCTGGCCTCACATCGGGAGGCATGGAGACGCACTATCCACAATGCTGCAGCCTTATTTGAGAACTCATGCCGAACAAGTCTTGAAGAGAAACGACAATGCAGAAAGAATCACAATCCAAAAACATCACCCAAGGAGACCTTCTGCTGTGCTTTCTGCAACCGGACTTGTTTATCTTGGATTGGACTTTTTAGTCATCAGCGTGCTTGCAGAAAGTGAGGGATGAGTCCTTCCTGAATCTTTGTATGCGAAGAAAAGCCAGAGAGAGAGAGAGAGAGAGAGAGGGAGAGTAAAAGTACACACCATTCAAACTGCAGGATTCCCTTCTTTCCCTTCTCTCCTTTCCCTTCAACTCTGGAGTATTTTTGCACATGTACAGAATAGAACAGAGGTCTGCACAAGTTCCTTCTAACTTACCAGGCAAGCTGTTGCATTCTGTTATACTATCTGGATGCTATACAAGAGCATACCCCTCCCTCACAAAAACCTGGCGTCTGGATGCTCAGAACTTGCTTTTCATGCTTATTTCTAACTAATCCAGTCATGTCCTTCACAGTTCTAAGTAGACATGCCTAATTTGGATGTTTTACTGTGCTGCTTCTCATCATTACTTCTGAATGGAGGAAGTAAATGAAAAGGGAGAAGAGCGGTTGTGGTAGGAAGTGCTTATATATATAAAGAGGTATGTTTCAGTCACTGCACAATGTACTGCTGGTGGACTAGAACAAAGGGGACACAAAGGAGTGCTTTTTGTCATTGCTCTATAGGTCAGACAAAGAAACCATTTGATTTGCATTCCTGGAGTTAAAAGTTTACTTGTTTGCTCAGTTTCCCTTTTTCTTGTGATGCGCAGCTGTTCTACAGTCATATATGTGCAAAGGATGGGTTACATTGTTGTGTTCAGATGCAAAACCTCCATTGCCACTACCATGTCTTACTTCTCTTTGTGTTCTGCCTTGCTTCTGGATTAAAAAAAAATACTGTACAGCTTTTCTTTATTTTATGGAGCAGGTTTCTTCTACCCATTGTTTTATAGGCATGTGTTTCAATTCCCGTTTGTGGAATGGCTTTCTGATTCTCTTTTCTATGTAATGTGTCACTGCAACCAGACAAATGTGTCTATAAAGGAGTGATTCAGTTTTGAGATCAGACCCAATTCTCCCTTTCCGCAAGCATGGCTTCTTTCAACTGACTTTTTTTGTTTAAAAGTCCCCTTAAACTTTATGTTGCTTTCCATTTTTAAATGCTCAAATCACTGCAAGACTGCTCCCTTTCAGTATTCCAGAAGGCCAGAGATATATGTCCTTTTTCAGGATAAATTCTGCAATCTCCACCTCCTTTACCACACCTCCAGCCTCCAACAACTGGACAGCATACCATCCAATCCAATTCAGTAACTTCAAACCTTCCCCCCCCCTTTTTTTATTTTTTTAAAATTTGTTTTAATAGCAATTTAGTAAATTAAAAAACTTCAGACCTTGTGCTATTCTTGAGATTCATTGCTATTATAATCACCACTGCCACCATTCCTATGTACAGTATTTCACTCAAAGTCCCACTTCATTCAAAAAGGCATACTCCCATTAGAGTCAACATAACATTGCAACCTTGAAGTGCAGTAAATTTTGCTACATTTAAACTCTTTCCCCTTTTTCCATTTCTGAAGGCTCTAGAGATAAACTTCTTGTTCAAAGAGTAGTGTGCATAACTTGAAGATCAGGGTAGATTTAAGGGGTGGCCAAGACCAAGCACCTCTTTCAGCAGAGAGCAAAGTCTGACAGCACCTAGCCTTACTAGACCAAAGTACAACACTATTCTTTTGTTAATTATTATGCATTGCTTAAAGTCTTGCAAAGGAGAGTGGATATGTAGCAAGCCAAGCTGGCTCCACTCTTGGTGACCTCTTGGTTCCCCCCACAACCAACCCCAGTGGGTATCAGTTACCACATAGATACTTTCTTTTGATACTACAAGATCTGTGGCTTTTATTTTCAAAAAAACAAAACAAAACTGTTTTCCAGATGGCAAAAGCTAATGACTGTTATACCATACAGAGTTTGCATTCCAATTCAACTAGTTAAAAATGGTTATTTATATTTTTGAGACTACAATATAATGCACTCTTACTTGAGAGCAAACACCTCTGAAACAATGATAGTCTTTGTTCTGAGAAAATAAAGAAAAATATTATTTTATATAAGCTACCTTCAGAGGATATTTACCCTACATGGCAATCCAAAAAGTATATTAACAAAGCAAAATGCTCTGTAAGTCTCATCAGTGACTAATAGTACTACTTTATATGATGACAGTTAAAAAAGATGTGTTCAGTGTGAAAGTAACAAACTATATGTTTGACAGAAACAAAGAATCACATATATTTCAATGTTTCCCAAAACGTGATTTCCTTACCCCTGGAAAATAAAGGCAAGACTGTTTACAGAAATTTTAACTTTCTAAAGAAAATACACATATTCTTATTATAGCCTGCCCTCCCCCATTTTATTACAAGCCTGCCATTTTCAATTAAAGTTCCACTTTAATCTGCACTTAAAGTTCATCCGTTATCTGCTTCATTCAAGGAGTCATGACTTATATGCATAGAATTAGATGAGTTAGACCACCAAAACACATCAAAAATTAAGGGTGTGATATCTTTATTTTGAGGTGCTGTGGAAACGCCACATTGGTTACTTACCATCTACCATCCTGAGACCACGAGGCCAGTTCACTGACTAGCAAAGCCCTGTAAGGACTAAAGGAAATGGAGTAAAATTGGAACAGACAACCCCCAAATTGAAACCATCTCAAGATATGGTCCCATGTGCAGTCACTGGGTAGGGGAAGGATCCATATCACCCCGTTCCCTCAAGCATGCACCTTCACGGTAAGTAACCAATGTAGCATTCTCTGAGGGAGGGGCGATGCGGGTCCTTCATCTGTAGGACGTGCCCAAGCTTGATTAACTAGGGTGGGAGTGACTGCAAAGGTGGGGACGTCAGTCCTTGAGAACTTCCTGGAACACTCTCCGACTGAAGGTTGCCTCGGCGGAGCAAAACTTATCCACTTTATAGTATCTGATAAAAGTGGACGGTGTGCTCCAGGTTGCTGCCCTGAAGACTTCTGCTAGGGAGGTGTTAGTTGAGAAGACGGTGGATGTCGCCGCCGATCTAGTTGAATGCACTGTGACTCCCCAGGGTCTGGGCAGTTTCGCATAGTCGTAGGCCGCGAAAATGCAGGCCTTGATCCAGGTGGCAATGGTTTTCTGTGACACCCTGGTCCCTAGGGATGACTGGGAGAAGAAAACAAACAGGGCATCGCAACGTCGGATGGATGCTGTCCGACTTATAGATTTTTAGGGCCCTCCTAACGTCCAGCTTGTGCCAGAGCTTTCCCTTCAGATGCGAAGGGTTGGGACAGAAGAAGGGCAGAATCATAGGTTGTGAGACGTAGAACTCAGAGATGACCTTCGGTCTGAATGAAGAGTCAGGGTGAAGAGTTACACGTCCTCACTGAAAGAGCAAAGGTGTTCTCTTACTGACAGAGCGGCTAGCTCAGAAACTCTTCGCGCTGAAGTGATGGTGACTAGGAAGACAACCTTGATGGTGAGAGTCCTGAGTGGGACTGTGCGCAGGGGCTCAAATGGGTGTTTCATCAAATGTCTGAGAACTAGGGAGATTCCACGAAGGGAACCTATGATGAACTGGGGGTGATATGATGGAGGCACCCCTCAGGAAACATCTGATGTGTGGATGCAAGGACAGGCGGGTCCCGTCCTGCACTGTGAGAAAAGCGGATAGTGCAGCCACCTGCCTTTTCAGCGTGTTTGGGCGAAGGCCTACTTCGAGGCCTTTTTGTAGGAAGGCAAGTACGTGCTTTACTGAGGCTTACTAACTGGCCAAGCGCTGGGAGGCGCACCATCTTTTGAAGGCTCTCCATGTGGCTTCATAAATTCTCCTGGTGGACACGCGTCTTGATGAGAGAAGGGTACTGATAACTGACTCTTCATAGCCATGGTCCCTCAAGGCTTGCTGCTCAATCTCCATGCTGTCAGCTGAAGCCAGCTTGGATCTGGGTGAAGGATCGGTCCTTGGTAAAGAAGATTGGTCCTCTGAGGTAGATGCCACGGGTCCCAGACTGTCAGACCCATCAGGTCAGAGAACCAGGGTCGTCTCGGCCAGTGAGGCGCTACCATTACCACTTGTGCCCTCTCCTGGCAAATCTTCCGGCAAACCTTCCCTATGAGAGAAAGTGGGGGGAATAGGTACAGGAGGCCCGCTGGCCAAAGGGATCGCAGGGTGTCTGTCCCCTCGGTGTTGTGGTGGTGAAATCTGGAGAAGAACCTGTCCAGTTTGGAGTTCAACCATGCTGCGAACATGTCCACATCCATTGGGCCAAACCTGGCTTGGATCTCGTAGAATACCTCGCCATTCAGCTCCCATTCCCCTGGGAGGACTGAGAACCTGCTCAGGTAATCCACTTGTTGGTTGAGATCCCCCTGCAGGTATTGCGTGGTGAGAGACAGCACCGTTCTCTCTTCCCAGAGAAATATGAGATCCGCTTCCTGCTGTAAGGACCTGGATCTCGACCCTCCCTGTTTCACTATGTACAAACGGGCGGTGGTGTTGTCCGTCATCACCGTAACGTGGTGTCCCTTCAGAACAGGGGTGAAGTGTTGGAGGGCCAGGCATGCCACCGGTAGTTCCAGCCAGTTGATGCTTTCTCCTGTGTACTCCAGAGCCCTTGTGTCACTTGTCCCTGGCAATACGCTCCCCATCCCCGTAGACTCGTGTCCGAGGTAACCAGAATCGGCTGTGATATCGTGAATGGGGAGCTCTTATTTGTTGAGTTCGTCTGTGTCTACCAGGCCAAAGAATCCTTCACATGCTGTGGTAGAAGAAGAAGTGGTGACTTCCGCATCGTGATCTCCCTCTGATAGGGCATTAGGAAATCCTGTAGAGATCTGGAGTGGAATCGTGCCCCGGGCATTACTCTGAACGCCAAAATCATGAGGTCTAGGAATCTGGCTAGCAAGGACAGCAGGACCTTCCTTAATAACCGAACTGTACGTGCCTCCCACCAAAGGACCTCCTGTCATTCCTGAGAGAGGGTGACACTGGAGTGCAGTGTGTCCATTTGCATGCCCAGGTGGACGATGGAACGTGCAGCGGACAGGCTGCTCTTCTTGAAATTCACCAAGAAGCCGTGAGACTGTAGGTAGTGAATTGTGACCTGTACATCTCTCTCTGACTTCTCCAAGGAGGAAGCCCAGAGGAGGATCCAGATAGGGGTATAGGTGTATCCCCTGGGACCTCAGGTTGGCAATCAGAATGACCAGGACCTTGGTGAACACCCTCGGTGCCCAGGGCAGGCCAAACGGATGGGCTCTGAACTGGAAATGCTGATCTCTGAAGGCAAAGCAAAGATATTGCCTGCTGTTCTCATGAATCATAATGTGCATATATGCATCCGAGAGGTTAAGCGAGGCTAGGAAGTCTTTTGGTTGTAGAGCCTCCCTGATGGATGTGAGAGTCTCCATCCGAAACCTTTTGTAGGTGACACATCTGTTGGTATATTTCAGGTCCAGGATAGATCTTAGGCTACCATCCTTCTTTGGCACTGTAAAGAAGGAGTACACTCCTGAGAAGCGTTGAGAGGTTGGGACTTCTTCTATGGCGGCAATGTCCCTTAAGCGGGCTATGACTTCTACAAGGTCCCTTGCTTTCTTTGGGTCCTTGGGGACCGGAGCAGGAAGGAATCTGCCCTTTGGTCTTGTGTTGAACTCAATACGGTAACCATGGGAGATCGTTGAGATTCCCCACCTGTCTGTCGTAGAGTCTGACCAAGACGCAAAGAACAGGCTGAGTCGGCCACCCACTGGGGGCGACCCTGAGTGAGGATTGTTGATGAGGTCCCCCCGTTGTTGGTGGGCGGCTCGCCTTCTGTTGGCGTTTGATTGTGAGCCTGAAGCTTGTCTGATGACATAGTTCAGCTTGACCCATGCTGGACGAAAGGAATTGTAGTTCCACTGTTTCTCGAATCCCTTGAAGGGGCGAAAGGAGTGGGTGGCTTGAAAAGGGCGCCTGCCGCTCTTCTTGTCTGACTTCTTGAGAGTGGAAGGCATTGCCATCTTTTTATCTTTAGTTTCAACGAGGATGCCCTTCAGGGCCTCTTCCCTGAAGAGCTTGTGACCCTTGAATACAGAGGAAGCCAGGGCGGCTCTGGTGGGATCATCCACCTGCCAATACTTTAGCCATATTGATCTTCTGGATAGCGTCAGGGCTCCAATTGCACGGGAGGAGAAGATCATGGCATCCTGGGCTGTGTCTGCTATGAAGAAGAGGGTATGTAGGAACCTCAAGAGGGTTTTATGGAGTGCATTCGGGTCGAGCTCCTGGATCTCCATGAGTTCCTGAAGCCAAACAATAGCAGCTCGAGAGAATAAGGATATGGCCAAGGTGGTCCTGACTCCACAAGTTGCGGAGTTGTGGGCCTTCTTGATGGCCGCGTTGGCCCCTTTTTTGTCTGGATCTCGGAGGGAGCCCTCTCCCTCTTTTGGAGCCAGAAAGTTGGAGACAAGAGAGGCAACCGGATTGTCAACCCACTGAGGGCTTCAACAGATCAAGAAAGTGCTGGCTGGTGTTGTAGTATTTCTGGGCAACTGTGGTGCCCTGCCTTCCCAAGGAAGGTTTGTTCCATTTGTCGGTTACCAAAGACCAGAATGCCTCTGGAAAGGCAGCTCTGGTTTCTTCGGACGAGAGGTGCGCATCACTGCTACTACCTTCTCATTGATGGAAGACGTTGAGGGAGATTGCTCCAGGTCAGAGGGTGAATTTCCAGGGTGGACATCATCTTGGTGAGGAAAGAGATGTACCTTTCTCCTTGGAATAAGCGCTCCGAATGCTCATGGTCCACCACCTCAGAATCTGTGATTTTGCCTTCTTCTTTGCCACTGAGGTTCCCATCGTGGGTGATCCAGAACCCCTGATGGCTTCTATAAGGGTGCATTCCTCATCTGAGCCAGCTGGGAACTCCTCAGAGGAGTGGCTGGAAGGGGGGTCCTTCCTCTTCTTAGCAAGCGGGTCTGCTCTTGGTAAGATGGTCTTGGTGTCCCTGTTGGAGGACTTAGCCTTTGCCTTTCCCAGTCCTTTGCTTTGGCATGGCCGTGTGTTGCCCACCTGGTCCTTGGGGGGAATTCCTGAGGCCAAGGCACTAGTGCTGGGCTCCTCAGACGAATCCTTGTCTGAAAGTAGCGCACTAGAGAGGATTTGCAGGGTTGCCTTAATGGCACCCTTGCGGTTTTTGCGACGACCCTGCTGTGTAGGCGCATTCCCTCTAGGCTGGGCCACCACCTCGGGAACCTATTCGATCTCAGATTCCTCTCCACTGGATGGGTGAAGGAACAAGGGGATACCCTGATCACTTCTGTTATTGTGATACACAGAGGCCTGGTAGGCAGGGGCCTGAAAGGCCGGGGCCTGGTAGGCCGAGATCTGATACCCTGTGGCCTGAACGACCTGGTTCTGGTAAGCCAGGGGAAGGTAGGCCGGGGCCTGACTAGCTGCATTTGGAGCCTGCAGGAGCGAGGCCAGGTGGACCGGAGCCTGAGGAAGCAAGGCTTGGTGGGCCGAGGCCTGTTGGGTTGAGACCTGAGTAGCCAAGGCCTGTGGAAGCACAGTCTGGTGGTCCAGGGCCTGAGGAACCGAGGCCTGGATGGTCGGGGCCTGGGAGGAGGCGGCGTGGATGATCGGGGCCTGCGAGGCCTTTACCTGAATGTCCAGGCTGTGGGGTCTGGAGAGGCTGCGCTTGGGCCTGGTGCCCTGGGATCATGGAGGGCAAGGCCTGGGCCGGTTGGGGAAGTGAGGCCTGGATGTGGGCCTGGGTACCTCCCCCCCTTGGCATGGGAAACATTGGAGGAGCCCTCTATAGGAGAGGGCTTATCCCCATTCCCCCCCCCATTGAGATCAGGAGTGTTGGCTGGGGCCCAGGGCTTCTTGATGCCGGAGTTCCATGAGAGCAGGGAGAGCACAATGCGGGGAGGAAGGTAGGAGGTTGGAGCCGTCTCCTCCCCGCACCCCCCCAGGGACCCTTGTACCTGACCGGGGGCTCCTGCCCCCATCCGTCTGAGGCAGCATGGTCCTGGTGCGTGCCATGAGGTCTATGGGGCGGATAGCTGCTCGCGAGCCCGGTGGGCTCCTCGGAAGCTGGCTTCTTCTTCGCCTGTGCCGGCTTCCTGCGCAGCTTCTAAGTTGCCGCTGCCGCCGCTGCTGCCAGATCAGAGGCCGTCCCAGCCGCGATGGCCTGGGAGGCTCTCTTGGCTGCCTCTTGTTGGGGGATGCCGGACAGAGGGTCGCCAGCGGCAACAATGGCGGCTGCGACTCCTTCTGCATCTCCAGCGGCGATCACGGAGTGGCCGGGGATGGGCATGGTACCCTCCGTCGCTTCAGAGCTCCCCACAGCCACTTGGAGTGGTTCCTGAATCGAAGGAACTGCTTCCATTGCTGCCGGAGCTGATCCGTAGAAGAGGAAGGAAGAGGGGGGTTAGAGAGAGGAGCGGAGAAGCCGCAAGCAATAAAGAGAAAGAGGGTTTTTGTGGGTTTTTTTGGTAAGGCGGGAGATTTGAAAGGGGAAGGGAGGCAGGCAGGAAACCAGGCAGCTAAGAAGCAAGGGAAGGAGAGGAAAAAACAAGAAAAGGCAAACAAAAGAAACAGATAAGGTGGAGGAGATTTCCCTACTACCACCTGGGCAAAGCAGGAAGTTAAAACTGGCCTCGTGGTCTCAGGATGGAGGAGATAAGGACAAAGAAATTTGAATATTAAGAGGCTTGATGTAACTTCCTGCTACACCTGGGCAGTGACTGACGAAACCCACAGATGAAGGACCCGTATCACCACTCCCTCAGAGAATAAGTATGTCGAAACAAGATGCTCAATTTCCAAGCATGAAACTTTTTGGCTTATATAGTTTTCTGAGCAACGTTCTATATTTTAGATTAATTTCACTTCCAAGTGTGTGCACTGTATATTCAGTACAGATGGTAAAGGCAATGTATGTTTCCAAGTTTCCTGAAACCTAGTCAGAATTTTGGAGTCAGCAGAACCAACATCTGGAACTAGAAGCAAGAGCAATCAGAAACAAGCATACCTTTGTGCAACATTTTATTTACTGAAGTCTTACAGTGTTTTTTCAGTCAAGTTTTCCATTATAACAAAACCATCATTTAATTTACTCGTCATTAAAAACCCTCCCTACCACAAAGTCTACTCTTGGCTAAGCTGCTGTCCAAACCAAAACAACTAAAAAAAACCCACCCTAAAATCTAAATAAGAGTCCAGGGAGTACTTTTCCTTGCATATGGCACCTGGAAGATTTTAAAATAAGGAAATGGTTGAAGTTGTTCCTACACAAACTAAGTAAATTCAAATAAAATATTTAACCCTTCTTGACTGTGGACTAGTATAGCACACAGATACTAGAGATGTGGCAGAGACCAAGTCAAGCCAGGGAAAGAAAGGATTGGGAGAACAGGTCTCCGCTGCTTTGGGAAGAAGGTGGCACAAGTATAGCTATGGTGGAGACAAAGGACATTATGAGACTAGCATCTAAAAATGCTGCAATTCCATGAATGAAGATAGTGGAAATATTGTGGCATCATAACACCTATTCTCACACACAGCTGTAATCAAATGAAAGAAACACCACAGAATTATTGCATGAAGACCACTAGTGCTTCAAGAATGGGAGTTTACTTCTGCGATTCAGCATGGGCAAATTTTCGGCTGTTCTCACAAGACGACACAAGCACTCTTAAAATTCCCAAAAAAACCTTAATTAAGGAAGTAAATGAACCTACAAGCACTGAAACAAACTTAAAAACGTGCAAACTAAAGGGAAATGTTCATAAAGAGTGTCCTGTGCTTTGTGTTCACATTCTTACCCAGAGGTTATCTTGCTGAGGACTGCCCATTCATGCTGTAATCTCATGATTACAACGGGATGTGTTTTCCCACACAGTCAATAGCCTGAAAAGAGTGCTATTGATAATCTATTGACAGCTTCTCTTGTGAATGAGAAAGAACACCCTTTTTGCAGTTGGAGCATGGGGTAATAACACAAGGACAACGAAAATGTGTGATAGTGGAGCCCATTCATGCCACCCTGGTGTCGTAATCCTGCAATTTTTGCCATGTCTGATAATGCCCAAAATGATGGCATTGTCCCACAAAAAAGAATTCTGCCCTCCCATATAAGTTTTCCCTCATTCCCCAAATTTCTAGCATCACAGTAACTTAAAACGTCAGTTAAGAACTTAGAAGTAGCTTAGCCAGCCAAAGAAAAGGGGCAGGCAAAGTTACCAAGTAAATGCAAATACAGAAAATATGAGTGTTCTAAAAGTGAACAATTTTCAGTATCTCACTCTTAAATGTGATGGGGGGGGGGAGTATTATTTGGAAGGGCAATGCTCTCATTCCCTCACCCCAAGGCTACTCCCTTGGAACAAGCTCATGTGACCTGATAGTTTTACACACCCTCAAATGTGTGTATACATTTGATAATCATACAATTTGGTGACACCACTGTTGACTTATTTTAGTCATCTAAATTTTTAATATGTTTCTCTCTTCCTTTGCCCAAGTTGTGGCCAGAACTTGTTATAATACCATAGTAATTGGTAGGGCAAGTGAAGAAAAAAAGAGCCTGGAAGGCAAGCAGCATGAATGGCTTATTTAAGAGTTCCTGTTGGAAGTATTTGTGTGACTTAATTCAAGTATCTATAATGTGCAACTTACCATCTTTTGTGTATAATGAACAGAAAAATTATTAGCTCAGTTCAGACCAGGGATCAGCCATCAAACACATGAAACAAGCTCATGAATACATTCTTCTCTTTAAACTCATACATTTCAATACAGTACTGTACAGTACATTTTACATTTTCTGGTTTGCAATAACTATACAGTCAGCACTCTGTATCCACAGATTCGGCATCCATGGATTCAACCAACCACAGCTCAAAAATATTTTTAAAAAATCCCAAAAACAAACCTTGCTGTTCACCATTTTACTACACTGTTGTATATAATGGGACTATAAAAAGCATCCATGGATTTTGGTATCCGATACAGTGGGCAGATACTGAGGGCCTACTGTAGTTTGCTACATCTTCAATCACTTTCTAATTCTTATTTAGACACAAAATGTGTTTTGTGGCAACCACATACATTGTCCAGTTCCAAAGTCACAGAAAATTATGGTTCCTGAAAGTAACAAAACGTGAATCGATTTGCAGCTGGAATGTTAAAACCTGTTGTACATTCCCAATAAATCTATAGGTAGGCTAGTGATATCTGAAACTGAGCCAACCCTGCAAAATGAATATAATCGGACTCCCATATCTGCGGGGGTTGGTTCCCAGACTTACTGTAGATAATATAAACCAGGAATAACAGTGAACCCTATTAAAATAAAGGACTTCTGGTAAAAACATATCATAGAGAAGTTGCACTAGAGGATCTAGAAGATGCCTAGAGAGGACACCTTTCTAAGCATTTTCCAATGCAACTCTATGGTATGTGTCCCCATTTCATGTCCCATGGATACCTGAAACTGCAGATATTGGTTCCATGGATACAGGGGTCCAACTATATTTCACTTTTTGTTTGAACTTGACAGGTCCTCCTTGATATAAAAATGACAGGCATTAAGTATCCATTTCTCCTTGCCAAACTGTTAGTGAAGCAAACAAGGAATATTCTTCTCTTATTGCCACATTCCTTTTTCTCTCTCTCCCTTCCTCCTTTTGTTTCTTCTCTTATAACTCACTCTTGATCCTGGGAATAGTCACCCTGACACAGCATATTTATCTGTAAGTGCCAACCCATTTTTCAGATGCCCTCCATACTTCAGAAGTAATATATAAAACATTACAAGTAATGTATATAACTGCCTAATAAACCAGCCCTCATCCTACAAAAGTGTCTTGGTTACAGAAATATGAACTCACAGCCTAGCAGGCTTGTACCTCTACTTTCTGTGCAATGCATAAAGTAAATACTGTAATCTTTTACAAAGCTTTGATCAAAGCAGTTATATAGGGGTGAAAGGAAGAATCAAAGTTATCCACAAGGCATAGGGTCGCTTGTTATTACCTATTCCAGGTTTAAAAGCTGGCAATTAAACTTTATTTGGCCAGGTTTAAAACAGGTTTAAAATAGAGGGTGAAGGACCTTTTGCCTTAAATAAGTAGTCAGCTCATCCTTTTTATGAAAACATTTCTGTTTGCTAGAATATCCAAGCCCCCATCTCTCCCAATAGGCTAAACAGGGCTTTCAGGTACTGACAGTTAAGGAAATGGGAGGTGGGCTGAGGACTGCTTAAGGTATCTGTGGCCTTCTCACATCTGCTAATGCTGTTTAACAGGTTTGACCTCAGGTTTGCCTAGGTGGCTATATTAATTAACAGAATGACAACCACTCCCCAACACCACAACCAGGCTCATAACAGATTCAAAAACATCCAAAGGGGGGATTGGGTCAAGCCTTCTCCTTGAAGTGCTAGCTTGGCACATTCAAAGTGATTGGTTGTTTCAAGGGGGACAAACATACACACACCATCCCTTGTCAATTTCTACATGCACTATATGGTAATGCAAACCCATGAGAATTGTAGACAAGCCCTTTGTAAACATTGAAATCAGCTTCAGATCCTGTAGCTTTACGATATGTTTGAGCTCTACTCACCTTCTGAGATTAATAAAGTACTCTGCTTTTGAGTCCTGGAGCTCTCATTTAACCATGGGTGTGGCACAGAGTGTGATAAAAAAATACCACTGAGTAAGCATTCTGATATATATAAAAAAAGAGCCTACAACATCTTACTCACGGTCCTCACTATCATTTGCAATGACTGAAGCATGCATTAATCACATTGTTTATTATTGCACATACTTAAGACAGATGTGTAGTATTCAACCATCTTCCTGATTTATTTGGAGACAGCTCAAAATCTAAATCCCCTGAAGAATGCGGTACTGCGATACACGGATTGCAACATTACATTGTTTCCTTTAAAGGGCTTACATGTTATATTTACAAAGTTAGTGTGGCAATGGTGAGCAAACACTTGACATCTTAATTACTAGTTCTTTTTGTAAGACTTAAGTCAAAGCTTTTATGGAATAAAAAGAAAAACTCTAGTAAAAGCCTCAGGGTCACTCCTCTTACAGTTACCACCCATGAATACTTCAGCTGAACACAGAAAATACAAATCAGGACATAACCTAAATTAACTGTTCACAGAGATTTTTAGACACTTGAGATGAAGGACACCAAAAGACATGAAGTTAAAGACATTGCAGTAGATAGAGAGAAGGCAGATAGACTGAAAGAAGCACAAACAATATAACACCTGAGCAACCACTGTTTATATAATACAGGTCGACTCCCCCCCACCATG
Source organism: Gambelia wislizenii (assembly GCA_030847615.1). Classification (NCBI taxonomy): domain Eukaryota; kingdom Metazoa; phylum Chordata; class Lepidosauria; order Squamata; family Crotaphytidae; genus Gambelia; species Gambelia wislizenii. The sequence continues at coordinate 347,910,214 of JAUMIR010000001.1, forward strand.
GATTCATTATCCACTGTTTCAATTATCCACGTCCAAAAAAATTGTTCTCTCTAGGCAATTCTAGGTCCTTCCTTCCTATTGAATTCTGGTATTTGTAGTTTTACAAGGGCTTTAGCCTTCTCTGCCAAAGAGTGCTGGTGCCTCATCAAACTACAAATCCCATGATTCCATAGAAAGAAGCCATGGCAACTAATGCAGTTTCAAATTGGATTGTGTAGTGTGGATGCACCCTAAGAGCCAGGGATTATACAGTTTACTCAAGTAAATATCACATTTATTCTAGAACATATCATATCCTGCTTTTGGAACTGCCTCAGTTCAATATGATATGAACTTTGCCCCAATTTTGAATCAAGGCATTCCATAATACAAATTAAATGGTTGTCTTTTTTTTACAGCATCCTGAAATTACAATCTGGAGACTGAAAATTCATGCTTATTATTTAATGCAGGAGTAGTAGAGAAGATAAAAGAAAACAGAACAATTTCATGAACAAAACGCATCACCTAACACTACTTCTGTTCTCCACTGGGATTCAGTAAAAGCTGTTCTTAAAGGACACTTCATAAAAGAATATTCTTTCTTGAAAAAAGAAAAAGAGAAGCTTAAAATGAATTTACAGGGACAAATACAAGAATTATTGATTCAACATAAAGAAAAATGAGATGTGAGGGTTTGGAGTGGAGAGCAGAACATGAAGATCTCGAGGCAGATAGGGTCAGAAATGTTCTTATTTACAGGAAAAGGTCCTATTATGATTTTGGTAACAAAAATTCTAACTGCTGGCTAGACAGGTGAAATGAAAATCCTAAAAGAAATCGGTTAATATTTTCAAGGATGAGGGTTGGATTTTATAATCCACTCCATGGCCAATCTCTAAAATATTCAAAGAATATTATAGTGAGCTTTATACAGCTGAGCCTTCCAATGTGTTGAATAAATATCAAACTTTACAGACACTCTTCCAACTTGCACTTTGGATAACAATCAAAAGTGCTTTTTAAACTCACCTATAATTTATCAGAAAATAATTTCAGCCCATTGAGAAGTTAAAGAATGACAAAGTATGATGGTTTTACTGCCAATTTCTATAAGAAATTCAGTTTGAAGCTGCTTCCACACCTAAATAAGTTATACAGTCGGCCCTCAGGTTTCACAAGGGCTAGGGGCACAGAACCTCCACGAAACTGAAAAACCACAAATACAGGCCCATTTATTTATTTTTTTAACCTGAGAGAACACTTCTTTATTTATTTATTTATTTATTAGATTTATATCCTGCCTTTCTCCCAAGAGGGGATCCAAGTCGGCTTATGTCATTAAAAATACAGCTAAAACATCAAAAATTACAAAAATAAAAAAGAACTAAATTAATTGCCATTGTTAAAATAGTTAAAATGCATGAATTAAATACATAAAATCATAAAAACACAACAATTAAAGTACAACAATAAGAGAAGTGTTCTCCCTAGGCATGTCTAGGTATATAATTAACTAACTAAAGATGATGGCTTGGTCATGGAGTCAGAGCCAGGGTTGGAAGGCCAGGTCCTGCTTTTTGTTCTGCTAGCAACACTGACCTCAGTGACAGATGGGAGAGAAGAGGATCCCTCCCACCACATTCTCACTGCCCCCATAAATCACTGACCAGAGCATGGCCCAAGCAACTTCTCAGCTTGAGGGTGGAAAGTAGATCCAGAGAATGTCCTTGCTTTCCTCTTTCCAATTTGACTGGCCCACAGCCAGAGTACATGTACAGTTGTCCCTCCGTATCCATGGATTTAAGCATTCACAGATTGAAAATATTCTTTAAAAAAAATAATAATCCAAAAAGCAAACCTTGATTTTGCTATCTTACATGAGGGACACCATTTTGCTATGCCATTGCATATAATGGGACTTGAGTATTCATGGATTTTGGTATTCACGGGGGATACCAAACCAAACCCCAGCGAATATGAAGAGACAACTGGTAGGGTGGGCAACTCTGGCCCTCCAAATGTTTCTGGACTGCAACTTCTACCAGTCTTAGTTAACACAGCCAACAGCAAGGGATTATGGGAACTGAAGTCTAATGTCATCTGGAAGCCCCTTGTTGCCACTCCTGGTTTAAAGAGTTTGTTCCTGAGGTTTCTTCACATTCACAACTGACAAAATTCCATAACATTCAGGTGCGCGTTTTGATTCAAGAACAACATAGTCAAGGCTAACTTTGTGAAAGAAAATTGCATCCAAAACACAAGACTGTGTATACTGATAATTAATATAGCATCTCTACAAAATAAACAAGTCGAAAAGAGAGTTAAACTGAGATGACTGAAAGACCAAAGTCCATACCTGCCCCAGAAACTGGAGCAGAGGGGTAAGTACAGTACCTGCTCAAGTACTATCCCCCTAAGTAGAATCATAGAATTGTAGAGTTGGAAAAGACCACGAGGGCCATCCAGTCCAACCCCCTGCCATGCAGGAATACACAATCAAATCATCCCTGACAGATGGCCATCCAGCCTCTGTTTAAAGACCTCCAAGGAAGGAGACCCTACCACATTCAGAGGGAGTGTATTCCACTGCCGAACAGCTCTTACTATCAAAAAGTTCCTCCTAATGTTGAGGTAGAATCTCTGTTCCTGGAGCTTGCATCCATTGTTCCATGTTCTAGTCTCTGGAACAGCGAAAAACAAGCTTGCTCCATCCTCAATGTGACACCCCTTCAAATACTTAAAACAGGGCTATCATATCGCCCCTTGACCATCTTTTTTCCAGGCTAAACATACCCAGCTCCCTAAGTCTCTCCTCATAAGGCATGGTTTCCACACCTTTCACCATTTTAGTCACCCTCCTCTGGACACGCTCCAATTTGTCAATCACCTTTTTGAATTGTGGTGCCCAGAACTGGACACAGTATTCTAGGTGAGGCCTGACCAGGGCAGAATACAGTGGCACTATTACTTCTCTTGAGCTAAACACTATACTTCCATTGATGTAGTAGGCATGTAGCCACCTACCCAGCTGACATGGAAGCACCAGAGAGAAGCACCAGTTGGAAAGGTTTCTAAAATTGTGGGAAGGAAAGATCTTTTTAAGCCTAAGGGTAGAGATGTGAAGAAGGCCCAGAAAAAACCTGGAAAAATTCAGGAAAAAAACTTTTCCCCCATTTTTTCCAAAGCCTTTCTTGTTTTGTTTTTTCCAAAGAATTGGAAAAAAAAGAAGAAAATCAATTATGGAATGTTCAAATTTTAGCATGATGAATAAAATCATTAAGACAATAACATCTTTAATATACCAACTGTGATAATTTTATGCCAAATCAAATTGTACATAGTCATATTTTATGTTCCTAACGTATCTTCAATCTGTAAAGTGATAATGTTGCAATTTTTTTCAATTTTTCTGAAAATTTTCATTTTTTTCTGGAAAATGGGAAAACCTGTTTTTTTCCCATGGCTTCAAAATTTCCAGAAATTTTACATATCTACCCAAGGGCCACATTCCAATTTGCTAGGGATCTTAAGGACTATAAACCAGTTTTTAAAACAGGCTGCCAGGCTTTACGTAGTCTACTTTCTCTTACACTCAGTTACCAACCAGGTTACATAAGCACTTTATAGACCAGAAGGGATACCATGGGATGCATCCAGCCAAGGGACCAGAGGTTCCCCATCCCTGGAATAAAGCAATGGGAACATATGGCAGAAGGGAACTCTGCACTTCCAAATGCACAGTAATAAAATTTTCTTGCTATGCCATTACTGGATCTTTTATGTCTTCTCTTGTTGCTGTGCTTGTTAACCTCACAAACTGCATTCCACAAGGAGCTCCTACCAAACTCTCCCCACCGCTGCCAAAGCTTTGTTAAACCCTAAGATCTGCAGATTTAACCAACCACGGATTCAAAATATTAAAAAAACAAATAAAAAACCCAGACATCTAATAAAGCAAGCACCCTTACATATGGAGGGAGAAGAAAGGAACCCAAATCACCCTGTGACTCTCCTGCTACCTGCACAGCCTGGCTGAGCTCCAGGTCAAAGTTCCCCATGTACAAGCAGTGCAACCAGGCCGAGGAGTGGTCCCTGGGCACCGGCAGAGGCAGAGGCCAGCCCCAGAGCCAGATGTGCATTCCTTGGACTCCCCTGCCTCTGAGGAGCCTGCCAGCCACCGGCTTTTGCCTTCAAACAGTGTCTGCTTGGACATGGTGATTGGCGGCAGTGGCAGTACTCCTGCTCATTTATTCCAATGAAAGAGCAGGAGTGCCGTCGCCACTGCCAAACACCATGCCCCTGAGGAAGCTGCTCAAAGGCAGAAGTGGCTGGCTGGCTGACTCACTGGAGGCAAGGGAGCCCAAAGAATGTGCACCTGCTGGCTGGGTCTTGCTGCCACCTCCACTGCTGCCATATGCCATTATATAAACAAGGTACTTCACCATCCCTGTTTTTGGTATCTGCGCAGGGTCCTGGAACCAACCCTCCATGGATAACCCCCCATGGATACTGAGGAGCCAGTATTCAGAAATTGTTTACATACAGTTTATCTGAGAACATTAAGAAAAAATAAAGGGAAAGATATACCATGGTATTTTGTAACAAAGTTTAGAACAGGCAAGACTTGCATCACAGCACACCTTTGGCAGGGGATAATCATGTCTAATGTGACCAGAACCCCAATACATGCTTTCTCTTGGGGCCCAGTATCACATTTCATTGCTCAAGAATTCTGTATCTCAATGGTTTGGCCCCTTTTACTTATGTTCATCTTTGTATCAGATTTGTTCACTCCCTCTGACACTTGCTTTACTTATGACTTCTTCCTCCCAGTGACCATGGAAGACATCTCAAAATTTCATACAAAAAACTACATTCCTGCTATGTTCATGTGCATATGGACCATAATATTATCTGTTTCTTGTATACGAACCATAAATTTAATGCACCTTTTAACAATCTGCCTGGTCTAAGCACAGAGCCCAATATTTCCTAATCTCCTGAAGATCTTCAAGCTTAGTTTTCACTTTAGTTTTAGTTTCCCTTTTTTGATGTCTCAGTCCTTGAGTAATGACTCTCCTTTCTCTATATACTGTACTTTTACTTTTTGTATGGGCAAGGCCTCTCTCAAATTCTGGCCAAGCCAACTCAGGACACACTGGCCCTAATTGGTGCTATCCCTTCCATGAAATCCTAGTCTGCTATCTCACTGTGGCAACAGAATGATCCCAATGCTCTCCAAGTCAATGCCAAAAGTGTCCAACTGGATGCTTCTGCCAAGCTGGTATACAGCCATGATAGCAGACTCCATGTCTGCAGTCCAAAGACCAGTCTAAGTATGGAAAGAGTCTTCAGTAGATTTTATGGTAACACAGCTATCCTTGCAATTCTCCCGGTGTTGCAGTAGGCACATTAATTACTGTTACCTTTAACTAAAACAAACTTCAAATATATAGTATTCAAATTTGCCACAGTTGCCAATGTTAAAAGGATAAGCATATCTCTAAGCAGCTGTCATCTATTGTGGTTTGGTTTTATAACTCTTGCGAGACTAGTTTAGCAAATTGTGGGGCTGGCTGGCTGAGCTTGTCCAGGGAGAGGAAAAGGAGAAGAGACAGACTCATTGTGAATTCTAGGAATTGCACGAGGGCAGCATTCAAGTAATGGAAATTTAATTTATTACTTGTGCACTATAGTTTTGGATCTATTTCCTCTACCCTGTTTCAGTCTCACTTTATGCAGCTTACCTAACTAGATCCATATGCACCTCGAAGACTCAAGTTTATTGTGGTATGAGCTTCCACGGACAACAGCCTTCTTCATTCAAGGCATGAAGTGGACTGGAAATATGGTTTTCCTCCATGTACCTCAACCCACATGGGGTGTGTACTCCATGTATCTGATGAGGACAGCTCTTGCTTAATAAAGTGCATGCCTTAAGAAACCAGTAAGCCTTTAAATACCACAGGACACCGGATAAGTTCCAAAGGTGCCCTTCTTCTACTTGCAGAAAGCCTCTTCCACTCACAGAAGTGCTTTTTCCAACTTAGTGGAACAGTACACGCAGAGAAAAGGATCTCAAATCTAAGGAAGATATTTTATATGTACAAGCTCTTTTCAAAATCTTGATGGGCTGCCAGAGTTTGTATGCCAAAGCATTCTTTCCCCCTTCTGGTGTCCTTCAGAAGTACTACACATGTTGGCTGAGGAAGATGTGAGCTGTAGTCCAACAAACTGTGGGCTTTCTCGTTAGCTAATTCCAGACTCTGGAGCTCCTTATTGAGAGGGACAGAATGGCTTCCTTTCTGAGAGAAGGTGGCATGAGTGAGCCTATGACTCATTTTGTTTCATAAAGGGGGTATTTGGATGCAACATTAGACAATGACTTAGTGTTACTAGATCAAATCTAGCCCCTCTCCAGGTATGCACATTCTCCCACTTCCTGTACAGCCAAAAAGAAAACAAAGCCTCTATTTCAGATTAACTACAGTTAATCATGTTCACAAGTTCAGATGACATGGTTAATAAAAAGCCTATATATATAATTCTCTTGGGTATGTTGCAAGGTGGCATGGGGGGGATGGGGCAGTCGGTGAGGGGCAAGGGGGGTGGCAAGGGGTATGGGGGTGGCAAGGGGCAGCACAGGGCACAGGGCAGGCAGCAAGGTGGCACAGGGGGGCGGGGCAGGCGGAGAGGGTGGGGAGGTTGGCAAGGGGCACGGTGGGGCAAAAGGCATGGTGGCGCAGGGCACAGGGTGGGCAGCAAGGGGGTGCAGGGGGTGGGGTAGGCGATGAGGGACACAGGGGTGGTGAGGGGCACGGGGGCGTGGCGAGGGGCAGTGAGGGTTGGCAGGGGACAGCATAAGGGAGCGGCGTGTGTACCGTCGAGTGTGTATGTGTAGGGCGTGGGGGGGGGGGAGAAATGCCACTACGGGTGTCGCTAATGGAAGAAAAATCTTTCTACTTCCTTCTTGCAGCTCCTTTGGGGAAAGGAATAAATAAGCCCACAGAGAGGTTAAACTCAGCCATAATGTTAAACTACAGTTTGGCACTACATTCAAGCCAACCCAAAATCAAAAAATGAATTTTGCCAACTGGCCTGACTTTCTTGCTTTACCAAGCAAAATGAGCAAGAGCCACAACTCAGTATAAACGTTCAAATCCTCTTCTTCTGTGGTACCAATCACAAATCCATGTCATTCATAAGTACATTATAGCTCATAAGCATCTCTGAGTCTGTGATTCATTAAAGATTAAAACGTACCTTTAAAAGCAAGGAATAGATATTTTCTTTTATGCCAAGACAGCCAAACATGTAATGCAAGGGGAAAATAAGGAAGGACAACAATATTTTTTAAAAATACCTAGAAGCACTGACTAAGCAACTCCACTAACTCAGTCCATATGTAAAGAGTGATAGTACAGTATACTTAGGACACATGAGGCACAAAAATAAAATTTAAAAATCTATAAAATTAGTAGAGAATTTTACTAATATGCTGAAAAATCATGAATTTCAGACTTAAGTAGGCCCTCCTGATCCATGGTTTCAACTGTCAGCGGATGGTCATGTTCCATACCTAAAATGGTGATGATGTGCACACAGGTGCTCTGACCCATCCACGCACACACCACCACCATTTAATAATATGGGACATGACCACCCCCTTTTTTTGCCATCTGCAGGGGGTCCCTGGACCAAATTCTTCAGATCTGGATGGCCCACTATAAATACCTTAAATAAATATAGGGGTATATTTACAGAAGTCTGTTAATTCCAACACTGCCCCAGCAAAGGTATTATGGATATTACAGGTTGAATATTCCTTATCTGAAATGCTTGGAACAGGAAATGTTCTGTATTTCAGATTCTTCCCCCCACCCCCACCCCGAATTTTGGAATACTTGCATATACATAATGAGATATCCATGCCCTATGAGGAGCAGCTTAGGGAGCTGGGCACGTTTAATCTGTAGAAGAGAAGGTTGAGAGATGACATGAAAGCCATGTTTAAATATCTGAAGGGATGTCATACTGAGGATGGAGCAAGCTTGTTTTCTGCTGCTCCAGAGACGACAACATGGAGCAATGGATTCAAACTATAGGAAAGGAGATTCCACCTAAACATTAGGAAGAACTTCCTAACAGTAAGAGCTGTTCAAGAGTGGAATGCACTGCCTCGGAATGTGGAGGAGTCTCCTTCTTTGGAGGTTTTTAAACAGAGGATGGATGGCCATCTGTCAGGAATGATTTGATTGTGTATTCCTGCATGGCAGAGGGTTGGACTGGATGGCCCTTGTGGTCTCTTCCAACTCTGTGATTCTATGACCTTGGAGATGGAACCAAGTCTAAACATGAAATTAATTTATGTTCATATATACTTTATACACATAGCCTGAAGGTAACTTTATACACAATGTTTTAACAATGTTGTGCATGAAACAAAGTCTGTGTACACTGAACACATCAGAAAGCATCAGTGTCACTCCCTCAGCCACCAATGTGGACAATTTTGGATTCTGGAGTATTTCAGATTTTGGAATTCCGGCTAAGGGATACTCAACCTGTAGTATGCTATGGGTAAAAGATTTTTGGTGTCAACATCTGACAAATATAGATATAATTTACAGTAGTACTACCTTTTCCCCCCACATTATGAGTACACAGGAACAGCTTATATGCAGCATAAATTTCAATACAGTATATATTGCAGCTCCTGTTAGAGGTAAAGGTTTGTGAAAATTACAACATAGCTTAACCTTACAATCACACAGTTGACAAGTAAACATACAACATTTCCACCAGTGGAACACACAGTGAAACACAGAACAGGAAGAACCCACACCTGATCATGCTATTTTGAAATGAAGCACTTCCAGCTGCTCAAACCACGTCACCCCTACATATTTTGCTTACAACTTCCTCCTGAGATGGTATATTTGGGAAAGCAGAATGAAAGCCTTGTATCCACAGTACAGAGCCTTAAACATACCCATTGTATAGTCTTAGGCTGCTGACACACTGCAGAAATAATGCAGTTTGACACTGCCTTAACTATCACAGCTCCATCCTATAGAATCCTGGGATTTGTAGTTTGTTGTGGCACCGGGGCTGTCTGACAGAGGGCTAAAGATCTCACAAAACTACAAATCCCAGAATTCCATAGCACTGAGCCATTGCAGTTAAAGCGGTGTCAAACTACCTTAGTTCTGCAGTGTGTCAGCAGCCTTAAATGCCTATTTGGGACCCATGTACTTAAAAACCACCTTTCTAATCCTGGATCTTGTGGTATTATCCAGAGAGCTTTCTCTGACTGCCCCTCTCAAATGAGATATCAGAGGGTTAAGATGTGGATATAGGACAAAGCATTTCCAGTAGTTGTGTCCCAGCTGTGAATGCCCTCTGTAGAGGCTCATCTGGCACCTACTTTGGTGTTATTTCAGCATTAAGTGGAAACCTTTTTATTTGCACAGGCCTTTACTTCAACTTGGCTTTCGGCTATTGCTACTCTCTGGTTTATACTTTTATCCAGTACTATGCTTTTATTGTTACTAAATGCATTTCTTATTGTGAGCTGCCCTGAGAACTCTTATAGGGTGTCATATAAATAGTGTAAATAAATACATAAATGTCTAATAAATATATTTCCATTAAGCCAAAAAACGAAAGAAAGAAAGCATCCAGGCCAGCAGAAATCAACAAGACTTTGATACACAATTTGAAAAAAACTGACATAGTGCTCTTGGCTTCTTTTCTATGACAGAGTCAATTTTTTTTTAAAAAAATTGCAAAATATATTTTAATATTATATTATATGCATCGTACATATTCTTCATATTCAACATACAATTCATTTTCATTTCTACATTTTTTAAAAACTCCTTCGCTCCTCAGAATTACAGATCTCTTTCTTTACATCCCTTCCAAACTCTTTGACAGAGTCAATGTTAACACTCAGACTGAGTAGTTTTTCAGCATAATGCTCAATCAGGTAAGTTCACAGGTCATTTTAGCTCTAATGTTTTAAAAGTAGCAAAACAAACAGATTGCTGTGTTCTTCAGCTGGTCATATCATGAACTGGTAGACAGCAGTTAAATTTGCTTGTTTGTGTTATGTGTCATTTTTAACATGTACTTATTTAGCAACTCGTAACTGCAATGTGCCAGCAAGTCAACAAATGTGAAACCCACTTTAGAAGCAACAAGAAGTTGAAATACAAATGGTTAATTAAAAGTATCTCAATTTATTAGAACTCAATGCATTTTAGAAATATGATTTCCTTTTTCAGAGGCAATTGGAATAATTCTTCTTGATTCCAAGGCATTCCTAAATAGAACTAGTACAGTAGAATAGAATAGGGCTCTCTTTACAGTTTGACATTAATTCGGAACCACCTCCTCCCATACAATCATCCGTGCGCACTCCGGTCCTTTGAGAGGAATTTGCTTCAGCCACAAAAATCTAGGCTGTCTGCAACCTCCCAGAGGGCCTTTTCAGTAATCACCCCCAATTTATGGAATGGCCTACCGAACAAGATCCGTCAGATGACGAGCTTGAGTAGCTTTAAAAAAGCACTAAGATGGATCTCTTCCAGCAGGCCTTTCCTGATTAGATCCCGGCCTCAGGAGCTGCGTCTCCTTGCCTTTTTTAATCTTGTATATATTTGTTTGAATGTGATTTTAGTTAGATGGTTTTAATTTTATATTGTTTAATGTCTTTTTGTGGGGGTGGGTGGTACTTTTAGTCGTTATTACAATGTTTTAATTGTTGGAAGTCGCTCCAATTGTTTTTAGCAGAGGGGCGGGGTATAAATACATTATTATTATTATTATTATTATTAAGTTGAAATCCAAAACTATATAGCACAGTACATAGAGACATGAAAACCAAGATAACAAAGCTATGTGTTTGCAGATTGCATAGGGACATTGGACACTGTCTTCTATTATGAGAGATCATTGGTTTATGTAGTCCAGTACTGTCAACTGTAACTGGCAGTGGCTCTCCAGGATTTCCAACAGAATTCTTTCCTACATAGCCCTATCTAAAGATCTTTCCCACCCAAGTTCTAACCAGGCATGATTCTGACCAGCTTCTGAAATAAGGAGAGATTGAGTGTGTTCAGGTTGGGATGGGGGGGGGGGGGCAGTAGATAATGACTGCTTTCAGTTTGTGGGCTGCATAAAACCCTATGCTGAACTAAAATACATGCACTCTCCTTAAAATCAATGCTGATGTTGGTGCCTTTGAAATAATATATTAGTTGACTTCAGCTTAAAAAGTGAAAAACTGTCTGAGAAAATAATTATCTCCAAGCAAGTTTCAGTAATAATTCTGTTGACATGTATAGGCTAACCAATGAAACACAAATGGACTAAAAAAACCAGAGGTGCTCATATTTAAACTACTTTTTTAAAAAAAAAACAGTTAAGCGGGGAAAACAATATAAACTCTTTTAGAATGAAATCTTGACAGAACACACAAAAAATTAAAACATACACAATCTTTACACTAGTTTATCACCCTCCACGAGCCACACTTGCTCAGCTTTCTCAAACCCTATCTCTCAATCATGACTTGAAGACAAGGAAAACTCTTCAGGCTCACTTACTTTCCCTTTTCTCTCTTACATGCAGTTTCCCTTCCCTACATTCTGCCTTGATCTAACCATAGTTAACTATTACAGCCATAATAACAAAGTATGGCAGCCAATATAGTTAGCACCATCCCAGAAGGGAGGAAGAAGCGTGATGTGTGGGGAGAGGAACAAAGCACCAAAAAAAGATTTAGAAATGTGATTCTGTGAGATGTGAAGAGAGCCACCAGATTTAAAGGTTGTTTTGCTATGCATTCTGTGTTTGATATTTGTCAAATATAACACAGTAGGCTACGTACTATATTTGTGATGGGCCTGGTGATGGCAATGCTTGCAGGCTTCTGGATTTATAGTTGTATCCAACGGCATTCCATCACTGAAGAAAGGCTCTCTGGTCTAGGCAAGTCTTCCTCAGGAGAATGGAGGGATGACTTCTGATTCCCCTACTCATTGTATTCCCTGTACCTCCAAAATATCTGTTCCAGAGTATCAGGGAACCCTTCAAAAAAGTGAGGAAGCTGGCATGAAGTGTGTATGAAGAAGAGACAGGAAAAACATGGCTTATAGCTAATTATAATTCGATAATGTGCACTTTTAAGAAATATCTGAAGTAAAATAGGAAGCTACATTTAAACCAGAAGTGGGCAATAATTTTGGCCCTGGTGTTGCATGCCACCCCCAGAGCTGTTTTTGTGGCCCCTTCCTGCTCCAGTTCCCTGCCCTGCTCTTTTTCTGTCCAAAAAAAGAGAGCGGGTGAATTGCATTTCTGGAAGTCTCGAGAAGTCTTTTAAACAAATTGCTCCATTTAACATCACCCAAACTCAACTTTCAGCACTTTTGTGTCCACATGCTGGGTAGGGGCAGGACATACTGGGGAATAAACAAGAATGGAGAAATATTTCACTCATACTGCTCAACACAGCCAACAGAGACCAGTGTGGAATGTCCAGACCAAATGGCTGACACTCCACAATGAGTGATGGCATATTCTTGGATAAGCAGTATTGTCCTGGACAGCCAACACAGTGTAGTGGTTTTAGTGTTGGACTAGGTCTCTGGAGACCAGGGTTTTGAATCCCCACTCAGCCATGGAAATCTACTGGGTGACCTTGGGCAAGTCACACTCTCTCAGCCTCAGAGGACGGCAAAGGCAAACCCCCTCTGAACAAATCTTGCCAAGAAAGCCCTGTGATAGGTTCGCCTTAGGGTCTCCATAAGTTGGAAAGGACTTGAAGGCACACAGCAGCAACAACAGTATCTTTCTTCTCCCATGGTCATTAGCTAGACTTTCAGATCCAAATGCAGGCTATTGTCTAGACAAATTCACTGGTAAGGAAGCACAAACAAACAACTGAACTAACAATTGCCTCCCAGAAGAAATTACAGTTTGTAACTAGAAATTAGATACCCTCAACCAATTGTCAGTTTCGAAAACAAAAGACAGAAGCAGCTCTAAGTACAAAACTACACAGAATTCTTATGCCAAGCAAGCTTGAGAAAGAAAATATTTTATAGCAATGTTGTTTTAACTTAAATGCATAATTGTGATTTCAATTTCCTAGACTGTTTATGAGTTAAAAGCCATGCTAAATTCCAAGCATTAATTGGAGTTACTTGAACTTTTTTGGACTGGATTTATTCTGTGGAAATTTTTCATTTGATTAGTCAGAAAACACATCAACTGAGTAGCTACCAAAGTAACCTGTTCACTTCTTTTATACAGACTATGCTGCAGAAGAGGAACTTAGCTCCATGTAAAATGTACAGAGCAGTTGTCTCTAAGCATTTAGTTGTGGCACGCAGATACATTACTTATCACAGAGAGATATATTTAAAATATAAGATAGCCACCAGGGTTCAGAGAACATCTCCTTTTGGGGTGTTATTTTTGGCCTAAATCTGTCCCATTCCTGATGTCAAACAGCCACCCTACAGGATAAACAGCATTATGTCTTGGAGACCTAAGCTACGACAAAAACCAAAAGGACACTAATATTTATTCTTTTACTTCAGTGCTACAAAAACCTGTGGAACAATTAAATTCAGACTAGCGGAGCACTGCCTTAGATGTTTTATCAAAAAAGACGCAATTCTCAAGGGTGCAAAATGACTTTTCACATTTACATATCTGATGATGGCACAGAGAAATTAATATACACCTATAGTTAACCATTTTACAAAAGAAAACACAATAGTTTGGGGGAGAACTGGTCAGAGCTCCTATATTAATTGAGAGTTCTAGTAACTACATAGAATTTCAAAAGTGGGTGGCCTCATAAGAATTACCTTGAGGGAATATTCTACTGACTGTTGGCCACATTGCTCTATTTCTTCAACTACTTGGGAAATTACAACAATTAACATTCATTAGTGCATCAAAACTTCAGTTTGCTGCTGACTGCTAAAGTGAAGAGAAGTAGGTCTGGTGCTCTCCCAAGACTCCAGTGGGTGCAAGCTGAAACTTTTCTGTAGGCAATGACAGGGGTGGTGGTGGAACCACAGCTCTAGAATTGCTTTTTTAGTGGCAATTCCTGGATCATTTCATAATCATCACCCCCACTACTATTCTGACAGTAGAAGTGTGATGAGGGATTTCTTCAAGAAAAGAACAGAAGTCCTCAGACAGGAACACATGTGCTTTGTACAGTACAAGAGGGGAAGATTATAAAATGCAGCAGAAAGAAAAGTCCTCTCTACATATCTATCGCTGATGACATGGAAGGAAAATTCAACAGAGGGAAAACACAACCACTCCAACCTCCTTCCTCGATTTCCACATAGATCAATGCAAAAAGTTCCCAATCAGAGCTAACTCGTATATAATGAGTAAAAGATGAAAAAAACGAAGGGCGAAAGAGAGAAAGAGTGTTCGAGTGCCCTTCCAAAAAGCTAAAATTCATGTTGTTTGATAGGAAAATGTCCGTGATTGCCTGAACGCTCTCTGAAGTCTGGGCAAAGAACAAATGTTCACTGTAGTCAAAGTCTGGGTAAACCCCCCAGACAGACAAAATTCCCCCCCTCCTCCTCAGAAGTCTGTTTTGTCAAGTGTTACGTTTCACAAATCGGGGAAGTCTCTCCCCCACCCCAGCTCCACACCTCTCCCCCGTATATCTCCGCCCTCCCCGCCTTACAACTTTAAAATAAAAGGAAAGGAAAGCTGCTCTTTCCCCAACCCCCACAGCCAAGCCGATGCCAAAAGTTTGATTCAGCCTGTGATCGACACCCGACACCAGCGCCTCCAAACTCCAGGGAAATCACTGCGTCGGAGGGCCGCAAAGCGCTGGTTGGGGGATGAAGAGACGGGGGGGGGGGAGGAAAAACTTTTGTCTGGCTCTCGAGGCACAAGACTGAGCTCGGAAATGCCCCTCACACCCAAGGCGAGGGCGAGCAGGAAAACGAGGGGAGGGTCCCCCAGGGCTACGTCTATTGGGAAGGGGCGTCGGGGATGAGGGAAACTTTGCCTTCCCGCTTCAGGCGAAAACTTGTTTGCGGGAGACCCGAGGCGGGAGCTCGCTTGCTTGCCTTCCTCCGACGCCACCTGGAAGAGGGGTTTCTCCCTGGCCCCGACACCCTGCTCCTCTCCACTGCAACGCCTTGCCCCCCGCCCCGCTCTCGGCTGTCTCTCACAACCTCCTCACACGGTGGCACCCCTCCTCCTCCGCCGCCATCCTCCATTCCCACTTTCGGAGTTGCAAAGAAGTTTCCCGTCTCCACCACCACAAAAGGCGCCCGCCGCCGCCGCCGCCTCCTTTCCCGAGCCCGCCTGGCCAGGAGAACTTACCGCCGACGGAGCCTAAGTGGCACCGAAGCACCCAGGAGGCGAGGAGCCAGAGGAGCCACAGCAGCCTCCGCGGCACGGCCGCCTCCATGTTGTTGTGCCGCCGCAGCAGCTGCCCGCGGAGAGCTTCAGGCAGGCTCCATGCTCCGGGTGCGCCGCGCTCGGCAGCCAGGCGGGCAGGCAGGCAGGCGGGGAAGGAAGGAAGGAAAGACGGGAGGCAGGCAGGGAGCAGGCAGGAAGGCGGGCCCTCTCCAGAAGCACCGCCGCCGCCACCACCGCCTCCTCCTCCCTACGGTGGTGCCGTCGCTCCAACCAGGCGTGTGTGGAAAGAGGGGTGGGAGCCTCCCGCGCCACTCAGACCCTCAAGGAGGAGCTGAGCGGAAACCCAAGGGCCGACCCGCCTCCTTCCTCGTGCGGGACAACCCCTCGCGCGCCCGCCCACTCGCCCCCCCTCCCCACGGTTTGGGGTGCTGGTGGCGCTGCTGGCGCGTGCCCGTTGCCAAAGAGCGCCAGGTGTTGGGTTCAGGGTTGGCTCCTACCGAAAGAAACACCTGACTGGCTGGCTCGCGGCTGGACATTATCAATTAAATATAGGACTTTACCACACAACACTGTTATAGTGTTATTATTCCACTTTAACTGCTCTGGCTACCTCCAGACTTTTTTTAAAAAAAAAAAACCCCTACAAATTAAAAAAGCTAAATATCTAGAAATTTTTGTTGATGATACCCCAAACACATCACTTGAGACAGGTCACCTTGCCTTGGTAGGACTGGCCCTTAAAAGAGCGTATCTGCTTTCAAGCAGGAGAAGACTAAATTTTTAAATTGTCACACTATGTGGTTATAGTGCTATTATTCCACTTTAGCTGCTCTGGCTGCCTCCTGTGGAATTCTGGGGTTTGTAGTTTAGTGAGACCTAAAAGCTCCCTGGCTGAGAGTTCTAAATGCCCCTCCCTAAACTGCAAATCCCAGGATTCACCAGGAGGCAGCCAGAGCAGTTGAAGTGGAATAATAACACTATAACAGTGTAGTATGATAAAGGCATCATCAGATATGCAAAAATAGTGGGGTTACAGACATCAGGGTAGCACAAACAGGCCCTGCTATCACACAACATCTGTCATCTTCGCGGTATTACTCCATGCTGTAGCCATGAAAAAGGCGTGCTTTCTCATTCATGGGACAAGCAACTGTCAACAGATCATCAATAGCACTCTTTTCACACTGTTGACCACATCCGAAACGACGCCCCGTTGTAATCGTGAGATTACAGCATAAACGGGCAGTCCTCAGCAAGAGAACTTCCGGGTGAGAATGCAAAAATGAAGCACGGGACGCTCTTTTTGTGACCTGCCCCCTTTAGTTTGCACGTTTTTAGGTTTGTTTCAGTGCTTGAGTGTTCATCTACTTTGTTAATTAAGGGGGGTTTGGCATTTCAAGCATGAACTGCCGAAATCTCACCCATGCCAAATCGCGGAAATAAACTTCCGTTCTTGAAGAGCTAGTGGTAATTGTGCAATAATTCTGTGGTGTTTCTTTCACATGATTACAGCTATGTGCAATAATAAGTGTTATAATGCCACAATGTTCCTGCTATCTTCATTTGTGGAATTACAGCATTTTTAGATGCTAGTCTGATAGTGTCCTCTCTATCAATCTCTCCCTCTCTCTGATTTTGTTGTTAACTGCCAGCAAATCGACTTTCACTTATGGCAACCCCATGAATGAGAGGCCTCCAAGTCACCCTGTTATCAACAGCCCTGCTTGGGTCTTGCAGACTCAGGGCTGTGGCTTCCTTGATTGAGTCAACCCACCTGGAATGCGGTCTTCCTCTTTTCCTGCTGCCTTCTACTCATGGCCCCCACATCCTGAAGTGGGCCCCCAGGCCAGGTTCTTTGGCAGGCCCCCTACCTGCTGCTAAGGTTAAGGGCAGTGAGATGCTCTACAGCAGGGTTCCTCAACCAGAGTTCCCTGGAACCCTAGGGTTCCACAAGAGGTTGCTAGGGGTACCACAAGATACTGTGTTTGGGGGGGGGGGGGAAACCACCACATTTTTTTTGAGCTGTAGATATAATAATTTTTAAGTAGGAGTTCCTTAAAATTGTTTCAAGGGCTGCACCAGGGTAAAAAGGTGGAGAAAGGCTGCACTACAGGATTTAGGATAAAAAAATAAGTCAGTTTAAATGATGACATCAAAATAATATTTATATTATTTTTTTAAAAAAAAAACCTAAATGGATTTACATAATAAAAACTTACAATAATATCATGCCAAACGCCCCTCCTAATCCCAGCCCCGCAGGCTAGAGCCGTCAGACCTCCCTTGTGGGGGCCATGTTTCTACCTTACGAAGTATTATTGGCTTTTCTAGTGATTCATGGCTTCTTACCATATGGCCAAAGTATGACAGTCTCGGTTTTGTCATCTTGGGTTTTAGGGGGACTTCATGCTTCATTTGCTCTTGGACCAATTCATTTGTCTATCTGGAAGACCCTGGTATCCATAGAACTCTTCTCCAGCACCACATCTCAAATGAGCTAATTTTCTTCCTATCAGCTTTCTTCACTGTCCACCTTTCACAACCATATGTAGAAATAGGAAATACGATGGCAGAGATACAATTCTAACTTTAGGATCTAACATTAAGGCATCCACAAACCTTATTTTGGTTAGGGGCCAATCTTCAGCCACCCAAGTCTGCCCTAACCATGTTTATTGGGAAATAAAAACATTACCCAATCAATCTATGACAGGGATTGTATAAGCGCAGCCCAACAAAGCTCAGTCCAATAAGACTCCAGCACAAGTGTGCTTGACTAGCTGGTGTTGCTTGCTTTGGCGTAAAGATGTAGGATTGCCAGAATGAGAATTGTAGAGGGTTGTGTGGAACAGGTGTTGCTTGTTGCGTGACAAGCAAAACTTTCCAAAATTCTCTCTTCTATGCAACCACTGAAGGTACAGGAGCTGTTTCCAGTTTTCTGTCTGGCAACCCTATAAGAATGCCTGAGTCCTTGCATGTTTGCCATTCATGAGGAACAAGTTGTTGTGATTGACTTTGTTACTAAAAACAATGCACCTGTTGAACCTTTATCCCCTCCAGGAAAAAAATGGCTCTAAGGCCAGACAAATTCATCAATAGAAATTCCTCAGATTTTAAGCACCTCTGCACTAAATTTGAGCCAGGAAATAGTTGTTGTCATAAGCTAGTGATTACAGAGTTGTTGCCTTTATTTTTGTCCAAAGGAATTTGAAAATGTCAAACTGATTCTGTTCAATGAATGATCGGGGACCAAGAGGTCAGTCACTGGGAATTACACGGTGTGGTTGCTAGCCATGCTTATTGCAGCAAAAACAACAAAAACTCTTGTGACACCTTAAAGATTCAAAAGTTTTCTTTCGAATAAGCTTTCATGGATTGTAGGCCCACATGGTCAAATGCATACTGTTGCCTTAGTTGGCAGATTATTATATATATGCTGGTATGGGGGTTCAAGGAGTAGTGAAGGGTGATGGATCATTAATGTATCACTGGCTTTTAACAAACAGTACTTGGATGGTTACACATTGTTATTGTGAGTTTTCATTGGAACAGTGAGAACAACCTATTCTTCTCTTTCTTAAGGCTTTCATAGTCAAAATAATGTCACATTTCCTTTATGGCAGTGCTACTCAAAATGGTATTCAACAAGTCAACAAGTGTCCCTCCCTTGAGAGTTTTCAGGAGAGAAGGAAACAATACTAACCAATGGGGACAACCATAGTACCAATACCTGGCACACTGAGCGGAGGGGAATTGCTGCTCCCCCAATCAGATACTTTAAGGAACATTGCTTTATGACATTGGGGGAAATTTCCTATACTTCTGCAAGAGCAGAATAAAAATGCAAAGGTGTGTCTTTTCTTCCAACCAGAGTTTACCGTATTTGAAATGTAAAATACAGGGACTTCTAGTTATTGGCTTTAGCTACAACTGGGGATAGCCAGGTCAAATCTCCCTTCAGCTGTGCAGCTCACCAGTGATCTCGAATCAGTTGTAACTTCACAGGATTGTAGTGAGGATATAGAGTCAGATGGAGGGAGGCCATCTATGCCACTTTGAGCTACTTGGAGGAAAGGCAAAATGTTATTGTTACATATAACTACCATTGGATAGATGATCTCAGACAGAGCTCTGGGTAGCTTCCATGCTGATTTCACTATGACAACTAAATTATTAAATAGAGTCCAGATTATATTGTTGCTAGTGCTTTCCCTGTTTATTCTAAAATTTTGGTTCTGCAGAGATGGTTGTGATTTTTTGCCCTGACAAAGCATCCTTGAGCCACTTGGAAGGATGAGAGGGGGTGTCTTGGATTACTGATGATGCCCTGCCATTTTGCACGTCTGGCCTGCAAAAGAAGGGTCAAGACTGTTATCCTATCATTTCCCCAGGAATAAGACTTACTGAACATAATGGTGGCTCTTTCTGAATGTGTGTGCATGCACACGAGTTTTTACAATAGCAATAGTGTTTATATTTCTGTACCACTTATCAGTGCAAAACAGTCCCTAAACAGTTTACAATGTGTTAGCTAATTGCCCCCAACAGGCTGGGTACTAATTTTACCACCCTGCAGAAGGATGGAAGGCTGAGTCAACCTTGGAGCCCTGCAGGATCGAACTCACCACGTTGTGGCTGAAGTACCAGCATTTAATCACTGTGCCACCAGAGCTCCATGCACAATTAAGTTAAACATCTAATTGAAATCAATGGAACAGAATCCTTACTTCTGCTCAGAAATAAGTCCAGTTTAGTTAAATGATCATTACTCCCAAGGTTGTCAAAAATGGCTAGAATCTATAAGCATGTATCCAGCAATTGTTGGAAATGTGGGAAGGCTGAAGGGACATACATACACATATGGTGGAACTGTAAAAACACAAAACAGTTCTGGAGGAAGATACATAACTTGTTAACAAGAACGTTGCGAATAGACTTCCCTTTAGACCCGAAGATTTATCTTTTAAATATGACTCATAGAATACACCCCAAAATACAGGAAAAATATAAGAAAATTTTGCTATATGCTGCAACAGCAGCCAGGCTACTATTTGCATAGAAGTGGAAAGGAGACTATATTCCCTCAATAAAAGAATGGACTGAGAAAATGCAAGACATGAAATGGAAAGGCTGTCTATATTGTTAGATGAGAAAAAAACATGGAAAGACCTGGAAAACTGGGAAGAAATTAAGATATTATGGAAAAATTAAGAGGAGTTAAAATTTCAGGTAACATGTTTGATTGATTGATAAGAAAGAGAGAAGTTGGGGTTATTGGGATCAACAGACAAAAAAAATCCTGTTTGGTGGATTAAGTTAATTATGGAACTTTCAACACTTGAGAAAAAGAAAGAAGGAAGTTGCTGTGTCTATATATGTTTTGCGTATTTTAAGCATTTTTAGTTATTTAGAGAAAACAGATGTGTGTTGGTATGGAAGTCTGTGATGTTTGTTAGATGTAGTGTTGTATTGTATTTTTTAAATTAAGTTAACAATAAAGATAATATTTAAAAAAAATATTCCCAAGGTTGTCTGCAGTGGATTATGTTTCTAACTGTAGCTCAATTTTTGCCCTGGTTTCTTGGGGTATTTTTTAGACCACACCCAAAAAGTGTTTTGAATTCCTATAGAAAGCAATAGGAAGACAATTTGAAATTTAAAAAATACTATCTGGCTGTTATCTTTGCGTTCCTATTGAAAGATTTGGACATGCTTTTAGAACCATTATGGAAATGTTCTTGGGTTACCTTGGAAGAAAATATGGAAATTAAACCAATTTCAGACTAGATTACAAGCCTAAACCTATGTTCTATCGCTTTATGAAGAAAACTGACTTCAGACAGTATGTGAGACCATAAGCAGCAAAGCCTTGGTATAAGGAACTTGCTATAATACATAAGTCCTGGGTGCCGTTTACACAATGAAAATGTAGTGGGATGAATTCGTGTTGAACCCTGGTTGTTTACACGTACATCGTGTCGGACACGTGTTTATCGGAAGGGGGGGCCACCATTTATCCCTTGATCCGCGGGACTGGTCCTGTGGTTTGTGCCGGTTTTTTAAAAAGTCACGTGAGGATTTAGAAAGTCGGAAATGTAAACAGCACAGGATAATATATCACAGTTCCAGGAGATGACCGGAAATTATCTTGACCATGGGCGGGCACTGGCCAGGAAGTGGGAGGTCTACCTGCCCCTTTCTTTGAACATCCCAAATTTTAGATACAAATCTCCATTGTTCTCCTGCCCTTTACCTGTGCAGTTACAGAGATGGATGCTGAAACCGCTCCTCGCCCTAGGAAAGGCGGCCGTGGGATCTCCTGGTCCTACAATGAGACCATAGACCTTTTGGCGATATGGGGCGAGGAAAAGGTGTAGGAGCAGCTGAAGGGGTCCCATAGAAATATCGACCTCTTCGAAAAATTTGCTGCCGAAATGAAAAGCAAAGGGCATGATTGGACCGCTGAGGAGTGCAGGATGAAGATGAAACTGATGTGTAAGAATTATCGCCAGGTCAACGACCACAACTCCAAAAGTAGCAATGATGCGGCCACGATGCCTTTCTATAAAGAACTCCATGCAATCCTCGGCGGCGATGCCAACTACCACCTGAAGCAGCTGGGGAGCACAACCGACATTGTTCGTGTTCCGCGTCAGTCAGTGACTCCCCATCACGCTCCCCTCCCTGAAGAAGACGTGGGATTGCCCCCGTCATCCCAGGAGATGCTGCAGGGATACTCTGAGCAACTTTTCTCAAGTCCTCTAGGTAAGCTTTTATCTTTTATTTTTAAAAAATACAGTTCACATTATGTGAAAACTCTATTAACTATATACTCAGTTTTCAAGGTTAGACCAATGGAAATAGGTGTTGCCTTTTTAAATATTCTCATGGCAATATACTACATTTAATGTCTTTAACTTGAGCCCGTAAGTAACATGTTATTATTCATGTTTCATTTCATTTATCCAAGAAAGGATTAACTATTTCTTACGTGAAAACTTGAACTTTTAATATTCTGTTTCTCTAAAGCAGACTGGTTTTTTAAAAAGTGATTCTAAAGTGTGATTCCCTTTCCCCATGCATTTAACCACTGGTGGTATGTGGAAAGGTTCTGTTTACTTGATTAGCCTATATGCCTAGGGAATGTGTACATGTGTTTCCTCCTTTGGTCCTTTGCTCTTTGGTATGCAAATAATGGCAGTTAAAGCCAAATGGCACTTTTCTCTGTTTGTGTCCTGCAGTTTTAAAGGTGTGCGTGCATCTTGGCACATTAAGTATGGTGTCTCCTGCCACAGCCATAACCACTATTTACAGTCCTCTATAAACCTCTGCCCACAGCACTGTGATCTGTTTTAGAAGTGAATAAAATGGCTGTGTATTTCACATCTCTGTTTCACCATTACGGGTTCTATTCTTATGTAATTCCCCCCCCCCAGATGTTTCGGAGACCCAGGGTTCTGATGAAACAGCAGTTACCTTAACCTTAACAGAGGAAACCAGAGGAAGCTTGACACTCAACGATGCTGAAGAAAACACTTCGATTGTTGTCACAGAAATTGATACTGTGTGGGCAACAACTCCAGCTCACAATGGTATTGATCCCTCCATGTTATGCACATTTTTATTGAGTTAACTGCTTCTAATTTTAATTAATAAATATCATAACATCTCCTGCTGAGAGGTTGGCCATGTTTCGCAGGAAAAGAAAAAAAGTTCTTCTGATGTTAATGAATTAATGGCTAACTCCAGATCCATAGCAGAGCTGTTTTTTTCAAATATGACAAAAATAGCTGACAGGCAGGATCAAAGGGCCATAGCTTTGCAGGGGTATCTGGAAAAATTCTATGAGTATTCTGTAGAAGACTCTCAGGAAATGCTCAAAGAAATAAAAAGGCAAAATGATCTTTTTGGAGACCTTGTAACACACATTAAGTCTTTGGATAATGCAAAGAAATGTGTTGTGGTTAAGAGAGTCCAAGCCAAACAATTCTGGGGAAGCAGATAAAGAAAACTCTCAGGAATCACAACAATGTGTACCATCCACTAGTTCTGGTACTGGTAATGTTGTTGCCAGTAGGCCAACTAGAACAGTAAAAAAACGAGTTCCCTTCACATTATAGCTAATTGGAGAAGCAAAAACATTCCTCTTTTTTTATAATTAAGAAATTTAACAGTACTGTGTAATGAATCTACTTGAAGGGCAGAAGTTTTAAACTGAACATGTATAGGAAATGGAAAAAGGGGGAAATCACCAAAGAAGAATTCAAACAGATAGCGAACATGTGTAGGAGTAAAGTCAGAAAAGCTAAAGTGCAGAATGAGCTCAGGCTTTCTAGAAAGGTTAAGAACAATAAAAAGGGTTTTTTGGGGTATGTCTGCAGCAAAAGGAGGAAGAAGGAAACAGTAGGGCCACTATGCGGAGAACATGGCAAAATGCTAACAGGACAGAGAAAAGGCAGAATTACTCAACACCTTCTTTGCCTTAATCTTTTCCGAAAAGGAAAAGGGTGACCAACCTGAGGATAATGGGACAGAGGATACAATAAGGGAAATCCAGCAGAGAATAAGAAAAGAGGTAGTACAGGAATACCTTCTTAATCTAAATGAATTTAAATCTCCAAAACCAGATGAACTACATCCAAGCGTATTAAAAGAGCTGGCAAATGTAATCCCAGAGCCACTGGCAATAATCTTTGAGAACTCCTGGAGAACAGGAGAAGTCCCAGCAGACTGGAGGAGGGCAGACGTTGTCCCCATCTTCAAAAAGGGGGGAAAAGAGGATCCCAACAATTATTGTCCAATTAGTCTGACATCAATACCAGGGAAAATTCTAGAGCATATCATTAAACAGAGAGTCTGTGAACATTCAGAAGGCAATGCCATAATCACAAAAAGTCAACATGGGTTTCAGAGAAACAAGGTTCCCCATGACATTCTTACAAACAAGCTTGTAAAATGTGGGCTAGACAAGTTAACTGTTCAATGGATTTGTAATTGGTTGACCGGCCGAACCCAAAGGGTGCTCTGCAGTGGCTTCTCTTTGTCTTGGAAAGATGTGACCAGTGGGGTGCCACAGGTTCTGTCCTGGGCCCAGTGCTATTCATCATCTTTATCAATGACTTGGATGAGGGAATTAGGGGCATACTTATCAAATTTGCAGATGACACCAAATTAGGAGGAGTAGCTAATACCCTAGAGGACAGGATCAAAATTCAAAATGACCTGGATAGACTGGAGAGCTGGGCCAAAGCTAACAAAATGAAATTCAATACGGAGAAATGTAAGGTACTGCACTTAGGGCGGAAAAATGAAATCCATAGATATAGGATGGGGGAGACCTGACTGAACGAGACTATGTGTGAAAGGGATCTAGGAGTCCTAGCAGACCACAAGTTGAACATGAGTCAAGAGTGTGATGTGGCAGCTAAAAAGGCCAATGCAATTTTGGGCTGCATTAATAGAAGTATAGTGTCTAGATCAAGGGAAGTAATAGTGCCACTCTATTCTGCCTTGGTCAGGCCTCACCTAGAATACTGTGTCCAGTTCAGGGCATCACAATTCAAAAAGGATTTTGACAAATTGGAGCGTATCCAGAGAAGGGCAACTAAAATGGTGAAAGGTCTGGAAACCATGCCTTATGAGGAAAGACTTAGGGAGCTGGGTATGTTTAGCCTGGAAAAAAGATGGTTAAGGGGCTATATGATGGCCCTGTTTAAGTATTTGAAGGGATGTCACATTGAGGATGGAGCAGGCTTGTTTTCTGTTGCTCCAGAGACTAGAACTTGGAACAATGGAAGCAAGCTCCAGGAACAGAGATTCCACCTCAACATTAGGAGGAACTTTATGACAATAAGAGCTGTTCGGCAGTGGAACACACTCCCTCGGAGCGTGGTGGGGTCTCCTTCCTTGGAGGTCTTTAAACAGAGGCTGGATGGCCATCTGTCAGGGATGCTTTGATCGTGATTCCTGCATGGCAGGGGTTTGGACTGGATGGCCCTCGTGGTCTCTTCCAACTCTACAATTCTATGATTCTACGATTCTATGAAATGCAGCCCTCTAACTATGAACTATGGACTGCTAGCTTGACAATGCCCCTATTGTGGTACTCCCAAGCAGGCAGCAAAATCAAGAAACTGCATTGGCTTTAGAACAGGGGTGCCCAATGTGTGGCCCCAGGGATGAGAACCATGCAGCTCCCTAAGGCTATTCTTGTGGCTCTCAAAGCCTTTAGATTCCCTGGAGTATCTTTTTCTGCCCCCAAATAAGTGTGGATTGCCTCTCCCAGAAGCCATCATGAGCATCAGTGCTTATTGTTCTAAAACAGAACTGAATTTCCAGCCACCTCCAAGTTTTTGGTTTTTCTTTGGGGCATTTTCAGCCATCTGTGCAGCCCCTGGAGAGTTCCAGGAACACAACATTGGATGCTAGCCACAATTGCCCACTTCTAATTTGGTGGTCCCAAGATGTTCAGGGCCAGGGGCAGGGCCATACCATTAGGTAGAGAGAAGTAGATGTCTCAGGCAGCAGATCTGGAAAGGCAGGACATTATTATTTGGTATGGTATTTTGGAGACCTGATCTAGTCCTTCTTAGAACAACCTTAGAAGATGATACTGAGAAATTCCTGTTTGATAGCCTGGCCACTGGCCTGCAGGGTTACTCTAGTTTTCTCCTCCATTGTTGCTTAACATATGCATGAAATGCTGGGAGATGTTTCCAGACCAGGGGGAGGGGGTTGGTGCCAATGAACCAAACTTTATCTGTCCTTTACATCAAATTCCAAGGAAGCTAAACTAGTGCTAAACTGCTGTCTGGTGTCAATAATGGACTGGATGACAGTGAACAATTTGAAGTTTAATTTGTACAGAACAGAAGTGTTCCTGATCACTGAAAAGGTAGATCAGGGAATAAAGATTCAGCCTGTGCTGGGTGGAGTTACGCTCCCCCTGAGATGAATCTCAGGCTCACAGCTTGGGTAAACTTGTAGACTTACCAATGAATTTGGATGCCCACTTTTAAGTGGTGGCCAGGAGTGTATTTGCAAAGTTAACACTAGTACACTAGCTGTTCCTGGAGATATTGATCTGGACAGAGTGATACATACCTTGGTTACATCCCATTTGCATTATTATAACATGCTCTGTGTGGGCTACCTTTGAAGAATGTTTGGAAACTTCAAAATTCTGTGGCCAGACTGTTGACAGGAACTGATTACAGGGAACATATAACTCCCTTGTTACAAGAACTTCCTAGCTGCAGGTCTGTTTTTAGGCATGGTTCAATGTGCTCATCGTGGTCTATAAATCCGTATGCAGCATGAGTATAGACTATTTAAATACAGAATCTCCCTACATGAATTTTCAGATATTTGAGGAAGGCTTTTTCTCAGTCCCACAATCTTCACAGGCACATTTGGTGAGGACATGAGAGAGGGCCTTCTCAGTGGCTTATCTCAAGCTGTCAAATTGCTTCCCACAGCAGACTTGGGGCTTGTCTACACCATCAAAACCCACAAATCCCCTTACGAATGCCTCCAAATCTACAGCAATCAGGTGACATGTGGCACAGTCTTTTCCCCAAATCTAGAGTGATCCAGTCACACATCACATGGCCCAGATTTGCAGCATTTGGAGGTATTTTACCTAGATGCAGAGTATGTAGGATTTTGGGTTTTCTCCACATTTTCAGCCACCACTGCAGCTGCTGTTACCCGAATTACTGGGGGTCCATGAGACCCACTTATGACCCAGAAAATATGATATTATATTGGGGAATTTTAATTACCTCAAAGGTATGGCTGTGAGAGGATGGATAACTAACGGACCTTGTGCACCTATGTATGCCAGTCACTGATGAGACTCCGAACTTTTTCGGACGTTTAAAAAATAACGCAAGCAGCCTCATCAGCTTGCGAGGCTGCTGCGCTGCAAAGCGTCAGTTTCGGATGACGCTCACCCCTGGCGGTACTGTTGCGGTACCGCGGGGAGAGTTGAGCGTCATATTTCCTTGATTTTTACTCATGAAAGTTGATCGTGAGTAAAAATCAAGGAAATATGACGCTCAACTCTCCCCGCGGTACCGCAACAGTACCGCCAGGGGCGAGCGTCATCCGAAACTGACGCTTCGCAGTACAGCAGCCTCACAAGCTGACGAGGCTGCTTGCGTTACTTTTTAAACGTCCGAAAAAGTCCTCCAAGCCAAAATGAAATACCAATGTTTTTTTATTGGAAAATAATCACAGAAGCATTCACACATTGCATACGTGCTCACAAGACAACCATGCAAAGCTAACGAAGAATTACAAGGAAATATCTGAATAGCAGAGATAGAATTGGGGAGAATGGGCTATAATTACATGTCCAGAGAGCAGGTATTTGTGCAGCAGAGAAAGACTCAGACTTAAATCTGAGGGTGATACAACAGTTGGGCAGAGTGATGGTGTCTAGCTGTAGCAGCACACTTTGGCTATGATTTGGGGTAATATTTATACCAAATATCATACCCTTAAGGGGTGTTTTGAGTGAGAGACAATGCTTCGATGAGTTTCCCAGAGTTAAACAATGGAAGCTCCAGCTATGCTGATGGCCACTAAAGGTTGAGACATTAAAGTTAATGGGCTTATGGCCACCCCTGTATTGTGGAGAGGAAAAGGTGTAAGGGAGAGACGTTTTGTTGCTAATGGGGATTCTGGTCACTGTTTGTTTTGGAATATGACTCACTGCCAGGTGTGTCCAGGAAAGATTAGCACATTCTACCCTAACAAGTCTGACTAAAAGAGGGGGGGTTCGCTTAATACTTTCCTGAGTGTTTCATTGGGGAATTTCCAAGACAACTTCTTTAAGCCTTTGGGTGACCTTCACTTAACCTAATTTTGATTGGCCCTGGTCTACCTTAGATCTTGTGAACTGTCCAATATTACCAAATTATGAATTATAGGAGGGACGGGGTGTAAGGCTGGGTAATGATGCCGCCACCGCTGCTGACACTAGAACCAATTTTAAAGCTCAGGAGGCAGTTCCCAGCTGGAGGGAGAGGTTTTCGTCCCCCCCCCCGGCTCTGCAGTGCTGCCTCTGCCCACTCTCCACTCACCCATTGCTTCCTTCAAGCACTTCCATTGCTTTCTTCAAGAGCCCCTTCCCTCAATGGGAGAGCAGGCAAGTGTGCGGAGGCAGTGCTGCCAAGCCAGGGGAAGGGAGAAAACCTCTCCCTTTGGCCAGGAAATGCTCCTGAGGTTTAATTTTGGTCAAGGTCATGGTAGCAGTAGCAGGGGCTGAAACTCCACAGGGACAGTAAAGGCAAGGTACCCCATGTCCCTGCGGAGAATAATAATGCACAGGGCTTTAGGGGGAATACAGGGGCACGGGGGCAGAGCTCCATTCAGATTTTTGCCCCACATGTAGAGAAGCCCTAGGTTGGCCTCCTCTATGCTATCCTTCCATTGTCAGGCAAATACCTTTTTATTTAGGCAGGTTGGGGGCCACTAACTGTTTACTGTGAAAAGGTGTTTTAATGGGGGAGAGCACATTTATGTTAATGATTTAAACTTTTAAATACTTCTTAATGCCTTTAAACTTGTACACTTCAGTTCTGTTTTTAGTTATTTAGTTGTTTTCTAACTGTTTAATATTCTGATTGATGTTTAGTTGT
Source organism: Gambelia wislizenii (assembly GCA_030847615.1). NCBI lineage: Eukaryota > Metazoa > Chordata > Lepidosauria > Squamata > Crotaphytidae > Gambelia > Gambelia wislizenii. Next base: position 347,939,259 of record JAUMIR010000001.1, read on the forward strand.
ATTCTGTTTAAGCCTATGATATAAGCTGCCTTTGGTCCTGCATGAGAGAAAGATAAGATATAAATTCAATTTACATTAAATTAAATATTAAAAAATAATAATCTGTATGTCTTTTTATTTGTAGGGGTGGAGAGAAACATTTGTAGGATCTTCTGCCTCTTGAGCTAGAACAACTCGTCCAGCTTGGCAGACTTTAGAAGGTTACTTTTCAAAAGTAATTCATTTTTATATTACAGTTGTCCCTTCATATTTGCTGCTATTTGGTTGCAGGACCCCCCATGGATACCAAAATCCGTGAATACTCAAGTCCCATTATATACAATGGCATAGCAAAATGGTGCCCCTTATATAAGATGTCAAAATCAAAGTTTGCTTTTGGGATTATTATTTTTTAAAGAATATTTTCAAGCCGTGACTACTTAAATCCATGAATACCAAATCTGTGGATACGGAGGGACAACTGTATTTGTTATAGCAGTTGAAAGGTAACTGCTGCTGTTACTTGTTTGTGTAGTTGTTGTAGCGTGCCTTCACGTGGTTTTTGACTTATGGCAACCTTAAGGCAAGTCTATCACATGGTTTTCTTAGCAAGATTTCTTCAAAGGGATTGCCATTGTGTTTGTCTGAGACTGACTTGTTCAAGGTCACCCAGTGAGTAAGCATGGCCAAATGGGGATTTGAATCCTGGTCTCCCAGAGTCCTAATCCAACACTCAAAACATTATACCATATGAGCTTTCTGTTACTTGTTACAATGTTTGAAAAATCCTCATTGCATTACTGATTATGATGTTCAAAAACATAAGCATATTAGTTTGTTTCAACATGAAAAGATATACAATGAGCCCTCTGTAGCTACAGGCTCCAGATCTGAACATTTAACCCACCACGGTCTGAAAATGAAGAAATAGTCCAATAAATAAATAAATAAATAGCTGAGATCTAGTGAAACTGGGCTGAGATGTCTCAGGGCAGCAGTGGAGGCAATGGCAAGTCCCAACTGCCAGGTACGCATTCTTTGGCCTTGCAGAGCCAGTGGTTAGTGGGCTCCTCAGCAGAGGCTGAGGAGAGAGATGTGAGTCCCTGTTAATACAATAATAGGGCAACAGCCAAGGTGGTATCAAGCTCTGGCTGCCAGGGACACCATGAGGTGTGCATACTTTTGTGGGAAGTAATGAGTCTAAAAATAAAATTGTATTAAAAATTCCAGGATCTAATCCTTTTTAAAAAGCAACAAAAATATCTTCTTTAAAAAGAGAGTTAAAAATCATTTACTTTTAAATTCATGCAGAGTGCAATTTATGAATGCAGACAGAAAGCTCAATTAACATTTAAAAGTGTATTCAGAGGTCTGTGGTCTCTGAGATCACCCAGTTAAATTAGACTCATTACAAAAACAAAGGAGTCAGTTTAAAATGCAAATCAAAAGTTTACTGAAGGTATATCAATCTCAATCTACATACTAAAACAAACTTTAAAAAGAGGTTCCTAACTAACTAAGAGGATTTAGGGTAGAAAGACTCACCCAACCTATAGCGGTAAGAGGCTGCATGGTGAACATCATGGCATGGTTGCAGGAAAGATGGCTAAACAAAGATAATATGGCTTAAGATGGCTTAAGATGGCTACAGCCTCATGGAGACTCTAACTTAAAAGAGAACTTACACAGAGCAATAAAATTTAAATTAGGTCATGTGTTGAATGACCCAGCACTCCAGTTGGCTGGAAGTGCCCAGTGAAATAAGAGAAAGGGAATTTGGGAGAACAGAAGCATGCAGGGAAAAAACCTAGACTTATCTTAGGATGTGAATGAGGTACACAAGATTGCTTTTACATTACAATGATTATTTCCCCACATACTACAACTTTAGGCTCCCTGGCCTCTGGGGAAGAGGCCAACCACCCACTTCTGCCTTTGGAACAAATAAGCGGAAAGGCCTTCTGCTCTTTCGTTCCAAAGGTGGAAGTGGGCGGCTGGCATACTCCCTGTAGCAGGAGAGCACAAAGAATGCATACTCACAGTGCGCCTGCCTGCTGGGGCTTGCCACCCCCACTGCTGACCCCTCCCCCACTGAAGTTTGAGGCTGTTTTGTGCAGGACTTTTTGGACAGAACACAATTCTCTTGCCAGCCGGCACTTGACACTACCTCTGTTGCTGCCCTATGCCATTTCATTAATAGCGACTTGATCATCTGCATTTTTTGGCATCCACGGGAGGCCCTGGAACCAAACCCCCACAGATACTGAGAGCCCACTGTATAGGACTCCTATAACACCTTTGAGACTAAGTGAGCAAAATAACTGACTCCAGCCCACATTCTCAAATGCATGCAGTGATGCCTCTGTGGACAGAAATATCTGGAATGCAATGTGTATACATTGTAATAGAAATGCAAAAGATGTATATGATAATGGAGTGAGAGGTTCAGTCTCAACCATGATCATAAAAAGAGACAAAGGTGGGAGACAGGTTTTGCCTGCAAGCCAAGATAAGCAGATGAACCTATGAGTAGTGAGGAAGTTCTTGGTCTAGTGCAGTCTTTCTCCACCTTTTTATCCTGGATGGACCCTTGAAATAATTTTCAGATCTCAGGGAATCCTTGCATAAATATTATTCTATATACTGCTATTGCTTTCCCCCACATTCATAATCTCTTGAGGAACCCCTAGCAACCTCTTGTGGAACCTGGTTGAGAAACCCTGCTCTAGTGCATTGAGATGGGTACAGCACTAGTAAAAAGTATTGCAATGAAGTAGGCATGAGGATCCTGCTTAGTACCTGTGATGACAACTGGTGTTTTATAAGTCTATTGTGTATTTTCAGCTATGTTTCATACCTTTTTTTAAAAAAGAAAGCACATTTTAGAATCAATAAGAGAAGGCAGGATTAAATCCACTAAAAAGGTTCCTAAAATGCCCTTCTGTTCTGTTGGGTCTGTATGTGCCTTCAAGTTGCCTGCCGACCTATGGCGACCCCATGAATTTCATAGGGTTTTCTTAGGTAAGGAATACTCAGAGGCAGTTTTGCCAGTTCCTTCCTCGAAATGTAGCCCACAGCACCTGGTATTAATTGGTGGTCTCCCATCCAAGTACTAAGCATGGCTGAGCATGCTTAGCTTCCAAGATCAGATGATACATGATGAGATTTAGGCACTCCATGCTGTTAGTTACAGCTAATAAGATTGGCACTTGTCATGTTACTTTTTAAATATGACTTCTCTACTTTCTCATTGCCAAAAATAATGTTATTTCCAACCCTGGGATTTGGATATTACGTGTCTTCATGTGCATGTTGTGTGTCTGTGTATGTGTGCATCATTGTTGCTCCACCTCACACACCAAAACTTATTGGGCTGGTCCTATGTAGTTCCGCAGTGTTGCTAAAAGTGTTTTAAGTTATTGCTATTTGCCTCTGACAACTTGATCTTCACATTTATTGTTGCTTAGCTGTGGCTGTCATAGAACTGTACGAACAGAAGTGCATTAACTGAGTTGCACAAAATGAAAATCAAAGGAAAACTGGCTAGACTTTGAAACTGTGACAAACAGTGGATTCCTAAGCGCAGGCCAATTTGCCCTTTAACATCACCTGACAAAAACTTAATATGAAATAATTATTTTTTAAAAAAATTAATGTAACCATTTCATAGCAGTTTTGTCCTTGATCGAAGACTCTCAATTCTCCTTAACTCTTTCAGTGTGAAAGGCATTTGTGATGGGCATGACTTTAAACATTACAGCAGCAGCCTTGGAACATAGAAAGGATAAACCCATATAATACAGGTTCCCAGGACATTATGGTAACATGCACCAAAGTCTATCTCAATGAGGCTTATCACATGAGGATCGTATCCCATGACAATTGCATTGTCTGTAAAAATATGATAGCTCTCTTACCTTGCATTGGAGGATTAAAGCATCCGTTTGCACTAAAATGTTATCACACACAGCGACTGCCCACCACTTCCTCCAAAACATTATCCCCTTCCCTTATCATTCTTTGGCACCCACACTGTGGGTCCCCAGGCTTCGCTTCCATCCTCTCTTCTCCCTTGGTTCCAAGGGGTGGAGTGGAGGCGGCTGCCTGGATGCGGAGGAAACACATTCCACAGATGCCAGATGGCTCCAGGATTCCACTGCCAGGGCCTTCCAGGGGGACGCAAACCAGAGGGAGAGAGAGAGCCACCTGCAAACTTCTCTGCCTTGGTGGCCAGCAGTGCATTTGCACAGTTAAGACTAGCGAGCCAGCTGTGCCCTTTTGTTGAGAAGGCAAAAAAGTTAGTAACATGTGGAATAGACAATGTGACTATTAGGTGGATTTGTAATTGGTTGACCCACTGAACCCAAAGGGAAGTCACCACTGGTCCCTCTTCATCCTGGAGAGAAGTAACCAGCAGGGTGCCACAGGGTTCTGTCCTGGGCCCAGTGCTTTTCAATATCTTTATTAATTATTTTATATTATTATATATTTAGTTATTTATACCCCGCTCTTCAGCCACAAGGCTACCAAAGCAGCTCATCCCTGGATTCTGGGTATCAGAATAGACTCCATGGAAGACCCTGACATAAGTTTGGTTCTTGGCCTATTTTCTCTGTTTCCCTGGCTGAGCCTCTCAGCCCTTGGTCGGGTGCCAGCCCACCTTTTGGGTCTGGGAACGGTGTTCCTCAAGCAGCTCAAGGTCACAGCGCCTGGAGCTGCTTGCCTGCCTACAGGCCTCCCTACATACCATTCTCATGCTGTAAGGGTTTATCTGGAGACTGTACTAGGATGTGCTTAGATCTGGCTTTGCCTATGTCACTGAACCATGTGTCCTTGCTTAATAAAGATATCTTATTGAGTTAATGTGAGCGTGTGTGTCTGGTACATCACATACAAATTGTTTTAAGCAATAGCAATTTACACATCTACACTGCATTAAGCAATTTCCAATGTGTGTTAGCTAATTGCCTTCACAAGCCAGGTACTCATTTTACTTACCTACGAAAGTATGGAAGGCTGAATGACTTTGATGAGGGAATAGAAAGTATGCTTATCAAGTTTGCAAATGACACCAAATTAGGAGGGGTAGCTAATACCCCAGAGGACAGAATCAGAATCCAAAATGACTTTAACAGATTAGAAAGGTGGGCCAAAACTAACAAAATGAATTTCAACAGGGAGAAATGTAGGATACTACACTTGGGCAGTAAAAATGAAATGCACAGATATAGGATGGGTGACACTTGGTTTGATGGCAGCACATGCAAAAAGGATCTAGGAGTCTTCGTGGACCACAAGCTTAACATGAGTCAGCAGTGTGATGCAGCAGCTAAAAGAGTGAATGTGATTCTAGGCTGCATTAAATAGGAGTATAGTGTCTAGATCAAGGGAAGTAATAGTGCCACTCTATTCTATTTTGGTCAGACCTCACCCGGAATACTGTGTCCAGTTCTGGGCACCACAATTCAAGAAAGTTATTGAGAAGCTGGAACTTGTCCAGAGGAGGGTAAGCAAAATGGTGAGAGGTCTGGAAGCCATGCCCTATGAGGAGTGGCTTAGGGAGCTGGGTATGTTTAGCCTGGAGAAGAGAAACTTAAGAGGGGACATGATAGTCATATTTAAATATTGGAAGGGATGTCATACTGAGGATGAAGCAAATTTGTTTTCTGCTGCCCCAGAGACAAGGACATGGAACAATGGGTTCAAACTACAGGAAAAGAGATTCCACCTAAACATTAGGAAGGACTTCCAGACAGTAAGATCTGTTCAGCAGTGGAATGTGCTGCCTCGTAGTGTGGTAGAGTCTCCTTCTTTGGAGGTTTTTAAACAGAGGATGGATGGCCATCTGTCGGGAATGCTTTGATTGGGTATTCCTGCATGGCAGGGGTTGGACTAGATGGCCCTTGTGGTCTCTTCCAACTCTATGATTCTATGATATGGAGGGCCACACAATTCCCCAAGACCCTGCTCTTCAGTTGATTTATGTGGCACGACAAAGATGTTCAACAAGGCATGCCTACAATACTAACATACATTCGATTCTTCCTCAAAGAATCTGACATCATCAGCTACAAGATGCAGAACAACAATGCAAGCATAAGAAGGGACAGAAACTCCAGCAACAGTTAAGTTAGTTAAGTGTTTGTAAAACATTTTAATATATGGAAAGATCAGAATGTTCCAAGATATACTATGTTCGTAAAATCAGCTCTTTTTAAGAAGTGCAGGCTGGGTGCCTGGTAAGAGGTCATTTGAAAAGGGAAATTATATGCAAATTCTTTGCTAGAATGGCTACAGATTAACTATACCTGCCATTTATGGTTTAACAGGAAGTAAAGGTGTAGAACTGACTTTCTTTAACTAAGTTTCGGTGTATCCACACTGCACAAGTCTATCAATTTCATGCCACTTTAATTGTTCTGGTTCTATGCTATGGGATCCTGGGATTTATAGTTTGGTGGAATACTTAGAATTCTCTACCAAAGAGTTCTAATGCTGTAGTTCAAGGGAATCTATATATATAATTCTCTTGGGTATGTTGCCTTTCCCAGTGTGCTGATTGGCTGCTCAAGAAACTCACCCAACCAATCACTACTCACATGCATATTCCATCTCCACCTCACAATCACTGGCAGCGGGTTGCCTGGGGTGGTACCCAGGCAATCAACTGGCGGCAGCCACAGCAGGGCAACAGAGTGAGTCACCCTCAGCAATTCCAGGAAAAGTGTAGAATGCTGAAAAGCGGGAGGAGGAATTAAAAACCCACCAGCCTACCTTACAGGGTTGTTGTGAAGTCTACTAGGTGTTTTGGGGGGGGAGTTTTTTTAATGGTGTATGTTACACCAGGTACAGCTAGTGTACTAGAGAATTCTGCGTCCTTCACTAGATTACAAATCCCAGGGTTCCATATGATGGAGCCATGGCATTTAAAGTGCTATACTTGTGCAGTGTGTATATACCCAGAAACTAAGGATGAGTAACATGGTTGAGCTTTTCTCCCCCTCCTCATTACCCTCCATTGTATCTGAATAGTTTTTCCTTGGTCCTGTAATGTTACGCATGTCCTTCACAAACAAAGGAGCTTACATTCAGTTTTGTTTGTTTTACTGACTTGGGCCCAGATTCTCTTTGCTTATTTGCTTCAGCCATCTAAAGCTCTCCAGAAATCTTTGCTGTAGCGCCTTTTGATCATTTCTACTTTTGGTTATTGATATTTGAAGTGAGTTAATATTTAGAGTCAATTTTTAGGGTATGGGGAAATCTACTTTGGAGTAAAACTGGTAAAACAAAAGAAAAAAATCATCAACTTTCAGGCCAGTGTTCTTTCACTACTTCTCAGAAAGGAAGGGCTATCTCTAGAGGATGCCAGATGATATGTTTTAATGGTTTATGAATGGTCAAATATGGGATTTTTTCAAAATGCAAGACACAGTATTACCGATATACTTATGGGATGGAATGCATTGATTTGCAAGTTTCTAAATATTGTGGCTCATTCATCTCAGGCTGGGAAATGGGTGGGGCTCGGGGAATGGGATGATGCCAGGAGAACTCACTGAGACCTCTTTAAAAAATGTCAGGGAGCAAAACCCTGTGCTGCACAGCACCACTACCCCTCAGATGGGTTCCCTGGAAATTTCAATATACAGTCGTCCCTTCATTTTCATGAGGGTTACAGGTGGAAGACCCCTGCGAAAATGAAAAACAAAAACAAAACGCAAATACTCACCCCATCACCGCCACCATGGCACTCAGGCCACGAGCGGCTTGGATGGGGAGGTGGCGACTCACCTCCTCCCCAGTCAAGCTGCTCAGAAAGCCTGCTGGCTTGGCCCGCAAGCGTCTTGGCTGGGGAGTTGGCAAGGAAATGGAACAGAAAACAGAGAAAACTGACCTACTATGCCCAGTGAGGTTTGAGAGGGGAGATCTAATAGGTTTAGGAAGGTGATATTCTCTTCATTAGTCCATACCATGCTACATTTGCAAAGGTTATTCATCACACAAGGAAACAATCAGAAGTATAATAATGTTGAATCATAAGTGAAATGGCACACTCTGCTTGGACCCTTCCTATGAAGTCTCTCTTCTTCCTTATGATTCCTCTTATGGCTGATTTACAGTTCTAAACTTCTCCATGGAAAATATGTGAAAATATCATAGTACCCACTAGCATGTGCTACCAGGAAACCAAAGACCTTTCGGGTAGAGTCTTTAAAACAAAGCAAAACTTCTTTGAACTGACTGGGACTATATACAAATAGATATTACTGACTGGAATTAAGGACATCATTTTCTATCTGATTGTTCTTGCTCTCTTGTATTTCAACATATTGTCTGAGTATATTGAGTTAGAGTAGTTATCCAGTTGCTAATCTAGAGCACATTATCCCTGGTTAATCTTTTCTAATATCAACTTCCATGGAAAAAGGCCTCACAGTGACACAGAATGATGTATGACAGATACAGACACTCACACACTTTCTATTCTAAAAGAATAAAAGAAACTATTTTATATAAAAGCAAACAGTAGCTGGAAATTGCTTTTAGGCACTAAACACAGAAGCAGCACAGCACAAACTGGTACTTAATAATGGTTGTTGTTGTCGTCGTCGTGTGCCTTCAAGTAATTTCTGAGTTATGACAACCCTAAGACAAGCCTATCATGGGGTTTTCTGGGCAAGGTTTGTTCAGAGGGAGTTTGCCTTTGCCTTCCTCTGAGGCTGAGAAAGTGTGACTTGTCCAAGGTCACCAAGTAGGTTTCCATGGCCAAGCAGGGATTTGAACCCTGGCCTCCAGAATCATAGTTCAACACTCACACCACAACACCACTGCTACAAAGCATTAAAACACTCTTCTAGTCTTACTGTTATGTTTTGCAACACATTTTTCAATACATGTTACGTTAGCAAAAGAATAGCACACAAGTTACATTAGCAAAAGGATAGCCCAGGAATAATGTCAATGATAAACTTAACCATCCCTATTTCTTGTGATAGAGGAATCACATTTCACTGAAACAAAACATTATAATCACATAGACAGATCAAGCTAAATATTGCTTAACCTGAAAAGTCAGTGTAATGGTATTTTACATTTGATTGTCTTGGCAGGCATCACTGTATAATATAATTTTAGGATTTTTTTTAAAAATCGGTATTTTGGAGTTTAATGTTGGGCTAGTAGAATACAATAGTCCTTCCTGAATCTTCGTTTGCGAAGAAAAGCCAGAGAGAATACAATAGAAAAATCTTATCCAATTATCCAAATGAGATTAAATCAGTTAAGTCACATTTGTTAATGACTAAAACAACAGTCTTGACTCTTGAGGAATAAAGCGTACTTTCCAGTTTTGAGATAGTTTACTTATAAACCATTCCAGATATCATCATAGGAGAGATATTGACTCTCTGAGATGGTGCCTTCCACCTGAAGTTTCTAATGTTAAAAATAATCACAGATTTGTTTCCAAACATATATATGTACTGGGAATTGTCCTGTACTGGGAGCTGAAGTCCAAAACATCTGGATGATCAATGTTGGGAAGCTAATTACTGTAAATTATTAAAGTGCAGGTGGAGAATAGCTTTCTAGATATTTTGGCCTACAACTTTATGAGCCCATTAGAGCCCTAAGACCATCTGAAGAGGCCCCTTTCCCTGTCCCACAACTTTCTAAGGCTTGTTTGGTGGGAACAAGGGAGAGGGCCTTCTTGGTGTCTGCTCCAGACTTTGGAACTCCTTCACTAGAGAGGCCAGGATGGCTCCATCCTTGCTTTCCTTCTGTCGACAGGTCAAAACATTTTTATGCCATTGGGCTTTTACAAACTGACTAGGCTTGGGCTTTTAATGCTGTGCAGTGCTGTTTTTGCAGTTTGTATATAGTATTTTAATTAATTTTAATATTGTTAATGTTTAAACTTTATAAATTGTTTTTTGAATCTTATATTTATTAACGATTTTTAATTTTTTTTATTTGTATTGTTTTAAATATGTTGTTATTCACCTTGAGTTCCATTATTGGGAGAAAGTGGAATATAAATGAATTAAATAATTAAATAATAAACTCCCATCAACCTTATTCCTTCCCAGAAGGAAGAAATTGTGAAAGCTGTAGTCCAAAGCATCTGGACTACCAGTGGTTCTCCACCTTTGTTTAAAATTTGCAGTCCCAGTTTAAAGAATAATAAATTCATGTTATTTTACCTAACACTTTTTCAGACAGGGAAAAAAAACCCCAAGGTGGTCAGGAGACGAACGGGGCCCCCATTTCAGACAGCCCCGTTCTCCTCCTGACCTCCTCCTGACCTACCCCTGTGCTGCTGGCATTGCTTTTTATTGACCGAGAACCTCCGGAGATTATCAGACAGACCCCTAGGGTCCGTTTCTGTTCCGCTACCCCCCCCCCTCTCCCATTCCTGCCGTGGAATAAAGAAAAAAGTTTCACACACTTACCTTTATTTCATGACAGGAACAGGCTCCCCCTCCCTTCCCTGCCAAGTCATAAATGCAGCCATTGCAAGGCTGCTTTTATGACTGGAAACTCAAATCCCAGCCATTCTCACGAGCGAACGACCGGGAGGAAAATTTTAAAAGATCTCCCCCAGCTGTCAAAAACAAAAGCAAGCACTAAAACACATTTAAAAAAGAAAAAGCTACCTGAGGAGGGTTTTTTTTTTAAACTTACCTTTCTGTCCTGATAACACCTGGAAATGTCTGGCAGGGACCTCCTGGGGACATCACATCCAGTTGTCATCCTGGGAGCACAACGGGGCTCCTGTTCACTTGCCCGTCTTTCCGTTATAATAACGGAACGGGCCTCGTATTCACGGATTTTTCTGTGAATAAGAGGAAATAGGGGAGGAACAGGAGCAGAACGGAATCAGCCCAGGACAGGGACGATGTCATCTAAAAGGTAAGCCTTTTAGCGATCTCCTGTTGTCCCTGTCCTAGGATATTTTACATGTCTGATAACCTCCTCCATCAATTAAAAGTGGCGTGAGCAGCCTGGGGGAAGGTCAGGAGGAGGTTGGGAAGAGGACAGAGGAGGAGGAGGCTGCCTGAAAAGGGGCTCTGTAAGCCAAACAGCCCTGTTCTTCTCCCAATCATCTTGGTTCCCCCCCCCATCTGAAAAAGTCTGCAGTGTGGATGTAGCAGAGAGAGTTGCCCTGTAGATGGCAGCAATAATGAATGTCAGTATCATTACTTGAAGTTAAGAGAGTTCATGGATTCTGTTAAGATTTAGGACAATTATTAACTATTCCTTTCAATATGGTTAAGTTGCTTTTTTGGCATATTTCATTTGAAAAGCATCTTTCTCTGCATCTTTTTAAATACTGGCAAATTTGGCCCAGGCAAATCAATCTGATTTCATCATTTATTTTCAGTACTGACAAGATCCAAAGAACTACACAACTAGTTTCATGTGCCTTTGGCAGCATTCGTTGAATATGTTCCCCCATCTCACTTGACAAGCTGTTCTAAAATGCAGGGAGGCTTAAAAGACAGTATATGATATGTTGCAGGAAGGAAGGAAAGAAATAAAACCTTCAAAACACCGCTAGGTACACATAAGCCCTTGAGCATGAATAATGTAGCTCTTTGGATCTCAGTGACTGTCTACTGTAAAAATATCAACGTCTGCAAACCAAACTAGAGGGCTTAATTACGTGCTGTACCTAACGTACAGTAAGAAACCTGACCACGTTACAACGTATATCGAGATGGGGAAATGACCATGGTGTACTACAATACTACATCTCAAGCTATCTGATATGGGGGAACTGGCAATTTCCCCCAACCCCTGATGTGTCAGGTATTGGCATCATATTTGTGTCCATTGGCTTACAACTGTTTCTTGCTCTTCTGGAAGCTCATCAGAGACTGGCAGCCAGTGGCTCAGAAATTAGCAACAGTCCACAGACCACCACTTTGAGTAGCACTGCTTTTGTGGATCCAGGGTTTTTGTTTAGTTGGCAGAGATGTTGACATCATCTGCTACCCCCTCCACCCCTACGTTTTTGTGTTTCCTCTAAATTCTGCTACTATTCCTATGGCCCTTTGGACAGTGGAAGGGTTGTAGTCCTTCTTAGCAATAACATATTGTTGTGAGCTACCACTACAGTTATGTAAAGATTTGGGGAGTTGTAATTGATTGGGTAATTAAGACCCTTTAGCTTTACAAAAGACCTGCTCATCCTGGAGATGAAAACTGCCAGAACTGGTTTGTTGATATGCATCAGCACAATTCCCTGCATTTAAGAAAAAAAAAATCTTCTTGAGGATGTGGCTGTCATTATGAGTGCCTGCACTTCAAGACATACCCCTACGTGCCTGAGAACTAGATAACATTAACCTGAAATGCACTAGTTACTTAATATGTAAAGGAGCAATACTGTAGGTAAGGTAAGGATAAATGGAGTACCATAGGATAATCAGTTTCTGTTAAGGTTTCTTAAAAGTGAGTGTTTATTTTCAAACAGAAGTAAAGTTTTTATAGAAATCCCCTTAATAAGTCGTTAACTGCCATCAAGTAGACTTTGACATGGCAACCCTATGAATGAGTGACCTCCAAGTCACCCTGTCATCAACAGCCCTGCTCAGGTCTTGCAGACTCAGGACTGTGGCTTCCTTAGTTGAGTCTATCCATCTGGAATACAGTCTTCCTCTTTTCCTATTGCCTTCTACCTTGCCAAGCATTTTTGACTTTTCTAGTGAGTCATGTCTTCTCATGATATGTCCAAAGTATGTCAGTCTCAGCTTAATCATCTTGGCTTCTTGAGTGAGTTCAGGCTTGATTTGTTCTAGGACCTATTTATCTGTCTTTTTGGCAGTCCGTGGTATCCGCAGAAGCACCACATTTCAAATGAGATGGTTCTCTTTTTAGCTTCCACAACCATAAATAGAAATTGGAAATAGGATGGCATGGACAATCCTGACTTTGATATTCAATTATATATCTTTAGGATTTTGTGTAGTTCCTTCATAGCTGCCCTTCCAAGTCCTTGTCATCTTCTGATTTCTTGACTGCAGTCTCCATTTTGATAAATGACTGAGCCAAGGTATAGGAAATCATGACAATGTCTTTAGTGTCTAATTTAAAATTATATAAACCATCTGTCACCATTATTTTTGTTTTTTTTTAAGTTCAACTGTAAACCTGGCTTTGCACTTTCTTCCTTGACTTTCTTCAATAGTCATTCCAAGTCTTTGCTATTTTCTTCTAGTAGTATAGTGTCATCTGCATATCTTAAGCTGTTAATGTTCCTTCCTCCACTTTTCATGCCTCTTTCCTCAGAGTCTAATCCTGCTTTACATATGATATGTTCAGCATACAAGTTAAATAGGGTGATAAAATGCAGCCTTGCCTGACACCATTGCCAATTGGAAACCATTCAATTTCTCCTTACCCTGTCTTGACAGTAGCCTCTTGTCTTCAGTGCAGGTTGTACATTAGGATAATCAAATCTTGCAGTACATTGATTTCTTTAACAGTGATCCATAGTTTTTCATGATCTATACAATCAAGACTTTGCTATAATCTATAAAGCACAGACTGATTTTCTTCTGGAATTCTTTAGTGCATTCCAGTATCCAATATATGTTTGCAATGTGGTCCCTAATGTCTCCTTTTTGTAGAATTTTGAGCATCACTTTGCTTGCATGGGAGATTAATGCAATGGTCCAGTGGTCTCTTAACAATGCACTGTTACAAATAAGACCAGCTGGCATTATAAGAGAAGTGATGCTTAACTGGTAGATTAAAGTGGCAGTCATAAGCACAGTTGGAAGTAAGCTTCAGTGTACACAATGGAATTTACTTCTGAGTAAACATGCAGAAAACTATACTGAGGGTGGGCAATTTCAGCTGGTCTTGGGACCAATTTTCTGCCTCTGGGAATTCAGAAGGCCTTATGAACCAAAATATGGAGTGGGGGAAATGAAACCAGTACTCAGAATTCCATTCCCAGTTCTGGGGGAAAAAAACAATCTTGTGTATGTGTGTGTTAAATGGTGAAGGAAGGCCCCACAACCTATTAAAAATTAATGCTCAATCCTAGAAGCTTCCAGGTGTGGCAGTTCACTTTTTTTTTTGGCTGTTCATTTTTCTTTGATGCAAGGGGAGGGGGGTCTCCGAAGTTTAAGGTTCACAAAAAGTGCCTTGCTGGAGGAAGAAAAAGACACCTGGGGAGCAGAGGGGCCTAGGAAGGGAATTCCAAAGCCTAGGAATGAACAGGAATATAAGTTGATCAAATTGTTAAGGGCATTCTCACTGGTGCCACACCACTTAAAAGGCTCTCCCCTGTGTCACACTGCCAAACATGCCAGTGAAGGTGGTGGGACTCTCTCAAGGCTTGGGCAGGCTTATGGGAAACTGGTATGTATACTACAGCCAAGGCAGTCAAAAACTTGCCAGTCACTCTAGAACAGGGATGAGTAACACAAGGCCCACAGACTGGAGACATACACCCCTCTAGTTGTTTCTGCCATCCTCACCACCTACATTGACTGCTGTTGCAATCAGCAGTGCTGCTACCAGCACTGAAAAAATGCACCACCAAAATTTGGTGCTACTACCACACCCACCCACATATCTTTCCAGTCTTTTCTTCCTTCCAGAAGGGAAGGAGATGCACTTCCCTGTTCTGATACTTTCATGCACTATAGAATGCTTCTCTAGTTGCTGAATTTTAGCAGCAATTACAGAAGCAGGAAAAATCTTGGCAGTCAACAAATTTCAGCGGTAGCAGTGAAGCCCCCAGTGGGTTGGGGTGGAGGTGATTCTTGCTCTAGGATGAAGGGTGCCTTTATGTCCCTTTCTTGTGTAGGGCTCCCACATCACATAGCCCCATTGTGCCTGTAGTTTCAGTTTCTAATGATTCTTTCTATTTGACATTAGTGCCTCCTTTTTTTCAATGCAGCTGGTTACATAAATCACCATCTGCACCCCATTCCATCATATACTATAACCGCTGTCCAGCAAAATAAAAGCTACAGTATTTCTATTCTGCATCCATTCTAGTACCTATTGCATATTTGTCAAGTATTAGCAAGTTTTAGCAAAAAGATCCTAATCTGGGCAAAATGTGATCAGCACTCAGAAGATTCTGTCCTAAGAAATGACATACTTTGGTCATTGGTTTCCTCTTGTCAGCAAAATAATATAGTGAGATCTGTAAAGCAATTCACTGAATTCAGCATATGTTCCACTACTGTATTTTGCTCATATCACACAGATGTACCTGAAATGATACCTTGCGCAACGTGTTTTGAAATCAAGCTGGATTATAAAGTACCAAGAGAAGGCACTGGAAACTACATTTCCTAGCAATCTACACAGTCTGTTTAACCAGACTTGTTTATCTCGGATTGGCCTTTTTAGTCATCAGCGCACTTGCAGAAAGCGTGGGATGAGTCCTTCCTGAATCTTCGTTTGCGAAGAAAAGCCAAAGAGAGAGAGAGAGACAGTCTGTGTATGACTTTGAGGGTCACTGAAAACCTACATGTAAGGAGAGGAACCAGAAGGAAAGTTCACCTGGCTTGACATGGTGCCAGGGATATTTTTATTAAACATAATACATTTCTGATGAAACACTGCACAAAATTTTGTTGTTTGTTGTTGTGTACCTTCAAGTTGTTTCTGACTTATGGCAACTTTAAAGCGACCCTATCACAGGGTTTTCTGATGCTGAGAGTGTATGACTTGCCCAAGGACATCCAGTGGATTTTCATGGCAGAACGGGGATTCAAACATCTTCCTGCTCTGATTCAGCAGATCCTGGCATGTCCACTGCTTTAGTATCTGAGTCAGAGACCACTTCCAAGTCCTGGAAGCAGGGCATGACAGCATTATTTTTAAAAAGTTCAGGAAAAGCCACAAAGGCTTTTTCTGCATAGTTTTTGGTGTTTTTGTCTCCCCTCCTTCCGAATATAGCAAATCACTGCAGGATCTCATTGGGACAAAAGGTATTCCCTGTGAATTATATGAGTAGTATTTTCACCATCTAGACAACACCTAAGTTCCCAAGGGAATGTGATCACAACAAATACAAGATTTCTAGGTGTGAATGATTTTCAGTTCCTCACTCTCCACAGTACTAGAAATTTGGGGACTGAAGGAAAATTTTGCAGGGGGGAAGTATTGTCATTTGGAGCAGCAGTGCCCTCATCTGGGCCCCCCTATTGCTACACCCATGTTGAAGAAGATAATCAAAGATCATTGGTTCTGATGCATCATATCCACCATATATCAGTGTGGGAGGCTCACACTTTGTATAAGGCCTAATTGTTTTGCTCAATTTTGGTCTTTCTTTTCAGTGCTCAAAATCTGTTCTGAAAGACTTCACAGATACTCTACACCTGGCACTATTCTAGCCTCTGCTCCAAATAAATAACAAATTAATTTAAAAATACTCAACTTTCCCAGGAAGTTATGATGTTACACTAGTCATAGTGCAAATATTGACCTTGGCTCTGGAATAATCTCTGGCACTTGGAACTGAAAAAATATGAAAAACAGCCCTGGCAGTTTTAAGAAACACCAGCTATGTGGCAAGACCCATGTTGTAGAGGAATCCAGACCCTCCTTTCAACAAGTTATCTAAATTCTGACATTTCTAAAATCACATTATCTGACCCATTTGACCATCCCTGCCAGTACACCACCTCTGGTGCTGGTTTCTAATCTCTGGCTCATGCTCAAGTTAGCAGAGAACAAATGGTACCTCAGAACACTAAGCCAAGAGAATTTTACACAATAATCCAGCTGCAAGAAATGGAACACAGTTACATAATTGCTAACTCTACGAACTCTGCTAGTAATCATAATAGTGGCTGAGATCCAAAGACGTACAAAAGGGCCAGTAGGGTTCTTTAAACATTCTCCATCAAACAGCAGATCCCATATGACATCAGTAACTGCTTTTGAATGTTCCCTGTATTTGAAAAGAGGCTTGCCATGTGGCACAAAAGGGTTATAAAAGAGAAATACAAGCCCACCCACCCCATTGGCAGATAGAACTAAGGGGTCGGTTACACTACCATTTTTAATGTGGAAAATGCCGGTGTATCTCCCTTTTGAACCAGTGCCGAGCAGTTACATGATTTTGTCCGAAAGTCATTTTTCCGATAAAATCCAAAAAATTAGTGATTTTGCAGTTCACATGGTAAGGGCGTGGCCTCTGTGACTGACAGTCATGGAAGCCTATCTTTCATACGGGGCAGAAAGGGCGGCAGCAGCGGAGAGGTCTGGTGCCCCCTTCAGCCGGTGAACAGGGAAGGGAAGGTGTATGGAGAAAGAGGCTTCAGCGGTGGACAGACAGGCCTACAGGACTGACAAGCAGCATCTGTGCGCCGCTGCTGCCTATTCCGCCTTACGCCCCCCAACTGCTGGGGGGTGAGTGGGGAAGGGGGGTGCAAGGAGGAAGAGGCTACAGCGGCGGACAGATGGGCCTCACTGCTGAAACCTCTTCCTAAGCCCCCCTTCTCTGTTCACCCCAGCAGTTGGCGAACAGGGGAGGGGGTGCGCAGGGAGGAACAGACAGCAGTGGCAGACAGACAGGCCTACCAGACTGTCAGTCCCATAGACACATCTATCTGCTCCCACAGCCGGCGAACAGGGAAGGGGAAAGCGCTGGGGTTGCCCAGTCTATCCTTTAAAAAATGGCAGATCCAGTATTGCAAGGCATCCCTTGCAAGCCCGCCCCCTCTAAGCTCCGACCAATGGCATCTTGGCTCTGCTTTGAGCCCGTGCTTCACAATTGTTGCTGGTAATTCACACTGCCAATAGTGTGCAACTTTACAGAACTTTTTTAAAAAGTCAGAAAAAATAGCGAAACCTTCTATTGCTCATCTAGTGGGTATTTTGGGCCCCCTCCTTCCAAATACGGTGACTTTGACCCAAAATTAGTGTGAAACAGGAGCACCAATTAGGGTTTACAGATCTCAGGCCTGGTCCCTCTTCTCCAGTCCTCAGGGCAAAGGAGAGGAATCTCAGGTAAGAGCACTGCCTTTAAATGTGTACATTCACACAGTACCATGTTCCCAGACTCAGTGACCAAGAGCTTCAGAGTGCAAAACAGAAAACTTTATTGGCATAGTAATCAAGAAATCGAACTCTACAGGGTTGTTGCTCAGAATGAAACTTAACTGACAAACAGTACATTAAAAGCATATTCTAATCTGCCCAATCTGGTAGGCTATACAACCATTTGGTCACCCATCATCTCCCTTCTCTCTTCTCACAGTTCCAGCATTCAGCCCCTTTTCCCCAGAGCTGAGACCCAGCTGCAGTGCTTATTAAATCCTTCCTGACATCAACCATATATTCCCTTTAATGGTTAGCCTACACACCCATTAAGGAGTACAGAGAAATGCAAGTACCATTACCTACAAGGTTAAACAGCAAAACTGAAGTTGACAGGAAAACCTCTGTGAGTAAAAAATGGTGCGTTTGCAATAGGTTGAACACAGAAGTAACACGGACAATGACGGGAGAGGGACGGTGTCATCCAAAACTGACCCCCTGCCGTGCGAAAGCTGCGTACCTCTCCCACCCTCACCTGATGGGTTTTAGGGCATCTGAAAAAGTCCAGTGTTTCTTATTTGAGTGGCCTGCTCTATGTGACTCTGGCTGATGTATAATGCAACATACTTAATTACATCAACAGGGGCTGGCTCCTGTGACATTACAAGGGTCTTCCCGAGGTCTCAGGTTCTGACCTGGCAACTCTAGCAGCAATTCTTCATTTAAAAAGGTAGTGGGGCCCTCCTGCGCTACTCAACATTAAAAAAAAAATACTGTTTCTCAAAACCAGAAATTGACTTCTGGCTACTTCCATTTTTTCTTTTTGTTCTGTTTTCTTATATTTGGCAGTCCATACAGCCTCCAAAGGGTCCTGGGGCAGCAATTTGCCCCCAGACCTGCTGTAGTTGCCAGTTCCTGAACAAGTGTATACCTTTTTTTAAAAAATGTCACCAACATGCTTGCTTTTTAGAACCTTGGCCCGTCACCCACCCACCCCCAGTTACAGACAACAGACTGACCTCTGTCAGTGCTGTAAGTATTAAGGGATGTTCAGTTTAGGATGAACAAAAATTACAAGTAAATTTACAACCTCTAGAAATTCATACCAGCTATAAGCACATATGGGAGAGTAATGAGTATCAATGTACAATCTATTGTTTCTTAACAGAATGTTTTAAGAATGCACAGCTCCTATTTGAACAGAAAGGTCAGATGAGCAAAAGGGCTTAGCATGCAGCCGCTCTTTCATGCCAGTTATGCAGCCGCATGCTGCCTGTACAGGGCCCTTCTCCCCTCTGCTGCCTCATATTCTCAGGCACCTAAGTGCTGCATTTAATGCCTTCAAGCCAACAGGCATCTCCACAACATGCCACCTCCCATCTTGCCCCCAGTCTTAATTCTTGCCTTTCTAGATCTGCAGCTTGCCTTTTGCCAGCCTGCTTACGTGCTCTAACACCCTGCCAATCCATTCACCTTTTTCCCACTTGATATTTCTCCATCTCTTTTTGGCATTTGCTTGTGCATGTGTATCATCACCTCACAGTGAGACAACAGCTCAGTACTGGAGCACATGCTTTACTCACATAAGGTACCAGATTTAATCCACAATGTTTCCCAAATTTCAGGTTCAGTACTTGGTGGACAGGGCATTCCCAGGGAGTTGCGGGACTGCTTCTGAAGAGACCCTCCATGGACTCAAATTATTTGGCCAGTCACTAAACTCCCTTAGATGTTTAAGTGTGTGGCAGCCCCCATGGCTTTAGGTATTCTTGAATGCAGAGCCAGTCCCACCATTAGGCAGAGTGATAGAGTAGGTTTGCCATATCCAACCCCCCTAAATTCAATCAGCCTAATGTTGCATATTATGTACATTACCTCATCCCACTAATTTCCTACTCAAAATCATTTTTCAGAGTTGCTTTATAGACAGGAAACAGAAGATGGGTTTTCCTATATATTTTGCATGTACATAATGCAGAGGTGCAACCTGTGACCCATGGTTCACATTCCTACATAAGTGTTTTGTTCCCTTCCCCCACAGTTTTCTTTACTACCTTTGTCTTCACAGGGTTCTTATGTCTTTAGCTGCAGCAGATGCAGATACTCAGCAGGTATAGCTTTCTCAGAAATAAGACTCTACTAATAGAATACTAATTGGGCCAACAGGTGTCCACTCAGTATAGGCCCACAGCCTGGGGATGAACTAACCCAGGAGTAGCCAAAACAGCAGAATTGCACAGCAGAAAGTGTACAAAAACAAAGGCTTTAGCTAGTAGCTCTGACCCACTTTCACACACAAACAGACTTACAGGCAGCAAGATTCATCCAAAGATATCTGGAGGCCTTTATCTTTAATTTCATTATAAACAAACATAGTATATACACAGCAAACCTTGTTAACAAACTCAACAGTAATATCTCCAATATCCCTCTGTCTCCACAACACCAACCCACACACAATGCATCTTGTGGTTTGACTATATAGGAATGTTTGATTGTCAGCCTTCTACCTAGCCACCGCTGCAATCAAACCCACTTCAGCTGTGCTAGTCAGTGGTCTGTTGCTCCAAAATTTTTCTTTTTACACTTAAAGCAATATTACCATGACATCAGGATCATAATTTGTTAAATTGCCAGTGAGAAACAAACAAAAAAGAATTTCAAACATATATTTCAGAGAAGGGACAGTTGTTAGGTCCCAAACACATACAGAGTGCGTCCCAAGAGCAAGTGAATTTAGGAAAGAGTTGCAAGCATTCATTTCAGAACTAGCAAAGATCTGCAGACCTGGAGGAATCCTTCACTATTAAGTGGGGAAAAGAATCTTGCCGTCTACTTCTCTTGTATTTTTTCTCCTTGAGTCTCAAAGGTGCTACAGGGTTCCTTTATATCTCTTTATGTTGCAACAAACCAACACGGCTATTTTGGAAGTATGTAATATGCCCAAGGCAAACACAAACCATTCAAGCACAACAACAACAACCTTTGCAAACATCTATTTTAGTGCTGGGAAAGTTTTCAGACACAGAGAACTGTAGCATGCCCATGGCACAAACAATATATAGAAGGTGGTCAAAACAAGAATGAGTTGCAAAAAACATTTTTGAGTGAAGAAACAGAAGCAACTATACAATTCTCCAGTCTGCAGCTCTTATCAGATGCAGCAAATATGGCATCATAACAATGCCCAATGAATGTGAAAGGGCGCACACACCAGACGACGTTATGCTTTCATGATCATATAATGTAAATGAGCCATTCTGTTTTATTGATGGGCCAAGCCATCAATAGATCTCCCATGGTGCTTTGTTGCCAGCGTTTGAACCCTCATGCCATTGTGCTCACCACATGAATACACCATCAATGACAGAACACTTCCAGGTGAGATCACGACAGCCAGGTAAGGGATGTTGTTTGTATGACAGCACCCCCCCTCCAGTTCACTTATAAGTTGTAAAGTGTGTTTCTGTGTGAAGTTGAAAGCTTTCATGGCCAGCATCCATAGATTTTCCTTGGTTTTTTTCCGAGATGTGAGGCCATGTTCTGGAATAGTTTCTTTCTGACATTGTGCCTGCTTCTGTGGCTGCCATCTTCCGAGAATGGTTGGGTAGGAGTGTATGTGGAGTTTATATGCTGAGAACCTCTGTTGGGGAGTATATGTAAATTTGTGTAATTGAAGAGTTAGTTTCTGTGTATAGAAATGCAAGGCTTGTTAGTGTCTGTTTGGCTAATGCCTAAGTGGTGCAATCTCTCATTGACAACTTCCCAAGCAGTAGATTATCTTTGTCTTTGGGGATTCATTTTATATACATCCTCTTATATTTCCTGTATCATGGTTATGTTCAGATATTCTGCTCCCTATTCCATATCTAGTACAGTATATCTATCTCCTTCATTGGGCATACATGTAACTTTCAATACCACCCCCACTTGAACTGCAACAACCACAAAAGAAGTGAGGCCTGTCTTGTGCTCAGTCTAATGGTAGTGTCAAGTTCCAAATCCTGAATTACTGTACTATTTTTTTTTATTGAGGAAAGTGTTCGTCTTAGACTATTCCTTAGCAGATCTGCTTTCATATCATTGAGAGACCAGCTGAGTCTCTTACTCAAATATAGGTGGTGATGCTTCCTTTCTCACTAATGTTGTGAGTAAACTTCATACATTAAAATGAAAACAAATGTGAATTCAACTGGTTTTGTCTAACACTTGCCCCTTTTGAAACATTAACAATGTTTTAGTATGAAGTTGAAGGCCTTTACAGCTGGCATCCATAGATTTTTCGTGGGGTTTTTTTCTGGGCTGTGAGGCTGTGTTCTGGAAGAGTTTATTCCTGATGTTTCGCCTGCATCTGTGGCTGGCATCTTCAGAGAATGGTGGGGTAGGGGTGTGGGGGGTTTATATACTGTGAGTCCCTGTTGGAAGAGGATATGTCAATTTGTGTATTTGAATGGCTAGTTCCTAGGGTGAGAGGATATTCAAGGAGGATTAGTGTCTGTTTGGCTAATGGTCCATTGTCTGCTAGAAATCCCCCTGTCCCTGGGTGAAGTTCATTTGGCTACCTACCAGTCTTGAAAAAACACCAAAATCAAAACTCAACACATGAAAATGAACTTTATCCAGGGACATGGGGATTTCCAGCAGACAATGGACCATTAGCCAGACACTAATCCGCCTTGCTTATCCTCCCACCCTAGGAACTAGCCATTCAAATACACAAATTGACATATCCTCCCCAACAGGGATTCAGAGCATATAAACTCCACATATACTCCTACCCAACCATCCTCTGAAGATGCCAGCCACAGATGCAGGTTAAACATCAGAAAGAAACTATTCCAGAACATGGCCCAGGAAAAAAACAAACAAACAAGGAAAATCTATGTTTCTGTGCTTGTGTGTACTTTTTGTGTGTTTTTTAAATTTACTGTGCCCGTGTCTTCTTGCGAGAATCTTTGAGATCTCAGATCTGGAAGTGAACGGCGCTCCATTCACTTTCCATCAATGCTGGGGCTGCCTATTCACAGAGTAAAAAGGTAGGTCTGACAGAAGGGGTTCTTTTGCTGGCATAAAAATGGTACAAAATATGCCGGCAAAAGAATGATTGTAGAGGCTTGTCTGATAAAGTCTTTAAAGGCAATTTTTTTTTTTAAGGGCAGAATCTAAAAGTACCTAAATATACTTATTCTTAGCCTCATGTCCAAATCATGCCTGCCAAATGAGAATAATCATACCAACCTAACTCAGGGTTAAGGCTGATGTAATCATTATTGAGTTGATGTACTAATTACTGATTTAATGTAAGAAAAATGCTTTGTATGCCAAAAAGTGCAAAGATGTTTGGTAGTGATACTGTATAATAAATATAACACAAATACTCAATGCTATGGAATTATGGGATTTGTAGTTTTGTGAGATATTTAGCTTTCTTTGTCAGAGAGCTCTTGTGCCACAACAAACTGCAGATCCCAGGATTCCATAGCATTGAGCCATGGTAGTTAAAGTGGTTGTCAAACTGGATTATTTCTGCTGTGCAGAAGCATCCTAAGGGGTAGTCTGCACAAGAAGATTAATGGTGATTGCTGTGTATTAAAACAAAAACCCAGCAGTGTTATTTTGTCTCTACAGTCCTTTGGCAAAATTGCTGGTATGTGAAGCTATCAATTTTTGATGTTTACATCAGCCGTTCTACATTGGCATTGGGAGGTCTGCTGAGTACTGGAGGGAAATGAAGCAGACAGAAATAACCATGCAGCAGTTTTGGTCTTGAATAGGCTACTTTATTGAAGACAGCAGATAGACAGGCAATTAGGCATTGTTCTGGTTAACCAATATAGAAAGAAAGACAAAAGCAAGAGAAATGCACCCACCCTTCAGAGCTGCACATGCTGACAGTAGGGGAGGGGCTCTAACCCAAATCCCTTCCTCCCTTATATGGGTTATCTTTTACAAGCAGTATGAGGAGAAACTAAACTCATGAGCAGAGCTTGTTAGCAGAGAAAAATGTTCTCAGGCCAATTAGTTGGAGCCAGGTGCTCTCAGACCCAAACATCCTTATCTTATAGGCCACACTGTCTCTCTCGGTCGCAGGAGAAATCTCTCCTTGACCTTCTCACAGGCAAACAAGGCCTAGTGCATTCTCATGAATCCTGAACCAAACTTTTTGGGGCTAGGCCTGCATCCAGGGCCTAACAGCAGCCATGCCTGCAAATCAACATGGTGGCTGAGCGCGAATTACTTGCATTATTATTCTGAACAAGGAGTTGCCACTGCACAGTAATTTTTTTTAACTGCAAAGCAAAGGTGCACAGGTGTGACCCTCTGCTTTAAAAATCTGTTTGGTCACCTCAATGCAGTGAAAAAGCACACAATCACTAACACAAAACTCCAGAATGGTGCTTCTGACCATTTCATGGCTGGCAAGCCTGCCCCTGCACATGTCCGACCAATCAGATTTCCACTTCCACCCTCACTGAGAATGTGCAGCGATGCAATTCAGTTGTCCAAACAAGCGGGAATGCACATTTTCATCGCATTATTTTAAAAACTTTTGGGAAAGCCGTGAAAGTCCCCCCTGTAGTTTTTTTAGTCCCCCCCCCCTTTCTGAATAAGGCGAATCACCACAGGATCCCATTGGGAGAAAAGGTATTCCCTGCAAATTCTATTAGGATTTTTTTCACCATCTAGACAACCCCTAAGAAAGGAATTGGCTTCTGTTTTAAAAAATGGACTTGAGGACTACTTCTCAATAAACATGTACCTAAGAAGATTTCTACCTTTCACAAAAAGTTACTGTCTTTTCAAAAAGTAAATTAACAGTGCAACAAATACTCTATCATACCTACTTAGAAATAAGTAGTATAATTGGGTTCTGTGGGATTACTCCTAGATAGGTATATGTAAAATGGATTGCAGCCTGAATCTACTGAACACTTGTCAACGTAAGGTGTGATGATTTCCCTCTACAGGCTGGCCTCATAGTTCTAACCCTTGGGCTCCTGTCACTCTCCTTGACCTTTTCCCCTCAAGATCTCTCCCTGGTTTGGGTACTTGGGCCTCAAGGTGATCCCTATGTGGATCAGTGGATGTGTTGTCCTGTGGGTTCTCAGTGGTAAGCATGACCAGACTCTCTATCAAACTAAATAGGAATAGCCAGACACAGTTGTAAAAATAGAATAAACAAGTAGAAGTTTATTAAGACCCATTTACATTAACCCCTGAACTATTTGATCATTCACAGCTCGCCAAAACCCTATTCAGTTCTTCATCATGGCTGGCTGTCCTATCTCCATTGCAGCTTTTTCCTATCTCTAGGGCTGCATCTGCACTATAGAAATAATCCAGTTTGACATTGCTTTAGCTGCCACGACTCTATTCTATGGGATCCTAGGATTTGTAGTTTGTTGTGGCACCAGAGCTCCTTGACCAAGAAGGCTAAATATCTCACAAAACTACAAATCCCAGGATTCCATGGCATTGAGCCATGGCAGTTAAAGTGGTGTCAAACTGGATTATTTCTGCAGTGCAGATGCCACTGAAGTAATCTTTTCCCTATCTCTCTGCAATTCTTTCCCTCTCTCTAGGCCACATTTCTCCTATCTGCCTTCAATCTTATCCTCATCTCTGTACCATCTTTCCCCACCTGTTTTCTGTCTGAGACAAGTCTCAGTTTTGTATCCTTTCTCTCCCGTAGGCCCCCCTTCACAGCATTCCCTGAGCTGTGATTGGTTGGCACCAAGCAGGCTTGCCCAACTCATCCATTCACACGAGGTAAATGAGCAGAAAATCTTTTACAGAGAAAGCACTGGGGCTATGGATATTTGTGTTGCAGAGCTAGATGGGGCACTCTGCAGATATAAATCTATAAAGGTCTGAAAATGTCAAACTGTCAATGGCTGTGACCATTAGCTGAAGGCATTAAAATGTAGTAGCAGACTTGCTTCTAGTAAAACAATTGGACAGATTAGTGATTGCACCACATGAAGGAACACAAGAGCTGCCTCGGTGGCTGCCCATGGTCTCAGAGCTGCATTTTACCCAAGCCTGCACTAAATAATCTAATTTTTATGCGAAATGGACACAAAGCCAACCTCCTTGTCAATCAGATCTTTCAGAAGCACTTTCTGCAGGACTACACAATTTATTGGAAAGCAGTTGAGGCTGGCAAGGCTCAAACAAAGCTCCTTACATGTTCCTGCCTTTTTACCACCAAAACCCCTGGACTTATATTTACTACAAGCACTGAAATCACTGTCACTTTCCTTTGAGAACACTGTAATTTTCCTCCCAGACAGTCCTGTAAAATTTAAGATTGGATATAGTACTATTCTTAACTGCGTTCTCTCCTTCCCCATTGACCCACAGATCTGTATGCCTGACAAATGCCTAGCGCATGGGTTCTGGCATATGTGGCTAGTCCAACATGAAGGCAGCAACATTTTTTCTTACAAAGATAAAAGAAAAAGAGAGTTGTTGGGGACAGAAGGGATGGAGCAAAACGGAAATAGTTGATAAATATATTATCAATTTAGAAACTATGAGAATGGCATTCAATCCACCAGAATTTGTGAAATGGTAAACAGGTTTTTAAAATATAGACTGGAATTCATTATCGCAGTTATGAACATGTAACCTGAGTTATGAGACCCCAATATTGATGCCTGCCTGGGTTGTAAAGCACTTAGCCTCTGTTCAGCTCTCAGCTCAGTCATAGACATGTTATGTGGTCCCAGAAAAGCCAGTAGCTTCCAGCTTTGCACCTTATCATGGGATGTATGCACTGCTCTGCCTTTCAGGTTTGTGGTGGCAATTGTTACAACAACCCTGAAAGGTAGAGCTAACTGTATAGGATGTGTGATCATTTAGGAATAATGCTTCATATTTGCAAAGTGATATTGTCAGAAGGATCAATTGTCTAATTTAATTTTAAACAGCTTCTTCTATCAGAGTAGAATCATACAATCCTAGAGCTGGAAGGGACCACAAGGGCTATACAGTCCAACCCCCTGCCATACAGGAATACAGAATCAAAGTACTCCTGACAGATGACCATCTAGCCTTTGCTTACAGCCTCTGTAGTTTCTTACTAAAACTACCAGGAAACCTTCTTCTATTGTTACCTCAATAGCTGGGACAACATTCTTGTTCCCTTGCCATTGCTTCTAGCCATTTGGTAAGTGGCCCTACTGAACACAAAAGCCAAGTGCACCACCCAATCACCCATTAACCATTATAACAAAATCCACATGGCATCTGCAAAAGATCCAGTGGTAATTCCTGGCCTGCTTTATTCTGCCCACCTATGTCATGTGTGCTGACTCTCTACATATCATCTTTACTGAATGAGTTCCAAATTGTAGTATGTGGGGAAATAATCATTGTAATGTAAAAGCAATCTTGTGTACCTCATTCACAATCTTAGATAAGTCTAGGGTTTTTCCCTGCATGCATTTGTTTTCCCAAAATTCCCTTTCTCTTCCAGCACTCCCTGGAAGTGCTGGGTCATTCGACACATGACCTAATTTGAACTTTATTGCTTTTGTGTAAGTTCTCTTCTGAATCTGACTCCCCATGAGGATGGATGTATCTTAGGACTTTTTCGGACAATGTAAAAATAACGCTAGCAGCGTCACCAGGTTGCAACGCTGCAGCGCAAGAGGGCGTCAGTTTCGTACGATGCTCCTTCCCAGCAGTACTGTTGCAGTACTGCTGGGACATTTGACCGTGATATTTTTGCTTTCTACCGTCATATTTTACTCGCGATCAATGATCGTGAGTAAAATATGACTGTAAATGCAAAAATATCACGGTCAAATGTCCCAGCGGTACTGCAACAGTACTGCTGGGAAGGAGCATCGTACGAAACTGACGGCCTCTTGCGCTGCAGCGTCGCAACCTGGTGACGCTGCTAGCGTTATTTTTACATTGTCTGAAAAAGTCCTTAGCCATCTTAAGCTTTCCTGTAACCATGCTATGATGATCAGAACGCAGCCCACCACTGTAGGCTGAGTGAGTTTTATTACCTAAATACCTTTAGTTAGGGACCTTTTTTTAAAGTTTGTTTTAGTATGTAGATTGAGATTGATATACCTTCAGTAAACTTTGATTTGCATTTTAAACTGACTCCTTTGTTTTGTAATGAGTCTAATTTAACTGGGAGGATCCCAGATCTCTTGAATACACTTTTAAATGATAATTGAGCTTACAAGTCTGCATCTTAAGCACACTCTGCATGAAGCATGAAGTCAAAGGTGACTGAATGATTTTAATTCTTTTTAAAGAAATAATTCTTTTTGTTTTTTAAAAGGACTAGATCCTGGAATTTTTAAATACAATTTTATTTTTAGACTCATTACCTTCCAACAAAAAGGGTTAATGGTTTCCAGATTTAAAGACTTAAAAGCTCAATTTAATTTTTGTTTTTTGCAAAAGTTTTGTTTTCCTTTTTATCTGATCACCTCAGAGTTGCTGTTTTTGGTCTCCCTCTTGGCTTGAAGACAAAGGCAGTAAAGCAATAAAGCTATAAACCAATTATGGCGGAGTCAAATCCTCCTGGCCTGCCTGCCTTTTTAGCCATGGAAAAGCTATGTGGGCCAAATTATAGACAATGGTCATTTTCTTTTGAAACATACATGAAGGCAATGGGACTTATTGATGTTTTACATAAACAGAGACCAAATCAGGGAAGAGAAAGAGATGATTTTGATAGGATTGATCAAAAAGTAATAGCATTCATAATTTTAACAACAGATCAAGCATTAATTCCTGAAATCAAAGATAAGAGAACAGCAAAAGATGCTTGGAACACTTTGAAAGATTTATGTGATGTCCCATCCATGGGAAATAAGATTGCATTGATGATTAAACTTGTGAACATGAGATTATCTAATCCAAGATATCTAGATGAACATATCAATGATTTTAGAGCTACATTAGCAGAATTGCAATCTCCTGGAGAAGAGATTCCAAAGGCCATGCAAGTTGGGATTTTCTTAGCAAGCTTACCAAAGTTTTACAATCCCATCATAAATACTTTGCAATTGAAAAATGATTTGACCCTACCAGAAGTCTATATTCAAATAAGAGAATTTCAACATAGGCAAAATTTGATGCAGAATGAGAAAGTTGAATCCAGGAATTCTAACTTTAACCAGCAAGTAAATTTGGCTGGAAAAGAAAATAAACATTTTAAAGGGAATGCTACCCACTCTAAGCCCCCCTCCTCTTCTGAGACAAATGGGAGGCAATCTAAGGCTTCAAAGGGAAACAAACAGTCATTCTCACAGCAAGGGATGACTGGCCATAGAGATACAAAAGCTGGTGCTAAACAGACATTTCACATTGGATTGGCTTATGAAAAAGTAATGCAAGCTTCTGGAAATGAATATAAAGATGCTTTCATCGTAGATTCCGGAGCCTCCAACACATTTATCAATAAAAGGGAATATTTCCAAGATCTTAATGAAGAAGTAAAATTCCCTGTATTTCTAGCCAATGGAGACTCTGTTCCAGTACAAGGAACTGGAACTGTCTACTTACCTATGAAATTGGGAGCTAGGACAGAGATATTGAAAATTATGGATGCAGTCTATGCGCCCCAGCTCAAGAGCTCCCTCTATTCAGTCAAAATGAGCACCTCTAGAGGCAACAGAGTAATTTTCAAAAAGAATGCATGTTATGGTCTTCATGGCAAACAGTTGATTTTTAAAGGCACTCTAAAGGATGATGGCCTTTATCACATGGAGATCAGTAACTCAAATGCCAATGTTGCCACTCAGTGTAAACACAAAGACTGCATAAATTTATGGCATAAAAGGTTTGCTCATAGAAATGTTGAATGCATAAAGAAATTGGCTAATCAAGAGCTAGAAAGAGACTTTCATTTCAAGAACTGTTGTGTGAATGAAAGGTGTGTGGAATGCATTAAAGTCAAGGCTACTGCACCTTCACACAAGCCTCTCACAGAAAGGCAATCTACTAAACCTCTTGAGTTGATACACTCTGACATCTGTGGGCCATTTAGACAGAAATCAGTTGGTGGAAACCTCTATTTCCTCACCCTCACAGATGATTTCAGCAAATATTGTCATTGCTATCTCCTAAGGGAGAAAAGTCAAGCTTTTGAAAAATTCAAAGAGTACTTTAATTATGTGACTAATAAATTCAATTATAAAATTCAAAATTTGAGGATGGATAATGGGACTGAGTTTGTCAATAATCAATTTGATGAGTTCTTAAAGGAACATGGCATCAGACACTAGACTTCTGGGATTTATAGTCCTCAACAAAATGGTTTATCGGAGAGAATGAACCGCACCTTAAAAGAAATGGCAGTTGCAATGCTTTTGCAAGCTAACATGTCTAAAGCCTATTGGTCTGAGGCAATTATCACAGCCACATACTTATACAATAGACTTCCAACCAGATCCAGAGGTGTTACTCCATTTGAATTGTGGCATGGTGTGAAACCTAGACTCAACCATCTAAGGGTTTTTGGATCAAAAGCTTATACATACATTCCCAAACAGAAAAGAGACAAACTGGACTGTAGAAGTGAAGAGGGAATTGTTATTGGCTATGCCAAAGGTGCTTACAAAATCCTAAACCCTGATGGACGCACAATGAGAATAACAAGTGCTGTTTATGTTGATGAAAGACCTCAACTTAATTCTAATCCAAACAAAGATTTCTATTCAGATGTGTTTGCAGTGGAAGAAGACCCTGACCATGATTCTCAGCGGCAGCCACAGCATGTGCAGCTCTTTCACCCTCCTGCAAGTGCACCCCCTGCATCCAGAAGGGATTCCCTCAGCCCACGACTTACCAGAGGACGGAGGACCAGACGGCGCGCCACGAGCAGAGCCAGGAACTCAAGTCCAGGTGAGACAATCTGCGAGGGGTAACAGGGGAGTACCTCCTTTGAGATTCTCCTACCTAGCCACAGGGGGAGGCCTTCTGGAACCCTCTGACTGGCAGAAGATCAAAGGAATGCCAAAGTCTGATTCTGAGAAATGGGTGAAAGCAGCAATAGAGGAAATGGAATCCTTATATAAAAATAAAACATGGACTTTGACAGAATTGCCAAAAGGCAAGAAGGCAATTGGCTGTAGATGGGTCTTTACAACAATGCAAAATGCAGAAGGGGAGATTGAAAGATATAAAGCCAGACTTGTAGCTAAAGGTTACAATCAGCAATTTGGAGAAGATTTTCATGAGACTTTCTCCCCAGTTGTTAGACACACAGCTATTAGAACCTTATTGGCTGTTGCAGCTTCCAAGAGAATGCATGTTCAACATCTAGATGTGAAGACAGCGTTTCTTTATGGAGATCTAGATGAGGAATTGTAGATGGAACAGCCTTCAGGTTTTGTAGTACCTGGAAAGGAGCATCTAGTATGTAAACTTGAGAAAAGCTTGTATGGATTAAAACAAGCTGCCAAGAAATGGCACGAAAAGCTAAATCTGCTCCTTATCAAAGAAGGATTTACTCCAGGCACTGTTGACCGATGTGTTTACAAAAGATTCAGAAACAATAGATGGACTTACATTGCAAGTTATGTTGATGATTTGATTCTGTGCAGTCAAGACAAAGCAGATAGTCAAGAGATACTCCTGAATCTCCAGAAAGAAATAGATATTAAAAGTTTGGGAGATATCTCACACTATCTTGGAGTACAAATTGAAAGAGACCGTGATGGAAGCTTCTTTCTTAATCAAAAGCAAAAGATTGTAGATCTTTTGGACTGCCTTGGTTTAAAAGACGCAAAGGATGCTCTAACTCCGATGGAAGTGGGCTTCTTAAAGAGCAATGAGGCATCTGAACCTTTGAGAGACAGTGAAAAGTACAGAACTGCAGTTGGAAAACTTCTGTACATAGCGAATTTCACTAGACCTGATATTGCAAATGCTGTTGGCATCTTATGTAGAATGGTTAATTCTCCTACTCTTTGGGATTTTACTGCAGTGAAGCGAATTGCAAGATATTTAAAGGCGACTGCTGACTTCAAACTGATGCTGCCAGCATGTGACAAGCCACGACTGATTGCCTATGCAGATGCCGATTGGGACAGTGATTTGGTGGAGAGAAAATCAACCAGTGGAAACATCATCTTCTACGGTGGTGGAGCAGTAAGTTGGACAAGTCGGAAGCAGAGTACAGTGGTGGATAGTTCCACAGGTGCCGAGTGCGTCTCAGCGAAAACAGCTTGTGATGAAATCAAATGGCTGCAGAATTTGCTTCTGGATCTTGGGACAGAGGAACCTAAGCCAACCATTTTGATGCAAGACAATCAAAGCTGTATCAAGATTTCTCAGAGTGACAAGCCTCTGAAGAAGAACATAGACATTGCTTTCCACAAGGTGAGAGAAATGTGCCAGAGTCAACTTGTTCAACTGGAGTACTGCAACTCAGAAGAAATGATAGCTGATGTTTTAACAAAGCCTCTCCCTAAGGACAGTTTCCTTAGACTACGAGAAGAAATGAAGATTGTTCTTGAAGTACCCTATGATTGAGAAGGGGACTGTAGTATGTGGGGAAATAATCATTGTAATGTAAAAGCAATCTTGTGTACCTCATTCACAATCTTAGATAAGTCTAGGGTTTTTCCCTGCATGCATTTGTTTTCCCAAAATTCCCTTTCTCTTATTTCACTGGGCACTTCCAGCCAACTGGAAGTGCTGGGTCATTTGACACATGACCTAATTTGAATTGTATTGCTTTTGTGTAAGTTCTCTTCTGAATCTGACTCTCCATGAGGATGGATGTATCTTAGCCATCTTAAGCTTTCCTGTAACCATGCTATGATGATCGGAACCCAGCCCACCGCTGTAGGCTGAGTGAGTTTTATTACCTAAATACCTTTAGTTAGGGACCTTTTTTTAAAGTTTGTTTTAGTATGTAGATTGAGATTGATATACCTTCAGTAAACTTTGTTTTGCATTTTAAACTGACTCCTTTGTTTTGTAATGAG
Source organism: Gambelia wislizenii (assembly GCA_030847615.1). Classification (NCBI taxonomy): domain Eukaryota; kingdom Metazoa; phylum Chordata; class Lepidosauria; order Squamata; family Crotaphytidae; genus Gambelia; species Gambelia wislizenii. Next base: position 347,972,228 of record JAUMIR010000001.1, read on the forward strand.
TCTAATTTAACTGGGAGGATCCTAGATCTCTTGAATACATTTTAAATGATAATTGAGCTTACAAGTCTGCATCTTAAGCGCACTCTGCATGAAGCATGAAGTCAAAAGTGACTGAATGATTTTAATTCTTTTTAAAGAAATAATTCTTTTTGTTTTTTAAAAGGACTATATCCTGGAATTTTTTAATACAATTTTATTTTTAGACTCATTACCTTCCAACACAAATATCTTGCAATCCGTTCAAACTGCATTCAGGCCTCATATATAAACTCTTTTTCTCTTCCTCCATCACATGTCCAGAGCAAGTTAAAAAAAGGAACAAAATCTGTCTGATCCATTATTTTTATTAATGGATATTTGACATATTGACAAACCTTTTGTTCTTAGACACCTGAATAAAAATTACTAACACTCAATTAACAGGGATTATAATACATAAGGATTAAGGAATTATCTGGCAGCAGTCTGCTGTAAAGTGAGTACATGTAAAAGAAATCAGTCTGTGAAGGGAAGAACTAGCCTGGGGTGGAGATTTACACTGGCACTAGGCTGAGGAGCACAGGTGTATGAGCCTTCCCTTCTGTTTATTAAAAGAGGTGATAGCAAAGCCTCCTGCTGGTTCTTTCCAGACAAGCCTTCTCTTTCTAGCTCTCATTTACCTTTGATTAGCCAAAGACCTCAAACAAGTACCATGGGAGGGGAAAGAGGGTAGGTCATGTCTGATTGTGTTTTTCTCACTGCTTTGGGTGCCATGGTTTTTTTCAGTATGCATTTGGAAAAACAGCCAAGGTTGTAGGTGCTGACTTCGGAAGTGAGTGATGGGAATCACTGGAGTGGGGAGGAGTGAATGCCTCTGGCCACAGGTGTCAGGAAATGTCCAATAATGGTTAGACCTTTAATTTAGTCTTCTTGGGTTTTTTTTTAAAACCTCTTAAAGATGGTAAAATAAGTTTGTGGGATTTTCTGCTTAATCTGCCAAAATAGCTTCTATAGTTTGAGGTACTACGCACCTTCACTTGTTTGAGAGTAAGAACAAGGGAATTGCTGTTTGCTGTTCTGCCTCAGATATCAAAATGTCTTGGGACCATCCCTGCTAGTGGCCAACTGTAAATTATTTATAAATGTATATAATTAAGCCCTGAGATAGATAGATAGATAGATAGATAGATAGATAGATAGATAGATAAGGAGCCCTGGTGACACAGTGGTTAAATGCCAGTATTGCAGCAACAGTGTTGTGAGTTTCATCCTACAGGACGCCAAGGTTGACTCAGCCTTCCATCCTTCCAAGTAGGTCAGTAAAATGAATACCCAGTTTGTTGGGAGCAATTAGCTAACACATTGTAAACTGTTTGGGGAGTGCTTAGCACTATAAAGAGGTATAGAAATGTAAGTGCTATTGTGACAGACAGACAGACAGACAGACAGACATTAAGGCCTCTCTTGAAATGGTGCAGCTCTGAGCAGAGGAGCAATAGAAGGAAGAGGTACAGTTGCCCCTCCACATTTGCGGCCTTCACATTCGCGGTTTTGATTATTTGCGGTTTAGGCCTGAGCCCCTTCGGGAAGGCCGGTGAGAGGCGGGGCAACCTCCTGCCTGCGCCTTCCCCGGACTTCCAGAGGCAGCTCTGGGGCTTCAAAGCTCCGGAGTCCACTGAGGAAGGTGGGGGGGCAGGGGGGCAGCCTCCCACCCGCCCGCTGCCTTCCCCGGCCTTCCTAAGTGGGCTCTGGGGCTTCATAGCCCCGGAGTCCACTCAGGAAGGCCGCAGGGAGGCAGGGCAGCTTCCCGCTCACCCGCCAGCCTGCTGCCCTCTCCGGCCTTCCTAAGCAGGCTCCGGGGCTTCTAAACCCTGGAGTCTGCTCAAGAAGGCCGGGGAGAGGCACGGCAGCCTCCCTCCCACCCGTCCGCTGCCTTCCCCAGCCTTCCTAAGCAGGCTCCGGGGCTTCTAAGGCCCGGAGTCTGTTCAGGAAGGCCGCAGAGAGGCCAGTCAGGCTGGCCAGACACCCTCCCGCCGCCTCCCTCCCACCGGGGGGGGGGGGTTGTGGGAGCAGCATTTTTATGCACGGTTTTTCCACATTCGCAGGGGTCTCAAGACCCTAGCCCCCGCAAATGTGGAGGGACGACTGTATTACTCCTTTCCTTGCTAAACGTTCTTCTTCTTAACCTGCAACTCCTACCCCTGTCTCAATCCCACTTGTGGTCCTTCAGACAGAGTTCCAGAAACTCCACAAAGAGTATGAAATAGCCTTTTATTCCAGGCCTTAATTAGCTTCCAAAGTGAAATCCCATTTGAGATTAGCAGTGGCCTTTCTTCATGACATCAACTCAACATTGTGGCAAAAAACTGTGGCAGGGGAAAAAAGACACTTCCACTTAAACTGGATACAAGTAAACCTAAAATGTCTGATTTTCATACCACACTGCAAGATTTCATCTTCTATACAAATCAGGGCCATATACAACAATATTTATCAAACTCTTTCCTTAGATTATGAAAAGAATGTAAACCACATGGGCAAATGCACACACACACATATATTGTATATTTCAGCATATAAGATGACTTTTGAGCACTCAAAAATGCCCTCCAAAATTGAGGGTCGTCTTATACGCCGGATATACTTTTGCTTCGCCTGTCTACTAACGGAGCGAAGAGGCAGGATATGGGGCAGGGGTGGTGAATCAAAGTGTTTAGCACTTCATTCACCCCCCTCCACTGCCTTCTCCCCCTTTGGGGAGCAATGGAAGACAGAGGAGGGGGGCAAACGTTGCAAGGAAGCCCAGAAGGAGGGATCGGAGCTGCGGAGCCAAATGGGGCATCTTCGCCCCTTCTCCCCACCTTCCTTGAAGGTGGGGAGAGGAGGCGAATCTACGGGTTTGCCATGGCCGCCCCCGTTTCCCCGCCTTGGTCCCCTTCGGAAGAGCCAAGATGGAGGGAAGGGGGCTGCTGAGGCAAACTGGCCATTTTCGCCCCTTTCCTCCACCTTCGAGTCAAGTTTGACTGGAAGGTTGAAGAGAGGGGTGAATGTTGCGGCTGGCTGGCTGGCTGGCTGGCTGGGAGAGTCCTGCCAGCAGATCCTGTTCACTTTCCCAACTCACGAGGAGATCCTCGTGAATTGGGAAACAAAGAGGATCAGCTGGCAAGGCTCCTGCAGCCAGTCAGCCAGCCAGCCAGATTGGGGGTAGGGGTGGTCTTATATGGTGAATATATGCCTAAGCCTAGATTTTTGGTTGGAAAATGGGGGGAGGTCATCTTATATGTCCAGTCGTCTTATACGCCGGAATATATGGTAATTAGAAAGACGTACAGGTGAACCCCCATATTCATGAATTCAGTATCCACAGTTTCATTTTTCCACATCTGAAAAAATACTTTCTCTCTGGGCATTTCTAGGCCCTCCAATGAGATTCTATGGTCAATGTCTGGTATTCGTCTCATTGCAAATAATAGGGTTCCCTATTATCCACGGTTTCAGGTATCCACTGTGTGTGTCTTGGAATGTATCTCCCACAGATACGGGGGTCAATCTGTATGAGAAAGATATATGTTAAAAAAATCTCAAAACTGTCAATTGATTCACTTACATATTTCCCTGCAAAGTAAAGAAAGAAACATATTTTAAAAACATTACCTTCTGTCAACAGTCAGAACTACAATGTAACTGCCTTTTGGTTTTGGTACAGTCTTTTTTAAATCTTGTTTTTGTTTCTTATTGTCTGTGATTATGTCAGGAGGGAGGAGAAAAAAGTCATTGTTATACAGGATTCTAAACATCTAAATAAGAACTAAGGAATAAACAAAGATGAGAGATCAAACTATAACAACAAACCTTTTCATCATCCCTCTCTCTGTAAATACTGTATATTATAACTCTGGGCTCTTTTCACAAGCCAGGATACACTGGCTCCCCGCTGGTGTATCCTGGCTGTGGGGTCAGGCCTGTTCTTTCCCTGTTCCCTCCACAGAATGGGAAGAAGTCCTGATGGGCACACTGGCCCATTGCTGCAGCCACCGCCACCACTGCCATTTTCTTCACTGTCTCGGAAGGCAGGAAGGGACCTGCAACATGCGACCAAAACCCCCTGCATGTGACCAGCCTTGGTCATATGCTGTGGGACTGCTTCCTGCCTTCCCGGAGAGCCAAGGAGATGGCAGCAGTGGGGGCAGCACTGAGGGCCAACCTGCCAGGATGGGCTCCTGAGGACATGCGGTGCTCGATCTGCTTGGTCCCAGTGGACACAGAGTAAAACAGATATTTTTAAAAAAACACTGTAAAGGGCCCTACCCCATCTCAGCCCTGTCTGAGCCCTGTATCTGCCCTGAGAGTGGTGAGGACTGGCCAGGGACAGAACAGGGCAAATGCCCTGCGTCGTCAGGACTGCAGGGCTCTGAGTGGGGGTAAGATGGGGTAAATAGCCCACATAGACAAGCCCTCTGATACTCTTATGCCTGTTGCCACATCTTTTAAAAAATTTATCTCATCCTTAATTGTGTTAATTAAAAAGACAAAAATCTTTGGGGCAGAAATTTGTATAAGTCTTTGTTCAACATCATGGGTACTCAATGGCATGATACCAATGACAATATTAATTTTGAGATTTGTGGAAGCACTGAACTGCAAATAAGTGCTGTTTGATATATTTCTGTATTTCCACTGGCTTTTCAAGACTGGTGAAGATTGCCAATTCCTTTGAAAACTGACAGTAGCAATGAGTTATTATGCTAAATTTATAATTTCAATTAAGCAGCAGCTGCTGGAGAGAGTACTATGTGTTCCCATTGCTTTCGTATTTCTATTGTAACAATGTAGCTCAACAACAATTAGAAACCATACTGAAGGCAGATGTCACATCATGTATTTATTTCTGGTCTGTGGGCTTGATCTGATGCCCAGTGAAGTAGATCCATATTTCTTATTCATTCTTTCGAGCCACAATTCTAGTGACTTGCAGTTATTGTTGGTTTTTCTACCACCAGAAGTCTTCCATTGTGGTAAGTTAGCCCTGCATGGCCTGGAGAATACATATAAGCCATCAGGTACTCACCTCCCCCACCACACCACCTCTGGTCTCATGCAATCTCATATGTCAGACAGCCAAGGATACAGTACACTAGAGCTCTCTAGCACAGAATTCTAAGTTCTTCACCAAACATATAAACCCAGGATTCCATGAAATGGGAAAGATGAACATTAAAGTGGTATCAAATTGCTATAAATGATTAATGAAGACACACACTCAGAGACCATGGACGAATCATAGTACACACAGGCATATGTAACCCTGGGGTCAGATTTCAAGGGTGGGTTCAATGTCTGTTTCCGTTTCTGGCTTGAGCCAGATTGTTGTTTTGAATGGTGTGTGTTGGTGTAGTGTGTAGGGAGGTGACAGAGAAGTGTGATGGGGGGGGGCTGTTCCCAATTATTCTGGCTTTATTAACTCCCTCTGTATATAGATGGGCACCAACATTGGCACAATCCATGACTGATGGGCTTTGGCTGGGCTTCCTAAGAGACTGAGATGTCTGGATTTTTTTACACCATGTTCTTCATGATGCTGTAGGGGCCTCCTATGAGGCTTTGAATCCCAGAGGTTTCTGGATAATTCTTCCAGCCTGCTTGCTGCATCCAATCTTCCAAATCCTGACAAATAGGCTGCTGACTCTACCTGCTTGAGCCATGGAGATTGTAACTTCTGGATGTGGCTTTTAATGAGCAATTTCATTGCTGCATTCACAGAATGTATGAGACATCTATATCTCATCTATATGTTTTGTTCCAATTGCAGCCTTCCTGTCATGCAGAGTTTGGAAACCTTCCTTTTCTGGACTTTAGCTTCCAGAGTCACTCAGCTAGCTTGCCTCTGTAATTTTTCCAAGCTCTGCTTATGCATTTTGCTATTGCTTCTTCTCTCTCTTTTTTCCTTGCCAGAAGAATCTATTAAATAAAAACAATAACAGAATAACTGGACAATGCCTTTGGACTGTTAGTAGGACAACTCTGTTTGCAAGCATCTGTTGCTAGTCCTACCTAGAGTAGACTCACTGAATCAATGGAACTTACAGAAGTGTTGACATACCAAGTTCTCATTGGTTCAATGTGTCTAACCTGCTTGGGGCTAGCAATCAGATTTTGGCCAATCTCCTTTTAAATATTTGGCTGATGAGTGAGAAAAATTATTCTAGCATCCCACAGACCATACCACCTTCATGATTTTAAATCAGTCAATACATTTATTTTTAGAAAATAGTTATCAGAACTAGTAATTAATTCACAAACAACAGTTTTGACTGATATCTTAACCTTAATCTTAATCTTAATCTTAAAAGACTTAATTCACCAGACTTTTTTTACTACTACTTTCCCCATCTAATCTTCTCAGCCCCATTTCCTGAATGGCTTTCTTAACTGACATTCCATACATGGCACTCACTCTGACTTCACCCACCATTTTGTCCTCTTTCCTTGCTGTCAGTCATTCTTCCAGCTATTCTGCTGTTTCATTCTGGTTGTGTGTTTCCCCACACTCATTTCTGTCTGAAGACATAAAATTTGGTGACCATTACATGCTGTGGTGGAGGTGCATCCCTTCCACCTCTGTCCTCCACACAGCGTAATTGGTGTATAGTATTGTTTTGTCATTCTCCCATGGTTAGCAGTTAAAACAGAGGATTAGAGGTTCTCAATACCAGTTATAAGTCCTGCCTCATTCATCAGCTCTCTGGTCTGTATTTTAATGCTGACTACCCCTTATATTCCCACATGCTCCAGCTGTTTGTGGTGACTCTGGGAAGGATGTGGTTCACCAAAAGTAATATTCTTTTGACCTTGCCCCCAAATGCTCAATTAATTTCTCTTCACATGAAACACCAGGAACCAGTTTCCACCTTCTCCTCAGCATCTATTTTTAGTAAACAAACATTTTCCTTCTGCTTAGTTATCCATTTTCCTTTCTATTGCTGGGACGTGAGAAATCTGACAATGATCTCCAAGTTGTGGCAAATATTCTAATTAGGTCTAAATGGAAAAGGAAGAGAGAAATATCTGAAAAGCAAGAAACTGGGTGCCAATAGGAAACTGGAGGAAAGAAAACGACAAGAAAAAGAAATAAACAAATAACTAAGGCCATGTCTACACAACAGCAAGTTGCAGCAGCTTAATGGTTTTACAGCCCCCATAAACCCCACATGCCTGTAGCTGAGACAGTGGTATTTTTAAATCTGCTGTCACTGACCTTTTTTTTTTTTTAATTTTATTTAAAAACCCTATTTCTATGGTGTGGATAAGTGATATTTCACCTTTTCCAAAAAGAAAGAGGGAAAAAAGATAGCACAAACCTCCATTTTATTGCCTTAGTGATCACTCACTAAAGAGAAAATTCAACATGGCTGCAGTGGCCGCTTGCCCTGTAACCCAGCCCTGTCCCCTGCACTTGTCCAGCCAATCAGGTTTGCACTGTGTCCTGCATAGGGAAGTGATTCACGTCAAATCGCTTCTGACTTATAGCAACCCTATCATGCAGTTTTCTTGGTAATATTTGTTCAGAGGAGGTTTGCCTCTAAGGCTGAGTGCCCAAGGCCACCCAATGGGTTTTCATGGCTGAGCAGGGATTTGAACATTGGTCTCCAGAGTCCTAGTCCAATACTACACCATCTGGGTCCTCACTGATAGGTGTGTTGTTGTTGTTGTTGTTGTTGTTATTATTATTAAAGTTTATTTCTAGAGCGTTGTCAGTGTACATGGTGCTGTACAAAAACAATCAAGGATAAAACAGAATGAAACCTGCCGAAGGCATACAATCTAAATAAAACCAATAGGCAAAGTAATAAAAATCAATTAAAAACAAGGATAATTACAACAATTAATAACAACATCCACAGTAAACCCAAGTGACAGAAGAAATAAATGTATATCAGACAAAGCCAGGGAATGCCTCCCTGAACAAGGTGGTCTTTAACTCGGATTTAAAAGGGGACAAAGAAGTAATGGCCCGTATTTGAGGGGGAAGAAGATTCTAGGAGTGAGGGGCGACAAGCGAGAAGGGGCGAATCCGGGCTTGAGCAGTGGAGATCCTAGGTTGGGACAGTAAGTCTTGAGTACTAGAACAAAGGGTACTCAAGGATGGGAGTGTAAGGAGAGAGAAAGTCAGATAAATAAAGAGGGGCTAGCCCATGCTGGGCTTTGAAAGTTAGCAACAAAAGCTTATAGAGGTTGCAATTCTCTACTGACCTTACACAGTGACCAAACCTACCTTCTACCTGTGACAACCCTCAAACATGCCCGTGTACTGGCTGAGGAACAGAGAGGGTGGGAAGGGGCAGAGAAGCATTGGCTGTATTCCTAAAGGCTGACAGTGGTGTCATCCTCCAAGACCTCCAAATAATCCCTGGGAGGTCTTGGAGGATGCCTTTTCAATATTTATTTAGGCAGGCGTTTCAGAATTTTAATCAGTGTGCTGCTTGTAATGTTTTAATGTTGTATTTTTATTGGTTTTATGTTGTGTTTTTAATTATGTGGAAATTAATTTAATGCTTTTTAAAATGTTTGTAAATGTTATATTTTAGCTGTATTTTTTAATTGTTGTAAGCTGCCTTAAGTTTCATCTTGGGAGAAAGGCAGGGTATAAATCTAATAAATAAATAAATAAATAAATGTGCACCCTGCCATAAGAACATAGCTGGGTGCTTCTCTGCCATCTTTCCCTGCTATCTAGTATGCTAGTACAATATATGACCATGTTGGGAGAGGCAGCCCTGAGTAAAAGGTTGCTTTTGGGAGATGTGGCATAGTTCTGGCTGCTGGAACTTTATCCCATGTCTCCCTGATCTAGGATCCCACCCTAATTCTCATTTTTTTTCTTGTATCATTACAAGCTCCCACTACCACCAATGTTAAACTATTATAATTTTTTAAATGTAATGGGATTGCTTGTGTGTGATTTTTAAAACCATTTTTATTATTAGGTTTTTGTTTTAATCCATGTTGCAAGCTGCCTTGGTTCTCATGCCAGGATAAAGGTGGGATATAAGGAGCTGATGTGACTGGAAAGCAGGCTACCAAAAGAAAAAGCCAGGTTTAGAGGAACAATAATTTAAAATAATGGCTGGCATCCTGTTATGAGATCATAAACTGTACTTACAATCTCATAACTGCTGGGGATTCACATTTGCAGTCATTAACAACTGAACAAGACCCCCACACAACCCACCTTTTCATCCTGGCAGCACCCCAACTGAACGGTTTGTGAGACGCTGTTGATCTGGGTTCTGGGAAACCATCTGCAAGCATTGAGACAAAGCTTAAGGTTCTCCCCAGCTTCCTGTTCTCAAAGCACCCCATGACTGGGAGAGTGCTGCAGATGTCATTTCCCAGTAATGTGACCTGAGGCAACTTGGAAACTTTTCAGCTGGAACACTGCCAGGTTGAAAAAGATGCGTTTGGGGGAGATGGCACATCAAACATAATTACGATAGTACAGCTCCATAATCATAGTTATGTCTGATGATGCAGGATCTCAGTCAATGGCCATAATTATCCAGACAGTCAACTGGCAGTGGCGGCGGGATGCCTGCAAGAGGACCTAGGCAGTCAACTGGCACCTGTGGTGGCCACGGCATTAGAAGGGCAACAGAGCAAGTCAACCTCAACAATTCTGGGAAAAGTGTGGAATGCTGAGAAGGGGGAGAAGGAATTTAAAAATCTACTGGCCTATCTTGTAGGGTTGTCATGAGGTCTACCGGGCATTTTGGGGGGGTGTTATTTGATGGTGTATGTTACGCTGGGTACAGCTAGTTACAGAGAAATTTACCTGTGTAGCCCCTTACCCACATGGGAATTGGATTTTATAGTTCTATTAAGGAGGCTTAAAACATGCTGGGCACAGCACGTTTCTAGGATGGAGGACCATCGCCTCCCAAATATAGTACAAATATATGAACTCACCACGGGCCAGCATAAGAGGGGCGCTCCAAAAAAGCGATACAAGGACTCCCTGAAACAACATCTCAGGCTCGGCCAAATTGATCACCAACAATGGTCCACCCTGGCCTCACACTGGGAGGCATGGAGACGCACTATCCACAATACTGCAGCCTTATTTGAGAATTCACGCCGAACAAGTCTTGAAGAGAAACGACAACGCAGAAAGAACCACAACCTGGAAACATTACACAAGGAGACCTTTTGCTGTGCATTCTGCAACTGGACTTATTTATCTCAGATTGGCCTTTTTAGTCATCAGCACGCTTGCAGAAAGTGAGGGATGAGTCCTTCCTGAATCTTCATTTGTGAAGAAAAGCCAGAGAGAGAGTGTGTTGAGAGATGTTTGTGGGATTTCCTGTTCCATCAGCCAATCACCTGGGGCTGGTTTACACAGCAGATTTATTGTGGCAACTTCTGCTTTAATTCTTTTCCGCATCTGTGCCAGTCAGGTTTTCTTTCTAATTATGCCGCTTTTTCGTTCAGACTTGAAAAAGTGGGGGGGGGGCGTGGCCTTCCAAGCAGACAAAGGCTTTATGGGAAAGGGCATAGATCCTCTTTTGAAGCCCTGCATTTTCAAGCTAAAGAAAAAGACTCACAGACTGCCAAAATAGCAGGGGGGAAGATCAAAGAAGTGGCTCTGTCTCTCTCTCTCTCTAAATCTGCCTGTAAATGAACTCACTCCCTGAAGCAGAGGGACAGTAATTTTTCTGCTGAAAGGCATTGCTGCCATGCCGTGGATCCTAATGTGAACCTATCACAAGTTTTTCCAGCACGAATTGTTTAGTCAGGGTTCACAGACTTGCAAAATAGCAGAGGATTTTTGAATCTCCCTCCCTCAGTCGCCCTCCCCCCTCTCTCTCCCCCTCCCCCAAGCAGAGCTGACAGATGGGAACTTTATGACTGAAAGATCTTGGGAATCCTTTTTCTTGGCAGACCTGCAAAATAGCAGAGAGGATTTTTCAAAGTTTCCTGATTGCTACCGAACTGAGTCCCTCTCTTTTAAGCCCGCCCCTTACATCATAGCAACCAATCACAGTGCAGATCTGCGGCAGCCCTTAACGGAATGGTAGTTTACACTGCCAATAAAGCACTACATTGCAAATATACCTGCAAAAGTAGCGACATCCCTTGCCACGCTATATTTGGGTGTTTTACCTTCCCCCCTTCTGAATGAGGCGATGCTGTGCTGCGATCCGCGTGAACTATGAGCTATCTTAGCGGTATATTTAGAGGAATATTTGCCCGTGTAAATGACCCCCTGGCTTTGGGTACTACGCTGTTTCACTGCGGGGTGGCAGAAGAAAATACCATTTTCTCCTCTGCGTCAGGCAGCAAAATGTTTGGAGCCTTGGCCGAGCATCAGGGGAAAATAGAGTGGTTCCTAAGAACACAAAGCTGGCCATTCCTGCATGTAGGAAAGGACTAGAGGAATTCCTACAGGATCACATCATAACATGTTTGAAATATTGATCAGTTGTTATGCTATCAAATACACAAAGCAAACAGACAGTGGGCAAGATTCACTGAAATGAATGATGTGAACCACTGACACCCAAAAGACTGTCCCTGGTTGACTGAAACAATTATATGATATTGAGATCTATGCAAATAGAAGCAAGTCACAACTGGTGTCTGTCCACCCATCCTGAGGAAGACCATGCCTCACTCTTAAGCTCATGTGAGGTGTTTACAAATTATACTGCCTGAAGAACAATTATTATTATAAGTCTGAACTACTTATTAAAATAGCTTAGTAAAGTGGCAGGCTAATTTACTAATTTTAAAAATGCAGTTAATTTGTCAGGGAACTATTTTCTCTTTTACATCTTCACTTAGCAAACACATATTCCACGACCTATGTTTGTTGAGATAACATGAATGTGGGGACTGGAGAACATTCACTTGCAGGGAAGAATTTGATGGAGCAGGGGAGCTTAACTTCTTCTGATTCTTCCCTCCAAGTGCACACCTGGCCAGTATCCCCCTAGCTAAGGGCCGTTTTACCCTACACCATTAGTTCTTCACCTGTGGTCTGCAGATCCCCAATGGGCCACAATGTCATCACAGGGGGTCCATGAAGGCTTGAAGGACGTTCATCCCACTTCCTCTGCACAGTAGAGCAGCCACATGACAGGAGCCAAGGCTAAGGCTGGCTGGCTGGGCCTATGCGTTTCTGTTCAATCCACTCCAGCCACAAACTGGCAGGAAGAAGCCGGAGGAAAGTCGTCCCTCTCTCTCTGACAACTCAGAGAGAAGGTTTAATGGATGGTGTAATTGTTAATGGATTATTGTTGTTGTTGTTGTTGTTAGGGTTTTAAATCTTGAGTTAAGTCTTGGGGGTCCATGGCAACAAAATATATTTAAAGGGTGTCCCTGGTAAAGAAAACGTTAAGAACCACTGCCTTACACACATAGGAAATTATCAGACAGTCCTCTTGCTAACGTCCCTGTCCTGCTACCCCCCACCTGACCCACTTCTGACCCACTCCCATCCCTGTAACACTTAAATATATATTTTTTTCCAGACACTTACCTTATTCCGATATAGAAACCGCTCTCCCTCCCTTCGGCCATCCAGGAGTGAATCTCTCTGGCTTTTCTTCGCAAACGAAGATTCAGGAAGGACTCATCCCGCGCTTTCTGCAAGCGCGCTGATGACTAAAAAGGCCAATCCGAGATAAACAAGTCCGGTTGCAAAAAGCACAGCAGAAGGTCTCCTTGGGTGATGTTTTTGGGTTGTGATTCTTTCTGCGTTGTCGTTTCTCTTCAAGACTTGTTCGTCGTGAGTTCTCAAATAAGGCTGCAGCATTGTGGATAGTGCGTCTCCATGCCTCCCGATGTGAGGCCAGGGCGGACCACTGTTGGTGATCAATTTGGCCAAGCCTGAGATGTTGTTTCAGGGAGTCTTTGTATCGCTTTTTTGGAGCGCCCCTCTTACGCTGACCCGTGGCGAGTTCACCGTAGAGTAGTATTTTTGGGAGGCGATGGTCCTCCATCCTAGAAACGTGCCCTGCCCCGCGCAGCTGTGTTCTCAATATCATGGCCTCAATGCTGGTGATCCCTGCTTGCTCAAGGACAGCAACATTCGTCACATAGTCAGTCCAGTGTATATTTAGGATTGTGCGTAGACAGCGCTGATGAAAGCGCTCGAGGAGTCGTAGGTGGTGGCGATAGGTGACCCATGTTTCAGATCCATAAAGGAGGATAGACAGTACGATGGCTCTATACACACTGATTTTTGTGCTTTGCCTAACTTGTTGAAGATTGTTGACTTGGAGTCTCCTCTTTAAGATGCCACCCCTCTTAGATTTGAACTTAAGATGAAGATTTAGTTTACATCTGACGAGGCGATGATCTGTTTGGCATTCTGCACTGGGCATCACTCGGGTATGACGGACATTGCAAATGTTTCTCTGGCGAACTAGAACATAGTCAAATGAGGTGCCAATGTTTGGATCGGGGATGCATCCAGGTTGTCTTCAAGCTGTCTTCCTGCTGAAAGTTAGTGTTTGTAATAGTCAGCTGTTGTTCTGCACAGAACTCTAGCAGGAGGCGTCCGTTATCATTGCAATTTCCAACACCATGCTTGCCTAAGACACCTTTCCAGGCTTTGGAGTTCTTTCCTACTCTGGCGTTGAAGTCACCAAGGATAATAATTTTATCTTCTACAGGGACTTTTTGTATGAGTTGGCGTAGGTCTGTGTAGAATTTGTCTTTCTCTACAGGGTCAGCTTGCATAGTTGGGGCATATATACTAAAGAGAACAACATGTGGGAGGCGTAAGGAAATAATGCGATCAGAGTGTCCTGTTGGCAAGGTTTCGAGTTTGGAGGCAATGGAGTTTTTAATCATAAAGCCTACTCCTGAAAGATGTTTTTCGGTTTTGGGTTTTGGGTTTGCCAGACCAGTAAAGTGTGTAGCCGGCGCCATGTTCTTTAAGGCTGCCTTCCTCATGGAAGCGAACTTCACTAAGAGCAGCGATGTCAATATTAAGCCGTGATAGTTCAAGGGCTATTAGGGCAGAACGACGCTCAGGCCGTCCACTATCTTCAGAGTCTTGCATGGTTCTGATGTTCCAGCATGCAAGTGTCAGTTTATTTACACCTTTGGAGGCCGGTGTGTGCCTTTGTTTCTTTGCCTTGGTTTGACCGCATCAGAAGATTCCCGTTGGCCGCGGCTAGCCAACCAGGTAGTTGGGGATGAGCTTTCTTTAGGCCACCTTTTCTAGGCCCCTCTCCATGTGGAGCAAGCAGTGCTCTCCTTAAAAAAGGCTGCTTGGTCGTTCAGAATGCTGCCGAACAAGACTGTCATCTCCCGGGTCAGGCTTGAGCGACCAATGTCCTGAACCGCCTGCATGCAGGGTTGGGGCTGCGGCTTCCAGTGCATCTTTACACCTGCCGGTTTCGTCCCTCGCCAGTCGCTACAGGGCTTTTTTGGAAATGGATTTGTCCTTCGAGCCTGTGCAATGGATTTTTCTGGTGGAGCGCAGCGTGCACAGAACTGGCCTCACCCTTTAAACCAGAGATTCATCTGCCGTGGCCTTGCAAGCATGGACGTGGCAGTGAATGCAGCTGTCATAAAGCTGCATTCACATCCCGTAAAGCAAATCCTACTCATTCTTACAAAAGAACAATCACATGGGAAATTTCATAACAAAAGGCAAAGTAAAAGTTTAAAAAACTCCAAGCCCCCAAACAGACTTTTAAAATTACAAATAACCCAGGGAGGGGGGGAAGGGTGTCACTTACCTGGCTGTTCCAATTGCACCTGGAAGTGTCTGGCCCGGACCTCCCGGTGATGTCATGTTCTATCGTCATCCCGGGAGCAGAACAGGGCTCCTGTTCACTCGCCCGTCATTCCATTATGATAATTGAACAGGCTTCTTATTCACGGATTTTCCTGTGAATAAGAGGAAATGGGGGAGGAACAGGAGCAGAATGGGATCATCCCAGGACAGGGACGACGTCATCTAAAATGTAAGCCTTTTAGCAATCTCCTGTCGGCCCTGTCCTGGGATTTTTTCAGCATGTGATAATCTCCATATAGTACAGTGATTCCACTTTAACTGCCATAGCTCCATCCTATGGAATCCTGGGATTTGTAGTTTTGGGAGGGGTTGTGCAGGTTTCTCAGCCAAAGAGTTCCTTTGGAGCCTCACCAAACTACAAACCTCAGCATTGCATAGGATGCAGCCATGACAGTTGAATCATAGTGCTATAACTGTGTAAGGTGAAAGGGCCCCTGATTTCAGGCTTGGGAAATTATTTTTAGCAAATTGCTTGGGGGCATTTTCATGCAACAATAAGCCTTGGGGCAGGGAGGCAAGTGGTTAAGCAGACTTGTCTGCTTGTTGATTATTCCCAACAAACACCCCCATCATTACTATCATTCAGGAAAACACAGATATGGGGATCTCATGTTCCTTTTACAAGACGTAGTTCTGCCCTTAGAAACATTAAGTACTAGGTAGCCCCCAAAATCAGATCCTAACTTTTGAAAATCAAAGAACATTGTGGTTTATTTTGGGAAGAATACCATGGAGAGGAAACTGCTTAACTGTAGGAAGAGAATAAACAAAGTTTGATAAAACCAGCTGAAATGTTAATGATTTCTTAGTAATTTAATGAAACAGGCAAGAGACGAAAACAAGCTGGGCTAATTAAGCAATGTGTGCTGTTCAAATGTAACAGGACCAGCAAGTATAGAAGACCTGCATCAAAACAGAGATTTGGAAGTAATAAAGTGGGAGCAATGAAAATAAGATATGTGAGAAGTATGTTGACACAGTGGCATGAACTACAGATCCCAATGTTTAGCTGGCTGCTTTTGCTTCTTCAGTAATAATATAGGAGACTTTTAGGATGAATCTCATATACTGTGGAAGCAGGGAATTTCCTTAGTTCATCACATTCCTCTCTCACCCTGTAAGCAAAGGGATCTTGTAGCACCTTTGAGACTAACTGAAAGAGAGAAAATTGTAGCATAACCTTTTGTAGACTGAGGGCTTGTCTATACCAGGGCTTCTTATACTGTTTCCACTCACAACCCCTTTTCGCCCAAGAATTTTTTTTATGCAACTCTGGGTATATAAGTATATAAAAGAGCATTCAGAAATGTTTTACTGTTGCCAAATTTTTCGTGACCCCCATATTCATTTACACAACCCCATATGGGTTCACAACACACAATTTAAGAAGCTTTGGTCTATATAAGGCAAAAAAAAAAATTACTTGTGTTTTTGTGTTTGAATTACTTGTGATTTTACTTACCTCAAATTGCTGCTGCCAGACACTATTTTTTAAAAAACCCTATCCAAGGTGTGCAAGAGAAACCTTTCACTTTAATGAAAAAGCAACCCTCCCATTTTATGGCCTTAGCATTTACTTGTTAAGGTAAAAATCCAAGGCCAAGTCTACGTGAAGATGAGACGGTGGCAAGTGGTTTACTCTGGTTTTTAAAACTTCTGCTGCTGACCTTTAAAAAAAAATCTTTCTAAGGTGAGCAAAAGTGATATTTCACCTTTCTCCAAGAAGACAGACAAAAAAGATAGCACAAACCTCCTTTTTATTGCCTTAGCGATCACTTGCTAAAGTGAAAATCCAACATGGTGGCAGCAGGCACTTATCCTGTAACCCAGCCCCGTCCCCTGCGCTCATCCAGCCAATCAGGTTTGCATTGTGGCCTTCATGGGGAAGCGGTTCATGTCAAATCACTTGTCTTAACAAGCAAAAATGTGCATATCACTGGAGTTTTAAAAAAAAGTCCGGAAAAGCTGTGAAGGCCTCTCTTGTGTAGTGTTTCGTCTTTCTGCCCCCTCCTTCACAATACAACGAGACAATGTGGGATCCCATTAAGACAGCTTGTTTTCTGAGTGAATTCTATGAGGGGTATTTTCATCATGTGGACAACCCCCAACATAGCGGCTCAGGGCGCTTGCCTTGTTAGCAAGCTCTGCCACCGCACATGTCAGACCAATCAACTTTCAACTTCTGCTCATATGGGGAAAGCGAATCAATTTGGTCGCTTGTCCCAAAAAGCAGGAATGCACATTCCCCGTGCTGTTTTTTTAAAAAAACTTCAGGAAAAGTCACAAAGGCTTTTCCAGTGTACTTTTTGGTGTTTTGGGGTCCCCTCCTTCCAAATATGGCAGTGATGCGAAATCCCATTAAGACAGCTCTTATTTTCCTTGCATTCTGTGAGGAGTATTTTTGCCATTTAGACAACCCCTGAGCCCACGGAGATTATCAGACGGGAACAAGAAAAGTGTTCCTGTCCCATAATCTCTACTCCCTCCCCTGCCCCGCCATAATCACCCTCCCCTTCACACTTACCTCCTCACCCAGTAACAGGGTAACCCAGGAGCAAACGGAGCTCCATTCACTTCCTGGAGTGAAATCCTGCCCGTTCTCACAAGAAGACGCAAGCACGGAAAATTCAAAAATAAAAAGAGAAATACACAAGAAAAAGTCACACCAAGCATCTAAACACACTAAAAACATTACAAATGACATGGGGAAGGTAATAAAAAGTGTATCTCTTACCTGGATGTCCCGATCTCACCCGGAAGTGTTCTGGCAGGAACCACCCATTGACGCTGTGATCTCGCCAGCATAACAGGGCACTTTTTCACTCACAGGAACATCCGTGACAGAAGTGAAACGGGGAATCTATTGACAGCTTCTCCCATCAATTAAAAGCAGCGTCAGCAAAACAGCAGCAGAACGGGTGCATTACGAGGGGGGAACAATGTTGTCTGAAAAAGGAGCCCTTTTGCAATCTCCTGGCGTTCATGTAACACCACTTGTTTATTTATTTATTTTTAATCATTTTCCAAAATACATCTTGCATGAACAAAAATAGTATTAACCACCTCATATACTTCATATAACATTAGCATGCCTTTTTACATAGTTATTTCTTCCATACTCTTAGTAACAAAAAAGATTATCTATGACTTCCACTTTGTCATTTTGACTTAATAAGACTATAGCTGTAATATTGAAACCACAAATGACTTCTGATTAATTTGTTTCATTAAATAACCAACCTCGTCTCTCCTCTATACTTTATACTTTCCCTTATTTATTACTTTCATATCTGGGGACCTTTTAATTTCTATACCATTTTGCTATCTTGTATTTCACCCTTGCTTTTCCAATAATCCAATACTTGTCTCCATTCTTATCTCAACTTGGTATCATTCCTATTACGTAATTTATTTGTTAATATGTCTAATTTCAACATATCTATTAACCTATTTTTCCATTCATTTTTAGTCGGGTGTTCTTTTACCTTCCATTTTTTAGCTATAACTAATCTAGCTGATGTAATCATATAAAGTAATATCCTCCACTATCTGTTTACTTTTTTGTCTTCTGAATCTTTAATTATATTTAACAAATACAGTTCTGGGGTAAAGTCTAGATTTATTTGTAGAATTTCTTTGACTGTCTCCTGTATTTGCATCCAGAATTTTTTAATCTTCGTGCATTGCCACCACATGTGTATCAGTGTTCCCTGGTTTTTTCCACATTTCCAACAATTGTTTGAAATTGTTTTATTCATCTTACTTAATCCCATTGGTGTATAGTACCACCTTAAGGCCATTTTTATATAATTTTCTTTCAGATTTTGGGAAGCAGTAAATGCAAAAGATCTTTTCCTTGCTTTTTCCCGATCCTCTATGTTAATAGTATTGCCTATGTATTTTACCCATTGTAAAATGTATTCTTTTATATAATCCTGTTCTGTAAATCTCATCAATAATAATCTATAAAATCTTTTGATAGCTTTTAACCTTTTTTCTTCCTGTAATAATTTATCTAAGTCATTACAATGGTCCCCCCTGGCCTCACATCGGGAGACATGAAGATGCATTATCCACAATGCTGCAGCCTTATTTGAGAACTCATGCCGAACAAGTCTTGAAGAGAAACGACAACACAGAAAGAATCACATCCCGGAAACATCACCCAAGGAGACCTTCTGCTGTGCTTTCTGCAACCGGACTTGTTTATCTCAAATTGGCCTTTTTAGTCATCAGCACGCTTGCAGAAAGTGCAGGATGAGTCCTTCCTGAATCTTCATTTGCGAAGAAAAGCCAGAGAGAGAGATTTTCTGTCTCAAGTCCTCCTTTTTTCTGACCTTCTATAAACTTTTCTTTTTACTGCATATAGGTAAACCAAATTAGGTTATAACTTGCCTGTAAAGTTACCTTTGTTTTAAGCCTTAGTAAATTATCGCTTCATTTCCTTCCAATATCTGAATATCTCAGCCAAAAATGCATCTTACTCCATCTCGACATAAAGGCCTCTTGAGGCGATATCCATAATGCCAGAAGTTAGAGACTGAACTCCATTATAAAATGGCCAAACAACTGCAGAGTCATGCCGGGTCATAATGGCTGACTCCATGAACTGCCTAGTCATACCACAGCTACAGAAGGAGGGTTCTTATTGGTAAGATCATGTGATTGAGTAAGCCAATGCCCTGTAACTGTGAGGGCATTGGCTTACTAAATAAGAGAGCTCAGAACAGAGCTCACCTTTTCTTCTTGTGAATGCTGATGCCTGGTGAAGCAGTTTTTCCTTCAGTTGTAAATATCTGTACATATTACAACTGCTTGACTTTGAAGATAAAAGTGCCTCCTGCTTATTTGTACATCAAACACTCTGTGTGTGAGTATTCTTGGGAACAGGTTGCTACTAAGTCTGCAGAGATAGTTTTTGGCTTCTGCCTAGGATTGAGTGTCCTATCATCCCCTGACACATAATGGGATTTTAAGATAGAATGTCTTTAATTTTCTCCCATACCTTCAACAGACCTTTTCTCACACAATGATTTGTAAATCCTTTGTTAGCTTTTTCTTTTGCATAAAACAGATAGGTATGCCAGCCAAATCTGGCGTCATGACCCTCCAGATTCAATAATTTTCTGTTATATAGATTAACCCATTCTTTAATCCATACTAGCACTGACGTCTGATAATATGTTCTTAAATCTGGTAGGTCACAACCACCCCTTAGCCTCGTATCAATCAAATAATTCCATCTCAATCTACCTTTCTCCTTTCCCCATAGGAATATTCTTAAAATTTTTTGCCATAGTTCAAAGATTTTATCATTGGTCAGGACTGGCAAGTTTTGAAAAAGGTACAATACTCTAAGAAGAATGACCATGTTAACTGCTGATATTTTTCCAAGTAAAGATAGTCCTAGTTTACTCCTTCTGTAGGGTGAGATGGCAGGAAGAATCTGTTAACATTGGGAACTTAGGCCTGCCCAGAGAAGCAGGAATTTGGCCTAGCCCTTTTAGCTTTTTAAATTTCTTTGTTCTCCTCCAGTTTAACTTAAAAATTAGGGGGGGGGTCGTCTCGTACACCCAGTCGTCTTATAAGCTGGAATATACAGTAGTATGACTGTTTTTTCCTTGTTGATTCTAACACCCGAGAATTCCCCAAATTCTTTCATTGTGTTTAAGCATTCTTCAATTTGTTCTTTTGGTTCCTCCATGAATATAATCATATCATCGGCGAATGCTCTTAATTTATAAGTGAAGCCTCTTATCTTTATACCTGGGATTTTCTAAATTACTCTTATTCTCCTATTCAGTACTTCCAATATCAGAATGAATATCTCTCTCTCTCTGGCTTCACTTCGCAAATGAAGATTCAGGAAGGACTCATCCCGCGCTTTCTGCAAGTGCACTGATGACTAAAAAGGCCAATCCGAGATAGACAAGTCCAGTTGCAGAAAGCACAGCAGAAGGTTTCCTCCCCACCAGAATGAATAGGAGTGGGGATATAGGGCACCCCTTCTTGTTCCTTTCTCAATTTTTAAATTTGGCTGATCTTTCTTCATTGATGATAAGTTGGGCACATTGTTCTGTATATATTATCTCTATTCTAGTTCAATACTTCTCACCCAATCCTGATCTTTTTATCACTTCCAGCATAAAATCCCAGCATATACTATGAAAGGCTTTTTCAGCATCAACCAACATTAGATCCATCTTTCTTTCACTATGAACTTCATAATATTCTAGCATGTCTAATACTATTCTTATATTATCAATAATTCTCTTCCCTGTTATAAATCAATTTTGATCCTCGTTTACAATGTCTGCTATAATCTCTTTTAATCTATTAGCTAATATCATGGTATATATTTCTTAATCAGAGTTTAAGAGTGATATAGGCTGATAGTTGCTAACCTCTTTTCCACCTTTTCCTTCTTTCAATATAAGTGCTATGTTTGCATTTTCCCATGAGTCTGGTATCCCATTCGCTTCTATCTCATTAAGTGTTTTGTAAAGTGGTAAAGCTAACTTATTTTCAATTTTTTAAATAGAATAATGCTGTGAATCCGTTCGGTCCAGGTGCCTTATTCATTTTGAGATCATGTATTACCTTTGATATTTCAACCATCGAAACTGACGCATTCAGTTTTCCATCTGTTCTTTCTTTAATCTTTGAAAATCTTGTCTCTCTAGATACTCTTTCATTTTCTGATGTTCTTCCTCTTTCCTTGTTTTTTGGCTGAATAGATTACTATAAAACGTTATAAAACCCTTCACTTATTCCAGTTTGTTTTGTTGTCAATTCCTCTCGATATTTTATTTCTGTTATCAATTTTTCTCTGCTTCTTTTCTTAATCTATATGCCAGCTTTTTACTTGATTTATTGGCATATTCAAAATTTGATGCACTTTTTTTTTTCATTTTCCTCTCCAATATTGACATACTTTCCAAATTTAATTGGAATTGAATAAGTTTGATTTGTCTTATTAGTTTTTTTCTTAGATGGATCTTCTCTTAACTCTTCTTCTTTTTCTTCAGTTCTTTAATTAAATAGTTATATCTTTCTGAGTTCTGTTTTTTAACCTCTGCTCCTCTTTTTATCAATAAACCTCTGATTACTGCTTTTCTGGCATCCCAGACAGTTTTCATCCGGCACTCATTGTTATTGTTTTCCTTGAAATATAACGTAATTTCTTTTCTAAGCTTTTCTACAAATTCTTTGTTCTTTAGTAGATATTTGTTCAATCTCCAGCTTGATAATTTCTTATCTGCTTTTAATTAAATTGGAAAGTGATCAGATGTTATTTTCAAC
The DNA here is from genome assembly GCA_030847615.1 of Gambelia wislizenii. NCBI lineage: Eukaryota > Metazoa > Chordata > Lepidosauria > Squamata > Crotaphytidae > Gambelia > Gambelia wislizenii. The sequence goes on from JAUMIR010000001.1 coordinate 347,994,318, forward strand.
AGTATTTCCATGTCCAGAATTTGTGGTATAAGATTTTTAGATACAAGAAACAGGTTAGTTCTGGACATGGACTTGTATCTTTCCAAGTAGAATGTAAAGCCTTTCTCTTTCCCATGCTTTTTCATCCATACATCTTCCAGTGTAAATTCTTCTTTAATATCAAAAAAGCTAGTTAGTAATTTCTTTTGTATCCCCATTTTCTTTTTTTATGACCCATCTATTTTGGGTCTAGAACTCTGTTAAAGTCTCCTAATATTATCGTATTTCCATTTATATGCTTTTCTATTTGTTCATGTAATTTTTTAAATAAAACTTTTTTTGTTTAATATTTGGGGCATACACTCCTGCCATCACTATTTTTATTTTTTGAAGGACTACCTCTATTCCTATAAATTTACCTCCCTCGGAGCATGGTGGGGTCTCCTTCCTTGGATGTCTTTAAACAGAGGCTGGATGGCCATCTGTCAGGGATGCTTTGATCGTGATTCCTGCGTGGCAGGGGGTTGAACTGGATGGCCCTTGTGGTCTCTTCCAACTCTACAATTCTATGATTCTATACCTTCCTCATCTTTAAAGAGCTCTTTTGTAGGATATTTCTGATTTATGTATAATGCTATTCCCTTCTTTTTCTTTTTAGAATTTGCAAAGTAGAAGACTTGTCCGAGCTTCAGGTTTCTCAGAAACCTAATGTCTTGTTGTTTTATCTTAGTTTCTTATATGCATGTTACATCTGCTTTTTGTTTTACTAAATAGTGAAAGATTGACAAAGAGATCGATCACAGATTAGCAAAGGCATATAGCGCATTTGGAAGACTTTATAAAAGAGTCTGGAGTAACAAACACCTGAAGCAAAGCCCCAAAATCAGTGTGTATAGAGCCATTGTACTGTCTATTCTCCTTTACAGGTCTAAAACATGGGTCATCTATCGCCAACACTTACGACTCCTCGAACGTTTTCATCAGCGCTGTATACGTACAATTCTAAATACTGGACTGACTATGTGATGAATGTTGCTGTCCTTGAGCAAGCAGGGATCACCAGCATTGAGGCCATGATATTGAGAATACAGCTGCACTGGGCAGGGCACGTTTCTAGGATGGAGGACCATCGCCTCCACAAAATAGTACTCTACGGTGAACTTGCCACGGGTCAGCGTAAGAGGGGCACTCCAAAAAAGCGATACAAGGATTCCCTGAAACAACATCTCAGGCTTGGCCAAACTGATCACCAACAATGGTCCACCCTGGTTTCACATCGGGAAGCATGGAGACACATGGATATGCACTATCCACAATGCTGCAGCTTTATTTGAGAACTCACGCCAAACAATCTTGAAGAGAAATGACAACTCAGAAAGAATCACAACCCGGAAACATCACCCAAGGAGACCCTCTGCTGTGTTTTCTGCAACCGGACTTGTTTATCTCAGATTGCCCTTTTCAGTCATCAGCGCGCTTGCAGAAAGTGCGGGATGAGTCCTTCCTGAATCTTCGTTTTTGAAGAAAAGCCAGAGATAATCAATTGTATTTATATAATCAGTTGTTCACCTTTCAATTTTCCCATTCAAATTTCTCCTTCACCCCCAATAACTCCTCACAATCCTTTTAACATATAATTAACATACAATTCTTATGTAGATTATAAATGTGGGTTATAACTTCATTATGTTATCAATTAATTTAAATTAAATTGAATCTCATTTACCTTTGCATTGTTGGAACTGCACTTATCACTATTAATTTATATCTATAAATTTGACAATTAAACCCAGTTACCCCCTATAAACTCTACTGTTAAGCTTTCTTAAATCTTGTTACTCTCTCCTTATTCCCCCCCTCTTCAGTCCTTTTTGATTCCTTTGTTCTTCTGTAGTCTCTTTTCCTGTATATACTCTTCATTATTCCTTCTTTTCTCCTTTGTTGTGCTCCTTTTCGTTGTGCTCCTTCGTTGTTCATTGTTCTCCTTCACTCCTTTCCTCTTTTTCAGCTTCCACATCAATTTCAATTCAGTTCAGCTCAATTCAATTCAAAGTTTCTATGTTTTTCTGTAATTTGCTCTTTAAATTATAATTTTAAGTCTTTAACTTTTAAACAAAGGGAAGTTCACATTTAACACATTTCTCATCTTTTTCTTCTATCTCTTTTTATCCGTCTTCTTTACTGCTTATTTGCTATTTATTTGCTTTTTAACTCTTCAGTCTTTCTCCTGCTTCCCCAGCTGTGCCTTTATGCTCTAATCTGCTCTGTTCCACCGCTACGCCCACACAAACGCTCATGCCGAGAACTTGCGAGGGAGTAGGGAACGGAAACATAGAATGCAGTCAGAAAACAATAGTCCATCCAACCAGAACAATCGTCCACCCAACCAGAGAAAAAAGGTCCAATATAAAACAAAAATACAGTTACCACCACTGAAGGATCTCTCATGACAGCTCCTGTTTTCGTTTCCTTGTTCCCCAAATGGCTTCTTTTCCTTTATCTCCGCTCTGTCTCCTCCTACATTTCAATTTAAATTCTGCCCTGGTTAGAGCATTCACTTCTGCGAAGTGTTTTCTTTTAAAATCTTTTTTAGTCAAAATTGTTCAGTGAATAATTTTAAGTGTACAACTCCCTCAGTTTCACATGTTCAGAGAGGGAAATCAGCTCCTATGAGTTGATGCAGTGCAGCTCAGTTCTCTACTAGACTCTTCTGCAGTGAAGGGGTTCCCTTCACTCTGTGCCTCCCAAAGGGAAGGGAAACCTCAATTTCTCTACACTTAGGGGGTTCACCAGGAGTCACTTTGGGTTCACTTCCTTTCTTTCCCGGGGTTGGGGGGATATCTTCCTAAGATCTTGCTCAGAGAATTCCTTCAACTGCAGTTGACTGGCCAGAGATGAAGCTCTGCTTCTCTGCGTACATTGCCTCCCACTCTCAACCAGAAGTCTGTGTAATGCCACTTTTAACACATCTGATAATATCCTACAATGAAATAGACTAAGTCTACGAAAGCTTATGCTACAATTTTCTCTCTCTCAGTTAGGACTTTATCACACTGTGCTGTTATAGTGCGATTATTCCACTTGAACTGCTATGGCTGCGTCCTGTGGAATTCTGGGGTTTGAAGTTTAGTGAGGCCTAAGGATTCATTGGCTGAGAATTCCAAATGCGCCTCCCTAAACTGCAAATCTGAGGATTCCACAGGAGGCAGCTATAGCACTTCAAGTGGAATAATAGCACTATTACAGTATAGTGTTGTAAGTCTCAAAGGTGCTACGAGATCCCTTTGCTTACTGATATTCCAGACTAAGGACTTTATTAGATGCACTAAATACGACGTCATATCGATCCACATAAATGTGAAAGGGCACACATATCAAATGATGTTGCCGTTTTGTGTTTATGTCTCTGTCAAAACTTGTCCTATTTTATTGATGGCTGAAGCCGTCAGTTGATCCCCCGTGGTGCTTTTGTTCTGGCATTGCCAGCATGTAAAACCTCACGCCATTGTACTCACATCAATGCAGTGTGAACACTTCCATGTGAGATCGCAACATCCAGGTAAGTGACACACTTTTTATGACCCTCCCGGGTTACTTGTAAGTTTTAAAGTGTGTGTATGTGCTTTAAAAAACTTTTTCTGTGTTTTTTTAATTTCCCATACAAGTTTCTTCTCATGAGAATCCACAGGATTTTGAATGAGGAAGTGAACAGAGCTCTGTTCACTTCCTCTTTTATTGCTGGGAAGCCTTTGCCAGGAAAGCAAGGTAGGTGCATCATGGGGAGTTCTTTTGCCAGCATAGAAATGGAAAAGTTATGCTGGCAAAAGAACCGACTATTTGGGGGTAGTTTGCTAAAGTCCTAAAACAGCTATGTCTTTGAATTCTCTCTCACTCTGGTTAGAATTGACATAGGGACATTCACATGCATAAGTCACACTACATATGCAGGGCCAAAAAGTCAAAATTGTGCAATTGACATATTCTGCTGATAGTGGCAGAAGCAGAGTTGTGCAGACAGCAAGTTGTGCATTGTGGCTGTGCATGCTATGCTTTGCATTGTGGTGGCACATCCTATTTTTGAAGAGATAGTGTGATGTAATGGTTTGAGCACTGGACTCTAGAGACCAGGGTTCAAATCCCCACTTGGCCATAGAAACCCACTGTGTGACCATGGGCAAATCACACTATCTCACCCTTAGAAAAAGGCAAAGGCAAACCCCCCTCTGAACAAATCTTGCCAAGAAAACCCCATGACAGGTTTGCCTTAGGGTCACCATAAGTCAGAAACAACTTGAAGGCACACAACATCATCCTATATTTTGCATTGCAGTTGTGCATCATGCATTTCACAATGATACCCAGTCATTCATGTGTTGCACAATGTTGCTATTTCTGCATGGGGTTGTGTAGTGCTGCTCTGGCATATGTCCACATGTATTTACACAATGCTAAGGGGATGTTGGATTGAGACCATGAGTCCATGGTTTCCACAAGGCATCCTTTAACCTTGATTCTCACAACAAACCTGTGAGGTTGTTCAAGTTTAAAATTTTGTGGAAGATGAGACATAGCTCAGTTATAGATAACATATGATGCCTACAGAAGGTCTAATCACTGATATCTCCTGATTAAAAAAACAACAACAGGTAGTCTATAATGGGAAACATGGAGACCCTGGCGAGCTGCTGCCAGTCAAAGCTTCCTAGATAAGAATAATTTGGATGTGGGAGACCTTTAGGATTAATATGTATACTCAAGGCTATTCAGTACGAGGTCTGTCTATTAAATAATGAGACTGTGTTTCTACCTTTCAGACAAATCAGGGAGAACTGATTGTGAATGTTTACGTGGTGACCTTGAACATGTCTGAAACTGCATGACAAACATCAACACTCTTGGCCGTTCTGTTAATTGTTTGTCATTGTTTAAAGCAGCTGTGTTGTCTGTTGTGTGTCGGAAAAATGCTAAGTTTAAAAGTTGAGCAATGTGTCAATTTGGAATTTTTAGTAAAATTGAACAAAATACCAATGGAATCTTTTCAAATGCTTACTGAGGTCTTACTGAGTGCACATGTGTTTGAGTGGCACAAAAGATTCAGAGAAGGATGTTAGTAATGTTGAAGATGAGGAATGCCTGGTCAATCTTCTATTTCAAGAACTGAAGAAATTGTGGAAAAAATCAGCCAGATTGTTTGAGGAGACCACCACCTCAGTGTCCGAATGATAGCTGAAGCCATGAACGTTGACAAAGACACTGCATGAAAATTTTGCATGAGGATCTCAACATGAGAAAAGTTTGTGCCAAGATGATCCCTAGGGTTCTCACACCAGAGCAAAAAGAGTGCCACTGACATTCTGGAGTAACTTGAGGTGGACCCAAAGCTTTTTCAAAAAATTATCACTTGTGATGAAACCTGGATCTTCTAGTACAATCCTGAGACAAAATGACAGTCAATGCAGTGGGAAACACCATCGTTGCAAAGAATGAAAAAAGCACATCAAAGCAAGTCCACATTCAAAACCATGCTCATTGGGGTTGTTGTTTTTTTTACATCAAGGGTGTAATTTTGGCAGAATGGGTTCCAGAAGGCAGAACAGTAAACCAGCATTATTATAAGGAAGTTTTGACAAAGCTGAAAGAAAGAGTCAGGAAAAAAAAGGTCAGAACTGTGGAAAAAATGGTTTCACTCTTCAAGACAATGCGCCTGCTTGCATAGCACTTTCTATTATGCAATTTTTGGCCGATAAACACATTACTACACTTGAATATCCTCCATATTCACTATATTTGGCACCATGTGACTTTTTTCTTTTCCCTGAGGTGAAATTGGTGCTTAAAGGAACATGTTTTGAGTCAATTGATGCATTAAAAAAGAAAATGGCAGATGTGTTTGAAACAGCTGACAGACACTGATCTGCTCCATGCCTTTGACCAGTGGAAAACAAGACAGCATCAGTGTGTGAGTGTGAATGGGGAGTATATTTAAGGGGACAAGCATTAGAATTGTAATACATATAAATAAAGATGGGTTATTGCATTAGTCTTGTTATTTAATAGACAGACATACTCTAGACACTGGACTTTATCAGACAAGCCTCAAAAAACGTTCCTTTGCCAGCATATTTTAAACCATCAGTGTGCCGGCAAAAGAACCCTTTTTATCAGACGTTGGTGTAATAGTATGAAAAAGTAGCCCAGTACTTCCGTGTTCACCAGGGCACATGATCTTGGTGGTTCTCGCGAGAAGATGCGAGTGCATTTAAAAGTAAAAAAATAGCTAAAATAAAAAACAAAATGAACACACAAACACTGTAATACACTTAAAAACTTCCATGTAAACCAGGGAGGTTCATAAAAAGAGTGTCCCATACATACTTTTTGTGTTCTCTCCCAGAAGTGTTCTGGTGGACACCACCCATTGATGCTGGAATTGAACCAGCAGAATGACACACGGTTTCATACACATGCAATTCCATCAGAAAAACACCATGGCCGATCTATTGACAGCTTGGCTCGTCAATAAAAAAGAACACCTTATTAACGTCACATAATTGTGAAAGAACAATGTCATGTGAAATGGGCGCCTTTTCACATTTATGTGGTGTGGTTATGATGGCATACTTACTGAGTCTGATAAAGTCAACCGTGGCTGCTGACACACTGTAGAAATAATGCAGTTTGACACTGCCTTCACTATAAGGGTTCCATCTTATGGAATCCTAGGATTTGTGGCACAAGAGCTCTCTGACAGAGAAGGCTAAATATTTCACAAAGCTACAAATCCCAGAATTCTATAGCATTGAGCCATAGCAGTTAAAGGGGTGTCAAACTGCATTATTTCTACAGTGTGTTAGCACTGTGTCCCAGCAAGAAGGGCATGCTGCCATTGGCTTAACTGTTCTGGTGTCAGAGGATATCTGATTGGCTTGGCTTCAGGCAGCTGCTAAGGCACAGCTCAGGAACCTTTAATCCTACAGACGTTGTTGGACTTTCATTCCCATCAATCCCATTCAATCTGGCCATTGGCTCCAAAATATCTGAAAGGCCACAAATTCCTCATCCGTGTGCTAGTGGTCACTTATATTGTGGGAAGGGAACCCGTTTCATCCACAAGCTCTACTCAGGGCTTTGAAATGGAATCATGAGAGTGCAAAACCAGTCATAGAAGGAGATGGTCAGACATTTGTGGTGGAGATGATGCATAAGACTGGATTGTGTTTACCCAGTTTGCAATGCAATCTGTCTTTCCCTCCCTGGCATCCTCAGTTTGCCTCCCCCCAACCTGTCCTAGCCACTCAACCTTTTACAACCAAATAGTTTTATTACTTTTTTCCAAATGATTCTGTGACCTTCATCACATCGATTTAACTGATGTGAACTGAAAGGACTCTATATTTCTTGTTTGCTGTAAATACTCTGATTTTACTCATTGTGAAACATATTTCTTGTTCACTAGAAATATTCTGATTCTATTCATTGTAAAATAACACCTTTTCTTTCATTTGAAAGACTTCCAGAAGAACACTGGCTTCCCCCAAACAGAACCCACAGGGATATGCCTCCCTGGTTCTCCCAGTATATTTTAATTTTGCACTTGGAATATCATAATTGCCAGGCCTATGCATATCTTCTTGGGATAAGGGGACAATTCTAGAAAGTAGAAGCTTAAAAGAATATTGAAACTACATACTATAATGTGCAATAATGAAGAGCAATCAGATGTTGTAGTTAAGTGAGGCTGTCTTACATAATGTGGTGTGTGTGTGTGTGTGATGGTTTCAACAATAAATTTGACTTGACTATCTTGTCTGAAATAGTATTTTCCATGCTGCAAATTGTTCCCCCATCTCTGTCTGAAACATGTATAGGCCTTACCCATTTTTGAGAGCTATGACTAACCCGAAGGAGACATTATGAATCCATTTGATGGGTGTTTTTGCTGTCCTTCTAAATGTTCCTACCTCTTAGCAAGACATTGGGCACCAAGCGTTTTCACAGAAGCTAATAACCTAAATCACGCTCACTGCTGTTGGATGTTTAATTAGGAATTTAATATGTGCGACTTAATTACATCATGAACTTTATTACTGCCTGAAGCCATCCTCTCCCTTGGGCAGCAATCTTGTCAGATTTCAGAAGCTGAGCAATGATGGGGCTGAGCCACTGCTTGAATCAAAGGCACTGAAGGAAAGCCTTTTCTGCTTCAAGAGGGGATTCAATAGGTGGCATGCTTCCCAGACATGCTTATTTATATAATGCTATGAAGTGGCCTTGCACAGCACGAGGATCTGCTTGGCTACACCAGGAGCCAAGTTTGGGCGGGTGAGATGGAAAGCTGAGATCCTCAGTCACTTGTGGCACTTCTGTTAGGAGCTGGGGGATTGAAGTCTGCTGTCTGGGCCAAATTCCACTGTAACCAATTCCAGTTCTTTTTGCCTAGTTAAGATTCTGCTCAAATGCCAGCTGGAATCTGTTACTATTCTCTGCTTCCTAACACTATTGAGCAACAGAATGCCAAGGCCTGCTTGCACTACAGAACTTGGCATTCCCCAAACTGGCTCAAGCACCTGGAATCAAATATGAAGTATTTTGTGTCAGCAGCACAGTAAGATGGTGCTAACCTTTCCCAGACTTCCCCCCCCTGCCTGATATTATTAACATTATTATTCTTGTGTATGGCTCAATCCATTTCATGTTGCAGTACCTGCTCTTCAGAACTGTGTGGAAAAGAACATATAAATACATGAAGCTGCCTTGCTGGACCATTTTTTAAAAATTCTAAAATTTATAGGGCACTTTTGGTCTCTAAAGCAGCACACAAGTGCCAAACAACATAAATTCATCAGTGAAGATCAGAGGTAAATACAACAAACATCTGAACATCCTCCGAACAATAACACAGCCACAGAGGCATCAACAAAACAGCAAAAAGAGTTGACAAACATTAAATGCCCGCTGACATAAAATAAGGTTCGACTAGTTTTCAAAAGGTTAATAGGAAAAGGCGTAGACAAACTACATGAGTAAGGGAGTCCCAAAGTCCAGGAGTCACTACTGAAGGGGCCATGACTTATTGCTCATATTGATTAATTTACCACACTGTTTTTCTGATCATTAGCCTATTTTGCTAATTAAAACAATAAAGTTAGAGAAAGCTAAAGGAGAAATCAGTTAAGTGATGTTTCCTTGGAAAATAGGAAAGAAATAATTGTTGGCTTCTGGGCAATTATATAGTGAAGCAGCTTGTATGACAAAATGTTTTGTTGAAATCAGCAAGACCTTTTAAGTAAACAGCTTTGGAACTGAGGCACTCTAGACAGCTCCTGTATCAGATATCACAGTGTATGTGTTTTTCTAACATGGGTATTCTATGCCTTTCTGTAGTATTTGTCTAGATAGGCCTACATGCTACTCCCATGGGGCTGCATATCCCTAAGGATGTTTTTGTGGCCCTTGACACCTCCCAAATCCCCAGACTGACTTTTTCTGGCTAAAAGAAGAGGGTGTATTGCTGCTACTGGAAGCTTCCAGGTTCAACAGCTTCCTTTTTAGGTTTGAAGGCCACCTGTATAGATTAACACAGACAAAAATTCCATTTTTTGAGAACCAGAAGTGGAATTCCAGCTATTTCAGGGGAGGGGTTTAGTTTGGTAGTCCATGAAGTCCCTGGAGGGTCCTGGGGCCTGTCCCCAGATCTGCTTTAGTTGCCCACCTCTGCTATAAGGCAACTTCCTGTGAGCTACAGTAGGACCCCCGTATCCACTGATTAATTATCCACTGATTCAATTATCCACGGGGCACAAATCAGCACACTTACAGTCTTCCTAGAAAATGTGTCTTCTCTAGCCATTTTCTAGGTCCTCCAAGGCAACTCTATGGTATTTTAAACCGAAAGTCCCATTATTTTCAATGGTGTTCGCAATTATCCATGGTTTTCAGCATCCACAGCCCCCCCTCCCAGAACCAATCCCCAGTGGATACAGGGTCCTACTGTACATATATTGGTATTGCAATGTTTGCAAGGAACAGTGTCCCATTTGTGGGACTATCCCACAGGGCAGGGCAGGGAAGTGACAGTCACGGATTCCATCTTCTACGGGCAGCCTATTGTGCATCCTGATAATTTGCTCTGGAGATTTGGGGGACCCTCTGGAACAATGTGGGAGCTACAAGAGGAAGAGAGAAATCACAGAAATTTTCCCTCCCTACCTCCAGTGATGGGACCCTCTGCTTGTTCTCAGTCTTCTCGCTGAAGCAGAAGGTGACCTCTGCTTTGTCAAAGCCTCATTAAGATCCAAGGCATGAAGCATTTCAAGACAGACTCACAGCCAGATCTTGTCCAAGCCCAAACCTGCTAAGCTTCAGAAATCTCTTCCTTCCAGAGTAGTCTCTGTGTCTGATTTAAAATGTGTTTAGTTATTTTGTAGTGTTATTACATAAATATATAAATAGATGAGCCTGTCTTAAGTCAAGAGATGGGAGAAACATTCTCACCAAAATGCCACTGCCCATTTTGCCTTGCTCCAACCAACATTTTGCCATCTGGCATTGACTAAGCAGTCACTGGATATATTCCCTAGACATCTTTGGGGCCAAACAGAAGTAGATGGGAAGCACAGCCTGTAGCTGCCTAATAGGAGCCACAGTGTGCTTTCTTCCAGGTGTTGACCAAGTAAAATAAGGGAGCAGCAGTATGTGGCAGGAAAAAGTAGTCAGGGAGTAGGCTGTGGCCATAGAACAGATCCATAAATGGGGTGTGGAGAGACAGAAGAAGGGAACATATCACTGCAGTGAGGGGAATACAGTCAGGTCCTGTCTAATTATGCACCCTTGCTTTTGGCTGAAGATCTGATTGAAGGAGAAAAATGAAAAAGGAATGGAACTTTGCCCATAATTCAAAGGGACTGCAGTTTAGTCTTAATAGTAATAATTTGGCTTTTATTCATGTCACAGTATGAAAATGACTTGTTAGTTCATTGCATAAATGGGATATATGCAAGCTTGCTGACATTGTTGTGGTGGTGCTGATGGTAGTGTGCCTTCAAGTCATTTCCTACTCAACTTATGCTAATCCTAAGGTAAAACTATCACAGGGTTTTCATAGAATCATAGAACTGTAGAGTTGGAAGAGACCACGAGGGCCATCCAGTCCAACCCCCTGCCATGCAGGAAATCATGATCAAAGCATCCCTGACAGATGTCCATCCAGCCTCTGTTTAAAGACCTCCAACGAAGGAGACCCTACCACGCTCCGAGGGAGTGTGTTCCACTGCCAAACAGCTCTTACTGTCAGAAAGTTCCTCCTAATATTGAGGCGGAATCTCTGTTCCTGGAGCTTGCATCCATTGTTTCGTGTTCTAGTCTCTGGAGCAGCAGAAAACAAGCCTGCTCCATTCTCAATGTGATACCCTTTCAAATACTTAAACAGGACTATCATATCGCCCCTTAACCGTCTTTTTTTCAGGCTCTACATACCCAGCTCCCTAAGTCTTTCCTCATAGGCATGGTGTCCAGACCTTTCACCATTTTAGTTGCCCTTCTCTGGACACGCTCCAATTTGTCAATATCTTTTTTGAATTGTGGTGCCCAGAACTGGACACAGTATTCTAGGTAAGGCCTGACCAAGGCAGAATAGAGTGGCACTATTACTTCCCTTGATCTAGACACTATACTTCTATTGATGCAGCCCAAAATCGCATTGGCCTTTTTAACTGCCGCATCACACTGTTGACTCATGTTCAACTTGTGGTCTGCTAGGACTCCTAGATCCCTTTTGCACATAGTCTCGTTCAGCCAGGTCTCCCCCATCCTATATCTATGCATTTTGTTTTTTTGCCCTAAGTGCAGTACCTCTTACATTTCTCCATATTGAATTTCATTTTGTTAGCTTTGGCCCAGCTCTCCATTCTATCCAGGTCATTTTGAATTTTGATCCTGTCCTCTAGGGTATTAGCTACTCCTCCTAATTTGGTGTCATCTGCAAATTTGATAAGTATGCCCCTAATTCCATCATCCAAGTCACTGATAAAGATGTTGAATAGCACTGGGCTCAGGATAGAACCCTGTGGCACCCCACTGGTCAAATCTTTCCAAGAGGAAGAGGAGCCACTGCTGAGCACCCTTTGGGTTCAGCCGGTCAACCAATTACAAATCCATTTAACAGTTAACTTGTACCGCCCACATTTTATAAGCTTGTTTGCAAGAATGTCAAGGGGAACCTTGTAAAAGACTTTACTGAAATCAAGGTATGCAATATCCACAGTGTTCCCTTCATCTACCAAGCTGGTAACTTTATCACAAAAAAAAAAAAAAAAAAGAGCTCAGATTAGTCTGGCATGACTTATTTCTCTGAAATCCATGTTGACTTTTTGTGATTATGGCATTGCCTTCTAAATGTTCACAGACTCTCTGTTTAATGATCTGCTCTAGAATCTTCCCTGGTATTGATGTCAGACTAACTGGAGATAATTGTTAGGATCCTCTTTTTTCCCCTTTTTGAAGATGGGGACAACGTTTGCCCTCCTCCAGTCTGCTGGAACTTCACCTGTTCTCCAGGAGTTCTCAAAGATTATTGCCAATGGCTCTGAGATTACATTTGCCAGCTTTTTTAATACTCTTGGATGTAGTTCATCTGGTCCTGGAGATTTAAATTCATTTAGATTAAGAAGGTATTCCTCTACTACCTCTTTGCTTATTCTGTGCTGGATTTCCCTTATTGTGTCCTCTGTTCCATTCTCCTCAGGCTGGTCACCCTTTTCCTTTTCTGAAAACACTGAGGCAAAGAAGGTGTTGAGTAATTCTGCCTTTTCTCTGTCCCCTGTTAGCATTTTGCCATCTTCTCCGCATAGTGGCCCTACCGTTTCCTTCTTCCTCCTTTTGCTGCGGACATACCCCCAAAAAACCCTTTTTATTGTTCTTAACCTCTCTAGCAAGCCTGAGCTCATTCTGCACTTTAGCTTTTCTGACGTTACTCCTACATGTGTTTGCTATCTGTTTGAATTCTTCTTTGGTGATTTCCCCCTTTTTCCATTTCCTATACATGTTCCGTTTAAAACTTAACTCCGTTGAAAGTTCTTTAGTCATTCATCCTGGTTTCTTGAGACACCTCCCATTTTTCTTCCTCAATGGAACTGTTTGAAATTGTGCCTTCAGTATCTCTCTTTTGAGAAAGTCCCATCCATCTTGAAGTCTCTTCTCTTTTAGTATTCCTGACCATGGGATCATCCCCACTATTTCCCTGAGTTTATTGAAATCAGCTCTTCTAAAGTCAAGAATGTCTGAGTATGCCTGGCTTCTCCTTTCCATTGTATAACAAACTCCAGGAGAACATGATCACTCTCACCTAAGGATCCCACCACTTGCACCCCATTAACCAGGTCATCCCTGTTGGTTAGGATCAGATCTAAAATAACTGACCCCCTTGTTGCCTCTTCCACCTTTTGGACCATGAAATGGTCTTCCAAGCAAGTAAGGAATTTGCTAGACCTTGAAGTTTTGGTTGAGTTAGATTTCCAGAAAATATCAGGATAGTTGAAGTCACTCATCACTACTGGCAAGGTTTGCCATTGCTTTTCTCTGAGGCTGAAAGAGTGTGATTTGCCTAAGTCATCCAGTGGGTTCCCATGGTCAAGTGAGGATTCAAACCCTGGTCTTTCAGAGTCTTAGTCCAAAACTCAAACCACTACATCACACTGGCTCTGTTCTTAAGCTTACACACACAAGAACAATAAATAGTACAATATCCTGTGGTTATTAAATCAACATAATCCAATTTGGCATCCCTTATGATATGAGTGTCCCCAAACATCTCCTGTCTTCAGAGGAATGTCCAACCCACCCCCCTCACTGCAGTGTGGCTTTAAAAGAAATATCCAATTAGAGTCAAGGAGTCTTTAAGGAGTCTTTAAAAAATTAATTGCAGCATGGGGGGTATTTCAGTGTGTGTGTGTGTGCGTGCGATATTGGAGAGAGAAGGGCTAAAGCTCTCCTCTCCAGTGTCCCCCTTTTTGTTTTAAATGATAGCAACTGTACTTTACAATGACCTACATCTAGCTGGATCAGAGCCTATATTTCTCCCTAAGCCCACTATCCCAAGTGTGTGTTATTTTCTGAGGAAAACATAGAACTCTATGACATAATCAGAAATAACCATTGGTTGTGTCACTGTGCCAAACCAAATATCACTTTAAGTCAATGGTAGCATATCAGACATAACACCCTCCATTTCTATTTATTGAATTGTACTACATATTTTTCATAATGTATTTTTATTTAAAAAGATAAAATTCCATTCCATTCCATTCTTGAGAGTTGTTTCAAATTAAATTTTCATCCAAATCCTCCTTTAGATTACATGTAGTTGTACTTCTTTGAGATTTTTGCATGTTGGTGAACATATTTCAGCTTGGACTATCATCATGCTGCTGTGTTGTCTGTGGGAGTGTGTGTGTTGTGTCTGCATGCACATGTGTGTGTGAGAGAGAGCTCATTTATGTTTCGACAGCATGGAAGGTTGATGAGATATTATGGAAATAAATGTTCACTGACCTCTTTCCCTTTCCACCACTGAACTGTTCAACTGCTCCAGCTTGACACCCTACAAAGCTATCAGCAGCTTTAGTCTAAGACTAGGAGAGACCCAGGTCCTGTCTAAATGAGGCAATATAATGTGGACCACTGTGCATTAATGCAAATTCACAGCAGCGTTCATTTGTCTTCATGGTCCTTTGGCAAAATCAATGTGATGCTGGCTGCAAGTGAATTACTTGTGTTATTATTCTCCACTATGCCACTGCACAGTATTTTTTTTAAAAAAACTATAAATCTAAGGTGCTCAAGTGTGACCTTCTGCTTTAAAAAGCTGTTTGGTCACCTCTGTGCAGCAAAAAAGCACACAATCACTATCGCAAAACTAAAAAATGGCGCTTCTGGCCACTTCATTGCTAGCAAGCCCCCCACCCACCCACATCTGACCAATCAGAGTTCCACTTCTGCTCCTCTCTGAGAATTCACTGTGATTATAATCGGTTGTCCTAGCAAGTGGTAATGTGCATTTCTACACATTGTTTTTAAAATTTCGGGAAAAGCTGCAAAGGTTTTTCCCATGTAGTTTTTGGAGTTTTGGGGCCCCTCTTTCCAAATAAGGTGAATCACTGTGGGTTCTCCTTGGGACAAAAGGTATTCCCTGTGAATTCTATGAGGAGTATTTTCACAGTCTATACAACCCCTCGGAGAAATACTTCCAAGACTCTGGAAATGTATTCAATATTTGGGCATCAGCCTAGATAAAAAAAAAAAAAAAAAAAACAGCAACAGCAATTCCAGTTTGGGAGTTTCTGGGGAAAAGTTTCATCTGGGTGAACCTTGGGTAAACTCCTTGAACTCTACCACTCTGGGGGAACCATCCATGTTATGCACAAAAGGTCCCAAGTTCAAAAATCTCTGGAATCTCTACATAGGGCTGGGAAAGACTCCTGTCTTGTAATTCTGGAGTGCCCTTAGCATTCAGAGGGACTAACGGTCTAACTCAATATAAGCTTCGTACATCTCTAATATGGGCCTCCTGGAATAAAAATATATGTTACATTAAATGGGTAATGCCCAGATGCCTCTTTGCACAAGACTTTTTCCTCAGGCTGCAAAATGAAGCCAGATGGTATTATGAGCAGCTCTACTCCTTCCTCAACCCAAAGGGCCACGTAATGGCTGAGGGGTGCGGTTGGGAGACCTGTGTTGTGCCATTGCCTTCCCTCCTTGACTTTTTATGTCCCTCCCTTCTGGACCTCTTGCAAAACTACACTGGTGGAGCTTTATGCTCTGCCAACACTGAAGGTTATCTCAGTAGCTGATGCCCTTTAAACATGTGTGGCAGGAGGGTTGTAGCTGCTCTGAGTGGCAAGAAACTGTTAAAAAAATTCAAGGCAGCCCTGGGACTACTCCACAGAATTTGGCAGGAGTGTAGATTCCAGAGCAAATTGTGTTCCAGTTCTGCACATTAATTTATGAACTGTGGATCAGGTGATTTTGCTCCAGAATTCAGTCCCCTGCCAGATTCCTCAGGCATCCCTATGTGTGGGTGGGTGAGTTGTCTGAACCACACATGGAGTAGGTTAAAGTGGGGGGAGAAGGGAATGTGCATGGAGACTCACAGAGGTGTGTTACTTCTGTGCATGTTTTAAATAAGCTTATTTAAAAATGAGAGATGGAAGCCATAGGACCACCCAGCAACCCATTTGCAAAGACAGACCACTGCAAGATATAAAGCCTGGTATTTCTTCAGTCATGGAAAGCCTCAGCTGTAATTAGGTATTCAACCTACTGCAGAAAGACCTCAGTGCAAAGGGATCCTTGTCTGTGTAGGAACAACCAAAGTCTATTTCACTCCTTAAGGTGGTCTCTCCTAGGGAATGATTCCTGGGACCTGCATGTAGGTAGTAAGACCTCTGATTCAAGTTACTCAGCCTTCTTTCTTGCTTCAGTCTTGCATCTTAAGCTGCTGCATAGAGAGGTCTTATCTTTCCTCCATTCTTATTCAGTGAAGGTTTTAACTTCTTGTTTCTTTGTCTTTCATCAAGGCTTAGCAAAGTATTACTCAAGTGGCTTCACTTAACACCACAGTTAAAATAATAACAGCTGTTGGCAGCAAGCTGGACTCCATCGGATGATAATCATTAACCATTTGGCTGCTAGCTATGGTAACCAGCACATCAGACAAGTAAAATGTCCACAAATGCACAAAGTTGTCTTGCCAGCCACTCTAGAAGGCATGTTTACTGGCAGCTGGCGTACTATCTCTCCAGCTAGTCCAAGAGTACTGCTCAGTGTTACAGTCACTAGTGGATGCGCTCTTTGTGTGTGTGCTGTCAGTTTTTAAAAGTTCACTATGGGGGAAACAGAGAGCCTTTCCCTGGGCTCCTCTCTCTTGCTATTTATTTGAATGGTTGGCTGTTGTTGCTGTAACAGAGAGAGCAGAAGAAAGGCATTTGTAATGCAAATAGGCCTTCGCCACTGAGATTTTAGATTGACATTGTCAATCACCACTGAAAGTAACCATTATGTGTGAAGATGCCCTGTTTGAGTCTGCACATACATATATATGCGCTGCATGCACAAACACAGTTAAGAGGTATTGGTAATGCAATTATTTCCTGAAGGAAGCATACGTATATTATAGGATGGTCCCCAGAATTTTCATGAATATAAGTGAAGAGAGAAAAGTTTCTCTTCCCATTATTTTGCCTATGTAGAAAACAAATAAGGTTTTAAGAGGAAGGGGCAGTTTCATATGTACCAGTATGTTTCCACTCTACCAGTTTATTTCTCAAGTAGACACCTAAAGCCCAGCTCATACGAACTTAGTTGCTGGTAAGGCTTTCTAAATTTAACATTATATCATAACATAGATTTATAGTCATGAACCTCAGCCTTGTATGCTCTCTATTAACCTCATATGCAGCTATTTGTTAATGTTATTCCTAATGCTGTTTCACCCAAATTGGGTAAAATGCACAAGCCATTGTTTGCCTGCTAACCAAGATAGCAAACCAGAGCAATTCTGGTTTATGTGCAACCCATAATTGCTAAGTTCACATAAAAAGAAAGTTTTTATGTGAACAGACCTATTCAATTGAAAAATGAGGAACAGAAAATAGAAGGGAAGGGGAAGTACATGCCTGAAGTTCATGCTCATCATGTTAGACTAGCAGTTTTCAAATGTAAGCCTGCCAGCTGTTTTGGACTACAACTCCCAGAAGCCCCAGAGAGCTTGGCCAGAGGTGAGCGATTCTGGGAGATGAATCGAGACTTTATCACACCATATTGTTATAGTGCTATTATTCCATTAACTGCTTTGGATGCCTCCTGTGGAATTCTGGGGTTTGTAGATTAGTGAAGCCTAAGAGCTCTCTGGCTGAGAGTTCTAAATGCCCCTCCCTAAACTGCAAATCCCAGGATTCCACAGGAGGCAGCCAGAGCAGTTGAAGTGGAATAATAGTGCTATAACAATGTAGTGTGATAATCTAAGTCCAAAACATCTGAAGGACCAATGACTGAAAGCCACTGAGCTAAACTATGGTTTAGCATTACATCAGAAAACTGTCTTCATATCCATCAGGAAATCCAAAGCATAATGCTAATGTATATATTAGGGAAAGGATTAGCTCCAGTGTTAGCAGGATTAGCTCTTATATAAAAATGACTGTGCCATAAGTTTTATTTTAAAAAAATATAAACTACATTGCATGATATGATATTCAGAAAAAGGGCAACTTTATAGACATGAGTGATGCTGAATGGTAGATGTCCTTGCATGTCACACTGACATTTCACATTTTAAATGTATACTTCTTTAGGTGTACAGTACTTTTAAAGAAAAATTTGTACATAAAATGACCTTAGCAGAGATGGTTTTGTTCTACAGCTATGTCTGCAACCGTTCGCAAGGGTAAGAGTAGACAACCCATTCTCCTCCACTGCTCCTGTGCAGTTCACCAGGGAGATTCCTAAGCAGCAGCTCCTGGCACTAACAATCAAAAGTAATTGTGCAGGTATTTTGTCTTTCCCTTGTTAATGAATTGTTTTGTGGTTGGAAAAAAAAACATGCAAGAAGCAATAGTAAAATCTAGGAGGGAGGCCATGATATTGAGAACACAGCTGCGTTGGGCAGGGCACATTTCTAGGATGGAGGACCATCGCCTCCCAAAAATACTACTCTACGGTGAACTCGCCACTGGTCAGCGTAAGAGGGGCGCTCCAAAAAAGTGATACAAGGACTCCCTGAAACAACATCTCAGGCTTGGCCAAATTGATCACCAACAATGGTCCACCCTAGCCTCACATCAGGAGGCATGTAGACGTACTATCCACAATGCTGCAGCCTTATTTGAGAACTCACGCCGAACAAGTCTTGAAGAGAAACGACAACGCAGAAAGAATCACAACCCGGAAACATCACCCAAGGAGACCTTCTGCTGTGCTTTCTGCAACTGGACTTGTTTATCTTGGATTGGCCTTTTTAGTCATCAGCGTGCTTGCAGAAAACGTGGGATGAGTCCTTCCTGAATCTTCATTTGTGAAGAAAAGCCAGAGAGAGAGAGAGAGAGAGAGAGAGAGAGAGAGAGAGAGAGAGAGAGAGAGAATGGAAGGCACCAATTTCTCCCTCACAAAATTCTATGAATGAGGCAGGATTATTGTACATTACAACTCTTCTCTGAAAGCATGGTGAGAAAGAAATGGAGAGGCCTTGGCTTTTCAGATATTGCTGAACTACAACTTTCCTCATGCCTATCATTGCCTATAGCACCTAGGAGTTCTGGGAGGTGAAGTCCCACAAAACCTGGAGCGCCCCCACTGCCCCCTGCCTGCCCTAGCTATTGATATCTTTCTGTTCACTCCTCAACATTAGATACACTAGAGAAAAAATAAAGAGGATCCTCACTTGGTAGATCAGATTAGCAAATCCATTTGTTACAAGGGAGCTTTGCAGGAGACAGGAGCAAGGCTGTTTTACCCTCTTTCCCCTTCTTCCTTTTCTACAAAGGTTAATGGGTATTCCATAGCCCACTTTATTGCACCAGGCACGGCTTAGTAACAGCTGTGGCTGCTGGTGAGTTATGCGACTTCCTCCACCTGGTTTCCTGCTATCAGGATTTCTGGCTCACAGATGAGAGTGGCTTCCTTTCTCTGTACTCCCCAGTCCCCTTCAGGCAAAGGAGGTGACACACTCATAGCTCAGTGTCTGGGGAAGAAAGCATACAACTGCCTGAAATTGGTAGATGCTTCCTCAGCTGATCCCTGCAGTTTAAGAGAATTTGTGGGGAGCAAATAGGATGGCAGGAAGACAAGAGTGCCATTACTGAGAACAGACACAGTTGAAAGAATCCTTGAGTGAAGTTAATATAGAGCAATTGCTGGGGCTGGGACTGGTTTGGATATGAGAGGCCTTTCAAGCTCTCTCAGAATAGCAACAAAGATTTTCCCGTGATATTCTGAACAGAACTATATGTGCGGACTAGGCTTAATTTCAGAACAGAAACTGATAACTGGTTTTTGGAGTATCATTCATATTCCTTAGATGAGGAACACTGTGGGCATATCGTTAAGCATACTGATTTGAATCCTATTGCAGACCCATTAAAACAATTGCTGAATGGTGAGTCAAAACATGGGCAAACTCTATTGATTCAATTGGTCTGCTCTAGTGGGAAGGGGCTACCAACAGGATTTAGGCCACTACATTAGAAACACATTAGGCCTGAAGGCCTGAGCTACCATCACTCCTGGGGGTTAGCTACATGGAAGAATTGAATACGGGAAATATCGCGTTACCTCCATTTTGGTCCTGTCCCAAGTTGTGCCCATGATGCATTTGCATATTTGGTGAGGGAAAAAATACCTGAGTTTGTAGTCCACATGGAGCATGCACCCCAGGGAATAGGTGGTGGCGGTGAGTAAATGTTTTTCAGAAATTGCCCAACGTCTGAATGGCCCCGCAGCTGCTCCAACAGGCTGCCTACGGGGACGGAGGAGCGGGTGCAGCCAAAGGGTATCTGGAGATTGCAGGTGGAGGCCTAACATCCCATGTGGGTGTCTGGCATGTGGTGAGCAGATGGAAGTCTGGCGGGGGTGGTCTGGAGGCCCCCTAGGCCTGAAGGCCAGGCGAATGGCCATTGATCTCTCAGCCAACAGGTTGCCAAATGCCCTTGCGGGTACTGCGGCCCTAATCCCAAAAAGGGAAGGACCAGCGACAACCAGCAAGCGAGTGAGGGAGCAGCCAGGTCTGCTCCGCTCACCCCTTGCCCAGTGCCCAGCCCTCATGACCACCTGACGGACAGGCAGGCGGGCAGCAGGTCCCTTGGGGCCCATGTGCTGGGGAGGGCCCCCCGGCTGCTCCCTCGCTCTCTTACTGGCTGTCTCTGGTTCAAGGAGCAAGTGCGGGGGAAGGGGTGGGGGAAGGGAGAGAGGAGGAGAGCAGGCAGACGGAGGGCTGTGGCAGTAGCAGCGGCAAAGTGGGGAGACCGGCAGGAAGAGCTGCTCCATGTTAATGTCATATCTGTGTTCCATACAATAACAGCAATGGCAGATCCTGCATTGCTAGGCATCCCTTCCAAGCCCGCTCCCTCCGAGGTACAACCAATCACATTTCAGCTCTGCTGTGTGCCCCTTTTTTGAGATGGTTGCTGGTTGATCAGACAACCAATTATGCAGGTTTCCCCGTACTTTTTAAAAAAGACCACAAAAAACAGCAAAAGCTGCTATCATGGTTCATATGGCGCTTTCAGCCCCCCTCCTTCTGAATAGTGCATATCTGGCCCACCGAATGTGAGGACCAATGATATTCTTCCCAAATTGTTTCTGTTTTTTGTTTTTGCTGTTGTAGTCAACCCCTGGTGTGCTTTCACTGTCTACATCAGCTTTCCTCAGCTGAGTGCCTTCTAGGATGCGTTGGACTACAGTGCCCATCATCTCCAGCAAACATATCATTGTCACTGGAGGGTCCCAAAGGGGAAGCAGGCCACAGAATGAACAGCATTCTTTGCACTAGCCTGTCAAATGTTTTGACTAAGCTCAGGTTTAGAGCAATTAGCTTTTATGAAAACATTGCAATTTACAGTGAAGAAATAATTATTAAATAAATGAAGTGAAATGGAATTGTTGACCATTATCTCATTGCATTTTTGACTAACCATTTTGCTGTATCTAAACTGCCAACCCTCCTTCCTCCAATTATTAGGAAGTACTGTACAAAGGACATGCTGGTATGGAATTGGTTGGGTGGTTCCACAAGCAGTAGCCACAGCAGTTAAAGTCAGCATAAAGAGCAAAAAGTAGTAACATGCCAGAACACCTGTCTCTCTTACACAGTTAAATTTAACATTATATGCATCAAATGATATCGATAAAGGAAAGTGGCAACACAAATACAGCACATACATAAGAAGACATATCAGAAAGGGCACATTAGGTGCAACACACACTTAATTATCTAATAGTTTAAAAAGGGTAATGAAGGAGGAAAACAATGTATCTGGAAACCAGTAGAGATAGTTGAAACATTACTGTCTTAGTTACCAATGATGGCTATATATTATCTCTGATATCAAAGGCAGTATGCTCCTTAATATTGGTTGGTGGGAACATTAGTAGTAAAATGCTTGATACACACATCCTTCTTTCTGGACTTCTTATAGATCTCTGTCTGGTCACTGCGGGAACACAATGCTGGACCAGATAGGACTTTGGTCTGGCCTACTCCAGATATAACACTAAGCCACAGTTTATTTTTAACCATGGTTTATTGGACAAGCAAAAATCTGGCTCACCTGCTAGAGCAAGAGCAGCACTTCTTTTTTGCCTATCTGGTTGCTTATTTAAAAGGCCAAAGGTGGAAAAATAAATTATTGAGAAGTATGCTGACTCTAATTCATTACATTTTTGACAGGTCTAAACAAGGTGGTGATATTGGAGGTGGGCAAGTCATTTGACCATGAAGATGGTGTTCAAGTAGTCCTGGATGAAATTGCACTTCCCTTGAACACTGTAATTTCACAGATTAAGACTGTGGAGTCAAATGAACGCTGCTGCAAATTTGCGTTAATGTGCAGCAATCCACATTATATCTTCTCATATAGACAAGCCCAAGGACACATGTGGCCAGACAGCATCAGAGGTGGAGTTAATGAGGAGGAACACACAAGCTAGGAGAGTCTGTAGCAGTTTGTTTTTGCCTAAACTACTAGGAAGGGCAAGATTCTGCCCCTTTCTCTCCTCCCCCCTGCCATTGAGTTAATTGAGGGCAAACTACTTTAGCACTTTGTACTCAGCTTGCAGCACTTGAAGTAAGCTGAGGACAAAGCGGGGGAATGAGGGGAAGAGAGAGAAACTGGGACATTTTAAAAGCAGTGGAAAAAGTGGTATAACAGAGGATTAATTGGGAATCTCCCTTCAAAATGAGACAGTTGAAGGGTATGGGGCTCTCTACTGGCTAATATGCTGCCACTCAGTCCAAACAAGATGGTGATAATAGAGGTGGGCAAGTCATTTGACTATGAAGATGGTGTGTAAGTAGTTCTGGATGAAATTACATTGCCTTTGAAACATGGTTCTTTGTTTGGAGTCCTTCTAGATGCAGCTCTGCAGCACAAAAATCTCCCCCCAGTCCTTCTGCCAGACTTACCTCCATGTGAGTATCTATTATATATATAAAAAAAGCCTTGGGTATGCACAATGGCCTTAGGTATGTAGGTATGTTGCCTCCTGGGTATGTACGATGGGTTTAGGTAAGTTGTCTCTTTCAGTGTGCTGATTAGCTGCTCCTGTCACTCCCTCAGCCAATCACCACCCACATGCAAATCACCACCCATATGCAAATTCCCTCTCCACCTCACAATATACTCAATCTGCATCTACACCCACAGCCTCACAAGGGTCCCTCCCTGCTCTCACCACAGGCAGTCAACTGGCAGCGGCAGCAACGGGGCAACAGAGTGAACTGCCTTCAGCAATTCAGGGAAAAGTGTGGAACACTGAGAAGGGGGAAGAGGAATTACAATCCACTGGCCTACTTTACAAGGTTGTTATGAGGTCTACTGGGCATTTTGGAGGGAGTTTTTTTAACAGCGTATGGTACGACAGATCCACCTAGTATCCTACTAATCCTCCTAGCACAAGCCACCTTCCCCCAATGCTTCCTCTCATTTCTCTCACTTAATTACACCAAAATGGTAGAATGAAGTCTATTTTGTGTGTGTGTGTTTGTGCTTGTTACAAGATAAAACAAACATTTTAAAGTTAGTCTTTAAAATAGTGTTTAATTGGATTGACTGTTTAATGCTTTTAAAACCTTTGTACAATATATCATTTTAGCAGTTTTGTTTTAACATATATTTTAAGCTGCTTGAAGTCCCATTTTGGGAAAAAGGCAGGATAGAAAACAATCCAAACAAACAAACAAATAAATAAATAAATCCCAGCAGGAATATCCTTCTTCCCTTTTCTTTTCACTTGCTATGCAAAGGAAAACAAAATCCCCCCAAATGCTAAGTTCACTCAACAGAGAATGCTTTATAGAAGGGATACCTATTGGGTTACATTCTGTGTACGCTTATCACGCTAAACCATAATTAAAAATAATATATAGGTATGCTGCTCCCACTTGGCTCCTCCTACACACTGGAGTGGCTAAGCAAATGGTGAACCTTTCCCCAGACAAGCCAGAGTCATAAGCTAAGAACAATCTCTGCTTGTGATTCTGCCTTGTCTGTGGTGAGACAAGAAAGGGTTCCAAGCTCACTCACGTAAGCAAAGCATGGGCAGAAGGTCTGCACTTGGTTTAGCTGCTTTCACTTGCAGGAGTATTGAAATGCACAGAGCATGGGAAATAAACAGGATGAACTTGAACTCTTAGCACAGCACAACAAATATGATATCATAGCCATCACTGAAACTTGGTGGGATGAGTCTCATGATTGGAATGTACTAATAGATGGGCATAGTCTATTTCAGAAAAATAGACCAAATAGGAAGGGTGATGGAGTAGCATTATATATTAAGGATGTATACACCTGTGAATAGATCCACGACTTAAATCCTGGGAGCCATGTTGAGAGCATCTGGATAAAAATTAAGGGGGAGAGAAACAGCAGGGATACCATTCTGGGGGTCTACTATAGGCCTCCAAGCCAAACCGAGGACTTGGATAATGCCTTCCTGGAACAGATAACCACACATTCAGAAAGGAGATATGTAGTAGTAATAGGGGATTTCAACTATCCTGATATTTGTTCGAAGTCCAATTCTACCAAGAATATAAGGTCCAACAAATTCCTCACTTGCCTAGCAGACAATTTCATTGTCCAGAAGGTGGAAAAGGCAACAAGGGGATCAGCTATTTTAGATCTGATCCTAACAAATGGGGATGACCTGGGGGCCATTTACACAGCAAAATAAATCCTCTAAGAATTCGCAAAGAGTCCTAATAGTTCCCACATCTTTCGGATCAAAGTCACCATATTCAGGAGGGGGGCAAAAAACCCCATAAGCCGTGCAGTATCAGCTTTCGTTATTTCCCCTGACATTTTTGAAAAGTAGCACAAGTTAGCGCACTGTTGATTGTGTGAACTACCATTTACCTTATGACAGTGGAAACTACCAGCAGTCTTCCCGAAACAGCCACAGCAGAGCTTAGCCGTGATTGGTTGAATTGACCAAGGAGTGGGTGGACTTGCAAGAGACGAGGCTCAAACAAAAAGAGCCAGCCAGCTGGCTTGCTTTCTAGCATAATTACTGTTCCTATCTCTCTCTCTCTGTGTGTGTATGTGTGTGTATGAGAGAGAGAGAGAGAGAGAGAATAGCGATCTGCTCCATTGGCGAGGCTGATTGCTCACTTGCCCTGCTGTGATTGTGGTCTTTTGTGTGTGTGCGTGTGCATGTGCATGCGCATGAGAGAGAGAAGCAGTCTGCTCAGCTGGCATGTCAGAGTGAGTGAGGGGAAGGGAGGCTTCAGAGAAGCTGCCTCCTTTGTCATTATTCCTCCCCCCCCCAAGGTCTCCCCTTTTTTTTTGGTTGCTTTATCTCCTGTTTTCTGGCTAGAACCGCTAATTTCAGAGCCCTGTTTTCCCCTCGCTGCCCCTTCTCGCTCCTTCCCCGCCTCCTGCCTGGCTTTAATGACAGACAGCCTGTGATCTGGAGGCCATGCCTCCCACCCTTGTCTGTGTGAACTGCAGAAGTTGAAAACTCGCCCTTGAACTTCATCCAAGGGTGTTAAAAGAACTGGCAGAAGTAATCTCAGAACCACTGTCAATAATCTTTGAGAATTCCTGGAGAACAGGAGAGGTCCCAGCAGACTGGAAGAGGGTAAATGTTGTCCCCATCTTTAAAAAGGGGGGAAAAGAAGACCCAAATAATTACCGCCCAGTCAGCCTGACATCAATACTAGGAAAGATTCTAGAGCAGGTCATTAAACAGACAGTCTGTAAGCACTTAGGAAGGAATGCCGTGATCACAAAAAGTCAACATGGATCTCTCAAAAACAAGCCGTGCCAGACTAATATCTCTTTTTTTTTATAGAGTTACCAACTTGGTAGATGAAGGGAATGCTGTGGATATAGTGTATCTTGATTTCAGTAAGGCCTTTGACAAGGTCCCCCATTATGTTCTTGCAAAAAAGTTAGTAACATGTGGGCTAGACAATGCAACTGTTAGGTGGATTTGTAATTGGTTGACTGACCAAACCCAAAGGGTAGTCACCAATGACTCCTCTTCATCCTGGAGAGAAGTGACCAGTGGGGTGCCACAGGGTTCTGTCCTGGGCCCAGTGCTATTCAACATCTTTATCAATGACTTGGATGAGGGAATAGAGGGTATGCTTATCAAGTTTACAGATAACACCAAATTAGGAGGGGTAACTAATACCCCAGAGGACAGGATCAGAATGCAGAATGACCTCAACAGATTAGAAAGCTGGGCCAATATTAACAAAATGAATTTCAACAGGGAGAAATGTAGGATACTGCACTTGGGTAGTAAAAATAAAATGCACAGATATCGGATGGGTGACACATGGCTTGAGTGCAGTACATGGGGAAAAGATCTAGGAGTCTTAGTATACCACAAGGTGAGGATGGGTCAGCAGTATGATGCAGCAGCTAAAAAAGCCAATGTGATTCTAGGCTGCATTAATAGGAGTATAGTGTCTAGATCAGTGGTTCTCAACCTGTGCATCTCCATATGTTGCTGGACTACAGTTCCCAGAAGCCCTCTAAGGTCTCACCTTGACAGCCAGGTGGTCCTTCCAGTCATTAGTGAGGCTGTGAGTTCAATCTTACAACCTCACTAATGACTGGGAGGACCACCTGGCTCTCAAGGTGAGACCTCAGAGGGCTCCTGGGAACTGTAGTCCAACAACATCTGGGGACCCACAGGTTGAAAACCACTGGTCTAGATCGAGGGAAGTAATAGTGCCACTGTATTCTGCTTTGGTCAGACCTCACCTGGAATACTGTGTCCAGTTCCAGGAAGGATTCAGGAAGGATACTGTGGACATTTCAGGAAGGATATTGAGAAGCTGGAACATGTCCAGAGGAGGGTAACCAGGATGGTGGGAGGTCTAGAAGCCATGCCCTATGAGAAGCAGCTTAGGGAGCTGGGTATGTTTAGTCTGGAGAAGAAAAGGTTAAGAACTGACATGATAACCATGTTTAAATATTTGAAGGGATGTAATATTGAGGATGGAGTAAGTTTGTTTTCTGCTGCTCCAGAGACTAGGACACAGAGCAATGGATTCAAACTATAAGAAAAGATTCCACCTAAACATTAAGAAGAACTTCCTAACAGTAAGAGCTGTTTAACAGTGGAATGCACTGCCTCGGAGTGTGGAGGAGTCTCCTTCTTTGGAGGTTTTTAAACAGAGGATGGATGGCCATCTGTCAGGAATGATTTGATTGTGTATTCCTGCATGGCAGGGGGTTGGACCGGATGGCCCTTGAGGTCTCTTCCAGCTCTTATGATTCTATGATTCTAAGTGGGATCTACTAAACAGCATACACTGGCATTCTGGGTCATTCAGAATAAGGCAGAATTATTTCCCTGTTTTAGTCTATTGTGATGTGCAAATTTAGCTACAGGTAGAAGGCACAAAATAGCAATGACCTCTGTGGGCTTATTAATTTCTTTCTATTGTTCTTAGGAAACTTCTCACAACAAGTTCTCCCAAGACTTCATGCAATAATAATTTTTAAAAATGCAATAAATCTACAAAAAAATTGCAGGAATGTAAGTATTTATTTATATTATTTATAACCGAATTGAAATGGCCATCAGGAACCACACTGTGGGAGCCTGGTCTTCCGTCTGCTGAATTGTTTCTTTCACTAATCAAACTCCCTTCAACTCATGAAATCTCTGCACCAGACTGTCTCCACATTGAGGCAAAACAACATTGCACAGGTTTTGTCTTGTTCTTGACTTGAATCTATCCTCCTCCCACTCCTTTAATTTCATAAGGGGATTTTTCAGGAATTTGTTTATTGCTTTTATGTCCCCATTCTGGACCTTTCAAAAGTAAAGCAAAACCAGAGCAGGGAAGTATTAGTGTTACCACTAATGTGTTGAGATGGAATCAGCATGGGAAAATTAACTGGTTAAATTGCTAAGCATTTTAATGTTATCAATTTGATAATTAAGTTATCAAATTAAATATAGTGGCCAAGATCCTAATGCTAAACTTCTGCTGAATATTCCTTGTCTAAGAAAACCCTTTGAAATTCATGGGGTTGCCATAATTTGACACATGACTTGAAAGCACATACTAGCCTAGACCTACGTGGGACCCATGGAATATAAGTGCTCCATGCACATAACTCCATGTATTTTCTTCTCCCCAATGGCAACCAAGCCCAGTGCAGCAGCTGCTGTTACTTTTCAATGGCCATGGTGGAGGAGTGAGGTGACTGGGCAGTGGGGCTCCCACTATGTTCCCCTGCAGTTTTGTGATGTCCAGCCAGGACTGTTTAAATCTCCCCTGCATTTTCCTTTGTTTTCTTTTCTAGGCCTTAGCATGTCTGAGTATAGGAATACTCCATTGTATTAGACTTGTGGGAGGAGCTAAGAATCCCCCTGCATTTTTCTAGGTTTTGGTTTGTTCCTTCCCAGCAAGCTCTGTTTTACCTAGAAGCCTTTTAGTTCCTTTGGGCAGTCTTTGCTGTGAGCTTGCAAAGAGCAGTTCTGGTGGCAAACAGGCCCAGACAGCCGGGAAGGGCATTTCTTACACCATCAGCCAAATTAGTTACTAACACCATCAGCCAAATTAGTTGCCAATAACAAAGGAATCAGAAGCTGAAAGACCCTGCACCAGCTTCATTGAGTGAGGAGCTCAAACCCAGAGAGGTGTCACCTTGAAGACTGCTGAAACCCCAACTGTAAAGTACCTTTCATTTCAAGCCTTTTAGAGCTGGGGAGGAGAAAGCCCTTTTCTTTTGTTCTTTAAAAATAAACTTCCCCCTTTTTTGAACTGGACATTCAGCATCAGAGCCTTTTTGGGTAAAGGAGTTTGATCTCACCAGGGTACTGGCGTTGCACACCCAAACCTGCCACCACCTTTAGTTGGGTGTGTCTTCACAAGTTTGCTACACAGAGAGGCAGAGGGATGAAAACATTCATGCAAATTGTAGGGCATGGTGGACAACTGGGGAGGGGCAGGTGCCATTTTTCATCCCTGGAGCCACTCACCACAGCATACTGGCACCGCAGATGGAAACAGAAGTGACATCTCATCACTTCCATTTTTGTTTTCAGATGATTTTCAGCCAATTGTCAGGGGACCAGGGGTTGGGCTGGAGAACTGGGGGAATGGGAAGGGGAACTGCTACAATTATTGGTGGTTTTGAGCCATTTGGAGGCTTTTATTTTTAACCCAAAATTTGCGGGATCTTGAGGCTGGAGGTGGGAAAACTTTCCCTTCCCAGTAGCCCCAGGCAAAAGCAAACTGCTGCAGCCTCTCCTAGCTTGTGTCTTCTCCCTAATTAATAATTTTTGCCACCTTTAGCACACTCTGACATTGTTACGCCACTTGTGTCAGACAAATCAGCTGTCCTCTTCAGTGATGTGATGCGATGCGATGCAGTTGTCCTAACAGGCAAGGATGTGCATTTCCATCTGGGTTTTTTTTAAAAAAAAACTTGGGGAAAGTCCCAGAGGCTTCTGCCGTGGACTTTCCCTGACTTTTGCTACCTCTCCCTCTGAAAAGGACGGAATGCTACAGCATCCCATTGGGACACATGGGATTCTCCCGGATTCTAAGAGGTTTTTTTCACCATCTGGACTACCCCCAAGACTTCTTGCAGAGTCCCACCTGATGCTCATTTCCTTTTAGGGGAGTTCCATTGCGCAGTGGAGACCATGGACTGTTTTCGATGCAGTGATGAGACATAGCTGCAGTTTTGGTGCCAGTTCATTGTCCAAGAACAAGACCTCAGCAGCATTAAAGGCCTCGAGTGTAGAGGTATCCTATAAGTCTCTAGCTCCCTTAAAACTAGGAAAGAGGCCCCATGAAGAGACTACTGCCCTAAGAAACTTCCTGCTGTTCAGACAAATAGGGTTTCTCTTATTCTACCAGTATATTTCATGATTTGTGCACATTGAAATGGAAGCTATTTCACAGGACTGGAAATAAACATCCTTATCACAGCTTCTTTTTATCCAGAAATAATATATGTTTTATCTGTCGGGAACATGGGCCCCTGGGAAATAAAATGTGCAGACTTGATCTGTTCAGCAGATCTCCCACATCCAAGGTCTGTGGCTGAGTGGTAGGCTAGCCTGGGTCAAAGGTTGTGGTGTGTGTGTGTACGTCAGTGTGTGTGCATGCATAGAAGCCTGTAAAGAGGATGTGGCTGATTAACAATATGAACTTAATTCCAAACTATTCAGGAAAATAATACACAACTAGGACATTATTTAACATATAATTTGAGTGCACTGTCATTCAATTAAAACAAACTTTTTAAAAGGGTCTAGTCACAGCTGTTCATGCTAAAAAATAATAATAATTCAGAACAATATTAATTTGCCAGTAACTGCAAATTGCATTAATTATGTAAGTTAAGGACATTTTTCATTATGGATTATTTTTCATCACCCCCCCTTTTTTTTTATAATAGAGGGATGGGATCATGCAAGGAAGTAGACACTGGAATCAATGGGAATTTTATTCTGCAACCCAATACGGTTAAGATGTTATAACTGTATCTTAGGACATTATCAGACGCAACAAAAATTGTGGGATTACGACGCCATGGTAGTGCGAATTGGCCCACTATTGCACAACATCATGATGCAGCCATGAAAAAGGCATTCTTTCTCATTCATGGGACAAGCTGTCAATAGATAGTCAATACCACTCTTTTTGCGCTATTGTCTGCATGCAAAACCAGTCCCATTGTAATCATGAGATTACAGTGTGAATGGGCGGTCCTCAGTGAGAAAATGTTCAGGTGAGAATGCAAAAACAAAGCAGAGGACACTCTTTTTATAAACTGTCCCCATTAGTTTGCAGTTTTAAGCACGCTTTTGTCTTCTCATGAGAACTGCCAAAATCTCGCCCATGCCGTATTGCGGAAGTAAGCTCCTGTTGTTGATGTGCTAGTGGTCTTCGGGTGATAATTCCATGGCATTTCTTTTGCATGATTACAGCTACATGTGATAATAAGTTTTATAATGCCACGATGTTCCCGCTATCTTCATTCATGGAATTACAACATTTTTAGATGCTAGTCTGATAATGTCCTTAGGCAGAAGACAAGCATTAGCACTGGCAGCTTGTGGTCCATGCAAGGGGTGTGTGTGTATGTCACCCTACAATCACAAGCCACTCCTGGTTGATAGGAGATAGGAGTATGCTGGGATACAAGAGAAATATGCAGATGTGTAGAGCAGTTCTATTAACAAAGATTGGAGTAGCTACTTTGGATCTGAAGTACTTATTTAAAACTACAATTTCCATAGCTCCCAGGCCATATGGCTATGCTTTCTGCAGGATTTGGGGAATTGTAGTCCAAAAAGGTAATATTTCCAAGCTCTGGATCTGAAAATATAGGCTATTCCTCTGATAGCTGTTTTTCCCAATTCTCTGGTGAATGGTTCTTTCATAGTTACCGGGATGTTACCTCACAGAAGGCCATAATCTTAGAAGATTATCTTCTCCACTCACAAACCTTGGCTGATAGTAAGATAATGCTTGTTTAGAGAGAACAAATCTGATGTAACTACTCAACAACAATGGACCATATATTATTGAGATGCGAACCTGGCTGCTACGACTGTCACCACATCTATTCAGGCAACTCTGTTATTAGGATCAAACCAGGTCAACCAGTCTGGATGCTTAGATACCATCATCTGCCAGTTGTGCCCTTCTATCATATACATAGGTTAAACAGGCCAGAAAGCGGTGCATCATGGGACATTAACATATGGCCCCCACAAGGGTGTGTGTGACAGGGCTCTAGGCTGGGGGCCCAGGCACCCAGGATTAGGAGGGGGCCCTGGTGGATATTATTATAAGTTTTTATTATGTAAATCCATTTAGTTTTTTAAAGAATAAATATAAATATTATATATATAAATTAATATAAATAGCCTCCTTGCATATCTACAGCCAGAAACTAACCATTCAAATACACACATTTACATATCCTCCCCAACAGGGGTTCACAGTATATAACCCCCTCCCATACTCCTACCCAACCATTATCTGAAGATGCCATCCACAGATGCAGGCGAAACATCAGAAGTAAACTCTTTCAGAACATGGCCTCACAGCCTGGAAAAAAAACCCAAGGAAAATATAAATATTACTTTGCTGTCATCATTTAAAGTGACTTATTTCATTTTTTATCCTAAATCCTGTAGAGCATCTCGCTGCCCTTAACCTTAGCAGTAGGTAGGGGGCCTGCCAAAGATCCTGGCCTGGGGGCCCGCTTCAGGATTGGGAGCCATGCATTAAAATGCTAAATAGAGAAATCAGCGTGGGAGCATCTCACTCTCTTCAGATATTCTGTTAAAAGTAAGGATATGCCAAAACAAACAAAAACAAAACTTCAGCATGAAGTTACTGATAACCATTGCACATGCTGGGAATGCTGACTCCCCCCCCCCGCCCCTACACAAAAGCATTTCTCATTTCTTGTTTACACCTTTGGCTATCCAGATATTTTGGACTTCACACTATCACTTGCCGTTCATTAAATTGGGTGGGCCTAATGGGAGTTATAAGATATAACATCTGTAGATGCAAAGTTCCTCACCCATCATCTACTCTGTTAATTTTGCTGTGGCCGTTTATCCCTCAAGGCTGCTCATGGAGAGGAGATCACATCCATGGTGATTGGAGCTTGCCTTTGACTGGGTTCTTTGTGCTTTCTGTAGTACTAACCTACTGTTGTATATCTTACGCTGCTTCACCTTTTGATCTTGCTATACATAGCACATTTTTTCCTGCTCTCTGGACTCAGGCTATATATCCTTACCCACAAGTAGATTACTAGTTCATACATTTTATTGGAAAAGCTCTGATCTGTGTAAGCTGATGCTACAATGCATGTCCCCCCCTAAGGTGTCACAAGACAAAGTGTTATTTTTAAACACTGACCTTTTGTTTGGTTTTTAATATGATGCTGGCACTTTCCCCTCAAAATAGGAGGGTTGGGGAATGAGTTAACTGATAGTGATGATAACAATCTAATCCCAATTTGCCAACAATTTTTTTTCCAGTCTGAGGGTAATTACCACTAGCATATTTTTTAAAAGGTACTCTACCGTTTGACAATTTTTTAAACTGAAGTTATTAAACTTGAGCAACTTCTAGTCTTGGAGAACATTTTCAATAGTGGTGTGGTATTTTTAATGTCATTTACTGTATTAATAAATGCATAAGGCAAGTCATGTAGTCTATCAGCATTAAAACAGTATTGATATAACTGTATATACTTAGAGGTACAGGTAATATGACATGTATTGTACATAGCAAATAGGAAAACTTGTGAGTTCTTGACCTTTCAGATAAATGGTTGGGTATTACAACCTAAGATAAATACTGAGCTTTTGTTGTTGAGGCCTTATTTTTGTATTAACTGGTAGGGAGAAGACAGCAGCCTGGAGTGTATCCAGTTCATTTAAGGGACAAAAAGCAATGTTGCAACAAGTTTGAGCTTAGATGTTAGCTACATGGTATGATCAGCAGTGTAGAAGTTTGGAGCTGTTTTTCTGAATAAAGTGAAGCCAGTCAAGATGACAAAGAGCAGAACAAGTGATCTCAAGATGGTGGAATGGGTAGGCCTAAGCATGGAAATATCCAAATTGCCTAGATTTGATAATAATTAAATTGTCATGCTTGTCAATGAAGATGGAGTTTATGGAATGATGGGATGAAGAGGTCATTAAAAACCATTGCCCAGGAAGTAATGGGCTAGCAATGGAACATTCATTGTTCTTTGGTAAAAGTTCTGCCTTTGTGTACGTATTGTTTTTTTAGATTATCAATCTGATTATTTTTTTTTCTTTATTATTTGTAACTAATCTACTTAAACTAATTTGGACTTTCTGACTAGAATCCTGTTTAGTGAGACACATGCACGCAAGCGTGGCTTACACATGTGTAGGCCTGTTTTTGGAGGAGGCACTATTCTGTAGTTCTTTATGTCTTTCAAACTCCTCCTTCCCTGCTCAGCAGCTGTGAAGCTCTGGGAAGGGCCACAATTGCTGCTCTATACCAGTGGGGAGGGGATGGAGGTGAGAGACAATTCAGACAAGAAGATGTGGCAGGTCTGGTCTCTGGGAAGAAGGATAAGAAGGGTGCACTGTATTTGTGAGCACACCCTCTTTATCCTTCCCCCTGGAGAACAGATCTTCATAATGCCTATTGTAATATCTTTCCAGCGCCAGGCAGACCTTCCCCCCACTTTGACATTTTGTATAGTTTTGACCTATTATAAATTTGTGGATTTTATTTCTCTGTCCTCAGTTTTAAATCAAGTTATTACTGCAAAATGTATTCTTCTCAGTTTGTTTTACAGTGGCTTATGATTTTATAACTATGTTTATTGGTCCAAAATCAGGTGTAAATCCAGTTGTTAGTCCAACTTCAGTAGACTCACTGAATCAATGGGGACTTGTTGAGTCAATACCAATGTCAGTCCCATTGACTCAATGGTCTGCACTACCAGGGACTCAAGATATCGTTTAGACCTTTGCTATACAGTGTTGTTTCATTGTAAGTTTGTTTGTAAGTCACCCAGAAAACATCAGTTATATGGAAGTGTTTTAGTTATATATATATGTTTAAGTAATATGAATGATTTTCCAACAACTGAGGGGGAAATAATTTAGTAGAAATAATTTAGTATAATTTAGACATAATAATTTAGTATAATTTAGACATAATAATTTAGTATAATTTAGACATAATAATTTAGTAGAAATAATTTAAATAATTTTAACCAGAGCTTATGCTGTTGACAATTTTGTTGACAATGGTAGTGTATCCTTCCAAAGCCAAACAGTAGGAATGGAAGCACAAAAAGGAATTTAGTTGTGTTATCGAAATACCATGTTACTGCAGAAATGATCTTAACTGTCTGGGAATTCTTTCCAAGGAGGACATTAAAACATCAAGATAATTTTAAGAATTAAAAAAAAAATAATTAAAAATCTCAAGATGGAAGGCAGGCCCCACTAGAATGGGTAGGCTTTATTGTACTCTGCTCATGTCTTATTTCAGATCCCTTGCATTGCAGCAGGTTTATTGGCACCTAAATGGATAAAGATTCAACATTTACTAGTAGGGCTAAGCCATATATATGACATACCTCCAGTTGTCCCAGTTCGGTAGAGACAGTCTCCATTAATCCTCTTGTTCCTCTTTCTCAGCTTCTTTTAAAATGTTTCTCTCTTCCCACTTTCCCCCTTTATTCTTAACTTGCTTCAATTGTTGCCAGATTGAATTCAAAGTACAGAAGTAGTTTGCACTCAACTCAGCAGAAGAGAGGGGAGGAGAGAAAACTTGCACTTCCCAGTAGACTCAGACAAAAGCAATCTACTGCAGCCGCTCCTCGCTTGTGTGTTTTTCCACATTAATAACTTTTCCCATCTTGATGACACTCTACTGTTGCTTGGCCACACATGTCCCAGTTTTCATCCGCAAAATGTTGTAGCCCTTTACCAGTTCCAAACACTTGTTAAGCACTTCCACAACCACTCTTGGATCAGGGGAAAAGGAGAAATAGAGTGGGTGTGTCATCAACATATCAATGACAGTGCACTCTGTGAAATGTTGGAAGGTATGATGTAACGTATTTTTAGAGTAACCACATATTTGTTGCCAAAATAGAGGTCAAGAGGATGCAGACTTGCGTAACATTTGCATATGTAAATATGGAAGTATGTAAATGCATAGATGGAAATAATGGCTATTATTGAAATAGAAATACAAGAGATCTCACGACACTAGGGTTGGACTGTGATCAGCTGACCCATGTTCAATCAGACAAAAACACACTCTACTGTTATAGTGTTATTATTCCACTTTAACTGATCTGGCTGCCTCCTGTGGAATCCTGAGATTTGCAGTTTAGGGAGGGGCATTTACAACTCTCAGCCAGAGAGCTCTTAGGCCTCACTAAACTACAAACCCCAGAATTCCACAGGAGGCAGCCATAGCAGTTAAAGTGGAATAATAGCACCATAACAGTCTGATATTCCTTGTGCACTAAAGATGCTCATCCCTTAGTGTTCCAGAGCCAGAGGCCTGATAAGCCATCTACAATGGTGGGAAGGAGCTATTATTTTTCAAAGTGTGTGGTTCTTTAAACAACAACAAAAAAGAGTTCACCTCACATTCTGATTTGTTTTAGGCACAGTTTGCCTTTTTTTTACTTTAAAGGTAATGATATATTGGCTGCCTGTGTACATTTTCCTGCCAGCGCACAATGTTCTCTTCTTCTGCTGTTGTGCTTTATTTGTTTTCAAAGGCCCACAAGGAGGCTTGGTTCACTTATCCTGGTAGTCAGCAGCCTGACGTTCTCCAGAAGCCCCACAGGGCTCAGCTCTGTTTCTGTGATAAACATCTAAGAGACCTCCTCTCCCTTCAATCCCACACAAGTTGAAAAAGGTGTTGTGGTTAATGTCTCAAGAGAGACTTGAAATGTCCCATGGGACATAGGCTCCCATGTGGTTGTAGCACTTCCCTTCCTCTTTGGCTCCTACCTAGATATTCTCAAATTAATCATACTAGGCATAAATCATCCTAGACTTTGACCAGAGACCTAAGCTGGCTGAATATGAAATAAAAATGCAGTGAGTGTGAATCAATCTTGCTGGTAGCTACAGCAGTAAAATAGTGAGGATCATTATCTCATAATGAATGATGATGTTTACATTAAACTTCCCAAGCTAATGCTTGGGTACAGAAAACCCCATTGTCTAAATCCAATTACAGGAAACCTGCTCTTCAACCTCCCTTCCCCCTACATTTGTACCATGGTATTTCCCAAATGCCTTTACTATATAAGGTCTTTTTTGACACACTGGAATTGCCAGTAGCCAGAAGTTAGTTTGAAGCATGTTATCAAGAGCTGCCTCAAGTGTGGTGAGCCAAGGAACCCAGGTCTTAGACTGA
The DNA here is from genome assembly GCA_030847615.1 of Gambelia wislizenii. Classification (NCBI taxonomy): domain Eukaryota; kingdom Metazoa; phylum Chordata; class Lepidosauria; order Squamata; family Crotaphytidae; genus Gambelia; species Gambelia wislizenii. Next base: position 348,031,462 of record JAUMIR010000001.1, read on the forward strand.
CCCCACTCTCCCAGGATGGTCACCCAGTGGGCTGACAGACTGTTAGGAATCCAAATCTGGGAATCAGTGAGGTATCATCAGATAATATGGCATGTTTGAAACAGTGCCCCCCTTTTTTGCTATTGTGATCCTGCCAATGTCAGTTGAGATGTTTTGTTAGTCAGCCTGTTTGGAATTGCTCCCAGAGCACTTATCATCATGGTTGTTTTTTCCCCCTTCCTCTTCCGCTTCTGTCTTCTTCATGGAAAGGAGGATTAATGGAACATGCCCCTGTTTAAGTCCAAACCCAGTGCTCCTGAAGGACTGTAGGAACAGTGACAACATTTTTGTGTGTTTTGTTGTTGTTTCTTTATTGGTTGGGGGAACACCAGGTGTGTGGCAGGGGCCATAGTTTGCAGAAAAGGCCCAGGATAGGCCTGTGCTTTGCCCATCCTTGGTGTTGGGGCTGCAGGGCAGATTATCCTCCAAGAGAGGGAGATGACCAGGAGATGCAGGGCCTCCCAATCTCCACCACCTAAGGTGGTTGCCTCACTCCACTAATGGTAGGGTGACTCCTGGGTTCACCTTTTTCTTTGCTCCTGACTACTGATGTTGTCCAACAGCTGCTGACCCCAGAGCTTGCCTCAAACTGATGTCTGCATCCTAAACCTGCCATGTAGCAATAGTAGGCAGCTCTGTACCCTTCCCTGCTTATATATTGCTGCCTGTCCTTGGCTCAAGATTCCAGTTCTGGAACTGGGGAAGAGAAAAGGGCAGAAAGCCCATAGAAATTCACTTGAATTTCCCTGACATTGTTCCTGCTGAGCCCAGGAAAAAGGACAGGTACAATTTTGGCAAACATATTCAAAACATGTTTTATAACAACAGTAGTCTTAAGTCTTTTGTTAATGTAGTTTTCCGCACAAAACTGGGAATATACTAGACTTCAGATGCCAGTGTGTGAAAACAAATGGTCCTGAGAAGGGATTTGACTACCTCTGGTAGGACATCCTTGGTCAGACCTTGCTTTAGTTGTGAAGGCTTCACCCATGCTTGGTATCACCAGTGGATAATATTGGAGGATAAAACTAGAGTAGCAAAGTGTACCTGTACTCCAACTCTCTGCCCTATCCACCATAGCCAATGGTAAGGATTGCTGGGAACTGTTGCCTGGTAACACCTGGAAACTGGATTTTCCTGACTGCTGAACAAGATGATAAATTTATTACAGTTTGCACAGAAGTGTTCTTCCAAGTGGTGAAAGAAGTTTGTTTCTCATAGCACATGATTTTCCTTACCTACATATTTTACATTTAATGTGTCTTGCTTTGGGTCCTTGGAAAGGAAACATGGATTTGATTTGCAAGTCTGATTCCTGTGGCATGTTATCTCTGAGGAAATCCAGTTATGGGAAGGAAAACAGTTTGGCTGTAGGGAAGATCCATTCCCCTTAATATCTAGTTTAGCCCTTATAGGATTTTTCTAACAGGGAGGTACAATGCAAGGCTAGCCTAACATTTTTTGCTGCCTGAGGCAAAGAATGAGATATCTTCCCCACTTCAATATACTGGATTGGCTCTTCAATTTTACTTCAATATTAGTGATGGAAAACTGTCCCTCCACCACAATTAAGGGCCTGATAGCTTGGATGGCATATGTGCAACAGACAGCTCAGTCCTCTAGCAGAGAAGAATGGCAACAGGGTGGGCAGTGGGTTCCTCCCACTGGCCTCGGTACCTTCTGCTTGAGGACTTTACCTCACTCTGTCTGATAGGGTTGGCTTTGGAATGGTATGTGCAAAGCATAATATAAATGTTAACTTCTCTGTGTGAGAGGATAATATCCACAAGGGTTACAAATAATAATCTTCCAATCCAGAGCTTGAACATTCCTAAATTAACTGTCATGTCTTCAGCAACTTGACCAGCTGTGCCAGCTGCACATCCAACCCAGAGACAAAAAATGCTAAGCCTCAAAAAGTTTGTGTGCTTTTCAGACTAGTGTAAATTGATCCATGCTTTGTTAACTCAAATGTTTTAAAAACCTGCTGTTGAATTATGTGGATCCTCTCTTCTAGATCTGGGAAATTCTGAAGATTGCAGTCTCAAAAAAGTAAGTTTGCCAACCTCTGCTCTGTTTATACTCTCTCTCTCTCTCTCTTAATGGGTCATCACAGTTACACAGCTATATAAATCTTAGCTTTCTTTTAAAAAGCAAGCTAGAGCTAAATGCCTTACTTGGTGTTTAATCTTTATAGTAAAGCAAAATGGATGACGGTTAAAGAGGTGACTAGAGTGATGCATAGAAACACAGGTGCAATGCCTCTTTATGTGTGCATATGCCTTCAAGCTGCCTGTTGACTTATGGTGACCCCATGAATTTCATAGGGTTTTCTTAGGCAAGGAATATGCATAGAATCATAGAGTTGGAAGAGACTGCCAGGGCCATCTAGTCCAACCCCCTGCCATATAGGAATACCCAATCAAAGCATTCCTATCAGATGGCCATCCAGCCTCTTTTTAAGAACCTCCAAGAGGTGGGTTTGCCAGTTCCTTCCTCTGAAATATAGCCTACAGTACCCGGTATTCGTTTGTGGTCTCCCATCCAAGTAAATAACCAGGGCTGACCCTGCTTAGCTTCAAAGATCAGACAGGATCTGGTGCCTTTAGGGTACCACAACATATAACAGCAGCACCTCTACAAATTTCCACATATTTTATGTATTTCTGCTACAGGTCAGCCTAGTTGGCTAACTCAGCTGAACTGGGATAAACTTTGAATTGAGACAAAATGATTGACTGAGATGAAGAACCTGCATGCAGCACTCCATGGCTAGGCCTGTTTTGTGAGAATTTGGTTCTTAAAGCTGTTTTTTTCCTAATCTTGGTGAGCATTGTGTCTCTGAAATTAATGAGCACACCTAGCTACACAGACAGATATAATTAATAAGTTTGCAATTCAGTTATTATTCATCACTAATGGCTGTCTATAATTAGGCTCTAGGAACTATTTTGGTGTATATATGTCAGTGAAAACAAACCCGTCTAAAAAGAAATCTGCATTCTTTTTTTATATAGAAATCTTCTTTCATTCACTGTTTTCTTTTAGTAGTTTTAGGTTTTGACTTATAGCCATTAGCCATAAAAGTTACTTGTCACAAGAGTACAGATGGTTAGAGTGATTCAGCAGAAGGGCTTCTTTCAGCCAAGAACTTCCTGTCAGCCTTAAAGTGTTGTTGTAAAATGCCAGGTCAGTAAGTGGGAAAATTACTATGCAAGATGTAATAGTTTAACCAGGCAAAGTGGTTTCAAACCTCTTCCTGCCATCTGCATAGTGCAGCACCAACATGAGCTAGATGGGGGTTGCTGTGCTTTATCACCATGTCATCCTTAGGGTCTGAATCCTGGGGAGTGGGTGAGGAGTGGAAACTTGAAGGAAATCCACAAGCCCTAGCCCTGGTCTACGTTATTTTAGCAAACCATGACTCTTTATAGGTTGGATTAAGGGGTCCTCACAAAAAGTGAAGTAATGGAAGCACAGCTTTCCTTTAACAACCACCACAACTATATTGTTGGTATTTTCAGAATTTGCACTTCATGACTGACTCTTGAGACAGTGCAATACATAATCTGGGGGATGTCAGTATCCATGCTTAGTTCCCCAGCTTGTTCATCAAGCCACAGTTCAGGACTGAATGGCCTTCACAGTAGAACATGGATCTTCTCCAAATTATTTCTAGCCATGCACACATATGGGAGGTCATACGCCTTGATGCACTGACCTATATAGGGTAGGGTAATAGCAATCAGTGGATGGCAGGATCTTTCTATAACTCTTTTGCCCTAATGCAGCTTGGAGTGATTTAGTCTTACATGAACTTCTGACTAGTTTCCAGGATGCCCACCACCACCAGCTTGTCTGCTGGCAATGTGCTTGAACATTTGTTGATCGTCCAGCTACACACATTCTGGGCATCATCATATTCATATCAGTCTAATTACAAGGGACTTTTCCCTTGGTTATCTACTGGGTGACTTATACTGGGAGATGGATGGGCAATGGGACCATCCGTTTCCTAGAGCAGGGCTTATTTTTCTCATCATGTTTCACTGTTTCCCAGGCTGGCTAGAACAGGGGAACTGGAGCTCAAGAACATCTGGGAGATCATATGTTCAAAGAGCTCTAGATAAGTAGTTACCAAACATTTGGATTTCATTTTCCCAATGCACCCCCTGCGCCTGCTCTACGTGGCTTATATCATAGAACTTTGGGATTGCCTTGCTGGGATTGGAACATCAAGCACCATTTTTACACTGCTTTTGATGGGTAGATCTGGGTTGATGCCCGCTCCATGGCCTGGCCCTTGGGCTTATGTTCTATCACCCCTGCCATAAAAACATCTTATTTAACACCCACATAAAAAGACCAGGCTAGGTAAACCAAGGACTTGGGTGCTGTGTCATCAGTGTGCTGATGCTACTTACTTCTATTTCTCTTTTTCATCTGGTTTGGGTGTGGCCTTTTGAGGCTCTGAACAGGTGTCTGGGATAAGTCAGACTTAATGAGAGTGAAAACACTGAAATGAATCCAGACAAGGATTTGGGATAGCGTCTGACCTACTCTGATTGAGGTCACACTCCCCCCAGGGTCAGGCTAGCAGCTTTGCTTCTGCACTCCAGCTTTTCTTCTCCTAAATGCTGAAATGGCAGCTTTACCGTCTTATGTGCAGGGGAAAAAAAAACCAGCTACACTCAAGCCTGATTTGGTAACTTTCACACTAGATTACTACAATATGATTGGCATACAATTACCTTTGAACACTGCTTGGGAAAGCACTGTCTTTGAAAAGCCTTCCAAAATTGTACATACCTGGTCCTGAAAACAGCCAAGGAAATATATTACTCTTGTGTTGTACTATCTACACTGGGATGAATTCAGAGTGATAGCCTTTACCTTCAAAGCTCTAAAATTGGCAACTGTAGAAGCTTTTCTTCTTCTGTCTAATTGTTGTATATTGGAGCAGTGCCTGGAGTGGGGGGGGGGGCATCGCTGCGTATGGGAAGAGTTATCCTTTCCCTATGGAGAATCAGCTTAATGTGGTGGTCTGAGTGTTGAACTAGGACAAGCTGGAACATGTCCAAGGAGGGCAACCAAAACGGTGAAAGGTCTGGAAGCTATGCCCAGCTTAGGGAGCTGGGTATGATTAGTCTGGAGAAAAAAGTTTAAGAACTGACATGATAACCATGTTTAAATATTTGAAGGGATGTCATATTGAGGATGGAGCAAGTTTGTTTTCTGCTGCTCCAGAGACTAGGACATGGAGCAGTGGATTCAAACTATAGGAAAAGAGATTCCACCTAAACATTAGGAAATTTTTTTTATTATTATTTATTTATTTATACCCCGCTCTTCAGCCACAAGGCTATCAGAGCGGCTTACAAATTGTTTTAAGCAATAGCTATTTACACATCTAACGGCATTAAACAGTTTCCAATGTGTGTTAGCTTCGTAACAGTAAGAGCTGTTCAACAGTAAGAGCTCTTCAACAGTGGAATGCACTGCCTCGGAGTGTGGAGGAGTCTCCTTCTTTGGAGGTTTTTAAACAGAGGCTGGATGGCCATTTGTTGGGAGCGCTTTAATTGGGTATTCCTGCATGGCAGAGGGTTGGACTAGATGGCCCTTTTGGTCTCTTCCAACTCTATGAGTCTATGACTCCAGGAGACCTGGGTTCATAGAAATATTTTCACAGACTTGTGCAGTTGGAAGGGGTCTCATGGAGCATTGGATCCAATTGCCTGCTCAATGCAGGATCTCCAGCTAAAGCATCCTCCGCAGATAGCTGTCCAGCCACTTTTGGAAGATGTCTAGTGAAGGAGACCCCACCACCTCTCTACCCCACAGCCACAGAAACCCACTGGATGACCTTGAACTAGTTACACCCTCTCAGCCTAAGAGGAAGTCAAGGGCAAACCCCCTCTGAACAAATCTTGGCAAGAAGACCCTGCAATAGGCTTGCCTTCAGGTCACCATATGTCAGAAACAACTTTAAGACACAAAATAACCTTTCTTTCCCCAGCTATATTTTCCCCCAGCTCACCTTCACATAGAAATTCAGCCTAAAGAAGAAGAAAAAAAAGATGTCACAGGCCTCAACAGAAGTATTATGAAAGCTAAATTGATGTGTATGGGGGGCAAATTTAGCAATCTTCTCACTGCATGTTGCAACTCCCCCCAAATGTTCCCTGGTGGTGCAATGAGACAGAGGATTTGACACCAATGGAAAATGTTGTTGTTGTTTTAAAAACCCTAATCATTGCATAGGAGATCTGAGACATGTGGGATTTCAGACGGGTAGATTATTGTGATGTCACAGGCAGGACAGGTTTGGAGGAGGCCCAAAACTACTTCAGTGTCAGATGAATGTGGAAACAGGCATAAAAGCAACCTGTTCCTAAATAGTTCCTAAATAGGAACAGAATTTAGCTAGCCAGATAGTATGATATCCCATGGGGGGTGGGAATAGTAAGTGACAAAATGCACTTAGTAGCAGCAACAGTTGCCATTGTTCCTGCTGCAGTTCACATTCTGTGTGGCCTCATTTATACCACACATAAATGTGGACAGATTTCCCAGGCCCTATACTGCTACTGGGACTTGTGGAAGGCTCACTACCAGCTCCTTCCTCAGGCCTGTGCCACTGCTGTCAGGGCATGCACAACAAGGCGCACAGTGATCCTGCCAATCTTCCATGACACTGGTGGTCTACTCCCCACCTTGCTACATGTAGAATAGGGTGAATTGCAGGAACCCATTTTTCTTTCTTTCTCCCCTTGCTCCTGGATTCTTAGTGCACTGGCATGATTTTTTGCTAAACCAGAAAGCCATGTTGAAAGTGGTGAATGAATCGAGGTAGATTTCTTGGCTTTAAAGCCACTTCACATACAAACACCACATTTTCTGCTCTTACAGTGCCACTTACCCTGAGATTTGTCTGCCAGTTTGGAGCCTTGGAAAAGTACATCAAATCCCTGAGACTTCAGCTGATGTTCTGAAGGCCTGGCAACCTTGTTATCCATGCTGGCTGGAAGATTCTAGGAGTTGTACTCCAAAAAATACAATATTCTGAAATTTCTATTAATGCTTCCTCAACCTGCATTTTAAACAAAATAGATCCTATGGAATTCAGTTTAATTGGAACTATGAATATGTTATGCCAGTGCTTTTTGTCAAATTCTGAGCTCATTTCCATGACCAGATCTTTACCTTTAAGGCTCTTCATGGCTTAAGGCTAGAAAAATGAAGGCTTGTCCTTAGATATCTACCCAGACCTTGAAGTCTTCTTCAGTGGTCTCTCACAGTGATCCTACCAGTAGATGATACCTAGTGTGAAGGCCTTTTCAGTGGTGGGTCATCAAAAATAGGAATGCCCAGCCCCAAGAAGCTTCCCTGCCATCCATCTTGTTTTATTTTTGTCACCAAGCAAAATACCTTGTGACATTACCAGGCCTTTTGTCCTGACTTCTAATTACAACTCAGCCCCATTATTTTAGGCTTGGCTCAATGTATTTTGCACTGCATTTATTTGTTTTACTGTCAATGAATTTTTAATCTCTTATTTAAAGCCATCTGGAGAATTTTATCACTAGGTAGCCTATAACTAAATATAATAGATAAGTCTAAGCATATATAATTGAAGCATATCCTTTCTCTGTTTACCTTTGTTTCCACTCCTCTCCACCCCCCTTGTTGAATTTTAGATTGCAAGTTCCTTGGGGCAGAGAGCTGTGCACACAAATGGAGAGACACAAATTAACAGACTAAAATACTATGTTGCTGGAGCCTGGAAAGGGAAAAGGAACTCAGTAAATGGTGAAGTTTTCGAATTTATCATACTTACTGACTTCTGTCTGCTTGGGAGCTAAGTGCTTTAGACACGGAATGAACCATGCACATAAATGTTTGCTGTTTATATTGTTGTAAAAGCTGTACATTCCTAGCCAAATAGTTTCCATCTGTTTAATTGGGGTCAGCAGGATGTTGGGTCAACTCAATGCAACAGCAGAGTATCTCTAATTCAAACATAGTTCACTAGGGAGCTGGACAGAGGAAAGGAGGAGGAAAATCTTAAGCCAAGGAAATCAGAGGAGGAGCGCACCAGAGAAATGTAGGAAGCTTAAGTTCTGGAGGCATCCTGCTGCCCAGAATCTCTGGAGATGCTAGGAGCCCATACAACAAATGAGTGGCACAACAGCACACCCTATGGGCTCAGCTCTACAAGTGCACCTAACAAAAATATACATTACTGTAATTGCAGAAACAGCTCAGTGTTGTAGTAATTAAAATGAATAAACCACTTTTCTTTCCATACTGGAAGTCATTTACAAAGTGCTTGAACCATCAGTTTATGAATTTTGAGATAAAATTTCTGAAAGCAGCAAATACGCACAATGAGCAATGATCAAAATGTGAACATCAATTCATATAACTCAGGGGGGACGTTAAGCAGTCCAGTCTCTCAACATATGTGCTTGGGCATGTGTGAATGCAGTGTGGATGGAATATGAAGGGTGGTGGGGGTGGCCCCACCCATGTTAAGTTCTAGTCCATTGTACTGTCTATTCTCCTTTATGGGTCTGAAATGACTCCTCGAACGCTTTCATCAGCGCTGTATATGCACAATCCTAAATATACACTGGACTGACTATGTGACGAATGTTGCTGTCCTTGAGCAAGCAGGGATCACCAGCATTGAGGCCATGATATTGAGAACACAGCTGTGCTGGGCAGGGCACGTTTCTAGGATGGAGGACCATCGCCTCCCAAAAATAGTACTCTACGGTGAACTCCCCATGGGTCAGCGTAAGAGGGGCGCTCCAAAAAAGCGATACAAGGACTCCCTGAAACAACATCTCAGGCTCGGCCAAATTGATCACATCAATGGTCCGCCCTGGCCTCACATCGGGAGGCATGGAGACGCACTATCCACAATGCTGCAGCCTTATTTGAGAACTCACGCCGAACAAGTCTTGAAGAGAAACGACAACGCAGAAAGAATCACAACCCAAAAACATCATCCAAGGAGACCTTCTGCTGTGCTTTCTGCAACTGGACTTGTCTATCTCGGATTGGCCTTTTTAGTCATCAGCGCACTTGCAGAAAGCGCGGGATGAGTCCTTGAATCTTTGTTTGCGAAGAAAAGCCAGAGAGAGAGAGAGAGAGAGAGACCCATCACTATCATTTCCCTCCCTTCTTCTTCCTTTTGGTCCATGTGGGAACCAATGATACTGCAAGGCACAGCTTTCCAAAGATCAGAAGAGATTATGAGGCCCTGGGGAGGAAGCTGAAAGAAATGGATGCACAGGTTGTCATCTCGTCTCTTTTGCCAGTTATAGGGCATGGTCCAGGAAGGGAGAGGAAAATAGCCGACGTAAACAACTGGCCCCGTAGATGGTGTTGCCGAGAACAATTTGGATTCTTGGATCATGGGCTGCGCTTCCATGAGGGGGGACTTCTGGCAAGAGATGGGGTGCATCTCACACCAGTTGGCAGAAACGTTTTTGCCTACAGTCTCAAGAATTTGATCAGGAGGGCTTTAAACTGAGTCATATGGGGGAGGGAGACAGTATTCTGGAAGGCAAAAGAACTGGAGAAAATAGTCAAACTGTCATAGAGGGAACAAACCAAACAACCCAAGGATCCAACAGTGGGAGGCAAAAAAACTTGCACAGGGAGCAAGTAAAGGGAACACATGGTCTTAGATGTCTCTACACTAATGCACAGAGCATGGGAAATAAGCAAGATGAACTGGAACTCCTGGCACTACAAAGCAAGTATGATATAATAGGCATTACTGAAACCTGGTGGGATGAGTCTCATGATTGGAATGTAGGAATAGAGGGATACAACCTTTATAAGAGAAACAGGCCAAACAAGAGAGGAGGAGGAATAGCATTATATGTCAGGGATATTTACACCAGTGAAGAGATCCATGACATCAATACTGGAAGCCAGGTGGAGAGCATCTGGATAAAAATTAAAGGGGAGGGAAACAACAGGGATGTTATTGTGGGACTCTACTACAGACCCTCAAGTCAGACGGAGGAATTGGATGATGCCATTCTAGAACAGATGAACACACACGCAGAAAGGAGAGATGTAGTAGTGATGGGTGACTTCCAACTATCCTGATATTTGCTGGAAATCTAACTCAACCAAAACTTCAAGGTCTAGCAAATTCCTTACTTGCCTGGAAGACAATTTCATGGTCCAAAAGGTGGAAGAGGCAACAAGGGGGTCAGTTATTTTAGATCTGATCCTTACCAACAGGGATGACCTGGTTAATGGGGTGCAAGTGGTGGGATCCTTAGGTGAGAGTGATCATGTTCTCCTGGAATTTGTTATAGAATGGAAAGGAGAAGCCAGGCATAGTCAGACTCGCATTCTTGACTTTAGGAGAGCTGATTTCAATAAACTCAGGGAAATAGTGGGGGTGATCCCATGGTCAGGAATACTAAAAGAGAAGAGACCTCAAGGTGGATGGGACTTTCTCAAAAGGGAGTTACTGAAGGCACAATTTCAAACAGTACCATTGAGGAAGAAAAATGGGAGGTGTCTCAAGAAACCAGGATGGATGACTAAAGAACATTCAACGGAGCCAAGTTTTAAACGGAACATGTATAGGAAATGGAAAAAGGGGGAAATCACCAAAGAAGAATTCAAACAGATAGCGAACACATGTAGAAGTATAGTCAGAAAAGCTAAAGTGCACAATGAGCTCAGGCTTGCTAGAGAGGTTAAGAACAATAAAAAGTTTTTTTGGGGGGGTATGTCCGCAGCAAAAGGAGGAAGAAGGAAATGGTAGGGCCACTACGAGGAGAAGATGGCAAAATGTTAACAGGGGACAGAGGAAAGGCAGAATTACTCAACACCTTCTTTGCCTCAGTGTTTTCAGAAAAGGAAAAGGGGGACCAATAGGGGAAATCCAGCACAGAATAAGCAAAGAGGTAGTACAGGAATATCTTCTTAATCTAAATGAATTTAAATCTCCAGGACCAGATGAACTACATCCAAGAGTATTAAAAGAGCTGGCAAATATAATCTCAGAGCCATTGGCAATAATCTTTGAGAACTCCTGGAGAACAGGTGAAATCCCAGCAGACTGGAGGAGGGCAAACGTTGTCGCCATCTTCAAAAAGGGGAAAAAAGAGGACCCCAACAATTATCGTCCGGTTAGTCTGACATCAATACCAGGGAAGATTCTAGAGCAGATCATTAAACAGAGAGTCTGTGACCATTTAGAAGGCAATGCCATAATCACAAAAACTCAACATGGGTTTCAGAGAAACAAGTCATGCCAGACTAATCTGATCTTTTTTTGATAAAACGACCAGCTTGGTAGATGAAGGGAACACTGTGGATATTGCATACCTTGATTTCAGTAAGGCCTTTGACAAGGTTCCCCATGACATTCTTGCAAACAAGCTTGTAAAATGTGGGCTAGACAAGTTAACTGTTCAATGGATTTGTAATTGGTTGACCGGCCGAACCCAAAGGGTGCTCAGCAATGGCTCCTCTTCGTCTTGGAAAGATGTGACCAGTGGGGTGCCACAGGGTTCTGTCCTGGGCCCAATGCTATTCAACATCTTTATCAATGACTTGGATGAGGGAATTAGAGGCATACTTATCAAATTTGCAGATGACACCAAATTAGGAGGAGTAGCTAATACCCTAGAGGACAGGATCAAAATTCAAAATGACCTGGATAAACTGGAGAGCTGGGCCAAAGCTAACAAAATGAAATTCAATACTGAGAAATGTAAAGTACTGCATTTAGGGCGGAAAAATGAAATGCATAAATATAGGATGGGAGAGACCTGGCTGAATGAGACTACGTGCGAAAGGGATCTAGAAGTCCTAGTAGACCACAAGTTGAACATGAGTCAACAGTGTGATGCGGCAGCTAAAAAGGCCAATGCGATTTTGGGCTGCATCAATAGAAGTATAGTGTCCAGATCAAGGGAAGTAATAGTGCCGCTCTATTCTGCCTTGGTCAGACCTCACCTAGAATACTGTGTCCAGTTCTGGGCACCACAATTCAACAAGGATATTGACAAATTGGAGCGTGTCCAGAGAAGGGCGACTAAAATGGTGAAAGGTCTGGAAACCATGCTTTATGAGGAGAGACTTAGGGAGCTGGGTATGTTTAGCCTGGAAAAAAGATGGTTAAGAGGTGATATGATAGCCCTGTTTAAGTATTTGAAGGGGTGTCACGTTGAGGATGGAGCAAGCTTGTTTTCTGCTGCTCCAGAGTCTGGAACACGGAGCAATGGATGCAAGCTCCAGGAACAGAGATTCCACCTCAACATTAGGAGGAACTTTTTGACAGTAAGAGCTGTTCGGCAGTGGAACACACTCCCTCGGAGCATAGTAGGGTCTCCTTCATTGGAGTTCTTTAAACAGAGGCTGGATGGCCATCTGTCAGGGATGCTTTGATCGTGATGGCCCTCGTGGTCTCTTCCAACTCTGCAATTCTATGATTCTATGTCCTTCATTTTGGTGAATATGGCTCTTGGCTAAATAACATCACAACGTTTTAATGCAGGCAGGTTTTCAGCAGCTGACTACATGTTGAGAAAGGGTTTTACCAAACTGGTGCTGCAATTCAAAAAAGAAATTCTCTGTATGTTTTAATATACTGGTGGTTTTTTGTCTGTGTTTTGTGTTATTTCTTGTTGTTTGTTTTTATCTGTACCCATTTTAATCTTGTAAAGTACCCTGAGATTTAGTCCTGGGAGAAAGGCAAGATACATGTAATATACACATACAAACATGGGTTATTGACAAAGCAAAGACCTCAGGGAACATATTGATTTCTTCAAAAGTTGGTCAACCACATCCAAGGGAAATCAAGGCTTATAGATAATTCAGCCCCGTGTTTTACGAAAACAGGGTAGTGAGTATATGGAACAGTCTCTGCTATGTGGGCCCAGTGTAAACTTTGTTAAATATTTTTTTTTCTAGATGCAGCTTTTCCATGCAGGAATCATGTGGGCCGGCCAGCCCACTTATCTCAAAATGCAGGTTTTTAAAATTTATTTTTTTTATTAAGTGTTGTGTGGCTGTTTGAGCTTACTGTCATTATGAAGCAAGAGGCAGTTTCTTACAATAATGCTTCCTTTATCATGAAATGGCTTTTGTAAGCTGTAGGCTGTGTTAACCTGGAAATCTGCTTAGACATGCTTTGGTCTGTAGTCTAAATGTTCATGACACCATTCACAAGACTAAGATGGACTGTGACTAGAAAAAAAGTCACATAGGAAAAAGGAGGATGAATAGCTTGGTCATGCTGGTAAGGAAGCGGATGTGTATGGTGGGTGGGTGGGAGGGAGGATATTTATATGACAAATGTTTACACTGTGCCCACAAACCAGAGATGCTTTGCCTTTTTTTCACAAAGCATGGAGCAGATCCTCAGTCCCATCCCTGGCCCCCTAACAGCCTGGGCATCAGCAGTGCAAAGGTTCTGCAGAATGGAGGGATGTTCCTTTACCTGCTAACCCGGCACGGACTCTTCCATTGCTTCTTGTCTGAGGAGGGCAAGACCCCTGATATGCCTGGACCAGCAATAGCAATAGCAATAGCATTGATATTTATATATTGCATATCAGCGCCAAACCACTCCCTAAGCGGTTTACAATGTTTTTAGCTAATTGCCCCCAACAAGCTGGGTACTCATTTTACTGATCTACGGAAAGCTGAGTCAAGCTTGGAGCTCTCTGGGATTGAACTCATAAGGTTGTGGCTTGCAGTATTGGCATTTAACCACTGCACCACCTGGGCTCCTTGACCCATGAGGAATTGGCCATGGTTGGTTAAAAAAAGGCTCTGCATGTGAGAGAAAATTCCCACTTGGAGGGATCTCACTGAAGAACAGAAAGAAGGTAGAGAACTTTCTTGTTTCTGATGTCATTGGAAAGATCTTGTGAAGCAAAAGGGAAAATAAGCAAGGGGGATGAGGCAGGAACCAAGACTGACCCCACCAGGGTTTCACTAAAGGGTGCTCCTTAAAGGTCTGTACCATTCCTTCCTATTAGGGTAAGGTTGAGAAGCAACCAATCTCAGGACATTCAGTCTTTCACTGCTGGGAAATGGTTAAATTCCTCTGAGAGAGAAAGCATTCAGGTTGCAAATTCAGGTTGTCAAAAAGTCTCAGTGGCCCCAGAAATTGGGAAAGCAGGGCTGGAGAGAGCAGGAGGTGAAAGACACAACCAGCAAACCTTTACATGCCTTCCAGGCCTCATTTATTAAGTGAATGAGTACAAAAATAAAATTATATAAAGGTGCAGATGCCCCTCAAGGAAGAATCACCATGATTAGGAAACAGCACAGCATTAACAGAGTCTATTAAACAGATTTTTTTTTTTAACAAGCAAAGAGGTCACTGAGACAAGATGGCTGCTCCACCAAGTTTACCCCCGCAACAGGGAAAAATAGGAATGCTTAGTAATTATAGCGGACTTCAAGATTCTTTATAACCTATGAACAAGCACTGGCTCCTAGTTTGCCTGCTGAGCCAACAACTCCCCCCCCCATGGGTCTTTTACTGCTGTAGCTAGAAGTGAAGCAAAACATAGCATAACTAAAGAGGTGACAAGTTATGCAAAGCAATAGTTTGTTGTGCCTGGCACTCTTTGAGGTTGGATCACCTGCACTAATGCTGCCTGTCCTTGCTCAGCCATTTGGATTACCAGAAGTCAACAGAGCTCCTATAAGACAGGCAAGAGTCAGGAATGTGAAGTCGAAGGCTTTCACGGCCGGCATCCATAGGTTTTCCGTGGGTTTCTTCCAGGCTGTGAGGCAGATGCAGGCAAAACGTCAGAAATAAACTCTTCCAGAACACGGTCTCACAGCCCAGAAAGCACCCACAGAAAACCTAAGTGTCAGGAATGCCACTATTCATTTTTTTTAAGGGGTGACACCCCTATTAACCATTTGATTCAAAGGAGTAGGTAGGGCTTGAAGATACCCTGAAGAATTTAGGAAGAAAAACAGTTCTCAGAGAATGGTGTCCCTCTCAGCACTTGACAGCCCTTGGCAATGACAGATAAAACTAGCACAACAGAAATGAAGCTGCAGTTTGAAATACAATATACCCATGGCAACCTGTAAGTGTGTAAGTGTGTGTGTATTAAAAAAATACTTTAAAAAGTAGAATACATGGCATTTTTCCTACATTGCACCAAAAGTAATTTGGAAGCACTTTCAGTTGGTCTTAGAGGCTTAACAGGTAATGGAAAGACAAAGCCACATGAGGCCTTTCTACTTTCCTCAGTAACCACCGTATACCTTAAGCTTTGTTATTTGCATCTCTATTATTTTCACATCTCTGAGTCTGCATACATCCCATTGATTAGATAGTCCACTTGAGTATAGTCTTTCTTCCTGTAGCTCTCATAGGCCTGGATAGCAAATAAAACTACAATTGTTATAAAGAACAAGACTCCAAAGAGAAGCACTGCTAAGAGCAAAGTGACATCTACTTGCTGATAGCTATTCTCGCTACCTGTATCCTGTTGATCTTTGCCCTGCTCCACGCTTGTCGATTTGGATGGAGTTGGTGTACTTTTAGTTGTAAACAGCACCAAGGGATGCATAGACGTTGTTGCCCCCACTGGTTGACTGGTAGACTCTGTTTGCTGTGTAGCAGTGGAAATTTCAGCACCCTTTGTAGAGACAGCTGCAGTTTCCTTACCTAAAAAAGCCTTTGTCTTGTCTGTAACAACTGTTGTCAATTCAGCTGACCTGGTTGTTGCTGCTGTGGATGTTGCTGCAGCTGACCTTGTTGTTATTACAGTTGTGTTCATGACAGTTGATGCTGGTGGACTGGAGGTGTTTGCGCCTGTAGACAAATTTACTGGTGCAGAGGTGCTAGATGGAATAACTATTTTCAGGGATGTGGAAAGCACAAAATGTTTTGCTGTTGTGGACAGAGCTGCAGCAGCAGTAGTAGTCCTGCGAAGAGCTGTTGGTGGTGTTCTCTCAACTGCTCCTGAAACTAAGGTACTGCTCTGCACCCCTTTTGAACTTTCTGTAGTCTTAACGTTAGTAGGGCTGTCTCTTGAAAGGGAAGATGTGGCAGCTAATAATGCGGTGTTAGGGAAGATGCTGGGAACTGGATTAACATTTGGGTTGCTGTCATTTGAGTTCTGTGGCTCTGTGGTTCTGTTGTTAGTACTTTTGGTTATGGCTGTTGCTCCTGCTCTACCTTGGGAAATGGTAGTAGTCACAAGGCTGGCACTGGTAGCCTTCTTCGTAACGGATGTGATTGGCAATGTTGTATGGACTGTAGTGCCTTCTGTTGTTGTCCTTGCTTGAGTTGTTGATGAAAGAGGCCCTTCTATACTTGTCTCATTCAGCCCTGCTTCATTCAGAATCTCTCGTTCTTTATCTGAGCTTTCTGCACTATTCATCTTATGGGATGCATCATGGTCTCTTCTTTTACGGATCATGAATTCTGTAAAAAGCAAAACAAAGACATGATTCATGTCTCCAAAAAGGCCACTAGATATGAACCACAAGAGTTGTATATAAAGGGCAATTTATTTTGGTGTTCTTGTTGCCTCCTACAGTGGGCCCTTGATATCTGCTGAGGTTTGGTTCCAGGATTCTCCATGGATACCAAAATCCATGGATGCTCAAGTCCCACTATATACAACGGTATAGTAAAATGATGTCCCTTACATAAAATGGCAAAATCAGGGTTTGGTTTTTGGATTTTTTTCAAGCTGTGGATGTTGGGATCCATGGATGCAGAATCCATGGATAAGAGTGCCGACTGTACTTAGCACAGATGAATAACCATATCAATCAGTTATAATACATCTGTCCTTTATTTGGATCTTGTACACAAGATAGTGGTAGCTCTTGGCTTCTTGACCATATGTGTGTGTATGCAAATACCACCCATGGTACAGAATTAGGTATTGGTGATATTTTTGATAAAGTCACTATCCAAGACCTTCCACAGAAGTTACACTTTACTACCACAGGTGACAACTACTATTCTGCAATTACATAAGGAAACACATTTGGTAATATTGTTCCTGTTTCTATGTGTCTTCAAGTCGTCTCTGATTTATGGCGACCCTATAAGGATTTTCTTAGATTTATTCAGAGGAGATTTGCTACTGCCTTTCTCTAAGGAGGTTACCAGACGCCCTTAATATAGCATTACATGAACGCCAGGAGATTGCCAAAGGGCTTCCTTTTCAGACAACGTTGTGTCCATCCTGTTATGCTCCCGTGCTGGTCCCGTTTCACCCTCCTTTCTTTTTATTCACGGCTTAAGCCGTGAATAGATTGCCTGTTTTGTTCCTGTCATGGAACGACAGGTGAGCAAAAAGGTGCCCCATTTCCACAGCACAATGCCAGTTGCAGTGGGCGGTCTGTTCCAGAACACTTCCGGGTGCGATCAGGACATCCAGGTAAGTGACACCCTTTTTTGTACCCTCGCCAGGTTACTTGGGGTTTTTAAAGTGTGTTTTTGTGCTTGCTGTCATTTTTAAAAGTGTATTTTACTTTTTAATTTTTGAATTTCCTGTGCACTCGTCCTCTCACAAGAATGGCCCAGGATTTCAACCAGGAAGTGAATGCAGCTCCATGCAATACTGCTGAGGGGAGGGAAGGTGCATGATTAAAGGTAGGTCTGAAACTCTTCATTACTGTACTGGGATGGGGTTGGGAGGATAGCGGGAGAGGAGATAATGAGACGGGAATGCTATTTTTGTCCCCGTCTGAAAATCTCCTAAGGCTAAGAGAGTGTGACTTGCCCAATATCACCTGGTGTGTTTCCATGGCTAAAACCAGGATTTGAACCTTGGTCTCCCAGAATCCTAGTCCAGCACTCAAACCCTCTGATTAACTATATACAGGTTGCTTAAGTTCCCATATATCAGTGGTTCTTAACCTGTGGTCCAGGGAGCCACAGGAGGCCATGATTGCCCTCACAGGCGTCTGCAAAGGCCTGAAGGCTGCTCAGCCCATCTCCTGCCTGCAGTGGAGTGGCCACATGACAGGAGCCAAGGGAAAGGCTAGCTTGGACTGTGCACTGCCATTCAATCCGCGCCAGCCACAAACTTGTAGGAAGAAGCAGGAGAAAAGTTTTCCCTTCCCCTACAGTGCCTCTATGGGAAGGTTTCATGGATGGTGTAATTGTATTGTTGTTGTTTTAAATCTTGAGTTAAGTTAACAGGCCTTCTATTAGAAATTGAGTAAGGGCTGTACACTCAGTGGGTAACTGAGTAAAACTGATTGTACTCACCAACTTCCACACAAACCAAAGCACAAAGAAATGGATCTTTAAACCCCTCCTTTCCAATAGGAAAGGAAAAAACAGGCTTTGTTGGGATTAACTCCCAACAGACTGCTCATGTCTTGCTGCTGGCAATGATCTGCTAAAGAGCCCCAAACATCTGCCATTCATACTGAAGAAAGTGTGTGGGAAGGTATTGAGATCTCAGTGTCTATGCCTTTCTTTCCATAGGATATAGTGACTGAGCTGTATAACTGATGGGGGAAAGAATGCTCAAGGGATATATTGGTGTCTGGACAATGGGCAGGGAACCTGTGGCCCTTCAGATCTCATTGGATTCCAGTTCTCATAGGCCCTTGCCAGCCTGGTAAGGAATGAACATGGCAGTTCATCTGTTTCTGGAGAGTGAATTTCCCCTGCTCTGGACTAGACAGACAGCACTTGGAGATTGCACTGAGCTTCCTGGGTATCATTTGCCTATTCTTTCTGCAGCTTGGCCTCAAAGTACCATATATACTTGTGTATAAGTTGACCTCATAAGTTGAGGACAGGTTTTGGGGCCAAAATTATGGATTTTGATATGATCTGTGGATAAGTTGAGTAATAACTCTTATAAAAAAAGGAACAATCCCATTCTCTGAGTAGAGTGGTGACAGGCGAGAGCTTAGTCCATCCCAAGAGAACCTAAAAGAAGCATTGGCCGCTGCTATTCTCTCAGTGCTCCTTTGAGGGGAAGTGCCAAAGAGCTGCTGCCACTGCCATTTTTCCACCCAGGCATTCAAAATGGCCAGAAGCACTGCCAGGCAGAGAGAGGAGAAGGGATTTATTTGGTGATTCATTTTCGGTAGGTTCTCCTGGGACAGACTAAACTCTCATCTTTTGCCACTCTACTCAGAGAAGGGGATGGTTCCTTTTATGATGAGAGTGAAGGTACAGCACTTACTTTGACCTGTGAATAATAAGTCAACCCAGGTTTTGGATTTTTTTGACTAAAATTTTTGTTTAGACTTATACATGAATATATACAGTACATCTTTAAAGCCCTTTTAAAGACTTCCTAACTCAATTTACTTAAATATCTGAATATCTTTTTTTACAGTGACAGTTGAAACAAAGAAAATATAGTCCTCATTAGTACTATTGTCTCTTGGCTGTAAGAATCTATTCAACTTAACATGGTTGCTAAATCCCTGAAAAGCCTTTTGTGGACCTGAAACAACCATGAAAAGTGGCCCTTTAAAAAACATATGTACAGTAGAATTCATGCATACACTTTACAAGGCTGTTTCCCCAGTTCCTTACATGCTCCATTTTGTTATGGTGTCACTTTGAATTAGAACAGAAGACACTCTGCTGTGGTTAAATCCAGTGTTAGTCACCAGTGTTAAAACCATTCTAATTACACACCCAGCCTCCAGTTTTGGCTTGACAGCCGAAAGAATACTAATGCCAAGACTTCCTCTTCTGTCCAGGAAATTATGGATGCTAAACGAACAAAAACTGTACAGGAGGAATGGAAGTAGCACTTTTAAAATGAGAACAACTCAAAGGAAACTGTTCCAAACCCATGTGATTTCATTTCTGTAGAATTTAATTTCACACACACACACAAAAAAAAATGTATATCCCGCCTTTCTGGGCCCAAGGTGGCATACACACCTTAAAATTACAAAACAAAATAAAATTTTAAAAAAACCTTTCAACAGAAATGTTAAAATACAATTAAACCAACTTTGATTTAAAACACAAAAACACAAGTTAAATAATATTAAACGGTCTTTAAACAGATTACGATAGGAGTTCTCTGCTCCCCTTCTGCATTAAAACTCTATCTGCCATCACCAAATCCTCCTTAAATGAAAATGTTTTCACCTGCCAGCGGAAAGAGAACAAGAAGGGGGCCAACTGGATCTCCTATGGAAGGGAGTTCCACAGCCTGGGAGCAGCCACAGAGAAGCTCCCAAGTCCTCACCAATCACACCTGCATTGATTAGGACTGCCTCCAGCTTTTGAAGATTCCATAATCTTCCTTCTGGAATCCCAAGATCAGGGGGTTCCATGAGGTCTCTAGTTCAGCTCAGTAGGCCCTTCAGTCTTCTATGGGTCCTTGCAGGTGCTCATTCTTGCCAGGTGCAAGCCATGGTCTAAGGGTCCCATTTCCTGCCCACTCAACCATCCTCAAATAATAAAACGTTAATTGTTACTTGGCCAGACTTGCCTGATCAGTTAGCAGGACTGGTGCAGTATCTTTTAAGAGAAACATCCTCAACTGCATGTTTGCTGTTGGTATGCTTGTCTGATTGTGCTATTTTGTTATACTGTTTTATCCTAAACCATCATAAATGGCTGTTCTGCCTAAACAACCAGGAAGCATATATTTTAACATAAACAATCAATCTACCAAAAAAAGAAAAAAGGCCTGTACTCACAATCCATAAGGGCTGTTCCCTCTCTGTCTAAACTTGTGGCAATCCACCAGAGCCCTTTTAAAGACGGCAAACATCAGTACGTTAAATAGGATATGGCAGGGTGGGAATCATGTGATCCATATGTTGTTGCACTGCAGCTCCTAGCATTCCTCAACAATGGCTGCTGGAACTTGCACTCCAACATCTGGAGGATTGCAGGGTTCCCACCCCTGAGATAACAGAATGTTCCCTTGTAAATCAAACCTTCGGGGTATTTTGTGGTTGGGTGGGGATAGATTAAACCAAGACTCTTCCATTAAGTTCACATTACCTCCCATGAGTTCTTTGATATCCTGTGTGCTGGCATTCTGACATGCACTCAGCTGAGGACAGCGAAGGAGGACACAGCGGCTCTGATAAAGCACTGACCAGCAGTAGTGATGACCTAGAATGTCACAGGGAAAGCAGATCATAACTCTCATTTGGAATAAAACAAATGCTATACTAGATACAGTGTCCCAGTTTATTCCAGGCAAGGCAAGACCCTTCAGTGGTATAACCTGTACCTAACTTCTCCTCCAGCCACTAATGGCGAATGACTGGGAAAGATGGGAGTTAAAATGCCACATTGGTTACTTACCGTGAAGGTGCATTCTTGAGGGAATGGGGTGATGCGGGTCCTTTACATCTGGGTTTCGTCAGTCACCGCCCAGGTGTAGCAGGAAGTTACATCAAGCCTCTTCATATTCAAATTTCTTTGTCTTCATCTCCTCCATCCTGGAGCCACGAGGCCAGTTCACTGACTAGCAAAGCCCTGTAAGGACTAAGGAAATCGATTAAGTCAAATAGCATTAAACAGAACTAGTTAATAAGGATACCGCCATGTGAGGAAAAATGTACGCAGTCACTGGGCGGGGAAAGGACCCGCATCACCCCATTCCCTCAAGAATGCACCTTCACGGTAAGTAACCAATGTGGCATTCTCTGAGGGAGGGGTGATGCGGGTCCTTTACATCTGGGACGTGCCCAAGCTGACTAAATAGGGCGGGAGTGACTGCGGCATTGGCGGACTCAGTCTTTGAGCACCTCCTGGAGCACCCTCCGACCGAAGTTCGCCTCGGCGGAGCGGAACTTGTCCACCTTATAGTGTCTGATGAAGGTGGACGGTGTGCTCCAGGTCGCTGCCCTGCAGATTTCTACCAGGGGAGCGTTAGTAGAGAAAACCGCGGATGTGGCGGCTGACCTAGTCGAGTGAGCCGTGACCCCAGACGGCCTGGGGATCCTAGCTGAGTCGTAAGCTTCGAAGATACAGGCCCTGATCCAGGAAGCAATGGTCTTCTGTGACGCCCTGGTCCCTATGGCTGACTGAGAGAAGGAGACAAACAGAGCATCGCAGCGTCTGATGGGAGCAGTGCGTCTGATATATATCTTCAAGGCCCTCCTGACGTCTAGGTTATGCCAGAGCTTCTCCTTCGGGTGCGAAGGATTGGGACAGAAGGAGGGCAAAATCAAGGGCTGTGAGACATGGAACTCGGATACGACCTTTGGCTTGAATGACGGATCTGGATGTAGGGTCACTATGTCCTTGCCAAAGGAGCATAGGTGTTCCCTTACTGACAGGGAGGCCAACTCTGACACCCTCCGCGCTGAGGTGATGGCCACTAGGAACGCAACCTTGATAGTGAGAGTTCTAAGGGAAATTGTGCGCAACGGTTCGAAAGGGTGCTTCATGAGTTGACGGAGGACTAGGGAGAGGTTCCACGACGGGAACCTGTGTCTCACCGGGGGTGAAACTATCGAGGCACCCCTCAGGAAACGCCTGATATGGGGATGCGATGAGAGGCGGTTCCCGTCCTGTGCTGCGAGGAAGGCCGACAAGGCGGCCACCTGTCTCTTCAAGGTATTTGGTCGCAGGCCCGCCTCGAGGCCTTTCTGTAGGAACGCCAAGATGTGCTTCACCGACGCTCCTTCGGCGTCTAGGTGGTGAAGGGCACACCATCTCCTGAAAGCTCGCCATGTAGCTTCATAGATCCTCCTGGTGGAAACTCGCCTAGAGGAAAGAAGGGTGTTGATAACTGAGTCCTCATATCCGTGTTGCCTTAGGGCTTGCCTTTCAGTCTCCATGCCGTTAATTGCAACCAGCTTGGATCTGGGTGGAGGATCGGTCCCTGACTCAGTAGGTCGGGTCTCTGTGGTAGACGCCAGTGGTTCTGAACGCTCATGTTCGTCAACTCGGAGAACCAGGGACGTCTGGGCCAGTGAGGTGCTATGAGGACCACTTGTGCCTTCTCCTGGCGAATCTTCCGGCAGACTTTCCCTATGAGGGGAAGTGGGGGGAATAGGTATAGTAGGCCGGACGGCCAAGGGGATCGCAGGGCGTCCGTGCCTTCGGCGTTGTGGTGATAGAACCTGGAAAAGAACCTGTCCAGCTTGGCGTTCGATCTTGTTGCGAGCATGTCCACCTCCAGTCGACCGAACTTGGCCTGGAGCTGGTGAAATACGTTGTCGTTCAGTTCCCATTCTCCAGGGAGAACTGAGTACCTGCTCAGGTAGTCCGCTTGCTGATTGCGTTCCCCTTGTAGGTACTGAGCCGTGAGAGACTGCACCGTCCTTTCGGCCCAGAGGAAGATGAGGTCCGCTTCCTGCTGTAGGGACCGGGATCTCGAACCTCCTTGTTTCGCTATGTACGACCGGGCTGTGGTGTTGTCCGTCATCACCATGACGTGTTGCCCTTCCAGGATTGGGGTGAAGTGTTGCAGGGCCAACCGAGCTGCGCGTAGTTCCAGCCAGTTGATGCTGTGTGTCTTTTCTTGTGGGCTCCAAACCCCCTGTGTCAGCTGTCCCTGACAATGTGCCCCCCAACCCCGTAGGCTCGCATCGGAGGTAACCAGGATCGCTTGGGGTGAAGTGAAGAGAGATCCCCTGCTGATTGTTGTCGCCTGGGACCACCAGGCCAGAGAGTCCTTCACGTGCTGTGGAAGAAGGAGGAGTGGGGACTTCCTCAATGCAATCTCTTTTTGGTAGGGCCTCAGGAAGTTCTGCAGGGGCCTGGAGTGGAATCGCGCCCACGGGATGACCCCAAAGGCCGAGATCATAAGGCCGAGGAGTCTGGCCAGTAGGGACAGTGGTACCCTCCTTAGGGAACGCACTGCACGGGCTTCCCGTAAGAGGACCTCCTGTCGCTCCCTGGACAGGGTGATCTTGGTGTGAAGAGTGTCTATTTCCACTCCCAGGTGGACGATGTTGCGGGCCGGAAAGAGGTTGCTCTTCTTGAAGTTTACCAGGAAACCGTGAGCCTGCAGGTAGTGAATTGTCGTCTGTAGGTCTCTCCCTGCCTTGTCCGAGGAGGATGCACGGAGCAGAATATCGTCCAGATATGGGTATAGGTGTATTCCCTGTGCCCTTAGATTGGCGATTAGGATGATCAGAACCTTGGTGAAGACCCTTGGCGCTGAGGCCAGACCAAAAGGGAGGGCCCTGAACTGGAAGTGTTGATCCCCGAAGGCGAAGCGGAGATATTGTCGGCTGTCCTCGTGGATCATGATGTGCATATATGCATCTGAGAGGTCGAGAGAAGCTAAGAAGTCTCCTGGTTGGAGCGCCTCCCTTATGGAAGCAAGTGTCTCCATACGGAACTTTCTGTATGTAATGTGTCTGTTGGTGTATTTTAGGTCCAATATGGACCTTTGACTGCCGTCCTTCTTGGGCACTGTGAAGAAGAAGGAGTACACCCCTGAGAAACGTTGAGAGGCTGGTACCTCCTCTACGGCGGCTATGTCCCTCAAGTGTTTTATGGCTACTTCGAGGTCTTTTGCCTTCTTTAAGTCTCTGGGAATTGGGGCTGGGATGAATCTGCCCCTTGGCCTTGAATCGAACTCGATTTTGTACCCGTGGGTGATCGTTGAGACGACCCACCTGTCCGTTGTCGAGTTCAACCAAGGCCCGAGGAACAGACTGAGACGGCCGCCCACTGGGGGCGACCCCGAGTCAGGCCTGTTGTCGTGAGCCGCCTCGCTGCGAGTTGGAGCCTCCCCTTCTGTTGCCGTTAGACTGTGATCCGGTATTCTGTCTGATGACATAGTTTGGTCTAACCCAGGGTGGGCGAAAGGAGTTGTAGTTTCGCTGTTTTCCGAATCCCCTAGAGGGACGAAAAGGACGGGGGGACTGGAAGGGGCGCCGGCCACTCTTCTTGTCAGGCTTCTTGAGCGTAGAGGGCATAGCCAGCTTCTTGTCCTTCGTCTCGACGAGGATGCCCTTCAGAGCTTCCTCCCCAAACAACTTGAGGCCCTTAAACGCGGACGATGCTAATGCAGCTCTGGTTGGAGTGTCAACTTGCCAGTGTTTTAGCCACACGGACCTCCTGGCCAGGGTGAGGGCTCCGATCGCGCGGGCGGAAAAGATCATCGCGTCCTGCGCTGCGTCTGCGATAAAGAAAAGAGTACGAAGGAACCTGAGCAGGGTCCTGTGCAGGTCACTTGGGTCGAGCTCCTGGAACTCCATGAGCTCCTGCAGCCAAACAATTGCCGCCCTAGAAAAAAGAGATATAGCCAAGGTGGATCTGACCCCGCAGGCTGCAGAATCGTGGGCCTTCTTGATGGCTGCATCGGTTCTCTTCTCGTCTGGGTCCCGGAGGGAGCCTTCCCCCTCTTTGGGAGCCAGACAATGAGAAACAAGAGACGCGACCGGATTGTCAACCACCGGGGGCTTCAGTAGATCAAGGAAGCGTTGGCTGGTGTTGTAGTATTTCTGTGCTACAGTGGTACCCCGCCTTCCCATAGACGGTTTGTCCCATTCGTTGGTTACCAGGGACCAAAAGGTCTCTGGGAAGGGAAGCTCCGGCTTCTTCGGGCGAGAGGTGCGCATGACTGCTGCCACCTTCTCGTTAGACGAGGATGTGGACGGAGACTGGTCCGTGTCCCCGGGCGTAATCTCTAGGGTTGTCATCATCTTGTTAAGGAGAGGGATGTACCACTCTCCTTGGAAGAGGCGGTCCGATTGATCTGGGTCCGCCTGCTCGGAATCAGTGATTTCGCCTTCCTCCTTGCCGGAGCCTAGCGCATCGTCGTGTGCCTTGGAACCCCTGACAACATCCAAAAGTGCGTTCTCCTCATCCGAGGGTGGCAAGGACTCTTCGGAGGAATGGGCGGAACGTGGCTCCTTCCTCTTCTTGGCCGGGGCGCCAACTTCCTGCGCGCCGGTCCTGACTTCGATGTGCTTAGTTTTAGCTTTCGCCTTACCCGGGCCCTTAGACTGGCGTTGCTGCGTGCTGCTGCTCCGGTCCTTGGGAGGAGCCCCCAAGGCTGCAGTGCTAGTGTTGTGCCCGTCAGGCAGGTCATCGTCCGAAAGCAAGGCCTTCGAGAGGAGATCTAAGGCCGCCTTGATGGCGCCTTTGCGCCTCTTTCGTCCGCCCTGTTGCGAGGGCCCATTCTCCTTGACCTTGGGCGCCTGAGCAGCAACCCACTCAATATCTGATTCCTCCCCGCTCGAGGGATCAAAGAACACTGGGATCCCGTGGTGGCTTGCACTATTAAGGACCATAGGGGCCTGAAAACCCTGGGCCTGGTAGGCCGGGGCCTGGTAGGCCGGGGCCTGGTAGGCTGGGGCCTGGAACCCTGCGGGTTGGATAGGATGAGGGTGGGGAGCAGGCAGAAAATAGGCCGGGGCCTGGCTACCTGTGCCCATGGCCTGGTTGACCAGCCCTTGTTGAGGGAAGGCCTGGAGTGCCACTGGCTGCTGGGCCTGGTTGGCTGGCACCTGCTGGGGCAGGACCTGTAGCAGGCCAGGCTGCTGGGCCTGATGGAGTGGGGCTTGGACTTGCAGGGTGGCGGGTTGGGAGGGCAGGATGTGGGGAGCCGCAGCCTGCGTTGTCTGGGGCTGAGGAGGGGGGGCTTGGGGGTTTACAGATTGTGTCCTCCCCTCGGCGCTTGAAACTTCTTGGGGGGTGCTCGACTGGACTGGAGTTGGGCCCCCTTCCGCAGAAGCACCTGTCTCAGGCGGGGGTTCGGCGCCACTCGGTGGATCCCCCCCTCCCGCGGCAATGGTGATAGATGGAGCAGTTTCCATGGGGGGCAGTGGGTCCCCGGATCCCCCCTTTCCCTCCTGTGCCCCGCTTGGCCTCCATGGTGGCAAGAAGCGCGCCGTCCCCAAGAGGAGGGAGGGCACGATACGTGGGGGCAAGGGCGGCTCTTCCTCGCTCCCCCCGAGGGTCCCCGTTACCTTGGTGGGGGCTCCTACCCCCGTCCATGTCTGGCAGCAGGGTCCCGGAGCATGCCAAGCACTCCAGAGGGGCGGAGGAGAGATCGCGGCCCCGGTGGAGTCTTCGGGCGCCGGCTTCTTCTTCTGGTGCGCCGGTCTCTTCCGCGGCTTGAGAGCCGCCTGGCCCTCCGAGGCCTTCCCGGCCGTGATGGCCTGGTGGGCCCTCCGGGCCGCGTCCCTCTGGGGGACGCCCGGCAGGGAGCCGGCAGCGGCAGCAATGGCGACCGCGGCTCCCGATCCGGCGATGGCCGTCGGTCCGGAGCGGCCGTGGTCGGAGGCCGCATCCCCGACCGCTCCGGAGCTGGTTCCCGCCGACGAGGGGTCTTCCTGGGCTTGCATGCTAGCCCACAGTGAATAAAAAGGCAGAGAAAGGGAGAGGAGGAAGTCCCGGACGCTAGGAGGAAGAAGGTTTTTTTTTTTTTTTTTTTTTTTAAAAGGCGGGAAATTCAAAAGGCGCAGAAAGGCGTCTCTAGCACTGATCAGTGTCTAGAGAGAAAGGCAAGAGGTTAGAGAGAAAAAGAATTAAAGGATTAAGGTAAAAGCAGATGAAAAGGACAGAGGAGATTTCTCAGCTACCTACTGGGCGAAGCAGGAAGTTAGAACTGGCCTCGTGGCTCCAGGATGGAGGAGATGAAGACAAAGAAATTTGAATATGAAGAGGCTTGATGTAACTTCCTGCTACACCTGGGCGGTGACTGACGAAACCCAGATGTAAAGGACCCGCATCACCCCTCCCTCAGAGAATGATAATAATCCGGAGGGACCCATATTTTGGGAAGGCTGAACTGACTTTTACTGGTTTTTCTTTTTAATTGCTTTGTTGAGTCACTACTGCTTTGTTTGTTTCCTCGTCAGTTTTGTGCAGAGCCTGGAAAAGTTACTTTTTTGCACTACAACTTCTATAATGCTCTCAACCAGCATGTCCACTGGCTGGGAAATTCTGGGAATTGTACTCCAAACAAATAACTTTTCAAACCTATGAATTTATCCCATCAGCAAAGTTAAACAAAAGCATAACTGTTTCTATTTCAAAAAGCCTTTAACAGCTTTCAGGTTTTAGCACCTCGGTAACTCTTCTTTCCTAATCAGTTGAAAGTGAAATTAAAACAGAAGTTCCATTATGTACTTACTGAAGCTGCATACTCATCCAGCAAAACCCTCTTTATAGATAATAAGTCTTGTTCAGGAAGTCCTGTACATGTTAATTTAAAAGCTCCTCTTTACCTATCTTGCCTGTTGATCAGGGCTATGAGGTCCATGATGAATGGCAATTTGCCTCTTTTATGAGTTTCTGTTCTAGTAGGCCTTAATTAAGTGTACTGTACCAAAATCAGCAATTAAAGCCTCACCTCTCAAACTAGCATGGGAGCATTTAAGGAAAGCTACAGATAGGGCAATTCAGATGCTAGTCACCCTTAGTCCACTTGTTGAAAACAACACAGAACAATAAAAACTGGGAGAACCAACCCCCCAAAGGAAAAACTGTAATTGATGTTATGGAGCTATTACTTTACCCGTTCAGACTGCTTTTCCTAGAAAAATAAAATATCCAATCTGGGAGAAAGACAGGATGATACTGGACCGCAATGATATGACAATAACACCGCCTAAATTCTTTGGACATAGAGAATAGAGAAGGAACAAGAAAAAGAATAGTGTGGTTGTACAAGCCATCAGAATTAGAGCTAAAGTACAAGTCACCCCTTGTATCTGCTGAACCAATGCCTGCAGTTTCAGTTATTCATGACTGAAAAAAATTGGGACACATACCATAGAGTTGTGGTGGAAAATGCCTACAAAGCTACCCTCTCTAAGAATCACTAGGCCCTCCAATGCAACTATGTGGTATGTTTGTACCAGAAGCCCTTCCTTTTAATAAAGGGTTTGTCTATGGAGATTATCTCACACTAAAAAACATCCCAGGACAGGGACAACAGGAGTTCGCTAAAAGGCTTACCTTTTAGACAACATCGTCCTTGTCCTGTGATGTTTCCGTTCTGCTTCTGTTCCTACTCCGCTTCCTCTTATTCATGGCTTAAGCCATGAATAAGAAGCCTGTTCCATTATAATAACAGAATGACGGGCGAATGAACACAGGACCCATTGTGCTGGCGCAATGCCAGCGACACGTGACTTCACCAGGAGGTCCGTGCCAAGACTTCCGGGTACGATTGGGACAGCCAGGTAAGTGTCACCCTTTCCCCCCTCCCTAGGTTGCTTTTTAAGTGTACAGTGTGTTTTTGTGCTTGCTGTCACTTTTTTTGCGTATTTTTATTTTTAAAATACCCGTGTGATCGTTCTCTCGTGAGAAGGTGAAGGATTTGGTTTCCGGGACATGAAAGGAGCTTTGCAACAGCCCCATTCACGCCCAGACTGCTGAGGGGAGGGAGAGCACTCCAGATCACACAGCAAGGTAAGTGTCTGAACATTTTTTTTATCGTTACAGGGATGGGAGTGGGGTGGGAGTGTAGCAGTGATGGTGGGGGTAGCGGGACAGTCCCAGTTTCGAGGGTACTGTGTGATAATCTCCTATATGAGACAAAAAGAAGAGGATTGCTTCAAAGTCAAGGCAACTCGCAGCAGCTGTGATTTGTCTTAAAGGTATTTTTGTAGGTAGATTGCAGGCATGAGAAGCTATCTGTGTTTGCTGTGCATACGGACATGCCTGTGAATCAAGATGGTAGTTGCAAATGAATTACTCATGTTTATATTCTCATTAGTTGCAACTGCTGCACAGTAATTTTTTTTGAAATCATGTCTAAGTTGCGAAAGTGCAATATTTCACCTTTACAGAAAAGCACCCCCCCACAAACCCTTGTTTTATTGCATTAGTGCTTGCTTGCTAAGGTGGAAAAAAAACCCATGGCAGTTCTGGGCGCTCACCTTGTTAGCAAGCCCTGCCCTCTGCGTGCATCTGATCTATCAGCTTTCAGCTTCTGCTCCTTTTTAGGAAAGTGAATCAATGAGCAGGAATGTCCAAACGAGCAGGAATGCACATTCCGCCTGCTGTTTTTAAAAAACTCTGGGAAAAGCCACGAAGGCTTTTCCTGCGGATTATATGGTGTATTTAGCCCCCACTCCTTCTGAATATGGTGATGTGATGTGGGATGTCATTAAGACAGGTTGTATTCTCCCTGCATTCTATGAGGAGTATTTTTGCCATTTAGACAACCCCAGGGTTTGCTATTATCTGCAGTTTCACTTATAAATGGTAAGTCCAGGAATGTAACCCCTCATGGATATGGGGTGTGTGTGACCTGTATTAACAATAATAATATACTACTACTGTGCACCTGTGTTAACAGGACAGAAAATGTACAAGCTCCCAAATAGTCTTTTCAGGAAAAAAAGAAGAGAGAACAAGACAGAGAATGCAGCTACAGAGGCACAGCAGACCTGCATTTTCAGTCATGAGGGAGAGGGTCCAAGCTCAGCTGTGGAGCATATGTTAGAATGTATAACATCCCCTGAACTATCCCTGGTATCTTCAGTTAAAAGCATCTCAGGCAGCAGGATAAGGACTATCTATGCCTGAGGCTGTGGAGGTCACTTCCAGTTGGGTCTAGACTGACAAACTGTCTGCATAAAGATTTGGAAATACATCACACAACAAAAAGGCGAAAGGTTGGGGGAATATTTTGTTTAAGAGGTTTGGGGGGCAGAGATGCAAGGATCAAAGATGTTGCTATAAGTGAGTAAGACTGTATAGCTGTGATATAGCTTCCTACCATTTTAACTACCACAGGTCCTGCTACTGAATCCTGGGATTTGTAGTTTGGTGAGATACTCAGAACTCTCTGAACTGCCTTGTAGGAGACTTCTCTAGTAGGGGATTCTAAGTCCCTCAGCAAACTCTAAATTATTGGATTTCATAAGGTAGTCATGTTAGTTAAAGTGTTAGGAAATTGCTACAACTCTAGTGAAGATACATCCCATGATTATGTCTCAATTGGCAACAACACTAACTAACGCTAAGCTAGGCTAGGAATGGTGACCCAATGGCTCTCCAGATGTGGCTGGATTACAACTTCTACCAGCCTCAGTGACAGTCAATTACAGTCAGACCTCCGTATCTGTGGAACCAATATTTGCAGTTTCATTTATTCACGAGACACAAAAAAGTGGACACATACCATAGAGTCAGGTTGGAAAATGCCTAGAGAGGCATCCTGTCTAGACATCTTCTAGGTCCTCCAATGCAACTCTATGGAATGTTTCTTACCAGAAGTCCTTTGTTTTAATAGGGCTCACTGTTATCCATGGTTTCCGGTATCCACAGTAAGTCTGGGAACCAAACATCTGCAGATACGGGGGTGCAACTGTACTGAGGATGATGGGACTTGCAGTCCAGAAACATGGGGACAGTACTGGCTTCCCAGACCTGAGTGAGGCAATGTGAAAAAATGCTCAAGAAAGTTGAGTTCTTTTCTGACAAGGGGCCCATTAAGACAGACAGCATTTGCCTTGCATTCCACGAGGAGTATTTTCGCCGTTTAGAGAAGCCCAAGGCTTCGGAGGTCAGAAAACTGAGGAGACACCATTAGATACAATGTAAATTTAGAACAGTGGTTCCCAAACTTTGGTTCTCTAGATGTTTTGGACTTCAACTCCCAAAAGCCCCAGCCAGCTTGTCCAATGGCCAGAAATTCTGGGAACTGAAGTTCAAAACATTTGGGGGACCCAAGTTTGGGAATCACTGGTCTAGAACATCCTCAAGTTGCAAGAGAGCTGGCTGAAGTGACCCTTAAAATTCAAATCAGATTTTATTCTAAATACTTTCCAAGGCCTTTCAATAATATGGCAAGAAGCACACACAGGAATGTGAAACATCACCAAATTCAGACATCTGGCTGTGCAGCACATTAAGTAACGTAACAGTTTCCATGCTGGTGCTCTGTACAAAGACTCCTCTGTGCTTGCTACATTGTAAACGTCTGGCCAGTTCCTGCTCTGTTTTCAATTTAGCTGAAGCTGTGAAATCATTCAGTGGCTGCATATAGAAGCCATAATTACAAATGCTGCAAAAGATGTAGGTTGAAGACTCCAACTCCCCACAAAAGAAAACATTTACAGTACAGCAGGGCAGACTTACCTGAAGCTGTTAGGCCTTTACAAGCTTGTTCACAGTGCTTTACACTACTGAGGAGATGTACGTGTGTTACCTGGACCCCACTCTCCCTTAGGATGGAACTTCCATTTTCACACACACACAAGGAAATGAGGAAGCAAGAAACAAGAGCTGCCCACATCTTGAAGGGTTGCCTTAGAAAGAGATGAAGCTTCTCTGGATGGTGTTCTCCAGATTTACCAGTTGCTGCCAGTCAGGTCCTTAAGTGAAACATCTGCCGAAGAAAGAATACGAACATATACTTCCCAGGTTTTTGAGTGACATTTGCAGCATCTGAGCAGCTGTTTACTACAGCTCTCCCCCCCCCCAAAATCCCCAAACTGAACTGCACAAAAAGCATTTAAAAAGTATTAAAAATTGTCTTTTTGTTTTGGTATATTTTCCTCCTTTTTATTATTATTATTTTTATAATTTTCACTCTGTGCACTTTTTTCTTTGTCAAATTGTGATGTTATATATTGCACAAATAAAAAATTGAATTAAAAAAAAGCATTAAAAAGCTATAACACTGAGAACACAAGATGCCACAGCAGTAGTTTTCTTAATGCTGTTCTTTAGCTTCTCAGAAAATAGAATGGCCTCTGGCACAGCTAGGCACAGAGTTTTCATAGGCCTTGACCGTGGGGTGTTATAGATGTCCAGGTCTTTCAATTTCTCCCAAAAGCCTACTCTTAAAACTGTTCAGTGGTGAAGGACTGGGATGGGGAGGCAGGGGAGAAAGACAGCCAATCCTACATGACTTCCTGCACAGCTAAATGACAGTCAGTCACCAAATAGCTTTTAACCCAATAACCCTGTCAGTTAGGCTAAGATGTGAATTAGTGACTGGCCCAAGTAAAACTGACCCAAAGCATCTCATACCATTGCTCTGTCCTAACAAGGATTTTGTTTGTGTTTTTCTAGTGCTGGAATAAGCGCTCAAGAAAATGGCCATTGGTTTTTTATATTCTTCATCTACAGCTACGGAAAGACATTCTGCAACCCTTTTTGTATTTCCTCTTATTTTGCTACCTTTTCCCAAGCTATTAGTCAATTGAACTCTTCCAATATGCAATATGCATGTAATGATATACTTAGGCCAAATGTGGAAACACGCTTTCAAAAAGCATTCTCATTTCTTTGCTAATCTTTACTTTCACAAATAAATCTTAGGAGACCACTCCAATTGCTCCTTCACGTTGTTGTTCTTGTTGTGTGCCTTCAAGTCATTTCTGACTTATGGTAATCCTAAGGCAACCCCATCACAGGGTTTTCTTGGCAAGGTTTGTTCAGGGGAGGTTTGGCTTTGCCTTCCTCTGAGGCTGAGAGAGTGTGACTTGCCCAATGGATTTCCATGGCTGAGTGGGGATTCAAACCCTGATCTCCAGAGTCACAGCCCAATGCTCGAACAAACTACGTAATGTCCAGAGGAGGGCAACCAGGATGATGGGAGGTCTGGAGGCCATGCCCTATGAAGAGCAGCTTAGGGAACTGGACATGTTTAGTCTGAAGAAGAGAAGGTTGAGAAGGGACCTGATAGCCATGTGTAAACATTTGAAGGGATGTCATACTGAGGATGGAGCAAGCTTGTTTTCTGCTGCTCCGGAGACTAGGACATGGAGCAATGGGTTCAACCTACAGGAAAAGAGATTCTACCTAAACATTAGGAAGAACTTCCTGGCTGTAAGAGCTGTTCGGAAGTGGAATACATTGCTTCATAGTGTGGTGGAGTCTCCTTTTTTGGAGGTTTTTAAACAGAGGCTGGATGGCCATCTGTCAGGAATGATTTGATTGTATATCGCAGGATCAATTTTGCTGCTGGCCAGAATTATTGTGCTGTGTGAAAAGGACCTTTAATATGACCCCCACCCCTGCCGGCACTTTAGCAAACAGAAACAGCATCATATATGCCATTATAGGAAAGCCTTTTTCTTTTCCACTTCCCAGTTTGGGTGCTTTTATGATTCCCCTTGGGATGGTTCACATTGCTTGCTTGTATAATGTTTTCTAGGTAAACAAGCAAGCAGATTTGGAATTTAAGACAAAAACCAGATCCTTAAAAACATTTAAAATGTAGACCTCCAAGCAGATGCCCATGCCATCATGAAGAATTACAATATTCTTCATAGAAGATGTCTCTCTCTCTCTCTCTCTCTGGCTTTTCTTCGCAAACGAAGATTCAGGAAGGACTCATCCCGCGCTTCCTGCAAGCACGCTGATGACTAAAAAGGCCAATCTGAGATAAACAAGTCCGGTTGCAGAAAGCATAGCAGAAGGTCTCCTTGGGTGAAGTTTCTGGGTTGTGATTCTTTCTGCGTTGTCGTTTCTCTTCAAGACTTGTTCGGCGTGAGTTCTCAAATAAGGCTGCAACATTGTGGATAGTGTGTCTCCATGCCTCTTGATGAGAGGCCAGGGCGGACCATTGTTGGTGATCAATTTGGCCGAGCCTGAGATGTTGGGAGTCCTTATATCACTTTTTTTGGAGCGCCCCTCTTACGCTGACCAGTGGCGAGTTCATCGTAGAGTACTATTTTGGGGAGGCGATGGTCCTCCATCCTAGAAACGTGCCCTGCCCAGCGCAGCTGCGTTCTCAATATCATGGCCTCAGTGCTGGTGATCCCTGCTTGCTCAAGGACAGCAACATTCGTCACATAGTCAGTCCAGTGTATATTTAGGATTGTGCATATACAGCGCTAATGAAAGCGTTCGAGGAGTCTTAGGTGGTGGCGATAGGTGACACATGTTTCAGATCCATAAAGGAGTATAGACAGTACAATGGCTCTATACACCTGATTTTTGATCGCCTCAGGTGTTTATTACTCCAGACTCTTTTGTGAAGTCTTAAAAATGCGCTATATGCCTTTTTGCTAATCTGTGATCGATCTCTTTGTCAATCTTGGTATCTGAGGAGATGATGCTTCCCATGTAGGTGAACTGCTGAACGGACTTGAGCACAGATTTGCCGATGGCAATGTGGGGATGGTGGTGTTCGTCCTGTAGTGCAGGCTGGTAAAGAACTTCCGTTTTCTTCAGGTTGACTTCCATCCCAAACAGCTCTGCAGCTGTTGCGAAGCAGGATGTTAGGCGCTGCAGAGCTGCTTCTGTGTAGGCAACAAGGGCATCAGCATCAGCGAAGAGCAGCTCACAGACTAGATAGTTTAGAGTCTTAGTGCGAGCCCTCAGACGGCTTAAGTTTAAAAAGCTGCCATCAGTACGGTAACGTATATAGATGCCGTCGTCTTCTTCAAGCTCTGCCATAGCCCTTTGGAGCATCATGCTGAAGAAGACTGTAAATAAAGTTGGAGCAAAAACACAATCTTGCTTCACTACATTAGTTATTAGAAAGGTCTCTGAAAGAGCATCGCCATATCTGACTTGACCGCGCTGGCCCTCGTGTAGCAAGATAATCATTTTAAGGAATTTGGGGGGACATCCTAGTCTTTCCAGGATCTGCCACAGACCTTTTCTACTCACAGTGTCAAAGGCTTTGGTGAGGTCAACAAATTGGCTTTCAGGGAGAAGTTCTTCTGCAATAGCAGGAACTAATCTGTTCAGGAGTATCCTTGCAAGGACTCTTCCAGCAATAGAGAGCAGTGTTATGCCGTGATAGTTTGAGTAATCGGATTTTGCTCCTTTTTTCTTGTACAGGGTGATGATGACTGCATCTCTGAGAGCTGATGGCAGTTCCCCTTTCCCCCAGCAATTCACAAGGAGCTCATGGAATTTATCGTGGAGTGCATGACTTCCGTGTTTCCAAACTTTAGGTGGGATTCCATCAATCCCAGCTGCCTTGCCGTTTTTCATCTGCTGTATGGCCTTAAGGGTCTCTTCCAAAGTGGGAGCTATGTCTAATTCATTTTTCATGGGTTTTTGTATCATATGTTGGATAGCTGAGCCTTGGACTACTCGGTTGGCACTAAAGAGACTTTGAAAATGTTCAGCCCATCGATTCAGGATGGAGGATTTATCAGTAATTAATGTTTGACCATCTCTACTGTATAAGGGGCTTTGGACCTGATAGGTAGGTCCAAACACTGCTTTAAGAGCTTCATAAAATCCTCTCTGATCACCCAGATCTGCACAGTGTTGTGTCTTTCCTGCTATACTGATTCACCACTTGTTCTGCATGTCTCAGAGTTTTTGTTGAAGTTTACTACATGTGAGGCAGAAAGCTGCTTTTCTTACATGGCAAGTTGGCTGGGCGAGGTATGCCTGGTGAGCAGTTCTCTTTTTTGCCAACAGCTCCTGGATCTCTTGGCTGTTTTCATCAAACCAGTCTTGATTTTTCTTGTGGGAGAACCTGAGGGACTCTTCTGCAGACTGGAGGATACTGTTTTTGATATGTTGCCAAAGCACTGTAGGAGAAGGATCTGTAGGATGGTCTTCAAGTTTTGTTTGCAGATTTGCCTGGAAGTTGTCTCTCATGGTAGCTTGTTGAAGATTGTTGACTTGGAGTCTCCTCTTTAAGATGCCACCCCTCTTAGATTTGAACTTAAGATGAAGATTTAGTTTACATCTGACGAGGCGATGATCTGTTTGGCATTCTGCACTGGGCATCACTCGGGTATGACGGACATTGCAAATGTTTCTCTGGCGAACTAGAACATAGTCAAATGAGGTGCCAATGTTTGGATCGAGGATGCATCCAGGTTGTCTTCAAGCTGTCTTCCTGCTGAAAGATAGTGTTTGTAATAGTCAGCTGTTGTTCTGCACAGAACTCTAGCAGGAGGCGTCCGTTTATCATTGCAATTTCCAACACCATGCTTGCCTAAGACACCTTTCCAGGCTTCGGAGTTCTTTCCTACTCTGGCATTGAAGTCACCAAGAATAATAATTTTATATTCTACAGGGACTTTTTGTATGAGTTGGCGTAGGTCTGTGTAGAATTTGTCTTTCTCTACAGGGTCGGCTTGCATAGTTGGGGCATATATACTAAAGAGAACAACATGTGGGAGGCGTAAGGAAATAATGTGATCAGAGTGTCCTGTTGGCAAGGTTTTGAGTTTGGAGGCAATGGAGTTTTTAATCATAAAGCCTACTCCTGAAAGATGTTTTTCGGTTTGGGGTTTGCCAGACCAGTAAAGTGTGTAGGTGGCACCGTGTTCTTTAAGGCTGCCTTCATCATGGAGATGAACTTCACTAAGAGCAGCAATGTCAATATTAAGTCATGATAGTTCATGGGCTATTAGAGCAGAACGACGCTCAGGCTGTCCACTATCTGTAGAGTCTCGCATGGTTCTGATGTTCCAGCATGCAAGTGTCAGTTTATTTACACCTTTGGAGGCCGGTATGTGCCTTTGTTTCTTTGCCTTGGTTTGACCGCATCAGAAGATGCCTGTTGGCCGTGGCTAGCCAACCAGGTAGATGAGGATGAGCTTTCGTTAGGCCACCTTTTCTAGGCCCCTCTCCATATGGAGCAAGCAGTGCTCTCCTTAAAAAAGGCTGCTTGGTCATTCAGGATGCTGCCGAACAAGACTGTCATTTCCCAGGTCAGCCTCGAGCGACCAAAGTCCTGAACCGCCTGCATACAGGGTTGGGTCTGCGGCTTCCAGTGCATCTTTACACCTGCCGTTTCGTCCCTCGCCTATCGCTACAGGGCTTTTTTGGAACTGGATTTGTCCTTCGAGCCTGTGCAATGGATTTTTCTGGTGGAGCACAGCATGCACAGAACTGGCCTCACCCTTTAAACCAAAGGTTCATCTGCTGTGGCCTTGCAAGCATGGACGGTAGTAGTGAGGTCCTCGGCTCGTAGGTTTGATTAGAGTTTCCTTCTCTTAGATGGTTGACCTTACAGGGTTGGACAAACACCATCTGCCTGGGTTTGGGATTAGAGTTTTCCTTCTCCTAGGGTAGTTGCCATAAGGCTAGAGAGCCCATCCTGCCCTTTGACGCTCTTTGTCAGACACTTTGGTTTTGACCTGTATGGCATGGGAGACCCTACCGGTGGCTATTATGCCACCGCCAGCATAGCTCAAAACATCATTGGGGTACACAAGCCTCTCTCCCACGACAAGGGGGCGTCAATGGAGAGTATAGAAGATGTAATCCATTTGTAAACCACCATTTCCACTAGCAATCTCAATAGTAATAGGAAGTATAATAAAAATGTTGCCATACATGCAAGAGGCTTTCTGCTCTGCCAAAATGCTTGCCTATGTCTTGTCTTCTGAGAATCCCTCCTCTATATACAATATGGCAGACTTACCACATTGTGACTTATAGACATTTTATTTATGTTTTCTTTAGGTGAGAAAAAACTGAATTGTGTTAATATTTATTATGTGAGTAAGAGCACTTGTTCTGCGCTTAAATGGAGATGCTGCAATACACAGCTGGCTTTCTTGGGCTGGAGAACTTGCAGTATGTGGAAGAGCAAAATCTGAAAGATTTTGTTATTCAACTTCCAGGGGAGTAACCATGTTAGCAACACATAGATTTGTGGCATCTTGAAGATTAACCAATTTATTATTATAGCATAAATTAATCCAAGGAAAATGTGGATCATAATAAATCTGGACTATTTTTAATTCAAATGATTGGAGTTTCACCATCTTATAGTAGCTTCATACTTGAAGGAACATTACAGGAGCTCCCTTATTATTCACCAGTAAGAAAACACCCATAGACACCTCTATCATTAAGACTGAGTAATGCTCACAATACAGTAAATGCCTTTTGGAATTGCAAATGCTCACCAAACAAATTAAACTATTGTTTCTATGTCTTTTTGCAGGGACATACATTAAGTTTCTAAGCAAAGGCATGGTGTTAACATCCTGAATATCTATCTGAAAAATGTTCCAGCTTTAAGATGGAATGGAACAAATCCTTGCAGACATAATTAGGTATAACTAATTAGATATAAGCAAACTGTGTCTCTCAAACAGACAGGTTGCTTACCTGTAACTGTGGTTGTTCGAGTGGTCATCTGTGAACTCACACATATGGATTATCTGCACCTGCGCAGTAGATCTTCGGGACCTTCTAGAGTTATTATGCAAGGCTTTTTGGTGTTAGCCTAGCCCATCTTGCAGCTCTACCCAGCAGGGTTCCCACCTCTAGCTTCAGTTCTATGTCCACCGCAACTGCACTGAGCATGACAGGACACCCGTGAGGAGGATGGGCAGGTTTGTGTGAGTTCACAGATGACCACTCGAAGAACCACAGTTACAGGTAAGCATCCTGTCCTTCTTCTTTGTGGTCTCTGTGACTCACATATATGGGAGATTGCCAAGCTACTCACTGTGGAAGGTGGGGGTGTACTGTCAGTCAACCTGTACTGTACTGTCAGTCAGCCTTAGCAAGGGAGCAGGAAGGAAAGCACTGCTCTGCCAAAGGAGCCCTCATCATGGGCTTGCGAATCCAGTCTGTAATTGGTCACATTGGCTATGACCAAACTGCAGTCTTGCAGACATCTGACAGAGGAATGCCAGAAAGTAAGGCAGTTGATGTCACGATGGCTCTGGTGGAGTGACCTCTCACCCTGTCAGGCACTCTTCTGGTATCAAGAAAGTGGAGGGCCTGCTGCTCCTCATCCGAAGATGGATTCTGCATAAAAGATGGTACAACGATGTCTTGGTTGAGATGAAACACAGACAACTTTGGGGAGAAATGTAATATCTGGTCTCAACACAGCCCTGTCAGAGTGGAAGTGGAGATATGGTTGATCCGAATGAAGAACACAGAGCTCATTAGTTCTTCTGATTGATGTGATTGCCAAGAGAAATGTGGTTTTCCAAGAAAGGAGCCAGAGGTCTGATGTGGCCATCAGTTCAAAGGGGGGAGGGGACGGGACAAGTGAGTTGAGTGAGGACAAGGTCCAGCTTCCAGTGAGGGGCTGGTCCCTGAACTGGTGGGCGAATATTCTGGATTCCTTTAAGGAATCATTTGACTGTCGGGTTGGTAAAAGGGGAAGGTAGTCCCATGGATTGGAGATGAAAGGTGATTGCTGAGAGATATCCCTTCAGCAAAGAGAGGGTCAGCCCCTGGTTAGAGAGGGAGAGGAGAAAGTCCAGGATGTGGGCTGTACGTGTACTTTCCGGTGTGACGTCCCGGTTGGTGAGTGTGGAGAAAGGGGGATTTCCTCCTCCAACCCTGTCACCACTTTTGTGACGCATGATCTCCACGTCACAGCTGAACTACGTCTCCCAGTGGTATACCACAAGCACTAAGGTGTGGCTGTGTATTCCTGGTTGTGTCTCCTTCCCTGAGAATCACTCATGCCAGGCTGGATGTTTTTGTTAACAAAAGAACGTTTATTGTCAAATGAATAAACCATGTAACTGTATAACCAAGTTATTGGGCCTGCACAAACATTCACTCTTTCTCTAAGCCTCTAACTTCCAAGGAAGTTAAACTGTCTTGAACCACACAAAGCCTCATATCAATTATCTAAACTGAAAATTAACTTAAACTTTCCTCACTCACTCCCCCTTTATCTCCTCCAGAAGCCCCTCCTCCTTGCATCTCCTTACAGAGGATTGGCTCCTGGAGTACCATGTCCTCATTGGCTCCCTGGCTGTCAGCCACAGTGAGGAATCGACGGAATTTATCCCATAGGCCTGTCTGGTGGATGGCTTATGTGCCGCCTTGAGAACTTGTCTCACAGCCTGGGATAGGTCATCGAGGGTCAAATCCTCCAAGCCATCAGGCGGAGAGTTTCAATGTCCAGGTGTTGGATTCAGCCGTCGTGGATTGAGATGAGATCCAGATGGGCTGGCAGGTGGAGGTAAGTCCGGTGGGATAGAAGCAGGATCGGGGAGAACCATGGTTGTCTGTGCCACCATGGGTTTATCAAAATGCAATGAGCCTGATCTGCGGTGATCTTCACAATTACTCTCGTGATGAGGAGAAACAGAGGGAAGGTATAGAGGAGAGGATTATGACAGCTGTGCAGAAAGGCATTTCCCCTAGAATCCTGTATGGCTTATCTGGAGCAGTATATGGGGCACTATTTGTTTGTGCTGGACATGAAGAGGTCCACCTGGGGTTGTCCCCCAAAACAGGAGATCTGTTTGAACGTCTTGGGACAGAGTTTCCACTTGTGGAAGGATGTCGTGGTTCTGCTGAGGGCATCCATGAGGATGTTCTCATCTCCTGGAAGGTGTATCGCTGAGAGAAAAATATTTCGGTCGACGCACCAATCCCAAATACATAGGGTAAGATGGAGGAGGCTTGAGGACCTTATTCCTCCTTGTTTTTTTTATTTTTTAAACATTTATTTACATGTAGACATAAAAACATGAAGGCCTGGGGAGGGGGTGGGAAGGGCCAGGGAGGCGATCATGGGGCCTCTGGAGACGCTCTGGAGGCCCCATGAAGGCCTGGGGAGGGAAGGAGGAGGTGGGGGAAAGCAACTATAGGGCCTCCGGAAGCCCTGTGGTCGCTTTGGTGGGGGAGGGGGAGGGCAGTTGTTATTCGCGGATTTTTCGCATTCGCGGGGGTCTGGGGAACCTAACCCCCGCAAATGTGAAGGGATGACTGTATATGATAATTTATCCATATCAGCAATTTCCACTATCTTTCCCAGCCATTCTTCTTTCTTTGGCGTTTCACCATTTTTCCAGTATTTTGCTAGAAGAATTCTGGCGGTAGTTATCATAAATCAATATAATCTACCACATTCCTTTCCCCCTTTCTTATCAAATTGGGAAATACCTAGGAGGAAAAACTCTGGTTCAAATTTAATCTCTAACCCCAATATTTCCTGGAATAAAGATCTCATCTCATAGCAGAATTTTTTTCACCTTTGGGCATCTACCTCCACGACATATGAAAGAAATTTCCAACTGCTTTTCCACATTTCCAACAAACATTGTTATTTGTTTTAGAAATTTTTGCAAGCCTTTCGGGTGATAGATACCACTGGTACATTATCATTATAAAGTTTTCTTTCAGGTTGTTACATCTGGTTTTATTATTATTATTATTATTATTATTATCTCACCATAATTTTTCCCATTCTTCCATAGTTACAATCCAATCTAAATTTATGGTCCATTTTGTCATGCACTCTTTAATAGTTTCTTCTTCTAAATTAAATTTTAGCAACATTTTGTAAATACGTTCCTCCCTGTTTGTTGAGGTACACCATGATGGTTGTATTGTCTGTTATCACCTGCAAGACTTTGTTTTTGATGAGGAGAGCAAAAAGCCCTCAGTGCCTTCTCTGCTGCCAGGAGCTCTAGGGCACTGATATGGAACAGTGCCTCCTTTGTAGACTATTTCCCTTGAACAGAAAGGTCTAATCTGTGTGCACCCCAACCTTGCCCAACCTTGTAGGGATGCGTCCACGGTGATGGAAAGGTGAGGCTCTGGTGAGTGGAAGGGATCTTTGTACCGGCCTCGGGATGATGATGAGGTGGTGCAGAGGGTCAAACTGGTGAATGCACCAGTGTTGAATGATCCGCATTCGAAGTCTCGCAAATGGTGTTACAGCTATGGTTGCGGACATATGGCCCAGTAGTGTCTGGATGGTTCTGGCCCTGCAACATCTGGTGGTGTGGCAGTGGTCAGCCAAAGCTGCGAGTGTGGAGGAACAGTCCTCCGGGAGGAAGGCCCTGGCTCCTCTTGAGTCTGTTATGTCCCCGATGAATCTGATTGAAGTTGTTGGGGTGAGGGCAGATTTGCCTGAGTTGACCACGAGTCCCAAGTTTTTGAGAAGGGACAGGGTGGTTGAAACATCTTGAGTCAGCTGGGTCTTTGAATGGGAGACCTAAAGATGGTGAAATTGTTTTTTGTTTTCTGTAAGTTTATGTAAATAAATAAATTAAAATGAATGGGAGATGACTAGCCAGTCATCTATGTATGGGAAAATCATTATCCCGCATTGATGGAGCCATGCCACCATGATGGCCATACATTTTGTGAATACCTGTGGGCTGTGGATAAGCCAAATGGGAGGATGTGGAACTGGAACATGTCATGTCCTACTGAGAACACCAGACACCTCCTGCCTGCAGAGTGGATGCCTATGTGAAAGTATGCATCCTGGAGGTCAATGGTCGCAAACCAGTCTCCCAGTTTCTGTAGTGGAAGGATAGAGGGGAAACTCACTGTGTGGAAGCGTCTTGGAGAAATGAAGGGGTTGAGCACCCTGAGGTCCAGGATGCCCCCATCCTTCTTTTCCCAGTCAGCAGAGTAGGTGCGGTCCCTCAAATCATGGCGTCTGGGAAGAATCCATGAAGAATCCCTGCTAGCAGAGGGGCTCCTGCATGGTACAGGAGAGTGTTGTGGAGAAACCCTGGAGTGAAAGCGGTCTCTGTCTAAGTGGAGATCCAGGAGGGATCAAGGTTAGATGGGGTTTGTGGCCCCTTGAGAGACATCTTCATCCCGTATGGGAGAATGTTTGAAGTGGAGCTAGTCACAAATCAGGGATTGTGTTGGCAGATCATGAAGATCAGGTTGTTGCTGGTCCAAAGGGATATCCCTTTCAAGCTCCACAACCTCTCCTTCAGATATGGAGTCCAGAGATTATGATGATCTGTGAAACTGCTGGAGAGGGTGCTCTGCCAAGGGGTTAAGGGGGTTGCAGAGGCTCGATCGTAAGTTCCGCAGGGGGAGGAAAAGTGGAGGTTGAAGTCTCCCTGTGTAATCGGGGCTTCTTCTTTTTCTTGTGGCATTTTTTGGGATCTTTCAAAGCCTTGGGGTTCAAAGGAGCCTCCGGTTTGATGGCCCCAGCAGAATCCACTCTCAAAACTTTCTGGCTCAGACCTCCTGAATTCAATGGGTTGTCAAGCAGGGAGCGTTTCGTCGTGATCCAGACTGAAGAGCCTGAAATATGTGGTGGAGATTTCAGGGGCACCGAGATGGTAGCCATTGGGAGGACCAAGGGCTTTAAGGCTTGTTCATATAGAAGTGCCTTTAGTCTGGAATCTCAGTTCTTTCGTGCTTCTGGGGTAAAAGCTTTACATATAAAGCAAGTCCCCACATTGTGGCCTTCCCTTAAACATAGGAGGCAGTACGAATGATCATCGCGGGCCAGCATTTTGGCACCACAGGTCAGGCATCTTTTAAAAGACGTAGCTGAGGAGGCAAGCATGGCAGCTGCCATGGAGAAGTCCTGTGCTGAAAGAAAGGGTCCGTTACCATTGTAGAAGAGGATTAGCCAAGTCTGTTGTCTGTTAGAAAAATCAGTGAAAGCAGTCCGTAGGCATAAATGGAAAGTGAAACTAGCCCTAAGAGAGAAGTTCCTTGGTGTGCTGCTAGTGCGGCAGATGAAAAAGAACTGAAGCTAGAGGTGGGAACCCTGCTGGGTAGAGCTGTAAGAAGGGTGGGGCTACCGCCAAAAAGCCTTGCATAATAGCTCTAGAAGAT
Source organism: Gambelia wislizenii (assembly GCA_030847615.1). NCBI lineage: Eukaryota > Metazoa > Chordata > Lepidosauria > Squamata > Crotaphytidae > Gambelia > Gambelia wislizenii. Next base: position 348,075,836 of record JAUMIR010000001.1, read on the forward strand.
TCCAAAGATCTACTGTGCAGGCGCAGATAACCCATATGTGTGAGTCACGGAGACCATGAAGAAGAACCAGTAATATTCATAGTGTAGGCTGAAGCAGTTTGCAAAGATAAAATTAGGTTTAACACCATTCTTCTATTCAGAAACAGGGTTCACAATGCCTGTGGACATTTTAGAATTGTAAAATATAAATGCCACAAAAGCTTCAAACAGATGGCCAGAGGTTGTAGGGAATGATTATACCACTGAAAGTTGAAAACAGGGAAAAAGAAATGCACCACCACTTTACTATGCACCCAAATTTAACCCACATTTCTGGATTCAGGAGAAGCTTTCAGAAGTGAGGGAGTGGATCCTTAAGGACATAGAAAATATCCTTTATAGAGTTAGACCATTGGTGGATCCAGTGTTTCCAGAGAGCAGCTCTCCAGAATTTCAAGCAGAAGTTACTTCCCAGCCCTGTCTGGAGATGCCAAGGATCAAACTTGGTACAAACTTGCACACAAAGCATATATTCACTCTACTACTATGATCTGACCTTCTCCTTTCAAGAATAGGACACAATAAAAGCGGGGAGTGGAGAAGGGATGGCCATGACAAATGGATAGTAACTGCATTATTTATGAATGTTTACTTCTTCCTTACCTTTTTCAAACTTCATACAAAATGTAAAAATTTATCTGCTAAATAAGATAGTAAATTTACAAATGGAGGTATACAACACTGTTATCTATGACAGAATCAGATTGTATATATTGCTGTATGGCTGGCATTCTCTTTGTGAAAGAAGTCAGACATACATCATTGTAATACACTTTTTTGGTAATTGTGGAGGTGGAATTCTGTACTGATTGCGCAATGACCAAAACCCTTCTTCAAACTATCTTTTCTTAGCAGCAGTCATCCAAACCTGGGCATTTCCTGATCAGTACAGGGGAGCAGCAGACAAGCATCCAGCTATCTTCTTATAGGTGGACACAGAGCAATGGTATCATCCTTAAGGACTTTTAGGGGTCCCTGTGAATGCTTTGTCACCATGGCTTTCTTTAGATGCCTGTGGGAGGATTCAGGACTAAAAGTAAAAACCCATGTCCAATACATATCAAGATTTAGCATGATGCACAAATGCTGCCTGTATGGCTCAGCACAGTGTGGTAGGTCCTGTGGACCCATGCTAGGCTGATCTATATAGCACTTCCCCTTGAATTACTGAACAGCTTCTGAAGCCCTGCACATGGCCACTCCCTGCTTTGTGGAGAGAAGACATGGTCGGAAATCCCTGTACCCAGACCCAAAATGAGTACAGGAGAACTGAGACCTCCAAAGGACTCCTGTGGAGCTCAGTGGTGATGTCATCATTCTGTATCTAACTATGGGGAGATGCTGTTGCGCTCCTCCCTGCTCCCCGGTGAGCAGGAGATGGCCATTTAGGGGGCTTCAGAGGCTGTTCAGTAAGAGGGTGTGTGCTTTGGGCACTGTAGAGGGAGGAAGGGAATACTAAGCACTACAGCACTCCAAAAAGGACATACGCACACGTAAGAGAAACTTACATGTATATATAGTCATGTGAAAAAGAAAGTACACCCTCTTTGAATTCTATGGTTTTACAGATCAGGACATAATAACCATCATCTGTTCCTTAGCAGGTCTTAAAATTAGGTAAATACAACCTCAGATGAACAACAACACATGATATGTTACACTGTGTCATGATTTATTCAACAAAAATATAGTCAAAATGGAGAAGCAGAATCAATATTTGCCCCAAGAGGAGGTGGCGTTCTGTAGGATGTCAAGTAGTGGTGAAGGAGATGCCAAAGAAGCGTATAGGAATTTGGCTCAACACTGCAGAATCTACTAACAGCACAAAACATTTCAAACTCCTGCCTTCACTGTAACACACCACTGCAGCCAAAGCTCTACGGGATGTAGCCTCTACATGATGTGGAACAGCTCTTGGAAAGATTTAATTCTTACACACCATAAATAGACCTGAACAGCTTTCTGACATGTCCCAAACTAAACAGTAATCTTTTGGTCACATAACTCTGGCCTGCAAATACTAAGAACATCTGTCTGGGTTCCTGATGGATTATTTTAAAAATACATGCTTGACCCAGCTTTTTATGATCTGCACAGAGAAACACTTTTCTGTGCTGGGGAAAGGTTCAGCTCATGCTCCTTGGCCTGTGACTAGAGACTGCTGGCCTCCAGTGTGGCCTTGAAAGACAAGATCTTTGCATCTGGCCTACTGTCTCTCTTCTCAGGCTGGCCTGCCCACAACCCTACCAGCATGTTACGGTACCTGCTTCCTGCAAAGAGTGTAAACGTGAGGAGGACAAGAGAGTGGTAAACCAGTGACTTGCAAGCTCAGAAACCCAGCCATGAAATACAGAGGCTAGAGTAGCAGAGCATCATTTCTTATTTATTCTTGCAGATTTTCTCCATGCAGCTGAAGATACCAACACACATTTGCCAACTGCCTTTCCAACGGTTCCCAGTGTTGCCTCGTTCATTTCTTAGAACCTCTCAAAAGTGGTTACTCTTTGCAAGAAAACACACTTCCTAGGATGCCACTAACGTTTTTCTAGACACCACTCCCCACCCGACTGTAATTTCCATGAGCAAGAAGCACAGCACAAAACCTTGCCCCAATTCTTGTTTGGCTTTACCTTCTGACTTCTTCCACACAAACCCTTTTCTCCACAACTGACAACCTTCAGAGATTCACTCACCGAGAATTACTAAGAATTCAGATGGTCTTCCTACCCGTTTCTACATTCCTGGCTTCTCCTGCTGTCATCTTGGTTTTGTGGTTCCCCTCCCGACTCCCACCCTGTAGTTTCCACAGCAACTGTAGTACAAACCTGTCAGGTATGTTACATGTTGCCAGACAGGAGCACTGAGTGTTCTCTGAATCCCCCAAATCCTACTTCAGCCACACAGACATCTTACACTGCAAAAATACAGCAGTTTTGATACCACTCTATCTACCGTAATTCTATCCTATGGAATCCTGATATTTGTAGTTTGGTGCGAAACCAGAGTTCTCTTATTGAAAAGGCTAAATACCTCACAAAACTACATATACCAGGATTCTATAGGATAGAACTATGGTGGATAAAATGATGTCAAAGCTGCTTTATTTCCGTAGTGTAGACAGGCCCCTAGTTCTTCCTTCTCTGCTGTGGGGACAGCCTGTGAATGATTAGATCTGTCCTACTATTTTGGGAGGACCAAGTTATCAGTCTGCTTCATTATTTTCATTCTACTTATCAATCACTTACCTGGACTGTGGGGAGTGAAGACATCTGTTCAAACTTATAAAACTTGAGTAATTGTTATCTAAACACTATCTGACTTATTGGGTTCTGAGATCTCATGTTTCCCCCCAGATCCATATGTCTAATCTTTAAATGACTATTCCCCCCTCCCACATAAATGAAAAGACTAATGATTGAGCTTGTAGACTGTGGCTAGCATCCATTATGCTAAGACAAACAGTTACTGGGTAGGAGGCAAATGGTTTCCCCTTGTACCCAAGAGGTACAAGGGGAACTTTCCTAGTGAACCACAGAGTTCCTTTTCAGCTTATCATGGGCTCTTCAATGAGAAGGCCAGGACAGACCAGCCTCCCTAAAAGGGCATGGAAGAATTACTTTTTTAGACTACACCCCTCAGAATTCCCAAGCCAGAATAGCCATGCTATCTTGGGAATTCTGGCAGTTGTTGTCCAAAGAAGTAATTTTCCAACTTTTGCTTAACAGACAGCAAGCCTGCAAACCACCACAGACCCACAGGTCCCCCATCCCTAAAGCATGCCTCAAAATCCTCTATGATGGACTCCTTTTCTGTAGCAGACTTTCTTCAGGATACAAATCCATAAGAAAAAGATTGGCAGTAGAAATTATGAGAAATACCTTGGAAACAAGAATGAGAATGGCACACAGTCACACTGAGAATTAACAATGGTGCTAACGATGGTGCGTGACTGATGCCCTCTAACTGAAGAGTTTGACCCAAACCTATAACAAAAGGGTTTAAGTGCCCCCTGTGGACAAAAAACCTCACTTGTGTGCATGAGGCATATGGGGCCGGTGATTGTGTTAGCAAAGAGGATGCATGTAAGGCTTTAACTTTGCTCAAAATTATTCTCCCTCCCCTACAATACACCCACTCAAGCACTCACCCACCACTTTGTTTGCCAACATGTTCTAGAAGCCGCTACGGTAGACTGCATCGCTCTTTGAAGGCTTCCCTATGAAAAATGACTAGGCTACAGTTCCCATTTATGAAATGTCACTTGATTTTGGTATATCTGAAACAATCCAGTTTAATAAAAAGAAAAATGAACTGCCAAGTAGTCTGGTTATAAAAGCCAGGATTGGACAATCAATCTGTCAATGCAAACACCTCCAGGGGATAAAAATCTGCCTTGAAACTGGACTGTTGCTTTCCAATGCCTAATCATGACTGAAAGGCACAACTGAAATTGCAAAGGCACAGCCTCTGTAAGGAAATGAAGGGTTTGTTACTTTTCACACATACTGCAGCTAATTAATAAAACTTTGAAACTCAAAGCACCTCAAAGTTCATTTCCCTAGCGGCTCCTGGGTGAAGTCTGCATTCAGAAGACTTCCATAAACTCAGAGGGCAATCTCCCAACAATTTTCTTTTTTCTTTGTGAGGCTCGAAGAGAATCAGGATGGCTATGACTTCTAGAAGGGGACCGCCATGTTAATGTGTTAATGGCAAAAGGCAATGAAAAGTCTTGTGGCACATCTGTGATTTTACTGTTCCATACTGCTGGCTGTCACCCCCCCCCCCCGAGTGCCCTATCTGTTTAAAAGACGCCCAGTGAAAATTTTACTGTAAACCAGGGATGAGCAACCTGGTGCTCCTGATATGTTTTTGGATTATACCTCTCATCATTGTTGACCGTTAGCCACACTGGGGTTGGTGAGAGTTGTAATCTAGAATGCCTGGAAGGAACTGGGTTGTCCAGCCTCTGTTACAAGCATGTATCAAATAAATAAATAAATAAATAAAGTGGCTTAATGTGCAAGCTTAAATTTACTAGGACTAAGGCATTAATAATAGCAAGTGATCAGCATTTTACACAGACAGAACATATGTAAATGGAAGTGATATGTAGTTTAAGAGGGCATAGGAGTGTAGTAAGAAGGCAAGGCATTCAGAAGACTTACAGGCAATGACAAAAAAGAGTTCAATGGCATATCACAGGCAGCCCTTGCCTCGTTGGCACATACGCTTGCCAGCCAAGTGATCTCAATCTGGAGGAAGTGTTAGCATGCCTTACTACTCCCTCCCTATACAATCTCATAACTGGAAGCATTGGACACTTCAAAGGGGTCAAGTAGACCGGGGTGATCCAAAGCGAGATCAGATGGAGATCACAAGGACCTGGGAAGGTGTCTTAGATATATTTTACCAAGCACACCCAAGCTAGGATTGAGTGAAAGCTCCTTAGTAAACAAAACCATTAAGGAGGTATGTGCTAATTTCCTCTTGGGCCCCTCAATGGTGAGTCACACATCCTAAACAATCAAGTGAACTATACAACCCAAATCCCCAAGAAATATCCCTCAGAACCCCCTCTGCCCTACAATGTGAGGGTGTCAAACCCATCAGTTCCTATCAGCCATTAACAGCAAACAGCTAAGTTTTGGTTTCCTTTGTTTAAACTGGGGAAACTTATAAACCCATCTAAGCTTTATTCTAGCCAAAATACTCCCTTCAGGATACAAAGCAGGCTATAAATATTAGCCCCAAACAATAGTAAAGTGTGCCACTGTGACAAGACCCGGTCACTTTCTCTGTCAGCGCACCCCTGGATTCCAGTGCCACCCCAGGCTTCCATCTGAGTACTTCACTACTCTTCAAGACTTATAACTATCACCCTATCTCCTGAATCTATTCCTCTATACAATCTTTTTGCCTTAACTCTTCAATAGTCTTGTGTGGTTTTTATGAGCATGTCTTGTGGATGTGAATGGTTTTTGTGCTATTTCCAAAAAAGACCATTTATTTCCGTCTAACCTGGAGTTCTCTGCAGTTAGTACTGGTATATGAAGTTACCATTTGTGCTAATAATTATTCCCCCAAATATTAATATTGTCACTGGCATTACATGTGGGGCTCTAAAGCACCCCCACCTCTTCGAGTAACAGAAGATTTCAAAAACCTGTCTAGTTCTCACTCAGGTGCTTAGGTTAACGATAGGAACTGTGACTCTCCAGATATTGTTGAACTGCAATTTCCAGCATTCCTTATAATGGCTATACTGGCTAGAGCTGCTGGGAGCTGGAGTTCAACAACACCTGGAGCACTATAGTTCACCCACCCTGACCTAATAGCCCACTTTGTGACTATATCATTTCACACTGCATGGCAGATGAGGGTGGGGAGTCCTCACATGAATGAGGGCTCTTCCATAAAGACCATACTTTCCCTGCAGAGTGACAGGCATGCCAGGGAGAAAGCAGGGGTAGAACTCTTCTCCTTGTCTAGATTTCTATAAACAAGGTATATGCATTCACACATGTATGAAAGAGTACTCAGTCACATGAGTCCCCAAATTTAGTCCAAAATAGTACAACCCTATTAGAGGTTTTTGCTATCTTGGTGAGAAGTAGTGGTGAACCAGTCAGATCAGACACTCCCCAGCATGCAGAAGTGCTATTTTGCTGACAGCCATACCACCCATCTCTAATTCATGATTTATTTCTTCTTCACAGTACAACCATGCAAATGCCAAACAAATACCAGTTTTGTTCTTCATCCACTCCACCCCAACTGCATCAAGCCAACTGCTTGTGCAGATGCAGCCTAGAACTGGCCACACAGAGGTAGCTGACAGCAAAAAACACAAGAAAAGTTAGTTGCTATGCTGCTGAGACTAGGGCAATATAAACCTAGAGCCCTGTTCAGACATCAGCTTTGCTAGAGGGCCACACTGGGAAGATCTGGCTAAATCCCCTTCCCTTCCTTCCAAAGTTCCCATTACAGTGGACCCCAGCATCATCAGACTCCTCTTGCCTTTGGCTGGTAGCTGGAGGGCCATGTAACTTCCACTGGGAGGCCAGACTGGCGGGGATTCCAGTTGCTAAAACTATTCTACAGATAACCATCTTAGGAAGCATGTATGTTGCAGCCAACCTCTGATGAAACTTGGCGCCTTTATCCTCAAAAATTCAATCTGCTTCCCTAAGCGGCTCCTTTTTTCTTTTTTTACAGACAAATAGCACAAGCATTTTGAATTAAGGGGGACACCCCAAACACAAGGACAAGATGATAGTTGAACAGTCAATCCTTTTTTTAGGATATATTTTTTGTCTTATAAGCACTAGCTAAACTTCAGACTAAATTCTACCGGGAGTGATACATCACACAGGAACATGGGGAGAGGGCCTTTTCTGCAGTGGCACCCCATTTACGGAATGTCCTCTCCTTGGAGACCGGGTTGGTGCTGACACTGGTCTCTTTTAGGCATCTAGTTAAAACATGGCTTTTTAGTAAAGCCTTTGGGGCTCAGTCTTCTTCCTTATGATTTTGTAAAGTGTACACATACATGGGTTTAACTGTTTTAGCTTTTTCTGTTGTTTCCATCTGGTCCTTTATTTAATATTCTTTAATCCTATTTAAAATAAAGCTTTTGTTTTTATCCGGAATTGTTTTAACTGTATGCCATGTTGAGATCCCATGATAGATGGCAGGATAGAAATGTTTAAATAAAGAAATAAGGTTGAGCTGCAGAAGACCTTTGCTTCGAATTGAAGTTTCAGTGCAGAGATGGGCAACTTGCACCTGTCCAGGCGCTGCTGAACTGCAACTTCAATCAGCCCCAGCCAGGAACACTAAATGGGAGCTGCAGTCCAACAACAGCTGTAGGTCAACCCACATGCATCTCTGCTTTTGTGCTGTGCTACAAACTTTCCTATACCCAGATAGCCTTGGAACTGTTTTCAGTATGTTACAATTTACCCACAGGGATTATACTGTTGCTTATCAACAGTCTTGAAATTCATGCATCACCTTCTGTTGTGTCACCACTGCAGCTTAAAAAAGAGAAAAAGAACAGCCCCATAAAATAGTTTAGGGCCGTGCAGTCCCAATATGTTATTTGATTATATATATATATATATATATATATATATATATATATATATATCTTCCATTCTCTTTCACTGGAGCTCAAGGCAGCAAACAGCCTGCATACTAGATGATTCCCCATTACAAGTATCTGAAAAAAAACACAATAAAGCCAACAACAACAGATAAAATGCTGGCTTATAACAGTGACAATCCTGCTTTACTACCATGCACGGGTTGCAAAATTTATAATCACTGCAGCTCTGCTGTATTTATAATAACCATAACTGTGCTGACTTGTAAAAAACAAACAAATGGGACACACACAAACACACATATGAAGTCAGCCTCCAGGGCCTGCCCCTGTGATGCTCCTCCTGCACTTAAAGAGGTTTATACAACAATCAAACTCAAATTTAGGAACTGTGGCTGCTGTCCAAACAGCATTAACCCCTATGATACAGAAGTGCCATTGTAATTGCACGAGAAAGGATGCTGGTGTAATACTGTACTACAAGCATCATGCCAACATCAGGGGCATTGTCTCACATAAACTGCATCAGCAATTATTATAAGTGCCTAATTTGCCTAATTATAAACAAGCATTTAGAAGATCTGGGGCACATTCACACTACACAAATATAGCACTGCCATGACTCCATTTTAAGAATTCTTGGGATTTGCAGGTTAAAGAGGAGTATTTTGAATTCTCAGCCAGAGAGCAACTCTTGTGCCTCACCAAACTACAAATGCCAGGATTCTCTAAGACAGAACCATGGCAGTTAATGTGGAATATAGTGCTATAGTTGTGTAGTGCGAATGGACACTCGGTGCTCTGGCTCCTGCAATCAACCCATTCCATTTATTGCCCCACAAGCAGCTGAACACAATTTAAGTGGCATGTTCTCCCTATTAGACCTGGCAACTAAGGAAAAACCAAATTTCACTGTCTGAGAAGATTCTCTCTTCCCATTTTGTTGTCACTGATACAGATTTCTGCTATACTTAAACAGCACCCATAGGTAGATTCTTAATAGATAGACAGGGTACAGCATCATCTGCAACATGAAAGCAATGCATTGGTTATACAGTAACTAGAAAGTTACTGCAGGCGTATGCTATTGCATAGAGGCAGGGGAATGAACAACAGAGACGTGGAAACCAAGAAAGGACACAGAAGAATTGATTTTGAGGATGATTAGGCACAGTTCTACTAAACAGGCCTTGGATGAGCAACATGTGGAACATCTGGAAGCCTGTACTTTGTTCACCTTTGCTATAGGTAGACACCTAAAATACACAGAAGAAGTGTGTTCCTGGACTTGAGAACAATTTCTGCTGCTTTGTGGTGTAACTGGCTATCCGTCCATTCAATTCAAGTGTTGGGATGGTGTATTATTTTCAGGAACTGGCTTTCAACTCCTTACCTGGCTTCTGAGCTACCAGGGACACTTGCCTGACCCCTGTAAGCATACAATATGGGCCAGAATCCAATTAATCCAGGAAGTATTTATGATCCACAGCATCCAATTAGGACTCTGGGGGACAGAATTGCCCCTGGTCTGCTCAGAGGCTCCCTGTAAAGCCTTGGGCATGCCACTCTTAGTCCAATTCTGCCTCACAGGGTGGAGGAAAAGATAATACTTACATTATTTGGAATCTTGAGGATGGAGTAGAGTTTAAATGCAGTATAGATACATTTCAAAAACAACAGTTCCTAAGTTAACAAATACCTTTGCATTATGATTGATTAAAGATCACAAAGCAGTTTACTTGCTTTTGAGTTTCACAGAATGACTTTCCTCAGCTCTTAGATTTTTTTTTTTTAAAAGGCACCTAGCTTTGTATGTTTTGATCTGGACATAACAGAAGGCACAGCAAACGTTTCTGCCTGAATCCTACCTTCCTACCGCCCCAAGTATGACTGTTTGATACCTTAGGCTATTTTTGCACGTGCTTAGATTGGTATTGTTATTGCTTATATTTATTTTTTTGCAAGTTTTATGATTTGCATATGTGTGTATATTTTAAAAAGCAGGCTCACCTAATTTCATCAAACCTTAGACAATTTGAAGAGCCATCTCAAATCTACATTTTTCTAGAAAAGGTAGACTTTTTACAAAAAAAGTTCAGTGTCTATGATCAGTCCAGGTAGGGAAAAATCATTTTACATGAATTACAGGAATTTTGGTCGTTAAGGAGAGTTACTAAAGGTCAGGAGGAAATAATGAAAACTAGATATTCCCCAGCTTAAGAAAAGCTAACCTTTCAAAGAGTCTTTGAGTCTAGATAATAGACTTCAGGAGTCTAGATAATAGACATTCCCATTGTATTTTCATGACTGAATTCACTATAAAAAAAATTAAAAAATCATAAAATGCTAATGGACAGTGAAAAGTCACAAGACCCACTTAGGATTATAAAAATATAGAAGTTAAATATTTTGTTTTTTGCCTTCAAGGAGCTTCTGACTTATGAAGACCCTAAGGTGAACATATCATAGGATTTTTTTGGCAAGATTTATTCAGAGGTGGTTTGCTATTGCCTTCCTCTGAGGTTGAGAGAGTATGAGTTGCCCAAGGTCACCCAGTGGGTTTCCAAGGCCAAACAGGGATTTGAACTCTGGTCTCCCAGAGTCCTAGTCCAACATTCACACTGCCATATCAAGCTGGCTCTAGTAAATAAATATACTTGATTAGATGTCAGGCAGACAGAGTAACCAATGCTTATTCAGGGCATTCAGCATTTTCTCACAAAGTCTTTGCAGTCTGGTGAAATAACAGGCAAACATGTGACCAAAACAGCCTTCTCCAAGCCAGTCTGTCCAGAAGGGCTGGACTCCAAATCCCACCATCCTCACTCAGCACTGGCCGGAAATGACAGGAGCTGGAATCCAAACACATCTGCAGGGAACCAGGTTAGAGGAGGCTGGTCTAGGAGGAACAGGATAAATCTGTCAGTTTTACAAATCATAAAAAAAAAGTGTTCAACTTTCTAAAAAAGAAAACGTATTGTCATCTCAAAGAAACCATATGGAACAAATTTTATTCTAAGCCAGAACATGAGGAAACATGCATATTAGTCAGTATTAATAGTAAATGTCCTTTCTGAACCACTTTTATGTCAATACTGATCAGAGTTGTTGCTGCACTGAGTAAAACAAGAATGCAATTGCACTGATTTTTAATGAAAAATGTAAAACAATTTTAAAAGCTTGTCTGAGTTATTAGAACTGACTTGTAAACAAAGACTTTGGAGAGAAGAGAAACACAATCCACTTCTAAAGAAAGCCTCCAGATGAAGCCTTTAAGGATGTACTTTGACCTGTCTATTGCATCTTGGTTTTATAGGCAGTTTACACAGGTCAAGAGTCATGTGTTTACTGTGGACTTTCACCACTTATAATCCAGAAAGAAAAGATTCAGTAGTTCGACTCATCATATTGTTCCAGCCCATCTCCTTTCATCCTAACACTGGCATTACAGAAACCCCTTCACATGGCTCCTGCATGCTTCAGTCTAAGTGTTTAACCTAAATCCTTTTGATTTATTGAGTTGTACTTACTCATGGTAATGGAACATTTTATGTCCACCAGCAGGTTCCCTGACAGATGCCAGTTTCACACCTGCAGCTGTCAAAAATATCAGAGCAATTGTCTTACCAGCAGTAACAGGCATCACCACTAAGACTTAGCACCTGCAAGGTGGCAAAGGTCTTGAACTGAAAACTATGGTCACCATGCCCAAGGACATGAACTGCACTTTGGTAGCACAAGTAACATCTGTCCTGGTGTCCTCTGGCACACTCAAACTGCAGTGTGTCCCTCTCCAATCCATGAAGAAGGATGGAGGGAGTAGCTCCACCTATCACTTTCAGTCTGGTAAAGGTCAACTACAGTGGGCCCTTGGTATCCGTTGGGGTTTGGTTCCAGGACCCCCTGTGGATACCAAAATCTGGATGCTCAAGTCCCATTCTATGCAATGGCACAGTAAAATGGAATCCCTTATATAAAATGGTAGTTAGCAAAGTTTGATTTTTTGATCAGCTCTGATTTTCTTAATTTTTTTTGGGGGGGGCAATCTTTTTGAGTCATGGATGGTTGAATCCATGGAATCTGTGGATACAGAGATCCAACTGTAATACAAGAAGCCAGCAGCTTTCCCTTAACAGAACTGATCATCAGCTCGTTGCATGTCCCATTTCTTGCTGAACAACCACCTGCTATAAGCCAGAAACCCCAAAAGTACCTAAAATGGCTTAGGAGACCACAACCAGAACATGAGCACTCACTGAAGGACATTCACTGCAGATTATCTGGTGTACCTCTCTCCTCATGACACAAAACAGGGATGGGAATCTTATGTGTCTGCACATGTCATTACATGGCAACTCCCAGAATTTATCGCCACTGGTGACTGGGGCTGCTGGGAACTGCTGTCTAACAAAATCTGAAGGGCTGCATGATTCCCACCCCTGACACAGAGGCTAAGTATGAAACTTCAACCATGCTGCATATTCCCAGGCAACTGATTTTGAAGGAAGGAGAGAGAAAGGTACAACTGGGCTGATGGGAGAGGCCAATTTCCAAGCCCATGCGGGGGGCTGGGCTGATGGTTCCCGGAGCTAGCTGATGCCCCCCCTTGCCACATGCCTGAAAGCCCCAGGAGCGCTGGCTGGGTGAGACCAGCTGCTAGAACGCCTAAGGTCTCTCTGGCCACCAAGTCTTTCACCCAGGCGGCCAAAGCCGCGGGTGGTTCGGGGGAGACTGGTCCCGGCCCCAGGGGTCCTGCCTTACTCACAGTTGCCTCCGATGTGTTTAATGGAGGGTCCGGATCAGCCACTGGGTCGCGCAGGTTCTTCTCAGTCCCCATCTGCAGGGCCGAGTCCCCCTTGGGGGAGGGGGTTAGGCCTGGTGGCTGCCTCCTGGCTGTTTCCCAGCATAAAGAGCTGGGGTGCAGGCAGGGAAACCTCGTTGGTCGAAATGGGGGGCTTCTCCCCCTCACTCGACTTGGGATCCATCTACCAGGACGGAGGTCTTGCCCTCCTCTATGGGTCCCGTCCGTATCTCCCTTTGTTCTTTGTTCCGACGAATCCAGAGGCCACGTGGCCGCAAGAGAACAAGCAAACGTGACTACCAGGAGCGGTAGGCAGGAAACAACTGGCCAGAGGTGGGTCGCTCCTCCCAGATGACATCAGAGGAAGGGACCTACCAAAGGTCCTTTGTTACCTGCCTACCAGGAGTGAGTGGGTGGAGCTAGCTAACCCAATGATCTACAGGGTGCTCCGAGATCTCTCCACTGGGAAAAATAAACCCCTCCAAATCTGCCATTTTATGTTGAAAACAGTGGAAACGTGGTTTAATGCAAGCCATATACTTCATTCTGTTTTATCCTACATCAGTTCCCCACATCAAGACCAATAAGGGAATGTGGGAGGTGTAGTCCAAAACATCTGGAGGGCTGAAGGTTCTCAGCTTCTGAGCTAGATGTGAATCACAAGCAACATTGGGCTATTGGCAATTATTGCCTAAATAAACAGTATTTTTCATATACCAAATACAATTTTATGCCAAATCAAATTATACATAATACATTTTATGTTCCTAAAATAACAATGTTACTTTCAATCTGTAAAGGATGCCTTTTTTCCAATCATTTTTTCATTTCTTTTACAAATCAGTTCTCCTCCCCTCAAAAGAAGGGGAAACACATTGTTAAACCATAGCTTCAAAGCTTCTAGAAATTTTGTATCTTCAATGCAACTATTACTTCAATGCAACTTCAATGCAATCCAATTTACCTAAATATGGTAGCCCAGCAGCCAGACCATCAAGAAAAACAGAGGGAAGCACATCTAATTGGTTATCAGCACCAATAAAGACTTCATTCCCATGCTCCACAAAGAGCTCTGTCACTGGTAAAGCAAAGAGCTGCATCCCTCCCAGGGCATCAAGAATGGAACTTCATCAACAATACTACTTTAATCACTGTCTCCTTCCCCCCACATCAGGTATGAGGAAGGGTCCTCCTACTCATCAGATAGCCTTGGGAAGTACTGCCTCACCAGCAGAAACTTTACAAACATTACAAGCACCTGTCTTCTCTTAAGAGAGACATAAACCTAATTTATGGAAACCTGAAGCTAGTCACAGAATCTTGCTAAAACCAAACCACACACACTAAGCAACCCAATGAAAGTTTTCCCATGAAACTTGATCTTCTAATATCTCCTAATATATTGACATTGATTTGTTTGCAGGAGAGGCGTGCCAGTCATTGAGACTAATTCTTCTTTGTCCTGTGTTCCCAGGAGCAGCCTACTTAGTACTTTGCTATGCTAAGCATGCTTCCTTAATGTGGGTTAATGTCAAAATGCTTCTGTATCTCCATGATGAGATGAAGTCTGCAACAAGTTACTCCTCTCAAACCATTGCCTCCCACCCTTTAACAGGATATTAGTGTGTTCTTTCCTGCATCTATAATCCATGCTTGATTGCTAGCCAAGCCAGGTGTGGTGGAGCATCCATCCTAACCCCCCCCCCCCGCAAGACAATATATCATTTTTTCTTCTCTTGGTTATACAAATAGATGTTTTACCATATACACAAACAAGGAGAGAAATATCCTTTTCTGAAAAACAGTTTTTCTTGAACCTCAGAGCATTTGTTAGAATCACCTGTAAAAACTATGACTGTGTCATAAAAGTGTGAAAACCAACCTGCTTTTAAACTACCTTTTACAAGTTCAGACACACAGTTTCTGTATAGTAATACTAGTGCCTTAAAATGACAATACAATAATATCCTGATTTCTGCAAAGCAAGCTCAGGGCTATAAACACCAGATGTGTGTGGGACGATAGAAACCATTTTGGAATGAAACACATGAACAGCTGCAATTCCCTAGGAATAATAATAATAGTGATGTGAATAAATAATAATAAGTAACAGCAGCAGTAGTAATCACAGCCAAACTTAAATGACTGTCCAAAGCCAAAATGACTAAGCCGAGACTATCATATCTTGGACACATCATGAGATGACATCACTTATTGGAAAAAACAATAATGCTTGGTAAAATGAAAGGCAGTAGAAAAAAAGGGAAGATCAGATTACAGGTTGATTGATCCAATTAAGGAAGCCATGGCCCTGAGTCTGCCAGAGCTGAGTAGAACTGTTGACGATGGTGTGCATTTCTGTGTTCATGGAAGACTAATTCTTACGGTTGCCATAAGTCAAAGATGACTTTATGGCAAATGTCAATAAAAACCTTGCCTCTGCTTCCACCCCAATGGGGAGCTCATAGTAGAACTCAGCTATGACTCAACCATAAAACCAAAAGAAAGAGGTGAAACCAAATGAAAGAAGTGAAACAGTCTTCTGAACGTAAGGAGGATTTGTGATTGGCTTCTAGATACCCTGCACACCTGTGGCACTATTAAGGAATCAAGGCTAATAGAAGATTGTGGACAAAAAAATACAGTGGTTCCCAAACTTTGGTTCTCTAGATGATTTAGACTTCAGCTTCCAGAATTCCTAACTGTTGGCCAAATCAGCTAGGGCTTCTGGGAGTTGAAGCCCAAAACACCTGGAGGACCAAAGTTTGGGACTTACTGCCTTAGTCATGCCTTGGCTCTGAGACTCCATGTTATGCCAAGGAGAATTTGGATTTAGGTGGATCACAGCTTTCAGGAGGAGCTCTCAGTACTTGCTT
This sequence comes from Gambelia wislizenii, assembly GCA_030847615.1. Lineage (NCBI taxonomy): Eukaryota > Metazoa > Chordata > Lepidosauria > Squamata > Crotaphytidae > Gambelia > Gambelia wislizenii. The sequence goes on from JAUMIR010000001.1 coordinate 348,091,656, forward strand.
CTACATTTTTTTTTAAATTGTGGCTTGTAGCTCTTCCATCAACATTTGGTTTTGAGACTGGCTGCCCTGTTTCATTTCTTGTCCTGCAGCCACTCAGCAGTATGAGGTTGTAGAAAAAGACACTGGCCCTTTAAGAACTACAATCAACATGCATGGGGTGGAGCCAAAGAAATCCAGCCCCTGATGGAAGATTGCAGAAGGTGCTGGCTGGACAGAAGTGCTATCCAAGGTCTTGAGAGTTGCTGCCTTGACAGATATGACCCCAAATAGAGCCAGCTAGCATTATGCTGCTGTCTGGTTCCGCTGGACTGCAGGCCCAACCAGGACACCAAGAATAGCAATTGAGAACAGTAGCAAAATCAACAGAGATCAGATCCTGACACAGTCACCATTTCTAAACATGCCAGAGGTCTCCATCAGTTCTGAAAACCTGCCAGTAAAAAAGTGCTATTACAGATGTGAAACAAAGCACCTGCCAACTGTAAAGTGTGATACCTGGCTCGATTAGTACAGCATCAAGCAGATGATGTGAGGTCTACTTTTCCTTATAGTGAACTCAGGTTGTAAATGCCAGCAGGACTTTAATCACAGCAGAACCACACTGAGATAGCTGTACTGTCAGCACACTCAGGGCATCTCTGAGGTTTTCAGGAGTACAATATGTATTATCTTAAGAAACACATTTGTCAGCTTCTCTGTCCCTCTGTCTCTGTGGGGGGGGGGGGAAGACTCTCTTCCAATACTTCTCATTTTAAGTCTTCTTTTAGTTCTATTAAAGTACTTTAAAAAATTCTGCTACCTGATTTCATCATATTCTTCTGATTTAATTTATCAGAATTGCTAAACTTAATTGATTAATTGATTAGCCCTGTACCCCTGGAACCATTGGGCAGACAGGTATGTGTGTGAGAGAGAGCATGCACATTAAACCCTCTTCCCACAATACAACTACTGTATCCCAAGATATTTTGGAGAGTGGGAAGCATGGCCACTATTAAACACTTAAGAAAAAAGCAGGAGTTCCCATTTTCACATCTATTTCTACCCTGATTTTGATAGATAATTAGGAACTGGAAATCAGGATCCCTGTTCCCAAGAGCCCCAATTTAACCAGCATACTTCCACACCCAGTATTACAAATGCAACATGCAACAGGAAGAGGTGCTTTCCCCACCTTCTCCTCCCCCCATCCTTACCCTTCAACATAGCTTTCTCAGCTCAGAGGCATGTGTGTAGGAGAAGCATGCCTTCAAAAATTATACATTCCTCTTCTCAGCCCTCAAGGGCCCCACATTAGATCATAAGGAGAAAAAAGCACACCACTAATCACAAGCAGGAACATGATTTTTCAAATCCTGAAAGAACTTCTGGACACCTGATAATGTCTGAAAAATGGGAGGGGGACATTATTAAGCCCATTCGTCTTTTCTGAAGAAATGATGTAGAATATAAATTTAGAGACATGTTATTTTCTCAACTGGCTCTGTAACCTACATACATTTAGAGGCTTATTGGACAAACAAAATATGCTGTCCTTATATATTTTTTAAAGGAAAAGATACTTAATTGTAATAACCAACATATTCAATATTTCTGATGGCTTCAATATCAGGTCATTGTATCTCCCCAGGGCCTACAACAGCATTGTCTAAGTTGGTGCTCTGCAAATGTGTTGGATGACAATCCCGATTACCTTCAGACAGCATAGGCGCTCCAATCCACAAACACCTGGACAACTTCAACAAGAAAGAAGAAACCCTAAAAGTAAACAAAATCTGGCTCCCAGTCCTGAAGAACACTAAAATCAGAACTCAACACTTGCAAATGAACTCCACCCAGGGACAGGCGGATTCCCAGCAGATAATGGACCATTAACCAACCATTAGCCAGACACTAATCCTCCTTGCGTATCTACACCCAGAAACTAACCATTCAAATACACAAATTTACATATATTCCCCAACAGGGGTTCACAGGATATAAACTCCACACACACTCCTACCCAACCATTCTCTGAAGGTGCCAGCCACAGATGCAGGTGAAACATCAGAAGTAAACTCTTCCAGAACACAGCCTCACAGCTTGGAAAAAACCCCAAGGAAAATCTATGGATGCCAGCTATGAAAGCCTTCGACTTCAGCACAGGAGCTGTTGTCCAACGCATTTGCAGGGCAAAAGGTTGGGCCGTAGGCTAGATATTTGAGCAAACATTCTTGTCTTGCAAGTTTTTAGGAAATATATTAAAACAGATTCAGAAGACGTCCACCAGCAGCTCAACAGTGGACTTACACCATGCACAAACAGTGAACTATCAAGTTAAAGTGATGTATTTGCCAATACAGTAGGCCCTCAGTATCTGTTGGGATTTGGTTCCAGAACACCCGCCCCCACCCAACATGGATACCAAAATCCGTGGATGCTCAAGTCCCATTGCATACAATGGTGTAGTAAAATGATGTCCCTTATATAAAATGGCAAACAGCAAGGTTTGCTTTTTGGAATCCCCCCCCCCCAATATTTGAGCCATGGTTGGTTGAATCTGGATGCAGAACCCGTGGATATAGATGGCCGACTATAACTTTCAAGAAGGCCTTTGGTCTCAGTTTGAAGATTCCTTGTGATAAGAAATCTCTTGGTAAGATATTCTTGGTACTATATTAATTGTCCTCACTGTTAATCAAATCTCTTCAAACTAAAATTATAAAGCTGAAAGGGAGCTAGAAAGCTGATAAGTCTTGCCTCCTGCCAAAAGTCACAGTGATTCATGTACTAACAATACACATCTACTGATGAAATCCAGGCTGAAGTGTATCACAACTGCATAATGAATGTTCTCTGGCATATATCTGCCCCTATCTTCAGAGGCTTCAAGTAAGCCAGCCAAGCTTAATGCTACAAGAATGGCAAAACTAGTCCTTACAGAACTGGAGAAGGCCAACAGGGGTCACAGGCGTGTCACAGAACTGAAGCAGCCTGGGCTTTACAAAAGAAGAGTGGTGCAACCTTATGAAGAAAGGTGGCATCTTAGTCTTTCAGCTATAGAGATAACTTCTGATATTTTTTTTATTGCACACAAGGGTAATTCACCCAGGGAATCTCCAAATGGACATGCAGCAAGCACAAAGGTCATTTTTATTTGAACTCAATATGTACCTCTGTTAAACTATATCAGCAGCTGGAAGCAGTTTAAACAATATTTTCTAAGTATGCAAGCAATCCTAACTGGCCTTTTGCCAAATACATAACCCTCACTCTTGTGCAGAAATGCACCCAATCACAAAAGTAGCCAGCAAGAACTTCCAATTAGAGGAGCCCCTTTTCCAGCTGCCACAATCAATAAAATCAATGTCAGCTCTATGCACATGGTACTTCTCCATGCAAACACTCCCAAGGATATACTGCATAGCTGACTATCTAAAAGAAAACTAGGGTGTGAACAGTTATGAGTATAGGCCCTAACCTGGCTCAAAACAAACCACAGTTCTTTTTCACAAAATTTCAATGGCATGCAAAATCAAGACCTATATTTAAATGGCTGATATACCCTGAACCCTGAGCTAAGAATAACAAGCAAGCAGCATCTAGGACAGACAACTGTGGATCTTGAGATGTTTTTGGACTTCAGGTCTCTTAATCCTTCAGCACTGACTATGCTAGGTAAGACTGATGGCAGCTATGGGCCAAAAACATCTTGAGGGCCACAGTTGCCAACCACAATTCAGGAAGACCTAGAGCAAAGAAATTTTGTTATGAATCAACCTCAGTCATTCCACCCTAGACATAGTTTAGATCTCTTTGACAAGCAGACTGGACGGTAGCCTCACTCCCAATTAGAAGCTATATGCAGATGGAGATGATTGCTATACAATACAATAGGAGCCAAGATGACATCTTTCTACTCCGAAGGTCAACATCTCTGTCGTGCTCTTTGGGAATGATGTGATTACAGGAAAGACAGCAACCTAGACGAGTCCTAGATGGAAGTGTCACTGCTCCCAGGAAATGATGTTTAGGATTACAAAAGACAAAGCAGAAAAAGAGTGAATTAATTTGGTTAACCCTGGCACCAGTTTAAAGTTCTAAATCAACACTTGTCAAAAATGGTCCACTCTATCATAGAGTTGGAAGAGACAACAAGGGCCATCCAGTCCAACCCTCTGCCATGCAGGAACACATAATCAAAACACTCCTGACAGATGGCCATCCAGCCTCTGTTTAAAAAACCTCCAATGAAGGAGACTCCACCACACCCAGAGGCAGCGTATTCCACTGTCACCTGCTATCAAGATAACAGGATTGATTTTTTTAAAAAATCACAGTATAAGTGTTTAGCTTGTTTATCAGTGTCAGGATGCTTATCAACATTACTTTGTGAATTGTCACTCTAATTAATTTACATACACCTAACTGTTAATGACCAGAGAACTGAATCCAGAGTTAATCCCATGGGCAGCAGGCAATGGCAGCCCCATATACCCTGATAACTGGCTCTGGACCACTAGTGGACCCTTCAGAACTACATGGAAGGTGATACTGGAAGCTTTAATGGATAGGAAGAATTGGGGAAAATTACTGCCTTGAGCTTCTCCTCCAATAAGAAGGCTTTGTTAGATTCCTGGTTCTCTTCACCAATGGAAGGAGCCCTTCTGTTCAGAAAGCCAACCTTGGAGCTAACCTACTTTCAGTCTTGCTTTGATTTCATTCCCATCTGACCTCACTGATAGCACTTCCTCTCTTCCTGCTGCACCTGCATGTTTGCATATTGATCTGTCAACTCAGGATGACATTTCATTCAACTACTTCTGGCCTAGATACAATTGCTAATCCCAGCTAGAGAAGACCCACTGAATCAATGACAATCAGCCACTGATTCAAATGGGTCTACTGTGGTTGGAGCTAGTAACAGGATTTAACCCATTGTCCTTTATGCTTCAACAGACTGACATAGCTGATCTTTCAGAAAAAGATTCAAGACAGACCTTTCATTGGGGTTCTTTGCAGAACTAAGAAGTCACATAAGGTTTTCTTCATAGCTGACATTCCCAGGTCACGTAAACCTGGTGAGACAAGAGTGAAGGTGCACAAAAAAGGTGCCCTCTTTAGCATATTCCCCTGCCAACCACCACCTGCCAAGTACTATTTTCAACCACAGTACAAGGATGGGGGAGGAAAAATTACAGTGGGCTAAAATAGCATCCCAACCCTTAACAGACAAGACCTGTGCTTTCAGATTGCTACTTTGAGAGATGCAGGCAGTGGCACCCTTTCAAGGAGGTGGAAGAACTGCTCCATCAGCAGCTACCTGAGCAGGCCTAGGCAAAGAAGGGAGGCCCACCATCTCCTTCCCCCTGCTCACCAGAGCAAAAAAACCCCCAAACCCCTGAGCCCTCCTTTCTTTTAGAAATAGTTTTGCAACTAGATTTTAAAGCAGAAGGAGAGGACAGGGTGGGATGGAGAGGTGTGTGTGTTGGGGGTGGGGGAGACTGGCATGACTGAGTTCCTCCATATCCCGGGAGGAAAGGAAACACCAGCTGAACCTGTGCCAAAAACCAAAGCTTGGACTCCACCCTCTGACAAGGTAAGGAGGGAAGGGGGCAAACTCCAGGTGCACATCCCCGGCGGGCGGGCGGGCGGACGGGCGGACGGGCGAGGCCCAGCTGAGTCAGAGGGGCAGCCCCTGCAAGCAACTCCGCCAAAAGAAGGAGAGGCACCCCAGGCTGGAGCCCAGCGTCTCCCCCACATTCCCTGGCCTTTCCTCCCTTCTCCCCGACCGACCCCAGAGCGCGCCCCCGGCTCGGAAAAAGAGACCCCTCTTCCCTCAAACTTAGCGAAGAGGCGCTTTGGGGCTCCCTAACCCATCCTCTTCCAGCCACAGGTTGCCAGGCCAGGGAGTTCCCCTGAGAAGGAGCCCCAAGAAAACAGGCTGGAATACCTTTCCTTGGAGGAGCCGCATCCCGCCTGCGTCCGCCGGGCCCGTCTGGCAAGAAGCAGCGCTATGGGAGCGAAGCAGGGACGACGCGCCGGAGACTGAGGAGGAGGAGGAGGAGGCGGCAGTGGGAGCAGCACCCCCTCCGCCACGGGCCGCCACATGCCTCCTCGAAGCCACGCCCCCGGCTCTCTTAGCCCCGCCTGCCGGCACCGAGGCCACGCCCACGGACGCTATGGGCATGGCAGGCGCTGGAGAAGACACGCCTCCTCCCGCCACCCCTCCTTCTAGGCTCCTCCCACCCACCCCTCCCCATTGCATCCTTCCCGAACAAAACGTCATCCCTGAGAAACCGGAAGTGGGGACTTCTCCGTCTCTTCCAGGGAGGAAGGGAGCAAAGCGCTCCCCTCCTGTCGCCCGGCGCTCCATTAACCAATTGCGTTTCGTGACGTATGAACGATTCGCGTTGCCTAGTACCGGGGATGCCCCCCCCAGGCGAGAAGGGAGGGGTGGAAGGAGCTCTGCTTCTTTGCTCAGCTTCCCCCCCACCCCGTGTCTTCTTAGGGGCTTCTGGTAGCCTTGGCCCGTCTTCTCTCCTGGCTTCTGTTGTTAGATAAGCGGCTTTTCAGAGGCGGAGAAAGGAAAAGCAAAAATAAATAAATAAAGTTTTTTTTTTTAAATAGAAACATGACAAAAGATCTTCAAGAACACAATACAGAAATTGTTTGTTTTTTGAATATATCTTTAATAACATACATAAACAGCAACACAAATAAATAACAACTTAACAATGATAAAACAAACAGACCACACATAATATATAACATTACATTACATTGTAAATATCTAACTTTAAACATAACAAGCTAAAATGACTTCCAGTCTCATCTGTGTGTGACTGATATCTTTTATCACTTTGTTCTCTCCATATTTATCTGTATTGATTTATTCAACTTACTTTATTGTATCAATTATTATACTTATATGTCATCTATTATTATCTTCTATTTATCTTCCACTTAATTTTGTCTAAAGTTCTACTTCCTTAGTAAACAACTCACCAAAGGGATTTTTAAAAAATATTCTATCACTTTTGTTAATAAAGCAGTCTTTATGTAAACTAAATTTGGAAGGACAAGAAAAACAGGATTTTTTAAATTGATTTTTTTTCCTGTATATAACAATACAAACAATAAATCGACAAAGAAGGGAAAAAACCCAAACCCAAATTACAAAAAGAACAAAACAAGAAAAGAAGATTAAAAATAGGATTTCCCACCAATCAAACATACAGTATATCCATCCCAATATATGGTACTTAAATCCAGAATACACACAAAGTCAAATCCGTATTAGCGACTTTTAAATGCAGGCTCCATGGGGTTTTTTGGCTGCTTCTACATGATTGGTACAATTATATAATGTTTATTTAAAGACAGTGATGCTAATACTCTGCAGAAATACACGGTTCTGAGGGATAGGCTCTGATTCTGCTCTTACATAATTGATTTTTACAGGATTTGTTTTTAACTGTTCTGCTGACCTACTATGGCTTTGTCGGTTGTCTTCATGTGCAGAATTTGTTTTTGGACTACAAACTGGACGCTCTTGGTCAGTATGGCCACTCTGTATTTTTGTTGTTTTAATTAGATAAGTGTCAGTATAACCAATGTTGAACTTTTGTTATAGGTAAGTGGCATAAAAATAGGTGTTGAATGAGGTGTGCTCTGTTGCTATTCTAGTATTTGGCAATTTTATTCATGTTTACCTGGGAATAAGTTTAAGTTAACTCAAAAGGACTTTTAAAAGGAAGTGACAAGCAATGATGTGTCATGTCCGGTGGGCCAAAGAGGAGGGTCCCCATAGGCAAAGCCGAGTAGTTTTAGATTTCTATCCATCTCCAATCTTGCCTTGGAGACCAGGGCATCTCATCTACAGTATTAGTGAAAGTGTAAAGGAAAAAAAGTATATATATACAAGTAGTCTGTTGTCTGCCCATTTGATGGGTGAAAGGATATTTAGCACACTTGGGAAAACCTATGGGCTTAGTTTACATGTACGAATACAGAATAGGCGGAGGAGAGAATAGATGCTTGTAAATGTAGCTTGAAAAGAGCCAGTATATGTATATAAAATTAGTTTTATCCTGCAAGTCAGACTTGCACAAGACACAGGAGATTTTCAGATGGGGCTAATATTGCGGGGCAGGCACAGAACAGGGTCGAGAAAGGGGCTCCCTTTCTGATGACGTCAACCCCTTCCATCCTGCTCCCGGGATATTCTATTCATCATGAATAGAACACCCCTTCCGTGTCTGTTACAGAATCAGGGATGCGGGAAAAGAAGCCCGTCCCTGTCCTGAGATGACAGGCATGGGGGAGGAGCTCCATGCCGAGCACTTCCAGCCACAAAAGGGACATCCAGGTAAGTGTCACCCCTCCCCCCCGGGGTTACTTTTTTTTAAAAAAATGTGTATTTGCTTTCTTCCTTTGAGAGCTGGGGGGGGTGTTATTTTTGAATTTTCTTGAACGAGCGGGATTTCAGCCAGCTGGTCCTAAAGGCAGCCTTATGACGGCTGCATTTACAGCCAGCTGGCAAGGAGGGAGGAAACCCATTCCTGCAGCGGAATGGACGTAAGTGTGTGAACTTTACCTCCATTCCGTTGCAGGAACGGGAGAGAAGGTGGCAGGGCAGTAACAGGGCATTTTGGCCCATGTGAAAATCTCCTGTTAGCTCCAGTTTTAAATGTACTGATTCTTGCACAAAAAAGTATTATTTAGGAAACTTGTTCAAAGTGGGGTTTATTTCTGCTATAATGCTTTACAGGGGGAAAACATAAAGGCCTGATATAAATATAGTATTGAAATATCTAATCGATACGTTAATTGGTGGTATTTATGGTAGTGGTAGACAACCTGTCCTTAAAGATGTATCTTTTCGAAGACTTAATGCAGCACACGGAAAGTTGCTCAATGCACTGTATATTTACACAGACATAAATCACTATCTAACACATGGCATGGTTACCAGTATGTATTGTATTGTTTTTAATTTGTATTGTTTTAAATATGTTAGCCACCTTGAGTCCCACTATTGGTGGGATATAAATGGATAAAATAATAATAAATTTAGCTTAATTGAGCAAAAGACATAGCTCAGCAGAGCTCTAACAGAGGTTACTGCAAAAGCATACAAAACTGCACTAAGATTTTATCTCTTCCCACCATTTTCTAGAGTTCCAGCCAACTTATCTCAAAGGAGAAGTAATGTTAACAATCAAAAACAAAGATTATGAAGTAATAGAAATGTAAAGAAAATTATACTACCTTTGACACCTGCGCTTTGTTGAAATACACACAGAGTAACAGCCAAGTCTTATGCAGATTCACTTGGAAGTAAAATTGCCGCCACACAACACAATGAAGTGCTTCTCCCCACATCTGTCCTACTTCCAACTCACTTCCACTCATAGCCCCCTTGCACCTTGCAATCTCTCCTGACTGTGACTTAGTTTTAGGATTGTTAAAAAATGCTTCGCCCCAATTGTTTTAACAGAGGGGCAGGGTATAAATAATTTTTAAAAATTATTATTATTATTATTATTATTATTAGGAGAATATCAGACGGGGGAAAAAAGTGTTCCTATTCCACAATCTCCTCTCCTGCCCCTACCTGTCCCTGTCCCAGCACAATAACAACATTTTTCAGACCTACCTTGAGTAGTGTTGACAGGGCAGCCCAGGAGTGAATGGAGCTCTAATGGAGTTCCATTCACTTCCTGGAGTGAAATCTCGTGAATTCTTGCAAGAAGATGTGAACGTGGGAAATTCAAAAAGAAAAAGAAAAATACTCAAGAAAAAGTGACAGCAAGCACAAAAACACACTTTAAAACTTCCAAGTAAACCAGGGAAGATTTAAAAAGTGTGTCACTTACCTTGATGTCCCGCTCTCACCCAGAAGTGTTCTGGCAGAGACCTCCCATTGATGCTGGGATCTCACCAGCATAATGGGGCACCTTTTCACTTGCAGGAACATCTGTGACAGAAACGGAATGCGGGATCTATTGACGGCTTCCCCCGTCAATAAAAAGCAGCACCGGTGGAACGGCAACAAAATGGGTGCATTACGAGGGAGGAACGACGACAACATCTGAAAAGGGAGGCCTTTAGCGATCTCCTGGTGTTCATGTAACACCACTTTTAACAGGTCTGATAATCTCCTTATACAACAGAAACATCCTCTATGAAATGTGGGAATTATCCTGACTATTGATGCTTCTGATCTCCTTTCTCAATATGAAGTCAAAGAGAAACACAAAGATCAAGTACACACACAAGTACACACACCTCTGCACTCTTGTTTGCTCAGACTCTACTCACATAGCAAGCAAATTAAACCCATTCATGAGTCAATGGGTTACATGAAGAACAGAAGCAGGACAGAAACTGGCCACTACCCTACTGTTCCCCTGGCAGGTGCAGGTTGTTGGAAGCAAAGAGGCATTGCTTGTATAAAGTGATTAGTGAGAGAAGGGAGTCTAGATACTTTTGCTTCCTTCTTACCTGCACATGCTCTTGAAGGCAGCTTTCCTTCTGTCTGCATCACAATAAAATGAAACAAACATTTTTCTTTTCTCCCTACCACAGTGGAGTTACAGTGGAAGGGCTCTGGCAAGCATCTATGCAGCAAGTGAAAGTAACTGAGAAGCAGTCTTATCAGTCTACCAGGCCAGGCGCCAACACATTAATGCACAGGCCCCTGCTGCCCCTCTCACTCCTTGACTAGTCATTTCTTCTATAAGAATCTATCCACTGGGTGTGTCATTCTTTCCAACCTACCGCTTTTGCTCCTCTCTCCCATTAAAAGTCTGTGCTTCTGCACTTGTATGAGCTGGCATGAACCACAGGATAGTTGTACTATGATATTCATCTATTAGAAATACGTTATATATCTATCTTATTTAAAGTACATCTTCTCACATTGAAAATGAAGCCTTAATTAGCCACACTGCAAATCAGAGCTAAACACCATTTCTGAGGAGGCAGTCAAACTATTTTCTCCACTGAAGAGAGGAGAAAGAACAAGTCCCTGCACTGATTCTTTCTGGCTTCATATTATCAGTTTTAAATGCAAATTTCTATGCCATTTATTGCAAGTAAGTGACTTTTAATATGGAAAAATAGAATAGGTGAAGAGACAGGAAAGCACCATGTCATTTCCCCAAGCATCTTTCCCTATATGCCACTTTAGGGTTGGTAGGGATTACTGATGCATACATTTGTTCAGATATTGACAGATGCCATTTCAACTGCTTTTAATACCCATCCATCCATCTCTTGACAAAAGTGTGGCTCGAACCAGTTTCATATTGCTAACCTGGCCACCCCTTACTTGAAATTTAATTCATATAAAGTCAGTGTTCTGTTAAAACACAGCTACCATGCAAACCAGGAGTATGAAACCTGTGATCCTCCAGATATTGTTTGGTTACAGCTACTATCATTCCATGCCAGTGATTATGCTGCCAGCTAGGGCTAATGGAGATGTGGTCCAACAACATCTGGAGGGCCATAGATTGCCATCCCTGGATGTAAATACTGATATCTGTTTCCTTTGAATCCCACTCTTCCTCCAAGTTGCTAGCATACATGAGAATGATATCATTTATCCTCACAACAACACTATGAGAAAAGGTAGGTAGGCCTGAGATGAATTTCATGACTGAAGTCCATGTCCAGACAAAAAGTTTAGAAACCCTAGCAATGAACATTTCATTTTCACTTGCAGCTGACAGCAACAAAACACCATAAAGAGGCAGAGGCTCTAAATCCTTGCTATGCCACATCTTTATAGCTGAGCATTTGCCTCAGTTGTGTTCTTGAATCTGCTGGCTAGAGTCCCAGGAAGTTACGAAGTAACCATGAAATGTTCAAACAAAGAAAGGAAAAGAAACACACTCTTAAGGCAAAGGGCACTGGTGAATGTATTCATATTGTTTTGCATTATTATTCTATTGGATTTGACATATTGCTCCACATGGATTCTGACAAATTGTCTCAGGCGTGCAAGGAAATTACTACCTTCTGCAAGCTGCTGAGGGAGATCTGCTGTCAGAAGGAATTAGTTCTATAGCTAGTCTCTGAGATTGAAAGAACAAACACAAACAAGCATAGTATGTCTAGTTCGCTTCACAATGGGGGCTTTCAATTCTGTAGTTTGAATTTTGGGTCCTTTGAGCAAATAACTTCATTCAATCTTGTTTTAAAAGATGGTTTTGATCAGTACCTCCAGACTTCAGCACCATTTGAACAGTAATCTTCTTACCCCAGGGTAAGGAGGGTAAGAAAGAGAACTGATGTAAATACTTCATTTGTCACTAAATGTGCCTCTGTCTCTACTGCCATAAACTCAGTCAAAGAAATGTTGGGTATTAGTATTAATAAATCAATTACTTATGATATTTGCCTGGCACTGTTATTACTAGAATTTCAGGTGAAACACAAAAATATCAGAGAATTTCCCCATTGTTCAGATATGTCTCCAAGAGCTCTTCCAGACTGGTCTAAAGATGTGTGAGTTCTTGTTATATAGTTGCATAGGTTTTGTCAGTTGGTGTCACTTCTGTATCCAGCTCGTTCCATTCTTTTTGGGAGCTATTTGTCAGTGTTTCTTGGATCTGAATGAAGGCTCTTTCAAAGGTGTTTTTAACAACAACAACAACAACAACAACTGGAGTATAGTTTTTTGAGGTGGCAAATTTTCTCCTCCATGATTTAAAAATAAGTATTTGGGGTTTACCACATTCTGAAGAAAAGCGGCAGTGCAGCAGGAAAGTTCTACTTTCCATTCTGCCTTAACTCATGATGTCGTCATTCTTCCAGTGTTCTGCCATTCCAGTCCCGTGGGAGACCAAGGTAAAACCGCATCTTTTTGCTAACAGTTTTTTCCAAATTAGGAAGGGTAGCTAATACCCCAGAGGACAGATAGAGAGAATTCAGAATAGCCTTAACAGATTAGAATGCTGGGCCAAAACTAACAAAATTTATTTCAACAGGGAGAAATGTAGGATACTACACTTGGGCAGTAAAAATGAAATGCACAGATATAGGATGGATGACGCCTGGCTTGATGGCAGCAAATGTGAAAGGGATCTAGGAGTCTTAGTGGGCCACAAACTGAACATGAGTCAGCAGTGTGATGCAGCAACTAAAAAAAGCCAATGCAATTCTAGGCTGCATTAATAGGAGTATAGTGTCTCGCTCAAGGGAAGTAATAGTGCCACTCTGTTCTGCATTGGTCAGACCTCACCTGGAATACTGTGTCCAGTTCTGGGCATCACAATTCAAGAAGGATATTGACAAGCTGGAACGTGTCCAGAGGAGGGCGACCAAAATGGTGGGAGGTCTGGAAGCCATGCCTTATGAGGATCAGCTTAGGGAACTGGGTGTGTTTAGTCTGGAGAATAGAAGGTTAAGAGGTGAAGCCATGTTTAAATATCTGAAGGGATGTCAAACTGAGGATGGAGCAAGCTTGTTTTCTGCTGCTCCTGAGACTAGGACATGGAGAAATGGACTCAAATTAAAAGATGCCAGGTCAGTTTAGATTACTTTGTAAAGCGACTGTTGAATTTTCCACGCAGCCACTTGGGGGCAGCTGAGCAAATATATGATCCAATAGGAAACGTGGTGCTCTGTAAAATGAACGATAAAGCAGTTTTGTTTCCCCACCCATTCATTCAGTATCCTCAGGCTCCTCACCGCCACATAGACTCATCCTTTGTCCTTCTGTTGGAGTGCGGACGTTCCCGGCAGTGGAAGATGCATTTGTAGGAGGGTTATGGATAACTATTTATTTTGAAGTAGCTGTGCAATCAATCAAGGCATGTCTATGTGTGAGAAAAAGAAGTGGAAGAATGTGTATATGTGCAAAAATGAAAAAGTAGAAGCACCAGCTCTTTCTTTGTAGGTCTGTACATACAAAAGTGTTAACATTTTTAAAGGCTGCACAGGTTGTTGTGCCACATTGGTGCTTAATTTTTGGAAGTGTGCAGCTGCTCTTAATCTCATCCATGCAGATAATACAAATTATCTGACTCTCTCAATTTATTTGTCTCTTGTTCATGGAAATTATCAGACAGGGACAAATTTAGCACCCCCGTCTCGTACCTATTTCCTGCCCTGCTCCCGTCCCTGTAATGGTTTATTAATTTTTTTTCAGACACCTACCTTTTAGTGGTATTAGAAGTCCTCCCCTCCCCTCTGGCAGCCCAGGCATGAATGGAGCTCTCACAGAGCTCCATTCACTTCCTGGAAAGTAAATCCTGGCCATCCTCCTGAGAGGATGATCATGCAGGAAATAAAAAACTTAAACTAAAAGTCTAAAAGTTAAACCAAGCACCTAAACAGACTAAAAAACAAACAAACAACTAAACAGGGGAGGGTACCAAAAAGGCTGTCACTTACCTGGATGTCCCGATCGCCACTAGAAGTGTGAAGTCGAAGGCTTTCATGGCCGGCATCCATAGATTTTCCTTGGTTTTTTTCTGGGCTGTGAGGCCGTGTTCTGGAAGAGTTTATTTCTGATGTTTTGCCTGCATTTGTGGCTGGCATCTTCAGAGAATGGTTGGGTAGGAGTGTGTGTGGGGTTTAAATACTGTGAAGTCCTGTTGGGGAGGATACATAAATTTGTGTATTTGAATGGCTAGTTTCTGGCTGGAGATATACAAGGAGGATTAGTGTCTGTTTGGCTAATGGTTGATTGATGGCCCATTATCTGCTGGAAATCCCCCTGTCCCTGGGTGGAGTTCAGTTGCAAGTGTTGAGTTTTGCTTTTAGTGTTTTTCAGGACTGGGAGCCAGATTTTGTTTACTTTTAGGGTTTCTTCTTTCCTGCTAAAGTTGTCCAGGTGTTTATGGATTTCAATAGCTTCTGTGTGCATTCTGACATGATAGTTGTTGGCCTGGTCCAGAATTTCTGTGTTTTTAAATAACATTTTGTGTCCAAGTTGGTTTATAACATGTTCTGCTACTGCTGATTTTTCTGGCTGGTCCAGTCTGCAGTGTCTCTCATGTTCCTTGATTTGTGTTTACACATTGCGTTTAGTGGTCCCTATGTAAACTTGTCCACAGCTGCATAGAACATTTTGAAAAGCAAGCCCTGGAAACAGCACCAAAAAAGCCCACAACATGATTCCGATATGCGGATGTCACCATTTGGAGCCACAGAGAAGATGATTTGGTCTCATTTCTAAACCACCTGAACAGCATCCACCCAAATATCCAATTTACGATGCGAAAAGAAAAGGAAGGAACACTGCCATTCTTGGATGTCCTAGTCATCCGCAAACCAAACCAATGGTTAGGCCACAAGGTATAGAGAAAACCCCCACACATGGACAGATACCTACACAAGAACTCCAATCATCACCCAGAACAAAAAAGAATCAACAATAAATACATTGGTAGACCGTGCAAAAAGGATCTCTGAACCCCACTACCTGGAGGATGAACTGAGGCACCTAAACTGGGCCCTACAGGCTATTGGTTACTCCAGGTCAGACATCACTAGAGCAGCCAGACCCAGAAAAAACCACAGGAATGAAGAAGAAAAACAGCCATCCAAAGGAAAGGTATTTTTACCATACATCAAAGGAGTCACAGAGAGAATAGGAAAACTGATGAGGAAACACAACCTCAAAATGCTCTACAGACCAACCAAGAAAATCCAAGAAATGTTACACTCAGCAAAGGACAAAAGAAACCCTCTCACAGCCACAGGAGTTTACCGCATACCATGCAGTTATGGACAAGTTTACATAGGGACCACTAAACACAGTGTGCAAACACGAATCAATGAACATGAGAGACACTGCAGACTGGGCCAGCCAGAAAAATCAGCAGTAGCAGAACATGTTATAAACCAACCTGGACACAAAATGTTATTTAAAAACACAGAAATTCTGGACCAGGCCAACAACTGTCATGCCACAATGCACAGAGAAGCTACTGAAATCCATAAACACCTGGACAACTTTAACAGGAAAGAAGAAACCCTAAAAGTAAACAAAATATGGCTTCCAGTCCTGAAAAACACTAAAAACACTTGCAACTGAACTCCACCCAGGGACAGGGGGATTTCCAGCAGATATTGGGCCATCAATCAACCATTAGACAAACAGACACTAATACTCCTTGCATTCTCCACCCAGAAACTAGCCATTCAAATATACAAATTTACATATCCTCCCCAACAAGGGTTCAAAGTATATAACCTCCCCCACACACTCCTACCCAACCATTCTCTGGAGATGCCAGCTACAAATGCAGGCGAAACGTTAGAAATAAACTCTTCCAGAACACGGCCTCACAGCCCAGAAAAAAACAAGGAAAAGCCACTGGAAGTATTCGGCACGGACCTCTCAGTGAGGCCAGCACCGCATGGGAAATTTAAAAATAAAAATACAACCAAACATCAAAAACTAAAACCAAGGACGTAAACATATTAAAAAAAGCCAAGTAAACAGGGAAGGGTACAAAAAGGGCTGCCACTTACCTGGATGTCCTGAGCTCCTGGAAGTGTTGGGCAAGTGGGGCTGGCATCACACCACAGAAACGGGGCACCTTTTCATATACCTGAGATTCCATTACAGAAACGGAATGGGCACCTATTGACAGCTTAGCCCGTCAATTTAAAAAACGGGGAACGAACGCAAGCAGCACGAGGGCAGAATGGGACAGGAATGACGTTGTCTGAAAGGGAAGCCCTTTAGCGATCCTGTGGTGTTCCTGTCCTAGTTTATTAAGGTTGTCTGATAATCTTCCATGTGTTGTAGATCTGTTGCATTCTTAACTTACAGCTTTATATTGTATCCCATTCAGCACTCCAGCTGATTCACTAAGGGGTTCTCTGTATGAGCCAAAAAGAAGTGGATTGCTTCGATTAAAGGTAACTCGCAGCAGCTGCAATTTGCCTTAATGGTTTTTTTGTGGGGTGGGTGGGTTATCATAGAATCATAGAATTGTAGAGTTGGAAGAGACGGGTTAGGTAGATCACAGGCATGCGAAGCTATCCACGTTTGCTGTGCAAACGGGTATTCCTGTGAATCAAATGGCAGCCACAAGTAAATTACTCACATTTTTATTCTCACCAGTTGTCACCGCCAACCAGTTTTTTTAAAAGCATATCTAAGGTGTGAAAGTACAATATTTTGCCTTAATAGAAAAGCAAAATAAATAAAATAGGAAAGCAACCCCCCCCACCAAACCCCCAATTTATTGCATTAGCGCTTGCTCGCTAAGGTGAAAAAAAAATGGCAGTTCCAGGAGCTTGCCTCGTTAGCAAGTGCCACCCCCTTGCTCATCCAGCCAATCAGCTTTCAGTTTCTGCTCCTTTGGGAAAGCGAATCAAATCTAATTGCTTGTCTCAATGAGCAGGAATGTGCGTTCCCTACGCTGTTTTTTGAAAACTCTGGGAAAAGCCACGAAGGCTTTTTCTTTTGAGTTTTGGGCGTTTTTGGCCCCCCATCCTTCTGAATACAGCGATACAATGTGGGATGCCATTAAGACGGGTCCTATTCTCCTCACATTCCATGACAAGTAGTTTTGCCATTTGGACAACCCCTAGGAGCTGAGAACCTCACAGTAGATTTTCTTTGGAAATGACAATAATGGAGATATCATGTGTGATGATGAATGCACATGCATCTATTTCAGCACAAGTGTGTGCAGGTGAGAGTGTCTGTCTGTACTGATTACCCCAAAGTTTGTTATATTGAGCCTGTAAAGAAAAAAGACTGAGTCTGCAAAATATGTCTGTGTCAGAGCAGAAGCTGAGATATAACTTATTTGCTCCAGCTTGACCAAAAGCCCAGAATTAGGTTCACAGATGAAAATAGGATAGGCCACAGGAGAACAAAGAGACATTACATGTTGAAGAAAAAAGGTTATATTAAGTCATTTACAAGAAATGATGTACATTTGGAGAAATGAAATTTAGTGAAGATTCTGATATAGTTTGTATTGATTAATCACCAATGCTTGTTATACTATGCTGTGCTTAGAAAATAATATGGTCTGTCTTGCGCATTAGAATAAAAGACAACAATGGCTTATTCATTTAGCTCTTCAAGTTGTCTTAGTTATCTCTTTCTGGGCATACTGCCCAGTTTGGCTGTCGGCTGTCTGCTAGTTGAACTACAAAGCTAAATAAGACACAGAACTGAAAAATGATTTCTGTTTCAAAAAAGTTTTCTGGGAAATGAAGATTGTTTAGTGACTACTATAATAGACATGCGCAGAGCCTGAGTTTTTAAGTTTCATTCTTCTCCAATATTAAAAGGTGTGTGTGCTTTGTTTCGGGGAACACAGCATGGAGGTTCATTCCCTGTGTTACATTGCTTGCAATAAAGCCATCTGAATAAATTGAACTTTGGCCTTGAGATTCCTATGTTACCCAGATAGACCTTAACATAGGTAACAGATGAAAATGGAAACTCCTATTGAGCAACCTGAAGTTGATGAATCTTGAAGTCAGGCCACTCATTAGTACATTTGCACTGGTTCTGATTAGCCTGCATATTTTGTGCTTCATTGCTTCCAAGAGCTCTGTCTGCACATACCTTTGTAGTTTCCTTTTCATAGTACTACTGTGAAATAGAAGTTGGACTTATGTTAAAGGAAAAAGAGACCTACACTGACACATCTGGAACATTTAGATTTATTTATTTGATTTATAAATTGTACCCTCAGCCTAACATTTATTTGGTGTAAGCTTTTGTGGACTGTGTCTAGATATGTCTAATGATGTTGGCTGAGGCTTATGGATATTTATGACAAATAAAATATAAGTCTTTAAAATGCCATGAGAGTCTGTCTTTTTTCCTACAACTCCCACCCCACAAGAAATTCATTGACTTGTTATTCCTGATTTTTGTTTTTGACAAATTTTGTCTTATTTACCTCCATCTTTGCTGGATTGGAGGTAGGCAGGAGTTGCAACTTGGCACCAGCAGAAACTAATATATAACTTGCTTGGTGGTAATGCTTGACTTTATCGATGTTAGTTATCACTTCTGGCACAGGAACTTTTCTACAGTGATGCAAAAACACAGATTGACCAATACGCAAGTTGTTAAACCTGCCACAGTTGCCCTTACCTTAGAAAAATATGGTCCATCTGTACTACTGGAAATGTTTGCACCAAATTTCTACTTAATTGCTTTCACCTGGATCAGCCACATGTTCCCCCTTTAAACAGAAAACATGACTGCTTTAAACAGGCCTTGACAGAGCCTACCAGATCCATTAACCACTTTACCCTTGGATACTGAGGCTGCAATCCTATGTATACTCACCTTGGAACACATTCCATTGAGTTCCATGAGACTATGTCCCCAGTTGGACAGGACTGCTGGGCACTTTCATAAGTTTGCCTCACCAGCTACTTCCACCTTGTTACAAAAAGATAGATCTTTAAGTTCAGCCACCAAAATGGAAGTCATAAGAAAAGAAGAAGCTGGTGGATTATTTTTTTAAAAAAAGCATCCTTGCATGCCTTTGGAAGAAGCCTTCAAATGATCTCTAGAAGATTCAAAATCTTTTTGTTTACTTATGCAAGGCTTACTTGGCCTCGTTTCACATATGCATAGTGTTAATACTGAATAAAAAAGTTTACCAAAGCACTTTGACTTGCTCTTCTTTTTTGTAGCATACATAGGAAGCTATCCCTATTCATTCCATGTTATTTCTGCCAAATTTTCTGTTAAGGACAATTAAGAATGTAAATTTTTTTGGGGGGGGCATTTCTTCATTAAGGAGATTTTCAGACAGGCAAAAATCTTCCCTTGCCGCGCGAGCAGCCTCCCGAAACTGCTGCGCGGCAAGGGTCTTTTTCGGACCGCGCTGTGCCTGTGGCGAAACCGTCCGTGTCACTTCCGTGAAGCTTGGGACGGCTCCGCGTCATATTTCAAGCACGGGCAGCCTCCGTGATTGAAATATGGCGCGGAGCCGTCCCAAGCTTCACGGAAGTGACACGGACGGTTTCGCCACAGGCACAGCGCGGTCCGAAAAAGACCCTTGCCGCGCAGCAGTTTCGGGAGGCTGCTCGCGCGGCAAGGGGAGATTTTTGCCTGTCTGAAAATCTCCTAAGTGAGGTATATCTGTAACCTAATAATTACTACCTGGACTGCCATTTCTATTTTATTAAATAGAAAGATCTGAACCTGCAAAGCTGTCCAATAGTGTCCTATTCTAAGTGATGAGGCAGCCCTTTTGAAAATAAGAGAGTAGACAGCTGAATTGGTATGCTTACCTCCACTCTAACTACAGTTCATCGCACAAAACACCTGTGAAAGCTAATGCAATAATAACTGTGTTAGACATGAAAGTGCCAGAAGTCTCTTTGTTGAGTTTACTTTTGTGTGCTCTTAGTTGAAAGCCATATTCAGTAGAAATTTTGTATTCTTTTCGCCAAAGGCCAATAGGTCCTGGCCTGGGAGATCTGGAAATTTCTTTCTGCTCTTATTTTCTGAGAACCCCACTTTGGGACTGAAGCCAGTGGAATGAACAATTTCACAATGGTCAACATGGCAACTAAATGCCACAGGACACTCCAGAATTGTAGGGATCCTGCCCTCAAGTAGCAGACCCCATTTCTGAGTGCCTTGGCACAGTCTTTTATCTTGAGAACAAGACAATTATAATTATTATCATTTACTTATATAGTGCCATTGATGTACATGGTGCTTTACAAAAGGTTACAGAATAAAACAATTACCACTATTCCAGTAATATAAAATACTAAAATATAATACTAAAATACAATAAGAAAAGGGGAAAAACATAAAGAAAATTCAGAATAAAACAAAATAATCAGTACAGGTAATCAAATACAATAACGATATAAACATTAATCCAAAATTTCAAATGTTTGATAGAACAAAAAAGTTTTCAATTTGGATTTAAAAACAGCAAGGGAAAAAATAGTCCACAAGTTTACCGGGAGGCGATTCCAGGAATAAGGGGCAGCAAGATTAAAAGGACAAAGTCAAGCCAAGGAGGAAGAAACCCTTGGCTGGGTAAGAAACCCAGAATTTGCAGAGCGAAGATTTCTAACAGACTGATAAAAAGAGATAAGAGTTGCAAGGTAAGGAGGAGCTAGGTTTTGCAGGGTCTTGAATGTCAGAACAAGCAGCTTATACTGAATCCTAGAGGGAATAGGTAGCCAATGAAGGGATATCAAAAGTGGGGTAACATGATCAAAACCGATTAATACCATCACATAATTCACCTGTTTCTAAGGTGATTAATTTGTGTTGGTAATAGGTCTATCTGTGAACATATGGATCAGAAAGAAACTGACATAAGATTCAGGAGGTGTTTAAACACAGGTTGATAAAAAGAGGCAATTTTTGAAATTTTAAAAATCAACTACAGTATTTGATATGTGTGATCAAATGGATTAAATATTATTTTGAGACTTCCACACATGTCCAACTCTTAAGGCTTACACCTAAACTTCTTTCAAAAGTACAACTAAAAATGGATAATAAATTACAAATGGGAAAAACAAGGGTGTTTGGGGCCCTACAGTATGTGTTATGCAGGTGCACCCATTATCAAATGTACACTGACAACCATCAAAAATTGCTGTATTGCTTCTGGTGAAACAGTACTATGCAGTTGCCCCACTTGAGAACACTACCTGTAACCCATGTTTAGGATAGCTTGTGGATGTATGTGGAAAGCCTTCAACTGCTTATGGTGGCACCAGCACATAATCAATTTGCTACCAGGCAAAGAGACACTTAATGCCCCAATGAGTCCCAGCAGTCATTATATTATCGGATGGTCCTGTGAATTAGCCCTTGATAAATCGCTTGATATTTGATGACTAGATGTGCGTTGTACTATTGTATTCTAACTAATGCTTCTGTTTTGGTTAAGGTTTCACCATGCTCTGGAGCAGGAGTGGGGATCAGATAGCCTTCTAGGTTTTCTTGGACTACAACTCCCAACAGGCCTAGCCAGCATAGCCAATGGTGAGGAATTCCTGCTAGGAGTTACAATACCAACATTATGTTGAAGACCAGCATAATTCATACCTCTGCTACAAAGTCTGGACACTGGAGTGCTCCTGCTGTAGCACTCCAGGGAACACTCATCTTATGCCTTTAATAATGAAAGTGATACCCATGCACCCACAAATGCATATAGCAACATAAACACAATTGACTTTTGTGTGCTCTTAGCTAATTTTATATTAGTTTAATATCTTTTTATGGGGGAGGGTGGGGGTGGGGATGCTTAGGGATTTTAGTTAGCATTGTTGCGTTTTAATTTCTGTAAGCCGCCCCGATTGTTTTTAACAGAGAGGCGGGGTAATAATAATAATAATAATAATAATAACCATGTTGTGCTGTTTCTTCTAGTGTGTGATTGTGGGAAGGCCATTTACTCCCTCTCTCCAGGACCTGACTATGCACCCACTTTATTGTCATTTTTAATGGGAACAAACAACTCTGTGCCTTGGCTTGCCCTCACCTTACATGCATTCTTAGTATTATTCTATGTCCTTTCCAGATGGAGACTTAGTAGTTGTACAGTATTATGCCAAAGGTAAAATAAAGGAAAGGATATGTGTGGCCTTAGGGCATGGATAATGCTTAGATCAGAGCTGGAAGACGTTTGGCCTTTCTGATCTTGTAGGACTACAACTCTCTTCATCCCAGACCACTGGCATTGCTGTGTGACTGATGGGAGTTGTAGTTCAGTGACATCTGGCAGGCCACATAGGTTCAGGTTTGGAAGGAGCATTTCATAACTGCTCGCTATTGGACTGTAGCAACCTTAGAAGTTAGCTGGCTAAGTCATTGGTATATGTGTGTGTATGTGCACATGCATCTGTATATGGATTAAGTGTGGGTGTGAGTACAACCTGATATCACTTTTGGCACCAAATTAATTTCTTCTTGTCAGTAAATGTAAAACTAAATGTTAATGGGAATGTATACTGCCAACAATTAATCTGTTTTCACTTCCACAATGGATTTTCTCTAAGAAACATACCTCAGCAATCAGACTTGCAAATTAAACTTGTGTGAACCTTCCAGTGACCAATCACAGAACAAAACAGACTAAATGCAAAAAGTGAGGAAAATCACACGCTATGACAAACAGACATCCGTCATCACCAGAGAGAACACTTATTCTAAAAACATGCTAAGTGTATCATTTACTGTAGTCTGATTCTAAGAGAAGGAAGAAGTATAATGTCTATAGAAATAGAACAATCAGAATGTGGGAAGGGTGGGAGGGACAGATAAGTCCTTTCCTTCTCTCCTTTATTTTCTCCTCCTTGCATTCACTGATTCCCCTCTTCCTTCCTTCCTCTACTACAGATTGCTTTAATCTGGCCAACAATAGAAGCAAACTAGGCAACCACCTTGAATGCCAAACACCTTGGACCAGGGTAGTAATGGTGATGCACTCTCTTCCATGAAGTAAACATCTTTGAGAGAAAGGCAGTGGCTGTGGGTTTTGTTTTAGTCCTTGATAGATCCTCAGAGGCAATGAAAGAGTTGGTCAGGTGAGTGGTATTCCTTATGTTCTGTAAGGTGCAGTCAGAGACCCTTCTGATACTTGCTGGCTTCTCTCAGCATAGATTCTATATAAATAAGGAAGGCAATAAAATGCTTTGCTTTGTTTTGATTTTGGTTAATTGCTTTTGATACGGGTTGCACCATGGTAAAGTACAGAAATCAATCAGCCCATAATAAGAAAACTGTATTCCAATCAGCTGTTGACCATTTAATAGTGTGCTGAAGGACAATGCATGTGACTATGGTGAAAACTTCACACAGCCATACACAGGTTACGTTAATCAGAAGGGGCAGTGATTTTGTGAGGGGAAACAGAAGGGTTTATTCTAAGCCTCCACTCCCCAGCTGTACAAGAAGCTAGAGGGCAAGTAGCAAGGAGACTCTTCTTCCTAATCTGTCCAGGATCATATACCATTTTTCATGATGATGCAGTGCATTGTCTCTCTCTCTCTCAAAAGTGCCAAAATAACATGTAGTGGTGCAGGGCAAATTGGGGAGAAGAGTCTCTTTACAACTTGCCTTCTTGTGCAATAACAGAGATAGCCTCACACATGAGCATTACAGGGTGGTGGTGGTGGAGGAAATGAGGGCATTGCCTTCTGAGGAAGACTTCTGACCCATCAATAAGATTTTCCTGCAGTCCTCAAATTTTTAGCATTGCAGAAACAAGAAACTTTAGCAGAGCATTTAGAAATATTGTTTAGGCATCCAAAGCAAATGGGCAGGCCATGTTACCAAGGACATGTGAGTGCAACAAATGTGAGAGTTCTAGATGTGAATGGCTTTTATAGCACTCTCTGCAATGCTAAAAATTTTGGGACTGAAGGAAAATGTCATTCTTACTTGGGAGGGCAAATCTCTCATTGACCTAACCAGACACTGACTGACAATGTGATACCACTGTAGACTGAACCAGAATTGACCATGTTTATGTAATTGTGAAAAGCATTTCAAAATGTGATGAGGAAAAGCAGGACTTCTAGCTGCTAGTGAAATCTCACAGCATTGGAGCATTGCCTATACTCACCTCATATTCGTGACACAGTTGAAACATGACGTTTTCAACAATGTACTTTTTCACCAGGGTTTCTGCAGGAAACTCAGGATCTGTAAGATTTACAGTGTGCTCTGCACTTGAGGGAGAAACCAAGAATTTTGGATGTTTGGTGGCTGAGGATTGGCTTAGCAGCAAAGCAGGTGCGGGATTTCCAGTGGACAAGACTCCATTCTAGAGATGTTTAAAATTTTATTTTATTTATTTTTCAATTGTAAGCATATCTCCATTTATCCAGTAATACAGTACTCTGGGACCACATATAGTTGCATATTTGCATGCACGAGTGAACAGAAAAAAAACCCACTGGAGCTGCCCAGGCAGTGTGGCTGGGAATAGTATGATGTATATAGGACATGTGAACAGCAGAGGACTGCCCTTTTACAAAACAAAATGAGGATTACAGTGTTTTGTTTTACAAAACAAAACAAGATGAGGATTACAGTGTGGCGGGATACTCCAATCTACAATCAGACAAGCCCGGTGCATGTGGCGTTTACATGCAGACCACAACAGCTATGAGGTAGGTGTGGGGTTTTCCACCAGTGTAGACAGGCGCTCTGACATTTTAAAAGAAGCCTCAAACATGGGAAGGCAGAGGATTAACTGGGGCTGTCCCTGCCAAACTGGGATGGTTAGAGGGTATGATAGTTTCTTACTGTCCTCTGGGGCCAAATGTGATATTACAGGCCCCTTTTAAAATGTAAAAGCTACTGGTATTTTGGGAGTGACAACTGGAAACAAAGAAGCAGGAGGAGGGATCCTTTGCACTTTTAAGACACATAAAGGGTGAAATCTTGCAGAAAAGTGCTGGTGGGAAAAGGGTCATGCAACTGTCCTCCATTGCTTCTTCACTGATCACTTTGCCAGACACTGCTTTTCCTCTTCTAAAAGGACCTTCAAGATTATCCTACTTGCAATATCTAATTTGGCCTCCAAACTTTGAGGCCAAAGGCAACTGGGACAGCTAAGTCCTGTAACTTGTTTCAAATATACAGTGAGGTGACCCTGTCATGTTTTAAATCATCAGTTAGATTAAACCTGCAATGGTAAGTATGAGATTACTTGGGAATCATTCACAAGTAGATTTTCCTTGAGTTTTTTCCGGGCTGTGAGGCCGTGTTCTGGAAGAGTTTCTTTCTGATGTTTTGCATGCATCTGTAGCTGGCATCCTCAGAGAATGGTTGGGTATCAGTCTGTCTGGGGTTTATATGCTGTGAAACCCTGTAGGGGAGTATATGTACATTTGTGTAATTAAATGGTTAGTTTCTGGGTATAGAAGTCCAAGGCTTGTTAGTGTCTGTTTGGCTGATGGTTGGTTGATGGGCCATTATCTGCTGGGAATCCCCATGTCCCTGGGTGGAATTCCTTTGTAAGTGTTGAGTTTTAATTCTATTGTTTTTTTAAAACTGGGAGCCAGATTTTGTTTACTTTTAAGGTTTCTTCTTTCCTGTTGAAGTTGTCCAGGTGTTTGTGGATTTCAATAGCTTCTCTGTGCATTCTGACATGATAGTTGTTGGCCTGGTCCAGAATTTCTGTGTTTTTAAATAACATTTTGTGTCCAGGTTGGTTTATAACATGTTCTGCTACTGCTGATTTTTCTGGTTGGCCCAGTCTGCAGTGTCTCTCATGTTCCTTGATTTGTGTTTGCACACTGCGTTTAGTGGTCCCTATGTAAACTTGTCCACAGCTGCATGGAACATTTTGAAAAACAAGCCCTGGAAACAGCACCAAAAAAGCCCACAACATGATTCCGATATGCGGATGACACTTTCACCATATGGAGCCACAGAGAAGATGATTTGGTCTCATTTCTAAACCACCTGAACAGCATCCACCCAAATATCCAATTTACGATGCAAAAAGAAAAGGAAGGAAAACTGCCATTCTTGGATGTCTCAGTCATCCAGGTTGGTTTATAACAAGTTCTGCTACTGCTGATTTTTCTGGTTGGCCCAGTCTGCAGTGTGTCTCATGTTCCTTGATTCGTGTTTGCACACCGCGTTTTGTGCTCCCTATGTAAACCTGTCCATAGCTGCATGGTATGCGGTAAACTCCTGCAACTGTGAGAGGGTCCCTCCCGTCCTTCGCTGAGCACAGCATTTCTTGGATTTTTCTCGTTGGTTTATCTATAGATTGTTTGGAGGTTGTGTTTCCTCATCAATTTCCCTATTCTGTATGTGAATCCTTTGATGTATGGTAAAAATGCCTTCCCTTTGGGTGGCTGTTTTTCTTCTTCATTCCTGTGGTTTTTTCTGGGTCTGGCTGCTCTTGTGATGTCTGATCTGGAGTAAGCATTAGCCTGTAGGGCCCAGTTTAGGTGCCTCAGTTCGTCCTCCAGGTAGTGGGGTTCGCAGATCCTTTTTGCACAGTCTACCAATGTTTTTATTGGGCTTCTTTTTTGTCCTGGGTGATTATTGGAGTTCTTGTGTAGGTATCTGTCCGTGTGTGGGGGTTTTCCGTATACCCTGTGGCCTAACCGTTGGTTTGGTTTCCAGATGACTAGGACATCCAAGAATGGCCGTGTTCCTTCCTTTTCTTTTTCCATCGTAAATTGGATATTTGGGTGGATGCTGTTCAGGTGGTTCAGGAATGAGATCAAATCTTCTTCTCTAGGCTGTCTGCAACCTCCCAGAGGGCCTTTTTGGTAATCGCCCCCAAATTGTGGAATGACCTGCCGAACGACAAGCCTGAGTAGCTTTAAAAAAGCACTAAAGACGGATCTCTTTCGGCAGGCCTTTCCTAATTAGATCCCGGCCTCAGGGGCTCCTGGCCTCTTTTAGTCTGCTGGCTATTTATTGTCTTTTAAATGTGATTTTAGATTAGTTGCTTTTTATTTATATTTGTTTAATATCTTTTTATGGGGGAGGGTGGGGTGGGTGGTGTTTTGGGATTTTTATCTGTATTGTATTTTAATTTTTGTAAGCTGCCCCGATTGTTTTAACAGAGGGGTGGGGTATTTGTTCTATGAGTCCCATGGTGTCCATTATGGGGACTTTGGTGAACAAGGAGATAATATCAAAATTGATCAGTCTGTCTCCAGATTTCAGTTCAATGTTGTTGGTTTTTTCTATGAAGTGAGATGAGTCTTTGATGTAGTGAGGCGATCCTTTCATATGGACATTTGCATAAATATGTGTCATTCAGAAGGGGGGGCAGCTAAATCCACCTCAAATCCATGTGTCTGGGGCTTCATACGGATTTTTTTAAAAGCCCTATACAACATGTGAATGTGTGATCGTTTGGACAATTGCATTCACACAGAAATGAACAGGCAGCATAATCTGATTGGCTGGACGAGCGTGGGGGTGGGGCTAGCAAACAGGGAAAGTGCCTGTGGCTGCCAAGTTGAATTTTCGGCTAAGTGAGGGTCTGGTAAGTTGATCAAACACTAATCTTATGCTCTCTTTTATTTCTTTTTTAAAAAATATGAACTATCACTTGTACACACCATGGGAAACTTTTTTAAAAAATAAAATTGGCAGCGGCAGATTTATAATCACAAGTAAATCACTTGTGGTTGTCATCTTGGCTAGGGGTCATACGGAGTTTGGGGGGGGGCTCTTTTGATCATGAAGACAGGTTGCATTGTTGCAAAATGCCTGCTTTTTCAAATGTGTTCATATTCCCCTCACCTCATATAGAAAAGAGCACATGCACATACAGAAACCAGGCCTTCAGGAAACCGTCAACATGGCGCTGCCACCTCCTCCTCCCTGCATGAGTACAAAGAAAGTGATACCACCAATGCAGTGTCTCTGGCTTTTCTTCGCAAACGAAGATTCAGGAAGGACTCATCCCGCGCTTTCTGCAAGTGCGCTGATAACTAAAAAGGCCAATCCGAGATAAACAAGTCCAGTTGCAGAAAGCACAGCAGAGGGTCTCCTTGGGTGATGTTTCCAGGTTGTGATTCTTTCTGCGTTGTCGTTTCTCTTCAAGACTTGTTCGTCATGAGTTCTCAAATAAGGCTGCAGCATTGTGGATAGTGCGTCTCCATGCCTCCCAATGTGAGGCCAGGGCGGACCATTGTTGGTGATCAATTTGGACGAGCCTGAGATGTTGTTTCAGGGAGTCCTTGTATCGCTTTTTTTGGAGCGTCCCTCTTACGCTGACCCATGGGGAGTTCACCGTAGAGTACTATTTTTGGGAGGCGATGGTCCTCCATCCTAGAAACGTGCCCTGCCCAGCGCAGCTGTGTTCTCAATATCATGGCCTCAATGCTGGTGATCCCTGCTTGCTCAAGGACAGCAACATTCGTCACATAGTCAGTCCAGTGTATATTTAGGATTGTGCGTAGACAGCGCTAATGAAAGCGCTCGAGTATTCGTAGGTGGTGGCGAAAGGTGACCCATGTTTCAGATCCATAAAGGAGGATAGACAGTACGATGGCTCTATACACACTGATTTTTGTGCTTTGCCTCAGGTGTTTATTGCTCCAGACTCTTTTGTGAAGTCTTCCAAATGCGCTATATGCCTTTGCTAATCTGTGATCGATCTCTTTGTCAATCTTGGCATCTGAGGAGATGATGCTTCCCAGGTAGGTGAACTGCTGAACGGACTTGAGCACAGATTTGCCGTCGGCAATGTGGGGATGGTGGTGTTCATCCTGTGGTGCAGGCTGGTAAAGAACTTCCGTTTTCTTCAGGTTGACTTCCAGCCCAAACAGCTCTGCAGCTGTTGCAAAGCAGGATGTTAGGCGCTGCAGAGCTGCTTCTGTGTGGGCAACAAGGGCATCATCATCAGCGAAGAGCAGCTCACAGACTAGATAGTTTAGAGTCTTAGTGTGAGCCCTCAGATGGCTTAAGTTAAACAAGCTACCATCAGTATGGTAACGTATATAAATGCCGTCGTCTTCTTCAAGCTCTACCATAGCCCTTTGGAACATCATGCTGAAGAAGATTGTAAATAAAGTTGGTGCAAGAACACAACCTTGCTTCACTGCATTAGTTATTAGAAAGGGCTCTGAAAGAGCATCACCATATTTGACTTGACCACCCTGGCCCTTGTGTAGCAAGATAATCATTTTAAGGAATTTGGGGGGACATCCTAGTCTTTCCAGGATCTGCCACAGACCTTTTCACAGATCCTTCTCCTACAGTGCTTTGGCAACATATCAAAAACAGTATCCTCCAGACTGCAGAAGAATCCCTCGGGTTCTCCCACAAGAAAAATCAAGACTGGTTTGATGAAAACAACCAAGAGATCCAGGAGCTGTTGGCAAAGAAGAGAACTGCTCACCAGGCATACCTCACCGAGCCAACCTGCCATGTAAGAAAAGCAGCTTTCCGCCCCACATGTAGTAAACTACAACAAAAACTCCAAGACATGCAGAACAAGTGGTGGATCAATATAGCAGAAAAGACACAACACTGTGCAGATCTGGGTGATCATAGAGGATTTTATGAAGCTCTTAAAGCAGTTTTTGGACCTACTTATCAGGTCCAAAGCTCCTTATACAGTACAGATGGTCAAACATTAATTACTGATAAAGCCTCCATCCTGAATCAATGGGCTGAACATTTTCAAAGTCTCTTTAGCACCAACTGAGTAGTCCAAGGCTCAGCTATCTAACATATGATACAAAAACCGATGAAAAATGAATTGGACATAGCTCCCACTTTGGAAGAGACCTTTAAGGCCATACAGCAGATGAAAAACGGCAAGGCAGCTGGGATTGATGGAATCCCACCTGAAGTTTGGAAACACGGAGGTCACGCACTCCACGAAAAATTCCACGAATTCCTTGTGAACTGCTGGGAAAAAGGGGAACTGCCATCAGACCTCCGAGATGCAGTCATCATCAACCTGTACAAGAAAAAAGGAGCAAAATCCGACTGCTCAAACTATCGAGGCATAACACTGCTCTCAATTGCTGGAAAAATCCTTGCAAGGATACTCCTGAACAGATTAGTTCCTGCTATTGCAGAAGAACTTCTTCCTGAAAGCCAATGTGGCTTCAGAGCCAATAGGAGTACTACAGACATGGTATTTGCCCTTAGACAACTGCAAGAAAAATGTAGGGAGCAGAACAAGGGTCTCTATGTAACATTTGTCGACCTCACCAAAGCCTTCGACACTAAGTGTATATATATATATATATATATATATATATATACCCTTCAAAATAGGGGGGGGGATTCAACAGTGGTCCCAATGCTCATCATTTTTGAAATGATGAGTAAATATTACTCAGTATGCCAGAAACCAGACAGCCAGCAAGGTGTAGTGGTTTGAGTGTTGGACTATGACTCTGGAGACCAGTGTTTGAATCCCTGCTCAGCCATAGAAGCCCACTGGGTGACCTTGAGCAAGTCATCCTCTCTCACCTCAGAGGAAGGCAAAGGCAAAAGCCTCTCTGAATAAATCTTGCTGAGAAAACCCTGTGATAGGTTCACCTTAGGGTCACCGTAAGTTAGAAATGACTTGAAGGCATATAACAACAACACAGTGCCAGAAACCATAACACATTAATGTTAATATTAAACCTCTAAAGGATGCCATTACATGCTTTTTACTGCAAAAAGTAACTCTTTATAAATAACATGGTCAGTGGCATCAGGCAGTTTCAGTATCAGTGGGGCAGTGAATTCATTCTAGGTTGTATTCTGAACTTTAAAGGAGCTATCTAAGGCACTGAAAAATGGGAGGAGGTAGGATTAAGCACCTTGGACAGTGACTTTAAAGTAGGGATCGGTAAAGTTTAGTCCTTGAAGCCCCTTGGCCCATAAATAAATAAATAAATAAATAAATCCAGGCAATTTTTCAACCCCCATCCAAACCACTGCAAAATGCAGCAATGTTGCCCTCCCCAAAGCCCCCAGTGCCTTAGGAGCATTCTGGACCCCCCTGCATCAGCCAAAAATAATTCCAAATTGAATCCAGAAGTGACATTGGTCACTCTTCTTTCAATTTTGGCCGGTTTTTGCCCCCCTCCCTGCAATCTGTGTGTAGCTCTGCAAGTTTAAGGTATGTATGTTTAGCCTGGGGAAGAGAAGGTTAAGAGGTACATAATAGCCATGTTTAACTATTCAAAGGGATGCCATATTGAGGATGGAGCAAGCTGGTTTTTTGCTGCTCCAGAGACTAGGACACGGAGCAGTGGGGTCAAACTACAGGAAAAGAGATTCCACCTGAATATTGGGAAGAACCTCCTGACAGTAAGAGCTGTTTGGAAGTGGAATACACTGCCTGGGTGTGTGGTGGAGTCTCCTTCTTTGGAAGTTTTTAAGCAGAGGCTGGATGGCCATCTGTCAAGAGTGCTTTGATTGTGTATTCTTGCATGGCAGGGAGTTGGACTGGATGGCCCTTGTGGTCTCTTCCAACTCTATGATTCTATGATTCTATCCCTGGTTGGGTTGGAGGACCAAAACTGCTGCATTTTGCAGTGGTTTTGAGCCATGGGGGGGAGGAAGTGAAAATCACCAAGAAAAAATATTTCAGGTTAGGTGTACCAATATGGTCTGCCAGGGGGTTGTGGGGTTGAAAATTGGCTACGGCCCCCTCTGCAGTTGCCCACTTTTGCCTTAATGTTTCATCTAAATCATGGTGTGGATTTACCATCCTACTGACATAGAAGCTTCTTTCTGCCACTGGGCATTGTTACTTTGAGCATGGCATTTCCAAGCTCTGCTAACACCCAAACCAATGTGCATAACTCAGGGTTGGGGGAGGTGAGGTCCCCCAGGTGTTGGATTGCACCTCCCATCAGTCCTAACCAGCCTGGCTGATAGTGAGGGATCCTTGGAACTGAAACCCAACAACATGTAGAGGGCTACATGTTCCTTATTTCTGGTGTAACTTTTTAGATTTTATTTTCTGGGCAAAACCATCTCTGAGTATTCCTTGCCTAAGAAAACCCTATGAAATTCATGGAGCCACTATAAGTCAACAGGCAACTTTAGGGCACATACAGACACACATCATAGTAGACAGACAACTGTTCTCAGAAACCAACCTAAGGGGTTGTCTAGAGGGTGAAAATACTCTTCATAGAATTTGAGGAGAATACCTTTTCTCCCAACATGCTGCGAATGAGATTTACGGTATTTGGAAGAAGGGGGGCAAAAAACTCCATCTACTGTGTGGGAAAAGCCTTCAGTTTCCCCCAAGGTTTTTGAATGATGCATGGGTATGATGTCCTGCACCAGGACTGTTTGAATCTCCCCTGCATTTTCCTTTGTTTTAGTTCAGGCCTTAGTATGTCTGAGCATAAGAATGTTTCATTGTATTAGAGTTGTGGGAGGAGCTGAAGAATTCCCCTACATTTTTCCAGGTTTGGTTTGTCCCTTCCCAGCAAACTCTGTTTAGCTAGAAGTTTTTTAGGTTTTGGGTTTGTTTTTTTGTTTTTTGTTTTTTTGCTCAGTCTTTGCTGCGAGCTTGCAGGGAGTTGTCTTATTGGTGGCAAACAGGCCTAGACAGCCGGGAAGGCTTACACCATTTAGCCGAATTAGTTGCCAACAACAAATAAGTCAAAGGAATCAGGAGCTGAAAGACCCTGCATCAGTTCCATTGAGTGAGGAGATAAAATCAAGATCAAACCCAGAGAGATGACACCCTGAAGATTGCTGAAACTCAAACTGTAAAGTACCTTTTATTTCAAGATTTTAGAGCTGGGGAGGAGACAGCCTTTTACTTTTGTTCTTTAAAATAAACTTCCTCCTTTTTTGAACTTTATATTCAGCTTCAGAGCCTTTTTGGGTAAAAATGTTTGATCTTACCAGGGTACTGGCGTTGCACACCCCAACCTGCCACCATCTTTAGTTGGGTGTGTCTTCACAATGGGCTTGCACATTATTGCACATCTGGACATCCAATTTGGGATACTGTGCATTCTTAGTGAGGGTGGAACCGGAGAGTGGATTGGTCAGATGTGTGCAGGGGGCGGGCTTTCTGGCAAGGAAGTGGCCATAAGTGGCATTATCTATTTTTGCATTATCAAGTGGGAGCATTTTTGCTGTGCTGAGGCAACCAAATAGCTTTTTATAAGTGGAATGTCACACTTGCACACATTTGATTTACAAGTACAAGCAGCTACAACACATGTGGAGAATAATAATGCACAGTACTCTTGCCGACTATCTTGGTTCGCAGGCATGGCTGCATGTGCACTTCAAATGTGGGTAGCTTCACATACAATAGAGTTTACCAAAAGACCATAGAGACAAATGAGCGCTGATGTGAATTTGCAATCATGCACATCAATATGCATTATATCTTTTCATCTAGACAAGCCCTAAGTGATCTTCAGTGTTTTGCTCTCATTTTTTAAAAAAGTCAGAATAGGTGTATAGAACTGAAAGCTGGTGACATCTAGTGGTTAAAGCAAGGAAATGTCTCAGTTATTTAAACAGATGTGGGTGGTAGGGCAATAAAAAGAAAGGCAATGTGAAGACACAGATGCAGGGAACTCACACAGGGAGACTTTCAGGACTCTTTTTTATTCCACAAAGCTCAGCTGTCAGGCTTTCATTTTTTTTAAACTGCTATATGAACTAGCACCAATTTGTTTTCATCTTAATTTTCTTTTTAAAAAGAGCAAAACTGCTCAGAGTTTGGGGAGTTAGTTGGAGCTGACATCATAGGAGCACTTGGCTGGCTTCAGCTTCAAAGATGGTTTTCTTATGTGCTGGAGAGGAATGTATACTCTTGGTTGGAAAGTGGTAAGAGCTCTTCAGCTTCTCTAGAGCTTCCATCTGCCTTCCTCTGAAATCTCTGCCTGATAAAGGCAGGCAGGTGGGCAGACAGGCAGGACGAAAGCAAGCATACCACCACCATCCATTAAATAACCTGTATTATTTATGCAGTGTGGCTTTAGCCATAGAAATTGCAGCAGAAGAATGTTTTCTCCTAGCCCAAGCTCTGTGCAGCAGGCCATTCTTTTTGTTCTATTCATACCCAACAGAGACAAATACAATGATCCTGTTACTTTAAAGAAGCTTGTTGTATTTCGCACTGAAATCTTCAGAGTTCAACAGACCTGTGTGTATGTATGTGTAACATTCAGCACAAATAAATAAACAGCTATATTTCTCCCTCCCTCTCTCTCTCTCTCTCTCTCTCTCTCTCTCTATATATATATATATATATAACTCTTGTGTATGCACAATAGCCTTAGGTATGTAGGTATGTTTCCTCTTGGGTATGTAAAATGGGTTTAGGTATGTTGACTATTTCAGTGTGCTGATTGACCACTCCTGTCACTCCCTCAGCCAATCATCACCCACATGCAAATCACCACCCACATGCAAATTCTCTCTCCACCTCATAATCCACTCCTGCCACTCTTGACCAATCTGCATACTTTGAGCAACCAAACCATGTACTACAGTGTTGGCTATAGTTGCTAAGGCTGCAGGCCCTTCCAGTTTACCAATGTTTCAGGGCAACACCATTCCCACTTATGATTTAAGTCTATACAGTAATATCATTTCTGTTCCCACTGTGACAGGACCCAGGCAGTCAACTGGTGATGGCAATGGCAGGGGAAACACTGGGACCCAGACAGTGAACTGGTGGCAGTGGTGAGAAGCTGCTGCTGCCACTGCAGTAGTACCCAGGCAGTCAACTGGCAGAGGCAATGGCGGTGGAATGCCACTGCTGCCACTGCATCAGGACCCAGGTAACCAGGCGTGAGGTCTACCAGGCATTTTGGGGGGAGTTTTTTAATGGTTTGCGAGCATGACATTCTTGCGAACAAGCTTGTAAAATGTGGGCTAGACAAGTTAACTGTTCAATGGATTTGTAATTGGTTGACCGGCTGAACCCAAAGGGTGCTCAGCAGTGGCTCCTCTTCCTCTTGGAAGGATGTGAACAGTGGGGTGCCACAGGGTTCTGTCCTGGGCCCAGTGCTATTCAACATCTTTATCAATGACTTGGATGACGGCATTAGGAGCGTACTTATCAAATTTGCAGATGACACCAAGTTAGGAGGAGTAGCTAATATCCTAGAGGACAGGGTCAAAATTCAGAATGACCTGGATAGACTGGAGAGCTGGGCCAAAGCTAACAAAATGAAATTCAATACGGAGAAATGTAAAGTACTGCACTTAGTGCGGAAAAATGAAATGCATAGATATAGGATGGGAGAGACCTGGCTGAATGAGACTACGTGCGAAAGGGATCTAGGAGTCCTAGTGGACCAGAAGTTGAACATGAGTCAACAGTGTGATGCGGCAGCTAAAAAGGCCAATGCGATTTTGGGCTGCATCAGTAGAAGTATAGTGTCTAGATCAAGGGAAATAATAGTGCCACTCTATTCTGCCTTGGTCAGACCTCACCTAGAATACTGTGTCCAGTTCTGGGCACCACAATTCGAAAAGGATATTGACAAATTGGAGTGTGTCCAGAGAAGGGCAACTAAAATGGTGAAAGGTCTGGAAACGATGCCTTATGAGGAGAGACTTAGGTTGCTGGGTATGTTTAGCCTGGAAAAAAGACAGTTAAGAGGCAGTATGATAGCCCTGTTTAAGTATTTGAAGGGGTGTCACGCTGAGGATGGAGCAGGCTTGTTTTCTGCTGCTCCAGAGACTGGAACACGGAGCAATGGATGCAAGCTCCAGGAACAGAGATTCCACCTCAACATGAGGAGGAACTTTTTGACAGTAAGAGCTGTTTGGCAGTGGAACACACTTCCTCGGCGCGTAGTGGGGTCTCCTTCCTTGGAAGTCTTTAAACAGAGGCTGGATGGCCATCTGTCGGAGATGCTTTGATCAAGATTTCCTGCGTGGCAGGGGGTTGGACTGGATGGCCCTCGTGGTCTCTTCCAACTCAACAATTCTATGATTCTATGGTATATGGTACACTGGGCCTAGCTAGTCATCAATGAAATACAAACAGAACTATTATTACCAACAGACAAAAGTCCATAACTTGAATATTCATTAAAGAATACTTTACCAAATTTGTTAGGGGAAGGAGGTGGGAGAAGGAAAAAGAGGGGTGGAAGACCTCTCAAAATTATCCTTGAAATACATATAACAAATATAAAATACAAGTTTTTACACTTCCTGCAGAACAACTTTTATTCTGGTAACAAACACCAGTCATTCAGAAATGCTTACATATGTAGTTGTTCTTCCAGCATGACAGTGTATAATTGCTCACAATTTATTCATAATTGGCACTCTGTGACTTTACTTTAATTATTACATTTCAGTCTTGCTTTTCCACTAAAGAAATAACACTCGAGGCAGCTAGCAATAATGATTAAAACAAATTAAAATGAATGAAACCATTAAAATTATCGCTATAATCATAGAGCCACCCTTCCCTCAAATATGTATGAAATGTACTTTATCTGATTTTCAGGAGAATGACTTATCTTCTCCAACCTGGGGACTCTGGACTACAGCTTGATTATTCCCAGCCAAAGTATAATACTGTAGAAGAGTTGTGTGCAATTCTGAATAAATTTTCAATCATGGCTACATTCAGTGAGAGAGATGCAACAGCTTCAGACAGAAACTTCCAGTCCTATTTCTGAGATAGAACAATGTCAATTACTTTCCCTGTTTAATCTATAATTTCCTATGGCAGTCAGCAGTATTGTTATTACTTGAGTTTACGTTAATTTTTAAAAGCTGTATTTTCCAGCCCTGGAATTAACTCTATGGGCATTTTCTACTTCTGTTTATTTGGGTTCCTGCACCTCTTTTCTTTGTTTAATAACCTGTTGACTTTTTAATATGCTGTTGACTTATTTGTGGTCATGTGCCATGTTTTTCTTAATTTCTGAGCATGATCCTTGCTTCTTGAGATCCGTGCAAAAAGGATCTGCGAACCCCGCTACCTGGAGGATGAACTGAGGCACCTAAACTGGGCCCTATAGGCTAATGGTTACTCCAGATCAGACATCACAAGAGCAGCCAGACCCAGAAAAAAACACAGGAATGAAGAAGAAAAACAGCCACCCAAAGGGAAGGTATTTTTACCATACATCAAAGGAGTCACAGACAGAATAGGGAAACTGATGAGGAAACACAATCTCCAAACGATCTATAGACCAACCAAGAAAATCCAAGAAATGCTACACTCAGCGAAGGACAAAAGAGACCCTCTCACAGCCACAGGAGTTTAAAGTATACCATGCAGCTGTGGACAAGTTTACGGACTGGATGGTCCTTGTGGTCTCTACAATTCTATGATTTTATAGGGACCACTAAACGCAGTGTCCAAACATACCTAAACCCACTGCAGACTGGGCCAGCCAGAAAAATCAGCACTAGCAGAACATATTATAAACCAACCTGGACACAAAATGTTATTTAAAAACACAGAAATTCTGGACCAGGCCAACAACTGTCATGCCACAATGCACAGAGAAGCTATTGAAATCCATAAACACCTGGACAACTTTAACAGGAAAGAAGAAACCCTAAAAGTAAACAAAATATAGCTTCCAGTCCTGAAGAACACTAAAAGCAAAACTCAACACTTGCAACTGAACTCCACCCAGGGACAGGGGAATTTCCAGCAGATAATGGGCCATCAATCAACCATTAGACAAACAGACACTAATCCTCCTTGCGTATCTAAACCCAGAAACTAACCATTCAAATACACAAATTTACATATATTCCCCAACAGGGGTTCACAGTATATAAACTCCACAGACACGCCTACCCATCCATTCTCTGAAGATGCCAGCCACAGATGCAGGCGAAACGTCAGAAGTAAACTCTTCCAGAACATGGTCTCATGTTTTTGTTCCTGGAAAAAACCCAAGGAAAATCTATTAATATATTTTTTTCTCACAAGCCCCATGAGATTATCAGACACAGCAAACACCATGTCAAAAGATTGCTAGAAGAACAGGAAGGGGCAAGATTATCAGGCAACAACATCCTCTAGTGTCCTGGGGGCATAGTGTGGCTGTGAGTAAAATGTCCCCCTTTTTTTCACGGCTTGTCTCCATCAATAAAAAAGGGAAGCCTCATTTGTGGCAGCACTATGCCCCTGGAACAGCTGAAGGACATGGGCGTCCGGTAATGTTGTGTTTTCTGTTGTTTTAGCAATCTTGTGATGTGGTTGGGAATGTGATTTTTGGCGCATCCCCCCGCTTCTGAAAATCTCCCTAGTATATTGGTTCTTTGTCTCTTCTAAAAAGGCACACCAACTGATCATTTACTTACTGACTTGTTTGGGAATAGGAAACCATATGCCAGTTCTAATCACAGGACTTAAAATTACTGCACAACCCACAGTTGTTCTGTATTAACTATGTCCCAGTGGCTACTGCTGGCAGTGTTGTGACCTGTCTCCAAGGTCTCTATAACCCACTGAAGAGGAGGCCTCCATTATACTCTTCAACAAACATCAGAACCGAAGTATCTCCTATCGGAATTTTTTAAACAAGAGCCACAGTTATGAATGCTTGTGGTGGTGTATAAGATGATTCATTTAGGAAATTAAAATGCGGATGATTGCCTTTAGAATCATTATCAACAGTTTTGTGTTTTATTTATTTTTTGTCAGAGCTTTCAATACTGAATGTAAAAATTGTATTTTCAATTTTTGTTTGTTTATACGAACAATTTTCTATTGCCTCTCACACCTGCAAACACTAGCTAATGTGGTTTACAGCAGTTAAATCTCAATATTCTTTTTTTTTTTAAAGAGAGAGAATTAAAGCCATAGTAAATCTCTTAAAACCATAGACAGTAAGATTAAAATAATGAACAGCCTGGTGGTTTTTAAAAAAATCTTAACTACCTATTTAAAAGACCCCTGAGAAGGAGCCAGTCTAACCTTTTGGAAGAAGTTGCAAAATTGGGGTGCTGCCAAAAAAACAAGCCCCATCCTGTGTTCCCATCAATCATATTTCTCTTTGAAGTGA
Organism: Gambelia wislizenii; assembly: GCA_030847615.1. Taxonomy (NCBI): domain Eukaryota; kingdom Metazoa; phylum Chordata; class Lepidosauria; order Squamata; family Crotaphytidae; genus Gambelia; species Gambelia wislizenii. Next base: position 348,131,064 of record JAUMIR010000001.1, read on the forward strand.
TACAGAGCATGGACTCTGAAGATAACTGCAACTGATGGACAGATTCATCTGGGGGGAAGTGGTCCTTTAATATCTTGATCCCAAGCCATTATTGTCTAAGAGGAAGCAAACTGGAATGCAATACTGTATATTTTAAATAAAATCAGTATAATATGTTCACAAGTATGCCCACCAGAAATTATTCTAGCATGGATTCTAGTTGTAGCTTCTGAGAATTTTTCTAAGACAACCTCAAGCAGACATTATTTTTTTAGTCTAATCTGGATATGAGTAAGGTACGTGTAACTGTGCCCTGCTCTGCTTTCTCTGACAATGGGCAGCACTGCTATATTAGTCGAACTTGGGCCTAAGCACGCCTATCCATTGCAACTACCTGCCTATTCAGGAATGGCAGAGGGTCCATCAGCATTTCTGATCTAATCCTTTGGAGATGGCTCAGTCTCATCCAGAATAATTGTACTTTCATTCCTGGACCAGCATTTCTGCTACTGAACAGGTAGTACTCCTGCAATCAAACATTCTTTTTTTATTAATTTTTAAAAAATACATTAAGAATGACAAAGATTGGGGAAAGGAGAAAAACAGAAAACTGAAACACAATAAATAATAATGAAAGTTTAAGCAAAACCCTTGTGTCCATGGAAAATCCACTCATGAAAATGATCTTACAATGGGGAATTAATAGCAACTCAAACAGCAATATGAGAGGTTGCATAATTTACGAGAGCTTTAAACCCTATGTATATGGGTGGAGCCAGGAAAAGATAGAGTCAGATATCCAAAGCAATGGTGAAACTTTATTAAACTGAGGTAAAGCATTCATTTGACACACACATTCATTTAAACAAGCAAACAAGACTACCAGAGTAAGGCAAGAAATAGTTAGAAAGGGGGGCTTCCGGTTGTCGGCGGGAGGGAGCGGACGCGGAGAGGAGAGGCTCCAGAGGTCCGTTTCAACTTTGGGAGGGCATTCCAAACAAGCGATCTTTTTTTTTTTTGAAAATATCTTTGCCCTGTGAAGGGGGACAAGATAAAGTACCCTGAGTGTCTCTGGGAAACCTCTCCGAGAAAGAGGAACGGAGGTTCCTCCAACTCGGCGGGGTTGCGGAGCGAAGGGACGCCCGACCAAAGAAGAGTCTGTAAAGACCCAATACCTCCCACACAACAACAAATAAAAATCCCTTGGGAGCAAGGGAAAGTTTGGAGCGTAGATAAGAATTTTTTTTTTTTTGGACGGGAATATGCCCAGACCAACCAGAATGACCTCAGAGGAATAGGGCTCTAAGTGGGACAACAGAATCTGGGAGCGCGGAGTCTAAATTGGCGGCGCGGCTGGTGAAAGAAGGAACAGTCGAATGTAAAGGTACTTCAGACTTGGTAAATTGCGAATCTTGTAAGTTGACGGCAGCTAAATTAGGTACAAACAATGGAACAATGGAAAATGAACTAAACCATACCACACAGAAGATTTGAACATTCTGAAATAGTGGTAATTAAATACCGTCCAGATAGAGCTGCGTGGTCTGATGATAGAAGGAGTTTGAAGCTGGGAATAGCGAGACTGAATTAGCAGCCCGAAGCTAAATTCGTATATGAAGGAAACAACATAAAATTGATATATAAAGTCCCTTTCTCGCCCCGAACTTGAAACTGGATTATTGGGAAACTCTCAGGCCCTTTGGGCAACTTATTTGGGAGGAAAACATTCTGCCCTGCTGATATTTACAAATGGTTTACTCTGCGGCGTGAGAAGGGTGTGGCGTGACTGGAAGAGATTGGAAGAGAGGGAGGCGAGAGAAACGACAGTTAAGAACCTTCTGAGACTGGTAAAGGATACTTTGTAGCTCTGTAAAACATTTAAAAGTGTTAAAACAGACTTTAAGGGTAAATGATATATTGTTAAAAGGGAAAAGCAACAGCGTTAATGGTTACAGTGTACCCTGTTTAAGAAGACTGAGAAATCAGGGGAAACCCAAAAATTTTACGAGAGGCTGCAACCATAATCAAACGACAAACTACAGCTTGAAATTGTAGGTTCTGATTAAACTGTGAGAAGGTTAAAAAATATTTCGAAGATGATGTATAACAATTAAGCATACTTGTAGATGGTTTCAGAAGAAATGTGATATTAGAAAGGAAATAAGGGTAAAAGGGCATATTAGTCAGGGGGTTTAAATAAGGCAGAGACTCAGCTGGTAAAAACTGGGGGAAGGGAAAGATAAAGAAATATAGAAAGGAGGTGAAGGGGAATAAGGGGGAACTTAAATGTGAAATATATAAGATAGCTTGAAGGAGTATGATTGTGTGTCCTGTAAAATAAAATTAGGTAATATTTACATCTACTTGGGAAAAATTTAAATGCTGATAGAAGGAAGGTATACCCATTGAGTCTCTGATACCATATTGGAGATTTAAGATTTAAAGATTTATAAGACCTATATTTATTATCGGTACCTGTAATAAATAGAACTAATAGGATTTATTGTATTTGTATATACAAATTTGGGTTTTGTTTTTGCTTCTTTGTTTCTTGTTTAACAACTGAAATATTGTCTGTTGAACGTGTGGTGGGAGGGGGAGAGAAAGAGGGGAATTGTAAAAGATCCAAAAGCAGACTAAATTTGATACGTTAAATTGGAAAACCAATTGTGAATCTTAACCTGTGGAATAGGGCAAGGGTGATACGGGTGGTATTTACATATACTCTGAATTAAATGGAAATTAGCTAAATTAGTGGAGAGTGGGAAGTTGGTGTATATAAAGTATAGAAATTGTTAGAAATCTGAAGAATAAATAAATTCGTAGATAGAGTGACATAAATTGATATAAACTGATTTAAATTCGCAGATTAAGATATAAACATTACTGTAATGGCTTATAGTACAAGAAAAGCAACTACACAATTACAAACTCAAACGATTACAGGAAGAAGGGGATCCCAGGAGACCCTAAAAATTCCAGAAATGCATAGCTTAATACTAGAGGAGCTAAAGTCAGAACTAAATAATTTTAAATTGGAGATAAGAAAAGAGCTGAAAGATATTAGGAAAGAGATCAAACAAGACTACAGAAAGGAATCAGAAATAATAAATAAAAAATTGGATAAAATAAATAAAGACTTAGAAGGACTGAAGACAGAAGTGGAAAATTTAAAGATTAAGAACCAATCAACTGAAAACTTAACAGGAAAACTATCAGAAAAACAAAAAAAAGGAGAGATATTAATGTTAAACCAAGAGCTGAGACATAGGGAAAAATGCCTGAAACTAAGAGGACTCTCAGAAAGAATAAATGAAAATTTAATGGAGCGATTAATCCCCAGCCTGGCCAAATTCGCAGATTACTCGACACAATACTTAGAAGAAGAGACCGAAAAATTATTTAGAATAAACTCCATAACAGCAAAAGAAAAAAAATTGCCAAGAGACATTGTAATTCAGTTTAATAAAGTAAGGATAAGGGATAAAATATTGCAACATAGTTACAGGAACACTTTCAAAATAGAAGAGGAAGAAATAAAAATTTTTAAAGATGTTCCTATAACAATATTGAAAAGAAGACAAGAATATAAACCCTTAACACAGTTATTAACACGTCACGGTATAAATTACAGGTGGAATAGAATTGAAGGTGTACAGTTCACTTATAGGCAGAGACATTATAATATAGACTCAGAACAAAAGGCCAAAAGTTTTTGTCAGAAATTAGAGAAAAGAACCCACAAGGAGCAAGTTGACCTGAGGGATCAACATAGGCAGATAGCCGAGAAAGGGGAAAAACCTACGAAAAGAGAGAGGGTTCTGACAGAAACGGAGCAAGAAGCGGAGGAAAGACAAACTGAGGAAGAAAGGGAAGACCCATCGGACTCAGAAGTAATAGATAAAGGGGCTCAAAAGGAAAGAGAATCGGATAGCGGAGAAGAAACAGAAGGTGAGGAAGGGGAAGATTTAGAAGATGTCAATTAATATCGGATCATGGAATGTGAAAGGGCTAAATTCTGAGTATAAAAGACGACAAGTTTTTCATTTTTTAATAAAACAAAAGTTAGAAATAATATGCATACAAGAAACTAAAATTAAACAACAAGACAATAGATTTTTGAAAAATTCAAAACTGGGACAACTCTTCTACTCAGCAAATATCAAAAAGAGAAAGAGGGGCATAGCTCTATACATAAGTCAAAAATACCCTGCAAGAGAACTTTTTAAGGATCAAGTAGGAGAATATATAGGGGTAGAGGTGACTCTCCCAGGTGCGAAGGTAGTGATAGTAGGAGTATATGCCCCAAATACCCATCAAGGAAGGTTCTATAAAGATCTGCATGAAAAGATTGTACAACATGTGGACGGGAATATGATAATAATTGGAGATTTTAATGGAGTAATCAATCCCAAACAAGATCGATCTCTAAAGAAATCAAATAAGATGGAAAAGAAAAAATTACCGATGTCTTTTTTCAATATACAGGAAGAGTTTACACTGGGGGATATATGGAGAGAAAAGCATGGTCAAGAGAAAGGATTTACCTTTTATTCGGATAGACATAAATCCATGTCTAGGATCGACATGGCATTGGCCACAAAGACATTATTACCCCAAATCTCAAATATGGAAATATTGCCTGGAATAACTTCAGATCACTATCCGATAAAAGTTAAATTAAAGTTGATGAAGAACAAAATGAGCTGGAGATTAAACGAGAATTTATTGAGGAATGAGGAATTTGTTCAAAAAATGAAAAAAGATATTAAGCTATATTTTGAAGAAAATGACAACGGTGAATGTAAGAGGAAAACAGTATGGGATGCAGGGAAAGCTGTAATCAGGGGCTTAATGATAAAAAGAGGAGCAGAACTTAAAAAACAGAATTCGGAAAGATATAACTTCCTAATTCAGGAATTAAAGAAAAGAGAAGATGAATTAAGAGAAGATCCCCGTAAGGGAAAATTAAAAACTCAAATCAAACTTATAAAGACACAATTAAACTTGGAAATGATGTCAGTGATAGAAAGGCAAATGAAGAAGTTGCGACAATCTAATTTTGAATATGCAAATAAATCTGGCTCCTGGCTGGCTTATAGACTAAGAAAGGAAAGAGAGAAGAATATAATATCGGAAATAAGATGCCAGGGGGGAATGACGGTAAATCAATCCAAGATAAGGCAAGAGTTTAAACAATATTACCGCAACCTATTTAGGCAAAAACCCAGGAACGCCAAGGAATATCAAAGTATGAAAGAATACCTAAAAAAACAAGATTTCCCTAAACTTAAAAAAGAGCAGGTAGAAAAATTAAATGCACCCATATCCGTAGCGGAAATAACCAAAGCTATATTGGGACTGAAACCAAATAAGGCCCCAGGACCTGACGGTTATACCGCCATATTCTATAAAAAATTCATAAATGAGCTAGCTATCCCGTTCTATAAAATGATAAATGAAATTGAGGCAAACGGGATACCAGATTCCTGGGAAAACGCAAATGTTGTATTAATACAAAAGGAAGGGAAAGACAGGAGAGAGATTGGCAATTATAGGCCCATATCTCTCCTAAATCTTGATTACAAAATATATGCTTTGATAATGGCAAACAGATTAAAACAAATTATTACTGACATTGTGGAGGAAGATCAAAACGGCTTTATATCAGGACGAAGAATTAGCGATAATATAAGGACAGTGCTAGATGTAATAGAATATTTTGACTTACATGGTGAAAAAAAGCTGGGATTAATGCTGATCGATGCTGAAAAGGCGTTTGATAGCATAAATTGGGATTTCATGTTAGGGGTGTTAGAAAATATTGGATTAGGGGAAAATTTCATTGAGAGAATTCAAAAAATATACTCAAAGCAATCTGCCCAACTGATTATAAATGGTACGAAGACCGATACATTTAACATCGAAAAAGGAATGAGACAAGGTTGTCCCTTATCCCCCCTACTGTTCATAGTAGTATTAGAAGTCCTAAATAGACAAATAAGATCAAATGAGGGAATCCCAGGGATCAAGATAAGAGGACATACTTATAAGTTAAAAGCTTTCGCGGATGACATGATCTTATTTATGGAAGACCCGTTAAAACAAATAGGGACATGTCTAGAAGTAATAAAAGAATTCGGAGACTTCTCGGGGTTTAAGATCAATATGGATAAAACTACCATATTAACCAAAAATATTGAACACTCCGAGGAAGGAGAAATAACGGAAACAACAGGATGCAAAGTTAGTAAGAAGGCACGTTACCTAGGAATTTGGATAACGAAACGGAATGCAGACCTTGTTGAAAACAACTATAAGACTTGCTGGCTTGAAGTAAAGAAGGAACTAGACAGGTGGGATAAAATTGGACTGTCCTTTATGGGGAAGATTTCTGCTATAAAAATGGTTGTACTACCAAGAGTACTTTACCTCTTTCAAAACCTCCCAATACTAAAAAATTTAAAAATATTTGAATTGTGGAACAAAGACTTAAAAACTTTTCTTTGGGGAAGGAAAAAAGGGAGATTTAAATGGAAGTACTTGACTGATGTGAAATTAAGAGGAGGTTGTGACCTTCCAGATTTAAAAATATATTACCAAGCTTCAGTCTTGGCCTGGATTAAAGAATGGATTAGCTTAAAAAACATCAAATTGCTGAATCTGGAAGGTCACGACATTAGATATGGATGGCACGCCTATCTTTTTTACGAAAAGGTGAAAGTGAATAAGGGCTTTTTAAATCATTGTGTGCGAAAAGGAATGATAATAATATGGGAAAAAATCAGAGGTACCTTCTATTATAAGATACCCCTGTGGGTATCCCCCCAGGAAGCCATGATGTCTAGATGGATTAACCTAGATAGGTGTTTAAGATATCAGGATTTAGTTAAGAAAAGAACAGACGGAGATATACAGCTGGAAACAAAGGAAGACTTACAGATTAGATACAATATGAATTGGTTTACATATCTACAGATCAAAGAAAAATTTATAGAAGACCAGAGGAAAAGTGGGTTTGAGACGGAAACAAATGAGTTAGATAACTTATTGTTGGAGGAAAAAAAACCTAAGGAACTATCAAAGTTCTATAGACTATTACAGACAAGGCAAAATGAACAGGATTACATCAAAGAATTCATGGTTCAATGGGCAAAGGACATAGGAAATCCAATAAATATAGAGGACTGGGAATTGGCGAGGAAAAGATCTTTCGCATTTACAGCTTGTCAAGCTCTCAAAGAAAACTATATCAAGATGGCACTCAGGTGGTATTATACACCACTACGCTTAAGCAAAGTGAATAAAAATATAACGAGTAAATGCTGGAAATGCAGAAAGAATCCCGGATCTCTGATCCATGTGTGGTGGCACTGTAAAGTAATAAAGCAATTCTGGATACATATACATGAATTAATGAAGGAGATGTTAAAAACGAACTTAGAATTCTCCCCTGAATTATATTTGTTGAATATAATTAAGACTAAGGACCAAAAGGTAAAAAAATTATGGAGGATATTGCTTTATATGGTCACAGCTGCCAGACTTGTTATAGCAAAAAAATGGAAAGCAAAAGAACAACCAGTGGTAAAGGATTGGGAAATCAAGTTAAGGGATATGATGGAATTAGACATACTCACAAATAAACTATGAAATAAAAAAGAAAACAAGTGGAAGGAAGAGTGGAAATTGGTATTAGAATACTGGGAAATGAAGGGAGAGATAAATGATATAATCAAGCTGAGGTAACTAAAACACCAGTAATAAAGTAATGTAAGGGATAAAGCGAAAGAAGAGTCTAAAGAGGTGGAAATATTGAAAAGTAGAAAAGAGGTGTACAGTGGCGGACATTTTATCATGGACATGTTACGCCAAAATAACATTAGGGAAGCATAGATTATCTTTTGGATACCTAAGCTGGGAGATATAAGAAAAAATTGAAGGAAACTGGTAAAGTTGGAACTTCTTGTAGATATAAAAAAAAAATGAAATAAATGTAAAGGTAACAAAATAAGTGGAATAGATGTCGGATGTAAATATATATATGCAATGTAATGTATGTAACATGACAATTGTAACTAAGACTGATTTTAAATAAAAATTAAATACCGGAAAAAAAAGAAGAAATAGTTAGAATGGGAATTAGGAAAAGGATTTGGGGCAATACTGCGCCTGATCCTGTAGCTGGGCTCTCCTCAGGAGAAGTGGCATTACTCTTGTGTAGCAGCAACAGAAAGTGGAGCAGGAGGAACTTAGGAAGGGAAGGTTGGGATTAGGAAAGATGGGCATGTGGCACCTCACTTAGCAAAGAGGCTGACCAGGAAGCTGTGATGTGTTAGTGGGAGCAAGGGGGTTTGGAGAGGGGAGGGGCAGGAGCTGGGATAGAGAGAAGTAGATTTGGGAAGATATGGGAACCTAATCAAAGAACAGAGATTTTCAGAGAATTTTTATGGGGAAAATCCCTTTGAAGGTGTGTTCTAGATGAAAATAACACTTGTCTTCAGATGGCTCTCAATAGCATAAACAAAAGAATTCTAAACCAGCCAGGAAATGGGGAAATGCGAGTGATCTGGTATCAAGTGATTAACAGGCAATTTTCCTTTGACTAGAGGATGTATGGATGATCTGTGATTTGCAAGGCAATGAAATCTCCCAACTCTGCAGATAACTGTCCATGACATCCTGCATGTTATAGGAAGAATTTCCTTGTTTCACAAAGGAATGCTGTATGATTGTTTTTAAGGGGTGAATATTTTGATAATTTGCTAGTCCCATTTCCTTGGCATGGTACGTGTTTGAACTTTATTAGACTCCTGATTCCCTGAGTCCCTTTGTTTTCCGTCAACCTGTGGGAGGCCCAGTTATCAGCCAAATTAACATCAGAACACTGTTGCCAATTAACTATTGATCCAATATCAAGATGATGGGATATGCAGTGGGTTAAAAAGAATGCAGACCAAAAATAGAAAAAGGGAAAGGAAAGGAAAGGAAAGGAAAGGAAAGGAGGAAAATGGGGGGAGGAGGGATGACTTCTGATCTTCCTTTCAGTGGTTATAAGCACCTATAGATTCTCTCTCTCCAAAATTACAACATATTTTCTTCTTTCAATAACCTCTAATTCTTGTTAGATATTACAGTGTAATTAAGTTTGGCACATGGGGCTAGAAATCTGTTCCCTTACTCTGTCATCATCTTCTTTGAAGTCAGATTTTTATATCTCTATATATCAACAAGCTCTGAATTATCCATTAAGTTTTTTTTTTGTTTTTTTTTAAAAAACATCTTTGGTATCTTGCCTTGTGAAATTTTTATGTTTTCCTCAGAAGTTCTCTCTTTTTTGAGGAAATTCACCCCATTCCAATCTCCCATGAGATACCAATTTTCATAGAAGAAGTCCAACAGCTTTTCCATAAGTCCTTTATAAAATGCTGCTTTATCTTCATTTGGGGAATTCATGTATATTCCCACCACCAAAGTCCTAACTCCCTGCATGTTGATCTCTTCGTGTGGGTAGCCTAACGATTCCAGATCCAGGGCATACCCAGATCAAAGAAAGGTATCTTTATGCTTTCCTCCTTCCAGCCTTTCAATTAAGCAATGTAAATGGCTAACAAAAGTACACAATAAATGAGACAAAAGGAAACTTGAGGAAAGCTCATATTAATCATTTTTCACACCCTAGTGTTAGTTGCTTGCTCTATTTTGGTGCTAATTGTTGATTGTATCACAGACAAATGGTTAGCAAGTGGTTAACAAATGGTTAGCTAGCATACATGACCCTCAAGCTATAAAAAGCTTTAACCTCTGAATAAAAAGAGCCTCAGCTCACTATCCTGATGTCTCCTGTCAGGGATGCAACCCTTTGAATAAAGATAGTTTCTATCTCACTGTCATAATGCCTCTGTGTCGCTTGATGTAATATCTACTCCAACATATCTACTATGTTCATCAGTCAGTATCAGTTCTGGACATAGTTGAAGGTTTATATACATAATAACTCCATTTAAAAAAAAATCCTGCAGAGATGAATCCTTCACCTAAACATTTATAAATCAAATATTTTGTATCCTTTTTTCTAATATATGTTTCTTATAGACAAATTGTTTAAGCCCCCCCCCAATAATGACTTTTTTTCTCTTTTGAGGGGCATCTTCCCTATTTCTGTTCCATGTTAAACATTTGTAATCCACAATTCAGCCTGTAGTTTAGAAAACGTAACTACATTTTCAAATACCTGTGGCACCTAGCATAGAACGATCAAACATTCTGATGCCTGCAACATAGATTTCATCTGCGGTCTTATTTAGACTCAGGAAGAACCTGTAATGACAAAGAAGGCATTCATTGACTGCATATCCCTGTAACGGTCCTGTCAAATTTCCAGTCACTTAGACAATAACCATTAATTCAAATGCTTTATTGCAAAGGCATAGAAGTGAACCAGCAGCACATCATTGACAGATCTAAAGCTTTCCCGCCAAGCAGGCTCATTTAGTATCAAGCATAACTTTTGTTTCCCTCCCTCCTCCCCACTCATACAATTTAAACAAGGCTTGACTTTTGATTCCCAGCTTTCTCACATTCTACCTCCACCGCCTCCCTTCTTATTTTCAGACACTGGCCATCTGCTTGACCTTGGTATATGATAATAACCTGCACTGGGAATTGCCAGGCATGTATTCCATTGCTTCACCCTCCTGTCCTGGCCCCTGCCATAATGGCAGGCCTCTGGCTAGGCCTTATGGTAGACTCTTGTCCACCGTTAGCTGGCTAGGCCTTATGGTAGACTCCTGTCCACTGTCCAGGTTCAGCCCAGACAGAGACCTGACAATCCCAGTTCTTGGTATTCTGATTTATTTTAATTGTCAAATAAACATGCAGCTAAGCCATTAACTTTTATTCATATACTGAATATGTCATACACAGGAGTAATAAACAATCAAATAACAGGCCAACAGTCAAATAAACACTCAGATAAACCTTTTTAATACACAATCTTCCTATAGCTTAGGACAATCACCAATCTTCTAAAAAAGAGCTCAGGTCACTGCAGTATTTCCCCAGTTCTCAGCCCAATGATGTTTTCACTCCCTTAAGATTAAAGCAGAGTCAAAGTATAATTCTGAATGAAAAAACATCTATCTCTCTATAACACACCCGCTGACACAAATTCAGAGTGTGGGGGAGAGCTATAAGATTAAACAATTTAACTTAAACAGAATGGCAGACATGCAAAGCAGCAGACTAAATACAAGCTATGCCTTGAGTCTGGTCCCTACCACAGCACTACTGGTGAACTGTCTGTTATTTTATATCTTAAAAGAGCTGCATGCAGCAACCCCCCTCCAATTTATCCATACATTTTTTTGCCTTGCCTTTTAAAAATAAGATCACATGTGCATATAATGTATACTGTAGCTGTTTCAAACATGACTGGAGAAGTTTTTCTAGTGATATCAAGAGAGGCTAGCCAATCGGGGTTCTGCACTGGTTGCTGCTTCTGCTTCACCCTGACACAACCATATTTTCTGGTGCTCCAGCTTAAAGATGGCAGGAATAGGCGCAGAGAGAGTGTTGGAAAGTTACTTGCTTGCTGGGGGATTGAGAAGTTGTAGTCCAGAATGGGAACTTGCCTAAGCTCTGGACATAGACTGAAAGCAGTGAGAGTTGTTCTGGATCAGACTCACCACTCTGTAACACACACACACACACATCAGTGTCATTGCCTATTGCTGAGTTTTATTTGAAATAATTTTATTTGAGATAAATTTGACATAAAATAGCAGCTCAGGACAAAATGTATGGCTTTTTAAAAAAATGATCAATGAATGGAGTCTTTTAATACACCAGCCCTTGCCTCTGCAAAAGAAAAAATGTCCTGGTCTTATCCTATTGTAATGAGTTACTGGAGCGAGGGTAGTTATTGTGCCACATGGCCACTGAGATGGGCTGGACATGTTTCCACCCTAGTCTTGTCTCAGTTTGGAGTCTTACCAGAGCTCTAATATGGAAGAGAAGGGAGGAAGAAAGGTCAGATTTATCTATCTGCTTGGGGGCAGAACTCAGAAGAGATGCAAAGGGGTAGAAGGAGAGAGCCCTTGTGTTGCACCTTTCCCCCTCGCACATAACAGCTGCCTTCCCTCTTCAAGCCCCTCTGTGCATTTGGCAATTAGCTGATTGCCCTGGCAGGATCTAATACACAGCTCACCTCTAAACTGTAATTCAGATTAATTGAATTTATCAAAGAAGCAGTTATTATGTAAGCTAAGTCTAGTGTGAGTGGCTAGGGGGTAGGGAGGGGAGAACACATGAACACAACAAACATGTTTTCCATGTCCGCTTGAAGTAAGATGAAGGGACTGAGGCAACATTTGAAGGAAGGAACATGGGTAGATAAGAGAAGGAATGCTTAACCCTTCTACTGCTAGCCACACCTGCCAGCAAATGCCCTCACCCTGAAGCTGTATCTTCCACCCCACTCCCGCAGTCACAAAGCCCAGTGTGGGAAGAGGTACGCAAGGTAGGGCAAACTAAAAAATGTCCTGGATGTGACAGCTGGAAGGGAGAATCAGAGGCTTTCAGGAGTGGTATTCCTGCATGGCAGGGGATTGGACTAGATGGCCCTTGAAGTCCATTCCAACTCTGTCTTCCTGCAGTCAATTCAACTGAAGTCTCAATGCAAAAGCTTAGCAGTTTTTCCAGATTTTCCAGAAAAACTGGAGACATCAGATTAAATTCAGTTGCTAGTGCCAACTAAGTAGCCCCATTTAGTCAATTGGATTTATAGTAAGTGCTGACATACAAGTCAATAATTGATTTAATGTGTCTACCCTAGTTGGAGCTAGCAACTGGATTTTGGCCATACTTGTTTTTATTTGCAAACAGCCCGTCATTTAATAGAAGTAAGTTATGAAAACTCCTTTTTAGTCAGAAAAAGAGGGTTTCCCACATCCATAGGTCTGGAGCGCACATCAACTGGAATCCTGTTGGTTAGTCCCAATTAGGGTAGTAATAAAGCCGTCTCTTCTGTGGCAAGGCACACCACCTACCCTTGTGCCATAGTAAAGTGTCTGGAAAAATTACATTTTAAGACTATAGCTCTCAAATCTGGCAACTCAAATGGCCATTGGTCATGCTATCTGGGGGCCCTGGTGGGTCAAGAAGCAATAAATAAATGCTATTTTCTCTCATCTTTCCTATTAAGTATTGAAGTAATCCTCTCCATTGACGCCCCCTTGTCATGGGAGAGAGGCTTGCGTACCCTAATGATATTTTGAGCTATGCTGGCGGTGGCATAATAGCCACCGGTAGGGTCTCCCATGCCAGACAGGTCAAAACCGAAGGGTCTGACAAAGAGTGTCAAAGAGTGGGATGGGCTCTCTAGCCTTATGGCAACCATCCTAGGAGAAGGAAAACTCTAATCCCAAACGCGGGCAGATGGTGCTCATCCAACCCTGTAAGGTCAACCATCTAAGAGAAGGAAACTCTAATCAAACCTACGACCCGAGGACTTCACTGCTACCATCAATGCTTGCAAGGCCATAGCAGATGAACCTTTGGTTTAAAGGGTGAGGCCAGTTCTGTGCACACTGCACTCCACTAGAAAAATCCATTGCACAGGCTCAAAGGATTGAAGTAATGTTAAATAAGTATAGCTTGGGGTCCACTGAATATTGTATTTTTAAAGTTTTCTGTATTGTACTGTGAATCTTAGTCCAGTATCTTTTCAGTACTGGGCAATTCCACCACATGAATATCATTCCTTGTCACATTTCCAGCATTTATTTTCTTTTATTTTGTAGATTTTACTAATTCTTAATGGGGTGAGATACCATCTATTAACTAATTTAAAGTGATTTTCCTTTAGGTCCTGGCATGCAGTGAATGTACTTGTTTTTTGTCATTTTAGTATATGTGCTGCCGAAGCAAGCTACACTAGATGGGCAACATTTTATGAAAGCAAAGTAGTGTCTATGGGTATAAATCTTGATTCTTTCCTTTGTTATCTGAAAAGGAAGGTCTTAAAACTATTAGGTTCTGCCTTGCCGAGAGGGAGTATCAGCTGTCTTATCCAACACCTTCTAGGGTTTGTTCTCCAGCGATGCTTGGTATCCCACCCATATAGGGTGGGATCCCAGATTATTTTCAATTATTTTTAAACTCTCTTACTGTTGGTGGCAAGGAAGGCTTTTCTACTCGCAAGGTTGAATGTACATCCCTCTAATGTGACCAAGGGTAGATATTTGCAGACCCCTTTTCTGAATCGTATATGTCATTGTGCTCAAGCCCCTGATGTTCTCTATCATATTGTATTGACTTGCTCATTGTATATAATTCCAAGGGAAAAGTTGATAAGGAGATTATTGGAAAGGAATGTCTGTACAGGTAGATTATCAGTGGAATTCTTATTGGAAGATCGTAATCCAGATATTACCAGAATAATGGCTAACTTTTTGGTTGAGGCAGCAAACATATGGCTTAACCTGCCTAAAAATGATCCTTGAAGTCCTATTGTCCTAGTGTTATATGTATATGTTATATTATGCCTAATAAAGGTTGTGGATGGATGGATGTTTTTTGTCATGTGTTTTCCCACTTATCTATTTCGATGTTCTCTCCAATATCTGTGGCTCATTTAACCATCACATCCTTGACTGTTTCATTTCAAGTTCTCTTGATAGAAGAAATTTATATATTTTAGTTATTTTATTTCTGTCTTTAGTCCAAATTATTTTGTTGAGCTCATTCTCTTTATCTTCAAATCCATATTTGGCTTTGTCTTCTTTAAACCTGTCTTTTAATTGATGATAAATAAACCAATGAATAATGACTCCTTTGTTCTGTTCCTCTTCTGTAGTTTTCATTCTATATTTGCCATTTTGTTCTTTAAGAAGTATATCTTCACATTTGAGCGAATGTTTTGTAGTTTCCCATCATCCTAAAAAGGCCTCTTGCAGCGAATCTATAGTGGGATTTTTCTATAGAATTGCTTCTTCAATTTATTCCATATTCTTAAAAGTGACTTTCTTATAAAGTGGTTTTCAAAATCTTTATTTATCTTAGATCTTTCATACCATATGTAGGCATGCCACCCATATCTAATGTTTGCACTTTCTAAATTGAGTATTCTTGAATTCTCTAGTTTTATCCAATCCAGTGTCCATATAAAACAACAGGCATAGTAATATAATCTGAAGTTTGGTAAGTAACACCCACCTCTGTTTTTGAAGTCTATCAAAGTGTTCCATTTGACAAACAGTATTTTTTTTTTTAAAAAAAGTATATCTAAGGTGCGAAAGTGCAATATCCCGCCTATATAGATAGGAAAAAAAGAGGCTGTTTCATCATCTCAGTGCACGATCATGAAGGCAAAAATCCAATGCGGCTGTTCCGGGCACTTGCCTTGTTAGCAAGCCCCACCCCCTGCACATGACCGACCAATCAGCTTTCCACTTCTGCACTTATCAGGAATGTGAATGAATGCGAATCAGTTGTTCCAATGAGCAGGAATGTGCATTCCCCATGGAGCTTTTTAAAAACTTTGGGAAAAGCCACAAAAGCCTGCAGAGTTTTTGGTGGATTTGGCTCCCCTCCTTCTGAATATGGTGGATTGATATGGGATGGAATTTAGCCAAATCCTGTTCTCCTTGAATTCTATGGGGAGTATTTTTTGCCATATAGACAATGCCTGTGACATTGCAAAGCTCTCATTGCCTAGATTTTTTAAAAAGTGTAATAATAGGCTTCACAATGAGGTAAGACTCACCCACCAGTTGCCTATCCAGCAGGCTGGGAATACCTGACTGGAACTCAGGAGGTGACATTTTAGGACAGAATTCCAAAAAATCCCTAGCCAGCATGCATATTAGAATACATAGAATTCTCCAGCCAGCATGGCCAATGGCATGGTCACTTACAGTAAGTTTTCCACACTCTCAGTTTGATGGGCAAGTTGTCTTTAAAATACTGGCTGGCATCTGTTGGTGAATTACAATGCTATAAGTTGGCTATGACAAATCATGTTTTTGGTCATTATTGAGGTTGAAATTGTATAGTGACCACACAACAACCAGAATCCCCCAAAACCATGTTTTCTCAGCTGTAGCCTCCTGAACCCAGCCATTTCCTGGTCAGTGGAGTGGAGGAGCAACACAGTATCCAGCTGTTTTCTTATAGCTGAATGCAGAGCAATCACATCATGCACAGGCACCTCCAGATGTTCCCTGGAGGTTCCTCCAGATGCCTGTCCCTGTGCTTCTAGCTGTAGGAAAAGAGCTGGACTCCTGTGTGCTGATCCCGCCACTCTCCACCAACTAGCAAATGGCCAGATTCAGAGGGCTGCAGCTAAGTAAAGGTAGGTTTTTGTTGTAGCTATGTCTAGTAGCTGCATTTCCCAATGCAGAATCATGGCCACTATTTAGGAAATTTGGATAACATTAGAATAAAGTGAGGAACATGTGCCTTTCCAGGTGTTGTCAGACTGCAACTTTCCTCCTCCCTTAACATCTGTGGCATCACTAAGACTGGTGTCACCCTTCCCTCGATGGTGTCACCTGGTGTCGTTCGGCCTCTACACACACCCCTAGTGCTGCTACTGCTTAACATTGTTCTATGCTCAGCAAGACTCATGGTAGTTACAGAGCTTCAACATCTGGAAGGGCACAAGTCAGCCTTGAGAGGCATGCAACAATGCTCCAGTAATGCTCAGAAGCTTGTTTGAATGACTGGTGTTGCTTATTCCTGATCTGGCAATATATGACACTATAGCACGCCTGTACAGATTATGGACTTTATCAGACTAGTGGCCAATAATGCTGTAATTCCGCAAATAAGGAAAGTGGAAACATAGTGGCATTATTACACTTATTATCACATGTTGCAGTAATCACATGATTCAAACGCCACGGAATTATCGCACAATGACCATTAGCACTTTAAGAATGGGAGTTTACTCCCTTGATTTAGCATGGGCAAGATTTTGGCGGTTCTCACAAGAAGACGTGAGTGCGCTTAAAAACACCAAAAAGTCCTTTACTAACAAATCAACACATAAACACTTAAACACACCTAAAATGTGCAAACAAAACTGGACAGTTCATACACAGAGTGACCTGTGGATAGTTTTCACATTCTCACCCAGAGGTTTTCTCACCAGGAGTGGGGGGGGGGGAGAAGAGGACCGCCCATTCACACTGTAATTTCATGATTGCAGCGGGATGTGTTTTCACATGCTCTTCAATACTGCAAAAATAGCAATATTGAAAGCTATTAATGGCTTGTCCCATTAATGGAAGGCAATACCTTCTTCATGGGTGGAACACACAGTAAGCACGGAAGGGCTACAATGTCATGTGACAGTGGAACCCGTTCATGCTATCGTGGCATTATAATCGTGTGATTTTTGCCGTGTCTGATAAAGTCCATCACCTTTTCTCCCATCTGGAGCATTAATCTTTCTATATCAATTAAAACAAAACCTCTAATTCTTGTTAGATATTACAGTGTTGGCACATGGGACTAGGAATCTGTTCCCTTACTCTACCATCATCTTCTTTATTATTAAATTAGCTGGCGCAGCTTGCATGTTGAAGTGTTTGGGGATTTTTTGTGGGGGAGGCTTGGAAGATAAATAGCATTCATTTCATCTTCATTTACAGCTAGTTCAATTATATCTTATGAAATCTCTGAAGTCTGTGAAGAATTTCCTGAGCATCCTGAAAAATGAACGCAAAATTCTTTTGCTTTCTACATTTAAAGTGAATAGGAAAACTATCAGTAAAAGTTTAGTAGGGTCACATTAGCAATATGCTAATAAATATTGCTCAGTTCAAAGTCCCAGATGTTACAGTGTATGGGCAAAGGTGGAACAGTTGGTGGGTGACAGTATTCTGAAAGAACTTGGCTTTACTAATTATGTACACACACACATTTGTTTTAGGAAAGCTATGGAAAACAGATGCAAGGACACAAATTCAGTGTTTGTTTGTTTTAAAGACCTGAGTCATTTTGGATTGTTGTTGTGTGACCTCAAGTCGTTTCTGACTTATGATGGTCCTTAGATGAACCTATCATGGGTTTTCTTGGCAAGATTTGTTCAGAGGGAGTTTGGCATGATATTCTGCCAAACTCTGCATGCTTGAGTGTGTGTGACTTTCCCAAGGCCATCCAGTGGATATTCATGGCCAAGCAGGGATTCAAACACTGATCTTTTAGGGTCCTAGTCCAGTATTCAAGCCACCATACCATGCTGGCTCTGCATCATGTTGGGGCATGTGGATAATCCACTAGCGTTTCATCCATTTTTAAAAAGACTTGAATAAGCCCCTCCCCCACATATGCTGGCATATGTTGGACTTACACTTGCATATGTACAGGATACCTAGCCATCATCTCTTAGCAATGGATTGTATCTAGTCCAAGCTTCCTGTGGATGGAAGGGCTCCTTAGTGGGGGAAATTTAATTCAACAGAACCTCCCAGATAGCTGAATGGAGGGGTGTCCGGGAAACTAGCCAAGATGAGGTGCTATAGCAGATAACGGCATGGCAATCTGCCCAGAACTCATAGTCACACAGAATTAAAATGGTAGGGCAAAATATCTAAGTAACAGAACAAGTCCACAAAAGCCAGAGAATAATCCAGTTTACCAAAGTCCAGACAAGGCAGCATGAGGAATTAGGAGCAGAGGTTTCCCACCAATGCAGTCAGATAAACTCTGACAAGTTGGCAGAGCAGCTGTCCCTGATTTATTCGGACTCAGTAATTACACAGCTGTTCTCTGATAAGCCGGCGTCTCATAAATACACCGAGACTTCAGCTCCTTCTCCCTTTGATGTTGGTGTTCCTGAAAGGTGGGTACAACTGGTTCTAAGGTCTCTCTGTCTGAGGGGCCAGGCCTCTCTGCTGGGTCTGGGTTATCTGCTCTGTCCCCTTCTGCTATCTCTGAGGGGCCAGGTAGCTCTGTGGGGTCTAGTGCTGTTGTCTGTACTCCCTGCTGCAAATCCTGCTCTGAAGCTCTCTCTTCTTCTTGCTCTCTTTAGAGTAAGAAGAACAGGGCCTGGCACGGGGACAGCAATCTTTGCTAATCCCCACCCCCCAATAGTCCCATATTCCCCCTGAAAATTTCATGGTAGAGCTAGGGAACTGCCCAGAACACAGGAAGAAGTAGTGCTGAGGGATGCAGAGAGAGGGAGAATCAGTGGGAATTTCCTCTTCCCTTCTTTTCTACTAGTGGAAGCATTCTGAATCAAACTCTGCTTTGGAATGCTCCACCTGGTGGAATAAAACTCATGATTGAACTCAGTGTGTTGCATCCACCTTGGCCGGGCTTATTTGGGAGCTGGAATTAATCACATTGCTACTGTGTAGTGAACATTAAGAATGTGAAAATATAAAGCTCTACAAGAAGCAATTTGTGTGGCAATGTAAACGTGCTAATTTAGGTTATCTACATGCAAAAATAACAATAATTCTGCTTTGGAATGCAGGGAAATACATGTGGAGGTTTTAACAGGTTTGCTAACAGAGTTAAATTCAAAAGGATCTGACGCCAAGTAACTGACCATTTTTCAGCAAGCAAATCCACAGCTTGCTATATTTCCCATAGTTGTGAAGGCTTTAAAAAAATGTAGATTTACCCCTTGTCATGTTAGATTGATATAGTTGTTCATGTTAGTTTTCAGAAAAGTTCCCTTTGGTCCCGCAAGATATGGCATCTAGTCTTTTACCAGCTCTTTGAATTGCTTCTGGTCTTTCAACATGGGAATGGTTAGGGGGATGAATAATCTTGTGTGAGGACTCATTCGGTGTGGCACTATTAACATTGAGCACCCCTTGCCTGCCCCCCCCCCAAACTGACCTCACCAAAAAGAGTTTCTTTGTTAGAAAATCCTTCTCCCTTTCCTCCTCCCACTTTGCTTTCAGATGTCAAAGAAGAGGGAGAAACAAGGAAAAGCAACACCTAGCATTCAGAGGCTGGCTAAGACGATGTTCCTAAGCCCAAACAAAAAACCAACTCACCCCCAAACAAAACAGCATTTTGAGGCATCCAGCTGAACCTCACACTGTTGACAAGCCTAGAACCCCTCCACTGGACAAAAGGATATCCAAAGGCGTTAGTATGCTCTACTATCCCCTCCCTATGGTATCTCATAACTGGAAATGTTGGATAATTTTCGGGTTTAGGTTGGCTTAGGCAGACTGGAGGTCAATTAGAGGTCACAATGACCTGAGATGTGTCTAGAGCTATAATAGTAAGAAAGCTCATATTAGAATTGAATGGAAAGCCCCCTCAGTAATGGGTTTATGGCAACAACCCAGTCATTAAAGGGGTATGTGCTAATCCTTTCTTCCAGCCTCGGGCATTTCAGCAATAATTCAATCAAGCAATTAAATGACCATTCCTCAGTCTATACTCCCTACCTGACCAATCATTAAGAGGTTGCTGCAGAGCCATCAATGTTTTGCCTTGCCAGAACCAAAGCAATCAGTTGAGTTTCATTCCCTTTGTCTATCCAATGAGAAACCCATCCAGGCTTTGTCATAACCAGTGTACCCTTCAGGATATGAAATGGGGTTTAAATATTAGTCCCCTGACAATAGAAAGGTGTGCCACAGTGGATGAACCCTGCCACTCTTTTTTTCAGTGTGCCTCTGGACCAGAACCTCCTGTGCAACCCCCAGATGCCTGTCTGAGTATCTTTGCTGCATGGAACCCTTCTCTCTAAGACTGGTAACTATTGCCCTATATTCCTGAATCTCTCTCGAGACTGTGTGTTGTGTGCGTTAGTTCACTTTGTGTTATTCCAATAAAATACTTTATTTCACTTCAGCTGGTGTGCTCTCTACAATTAGTACTGGTATACACAGGTGAAATGATCCCTGAAGTTACCTTCCTCTCACAGGCTTCCATTTGAGCTAATAATTCCTCAAAATAATAAAGGAGATTTTGGCATCACGGGTGGGACTCTAAAGCACCCCCCACCTCTTAGGGTATCCAAGGGGGAGAATGGCAATAAAGGGGCTGTGTGAATGCATGCATAGGTACTCATCCTCAAGACCCCCCCCCCACAAAACCCCTGGATGTATTCCTTCCCATGGCAGAGAGCCTGGTGACAAGGGCTCTTCTTCCATCCCTCCTGCAATGAATGCACCCCCTCCCCCAGTCGAGCAGTACTGCTTGCCACATGGGCAGATTCCTACTGAATTCCTGTTGAAGAAAATGCAGAGCTTTCCCTCTAGGAAAATAAGGAAGGGGGGAACTAAATGAAGAGACGGTCCTTTTTGCACCCACCTGCAGGCTATGTGTGCCTGTGCGAGGTTTGGCAAGGGGGATGCATCCCTCTCTTCTCCCAAGGGAGGGATAAAAGGACACAGTGAGGATGTGGCACAGCATATACACTTTTCTTCATAGGAGGACTCTGCACTCTTCTTCAGTTTAGGAGACACAAAAGCAAACTCTGAAAAGCTTAGTATTTCTAACCCCAACAAGGTGTCAAACAGCAGGAGCCTCCCACATCCTCATGAGCAAGATATACTCCTGTAGCTTTTCACCTGCTAGGTCATCTTCTCCCTCCTCCTGTTGACAGAGAGGCTGAAGTTGCTTGGACACAAGACCTACCCTCATCACTGGGAAGTAAAAAAAAGTCTACCCTGTCCTGCATGCGCATACACAGAACACACACAATAGCACACCTCTCTATTTAGATGTAAAGAGCCACAGAGGTGTCTGTGTATGTGGGAGGGGGGGTCTTACTCCCCTGTAAGGGTGCCTCTGGTTGCCATCCAAAGTCTACTTGGGAATAAGTTCCCTCAGAACTCAATGGATTGTTGTTGTTGCTGTGTGTCTTCAAGTCATTTTTGACTTACGGTGACCCTATTGCTGGTTTACTTGGAAAGATTTGTTTACAGGGGTGGGGTTGCCATTGCTTTCCTCAGAGCCTGAGAGGGTGTGACTTGCCGAAGGTCATCCAGTGGGCTTCCATGGCTGAGTGGGAATTTGGACCCTGATCTGATCTCCCAGAGTCGAACACTCTAGCCACTATATCATGCTGGCTCTCCATGGGTCTTTATTTTGGAGAAAATTTACCATGGGATGGGGGCTGGACTTGGTTTGCATTGGTGGCTATTTAACCTTTCCTTTCACAGGTTCTGCAGGCAGAAAACGCCAGGGCGGGTTTTGCACCTTTCCCCTTATTCTTACCTGTATCTATGCCTTACCTTTAAAAAAAAAAATCTCCCACCCATATCCTGTTCCATTATATTCCATTCCCCCACCTCCGTCTTCTTTCCCATGGAAAGACTTCAGAAGATGCAAAGATTCATCACTCCAGATGTGAGAATATCCATGAGGGAAGGGGTGGGAAATCTGATGGGAGGAAAGGAAGTAGAGAGAGTGGCCCAATGAGTGCAGGATTATGATGGGAAGAACCAGCAGGTGTTGCTGCTGTGTTTCCTCACAACATGCACCAGGACCAGAAAATGTGGTTTGGGGAATAATGGTAGGCAAGACTTTGCTAATGAGGCCCGAATCTCACCAGTATGGGAGCAGGCACAAAAGGAGGAAGGATACATGGGATGGCAAAACACCCCTCCCCTCAAAGAAGCAACTGCAGTTGCAACAAATTTAAATTCTCCCTTTTATAGAGCAAAGGAAAAGGTGCAACCACGGGACTGGTTACTGATGACTTCAGATGTTTGTGTGCATCATGTGAACAGAGAGTTTAAATGTGGGGACACCAGTATACCATTGGGCATACTTATCATAACTTTCACTCCAGTGTATAACCACTCTGTTCAGTTCATTGTACTTTGCTATTTCACTAACCATTTAGACTGAGCCACATCCATTCTGATTGGATCTTTTGGCCCTGTGACTCAATTCCATTTACATTTGTGGTCTGGATCATGCAACATACTCATCTCTTACAGAGCTGCCCTGGCCTCGTGGTTGTCCCTCCTGCTTCTTTCTGATACTGATTCCTATCAGATGAGGAAAACATTTCATGCGTGGGATGGAGCGGACTTTGGCCCACAAGGCACTCATGTCACACTAAATGTACTCATCTTTAAATCACCACAGGATTGCTGATAGAAAAGCCATAATAAACTTTGAACAAATATGTAATCAAACTGTGCCCAGTATCTTTTAAATATTCTGAATATAAAATGCTTACCTAATTTGCTTGTAGTGTCACAAAGAGAAATTCAGTGAAGTCCCATGAGAATGAGTTTTATTGATGCAGTAGGATACTCTCTGGAATTTAAAAGGAGCAAGTACTTTGTGGTGATTGTTAGTCTGTCCAAGATATTTTTTATGGAAATTACTGTTCTGTAATACCAAAACTCAAAGGAAATTTTATAAATTCCTGTTCACTTATATGTAATGCACATATTCCCACATTGTTTGTTACTGGAAGAACCAAGCAGCAGAGGGCGCAAAAGTAATAGTGTCCAGTTAGCGATGTGCTCGTTTTGCTTGGCTGGCAAATCTACTGCCTGCAGAAAGATAAATCCCTACAATTCGATATACGGTACGCTTACCTGGGAGTTAGTGCCATTAAACTCAGTTGGACATAAACCACAAAGGCTTTGTGGGCCATTTTAAAGACAAATCTATTGAAATACTAGGGCTGAAACCTGCAGTTGAAACAGCATTTAATTTAAGGATAATTGTTGCATTGTATGAGTTGACTGGTGTAATGTAGAACAGTGTGGAGAATTTCTATTTAATTTCCTTTTTTAATTGGGGCACCCTGCTACTTCCTGCCTCTGAACACCAAAGTAGCATTTCTTTAATAATAATTTTTGAAAGGATTTGGTGCTTTAATACATGCATTTGCTAATAACATGCAATTAGCCTCTCAGAGGACTCTGTATGGAGCTCCATACTTGGGAAATTCATTGCTTGAATTGTAAGGTTTTTCAGTTCTGTACATACATCATGAGATATTAGAAATTTGAAAAGCTAACTGCTCCTCCGCCATCCCTGGAACAGCACAGAACAGCAGCCAACACTGCAGTGCTGCATAGAATACCTGCAACCTCCTGCCCTGTTAATGGGAAGTTGTATAAAAATTTAGACCTTTACTGAGCAGTAAAGCTCACCTTTACATTTCTGAGCCTTCCAAGTGCCATAACTTCCAGTTATGTTTACTTACTTTGTATAGAATCTTCTTCCTTACTGCATGGCCATTTGCTGTTGTGTATGTGTCAAGGCTGAAGTCCTGTTAAGCTGGCCTGCTTTAAGTCTCATAGACCTCACTGATATTTAAGCAACTTACTGTGTGCACTGTTGGCCCTTTAATCAGCAGAGGACCTGAGGAGTTACAACCCTGCTTTCCCCTTGGGTTGGGTGATGGGGAAAGAGACTGCCTTTAAACTGCACTGCCATCTCAAAGAGCTACAAAAGGAATCTTGTGAAGTCGAAGGCTTTCACGGCCAGCATCCATAGATTTTCCTTTGGTTCTTTTTTCAGGCTGTGAGGCTATGTTCTGGAATAGTTTGTTTCTGATGTTTCACCTGCATCTGTGGCTGGCATCCACAGAGAATGGAAGGGTAGGTGTGTGTGTGGAGTTTATATGCTGTGAACCCCTGTTGGGGAGGATATGTAAATTTGTGTAATTGATTGGTTAGTTTCTGGGTATAGAAATGCAAGGCTCGTTAGTGTCTCTTTGGCTAATGGTAGGTTGATGGGCCATTATCTGCTGGGAATCCCCCTGTCCCTGGGTGGAATTCTTTTCTAAGTGTTGAGTTTTGAGTCTATTGTACAGTCGTCCCTTCACATTCATGAAGGTTATGGACAGAAGACCCCCACAAATGTGAAAAAACCACAAATAATAATAGTCCTCCCCCCCACCCACCTGCAACAACCCACCCCGTCGCCACTTGCTCAAACCCCCCGTCCTTTCCAAAGTGGCGACAGGGAATTCAGAAGCCCCCATCACCACTCGCTCCCACCCACCCCGCCCTTTCCACAGTGGCAACGGGGGACTCAGAAGCCCCCATCGCCACTCACTCCCCTCGCTGCCTTGGGAAGGGACAGGGAGGGAGGGAGGCTTTCTACCCCCCCTTCCCAAGACAGCGACGGGCTTCATGAGAAACCCTTCACTGCCTTGGGAAGGGACAGAGTGGAGAGGGGGGCAGGCGGCTTTACGCGAATAATTGAAACCGCGAATATGAAAATCACGAATGTGGAGGGACAACTGTATTTCAAAACTGGGAGCCAGGTTTTGTTTACTTTTAAGGTTTCTTCTTTCCTGTTGAAGTTGTCCAGGTGTTTGTGGATTTCAATAGCTTCTCTGTGCATTCTGACATGATAGTTGTTGGCCTAGTCTAGAATGTCTGTGTTTTCAAATAGCATTTTGTGTCCAGGTTGGTTTATAACATGTTCTGCTACTGCTGATTTTTCTGGCTGGCCCAGTCTGCAGTGTCTCTCATGTTCCTTTATTTGTGTTTGCACACTGTGTTTTGTGGTCCCTATGTAAAACTTGTCCACAGCTGCATGGTATGTGGTAAACTCCTGCAACTGTGAGAGGGTCTCTCCCGTCCTTCACTGAGCGCAGCATTTCTTGGATTTTTCTGGTTGGTCTATCTATAGATTGTTTGGAGGTTGTGTTTCCTCATCAGTTTCCCTATTCTGTCTGTGACTCCTTTGATGTATGGTAAAAATACCTTCCCTTTGGGTGGCTGTTTTTCTTCTTCATTCCTGTGGTTTTTTTCTGTGTCTGGCTGCTCTTGTGATGTCTGATCTGGAGTAACCATTAGCCTGTAGGTCCCAGTTTAGGTGCCTCAGTTCGTTCTCCAAGTAGTAGGGTTTGCAGATCCTTTTTGCACGGTCTACCAATGTTTTTATTGGGCTTCTTTTTTGTCCTGGGTGATTATTGGAGTTCTTGTGTATGTACCTGTCCATGTGTGTGTGGGTTTTCTGTATACCTTGTGGCCTAACCGTTGGTTTGGTTTGCAGATGATTAGGACATCCAAGAATGGCAGTGTTCCTTCCTTTTCTTTTTCCATCATGAATTGAATATTTGGGTGGATGTTGTCCAGGTGGTTCAGGAATGAGACCAAATCTTCTTCTCCGTGGTTCCAAATGGTGAAAGTGTCATCCACATATCGGAACCATGTTGTGGGCTTTTTTGGTGCTGTTTCCAGGGCTTGCTTTTCAAAATGTTCCATGTAAAAGTTTGCTATCACTGGGCTCAGGGGGCTGCCCATGGCCACCCCATCTATCTGTTCATAGAATTTGTTATCCCACTGGAAGTAGCTTGTGGTGAGGTGATGTTTGATCAAGGCTGTGATGCCCTCAGGAAATGTTTGTTGGATAAGTGCCATGGTGTCCATTATGGGGACTTTGGTGAACAAGGAGACAACATTGAAGCTGATCAGTCTGTTTCCAGGTTTCAGTTTGATGTTGTTGATTTTTTCTATGAAGTGAGCTAAGTCTTTGATGTAGTGAGGGGTTTGTCCTATGTGGGTTTGTAACTGTGTGGCCAGAAACTTGGCCAAGTCATACGTGGGGGATCCAATGGCACTCACTATGGGTCGGAGTGGAATGGAATCCTTGTGGATCTTGGGAAGTCCATACAGTCTTGGTAGGAGAGCCTCTAATCTGCATAGATTCTGGTGTATGATTGACTGAATTGATGAGTTCTTAATCAAGGCATTTGTTTTTCTGGTGATTTTGTTGGTCGGGTCTTGCTTGAGTTTTTTGTATGTTGCAGGGTCCAAGAGTTCCCTTATTTTTACTCTCCAACAGGGGTTCACAGCATATAAACTCCACACACACACCTACCTAACCATTCTCTGAGGATGCCAGCCACAGCTGCAGGTGAAACGTCAGAAAGAAACAATTCCAGAACACAGCCTCACAGCCCGAAAAAAACCAAAGGAAAATCTATGGATGCTGGCCATGAAAGCCTTCGACTTCACACTGAACATCTCTACAGGGAGGAACTGTTCCAAGACATCCGGAGACTGGAGAAACTCCAGACCAAGAGAGCACACCTACTCTGTTCATTAACTTTCTTGTTACGATGTAGAGACACAGAAACCATACCACACTTTCTCACAGCAAAGAGGACATTAAAATCCCCACAGACCAACCAGATTTACAACAGAATGGGAAAAGCACTGTTACAAGAGAGAATACACACCACCCACAAAGACCTGGCCAACACAGACAAGGAGCTATTATTACTCCACCTCAGCATCAGTCAAAAAACGAACACCCAAGACTGGGACAAAATTGGCAACCTCACCTACAGAAAAATGGGAAAAGATATGGTGATTCACACTGAAAGGCAAAAGCAAAAATTGGGCAAATGCCACAAACACCAAAAGAAACCCCAGCTGGACACAGCATGGACTATTATCAACCTAACAGAATGGCAGGTGTCAAAAGAAGAAACATCCATCCTGTCCAAAGGAGGCAATTTTAGCAGCACCAGAATCCGAGTAGAAGACTCGGGGGTTGTCTAAATGGTGAAAATAACCCTCATGGAATTTCCTGGGAATGCGACCTGTCTAAATGGGATCCTGAATCAACCCACTGTATTCAGAAGGAGGCGGGCCAAAATGGCAAAAACACTCAGGAAAAGCCTTTGCAGCTTTTCCTGTACTTTTAAAAAAACAGCAAGGGGGTGCGCATTCCTGCTCATTGGGACAAGTGATTTGATATGAATCGCTTTCCCATAGGAGAGAAAGTGCAAAGTTGATTGGCTGGGCAAGCACGGGGGTGGGGCTTGCTAACAGGGCAAGCACCTGCTGACGCCGTGTTAGAGAGCAATTGCTAAGGCAACAAAATGGGGTGGGATTTTTTTTTTTTTTTTTGCTTTCCTGTTAAAGCAAAAAATCGCTCTAGCTCCTTAATTGCTCTAGCTCCTTAAAATTGCTCCTTAATTAGACATTTTTTTAAAAAAAAAATTGGTGTTGGCAGATTGAGGTAAGTACAAATGTGAGCAAATCACTCATGGTCATCATCTCGCATGAGAAGCTTATGAGGGCTTATGGAGGCAAAAACACCATTAAGACAAGTAGCTGCTTCCGCAAAATGCCATTACTGCGAGGCACTCCATTTTTATTTTGCCTTGCATAGATGAGCCCACAGTTAGGTCTGGAAATAATTGGATGCTGACACAATTTTCATAATTTTGGCTCTGTACATCACCACAATGGGTTTGAAATGAAAGAACTGAGACATAATTGAAGTTCAGACTTTCAGCTTTAATTCAAGGGGATGAACAAAAACATTGTATGAAATGTTTAGGAACTGCAACCATTTTCATACACAGTCCCCTTATTTCAGGGGCAAATGTAATTGGACAAATTAACACAATCATAAATAAAATGTTAATTGTTAATAATTTGTCAAGAATCCTTTGCAGGCAATAGCTGTTTGAAGTCTGGAATGCATGGGCATCACCAAATGCTGGGTTTCCTCCTTTTTGATGCTTTGCCAGGCCTTTACTGCAGCTGTCTTCAGTTGTTGTTTGTTCGCGGGTCTTTCTGCCTTATGTTTTGTCTTCAGGAAGTGAAATGCATAATCAGTTGGGTTGAGATCAGGTGACTAACTCGGCCATTGCAGAATATACCTTTCTTTGCCTTCAAAAACTCCTGGGTTGCTTTCACAGTATGTTTTGGGTCATTGTCCATCTGTAAAGTGAAGTGCTCTCCAATCAACTTCACTGAATTTGGCTGAATCTGAGCAGACAATTTATCCCTACGCACTTCTGAATTCATCCAGTTGCTTCTGTCATCTGTCACATCATCAATAACCACTAGTGACCCAGTGCCGTTGGAAGCCATGCATGCCCAATTGCCCATGACATCACACTGCCTCCACCATGTTTTACAGATGATGTTGTTACCCACATTGCTTGTGGAATTCCCATGCAAATATTGCGTTTCTAATATGTTGGGGAAATTAGCAGCACCTCAACTTAGCAATGGAAGAGGGGGCAACAGAGAGGGATCTTTATGCCTGTTTTTACCCCTACTAACTCTGAACTGACATACACACAAACGCAAGATGAAAAGTTAACAATGATATTTATTAAAGGCTTAAAAATAATAACACCAATCACGCACACATTCATACAATAAAGCATTCACACAAGACCACTAGGAAATGGAGGAAGAGAGGTTTACAGAGGGATAGAGAGTTTCTCAGGAGTTACATGACACCTGTCCTGTAGTCCAAAAACCATAGAGCAGACTGACAGTGTGGATGGATGAAGCAGGTATGGCTAACACAGAGAGACATAGTGTCTTCAGGAAGAGACTCTGTGCGCCCTGGCTACACAGAGGGACATAGTATCCTCAGGAAATTAATCTATGCATAATGAGGCAGGGTTTGGGTACAGTAATTATACCCAAAAATGTGCCCTCAGTTGATGGGATTTCATGTGTTGAAAATGTGTACAGTATTTCTGGATGTAGCTGTAAGTGTCGCTGAACAAGCTATCTATGAAAGGCAGAGAAAGGGATAAGGCCATGAAGGACATAACCAGGTAGCCTTAAGTAGAGGTTACTTACAAATTTTCTTATCTTTGAAGAGAGTGTTTCAGCACATCTGGACACTTCATGTCAACTGTTGCAAGATTTTCAAATTTGGGGACTTTTTTGGGGCAAGAATTCAGTTGTACAAAAATCTTCAACATCCCCCCCCCCGAAACAGTATTTTCTATGCAAAGTACACTGTTTTCAGTAACCCCCTACTTCCCTTTTTTTGGAAAGAACCCTTGCAATGTGAAAAATCTTCCAAAAAGATGTGAAAAAAGCTTTTTCAATCTTGCCCTGTGGGAGAAAAACTTGAAATTATTCTTCATTGTGAGCATAAGACAAATGAAGATTTATGTCTCTTTCCCAAGATCTGTACATACAACTTCCTCAAATTGCCCTCTATTTATCCGTCTCCAGCCTATTCCTGACAAAGAGGGAAAAGTCAGGAGTGTTAAACTCTACTGTGAACTTGTGTCCTGTGGCCTGTTCTTCCCTTTGGCCTCCCTTTTGTAACAGGCAAACAGAAAAGTATAAAGTGTCCTTCCAGACTGTCTATTTCCTTGTTAGCCCTGTGTTCCAATTAGGGAAGTAAATCCTTCGGTATTTTGTCTTTCACATGAGAACAAATAGTTCTGGTAGTCTGCTCCCTGATATGTGTGTGTGTGGGGGGGGGATGAACATTCCTCTGCAGTCTCCTACCCATATTTGAAGGTCCTGGAATGTTGCAGAGGAATTATTCTGTGGGAAGAAATGTGAGTTTTTGTGCAACTACCCTCTCCATTTTCTGCAGAGAAAATTGTTTTCTTGTGCAGGCAAGAGTTTTCTGTGGGGGGAAAAACATAGCTGGCACCCTATTCAGTATTTATGATGTCACTCATAAGCCATATTTATGACATCAGAAATACAGTCAGGCCCCTGTATCCACAGGGGTTTGGTTCCCAGACTTATTGTGGGTACCAGAAGCGGTAGATAACAGCGAACCCTATTAAAATAAAGAACTTTCAGTAAAAACATACCATAGACTTGCATTGGAGAACCTAGAAGATGCGTAGAGAGGATGCTTCTCTAGGTATTTTGCAGCAATGATTCCATGGTATGTGTCCCCTATTTTGTGTCCTACGGATAACTGAAACCATGGATATTGGTCCCATAGATACGGGGGTTCCGACTGTATTGCAATTCGCATTTACAGACATGGTACCATTGCAAAAATGGTAAATGCCCCTAAAACCCACCTTAGAAGCCAGGCAACCACAACAACCAAAAGGAGTTCTGAGGTACTGTAGAGTAGGATGTTGAACAGTAAACACATGCACCCCTTTCTACCAACAAATCATGGTGCCCAGAGCAGCAGCAGGGACCCATGTGGGAGGAAGCTCTACACATCATGCTCTCCAATGCCTCAGAACTCCTTTGGTTGGTGTGGCTGCCTGGCTGTGTGTGTGTATACCTTCAAGTCGCCGGTCGACTTATGGCAACCCCATGAATTTTTCATAGGGTTTTCTTAGGCAAAAAATACTCTGAGATGGTTTGCAAATTCCTTTCTCTGAAATATCGCCTACAGCACTTGGTATTCCTTGGTGCTCCCCCATCCAAGTACTAAACAGGGCTGACCCTGCTTAGCTTCCAAGATCAGATAGGGTCTTCTACCTTTAAGGTATTTAGGCCCTCTAAGATAGGTTGAAGGGGGACAAACTGGGAGATGTAGCTATATCTGACGATGTAGGATCTTAGCCAACAAGCTTTTTTCCACAGAATAATTCATCCACAACACTTCAGGATGTTGAATACTAGGAGAACATTATGCAAACATCTTGCTAGTCTATTGTTCTTCCTGAGGCGGTTTTTCAACTGTTGGGAAACCTGTTTTTTTGAATTGAGAATGAATAGTTACAAATATTCTTTCCATCCCTTGTCTGAAGGAACTCCAGTCTCTACTGTACATTTTCAAAGTGCTTATGTATATGTACATATTGAAATGGGGGACCTGCTGTTTTAGGACTTTATCCGATATGGAGAAATATGGCAAAAAAATCACATCCCAAAATGCATCAGAAGAACGCGATGATTAGAAAGAACGACATTATCAGACGCCTGTGTCCTCAGCCATTCCTGGGGCATAACACTGGCACAGATAAGACTTCACTTTTTTATTGATGGAGGCTAAGCCATCAATAAAAAGGGATGCTTTAGTCACACCCGCTCTATGTCCCCATAACACTGAAGGACGTCATTGATAATGTCGCCTGTTTCTGTTATCATGACGTGGGTTTTGCCACTTCTGATAATCTCCTTAGATTCTAGGGGCAGTTACAGGAGTACGAGGATGAGAGAAAGCCTTCCCTCTCATGATAAGGGCTATAGACTCTGCAGAGATCATTTGTATATGTTTGTGCTAATGACAAGCAAAAGAGAGAGAGAGAAAGAGGTCCTGAGGGAGAGGTCCTCACCCTCTTCCTGTTCGACAACCCAGTGAACTTTTTTATTGAAACAAAAGCACACCACATGATATACTGGCAGCATGATCAGGCGATAGGAAGGGCAGGCCCAAAAGGCATCATTTGCTGTAGGCTGAATCCAAACCGGAAATGCCACAAAAGTCCAAAAATAGCCCATAGTGTCTGCCTCATCAACATGACTGAAGCAGTAAGACAGCAAAGGCATACATAAGAAGAAGCTTGTTTATCTGGTCAGGATCAGAAGGGAGGGCAAATGGCCAAGAGAGGGAGCAGTGGCAGGAAAGAACTCTGCTCCATAGTCCAATCCTCTGTGCCTAACAATAGCCAGTCAGAGATGCCTCTAAGAGAGGAGAGGGTGTCAGCTCCCCTCCCCTATTTTTGGTGGCTTTTTTTTTTTTTGGTCTGCACTACAGTTGATTTTTTAGAGCTCTGTCATTGTCTGATCTGGAGGAAAGCTGCAAACTTTATCCCAGCACTTTGCACATGGTGTCCATTCAGCACCTGTGTAAAGCACTGGGAGGTATGTAAAACAAAGCAAATGTATTTGTTTAACCAAAGCCATTGCAAAAAATATTCAGATAACAAAATAATCAGATACATTACAAATACATTCGATTGCATTACAAAGTAAAAATTATCCAAAAGCATTATTCTTATAAACTCAATTCAGTCACAGCTTAAAACCTGATCGTCATCATTGCAAAACTTTCTCCTTAAAACAATGTTTTAAAAGCAAAACAAGCAATCTTTTTGGAAATGTATGGTACAGTACATCCTATGGTACAGTCTCCTCCAGTAAAAAAAATGATCATGTATGAATCAGCCCTGTTAGATATAAGATCTAGCTCTTTAAACAAGGCAATGCCTACATCTTTGTAGATTGGGCAGACAAGGAGGTAGTGAGTTAAATTTTCAACTGTATTAGATCCACATGGGGATCCATTGATATCATTCATGGACCACTGCTGAGTTCATTGATTGGCATTGAAGAGCTGTGAAGGCATATCTCCACTTAAAATTAATTATACTATTTAAGTATTGTGGGTAAGGTATATGAATGGGTAATTTGGCATACCAGGGGGCACATTTTGACAAGCAGGCAGAAACACAGTCAGCTTGGAGGTCACATTTTAAAATATAGGACTTCAGAAAATGTGCTGCTCTCTCAAGAGTTAGAACACATAAAGAATCCAGTGAGAGCCTGCAGATATCAATAAGTTGCAGGATTTCCTGGTTCCAATATAAATTTGTCTTATTATTATAATCTGACATTTCTTTAAAAGCAGCCAATACTAAAAGGAAGGTATGTAGATATTTAGCCAAGCATATTTTGTAAAAAATAAAATAAAATAAAAATAGATGGTCAGAACAATTTGGAAATAAGTCAAGGCAATGTTGTTCCTTCCTATCAAACCCTGGCCAACACACCCAAACTGAATCATCTATAGAGATTTCTCATATGATTTTTACTGGGATGC
Source organism: Gambelia wislizenii (assembly GCA_030847615.1). Classification (NCBI taxonomy): domain Eukaryota; kingdom Metazoa; phylum Chordata; class Lepidosauria; order Squamata; family Crotaphytidae; genus Gambelia; species Gambelia wislizenii. Next base: position 348,164,478 of record JAUMIR010000001.1, read on the forward strand.
TATTATTTCAATGAGAAAAAAATCAGGCAGTTGTTAGTCATTTGTTTCAAGGAATATAGGCTAGGACTTAATGTAATGTTAATGTGCAATACTAAGCACTGTAGGGTGAGAGGGTGAAACTGGGGGCTTGTCTATACGAGGCAATAAAATGTGGATTGATGTGCAGTAACGCCAATTCGCAGCAGCTCTTAGGCTGTTTAGTCACTTCAGCACATGATTGCTACAGTGAAAATGCAACATGGTGGTTCCAGGCGCTGCCTTTCTGGCAAGTTCCACCCCGCGCATGTCCGACCAATCAGCTGTCCACTCTGAGAATGCGCAGTGATGCAAATCGGTTGTCCTAATGAGCGATAGTGTGCATTCCCACACATTATTTTTTAAACTACAGGAAAAGCTGTGAAGGCTTTTCCCACAGAGTATTTGGAGTTTTTCACCCCCTCCTTCTGAATACAGCAGATTGATGCAGGATCCCATTTAGACAAAGTGTACTCACCTCAAATTTTATGAGGCATATTTTCGCCATATAGACAAACCCTGGAACTTTCTTGAAGTCCTCTCTAGGGAGCTTATCAGACGGGCTAAATATGGCATGACAACAATGCCAGGAGATCACAAAAGGGCTTGGATTTCAGACAACGACGTCCCCAAGTCTGTCTGGAAAGCAACAAGTCACCAGCAAAGTATAAACAGCACCAGTCTGGGAAGGGAACCAACTGTTAATTAGCTCACAGGAATGCAAACACAGTCAAAGATTTAGTCCAGTAACACAGTCCAAAAGGTCAGAGCCTTACAGCAATTAGTCAGCATGGGTCCAAAACAGTCCATGGGCTGACAGGAGCAGGCAGCAGAGTAGTCAGGGACAGTCCAAGGTCTAAGCACAAGTCAAGGTAACAGAAGTCAAGATAACTGGAATCCCAGCACCAAAGTCAGCAGGAAGCTTTCACCAGGAAGATCAGTTGACAAAGCCTCCATCGCCTCTCCCAGCATATATAAAGCAATTAAGGCTTTGTCAGGTATTTCTTAATGAACAGGTTTTTCTCATAAAGTCTCAGAGAATTCCTTTGAGCTTCCTTTTGAGCTCGCTGCTGGGTATACGATGGTGGAGGTAAGTCCCTCTCTTCTTCTTCGTCCTTATCTGAATGGGCAGGACTCTCTGCTAGGACTGATGCCAACCCACTTGGACTAGGCTTTTCCCTGTTTGAGCCTCTAGATTGGCAGGGTTCTCTGCTGGCACAGGTGTAGATAAACCTGTGCCAGGGTCCCTAGGGCCATTCACTGCCATGTCCTCCTCCTCCTATGACTCTATAGCCTCATCAAGCTCACAGGGCATGACAGAGTCTTCATGCTCTCGTGCTGTTTCCATTCTGCCATCACTTCTTTGTATTGACAGGCTAAGCCATCAATAGATTGCTCATTCCGTTTCTGTCATGGAATGACAGGCGAGTGAAAAAGTGCCCCCTTATGCTGACGTGATGCCAACGTCAGTGGGAGGTCCGTGCAAAACACTTCCAGGTGTAATCGGGAGATCGAGGTAAGCAACACACTTTTTTGTACCCTCCCCAGGTTACTTGGTTTTTAAAGTGTGTTTTTGTGCTTACTTTAACTTTTTGACATGTATTTGGGGTTTTATTTTTTAATTTCCTGTGTGCTTGTCCTCTTGCGAGAACAGCCTAGGATTTCGAGTGAATGCAGCTCCGTGAGAGCAGCATTCACTCCTGGGCTGCTGGGTGGAGGGGAGGATGTGTGAACAAGGTAAGTGTGTAACTTTTTGTTAGTGTGCCGGGATGGGGTTGGGAGAGGAGATAGCAAGACGGGGATGCTATTTTTGTCCCATCTGAAAATCTCCTAGGCCACCTCTTTTCCTCTTGTTCATATTCTAACCAGCTGCTTCTTCAGCATCATTTTTAAAGCCATTTCCTCCCTAATTTGGCTCTGAGGCAGATAGGAAAAATGCCCCCAGTGTGATGGTATTGTGACATAACAAAATTATAATGTGGCTCATCACATTTGGCTAGGGGACAGAAAATTACTAGGGCAATGTTTCCTGAGTGCAATCTGAATGGACAATAATTTGTTCTAAATGATTCATTATTGTTAATCTGATCCTGTTGATGTCACAAAGCTAGTTTAGAGTGAGGATTATTCTCTCTCTGAATAAGCAAACTCTTCCATACCTGTTCAAACCCCTCTTACAAAGGGAGGGGGCATTTCCCCCAACTTTTGGGGAAAAAACCAAACCACAGGTCTTCCCTCAGGTTGCAAAACATTCTTCCCTTCATTTTAAATCACCCCTAATATATGTGCCTTTTTTTCTAGGTGAGTATGTTGTTTTCCCTCAGCATTTACTATATTTTAAGGCTATACAAATGCTAGCACATCATTTGTTACCACACGGAAGTGTTTTTCGGCAGCAACCACAGACCAAGATCCAACAGAAACACTCGTATAGTGTAAAGTACAACTGGTGTTACTACATTGGGTTCCATGGTCCCCAGCTGCACAATGCAGCTTGATGACACCAAGGTGCACCTCCACAATCATTTAGTGGCTGAAGGGACAGGAAAGTGCCCAGGTACTATTCAGCTGCATTGAGCAGCTGGGAAAAAAGAAGAACCATTGGTCTCTTGAACTTCCAGTATGCATTATGTTGTATCCATTATGCTGGAGGTCCAGAAGGGCGACAGCTGTCCCTTTTTCTAGTCTGCCCTGCTGTCTTGGTAGCTAATTGGTTATGGAACTGCACCCTGTCGCCATCTAGCTGCATTGTAATGGTGGAGGAAAGGCATTGCCTAAGGAGGCAGTAGATCCCTCCCTGTGTAACTTCTATCAAAGTATATATACCAGTGCAACTGAGGTACACATAAGCCTATGTGACCAACAGGATGCTAGCCACCAACAGGATGCTAGCCTGCTGTCTGAGCTGAGCCTCATATGCTGGCTGTGCAAGCACAAGCGATTTTTATTTTTTTTTTATTTATTATATTTTAATCATGTTTCACAACAATAAAATAACACAAATCCATGTACTTCCTTTACATTGTTGTCTGAATTTTGTGTTTTCTTCTATCATTGGCTTTCTATCACTGTTATAATTAACTGTGTTATACCATTAACTCCAGAACACAGGGTTTCCATTAATCCCTTCTACATTCTTCTCTATCACCTGTATTCTTTTGATTGAGAGATAAATTAAATTAACCAATAATCTCATATCCAATAACTACCCTTAATCTGTAAACCAAATTGTTCTTATCTTCTCTCCTTCGGCTGCCCAGAATTCAATTAGCTTACCCCATTCTTTTCTAAATTCAGCGTTGGTTTGGTATTTTAACCAATGCGTGAGCTGTTCCATTCTAGCTACCTCCGATAATTTCCTCATCCATTCCTCACTATTTGGGATTGTTTTTACTTTCCAATATCTGGCAAGCACAATGCGAGCTGTGGTGGTCATGCAAATCATCATGCTTTTTTGTTCCTTCGGGAAGTCTCTGTCAAACATATTAAGGAGATATAATTCTGGTCTTAATTCAAAATCCCTTTTAATTATTCTTCTTATCAAATTGTGAATGTTAATCCAAAATTTTTTCACCATTTTGCATGACCACCACATATGAAAGAAAGTACCTTTTGATTCTTCACACTTCCAACATTTGTCTGGTCTTGTCTTATACATTTTGGATAGCTTTGAGGGGGTAAGATACCAGCGGTATTGCATTTTATAGCAATTCTCCTTCAATTCATTGCTTGTTAATAATTTCATGCTTTTCTTCCATAGGATTTCCCAGTTCTCTATTGGAATATTGTCTCTAATGTCTCGTGACCAACTAATCATAAATTCTTTCACCGTTTCCGATTCTAAGTCTATTCTTAACAACAGTTTATACACTCTTGATATCTTAAATGCATTCTCATCCATGATTAATTCATCAAATTCTGTTTTGGACTCCTCTATTCCTATCAGCTTTTGGTCTATCATGTATCTCTCCCTGATTTGCCTGTACTGGAACCAATTGCAGCTTATCTGTTCCTGTTCCAATTCCTCTCTTGTTTTCAAACGGATATCTCCTTTCCGCACGCATAATAGATCCCTATAGGTTCGCCATATTCCCACATGTAGCATCTCCGTTCTTCTGAACGCTTCTTGAGGGGAGACCCATAGGGGTATCTTCATGTATATCTTCCTCTTCATTTTCTTCCACGCTATCAACAAAGATTTTCTGACAAAGTGGTTATTGAAATTCTTGTCTATAGCCTCTTTTTGATACCATAAGTAAGCATGCAACCCGTATCTTAAGTCGTTCCCTTCCAAAGTTAAGACCTTATCATCCTGTAATAGAAACCACTCTTTTAACCATATTAATGCACAGGATTGATGATATAACTTTAAATTCGGGAGATTTAATCCCCCTTTCATCTTTTCCTCTTGTAACAGTTTCCATCTTATTCTTGGTCTCCTATTGTTCCATATAAACTTAGATATATCTCTGTCCCATTCTTTGAACATCTTGTCATTATTTAATATTGGCAAATTTTGGAGGGTGTACAACAGTTTCGGGAGTATCACCATTTTAACAGCAGCCACTCTCCCCATTATAGTTAAATTCAACTGTTTCCAATTATCCAAATCCTTCCTAATGTCTTTCCATTTTAGCTTATAGTTGTTTTCGGCCAGGTCTATATTGTTTTTCGTTATTACTATGCCCAAGTACTTAATTTTCTTTTCTATTCGGAAGCCTGATATTTCTTTTAGTTTTTCTTCCTCTTTTTTCTCCATGTTTTTAGTCAGCATTACCGTCTTGTCCCTGTTAATTTTTATGCCTGAGATCTCCCCAAAGTCTTCTAATACCCTCTGTAATTTTTTTATAGATTGTAATGGGTTTTCTAATGTTATTGCCATGTCATCTGCAAAGACTGATATTTTAAAAGTATGCTTCTTTATTCTTACCCCCTGTATATCATCGTTTTGTCTTATTTCCCTGCATAGTAGTTCTAGAACTGTAATAAACAGTAATGGAGAAAGGGGGCATCCTTGACGAACTCCCTTCTCCATCCTTATTTTCTCAGTCCGTTGGCCATTTATTATAATTTGAGCAGTCTGGTTTTTGTATATCGCTTTAATTCCATTCAAGAAGTTTTGTCCTAAGCCTAACTCCTTCAATGTTTCTATTATACAGGCCCAGTTGACACTATCAAAAGCTTTCTGCGCGTCTAAGCATATTATTGAAAGTTTCTTTCCCGGCTGTTTTTCGAAATACTCTATCAGATTTATTATCTTTCTTATGTTGCTTCTCATATATCTCTTCGGTAAGAAGCTGGTTTGGTCTTGTCCTATCCATTCTTTTAATACTTTCTTCAAGCGTTCCGCCATGATTATAGTAAAGATTTTATAATCCGTGTTTAATAATGCAATTGGCCTGTAATTAGTTAATTCTTCTGGATTCTTGTTTTCTTTTAATATTAATGAGATATTTGCATTCTCCCAGGAGGTTGGCATTTCCCCTTCTCTAATTATTGTATTGAGTGTCTTAAGCAGAGGGATCTTCAACTCTTCTTCGAATAATTTGTAAAATAAGGCCGGAAATCCGTCGGGGCCCGGGGTTTTCCCATTTTTCAGTTTTTTCATTGCATATTCTACTTCTTCTATCGTTATTTGTTTATCTAATTCTTCTCTATCTGTATCGGTTATTTTCTGTAGTTTTTGTGATTTCAGATATTCTTTAATTTTGGCTTCCTTTTCTTTATTCATTTGGCATTCCTTAAAGAGATTTGTATAATATCTCTGAAAACAAGCTCTGATTTTATCAGAGTTTGTTATTGTATTTCCATTTTCCTTAATTCTCAGAATCTGTTTCTTCTCTTGTTCTTTTCTCAATCTATAAGCTAACCATTTCCCGATTTTATTTCCACCTTCATAGAATCTTTGCTTTACAAATCTCATCTTTTTTTCAATCTCTTCCATATATTCCATCCTTATTTGGTCTTGTATTATCTTCAATTCATTTATTATTACCTCATTTGATGGGTCTTTTTCAAGCTCTTTCTCTTTGTTTTGTAAAACCTCATGCAAAATTTGAGTTTTCTCTTTTTTCTTTTTATTACGTTCCCAATTTGCTTGCATAAGGATCCCTCTCAGGACTGCTTTACCTGCATCCCATACGTTTTGTATTGATGTCTCGCCTTCTCTATTTTCTTTGAAATAGTTCTTTAGTCCTTGTCTTACTTTTTCTTGTATCCTCTCATCCTGCAATAATGATTCATTAAGTCTCCAGTTATATCCTTTCTTAACATCTTTGAAAGACAATAATATTATATTGTGGTCTGATATAACCTTCGGCAGTATCTCCATCCCTTCCAAATTTGTTGTGATGTTTTTAGTGACAAGGAACATATCTATGCGAGAGAAGGTTTTATGGCAGTCTGAGTAATATGTATACTCTTTCTTCTCTCCATATAGGTGCCTCCAGACTTCAATAAGTGATAAATTTTCCATCATTTTTCCAAATGATTTTGGCAATTTTCCATGCTTCACTTTCCTCTTTGGGTTTCCTGCTGATCTATCTTTGACCGGGTCCAAAACTCCGTTCCAATCTCCTAAGAGTATTAGACTCTCATGCTCTGCTTCCAAAAGTACTTTCATTAGATTTCTATAAAAACCATCTCTCTTTTCCGATGGTGCGTATATCCCTATGATTAACGTTTTCTTCCCCAACAAATTCGTTTCCACTCCTAAATATCTTCCATCAGGATCTTTTAATACCTCTTTCGCTGACCACTTTCTATTTATGTATATCACTATTCCTTTTTTCTTTTCTTGTCCAGAGTTTATAAATTCCTGTCCCAATTTCTTATTTCTTAGTAATCTCTGATCTTTGTCTTTTATATGGGTTTCTTGAATGCATATAACCTCCGCTTTCAGATTTTCCAATCTGTGAAATATTTGACTTCTTTTATGTGGGGAGTTCATCCCTTTGACATTCCAAGATATGATTTTCCCTTTCATTTTTACTGTTTGTTTATATACTATTATATTTATATATTGTTTTTAATTGATCACCTCTTTAGCTAGTGTCTGTTTCCTCTTCCTGGTTTTCTTCCTTTTCAGCCTCTTCCAATGATCCTTCCTCACTTTCTATATCTCCAACGTCTTCTCCTTCTTCGTTTTCCTCTAACTCCAGTTCTCCTTCTCCTTCACTATCATCCTTTCTTTCTAGCTCTCTTTCTTCACCTTCTTTACTCCCTCTCATTTTCTCAATCTCCTCTGTTTGCTTTCTCCTCATCTCCTCCAGGCCTTCTTTTGGGGGATTTGCTTCTTCATTATTATTTGTTGTCCTTTGTTCTCTGTCTCCAAAATCTTTCTTGAATTTTACCATGAAATCTTTTGCTTTTTTTACCGTGTTTAGTCTATATTTTTTCTGATTGTACGTAACTGTTATGCCTTCTACTTTTTCCCATCTATATTGAATGTCTTTCCTCCGTAGTTTAGAAATAATAAATTGATACTCCTTCCTTTTCTTTAATATTTGCGGAGGAATATCTTTATATATCTCGATTTCACAATCTTCTATCATTAACTTGGATCCAAAATTTTCTTGTAAAATTTGGTCTTTAATCTTCCCCCTAGTGAAATATATAACAATATCTCGGGGGAGCATCCTTTGTTTAGCAATCTTCGAGCTAATCCTGAAAATTCTGTCAACCTCAAATTCCATCCTTTCATAGGGAAGTTTAATGTAGTCAGCTAAGCTTGGCAAGATCCTTTCATATAGGTTTTCATTTTCCATCTCTATCAACCCTCTTAATTTCAAACAATTCTCTCTTAGTTTCAATTGTACTTCTAGGTTTCTTTCTCGATTCTGTGTCTGCTCTAGAATTATTTCTTCCGTTGTTTTCTCCAATTTCTTTGACTTTTTCTGAAGCTCCTCTACTTCTCCAATTAAGTTCTCTACGTCAGTCGCTATCTTATCCAGTTTCTTTCCAAATTCATCTAATTCCTTCTTCACATCTTTCCTCATCTCTTTCATTTCTGATATCATTTCTTGCCTAAGTTTTTTAAATTCCTGTATTAACGTTTGCTGGATCTCAGGCGTTTCTATTGAATGACGTCTTGTCGTTAAGGTCTGGATTTGTGGTTGTGTATTTTTTTTAACCGGCATGGCGTCTTCCGAAGTAGGCAAAAGTACTTATATCTATTTGGAGATGCTTAAAAAAAAATAGTTTGTCTATTTATATATTCTGTAGGTTCTCCTTTATAACCAAATTTCTGTATTACAATTTATATACTACACAAATATATAATTTATATCTTCCTGTGTTGCATATCAAGTTATTTGCGTATTACAAGAGATTTATCTATCGCAAATATATGCATACGCTACTTATAGGTTACACCAATTATATAATATATACAATGCAGCATACAATATCTCCAGAATATTATATAAACTGAATTGCTTATACTTAATATATTTAATATTCTCAATATTCCCTCCACCAATTTCAGAACCGTTTTTTATGATAACCAGGTTTTACCCACCAAACTCATTAATTATTAGTTACTTTCTATACAGTCCTCAATTTATAGCTTTAGTCATAGTGGGGTTTCAGAGATCAGGGGTCAGGGAGGGAGCAGTTTGGTTTTCCACACACACTTCTTTTCTAGATATCTTTTACGCCCTCTCCTTGCTCTTCCCCTCTTGTATTTGATTTCCAATGTTAATCAATTTCAAGTTTCTACTCTATCTCTAAATCTTTAAGAGTCCGTTTCTCTCTATTTTCCCAATATGATTTCCGGTAATATGTTAGAACTTTCCAGTTCTTTCTCCTCCTCTTATTACCAATCAGTCCATAGGAGGGTTTATCTCAGTCACTTCAAGTAGGTCATACAGTCATACAGTCCCAATTTGTGATAATAGTTATTTCTCTCACGCTTCTCTCTCCAATCAAAAAAAACAATCAAAAAGGAAAACTAAACTTCATCACTTACGCCTTACAGGCTTCGTCGCTTACACCTTCTCCAAACTTTCCTTATGCCTCTCTCTTTAGCGTCCTTTCCTTCTTTCCAATTTCCACCCAATCTCTTTTAGCCCTTTCCTCCTCTTATCATCAATATCCTATTTCTTTTATACTCCGGGGCTTACTCTCCAAGCAAGGGGCCCCCAATTGTCTCTTTCTTCTTTATTGTATTATTTTCTTTCGTTCCTCACGTCCCTCGCGTTCCTCAAGACCCTTCCACACTGCTCCGACCTTCTCTCCTCTACTCCTCTACTCCGGTCCAAACCGCTCCGCTCCGTATCTTTACCCTTTCTCAATCCGCTCTCAGCTTTCTCAGTTCTCAGTTCTCTAGAATCTCGGGGTCTTCCTTTCCTTTCCTTCTTTCTCCCTCCTCGTAAATCCACTTCTTCCCGAGCCGCTTTCCTCTCACTCAGTCTTTCTCACTCATACAGTCTTTCTCACTCATGCAGTCGCTCCGTCTTCCCTTCTACTCCGTCTCCGTCTCCGTCTCCGTCGCTGTTGTTCTCTGGGTAGCCCTCCGCCTCGCCCCTCCCTTCTTCTCCTCGCCTCCTCCTCCTTCTTCTCCTCGCCTATTACTCTCTACCACTCTTCTTCTGCCACATGTAAGTGTAACTCCACCATGAAAGAGTTTCCGAATTCAGACTCCCAACGTTTCATTTTTACTTCAGCTGTAGGTTCGGTTTTTCTTCGCTTTTTTAAAAAGTCGGTGCGGCTGCTATGTCCCCTTAAAGGGGGTACTAGGCAGAAGCGTTGCCGGCTCTGATGCTCCGTCAGCCTCCTGTGCTCTGCCCTTCACCTTAAGCAAAGGAACAGGACACTGGTCGCTGGAATGAGCCTTGACGAGCCCACTCTGCTCCCCCTTTCACCAGGGAGAAGCTCTCCTGACACCTATGATAATATTATCAGGACTTCTTCTGTCTAGCGAACGCCGAAGCTGCTCCCGCTGAGCTGTCTGCGTCCGTTCGCAGCCGCGTTGCCGACCGGAAGCCGCACAAGCGATTTTTAATGAAGGCTTGTCCTTGATGCTTAGATAGATATAAAAATCAAACAAATCTAAAATTGATTTTTCATTTTGCTGGCTGTGGAATTCCCTTCTACAAGAGGTCCAGTTGGTCCCCTTGTTGTAAGCCTTTGGCTTATAACTTACGTGACAGAAGAATGTTCTGTGCTTTTAATGTGGCATCCAGTGCTTTTATATTTTTCGTATGTTTTTGAATTGTTTTAACTTTGTGCTTTTAGCGGAATTGTTTATTTAATTGCTTTTCAAAACTTGTGTGTAAGAAGAGTTTAGCTGAATGTTGTTTCAATTGGCTGTAAGCCACCTTGGATCCTGTATTGGGAGAAATGTGGGATATAAATTAAAATCTATCTATTTATTTATTTATTTGGCCTGAGCATGGCCCAAATCTCACAGAAGAACAGGTTTGTTCTTGACACTATCTTAGAGTTATTGCATTAAAATAAAAGTACATTCACCAGTATTCACTGTGAAGCAACCCTGATTGTAAGCCCTGGGTGGGGTAGGGGTACAACAGCAGGAGAAGCAGGTTCTGTGAGATTTCCACACCCATTTAGTTTTTGCCATCTTGGCAGCTGAGAAGGTGAGACTGGCAGTGTTTTTCCTCATAAACGCCTTTCTTGGCAACTGACATTGGAACGGTAAACTCTGATAATCTGGATATCACACATTCAGCAGGTCCTTGTTCTCTCCATTCTGACTACAGCTAGCATGGAAGATAGGTCTGCCATTGCACCAAAACCAGGAATGGACACAACAAGGCAAATGCCTCTCTACTGAGATACCTTCTGTTATTCTGGCTAGTCAATGCCTGCAGCATTCATACATTCATGGAACACGGAATATTTCTGCCCTCATAGTTTGCCGTTAATGTGCATCTTTTGTTGCTAGAAAAGAAAATAGTGCAGCTATCTTATACCCTGGTCAAAGATAATGGATTTGAAAAAAGGGCACTCTACTAAAGTATTTCTATGATGAAGGATTAAGACTGCTGCCGCACTACAGAAATAATGCAGTTTGACACTGCTTTAACTGCCATGGCTCAATGCGATGGAAATCTGGGATTTGTAATTTTGTGAGAAATTTTAGCCTTCTTTGTCAGAGAGCTCTGCTGCCATAACACACTACAAATCTCAGGATTCCATAGGATGGAACTATGAAAGTTTAAAGTGGTGCCAAACTGCATTATTTCTGCAGTGTGGCAGCAGTCTCAGGTAGTCAGTTTTAAAACCACCCCTTCATACTCTCACTTTAAGTATTGCCTCCCCGGCAATGCTTGCAGTTACTAATAACTGTCCAAGAGTGGGGACGTGTTCAGCCATAGTTTCAGAAGCAGTATAGTTGTGTTAAAACACTGTCCTGAATGCTGTTACATGGGAATTGGAACAAAATTATCTGGGCCACAAACAGTTGCTGGCTTAACTTGGGCACTAGATTATGTTACCTGAATTGTGTGGGGGTCTGTGGGGATACCACTAGTGTCCAACACTGTACAGAATTTTAATTAGCTCAGGATGGCAGCGAGAGGCCGAGAAACTGTGGGATATTTTGACCTGTGTATACCAGTAGTAACTGAGGAGACTCCAAGCCAGGAGATGAAATAAAAATGGTTTTTATTGAAAAATAATCAAGGGAACATGCACATGCATACACTCAAGCTTCAAGCAGTCACACAAGGCTAACAAAGAAAGAAGGAAGTATAGGGATAGAGGAATAGAGTTTAGGATGATGGGATATACTATATTTATCCAAAGAGCAGGGATTTGTGCAGTAGGAGGAGCTCAGAATGGCATTCTGAGGGTTGCACAGCAAACCAGCAGCATGGAAGTAGGAGGAGGAATTTCAGACACTTTGGCTATGTTTTGGGGTGATATTTATATTCTATTTCCCCCCTGGAGGAGTGGGTTTGAGTGGAAGACAATGGCTGCCAGAGTTTCCCAAGGTTAGACAATGGATTCTTCAGATGTGTTAACGATCACTAATGGTTGGAACATTAAAACTGATGGGTCTCAGGCAAACCTCTATTATTTTAGGACAAGGTGAGAGGAAAAACCAGTTTTGCAAGCAAAGAGTGACCAGCTACCTTAATGGCATTATTGAATGACTCATATCCAGAGATGCCCAGGAAGAATTAGCTCATTATCTCCTTAACTTATCAGTTCTAGGGGATTTCACACAATTCTCACCAGGGTGTGCCTTTTAGGAAATTCAGGAGTCTATTCTCTTAGGTTTTCTGAGCAAACCTTGATTCCTTCTATTTGGGAGTCCCTGGTCTACTGCCAACTATGTGGAGTACCAACAATAAGTCAATATATGAAATATTGCCAATTATTGAGGTATCAAAGGATTGGTGGGTGTCAGGGCAGGTAACAATTATCCTTTATGAGGAAAACTCAGAAGGTGCATTTTCTCCTAAGTCTAGCAGGTTGTTTTGCAGGGGCATACCCAATTAATCCTCTATTGTCCCACTTTTTCAGCTGCTTTTAGAATGTTCCAGTTTCTCTCCTTGTCCTACTTCACCCCTTTGTCTTCAGCTTACTTCAGTTGCTGCAAATCAAGTACAGAGTGCAAAAGTAGATTGCAGCAGGAGGGAAAAGAGAAAGCCCTTCCCAGTAGGCTCAGGCTAAAGCAAACTGCTGCAGCCTCTCCCAGCTTGTATGTTCTTCCTCATTAATTCCTTTTGAACACACTCTGATGTTGCTTGGCCACACACATCCCAGTTTTCATCTGTTGAATGTTGGAGGGTATGTCGTAGTACAGGTGAAGAGTCCCAATGTCTCTGGATTGGTTTCAGATTTTATTTTTCAAATGAGAGGTTCCAGGCCTTGTGCCTGGTAGTCCCGTCCTTCGATATAAAAACCCTCTTATCCATAATTCTGGAGCAGGCAATTATGGTGGTTATGGTTCTCAAGGACAAGGGAAAGACACTCTCATGCTCCAAGGCACATTCTCATTACTGTTGCAGGGCTAAGCGTCTGAATGGAAAACAGTTTCCAGGGCTATGCTCCAAGGAGCTCTGGTGGATTTACTGTCACCCTCTCTCTTAACATTGTCCTTTATTTCAAGTTTGAGACAAGCTGCTCAGTCTTGTAAAAGCTAAGATGTTGTAGTTCCAATTACTGTATATATAAAACATTTAAAATACTAGTCATATACAAAAAAAACACGTATATACAGGATTATGCAGCACATTGTGATATAAAGTTTCAGAAGGCACAATGTCCCATAGCCTTTTGGACATTGTCAGTAATAGGTGTGCACCTTATGAGATAAAGGAAACACTGTTCTTGTTCAATGCACTAGCCAGCAACTCGTGCTGGTGAGGTTCCATGGTGGAGGATGATCCAGCATCCCAAAGATCTTGATACCTGATATGTTCTTCCACCCACATTTTATCTCTTAGTTTAGTGCAGCAGTGGGTGACTTCCACAGTTTGAGGGATGAAAAAATGGCCTTGGAGGTCACATATGGCTCATGGGCCATGCTTTGCCTGTGCCTGGCTTATATGGGCAGGCAGGCAGGCAGGCAGGCAGGCAGGCAGGCAGGATTTAGTCCAGAGATGCCAGCTGCCAACTTGGGTCTCTTTCATACTACACAATTCTAGCACTTTGCTACCACTTCAGTTTCAGCAGATGGTGTCATCAGTCAGTCAGTGTCTGGCTATGGGAATGTAGCCAGGTGCTTCTCTGATCCCCTCCGCTGACAATGGAATGACCATGGGGAGCAGCTATTGCAGTGACATGGGGCTTGTCTAGACTGACCATAATACGCTGCCTTCTGGATGGCATGTTCTGGCCCTGGAGCTGGCCTGTTTTCCCCCACTGCCCGTTACCAAGATCAAACAGGCAGAAGTCCACATGCACACACTAGCCAGTATCAGTGGGCGCCTCCCCCACTGTTGTGCGTCACACTCTCTGAAGCCAGGATGGAGGCTCTCAGCATGTGCTCAAGGCTGGTCACATGCAGAGGGCCTTGATCATATGTTGGGGGCCTCCCTCCTGGCTGCAGAGATACTCCAGTGGCAGTGGTGGCATCAAGCTATACAGGCTGGCGTGCAGGTACGGACCCTGTGTTTCCACACTGGGTTTTCCTGCATAACACAGATTTCCCCGGGTGTTAATTGAAAACATTTAAAATGGGTTTACCCTGGCTTGCCCCCAACTTTGCCTTGAGCTCATCAGGACTGCCTAGGGGCAAAACGGGGCAAGAGCCCTGCGTTGTTTGGACTGCAGGGCTTCAAGATGGTGGGGCGGCCGGGGTAAATTGCCCATCTAGACAAGCCCATGGTGAGTCCTGGTGTGGCTTTGTTCATTGTGGAAGGAGGAAAGGAATACCAACCTTCACTACAAACAATATGCAAATGCAAAGTGGAATTAAGCTTGTATGAAAGCACACACATTCACATGTAGCAAATAGCATGCCACCCACACTATGTTGAAGGAAAGGATGGGGCTCTGTTCAGAGATATTTGGAAGCAAGAAGCAGTGAATTCAAGAGTTTGTGTAAAATTTAGTCTAAATGGAGTCCCTTTCTCATGCCTCCCATCCATGCCATCCTTCACATCTCCAATTGGGAGAACAGGAGTCCAGGCCACGGAACATCCAAGCAAACCCACAAATCCTCTACATTTTCATTTTAGAAGCTGAGCAATTATCAGTCCAATTTACCTTGGTTGGCTCAGGGGTTGGGTATTCCAGCTAGACAGGTGAGAAGCTGCTGACACACAATATTGGTGAATATTGGGTCCCTGGGGGAAAAAAAGTCATCAAGAATTGGAATGAGCCATGCTTCGGAATCAAAAGTCCCATCAGAGAAATGCAGGTACGGTATCTAGTCCTAGTGGCTACAGATACCAATGTGGCCCCTGAATGTCTTATGTGGGGTAAGCAAATATTAATGGAATGTGGAATGTAAATTAGCAGTCTGCTAACAACTGTAGATACAATTGTAGATAAAACATATGACAACTGTGTGTGTGCGTGCATGTGTGTGTATTCTAGTACACCCAGGACTGAAAATGTATGTAAAAATGTTTGGCAGTTGTTATCTTACGATATGTCTCTATTTATTTTATTTTGCCTCAGCAATGAACAGCTTGCTATTACTTATGCTTAATCATGCTGATGAGAGATCGTATCAAGTGTGCTGGGAGGATGGCAGGCAATCTGTTCCCAGGCTGGGTGTGCAATAAACACAGAATCCTGGCTCCAGCCCTGCTCCCCTCCCCTCCCCTTAAGGCTTTTAGTGTGCACAGCCATTAAAGCAACTGATCACAAGTGCCTGTTTATGGTGGCATAGAGGCTCCACACCTCTGTCTCTCTACCACATGGAGTCCTTGCTGAATGGGTCTGCACAGTGGTCCTGGGTTACTCATCCCATATCAATACATTGGCATTAATCTGACCTTGTAAAGGAATCATTTGGATAGCTTTAAAAAAGCTGTTAGAGCAAAATGAGCATGTGACTCCAAGCCATATATCAGGAGTAAAGAATGTGTGGCTCTCCAGTGTTGTTGCACTGCAGCTCCCAGCATCCCTTACCATTGGTAAGGCTGGCTAGGGTTGGTGGGACTTGTAGCCTAGTACCTAATGGGGGGCTACTGTCATGACTCACCCTCTGGAGTGATTAGTCTGCAGCTCCTGATGCTGGTGGGCTCTCTGAAGAGCCAGGGGCTCAGACAGAGGGTGTGTGTGTGTGTCCCAACAGGAGCTTCTACCATCATAATGTTCCCAGATAGCTGTTCCTGGATGAGAATATGGGCCCTTTCACACTACACAATGATAGTACTATGATTCCACTTTAAGTACTATGGTTCCATCCTGTGGAGTCTTGCGCGCTGCTGTTTCAGGAGGGGCATTTAGACTTCTCTAGTGCCTTTCACCAAAACTATAAATCCCAGGATAACATAGCATCCAGCTATGGCCATTCATGTAGAATCATAGCGCTATAACTCTGGGGTATAAAAAGGTCCTTAAGCGCAGCACCATTTTATAGTTCAGTAATGCAGCAGTAATCTTGAATGCATGATGACATACAGTACACACGTGGCTACTTCCCCCTTTGTTGGTACTCATATCAGCAAGCAGAGATAAATTAGCACACTGAGATGCAGACACTCTAACACAGCTGGCAGGGCTTGGGGGTGGGGGAATTATGTAAGGACTAGATGTGCTCCTTCAGTGCATCTGATTCCATGAAGCCAGAAAGGACCTGGGAGGAAGGCAAGTGAGAACAACTCATTCCCAGAACAGTGTCACCCTGGGTGTATGTGCAAATTGTTCTGCAATCCTGTCGATTAATGCAAATGTCAAGATCTGATACTGCTATAAAACCTGAATCTGAATCAGGACAGGGTAGGGCTGCCTGAAACACAGCAGCAAATACCACCCGGTCACCTCAAGGGACCATGATACCCAAAGGCCACCAAGTTATTTTGGAAAATGAGGCAGGGTATACTACAAATATCTTTCTCCATCCCTGGCAGTAAAAATAAAATAAAATAAAATAAAATAAAATAAAATAAAATAAAATAAAATAAAATAAAAACAAGGTAAATAATATTAAAAATGCTGCCCTTTCATGAAATCCCAGACCAGCTTAAAATGGTGTCTGCTGTGACTCAGGGATTTAGTTTGTATTGTATTATATGCCTATATTAAGCAATGGTCAAAGGAGGAAGCTCCAAGATGACCAGACAATCTGAGGGAGCGTCTTTGACACAAACAGCTGAGAACTAGTCATTTAACAAGCACCCAATCCCTGTAGAAGCATTGTGGTAATCTGGTTTTTGACTTGAGCTAGCTGGCCTCTATCTTTTAGGTCTGGCAATGTTCCCCCAAAGAACTTTAAAATCTGTATGGGGGCAGTGGTGACTTGGTTGATGGGGTTAACATAAAGGCCAGTGGCACATGCAAATTCAGATTACAAACAAAGTACCCTAGCAGAGTAAAAGAGTGGCTCACATGCTTGTCACCCTGACTGGATTCATGCATAACAGTTAAGATGTAGTTTGTTGAATTTTGGCTTCTTGTTGTGATTGGACCTGCCCCTACAAACAGGCCATATTTTATTAACCAGACAGAAATTATATTTTGAACCCGTGGTTTGTTGCTGGCTTATAAACTATGGCTTGTTTTTAAAACATAGCTTGCCATTACCTCTGAATCCAGAAGCAGGCATTATTTTTCCAGCTACCTTTCTTTAGGTAATGCTTAAATAAATAAGTATGGAGAAACAGAGGGCTAGAATAAAATTGTAGAACTGGGTGAATAGGATCTTTCTGGCTTTTCTTCGCAAACGAAGATTCAGGAAGGACTCATCCTGCGCTTTCTGCAAGTGCGCTGATGACTAAAAAGGCCAATCCGAGATAAACAAGTCCGGTTGCAGAAAGCACAGCAGAAGGTCTCTTTGGGTGATGTTTCCGGGTTGTGATTCTTTCTGCGTTGTCGTTTTTCTTCAAGACTTGTTCGGCGTGAGTTCTCAAATAAGGCTGCAGCATTGTGGATAGTGCGTCTCCATGCCTCCCGATGTGAGGCCAGGGCGGACTATTGTTGGTGATCAATTTGGCCGAACCTGAGATGTTGTTTCAGGGAGTCCTTGTATTGCTTTTTTGGAGCTCCCCTCTTACGCTGACCACTTACAACTCCTCAAACGCTTTCATCAGCACTGTATACGCACAATCCTAAATATACACTGGACTGACTATGTGATGAATGTTGCTGTCCTTGAGTAAGCAGGGATCACCAGCATTGAGGCCATGATATTGAGAACACAGCTGCGTTGGGCAGGGCATGTGTTCTCTTTCTAGGATGGAAGACCATCGCCTCCCAAAAATAGTACTCTACGGGGTGAATAAGATATCTGGAGCTAAACAGATGCGCAGAAAACCTTAAGCATTTGCCCTGTGCTCTAACCTGGTGAAAGATATTTAGGATTTTGATTCTACAGAGTCGCCTGCATTGACATGAATGAAACCAGCCTTTCCCTTCCCTGACTCAGGTCAGTGATCTGGCCTGATGTTGCTTGCACTGAAGGCAATTAATCACAATATACTTCCTACAGGTGCAATCCCTTCATCTCCCCTTCACCCTCTGGCAGGCAACCGCTTGTGGTAATTATTAGCAATGGATGAACTGTCACAAATCATTTTGATGCTGCACTATTTGTGGCAGAGGTGTGGGGGGGATGTCTAGTTAATAAGCAATTCAGACACTGTCCTTGTTATCCTTGGCTCTTTTAAACTTGATTATTTACTCCATGTATGGACGTATACGCACGCGCATGTGTGTGTATTGGGTACATACATCTGTACAATTTCAAAAGGAGTCTGTCTGACTTTATTGGAATGACAATGAAGCCTTTCATATCCACCAGTGCTGACCTATGAAGTCACACAGGCCAGTGGATTTTATTGCTTTCTCTTACTGCCCTGCTTTAGGTAATGCCTTAGAAAAATAGTGCAACGCATTTGCGTTGTGCATGCAACATCTGCTTAGATCAGTCATAACTTGAGTATGTAATAGCTTAGGAAATGCTATAATCAAACAGACCAGTAATTCATCTATGATGTCTCCAGGTAAGTCTTTTATTATGCAATGGCCCTACCATATTAATGGAATTCTACAGGAATCAAGATGCTATCCTTTTGTAACTCTCCTGTGCTTTCCCATCACTCCATCTTTTTTTATTACCACAAGAGTTCCACTAAGGACATAACATCAAATATGGAATAAGTTACACCACACTTTTTGATAGGTAGCACTGAGGGTCACCCATCTGGAAGCACCCTTCATCAAAAACCCATGATCAGATAATTTCTGTGCCATTGTCGTTGTTGTGTGCCTTCAAGTCATTTCCAATTTATGGCAACCCTAAGGTGAACTTATCACAGGGAGTTCTCAGCAAGCCCCCCCCCCCCGAGCGGGTTTGCCATTGGCTTTCTCTAAGGCTAAGAGAGTGTGACTTGCCCAAGGTCACCCACTGGGTTTCCATAGGTAAGTGGGGATTCAAAACCTGGCCTCCTGGAGCCCTGATTGAATATTCAAACCAGTAGTATGGTGTCATTATTATGTGACAAATATTTTACAATCTTTGTTTTTAAAAAATCATAACAATATTAATTGATATCAGTCATCATAACACTTTAGTAGTTAAATTAAGTGGAGAGTAAGTGATTTGCTCAAGGAAAACCAAATAAGCTCATTGTTGATGTGAGATTATTCCCTTGTGTTCTGTGTCCAAGCCCATCCCTCTATCCACTGGACTATATCAGAGTAACTCGTAATCTCTATGCCTAATACTATTATTTGCCTCCAGGAAGTGGTACCAGAGTTGGTTAAGAATAGTTGTGGGCCTTTAATGAATGCAAAATTGGACTGCTGGTCCTCCTTGCTGTCAAGATTGCAGAGGCCATCAATGATTTTAAAACAGAAATAGGCTGAGGAACCAACAGTGCGAATGAAGGAGACAATGACTCAGGCCCTACAGCAGAACTGGAGACCTGCAAGCCCAGGATGCTGATACTCCCAAGGCAAAGAACTTTGAGCTTGGATCAACAGCCGCAGCATATGGGCCCACCCACAGGAATAGGCATACTCATGTCCCTCAAAGAATATAACAGTCCATGGATCCAGTATATCAACAGAGGCAGTGCACCCAGTGTGAACTCTTGGAAGGACACAGGAGTGCTAAGCTCCTACCCAAAATGTCTGTCCTTTTCAGGCTGTCTACTTTGCAAAGCAGGGGTGGAGTCTCAGATGCCAAGGCATAAAAGCCTTCATTCTGGTTTCAAAACCTGGTGGAGAGACTTGGTGGTGCTGACAGGGGCAATTGGTGCCTTGGATGTCAGGGAGGAGGATTCACCCTAGATTTTAATCTGAACTTTAAAGGAACTATCAAAGGTGCTGAATCTATCTTGGGGATAGGGCCCAGCACCTTGGGTAGCTTCTTTAAAATTTGGAGTATGGTGGAAGTGTACAAAAGTTAGGAAGTACTTGTTTAAAAATAATAAACAAAAAGAAAAAAAATGTAGGATTTAAAATTAGGCTGAGATTGGAGCTATATTTACTTAATATAATTAATTTAGAGAACAAGAATGAAAGAGAACATAGAAACTTGATTAGCTATTTTGTAACAGCAACAAGACTGGTTTTAGCAAGGGAACGGAAAACCAATACAATTCCAACATGCTTAGATTGGTTAGGAAAGGCAATGGAATTGGCTCAGCTAGATAAACTAACTGATCTGGTGGGGGGGGGGGAATCCAATAGAAACATTTAAGGCAGTATAGAAACCATTTATAGATTATGTTAAATTAATAAAAAGGGACATTAGTGTAATGGGGTTTGATAGTTAGGAGTTAGAAGTCTCTCTTCGTATAGATTGCTTATGAATGGTGTTTTTTTAACCTGTAAAAGGAATGTGGATTATTATGTTTAAATTGATTAAATAAGATAGATAGTAGATAAAGGAGGAAGATTTAATAGTATAAAAACAGTTAAGAGATAAGCAGGAATCATAGAATTGTAAAGTTGGAAGACACCACAAGGGCCATCCAGTCCAACCCCCTGCCACGCAGGAAATCATGATTAAAGCATTTCTGACAAATGGCCATCCAGCCTCTATTTAAAGACCTCCAAGGAAGGAGACCCTACCACACTCAGAGGGAGTGTGTTCCACTGCCGAACAGCTCTTACTGTCAAAAAGTTCCTCCTAATGTTGAGGTGGACTCTGTGTTCCTGAAGCTTTCATCCATTGTTCCATGTTCTAGTCTCTGGAGCAGCAGAAAAGAAGCTTGCTCCATCCTTAATGTGACACCCCTTCAAATACTTAAACAGGGCTATCATATCGCCCCTTAACAATCTTTTTTCCAGGCTAAACATATCCATCTCCCTAAGTCTTTCCTCATAAGGCATGGTTTCCAGACCTTTCACCATTTTATTTGCCCTTCTCTGGACACGCTCCAATTTGTCAATATCATTTTTGAATTGTGGTGCCCAGAACTGGACACAGTATTCTAGGTGAGGTCTGACCAAGGCAGAATAGAGTGGAACTATTACTTCCCTTGATCTAGACACTATATGCGATATCCACAGCATTCCCTTCATCTACCAAGCTGGTTGTTTTATCAAAAAAAAGAGAGATCAGATTAGTCTGGCATGACTTGTTTCTCTGAAACCCATGTTGACTTTTTGTGATTATGGCATTGCCTTCTAAATGTTCACAGGCTCTCTGTTTAATGATCTGCTCTAGAATCTTCCCTGGTATTGATGTCAGACTAACCGGACGATAATTGTTGGGATCCTCTTTTTTCCCCTTTTTGAAGATGGGGACAATGTTTGCCCTCCTCCAGTCTGCTGGGACTTCCCCTGTTCTCCAGTTCTCAAAGATTATTGCCAATGGCTCTGAGATTACATTTGCCAGCTCTTTTAATACGCTTGGATGTAGTTCATCTGGTCCTGGAGATTTAAATGCATTTACATTAAGAAGGTATTCCTGTACTACCTCTTTACTTATTCTGTGCTGGATTTCCCCTATTGTGTCCTCTGTTCCATTATCCTCAGGTTGGTCACCCTTTTCTTTCTCTGAAAACACTGAGGCAAAGAAGGTGTTGAGTAATTCTGCCTTTTTTCTGTCCCGTTAGCAGTTTGCCATCTTCTCCACATAGTGGCCCTATCATTTCCTTCTTCTTCCTTTTGCTGTGGACATACCCCCCCCCAAAACCTTTTTATTGTTCTTAACCTCTCTAGCGAGCCTGAGCTCATTCTGCGCTTTAGCTTTTCTGACTTTACTCCTACATGTGTTTGCTATCTGTTTGAATTCTTTGGTGATTTCCCCCTTTTTCCATTTCCTATACATGTTCCGTTTAAAACTTGGCTCCGTCGAAAGTTCTTTAGTCATCCATCCTGGTTTCTTGAGACACCTCCCATTTTTCTTCCTTATTGATACTGTTTGAAGTTGTGCCTTCAGTATCTCCGTTTTGAGAAAGTCCCATCCGTCTTGAGGTCTCTTCTCTTTTAGTATTCCTGACCATGGGACCATCCCCAGTATTTCCCTCAGTTTGTTGAAATCAGCTCTCCTAAAGTCAAGAATGTGTGTCTGACTATGCCTGGCTTCTCCTTTCCATTGTATAACAAACTCCAGGAGAACATGATCACTCTGACCTAAGGATCCCGCCACTTGCACCCCATTAACCAGGTCATCCCTATTGGTTAGGATCAGATCTAAAATAACTGACCCCCTTGTTGCCTCTTCCACCTTTTGGACCATGAAATTGTCTTTCAGGCAAGTAAGGAATTTGCTAGACCTTGAAGTTTTGGTTGAGTTCTTTTTGGTTTGTGTTCTTTTTTTAATTGGGGGAAGGGGGTTGATGTAAGAAAAAGGTCTCGCTTGTAAGTTGTTAATTGTATGGTTTTCTTGTTTTTGTTCCGTTTTGTTATGGGGTTGTCCAAACAGTTAAAAAAAACTCCTCACAGAATGCAAGGAGAATCCTACCTGTCCTAATGATATCCTATGTGATTTCGCCCTATTGTGAAGGAGGGGGGCAAAAAAGGCCAAAACACTCATCAGAAAATCCTTTGCGGCTTTTCTCATCTGTTTATAAAAACGAGGTGGGATGCATTCCTGCTCATTAGGACAAGCAAATCAACCTGATTCGCTTGCCCAAATGAGAGGAAGTGCACCCCTGATCGACCAGACAAGCATGGGGGGGCGGGGCTGCTAGCAAGGTCACCATTCCCCCCCTCCCAAACGATTGGGGAAGAGGGAAGCACGGCTGTCATTCCCACCCACCCCCACCACCGCCAGGACTGGAGAAGGGAGGATGGCTCTCTCTTCCTCCTCAGTTCCCTCCCCCTGTCCCACCACTGCCTACCCGCCTGGTTTTTCCACCACCTTTCCGTGGGGCTGAGGAAGAGGGCAAAAGAGTCCTCTTCACCTCCCTCGGCTTCACCCTTGCCTGCTCTCTCACAGGGCCGAGGAAGGGGAAAGAGGGCAAAAGAGCCCTCTTCTCCCTTCCTCAGGTGTCATCTGGGATTTGAACCCTATGGTGGCTGCTGGGGATAAAACCACTGTTAAGACAAGTCGCAGCTGCTGCGACTTGCTTTTTCTGCAGGGTACTACAGTTTTGGGGGGCTCATATAGATGAGCCCTGTTTTGTTTTGCTTCTTTTTACTGAGTATTCTTTGTATGTCTTTGTCTATGCATATATGTGCAAATATTTGAATAAGAAATTATTTTAACCTAAAGTCTGGAATAAAACACAGGGCAGATCCACCACTCTACTGATCCACCAGCTGCTACTATGCTGTGACATCCAGTCTGTCTTGTTGCATGGAAACCTATCTGGTCCCCCTCAGTTGATGAAAAACAAACATAAAAAACTAATCGCCCCATTTCTCCATATGAGTAAATAGTGGTGTCTCCTCAGACAAAGGAGACTGAAAAGCATTGCCCATAAGGCATGCACTTGCTCTTCTACTTCTGTCTCAGCCTTTTGAGGCATTACGTTCCATCTGAGATCACCAGATTTCCTTGTGAGGTTTGTTTATGGAGAGAGCTCTGAACCTGAGACAACTGTGTGGCCTGAACTGCAACTTTCATCCTGTTGTCATAGCCAAAGCTAGATTACTTGGAAGGTGGCAGGGAGAGATGGGCAGATTTGAGTGGAAAACAGGATTGTTTTCATGTGAAACATTTTGGACCATCAAACCTGGACTACCAGATAGACAGACTCTGTGCTGGGCAACTGAAGAAAGAGGCCAAGTTTCCTTCACCTTTATGGAGGCACTTAATGGTATTCAGCTGACAGGCAGTTTAAAAAAAAAAACATGAGAAGAGTAATCTTCCAGGTAACAGAATCCCAATTAACAGAGAGGAGAGATGTGTAGCACATGAGCAGCTGTTTCAGAATGGTGCCCCCAGTCACCTAAAATGGAAACTTTTCATAGCTTAGGTTCTCCACAACTTTGATTGGTTTTGATTATCCACACATCAGTAACAAGCTGCATTGGCACTATTCCACTTGGGGTTGTCTAAATGGCGAAAATATTCCTCATAGAATGCGAGAAGACTATGATTTGTCTTAATGGGATCCCACATCAATCTGCTGTATTCGAAAGGAAGGGAGCCAAATACTCTATATACTCTGCAGGAAAAGCCTTGGCGGTTTTCCCTGTATTTTTAAAAATAATGTGTGGGAATGTGCATTATCACCCATTCAGACAACCGATTCACATAGCTGTGTATTCTCAGAGTGGACAGCTGATTGGTCAGACATGCACAGGGGGTGGGGCTTGATAACAATGCAAGTAACTGAAACCACCATGTTGGATTTTTGCTGTAGTGATCATGCGCTACGGTGAGAAAATAGCCTTTTTTTCTTTGCTTCTTTATTAAAGTGGAAGGTCACACCTTGGATTTAAAAAAAAACTGTTCGGCAGCAGCAACTCAAGTAAATTAAAGCACGACTAATTCACTCACACCCACCATCTTGATTCAAAGGCATGCCCATTGGAACAGTGAAAATGGATAGCTTCGCAAGCCTGTGATCTTAAAAAAAAAACCTGTTTAAGACAAATAGAAGCTGCTGCGAATTGACATTGCTTGCCAAGGTGTGACCAGGTTCCCTCCTCTCAACCTTATCCCCTTAAATGAACATAGACACAATAATACTTTTGGAAATATATTGTAACGTAAGATGATATGAGTATGAGTGTGTGTGTGTATTGGCAATAAATGGCCGCAACTTTCTTTGATGACAGTTGCTCAAGTTGGCATATAGGCATGGGTTCGAATCCAAACATCAACCAACCCGCTTGTCTGGTCGATGAGTTCCCTGTCAGCCCACCTGCTGACAGTCATCCATCCCAAAGGGGAGGAATCCATGCAGGCTCCCTCTTGCCTGCCTGGCTCTGTTCCTCCCCTGAGGGCCACCAGAACACATGATCCAACACTTTCTGAAAGGGAAGGAAGTCCTGGAGAACATGCCCCAAACTGGCATGCATATTCTGGACCTCCCTCCCCTGGATCTCTGTGAACTTAAACATGACCTTGAACTTGATGGAGACCCCTATAACCCCTGAGTTTGGATCAGAACCCATGACAACCGCCACAAAAGATGAGCCCTTTTCCCATAGCTCGTCTTCTGCCAACCCAGCAGCTGCCACCAAAGAGTCCCGTCTTCTGAGTGAAGAGACATCCCCAAGGCTGACTTAAATGGCTGAAATGTGGAGTTCCGGGCAAATGCAAGCGGTGTATGCCCTGGATCTTCCACCTGCCCAACCGTTGTATGGCCTGGGCCACCAACCCTTCCGCTGCCGTCATTGTTGCTGCATCAATCTGGAACGAGTGTCCGCTGTACTCGTCCGCTGGCAAGCCTAGCTGCTGCAATGCAGCCCACAGCACACGAACAAATTGGTAACGTGTCAGTGGCAATAAGTCTCTGTGGATAAACAGGACATCGGGTGCCTCAGGCTGTTTTTCCAAGAACTGGCTCATAAGGCTCACCGGGCATGTAGAATATGGGTCTAAAATCTGTAGCCGCAGAGATGTTCGCTTTCTGCACTGATCACTCCTGGAGCGCAGAATCCGTACCTAGAGGACCTCCTCTGCCAATGAGACATCCTTCTGTTGGAGCGCCTGCCCAGACCTGTTTGTCCTGGAATTGCACACCAACTAGCTGATGTGCAGGACTGCGAAGAAAGCGGTGGCGAAAGCTGTGCAGAAAAGCAGCACCTCATACCTGGACTGACAGAGTGTGCTAACTGTGGCCAGAAGTCCACGCAGTAGGTTGAAGGATATTGGCCTGTGGACGTCCTCTCTTCAGTGCTCCAACTGGTGCCAGCCCTCCACTGTCCTGCGGACCAGAAAAATAGCACACGGATTGCCCTGACCTGCTACCTTGTTAAAAAAGGAAATGCCCACCAGGTGCAGTGATATCGAGCAAGGAGCCAAGCCCTTCTCTCTCAAGGAGGCGATATAGTGCACTACCTCTTTCTCCAAGGCGGGCCAAGAGCTCCCGTAGCCATGCCACTGCTGGAAGTCAAAGAATTGACGAACCGCCCTCGTGTAGCTGGCTTGAGTCGAAGGCGCCAGGGAGTTGATGACTCCTTGAATCACTGCTCCTTCCCAAGGTGCCACAGCTCGTCTGGGAAGGCCACTCGTGTTGGATCTGCTTCCAGGGCCAGCTCTCGAAACCTGGCATCCTAGAATCGAGACAATGCATCCGCAATCTCATTATCCACTCCAGGAATGTACCGCGTGGTGAAGGTGATGTTCGATGATAAGCAGGTCAACACAAATGTCCGCATCAGCCTCATAACTCTAACAGATTTTGAGGACTACCTGTTGACAATCTGGACCATTTCCTGATTATCACACGAGAAGCACACTTTCTTGTCCCGGAACTTACCCCTCCACAAAATCACTGTAACTAGAATAGGGAAGAACTCAGAAGAAATGTTAGGTCACGAATGATGATGGTGTCCCTCTACTCAGAAGGCCATTTTTGAGCACACCAATGGCCATTGTAAAACACCCCAAACCCAGGGCTTCCCACGGCATCAGAATGGACCTGCAACCCCGCGCCCAACGATTTCTCCCCCTGCCAAAATGTGATCCCATTGTACTTCTCCAGGAATTGTAGCCAGACTTTTAGGTCTTCCTTCACCCCCGTCATGAGCCGGATGTGGTTGTCTGAAGACCAGACACCCTTCATTATCCCAGCCAACCTGGCACAAAATGCCCTGCTGGGTGCCACCACCCTGCATGTAAAATTCTGATGACCCAGGAGAGACTGCACCTCCTTCAGTGTTGCCTTGTCCCTAGAAAGAAGGTGCTGCAACCATTCCCTGATCCCTTTCAGCTTGTCCTCTGGAAGGCAAGTAATCCACGCCACAGAGTCCAGCATTATTTCCAAGTACACTATGTTGTTCAAAGTTCCCACCGTCTTCTCAGGGGCCAAAGGCACACCAACTTCTTGCGCCAGTACCTGAAAGGAATGAAGCAAAAACCCACAGTCTGGCCCACCAGCCAAATCAATCATTAGAAAGTCATCGAGATACTGGGTGACAAATGGAGAATCAGTTCTGTGATGTAGGGCCCATTTCAGAAATGTGCTGAAAGCCTCAAACGTGAAATAGCTGATGGAGTATCCCATGGGCAAGGCCATGTCATAGTACCACTGCCCCTGAAACTTGAATCCTAGCAGGCACTGGTCATCCGGGGGGACTGGCAACAGACAGAAGGCTGACTGAATGTCGCACTTTGCCATGAGGGCCCCTAGACTGCAAGCCCTGACCAACTCAATAGTGTGGTCAAAGGATACATACCAAACCATGCAAAGTTCTGGTAGTATAGCATCGTTGACCAAAGCCCCTTTGGGGTAGGATAGGTGATAGACGAACCTGTACTCACCCTGAACCTTCTTGGGCACCACCACTAATGGAGAAACACGCAGGTTGTGCATAGGCAGTGATGAAAAGGGGTCCGCCACCCTGCCGGCCGCACATTCCTTGGCAATCTTAGCAGCCACCCCCTCAGGCAATTCTGCGGCAGACTTGAGGTTGCCAGATTCTGCTGCTTTCCTGGGACCTAGGGCTGGGATCCTGAAACCTTTGGAGAAACCTTCCTTTAAATAGGCGGTCACGAGCACCTGAAACCACCATGTTGGATTTTTGCTGTAGCGATCATGTGCTATGGTGAGAAAATAGCCTTTGCTTCTTTATTAAAGCGGAAGATCACACCTTGGATTTTTTTTTTTTAACTGTTCGGCAGCAGCAGCTCAAGTAAATTAAACCGTGAGCAATTCACTCATGCCCACAATCTTGATTCACAGGCATGCCCATTGGAACAGTGAAAGTGGATAGCTTCGCAAGCCTGTGGTCTTTAAAAAAACCTGTTTAAGACAAATAGAAGTTGCTGCAAACTGGCATTACTGCGCTCCAATCCACATTTTAATGCTTTGTATAGACAAGCCCCACTTGTCTTTTTCTTCCAAGCAAAAGAGCTACTAGATTCCATAAGATGGACTGGAAAATATCAGTCGTATCACATGGAGAAAAGAGAACTGAAGGGGGAAACAGCTTGGCCAGTCAGTTCCTTGGAGGGAAAAGCAGGGCCCCAACCGCCTCCTTCAACTGAAAGAAGCTTCACTTATAGCCATGCAGGCTTTCTGGACAGGGCTTACATATTGCATACTGCACATATGTGCCTAGTATCTTCTCAGGCAGATGGCGAGCAGGCATCGTATTCTGCCCTTCTAGAAGAAACTTCTCCTGCCCTTGTATGATAGGGCACTCTTTTACAAGAAGAAGAGGCCAGTATAAGAAGTAAGTTTCAAACCCTATGGACAGAGCTTTTCTCCACTCCACTACTTCCAGAGGCAACAACAGCTTCATTCAGTCCTGCGAAAAATCAAAACAAAATGTACTTACACAGACACAGGTTGAGGCATACAAAGAAAAAATTAAAGAGAATAAGCATACAAAGAAACAACCACCTGGATTGCTAGAAGTACAGTTCACAGCCCAAACACTCCCTGGAGCAGACACAAATACTATGCAATTGACTGAGCAATTGAAAATCACAGCACACAATGGCATGGGAAACAATGGAGATTTGGTAGCGAGAGGGCCCACCTACTTTATCACTCAAACCCTGAGAAAAATGGCCGGGGTGACTCTTAAGGGGCAGTAAGGCACGCTTCCAACTATTACATGCTACCTGATTTGTTCTTCCAGCTTTCAGAAGTGGTTGGATTTGTTTGTTTGTTGCTGGTCCACCTCCCAGGACTCCCAAGGCGATGCATAACACAGAACTTTTTTTAAAAAAGAAAGATTAAAACACTTTAAAACCACGGCTTCCATTCTATATTGCCATTACAGATTCATAACCTAGAGTTATGGTTCCCTCAACTGCTCTGTATTCACTAACACTACAGAGTCATGGTTGTGACGCTATTGTACGTGCCCTCCCACACTTACTTTACCAGGCAGCACTGCGCAGAGAGATGGAGGACTGTTCAGCTGGCAATTGGGGTACAGGAGGATGACGTTTCCATCCCCCTGCTGGGGGTGGAAACATCCTTTTCCTGCACCATTTGAACAGGCCTCGATCTCTCAGTGTGGCTGCTGCCTGGTAAAGGAGGTTTGGGAGGCTCAGTCCAAGAGGCATTAATTAGTTACACATATGTAACTAAGGTCCTGTCTATACAAGGCAGGGGGAATATGAATGCATCCAAAAAAGCAGCCATTCGTAGCACTGCAACCTATCTTAACAGTCAAAAGACCCCGCTAAATTTCACATGACCCCTAGCCAAGATGGTGGCTACAAGTGATTTACTTGCACTTTTAAATCTGCTGTCACCAATTTTTAAAAAACCAGTTTCCCATGGTGCACATATGCGATATTTCATATTTACAAAAAGGCAATAAAAAGAAGAGTATAAGATTGCCGTTTTATTGAATTACCGGACCCTTGTTTAGCCGAAAATCCAACATGGTGGCAGCAGGTGCTTTCCCTGTTTGCTAGCCCCCCCCCCGCTCATCCAGCCAATCAGATTACGCTGCCTGTTCACATCTTCGCAAATGTGAGTGTCCAATCAATCACATGCCCTATGGAGCTTTTTCAAAAAAACCCGGGAGATGCTCCAGAGGCTTTCCTGAAGGTGTTTAAGGTGGATTTGTCTACCCCTCCTTCTGAATGACATGTATTTATGTGAATGTCCATTTGTACAGATCACCTTCCATTCGCATCCCATTAGGATTATTTTCACCATACAGACAAGCCCTAAGTAGGTAATGTTGAATATGGGCCCATTTGTTAAAAGCCAGTGTTCATTAAGGACAGATTAAAAGAACTGATGAAAAACCAAAGATAGCGACCAAAAGCTACAAAGAAAAAGGCTGCCAGCCAGAAGTTCAGCAGGGATAGGACTAACCTGACTTCCCTTGGGAGAGGTTTCCACAATTGAGATGCTACTGCAGAGAAGGTCCTCTCTCATTTACCCACCAACCTACCATCTTGAGATTAAGGAAATACCCAGCAAGTCTTTCTTTATGGATCCAAAATTCCAGGCACACTCATATGGAATAGGGTGGTCTTTTTAGAAATTCTGACCCCAAACCATTTAGGGCTGCCTATGAAGAGAACTTGCATTTTGCTCAAAAACAAATTAGAAGACAGTGCACTTGGTACAAGACCATTTAGATTCCCAAACATGTAGCATAGATTAAATCCATTCTCCCTTAGTAATAATGCTTACCATACTTTCACTTTAATTTAGTTATTCTGAAGCTGATCTTGAAAATTGGCCAGGTCCATAAGTTAATTCAGTTCTGTAGACTTTAATTCCATACACCTTCCCCAAGCACATTTGTTAATAGCAATATTAAAAAATCACAGAGTGGTGAAGTGAAAAACAGCCATAAGAATTAAGTAGCATGCTTTGATTAAACTTCATGTCAACATGGACATTTTGCAGGGATGGGGACTCCCTCTGAACCCACTGGGAGCTGCAGCATTCTGCTGTGCCCTACAGCCAAATTTGCAACCAACCAGCCAGCCAAAAAACCCCACCCACAATTGTCCTTTAAACAAGGTGCAATAGGGCTTTAAAACAAGGTGCGTGCTCCCTTTGCACATTGTTTTAGAGTCCAATTGCATCTCCCCCCCCTTCACTCCTCCACCTTCTTCTTGTTGGCAGGCAGTATGGGTGGGGGTGACAGGGGCCGAAACAGTGGTGAGGTAGATCACATTTTGTGTGTGTAGCACATTTTGTCCCAGCCTCCTCTGTGTGAAGAGATTTCTTGCACATTGATGACTTACTTGTAAGGCAGCTCAGTTTGATCTATGTTGAAGCGAGCATCATATAGTCCTTCCATACTGAATATTTCCCTACAACATCAGTAATGCTCTCCTAGGCCACCTCTCCATCCCTCTCCCAAATTATTCACTTCTAAAGTACAGTTTTGAAAAAGACAACAAAGTGCCCACAAGACCCAGATGCAATAGGCTGTTTTCCATAACCTGGCTGACAGCCATTTGATTTAAATCTTGTGCTTCAGTATCATAGGAACTAAAAAGGAACAGCATGAGCTTGTGCTTATGAATCTGGACTACTTACAGACTATGTTGTGCCCCACACTGGAGGGATCTTTTTTAGACATTGACCTGAAGCTCCCTGAGCCACATATCACAAAGAGCAACAGCTCATGTCAGGGTCCTTCTTGGAGTAGATCAGGAGGGCACTGAGCCCCCATGAGAGAAGACAGTCAACCTCTCTCCTCAGGACACAGGCAGCTTCCACTTTGGACTGGAGGTGGAAGTCAAATGATGTAAGCCCTATGATGTAAAGGTGCTTGTCAGTTGGCTAGGAAATGTCAAAGTGCCTACCTGAGGAATAAGGACATCTTATGAGAGAAGGAGTGTTACCTACCCTGATAGCCCCTGTCTTGGATATCAAATAATTGGCAATATTTGATAATTTGGATTAATGTGGCCATCACATGGTTAGCAGGTAAACCAGGGACCCCCTAATACCAAGGCTGGAGTCATGTGTAACCAAAAAAGAGGCCTTTGGAAATTCCCTAAACGAATACTCAGGTCAGAACTTAACACCTCGAGGTAAGTCATTCACTAGCCCCCTCAACAATAGCAGAGTCCTTGATGCTTACAAAATGGGTCCTTCCTTCCCTCATCTTTTTCGAACAAACCTTGCCTGCTCCTATTCAGTTCAAAATACAGCACCCATTAACAATTGTTAACTCTTCCAGACCACCCATTGTCTAGTCCTGAGAACCTCCGAGAAACACTGTATTCCACTCAAAATCCTATCCTTTCAGGGGAATTAGTGCATATAAATATCACCCTAAAACACCCCCAAGTGTGCACAGTTCATATTCTTCTTGACTTCATGTCAGACTGTGTAGCCATCCTGTCTTCTGGACCCCCTTGCTGTCCGTGTACTTTGTGATCACAGCTCTGCAAGGTCAGTGTAGTATAACCCACAACCCCCTTACTCTGTTCCTTTATCCAAATACGTCCAACTGTCTTCGATAGCCTTATGTGAGTGTCTGAAGCCTGAGTGTTTGCATGAATGCTGTTGATATTAATTTCCAATAAAGATTATTTAATTGTACCTTTTGGCTTAGTGTCTCCTCCGTTACTACCAGTATACACAGGTTAAACGATCCTGCCATTGCCCAGCCCCCACATGCCAAGCTGAGTTAATTAAGTCTCCCAAATTAATATTAAGACATTAGAGAGTCCTCATGGATCCCACGTAATTTGGGTAACTAGTTTTCACAAGCAAGACAGCCCTCACAAGTAGATCAGTCTTCACGTGACACTGATGGTTTGCAGCTGTACTCTAACTGGGGCTCTGAGGCAAAGCTTGGAAAAGTTACTTTTTGGGGTTACAAATCCTGGATGCCCCCTAGCTAGCATAGCCCATGCCAACATCTAGTTTAGGGGCGGGCATGTTCTTGAGCCAGAGGGCTGCATTACCTCAGTTTCAGCTCCTCTGGAATGCCCCACCACATCCTTGCAGCCACCATTTTGGGCAACTGGAATTATGTGTAATTTCCAGTTTCCTTTTGGGTCCTCCTGAGGTATATGGGTGAGGTGGTTGGCTTTTTCAGGTTGAAGAGCCTTGCAAAACAGCATTGTAGAGGCCCCTAAAAGCTTTCCTTTTTTTTTTTAACACATTCAAGGACTTATTCAGCTGAAAAATAACATTTTTGGCCAGTTTTTTGGAGTGGGGGTTATTGCCAGGACCTTTGAGGAGGTCAATGGGGGCCTCAGGAGCCTCAATGGGCTTCATACAGCCCACTGACTGCATAATTCCCACCCCAATCAAGCCATTCTGTGTGTCTCCAAAAGCAGGATATACTGTCAAGGGATAACCAGCCAGTGATTTTAACAAAAGAATAGTTATGTTTCTTGATAGCAACATCTCCTACCAGCTTTTTGAATGCAACACTTAAGGGAATTTGGGAAGGTGAGACCAGCAAACCAGTGGCAAGAGTCTGAAGCCAGTGTTACTATTTTAATTCAGGGAAAGTGAAAAAGAGAAGAGCTGAGAGCTTTCGTTTGGTTTTACCTAAAGCTGGTGGTGTGCAGCTAAGTAGATTTCAGCTGTGGCTCTGCTCCATTCCTCTGGTTTGGGGAGATTGCTTGCTTCCAATAGGTTCTGGTTCATTATCTGAAAATAAAGCACATGTTATAAAAACAGTCTTCACTGTTCTCTTATCCAGAGGAAGGTAAACATTGTACCGTACCTCAAGAGTTTCAATCTGCATTTGGAAACTCAGTTTCCTGATTGGCACCTCCTAGACTGATGTGTGTTTCGGAACAGAGTTATTCTTCCAATTTTGCATATCTCCACACTTGTAGTGCAGTTCACAGCCCACTCTATCCCTGAAAATATTAAAATAACCATATTTCAGCATAAGTAGAATG
Source organism: Gambelia wislizenii (assembly GCA_030847615.1). NCBI lineage: Eukaryota > Metazoa > Chordata > Lepidosauria > Squamata > Crotaphytidae > Gambelia > Gambelia wislizenii. The sequence continues at coordinate 348,197,965 of JAUMIR010000001.1, forward strand.
CATACTTTGAGAGACAATATGTTTTGAAACCTGCATTTTGTAAGAAATATGTTCAAAAACACATAATCAAATATACATTTTAATGCAGATTTTAAATAAATCACAGATTAATATGGAATAGTATGGAATGAACATACATGACCACATACGAAACTGACTGGGCTGAAAAGAGACTCATCAATCCATCCATCCCTAAGAACACTGTCAGCAGCTCTCACTGCATAAAAGAAGTGAAGGACACAAACGTATTATATGTCTTTGAAACAAGCAAGATATTCCCACTCTGGTGGCAGTTTGGCCAACTATTACACAGCAAGTTTTAATTATTCCATTGACTATTTTTCCAACAATAGTGTTATCTACTTAAATTAACCTAAATTAAATTAAATAGGTGCCCTCCTAGATGTGAAGTGAAAAAGTTTATTGCTTAGTCCAAAGACCATTGTAAAGAATTAAAAAAAAAACATAAAATAGTACAAAAATCTAAACTTTCATACAATCACAACATCATAATTAAAATTAACTAAATAAAATATATTAGCTATACCTGGCATAACATACACCATTATCTACATATATAAACCACTTTGGTATGTTTCCATTCCCACGCTGCTGATCGTCCACTTAGGAAACATGTCAAAAGCCCCTCCGCTGCCTCCATGCAACCGCACATGCACACACACACCATGCACAGGAGGATGCAAGAGCCCCTCTGCTGCCACCATGCAATCACACAAACATCCCATGCTTTACATACACACACCATGCGTGCCAGTACTGAGAGTCCTCCACCGCCACCATGCACAAACACACACACACACACCACATGCTATACACCCCATGCTACACCCTACATCCTATACACCCCACGCTACACACATACACCCCACACTACACACATACTCATATGCACCAGAACACAAGAACTCCTCCACTACCATATTTAGAAAGGACTTGAAGTTTTCCACATGTTTTAGGCCCAAGATACAGCTACAGACAGCACAGAAGACCATGTTACAGTGAGCAAGACTGAGGGGGCCGAATGCCTCTCATAAATAGCAGTTCTCCTGGCTGCTTCAGGTGTGCTGCATGATTGCAGCTGGCTGCATCTGAAAGCATGGCCCTGGTTCTTCCAAGATTCCCACAGCCAGGTCTTTGAGTCTGCAAAGAGGCTGTGCCGGCTGCTGCAGCCAGGGGCCTAGTCCTGCAAGGAGAGGCAGATTCTGACACCTAAGCAGCCAATCAGCACACTGAAAATGGCAACATACCTAAGAGAAATATATATATATATATATATATATATATATATATATACCTAAACTTGAAGTAAATAGCATATATTATAAAACAAGTCACATTACAGTAACAAAGGAAGAGTAACATTTAATCTTTTGTGTCATACATACATTTTATACTCTCATATTTTTTGGTTTCTATGACAATTAGCCAAAATGGACTCCAGGAATTTTTCTCTGCATCTGGCAGCCTTTGCTACAAATGCAGCGACCCTCTGAATCACATGTTGATTTGTTGGTTATAACAGAAAACTGAGTTTCTCTTTTACATCCCACTATTTCATCTTCTTTAGGAAAGGCTCTAAATAACTTTGTCTGATGTCAATAGATATCTGACACTCAAATATATAATAAGCCAAATCTTCCAGAGCTGGCTCACCACAGATACACAGCCTATATTGTGCTGGGTACCATAGAATCTTCTCCTTTTCATCATCGTATCCATTTGTTCAAAACATAAGCGTGTAAAAGCTTTACATAATTCCACTGGCAGGGTAAATGTCAGGTATTTTTCACATTTATGCTCCCATTTCATACTGGCTAACCATTTTGCTATTCCTACAGATGTTAGGCCACTTATGTCAATTTGTGCTTTGTGTGGTGGCAGTATCGTAGCCAATGAGGTTAATCTGAGGCATGATTATTACTAATTTAAACTTTCCCGAGATGTGTTGGACCCATGATATTGGGCTACAACTTCCATTATCCCCCCACTTGGGGGTTTAGGGGTTGTAGTCTGACACCAGGTTCAAGAAGGGTGAACGATGCCCTGCCTCAGGTCCAAGCAACGTCTTTGGCTATTTTGGGTGCATCTATATTAAAGTTGCATTTTGATATAACGACAACTAATGAATGCAAAAGGGCACCCATATCACACAACGTTGTCCTTTAGCATTTCACTACTGTTAAAAAGGCATTCTTTTTTATTGACAGGCCAAGCCATCAATAGATTTGCCATGACATTTTTGTCCCAGTTGTCATGCTCATCCCTGGATTCTGGGTATTAGAGTAGACTCCATGGAAGACCCTGACATGAGTTTGGTAATAGGCCTGACATAAGGTTGGTTCCCAGCCTGTTTTCCCTGCCTGGGCCTCTCTATCTCTGGACGGCAGCCAGCCTGCCTTTTGGGTCTGGGAACGCTGTTCCTCGGGCAGCTTCAAGGCCACAGCACCTGGAGGTAGCTGCCCTCCTACAGCCCTCCCTACATGCCATTCTCACACTGTAAGGGTTCATCTGGATGCTGTACTAGGTTGTGTTTAGTTCTGGCTTTGCCTATGTTACTGGTCTACGTTTCCTTGCTTAATAAAGAATTCTTATTGAGTTAATGTGAGCGTGTGTCTGGTACATCACACCAGTATTGCCAATGTTTGAAACTGTGTACCATTTTTCTCCCATGAATACAGCATCAATGGGCAGTCCCAGCAGAACACTTCTGGGTGAGAACGCAAAAGCCAGGTATGCGATGCTCTTTTTATTAACCTCCCTGGTTCACTTGGAAGTTTGTAAGTGTGCTTCTGTGCTTGTGTGTACATTTTGTGTTTTAATTTTGCTGTTTTTTACATTTTAACTGCGCTCGCATCTTCTTGTGAGAACTGCTGGGATCACGAACATGGAAGTAAAAAGTGCTACCATTCATGCTCCAGTAATGCTGGGGCTGCTTTTTGTCCTTATTACAGGTACACATGATAAAAAAGGGTTATTGTGCCGGGACAACTATGGTTGAAAATACGGTGGGACAGAAATGGTTTTGGAGGTTTGTCTGATAATCTCCATACACATTTGGTTTGGCTTTCCAGATATGGCAACTTCCATTTTTTTTAAGGTTGAAATACAACTTTTCTAGTTCCAAAGGAAAAGAGCTAACCAATTTTTAGGATTCCTAAACTATTATAAAAGGGTGATGTTACTCAGTCCTCACAGAGATTCCAAGCATCTTCCCTCAAAGAGGAACTTCTATTGCATGGAAACTGCAATTTCCCAGGTTAAGACTAAACAAAGAAAAAACAACAACCAGAAATCCCCATCTCCCAAAGCCATGAGCTGAACACACTTTGCTCACTTTCAATTAACAGGCCAGATGTGACTTACTCCTCATGGGGACAGGAACAAAATATTGTGGCCCTGGGTTGCAGCAGGTAACTTCAACATAGCATTGAGAATAAACTCTCTCTCTCTCTCTCTCTCTCTCTCTCTCTGTGTGTGTGTGTGTGTGTGTGTGTGTGTGTTTATGTGTTTATTTCTGTCATCTGGAAAGGGCTCAGACTGGATTAAGTAAAGATACCAATAATTGACAGGGAAGGTCCCAGAATTCCAGATGGTTGTGAGGATTATGTGAGATAGGTCAAGACAAGAGTGTTATTAAATTATTTGATTACATCTGCAACATAGAGAGACTTTCTCGGCTACTTTTTAAAGGATTATGAGAGGATTCTAGAACAAAACAAAACAAAAAGTCTGCAGTTAACAGCCATCTTGTAATACTGAAACTAAAAATCCTTGCTGTAAAACAGGGGTGGGCAACATCTAGAACTGAGGGTAGGGGCACATTGGACCCTTGGGCCCATGGCACCATTGAATTTGCAATTGCAGTTGCAACCACTATCACTCAGAATACCCTGGTAGCTGTTGATGAAATTCAGCAGATCTTACAGTAGCTCTCTATAGTGTCATAGGGGGCCAGAGGGCCCTCCTGATCTGAACCACAGAGATCTGGCCATCTTAAGGGGCAGAGTGTGTCGTCCTGTTCTGGAAGACAAGAGAAAGCAAGAAATGCCACAGCTTGGGAGAAGCTGATAGCAGCTGATTCTGCAGCAGCAAGGATGCTAAGGAGTGCAAAATAAAGGGATGGATGCAAGGGCTCCTTGTGCCCTATGGGCCTTGTCTTGCCCCCCCCCCCGCTGTAAATGGCAAAGAATGGCTGGTGGCCTTTTCTTGTGTCTGTGCTTAGCACTTTGGCCTCCAGCTTCATAATGCTACATCCAGCACCACCTACACCAAGGGGTGGACAATGTGCAGCCCATGAGGCCATTTTTGGGTCCCCCAGGGGCCCCAAGTCAATTTCTTTTGCTTCAAAATGTCCCCCAAGGCCTTCTGGGGGTGTGACGGCATAGCCAACAGATTTTTGGCCCACCCTGGCTCAATTTAGGTGAACAGGAAGTGAACAGGGAGTGATTGCCTCCCAGTTGTTAAAGAAAAGGCCTCTCCTGGACAAAAATGGCCCAGGAAGGCCCAAAAAATGTGGTGAAAATGTCCGTTCTGTTCCATGGAGGGCATTTGGGGTATGGCAGGCAATGTGACCCTTCAAGATCTCTTGCGGGGGGCCCTGCCCTTTCACAGTCACCCACCCATGGCCTACATGACCTGGCAAGCTCTCCTCTCACAGGGGCTCTTTCTGAGGAGCTATTTCTATAGGGTGAAGCCTTGTTTTTTGATCCTCTCAATTACAGACATTGTCTGGTCGTTCAACTTGAGACTCCCAAATCAAACACAAAGCTCTTTGGTGGTGGCATGGCACTACTGGGCATGCCATATCATCTATTTCCCTTATATGAGAGATGTAGGCTGTAATTGCACAGTTTAAGTTGGTGTGCCAACTGTGTTCATTCCTCAAGAACAGAGATGTGACCAGGGTGGCACTTGGGCCCCGTCTATTCAAGGGGAGGAGTGGAGTACCTTGCACTAATGGCATTTTGCAGCAGCAGTGACTTGTCTTAACCATGGTTTTGCCCCCATAAGCTTTGCATGCTAGATGGCAGCCGTGGGTGGTTTACTTGTTTGTACTTTGCCGTACTGAACTTTAAAAGAAAATAATGTCAAAGGAGCGCTAGAGCAAACCCCACCCCATTTTATCACCTTAGCGATTGCTCGCTAAGGCAAAAATCCAACATGGCAGCAGCGAGTGCTTGGCCTGTTAGCAAGGCCCGTCCCCCACACTTGCCAATCAGCTTTGCACTTCCTCTCCTATGAGAAAGTGATTCAAAGCAGATTGCTTGTCCCAACAAGCAGGAATGTGTGCCCCCTTGCTGCTTTTAAAAAACTACAGGGAAAGCCGCAAAAGCTTGTCCTGTGTTGTTTTTGCCCTCTTGTGCCCCCCTCCTTCTGAATACTGTGGATTGATGCAGGATCCCATTTAGACAAGTCGCATTTCCAGCAAATTCCATGCGGGGTATTTTCACTGTTGAGGCAACTCCTCGGTTATGGCTCTGGGTGGCTGTCCATTGGAAGGCTGCCTTTGAAGAGCTCAAACATCTGTGTATGTGTCAGTTAATGAAACACTTCGCTTTCCATTTAGACTTGGAAGCCTCGTTCACAATACTGGTGCTGACCTTTAAAGTCCTTGGGGCTGGTGTTGAGGACCAGAATATTTGAAGGACCTTACTGTCTACTGAAATCATTATCAGAAGCCTCTCCAAATGTCCCAGCCAGGCTTCAATAATTACACTCCCCACCCTTGCCATGGTTTGCATGACATGCCTTCTGGTGAACATGATGAGTGACAAGGCTTTCGGTTGCTGCTTGGCATCTCTGCGTTGAAGAGCCAAGCACTGGCTGAAACTCCTCTTTCCAGATGAAAATAGAGGGAAAGGAAGGGAGAGAGAGGATTTTTCAGCTGCTGCTTGGCATTACGGTGCTGAGCCTCCCTGCCAAGTAGCAATTGAAGGCATGATGCTCCCCATTCCATCATGAATGATCATTTCCATTTTACTCTGAGCTTTCAAGGAGCCATCTTTCACAGCCATCTGTGTAGTGATTAAAACCTACTTTTAAGAAGAGGATTGGGATATAAATGAGTGCTTCCTTTTCAAGTAGAGGCTGCCCCCTGTATCCGTGAAGGATAAATTCCTAGATTTACCATTTATAAATGAAACTGCAGATAATAGTGAACCCTATTAAAATAAAGGACTTCCAGTACAAATACCATAGAATTGCATTGGAGGAACTAGCGATTCCTAGAGAGGACACCTCTCTAAGCATTTTCCAGCATGATTCCATGGTATGTGGCCCTATATTTTCAGCTGCAGATACCTGAAACTGTGGATATTGGTTCCACAGATCAAATGATGGAAAAAGAATATCACATTATTCAAGGACAAGTTGTGCTGCACTTTGTGCTGTTTTTTCATGTTCTGTTGTGGCTGCTGAGACCACAATGAGGTGGATAGGAGGACAATGTGTTTTGGACCACACACTTTTTAGTAGCTTTGTAGCATTTAGGTGTATGTGTTTTTGTTTTTTTAAAGAAGTTGGTTACTTCTGAGAAATGTGAAACATTTAATTTTAAAACTGCTATTAACTTTTAAAAACAAATTACTTTTTGGAAGAAAGATTTCAAACTCTTTAGTGACACAATCCTTACATTCTCAGTTCATCCAAACTGGCAGCTCCTACCAGTCAAAAGATATCGTAGAATTATCTCATCTTTCACTCCTTAATGGATGAAAACATAGGAGTGTTACAAATAGAGAACAGAATATCTAGAGACCATCCCCTCAGAACATTCAGTGAATGAGGGAGAACAGAGGAAAAACAAAAACCTTCCACCGGCATCCAGTGATTTCCATGGTCAGGTCAGTTATTCTACAAGATATGACTCGTTCTGGAATGATTTCAGCACGTGGGTGTGAAATGTGCCTCACCCTTTCTGATTCCCAGGCTAGGAAGCTTATGTATGGTTTGTACCCAATGAATCTCCCAAGTGTGCATGCTGAACCATAGAATCCTCTCTCTCTCTCTCTCTCTCTCTGGCTTTTCTTCCCAAACGAAGATTCAGGAAGGACTCATCCCGCGCTTTCTGCAAGCGCACTGATTACTAAAAAGGCCAATCCGAGATAAACAAGTCTGGTTGCAAAAAGCACAGCAGAAGGTCTCCTTGGGTGATGTTTTTGTGTTGTGATTCTTTCTGCGTTGTCGTTTCTCTTCAAGACTTGTTCGTTGTGAGTTCTCAAATAAGGCTGCAGCATTGTGGATCCTAGAGTTGGAAGAAACCACAAGGGCCATCCAATCCAACCCCCTGTCATCCAGGAACACACAATCAAAGCATTCCTGACAGATGGCCATCCAGCCTCTGTTTAAAAATATCCAAAGAAGGAGACTCCATCACACTCCCAGGCAGTGCATTCCACTGCTGAACAGGTCTTACTGTCAGGAAGTTCTTCCTAATGTTTAAGTGGAATCTCTTTTCCTGTAGTTTGAGTCCATTGCTTTGTGTCCTAGGACTTTATCAGACCAGGCAAATATGGCATCATAACGACACCTAATTAATGCAAAAGAATGTACATCTCAAATGATATCGTCCTTTCGTAATCTTGTATTGTTAAAAAGCCATGCCTTTTTACTGATGGCCCAAGCCATCAATAGATCTGCCATGACGCTTTTTTGCCAGCATTGCCAGCATTTGAAACTTCACACCATTGTGCTCCCAGGAATACAGTTGCCCCTCCATATCCACAGATTTGGTATCCATGGATTTAAGTATTCACGGCTTGAAATTATTTCTAAAAAAATAATAATCCAAAAAGCAAACCTTGATTTTGCCATCTTATATAAGGGACACCATTTTGCTATGCCATTGCATATAATGGTACTTGAGTATTCATGGATTTTGGTATCCACAGAGGGTCCTGGAACCAAACCCCAGCGCCAGGAACAGAGATTCCACCTCAACATTAGGAAGAACTTTTTGACAGTAAGAGCTGTTCGGCAGTGGAACACACTCCCTCGGAGCGTGGTGGGGTCTCCTTCCTTGGAGGTCTTTAAACATAGGCTGGACGACCATCTGTCGGGGATGCTTTGATCAAGATTTCCTGCGTGGCAGGGGGTTGGACTGGATGGCCCTCGTGGTCTCTTCCAACTCTGCAATTCTATGATTCTATGATTCTATGATTCTATGATTCTATGATTCTATGAATATGAAGGGACAACTGTACAGCATCAATGACAGAACACTTCCAGGTGAGATCATGACAGCCAGGTAGGGGATGCTCTTTTTATAAACCTCCCTGGTGTACTTTTAACTTTTAAGGTGTGTTTCTACACTTGTGTGAGCATTTTATATCTGTATTTTGTTTTATTTTTTGAATTTGCCTTGCTTGTGTTTTCTCGCAAAAATCAGTGAGATCTCAGAACAGGAAGGAAATGGAACTCCGTTTGTGCTCTGTTTATGCTGTGGCTGCTTCTTTAAGGTAAGTCTGATAAATCAGGTTCTTTTGCCGGCATAAAAATGGTTCAAAATATGCCAGCAAAAGAATGTTTCTGGAGGGTGGTCTGATAAACTCCAAGTCTCTGGAGCAGCAGAAAACAAGCTTGCTCCATTCTCAGTATGACATCCCTTCAAAGGTTTAAACATGGTTATCATGTCACCTCTTAACTTTCTCTTAACCTTGAGATTTTATGAATGTCACAATTTGGAGGTAAAACTGTATTTGACGAAATGAAAAAAGAAAGTAAAAGCGTGGATCTGAGTTTCAAAAGTAGTTTTAATTTTCCAAGAAATTACATATTTTGAAAAATTTCATATGAAAGATCTAAAAATGTTTAGGTCTATTTTTGTGGGGGCTCACCTCTGTTGCTTTCTTCAGAGCTGTAGAAAAGGATTCTAAGCCTCCCTGGGCCTCACCTGCCACAGTCTGCTCTTGTTTTTAGACAGAACTAGGAAGCAACTCATTTTTTCAAAGATTTACTTTGGTAGCTGGTTAGTTTATGCCCTAACAAGCTAGAATAGTTTACAATTTTGCCATGGCTGAGATGCATTACTTTTCATGATGGATGGCTGCATCCTTCTTCTGCTTTGTGGGATGTTGTGCAGTTAGTGAGGAACAGAGGAGGACCATCTGCAGCAAGGAAGGAAGTAGGGAGAGAAGCTAGAGAAAGAGGAGATACACCAAGGACATTATCAGGCGTGGCAAAAAATGTGGGATTACGACATCAGGGTAGTGAGAATGAGCCCCACTATTGTGAGATGTCATCATCTTCCCATTCTTACACCATTCTCTAGCTGCAAAAAAAAGGCTTTATTTACAATTCATGGGACAAACCATCAATAGATCTTCAATAGCACTTTTTCTATTCAATTGATGGAGTATGAAACCACATCCCATTGTAACTGTGAGATTACATTGTGAATGGGCGGTCTTCTTTTCCCCCTCCCCATTCCCAGAGAGAAAACTTCCAGGTGAGAACGCAAAAATGAAGCACAGGACGCTCTTTTCATGAACTGTCTCCTTTAGTGTGCATGTTCTTAGGTTTGTTTCAGTGCATGTGTGTTCATTTACTTTGTTCATTAAGGGTGTTTTTTTTTTTCAGTTTTAAGTATGCTTGTGTCTTCTTGCGAGAACCTCCAAAATCTCACCCATGCCAAATCACGGAAGTAAACTCCCATTCATAAAGCACTACTGGTTGTTGTGCAATAATTCTGTGGCATTTCTTTCACATGATTACAGCTACGTGAGATAGTAAGTGTTATAATGCCACAATGTTCCTGTTATCTTCATTTGCGGAATTACAGCATTTTTAGACACTAGTCTGATAATGTCCAAAATGCATGAGCCTCAGAGACTCAGGTTAGCTTGGGATTTAACACACACACACACACACAGAGAGAGAGAGAAGTTAAACTAGCTTTTTCTGTTTTACTTCATTCTTTGCAGGTAAGAGAGGTTGCTGCTGTTGCCAAAAGGAGGAGAAAGAAAGTCAATGTGAATACATGCAGGATGCTTGGAGGTGGGTGGGGTGCCTTTCCAGGCTGGCTTCTCAAAACAGCAGCAGAGAGTGCACACTTGTACCAGCTTGGATGGTGTGAATTGCAAAAGAGAATTTAGAGGAGGGGGATGTGTCTTTGCATGCCTTAGACTGGTTCAGGTATGAAGTGTATAGAAAGTAAGTGGTTGGGGGTGATGGGTAAGAAAGAAGGATCAAGTGAGTCAGTGGCTGCTCTTGTGCACCTGCCCAAAGATGTGGTTGTGAAATTTTTGGAACCTGTGCCAAGCCTCTGTGATAATCCCTCCAATCCCCAATTATATTCATATGAGTAAAGTGCACTCCAAGGTATCTAAGTGGGAAGAAATGCTTTGTAATGCTTTGTGCATTTGTCTCAGAATTTAAAAGATGCAAAACTGGAATTGGCCTCTTGGATGAACTAGAGCACCTCTTTCTGTATTTTTAAACACAAAACAAAAACAGCAATTTCTTAGTTAATAGGTAACTTTGCAATTTACCTTTCTAGACTGCAGTTACAGTAGGAAGTAAGGTCCTGTTGGGAGAGAAGAGTAATGAGTAAAGTAATTAGTTCCTTTTAAAAAGTAACATTCCAAGGTCTGCTTACAGTATGTTTAGTTTCCCGTTCTGTAACAGGTGCATTGGGGAAAGAAATCTTATGTGAAACATTGTTAATCCTTTCAAAGTTAACAAATGAAATCCATAGACCTGGAAGAATAGGTCTTTTTTCTTTTTTTTAATCTCACCTTTATCTAAGTCTTGTTGTTAAATATACACCTGTTGTTTGAGTGGTTACAATTTAGTTTATTAAGACTGACTGACATTCAGTATCACTATTACAGGCGCATAACCTAGAGTTATACATCTGTAATTGCTCTGTATGCACAATAGCCATGTAGGAGATTATCAGACAGGAATGCAAAAAGTGTCCCTGTCCCACAATATCTAGACCCATCCCTATCCTGACACAATACCCCCCCCCCCGGCACTGCACTTACCTTCTCTTGTGTCCAAAGGCAGCCCAGGCATGAATGGAGCTTTAACGGAGCTCTGTTCACTTCCTGGATCAAAATCTCGCCTGTTCTTGTGAGAAGACACGAGCGCAGGAAATTCAAAAATAACAATAACAATAACAAGAAAAACGTTTACACAAGCACATAAACACACTAAAAAATTAACAAGCAACCCAGGGAGTTTCATAAAAAGAGAGTAGCCTACCTTGTTTTCAAGATCCCACCCAAACTGTTCTGGCAGGACTGCCCATTGACACTGTATTCATGGCAGGACAATGGCACGAGGTTTCAAATGCAGGCAATGCTGGCACAGAAACAGAATGGGTGATCTATTGATGGCTCAGCCAGTCAATTAAATAGAACAACATAGTAATGCCAGCAGAATGCAAAAGGACGTTGTCATCTGATATTGGTGTCCTTTTGCATTCCGCTGGTGTCATTATGGCACCACATTAGCTACATCTGATAATCTCCATAGTCATGATCATGGCCACAATCGTAAGTGCCCTCCCAAACCTATTTTACTGGGTATCAGCTGTCCTCTCACCAGTGAATGAGGCTGTGACTAGGAATTGCAACAAGGATCCTGATTTTGCATGCCGCAGCCATGCTGACTGGCAGAAGGGGGCTGGAATAATCATCTCTCTGCACTCCAATTGCCAGAAGAACAGATCTCTTGCTCTTGGAGGCTTACCGCTCTCCAAAGAAAAGCAGCAGTGCAACAGGGATGTTAAATCTTCTGTGCTGCCTTACTGCATGACATTGTTGTTCTTCCAGCATTCTTTCATTCTGGTCTTATGGGGACTGAGGTAAAAGCGTCTTTCTGCTAATGAGTTTTTCTGGTTAAGCAAAAAGATGCAGTTTGACTTCAGTCCCCCACGGCACCAGAACGAAAGAACAATTACATCATGCGGTTAAGGCAGCATAGAAGATGGAACATTCCTGCTGAGCTGCTGCTTTTCTTTGGAGTGTGGTAAGTCCCTTGGTGCAGTTATGCCTGGTAAAGTAGGTTGGGGGGAGATGGGTCAGGAGATGCTACTTATTACCTTATTGCACTACACTGTTATAGCACTATTATTCTACTTTAACTGCTATGGCTGCCTCCTGTGGAATTCTGGGGTTTATAGTTTAGTGAGACTTAAGAGCTCGCTGGCTGAGAATGCTCAATGCCCCTCTTTAAACTGCAGCTCCCAGGATTCCACAGGAGTCAGTCATAGCAATTAAGGTGGGATAATAGTGCTATAACAATGTTGTGTGATAAGGCTCTTAGTTACACACACACAGCTAAATAGGCAATGTAGAATTCTGGCCATTGTTTTGCCCATTTCCTTACCTAGTCATTTCACCTTACTTTACTTCCCCCCTTTTTTTAAAGCCAGATCTCCATAAAATATGTGTTGAAGACCACTTTTACTAAAAAGAAAATGATGTTACTGACAAGCACTCTCTGACCTTAAACAAAATGTATAGGACGTTGAAGCCAATGAATAGCCTGTTTATCCTTACTGTTGAGGATATGCAAGCTGCTGAAGCAGGCACATTTAGACTCTTGGTAACCCGACAGAGCCTGCAAATGTAAATAGAAAACTGCATGATGCAGACATTCTAGTCTCTCCTTGTTAATAACACTTCCAGTTTTCTCTTTGGTGGGAAACTCAAGTACAATCAAGTTGAACTGCGCTTTCTCTCTCTCCTCTCCCTGTTTTTTTGTCTGATGCAGGATAAATCATTTGAGTTCAACTAATGTTATGCCTTGTGAGGTGGTCTCAAGAGGATAATCAGTTGCATCCTTTATTTCCACCCCCCCCCATTACACAGTTATAGCAATTTGATTCCATTTTAACTGGCATGATTCCATCCTGGGGAATCCAGGAATTTATAGTTTGGTGAGGTACTTATAATTATGTCAACTTCTCTGAACTACAGCACTTGCTAGGAGACTATTCTAAGTACTTCAGCAAACTACAAATCCCATGGTTCCCCAGGATGAAGCCACAGAAATTAAAATGGGAGCTTACTGCTATAATCATTTATTAGTGCTTCTGATCTAGAAGTCATTTGCCTTACCTACCATTTTAGTTCACTTTGATAGGGCAGAAACTAGATCCTTCATAAAGAAACTGTCCTATGCTCCAGTCAACAAACATCCCAGGAGTCAAATGGTTGTAAGGCAAGAGCCAGTCCAGATCTGTCACAGGTTATCCACCAAGATTAAAGGAGAAACAAGGGGGAAGTTGTCAGCCAGTCCAGACGTCATTACAGCAAGTCAGTAGTCCAGATAAACAAAGTGAGCAAGGAGTCATAGTCAGTCCAAGGTCAAGAGCACCAAATGCCAAGAGTACTGCCAGTTACCAAGGTAGAATGGTTGCAAGCAACATAAATGCAATAGACATAGGACTTTATCAGATGGACAAAATATGGTGTCATAACGACGACGCATAACCGCAAGGGGTGCACAAATCAGACAATGTTGTCCTTTTGTGATTATGGCCTGTCAAAATCTCATACTTTTTAATTGATGGCTTAAGCCGTCAATAGATCCCCCATGGCGCTTTAGTGCCGGCATTGCCATTGTGTGAAACCTCAGGCCATTTAACTCTTGTCACTGCAGCAAGAGTGGCTGGTCTGGCACGAACACTTCCGGGTGAGGTCGGGACATCCAGGTAAGTTTTGCCCTTTTTATGACCCTCCCCAGGTTACTTGAGACTTTAAAGTGTGCCTAGGTGCTTGGTGTCACTTTTAAGGCTTTATTTTTGCTTTTATTTTAACATTTCCAGCACAACAAAGTCACGCAGGATTTTGAATGAGGAAGTGAACAGGGCTCTGTTCACTTCCTCTTTATTGCTGGGGAGCCTTTGCCTGGAGTGGAAGGTAACGGAGGAGCATTCCTTTGCCGGCATAGAAATGGGTTTTTTTATGCCAGCAAAAGAACATTTTAAAAAGAGTCATCTAATTAAAGTCCATAGACACCAAGGAGGTGTGGGAGATTTATAGGCAGCTATCTCAGGACACCAAGGGCTTAATGAGTCAGTGTTTCTGTCTAACAGATCCTGGGATCTGTACAGCCTCTCCCTATCTCTTCTGCAGTCTTCAAAGGATGGAAGAAAGCCTTCAGTGTCTTCCACATCCTGTTGGGGAGTGGGCCTCCCAATTGCCTCATCCCCCAGCTCCTCAGACTCCAGAGAGGTCACCATTATCTGGAGTCATAAATTTCTGGAAATCTGCCTCCTCTGTGAGTCTTCAGATTCCAGAGGGTGGGTTATGGCACTAATCCCCTCCCCACAATCATCCCCCAGGGTATAACAACAATGGAACTGTTGCATGATGGAACTGTATGGGAGCATGTACAGTGGACACATCTTCCCAAGAGCACTCCTCTGGTCCATAGCCAGCCCAATCAATGAGGTGTTGCAGTTGTACACAGCGCACACGGGAGTCTAGCACTTGGGCTACTTCATATTCCTCCTCCCCTCCCACTATCACTGGAGGGGGTGGAGATGTTGACCTGGTATCAGAATAGTCACTGGTTGGAAGTACCAGAAGAGAGTGGTGAAAAATAGGATAGATGGGAAAATTTGCTGACAATAGCAATCAGAAAGCCACAGAATTCACTTGTGCTGTTATGGAGTAGGGACCTATGAAGCCTCCTATTACAACAAGGTCAGTGATGAGGAAGAGGGTGAGTGGATAGCCAGACTCAATCCCCCATGTTAAGAGGGGATCCGCAAAGTGCTTGTACTCCCTTTTGGCCAAATCTAATTGCTCACTCACAAGCAACTGAGCCTTCTAAAGCCTTTCTTAAGAAGAGCATCAGGCAAGACTCAACCCCAGAGTGCAGGGTTCATGCCTATCCCATTTGCTGTGTTCCTCTCTGAGAAACATGCCCATCGACACATGTCCATGCTCTCAGGGGAACTGCTCTAAGTTTGTTTATGGTTCCAGCCAGATCAGCACCAGTTGAGCAGGTGTGTAGTGAAGGTGGAATTTTTATGAGATCTCACTGCAGCAGGCTGGGGGTCAATATTATGGGGAAAAAATATTTTTTCTAAAATGCAGTCTTGATAATCCTTTTTTTTTCCCCTGTTAAATTTGGCTCCCAGATTTGAGACCCAACTTGAAAGTATCTTGCAAGGACTTGAGACTGGAGTAAAAGACTTAAATACATCACTGGTAATTAATAACAAAGAATCAAGCGAATGGCACCTTTTGTTGAATCTGCTGCCTGAAGTGTCTTTCTGCTTGATATTGTTTCATGTAAGATTGGGTCTACCTGCTTGTTTTTAAAGATCCTCATAGCATTTTTGGAAGTATGTATCTAATGTTACCCAAATTGCGTGGGGTGCTTAGGAATCACTCATGATCTCTGAGTTGCATTATATTGAGGAATTTTAATTAGCTCAAAGGTATGACCATGAGAGGTCAGGTAATTTTGGGATCTTTACACCTGTATATAACAATACTCACTGAGGAGACTCCAAGCCAAAGTGAAATAAAAATGGTTTTTATTGAAAAATAACCACGGAAGCATTCACACATGCAATCACATTCACAAGCAATCATACAAGGCTAATGAAGAATTAGGAGGAAGTATTTGGATAAGAGGAACAGATTTGGGGAATGGGGTATAATTACCTGTCTGGTGAGCAGAGATTCATGCAGTGAAAGAGTACTCAGACTTGAAACTGAGGGTCATAGCAGACCGGCAGAGTGACAAGATATGGAGCTGTGCACACATGGCTATGATCTGAGGATAGTATTTATACCCCATATTGCACGCATAAGGGGTTTTGAGAGTAAAACTATGGTTGGGTGAGTTTCCCACAGTTAGACAAAGAAACTCCGGCTTCATTTATTGCTGCTAGTGGTCAGAACATTAACATGGATGGGTTTTTGGCTACCTCTGTATTGTGGATGGGAGAAGGTGTGAAGGAAAGACATTTGTGGGGATGTGTGTGGATAATAGGTGTTTCAGTCACTGTTTTGACAATATGACTCACTGCCAGATGCATCCAGGGAAATTAGCACATTCCACCCTAACAACTGTCTAATGGGGCTTCGCTTAATCTTGTGCTGGGTGTTTGGTTTGGGGAATTTCCAAAACAACTTCTTAGGTCTTTGGGTGACCTTTACTTACCCATCTGTGACTGGCTTAGTCTACCATAGACCTCGTGAACTGTCTAATACTGCCAAATTATGAATTATTGGAGGGAGGGGTTGTAAGGCCAGGTAACACTAACCCCCACTCCACCACCACCACAAGCAAAATCTTAGCCACTGTGTACACATATTTATGTGACTGTTGCATTGCCACCTCTTGGGAAGTGTTGTGACATCATGGATGCATTGAATTCCCACCCTCCATGCCAATCTTGTATTTATAAAAAACATTATACAGTTGTCCCTTCACATTCGCTGGGGTTTGGTTCCAGGACCCCCCGTGAATACCCAAATCCGTGAATACTCAAGTCCCATTATATGTAATGGCAGAGCAAAATGGTGTCCCTTATATAAGATGGCAAAATCAAGGTTTGCTATTAGGATTGTTATTTTTTTAAGAATATTTTTCAAGCCGTGAATACTCAAATCCGTGAATGTCAAATCCGTGAATGTCAAATCCGTGAATGTGGAGGGACAACTGTATATTATATTGTGAGTTGTTGCTACCATCAGATATAAGCTGTTAGTCCCAGGCCTCTGTGCAAAAATCCAGGGTTCTGCAACCCAGAAGGCTGCCTCAGGTGGCAGAATCCCATTTAGGAAACAACAGCAGCAGCAGCAGCAGTTCAGTGGGTACACTGCTCTGTGTATTAGTTTTGTTTTCCAAGGTGCTTCCATGCAAGAGGGGTACTCTGGGAAATGAAAGTTGTGGCCGGTGCCTGTGGCTGCAGCTGGCTCAGAGGGACAATTCTTAGCAGGGCACCTGCTGCCCTTGAGCTGTTGCTTGTTTAAAGGGCAAAGAAGAACAGGAAACTGTTCCAAAAGCCACTTGTAAGCATGGGCTGGGGCCAGAGTAGGCCTGGCATCCACTCCACCACTCCTTCCATTCTTATCACTGGGATGGGAAAGCAGTCCTTAGTGTTAAAAAAGCACACACACCAGTTTTACAGTAGTGGGTAGGCAGCTTAGGAACTCCTCTCCCCACTGCTGGCTGAATAGCAGGGATGAGAGCAAAGCATGATCAGGCCCTTCCTTTTGGGAAAGAGATTCTTTTCTCCTCCTTCAAACAAAGCTGGGGAGTGGCTGTTATAACATACAGCCTTCTCCACAGGTAGCTGCTTTTGGTACACAGGGCTACTGCCACCGATTGGTTTTCCAAAAAAGTGGGGGTAAGAGCACCCCCCCAGCCTTCTCCAACACACCCGGGTAAGTTAGGGGGAAGGAGGAGATCCATGAACAACCAGAGAAGGGGAGAAAGTTTGGGGTGAATTCCAGAATCAAATATGGAGTTGGGAACTTCATATTTGCTTTGTAAAGTGTCATACCATGAAAAACATGACTAAACTTTGTGTTGGCTGGAGGATGAAAAGTTTAGACCTTAATATGTTTTGACTGACTTGATCCAGGCTGTATTTCCACTGGTCGTTTTGAAGAATGTGACTCCCACTATCCCTTTAGGGGCCTTCTCAAAGTCTGATGGAATCATTTCCAACCTCAGAAAACGGCCCTAATGATACTGAGTCTACCAAACATAGTTGACATGCTACCCACAGTGAGAGATGCGCAACGGTGATGCTGAGCGTGCAGTGTGCCCTCAAGGTCTTGCAGAGTAGTTCTCTTTCCCTTGATTTAATACAGTAACACTCATGTGTCAGTGACTGGTACCTCTTTAGAGCACATAACATTCATCCTATGGGGCATGGAACAAATTGTGGCTCCCATATGTCTCTTATCAGGCTGTCTGGCCTGATGTGATATGACATACAGCTGAAATGAAAGCAGGCATCCATTTCCCTTTAAGAGAGACACATGGCTGTGTGTGCCTCATAATGAAACAAGCAGCAAGAAATTTATGGCTAACAATAAAGAAATGATGGTGCTGGAAAACTTTTGGTTTCTAACTAATAGGTTCATATTATAACCACAAAGTCTACTTTCAGCTAGATTTATTCCCTAATAAAAAGTTAACTAAATTTTTATGGCAGAACATCTGATGGCATCATTTACAGTGCCGGGCTCTGCTTGTTTACTCAAAAGTAAACCCACTGAGTCAATGGAGCTTACCCTCAGGACAATGTGCATAGGATTGCAACCTTAACTTTCTTGTCAGATACAGATGGTGACTGGAGGTAGCATGGCTATTAGGAGTGGAACATGATTGCTTGTGTTGTGTTCGCGCGGGAAATTTAGGAGTTGTAATCCAAAAAATAACTTTTCCAAGCTGTGGAACTAAAAAAGTCAATAGTTCTGTGGCAGAGCACATATTTTTCATGCAGATAGTCTCAGGTTCATTCCCTACGATCTCAACCAGCAGGGCTGGAAAAGCTTCTTGTTGAAGTCCTTGGAAAGCTGTTGTCTAAGACCTTGGAGAGCAGAAACATTATTTGTTTTACAGTATTACTTATTTAGAAACATTAGGGCTGGATAAGCCTGGTGTCTAAGACCTGTCCGAGTAGACAATTCTGGGTTAGACAAGATGAACTCTAACAGGATGGGCCAGTTTATGTTTAGGAGTAGGAGTGAGTGGGTGGGGTGGCAGTATATGAGGAAGCAGGGCATGCTCACTTTATCATTAGGTCTTCTTTTCCAATTGATTAGATACATTTTTATTGCACCTTTCAGTCTAAGGGCATCCATGACTGACTACACTGATGGTGCCATCTGTCTATATGATATCAAGAGCATTTTTTAAAAATCCATTTTAAAAAGACAACGTTTTCAAACAAAAAGTTTAACAATATCCATAAATACAGAGAACTGCCCACCCCCAGTTCTTCCAGGGATTTTGACAGAAGGCTTATTGAGCGCCCCCCCCCTCCCAGCCAGCCTTCCCAATCAACCCCTGCCCACCATTACCAAATACCTTCTGGCAGTTGCTCTCCCTCCATTCCCTGCTCAATACTTTACTTACTGATGGGGAGGGAGGAGGACACCAATGGATTGTACTGGGAGCTTCCCACTCTCTTCTTCATTTTCTGAGCAATCTGGTTTAGTCTGTTAAAAAAAAGTTTCCAGTCTGGAGGAGAAAACAAAGAAGAAATAATTTTGTTTTGGGATCAGGCTGAGGAAAGCCCAGTGGAAGAGGGTCTCATCAAATATTTCTACATGGAAGTGAAAAAAATCTTCCAGAAGGGGTCATCTCATCTTACTTCTGTACAGCCAAAAGACTCATTTCATTCTCTCCTAAATATTACATCAGAGTTGGTTGGCCCACAGTTAGTTGTTGTAGCTTCCTTTGGGAGCTTTGAACAGAAAGTCTGGAGAAATATATTTCAGAGTAAGTCATGAGGAAAACATGGTTTTCCTGGAGACTGTGTGATGGAAAAGGATATCCTTTTTTATTCAGACTTATGGTAACACAACTCCATCCCTCCCTCCCTCCACACACACCCCAACTGTCTTCCAACTCTATTTCCTTCAGATTTTGATTGTTCCAAAATCCTTATCTGTCCAGAAAAGTCTCTTGTATAGAAAAAAGATTCCAGCAGGAATAAAGGTTTCACTCATGGCACTTTGCCATGGCCTATGATGTCATCTCCATAACAGAAGAGAGAGTGGAGCAGAATGGGGTGTGTGTGTGCAAGTTGCTAGCTAGCTAACACACACACACACAAAGAGAGAGAGAGAGACCCCCTCTGCTTACTGTAGAAAGATTAATCAAGGTAGTTTGGAACCCTTACAATGCCCAGGACTTAACCAGGTGACAAACAATGAGTTGGATAAACTTTCCAGTCCCTACTATGAGCATTCCCTGGGTGAAATTCCACTGGCAGGAATTTTTCCTGGCAGAAATGAAGTGAAGAAGATTATTTTTGCCTATTCCCTTCTTCCTCTGCAGCCTCCAACATCACCCCCCCCTCCATCCCAGAGCGTGCCCCATGCTGCCAGAGCAGATGTTCAGGGAGCATATTGGACCACAGCAGACTAATCACCATTAGGCCACCTCATCATGAAGTGGCAGTAGTAGTGCTGAGATTCTTTCCTGTTGCTGTTCTTAAATTCCAGTAAGGAAGTGATGCTTGGATGCCTCCCTCTCATCTGCCAGCTTTCCTAGCTGCCTTCTTCTGGCATTAAGGGTGATGATTCCTAGAAAATCATTAAGATCTGAGATTCTCACCAGCCTGGCTCCTTATCAGGTATGCTTCAATGCCTAGCCAACTTGCAAGGGCTGCCTTGTGTTATGCACCTGCATTGCAGCCGTCTGCATTGCAGAAAGAGTACAGCGAGGTGACAGCACAGACAGGAGCAATTCAAAAGTTGTTTTGGCAGCTATGAAAATTTTCTGTACCACACATTTCCCTTTGAACATGAATCATTTCTCCAATTATTCTCTCTGCTTTTTCATCCAAACTCTGCAGTGTAGAGCACTTCCATAGCTGACTTTTTAAAAATCAGGTACAAACGAGAGCCAGTGTGGTGCTGTGGTTTGAATGTTGGACTCTAGAAGATAAGGGTTCAAAACCCTGCTAAGCCACAGAAATCCACTGAGCAACCTTAGACAAATTACACTTCTCAGCCATATAGGAAGGCAGTGGCAAATCTCTGAATAAATCTTGCTGATCAAACTCCATGAGAGGGTTGCTATAAGTCAAATGGAAAATGCGTAACATCATCAATCCATGGCACCCACCTCTGTTTTCATTGCTGATAGGCACTGATTGAGCACAAGTCCTGTTTCAATCCAGAGTCTGAAAAAGTTACTTGTTTGTACTTCAGCTCTCATAATCCCTTCCCAACATGGCCATTAGCCATGCTGGTCACAGTATCCTGGGAGTAGTAATCCAATATTTCCGCAAGCCTCTTCAAATTTTACAGAAACTTCTGTCAGAACCTATTGCCTATATGATCTTTGTACACCTCTTTTCCTCACCCCACCACTCTGGAACAAGTGGTGGACCTCAGGACTCTGGAGGAAACAAAGTAGATCTAGTAAGCATGAAATCTTCCCACTCCTGCTCTAGAGCAAGGATAGGGAACAAGTTTAGGTCAGGGACTAGATTCTTTTCCATTGATCTCACTCACTATTCATGTTCTAGATGATGGCATCAAAAGGCATGGCCATAACTCTCTGGTGTCACTGGATTCCTCACCAAAATGCTGATATTGGCACTAAGCTGGTTCACTAAGCTAAGTACTGGTATATCTGGCTTCACTCCCCCTCTCCATTCCTGTTCAAGGAGCACAAGGGAAGGACAAAGGTATTGCTCCATGCTTTGGAGGCCTGGCTCAGTTGCTTTCACTCCTCATCTCCCTTGTAAATGGAGGGGTCTTTAGGAAGAGATGAACCAAACTAGAAGAGATTTGCAGACTGGATTGGTGACTCCATTGGGGTACATTAGGCCTATGGGCCAGGAAATCCACCTAGATGTTTTAGAACAGTGCTACACAAAGTGATGGTCTGTAGATTGATCAATGCCAGCCCATGAGCCATTGGCTGCTGGTCTACAGCAAGTTTCCAGGAAAAAAATAAACTGCTTTAGCAGGGTACCCGGTCCCTGTCACTTGCTCCCCTGTATCAGACAGCTTAAGAAGCACTGTTTTAGAGGATACAGTAAAAAACAGATAATTTGAGAAAGGAACAGAAGGCAGGAAGCAAGAGACAAGGGCAGAAAGGAAAGAACTTAATTGCAAAGGCACTTACACATGTTTAAGGTGTTAAACCAAAGGCTTTGTAAGAAAAGTGGGATTTGAGATGGGATGTGAAGGAAGGAAACAAGAAAGTAAGCAGATTGTGGGAACATAGTAAGCTGTCCCAATATTGGGACAATATTGTTGACAGTGACTGGCAGCAATTCTCTATGATTTCAGAGGGAAATCTTTCCCAGCCCTACAGATTTTTGGTATCTGGGACCTTAAATGGCTCAGCTGAAATATCTGGGAAGCACTAACTCCACAAATATCGAAAAGACATTTAACTTCTTGCATTCAGATAAAACCCACCATACCTATACATATCTTATAGATTAGAACAGAGGTAGGCTGAAGGGAAATCAGGGTGTGCTGGTAGATCTCTGGGTTATTTCCAGTAGATCTGTATGGGGTTTCTGACTCCTTATTTAACAAAATAAGTAAAAATGGCAAGTAAAAAATTTGTCTGCCATGGCTATTTTGTGCTGATTGGTTCATTTATCTCAGTTGCACTGTTCCTCACCTGTAATATATGAATAGTAATTTATGGCCTTAGATCAGATCTTTGTGCAACCTGGATATGGATTTCTTTTGTGTGCGAGTTCCTGCTCCATAATAACTAAGGCATAATTTGTAGCTGAGTATGCAGGTTGGCCCTGCTCCAGAGCTACCACTATGTTGGAAAATAGATCCTGCAGATCTGAACTCTTGCCAGCTCTGAATTAGAACAAGAGGAACAAGGAGGATCAAGCCTAATAAATCTGAGAAATGGGATTAGTAAAATACATGCATTGGTGGTGCAAATAAGTGAGTAGTGCCATGCTCCAAAGGGACATATTTTAAAAATGCTCAGATCAGTGGTTGGACTGTGAAAAGATTCCTGTCTATGGGATAAGGAAGGTATGGGCTTGATCTTTCACGTGGAAGGCAAAACATGATCACTGGGGTTCTGTGAAATAAATGTTTCTAACAAATCCAAAAACTTTCACAAATCCACAACATTCCATATCTATATCCTGTCTCCGCCTCTGTTCTATTACTAGCCTTTGTATATTTGAACTCTGGTTTCCACAGGAAGCAATAGTCTCCTTCTCAGCTTGTAATCCCCAGAAGAACAGATATGTAAGTGCTGTTGACTTGATGCTTCTGTGAAATGCTAGAAATGTAAAAGACAGCTTTCATTCTTGGCCTGGTATATGTCCCCTGTGGGTCTGCCAGTGTTATTCACTTGGCATTAGAGTCCTCCCTGTCCCCAAATTTTGTCTGCATCTTGTAGCTAAGAACTAGAGTTGTTTAATAATGACTTGGCTCCAGCTATAAAACACTCCTCACTCAAAGTACAAAATCAAATCACTCAGGTGTTGAGCTCACACTATCAGATCAAAAACAGGACAAGGTTCTCTTCATAATATGTTTAGGCTTATCATGGACAATGTGTCAGTCTTGCCATTTGTGCACCTGTAATCGGACTCTCACCATATGAGAGCTGGTGGCAAGAAGCATGAGGGGGAATTATGTGTCGTATCAAAACATTCTGAATGTATGCCAGGTTCAGAATTCTGATGACTATTCTAAGGGTGAATTCTAAACTGAGTTGCAGAATGAATTTATTATATACATTATGGCAAGGGTGTCTATCTTTAATAAGTTTCAGTGGAAATCAACTAAATCTAAAACAAATGAATTTATAAAGAGAAAAACTAAATTATGGGACTGACAGTTAACAGTATACTTATTTCTGTATTATTCTGGATTGTCTCATCATCATAGTGTTGAGGCAAAAGGCATTCAGGAGTAGAGATGTGAATGCCCAGAAAAAAACCTGGGAAAATTCAGGAAAAAATGTTTTTTCCTGAAGCCTTTTGTTTTGTTTTCTGAAAAATTGAAAAAAAAAATTGAAAAAATAAAGAACATTGATTATGGAATGTCCAATTCATGCTGCTGCAATTCTGTTGGATCTAAGATTCAATGGTGGAAATATAAGTGATGATAGCACTGCTACTACATTTGACAGGATTACAAGACAAGCATCACACTTAGGACTTGATGTTGGGAAGGTACTTGTAAAATATAGAACATCTTCAGGGATTTGGTCCAGGGATGCAGTCTGGGATTCTGCCAACCATATCCCTCCTGCAACATGGTGGCAAGGTCTTTGCACAACACAGCCTCTGATTCCTCTTGCTTCTCTCTTTCTTCAGATCCCTCCATCTTCTGCAGCATCTGAAAGAATCTATTCTATGTTTGGAAACACTCACACTAAATCAAGAAATAAACTGTCACGTGAAAGTGTAGAGATGCTTGTTTCAATCTGGGTAAACCTTTGGTTTTTAGAAGTCCATGATAACTGTGATGGTGACACACATGACGAAGCAGAAGCAGAGATTGAAACTGAGACTGATAACTATAGCTCAGAAAATGAATCTGATTCATGCCTGTTCATTGAATTTTAGTCCGTCCTCCCTTCCACACACTCCCTGCCCCCAATCCTTTTTATGGGAATGGTTACTTTATGTCTATTTGATAATGTGGATAGGAAATATAAATAATTTTCTTTGTTACTAATGATGATAGTTTCTTCTGGGTTTTTTAAAAAATCCTTTTTTGCCTGCTCCACATAAACTAGCAGAACCAAAGAGGTTCCGTACAGTTCAGGAGATTGTTGCTCTATTTGTTACAAATAATTTTTTTTTTTAAAAAAAAGTAAATTCCATTTGTAATAATTGTTTGAAAACACTACATTTTTAACATACCAATTGTGATAATTTTATGCCGAATCAAATTGTGCATAGTCATATTTTATGTTCCTAAAGTAACAGAGTGACTTTTCAATCTGTAAAAAGTGCTAATGTTGCATTTTTTTCAATTTTTCTGAAAATTTCCATTTTTTTTCTGACCCCCCCCCCAATAGTTGCTTCACGTGGCCTCAAAATTTCCAGAAATTTTACATCTCCGTTCAGGTGTGATTTATTGGTGCTGCTCTGCATTACTAACAAGAGCTTAGCTAAAGTGCCACTGCCATTGTCTCTGAGAGATCCTCCACCAGTGTCACCTCCCTGCTACTGCAACTTCCCAGTAGCTGTTTGGCACATTTATTCTGGATCCTCAGCAATAGTCTGTCTGACCTGGGAGACCCCTACCATCAGTATATCCTCTTGTTTCATGGAAGCTCATAGTCCACCACCATGGAAAGGTAGTGCAAAGGTAGAAAATCCAAAACTGAACATCACATGTACTGGGAACATGGCTTATATATAATAACCCATCTGGAGGGTTCCTGATTGGAGGATGCTGCCATTTTATCTACTAGTCCAGCCTAGGATTGCCTCAATGAGTGGTGAAATTGCACCAGCTCTGTGCTGTTAAGGCATTGTTTCCTTGGTCAGGAGACTAAGGCCTTGTCTAGATGAGTTATTTACCTCATCTGTCCACTCAGTATAGGGTCACTGATTGGTACCTGGCACTGCCTGGAGACGAACTAAACCCAGGAGTAGCCAAACAGCAGATAAACAACATAGCAGAATAGGGCTTGAAAAACAAAGGCTTCCACTAGCCAGCTTTATCACTGCTCTGACCCACTTTCACCCACAATAAGAAGACTTACAAACAGCATTGTTCTTCCAAAAATATCTGGAGGCTTTATCTTCAGTTCCAGTACAAAACAAACAAAGAATATATTCAGCAAACCTCAAGAACGAATCCAACAGCAATTCTCCAAACACCCAACACCCCTTGATACCAACCCACAACAGTAATGCACACAGAGTGTATCTTTATAGGAGTGTTTGGCTAGTCACCTTCTGCCTAGCCACAGCTGTGCACACACCCATTTCAACTATGCTATCAGAGTGGTCTGTTGCTCCAACATTTTCTCTCTGCACTTAAAGGGATATTATCCTGACACTATCTTGGTACCATCTTGGAGCTCTGCAGTCCAGACAACACAGGACTTTTGCCCTGTTTTGCCACTGGGCAGTCCTCATGACACTCGGGGCTAAGACAGGGGGATGACAGGGTAAATCCCGTTACACCATTTTATTATAACACCCACAAAAACCTGCTTCAGATGGAAAGAATAGACCAGGTCCCATAGGACTGCAGAAGCCCATACTGGAATGCTGGCCCATTGCTGCAGCTGCCATCCACGTTGCTCTTTCCGAAGCCAGGAAGCAGGCCTGAAGCATGTGACTAAGGCTGGTCACATGCAGGGGGCCTTGATCATGTGCTGCAGTCCCCCTTCCTGGAGACGGTGGCACAGGCCACTGTGTCTGTGTGGACTCCTGCCCGTTTGTGCAGGTAACAGGGGAGCATTGGGCCTGATCTAGGGCCAGAAGCTGGCATATTCTGGCCAGTGTAGACAAGGCCTGAATCTGCAGGAGTTTGTCAAACCACAGCTAGGCTTAAATATGGTTTTATATCCTGTTTATTAAGAAATACACCTTAGCTAGTACTTTGTATGCAGTACTGCTATCTAGTGATCAAACCATAAAAAATGACAAGAAAAACCTAGTTACTACAATGTACACCTCACGATTATTTGAACACAATCATTCTAAAAGATGCAGGCCTGATTGAAACTGTTGTCACATATTAGAAAACAAAATCAGTAAGAAATGTACTTTGTTGTTGTTGAATGAAAAGCTGAATAATCCTTTTGTCATGTAGTAAAGCACCCAGGTGTTTACCTCAGGCTGGCATGAGAACTGGGTCAAGGCCATCCCTTATGTCAGAATTCATGAAGATTGAATCTATTATTGTGCTCAGATATTCCAAGTAAGAGTCATAGTACCAAAAAACAATCTTTTGCTCAGGGCAAGAACGGTGGGCAGGAGCTGTTGGTGTCTCTGGGGGGCGGGTAGGTGTCAGATTAAGTGTGGGCAGTAGGGAGCGGGTGATATGAAGTCCTTTAGAAAAGACAACCAACAGCATCCAGAGATATCTACAACTTACTACAGTCAAGAAAGATTTACATGGGACTTCTCTAGCCAGTTAGAAGGCTAATCAAAAGGGCAGAGGAAGATCAATGGCCATATGTTAGTATCTTGGAGTTGAGATTATTGACATCTCAGGGTAGTTACCTACAAATCCTCATAGCTTTCTGTTTTAACCTGTAGCTACCAAGAACTGTGACGCGCTTGAGGATTAAGAGCCTAGAGGGAAGCGGAAGGGAAGCCTGAGAGCAGTGCATCCTGCTTTGCCTTATCACATGACATCAGCGTGTTTCAGCTGTTCTCCCATTCTGGTCCCATGGGAGACAGTGGTAAATACGTCTTTTTGCTAACACAAGTTAGCAAAAAGACTCACATTTACCATTGCCTCCCACGGGACCGGAAAAGGAGAACAGGTGAAACATGCTGATGTTGTGCGATAAGGCAAGGTGGGCGGCACTATTATCAGGGTGCACTGCTGCTTCCTTTCCTCCTGTGGTAAGACAATAATTTCTGTAAACTATGAACCCTGAAATCTGGCTTCTTCTCAAAACCTATGTCAAAGTCTGGAGCTAATTAGTTTTGGAGGGGATGCCAAGTATTCGGGCTTATTGCTGGATTTTGGGATGCTAATTACAAACCCTGAATGATTATGTTAGTAACACCCTAAGAGAGGACAAGACAAATTTGCTGTTTGTGGAACAGAACAGCCTAGCATGAGCCCAAAATGTTAATATAGATTTTATGCAGATATCAGATTTGTAATTAACAGAGGTTGAGAAGTCATGAGGGTTGATAGATGCTTTGCTACCTGAGGGAAAGCAGAAGATTCAACATATAGAAGTGAAATGAACTGGCAACTGATTTTTACTTTAATATTGTTGATGGAACAACGGCCTCCAACACATCTGATGCCAGTAGTTTAGTTAAGATAATGTTAAACTTCAATTCCCAGCATTCCTCACCATTGGCTATGCTGGCAAGGGCTGCTGGAAGTTGCTGGAAGTGACTGGAGGGCCACACAATTTCCACCCCTGGTTTAGGGGATGCAGGTCAGGCTGTATGGAAAACACAGCTCAGACCTCCTCCAGCAGAAGGGAATGGCTGGAGAGGTGAGTTCTTGCTACTGCCTTCCATACCCCACAACTACCTTGCTGCATGAGGCACTTTTCTCACTATAATGCATAGTTGGGCCAGTCCTGGAGTCTCTATATGAGGTCTGCCTACTAAATAACCAGACTGTGTTTCTACCTTTCAGACAAATCAGGGAGAACTGATTGTGAACACTTGAGTGGTGAACATATCTTGAACATGTCTGAACCTGCATGACAAACATCAACACTCTTGGCCATTCAGTTAATTGTCAGTTGTTGTTTAAAGCAGCTGTGGGGTCTGTTGTGTGCCAGGAAAATGTTAAGTTTAAAAGACAAGTAACATGACATTCTGCAGCAACTTGAGGCCAAACCAAACCGTTTTCAAAAAATTATCACTTGTGATGAAACCTGGATCTTCCTATATGATCCTGAGACAAAACGACAGTCAATGCACTGGAAAACACCATCATCACCAAGAATGAAAAAAGCAGGTCAAAGCAAGTCCATATTCAAAGCCATGCTCATTGGGTTTTTTTTGTTTTTTGACATCAAGGGTGTAATTTTGGCAGAATGGGTAGCAGAAGGCAGAACAGTGAACCAGCATGATTATAAGGAAGTTTTGACAAAGCTGAAAGAAAGAATCAGGGGAAAAAGGCCAAAACTGTGAAAAAATGGTTTCGTTCTTCATCAAAACAATGCACCTGCTCACACAGCACTTCCCGTGAAACAGTTTTTGGCTGTTAAACACATTGCTACACTTGAACCTTCTCCATATTCACTAGATTTGGCACCATGTGACTTTTTTCTTTTCCCTAAAGTAAAATCGGTGCTTAAAGGAACACATTTTGAGTCAATTGATGCAGTACAAAGAAAACGGCAGATGTATTGACACAGCTGACAGAAACTGATCTCCTCCAGGCCTTCGACTAGTGGAAAACAACACTGCATCAGTGTGTAAGTGTGAATGGGGAGTGTATTGAAGGAGACAAGTTTTAGAATTATAATATGTATAAATAAAGATGGGTTATTGTATCAGTCTCGTTATTTAATAGACAGACTTGTAGTTGTTTGAAATTTAAGACTGTTCACTGAGCTACAATTTCTTCAGGTAAAAATTTGAAAGCTAATTTTCAAGACATCTAAACAAGAAGGTATGATGGTCTAATTTATTCAGAACAAACTGTGTTTTTTAACTGTCATCAAGTCAATTTCAACTTATGGTGACCCTATGAATGAGAGACTTCCAATTCAGCAGTATAAACTGTACCAGATACTAACATTTTGACTCAAACTGGGTTCTATTTCTAAACCTATTCCTCCTTGATACTTAAATAAACATATTGAATAGGAAAATGGAGTTGATTTGATTGTCCTTTCTTGCCTGAAAGCAGGATTCACAGATCGGCAAGCAACATTAAACTGGTAGTTATTGGAATTCAAAGGAAGTTTTCAAAAGGAGTCTGCCCTTCTCCATAGGAGTGTAAACCTGGATTCCAGGCTATAAGACCTGTTAAAAACACAAGTGGTGGTGTGATGGCACTACCTCTGAAGTATGCACCGAGTGGACACTACAGCTTGTTCTGTCTCACAGGCTTAGAAGTGCAGATGGGGATGTCATAAATTGAAGTAAGAGTTTATTACTGCACTACACCCCTGGGGCTGGTGGCTTCCATGTCAGAGTGGAGGGGAATCTATGTTGCATTTTGCTCTCAACTTTAAGGGAGCTACTCAAGGTGTCTTGATAGGTTCAGAACCTTGTATAGTTCTTTTA
Organism: Gambelia wislizenii; assembly: GCA_030847615.1. Classification (NCBI taxonomy): domain Eukaryota; kingdom Metazoa; phylum Chordata; class Lepidosauria; order Squamata; family Crotaphytidae; genus Gambelia; species Gambelia wislizenii. The sequence goes on from JAUMIR010000001.1 coordinate 348,227,564, forward strand.
AAGTTCAGATTAAATCCCAAGTGGATTCAGTGATCCATCACACAGACCAGCAGCCACCACTGTGCTACATATTAATTAATTCAAAATTTTTGTGTTATCCACAATAGTTTGGTGAACATCCAATGTCAATAATATAAGAGTTACTGTCAGGGCTTTTGGTTTTTAATTTCCCTCTGTACATGCTGTCTAAAAAAACACCCACTACCATATGTACTGTACATATACCTAAAATTTTGGATAACAGTTTGTGAATCAGATAAAGTGGGTTATAGTCCATGAAAGCTTGTCTTTAATTTGTTAGTCTTTATGGTGCCACAAGGTTGTTTGCTTGTTTTTCCCCCCTTTTCTTTGGGGGTTTTGTTGCAACAGTAGGGCATAGCTAACCTTTTGGAACTACCGTAATTTTCTATTGTTTAAGATGAATTAACAATTTCTCCATTCCTACTTCAGCAGCAACATTGACGTGAGAACTATTTTGCTACTTCTTAGCTCCTCTCCTTGTTCCCTCTTTCTGTGTTCAGGTGCCTCCAATAAATGATTCAGTTGGCTAAACTGTTGTAATTAATACAAGCAAAGATACAGCTTTCCATAAAATCATTCTGCAACAATGAAGCATTTTAAACAATTGTTGAGGAAATTAGTGGTGAACCCTCACTTTCTTCATCAGGCTCAATAATGAAATTACAACACACAATAAATCAACACATTGCCTTCTTTAAAGCAAAACCAAACCAGAAGAAGAAGAAGAAGAAGAAGCTTCGACACAAAACAAACTGTTATTTTTTTAAAATGCCATTTCCAAATGGTGGTTTTACCTCAAACCCCCACCTTGATTTTCTGTTCTTGAGAGGTTATGTTTTAACATGAAATCCGTCTGTCCTTCATCATAAAACATCGAATTACAGTGCCACGTTGAGGATTATTTAAACAAACCCAGTAAGTAGGTCACTCGGTAATTTACTCTTGGTTTATTAGGAGGCTGCTAAAGGAAAGAAGTGTTGCTGCCATACTTGCTAGAGAACAGCTGGAGCTGTTGCTGAGGATGGAGTGGGGGCAGGGATAGACAACAATGCCGCTGGCTGGGAAAAGATGTTGGTTTGTCAACAGAGAACTTGAAGAAAAATATGGGAGTCTTTTCCTCTCTCTCTCTCCCTTTTTTCAAATTTGTGCAATGGACGAAGAGGGTCCAGGCCTTTTCCTTTGCAAGAGCTACTTTAGATAAGGCATTAGCTGGGAGGATGCTATGAATAGCCCTATAAAATCCAGATGATAAATTGAAGGATTCGTTTGAATTTGATTGCCTTAAGTACTGAGGTAGCTGCTTAAGATTCAAGTGAAGGAAATTTGAATTCCCCTCTCTCTGTAAGGAAAGCAGCGCTCATTAAGTCACAATTTTGACATCCATAAAAGTAGAATGATTAACTTCTCCTTGTTAAACCTTGGTTCCCCTGGGACCAGACCTTGGGAACCTCTCCTTGTGAAGTAATCTCCAATTTCCTAGTATTCCCACTGGAAACCCCTTCTGGTTCTCAGCTGTACCATAGGAATTTTAAAGAGGCAGGCTATCGATTCAGGAGTATTGTTCTACTGGAGTGAGGCCTTATTTCACAAGGTATCATGTTTATCTTGGATTGGCCTTTTTAGTCATCAGTGCGCTTGCAGAAAGCGCGGGCTGAGTCCTTCCTGAATCTTCGTTTGCGAAGAAAAGCCAGAGAGGGAGAGAGAGATGGTAAAATGGATTGCATCTTTGTGGCAGAAACAAGAAGTGGTGAAAAGCAAATGCCAGAAAGAAATTAAAGAATAACAATCCAATGGGGTTCTCAGAAGAAAGGGAAATTGCCATATAATGTTACATCTCTCCACCTTGTCTGAGTGTAGAAAATGTGCACATCAGGAGATGCCTATGTGGTCAGAAGCTTCAGGTACAAAAAAGCAAGAAGCTATGTTTGTTGCCTTTCAGAAACAGAATAGATATATGACTGACAAACTAGTTCAGGTGGCAAGACTGTAAAGTATGCAAACTACTATACCATACTAAAAAGGAGGAGTGGGCAACTGTGGAGGGGGCAGGTGCCATGGGCCATATCCCTCCCCCATGCCCACCCAGTAGGCAGCACCAGCATGTTTCAGGTACCAGAAGTGACACAGAACCTTATCACATGAAGGAAAGGAAATGGAAGTGAAGCCCAAGAGTAGTGTGTCCCACCTTGGCCTATCGCACGACATAGCCTAATTTCAGCTGTTCTCCTGTTCCAGTCCCTTGGGAGGCAGTGGTAAAGGCAAGTCTTTTTCCTAACGTATTTTTCTGGTTAGCAAAAGGACTCATGTAAACCACCATCTCCCACAAGACCAGAATGGGAGAACAGCTGAAACATGCCAACGTTGTGCAATAAGGCAAGGCAGGTGGTGCTATTATCGGGGTGTACTGCTGCTTCCTTCCCTTGTATGATATGCTCCATAATGTCATTTCTAGCCACTATTTTGGCTGTTTTGAGGGTGGTTTCCCTTTTGAGGGGCTCTGGGGAGGCAAAACACTACATTTGTGGGTAGTTTGGGCCAGTTTTCAGGTGAGAAACCACACACAAAAAATCAGCCCTAAAAAGATTAACTTTTTGAGGTGGGACAGGAGACTGCAGGGGCCACATTTAAGGGTCACAAGAGACACATACAGCCCAGAAGCTGCACTCTGTCCACCTCTGTTGTAGAGACTGCTATACTTATGTCATCAGAAGGCTCCAATATAAGCCACTGCTGAACTAGATCCCAATAAAATTCAACAGCCAGGTGTCAAAAGTAAAAGAAAATTTAATAGTCTGCAGAGAAGGCCTAAAGGGGGCAAACCCCAAAGTAAAATGGACCCCGTTTATTTACGCTCAAGCATTTTTATACCCTTACAAAAACAAGTCAGTTCAATCACAAGGTTCTTATTTTCCTACAAAGCTAATAACATAAGCTGGATGCATCTGTAAACAGGCAGTAATTCATCTATAAGGTACAATATACAATAACATTCTCAGGATGTAGCTGATTGTGCAGTTTCAACAAACACATAGCATAATTCTTATATGCAGCATTATCTCACTGCTCACACTTTCTCCTGTAAGCTTTCTGTATATGCTACATTTACTTGAAATGGAGTTTGCTGTTCCAATTCTCTGACTGCTCTTCTCAATTGTGAGAGTGTTGTCTTGGAACCTGTGCTGCAGGCTCTTCTCTCAGTCCCACGGTCTTCCCAGGCAGGTTTGACAGGAACAAGACAGAGGGCCTTCTCAGTGGCTGCTCCCAGGCTTTGGAACTCCCTTCTTAAGGAGGCTAGAATGACTCCCTCCTTGCTCTCCTTCCACCATGAAGTGAAAACCTTCCTGTTCCAACAGTCTTTCAATTCTGTTTTGTTTTGCTGATTTTTTTTTAAAGAATCCTGTCTTTTAACGAATGTTTAAATTGTTTTAATTCCATAGATTGTGTGTGTGATTTTAAAAAGCAATTAAACAAACATCTCCGTTGTTGTGTGTGCATGTTTTAATCTGTTCTGATTCTAATATTATGTAGAATCATAGAACCATAGAGTTGGAAGAGACTACAAGGCCCATCCAGTCCAACCCCCTGCCATCAGGAATGTAGTAAGCTGCTTTGATTCCTAATACTGGGGGAAAGCCAGGATATGAATGAATATAACTAAAGCAACATGGAAGATCCAGGTTCAAGTCCTTCTGAGTAATGAAACTCATTGCATGACCTTGGGCAAGTTACTTTTTTCCATCTGGCCAACCTTCCAGGATATTTGTGAATATAAACTGGAGAGGATGGGCTCATTGGTGGAAAAGTGGGGTATAAATGTAACTAAATATACTAAAGGCACCTGTTCCCAATTGATCTTGGAAGCTAAGCAGGGTCAGCCCTTGTTAGTACTTGGACGGGTCACCAACAATGAATACCAGGTGCTGTAGGCTATATTTCAGAAGAAGGAACTGACAAAACCACCTCCGAGTATTCCTTGCCTAAGAAAACCCTATGAAATTCATGGGGTTGCCATAAATGAGCAGGCGATTGAAAGGCACATATAGACACACAATAAATAACTAATGAATACCGAAGGGATCAAAATACACTTGGTTACTTTTAAAAGAGAAAGAGGTATAGAGTAACCTGGCATCAACAGCATTTCTAGCATCATGATAACTCCACACATAGTGATCATTTTGATAATCTCATCATCTGCGGTACAGCTTGTGTTGCTGCATTTCACATCAGTGTGAATTAAGTGCATCTCACCCAAAGAACATTGCAGATGGTTGTTGTTGTGTGCCTTCAAATCATTTCTGACATAGCAACCCTGAGGCAAACCTATTACAGGGTTTTCTTGCAAGATTTGTTCAGAGGGGTTTTGCCATTGCCTTCCTCTGAGGTTGTGAGAATCGTGACTTGCCCAAGGTCACCCAGTCGGTTTCATACTGAGTGAGGATTTGAACCCTGGTCTCCAGAGTCATAGTCCTACACTCAAACCACTACGACATACTTACAAAGGGCAAATATTGGCAATACTAACTAGGGTTGGTGGCAAAATCCACCATGGACTTCACAGGTACTGGATTTTCTGATGGAATCTGGTGGATTCCAGACTCACTGGTCCATGCAGTGGGGTAGGAAGGATCACCAGGTCCGGAAATTTACAGAAATAGTATATCTCTATGGAAAATACTGCTTTACTTTTGCAAATTGCCTGCCAATTGTGAGTGCAAACAGTGTATATATGCTACCTGCTACCTTCCTGCCCACCTGCCCAGTACTGTGCAGCTATTTATCTGTGTTAGTTCCTTCCTTCCTTCCCCCACTTTTTCAGCAATCTTTCCTGGGCCTTTTCACATTATGACCCCACTTTAACTGCCATGGTTCCATCATATGGAATCCATGCATTTGCTGTTTAGGGAGAGGCATTTAGACATCTTAGCCGAGAACTCTAGTGCCTGTAACCAAATTAAAAACTGCAGGATTCCATAGGCTGCTACCATGTCATTTAAACCGTAATCATAGTGCTGTAATTGTGTTGTGTGAAAGGGTCCAGTCTTGAGACATCATTTAGGCTGTGTGTGCATGTGTATGCTGCACACACACTTGCATGTATAAATATTAAAGATGAAATGCCTTCCACCTCCATGTGTACTTTTTGCTCTGTACAGGCAGATTTTTGTGTGTGTGTGAAAAATATTTTTTAAAATTTTTCCCAGTACCAGAATAGATGCATGATCGACAAACCACTTCAGATAGTGAGACTATAAAGTAGATAAAGCAATACTGCTGGCACCTCAAAGCGGAAGGAGGCAGTAGTGGTGATGATGGATAATGACAAAAGTGATGCAAATAACAGAGAAGGGAAAACATTAAGAAGTACATTTCTGCATATAAATAGAAAAATGCATATAATTTTCCATATTAGTTGAGAACCAAATCTGCTGATGAGGAGAAAAAAATTGAAATGGTTGCTCAGTGGATGGCAGAGCTGATGAGAGAACCTGAACTGCCCAAACCAAATGTGAAGTGGATTATATGGAATTTATACATCCCTAATGGTGACACTTGCATTCCATAGCTTCTGTACATCCCATTTGGACTACTGTAATGTACTCAGAATGGGCTTCACTTTGAAAACAGTTCTGCTACTTCAGCTGGTCCGGGATGCTTCAGCCACGATGTCATGCCCCCCTTGAGAGCAGACATAATGGTGGGGGAGTTGCAGTGGACACCTGATAGCCAGATGAATCCTCCTTCAGTTCAGCAGGATGGACGGGCTTCAGAGCAGGAAGAGGAGTTGGAAGAGAGGTCCCCCAGGCACAGAGAAAGGCAGAGGCTCTGGCATCTGGATCAGACCATCCCCTGAAGATGGAATGAAAGGCTGCAAGCAAGGCATCAGGAAGACCACAGCTGTGGAATGTGCTCCCTGCATACTGCCTGGAATCAAAGCGTTGGCTGAGCATGCTGCCTTTATAAGAAGGTGACTTTCCCCCAGCCAAGTTGCTGAATGCAGCTTCAATTCTCCTCTTGATGGCTTAGTTCTTATAAGTGTGTTTACTGGATTTATGACTCTTGGATTGTTTAACACCTCTGTTACCATGACTCCCCTAGGACTCTGTTTCTGGTTTACAGCTTTCTCAGCCCTGGACTCTTTTGATACCAGACTGTTTTGATACTCCTGCTTCCATGGGTTCTGAAATTGGCACTCTGAATTCTTGTTCAACATTGAGAGCAGGACACACATTGTTAATGGAGCTGATCCAGGGATCAGTCTGTTGTTTCTGTTGTTATTTTATTTATTTATTTATTTCCCAGTTTGGGATTGAAGGTGGTTAATAAAGGTCACAACAGTTATAGCTTTAAATGTAACATCATACAAAAGGTAAAAATGTAATTAAACTGTCAAAAAAATAAAACCAGTTTAAAACATAAACAACTTAAAAGAACGCAAAAATAGATAGTCCAGCACATTATGTAAGGCCCATTCCCCCTAAGCAATCAGTCCTCAAAGACCTGCTGAAATGAAAAGGTATTTCCTTGCCTGCAGAAAGATAGCAAGGATGGTGCCAGTCTAACCACTCTGGGAAGGGCATTCCGGAGCCTGGGAGCAGCCACCAAGAGGGATCTCACCAGATGTACCTGTGAGAGTGGTGGGGAAAAGAAAAGAACTACTCCAGAAGATTTCAAAACATGGGCAGGTTCATATGGGAAAAGAGTTTTTTTCAGCTAACCTGGACTTGAACCATACACAGTTTTATAGATCATTACTAGCACTTTGAATTGTGCCTGGAAACAAAATGGCAGCTAGTGGATCTGTTGCAACAATGAAGTTGTCTGTTTCCTGTAGCCAGCTTCAATTAACAATCTGGCTGCAGTTGTTTGGACCAGCTGAAGTATCTGAACACTCTTCAAAGGCAGTCCCACATAGAGTGCATTATGTCAGGGTAATATTGCTTTAAGCACAAAAGAAAAAATGTTGGATCAACAAACCACACTAGCACAGCTGAAGTGGGTTTGTTCACAGTTGTGGCTAGGCAGAGGGCTGACTAGCAAACACTTCTATATAGCTGAACCACAAGACACATTGTGTGTGGGTTGGTGTCATGGAGAAAGAGGAGTGTTGATGGATGTTGGAAAAATTGCTGTTGAATGTGAAGTAGAAGGCTTTCACGGCTGGCATCCATAGATTTTCCTTGGTTTTTTTCTGGTCTGTGAGGCTGTGTTCTGGAAGAGAGATGCCAGCCACAGATGCAGGCGAAACATCAGAAATAAACTTCCAGAACACGGCCTCACAGACCAGAAAAAACCCAAGGAAAATTGTTGTTGAGTTCGTTAACGAGGTATGCTGTGTATATACTGTGTTTGTTTATACTGAAACTGAAGATAAAGACCTCCAGATATCTTTTGATGAGCCTCACTGCCTGTAAGTCTTTGTGTGTGTGAAAGTGGGTCAGGGCTGTGAAACAGCTGCTAGCTGAAGCCTTTGTTTTTGTGCCCTTTCTGCTATGCAGTTCTGCTGTTTGGCTACTCCTGGGTTAGTTCGTCCCCAGGCTGTGCCAGGTGCCTCTCAGTGAACCTATACTGAGTTGACACACTACAGTAATCCAGATGGGATGTAACCAAGAAATATGTCACCGTGGCTAGCTCCATCGTCTCAAGGAATGGGCTCAGCTGGTGCATAAGTCTTAACTGTGTAAAAGCACTTCTGGCCACCACTGAGACCTGAACTTTTAGGCTCAGGGTTGAATCCAGGAGTACATGTAAGCTGCAAGCCTGAAATTTCAGGGGGAATGTAACCCCATCCAGCACAAGCTGAACCCCTATTCCCTGATCTGGCTTCTGACTGATCAGGAACACCTCTATCTTGTCTGGATTAAATTTCAATGTATTCACCTGCACTCAGACCATTGCTGATGACAGGCACCCGTTTAGGACTGAAATAGCATCCTTAGATCAAAGCAGAAAGGAGTAATAGAATTGGGTGCCTGCATACTGATGGCATTGAATCTTAAAACCCAGTGTCTGGAAAAGTGTTTGCAGGCCCTATTCAAAATGCTGGTTACAGCTTACAACAGAAGTGGGCAAATTGGGCCATTTTGCAGCCCCCATAAAGCTCACCATTCCCCCTCCACATGCAGAAAAAAATGACAGATGGCTTTTAGCACTACTAATTAATCATTGCTCTTTCCCTGTAAACTACCCATGGAATTGCAATTGATTCTCCACACTGTCAGGGGATCCTGTGCATTCTCCGGGAATGCATCCTACTATGTTCTATACTCACTGCTGCCCTTAGTGCTCCTCTTCCATCTTTTTTAAGAGACATGGTTTTGATGGATAGTGACTTACCAGGCATCTTACTCAATGACAGCTCAGCACACACACACTATATCATTTGCAGTGAGTACTATTTTTATTATTTTTTAATAGTCTTTTAAGCAGTGTTCAGACACTTCTCCGGCTTTTTATTAAAATAGCAGCAAAATACCACTCATATGAAAGAGTGGCATAGTGCACATACAGATGTATACACAGAGACATTTTGTCGATATTGTCTGGGTTTATGTTGATAATTTCACTCTGATAGTTTATTATCATTTTATAGTATGGTATGGCCGGTGTTGTGTAGTGGTTTAAGCATTGGACTAAGAAATAACACAGTTTGACCCCATGTTAACTGCCATGGCTCAATGCTATGGAATTCTGGGGTTTGTAGTTTTGTAAGATATTTAGCCTTCTCTATCAGAGCCATGATAGTTAAACCATGGTCAAACTGCATTATTACTGCAGTGTGGCAACAGCCTAATACTCAGGGAGTCTAGAGTTCAAATTGTTGCTCAGCCATGGGTAAATCTTATGCATGTCAGATTCTCTAAGCCAGTGTCTCTTAACCTTTTCTTTACCAGGAACCCCCTTTAAATCTTGTTTGTTGCTGCAGACCCCCAAGACTTAACTCAAGATTTAAAACCCTAACAATAATAACTAATGATAGTAATAGTAATAGTAATAGTACAGTAATACAATTACACAATTACACCATCCATTAACCCTTCCCTCAGAAGTACTGGAGGGAGGGAAGACTTTTCTCTTGCTTCTTCCTGCGAATTTGTGGCTGGAGTGGATTGAGCAGCAATGCACATGTCAAGCCAGCCAGACTTTGCCTTGGCTCCTGCCATGCAGGCTGAGCAGCCTTCAAGGCTTTGTGGAGCCCCTGTGAGGATGTTACGGCCCCCTGGGGGTCCACGGACCACAGATTAAGAACCAGTGCTGTACGGCTCAGAGAAAGGCAATGGCTGTATAAATCTTGGAAAGAAAACCCCATGATAAGGTTACCTTAAATCAGAGGACTTTATCAGACTAGCGGCTAATAACGCTGTAATTCTGCAAATGAGGAAAGCAGAAACATTGTGGCATTATTACACTTATAATCGCACATTGCTGTAATAGTGCAATTCAAATGCCATGGAATTATTGTATGATGACCATTAGCAGTTTAAGAATGGGAGTTTACTTCCATGAATCTAACATGGGCAAGATTTCGGCAGTTCTCGCAAGAAGACATGAGCATGCTTAAAAACACCAAAAAACAAATATACAAACCACAAACCTTTATTAACAAAGTAAATCAACACATAAACACTTAAACACACCTAAAAACATGCAAACAAAACAGGACAGTTCATACAAAGATAGTTTTCTGTGGATAGTTTTCACATTCTCACCCAGATGTTTTCTTGCCAGGAACAGGGAGGGGGGGGGAGAGGACCACCCATTCACGCTATAATCTCGTGATTACATCAGGATGTGTTTTTGCACGCTCTTCAATACTATGAAAATAGCAATATTGAGAGCTATTGATGGCTTGTCCCATCAATGGAAAGTGATGCCTTATTTGCAGCTGGAGCACACAGTAAGCAGAGGAGGACTATGGCATCATGCAATAGCGGGACCTGTTCACGCGATTGTGGCGTCATAATTGTGTGATTTTTGCCATGTCTGATAAAGTCCAGAGTCAACTGGAAAGCACATAACAACAAACAGAAAATATGAAAGAAGATATACTTTAAATTTTAACATCTATCTATATATAATTCTCTTGGGTATGTTGCCATTTCCAGTGTGCTGATTGGCTGCTTAGGGAACTGACCAACCAATCACAGGTTTGTTGGGCAGCCAATCAGCATACTGGGGGCAGGACCATGTAGATTCCAAACATGGCCACCGGAGAGGGAGAGGGAGTAGCATGGGGAGGATGTGGTGTGTGCAGGAGTGCAGGGGGTGGGGGCCAAGGGGTAGAAAGAGCGGGGGGCAGCAGGGGGCAGAACAAGTGGAGGAGGGCAGAAAAAGCAGAGAGGGGGGCAGGGGGGCAGAAAAAGCAGAGGGGGCAAAAAGAGTGGAGTGGCGGCAGGGGGGAAGAACAAGCAGAGGGGAGCAGAACAAGCAGAGGGGAGGCAGCCGGGAGGCAGAACAAGCAGAGAGGAGCAGAAAGAGCAGAGGGGGTGGCAGAGGGCAGAACAAGTGGAGGGGCAGAAAGAGCGGAGGGGGTGGCAGGGAGGCAGAAAGACCAGAGGGGGCAGAAAGAGCAGAGGGGGCGGCAGGGGGGAAAACAAGCAGAGGGGGGACAGAAAGAGTGGGGGACAGCAGGGGGCAGAGAGAGCAGAGGAGAGGCGGCAGGGGGGGAACAAGCAGAGGGGTCAGAAAGAGTGGAAGGGGAGGCAGGGGGAAGAACAAGTGGGAGGTCAGAAAGAGCAGGGGGTGGCAGAGAGGCAGAACAAGCAGAGGGGGCAGAAAGAGCAGAGGGGGTGGCAAGGGGAAGAACAAGCAGAGGGGGCAGAAAGAGCAGAGAGGGTGGCAAGGGGGCAGAACAAGCAGAGGGGGGAAAGAGTGGAGGGGGCAGCAGGGGGGAAGAACAAGCGGAGGGGGGAAGAAAGAGCAGAGGGGGTGGCAGGGGGTAGAACAAGTGGAGGGGGCAGAAAGAGCGGAGGGGGTGGCAGGGGGAAGAACAAGCAGAGGGGGCAGAAAGAGTGGAGGGGGCAGCAGAGGACAGAAAGCGCAGAGGGAGCGGCAGGGGGCAGAATGAGCAAAGGGGGGCAGCAGGGGGCAGAACAAGAAGAGGGAGGAGAAAGAGCGGAGGGGGTGGCAGCAGGGCAGAACAAGCAGAGCGGGGACAGAACGAGCAGCGGGGGGGTGGGCTAGTTAAACCCACCAGCCTACCTCAAAGGGTTCTCATGAGGTCTCCTGGGCATTTTGGGGAGAGTTTTTTAATGGCGTATGGTACGATGGGTCCAGCTAGTAGAAACTATAATTGAATTAATCTTTACATTACAGTATAGAGAAAATAATGAGGCAATTCAGTCCAGACGTAATCAAGCAATCCAATGTACATATATCTAAGGCATTTGTCAAAATGGCCAGGTCTGATCTTATCAGTAATAAATGTTAATTGACTTAGGGCTCATCTAGACAAGCCTGTATAACATGGTTTGCTGTGCTGTGTCTCTATTTATTTTTTATTTTTTTTGCAAGATCGCTGGTATGCAAAGGTATCTGTGTTTGAAGTTCACACAGAGGCATGCCAGGGAATCAAGCTGGTGGCTGTGAGTGGATGGTGAGTGAATAACTCATGTTATTATTCTCCACAAGTTGCTGCTGCTGCACAGGTTCTTTTAAACTTTAAATCGAAGGTGCAGACGTGCAACTTTTTGCTTAAAAAACTGTTTGGTTACCTTGCCACTGCAAAAATGTGTATGATTGCTACCATGAAGCTAAAAAATGGTGGTTCCGGCCACTTTGTAACCAGTAAGCCCACCCATGTCCACATGTCTGACCAATCAGCTCTCAACTTCTGGATGCGCTGTGCTGCGAATTGGTTGTCCAAACAGGCGGTAATGTGCATCTCCATGCATTAAAAAAAAAAAAAAAACTTCAGGAAAAGCCATGAAGGTTTTTTCTTGTGCAGTTTTTAAAGTTTTTTGGGAGCCCCGTCAACAAACAGCGAATCACCATAGGATCTTGTTGGGACAAAAATTCTCCTTGAATTCTATGAAGATTTTTTTCACCATCTAGACAACCCCCTAAGTTATGTAAACAGTGTTCTGGCTATAGCCACCATGTATAGCCACTAGATGAATATTGGTTTGGGAGGTACTGGAAGTAGCTGATGGAATGGGTCCCAAGGAAGACCTTAGTATAGTCTTCCTTTTGGTCCCATTAGATAAAATAACCAAGTCTAGACTCTGTAATCAAGCAAGTGGAATTGTATAGTATAACAAACAGACCAACTCCTCAAATTATAGTATATATATATTTACATACTCTGATATATAACTATAGATACAGATTAGGTGTAGAAGGCCCCATGGTGGTGACTGGAAAGGGTCAGCCCCCCCTCCCATTTTTGAAAATATAACACATTGGAGATTATCAGACAGAAATGCAAAAAGCATTCCTGATCCACAATCTCCAATCCCACCCCTGTCCCAGCACAATAACCTTCCCCACCACACTTACCTTCTCTCCCATAGAAAATGCAGCCCAGGAATGAACGGAGCTCTAATGGAGCTCCATTCACTTCCTGGACTGAATTCCTGCCTGTTCTCATGAGAAGATGCAAGTGTGGGAAATTCAAAAATAAAAATAAACACAAAAAAGTTACACCAAGCACCTAAACACAATTTAAAAGTCCCAGGTAACCCGGGGAGGGTCATAAAAAGAGCGGAAGTTACCTGGATGTCCCAATCTCATCTGGAGGTATTCATGTTGGATGAGCCATTCTTGCTGCAGTGACAAGAGTTAAATGGCCCGGGGTTTTGCACACTGGCAATGCCAGCACCAAAACGGAACTGGGGGATCTATTAATGGCTTCAGGCATCAATAAGAAGAAATGCCAGCATAACGCCAGAGGAACTCAAAAGGATGTTGTCATCTGATATTGGTGTCCTTTTGCATTCTGCTGGTGTTATGCTGGTGCCACATTAGGCACGTCTGATAATCTCCATTGTAGACGGATAGCACTGTAGAAGTGGAACAACACCTATTGCAGTGCCAAACCTTAAAGACTGAAGCAGACCACCAGAAAGGTCACCTCTACCTTTTGTTTGAGCTTTCACTACACACTTGCATTACTATGGGTCAGAACCAACTGTGCTTCTTAGAAAGGGGTCTGCCACCCACGAGCCCAATCTCCAGTGCCCAGGATGCCAGGCCTCAGCCCAGTCTTTGCCTGTCTACTTCCCTTATGGCCTACCAACAAGTGATGTCACTCAAGAGGTGTAATATATGGGTCAGGACCTCTCCCTTTGAATTTGCCAGAAATTTCCCCGAAGTACCCCAGACTTAAACTTCAAGGTATATATTTGTTCAGGGATGTAATTAAGGAAGCAGGGAAAGCAGGCAGGTGGTTTCAAAATCAAGTAAATAGTAGAAAAAATGCTAACCTTTGCTAAGCACGTGGAGGGAAATGATTGCAACATGTAAGGGACATCTTCAACCCACATCACCATCATTTTTATTTTTACCCCTCCCGTTCCCCCCAAAATGGGGCTCAAGATGGCTTGCAAATGCAATATAGTGAAAATATACAAAAGATCAACATTAAAATACAATTAAAATATCAATTTAAAACCAGTTCAAAACATACTGCTAAAAATGATAAAAACCAGTTTTTCAAAAAGTACAATTAAAACAGTACAGCGCCCTCTTAAATGCCTGCTCTTTAAAAACCTGAAGTTCACAGAAGCCTGTTGAAATGAAAAACAAAGTCTGTGGGCTTGTCTATATGAGGGGGGAAATGTGGATTGATGTGCACTAATGCCAATTTGAAACAGCTTTGATTTGTCTCAATGGTTTTTTGGCAAAATCTCAGGCATGTGAAGCTATCCACTTTTGCTGTCCCAACAGACAAGCCTGCAAAACAAGATGGTGGGTGCGAGTGAATTACAGTACTTGCGTTTTTCTTCTCACCAGTTGTTGCCGTCAAACAGTATTTTTTTAAAACAAAAGCATCTTTAAGGTGCAAAAGTGTGATATTCCACCTAAATAATATTTTAAAAGAATAAAAGACTGCTTTGTCGCCTCAGCACACGATCGCTAAGATGAAAATCCAACATGGCGGTTCCAGGCACTTGCCTTGTTAGCAAGCCCCATGCTCACTTTCCACATCCACTCTTATCAGGAATGTGAATGAATGCAAATCAGATTGTCCCAATGAGCAGGAATGTGCATTCCCCACGGAGCTTTTTAAAAACTTCAGGAAAAGCCATGAAGGCTTTTCCTTCAGAGTTTTTAATGGATTTGGCCCCTCTTCCAAATACTGCAGATCGCTGTGGGATGACATTTAGACAAATTGTATTCTCATTGAATTCTATGAGGAGGATTTTTGCTGTTTGGACAACCCTTTTGTCTGCTGATGGTAGGACTGCAAAGAGGGGGCCATCCAGCCTCCCAGAAAAGGAGCTTCAGAGCCTAGGGGCAGCCACTGAGGAAACCCTGTCTTGCATCCCCACCAACCATAGCTGTGAACTCAGGCCCTGTCTACACAATGGGAAAAAAATCCGTTGGGGTGTGTGTGTAAAAAATCCTAAAAGGCAGCCGTTCATATGCGGACGATCTGCCTACGTGTTTTTTTAAACCCTCCCAAACTCCGTATGACCCCCCCTTGCCCAGCTGGCTTGAGCGAGCAATCCAAGCGGTGGTTTTAAATCTCCCGCCACTTTTTTTTATTTTAAAAGGTGCCTGTTCTGCAGACAGTCGGTTTTCCCTATTTACAATGTAAAATAAAAATGAATATGTGTAAAAATCTCCATTTCATGGACTTACTAGACTCTTGCTTAGCTGGGAATCCAACATGGTGGCCTCTCCCAATTCCCCTGTTTGCTAGCCCCGCCCCCTGTGCTCAGCCAGCCAATCAGATTACACTGCATGTTCGTATGTGTGTGAATGGGGTGTACAGACTGTCAACAATACAAATGGCTGTACAGATTTTAGCTTGAGATTCGCTAATCCTTCCGAACGCCGAATCCACGTAGTTTATGGGGAGTTGGCTAGCCCCCCTTCTGAAAGACATGTATGCATCCCAATGGCCATGTGTACACATGATCAATCTTTCAAATGCCGTACATATTTTTTTTACCATGTAGATGGCTCCTTAGTAGGACTAAGCGAAGGGTCCTCTCCTGAGCATTACAGGGCCTGGGCAGACTCATAGGTGGAAATATGATCAGTTGGATAGCTGGGACCTAAGCTGTACAGTACAGGGCTTTATATGTCATAACCAGAACGTTGAATGGCCAGGCATTTAAGTCATGGTTGGGCAACTCTGAAGGATCTGAGGACTAATGATCCTCTCCCAGGACTGACCACTAGTTGCACAAGCCCCCAAAATGTAGTGGGATGGGGGGGATCAAACATCTGGAGGACCACATAATTCCCACCCCTTCATCCATGCTATGGTTGATAGGCTTGGGAACTACTATTGATATACCAGTCCTTATGTAGTAGATGGGCTGTGGGAGGGTTGTGAGAGTTGTAGAGAGTTGCACACAAGTTGTGACTTGTAATAGATGTGAAAGTGTGGCTTTCATGGAAGGGTTAATTGAGGCTAATCCCCCTCCCTTGTTTGTTTGTTTGTTTGTTTGTTGGAGAGACTTTCACTCACTCTAGCTCCCAATGACCAGCTGGTTTTCTAGGGTTACTTGAAGCTGGCATCTAGGAAATTGGAATGTGAAATATTTCTTCAGTCCTGTACATGGTAGGCTGTTTACTAAAATTATGGTATTGACTTTTAGGAATCTCAGCCTTGGTGTAAACTACATTATATTGGCAGATTAAATCTGTTTGTTGATAATATCATTACTTAGACCTCAATGCTGTATGTGTAATTTTCTCCTTTTGTGTGAATAGCAAAATACATATTGTTTAATATTATATGGTCTCCTTTATAGGTCATGCATATTGTTTTTCTGTCATATTGTCACTGGAACAATTGTAACAAATTTCCCAAAATTTCAGCACTTATCATATACAGTTGGGGTTATTTTTACCAAGTAAAAAACAGTTCAAATAAAATGTCCCAACAGATCTATAGCTTTTTACCATTGATGTACTTTTTTTGTCCCAGCTAAAGACAGCCAGTATGGTGTAGCAGTTTCAGTGTGGGACCAGCACTGCTGGAGACCAGGGTTCAAATCCCCATGGCTTAACCATGGAAACTCGCTAGGTTACCTTGGGCAAGTCACACACTCTTACCCTCAGAGAAGGGCAATGGCAAACCTCTTCTAAATAAATCTTGCCAAGAAAACCATATGATAGCATCACCTTAAGTTGGAGTCAGCTTGAAGACACATGACCACAACAAGAGAAAAACAATGTTCCATGCCATTTTTGGACAAACCATGGTGCACCTAAGCAAAAGGGAAAGTGCTTTGCTTGGCCCCATTCAAGGGATATTGGAATTATCATGGTCAGAAAATATTAAAAATGTACATTATACTGACATCTTAACCCTGACCTGAACCCTCAATACATTAGAATGTTCA
This sequence comes from Gambelia wislizenii, assembly GCA_030847615.1. Lineage (NCBI taxonomy): Eukaryota > Metazoa > Chordata > Lepidosauria > Squamata > Crotaphytidae > Gambelia > Gambelia wislizenii. The sequence goes on from JAUMIR010000001.1 coordinate 348,244,108, forward strand.
TTGGGTCAAAAATACCCCTCCCTTCGCTTTTATCATGCTATACAACACAATCCTAAATATACACTGGAATGACTATGTGACGAATGTTGCTGTCCTTGAGCAAGCAGGGATCACCAGCATTAAGGCCATGATATTGAGAACACATGTGCGCTGGGCGGGGCACATTACTAGGATGGAGGACCATCGCCTCCCAAAAATAGTACTCTACGGTGAACTCACCACAGTCAGCGTAAGAGGGGCGCTCCAAAAAAGCGATACCAGGACTCCCTGAAACAACATCTCAGGCTTAGCCAAATTGATCACCAACAATGGTCCGCCCTGACCTCTCATCGGGAGGCATGGAGACGCACTATCCACAATACTGCAGCCTTATTTGAGAACTCACGCCAAACAAGTGTTGAAGAGAAACGACAACACAGAAAGAATCACAATCCGGAAACATCACCCAAGGAGACCTTTTGCTGTGCTTTCTGCAACCAAACTTGTTTATCTCAGATTGGCCTTTTTAGCCATTAGTGCGCTTGCAGAAAGCACGGGATGAGTCCTTCCTGAATCTTCGTTTGCGAGGAAAAGCCAGAGAGAGAGAGAGAGAGAAGGTTAAATACTTTCTCACATGCACACAATGGTTTGGGCTAGAACCTTATGAGAGCTACACAGGTAAGTGCCTATGCAAACTGGCCCTGGTATGTATGGAAAATTATAATCTTGTCTATACAAGGGGGAGGAAATATGAACATGTCCAAAAAAGCAGGCATTTACAATGATGCAACCTGTCTTCATAGTCAAAAGAGGCCCCCTAAACTCCTCATGACCCCCTAGCCAAGATGGTGCCTGTGAGTCATTTACTCACGATTTTAAACCTGCCACCGCCAAATTTAAAAAAACAAAACAGTTTCCCATGGTGCACACAAGTGATAGTTCATATTTACAAAAAAAGAAAGAAAAAAGATAAAAGTATAAAGATCGACATTTGATTGACTCACCGGACCCTTGTTTAGCCAAAAATTTATCATGGCAGCCGCAGGCGCTTTCCCTGTTTGCTAGCCCCACCCCCATGCTTATCCAGCCAATCAGATTACACTGCCTGTTCATATCTGTGCAAATGCGAGTGTTCAAATGATGACACATTCACATGTCGTACGGAGCTTTTTTAAAAATCTGGATGAAGCCCCGACACGATACACATGGACTTTGCAGTGGATTTGGCTGCCCCCCCTTCCAGATGACATATATTTATGCACATGTCTGTATGAATGGATCACTGTATGTTCGCATGCCATTCGGATTATTTTGACTGTATAGACAAGACCTATATGTTTATTTGTGGGCATGAGGCCCCCAGACTTCTTTTTGTGTGACACCACCTTTAGAACTAGATGAGGGCTGCTATGTTGAACTGTGTTTTTGTTCTGCATTTTAAAAATATCAGTATTCTGTGTAAGAGTGACTACAGTATAGTTCTGGGATTTCCTCATAGGCGCTAGGGACTTTTGATGCCAGTTTTAAAAACAGAATTTATTTTTGATCATTCTCAGAAGGATCCAATTCAGAGCCAGTCTCTTTAAACAGAAGTTCCTTATATTGCAATTAGACTGTATGGCTTCATAGTTGCAGAGTCCAATTAGAAGAACAAATGAACAATGGGAGAAAGCATTCATTTAAACACACTTAATAAGAGAGAGGTATTGTTGGCAAAAGTCTCAAGCAGCCAGGTGAAGCTATTCCACCTATTCTGGTGGGGTTTCACTCCCTTGAAGCTATAGGTGCAAATAAATTTAACTGACTAAATAAATTTAAAATTACATTTAACCTGTAGAACAGAAGAATCTTTAACTAAAGATCTTCAGCCAGCTGAATGCAACCTTTAGCTTTCAACTGGAAATGCAAACATTCTTGCAGAGATCTAATAAGAGGAAGTAGGTGCTCCATGGAAGGGGGGGGGAAAGATGTTGTCTATTATTTTCCTTGGTTTTTTTCTGGGCTGTGAGGCCGTGTTCTGAAGAGCTCCAGAACATAGCCTCACAGCCCAGAAAAAACCAAAGAAAATCTATGGATGCCAGCCGTGAAAGCCTTCAACTTCATGTTGGTTATGAGATTTGGGGAATTCTAGTCCAGAGAGTAACTTTTCCAAGTTCTGGGATACTCTCTTTCTAATACAGCATGAAAATTCTCACCAGCTGCTGGTGATAGCTGATCGACATGCAAAGCACACTTTTTTTATATCACAACAAAGCAGCAGCATAAAGGAACAATGTGTCACAGGTGTAAGAGAATACCAACTAGGTGGTCTTAGGGTTCCCATATCTCCAGGCCTAGCCATGAGTCTCAGGTCCTACTTCTCTAGTCCTCAGGACAAGGAGGATGAATCTCAAGGCCAGAGCATTGTCTTGAACAGTATGTATATATTTTTTCCTTTGTTAGACTTTTTTTTAAAAGAATGGCATCATCTGAGCAACTATGTTTGATGTTCAGGACATTATCACACCAGTCCCATGTCTCGCAGCAATCATGTTATTAAAGGAAACAGAAACATACCAGTTGCAAAACAATATCACACCTCTCTTCATTCATGTGATGGTGCTCCTGGCTCCTAGCAATCCCCTGGTGTGATAGTTCCCTTCTCAGTTCCTGGATGACTGTTGTCAGGTGGCATGAGGGGGCCTAATTCTCCTCCTCCTCCTCTCCTTCCCTCTTGCTATTCCAAAGCCGGCTGACTCCATACTGCTTTGGAATAGTTAGGGTAAGAGAAGTAGAATCAGGCCCCCTTGTCATCCCAGAAATGAAGTGAAGGGACCTATCGCACCAGTGGCAGCAGTGGAACAATAGCAATTTTGGCAGGTTTTGACTGAGTTTTCCCATCAATTGAAAGGGGAGCAACAGTAACAACTAGAATGTGAAGCACCAACAGAATAACCACGATGTCATCTGATAAGTACTGGCCAAATTAATTACTATCCCACTGAAATGCTACTTCAGTAGCCTTGTGAGATAAAGTCCTTAATCTATCATGCCTAATGATATAACGGACCCCTTCCTCAGAGTGAGGAAGGAGGAGGCAATGTTGAGACCACAGCAAGAATATCACTGACCACTTTCCTTGCAGTGGCAAATACCATTTAAAAAGTTATGCAGCAGCAGAAATGGAGTTGGCATTCCACAGTGATATGGTGGTCAGTAGCTACTGGTGGCACAGCTGTGGCAGTCACAGGTGCCCCTGTGGGTGGTAGATGGAAGAAATGATCTCCTGCCCCTTCTGATGTGCAATTTAAGCCATCTGTTTCATCATGGTGAGGACAATCCTATGAATTGCAAGGATGATCAAGGGCATAAACCCATACTTCCACAGCCCAAGTCAAACATATTAGCCACTACTCCACCTTAAAACAGCTTATTATCCTGTGATTGCCAACTGATTCTATGGATGTTATGCTATATACTACTGTTTTCAGGGGAGTTGGAAGGGTGTGTGTGTCCATGTATGACAGTGTTTCTATTTTGTAGGATGTTTATATATATGTATGCATGTGTCTATACACAGACACTGCACCAGGGCCAGCCCTACCATTAGGCAAAGTGACACAGTTACTTCAGTGGTTGAGCTGAGATGATATGAGAGGGCAGCATTTAGGTATAAATCTTTATACAAGAAAGAAAAATTCTCAATAATTCAGCCATTATGTAAACTATTTTCATATACCTATCCTTTTAGAATCTACCCTCAGGTTAGTGAGTGTTATTAAAAGAAGTCTTTGTGACACAAATACTGTCTGTGAAATCTATGGAGACACAATCCTAGCTCCTCTTTGTGTTCCTCCCACATTTGATACACTTCATTTAATATTCTAGACACAGGAGATTATCACACTGGTCCCTAAAACTGTGCCTGTCCTGCTACCCCCCCCACCTGACCCACTGCCACCCCAGTAACATTAGCAAAAAAACAAAAACAAAAAACACCTTTTCAAACACTTACCTTAAAGCGGGAGAGAAACAGCTCCCTCTCCCCTCAGCTTCCCTGCAGTAAATGCAGCTGTCGTAAAGCTGCTTTTACTACAGTGAAGCCAAATCCCACACGTTCTTGCGAGACAATGATCCTGTGGGGAATTTAAAAATAAAACCCCAACCAAACATCAAAAAAACTCCACCTAAGTCCCAAAACAGAAAAAAAAAACCCCAAGTAACCCGGGGGGGGGGGAGGGTGTCACTTACCTGGATGTCCCAATCGAACCCGGAAGTCCTCGGCACAGACCTCCCACTAACGTCACGTGCCACTGGCATCGCACCAGCAGAATGGGTCATCTGTTCACTCGCCCATCATTCTATTATTATAACGAAATGGGCTTCTTATTGACGGCTTAAGCCATGAATAAGAGGAAGCAGGGGAGAAACAGGATCAGAACGGGAACATCACAGGAGAGGGACGATGTTGTCTAAAATGTAAGCTTTTTAGCGATCTCCTGTTGGTGCTGTCCTGGGATGTTTTGACCATCTGATAATCTCCACAGACAAATATTAGGCTACTACTACTAAAGTGGGGTTTAGTCTATAGGATAGCCTTTATTCTTTGGTATTTTTTTAAAGGAAATAATCTGGGAATAGACTGTTTTTAAAAGACCTCTGTGACAGCTACAACTGAACTGCCATTAATTGTTTGCATTCCAAAAGCAGTACTTCGGACAAGGAAAAACAAACTTATATTGAGTTACGAGCAAAGAGGGAGGAATTGGATAAAATGGAAGTAGATGAAGTACAGGAAAATTTAACTTATTTAAGAAGGGAGTATTTTGAATTTAGTAATAAAAATTCAAAAATGTTGGTTTGATCCACACAGAAGAAAATGGAAAATATGATAAATGGGATTAGAGATAAAACGGGTAAAATGTGTAGAACAATGAAGGAAAAACTAACAATTTTTGAGGAGTTTTATAAAGACCTGTACCAGTCAGGGAATAAATCAGTGGAACAAATAGAAAAATATGTAAGGGAAAATTGGAAGTTTAAATTGGAGGGGAAGATAGGGATTTATTAGAAAAACCAATTACGAAAATGGAAGTAGAGGAAGCAATAAATAATTTAAAAAGTGGGAAAGCTCCAGGAATGGATGGGTTAGGACCAGATTATTATAAAGTATTTAAAAAGAAGTTAATACCTAAATTATTAGAATTATATAATAATATAATAACGGGAGACAAAGTCCCTCCATCATGGCAACAATCATTGATAATATTGATACCAAAACCAGATAAGGATTTGATGGACCCTGGATCATACAGGCCTATATCATTGATAAATCAAGATGCAAAGTTATTATCAGCAATAATGGCAAAGAGAATGAATAGTTGTAGATATAAATATATATTAAAGGATCAATGTGGATTTGTGAAAGGAAGACAAATGTCAAATTTAATAGGAAGGGTGTTAAATAAAATACATATAATCGGCAAAACAAAAATAAAAGCAGGGATATTAGCATTAGATATATTTAAAGCATTTGACTGAGTGGAATGGCCAATATTAAAAATAATATTGAAAGAATTTGGAATGGGGAAGAGATTTAGAGGATTAATAGATCAATTGTATTCCCATAACACAGCTATAGTGATGGTTAATGATGGAATAACAAGAGAAATAAAAATAACGAGAGGAACAAGACAAGGTTGCCCACTTTCTCCAATATTGTTTGCAATGGTAATAGAAATTCTAGCAAATGTGATAAGAAATGATAATAGTATAGAAGGAATTGGATTAGAAACAAAACATAAGATAAGCTTGTTTGCTGACAATACATTGCTAACAATTAAGGAATTGATTAACGGAATAGAAAAAATTAAAGAACATTTAAAAGTATTTGGGGAGATGACAGGCTTACAGGTTAATTGGAACAAATCAGATATGATGTTGTTTAACTATACTAAGGAAGAAGAAAATATATTTGTAAAAGAGAAAAAAATAGAAGTAAGATTTAAAAATAATATTAAGTATTTAGGAATAAATATTACAAAAGATTTAAAAGAATTAGAAGAGAAAAATATTATGGTACTAAGGAAAGAAATGGAAAAGAAGTTGGAAGAATATAAAAATATTCAATTATCATGGTTTGGAAGAGTAGCTTTAGTTAAAATGAAAATATTACCTAAACTAATTTTTTTGTTTAGAATGTTACCAATAAAGATATCAGAAGTAGAACTGAAAAAATTGCAAAATATGTTGAATAAATATTGTAATGGAGGGAAAAGGACAAGATTAAATAAATTATTTTGGTATATATCACAGAAGGAGGGAGGACTTGGTCTTCCCAAAATAAAAGGATATTATGAAGCTAATCAATTGAGATATATTATAGAAGGAATTGTAGGACAGCAGGATTTAGAATGGTTAGAGATAGAAACAGGGAGAATAGAAAAGAGAATATGGAACATATTTTTTGGTAATTTTACAAAAAAGGAAATTAAAGGAATTGAGAACCCATTTCTGCAAAATATGTGGGAAATATGGTATAAATATAGGAGAGAATTTTTGCCTATTGATTCAGTATTAACATCGGTTATAATGGGGGGAAAAATCCCAAAAAATTTGAAGGGAAAAATGGGAAAGGAATTAAAGAAAAGAGGACTAGACAAAATAGAGGGATGGATAGGATGGATGAATGAAAAAGGGAGTATAAGAGAGAAATTATGTGGAATGAAAATTTCATGGTTTAATTGCATCCAGCTAGAACAATGGATTAAAAATTGGAAAAAGAATCATAAAGAAACAAGGGAATTCACAAAATTTGAAAATTTGGTGAAAAAAGGTAAAAAGAGGGATGATAATGAAAGTTTGAAAGGTATTACAAGTGAATTATATAAAATATTGATAAAAAATAAGGAAAAAAAGACAAAGGGGAATATTTAAGGAGAATATGGGAGGAAGATTTGAAACAAAAAATTGGAGAACATGAATGGGATAAGATATGGAAACAAAGACATCTAAAAATATGTCGATACGGATAAAAGAAAATTATTATAAAATAATATGGAGATGGTATTTGACACCAGCAAGATTGCATAATATAGATAAGAATAATTCTAAATATTGTTGGAGAGGTTGTCAAGAAATAGGTACATATATGCATATGTAGTGGAATTGTAAATTTGTACAGCAGTTTTGGGAAATGGTTTTTATAGAAATAGAGAATATTCTGAATAGAAATATAGAAAGGAAACCGAGCATAGAATTGATGTCAATTTATAATGGAGAGAATGAGAACCAAGCAGAAAAGGATTTAATAACAAATTTATTAACAGCAGCAAGATTAATTATAGTAAGACATTGGAAAATGCAACTAAATGTACAAGTGGAGGAGTGGTATAAAGAAGTTTGGAAAATGGCAAAAATTATAAGTTAACATGTAGAATTAAAGTAAGAAGAGGAAGTTGGAAAGAAAGTGATTTTGATAAAATTTGGAAAGTATTTGTTAAAAAAGTATTACAGACAAAAGATGAGAGGTTACCTCCACGAGAAAAAATGAGATTCTGGAAAGATTAGGTAAGGGATAATGGCTCCGGTGAAGGGGAGCACTGAGGTGGGGGGGGTAGGGAAATTAATATTTTTGAATAGAATTATAGTAAAGAATTTATGTTAACTTTTGAAATTAGTTAATAGAAAAATTGTGATGTTTATAGCAATTTTATGTGTTATACTAAGTAAGTATTGATTGGATAATATAATGTATGATTATAAAATTAATAAAAACATATTTTAAAAAAACAAAAGCAGTACTTCATACCATACAGTTGCTATTAATTGTGAGGAGGGACAGGTCATTGTAGGCATTCAAGATGTTGAATGACTCTCTTGAATTGGATAAAAAATGGGTTGAAAGTCAACGAGAGTGGCTAACAGTTACATATTCCGCTTTATTAATCTTTCATAGCTAATTTACAAATAGGTGAATTATTTATGGACAATGTATTAGATCTGATTGATCTCAGCTGAAACAAAGGTGGACAGATAACATTTTAGGTATTAGGCAGGCATGAGTTAGTTCTGTTAAGTATTATCCTCCTCTGGTATATCACAATTTCTTCCACTTCAAATTAAGTAGCTGCTTTTGGTTTGTTGCATACATATTTGTGATTAAAAGTAAAGCCAGGTAAAGTGCATGTGCTTGCCTAAGAAAACCCTATGAAATCCATGGGACTGCCATAAACTGGCAGGCAACTTGAAGGTGTATACATGCATAACACAAAAAAAGCCATAGTGTGGTCTGTACCACTTTAGATTGCAGGTAGGAGGTGTAATTTTGGAATCCTTCTTCATTTAAAAACTCCAGCCATCTTAAAACAAGGACACAAACAAAGCAACACACTGGTGAGAGAGGCTCTATTCCCCCCACCCCGTACTGTACTGGGGTTTCCCCTTGCAAAGAGTGGTTTTCATGGAGAAAATGGTTAAAAGGGTTAACCTCCTCTTGCAATGGTTCAGTCCAAAATTCTATGGTCTCCAGTTGCCATTCTATTGCCAATGGTCTTATGTCTGCCAAAACTAACTTCAAGGCTTCAGTTAACTGTCAAATCTTGCATGGTTAGATTCTGGCCCCCAGATTATTATTAAAGTGTGTGCAGGGCATTTGTGCATTTACAGGATATTCATTTATATTTCAGATGCACTTGCTTTTAGAATTTGAGAATTACAGTATAATGAGAAACTGGGCAACATTTACAAAAGTATCAAAGACAAAGTGAGTGAGTACCAGAAAAGAGAGCATTATGCGGCACCTAGGATTTGAAGCAGCCTACCCAGAAAGGTTCTTTGCTTTCTTTTAGGAGAGTAGTGAAAATATTACTATTTAAACAAGCTTCCTTAGGACTCTGAACCTGTGTTTCTGCTGCTGTTTTAAATTCTACTTCCTTGTTAAAATGCAGTATAAAAGAAAGCTTTATCTTACTTTTATTATACTGACATTTTAGTGAGCCACTCATTTAAAAATTGATAGCATAAAATAAGTACATAATAAAGCTAGATGCTTTGGGGTTCCTTTGATTTCGATGGAAGAATTAAGCATGTGTTTAATTCCCCCCCCCCACACACACACGATATACATTTGTCCCTTCATATTTGCTGGGGTTTGGTTCCAGGACCCCCTGTGGGTACCAAAATCCGTGAATACTCAAGTCCCATTATATGCAATGCCACAGCAAAATGATGTCCTTTATATAAGATGGCAAAATCAAGGTTTGCTTTTTGGAATATTTTCAAGCCGTGAATACTTAAATCCATGGATACCAAATCCGTGGATACGGAGGAACAACTTTAGTGTGAGATAAAATTCTATGTACCTTTTCCTGGGAATAAACACCACCAAACACAGTGGGAAGGCTCTGATGATGTGATCAGCCAGGGAACCTTGACTTATCAGCGATGGGCAGTGCGCTGATTCATTGCTCCCATTTGCAGCAGGAAGAGTAGCTAAATAAACCATTGAGTTTCACTTGATGATTTGTTTACTGTCATCTGAACAGAGGTGTACTTTCCCTTTTATGGACTGTTTCTCTCCCAACAAAGAGAATCCATTATTTGTTTTCAGTTTCATTCTCTGGTTTGTTGTAAGAGAAAGAAATCAGAAATGGGACAGCAGCCAGGTTCAGGTAACACAATGCACGCAGGAGTGATTGGGCAGCGTAGGCTAGTATAATGTTTGTCAATGATAAGCCGGGGTTTCTGGGGTTCTCTGGCTTACTGTGTCCTGTGATCTTCTGCAGGACTTTATCAGAGGCACTAAATATGGCATCATAACAATGCCACATAAACACGAAAGGAGGCACAGACCACACAACATCTCCCTTTCGCATTTATGTCCTGGCCAAAACCAATACTTTTTAAATTGATGGCTGATGCCATCAATTGATTCCCTGTGGTGCTTTAGTGCTGGCATTGCCGGCGTGTGAAGCCTTGCACCATTGTACTCACGTGAATGCAGCGTGAATATCCGTTTCACCACGAACACTTCTGGGTAAGACCATGACATCCAGGTAAGTGACACACTTTTTATTACCCTCCCCAGGTTACTTGGGACTTTTAAAGTGTGTTCCTATGCTTTGTGTAACTTTTTCTCTGTTCTTTTTTTAAAATTTCCCATGCGAGCATCTTCTGGCGAGAATCCACGGGATTTTGAATGAGGAAGTGAACGGAGCTCTGTTCACTTCCTCTTTCATTGCCAGGGAAGCCTTTGCCAGGACAGAAGGTAAGTGTGTGTGGGGGGCATTCTTTTGCTGGCGTAAAAGTAGTTTTTTTAATGCCAGCAAAAGAATGTTTTAAGGGGCTTGTCTGGTAAAGTCCTAAGTATTGAATCAAGCATTGCCAGAGAACTTGGTTATGATAGTGTTATTAGAATTTTTGCAGATAAAGAATCCAGAAAAGCTAATTTCATTAAATGATTGAGTACCAGGCAGGTAATGGTGTGCTGGTCAATACACATTTGATGCAGGTTAAAAAGGTTAAATGTGGCATGAAATGGAATCAAAACAGTGCAGGACGATGCACAGTAGAGTTGAATTATTTGGCGAGTGTGGAGCTGGCCCAGGCCAGTGTGTGCACATGGGTGGTAGTGGTGGTGGTGGGGATAGCAGCAGAAGTTGCAAACAAAGTCTACTTGGATATAATTGAACATGATCTTTTGCAGACAACTAAGCACCTTGGGAATTTCAGAAACCACACCACCCCCTTTCATTTCCCCTCTTCTCTATACCTCCAAAGTAATGCAGAATACTTCGTAGTAGTAGTATTAATATTAATTCCCTCCTGCTTTGCCCTTTTACTTCTGGGTGGCACGGCAGAATAATATCTCATATATATAACATCCTATTCTTATATGTCATATAATGGACTGATTTGGGAAGCCATGGTGGATTCCACTCTTAGTGCTGCAGATGGTGTTTATAACTACAGTGGTCAGAGACCCAAATTTGTGTGTAGGGGAAATAGGTTTACTCCATTCCCCTCCAAGGCACCACAGCTCATGGCAGCTGATTTATTGGCTGCAAATACAGTATGGATAAAGTATGAGAAATCACAACACCTATACATTTAGAAACATTTATGAAATTATGGGTACTGGTATGTTTCTTCCTAGAAGTCCAGCAATTACAGTCTTCTCTGTACAGATCACTCCTGATTATTGCTGATGGCTACTAGTCATAATGGGTACATATTACTTCCAAACGTAGAGACAGTATGCATCAGGATACCTTTTGCTGGGGAACATGTGTGGAAAGGTACTCATGTCCTGCTTGTGTGCTTGAGCTGAAAAACAATACAACAAGAAGGGGCACAGAAACTGACAGAAAAGGGTAGGACCTGTGGGGGTAATCAGAGAGCAAAACAATTAATTATGAAATATAACTTTTTAAATATACAAAATAATGCAAAATTATATAGTGAAAATACAAACCAGTGACAGAAAACATATAGTCCACAATAGGGACAATGCTGGCTACCTGAAACTAGGTAGTAGAACAAGTATCCATACAGACATAGAGTCCTTTACTCTGATTTCATAGAGTTCTTCATATGTTCTTAAGTTGCATATAGACATTGCTTATGGTGGGCACATGGTTCCACAGGAAGCACATTTTAAACCAGAGGTGGGCAGAAGGTAAAGCAGAACATCTCTTGGTAGATCGCTGGATGATCTGCAATGGCAATTTTAGCCTTGCACAGTTACTAAAAAATAGCAATAGTAAAATGACTCTTCCTTGTCCTAAATTATACAACTGAAATGAAGAAAACTTGGAGGCAGAAAGGAGACCAGGAGTGGATTTTTGTGTGGAAGGACTTTGAGCTTGGTTCAGTTCTAGAGCTCAAAACAAATTCTTGGGCTCAGTATTCTTTAGTTCTAAGAGCATGCATTTTGCAACAGTGTCGTGGCTGAAAGATCTCTGAAAAATATTCATGCAGTATATTGTCATCCTAGTACCTGAAACTAACATGTTTTTTTTCCTTTGTTGTCATCTCTGTTCTAGGTTCCAGTCAGCAAGTGTTCCAGGAATCAGGTGGCTAGAATGCAAGAGCTGTTGAGCAGTTAATTCAGTCCAGGACAGTCACAGGTTATCCAACAAGGTGAAGGGCAAAACAAAAAGGGTGGTATTTTTCCAGTCCAGGAGTTGTTATAACAAGTCAGAAGTCCAGATACAAGAAGCCAGCAAGGAGTAAACGGAGTCATCAAAGTGTAGTGGTCCAAGGTCAAGAAAACAAATGCCAAGAGTACTGTCAGTCACCCAGATTAGATGGTTGTGAACAACAGAGCTGCTGGGGAGCCACTGGAAGATTTGTGGGTAGCTGTCTCCTAAACACTAGGTGCCCAATTCCAATTTTAAAAAAGCATATCCAAGGTGCGGAAGTGCGATATTCCATTTAAATAAACAGGGAGGGGGGAAGCTATTTAATTTCCTCAGTGCACGATTGCTATGGTGAAAATCCAACATGGCAGTTCGGGATACTTACCTTGCCAGCAAGCTCTGCCTTCTGTGCATGTGTGACCAATCAGCTTTCCACTTCCGCTCTTATCAGGAATGCACATCAAAGTGAATCAGTTGTCCCAACAAGCAGGAATGCACATTTCTTTGGAGTTTTTTTAAAATATGGAAAAAGCTGCAAAGGCTTTTCCAGCAGAGTATTTGGCATTTTGGCCCTCCTTCTTCTAAATACAGCAGATTCATGCAAGATCTCATTTAGACTAATTATATCCTCCTCAAATTCTATGAGGAGTATTTTTGCCATATAGACAACCCCACGGAAGAGTACAGATCTGTAGCCCAAGCTTGCAGGAATAGTATAAGGAAAGCTAAAGATCAGAATGAGCTGAGACTGGCAAGACAAGCAGGGAGCAACAAAAAGGATTTTTTCAGATACAGTAGCACCCCCATATCTGCTGATTTGCCATCCGCTGATTCAGTTATCCATGGTTGGCGATGGCAGGGGCAAAGGGGGAAGGGAGGGGGAAGAGAGATCTCACCTCCCGTCCCCCGGGAGAGCTCCAGTGGTGGTGGCGGAGTAGCGGTGGTGGGTGGGGTCCGCCATTCACTGTTATCTGCAGATTTCAGTATCCACAGAGGTCCTGGAACCAATCCCCTGCAGATATGAGGGTGCTACTGCAAATTTGAAGCAAGAGAATGACCAAGGAAATGATGGGGCTGCTGCTTAATAAGGATGGGAAAATGCTAACAGATCATAGTGAAAAAGCAGAAGTGCTCAGTACCTATTTTGCTTCAGTTCCCCCCTCCCCCCCGCAGAGAGAATTGTGTGCATCCATGCATCAGCAAAAACCTTGGTGAGGGATCCAAACCACAAATCAAAATTAACAAGGAGATAATCAGGAATTGAGAGGCAGCATGGTGTAGTGGTTTGAGTGTTGGACGATGACACTTGAGACCAGGGTTCAAATCGCCCCTCAGCCATGGACACCCATTTGGGTAAGTCACACTCTCGCAGCCTCAGAGGAAGGAAAAGGCAACCCCCCTCTGAACAAATCTTGCAAAACACAAATAAACCTATGATAGGTTCGCCTTAGGGTCACCATAAGTTGGAAGTGACTTGAAGGCACACAACAAGAAGTCAGGAATTGCCTAGCTAACCTAAATGAGTTGAGATCTGTAGGGCCAGACAAACTGCACCCCAAAGTAATGAAGGAACTTGCTAATGTACAGTACTTTCTGAACGATTTGCCATCATTTTTGAGACATCTTCGAGAACAAGTTAGGTGCCAGAGGACTGGAAAAGAGCAAAAATGTCACTCTCTTTAAAAAAGCCAAAAAAGTAATAATCCAGGCTAGTCAGCCTGACCGCAATACCAGGAAAAATACTAGAACAGATTGTAAAGGACTCTGTTTGCAAGTATCTAGATGACAATGCAGTGATTAGTAAGAGCCAGCAAGGGTTTGTCAAGAACAAATCCTACCAAACTAATTTCATATCTTTTTAAAATTGGGTTACTAGTATAGTAGATGCTGGGAATGCTATAGATGTCATTTATATGGATTTCAGCAAAGCATTTTATGGAAGTCCTTCATGATATTTTGATTAGCAAACTGATTCAATGTAGAATAGATGGGAACACTGTCAGATAGATCCATAATTGGGTTAAAAAACTGTGTTCAAACTACAAAGAAAGGACAAAAATCAACATTGGAGACTTTTGCTTTATATGACTACTGCAGTGAGATTGATAATAGTGTTCAAAGAGTCATCATCAATGGCTGTGCTTCAAACTGGAGGGAAGTCTAAAGTGGAGTGCTGCAAGGTTCTGTCCTGGGGTCAACACCCTTCAATATTTTTTATTAATGATTTAGATTATTGGTTAGAGGGAATCAAGTTTCCAGATGACACAACATTGGAAAGTGTAGTTAACACATTGAAAGATGAGAACAGAATTCAAAAGGATCTTGGTAAACTAAAAGATTGGGTTAAACTAGTAGAAGAAAATTCAGCAGAGACAATGGCCAAATTCTACATTTAGGCCACAAAAATCAAATGCACACATATAGGTTGGGAGATACTTGGTTTAGCAGCAGTACATGTGAATTATTGTCGATAATAAATTAAACGTGACCCAGCAGTGTGATGCTGCAGCAAAGAAGGCAAATAGTATTTTGGCCTTCCTTAATAGAACCATAGTTTCAACAAGAGAAACAACAATCCCATTATATTCTGCCTTAGTCAGGTCTCATCTGGAGTAACAATAGCAATAGCACTTACATTTCTACACTGCTTTATAGTGCTAAGCACTCTCTAAGTGGTTTACACACTCTCTCTCTCTCTGGCTTTTCTTCACAAACGAAGATTCAGGAAGGACTCATCCCGCGCTTTCTACATGCACGCTGATGACTAAAAAGGCCAATCCGAATAAACAAGTCCAGTTGCAGAAAGCACAGCAGAAGGTCTCCTTGGGTGATGTTTCCGGGTTGTGATTTTTTCTGCGTTGTCGTTTCTCTTCAAGACTTGTTTGGCTATACTGCTTTGATAGTGCTAAGCATTCTCTAAGTGGTTTACAATGTGTTAGCCAATTGCCCCTAACAAGCTGGGTACTCATTTTACTGACCTATGGAAGGATGGAAGGATGAGTCAACCTGGAGTCCTGCAGGATTGAACTCACAATGTTGTGGCTGCAGCACCAGCATTAAACCACTGCGCCACCAGGGCTGCATTCAGTTTTGGGCACTTCATTTTAAGAAAGATGCAGACAAGTTGAAGTAGGTTCAGAGAAGGGCAACAAAGATGATATATGGTATGGAGAACAAAACATATGAGGAGAGGTTGAGGGAGTTGGGCATGTTCAGCCAGAAGAGAAGATTGAGAGGTGACTTGATTGCAGTCTTAAAAAATCTAAAGGGCTATCACAGAGATAAGGGTACAGGTTTATTCTCTGCTGTCTTAGAAGGTAGGACCAGGTCTAATGGTTTTAAGTTACAGGAGGGTAGATTTTGATTGAACATTAAAAGGAACTTCTTGACTGTAAGAGCAGTTTGACAATGGAATCAATTAGTTAGAGAGGTGGTGGGGTCTTTTTTTCTGGATGTTTTCAGAAAGGAGCTGGACAGCTATCTACTGGGGACGCTGTAGCTGGAGAACCTACATTGAGTGTGGGAGGGGTGGGAGTTGGTGGCCTATGGGTCTCCTTCCAAATCTGATTCTATGATCCATGTATGTTTAAAAGCTTCAAGCCTTGTAGTCTAGCTTCCTATTGTTTACAAAATACAACAAGTAAAAGACCCTGGGAGGCAGCTGCAACTTTGCTAGGAATGGTACATGGAAGGGTGATTTGAGTACATGGGTACAAATGGGAGCTGCATGATACCTCATTTCACACAAGTGAAACAACACAATTTAAATTTAGGCTTCCATGTCCATTTGCCCCTGCTGCCTTCATGGAAGAAAAACAGGAGCAATGTTTCTTTCATTCATCCAAGTACTAGGTGGAAAGGTAGGTATATCTGAAATGCAGAAGAATTCTCCCTCCCGCCCCACCTTTTTTACCACTGTCCCTGACACTTCATAATTGTTTATATAATTTATGAACTATTTCTTCACATTTATATGCATGCCTTTGGACAAAAAAGGGGAGGCACATATCAAAGACTTTAATGGCAACACAAATTCTGAGACAAATTCATTCCCAAGCGCTTCTTGACTTTTTATCCAAGAATCTGAAGCCCACATGCAGCTCTGGCTGAAGTATAGTAGAATGTAAATAATTCAGCAACAAAGTGAGTACAATTCATGTTAGATTTATGATCCATTCCTAAGAAAATAATTAACCCTCTGAATTAGAGCAGGAAAACAAAAGACTTTAAAAATCTGTAAAGCCTTTGAGAGTGTTCCAGTTCAAAACCTGAATCCCATGGAAATCCTACATGCACAACATCACTGACTGGACCAGGCAGCTTTGCATTCACACAGAAATGTTTGCAGGAGTCCTTTCCTCCACTGTAGTGAATGGAACAGTGTTTGCTAGGGCAGAGTCTCTATGAACATACTAGAGTTCTCAGGCTTATAATAAATTAAAGGATCAAAGTGAAGTACCACCTTCTTTTACTGAGTTACAAATGCTTAAATCCCTCAGAAATCAATAGGATTTGATTTAAGCATATCTGCCTGTGTGTGAAGCCGGCAAGTTCTTGTTTTACCATTACCATTTTACACAACCTTGCATACGTACAGACATACATACAGAGAAAGTCAAAATTGCAATTTGAAAACTACAGTGGAATATTTTAGACCAGTATTTGGCATATTCTGTAATCTCAGATGAGGTGATAATGTAGAACAGAGTGGTGTTTTGTCAGTTGTCCATGACAGGGCCAGGTTTCAACAACTGTGTGGTCTTCCTGATAGCCTCAGTAGAGATTCATATACAGTTAGGTCCAGAAATAATTGGACACTGACACAAGTTTTATTATTTCGGCTGTTTTACCAAAATAAATTCAAGTTATAGCTAAATCATAAATATGGGCTTAAAGAACAGTCTTAACCAACACAAAACAGGTAACTCAGTAATCTCTGTATAAGCAAATAAGCACATAAAACAGATATCAAAGAATTTATTTATTACTCATGTGTATAATTGTTTATGAAAAGCATTTCGATATCTGTGTTATGTGCATATTTGCTTATACATAGGTTACTGAGCTACCTGTGTTGTGCTGGTTATTACAGTTAGAGGCTAGTTGTGGTTCTTTCATAGTGCTTGAAGTACAGTCTCTCAGCTTTAATTTGAGGGTATTCACATCCAAATTGGAGGAAGGGTTTAGGAATTACAGCTCTTTAATATGTATCCCCCTATTTTTCAAGGACCAAAAATAAATGGACAATTGACAACATGTGGTCAAAGTAACTCTCAATGAAAGTGAAACAGGGCATCCTTAGGCTGCCCCACCCCCACAAAAAAAAAATCCATCAGAGAGATTGCAGGAACATCAGCAGTGGCCAAATCAACACTTTGGTACATTCTGAGAAAAACAGAACGCACTGGTGAGCTCTGCAACACAAAAAGGCCTGGACATCCATGGGAGACAACAGTGGTGGATGATCATAGGACCCCTTCACGACATCAAGCCAAGTGAAGAATACTCACTGGGAGGTAGGCATACAATTGCATTGAAAGCTCCTTTGGCCGCATGCTGTGGGTTCACAGCAACAGCTTCCAAATGTGAATGCAACACCTGGAATCAATTCCAGACCTTTTACCTGCTTAATTGTTGAAGAAATAACAAAGGAATAGCCCACACCTCTCCATGAAACAGCTTTTGAGTCAATTGTCCAATTACTTTTGGTCCCTTGAAAAAGAGGGGGCTACATATTAAAGAGCTGTAATTCCTAAACCCTTCCTCCAATTTGGATGTGAATATTCTCAAATTAAAGCTGAGAAACTGCACTTTAAACTCATATTCATTATTTAACGGTAATTTGAATTTATTTTGATAAACAGCCAAAATAACAAAACTTGTGTCAATGTCCAATTACCGTATTTCCAGACCTAACTGTATGTCCTCCTTTCTCAACTAAGAAGAAATAAATTCAGTCCTGTAGGGAATTTTTAAAAATTAACAAAAGCTTTCTCCTCTTTTTTGTTGTTATTTGCTGTCAAGTCAGCTCTGACTTATGATGACCCTATGAATGAGAGGCTTCCAAGAAGCCCAGTCATCAACTGTGCTGCTCAGGTCTTGCAGACTCAGAGCCCTGGCTTCCTTGATTGAATCAATCCACTTGTAGTGTGGTCTGCCTCTTTTCCTACTGCCTTCCACTTTACATAGCATTATCGTCTTCACCAATAAATCACATTATTTTGTGCTACCTACAAAGTACAACAGCTTCAGTTTAGGCATCTTCACCTCTAGTGAGAGTTCAGGCTTGATTTGCTGTAAGATGCATTCATTCGTCCTCTTAGTAGCCCATGAGATTCACAGAACTGTCCTCCAGAACCACATTTCAAATGAGTTGATTTTCTTCCTGTCAGCTTTCCCCTTTTGCCTTCCCAGTTTAGATAAAAGATGGCAAAGCTTGACTAGTCAGGAAAACCCACTGCATGATTCTGTTAAGATGTTGTTCTATTGGGCAGCAGTTTCTTCAGGTGACGAAGATGTGCTTGACAAGCAGTCAGCAAATATTTCATCCCGAGAATGAAGGGACTTGGAAGAGCATGGTGCCATGAAAGGCATTTGGGGTTTCTATGGCAATGTAGAATGTACTGTCTCAAATGCACATTCTGGTCTTGTCAGCAAAGCAGAATATTCCGCTGGAAGGGAGATAATTCATCCAAAAAACAGGGTTGCAGGATGTGATTCCTAGCACTAGGATCCTTGTTACAACAGCCTCTTGTGGAGAAGGCCTTTATCAATATTAAAATTACTCATAACACAACAGTGGCAAACGGGTTTCCTTGTTCCCCTGGAGACATGAAGAGGGAGGTCAGAACAGAATATGAAGACTTGGATCAGCATGCTATAATTTAGCCACCTTGTTGATACCCAAGAAAAGCCATACACCTGTTTGGAACTTTTGGCCTAAATCAGGAATGGGCAAAGAGAAACCCTCCAGATATTGTTGGACTGCAATTTGCAGCATTCCTTACATTCACTATTCTGGATAGGGCTGCAGGAACTTGTAGTCCCACATAGAGATGTAAAATTTCCAGAAATGTTGAAGCCATGGAAAAAAAAACCTGTTTTTTTTCTGGGGGTTTCCAAAAAAAAAAAGAAAAAGAAAAGAAAAGAAAAAAAAAAAGAAAATTTTCAGAAAAATTGAAGAAATACTTTTACCACTTTTTACAGATTGAAAGTCACTCTGTTACTTTCTCTGGCTTTTCTTCGCAAACGAAGATTCAGGAAGTACTCATCCCGTGCTTTTTGCTACTTTTTTTTGTTACTTTAGGAACATAAAATATGACTATGTACAATTTGATTTGGCATAAAATTATCACAATTGGTATATTAAAGCTTTTGTTATCTTAAAGATTTTATTCATCATGCTAAAATAAAACATCCCATAATCGATTTTCTTCCTTTTTTCCATTTTTTCAATTTTTCAGAAAAAAACAAAAAAGGCTTCAGAAAAAAACAGGGTAAAACAGTGTTTTTTTCCTGAATTTTCCCATTTTTCCCCCAGGCCTTTACATCTCTAGTCCCACATTGTCTGGAGGGCCATATGATTCCCATCCCTGGTCTAAGTCCAAGATAAGTGTTAAACAGGAAGTGAACATTGATGTAAATCCTATTGATTGAATGGGTGTACTGTGGTTGAGGCTAGGAATTGGATTTGGACCATTACTAATTGGATGAAAGGCCCTCCCTCCATCCCAACTGCCACTACCCTGGCCTCAGTGAGAGAAGAAGCGGCAGTATCTGCTAAATGTAATCCCCTCACACACTGCCATCCCCTTTTCCTTTTGTGTCATGTCTTAATTAGATTGTAAGTCTGAGGGCAGGAAACTGTTTTGTTGCTCTTTTACTTGTGCAGTGCTATTTAAATAAATGAGAACAACAACAACACTTATTCTTTGTCTGCCCCAACATATCCTCCATCTTACAAGTTACTTTGAGGGTTTCTTCACCCTTCAGCAGCTCCACAGCATTGCAGCTTTTCTTGAAAAGAGATCTGAGGTGACTGGATTTTGTTTTTAAATGGAGAGAATCACACCTGCCTGAAATATTTTTAATATTTGGTGTGAACCAAGAGTTTGAAGGAAAAGAATAGTAAAAATATTGGGTTGCATATTAGAGCATAGTGAGACTATTTGGATTAGTTGTGTCCTATGATGAGGAGAGTGTTATAGATTTGTAGATGGCAGCTTTCCTCTGGATATTAATAAGGTTCTGACCAAATTGCTGCCAATGTCATCAGTAGACTTTTTTTAAGGAACGCCTAGCAGAAGCCAAAGGGAATTTGTACTGGGACAACCAAGCACCTGCCATGAAATCAAAAATGGCTCTTGATGACTCACACACACACACCTCCAAGATTATTCATGAGAATGCCTAGAAGTGGCACAGGTCGCCAGTAATTCCTCACCTGAGTTTAGACAACATTATTTAGCCCCTCCCTCACAAGTTTACTGTTTGAATATCCAGAAAGTTACAGAATCCAGAATTCCCACTACCAAATATGTACTTATAGAGCAAGAAGGAAATCAGAAATCCCCCTGCTTTTTTTTTTGGTCCAGATCCTCTAAGAATTATTGTGCCATTTTCCCAATCCCTTCTACAGTTGTTTGCAAGTTATTATAAATAAATAAAATGGAAAGAAGTATATCTTCAACTCTCTTAGGAAAGCGAGCAAGCTCTCGCACTCACTCTGCATTGTGGAAGGAACAAAATTGGGAAGCTTGCAACAACTAAATCTCCTCCCCTTGGTGCCTCTGTCACTAATGACATCAGGCATGCACATTAAAAAAATGTGCACAGGCTGCACACTTCCTTTGCTTGCACCTGCCATTTTTGCAATAGTGAACAAAGGACACAGTCATAAGCACAGGGTCCATGAATGCAAGAAAAAAAGAGGGAGAGAACTCTACAGCAGAAGCCAGGGGAAATTTGTTATCATACAAGACCAGATGCACTAGCAGTTTCTTAGCATTAGGTACAAAGAATTACAGACAGCCTAAATCTATTGAAGAAGTTGAAAAAAATTCTGCTTAGATCCAATTGTACTTGCCAGACAAATAATGCTTTTCTAGTAAAATGCAAGATTGATCTATGGGAAGTGGAAAATGCATTCACTAAATCTCATTGATACATTTTCAGTTCCAGGTCAGGTGAATTTGACCCTGAGCTCAGAATGGATTAATGGGACTTTTCAATTAGGTCTTCCCTTCCCTTCCCTTTGGGCAACGTTTGCAGTTAACTGGGAGATTAGTAGAGCTGCTAGGTATAGCTTTAATGAACAATGGTAAAAAGACAGACATTCCAGAATTTTTAAATTTTCAAAAGGCTTTGACAGATGGCAGCCAGAGTAGCTCATTTAGGAGTAGGGGCAGAACCTGAAAAATGCTTGGAGAGTGTCCTGGCTTAACATGTAAGGATGGCTAAACCACCAGATTCCTGAGTCTTAACAACTATGTAAAACTTTTTAAATATTACATAGAAAACTTTTAAAATATTACATAAAAGCCCCACACAATATCATGTCCTAAGATTTAGTGTAATTAGTCTGTGTATAAATTCAGCCATACTGCTCGGAAACTCCTACGTAACACAAGAAACAATAGGACAGGATATTTTTCTTTTCTGGACAACTGAACTGGAGAATTCTGTGCTTACTGCAGATAAGCAAGCCTAGTTTTAAAAGCCCAAGTGAATTCTCAAAAACAGCTGAAGTGTGCCTTGGGTTTTGAAACTTGCTCATTTCCCCATCATCTGTGTTCCCCAGATATTTGGCAAGGACAGGAGAGATATTCAGGAGAAGCTCCCATTGGCTTCCCTGTGACAGAACAGACTCCAGGAAGCTGTGCTGAGCAGCAGCCACAGCTGTGTACTCCTTACCATTTTCAGATGGAGCCTGCAGCAAAAGACAAGGGGGCCAGCTGAGGTCAATGGGTTAATGCCAATCAGCATTGTCTTCTATAGGGTCTAAAATGTTTCTCAAGGGAACTGAACTTTTCCCCCTAAGTATACCCTCAGTCAATAATAATAACAAGCTTGTTAAGCCACTGTAGTACTGTGGTAGGTTTACAAGAAGATTTATCTGTAAAGGTAAGATTATTGTTACAATATAATTTCAAGTCAAAATAACCTAAAGGCACCAGATCCCATCTGATCTTAGAAGCTAAACAGGGTCAGTTCTGGCTAGTACTTGGATGGGAGACCACCAGGTGCTGTAGGATATATTTCACAGGAAAGAACTGGCAAAACCACCTCTGAGTATTCCTCGCCTAAGGAAGGAATAAGAAAACCCTATGAAATTCATAGGGTCACCATGTTGACAGGTGACTTGAAGGTGTGCACACACAAAATATGGTTATCTGTTTTAATAATTCATAAAATGATCACCCCTACCACGGTACAGGCAAATTGTAGTAATCAAGCAGTTATCAGTATAGATTAATAGAGATTGTGATACAATACAATAGTGTACATGGCCCCTCAAAGTAGATGGGTCAACCCAGAGCAGGTATCTGCAGCATATGTAGGTATCTGCACCTATGTGGGAGAACCCTGCATATATGTAGATTACCATAGTACAGCTTCACACAGTTGTTGTATGTATATGTAGGTTAAAATGTGGGCAAAGTTGATTGCATGGTTCTGTTACGCACACCCCCATTGCTCTATCCCTCATGGAAGGATAGCTACTTGTGCTAGGGAGAAAGTCTTTCTTATGATGTAGCTCTTTGGGTTATGCCAGTTCTTGTTGCCTCCACATCTGTTCATTCCATTCTTTTGGGAAGACTGGTTTTAACAGTTCCTTGGATCTTTGTTGGAGTGCTTTCAAAGGCTTTTTAAAAACAGGGCATGGTTTGCTGCAGTGGTCCTAGGGTTTGAAGGGTAAGTCTGCGTTCTCATTTTTTTAATTCTTAGAAATATAGTGCTATACTGCAACAGTATTATTTCACTGATATACTGATGCACTATAGCATTATAACTCTTTTTAAAAATATAAGAGCATAACAAGGAGAACAGAGGGATACCCTTTTGTTCTGATATGTCTTGGAATTAAAAAGAAGCCCACTAGAAAGTAGAAGCAAAATGTTGCAGCTGGTGTCAGGAATTGCCAGAAAATTGTCTGTGACTACAGAAAAATGGTTTGGATATTCAACAAACAAAACAGAGTAACAATTACTGCAATCTCCATTAACATTTGCCCTATCCAGAGGAGCCTCTATACAATAGCTGTCCCCTCTGGGTTTCTGATATGCTCACACCATGAAGAAGCAAGGCTCAAAGGGCAGCTGGGCTATAGAAGAGCTACTGTGGAATGATATAAAGCAGGAATGGGAATCATGTGGTCTTCCAGATATTGTTGGATCACAACTCCCAGCGGCTCTGATCAGCATAGCCTATGCTGAGGAATGCTGGGAGTTGCAGTCTAGCCACATCTGGAGGGATGCATGATTCCCACCCCTGGCTTATGGGCTCTTCCTACATAGTCAAGTGTGGTATTATTTACAGTAAAACATTCTAGATTTTTTCAGAATAAGAACTGCCTTCCCATTATGTACCAGCAATGGGACATAACTCTGGTAATAATACATCTGTGCATTTCTGTAGAGCCTCAAGATCAAAAATGTATACACAAACTTTTTCTTTCCTTCCCTGCTCATGTACTCAACAAGATCGGACATACTTTGCCTAGAGGGCACTAAAAGAAGCCTTGATACTTTACCACAGAGTGGGATTTTAAAGCTGCTATTCTAATCACACTAACTTAAACCTCACTTATTTCCTTTAGGTTCTAGATAAGGTAACTGTATTATACAGTTACAACAAAAGCAAAAAAGGCCTAAATCTAATTATTAGTGGCAACTTGAGTAGATTCAGTGTGTGTGTGTCCGTCCAATTAATTCAGCAGGTCTGTTCTGGTTGCCACTAAGAATTGGATATAAGGCAAGGAAACTTAATCACATTTTGGAAACTCAGAGATTTATTGAGGTATAAGATTTCATTGACTAGAATCCACTTGATCAGATGCACCTAAGGAAACAGACACTGGTCCATGAAAGCCTATGTCCTAATAAGCTTTCTAGTTTTTCTCTATACTGGTGTCACTAGGAAGGAAGTCCAACTGAAGACAGGGGTGTTCCAAATAAATATGCTTAGGATCAGACTGTAGGGCAGAAAAAAGACTGAAGGCTTCCGAACACAAGGGAAGGTAAGAGGCAGTTTTGTTCCCATCTCAAACCCATTGTGTTTTAGGCTGAGTAGACAGATTTCCAAAGGAACCTGAGATATTGTGCTTTAAAAACAATTCTGCTTTTAGTTTAATCTGTTAGATCTTGTTGAATGCTTCACCTTGCTTTGGCTTCTGTTTCCTCGAAAAGGGGCATATTTATCCATTCAATTTTTATAGAGAAAAACTATATGTGCTGCTAAACTGTTGCATTACAGTGTTTTGCACGTTGCCCTCCCTCCTGTCTTTCAGACCTGGTCAAAAGTGATGTTGCATATTTAAAAATGCAGTTGCCACAGGAACTTGCAAATCTTTTCCTAGTTATTTGTGCTCTTCCTGCTTTCTTGTAAAGTAGCTTCTGCTTCTGATGATTGTATGTGATTCTCCTTATTATGTCTATTGATTTTAAAATACAGGTTGTTAAAAGTTAGAACAGCCCAAATACCCTGAAGGCACTAGATCCCATTTGCTCTTGTATACCCTCCAACTGTCCCAATTTGTCAGGGCACACTCCTGATTATCCTTCGGTCATCCCACTTTTCCAGCTGCTTTTAAAATACTGCAGTTTCTCTCTCCCCCTCACACTTTCATCCTCTGTCCTCAGCTTACTTTGGTTGCTGCAAACTGAGTTCAGAATGCAAAAGTAGTTTGCACTCAATTAATTCAGCGTGGGGAGGAGAAGAGTGGTGGAGTCTTGCCCTTCCCAATAGACTCAGGCAAAAGCAAACTGCTGCAGTATCTCCAGACTTATGTGTTCTTCTTCATTAACAGCTTTTGCCATCTTGACCAAACTCTGATGTTGCATGGCCACACACGTCCCAGTTTTTATCTGTGAAATGTTGGAGGGTATGATCTTGGAAACTACGCAAGGTCAGGCCTGGTTAGTACTTGGATGGGGGACCACAAAGGAATACTAGGAGCCACAAGCTGTATTTCAGAGGAAGGCAATGACAAGCTACCTTTGAATATTCCTTGCTTAAGAAGGCACATACACACACATATACAAAAGTTAGAATGGATTCATGTGATTTGGGTCCCTATCAGAATAACATCTACAAATTCAGAACTCCCCAATTTTACATAACAAAAGTGGGCATCTGGAAGTCATCCAGACATTGTTTGATTGCAACACCAGTGTTCTTCATTTCATTTCAATTCACTTATTTCATTTGTATGCTACTTTCCACCCACCCACCCAGTGGGACCCAAAGTGACTCCTGAAGATAATCAGTTAAAAAAAAGTAACAATAAAAATTTTAAAACAATTTTAAATCCCCACATTAAACAGTATAAAATAATGTAAAAGGTATACAAAAGTTAAAAAAAAATAAGACATGTGTCTCAATAAGAAGCTTCCTTGCTTACACATTACAAGCCTGCTTAAATTAAAAAAAAAAAAGGATCTTTGCAAGTGAAAGCAGGCAGGCAGGGAAAGCAGGGAAGGGGGCCAGCATAGCTTCCGGACATGAGTTCTGGGGGGGGGGGGTAGGAATAACCACTGGGAAGGCTCTCTCTCATGTCCTAGCAAGTGAGCCTGTGATGGTGGGAGGACCAAGATAAAACCTACCCCTGTTGACCTTAAGACTCTAGCATGTTCATATGGGGAGATAGACCCTTTCAGATAGTCTGGACCTAAGCCATATAGGGCTTTATAGGTCATGACCAGCACTTGATTGGCTAGGCTGATTAGGGAAGCTGGCCAAAAACATCTGGAGGGCAGCATGATTCCCAACCCTGTTATATAAGGAACATTTTGAATCAGATACTGGGAAGGGTGTGAGCAGGAACAGACTAGTTTGGAGCATCAAAACATGGACAAGGATGTTAAAAGTTGTAATATTTTAAACCACACCTTTCACTTTCAGAGATAAGAAAATGCAATGGGTTTTATCACAACTAACCCCAGTGTGGGAGAAAATAAAGTGGAATTATAATTTGATCTCTCTTGTGCTTTCTTTTAAGTCAAGAGCCCTATTATTGCTGCAGCTACTGGAACCGTACAGCTGGGACTATGAGTTATGAGAATATCCAAAGTCTTTTTCACAAAGTGTTAATAGTCAAGTTTCAAGCAGGCGGAAGACTAGAAAGGAAGGTGGGGGGAGAGCTATGATTTATTTGTTCTTTCTAAGACAAATTAATGGGAAATTTCAACAGAATCATTTCTCAGAATTTCACAGAATGGTCAGAATAAATGTCCTAAAATGGTGTTTTGAACTGAATAAAGCTATGGGGAAGAGTAAGCAAAGAGGAAACATGAAAACTTATTTCATGTGAGTAAGCATGGAAACTTATTTTTCCTGTAATGGAATTTGTGCCTATTAACAATTAGCCATTTACAACCAACAAGCTTGTTTTGATGTTCTGCAGTCTTTGAAACTGGTTTACAGCTAACCATTCTAAGAAAATTCTGCAGTTTCAGTTTAGTTTTAAAAATCAATGAAACAAACTAAAGTTTCCTGCTAAACTTAAGGTACTGTTACCTATTTTCCTCTTATTTCTCTAGCTGATGCCATGCATTGAAATATTTCTCTTTTATTTGCAGAGAATATTTCTCTTTTATTTGCAGAGGAAGTAGAACCAAAGCAGTCCTATCTGCTAAATGAAGAAAAAAACAACCTGAAGAAAATTGCATGGTTTTGCAGATAAATGGAATCTCTTTCCCTCTGTTTAAACATAGCATGATAGACTGGGAATACCATACTAGATGCTATTTTTTTTAGCCAATTTAAGTGTATTTGTTTTATTTATTAAAATATTTATATCCTACCCTATATCCAAGGGTATCTGCACACAATACAATCAGTTTTAACAGTTTAAAATAATTTACAACACTGTGAGTTATTTAAACAGGATAGAAACACTAAACAAATTGAGTAGTTAAAACAAAACAGTATAAAACTGTTACTACATCCAAGAGTATTAAAAGAGTATTAAAAGAGCTGGCAAATATAATCTCCGAGCCATTGGCAATAATATTTGAGAACTCCTGGAGAACAAGAGAAGTCCCAGCAGACTGGAGGAGGGCAAACGTTGTTCCCCATTTTCAAAAAGGGGAAAAAAGAGGATCCCAACAATTATCGTCCAGTTAGTCTGACATCAATACCAGGGAAGATTCTAGAGCAGATCATTAAACAGAGAGTCTGTGAACATTTAGAAGGCAATGCCATAATCACAAAAAGTCAACATGGGTTTCAGAGAAACAAGTCATGCCAGACTAATCTGATCTCTTTTTTTGATAAAGTTACCAGCCTGGTAGATAAAGGGAACGCTGTGGACATTGCATACCTTGATTTCAGTAAGGCCTTTGACAAGGTTCCCCATGACATTCTTGCAAACAAGCTTGTAAAATGTGGGCTAGACAAGTTAACTGTTCAATGGATTTGTAATTGGTTGTCCGGACGAACCCAAAGGGTGCTCAGCAGTGGCTCCTCTTCGTCTTGGAAAGATGTGACCAGTGGGGTGCCACAGGGTTTTGTCCTGGGCCCAGTGCTATTCAACATCTTTATCAATGACTTGGATGAGGGAATTAGGGGCATACTTATCAAATTTGCAGATGACACCAAATTAGGAGGAGTAGCTAATACCCTAGAGGACAGGATCAAAATTCAGAATGACCTGGATAGACTGGAGAGCTGGGCCAAAGCTAACAAAATGAAATTCAATACGGAGAAATGCAAAGTACTGCATTTAGGGCGGAAAAATGAAATGCATAAATATAGGATGGGAGAGACCTGGCTGAATGAGACTACGTGCGAAAGGGATCTAGGAGTCCTAGTAGACCACAAGTTGAACATGAGCCAACAGTGTGATGCGGCAGCTAAAAAGGCCAATGCGATTTTGGGCTGTATCAATAGAAGTATAGTGTCTAGATCAAGGGAAGTAATAGTGCCACTCTATTCTGCCTTGGTCAGACCTCACTTAGAATACTGTGTCCAGTTCTAGGCACCACAATTCAAAAAGGATATTGACAAATTGGAGCGTGTCCAGAGAAGGGCAACTAAAATGGTGAAAGGTCTGGAAACGATGCCTTATGAGGAGAGACTTAGGGAGCTGGGTATGTTTAGCCTGGAAAAAAGACGGTTAAGAGGTGATATGATAGCCCTGTTTAAGTATTTGAAGGGATGTCACGCTGAGGATGGAGCAGGCTTGTTTTCTGCTGCTCCAGAGACTGGAACACGGAGCAATGGATGCAAGCTCCAGGAACAGAGATTCCACCTCAACATGAGGGGGAACTTTTTGACAGTAAGAGCTGTTCGGCAGTGGAACACACTCCCTCGGAGCGTGGTGGGGTCTCCTTCCTTGGAGGTCTTTAAACAGAGGCTGGATTGCCATCTGTCGGGGATGCTTTGATCAAGATTTCCTGCATGGCAGGGGGGTTGGACTGGATGGCCCTCGTGGTCTCTTCCAACTCTGCAATTCTATGATTCTATGAAAACTAGTTAAAATGATATAAGATAATTTAAAACCAAGTACATGTGCGAATTGGATTAAATCACCTTGCCGCAAGGGTTCTGCCAAAAAGCCATGTTACTTTCTGCCAAAATTACACGGGTGTTGGCATCAGCTATGCTGGGCCTCTATGGGGACAGTATTCCATAATCCCCCCATAGTGTATTGTCCCCTCCAGCAGACTTCAATCCTCAAGTAAGCAGACAGACAGACAGACGCTTCTTCAAGTATTGGGGTCCCTTACCATTTAGAGGCTTTAAATATATCTTGATTTTGGACTGGAAGAGTATTTATGCCAGTGCAATTCCTTTAAAACTGAAACCCTTGCAGGGAGAAAGGTGGGATATAAATTTAATAAATTATTTTTAAAAACACACACACCTGGTATTCTATAATTTCTGTGTGGCATTTCCAGTCAGCAGTCTAGCCACCACATTGTGCACTAGCTCCAACTTCTCTGTTGTCTTCACTCCACATGGAGCGCATTGCAGTAGTCTAATCTGGAAGTTACCAGTGCATAGACGACTGTGGCTAAGTTATCCTTATCCAGGAAAGGCTGTAGCTGGTGGACCAGTAGTAGCTGGTACCAAGCACTCTGAGACATAAACTCTCTTGTCCTAGATCTAGGAGTACTTCCAAGCTGTGCATCTGCTCCCTAGGTGGAAATGCAACCCTATCCCAGACAGGTCACTTACTGAAATCTGGGACCCAAAAATGACCAATCTATGAACCGTTCATCTTAATAGGATCCAGCCTATTACTGCATCTAGGCACTGCTCCAACTCCTGAACAGCCCCAGCACACTCTAGTGACAAGGAATACAAGTGAGTGTATTCCCATCGTCCAAGCTTCTAGTGACCATACCCAGCAGCTACATATAGATATTGAACAGGATGAGAGACAAGTGGAACCCCATAGCATAATGGCCATGGGGCTGAACTGTCCCCCCAATCACACTATCTGGAACTAGCTTCACAGGTAAGAGCAGAACCATTGTAACACAGTACCACCTACTCCCATCCAAGGGAGGTGGTCCAATAGGATATTGTGATCAATGGTATCAAATGTTACTAAGATATCCAGGAAGACCAACAGGGTAGCATTCCCATTGTCTTTCACCCATAGGTTGTCTTGGGTGGAACCCCAAATATATAATTCCTTATCGAGAATAGATGGACTTTTTCAAACATGGGGAACCCCCCCCCCCGGAGGAGGTCAGGAGAAGAACGGCACTCTTCCGCTTATAGCGCTTCGTTTCGGTCACCGCCGTCCTCCTCCTGACCTTCCCCCGTGCTTCCTCCGTGCTGCGGGCATAGTAAACACACCACTTTTATTGACAGAAAACCCCTGTCAATAAAAAGCAGCACCTGTAGCACGGAGGAAGCATGGAGGAAGGTTGGGAGGAGGATAGCGCCATCTGAAACAGAGTGCTGTAAGTGGGACAGCGCCGTTTTTCTCCTGAACTCCTCGGAGTTCCCCCCCCAACTGAAAAAGTCCATAGTCAGATACACCCCTTCAGCTACTGTGTCTACATCCAAAAGTAGTCCCTCAAAGCTACCATCTAGTTCTAGCCACAAAAAGAGAAGAACCACTACAAGATAACTGTGGCTGCTGCCATACTGCAGAAATAATATAGTTTGACACTGCTTTAAGTATCATGGCTCCATCCTATGGAATCCTGGGATTTGTAGTTTGTTGTGGCACCAGAGCTCTCTGACAGCAAAGGATAAATATCTCACGAAACTACAAATCCCAGAATTGCGTAGCATTGAGCCATGGCAGTTAAAGTAGTGTCAAATTGCATTATTTCTACAGTGTGTCAGCAGCGTGTGTCCTTGACTCCTAATTCACATAGCAGATCCTGAAGGCTGCTGTGTTTAATTACATCAAAACAGATGACACTTACCTCACGGCAAAGGACATTTACCTCAGTTAAAACCATGCCATCTCTGAGAAGTGTAATAAGGAGAAGGGGATCATCCACTTCTCTAAGATTCCCTGTCCCATTCTCAAGCCCATCTACAATAAATATAATGATGGGGGAAATGGCCCAACAGAACTAGTGGATGTGAACCCCTAGAAAAGAAAGTTGAATGGGCTTGTGTTGGTGGAAATGCATCTGCATTCCAATAAGGCCAACAATCCCCATTCAAGCTTTTAAAAAACCACATATGTCTCCTAGCCATCACATCTGCAACCAGTTATCACACTGAAAATTGCAGTCTAGATTAGCATTTGCCATGCAGGCAGAGAGTTAGCTACCTTGTTTACGCCGTGCCTCAATTTAGTATTCTCAGCTGCAACCTTAGAACAATGTCTTTGCCCAGTGAACAGTAATTCTGAAAGGCTGAGGCAGATACATGTACCACCGAGATTAAAGTTTTGTCAGATAGCTTTAGAGCCTTAGTTGCAGGGGCTATTAGCCCAAGAATGAGGATGATACATTAAAGGTTAGTGATGACAAAAGAAGTTACTTTCACATTACACAATTATAACCCTTTGATACCCTTTTTGCTGTCATTGCTTCATTTAATAGAATCTTGTGATTTGTAGTTTCATGAGGTATTTTGAGAGACACAGAGAAAGTGTGCACTGTAATCCTCACCAAACCAAACTATAGTATGCAGCCATGGTTTTTAAAGTGGTATCAAAGTGCTATAATTATGTACTGTTAAAGAAACCTCTTCTGTTGTCACTAGGTTTTAAAATATCATCCCCCAAACTTGTGGTAAGTGAACCCTGAAACTAGGGCTGTTAGTGGGCCATCTTTAGTTTAGCTACTGTGTCTTCAGAAAAATAAAATAAAATAAAAACACTTTGAAAATATTCGCAAAGGTTTAGATGCCCCAGGGAAGCCTATTCACTTTCTATCATTTCAGGAAAAATCTCAGGGAAGGAACAGTGAGTGTATCCATCCTAGTTTTAGATCTCATTTCTGAAACCTTCTGAACTCTGACCACCTTTTAAAGCAAGGAGTTAAAGTCTTCAGGGAAGAAAAGCTGAATCAGTTCTGGATTCTGTCCCTCCTTCTCTTGATGAGTACTGTAGATAGTTCACCCTCTTCTTTATTGAGACAAGTGAATGATGTGGCTGTTTAGCCACTCAAACAACAGCAAAGTAGTGGGTGATCTGGGAGCTGAGCATCTGGGGAGGAAGTAAAGGAATCCCCCAAAGAGTGGTGACCCTTGTGTATGCACTCTATAGATGAACTGTTTGGAGAAGACACTTCCTTCTTGATAGACATGGAAGAAGGTGTTTTCCCCCCCTTTTTGGTAGCTGAAACATGGTATGAGCCAGCATGGCCCAGTGGTTTGAGTGTTGGACCATGGTTCTGGAAACAAGGATTCAAATCCCCTCTCGGTCATGAAAACCCACTGGGTGATCCTGGGCAAGTCACATATTCTCAGCCCTCAGAAAACTCTGTGATAGGGTCATCTTAGGGTCGCCATAAATCAGAAATGCGTTGAAGGCACACAACAACAACAGAATTAACCTGTGATGCGGGAGTGAAATCCAGGCCACACTTACAGCCTTTTGCGGTCGGGTGTGTTTTTCAGTAGAATGGTCTTATTCCAATAAAAAAATCCTAATTCCAAACTATCCAAAGGATTCCCCCCTTGGAGTTTTCCCCATTGCTAGAAACTTGCTAATCTGAGTGGGAAATGTAGTGAGAATGAAAGTACAGCAACTGGCTCCCATTCATGCCACATTTTTTGTGGCACTGGACAGTAGCAGAGCAGGGCAGTCAATGTGGCAGTGGCATCAGTGCAACTGCACAGGCTGTTGCATGTGGGAGAATCTTGGAGTGCAGAATTCTCACCACCCTGTAGGGTGAATCTGGCGCCAATTGTTTCAGAGAGAAGCCTCCTTCTTTTATAGTCCTTTGAGAGATTTTCTGAGCTATCAGTGGATTGCATTGACTATCCTCCACCTTCATGGTTCCAGATAGGGCTGAGAATGGTCTCAAGAAGAAAAAAAAATGGGTGTAGTACTTGAATTTACTTTGGAGCATTAGAGCCCTGCTCTTCTGGTCAGGCAGGACCAGAAAACTGGGTGGGGTTATCCTTCCACGTAGGGTAGAGATGGTTGCTAATCAGCATAATACTGTCTTCTGGTGCATGGGAGGAGATAACACAGTTCAGGACACCCTCCTGTGCTGATAGAAAACACACCCCTGTACCTCAACAGCTTATGCTATTGCAAGTGGCTACTGTATTTTGTTTTAATTTGTTACTTCTGGTTATTTTAATGTGTTATTCTGGCTAATAAGGTGTAGCAGGGTTAGAGCCTTCACTTGGCAATTGTCAGAACTATAGCAGGTATGGAAAATGAGGAACTATGTAGATTGTCAGTATGGTAAGCCGTTGTAAGAGCAGCAGTTTGGATCCCCTGAGGGTTCTTTGAAAGCTAGTATATTAACTCTAGGATACAGATCAGATTGCATTGGTGATATTCCCAATGCAAAATTATCAACAAGGGCCCATTTATTTATTTATTTGGTTATAATTCAGAGTAATCCAGAGGAAGAAGTTAACTCCATACATAACCCTATATAGCACCAACAGGCATTTTAACACATGCATACACACACACACACACACACACACAGAAAGAGCCTCTTGATGCTGTTATTGTTAAAGCAAACTAGTTTAGGCCGCCTGCCATATATGCAATTGATTAAACAGATTTCCATTTACAGTTGGGTAGACATAAAACAACAACTCAAAACAGTAGCCAGTGCATTGACTAAGGTTGCTATCCCCCGCCCAAGTTTTTATACCATGCATCCTGTTTCTATACCTTTAAGAGCAGCCTGATAAACAGAATGTATCTAAAGAAGATTTCTGCATGTAGGGGAAACACAATTCTTTACCTTAGGTTGCTGTTAAGGATATGGAAACAAGGCCAGTTCTTTGGTGTGTTTTTTTTTAAAGCAACACCATTCTAGTGTTGTGGTTTATTGGAAGAAACAATTATTCTAGACCAAAAAGTTAAAAATACTCAAATCCACAGCTCCAAACTGTAATGAAAATGACACTCTACATTAGCAGAATTGCTCTCTAGACATGATATGGGCAGTTTATGAGGAAAACTGACTCTCCCCCCCTCTCCAGCTCTCCCTTTTTCTTCGGATTCCTCACCTTTCACCTTGTTTGATCCCTAATGTTAAGCTTAAGGCATGGTGAAAACCTCTACACTTCCAGTCTTGCTTAAAATGCAACTGAAAAATTGAATGGAAATTCTAATAGAGCCAAAAAAGTAAGAAGGAAAGAACTATGATTGCCCAAGCAGGTGTTAACCGTCTACAGCGGGCACATTCAGACAATTTATTACTCAGGGGAGAGGTCTACTTGCATGAAAAGTGAAACACCTGACACGGGGAAACACGGAAGATAGCAGGGGGGGTTTCCTGACCAGAAAAATCGCAAAATATGCGTCCGTATTCCAGAGTTAAAGTGCAGAAGCAAAAGCAAATAGAAACCTTAAAAAAAAAAAAGAACGCGTGAAGAGACTCAAATGCTGCTAACTGTGCGACAAAAAGGGAAAGAGAAAAACAAATACACGATAGTCAGGTGTATAACAATGGAAGGGTGGGTAGAAACTCTTTTAAATAACGGCCGAATCAATGCAAAACAGGCTTTTTAAAAGACTAGAGATAAACGCCAGCAGCCCTCATGGAACTGTGACAGAGTCTGATAGAGCAGGAGAAGTCATTTGCCCACCACCTTTCTAGTTTTCAGGCTATTTATTTCCAGGAACTCTCGCTGCTGTTTTGTCTTGACAAGGGGTATGTGGCATTTTAGCGGGACACCCACAAGTGTGCTCTTCTATGGAGAAGGGAACATTTACTCTCGACTCCCAAAGTGACTGGAGTCTCTCCCACCCCAGGGAGAATATATTTAAATAGCTGCTTTCCTTGGTGACGGAACAGACAAGGTCCGCAGGTGACAAGAAGCTTTCTGACTAACATCTGTCACCTTCCCCTTTTGCTCCATAAATTCGAAAAGAAAAAAGCCGGGTGGGGTGAGACTCTATGGGGCAGAAAATTCCTTGGAGATGGGTTAAGGAAAAGAGGATTCCTGCTGCAGACATTAAATCGCAGCAGCGTCTAGGAAGAGGGTTTGCCCCACCCCATGATTATTGGAGGGGGAAAGAAGTGGGTCTAAGAAGCACGCAAGACTGGAGGCCCTCATCGAAAGGAGCCCCTCAGCCGTGGAGTGTGTGGGTCGCTTGTCTAGAGGCTTGACAGTCCCTCTGTTTCTTCTGCCCCCTCAGGCAACCGCAATCATAGGCTTATGCAGCCCCTGATGGGCCATATGACTTCGGTTTGGCGGGTCCGAACCGAACCGAAGTTGTGCCGAACCGAACACAACTTGACAGGATTATTAGCAGGACCGGTTTAAGGAATTGGGGGGGGGCTGCGATGCTTTATTTTGGGGGCCCATATGTTTATCTCAGGTCAATGTAACCTAACTCCACCTAAGCTATTCACAGTACAGGATATTCACATTATTACTAAGAATGTTTTTGCAGGAGGAGGGTTACTATGGGGGCCGCACAATGATGGGCCCCCTGCGGATGCTGACGCCGCCGGTGCCTTAAACCGGCCCTGATTATTAGGTTCCCAACGCGAACCACTCTTAACACCTTGACAGGCTCTGCGCTGAAGCACCGCCTCCTTTAAAGGGCTTGTTGCGGGGGGGGGGCTTTTTTTTAACGGGCTTCTTTCGGGTTCTCTGTTCTGAGCCGGTCATGTTCATATGTGTATCCCTCCGCCGTCGACTCTTGCGAGTAGCAGGCAAAACGTCCTTCGCGATGTCCCTCCGCCGCCTCCGAGAGGGGTGTCAGGCAAGAGACTGCAGAGGTAAACAGGGATGGTTGGCCGTACCTCACTCCGGCCTGTGGGTTAAAACGCTAAGGTAAGAGGATCTGGGGAAGGTATTCCTCCGCTCTCGCAACACCGCTCTCGACACTCAGCCCTGCCGTGTCCCTCCGCTGCCTGGGAGCACACAAGCGGGAGGCTCTTCTTCTGGACTGTGCGCGCAAGAGCGTGGGACTGGAAGGAAGACAAAAGGCCTGGACGCGGCGCAGGAAGGATTCGCCTGTGTGCGGCTCTATTCGGGGCGGCAGGCATTCCCCGCAGAAGACCGTGACGCGCCCCTGGGGCCGTGTTGTTGCGCCGCAGGGTCGTTGTGAGGGGACTCGGGGACTCTTTCTCGCGGGGTTTGGCGGAGGGATCTCTAGGTAGCTTTTTTCCCCTCCTGATACCGTTCGCCCTTCGCCGCCGCCATCTTGGATTTTAATCCGCCATTTTTTCCCCTTGGAATTATTATTATTATTTTTTATGATTAATTTCCCCCCCCGCCTCTGGCCGGAATTCTGGACGGCGGCGGCAGAGGCAGAGGCTTGGGATCTGCGAGGCTGCGGGTGGCGAAGAGGAACGGGGTGCCCAGAGGCCACCAAGAGGTGTGTTGTGGGGACGAAGCCCCGGGTGGGGGGGAGAGGGAGGGAGAGGCTGGGGCTGGCCCATTGGCAAGCAGGGCCCCTCGCCTTCCGGGGAGGGGGCGGGAGGGGGAGCGGGGCCCCTCAGGCTGGCAGGGCCCAAGGAGAGGCCGGGGCTGGCTGGGTGGGTGGGTGGGGGGTCCGTCTCTCATGCGTGAGGAAGGGCAGGGGGTGTAGAGTGGGGGGGATGTTTTATGTTCCAAGAGAATATGGCCGGAGAGGTGTGAGAAAGAACCGTGTGTCTCTTTTTTTCCTCCTCCTCCTCCTCTCGAAAGAGGAAGGCAACAGGATGGGCTCTGTGGGGTTGGAGTCGAGGGCTGAGAAGGAGGGGAAGTGGGGGTGCGCGAGACGGGGGCCGATAGGAAGAGGCCCCCCAGGCCAAGCTTTGCTTTGGAGGTCCACAGCGAGTGAGAGAAAGAGAAAACGGCCGCCGTGGGGACAGAGGGAGGCAGGGGGTTCCTGGTACCGGGGGAGGAGGCTCCGAGGCGGCAGCCAACTGATGACAGGGCGCCGCTGGAGCCTCTCCCTGGCGGGGTCGGCGCTGGCTGGCTTTAAAAGCCACGGGCCTTGCCTACTGCTGCTGCTTCGCGGTAGTTCCTGGGTGACTTCCCATCCAGGCCTAGGCCTCGGTTTAGTCACAGAGGAGGCATCACACGAGGAGGTGCCTTTCCCATTGCTTTCTGAAGAGGGACAAGGTGCCTGGTCCACTCCCGAAAAACATACGGGAGGTGACCAGGAGTGGGACCGTGTGTGTGTGTGTGAGAGAGAGAGAGAGGGGGGGGTCACTAGGTCTCAGTTTTTGGAAGGCCTGAAGAAAGTGACGCTGCCCCACTCGTGACTCTGACAATCCGTACACACCCGTCTGTAGCTTGGTGGCGATGACAGCTGGCATCCTTCGGCTGTTCCTTGGCATTGCGGGGGGGGGGTGTTTGTGTGTATCTTGGGCGAGGTGGTTCCAGGACGGGGTGTCTGTCCGGGACGGGGGTGGTTAAAAACCCAATTGGCTTTGAGCGTGGCTGGGTTCAGGGAGCGGTGCCCGGTGCACAAAGCCGCTGCGACTGGATCGGGCAGGGCTGACTCCGAGAGGAGGAACCGGCAACTGGTTGCCCGCTTCGACCTGTAGAGGGCAGCATAGATTCAGGGAAGAGTCGGGCAGAAAAGATTTACTTCCCTGATCTAACAGAGAAGCTGGAGAAGTTTGCTTCACTCCTTTCAGCTGTCAGGATTTAAACACAGAAGTTCCATCTGTAGAGCTAGAGAGTGTTTCAAACTGTGGACAGAAACTCTTATTGGAAACTTGGAGTCTTTCAACCTGTGAACACCTGATGGATAGAGAAGAAATACAAAATGCCCTGTGATTGTCCGTTGTTACAAATGCACATCCCATTCATTTTGATGACTAATTTTATTGGAAGGCTTTCATTTACAAAATGAGTCCAGTTCCCTCCAAGTACAATGTGAGAATTGATTATTACTCTACTATTTCTCTAAAATGTTCCTTTCAAAGAACTGTTGTGTTTGTTTGGAGAATATTGATAAGAGACTGACAGGTTTAGTGGTTGGAAAATTATAGAATCATAGAATCATAGAATTGCAGAGTTGGAAGAGACCACAAGGTGTTGTTACTGTTCTCTACAGTTTGGTCATAGCTGAAAACATAAGGATAAGTCTGTGTAGTATGAACCAGTTCCATGGTCAATGAGGTAGAGAGCAGGGTTGGTTGGTGTACACTTGTTATTTTCAGACTGTATTCCAGGGGATTGTGGTGTTCCTGAGAAGCTTTGTGGAATTCCTTAACAAAAGGATAATTAATAATGAAAAGGTTTTCCTAACAAACAGCTTGCCAAACCACTGCTGTTGCTGTCCTGCAAGCTTCAGCTTGTGGATACATAATCAGTTCATGTAAGGTAATGGTGTGACCCACTACATTTAGAAAGTACCCTGTAAAGTTGGGTGTGTGACATTCCTGGAGATAGTGGGCCTGGCTGCACAGATATATGCTTCAGTTAGTTCCTGTTTGGACTACTGTCAAACACTTTGTGTGAGGCTCCCTCTGAAAAGTGTCTGAAAATTTCATCTGTTCCAAAATGCTGTGGCTATACTGTTGATTGGTACTGATTACAGGTGGTATGCCATTTTCTTGTTACAAGAGCATCACTGGTCCACTTCCAGGTACAATTGAACGTACTGGTTATGTTCTTTAAAGACCTACTCAGCCTGGGGCTGGGCTGTTTGAAAGGCTGTATTCTCCCATATGAGCCTATCTGGGTTTCAGGATCTTTGCAGGAGTCCCTTCTCTTGGCCCACCACCATTGCAGGCACATTTTGTAGAGGTGTGAGAAAGGGCTTCCTTTGGCTTCTCTGAGGCTCTCTGTTTCTCTAGCAGATGAGGCTATGCTCCCTCACTCTCCTTTCTTCTGCCAGTGGGGAAGGCATTTTTACTCAGTGGGGCATGTGGTTTGGTATTTAAACTTGGTTGGCTTGAAAGCATTTAATTGGTTGACTGTTTCTGATTCTTTTTTTATCATTGTGTTTTTAATCTGTTTTAATGTGTTGCTATTATTATTGTAACTGTATTTCTGTTCCTGTTTGAATTGTGTTGTTAGCTGCATTTAATGCCATAAATAAAGGCAAGAAATAAATGTAACCAGTCTAAATTGACCAGACTAAAAAAAATTCCACTGGAGTACATTGCAAAACACACAAATTCAGTGGCTGATGTCAGTGCAGAATGTGTTCTCTGAAGTCAGAAAAATTGAAAACCCTTGGTATACATGGTGGTGATCATTTGTTCCTTGAAAACAAAGATTAATTTTCACAAATAGGCAATAAAATTTTAAATCTGTCTCAGGATCTTACCACCAGGATGCAGAGGCACCTCACTGGTATAATACTCACCCAGAAAGCAAATGTCTACCCATAGAAAGCTAGAACATTAGAAGAACTAGTTGCCCTCTAACCTTCTAGTTTCTGTTTATGGAGAATGGTTTTTATAGAGGAAAATTCAGTCATTTGAATTCCACACGCATTCTGACATGTAATAGCCTAAACAGATCTGCTTTAGGAGGAAGGGGGTCAAAGGAATGATGAGTTTTTAATCACTTAATATGTGTAATCTTTAGAACTATTAAAAATTGGAAAAGTAGCCAGTTGAGGTATCATTTCATAAATTTACCACATAGTTTGTATATTGTTCACACTTTTTTTATGCCTCAGGCTGCACCACTTTAACTGGCCTGGCTCCATCCCGTGGAATCCTGGGTTTTGTAGTTTGTTGTGGCACCAGAGCTCTCTGACAGAGAAGGCTGAATATCTCACAAAACTACAGATCTGAGAATTCCATAGCATTGAGCCATGACAGTTAAAGCAGTGTCAAACTGGATTATTTCTGCAGTGCAGATCCTGCCTCAGAAGCTTAATCCTTTTAGTATTCAATTTTATCTCAGTCATTTAAACCATACAGCCAAACATTACATTCATATGTACTGTGCGTCTTAAGAGAAGTTCTATTTTGGCATTTATTTTTCATATTAGTTGATTGGAATTGTAGGTATTGTTTCTATGTAAACTTAAATGAAAAGCTTGCAAAATGTGTGAACGCTTTATTGACTGCTAGCGAGTTTAAGGAGCTTTTTCTTTTAATGAATCTTGAACCTGTGTATTGACTGTGCAGGTAATAAAAACTTATGAGGTGTTAATTCAACAGTTAAAAAGTACCAAAACCCAATTGCAGTTCTTTATTAAATTTTTATAACCCTTTCTGTGTGCTTGTGTATTGTTTTTCTTCTACATTACTTTAAAATAAATTACCTTTATTGTGCTGATTATTTTTGATTGCTCATGACCTCAGTTACATAGCAGTGGAATGAGTTCCACCTATATTCTTTGCAGATAGGTACATGGAAAATGTAGTTACTGGTTTAATGGAAGGAAGTATGAAGAGTGTAGAATTAAGTGGTATTTGAGTTGCTGTATTCTGTTTTCTTAACTATAAATTCTGTCTGTCAAGATGAAAATTCACAATATACCAAGTGTTGGAATGTCCCTGTTCTGCTTTAAAATGCCCTAGACCAGATTGTCACATTAGAACTCTTATAAATCTAGGTATGCAAATGTATTGCAAATCTTGAGTTTCTCTATATTTGGTTGGTGTGTGCCTTCAAGTCTTATGGTGACCCTACCACACGGTTTGTTTGCTTGGCAAGATTTGTTCAGGGGAGGTTTGGCATTTCCTTTCTCTGAAGCTGAGAGAGAGTGACTTGCCTAAGCTCACCTCGTGGATTTCATCTATATTAGGAGGGTAATGTGTCTTTTTAAGAGTATAGCTCGACACCCATATCATGGGGGTGGTGGTTCCTGGACTTATTGTGGATACCGGAAACTGCAGATGACAGAGAACGCCATTGAAAATAATCGGACTTCTGGTTTAAGATACCATAGAGTTGCCTTGGAGGACCTAGAAAATGTCTAAAGAGGGCACCTCTCTAGGCATTTTCTACAAGGACTCTGTGGTATGTGTTACTCTTGTCTCCCACGGATAACTGAAACCGTGGATATTGATTCTGTGAATATGGGGGTCTGACTATCTTTTAGAAAGGATGTGAGATTGTGGGATTTGATCATTTTTACAGCTCTGACTAGTAAATAGGTAGGTATTCTTAGTAGAGGTATACCTAACAGAAAATTTGATACCAGAGGCAGAAATAACATGGAAGGAATAGGGATAGGTTCTCACACTACAAAAAAGAAGAGCAGTTGAACATGTTTTAGCAAAGTTTTTATCCAGAACAAGCAGTATGTGCATATGAAATGAATCGACCAGGGAGGCATCCACAATAGAGAAATAATCCAGATTGAAACTGGATTATTTGCATGGCTCCATCCTATGGAATCC
This sequence comes from Gambelia wislizenii, assembly GCA_030847615.1. Lineage (NCBI taxonomy): Eukaryota > Metazoa > Chordata > Lepidosauria > Squamata > Crotaphytidae > Gambelia > Gambelia wislizenii. The sequence continues at coordinate 348,285,308 of JAUMIR010000001.1, forward strand.
TGAGGTTTGTAGTTTGGTGAGGCACCAGCATTCTTTGGCAGAGAAGGCTAAAGACCTTGTAAAACCCAGGATTCCATAGGAAGGCACCATGGCAAATAATCCAGTTTCAACCTGGATTATTTGTGTAGTGTGGATTCCCCCCAAACCAGTAATCCTTGCATAAGTAATCAAAAACATTTTGAACCTTTAAGAGACCACTTGAAGTCTTCTTCCAAAATGTATCTGGGATGTGTTTTTTTCTTTCTTTCATAAGCCTCCACTTTTTTTATGATTTCCATTTTGATGGCCAGCCTTATAAATCTATGTTTTTGTAATATGCTGGGAGTAGCTGGTGAGGCTGATTTATCTGTTCTCCCCTTCTGTTTTACTACTCAGTAAGAGATTCTGGAAACAGCTGCTGTTTATCTTGTCTGTCCTAAGCAGGCTGACCCAGTTGCTGATCCTGCTAAAACAAAAACACACACCTTGACAGAAGACAAGGAGAAAAGTAGGGGCTGGGTGGCCATAAAAATACTTTACAAAAAAGGAGCTTCCCTGTCAGAGGCTTTGTTAACTGAGATATGCCTATATGTAGCCAACTAACATAGGGACAATTATTTAACATTATTTCATGGTTCTTAATTTTTTATCGGTTTAATCTGTACATGGGCACATATGTGAAACATACAAATATGTGAAACTTATAGTGCACAGTATGGCAACATCTCTACTTTTTGACAGTTCATCAGGCTGGATGTTAAACAGAGTATAGCTGGACACCCATACCAGGGGTGGTTTGATAGTGCAATGCATGATGCCACAAAAGCTCTGCTCCATTCTAGATATAAAGAAAAGTTGGGCTCAGATTCACCTTGCAGCCCTTACTAGTTGCAAAACCATTTATACTGGTTGTTATGCTGCTGTGTAGGGTTGCACTGAAATAGCTGACTCTACTGTGTATGAAAGGCTTGTAGGGCACAAGACATCTCATCTGTGTCTTCCCTCTACCACTGCTGTGCCTTGTAAATAGCTAACTCATAAGTGTTGATGGTAGCTGCTGCTGTGAAATCAGCTTACTTGCTGTGTCAGTGAAGTAGACTTTGCAGATAGGATGCTAGCACAATTGTTGTGTGCCTCCAGGTTTTTTCTGACTTAAGGCAACCTTATGTGGTTTTCTTGGCAAGATTTGTTCAGAGAGGGTTTGCCTTTGCCTTCCTCTGAGAATGTAACGTGCCCAAGGTCACCCAGTGGGTTTCATGGCTGAGCAGAAATTTGAACTATGGTCTCCCACACTCAGACCACTACACCACGCTGATTCTCCTTGCGTTAATACAGTCGCACCTGCATATCATGCCAATTCTGCTACTTTCCTGGCAGGTTACAGTACTGAACTGGAGAGTATTTTCCAATGGCTTGATCTTGGTCTGGGTCAAGTGGTTTGTTGAAGTCTTTCTTTCCTCTTCATGTAGGTTAAGCAACTTGCTGGGAAAGTGCTGAAGAAGGGAAGTATACATACAGGATTGAGTACAAATCATACTTGCCTGCACAACAAATGGAATGGTTATTTGCAAAATAATACTGCTTTAAAGCAATGGACTTGGCTTTTAAAGTTATATCTTTAGGACTTCTGGTACAAGGTTGAAGAAAGAACTTCTAGCAAGAGTTTTTCAAAGTTGTTTCTGAGCCATTGATTACCCAATTTCTTGACTTTCCTTCATCTTAATATTGTTATGAAACTGCACCATCAAATGTAAAAGGAAGATCAGTGTGGTAGTACAGTCGTCCCTTCACATTCGTGAAAGTGAAAAAACCTGCGAATAAAAGCAGCCATCCTAATCACACACACACACACACACACACGGAAACTGGCCCCATGCTGTGAGCATGAAAGCAAAGACCCCCTTTGCCACTCCCCTTTCTGTGTTTTAACAAACTGAATTGCTTCTTTAAAACTCACATTTCGCCCCCATGTCTCCTCATGGCCCAAAGTAAAGCACAGCGGCAAACTGAATTGCTTCTTTAAAACGCATATTTCGAACCTTTCCTACGCACATTCACACACAGGGAAGGTGCGGGTGGGATCTCCCAGCAAGCAACCGGACCCAGCCTCTGAGCATTTAAGGAGGAAAGCTTCCTGCTGGCTGAAAGAAAAGCACAGCCCCATACTGTAAGCACGCAAGCTTTCCTCCTTAAATGCTCAGAGGCTGGGTTGCTGGGAAATGCCACCTGCACCTTCCCTGTGTGTGAATGTGTGTAGGAAAAGTTCGAAATGTGAGTTTTAAAGAAGCAATTCAGTTTGCCGCTGTGCTTTACTTTGGGCCATGAGGAGACATGGGGCAAAATGTGAGTTTTAAAGAAGCCGTTCAGTTTGTTAAAACACAGAGAGGGGAGTGGCAAGGGGGGGACTTTGCTTGCGTGCTCCCAGCATGGGGCTGTGATTTTCTTTCACCTTAGACCCTCAGAGGCTGGTGTGGGGGTTGCTTGCTTGCTGGGATCTTCCCTGTGTGTGTATGTGTGCAGGAAGTTTTCCTCCTTAAATGCTCAGAGGCTGTGTTGGGGAGAGCAAGGTGGGAGGAAAGGAATTTCTGCGAATACATAAAACCGCAAAAGTCAAAGCTGCGAATGTAAAGGGACAACTGTACTACTTTTGCTTCTTTGTGTTTCTGACATTGGAAGAGACTTGCACATCATTTCAACTCTGTAAAAAAGGATGTTGGTGACATTGTGTGTTCAGATGATACCAAAAGACAATAAATAAACAGCATCCATTCTTGGATTTGTATCAAATTTATATTGATTTCCAAATGTTTCTGAAGCATATATGGAATCTGTAATTCTTCTTTGCCAGATTGTGATGTTGCTGTTACTTTTTAAAGACTTGGTGCAATATTATAAAAAAATATAATGTTGAAGCACCTTCAGTATTATTTGATATAAATTCCATTGTCAGAGTGAAACTTACTAGATTTTCAGACTACACTGTTATAGTGTTACTATTCCACTTTAACTGCTTGGCTTCCTCCTGTGGAATTCTGGGGTTTGTAGTTTAGTGAGGCCTAAGATCTCTCTGGCTGAGTTGTAAATGACCCTCCCTAAACTGCAAATCCCAGGATTCAACAGGAGGCAGCCATAGCAAATAAAGTGGAATAGTAACACTATAACAGTGTTGTCTGAAAATCTCCATACAAGCTTACAGGTATACAGGTCTTTAGAAGCTGTTTTTGGGAGTGATGTTGAGATTTCTGACAAGGAAGCAGGATTATGTGTTTTAATGTTTTTTTCAGTGGGAGTGTTTGGCAGGTGCTCAGAGCCTGCAAAAATGGATGAGGTGCAAGCTATATGCTGCCCACCCTTGTCTTAGGGTGGTGATTCTTGACTTTGGGGATCTGTTTTAATGTAGACTAGCCTTTTAGATATCAAAAGAAAGGGGGATAGATACAAGCAACTTGTTTCTTCACATTCAGTTCACTCTTTAAATCCCTCAAGGGCTGTCACAGAGAGAAGGGGACAGGCCTGTTCTCTGCTGCCCCAGAGGGTAGGACCATGTCTAATGGTTTGGAGGAGTGACAGGAGACTAGATTTCAATTGAACATTAGAAGGAACTTCTTGACAATAAGAGCAGTTTGCCAATGGAACAAATTGCTTAGAGAGGTGGTGGGGTCTCCTATGGATGTCTTTAAAAAAGAGACTGGACAGCTTCTTGCTGGGGATGCTTTAGCTGGAAATCTTGCACTGAGCAGCAGGTTGTACTCAATGGTCCATGAGGCCACTTCCAACTCTATGAGTCTATGATTCTATACTAGGAAAGGGGGAAGCTGCCTTGTACGAGCCCTGGTGGTGCAGTGGTTAAATGCCGGTACTGCAGCCACAATGTTGTGAGTTCGATCCTGCAGGGCTCCAGGTTGACTCAGCCTTCCATCCTTCCGTAGGTCAGTAAAATGAGTACCCAGCTTGTTGGAGGCAATTAGCTAATAACACATTGTAAACTGCTTAGAGAGTGCTTAACACTATAAAATGGCATAGAAATATAAGTGCTATTGCTATATTGCTATTATACCAAAAGCCTATCTAGCTCATTATTATCTATAATAATTATCTGTACTGTACTATCTACTAGCAGCACCTCTCCAGTGTTTCAGGCAGGGGCCTTTCCCAGCCAACTTGTTAATGTAGGGATTGAATCTGGGACCTTTTGCATCCAAATTATATAGCTTACTACTGAACTGTGGCCCTTCCCCAAGAAGGAATAATTATCTGACTAGTGTATATATATATATATATATATATATACTGTATTGCTCTTAGGTATGTTGCCGTTTCCAGTGTGCTGATTGGCTGCTTAGGGAACTGGCCAACCAATCAAAGCTCTGTTGGGCAGCCAATCATCACACTGGGGGCGGGACCATGTGGAAGTTGAAATTGTTTGTAAACATGGCGGCTGCAGAGCGAGTGTGAGTAGCATGCGGGGGATGTGTGTGCCTAAGCTCAGGGGGTACTGCGTGGGGGGGCAGTTTGGTGGGGGGGTGAGTCCGGCAGCGGAGGGGGCAAGTACGGTGGTGGGAGGGTGAGCGCTGGGGGGGTGAGTTCAGTGGGGGGGTGAGTTTGCCAGGCGGTGGCAGCGGGAAGCAAGTCCAGTGGGGGGGGGAGTTCAGCAGCAGGAGTGCAAGCAACAGGGGGGGAGTTCAGCAGCAGAAGGGTGAGTGTTGGGGGGCCAGTTTAGCGGTTCGGGGGCTGGGTTTGCCAGGGGGGAGTTCAGCAGCAGCGGGGGCAAGTGGTGGGGGGCGAGTTCAGTGGCAGGAGAGCAAGCACTGGGGGGCAGTTTGGTGGGGGGCTGAGTTTGCAGGGGAGAGTTTGGCGGCAGGAGGCCAAGCGGTGAGGGGGCAAGTTCAGCAGTGGGAGGGCAAGCGCTAGGGAGGCAGTTGACGGTGGGGGCCCAAGTTTGCCAGGGGGGAGTTTTCGGCAGCAGGGGTAAGTTCAGCGGCAGGAGGGCAAGCAGCGAGGAGTGGCAAGGAGGCGAGTTCAGCAGCAGGGGGGCAACCGGCAGGGGGGCGAGTTCGGTGGCAGGAGGGCTGAGTTTGGTGGGGGAATTTAGCAGTGGGAGAGCTGAGTTTGGTGGTGAGTGGCTGAATTTGGCAGCGGGAGCACTGAGTTTGGCAGTGGGGGGGGAGTTAAATCCACCAGCCTACCTTGGCATTTGTGGGGGGGGAGTTTTTTAATGGCTTATGGTATGCCAGGTCCAGCTAGTTCAGTGGAATGCTGGTTTTTAGTGGGAATTTTGTTTGCGTGGATGTGTTTGTGGATCTATATAGTCTAGCTTTCTATACAGTATTTTCTTTCAGGGTTTTTTTGTACCTGAGATAAGAGTTAAACTTCCTGTCCTTGCCTTCTCCTGTTTACAGTCATCCCTTCACATTCGCGGGGGTTAGGGGCAGACAACCCCCGCGAATGTGAAAAAACCGCAAATAAGAAATGAGCCTGCTGGTGAGCTGTTTTCCACCCCACTCCCTTCCCAAGGCAGCGAGGAGCTTCCTGAGAAGCCCCTGGCTGCTTTGGGAAGAGAGTGGGGTGTAGCGCGAGTGCGCCAGCTGGTTCCCACCCCCCCTTCCCAAGGCAGCAAGGAGCTTCCTGAGAAGCCCCTCGCTGCCTAGGGAAGGGAGTGGGGTGTAGCGCAAGCGCGCCAGCTGCTTCCCACCCCCCCCTTCCGAAGGCAGCGAGGAGCCTCCTGAGAAGCCCCTCGCTGCCTTGGGAAGGGAGTGGGGTGTGGAGCAGCGGGGGGGGGAGGAGAGGCGCAGGCAGCTTCCCGCAAATGATCAAAACCGGGAATGTGAAAGTTGCGAATGTGGAGGGGCAACTGTATTGGTACTAAGTTTTTAACACAAAGATTTACTAGAAGAGTTTGAGGACTAGCAGTACAGTGGTCATCTCTTGTATTAGACTGACAGTTCCATGGAACTAGAGCAAAAAGGGTGTGTGTGTTTGATTTTGTACATTTGCCTTAAAATAGTACTGTATAATCTGAGCATTTATTGCAAGCCTTAGAGTACTGTTTTTTTAGAGTTTAGTTTCTGATACGTGGTGAACATTGATGTGGACAATTTTACTTTAAACAGTTTGTTCTGCTATATGTTCACTTTTGGTAGTATATTCTTAATGTAATTCAGTACTGGTTTTCTGAAAATTGGGCCTAAATATATGTTTTTAGTATTCATATTTTCTGAGTCATAAAGAACTCTGTTACTATTAGAACTTTAGTATAGATCTAGGTTACCAGTTCTCAGGATACTTTGGATCAATTTTAGATTATTGTTAATCTTGCAGTGTTGAATCTGCCTACAAAATGAAGGAATATGGTGGCACTTAGTATTTCTTTGGGAGGGCAGAAGTGTTGCTAGAGAACATAAGCTTATTTGCTACTACAGTTGTCCCTTCACATATGCGTATTTCACATTCATGGTTTTGTGTATTCACAGTTTGTAGCTGCTGCTCCACTAGCTCAAACTCCAAGACCCCACCCTCCTCCTCCACCTCTTCCCGCCAACAGCTATTGGCAGTCCTGTTGGCGGGAGAGGAGTCCACAATATGGTAGCGTAGTACATATGTTGGGCTTAATTTATTCACAGTTTTTTCACTTTCACGGTGGTACTCTACCCTAACCCCAGTGAATGTGAAGGGACAACTGTTTCAATGTCAGTTGTTATTTTGGTCTGCTATTGTATCGCCAAAACTTCTTTACCTGGTACAATCTTGAATAAAGTAATGGTATAACTGTGGAAGAGGTAGTAGAGAGGCTTTCTTTTTAATATAGAATTTTAGATTTATTTTAAAGTTAAGATGCTAGTTGAACTCAGTTGTCAAAAATACTAACTCAGTTTTTAAATGAAATATTTGGGGTTGGTGCCAAGCCATAATGCTGCTTCCACCTACTACAGTACTGCCATTCTGTGCATCTTTTCTTTTCTGCGGGGTGATGATTTGTAAGTCCTTCAGCGTGTTGGGCTCCATTGGAGTACTGTATCTGTGAATTGTCAGGAGCAGGACTCTAGAACGAAGTCCTCAGTAACTAGGAATGCAAATCATATCTTACTGTGTTCTCACATCCGAGAATGAAAACTTTCAAAATTTGTTTTCCTTTTGACTAAATTTAAGAGAGGTTTTTTTTTTCATTTTCTGTTTTTCAATTTTCTGCTTTCCTTTTGTGTTTTGGATCATTTTTTAAAAAATTTATTTTGCAAAGATTGCATTTTTGCACAGATACTGGAAGGAGCACTTATTCTTATGCAAGTGTAAAAAGTCTTACAGTGGTTGACCATTGTTTCAGCTTTCTCTTTCAGTGTGCTGAGACACCTTTTCTTCAAGTATGAGGAAATTTGCAAATACTTTTTTCAACCCTATTAATAACGTTTGAAGAACATGAGGCAATATTGAACATCTTAATTGTAGGATTTGGTCTGAATTCTCATGTGTAGATGTATTTAATGTGTGGCTAGTGGTGTTATTTTCAGTGGTTTCACATAATAAAATGAAATATTAGCTTGATTACATTGTAAGTGCTTCTTCTACATTTCAGTATTTTAAATGTCTATTTCATATTATCTCTTAAATCAAGCACATAAATAACCAGACATCTGCATGACTCCATTCCACTCTCCCTGAGTTTTAATTTTTTAAAAGCCCACATGCAAATAATGTATCTGGGTTTCTGTGGTAGAGAGAACACAGCTATAGATGATTTTGTTCTAGTCTGGATTACTGGGACCTTAGCTGCACTTAAGTACCAAATGTGTTGGCAAACTTTATTCAACTAATTTTAGCTGTCTTCTTTCATTTTGGGTTAAATGTTTCAAAAAAAAAATGGTTTCAAATACTAATAAAATCTGGACATCAAGATCAACATCTGTGATTTTCTGCTTTCTCATTAAGTGTTGGTGCTAAACCAGAGTCCCATTATATATGGCACTCATACTGTTTGTGTCATTATTCTGAATGAGGAAAAAAATCATTGGGGGTTGATATTTTGTCTGCAGTAAAAGGTTTTGAATGGTTATTTGAGCTGTAGGTGGTATGGTTGTATTCTCTAGAAAATTGTTCTTTGTTATGATTTGTTCTCCTAAGGAGATGCAGGTGTTGTAACATGAATAGAAGAATATTTTGTTGTATAAATGATGTTATTGTGCAACCGCTTGCACACTGATGTATTGGTAGTGAATATACATAAATAAGATTATATTTTAACCTAGGATGGATTTATAATACTAGTAAAAATATATGATCTATTTTAATGGATGCATTTGTCTGGTTCACCACTAGGGCATCAGGATGTTGCTGCCCACCTAGATTAATTTTTAAAAACTCAGTAAAATATACTGAGTATAATGTAGTTACTGTATGCATTATTAGTACTAATTGCAGTAGTATATATATATATATATATATATTAAAAGTAGCTATTTGAAATGTACTTGGCATATGTACATTTCTAGAAAATCTGAAATCTATATTGAAAGTTCTATGGTGCTGAAAAGGAAAAAATGAAATCAGCCCTTTGCTTATTTCCTTCAGACTAAAGGCATATGAAATTCTTCAGAAGAGTCCTTTCCAGCCTTTGACTCTCCCTGCCCTTGTAGTTGAGTTTGTAACCAGATGTTTACTAGGCCAGTTAAAATGAATTAAAATTACATACACTTATGCACCCCCACCGCAAAAATTCAGTTTTATTTTTATTTTGGTTCTGATATACAGTGGTCCTCCGTATCCACGGACTTAAGTATTCACCACTTGAAAATATTCTTAAAAAATAATAATCCAAAAAGCAATCCTTGATTTTGCCATCTTATATAAGGGACACCATTTTGCTGTGCCATTGCATATAATGGGACTTGAGTATTCACGGATTTTGGTATCCACGGGGGGGTCCTGGAACCAAAACCCAGTGCATATGAAGGGACAACTGTATATCAAGGATCTCTGTGTGTAAAAAGCAGTAGGTAGTAAAACAAGACACAACTTCTTACAGTCTATAAGATGCAACACGGAAGAGGGGTTAAGAAGGAAAGAGGAACATAAGCAAACTAAGCCAAGCACTAGCTGGAATGGAAACTGTTTAGGGCAGGGATAGCTACATGGAGCTAGTCTCTCAGGCAGATCAGGGGAATGGGCTTTGCTTCCCATATCTCTCTGAAGGGATAGCTACTGTCATATGACAGGTGAAAGGAGGAGGAGCCTGATGGTGCTGTCCTGATCTTAGCAATCTAGTAAAATGATTGTAGGCTAGTATGGAGGTCATGATAATGCCTGTTGTTGAAGAAATAGAGGCCTATCAGTGAAGAAATAAAATTTAGATCCTCTGGCTTGGGGAAATAATTGCAGTCTCAAACATAATATTTTTTCCAGTAATGTTCTAGACCAAGTGATGTTGTGACAGCTCTAGGCAGTGTTGGAGAACACTGATCCTTTCTAATCTGGCTTTTGTCTTGGATTTGGGACAGAAACTCTTGTCAGACACCCTGCTAAACTGCAGAGTAGATTTATGGAGTGCAGCCTATTGATTCATTGGACTTCTCGGTTGCTTTTTTTCTAATCATAGTATCCTTCTAAATCCTTCTCTGGGATTTGACTTGGGGACATGTTATGGTGGCTGTGACTCCAAGTCATTGTTGGAAAGATGGTGAAGATCATATCAAGGGACATCATCTCCATTTCTTGGCTGTTGGAATGTCCCAGATTTCTATAGCAGCCCCATATTTTTTTTAAAAAAAACATATCTGTACAATAGTGTAGTGGGCCCTTCAGATGCACAGGGCTTTGGTTCTGGGACCCCATGCAGATTCCTAAAAAATAAAATGAATGATCACGCCAATATTCGTAAATGGCAGCAATGTGGACATGGACACTTCATTGTGTCTGTGTTCCTGTCACCACCATTTTATAATATGGGACATGAGAATCAGTGGTTGGTTGAATTCATAGAAATTTTCCAATACATTAAAAGAGAAAAGGTTTACAAAGAAAAAAGAGAGAAAAGAACAAGCAGAAAAAGATAAAGAGAATGATTTACATTGACTTCTGACTTTCTTACTGATGGTTATAGATCGTACTGTGTATACGCTATATATGTCGAAAAATTCATGCCAAAAATCAATTCAAAAAACCTCGATCAACTTATACACAGGTCATTATGGTGCCTCTGTCTGTCTCGCCACGCCTTCTGGCCCTTTGTAATGCCTGCTGAAAAAATGGCTGGGGTGGCGGCTCTTTCGGGGCTTTCCCAGCACAGCATTTAGAGCAGAGGTGGTGAGTGCTTCCCTCAGGCTCTCTCAGTACAGACCAAGAATCTCAGAGTTTAGTCCATGTGAGGAGAGCCTGAAGGAAGCAACACCCCTCCTTCTCTCTCTCTTTGGTGAGTCTTTTGGGGATTTCCTGCATGGCGGATAAAGTAAATGGAGTGGGGTTTTCCTTCAGGCTCTCTCGACAGGGCACTGACCAAGAGTCTGAGAGTTTGGTCTGTTCAAGGAGAGCCCAAAGAAAGCAACACCTCCCATCTCTCCCCCTCCCCCTCTTTCTCTTTCTCTGGCGGCTCTTTTGGAGATTTCCCAGCACAGTGAAAAGAGCAAATGGCCTGGGGTTTTCCTTCAGGCTCTCTTGGCACAGACCTCTATCACAGGCCTGCCTGGCCTTGGTTGTCCACAGCTGGCCTGCTTGTTTCCTCAGAAAAGGTGGGCAGAAGGAGGAGGAGACAACCAAGGGTAGGGAGTCCAGTGATGGAGAGGAGCCAGAGAAGTCAGGCGAAAGACGAGAAACTCAGAGACAACTGAGGGCAGTCAGCCAGGCAGCAAAGAAGAGCCAGAGAAGGCAGGCAAAAGATGACAAACCAACCGTCCCTCCAGCTACAACAGGGAGATCCAGAAAGGCGATGGCCAGGGCAGAGCCTGTTTTCAGGCTGAATGGTTGGCAAGGTAAGAAGGCTGGTTGATGGCAAAATGGAGCAGCTCCACTGTGGCTGGATTCTTGTATTTTGCCTGCTTTCTCTGGCTCCTCTTGACCATCTGAGCAACCGCCCTCAATAGTCTCTGAGAAGACAAGCAGGATGGCTGCAGTTTCTTGTCTTTTGCCGGCCTTCTCTGGCTGCTCTTCACCACCCAGGTGCCCCACTTGTCTCTTCACAGAAAGTGGAGAGGAAGAGGAAACAAATGGGCCAGCTGCAACAACTGCAGGTGGGCGGGCAGTGTAGAGTCCGACTGGGGAGAGCCTAGTGTAAAAGAGGCACCAACCTTTTCTGCTCTTCCCACCAAGCCAGGGTAGTGCCAAAGAGCCATGGCTACCACTGCCATATTTTCAAACAGGCATTACAAAAGTTCAGAAGTGGTGCCATGGCGAAGAGAGCAGGTGGGAGCAGGACAGTCATCCCTTCACATTCGCGGGGGTTAGGTTCCACAGACCCCTGCGAATGTGAAAATTCCGCAAATAATGACTGCCCCCCTCCCCCGTCAAAGCGACCACGGGGCCTCCGGAGGCCCCATAGTCGCTTCCCCCGCCTCCCCCTGCCTTCCAAGGCCTTCACAGGGCCTCCGGAGACCCTCCCGAGGCCCCATAGTCGCTTCCCCCACCTCCCCCTGCCTTCCAAGGCCTTCACAGGGCCTCCGGAGACCCTCCAAAGGCCCTGTGTATGCCTCCCCGGCCCTCCCCCCTTCCCCCAAGGCCTTTGCTGGCCTTTGGAGGGTCTCCGAAGGCCCTGCAGCCCTCCCCCCCAGGCCTTCACGGGGCCTTTGGAGGGTCTCTGAAGGCCCCGTGGAGGCCTCCCCAGGCCTCCTCCCAAGGCCTTCACGGGGCCTTTGGAGGGTCTCCGAAGGCCCCGTTGAGGCCTCCCTGGCCCTCCCCCCTAAGGCCTTCGCGGGGCCTTTGGAGGGTCTCCAAAGGCCCCCTTGAGGTCTCCCCGGCCCTCCCCCTCCCTCCCAAGGCCTTCGCAGGGCCTCCGGAGGCCCCGTGTCGTTGCTTTTGGGAGGGCCTCTCACGAATGTGCAAAACCGCGAATGCTAAGTTCACGAATGTGGAGGGGCAACTGTACTTCTTTTAGTTTCTGTAAGCTCTCATGTTTTACCACTGTACTCAGAAAAGGGATTGGTTCCTTTTTGGCTAAGAATAATGCTGCATCTTAACTTTTATGTATATAAAAATGACCCATCCCCTTCTCTGAGTAAGTGGCAAAAGACCTTTTTGAATGCCTGGGCAGGAAAGTACCAGTCAGGGGTGGCTGACCCCCTGAGGTAGCACTGGCACTTTTGCCTTTCTGCAGAATCAGTCTGAAGAGCCCCAAAGTTTTATCCTAGACTTATCTGTGGGTCATATAATGATCCATAATTTTGGACCCAAAACCTGCCCTTGTGTTGACTTATACATGAGTATAGACTAATTGACTGGGAATTTAAGATTCTGGGGAAATGACAAAAAATGGAGGTGGTAAGCAGCTCTGACTAGGCAAATATAATGGTGCTGGAGCTGCTGCTGGCCCCTCCCTCCTTGTGTACCTCATTTCCTGCCTTCTGAACTACATCTGTCTGTCAGTTCTTGAGAACCTGGAGAGATTTACTTCCTGTGTCCACTTCCTGCATTTGATGTCAGAGAAAGAAATATGTGCAGGGTTGATATTTGAGCATGATGTGGAGGGCAGTTCTCCAACCTTTTGATTGTTCCCTTACTGCCAAAATTCAGGTTTTTAGTATCCTAGAGCAGGGACTTACTGGATATATTGTTATGTATATAAAGCATTGTATGCATTGGTGGTCCTGTGTAAATAATGGCCAGATTTTTTTTTTTTTTTTGTTAAAGCTGGGTTTTTAATATTTTGTCCTATTTGTGTATTCTTTTTCTGTTAGGAAGCTGAACTACAGTTAACTTCTTAAAGTCTTTGGAAGAAGGACTAAATGCAACGGGGACAAATTGTCTGTGGGAATGAAGTGGTTGGGAGAATCCAAGAACATGGTGGTGAATGGCCGGAGACATGGAAGCAGGTTATCTAATGATCAAAATCAGACCCCGTCCAAATTACATCATCCTGGAAAAGAAAATCCAAAGACTGGCAAAAATGGAGTTGAGAGACGGTCAAGCAGATGTATGTATAAGCAAATGTGATAGGAGTGATCTTATTTCATTATTTGTAATTTTTGGTTTTCTCATGGAATTTTACTGTGCACATTTTCAATTTCATGAAGGTTGTATTTCCTGAGAATATTATTCCATTTGTATATATTTATGTTATTTTTGATAAATTCCTTTATTTTATGACAGATTAATGTAGTCATATAATGTTTTTTTCTGAAATAAACGTAAGTCCCAATGAAAGCTCAAATGTGAACTGTTTAATGTTGTTCTGTATCAGTTAAGTGTGAAATTGTGCTGAATGCTTAATACCCAGTGGTAGAAAATCCATTTTTTCTACGTATTCATGATGTGTCCTGATAATACAAGTGATTATGGACAAATCCACAACCATGAAACTCAGTGGGAGGGTTTCCTTTGATTTCACTAGGGTGCAGTATTGTTGCTCTTGGTAGGAGTTGTTAGTTTAATTTCTGTTTTACTAAGGTATGAAATACCCGGGGGGGGGGATGATGAAATATTGCATTTAGAAATGGTGCAATCGGAATTTATAGTGTTATTACTCTGAACATTTGGATGTAATTTCTGCTTATTTTTGGTTGGTATGACAATAGGTTTACTTGCACCAGCCTAATATATTGTATAATGAAGGGTAGGAGCTCAGTAAGGAAGGTATTAACCTTCAGGTGATGTTGGATAGAAATTCCCATCAGTCCCAGCCAACATAGCCAGTGGTGAAGGATCATGGGGTTGAGTCCAACACCAGTCAGAGAACCAATGCTCCCCAAGAATTTTTTGTTGCCACGGAGAACTATGTCAACAGTATCACTTCAGTTTATGTGAAGGAGCTCCAAGTAAAGGCTAACTACTATCATTAGGTGTGAGTATACAGTATGGGAAGATGATATCTTTTATTTTGCAGAAATGTCCTTTGTAATTTAACTTTATTTTAACATGCTACTTTAAATTTAGGCCAAGAGCAAAATGTAGCTTCCCAAAGTTCTCAGTTCTCAATAGTACAGCCGTACAGAGTTCTTTATCTATAGCCAACACACCCTGCCCTTTTCTGTGCCATAGTCTAGTTTTGGTTTTATACCTACAGAACCTGGAAATTCTGAGACTACAAGGAGAGTGGAAGCTGCTTTCAAGTCCTGCCTCCATGCTGTGTGGATATTGAGTGTGGCAATCTTGACTCATTGTGTCCCTGCTCTGTGGCTGGAAAGGACTTTGTAAACCAGTTCTATCAGCAATTCCTGAGCAAAACAAACTGCTCATGTGCATGGTCTGCTTGGATGAGTTTACCTTTCCAGAGCAAGAGCTATAATTTCATGTGAAAAAGCAAGCTTTCTAATTATGTTATTCATTGAGGAGACCATCTACATGAGTATGTGTGTGTTTTAGAATGTGTGTCAACTCTCAGTGTGCCATGGAGATTAGCTCTTGAGATACCCCAGTGTCAAGTAGTGCGACACTGTTGAATATTTATTCTGGGTTTTCTTTAAATTCTAAATTTATAAAATAAGGAGTAGATACTTAAGTGTTGAATTGGAAAGGGGAAAAGCCCCATAGCTCTGTCATAAGAGCAAATCAGATTTGAAAGCAAGCAATTTTGGATGTCACAGCCAGTAAGGCATGTGACTAAATGTAGAACTACTTGGGATATTTTGTCTAAGCAAGTGCTTGAATACTATACTGAACATGTACTGAACAGAAAACATTGTTAACATGCTAGTTTTACATGCCTCTTTTCCTGGTTCCAAACTGACATCTCATTATCTTTGCCACTGCCAATGGTTTCTGTCTTCCTGTCCTTTCACATCCTGGTGATTACCAAAATATTCCAATGTATTTGAAAATTCAAATATTAGAATCAAGTGATACTATCGTGCCAGTTTCTATAACATATTTTGAATATACAAAAGGGAGTCCTAATACTCTTACAGTGAACTGTAGGGGACCAGATGAACCCATATACTCACTTGAGAACATTCAAAGCAAGCCAAGTGTAAAATGACGCATCGTATACCTCTTGCAAAGGTAACTTTATCTTTCATGGAAAAAACTATTGTAAGGGCAGATAGGATGCCAGACAGCCTACATTTGAAAGGCAGCACTCACTAACAAATGATAGAGGACCAGCTCCTTCTCAAAATGGCTACTCAGTTGCCACCCGTCCAAAATACATCTGTTAAATACTATTAAAACTAACATTAATTGCACTACACAGACATTGATGCCTCCTGCTCGGCTTTTAATAATGAATACAGCATAACTGAATTCTAGTGTAATTCTACTGAATATTTTACTGTATTAACTGCATATGTGCTGTAGCCAAGGGTCTTTAATTCAACACACTTTAAATTGCATCCCCCCTGTTAGAAACTATGTATGAGTCCAAAATGGAGACACTTTTTCCAATTAACAAAGCTGCTGGGGTATTACCTTTAATGCTCCATTGTTTTTCCCCATCTGACTAGCAAGTATATTTTTGGTAAACTGTATTGCTTTAAATAAAACTGTATTGGTCTTGAAGTTCCTGTTTTTGTTCCTTATAACGTTTCCTCTGGAAGGGGGAAGATCCATAAGATTCAACAATCTTTGTTAGCTAATACTGACATTTCTTTTGATTTACACAGGTAGTGGTGGTTCGGGATTTGAGGGCCAAAGTCGCTACGTGCCTTCCTCTGGAATGTCTGCCAAGGAGCTGTGTGAGAATGATGACCTAGCAACTAGTTTGGTTCTTGATCCATATTTAGGTTTTCAGACACATAAAATGAACACTAGGTAATTTGCTTTGATTTATTTACCAAGAAAACAGCTTTATTTATTCAGTAGTAAACAATAAATACAACTTTTGACAACCCTCAATGTGAAAATGTTACTTTTAAAATATATCTAAGGATTGAGAATTGAACTTCAAGTGCTCTTTTGAGCCCAGAGTGCTTGGCCAAGTAGAACTTGGTGCTTCTAATTCAGATTTCCTTTAATCTCTGTTGTCATGGTACAAACAAGACCTTAGGCTGTATATACTATAAATGGGATCTGCAACAAAGGCTTGCAGTGTGAAGTTCAAAATTCTTCAGTCCACCCCTTCCTAGTTAATCAAGCTTCTGCGGCCACTAACTACTTTCCATCTTCTCTGGACTGTTCTGGGGGAAAGACTGGAGGGTGCCCTAATTTCTGAAAGTTTTTTTTTTAAAAAAATCTTAAAAACTTCAGTACATTTTCCCATTGACTATAGTGCTGCCAAACTTTGACAGTAAACCATATCAGGTTTAAAAAAAAAAAAAAAGCCCTGCTAAGAGCAATAGGCACTGGGAGAGGGTACCAAAAAGAGCTGGGGGCTGCATCCATGGGTCACACTTTGCCCTCCCCTCTAATTTAGACCATGTTTTAGGGTGAAAAGCAGCTTGTGTTTGAAAGTCTTATATGTATTTGCTCTGTTTCTTGGAGCTTAATATCAGGTAAGTGTGTATAGGATTGCAGTTTCAAAAGTACAACTGCCTTTGTTTTGTACAAGCGAGATCACTATATTATACCCAGTGTAGAAGAGAGTGGCAAATTGCTTCACCCCATACTGTCATGTATTTGGCAAGTGGTGTGTGTGTGAAATAGAGAATAGAAACCACAAATATTGTAGTAAACAGTAAAGTATATATTTAGCCAGAAATAATCCCATAGTTCTAATATTTAATGACTAGTGGCATATTACAACATTGAGTAAAATTTGTGCCATCATTGAAAACATTTGAGTTCTTTGCTTAGTCTGTTACTGTTCTCTAATGCTGTGGATTCTCTTGTGTGAAAACTTTATATAGTTTCTGTACATTTTGTGGGGGGGGGTGTAACCTTATCTTAAAAACATTTCAACTCATTCCAAAAGTAGAAATATTTCATAAGAGATTTATTTGATACTCTCCATTGGAACCACTGGAAAAAAGTGAGGGATTTTGCAAAGCTGGCATGATTCTGGTCATCATATCTCCAGTTCTTGTCATCTAAATGAAAATTATGAAGATGTTCAGAGGAACACATTTCAGATAATCTTTTAGATGCTAGATCCTGTTGTGGCTTTATTTTTTTCTCAGTCAGATAGAGATATTCTTCATAGGTTAGTTTTCATTGGTAATTCTGTCCAGTCCCTTTATATCACCCCACACTTCAGATTTTTTTGATAGATTTTGTTTGTTAGTGGTTGCTGGCATAAAATGGTTGGGGAAAATCAGAGTAAATAACACACTGGAATAAAGAAGATGAATTTGCAATGAGATTTTCAAATTAGAGTAGCTTTTATTTTAAAATTAATACAAATTTCAGAAGGCAATTTGTTGGTCCTTATGCTGTTTCAAACCTCTTATTTTCCATAAGTATTTTTTTAAAAAACTTTCTGATATTTTGAGCTTGTTATACATGTGGAAGATTCTTGTATCCATGCATGATTTAAAGGGTCCTTTAAATTCCTGGCAAGTGATAGATATTGCTGCCATCTACCAGGCAAGACTTGCTTTTTAAATATAATCAGTCTCAAAACAGTTTATTTGGAGTGGATTATACAAGGTATGTAGTCCAGAATAGGTTTGAGACTATGACTGTTTTAGAGGGTTCTGTAAGATCCCAGTATCTGAAAAGATGCCATTACAAATTCATACTTTACAGACTCTTGTGTATGTAGGCTAAAGCATCTGTCTCTTTTTCCAATATTTCAGAATATTAATAGTTCACTTTAGAGAACTTCATTATGAGATTCCCTTTTATTTTCTAGATAATGTACTGAATCCAAAGATGTCCAGGATCCTTGCATAAAAGGAGATTTAAAATCCAGGACTGTGTGTCTATTGGGCAAGGGTTTGTGCAGTCCCATGCACATCATTTTGTTCAATGTGTGAAGATGAAATGCTAGTACAAGGTCTCTTGAGGATTATGGCACAGTGGCTTCTGCTAGCTCTAGCACAGGGTGGGAATCATGTGGTTCTCCAGATGTCAGAATGCAGCTCTCATCAGTCTTAGCCAGCATAGGCAGTACAGTAATGAGGAATGTTGGAAGTTATAGTCCAAAGCCTCTAGAAAGCTGTGAGATTTCCTCTCCCTGTGAAAAAGTTGAAATTTTTTTGTACATTTTTGGATGAAATGCAACATTTTGTCATCCTTAATTTTAAACTCTGTATATGTGGGAACTGTAGCACAACATTTCAGTGTGAAGTATTTCCCGTCAGGGTGCCATCCATCCATGTTTTTTCCAGGGTGCTCCATTTCATTTCTACTGAATTGTTTTGCTTTTTTTTTCCTTCCACAAACAGTCAATCAATCACTCCATAGCCATTGAGTGTGAATTGTTCCCATTGGATTCTTTTGGACAGAAAGGGGGATTGTACAGTATTCTTAAACCTTTTTCCTAAGGGGGGGATCTATTTTAGCAAACAGTGGAGTACCCCAAGCATACTTTATATCTCCTCATTGTTTCTCTGTAGCTGTGTTTTGGTTTTACATAGCTGTTACATAGTTTGGTTTTACATAGTTCCCGTTAACCACTTGAGAATCTTTCTTTGGATAAACTAGTTTCCACTTGCCTCAAATTTTGAAAACCTGTTTCTCTGCACATAATTTGGGGGAAATGCGATCATGTTTGTTAAAAAGCAGAATCTGCCATTGATGCAGGTATGTGTAGGTTAAAGTAATACAGGCTTCCAGTTGTGCTGATATAACTGTATATTGATCTTCTGAATTCTGTGCAAACAGAATTCATTATCAGGTCATTTTTTTAAACCTTTAATGTCTGGTGGATCAATTTCTTTGAAAGATAGAGTTGTAAATAGCCATACTTATCCAACAGTGTTGTGACTTTTACAATAGCCAGGACTGTCAGGACTGCTAGTCTTGAAACATGATGTAGTCCAGTTTAAAAACAAAATCAAAATTTGATCTCCTTCAGCAACTTATTTGAATTTGAGTCTATGTAAAATAAATCCTGCATGGTAAGGGGTTGGCCTGGATGGCCCTTGTGATCTCTTCCAACTCTATGATTCTATGAAATGATAAAAACATAATTTTAAAAATTCATATTTTCACCTCTCAACATTCAATATGAACGTAAATAGCTATTGCTTAAAACAATTTGTAAGCCGCTCTGATAGCCTTGTGGTGAAGAGCAGGGTATTAAAAAAAAAAAAGTAAATAAAGCCAAAGTCAATAAAACAGCAGATAAAAACATAATCAGATAATGAAAGTATGAAAAACTTTACATTAGCATTAAAGTTCTATACAGTATCTGAAAAGGCTTTAGAAAATGTAAAGGCTTTTCTGTGGCACCCAAGAAATAACATACTGTAGGTGCTAGGCAAGCCTCTGGAGAGCAAGAATTCTTAAGGTAGGGCACCACAAGCAAACAAAAACAAAACAAGCTCTCTGATTATCTCACAGTTCAGGGGAACTGGTGTAGGGCGAAGTAATCCAGTACGTGCCTGGGTCCTAGGCTGTGTAGAGCTGTAAAGGTAAGCACCAGTACCTTGAACTTAGGTCATAAGTGTGTTAAGAGCTCTTTTAATATGGGTAAGATGTGTTTGCTGCTGCATCAGCCCACCCACACATCTAGCAACTGCCTGCATTTTTAGAATGGTCTTCAGGAGTAGTCTTGTTGCACAGCACATTATGGATATCCAGCTTTATGGTTATAAGAGTTTTAAATGCAAATCTCTATGCCACTTATTGCAACTAAGTGACTTTTAATATGGAGAAAAGGATAGGTGAATAGAAGTAGTTAACTGCTAAGTGCAGCAGTATCGAGATGAATATATTCAATGTATACGTCTATGAAGATGTCCCACTTATAGGGAAATGTTACAGGCTTTAAAAAAATGATCAGGGTCCAAATCCAAGTAGACTTTATATAGGCTTGCTTCATAGAACACAGGAATCAGGCTGTACATCCATCTTAGTATCATTTACACATGCTGAGAGGAGTGTGTTTGCACAGTTAAAGCGAGTATATTAGCTGCAACAGCTGCACCTACTCCTAAGGATGTCAGCTCTAGCCATAGTGACACATGTGTTGAGTATATCCTGGCGGTCCAAAATGCTGCAGCCAGAGTGCTGACCAGGAATATGGTTACAGAAACATGTGTCTCCTATGTTGCAAGAGCTCGCTGGCTACCAGTCTGTTTTCAGGCTGAATTCAAAGTGGTGATTATAACCTGTAAAGCTCTATAGAGCTTGGAACCAGGTTGTCTGAAAGACAATATCTCCTTATATGAGCCTGCCTGTGTTTTAAGATCTTTGGAGAACAGCTGCTTCCACTGCCATCACAGGCATTTGATGAGAACCCAGGAGAAGACCTCCTTGGTGGCTGCTCCCAGGCTATGCAATTCCCTCCCACAGCTGTTGTTCCACTAATAGGCAAAGGACCTTTATGTTTAGACATGCCTTCAGTTGTTAATCTGCTGTAGCAGGGGGATCTGTTATTAGACATGCTGAACTGTCACCTTCATTATTATGTTTTAAACTGTTATTTAATTAGTTTTTAATAGGATTGCTTATTTAATTTTTTAAAAATATTTGTACAGTAAATTATATTAGTTCTATTTTGTTTTAACATACACTGTAAGCCTCCTATATTAGAAGAAAGGTGGGATATAAATTGAATAAATATTAAAAAGTCTACCCTCTCACCACTAAGACAGATGAAATCCACTGATCATTTTGAAAATAGACTTGTGACTTTAAATGATATCCACTGTATGTTAAGAAAGGTGACGTGCAGTGAGCCTGATTCCTGCCTTTTTTGGATTAGGCCAGATAGAATGTCTTCCCCCATATTTTGCCTGCATAGTCAACAGTGCAAGGGAATAGTTTGTAACACTTGTTCTAAATCTGTTGTAGTTATATCTAATATGATTAAACATTCAAATTTGTAAATTGTAGTTATAGTTTGTGGTTGACTAGATTTTAAAGTACGTATTTGGTACAACTTGGAAACTGTTATAGTCTTTTACATTAATCCAAAGAAAATGCAAATTATGAAGGATTGAAAGGAGAATACAGAGGAACCTCAGAAATGTATTGAAAATAAATCTGATTAGCTGAGATATGAAATGCAATCCTATTCAAGTTTACTCTTAAATCACAGTGAGCTCACTGGGACTTTTTCCCTAATGAGTATGTTTAGAATTGTACCTAGACAATTCTGACTTAAACAATAGAGTGATGGAGCAAAATGTAAAATGGCAAGATCCCACTCATAAACATAGACTTCTGTATCCTTAAAGGAATTCACTCTACAATTGTTGCAAGGTACGATTGTTACAAATTTGCATTTGTAATTAAGGCCTAGTATATACTAGCCTGAATCTACATTCGTGATTAAAGCCTATCAAATACCAACCTGAGTTTTAAGTGTCTGATCTGTAATCATTTGCTGTAGCCAAAGCCTTCTCTGACCTTTGATGGTACTCTTTATTCATTTATTTGTCCATTCATGCACCACTTACCATGTTAAAACAGTACAGGTCGCCCTCCCCTGTATGTGCAGGGGATACATTCCTGGTCTTACTGTTTATAAATAAAATTGTGGATAATGGCAAACCCTATTAAAATAAAGGACTTCCAGTACAAATTTACCACAGAGTTGTGTTGGAGGATCTAATGATTCCTAGAGAGGACACCTCTCTAGGCATTTCCCAGTGTGACTGTGGTATGTGTCCCTGTTTTTTCAGCCATAGATAACTGAAACTGCAGATATTGGTTCTGTGGACCACAGAGGTGACCTGTATTTCAAAGCAGTAGAATATATTTCAATATACTTGAAAAGTGCAGCCTTATTTCTCTTATCCAACTTCCTTTTTTTTAAGATGAACAAGCCAGATTATCCCATTACAGTCCTAAAATAAATTCCTAATTTCTATAGCTAGTCTAGTACCAGCTCTTTCACATTAAAATTAGAAATGGTCCTCCTTGAATATTGTACTGTGTCCCTTACTCACTTTCAGATGTGTCTTGTACATTGCCGTGTCCTTATTACAAATGACTCACCTAATTTATCCAATAGCTACATTCACCTGCATTTCCTGCCCAAGATTAGCACTATGATTTGGTTACCATAAATCTTGACATCATATCCCTGCTTTTCTTTCTAAGGTGTAACTCGTGCAAATCTTGAATAATGTAGACTCTATCACTAGTCTTTGAGGAACTCCTCTAATGCGTTCTCTCCTTGAATGCTTACTTTATCAAAGCCCTGTGCCTGCCCTTCGCCAGTTAAAAAGCCTTTTTTTTTCTAAACAAACTGTAGGCAACCTGATGCTTGCTTTAGACTACAATTTAATTTTTCTCCCAGCAGCATGACTAATTGTCATGGATTCTGGAAGTTGTCATCTAAAATATGTGGATGATACCAAGATACCTATTATAAGCGATAAGAACAAGAATTTTGGGAAATGTGACCAGTGTTTAGAATATTTTGCTGGAACATTGGCTCCTGATGATTCAGCAAGAGAGAATACCTACTTACCCTTAAACTTTTTCCCTGTTACTCTAGACCACTGGTTCCCAAACTTTGGTCTTCCAGGTGTTTTGGACTTCAGCTCCCAGAAGCCCCAGCCAGCTTGGCCAATAGTCAGGAATTCTGGGAACTGAAGTCCAAAACATTTGGAGGACCAGAGTTTGGGACTCACTATTCTAGACTGTCATTTCTGCATTACAGGACTATATCCATGGTGATTGCAGATCATGGGAATGTTGATTTGCAGATGTACAGCAGTCCTGCAAAGATTTTGGAGCCACGCCTGCTTACATTATAGTATTGATTAGAAATGTAATAAATAATGTTATATACCTTTTTAGAGCTGTTTTATGTGCTAGAATTCAGTGTGTATACCTTTAAGGACACGAATTCTGAGGATCACATGTGCTGTTTCATTGCTTTAATCTTGGAAACCCAAAAGTAGAAGAACATTAAGTGCTCTCCTACTGGTTTATATAGTTGTCAAAAATCATAGGCTTCACAACTCTGCAGGTGGCTTTACTAAAGGAAAAAGATCTTGACATTCCCATTGATTAGACACTTACAACTGTTAACAGTCTCCAGGTATGCTGCTTGGAATACAGAATTCTAAAGCCTAAATCCTGGACTTAGTCCCAACTAGACTCACTTAATTGATGGTAACTTGATAAATGAACACTTATGTAAGTTCCATTTATTTGATAGGTCTTCTCTAGTAGAGGCTAACAGTGAGGCCTAAATAAATATCTTAACATCTCTGTAAATAATGAACACCAATATAAAAGCCATTGTCATTAACTGCCATCAAGTCTACTTCGACATATGGTGGCCCTATGAATGAGAGATCTTTTAAGTCACCCTGTCATCAACAGCCCTGCTCAGATCTTGCAAACTCAGGGCCATGACTTCCTTGACTGAGTTTGTCCATTTGTAATGGGCTCTTCTCTTTTCCTACTTTCTTCAACCTTACCAAGCATTATTGTATTTTCTACATTATTGTGGAGCAGATCAGTTTCTGACAGCGGTTTCAACACATCTACCATTTTCTACTTTACTGTATCAGTTGACTCAAAACATGTTCCTTTAAGCACCAATTTCACTTTGGGGAAAAGAAAAAAGTTACATGGTGCCAAATCTGGTGAATTTGGAGGATGCTCAAGTGTAGTAATGTGTTTATCAGCCAAAAGCTGCATCATAAAAAGTGCTGTGTAAGCAGGCTCATTGTCTTGATGAAGAATGAAACCATTTTCCCACTGTTCTGGCCTTCCCCCCCCTGACTCTTTCTTTCAGCTTTGTCAGAACTTCCTTATAATAATACTGGTTCACTGTTTTGCCTTCTGGAATCCATTCTGCCCAAATTATGCCCTTGGTGTAAAAAAAAAACACCAATCCCAATGAGCATGCCTTTGAATGTGGACTTGCTTTGACGTGCTTTTTTCATTCTTGGTGATGATGGTGTTTTCCAGTGCATTGACTGTCATTTTGTCTCAGGATCATACTGGAAGATCCAGGTTTTATCACAAGTGATGGTTTTTTGAAAAAGCTTTGGGTCTGCCTCAAGTTGCTGCAGAATATTAGAGCAAATTTCCTTGCGGCCATCTTTTTGCTCTGGTGTGAGAACCCTAGGGACCATCTTGGCACAAACTTCTCATGTTGAGATTCTCATGCAGAATGTTCCATGCCGTGTCTTTGTCAATGTTCACGGCTTCAGCTATCATTCTGACACTGAGTTGGTGGTCTCCTCAAACAGTCTGGCTGATTTTTCACCACAGTTTCTTCGGTTCTTGAAGTGGAAGGTCATCCAGGGCATTCATCATCTTCCACATTCTCATGTCCCTCTCTGAATCTTTTGTGCCACTCAAACACATGCACAGGAGACATGCAGTCTACCCCGTAGCTTCAGTAAGCATTTGAAAAGATTGCATTGGTGTTTTGTTCAATTTTACTAAAAAATTTCAAGTTGACACATTGCTTGACTTTTAAACTTAGCATTTTTCTGGCACACAACACACAACACAGCTGCTTTAAATGACAACTGACAATTAACTGAATGGCCAAGAGTGTTGATGTTCGTCATGCAGGTTCATACATGTTCAAGGTCACCACTCAAGCATTCACAATCAGTTCTCCCTGATTTGTTTGAAAGATAGAAACATAGTCTTGTTATTTCACAGGCAGACCTTGTATACAATGAAAGGCTGTGCTGTAATCTATAAAGCACACGCTAATTTTCTTCTGAAATTTTTTTGGAAGTGCTCCATCATCCAATGTATGTTTGTAATATCATCCCTAAAGCCTCTTCCTTTCCTGAACCCAGCTTGGACATCTGGTACCTGCCAGATATTGTAAAAAATCTTAGTGGTAGAATTTTTAGCATCACTTTGGTTGCATAGGAGATTAGTGCAATAGTCCTGTGGTTACTGCAGTCCCTGGTGAGCGCTTCCAGTTTGTGGGCCATTCTTTTCTTTCCATATTTGTTGACAGGTTTTAGTTAGAACTAGAATAGACCACCTGTGGGTGTTTGAAATTTTAGATCAGGAGCCCACAGATCAGGAGGGCCCATTGTAAATAAAACACAGTCTAGTTGACCAGACTGGCATCTTGGGTTTGTTTTTGTTTTTTTTGTCTTTTAGGTTTCGACCAATCAAAGGAAGGCAGGAAGAACTGAAGGAGGTAATTGAGCGTTTTAAAAAAGATGAGCACTTGGAAAAAGCCTTCAAGTCCTTGACGTCAGGTGACTGGGCCCGGCACTATTTTCTTAACAAGAACAAAATGCAGGAAAGGTTGTTCAAGGAACATGTAGGTGTATTTATACTTAATCCAACCTCAGACTGTTAGTGTGTGGTTTACAGGCTATTATGGCTATCAAATGCATTTGTTTCAAACAAAGTTTAACTGGTCTGTCTTTGGTTCTAGCTGTAGTAAATACTATGTAAGGTTAAAAAATTGGCTTGTTGGAAATTATTAATGGGAAGAAGTGAAGTGAAAAAGTAGCTATGGTTCAGATGTGATACCTTTGTTTATTTAAAATGGGGAACAAATAATTTCAAAAACTGGTACTCTTTGCCTCTCCATAATTTGTTCTTTTGTTAAATTGATGCATTAAAGGAAACATTAAACTAGTGTTTCTCAACCAGGGTTCCCTGGAACCCTAGAGTTCCCCAAGAGCTTGCTAGAGGTTCTTCAAGAGATTGTGATTGTGGGGAGAAAGCAATGGCAGTATATAGAATAATGTTTATGCAGGGGTTCCCTGTGACCCGAAATAATTTCAAAGGTTCCTCAAGGACAAGAAGGTTGAGAAAGGCAGGATTTAAACTTTACCTTGTCAATAAGTAGTATATCTAATGGAACATAGAAAGTGGGGAGGAGGGAAGCTTTTGAGTATAAGGCTCAGAGACTGATGTTGGAGAATGAAACAGGGAAATCTGAAAATACTTCAGGAAACTATGGCTGTATATTCAAAGTATACATATTTATTTATTTATTTATTATCCATGTCTCCCTATGGGTTGAGGAGGGGAACAAAACAGATTGACATATAACACCCATAAAAAATACACATCTGTTAAAACACATAACATCAATTTAAAAAGCAAATATGATTTAAAAACTATTAAAACAATCCTTATTTAAAATTCATAATTTAAAACTCACAATTTAAAAATCATCTGGATAGTCCAGATGATTCGACAATTATGGACCAATAGAATTATTAGTTTTCTAGGTAGGAGATTTCATCTTTCCAGAATAATTGTGCATTGGGAAAAGTAGTAGAACTTTATAAACTGAGACAGTCTTTTGAAAAAGCAGATCATTTTAAATATAAAGAGTTCACTGGTGTATTTGTCCTAGATATTTTGGACTAATACCTTCCCTAGAGACCTGTAAGGCATTTAAGAAATGAGGAACTAATCCTTTCAAAAAACTGGCACTCTTTGCCTCTTCCTATTTTGTTCTTTGGTTAAGCAGTTGCAGGCATTGTACCTGGAATGTACCTGTGAAGGTAAATTGAGAGGAAATATTTATTACCGTATAGTCCGGCGTATAAGACGACCCTGCGTATAAGACGACCCCCCCAATTTTTAAGGAAAAATGCAGAGTTAGTGATATATTCGCCCTATAAGACGACTCCCCCTCTTCCAACGCATAGCCCCCGCATGCCCCTCCTGCGCTCCCTTCCAGGAGGGAGCGCAGGAGGAGGATGCGGAGGCTGTGCGCCCAAAAGGGGCACGTTCGCCCCTTCTCCCCACCTTCCAGGAAAGTGGGGAGAAGGGGCGAATCGCGGGTTTGGCCGCATAGCCTCCGGATCCCCCTCCTGCGCTCCCTTCCAGGAGGGAGCGCAGGAGGGGGATCCGGAGGCTGTGCGGCCAAACGGGGCACGTTCGCCCCTTCTCCCCACCTTCCAGGAAGGTGGGGAGAAGGGGCGAATCGCGGGATTGGCCGCGCAGCCTCCGCATGCCCCTCCTATGCTCCCTTCCAGGAGAGAGCGCAGGAGGGGGATCCGGAGGCTGTACGGCCAAACCGGGCACGTTCGCCCCTTCTCCCCACCTTCCAGGAAGGTGGGGAGAAGGGGCGAATCGCGGGTTTGGCCGCGCAGCCTCCGCATGCCCCTCCTGTGCTCCCTTCCAGGAGAGAGCGCAGGAGGGGGATCCGGAGGCTGTGCGGCCAAACGGGGCACGTTCGCCCCTTCTCCCCACCTTCCAGGAAGGTGGGGAGAAGGGGTGAATTGCGGGATTGGCCGCGCAGCCTCCGCATGCCCCTCCTGTGCTCCCTTCCAGGAGAGAGCGCAGGAGGGGGATCCGGAGGCTGTACGGCCAAACCGGGCACGTTCGCCCCTTCTCCCCACCTTCCAGGAAGGTGGGGAGAAGGGGCGAATCGCGGGTTTGGCCGCGCAGCCTCTGCATGCCCCTCCTGCACTCCCTTCCAGGAGAGAGCGCAGGAGGGGGATCCGGAGGCTGTACGGCCAAACCGGGCACGTTCGCCCCTTCTCCCCACCTTCCAGGAAGGTGGGGAGAAGGGGCAAATTGCGGGTTTGGCCGCGCAGCCTCTGCATGCCCCTCCTGCGCTCCCTTCCAGGAGAGAGCGCAGGAGGGGGATCCGCAGACTGTGCGGCCAAACCGGGCACGTTCGCCCCTTCTCCCCACCTTCCAGGAAGGTGGGGAGAAGGGGCGAATCGCGGGTTTGCCTCGGCCGCTGCAGAAGCGATCCAGCGGCGGCTGCGGCAAACCGCAATGTTCGCCCCCCTCCTCTTTCTTCCGTTGCTCCCCAAAGGGGGAGAAGGCAGAGGAGGGGGGCGAATGATCTTCAAAACACTTTGCTTCACCCCCCTGCCCCATCTCCTGCCTCTTCGCTCCGTTTGCGAAGAGGCAGGAGATAGGCAGGTGGGCGAAGCAAAGTGTATCCGGCGTATAGGACGACTGTCAATTTTGGAGGGCACTTTTGAGTGCTCAAAAGTCGTCTTATACGCCGGAATATATGGTATATTAAATTGATGCATTAAAGGAAACAGATTAAACTTTATCTTATCAATAAGTAGAATAAGGTAGACAAACTCTGAAACAGATTACTTACATGTATCAAAATCTGATGCTGGGCCTGGACATTTTAAATACATTTTCAGCACTTGAAAATAGATCTTTTCCTGAATGGGATGATCTGTGAATGATATGAAAATATATTGTAGAACATATGATGCATCTAGAATGTGTATACAGTACAGTGGCACCCCCGCATCCGCTGATTCGCCATTCACGGATTTAATTATTTAAAAAACTGGGGGGGGAGGGAGGGGCAGGGAGGCAAGAGGCAAGCCCACGGGGCTGGCGACTGGGGAGTGGGAGGAGAGTTCCAGCATGACAGAACTGGTGGACAGGGAGGGAGGGAGGAGGCGAGCTTGCCTTCCCCCTCCCTTCTCCATGGGCAAGGAGTGGAGGAAGGGATCAAGGTAATCTCCCTCCTTTCTTTGGGGTGGGTGGGTTCTGGCATAATGGAGCTGGTGTGCAGGGGAGGGAGGGAGGAGACAAGCTCGCAGGGTGGTGGGCGGGGGAGGGAGGGGTCGAGCTCGCCTCCCCCTCCCTTCTCCGGGGTGGGTGGGCCTGGCATGGCAGGCGGGTGGGCAGGAGGAGGGTTCTGGCACAGCAGAACTGGCAGGGAGGGAGGAGGTGAGTTTGCCTCCCCCATCCTTTCCCTGGGACGGTTCTGGTGGTGGTGGTGTTTGCTATTATCCATGAATTTCCCAGTGGGGAGGGCTCCAGAGCATCCGATAGCTTTGGGTTGACCCTCCCCACATGCTCCTAGTAGGCAGGAAACAAAAGGACTTGGCCTGCCCCTTCGTGAGGTCATCTTAGAGGAACAACCCTTGGGTCGCCTGTCAGTCTGTTTCCTGCCTATGCTCCTAGTAGGATGTGGTTTCGTGTTTCTCCCAACTCCCTCCCTCCATGTGGCCGGAGCCATCTTGGACACCCCTTTTTTAAAAAAAAGGAATATTTTTTGCTTGTGTCCTGGCCTGACCTCTGAAGGGGAGGAAAGATGAGCTCTATTGAGGAAATTGACGTGGTGATTACAGCGGTATTGCCGGAGAGAGGGGCAGCAGCTGAGGTGACACTGGCACGGGCAATCAGCTGGGAGCCCGGGAGGAGGTGGCCGGCTCCAGGCGGGCCGGCGCAAGCAACGGCAAGGAAGCCGCTGGAAAGGGTGGTAGCGTCACGAAGAGGCTGGCTAAGGAGGGGAAGACCTCCATCGCGGCCGCCGCTGACCACAACTCGGTTCTGCTTCACCCGGACGGGTGGAAGACGCTGCATGGGGCCTCCAGGACGATGAGGAGGCACGGACCGGCCCCGAAAACGGGGTGTAGACTGCAGAGGCAGCGCATCTGGCCCAAGCACCCCCCCCATCGTCGGATGATCCACAGGGTGCTCCCAGCAACCGCTGGTGGGCGATGTGAGTGCTGCCGGAACCCCAGGGAGTGGGACGGCAGGGGGGGGAGCATTTTCAGCCACTCCTACCTGGCTGCAAAATGCCCTGGCCAGGGAAGCCACGGGCTGGCTGGCGACGACCTTACTTCAACCAGGCCTGCTGGGGTACCAACAAGCGATCCAGAGGGGAGGACTAGGAACCCTGGGGACCCAGAACATCGCACCCTCTTTAATCCATTACCCCTAGTCACATCAGCCCAGGGGCAAGCTGCCCAATAGGTACCCCTAGATCAGCAAGCCTCGTGGGGGGGGGCAAAGCAAAGGGGTGAATAAGGGGAAAGCCAAGCACCCCCAGCCCAAAAGCCAGTGCCCAGAGGTGGAGGGGAGGTCGACCCTATCACCACCTCCAACCAGGGCAATTCTGCCCAGGGAACAAGACTAGCAAGGCAGACTGATGAGGTGGAGGAGGAGCCCTGGGTATCAGACTCAGACTGTGATGACACCCCTTCCCCCAGAAAGCAGCCCAGAAATCGAACAGGTTAATGAGATGCCACAGGATGAGGAAGACATAGTGTCTGTTTACTCATCCCAAGGGGAGGACTTGGATGACCAGGAAGAGTCCGATAGGGAGGAGGGAGAGTTATCTGAGGAAGAGGAGGGCACATCCATAGACGTGACCCGCCCCTTGGCCCGCCATTTTGTGACAGAGGATTTCCCTGTCCTTTTGAAGAAGGCCGTTAGGACACTGGGACTCCAGTTTCCAACAACCGAACAGTCTATGGTGGATCCTGAACTGCCTGAGATATCCGAGGAATTTTTCCCGGATTCACAACCCATGGCTTTAGAGATGCCAGTCCCAGCAGCCTTGATGCGCCTCATCCGTGATGAGTGGGTGAGCCCGGCCACTAACAAAGGGCAGCCTAGCCACGCAAAGAAGCTCTACACCTTACCTAAGAAGATGGTGGACAAACTACAGGTCCCACTTATTGATGCTCCTGTCTGAGCGCTAGTATCCTAGGCAGTATTTTGTCAGGATGGGGAGGAAACCCTGAAAGTTCCCGAGGACAAACGTTTGGGCACTGTGCTTAAAAGAGCACACAAGGCAATTTCACTGGCTATCCGTGCCTCTACTACAGCCACCATGATGGCAAGGGCAGCCATCCAGTGGTCAAGGGAGGCCTTAACAGATGTTCCCAAGTCCCAGCCAAGGATCAGACAGGACCTTAACAAGTTGGCAAACGTCTCCGCGTTTTTAGCTGACAGCTCACTTGACGCGGTTCAATTTTGTGCCAGGGCTCAAGGGGCCACAGTAGCAGCCAGAAGACAGGTGTGGCTTAAATCTTGGAATGCTGACTTCAAGTCCAAACAGAACCTGGTCTCTTCACCCTTCTTAGGCGAAAAACTGTTCAGTGAATCTTTGGAACCGGTCCTGGTAGAGGACAAGGACAAGAAGAAGATGACTTTGGCCTCAGCCCGGAAGAGGGAGGAGAGAAGGTTTTCGAGATGATTTTGGCCCTTTCGTGCCTCAAGGAGTCAGCACAGCAGCTCTTCAGCAGCCAACTCATCAGGCTCAAGAGATTTCAGAACCCAAAAAACTCGCTGGGGTGAGAATAGATACCATCGCTGGGCCAATCAGAACGCCACGGATAGATCAACCCAGACACAGCCCAGCAAGCCAAACAACAACAGAGGTCAGCAGTGATGGTATCCTTCCAGTGGGAGGTCGCCTGCAGGCCTTTGTGGGGATTTGGGAAACCTCTACCTCGGACAGGTGGGTCCTGCAGTCAATTCAACAGAACTACTGGATAGAGTTCTCTCGAGTGCCCCCACGATGGTTTACTCCCACTCCACGACAAAGAGACACGGAAAAACAACGCCTGATGGTGGACGCCATCCAACATCTGTTATAGCTGGGCGCAATAGAAGAGGTCCGCAGGTCACAACACTACAAGGGTTGCTATTCAATCCTCTTCCTGATGCCAAAGAAAAACAGCACCTGGAGGGCAGTCCTCAACCTCAGGGGCGTCAACAAGTTTGTGAGGAAGTAGAAATTCAGAATGGAGATGCTGAAGCATGTTTTGGAGGCTCTGAGATCTGGAGACTTCCTGGCCTCTTTGGATTTACAGGATGCGTACCTACACATCCCGTTTCATCAGGACCATCAGCGTTTCCTCCTTTTCTACTAGCAATGGCAGGCACTTCCAATACAAGGCCCTACCTTTTGGCCTCTCGTCTGCTCCCAGAGTTTTCACGAAAGTCATGGTGGCTCTAGTGGCGTGCTGGCGGCGATCAGGGCTACATGTCTACCCTTACTTGGACAACCTGCTGATCAGGGCCCCCTCCAGGCAGGGGGCAGAGAGGGATGTTCATCTGGTGTTGAAATCCCTTCAAGCACATGGCTTTCAGGTCAACTTCAACAAGAGCCAGCTGAGACCGGCACAGCAGCTAATACACTTGGGGGCAATGGTGGACTCCTCAAAGGGTCTAGTCTCGTTGCCCCAGGAAAGGAAAGACTCAATTCGCTGTGTGGTACAGAGAGTCAGGAACAAGGCCAGGATAGACCTCATGCATCTTGCATACCTGCAGGGTCTAATGATTGCAGCCATAGATTGCCTTTCATGGGCCAGGTTCTACTCAAGGATACTTCAATATTCCTGCTGTGTAATATCAGGACGATATCGCATTCAAGAAGCACATCCTGGTGCGGCTGCCACATGAGGTGTTAGCATCTCTGCAGTGGTGGACATCCCCGGCGATCAACAGGGGTCGTCCTCTATGGAAACCGGACAGGATCCATATCACAACAGATGCTAGCTTGCGAGGGGGGGGCATTGTGGGCCTCACCTGGCTCAGGGCAAATGGTCAAAGAAGGAGTCATCGCACAGCATCAATGGCTGGAACTCAGAACCGTCAGATGGGCACTCATAGGTTTTGAGAGTCTTATAAAGAACAAGGCCGTACTGATTCGGATGGACAACGTCACTACTAAGGGACACCTGAATCGACAAGGCAGGACCAGATCCCATGCTCTGATGGCGGAGGTGTCCAGATTATTGAACCGGATAGAAGAAAACCTGATTTCGATAGTGGCGGAGCACCTCAAAGGGTTGCTCAACTCAAAAGCGGATTGGCTCAGTTGCTTGGACATTGACCAGAGCAAATGGGGTCTCCACCAGCAAGTATTCGACGATCTTGCATGGACTCTGGGCAGACCAGAAATCGACCTATTCGCCTCTCCAGCGAATGCGAAACTTCCCCGCTTTGTTTCTCGTTATATCTTGGAGGGAGAGGAAGCCATGGATGCACTCACAACCCCATGGCCAAGAGGTCTACTATATGCTTTTCCTCTGCTTCAACTGATTCCCAGAGTGCTCAACAAGATCTGGGCGGAGAGAGCCGAAGTCATCTTGATAGCACCGAACTGGCTCCGCCAAGCTTGGTTTTTGGAAGTACTGGAAATGTCGCTAACGTCCATCGCATTTCCAATATGACCAGACCTACTAACTCAAGGGCAGATACATCATCCAGACCCAGCCTGGCTTCAGCTCCACACATGGAGGTTGAGAGGCAGATGTTAACGGCAAGGGGCTATTCACACACGGTCGTGGGGACTATTCCTTGCCTCCAGGCAGGAATCAACCCAGCGAATTTATGAATACACAGAATCTTCCGATGGTGGTGCAAGCGCAAGAAGACGGACTTCAGGGAGATATCAGTGCCACTACTCCTGGAGTTCTTGCAAGACGGCGTGGTAGCAGGCCTTCAGCCAAATACCACCAAAAGGCAGGTAGAGGCGTTGACATCATTTTTACCACCTGAGAAGGCAGCCTACATCTCTAAGCACCTGCACGTATGCAGATTTGTGCAGGGGCTGGCTAACCTGGCACCCCCAACAGTACACAGATTTCCATTTTGGGATCTGCATACGGTCTTGAAAGCTTTGACGACTCAGCCCTTCGAGCCCCTGTAGGAGGCCTCGCTCAAACATCTAACCTGGAAGGTGGTGCTCTTGGTGGACATTACTTCAGCAGGCAGAGTCTCGGAGCTGGCGGCATTGTCGATCAGAAGAGATCTGTGCATCTTTAGACCGGATTCGGTCGTCCTTCGACTCCGGCCTGATTTCAAGCCAAATTCAGCCTTCCATAGATCACAGGAGGTAATCCTGCCTTCCTTTTGCCCAAATCTGGAAAGAGAGTTGGAGATGATCTGGCACACTTTGGATGTCCGAAGGGCGCTTTGGATCTACATCAAAAGAACAAAACCATTCAGGGTCTCGGAAGCGCTGTTCATGTCACCTCATACCAAGTATTTAGGATGCAAAGTGTCCCCATCAATACTGGGAAGATGGATCAGGAACTGCATCACGGCCTGCTATGAGGCTCTTCACATGGAAGTTCCCGAGGGGATAATGGCACACTCGACACGGAGCGCGGCAGCTTCGGCGGCGTGGCAGAAGGGTGCGGCCCTGAAGGAGATCTATCAAGCTGCAACGTGAATCCCACTTGACCTTCGTGTGACACTACAGGCTGGATAAGATACTGTCAGCGGAAGCAGCCTTCGGCAGAAGGGTGCTTCAACAGGTCTTCCAAGCATAAGAAGTGCGACCTTGCTAGACCTACCCAGATGAGAGGCTTTTGTACATCCCAAAGCTATCGGATGCTCTGGAGCCCTCCCCACTGGGAAAAGGAACGTTGGTCTTACCTGTGATACATTCTTTTCCAGTGGTGAGGTGAAGAGCATCCAGACCTGCCCACTGGCGAGATGACCATGGTCCAGGGCGGTACTGAATGAACCTTACACTAAGAGGAATTTAATCAAAGCAAATGAACAGTACAGGATACTTGGAGACTTTCAAAGGAGACTTCAGTTGCAGGGCTTGAACATTGACTGGCTACCCAAGGATCGTCCCTCTAGGATGACCTCACAAAGGGGAAAGTCCTTTTGTTTCCTGCCTACTAGGAGCATGTGGGGAGGGACAGCCCAAAGCTATCGGATGGTCTTTGCCTTACCACTGGAAAGAATGTATCACAGGTAAGACCAACGTTCCTTTTCACCGTCCGTGGTGGGGCCTGGAACCAATCCCCCGTGGATACAGGGGTCCTACTGTATCCCCCATATCGGTTGGACCAATACCCACAGTTTCACTTACCCGTGTCCCAAAAATATGTTCTCTCTAGGCATTTTCTAGGTCCCCCACCATGATTCTGTGGTCAACTTCCAGCAGAAGTTCACTATAGAGTTGCACTGGAGGACCTCCAGCTGCCTAAAGAGGTGTTTTCTCTAGGCGTTTGCAGGTCCTCCAGTGCAATTTGATAGTCAACTGTCTTATTTTCTTTTCTTAGCATAAGAATGAGAGAGAGCATAAATAAAGACAATGTTAAACAACTGGTTTATAAAATCCATATTTAACCTACATATATCACTATGGTGAAGGTTTGAGAGGAAGGCTTGATGTGTTGCTCCATTTTTAGCATGGATATCTGTGTGTATGGTGTTTACTCTAATAATGTAGAGGCAAACTTTTGAGAGCAGTTCTTCACTTCAATCAGCAGTACTTGATCGTTTATTTCTTTTACAGGTGTTTATTTATTTGCGAATGTTTGCAACTGATAGTGGATTTGAAATATTGCCATGCAATCGCTACTCATCAGAGCAAAATGGAGCCAAAATTGTTGCAACAAAAGAGTGGTAAGTATTACAATATGTTAATATTGTACCACATTTTTACATTGTTCAGTTTCTATTGCAAAACGTGGACCTGGCCATGAAAAAAGCTACTTTTAGCTTGTATGCATTTTCCATACTTGTTTGAAGCCATCAGGCTAAATCCAGCTGTTAGTCCCAACTGGAGTGGACCCATTGAGTCAATGGGACTTGCATAAATGTGGACTTAACCAACCCCACTCATTCAGTGGGTTTAATAACAGCTGGATTTACCCCATCATTTCAAAGATGTACTTCGACTACAGTGCTACTTTTTTACTTCAAAGGATCTCTGCCTGGCCTGAACAGCCCATCAAGTGTTCATGGACCCTTCAATGCCAGATGAGCCAGTTTTTTCTATTTTGTAGTGCTGCAGTAGCATCATTGCTCCATTGCATCATTGTGGTAAAATAGGGAGC
This sequence comes from Gambelia wislizenii, assembly GCA_030847615.1. Lineage (NCBI taxonomy): Eukaryota > Metazoa > Chordata > Lepidosauria > Squamata > Crotaphytidae > Gambelia > Gambelia wislizenii. Next base: position 348,320,905 of record JAUMIR010000001.1, read on the forward strand.
ACTTGCTTCCCCCTACCCCAAATGCACAACAACCAATTTCAGCAGAGACAGATAGGTATTGGCTGAGAATGTGCAACAGCACCATATACAAAACTGCTTCCATGACATTGATCCATGTGTAGACATTTGTTGGACAAAAATTTGCTTCTATGGCAGAACTTGTGCATGTGTAAAACATTAGAAGGAGTGTGGGCACAAACTTCTTGCTGTTATTTTGAACTTGTCCTGCAGGAGGTAAATTTTTTAAGGTATCTGTATTATGCCTTTCTATTTATAAAATTGTTTTTGAAATGGATCTAAAAATTCATAAAACAATGATACAGTAAATTGGTCTAGCAAATAATTTAAATGATTTTCAGTTTGGTTTTTATATCAGCTTTAGGTCTAAAACTATCTTGATTCCCTTACTGGATGACCTGCACTGGGTAATAACTAGATAGACTGTGGATCTGTTGATACTCCTGAACATCTCAGCAGCTTTTAACTCCATTGACTATCATAACCTGCTGGACTAAGAATCCTGGATGATTTGGAAAGCACTGTTATATAATAGGTCCTTCTTTTCCTGGAAGATTGGTAGTGATGGGAAGATTGCTGTTTTACCCTGTCTTCTTTGGGATACCATAGTTTAAAACCATGATGCGTGTGTGAATTTAGATAAAATCAGTTAGGCCCCAAAGGGTAACTTTAAGATAGATTGTTAATAGTTGAACAGTGTCTTTTGTTTAGTTGAGTAATCCATGTACTGTCCAGTACCTTCATCTTGTCTGGACTGGACTTTTGTTAGCACCCATCCAGTCCATTTCTTACCTGCTTAGAACATCTTACTACCTCATCTGGATCAGATGAATATACCAAGTAATGCTGAATGTTATCTGCATATAGATTCTGTCTCCAAATTTGTGGACAGTCTTGCCCCATAGTTTATGTAGATGTAAAATCTTTGGAAGTCGGTCTAGTTTTAATCTGTTTTTAATAAAATTAAACTGTATGAGGTGGAGTAAAGTTGCAAAAGCAGAAGATAAGCTGATAGGTACCTATTTCGGATAGATAGCTGATAGTTTGCATATGCTATCAAAAATGTGTTTGTCTCACCAGTAGGAAAAGTTAACAAGGGGCAGAGTATGGCAGTACTTTAAAGTATTTTTATGTGGAGCAAAATAACTTGTTCTTCAGTTACATAATTCCTTCCTTTCTTTATTAGGAAACGTAATGACAAAATAGAGTTGCTGGTAGGATGCATTGCTGAACTCTCTGAACTAGAAGAGAACATGCTGCTCAGACATGGAGAGAATGACTTTAGTGTCATGTACTCAACACGAAAGAACTGTGCTCAGCTGTGGCTTGGTCCAGCTGCATTCATCAACCATGGTAAGCAAGAAATAAAGAAAAGACAAGGTGACTGGCTGTCGAATTCAGGAGTAGTTTTTAATATATTTCTCAATTTGGAGTTCACTTAGGCCCTAAGCATAATTAGAATGATCTGAAATACCATTACTTTTTTTTTAAAAAAGAGGCTACAATAATGTTTTATGTTTTTCTAGTCCTTACTGTGGGTAGACTTATTCCCATCCCTTCCATTGCCATTACCACCCACTCCACTGCTCTGTGGCAAGAACACCAGAGAGGAGAGGCAGGCAAAATCTCCCCAGTTCTCTACACTTGCTGCTCTTTCTCTTTCCCATACGGATTCATTGGTACACTGTGGGAAGGATACCAGGAGGAAGAGACAGGCAGGCAGGCAATGGCTGCCTTAGAGCTTGTTCAGTCTGGACTGTCCCTCCCTTTCCCACAAGGATTTTATCATTAAGTGTCCTTTGGGATAGATTCTCATGAGTCCTTATTGTAGTGGTTGTTCTTAATGTGTACTTATCTTACTTGTAAGTTTCCTTGAAAGGATTTGTATCCCAAAAACTGAGATATAAGTTACTAAAATAGATAAATTAAAGAGTGGGTGATAAATCAGTATGAAACCTTACTTTAGGTATCTACAACTATTCATGTTTCAGGTCTTACCAGCAGTTAATTGATTTTATTTTTGGACCTTTTTCAGATTGCAGACCCAACTGTAAGGTAGGTATATTTATAACATCTAATGAGCTTTTTTCAATATTTTGATTTTTTTTCTAATTATATTTGTGCAATTAAATAAGTAAAAATATATGTTAATGATTTGTCTCTTATAGTTTGTGTCAACTGGCCGGGATACAGCATGTGTAAAAGCTCTACGAGATATTGAACCTGGAGAAGAAATTTCTTGTTACTATGGTGATGGGTTTTTTGGAGAAAACAATGAATTCTGTGAATGCTACACGTGTGAAAGGTATTGACTGTTAATATGGCAGGGGGTTGGACTGGATTGTCCTTGTGGTCTCTTCCAACTCTATGATTCTATGATAAAACTAAAAATATAGTATTGTTGCACAATAAAGTTGGCTTCTAAAGCTGATGTCTGTTTGCATCGAAGTGGTATCTGAAAGATGCCTTGAAATTTAGACATACACTCTGCCACAGAGGAGTTATTTCATCCATGCTCTAAGACTTTACTGTAAGCATTCTTGATATGGGCGCTGTCAACAGACAAGGAAAGGAAGTGCAATGGTTCTGTTCCCCTCCTTCTGTGTTTCCATTCTTTGCATATAGTGCAACTTTCTGAGGGGGAGAGCCTCCTTTATGTGTGGAGTTTCTTTATATGATTTCATACTCTGGAAGATGAGCATTCCAAATCAAAGGAAGAGCCTCCACAGATAGAGGAGGTTCTCCTCCTTACAGAAGTACCCACTACATGTAGAAAAAGGCAGAAGTGTAAGTAGTGTGAGAGAGATTCTTGTGGAACCTGCAGAAGAAAGCAAGCATCCGTTATCATTCTGTTCATTTCAGACAAAGACCTGAATCTAGTGATTCATTCTAGCTAGAGCAGACTTATAGAATCAGTAGAATTACAAAAGTGTTGATTTACCATGTTCCCATTGATTTAATAGGTCCATTCTAATTCGGATTAATTATTGGCTTTAGGTTTAGAATCTTAATGTAATTGATTGCACCCCAACTTTTGCCCCCAACTTGGGTGAGCTACGTGGTATTGTGAGGCAATCTCTCATCTAGGTGCTAACGAGATTGAAAACTGCTTAACTTCAGTATGTCCACTGCATCCTGTACCATCAGTCCAATGAACAAGCAACTGGCAGGGCCTGGGGGCAGTTTTCTACTCCTAGGATCCTCCAGGTGACACCTGGACTGCCAAAAAACAAAAACAAGAAAAGACATTAAACAGTACAGGGCTGGGGAGGCTACTCACCAAAAGGTAATTTGTCTCATTTGGAAGTCTCCAGAAGTTTAAAAAAAAAATAATTCCCCACCACCACTAGAAATAAGCATCCTGGAAGAGTACACTCGGGGGTGGGGGGCATGTATCCTGAAGACAGCACTTCACCCAACCGAGCTTCAAGAAGAAACGTGTCCTAAAGAAGCGTATTACAAGTGAGCATTTTCTCTGTAGGTCACAAAAGTACAAAGGTAGTCAGCATACAAGGAATATATTGCTAGTTCTTCATTTGTGACTAATGTCCACTAGTTTTAGGCTTACACAACTAATTTTAGCCTTACCGTATATAAAAGAAAAATGTTGGCTCCCATTTTGTGTTCAGCAGTCCTTAATAGCAAGTGGTATGTTAAATTAGTGTTTCCTTGAACCAGCTTTCACTTTACAGACACATATTTAATGGATGGATTCAGAATAAAATATATAAAGGAGAATTTCCTTTACTTTTGACCTCACCATAACAAAATGCTAACAGTGTGGAAATATTTGCATTAATCCAATTTAAGTAAACAAACCAGCATTGACTTGGCATACAGATTACTTTTTATCAGATACTATGTTATTAATATAGCTGGAGTTATTAATGAGGTGTTTGTTTTGTTTTTGTAGACGTGGAACTGGTGCTTTTAAATCAAGAGTGGGACTTCCTGCACCTACTCCTGTGATCAATAGCAAATATGGACTCAGAGAAACAGACAAACGTTTAAACAGGCTTAAAAAGTTGGGTGACAGCAGCAAAAATTCAGACAACCAGTCTGTAAGCTCCAACACTGATGCAGATAACACTCAGGAAAAAGTTAATGCAAGTAAGCAAATGGAGATAACATTTTCAAAAGATGGTTTCTTTGAGCATTCTCAGCAATGTTTACTATCTTAAAAGAAAACACAAATTATTCATTTCATTAGATGTTTTTTTCATTGAGAAATTGCAGCTCTGGATGGAATCTGTCTAGAACTATCATTTGCCCAAACGCTTACGAAAGTAGAAAGAACATTTGCTGTGAAGGGACCATTGATAAGAGTACCTAGAACATAGGGCTCTGGCATTTTACAATCTCTTAAAATTAATTAAATGGTTAATGCTTCATACTAAAAAAAGATGTTTCCTGTGGCTGCATTTGTCCTAAATTTGGTTCCAGTTCAAGTCAGTTGCTTAACGTTAAGTCAGTAGTTACATAAACCCTGTTGATTCAGTCAGTCTACTTCTGTTGGGACTGGTAGTTGGATTTAGATCATCATATTCTCATTTCATTTAAAATAAGATGAGTTCTGACTTCACAGAATCATGGAGTTGGAAGAGACCACAAGGGGCCATCCAGTCCAACCCCCTGCCATGCAGGAATACACAATGAAATCATTCCCGACAGATAGCCATCCAGCCTCTGCTTAAAAACCTCCAAAGAAGGAGACTCCACCATACTCCGAAGCAGTGTATTCACTTCCGAACAGCTCTTACTGTCAGGAAGTTCTTCCTAATGTGTAGGTGGAATCTCTTTTCCTGTAGTTTGAACCCATTGCTCCATGTCCTAGTCTCTGGAGCAGCAGGTTGCATAAGAAAGAACCCTTTGCCTTTAGAAATGTAAATACCTTAGAATCTTAAGAGTTGGAAGAGGGAGCACAAGGGCTATGGAGGAATACACAACTAAAGCACCCCGAAAAGACGTCAATCCAACCTTTGTTCAAAGAAGGAGAGTCCTCCACCTTCAAGGCAACCTATTCCACGGTTGAATAGCTCTTCCAATTTTTTTAAAAAAAGTTCTTTCTATTGTTTAGGTGGAATCTCTTTTCTTGAAATTTGGATCCTTTGGTTTGTGTCCCAGTCTCTGAAGCAGCAGAAAACAAGTTTGTTCCATCTTCTACATGACAGCCCTTCAGATAATACAGCCCTCTCAGTATTGTCCAAGCTAAACATACCCAGCTCCAGCAATCATTTTTCATTGTTTATAGTAGTTGTATTCTTTATTCTGGTCACTTTGACAACCTATCAGTTTAGTTTTATTATCTAGAAATAAAATGTCATCATCATGTGGAGATCATATAGAATCAGATTTTGTTTGGTTTCATCTACCCAGCTCTGAATTATCTTACCTTTCCTTTCATGCTAAAGCAATGCTGACTTGATTAAGTATCACTTCGAATTGGGCTGCTTTTTCAAATATGGCATTAAAGGCATTCTAGTCATGAAACATATTAAGTAAGTATAATTTAGTAGCTTGTTCTCTGGGTTTTTTTTTAAAGACCCAGCAGTTTAAACAAAGAATCATAGATTATTGGAAAGTTTAAAACCATAAGAAATAAATGAATAAATTTTCCTTCAGTTGACAGATCTTCTTGCATTTTATCCAGATAGAGAACACAGACCATATGGTATACAGTTGCCCCTCCACATTCGCGACTTTCACATTCACGGTTTTGATTATTCGCGGAAAGCTGCCTCCCCCCTCCGCTGTTCAACACCCCACTCCCTTCCCAAGGCAGATAGCCCGTCGCTGCCCTGGGAAGGCAGGATGGGAAGCAGCTGGCATGCTCACGCTTCACCCCACTCCCTTCCCAAGGCAGCGAGTGGCTTCTTAGGAAGCTCCTTGCTGCCTGGGGGCGGGGTAGGAACCAGCTGGCGCGCTCGCACTACACCGCACTCCCTTCCAAAGGTGGTGAGGGGCTTCTCAGTAAGCTCCTTGCTGCCTTGGGAAAGGGGGGTAGGAACCAGCTGGCACGCTCACGCTTCACCCCACTCCCTTCTCAAGGCGGTGAGGAGCTTCTCAGGAAACTCCTTGCTGCCTTGGGAAGGGGGGGTAGAAACCAGCTGGCGCGCTCACGCTTCACCCCACTCCCTTCTCAAGGCGGTGAGGGGCTTCTCAGGAAACTCCTCGCTGCCTTGGGAAGGGGGGATAGGAACCAGCTGGCACGCTCACGCTTCACCCCACTCCCTTCTCACAGCGGTGAGGGGATTCTCAGGAAGCTCCTCGCTGCCTTGGGAAGGGGGGGGTAGGAACCAGCTGGCGTGCTCACACTTCACCCTACTCCCTTCTCACAGCGGTGAGGGGATTCTCAGGAAGCTCCTCGCTGCCTTGGGAAGGGGGGGTAGGAACCAGCTGGCGTGCTCACACTTCACCCTACTCCCTTCTCAAGGCGGTGAGGGGCTTCTTAGGAAGCTCCTTGCTGCCTTGGGAAGGGGGGGTAGGAACCAGCTGGTGCGCTCACGCTTCACCCCACTCCCTTCTCAACGTGGTGAGGGGATTCTTAGGAAGCTCCTTGCTGCCTTGGAAAGGGGGGTAGGAACCTGCTGGCACGCTCATGCTACACCCCACTCCCTTCTCAAGGCAGCGAGGGGCTTCTCAGGAAGCTCGTCGCTGCCTTGGGAAGGGACTGGGGTGGAAAACCGCTCACTGGCAGGCTCATTTCTTATTTGCGGTTTTTTCACATTCGCGGGGGTTGTCTTCCCCTAACTCCCACGAATGTGAAGGGATGACTGTATACTAGGACTTATAGTGCATTAAAAAGAATTATTTGCATAAGTGCATGGTAAGATGGAGATCCTGAAGACCACCTCTTGTCAGTGGTTAAGGAAAGCTGAACAGATTAGATGAGGTTAGTCTGTCACTACATATACTGGTATAGTACTTTTTGTTGTTGATAGGACTATACCAGTGTATGTGATTAGAAATTATCTTTGATTAGGAGCCTGAATGACAAGAATGGCTTTGAAATAAGCAGACAGAAAACATACGCTGAAGTTGTCCCTGGATAGTTTCACTAATTTTGTATTGCTGACCATTAAATAATTAATTTTAAGAACGGAGTACATAATGTTTAATGACCTGTTGTTGACAGTTTTATATTACGGTGCTTTATGGAGTATACATTTTGCAACAAAGAGAAAACTTACTTATATTCTATGAAATGTTACTACTAGTTGGTAGCAATCAGGAGAAAGTAGTAACTTTAGAAAACATTGACTTTATTTTGTTTACTCTTACAGCTACACGCAAATCTTCTATTGGTGTAAAAAAGAACAGCAAAAGTAGAACATTAACAAGGCAGTCTATTTCAAGAATTCCAGCTTCATCAAATTCTACCTCATCAAAACTAACTCATCTAAATAATTCCAGGGTACCAAAGAGACTGAAAAAGCCTGCAAAGCCTTTACTTTCAAAGATAAAGTTGCGAAATCAGTGCAAAAGGCCAGAGCAGAGAAATGCATCCAGAAAACTCGAAATGGGAAACTTGGTTCTCAAAGAGCCTAAAATAGTCTTGTATAAAAACTTGCCCATTAAGAAGGAAAAAGAAACAGAGGGACCAATGAAAGTTTCTGTCTCTAGTGGCTGTTTAACAAGGCATGCAGCACGAGAATACAAACTAAATTCAGTGAAAGGTGCTCACGAACCTGGGGAGGTATCACCCTGTACATATATAACAAGGAGGTCAATGAGAACACGAATGAATCTGAAGGAGACCTCTGACTTAAAGCTTGAACCAAATATGCTGAATAGCTATAAAAACAGTTTGACTGGCATGCAAACTAATAGCTTGGAGCAGCAATCTTGTGTGATGCAGGAGAGTGAGCAGGCTCTTGTTACATCACATAACGGAGAGGGTAAGTGTCAGAAGAGTGACAGGGTTGCAGCCAAAAAGAAATCCCGACAAGGGAGACTGGTGAAGCCATCTGTGAAAATGGAGGAAACTGATCCTGTACATAACTTGCCTGGCAAAGACACCATGCCAGATTTGATCAGTTCACATTCTGACCTAGGAGAAATGAACAATGTCATGGATTCAGCCATTGGATATAAAGACTGCATCCCTGTGTCTGGTAGCTGTTCTATTGTAACATCAGACACTTTCAAAGTAAAAAATCGCTTTAGAACTGCAAAAAGCAAAAAGAAAAGGCGAATCACAAGGTATGATGCACAACTTATTCTTGAAAACAGCTCTGGGATTCCCAAACTGACTCTGCGGAGGCGGCATGATAGCAACAGTAAGACAAATGACCAAGAAAATGATGGAATGAATTCTTCAAAAATAAGCATCAAGCTGAGTAAAGACCATGAAAAAGACAATAACTTATATGTAGCAAAGCTTAATAATGGATTTAACTCAGGATCAAGTAGTAGTTCAACAAAATTAAAAATACAGCTAAAACGAGAAGAAGAAAACAGGGGAACGTACTCTGGTGACCTCCATGAGAATGGGGTGTGTTGTAATGATTCTCTGTCTCTGTTGGAGTCCCGAGTGGAAGTAGATGATTATAGCCAGTATGAAGAAGAAACTGTAGATGACTCTTCTTCTGCAGAAGAAGAGGAGGAGGAGGAAGATGAATATGAGGATGATTTTGAAGATGATTTTATTCCTCTTCCTCCAGCTAAGCGATTAAGGCTTATAGTTGGCAAAGATTCAATAGACATTGACATTTCTTCCAGGAGGAGAGAAGATCAGTCTTTAAGGCTCAATGCATAAGCTTACAGGTCTTAAACTGAATACAGTGTCCATTTTTAAAAACAAAACAAAAAATTCCAGTCACTTATTCCTCAACTGATGAACTTTCTGAAAATGTTAGTGGAAGCACTTCTTTATTGTTTATTCACTTATATCAACATAATATTGTAGATAGTGTACAGCATACTGACTCCTTAAGTCATTTGTGCAGATTTTTATTGTACTTTTTAATAGCCTTCTTATGTGCAATTCTGAGTTAGAGAAAATGCTTTATTGTAAAATAAAGGCTCAAGCAAAATTACAAAAACGCCATCAGATTTTTTCCATGCAGGATAAGTAAATCACAATAATGTGGCTACACAATAATTTTTAATCTGTGAGAGCATTATTTTGCTCATATATCTGACTAAACAATCTTTAAAAAAAATCATAGTAGCGACCTATTAAGGTTTTCTAGTATGTTAATATCACCAGCAATGAACTACAGCTTTCTGGTTTATTTGCTAGATGTTTTTCCCCCTTGAAGTTTGTCAGTTTTAACACTGTATGCTGTCCCCAGACGTACTGTTTGTGGCCTTTGTTATAGTAGCAAACCGTTGGTTTGAAGTCAAATTGATTTCTTAAAAAAGGTGTTGACAGTTTGCTGACTTTTAGTACATTATATGTACAAGAGTAGCAGTATGCAGAATACAAGTTTGGATATGGTGTATTTATTTCTTGTTATGTAAATTAAAACACCTTGTATTTAACACTTTTTCAATACTTTTAGATAAAATTGTTCTTTGCAAGAATGATTGGTGCTTATTTTTTCAAGAACTTGCTGTGAAACAACATGATTACAACAGGCAACATTTATCCAATGAACTACAGCTATCCTAACTGGATCTTCATAGATTTCTGTTGCACTTGTAAAATGCTACAAGGAATTTAAAGAAACCTATTCACTTTAACTTATGATAGTTTTATGAAATTTAAAGGAAAAACCTAAGTCACAGCTTTTGTTCTGTGGTAATCTATAAAAATGTTTTGTCTTTTGAGATCCAGTGTAAAGGACTGAAAAAAATGTATATGTTGTAAATATTTGTGTGTTGTGAGAAATTTTGTCATAAAAAATTGGTAACTTACCAGAAGGGTTTTTAAGTTTAGAAATACATTCATGCCAATAAATAGGATATTATAAACCTAGATTTAAACTCTGACCAGTGGACTTTTTAAAAAAACGTTTATTTAGTTTGCATTTTGAGATTTCAGGAATTTCTATGTGCACTTTTTTTTAAGGAAGCATCTTTTTTTTAGAGCCAGATTGCAAAATAATTGGTGAAAAAGAAATCAAGACTATAAATTAACCCTTTATTTTGAATACACATCTCAAATGGTTTTAATTCGGCATATAATCAGGTCTGTTCATATTTTGCAATTTTGTGCACAGAATTTTACACAAGAATCTTATCATAGAATGCAAAATTCCTCAGAACTTTTAAGCTTGCTTTCTACAAATTTCTAGTCCACATAATAGTGGATGTGTGTTTACAAGCAGTTGTTCCCATTCCATGGATCTGTGTGTGCTCAGTTGGGGCCATCAGTTGATGTGAAAAGATGAGTTCTTATGAATGAGGAAATTGTGTTCCTCTGTTAAGTCTCCTGTAATCACAAGTAATGCTGGATTGGAGAAAGTGTCAGAGGTTGTCAGTCAGCACTTCTGAACACCTGGCAATTCTGTTCATGACTATTTGTTCATGCCTATTTTCTCGTCCTCACTGTAGAGAGAAACCACACCCTGGACTTCTCTGCCATACTATAGAGCTTCTTACATTATCCCTAGCCATGTTCAAAGAAGTCAAACTATAGCTTCCATATTGCCAAGTGACATAAGGACCCAGTCTTGGCAGTAGATGGAGATTGCAAAGGAAAAGGAGGAAGAGAGGGGGAGAGGGACAGGAAAATGGAATGTGGCAACACCTTTAAGACTAATTGGTTTTTATTTTCACATGAGCTTTCATGGCTATAAACCCACTTCTTCAGATGCAGTACACAATGATATTAAAGCCTCAGGTTATTACCGGTAAGCATATTTACACAGGTAGGATAGAATGTAATCTGATGCAAAAAGATGCAAATCGTGTCCCTTTCCCTAAATTTTCAAAGGGCTGGGCGAGGTGCTACAGGTCTTTCAGACCTTTATAGGGGCCAGTTAGTGTTGATGTTTGAAAGCAGTATGCTTGAGAAGAGAGTTTTGAGCCCAGGGAACTGACTTTGGCAAGCAGATTTATTCCTTTCACATATCAACGCTAACTGTAAAAATCCAAAAGACCTGTATCACCTCCCCCAACCCTTTGAAAATTTAGGGCAAGGGATATGATTTGCACCTTTAAGGATGCTATTACCTTATATCCCACTCCCACAACTGTGTACATATGCTTTATAATTTGAGGCTTTAATATCACTTTGTGCTGCATCTAAAGAAGTGGGTTTATATCCATGAAAGCTCATGTGAAAATAAAAACTAGCCTTAGCGGTGCTACCATGTTCCTTTTCCCCCTTCCCCCCCCCTCTCTTTCTCCTTTTTATGCTGCAAGACACTTAGCACAGCTTCTCTTTGAAAATGGTTGCAAAAGAAGTTAGTGGGTGAGTGCTTTTGGAGACATGGTTACACAAACATGCAGGGGGTCTGCTTTAGCCTAATCTGGAGAACTCTTAAAACTGCACAGTATATTCTTGTGAAGCACAAGCATTAACTTTCTCATAGAATTTCATCTTTTACCTCTTCCTCCTCGCTCATGTGACAAACATCATATTATCAGAAGCATTTGCTAAATAAAGAACCACTCTCTGCCACTTTTGAGCAATTTCAGAACATAGCCCTTAAACATCATTTAATGGGTTTGGGCAGAACTTTGCCTAGTCCTTGGGGACAATTAAAAATCAATGTTTTCAGATACCCTGGAATTAATCCTAAGAAGTTACTGTATGTTAAAAGTGGAGCTGTTCCTTAATAATGCCAGAGAGGTTAAATTTCATGCAAAGCTTCCAGAATTCCAATGGCAATGTTTGGGATTTGCCTTGGAAACTGAGAATGTTGTCATTGATTTAGTAGCAAGGTGTGAAATGCTGTAATTTGATTTCATTGGATACATTTCAGTGACTGTTCTGTTTCAAAATTTGTTTCAGTTCTATTAAAAATAGGATTATGGAACTGAAATGAGTTTCTGGCATTTTTTCTTTTTTTCTGACATGTTGTCACACACATATTTCAAATGCAATAATATAATTGAGCTGTATCTGTAATATTGGTAACGGGTAAATATATCTAATATTGATTATGTTAAAAATATTTTCTTCAGCTTTTGCAGTAAGGTATTGGTATTAAATAGCTCTAACCCTTGCTCCGAGCTGTATCCAGTATATGGAATAGAACGTTCAAAATGTTTTTCAAGAGAATTAGTGTACACAGTGGTCAATTATTATTTGTGCCAAAAAATATTCGAAATAAATGGGACCAAAGGGGAAAATTTGGAATCATTAAATACTGAGCTGGCTCTGAACAAGTTTTTCCATGATTATGCTTATCTTTGTGAAAATTCATATTTGTTTGTAAAATGTTGAGATCATCATGCTCTGCATAAGTGAAGACTTGCTAGTTTTTGTTTTCAGCTTGAACCCTGTGAGCAGTGATTCTTGCGAAGATTGACATCATGAAGTGCAGTACTGGTGGAAGCATCTTCAAAAAGTATGCTTTTTGTTTATTTAAGTAGTCTGGGTGGCAGCCAAAATCTAGATCATTAAAAGTTAATGTTAATACTATTTCCATAGGGCTGTTGAGACATGGATCTGTATTGTGGACCACAAAAAAAATCAAGCCAAACAAAGAGAATTTGGATTATTGAGAGTCCTGTTGCAGTCTCCTTTTAATTGCTTCCCATTTGACACTTTAAATGTAGAAGAGCAGCTTTGCATATGATAAGGGAAAGTGCAATTGTAATAATGAGCACATCATAAGCGCTGCTGCTTAAATCAGTGAAAAGAAAATCTCCCTATTCTAAACTTTATTCATTAGGCTCCATTTTAAATTGTGTTTTAGTTTATGGCAGCAACAGACATAACAATGTACCATAGTTTGCAAAGGGGTAAAAGTCTGCAACTGTCCTATGGCACCTGAGAGCCTGACAGACTTTCCTGAGCTACAGCCCACTTCATCATGAGCCAAGTGTTGCTACCCTGAGTTACAGGTATATGAGGTCTGTCTATTAAATAATGAGACTGATAAATAACCCATCTTTATTTATATGTATTACAATTCTAATGCTTATCCCCTTCCATATACTCCCCCTTCACACTCACACACCAATGCAGTCTTGTTTTCCACTGTCTGAAGGTGTGGAGCAAATCAGTTTCTGTCAGCTGTTTTAACACATCTGCCATTTTCTTCTTTACTTCTTCAATTGACTCAAAATGTGTTCCTTTAAGCACCAATTTCACTTTAAGGAAAAGAAAAATGTTGCATGGTGCTAAATCTTGCAAATATGGAGGATTTTCAAGTACATTAATGCATTTATCAGCCAAAAACTGCTTCACAGAAAGCGCTGTGTGAACAGGCACATTGTCTTGATGAAGAATGAAACCATTTTCCCACAGTTCTGGCCTCCTCCCCCCCAACTCTTTCTCTCAGCTTTGTCAAAACATCCTTATAATAATGCTGGTTCACTGTTCTGCCTTCTGGAACCCATTCTGCCAAAATTATGCCCTTGATGTCAAGAAACAACCCCAATGAGCAAGGCTTTGAATGTGGACTTGCTTTGACGTGCTTTTTTCATTCTTGGTGATGATGGCGTTTTCCAGTGCATTGACTGTTGTTTTGTGTCAGGATCATACTGGAAGATCCAGGTTTCACCACAAGTGATGGCTTTTTTAAAAAGGTTTGAATCCGCCTGCAGAATGCCAGCACAGATATCCTTGTGGCACTCTTTTTGCTCTGGTGTGAGAACCCTAGGGACCACCTTGGCACAAACTTTTCTCATGTTGAGATCCTCATGCAAAATGTTCCACTCAGTGTCTTTGTCAATGTTCATGGCTTCAGCTATCATCCTGACACTGAGTCGACATTCCCCTCAAAAAATCTGGCTGGTTTTTCCCACAATGTCTTTGGTTCTTGAAGTGGAAGGTCGTCCAGGGCATTCATTGTCTTCCACATTCTTACATTCTTCTCTGAATCTTTTGTGCCACCCAAACACACGTGCACGAGACATGCAGTGTTCCCTGTAGGCCTCAGTTAGCATTTGAAAAGATTCTGTTGGTGATTTGTTCAATTTGTTCAATTTGACTTTTATACACAAATGCAATGGTAGCCATATTGACTAAGACAAATTCCAATGTCCGTGCTGTGGTAATAACTTTTAACTTTGTATTTAGGTAGATATACAGGATCTTTGGTTGGGGAAATGGGGATTGTAGACAGGTGGACAGAGGAATGTTAAAATGCATAAACCACTGAATTGACAAGTTCATTGGAAGCCTTTAACAACTGGAGCAATTTGTTCTTCATGATAATGTGTTTATTCACACACATGGATCTGAACCTACATAGATTATCCTCAGAATCTTCTAAAAAGCTAAGCGTTTAGGCAGTTGGTCTGCCCTCCCTCTAATGGACACGCTGCTTAATGTCCCTTGTTTGAGAGAAGAACACAACACTGATTCTTGTAAGTTTTGTACCCCAAGCCAGAAAAAATAGAGCAACATGGCTGTGTCTCCTACTTGAAAACACACTAAAAGCAATAGATAAGAAAGAGAAAACAACGTGGGCTATGTCAGAGACATCAATTTACAAGCTGGCAGAAGTGATTAACACCCGCAGCAGAAAAGACTAATGACTGCCTCAGTATCAAGAGTCAACAAAGAGGAAAAAAACCCATAAGGACAAACAAAAAGGAGGGGAAACAACAACAAATGTTCAGTCCTCTTACTATAACATATGGCACATGAATGGACTTTGAGAGAAGTAAGAGATCTCCAGAACATTACAGAGAAAAATCACAAAGCTATGAGACACCTAGAAAACCATATAGAGAAAAATTACCTCCTAGAGTAACCTCAACAATTTCAAGATCACCTCAGTTACAGACAGTGACAACAGCAGCATTATTGGTACCAACTACAACATTAGCTGTCACATGTGTATCTATTATCCCAGCTGAACAAACATTTAAAATGGGACAGAGTGCAACTTATCCAGACCCAGTTACACAGTCTATTCCTGTGAATAATATTAATGTAACAATTCCATTTAAGCAAACACAAGGAACAAACAAAAATGAGCTTGAACAGGAAGCATCTGACACAGAATCAGATGCAGAATCAATTCTCATATTTAATTCCTCCATAGAAATATCATCAGATGCAATGCTAGAGGCTTAAACTTCACACTCTCAGAGGACTGTAGAATTCACTCAGAATTATTAATAAGAATGCCACAATGCTTAACAAGTAAAATAAGAAACACCACAAATAGGTGATCCAATGTTCTCTGCAGTACACCCAACAGCTGGGCACCAGTAGCACTGCCACTTCTACCTTCGATATTGTCAGCTACAAAGACAATATGGGAAAAACCAGGATCACTACCAATATCCACAAGGAGCTTTTTAAAAAACGTACAGAATACAGAAATAAAGTTGTGAATTCTTTAAAAAGCATCCAGAGGCAAACTCAGTGATTGTGTCTGCCTGTTGGATGAGAAAAACAGTCCTCCAAACCAGTGAACAAAGAGAGGAAAAAGTTAGAGAAATTAGGGCAGCTTATGCCCTACCAGCACTTAATTTAAAGACTGAAAATCATCAAGCCTATAGCGGCAGATAGCAATTATTTCTGTGGCAACATTGGTGGAACATGTACCACATGGTAAGAGAGGTGGCTAGAATTTTCTTTATGGAAGCTGGTAATGTGGCATGCAACCAGATAAATATCATCAAAGCATGCAGCTTAGTGTGCATCTGAAATACCAGCAGGGGCAGTGGTACTGAGAAGGCATTCCTAGCTAAAATCCATATCATTATATAATGAGACTATATAATGTGACTTGATGCTTTAGGTTTGTTTACTGCAAGTACAGATGACAAGAGGGCCTAAATACCCTAAAGACACCAGATCCCATTTGATCTTGGAAGCTAAGCAGGGTCAGCCATGATTAATACTTGGATGGAAGAATGCCAATGAATACCAGGTGCTATAAGCTATATTTTAGAGGAAGTAACTGATAAAGCCACCTCTTTGCTCTCTTTGTCAATATTGCTTACCTAAGAAAACTCTAAGAAATTCATGGGATCATCATAAGTCGACAGGCACATACACACAGGCACACAGAAGACAAATTAGATTCAGATCATAAACTGACAACAGCTAAGAAAATTGGAATAACGCAACAACAGGATCTTTACAAACAATGTAGACCATGTTCTAAAACAGAGCAACTACTACAAATAAAGACCTTAACAAGACTTAACTTCATTTTGTAGAGACAATTCAAATCAATCAAAAAGGAAATAAACATCCACAATGCATCACCAAAAATTCTACCCTGGGAAACATCCTGCAGACAGAAAATGACATCTTTGACTATGACATCATGAATATCTCAATTCATACATTGTACTTTCAACAACTGTCTAAAACAGTTTCATAAGACATGGTCAGCAGTAACAAATGACCAATGGGTTTTGTCAGTAATATAGCCAGGGTACCATATAGAATTTCATGCTACCACCAAATTGATCAAACCACACAGCTATCAACCATTGCTGGAAGAAATACAAATTCTCTCTGAAAGGGCAATTGAAGAATTTCCTGATTTGGAGAAAAGGATAGGTAGTCCAGGTATTTCACCGTTCCCAAGAGGGGTGGGGGAATACAATCAATTTTGGATTTGAGAGAGGTCAACATCTACATGAATACAACATACTTCAGAATGATTGCAATAACCAGTATTCTTCCTCTAATAAAGGAAGGAGATTGGTTTGCAACAATTGATTTAAAGGATGTTTGTTTCCAAATTGGAATTCATGCAGGCCACAGGAAATATCTCAGATTTATAATCCAGGAACAACAATACCAGTTTGCAGTTCTACCTTTTCAACCTTTCAACAGCACCAATCATGTTTACCAAGATCATGGCAGTAATTGTGCAAAGCTAAGACAGTAGGGTATAATGATATTCCCATATATTGACAGCTACTAATAGAAAGATAATCAGAATCACACAATCAACACTGGACATTGTGTTTATAGGAACAAGATTGCAATCTTACAAGAGTCAAGCACCGTTCCCATTGGAAAAAGCAAAATGGATAGCAGTAACGATAACATGTAATGCACTCCTGCAGAGTATCTGTGGGAAAGATACAGCAGCTCCTAGGTCTGGTGCATCAATAACTGCAGTAGTGCAATTAGCACAGCTTCAAATGGGACCATTACAGACATTACATTCCTAACAAACCACAGATTACACAAGGATTCCAACAAAAGAAGGTTAAGGATTCCACATGGTATATGTCAAAGCTTAAAATAATGGACCAATTCAAGAACTTGACAGCAGGTGTGCCATTCAGACTATTACAACCACTACAAAGAGAAAGTATGGGAGAACATTACAATATATAATCACAGCTGCAAGACTTCTATATGCTCAGAAATGGAAAGAAGTTTCGATTCCTTTACAAGGAGAGTGGTTGATGAAGACGTGAATTGGATGAAATGGATAAACTGCTGATTAAGGAGAAATCTTTGGTTAACTTTTTAAAAGATTAGGATTTGTTTATTACTTTTTTGCAACATAGTAAGGGATATGTATCAATGTGAAGTTGAAGGCTTTCACGGCCGGCATCCATAGATTTTCCTTGGGTTTTTCCGGGCTGTAAGGCCGTGTTCTGGAATAGTTTCAGAAATTTCTCTGAAGATGCCAGCCACAGATGCAGGTGAAACGTCAGAAAGAAACTATTCCAGAACATGGCCTCACAGCCCAGAATAAAACCAAGGAAAATCTATACTGTAGATATGTATCAACTTTGGGCTTTTAAAAATAGTACAGTTTCTATTAAAAGTAGAAGTTGGACTTTATTATCACTTAATAAGGAGCCCTGGTGGTGCAGCGATTAAATGCCAGTACTGCAAGCCACAAGGTAATGAGTTTGATCCCAAAGGGCCCCAGGGTTGACTCAGCCTTCCATCCTTCCATAGATCAGTAAAATGAGTACACCACTTGTTGGGGGCAATTAGCTAAAAATCATTGTAAACCACTTAAGGAGTGCTTCAGCACTGATAAGCCGTATATAAATAATGCTATTGCTATTGCTTAAGCACTGTATTTTATTAGTAGAATATAATCAGTTAGGGAGGGGGAAGTCATTAGTAGTTTTGTTTGTATTAGTTCGTTTATTAGTTTTAGTTTTTTTAGTTCTTTATTAGTGTTAATTTATGTATTTTATGCATTTAAAATAAGCTTGTGTTTATGTTTTTGGTTTGTGTTAATCAAAATATTTACCAAAAAAAGGGGAGTTCCAACAAAAGACGGTAGAAAATAATATACATCAAAGCTTAAAATGATGGAGAAATACTAAGAACTTGACAGCAGGTGTACATTCAAACCACTACAACCCAGATTGATATGACAGATGCATCACAAGGAAGGATGAGGAGGCCAGTGTGAAAACTTGAAAATAAAAGGAACTCCAGAGAAAGAAAGCAACATATAAGTATTCTAGAATTGCAAGCTGTGTAGAAAACTCTCAGAGCATTTCAACCAGTACTTCAACAGAAGGTGATACAGATAGCAACAGACAGCACAACAGTTGTCTAGTACATAAACAGACAAGGGGGAACAAGATCATGACATTTAATACAGATAACAATAGACTTTTGGGAATGGTGCATATACAAGCAAATAATTCCAACAACAATTCACATAACTGGAAGAGACAACAAGCTAGCAAACCAACTGAGGAGATCAGAAAGAAATGCCCACAGCTGGATGTTACACCCACAATTAATTTGAAGGAACCTTACAGATAGTTTGTTTGCGTCTTAGGAAACAGCGGGTCAAGACAAAAGGTCATTTGTGGAGGCTTTCATGTACAAATGGACAGAATCCGTTCCTGTATATTTTTCCTCCAATACCTTTGCTATTGAAAGTGATTGCCAAGATCAGGACAGATCACCAATGTGCATTCTAGTAACTCTTTCATGGCCACAACAGCCACAGTTTCCACTAGTACTGAACATGGCTTACAGAATTTACTACAACCTTCCTCTGTGGAAAGATGTCATAATGAGAGAAACAGGGTCAGTTTTACATCCAGAAGTATACAGATTGAAAATGACCAGCTGGAGGATCAGATAACAGACATGCAAAGAATTATGCATATTTTGCAGAATGGAACAAAATTACCTACAAGGATATCATACTCCAGGAAATGGAAAGCCTCCTGTAAATATGCAGAGGAAAAAAGGATTTGACAAGGAAAATTGTACATTAAATAATGTCTTCTCATTCTTAGTCGCATTGCTAGATAAGGGCCTAAACCCAGCATCTATAAAGGTCTACATGGCAGCTATATCAGCTTTTCTCAAACCAGCAGAAGTGGCAATGTCTTTGTTTGTATTACCAGAGGTAAAAAATTCATAAAAGGAATACAGAATTTATATCCATGAAAGAGCCGCCCCGATTTTTTTAACAAAGGGGCGGGGTATAAATAATTTGTTGTTGTTGTTATTATTATTATTATTATTATTATTATTATCCAGACACCGTGGAACGAATACCATACTGGAGTTTATCTTTTCTGCTTACACAGCTGACTAAACCAACAATGTAACCCTTCACAGCACCTTCTATGGAACATATGTCAATGGGGGAATCCACACCAGAGAAATAATCCAGGTTGAAACTGGATTACAATTGCCCCTCCACATTCGCGAACTTAGCATTCGCGGTTTTGATTATTCGTGGTTCTGGGAGGGCTCCCCCACCCTTCCAAAACCGCGACAAGGGGCCTCTGGAGGCCCCGTGAAGGCCCTGGGTGGAAGGGGGAGGGCCAGGGAGGCCTTCACAGAGCCTTCGAAGGCTCCGTGAAGGCTCGGTGGGAGGGGGAGGGCTGGGGAGGCATCCACGGGGCCTCCGGAGGGTCTCCGGAGGCCCCGTGAAGGCCTTGGAAGGGAGGGGGAGGGGGGAAAGCGACTATGGGGCCTCCGGAGGCCCCATGGTTGCTTTGGTGGGGGAGGGGGAGGGCAGTCATTATTCACGGAATTTTCACATTTGCGGGGGTCTGGGGAACCTAGCCCCCACGAATGTGAAGGGACGACTATATTTGCATGGCTCCTTCCTGTGGAATTCAGGGATTTGTAGTTTGGTGAGGCACCAGCATTCTTTGGCAGACAAGGCTAAAGGCCTTGTAAAACTACAAACCCCAGGATTCCATAGGAAGGATCTATGCAAACAATCCAGATTCTGTCAAAGTCCTGGTTGACCTCTTAAAGGGGGGAAATGGCCAGAGCAGTGGACACAATCGCTCTTGAGCATCCCCTCTCAGAGTAGAGCCAAACCAGCTTCCTAGTTTTCACGACACCCATAGGCCAGAAGCATATGATACACAAAACAATACTTTTATTAACAGAAGTTGAACAAAACAAAACAAATTAGTAATTTAATACATTTAAAGCAAGTATTTCACTCTCACACTCTTCTCTACAGAAATTATTAATTCAGACTCTTAAAAAACACTCATTAATTCCTAAACCTGACTTACTGAACCCTAATCCTCCTCTTTCACACAAACCTCACACTCCCAACTCAACTGCCAGAGCAATTGTCCACCAACTTTATTCAGATCCCTTCAAACATTCCACCACCCACATCTCACTCTCACCATTCCATTCATTTGCCCCTTCCATCAGCTCCTTACCTGATTACCTCCGTTCAATGTGTACAAAACCACATTACCTCAATATATAAAACACTTATTTTTACAAAAAATCTATGACATCACAGACTCCACTCCTCTCCCCTGCCCCACCAATTATGAGAACTCAAGCCAGAACTGTAAAGACCTAGAAGTTCCTATTGTCTTTGGAGTTTGTTTTGAAACCTAATGCTCTAATAAAAAAAAAAAAAACCATGATGATTTTTAAAGTCAGTTGTAAAAGAAAAGGAGGAAGTTGTGTGCATGTATTATGGAGTCTCTTGTATACAAGGTGTGCATGGTTGGTCAGGTCCTCGAGGCTGTCCTGCAAAAAGGTGAACATAAACTACAGCACTGGGTGGAGGTAGCTATATAAAGGCCAGGGATGATGGTGGAAAAGTTTGGAGAAAACCTTTTTTTCCCAATTTTTCCCTAACCTTTTTTTACTAGACAAGTTGAAAAAAAATGAATTATGAAATACTTTGTTTTGGAATGATGAATAAAATGTTTAAGACAAGGTGTTTATATATTTCATATCTTCTTCGTGGTCTCTGTGAATCATACAGCTGAGTTATTCCTGCGCCTGCACAGAGCATTCGGAACCTTCTGGTATCGCTAGGCAGAATGTGCTTTGCAACATTTTGGTGGTAACTCTGCCTGTTCTAACAGTCCCTTTAAAATGGTCTCCCACCTAATTCCCCCCAGTTCCTTTTTTTCGCCATGTTAGCAGATTGAAGGAACTTTCTGTTGCTTATCCTATTGATTTTCATTTTTGTTTTTGACTCGGACTGGATTTTTTCACTACAATTTTGCCTACTCCCTTGGATTTGTCTGCTCTCTCTGATATTCAACTTGACATGGCTGGCTGATGGTGGTATCTCTTCATCCCTTGGCTTTGGTTTTGATCTTGACTCTCTCGGCTAGACCCCGGTTGTCTTCTATTACTGTGCCACTCGAAATGGCCTCAAGAGCTGCTTTCAAGAGGTGCTCCATTTGCCAAGCGAAGCTGCCAAGTTTGGACGGCCACTCTAAATGCCTTATCTGCTTGGGTCCACTGTTGAGCCTTTACACCTCAGGCTCGCAAGCACAGATCATCATGTTTGAAGTCCTTTCTATATGAAAAGGCCCTTATACCACCCGCGGCCTCCACTTTGGCTACCGGGCAGCCGGCCTCGCCCCAGAAAAGGGGACGATCAGTTTCACCTCGATCCCCTCAGAAGTGTCACCGATCAAGGAGTCCTTACCACCGTCAGTCTGTGGCCTCCGACCCTGTAGCGGTACGGCATTCTCATAAACATGCAGCCAAACCGTCCTCAGTTCAGGGCCGAGCTTTGTCGGATTCGACCTCAAAGGCGACGCCTCAGGACCGAGCAGGACTGAGAGACCCCGTTCAGGACTGGGAATCCTCGACATCCTCTAAGGATAAGGTCTCCAAGAAAAAGAAGAAGACCAAACACTCTTCTCGAAGCAACGAGACTTCAAAGGACTTGACTAAGTCCTCCACAGAGGTGACTCCGCACCCACCTGCCGCTGGTGTTACGACGGTGCATGAGTCTGTGGCTCCAACTCGAGGAGAATCTCGAATTCAGAGATCCGACATGGAATGGCCCTCTTCCTGTACGGGCACCCCAACTCCCTCTCTGGAAATCACAGAGGTTGATGTGTGGGATGTGTCGACGGAGACTTTGGAAACTACCTCCCAGATTCGAGCCCACTCTCTGGCCTTACTCGTCTCAAGGGCAGAGCTCCTTCAGCACACTGCCGCTGATGTTGACGTGCAGACCAAATCCATCGTTGAGGTCGATGAGCCCAGGCCCTTCACATCAAGTATCCAAGAAGATGTGCAAGCCTACGGTGCCTATGATTTGGCTAGGGCACACCTATTTCCACCACGTCGGAATGGAGAGAGCGTTCGCCTGATCCAGTGTTTCATCTTTCAACTGAAGCTGCCACTTTGTGTGCCATGGTACGGACACCACCAAGGCTTTCCTTCCACGGACTGGACACACCTCGTGAACCTGAGTACAGACCATTGGTACCGATGCGTAGGGGCGCTGAAATACAAGTGTCTCCGTTTCGTCCCTTGCCTCCTTTGCCTCCTACACCTCCAACTCGCACAACTTCGCTGCACCGTAGGCACAGAAGTCCCTCTCCATCGTCAGACTCTTCGATATCCTCCAAGTCTTGTGAGAGCTACATGCCTTACGTTCCATCTCCACAACCTGACCTGCTAGAAAAAGCCTCATCTTCGCCTACATGATGTTCGGTCTTTCTCCGAACAGGTTGTGCGCATGTCTCATGCACTGGAGTTGAAGGTGGTCGAGAAAGAGTCGAAGTTGGTGGACCCAATTTACCACCACTTAAAGTCAAAGGCCCCTCCAGCGCCAAGCATCCCTATTCTGCCTTCCCTCTTGAAGTTGGTGCAGGGTTCATGGAAAAACCCATCCTCCATCCCATCAACTTCAAAGAGAATCAGTCGTCTATACCGGGTGGCAGGTGATGATATTGACTGGCTAAAAGAACACCCGCATCCCAACTCCGTGGTGGTTGAGCCTTCGCAAGCAAAGAGACAACAAAGGGCCCAAACGACCCCATCGGACCCAGAAGGCAGAAAGCTGTATATAATTGGCAAGAAGATGTACTCAGCTGCTGGGCTCAGCTTCCGAATTGCCAATTATTCCGCATGTATGGGAGCTTATCAGCAAGTCTTATGGGAAAGAATGATGCCCCTCATTCAAGACTTGCCTGACAAGAGGAGGAGGCTAGCCAAAGCTATCCAGACTGAGGCCCAACTGCTGGCCGGGCAGCAAATGAACTTGGTGAGGCATGTTGCAGACTGTGCTGCCAAGACTGTCACAGGTTCCATTGCCGTACGACGACATGCTTGGCTCCGCTCCTCTGGACTCGCTCCCTAAGCTGCAGCAACTATTGAAGACATGCCATTTGACAACTCCGGCCTCTTCAATGGATCCACTGATGAGAAGCTAGAGTTTACACAGAAGATGAGGACCATCACACGGTGTGCCATTGTTCTCATCTTCTACTTACCGGGCACGGAACCATACGGGCTAGCAAGGCTCATCTTACGGCCTCCAGTTCAGATGACGGAACACACCTCAATCATCTAGGCGCTCCCGATTCCAACAGCCTCCTCTTCTCCTGGAGAACAGGAGAAGTCCCACCAGACTGGAGGAGGGCAAACATTGTCCCCATCTTCAAAAAGGGGAAAAAAGAGGATCCCAACAATTATCGTCCAGTTAGTCTGACATCAATACCAGGGAAGATTCTAGAGAAGATCATTAAACAGAGAGTCTGTGAACATTTAGAAGGCAATGCCATAATCACAAAAAGTCAACATGGGTTTCAGAGAAACAAGTCATGCCAGACTAATCTGATCTCTTTTTTTGATAAAATGACCAGCTTGGTAGATGAAGGGAACGCTGTGGATATCGTATACCTTGATTTCAGTAAGGCCTTTGACAAGGTTCCCCATGACATTCTTGCAAACAAGCTTGTAAAATGTGAGCTAGACAAGTCAACTGTTAAATAGATTTGTAATTGGTTGACCGGCCGAACCCAAAGAGTGCTCACCAGTGGCTCCTCTTTGTCTTGGAAAGATGTGACCAGCGGGGTGCCACAAGGTTCAGTCCTGGGCCTAGTGCTATTCAACATCTTTATCAATGACTTGAATGAGGGAATTAGGGGCATACTTATCAAATTTGCAGATAACACCAAATTAGGAGGAGTAGCTAATACCCTAGAGGACAGGATCAAAATTCAAAATGACCTGGATAGACTGGAGAGCTGGGCCAAAGCTAACAAAATGAAATTCAATACGAAGAAATGTAAGGTAATGCACTTAGGGCGAAAAAATGAAATGCATAGATATAGGATGCGGGAGACCTGGCTGAATGAGACTAAATGCAAAAGGGATCTAGGAGTCCTAGTAGATGACAAGTTGAACAAGAGTCAACAGTGTGATGCGGCAACTAAAAAGGCTAATGCGATTTTGGGCTGCATCAATAGAAGTATAGTGTCCAGATCAAGGGAAGTAATAATGCCGCTCTATTCTGCCTTGGTCAGACCTCACCTAGAATACTGTGTTCAGTTCTGGGCACCACAATTCAAAAAGGATATGGACAAATTGGAGCGTGTCCAAAGAAGGGCGACTAAAATGGTGAAAGGTCTGGAAACCATGCCTTATGAGGAGAGGCTTAGGGAGCTGGGTATGTTTAGCCTGGAAAAAAGACAGTTAAGAGGTGATATGATAGCCCTGTTTAAGTATTTGAAGGGGTGTCACATTGAGGATGGAGCAGGCTTATTTTCTGATGCTCCAGAGACTGGAACACGGAGCAGTGGATGCAAGCTCCAGGAACAGAGATTCCACCTCAACATTAGGAGGAACTTTTTGACAGTAAGAGCTGTTCGGCAGTGGAACACACTCCCTCAGAGCGTGGTGGGGTCTCCTCCCTTTGAGGTCTTTAAACAGAGGCTGGATGGCTATCTGTCGGGGATGCTTTGATTGTGATTTCCTGTGTGGCAGGGTGTTGGACTGGATGGCCCTCATGGTCTCTTCCAACTCTACAATTCTATGATTCTATGATTCAGCTTCGTTGGTGAGGAGCCAGGGCTTGACCTCCCACTACAGGCTGCCCTCCAGACAAAAACCAAAAGACCATGGCAGAAGGAGGTTCTGATTCATCTTAACCTCACTGTGACTATCTTTTTTCTTAGACTCCCCTGTTCGGAGACCGACTGTCATCATTCCAGGATGCCTGATCCTCAATAACATTGGACTGCTGGGTACTACAGATAGTACAACAAGGTTACTGGGTCGAATTCAACATTCTGCCTCCAACAGGTCGGACACGACCAACGCCGTCCTCCCCTCCCTTTTTCGAGGAGGTACAGACGCTGCTCCAAAAAGGGGCCATCAAACCCATCGATCCTGATCTCCGACACCTCTGCTTTTTCTCGAGGTACTTCCTTGTCATGAAAAAAGATGGGGGACTCTGTTCAATCCTGGACCTCAGAGGGGTGAACAGGTACATTGCCCCGAGGAAATTCAGGATGGTCACTCTAGCTACTATACTGCCCCTCCTTCAACAAGGAGACTGGTTTGTGTCCATAGACCTCAAGGATGCCTACTTTCACATTGGGATCCATCCTGCCACAGACGGTGCCTGGCATTCCAGATCGGGGACGATGCTTTTCAGTTCCGTGTCCTTCCCTTCGGCCTCTGCATGGCACCGAGGGTATTCACAAAGTGCATGGCTGCAGTAGCCGCCTTTCTTCGACAACAGGGAGTGATAGTCTTCCCTTACATCGACGACTGGGTAATGGTCTCAGGGTCCAAACACCAGCTCGAGATGGACATTACTTTCACCCTAGATGTGCTGAACACCCTGGGACTTGTTGTCAACATGGAAAAGTTTCATCTCACCCTGTCACAATCCATTCAATTAATAGGGGCCCGACTGGATTCAGTGACTGCGAGAGCATACCTCCCTTGGGATCGATTCGACACTCTTTGATCCCTCATCCACTGCCGTCGATCCCGAAGACTGTCTGCTTATGCAGGTACAAGTTCTACTGGGCCACATGGCGGCTACCACTTCAGTAACTCTCCTAGCCAAACTTCAATTCCGACCGCTTCAAGCCTGGTTCCTGAACGTATTCGATCCTCTGCGAGATTCACCCAGAAAGCTCTTGACAATGCCACGATGGGTGAATCGCTTCCTGGACTGGTGGCTGATACCGAGCAACGTATTGTCCGGCCTGCCATTCGAGCCTCCACAACCAGAGGTCTCGCTGACGACAGATGCCTCCACACTGGGTTGGGGAGCCCACCATATCCAGGGCGTTTGGAGTGCTGAAGAACAGGTGCTCCATATCAACGTGCTGGAGCTTCTTGAAGTTCAAAAGGCACTTCGGTCCTTTGAGACTCTGGTGATGGGCAGGACCTTGTTCCTACTGACAGACGACTCCCCTGTCATGTATTACCTGAACAAACAAGGAGGAACGAAGTCCCCACAGCTTCTCCAACTCACACTTCAAATTTGGGACTGGTGTGTTTGTCGTTACATTCTTCCTCAATCCATCCACCTTCCAGAGGAGGAGAATATTCTTGCAGACGGACTGAGCCGGTCCAGGTCATCCATCCATGAATGGATGCTAAAACAGGTGTGTGGTGCAGGAGCTCTTTCGTCATTGGGGAACTCCTCTAATAGACCTCTTCGCGACCTGAGAAAACAAGGAGTGCATGCAGTTTTGCTCCAGGATCTGATCCTGGGGATCAAGGGGCAATGCATTCCTGTTCCGGTGGAATCTTTTCCTTCCGTTCCCGCTCCTTACAAGAGTGGTCGCCAAACTCCGTCGGGACTGAGTGGACACAATACTGATCGCTCCATGGTGGCCTCGGCAGGTGTGTTTCGCACCATTACTCCACCTGTCCAGTCGGCGCTTCATCCAATTACCGGACTGTCCCAGTCTCCTCATGATTCAGGATGGCAGGGTCAGACATCCTGACCTCAAGATGCTCCGCTTCATAGCCTGGAGGATACGTCTGTGACTCCTCTCCCATCCGTAACCATGCCTCCTGTTGTTTTACCACCTGACGTCAAAGCTGTTGTGGATGCGGCTAGGAAGCCATCTACCCGCAAATCCTATCTATACAAATGGAAACCTTTTAAAGCATTCCTAACTGAGCGTGGCCTGAACGTGGACTCTTGTTCTGTGCCAGTTGTCCTCCAATTTCTTCTTGTCAGAAACAGGGCTCTCGATATCATCCCTCAGATGCTATCTGGCAGCGATCTCAGTCGAATCCCAAGCTCAGGGTCGACCCTCTCTGTTCCAAGATCCAACAGTCAAAAAGTTCCTGAAGGGGTATATCAACCTTCATCCCCCGGTACTCGAACCCACCCCGGCTTGGAGCCTTGAACTCGTCCTTTCCCAGCTGGTGAGGCAACCCTTCGAGCCCATGGCTACAACTGACCTTCGTCTGCTCTCTTGGAAGACTGCCTTTCTTACCGCCATCACCTCTGCTCGTTGGGCTGGAGAACTCTGTGCCTTACGGTCGGATCCACCGTACATAGACTTCCATAAACACAAGGTGGTACTCAAACCAGACATTTCCTTTCTGCCAAAAGTGGTCTCCAGCTTCCACCTCAACCAGCCCATCGTTCTGCCTGCGTTGATGCAGAACCCAAAGGACGAATTGGAGCATACTCTACATTCCATGGACGTGCGGAGGGCGCTCACGTTTTACATACAACGAACTGCTCTAATCCGTAAATCACCTCAGTCATTTGTTTCCTACGCGGACTCGAAGCGGGGTGCACCGATCTCATCGCAGCGCCTCTCGAAGTGGGTGACTTCGACCATTGTCCTTTGCTATGAACTTGCTAAGAAACTGTTGCCTCCTTGGGTTTGTGGACACTCCACAAGGGCTGTCTCCACTTAAGTGGCTTTCCTTCAGGGGTGCCCCTAGAGGACATCTGCCGCACTGCCACCTGGTCATCACTTCTGACCTTCATCTCACATTATAGACTGGACACTCATTCTAGAAACGAGGCTGCCTTTGGGAGGGCTGTACTTTTGTCCTCCATTCAATGAATAAGTCTGACTGATTGATAATGAGTTACTTATTTCTTAAAGAATGTGCTGTCAATAAATCCATGTGTTGTTTGAATACACAGTGTTGTCCTCGTCTACGGATGAACAGGACATACCCGCCTCCTGGGGAAAAGCTTGCTAGTCTACCCAGCTGTATGATTCACAGAGACCACAAACAAGATGGACAGGTTGCTTACCTGTAACCATAGATCTTTGAGTAGTCTTCTGTGAATTCACACAGACCGGCCCATCCTCCCCTCTATGTCCTTACATGGCATATATGCTTTAATGTTCCTCAAACTGCTGATTGCGGCTTCATTCAAGGAATTGAGGGGAATTAGGCGGGGGAGCCTTTTAAAGGGACCGTTAGAAGAGGCAGAATTACCGCCAAAATGTTGCAAAGCACATTCTATGTAGCGATACCAGAATGTTCTGAATGCTCTGCGCAGGCGCAGGTATAACCCAGCTGTATGAATTCTCAGAAGACCACTCGAAGATCTATGGTTACAGGTAAGCAACCTGCCCTTCCCACTTCCCATACATTATTTCTAAAAATTATGTAACAGATAGGATTTTATGCAAGACTATGTACGATATCTCACATCACTGTAATTCATAGGAGATTTTCAGATGGGGGGGGAAATCCCACGGAGGTCGGGAGAGAAACGGGGCTGTTCTGTTTCCAGCGCTCCGTTTCACATGCCCCTGTCCTTCTCCCAAACTTCATTTGTTCTCCCTCCGTCCTGCTTTCATTTTCCTTCTGCTATTTCCACTATTTTTTACTAATGGAAACTTCCATTAGTAAAAAATAGCGGAAGGAAAATGAAAGCAGGATAGAGGGAGAACAAATTGAGTTTGGGAGAAGGGTGGGGGCGTTTGAAATGGAGTGCTGGAAGCGGAATTTCTCTCCCGACCTCCGCGGGAGCTTTTTCCCCCGTCTGAAAGTCTCCATAGTCTTGGTTTCCTTTTGTCAGTTTCTTTTATGGGAATGTGTGCTTTATGTCTGCTTGGAGAACTAGAAGAGATAAAATAATTTTCTTTGTTTTACTAATGTTTCTTCCATTTTTATTGGTGGTGTATTTGGTTTTGTTTTGGTTTGGGTTGTTGTTTTGACCTACTCCTTATAACCTGGCAAAAACAAAGAGGTTCCTTACAGTTCAGGTTTTCCTTATAGTTCAGGACTTTGTAGTTCCATTTGTAACACACACACACACAGTAGGACCCCGTATCCACTGATTCATTATCCACTGATTCAGTTATCCGCGGGACACAAAACAGCACACCTACCATAGAGCCTTCCAAGAAAATACCTAGAGAGGCATCCTCTCTAGATGTTTACGAGGTCCTTCAAGGCAGCTCTAGTATTTTAAACTGGAAGTGCCATTATTTTCAATTATCTGCGATTTTCAGTATCCACGGGGGGGGGGGGCGGTCCTGGAATCAATCCCCTATGGATATGGGGGTCTTACAGTGTGTGTGTATTTAAAGTGGATTCAATTTGTAGTTCCCAGAAAGCTGAGCTACATGTAATCCCATAGCTGGCATGAACTGCACAATTGCACTCAAGGTAAATCTTGCTGTGACTATGCTGGTTAAGAGAGGGGGCAATGCTCTGTGTCTGAAGAGGCCAGGTTTAGTTTCTGGGATCTCTGGCTAAAGCATCTCTTGCATGATGATGGAGAAAAACTTCAACTGCAGAGATTGGAGGCATCAGCATTGACTTGAGAGCACTGAGCTAGATGTACCAACATTATTATGTGTTCACAAAGGATGGCACAAAGAGGATCATTATAATAAATGACAGCTTTCTCTTTGCATATATACTTTTCCTGTAGCTCAGGATCAATGCATCTCTTTGCATTTTCTCTATTTTACCATACTATTTATCTGCATATGGAAAATCCAAGTGCATGCACATGGTAGGCATTTTACTTTCCACCCCATCTCCTTCCCCCCGCTTCCCTAGTGAGATCACACATAGTCTATTGAGTGGCCCTGTTAATATTGTGATATTGATAATATATGGGTCAGATCCTGAGATGCACTAGTAAAAGACATTCTGGCAGTTGTCCTGTTATGTTGTACAGGTATTAGTAGAAAAAGGCATTGTGTGCCTGTGTAACACCTTGTGCTAGCAGACATCTTGATATACAGTACTATGCAAATATTGAGTTAAAATTTGTGAAGTTATTTGTTAATTATTTTATTTTATTTATCTCCTGCCTTTCTCTTGGCATAGGAATATCTTGGGTATCTTAATTTTATAGTTGTGGACACTCTCTTGTTTAGTTGTTTTTTGTTTTGTTGTTATGTGCCTTCAAGTTGACTCATGGCAACCCTATCCTACAGTTTCTTGGTGAGATTTATTTAGCCATTTGCCCTGGTCTTCCCCTTAGGCTGGAAGAGTGTGACTTGCCCAAGGTTACTCAGCTGGTTTCCAAACCTGGGCAAGGATTTGAACACTGGTCTCCCAGGGTCCTAGTCCAACACTGGAGAGTATGCCAACTATTACATCATGACAGCACTCCCTTCACGGACACAAATTACATCTAATTCATACACTTGTGGTATTCAAAGCACACCCTCCAGTATTTCACAGATGAAAACTGGGACATGAGTGGCTAAGCAACATCATAGTGTGGTCAAGACAGCAAAAGTTATTAAAGAAGCACTGATCAGCTAGGAGAGGCTTCAGCAATTTGCTTTTAGATTCCACTCCCTCTTCTGCTGTCCCCCTTGCTAAGTTAACTGAATGGAAACTATTTTTGCACTTTGAATTCAGTTTGCAGCAAATGAAGTGAGCTGAGGCCAAAAGGGGAAAGTGGTAAGAGGAGAGAAAAACTGGGACATATTAAAAGTAACTGAAAAAGTGGAGCAACATGAAATGGGGCTGTCCCTGCCTACTTGGGGCAGTTGGACAGTATGCCATAGTTGCTGCTCCTGATTTGTTGCCTTAGTGGTCAGCCTTCTGGTGAGGATACTATCTGTACTTAGCTTTGGACAGCAGATGTATATGCTGCTGGGACTGTATGTGGAAACCTTACCAGCTTGGTAGAACCTGCCAGAATTAGAACCCTATCGGCATAGCAATTGTGGGGGCAGTGTCACTTCTACACCACAAGGAGGCAGTAGAGTAGGTTTCTGTGGAGTTTTTTTATTATGGTATTCACTTTGTACGGCCTAAATGAACCAGTGTGGTGTAGTGGTTTGAGCAAATCCCTGCTCAGCCATGGAAACCCACTGGGTGTCCTTGGGCAAGTTCACACTCTCAGCCTCAGAGGAAGGCAAAGGCAAACCCCCTCTGAACAAATCTTGCGAAGAAAACCCTGTGATAGTTTCGCCTTTGGGTTGCCGTAAGTCAGAAGGCACACAACAACCAGCCTAAAGGTACCAGATTCTGTCTGATCTTGGAAGCTAAGCAGGGTCAGCTCTGGTTAGTACTTAGATGGGAGACCTCCTGAATAACAGGTGCTGCAGGCAATTTTTCAGAGGAAGGAACTGGCAAAACCACCTCTGAGTATTTCTTGCCTAAGAAAACCCTATGAAATCGATGAAGTTGCCATAAGTCAACAGGTGACTTGATGGCGCACACACACACACATCCCAGCAATGGGACTCGCAGCATCTTACAGTTAAATAGAACAAATACAATTAAAACATTACAGGAATGCAAGCATAGAAATTAAAATACGTGTTAAAAAACAGTAAAAGAAAATAGAAAATAAAATGGTGAAAGGTCTGGAAACCATGCCTTATGGGGAGAGACTTAGGGAGCTGGGTATGTTTAGCCTGGAAAAAAGACAGTTAAGAGGTGATATGATAGCCTGTTTAAATATTTGAAGGGGTGTCACGTTGAGGATGGGGCAGGCTTGTTTTCTGCTGCTCCAGAGACTAGAACATGGAGCAATGGATGCAAGCTCCAGGAACAGAGATTCCACCTCAACATTAGGAGGAACTTTTTGACAGTAAGAGCTGTTCGGCAGTGGAACACACTCCCTCGGAGAGTGGTGGGGTCTCCTTCCTTGGAGGTCTTTAAACAGAGGCTGGATGGCCATCTGTCGGGGATGCTTTGATCGTGATTTCCTGCATGACAGGGGGTTGAACTGGATGGCCCTCATGGTCTCTTCCAACTCTACGATTCTATGATTCTAGAACACAGACAGACACTAGGAAGTATCCTGCCCCCTACAAGTGCACTTGTGGGTCTCAGTTCTTTCTTTTTTTTCTCGTGCAACGATTTTGCACCAGGACAAAGAAAATTCTTCTGCAAGTGGCCTGCTCATGGAAGAGCACACTTGGATCATATCAGTTCCATAGTTTCATGCGTAGAGAAATATTTTAATATCTGCATCTATTTTTCAGTATTGTTTGCAGTCATGAGTGTCTGCCTTGACGTGTACTGAAGTATCTGAGTCTCTTTCTGCCTCCTGTTCCGAGGAACTTTACTTTCTGACAGTTTGACACTGCGCTGCTGATAGTGTCTGAAACTGAGCAATTGATGAATATGAATTGAACTATTAATTAATGAATATTGCTCAGCTATCACTAGATATGGAGCTCAAAGCAATATAGACAGAGCAGCAAAGCAAGAACTCATGTCACACTTCAGAAGTAGTTGTGTAGATTTCTCCCTTCCTCCTGCATAAAAATTATCTTTATGTAGGGAAAGCATTTGTGAAATAACCATACAAAAGTTAATTGATATATATTTGGCCATTAATATTCTTCTCCAGCAGGTGGAGCTAACATTGTAAAGTCTTTATCTATTTTTCAATATTGTTTGCAGGTACTGTACCTTTCATTTAAGAAGAAAAATAGAAAAAAAAAACCCTGGAAGAATGGACATTTACCTGGGAGGTGGTTGCCTTCTATCATCTGTAAGTCCTATTCTTCAGTCCTACATCAGTGAAGCAGACCACAACTATTCAGTGGTAAAGGCATACTCTAATGAGGAATACTCGGTTCCTTTATTACTGCATGGGAATGAGATATTCTACCAATTGAAAATAGACTTAAGAACTGACATTTGTTCCTCTGCAACAAATTAACTTGTTTAATGACTTGTTTAAAGGGACAGTTATCCACAGCTTTTTTGCTTTAATAGATTAGCTGCAGAATAGATGTGAAAATACTTAAGAAAGAAATATCCTAGTTATGAGGGCAATAGAATCAATCCAAAGAAAGAAGGCAATGATTACTCTTTGAGGCAGTGTCTTCACTATGCAGATTATCTCCAGCCCAAGCTCTATTCATCTTTTCCCTCAAAATCCAGTGTGGCAATTCCTTTTTAGTTGAAAGGATGTCATACTGAGGATGGGGCAAGCTTATTTTCTGCTGCTCCAGAGGCTAGGCCACAGAGCAATGGATTCAAACTACAGGAAAAGAAATTCCACCTAAACATTAGGAAAAACTTCCTGATAGTAAGAGCTGTTCAGCAGTGGAATGTGCTGCCTTGGAGTGGTAGAGTCTCCTTCTTTGGAGGTTTTTAAACAGAGGCTGCATGCCCACCTGCCAGGAGTGCTTTGATTGTGTATTCCTGCAAGGCAGGGGGTTGGACTGGATGGCCCTCGTGGTCTCTTTCAACTCTAGGATTTTATGATTCTATGGTATGACAGATCCTTTTCCCCAGGCTGGCCCTGCAGTTCCAACCCTTGAATCTTGCCACTCACCCTGCCCTCATTGTTGTTAACTGTGTCACATCGACTTCAACCTATGAATGAGAGACCTCCAAGTCACCCTGTCATCAGCAGCCCTGCTTACGTCTCATAAACTCAGGGCTGTGGCTTCCTTGATTGTCCATCCATCTGTAATGAGGTCTTCCTCTTTTTCTACTGCCTTCTGCCTTACCAAGCATTATTGTCTTTTCTAGTGAGTCATGTCTTCTCATGATGTGGCCAAAGTACAACAGCCTTAGTTTAATCATTTTGGCTTCTAGGGAGAATTCAGGCTTGATTTGTTCTAGGACCCATTTATTCATCTTTTTAGCAATTCACTCTATCTGTAGAACTCTTTCTCCAGCACCACATTTCAAATGAGTAGATTTTTTTTCCTATCAGCTTTCTTCACTGTCCAGCTTTCACAACCATACACAGAAATTGGAAATACTATGGCATGAACAATCCTGACTTTAGTATTCAATGATACATCTTTACACTTCAGGTTCTTGTGTAGTTCCTTCATAGCTGCTCTTCCGAGTCCTAGCCTTCTTCTGATTTCTTGACTTAAGTTCCCATCCTGATTAATGACTGAGCTAAGTTACAGAAAATCTTCTTCAAAGTCTTCAGTGTCTACTTTAAAGTTATGTAAATAATTTGTGGTCATTATTTTTCTTTTCTTAATGTTAGACTGTGAACTTGCCCTTGTACATTCTTCCTTGACTTTCTTCAGTAATCATTCCAAGTCTTTGCTATTTTCTGCTAGTAGTATGATATCATCTGCATATCTTAAATTGTTAATGTTCCTTCCTCCAATTTTCATGCCTCCTTCCTCTGAGTCTAGTCCTGCTTTACATATGATATGTTCAGCATACAAGTTAAAGAGACAGGGTGATAAAATGTAGCCTTGCCTGACCCCCTTGCCAATTGGAAACTATTCTGTTTCTCCATATTCTGTCTTAACAATAGCCTCTTGTCCTGAATACCCGTTATGAATCAGGACAATCAAATGTTATAGCACACCCATTTCTTTAAGAACGCTCCATAGTTTTTCATGATCTGTACAATCAAAGGCTTCCTATGATCTACAAAGCACAGGCTGATTTTCTTTTGAAATTCTCTGCTGTGCTCCATTATCCAACATATATTTGCAATATGATCCCTAGTGTGTCTTCCTTTCATCAACCCAGCGTGGATATCTTGTATTTCTTTCTCCATATGTGGTAAAAGTCTTTGTTGTAGAATTTTGAGTATCACTTTGCTTGCATGGGAAATTAATGCAATGGTCCTGCCCTTGTTCCCACCTAAATCCCTTCCTGGCTTGGGTACCTGGGCCTCAGGTTGACCCCTTAAATGTGGACCTGTGGCTGTGGTGTTGTGGTGGGTATGTTTTGGTAGGCATGGCCCAAGCCTTATCAAGCTTGATAGAGATAGCCAGAGACAGTTTTTCCCCCCCAAAAAAATAACAAGTGTAGTTTATTGAAACACAGTAAGACAATACATTAACTCTTGAATATTCTATTCTTTCACAGCTCCCCAAAACCAGGGTTAGTTCTTTCTCTGACTGTCCTATCTCTCTGAAATCCAAACCCTATTTCTGTCAACTGTCTCCTCCTTTGTCAAATCCACACCCTGTCTCTATCAAATCCAAATCCTGTCTGGTACTCTCAGAGGCAAGCCTCTGCTTTTGTTACATGCTTTTCACTGGTAGACCCCTTCACAGCCTGAGTTGTGATTGGCTGCCTTAAGCCAAGTCTGCCCTGTGCCTCCTTCACAGATGGGAATAAATGTGATTTTTCATTCTTTTTCAGGGGGGAAAGAGGGGGAAATTATTTTGCAGAAATTCAGGCAGGAAATTAATTTGGGAGGATTTGGAGAGGACAAATGGTTCTGCCAGAAAGTTACTAAAGATAGCAGAATGTGAGGTTGACCTTTGGATTGTGCGATCAATTTGGAAAAGTCATTTCTGTTTGTTTTAGTTTATTGACTTTTAAATAGATGTTACAGAAGTAGTAGAAATGTGGGCTCATGTGATTATTCTGGAGCTCAGGCCCTATTTATGTCTTATACTCTGTATTCCTAAGCAAGCAATTTGTCTCCCTGTGAAGTTTCAAAGTCGCCAGGCAAATGCTTTTGGGAAAGATACAAGCAAACAAGGTGGCAGGGAACAACACATTTCCCTCTTCTTGATCTCCTGTACCTGATTTTGGGAGATAACAGTTCCTGCGTAATGCAAGGGATTTGTTTAACTCTCAAGGGTAATAAGATTTCAGTAGGTAGAATTGCCATGGGAGGAGGGATTGTGATGGAGCAGGTAAGGGGAATTTGGGATGGATGGATCTCAGATAAGAGAGTGGCTTTAGCAGGGTGCAAGGGACTTGTAGCAAACTCTGTTTTCTTCTCCATGGTCTCTGTGAATCCACACATAAAGGGTTAATCCTGCACCTGCGCAGTAGCATTCAGAAGTCGTTAGAGTCAATAGCTATCTAGTTTGAGTTTTGGCGGTAATCCCGCCCACATCCCTCTAGGCTATATAGGCCCTCCTCGAGCCCGCCTTCTCAGTTCTTTTTTTTCCGCCACGTTAGCAGCACGAGGAACGTTGTTGGAGTCTCTACTCTTTAGTCTAGTATTTCTACCCCCCCCAATGGTTTTGCACTCCCAGGCTTGGATCTTTGGACTGTCTTTTGGTAACCTTTCAGATTCTGGACTGTATTTTGGTGATTTCTTCTCGGTACAACCTCGGAATTTGTCTCGGACTTTGGACTTGTGAGTGTTCCCTTTTCTGTTGATGATGGCTTCGACGGGTTTCTTTAAGACCTGTTTAACCTGTGGGGCGAAAATGCCTGAGTAAGACGGGCATTCTAACTGCTTGATGTGCCTGGGCGAGAGACATGATGTCCGCTCTTGTCGCCACTGCAATGCCTTTACCCCTCAGGCAAGGCGCAACAGAGATAAAAGGTTGAAGGCCCAGCTGTATAAACATGTTTTATCGGGCTCAGCCTCCTCATCTGCCCAGAGGACCCCAGTACCGTCGGGTTCATCACAGGCCCCTAAGCAACCAACTGAGGCGTCCAAACGAAAATCCCGGGACCGGGAAAAGGTGGGGACTAACGGCACATCCTTGAAATCGAGGAAGCCCGACTTTGATACCGCGGACGGTACCGCCTCGAAAGGCGGCCCCGGTACCGCTTCTGGCCACGCTATGCAAGAGCGGCTGAAAGACAAACAAAGCAGTGAGACTTACCTCACTGAAGACGACGCCACAAGAAGAGCCCCCTAAGAAGAGGAAATCGGATGATTCTCTCAAGTGGCACACAGAGAGGCCGAACCCCGGCACAAGCGGACCGCTCCCCGGGTCAGAGGTCCCCGGTGGTCTCCCCGCTGAGACTCAGTCTCTCCAAGCTCCGGCTGGCGTCAAGAGAACCAACTCCAACATCTGTAGCGGGTACTCAGGACCGTGAGCTGTCGGAAGGCAAACTTCAGGACCCATCCCCGGATCTTAAAATCGTGGAGGTGTCGACCAGTTCGGTCGAGAGAAACGGACATCGCCGGTCCTGTTCGAGGTCAGCCACCCTGGCATCCCATCGGTCCCGCTCACCTCAGACGATCCCGTCTCGATTGGTCTCACGCTCCAGGTCCCACTCGGCGCAGTCCCACCGGTCGCCCACACTGCACCGGTCTCCACGTCGCTCCCAGTCCCACTCACCAAGGCGATACCCACGATGGTCTCGAACACCCTGGCAGTCCTGCTCCCCGAGACGGTCCCCACGTCGGTCCCGGACACCTCACCAATCCCGCTCGCCATGGAGACCCCGCAGGTCCTGTTCTCCGAGACAAAGGCGTCGGTCCCGCTCGCCACGACGACCTCGGTCCCGGTCGATCTCATCTGGTTCATACGCATCCGACCTGGGAACATCAGAGGAGGAATGGCTGTGGGAACGGTACGGCCACTTGTACTATCACCGCCTGACTAGATACCACCGGTACCACCCTTTCAGCCGCTACTGGGACCACGACCCACAGCACGCCTACTATGATTATATCTTTGACCCCTCGCCACGCTACAGGCACAGAAGGCATAGGGACCCCCCCTCGGTCCCCACGGCACACTCCAGAGAAAGAGCGCCCCCAACCCATCACTAGACCACCAACAGAGTCTACACCCAAGTCGGGAACCGGTACCGTACTCACAGATACCGGGAAAGGAAAGGAGCCCTCCCCATCGAGATCGGTCTCCAGATCACCCTCTAAAGAGAGATCGATCCCTCACAAGTCTCCCCCAAGAGGCTCACCGTCAGGGGCTACGGTACCGTCCAGGCTGCATAAGAAAAGATGGCCAGATCCCCCAGCGTCGCCGGGAAGATCACCGTCAAGGACCCCCCCTGTGCATTCCTCGGAGTCGGAGTCTCGCTCCTCTACGCCATCCCCGAGGCCATCGCTGGTTCCAGAGGGAGCCCGCCCGGACCCTCCATCCCCCATGGACAATATGAAGGCCTTCGCCGACTTCATGCTTAGACTAGCTGGCACACTGGGCATCAAAACCACTCAGCCTGGAAAAGAAGTGGATGATCCCATATTCGAGGACTTACAGCAACGGGCACCGTCCCTTCCCTCCCTGTCAATCTCTCCATACTTGCTACAAGTGTTAAAGTCATCCTGGGCGACACCCTCCTCAACACCACCTACCTCCAGACGCCTAGACCACCTGTACCGCGTGTGCACAGATTCGGCACCATGGCTCTCGTTCCACCCCAAACCTAACTTGGTGGTGGTCAAAACAGCCCAAATGAAAACCTCTCAGAGGTTACATTCGACCCCAACAGACAAAGAAGGCAAGAAGCTGGATGCAATAGGGCACAAGTTCTACTCATCTGCCTGCCTCCTCACTAAGATGACATCTTACGCAGCATGTATGGGGGCCTACCAGAAGTTCCTCTGGGACGCTCTGGCTGTCCACATCTCAAAGCTGTCAGAGCAGGACCAGTGGATCGTCAATTCATTCAGGGAGGAAGGCCTGGCGCTAGCGGGGTACCAGCGACAAGTCGCCAAACATATAGCCGAGTGTACAGGAAAGATTGTGGCCAACTCCATTGCGGTTCGCTGTCATGCTTGGCTCCGGTCATCGGGACTGTCCCATACAGCGCGCTCAATCATCGAGGACCTCCCCTTCGATGAACTGGGCCTGTTCCATGCAGACACTGACTCGAAGCTGGAACATGCAGAGAAAATGAGGTCAACGGCCAAGAAGCTTGGTCTACCCAGCACCCACCAGCCTACGAGACCACGACTGCCCTTTTGCAGGCTGGGATCCTCCTACAGGTGAAGATTTAGCCCGCCGCCTACCCAGACACGCCAGCCGTCTTCCTACCAACCCCACAAAAAATTCCAGTCCTTCAAAACCAAACCTCATTTTAGCAAAAGGAAGACGGAGTCAACCAAACAACGGGCTTGACTCCAAATGGTCACTACCACCCTCCGGCACCACCGTCTCCCCCTCACTCCATATGTCACCCTCCCCCGCCAGCCGCCTTTACAATGCATTCCACTCCTGGCAACTCATCACTTCAGACCGCTGGGTCCTGGGCATCATACGAAGAGGATACTACATAGACTTCGAGGAGCTCCCACCTCTGGAACCCCACAGGGTGACCCCACCCTCCCTACCAATCATAGAAGAGGTCAACAGCCTCCTACAAAAAGGCGCCATAGAACAGGTCCCCCGCTCAAAGATGGGAGGCCTCTTCCTCTCCAGATACTTCGTGATCGAAAAAAAGGATGGTGGATTCCGCCCCATTCTAGATTTATGGGACTTGAACTCCTTCGTCCGTCCACGGAAGTTCCGCATGGTTACACTCCCATCCATCCTCCCCTTCTTGAGAAAAGGAGACTGGTTCGCCACCCTGGATTTGAAGGACGCTTACCTTCACATCCCAATTGCATCCTCCCACAGGAGATTCCTCGCCTTCGCAGTCGGCAGCACAGCCTTCCAGTTCAGAGTTTTGCCGTTTGGCCTCTGTACAGCCCCAAGGGTCTTTACAAAATGCATGGCGGTGGTAGTGGCCTGGCTCAGACAAAAAGGTATCGTAGTGTTCCCGTATCTGGACGATTGGCTATTTACGGCTCCCTCAGCCGAAAAACTGGACAGATATCAGACTGACCCTTACCTGGTTACAACGCCTAGGACTGATGGTGAACTATGAAAAATCGCACCTTCAGCCCTCCCAAACTGTCAGGTTTATAGGGGCCTCTCTAGATTCCATCACAGGGAAAGCGTACCTCCCAGACGACTGATTTCGGACGCTGTGCACAGCAGTCCAGAAGTGCATAAGAAGGAGAGCCACGGTGCGAGACATACAACAAGCCCTAGGACACATGGCCTCCACCACAGCAGTCACACCTCTCACACGGCTCTGCATGAGGCCTCTACAAAGCTGGTTCATAGCGAAGTTCAAACCATTTGTTCACGGTCCACTCAAACTACTCACCATTCCCCGCCTGCTCAGGAGGTCCCTCCTCTGGTGGACAGACCCACGTGCAGTCCAGTGGGGCTCCCAATTCGAGCAACTGAATCCCACGACGGACGCCTCACTGTCGGGCTGGGGAGCACACTCCGACGGCCTGTCCATCAGGGG
The DNA here is from genome assembly GCA_030847615.1 of Gambelia wislizenii. Classification (NCBI taxonomy): domain Eukaryota; kingdom Metazoa; phylum Chordata; class Lepidosauria; order Squamata; family Crotaphytidae; genus Gambelia; species Gambelia wislizenii. Next base: position 348,361,502 of record JAUMIR010000001.1, read on the forward strand.
GCGCTGGTCATGGAAGGAGGGAGCCCTGCACATCAATGCCCTCGAGCTACTAGCTGTGTTCAAGGCCTTGAGGGCGTTCGAACCCTCCCTGAGGGGTCAGGTGGTACAGGTGGCTTCAGACAACACTACTACAGTCTTCTACATAAACAGACAGGGAGGAACGCACTCACGGACTCTACTCCTCCTCTCCCTGGAGCTTTGGGAGTGGTGTGTAGAACGAGACATCATCCTAATGGCCATCCATGTCCCAGGTCAGAGCAACGAACTGGCGGATGCACTCAGCAGATCGACCACCAGCAATCACAAGTGGTCGCTGAATCATCAGGTCCTTCTCTCTCTCTTCTCGCAATGGGGCACTCCAGAGATAGACCTCTTTGCCACCAAGGACAACGCAGTACGCCCATTATTCTGCTCCAAAGGCCGCCGGTCACAGGACAGCCTGGGGGATGCGTTCCTGTGGCACTGGGAAGGCCCCCTGCTCTATGCTTTCCCTCCCTTTCCCCTCATACCCAGAGTGATTTTGAAGGTGCAGCAGGACAAGGCCAAGTGCATCCTGATAACCCCATGGTGGCCATGCCAACACTGGTTCGCACCACTGCTCAGAATGGCCCGGGGGCGATACAAGCGCCTCCCCCAGACACCGGGCTTGTTATCAATGGCGAATGGCCAAATCCTTCACCCGGACCTCAAATTGATCAACCCAATGGCCTGGCTAATCACAATGTGAATTCCCTCTCAGACGCAGCACAGAACATCATCAAAGCGGCTCACCGTCCATCAACAGTGAAGGCCTATAGCTACAAGTGGATTAAATCCTGTTCCTTCCTGGAGGAGAAAGGAATCCCGCAGAGCCAAGCTGGCCCCTCCAATCTGATGAACTTTCTGGCCTCATTCTCAAACAGGGGTTTCTCTACCTCTTCAATCAAAAGCTACGTAGCGGCTGTATCCTGGCACTTACAATGCCTGGGCAAACCATCTTGTTTTAGAGACCCCAGGGTCAAAGCCTTCCTTAAAGGATACACCAACTTACACCCGCTCGTAGTGGGACCCATCCCTGCATGGAGTCTTGAGGTAGTCCTAGCAGCACTATCCAGGGCCCCCTTTGAACCGATGGCCACGTGCGACCTTCGCCTCGTCTCCATGAAGACGGCGTTCCTGATCGCGATTATGTCAGCTAGGCGGGCCAGCGAACTGTGTGCTCTGCGGATGGACCCACCATACATCCGCTTCCACCAAGACAAAGTGGTACTGAGGCCAGACATCGCTTTCCTGCCAAAGGTTGTCTCCTACTTCCACCTCAACCAGGACATTGTGTTGCCAGCCTTCTTCTGGCACCCGTTGGATGACATGGAAAGGTCTCTCCACTACCTGGATGTGAGACGGGCCCTAGCCTTCTACCTAGATAGGACTTCACAGCTCAGGAAGACTAACAGACTCTTTGTCTGCTACGCGGGCCCTCGGAAAGGCGAGCCAGTGTCTTCGCAGCGCTTTTTGAAATGGGTGTCTGCAGCGATCAAACTGGCCTACCAAACTCTGGGAAAGTGGCTGCCGGAGCCCGTCCGCAGCCCTTCGACCAGAGCTACCTCCACATCAATGGCATTCCTGAATGGGGTGCCTATTCAGGACATCTGCAGGGCGGCCACCTGGGTGACCCCCCTGACTTTTGTTAAGGTGTACAAGGTGGACTCAGCTTCCACAGAAGACGCAGCGTTGGGCCGCGCAATCCTCATGTCTTGTGTAGCACAGCGATCCTTATAGGGATCCTACTCACACAGACGCTGGAGACTGGTGTCTTCTCCGCTACCTCTTACAGTGAATAAAATAGCCTCTGTGGTTTAGTCAATCCTGACCTAGTCTATGGTGTCCCTTTCTCCTTCCTCTTAGATAGGACACCCCTCCTCCTAGATATAAGCTTGCTAATCTACCCTTTATGTGTGGATTCACAGAGACCATGAAGAAGAAGGACAGGTTGCTTACCTGTAACTGTAGTTCTTCGAGTGGTCATCTGTGAATTCACACAATCCCGCCCATCCTCCCCTCTGGTGTCCTAGGCTATCTCCTCAAAAAAAAAAAAAATAGTGGGAGAAAATTTCTCCTGACCGTAGGCTGCAACCACGGCTATTCGGAACTGAGAAGGTGGGCTCGAGGAGGGCTTATATAGCCTAGAGGGATGGTGGGCGGGATTACTGCCAAAACTCAAACTAGATAGCTATTGACTCTAACGACTTCCGAATGCTACTGCGCAGGCGCAGGATTAACCCTTTATGTGTGAATTCACAGATGACCACTCAAAGAACTACAGTTACAGGTAAGCAACCTGTCCTTCTGGAAGCACAAGCCACCAGTACTAGTTTCAGTGGATTGGATAAGGATGAACATTTAAAGTTCAATCCAGATAAAATGGAGCATAGGTGAAAGGAGGTCATCTATATAGATTAGTTGCAGGGAATCACATCCTACCTAAAAGACCAAATTTACAATTTGAGATTGTTTCTGATTCTGGTGTTACCGCTGATGTTAAGGTGTTGGTTTTGCACAGGACTGCCTTTTACTAACTTCAGTCAACAGATGAGTTGTCATCTTTTGTGGAGACAAAATAATGTTTGGCCACTCTTCTGTGTGTTCTGCTAACCTCTTGACTAGCCCATGTATAATGTGGGCTATGGAGGTGGATAGCCCTTGACGATAGGAAATTTCAGCTGGTGCAGTATACAGTGGCACAGCTTTGGACAGGATTGACCCCAGATATTTTGAATACCAGGCATTGTAGTAGCCTATATTTCAGAGGAAGGAACTGGCAAAATGACCTCTGAGTTTTCCTTGCCTAAAAAAATTCATGGGGGTTGCCACAAGTTAACAGTCAGCTTTAAGACACATACAAGCACACACACCTTTCAGTTATGCCTACATATGTCATGCACAGGATGCAATCATCATGTTTGTGTTTTCTTTCATTAATCCTCTCCCCACACACCCCATTTTTGTGGTCTTCTATGATGAAGATTTTATTATAAAGTCAAAAGGCTGAATGTCAGCCCATATATTCAAAGCTATTAAAATTAAAATGGTAGCAAACAACTTGAAAGTTAACATAAGCTGCTGACACACTGCAGAAATAATCCAGTTTGACAACATTTTAATTATCATGGCTCCATTCTATAGAATACTGGGATTTGTAATTTTTTGTGGCAGCAGAGCTCTCTGATAGAGGAGGCTAAATATTTCACAAAACTACAAATCCCAGAATTCCATCGCATTGAGCCATGGCAGTTAAAGTGGGGTCAAACTGCATTATTTCTGCAGTGTGTCAGCAGCCATGTTCAGAACAATGTTTATATTCCAACTATGTTCATACTAGCTACCTGTTGCAACACTAGTGGAGACAGCTGCAAGTTCATGTTCTTAATAAAAGCAGGAATGTTACATGAGTGGTATAATTTTTCATGACACTAGTTCGGCCTCAAACAAGGATTTTTAACATAAATTTGAAAGAAAAAAATTTAAAATGATACACCAGGGACAAAAATAACTGCTAGATAATTAGCAAATAAAAAAAATTAATATTCTATCTAAAAAAAGCAGGACAACCCATTCCCACAGCCAATCCCATGTCCTCGGTAACTCTCTGAAGCTAAAATTCTATTTATGTACACCACAGAGTAAGTCCCATTGAACTCAGTGGGGTTTATTTGTGAGTTAGGCATGCCTAGGTCATGCTGTTCCAGGACACAAAATCCAAGGCATTGTCAACTCATCAGCCCTGCTACTGTAGAAAAGCAGCAGCAAAAAGAATGGAAGGTATTTTGCAGGGGAGAAATTTCATTTGATCAAAACTCAGGCAGGGATTTAGAACACATGCAATTTGGCTGCCCTTGCTCTAGCCACGCATCACTTGCCATGCTAGCAGAAGCTGTTCTACCACTTGATGTTACAGGCAGCTTCAGGAATGTTCAACAAAGAGCTCAGATACAAAACCCTCTCTGGTTGGTCAACTGTACATAGAATACAGGAAAGGGAGGGTGCTACAACTTGTTACTTGGGGAATGCCCCTCCTACGCTGCCCTCTCTCGGACAGGTCTGATAAATATGCTCTGCTCAGCCATTAAGCAGAGTGAACAAATTATGGGAACATTTAAAGGGGAGAGATTGTCTTTATGGCTGCAATCTTATACCCTTTTCTCTAGGAATAGGTTCCATGGAACGCAGTAGAAGTTATTTCTGAGTAGACATGCATATGATTGCACTATTGTTTTCTTTTTACCACAGGATGTCTATGGGAAGATTTCTGCCTTAGAGTTCATAATGCTGATCTCTTGTTGCTGGAGTGGGAATCATTAAGTCTACCAAAGCCACAGGTACATCACCCACCTGGCCCTGATCACCAAAAGATACTGAGCCTCAATGTTGAGAACTGCACCCCTAAAACCCCCAGGAGGTGCAGTTCTCAATTTTAAAGCTATTTCAGGGGCTATACATTGTTGGGGGGTGGGGTTTGAAATATCCCTTTTTTCAAAACCAGCAGTGACTGTGTAGAACATTCTCATTCTCTTTCTCTCATTCTCTCATCTCTCATGTGTACATACGCACCCATCCTTCCGCAGAAGGCACTTGTGATGGCACTCAACTTTCCCTGAAGATGCTTTACATAGGGTATGTTTGTTAACAAAGTGGCAACACAGACATTGTTTGCAAGTACGTAAGGTCCCCCAACCTGAGACTGGTTAAGAGGTTAAAGGGGCTGTTCTCCCTCCCTCTCTCTCTCTCCATTGCCATATTGGAGCCAAAGTCTGTTCTCCTCTTCCAGGAGCCACCAAATAGCTCTACCAGGGTGTGGAGCAAAAAGACCACCATGAAGCCAATCATCTTCTTCTGCCACCCTGCTGGACCAGATGGCTCAATCCCAAGCTACCTTTATTAAAACCATATCCCAGATTTAGCAATTCTGAGACTTTCAAAGGTCTGGACAGCTGACAGGAAGGACAGCAGGAATAATCACAACAACTTCTTCTTGTTGTTGTGTGCCTTCAAGTCATTTCTGACTTATGGTGACCCTAAGACAAACCTATCACGGGATTTTCTTGGCAGCATTAGTTCAGTGGGGTTTGTCCTTGTCTTTCTCTGAGGCTGAGAGTGTGTGACTTGCCCATGGTCACCCTGTGGCTTTCCGGGGCTCAGCAGGGATTTGAACCCTAGTCCAAAACTCAAACTGGTATGCCATGCTGGTTTACAATAGCAGTACTCTGCATAAATGTACAAAAGGAGGATCATTCAGAACTGCAGGAACATCAAAACAATCCAATCCAGTTCCTTACTTGCAGTCTGCTTTCAGGCCTAAATACATTAAAGGCACTAGATCCTGTCTGTTCTTGGAAGCAGAGTCAGCCCTGGTTAGGACTCGGATGGAAGAGTTCCAATGAATACTATGTGCTGTAGGCTATATTTCAGAGGAGGGAACTGGCAAAACCACATCTGAAGATTCCTTGCCTAAGAAAACCCTTTGAAATTCATGGGGTCAACATAAACCAACAGGCAAGTTAAAGTGCAAGCACGTGCATGCACACACACACAGTGTGCCTTCAATCCATTTCTGACTTATGGTGACCCTATCAATGGGATTTCTTGGCAAGATTTGTTCAGAGGGGGGTTGCCATTGCCTTCTTCTGAATCTGAGAAAGTGTAACTTGCCCAAGGTCGCACAGTGGGTTTCTATGGCCAATCAGGGATTCAGATCCTAGCCTCCAACACTCAAACTACTACAACATGCTCAAATGGAAAGAACAATGAATTTTTAAAAAAACAACACCCCATGGACATTTTATTTGGCTTTGGCTGGATATATAAATATTTTCAATTAGGTATCTAATGCGTGAGAGCCAGAGTGGTGTAGTGGACTGAGCGCTGGACTGTGGGCTCAGTTACACGGCAGTTTTTATTGCAGTAATTTGCACTTTATCGCAGTTTCGCACCAGTGCTGCATGGTTCACATAATTTACTGCTAAATCAGTCTATCAGTTTAGTTTTCTGCTTTTTTCCGCTTTGTAATTCACACACAGACTGAGGTGGGGGACGTGGCAGCCCAAGCACATCTGGGGGAAAAGAGAGAGAGAAAGTACTGGCACCTTTCCCTCCTCTGATTACCAGAGGAACGCCTGCTAATTTTTATCTCTTTATTTTTATTCCGGCAATCCCCCCTTCCCCTCACCCCCCCATCTCTCTTCTCACACACAGAAACGTCTCAGCAGGGCGAGGGAACGAACACACACACACAGAGACAGGAAAAGGCTAGCTGGGGATTCTTCAGCTGACAGCAGCCACGCAGGAAGATACTGAGGAGCTGCAAGAGAGGGAGGGAGAGAATGCCTGCTAATTTTTATTCCTTTGGGAATGTCAGCCCGGCAAGCCCCGCTTCCCCTCACCCCCTCTGCCCCCCTCTCTCTCTTCTGACACACAGAAATGGGATCTCAGCAGGGCGAGGGAACGAACACACACACACACAGACGGAGCAGCCAAACAAAAGACAGCTGGGTGACTGGGATGGCAGGGCATGTTTCTAGGATGGAGGACCATCGTCTCCCAAAAATAGTACTCTACGGTGAACTCGCCACGGGTCAGCGTAAGAGGGGTGCTCCAAAAAAGCAATACAAGGACTCCCTGAAACAACATCTCAGGCACGGCCAAATTGATCACCAACAATGGTCTGCCCTGGCCTGACATCGGGAGGCATGGAGATGCACTATCCACAATGCTGCAGCCTTATTTGAGAACTCACGCTGAACAAGTTTTGAAGAGAAACGACAATGCAGAAAGAATCACAACCCAAAAACATCACCCAAGGAGACCTTCTGCTGTGCTTTCTGCAACCGGACTTGTTTATCTCAGATTGGCCTTTTTAGTCATCAGTGCGCTTGCAGAAAGCGCGGGATGAGTCCTTCCTGAATCTTCATTTGTGAAGAAGAAAAGCCAGCCAGAGTACTCGCTCGGTCTTTTCCCTGGCTGGAAACAACAGTGGATGTATCTTTTCATCTGCGGCTCCTCCATCCCTTCATGGTCAGTCCAAACCCCTCCCTGCTGAGTTCAGCCAATCACAGCAAAGCTTTGCTGTGACTGTATCGGAAAGATTGCTGGTAATTCACACAGACCTTTGCGAAATGGTAGTTCACACAATCGAAAGTGCGCTAAGTCGCACTACTTTTCAAAAAAGTCGGGAAAAGTAGCGAAATCCCCTATCATGCTACTTTTTAGTTTTTGAGTTCCCCTCTTCTAAATGAGGCGATACTGTGGCGCAATGTGTGGGAACAATTAGGAATCTTATCGATTTATTCAAGGGAATATTTGGCCATGTAAATGGGGCCTGTGACTCTAGAGACCAGGGTTCAAATCCCTTCTTCACCATTGAAACCTACTGTGTGACCTTGGGCAAGTCACACCCTCTCAGCCTCAGAGGAAGGCAATGGCAAACCTCCTCTGAAGAAACCCTGCCAAGAAAACCCCATGATAGGTTTGCGTTAGAGTCACCAGAAGTTGGGGACAACTTGAAAGGAGATAATAACAACAACAATCTAATATGCTGATCCATTTTGCTTCAACTCATGTTACAAAGCCATCAATTTTAAAAGTTTTGGTAACATTGTTTAAAATAACAAAACATAGTGGACTCTTTTTATCTTGCTCTGCCTGAGCTGCCAGAACATAAGTCACTGAATACATTTAGGACAGCAAAATAATCATTTGTTCATTCAGCTGTGCACTTGTTCTCAGTGGATATTTTAAGCTGCTGGGTAAGTGGTTGGAATATTTTCATAGTTGCTTTATGTCACATAGACATAACTTCAAGGCCAAAGACATTTTCACATCCTAAAGGCACCACAGATTAAGAGCTCAATGTAAAGAGTCACAGGTAACGTTTTCTGGAGAACTGGAAATCTGGCTTGCTATCAAGTGCCATTTTGGCTGGTTCTAATGAAAAAGTTGCCCAATGGCCATTTTTTTCTTCAAAATGTCCTTATGGACCAGTGTTTTCTCACTCATCCCCACCCAATAACACCTTATGATGCTTATTGTAAGAAATGACCCTGCCAAACAAACAAATAGAACAAATACTAATAAGTATCTAGAGAAAGGGGGAAAATAGGGGGGAAATAAAGAATATAAACCAAATGGGCAAGAAAGAAGAAAACGGAGATGACTCTGAGGAAAACTACAGCTCAAGCTGCAGCGCAGTTACAGAGGAGACCATCGTTGGAACAAAACTTACTATTTTGGAGGAATTAAAATTGTTACGAACAGAAATAAGAGACATGAGAACGGAATTCAAACAGGATATGAAGAAAGAACTTAAAGGAATCAAGGAATCTTTAGAGTAATTGACACAAGACACAAAACAAACAAAAGAAAGAGTATCTACTTTAGAACAGAAGACAGAGGAATTAGAAGCTAAAGCAGAAAGTTTAGAACAAAAACACAAACAAGAAATGGATGAAAGAGCTCTCTAGGAGCAAAAATGGAGGGAAAACTGCATCAAATAAGAGGCTTGAAAGAACAGCAAAATGAAGACTTGTATGAAATTCTTATTCCAGCCCTGGAGGAATTTATGGGTAAAACAACTTCAGAATTTGAGTGGGAGATTGATAAAATTTATAGGATCCCATCAAGAATAGCAAAACAGAAAAATCTCCCAAGAGATGTGGTAATTTATTTCGTAAGAAAGAAAACTCGAGATAAAATATTGCAGAGAACGTATGAACAGAAAATTAAAATTGATGACATGGAGTTGACAATTTTTAAAGACATTCCAATAAGAATATTGAAGAAAAGGAGAAACTACGCTACTTTAACATCACAATTACGACAGAATGGAATTTCATATCGATGGGAAAAGTTAGAGGGCATTTCGTTCAGATTCAAACAGAAAATATTTAAAATAGATACAGTTCAAAAAGCCGAGGAATTTCTGATGAAATATAAAAAAGACTTAAGGCAGAAGGCGAAAGAAGAAAGGGCTAAAAGACAACAAATGGAAGAAGAGGAAGGGAAACTACAAACAGACAAAGGCGAAGAAGAAGGGGAAGAAGAGCAAGAGTCAGATCCCACGGAAAGGGAAGAGGAAGAAATATTTGGTGAGACAGAACGGAATTTGGAACTTGACAAACAAATAGAGGATTAAAGGGAGAAGCTAAACAATTAAATAATTTAATAAACAAAACTAAAACATGAACTTAAAATTTTTGACATGGAATGTTAAAGGACTTAATCAGCCCCCAAAAAGAAGAAAAGTATATCATTTATTGGGAAAGGAAAAATATGATATCATCTGCTTGCAAGAAACACATATTTTAAAAAAAGATGTCCATTTGTTAGTGAACAAAAAATTAGGTAAAGAATTCATATCGGCCTCTAAGGAAAAGAAAAAAGGTGTGATTATGTTTGTGAATAACAAAATTAAGGCAGATATTATTTTTTTGTGATGATACGTTTGTGATGATACGTTTTTTTTAATCATTTTTCTTTTCATCTTGGTTCATTTTTTCCAGGAATTCTTTTGCTTTCTCTATTGTGTTAATTTTAAATCTCTTCTGGTAATAAAAGAATGAGATCCCTTCCAAGCGTTCCCACCTATAATTAATTCCTTTATTTCTGAATCTTTGTGTTAAAAATTTATACTCTTGTCTTTTTCTGAGTACTTCTGGTGGTGTGTCTTTAAATATCTGTATCTCATGACCATCTATTTCCAAGATTCCTTGATAGCTTTTCCGTATTATCTCATCTCTTATTTGTGATTTTGTATATGTAATTACCGTATCTCTTGGTACTTTTCTCTCTCTTGACGCCACTGTGCTCACTCTAAATATTCTGTCTGTGTACTCTATTAGCCTTTCTTCCGACATCTCCAAGAACTGTGCCAAGGGTAGGATTATCCTTTCATATAGGTCTTCTTTGGGTTTCTCTAATATTCCTCTTAATTTTATACATTTATCCCTGTATCTCAATTCCTGTATTAAATTCAAGTTTTTTTCCTTCTCTTGTTCTATCTTAAGTATATCTATTTGACTCTCTATATTTTGTGATTTATCTTTTACTGCTTCCAAATCATTTTTCATTTCTTTCATTTCTATTGTTAATTTATCTAACCTTTTGCCAAGTTTCTCAATATCTGATTTTAGTTCTTTTCTCAGATTCTTAAAGTCTTCCTTCAGATTTTTAAAGTCTTCCTTAATTTCCCGTTTCATTTCCTTTAATTCCTGTAATATTTGTGTATTTACGTCTCCTTGTTTCGTTGGCATTTCTATTGACCCTCTCCTTGTCAATGTCGTCTGTGAAGTCGTATAAGCTCTGGATCTTACCCCTGAAGCCATAACTGAACCTCTTTATTTGCCTCAATACTCGTATTTGGACTTATGTACTTTTGACCAGAATTTTTGAATGATAGGGATGTCCACCACATGTGTTTAAATGTTCCTGTTTCTTTCTGGCATTTCCAGCAGCTTTTCTCTTTTAGGTTGTAGATTTTGCTTAATCTATCCGGCGTTAAGTACCACCTGTTGTTTATCTTAAAGCTATTCTCTTTCAGATCTTGACATGCCGTGAATTTTTTTTGTTTTTTTCCATGCACCTTCCTATTCTATCATCTGGATTTCTTCCCCAATATCTTTGGCCCACTTTATCATTGATTCTCTTACTATTTCTGCTTCAAGAGATTCTGAAATGAGTAAACTGTACAGTCATGCAATCTTCTTTTTCTTATTATCCCACATGATTTTCACCACTTCCGTCTGTTTTTCTTGAAAACCAGACTTCTTTTCATCCTTTTTGAATCTGCTAAATGTTTGCTGGTATGTGAACCAGTTGAAGTTCCATCCCGCCTGTTGAAGCTCTTCTCTTGTTTTTAATTCCGTCTTCCCTTCTTTTTCGCTTTTAAGCAGCTCTTTGTAGGAAATCCATCTGTCTGATTTGCCTACTTGTCCTCATCTTCCACTGAACGCTTCAACTGGGGATATCCACTTTGGTATCTTCCCGTAATATTGTTTATGTATTTTATTCCAACTTAACAACAATGCTGTCCTTACTATATGATTATTGAAGTCCTTGTGTATAGTTGCCTTATTATAGCCTATATAGGCATGCCAACCTAAACGTAGTCCTGCTCCTAAAGTCAACAGCCTTTGATCTTCCAGCTTGACCCATTCGCTCACCCATACCAAAGTGCAAGCCTTGTGGTAAATTTGTAATTCTGGCAGATCTAACCTTCCTCTTTCCGATCTTTCTATTAATGTCTTCCATTTTATTATCGCCTTTCTGCCGTTCCAGATAAATTCACTTAAATCTTTCTTCCATTTCTTAAACGGCTTTTCATTGGATATTATTGGCAGTGTCTGGAATAGAAACATTATCTTTGGGAGAACTGACATTTTTATCGCTGCTATTTTCCCCAGTAACGAAAGGTTCAATTTAGACCAGGTCTTTAAACTTCCTTTAATCGTTTGCCATGTTCTTTCATAGTTGTTAGTGTAGAGATCCAAATTTCTGTTCGTTATCCAAACACCAAGATATTTTATTTTCGATTCCATTTTACATTCGGATCTCTCTCCTAATAATTCCTGTTCTTTTTTTTTGGTAATTTTTTGGTTAAGATTATAATTTTGTCCTTGTTCATCTTAAATCCGGCGTCGGCACCGAATTCTTCAATAGTTCTTATTAGACAGTTCACACTGCTAACGGGGTCTTCCAGAATAAATGCTATGTCGTCTGCATACACTCTGACTTTGTATTCCTGAGTTTTGATTTTTAGCCCTTGTATCCCTTTCTCTTTTCTGACCTTATTCAGCAATACTTCCAGCAATGTTATAAAAAGTAGCGGTGACAGCGGGCAGCCTTGTCTGGTTCCTTTATGGATTCGGATTTCTTGTGATTTCTCTCCATTCACTATAATTGAGGCCTTTTGTTCTGTATATATTTTACTTATATTAGCTGTTAAAAATTGGCCAAATTCCAACTCTTCTATGGTTTTTACCAAGCAGCACCAGTTGACATTGTCGAATGCTTTCTCTGCGTCCGCAAACATTATTGCTGCTGTGCGCTCGTTGTTTTTCTCAAGATATTCAAGAATGTCAATAATGTATCTAATATTTGATGATAATAATCTTCCTGGGAGAAAGCCACATTGATCAGGATGTATAACTTCTTTTAACACTCCCTTTATTCTGTTTGCTATCATACCTGCGAAAATTTTGTAGTCCACGTTGAGGAGAGAGATTGGCTGATAATTCTTAACATCAGATCTCTCCTTGCCCTCCTTCCAGATCATTGAGATGTTAGCCGCATTCCATGAATCCGGCATTCCCTCTTTATAAATCCGATTAATAACCTCCAAGAGGTAGCCTGATATTTCCTTTTCCAGAGTTTTATAGAAGATCTCCGTAAACCCATCTGGACCAGGCACTTTGCCACTTTTTAATTCTCAGATAGCCTTGGACAGTTCTTCCAGAGAAAAGGGTTCAGATAATTTCAATCTTTGTTCCTCTGAGATCATTGCGAATTTATTCTCCTTTATGTATCTATTCATCTCGTTCTTCCACTCCTCTTCCTGCGCTTTTTCTTTATATAGTAGAGAATAATATTCCACAAAAGCTTTTTTAATATCCTCTTGAAGGGTCAGGGATTTTCCATTCTTTTTAATTTCCATTATCATCCTCGTCTCTTTTTCCTTCTTCAGTTTGTACGACAGCCATCTACCCGTCTTGTTAGCATATTCAAAGGCCCTTTGTTTTATTTTTTTCAGTTTCAGTCCAATCTCCTCGACCATTGTCTTATTTATTGATTTTTTAATCAATTCAATTTCTCTGATTATTATTTTGTCTTGTGGTTTTTCTCTCAATTTCTTCTCTTTTTCTTTTAGTTGTTGTTGAATTTCTTGATTTCTGTCTTTCCTTATCTTGCCTTCTCTGCTCCTCTTTGTAGGAATGAGCCTCTGATGGTCGCCTTAAAAGCATCCCACACAATCCTCGTTTTTATACCCTCTTTGTTTTCTTTAAAAAATTGAACTGTTTCTCTCTTAATTTTTGAAACAAATTTATCTTCCTTCATTAAATCGTTCCTAAGCCTCCAGGTATATTCCTTTTTTAACAATGTCATTTTCAAATTTATAGGATTATGGTCAGATATAACTTTTGGTATTATTTCCATGTCGATTACCCTTGGAAGCAGCGTTTTTGTAATCCAAAACATATTGATTCTTGACATTGTCCTGAGAGTTTCTGAATAGAATGTATAGCCTTTCTCTTTATGATATTTGGCTGTCCAGAGATCCGTTAGATGAAATTCTTCCATCAGATCAAAGCATACCTGTGGAAGTCGACCTTGGCTTTCCCTGTTCCCTCCAGATCTATCCCTTTTGCCATCTAATACGCCATTAAAGTCGCCTGTTAATATTATTAAACCTTTTTCCAGCTTTGTTAGTTCCAGCCGCAATTCCTTGTAAAATCTTTCTCTTTTTACTAAAGGACCATAAATTGCTATTATGTAGAACTTTTGATTTGGCATATTTAGTTCTATTCCAACCAAGTGGCCTTCGTTGTCATTTATTACTTGTTTTGCTTTGTACTTTTTGTTTACATATATCACCACTCCTTTTTTCTTTTTTAGTGATAAAGAAGCAAATTCTTGTCCTAATTTTTTATTTTTTAAATATTTGTTCTCCTTTTGGCGTATTCTAATCTCTTGTAAGCAATTTATGTCCGCTTTATTCTTTTCCAGGAAGTGATATACCTTCCTTTTTTTAATTAGCGTGTTTAGACCCTTCACATTCCATGATGTCAAATTCAGTGTCATTCTTTATATGTCTTCCTCCTCCTCCTCTCCTCCTCCTTCAGCTCCTCCATCTGTCCTGTCTTCCTCCTCTTCTTCATCCTTATCTTTATCAGACCCTTCGCTAGAGACATCTTGCTCTTCCAAATTATCAGTTCTCTCTTTTGCCTCCTTCCCCTTTTCTTGCCTTCCACCGTTTCTTATTTGCTTGCTGTCTTCTCGTCTGGGTTTCCTTCTCCTCCTATCTTTCTCTTCCTCATCCAATCTTCCCAACATCTCTTTTATTCTATCTGGTGAATTTATCTTATACCTTTTTTGTTTAAACATGAAGGAGACTCCCTCTATCCGATCCCATCTGAAATTGATCCCCATACGTGTTAACCTTTGTGTAAGCTGTTTGTACTCCTGCCTTCTTCTAAGGATCTCGCTTGGAATATCCTTATATCCTTATATATTTGGATTTCTTGCCCCTCGATTATTAGTTTACGTATATAGTTGGTTTGAATTAGTTTATCTCTAATTTTGGATCTTGTAAAGGAGATCACAACGTCCCTTGGCAATTTTCGCTCCTTAGCTATTATCGAGCTCGCTCTAAACATCTTATCGATCTCCTTCTCTGTGGTTCCTTCCAGCTCCTCCACAAAATTCACGATTGCTGGGATCAGTCTCTCTGGTAAATTTTCGTATCTCATCTCAGACAGGCCTCTCAATTTCACGCATTTCTCCCTATATCTTATCTCTTGAGTGAGGTTTAAATGCTTTTCTTTGTCCAGATCTTTTGTCAGGTTTGCTGTCTGGTTTTCTAAGTGTGATGTCCTGTTCTTCACAGTGTCTATTTCTCCTTTAATTTCTTTCAAATTGGTAGTTATTTTATCAAGTCTCTTCTCTATTTTGTCAAAATCTTGCCTAATATCTTTCTTTAGATTCCGAATTTCTTCCCTCATTTCCTTCTTAAAAGATTTAAGCTCTTCCAGGATCTGAGCATTAATGTCAAGTTGTTTCGGCGACATCTCTGTGGAACCCCTCCTTACTGCTGATATTTGTGAGGTTGTGTATGATCTTGGCCTAAGACCAGAAGCCATCCGTGAGGGATGCCAATCCAAGCTGCTCTGTACAAGTAACAATTTCTAATCTACGCACTCTCCTACTTTCTTACTTATTTAGTTGCGTTCGTGTGTAATCGTATATCCCTACCAGATTACTCTATAGTTCTCTCAAGAAGGGGAAAGAAGCCTATTCTCAGAACAGTATACAGTCTACAACAGTCAACCACGATCACAAACTGTATTTTATCCTTTCTTGGAGCGAGAAACAATCCATCCAAAGAGGGGGGGTGGGCTCAATATGTTGATATATGTATATGTTATGTACATATCTCTCTCTTTCCCCCCCCCAAACAGTTACAATCCCCAATGGCTTACAATTTCTCCTCCTCTCTTTCCCAGTCGCCGCCTCCCCTCAATCCACCTCTTTTGCACCCACTGACTATTAAGCTTCAAACAATTCTATCACTATTTGGCCTAACTCCAGTCCTCTCCGCCACTCCACTCGACTCCTCCGCCCCAGCCCTCGTTTGTCTGAGCCTTGGCCCCACTCCTCCTTTCGCTCTGCCGTCTGTCTGCTCCTTCAGCTCTTTACTACCCTCTGAGTGGTCCTCCGTTTCCTCCACCCTCTGCCCTCTCCGCTCCATCTGCCCCTCATTCCAGACCATCTGTCCTTTCTGTCCCGTCTGCGCCCTTTCGAACTGTCAGTCTTTTCTACTCCCGTCTGCGCCTCCACCAAACCCATCTGCGCCTCCTTCCAACCCGTCTGTCCTTTCCGTCCCGTCTGCCCCCTTCTGAACTGTCAGTCCTTTCTACTCCCATCTGCGCCTCCACCAAACCCGTCTGCACCTCGTTCCAACCCATCTGTCCTTTCCGTCCCGTCTGCCCCCTTCCGAACCATCAATCCTTTCTACTCCCGTCTGCGCCTCCACCAACGCCACCAAAACCATCTGGCCTTTCCACCGTCTGCGCCTCCTTCCAACCCGTCTGTCCTTTCCACCCCATCTATGCCTCCTTCTAGGTACTGTCCGGCATCCTCACTCCCCCTAGTGGAAGTCCAATAATTACTGTTTTATCATTATTAACTTTTAGTCCTGAAATAAGTTCAAATTCTTTTAAAATCTCTGTAACAGTTTTTATCTCTTCTGTAAGATCTCCCAGTGTTACCACAAGATCGTCTGCATATGCTCTTATTTTATAATTAAATCTTCCAATTTTGACTCCATTTATCTTTGTCTCTTCTCTTATCCTTTTACATAGTCCTTCAATTATTACCAAAAAGATCAATGGAGAAAGTGGACATCCCTGTCTTGTTCCCTTCTGTATTTGTAAAGCCCCTGTTCTCTCTCCATTGATTATTATTCTTGCCGATTGATTTTTGTATATGATCTCTATCCAATTTATGAATTTCTTTCCTACATTTATTTCTTTAAGAATTTTGAACATGGTTTGCCACTTAACATTATCAAAAGCCTTCTCTAAATCAAGGAAAATTAGAGTGAATTTTTTGTCATTATGTTTCTCATAATACTCCATCAAATTCAAAATGAACCATACATGATCTTTTAGATATCTCCCCGGTAGAAATCCTCTTTGATCTTGGTGTGTCCATACTGATAGTATTTTCTTCAATCTACTTGCTAATGTCAAAGTAAATATTTTGTAATCAACATTCAGTAATGAGATCGGTCTATAATTTTTAGGTTCACATGGATCTCGGTTTTCTTTATGTATGAGTGTAATGTTCACTTCATTCCATGAATTTGGGGATGCTTCTTTTGTTATTTCATTTAATGTTTTCTTAAGGAGTAGAGCTAATTGATCTTCCAACACCTGATAATACTTTGCTGTAAAACCGTCCGGCCCTGGGGCTTTATTTGGTTTTAATTTTCGAACTGCTTCTGTAATTTCCATCATTGAAATAGGTTGATTTAATCCCACTCTCTGCTCATCTGTACATTTCTTCCAATCAAATTTTCTAAAAAGTTTTTGTGTTTTCTCCTCCGATATTTCTTTTTCCTTATAAAGATTTTCAAAATAGTTTCTAAAAGAACCTTTAATCTTCTGTATATATCTGTCCATTCAATCTGACCTTAGCTATAACATTTCTTTCTCTCATCTTTCTAACCCTAAGGGCTAACCATCTTCCCGATTTGTTTGAGTGTTCAAAGTATACTTGTTTCATACATTTTAGTTTCTTTTGAATTTCAGCCACCATTTCCGTTGATATTTGGTTTTGAAGTATTTGTAATTCTATCTTCACTTCTTTTTTATTGGGGTTTTCTTCCAATTCCTTCTCCTTTTTCCTTACTTCTTCATTAAGTTTCAGTAATCTTTCAGATTTCCTCTTCCTAATCTCACTACTTTGTTGAATGAAGAACCCCCTCATCACCGCTTTAGAGGCTTCCCAAATTGTACTTGCACTCATTTCTTCTGTTGAATTTTCTTGAAAATACCATTTCAATGTTTGTTTGGCTTTTTGGACAATTTCATCTTTCTGAAGCAAATATTCATTCAATCGCCAATTATATTCTGTTTTATATTCCTTTAATTCTAATAGTACCGGATTATGATCTGACCAGATCTTCGGAAGAATCTCCATTCTTTGAATTGTGTTACCCATTGTACTAGATATCATAAAGAAATCTAACCTGGAGAAGGAATTATGCCATGGAGAATAGAGGGTGTACTCTCTTGCATCACCATATTTGTATCTCCATGCATCTATTAATGTAAGGTTCTCTGTCAGATCCTCAAATGTTTTTAGTAATTTCCTTTGTAGGTTTTTTATCTTCCTTGTTGACTTCCTATCTTTCTTAGGCGAAATGACTCCATTCCAATCCCCAAAGATAATTGTCCGTTCATAATTGTAATCAAGTATTTTTAACATAAGCTCCTGGTAGAATTTTCCCCTTTTCTCCAATGGTGCATATATTCCAATCATTAGGGTTTTTTTTCCTTGACAGCCAGGTGGTCCTCCCAGTCATTACTGAGACTGTAGGATTGAACTCACAGCCTCACTAATGACTGGGAGGACCACCTGACCTCAGAGAGCTCCTGGGAACTGTAGTCCAACAACATCTGGGGACCCACAGGTTGAGAACCACTGTGTTAGTGGATGATCTTTGCTTGAGCACTGACAGGGGGAGTATGTCCCTGCTGGTGCTTTTGGACCTCTCAGAAGCATTTGATACCATCAACCATAGTATCCTTCTGGAACTCCTGGGAGATTTGGGAATTGGAGGCACTGGGCTTCAGTGGTTCCAGTCCAATATTTCAGGCAGGTTCCAGATGGTGGTGCTTGGGAATAGCTGCTCCTCAAAAAAGAAGCTGATGTATGGCATACCACAAGGTGCCATTCTATCCCCAATGCTATTCAATAGCTACATGAAAGCACTGGAAGAGTTCATTTGAAGGCATGGGGCTGGGTGTTATCAGTATGCTGATGATACCCATATATATTTCTCCATGCCTTCAAAAACAGTCTCAGCTAAGGATAATGTGTTTTCTCTGAATGAATGCCTGGAGGAGCTAATGGGCTAGATGAGGAAAAAATTGAAGCTGAATCCAGACAAGACAGAGGTGCTTCCTGTCAAAGGTCCTAACCTGGGGTTGGAGGTGTGTCAACTGGTCCTGTATGGGGTTACACTCCCCCTGAAAAACTGTGTTCACAGCCTGGGAGTGCTTCTGGATCTATCGCTCCAAAAGACAACTCAAATAGATGAGGTGGCCAGGAGTGCTTACTACCAGCTTTGGCTGTTATGCCAGCTGTGCCCCTTCCTAGAGTTAGAGGACCTAAAGATGGTAGTGCTTGTGATGGTAACCTCAAGGCTGGACTTTTGCAATGTGCTGTGCATTGGGCTACCTCTGTACCAAGTTAAGGAACTTCAATTGGTTCAAAACACAGCAGCCAGATTAGTCAATGGTACAAGCAGGGATGATCATATCACACCAATATTAAAATCACTCCACTGGCTGCCAGTTAATTTCGGGGCAAGGTACAAAGTGTTGGTTATTAGCTTTAAAGCCCTACATGGTTTGGGTCCAGGGTACCTATGGGACCACCTTCTCCTGTACAATCCACCACACACACGTAGGTGCTCTGGAGGACATTTGCTCCAGTCAGCCAGGACGAGGTTGGCAACTGTCACCTAGATTACTTTTTCTTCAACCACTCCTAGACAAGCAGAGAAAATATACAAACACATATACAAAAATACACACATATTGGTTGTTTAATTGTGTTTTAGCTTTTGTATTTTCCTGAGTTTAACAATGTCTTTTTATCATACACTGCTTTGAGTCCCAAACTAGGGGAAAATAAGATAGAAATAAAGATGATGATGATGATGATGATATTTAAAACCAACCTAATTTAACACTAAAGCTAACACACCCTACTTAACTAAACACTAAACTACTAACCAGTTGACACATCACAGGCTCTGACCCCCAATCTAAGGACTTTATCAGATGCAACAAATATGGCGTCATAAGGATGCCTAATGATCATGAAAGGGCATGCATACCAGATGACGTCGTCCTTTCATGATCATGTAAAGTCTAAAACCTGTTCCTTTTTATCGATAGCCCAAGCCGTCAAGCTGGCATTTGAATCCTTGCGCCATTGTACTCAGGTGCATGCTGCGTCAATGATAGAACGCTTCTGGGTGAGATCACAACACCTAGGTAGGGATGCGCTTTTTATGAAACATGCCCCCCCCGGTGTACTTGGGACTTTTAAAGTGTGTTTTTGTGGTTTGCTGTACATTTTGTGTCTTGATTTTGCTTTTATTTTTGAATTTGCCATGCTAGCATCTTCTCACGAGAATTTGTGAGATTTGGAACCCAGAAGTAAGTGGAGCTCCGTTTGTGATCCATTTATGCTAGGAAAGCCTCGTTGATGCTCCTAAAGGTAGGTCTGGTAGGGGGGTTATTTTGCTGGCATAAAAATACCACAATTTATGCTGGCAAAACAACATTAATGGAGGGGGGGTCTGATAAAGTCCTAAGCTATAATGAATTATTAAAAGAACATTTCTACAAGAAAAATAGAGACTAATACATTCTACCATTATAGATCTGAGTAAATAATCCAGAAAAGATGAGGGTTGTTTTTGTAAGAGAGATACAGAAAGCCAGAGAGAGAAAAATATGATATTGATTGTAAAACAACGCAGCAGCAACATATTTGCTCCCTTGAGGAACACTGTCTGGAATCTGTGGAACAAATAAGCAACAACTGTTCATTTGTTGCTTGAGAAATAAATTAAACATCTGGAGTGGTCCTCAGTGTTATCTGAATTGCTGAGGGCTGTGGAAACTCCATGCATGTTTACCAAAAATCAATATTTCAGTGTGGAATGTTAATTTGCTCAAATAGTGGTTGTGAGAGGTCAGGTAACTACGGGATATTTTGACCTATGTAAACTGGTAATAACTGAGGAGACTCCAAGCCAGGGGATGAAATAAAAATGTTTTTTATTGACAACTAATCAAAGGAACACACACACGCATGTGCTCAGGCTTCAAGCAGTCACACAAGGCAAACAAAGAAAGTTGGAAGTATTTGGATGGAGGAATAGATTGAGGGGATGGTGAGTAATACTGTACAGATCCAAAGAGCAGAGATTCGTGCAGCAGAAGTTATTCAGATGGAGTTCTGAGGGTCACACAGCAGATGGACAGAGTGACAGGAAGAAAAGAAGCTGTGCATACTTTGGCGGTGCTTTAGGGTGATATTTATATTCGATATTTCCCCTGAAGGGGTGGTTTTGAGTGGAATGCAATATGTGGGAGTTTCCCAAGGTTGGACTATGGATTCTCCAGATATGTTAATGATCACTAATGGCTGGAACATTAAAACTGAGTGGTCTCAGGCAAACCTCTATTGTTTTAGGGAGAAGGGAGAGGAGGAACCAGTTTTGCAAGCAAAGAGCACTTAGCCACCTTAATGGGATTATTTCATGACTCACTTCCAGAGTTGCCCAGGAAGAATTAGCTCATTTCTCCCTAACTAATCAGTTCCAGAGGATTTTCACATAATTCTCACCTGGATGTGTCCTTTAGGAATTTTAACTGGCTACTGCCTTAGGTTTTCTAAGCAAACCTTAGCTCCTTGTTTGGGGCTCCCTTGTCAAGCTTTAACTATGTGGAGTGCCAATTATAAGCCAATATATTAAATTTAGCCAATTGATGGGTTATGAAAAGGTGGGGGGGGCTTTCAAGGCAAGTTACATTAGTTTCCAATGTAGGGAAATTTGCATTACAGGTTTATGGTAAAGATGGCTGCTTCATACAGTTAATATGACACAGAAATGAGAAATCGTAGGTGCTGTTAATTATCTTGATTCTGGTGGAAGAGTCTACTGTTTACATCTAATTGTTACACTCTCTGGAATTTTTAGTGGCACACTTGAAACTTCTCCACCAGTAGCACTGTGCCCATCTTTTGTTAAGACAAGGGAAGGTGCTTTCAACAGGCCATGTTCAGACTAATAACTATGTAGCAAGCCAATAACTTTGTGCAGGGCTAGATTGCTGCCTGCTTTTGTTTGTGCATATTTTCTTACACTTCCAGGTCATTGAGTTTGATGACGTGTTGATTTTGGATGCTGATTGATAGAGCTTCCATTGGCCTGAGTAAACAATTTGCACTTTAGCCAAAGTTCACTCAAGCCAAGCTGAGTTGTCCTGTCTATTTCTAGTTTTCATTGATAAAAAAAAAAGGAGGGGGACAGGATGGAGCAATGAGAGCTGATGTTCTGCCAAATTGTTGATGTGTCCATTCAAAGGGCAGCAAAGAGCTAGTGGAGCGTATAGCAATTCTCTTTTGTGGCAGGCTGACTTTAGACTCTGATCCTCCACAGTCCTGGGAGAATATAGTAGAAGCTCATTTGCAATGGCTGATTGATGTGCCCATTAAAGTTATATGACTTGAACTTTGGGATAGATGTTTACTATATGATAGCAGTGCCTGATCAAATTACTTGGCCTGTATATGAAGGTTGATACTGAGTTTGTGATAATAATGTGTAATATGTTTACTTGGAAGAATACAGGCTGTTATCTGACATTTTACTTAAAAAAAAAAAGAGGTAGTCTGTGTTGTCTTTGCCAAACAGATCTATAGTAGCATAAGCTTTCATGGACTAGAGTAGTTTCTCTCAAGCTTATCTGATGCGAGGGACTGATAATGTTTCTCTCAGGGTTCCAGAGAACCAGGATCATGCCTGTGCCCATTGCCTAAAATTGTTTCTTTGCTTCTTGGAAACTTGGAAAGGTCTGGCAGACAATAGTACAGTCACCAGAACTGATCCATGGAACAGCACTTTGAACAGCACAGGACTAGAACACACTGGCTGGATGTAAGAACTGCTATCGGAGCTGTTTTGGGATATTTGTTGCCAAAAATCATGCCTGAAAATGTCCTAGGATTTGGAAGGGCAGCTATGAAGGAACAGATTCTCAATACCAAACTTAACATTGTCCATGCCATCATTTTTCCAATTTCTATGTATAATTGTGAAAGTTGGACAATGAAGAAAGGTGTTAGGAAGAGAATTAACTCATTTGAAGTGTGGTGCTGGTGAAGAGTTCTGTGGATACCGTGGTCTGCCAAAAGACAAATAAATGGGTCCTAGAGCATATCAAGCCTGGACTTGTCCTAGAAACCAAGATGACTAAACCGAGACTGGCGTACTTTGGCCATATTATGAGAAGACTTGGCTCACTAGAAAAGACAATAATATTTGGTAAGGCAGAAGGCAGTAGGAAAGGAGGAAAAAATGCATTCTAGATGGATAGACCCAATCAAAGAAGCCACAGTGCTGAGTTTGCAAGACTTGAGCAGGGTTGTTGATGACAGTGTGACTTGGAGGTCCCAGGGCACCCACAGAGGTGGAGGCCAGCCCCAGAGCCAGGTGTACATCCTCTGGACGCCCCTGCCTCTGAGGAGCCTGCCAGCCACTTGCTTTTGCCTTCACGCAGTATCTGCTGGGACATGGTGATTGGCGGCAGTGGCAGTACTCCTATTCATTTATTCCAATGAAAGAGCAGGAGTGCCATTGCCACTGCCAGTGAGGCCCAGTTTAAGGCACCGTAGCATCAGCGTTTGTGGGGGAGGCATCGTGCAGAGCCCCCCCCCATGACTCCCTCCTCATGCAGGGGCTGGGACAGGGAGAGGGAAAAAAAGGGAAGGAAGGAGGGAAAGAGCCCCCTCCATTTAAAAATTCCCCTCAGGCGAAAAGGAGCTGCCAATGGCCACTTGCCAATGGCCGCCAGCCTCACGCGCACTCCCCCCCACACACGCCCTGCACGCCCCTCAATTCTATAACCTACCCTCCCTCTCTCCATGTCTCAAGGTCTGACTCCTGTGCATTCTGCCCTCATTTACATCTCCCCGCCTCCGGCCTGCCACCATTGGTCGCCATCCAGCTGGGGCCCCACTCAGCGATTGGCTGTGTGTTGTCAGTCCCTTGCAAGCCTTTTTCCCCCTCTTCATGCCTTCTGGACCGCTCACTCGCTTCTCCAGCTTCTCTGGCTGGGAGCTTTTCTTCTCCCTCTCCCTCCCTCCCTCTGCCCCTCCCATACGCTTCAGCCACCAGGCCCAGCCTTGTCGTCATCAGCGGCGGCGGCCACAGAGGCAGCTGTCTTCTCAGGGTGGCTTTGAGGAGGAATGACGGGTGGCTGAGGCCGGGGACAGGTGGGGGCTGCCCTGCCCCCCCCTCAGCAGGTAAAAGGAAAAAAGACCAGCAGCCTTTCCTTCCCCCAGTCCCCCTTCCCGCCTTTCCTGAAGGAAGAGGGTCAGGGCCAGTTTCAGGGCCCTGCAGCACCTGGAGCTGCAGGGGATCCCCTCATTGTGAAGCCCCCCCCCATCGTAACCCTCCTCCTTAAAAAAACACACACCATTATTAGTAATACAGTTGTCCCTCTGTATCCACAGATTTAAGCAACCACGGCTTGAAAATATTCTTAAAACAAAATAATAACCCCAAAAGCAAAGCTTGATTTTGCCCTCTTATCTAAGGGACACCATTTTGCTATGTCATGGCATATATATATAATGGGATTTGAATATTCACGGGTTTTGATATCCACGGGTGGGGAGGGGGGTGTCCTGGAACCAAACCCCCACTGAATATGAGGGACAACTGTAATAATCTGAATAGCCTGTACTGTGAATAGGTTAGGTTAGGTTAGGATCTGAGATAAACATATGCCCCCCCAAATAAAGTGTTTGCAGGGGCCCGCCAAATTCCTTAAACCATCCCTGCTGCCAATCACCATGCCGCTGTGAAAGATGCTCACTAATTGAAAGCAGTGGCAGCACTCCTGCTCGATCATTTGGTATGAACAAGCAGGAGTGCTGCTGCCACCACCAATCATCATGCCCCAGAGGAAGCTGCTCGAAGGCAGAAGCATGTGGCTGGCTGACTTACCAAAGGCAAGGGAACCCAAAGAATGCACACCCGGTGGCTGGGTCTTTCTGCCACCTCCGCTGCTGCCCTATGCTATTATATAAGTAAGGTACTTCAGCATCCCTGTTTTTGGTATCTGTTCAGGGTCCTGGAACCAACCCCCCCATGGATAACCCCCCATGGATACTGAGGACCCAGTATTCAGAAATAGTTTACATACAGTTTATCTGAGAACATTAAGAAAAAATAAAGGGAAAGATATAGTAGGGTCACTATAAGTAGAAGTCAGTTTGATAGCAATTAACAACAACAACAGCATAACAATCATCTATCTCATCTTTATCTAGAGATTGACCAACCTCTGTTCTCATGTGTTGACTGCCATAATTGGGGTATTTGCACATAGCAATGCTTGAAAGCTCATTTTGACATGTATATACATTTGGTTATTTCACACTTCTTTGTGTAAAATAATAGCTTTGTCACAGTGACTCACCAGCATTAGTTAGTTAGGGGCAATTGCTTGTTAATGACCTAAGTGGTGGTGAAAACATTTCCTTTGTGACAGCTACTAGCTGGGAGGGTTCCCAAGATCATCTCTGCAATGTGAAAACCAACAGGGCATTAAGAATGTAACTCCTTCCTCCTCTGACTTGGGGAAAGAACTGGTAGTCTGTGCAGGAGAGTAAGAGGAGAAGCAGACTGAGATCCCTCTCACACCACACTTTCAGTTTTATATTCCACTTTAACTGCCATAGCAACATCCTTGGAATTCTGGGTTTTGTAGTTTAGACCCAAGAGCTCTCTGTCTGAAATTTCCAAATGCCCCTCCCTAAACTGCAAATCTCAGGATTCCATAGGATGTTGCCATGGCAGTTAAAATGGAATATACATCTTCAACTTTGTAGTGTGATAAGGGCCTGAGATACACTGAAAGGAGAAAGCACTTGGGGTGGAGAGGAAGGAAAAGAGAAATGAGCTGCAAAGGCTAGAAATACTGGAAGTTATCTTGAGGTTTGTTGTTGTGTGCCTTCAAGTCATTTTTGACTTCTGGTGACCCTAAGGCAAAGCTATCACAGGTTTTTCTTGGCAAGATTTATTCAGAGGATGTTTGCCTTTGCCTCCCTTTAAAGTTGAGTGAGTATGACTTGCCCAAGGTCATTCAGTGGGTTTCCATGGTTGAGCAGGAATTTGAACCCTGGTCTCCAGAGTCAGTGTCCAATGCTCAAACCACTACACCATGCTGGCGTTCTTGGGGTACAGGATGCCTGTCTCTGATAGGGCAGAGGCACGAGAGGAGCTCTTTGGCTGAAAATTGTAAATTACAGTCCCAGAATGCCATAGGATGGAATCACAGGAGTGAAGGTGGAATCAAAGTGCTGTTGTACTAGGTTGTGTCCTCTGTTTCATGTCAAAATATAGGCCGGAATCCTACCAGTGTACAACACAAGCAGTTGTTCTTTTTTCAGGGTCACACAGTATTTGGCAAAGGAAGGGAAAATCTGCTGGCTCCCAGACACCTATAGCTAAAAAGTAACTATTTTTGTTACTTTTTAACAATAAGAAAGCAAACAATGACTTTTAAACAACGTAATTAAAATGACATCAAACTGCTCTGGGGGATTTGGAGCAATTTTAACTACAGCAGTACCTTAGTTAATGAAGTAGATGTTTTCCCATGCTTTTCTTTTTTTAACAGAAACTTTGGGACCAGAGGTAGAATAACATGGAAAGAATAGGGATACCTAAACACAACAAAAGAAGAGCAGTTCAACATGTTTCAGCAAACTTTTTATTCAGAACTAACATTGTGCATAGGAGAAATGAAACAACCAGGTTAGGTCAGCTTTGCAGAAGTAAACAAAATAATTTTGAATCTTCTAGAGACCACTTGAAAGCTTCTTCCAAAATGCATCCTGGGTTGATTTTCCCCCCCTTTCAAAAACCTCTATTTTTCTTATGATTTCCATTTAGGTGGCAAAACTTATAGATCTATGCTTTTTCAAAATCCTAGGGTAGCTGGTGAAGCAGACTTATCTGCTTTCTCCTTTCCTTCCTGTTTTACTCTTCAGACATGCTCAGTAAGTGATTCTGGAGGCAGCTGTTTACCCTGCCTATTGTACCTAAGGACACACAGCTACAGCAGGTTTACCTAAAGTAGAATCCCATTCTTTCTCAGGATAAGCTTTATTGCATTGTTTACTGCAGATATGCTGCTGCAACCCAACACTGAAAGTGTATTTTGCTCCAGCTCCTCCTCCCAAGTTCAGTACTGTAAAACAAAAGAAAACCTTTCAGCTAGACAGAAGACAAGAAAAGGGGAGGATGGGCTGGGTTTCCATTAAAAGACTTCGTAAAAAGGAGCTGCTTTGTCAGAGGCTTTGTCAACTGAAGTATGGCTGTACTTTACAAAGTGACTTTCCCCAGTATTTAGAGCACAAAATAATTATAGCCCTAAGTGACCCCCCCCCCGTGCCTTGTTGATTGACACAGCAGCCTGGCTGGCCTTGTCAAAATGTTCAACAGTGAAGAATAGAACTGGATTTGTGACTTAGGACTTTATCAGATGTGGGAAAACGTGGCAAAAAACCACATCCAAAATTGCATCATAAGGACGGGACAATAGCCCAAAGGACAACATGATCAGATGCCTGCACCCTCACCCATTCCAAGGGTGTTGCACTGGCATGAATGAGGCATCGCTTTTATAATTGATGGCCTAAGCTGTCAATAAAAAAATGACGCCTTATTCATGCCTGCATTATGCCCCTGGAATGGCTGAACAACAATGTCATCTGATAATTTCACCCTTCTGTGTTATCGTCATGTCCGCATGACGTGTTTTTTCACGTGTCTGATAAAGTCCATGGTCATATTTGAACTGTACAGATGTATCACTGTGCTACTTGTGCATCTGCCTACAGTTGCCTGCATTCTGCAGTTTGCCTGAAACTCACTAGATCAAAGCTATCAGTGTCCTTGGCTCTAAAGTTTATATTTAGTATCACCCTCTAGTTTGGAAGTTTTCTTGGCATGTTTGTACTGATGGATTGTGGTTGGCAAAGGAAGGTCATGGGAGAAAGAGAGGAAAGAAAGAAAATAATAACACTTAGAGTAGAAAAAAGCCAAGGACGATGGGAGTGGCAAGAATATGAGGAGAGCAAAATCTGAAGGAAGCAAAACATGAGGAGAGAGATAAGTGGCTGATGTCACAAAGAGGAGACCTTGAGGAAATATGCCTAAACATTAAAGAAAGTGAAGGACCCAGCACTCTGAGATCCAGACAGCTGTTTTCTTTGCTGCTCTTGGCACAATGAATCCCCAATATGTGATATGTCCTAAACCGTTCAAATGGTTTAGGAAGAATGAACAGGTTCTTGGTCACATCACCTCCAAGTGAAGACCAGAAGTGTAGTAGTGTTCCCATATTATTGCGTTAGTGCGATAGTGGTAGAGATGGCCCCTTAGGATCTCTTCCAACTCGTGAACTCTTTTTTTGTTAGAAATATTTTAATTAACATATAAATTCAGCAATTTAAAACAACATACAAGGTAACTACAAAACACATCTACCAGGGGTAAAAGGAAAAAAGAAAAAGGACTTTATCACATGAGGCTGCTAAAGTGGAATTTCAGCAGGATAGTAATGAATTTGGCCAGTACTTAACAGACAACATAATGCCTGTCCTTTTGCTGTTTCACATTCTAGTTGTTACTATTCTGCCCCTTTCAATTGACAGGGAAATCCCATACCTGCCAATATCATTGTTGTTCCACTGCTGCCCCTGGTGCGATAGGTCCCTTTGCTTCAGTTCCAGGATGACTGCAGTCAGGTGGCATGAGGGGCCTGATTCTCCTCCTCTCCTGCTCACTCCCCCCTTCTCCTTGCTATTTCAAAACAGCACTAAAAAATCAGCCCCCCTCATACCATGTAACTGCAGTCATCCCAAAACTGAAGTGAAGGGATCTATCACACCAGCAGGTTGCCAAAGAAGCACAGTCATTTCAACAAGGTCATATAATTTTAGTAGCCAATCTTCCTGCGATGGAGTTGCCAAGTTTTTCTACTTCTCTGCATATAAAATTCTAGCAGCTGTAATCATGTACTCCCATATTTCTTCTCCAACTGTTCTTCCATCAATTCCAATAGGAAAAGTCCTCATTTTGCTTGGAGTTTAAGTTTCATCACCCCTTCCATCATACCTCTTCCATCATACCACCACATATGAAAAAAGTTCCTTCTTTTTTACCACACTTCCAACACTTGTTTGTGGAAACTTTATAGATCTTGGACATCTATTCTGGTGTCAAATACCAACAGTACATCATTTTATTAAAAAATTCTTTAAAGTCATAACTTATAGTAAATTTTAATCCTTTTTTTTCAAGTCCTTTCCTATTCTTCTAATTGCATGTTATGACCTAAATTCTGAGTCCATTTAATCATACAATCTTTAACCTGTTCATCTTCCATTTCAATTTTCAATGGAACCTTGTTCATCTTAGCAATTAAAAGTTCCTCATTTGTACACAACTGTATTTCAAAATCTGACTTTGTTGTTTCCATACAATATAGTTTCTTATCCATTTTAAATCACTCAAACAATTGTCTGTACAAAATGCACCAACTCATGAATTCTGAAGTGGAAAGCCTGTGTAAGTAAAGCCGTTGGTATGGGTTGCCTTGAGGCAATGCCTCTGAAGACCTTAACAACGACATTGTTAATGGCGCATTATTTCCTGATGATGTTTTCTCTCAACAGAAGCTAAGATGGCCAAAGAAGTCATAAATGATGAGTGAAGATTCTTCATAATTATTCCTCAGCCACAATGCCCAGGTAGTGAGAGGGGGCAAGTCAGGACTGTGTGTAAGCAGGAAACTGAAGGATGAGCCCATAGTTTGGGGGTGAGACTGAAAGAGAGACACAAGGAGATGGGTTCCTATTTGCAAGAAACCTGTGGTGCTCTTGATCTATAAATAGGGGTGGGACTGGGATAACTAGCTCACATCATCCTTCATCACTGGCTATTGCTGGAGAGCTGATAAGATTACAGTCCAGCACAACTGGTAGGTCCCATGTTCTCCACTTTGTTGTTGTGTGCCTTCATGCCATTTCTGACTTATGGTAACCCTAAGGCAAACCCATCACAGGGTTTTCTTGGCAGAATTTGTTCAGAGAGGGTTTGCCCTTGCCTTCCTCTGAGGCTGAGAGAGTGTGACTTGCCCAAGGTCATTCAATGGGTTTCCAAGGCAGAGTGAAGATTTGAACCCTGGTCTCCTAGTGTCCTAGTCCAACACTCAAACCACTACACCATCCTGGTTCTCTATGTTCTCCATTCCTCCCCCAGAAATATGATGGGAGCACACTATATTATGTATTATATTGTGAGCCTCCACCATATGCTTGCCCTGTGGGGGTTTTTTTATTGCAGGTGTGGGCAAAGTGTAGCCCTTCAGATGTTGTTGGACTGCACCTCCCACCATTCATCACCATAGTTATGCTAGCTGGGACTCATGGGAATTGTAGTCCAGCAACATTTACAAGGATCCATTTTGCCCATCCCTGTTTTGCTGTATATTACCAAACACCCAAAGCTTCCAGAAAAGGAAATGAAAACCCTGTGTACATACTTACATCCTTGGAGTGCTCACCAGAGAACTAGGTTAAAGAAATAGTTTATATGTCTGTATTGGCCTAAATATGCTGAGGGCACCAGGTCCCATCTGATCTTGGAAGCTAAGCAGAGTCAAGCCTGATTAGTACTTAGACTGGAAACCACCAAGGAATACCAGGTGCTGTATTTGAAAGGAAGAGTAGTCCTTGCCTAAGAAAACCATGTGAAATTTATAGGGTTGTCTTAAATCAACAGGCAACTTGAAGGTACATTCCAGTATACTAATTTGGTTTTGATGATACAGTGACAACTATAATAATCATGCTGGACTTCTATCCTGAGTGTAGAAAACTAACAGTTTTGGACTACAGCTTTTAGAATCCCTTAGATGCTGGGAGTTATCAAAAAAATACACTTTTCCTAAGCTCTACCATCTACCCCATACTCACCAAAAATATCATGCTCTAAGTGACTTTTTCTACTGAGCCTGGGGCATGGAAAGGCAGGTCCAGTGCTGTTCTGCACCTGGGCCAGATTTTGTGCCATCAGAATGCAGCTGGCAATTGTTCAACAGCTGCACAGAGTGAAGGTTGTTGGCAAATAAGATAATAATTTTATCAACTTCAAGTACATTGCACTTCCAGTTTTTCTTGCTCTCTAGGAACCCAGCCTCCTTTCCCACCTCTTCTCTCAACACATACACACAACAAAATCAGAGTGTTACTGGTACATGTTTTAAAAGGCTTACACTAGACCATTGTGAGACAGACTTACACAGAAACTGATAAAATGCCGTATGTTAACATCGAATGGCTGCAGCCAGCATGTTACTCATGTTCCAAGAAGGCACTGTACATGCTGAAGACAAAGAGTTTCACAAGAGAGAATAAGAAACAGATGAAGTATTCTTGGTACACCAGCAAAGTCAATATTGGTGTTTCAACACTTCACTCCCTAGTGAGAGACCATAATGGGACATTCCAAGTCTTTTCATGGAATTAGACTGGTGCTTACCCTTTATCTGTCAAACTTTGAACTCATAAATCCACAGCAAGGAGACATGGAGGTGCTAAAGGAGTTTCATAATCAGAATAGTAAAAATATCTATGCATTGGGTGGGTTGTGATAGAACAGGATCACAAATCCATATTTACCAGATTGAAGACAAATTCATCTTGAAGTCTGTGATCCCTAGCAATGGGATGTTTTAATAGCACTTTTGAAGCATTAAAGCAATTGGGGGGGATTTAATTCTTGTTAAAAATTGGGGGGGATGTAGAATTCTTGTTCCATTTAGACTTTGGACATGGAAAGTGGGTGTGGGTGTGTGAACATCATCCTGTCTTTGCTTCAAGCAGCAAAATGTTCTCAACCAGCCTTAAGGGGAAGAAATTATCTAGGAAAAGGCAACCAATTCACCATGCATCCAGACATCACAAGTGAAGAAACATTTATTCCCAATCAGGAAACTGCAAACTCTGACCATTTCTGGTAGCATTTATACACCCCCTTTGAGTATTCAAAATGCTCCCCACACAGTGTGGTAAGTATACTTCAGGTTCTCTTAAGGGGTGGGAGAAGGTCAGCATTTTTCTTCCCAATGTGCCAGGAACTGATACCATATTTGTGCTGATTGGTTACAGTTGTTTCTTCCCTAGAAACACTGCAAGGACCAGCAGCAGATGGCTTATGGTCCATAAACCATCACTTTCAAGTAGCACTGTTATATATCAGGGTGGTTAACAGGTAGTTTAAATTTCACATACATCCCAAGAAGCAGTGTAGACTGACAGGTAGCATCTACTTGATGTAGGACCTTCATGGCTGAAGCTGGAACTGTCCATTCACACGACCAAATTAGGTTCCTAAACTGCTATGACCACTTTTCTACCTCAGTATGAACCTTGAAGGGAGCAGTTTGCCAGGGAGAAAATTTTGGGGTATAGCTACAGGGGAGACAAAATAAGGACACACACCCCTCACCAAATAAGAGTTTTGCCCCCTCAATTGAAATTTTTGCATCAATCCTCAAATTCCTAACCATGCAGAAACTTAAAACTTCAGTTGAGCATTTGGAACTAGATATTAGGCATCCGAAGAAAAAGGACAAAGTTACCAAAGGAATGT
This sequence comes from Gambelia wislizenii, assembly GCA_030847615.1. Classification (NCBI taxonomy): domain Eukaryota; kingdom Metazoa; phylum Chordata; class Lepidosauria; order Squamata; family Crotaphytidae; genus Gambelia; species Gambelia wislizenii. The sequence continues at coordinate 348,393,507 of JAUMIR010000001.1, forward strand.
GAACACAGCAAATATAAGAGTTGTGGGTGTGAATGATTTTCAGTATCTCACTCTCTTCGATGTTAGAAACATGGGGACTGAAGGAGCATTGGGTGTTTGTGTAGAATTCTTATTTGGAGGGGTAATGCCCTCATTCTCTCCACCTCACCCCCCTTTAGCTATAACCCTGGAAGAGGCACTTGGATTTGTTCTTGCAATTAGAAATCCAAGCCTGGAATCCCACCTGAAGAAACATTCTATTTGCAGTTTGAGGAGCTCAGCCAGAGTAATTCTACTGCCTCCCCAAACTAGAAACCCTAGGATTCCATTGGCATTTAAGTGGAATCACAGTGCTATAATTGTGTAGTGTGAAAACTGCTCTAACCACAATACCACACCAATGGTTTCTGTCCATCAGTCCTTTGACTTCTGTTATTGGGAAGCTATCGCCTGCTCAATACTGCCAAGGCCTTGTTGTGTCTACTTCAGTGATTTAAGACCAAATTTATTAAAGGAGTATTGAGTCAAGTTGGGCTCAGTTTTCCCCCTCCTTCATCAAAACATTCCCTAATCTGAGGATTCTGGTAGGTCAAATCCTTCCTGCTAGTATGAGGTTCTCCCTCTCCAAGAAATGTTATTTTGCACAGCTTTACTGCAGTGCTAATGGACAGTCAATTTGCCAGCCTTTTTGGAACTTTTGGAAGAGAGAGGAGGAAAAGTGCCCATTATTTCTGCCGTGCCTTTTAAGCCCCCTTGTTTCACACAGGCTCACTCACACCCCATACTCATACTGCAGTCCTCATTCTCTCCAGTCCTGTGAAGACAGAAGCCTACTCCTATGTGGCACCAGCTGCCTGTTCCATCTCAAAAGAAAAACCTGGGGCTTGTCTATACAAGCCCCCCCCCCCAAAAAACAGAGTGCCCTGCAGTAATGGCATTTTGTAGCAGCTGCGACTTGTCTTAATAATGTTTTTGCCCCCATAAGTGTTGCATGCAATATGACAGCCACAAGAGATTTATTTGTTTTTGTACTTACCTCAATTTGCCATCTCTGCCAACTTTTTCCAAAAAAAAACCAAAAAAAAAAGTCCAAGGTGCAAGAGTGATTTTTTGATTTAACAGAGAAGCAAAAAAAGCCACCACCACACTGTTTTCTCGCCTTAGTGCTTCCTTGCTAAGGCAAAAAATCAACATGGCGACACCAGGCGCTTGCCCTGTTAGCAAGCCCTGCCCCCGTTCTCATACAGCCAATCAGCTTAGTGCTTCCTCTCCTATAGGAAAGCAATTCAAAGCAAATTGCTTGTCCCAATAAGCAGGAATGCACATCCCCCTCACTGTTTTTTAAAAACTCCGGAAAAAGCCACAAAGTCTTTCCTCTCAGAGTTTTTGCCATTTTTGGCCTTCCTCCTTCCAAATACGGAATTCTGGATCAGTAAATTCTACCTTAAATGAAGAGGCTGAGTCTGTAATCCTGTTGGTGTGCTACACTAGTGCAGGGGTGAGACACACAGATCCCTTCAGATATTGCTGCCGTATAACTCCCAGCATTCCTCACCACTGGCTCTGCTGGCTAGGGTTGCTGGGTCTTGCGGTCCAACACCATCTGTAGGTCTCCCCAATTCTCACCCTTGTGCTAGCAGTTTCCCCCTAGGGTTATGCAGCAGCAGCAACGGAAGCCAGACAAGATCGGCCAGCTTCAAGCAGCCTATTTCTCCTGTTTACTTCCTTCATGGCCACTGCACCAGTAGCCTTTCCCCTCCTGCCACCACTGCCTACACTGGCATGGTTATGCTGAAGCAGTACTCTACAAGATCTGTCTTGAGTCATCCACTGAGCCAATGTGTGCAGTTAGCTTGAGGAAAACTAAATTATGGAATTTCCCTGTCATCAGGAAATTACTGGGGCAAAAAATGTTCTCATTTCCAAATAGAGATCAGATATGAGTACAAAACACCAGCAAGTGTGAGTTGATTGTGCCAAACATTGACCTCACTCACTTCCATTTCGTGACTGGCCAACACCACTATTTTTCCCCCCACTGGTGGTACTCCATAATTTTCAGTCTTCTGAAGCAGATGGGGAGGGCAGGGCAGAAAGTTTGCCAATCCCTGGTACACACCACTTGGATTCAACTAGTATGTCATGACACACAAGAGTGATATAAAGTAACCAAAGGTGAACTGCAGCAGAAGTGCTGCCAACACCAGTTTCTCTGTCCACATTTTCTTTGCTGCTGGTAGCCAGGGAAAAAGAGAGATAGAAAAGGGGGGAAATAATTTACTGGTAGGGTGGGGATGAGGAGAAGAAAGATGTAAAATAGCACAGCAGAGCCTTTGGCAATAACCCTACCAAAGTCATACCTGAGGAGGAAAGCAACAAGAAGGGTGGCAAGAGGAGAGAAGTAAGGAAGAAAACTGTGGAATAAAATAATCAAAATGTGTTGAAGTTTCGAATTAAAGCTGGGTACAGAGTCTGAAAAGCTGAAGACCATTGGTTCACCCTGTGCTCGAAAAGCCATGTTCCAAAAAATGTTCCACCAATGCTTTAATTACACACACTCTAAAAATAAACAATTTGGACAGAGTGAGTTGGCCCCTGTGGCAGCAAACTTGTACATCATTCAATAGACCACTGTGTTCAGATGAGCTACACTAATTTGGAGGAATTGACATGGAGGGACTTGGCTCTGAACAATCTGCCTAAACGAGTAAACAAGATAAAGGCCTTGAGTAAGAGCTACTAAAACAAACAGTGTGTGAAGTGGCCTGCTAGCAGAGTGGCTTCCTCAAGGCTATTGAATTGGTGGTGGTGGGGAAATGTTTTCTGAAAGGCGCTCCACTGCGTTTGTAGATGCCACAGCACATCACCCCCACTCTAGAAACATTTAATTAGATAATCTGAATTGATTTGTTGAATTGGGTTGCTACATATTGAACAGGATTTTTTTTTAATACTTTGAGGTAATAATTCCCATGTATGTACAATACGAAGGCAACATAACTGAATTAATATTTCAAAATCCAGATTCCATCCTCCCCTCCCTACCATCTTTCTCTACAAGGTTTTGGTGAAAATTAGCATTCTTTCTTCTTCTTCTTCTTTATGTTAAAGCATCTTCATGACACAGTTCACAATCAACTCAGCTCAAGTTTTTGGAAGAAGGCCAAGTTCTGACACAGCTGAAATTTTGTATCCTGTCAAGCAGAACTTTCCAATATGAACTGCTCATGTGAAGATAACAGGATCACCTCAGTGGGACCAGCAGATTCAGGGTAGCTGCCTGGCAATGTGGTGTTGTGGTATCGTTTCATCTTGTTTCTTTGTTCTTACCTAAAAATGACCATAACAATTTGAAGATGAAAAAGAAGTATTACTTATCATGAACTTAAGTATTTTCAGAACCGTAGTCAGCATGTAACTAAAGGACTTCCTTGAACAGCCAGCCTTAATTTGGGGACTGGTTGTTCTGCTACAAGATAATGTTCTGGTATAAGGCCATCTTAAGTTTCTAGGCTTCATGACTACAGTCTGAAAACAGGAGCCATAACTACAGAAACCAAATGGCAGCTGGACATGATTCCTAGCAGCCTTGTGTTAGGAAAGCTTACCACTCTCCAAAACATTTATCTAGCTTTCAGCTATCTACATTAGCACTATTTTAAATCCCATTTTTCTCTGATGAGAAGCTATCCACATTCCACACACTCTAGCTTAGGGCCAAGGTGAGTATAACTGCACTGTCATATTTGTTCATCACAAATATGATGAACAAGTTTCCTCCATTCATGCATAAAATGTTCAGTAAGTAATTTCATTTTTTACAACAAAAGCTAAATGAAGAAGAGGAGAGCTGAACTTTCCCTGTTACCTGCTGCTCACTGGGTTCTCCCCCTTACCCACAGTCCATGCATCTGAAGAAGTACACCAAGTCTATGAAAGTTTATGCTACAACTTCATTCTCTCAGTTAGTCTCAAAGGTGCTACAAGATCCCCTTACCCACAGCCAGAACCAAATCAAGATATACTGAGGTCTTAAGTGGCAAACCAGAGCCAAATCAAGATATACTGAGGTCTTAAGTTTTATGAGACTTCAAAGCATTATCCCCACCCTGAAAGTATTACCTATATTCTTGTAATAAATATGTCTGCATTTTTTTAAGCTTGGAAATCCCTCATATTCTGAAGGACTCAACTGTAGTCTGCTGAGCTTGTGCATAAATCTGAAACTGCTGCCCACCAACATCAGCACCTTACCTCTCTGCACTCCATTAAATGATCTCTTTTCTCATCCTAGGACACTTCCAATCCTAGAGCCAGCCTAGGAGGCAAGGACCTGAAGTGATGGAGAGGTGAGGTGGAGAATGTTCACTGTTCCCTCATCCTAGCACACCTTTCATTGTGAAATTTAAACACACACTCCCAATTGAAACAGGCATGGAGCAGGCATAGAAACATGGCTTCCCCTTTCACACAGAATTTGGCAGGGCTTCAGAGCTCTTGTTAGACTTATTCATCACAGTGAACTTTACTGAGATGAAATCCAAAATCCACCAAAAAAGTGATATCTGTTACCCAGCCAAATGCAAAATACACTATGCAAGCTTTTGAAGCTCTACTGGCTTCTTCATCAGGGAAAAGATGTTAAAAAAGAAAAAGAGAGAAGTGAGGATGTTAGCGTCACAGGCCTACATGCCGTTTCAGATGTTACTTGTGTTGTTGTTCAGGTGAGGGGTCTCATGCAGGCAGAACCACGTAGAGCTGAGACAAAGGGCAGTAAAGTTTAAATCCTTTTACAGCAGTGAGGAACTTCTTTGACAACCAGCATATCCCTGCCTCTTTGTGAAGCAAAGAGCTCCTTTGTTTCGGAGGTAGAGATCATTGGTTTTTTTCAAAAAGTCTCTGTACTGCTGCATCTGGAAACAACTTTTAGGTGCTGTAAAACTAGCCAATTATAGTCCAAAACAGAAACTTTACCTTTGTTGGTGGCAGAAACCTCAGAGAGTTAGTCTCAGTTTATGGACTTTATCAGACGTGGCAAAAATCGCAGGATTACGTCGGTGCAGTGTGAATGGGTGCGGCTATCGCATGACATCATCGTCATCACATGGCTACTCCATGCCCCAGCTGCAAATAAAGCTTTTAATTGACAGGATAAGCTATCAATATCTCTTTTTTCGTGGCACTGAGGACGTGCGAAAACACATCCCATTGCAATCACGAGATCACAGCATGAATGGGTGATCCTTAACGAGAAAATTTCCAGGTGAGAATGGGAAAACGAAGCACAGAATGCTCTTTTTATTAACTTTCCCATTTACTTTCAATGTTTTTAAGTTTGTTTCAGTGCTGGTGTGTTCATTTACTTTGTTAATTAAGGTGTTTTTTACAGTTTTAAGCATGCTCATGTCTTCTCATGAGAACTGCCGAAATATCACCCATGCTAAATTGTGGAAGTAAACTCCTGTTCTTAAAGTTCTAGTGGTCATCGCGTGATAATTCTGTGGTGGTTCTTTCACGTGATTATAGCAACGTGCAATAAATAGTAACTGTAATAATGCCATGATGTTGCCGCTATCCTCAGTTGCAGAATTACAGCGTTTTTACATGCTAGTCTGATAATGTTCTATATTTCCCTCTTGTTTAGAATTCCTCCTGTTGCAGCAAAATAAGGTATCTTCAAACCTAGGAAATACATCCAGCCGTTGCCATGTTGGCCATGCAGCAAAACAAAACACAAAATCCACACACACACAAAACCCACAAAATGCAAGCATTCAAAGCTCTACTGGCTTCTTCATGAAGCAGAAGATGTCTCAGCTGCACATGACCAGGGAGTAGGAGTGGCCTTTGCCTGCATGAGACCCCTCACCTGAACAGCGCAAGTAACACCTGAAACAGCATGTAGGCCTGTGACTCCACCAGCATCACTTTTCTTTTCTTTTCTTTTTCTTTAAAATATCCTTTGCCTGATTAAGAAGCTAGAGAGCGTCAAAAGCTTGCATCATATGTTTTGCATTTGATTGGTTAATAAAGGTATTACTTTTTTTGGTAGATTTTGGATTTTGTTTTGCTGCGTGGCTAACGCAGCTACCCCTGAATGTATTTACTGAGAGAGTGCTTTTTTGGTACAGAGTGTGATTTTTTTTAAAGTCAAGTTAACACCACCTTTATTATGGTCTGAATTGCTGAAAAACTTCACTGATACTCAGTGCGTCGGTCATTGTCGGTCTGAGCTGCAACAATGTCACTGCACTCTCAAGTGATGGTGCAAGGTTGTGTGTGTGGGGAGTTCTGCAATGTAATTAAGGGAAATGGTTTAGCTGGCAGCACTTCTGCTCCTCACAGGCAAGCTGGAGGAAGAAGAGTGATGGAGCAAGACTGCATAGACTCCTATGGGAATGAAGCCAGGGAACTAAGATGGTAACAATTTGTGCCACTGTCCCCAAGTACTGCTAGTCAGCTCAGGGGACACCATGTCCTTATACCAACAGTACCTCTGCTGATTTAAGGGGTCAGGTTTAGAAGTCTACTGCCCATTTTCCTGGAGGAGGAACAAGAGAAAGGCTGGTCTGGGAAGGGACAGGGAGAACCTTGCATGCACAACCGCATAGATTGCTCTTACTTCAAAGGCATCCAAATAAATGATTTGCCAGAGGAAGCATGTCTGTTACTTGTAACTAATAGATCTTAATGTCATTCACATCCCACTTGGCATAGCTGTATTCAGACTAAATTTTAACCAACATATTTTTAAGAAGAAACCCTGAATATCTAAATGTTTTGCTCATCACCCTATCTCTTCCACCTTTCTTTTACCTTTTATCTGTCTTCCAAGTGGCTTCCATGTCAGTGGGGCAGCAAATTTGCTTTGGGTTTTAGTCCAAACTTTAAAGAAGCTGTCTTGGGGATAGAGTTCAGAAGCTTGCAAAGCTCCTTCAAAGTTTGGACAAAAGCCCACAGTAGATCTGCCCCCATTGATATGGAAGCCACCCCTGCTTCTACCTAAACAACAGTATCCAGTCCCCCAGCCTGTGACTGAAACCTCCAGTTCTCTGCATCCCCCTTCCCAACACAAGCCCCCTCTCCACCATTGATGCCCATCAAGGCCAGCCTCTGAAGTGGTGGTATAAATGCATGGATGTCTCGTTGTTATGTGCCTTCAAGCGGTTTCCGACTTATGTCAACCCTAAGGCAACCCCGTGATGGGGTTTTCTTGGCAAGATTTGTTCAGAGGGGGGTTGCCTTTGCCTCCCTCTGAGGCTGAGAGAGTGTGACTTGCCCAAGGTGACTCAGTGAGTTTCCATGGCCAAGCAAGGATTCGAACCCTTGTCTCCAGAGTCATAGGAGATTATCACACAGGTAAAATATCCCAGAACAGGGATGACAGAAGATCACTAAAAGGCTTACATTTTACATGACGTCATCTCTGTTCTGGGATGCTCCCGTTCTGCTTCTGTTCCTCCCCAGTTTCCTCTTATTCACGGAAAAATCCGTTATTATAACAGAACGATGGGCGAGTGAACAGGAGCTCCGTTGTGATCCCAGGACAATGGGATGTGACGTCAGCAGGAGGTCCCTGCTGGACACTTCCGAGTGCGATTGGGACAGAAAGGTAAGTAAAAAAAAAAATTCCCTCCCCAGGTAGCTGTTTCTTTTTTAAATGTGTTTAAGTGCTTGCTTTTGTTTTAGACAGCTGGGGGGTGGTTTCTTTTTAAATTTCCCTTCCAGCCATTCAAGAACAGCCAGGATTTGAGTTCCTGGTCATAAAAGCAGCCTTGCGGCAGCTGCATTTACAACCAGGCAGGGAAGGGAGGGGGAGCCCGTTCCTGTCACGGAATAAAGTAAGTGTGTGAAACTTTTTCCTTTATTCCGCGCTAGGAATGGGAGAGAGATGGGGGGGGGTGTAGCAGGATGGAAATGGACCCAAGGGTCCATCTGATAATCTCCATAGTCCAATGCCCAAACCACTACACCACACTGTCTCTCTGGATGTTCACAATGCTAATTTTCCTTTTGTCTCTAGGATTGGGGAAGAAAGGTGTAGAACCAGAGCAATGGTATACAGGGAGAATGAGCTATGGTAGAGCACAAACCAAGAAGAAGAGAAATGTAAACAGTTGCCCCTCCACATTCGTGAACTTAACATTCGCAGTTTTGATTATTCGCGGTTTTGGGAGGGCCCCCCTACCCTCCCAAAACCATGACAAGGGGCCTCTGGAGGCCCCGTGAAGGCCCCGGCTGGGAGGGGGGAGGGCCAGGGAATCCTTCACGGAGCCTTGGAAGGCTTGGTTTGGTGAAGGCCCTGCGGGGGAGGAGGAGGGCTGGGGAGGCCTCCACGGGGCCTCGGGAGGGTCTCCGGAGGCCCCATGAAGGCCTTGGAAGGGAGGGGGAGGGGGGAAAGCAACTATGGGGCCTCCGGAGGCCCCACGGTCGCTTTGGTGGGGGAGGGGGAGGGCAGTCATTATTCGCAGAATTTTCACATTCGCAGGGGTCTGGGGAACCTAACCCCCGCGAATGTGAAGGGACGACTGTACCTTTAACTGCAGGCCAGATTGGGGAAGAGTAGGCTGAGCTACTGAAAGTGAGGCCATTATCATGTCCAAAAAAGTGGTACTATGTTATAACAAATCATGTTCGAACATGCTTATACAATCATATGTTTCAGCCTGTAATTTTTTTCTATGTATTTAGGCAGTCCCCAGCTTTTGTGAAATTTGCCAGACAACTGGAATTTGCAGCAGAAGAAACAACACTCGTTTGAAGTGAGCTACCTTCTCTCTGAATCCCTCTTCCAGTCCAGTCTGGGCCTGGCATCCAGAGCTTGATCTGACCCTCTTCCCTCACTAAAGAATTGTGATGCACAGTGCCTTCCTAGTGGCACAGGGGCCTTTCCTATTCCAGCACTGCCACCACTTTTGTGACGCCACACCACCGTGTCACAGCCGAACTACATCTCTCAGTGGTATAGCACAAGTACTCAAGTGCAGATGTGCCTGAATGGCTGTGCCTACTTGTCAGAGAATCACTCATGCCAGGCTGCACGTCTTGAATTAATATAAAGAACGTTTATTGTCACAGAATAAAATATAACTGCATAAACCGGTCATTTGGCCTCTACATCCATTCACTCTTAAAAGCCTCTCCCCCCCTCTCTCTCTCCCTCCAGCACACAGATTAAACTCTCTCCCTCTCTCTCTGACTACTGCTCATGAACTGCTACTTTTCTTCATTCACCCCCTTTCTCCTCCAGAAGTCCCTCCTCCTTCCACCTCCTCACAGAGGATTGGCTCATGGAGCCCACTGTCCTCATTGGCTCCCCTAGTCATCCATCACAAGAATGATCTCAGAGATGTCTCTCAGCACTTCTTTTTCACAAATGTGGGGAAGGAGAAAGCCCCCCATGTTTCCACCCATTAAAATGTAAACATAATTTAGCACCATTGCCATGACTTGCATTTTACATGAGCTGCTTAGCCTACAATTGTAGCCCTTTTTTCATGTACTTTCTATGGAGGATCCAGACAGCATCTTTGCCAGTCCATTGTGTTCTAAGGTTTGATGTGATTGCCTCTCCCACTGCCCTGATTTGTGACAACTGTTACATAAAAAACACCACTAGAGTGCCAACCTGTCTACTTTGGACTGGCAAAACACTACCAAGACTTTTCAGGGCTGCTGAAATGTTCTTCTCTAGAATGGATTTGGTGTTATTGTGTGCTTTCAAGTCCTTTTCAACTTCTGGAGATCCCAAGGAGAACCTATCACAGGGGTTTCTTGGTCAGATTTCTTCAGAGAGGTTTTGTCATTGCCTTCCTCTGAAACTGAAAACAAGTCCCAGTGGGTTTCCATGACTCAGCAGGGATTCAAACCCTGGTCTCCTGGAGTCATCTAGTCCAACAATCAAAGCACTAAACCATGTTGGTTCTCATTAGAAGGGATAGTTTCTTCTTAAGTTTCCTTTTCAGTGTGGCAGGCATTACAAATGAAAAACTGATGAATTGCCCTGTAATCAAAAGAAATGGAGAAACTCAGACAATTGGGTAAGATATAAAGACATCTTGAAGAAAGATCAGCTAGAAATCTTTACTTTAAAACCGACAGAATTGTTGGAAGAGAACCATAAGATAAATTGGTTCATTTATCTTCAATGTAATGAGAGATTAAAGATAGATCCAAAAAATGAAGGCTTTGAAGAAAAAGAAAATGAACTAGACAAAATAATTTGGGAAGAAACGAAACATAAAATCGCAAAATTCTACAAACTACTATTAATGAGAGATCTAGAAAAAGACTTGATCAAAGATTCCATGATAAAATGGGCTAACAACTTCAGCTATCATTAAATCTGGAAGCCTGGGAAAATGCTTGCAAAAAAGACCAACAAATTCACTGCTAACCAAAATCTAAAAGAAAACTATTTGAAAATAGCCCATAGATAGTATTAAACATCCTCAAGAATGAGTAAAATAACAAAAGCGGAAATGTTGGAAATGCCAAAATGCCGTAGGTTCATTATACCATATGTGGTGGAGCTGTGATTTGATCAAAAAATCTGGAGAAAAATCCACATGACCATCAAGAAGATCCTCCAGATTCAATTTCCTATAAAAACAGATCTTTACCTTCTCAACATTACTAGTATACTAGAAAGAATTGACAAAAATCAACTTTAGAGACTTTTGCTTTATATGACTACTGCGGCAAGACTGATAATAGCTCAAAAATGGAAAACCAAAGAAATTCCCACAATCAACGAATGGCTGGTGAAATTAATAGATATGATTGAGATAGACAAGGACAAGTTGCTTACCTGTAACTGTAGTTCTTCCAGTGGTCATCTGTGAAGTCCACGGTTGACAGGGCCACCACAGAGTGATGAGAATCACATTCAACCCATCTCAGCATAGCTTGGTGATCACCCGTGTCAGCAGTGGAAACAGAGGGAACAGGTACAGCAGGGGACCGTTCCACTGGAACAGAAACACATCCTTTCTCAAGCCCTGTGCACTGGACCTCGTGCAGTATTGACGACACTTCTGGTTGGCTGCAGAGGTGAAGAGGTCGACTTTTAGAGTCCCCCATCGATGGAAGAGAGACAAGACCACAGAATGGTGCAACTTCCACTCGTGGACAGAGAAACTGGAAAGGCTCAGCCTGTCTGCAAGAGTATTCTCCTCCCCAGGGAGGTGTATGGAGTGGAGAAGGATGTTCCTCTGTATACACCAGTTCCAGATCTTGATTGTAGTTGACAGTAGAGTGGAGGACCTTGTCCCACCTTGTTTGTTTACATAGTACTTTACAAAGGTGTTGTCTGTAACAAGGAGGACAGTCTTGCCTATCAACAGGGATTTGAAGGACCTCAGTGCCTTCTGGACAGCCAACAGTTCCAGCAGATTGATGTGCATCTGTCATTCTTCTGCTGACCATGTTTCCTGGGTTGCGAACTGGCCAAGATGTGCTCCCCACCTGAGCAAGGAGGTGTCCATCGTTAAGGTGACCTGAGGTTGTGGTGGTTCGAAGGGGAGACCCACAAGCATGTTCGACAGATTCAGCCACCAGTCGAAGGAGCATCGAACCGTTCTTGGCATGGTCAGCAACTTGCATGGAGAGTCTGTCAGGGGATAAAACACTGAAAGGAACCAGGACTGAAGGAGGCAAAAACCGAGCCTGGCGAAAGGAGTCACGGCTGTTGTAGACGCCATATGCCCCAATAGGACTTACACTGATCAGGCAGGCAGGTGGCAAGAACAGGGGCACTGGTGGATCAGGGCCTGCAGGGGGTCAAAGCGGGCTTTCGGCAGGTAAACAACAGCAATGATGGAATCAAAGTGAGTTCTGATGAATTGGACAGTCTGGGATGGATTCAGGTGGGACTTTTTCCATGTTGATCACCAGACCAAGGGAGTCCAGGAGCTGCAGTATCACCTCGATGTCTGTGAGGAGCTGTGAATGGGAGTTGGCCACCAGGAGCCAGTCATCTATGTAGGGAAAGATTACCATGCCCTCTTGATGTACACGTGCTGCCACCACTGCCATGCACTTTGTAAACAACCTGTGAGCTGTCACCAATCCGAAAGGCAGGACACGAAACTGGAAGGCATCATCGCTGATTTGGAAGGCCAGGAACCGTCTGTGGGCAGGATGGATCCCCACATGAAAGAAAGTGTCCTTCAAGTTGACAGTTGCAAACCAGTTCCCCTGTTGTAGGCAGGGCAAGATGGATGACAGGGTGACCATTCTAAACCACTTCAGGAGCATGTAGAAGTTCACCCCGCAGAGACTGAGGATCAGCTGGAGTACCCCGTCTTTCTTGTTCATGAGGAAGTACCTCAAGAAGAAGCAGAGATGGCGCTGGTCGGGAGTCACCAGTTCGATGGCCCCTTGTTGGAGCAATGTCTGCACTTCCTCAAGGAGGAACAGGGAGGGGGATGTTATGCGAATTCTACCTGTCAGAGGATATTCCTCAAATTCGATCCAGTAGCCATCCCAAATTATACAGAGCACCCAACTGTCTGATGTGATGTCCAAGCAGGCATCCTGGAAGCTGGCAAGACGGTCTCTGAACTGCAAAATCAGGGGGAAAATATCCTAGGGAGGAATGGGAAAAACAGGAGAGAAGATCAGAATCTCCTCTTTGACTGCTCCTTTGGGCACTGCTTAGACTGCAGTCTGAAACAGGAAGCGGATCATAGAATCATAGAACTGTAGAGTTGGAAGAGACCACAAGGGCCATCCAGTCCAACCCCCTGCCACACAGGAAATCATGATCAAAGCATCCCTGACAGATGGCCGTCGAGCCTCTGTTTAAAGACCTCCAAGAAAGGAGACCCCACCATGCTCCGAGGGACTGTGTTCCACTGCTGAACAGCTTACTATAAGAAAGTTCCTCCTAATGTTGAGGTGGAATCTCTGTTCCTGGAGTCTGCATCCATTGCTCTGTGTTCTAGTCTCTGGAGCAGCAGAAAACAAGCTTGCTCCATCCTCAATGTGACACCCCTTCAAATACTTAACCGTCTTTTTTCCAGGCTAAACATACCCAGCTCCCTAAGTCTCTCCTCATAAGGCATCGTTTCCAGACTTTTCACCATTTTAGTCGCCCTCCTCTGGACACAGTCCAATTTGTCAATATCCTTTTTGAATTGTGGTACCCAGAACTGGACACAGTATTCTAGGTGAGGCCTGACCAAGGCAGAATAGAGTGGCACTATTACTTCCCTTGATCTAGACACTATACTTCTACTGATGCAGCCCAAAATCGCATTGGCCTTTTTAGCTGCCGCATCACACTGTTGACTCATGTTCAACTTGTGGTCTACTAGGACTCCTAGATCCCTTTCGCAAGTAGTCTCATTCAGCCAGGTCTCCCCAATCCTGTATCCATACATTTCGTTTTTCCGCCTTAAGTGAAGTACCTTACGTTTCTCTGTATTGAATTTCATTTTGTTAGCTTTGGCCCAGCTTTCTAGTCTATTCAGGTCATTTGAATTTTGACCCTGTCCTCTAGGGTATTAGCTACTCCTACTAATTTGGTGTCATCTGCAAATTTGATAAGTATGCCCCTAATTCCCTCATCCAAGTCACTGATAAAGATGTTGAATAGCCCTGGGCCCAGGACAGAACCCTGTGGCACCCCACTGGTCACATTTTTCCAAGATGAAGAGGAGCCACTGCTGAGCACCCTTTGGGTTCGGCCAGTCAACCAATTACAAATGCATTTAACAGTCTTGCAAGAATGTCATGGGGAATCTTGTCAAAGGCCTTACTGAAATCAAGGTATGTGATATCCACAGCGTTCCCTTCATCTACCAAGCTGGTAATTTTATAAAAAAAAGAGATCAGATTAGTCTGGCATGACTTGTTTCTCTGAAACCCATGTTGACTTTTTGTGATTATGGCATTGCCTTCTAAATGTTCACAGACTCTCTGTTTAATGATCTGCTCTAGAATCTTCCCTGTATTGATGTCAGACTAACTGGACAATAATTTTTGGGATCCTCTTTTTTTTCCCTTTTGGAAGATGGGGACAACATTTGCCTTCCTCCAGTCTGCTGGGACTTCTCCTGTTCTCCAGAAGTTCTCAAAAATTATTGCCAATGGCTCTGAGATTACATTTGCCAGCTGTTTGAATACCCTTGGATGTAGTTCATCTGGTCCTGGAGATTTAAATTCATTTAGATTAAGAAGGTATTCCAGTACTACCTCTTTACTTATTCTATGCTGGATTTTCCCTATTGTATCCTCTATTCCATTATCCTCAGGTTGATCACCCTTTTCCTTTTCTGAAAACACTGAGGCAAAGAAGGTGTTGAATAATTCTGCCTTTTCTCTGTCCCCTGTTAGCATTTTGCCACCTTGTCCACACAGCGGCCCTACCATTTCCTCCTTCCTTTTGCTGTGGACACACCTCAAAAAAAAAACCCTTTTTATTTTTCTTAACCTCTCTAGCGAGCTTGAGCTCATTCTGCACTTTAGCTTTTCTGACTTTACTCCTACACGTGTTCACTATCTGTTTGAATTTTTCTTTGGTGATTTCTCCCTTTTTCCATTTCCTATACATGTTCTGTTTAAAAATTAGCTCCGTTGAAAGTTCTTTAGTCATCCATCCTGGTGTCTTGAGACACCTCCCGTTTTTCTTCCTCATTGATACTGTTTGAAATTGTGCCTTCATTATCTCCCTGACTGTATGACTTGTGCCTAACTGAAGACACAGAAGCCGAGGACTGTGAGGGGTACCAAGCATGGTGGGATGATGGTGGTCTGAATCCTCAACACCTGGAGTAAGTGAAGGGGGTACCCTGCCAACTGGATCAGTTCCTGGAAACATAAGATGGTGCTGGCATACCGTATTTCCTGGCCATATTGCACATTTACTGCATGGACTCCAACTTCTCATCTGTCAACTGATGGCATAATCCTGAGTAGTCAAACAGCATATCCTTGAGGGTAGCAGAAGCCTGGGGGGCCAGACCAGGTGACCGTAACCACATGTGCTAATGGAGAGCAAGGCATGCACCTGCCGATAACTTCATAGTGATGGCAGAACAGGCAGTGTCGCTATCAGTGGAGCCTTTGACTTAATGCGGTTAATGATGGGATCAGCTGGTTCAGAGGTTTTCCGTGTCGTCCTGTGGTCAAAGGCGTTGCACAGCCTGATCATTTGTTCTGAAAAGGCCCAAATATCATCAGTGGGGGATGAGGAATCATCCTCAACCAATCAAGGTGGAGGTGATGGTTGACGCGGTTCCTCTGAAGATGTGTCTGACCCCTCTGATGATGACGGAGATAGAGATCATGGCCGAAATGGTGACTGTGGCCGCTTGTAAGGCACTAGGAATAGTTTCTAGCTGTGTGATTCACAGAGACCACAAAGAAGAACTTAACCAGTGATTAAGAACTGGAAAGAGAAATGGGAGATTGATGACATTACTTTTTAAGTTTTTTGTAGAGTCAAATTCATATAATTGAGACAGTGAACTTTTATGATCAAAACTAAAAACGATTGTGTAGGTGGAGCATCATACTGTAGAACGTGGGCCTAAACCAGTGGTTCCCAAACTTATTTGGCCTACCACCCCCTTTCCAGAAAAAATATTACTCAGTGCCCCCTGGAAATTATTTTTTTAAAATGTTAATACAATTAAACAGAAGGATATATGTATTAATGTTTCTACCTTTTTCGTAAAATATAGTAAAGAAAGGTGTAAATTAGAAACATTGAAGTTTGAAATTATGAAACTATTTATTGAACTCAGAATAGAAAGGTAATACAAAAAAAGTTAAAACATTCGAAATCATCTTAATGAGAAGGATGAATCTGGTATGCTGCTACCAATTTAGTAATCCTCGGCTCTATTTTCGTCAGCAGTAATCTTAAATCACCGCGATTGACTATTTGCAATCAGTTTCTTTTTTGTTGTTGTTAATAAATTGGTTACTGCACTGAATCCACATTCCACTAAATATGATGAAGGAAATGCAATTAAGAACTTTTGAATTACAGCCCATATTTCAGGATTGTTGGTAGCCGCTTTTGAATTTAAATTTCAATTCATCATTTGTAATTACTCCCATCAGTTCTTCTTGTAACGGTGGAGATTCTTCTGTGTTTGCACTTGAAAAAGGATCCAAAATCCAATCAGGTATGTTCATTTCAAAATATCATCAAATCGTAGATTAAAATCTGAATGGAGAGCATCCAAGTGCTCACAATAAGAAAGTATGTCTTCATCTTTTTTTTTTCCCTGCTCCTGATAAATTTGGGAACTGGCTGAATTCCCCTCATCCAAAATTTCGTTTGTACAGAAGTTTTGTCACAAATGCAGAAATAACAGATTTTGTTTTTATTAAATTCAGTTCATCACCTTGAAGCTGAAGATTGCCTTCATTAAATTTTTGAAACAAGTCGGTCAAGTAAGCAATGTCACTTTTGGATTGAATTAAATTGGATCGTAAAGCATCATTTTTATCTTTCAAGAACTCCAGCACAGAGTTAAACAGCTTATAAAACCTATCTAAACAGGCATCCTTTGACAACCAATAAACTTCTGTATGATGCAGCAAACAATTAAATTCTTCATATTTTTCAATACAACGCTGTTTAAATAACCTGTCATTCAATGATTTGCTTCTGGTTGTGTTGACAGCTTTAATTACATATTGTAATGAATTATGTAGGCATGCACTTACATTTTTGGCAACTAGATGTTGACGATGGATGATGCAGTGTACTGTGAATGCGTTTGGCACCTCCTTTTTTTAAATATGCGAGAAAACTCCTGTAGCACCCTACCATCGCTGGAGCACCATCTGAGGCTACTGATAAGATATTACTCAGAGGTATTTCTTTCTCTTTAAAAAAACCCTCATCCAATGCATGAAATATTGATTCTCCTTTAGTATCAGTTTGCAAATATTTAGCAAATAATAATTCTTGGCAAATTTGTTCTTCCTTTGTGAACCGCACATATGCTAAAAGGAAAGCTTCATTTCCTAACGAAGTTGACTCATCAAGTTGAATAGAAAACCGAGATGTTTTTAAATAGCCACACAATGAATCTTCAATATCTTGAGCCATTTAATCAATTCTTCTTTGCACTGTATTATTGCTCAACAAAATTTTCTTGATAACATCAGATGCTGGCTTGTGTAGAACAGTATGTATTACTTCACTTATAGCCGGTATAATTAGTTCTTCACCAATAATATGAGGTTTTCCCAATTTGGCAACCATTAACGAAATATTGTAAGAAGCAAACAAGCCATCGCCATCTTGTGTTGCGGTTGAAAAGAGTTTTGCCAATGTCGGTTGCTGATAAATTTTTCTTTTAGTGTTCGAAAATAAGATAAATCCTTATCTTTTTTATCACCATGAATTTTAGTCAAATGTTCTTGTAGGCTGGAAGGCTTCATAGCTTCGTTTGATAAAACTTTCTGGCAAATCAGGCATATTGGTAATGTATTGTTTACAGGCGACTCAATAAAGCCATATTTCAAATATTCGATATTATATTGTCTACATTTTTTCTTTGGTTGAGCCATTATTATCTGTAGAAAAAAATAAATTTTTATGGAGGTATTTTTAATTATTTTTTTGGTAATTTTTTGAAATATTTTTGTAAAAAACAAACTAAAATAAATACTAATGAAATGAATAAACATGATGTTATTAATTGTAAAGCGCATATAATTATTTCAAAATAAATAAATAATACTCACCAATTATAGTCGCACTATTTGTTAGTTAACTTTAACTTGTCACAATATCACAACAATCTAACTTAGGACTTTCTCAGACAGAGAAATACACCGCAAGAAGGGTTGTCCCTCTTGCGATGCTGCTGCACGGCAGGGGGAAGTTGACCGTGATTAAGAAATGGCCAAATATGAAGCTGGAGCTGCGATCTGTACCGGAACAGAATCGGCAGGAGGATGGCATCATACCAAACGCCCCCTCCTGCCACGCAGCAGCGTCACAAGAGGGACAACCCTTCTTGAGGTATATTTCTCTGTCCGAAAAAGTCCTCAGAGTTATATTACGCCGTAATTTTCCCATATTAATTACAGGAAATCTCCTGATTCATAGCGTCCTCCAAAATCTGCTGGTAATATTGCCAGTAGCCAGTACTGCTGCTGCTGTTCCAGGCTTTGGGCTTGCAATTGACCAATCACATGAGTGGCAGTTGCCCGCAGCAATGCTCATAGTGCTCACATGTTTTGGAATGGCAATTCAGTGGCACCACATGAACAGTAGCAGTGCACGATTGCACATACCTCAATGCAAGTGAGGGAGTATGCAGGAACCGGGCCAACGTCCAGTATGTTGTACAAAGAAAAATTAAGCGTTATGAGCGGAATACATAAATCAATTTTTCTAAATCTTCTCTTCTTTCTTTTATGCTTTCACCACCCCCTTACAGTTATTCATCGTCCCCAAACGCACCTGTGGCCATCACTGCCCCCCTGGATTGCTGCAGTGTCCACCAGGGGGTGGTAGCACCCACTTTGGGAATCACTGGTCTAAACAGAAGTCTATTAAGGTTATCAGTAAAGGAATAAGCCATCTAAGATATATGAAAAGAAGCCAATAAGGAAGATTCATTTAAACAAGATGGGTACATAGATGAGTCAACTGTTTTTTAATTATATAATATAATCAGAACATGCATTATGATCATGAAACCATTTGTTTCTTTTTTTTATTTATGTGAAGGTAACTTTATTCTTTTAATACACACACACACACACACACACACACACACAAATGGCCCTAATGTCTAATTTATTTTCATTTTTTTCTGTTATAAAAGAGACATATATAAAAAAGGAAGAAATGCCAGTAACTAACCCATGCCCAAGATGAACAGAATAAATAATGGATAATTATCAGTTATTCACTAGTAATGTGAGTGGATACAACAAGGGCAGAAGTTGCAAGGAGAAAGTTGCAGGGGGCTTTTTAGAAAGGACTTTCATTCAAGTACACATTATAGAAGGATCTTGGGGTAATATAGTGTTAGGAGAGCCAGTGTAGTGTAGTGGTCCAAGCATTTTAACTAGGACACTGGGAGACCAGGGTTCAAATCCCTGCTCAGCCATGGAAATTTACTGGGTGACCTTGGGCAACTCACACTCTCTCAGCCTCAGAGGAAGGTGGGGCAAACCTCCTCTGAACAAATTCTACCAAAAAACCCCATGACAGGTTCACCTTAGTGTCGCCATAAGTCAAAAATGACTTGAAAACACACAACAACAAACAGTAACTGCATGAAAGCTCCGTTTTAATTCCATTTCCAGCTTATTGATGAAAAGTGAGGTTTTGGCACAGGGCTCTAGCATAGAAGCAAGCTGATTAAATGTTCCTCCCTCCTATGGAAATCTACCTTCCATGTTTGGAATCACTGCTATAGGAAAGATTCACATTTCCCCACCAATTTGAGTCCTCAAAAAGAAGCTCATCATGCTAGAGTACATTTCATAATGTGTTGCCAATCAGAGAATTCAAGCAAATATAGCTTCCTAGCTTTTTGCTGATCAACCATCCAACTTAAGCCAACCTACCAAAAAGTAAAACCCATTGAACCCACTGGCACGTACTTCTTCACAAACAAGTTCAGGATACAGCTCTTAACGGTAACAACTTAAGTCAAAAACCTCCTTACAATTACTGATTGGGACAAAACTCTGGGCTGTAATAATATATTCCTAGACCCCCACCATTGCACACCATTGGTCACCAGTGGTGGCTGGTGGTCTGAGCAGAGTCCTATCAGGTCCCATAGAACTCAGTGACTCATACTTCTCAAAATATTGGAGGGAGGAACCACCCTCCACTTGGGCCATAGACCACTTAGGTTGCTCACAGTCTAGTGCAGGATAAAAAAAGCTTTTTTTATGAGCCTCCAGAAAGGTATAGAGCCTGATGATCTACAGGATCACTTTCCGCTGTTTCAGTTACACATGATTGCTGCTACTGGAAATAGTTTGGGGCATCTCTCAGTCCTCCGGTCCAATTCTATGGTAGTTCTAGGGCCAGAAGTTGACCTCCCACCATCCTCTTTTTATGCAAGTGTCTGTTGAAGAAGCAACAAGAGGCAAGTTGAGAGTGAATCAGTTCTCCCACCTTCCGTGGGGCAGGTGAGTGGGGGTGGATTTAAAATATAGCCCCCCTTTAAAATATAGGGTTTGATACTATCCACAGTTTCAGGCATCCACAGGGTGTTTTGGAACATATCCTCAATGGACAATGGGGTCTTGCTGTAAATATGCCTTGTTATTACCCTGACAGCCCCCATCTTGGAATACCGTACAATTGGCAATATTTAATAATTTGGCTTGCTGTGGCCTTAACAAGTTGACAAGTAAACACATGGTTGACAAGTAAACCAGGGACCCCCAAAGGCCAAGGTGGAGATATGCTTAACAGCACGTACAAGCAAGGGAGGGACCATCAAAATTACTATATCAAGGTCAAAGTATCTCCTGAGACCATCTGGAGATGAGTCATTCACGAATCCACTCAAAAATAGCAGAGTCCTTGATGGTTGCAAAATGGGTTTTTTCCTCCTCTCCTCTCCTCAACAATAGAAGTTGCCTGCTCCTATTTAATTCCAAATGTATCATCCATTAACTACTGTTAGCCCATTCGGAGAACCCCTTGTCTAGTCCTGGGAAATCAGAGAGACGCTGTATTCCACTCTAAATCTCATCCCTTCAGGGGAATTATCAAATATAAATATCATCCTAGAACTCCACCAAGTGTGTATGGACCTCCTGCTTTCTGACTTCATGTCAGTCTGTATCACTATTCTTCCTTCTAGATGTGACCAGTGGGGTGCCACAGGGTTCTGTCCTGGGCAGATTTGCAGATGACACCAAATTGGGAGGAGTAGCTAATACCCTAGAGGACAGGATCAAAATTCAGAATGACCTGGATAGACTGGAGAGCTGGGCCAAAGCTAACAAAATGAAATTCAATACGGAGAAATGTAAAGTACTGCATTTAGGGCGGAAAAATGAAATGCATAAATATAGGATGGGAGAGACCTGGCTGAATGAGACTACGTGCGAAAGGGATCTAGGAGTCCTAGTAGACCACAAGTTGAACATGAGCCAACAGTGTGATGCAGCAGCTAAAAAGGCCAATGCAATTTTGGGCTGTATCAATAGAAGTATAGTGTCTAGATCAAGGGAAGTAATAGTGCCACTCTATTCTGCCTTGGTCAGACCTCACTTAGAATACTGTGTCCAGTTCTGGGCACCACAATTCAGAAAGGATATTGACAAATTGGAGCGTGTCCAGAGAAGGGCAACTAAAATGGTGAAAGGTCTGGAAACGATGCCTTATGAGGAGAGACTTAGGGAGCTGGGTATGTTTAGCCTGGAAAAAAGACGGTTTAGAGGTGATATGATAGCCCTGTTTAAGTATTTGAAGGGATGTCATGCTGAGGATGGAGCAGGCTTGTTTTCTGCTGCTCCAGAGACTGGAACACGGAGCAATGGGTGCAAGCTCCAGGAACAGAGATTCCACCTCAACATGAGGAGGAACTTTTTGACAGTAAGAGCTGTTCGGCAGTGGAACACACTCCCTCGGAGCGTGGTGGGGTCTCCTTCCTTGGAGGTCTTTAAACAGAGGCTGGATGGCCATCTGTCGGGGATGCTTTGATTGTGATTTCCTGTGTGGCAGGGGGGTTGGACTGGATGGCCCTCGTGGTCTCTTCCAACTCTGCAATTCTATGATTCTATGATTCTAGACCCCACCTCTGCTGGTTTGCTTTGCGATCTCAGCTCTGCAGGATCGGTACAATATAACCCAAAATTCCCTTACTCTATTCCTCTATCCAAATACTTCCTACTTTCCACAATAGTCTTGTGTGATTGCTTGAAGCCTGAGCATAAGCGTGAATGCTGTTAAGATTAATTTCGAATAAAAACCATTTAATTGTGTGTTCTGGCTTGAAGTCTCCCCAGTTATTACTGGTATACATAGGTCAAAAGATCCTGCTGTTACGTGGCCTCCTGCTTCCATTTTGAGCTAATTAAATATTTCCCATATTAAGATTCAGACACTAATGGGATCCTCACAGACCCCAAGCAATTCAGGTAACAGTCGGCCAAAATATATACATAGCAAAATATAAGGATAACATGTAAATAAATATAAAAACATTGAAGCTATATAAAAACAGAAGTGATTTTTTGTAGAAACACATATAAACACCCTTTAATGAAACCAAATGTACATAGTTTGAGCTGAACTCCCAATGTAGTACAGAACTGAGCACCGAGAACAGTTCACCAAAACACAAAGCAGACACAAGCATGTTAACGAAACCAAAACTACTACATGGTTTCAGCTGACCTCAGCCTAATACAGAACTGAGCTCTGGGAATAATTCGCAAAAATACAAGTGGAATGTTACAGGGGGTCTTGTGCCACCTTCCTTCCCTGATGTGGAGTCTCCACTGATGCTGACAGTGCAGTTGCCCTGGAAATCTCTTAGTCAGGAAATTAGAGCTGTGAGGCCATTGGTCCAACATAACTTGCACAGACGAGATGTGCTGAATCAATGAAATATGAGAAACTCTGAATGCCAATACCAAAATCCACCCACCATAAATACTGCTATCATGAGCTTTTTGTCCTTGGTTATTGCACTTGGCTCGCTTCTTGAACAATCCAAGTTTTCTTCTTCATATGCTGCTCACATGCTTGGTAGCAACTGATTACATCTACTGAACTAAGTACATACCGTAAGTCAGGGCAATCTGCAGACCTCAGCCTAATTTCATGTGCCCGTCCCCGGCCCAAATTCAAAGCCCTCTTGCAAGTGGTAAGACCCATGACAGCAGCCATCTGTCTTTCCCCTGTAATTGACAGCAGGCAGGGAGAGAAGTCAGCCAGCACAAAGATGGTAGATTTTTTTAGACAGGAAAAACAATGGGGTGATATGGTGAAGTTCATTATAACAAAGAGTACCAAGAGAAAGAGGTGACTGATTCCTCCCACCTCTACTGTTTGGAATATATAAAGGACTCCTGGGGAACAACGTGCATCACAAAAACAGCCATGAAGAAAAGCTTCAATCACCTTTAGCCCATGTAACTCCTATAATGAATCTGTGTATCTCCCTCACTACATTTCTGTATACAGTATATACTTGTGTTCCATATGCTTGTCTTCCCCAAATGAGTTCGACTACAGTTACAAAATCTCCAACAACAATGATCATTATAAACAGATAAACCCTAAGCCTCTGCAGAGTTGAGTTTGAAAAGGCTGAAAAGGCTGCAGTCAAATTATTGCTATTTCCACTGCACCACCCTGTCTGAGGCTACTTTTAGGCCATGGCTGGCTTGAATATTCAGCAGCTCAAAGGCGGCCGGCTGCTTTCCATCCACCTCAGCTGTAGCTCTGTACGCCAAAAGTCTCAAGGTACCACCTCAGTAGCTGCTACAGCTAATTCTGTAGATCAAGAGCGTGCAGTGGGAGGGCTGGGCCACCATGCAAAAAATATGAGTGAGACATTGACACCTGAGTCAGAGCATCTTTTAAGGTTCACAGGCAGTATATTTACCATTAAAAAGGAGGCTGCCTGTGTAGCACCTGATAAAAAGTGCTTGTAAAATGACTTCATCTTGATTTTTGGGCGGCGATGTGGGGGGAGAGAGACATTGAGCCTTCGTCAACTGCTCCTCAACTGATTTTTAGCAATTAGCTGAGCAGCATAGATTTGGAGCTAGGATGGAAACGGGAAAGGGGACTGAGAAGCCTTTTGCCTACTGATCAGCTATGAGCAGTATTTTTCTTTCCCACCGACTGAGCTTCAGGAAAGAAAACAGCTGAGGAGCAGGGAAAATAGAGCTGCTTCATTAGGAAAGGCGTATGACAAAGAAAGCCTTTGGGAACAGCTGCTTCAAAGTGTCCCAGGTGCCTTCATAGGGTGGTTCATGACACAGCCTACTTCTCTCACACATTCACATTTCTTGAAAAGCAGGGCTTTGACTGGACCTGGCAGCCACTGCCAACCCACAGGATTATCACTGGTTTGGCAGGCAAAACTGAGTGGATTCATGGTAGTGTTCATTATTACAGGCATTTCTCTCCTCTCTCTTACAAAACAAAACAAAACAAAAAAACACTTCATAAGTGCTAGCAATTTATCTCTAGGGTAGGGGGTGGGGAAAATTCAGACTGTAGGCCACATGTGGCCCCAGTCTCATTTTTACTGGCCCCCAACCCTTCAGAACACCCCAAAGCTCTCAAAATCCTCAAATGTTATTTTCTGGGTGACCTTTCCCTGAAAATTATCCAAAATACCACTGCCTGGAACCACAATCTCTCCTACCCTGAAAACACAGCCAAAAGCTGGTCCAAAGAGGAAGCAAAACTGACATTATGTCATTCTGGCTCCACTGGTGTGGCCTGCTGGGGGGCAGGGATGAAAACTGTCCCCTGCAACTGGCATAGTTGTCCACCCCTGCTCTCAGGGTGCAATGATTAGATCCTTTTCCTAACAGGCACGTTGCCCTGGTTTATATCCTCTCTGCAGCCCATATATCTACTGTACTTGCTCTTCTCTCCTCTCCCCGCTTGTCTAACTGGATTTTTTCCAGGAAAAACAAATTTGCACGCAAATTGGTGGATTTCTATAAACAGGGCCAGTTCTATTTTATTGCTTTCAAATTAATGTGATGTACTTTCTACCCTTCCTAATTGGTGATGTAAGTCATTGTGTCCTGTTATGCAACATGGACCTCTGTTTAGGCTCTATGGAAATAAGTCATTGATAGAAAACAGTAAACAATAATGATAATTTCCGCTCCTGTTTCTCCACTGGAGGCTGCTCCTGTACTTGTGTGTCTGTGGCTTCTCTTGTTGCAGGCCCTCCTGCCCTTCCCTTTGGCTACTTGTCAAAAGATTATTTATTCTTGCTAGACAGGTCTTGAACATCCCTCCCAGGGCAGCTTTGTGTACTCCATACAGGCCTTTTCTCCTATAGCACTACCTGGGTTCTTTTCTGCCTTCCCTCCGTGGATTGTTGCCAGAAATATTTCTTGTTACCAGCACAAGGGGATCTGAGCCCACCTGGAGGGATGCTGCGGGGCCATTGCTTGCCTGTGTCACTAGGGCCCATATTTTGCTTTGTGTTCTGCTGTGAAATGGGGAAGTGTGCTGGGGACATTTCTTTGTTTTCGTGTATTCACTGGCTCTGTGTATGGCATGTGGGCATCACCACTGGCACAGTTCCTGGCTCATACACTTAGGTGGTTTTTACACTGATGACACAATCTGCCACTTTCACACCATTTTGAGATTTTTTCAAGTGATGCATTTCCTCTGCCACTCTTGGGCTGAGCACATATAGACTATGGCAACTGTTCTGCTGATGTAACTATAGCATTTTCATCATCCCTCCTGTAGACTGTAATATAGAAGTGCTCTCCACAAAGGAAGATTGAACTGCAAGGCAGTGCCTCTTAAACTCTTTGACCTCTTAAACAGAACTTCTATCTCTGGCTTTAACAAATATTTGCCTAAAGCCTAATGGCAATTTATACAGGAGTCATGCTGTTGCAAGAACTTCTATGTTACTCATTTGGATTCCCAGATAACAGGTTAATAAACAACTGACCAGATCTGTAAGTTCATCTGGTTCAAAATATTCTCAAAGTACAATAGTGAGAATGCCTTGGTCCATGTACATTTGATACTTATAGCATTATCTTTTTCATTCTTCAAGTTTGATGTCATTATTTCACATGATGATACTATGTATAATTTGGTTTATTTCATGATGGGAGGAGGCAAGTATATTTGCCCTCCCACCCAACATACACACACAAGTTTAGGTAAAACAATGTAGGTTTGTAAACAAATAATGAGTGAACAAAGAGGTTGAGGCCCATCACAGTTCACCAACACATGTTTTCTCACTGTTTTTAAATGATGCATCTTCCCATCACAACTGAAGATGTTTATCTGTCAAACACTATTCTGTGGGGAAGATGCCCTTGCCCCCATCAAATGTGAATTCAGACATCAGAAAGAAAATTAGAAACCAAACTTACCTTTTTTAAGAGATGTGGCCTATTGAAACACCTTACTAGTCTTGTTCCTCTGGCTTTGTCTTTCTGAACCATGTCCAACACATACACTGCACTGTGTGACAGAATGGAAGCCATTTTAAATTGAATATATTGCAAATTACAACAAATAAGCCCAGATGGAACCCTTTTCATACAAGGAAAGTAGACAACCAAAGCATAAGGTTCCAGTAATGAGATTTGGATAATCATTTTATTTAAGGTTTGTTGTTGTTTTCAAATGTGTGCTAGAAAACATGACCTAAGATACAGTATCAGAATTGTATCCCTTTTCAGTTGAGATGTTATGATTTTTATAATGTTTAAGCGTTTACAGTTTCATGATTTTATATATCTGAATTTTTAAAAAATTTATAATTAGTGAAAGAAAAACAGAAAAAATGACTTTAGACGAAATTAAACATAAGACAAATAAACATAAAGACAAGAATGAACCAATACAACAGTTATCTTCTACCCCATCCACACCGTGACCTGCTCTTCATTGTTTTCATCTAATTACCCTTATCACAGTGTTTCTCCTCTATAAGCTGTATTCTTGATTTTAAAAGAAAATGTGGTGTCTACTACTGTATTCAACTGTTACATGCCCTTACACCCCTCCCGTACAATAATTTATTAATTGGCAATAATTAGATTGGCAATTACTGACAGTTCATGTAGGTCCCGGTAGACGGGCCATCCAAAGAAGGGTTCATACAGAGGTCACCTGAAACCTAAACAAAGTTGTCTCGGAAGAGTCCCAAAAATACAGACACACCCAGGACTGGTTATGCAGGGCCCCCTTAAAGGAGTCGTTAGGGAAGAATGTGTTAATCCACCCTGGATGCAACTGGCAATGAGTCATACTCCAACACAAACAAGTGATCAGAACACCCATTACTCTGCAAAGATCTCCCTTCACACCTTTCCTATCCAACAATACAAGGTTGCCTCAAACCCATCCGTCTTAATGATCTAACTATTAACAGCAATTAACAAAGCTGGAGCTTCCATTGTTTCACTCTGGGAAACTCACTCAAACATTGTTCTCCACTCAAAATACCCCTTAAGGGTGCAATATGGGATATATTACCACAAACCACAGCCAAAGTGTGCACAGTCTTCCAGATGCCATTATCCTGTTGGTTTGCTGTGTCACCTGGCATGCATAGGCATACATCTTTGCTGCAGAAACCTCTGCTCTTTGGACAGGTAAAGTATAGCCTATCATCCCCTGAATCTATTCTTTTATCCCAATACTTCCTCCTAATTCTTCGCTAGCCTCGTGTGATTGCTTGAAGCATGAGTGCATATGTGAGTGGTTCCGTGATCATTTTCCAATAAAAACCATTTTTATTTTACTTTTTGGCTTGGAGTCTCATCAGTGAATACTGGTATACACAGGTGTAAAGATCCCATAGTTAACTGGCCTCCCACAGCTTAATTTGAGCTAATTAAAATTCTCCATACTAATATCTTAATTTGAATGACACAAGTGGGTCCCCACAGACCTCACGCAATTTGGGTAACACAACCTAGGACTGAAAGGATTGGTCCTAAAGGCACTCTAATTATCTCATTTGTAGAAACATAATGTCCATCCCACTCCATGAGAGAGCCATGACATGTCCTGATTTCACCAATGATATTTAGCCACATCCAGTACAGAAATGTTGAATATGCAATGTACATTACGTACTGTTCTGTTCCCTTTCGCACCTCTGTATATGACTCCACATTGACAAAGGTTGGACAGCACATAGTGAAATGATGGCATGTCTAGAGCAAGGGATAGGTGAAGTGCGTCCCACACAACAATGGGGGGGGGGCAGCTTTTAAAAGTCCAAAATAGTTTTCTTTAGAGGGGAAAAAAAAAAAGGAACCAGGTCACTCCTTTCTTCTGAAAGGCTATTTGGGGACTAAAACAGACCAGCAGGAGCCTGAAATAGCTTTTAATTGGCCAATCATGACCTAGAGACTTCTGAGAGCATAACTAGCTATTCCTTACGCCAAATTTTTCAGGGAAAGAGGTTTTCAGGGATATGGCCTGCTAGGACAAAAATGCCCCCTGGATGCTCCAAACTTGCTCATCCCTGGTCTAAAGTAAATTTTCTTTCCTGCAGTGTTAAGTAGTTCATGGCCATCTTTCCAGGATCAGACTGCTATGGAGAAGAGAGCACAGGAAATATATGGGGGCATGGTAAATAATATTTAGAAACATACAGGCTGATTGGAAATAAAAGGAATGAGCACCAGCAAGCCCTGGCAAGGCAGTTCCCCAAGGAATATTGGTGAAGAGCTCAAACTTAGGAAACTTTTTCAGAGAGCCTGAGAAGATATCCAGGAAACCACCTCCTAGGGTTTGATAATTATGTATCATTCTGAAGGTTTGGAACAGCAATTTAGGACAAGCTGCATCTAATATTGCCTAATAGAACAAAGGGCACAGCTTTGGCCTTTATAATACTGTACTGTTTCTCTTCCATCAATATCCAGTCCTTATTTATTTATTACAATTTTTCAAAATCCTTATCTCCCTTCAATGAACTTGGGTATAGATCCCACATCCACCCTGTGAGGTAGCTCAGAAAAACAATGCTTGTTTCAAGGTGAACCAATGAGTTTCATGGCTGAATGTGGATGTGAATCCTGATGTCTATGTTTCTAGTCTGAGCTGCTGCTGCTGCTGATGATGACGATTTTATACCCTGCCTTTCTCCCACCATGGGACTCAAGGGGCCTAACAACTTCTTTAAAACAGTACAAAAGTAACAATTACAATATAAATATAAAATTTTAAAAAGAATTAAGCGATCTGTAAGTTAAAAACATTAAACATAAAAATATTTAAAAGCATTAAAAACAGTATAAAAACTCTTCACAATCTTAAAAACTGCCAATGGCCAAGGGGTCAAACAGGAATCCCCCAGCACTACCCTCTGAGAGAGTCCTTCCAGGAAAGAGTAGAGCCACTGTAGAACAGCACCTCCAAGCCCCATCCCAGAGCGGCGACTCAGAAGGATACCATGATCAATGGTATCGAAAGCCACTGAGAAGACCAGCAGAATCAAGGTTTTTTTCAGAAGCGGTCTTACCACAACCTCCTTCAGGCATGTTGGGACCCTGCCTTGTTGCAAGGATGTGTTAATCACTTCCCTTATCCACTCAGCCAGTCCCCCTCTGGCCTGTTTAATTAGCCAGAAAGGGCAAGGGTCTAGTATACATGTGGTGGCTCTCACCTCTCCAAGGATCTTGTCCACATCTTCAGGTTGCACAAACTGAAAAGTATCCATCAGCACTGGACAAGCAGAGGCCAAGGTTACATCTACCAGAACTGGACCATCTCTGGCATCTAAATCAGAGCGAACCCGAGTTATTTTCTCTGCAAAATGGTGGGCAAATTCTTCACAGCAGACTACTGAGTGGTCTAAGTTCTCCTGTGGACCAGATTGTAACAGATCCCTAACCACTTGAAACATCTCTGCTGATTGATTCTGTGTTGTGGCAATAGCGTTAGTCAAAAAAGCCTCTTTTTTGCTGCCTTTATTGCCCCACCTTTAGGCAGATTTTAGCTGTTAGCACAGACTCACTTTGAGTTTTCTGCCACTGTTGCTCTAGTCTCTGTGCTTGTCTAAATGGCAAAAATACTCCTCATGGAATTCGAGGGGAATTCTATTTGTCTTAATGAGATACCGTGTTGAATCACAGTATTTAGAAGGAGTGGGGTGAAAAACTCAAATACTGCGAGATTACAGACTTTGGGAATTTCCCCGAAGTTTTTTTAAAAACTCAGCTGGAAATGCAATCCCGATCATTAAAACAATGGCAGGAGAAGGAAGAGGAGGGCTGCTCCCCACCGCTCTGGCTTCATTTCGCCTTTCTGGGCTGGGTTGCTCCTTCAGGAAGATGAGATAAAGCGAGAGCAGCAGGGAGTGGCCCTCCTCTTCGTTCTCCCAGCAGTTGGCTGGGTGGCTCCTTCCGTTCCTTTGGATTACAGCTGGAGCTGGGGGGCTGCCGCCACGATGGGTAAAGGGCAGGTGACTCTCACCTTCTCTTCCTTACAGTGGCTGCCCTCTGCGCAACTGGATTCTGCCATCACCGCTACTAGGATGGGTGAAGAGCGGATGGTTCTCTCCTCCTCTTCATCGCAGTCTACAAGTGCTGATGGGTGCCTTCACCTTCCTCGCCCCCCCCCCCACTGCACAAAACAACATGGCCGCCATCTTGATCCATGGCCTTGTGAACATCACCTCAGAGAGCTTTGCATACTATAGTATTTGCCAAAATGCTGTGGAGACAAAAGAAAACTGCCGCAAATTACCTATAAAGCGCAGGTACAATAACACCTGCATATCTGCAGAGAATTGGTTCTGAGGGCCGCCACAGATGGTGATTTCCACAAATAACAGCGAATGCCCTGGAGGAGAAGGAAGGGAAGGAGAGAGGCTCGTGGCCCGGGCCACTGTCGCAACCTGGCCCGCCTAGGCCGTAGCCTCCCAGGCCTCCTCCTTCACCGCTGCCACTGTCACCACGCACGCCGCTGCCATGACCTCCCAGACCTCTTCCTCCAATGCTGCTTCCGCCACTGCCATACACCCCACCACTGCCACAACCTCCCAAGCCTCCTCCTCCGGTTGCTGCTGCCGCCACACACCCCACCACTGCCATCACAGGTGCCAGCGCTGCAGCCTCCCAGGCTTCCATTGCTGCATGCCCCACCACCGCCATCATGGTTGCTTCCTCCTCCTTCTTCTTCTCCACCACTACCACGGCCCCCACCACTGCTACAACCTCCCAGACCTCCTCCTTGTCCTCCACTGCTGCCACCACACACACCACCACCACCATCATGGGTGCTGCCACCACGGCCTCCCAGGCCTACGCTGCCACATGCCCCATCACCACCATCACGGGTGCCATGCCGCAGCCTCCCAGGCCTCCACTGCAGCCACCACCGCCACACACCCCACCACTGCCACTGAAGCCATCCCTTTTCTCTCCTGTCCACCCCCCCACACACTGTCACCATACTGGATGGCAAATCAGTGGGGTGCTACTGTATGTGTATTATTTTTTCTTGTTTAGACAACTTCTCTGTCTCACGTGTTTCATTGCTGCCAGCTCCTTAGAGAACCAGGGGGCTGGTTTAGCTCCACTCCAGGAGAGAGGATGCTTAGGAGCGACTGTGTCAAAACCCCTAGTCATTTTCCCATTCCAGAGATCAACCAGGGCTTCAACAGGATCACTTTGTCCCATTAGCCTTAACGAACCAGATTTATAGCTCAGCCCATCATTCCAAGAGCCATAGGCAGAAATTTTGATTTGGGGTAGCCTGAGCATAATTTGTGTTATCAGTATTGTACAGTTAAATGAAAATTAAATGAAAATTGAAAATTACAATACAGTACTTGTAAATAGATTGTATCTAGTTGACATCATTGGTTCCATGTCCCTCACAAGCAAACAATGTGTGTGCACTCAGTGTAAGTGCAGCACAGCAGAAAACCAATGGCTGTCCTTGCTCTGGGAGATGAGACTAGAGGGGATATTTGGGGTGACCAGGCCTCTATGGGGCCTTCCATGGCTACAGGGCTGGTTTTCTCAAAGTCAGAAGTATGAGAAAGCAGGATAACTTTTTTTCAAAAAGTTTAATATTACACTAGTGTTTCTATAAAAGATGTCAACTTGTCCTGTGTCTTTCCTTATTTACACTACACTGCCATGACCACCTTCAGCATTTTGCAATTCAGTGACCTCCACATTTGGCAACCTGTTTTCAGGATGAACACACTCCCCACTGAAGATGTTACCTAATGACTAGCTTCAATTGGGTTTTCTTCCAGCTATTGTTAGAAACAAACTAAATGGATGAGTTAATACAGAAGCTAGTCCAAATATTTGTCTGTAATAATTCTTATGACTAGTTGCATGACAAGCTTAGTCCTTAGAAAAGTAAATAAATATACTGTAAATAGTTGTGAGTCAAAATTCTTGCATCCACCCTTCTATTACACTAGCCAAGCAGGAGTGCTTTGTGAAAATCTCTTCCTCTAGCAAATACTGCAATCACTTACTACTATCAATTTATTGATTGCCGTACTATTACATAATAAGAAGCGTGGGAAACAGTTCAGACAGTGTGAAATATGTCCTAATATTTGTGCCAGGAATGTGCGAGGTGGTTTCCACCTATTAAATCTACAGAGAGATATCTATGGATTGGAGTAGCATTTTGGTCCACAAGAAGAATTTCAGCTCAAACACTCTCTTACCCATCACGTTTGCTCTACAGGGTTCTTCCACAGTGGAAACCTTTAGTTGTCCTGAGATCCCACATTTCTGAAACCTGCTGAGAGCAGAATTAAAAATATTGGTTCCACATGAAAACAATGAGCTGCAGTGCCAGATTTATGCACAAGATAGGAACAGTACAGTTTGGAGCCTTGGATTTTGAGGATTCTCTATATACAAAATCATCATCATCATCATCATCTTCTTCTTCTATTTATTTATTTATTTATTTATTGCAATCCAAAGATCCATCTATATACAAAATAATTAATGTAATGTTTTACATGATTGCTAAAACAATACCTTTATTTATAGGACTGATACAGAGCCTCTTAAATTTCACATAGTGCATGATCTCAGCATTTTTAATCTGGTTCTGATAAAACTGACATCAATGTAATCTTGATTCTTCCTAGAACATGTGTGAAGTCAACAAGAGAGAAATGGGAAGAGAAAGCAGTTTGGCAGCTCCTGGAACCATGCCTTCAGAAAACAGTTACCTCACATTGGGCCTGTCTAAATGGTGAAAATACCCCTCACAGAATTCGCTGGGAATCCTATCTGTCTAAACAGGATCCAGTGCCAATCCACACTATTTGGAAGTAGGGGGGCCCAAAACAGCAAAAACAATGGGGTAAAAGCCTTTGCAGAGTTCCCTGTACTTTTTCACAAACTGCGAGGTAGGTGCACATTTTTGCTTGTTTGGACTATAGAATAATAAAAAACTTAAAGGGAAGCACAAAGCTGATTGGGTGAGAGTGGGGGCAGGACTTCCTAGGAGGGTAGGCACCTTGGCTTTTCACCTTAGCGATCATAAAAAAAGGATCATTTTCTGTTTTGCCTTGAAGAATTATCTATCACACCAGTGTACCTTGGGGTGACTTTTTAAGCTGCCATCAGGAATGCGAGGCTTATGGGGGCTTTGAAAGCCAGAAAAACTGTTTGGACATGTCGCTGATGCTGCGAGATGCCAATACAGTAGTATGAGGTAGTTGAGATTTCCCCCCCTCGTGTAGATAGGCTCATTCTCTCAATTTTTCACTCAGAGCTTCCTCTCTGAGATTATTACTAGCTGCTTTTAACATGATCACCCAGTTATCTGTTACATACACAGGATATGAAACCTATGGTTGTCAAACCACAGGCTGACTGACCATTTCTGCCTCAAGGGATGTACTTGTTACACAACAACAAAAATGTAAGAAAAGCCCAGATGTATCAAACCAAAGTCCTTTCTAGTCCAGCAATTTGCTTCTCAAAATGGCCAACAAAATACCTATGGGAAGCCTACAAAGAGAATGTGAGAACAATAGCCCTCTCCTACTGTTGCTCCTCAGTGAATAGTCTTATGCTAAAATAAGTCTTCTGGCCCTGTAAAAATAAGCACATCTGTTGTGGTATATTGTTTTGTGTACTACATCCTACTTGGTCAGATGTATGAACCTTATAATCCTATGAAGTGGGGAGGGAGTTGACACAATTTAATGTCCAAATTTCCTCCATTTATAATACCTAAATCTGAGGATGCTTCAGAGCCAGGCATTTTGAAATTAATAGGTGCTGTGGAAAGCTCTAACTAGCTGGCTCTACCCAGAGGCCTGCCTGCCTATAGTGATATAGAGGGGGCTGCAACACCAACTAGGTCTCAGGAGGGCTCAGGATATCTCTGTCACAAAAGCTACCTAAGTTTATCACTATATTGATGTAGCAAACTTTGTGCACTGAAGTACTTCCTAAATCTTCCACCATTCACCTTCATCGGTTCACCTGGCTTCTGGTATTATAAGGAGGAGAGAGATGTATTTCTGTTAAATTTTGGACTCCCCGAAACACTTTATTTGCCAAAGCAAAGGGTAAGATGACAGCCTCTCTCATTCCCTATAAAAAAATTAATTAAGCTGGCCGTTGAATCTTAAACACTGGTAAAGTGTTAGGAGCCAGCTTAGCATAGTGGTTTGAGTGTTGGACTATGACTCTGGTGAGCAGGGTTCAAATCCCCCCTTGGCCATGAAAACCTACTGGGTGACCTTGGGCAAGTCACACACTCTCAGCCCCAGAAATCCTCATGATAGGGTCGCCATTAAGTTGGAAAAGACTTGAAAGCATGCAACAAGGTGACAGCAGCCTTCACTGTCCTGGCTAGCTTAAGGGGCACAGGGCAGATTGCATGGCAGAGCCAGGTTTATCCTCCAATAGGCTTCTCCATCTGTGCTCTTTTGTCTGTTTCAAATTGAGGCTGTACTTTAAATTTATAAGTTCAGAAATGAAAAGCAGATGAAATACATTTTTACAGAACTCTATTCTTGCCTTCTTTCACAACTTGGGGAAGTCAACACTGGACATTCCTGAATATCCAATAAGCTGATTTAATGGGCATCTCCTCTTCTGTGTGACCTCTGGGAATGGCAGCTCTGTGAGGGGACAAATGATTTGGGATCTTAGGGATTTCCTAGTGTCCTGATTAAACTATGGTTTCAAGTCTTCTCTGGAGAAAGTAATGCCAATTAGCCTGTTATAACCCAGTATAAATTTGTAACCCAGATGTTATTTAATTTAATTGAAAGGCACTGTGAAATTTCATCCATTTTAATGGTTTCTACTTTCCAGATAGCAGGTTGCCTGACAAGAAAACCATGATGTAGAACAGTCCTGCGTTTCTAAAAACAAAACACTGAATTATCTTTGCTTTAAAGAAAATTCTTCAGATCCATCTTAAGATCTTACAGTATACACTTTCATTCTAGCAGCACCAAAATCACAGCTTCTTGAACTTCCTCCCGCTTTCAAGTGAAATGTCCTGGATAAACTTTTTTGAGTTCTTTAGTTCTAGTCAGAGTTTAAGATGGTTCAGAAATAAAGTTGTCACCTGTTTAATTTGTTGTACAAGGATACACAGCATGCAGTTTTTACACACAGCACTGCACACCATTACTTAAATGTAATTATAGAGCAGTAACAATTAATTAACCATCCTTGTTGGTTAAAAAACTAGTGTAGCTTATGTCTGAAGAGAGATAATGATTGTCTCACAACAGAACACTTCTAATAAGGAAATCAGTTCTTCTCTCATTCTCTTTTTAGAATTCCTAACATTTTTCTAGTATGCATTTATTTTTGTAGTGTATAGAAAATAACTGATTAGATGCTTTTGCATATGCTAATAATCATTACAAAAATGTGAAAAAATAAAAAAGCAAAAGTGCAGTACTGTAGTTGACAGAAAAACAAAGCCATCTAAGCTGAAGTTTAAATGGAAGAGACGTATTTGTCTTTTCTATTCTTTCCAGAAGACCAGTAGAACAGAAATGAGGAACCTCAAGGAGAAGTATGTTCATTCTCCAGCCTTGTGGCAATTGATGTAAAAGTCTTCCTTCTTACCTTGCATAAGACTTAAGAAAAGGCAATACAAATAGGGAAGCCAACAACAAAACCCAAGCTCAAGTCCTCCCTCACTTTAAGACTCCTTGTATCTTCCAAATAGTCCTTCTTCCATAACAGCAACAAGGGCAACTGACCTAAAAGACTAATGGTTGGGACCTCAACATTTGATGGAGCACCTCTCCCTACATACACCTGCCCAAAAATGAAGATCTGCTCAAGAGGCCCCCCTCCATCATGTGGGGACATGGAAGGCGGCCTTCTCTGTTGTGGCCACCCATTAAAGGAATGCACTCCCCTTTGGAGGCCCAAATGGCACCAACGTTGGCTTCTTTCAGGCACCAAGTTAAAATATGTCTTTTTGTTAAAGCCTCTGGGACCTAATCTCTCTCTCTCCCTTTTTAATGTACATGTACATGGGCTTTAAATTGATTTAATATTTTCTGCTGTTTTAACTTGGTGATTTAATATGCTTTTATCTGGGATTGTTTTGGTTTCTTTTAACTGTATGGTGCCCTTAGATCTCTTGAGGGAGGGCAGGATAGAAATATTTTAACTAATAAATAAATGAAACCTTAAACAAATTTTGCAGGAATACACAAGATGCTCTCATAGACAAGAAATTTACATCTCTTAAAGTCAACTTAAGGCTCTCCAGATTTTGCAAACTGGCTACACTCACCATTGGCTATGCTGGTTGGGTTCATGAGCATTGCAATATCACAACGTCTGGAGAGCACAAGACGCCCACTTGTGTCATAAAGTTATTTCCTTTGGTATGAGAATTCTCACCCATGGCTGCTTGTTGGACCTCACCAGCCCCAGGATCCTATCTGGATGGATGTTTGCTGTTCCCTTGTCAATCAGCATTCGTGCCAGAAGAATGCACCATTAAAATGATTTCCTTTGACTCTCTTTTTTGCCTTGAAAAACTGCTTGTTCCACTCAACAACAGGCAAAGTGCACCTTGGCATGTATAAAGATTCTGTGAATTGTTTAAGTTGATGAAAATAGCTTGGGAACTAGTATGTAACATTAAGTAGAAATTACTGTTCTTTTTGTGTAATTTTATTATTTCTTTGTCCTACTCACTTATCCTGAATGCTTGAATAAATATCTTGAATTAGAAGCTGGGACTGATTCACAAAATCATCAGTCTCATCTGTATGCTAACTGTTTACATCTCAAGCTGCTTGGTTACTTATAAGAATCTTGAATAGAAGGACTGTCCTTCAACTCCAAAACAAACAACCATCAGGAAAATCCCTACCACAGGTCAAAATTCATGTATGCTCAGACTATGGTAAATTAATACAGGTAGCAGCAGTTGCTGATTAAGAAGCAAACGTCTATTCTACATCACAAAGGTAGAACATGCCCCTCCCTCCAGCTTCTAAATGCTATGCCCTAGTCACAGAGGGATTAGAAGAGCAGACAGGCACACCACTGTCATTTCTGGACCTTGCTGCTGAGAGGGATCCTGCCTACACCTATCAGCTTCATAGACACAAAGGCTCTTTTCTTGAAATTCTCAGCTGAGTTGAGCAACCACTTGGCATCTAGATGAAGGCAATTACATGTCCATTTTCACCCTTAACATCACATAAAGGCAAGTTGTTGGGTTGCACAGCAGCTTAGGAAAGAAGACATTTTACCATCTGACTGTCTAGATATGTAGCAGCTGGGAGTGGAGAGCAAGCAGCAGCAGCAGATATGCCTCCTTTTCTCCCTCAACTGGCAATTAGCACTTGCTATTCCAGCAGGCTGCTTGCACCACTTCCATCTAACCATTGTATTATGAGCAGTGAACTTAATTCTCTCCCCTGCCCCCACCGCCATTATCCTTTTACCTTGTGGGTCATATTTTAATTTTGACTATAAGCCTGCGGGCAGTGGCTGCCATGCTATTTATCTTGTAAAAGAACATTTCTGGCTAAAGAGGAGTAAACAAATGCTTTAAATAAAGAAACAGTAAATAATGGGGAAGGTTGGTGTGCACATCAGAGAGTCAAACCACTGTGATTAACTTTTTAATGTTTTGGGGTGATTTTATTATTAGTGTATGGCATTTTAACATTATTTCAACTGGTCTTTTAATATTGTTGATGTATGCCTTCTAAGTTGTTTCCAACTTAGTGGCCCTAAGGTGACCCTAAGGCCACAGGAGGTTTTTTTTTGTGGGGGGGGGGGTTTGCAAGATTTGTTCAGAGGGGTCTTGTCACTGCCTTCATCTGAACCTGAGAGAGTGTGACTTGCTCAAGGTCACCCAGTGGGTTTCAATGGCTGAGTTGGGATTT
This sequence comes from Gambelia wislizenii, assembly GCA_030847615.1. Taxonomy (NCBI): domain Eukaryota; kingdom Metazoa; phylum Chordata; class Lepidosauria; order Squamata; family Crotaphytidae; genus Gambelia; species Gambelia wislizenii. Next base: position 348,431,537 of record JAUMIR010000001.1, read on the forward strand.
GAACCCTGGTCTCCAGAGTCCTAGTCCAGCACTCAAACCACTACACCACACTGGCTCTTCTTTTATTATAATTACTATAATCTTTTATTATAATTTGGTCTGACATAATAAATCTAATTTGTACTTTAATATGTATAAGTCATTGTGCTTTTATCAGAATCTTTTCAATTATGTTGGAAGCTGAGTTGCATCCCAACCCTAGGAGAAAGGTGGGATACAGCAACTAATTTTAATTAAATTATTAAAATAAATAAAATAATATTGTTACTTCCAATTGAAGTTTACCTGCCACTGAAGTTGTTCTGGTCTGGTTTCAGTTCAGGCCAGTAAAGGTTTGATATGGTGGGTGGCACACATGGACCACCAAACTCCATTTCAGTTTCCATAGAAAACTTTATGTATAAGGATCATTATAGGTATAGCAGGGCAGAGCAATTTAGTAGCTGTGAAACCGTTACAGCTGAGTGGCAGGGATGAGTACTATGAATCATGTAGGAAATATAAAAAAATATAAGTACTTCAGTAAATTCAGTATGTTTACTTTATCTGCATAAATTAATTAATTCTATCCTCAGAGACATATAAATAGATAAAGGAGCAACCAAAGCAATTTTAAAGAAAAGAAAAGGAGTTAAGAAATAAGGACAGGAATGTCAATTAACTTCTTCCCTTTCCTTCCTCTGACACCTTGTTGAACTTTTATGCTCAGCCAGAATGATTTCTGTCTAAAAGCAAAATCAGCTCTCAAGTCCAGTCCCTACTTGAAAGTTCCCAGACCCTGCCGAACCAAAAAGGTGGAGCACTAAAGCCTACTATATTAGTTTGATTTTATGTGCTCATTCCAAATCATCTCAGGTTTTGTTTTGGGTTTGGTTTGACCCCTTGAGTAAGGGGAATATATTTCCTTATATTATTCACCCGATCGACTTTAATCCTCTTGTCAGGCCCTGCTCTGAGAGCCAACTTTATACAAAGTAAGAATTGTGACAAGAATCAAGGCAAAAGAAGTGCAAGAGTGGGGTGAGTAAGGCTGTGACTTTCTACAAGCAGCTATAATGTGAGATAACCTCTCTAGTCTTACTGCTTGGTCCTATGGGCCACCACGTAAGACAAAGGGTTAAATCTAATGTTCATCCCAGCTAGAGTAAACACTTTGAAATCAATGTGACTTACAGAAGTGGTGGCTAACAAGTCCCATTCATTTCACTGCCTTTCCGCTAGTTAGGACTAACAGCCAATTTGGTTCCAAAGTGGAAACACTCATGTAAGAGCCACTGGGCTCACCTAGAGGAATGCCGTTTTAGGCAATTTATACTGCTCCACTTCATGTTACTTCTTGAGACTTTATGTCACTTTCTTCTCCAAATGCTCGCCTGACCTATCAAAATACCTCAATAAAAAGGCAGCACAGTTTGATTCATTTGTGGATGTCTTATTTGTGACATGGGTTTGTTTGGGGGCATTGATCTACAGCTTCTCAACCCACCAGGGCCCCAAGCTGATGGACAACATTTAATACACTCCTCCTCAAACACAGTTTTAAAATCACAGGCAATTAGAAACAGCTAGGGCACATACCTCTACCTCTAAGAAAGAATGGCCAAGTGAGATAGTAGTCTTAGCTGCCTTCCAGAAATTATGATGTTTGATGTAATTGTGTCCATTTTTCTCCAGATTTTTTCTGATTTATATTCCTCACGTTTGCCTTTTGATCCCCTCCACTGCCTCGTTTGTTTTTAAACTCTCTAGTGCTAAGGTTAATCTAAAATGGTTGCACCACTGTGCTTCTTCCCTCAGAGATAAATTGCCACCCACAACCACAATCTTTTATTTTTCAATAGCATAGGGTGGCAATCCATCTCAGTTGCCTGCTCAGGAAGTACAGCCAGCCCAATAGTTGGTTCAGGGATTCACTGTCACACCACCCTGTCTGCCTGTCAAAACAGTGACCAGGGGAGATTAGACAGCAACTGGTGGGATGGGAAGGGAGGCTGTTCCTCCTAAAGTTCCTCCAGTTGCCCACTTCCTCTCTGCCTGCTCTAGCCGTCAGAACACAGGGGCTGCAAAAGGATGGAGGCACAGAAGGTAACTAGTACTGCATCCTGCTGGTGCCCTCCCTCCTCCTCCTCCTCCTCTTGCTACATCCTGTTGTTGTTGCTGTGTGCCTTCAAGTCATTTCTGACTTTGTGTCACAGGGTTTTTTTGGCAGAATTTGTTCAGAGGGGGTTTACCTTTGCCTTCCTCTGAGGCTGAAAGGATGTGACTTGTCCAAGATCACCCAGTGGGTTTCAATGGCCAACTGGGGATTCAAACCTTGGTCTCCCACACTCGAACCACTACACCAGGCTGACTCTCTTTCTACTTACTGCATCATAAAATAGCCTCTAGTCATGGATAAGGAAATGAGCAATAAAATGAGAATTTGGAAAAGGTTGGCAATGCATTGACAATGTCTGGCTTATATAGAATCAGAGAATTGCAGAGTTGGAAGAGACCCCGAGGGCCATCCAGTCCAACCACCTGCCACGCAGGAAATCACGATCAAAGCATCTCTGACAGATGGCCATCCAGCCTCTAATTAAAGACCTCCAAGCAAGGAGACCCTACCACGCTCTGAGGGAGTGTGTTCCACTGCCGAACAGCTCTTACTGTCAAACAGTTTCTCCTAATGTTGAGGTGGAATCTCTGTTCCTGGAGCTTGCATCCATTGCTCCGTGTTCCAGTCTCTGGAGCAGCAGAAAACAAGCCTATTCCATCCTCAACGTGACACCCCTTCAAATACTTAAAACAGGGCCCTGAGATCCCAGGTCATAGATATGATAGCCCTGTTTAAGTATTTGAAGGGGTGTCACGCTGAGGATGGAACACACTTGCTTTCTGCTGCTCCAGAGACTGGAACACGGAACAATGGATGCAAGCTCCAGGAACAGAGATTCCACCTCAACATTAGGAGGAACTTTTTGACAGTAAGAGCTGTTTGGCAGTGGAACACACTCCCTCAGAGCGTGGTGGGGTCTCCTTCCTTGGAGGTCTTTAAACAGAGGCTGGATGGCCATCTGTCAGGGATGCTTTGATCGTGATTTCCTGCATGGCAGGGGGTTGGACAGGATGGCCCTCGGGGTCTCTTCCAACTCTACAATTCTATGATTCTATATCTATGACCTGGGTTCCCCCACTACCACCTACCTGTCCTTGCAGGTTCCAAAAGACTGTGTTTGTGTGACTGAGAATGTGTGTGCATGCACACATGCACATGTGAGAAAGACAGACAGAAATCTCCAGGAAAACAAATACAGCAATTTGGTGTTAATCTTCTAGAGAGCAATATATATATATATATATACACACATTGTAAGGACGCATTGGGGGAGAAACATAATTTTTCAGAAATGCAAAGCAGAAACCCATCTATAAATAAGGGCAAACTGGAGAAGAAGCAAAGGGACTGGAAATACCCACACCAAGATTTTCAGACGGGCTAAATATGGCATGGTACCGATGCCAGGAGATTGCTAAAAGGCTTCCCTTTCAGATGACCTTGTCCCTGTGTCATCATACTCCTGTTTGGCTGTTGTTATGCCGGCGCTTCTTTTTATCCACAGGCTAAGCTGTTAATTGATCCCCCATTCCGTTTCTGTCATGGAATGTCCTGCAAGTGAAAAGGTGCCCATTTCCATGTCGCAATGCCAGCTTCAATGGGAGGTCTGTGCCAGAACACATCCGGGTAAGATAGGGACATCAAGGTAAGTGACACACTTTTTATGACCCTCCCCAGGTTACTTGTTATGTTTTCAGTGTGTTTTTGTGCTTGCTGTCACTTTTTAAACTTTATTTTGCTTTTCATTTTTGAATTTCCCCCGCGCTCATCCTCTCACAAGAACAACTGGGATTTCAAACCCAGAAGTGAATGGAGCTCCATTCGAGCTCCATTCACTCTGGGGCTGCCAGACAAGAGTGGCAAAGGTAGGTTTGAAACTTTTGATTACATACAGGGGAAGGGGATGGAAGAGGGGCAGAAGAGGAGACTGCAGGATGGGAACACTTTTTTTGTTCCCTTCTGAAAATCTCCTTAGTGTCAAAACCCACATCAGGAGCAAAAATACCTACAAATTAACCAAAATGTTTCACTTTTATGAACCATACTGATTGATCAGCTCCAGGAAAATACCCGGTTTTTAAAAAGTCACTATTTTGGCAGGAAGAAAAAGCAATAGGAGAATAAGGGGAATGCCTCCTCTACAGCAAAATAAAATAAAAATAAAAATCCTATGATTAATCCAACGTCATTTGGATCTCAGGGCCTTTTCACACTACACAATTATATCACTTTGATTCCACTTTAGCAATAGTTCCATCCTGTGGAATCCTGGGACTTGCATTTCAGGGACGGGTACTTACAATTTTCAGCCAGAGAGCTCTAGTGTACCCCCAAAGTACAAAACCCAGGATTCCACAGGATTCACGATGGCAGTTAAAATGGTATCAATGTACTACAATTGTGCAGTATGAAAGGGTTCACAGGAAAAAAGCAGAAAACAGCACATACGCCCACCCTAGAGAGACACACTGGGTCCATCTGGGTAAATCCATCGTGTCAGTGTGACATTGTGAACTGTAGTGTAGCTAATCAAATTATGTTGGATGTGTCATTGGTGCAGAAATTCTGAACAATAAAGACAAGTGGGGATGAGTCATGATAGGGCAAATCAGTGGCATGTGACATTAAGAGTTGAGACTGGATAGGGGGCCATGGCAGCTGAGGAATTCAAGGAACCGTAATCCCTCAAATTAACTTTCCCAAGCTCTGATTAAGAGGTTCTGTACTGACTAATTAAGATGAAGAGAGCTTCTATCATGACTAGAGTGAAGGCCCTTCTTACAACTGATGTGATGCAGTGTGAGTATCAGCACAAAAACATGAGTAGTAAGTGCCAGTATCACAAAGCAATTCAAGTTTCTTTGAGCTAAGCTTACCTATTGAGAAGATGAAGCAAGAGTTTGCTGCTTGCAGTTGCCAAGAAATAAAATGCCTGCTGAGTTTGACATTTCTCTTTCTCATGTTTTGTTCAAGGCCCAATCACTCTGGCTTTGGCAGAGAATAGAGAAAAACACTGTGAAGAACTCATATCAAATCAACCAGGCATTCTACTTACGAAACATAATGCTCCATTAACTTTCAGCTAGGAGCTGGAGACCTGCACCATTCAATTCTCAAAGAGAGTTTCCATAAAGCATATTGCATCTTTTACAGTTTTGGAAACTCCACACCCCCACCCATTTCAATTTGTCACTGTAGGACAGATCAATCAAAAAATATTTCCAGATGGATAGTTGTGTTAGTCCATTGGAGTAAAAATAGCACAGAGCCTTGTAACATGTTACAAAGCTAACTCCTGTATTACAGCATAAGCTTGTAGTCCATTTTATCAGATGCCTTCAGTCGTATCCTGATCTACAGTTGGTGTTGTAGGTATCATTAAAATCCCATCAGTATATATTCGTGTTGCTATAGTAGAGGAATATTATCTCTATCTTTGCCTCTTCCTCTTTTGAGATGAGAAACATGGATAGAAATGTGGGACATTCTTGCATTTTCTAAAGTTGTTGTTGTTATTATGTCTTCAAGTTGCCCCTGACTTATTTCCAACCTATCATGGGTTTTCCTGGCAGGATTTATTCAGGGGAAGTTTGCCATTGCCCTCTTTTTAGGCTGAGAGAGGGTAACTTGCCCAAATTCATCCAGTAGGTTTCCATGGCTGAGCAGAGGTTTGAACCCTGGTCTCCCAGGATCCTAGTCCAACACTCAAAGCACTATACCACATTCGTGTATTTCTCTCCAAACCTGCCTTCCCACCAGCAATGTTCTCAGGCAAAAATTAGGAATCATGGAACAGATCAAGGTACCGGATATGCATTCCGTCTCCCCACAAATGGCTGGCATTTCCCTGCTGTCATACCTCTTCACTAACTATTTGTGAGGTGGAGAAAACACCAGCCATCCAGACATTATATTGCACAACTGCTTTGTGTGTATCTACACTACATAAATACAGTATTGTAGTTTGATATCACTTGAACTTTCATCCTATGGAATCCTGGGATTTGTAGTTAGATGCAGTAGCACAGAAATATCTGCTGAAGAGCTCTAGTCCATTCTCCTAAAGTCCAGCACTAAAATCTATAGGATACAGCCATGACAGCTGAGTGGTATCAAACAATACCTGTATAGTGTAGACAGACACAATGTCTTATGAGAGAGATGTGAGTGGAAGACCCACATTTTCATACCATCTAATTTAAGCATAGAATGGCCATGGAGAGAGAAAGAGAGAGAGGGATTAGTGTGCTGCAGCACACAACAGAGTGAAGCTTGGTCAAGAGACAGTAGAGAGGGGAAATGTGTAGAAGTATACTGTAAATCAAAACCAGATGAAAAATGGAAGTTTTTGAGAAAAGCAAAGTAGTAATGATGGAATGGGGAACTGAGAGCAGGACTTCCTGTGTGTGTGTTTAGATGTGTACAGTGACCATTAGAAGGCACTCAATTTTCAATATATCTGCAGAGAACATACTTCTACAATAAGCAAGGAAATCCACAAGGGTGACAGGAACTTATTTGCTTTCATGTAAAGTGAGTCACTTCTTACATAACCAGAGGTAGGGCCAGCTTGGCTCCAAGAAAGGCAGCTTTCTGGGATTGGTGCCATCAAAGCCTTTTATCTCATGACTCTGCTGTACCTGGGACAGGTAGCCCTCTGCCCCTTGTGCTTTTATCAAGACATCAATGCTACAGAGAGTAGCCACACTACTTTTTGTACAAAAGGACATTATTCCACAAGACTCCTTCCTTCTAGGTATATTTGAAGTCATTGGAGAGATGGTTTGAAAGCCTGTACTGGATTAATTTAAAATAGTGTATGGGAGGTTTTGTTTTGTTGTTGTTTTTTTAATTCCCTGAATTATCTGGAGTAGACTGCTGGAGTGGAGTGAAGGGGCTAGGAGAATCCTGCAAGAAGTTGTAAGAATCTGGCAGCAATCTAAAGCCATACTGGCCAGAGATGCAGTAATAATAATATGGCATAAAGGAGATGGAGTTTACTTTTTTTCTAGGGACCTTTTCGTACAATTTTAATTGGCCCCAGAGCTTTAGAGCTACCTTTTAGCAGTAATTGATTACAATAATAGTTTCAAGGCCTCCCCAACCACTTTATCATTACTGAACTTTTAAAATAACTTTATTTTCCCATTTCTCAAAAATAACTACAACAGATATTTTGGTTGCTTAAAAAGTGCTGGTCTGTGATATAAGACACTCACACACCTCCTATCCACTTTATCATCAATTCAACACTCACAACAGAGCATGAGGTGTAGCATGAACCAGCATCTGAATCATGCAATATTCCTTCTTCACCATTTGGTAAGACCACATATTCCTAACTACAAAAACAACTAAAAAGGTTCAGCTATACCATAAAAGGAAAGAGGTACACCGTAGTCTCTTGGTAAATTGCCATCCTAATGCAAAGCAGTTTTATACCTTTGTTATTGGAAAGAGGAATTACAAGCAACAAATTATTACAAACTCTAATTGGTTATAATAAAAGCATTGCTATCCTGTAGATCCTGCACTGTTTTCCCTTAGAGTCTTCTCTCCCCTTCACTCTTTCTGATCACTGATTGAGAAAATAAACAAATGAAAAGGTAGAAGGGAGAGAGAAGATCAGCTGTTTCTTTATCTATGCATCTTACTTTGACATTGTTGTAAGCCATCCTGGATCCCACATGAGGAGAAAGGCAGGATAGAAATTAAATATAACTAATACATGAATAAATATTCATACATTCCATTTATACCTTACTTTTCCCCATGAATTAGATTCAAGGTGGTTTACAATAAAACAGTTTTTAGTCATCAGCGCACTTGCAGAAAATGCAGGATGAGTCCTTCCTGAATCCTCGTTTGCGAAGAAAAGCCAGAGAGAGACAATAAAACAGTATACTGTATATAGAAAATGAATAAAAGTATAAATTATTTAAAACACAATTGAAAAGTACACCACTAAATCCTCCACTTCACAGCCTTTTCTGCAGCAAGCTAGGTAAGCTGCCAAAGGCCTGTCTAAATAAAAAGGTCTATGCCTGCTGGAGAAAATAGGGTTCAGGGAAAAAAAAACCAGTTCAGGACTCTTAAGTGGGGAGTTCCAGACCCTGGCCACTGAAAAGCCCCTCAGCAAACAGCTATGGGAAGTAAAATTTGCTCTGTTCCTTCCCTGTTTAAAAAGGCCAAGCAAGCCCCATTATCTTCTCATCCTCTTCCAGTTCAACAGGATCGTCCTTACTAGGTAGAGAGAGTAATTCTTCAGATTTTTTGTTACCGTAAGTATAGTACCCTAGAGGCACCAGATCCCATCTGACTTTGGAAGCTAAGGAGGCCAGCTCTCATTAGTACTTGGATGGGAGACTGCCAACAAATGCCTGGTGCAAACTGGCAAAACCACCTGAGTATCCTCACCTAAGAAAACCCTATAAAATTAATGGGGCTGTGATATGTCGACAGGCAACTTGAAAGCACATACTCTCACACACAATGCTGTTGTGGTGGCTCCATTCCTAAAGCAATGCCAGGCACAGTAGCTTTCATTCTCTGCTGAACTGAGCTCCAGAAGCAGATAGGGAAAAGGATTAAAGCTAAACAAATGACAGAACAAGGAGAAATGAGGAGTACCCCAGCTAAAACAAAAACAAAAACAAACCCCCTGTCTTTTCAGTCCAGTTCCCGTATTCATGCCTACCATTCACAAGACTGTTCTGATTACAGTCCAGACAGACATCAGCCAGAGGGTGAAGACACATCCTGCAAATATTCTGCTTAAAAAAACAGAGGTGTCACTAACATCAGAGAACTAGAAAAGAACAAAGCTGCCGTTAGTTCCATGTCTCTTATCTGAGTCAGAAGCAGCCCAAATAAGCTTTAACTTACTATGTAGCTTTACTCCACAAAACCAATTTGGGGTTATCCCATATCATACCTGCACCAAAATCCTCTGTGGTCAAAAGCATTGTTTGCAGGCTACTCATTTCTAACACGCAAGGCTGATGCCCCTAGACCACACTTACGAAAAAGAAACAGGAGTTCTTATGACCCAAAATAAACTTCAGGCCACACCAAGCAACACCTTGGGTCTTCTGACAACCAGAAGACCATTACTACTGAAACATAATGTCCTCTTGAAAGAAAGACCTAGCCAGACCTGTTTTGCAAGCACAACTCATAGATTTTTTCCCCAGAATGTTTCCTCCCACCCACCCAAAAGGGCTGCAGGAATTAAAAGACTACTTCTATGGTCATTTTATGCCATTTCAGCAATTAATTTGCAGCTGAAATTTAAACAAGAAGCCCTGTTTCTGGCTGCAGACAGAAACAACAAACCTTGGAGGGACCCATGACTGAAAAAAGTGAGTACCTGGTTTAGGGATTAAACTTTGGTCCTTTAGGAAGAAAGCAGCTATTATTAAGCAACATTAGCTCCTCTTCCCAACCTGGAAGATGACATGAAGGCAATCATACGATTGTGACATCACCACCGTCTCACCTAATTACCTGTTTTCAGAAAAAGCAGTGAGATCAAAACCGGAGATAATTTCACGTTAGCCAACGAAGAACCGAAGGGTAGTAAATCAATAGTAACAGACAAAAGCAAAGGGGGAGAGACTGCCCATTTCTCCCCACCCAGTTCTCTATCTAGGACAATTCCAAGCAGTGATGTGTTCATTTCATTTAATACTCTCCTATCCGGTGAGTCAGCAGTAGGATTCCCCCACCCCAGGATCTGGGGCTGTAGTTTTCCATACTTCTGAACTGGGAACCTGCGGAGGAGGTCCCCCTCCTCGCCTGCAACCCTTCCCTCCCCATTTCGTCTTCCCACAGCTGACTCCCTTGGCTTACGGAGTTGTGGCACTGCGGTCGCCTGGAAAGGAGACCTTTACTCGCCACCCCGCCTCCTCCCGGTGGTATCCTCAAACTAAATCATGCCGCATCCATTAAATCTCAAATGCAGCAACATTTACGGATTTTTGCATCCTCTTCGCAGCTGCAATGGGGGGGAAGGACTGCTTAGCCTCCTCGTGACCACCACCACCCAGCTCGACTTTCTCAGCGGCCTTTCAATTGTGCTTTATTTTCACGCCCCCCCCCTCCCACATACACTCATGTTCGAGATTTTGGACGAGGGAATGAAATTATCCCTGATTTCGAATCCACGTGCCAGGGAGGGAGGGAGAAAGCTAATTGAAAAAGACCAAGAAAAGAAAATGGAGTCTACAATAGGAACCAGAGAGAGCGGGAAGGGGAGAGAGACGCAGGTTTATAGCAATCCCTAAAGGGTTGTTTGTGACCTATGGTCCATTTGGGATTAGGTATCATTTCCTCTTTGTGAAATAATAAGGTTTATTGTGACTTGACCGAAGAAGCTAAAGCTGTTTGAAATCGAAGGCTTTCACGGCTGACATCCACAGAGTTTCCTTGGGTTCCCTCACAGCCCAGAAAAAACCCAAGGAAAATCTAAAGCTGTTTCCTTATGGGAGGTCCTATGTTTTGGTTAATGTAATGGTCAATTGTTGGTTATTGGTTGACTATATGTAGGGAGGAGGTATGTGTTGTAATTGTGCATATTGTCTTCTTGGTGTGTTTGTTATGTCTATATATATAATAATAAAGATATGTTGAAAAAAGCTTGAGCTCAGAGGGGTGGTGGTGAAGGAGGGAAGGGGGGCGGACCACCCGGGCTCCCCTGAGCGAGGAGAGAGGAACTCTTCTCGCCCTCCCTCCTTCCCTCCCTCCGTGTTCCCTCAGCAGCCACTGCTGGGAGACGGGCAAGCCGAGCCGCACGGATAACCAGAGCAACGGGGAAAGCAGCCAATAGTCTCTCAGTGCCGCGTCTTCCCTCTGGACCAATCAGGGAAAGGGAGCGGCGCGCGGCCACAACCCTTACGGTGTCTCGGCTCTCAGCCAATCAATCGAGACGAAGGGAAGCGGGAGAAGAGGGGGGAGGGGGGGTCCTAGTGAGCTTGAGGTGGACGCGTGCGCAGCCGCAGAAGAGGAGGAGGAGGGGGGTCCGCGTGCCGATCGGCTATAAGAACCTCGAGGCCGGCGCGCGCCGCAGACGTTCTGCGGAGATTCCAGGCGCGAGGAGTGCGGCGTTGTGTCCCCGCGTGCGCGCTCGTCCCCCTGCCGTTGCTCCGTCGTCGTCTTCTGCCGCCGCCGCCTCCTCCTTCTCTCTCGCTCGCTCGCGATGAAGACCAAGTTCTGTAACGGTGGCGAAGCCGACCCTTCCCCGCTGGGGCTCCTTCTGGGGTGCGCTCCGGGTCCGGTCTTGCCCGCCCTCACCCCGTCTTCGCCCCCGCCGCCGCCTTCCTCTCACGCCCCCGAGGCCGAAGCGAAGGAGGTGGGGCTCCGGGGACCGCACCCGCCGCCCCTGGCTCTGCCGCCCACCCCGCCCTCCCCGCCGGCGGAGGAGCAGCCCGACCCCCGCACCCGCCGCAAGGCCTACCTGTGGTGCACCGAGTTCCTGCGGGGGGCGTGGCGGGGGCTGCGGGAGGACCAGCTTCGCATCGCGCCCATCAGGTCAGCACCCGCTTCCCCCCCGCCGCGCGTGTCGCTGAGCGTGTGCAGAGCGCCCCTCTTGGGCTGGCGGGGTGGCCGGCTGGCCTCGAACCGAGGGAGGGAGGGAGGGAGGGGTGGGGCAAGGAGCTTTGTCTCCCGGCACCATTTTCTCCTCAGGTCTCGAGGATCATCTCCACAAAAGAGCCCCCACCCTCTCTCTCTCCCTCTCGGCGACGCCCCGGCCTTCCGCGGCCCCGCAGTGAAATCTGACCCCATGAAATTTCTGCCGGTGTCGTCGTTGGTTCGACGAATGGCCGTTTCGTTGGCATCTTCTCAGCCGCGATGGAGGTCCAGGGGGAGAAGACCCCTTGTCCCCAGGGAGGGGCGTTTCTGTGCTTCTTAGGACCTGCCTGTGATGCGATGTGTCTGGAAATGTTTGCCCTTCACTCGCTTTTTGGGTGGGTGGGTGGGTGGAAGTCCGTTTGAATGCACCCAATGGGCAATTCAGTGACACCCATCACTTACTCAGTTCAGACATCATGCTGAAGTATTCTTTGTTCTAACCATCACTTGGTCTTGCAAATATTCAGGCATGTTGGAGTTGGTTTCCTGCTGTGGTTATCAGTGATTCTGTTGCTGTGGAGGGGAGGGCCCTGAGGGATTGTAGCAGTGGGCCACACTAGATTCAGATTTCCCACCAACCTGTAGCACAAATTGGTAAACTTGTCTTAAAAGGATAGTTTCACATCAAGGAATAGTTAAGCTTTAAGTCGCACAGAATGGAGTCCCTGTCCTTACTCTTATGCCCTCACAAATGCTGCAGACACTGGGGTCTCTAGTTGAAGTGGCTTTTGAAGCATTGCAGTTTCTAATTGAACAGTTTTTGAAGCACCATTTTTACTTCAAGTGAGAGTAGATTCAATTACTACTTAAGAGATACCTTCATACTCATAAAACTGTTTTCTGATTCAGACCTAACAGTAATTTTGACCCATGTAGACAGTACCTAATGCGTGCCACTTTCAGCTTACCACGTGTAAGAAAAATACATGTGGCACAATAGACAATTTGCCAGTGAGCTTGATCTGTGAGAAGATTGCTGGATAAGAAACTCCATCAGGTGTAATACAAGCTAAGGATGGTCCTGACCTGTTTAGTCCAGAGACAAGACGTATATACTTAAAGAGTTGTTGCTAAATTGAACTTGTTGATTATCTGATCAATACTAAACAAGTTTCAGGAATGTACAAATCATAATCTGTACAAGTGGAGATAAAGTTTGAAGTGAACCTTTATTAAACCCTTGGCATGTTGCTTCTGTCCTAAGATATTTTTTTGAATGAGACTGCTCAGAAGTATGAGTCATTTCTTGGCAACAAGTTCCTGTAGTATCAGGTGCCTTGTTCCACTCCGAATGCTACTAATGCGTAGATAACTCACTTGCATCTTACAGTATTGGAAAATCAAGAGTGGAAATTTTTTTGCTCTTTTGTGAACAGCTTGGTGCTAAATTGTCCCCCCCCCCCAAATTGTCACTTTTTAAGCAAAATTAATCTCAGAAATAAGTTTAACAAGAACGTCAACAATTACTAGTCACTACATCGGGGAGCATTAATGGCTCATGCTATTTATTATTATTATAAAATATTATTATTATTATTATTTGTTAGATAACAACCTAGTTATTTTAGTGCTTAAATAGTAGCTAAATTGAGCTCTGGGTTTCTGTTTTTCCTCAAAGTTCACAGGCAGACTTTAGTGACTGGAATACTAATATTTTTAGGGTGCTGTACTAAAGTGAAACAGATTATCATAGATTTGGAAGTATGGTAAATATGCTGCAGTGAATTATGCATACTTTTATGTAAGCCTGCTTTGGATTGCAGTCTTCATATCAATACTTAAAAGTTTGTTTAAAATGTGTGTTCTTCAACACAGCTCTTTTCTAACACTGCTGCTGAATGTTAATTCTCTCAGCAGCATTGACATCTGTTTTTGTGGAGCTGTTGGACTAAATCTATTTGTTAGTTCTCCCTGTTTTATGGAGTGAAATATTAATAAGTAGTTTATCTTAACATAGTGTATGAAAGAGGAATAGAACATGATGGCATATACTGTAGTTTTGTGATACCAAACTGAAAACAGATATCTGTTGTATCGTGTGTGTGTGTGTGTGTGTGTGTGTGTGTGTGTTTATGTGCCTTCAAGTCACCTGTTGACTTAGAGCAACCCCATAAATTTCATAGGGTTTTCTTAAGCAAAGAGTACTCAGAGGTGGTTTTGCCAGTTCCTTTCTCTGAAATATAGCCTACAGCACTTGATATTCATTGGGGGTCTCTCGTCCAAGTAATAACCAGAGCTGACCCTGCTTAGCTTCCAGGGTCAGAGGGGACCTTTAGGAAATTTAGGCCCATATCATAGATGCAGATGTAAATTGTAGTGAATACTACAAAGAATTTGCATATTTTAGACCAGTTAAATACCAACAGGTGTGATTATAATATCTTGACTTTATTATAATGCAAATCACGGAATTCCATATGTTTATGCTATTACAGGTGGAATAAATGGTCATCAGTAGTAGATCGTTTAGGTTGGGAATAGGAAAGCCAGAGACTTCAAGTTTTTGACTACAGTCTTTAATCAGTTGTAACAATTGGCTATGATGGTTGTGGCTGATGGGCTGTAGTCCATTGCACCTTGAACAGTGCTTCTTAATATGTTTTCTATAGGGCACTGATAGGGTTTTTTCCCTAATGTGCCATAGGCTGGTATTATATTTGCTCCCATTGGTTACACTTGTTTCTTTCCTTCCTGGAAATTCTCCAGGGACTGGCAGCCAATGGCTTGGGGATTGGCACTAAGTGCATGGAACACCATTTTGAGTAGTTCTGATCTAGAGGACACAAGGTTTCCTACCTCTGACTGAAACTATGCTCATTGGACCATTGAAAGAAGAAGCATGTCTACACATTAACTAATTTTATCTGCCAGTTATTGCTTGGTGTGGAGTCTCATGGCGGATTGAAAAAAAAAGGCTTACCTTCCTCTGGAGTGGTGGCCCAAGATCAGTGGAGTTAAAACTTCCAGATGTGCTAAATTCATTCATGAGTAGAGGCAAATTTAGTTTTCTTCAACAGTGCCTGTAGAGTACAGTACATTCAAAGTCCCCTTGTACATCCTGGACAGTTTCTCAGATATTATACACCAATGGTACATCATTTTGTAAAAAATCTCTCTTAAGAGCATAACATAAACTTTAAACTCCTTAACCACATATTTTCTCATTGTTTCATTTGTATATTATGTCCAATGTTTCATTCGTATATTATGTCCAAACTTCTTAGCCTATTTATCATACAGTTGCATTTCATCCATGTCAAATTTTAATAGGTTTGTACATTTTACCAATCACCTGTTTATCATTTGTAGATAATTGCAATTCAGACTTGAATTTATTTTGTTCAAAACAATGTGTCCACTGTAAAAAATAACTAAGTAAAAGAACCATAGAAAACCATAATCATCCATCAACAACTATTCTTTTTGTTTCCATTATATATTCTCCTTGGTGGTTTTCCAACATATTTTGAGACCTTAACCATTTTTCTTTCCCTGTTTCTCTTCTATAAAAAGTTTCTTGTGCCAAGATCCTAAGGGTATTTTCTGACCCAGCCTGAGTTTATACCTATTTCATGTTCTCAACAAGGCACATCTCTACATGCACTTTAATGTTATCATACCATAGATTTATATGCCAGCAAACCTCAGGTTGTGACCTTCTAAATCTAATATTCTTTTGTTTCTCAGCAACATTCATTCTTTCAACAGGCAGCAAAATATATTTTCACATTCGGTAAACCTAAACCATTTCATTGCTTTGCATCTTACAGAATTTTAAATTTTACTTGTGGTTTTTTTCCTTTGCCAAATAAACTTAGATAAATCTTTTCTGTCACTGTTTAAATGGTAGATCTGTTTTCAGTACCAGTATAGTCTGAACTAAGAACAACATTCTAGGTGAAACATTAATTTTTGCCATTGACATTCTCTCTAAAATGATTGATTTAATTTCTCCCATCTCTGCATATCCTTTTAAATTTCATTCTACATTTTAATATAGTTATTTTGAAATAACATAGAATTCATATTTGTCATTGTGATACCTACCGTAAATATTTTACCTCCTCAATTTTGAAACCAGTTTTCTCCATCCATTCTGTTTGATCTGTCAACTTTACTCACTGTCTTTTGCTTATTGATTTTAAATTCTGCCAGATCCCCAAATTCTTTTAATTTTCCCATTAGTCTTTTGACACACTTTGGTGCTTTTTCTAAGGCAAATCACCAAGTCATCAGCATATGCCCTTAATTTGTATGATTCTTTTAAAATCCTTATACAGTAGTCCCTCCATATCCACGGATTTAAGTATTCATGGCTTGAAAATATTCTTTAAAAAATAATAATCCAAAAAGCAATCCTTGATTTTGCCATCTTATATAAGGGACACCATTTTGCTATGCCATTGCATATAATGGGACTTGAGTACTCACGGATTTTGGTATCCACGGGGGGTCCTGGAACCAAACTCCAGTGAATATGAAGGGACAACTGTATTCACCTGTCATGGTAAAAGGTTTTGTAGTTGTTTCCAGTTCTTTTCTATGTAAAAGAAGGTACCAATACCTTTTCCATAATCCCTGTTCTTTCAAACAATGCTCTCAAGTACAGTTGCAGTAGGAGGATGTTTGGTGGGCAGTTTCTTGAGGCATAGCCTTCCATCTCTGGAAATGTAGTCTAGTGCAGAACTCTTGCCTGAACAGGACAGGATCAACACTTAGGTGATTCCTTGTCAGCCCAGCAACTGAATTCAAAATGGGGAGGAGAGGCAATGCACTTTCTGCTCTTTTAAAAAACAGATACAAGAGCAAAGCATAAGCAATGCATTAAGAAGGGTACATTCCTTCAAAACAAATGTGAACATCAGGTGTTCTCCCAGTGTCATGGCCTACCTTAATATTTAAAGAAGAGATCTAGTTATAGACAAAATGCAGAATGCTTAGGTTAATTCAAAGGCCTAAAATGCAGGCAGCCAATTCACTGTGTTTGTATTTTTAACTCTATTCAGTATTAGTATGTATGTTTAATATTGGTTATGGATTCTTTCTCTCTCAAGATCATGCCACTTGTCTGAGGTTTATTGGTTTGTTTTGAAACAGTGGATTTAATTCCATCAGTTACATTGGTAAAATTTGTTCTGAATTCTAAATTATATTTAACTACAGGGTTTTTTTTAGAATTTACTGAATGATGCACTCAGGTTCAAAAACTTGTATTAAAATGGCATTACTGATCAAGCTGGATAATTAGAAAACTTAGGTTGTTGACTCATTTAGGGTTTTGGAATATGAGCAGCTTCATGCCCATGAGTAGATTACCATGATTAAATTTAACACTTCTCTCCATAGGGGAGGCCTCAGCAATATGCTGTTCCAGTGCTCATTACCTGATACCATAGAGACTGTTGCAGATGAACCACGCACTGTTCTTCTTCGTTTATATGGTGCAATTCTACAAATGGTGAGTATTTTGTAGTGGGTTGGGCAGACATTTAAACATCTTGAATTAGGATAGGCTTAAAACACTAAAATGAGGTATTACCTTCATACTTGCTGATAAATTTGAGCACTCTTCTCTCTAGATCTGTTCCATTTTTTATTGCTTAGAAACTGCTGCTTTTGGTAGGTAAGATACGGTGTGATGTACACTGTTGCGATTTGGCAGTAACGTACGCAAGAGTTATCTGTAGGTTAACTATTCAAAACTGTTATTACAATACTTACTGTTTTCTCTGTGTTTTACAGACTTGAGTTGAGAAACAGCATTGGTAGTAAATCTGTTTATTGTCTGGAACTGAATCTTTTTCATAACTCATTTCGTACAAAACTTGTACCAGGCCTTTACTACTGCTAATCTAACAAAACAGTTGGTAAAGGTGCCCGGTTCTCCCTTTTCCCGTGACAGATTCATGTGTTTTCCATATGGAAAGAAGAAAATGGAAATACTAAACAGGAGGCAGTTCACTGTGGGTACATTGACCATTTTAGACCTTCAAATTTCTTCCCTTCAGCCATATTCCGATTTTCAATTGACATAGAAATAGAAGAATAAAAACACACATATTCAGAATCATGAAAAATTAGCAGCAGGTAGAAGCAATTAACACTGAAAACCGTACAGTATAAAAATAGCTTTGTATAGCACTGAAAAGATAACAATGTGCATGTCAGGCAAACCTCTCTAAGTCCATATTAGTTCAGTGGAAGGGGGCCTGAAAAAATGCTTTGAAGATTAATAGTAGTGTATGGGTTCGCTGATATACTGGCAAGCCTTCCTTCAAGTACTTTGGTGAATAGCTGAATAACAGTATAAGAGTAAGAGTTATACTTGAAAATAGAGTGGAAGCAATTTAAGTTAAGTATTTGCAACTTGTTCCCAGTGGTAGGTCCCATTTAATCACCTAGCAGCTGTATTTTGAACCAGCCAGTTTTTGAGCAGTCTTAGCAATAACCAGAAATACAGTGAGTTATAGGAGTCAGTCTTGGAGCTATTGGAGCATAGACAATTGTAGCCTGGTTATCCTTGGCAGCATTACCTACAATATCTTAAGGCTGATAAATAGAATAGAATAAAATCATAGAGTTGGAAGAGACCACAAGGGCCTTCAAGTCCAACCCCATGCCATGCAGGAATACACAATCAAATCAATCCTTACAGATGGCCATCCAGCCTCTGCTTAAAAACCTCCAAAGAAGGAAACCACCACACTCCAAGGCAGTGTATTCCACTTCTGAACAGCTCTTATTGTCAGGAACCTCTTCCTAATATTTAGGTGGAATCTCTTTTCCTATAGTTTGAACCCACTGCTCCGTGTCCTAGTCTCTGGAGCAGTAGAAAACAAACTTGCTCCATCCTCACTCAGTATGACATCCCTTCAGATATTTAAACATGGCTATCATGTCACCCTTCAACCTTCTCTTCTCCAGACTAAACATACCCAGCTCCCTAAGCCGCTCCTCATAGGGTATGGCTTCCAGACCTCCCACCGTCCTGGTCACCCTCCTCTGGACACATTCAGATGAAAGATGCTCCATGCCATAGAGACCACTTCAGCATCAAATGACAAAAGTGGATCTTGCTATGCCTCCAAATTGCAAAGCTGATCTGTCAATTCTCTTTGGTGAATTACCCACACACAGGCATTGCACTTGGGATAAATTGAATAATTTGTTGTTGTGTCCCTTCAAGTTGTTTCCAGTGTATGGCAACCCTAAACTAAACCTATCAAAGGGTTTTCTGAGACTGCGAGTGTGACTTGCCCAAGGTCACCCAATGGGTTTTCATGGCCAAGCGGGGATTCGAACCTGCTTGCTAGAATTGTAGTCCAACACCCAAACCACTATGCCACACTGGCTCTAAGCTGAATCATACCTCTTTAAAAAAAAGGAAAAGGTATGCTCAGCCTCAAAATTTACACTATAAGAGTATAATTCTGCATTCATTTACTTAACGGTAAATCCCATTGAACTCATTGGGGCTTGTCTCCAAATAAATATACATTGCAGTATGCCTGTAAATAGATTCTTGAGTACATAAGAAATGGTCTTTAATTCTAGCATTTATAGCATGACATATATTATCATGAAATTAGGGTTGCGTGCCAGTACACTTTTATTAAAAGTGTTTGTTGTCCATGTTATAGGTATTGATACTGTCTGGAGTTGCCAGTTATGCAATTGATAGACAAATCTAGTTGTTATTCCTACGGATTTACCCAATAATATAGCGTTCATCTTAAACTTTCATAGCTGTTATCTAAGCATGTACTGAGTCACACATGTGCAACTATTTAGAATGACAACTGTACAATCCATCTAATTTGTGCATTAATGCATTTAATGATGGCTTTGGCTGTAATGCTCATGTGCTTGCACAGGTAGAGCATCCCTTATCAGAATTCCAAATCTAAAATTCTCCAAAATTGTCCACATTGGTGGCTGAGATAGTGACTCCTTTGCTTTCTGATGGTTCATTGTACCCAAACTTTGTTTCATGCACAATTATTAAAAATATTGTATAGAATTACCTTCAGGCTATGTGTATAAGGTCTGTATGAAACATAAATTAATTCTGTATTTAGACTTGGGTCCCATCTCCAAGATATGCAAATACAGATATTCCAAAATCCAAAAACAAAACCTGAAATCCAAAACACTTCTGGTCCCAAGCATTTTGGATAAAGGGTACTCAACCTATAGTAGTATATGGAACTCTGTTCTGAAAGATTTGGGTAAGCTGTTACTGCTGGAACGGGCACTTTTCCTTTTTGCACTTCTACCATCTCAAAGGTTCGAAGATGAGTTCCTCATTCATGTGAAACAGCAGGTATATGGCAGTTGAGGGTTAGAAAAAATACATTAAACATCCAGACGCTTAATGCATATGAGTCTCCCTCCTGTGTTGATCCCTCATTGTAAGTATTTGGTTTAGACTCCAATAGGTCTCTGACTGTGTGTACTCAATCTTCTTCAACCATATAGATACAGATTATGCACCATATAGGTATTTGGAAACACACAGAAAGTATTCTTGGGACATCAGTTTGTGGTTAACACATGTGAATCTTGGGTTCTGTACTACAATATGTAAAATCATAGATTTGGAAACCTGCAACCAAGTCACTGCTTAAATGTATCTTTCTATTATCTACCTTAGGAGCACAATATAGTGAAACAGTGGCCTGAAATATTGGTACTAGGACTACCAACTAAACTTAGTCACAGTAGCAATGAGTATTTAAATATTGTCAATTGCTAACCCACACTAGTGATTTTATTAACTATTCAGCATATGGGCTGATCACATATTAAAATTAACTTTAAGGAAGTCTACAAAGTAAAGGTGAAAATCAGTGAATTGCAATTATTTGCTGCCTTTATCTGGAAAAATAAAAGTGGTATTTTCAGAATTTTGGCACTTAATTCCTATGGAATTTCAAGCACACTTGTTGTAATCATAGTACAGTACTTTAAATATCCAGGCTTGGAGAATCATAAACCAGTATATGGGCACATCCTAATTATATGAATATCCCATCTTTTTAATAAATTGTCTTTTTATGAAGAAAATAACACAGCAGATGTGGATTTTTCCTCAAGGTCTAGTTTGCCCAGCATTTGAGTGTTAACCTCCTAACCGTTTTCTCTCTTCATATTTAAGATCTTTTGAGATATCTAACTTCCTTTATTTCCATAGTGGCAGTGAAATGACTGCTCTTGGTGCAGTTCACTAAGGGTTAAGTAAGCAGAGACAGTCCCAAGGTAAAACTTTCAGATTATATTGAGGGTATCAGTATAAACATTTGTCTCTTCCAGATCAGTCTTTATATAAGCAAGCTGATTGTGCTATATTTTTTTATCTTTTGAGATCTTGGGAGAACTTACTCATTTGTGTATACATTAGAAATAATATTGAAGGGCTTTTAGTGCTGTTAACATTTTCAAAACTCTTAGAGATGCTGATTTTAAATACAGGTGCACATACCCATCACTTTTCCTTACATTACAGCTGATTCTTAATTTACCATTTGAATAGTTTAAGCTGAAGGAGGGGCATCTTTTAAGTTGGTTAAACAAAACACTTCAATTAGAATTTAAGTTCTTTTATGTGACAGTTATATGAAGAAGCTATTTCTGTCATTATTAAATGCAAATGTATTCTCAGGAATGAAGCTGAAGTTTCACCTTTTCAACTCCTTTGTTCAGCATGAGGATTGGAAAATATTGACCAGTCCTACATATGTCATCTGAAGCCACTTAAAAAACAACAACACTGCACATTAAACATGACTCCAGTTTGCTTGTCCTAAATTTCTGGAAGACACAAATGTCAGTATATACTGTTAAGTATAAATTGTTTAAGTTGGCTAAAGCTACTATGAAGAAAGGTATGGGGACTTGGTCATAATGGCTTTTATTTTAAGCCACTGTCTGTATGTATGATATGAGGGCATGGTGTGAGCTGCGTCTGGTTAATCTTTGTTAAAAAAAATGCCACTAGCCTGCTAATATAAGGTACCTTAGATCACATAGCTGAGCTACTTTTTAAAAAGGGACTCAAATATTTCCTTTTGAAGACTGAGGTTCAAACTAATATCAGTAAGCTTGAAAAGAAAATGCATGTGCTACATTTCAGTTTCCTCTTCTTAACTTTGAAAAACTGAAAGGGCATGTACCTGTAGCAGCAGTTCAGTCCTGTTTTGCATAGAAAATCACTAGATATTGGCCCCTCTACTTAACTTGAAAAGATTTGTTTTTAAAAATTACTTCCACTCAGTGAAGAAACTTATTATTTGGTCTGTAAATCCCAAAGTCAATTATCCATCTAAGTAGTTTGAATTTGTGATTGAAATAGAACTTTTTCTGTGGTACATTTAAACAAAAATTTGCAGTATTAATGCATTCACTGTATTAAAGTAATGCTTAATTGTAGCAGAAGCCCTGTGTTGCCCAAATAATAGAGATCTAGGAATAACAGCTGATGCCCTGTTTCTGATGCTGAAGTGTAAACTTTGTTCTGTAACTAACAGCTAAAGCAAAATATTGCATAAACTAGGAAACATTTATGACTACTTTATGTTCCTATAGTCTCTGTCATTTCAATTGTGTAGAGAACAAAATTAGGAGTACTGAAGCAGTTCTGTGGTATTGCTTGTAACTCAAAAAATTACATGGAATCCTGTAATTGTAATATCCATTACTGATGTGATTCTTGCTCTTAAAGTCTTGTAGCAAGGAATAACTGCAAATGCCTTTTATTGGCAGATAGCTTGATAGCAGAAATCCTATTAATGGGACACTTGTTTTGTTGGGTGGCATTAAGGGTCATCTGAGGGTAATGTACCATTTTAGTTGTATGTGCATGTGTTCTCTGCTGCAGGCTTGTCCATGCGATCGTGCCTAGAGCACTCTGGTTTCCAGGTGACAGACACGATTCACGGTATAGTATGAGATCTCTGAAGTTGGAGCATTCTCTACGGGTTTAATTTCTTTGTGGTTCAGAGTGTGACATTATGATGAAAATACTTGCCTTGTAAATTTTTAAAATACATAAACTGTTAAACGGGAGCTATGAATACCAAAATAATGCATTAAACACACTTCTTCCTATTGCTCCTTTTAATGAATGGTAATTTGATCAGAAGTAAAAGGGATTAG
Organism: Gambelia wislizenii; assembly: GCA_030847615.1. Classification (NCBI taxonomy): domain Eukaryota; kingdom Metazoa; phylum Chordata; class Lepidosauria; order Squamata; family Crotaphytidae; genus Gambelia; species Gambelia wislizenii. Next base: position 348,454,419 of record JAUMIR010000001.1, read on the forward strand.
GGATGTTTTTGGGTTTTGTATGACTTATAACACCATTTATTGTCCCTTACCTGATGTGATATTCAAAATTACTAGTCTCTAGTCCTATATAATAAGACAGTCTCTACATTGCAACATTTGTAAACACATTTTAGGACCAGAATATAGAATTGGATAACAAATTGCCAAAGGCAAGATTCATTATTTGTAAACATTAGATGTGAGTCTGCCATGACAGAAGTTTTGTACGGGGAGGATAAGTATAATAAGCTCTTAATGATCTGATAGAGAAATGGTTCTGTGTCAGTGTGTTACTAAAGCCTGTACTTTGGTCTTAATGTACAAGTATGGGAAGTACAGTATTGGAGGCCTAGACTTTTGATCTCCACATAAAAAATTGAAAAATAACCAGCTTTATATTTTGAGTATGCTATCCACTCATTCATATTGTCGCTGAATTAACATTGGAAAACTAAACATATTTGCTTAGCTTGAAATTACATGTGGTGTTTAATATTGCTAGATTGTCTTGGTCACTGAACTGCCCTTGCAGCTAATTTTCATTTTTAAAAAACCTTACTGTGCTACCAAATATATTTTGCCCCCATAATAACAACAGAAATAGCTCCCACAGTTTGTTTCATTATTTATGACCATAAAATGCAGTCTGTACATTTTCCTTTGTCCCTTGTTTCACCATATGGCTGTGGCCTGTTGTGAGTAGTGAGAGACAATGTGGTAACAACTCCACATATGTAGACACAACCTTTCTGCATGAGGCTCACTCACTCTTACTGTTTATCAGCTCTTGCTAACATGGAGTAAGAAGTCCGACAGCTTGATTTTTACAAAGTTTCAGACCTACTAAATAAATGTTTGTCTCTGGCCTCTTGATTTAGGGTATCAAACAATTAGAACAACCTTTTCCTGCAACGTAGTTCCCTATTACCTTTGTTCTTAGTAAAAAACCAAACCAAACCTGCACAATACTTTTCCTGTAATCTCCTTGGAAGTTGGCCATATTCTACACAATAAGAGTCCTGTTTTAAAAAGTCACCTAGTGGATTGCTACTTAAGCAGGTATCTGAAATGTAGATATATTGGTCTGGTGACATTTGCTGCAGGAATTTTTGAAGCAAACTCAGCAATATCTTTTATTAGCATTTGATGAATTGTCTACACTTGGTTATGCAAAAAAAAAAATGCTGTGCTGCACTCGCTTTTCAGTGCATGACAGTTAGTTCAAGTAACCTAAAGAGTTCTTTGGCACAGTTGAATCTTAAATGCAATTATTTAGAAGCAATCTTATGCACACACCATCCCTTCTCCAAGTTTTTAATTGGGACAAAGACAGAGAGAGAGAGAGAAGGATCCATATACAATTCTTTTTTTGAAATAGTGTTTGGATATTGTATCCCTCACTTTTTCCCTTCAAAGAAAATCCAATTGGTATAGTTAAGTTGTTTTTAGGCACCTAATTGAAGCTTAGTACAAAAATACTAGTCAGTCTTCTAGTACTTATATGTTCCTAATAAGTTAAAGTAGTTCCTATTAAGGTCCAGGGTGAAACCTCTCTAATCCAGTTTGCTTCTGATAGATTATACCATCATATGGGAGCATGAAATAGAAAATACTTCTGGATGATGTGCATCTTTTACCGCTGTTCAAGGAGTAGTCAATGCGAGAAAACAGTGGCAGTGATAAAAACCTTTTTTGTGTAGCATCACTAATACGCAATTGTAAACGTGTCTTTCTGAATATTCAAGAAAACCTATGCTTTTGTTGGAAGGAATGTAGTTTTACAGTAGTATTTACATATCCTTGCTAACTTTAATGGAAATAATTACTACTATAATGTGGTAAATGGTTTATTTCAAACTGAAGCAAGTAAGTTGAGAGAAATTTTGTAGCTTGGGCAGTATTTAAAAAACAATGCTGGTTATTTGTTCAGTTGGACTTTGGTAACAATGTTAAAGCAGAAACAGTATTCTCAGTTCCAGTATCTTCATTAATATTAGCAATTTTAGCTAAAGGCTTCCTTTAGGAGCCTCTCAAAATAGTTTGGTTTTAAACAGGGTGTTGTTACAGAAGCACAACATTAGTAGCCTTAATATATTGTTACTGAATGGAACTGGCAGGCTTATTTGTTTCATAGCTTTGAAATCCTTAATGGACTACAAAGCTTGTATCCCTGCTGCATTTTGTAGGTGCAGTTATAGTAAAAGTATGTGCCATTGAGCTCAGCCATTAAAGCACAATTTGGAACCTTTGAAAATGCTTTGTGGTGGATATTAAAAAGCACACTGCAGTCCACTAAATATGGAACTGATTATGCTTTGTTTTACTTATATTACGTAGAGAAGTGATGTAAGATTTATTACCAAAATGTCGTAAAATATTGTTGTTAAAGGAGGCAGATCTCTTTATTTTAAAATTTGATAAAATTATGGTTAAACCAGTTTTTATATATTACTTGTTTCCACTGTGCTGCTGTCTTGCTGACTTTATATATCTGTAGAAAAAGTGATTTATAGTAAAACCTCAGTTGTATCTCTCAGATTTGGATGGTTCTGTGTACAATGAATGTTTAGTGCCTACCTGCTGTAGTCATGCAGGTAACCACATTTCATGCTAGAGATCTTTTTGGTTCTGTCACTATAGACAGGAGTATGATACATTGGAATTCAATGGCACATCCTTTTTGAAACAACCTGGAGTGACATCTTTTCTGGAATGAGAAAGGGGTTGTGTTTAGATGTCTGGTACCTTCAGATCAATGTCCAGTAAATAGTTTTAAGTATAGCTGGCTTTCCTAACTCTCCGTATTTTGGTGGTTGCAAGATGCTAATGTTGGTCTTCAATTTCTCATTGTAAATGTTGACTTTTCTCATTCATAGAGGTCCTGTAACAAAGGAGGATCTGGACAGGCTCAAAAGGAAAATGATTTACAAGTAAGTATTATTATTTTATTTTAAACTTGTTTCATCAAGCACGCAATATATGTACTGCTTGATATCTTTATAGCTAGTCACAATACTAAGAAAATGCTTGAAGTCAGACTATCCTATTATAGCAAAGCTAATTGAACAGTTTAGGCCCCTTCTGGGAAGGTTTCTTATGGCTAATATGTTACTATTGAGATGGGTGAGCTTTCCCAAGCCTGTTTCTTACTATCTCCAGATTACCAGAGCATTTCTCCAAATCAGAAGGAGGATCATAAAAACTGCATGGTTGTATCTGAAAAGTTACCATGTTTTGTAGACTAGACCAGTGGTCCTTAACCTGTGGCCCAGGGACCCCCAGGGGTCCACAATGTCATCACAGGGGGTCCAAGGCTTGAAGGCTGCTCAGCCCACCTGCCTGACTACAGTGGAGTGGCCACCTGACAGGAGCCAAGGCAAAGGCTGGTTGGCTTGACCTGCACATTTCCATTCAATCAGCTCCAGCCACAGACTTGCAAGAAAAAGCAGAAGAAAGCGCTTTGAAGTCCTAATGGAATTTATCGGTTACAGTAGGACCCCTGCATCCATGGGGGATTGGTTCCAGAATACCCCCAGTGCCATTCCCACCACGGGAATGATCTTGGGGGGGGGCAATTCCAGTGGCAAAGGGAGGCGAGATCTCCTCCCCTCCCTTTGCCCCCACGTCACCGTTCCCGCTATGGGAACGATTCCAAGGAAGAAAGAAGGCGAGATCTACTCCTCCCCTCCCTTCACCCCCATCACCATTCCTGCCACAGGAGCAATTCTGGAGGAGAAGGGAGGTGAGATCTCTCCTCCTCCCCTCCCTCCCCCGTCCACCACCCCCCCACTGTCACCATAAACAGATATTTGAATCAGCGGATATGGGGTTGCTACTGTACTGGGTTTAGATAACATTGATATATCTGACATAGCAGAGGGGCCTTGGGAAATAGGAGCTGAGGAAAGCATTGTTACTGCAACAATGTGACAAAAATCCCAGCGAGAAAGATTTTTGGGGGAGGGGTTGCAACAGAAAATTACAGTCACATACAGCAAATAGATTCAAGAAAAGCACTGACATGGCAGAAAGTCTTCTGAATAGATTTTCCCCATACTTATGCATTCTCATAACCCCAAAACACAGATTTAGGATTCAGGACAGTAATATGGCCATAAATAATCAGATGGTTTCACAGTACCTCATCTTATTCAAAGTACTTGTGTATTTCCTCCTCCATGCTTCTTTGGATTCTTATCTTGTGTAATTCTTGTCCAGAGGGCCTAGTTTGTTTTCCCTACATAAAATTGGTTACAATGACAGCCAACAATGTTTGGTCTGTGAAGGGCATTAAAACTTTTCTTCTGATACTTAAGGTGCAGTTTTCTATCCTGTGGGCTCATACACGAAATTAATTATAAGAATAGTTCTCAGTATCAATATACAGAACAGCTGAAATGACTTGATACAGTTTTCATCGTAGATTTGGTATTAAACCTAATTCTAACATATTGTTACTCGATTCAGTCCAATGTTGTAAGCATAGATAGTACAACAACTGCTTTTCTGTATAACTGTGTATCACCATGCAAGCTGGAACAGGGTTTTTTGCAAGCACAAATCCATTTGAGATTAGAGGCTGCAGCTAGCTGCCTCATTCAAAAGAGACCTGCAAAGAAGGACTTTAGCCTGTGGGATCAGGAATAGCCAGGAAAGTCTACCCGTCAGCCAGAGAGCTTTGAGGAATGCGAGCTAACCTTGAGAATTTCTTTGATTCTCTATCACAATCCTTGAGTCAGTAAAATTGCTTGTAGATGTCCAAGTAAAACAGGAGAAATAACCTTGAAATCTCCACTTGGAATTAAGCTGATAAAGCTGAAGTTAAAGATTAACACAGTCCATCTTAGATTGCCTAAAGCATGTTCTCCAACCTATTTCAAAAGGTGTTTGAGTCAATAATTAGTAATTATAAAAGCACTGATGCAGTGGCCCTCCTTCCTTTGCTCCTGCACTATAAGCACAATGCAGTTGCTGCTGCCAGGTGACAGTTGATGAAGGACATAGCTTTATAGAGGTGGATCCTTAGCAGAGCTGATAGAAGCTTTACTTTCACTCCTTTTAACTGCAGCTTGCTGTTAGTGATATTGCATACAGGCGCACAAGAGTGGGGGTACTGGGAGTTCCTCTATAAGTTCAGCTATCGAGAGTTGTATTCTGAAAGGCTATTTTTTTCATGTTCAGAACATCAGCTTGCTGTAGAGTGCCTGTTTGGTTAGCAGGTAGTCAGAGGTTCAAATGTGAAGACTGAATAGATTACAAATAAAATTTTGTCATGCTTTCCTTATTCCCAAGGAAGTTAATGCATTAATATCATAGTAATTGCAAATGGTCTGTAATAATCTTATCTTTATTGAAACTTCACCTTCAAGGAGCAAGCCTTCAAGGAAACAGTACACTACAGCATTGTGATAGTTTAATAGCATAAGACTGTGTAACTGAATCTAACAACCCAAATCATATTTATTCAGAAATATAAAATGTATTTTTATGGCTCATATTAAAGATGATGTATGCCTGATTTTCTTTGTTTTCATTTTCTTTGTTCTCTGTAGGGCGCAGAATCTGTGGTTCTGGAGAGTGTTATGTTTGCCATTCTTGCAGAGAGAGCACTTGGGCCAAAGCTCTATGGAATCTTTCCACAAGGCCGTCTGGAGGAATTCATTCCTGTGAGTGCCAGTTAATAGCTGCGATTAGTATGGTGATGGTAGTTGTAACTCAACATAACTGCTCTCTGTGTGGATTGCTAAAAAAATATTCATTGTGGAAATAAAGTATTTGCCAATGTGTAACAATAGTGTTTTGCAATTTCATTTTATAGTTAGATTTAATTATATAATGTTTATTTAGTTCTCAGGTTTTTTAAAATTTCAGTTTTTACTGCATTTAGGCTAATTAAGATATTGAGAAAGTAAAACATGTGAGCTCCATGCAGCCCCAGCCCTTGAGTCTCCCCAGGACATCTTCCAAATTAACACACTTACAAAAGTTTATTTTAAAAATTCTGGGGGTTATTTTGGCATCCCAAAAGCTGCTCAGAATAACTGCAAAAATGGCATATTGTTCTGATCTCCTGAAGCCTGAATTGGCTGAAAATGAAACTAGTAGTGGTGTCACATTACTTCCTGTTTCATTTTGAAAGAGCAGTGCAGGCTGCTCAGGGTGCATGGGTTAAAAATGTTCCTCATCCTAAGCACGGTTCACCAGTTGGAGTTAACAGAATGAACTGTGGTATATTCTATCTAGTAGAGGAAGAGCTGACCTTTATATGATGGTAAATTCTAGCACTGAAACAGTCAGGAAGATGCCTCACTAGATTCCAAATATTTGCTTGTCATTTCAGGCTGGCTGTTTTGGCAATGAATCTGATGGTTTGAAATTACAGTTGCCCCTCCACATTCGCAGTTTTGAGTATTCGCGATTTTGGGAGGGCCCCCCCAAAACCGCAACACGGGGCCTCCGGAGGCCCCGCAAAAGCCTTGGGAGGGAGCGGGGAGGGCTGGAGAGGCCTCCGCGGGGCCTTCGGAGACCCTCCGGAGGCCTCGCGAAGGCCTTGGGAGGGAGGAGGGAGGGCTGGGGAGGCCTTCACAGGGCCCCCGGAGATGCTCCGGAGGCCCCACGAAGGGGTGGGGAGGGCTGGGGAGGCGATCCTGGCTCCAGAGGCCCCATGAAGGCCTGGGGAGGGGGTGGGGAGGGCTGGGGAGGCGATCCTGGGGCCTCCGGAGACACTCCGGAGGCCCCATGAAGGCCTGGGGAGGGGGTGGGGAGGGCCGGGGAGGCCTTCAAGGGACCTCCGGAGATGCTCCGGAGGCCCCATGAAGGCCTGGGGAGGGAGGGGGAGGCGGGGGGAAAGCGACTATAGGGCCTCCGGAAGCCCTGTGGTCGCTTTGGCGGGGGGGGGGGGCAATTGTTATTCGTGGTTTTTTCACATTCGCGGGGGTCTGGGGAACCTAACCCCCGCGAATGTGAAGGGATGACTGTACTGTAAAATGAAAATGTATTCTTACAATTAATTTCCACTGTGCTACATGTGTTTCAGAGTAGGAAGCTGGATACTGAAGAACTGAGCCTGCCTGATATTTCAGCAGAAATAGCTGAGAAAATGGCGAGATTTCATGGTATGAAAATGCCATTTAATAAAGAACCAAAGTGGCTCTTTGGAACCATGGAGAAGTAAGTAAACAACTGCATTTTTTCTCTTCTGAATACTTTGGGATGGTTGTAGGAGAAGTATGTATGTGGGCATTCTGGTTTAGGATTATTAACTTTACAAAAATGTCGTCATGCAGGTACTTAAATCAAGTGATGAGAATCAAGTTTACTAGGGAGTCCCGTGTTAGAAAACTGAACAAGATTCTCAGTTACAACCTGCCTCAAGAATTGAAAACACTACGGTAATAATCATTTACATTTCATTTACAACTGTTATGTGAGGGATGACAGGTCTTTCCAAGTGTAAATTCCAAATAAAAATCCTGTATGATTTTTTTCATCTTTGAACATCCAGGGATGTACTTGAATTGTTGGCAATCAACATCTAATTTCTCATTGTTTAGTTGGGAAGTTGAAGTAGTAGGTTACATGCTGAGATTCCACAGGAAACCCTGTCTCTTGAGAATGTAGGATTCAATATGATTGTTCAGGATATTTCAGCAACCTAGGCTAGTTTTGCAGTGTTTTTTTTGTTTGTTTGTTTGTTTTGTTTTTTGTTTGTTTGTTTTTTTAATGTGTAGAGCCAGGATGGGCAACTGTGTGTCTCTGGGGATCAATTTTCTGCCTTGAGACTCTTCAGGGACCGTACAGACTATGCAAATTGATACAAAATAAACTTAAATGTCAGCAGAAATCACTTCTATTTCCAGAAAAAAAAATAGTATGCTTTGATGTTAAAAAAAGTGCTTCAACCAGTTTAAAAGGTGAATTTGCTCCAGGGAGCTTGCAAGAGAGGGTGGTCATGGATTTTTGGTCAGAAAAAAGGGGATTTGGAGAGGTTGCAGGCTGCAAAATCAGCCTTGGGGAGTTGCACACATACCCACTCCTGCTGTAAAGTCTGTTGCTCATTTGGATTCATTGAGACACCTATTTTTCATTAGGGGTCTACACTATAGTGGTTGCAGAGCTCTCAGCATAGTTGTCTATGGAGAGACAAATATTTGTATACATTAAAACAGAACAATTCCTCTCCTGCAAGAATGCCTTTAGCATCACATTCTGAAAGTTTGCTAAAATAATAATTTGAAAGCAGTAAATGCTTCCTTTTCATCAAAACCCTTCAACCCATCACAGTATGCTTGCACAATAAAAAGCTTAGCAAAGGAGGCAGGGATTAGATCTGTTAGATTCGTTGAAGCCCCTTGATTGAGCCAATCCCTGTTTTAGAATCACAATTCCTAGGAGGAAAGGAGGCAACAAGTCCCTCAGTGACGTACTTAGGCCTGAATCCTGTTGGTAGCTCCAGTGAGAATAGTCCTATTGAATCAAGTGTCTTTATTCTATTTTAATCTGTTTTGTAATCTGTTAATTGTTTTAATTTTTACCCTTTTAAAACTATCTCAATTATTTATAGTAGATTGGTTTTATTGTACACCGAGATCTTCAGATAACAGGCAGGATATAAATGTTTCAGTTAATAAATAAGTAGAATTCCACTGATTCAACAGGTTTGCTCTGGTTAGGAATACAATTAGGATTCAGGCCATAGTCCCTCTGCTTTGCCTTGTCATTGAAGTGAAGGTTGTCACAGGAAAGGACAGCTACAGCAGACCTAAAGCTTCAAGCATTTTTAATTGAGTGGGCTTTTTGCAATGACTGATTTGATCCACTACAACTTAGTTCAGTGTGGAAGCAGAGGTATTGTGTTTGCAGGAAGTGCCAGATGCTCTATTTTACTTTGCCCTTTCAGCGAAACTATTTCATTGCTGGTTTCTGCTTTGACGAGTGAAGGCTGATAAAATTGCTATTTAGTTCAATCCTTAGCTTTTCTTTTCTAGGTCATTACTGGAAGCTACTTCATCTCCAGTTGTGTTTTGCCATAATGACTGCCAAGAAGGTACGATAACACTGTTTCCATTTTGCAACTGTAATATACTTTTTTAAACCTTGTTAAGAATGAAAGGCAGTCTCTTATAAAGTATGACCATTGGTTTGATGTAAACTTCCACTTACAGTTGAAGGAGTTTCTGGTTTTGAGTGTAGACTGCAGTTCTTATGTGGCAGTAGACCACCTGAAGGAGATTGGGACAGATCTTAATGCTGCAATGCAGAGGGTTACAGAGTTAGTGCAATAAACCATGTTGTATCTCCATTCATGTTGGATAAGAGAATATGAAGGAAAATAATTTGGCTTTTGTCAAAATCATTTTAGTAACCCTGCCCAGCTCTTAGTCAAAGGCATCAGATCATTTGTTACTTCTCCTGGAGTACTTGTAGTAAACACACCCTCCATGTATGCACTCCATCTGTTTTCGTGATGGGTATTTTTCTGATAGTGGAATATTTTGGAGTCATGATATTTGTGTCATGACCTGATGCGTACTTACAAAAATGTTTCCAATGAATTAATTTGCACCCCTTGGAGTGCTTATTACTTTGCCTCACTTTCTCCCCTCCACCAGGAAATATTTTGCTTCTTGAAGGCAGAGAAGATTCCGAGAAGCAAAAGTTGATGCTTATTGACTTTGAATACAGCAGCTACAACTACAGGTAAATGCTAAATGCTCAACCTTTCTGCTGGCTTTAAACCAGGAGAAATACAAGATTAGCAAATGCTTAATTAAGTTTGCTTTTTATCTGGTTTTGAGCCGAAGTCTGGTAAAACTTTAGGCTAACTTGGTATCTACATGTAATCTTTGAAGGCAGACTAATGTGTTAAATATTGGACAGGAAATTAAGTTGGAAGAAGTGGTCTCTTCACTTGTACTTCTAATATATTTAGAAACTAGGATAAAAAGAGACCTTCACAAACTAGCCTGCTTGTGCTTTATTAGTAAAATCCAGAGGGAAATCTGACTAATAGCATGTTTGTTTTTCTCTAACCTGTTCTCTCAGTACTAGTAAATTAGTTCATTTGTTGTATTTGTGCAATGGAAATACCATACACTGAAACCTGTCAATTAGCAAGTGTATTTTCACTGTCTGGAGAACCTTACAGATATTGCACTTTTCTCTAGACAGTCTGGTCCACAAACTGCTTTTGTTCATTTCAGGTTGGTGTCTACAGTCTTGATGCTTAACACAAAGTCACAACTAATTGCTTTGTGTGGCAGCTCAATGTAATAGCAGTTATTTTTATTGTCTCAGGAGTTTAGATGCTACTACAATGTAGAACTGTTGTTTCCACATATGTGAAAACTGACAGAGCTCCATACAAGCTTCCCGGTAGTAAGGGATTCTGTAGATGGCTTATCTGAGTAGAAATGGAGCCAGGTTGTGTTCTGCTGGGCAGCCATTAGGCTTGCATGTAGTTGAGTGAACAAAGCTGCTGCTGATGTGCCACAGCTAAAACAAATACATAGGTTGGGTACCAATTTTGCAAGGTTGTGTGCCTGTGTTAAAGCAAGTATTAAAGGACTGTGTAAACATGGGTGAGGTGTGTGGAATGGGAAGTAGAGTCAAAACTAACCTGGGTCAGAGAGACGGAAAGTGTAGTCCAACATCTATAGAGCTCTAGGTTGAGAAAGGATGTGCCACATCTTCACCATTTACACACACAATGCAGTCTGCCAGTTGCAAAATCCTTCACTGCAACTAAAAAAGATCAGATAAAATCTTATGTCAGGGACTTTGATAAGCGCCTGTGGTAGAGCTGGTGTTTTGCATGTGCAAGGTCCCTACTTAAAGTTCTGTTCTTTAAGCATAATAATTAGTTTCTGGGTTGTTTTTGTTTGTTTGTTTGTTTTGTTTTGTTTTTTTGGGGGGGTGTAGGGTTGCATGTGGCCAGCATAATATCAGATTGCCAGTTCCTACACATGCAGTGTTGCATGCCATGGTGACTGGTGTGCTAGCAAGACAGTAAATTTCTGCTCTCTAATACTGTCCATGTAGTTGTCTCTCCCCATTGCAAATTAGTAAGCAGTCCTGAAATGCCAGCTTGACACAAGGAATCAAACTTTGTAACCTTAAAAGCATTCCTTAAATTTTGATTATAGTAACCTTAAAAATGTTCCTTACATTTTGATTATTCTTTCTCCAGAGGGTTTGATATTGGAAATCACTTCTGTGAATGGATGTATGACTATGTGTATGAAAAATACCCATTTTTCAAAGCAAACTCCTTGAAGTATCCCTCAAGGAAACAACAGGTAGGCTTGATTTTTGTCTTTAAAACTGAAATTCAAACTCATTTCTAGATTTTATTCCTTGGAATACTTGTTTTATTCCAGAGCTTTCTATATTTTCAGCTTTAACTTCATAGCTTAATCAAGTTTGCTTTGTAATGCAGAGTATGGTCACTCTACATTTTACTGTCCCAATACCAGCAGTTTACAACTTACTTCAGAGAACCACTGAAATCTGGAGTCTTTGGAATACTTTGTAAATGTTGCTTCATGCCTCAAGAATTTCTAGAGTACCTTTGTTAAATTGCATGGGGTATCTTTTGTTTATCTCAATATTTGTGTTCAAATTATGCATGTATAATTATGCACCTAAATACTTGGCAAGAGAGAAGGCAGTAGGAGAAGAGGAAAACCCCATTACAGGTGGATAGACTCAATCAAGGAATCCAGGCCCTGAGTTTGCAACATGGCCCTGAGTTTGCAAGACCTGAGCAGGGCTGTTGATAATAGATTGACTTGGAGGTCTCTTATTCATAGGGTTACTACAAGTCGAAGTCAACTTGACGACAGTCAACAACAACAAACACTAAATAATAGTATCTAAATCAGAGACTGAATTACATCAGGAACCCTCATAAAGATTTTGTCAAAGCAAAACCAGAGCTCATAACTTGGCTAGGACTAACATTAACTTGGGTAGGATTAACATGAAAATGAATACTGTGATTACAAATTTTAGAACTGTACTAATATTTAATAAATGAAACTACAAGTATAATTGTACCTCCACATTCACAGATTTGGCATTTACGGTTTTAAGTATTCACGTCTTCAAAATATTCTTAAAAAAAACAGTAATCCAAAAAGCAAACCTTGATTTTGCCATCTTATATATAAGGGACACCATTTTGCTATGCCATTGCATATAATGGGACTTGAGTATTCACGGATTTGGGTATTCATGGGGGGTCCTGGAACCAAACCCCAGCAAATGTGAAGGGACAACTGTATACCTCAGTTAATGTATATGTATTCCTGGGCATTACTACTTTTACAGAAAATTTGGTACCAGAGGTAGAAAGAATAGGGATAGTTTCCTATATCACACAAAAAAAAAGAAGAGCAGCAACATGGTTCAGAAAGGTTTTCATTCAAAATTATCAATATACATGTGTGAAATGAAACCAGCAGTTCAGAGAAGCCTTGCAAGTAAACAAAAATATTGATGGTTCCTTCCAAAATGCATCTGGTGTGATTTTTTTTCTTTCCCCATCCTCCACTTTTCTTGTGATTTCCATTTTGGTCTATAGATCATGCTTTTTAAAAAACATTCTGGTAGCTGGTTAGGCAGGCTTATCTGGTTTCCTCTTTCCTCTGTTTTGCTGTTCCTGAATGCTCAATGAGGAATCCTGGAAGCAGCTACTATTTACGTTCTATTGCAGGCAGACACTGCAACAATAGAGTCGGTTGGAGTAGGATCCTGTTCTTTCCCAGCTCAAATTTTGTTTCATTGTTCACTACAGGCACACTGCACCAAAACCTGTGTTTCTCTACCTCTCCTTTTCCATCCCCCCTATGCCCATGCTGCTAAGAAAGTCAGCAAGACAGAATACAAGGAGGAAAAGGGGTGGGATGGATGGATGTCAAAAGACTTTGTAAAAAAGAGCTTCTTTGTCAAAGTCTTTGTTGGCTGAGGTATACCTGGGCTTATTTGATATCAGCACCAAAGCTAGGTTGCAGTTCTGACTACTTGCTGTCTGTCTCTTTTAGCTCCATTTCATCTCCAGTTATCTAGCTGCATCTCAGAGTGGTTTTGAAAACTTGAGCAGTGAAGATAAATCCAAAATAGAAGAAGAAATGCTGATTGAAGTAAATAGGTAATCTTTGTCTTCATTTTGAAAATACCATATATAATCCAAAGCTCCAGATATAGTGTGGGATAGAAATGCTGTAATACATTTTTTAAAAGTTGCTGAACAAAGTGTATGTTCCTTGTGTACCTTGTTCTGAACCAGAAATTATCATTTCTAAGGAGTGGTTGGCACCATATCTCTTCACTGTCAGCAGTATGGTAGCACATTTAAAGGAAAAATACTGCTTGTTTGCCATAGCAACAACAGCAGAGATTCTTGAGTGGGGCATTAGCTGAGGTATACATGCAGTGGGAGGAGGGCACATGTTGCCTACTCCTTCCTATCTTAGGCCATTCTAGTCAAGCGAGGTAAGAGTGAATTTGATATTGAAACATGTGGAAAATGTTTAATTTTTTTGTTGACAGGTTTGCCCTTGCATCACATTTCCTCTGGGGTCTGTGGTCCATTATACAAGCAAAATTATCATCAATTGAGTTTGGATACATGGTAAGTGTCTAAAAATGCTATTTTTAAATAAGTGTTGTATGCTCAGTAGTAATTACTGAATTCCTATAGGTGGAACTCCCCTGATTGGATTTATATCCCTTCAGAATCTTTTCTTATTGAACATTTAGTTTAACAAGTCAGCCACAACTGATATTTGTAGCAAGTACAACTGACTGAATGCAGAGTTGGGGGATCTGGTTTTGGCCCATTTCAAGTTTGGAAAGGATCTTGGGGTCTGCATTTCAGCAGTGGACAGGGCTAGGGCCATGTACAGAGTGGGCAGAGCTAAAACAGTGGCGGGGCTATATGTAATTTGTATATGTGGCCAAGCATACAAAGCACAGCGAAATTTCTAGGTACAGTCACCTGCTGTATCCACATGGGATACATTCCCAGAGTTAATGCAAACCCTTGAAACCACAGGTAATAGTGAATCCCATAGACATATGCTGGAGGACCTAGGAAATGCTTAAAGACCATATTTTTCAGATGAGATAATTGAAACGGGGAGTGGGGGCTGGTCCCATGCATATGGGAGGTGAGCAGTATTTCTACTTAGGAATACTCCTCAGAGGAACAGTGTGTGTGTGTATGTGCATTTTAAAAATCCTAGCTGAGTTATATGCTAGGCTTTTGTGAGTATTTGAATACCCTCTTATTTTTATAAGTTTCATAAAATAACAGCAGAAGAAGCCAGCCAGTGGGGTGGGGAATCCTCAAAGTCCCCATGTGACCTATGGGTCAGATATTCTCCATTCTTCCCTAAGTGGATGCTGATCTTAACACTTAAGAGAGAGGTGCTGTTTACCAGATCCTTTGTTTCATTTGGGTTCAGTTTTGGTTAATGATATCAGTTTTCTCTCCCTTACTACTTTTTGACTTCTTTCCAGAAACAAGCTTATAATACTACCAAAGATTGAGTAGGAATATTAACTTTCGTTATTCCTCACATTCCCATAGTTACCTTTGGGTAAGATTTAACACATGTAATACAGCTGAAGTTAAGGAGGTGTTTAGCTTTTTTAATGTTATTTTGTTTTATTAGTTTAAAAAAAAAACTGAGGAAGAAAAGATTTGGCCTGGAAACCTTTTCTAACACTTTTCTGCGTGAAATACATACTGAAATTTGAGCACCATGAAAAGTAGCTCAGTAAACTGAACTGTAGTATTTTTCTCACTTAGGACTATGCACTCGCACGATTTGATGCCTACTTTGACCAGAAGAAAAAACTCAAAGTGTGAAGACTGAATACTGGACAATCAGTTTCTGTACTGTATAAGGAAGGCAGCTGGGCAGAAATTCCACTGTGCTTAGGCTACTGTAGTTGTAATGAAGGTTTTGCAAATTCCAACTACTCGGATGCAATGCTGAAGACTGCACAAAATGGCTAAGTTTACTTTTTTACAGTTTCATAAGTCCTTGGAATGAGAATTGACAGCTGGAGTATAATATAACAGTGCAATATCAAGCTTTTTAATCTAGAAGGTATTATGAGGGAAGCTTTGAGTTTCAATGTGAACCATCCCATACTTCATGAGCAAGCAGTGTTAACTGTGGGTATCTGTTTTTAACTAAGCTATTTTACTGAATTCTCTTAATGTATCATAACATGCTGCCAGTTAATGGGGGAATCCCTGTTCTTGTAAGGGAAAATTGATCTACTGTGAATCTTTGCTAAAATCTGTTGGAGTGGTAGTTGCTTTCATGAGACATGTCAAGCTGTTCCTCCAGAGAATTACTGATAAGCTAACACTAATATACTGAGGCTAAAAAAACCAAAAACAATGCCCATACATTATGGTGTCTGTTTCCATGTGGACTAAGGTAGCTTTCATCTTCTAATATCTCGGTAGAACAAGGTAATACAGGTACATTTTAAACCAGAATATATAAGATTTCTCATTCCTTATTAGCTCACTCCACATCTTTGGCCAAGGATGCACACTGACTATCCAGGAACTGTCCTGGAGTAAGGCATTGTTCTTTTCCAGGAAGTTCTCTGGGCTGGCAGCACTGGAATGAGTGCCTTGAATTCCTATAGCTGCCCCTCTCTGGTGGAAGGAAGAAGAAAGGGGCAAAGGAGATTGGGAACAAGTGCAGAATGTTTGACCAATTGTGGCATGCTGGTGCCTTGTAAGGGGTATGCTGCTCCTTATTTAAAAGTCTGTTGCTTTTTCCACCCAATAAATGGATGTTTCTTGTGCAGAAAATACATTGAAATATGTATATGTGAACTCTACAATAAATGTATGTTATCTTGAGAGCTTTTAGAAAACATATCTTTAACCATCCTTATTTGACTTGTGCTTTCTGCTTAACATGTATTGTACAAATAAACTTTTTTTAAGTATTTACACTTTTACTATATTTGATTGTCATTATTTGGCCACGTTGTCTTTTTTTAAATTTTCCCAGATTCTGTGAATGAAAGATACTGTAAATATGCATATTGCTATATTTCACAAATAAGAGTGAGGCTTTCCTATAGAACTTTAGCAGTAGAAATTTCCTATCCAGTTCACCACATTTAATTTTATTAGTGCCTCTAGAAAACAGTTCTGATCCACTGTGAATTTCCTACATAAAAACACAAAGCTACAAATAGCATAGTATATAAATATATAACTGCCTTTTCAGCACTCTTCAAGACAGCTGTGTTTCTTTCAAATATCACAAGTTTTAAATCCTTTTGAGGACAAGCTATTGAACATAAGACCTCATGTATTTACTGGTGTTACTATCATTCTCCACCTACCTGTTACCTCTTTTTCTTGGATGCCAAGTCCATCCATCAACTTTAAAGGGAAGAGTAGTACCTTGTAAAATATAATGTGCAAGACAAATACAATATTGGATTGTAATTTACTTTCCTATAACAGCTTTCTCCCTCAATCTTCAGTTCAGTAGCCGATCATTTCACTTCCACACTGCAGTTCCACTCAGTATTTCATCCATAGAGATGCTCTTCTTCCTCTTGCTTGTCTGTTCACCCGATATTCAGCAATATAAATTTGTTGCATACTTCATACTCTGTAATCCATTGTACAAAACGGAAATCCTTGTTTGTTCAAGTATGTGTGGATACGCCATTGGAAAGAGAAATCTTCCCACATATAATTTGGGCAAATTACTTACTATCCTTTGCCTGCCTTTGTTTTCATAGTCCCTTTCTTCAATTCTGTGAATGATTTGTGCAAAACCTTTTCATTCAGTTTTTTCCCTTAAAATGTTGCTAACTCTAGGGGAAGTTAAGATCTTGCAAAGTTCTAACTCAGTCGCACTGACATGCATGTTTTGTGCATAACCATCACTAACTGTACAGCAGCCTTCCCTAACCTGAAACCCTTTGGCTGTTCGGGACTAAAAACCCATCACAGACCATTGGTGATGCTGCCTGGAGCTGATGAATATTATAGTCTAAAAATACTAGAGGTTGCTTGGATGAGGAAAACCAATAGCTTGAAAATTGTCTAAGAACAAAAAAATGGACAAAGATCAAAACCAGATTGAAGAAAGACAAGCAACAAGATGTGGTAGTGTTCCTGTTAGTGAAAGTATGGTGTTCACAAGCAACAGTTGCTACATCAGTTGTTTGCACTCTTTATCTTATTGGGGTCACTGCTCTAAAGATTACAGTTTGCATCCTATAAATAGTTAAAAGATAATAACCTTGACTTGCGCTCTCACAGCTACTAGGGATTCACATTTATGGTCATTAATTACTGAGTGTAACCTCCAAACCCCACCTTTTGAGCCTGGAACATTCCAACCAAAGGGTTTCTGAGATGCTGCAGACTTGAATGGTTGGAAATGATAGCTGCAGATGTTTTCCAGTTGAGTGCATGAAGACAAGCAGTTGCAGCAGGACACTGATGTCAGGAGTTAGAGACTAAACTCCATTATAAAATGGCCAAATAACTGCAGAGTTATGCTGAGTCATAATAGCTGACTCCATGAACTGTCTAGTCATGCCACAGCTACAGAAGGAGGGCTCTTATTGGTGTGTAAGATCATGTGATTGAGTAAGCCAATGCCCTGTAACTGTATAAGAGCTCAGAGCAGAGCTCACTTTTCTTCTTGTGAATGCTGGTGTCCTGCAATTATAAATATTTGTACATATTGCAACTGCTTGACTTTGAAGATATAAGTGCCTCCTGCTTATTTGGACATCAAACACTGTGTGTGAGTATTCTTGGGAATGGGTTGCTACTAAGTCTGCTGAGATATTTTTTTGGCTTCTGCCAGGGATTGAGTGTCCTATCATCCCCTGACAGTGGTTATGGGCCCAGCTAATTGATCTCAGATTAGATAAGGTGCACCCTGCAAAGTTCCTAGAATCTTTTTTGTTTTGAGTGTTTTTGGCTAGTTGGCTGTGAAACGGTTAAGTTTCAGCCAGGCTCTGTGTTAGAGTTGGAGGAAATGAGGCAGCTTTTTCAAGAGGTAGCCAATAGAGGGGTGGACATTCCAGAAGCCCATAAGTGTTTTATTTTATTGGGCAGTTTGCAAATTTCCGGGAATTTCCTTCTCATAAGGTTTCCAGTCTCATGACTGATAGGGAAGGGCAATTCTTATCCAACAGTCTGCAGACCTGGATGTGTAGGAGGGGCATTAGACACAAGACCACAAACCCAGCATCTCCAGGGGAGGATGGGCTTGCAGAAAGGAAAATTGGGATGCTGAAGTGCATGATGGAAGATGCACAAGGCCCAGTTGGACTGGGGGGAGGCAGTGAAGACTGCTGCTTACCATTTAAGTAGACTGTGGACGTCTAGTGTCAATCAGACCCCATATTGTTTATTATATGGTAGAGCACCAAGCCTCAAGCACCTGAGGATTTTTGGACAGTATGCAAATGTATTGATTCACCCAAGCCTAAGGAAGCCTGGGCAGCCTAAAGGCTGTGTTTCCTTGGCTATGAGGGTAATAAGTACGTGTTTTCCCTCCATCTTAGAAAAGTGGTGTTCTCCAGGAGTGCAAACTTTGAAACGCACTCAGGGTGTAACAGATTGCATTGCAACGAGGAAGTGTTTGTTCCCTTGGGGAAGGATGTGCCAACAACTCCCAAAAGTCCTACAAATGGAGAGGTGGTAATGCCTGATGATGAAGGGGAGGCACAGGAAGAAAAGCCTGACACTTCACATGCCACTCCAACACACACACCACCACAAACAAGCATTGAACCTGACACAGAGAGATAGCAGCAGTGTAAGTGAGGATGAGACAGACAGAACTAGGGTGCTCATTCCCAGAAGGTCGAGGGTTAGAAAGGCTCCTGACAGGTTTGTTGTTCAGGAGGCCAGGTTGTGCAGTGTCATGGCTGAGGAACCTGCAAGTTTTCAGGATCTCCTAAAACTTCCCTAGGAAGAGCAGGAGAAGTGGAACTCAGCCATGGACTCTGAGTTCAAATCACTGGTTGAGAGGAAAGTGTTCCAGGTAGTAGAGAGGCCCAAAGACCAAAAGGTTGTTGGTTGCAGGTGGGTGTACAAGCTGAAGGACATGCCTGATGGGACACAAAAGTGTAAAGCATGCTTGGTTGCGAAAGGATTTTTGCAGGAGCGCTACACCAATTTTGACAAAACTGTTTCGCCCACAGCAAAGCCAGAAAGTCTTGGGTTAGTGTTAGCTGTAGCAGCCAAGAGGCAGATGGTTGTGCAGCACTTTGAATTTGAAACAGCATACCTGAATGCTGATCTTGAAGAGACAGTGTTCATGGAACAGGCCCCAGAGTATGACAGTGCAGCTGAGAGCTAGGTCTACTTGTTATGCAAAGCGCTCTACAGCTTGAAACAAAGTGTACGTTGCTGGAACAAGTGCATACACCAGATTTTGATGTCACTAGTTTACACAAGGAGCATCGCAGATGCCTGTGTGTACACCAAGGGGGTAGGTGATAGTGCTGTCATGCTAGTTATCTATGTGGACGACCTTTGTGTGGCAGCAAAGAGTGCCAGTGATGTCAAGAAAGTGCAGGTGGAGTTAGAAAGCCGGTTCAAGTTGAAAGACAGGCAGCCTGAGATGTTATTTAGGCGTAGAGGTAGAAAGAACAGGTCTTGGAGAATTTTTCTTCAGCTAGAAAAAAAAGATTGACGGTCTTGTGGCCAAGTGTGGGCTTAGTGAGGCTAAGGTGGTCAGGACACCAATGACCACTGATTTTGTGAACTTAAAGGCAGTACAGGAATTTGAAAGGCCAGACCTGTACCACTCAGTGGTAGGTAGTCTGTTGTTTATTGCAAACAACACAAGACCTGACATCAGTTTTGCTGTTGGGGTGCTCAGCAGAAGAGTCTCCAAGCCAAGGAGGGTGGATTGGGAAGCCCTGAAGAGGGTAGTTAGATTTCTCAATGGGACCAGGGACATGCGTTTGAAGCTGACAGGAAGTCAGGCGACCCTGGAGTGCTATGTGGACAGCTCTTTTCCTGCTGAGACTTCAGACAGAAAGTCAGTGACCGGGATGGTGGCCAGGTATGTAAAGAGCCCCATAGTGTGGAGATCAAGAAAGCAGAACTGTGTGGCCATTAGTACCACTGAAGCTGAATTTGCAGCCTTGTCTGAGATGGCAAGTGAAGTACAATGGGTTAGGCAGATGCTTGCAGACCTTGGGGAGCTGTGCCAAATGTCTGTTGAGGTGCATGAGGACTCACAAGCCTGCATAGCTATGACAGAAGCAGAAAATCTGAAATGCAGGACAAGTACATTGCGCTACACTACCAAAATGTGAGGTAGTTAATACAAGAAGGTGTCTTGTGTCTGAGGTATTGTCCATCTGAGGACAATGTTGCAGACCTGCTTACAAAAGCTCTTCCAGAAGAAGCCATGATAGTTGGCAAAGAGGCTGGGCCTTGTCACTAGTGTGTAAAGTGAAAGGTGTCAAAAGGTAAAGGTCAACCGACAGACAGTTGATGTACAACAATGTATGTTAATGATGTTATGTTGTAATGATAATGTGTCCTGCGCAGTAGTTTGACCATTTTGGAGGGGATTGTCAAGAGACTGAACGCCATTATAAACTGGCCAAACAACTGCAGAACCATGCTGAGTCGTAATGGCTGACTGCATGAACTACCAAGTCATGCCTAGTCAGGCCACTAGAGGGCAATGTCCTGTAATATATAAATAGGAGAGCTCAGAACAGAGCTCACTTCCTCCTCTCTTCTTTTCCTGTGAATGCTGAGGCCTGGTGAAGCAGTTTCTCCTTCATTGTAAATATTTGTATATATTGCAACTGTTTGACTTTGAAGATAAAAGTGCCTCCAGCTTATTTGGACGTCAAACACTCTGTGTGTGAGTATTCTTGGGAACGGGTTGCTACTAAGTCTGCTGAGATAGTTTTTTTTTGGCTTCTGCCGGGTACTGAGTGTCCTTTCATCCCTGACACCTGAGGGCTCACTTCAGCTGCCTGTTCTCAGTGTCTGCAGGGTCTCCAATGTTAAATACATAACAACTTTCTCATGTGTCCATTAGTATTCTGTTTTTTCTTACTGCTGTGAGTGGTCTTGGTATCACACTCTAGTGGCACAAACTCCACCCCAGCTGCATTCAAATCCGAAGGTTAGGTCTTTCAAACTGCATTTGATGTGATTAGGAGAGGGGAAATTACTATAGGTCTTGACACATGAGAAACTTGGTGGTGTATAGTTAAAGTCGTAATATTTTAGAAATCCTACAAGGTTTTTAGTGGGGGAAAAAAGAAGAACGTGTATCTAAAATAACAGTGTCGTTAGAGTCTTAACTACATCTCTGCATAGTAGTACTTTCCTTATAAACAATTACTTGTCTAAAGGGTTAAAAAATTGTATACTCTAGTGTCTTACAGTGTTTTGATTGCTATGGGATCCTGGGTGAAGGAAAAGGCAAGTACACTCCTTTTAAGAGTGCACTCTCATTTTTCCTTCCTTTGTCCTTCTCTTAGCTCCTAAGGCTTAGAAGATGACCCATTAATTCTCCCAATGGAAATGAGTACATCTGTGAATTCACACATAATGGGTATTCCTGCGCCTGCACAGAGCACTTTAGAAAACCGTTAGAACCTCTTATTCAAGTTTTGGCAGTAGCCCCACCCCCTTCCTCTAGGCCTATATAGGCCCCCTCCCTGCCTGTCTCCTCAGTTCCTCTTTTTCCGCCGTGAAAGCAGCACAGGGAATTTCATTAGACCTCTTGTTCTCTTTATTCGTCTCTTCCTCACTGGGATTACTTGGACTGTTCTTTCTTCGGACCCCTTTCTCTGGTTGTTGTTTGGATTGTTGTTTGTGGTTTTCTCGGCTTTCCAGACCCAGACTGTTTGATTTCGCCTCAGGATTCCCTATGATACTGTACAATGGCGTCGACCTTGTCGGCGGGATTTTTAAAGGCATGTTTGGTCTGTGCTGGAAAAATGCCAGAGTCTGACAGGCACTCGAAATGCCCTCTTTGCCTGGGAGAGTCCCATGACATGCGCTCCTGCAGGCATTGTAAAGCCTTTACACATCAGACCCAACGGAACTGGGACAAACACCTTAAAGCTCTCTTATATGAGCATGCTTTATTGGCCTCGGTACCAAAGTCTTCTGAAAAGACCTCAAAATCAACTGGAGGTCATGGGCACTCTCCTAAGAAAGCCCTGAGACCGAAGAAACAAGACCACGGTACCGACTCGGCATCAGACCCTCATCAGAAGACTAGACATGATAAGCCCGGTGCTGCTCAGTTGGCTGTCGGTACAGTTGTCGGTACCTCCTCTAGTGTGATCATCAGTAGTACCTCGAGGACCAAGAGCCCATCAGACCCCATTTCTCCGAAAGAAAAATAGAAGACTGTACACTTAACATCACCTTCTGGAACTGGAGCAACCCAGAAGTCGGTGCCGAAAGCAAAATCATCGGACAGAAGTGATGGAGGTGGAAGGGCTGACGGTTGCCAAGTGAAGTCCCTGAATCAAGGGCGATCTCAAGAATCTAAAGTTCACTCTCAAGTAGTTTCTCCGATCTGCATTAAGATACCGATGAGAAGAACTAGCGACTCGGGAGAGGAAATCTTCACAAGGTTGGCTGTTGGCGGTACCGGATCGGTTTCGATATCTGAAGGTGAACTCAGGGAGTCTTCCCCAGAGATCCGCATCATCGAGGTTTCTTCACCTCGAGAGGAAAGACCCCTGCATCAACGTTCCCGATCACGGTCACAAACACCGTCACGCTCACCATCACCGGTACTGTCTGTGGTACGCAGCCAGCACTCCAAGTCGCGATCCTGCACAACAACTCCACAGGCGAGGGATAGCAGGTCTCCTTCAAAGTTGCCACTTAGGGACTGAAGATCATCTCGGTCCACCTCGAGACCTAAACCACAAGACTGCTCCAGGTCACGGTCCTGTAGATCCACTTCCCGAGGATGGTCCCATTCTCCACGCTCCCATTGTTGTAGGAGATCGCACTCCACTCAAGCTTCAAGCTGTTCCCGTTGGTACCGTCGATCCCCTTCACTGATACCAGAAGGCTACTATTGGAATCCTATTCTGACGACAATTGGTACTGGACACATGACCATATGTATGATTATTACAGATACCATAGAGACCCTTACTTCTATGGGAACCGTGAGCCACAGAACCGCCTCTATGATACTGTATTTCCACCTCGACACCGGTACCATCGGTGTGTTGAAACTCCTTCTTGACAGGATTGCCAAGATGCTAAACACCATGAGTGACAGAAGACAGACAAACTGAAGCAATTGTCGCCAAGCAAAGACTGGTCTCCGGATCAACACAGTACCGATAGAGATCATAGAAGATCCCCCAAATCACGTCATACTCCTGATAAGTCAGGGGACAGGTCACACGAACCCTCCCTGCAGAGGAAATCTACCTCCTCGACTGCGAACTCACCAAGAAGGTCTCTCTCACACCTGCGAAGACACTGAGACCAGACACCACTGGTAGAGCCGAGGATCAACATGCTCCTCCTTGCACACCTTCGTCCTCATCCACCAGTTCACGCACAGCTTCACCTTCCCCAAAGCTTTCCCCCAAACCCAGGGGCGTTAACCCTGACCCGCCATCACCTACAGACGATGTCAAGGCCTTCGCAGATCTAATGCTGAGAATGGCAGGTGCTTTAGGAATTTAGGTGGACCGTCAAGATAAACAGGTTGAGGAACCAATTTTTGAGGATCTGCAGAGACAGTCTCCAGCAATCCCTTCATTGTCTATCTCCCCATATCTGCTTCAAGTTCTTAAAAGTTCCTGGACAACACCGTCTTCAGTTCCACCAACATCCTGTTGTCTGGATCACTTATACAGAGTGTCAACGGAAATGGCTCCATGGCTTACTTATCACCCAAAGCCTAATTCAGTAGTAGTGGATGCCGTGCAAATGAAGACTTCTGAGAAACTGGTCTCCATACCCATGGACAGAGAAGGCAAAAAATTAGATGCTATTGGGCAAAAATTTTATTCCTCGGCTTGTCTCCTGACAAAGATAGCGGCATATACAGCATGTATGGGCGCCTATCAAAAGTTTCTTTGGGATGCCTTAGCGCCCCACATCTCGAAGTTGTCGGAGTAGGATCAAAAGATAGTCCACTCCTTTAGAGAAGAAAGCCTTTCCCTAGCTGGATATCAGAGACAAGCAGCTAAACATTTGGGTGAATGTACAGGGAAAATCATCGCGAGCTCCATAGTGGTCCGTCGCCACACGTGGCTAAGATCGTCGGGTTTGTCCCATACAGCCAGGGCCATGATTGAAGATCTTCCTTTCGAAGAGCTGGGGCTTTTTCATGCTGAAACAGATGCTAAACTCGAGCATACCCAAAAGATGAGGGTGACTGCTAAGAAATTTGGTCTCCCGTCGCATTATCAGCAAACACGCCCCAGATTCTCAAACAGACGCTATTTCTCCTCCTACAAGAAAAGATTCAGTCCTCCTCCTTCACAGCCTCGCACTTCGACGTCTTATCAACCACACAGGCGGTACCTAAGCCAGTTCCGTACTAAGACCCAGTTCCCCAAGAAGAAACCTGACACCTCTAAACAACACATTTGACGTGATGCTACCACCACTGCTTACCATGACTTCTCCAGCCGACCGCTTCTCCAACTCCATCCATCTTTGGCAACAGATAACATTGGATCGCTGGGTCCTCAGTGTCTTACAAAAAGGTTATTTCATTGAGTTTGCCAAAAAAAAAAAAAAACACCTTGGGGGGGTCTACAGAGTAACCCCTCCATCCTCTGCACTCCTGGAAGAAGTCAGCACCTTACTTCTCAAAGGGGCTATAGAGCCCATACTTCCGTCTCAGATCAAAAACACCTTCTTCTCCAGGTACTTCCTGGTGGACAAGAAAGATGGAGGCCTCCACCCAATCCTGGACCTCAGAGATGTCAACTCATACACACGCCCAAGACAATTCCGTATGTTATCCCTTGCCTCCATCCTACCTTTCCTGGATGAAGGTAGTTGGTTTGCCACCTTGGATCTAAAAGATCTTCTTGGTCTCTGTGAATCACAGAGCTGGGTTACTCCTGCGCCTGCGCAGAGCATCGGAACCTTCTAGAATCGCTAGGCAGGATGTGCTTTGATACATTTTTGGTGATAGCTCCACCCATCCCAACTGTCCCTTATAAGGGATTCCCGCCTAAATCCCCTCAGTTCCTTTCTTTCCGCCATGTTAGCAGCTTGAAGGAAACTTCATTCACTAGTTTTTCTCTTTTTCACTTTTGGTTTGACTTGGATTGACTCAGCTTGGCTTTTTGACAATGATTTTCTCTCACTCCTTGGGTTTGGCATTCTACTTCTGATTTTGGAAACGACTTGGACTGTTCTTGACTACTCTCCGTCTTCTCACTTGGTTTGGCACTCTGTGAGTAGAAAAATGTCTGGAAAAGGGGCCTTCAAGAGGTGTGTAATCTGTCAGGCTAAACTTCCAAGTGCAGACGGTCATTCCCGCTGCCTGATTTGCCTGGGAGAAACCCACAATGTTGATTCGTGTATGCATTGCAAGGCCTTCACCCCTCAGGCTCGCAAGCACAGGCTATCTCGGCTGAAATCTTTTTTGTATGAGAAAGCCTTGATTCCAACTTCAGCCTCGACTCCGGCTGCTACACTCACTCCGGCCGTTGCATCGGTGTCCGTACCCTCAAAATGTGGTCGTTCACAGTCTCCCAAGCCTAAAGGCCAGAAGCGTCATCGGTCCCATAGCCAATTCCGACGCCGTTTGGTTGCCTCAGACCCAGAAGCTGTGTGTACTTCGCAAAAGCACGCTCCGTCATATTTGGCTCGGGATCAAGCCCACTTGATACCATCAACGTGAACTCGGGACCAGGAGCCTTCCACCTCAACGGCTGTCCTTCAGGACTGGGCACCTTCCGATTCCACTGCCCGGCCGGGCACCTCTGCACAGGCTGTGCAGTCTCTGAAGAAGAAAAGGAAAGAAAAACATGCCTCTCGGCATGATGATGGCTCTAAGTCTAAGAGCAAGCCGAAAGAGGCATCTAAAAAGCCAAAGTCGGCAGCCGCTCCATCTACAGCATCTCCTGATAAAGGTGCGCGGCCTTCCGGCACCGTAGAGTTGCAACCCATCGCTGGAACTGAGGCCACATTTGCCAGACCTTCTCCAATTCTACCTGCGGAGACTGCTGTGCCAAGGCGTGATCCTACCCCCTCTGATTCGGTAGAGATTATGGCCGTTGAAGTTCCTTCTGGTACCGACATGGAGATGACACCTCAGCAGCTGGGCCAATCACCAACCCTCGCCATCTCAAGAGACCAACTTCTTGAGCGCTCCCTATCTGACGTCGAGGTCGAGGTTGTTGAAACCGAGCTCTCACCTCGAACCTGACCTTCTTCATCTGATATCCATGGGAACATTCCGGCCTATACAGCCTACGACCTGGCACGGTTTATTTGTCAAGCTGGGATCGTGTCGCCTATGGGCTCTCAGATCCTGACGTCCCAGGGAGACGATTTCAGGGATGTATATGCTGGCCAGTCTGTGTGTCGTTCACCCCGGCATTTCCATATGAAAGAGTCTCAGTTCATTCCGAAGAGGGATGCGGAGAGTCAGGTCTCTCTATGACTTGAACAACGACCTCTGCCTCCAACCCCTCCGACTCCACCCCCACGCACCACCTCTCTGCTCCGTGAGGATCGCAGTCCATCCCCAGCAAATTCAACATCTTCCTCATGATCGTAGAACTACTACACGCAGTACCTACCATCACCGAAATCTGAGCTGATTGATGAAGACTCTGCATCACCCACTGCCAACATCCGTGCTTTTTCAGAACAGATGGTGCACATGTCACACGCTCTCGACCTTAAGGTGGTGGAAAAGGAGGCTGAACCAGTAGACTCGATCTTCCACTGTATTCAGTCGAAAGCTCCCCCCACGGCTGCTCTCCCTGTCTTACCATCCCTGCTCAGGCTCACGCAAGAGTCCTGGGAGAACCCCACCTCGATTCAGTCTACTTCCAAGAAAATTGGCTGGCTGTATCGAGTTGGGGGTGAGCACATTGACTGGCTTCAAACTCACCTGAAGCCAAACTCCATGGTGGTCGAAGCGTCCCAAAACAGGAAGCAATGTAGGCCTCAATCCACTCCGCCAGACCCTGAGGGTCGTAAGCTCAACATTATGGGCAAGAAACTCTACTCAGCAGCTGGACTGAGTTTGCATGTGGCCAACTACTCAGCCTGCATGGGGGCCTACCAGCAGGTGCTGTGAGAGAGGATGATGCCCCTGATCCAAGATCTCCCGGAAGAATGGCGTCAGATGGCTGAGGTGATCCAGGCAGAGGCACAATCACTCGCTGGACACCAGATGAACTCGGCTTGACACGTTGCCAACTGCGCGGCCAAAACAATTGCAGGATCCATCGCCCTGTGCTGACACGCCTGGCTCCGCTCACCCGGCCTCACCCCACAGGCCTCAGCCACCATAGAGGATCTGCCCTTTGATGAATCCGGACTGTTTAATGGATCCACAGATGAAAAGTTGGAATTTACTCAGAAGATGAGTACCACCACTAAGAAATACGGTATGGCCACCTCATCTTCTCAGTACCGTTCCAGGGGCCGCACCACCTGGCAAACCTATTCATCAGGCCAGCAGTTCCATCGGGGGTTCTCTGGCCAATCGTATCGTCGATCCCGATACGTACCTTCTCCCTCTCCAGCCTCTTCGGTGAGGAGCCAAGGTTCAGCCTACGGATATTAGCCACCTCCGAGGCAACGATCAAAAGATCAAGGCAGGAGAAAGTTCTAACTGTTCACCTCATGTTGTCTCTTTTTTCTCTAGACTCCACTTTTCGGAGATCGACTGTCAAATTTCCACGAAGCTTGGTCTTCAGTAACATCAGACTGCTGGGTTCTTCAAATCATCCAGACTGGCTATTAGATCGAATTCGACTCTCTACCTCCGACAGGTCGGGTTCGATCAACACCGCCCTCCCCTCCCCTCCTCACGGGGGTGCAGACACTGTTGCAAAAGGGGGCTATCAAACCCGTGGGCTCCGATCTACACCACCTCTGCTTCTTCTCGAGGTACTTTCTGGTCACAAAGAAGGACGGGGGACTCCGTCCCATTCTCGACCTCCGTGGGGTGAACAGACATATAGAACCAAAGAAGTTCAGAATGGTCACCTTGGCCTCCATCCTTCCACTCCTGCAACAGTACAACTGGTTTGCATCCATAGACCTCAAGGACGCCTATTTCCACATCAGGATCCATCCTTCCCACAGATGCTTTCTGGCATTCCAGATTAGGACCAAGACTTTCCAGTTCAGGGTCCTGCCATTTGGACTCTCAACGGCTCCGAGGGTCTTCACGAAGTGCATGGCAGTGGTCACGGCCTTCATACGCCAGCGTGGAGTGGTGGTCTTCCCCTACATCGACAACTGGCTGATTGTGGCGAGCTCTTGACATCAGCTCAAACTCGATATCGACCTCACCTTAGATGTCTTAGACGGCCTGGGACTTGTTGTCAACATAGAGAAGTCGCAGCTCCCATCGGCTCAGGCGATCCAGTTTATCAGGGCCAGGCTGGACTCTCGTGCTGCCGCAGCTTACCTGCCTCAAGACCGGTTCGACACTCTTCAGTCTCTAGTCCATGCTTGCCGTTGGTCCCGGAGGCTCTGCGCTCATTCCGTCCAGGTACTTCTCGGTCACATGGCAGCTACTACCTATGTGACCCGCCTGGCCAGGCTTCGATTCTGTCCGCTCCAACACTGTTTTTTTTACAAGTGTTCGACCCCCTGCGCGACTCCCTGAAGAAACTGCTCACAATGCCTCGGGCAGTTCATCAGTCGCTAGAGTGGTGGTTGGTACTGGACAACGTCATGTCAGGAATGTCCTTCAATCCTCCTCAGCCTGACACCTCTCTGACAACAGACGCATCGCTGCTGGGATGGGGAGCACACCTCGAATCCTACGAGATATGGGGTTCATGGGACACTGAAGAATGGACTCCCCATATCAATGTCCTGGAGCTCCTCGGTGTCCAAAAGGCGCTTCGGGCCTTCGAGACTTTGGTGAGAAACAGGACTGTTCTGGTAGTGATGGACAACATCTCAGTGATGTACTACCTGAACAAGCAAGGGAGAACAAGGTCCCCCCAGCTTCTCCAACTCACACTGGACATTTGGGATTGGTGCGTCTGCAGGAACATCCTCCTCCAATCCATCCATCTCCTGGGAGAGAATACTCTTGCAGACGGACTCAGCCGTTCAAGTCTCTCCATCCATGAGTAGAAGCTGCACGAGTCGGTGACCGCGGACCTATTCCGATGGTGGGGATCTCCTCAAGTCGACCTTTTTGCACCCACTGAAAACACCCACTGTCAACAGTTCAAGGCACTGCACCCTGGGATCAAGGGGCGACGCGTTCCTGTTCCGGTGGTCGGGACCATTCCTCTACCTCTTTCCTCCGTTTCCACTGCTGACAAGGGTAATCGTGAAGCTACGTTGGGACCAAGCAGATGCCATCCTCATCACCCCGTGGTGGCCCCGACAACCTTGGTTTGCACCCCTGCTGTGTCTGGCCGAGCACTGGTTCATCCGACTTCCATCCCATCCCGATCGTTTCACCATTCAGCACGGGAGGGTCAGACACCCAGATGTGGAGACTCTTTGTCTGACAGCTTGGAGGCTATGGCCTTGAAACCATCCTTGGTACATCCTTCCCTTCCCCCAGAGGTCAAGGCTGTCATTGACACTGCACGGAGGCCTGCTACCCGCAAGTCATACTACTACAAATGGAAGAAATTTGAGGCCTTCCTATCTTCACAGAACCGTTCTCCATCCCGACTGTCCTAGACTTCCTGCTCCACTTGTCTTCTACAGGGCTCTCGATTTCGTCGATCCGGTGCTACTTGGCAGCAATTTCTGTCAAATTCCAGGCTAGAGGTTACCCATCTCCCTTCATGGATCCGACTGTCAAGAAGTTCTTGAAAGGCTACGTCAACCTGCATCCGCCGGTACTCGAGCCTACACCGATGTGGAGCCTCGAATTGGTCCTGTCGCAACTGGTTTGACGTCCCTTCGAACCCATGGCACCCACGGACCTAAGACTCCTGTCTTGGAAAACAGCCTTTCTGATTGCAATAACTTCAGCGCATCGAGCTGGTGAGCTCTGTGCCTTGCGATCTGACCCTCTGTATACTGCCTTCCACAAACATAAGGTGGTGCTCCATCCCAACATCTCCTTCCTTCCGAAGGTGGTGTCAAGCTTTCATCTCAATCAGTCTATTACTCTCCCTGCTCTGATGCAGGACCCGAAGGACAAATTTGAGCGTACCGTCCATTCCATGGACGTCAGGAGGGCACTTGCCTTCTACATCCAGATAACTGCTCCCTTCAGGAAGTCGCCTAGACTGTTTGTATCCTATGCTGACTCGAGACTGGGACAACTTATCTCTCCACAGCGTTTGTCGAAGTGGGTGACATTGACCATTGCTCTCTGCTATGAGCTGGCGGAGAAACCTCTACCACCACAGATTCGAGGACATTCAACAAGGGCTGTCTCCACCTCGACAGCTTTCCTCTCTGGAGTGCCTCTAGAGGACATTTGCAGAGCTGCAACTTGGTCATCACCTTTGACTTTCATTTCCCATTACAGACTTGACTCTTGTTCCAGGAACGAGGCTGCCTTTGGGAAAGCTGTACTTTTGTCTTCTATCCAATAAGTGAGTTTTATTGTATTGCCAAGCTATTTAATGTGATAAGTATGTATGCTTTATTAGTTTGATTAAGAATGTGCTATCAAAAATCCATTTGATATTAGACTGTGCAACATGGTACTGGTGTCAACGTGTATAGGACATACCCTCCTCCTGGAGTGAAGCTTGCCAGCCTACCCAGCTGTGTGATTCACAGAGACCACGAAGAAGATGGACAGGTTGCTTACCTGTAACCATAGATCTTCGAGTGGTCTTCTGTGAATTCACACAGACCCACCCATCCTCCCCTCTATGTCCTAATACATATATAAACGTGCTTAATGTTCCTGATGCTGCTGGTTGTGGCGTCATTCAAGGAACTGAGGGGATTTAGGCGGGAATCCCTTATAAGAGACCGTTAGGATGGGTGGAGCTACCGCCAAAAATGTATCAAAGCACATTCTGCCTAGCGATTCTAGAAGGTTCCGATGCTCTGCGCAGGAGTAACCCGGCTGTGTGAATTCACAGAAGACCACTCGAAGATCTATGGTTACAGGTAAGCAACCTGTCCATACTTATTTCCACATTCCTATCACTCCAGCACACAGATGTTACCTTGCCTTCATGACGAGCGTTCATTCTTTCAATGTTCTCCCATTTGGCCTTTGTACGGCTCCAAGAGTTTTTACAAAATGTGTAGCAGTGGTGGTTGCTTGGCTCAGATAAAAAGGTGTTGTTGTCTTCCCCTACTTAGACGATTGGCTCTTTGCAGCACATTCTGCAGGCAAGCTCATGAGGACCTCCACTTAGCCGTCTCTCTGCTAGAGAATCTCGGGTTTATGATAAACCAAGAAAAGTCCCAACTCACCCTGGCCAAGTCCGTTCAATTCATCGGAGCAGACTTAGATTCTGTTCGGGGCCACACATACCTACCGGACAACAGATTCAAGGCGCTGTGTGGTATGATCCGTATTGGCATAAGACACAGGCGGATCACCCTTCGAAATGTACCGCGCATTCTAGGACACATGGCTTCCACAACTGCCATGACGCCGCTAGCCAGACTGAGGATGCGCCCCCTTCAAGCATGGTTCATTTCTCATTATCTCCCATACAGGGACGGCCTGTATGGCTAACTATTCCACCACAACCAGTGCAAACAACCCTACATTGGTGGCTAAACTGACAATTTGTTCAAGCAGGTGTACCGTTCCTCCAACAGCAACCTACAAGAT
This sequence comes from Gambelia wislizenii, assembly GCA_030847615.1. NCBI lineage: Eukaryota > Metazoa > Chordata > Lepidosauria > Squamata > Crotaphytidae > Gambelia > Gambelia wislizenii. The sequence goes on from JAUMIR010000001.1 coordinate 348,486,410, forward strand.
CCATAACCACAGAGGCATCCCTTACAGGATGGGGAGCGCATTTTCAAGATCTCAAAATCAAGGGCCACTGGTCACGAGCAGAAAGGCAATACCACATAAACCTTCTAGAACTTCTGGCAGTCTTCAAAGCCCTAAAGGCCTTCAAACCGTCTTTGCAAGGCAACTTAGTGCAAGTCATATCCGACAACACACCGACTGTGTTCTACCTGAACAAACAAGGAGGGACTCGATCCCGGCCACTCTTAGATATGTCCATCCAGATTTGGGAATGGTGCGTCAGACAGAGGATTTCACTCACAGCCATTCACCTTCCATGAGACCAGAACTTGATGGTGGATGCCCTAAGCAGGGCGCTAAACAGCAATCATGAATGGTCTCTCAATCAGTCGATTTTGGAGGACCTCTTCCATATGTGAGGGACTCCTCTAATAGACTTGTTTGCATCCAAGAACAATGCGAAATGCCAACTGTTCTGCACCAGGCGCCCAAAGACACATGAGAGTCTCGGGGATGCTCTTCTCTTCAGATGGACCGGCCCACTACTTTATGCTTCCCCCCCTTCCCGCTCCTGCCCAGAGTGATTTCCAAGATCCAACAGGATGCCGCCAGTTGCATTCTGATAACCCCATGGTGGCCCCACCAGGTATGGTTCGCGCCTCTTCTTCTGATGGCCAGATGCTGCTTCAAGAAGCTACCATTCCAGCCAGACCTTTTGCGGGACAGGTTAATCAACCATCCAGACGTGGCCTCGATCTGCCCAATGGCCTAGCTGGTCACTCCCTGAACAATGTCTCTCATTCGGTACATCGCATTATAGAGGCAGCACAACGACCTGCTACACTTAGAGTGTACAGGTATAAGTGGCAAAGGTTCCAGGCTTTTCGAGTCAAAAAATGTCTGGACACTGCACCAGTCGATATACAACAGTTACTGGACTTTCTGGCATCCTTATCTGTTGAAGGACTATCTGTCTCATCAATTAGAGGGTATGCAGCGATCTCCTGGTATTTCCAGCGAGAGGGAAAACCCTCCTGTTTTAAAGATCCATTAATCCAGGGTTTTTTGAAGGGCTACAAAAACCTTCATCCACCTGTGAAGGATCCCACTCCTGGTTGGAGCCTAGATATAGTCTTAAACATTTTGATGAAGAGCCCCTTTGAACCAATGGCCACATGTGACCTACACCTTTTATCAATGAAAACAGCCTTTTTTAGTAGTGGTTACATCTGCCAGGAGGGCAAGTGAACTGTGTGCACTGCGCATAGATCCACCTTATATGAAGTTCCATAAGGACAAGGTGATCCTCCGACCAGATATTGCATTCATGCCAAAAGTGATTTCTTCTTTCCAGAAATCAAGATATCGTTCTACCAGCTTTCTTCCAGGACCCAACTTCCCCACTAGAGCGCAGCCTCACACATTAGATGTTAGGCGCACTCTGGCTTTTTACATAGACAGAACTACTGATGTGCGTAACTCTGTATGACTGTTTATCTGTTACGGAGGAAGCAAGAAAGGCAATCCTGTTTCTACTCCACGTTTTTCTAAGTGGGTAGCAACTACCATCCACCTTGCTTACCAAATGTCAGGCAACAGAGTCCCACTTCCGTCCGTAGCCACTCCACGAGAGCAGTGGCTACCTCAACAGCATTCCTGAAAGGTGTGCCTATACAGGACATTTGTAGAGCAATGACGTGGACCACTCCATTGACTTTTGTCAAGACATACAAGCTTAATGCAGTGTCTCACCCAGAAACCACGCTAGCAAGAGCGGTATTATTCTCTGTGCCGGCCTGAACAAGTTAGCTTTGGTTTGCAAACCCATAACCCCACCGGTTCACCCCTCTTTTTCCTGTTCAATAAAGTTTATTGTTGTTGCACCTTCCTCTGTAAGTTTTGGTGCTTTGTTTTTTCCTCAATTAGGTAGACAGGACATCCCCCCACCAGCGAATGAGCTTGCTAGTCTACCCATTATGTGTGGATTCACAGAGACCACGAACAAGGACAGGTTGCTTATCTGTAACTGTAGTTCTTCGAGTGGTCATCTGTGAATTCACACAAACCCACCCATCCTCCCCTCTATGTCCTGTGCTCTTTTTTAACGAAATTGCTGCTTTCTTAGCGGCTCAAGGAACTGAGGAGACAGGCAGGGAGGGGCCTATATAGGCCTAGAGGAAGGGGGCAGGGCTACCGCCAAAACTTGAATAAGAGGTTCTAACGGTTTTCCAAAGTGCTCTGCGCAGGCGCAGGAATACCCATTATGTGTGAATTCACAGATGACCACTTGAAGAACTACAGTTACAGGCAAGCAACCTGCCCACATCTGCAAAACTGTGGCTTGTCAGACAAATAGAAAACAGAAACATTTCCATCCTTACAAATGCCTTAACAGACACAGCATTAATTGGTAATTTGTATTATGCAGAGTTTAAGTTGATTACCCCACCAACCAGAACCATTTACTTCAGGCAGCAGAAATAACTATAAACACAGTGCACTTGAGCTACAAATATTTGATGCAGTTTGATTCATGGAACAGAAAATGGTGCTGGGTAGCCTAATCATCTTATTTTTTAGCTTAACACAGAATCACAGGGATGGCACGTAATACTCTGGCTCAGCCAAGCACTATTTTCTACCACCTATCAGCATTCTGGTAAGTCTGGGTCAAGACTGCCATAAGAAGTGTAGATTATCAAGAATGTTGCTGTCCTAAATGATGATAAGTCTTACTCGAGACACACTTTGTTTTAGGCAATTATACCAGGTCATGCTGTTGTAGTCATCTTATGTCAAATGAACTATTTTTATGCAGAAAAGAAGAGAAAGCCCTGATTTCAGATAGCAAGGTCAGTTTCAAGAAGTTGCTTTGAGACAAAGAGACCAAATAGTGAAATCACATGTCAGCAGTTCTGGCAATATAAACAGTTACTGCAGTCGTTTAACATACATGTGACTTTGAAAGCACCACTGGAATGGCACACTTCAGATCCATGATCTCAACCCACGTTTCCAAATCAAAGCTTAGGAAGATGCCAGATCCAATCTTGGTACTTTGGTTTACGTAATCTAGAAACATCAGAAATTAGATCTTTACATGTGGCTTTATTTAATCCTTTAAATAAATTAAGCCTTCTGTGCTGCTGCATTCTTCTTCTGGCTGATAATGACAAAAGTTGGTCATGCGCTTTGATCCTCCAACCTGGCAATTTGCTTTCTCCCTCCTCCTGTTCCCTCCTGCCTCCTTAAGAGCTTGGAAACAGTTTTGCTTGTTTTCTTCTTGTGAACACAGTTAGACTCTATAATGCAACCAGGTACCTTTTGAGAGCAAGATGCAAAAGGAATCATCTTCCAGGCCAAGGCCACATAGAGCCAGCAAAAAATGAAGGATTACATGGGAGTTGGATGAAAACAGCTGAAGGAATTCTGAGCTGAAATTAAATCCAGAATGCGCACACTGCCATATGCTGTGCTAAGTAAACAAGATGGGATCCCCCAGTATGAAAGCTTTTCTTGGCCAGCTGGCTCCTTGTTTGTCTTTATATGAGAAATAATTGTATTATGTGGAACAATTTATACTTATATTCATTAGCTTTACAACTTGCTCTTTTACATGGCCTAAAAACAAATTTTAGTAGTTCTAGACTCACATTTTTTACCCATGGGTCAAAATAATTTATGTAATTGAGGAGTAATTTAAGTAATTGAGGAGACCAGGGAACAAAAGTAGCTAAAGAAAATAGATAATCTTTTAGAAGGAATAGAAAAGATACTTAATTCTCATCCAGACATATAAAAAACCTTTCACTGAGTACCATAATCGTGGTATTTTCTGATCCTAATGAGAATTCCAGTGGATTGTGGCTACAGGAGTATCTCATATCCACAGAGTTTATGTGAGTACAAATTCATTCCATACTATCCAAATACCCAAAGCCAGAAAATGTTTTCACATGAAGTGGAATATTCTGAGTAGTTATCAGCCCTCTTTGCTAGGAAGGGAAAAAGCAATGTAACCAACAGAAATTCAACAAACATGTTGGGACAATGTTGTCCCTGTCATTTTCCCTCTGTTATCAAAAACATACAAACTACATGGTAAGTGACTGAAACTCAGTGACTCTTCAGGTGACAATGTTGTAAAATGTAGTTCTGTGTTAATTCCAATAAAATGTGGCACTGGGGAATTCAAATGTCCAGTCTGCCTGGATGAGATTAAGTATATGTATATATCCTTCCTGAAATGTTTCTCTCTTCTTTGGTGCATTGTCCCTTTTTGGACAGCTTTTAAAAAGTCAATCTAATTTTTTTTCTAATTCAAGAACAAAAAGCAGGTCTACATAAATTCAAATTGCAATCTGTTCTACAGGCTTACAGTAGGTACCAGCTACTTCCCTGTATGGAGGCACAGCACTCAAGTCTACCTGAAGCTTTTTTTTCTTTGCTGTTTACTGGACCTCTTGTTTGGATAAAGAAATTGATGCCTCACCTTCCATGTGTGTGTATAGGCCTCCAAGTCACCTGTCAACTTATTGCAATCCCAGGAATTTCATAGGGTTTTCTTAGGCAAAGAATACTCAGAGGTGGTTTTGATCGTTCCTTCCTCTGAAGTATAGCCTAGAGTACCTGTTATTCCCTTGGCTTGTCTCCTATCCAGGGCTGACCCTACTTGAAATGAACTGATGGCCTTCATCTCTGGCTTTTCTTCGCAAACAAAGATTCAGGAAGGACTCATCCCGCACTTTCTGCAAGCGCGCTGATGACTAAAACGGCCAATCCGAGATAAATAAGTCCGGTTGCAGAAAGCACAGCAGAAGGTCTCCTTGGGTGATGTTTCCGGGTTGTGATTCTTTCTGCGTTGTCATTTCTCTTCAAGATTTGTTCGTCGTGAGTTCTCAAATAAGGCTGCAGCATAGAGGATAGTGCGTCTCCATGCCTCCAGATGTGAGGCCAGGGCGGACTATTGTTGGTGATCAATTTGGCCGAGCCTGAGATGTTGTTTCAGGGAGTCCTTGTAATGCTTTTTTGGAGCACCCCTCTCATGCTGACCCATGGCGAGTTCACCGTAGAGTACTATTACTAGGGCTATACTGCTCTAAAGGGCTCAAACTGCATTGAATCTGGAGCTCTACATGGGTCAGTTTCATGCTGCATACTCTTTTGTGAGAAGAGGCCACAATTCATCATAAGGGCCTGGATGATCTAAAGGGTCAGGAAACCTAATGCCTGTTCATTTATCAAACTGAGTAAAAAAGAGCAAGTAGTGCTAAGTAGGGGGTGTCTCACACCATTGGTACTGAGTGTAAGGAACACTTGCAACAGGAAGATGGAGGAGCTGAGATAAAATAGGGTGTCCCTTTTAAATATCAGCTATGCACTACAGTCCACTGGATGGAAGGCAAGAAGCAGCCTTACACAAAGTCAGACCTATTCATCAATACCAACTTTGTTTAATCTGCTAGCTGATCTTCAGGAAGAGATCTTCACATTTAAAAAAACACCCTCAAAGAATTGGAGATGCTGCAGACTGAATTTGGGACTTGCATGCAAAGCATATGTCTGATCACTGAGCTACAGTCCCTAAGTACAGGCTCCTGCAACAAGACTAGAACCAATAGTTCTGTTTTGGTTCTGCAAGCAATGGCTTTGACAATTTGAGACCACCAGTAGGTGTCTGATAAGACAGCAGGCATCAGAGGTGTAGCTATTCCAGAAAAGAATTCTTTCCCCCCCACACACACCATGAAATTTTCCTTTACCTTCCAAATTTCTAGCATCAAAACAGTGAGACACTGAAAATAATTCTCCCCTAGGACTCTTTCATTTCCTGTGTTCACATTCTCTTGCTATCTTTGCCTGGTTCTTTTCTTTAGATGCCTAAACTCTATTTCTAAATGCTCAAGTGAATTATTGCAATCCTAGAAATTTGGGGACTGAAGGAAAATTAAACTGGGGGAAACAGAATTCTTATTGGGAGGGCAATCCTCTAATTTTGCTCTTGCTGCAGCTAGCAAACACGCTATTCCTCTGAGGCTGGGAAGGTTCTGACACAGGGCATAGGCTCCTTCAGCACAGTAAGCTGATGAGCCTTCATCTCTGCCTTGGTTAATCATTTCCTGGAAGGGACATCAAGGAAGCAGAAAGCATGCCTCTTCTGTTCTGCCACCAGAAAAACCTGAGCTGGATCAAAAGTTTCCTGCTGATGGAAGAAGCCTTTCCATCTGTGGGAGAATTTTGCTGGATCCAAACCACAAGCTTTAAATCAAAATGGAGATGCTGCCACAGTGTGGATCTGCTCCTTCCACGCTTGAAACACAGGGGTTTGGTGGGGGGGCTGTTTGCTCTCACCAGTTGCTCTGCCTTTGCAGCAAAGAGTCAGAAGTCAGCAGGCAATCTAGCTATCTGAAGTGCATGCACAGACCCTCCTTAAAGCCGGTACCTGTAGCTATAAGGAGAGTGCTGTGGGAATGGAACATCATGTATCTTTAGATACAAGTGGCTGTACTCATTAGCAAGTCCAGCAAGGAAGAGGGAAAAACTAATAATAATAGGCTTCTTCCTGAATCAAAAAGAACACAATGTGATTTGTTTTCAAGTCCGATGGTCAAGGAAGTTCACCATAGTCCCACAGTGCTCTCGATTGTGTTCAAAAGCATAGCAGCACTGGCGTGGGGGACGGAGGTGACTGGACATTCAGGTTCCGTCTGGAACCATCTAAACGTCCCAGACAACACTTCAGTGGGGATATCATCCCTGCTCATCTTGCTGGTATGAACAACATGGCTGTTACACATGAGCAGGTGCTGAAGTTGTCTTTGAATGTATTCCCTTGTTTCTCTTCCCATATCTCCTTAAGAAAGGAAGCAAAATACCTGCTGAAGCCAAAGTATTACAGGAGTCAGGAGAGTGGATTTTCATGGGAAAGGGCCATAGGAAATTAGCTATCAAAGAGTAAAACGCAACAAGCTTTAGACTTAGTAGCAGATCAAAGCCACATGAACAAACATAATATCGTTTGTTGCCGATAGGAGGGTTTGCCCTCATATAGTACCATGATAGTAGAAGGGTTTGCCCTCGTGTAGTACTACTAAGTCTATTTGCCCCAATACTGTAGTTTGTTATGAGAACATTGCCTCCCTTGGTCATCTAATGTAATGGAACTTGAAATGAATTTGGACACATTAAGGGTGCAACTAAATAAAATGGGTGAGATCCATGATCATGCTGGCTCCTATGGATACTGAATAGACCATATGAGGAAGGGGTGGCCAATTTTGACAAAGGTGGGGACCACTTTCACCTCCCCCAGATCCATCAGCCACCCAGTGCATGCAGCTGAAATCTGACAGTGCAACAGCAACTGATGTGGGGTGAGGGGTGCAGTTTCAAAAAAAAAACTATTGTATGTCTTAATCTTTTTCTAATTTATATATTTTAATTTACTGTATGTTTTTAATCTTTTATAGTTTAATATTATTTTAAGGGGGGGGTGGGCTAGGGTACTGGGACTATGGAGTTTTTATATTGTAAGCCGCCCCAATTGCATTGCAGAGGGGCAGGATAGAAATAAAATGTTATTATTATTATTATTATCATTATTATTTTAATGTTGTTTTAGGTGAGAATTATGCTCCCAAGCTGTGCAGGTCCCCTTTAAAATAAGGTGTGCAGACTCCACATGCTTTGTTTTGTCTCAATACCGTGTGTGTTTTTAACCCCTTCACTGACAAAATTCACCAGTGGAGCTCTGGGGATCACTAAAAAAAAGCAGGAAGGTAAATGAAGCCCCTGATATGTAGGATACCAACTCTTGTCCAGTAGAGCCCACCTTTATTTTTCACTCATGTAAACCCAATTCTGTTCTACGTTTTCCCAAACTTCCACTTTCTCTATCCAACCACCAGATCTAATGCAACTTTCTCATCATAAATTTGTGTTGAGTAATTTGGAAACACACCTTCTACCTTCAGCTAGCATTCATTCTTTCACTAGGTTAGCTTCACTTTGTTTGAAGTGATGGAGCTACATCAGCAGACTAGGGACTTTATCATACCAGGCAATATGGCATATTAATGATGCCTAGTGAATGTGAGAGGGCACGCATATCATATGACATAGTCCTTTCACGATCACGTATTGTCCAAAAAGCCTTTCCTTTTCATTGTGCTCATGGGAATACAGCGTCAATGACAGAACACTTCCGGGTGAGATCATGACAACCAGGTAGGGGACGCTCTTTTTATGAACCTCCCCAGTTTACTTGTAATTTTTAAAGTGTGTTTCTGTGCTGGTGTCTACATTTTGTGTGTTTATTTTGCTTTATTTTTTAAATTTGCCGCACTCGCGTCTTCTCATGAGAATTGGCAAGATCGCAATTCTGGAAGTAAACAGATCTCTGTTTGTGCTCCATTTATGGTGGAGCTGCTTCTTTAACACTGCTAAAGGTAGGTCTGATGAAGGGGGTTCTTTTGCCAGCATTAAAAAATGGTTCAAAATGTGCCAGCAAAAGAACATTTATGGGGGGGGGGTGATCTGATAAAGTCCTCTATCAATTTAGCTTTCCAATGAAAAGTGGTGGTGAGAAGCCTGATGCCCAGCACTCATTTGGGCTTTGCAGCCCATGTCAAAAACAAAAACAAAAAACACAAAGCTGGATTCAAAAGCAGCTTTGGAGCTTCAGGTTCAAACTCCAATGCATCTAGATTATACATTTACCTGTTACAGTAAGCATGACCTTACTGTCTACTACAGCTGAATACCAGAGCATGGAAAAAAACATTTTCACACTAGAGATCCCAGAATGTCCCAGTCAGCCATGTTGTCTGTGATTTTTAATGGATTCTGGAAGTCATAGCCCCATGGTTACTTTTCCCAAATTCTGCCAAATATATCTAGGTTTAAGAACCTCCTTTTTTAGGTTTACAGTGTCCTTTTCCACTCCACTGGTCTCCATTTTATCACTTTGCTCCCTGGGTCATCACAGATCATTTAAACATATACATTTAAACATTTATAACGGTATCTATGGACAAGTATTGCCTCACCTCATTGTTATCTCCAGCTCACAGTACACAGAGGCTTGCCTTGTTTGTTTTGTACTTCATTGATGGCTGGATCTACAGTACAACCTTCCTTTTACAGTAAACCACAAGGCACCTGTCATTTGAACTCCTTGAACTTAACTCAGAGCCAACACTGGGTCCAGAAAGTGCTGAACAGCAAGTATGTAGTCAGAGCTTTCCTGGAATGTGTGTGTTTCTGGCGCAGGGCGGGGGGGAGAGATCTGGAGTAAACTCTCATAGAAACTGTCAAGTACAAGATACAGTGACACTCAGAATTAAACCTAAGCTTACATGCCACACACAACAACAAAAAAGATATGACTGTGACTTGCAATGAAATGCTCAATACAATCATATGGCTTATCCCCAGATAACAATCCACACAATGAAGGCCTCCCCACAGTAATCAACCCCACAAGTACAAAGACTTGGTGATATATAAATGGCATGTATATTTCTTAAAACATGCACAGAACTTCAATTGCAGCACACAGTAGTCCATTTAAACACACTATACATACTATAACCATATTTAATTTAGACTGGGAGATTTGGGGTGGAGCAGGATTGTTTGTCAAATTTCAGCTCGAATCATTAAGGAACACCTATCTTCCTCAAAAAGTTCTGTGGATACGTGCCATACTTCAAATTTGGAATGGCAGCCTTTATAGAAAGTACTTCCTAAAAGACGCTGTTTATGCTACATGAAAACATAATAATCAAACCCACATTTAATTTATCACTTAACTATCTCATACCATATTTGACTATTACTGGGTTTATCACCAGGGCACCTTGATGTAGTATCTTTCTGATCACAGCAGAATGATTTGACCATGCAGCCCAACACATAATCAGAAGCCTTACTTGTGGCTCTAGAAGGGGAAAGAATCCAAATGGGAGAGCATAACAGCAGTGGTTACTTTCCATTACTCTTGACTCCATGCCCAGGCCCACAGAAGCATCAAGTAGAAGTCCTCCCCCAGTCCAATTCAGCTTCAGATATAAGGATTCTTACCAACAGAAGCCACTATCAGAAGCTCTGAAATTACTAGAATATTTTTTTCATTTTACATTTTTAATGTATTTAATTTAAAAAAAAGAAAAGAAAAAAAGCCCCACAAAATAATGACAATCAGGTTGGTTACTGAATTTGTGTGTCACATTCTGTGTTTTGGGGAATTAACAGAAATTAATATTACTTTAAACCACACACCAGAAATGAGACTAAAAATCAGATTGGAGGATGACAAAGGAACAGTCCACAGTGGACATCACCAAATCAAAGTATAAGCAGCCCTGACTGCATTAAAGGGGTTATCAGAGCAGGACCCTAGGCATCTGGACGCAGAGGCTCAAGAGATAATTTTGACTGGGCTCTTGAAATTGCTGGCAGCCTAAAGCTGCAGCTGGTAAACCTTAGGGTAGATCTTGAATCCATAAAGTCTAGGCACAAACTGATTGGCTGGCTGCTTCAGCTGATACTTAGGGTACACAATGAACAACATGTGAGGGAAGTCCCAAAATAAGAGCACACAGTGGCGGGGGGGGCAGGGATTCCTTCACGCTTCTTGACTCATTCACCTTCCTGCCTTTTTCAACCCCAGGATGACTAATCAATAGTGAAAACATAATATCACACCCACATTGAGAACGGGCACTGCAGACAGAATGAGCTGGCGGAGCAGAACCAACTTCAGGGATGAGGATGGGAAGATGAGTAACTCTGAAGAGGTATCCTGGATTTCCTGATTCTGTGGCTTGCATGGCAATGAGTTCTTCTGTGTGGTGGATGAAGACTACATCCAAGACAAGTTCAACTTAACTGGTCTCAATGAGCAAGTTCCTGAGTGGGCAACAAGTTCAGCTATCACCGAGCTTTGGATATGATCTTTGACTTGGAACCTGAAGAGCTTGAGGACAATCCTAATCAGAGTGTCTTGACTGAACAGGCAGCTGAAATGCTCTATGGGGTCATCTATGCCTGCTGCATCCTCACGAACCATGGCATTGCACAAATGCTTGAAAAATACCAGCAAGAAGACTTTGGCTACTGTCCTTGAATTTATTGTGAGAACCAGCCCATGCTTGTCATTGGCTTATCTGATATCACAGGTGAGGCCATGGCCGAACTGTACTGCCCTAAGTGCATGGATGTCTATACTCCCAGATCTTCCCTCCACCATCAAGCAGATGGAAATCTCTAGGAGATTTGAGCTATCACACTGAAAAAATAGGTTTCTGTTTTTTAAAAAATCCACTTAAATCAGATATGGGTAGTGTTATGAGTTATGTTTGATAAATATGAATTGCATGTAGACTTCAATGCTTAAAGCAGGGGGCTGCCTCTTGCCAGGGTCTGCACACATTGTAAAGAGGCATATTGGAAGGGTAGGGCAGTGAAAAGCCGGGCTCCATCCATTTTGGAGAACTCAGGACTCATTTTAAAGTACAAACTGGAATTTCCTTCCCTCCTGCTGACAAGGAAACGGTCTCATTGCGAGCAATCAGTGCTTAACTGTCTTGTTTACCCCCACTGAATAGAGGCCCTGCCAAACTGGCTCAGACTGGTTCCCCCCCACACACACACACACACTGTAAGCTACTGTGCAGCTTCCAGAGATGTTGGACAATCCTACTTGGATTTGAAATAGGGCAAATATCTATACCTGATTGATATTGTCTCAGGTGTGCAACTCCATTGTGTCAGTCTCACCAGACCATCTAAGAGTCATTACCAGTGTCTAGAGGGTGAAAGGCAGAGGTCATTTTCACATCTGCCTTTTGCACACAGACTGAAAAAACTTTGCACACAAGCCATAGGCTTTGCACTCATCACTCTAAGCACATGGGGCCTTTTGAACCCTCCACAGAATAACATTAAGGTCATGTTTTGCCCAGCCCATAGGTGACTCCAGGTGACAGCCCCCAAGTTAGAAAAGGGCCATATACAGGCCAGAGAGAGAATGAGAGAGATTCTCACTTCAGAAGCTCTCTCCAGAGGATTTCCTTCCTTTCGAACCTTCCTTACATTCCCCTTGATCAGCTGCCCTGATCTTCAGCCACCCAGCTTACTTAGACTCTTCTTTGCATCAGAGAGTGAGAATATCCATGTGTGTCTTAGTCTGTAATCCCTTAAGTTTAGCTGCATCCCTCTAGACCCCTTAGATTGGTCAGGAGTGGGGTTTTTGGCATCCATGCCATCGTTCCCCTCTTTTTCCTTTGAGAAACTGCTATTAACAGCTTGTATTGAATATAGACTGTTATTTTTTAATAATATTTTTTATTAAACACATACCTTTTTACAATCTAAAAAACATAGAAGGGAAAAAACAAAAATCAAAGACAACACACACTAAAAACTCAAACAAAAATAAACAAAACACAACCTCCCCCCCCCATTCTAACCCCATTTCTAGTTCGCCCATCTCAATTATATCAAGAAGTTTTAATGTCCACTTTTCTATTGCTGGAACAGTCTGCAATTTCCATTGCTGCGCATAAATTAATCTTGCTGCCGAAGTCATGTATCTAATTATTTTCCCAAAGTTTTTCTCTAAAGAGTGTTCTAACAGTCCCAGCAAAAATATTTCCAGTTTCAGTTCAAGTTTAATTTTTAATATTTCTTCCATACTCTTATGAATCAATGTCCAAAACTTTTTTTTCTTTTTCAAAAGCCCAACACATATGTTAAAATGTCCCTTCACAAGATGCGTATTTCCAATACATATTTGATAGGCCTTTATACATATTAGATAATTTTGCTGAAGTTAAGTACCTTCTATACACATATAGACTGTTCTGTTGGTCTCTATTGCTATCTTTTTCTGTCTTTTTAATAAAGAAATATTGTTTTTGCTGCAAAATCAGCTTGTCCTTGACCTGATTTCTTCCCTTCTACCTCAATTTTACTTGGAGTCACTCTAGCTAATTGTCCATTTTAGCCTGCAAGGTCCTTCAGAAAGTTAGTGCCTGGAGGAGCATTTCCCCCAAACCAGTAAACCCAGTGCACTGCTCTTAACACTAGCTCCACCAAGAGCAACAGCCATTTTAAAGCAAAAAAAGAATAGCAGACAGCCACAGCTTCTCTAGCCCTCCCCTAACTGCAATGGGACTCAGCTGGTGGTGGTTCTATAGATACCACCAACATGGCCAGTTCAGGTTGTCCCAGACCCTGATGTTTCTGAGCTAAAATCTGAAACACAAGGATGGCTCCTGATGATCTCATTAAGTGTTATGTATTAAGTACCAACCACAGTTCCTTAAAGGTAAACATTCAAACACCCACTTACCTCCACTGGCCACCCATCCCCCCCACACACACCATATTTTTCTGTTTGGAAATGTAGACAGAGATCTTAGCTGGTCAAGGTGAAATGTGGGGATTATACCTTCCCATCTGTTTAAGGAGATGAAAGAAGTAACAATGCAGCTACTAGCTTCTAGGTAGAAGGTGGATGCAGAGCAGAGGGTGAGCTCTAGCACCACAATAGCTGGGAGGGAAGGAGGAAGCGAACTAAATGAATAGGTAGACCCCCAGGAGAGTCTTTGCAAGTTGCATCAACAAATCAATGAAGCTTTGCAAATTGTAGTAGCAGCTGCCCCACTAGCTTAGCAGGAGATTTACATATAGCCCTTTCCCCTTGCTTGGAAGTGAACCCACCAAAATGGGAGAATTTCCACCCTTGTCTCTCTCTTCTCTGGAGATGGCCCATGAAAATGAGAAACTCACGGCCAGGCCCTGAGATCTAGCACCCTTAGATACCACTTAACTTCAAGAAGTGAAGTTTCACTCTAAATCCATTTTTTCTCTTTTCTTTAGGGAAATTGTGTCTAGTTGTATGCTCTCTATGAGACAGTAGCTCGAAATCCACATGATAAGAAGGCCAGAGAGGGAGGAGGGAAAGAAACATTCTTCTGGATATCCTTTGTCTTGGCTGCAGTTCTCCCTTTGTACACACAGTACCAACTGCTTTATCAACAGGCTCAGTGACAGCGCTGCCTGGCTCAGAGTCTGTAGCACACTAGCCCTGCTGTTCAAATAAATAAATAAATAAATAAATGCAAATTCTTTCTCACCACCACTGTAGTCAAAGCAAAATCTGCACCAAGGAGAGCACAGAAAGGAATGGGGAAAGGGGGCTAAATCAGGATGCATGACACACACACTTGCAGTTGCTACCTTTTGTCTCCTTTGGGGCTTCTAGCTAGAGAAGTCTGATCTGGGATTTGCCCAGCATAACTGATTGCTCTGTGTGCCAAAAGAGAAGGCCTAAAAAGAAATTTCCCTTGCTCCATCATATCCTCCAGGACGTTGTGAGTTGGAACTCTAGTGCATAGATATGGGAAATGAAAATCTGTGATAAAGGCAGAAAGGTGGAACAATTGCAGTACCTGTCCCGGATTCATGCCTTGCTGCTTTGACAGCTTCCACTCAATGGGCTGATGCAACTTCTTTTCTGCCAACAAGAGCATCCCCCTGTTTCTCCCAGTGAAATGTGTGTGGGGGGGGGAATCTGCTCCCCCTTCCCCTCTGGCCTCCAGAATCATGCCCCCACTGTCTTGGAAGTTTCCCAGGCCCTCTGGGCCAGATTTGGAGAGAAGGGCACACAGGAGTTCAGACGAAGGGGAATATTGTTGTTGCTGCCTCCACTGTGCCAATGAGATCCCTCCATCAGATCTGAAGCCCTCTGCAGATGGAAGATCTCTGCTGTCTTCTCATTTCCTGTAGTTTTGCAGAATTAAACCAGACTTTAACTACAGAACATTAGTTTAGTCTTTGCACAACAAAACAAAAGCTGCTTTGAGAGTTCTCTTTCCACTGGATCAAACAAGTGAGCACAGAACTGGGAACTTAAAATGAAATGTGATCATACATGAGAGAGCACAGTCTTACATATTCTGAATTTAAAACTAATCCTTTGTCTTTCAGATTGTGTAAGATCAACCCATGAAATGTGTGGCTCCCAAGCTGTACACAAAACAACAGTAAAGGTGCTGACTGAACAGAACAACAAGTCCAGCCTATCCATTTTGTTAGTTTGGGTCCAGTTGCTAGAAAAACAAGAGGTAGGTGCATGTATTTATTCGTTTGGGTGTTGTTATGCTGCTTTCCATTTACCTTTCATAGGTTGGTAAAATGAGTACCCAGCTTGTGGGGGCAATTAGTTAACACACATTAGAAACTGCCTGGAGAGTGCCTAGCGCACTATAAAAAATGGTGTGGATGTGTAGGTGCTATTGCTTAACAATGTGTAAGCTGCTCTGAGAGCCTTTGTGGCTGAAGAGCAGGGTATAAATGCCTAAAAATAAAAAAAATGTTATATAGCTTATATTGATATTTACTCAATTCTATTTTATCATTTTTTTATTCCAGCGCTATCCTGTGTCACTGTACCTGTATCCACTACTCCCCACATTTTTTAAAATTATAAGAACCCTGTGTGGTAACTTAAACTATGGCAACAGTAAGTAACCTGTAGCCTTCAAGGTCTTATTGGCTATAACTCTCACCTTTTCTGCCTTTTCTAATTATTGCCCATGCTGGCTGGGCTGATGGGAGCTGAAGTCTGACAACATCTGGAATGTCAGATGCTCTTCATTCCCAGGTTAAGTAAGAGGGACTGACCCAAATCACCCAGTCAGTTTGATGGCCAAGTGGGGATTTGAACCTGATATCCCCAATCCTAACCTGCTCTTTTTCTACTACTGCTTTGACAGTCACCACAACATTCTAACCACTAAATTACACTGACTCTTCTAAGATTGCTTTAGTACTGCCTCTGGACATACCCCCCTGCCCCTAAAAAAAAAAATGGCTGATATCCTACACTCCACCAGGGTACTTCTACTCCCCTCCTGCCTAAACGCAACTGACCTTCTTGATGCCACGGTGCACCTGCATGGCCTATTCATGGCCAAAGGAGGATGTGGGGTGCCAGGAAGAAGAGAGGATATGTCATCCTCCTGGATCTACTAAGTTATATGACTATATGTTACCAGTAAGATCCCAGCCACTGTGTTCCAAATGCAGATCTCTCAAGCAGTTTAATACTAGGCTACACTCCCAAATCCCCGAAACACTGGGTTGCATTCTATCTCTGCCACCAGATCCATTCTGATCTCAGATCCTGCCCAGGTACAACATGTTGGATTGCTAGGGTTCAGGATCATAAGCATAAGTGCATGGTAGTAGCCAAGTGCTTCTTAGATCTCCTAGTTTGGGGCCATCTGGACTTTCAAGAGGAAGGCATTGAGCACTGGTGACCACAATGCAAGAGCCTGAGATGAGTTTCACTGGTCTGCACAATTAGAGTACAAAGCTGAAGCTGTTCTGTGAAACACTTCTGTATTTTGTTCTGTATAACTCTGGGAAGCTGTGTAAATTCTCATTCCCTATCCAGATAGAATTTGGATAGAATTAATTATGGCCAAGTCCTTTCAGAGTCACAGGACCAGCAGCTGAATTTGTCTCCAGTGTAGCCATCTTCAGTCAGTTAAGGACACATCCGGCAACCAGGTCAGTTCCATTTGGTCCATGCTAATTGAAAAGTGTGAGCTGTTCTTGAACCTGGCCTTGTAGCTAAACAAAGGAGCTTCCAGATAGCCTTAAGAACATATTGTCATCAAAGCTAATAAATTTGGCTCCAGGACCTCTTTCCATTATGGGACTGAAAACTGCCTGCAAGGAGACACAAGCTGTTTTATCTGTCTTAATGTCTGCTGGTCTATAAACAATAGGGTTAAGGGTTTCAACAGTGTACCACTGCAATCCTGACAGAGTAGCTGCAAGGGAGAAAGGCACATGTGAAAATCAGATTTGCACCTATAATAGTATAGCTCTCTTTACCAGCCATTAAAGAAGAAGTGCTGGGTTCATGCTGGCTTGCAATGCAGTGAAAAGCAGTGTAGAACGTGCAGTGAAACATCCTTCCCATGCTATGTTCCAGCCCCAGAACAGCGCATGTCACCAGGGTGAGAAATAAACTTAGGCTCCAGGCCATAATATTCATGCCTGAATCCAGAAGGGCAACCAACCAGGAGTTGAGTAGGATGTACAAAGTTTACATTCCCCCAGAAACTGGAGAGATTGTGTCCAGTATCACAATGTGGACCAAGTCAAGGTAGACTATAAATGTCTTGCCAGGCTTCACAGAATGATTTAAGTAAGTAAAGCTCATATTTGTTTGGCCAATGCAGTTTCTGTATTTGAGACAGTTACTCTGAAATTCTGAAAGCAGAAAGAAGTCATACCAAGGTCAGTGAGAACTGTAAATAGTTTGAAGTTCACCAGCACAAATGTTTCAAAATTCCTTGAAACAAGCTCCCAAAAGAAACAAGATTTGGCAGAATCATTAATGGATAAGAAACAAGTACATTTGGGTTTTACATTCTTCAGGCTGCAAGTTTGTTTACCTATGATATACGTCACACCATGTTCTTGCTATCATCTCCTATGTAAATATGTACAGTAATGCGATGAAGGAATGAAGCCCACTGAGGATGTAGAACTGGACACCAAGTTCTGAAAAATAATTCTTAGGAACAACATAAGATTAGCAAACAGGAGTGGTGAGCTGACCCTTGCTGTACAGAATTATGAAAAACAACCTGTTTGTACCTCATTGTCTCGTCAGATTCTGATAATACTGTTATAATCATTCAAACACATAGTGTGGGGAATTCTTTCACAGAAAAAAATTGCCACAGGGAATAGTCACCACATGATTGAATTTCACCACATGATTGTATGGGGGACACTTCATAGACCCCCACAATGTACAGCATTGGGTAAATGTTCAAAGACATAGTTGTGTTAGTTAGTCTGAAAAGGAATCTTACAGCACCTTTGAGAATGAGAGAAAGAAATTGTAGCATATGCTTTCGTAGACTTGGTTTACTTCCTTGGAGTCCATGCATTTGAGGAAGTAGACCAAGTCTACAAAAGCTTATGCTACAACTTCTTTCTCTCAGTTAATCTCAAAGATGCTGCAAGATTCCTTAGCACTGGGTAATGCAATCTGTGACCTTTCAGGTATGTTCTTGAATTGACCTTTCAGTCCTAGCCGAGTGCAGACAGTTGTGAGACATGATGGGGCTACCAGTTCATCAAATTCTGAAAGATCCCAGATTCCTCAAGCCTGTCTAAGTGCATCACCAGTTTAACTTCAATAACACAGAGATTAATACAGCACGAGCTTCAACAGGGCTGCTGAGAGTGGCTCCAACTGTCCCAGTTTGGCAAGAACAGTCCCAATTAAATGGTGTCATCCCACCATTTTCAGACGCTTATAAAATGTTCCCCTTCCTCTCTCCTTCTCCCCCTTCCCCCTTAGCTTGTTTAAGACAGTTCAAGATGCAAAAACAGTTTGCACTCAATTAAAATCTTTTTGGGGAGAGGACAGTCTAGGGATGGAGCAGAATCTTTCCCTTCCCTGTAGTCTCAGGTGAAAGAAAACTGCTGCAGCTTGTCTTTTCTTCCTCATTAATAACTTATGTCATCTTTTTTATGGTATGTTCAAAATTTAATGTAGTTCAATTTTTAATGTTTAACTACATTCAAATTTAATGTAGTTGAAACAAAAGACTTACACAAGTGTAAGCCTGACTTAACACCTGCAGAAATCACTAAGAGGATGCCAGCCAGTCCTTTTAAGTTCATGGGAGGCAAGCATCAGTTGGCGTTTATGTATTGAGAACCATTGGTTCAGCGACCTAGAGAAATGGATTACATGCTCCTATATATTTATTGTGGTGGAGTCACACAGCTATTCCTTTTTCTCTAGCCATTTCCATTCTTATCCTGTGTTGGCAAAGCAGCAGGAAGAGCAAAGGGTTCACATATCTCATCCCACTTCACTCTTATTTACACAGGTTGTGTGCTTCCACATTTAGCCTACAGGAGGGTCACAGAAGTGTGAACCAAGATATGACATGCTTTATTTTTAACCGGAATGCCTTCACAGAAGATCCTCAGCAGCAAAACGGAACTACATCAGGATCCTTTAGCACAACCGGGGTGCTTGCCTTCCATAATTAGCTCGCCGCAGATCTAGCAATGTGGTTCCATGCAACACTTAGTAGCCTACCCTGTTATCTCCCATTGCAATTCAGCAGCTCCTATCCGTACAGCAAAGGCAAAAGAGCATCAGCCATACTCATTTCAAGCATACAACTCTGAATTCTCACTCATTATTTCTCCTTTAGCAGAAACCCCAACATGAACACTTAAAAAAAATAACAAAGGTGTATGTGACACATGCAGTTAAAAATCCTGTGACTCTTCTGAAAGTAATACTATATATGACCTCAGCGGCAAGAATTCTTTATGCAGCAAAATGGGAAAAAAAGGAAACACCTACGGTAGAGGAATGGTTGTTCAGAATGAGAGATATGATGGAAATAGACTGGCTCACTGCTAGACTCAAAGATATTCCGACAGATAAGATAGAAAAAGAATGGCTACCAATGAAAAAATATTGGGAAATGAAATGGAGAAATCTGGCCAACTTGGATCTATGGAGAGTTCCGTAGAACAGTGTAAATCTAGAAACAGATAGAACCAAGTTGACATTAAGGACTAGTTTAGATTAGCAGAATGCAGACTAACTTAAGTAAAAGGCATTCACTAGATATAAGTCCGAATAAAGTTTGAAAGAACAGGGAGGCATGGGTAAGGGGAAAGGAATAAAGGGTAAAGGATTCTAAAATTATATCAAAAAAGAAGATGCTAGATATAAGATGTTAGATGTTTTAAGAATACGAAAAAAATGGTGTGAAATGTTTGCTGTATTAGCTAACAATATTTCCATTCAAATTTTATTATCCTGCAATAAGTTACATTATTTGTAAGATCTTTTGAAAGATAATGTTATATCAATATTTAAAGCTGAATGTAACAACATAAAAATTATAAATAAAAAAAAATCCTGTGACTCTTCTGGCTGGCTGGCTGGCTGGCGAATGATGGCTGGATCTAGTCTCCATTTTCCTCATCCCCAACAACCAATCTGCAAAATTTTAACTTTCCTGATGCAGGAGAGAGAATGAAGGTAGGGCAACAGAAGGCAGGGCAAGCAAGGCCTCTGCTCACTAGACACATCACCAGTTGAGCTACTGCTAATCATCCATATTGTGGCAGGGGGTTGGACTGGATGGCCCTCGTGGTCTCTTCCAACTCTACAATTCTATGATTCTAATTGTTGCTTGCCAATCCACACACGAAAGGCCTGGGCCAAGTCTACACGAAAAAAACCTCGGACTGTTCCACAGTAATAGCAAGTCGCAGCAGCTGTGACCTGTCTTAATGGGTTTATAGTCCCCATAAACGCCACATGCCTGTAGCTGAGACTGCGGCAGCAAGTGGATTACTCTGTTTTTTAAATCTGCCGCCACTAATCTTAAAAAAAAAAAAACACCTTTCTATGGTGCACACAAGTGATATTTCACCTTTCCCTAAAAAGAAAGACTAAAAAAGATAGCACAAACCTCCTTTTTATCGCCTTAGTGATCACTCGCTAAAGTGAAAATCCAACATGGTGGCAGCAGGCACTTATCCTGTAACCCAGCCCCGTCCCCTGCGCTCATCCAGCCAATCAGGTTTGCACTGTGCCCTTCATGGGGAAGCGGTTCATGTTGAATTGCTTGTCTTAATGAGAGAAAATGTGCATATCTCTGGAGGTTTTTTTTTTTAAAAAAAAAGTCAGGAAATGCTGCAAAGGCTTTTCTTGCGTAGTTTTTCCTCTTTTTGCCCCCTCCCCCTTCACAATACAACAAGGCAATGTGGGATCCCATTAAGACAGTTCATTTTCTGAGCGAATTCTGTGAGGGGTATTTTCACCATGTGGACAACCCCCAAGGCTGCAATTGTAATGTTGTTATTATGTGCCTTCAAGTTGACTCTGACTTATGGTCTTTCTTGGCAAGATTTGTTCAGAGGAGTTTTGCTGTTGCCTTCTGCTGAGACTGAGAGAGTCTGACTTGTCCAAGGTCACCCACTAAGTTTCCAAGGCTGAGTAGGCTTTTGAACCCTGGTCTTCTGGAGTGTTAGTTCAATGCTCAAGCTATTTACACCACACTGGCTCTTGCACTAGGGGTCTTGAAACCCCCCCCCCACCACAAACTAGGTCTGGAAAATCATGGGTGGCCAGTAAGAGAGAAATATAAATGAATGCAGCAATGTCACCTCGATTCTTTGTAACAATTGAGTTATTGCTCTGTAATTACTTAGGTCAATAACAGAGAAAAAGGCAAATCTACACGTATCTTGCAGTCTTAAAATTAATCTATAGGACAAGAACAGTAGACTTTCCCCAGCAACAGCATCCTCTGTATCCCTGCATTCTAGAAGTACAGGTGGCTACTGACCAGAAACTAAAAAGGTCAGACTTGGCTTTGAATGCACCTTGATTTCCATGCATCAGCAAGTGAAGGTTTTAACAATATGAAGGTAAACACTAGCATCTGCTAATATGTACATAAGCACACAACTGCAGGGGCTGGTTTTAACAACTGGGGAAAGGAGCTGGCAGTGAAAGTAAGGGGCTGTTACGCTCTCTGAATTCATTCATAGAGCTTGGGAAAGCTATCTTTTGGACTACATTAACCTCTCAGTGGCCATACTGGTTGCAGGATTCTGGGAAATGTAACACACACACACAATATTTCCAAGCTTAGCTCATTCATACCTTATACAGTGGGTCCTTGGTATCTGCTGGGGTTTGGTTCCAGGACCCCCACCCTCACCCCACTCCCTCTGGATACCAAAATCCATGGATGCTCAAGTCCCATTATATACAACAGCATAGTAAAATGGCATCCCTTTACATAAAATGGTGAATAGCAAGGTTTGCCTTTGGGACATTTTGAAGAATATTTTCACACCATGGACGGTGGAATTTGTGGATAAAGAATATGTGGATATGGCAGGCTAATTGTAGAGGATTCCTTGAAATTCTCTGTCACCTTGTAAGGCCTTTCTATCTTAAGCATCATATATGATGGTCCCTCTGATACAGTAGCAGCAGCACGCACCCACCCCCCATTAAATCCAATTGCTTGTGGAAACCCATTGATTAAATAATATTTATTTATTTATTTAGCACTATCATCGAATTGTTGGAAAAGTCAAATTTAAATAAGTCAGCACTTCCCATTGATTCAGAGAGTTGACTAGCAATTGGATTTAGGCTGCTGTTCATAGAATCATAGAGTTGGAAGAGACCACAAGGGCCATCCAGTCCAACCCCCTGCCATGCAGGAATACACAATCAAAGAATTCCTGACAGATGGCCATCCAGCCTCTGTTTAAAAACCTCCAAAGGAGACTCCAACACACTCTAATGTTCCTGCTGATGATTTATAAACACTTGAATTAGCAACAAAGGCTTCCTAGGCAACCATATGATAGAAAAAAAATCTTGTAACACTGAAAACAGCAGATTGTATTAATAAAACACAGCACCTAAAACAAACACAGAAGTGAAAATAGCCTTAAAGTTTGAAAAGTCAACATCGAGATTATACCAACATTGACATGTTTGATATAGCTTGGGGGGGATTCTTCTGCCTGAGAACCCCTAAGCTACCCTTCTGAGACACAATATTGGGATTCCTTTGCCTGGGAATTCCCTGAATTGCGCCCCTATTGATCTAGCTGCCACCACACTTTGAATTCCTCACCCCTTTATAACATGGTCCAAAGGGAAGAGATTGACCTCCCCCTCTCTTCTGCCCCAAAAGGAGAGAAACAACTGAGCAAAAACAAGGTGCGTGTATGCATCAGCTTAAGAAAGACGAGAAAAAGCCATTTATTCAAAGCAGAGTCATAACATGTAGATATCTCTCATGGAAGGCTCCTCCTTCCAGGTATGTTCATAGAAGTTACAGGTAGTTAAGCATTCAATTAGCATTCAGCCAAGTGGGGAAAATAAACATAAATTTCCCTAACGCGACTAGCTAATACATTTCTTATCTACTCACACACTGAGATGAAGTTCAACAAAGAGGGCCCCTCAGGCCCTCTTTGTCCTCTGATCATGTCTGCCTGAGATGAGATGTGCTAATCTCAGGACTCCCTTTGTTCTCTCTCTGCCTCATGGTCCAGAGGCAGTCTTTATCACCTTTTAAGATTGCCACTCTGAAAGTCTTGATTGGTCAGTTATCCCTCCTGGCTGTGACATCATGCTGATGCTCCAGACCCTAGTTAACCCTTTGTTTATCTGATTGCTGAGCTGCAGATACCTGATTGCTGATCTGGCAGATAACGGGAAATGGAGTCCCCCATTATCACAGCATGAGACAAACCTCCAAGGGGAAAGCATCCCAAAGACTGGGTACCCCAACTTAAATGACCCTTTTTCTCTGTTCATCATGACCTGCCTTACCTTTGCTGGGCAGCTTCAGCTTATGGCCCTAAATCCAATCGACAGTCCCAAAGAGAATAGACTCCCTTATTTATTTATTTATTTATTTATTTATTTATTTACTTTCTTACTTATTTTTAAAGTATTTATACCCCACCCTATATCATGACATTTAATCAACTGAATTTATATTAATTTTGGCTTACCAAGTCTTCAATGTCTCAGTGGGTCTGCTCTATCTGGAACTAGCAACTGGATGTAGATTGGGTAGACTGGTATGGGTCCAACAACAACATGAGGTCCTAACTGTGTAGAGCTTTAACAGTTAGTACTAGTGCCTTAGAAACAGAACAGAGGACAATGAAGCTATTTTAACCCATGTAAGGTATTAAACTGATAGGTAATCCCATTTGGCTAGCTTCTAAACTAATGACTATTTCAAACTGTTTTCAAAGGCAGCCCCATGTGTAACACACTGTAGCAGTCCAGCCTGTACATTCAAACATACATCTTTCATATGAAAATCTCAAAAAGAATCAGCTCCCACACACAAAAAGCATTTAGGCTAATTCCTCTGTTCTTGCTTCACAAGTTTTCAAGATGAAAATGTTAACAACAGTGATGGCCTGAGACATAGAAAAATATTGTTTCATCCAGACCTGTGATACTTCAAAAGGGTCAAATTATGTTAAATGGCATGAAAATGGTTATGGAGGCTTAATTCATCAAAAGCTCAGCTGGTAGGTCAGGTTCACGAAAGTGAGTGGTAAAACTCATAGGCTGTAGTGATCACCAATTATTTCATTTATTTAGGTAGGGTGCCACAATCATATATCCCTCCAGATGTTGTAGGCCTGCAAGTCCCAACAGCCCTAGCAAGCTTAGCCAAGGATGAGGAATGCTGGACCTGCAGTCTAGCAACATCTGGAAGATTGTGTCATGCACTGATTTAAGCAAATGACTCTCCTGCTTTTCCATGTCGGCTAAATAAATAAAAATAAAATTTAAAAAGAATGAAACCAGTCAATTCAATACCAAGTAAAACAAAAAGTAAAAAAAGTAAAAGAAAGATTGTAGCATAAATAAATCTTGAGATTACCAAAAACAGCAACTAAGAAGGGGGCAAACCAACGTCTGAGGTCAGAGGTTTCCACAATCATGGTGCAGCCATAGAGAAGTCCCTGTCATGCATTCCTCTCAAATATGCTTTACACAAAACAAACTGTCATGAAAGCAGTCCCATCATCCTGCAAAGGTGGTGGAACTCCCATCATCTGCAATGACTACATTTTCCATTATCTGCAAACAGTGATTGCCTGATCAGCATGACCAAGTCTCTCTCTCTGGCTTTTCTTTGCAAACGAAGATTCAGGAAGGACTCATCCCGCGCTTTCTGCAAGCACGCTGATGACTAACAAGGCCAATCCGAGATAAACAAGTCCAGTTGCAGAAAGCACAGGAGAAGGTCTCCTTGGGTGATGTTTCCGGGTTGTGATTCTTTCTGCGTTGTCATTTCTCTTCAAGACTTGTTCGGCATGAGTTCTCAAATAAGGCTGCAGCACTGTGGATAGTGCGTCTCCAAGCCTCCCAATGTGAGGCCAGGGCGGACCATTGTTGGTGATCAATTTGACCGAGCCTGGGGTGTTGTTTCAGGGAGTCCTTGTATCGCTTTTTTGGAGCACCCCTCTTACGCTGACCCGTGGCGAGTTCACCGTAGAGTACTATTTTTGGGAGGCAATGGTCCTCACTAACGGTTAAGGGTTAAGACCAAGGTGGGAGGTGGAGGTCATCTCCTGAGATAGCATCATCATGACATCACATCACCAAACACTGAACTGGCCAATGGGAATTTAAGAATGATAATTTGAAAAGGTTTGTTACTTTGCCTTGGCCATGAGGCAAGGGAGAGACAAAGAAAGCTCTCTGAGAGGATGGATGTACCTCAGAGAACAATGCTCTGAGTGAGCACATGGCTGAGGCCTGGCTTAGGATAAGCATGTGGTCCAGCGAAACCTGGACACCAGATCTAACCTTCGTAGACTTCTGTAATGTAAGTAGTTTTTCTTTTGTGTAGGGAACAGTTTAGTTAGCTTGCGTCAGGGTTACTTTTTATTTTTTCCTTGACTGAATGTATGAACACTTTGTATCTCTGCAACTGTAAGCTTTAACCTGGAGAAAAAAGCATTTTCTTCATGAAGTGATTTACCTTTTGAACTTGTCTTAAACTTGCTTGAATAAACATAAGCTTTTCTATTTTCCTACTAAGCCACTCCTTACACGTGCCTTAATTCGGTCCTGGCTATCTTGGCTCTTCTCTGAGGATAGAGAAGTGGGGGTTGGTAACATTTTAACAGAATGAGTAGTTCCACTGGTTAACCATAGAACTTCATTCATTCTCCCAGTGGGCTGATAAAAGACTGCGTCTGGGTGGTGGCAGCTTACCTGAGGAGAGATATAGCTCTAAGGGATTTCCAGGCTAGAGGAACCCTTAGTGTGTGTCTTGGATCAGGGTAGGCAGGGCCGGTTTAAGGAATTTTGAGGGCCCATATGTTTATCTCATGTCAGTGTAACCTAACCTAAGCTATTCACAGTACAGGATTTTCAGATTATCACTAATAATGTTTCTGCAGAAGGAGGGTTATGACAGTCCCCCACACACACACAATTTTTTTTTTATTTTTATTTAGTTATTTATACACCACTCTTCAGCCACAAGGCTATCAGAGCGGCTTGTTTTAAGCAGGTGCCTAAACCGGCCCTGAGTTCTCAGCAGAAACACTCTTGAACTGGTTGTAAACACACACAAGCCTTTCCTCTCCATGCTGTGCTGATGTGTATGCACACACAGAGAGGAGGGGCAGTGTGCTACGGTAGCACCAGTGTTGAACTGTGGTGTTGGCAAAGGAATTTGGAGGAAACAGCATCTCTCATGACTCTGGGGAGGGCTGCGGCCTGAGAATTGTTCAAGTGAAGTTGGGAGAGGGGAGTGCATCTCTTTCTCCTTGTTCCCTGTGTGTGAGTGTGGGGGGAGAAGCAGTTGGTTTCCTCACTAACATGGCGTTTGGACATTTCTCTGCTTCAGAAGGAAAAAAGGTGTTTGAAAGCTGCTTGCTTTGCCTCCAAGGAGCCGACAGTGGCTTTTGCTATTTTTCTTTTCTTTTCTCTGTCTCCTGCATTAGGAAGGCAAGAAGGAAGAGTCAACTCCCCCTCAAAAGAATGCTCTAGCTCTTTGGAAAAAAAAATGATTTCAGAGGGCAAGCACTTTCCTTTATTGTGTAGGGATACACACCCACATATACCTACCTCTTATTTGCACACTGGATTTCTAGCAGCCCTAGCTCTGCTAGATTTCTGCACTTGCACAAAGCATCTCTGAGTATTACTAGAAAGCGTGCTATTTCTCCATGTCTTACTATTTTGAGAGCCAGCATGGTGTAGTGGTTTGAGTGTTTGTCTACAACTCTGGATACCAGGTTCAAATCCCCGCTCAACTGTGGAAACCCACTGGGTGACCTTGGGCAAGTCACACACTCACAGTTTCAGAGGAAGGCAACGCCAACCCCCCTCTGAACAAAT
Source organism: Gambelia wislizenii (assembly GCA_030847615.1). Classification (NCBI taxonomy): domain Eukaryota; kingdom Metazoa; phylum Chordata; class Lepidosauria; order Squamata; family Crotaphytidae; genus Gambelia; species Gambelia wislizenii. Next base: position 348,513,411 of record JAUMIR010000001.1, read on the forward strand.
CTTGCCTAGAAAACCCTGTGATAGGTTTTCCTTAGGGTCACCATAAATTGGAAATGACTTGAAGGCACAAAACAACATCAAGAACAACAAATAAACATTAGCCTCCATTTCTACTCAGCACAGACTCTCTAATTCCAGGGACTTTATCATATGCAATGCATAGGTGTCAATCACCTTGTTGCCTCTGCAGTACCCAGCGGTGCCTGGTGGATCCATTATCATTGAATGAGAGCCATCCAGGTACTGGACCTTGTTCCCAACAGGAGCTCAGCACTGGAAGAGTCCTGGACAACCTAGAGCAGCCATGGGAAGAGAAGTCATAAAACCAGGTGTGGCTGCTAGATAAGAAATAAACTTATACAGCATCCATTTAAACCTTAGGCCAGGGGTGGGAATTGTGTGGCCCTCCAGGGTCACCACAGGCTGCTGGATTGTATTTTTGTACTGCAACTCCTATCAGTCCTAGTCGGCGTAGCTCATGTTCAACAACATCTGGAGGGCCAAACAATTGCCATCCCTAGTTTAGGCAAAGGCTTTCTCTAATCCCTGATAGGCAAGATCCTTTTAACCGGAAATGCCAGGGCTTTCATTTTGGGCTTAGAATCATAGAATCATAGACTCGTAGAGTTGGATGTGGCCTCATGGGCCATCGAGTTCTTGACTGCATTGTGATGGCTTCTTCCTAGAGATGTGAAGGCCTGGGGGGGCAGACTGGAGAAAATAGGCATTTTTCTTTTAGAACATTTTCCTTTAGAATGAAGAACAAGAAGCTTAAGATATTATGTTCACATATTTACTGCCCCCCAAATTATTTGTAACAACTATGTAAGAAGAAGACTTCGGTGTACAGCATCAAATCATTACCATTCCTGGTCTGGGTTTCTTTTTCTCAGTTCTTTTTGCAGGAATGAATGTGTTATGTCTGCTTCACGCTGTGGAGAATGAGTGGAGATGAGATCATTTTCTCTGTTTTACTAATGTTGATGTTTTGTTCTGTTTTTATTGGTTTGATTTTTTCCCCTTTCCTGCTCCTCAAATTGGTAAACCAAAGACGTGCCTTATATTTCAGGTGTTCCTTACAGTTCAGGACACTGTACCTCCATATTTGTAAGAAAAAATAAACAATTTAAAAGTTCAATTTTTAATTCTATTCTGAATAAGGTATACTTTTCATATGTCAAGTATGGCAAGTTTATGCCAAGCCAGTTATATACTGTATAATGGATTTTATGTTCCTAAACAACAAAGTAACTTTAAACCTGTGAAGAATGCTAATATTGCATTTTTCATTTTTCCAATAGTACTGTATTTAAAAAAAACAACAACAACAAAACAAACAATAAAAAAATCCCTACACACAATTTTTTAGCATTTTCCAGACTTTTACATTTCTACCTCTTCCCAGATGGAGACCAGGTCATGTTGTATAAAGTGTGACAAAACTACTTGGTTGTGATCTTCCCTCAAATTTGAGAAGGAGCACAGATTTCCTGTGCAATGTCAGACTGAGTCCAGTTTGTTGTAGTCTGAAAAGACCAGGGTCTTGACTGCTACCTAAAAACGGGATTGTTTTAGCCCATAGTTTCAACCAAAAAATTACAGCGCTAACATAATGCAAAGCAATATGTCACAAACACTTGTGGGAATGAAGAAAATGAATCAGTCAGTAGCTTGGCATGAAATTAGGGCTTCAAGGACAGCTGGTCTGTCTGACCAAGCACTTCTGGCCATTGCTCATCTCTGCTTCACTTATTCTGAATGCTGCTGCTGCAGCTTCCAGTATGAAGGAGGGATACCTTGTCAGATCCTTGCCACTGCAAAATCCTCTTTTTTTCTCTAAATGAGTAAAGGATGCCACTTGGCTACAGGCTGCTGGATGGACTGCATCATGCGTTCCCAGTGATCACTTGTGCTGTTGGGTCCTCTCTTCCCCAATGCTGCCTGTCCAAGAAGCTGCCTGCTCTTGGGATGCATCTCATAAATGGAAATGAGAACAGCACAGTCCCAGACTACAGGCTCAGGCAGGTGGAACAGAAAAGTTTCATTGAAAACAGTCACTGATGCAAGAGTCTTGGGTTTGGATTTCTGGTGCTTCCGCTTATGGAGGTTGCAGAAGACATCAATCCTGGCATATATACCTGGAGCCAAAAGAACATCAGAATTGACGTGAACATGAGTGTCTGAAATGTCTGGATTGCTTATCCCAAGATGGCAACTATTCCTGGGAATTAGGGTTTTTTTATAGTAAATTATCTGTCATTCTGTGTGTGATGGATGAATATTTACTGAAGAATTGGGGGGGGGGGAATAATTTGGACATTACCCAAAGCAACATAAAACATACCTTCTCTGCATTTGTGTCAATGACACTTAGGGGTAGTCCAGACAGTGAAATAAATCCTCATGGAATCCTCATGGAATCCCATGTGTCCAAACGGGATCTCATAATGTTCCATTCTTTTTGGAGGGAGGGCGAGCAAAAATGAGGGAAAGTCCATGGCAAAAGCCTCTGGGGCTTTCCTCGAGTTTTTTTACAACTGTGGAGGAAATGCACTCTCCCACATGTTAGGACAAACAAATTGCATCGGAGCGCACTGCTGAACAGGATAGCTGATCGGTCGGACATGTACAGGGGGCGGAGCTTGCCAAGACAGCAGATTGCGGATCTGCCATGTTGGGTTGTCACCATAGCGATCGTGCATTCAGATTATGAAACAGCTTTTCTTTCCTTCTTCTTCTTCTTCTTCTTCTTCTTTTTCATTATTTAAGCAGAAGATCACTCTTCTGCACCTTGGAATTAGTTTTTTTTTAATATTGTTTGGCGGGGGCAATTTGGGGAGAACAAAACTGTGAATAATTCACTTGCAGCTGCCATCTTGATTCACTGGCATGCCTCCGTGTGAACAGGGAACACAGAGAGCTTCACACACCAGGGATTTTGTGAAAAATTCATTGAGACAGATGACAGCTGCTGTGAATTGGTGTTTCTGCGCACCAATTCACATTTTATTCCCTTATCTAGACCAGTCCAAAGGGTATAGCCACACTGCAAAATTGTAGCAGTTTGAGACCACTGGTTCTGTCTTATGAAAACCTGGGATTTTAGAAGTTGAGGTGACTTCCTCTGAATTACAGCACTAGAACTTTTTGGCAGAGAATTTTGAGTACCCTTACCAAACTACAAACCCAAGGAACATGTAGTGTGGGTACACCCAAAACCTGTGGTTGAACAGGAGTTGTGATATGAATTGGCCCAGATGTCTATAGTCTTCTGCATTTGGGGAGGGACTGTGGTTCAGTGGCAGAACATATGCTCTGCATACAGAATGTCCCAATCCCAATCTCTGGCATCTCCATGTAGGACTGGGCACCTGTCTTGAAACCTTGGAGAAGAACTGTGTCCAGGCAGTGTGTACTGAATCAATATACGGCACTTCCTGTCTAATTCTGAGCTAGTTCGAAATTCTAAGGACTTTGCCACAGTAATAATACTTGGGAAGATTTACACACTATAAATCAGCTGTGTGTAGAAAACAGGTTAGGAAAAAAGTAGTAAACAAACGTAAGTCAAGGAATAAGAAAACAAGTCAATTTACATTTCTCTGCACTGTTATGCAGGGAGGCAGTTTTAACTTTCAGTAATCCGACTTCTATCCTCTGAGAGATAGGAAGACACTTCAGTGAAACAAGCACTTCTCCAACTGTGTCCTGTGAAAGGATGAGTAGGAGTTAGGATGTAGGAGTTCATTCTATGCAGATGAAATGGCTATAATACAGCATGAATAACAGGTCCCATTTCTTAAGCAACAACTTGGCCTTTGACTCGGACAGAGAAATCTGACCAGGAACATGGATGCAGAAGTACTGGAAACCACCCCCGGGTTTTAGCTTGAGCCCATTAAGAACCAGGGACTATTCAGCCAGGGATCCTTGAGATGGGACCTCCAGAATCTGTACTTCTGGAGCCTACACCCCAAGGACCTGACCTCTTCATCAGTGGGGAATGTTGATCCATCAGTATCGGCAATGACCCTGGAGAAAAATGTCAGAAAGCAAAAGTGCTAGGCTCCAAGTTGGCAAATGCTCCTTTAAGGCTTTTCACTCCTCTAAGAAATGGTAGAACCTGGGAGGGGTGTGATGGTCTGGACTTTGGTTTAAAAAAGAATGTGTATGAGAGAAATTAAGGTAAAGTATGATTATGTGTGTGTTGTATAGTATGTATAATCAGGTAAGTGATCTGTAGGTGATTGGTGATTGGCTGAGTGTTTGGATAGGGTTTTTAAAAAGCTTGTGTGTAAGACAAATAGAGAGATAAGTTACTGAGAGATAGGAATTAGTTGAAGACATAAGTTGGAGGACAGTTAAGAACAGAGTGACAGATGAGCCAGTGAGGGGAAGGAGTTTGTGTTTTGGGTCAATTAGGACAGTTAATTGGGTTCAGCTAGAATTATGAGGGAAAGAATTAGAGAGATGTATTAGAGCCAATTAGGATTTATAGGAATTAAATAGGTAACAATAACAACTAAACCTTGAAATTATTTAATCATAAACTTCTGTATGCTAAGTACTCTTTAACTGTATGTTTGTTGAACTTTAATAAATTATTCTTGTAATGTGCACACATGTCTCGGAAATGCTACAATAGTGCTACTAGAGTTATCCAGTTCAGACACAAAGTGTCTGTGGTGGCAGCAGTTGTTTAGTGCTGGTGGCAGCCCTGGTGCCATAGCAGTGAGATAAGTAGAGCTCCCCACAAGGGGCAATCTGGCACTGTAGTAAGGGAGCCAGGTGGAAAGCAGGGCAGCATTCCTGTACCTTTAATAGCTGTAAAGAACAGGACATTTGAGCAGGTAGTGCTTGTCACACAAGCTCCACTTGCTGAAATTTCCTTTTCTACACAACCATTAAAAGTTACATGGGCTCTATCCTGCTTTTCACATTGCAACTCTGCCCTGGAGGCTTGTAAGTTCTCTCAAACAAATTGCTTGTTTTCCCTCATTGTGCCCTCTGGACATCTTAAAGAGACTTATCATCAGGACTATATAGGACATGGCATCCTGTATGTTCCCCATGAGTTTCTCTTTCCTTAGCAGCTTGGTCCTGTTGTTGTTGTTGTCGTTGTTCAGACTTACAGTGACCCTAAGGCAAACCTGTCACAGGGTTTTGTGAGGCGGAGAGTATGTGACTTGCCCAAGGTCACCCAGTGTGGTTTCATGGCTGAGAGGGGATTCAAACCCTGGTCTCCAGAGTTGCAGTTCAACACTTCAACCACTATGCCATTCTGGCTCTATCTTAATCCTCTAGAGACTGTGGTTCTCAAACTTTCTTATTGCAGGAAGTGTTTCCCACACATTGAACTTGCTGCTAAGGAACTGCTGTGCCTCTGAATTGCATAGGATTTCAGAATGCAAACTGGAGAGGAGTCTTGTACCTTTAACTATTGTGCAAAAAAGAGAACTTTAGCAGATGTTGCTTGTCATGCAACCAGCTAACAAGCAATACCTACTGAAGTTCTCCTTCTAAACTACCATAAAGGTACAGGAGCCAGGTTTGGCTCTGGCAAACTTAGTATTGGAACTTTGTATGTTTACAGCCAGGTTCGTAGGCAGTTCATGTAAGTTATATGCCAAGCTTACAGAGCTGCAATATCACTGTATGGGAACTAAACGCATGCCCTCAAATGCACCCCTGTCCTTTGGCTGTGCACTGCAGAAGGAAATGGGCAGTGGGGTTTAGTCTTCCCTGTTGGGGGCCCCATACCTTTCTGGTAACACCTGAATAATAAAAATATGTGAGCTCATCTGGATCACGTGGCTTCATGCACATGAAAGGACCAATGGCCCACTGGACAGGAAGAACATTGCTCTAAGTAATAACATATGTGAACCTGGCAATCCAGTATGATTCTGTAATTTAAAACTTCACAGAGCAGTACAGCTCTGTGAAGTTTTAAATTACAGAATCATATTGAACTAGCTGTACCCGATGTAACATACGCCGACGGTGCATTAAGAGTGAGTTGCTCTGTTACCCTGCCCCCGCTGCCACTGCCACCAGTTAACTGCCTGGGTCCTGTTGCAGTAGCAGCAAGGGCAGTGGGGCGATGATGTGACCCCTGGGGCGATATCAAAACCCATATCAAAAGTTGGTCTAGTTCTATAACAGAGTAAATAATGTCTACTGTTCCAAGAATCCACTTAATTAGCTGGGAGGTCCATCTTCACTGACTCAGTTCTTACAAAATAAACCATATAATAGGTTTCCTGTGGGTTTTTTCTGGGCTGTGAGGGCATGTGCTGTGAGGATAGAATGACAACAGGACCTTGGCTATGGCAAAAATGCCATGGCAGGAGCATGAAACAATTTAACTACCAACCCTTGAGGGACTCAAAATATATAACCCCCCCACCCCTACCCAACCATTCTCTGAAGATGCCAGCCACAGATGCAGGTGAAATGTCAGGAATAAACTCTTCCAGAACACGGCCTCATAGCCCAGAAAAAAACCACGGAAAACCTATGGATGCCAGCCGTGAAAGCCTTCAACTTCACATCAAACCATATAATGTTTCTTTCCCAGTGTGCTCATTGGCAGCTTAGGAAACATAGCAAACCAATCCCCTCACTCCCTCAGCCAATCACCAACCACATGCAAATTCCCTCGCCACCTCACAGTCCACACCTGCCACTCAATCTGCATCTATACCCCCAGCCTCACAAGGGCCCCTCCCTCCTCTCATCCCCTCAGCCAATCACCACCCACATGTAAAAAAATTGCAATATTTTTTCCCTAAAATAATAGTGTGTAGCTGAACTGTGTGAAAGGAACACTACCAATCCAAGCTCCACGCTGCAACCACCGCTTGAAACCCCAGCAGGGCACATAACTGTGTATGTTACACCAGGGACACCTATACTAATACTAATACAATTACAGCAGTGGCTGTTAATCTTTTCTTTACCAGGGACCCCCTTTAAAGAACTTTTGTTCCCATGGACCCCTAAGACTTAACTTATGATTTAAGACCCTAACAATAATAACAATAATACCTGATAACAACAATAATAATACAGTTACAACAATGCCTCTTAACATTTTCTTTTCCAGTGGCCTCTTTAAATATCTTTTTTTGCCATGGACCCCCAAGACTTTAGATTTAAAACAACAACAACAATAATACAGTTACACCATCCATGAAATCTTCCCTCAGAGGCACTTGAGTGGGAGGGAAGACTTTTCTCCTGCTTCTTCCTGCAAGTTTTTGGCTGGAGTGGATTGAATGGCAGTGCACAGGCCAAGCCAGCCAGCCAGCCTTTGCCTTGGCTCCTGTCACATGGCCACCCCACTGCAGCCAGGAGGTGGTCTGAGCAGCCTTAAAGCCTTCATGGACCCCCTGTGAGGACATTGAGGACCCCTGGGGGTCCCTGGACCCCAGGTTAAGAACAACTAGTTTAGATACATGCAAAAGCTCTGCCTCCTTTAGAGAGGAGGAGGTCCAGGGACCCTTGTCTACCACTTGTTAAAATAAAAATTCATAGAAAAAGGAGCAAAGGACACTCTCCAGCAAGGGGTGGAATGGTCACCTCTAACTTTTGTGTGAGTTTTGGGCTCACCTTTGCCCCATCCCAGACTGCCTTTGTCCCACCCATAGACTGAGCCTCAGCTTCCACTCAAACCCTATTTCGAGGGCAGCATGCTGGATCCCATTGGGGGGAGGTTGGCAGCCAATGAAAGGCCACTTTACTCCATTCTATTCCCCCTCCCTCGCAGGTTTTGGCTCCTCCCAGTAGCTGGAGGGATTTTTTTTAGCAGGCAGAAGCCCATCTGGTGCAGCATTTGCAAAGAAAGCCTTCCTCCCCACGGGAAGAAGAGCCAGGGGCAGCCAGAGGATCCCAAGGGGTCCCCAAAGGAGGAAAAAGACAGTCTGGAACCCCAGGGCAGCCTCCCACCTCCTTCCCAGGGCTTTTTTTTTTCAGTCTGTAAGTTCCTCAGGGCAGAAGGTGTCCACTCAGCATAGGCTCACTGAGAGGCACCTGGCACAACCTGGGGACAAACTAACCCAGGAGTAGCTAAAACAGCAGAACTGCACAGCAGAAAGGGCACAAAAACAAAGGCTTCAGCTAGCAGCTGTTCCACAGCTCTGACCCACTTTCACACACAAAAAGACTTACAGACAGCAAGGTTCACCCAAAATATCTGGAGGTCTTTATCTTTGGTTTCAGTGTAAACAAACACAGTATATACACAGCAAATCTCATTAACAAACTCAACAGCAATACTCCTCTTTCTCCACAACACCAACCCACACACAATGGATCGTGTGCTTTGGCTGTATAGGAGTGTTTGCTAGTCAGCCCTCTGCCTAGCCACAGATGTGAACAAACTCACTTCAGCTGTGCTAGTCAGAGGTCTGTTGCTCCAACATTTTTTCTTTTGCACTTATTAAAGCAATATTACCCTGACAGAAGGAGGGGGGAAAGGGCTCACGTTTTTGGTTGAGAAAGGGGTGAAGAGCAGAGGAAGGTGGGAAAACCTACCCTACAAGGTAGGACAGGAGGAAAAAGAAGAAAGAAGAGAGTGGGCATAGAAAGCAACATTATTTTTCCCCATTCGTGCATATTATGACATTGAGGGGAGCTAGCTGAGTATTTAGTTACTGCAGCTCAACAGGAAAAGATGTGGTTGTAGGCCAAGGAGGCGGTGCTGAAAAATGCACTCAAGCTGCTGATTGGCCAGGCAACGGAGCACTACAATTGGCTGGGTATGTTTCCTAAGCGGCCAATCAGCACACTGAGAATGGCAACATACCCAAGATAATGATATACTGTATATAGATTGTCAGGTTTCAGGCACAGGCAAAAGGAACTCTCCTCTTTTGTTAATGTGTAAAGCAGAGAATGGAGGGAGGGGAATATGTCCCCAAGGGGTAGGCATTAATAGTGTGCTCTTATTGTAAGAAAATCCAAGATGCATCAGTAGGAAGAAGGCTATTTACGTGTTGGGTAGAGCTGCAACTATAGTTTGGAAAGTTACTCTGACAAAGTAACTGAATATGTAGAATCATAGAATCATAGAATTGCAGAGTTGGAAGAGACCACGAGGGCCATCCAGTCCAACCCCCCTGCCACGCAGGAAATCACAATCAAAGCATCCCCGACAGATGGCCATCCAGCCTCTGTTTAAAGACCTCCAAGGAAGGAGACCCCACCACGCTCCGAGGGAGTGTGTTCCACTGCCGAACAGCTCTTACTGTCAAAAAGTTCCTCCTCATGTTGAGGTGGAATCTCTGTTCCTGGAGCTTGCACCCATTGCTCTGTGTTCCAGTCTCTGGAGCAGCAGAAAACAAGCCTGCTCCATCCTCAGCGTGACATCCCTTCAAATACTTAAACAGGGCTATCATATCGCCTCTAAACCGTCTTTTTTCCAGGCTAAACATACCCAGCTCCCTAAGTCTCTCCTCATAAGGCATTGTTTCCAGACCTTTCACCATTTTAGTTGCCCTTCTCTGGACACGCTCCAATTTGTCAATATCCTTTCTGAATTGTGGTGCCCAGAACTGGACACAGTATTCTAAGTGAGGTCTGACCAAGGCAGAATAGAGTGGCACTATTACTTCCCTTGATCTAGACACTATACTTCTATTGATACAGCCCAAAATTGCATTGGTCTTTTTAGCTGCCGCATCACACTGTTGGCTCATGTTCAACTTGTGGTCTACTAGGACTCCTAGATCCCTTTCGCACGTAGTCTCATTCAGCCAGGTCTCTCCCATCCTATATTTATGCATTTCATTTTTCCGCCCTAAATGCAGTACTTTACATTTCTCCGTATTGAATTTCATTTTGTTAGCTTTGGCCCAGCTCTCCAGTCTATCCAGGTCATTCTGAATTTTGATCCTGTCCTCTAGGGTATTAGCTACTCCTCCCAATTTGGTGTCATCTGCAAATTTGATAAGTATGCCCCTAATTCCCTCATCTAAGTCATTGATAAAGATGTTGAATAGCACTGGGCCCAGGACAGAACCCTGGGTAACTCATTGCTAAGCCATAAAAGTAACATGTTGATGTTACACCTACAAAATTGTAACTTGCGACATTGTTAAATTACATATGGTGTTTACAAACATGTTGTCTCCTTTTTTGTTTCCTTTTTTTAAAAAAAGAGACTAAATTTGGCGGGGGGGGGGAGGAAATCCCCTCAAAATACCCAGCTGCCAAGATTCTGTGTCATAATTGTTGCTGTCTGAAATCACTAATAGGGCAGGAGGTTTTGAACTACACTTGCAGCTTGGTTTTGGCTGTGGAGTTCCTGTTGGCTTAAAACTTCAGAGACTGAAAAAGGAGCCATAGCAGCTTTTCTGTTGTCATCTTCTATATTGCAGGGCACTCAAGTTGCCACTGCCCCCTGCTGGAACAAAAAATATTGCAACGCCCTCAGAAGTTGCATCTTCGTGAAGCTGCAGCATCCCCACTTACTGATTGCATGTTTGAATAAACTAGATCGCTTAAAGATGACGTGGACTTTTGGTGGTAAGTCTAGACCTTAAAGGAAATGAGAAGTTTGGGACTTAAATATATATTTCTGTTTTTTGTCTATGTTGCTAGTACCTTGATGACACACCGTTGTTGGTTAATTTTAATAAATGTTGTTCACCCATTTCTCAGATCTATATATTTGAAGAGAGGAAGAGTGCACCTGAGGCCAAAAGGAATGCATCTCAACTATCTATGTTGGTAACCAAAAAGGAGGAGAATTACTCCTAGATGCTGAACATAGATAGCACCGGTGCTGCCCAGGGGTTGCAAATGTGTTAGCTGAATCTTTAGGTTGATTGATAATCAGCAATAAATACAACTTTTAATTTGAGGTTTTGAGAATACTGTACTTCCAAAGTTACTTGGGAAATGTGTTGTTACCTTTGTTGCCTTCTGTAGTTCTTTGCAGAATTCCATGCTTTCCAAAGTTCTGAGGGTATTCAAGGGAACCCTCACTTCTCCTAGTGGTATGTGGCGAGAATATCTGTCAAAATATTTCACCTATGGAATGAATAATCATCATGAAATCATGAGAGCAATAAACATTGATTGTCTGAACCCCTTAAAGTGCTTCAAATACATTCATCTTAGAAATCTTCCCAGCAACATTGTATGGGAGGCCAATACTATTCTCCCTACAGATCAGGGGTGCTTGCAAGATACATGCAGTTGCACCCACTTTCCTCTACAGTTCAACTGACTAGCTGGGCTGTAAGGAATAGTGTGTGAAGGCCACGTATTGGATGTGGATTGTGCATGCTTGATCCTGGGTCAGAGATAAGAGTTACTGCTAGACATTGAAAGTTTAAATACCTCAGTACCTAATTACCTTAGGCCATTTAAATACTCTGTCTTTTCAGTGATTGTGAGCCAGCATGATATAGTGGTTTGAGCATTAGACTAGGAATCTGGAGAATAGGGTTCGACTCCTCGTTTGGCCACGAAAAGGCACTGGGTGACCTTGGGCAAGTCATATTCTCTCAGCTTCAGAGAAAGGCAAAGGTAAACCCTCTCTGAACAAATTTTGCCAAGAAATCCCCATGGTAGGTTTGCCTCAGGGTCACCATAAGTCAGAAATGACTTAAACACAAAAGCACAAAACAGGAGTGTTCCAAACTATCAACACTGACCACTATGGAGACTCTAAAGAAAGTGCTCTGTGTATTATGAATAAATAAACAAGTATCCACTATAAATAATATGAATAGTAGTCTTTGTTCTAATAAAGTAAGTTTTCCAATGCAGTCTTATCCACTTAACAATTTATTACAGTAAGTTACAACAATGCTGAACTTCCTAATAAAATTGTCACAATCATACGTAAGTGAAACACATTATAACTTCAACTTCAGCTTCAATAATCAGCAGATCAGGGTGCAATACACTGTAATGCAATCCACCCACTTCAATATGGTATGTATGTTGTTCTGGAGAAGTGGTGAGTATACAAACAAATGTGTTTCACTTACGTATGATTGTGACAATTTTATTAGGGAGTTCAGCATTGTTGTAACTTACTGTAATAAATTGTTAAGTGGATAAGACTGCATTGGAAAACTTACTTTATTAGAACAAAGACTACTAATCACATTATTTATAGTGGATATTTGTTTATTTACTCATAATACACAGCACTTTCTTTGGAGTCTCCATAGTGGTCAGAAATTACTTAAAGCCACACAATAACAACAACAACCTGGTCCTTTCAATACTTTTGAAAGCTGTGAAAGCTGCTGATTGGGGGTTATTTCTGAGTAGATCTGCACAGAATTGAGGTATGCTTCACGTGCCTGAAACCAGTTGTACTGGAGCTCATTGAGATACTCCACAACAGTGATGAGTGATTAAGGAGATTTTCACACGGGCTATATATCCCATGGTAGGAACAGAACAGGGTTGGGAAAGGTTTTCCCTTTTGGACGACGTTGACCCCGTTCTGTCCTGCATCCATCCTACTCCCGTGACTGTTCCAGAACAATGTAATCACGATTTTTCATTGTGAATAGACCTCCCATTCCGTCACTATCACGCAATCACGGGTGTGTGAACAGGAGACCCGTTCTTGTTCTGAAATGACAGCCATGGAGGGGAGGTCTGTTCCGAGCACTTCCTGGACATCCAGGTAAGTGGCCCCCTTTATTTTACCCTCCCTGTTTTGATTATGTGATTTAAAGAGTGTTTTTGTGCTTGGTGAACTGATTTTATGTTTGGGAGAGTTTTATTTTTTAAATTTACTGTCCGGCGTTATCACGTGATAACGTTTCAGACGGCCGGTTGTAAAAGCAGCCTTACGACGGCTGCATTTATGGCCAGCCAGCAAGGGGAGGAGGAGCCCGTTCCTGCTGCAGAATTAAGGTGAGTGTGTGAAAGATTTATGTTATTCCGTTGCAGGAACGGGAGAGGAGGTAGCGGGACAGTAACGGGGCATTTTGGCCCCGTGTGAAAATCTCCTTAAACTGAAAATTTTATACAATGAGCACCATATTATAGGAATTCTGAGAAATAAAAGCAGTATTTTCTACAAAGGAGATAAGACTGTAGTTTAGATCATAATGATGTAGTGCAAACACCACGTAGAACTGTGAGACTGTGGCTGCTGCTACACTGCAGAAATAATGCAGTTTGACACCACTTTAATGATCATGGCTCCAGGCTATGGAATCCTGGAATTTGTAGTTTGTTGTGGCACCAGAGCTATCTGACAGAGAAGGCTAAATGTTTCACAAAATTACAAGTCCCAGAATTCCATAGCATTAAGCCATGACCATTTAAATAGTGTCAAATTGCATTACTTCTGCACTGCAGCAGCAGCTTGTGTTGTGTTATGGGCCTTCCTTTGTCTCATAGATTGCTTAGAGTTCATTTCATATGGCAAATAAAATGATCCTAGATGTCCCCTCTCATATTTCAGCAGTCATAAGAAATGTTTCTTTTGTGTACTTTTGTGTATTCATGCAGTCTGCGTGTCATCCTATGTCCGGTCCTGGTTATCACTGTGGAGGGGCAGGTTTAATGTGAAATTTATTAGTTAATTCTCATTGAAATATGGCTGAAAATCCCACCCTGTATCCACTAGCAAAGTGGATGCTATTGGTGGAATGGATTCCTTCTCTCATCTGAATCCTGCCAACTTTGCTCCAGTGCGACACAGGAAGAAAGCAGGAGGTGCAGAGAAGGGAGGAAATCTCGTTGCATCAGTAGAATGTAACTTGTGCGAGTTGGATGTTGCTCAGTGTGATCATCTTATTTCAACAGAGATCTCTCCATCACTGTGTTATTTCTCTTTCAGTAACAGTTATTCACCACCATCCCTTTTATCTTAGGGTAGTAATGATAGTTGTTCAGTGCTAACTATGTAGGTTATCATGCAGTTCCCACTTTCCTTAAGGGCTGGCTATATCTGTATAGCCAAATCTCAGGAAAAGATACCTTTCTACCACATGCAACCAGAGATATAGAAAGGGGAGCGGCTGCAGCTCAGTGGCAGAGCACAAGCTTTGCACGAAGAAGATCCCAGGTACAGTCCTTGCCATCTCTAAGTAGGGCTGCAAAATATCTGTCTGAAACACCGAAGAGCTACAACAACTCAGGGCATACCTTTCAAATGCCTCAGTTTGGCAGGGATGGTCATGATTAATTCTCTGTCATCCTACTTTTTCAGCTGCTTTTAAAATGTCCCAGTTTCTCTCTCCTCTTCCCATTTCCTCCCTTTGTCATCCACTTACTTCAGTTGCTACAAGCTGAGTTCAAAGTGCAAAAGTAGTTTGCACTCAATTAACAGTGGGGGGGGAGAGGGCAGAAGCCCTTCCCAGTAGACTTGGGCAAAAGCAAACTGCTGCAGCCTCTCCTGGCGTGCCTTTTTTCCTCATTAATAACATTGCCATCTTGATCACATTCTAATGTTCCTTGCTCACATGTGTTCCAGTTTTCCTTTGTGAAATTTTGGAGGGTATGTTAGGGCCCTTTTACCCCACATACATAAGTATAACGCTATGGTTCTGCTTTAACTGCCATGGCAACATCCTATGGTATCCTGGGATTTGCAGTTTAGGGAAGACTGTTCAGAATTCTCAGCCAGAGAGCTCCTCTAGTACCTTCCCAAATTACATACTCCAGAATTCCATAGGCAGTGTATCCACACTGTAGAATTATTGGTTTGACACCACTCTAACTACCATGGCTCCATCCTACAGAATCCTGGGATCCACCAGCACTCTTTGGTAGAGAAGGATAAAGAACCTGTAAAACTACAAATCCCAGGATTCCATAGACTGCAGCTATGGCACTTAAAGTGGTATCAAAGTGCTATAACTCTGCAGTGTGGATACACCCAGGATGCGTCAAAGCAGATAAAATGGAACTATAATGAGCTTTAATGGTGTATCACTAAAGGACCCTTAGTGTAGACAAGACTGTCAGTGCTGAATCCACAAGGAACTATGACAAGTTCCTTGTTTTCATTAAGACAAAATTTAAAAGATTAACCAACTAAAATTAAAAATATTCTCAGTATCATAAGAAAAGATTACTGATAGGATGTGCACAACAAGCAACAAAGAGACCATCCATTGTCAAAGCAAACAGAAGAAAATAGGATGGGGGCAGTGAACTGTTTTTCAGGAGGGAACCAACATTGCCAGGCAGGTTGTTATTAATTTTGCCTAATGCAGATACTTCTTAGAGGAAGGCAAATTACTTTCCACACCATTATCATTGTGACTTTCTTAAACATGAAGACTCCTATAAGCACAATGTATAAATGGAAGTGCCCTCCATGTATTTAGTGGAGCTTACTCCCAAGTAAGAGTGAATAAAATAGATTTCACGCAGTCTTTACTATAGTTGGGAGGGCTCAATGATAATTGCTGTCATAACATTTCTTACTGCTTGGTCATTTAGTAACATATTTCTGAGGGGCTCAACCACATAGGAGCCTTGTTGGTCCAATTTTGCTAGATCACTTTGGGGAGGGGAGCTCTGCCCCCCCAAGCCTACTCTTAGGAGGAGTTTGTGCAGTCCTCCTCCTTCCAGGGTCTAAAGGTGGGGGAGAAAGAACTGTGGAACAGAGCCTTGACTTAGATTTTCCTTGGGTTTTTTTTCCGGGCTGTGAGGCTGAGTTCTGGAATAGTTGACTATTGATGAGAACTATTCCAGAACACTGCCTCACAGCCCGGAAAAAAAACCAAGGAAAATCTAAGGATGCCTGCTGTGAAAGCCTTCACTTCACAGAGCCTTGACATTCACATGGCTGCTGTTGCTCTTTGTCAGCAAGAAGGTTGTTCTTACCTCACCTCTCCAGGAGATGGAGCCCTTGCTCCACAGGCAGCTGAAAGGTGACACTTAGGAGTGGGGTTCTGTGGGGCAGTGTTAAAGTGAGATTTCTTAAATGACTACTTATTTTAAATTCTGTTCTTATGCCTTTTGAAAATGTCCTTTTCTTGCTTCTTCCTCACCTCACTCCTACCTTAACAAAATGCCTGTGTCTCCTTTCAGCATGGTTGACCTTCCTCTGAGAGCAAGGAGGAGCACATGAAGTGCCAGAGAATTGCACTTTAGAAAGCTAAAGCATGTATGGCTGAGCGCTACAGAAACTTGGTAAAAGGTGATGGACAGTTTTGGGAGGAGAGAGAGAAAGTACTCTCTCTTTACTTTTTGACAGAGATTGGAAAAGTTAATCATTTGGAAGCTAACTCACAGGGTACCCTAGCCAACATGGCTACTGGCCAGGTTGGCTGGTGGATTCTGGGAGTTGTAGTCTAAAGGCAACATTTTTAATATTTTAGCAAGGCGCACACAACTAGTGTGATTAAATTATGTCTGCATCTTTTTTTAAAATGAGATATTTGATGCTTGTATAAACAGATTACAAATAAATTAACTTATTTTATATTATACAGTAGTATTAATTTTATATCCCACCTTTCTCCTTGTACAGGATCCAAGGTGGCAAAAGTACAATGACTGAAGGCTATTACATAAATGAAGTGGCTCAATATTAGGCAAATAACTTCTTTATTATTAGTAATATATACATTTTTAGTTGGTGGATTTTTTGTGGATTTAATATTATCCCGCCTTTCTCCCAATATGGGACCCAAAGCAACTTACAGGATATTAATTCTGTATAACCCTTAGGCACTGTGTATTTTTAGTGCATTCAGATATCATACACTTGTTTCCATATCTGTCACAGAATTTATATATTATTTTTGTACACAGTGGTATGATTCATTTCTGATGTCCTGGATCATCCACCATTCAGTTTCACTAGATCACCGTGGAGTCTAGTATGGAAGATGGAGGGGAAAAAAGCTCTATCCACTTTCTTTACACTCTGTGTGATTCTACACACCTCTATTGTTTCCCACCCTCAGTTTCCTTTTTTCTAAGCTAAAAAGTCCCCAAAATTATAATGTTTTCTCATAAAGGTTTTGCTTCAGCCTCTTGATCATCATATGGGTTGCCCTTTTCCAGCTCTAAAGCACTGACCAAGGAGTGCAGGTGCTATATTATCTGCAAAGGGAATTCTCTTCCTCTGTGTTCCGTTCTTGGAAGCAATATATGAGCTATGTGATGATAGGGATGGAGCCCTCTCAGCTGTAGTGCCCAGCTGTGGAATGCCCTTCCCTTCAGGCCTGCCTGGTGCCCATACTGGCCTTATTTTGGCACCTAGTAAAAACTTGGCTGCTCACCAAAGCTTTCAGGGGTCCTGTGAAAATCATTACATCTTGGCCTTCATGGTTTATGGTCTTTATTTGATTATGCAGCAGTTCCCAAACTTTGCTCCTCCAGGTATTTTGGACTTCATCTCCCAGAAGCCTTAGCTACCTTGGCTGGCAGTGAAGAATTCTGGGAGATGAAGTCCAAAACATATGACAGACCAAAGTTTGGGGAAACACTGATTTAATAATTGTTTTTGAGTCGTCTTTATTGATGGTACCCCACTGTGAGATCCTGGGAGACAGTGTGGGATAGACATAAACTTTTGTTTTAAAAAACCCAACTTCACACACTATTCCTTCTCAGTTAATTTTATGAAAGTGAGGTGCAGGGGGTATGCTTCCTCACCTCTAACTTGATTGTGCTCTTTGTCAGTTCAGCCTCCTGAAGAGTGCAAGCAAACTGATCCCCGAAGGTTGGGCTGCTGTCATTTTTCACCACCTGGGTCTGCCATTCATGGACAATGTGCTGGAGATCCGAGGAGGGTGAGGCAGCCCAGCTTAGCAGCCGGACTTGAACAAACATATTGCTGCACTGGAACCTGGGGAGGCCCAGCACCCCTGCAACAGTCAAGAGTAGTTCAAGGCGCTTTTTGTTGTAGAGAAGGGAGAACCTCAGTTTGCCCTGGGAACAATCAGGAACACCCAGATCATTTGCCAGGATGCCTGTCTCATGGCTCTTGGTGGCTGAGGAAGGCGAAAAGCAGACCCCAAGTTTCTCGAGCTCCTTTTGGATTTTTTGGATCTGGAGAAAATGCAAAGCAGGAACATTCCATCATTTAGGCTGCCACCCAGTGGGCATCTATCAATATGTAAGCCCCATGGAACACAATGGGATATATGTTTGAGTATAGGAATGTACAGGGCATAGGAATTGCACTGCTAAAGGCTCATTCTGCAGTTATGTAAACAAGAAAAAGAAAGGAAAATCAATTCTATAAGACAGATAACGCTCCAGAGATTTTTATTTTGGGGGGTGTTGTGTTCTAATGCTTTCAGTCTCAACCAGTCTGCACTGTATACAAGTTTCTGTTGGATGCTAGAATAAGTTTCCTTCAAGCTCAGTCCCCGAGAGGGAATCCTATGTCTGCAAGCAACATGGCGGGTGCTCTTTAACAAGGACTCAAACTATGTACAGTGTCTTTAAGCACCTAGGATTAATATACTTGCTTTGATCTCGCGACAGGGCTGTGCTCCAAAGCCAAAAAGAGACGTTTGTAATCTTTTCCCCTGGAAGACATTCTCTTGGGCCATCTCTTTCTGAGCATTGTTGACAAATATTCTTTCTGCAAGAACAAAAATAGCTGAGTTCTTCTCTTCAGAGCCAGCCACCCTAGGTAATATTTCAACTGTTGGACTAGGACTCTGAGAGTCCAGGGTTCGAGTCCTGGTGTTGACATGAACACATATAACAACAACAACATCATCATCATGAGAGCATAGTTAGGCATTAATATTTGCATAAAACATTATTCTAAATCAATTAGATGGACTATTACACACACGCATACACTTTTAGCACAAAATAATGAGGTTTTGTAACAGACAATTTGCATGAAGGCATCATATGACAAAATAAATAGTGCCCTCTTGTGCAATGAGAGGGATTGTGCAGCTCTCTGGCACATTTACTTAGTATCATGCCTAGATCCAGAGTGGCCTTTGTGCTTTCCCCATTTAGATTCTCATAGGATATCTCTTTCAAAACAATGAAAAAGACAGCTCCTCCCATGGAAAGGAATGTGCTGCCCCTCTGTCGAAATTAATGGGGACTGCTAGTAGGGAGTAGTTGCATCAGTCGCAATAGGAAAGTGAAAAAGAAATGTGACATGTGGCATTATCCAGGGTTGTACCCATGACTCATATGCAGCCATATTTCACACAGTTCTCAGTGTCACCATGCATGGGCTGCCTGGGTGGGAGACTCACATCTCCCTAGTAATAAGATTGTGTGTTTAAAGTGAGAGAAGATTTAATATCCCTGCTAGAGAAGTGCTTCCTTTGGGAAAGACAACTGCATCCTTGACAACAGTAATACCTGGTCTCTTGGTCTCAGAGTATGGGAAAAGTTACTTTCCCCCTCAACTGTAACATCCAGAACCCCCCAGGTAGCATGGGCCTTAGCAATGGATTCTGGGAGTTGTAGTCCAACTAGTAATTTCCCAAGCTCCACTTATTGCTCTAGAAACTGAAGCCTGTTGTTTTTGGTGGCAGTATCCTCAAGGATCCTTGGGAATTATTGGCTAATAATTCTGTGCCACTGGTTTCCCACAGAATTAGTAATTCATGGTTTAACTGAGGGGAAGCCATGAAATGTAGGGATTACCTTGACCTAACATGGCTTCCACTGATGTCTTTATTATGTTGGCACCAGCAGCGTCTTTCTAGAGTATTCAGTGGTGATACCTATGTAAGTTGATGCTTGTGGTGTTCTTGCAGGAAATGGCCCATAGCTCAGTGGCAGAGCATCTGCTTTGCATGAAAAAAAAAGTCTCTCCCCCTTACCTCTAGCATTTCCAGGTAGGGCTGGGAAAGTCCCCTGCCTAAAACCCAAGTTGCTCCCAGTCAGGTATAGACAGTATTCTATTATTTAGGCCAATGGGCCTGATGACTGAGTACTGAGTGCAAGACCTCTTTCTATAGCCTTAGATTGCTATGAATGGTTCCTTCTTCCTCATAGCATCTAGGCAGAGATAGTATATGATGTAAGGTCCATGCATTGCCACACCTTCGGGGATGACAGGCAATAATGTCATCTATTGTATTCATGGAAGATGATGAGAGAGAGAGAGGGCCATCTCCATGCATCTTTTAATGGTCCATTCAGCTTCTCAGCCAGATTTAAAGTAGTTCTGAACATTTTAATGCTAGTTCATTATACCCTCCAACTGTCCCAATTTGGCAGGGACAGCGCTGATCACTCCTTTGTCATCCTACTTTTCCACTGCTTTTAAAATGCCCCAGTTTCTCTCTTCTCCTTTCATCTTTTTGCCTTTTTGCTGCAACCTCCGTTCAAAGTGCAAAAGTAGTTTGCATTCAATTAACTGAGTGGAGGGAGGGGAGGGTGATGGAATCTTGCTCTTCCCCAAAGGCTCAGGCAAAAGCAAACTACTGGAGCATCTCCTAGCTGGTATGCTTGTCCTCATTAATACATTTTGCCATCTTGACCACACTTTGATGTCACTTGGCTACACGTGTTCCAGTTTTCATCTGTGAAATGCCAGAGAGTAATTATTAATTCGTTTTCTTTAAAGGTTTAAGGTTGGCACATCATTTTCAATGCAATTTTTTTGCTGTAATAATAACTCACCCTAAATATTGGTGAGAAATGCCTTTGAAATTAGTTGTATCAGAACATGCTTTTTGACTGTGTGTTTTTGAAGGTGGGTGGCTGGGACAGAATAGAGATTCTGTTGGTGTACCACTATCCCTGCCCTGCTCAACAGTCTCCCTGCCTGAGCTGGCTGAGTTGGTCTCAGCGGTGGTGTTTGGAGTCCCCTTGTCTGGTTGTACTGGGGAACTTCAACATTGATGCGGAGGCTGCTCTGTCAGGAGCAGCTCAGAACTTCATGTCTGCTGGAGTGGGACAGAGACTACAGCAACAGCGTCCCAAGTAGTGTCTGGTGCCACCCATGCTGCAGGGCACACTCTGGATCTGGTTTTCTGCTCTGGACAGGATGATAGTGATCTGAGTGTGAAGGAACCTTCTGTAGTTCTGTTATCTTGGAGTGATCACTACCTGGTGGGGTTTAGACTCACTGGGACTTGGAGCCTCTACAGAGGTGTGGGACCAATTAAGATGGTATGCCCCTGGAGGCTGATGGATCCAGATAGATTCCTGATAGATTTGGGGGAGTTTTCTGTTGCCTTGGCAGGTGATCCTGTTGAAGCCATGGCTGACCTCTGGAACAGGGAAATGGCCAGGGCAGTGGACACAATGGCCCCAAAGTCCCTCCCACCAAGTGGAGCCAAGCAAGCTCTCCCATTCACTAGGAAGTTGGCGGTGATGAAACAAGTGACTACAGTGACGATGGCAGAAGACAGAGTGAAAGTTCATTGGAAGGTCTACGCTGTGGTGATAGTGGCAGCAAAGAAATTATAGGTATACTTTTCTGCCACCATTGCATCTGCACAGTGTCATCCAGCTGAGCTGTCTCAAGTAGTCAAAGGCTTTTTGCATTCTGGACCACAAGAAGAAAATAAAGACCACTCGATAGCCCACTGTGAAGAATTTGCAAGACACTTTGCAGACAAATTCACTCGGATTCGCTCTGACTTAGATGCTGTAGTTGAGGCAGGTCCAGTGGATATAATCTTAGTGCCTGCTTAGCCTGTATTATTGGATGTTTTAATTTGTGCAGCCTGAGGATGTAGACAGGATCCTTGGAGAAGCAAGAGCCACACATGTATATTGGCTCCTTGCCCTTCCTGGCTCTTGAAAGCAGCCAGAGGCGGGCTGGCCATGTGGATGAAGGGAGTGGTGAATGGCTCACTGCAGCAAGGAAAGTTTCCATCCTGCATAAAAGAGGCTGCAGTGAGGCTGCTACTAAAAAAGGCCTCCCTGGATCCCACCATTCTGAATAATTATCGGCCAGTCTCCAACATTCTATTTTTCAGCAAGCTTTCGGAGCATGTGGTGGCCTTCCAGCTCCAGGAGTTTCTGGATGGAACGGATTATCTAGGGGCTTGGTTACACGGTGAAAAATAACCGTGAAGAATTCGCCAAGATTCCTAATTGTTTACATGCATTGCACCACAAAGTCACCTCTTTCAGAAGGAGGGGGGCACAAAAACCCATTAGTAATGCAAGAAAGGATTTCGGGACTTTTCCCAACTTTTTTTGAAAAGTAGCGCATTTTCGCTAGTCTGAACAACCATTACACTACGTGCTGTGTGAATTACCAGCAGTCTTTCGATACATTCACAGCAGAGCTTTGCCATGATTGGTTGAACTCACCAGGGAGGGGTTTGGACAAGGAGGGGATGGAGGAAAGATCCATGTTGTTTCCAGCCACGAAAAAGACTGTGAGTGCTAGCCGTGTGTGTGTGTGTGTGTGTGTGTGTCTTTGCTTCTCTCCCTCCCACCTTGCTATCTTGTTCTTAGCTGCTGCAATCTGAAGAATTGTTAGCCTTTCAGTCTTTCTGTGTGTGAATGATCTTTGTCTCCCCTCCTGAGATCGCGTCCCTTCCCTTCTCCCTGTCTTGTGCTTAGCCACGAAAGACTGTGAGTGCTAGCCATGTGTGTGTGTGTGTGTGTCTTTCCTTCTCTCCCTCCCTCCTTGCTATCTTGTGCCCAGCTGCTGCGATCTGAAGAATTAAGCAAGCCTTTTCCAGTCTCTCTCGTGTGTGTGTGTGAATGTTCCTCTCAGGCATTCCTGTGGTAATCAGAGGATGTGCTTGGGAGGCCACGCCCCCGTCTCAGTCTGTGTGTGAATATCAAAGTGGAAAACAGCTGAAAACTAAATCGATAGACCAATTAAGCAATATATCATCTGAACAATGCAGTACAGCTGCGAAACAGCGATAAAGCGCAAATTACCGCAATAAAAACTGTTGTGTAACTGAAGGCCAGATCTATGTCAATCTGGCTTCAGGCTATGGGACAGAGACAGCTTTGGTCACCTTGGTGGATGACTTACACAGGAACTGGACAGGGTGTGTGTGTCGAAGGCTTTCTCTTGGTCATGGGCTTGCTTGGTGAGGACGAGAGAGAGAGAGAGAGAGAGAGCCTTCTCAGTGACGGCTCCCATCCTCTGGAACTCCCTCCCAAGGGTAGGCTAAGCTGGCACCCTCCCTGCTTTCATTTCACCAGCTGGCAAAACTGTTTTTGTTCAAGCAGGCCTTTGATACATAAGTGTGCCCATGGAGTTTTTATTGGGGTGTGTTTTTTATTTGTTTCTTTTTTCTTTTTTACTTTGTATGCTCTTAATTAATTTTAATTGGCTTTAACAGTGAGTTTAATTGTTTTGTGAGCTGCCTTGGGTCCTGTTTTGGGAGATCAGAGGCATATAAAGTGCATAAATATATAAATAAATGTTTGGTGCATGAAGGGACTATGGGGGTAGGAGCTTTGGACCTTAATTTCTCCTCAGACCTCCTTAGCAGAGGAAGGTGGCCACCTTCCATGACATCAACATTGGGATTTTCCTTGATCTGTCATGGAACCAAGCTAGCAGAGAATGCATGGGAAATCTTGCAAAATACCTTGTGAGAATAAAAGCAGAAACAACAAGCAGTGAGGTTACACTTTCAGTTCCCTTATGAAACCAATTGCAAGTTCCAGTTTGAGGAGGTCAGCAAAGTGGCAGACCCTCCTCCTGCTTCATTAACAACTGTATGGGAGGCCAGGCAAGGAAGAGGAGTTATGTAAGCTGGGCGAGTGGGAAGCCAGACAAGAGAATCAGAGCATCACTGTGCAAATAGAGACACCACAACACAAACATCCTCTCATGGGCTGGATCATGAAGAGGCACCTAGCTGAGAAAGGAAATGCTTCCAAGATTAGGTATAAACAGGTGAAATCGGTTTCAGTGTAAGGTGTTTCTGTTTGCAGAATTCCCTAAGAGCATTTTTTTACAAACAGGAAGAGAACAGTGTTTGAATGTCTGCACCCTCCTCTGAGTGTTGTCATTTCTGAAGCCAGGGAAATGCCCATCAATTAAATAGAAACATTCCCACAAGCTCTCATAAAATCAACAAGGTTTGTACATTCCTTTCTACTTTCATTACCAGGACCAGGCTTGTAATTTTTTAAAATAACTTTTTCACAAAATGCACAAACTCTGCTTTTGCTTCTTACTATTTCCGGCTGCAGGTGTTTCTGACTGATCTGAGACTGAGAACTAGGGAAGGAGGGAACTGTAGAGAATGTGAGCTGTCTCAGTTACAACTTGCCTTTCTAAGAGCTCTCATTCTGCCAAACTGAACGCAGGGTTTTTGATACAATTCTTAGATACAAGGAAGACACACTACTCACCCACATCATTCCCTTTCCAGAATTTTCTGGATCGCCAGCATCTGCATAGTTGACAGGTTAAAATGATCAGTGCCACCAGTAGCAGGAGAATGGAGAGGGCCAACATGCCATATTTCCAGAGAGCAGGGAAGAGCAGAGGAAGGCTCTGAAAGCACAGTATTCTGGGCCTTTCTTGCATCATACTCAAACCCTGTTGGAAGTAGAATTGAGGACGGCAGAAGGGCTCTGTGTTATTTTATAGCCACATGCATGTTAACATGGCTTCCAACATTTTACGGATTAAAACCAAGACATGTGTGAACAAGCAACACCAGAGTGCAGTCAAGATGATAGAAGAACGCATAAGCTAAAAGAGGCTCCAATAGTTTGCTTTTGCCTGAACTAACTGGGGGCTTGTGTATGAGAAGTGGGTTGGGGAGCTGGGTATGTTTAGCCTGGAGGAGAGAAGGCTGAGAGGTGACATGATAGCCATGTTTAAGTACTTGAAGGGATATCATACTGAAGATGGAGCAAACTTGTTTTCTGCTGCTCCAGAGTCTAGAACACGGAGCAATGGACTCAAACTACAGTTGTCCCTCCATATTCGCTGGGATTTGATTCCAGGACCCCCTGTGGATACCAAAATCCGTGAATACTCAAGGCCCATTATATGCAATGGCATAGCAAAATGGTGCCCCTTATATAAGATGGCAAAATCTAGGTTTACTTGACAGTAAGAGCTGTTCGAAAGTGGCATACACTGTCTCGGAGTGTGGTAGAGTCTCCTTCTTTGGAAGTTTTTAAACAGAGGCTGGATGGCCATCTGTCTGGAATGCTTTGAGTGTTTACTCCTGCATGGCAGGGAGTTGGGCTAGTTGGCCTTTGTGGTCTCTTCCAACTCTATGATTCTATGATTCTGCACCAGCCAAATACCCCGGCTTGCCTATGTTCCAGAGCCCTCCAGTCCAGATGATACAGGGCTTTTGCCCTGTTTTGCCCCCAGGCAGTCCTCACCACCCCAAGAACAGATATGGGGTTGGAACAAGGCAAGCCAGAATAGGGCCCTTTACCACGTTTTAAGAAAATACCCAGTTTAATCTGATACCGCTAGGACAGGACTGATCAGGCACCACGTGACTATGGGAGCCTGTCACAGCAGGCCAGCCCTCACTGCTGCTGCCAGTCACCCTCACTCTGCCAGGTCTAGACAGCAGGCCTGCAGCATGTGACCAAGGCTGATCACATGCAGGGGGCATGTCACATGGTGTGGCTGGCTGCCTGGACCTGGCAGAGCAGAGAAAATGGTGGTAAGGACAGCTGCAGCAATGGGCCAGCATTCCTGCATGGACTCTGACCCATTTTCTTCAGGAAACGGGGGCAGAACAGGCCACCTCCACCCCAGCCTGCACGGCCTGCCCCCCCCCTTGGCTGCAATGGCGGAAAGCTGCACGGGGCAGGAGGGGTCTTCTCTGTAACTGCAAGTCATGGAGAAACACCCCCCTCCCCATGTGACTTCAAGGGGAGGGAGGCCGTGTGGGCTGGGGTGGGTGGGTTCTGTGACTGACCGTCACGGAGAAGACACAACGCGCGTGCAAGGGCGGGAGGCTGTAGCCCCGTGGGGCAGGAGAGTGGGGTTCTGGTTAGAGGAAAGTGTAGCTGTGCCTGGCAGGGGTGGTTCTGACCTTTCCCAAAATGGTGGATCCATCCTTGCCAGGCTTCTGTTGTAAGTCCATCCCCTCAAAAGTCAGACCAATCAAAATACTGCTCTGCTGTGTGCCCCTGTCCCAGGATGGAGGCACTCAAGTACAAGAACTATAAAAAACCGAGACTTCTGCTACTGTGACAAATCGTGTAAACAACAAGGGACGAACTTGGGATGAGGGAATCCCATTTCTCCCCATGATAAAAACTGTTGTGTAACTGGCGCCCTGGCTTAAACAAGCATGAGTTAACCCAAGTAAGGCCCTTGCTGACATTAGTTGGTCAAGCTTGACAGTAACATAACAATTTTTTCTTTTGTATGCAGGATAGGAATACAATGAAGGAGGAGCACTTTTAGGCTGCTTATACAATTGATTGGGTGGGCACTGGTGTTAGAATCATAGAGTTGGAAGAGACCGCAAGGGCCATCTAGTCCAATCCCATGCCCTGCAGGAATAAACAATCAAAGCATTCCTGACAGGTGGCCATCCAGCCTCTGTTTAAAGACCTCCAAAGAAGGAGACTCCACCACACTCTGAGGCTGTGCATGCCACTGTCAAACAGCTCTTACTGTCAGGACATTCTTCCTAATGTTTAGGTGGAGTCTCTTTTCCTGTCGTTTGAGTCCATTGCTCCACGTCCTAGTCTCTGGAGCCACAGAAAACAAGCTTGCTCCACCCTCAGTATGACAACCCTTCAAATAAACATGGCTTTCATGTCCCCTCTTAACCTTCTCTTCCCCAGGCTAAACCCATGTCCCTAAGCTGTTCCTCATAGGACATGGCTTCCAGACCTCCCACCATTTTGGTCACCCTCCTCTGGACACATTTCAGCTTGTCAATATCCTTCTTAATTGTGGAGCCCAGAACTGGACACAGTATTCCAGGTGACGTCTGACCAAAACAGAGTAGAGTGATACTATTACTTCCCTTGAAGTGCATCCCCGTAGTTAGTGTTTATTCTTAGATGAGGTTTACTGCCAGTTTTGAGGCAATTTCCCAAGCACTAGAATCATAGAATCATAGAATCATAGAATTGCAGAGTTGGAAGAGACCACAAGGGCCATCCAGTCCAACCCCCCTGCCACGCAGGAAATCACAATCAAAGCATCCCCGACAGATGGCCATCCAGCCTCTGTTTAAAGACCTCCAAGGAAGGAGACCCCACCACGCTCCGAGGGAGTGCGTTCCACTGCCGAACAGCTCTTACTGTCAAAAAGTTCCTCCTCATGTTGAGGTGGAATCTCTGTTCCTGGAGCTTGCACCCATTGCTCCGTGTCTAGACTTGAAGAAGACCAGGTCACAGCAGGTTGGGGGCCTCCACAGGCCTGACATTGTCTTTTTGCTGTGCCTTGGGCCAGGAGAATTAAATTTCTCCTCGAAGTCCTTTTCAGATTTTTTCATATTGTCAAGTGCACAACATCTGCACAGAAGCTCCGAAGATGTGTGTCTCTACAGGGCACACCTAACTGAGCTCCTTCTCTATAATTGTCAAGAATCTTGGAAGCTTCAGCTCTCCTTGGTTTCCTACCTGTTGAAATGGCCACCAAGATAATTGTGGATCCAGTACTGGTTGCCTTGAGGGCAATATGGTTATGAAATACTATTAATTCTGCCTGTTCAGTTGCTGCCTGTATATGTAATGGGATGGATATACCAGGGAGCCCTATTTTCCATGGCAATTTCTATGCAAATTCCGGCCTCAGTGGAGTTCATTTCCTGGTCTGATATGGATGTAGCAGTTTGTAAAGATACATTCGCTTCCTGGTTCCTGAATTCTCTTCCCAGGTTTTTGCTTGGTACACCATTGCCACCCTTTCAAAGGGGCCAATGTTTGTCTGGTAAGATCAAAAAGAAAAAAAGGTTGGAAATGCCTCCAATTATTTCGACAATAATAACAGAATCGTGGGACAGGTGTGTGTACTTTATAAAACACCTAACAAGGAAGTGTTTGCTACCAATAGACATGCAAAATTTGCATAGGAGAACAATCTGGGTATAATGATCTCAGAGGGAAGTTGGAATAACATTTGGTTCGCTTCCTCATAAAAATCTGTGGACTTGTCTATAGGAAGCAAAAACAAAACAAAACAAAAAACCATAGTGCCATGCAGTAATGGCATTTTGCAGCAGCTGCGACTTGTCTTAATGGTGTTTTTGCCCCCATAAGCTTCTCATGGAAGATGGCAGCCACGAGCGATTTACTCGTGTTGGTATTTACCTCAATTTGCCACAGCTGAACTTTAAAAAAAAAAACTCAGATGTCCAAGGTGCAATAGAACGATTTTTCAATTTAACAGAAAAGAAAAAGAAAAAAACCACCCCATTTTCTTGCCTTAGCGCTCACTTGCTAGGGCGAAAATCCAACATGGCGGCAGCAGGCGCGTGCTTTGTTAGCAAGCCCTACCCCCCACACTCACCCAGCCAATCAGCTTTGTGCTTCCTGTGGGAAAGCAATGCATATCGCATCGCTTGTCCCAACAAGCAGGAATGTGCATTCCCCTCACTGTTTTTAAATACTCCAGGAAAAGGCGCAAAGGCTGTTACTGCAGAGTTTTTGATGTTTTGGGCCCCCCTCCTTCCCAATATGGTGAAACAATACAGACTGCCATTAAGACAGGTAGGATTCTCCTCACATTCCATGAGAAATTTTTTTGCCATTTAGACAACCCCTATATTAACATCAAGCAAGGCATATACTTTAAAATGGTTACATGTGTAGTATGTCCTAACTGATCAAAAATGTAAGATCAATAAAGAAATAGCTACTTTTTCAGGAGGAATGTGAAGAGGTTGGGACGTTGGTCACATGTGGCTGTATAGCTAAATTTTGGGCAGAAATAGTAATTAATAGGTAAATAGTGAAATAGTTAGGCTTAATAGCTAAGCAAAGGATCCTGCCTGTGGGAGTATTATCAGTATTGCCAATATTCGATGGAGAATATATGAAATTAAAGATCTTGTTAGGTGCACAGACTTAGAAATTGTGAAAGTAAGGAACACTCCTAATGGATTATCATCAGGGGGCTAGTTAAATAAGGGGCCCGTCTATATGAGCCCCCCCCCAATGGAGTGCCCCGCAATAATGGCATTTCTCAGCAGATGCAACTTGTCTTAATGGTTTTTTTGGCCCCCAAAGGCTTTGCATGCCCACCAGTCAAGATAGGAGCCACAAGTGAATTACTTGTGTTTTTATCTACCATAATCTGTCGCCGCTGAACTTAAAAAAAAAAAAACCTATTTAAACTGTGCAGTGGAGCGATATTTTGCCCCACACACACACACAAAAAAAGAAACTGGGAAAAAACCAACACCCAGTTTTCTTGCCTTAGCGCTCGCTCGTTCGCTCACTAAGGCAAAAAAAATCAACATGGCGATGTCATGTGCTTGTCCTGTTAGAATGCCTCACCCCTGTGCTTGTCCAGCTAATCAGCTTTGCACTTCCTCTCCTATGGAAAAGTGGTTCATATCGAATCGCTTGTCCCAACGAGGGGGAATGCACGTTCCTCCTGGAGTTTTTTTAAAACTCTGAGAAAAGCCAGAAAGGCTTTTCCTGCATAGTTTTTAATGTTCTGGGCCCTCCTCCTTTACAAAATGGCAAAATGATGTGGCTTGCTATTTAGACAGGTAGGGTTCTCCTCACAGTCTGTGAGGAGCTTTTTCACCACTAAGACAGCCAGGTTTCATGTATAGCTTTGGCTGAGAAATTAACATACAGATTCAGATTGACAAGAGGAGAAATTGAAGAAGACAGTTGCAGATACAGTATATCTCATTTGTATTTTGTGTGTGTAGCAGAATTGAACTCAGGACTATTTCAGACGCTCTAAAAAAAAAACCCCATGGAGGTTGGGAGGAGGACGCCACTGTCCTGCTTCTGGCAGTCGATAACTGCATGCCCCATCCTCCTCCTGTCCTTCTTTCGTTCTCCCTCCGTGCTGGAGTGATGGAAAAGCGGCGCCTTTTTCATCCCTCCAGCACAGAGGAAGCATGGAGGAAAGATGGGAGGAAGACGGAGCATGTGGCATCGACTACCAGAAGTGGGACAGCGGCGTCCTCCTCCTGACCTCTGCAGGGGTTTTTTAGAGCATCTGAAAAACTTCTCAGTATATGGGCCTCCAGCAAATTGCAATTTTGGGACTTGAAGTGTTTTTTTTTTAAAAAACACTTGTAATATGAGATTCTGACTCTAGATAAGGGATGAATTTACTTTGAAACAACACACATAATTCAAGGGGTATGACAGTTAAGCTCCTTTTTACAAAGGCTTTTAGGTCTGTTCTGTCCCCTTTTCAACCTTGTCCTCTGTCTAGCTGGACATTTTTAGCATCATTGGCAGTGGGAGGATGGTAAGGAGGGCTGACAAAACACAGACTTTCAGTGTTGGGTTTGCAGTGCCTTGTCTGCAATAAGCAATAAATAAAGTTTGAGTTGGGAACGAGCAGGATTCTACTCTGGTCAATCTCACTGGAGTCATATTCACCTGCCTACAACAGACAAGGGAGATTATCAGATGCAGCAAATATGGCATGATAACGATGACAAGATACTATGGAAAGACTCCCCTATCACACAATGTCGACTCTTCGCGTTCTCCAAGCATTCCGCTGCTATGATAAGGAGTTTTTTTTTAATTAATGGGCCAAACCATCAGTTGATCACCGGTGGTGTTTTTACGGTATTGCCAGTGTCTGAAACTTTATCCCGTCATGTTCTTGTGAATATAGCGTCAATGGGTGGTCCCTGCCAGAACACTTTTGGTTGACAATGTGAAAACTAGGTATGGGACACTCTTTTTACGAACCTCCCTGTTTTGCTGGCAAATTTTTAAGTGTGTTTCAGTGCTTGTGTTTTCTTTTTCTTTGTTAATTTGGCTGTTTTCAGACTTTTAAGTACGCTTGCATCTTCTCATGAGAACGGTTGAGATCACGCGCCCCCACAAATGTGAAAGTAAACAGCACTAGTGGTTGTGCTCCGATAATTCTGGGGCTGCTCTTTCTCGCTATTACAGCTACGTGTGATAAAAAGTGTAATTATGCCGGGACAGTTATGTTTTTAAATATAATGGGACAAAAACAATTTTGGAGGCTCGTCTGATCATCTCCAAGGTAAACAGCTGCTGCTGCTTCCAGTATCCCTTACTGAGCATACGTGAACAGCAAAACAGAGAGAAAGAGAGAGCAGATAAACCTGCCTCACCAGCTAACTCCAGCATGTAAAAAAAAAGAAAAAGAAAAAAGAAAGCATAGATCTGTAAAGGCTGCCCACCAGTATGGAAATCATAATAAAAGTGGAGTCTAGTGAAAGAAAAAAGACATCCCTAGATGGAATTTGGAAAAAAGGCCTCTAAGTTGTCTCTAAGGGTTCATAGTATTTTTGCTTACATAGGCTTACCTGACCTGGATGTTTTAAATCCTGGATGTTTTATTTCACAGGTACATTATACACACACACACACACACACAACCTTTCTCCCCATGGTGGGACCCAAGGCAGCTCACAACATTTTAAAAACAACATACAATAAAAACATAATACAATAAATAAGAATTAAAACAGGTTAAACTACTATATAATTTAAATTCCACTTAAGTGATAAAACATTTTTTAAATGCCATAAAATTAAAATAGGAGCACCAGCAGTTCAACCTTCATTTGTCAGCAAAGGCCTGGTGGCATAAAAAAATTTTTTTTCCTGCCCCCTAAAGGAGAGTAAAAATGGGGCCATCCTAACCCCTCTAGAGAAATAGTTCCAAAGTCTGGGAGCAGCCACCAAAAAGGCCCTCTCCCTAGTTCCCACAAAATGAGCCTGAGAAGGTGGTGGGACAGAGAGGAGGGCCTCTCCAGCTGATCTTAATGTTCTGCTATTTTTAGCTTTGCATAAAAAGTCTGCTGAAAAATGTTGAACTGCTCTTCTATTTTGTGGTATGGGAACCTATTCCTGTTCTGTCCATGTTATTTCTGTCTCTGGTACCAAATTTTCTGTTACAGAAGTAATGCTCAAGAGCATACCTACTTGTATCTCTGCATCTTATAGATGTTGATAAATCTGCCAGAGTTAAACTATGAGGGTTTTAATTTTTATATAATGTTTATGTATGGAGGTGGCAGAGGGGCATTTGATTTTAGTTAGTAAAATATTTTCTGTATTTACTGGCTTCGCTAGTAAACTTTAAAATACAATAAATATTTAAAAGCTGTGTTATTTTTTTTTTAAAGATGCTGCTAATGAATACAGTTCCTCAAGACAAGATAGGATATTGTAGTATAGTTTAGAAAAAACTTGAAATGAAAGCTTTCACTGAACCTTTTAGGCTAAAACTCCATACTGGAGATGGATGGCAAAAAAAGAGACTCCACTAAGATCAAGGCTGAGGATGGCTTGCTACAAGCTAAATAAGTCCATGTGTATGTGTGTACAGGTATACCACAGTTAATGAAGTAGATATTTTCCTAGGCAATACTTCTTTAATAGAAAGTTTGGTACCAGAGGCAGAAATACCATGGAAAAAATAAAGATAGGTTGTTACACCACAAAACAGAAGAACATTTCAATATGTTTCATCAAACTTTTTATTCAAAACTAATCATATGGATATGTTTTTCCTCTCTGTTTTGCTGTTCACACATCCTCAATAAAGGATTCTGGAGGCATTTGCTGTTTACCTTGCCTGTTGTAGGCAGGCACATCCGGTTACAGTAGGATTGGCTAGAGCAGAATCCTGTTCTTTCCCAGCTCAAACTTTATAGCATTCTTTACTGCAGCCATGCTTCTACAACCCATCACCAGAGATCTGTGTTTTTCCAATCCTCCTTTTGATGTTAACTGCCTCCAAATTGACCACGCCTCATGTTGACCCTGTGAATGAGACACCTCCAAGACACGCTGTCCTCAACAGCTCTGTTGTGATCCTGGGTGCCGTTTACACGATGAAAATGTCCCGGGAAGAATTCGTGTCGATCCCTGGCAGTTTACACGTACATTGGGTCGGGTACGTGATTTTTGGAAGGGGGGCCACCTTTTATCCCTCAACCTGCTGGACTTCCAGTCCCGTGGTTTGTGCCGGTTTTTAAAAAAGTCACTGGAGGATTCGGAAAATCGGAAATGTAAACAGCCTGGGACAAAATATCTCAGTATTAGGGGATGGCCGGAAATGGTGACTGGGGGCGGGCTTAGAGATCAGCGACCAGAAAAGGAGGGATCAGTCACCCGTTCAACAGATCCAGCCTCACCAGCCAAAAACAAAGGCATCCCTTCCAGCTGCACGAAGGTTGATGTGTGTGTGTGCGCGCGTGTACTCAATCACCTTTTAAAATGGATTTCTACACTGCAAACCCTTCAGCTTTAGCTTTTCCTCTACTGCATGTTACAGAGAGATCATGGTGGGCAGAGGGTCGCCCATTCATCCCCTGCCTTGATCCCCTCCCTGGGTCTGAACGGGCACAGTAAAATATTCCAGACTCTGAGCGAATGAACACCCTTTAATTCCCCCTCTCTGTGTCTGTGTCTTTCAAAACTCCTGTCTGTAGCAGGCTTGAAACCTAAATTCTGCTGTAAGGGTTAACATTTTAAAGAAGCAAGGGGAAACCCAAGCCTCCCCCCAACCTCACTCGGCTTGATTTCAAAAGGAAAGCACTCAGCTTGATTTCAAAAGGAAAGCCCTGCGTCTGAGCGAAAGATCTGGGTCTTTCAAAATGCTTTCTGCCTCTTTTTAAAGGGTTAACATTTTAAAGAGACAGGAGAAACACAAGCATCTGCCCCCTCTCCCCCCCCCCAGCCAGCCAATAGCAATGCTCGTGGCGTGGAACTCTAAAGGAAGTGCGTCACCGAGGTTGTGAAAACACGAGTAATCGCATCCTTGATTGACAGCCAAAAAACCCCACTAAAACCTTTTAAAAAAACCCGGAACTTTGGACGTGTAAATATCAGTCACGGGACCACCTGGGATATCCAGATCAGTTACATAAATCGTATAAACAGCGAGGGACGGATTCGTGATCACAAAGTCACGGTAAGCACCGCAACAATTTCTGTCGTGTAACTGGCACCCTGCAGACTCAAGGCCATGGCTTCTTTGATTGAATCGATCCATCTAGTATGTGGCCTTCCTCTTTTCCTACTTATTTCTACCTTACCCAGCATTATTGTCTTTTCTAGTGAGTCATGCCTTCTCGTAATGTGGCCGAAGTATGACAACCTCAATTTAGGATGCGGCAAATATGGCATCATTACAACTCCTAATGACCACGAAAGGGCACCTATACTGCATGACAAAATGCTTTGGCATTTTAAAGTAGTTAATAAGACGTTCTGTTTTATTGCCAGCCCAAGCCATCAATAGATATGCTGTAGTGTTTTGTTTGCAGTTTTGCCAACATTTGAAACTGTGCACCACTGAACTCTCATGATTACAGCGTTAATTATCAGAACACTTCCAGGTGAGATCATGAAAACCAGGTAGGGGATACTCTTTTTATGAACCTCCCCAGTTCACTATTAAGTTTAAAAGTGTGTTTCTGTACTTGTGTCTATGTTTTGTGCCTTGGTTTTGATGTATTTTTTAAAATTACCTCACTCGCATCCTCTCGTGAGAATGGGCGAGATCTGGAACCAGGAAGTAAATCAAAACAGGGAGGGTAAATGTTCATGCTCCGTCAATGCTGGGGATGGCTTTGAATGCTGCTCAAGGTAAGGTCTGGTAGAAAGTGTTCTTTTGCCAGCAGAAAAACGGTTTAAAATATGCTGGCAAAAGAACATTTGAGGA
Source organism: Gambelia wislizenii (assembly GCA_030847615.1). Taxonomy (NCBI): domain Eukaryota; kingdom Metazoa; phylum Chordata; class Lepidosauria; order Squamata; family Crotaphytidae; genus Gambelia; species Gambelia wislizenii. Next base: position 348,548,086 of record JAUMIR010000001.1, read on the forward strand.
GGCTTGTCTGTAAAGTCCTTAGTCATCTTAGCTTCTAGCTTTTTAGCCATCCATGGTATCGCAGAACTCTTCTCCAGTACCAGATCTCAAAAGAGTAATTTTCTTTCTGTCAGTTTCTTTACCATTCAGCTCTCATACCCATACATAGTGATGGGAAATGCAATGGCATGGACAATTTTAACTTTAGTATTCATTTGTGTATCTTTGCACTTCAGGATCTTATCTAATTCTCTCATAGCTCCTCCTTTACCATCCTTCAAATGCCAATGTGCTAAAAACACCTTTCAGCTAAACAGATGACAAGGAGGAAAGAGGGGCTGGGCAGGCATAAAAAGACTTGTAAAACTGGAGCTTCTTTGTCAGAAACTTTGTTAACTGAGGTACACCTATATTTCACTTTTAGACTGCGAGATTTTTCTTCATGCTATACAATATATTAAAAATCGAATGCACAAACAATGAAACAATGATTCGAGATATCAGTTAATAAAACCAAGTTAAAGCCAGCAACAACAAAGCATTCCAGCATACGAATTAGGCTATCTACTCAGGTGGAGTATGCAGTACACAAGTCGAAGAAACTGAATGAGCAAGGGGAGGAGTTTTAGCAACCTAGCAGCCCCATTCATGGGTGAAATACCTATATCATCGGTGTTGAGCACCAAACTTGAGATTCCTTGGTCCAAATGTAAAAACAAAACAAAGTGCTTCTGCCACATGACCATGCCTCCTTGTTTCTGCCAACATGGGGCTGTCATAGCCCTTGTGCATGAAGCAGACACACACAACAGGGTCAACAGAAATACAGATGAAAGCAAAGGGCTCAATGACAGTCTAAGGGTATGGTTTCCTGTTGTTAAATTTGGGGTAAAGGATTTCAGATATGCTTGCTCTCATGTACCTGATTCCATGGCTGCATTATAAAGGCATCACACATTGATACCATTCTATAGAACGGTGGTTCCCAAACACTGGTCCTCCAGATGCTTTGGATCTCATCTCCCAGAATTCCTGACTGTTGGCCAAGGTAGGCTAGGGCTTCTGGGAGATGAAGTCCAAAACACCTGGAGAACCAAAGTTTGAGAATCACAGCTATAGAGTTTTGAAATTTGTAGTGTGATTTAGAATTCTTTGTTGACAGGGCACTGGAGCTCTCTGGCAGGGAGCACTATTTACCTCTGCAAACCATAGATTCCAGGATTCTGCAAGAATGGAGCCAGGACAATTAAAGTGATATCAGACCAATAAACTTCATAGTGCAGATGCCTCCACAGAAGCTACATAGCTTAGCAAAATGCATGGATGCCTTACATGTAAACATGCTGGATGAAGGCAATCTCAGGCGCAAAATGCTAGAGTCCTCTTTGTAGGGCAAAGGACTTCTAAGATTATGTACCCGAGCCATCTTATCCCTTGTTTTTGCCCTGACTCCTGCTCACATTTCTGACTGCCTTCCAGAGGAGCACCAAACTACTGTATATGCATCAGCAGCTAGTTCTGATGAGCAATCCAAAGGGACAGCCAATCTACAAGATGCATGCATTTGGACAGGGAATGAGTCATCCTCAAATCTTGAGACCTGCCTGGCATCTTACAACAGGAGTCTTGAGTTCAGAGCACAATGTGAGCCTCCTGCACTCCAAAGCACTACCACACAGAGAAACACCCACAAACACATACACATCCATCTGCCAATGTGTTTAAACCATACCTTTCCTGATGCCTGCTTGGAAAAGAAGACCTTGAATCAATCTCTCTCTCTCTCTCTCAGCAATTAAAGGAAAAAGCAGTGCAGAACTTCCAGTGTGATGAGGACTGGCACAAGCTACCAGAAAAACAAGTTCTGCCTCAAGCTGCAAAAGAAGTAGGGAAGTAACTAATTGGGATCCATTATGCAAAACTGGGGGTGGGGTGATTTTTCTTTGGTCTTCTGTAGAGCAAAATGCATGAGCCCAGATGGCTCCCAATGCCTACCTCTTCTGAAAAGTTCAAAATGGGTATCTGGGGCTGCTTTCAGATGACACTACATCTACACTACTACCCACCCCCTTCCAAACCTGGAGCACTGCGCTCTGCTTTTCTGCAGACCCAAAACGTTTCCTACTTGATCAACACGGAAACAACTTCCAAGGGCTACTGTACACTCACTGTTGATTGTAACCAGTGTGATCAGAGACCATAAAACCAGCACAATTAATCACCAGCTTCAGGACAGGAATAGATAACAGGGCTAGAGAACAGATTTCTCCAGAATTCTGAGCACAGATATAGAAGTCTTTGGAAATGGAGGTATGAGCATCTCAATAGAGACAAATGGGAAACAACCATTAAACATGAAATGCAGCACCCTTGAAATAGCATCATTGCTATAGTGAAATATTTCCTCCATATATTTCATGCACAGATTGTCTTGCCACCATCTATTCTACAAAGGCAGTTCATGATGGAACAAAGGCTTTTAACTTGATTACCCCAAACTTAAACCAGCATTTTGTCTGCTGAACATAAATGCATACACAAAGACATAGGGCCCATTTATACTACAGAATCATAGTAGTATTTTAGTGGCCATTGTTCCATCCTATGGAATCCTGGGATTTCTTGTGTGTGTGCGCGTGCCTTCAAGTCACCTGTCAGCTTATGGTAACCCCATTAATTTCATAGGGTTTTCTTAGGCAAGGAATACTCGAAGGTGGTTTGGCCAGTTCTTTCCTCCTACATGGCAGGGGGTTGGACTGGATGGCCCTTGTGGTCTCTTCCAACTCTATGGTTCTATGAAATATAGCCTATAGCACCTGGCATTCATTGGCAGTTTCCCATCTAATTACTTACCAGGGCTGATTCTGTTTAGTTGTAGTTTAGAGAGGGGAGTTTAGAATTATCAGCCACAGCACTCCAGTGCCTTACCAAACTACATATCCCAGGATTCCATAGGAAGGAACCATGGCAGTTAAAATGGAATAATAGTGCTGTAATTATGTGTTATGAATGGACCCATAATGTGGCAGATGTGGCCCTCCAAATTTGCTGGAAACTCCCATCATCCCTCAGCATATTGGCTACGCTGACCGGGGCTGATGGGAGCTGTAGTCTCAAAACATTTGGAGGGCCACAGATTCCTTGCTTCTTGTTATAGTGAGCTAAACTGATCAGTAATCTGGCTTAGTAGAAGGGCAACTTCCTCTGCTCCTGTGGAACATGTCAACTAGCTTTTCTCAGGTCACCTATATCGTAGGGCTCTTTCTCACAATTTCCTCTCCAGCCTTAAATTGTCATGGAAGTCTTGTTCTAGAACATACGCATATTATAGGGTCTTCTGAATTCAACTTTCCTTTGCCAAATTTCACAGATTATCACAAAACAAGAATTGGCATGATGCACCAGGTCACTCATTTTTAGTCCAGTATAAGCTACTTTTATAGGTTAACAAAAATCCACATTCCAAGAAAAAGAGAAGAAAATTCTTCAGGCATTTAATGAACAAGTGTATTTAATTTTGCTTGTTATAGTTTAGCATATTAATATATGGGCAAACAGAACACAGACAGACAGACATTACCTAACTCTATCAAATGACACTGGTTCTATGTAAAGTTTACTACGGAGTCCAGTTACTTTACTTTTAAAAAAATCAAGTGGGGTATTACAAGGAAAGTTTGGCACAGAAGCAAAAGAGGTACTGTATTTTGCAAACAGAATGGAATAATAGATATAAAAGGTAAACAGAATTGACGTGTGTGTGTGTGTGTGTGTGTGAGAGAGAGAGAGAGAGAGAGAGAGAGAGCATGCAGAAGGGGACAGGTGACCCATGACCCAAAAGTACATCTTAGATTTTTTCCCCCCTATAACACCAGAGTACCAACAAGTCACACTTAAAACTGGCCATGCCGAGATCAGCAGTGAAAACTTTAATTAATTCACCACTTCCAATATGGAGGATATCCCTTGAATTTTACTACACCAGGGAATTGCCTTGCCCATTCGTATGGCCAAGCCAGTCCTGAGTGTAAAATATTGGACATTACAATTGGCTGGGAGAAAGCTACTGAACTAACTGTTCAAACTGCCAACAACATACAAAATGTACAGATTCCTAGAAATATGTGGCTGCTCCAACTAAAAGTTGAGAAGTAAGATCCCTTACTTTAGTTGATCTTGTGCTTAGGGAGGTTACTGTAAGGGTGAGCATATAGCTCCGTGGTGGAGCACATGCTTTTTCCTGCAAAACATCTCAGCTCCTGTCTGTGGGATCTCCAGATAAGACTGACAAAGATCACTTTCTGGGAACCCTGGAGAGCCACTATCACTCAGCATAAATAGTACTGGGCTGAATTGACCAGCAGTCTGTTATAGTGCTATTATTCCACTTTAACTGCTATGGCTGCCTTCTGTGGAATCCTGGGATTTGCAGCTTAGGGAGGGACATTTAGCATTCTCAGTCAAGAGAGCTCTCATGCTTCCTAAACTACAAAACCCAGAATTCCACAGGAAGCAGTCATACCCATTAAAGTGGACCGGTAGTGCTCAGCACCACTTGTCTCTCCTCTATCAAAGGCAGCCTTTCCCCACTGGTGCCCTATAGTTCTTTTGGACTACATCTCCCACGGCCATTGTTGAAGGCTCATGGGAGTTGGATTCCAAAACTTCTGTAATGTACTAGGTTGAGGTAGGCTAACTCAAGGCATATGCCAAAGGGAAGGACATACACCACTTTTTGTTTTCCTACTGAACATAGCTCAGTTAAAAAGTACATCTGGTGCCACTACACTGGACATACAGCCAGCCAAGTCAACATCAGTACTGCAGTTTTGGATTGGATCTAACGTGATTTGTTGTTGTGTGCCTTCAAGTCGTTTCCGACTTATGGCAACCCTAATGCGAACCTATTACAGGGGTTTCTGAGGCTGAGAGTGTGTGACTTGCCCAAGGTCATCCAGTGGGTGGCCAGGCAGAGATTTGAACCCTGGTCTCCAGTCATAATCCAACACTCAAGCCAGTATGCCACACTGACTTCCTCTAATGTGATTGCTCCTTCATGATCCATTGCATGGGCATGAATCAGGAGCAATCTATGAATCAGGTTATTCTGCACCACTGAATACAAAGCTCATATACCTTCAAGCCAGCCATCTCCCAGAGAATACACTAAGTACACAGGGACCCTTGCCAAGAATGCCAGAAGAAAGGATGGGAAAGCTCACTTTCAAAGGACAGCAAACATAGATTGTGTTTGGCCACAAATTTCCCTAGCTCTGGATGCCAAAAATGTATTAATAGAGACAGTGCATGCTGTCCCTTTGCTGAGTCTACAGCAGCCTAAAAGCACTTAAACACCTGTCTTGAATCAGTGTTTATCCTTCCTCCATTTACTACATGCTCTGTAAGCTCAAACAAATGGCAATCACCTTGAGATCTATCAACATTTCTATTTCACATCACAAAACAAGGTGATTGGGCTCAGTTCTACTAATCACTTTCCCCATATCAACATACTGATAGCAGTCACACTCTCTAAAAAATCTAAAAAAATTAAAATTAAATGTTTAAATGTAAGACAAGAAAGATGACACACACAAAAGCTTCCCACCATTCAATAGAAACAACAGTCAGCTGAAGCTGGCTTCCTTTGCTGCCTTGGTAGGTTGCTCTGTAGGAGTTATGGAAAAGGATACTCTCTTTACCCATATATTAATTACTCTAGGCAAATAGTACTCTACGGTGAACTCGCCACGGGTCAGCGTAAGAGGGGCGCTCCAAAAAAGTGATACAAGGACTCCTTGAAACAACATCTCAGGCTCGGCCAAATGGATCACCAACAATGGTCTGCCCTGGCCTCACATCAAGAGGCATGGAGACGCACTATCCACAATGCTGCAGCCTTATTTGAGAACTCACGCTGAACAAGTCTTGAAGAGAAACGACAACGCAGAAAGAATCACAACCCAAAAACATCACCCAAGGAGACCTCCTGCTGCACTTTCTGCAACCCGACTTGTTTATCTCAGATTGGCCTTTTCAGCCATCAGCGCACTTGCAGAAAGCGCGGGATGAGTCCTTCCTGAATCTTTGTTTGCAAAGAAAAGCCAGAGAGAGAGAGAGAGAGAGAGAGAGAGAGAGAGAGGAGACTCTAGGCAAAGCAGGCCTCTCATACACACCTCAAGACATCATGTGCTTTACATCAGAAGATATTCCTAAACAAAGCACAAAGGCCCAGGCAATTTAGAGTTTTAATAGTATGTTGTTGTTGTTGTTGCTGTTGTTGCTGCTGCTACTACTACTATTTGCTGTCATGGTGATATGAGAGACCTCAAAGAGCCCTGGTCATTAACTGAGATCTTGCAAACTCAGGCCCATGGCTTCCTTGACTTTTTCTACCCACTTGTAAAGTGGTCTTTCTCTTTTACTACTGCCTTCCACTTTACCAAGAATTATTGTCTTTTCCAATGAGTTATATTGTCTTGTGGTATGTCCAAAATGCAATAATCTCAGTTTAGTCATTTTGGCTTCTAGTGAAAGTTCAGTGATTTGATCTAGGGCCCATTTATTTGTCTTTTTGGCAAGCCATGGTATCCATAGAACTACTAGCCCCGGAGATTTTCACATGGGGCCAAAATGCCCCGTTACTGCCCCACCACCTCCTCTCCTGTTCCTGCCACGGAATAACGTAAATCTTTCACACACTTACCTTAATTCCACGACATGAACGGGCTCCCCCTCCCCTTGCTAGCCAGCCATAAATGCAGCTGTTGTAAGGCTGCTTTTATGACCGGCCATCTGAAATGTTATCACATTATCGCGTGATAACGGCTGGGCAGTAAATTTAAAAAATAAAACTTCCCCAAACATAAAATCAGTTCACCAAGCACAAAAACACACTTTAAATCACACAATCAAAACAGGGAGGGTAAAATAAAGAGTTCCACTTACCTGGATGTCCAGATCGTACCAGGAAGCGCTTGGAACGGACCTCCCCTCTGCGGCTGTCATTTCAGAACAGGAACGGGGCTCCTGTTCGCACACCCGTGATTGCATGGTAATGACGGAAAGGGAGGTCTATTCACGATGAAAAATCATGATTACATTGTTCCGGAACAGTCACGGGAGCAGGATGGATGGAGCACAGAACGGGGTCAACGTCGTCCGAAAGGGAAAACTTTCCTGACCCTGTTCTGTTCCTGCCACAAGATATATAGCCCGTGTGAAAATCTCCTAAAAGCTAGTGAAGCAGCCACTTTGGCTGCAGTATTTCTAGTGGAGCCAGGGCTCATAGGGTCAAAATCCAAGGACATTTTGAGTAGTAGGGGCAGTGATCTCTTCTTCCATTTCCCTTTTGACAGCTCACTATTCTGTCAGCTGCTTCCCAGGTATTAGGATATGTACTGTTCCACGTACAGGCACAGAGACATTGATCAGCATGGAAGCCTGCATTTTGGACTTTCCTTAGGGGTATGGCTGTGAGGACAGTCATGATGCAGGCTTACATTTCATGATTTAACACTGGACCACTGATTGCTTAAGCTTACTGGGCTCTGTTTCTGAGTGCTTCCAGATGATTGCCTAATATTTGCCCACTGAAAGATCCTGAGCCATCTTTGAAGACAGTCACTTATAGAGCTGGCTGTAATAGATTAAGTCTAAAGCTTATCAGAAGTATGGATGATGCTGACCAGATGCTGATTATTAAAGAGAGGTCACATGGCCACCTTTGCTGCCTGTTTCTACTGGCAACCATTTTGAGCAGCCCAGTGAAAAACTAACAAACTGGCTTACCACTTCTACTTTTTTCCCAGTCTGGGACTCAACGAGGTTCACAAGGATTAAAATAAATGCAGCTTTCTAGCTCAATACCATAAAATCATAGGCTTGGCTGCTCCCAAGCTTTGGAGCTTCCTTCCTAGAGGGGTTTGACTGAGGCCCTCCCTGATAGCCTTTTGTAGGCAGGTGAAGGCTTTGTTGTTTCCACAGGCCTTTGATGGTTTATTGCTCTAGGGAAAAGGCCTGTAACTTCTCTGGGTTGGTGAGAGGAGGAATCCGAGAATCAAGACAGATGGGTTTCCTCCTCCATTATCCAGAGAAGAGGCAGGAAGAATATATTGTAGGTTTTTAACTTGGTCACGTGAGGGCTGGGGCTGTTGACCCCTCCTTCCCTTCCACCCTCACGTAGCCAGTTTTTTCTTCCTACCTAGCCCAGAGAGGAGCGTTTTTCTTTGTCTCTTTCCCTTTTTGTTTCTTTAGGCCTCAATGGGCCTAAAGGCTTCCAGACAGACCATTGCCAGCTGGATCAGAGCTTGCATCTTGACGGCATACGATGCAGCCAAGCTTCCTCGCCCCACGAACATGTGGGCACACTCTACCGGATCAGCTGCCACATCGGCAGTCTTCTCCTCCAATGCCCTCATCCTGGAGGTCTGCCGAACTGCTACCAGGTCCACTCCTTCAACCTTCATCAGACACTACAAAATTGACAAGTTCAGAGCCACAGATGCAGTCTTTGGTCGAAGGGTCCTTCAGGAAGTCATTCAGGAATAGGTCACTGGGCAGTCGACCCACCCTTGTCTTTGGGGGCTTGGGCATATCCCATCTGTCTTGATTCTCAGATTCCTCCTCACCAACCCAGAGAATGCCATGTTGGTACTTACCGTGAATGTGCATTCTGGAGTTGGTAGAGAGGAAGAATCCAGCCCACTCGATCGACTGCCTGCAAGACCATCTACCTTCATGCCGTGCTTGGCTAGTCAGAAAACTGGCTACGTGAGGGCGGAAGGGAAGGAGGGGCCAACGGCCCCAGCCCTCACATGACCAAGTTTAAAACCTACAGTATATTCTTCCTGCCTCTTCTCTAGGTAATGGAGGAGGAAACCCATCTGTCTTGATTCTCTGATTCCTCCTCTCTACCAACACCAGAATGCACATTCACAGGAAGTACCAACATGGCAATTTGTTGTCCTTTTAAAGAAATGGTCTTGCTTTTAGTTGCTTTCAATTCTATTGTTGGTTTAATTATACTTTTTATTTGTGTATGATATGGATGCCTCTCTCAGAAGTACTTTGGTGGTTTGCCTGCATGGCAGGGATTGGACTAGATGGCCCTTGTGGTCCCATCCAAACCCAAGCCTATGATTCTATGGATGGGACCACAAGGGCCATCTAGTCCAATCCCTGCCATGCAGGCAAACCACCAAAGTACTTCTGAGAGATAGGCATCCATATCACACACAAATAAACAGTATAAGTAAACCAACAATAGAATTGAAAGCAACTAAAAGCAAGACCATTTCTTTAAAAGGACAACAAACAAATGTTATGGGCCTTTTCCCTAGAGCAATAAACCATCAAAGGCCTGCAGAAACAACAAAGCCTTCACCTGCCAACAAAAGGATATAGGGAGGGCCTCAGTCAAACCCCTCTAGGAAGGAAGCTCCAAAGCTTGGGAGCAGCCAGCAAGAAGGCCTTCTCCTATGCTTTCACCAGATGTACCTTTGATTATGCATTTGCACATCCCTTTCCCCTCTAAAGGGTAAACCCATTTCTTTTAATCCTCAAGAACATTTCAAGTGGATTCTCACATCCTTCAGCTATTTCTTCTCATGAGAAAATTAGGAGTGGGTGAACCTGACACAGTTTCTGCAACTATTGTTATCATCATCATCGTCGTCATCATCACTACCACCACCACCAGCTGCAATCAGAGGCCACTGCTGTTGCCACTGCTGCCGCCAGGATGAGTGAAGGGCAGGTGGTGGCAGCCTCCGATTCTGGCTGCAATTAAAGGAATGGGAGGAGCCATCTGGCCAGCCACTGGTTTCTGAGAAGGAAGAGGAGGGTGGCTCTTTGCTGCTCTGGCTTCACCTCACCAGCCTGGAAAGGGGAGATGAAGCTGGAGCAGCGAAAAGCCACCCTCCTCTTCCTTCTCCTGGCAACTGGCCAGGTGGCCCCTCCTGTCCCTTTGCAGCCGGAATTGGAGGCCCCCTCTGCCACCAGGATAGGTGAAGTGCAAGCGGCTTGGTCTCACCTCCTCTTCCTCGCAGTGGGTGCCCTCCTAGTCATCTCTGGGTGCTGTGGTTCCCTTTTGACAGTTTTTAAAAAAATAAAAGTTAAAAAACCACATGCTCACTAGTGCTTCTGGGTGCTTAATGGCAAGCCCACACCTACACATCTCCCACTAATCAGATGTAGCGTACCGCTCTCTCTGGACTGCGCACCATATTGCATTGGTTGTCCCAATGCACAGGAATGTGCATTTCCTTTGGAGCTTTTTAAAAAATATATATAGGAAAAGCCATGAAGGCTTTTCCCATGGAGTAGTTTGAGTTTTTGGACCCCCCCCTTCCCAATACGTCAAATCACCACAGGATCCCATTGGGACAAAAGGCATTCTCCTCAAATTCAAAGAGGAGTATTTTCACTGTTTAGACAAGCCCCATGTGTTGAAACAATGTGAACTGAATAGCACCCAAAGCATCACCAATCTGAAAAGGGACCCTCCATGTTGCTGGATTGCTATTGCTATACCAATGTTACAGCATAATATGAGCAAGAAAAAATAATAATAAGCTATTGGCATTGTAGTGTCATGCTGCACATTAAAAAAAAAGCAGTGCCATGTGGGGACAGAGTTTAAGCCATTCATGAAATTATGCTGGGGATCTGAGCTTTAAACTATCCAAAGGAAATTTCATGTAAGCTTTTAGTGTCCTTCGAGAACCAAAAACAAATAAAACAAACTAAACATGAGCATGGATACAGTCTCTTTGCAAGCAAACTTTATTCAGGTTTCTACAGAACTAGCTTTGATGATCAAGATACACAAAGTTCACTTGTTACATTTTCAGCAGAAAACTTGAAATAATTGGTATTTCAGGTGAGGGTATAAGTTGTGCCATTATTGTGGCGATTCAAGAATGCATCATCCTCAATTAAAGCTATGTAGAACATTTCCAGTATAGTTCTTCCTTTGGGAAGAATTTTAAGTTATCTGCACGCAACCAGTATTGCTTTACTGTAGCTCAGAAGAGATTTATTGCACTTGGTGCCGCACTTCTTATTTCCCAAATGGCAAGACAACCCACCAGCATGGTTTATTATTAATTTTATATAGCCTGGACCTGGGAGATATTACAGAACTTTTCTATATAGAGCGGCCTCACCACTGAAGTGCCAATTCCTCCTTCTTTTTAAATGTGATTTCTAGGCACATTGCATTTGCCAAGTTCCTGAATTTGGAATCATTAGAAGTCCATCATCGTATGGGCTGCACATTTGGTTTACAAAAAGAATCCCTACAGAAGAAAAAGACAGTAGAAGTGGCCGCACTGAGTTTGTGCAGCTCATGTAACCACTTTAAATCCAGGCTTCAACTCTTCCAGGGCCTTCAGTGCTTCATCCACTGGAGTAGACCAGTATGTGTCATACAGACTGCAAAAGAATTCAATGAAAGTTAGTGTGACTTAAGGTTAGAGATGAGAGTTCAGACATTACTTTGCTTGAGGAGTCAAACAAGGCTAAAGTCATTCCAAAGTGGGCAATCACTTTTCCATAATGAAGCAGCAACACATAGAAGAACCTATTTCTCAAGGTGGGAGGGCACTGCCTTCCAAAGATAATGCCCAGTGGACAGCACACTACACTGTTATAGCACTATTATTCAACTTTAACTGCTCTGGCTGCCTCCTGTGGAATCCTGGGATTTGCAGTTCAGGGAGGGGCATTTAGAACTCTCAGCCAGAGGGCTCTTAGGCCTCACTAAACTACAAACCCCAGAATTACACAGGAGGCAGCCATAGCAGTTAAAGTTGAATAATAGCACTATTATAACAGTGTAGTGTGGTAAAGTTCAAAGACAACAAAGAGTTGAGTATGGGGTCTGTCTATTAAATAATGAGACTGTGTTTTTACTTTTCAGACAAATCAGGGACAATCGATATGAATGCTTGAGTGGTGAGTTTGAACATGTCTGAACCTGCATAACAAACATCAACACTCTCGACCATTCAATTAATTGTCAGTTGTCATTTAAACAGCTGTGTTGTCTGTTGTGTGCCAGAAAAATGCTAAGTTTAAAAGTTGAGCAATGTGTCAATTTGAAATTTTTAGTAAAACTGAACAAAACACCAATGGAATCTTTTCAAATGCTTACTGAAGCTTATGGGGAAGACTACATGTCTCATGTGCATATGTATCTACAGGGCTCATCCAAAACATTTTGTTACCTGGGTGGAAGGACATTTCCCCCAATTCTTTGTATAGCTGCTAACCAGACTAGTAGCTGAGCATTCATTCAACACTGCTGATGAGACAACATCCTCCACCACACCGAGGGCAGCAGCCTGTGCTGCACGCATAGAGTTGTCCTCCAAGCACCCTGCTATTACTCCTTCCCCCAAAGTATCTGCTGCTTGAGGCACTCATTCTCTCTAACTGTAGGGCTGACCAAGTTGGCTGGATATCCAAAGTAAATGACAGATTGATTTCAAATCCCTTGGAGACTTTTCTTGAGACCAGAGCCAGGAGGCTTAATGAGAATTCTGTGCAACATCTTGACTGGAATGCAACTATATACTTAGGTTTTTTGTGAGTTTTCAACTTCACGGAGCAATGGGTGCAAGCTCCAGGAACAGAGATTCCACCTCAACATGAGGAGGAACTTTTTGACAGTAAGAGCTGTTCGGCAGTGGAACACACTCCCTCGGAGTGTGGTGGGGTCTCCGTCCTTGGAGGTCTTTAAACAGAGGCTGGATTGCCATCTGTCGGGGATGCTTTGATTGTGATTTCCTGCGTGGCAGGGGGGTTGGACTGGATGGCCCTCGTGGTCTCTTCCAACTCTGCAATTCTATGATTCTATGAACTATATACTCTTTGCAACCTGCGTTCCATCTATGGAAGTGCTCCTTCATTTACCCCACCCTAGCAATTTCTCCAATTCCTAGCACCTCCTGATGGACCTACTTACATTAGATACTTCAGGTGGCAGTTGGGACTCTTCACTGCTTCACAGAGCTTACGTGCGCCTTCATCCCCTATGTAACTGTAGCTCACATCCAGTTCTTGTAGAGATGGTTTTCCAACAATCACCTCAGCAAGCTTGTCACAGCAGGCCGCTGTGAGGTCTGATTGCCCCAACCTAGAAACAGATGAGAATGAGCCATAGCCAGAATTTCCAGAGCTCCACTTATGGTTTTATAAGACAGTGCAATGTAGTGGTCTGAGTGCTAGATTAGGACTCTGGGAGACCAAGGTTTGAATGTCTGTTCAGCCATGAAACCTGTTGGGTGATTTTGGGCAAGTCACACTCTCTCAACCTTTGAGGAAGGCAATAGCAAACCTCCTTTAAATAAATCATAGCAAGAAAACCCTAGGACACGGTCACCATGAGTTGGAGCTGACTACAAGACACTGCCTTGGAACACCCCTTTTGGAAGACCGGGGAGGGGGGGAGGAAACAATGCATGTAAATACAAATCAATCAACTTTGAACACTAATTGGATAATGTTATTTCCATGACAATTTTGCAGATGTGTAGCACCTATCTAGGTGTACCTGTTGTAGTAACAAATGTAAGAAGTATCCCGTCCCTTGGGAGAAAGGCAGGATACAAATTCAATAAATAAAATAAATAAAGATACATGCCTGCTAGTACATAAAACCTATAACACAGTTTGGAAACCCTTATCAGAATGCCTTGACACTAGACAAAAATAACTAAAATACTGGGACTCGAATTAGAATGTTTTTGTATGAATTAGCGACAAGAAAATCAATACTCCTTTTGAGAAAACAAAAAAACCCCAAAGCCATTCATGAGGCCAAAGTTCAGCAAACTGCATTTAAAGCTATTTGAGTTCCATGCACCTGCATGGTGCGCATGTAGATCTGGTGTCCTGAGAGTTCAGCCTTAAAGAGAAAAGCTTTCTAGGTCTGCTGTTCAGATAACGCTACACTTTGGGAGTTACAAGTGTGGACTCACCAAAGCTAGAAAACATCTGGAATGGATTATCTAAAGGGAGAGAGTTTATAAAAATCCAGTAGCCTTGGGTGGAGAATATGTGGCCCTTCAAAAATTGTTGGACTGCAATTCCCATCAGCCTTAGTCAAGACAGCCTTTGGTATAACTGCAGCAAGACTCACAATAGCTCAGGCATGGAAATCCTCCAAATCACCGACAATAAGGAATGGTTGGAAAAATCAAATGAAATGTTAGAATTAAATAAATTGACAGGCAAGATACATAACCTACCAAAAAGGAAATCTCTAGAAAAAAGGTTGGTAGTAATATGACAATGGGAGAAAAGGGGTATGATATATGACAAAAAACACCTTTTATTAATGATCTAGGGATGTATGCTAATGGTCTAAGTGTATACATATACATATATGTATATGTATGTACAGTCGTCCCTTCACATTCGCGGGGGTTACGTTCCACAGACCCCCACAAATGTGAAAAATCCGTGAATATTGTTTGCCCCCCTCCCCCGCCATAGCGACCATGGGGCCTCCGGAGGCCCCATAGTTGCTTTCCCCCGCCTCCCCACTCCCTTCCTAGGCCTTCCCGGGGCCTCCGGAGACCCTCCCGAGGCCCCGTGGATGCCTCCCCAGCCCTCCCCCCTCCCACCCAAGGCCTTCGCGGGGCCTCCGGAGAGTCTCAGGAGGCCCCGCGGAGGCCTCCCCAGCCCTCCCCCCTCCCACCCAAGGCCTTCGCGGGGCCTCCGGAGAGTCTCAGGAGGCCCTGCGGAGGCCTCCCCAGCCCTCCCCCCTCCCGCCCAAGGCCTTCGCGGGGCCTCCGGAGAGTCTCAGGAGGCCCCGCGGAGGCCTTTCCGGCCCTCCGCCCTCCCCCCCAAGGCCTTCGCGGGGCCTCCGGAGGGTCTCCGAAGGCCCCGCGGAGGCCTTTCCAGCCCTTCCCCCCTCCCACCCAAGGCCTTCGCGGGGCCTCCGGAGAGTCTCAGGAGGCCCTGCGGAGGCCTCCCCAGCCCTCCCCCCTCCCGCCCAAGGCCTTCGCGGGGCCTCCGGAGAGTCTCAGGAGGCCCCGCGGAGGCCTTTCCGGCCCTCCGCCCTCCCCCCCAAGGCCTTCGTGGGGCCTCCGGAGGGTCTCCGAAGGCCCCGCGGAGGCCTTTCCAGCCCTCCCCCCTCCCCCCAAGGACTTCGCGGGGCCTCCGGAGGGTCTCCGAAGGCCCCGTGGAGGCCTTCCCGGCCCTCCCCACTCCCCTCCCAGGGCCTTCACGGGGCCTCCGGAGGGTCTCCGAAGGCCCCGCGGAGGCCTTCACGGCCCTCCCCACTCCCCCCCCCAGGGCCTTCGCGGGGCCTCCGGAGGGTCCCCGAAGGCCCCGTGGAGGCCCTCCCGGCCCTCCCCACTCCTCCCCCAGGGCCTTCGCGGGATCTCCGGAGGGTCTCCGAAGGCCCTGTGGAGGCCTCCCTGGCCCTCCCCGCTCCCTCCCAGGGCTTCCACGGGGCCTCTGGAGGCCCCTTGTCGCGGTTTTGGGGGGGCCCGGGGGCCCTCACAAAACCACGAATAATCAAAACCACGAATGCTGAGATCGCGAATGTGGAGGGGCAACTGTATACACATACATATACATATATTATAGAGATAGAAAGAGTGAACAGACAAAAAGATTAAAAAAAAGAAATGCCAGAGAGCGCAGCAGGAAACAGAAGACAAAAGATTATCAGAAGTCAAGGAGGATTGGAATAAAAAGTTTTTTTTTCATTTCAACAATGCCAACACTAAGGAAGTCATGGTTGTTTTTGTTGTTGTTGTTTTGTTTTGTATGGTTATACACAAAATAAGGATTGTAAGATGTCATAGACTGATAAATTTTGTTGATGTATATCTGATTTTGTAATCTTCAATAGCTGCATAATAATAAAAATTAATAATAATAATAATAATAATAATAATAAAAGACAGCCATTGGTGAGGAATGATGGCCACCATCTACAGGGCTATGAATTTCCCATCTGTGCAGTAGCCCATTCTCTTCGGGCTACACTCCCACAATCCCTGGCAAGCAGCTATATTGACTGAGGTTTATTTTTTTGTTAATATATATTTATTGCTTAAACATCACAGATTGGGATACAGAAAACAAATACGAAACAAATTCTCAGCCCTGCTTTCCCACCCCTTATCCTTACATTCATTTGAGTTATGTACCTTTAGAATAAAGCAATTTGAATATTTAAAAAAACCTGACTTCCTTCGTAAAAATAGCTCAAAGGATTTATCTTTCTCTGCATTCTTTTTTCATGTCTTCCTTTCTACTCCTTGTATCTCTTCCTTCTATTTTAGTTTTCTCATTGTTTGATTATGTTTAGCTCTTCTCATCCCTTTCTTTTTTGTTTGTTTGTTTATTAACTCATTATCTCTTCTCCTTTTCTTCCCTGCCTCTCTTTTTATTCTTTCTGTAGTTTATCAACTCATTTGTTAATGCCTCGCTTTTTTCTTCCTAAATTTCAATATCCACTGCAGTTTTCCACCTTTTTCTACAATAATTGATTACTGGTAACCATTCTGTTTCTGGTTTTTGTGTTAGTTTTTGATTTAATGTATGTGTTAATCTATCGTTGTCTCTCATTTCTTGTCTCTTATCAATCCATTCTTCTGCCCGCGGCTCTTCCTGAGTCTTCCATTTTGCTGCTATGATTATGCAGGCCGCGGTGCAAAGGTATAGTAATACTCTCCAATATTTCTTTTCTATTTCATTTGTCAATAACGACGTGATATTTAGTAGATATAGTTTCGGATTCAATTCAAACTGTGTGTTGAATATTTTTTGGATGATCTTATGTATCTTCATCCAAAATTTATGTATTGATGGGCAGGTCCACCACATGTGTTTTAGTGTACCTGTTACTTTTTGACATTTCCAGCAATTCTTGTCTTTGGATCCGAACATTTTATTTAGTCTCAGTGGGGTTAGGTACCACCTGTTGCTTATTTTAAAGTAGTTCTCTTTTAGGTTTTGACATGCCGTGAACTTTTTCGTCTTACTGCTTCCACCTCAAGTTGTCTGGATTTGAGTATTTGGTATAATCTTTTCTTTTCCTTTTTATCCCATATTATCTTTTCTAACTCTGTTTCCTCGTCAAAAAATCCTAAGTCTTCTTTATCTTTGTTGAATCTGCTGTATATTTGCTGATAAGAAAACCAATTGAAAAACCATCCTTCACGTTCCAACTCCTCCTTCATTTTTATTTCCAACTTTCTATCACTGCTCTTTTTACACAGTTCTTTATATGTAATCCATCTATCTGGCTTGCCTAGTTGTCCCCACCTTCCAATAAAGGCTTCAACTGGAGAAATCGATTTTGGTGTTTTGCCAAAGTTTCTGTTTCTGAATTTTCTTCCAGGTCAGTAATAATGCTTTTCTTATAATGTGGTTATTGAAATCTTTATGAACTGTAGCTTTATCATATCCTAAATAGGCGTGCCAGCCTAACCTCAATCCCGCTCCTTCTAGTGTTAATGTTTTTTGGTCTTCCAGTTTAAATCACTCTCCTATCCATACCAGACTGCAAGCTTTATAGTAATTTGGAAAATCTGGGAGGTCCAGTCCTCCCCTTTTTGAGCTATCAATTAGAGTTTCCCATTTTATCCTAGCCTTCTGGCCATTCCATATGAAGTCACTTAAGAGCTTTCTTCCAGCTTTTAAATGGTTTGTCGTTCGTTATAATTGGCAGATTTTGAAATAGAAACATTACTTTCGGGAGGACGGACATTTTAATGGCGGCTATCTTCCCTATTATAGAGAGGTTCAGTTTTGACCAAACCACTAAATTTCCCTTTATTATCTCCCAAGTTTTTTCATAATTATTTTTATATAGATCCAGATTTCTACTTGATAGCCATGAGGTTTATGATAGTTGTAATTCAAAACCTGGGAAAAGCAGAAGTTTGCCTATTCCTAGCCTTATAGACATCTGGCTATTCAAAAGTATTCCATATTGTTTCAGAAGAGGGAGAGATGAGACAATAAGAGTTCTCTTCACTTGGACTTTTTTTTTGCACTACATCATTATAGCAGTGTTATACCACTTTGATTGCTTGGGTTCCATTCTACAGAATCTTTGCATTTGCAGCCCACTCTCCTGAACTACAGCACTAGAGCTCTCTAGCTGGGAATTTTAAGAACCTCAAACTACAAATCCTAGGATTCCATAGGACAGAACCTGCAGTATAATACTGCTATAATTGTGTAGGTGTGGATAAACCACCAGTCACCTGGGACCAGCTTGCCAGTCACCTTCCTCCTCTCCCAAAATTCTCTGCCTCAGTGACTGTTCCATACCTGGTTGTACATAACTGTGAAAAACTAATCCCTGAATTTGCTTGCTTTCCAACACATTTCCCTTTCATGTTGTGCAAAATTAGATTTTAAGCAACTGTGTTTTCTCATCATACCTAACCTAGAAAATGTCAGGCATAATCATAACAATAATAGTTCACAGTATGCATATTTTGTATTTTAGTAGTGTTTTTGGACAATATACACAAGTGGCCCTCCAGAGGCTTCTAGAAAATGTCAGGCATAATCGTAACAATAATAGTTCACAGTATGCATATTTTGTATTTTAGTAATGTTTTTGGACAATATACACAAGTGGTCCTCCAGAGGCTGCTAGACTGCAGTTCCCATCAGCCCTAGCCAGTATAGCCTCTGGAAAGAATGAGAATTGTGTGGCCCTCCAGATGTTACTGAACTGCAACACCCAGCATTCCTCATTATAGCCTATTCTGACTAGGACTGCTGGAGGTTGTAGTCTCACATCTGGAGGGCCGAAAGTTGTATGCTCCAGTATACTTAAAGCCCTTGATTAAAAACAAAATGCAAATTTTCCTAATCTAGTTCAAGGCAAGTAACATGGCTGCTTCTAACCGAGCTGCTTGTCCTGAACCAAGTAAGGAAAATACGCATTTTCAAGCAATCACTTCAGAGCCTTCAACAAGAATTAAGTAATGGATACTACCAAGATGAAGAAGCCAAATTCCTCTGACTCAAAAAGAAGACACAAGAAAAGCCTGTTTCTAGTGGGGAAAGCCTTCCATCTTTGGTTTTGTAATCTAATGCTAGTATCACAGGTTCCTTTTCAAGCATGGTGCAATACAGAAAACGTGTCCATGGAAGACATTTGATGGTAAGCTTTAATGCAAAGGCACCTGAATCCCAAACAGAGCAGTGCTCCTTCCATGCAAAGAGGAGTTCTTACCTCAAAAGGCTTATGTAGTGCCCTTGTTTGCTGTGTCTGAAAGGTAGCATATCGAGAAGGTTACTTACCAGAGGGATTGCAGTTTGCAGGTGGGGTTCAGGACTCCCTCACAGAGCTGAACCACTCCTGCATCACCAAGCTTATTGCCCCCGACGTGCAGCTCTTTCAAAACACTGTTTGTGCTGAGTGCCAAGCTGAGGCTCTTACAACAGGCTCCGGTCAGACCACATTCTCTCATCCTACAGTAAACAAATGAAGAGTTATCTCTGACAGTCCTGACATTTGGCAACTAGAAAGGCCTTCGCCTTGTGTCTAGGAACATTCTTGCCCTATCCAAAGCCAATTATAAAATCAGGATGACAAGCAGCGACTTTTCGATGGGGAAGATATGGAACAAAACCCTGAAGGGTTAGCAATATTCCGCCATCCTCTTCCCTGCCCGCACCACATGGGCCAAGAACACAAACCATCTTCCCACACATGAATTGCAACAGAGACTTTGACCAAGTCCTCAGCTACTCATACCTATTCAGACTAGGCCTTAGACTCCGGGTAGAGAAGTGTTGGCACTCCAGATACTTTCTATTTCTAACCCTTTGTTTACCTGCTTGGCTATGCTGCCCAGATAATGGAGAATCCAATTATCACATACTCCCACCAGACACACTAACATGGCTGCTGTTGAACAACTGTGGGAGCTGTAGCCCAAAATGCCCAGTGGACCAAAAGTTCCCCACCCTTGCCTTAGCAGAAATTGTGGTGGTCCACAAAAAGGAAGAAACTTGATGGAGCTTCCTTACTATTCATGGTAAAGTTGAGAGCGTTGCCTGGAACTTACGTTACACTTAGCCACTGTTGGATCCCTTTGCTCACGAATTGCTAACTTGCATGTTTGCAGACTTCCTGTCTGTTTGCTTTGCAACACTCCCTCTCTTCCTACATCTAACCTGCAGCCATTTTTTCTCTTCTCTTTCTCCTTAATTATGCTATGTATTTTAATATAGATTCATCTATAGACGAACTGTAAAAAAAGCAACCTTTATATGTTTTTACAAAGAAAACATAGTCTTTGTACTTATTTCTTTCTCTACTAGACCCTAGTATGAGTGGGTGGGTGTGGGACCAGTTATTCTTTAGCTTCTGCCTTGCAAATGTAATTACCCTGCCAGAGAGATCAAGTACCTTCGCTTGTCTTATTGGAGAAATGTTGCATGAGGGAATTCTTGGGATCAGAAACTAAATGTTAATCACCTAAGAAGCTGAACTGGGCCCAACTTGCCTAAGCCTATCTATTATAGAGTGATCCTGTTCAGTAGTACTATTAGTTGCATTCAGTGACAAAGAAAACAGTAGTGAAGGAAGCCCCCCAACTACTTACCAGAGTGACTGGAGTTTAGTGTTTGGATCCTTCAGTCCTTGACATAAGAATTCCATCCCTTCATCCTTCAGATTATTTCCAATCAGGCTCATCTCCTTGAGAGTCTCTTTAGAACCAATAATATTAGAGAGGTCCTTGCAGCCAGCAGCTGAGATATCACATTCCCATAACCTAAAATAATAGTTGTTACAGAGCAACACAAACGCACAATTGTTAAGAATCGATCTGAGAAAGTTTACAGACTCGATACACTGTCTTCAAGTTTTGGACTCCTACAGTCCACACAAGGTTGGTAAAGTTTATTGTATTAAATCATTATGTACTCAGGTCCTCTGGGGGACATTTACTTCAGTCAGCCAGGACTAGGTTGGCAACTGTCACACAGAGGAATTTTTCTTCAGCCATTTCTAGACTCTGGAACGACCTGCCAGAGGAGACTGGACAATTAAATACACTGAATTTAAAATAGCATTAAAGACCAGCGTCTTCAGGCAAGCCTATCCAGATTATTTTTAAATTGTGAGATTTAAATTGTTTTAATATGTAATAGTTTTATTTGCTCTTTTAAATTGATATTATGTGTTTTAATGGGTTTATGTATTTTAACCAATATTTTAATAGATATTAGTTGTTCTGTATAAATTTGTTGTTCTCCACCTCAATCCAAGGAAAGAGGTGGGTAAGAAATGATCATCATCAACAACATCATTAATCAGAATTGCCATCAAAGATCTATCACCTTCATTTACATTAAGTATGAATACCAGAGATTTTAAGCAAATAAACATATGAGCTAGAACTAAAACCTCAGATTAGTCAAATGAACACAGAACTCTTTACCAATGCATCTGAGACAGGAAAGTTTGGTGGCTATTTATGTAAACAATTACACAGAATTTGGGTTCATGGCCCATATTCACATAAGTCTGAGAAAAATTTTTTTAAAGCAAAATTAAGAATTACTTGTGAAGTCTGCATATATCAAGTTCTTTCTGCAAATATTAATTGTATCAACACATAACGGATTATCAGAAGTACACATCTGTAAAAATGTAATTTACAGATGAAGTGAAATAAACATAATCTTTCCCCAATTATTCTCACTTGCCTCAAAAGAATGCATTTGTCAGAGAGAACAAGCTTGTGGGTTAGTAGTTAATAGCAGTAAAAACAATAACAATACTGCTTCATGTGAACCCAACCTTTCCCCCCAAACCAGGACCCAAGGCATGAATAAGGGTTTGAATCTCAATTCAAATTTAGGATACATGATTAAACAGGCCTGGCATTTGGGCTCACTGTCCCCTTGTCTGGTGGTGTGACTATTCCCCAATATATTGCAACCCACTTCCCAGGACTCCTTGGGTTATTCTGTGAGGACTTTGGGCAGAGTCAGCTCTGCTTGTGCTTGACAGGCTACTGTTCCAGAGGAGACACTTACCACAGCTTCTGTACTTTGCAGTCTGGATTTTGCACACCCTGGCACAGGAGTGCCACGCCAGTGTCACCAATCTTGTTCTCACCAATACAGAGCTCTGTCAAGGAAGGCTTTGTGCTGAGAATAGTACTGAGATCCTCACAGCTATCAGCAGTGAAATCACAGTTCTCCAACCTGCAGGAAAACAGAAGCCAAGGACAATGCTAAGCATTGATTTGCCAGAAAGCCAAACAATGGAAAAGGTTTTCCTTCCCCCATTCATTTCAGCAGCTCTGTTTCCATAGCCATCACTCAGAGACACATGTTGTTTTGACTTCACCAAGGCAACAATTTTATTAGCCAATGGGGATTTCCTTAATTTAGCACTGCAAAAATTTCCTCAAAAGCCATCTCAAATGACAATGCATCAGGAAATGGACTCCTTTTTTGCCACAAAGTATGTGAGTTCTTGGAATAAGTCTCCACATTATTCTTACAGGAAATCTCACATGGGCTGCTTTGACTATTTTTAAAGGGCCATATTGGCAGAGGTTACAAGCAGTAACAATTATTCTTCCATCATCAGTCTCCTTTTAGTAAAAGTGAGGTCAGCTCCTGTCCATTGGGTGCAAAGGAACCATCTTATAAACAGAATTCCTCTCCTCAGAGAGATGGCATATCATAACAGAAGCTATGCCTTCCTAACTGGGGTTACTAAACTAATAGCCAAGGTATTCATAACTGGAGGAAAAGATTCAAATATCAGATAAAAGATCAGGATTCCAAAACTGTGACATACAGCCTTTATGTCCTAAAAATGCCTAACTGAAACATACAAAAACTAGATTATGGTGATCCTCCTTTTACCCTGATCTTATGTATATATGCAAAAGGATCTTGTAGCACCCTTGAGACTGAGAGAAGTGGCAGTCACCAAGACAGGAAAAATGAGTGGAAAATATACAAATGATTCATATAGGAGAAGCAATCAAATTGGAGGTGCAATCAAATTTTCAGCACCTCAGCCCTAGCATTTACAGAAGAAATGTTCTCCACTACTCAAAACCTAGAGTGTACTGAGGACTGACATAGGGCTAAGTCTAGATGCAATCCCCTATTTTTTAAAAAATATAGAACTGAGAAGTGAAATGTTCTCCTGAAGACGGCAGTGACACACTGTGAGAACAGGAACCTCGCAGACTTGCTACCCAAGTGTGGAAGAATTTTAATCTTCAGGCAAAGAATGAAGCTGCCACTCCCCCATAAAGACACATAAAACCCTGGTGGATTTATGGCGAAGACCTTTCTGTTTAAGCAGGCCTTTAATGTGTAAGCAGGGGAGCTTCTTATTGGGATGTTTTATTTATCTTTTTAAACTTTTGTATGTTTTTAAATGATTTTATACAGTTTTATGTGGTGATTTAAACTGTTTTTAAATTTTACTGGGAAAGTGTTTTAAACTGATTCTCTCTGGGAACCACGTTGGATCTCATGCTAGGAGAAATGTGGCATATAAATGATATAAATAAATAAATTTATAAGACATGTGCTTCAGGACAGAAATCAGTTGATACAGCGGCTGACGTGACAGCCCACATGATAAAGCAGTAGTCACTAGCATCTCCTCCAGATTGTGTCAGCACTGGAGAGTGCAGAGATCCAATCCTGACCAAGGCAGTAAGAGTTTTATGGAGACCCCAAATCTTCCCTACATGAAGCCACCTCAATAATCAGCAAGGCAGGTAGGACATTCGATGCAACTCCAAATGGGATAATTTCAAAAGCTGGAAGAAGCTGCAACTTACCGTAGTGCCTGTAGATTACACTTAGCATCCAGCACGCCCTGGCAAAGCTGCTTCACTGCAGCATCTCCGAGCTTGTTGTTGCTCAGGTTGAGTTCCTTCAGGGATGACTTGGTACGCAAGGCAGTGCTGATTGCCTCTACATTTGCTGCGGAGAGTTCACAGTACTCCAGCCTATGGGAGAGCAGAAGAATGCAAAGAGCAGCAAGAGATAAGAATGAGGCTCTGACTGTCCTAAACACTGAAGTGCCTGCTTCACTGTTTCTCATGCTGAACATACATCTTGACCAATCTTCCCCAATGTGGTATCCTCCAGATGTCTTGGGCAACCACCACAATCTTAAGTCAGCAATGGCCATTGCTGATTGGAGGATGATAGGAGTTACATTCCCACCCACCTGGATGGCACTGGGCTGTGGAAGGCCACTGTAGACATTACAATTGGATATTTAGCTTTTCAACCATACAAGGTCTGCTTATGTATATATCTTCATTTAATCTACTCAGAAATCCTATGGAACTCTGGTAAACCTAGTTTTCTTGCATGGCATTTGGGGAGGGAGGCATGTTTTTTGCTTGTTGTTAACCCAATCTGTCCACCTGACTCCACTGTGAAGGCCCATTACTACAGTGAACTTCAGAGGGTTTTTTTCCTCCCAAAAAGATGATGTTCAAATTGAATAACATTTTCAACACCAAAATATTTGCAAATATTTGCTCACAACTCCAACAGTCACTTACTGAAGACTCTCCAGTTGGCAGTTTGGATCCAAAAGTCCCTGGCACAATACTTTCACTCCTGATGTGCCCAAAGTGTTGTCTCCCAAGTGCAGCTCAGTTAAAGATGGTTTGCTACTAAGCACAGAACGGAGACTCTCACAGCAGGCTTTGGTCAGGTTACAGTTCTGCAGCCTGGAACAATAGTTTACAATGAAGTGAGCCTTCCTGGAATTCAACATTCAGATTTTGTCTATGATCTGTGCTCGTGGGTATATAGCAGTATCTAGACAACCTTTATGGATTATATTCATACTCTAGGATAGCAATGGGGCCTGAATGATCAGAGCTGATAGGATCATAGTGGCATCCTAGGTATGGAACATATTTCTCAAAGAGCCCCACCTGGTGCCACCTTTGTGATATTTCACTGCCACATGAAAACCCTTCTATGACCAAGATATTTTAAATAACTCATGTAGCTGCAGCCTCTGTTTTAAAATGGGATTTTAACCCTATTTTTAATGCAAGTTTTAGTTTCTGTCACAGGATTTATCCAGTTTTTAATTTTACAGTTTATTTTGCACTTAAATAATGGTTTTACATTTATTGCAAGCTACTCAAAGCATTTTATGTTATGACTCATAATCAACATCCAAAGGGCCATGGGGGTTGCCAAACCTTGCTTAAATAGAGCTTTCAAAGTAGGTTTAAAGGGGAGAGGCTGTTGATCCATGACAGAGTACATGTTTTCCATGCAGATGGCCCCAAATTCAAATCCTGGTATCCCTAGATAGTTTTGGGAAAGACCCCCTGCCCGAAACCCTGGAGAGTTGCTACCAATCAGTGTGGCTAATGCTGACCTGGACTAATAAATGGCCTGACTTGGTATAAAGCAGGTCTTCTAAGACAGACCGGAAAAGACAGTCTTTTGCACTTCTCAGTCAAACATCTAGTGTTCCCACCCAACCTTACATGGGACCAGTACCCAGTTTCACATCTCTCTAGGCATCTGGAGGAACATAGAGTTACTCTGGAGGTGGTCTCTCTAGGCATGGGAAGATCCTCTAGTGAGACTCTATGGTCAACTTCTGCCTAGACCTGACCACAGAGTTGCACCAGATGCCTAGAAAGGTATCCTCTCTAGGTCCTTTGGCACATTTCTATGGTATAATATGGTGGCACTGTTATACGTGGTTTTGTGTTATCTGCAGTAAGTCTAAGAATATGCCCCCATGTAAAAGGAAAGGGAGGACAACCTGTATATATAAGGCAACCAAACCATGCAAAGGAATTGCATACCATGGCAATAGAGAACTCGTGCATGGGTTGGTGAATGAAAGCCAAAATAACCCCTGCACATGTGTGAGAGTGGAGAACATAACTTCTGAACCCTCTTTTTCATCCTAGTTTACATATACAAACCAAATCTAGCCTATCAGATTCTTGTGAAGGTGAATAATGGTGGGGGGGGTGTCTTAAGAGTGTGAAAAATAATGTTACTGTTTGTGGGTAATGCTGCGAAGGGAGCAAACCCTGGGACAGTCTTATGAGTGTACTTGTGTAAGCCTGCAAAATTTATGCTATTATCACCTAGTCCGATTGGTCCAAGAAAACCCATGCTGTGGCAAATTGATGATGAGAAATACAGACCAGAGATGTTCTACTGCAGTGAAAGACGGAAAATGTATGCTAAATCTAGTAGAAATCTTGAGCCACTTGGTTAGCGAACTTCAGATGGGAGTGTCATTAAAGAAAAGATTCCTGTAGACTTTTCCATCTGCAGTAAACTTCATCTAATGCAACTTAAGCTACTACAGACTGACAGGGGATTTACCATAGTTTCTGAAGCTTACAACTTGGATGCAACAATCCTTTGCACAGCACATCCACACCAGAGTCTCCCAGTTCATTGTTGTTCAGCTTCAATTCAGTCAGGGTTTGGTTTGTAGTCAGAACAGTGGAAATATCTTCACAATTACTGACAGACAGACTGCAGTCATCAAGCCTGAAAAATGAGAAAAGGAGGCAGATGTGAGTTCTAATAAACCCAGTGAAGTAAATCATTGATTATTCACAATTCTCTTCCCTCCCAACCTGTATTAGAAAACTCCTAGACTATTTAAGTCATCTAAATAAAACCTAAGAGATTAAAATAATGTGTAATATCAGTGTGTATCACACAATATGCTAAAAGCAAGTGCCTTCTTTTCTTTTTTAATAATGGTGGGTCTCTTGCTGTTCTTATGAATGACAATGGACAATTAAGATAGTTCTGGAATGGGAGACTAAGACAATTATTTAATTTATAAACATAAAATATAAACATTGTGTGTGTGTACAAAGCTCACGCATACACCTAAGCCCTTGCATACAAGAAATGTAAGACAGACACTAGCACCTCGCACATCAAGAGTGGCAGCAGCATCTAAAAGACAGGCCAGAGCTCTACTACTGGAGGCAGAAGTCTCATCTTGCACACTTTCCTTCAACAAGGAGAGTGTGCCAATAGAGATGGAAGTTCCAGTTCCAAAATGGGAGCACTTTGACACTGACAGAAGCTGCAGCTGTTACTCAGCCAAATACTACCATGAGTGACCAAAGCAGATCTCTACAAGGAATGCTTGAGAGACATCACAATTCTCTGGGAAGATGCACCATTATGTCCTTCTTTAAAAGCTTACTAGAAGATACTAATAAAGGACTGTGAAGTCTTCCCTATGAGAAGCATCTCTAGGTGTTCCAGGCAAGGTCAGGGTCTCTTCTCTTGCTGCCCCCTTCTCCTCTTCCTGCCCCAATTTTCAAACCAGCTGAAGCCATCTCTAAATGGAGCTCTTGCAGCTGTTGGACTGTATACCTTTAAAATAACCCCACACAGATGCAGTCCACTAGAATTTGATTTACCTGATAGTTTTGTACTGGTTCAGGGATGGAACAAGTTCTTTCCATTTAGATTCAATGAGCTCTGTAGACTGGATGTCAAGATCCATTTTTGAGATAACAGCTGGAAAAAGAGGAAAGAGAGGGGGATTACTTTTTCAGAACACCCAAAGCAGCCCTTTGTTCCCATTCAGTTGTGGGTTTGCCTACAGCATTTACCAGCTTTCTTGGCTGCAAGGCAAAGTTTCTCAACAAGTACCCGCTACATTTGCCTAAGATCCTCTTGTGTAAGAGCCTTTGCTGGCCCCTTATAACTCAACCCCACAGAAGATCCACCAAACAGGTTTTGCTGAAACCATTCTACAACATGAAATGCTTCTGGTTACACACAAGCAGCTGGTCTTACCTCACTTGCTAGAAGGGAAGTTCTGAAGGGCTACACTTTGGTACTAGGCAGTCATAATTTGAAAGGGACTGTATCAGCATAGATAACTTGCAGTCTTTTGACCTAATTTCAAAAGCACTTTCAAAAGTAGTCTGCTCAGACCACTGGCAAGAACACCAAGGTACTGTGTTGCCTCTGGCCCTGCCCACCACTGACTGCAGCCCCACCTGCTACTTGCATGCAATCCTGCCCGTCCTCCCTGAAATGTGACCACCGACAGGGGTGGGCAGGGAATGGACTGTATTATTGTCATCTATATGCAGTATACATTTATAGTAAAGGAGAGAAGACACAGAGCCCTTTGGACATGTCTGATTTTTCTAGCCTTGAATAGTGATAGTCTTATTCAGCAACTGTGCAATGTGGTACTGAGTGCAGAATTTGGTAACTTGAGCTTGCGGACAACATTCGCTTCAATAAATATATACTGTACATAATTCATATTCATATATATGTGTGTATGTATAAATTAACTGCATTCTTCTGGAATCAAGGACAAACTTGAGAGAAATGCTGTTGGTTTGCTTTTTAATCACTTACATACTCTCTCTCTCTCTCTTTCTCAAACGAAGATTCAGGAAGGACTCATCCCACGCCTTCTGCAAGCGCGCTGATGACTAAAAAGGCCAATCTGAGATAAACAAGTCCAGTTGCAGAAAGCACAGCAGAAGGTCACATACACACTCACGTATATATGGATTTAGAGACAAAACCTCTCAATCTCAACTTAGAAGATAACACCATCATCCACTAAGAACATCATCTTCTAAACTGCCACCTACTATACAGCTCAGTTTTATCGGCAGTTGAAGAAAGCGGAAGCTGAAACATTTAACTCTTGATATATAGATTTTCCTTGGATTTTTTCTGGGCTGTGAGGCTGTGTTCTGGAAGAGTTTATTTCTGATGTTTCGCCTGCATCTGTGGCTAGTATCTTCAGAGACATATATATTTTAAGTTCTGTTCATTAAGCACTTCAATACCTGCATATATATATATATATATATATACTGTATATATATATAATTCTCTTGTGTATGTTGCTGTTTCCAGTGTGCTGATTGGCTGCTTAGGGAACTGACCAACCAATCACAGGTCTGTTGGGCAGCCAATCAGCACACTGGGGGCAGGACCATGTATATCTCAAACATGGCGAGTGGAGCTGGAGAGTGAGTAACATTGGGGTGGATCTGGTGTGTGCCTGTGTGTTCTGGAGTGCAGGGGGTGGGCTGAGAGGGGCAGAATGAGTGGGGGGAGGGGCAGAACAAATAGTGGAGGGGCATCAGGGGGTAGAACGAGCAGCGTGTGGATGAGTTAAACACACCAGCCTACCTCAAAGGGTTGTCATGAGGTCTCCTGGGCATTTTGGGCGGAGTTTTTTAATGGTGTATGGTACACCGGGTCCAGCTAGTGTGTGTGTGTGTGTGTGTGTATTCAGTGTAACTGCAACCTTCTTGGATCCAGGACAAACTTGGGAGAAACACTGTTGGTTTGCTTTTTAATCACACACACATTTATATACACACAAACACACACACACTAATGGCAGCAGATCATGTTTGATCTTGAAAGCTAAACAGGGTCAGCCGTGCTTAGTACTTGGATGGGAGACCACCACTGAATACCAGGTGCTGTGGGCTATATTTCAGTCGAAGGAACTGGCAAAACCACCTTGGAGAATTCCTTGCCTAAAAAAACCCTATGAAATTCATGGGGTCGCCATAAGTCAACATGTGACTTGAGGCACACACACGCATGTGTACACACATAAATGCACCATTTTTGCACTCAGGAAAAACTATTACTCATTTATCCAATTAGAAGCCAAAGCATATGTGATGCAGGAGACCTGTGACTAAATCTCACAAATGTTTGTTTTAAGCTTTCAAACAGGTTCAGAGGATTTGGGTTTGAGCAGAATACCAGTGATGAGAGACAGATTTTTAGCCATTCCTCCAGTTTCTAGGTTTTACATCACCTCCTTCCCCAGATTAGCCTTGCATATATGTATTCCCCACTTCACCTCTCAGGGCTAAACAGTGTTGGAATGGAGACTGTTTTGATAGCAGAAATAGTTTCCAAAATCCCCAACCAGTTGGCAGACTTGAGGAGTTGTAGGAAAACAAAAACAAAAAACCCTTCTCCCAGCGGTGAAAAAATCTCCCACTTCATGTGTAATTTGATCCCAATGGTATTAACTACAAGAATTCTTCTAATGTTACTTGAAGTCTTTTCAAGAGATGCCCCCTATAATCAGATAGAAACGATTAAACCTTATTTCTCCAGGCATAATACTAGCCTACCATCAATGCCAAATAAATAACTACAGTAAATAGGTGCCAGGTGTAGAAGTCTCCTTAGTTCCTTATTCTTTTTCTTCAGAACTACACACATTATTATTTTTCTTACGCTTATTATTTGGCTGAAACTGAACCACAAAGAGGCATTCCTGAAGGCTGATTCATGGCAAGTGAGCTGGCAGAGAAACCAACATATCAACTACACAGAGCCCAGCCTAGTTACTGAGTGGCTCTACACACACAGTCTTGCTTCATAGTAGTTTCCTAGAGCACACAGAGAGAGGTGATTCATTCTCAGGATGCATGTCATGGCTTATGAAGGTGAGTCTGCACTAACACTGTTTTGTTTCTATAGTGCACCAACCTTTCTCAATCGGGTGCCTTCAAGATGTGTTGGACTATAACACCTAGCGTCCCAGCCAGTATAGGCCATTTGGTGGGATGGGAAACACTGTTCAACACTGACCAACATTTGATTTTAGTTAGCACCATCCTTTATTAGATTAGATTTTCTGCACTGGTGGGAGGGCGTGGCTCCCCGGGGGCTCTGGGGAAAGGCACCCTCCAGGAAGTTGACCACCCTGATTTGGTAGTTGAAATCCTTACTCATAGCTGAAGTGCTACCACTCCTTGAAGCATGGAGAAATCACTTTGTGGTCTGAAACTCAAAGGATTAAATATGATGTTCACTGCTTTGACTACCACTGTGAGACCTGTGAATCAGCATCACATATTTTAGGAACAGGAGTACTGTTAAGATGTTTCTTATCACAGTGGGCAAATAAAGACTTCACAGAAAGTAACCTATGTAAAAATGTGTCTATCCTGTATCTTGGTATGCCGAAGGGCTAGTCCTAGTGAGGAGGGTTCAGGTGTTCTGTTACTAACTCTATGGTTACAGATTAAGTCTCCTCTCTCTTATGATCTTCCCAGTAAGTTGTCTGATCAACTTCTCATTAGTCATTTATAACCATATAATCCCAGTTTTGCCACAGCACTTCCAGCAAATTCCAGGAGCAGTTGTCCAACTGTGAAAATGCATAGTCACCTGAAGTCTGTTTCTATTCTACTGACTATTATTGAGGCTGCAAAAGACCATCATTTTCCAAGCACTAGTCATGTCTAATGGAATACTCATTTCTAGATACTTGGGCATCTCAGGTTTTCTGGCCCTGCAAATTCAGCTCCCTTTACTCTTCTACAGCTTGTATATACAGTTAGTCCTCCACATTCACTGGGGTCAGGAGTGAAGGACCCCCAAAAAAGTGGAAAAACCACAGATATCTCCAGCCCCCCCCAAACATATTTAACACATACAAAAGGTATGAGCCATCAATTCAACCCACCACAGGGTTCCTTTGCAAGGAAGAAGCATGTGGCAGGCAGGGCTTGCTGCCCTCTCTGCTGCTGCCTTACACCTTTGTTATTAGTGACTTACAAGCCTCGCCACATGTTCACAATCTCTCTCAGTCTGGTGAGGCTTGCAGTCCCTGTTAAAAATGGTATAGGACAGCAGTGAAGCTGGCAGCAAATCATCTATGAATAAGCAAATCCGCTAAAGTTAAACCCACAAATTTGGAGAGCGGATTGTAATACTAACCAGCTCACGAAGAGAAAAATGAACCACATTATCAACCATTATGCAAACAAAGCTGTCAGTTCAAATAGTTATCCATTTTACACCAGTACTGATTTACAGGTGTTCACATTTACCAATAGAGAACTAAATTCAGTCACAATTATGGAATCATACAGCCAATCAGTTTGATCTCAGATTGGCCTTTTTAGTCATCAGCTTGCTTGCAGAAAGCGCAGGATGAGTCCTTCCTGAATCTTCGTTTGTGAAGAAAAGCCAGAGAGAGAGACAGTTGGTCAAATGACTTACATGCAAGCTTTAAAAGTCTTGTCATAAGCTGACTTGAATCCCAATTCTGGAATAAAGGTAGGATATCAAATCAAAATACGTATAGATCATATGCTAACATCCCAGTTATTAAAGTCACATGTTTACACTTCCAAGTTAAGATGAAACCTCTAGAGGCCCAGGGAGGTACCATTTTACAGAGTATCACCCACCTCCTTTAGCACCGCAAAGATATATGGGTTTTGGTTGAACAGCCATGAAGGCAATAATGGTCATGTTTCTGAAAGTTTGTAGATTTCATTTTCATATACCTCATAATCTTCAAGCATTGGACTACATGATTCTTCCTTTGTTACCGCACATATGTATTCTCCCTTCCACGTTGTCACCTAACCTTCTGTGGCTTTTACTTCATGTATTTCTCACTTACTTTGATCTTTTGTATATGAAAGTCCAGATATCATCTTATAATTATCTTACTGAATTTCCTTTTTAAAAAAACATATTTCTACAACTTTTACTTCTGTACTTTAATGATAAATGACCTATTTACTTTATCAATAAATTATATAAAGTAAATTTTCTGTTACTTTATAACAACATTTTGTTCTCGCAATAGGTAATCTCTGGTGCCCATACTCTTATCAACATATTCGGTAGTTTTTTGGTTTATCAAGGCCATTAGCTTGTCAAAGTCCTTCATATCCAAAAGCTTATCCATCCATTCTTCTATGTTTGTTATATTATTAGTTTGCCAATATATCACTAAAAATAAATGAGTGGCAGAGATGATATAAAGTATTATTTTCCAATATCGTCCTTCTATATTTCTATCTAATACGGTCATCATATTTATTAAATATAATTGAAGGTTCATCTGGTAATTTATATGTAGCATTTTGTTCACTGTTTGTGATTTCCTGCCCTCCCCCAGAATTTCGTGACCTTTGGACAATACCACCATGAATGATAATATGAGCCAATAGCTTCTTGACATTTCCAGCATTTGTTTCTTCCTGTTTCATAAATTGTGTCTAGTTTCACAGGAGTCACGTGCCATCCATTCTGCATTTTAAAGAAATTCTCCTTCAGATTTTGGCTTACAGTAAATTTCTGTGTTCAACTTCAAGTTTTCTCCCAATGCTCAAGACCTATCATTTTGCAAATATCTTTGGCCCATTGTACTATTGATTCTTTTATTGTCTCCTGTTCATCTTTTTGCAGTAGTTTTTAAAATAAAATTTGGATATCAATTTCCATCACCTAGAAATATTTATCTAATTCTGTCCTTTCTTCTTCAAAATGTTCTAATCCATTTTGAATCTTTCTTTTAATTTCATGTACAGAAACCAGTTCAGTTTTATTCCCCCTCATTCCAGTTCTTCTTTCAGCTTCAGAATGTAAATGTTATGCTCCTTTTTGGTAAGTAGATCTTTGTATCTTAACCATTTTTCTGACTCTCTCCGTTTGCAAAAAAAAAAAAAAAAAAATGCTTCGTGGGGTTGCCAGGTTGGGATTTTCCTATAGAAACTTTTTTTCTTTGGCCACCAGACCTTAAGGATTGCTTTTCAGATGTAGTGGTGTTCAAATTCTTTGTCCTCCTTCACTTTCCCATACCATAGGTATGCATGCCATCCATATCTTAGGACTTTAAGATTATGAGGTATATGAAAATGAAATGTACAATCCTATTGAAATGTTTTGAATTCTTCTTTTGTTACAATTAGAAACGAGGATTACTGTGTTATTTTTAAATAATTCTTCAAACTTTCATAATAATTATATTTAATACAAAATTAAATTATATTTAATACAAAATCAACGTTTGTGAAGGAAAGTGGCTAGTCCTCCACCTGAAACCTTAACAAGTCCTTGTTCACAGCTTGTGCAAATGCAAGGTTGGCTTTAGGGATGAGTAAGCTGAGTATGCATCCTGGGCATTGAGGTGAAGAGGGAACTCAGTTACATTCAGCAACTTAGTGTTTAATAAGAGTACTGTTTGCAATATACAAAAATACCAAAATCAGAATCAAACATGCAACAGTATTTCTAATTTCTATGTATGCTTGTGAAAACTGGACAGTGAAGAAAGTTGATAGGAAGGAGATCAACTCCTTTAAAATATAGAGGAAGAAGAGACTCCTATGGATGCCATAAATCACCAAAAAGACAAATAACGGGTCCTAGAGAAAATCAAGGTTGAATTCCCAACAGAAGCAAAAATAAGGCTATAATACTTTGGAGACATCAGGAGAAGACATGACTCACTGACAAAGATGATAATACTCAATAAAGTGGAGGGCAGTAGGAAAAGAGAAAGACCACATTACAGATGGATTGACTCAAGGAAGCCACAGCTCTGAGGCCAAATCCACACTACACAAATAATCCAGTTTGAAACTGGATTGTTTGCCATGGCACCTTTCTAATGAATCTTGGGATCTGTAGTTTTACAAGCTCTTTAGTCTTCTCTGCCAAAGAGTGCTGGTGACTCACCAAACTACAAATCCTAGGATTCCACAGGAAGAGCCATGGCAAATAATCCAGTTTCAAATTGGATTATTTGTGTAGTGTGGATTTGGCCTGAGTTTGAAAGACATGAATGAGCAGAGCTGTTAATAACAGGGGCTTTTGGAGGCCTCTCCCTCATAGGGATGCCTTAAATTAAAGTCAGTTGACAGCAAATTGTAAAAACTGTTTGCAATGAGTTATAAAGGCTAGAGGGAGACAACTCACAAGAGTCACTTTAAAAAAAAAAATCTATAAACTTTGGGGGTACAAAGCTCAACATTTGTCAATCAGTTTTAAAGTATGTTTCTTTAACATTTTCCACTTTGATGGTATTTGTCCTACATAAAACAAATCAGGGGAATGCAACTTTACTTTGAGACAAAATTATCTCACACTAAATACACTATAGTTTTGATAACAAAAATGAAAGATGTAATCCGGCTGGGTGGGGTTAGCCGCTATTTATCCCAAAACTGGCATTTTGAGAGGGGAGATGACCAAAAGCATGCATTCGGAGGCTCTTATGAACTTTGACCTAGATGACATGGATAATAAATAGGGAATTCAGCTAGTTTGACACTCGTGTTAGAACAGGAGAGAAATCTAATAATAGGGTGTAAATAAAAAAGGCCTTGCACAAGCTTTCTGGACTAAAAAGGACTGCAGAATTCACAAAAATGTTTTAGAACAAAACAGCATAGAAGCGTCTGCTGCCAGCAGTTGAATAATGCTAACGAAACAGAAACACAGGAGTCTACAGTTTGATGGAACACCCTGTGGGAACCAAGATTGGTACCAAACCTCTAATTGTCAACAGAGGTTGCCACGACAACTGCATCAAGAGGCAAAGATGGTCAGCTAGAGTCACTTTTCCATCCTTGCACAGCATAAACAAACACCAATGGCGCAGAAGCCTTTTTGCCCATTCGATTTTCTTTCTTTCATAATAATATAATAAGGTATTATTATTATTATTATTATTATTTCTTACCTGCCTCTCCCTGTGGATCGAGGCAGAGAACAACACAGAAACATAATACTAGTTAAAAAACACATATCAGTTAAAACTTATTTAAAAAACCTTTCTTTTAAGTTAATGTTAAAATCTGCACTTTCCTAAAGAAGGAGCCCTCCTCACCCACTAGTGTTTTTCCAGCAATGGGAGCGTCGGTTAGAGTTAACGTTGCTTTTTTTGGACCATGCCTGGGTGTGCCTTCAAATCGCCTGTCGACTTATGGGGACCCCATGCATTTCATAGGGTTTTCTTAGGCAAGGACTACTCAAGAGGCGGTTTTGCCGCTTCCTTCCTCTGAAATGTAGCCGGACTATCACTCCCTAAATCTCACCACAAGTGGCCGCGGGAGTCTGTTGTAGTGAGAAAAGCAGTTTTCCCAAACTAGTTTTAAGCTGTAAAATTAAGTCGTCACAGCGCACTTTTTAAGCGGAGTCGTTTGTTTCATTAAGTTATGCTACTTTCAGTCGGGGTGGGGAGAGGCGTTGCTGTCACCGCACCGATTACTAGAGCTGGTAACAAGAGAGGATTTTCCCCCATGGAGACAAAAGAGCAAAACTTCATTCGTAAGTTAACACACTGAAGAGCAATTCTCTCCCCAGCCCTCCATCTGACGCCATACTGCAAAGCAAAGAAGACAGAAGAAGTGGGAAGCTCCCCTTCGCTAGATCACCCCTTTTCCTAGCCTCAGGCACTCAGGAGCCCAGGGGGGACTTTCTCAAGCCCACCCTCGCTTTCCAAACCCGCACCAAGGCAACGATCTAGCTTTTCAGTATCTCAGGCATACCAGATTCCATCGCCTATACAAAAAGAAACCCAGAATCTTATCCGCAACCTCAGAACATCTTAGGGGGGGGGGGATACAAATTGTCCCTTCATATTCGCTGGGGTTTGGTTCCAGGACCCCCGTGGATACCAAAATCCGTGAATATTCAAGTCCCATTATATGCAATGGCATAGCAAAACAGTGTCCCTTATATAAGATGACAAAATCAAGGTTTGCTTTTTGGATTATTATTTTCTTAAGGATATTTTCAAGCCGTGAATACTTAAATCAGTGGGTACCAAACCCGTGGATACGGAGGGACAAGTCTACTCCAATCTTACCGGATTTCTAGGCCACGCAGATAGGAAACCAAGCCGGCGATCTTCTAAAAGCAGCACCCGCGCCCTCCGGGATGCTATAAATACCTTCCCACCGAGCCCCGCCCACCCGCTCACGCCTGATTGGAGGAGCCTAAGCGAAATCTGCATAGGCACGCCCCCCTGTGGGTAGCTCGAGAGCCCGGTCTAGCGAGTGGATGCTCCTGTTACCGCGGTAGGGCTCCCTCCCGCCCCCAAAGCAAGAGGCTTTTCCCAGAAATGTGACGCGTCCACCTTCTCCTTTGGGGAGATTCAGGGGTGCCGGGTGGCTCGTTTTTAAAGGCGCAGGAAAGGAGGAAGAAATGCTGGGGAGCTTTTGAAGGTTTCCATTTGTACACATCGACTGTGCGAACTCCTCCAAGTGACTATTTAATATTGCCGCTGTACTCTGTTTTCTCCTCCAGTTCCTCACATTCTGGCTCTGGATTATAGGATTGCCCTGTGCCTTTAAGCAGTGGAACAGGCAACCGTTCAACAGGCACAGCTCTGATCGAGCGGACCATCTACTGCAGCATTTTGCTCCCACCAGTTGCCTGTGCAAACCCCCAAAGCAGGACCTGGGTGCAACAGCCTCCCAACTTTTCCAGCAAGAAGAATGTTGCCTCTGATACTGGGTGTGATATATAGCCATTGTGCCTAGCAACCCTTAGAACAGTGAGTGGTTCCCAAACTTTGGTCTTTCAGCCGTTTTGGATTTCTACTCCCAGAATCCCTGACTGTTGGCCAAGCTGGCTGGGGCTTCTGGGGGCTGAAGTCCAAAACACCTGGAGGACTAAAGTTTGGAAACCACTGCTTTAAAAGACTCAACCTCCATGAACCTCCTTGCTCCAACAGTGCCACTGAATTGGTCTGTTTCCAGGCACAATTCATGGTTATGACCCAATGTTTCCAGGCACAATTCATGGTTATGACCCATTAAGCCCTATACAGCATGGTTCCAGGTTATCAGAAGGACCATACCCTTCCATATGAAACTGCCTGTGTTTTGAGACCTTCTGGAGAAGCTCTTCTCTCTGTCCCACTACCCTCACAACACAAGAGAGCTTTCTTGGTGGCTGTTCCCAGTCTCTGAAACTCCCTTTGTAGACAGATTAGACCAGGGTTTTTCAAGGAGGGTTTCCTGGAACCCTAGGGTTCCATGAGAGGTCACTAGGTATTCCTAGAGATCATGACTGGGAAAAAAATATTAATTTTTTAGCTGTAGATATAATAATTTTTACACAGGGGTTCCCTGAGATCTGAAAATTATTTCAAGGGGTCCCTCCAAGGTAAACAGGTTGTAAAAGGCTGGGTTAGACTGACACCCTCCCAGCTATCTTCAGTAGGTGCCTGAAGGCCTTGTTATTTCTTCAGGCTTTTGGAGGCTGATTGCTGGAGGGAGAGGGCCTTTCAGAACCTGCTGTCCTGTTTGTTTGTTGTTTTCTTATAATGGTGAAGTTTCAAGTGCTTTTAATTTTACTGTTAATTATATTTTTAATTTGAAAGTTGTACTGTATCTGTTGTAACATTTGTAACTGCCTTGAGTAGCAGACTGGGGGAAAAGTGAGAGATATAAATATCATTATTATCACCACCACCACCATCTATCCAACAATCTTCATTTAAAGTTGTCCAGATTGATGGCCATTGCTTTTCTTCTGGTAGCAAATTCCTGGGGTTTGGGGAAGTTAGCCATGCAGGCTGGGGGATTCCTGGAATTGTAGTCCAAAAAAGTAATATAGCCAAGCTCTGTGAACTCAGTAATTTAACTATGAACCTAGTGAGGAAGTATTTCTTTTAATCTGTACTAAATCTTCCATCATTCAGCTTCAGCAAATGACCCTGGATTCTAATATTATAAGAGGGAGAAGGGGAATCTTCTTACTCAATTGCTCCACATCATGCCTAACTTTATACAGGTTTCCCCCCCCCCATATCTCCCCTCATTAGCCTTTTGCCCCAAACATACTATTTCTTCATAGGAGAGTTGTTCAAGACGCTTGATCATTTCCACTGCCATTTGTCAGCATTACAGTTTTCTTTCTGATGGTGACCAGAGCTAAACACAATATTCCAAGTGTGACCACACAACATATAGTAGTATAAGGTCAGTATGATATTGGCAGTTTTAATCTCTATTGCTTTGATAATTATGCTGAACATAGAATTTGCCTTCTTCACAATAGCTGCACATTGGGTCAACATTTTCATCAAACTATCAACCACTCTTTCTTAGTCAGCTGTTACAAACTCAAATCCCATTGGCATATACGTGAAGT
The DNA here is from genome assembly GCA_030847615.1 of Gambelia wislizenii. NCBI lineage: Eukaryota > Metazoa > Chordata > Lepidosauria > Squamata > Crotaphytidae > Gambelia > Gambelia wislizenii. Next base: position 348,587,017 of record JAUMIR010000001.1, read on the forward strand.
TGGGATTTTTTGGCCCCAATGTGCATCACTTGTTTGCCATTGTAATGCCTATTCCCCACTTTAGAGAGATCCTTTTGAATTTCTTCACAATCCATTTTTGTGGTAACCACTGTAAAGACTCTGGACTCACAAGCAAACCTAGACAATTCATTGCTCATCCCTAACTCCAAGCCATTTGCCAATAATTTTAAAAGTATAATTGAATGTCTGCCTACCAGACAGCTGCCCACCCCCAGAACAAAAGTAGGAAGCCATGTGGTTATGAAGTGCCAGATTACCAAAACTCAGAACGTAACTCATAAAATTGTCATGCCTATGCCAGAATCTTGTTAGTACACTAGTGTAGTACTTGCATTTTTTCCAGGGTTGTGCAGTGGTAGTGAGGGATGGTAGAAAAACTCTTTTAAGATCCTGCATCAAGCAGGTGCAGCATAACGCTCTGCCCATGCCTTCTAGTGTTCCCCCTGTCCTGGCAGGTATCACACCCCAGGAAGGGCCACTTCTGATTTTGCTGCTTACTGGGGGAGGGGGATGAGGATATGTTCACAGATGGAATGCATCTCTCCCTTCCCCTCAAAGCCCAGACCAGCTGCATCTGCACTGTCCGAACTGCTTCCCCATCCTGTCACCCACCCCACTGGTAAGCAGCAGGCCTTTCTGGGGACTGACAGCTACTGGGAGAGGAAGTTTGGGACGGGGTGCAAAAGGCTAGAGAATAACCTCCTGCCTTTAGTCCAAAAAAGAGAGGTGTGCATATAAGCCATAATTAAACATGAATACATCACTACTAGGATGCTGGACAAAATCTGCCAAGCAGGTTATTTCTCTAATGCTTTCCTTCATGGTTGATACGCCTTGCAGTCTCTTCCAACTGGGTGATTCTATTTCAGAACTAACCCAAGACCACCAAGAGATGGGTTTCTTGGGTAAACCTCTTACAGATAGTTACATTATGCCCTGCTTCTAAAGTGCCCTTTTTAATTAGAAGGATCATTATGTTGATTTTTTTTAAAATTGCCACCCACCAATCCAACATTGAGTGTTCTTGAGCGCCCTTCTAGAGGCTTCACCCAAACAACCACTCCTAGTAGCCTGGTGACCTTCACTAATCATCAGTGAATCTTAACCCATTCTTTGAAGAGAGCTCTGACAGAAATTGCAGAACTTCCTCTTGTGGCCATTCCTCCCACCAAACACTGTATTGTTAATTTCACAATATCTGGTTCCTTTGTCAACTGCCTGTCCTGGAGAGAGGAAAGAGCTGCTCTTTAGCCTTATGAGGGGATTCAGTAATTGCTGGCAAGGGAGACACCATCAGTAATCATCTTCAGACTGCTTCTAATTTCCAACCTATTATTTATAGTTGCATATTCCATTCTTCTCATGAAAGAGGTTTCCTTGTAACTGCTTGCAAATATCAACAATAAAACAGTCCCTGCTTTCAAGTTTAAAATAAAAAATATGTAACATAAAAGGGGCAGGGAAGAAGTAGGAGAAAAATACATTTGGGCATTACAGTAGTTCTTACTCCATACTTGGTTAGGTTTCTGACAATCAAACATCTCAGAAACGGCTGCAATGCTGCAGAGCCTAACTTTATAGAATGGGGTCTCAGCCTTTTTGGCCTAGCAGAAAAGATGACAAGCCAACTTCTTGCTCTGGACAGCTGACAACTTTTCTTAATGGCCTGAGTATAGGCATCCAAGAAATAGCCTCATCTTAACTTTCTTGGAAGTTAGTAGCCTTCCTGGGCCTTGCTGGAATCTGCTGACCTCTTGTCAGTCCAACTGTGGAAGGAAAGGTTCAGTTGCTTCCAGGTGACCACCCCCCCCTGCCCAAACAGAAGGTCATACTTCTCTTCCTAGCAGAGTGGTTGGTTTGATGGGGAGAGGAGGAGTCCTGATCAGCTGGTGAAAATGGCAAAGATAGGAGTTGGCTATGGCGCTTTATTTCCTTTTTGCACAAGATTTGAATCTGGACCCATAGTACAACCCATTTGGAAGGATGGCTCACTGATGTCAATGGGGTTTATTCTTAATCAGTGCTTATGACTGCAGCCTTGTAGCAAAAGCGTGCCACAATCTGGATTGTTCCTTTAGCAACTCCATTGCCAGAGCATCATCACAGAATATCTGCTGTAATCTCCTATGCATATTTAAAAAACTGTCTGGAGCACTCTACTGTTGCTATTTTCTTCCTTCTACTACTACATTTTGCATAGTATCAGTTGGTGCACGTAGGGGAATTAGCAGGTACTGTATAAAGAAGCTCTTGACCATAAACAATACATGGGTTTGAAGAGTTTCTAAATGCATGTACTGTACATGAAAGTTCACATACGTATATCCATAATACAACATCTGCAGCCCAACAGGAGGTATCTTACATATGTGAAAGGACTAACTAGTGCATGTAGATGGTTTAGGTCACCTCACAGCAATTCAGCCACAAGATTATCATTTGTAATAAAAGTAGTTCACGCCTCAAACAATGAGAAACCAAGATACGTCCATTTCTGAACTGACTCCCAGCTCTACTCTGCTTTTTAGTCATTGTTTTATTATACTATTGTTTCACTTTATACTTTTAATAGAAGTGGGCATATATAAAGCTGCAATAAAGTTACTAGTCTTTAAGATGCCGCTGAATTCTTTCTCGGTTTTGCTACAATAGATTTAACACAGCTACTCCTTTGAAAACCTAATTGTGCATACATCACTTAGACTTATGAACTTTGGCCAGCTGTCTTCCACAAGGACATTGCATCATAACCAAGCATACCACAAAACTGACAACTCTCATATTATCCCAGTCCCATCAACAATAATGTGATTTCAACAGTATTACCATTCAAACTATTTAAACTGGTGGACTTGCAAAATATTCTGAAGCAAGAAATTCCACATTGCTGGCATGTTGATTTTAGCCAGGTGGTGTCTAAGTCTGCTATCCTATGTACACTAGGAGTAAACCTCTTTTTAGCTATCTTACTTCTGAATAAATTATCCACTAGATAGGCCTGTGTGGTGAAAATGTTAAACCATTTACATCATATTACATTAAACCATTTACATTTAAACCAAGATTATATACTTCAGTCTATATACAGTGGGGCTGCTGGGGTTTGGTTCCAGACCCTCCACGGATAACAAAATCCATGGATGCTCAAGTCCTATTGTATGCAATGGTGTAGTACAATGGCTTCTCTTATCAAAAATGGCAAACAGCAAGATTTACTTTCCAGATTTTTAAAAAAATATTTTCAAGACATGGTTGGTTGAATCCATGGATGCAGAACTCATTGATATGGAGGGCCGACTGTAAATTTGTTCAGGATGCAGCAGTAACATGTATTTACAGAATAAATTTTACCTGAGTTTACAGTCGTCCCTCCACATTCGCAGGGGTTAGGGTCTTGAGACTCCTGCGAATGTGGAAAAACCGCAAATAAAAAATGCTGCTCCCATGACCCCCCCCCCCAGCGGGAGGGAGGCGGTGGGAGAGTGGCTGGCCAGTGTGGCTGGCCTCTCTGCGGCCTTCCTTAGGGGACTCTGGAAGCCCCCTTAGGAAGGCCGGGGAAGGCAGCAGGCGGGCAGGAGGGAAGCTGCCCTGCCTCTCTGCGGCCTTCCTGAGCGGACTCCAGGGCTTTGGAGCCCCGAAGCCCGCTTAGGAAGGCCAGGGAAAGCAGCAGGAGGGAGGGAGGCTGCCCGCCCTATCTCCCCGCAGCCTTCCTGAGCAGACCCTGGGGCTTTGAAGCCCTGGAGTCCGCTTAGGAAGGTCAGGGAGAGGCAGGTCAGCGGGTGGGGGCGGGTGGCTGCCCTGCCTCTCCGCGGCCTTTCTGAGCGGATTCCGGGGCTTAGAAGCCCAGGAGCCCCCTCAGGAAGGCCGGGGAAGGCGCAGGCAGGAGGTTGCCCCGCCTCTTGCCAGCCTTCCCGAAGGGGCTCGGGGCTAAACCATGAATAATCAAAACCGTGAGTGTGAAAGCCACGAATGTGGAGGGGCAACTGTAATAGGATTTACTCCCAGGGACATATAAGTTTGTAGTGTAAGTGAAATTAACTTTACAGTAATATATATGTCTACTCAAAAGTAAGGATACTTCCAGGTGAGGCTTTTATTGTCCATTGTACAATACCTTATTCACAGAACTTAACTTCCTGTTTATTTTTCACACCACACAAATATAGTGCTATATATCAGAAGATAGGTAGGACTTGGATGGGTCCTAGAGAATATCAAGCCTGAACTGTCTCTGGAATCCAACTGAGAGTGTCGTACTTTGGCCATATCATGAGAAGACACGACTCACTAGAAAAGGCAATAATGCTTGGTAAGGTGGAAGGCAGAAGAAAAAGAGGAAGGCACCATTCCAGATGGATGGACTCAATCAAGGAAGACACGGCCCTGAATCTGAAAGATCTGAGCAGGGCTGTTGAGGACAGAGTGACTTGGAGGTTTCTCATTCATAGGGTTCCATAAGTTGAAGTCGACATTGACTTGATGGCAGTTAACAACAAAAAAGTTAACAAGAAGGAGGAAGCTGTGATCTAGGATTTAAACGTTAGTCTTAAGGGTGGAGGTGATTTCTGCATACCTGCCCAAGGCAGTCATTTAAAGCATATTCAAATCTTCCTTATGTCAGTACTATCAAAATTAAGACATACCAAAATGATACAACATGGCATGGAGAAGACAGATAAGACACCTTTGTTGTCTTTATATTAGAACTTGGGATCATCCAATGAAAATGCATGGTGGGAGATTCAGGACAGATGAAAGGAAGTGCTTGGTTGAAAGTTAATTTCTCAGGATATGAAAATAGTTGCCAACTTGGATGGCTTTAAACAAAGAAATCAATGGCTATCTTGTCACGATGGCTGTATAATACCTCCACTATATAGGCCAACTCTCACTGTAGTTGTAGTTGCTGTGGAGCAGGAGTGGGAAGGAGCTCAGTTAAGGTTGACTCAGCCTTCCATCCTTCCGTAGGTCGGTAAAATGAGTACCAATCTTGTTGGGGGCAATTAGCTAAAAACATTGTAAACCGTTTAGGGAGTGCTTTGGCACTGATAAGCAGTATATAAATATCAATGCTAATCAGGTTTTTTAAAAAGCCAGTCCCATTGGGATAAACGGGGTGTGCTCAGCTTTTCTCTGGCGTGGGGTAATTAATTAGTTTTACAAATACAGAACAGGCCCTAACAGTAGGTAGAGTGAGGTGGTCACTTCAAGGACCAGCAAGGTAGGTAAGCAGTAAGACTTTGGGGAAGCAGCAGTGAGGGATTGGAGAAGCGAACTGTGTGCTCTGCACTCCCTAAGCTAGACTTGGCTGCCTTCATGTGTGGCAGAGGATGCTGCTCATATGGCCATCACTGAACAAAGAGACAGTTCAGTTCAGCTGGCTTTTGTGAAGACAACGGGTGGATCCCTCCACCACTTGCTCTTGTTTTACTCAGGCAGGAAAAATGTATTGGATCAGCTCTGTGTAAGTTATCCTGGAAATTTAACTTAGGTGCTGTATACAAATCTTTTACACTATATATTACTGGCAGGTTTTTTGTGCCTTGTGTATCATGGGGATACTGAAGCCGGGAGGTGACACACAACCTTTGCAGGGTTGGGAACCATGTTCTTTCATGACAACTTCCAGCAGCCCCAGCCAGCATAGCCATTGGCGAGCAACGCTGGGGGTTAGAGTGCAGTATCATTTGGCAAGCTGGGTCGATTCCCACCCTGGCCCCGTAAGCTTGTATCCCAAAGCGCAGAAACAAACGTAGGAGCAGACAGGCAAATTTCCAGTGACTCAACAGTGTCCCAACTTCAGCCTCATTGAGCTGGAGCTGGAATATGTGTGTCACCCTTCCTTCTGTTGCTTCATAGTCCCTGACCGCACCCTCTTCGGTTCCCTTGAGGAAGAAAGGCCTTCGCACTTACATCTCCTGGGAAAACCCCAAGCACCAGGCCTGGGCAGAGAAGAAGCCCGAAGGCCTGGGGAACGCCAAGCCCCAAGCGCACGGCCTCGGCTGCTTCCCAAAAGCAAGCATGGGCTTCCTCCCAGCAGACGGAGCATTTGCTGGCTTTGCCTTTTTAAAAAAAGACCGAACCCAAACTCAGTCCCCTTTCCTTTCAAGACCAAGCGAGAACGGCGGCCCCAGGGAACCGGCCCCCGAGCCCAGCTTGTGGGTCCGCCACGGCTCGCCCGCCCCCGCCCCCGCCCGCCCGCCCCCGCCCCCGCCCCCGCCCGCCGGGAAGAAGACGTTTCGCAAGCCCGCCTCGCCCAGCCACCTACCTTGGGCGCCGGGATTGCTCGGAAAAGAAACGTCAGCGCACGACTTCCGACAGCTTCCCCCCACCTCACGCAACACACTCCGCAAGCGCGCACACACACACCCTGCCGCTTCCCCCGAGGGCCCTACCGCTCACCTTCTTGGCTCGAAGGCACCGCCTCACTCGACCCACGGAGAGGGCCTGCCCTCCATTTGCAAAAACACAGTAATGAATTGCCCCACGCCAGAGAAAAGCTAGCCATATCCCATTTCTCCTAAGCGGGCTGGCTTTCTTTTCGCCTGATTTACATCAATAGAGTCCCATTTCCCATAGAGGTCAACCAGATAGATACCGAGGTGTGTCCAAGAGGACACGTGTTCCTAGCTTTTGGACGTCCCAGGGAGACAAAGGGACACGTGTAGTTCATCAGTTGTACCAGGAACACAGCTTCAAATTGGAAGCCTGACGTGTATTTGGGAACCTATATTTACTGGAACCTAAAGTGTTTGCCTGATGTATTTTGCGTTACATTTTTAACCTAATGGGTTTGCATACCGGTATTTACTCCTTGTTTCTCCCCGCCCGCCCCCCAGTCCAAATCCCAGGATTGTATGTAGCAGAGAAGCTTCCACTCACGATCCATTTGAATGAGAAAAGGGACACCCCGGTGTCCTTTAAAATCTTTTTAAAATACCCTCTTTCCTCTTTTATACTGAACTCAATGAAGTCAGTCATGGTGTCTCATTTCAGTCCCATTTCCCGACACTGTAAGGTTTCCAGTCACTCAGCCTCTCTCGCAGGACAAAGGACCCCTGGTTGGTGGGTTTCGCTTTATGCGACAAGCTTTTGCGGACGGTACCAGTCCACTATTTCATCCGATGCGGCCCTATTGCTTTCTGCGGTTCTTTGCTCAGTATGACAAGTCTGAGTCCGCCCAACCTATTACTTTTTAATTGATACAGCACGTACCCCTCCCCAGGTCGACAGGGATTTTGTGGGAAGGGAAAATATGTTAACTAATAATAATAGTATTTTTCTATAAGAAGGGGAGGAGTTATGAGGTTTAGGAAAGAAACTATAGGGGGGGTGGAGGAACAGCCATTGGGGATCAATGGTGTCGATGGATCCGTATCGATCCGCATCCTTACGATCCCTCGTAGGGCTCTGACACCTGATGCAACTTTCCTCCCGCTTGCAAGTCTGCAAAACGGCCCCAGAGACACGCGCCTCCCCGGGAAAGAGCACAGCTGCCACTCCGCCCCGCCCACCCATAGACTCCAGTGCTCCCTCCCTCCTGCTCTCTCCAAGCTTTCAGCTCTGATTGGTTGCAAGAGTGCCGATTCCGGGTTGTGATTGGCCGCTTGTAAAACTAGGCAGAATGTTGTCCTGATAGCCTGGCACATCAGTGGAAGCTGCATTCTCTCTCTCACTCCCCACCCATCCCCCAAAATCATTTATGTCTGGAAAGTAGACTATCGATAATAACCTTTACATATTTTCAGCACATAGTTTGTTGTGCGGAAGAGTATTATCACTTTTGTAGCATCCAGGCATTTTAGATCAGGTGTTCATAGTAAAAGCAAAATCGGTATGATATATCCATTAGAAGTAGTCGCCCCAAGGAACCATGTGTGTCAGTTCTTAGATTGATTTGTTATTTATTTACTACATTCTCATTTCAAGCCAGTGCCCTTCATGTTAGAATGAGCAACCTTTGCATGCCTATCTCTCTCTATGGCTTTTCTTTGCAAACGAAGATTCAGGAAGGACTCATCCCTGCTTTCTGCAACTGCACTGATGACTAAAAAGGCCAATCCGAGATAAACAAGTCCAGTTGCAGAAAGCACAGCAGAAGGTCTCCTGGGTGATGTTTCCGGGGTGTGGTTCTTTCTGCATTGTCGTTTCTCTTCAAGACTTGTTCGGCGTGAGTTCTCAAATAAAGCTGCAACACTGTGGATAGTGCGTCTCCATGCCTTCCGATGTGAGGCCAGGGCGGACCATTGTTGGTGATCAATTTGGCTGAGCCTGAGATGTTGTTTCAGGGAGTCCTTGTATCACTTTTTTGGAGCGCCCCTCTTACGCTGACCCGTGGCAAGTTCACTGTAGAGTACTATTTTGGGGAGGCGATGGTCCTCCATCCTAGAAACGTGCCCTGCCCAGTGCAACTGTGTTCTCAATATTATGGCCTCAGTGCTGGTGATCCCTGCTTGCTCAAGGACAGCAACATTCATCACATAGTCAGTCCAGTGTATATTTAGAATTGTACGTATACAGCGTTGCTAGTCTGCATGTTTACAGCCTTTCTGGTTGTTTGGTCCCCCCACCCATTCTCTTCCTGCATCACTCTAACCAACAGCTATTTTTTTTCTGTTCCCTTTTCTCCATAAAACCCTGTGTTTGACTACACATAAGTAGAGGACACTAAGACCATTTCTTTTCTCTGTGAGTGGGTGTGGGACAGGTTGTTGTTCAGTTTCTGCCTTGACAACTATATTGCTCTGTTTGAGAGATCCAGGACCATCTCTCACAGGGCCGGTTTAACCTGTCTGCCAAATCAGCATTGGCAGGGGGCCCCGAGGTCAAGAGGGGCCCCCGTGTTGGCCTCCTTAATCTGACGAAGGAGACAGCCAGGAGGAACCCCCTCTTACCCTCCTCCTCCAAAAACCTCCTGCTGGCTTTTTTAAAAAAACAAACAAAACAGCCTCCCCAAAACAAAAGAGAAAGAGAAAGAAACAGCAGCCCTCCGTGGCAGAAGCTGGAGGGAGAGGCACGTCAGAGAGGGTGAGTGTGTGTGAGAGAGAGACAGGGAATTTGAGGGTTGTCTCCCTCAGAAAGGGCTCCTTTCCTTTCCTTTCCTTTCCTTCCACATAGATCCCCTCCATACATCTTTCCAGCTGCTTTAACATGTCTTGGTTCCTCTCCCTCCCTTTCCCCCTTGGTCTTCTTCAGCTTCCTCCCCTCGCTGCCAACTGAGTTCAGCCTGCAAAAGAAATTTGTGTGTGTTTGCCCATGTGCCTTCAAGATAATTTCTAACTAAGGCCAACCTACTATGGGGTTTTCTAGGGAAGGTTTGTTCAAAGGGGGTCTGCCTTTGACTTCCTTTGAGGCTGAGAGAGTGTGACTTGCCCAAGGTCACCCAGTGGGTATTCATGGCTGAGTAAGGATTCAAACCCTGGTCTTCACAGTCATAGGGCAATGCTGAAACTTCTACAACACTCTAGCTCTTTTAACAGAAGAATATAAAGAAAAATTTGGAGTAATATTACTGGGAACAATGGTTTTATTGTTGTCATTAAAACACCAGTATCGTATTAGTGTTATGTGAGAGGCATTGGCCTAGAGCAGTGGTTCTTAACTTTTTCTTTACCAGGGACCCCCTTTAAATATCTTTTGTTTCCCCAAGACTTAACTCAAGATTTAAAACCCTAATAATAATAACTAACAACAACAACAATACAATTACACCATCCGTTAAACTTTACCTCAGAGACACTCTTGCTTCTTCCTGCAAGTTTGTAGCTGGAGTGGATTGAATAGCAATGTGCAGGCCAAGCCAGCCAGCCTTTGCCTTCATTCCTGTCACATGGCTGCTCCACTACAGGGAGGAGGTGGGCCAAGCAGCCTTCAAGCTTCTGTGGAACCCCTGTGAGGACATTGCAGACCCCAAGTTAAGAACCACTGGGCTAGAGAATGCTGGAAAAGGAACAATGCAACCAGACCTTGAGAAGGGTGCTGGCAGGAGGGTTCTGGGAGGTGTAATCCAAGAGTAACTTTCCCAGGCTCTAAATGCAGCCTAGAATCATAGGGCTGGAAGGGACCCCAACAGCCATCCCATCCAATCGGCTTCTGCCCTGCAGGAACACACAATCCAAGCATTCCTGACAGATGGCCATCCAACCTATGTTTAAAAAAACCCAAAGAAGGAGACTCCACCACACTCCAAGGCAGTGTGTTCTACTTCCAAACAGCTCTTACTGTCAGGAAGTTTTTCCTAATGTTTAGGTGGAATCTCTTTTCCTGTAGTCTGAGTTGATTGCTCCATGTCCTTATCTCTGGAGCAGCAGAAAACAAGCTTGCGCCATCCTCAGTATGACATCCCTTCAAATTCCTAAACATGGCTATCATGTCCCCTCTCAACCTTCTCTTCTCCAGTCTAAGCATACCCAGCTCCCTAAGCCATTCCTCATAGGGTGTAATGGCTTCCAGACTTCGCACCATCCTTCTCAGTATCTTTCTTGAATTGTTGTGCCCAGAATTGGAAATGGTATTCCAGGTGAGGTCTGACCAAAGCAAAATGGAGTGACACTATTACTTCCCTTGATCTAGACACTACTCCTATTAATGCAGCCTAGAATCGCATTGGCATTTTTTGCTGCTGCATCACACTGCTAACTCATGTTTATCTTGTAGTCTACTCTTTATTTTCTTTGAGGAAATCTACACCATTACATTAATAGCTAATAAACAAAAAATATTATGCTAGTGCCTATAATATGGTTTTTAAACTAAATTATTGGTGGCAAATTATGTAATATAGTAGGCCCCCTCTTATCCACTGGGGATTGGTTCGGGGGGGGGGGGGCGTGGATTCTGAAAACCATGAATAATAGTGAACGCCATTGAAAATAATGGGACTTTTGGTTTAAAATACCATAGAGTTGCCTTGGAGGGCCTAGAAAAGGGCTAGGGAAGACACATTTTCTAGGAAGACTCTATGGTAGGTGTGCTGTTTTGTGTCCCATGGATAATGAATCCATGGATACAGGGGTCCTACTATAATCTGAACATCCTGTACGATGAATAGATTAGGTTACAATGATCTGAGATAAACATATGGGGGCCCCAACATTCCTTAAACTGCCCCTGATCTCTCACATCCATACAGCTTATCTTTTAGCTCCATCATCCTCTCACCTAATGTATCCTCGTAACAACCCTATAAAATAGATTAGACCAGCCTTTCTCCACCTTTTTACCCTGGTGGAACCCTTGAAACAATTCTCAGGTCTCAGGGAACCCCTGCCTAAAAATTATTATATCTACAGTTCAAAAAACAATGTTTATTTTTTTATCAGTCTCAATATCTCACAGAACCCCTAGCAGCCTTTTTTTTTGGAACCCTAGGGTTCCAGATAACTCTGGTTGAGAAACCCTGGATTAGACTGAGAGATAAATTACAGTACTGTACTAGCAAAAGATTACCCAGCAGGCATGCGGCTGAATGAGGAACTGAACCTCTTTCTCTCCAGTCTGACACACTGTGGAGAGGGGGCACACAATACACCTTTAGGCCTGACATGGGGAACCTTTAGTCCTCCCAAATATTTTGGATTTCAGTTCACTTCAGCACCACCCAACATGGCCAAGGTAAGGGATTATGGGGACTAAAATTTGAAGCCTCTGTAGATCCAAAATTGTTTTCCACCCTGCTTTGAACTGTAAACCTGTGGGCAGGGTAGGTTTTTAAAAAAACATTTTAGTACAGCACCTAGCAAGTTTAGATATAACACTATCAACACTAAGAAAAGCTGTAAAACTATCTTCTCAGGCCCATGCATAATATGCAAGATGTCAGGCTCTTGTATGAAAGTTTTACTCAGGCCATGTCTAAAAGGAAAAAAACTGAATTGCTCCACAGTAATAGCAACTCGCAGCAGCTGTGACCTGTCTTAATGGTTTTACAGCCCCCATAAACTTTGCATGCCTGTAAACTGAGACAGAGGCTGTATGGATTACTCACATTTTAAAATCTGCTGCCACCTACCTTAAAAACAAACAAACTATTTCTGTAGTGCACATAAGTGATATAATTTCACCTTTCCCCAAAAAGAAAAGAGAAAAAATATAGCACAAACCTCCATTTTATCAGCTTAGTGATCACTTGCTAAAGTGAAATTCCAACATGGCAGCAGTGGGTGCTTGCCGTGTAAGCCAGCCCTGCCTCCTGAGTTCATCCAGCCAATCAGGTTTGCACTGTGTCCAACATGGGAAAATGATTCATGTTGAATTGCCTGTCTTAAGGAGCAAAAAATGAGCATACCTCTGGAGTTTTATTTAAAACGGAAAAGCCGCAAAGGCTTTTCTCACATAGTTTTTCCTCTTTTTTCGCCCCTCTCTTTCACAATACAACAAGGCAATGCGGAAGCCCGTTAAGACCGCTTGTTTTCTAAGCAAATTCTGTGAGGGGTATTTTCACCATGTGGACACCCCCCCCAGTCAATAAATATTGAACAAAACATACACTTAATGATCCCAGAATAATTGTTAACTTCTTAATAGGGTAGGTAAGTGTATGTGACAAAAACCTACAGTTCCTGCTTAATAAGAAATGTGATGTCCCAGTCTGATTTGTGCTGATTTACTGAAAACAATATCAAATTGCTATTGTAGAAGAAGAAGTGAAATAAGCATTAAGGTGGCACAAAAAAATAAAATCTGCATATAGGATTTACATAAAACATGGGGGATAGGAACATTAAAACATCTTCTCATCCCAGGAGTGTTGTAAGATAAATACAGTTGTCCCTCCACATTCACAGATTTGACATTCACGGATTTGAGTATTCATGGCTTGAAAATATTCTTAAAAAAATAATAATCCTAATAGCAAACCTTGATTTTGCCATCTTATATAAGGGACACCATTTTGCTATGCCACTGCATATTTTGCTATACCACGGATTGGGGTATTCACGGGGGGTCCTGGAACCAAACCCCAGTGAATGTGAAGGGACAGCTGTACAGTAATAAATATGATCTGTATCTCTCTGCAGTGCATGCCATTTCTTTCTAGACCTCAAAATATCTGCACAACTACCACCTGGGAAAAGTTCAATAAATACATTAAAATTGAACACATACTTTACTGTTATTAGTATGCAAAGGGATCTTGTAGCACCTTTGAGACTGAGAGAAAGAAGTTGATAGTATAAGCTTCAATAGAGTAGGTCTGCATATGATGAAAGAGATAGTATACAAAAACTTATGCTATCAAGTTCTTTCTCTTAGTCTCAAAGATGCTACAAGATCCCTTTGCATAATAATCCAGACCAAAAGGCTATGTTTTTTTAATTTTACTTTTATTAATAGGTTCAATTCCTTCTCTTCTTTGGTAAAGTTGTTGGGACCTGTCATTATATATAGTACAATTGCTATCCTCACTGATAGGACAAAATATTAAACTTAAATCCAAGGGTGAGCAAAATATGGCTTTCTAGATGTTGTTGGACCGCAACTCCCAGCATTCCTCACTATGGGCTATGCTGGCTAGGGCTGCTAGGACTTGCAGTCCAACAGCATCTGGAGAGCCTTGTCTTTGTTATGTGCTTTCAAGTCAACTGACTTATGGCAACCCTATGCTAGGCTTTTCTTGGCTAGTTTTATTTGGAGGAAGTTTGCTGTTGCCTTCCTCTAAGGCTGAGAGAATCTGACTTGATGAAGGTCATAGAATCATAGAATAGAATTGTAGAGTTGGAAGAGACCACAAGGGCCATCCAGTCCAACCTCCCACCATGCAGAAAATCACAATCAAAGCATCCCCGACAGATGGCCATCCAGCCTCTGTTTAAAGACCTCCAAGGAAGGAGACCCTACCATGCTCCAAGGGATTGTGTTCCACTGCCGAACAGCTCTTACTGTCATTCCGTGTTCTGGTATCTGGAGCATCAGAAAACAAGCTTTCTCCATCCTCAATGTGACACCCCTTCAAATACTTAAACAGGGCTATCATATGGCCCCTTAACTGTCTTTTTTCCAGGCTAAACATACCCAGCTCCCTAAGTCTTTCCTCATAAGGCATGGTTTCCAGACCTTTCACCATTTTAGTCGCCCTCCTCTGGACACACTCCAATTTGCCAATATCCTTTTTGAATTGTGGTGCCCAAAACTGAATACAGTATTCTAGGTGAGGTCTGACCAAGGCAGAATAGAGTGGCACTATTACTTCCCTTGATCTAGACACTATACTTCTATTGATGCAGCCCAAAATCGCATTGGCCTTTTTAGCTGCCACATCACATTGTTGATTCATGTTCAACTTGTGGTCTACTAGGACTCCTAGATCCCTTTTGCATGTAGTCTCATTCAGCCAGGTCACCCCCATCCTATATCTATGCATTTCGTTTTTTCGCCCTAAGTGCAGTACCTTACATTTCTCTGTATTTACCGTATATTCCGATGTATAAGATGACTTTTGAGCCCTCAAAAATACCCTCCAAAATTGAGGGTCATCTTATATGCCGGATATATTTGCTTCACCCGCCTACCGATCTCCTGCCTCTTCGCAACCTTCGCAAACGGAGCGAAGAGGCAGGAGATGGGGCAGGGGGGTGAGGCAAAGTAGCGGTTCATTCTCCCCCTCGTCTGCCTTCTCCCCCTTTGGGGAGCAACCGAAGACAGAGGAGGGGAGCGAACGTTGCAGTGTGCCATGGCTGCCGCTGGATCGCCTGTGTGTTCAGGTAAACCGGGCATTTTCGCCCCTTTCCCCCTGTCTTCATTTCCTTCCAAAGGGAATTAATATGGAGGAAAGGGGGGCTGACAGGCAAACTGGGCATTTTCGCCCCTTTCCTCCATCTTTGAGTCAAGTTTGACTGGAAGGTTGAAGAGAGGGGCTAATGCCATGGTTTGCCTTGGTGGCTGCCCATTCCCCCCATCTTCCGGAAGGAAGGAGGGAATGGGCAGCCTCCAAGGCAAACCAGGTATATTTGCCCCTTTCTTCCACCTTCGAGTCAAGGGTGACTGGAAGGTGGAAGAGAGGGGCGAATGCCGCGGTTTGCCATGGATGCCGCCCATCGCATCCCTCTTCATTCTCTTCGCAAAGGGAACAAAGACGGAGGGAATGGGTGGTGGCCGAGGCAAACCGGGTTCATTCACTCCCCTCCTCTACCTTCACCTCCTTTGGGGAGCAACTGAAGGTGAAAGAGAGGGGCGAATGTAGCGGCTGGCTGGCTGGGAGAGCCCTGCCAGCTGATCCTGTTCGCTTTCCCAACTCACGAGGAGATCCTCGTGAGTTGGAAAACAAAGAGGATCACCTGGCAAGGCTCCCCCAGCCATCCAGCCAGCCAGCCAGCCAGCCAGGAAGCCAAATTGGGAGGTGGTCTTATACAGCGAATATATGCCGAACTCTAGATTTTTACTTGAAAATTGGGGGGGGGTCGTCTTATACGCCCAGTTGTCTTATATGTCGGAATATACGGTAATTTCATTTTGTTAGCTTTGCCCCAGCTCTCCAGTCTATCCAGGTCATTTTGAATTTTGATCCTGTCCTCTAGGTTATTAGCTACTCCTCCTAATTTGGTGTCATCTGCAAATTTGATAAGTATGCCCCTAATTCCCTCATCCAAGTCATTGATAAAGATGTTGAATAGCACTGGGCCCAGGACAGAACCCTGTGGCACCCCACTGGTCACATCTTTCCAAGACGAAGAGGAGCCACTGCTGAGCACCCTTTGGGTTCAGCCAGTCAGCCAATTACAAATCCATTGAACAGTTAACTTCTCTAGCCCACATTTTACAAGCTTGTTTGCAAGAATGTCATGGGGAACTCGTCAAAGGCCTTACTGAAATCAAGGTATGTGATATCCACAGCGTTCCCTTCATCTACCAAGCTGGTCATTTTATCAAAAAAAGAGCTCAGATTAGTCTGGCATGACTTGTTTCTCTGAAACCCATGTTGACTTTTTGTGATTATGGCATTGCCTTCTAAATGTTCACAGACACTCTATTTAATGATCTGCTCTAGAACCTTCCCTGGTATTGATGTCAGACTATCTGGACGATAATTGTTGGGATCCTCTTTTTCCCCCTTTTTGAAGATGGGGACAACGTTTGCCCTCCTCCAGTCTGCTGGGACTTCTGTTCTTCAGGAGTTCTCAAAGATTATTGCCAATGGCTCTGAGATTACATTTGCCAGCTCTTTTAATACCCTTGGATATAGCTCATCTGGTCCTGGAGATTTAAATTCATTTAGATTAAGAAGGTATTCCTGTACTATCTCTTTACTTATTCTGTGATGAATTTCCCCTATTATGTCCTCTGTTCCATTCTCCTCAGGTTGATCACCCTTTTCCTTTTCTGAAAACACTGAGGCATAGAAGGTGTTGAGTAATTCTGCCTTTCTTTGTCCCCTGTTAGCCTTTTGCCATCTTCTCCACGTAGTGGCCCTATAATTTCCTTCTTCTTCCTTTTGCTGTGGACATACCCCAAAAAACCCTTTTTATTGTTCTTAACCTCTCTATCGAGTCTGAGCTCATTCTGCACTTTAGCTTTTCTGACTTTACTCCTACAAGTGTTCGCTATCTGTTTGAATTCTTCTTTGGTGATTTCCCCTTTTTTTAGCTCCGTTGAAAGTTCTTTAGTCATCTATCCTAGTTTCTTGAAGACACCTCCCATTTTTCTTTCTCATTGGTACTGTTTGAAATTGTGCCTTCAGTATCTCCCTTTTGAGAAAGTCCCATCCATCTTGAGGTCTCTTCTCTTTTAGTATTCCTGACCATGGGATCACCCCCAGTATTTCCCTGAGTTTATTGAAATCAGCTCTCCTAAAGTCTAGAATGCGTGTCTGACTATGCCTGGCTTCTCCTTTTCATTGTATAACAAATGCTAGGAGAATATGATCACTCTCACCTAAGGATCCCATCACTTGCACCCCATTAACTAGGTCATCCCTGTTGGTTAGGATCAGATCTAAAATAGCTGACCCCCTTGTTGCCTCTTCCACCTTTTGGACCATGAAATTGTCTTCCAGGCAAGTAAGGAATTCGCTAGACCTTGAAGTTTTGGTTGAGTTAGATTGCCAGCAAATATCAGGATAGTTGAAGTCACCCATCACTACTACATCTCTCCTTTCTGCGTGTGTGGTCATCTGTTCTAGAAAGGCATCATCCAATTCCTCCATCTGACTTGGGGGTCTGTAGTAGAGTCCCACAATAACATCCCTGTTGTTTCCCTCCCCTTTAATTTTTATCCAGATGCTCTCCACCTGGCTTCCAGTATTGATGTCATGGATCTCTTCAATGGTGTAAATATCCCTGACATATAATGCTATTCCTCCTCCTTTCCTGTTTGGCCTGTTTCTCTTATAAAGGTTATACCCCTCTATTCCTACATTCCAATCATGAGACTCATCCCACCAGGTTTCAGTAATGCCTATTATATTATATTTGCTTTGTTGTGCTAGGAGTTCAAGTTCATCTTGCATATTTCTCATGCTCTGTGCATTAGTGTAGAGACATCTAAGACCATGTGTTCCCTTTACTTGCTGCCGGTGCAAGTTTTTTTTGCCTCCCACTGTTGGGTCCTTACACTGTTTGCCTTGTTCCCTCTATGGCAGTTTGACTATTTTCTCCAGCCCTTTTGCCTTCCAGAATACTGTCTCCCTCCCCCATTTAAAGCCCTCCTGATCAAATTATCAAATTATTGAGACTGTAGGTAAAAACATTTCTGCTAACTAGCATGAAATGCACCCCATCTCTTGCCAGAAGTCCCCCCCTCATGGAATCGCAGCCCATGATCAAAGAATCCAAACCATTCTCGGCGACACCATCTACAGAGCCAGTTGTTTACATTGGCTATTTTCCTCTCCCTTCCTGGACCATGCCCTTCAACTGGTCACCTTGTGGATCTCCATAGCTGAACAGGGATTTGAATCCTGATCTCCTAGACTTCTATCGCAACACTTAAACTACTACACCACACTGGCCTTGCTTTGTTGTGTGCCTTTGCTTTCCTCGGAGGCTAAGAAGTGTGATATGCCCAATATCATCCGGTGGTTTCTATGCCAGGGTGGGGATTTGAACCCTGGTTTCCAGAGTTGTAGGCCAATGCTCAAGCAACTATACGATGCTGGCTCTCAGGTTTCCTACCCCCATCTAAAGCCAATGGCTAGTCCCAGCTAGAGTAGATCGATTGAATCAATGGGATTTACATAAATACTGACTTACTATTCATCAGTTGCTTCAGTGATCCTACTCAGCTAGCATCTGGATTTAGGCCTTAGGGCATTTGCATTTGTTTATAGAAAGTTGTGATTATTAACTTGCTGAGCATTGCTTACTCTTGCCAACAGTGTCTCTTTTTAAATGGAAGTCCTCTGAGTTCCAGCTTCACAATGAAACTGCAGCCTATGGGCTTGTCCACATGGTGAAAATGCCCTTCACAGAATTTGGTCAGAAAATGAGCTGTCTTAATGGGCTCCTGCATCGTCATATTGTGAAGGAGGGGGCCAAAAAGAGCAAAAACTACATGAGAAAAGCCTTCGTGGCTTTTCCCAACCTTTTTAAAAAGCTCCAGTGATATGCTCATTTTCGCTTATTAAGACAATGAATCACTTCCCCATGCAGGACAAAGTGTGCAAACCTGATTGGCTGGACAATCACAGGGGGTGGGGCTGGCTTACAGGACAAGTGCTCACTGCCGCCATGTTGGATTTCCAATTTAGTGAGTGATCACTATGCCGATAAAAATGGAGGCTTGTGCTATCATCTCTTTCTCTCTCTCTCTCTCTCTTTTTTAGAAAGGTGAAATCTCATTTGTGCACACCATAGAAATAGTTTTGGGTTTTTTTAAAGTTTGGAGGGGGAGATTTAAAAACGTCTTTCTGCCACAGTCTCAGCTACAGGAATGGGAAGGTTATGGGGGCTGTAAAACCATTAATACAGGTCACAGCTGCTGCAATTTGCTATTACTGTACTATGTGTTGCTCTTACTGTGGAACAGTCCAGGGTGCCAGTTACACGACAGAAATTGTCGCGGTGCCTACCGTGACATAGTGATCACGAATCTGTCCCTCGCTGTTTATACGATTTATGTCTCTCATCTGGATATCCCGGGTGGTCCCGTGACTGATATTTACACGTCCATAGTTCCGGTTTTGTTTAGGTTTTAATTTTTTTTTTTTTTTTGGCTGTCAATCAAAGATGCAATTACTCGTGTTTTCACAACCTCAGTGACGCACTTCCTTAAGAGTTCCGTGCCACGAGCGATGCTATTGGCTGGCTGGGGGGGGGGAGAGGGGGGCAGAGGTTTGTTATTCCCCCTTGCTTCTTGAACATTTTACCCTTTCAGAAGAGGCAGAAAGCATTTTGAAAGATCCAGACAGATCTTTCACGCAGACGCAGGGCTTTCCTTTTGAAATCAAGTCGCTTGGGTTTCCTCTTGCCTCTTTAAAATATTAACCCCTACAGCAGGCTGCAGAGATGGCTATAGGCAGGCGTTTTGAAAGACACAAACACAGAGAGGGGGAATTAAAGGGTGCTAATTCGCTCAGAGGCTTGAATATTTTAATGTGCCAGGGAGGTGACCAAAGCAGGGGATGAATCGGCTACTACTATCTCTCTGTAACATGCAGTTGAGGAAAAGGTAAAGCTGAAGGGTTTGCAGTGTAGAAATCTATTTTAAAAGGTGATTGAGTACAAGCACGCATGCACACACACATCAAGCTTTGTGCAGCTGGAAGGGATGCCTTTGTTTTCGGCTGATGAGGCTGGATCTGTTGAACGGGTGACTGACCCCTCCTTTTCTGGTCCCTGAGCTCTAAGCCCGCCCCCAGTCACCATTTCCGGTCATCCCAGTACCGAGACTTTTTGTCCCACGCTGTTTACATTTCCGATTTTCCGAATCCTCCCGTGACTTTTTTAAAAACTGGCACAAATCGCGGGACTGTAAGTCCCGCAGGTTGAGGGATAAAAGGTGGCCCCCCTTCCGAAAATCACGTACCTGACCCAATGTACGTGTAGACTGCCAGGGATCGACACAAATTCTTCCCAGGACATTTTCATCATGTAAATGGCCCCCAGTTTTTCTTTCTTTCATGTAGATAAGCCCTTTGCTGTTCCTACACATTGATCTATGTCTAATTTCTTGAACAATTGTGATTATTGATGACCCCAGTTAAGTGACTGGCATTCCTTTGTGTTTCTAACATTTTCCCAAGAGACCTATATAATGTGTGGGTGTGTTGTATCTTGCCAGAAAACACTGTTTTTCCTACTTCAGTTGGTTAGAAAATATTTACAAGAGATAAGCATGGAAAACAAACAGGAGCCTAATGACCCAGCAACATTGGTCTTTTGGTAATTGTTCCAAGAGACTTTATTGTCCCTTGAAAAACTGGCTGAGACCTTGCAGGAAATTTATTTTTCCATTGCAACACAATATTTTGAACAACAGCTGTTCTCCCACCTACTAAAAATATAATGAGTTCAGAGATTTTGGAATTTGGAGTATGACTAAGTGAGGGTGAATGATCCTCCAAATGTTTTAGTTAATTAATTCCCTCTTCCACCAGATGTGTACAGATCACACCCATACTAAGACTATAGAAGGTCCCTGAAAATTAGAACTGCAAATGAACAGGGGAAGAGAGTACCATGTGGACCATTTCCTTGGGGCTGCATCCTATGGACTCCTGTGGTTTGCAGTTTGGTGAGCCATTAGAGCTCCCTGACTGAGAATTCTAAATCCCTCTCCCTAAAACGCAAATGCCAGGATTCCATAGGGCAGAACCATGGCAGTTAAGGTGGAACAATAGCAGTATAACTGTGTAATGTGAAAGGGCCATGGGCTCAGAGACTGAAGTGGCATATTCCCCAGTGTTTCACAGATCAAACTGGGATAAGTGTGGCCAAGCAATATCAGAGTGTGGTCAAGATGCTAAAAATTATTAATGAGGAAGAACACACCAGCTACGAGAGATTGCAGCGGTGTGCTTTTGGCTGAGCCTACTGGGAAGGGAAAGATTGCACCCCTACTTCTCCTCTCCCTAACTGAGTGGAGTTCTGCTTATTGCTGACCTTAGGTGCTGTACCTAAATATATCCTGCCCATGGGTTTACAATCCAAAGCTGGGTAGAAAACAACTTTGGATCTACAACTGCTTTACATTTTGATTCCCATGATCTCTTACTTTGGCCATGTTTGGTGGTGCTGATATGAATTGAAATCTAAAATATTTGGCAGATCAAAGGTTCCACAGGTCAGGCTTATAGGTGTCACGTGTGTCCTCTCCACAGTGTATCAGATTAGCACTAGAGGTGAACTGGTTCAATTCCTCATTCAGCCAAGAAGTCTGCTAGGTAATCTTTGGCCAGTAATTTCTCTCTCAACCCATATGCTCCAACATTTCACAGACCAAAATTGGGATATATGTGGCAAAGCAACATTAGAGTGCAGTCAAAATGGCAAGAATTATTAATAAGGAGGAACCCAGAAGCTAGGAGAGGCCACATCAGTTTATTTCTGCCTTAACCTACTGGGAAGGGCAAAGATTCCACCTCCTTCTCTCCTCCACCCTAGTGTTAATTGAAGGCAAACTTCTTTTGCATTTTGAACTGAGTTTGCATGAATAATAGCAAACTGAAGATGAAGGAAGAGAGGGAAACGGGGATTCTTTAAAAACAGCTGAAAAAGTAGGACAAAGTTGCAAAGACAGGGGCAAACGACAGAGTGCCATGGACAAAAATCAAAGGTAACCACTCCCAGGCTCAGGATCTCCTTACCAAGGGAGGGTACGCTGACTTCCACTCTGTGCTCTTTCTACCATCAGGCAATTTTTAAAATTCAGTCAGGCTTTTGCTGTGCAAGCTGGATTGTGGTTGGGGAGGGTGCGTTTCTAACCAGTTGGGGCCTGTCTAAATCTTTTCTTGTTTTTTTATATGTGATTTTAATTAACTTCTTTTATGTTGCTTTAATTGAGATGTTTTTAAACTGCATTTTATTTTCTTTAGTTACTTCCAACACTGTTTTCTTGACAGAAGGGGGGGCATTGTACATTCAATAAATAAATTTGCAACTGTCTTCCCTCTGCTGCTGCTGTATGCATTTTTCAACTATGGGCTTCTTCCATCCCAGCTGCCTCCTGTCTTTATGTGGACATCTCTCCAATGCAGAGGTTACAGCAGACATGGCCAACTATGGCTAGAAGGACCAGATTCCACATAACATTATTCACAGCCAAACAGAACTACTATCTTTCAAAAAGTACCTGGAATGTGAAATGCTAATCCAAGTATGCCATCTCAGTGTATCATTTTGGCACATGAACAGCTTCCCATGCTGCCACTGTTCATTCCTGAACAGTGTTGAAAAGTTTGCAGTCACTGGTTATTTCTGTACATACCTCCCCGGCTATGCAGATACTGTAGTTCCCATGCCCAGGGCTAGCCAAAACATTTTGCTGCTTGAAGAGGAGCAGGAGATGCCCCAGTCTCTGCAACTTCATCCCACTTTTCCAGTTGCTTTTAAAGGGTCCCAGTTTCTCTCTACACCTACCACTTTCCCCCTTAATCTTCAGCTTACTTTTATTGGTGCAAACTCAGTTCAAAATGCAAAAGTACTTTGCCCGCCCCCCCCCGTCCAAATGGTCCTCTTACACAACCACTTCACTACACCACCCCAATATTATTTAATTCTTGTTTTCTCTCTCACACACACAACATTGCATAGCCCACATTTATTAATCAACATGTGTACAAGTGTGAATCCCAGTAATAAATCCACCCCACCCACCCATCATCTCTGTCAGGGCTTGGAAACCTGTTGGTCTCTTGATATTGTTGAACTCCAGTTCACACTAGCTACAGCCAGCCTGAGCAATAGTGAAGGAAGATGGGAGCAGGTGAGCTTAGAAGAGTTACTTTTTGGACTGCAAAAGTAAATAAAATAAAATAAAAATAAATCTTAAAATTCCATGCCAGCATGGAGACTGTTCATGCTGGCTGGGGGAATCCTGGTGTTCTAGTCCAGCAAGTAACTCTTCAAAACTCTGGATGGGGGTGGTCATTCATCTTCATCAGGAGGAGACAAATTCCTCCCCCCCCCTTATCTCCATAAATGCATACATCCCATCTCCTCCACCTTAGTGTTTGAAGTTGGTCAGAGCTTACAGGAAATTAACATGTTGTTGTCTTTAAAGGGAAGAAAAAGGAGGAGAAGGAGAAGGAGGAGGGGGAGGAAGTGCAGTCAGTCACTTTCCAGAAACAGGAGTATGGCTGTAAACACCTGGGTACTGGTCATTAATAACTACACATTATTACACAGTCTAAAATGCGCATGACAGAGTTATTTTACACCTAGAAGGGCCAATACTCTAAGCCATACTGAAGTGTTTTAATCTGGCATAGCATTCAAGAAGATATTTTTTTAATGAGATCAGAGGGCGGGGGTTGTGAGAAAGTAATGAGTTTATCTTCCCTCATTTGCCAGCTTAACCATGAGGTGGTAGTGTGTGGGGGAAGTTTCTTCATTCTTGGAGCTTCTAGGAGGCTGGGGAGGTTGTCAAAGGCTGCTTCTGCATAGAAGTGGGATTTTTAATTTTTTATTTTTGTTAGACATTTTAGGGCACTACATATTAACCTCTGGCCATCAACTAGGACTCAGGTTTCATCCTAAGGTGGAGAGGTGCACACATATGCTTGGGAGACATGATTGCTTCCAGGGCACTCCTCCTTAGGACTCACCACAACCAAAAACAAACAAATAAAAGAATCCCACCAGCTGCACCATGGAAAACTAATAATTATTTTTTTATATATACCGGTGGCTTTGTGTTATCGCATCACACTCAAATTTCTCCCAATAAAGCCTCTAACCAGCACAAGTTATTTTATTAGCAAGGATCTTATCTGAATTCCAAGAGCTGTTGCAAATGCCAAGGAATAAAGGAGGAGGGAGATTGAAAAGGACATCTTTGAGCATGTGTAGAAAGCAGTTCTCCAAGCATGAGGTAAACAGAGCTGTACTTATCTTTTGGGATTCAAATAGAGATAGGAAACTTTATTCAGCCTACAGCCCAAATTCTGTTATGTGTACTCCAGCAGTGAGTCGTGAGTAAAAATCGCCAAAATATTACACTCAAATG
Organism: Gambelia wislizenii; assembly: GCA_030847615.1. Taxonomy (NCBI): domain Eukaryota; kingdom Metazoa; phylum Chordata; class Lepidosauria; order Squamata; family Crotaphytidae; genus Gambelia; species Gambelia wislizenii. The sequence goes on from JAUMIR010000001.1 coordinate 348,611,137, forward strand.
TCCCTGTGGTACCGCAACAGTACCAGCAGGGACGGGCATCATCCGAAAGGGACGCCCTGCAGCGCAGCAGTCTCGCAATGCGGCGAGGCTGCTTCCATTGCATTTTACTTGTCCGAAAAAGTCCTTAGACAATCAGGTTAATTCCTGAGTGGATTTGAACCCAGTGTCCCTCACTGGAGAGATTAAGTGTTACACAACACATTAGAGAAGAATGTTTCCTCTATGCTTCCAGAAATTACATAGGGGAATCAGCTTTGAGGACTTCAGCATCACAGAAGACAACAGAATGATGAACTTTCTCTTAATGAAACTTCTGAAAATGAATATTGATTGACTGATGAATAACAAGCATCCATTCAAACATACAATATATACCGAGCCATTACAGAATTCCATACTTTACACATGAATGAAAAACTAAAGTTCTATCCATAACATTTCAGGCTAACATATTCTAAAATCATACATGGTTCATGCTGTAATACATTTTGTGTGACCAAATCTCTTTAGAACAACTTTCTAGGAGCTACCACAAATGTCACTTTATCTATAATGAATTTATTTTTATTTTGTATTTATTGAAGTTTTATCCCACTTTTGTCTGAAGAACTTTAATTCATGATAGCAAATGATAAAGTGTTGAAAGGGTAAGTTTAAAAAAAAATTGATGAAGCAAAAGAAACAACATTAAAAATGAAAGATGTATTCATAAGACACTTGCTTTCAGCCAACAGGTCAGCTAATTATTTCTTCCACTCTAGGCTATATTTCAGGGGAAAGAACTGGCAAAACCACCTCTTAGTATTCCTTGACTAAGAAAACTCTATGAAATTCATGGGTTTGCCATAAATCGACAGGCAACTTGAAGGCATGCACACAAATGCACACATAATGACCTATAGCAACTTGCACATTAACTGAATTGTTTGTTTACTCTATACTAGACATGGCAGTAAGAGCTGTTCAGAAGTGGAACGCACTGCCTCGGAGTGTGGTGGAGTCTCCTCCTTTGGAGGTTTTTAAACAGAGGCTGGATGGCCATCTGTCCGGAATTATATGATTGTGTATTCCTGCATGGCAGGGGGTTGGACTGGATGGCACTTGTGGTCTCTTCCAACTCTATGATTCACTCTTATATGGGGAGAGACCCCACAAATTACTGTCTACGATTGTCGCAGAGAGAACGCTGTAGAATTGAAGTCATTTCTGCTTTTCCTATGAGCATAAATACACTGTCAGGGAATGGAGGTAATGCATTGCTTTATTTTCATTTTAAGTGCCTTTTAGGGTGTGACTCTGATCTGAATCTTAGGTGTTCCCCTAACAAATTATCTTGAGTGCTTCTGTTACAAGCAATGAAACTCAGGTGGATATATAGCAACAAAGAGTTCACATTCCAACAGTAGACGGAACACTGTAACCAAATTTATCAGGGGCAGCCACATTGGCCAAGAAACAGTAAGATCCAAAACCCATCCTGTGGTAATACATTTATTGGGCTAACCAAAAGGCATAAAATATATCACACTAACTTTCAAAGCTTTCTTCATCAGGCAGAGAGAGTAAAATGAGATAGAGGAAAGTAAAGTAGTGGTTTTGTCCCAACGGCAACAACATTCTGGTTTGGGTGTTATAGGATGTATGTGTTGGCAAAGAGAGAGCCCCCCAACAATGGCAAAAAGCCAAGTGGGAACAAAGAAAATAAACAGAGGCAACTTAACCTTATAAAGCCCCTCCCCAAAGGTATTTGTAACAAAAATGCAACTACAGGTACTGAGAAATTGTCCTGGAAAGCAGCCTTTATCAGGTTATCCTACTGAAAGATGTTTTCGCACCCCAAGACATGTAGTTGTCTACCCCAGGAGTGGACAGATTTCAGATTTGTGGGATCTACTTAGGTGTCATCTTTTTAAAATAGAGCCTCAACATCCACCAATAAGAGCTAGGTGCAAAAGACATACATTTATCACTAAAGAATCTGCAACTCAGAATTCCGAGGTGAGTTTACAGCTGTTCTACATTAATCCACTTCTGGTTATTCCAAACTTTCTCTGTTCCAGTCATGTAATTTTAGAGAAGCGACATACTTTTATTATTGCCATTGTTAAAAAGACTGAAGCTCACTACAAACAACCAGATATTTACCAGGACATATGTCTGTTAATCTCTAGTCTATACTGTTGCATATTCAGGGATTGAATATCCACTGAATGTGAATACAATTTAAACATTCACAAATATAAGTGCATTCTAAGGCACAGTTATCTCTCCTCTCTAATATGTCCTCCCACACTATACCGTGGGCCCTTGGTATCTGCTGAGGTTTGGTTCCAGGACCCCTGTGGATACCAAAATCCGTGGATGCTCAAATTCCATTAGGTACAATAGCATAGTAAAATGGTGTCCCTTATATAAAATGGCAAAATCAAGGTTTGCTTTTTGCATTTTCTTTTTTTGGAATAATTTTCAAGCCATGGATGGTTGAATCCATGGATGCCAAATCAGTGGATACAGAGGGCTGACCATATTTGCTCCTACAGCTTTTAGTCACAGTGTGTTAAGATTTTATATATCATGGATGAAATACAGCTATACAGTAGAACCCCCATATCCATGGGACACAAAACACACCTACCATAGAGTCTTCCTACAAAACGTGTCCTCTCTAGCCATTTTCTAGGTAATCCAAGGCAACTCTATGGTATTTTAAACTGGAAGTCTAAGCGTTCGCTATTATCCATGGTTTTCAGTATCCACCCCCCCAGAACCATTCCCCAGTGGATACGGGGGTCTTACTGTACCTCAGTAAACAAAGTAGATGTCGTCCTGGCCATTCCTTAAAAGAACATTTGGCACTAGAGCCAGAAATAACATGAAAAGAATAGGCATAGTTTCTTACCGCACAAAAACGAAGAGCAGTTTAATAATTTTTTGCAGACTTTTTATTCAAAACAAACATGTGAAATGTAACAACTGGGTCAAGTAACCCTGCATAAGTTTACAAATATATTCTGAACTTTCTAGAGAACACTTGAAAGCTTATCCCAAAATAAGTCTGTGGGGGGGATTATTTCACTATCCTCCATTTTTCTTATGATTTCTATTTCGATGGCCAAACATGTTGGAGGCAGCTGATGAATCAAGATTATGTACTCCCCCCCCTTCTCTCTGTTTTGCTGGTCATGCACACACAGTAAGGAATTCTGGAGATAGTTGCTGTTTACCATGACTGTTGTCAGGGCCGGTTTAAGGCACCAGCTGCATCAGCATCTGCAGCCCCCCCATCATTGTGGGGGGCCTCCATAGTAACCCTCCTCCTGCAAAAACATGATTAGAAATAATCTGAATATCCTGTATTGTGAATAACTTAGGTTGTGTTAGGTTACACTGACCTGAGATAAACATATGCCCCCCCCCAAGTAAAGCATTGCAGACCCCCCCAAAATTCATTAAACCAGTTCTGACTGTTGTAGGCAGGCAACTGGAGGATTGGCTGGAGTGGATTCCCATTCTTTTCCCAGCTCAAGCTTGATTGCCTTGTTTACTGCACACAGTGCTGCAATGCAACTCCAAAAGCCTGTGGTTTCTTTAGCCCTTCTTCACCATTCTCCCAATGCTGATGGTGCAAAAAAAAACCTTTCAGCTAGTCAGAGAACAATGAGAAAGTGAGGGGATGGGGTGGCCCTAGCAAGGAATTCTCTTTGTCAGAGGCTTTGCGAACTGAGGTATGTCTCTGTTCCTCCACAGCAATCCAGTCCCCCCCCCTTTAGTGTGACCACAAACAAACAGTGAGAGAATGTAGTGTGTTTGTGTAAGCTCAGCATCTGCCTGGACAGGCCCCATCACAGAGGGAACTGTATAAATACTCTCTCTCTGGTTTTTCTTTGCAAACGAAGATTCAGGAAGGACTTATCCCGCGCTTTATGCAAGGGCGCTGATGACTGAAAAGGCCAATCCGAGATAAACAAGTCCGGTTGCAGAAAGCACAACAGAAGGTCTCCTTGGGTGATATTTCTGGGTTGTGATTTTTTCTACATTGTCGTTTCTCTTCAAGACTTGTTCAGCGTGAGCTCTGCAGCATTGTGGATAGTGCGTCTCCATGCCTCCCAATGTGAGGCCAGGGCAGACCATTGTTGGTGATCAATTTGGCCGAGCCTGAGATGTTGTTTCAGGGAGTCCTTGTATCGCTTTTTTGGAGCGCCCCTCTTACGCTGACCCGTGGCAAGTTCACCGTAGAGTACTATTTTTGGGAGACGATGGTCCTCCATCCTAGAAACGTGCCCTGCCCAGCGCAGCTGTGTTCTGAATATCATGGCCTCAATGCTGATGATCCCTGCTTGCTCAAGGACAGCAACATTCATCACATAGTCAGTCCAGTGTATATTTAGGATTGTGCGTAGACAGCGCTGATGAAAGCGTTTGAGGAGTTTTAAGTGTTGGCAATAGGTGACCCATGTTTCAGATCCATAAAGGAGAATAGACAATACAATGGCTCTATGCACATTGAGTTTCATACACTCATAGTAATTTGGACATCAGAGAGTGAGGGCTCCTGGTATGTCTGCCATGCTCAGGCTGACTGCGTTGTTCAGTCTGTTCAAATGGTGCACAGACTGCCTACAAAGCAAGATGTGCTGCAGTGTTTTCCTTTTGCTTTGCACTATGCACCTCACGCCTAGATAAACATTGTTATGTCACCCAGTAGAGAGCGCTGTGGATACACATGTTCTATGTGTATCACTAGTCTGGATCTGGATGCCTCATGACCAAAACCTTGTGATTGGTTAATATGAAATAATTATTTGAGGAAGCAATATAAAACGTCAGACTATAGATTACTTCAAGGTGAAAAATTAATATACGAAGGCGGAGAAATCAGTTCTCAGACTTCGGTATTATGTAGTGCTTTTTGTATAACTAAAGCACTAGAATTACATGCATATTAGAAGTCATGCATATTTAAGATTTTAATTGACAAAGGAATCAGTGAGTGTTGCCCGGTTGGAGACTGTGGAATAACTGAAAACCCCACCTCTAGCAGTAATAACATTTTGGTTTGTATCTTTTCTCCCTCTTCTTACATAATCTTACTCATTTTCTAACAAGCCAATAGAATATAAAGGCTAAAGCTTGCTGACTGGATTTATTAACAGCAATAATTAAAAATTCACACAGATACTTTTTGGTATTTGTAATCTCTTAGTATAGGATCTGATAAAATAATAGTTTTACCTATACAGAATTATGTGAGAAGCCAAAGAACTAAATGTATCTCTTGATTCATTTTACTTGGTTTGAAATGAAGCAGGCAGTTATTTGAAGGCACACAGCAAACAACATATTGGATTTTTAGGAGAATAAAATTCATATGCAGGCAATTTTAATTTTCTAAAGTGTGGGAAATTCGAAGGGACATGAATAAACACAACCCCTTTTTTTCCCCTCAGATGCCAAAAGCAAGCTCCTTTCCACAGCAAGAGGTCTGGTCTGGATATTTACAAGTAGATTTTTTTTGTAAGCCACCAATTTTAGTAGAAAAAGAAAGACAAAAAAACTTGGAGAATGCGGGCATCGATCCCGCTACCTCTCGCATGCTAAGCGAGCGCTCTACCATTTGAGCTAATTCCCCTCGTCTAGGCTGCTCCCTCTCTGAGCTCCCACAAAGCACCGCTCAGCCGAGGCAAAACCTGCGGCGTCTCATCCAGCTATAGTTTCCCAGCCAAAAGAAGGGCGCTCTCCAAACTTCAGTCGCTCATAGTAAAACACGAAGGGCGGGAGTGAGAGTGGGTCAGTGTCCGCCTGTCACCCCTCAATTGGAGCGAGGTGTGTGTGTGTGTGTGGGAGAGAGAGAGGGTGTTGTATGTTGTGGCCGCGAAGAACTACACCGCCTACCATGTCTCACACCGCGCATGCGTGGCACCGTCCCCCCCCCGCAGCGCGCGCTCGGAGGGGGGAGGGTAGGCTGGCTCGAGGGCGCCGTTGGCGGCCGGTTCCTCCAGTCAGTGGGCGAGCGCGCGAGGCGGGCGCTTGGTCTTCTGTTGGCTGCCGATGCTTCGCATTGTGTGAAGAGGGCGGGGGGACAGTTTGTATCGCGGCGGCGGCGGCGACATCCCCAACCATAGGAAGAGGACGATGAAGAAGAAGAGCGAGGAAGAGGAGGAAGAAGGGGGTCCCAACCGCCTGAGCTCGCGCCCGCCTCACCGCCCCTGAGGTAAAAAAACAAACCAAACCCCAAGGGGAGGAGGGCGAGCCGGCGTCGGCCGGTGGGGGATGCGAGGGGCTTGTCCGGTGGTGAGGACACAGCAGGGGCTCGGCGTGGGTGGGAAGAGAGCGCCGTGTTTTATTCTGGCGACCGACCGGCGGCGCGGCGATGCGAAGGGCAGGCAGGGAAGGAGGGCTGGAGAAGGTGGGCGCCTGAGGGGCGCGGGGGGGGGACTCTCGTGCCGCAAGGGAGGCATGTGTGGAGGCGAGAGAGGAAAGGCGAAGCGGAGTCAGTCATAGCGGGCGAAGTCAGTCGGTGCGGAGAGGTGGCGGGGAGCCTCCGTCAGAGGGGCGGAGGGGGGAGGGGAGCCAAGGGAAGCGGGGTGCCAGCCAGCCCCCTCCCGCGTGGGTCCCGTGGGCTGTGTATGTTTTGTTTGCGCCGGGGCAGGAGGAGGAGGAAGAGAGTGTGGGTTTGCGGGTTATGCCCGGGGATGGGTGGGTGGGCTGGGGTGCAAAGGTGAGGACAGGAGGGTGGGTGCCCAGGGGTGGGAGTATGTGCATGGCTGCTGGCGTGCTTAGGGAGGAGGGTGTGTGGGTGCCATTGTGTATGTTTGGGAAATTCGCACACTGTGGGTTCTGAGAGGTTTTGTGGGATTCTGGGTAGAACCCATCTGGCATGATCTGCGAAGACTGGAAAAGGAGGGGCGGGGCGGGGCTAGCCAGCTGGGAAGAATAGAAGTTCACTGTGTAGTCCGCAGGGATGGCCTGTATTGAAGACAGATGATGTGCAGGGTTGTGCAGTGGACAGGAGTGGTTTAAGGGATTTTGGGGGGCCCTGCAGTGCTTTATTTTGGGGGCCCATATGTTTATCTCAGGTCAGTGTCACCTAACTCAACCTAAACTATTCACAGTACAGGATATTCAGATTATTACTAAGAATGTTTTTTGCAGGAGGAGGGTTACTTCGGCCCCCCACAATGATGGGGTCCCGGTGGATGCTGATGCCACTGGTGCCTTAAACTGGCCCTGGCAGTGGACTTCCTGCCTATATATGCAGCGACCTATAGAGTTCTACTCAGTTTGTGTATTTTCAGTGTTTTTGGCACATCCAGAGAACATCAGAGAGAGTATGTCTGAGTGTTAGTTAGAGTATGATATGTTCCTCTCATCAGAATAAATTGTCGTGAGTTTTTGTTTTAAAGTAGGGAATCACATCATAATGTACTAACTTTAAGAAGAGGCCTTAATGTGAACTGGATTTTTTAAAGGAAGGGAATGGAGTATATATTCATTCTCTGATGGCCAAATTACTATAGATGTATTTAACAAGAAATACTTTAATGACAGCTCTGCCATTCTGGAAGAAATTCACAGTTCTGTTCAAACCATGATGCTTCAGCCATAGATGAATTAACTTTGTTGCTGTTACCTAAAACACAAGGACCTGAAAACAGCAATGGGTAATTCAAACCTCTTGCTCTAGAAAGGGCTTGGTCCAGGTGTTTGTCTGAGTGCCAGAAAAGTCTGTGTCAGAATGAATGCATACATTCATACAGTGGAAAATTTAAAACAACCCATCGTCTGTTCTCATGCTTAGTGGGATTTTTACTCCTGCCTCTGACTAATACCAGGCTTTGCCTTTCATTGAAACAAGAATGATAATTTAGAATAGCTAAGTAGCTGAACTCACATGGTAATTATCAGTCCTTTGTAGCTGAAGTGACATAAAAGTTGCCTAGAAAAGCTGAACAAAACTAATGGGATCTATGCATTGTAAACTATTTTTACCCAGGGAAATGCTGTTGTGTTCTAAAACAATTCAAATTGTATAAAGCAGGATGGGAAAAGCTTTGAGTTGGTGAATACAAACAGCATATTTAAGAGAGCATTTACTTTGTGTAAGTCCCATTTATTTTATGGTGCCTTAACTTTATTTCATGTGTACTACTTTAATCTCAGAGATGTAATAAGCGGTGTTATTATGATAAGAGACTATCTGATGATCTTGGGAATGAGGAACTATTCATATTTGAAATCCTACAAACACATAATGAAATCCACAGAAAATTAGGTGTGCCTAACACTGCATTGAGAGAGCCAGTGGTTTGAGCATTGGACTATGACTCTGGAGAGAGAGCATTGAGAGAGCCAGTGGTTTGAGCATTGGACTATGACTCTGCATTGTTCTGCAGCTGTTCACACATCTACCATGATTTAATTGCTTTTAAACAACTGTGAAGTTAAACCCCCTGCCCCTAAGTTTCTATAGACAATAAGACGGATACTTTTACTTCATATTACTGTCAACTACTCAAGCATTTAATGTAGTTGTGCAACAATACTGTACCTGCTACTCCATATTTGTAATGTTAGATTGTGTATGGTGTTTCAAAACGTTAAAATAAAGCTTCTCTCAGTACAGTAATTTGGTGTCTTTCAGGCTTAAGTTGAAGCTCATTCAATCGATGATGCGTAACAAAGTTACCTACCAGCCCTATAAGTTAGTTCTGCTTTTTCCTTCTGTGTTGATGGTGAAGAAAGTTTGTCAAGAAGCTGATTAGGCAGTACATGGCTAGTGGTCTTCAATCAGCTTGGATGGCTATATGTTATGCAGGCCTGCCCTAGCTCATATATGCTATGAAACTTGGGAATTGATACCCACTTTACAAAGCAACTGAAGTTTCTTGTCAGGATTTTTCAGTTTTTCTGTACTTTTTGCATTGGTGTGCTCATTTTTAGTCACTGTGATTTAACCTTTCAAATAAATAAATAAACAATTGCTGCCTACCAGTACATATCTTCCTGTTTCAAGGTGATTTACAGAGCAGGATTGGTGGCCTGTTGATGGGGAGAAATTGTTAGTTGAGTAATGTAGGTTTGTTACATTCCCAGAGGAAAATTATCAAAAATATGTGGTTAGAGGCATTTCAAAAGTTTGATCTCACAAGGAGAACATTAATCTAAACAAGACATATATACTTCTATTTTTAAAAAATCTTTTGAAAGTTAACCATGAGAAGTCTTTTAGCTGGCGTTTATAAAGGTGATAGTTACTGACACTAGGCAGCCATGCTTAGTCTTTGTGCTTTGCTTGTTTTCTTATCTTGTCTTTTGCTAGTTACTAATCTTCTGGGAGTCCTGGATTTAATCCTTTTCTCTGCTGTTGAAGCATTCTTCTCTGCTGAAGTATTCTTGTTCAATTTGCTTTTGGGAAAAAATTGTGTATACTTCGTTTTTTCAGTGTCTTTGCAATCTTCTTATTTACCGTACATTTATCTTCTTACTCTGTTTGTGTGGAATATCTTATAGATTTACCCACAGACCTTTTTCGTCACATGCATCAGACCATTCTACACATCTTTATTTCTTACATGTTTACTGGAGACATGGTCCATGGGTGATATTCCCTGTTGTAGACCTCACATCTAGAAAATTAGCTTTATAGCTGAATAGGGGCTTAGTGAAGGAATGTTTTGAGCTCTAAGTAGGCAGGAATACTTTGGATGCATTTTGCTCAGACCTCAGATTAAGGTGTTCTAAGATAATTACTATATAATCTCTCTGTTTTCTGTTTCTACTGAAGTAAAAATTGGTCGTATGTATAATTGTAAGTGATGAAATGGAAATGTGGCAGAAGTCTTTGAGGAGTTTAACTTAATTCCTTAGGTGTGTAACATAGGGTACTCACAGCCTTTGGACTTCCAGTTTTCCTCTGGAGTTTTCCTCTGTATGGTTAGTTTCATAAATCATGTTAGATGCTAGATGTATGAAAATTGTAGTTTTTTAAAAAATATTTAATAAGTTAGTATTTGTTTACATTTGTGTCAGTCTGTTAGTGGAATGGGCACTACAGATTCTCCCTTTCCAAATGTTGGCTGCTGCCTTTAGTCTCCTCAGTTTCCTTTGTTTCTCCCTGTGGATATAGATGTTTATATATATATATTATTCTCTGTAAATGTTTAATGTTGATTTGTATTCTTGTACAACAAGGTCCTTATGAGAATTAATAACGAAAATAATCATAATTGGGCAATAGTTGAAATTTTTGAAGAAATAAGCATTTTTTCTAAAGGTTGGCACATTTATTTCTGAGAGGCTAAGTGACTGTAACAGGCACAATAGTTTATTTATACTTTAATGCTATATATTTTATATTGTGCTGAATTTTTTAATCTCTGGAGGATACCAAATGCATTTTTTTTTAAAAAAATCCAAACACAGTTCAGCAATACCATTTTTAGAATTCACCCAGATGTCACAAACTTGTACATGCTTGTGTGCTATATTGGTTGCTCCTAAAAAAAAGGTATTGCCTGGATCAATTTGTTTTTTTCTTATGGATCACTATGGTTATCTTAGGAGCTGTTTAAATGATGAAAAAATCCTAAAAGAACGCAGGCAGAATACCTTTCATCCAGATGAGCTGCCGCTGGGATTCACCATATTGGGAAGGAGGGGGAGGGCTGAAAACGCTGTACTTTGCGATAACAGCTTTCGCTGTTTCTCACAATCTTTTTCAAAAAATATGTGAAAATGCGCATAACTGCCCATCTGAACAACCAATTCAAATTGGGGCACATCCAGGAAGTCAAATGTGATTGGTCAGATGTGCACAGGGGTGGGCTTGCTGGTGACGAAGCAGCCGGAGCCACCATTGTTTTTTTTGGGGGGGGGGGAGGAAATGATCGAGCACTTTTTTGAGCGGCAGAGCAAAAAAATGTTTTTAAGCAGACAGGCACTCTTCCACATCTCTCATTTAGTAAAGCAAAAAAGTGGGGGAATTGAAGGAGCTTTTGGTTGAATATTAAGGCAGGTAATTTACTTGTGGCCACCATCTTTTCTTGTAGGCATGCTCCGTGTGAATTTCACACTTCGATAGGTTTCCATGCCAGTGAATGGATTGTGGGGACAAATGAACACTGCTGTGATAGTGAGGTAATGCGCTATTTTCTGCAAGTAATTTTCCTGTCCGACCAAGCCCCCTGTGTTTTCAAGTATCTAGTATGGGTAACATCTAGTATGGCTAATCTTTGTAGGTGAAATGCTTCCATTTTTTTTTCTGCCAAAAGATCTCACACATACACATGTGCTATTTTTAGGTATACTATGTTTTTCTTCAGGATTAATATGGCAGTGATTTTCAATTTGCTGTAGCACTCTGAGGGTGCTTTGTTTTTCTTCTGTCTTGCAGGGTTGATTTGATTGGAAATTGTTTCACTAATATTTCTTTATTGCACTATAACCATGTAGGTTCTGTAAAAATATTGTACCTTCTTTAATCATTGTCTCTAGTTCAAGTCAGCCTCCTTCAAGTTAGCATCTTGTTGCAAACAGAGTTACATGCAATTTGAGAAGTCTGTGGTAGGAATAGGGAGTGTTAACAGTGTTGGCAACAGATATTTGTTAGTACTGTACTGAAATTCAGGTGTACACAGCTGAAGGAACCAGCTGATCATAAGGAGAAATTTTAGGTGGATACCTGTGTGAAAACAACCTGAAGTTATCCCTGTCATTGAACTTGTTGATACTGTGGACAGTGGCTCCTACATGACTATAGATTGTTGTTATGTACAGCTCATTTCATGGTGTGGCTGTTCCATATGCAGTAATAATGGTGTGGTGGGAAAAAGTGGAAAATTAATGTTTGAACTAACTGTGGAATTGTTAGCAAATCGTCTAATATGTTACAGATAGATATAATGGGTATGCCGCAATTGAGATTGGTGTGCCTGCTAATATTGCTCAACCAAGTATTTTGTATACTAAGGAAAACAAGCAGACACTTTGATATCATAAAATTGTAGATAAACTACTGATTTGATGATTGCATTCAGAGATATGCTGCTTGTTTGTAGAAATTGCCTTTACAACACAAAATGCATAGTTTTGCACATACACAGACAAGCAGATGGATTGTCCTGAATATGATCCCACCTCTGGGCTTCTTTTATACACAGCTGTGATGACAGTGTATTGGGAGCCTACTGAAGACCTGTCATATTCATAAATGAATGCATGAGACTCCTAAAAATAATTAATTTATTACATCCTTGTTTGTTGTGTTTATGTTTACAGTATGTAACCCTTTTTAGCTGTGGCAGATCCTGGAAAGACTAGGATGTCCCCCCAAATTCCTTAAAATGATTATCTTGCTACACGAGGGCCAGCGCAGTCAAGTCAGATATGGCGATGCTCTTTCAGAGCCCTTTCTAATAACTAATGGAGTGAAGCAAGGTTGTGTTCTTGCTCCAACTTTATTTACTATCTTATTCAGCATGATGCTCCAAAGGGCTATGGCAGAGCTTGAAGAAGAAGACGACATCTATATATGTTACCGTACTGATGGTAGCTTGTTTAACTTAAGCCGCCTGAGGGCTCACACTAAGACTCTAAACTATCTAGTACGTGAGCTGCTCTTCGCTGATGATGCTGCCCTTGTTGCCCACATAGAAGCAGCTCTGCAGCGCCTAACATCCTGCTTTGCAACAGCTGCAGAGCTGTTTGGGCTGGAAGTTAACCTGAAGAAAACGGAAGTTCTTTACTGTCGAGAAGCCAACTGAATAGCTGATAAGGAGCCCGGCTCGGCAACAACCCAGTTGAAAAGCACAGTACCTGGTGTTGTCAGTAGCAGTCCTACAGGGTCAGAAGTACACACACACACACAGAGTGCAGAACGAAGAGGCAGTCCAAGGTCAAAAGGGTTCTGGCAGGTGGGTCAACGAAGGCAGTCCAAGGTCAATATATCCAAAGTCTCAAAATAGCAAGGTTCCAGAAGAGTCACAGGCAGAGGCTTCCTCCAGGTAACGCAGACTGCCTGAAACAAGGAACTCAGCCTCCCCCAGCTGCTTATGTTGGGCCAGCTCCCACTCCCAGCTGCGGGGTGATTGATGAGCTTCTGTCTCTTAATCTTTGGGAACGACGCAGCCACGCCTTCTCTGCTCTCCTTTGGCTAAAGGTAGGTACCTGCTCTTCTACCTCTTGCTCTTGCTCCATTATGTCTCCCAGGCTTGGGCCCTGAGCTGGGGGAGGGCTAGGCTGATGAGCCCTGGGTTCTTCAGGCCTAGACTCAGACTCAGCCAGCTCTTCTGCTACTGGCTCAGCCTCCTCGCCTTCTAAGTCCTCAGAGTCCTGACTGACCATGACATTTACCAGCCTGCACCACAGGACGAACACCACCATCCCCACATTGCCGTCGGCAAATCTGTGCTTAAGTCCGTTCAGCAGTTCACCTACCTGGGAAACATCATCTCCTCAGATGCCAAGATTGACAAAGAGATCGATCACAGATTAGCAAAGGCACATAGTGCATTTGGAAGACTTTACAAAACAGTCTGGAGTAACAAACACCTGAGGCGAAGCACAAAAATCAGTGTGTATATAGCCATTGTACTGTCTGTTCTCCTTTATGGATCTGAAACATGGGTCACCTATCGCCACCACTTACAAGTCCTCGAACACTTTCATCAGCGCTGTATATGAATCCTAAATATACACTGGACTGACTATGTGACAAATGTTGCTGTCCTTGAGCAAGCAGGGATCACCAGCATTGAGGCCATGATATTGAGAAAACAGCTGCGCTGGGCAGGGCACGTTTCTAGGATGGAGGACCATTGCCTCCCCAAAATAGTACTCTACGGTGAACTTGCCACGGGTCAGTGTAAGAGGGGCATTCCAAAAAAGCGGTACAAGGACTCCCTGAAACAACATCTCAGGCTTGGCCAAATTGATCACCAACAGTGGTCTGCCCTGGCCTCACATCGGGAGGCATGGAGACGCACTATCCACAATGCTGCAGCCTTATTTGAGAACTCACGCTGAACAAGTCTTGAAGAGAAATGACAACGCAGAAAGAATCACAACCTGGAAGCATCACCAAGGAGTCTTTCTGCTGTGCTTTCTGCAACTGGACTTGTTTATCTCGTATTGGCCTTTTTAGTCATCAGCGCACTTGCAGAAAGTGCGGGATGAGTCCTTCTTGAATCTTCGTCTGCGAAGAAGAGCCAGAGAGAGAGAGAGAGAGAGAGAGAGAGAGAGAGAGAGAGATGTAAACCTTTTAATTCTATAGAATTACTAACTTATCAACTAGCTTATTGCTATTCAATAATAACAAGCTTTTCTAGAAATTATAACATTTTAGAGTTGTAGGAACTTTCTTGTCCTGTCATTGATCAGGATGCACATTTGGCTTTTTCTGTTTTGTGATTGTCAATGGGTTTCAAATTTAAAAAAAATCAGGTGTAACACAGAGGCTTGAGAGTCCTTGATGAGACCAGAAATAGATGTCTCAAATGTACGGTAGTTAGCTCTGTGGAACAGAAATTTATTTTACTGTGCTGCTGTTGTTACCAGCTCTGTTTGGGCAGTGGCTTGGGCTTCACTAGCAGTATACAAATACACTTACCACTAGCTTGAACCACCACAGTTTTAGAACCACCTGAAATTTGGTTTTAGTTCAGTAAATGTTCTTAAAATCTTTTTGCCTTGTGCAAGAATTTTTTTTATCTGTACGTTACACTGGGAATATAAAGAATTTCAGTACTCACATATTCTTGTGATTGATAAGAAGGGATGTTTCAATACAACATATCAAGACACCTCAGAAAGAAAGCGCGGGATGATTCCTTCCTGAATCATTGTTTGCGAAGAAAAGCCAGAGAGAGAGAGAGAAACAGTTTGCCACGAGATTTTTCATATTTTGGGATGCGATTGGGAAAATCCATTTGTGTAAGAAATTACTTTTCAGCAGAAAACTGTCTTTTGCATAGAATGTAGTACTTTCTGCACAAAAACTTTTTGTGTGAAACCCTGTGTTTTTGGAACTTAAAAAAAGGCCCAAAATGTAAATAGTCATAGAGAAATGCACAAAAACACTTATAACCCTGCCCAGAGGAGTTAAGGCTTTTGAAACTCTTCATTCTTGCATATGAGAATGAAACAAGCAAAGATTACATATCCCTTCTGCAAACTAGAGAGTAAAATGGTGCTGTTTTGCAGTTATAGGCTCTGATGGACTTTGAAAATATATTTTTGTTTCCTTTGCTGCTACCCAGATTTTAGAGCTTGGAGAGAGCCCACCCAGAGAAATAGGAAATGATAGACATGAGTATAGTGGCAGGATTGACAGTGTTCCAGCAAACATCAGCATGAAGTGCTCAACCAAAAGTGCCTGCTAATTCTACTAGTGAGAGTATAGTCTGGAGTAATATGAGACTAATTATGGGGTGAAATTAATGCTTAGATTCAAACTGAGATCACTTGCCTGCTTATGCTTTGAAATAATTCCATTTGGCTTATAAATGTCAACTCTTGAGAAAATGCTACTGTTGAATTTCACAGTTTTTGCCTTAACAATGTAATAGTGGGTTTTTGGATTCCAGGCAATTAGGAAATGATGTACATACTTGTGCACTAATATCTAGCACATAGTTAAAGAAAAATGGCTTAGGTATCAACTAGGGGAGTGTCTTCCTTGCATTTATTGTGGTATATTATCCTTGTTGAGAGCCAGTGTGGTGTAGTGGTTTGAGCAGCGGACTACGACTCTGGAGACCAGGGTTTGAATCCCCACTCAGCTATGGAAACCCACTGGGTGAACTTGAGCAAGTCATACTCTCTCAACCTCAGAGGAAGGCAATGGCAACCCCCCTCTGAACCTATCTTACCAAGAAAACCCTGTGATAGGTTCACCTCAGGGTCACCTTAAGTTGGAAACGACTTGAAAGCACACAACACCATTATTCTTGTTAGGGATTCAAGATGTTTAAATGTCTTTCTTTTCACAAAATACTAAAATAAAGCACTTGACAGTAAAAAAGGGTTGAACATATGGTTAACTTTCAACTGAATAAATAAATGGGATGCAAAGAAGATATGTTTCATTGGATTGGGCACATGATAAAGAAGATACAGAGCACTGTGTAACACAATGACATACTTTTCCACTTTCATTTGTAATTACTAATATTTTGTGGCCATTGCTGGTATTTTTGGCAGCTTTGCAGGAGAAAGAAAATTGATAATTAAAAATGGTTCAGTGCAGGAAGTAAGAGCAGAGCAGCCTTCTGATGGATGCTGAGGATCTTCATTCTCACCTTCTTGTAAACCATTGCTATAAATTCTTCATTCAATAATTCTGTGCAAGAAAATACATAAATCTTGAGAGAGATTTATACATAAAGCAGTAATACCCTGCACTGTTAAACAGATTAAGCACTCATCTCCTTTAGTGCAGCACAGACTTTCCTTGTCTTGGAAGTTACTTGGCTTACAGCCAGAGAAACCTCCTTGAGGCATGTGATATCCATCGCAAGAGGCCCAAATGATTACTCTTAGATGGAATTATTTTCTACATTTTATTTTTTGTAGAGAATTCAAAAGACTGTAATCTTCATTGTGGTTCTGGATAGCCCATTTTTTTGTTGTGATAGTTCTTGTCCTTTCAATTTCGTACTATCAACGTTAAGAATATTCTTCAGAAGTTTACATTTTTATTGGGCCATTTCTTGGCCTCACAATTTTCATATTAGTGAATCTTTTCTATAAACCTCTCCATATTCTAGCTCATTTTGGTTCTGTTTATGCCTTTAGTGCTTTCAGAGTGGTAAACTCCAGTTCTCCCATCCCTTTCTCTCTCTCTTTCATTAACAATAGTGATCTCCAGACAAAGTACTATATATTACCATTGGATGCTGTATTTGCTGTTGTGGACCTTGTGGATTTTTTTTAAAAAAGAGCCAGACAACATTCTCAGATTCTGAACAATTCAAAAGCAATTCCTAGCATGAACAACAACATTCTATTTCCACACAGAGGGTTTTTCTTTTCTTTTCTTTTTTTTTTTTAAAAAAATCCAGGATACATTGCAGCACCCCTGCAAAGGATTTATAGTTCTACACTTGCAATTCAACCAGGCTTCTTGGGCTGGATGAGAGAGGGAGCACAGGTTCCTTTAAACTAGTACCATATAATTTTTGAAACACTAGTTTTATTTATTTATTTATTTTAATTTTTGAAACACTAGTTTTAAAAAAGAACATATCCAGGACCCCTGTGGATACAAAAATCTGTGACTACTCAAGTACCGTTATATGCAATGGCATAGCAAAATGGTGTCCCTTATATAAGATGGCAAAATCAAGGTTTGCTTTTGGGATTATTATTTTTTAAATAATATTTTCAAGCCATGAGTACGTAAATCCATGGATACCAAATCCATGAATATGGAAGGAGAACTGTATTACTTATAGATGATCGACTAAAGTGATCATCTCTGCACATAGATTTCTGTCCACTTTTGAATTAATGGACCATTTGTACTACTCCAAAACTCCTGAAGCTTTTTTTTTTTTTTAATCTAACGTGTTGTAGGTGAGTACTGTATTTCATTTTATGTGGGATATGTGGGAGTTAGAGTTTGTTATACAGTAACATTAGCTGTTCAGACACAATTTTTAACATTTTTATTAGCATTGTTGTCACCGGTCATTTATTGTATGTGACTAAAAGCCATTGCAAATTCAATAAAATCAAGTTAAAATCAAGTTAAAATTAGTCAAATCCATGTTCTTGCTATCTCTATCTTTGTTGCATACAGCAAGGTAGATATAAGATCTTTACATAGGATATTTTTGTTTCAACATTTGCTTTAGCATAAATTGATAAAATCAGTAAGGAACTTTGAAAACATACATTTTTGATTATTTTGTTAATTCAATCAAGAGCCTCTAGCCAAAATGGAATTATTTATGGGCAGCAGACACACATGTGCTCTAATGTGCCAAACCTGTTACAGCCTCTCCAGCATTTGCTGAAAAACACTCTATGTAGTCTTAAGGGGCTCAAAAACCAACAAGATATCACCTTACCTTATCTTTTTTTTTTTTACTGTTCCAGACAACTTATATGGGAGAGATCTCCAAATTTTATTTTATTGATTGATTGGATTTATATTTCGCCTTTCTCCCAAAATGGGGTTCAAGGCAGCTGCTAAATTCTGTCCCATTTATTTTCTTAGCTCTGTATCCCAAGCTCAGCTTCCCCTTAGATACTTTAGTAGGCCCATATTTAATCTCACTAATCATTTTATAAACTTCAGAGTCCAGTCCCTGTTATATTGGACAGTATGTCTCAAAAGCTGTAAGGGAACAAGATGGACCTGTGCCCCTATACAACCTTGAGGCAAACATGAGGACTTGATATTTATTCAAGCAACTGGGAGTATATTCCATTTTTTTTCTACTCATTGCTCCTCTGATATAACCCTATCGGTTATAAACAACTCTCTGAGCTTAGGCATACCTTTTTTTTTTTTCCAGAAGACAAACTGATTAGATTTATCACCTTGCTAAAAATTAGGGTTTAATAAGAAGGGACATAAAGGAGATTGAGATGGGGCAGATATTTTAACACAATTAAACCGCATCTGGAACATCTCAAACACGAAAGGATTCTCAATCTGCTTCATTTTTTTCCTGATAGCTGGTACAAAGATAAAGGGATACTTAGAATGTCATCCCTTTCCCTTTGGATCCACACAACTGTTCCGTTGTTGCACCAACTGAAATGCTAAATACTGTAATATTATTTTAAATTAGAAATTGTAAGCCATCATATCTTTGTTATATATCACCCCTTTAACAAACGTTACTTCCCCCACTCCCTCAATAAACTTTTAAATATTTTTGGCAAGTTTTCAGATGTTTTATCCCAGGGTTTAAGGGAAAAGTTTGAAAAAGAAACACGTGGTTTTACCTAATACTAAAAGGATTAAATCAGACCATTCCTTCAATTTTTGTTTGGCATATGAATATAGCTGTTTATAATTTTAGAGTATCAATTGATTGAAACCTTTTGTCAGAATCTTTTTTAATCATCACACCTTTACATTCTGAATCTGTGTGTGAGAACATGGCTAGGGGTTCCAGTGCTAGGGCAAATAACAGAGATGAAAGGGGGCATCCTTGTCTAGTACCACAGGACAATGGAAACCTTTGAGAGTGAATACCCTTGATGTTCACAACAATGAGTGAGTCTCTTTAGAGCTCCTGAAGCATATTCACAGACTCTTGCCCCATGCTTATCTGCATGAGTAGTTCAAACGTATATAGCCAGTCAAGACAATCAAAGGCTTTAAATGCATCTAAAACCAATTCAACTGGAATGTTACCTTTTTTTTTTTTGGCAAAATATAGACATAATTTATTATAAACAACCCTAGCTGTTTTATCGTGCTAGATGTTCTTTATGCCCTGTGGGATAATTTGCTGTATCAGATAAGGCAGAGAAGTAATCTAGCTTAATTAATTATTGAATTATGAGTAAACTGGCATTAGGACCACCTGTAATAGGCAGGCTCTGATGGGAGAGCTTCCAAGGTTTGATGGTCCCCAAAGGTCTTTTGCACGGGAGATTAAAAGTAGGTATCCATCCAGTTATACACAGACCCGCCCATCCTCCCCTTTATGTCCTGTGGCATTACACACACATGCTTAATGTTCCTGGTGCTGCATGTTGCGGCGTCATTCAAGGAACTGAGGGGAATTTGAGCGGGAAGCCCTTTTAAGGGACCGTTAGGGTGGGCGGAGTTACCGCCAAAAATGTATCAAAGCATGTTCTGCCTAGCGTTTCTAGAAGGTTCCGAAGCCCTGCGCAGGCGCAGGAGTAACCCAACTGTGTGAATTCACAGAAGACCACTCGAAGATCTATGGTTACAGGTAAGCAACCTGTCCTTATACAGCCAGTCTCATGGATCTGTGAACATTTGAACTGGGTCCCATTAATCTGAAATTATATGTTTTTATTCAGCTCTTCTTTTCCTTTTGTACACCCTGGTAGCAATTTAATCAGTGCTTTGAATGTGTTCCTACTGAGACGGAAGAATATCCAATGCAGCAGGATGTTACTCAAATGGTTTGACCACAGGAAGTGGTCTCTTCCATCATGCTCTCTTTGCCTCTAGGTTTATTCCATCTTTGCTGGTAACTGAGAAAGGAATTTCCAGTGGCTTGTATGCAACTGTATAACTCCCTTCCCTTAGTGGCTACCAAAATCTGAGGCTATGGAATACTATTTTAGCTTAGAAGCTTTGGAAGACTATTTCAAAACATTTTGAATAACTACTGTTAGTTTCAGGCTGTATGTGATCATTAGATGATGTCTGGGTGTGAGGTTTAGTGCTGTCTGGTTTTATTTTATATTGAACAATAGTATATATTACAGTGTATTCAATTTCTTAAAAATTTTGAAGGCCTGTAGTTAAGTGAATATTCTCCCCTGCCCCCATACTTGCCCCAGTGGAAGCTGACAATTTTTCAAGAATGGAAACAATTATACTAGATGTGTTCAAGGGTTAAAATGGCTTGTCTGCTCTCCCCTACCCTAGATTTTTATTCGTTACAGAACATGGAGTGACCAGAAGCTAATCACATTGTCCTTTTGACTGTCTAAGCTTGGAGTGTAAATCCTCAATACAGATATTGGAGGTCATGAACTATAGATTACTGAATGATGATAATGTGTGCAGAACATAGACAGCAATGAAGAATATTTCACATGCCTTTCAGTTAGCCCTGAATGCCTGCAGTACAGTAGTCCCAGCTCATTTGACACATGGATCTGGCCATTGAGTTTATAAGTTCCAGTACTGGAGAGGCTTCTTAAATATGAGACGATTGCAGGGTATGAATTGTACTTCATACAAACAGGTATCTGATTGTAACTGTTGAAAGTACTGTGGCTTTCTCAACTGCAGCTGTGACAGACTATTTAATGTCTAGATTGATTTATCTATGTGATAATGGGAAGACTCCCATTTCCCTTTATCTGCTATCTCAGAAATCAGGTAACAAAGGGCTAACTAGGGTCTGGAGAAAGGTAACACCTTTTAGGGTCAGCATCATCACATATGTCACAGGTCAGCAGGGAAAATGACCAATCAAGACTTACAGAATGGCAATCTTCGAGAAACTTCCAAGACAAGGTAATAAATACTGCCTCAGGGCCATGAGGCAGGGAAACTCATAAAGAGAACCTCAAGCCGCTAGAGGAAGGCTGTTGGAGATGGGATGGACAGCCCTGGCTCACAGCCTCCTTTGATTTCAATAGACTGAACTCCATGGTCAGTGAGTAGATCAGCAAATATATTAGCTAGATTGCATTAGGGAATTATGTTTATTTTTCCACTTGGCTGAATGTTTAACTGAATGCTTACTATGTCTGTAACTTCTAAGAATGTACCTGGTAAGGAAGGGATTTCCATGAAAATTATCTGCACGTTATGAACCCTGCTTAGAATAAATAAGCTTTTTCTAATCTTTCTTCAACTGATGCGTACACGTGCCTTGTTTGCTTGATTGTTTCTCTCTCTCCTCTTTGGGACAGAAGGGAGGGGGAGGTAAATCTCTGCAAATGGCAGAAAGTAGAGAAGGGAAACCCCACAGTCTCTGTTTGGACTGTGTTGTCAGGGGGTGTAGAATTCAAAGGGTGGTGGCAGCTAGGTCAAAGGAGGCGCAATTAAGGGGAATTCCCAAGCAGAGGAATCCTAAGATTGCATTTCATAAAGTCAGCAAAGTCCTCAGAGGCAGGTGCATGAGTGCACACTGAAGCAAAAGCTGTATCACAAGCTAGTTTCTGATTTAATCTTTTTTACAAAAGTACACTGCACCGTGTTGTGAGGCACAACTCTGTGCCATAAAACTCTGTTTGCTGAAGCTTTTAAAAGGGAAGTTACTGGCTGGCTCGGTAGAGCAAAAGAATTAAACAACAAAACCTCATGTTGAAACAAAGTGATGGAGCACTCCTAATTCTCTCAAAATTTAGGTTGAGATCAAGCCTGCACACTGATTTTTCTTTAACTACAGCTGCATTTTTTATGGTCTTTTAAATTAGAGGTACATTAGTGTGATCAACCAAATTAATTCTTAATGGATTCTCCTTCAGGTGATGGTTGTCATCAAGCCTCTTATGTCTATCTGCTGTTTATGTGTATGAAACCCTAAGCTTTTGGTGGCTATACAGTATTTTAATATGCTATTGGCTTTAACTTTCTTGTGCTCATGGCCAGTAGCACTCAAAGAACGGAAATAAGGAGGGCATTTAAAAAATATATCAGTATTCATTACAGTAAATGATCATGTTTTCTGTCTCATTTGTAGGTGTACCTGTCAGCTCTCATTATTGTGACAGTTTCTGTTATTTAAGGTACTTTCATGTTGCCTATTTTCTTTTAAATTTTTATTGAAATATTTTTCTTATGCACTTAATAATAAACAATAAATGAAAGCATAAAAAACTTTGTCACAGAAAGTCAAATTTAGTTTAAACATTCAGGTCCAAAAAAGAACCATCAAGAACCATATTTGAAGGCTAGCTGCTGGGTCACCCTTCAGTATAAATGAGCCATTTGCCATAAACTATGTATCATCACTATTTCATTTTTCTCTTGCCTTTCTCCTCAGGGTCACATGTATAGTTCTCCCATGTCTTTTTTTTTTTAAATCATCCAGACTCTTCTGTGAAGCAGATTATGCTGAGAGAGTGGTTAAGCCCAAAGTCATCCAGTGAGTTTCATGGCAGAGTGAGGATTTGAACCCCACTCTCCCCTTCCCAATCCTCAGGTGAAACTCCAGCTGGGGGGGCTGCCTGAGAAGGTGATTAGTAGCATATTTTAGAAGGGAGCTTTCAGAATGCATTCCACAGAAATCAGTGAAGTGACTTATATTTGGCAGCAGCTGTTATCATTGTCACAGTGGCCCACTGTTTCTAAGCGATTCATCATCTGTTGAAATAGGAAGAAAGGTTATGGAATAATATTTTTGTTGCCAAAGAATAGTCAAACTGCTACGGTACTTTCATTATGGATTTGAAAGCACAGTACTTGGGCCCAGCTAATATAAATATGAGGTGCTTACAGTAATCATGTGGCAAAGTAATTCTGAGGCAACTTTCACAGAAAATATTGGCAAAGCACATTAAGTGCTCTTACAGAAATTATCCAAGCATAATTACTCCATTCTTACACTGTTCATGAAGAGAGGAGTGCATACAAATGAACAAAGAGGAATGTGGAAATACATTGAGCTAATACGTTCATGTGTAAATGTGCAAATGTACTGTAATATGACATCTTAGTGATGATGTTTGGGCTATTTATCAGGGTAATTGCAGATGAAGGCCCATGTGTATTAGTAGTGCAAGTAGTCTGGAAGTGGACACATAATACAGCTGGAGACAATGGCTGGCATCCTGTGTTGTGTAGGGAGAGTGAAATGCTCTGCCCATGCAGTTCTATGTTTCTCCCAGCCCCAGAAGGGAACTTCAAAGCATCTGGAGTATGCTGCCACAGCCATTAACTGGCTGGTTGCAGGAAGGTGGGAGGTAATCACTGGAGAGAGTATCAGCTCCCTTTTCCTGGGTGCTACTTAAGCAATTCCTACCCAGCCCACAGCCAGTGAATGGCTTAGCAACACACTCTAGGTACTTGGAAGCTGCCAGGGGGAGGGGGCGTTTTGCAAGGATATTGAATGCTTCCTTCAGCAATGTCCAAAAATGTCATACATGTGTGTAACACCAGATTATGCATACATATTGCACTAGCCAGTTTCTCCAGAGTACGAGACAGGTGGTAGTCATTGTAGCAGCAAATAGGTTCTGGGTTTTAATTTGAAATTTAGAGGAGTTACATCAGATGCTGAACCTATTTTGATGATAGGACTCAGCATTTTGCACAGCTCCTTTTAACTTTGGACCCAAACCCAGAGTGGATTCACCACCCCACTGATATGGAAACCACCAGCTGTTACTGGAGATGGGTTTGGGATTCTCCATTGAGAGTCAGAAGTCACACAATTGTTATTGTAAGCTTGTTCTCTGTGGTCTGAAAGCACATATTATTGTCTCTGTATCCTGTTGACTTATGGCCATTTCATGTATTCATAGGGTTTTCTTAGGCAAGGAATATTCAGAGGTAGTTTGTCATTGGCTTTCTCTGACATACATATAGCCTACAGCTCCTTGGGGACCACCAAGGAGTTCCTGGTACTCCTTGGTGGTCCCCCATGTAAGTATTAAGGAGGCTTAGCTTCCAAAATCAGATAGGATCACGGTATTTACAGTTGCCTAACTAATTTTATTTGGATGCATCTCCCTTCCTAGTACCCATTATGATCTAACATTCCTATAATGTTAGATGACAAAATTATTTTCTCTCTTAGAATGAACCTTTTAAGTATATTTAATGTGATTGAGACTACAATTCTATGCACATATTCCTGAGACTAACTCAGTGGGGTTTAGACATGTATAAGATTGCTTACATTATTAGAAGTGTTCTGCCCTTCTAATGCTGATATACAGAATGTGTTGTCCATAGTTAAAATATATTTTTATTATTATTTTCAGTAATAATTAAATAATAATAATAATAATTACTAAACAAATAAATAAATATATAATGCCACCTTAAATTAAATGTAGATTGCATCCATTGAGAGCCATTGTAATGATACTAGTGACAACAAAGAGCCATTTAACATGATTCCAAAGGATTAAGTGAAATCCCTGGAATATAGGCATGAAGCATAAAGTCTGCAGTTGGAAGAGCAAAACTGATAGAGGACTGTTTATAAACCTTCTGTGCTGAATGTGTCACTAATAATTACTTGCTTTTTAAAATCATAATTATTTCATCAGACCATGATGGTAGCTTAGATTCTGTCCTCTGTCCTTTTTTGAAGCTGAATCTTCAAACAGTCCAGGAGAAGCAGCTTCACCAAAATCAGTGTCTTAATAAAGAGAGAGGGTTAAGCATAGTGGAACTGTAGTTCACAAGGTTTAAGCAGTGGGACTTTTTGATTAGGAGTGATGGTCAAGTTATCTGCCAAATTAACTCCCATAGATTGTGAACGATTGCGGCTACTCTGAGAAGGTGGTGAACACCATTTTGGCCTCCAGATGGGCCTCCACTAATAGGATATATGGATATACTTTCAGAGCCTTCTGCAGGTGGTGCTGGCATGGAGAATTCTTCCAACTTCTCAGCTCCTTCCTTACTGTAGTTCCTCCAGGAGGGCATTGACGGTGGCCCTTGGCTGAATACAGGCAAGAGGCAAGTCACACCTCATTGCTTCTACGTGCACAGGGGACCAGGATTGCATTGCATTCCCATATGTGTAGGTTCCTCAAGAGGCTGACACATCTTGGCTCTCCTACACTACATAGCTTCTTGCCCTGGGACCTATACGCCACCCTGAAGGTGGTGACAATCCAGCCTTTTGAGCCTCTAATCCAGCATTTCTCAACCAGGGACATGGGTAGGGGTTCCGCAAGAAATAGTAATGAGAAATAGTTATGTTGGGCTTTATAGTAATTTTTGGAGGTTTTTATAGTAAGTACAGTATATAATATAGTAATGTTGGGCTTTAGGACCCAGCGGTGTCCCTTTTGCCTCTGCCAGCTCCTCAGAGTGCCCCACCAGCTCTTTTCTGTGCAGGATGAGCTGACACCTCCATCCCATTGAACTCTATGGGGCTCAGCTCGGAGTCAGGAGAGCCTGGATGGCGCTCTTGTGTGTTCTGATGCTGTTCTGATGTCTGGGCAAGTTTGACTGTCTCCTCCTCTGGCTCTTTCCTTTCTTCCCTCTTTCCTTCTCTTCTCTCTCTCTCTCCTCTTTCTTTCTTTCTTTCTTTCTTTCCTTCCTTCCTTCCTTCCTTCCTTCCTTCCCCTCTCTCCCTCTTCTCTTCTCTTCTCTTCTCCTTCCTTCCTTCCTTCCTTCCTTCCTTCCTTCCTTCCTTCCCCTCTCTCCCTCTCCTCCTTCCTTCCTTCCTTCCTTCCTTCCTTCCTTCCCCTCTCTCCCTCTTCTCTTTCTTTCCCCTCTCTCTTTCTTTCTTTATCCTCTTTCCTTCCTTCCTTCTTTCTTTCTTCTCCCTCTCCTTTTCTTCTTTTCCTCTCTCGTTCTCTTCTCCCCTTCCTTCCTTCCCTTTGCTTCCCCGCTGCAGCTAGCCTGGATGAGGACTGCGAGGAAAGGCAGAGACTCGGCCCTGAATCTCGACCTCAGAGCTCTGGGCTTCCTTCCCTCCCACCACTTTTGGGGTCTCAACTGACTCCCCTTGGCTGGCCAGGGGCCCCCTTGTCATCCTGAGTTGCCAGAGCCAGATGCATCTGGATCTAGAGAGAGCGATGGAGGGCTCCACTGGCGGCTTCGGGATCAACTTGCTGCTCTTACACCACCCTGGGAGCCCCTCGCCGGTCACCACCAACCTGGCCAAGGGGTGTCCAGTGCTGGTGGGCGATGGGCACTCCCTGTTGGAGCTCAACCCCCACTCGGAGCAGCTGAGCAGCAGTGACTGCCCTTCACCCCCCTTGCCCGGCAGGGACTGCTTGGGGGCGGTGGTGGTCAGGGCCCCCCACCCACAGCAGCCAGACCCCCACCTCTAAGGCAGTGGCAGAGGAGGCGCCTCCTCCCAGTTCCGGATGGTGACCTCCTCCTTCCTGAGCCTGACATTTTGGCCGCCTGCAAGCCCCCGGCTGCCTACGCCCCTTACTCTAGCAGTGCCCATGTGGGGGGCAGCACCCACGACTCAGTCCCCTCCTCCTCCTGGGGAAGGCGGCCCAGGACTTCCACGAGAAGTCCAAGAAGGGTGGCGGTGGCAGCAACACCTCTTGGACTCCGAGTACAAAAGTAGGCCGCCCCCACTCCACCCCCGGGGAAAAAAATTGGGACATTGATTTTGCAAGCCCCCCTCCCCAACTCCAATATATCTTTCAAGCAAAGTACGAAATTCTGCACTGTCCCCAATTATCCGATTCTTCAAGCAAGGCTGCCACTAAACAGGGAGGTCTTCCTCTCCCCCCCACAAAGAAAAACAGGAAACCTTTATAGGTTTGGGTTCCATCTGTTTCTGTTTTGGAA
This sequence comes from Gambelia wislizenii, assembly GCA_030847615.1. Lineage (NCBI taxonomy): Eukaryota > Metazoa > Chordata > Lepidosauria > Squamata > Crotaphytidae > Gambelia > Gambelia wislizenii. The sequence goes on from JAUMIR010000001.1 coordinate 348,638,246, forward strand.
CTATCATCAGGTGAGATCAGCATTTCTCAACCAGGGTTCCCTGAGAGTGGTAATTTTAAAAGATTTTTCCAGCCGTAGATAATAATATTTAGGCAGGGGTTCCCTGAGACCTGGAAATTATTTCAAGTGTTCCTCCAGGGTAAAAAGGTTGAGAAAGGCTGCTCTAATCCCTGAAGCACCTGTCCTGGAAGGTCCTCTTCCTCATTGCTATCAACTTGGCATGCAGGGTGTCAGCTGGGAGCCCTTTCAGCGTGCAAGGAGCTCTGTATTATCAAGTCTAACTCTGTGGTGCTTCAGTTGGACCCAGTCTTCATGCCTAAGATGAACTCCATCTTCCGCAGGGCACAGGAGGTTTTTCTCCCGTCCTTCTCTCCTCAGCCACCCAAGGAGCTGGAGATGATATGGCACACTCTGGATGTTCACAGGGTGGTCCGCATCTTCCTGAAAAGGACAAGTAGCTTCCGCTTCTCTGATGCCCTGTTCATCTCCTTCCAGCCACATTCCAAGGGTAGGAAGGTATCTGTCTCCACCCTGTGTAGGTGGATCAGGTCCTGCTTCACAGTCTGTTCTGAATCTCTGGGTTTTTTTTTTTCCAATTCTAGGAAATACACTTGCCCCCACAAGGAGTGCAGCCACATCAGCAGTGCTGTCCACTAACACCCCCCACCCAGCAGAGATCTGCAGGTTGAGCATATGGAAGTAACCCTCCACATTTGAAAAGCATTACAAACTATGGGAACCTTGAGTCAACTGAAGCTGCCTTTGATAGGAGGGTACTGCAGCAGATAGTTAAAACCTAGAGCATCAGGGTGCCAGCACCTCCCACCCTAATCAGGGAAGCTCTGGTATATTCTAGTTCGGAGGATGTTCCTCCCTTCTCTGCTGGGAAAAGGAATGTTGGTCTTACCTGTGATACATTCATTTCTAGTAGATAAGGGATAGACATCCTACCCACCTTAGTGAGTGTTGGCAGGGGAGTGAACCATTTGTACATAGTTCTTTCCTGATAGGAGAGTTTATGTCACCTGTTGTTTGTTGCTTTTCTTCTTCTGAACTGGTTCTGTATATTCTGCAAATAGTAATAAAATTGTTACTTTTTCCCCCTCTCTGGAGCATTTGTCTCTTTGGCTGTGTTAGTGACTAACCTTCTAGGGGTTGTTCCCCCATGTGAGTACACTGGAAGGTCTTTTTTCCCCCTGCCTATTGGAGTGAGTGGGAGGAACAACCCAATTTGTAGAATGTTTCTCCCTTCTCTAGTATGTCTCAGTTTGAAGGATGTCCATCGCTTATCTGCTGGAAATGAACATATCACAAGTAAGAACAACATTCCTTTTGTTGACTTAGAGATAAAGTACTTCTCTCTGATATTCTGAAACTATCCTTGGCTATACAAGCATGGAGATTTTCATAATGGTTTTTCGTGGGGGTTTTTTCAGGCTGTGAGGCTGTGTTCTGGAAGAATTTATTTCTGACGTTTCGCCTCTATCTGTGGAATGGTTGTGTGTGTGTGTGGGGTTTATATACTGTGAGCCCCTGTTGGAGAGGATATGTAAATTCGTGTATTTGAATGGCTAGTTTCTGGCTGGAGATATGCAAGGAGGGTTAGTGTCTGTTTGGCTAATGGTTTGTTGTCTGCTGGAAGTACCCCTGTCCCTGGGTGGAGTTCATTTGCATGTTTTGAGTTTTGATTTTAGTGTTTTTCAGGACTGGTAGCCAGATTTTGTTTACTTTTAGGATTTCTTCTTTCCTGTTGAAGTTGCCCAGGTGTTTGTGGATTTCAATAGCTTCTCTGTGCATTCTGACATGATGGTTGTTGGCCTGGTCCAGAATTCTGGTGTTTTTAAATAACATTTTGTGTACAGGTTGGTTTATAACATGTTCTGCTACTGCTGATTTTTCTGGCTGGCCCAGTCTGCAGTGTCTCTTTATGTTCCTTGATTTGTGTTTGCACACTGCGTTTAGTGGTCCCTATGTAAACTTGTCCACAGCTGCATGGTATGCAGTAAACTCCTGCAGCAGTGAGAGGGTCTCTTTTATCCTTTGCTGAGTGTAGCATTTCTTGGATTTTCTTGGTTGGTCTGTAGATTGGTTGGAGGTTGTCAGAGTGTGCAGAAAAGCTATTGAAATCCACAAACACCTGGACAACTTCAACAGGAAAGAGGAAGCCCTAAAAGTAAACAAAATCTGGCTATCAGTCCTGAAAAACACTAAAACCAAAACTCAACACATGCAAATGAACTCCACCCAGGGCCAGGGGGATTTCCAGCAGACAATGGACCATTAGCCAAACAGACACTAATCCTCTTTGCATATCTCTACCCAGAAACTAGCCATTCAAATACACAAATTTACATATCCTCTTCAACAGGGACTCGCAGTAAAATACTCCCCCCCATTCCTACCCGATCATTTTCTGAAGATGCCAGCCACAGATGCAGGTGAAACATCAGAAATAAACTCTTCCAGAACACGTCCTCACAACCCGAAAAAACCCATGGAAAACGTATGGATGCCGGCTGTGAAAGCCTTCAACTTCACTGTCATAATGAACTTCCCCACTCCCAAATTTACCATTGTACCATAGATAATGGGAAGAAAATAGTAGAAAAGAATGAAAAGGGAACTGAAATATAACAGTGTTATAGTGGGGAACAAAGCAGGTAGATGGTCACACAGCATTAGCTGTTGTGGGATTTATATAAGTGAAGAATCGTATTGGTTGGAAAACGTGAGAAACAGAGGAAATACTACGAATCCTTTATGTCTCATAATGGTTACATGCTACTTTTTCTACAATGCAATTGGTCTCTTCAAGTTATAGGAACATGCACTATGCTACATAGTTAGACTTTAATGTTTGTTATAGATAGCATACTGCTCTGAAGCTAATGATCATTCTGAACTTCTTCTGGAATGAATAAACATTTCCACCTTTATACCTGTAAAGAGAGAAATTCATTTCACTGACTCTGAGGAAAATTGGTTTTCTGAAAGGCAACAAATAAATTGCTACTGAAGTGGACATTAGATTTGTCATATTATTTTTGTGTTTGTTATATGCATGTGTGTCTAACTCATTCACAAGAGTGATCATTCCCACTTTAGAATGTGGAGTCATGACTTTCTAATGAGTAAAGAAAGTGTGAGATACGCATTTAAGACTACAATCTGCAAATCTGGCAGGGGTTGTGACAGCAGAAAACACAAGGATGGTAAATAGGGAAAACTTTTTGCCCGGGACAGAACCTTGTGGCACCCCACTGGTCACATCTTTCCAAGATGAAAAGCGGCCACTACTGAGCACCCTTTGGGTTCAGCAGGTCAACCAGTTACAAATCCATGTAACAGTTAACTTGTCTAGCCCATATTTTACAAGCTTGTTTGCAAGAATGTCATGGGGAACCTTGTCAAAGGCCTTACTGAAATCAAGGTATACGATATCCACAGTGTTCCCTTCATCTACCAAGCTGGTCATTCCTTGAATGAAAACATCTTTGCCTGCCAGCAGAAAAGGAGCAACTGAACCTCCTGTGAAAGGGAGGTCAACTGAACCTCCTGTGAAAAGGAATTCTACAATCTGGGAACAGCCATTGAGAAGGCTGTCTCCTATGATGTCACAAAATGTGCCTGTGGTGGTGGTGGAACTAAGAAAAAGCCCTTCTTCAAAGCACCTAAAATTCATGCCAGCTCATATAGGGAGAGTCTTTCTGATAGTCTGTATCCCAGTCATATAGGACTTTAAAAGTCACAACCATCACTTTGAATTCTACCTGGAAGTGGACTGGTAGCTAGTGAAGCTTCTTCCACAAGGGACTTATGTTTTTCCCTGTAACCAGCCCCACAACATTTGGACCTGTTGAAGTTTTCAAACAGTTTCCAAAGGCAGCTGCACATAGATTGTGTTACAGTAATCCAAATAGGATATAATCAAGGCATATGTCACTGTAGCCAGAACTTGACATCTCAAGGAACATTGACATACTACTGGCATACTACTTTTACCAATGCCAACTCACTCCTGGTCACCAGTGAAACCTGGGCATTCAGGCTCAGATGCTAGTCCAGCAGTATGCTGAAGCTGCAAATCTGAGATTTCAGGGAGAGTGTAACACCATTTACCACGGACTTAAACACAGTTGCTTGATCTGTATTTCACTTGACCAGGAGTAACTCTGTCATGTCTCACTTAAGCTTCAATTTGTTTGTCCTCGTCCATTCTATTACTTACACTGGTTTAGCACCAAAACTGCTTTCTTAGAGTTAGATGGAAAAGAGAGATGGAGTTGGGTGTCACCAAAAATACTGGTGATACTGAATTCCAGAACTCTGGATAACCTCTTCCTGCAGTTTCATGTAAATATCAAACAATATGGAGGACAAAACTGAGACCCGAGGGACTCCAGTGGCCAGGGGATTGAACAGGAATCTTCCAGTACTACCATCTAAGTTCTGTCCTCCAAGAAGGACTGAAACCACTGTAAAACAGTTTCCCCAATTCCCATCCCAGAGGGGCAGCCCAGAAGTAAACCGAATTTAAGTAAACCAAAGCCGAGAAGTCCAGCAAATACAACAGAAACACACTCCCCCTGTTCAGTTCCTGGCATGGGTCTCCCACCAAAGGGACCAAAGCTATCTCCAGCCTATTTATTACCAGGGCTGAAGTCAGATTGAAATGGATCAAGACAATCCATTTCATTCAGGATCACTTGGAGCTGGGAGGCCACCACATGCTCTGGAGTCTTGCCCCAAAAAAAGGCTGTTGAAGACTATTTAAGTGCAGTTGGGTTCAAGGAGGGTTTCCCCCCTGCAATAAAAGCCTCATCACAGCCTCTTTTAGGAGGGATAGAACTCTGCTTTGGTGCAGTGAGGCATTCATCACTCCCCTAAACTGCTCAGCCAGTTCCCCTTGGGCTGCTTTTATAAGCTGGGAAGTATACAGGTCCAGTACACATGTAGTAGGTCTCAATTCAGCAACGATCCTGTCCACATCCTAAGGCTGCATGGACTGAAATGTATCAATAACACAGGATTAGCAGGAGCCAAGATTGCATCCACAGCAGCTGTAACAGCCAGAACATCCAAGTCATAGTGGATCTGAGGAATTTTGTCTGCAAAATGTCTTGCAAATTCTTCCCAACAATCTACCAAGTGGTCTATAGGTCATCCCTGTATCTGTGGAACAAATATCCGTGGTTTTGGTGATCCATGGGACACAACATAGGGACACATTTCATAGAGTCATGCTGGAAAATGCCTAGAGACAGAATTGCTAGGTCCTCCAATGCAATACTATGGTATGTTTGTACAAGAAGTCCTTTATTTTAATAGGGTCTGCTACTATCTGCAGTTTCACTTATAAATGGTAAGTCCGGGAACGTATCCCCCACACATACGGGGGTGGAACTATTTCTATATGCTTCTCTTTTGGGGCAGAGTATAAAAGGCCTCACAAGGGCACCACATAGCAGCAAAATCCATGCAATCCTATGTCCTGTTATCTTAAATAATCCCCATTTCACACAATTTGGTTTATTTCTGAGTAGATAAATATAGGATATCTATCCATGTTAACAGTGCTAAATGTGAACACTTTGAAGCAGAATATTTATTCTCTGGGTTGGTGAGAAGAGGAATCTGAGGAACCATTATCATTATGTATGTCTGATTACTGTGTTCATCACACGTTCATCATATGTACAGTATGTTCTGTGTCATGGTGTATGTGCATGTGGGGGCACATGTACAGATCTGCTATCAATTTGTGTGTGCATGCACACACACACACACACATATTAAAACTGCTGGGTGTCAAATGACTGAAGTAGCCCCTATGTTTCTTTTACTAAGCCTCTGAATTTGTTCCCAGTGCTCCACTTGGAACAGCTAAGTCTTCATTTGACACAGTGTACCACTCTGAAGTGTCTCTATGATGTGTGTGCATTTGCACGTGTACCTTCAAGTCACCTGTAGACTTAAGGTGACCCCATGAATTTCATAGGATTTTCTTAGGTAACAAATACTCAGAGATGGTTTTGCATTTCCTTCATCTGAAATGTAGCCTTCAGCACCTGGTATTTGTTGGTGGTCTCTGTGACAGGCATGCCTCTGAGCGAATGGAAAGTGAGTATGAGGGAACCAATCCCAGAGCAGGAGACTGTACTGTAATGGGAGGGGTTTCAGAGAGGTTTTGAAAGAATGCTTGTCAGTTGGGAGTTTTCAGTTTGAGTTTAGCTGGAGTTTGTTTGAGATGAGGTTTTGAGTGAGGTTTGAATCTGTGGAGCTTGTGTGCAGTGGCGGTGAAATTTGCATGTATTAAGGCTGACTGGAACTAAGAGTGAATGAGTCTGGGATGTATCTGATAGTTATTAGGATCTCTAAGCATTAACCTGTGTACTGCTGTGGGTTGTCACCTCAGAGCAGCCTTTCTCAACCTTTTTATCCTAGAGGAACCCTTTAAATAATTTCCACGTCTCAGGGAACCCCTGCATAAACTTTATTCTATATACTGCTATTGCTTTCCCTCCACATTCACAGTCTCTTGAGGAACCCCTAGCAACCGCTTGTGGAGAACCCTAGGGTTCCAGGGAACCCTGATTGAGAAACACTGCCTCAGAGTGATATTCAAGGTTGTTAAACAAGTAACAAAGTTCTAAGTACAAAATTACAATGTTGATGTTACAACTATACGTAACTTTAATAAATCGATCCTCTTGTTTGTTCATACAATCCAGACTCACCGTGATTAATTGTATCTAAAGACAGTTTATAAGCACACTTACCAAGAAATACCACAAATTGACATATCCTGGTTATAAAGGTTCAACCCCAGCCCAGATAAAGAGGAACAAGGGGGAGAATTAAAAGGAAGGTGGCAGGAATTGAGGGTGGAAGTGGCCAGGCTGAACAGTTTGGTAAGTTTGGCTGGCACATTTTGTAGTTGCCCTCAAGGTTCCCGCCACAGTCTCCCATCTAAGCACTTTCCAGGGCTGACTCTGCTTAGCTTCTAAGATCAGACAGGATCTGGTGTCTTTAGGGTATTTAGGCCTCAGTTGATACATCCTGTTCAAAAGTATACAAAACCACATAAGTGTAACCAGAAAGGTAAGAACCAAGCAAAATTCTGTTGTATGCTTGTTAGGAAACATTTCACAAATGTCTCTTTATGTTACAATTGATAAATGTTTCCTAACAGGCATACAAGAGTTTTGCTTGGTTCTTACCCTTGGTTACACTTATGTGGTTTTGTATACTTTTGAACAGGATGTATCAACTGAAATGATGCAGTGTCAGATGGAATATAGAAGTACTCACAAATAGAATGTACTTTTGCAGGCAACACACACAGCTTCAACAAAACAGTAAAGTGAAACAAGTAGTACAGATGTCACAGTTGCTTGAAACTGTTGCATGAAATTGTTCAGCAAATGACTAAATAGGTTCAGGTCTCTTTGAATGTGGAATGGAAATCCTACTGATTATTGAAAACCCTTGTATTATGCTGGCTTTGGTAGAGCTGGTGGGAATGATCTGCAAAGCCATTTCTTAATCCATAAGGTATTGTGCACATGTATTGAATGTGAGATTTAAAATTATAATTGTTAAGCAAAACTATTGTGCTGCTTACTACATCAGCACAGATATACTATTGTGGTAGATTTCGCCTTTGCCTTACTTTAGTATTTTTTATTCTGATAGCTTGTGATAATGACATTGGATTAAACTGTCCACCCAGCATTTGGAATGCAGGAAGCTGCTGTTATCCCAGGATATCTAGTCCAATTTTGTCTATTGTGATTGCCAGGGCTTCAGGCAGAGAGGAATCTTTCAAATTATAGTAGCTGCTACTTGTTCTTCTTAAATGAAAATATTAGAGACTGAATCTTAAACCTTCTGGAAGCAGAATGTGTTGTCTAGCACTGAAATTTTCCTCCTAAAGCAGGGTGAGCAATTCCTGCAGGTCCAGGTCCAATATTTGTTTGATCAGACTGTTCAAACATGTCAACTTTAGGATTCAATATTTGACTAAAATGGATTTTAAAATCTTTATTATTGGAATGGAAGGAACTCTGAATGTCTTTGATTGCAGATTGCTTAATGTGTTTATACAGTTGTCCCTCCACATTCACGGATTTAAGTATTCACGGCTTAAAAATATTCTTTAAAAATTAATAATCCAAAAAGCAAACCTTGATTTTGCCATCTTATATAAGGGACGCCATTTTGCTATGCCATTGCATATAATGGGACTTGAGTATTCATGGATTTGGGTATTCACGGGGGGTCCTGGAACCAAACGCCAGCGAATGTGAAGGGACAACTGTATCTGTTTTAGAGGTTCACCTAGGCAATTAGTTGTAGGAGTCATGCTGTAGCACTTCAGGATGCAATGCAGTGCAGTGAACTACACTGGAATCAGCAGCTTAACGGGGTCCAGGGACATGCTGTGGGCCACACTGGCCACCAAAATTCACAAAATGAAGGGGAAAAAATCTAACTGGAAATTATTACTGTAGAAATCCACTTTCACTTTCCTTTTTGGGGTTGGTGCTATGGGGTTGATAGGTTGGGATGCCTTTGTTGAATGTGTTCTGTGCAAATCACCCCTCTTGGAAGTTTACAGGAGAACATTTTGCCCCCCAAATAATATTATTTGACTGGGAAGTTCAGGGGGTCTAAAATGTATCCAGAGGCTGCAAAAACAGCCTCTGAACTAGACAGATAGGGGCTTTCAGGGGAAATCTGAAAACAATGTAGAGATCCTGGTAATTTAATAGATTTACTTCTCACAGGGCATACAGTTAAATTCATTCTGGAGCTATAGTTACTGCTTAACTGTTGTTATTTAAAGCAGCTGTGTTGTCTGTTGTGTGCTAGAAAAATACTAAGTTTAAAAGTTGAGCAACAGCATTCTGCAGCAACATGAGGCAGACCCAAACCTTTTTCAAAAAGTTATCACTTCTGATAAAACTGACATGCAACTTTTTTCTTTTCCCTAAAGTGAAATCAGTGCTTAAAGGAACATGTTGTGATTCAACTGATGCAGTAAAGAAGAAAACAGCAGATGTGTTGTAACAGTTGGCAGAAACTGATCTGCTCCACACCTTTGACCAGTGGAAAACAAGACTGCATTGGTGTGTGAGTGTGAACAGGGAGTATATTGGAGGGGACAAGCATTAGAATTGTAATACATATAAATAAAGATGGGTTATTGTCACTATTTAATAGACCACTATTTAATAGACCTCCTAAGTGAACCAGATATGATTTGTTGTACATAAGGTATGAACCAATTTAATGTAAAAACTAAACCCATTGGAATTCTTCCCCCAAATATGTGTATTCTAGGAGGCAACTGAAGTGAAGCTTTATGAATATGAAAGTGTATGTACAAAGGTAATAAACATACTATTTGTGAGATATTGCGAAATAAATACCTTACTATTACATTATAACACTTCTGTAGGAATATATACTGTATGTTTATTTCTCCTTTCCAGGATATAGTATAGGCAGCTGGTGAAGACTTTTTTTGTTTAGACTGTATGTATTTTTTTTAAAGTGTTTTAAATGTGGTTAATAGTTTAATTCAGTTTTAATATTGACTTTTTAATTGTAATTTTTAAAATGTGTAAGACACATTTAGTCTCAGTCTTGGGGGAAAGGTGGGATATAAATAAATAAGAAGCAGCAGCAACTAATAATTAATAATACGGTGCTAGTTACTTTGGCAACATTCTAATTCTGAATAATGCGTCAGTAGAGTACTTACATTTCAGCACATAAGTATTTGTTAAATAGGAGAACTCTTGCTCTTCTTCTTTTGCATTCACTTGATGAAAAGAAGAGAATATGAGGCCCTACAAAAGAAATTATTGCTTTGCTTCTGTAGAAGGCTTTTCTACTAATAAAATAACAACCGTTTTATTTATTTTTTATTTATTTAAAAAAATTCTGTATCATCTTCCAATCCATAAGGGCTCCCGAGGTGATGAACAAATAAAAACCAATTATTATGTAAACAATACATAGATTTTTTAAAAATCCAGTTTCTGCTTCTGTTGGGTCTGTACTGTAGTCCTTCACTTAAGATGAAGCTGCATAGTATGCACATTTACATCTAATGTTTGAGTTTTAGAAAGACAAGTAATGAAAACAAGCTTCTGGAGGCTGAAATCAGAAGAGAGACTGGGGACATGGGCCATCCGACGAAGAATTAATCCTTTCCCTCTTGACATTTTCCCTTCTCAAAATCATCCTTAAGCTGTTTTACTTCTCTGTAGGAAAAAATATAGAAGTTGTAGAAATTACCAGTAAGGAAAATGCAGATGTGGAAGGTTTCTTAATTCTTTCTCCATTCTTGATTACAGCCTCCAGCAGCTGTTTTTCATTTAAAAGAAATGTAGAAAATTACATAGAATTCTGCATAATGTGTAGTTTGGTCCTTGCTATAAGCTTACTTTTTGGTAGAGTCAGGCCTAAGCACCCTAAAGGCACCAGATCCCATCTGATCTTGGAAGCTAAGCAGGGTCAACTCTGGTTAGTACTTGGATGGGAGACTGCCACTGAATGCCAGGTACTGTAGGCTATATTTGAGAGGAAGGAGCTGGCAAAACTACCTCTGAATATTCTTTACGTAAGAAAACCCTATGAATGTGAAGTCGAAGGCTTTCACGGCCAGCATCCATAGGTTTTTCATGTTTTTTTCTGGGCTGTGAGGCCGTGTTCTGGAAGAGTTTATTCCTGACATTTCGCCTGAACAACCTCCAAACAATCTACAGACCAACCAAAGAAAAATCCAAGAAATGCTACACTCAGCAAAGGGCAAAAGAGACCCTCTCACAACCGCAGTTTACCGCATACCATGCAGCTGTGGACAAGTTTATATAGGGACCACTAAACGCAGTGTGCAAACACGAATCAAGGAACATGAGAGACACTGCAGACCGGGTTAGCCAGAAAAATCAGCAGTAGTAGAACATGTTATAAACTAACCTGGACACAAAATGTTATTTAAAAACACAGAAATTCTGGACCAGCCCAACAACTATTAGCTCAAAATGCACAGCGAGGCTATTGAAATCCACGAACACCTGGACAACTTCAACAGGAAAGAAGAAACCCTTAAAGTAAACAAAGTTTGGCTACCAGTCATTAAAAACACCAAAATCAAAACTCAAAACATGCAAATGAACTCAACTCAGGGACGGGACTTTCCAGCGGGCAACGGACCATTAGCCAAACAGACACTAATCCTCCTTGCATATCCTTCCCAGGAACTAGCCATTCAAATACACAAATTTACATATCCTCTCCAACAGAGACTCACAGTATATAACCCCCCCCAAACCTTCGTCACCATTCTCTGAAGATGCCATCCACAGATGCAGGTGAAATGTCAGGAATAAACTCTTCCAGAACTTGGCCTCACAGCCTGGAAAAAAAACACGAAAAACCCTATGAGATTCATGGGGTCCGCATAAGTCAACAGGTGACTTGACAGCACATACACATGCACACAAGTTTGCTTAAATGGGTCTGCTTTTATGTGTGTTTGTGTTACAGAATATGGTACTGAGCCTGTTTCCTCATTTTAATTCATCTCTCAGTTGCAGCAGGAGTTAAAGCTAACTGAACCGGTTTTACGTAACATGTCCTGGCAACACGGCAGCAGAGAAAATCCAGATAACTTGCATCCTTGGTAGAATCTTAATTTTTTCTTGTTAAGTATTTATTTTCTCAGTGTAAATTAATTTTTAAAAAGCCCTGTGTTTTCATGCAGTGTCGGGGAGGCAATCCTTCATGCTGGGTCTGGCACCTTTCTCATGCTTCACAGGCAGGGTTTTTAATCTGTCAATCATCCTTACCACCAGAAGAGCGAGGGCAAGTTCCACCTTCCCAGTTCTGTCCTGTCTCATATCAGATCAGGACAGGACTTTAAAGCTCTAGCTAAAACGTGACTTCATTAGTGAATTTAAGCATTTTACTGTGTGGATTCAGTTGCTACTATCTGCCTAAGAGCACCACCCTTACAGGATTGGTCTGATTCAGTGCTGTTGGCCTTTGTTTTCCTATCAGGGTTTATCTGTTTCACTTGCCTTTAGTTGTTACCACTCTAATGGGGATGGTTGAGCTCAAGGTGATGGCCATTTCTGAGGAGCCATTCTGAGGAGATTTTAAAAGATTTTTCTCCTTTTTCTCTTTTTAGAGGAAATCTATTTCCCAATTTCCCACCCTGAGAATGATTTGTTCCAGGATGGATTGCATGCGCAGTCCAGATCTCTCATCTGATGGGGAATCTGGGGGTGACTGGGCAATGGCTGAGGCACAATTGGCAAGGCCCATCAGGAGGACCAATCTACCTTCACCGTAGGTTCAGATCCAGACCTAGTTTATGGTGCGGAGGTGATGGAGGCATGTGGCGATGGTGTGCCTGGCAAGAAGGATCAGGCATGCATTCTGGATAGTGCAGCTTCAGCTATGCGGGCAAATGTTAGCAATCCAGTAATTTCCCTTCTACCCCTTGTGATTGAAGGAGAGGCCTCTCACAATGGCAGTCTTTCAACACCTGAAAAGTTTAGGTGCTAAAAGCAATGCAGGCCTGACAAGGAGCTGACTGCACAGCTGAGGATCTTTAAAGGCTGCAAGCACACAAAATAAGCATGGAAATGACACTCTTCTGATTCTTCCATTTCTAAGGTGAGGGAGGAGGAACATGGTGGAGGAACTCAAGTGGTGGCTTCTAAAGGCTAAAAAGAAGAGAAAGCATTTTTTGTCTGTCTCTTCTATGAGGAACTCTGAGTCTTCAGTCTCTCTGTTATGGCTTCAGATAAGGAAGAGGGAGAGTGATCCCCAGATGAGGGGGGATTTTCTCCAGAGCATGTTTCTATTTGTCTGTTTGAATCAGAAGGTGTTAGCTGGTATGGCTGAAGGGTACCAGAAATCAAATCTAAGGCTAAACCAGGATTCTTGTATTATACCTTTTCCAGCTGTTGACCCCCCCCCCACTAAACTTCTCTATTCTTTACCACAGAAGGTCATGGAGGAATTGAAATTTCCCCTCATTGATACCCTTGTGGCAGGGTTGGTTTTGGGAACTCTTTGCTAAAGATGCAGATGATACTCCCCCCACCCCCCGCAAACAATCCTGAAGATAGGAGGTTGTAAGCTTTCCTTTGCCATCAGAAACAATACTTGATAGAAGTGCATCCATTCACCTGTGCTAATCAGACAATGTTGGATAATTATGAACATTGTCCAGTAAACCTGCCACTGTGCACCAAACAAGTTGATTATCTCATTCTTGAGAAGATCTTCAATAAGTAGACATCAAACAGGCAAGAGTATATGCATCTGTCTGAGTCAGGATCATCCAAATACAGTTTGCTGCCAGAGGAAAGGGCAAGGTGGTAGCATATCCACACGTAGAAGCCAGGTGGACTTACCAATTATTCTTCAGCAGTGAGGGTGGGAGAATGTCCTCCAATAAACTATCACACTAGTTTAAGCACCCTCCCCCAGCCAAGTTTGATTGCAGAGAGAAAGTGCTACGGAGTCCAAGAGGAACAGTCAGGAGGTTGTCATTGCTGCCCCAGCATCAGTTGCCCAAGACAGTTGCTTCACTGTACCTTAGTGATAATGTTAGCCTTGATCTGATGATAGGATATAAATATCTCATGTATTAAATCAGATTATGAATTAAATATGGAATATTGCAACAAATTCAGTTGTCAGCTATTTCTTGGTAAGTAGTATGCCTCAGTAGCCTCTTGATAACTTTACAGTCTTTGAATCAGAGGGAAGTTTATCAACTGTCTGCTTTCTTCATTTTCTGATAAATAGTGACCATTTGTTCTTGTCTTTAAAAGCAACTTCCCTGTTCCTACAGCTTCCAAATTCTCACAGTATAGTTGTGTAGCCAAAGTCTATGTATATTAATCAGCCACTTCAGTTAGTAATGACATTGGTTCCTAATCTAAATACAAAGATTTTCACTTAGGGCTGCCTGTGCCTTTATGTTTGCAGCATATTGTATTCCAAAATCTCTCTGGTACTCTCTTTATAAGAAAAGTTTTGACAATTTTCATTATATAGTAATACAAATAGTTGAGTTGGGTGTTTTCAGAATAAGCTGAAATATGAATAAAGAGAAATAGGAGATACACATTGAACCCTATGGAAAGGAGAATGAAAACATTGATCAGGGAGGTCATATTTTCCTGCAGTGAAGGGTGACATCCTGAGATAGGCTGATTCTTCCATTGATTTCAACAGGCAGGTATGAAAAGCTTTTCAAGGGCACCTTCTTGTGGGCAAACAGTTTAACCACCCATTCACATTCCTGCCTCCTCTGCTAGAAACTTCTTCCTACTTTTGCAATCCTTTGAAAAAACATTTTTCTACCTATGTCTTCAGCTTCACCTCAGGTTTTTAAACCCTTTTAAATGTGTTTTATATTGCAAAATAATTTAGAATAAAAATATAATCAAGTTGGTGATACGAATGATCTCACTTTAAAAAGAATTTACTGTTTGTCATTACTTTGATACAGTTCCTAAAATCTATTCAGGAGTGACCTGTGATGATGGAAGATTTAGGCATGCTAAATTACTGCCCAGTTTGGGGCTGGCAATAATCCAGAAAGCAAGTTCTTAGAAGAACCTGCACCAACACATAATTTGTCAAGTGTCACAGAATTATCTGTAATCTGCATATTTGTAACACTTATCTCCAAAATATATGATGACCTTGCCTAATGCCTCCTAGATTTTTGTTTAAAAAGGAGGGTATAATAGTCTTGTGGGACCCCATAATGGAAATGGCATGGTTTTGAGTAGATCCTCCCATGCTGTTTTCTGATGCTACAGGTAGGAGCAGCACCACTGTAACACCATGCCTCCAACACCTAATACAGAAAACTGGTGCAGCAAGATGCTACAGAGAGTGGTATTAAAAAAAAAAAAGAAACCTATGAGATCACTATATCCTCTCTTCTTTATCCTCAAAAGGGTTATCTATTAAGGTGACCAAGATAAGTTTCACTATCAAACCCAGATGTTAACTCAGACTAAAATGATTCTTGTTAGACTGTTTCATCTAAAATCATGTGGAATTATACTGGCACCACCTTGTTGAAGCACTGATCCAAAAAGAGGATGTTAGTGACTGGTTGATAGTTGCTAAAATCTCCTGGATCCAGAGAGGATTTCTTGAGATGTAATCACCCAAGTGTGTAATCCTCTCAGGGAGGTTGGGACCCCATCTTGTAAAAGGCAGTGGTCACCCAGTCAAATCCCAGTAACAGTTGCCAAGATGAGGACGAATACAGGACATCTGTTGCAATCACCTTGCCCACCTTTTCAGGTACAGCAACTAAAACTGGTCCCATAAAACCAGACTAGACAGTGCTTTGAATAACAATAGTGTCAAGATCAAGATGAACGAATGACTTTATCCTCAATGTGCTTAGTAAATTTGTCATAGCAGGCCTCACAATATTTCTAATACATGCCTACCATGCTCATTCCAGTAATCTATTTACCAACTCAAGAAGCCCTGCCAAATGGCTTCTCAAGGACTTGTTGAAGGCAGAGAAACATGATTTCTTTGTTGCCACAAAGTAGGCAGGGTTGTTATAATAAACTAAAGAAATATCTGGAGTCTGTTGTTTTAGCCCTGCTTTTAAATTAATATAGCTACATAGAGTTTTATTTATTTACTATTGAAATGTTTGCGTTTGACCTTTCCATTTCAGATTGAAATGTCTAAAGCAGATAACTCCAACAGTTTAAAAAACATTTTGAAAGATCATACACATGATCCAGGAGAAGAGGATAAATGTGGCATTCAGACTCAGTCCTAGTGCTTTGCTCTCTGAAGCAAATCCTGGCATTGTTTTCAAATAGCTCAAAGTGTGAATTGTAGCTCAATAAATGGGAAATGATAATCTTTTAAAACGTATTGTGTATTCTTTTTTTACTGTTCTTTAAAGTATGGCTTTTAAGTTTCTACCAAGAAAAAATAAACATTTACTGTTTACTGTTAATTATTGTTAGGAGGAGAAGAAGATGTTAACAATATAATTTCTTTGGTTATAATAGTTGAATGTTCTATGTTTTGTAAGTAAAGCAATTCAAGAAGAGTACATGTCATTTCAGTGTGCATAAATATATTTTTCTGATATTCTCTTCTCTTCTCTTCTCTTCTCTTCTCTTCTCTTCTCTTCTCTTCTCTTCTCTTCCTCCTTTAATTACAATCAGTCTTTCAGGTGCAGAGGTTGGTTGGCTGGGTGTATATTTGTAGCCATAGTAGGACTAGCTGTTATACTTTTCACAGTCTTATGATTCCAGACTTATGTTGAAAGCAAAAAGGGCAATTCATGACTGGGAAACATTGAACTACTTGAATTAATTAGAAATTCACGGGATGGGTGAGTTTTTAGTGTACACATCAGTTTGCTGTTTAATTGGCTGTAGAACTGAAAGTCCTAGAATAGTCAGTACATAACACTCCACTCTTGTCTAATTATGAAGGAATTTTCTATGCTAATTTTTGGCATGCTTTGTAATTTACACATTGTTGTCTATTTTGTACTTTTGGATGCCAGTTTGGTTACAGGTTTTTTGGCACAAGTATAATGCCATACTGCTAAGGGACTGCATTGTCAACATAATCAGCTCCGTCATGAAAAGAATACACTCCTCCACTCCTGGCAAGCATGCATTCATTCATTCCTGTTTTCAGTCTCATTTGGTGCTAAGCAGCGATGGCATTGAAGGATAGTGCCAGTCAAGCTACTTTTCCTGTTGTGTCTTTATGTCTGGAAGAGGGCAAGAACAGCATAAAAACCATTGACATTGGCAACATACACGAATCCAGCACAGAGCATCTGAAAACCTCAAGTAAAGAGCTGTTAATGGCAATAGCTTAACATTCTATGATTCTATGATTCTATGTTTTCTAATTAACTGACCAGTGTGTTAGCAGAAGTATATATATTTCATACTGGATAGCAAAATGGTAAAACTGAATGTGAAATTGCTCCATTGTTAATTGAGTAGAATAGTGGCAGGTGGATAGAAGGTATTTTCCAAAATCTTTTATTTGATCTTTTATTAAGGCAGAAAACTTGAAATGCACGAATTTAGGATTGGTGACACCTGGCCTGAAAGCAGTACATTTCATAAAGATCCAGGGGTCATAGCAGATCACAAGCTAAACATGAGTCAACAGTGTGATGCAGAAGCCAAAAAAGCCAATACAATTCCAGGCTGTATCAACAAGAGTATATAGGGAAATTTTAGTGCCACTCTGGGTCTGTCTGTATGAGTGGAAAAAATGTGGATTGATGCACACTAACACCAAGTTGAAGTAGCTTTGATTTCTCTTAACTTTTTTTTTTTTTTTTTGGCAAAATCACAGGCATGTGAAGTGATCGGCTTTTGCTGTCCCAACAGGCATGCCTGCGAATCAAGATGGCGGGCATGAGTGAATTACTTGCATTTTTATTGTTGCCAGTTGCTGCTGCCGAACAGTTTTTTTAAAAAAAGCATATCTAAGGTGCAAAAGTATGATATTCTGCCTAAATAAAAGAGAGGCTGTTTTTTTGCCTCAGCGCATGTTCAGTAAACATGGTAGCTCCAGATGCTTGCCTTGTTAGCAGGCACTGCCCTCTGACCACATCCGACCAATCAGCTTTCTACTTCCACTCATACGGGGAATGCAAATGAATGCAAATCAGTTGTCCCAACAAGCGGGAATGCGCATTCCCTGTGGAGCTTTTTAAAAACTCAGGGAAAAGCTGTGAAGGCTTTTCCTTCTGAGTTTTTGGTGGATTTGGCTCCCCTCCTTCTGAATACTGCAGATTGATGCAGGATGCCATTTAGACGACTCGTATTCTTGAATTCTATGAGGAATATTTTCACCGTTTAGACAACCTCTCTATTCTGTTTTCATGAGACATCAACTGGCATAGTTGTCAGGTGGTAGCGTGCACTGGAAACCTAAACAGGTCCCAGGCAGCATAAAATAGACAGCAGAGTGTTGTTCATTCAGGCATAAGAATAAAGGCACAGACATGTCTAAAATAAACTGCTTCTCTTTACTTGGCATAATGAAGAATATTTACAGATATATACAGCATTCAAGAGAAAACATATTCACTCTGAAATCCGACACAGAACTGTTTAGCTCTCAGCCCAGCCCTCCACCAGCTCAGCCAATATTGATACATTTACGCAGCTACTTTCTGCAATTGCTACTAGCTCTGCAGATCTGTGCAGACTGTTTGCTACATTCCAGCTCTTTACAGAATAAATACAGTAGATTCACAGTGAATTCACAGAAGACCACTCGAAGATCTATGGTTACAGGTAAGCAACCTGTCCATGTTCCAATATCCTGACAATACTGTGTCCAGTTCTGGCCACCACAGTTCAAGAAGGATATTGACAAGCTGGAACACATGCAGAGAAGGGCAACCAAGATGACCAGTAGTCTGAAAACCCAGCCTTATGAGGAATGACTTAGAGGGCTAGATATTTTAGAAGAGAAGACTGAGAGGTGACATGATAGTTTTCTTTAAATATCTGAAGGGATGTCATGTAGACCATGGAGCAAGCTTGTTTTCTGCTGCTCCAGGGATTAGAACATAAATCAATGGATTCAAATTATAAGAAAAGAGATTCTACCACACATTAGGAAGAACTTTTTAAAAAAACTGATGTCATCTTTCAGGAGAGCTTTAGTTGAATATTTCTTCATGGCAGCAGGTTGGGCTAGATGACCCTTCCAGTCCCTTCCAATGCTATGCTTCTATCTCAAGAGTCCCTTTTAAGAGCTGAGTCCCAAGAACTCAGTGATAGTGAAAGCTATCCAATTTAGCTTCTTCTGTCGGCTTGTTTCTTCCTCTAGTCAAGGAGACAGTATTTCACGTAAGGATAGTGAGGGTTATTATATTTTCAAAAACATATAAATCATTGTTGGCCTATTTATTTTTCCTTTGAGAGAGCTTCAGAAGAAATCTGATAATATCTCAGTAATTTCAGTGTCTGCAGCCTCCTCCCACTTTCCATCTTAAGACTGCTACCAGATGCATGTTGTTGTGGTAATACCTTTATCAGAGCAACCAAAAGGTGCAGAGTCACCATTCTAGTTTTCAAAGCCCACTGGCTTCTTTATCAGGCAAAGATGGTAAAAATCATGCAGGACCCATCTATATGAGGGGGAAGGGAAATGGAGTGCCTCTCAGTGATGACATTTCACAGCAGCAGCAACTTGTTTTAACAGTGCTTTTGCCCCCATAAGCTTCACATGTGAGATGACATCCGCAAGTGATTTTCTTGCGTTTGTACTTACCTCAATTTGCCACAACCAAACTTTTTTTTAAGATGTCCCATGTGTGTTAGAACAATTATTTTATTTAACAGGAGAGTGAAGGAAAAACCACCCCATTTTATTGCTTTAGCAATCACTAAGGTGAAAATCCAACATGACAGCAGGAGGCGTTTGCCCTGTTAGAAGTGCTGCCCTCTGTGCTCGCCCTGCCAATCAGCTTTGCACTTCCTGTCATATGGGAAAGTGATCCATGTGGAATTGCTTGTCCCAATGAGCAGGAATGCGCACCCCCCTTGCTGTTTTTAAAAAACTGCCAGAAAAGCCATGAAGGCTTTTCCTGCAGTGTTTTTGCTGATCTTCTTCGTGATCTCTGTGAATCACACAGCTGGGTTACTCATGCGCCTGCGCAGAGCATCGGAACCTTCCAGAAACGCTAGGCAGAATATGCTTTGATACATTTTTGGCGGTAACTCCGCCCATCCTAACGGTCCCTTATAAGGGCTTCCCACCTAAATCCCCTCAGTTCTTTTCTTTCCGCCGTGTTAGCAGCTTGAAGGAACCTCTGTTCGCTAGGTGTTTTCCTCTCATACGATCTGGTTGACTTGGCTTTGGTTTTTTGATGACGATTTTCGCTCTATCCCTTTGGCTTTGGTATTTGGCTTTTGATTGCTCTGTTTTTGACCCATTTCTGACTCTTGACGACAATTTTGGCTTACTCCCTCAGCTTTGGCATTACCTCAGATATCGTTCCTGACCTCGGACTGCCTTTGACTACGATTTTTCTTCACTGCGCTTATTATTGCTGTTATTGTGAGTAAAATGTCGGGGAAAGGAGCCTTTAAATGCATAATTTGTCAAGCGAAGCTCCCAAGTGCGGATGGTCATTCCCGCTGTTTAATATGTTTGAGTGAGACTCATAACGTCGATGCATGCGTTCATTGTAAGGCTTTTACACCACAAGCTCACAAACATAGGCTCTCGCGCCTGAAGTCTTTTCTATATGAGAAATTCTTACTCCCTGGTTCAGCTCTGGCCTCTACTTCTGCTTCAGCTCCTCCATGTGAGCCCCGAGGCCGTGGACGCTCCCGATCTCCTCCATCGAAGGGCCAAAAACGCCATCGGTCCCGAAGCCTGTTGAGGCGCCGGTCCACTGCTTCTGATCCGGAGGCTCTCCATTCCTCCCTTCAGCGTGCGTCCTTGGATTCGGCTCGGGATGGATCAACACCGACTCGACAGCCAGTCCCATCGACATCGAAGGCTGCCCCTCGGGATGGGGTTCCTGCCACCACCGAGGCCCGTCCCAGTACTGAGTCTGCCTCTTCTCAGTCTTTGAAGAAGAAGAGAAAAGAAAAGCATCTCTCTAAGCATGACTCTACTAAGTTCAAGACTAAGACAAAGGAGAGCTCAAAGAAATCTAAGCCCATGGAAGCTGCTGCTCCAGACATTCCCCCTCGCCGATCAACTGATGTAGAGGGCACCTTTCTCTGACCTTTGCCTGTTTCCACTCCAACGGAACTCGAGGCTCGTTGGTCACGTACACCATCGGGATCGGTGGAGATTGTGGCGGCCGAGGTCCCGTTGGGCACTGGCGCCGAGAGGTCCCCTAGGTGCCTTGAAACATCCCCTGCTCTGGTCGTGTCGAGGGCTCAGTTACTGGAGCGCCACTCTTCGGACGAAGAGGTGGAGGTCGTCGAGTCCGAAATAGTGCCTCAAAGCCGTACGCCTTCTGCAATCCGTGACAATATTCCAGCCTATTCCGCCTATGATCTTGCCCGAACCATCTGCAGGGCAGGCTTCGGGTCACCCATGGGTTCGCAGATCTTCACACCGAGGGGTGATGTCCTCGATACCACCATTATGGGCCGCTCGATTGCTTGATCCCCACACCTGGTCGACCTGGATGTTGCAAAACCAGTTTCGAAGAGGGATGCTGTAATCCAGGTGTCTCCTCCTGAACATCGCCCTCTACCTCGGACCCCTCCAACTCCGCAGCCCCGATCTCCCACACCGCCACGAGACTGTAGTCCTTCATCGGAGGAGTCAACCTCATCTTCCGCCACGTCTTGGGACCTGTAATGACCATATCTCCCATCACCAAAAACCGAGTTGATGGAGGATGATTCTGCCTCTCCAACTGATGATGTTTGTGCCTTCGGAGAGCAAATGGTCCGGATGTCCCACACATTGGATCTTAAGTTGGAAGAACAAGCGACCGATCCCGTGGACCCAATTTTCCAACGGATCCAGTTGAAGGCACCCCCAACGGCTTCCATCCCGGTATTGCCCTCGTTGTTGAAGATCACACAGGGATCCTGGGAGAATCCGTCGTCTATTCAGTCAACATCTCAGAAGATAGATCGACTGTACCGCGTCGGTGGCGAGCATGTGGATTGGGTCCAGAACCATCCAAGGCCGAATTCTGTGGTTGTCGAGGTCGCACAGAATAGGAAACAACATTGGCCTTTGTCATCCCCACCAGATCCAGAGGGCAGGAAACTGGATACTGTTGGGAAGAAAATTTACTCGGCAGCTGGTCTGAGCTTCCGTGTTGCAAATTATTCGGCTTGCATGGGAGCTTACCAGCAGGTCCTATGGGAGAGAATGAGTCATCTCATCCAGGACCTTCCTGAAGAACGGCGTCGGATGGCGGAGGCCATACAATCTGAGGCCCAGTCTCTTGCGGGACTACAGATGAATTTGGCCTGTCATGTAGCAGACTGCGCAGCGAAAACCATCGCTGGTTCCATTGCGCTGCGTCGACACGCATGGTTGCGTTCCTCGGGCCTTACACCTCAAGCCTTGGCCACCATAGAAGATCTACCCTTTGACGAGTCGGGCTTATTCAATGGGTCAACCGACGAAAAGCTCGAGTTCACCCAAAAGATGAGGACCACTGCCAGGAAATATAGTATGGGCTCCACCTCCACCTCTCAATACTGTCCTAGAGGCAGATATTCCTGGCAAGCCCTATCATATGGCCAACAGTTCCACCGAGGATACTCTGGCCAATCATACTGCCAGTCCCGTTACGTTCCCTCTCCCTCTCCGGCCTCATCGGTGAGGAGCCAGGGCTCGGGTTCCAGATACCGCCAACCATCACGGCAACGATCCAGGGATCAGAGCCGGAAGAAATTTTGATTGCCTTGCTGAGGTTCTTTCTTTTTCCGCTTAGACACCTCTCTTCGGGGATCGACTGTCCAATTTCCAAGAAGCCTGGTCCTCTATAACATCAGACCACTGGGTGTTTCAAATCATCCAGAATGGCTATTGGATCGAATTCGACACTCTGCCTCCAACGGGACTGGTTCGATCAACACCGCCCTCCCCTCCCCTCCCCTCCTCAAGGAGGTGCAGATCCTGTTGCAGAAGGGAGCCATCGAACCCGTCGACCCTGATCTTTACCACCTCTGATCTTCTTCGTGGTCTCTGCGAATCACACAGTTGGGTTATTCCTGCGCCTGTGCAGAGCATACGGAACATTCTAGTATCGCTAGGCAGAATGTGCATTGAGCCATTTTGGCAGTAACCCCACCCACCTTAATGGTCCCTTAAAAGGCGCTCCCACCTAATTCCCCTCAGTTCCTTTTTTTTCCGCCGCGTATCGCAACTTGAAGGAACCTTTTCTCGCTAGTGCTACTGACTTTAGTTTTTGACTCGGACTGTTTTTTTGGCTTACGATACTTGCTCTCTCCTTTTAACTTGGCTCCACAGTGCTTTTGGCTTGATTCGGATTCCTGACCATGATTTTCACGCCCCCTTGGCTTTGTCTGGGCTCTCTTATCTTTGGTGTGAACCAGCCTGTCCTTGACTTCATTTCTGTCTACTCCCTACTATGGCGACTAAAACCGGATTTAAACGGTACGTGGTTTGCCAGGCGAAACTACCCAGCTCCGATGGCCATTCTCGCTGCCTAATTTGCTTGGGTGAGTCCCATAATGTAGACGCCTGCGTGCATTGCCAGGCCTTCACCCCCCAGGCGCGAAAACACCGGTCGTCCCAGCTGAAGTCCTTCCTTTATGAGAAGGCTCTGGTCCTTTCCGCAGTTTCGACACCTGCTGCTGGATCCCCTCAGAAAAGAGGGAGATCTCTTTCTCCAAAGCCTTCTCATGCCAAACGCCACCGATCCTGGTGCCCATCTCAACGCCAGTCAGTTGCTTCTGACCCTGAAGCCGTGCTCCACTCCCACAAACATGGCTCAAGGCCGACCCCGGCTGGGGACCGAGCCTCCTCGGATTCGTCGGTGATTGAACCCAAGAGAAAGCATGGGGATTGCTCGGGATCGAGCAAGGGCTGGGATTCGGCTTCCTCCTCTAGGGGCAAGGCCCCTAAAAAGAAGGAGAAACGTCCCCACCCTGATGGCAAGCAGAAGGAGGCAGGGACAGATAAAACATCTTCGGCATCGGTGCCGGTGGCGACCGCACCGCCTATGCAACTTGTTTTAGGGATCCCTCAGTCCCAGGTCCCTCCTCAGGACCGAGGCATGGCTGCTGAGCAGTCACGATTGAGAGCTACCATGCCAACTCCCTCCCTCGAAATTGTGGAAGTCGACGTGGGTGACCCATCGAGTGTTGAGGCTGCCTCCCCACGGTCACCGGCGTTGGTGGTCTCCCGCTCGGAACTCCTGCGGGACCCTTCGACAGGACAGGACCAGGACACTGAACCTCAGCCATCCACTTCCCAGATTCAGGAGGATGTCCAGGCGTATGGTGCCTACGATCTGGCCAGAGCTGCCTTCAGTACGCCCCTGCCCAAGCAACATGCTGTTGAGCCAGATACCGATAAGGTGTTTTACATGACTGAGGAAGCTGCCACCTGCCATGTCCTATCAATGCCTCCACCTCGCATCTCCTTTCATGGGTTGGGCAGGGCCTCTTCTCCACGACTCCCACCTGCACCACCGTTCAAAGATACCGGCTGCCAGGTTTCTCCCACATGTCCGCTGCCTCCATTGCCTCCCTCTCTGCCGCCTCACACATCTTCGTTGGTGGGTTGACACTGCAGCCCTTCCCCCTCATCGGATTTGTAATCCTCCTCGGAATCTTCTGAAGAATACCTCCACTGTCTGCCATCACCTCAGCCGGAGCTGTTGGATGAGGATTCTTCCTCTTCAACTGACGACGTTCGCTCCTTCTCTGAGCTGTTGATACGAATGTGTCATGCGCTCGAACTCAAGATCGCTGAGAAGGAGTCTGACCCAGTTGACCCGATTTATCACTGAATCAAATCAAAAGCCCCACCTGCAGCCCGCATCCCGGTACTCCCATCCCTGCTGAAATTGTCCCAGGGCTCCTGGGAGAACCCATCATCGATTCCATCAACCTCTAAGCGGATTGACCGCCTGTACCATGTTGATGGAGATGGCATTGAATGGCTGCAGGAACACCCAAAGCTGAACTCTGTAGTAGTTGAGGCAGCGCAACCCCGAAGACAGCGCCGAGCACAGTCCACCCCCTCCGATCCTGAGGGCAGGAAACTTGATATCATCGGAAAAAAGCTTTACTTGACTTCTGGTCTTAGCTGTTGCATAGCCAACTACTCGGCATGTATGGGGGCTTACCAACAGGTCCTATGGGAGAGAATGGCCCCCCTCATACAGGACCTCCCGGAGGAAAGGAGGAGGATGGCAGAGGCGATCTTGATGGAGGCTCAGCTCCTTGCAGGCCAACAAATGAACTCCGCACGACACGTTGCCAATTGTGCCGCCAAGACTGTGGCTGGGTCTATTGCTCTGCGCCGCCACGCTTGGCTTCGATCGTCGGGCCTGTCCACTCAAACAGCTGCAACCATTGAAGACATGCCGTTTGACAGCTCGGGCCTCTTCAGTGGTTCAACTGACGACAAGCTGGAGTTCACGCAGAAGATGAGGACCACCGCCAAAAAGTATGGTATGCCATCGTCCTCATCTTCTGCGTACCGCCCTAGGCACCGGTCGGGCTGGCATACATCCTCCTATGGCCAGGCCCTTATATGGGGAAACACACCACAGCCTCCCAGGCGCTCCAGGTTCCAACAACCAATGTCGTCATCATCATCGGTGAGGAGCCAGGGATCCACCTCCAGATACCGCCTTTCTTCCAAACAGAGGCCAAGAGATCAAGGCAGGAGGAAGTTTTGAGTTGCCCCCCTCTTATTGATGCTTTTGTTTTCTTTTAGAAACCCTTGTTTGGAGACCGTCTGTCCTCATTCCAGCACGCCTGGTCCTCCATAACATCGGGCCATTGGGTACTCCAGATTATACAACATGGCTACTGGATCGAGTTAGTCGAACTGCCTCCGACAGGATGGATCTGTACTACACCGCCCTCCCCTCCCCTCATTGAGGAGGTCAGGACCCTGCTTCAAAAAGGGGCCATCGAATCTGTGAGCGCCGAAAGTTGTCACCAGTGCTTCTTCTCCAAATACTTCCTAATACCGAAGAAGGACGGTGGCCTTCGGCCGATCCTAGACCTGAGAGGAGTGAACTGGTATATAATTCCAAAGAGATTCAGGATGACCACCCTCGCTGTTATACTCCCTCTTCTTCAACGAGGGGACTGGTTTGCATCCATAGACCTCAAGGATGCCTATTTCCACATCGGGATCCACCCTTCACACAGGAGGTTCCTAGCGTTCCAGATCGGGGACGAAGTTCCGTGTCCTACCATTCGGACTCTCCACGGCACCGAGGGTCTTCACGAAATGTATGGCAGCAGTTGTGGCCTTTGTTCGACAACACAGGGTCATTGTATTCCCTTACATAGTCGATTGGCTGCTTGTGGTGAATTCGAGGCTTCAGCTCGAGAAGGACATTGTCTTTATCCTAGATGTGTTACAAACCCTGGGACTTGTTGTCAACATGGAGAAATCTCAGCTAAACCATGCTCAGCCAATCCAATTTATCGGCGCCCGACTGGACTTGATCTCAGCAGCAGCGTAGCTTCCCAACAATCGGTTCGACACCCTCTGATCTCTGATCCACAGCTGTCGATGGTCGCGTCAGGTTCGAGCACATGACATACAAGTTCTCCTCAGACACATGGCAGCCACCACGTTGGTTACGCGTTTGGCCAGACTTCGATTCCGACCGCTCCAGAACGTGGCACAGGGACTCCAGAGGGGATGCCTTCCTGTTTCAATCGAACGGACCATTCCTGTACCTCTTTCCTCCAATCCTGCTGTTGACAAGAGTTGTAGCCAAGCTTTGTCAGGACCGGTCGGATGCGATTCTCATCACGCCATGGTGGCCCCGACAACCGTGGTTTGCACCACTGTTGCTTCTGTCCAGGAGATGCTTTCTCCACCTCCCGGACTGTCTGGATCTGCTCACCATCCAGCAGGGCAAGGTCAGGCACCCCGATCTTGACACGCTTCGCCTGGCAGCCTGGAGGATCGGTTCGTGAGCCCACGGCCTTTGCATGCCATCCCAGATTACGCTCTGCCCCGAGAGGTTCAGACGGTTATTGACGCTGCTAGGAAACCTTCCACTCGAAAAGCTTATCTATACAAGTGGAACCGCTTTAAGAAGTTCCTAACAGAACGAGGATCGAGTCCCGAATCCTGCTTGGTACCGACGATCCTTCAGTTCCTCCACCATCTGTCAGAATCAGGGCTCTCGATTTTGTCTCTTAGAGGTTATCTAGCAGCTATCTCCGTCAAATTCCAGGCTCGCAATCTGCCATCTCCCTTCCAGGACCCGATGGTGAAGAGATTCCTAAAGGGGTATGTCAACCTCCATCCCCCGGTTCTTGATCCCACTCCAGCTTGGAGCCTTGAACTCATCCTCTCCCAATTAGTGAGATGACCTTTCGAACCCATGGCTTCCACCGATCGTCCGCTGCTGACTTGGAAGACTGCCTTCTTGGTTGCCATCACCTCCGCTCATTGAGCTGGGGAACTGTGTGCCCTTCGATCGGACCCGCCATATACATGCTCCCACAAGCATAAGGTGGTATTAAGGCCAGACATCTCCTTTCTTCCCAAAGTGGTCTCCAGTTTCCACCTTAACCAACCCATCGTCCTGCCTGCCCTGATGCAGGATCCCATCGTCCTGCCTGCCCTGATGCAGGATCCGAAGGACAAATTCGAGCGTACCCTCCACTCCATGGATGTGCGGAGGGCGCTCGCATTCTACATACAACAGACTGCCCCGTTTCGACAGTCACATCAGCTTTTTGTCTCATGCTGACTCGAAGAAAGGTGCACCGATTTCGTCGCAGCGTCTGTCGAAGTGGGTGACATTGACCATCGCTCTTTGTTATGAACTAGTGAAGAAGCCTCTACCGCCTTGGATTTGAGGACATTCTACAAGAGCTGTCTCCACTTCGACTGCGTTCCTCTCGGGGGTGCCCCTAGAGGTTGTCTGCCATACTGCGACTTGTTCATCACCATTGACTTTTATTTCACACTACAGACTGTACACCCGTTCTAGGAATGAGGCTGCTTTTGGGAGGGCAGTTCTTCTGTCCTCTATCCAATGAGTGAGTGTATTGCATATTTCAACTATAGACCTTTATGCTTATTTGGACTTTTTCTGCATTACTGAATTGTTTCAGGTTTAAGGAATGTGCAAAAAAAAAAAAAAAAGAATTCCCTTTAGGGCAGATTGTGAGGTGCCCTCGTCTACTGCTGAGCAGGACATACCTTCCTCCAGTGGGAAGCTTGCTAGTCTACCCAACTGTGTGATTCACAGAGACCACGAAGAAGATGGATAGGTTGCTTGCCTGTAACCATGGATCTTCGCGTGGTCTTCTGTGAATTCACACAGACCCGCCCATCCTCCCCTCTATGTCCTGGTTATGCGTATGTGCTTAATGTTCCTGATGCTGCTGATTGCGGCGTCATTCAAGGAACTGAGGGGAATTAGGCGGGAGCGCCTTTTAAGGGACCGTTAAGGTGGGTGGGGTTACCACCAAAATGTATCAATGCACATTCTGCCTAGCAATAAGAAGGTTCCGTGTGCTCTTTTCAGGCGCAGAAATAACCCAACTGTGTGAATTCACAGAAGACCACTCGAAGATCTATGGTTACAGGTAAGCAACCTGTCCTTTCTTCTCGAGGTATTTCCTGGTTACAAAGGACGGTGGTCTACGCCCGATTCTCGACCTTCGTGGGGTGAACAAATATATAACCCCAAAGAAGTTCAGAATGGTCACCTTGGCCTCCATCCTTCCACTTCTGAAGCAGTACGACTGGTTCATCTCCATAGACCTGAAGGATGCCTATTTTCACATCGGGATTCACCCAGCTCACAGGTGTTTCCTTGCATTTCAAGTCGGGACTGAGGCCTTCCAATTCAGAGTGCTTCCTTTCGGCCTCTTGACTGCTCCTCGAGTCTTCACGAAGTGCATGACCGTGGTGGCGGCATTCCTTCGTCAGCAGGGCGTTGTGGTCTTTCCCTACATTGACGATTGGCTGATTGTGGCGGAGTCTCGACATCAGCTCGAACTCGATGTTGGCCTCACCTTAGATGCCTTAGACTACCTGGGACTTGTTGTCAACATTGAAAAGTCTCAATTACAGCCGGATCAAGTGATCCAATGCATTGGGGCTCGTCTAGACTCTGTAACTGCAGCGGCATACTTACCTCAAGACCGCTTCAACAGCCTTCGGTCCCATACTTGCCGCCGGTCCCGAAGGCTCCCCGCTCATTCAGTCTAGGTCCTTCTCGGTCACATGGCAACCACTACTTATGTGACCCGCCTCGCCAGACTTTGGTTCCGTCCGCTCCAACAGTGGTACCTGCAAATGTTCAACCCTCTCCGCGATTCTCCGAACAAGATGCTCACAATGCCAAGAGCAGTTCAGCGGCCTCTTGACTGGTGGTTGGTGCTGATCAATGTTCTGTCAGGCATGCCATTCGACCTTCCTCAGCCGGACATCTCTTTGACAACAGATGCCTCGATGCAGGGATGGGGAGCGCACCTCGAGTCCTACGAGATTCATGGCTGTTGGAGCACTGAAGAGCAAGCTCTCCATATCAACGTCCTGGAACTTCTCGCCGTCCAGAAAGCGTTGCAAGCCTTTGAATCCTTGGTGAGTGGCAGGTCTGTCCTAGTACTGACAGACAACACCTCTGTTATGTACTACCTAAACAAGCAGGGAGGTACAAGGTCCCCTCAACTTTTGCAGCTCACACAGGACATCTGGGATTGGTGCGTCCTCAGGAATGTGTTTCTCCAATCCATCCATCTTCCAGGGGAGGAGAACACTCTTGCAGACGGGCTCAGCCGTTCGAGTCTCTCCATCCATGAATGGCATCTACATAGGTTGGTCACCTTTGACCTCTTTCAGAGCTGGGGTTTTCCTCAGGTGGACCTCTTGAGTGGACCTCTCCCAAAAACACTCAGTGTCCCCAATTCTGTTCCAAGCGACGTGCTCCGGGATCAAGGGGAGACGCATTCCTCTTCCAATGGTCAGGTCCTCTACTCTACCTGTTCTCTCCATTCCCGCTACTGACAAGAGTTATTTCCAAGCTTCGCCAGGATCGAGCGAACACCATCCTCATCGCCCCGTGGTGGCCTCGGCAGCTGTGGTTTGCGACTCTGCTACACATGTCCAAGCGTTGCTTCATCCATCTGCCATCCCGTCCGGATCTGCTCACCATTCACGAAGGCAGGGTGAGACGTCCCGACCTAGACACTCTCCATCTGACGGCGTGGAGACTGATTCTGTGATTCAACCTTCTGGTTTGAGACTCTCGGGTTCGTCCTTGGTACCGAGGCAACCTGCATCTCTCCATCCAGACGTTCAGGCTGTCATCGATGCTGCACGAAGATCATCTACTCGAAAGTCATATCACTACAAGTGGAAGAAGTACAAAACCTTTCTGGCCTCCTGAGGACCGAGTCCTGAACCGTTCTCCATTCCAACTGTACTGGAGTTTCTTCTCCAATTGTCTTAGGTGGGCCTATCGCTTTCGTCGATCTGGTACTACCTGGCAGCTATCTACGTCGAGTTCCAGGCGAGAGGTTGTCCATCTCCCTTTGTTGATGCGACGGTAAAGAAATTTTTGAGAGGCTTTGCCAACCTGCACCCTCCAGTGACTGAACCGATCCTGGCTTGGAGCCTCAACCTGGTCCTCTCATAGCTGGTTCGCCGACCGTTCGAACCTCTGGCTTCTACTGATCTGCGACTCCTATCCTGGAAGACTGCTTTCCTTGTGGCCATCACTTTGGCGCGTCGGGCTGGTGAGCTCTGTGCCTTGAGGTCTAATCCTCCATACACTGCTTTCCATAAACACAAAGTGGTGCTTCGTCCCGACATCTCCTTCCTTCCGAAGGTGGTGTCCAGCTTCCACCTCAACCAATCCATAACTCTACCTGCTTTGATGCAGGACCCGCAGGACGAATTCGAACGCACCCTTCATCTCATGGATGTCAGGAGGGCTTTAGCCTCCTACATTCAATGGACTGCGTCCCACAGGGAGTCACCCAGATTGTTTGTGTCTTATGCTGACTCGAAGCTCAGAGAGCCCATTTCCTCGCAACGGCTATCGAAGTGGGTGATGTCGACCATTGCTCTCTGCTACAAACTGGCAAAGAAACCTCTGCCATCATGGATTCGAGGACACTTTATGAGAGCTGTCTCCACTTCGACAGCTTTTCTCTCTGGAGTGCCTCTAGAGGACATTTGCAGAGCTGCAACCTGGTCATCACCTTTGACTTTTATTTCTCACTACAGACTTGACTCTCGTTCTAGGAACGAGGCTGCCTTTGGGAAGGCTGTACTGTTATCTTCTATTCAATGAGTGAGTGTTCATGTTGCCAAGTCACTGTTATTATATATGCTTTGATCACTTTACTTAAGAATGTGCTCTTAATGTTTCAATCTCAGGTGTCTGTATATATGGTATACTTGGCGTAGGACATACCCGCCTCCAAGAGTAAAGCTTGCCAGTCTACACCCAGCTGTGTGATTCACAGAGACCACAAAGAAGATGGACAGGTTACTTACCTGTAACCATAGATTTTTGAGTGGTCTTCTGTGAATTCACACAGACCCGCCCATCCTCCCCTCTATGTCCTACTACATCATATAAACATGCTTAATGTTCCTGATGCTGCTGGTTGCGGCGTCATTCAAGGAACTGAGGGGATTTAGGCGGGAAGCCCTTATAAGGGACCCTACATTTATTTTTTTAATTTTTTTACCAAGTTACTTGAACACCAGCTGTGCCCCACTCCACCCTTGTTGCTTTGCTTATCATTAACTGATTTGGATATGACGTCTTCTCCTTGTGAATACAGTTGTCCCTCTGTAGTCACAGATTTAAGTATTCATGGCTTGAAAATATTCTTTAAAAGATTATAATCCAAAAAGCAAACTTTGATTTTGCCATCTTATATAAGGGACACCATTTTGTTATGCCATTGCATATAATGGGACTTGAGTATTCATGGATTTTGGTTTCCATGGGGGGGGGGGTTTCCTGGAACCAAGCCCCAGTGAATATGAAGGGACAACTGTATAAGCCTTTAAAACTTTACAGCAATGGACCCCAAGCTTTTTTGGGCTACTGCCCCCTTCCCTCTTGGGCGATAACCCTAGCACTCCCCCCAACACCTATTTCTTGGTATTAGATCTACTGCAAATTCAAAACAATCTAGCACTATATAGTTAACAAGTGTATGTATTTCAGAAATAAAACTTAACTTCTAAAGACAATTTATTTAATTTTTTTTTTTAAATTTGAAAATGATGATATTAAGCCGAAGCCAGCTAGAGAGAGAGCGGGGGGAAGGGGAAATGTGGGGAAGGAGGAAACTTTTTATTATTGGAAATTATCCATGGAAAATTCCTCCTTGCAGCACTGAAAACCAGATGTTTGGTAATTTCTTATGTAGACAGTGTTGATATACAGAGGTGACTAAAAGAAGATTCTTGTGTTATAAATAGGCAATACTAGTGCTAGTATCCTTAGAGAAACCAAACATGTCTAGCAAAAGTTGGTCTTCCCAAAACCATTACATAGAAGAAGTCTTCCCTGCCCAGCTGAGTCCCGTTCCTCTTCTTTATTGCGATGCTAGCTAGAGGAGACAAAGAGCAGGAAAATTATTCTCAGACTTGTGGTGTTCATCAGAAATTACCTGGATGCCTCCAAAGCTCAAAATGACATCTGACAAATCCCTATACTCCCATGAGGAAGTGGGACACATTGTGGTGATCAAAATCCTTACCTGGGTATGAGACCAATTAAAATGTATGCATATAAATATCTACATGGGTGACCAGTTGTACAAATTGGACAGCAAAGTCTTATGCATGATTGGACTGGAGAAGGGGGGCTTTTTTCCTGTACCATTATTGGGGTCTATAAATGCCTGCCCTTCCAGGACTGTATTGGGATCTGTAGATCAGTGGGCTGTAATCAAAACTAGACCATGAGGTTTAGTCTCTTTACTGTAGCTCAAAGTAGGGTGACACTTCTGGCACGGGAGGACCATCATGGACACAGTTTGCATCCATGATGTGTGCAAGGATAATAGAAATGTTGCTTATTACAGTGGCACCCCTGCATCTGTGGGGGATTGGTTCCAGGGGCCCCCACAGATAAGGAATTCCATGGCTAATAGCAAATGCCCCCGTCTCCATTGCCACCATGGAAGCCATGGGGGGCAAAGGGAGAAGGGAGGCGAGAACTCTCCTGCCTTCCCTTCGCCCCCATCACCATTGCTGTCAATGGGAGCCATCCCAGGGGGTGAAGTGAGAAGGGAGGTGAGAACTCCTCTCCCTTGCCTCCCACGTCACCATTGTCATCAATGGGAGCCATCCGGGGGGGGGGGGAGAGGGGAGGTGAGACTTCCCCTCCCCTCCCTTCGCCCACTCCCCATCATCACTGCAGCCACTGGAGCCACCCAGAAACCTCCTCCCCTCATTCCCCCATCCATCCCCCCCCCTGCTGTTGCCAATTGTGGGTAATGAAGTCAACAGTTGGCGAATCAGTGGATACAGGGGTGCTACTGTACTTCATCCAAGTTGACCATTCTGAGATAGAATGGAGAATAAGAGGTACTCCGTTTTCAGGTTGCTATGCCTAAGCCAGCATATTTTTATTAGAAATAATTTATTTGAAAGACACCCACAACAACAATCTTAAAATGTTTTCTTAGAATAGAATTTGTAAACTGGAAGGGAAAATTATGTGTAAAGAGTACATACATTACAGTCCTCCTCCACATTTGCAAGTTTCACTTACATTACAGTCTTCCCTCCACATTTGCAGCTTTCATTTTCACGGATTTGCTTATTTGCAGATTATTTGCCCCGTCTCTGTTGCTGTCCTATGCCAAAATCGCAGAAGCAGTAACATCAAGCTTCAAGGTTCAAGTCGTCCCCCCTACACACACCACAAGCATTTTTCTTCCAGCACCTCTTCTGTTGGCCTGTTCAACTAGAGAAAGCAGGAACACCTTTGCAGCGCCATCCTGCCAGCCAAGTCCTGGCAAAGCTCACAAATCTTAAATGGAGTTCTGGATTTGAAAGCTGCTCTTTCCTGCATCCACTTCTTACCCATTGCCACTTGCACTAACTCCTGCTCCAGTCAGTCTGTTCCAAAATGACACCACTGAATTGTAGAAGTGGTGTCCTGCACCCAAGCCTCAAAGAGTTTCCTAACTGCCACCACCATTACTAGCAAAATGTGGCTAAGGAAGTGAGCACATGTGGGTAAGCAATTGAAATACCTGGTATAAAGAATGTGAAACACCACCACATGAAATAATCAGCGAGGCTGCGTGGTGGTTTCAAGGGACCCCTCCCCCCAAAGTTTCATGCAACCCTCATCCCCGCTATCCCCTGCTGCCCCCCCTTTTTGCCCACTCCTCCTTGAGCTTTCCTCTGCCCCCAGGGGGAACAGTACTGCCTACTTCAGGAATCACTGTTTTAGAGAGTGCACAGTAGTGGGATTGTATATTTAATCCAGTTGGTATGGTGCTATAGTTTAGCCTAACTGAAGATCTTCATGGTCTCTGTGAATCACACAGCTGGGTTACTCCTGTGCCTGCGCAGAGCATCGGAACCTTCTGGAATCGCTAGGCAGAATGTGCTTTGATACATTTTTGGCAGTAACTCCGCCCATCCCAATGGTCCCTTATAAGGGATTCCCGCCTAAATCCCCTCAGTTCCTTTCCGCCGCGTTAGCAGCTTGAAGGAACCTTCGTTCGCTAGTTATTTCACTTTCGATTTCACTGGTTTTTTTCTCTCACCCCTTGGATTTGGCATTTTTCTTCTGATTTTGGCTATTGACCTGGATGGCTTGGCTATTGACGATTTCTTTCACTCCCTTGGTTTTGGCATTCTACCTCTGACTATTGTTGCTGACCTGGACTGTGTTTGACTATTCTCTGGATTCTCCTTCTATATCTGACGATCTAGTGAGTAAGCATGTCTGGAAGAGGGGCCTTTAAAAGATGTGTAATTTGTCAGGCTAAACTTCCAAGCGCGGATGGTCATTCCCACTGCCTGATTTGCCTTGGGGAAACCCATAATGTTGACTCATGCGCGCATTGCAAGGCCTTCACAGGCTCGCAAGCACAGGCTCTCTCAGCTTAAATCTTTTTTATATGAAAAGGACTTGATCCCGGCCGCGACCTTGACTCCTGCCTCTGTTTTGGCCCTCGCTTCTACTCCAGCCTCCGAGCCCCAAAAACGAGGTCGTTCCCCATCTCCGAAGTCTACGGGCCAGAAGCATCACCAATCCCAGAGCCCATCCCGATGCCGATTGACGGCTTCTGACCCTGAGGCTGTCCGTACTTCACACAAGCATGCCCCTTCGGATTTGACTTGGGATCGATCCCGACCGACATCGACTTGGGACCAGGTACCTTCCACCTCAAAGGCCGTCCCTCGAGATCGCACGCCTACCGAACATGTGAGTCGCCCGAGTACCTCTGCTGAGGCTTTCCAATCTCTTAAAAAGAAGAGAAAGGAGAGGCATATCCCTCGACATGGTGACACCTCCAAGTCAAAAAGTAGGACCAAGGAGGCTTCTAAAAAGTCGACATCTTCGGCCGACCCTTCTGCGGCCCTTCCACCTCCACACCCACAGGATGATATCGACACTACATTTCCTAAACCATCGGTTGCGTCCATTACGGAGGCTGGCGTGACTCGCCGTCCACTCACTCCACCGGGATCGGAGGAAACAGTGGCTGTTGACGTTCCGTCTGGCGCTGAGACGGAGAGGTCACCACAACGGCTGGGCCAATCACCTGCCCTTGTTATTTCCCGTGCTCAACTGCTATCCTCCTGGGGAGGAGAACACTCTTGCAGATGGACTCAGCCGTTCAAGCCTCTCCATCCACAAATGGCAGCTGCACAGGTTGGTCACCTTGGCCCTGTTCTGATGGTGGGGCTTTCCCCAACTTGACCTCTTCGCGTCTCCAGAGAACACTCAGTGCCGTCAGTTCTGCTCCAGGGGACACGCTCCGGGATCAAGGGGCGACGCCTTTCTTTTCTGTTGGATGGGTCCCTTTCTCTACCTCTTCCCTCCGTTCCCACTACTGATGAGGGTAATCACGAATCTGCATCGGGACCGAGCGGATGCTATCCTCATCACTCCATGGTGGCCCCGCCAGTCTTGGTTTGCAACTCTGCTGCGTCTATCCAAGTACCAGTACATTCGGCTTTCGTTCCGTCCCAATCTTCTCACCATTCAGGCCGGGAAGGTCAGGCACCTGGATGTGGAGACTCTCCGACTAACGGTTTGGAGACTACGGCCTTGAATCCATCCTCGATACGGAGGACCACTGTACCTACAGCCTCGGAGTCGACTCCACCCCTTCCTCCAGAAGTCCAGGCTGTCATCGATGCTGCACGGAGGCCTGCTACCCGCAGGTCATACCACTACAAATGGAAGAAATTTGAGGCCTTCCTATCCGAGCAGTGGTCGCACACGGTACCGTTCTCCATCCCAACTGTCCCAGACTTCCTTCTACACTTGTCTTCCACAGGACTCTCGATCTCATAGATCTGGTGCTACTTGGCAGCCGTATCTGTCGAGTTCTAGGCGAGAGGTCACCCATCTCCCTTCACGGATCCGACTGTCAAGAAATTCTTGAGAGGCTATGTCAACCTACACCCTCCTGTACTTCAGACGACACTGACGTGGAGCCTGGAACTGGTCCTGTCGCAACTGGTTCGACGTTTTTTCGAACCCATGGCATCCACTGACTTAAGACTCCTGTCTTGGAAAACAGCCTTTCTCATTGCCATAACTTCAGCACGTCGAGCTGGTGAGCTCTGCGCCTTGCGATCTGACACCCCGTACACTGCCTTCCACAAGCATAAGGCGGTGCTCCGTCCCGACATCTCCTTCCTGCCGAAGGTGGTGTCAAGCTTTCACCTCAACCAATTCATAACTCTTCCTGCTCTGATGCAGGATCCGAAGGACGAATTCGAGCCTACCCTCCATTCCATGGACGTCAGGAGGGCACTTGCCTTTTACTTCCAGAGAACTGCTTCCTTCAGGAAGTCACCTAAACTGTTTGTACTCTATGCTGACTCGAGACTGGGACAACCTATCTCTCCACAGTGTTTGTCGAAGTGGGTGACATTGACCATCGTTCTCTGCTATGAACTGGCGAAGAAACCACTACCGCCACGGATTCGAGAACACTTGATGAGAGCTGTCTCCACCTTGACGGCCTTCCTCTCTGGGGTGCCTCTAGAGGACATTTGCAGAGTTGCAACTTGGTCATCACCCTTGACTTAGATTTCCCATTACAGACTTGACCCTTGTTCTACGAACGAGGCTGCCTTTGGGGAAGCTGTACCTTTGTCTTCTATCGAATGAGTGAGTGTTAATGTATTGCCAAGTTACTTAATGTGATAAGTATATATATTTCATTGGTTTGATTAAGAATGTGCTGTCAAAAAATTACAATTGATGTTGACTGTGCAGCATGGTACTAGTGTCAATAGGTATATGACATGCCCTCCTCCTGGAGTGAAGCTTGCCAGTCTATCCAGCTGTGTGATTCACATGTAACCATAGATCTTTGAGTGGTCTTCTGTGAATTCACACAGAACCGCCCATCCTCCCCTCTATGTCCTACTACATCATATAACATGCTTAATGTTCCTGATGCTGCAGATTGCGGCATCATTCAAGGAACTGAGGAGATTTAGGCGGGAATCCCTTATAAGGGACCGTTGGGATGGACAGAGTTACTGCCAAAAATGTATCAAAGCACATTCTGCCTAGCGATTGCAGAAGGTTCTGAAGCTCTGTGCAGGCGCAGGAGTAACCCAGCTGTGTGAATTCACAGAAGACCACTTGGGGATCTATGGTTACAGGTAAGCAACCTGTCCTTTTTCAGTGTTCTTCAGAGTTAGTTCAGAAAGCATATTAAAGTCTTTCAGTATAAATATGATCAAAGCATGTGGAGTTATGGCTACATTGAATTGCAGGAAAGAACATTGCTGGCATACCAAATTACGTTGCTAAAAGAGAGTTAAAGCTGCTGTTGACTCATGAATATCTAGGGCAGAGTGGGCAAC
This sequence comes from Gambelia wislizenii, assembly GCA_030847615.1. NCBI lineage: Eukaryota > Metazoa > Chordata > Lepidosauria > Squamata > Crotaphytidae > Gambelia > Gambelia wislizenii. Next base: position 348,676,055 of record JAUMIR010000001.1, read on the forward strand.
AGCTGGGCATGGAGGTCATTTTCTGCCCTGACCCCCATGTTATAGCCAAACTAGAAGTGACATGACAGCACTTCCTTTTTTTTTCTTTGGCCACCCCCCCCATTTTCAGGGGTTTGATGAGTGAGAGGAGTGGGGGAAGTAAAATTACTATGTTTTATAGCAGTTTCATTGCCAAAATCATTTTGGGGAAAAGGCATTTAAAATATTTTGGACTTTTGAGTCTTGGGGGATAATTTGGGTGGAAGCCTCCAGGAGCTGAAAAAAAGGGATCTCTGGTGCTATATGTGGCTTATGGGCTGCACTCTTCCCACTCCTGATTTAGACAAAAGGCCAGACCCAGGAGCATTCCCATACTGCAGCCCTGATTTTTGAATTAGAATGTAAGCTCATCCCATGGCTCTCATATAGGAAACAGCACTTTGATTGTCTTGATTAAGCCTCAGTTTGGTTATTGCAGTTCTTGTAGTATTGCAATGCAGTTCTTCATTGACCTCAGAAATATTTTTGGAACTGCTTTCTTGAATATAATGGATATATTTATAAAGAGACCTAACTTGCATTGTTTAATTTATTTTATTTCTCTTGGGTTTTGCTGACCATTTGTATTTGTTCACTATGCTGCAGTTGTTTTTACTGTAGAGGGATTCAAGAGCTGGACCCTCTGACTCAGTCAGGTGGACCAAATTTCAAAACTGAAAGGAGGAGTGTTATATGGAGGTAGACATACTTTCATGTGAAAACTCAAGCTTTGGGGCAGTTAAGATCAAAAACTACACTTTTGATTTAATTACATAAACACATACTGATAACTGGTGTAACACAGAAGAAGTGTATTGTATTATATTTAGTATTTGTCAGAGTTGCCTATAATTGGGTTGCAGTGTTCTAAACCAACTGAAGTTTTTGTGTTAGCCTCAAGAACAGAATGCATTGTAGTCATTGATACAGCCACTTCCACCTTTTTTTCAGGTGGGTATATTTGAGGGATTAAGCTGATAGAAGCCACTCTGGATTATATTTACTATGTAGAAATTCAGGTACAAAGCTAGAGCCATGGTGTTCTCAAAACTGTTAACCATTCCTTAGTCTGGAATGGAGATTTCCCTATCTGATAGGTAAATGGAGTCTGCTCCCAATGATAAATTTAATTTATTTAGCTTCATCCACTCTGCTACTGATCTCATACATTTTTTCAGGGAACTGATAAAAATGAGAATCATGTTGTTACATGGTGTGATAGTTTCCCTTACGCATGGCAAGAAGAATTGTGCACTGTACAGGTTCTTAGAAATAAATCTACAAAAAGATCTCTAAAAATGTTCTAGATAAAGTTTGAATAGGAAATACTATAGAATGACATGTGTATGTGTGAAAGAAAGTCTCTCACTTTATTCTACAGTTGTCCCTTCATATTCGCTGAGGTTTGGTTCCAGGACCCGCCGTGGATACCAAAATCCATGAATACTCAAGTCCTATTATATGCAGTGGCATAGCAAAATAATGTCCCTTATATAAAATGGCAAAACCAAGGTTTGCTTCTGGCATTATTTTCTAAAGAATATTTTCAAGCCGTGAATACTTAAATCCGTGGATATGGAGGGACAACTGTATTGTGATAGCCTGTATTTATTTGGATTAGGGTTTATGGAATATACAACATTAGGGAGGGGGATTCCCATTTAGTTCCATGTACCATTTACGTGGCTAGTGAGGCAATCCATCCCCTCACCCCAAATTCTCTGACACAAATTTTCAGTTTCCTATATAATCTCCATATTGTGCCATATAGTTTGCAGATAACATCAAATTAGAAGGGGTAGCTAATACCCAGAGGACAGGATCAGAATTCAAAATGACCGTAACAGATTAGAATGTTGGGCCAAAACTAACCAAATGAATTTCAACAGAGAGAAATGTAGGATGCTACACTTGGGCAGTAAAAATGAAATGCACAGATATATGATGGGTGACACCTGGCTTGATGGCAGCACATGCAGAAGGGATCTAGGATTCTTAGTGGACCACAAGCTGAATGTGATTCTAGGCTGCATCAATAGGAGTATAGTGTCTAGATCGAGGGAAGTAATAGTGCCGCTTTATTCTGCTTTGGTCAGGCCTCGCCTGGAATACTGTATCCAGTTCTGGACACCACAATTCAAAAAGGATATTGACAAGCTGGAATATATCTAGAGGAGAGCAACCAAAATGGTGGGAGGTCTGGAAGCCATGCCCTATGAGGAGTGCCTTAGGGAGCTGGCTATGTTTAGCCTGGAGAAGAGAAGCTTAAGAGGTGACATGATAGCCATGTTTAAATATTTGAAGGGATGTCATACTGAGGATGAAGCAAGCTTGTTTTCTGCTGTTTCAGAGATGGACATGGAGCAATGGACAAGCCACAGGAAAAGAGCTTCCACCTAAACATTAGGAAGAACTTCCTGACTGTAAGAGCAGTTTGGAAGTGGAATACACTGCCTCGTAATGTGGTGGAGTCTTCTTCTTTGGGTTTTTAAAAACAGACTGGAAGGCCATCTGTCAGGAACGTTTTGATTGTGTGTTACTGCAGCGCAGGTGGTTGAACTAGATGGCCCTTGTGGTCTCTTCCAACTCTATGATTCTTTATCCACATTCCACTATTGTTTGTGCATATTCAGGATTTTGCTTGGAAATTTTTAAAAAAATGTAAACTCTGAATTCAGAGTTGAGGTTCAGAAAGTAGAGTATTGTACATATGTACTCATATTATTTTTAAATAAGGCCTAAATAAGGGAGGAGAGTGTCACTCCACAGACACAGGAGGTTGATAGCTGGAGGAATGTCACACACAGAACAAGAAAATCCAGGGATTCTTCGAGCAGCTTGCAGCTACAGAATCGATTCAAAGCCCTCTCCCTTATCAAGGACAATGAGGAAGAACAGTATGGACAGGCTTCAGGGGCAGTCCAGGGGACCTTGAGAGTAGCACCACAAGGAACAGCAGCTGGGAAGCCTCAGGGGAGGCGTGTAGTGGTGGTGGGGGACTCCTTGCTGCGGGGTACAGAAGCAGTGGTTTGTGGGCCTGACAGGATGTCTCGGGAGGTGTGTTGTCTCCCTGGGGCAAAGATCCGTGATGTGACAGAGAGGCTGACAAGACTTGTCAAGCCTACAGATCATTACCCCTTCCTTTGGTCCCTGTGGGAACCAACGATACTGCAAGACACAGCTTTCCGAAGATCAGAAGAGAGTATGAGGCTCTGGGGAGGAAGCTGAAAGAAATGGATGCACAGGTTGTCATCTCGTCTCTTCTGCCTGTTGAAGGGCATAGTCCGGGAAGGGAGAGGAAAATAGCTGATGGTGTTGCCGAGAACAATTTGGATTCTTGGATCATGGGCTGCGCTTCCATGAGGGGGGACTTCTGGCAAGAGATGGGGTGCATCTCACAACAGTTGGCAGAAACATTTTTGCCTGCAGTCTCAAGAATTTGATCAGGAGGGCTTTAAACTGAGTCATATGGGAGAGGGAGACAGTATTCTGGAAGGCAAAAGGGCTGGAGAAAATAGTCAAACTGTCATAGAGGGAACAAGGCAAACAGCTCAAGGACCCAACAGTGGGAGGCAAAAAAACTTGCACAGGCAGCAAGTAAAGGGAACACATGGTCTTGGATGCTTCTACACTAATGCACAGAGCATGGGAAATAAGCAAGATGAACTTGAACTCCTAGCACTACAAAGCAAGTATGATATAATAGGCATTACTGAAACCTGGTGGGACGAGTCTCATGATTGAAATGTAGGAATAAAGGGGTATAACCTTTATAAGAGAAACAGGCCAAACAGGAAAGGAGGAGGAATAGCATTATAAGTCAGGGATATTTACACCATTGAAGAGATCCATAAGATCAATACTGGAAGTCAGGTGGAGAGCATCTGGATAAAAATTAAAGGGGAGGGAAACAACAGGGATGTTATTGTGGGACTCTACTACAGACCCCCAAGTCAGATGGAGGAATTGGATGATGCCTTTCTAGAACAGATGACCACACACGCAGAAAGGAGAGATGTAGTAGTGATGGGTGACTTCAACTATCCTGATATTTGCTGGCAATCTAACTCAACCAAAACTTCAAGGTCTAGCAAATTCCTTACTTGCCTGGAAGACAATTTCATGGTCCAAAAGGTGGAAGAGGCAACAAGGGGTCAGCGATTTTAGATCTGATCCTAACCAACAGGGATGCCCTGGTTAATGGGGTGCAAGTGGTAGGATCCTTAGGCCAGAGTGATCATGTTCTCCTGGAGTTTGTTATACAATGGAAAGGAGAAGCCAGGCATAGTCAGACACGTCTTCTCGACTTTAGGAGAGCTGATTTTAATAAACTCAGGGAAATACTGGGGGTGATCCCATGGTCAGGAATACTAAAAAAGAAGGGACTTCAAGATGGATGGGACTTTCTCAGAAGGGAGATACTGAACGGACAATTTCAAACAGTACCATTGAGGAAGAAAAATGGGAGGTGTCTCAAGGAACCAGGATGGATGACTAAAGAAATTTCAATGGAGTTAAGTTTTAAACGGAACATGTATAGGAAATGTAAAAGGGGGGAAATCACCAAAGATGAATTCAAACAGATAGCGAACACGTGTAGGAGTAAAGTCAGAAAAGCTAAAGTGCAGAATGAGCTCAGGCTTGCTAGAGAGGTTAAGAACATTAAAAGGGGTTTTTTGGGTATGTCCGCAGCAAAAGGAGGAAGAAGGAAATGGTAGGGCCACTACGCAGAGAAGATGGCAAAATGCTAACAGGGGACAGAGAAAAGGCAGAATTACTCAACACCTTCTATGCCTCAGTGTTTTCAGAAAAGGAAAAGGGTGACCAACCTGAGGATAAAGGAACAGAGGACACAATAGGGGAAATTCAGCACAGAATAAGCAAAGAGGTAGTACAGGAATTCATTCTTAATCTAAATGAATTTAAATCTCCAGGACCAGATGAACTACATCCAAGAGTATTAAAAGAGCTGGCAAATATAATCTCAGAGCCATTGGCAATAATCTTTGAGAACTCCTGGAGAAAAGGAGAAGTCCCAGTAGACTGGAGGAGGGCAAACGTTGTTCCCATCTTCAAAAAGGGGGGGAAAGTGGATCCCAACAATTATTGTCCAGTTAGTCTGACATCAATACCAGGGAAGATTCTAGAGCAGATCATTAAACAGAGAGTCTGTGAACATTTAGAAGGCAATGCCATAATCACAAAAAGTCAACATGGGTTTCAGAGAAACAAGTCATGCCAGACTAATCTGATCTCTTTTTTTGATAAAATGACCAGCTTGGTAGATGAAGGGAACACTGTGGATATTGTATACCTTGATTTCAGTAAGGCCTTTGACAAGGTTCCCCATGACATTCTTGCAAACAAGCTTGTAAAATGTGGGCTAGAGAAGTTAACTGTTCAATGGATTTTTAATTGGTTGACTGGCCGAACCCAAAGGGTGCTCAGCAGTGGCTCCTCTTCATCTTGAATAGATGTGACCAGTGGGGTGCCACAAGGTTCTGTCCTGGGCCCAGTGCTATTCAGCATCTTTATCAATGACTTGGATGAGGGAATTAGGGGCATACTTATCAAATTTGCAGATGACACCAAATTAGGAGGAGTAGCTAATACCCTAGAGGACAGGATCAAAATTCAAAATGACCTGGATAGACTGGAGAGCTGGGCCAAAGCTAACAAAATGAAATTCAACATGGAGAAATGTACGGTACTGCACTTAGGGCGAAAAAATGAAATGCATAGATATAGGATTGGGGAGACCTGGCTGAATGAGACTACACGCGAAAGGGATCTAGGAGTCCTAGTAGACCACAAGTTGAACATGAGTCAACAGTGTGATGCAGCAGTTAAAAAGGCCAATGCGATTTTGGGCTGCATCAATAGAAGTATTGTGTCTAGATCAAGGGAAGTAATAGTGCCGCTCTATTCTGCCTTGGTCAGACCTCACCTAGAATACTGTGTCCAGTTCTGGGCACCACAGTTCAAAAAGGATGTGGACAAATTGGAGCGTGTCGAAAGAAGGGTGACTTAAATGGTGAAAGGTCTGGAAATGATGCCTTATGAGGAGAGACTTAGGGAGCTGGGTATGTTTAGCTTGGAAAAACATGGTTAAGAGGCGATATGATAGTCCTCTTTAAGTATTTGAAGAGGTGTCACATTGAGGATGGAGCAGGCTTGTTTTCTGCTGCTCCAGAGACTGGAACACAGAGCAATGGATGCAAGCTCCAGGAACAGAGATTCCACCTCAACATTAGGAGGAACTTTTTGACAGTAAGAGCTGTTCGGCAGTGGAACGCACTCCCTCGGAGTGTGGTGGGGTCTCCTTCCTTGGAGGTCTTTAAACCGAGTCTGGATGGCCATCTGTCGGAGATGCTTTGATCGTGATTTCCTGCATGGCAGGGGGTTGGACTGGATGGCCCTCGTGGTCTCTTCCAACTATGCAATTCTATGATTCTATGATTCTGTGACTCCAGCTCTAGGCTGCTGTTTTTTCACTGTAGCCAGGAAGATGAGTTTGTTAAACTGAGGCATGTTCTCCATACCTCTTGGCATGACAGCTGGAATGTTTAAATATCTGACTTCATTTTTTGTGCTGAGGAGGCCAAAATTCAGAACACTGAAGCTTTAAATAGTTTCACTGTTTAAACAGTGCATGTTAATAAAAGGTATAATTGGTCATTAATATGTTGTATAAGTCTGGGAGAAGGAATCTCTTTGTTTCTGATTGGGATTACAGAGTTCCGTAAGGAAGACCCTGGTTCAAGATCCATTACGGACCGTGTAAGGCATGGTGTTTTGTAGGAAAACTTTCTCAGTCACTTTGTGGGATAATGTTTGCTATGAAGGAGGCAAGACGAGTGCCGCTCTTTTGATTCCACTGGCCTCCCTAGTGACTTCATAAAGTGGAAATTCCATTGTATAAGTAGAGATCTACACCTTTGATGTTGGATAGCATCCCAAGGTTCTCTTAAATAATTATGCTAATATTAAGTCATTTGGATGTATCAGTAAGAGTTCAAGGAAAACCCATCAATCTATATATATAAAACTCTTGGGTTTGTTTCCTTTCCCAGTGTGCTGATTGGCCCCTTAGGAAACATACTCAACCAATCCCCTCCCTCCTCTCACTCCCTCAGCCAGTCACCACCCACATGCAAATCCCCTCTCCACCCCACAGTCCACTCTTGCCACTCAATCTTCATCTACACCCCCAGCCTCACAAGGGCCCCTCCTCTCACTCCCTCAGCCACTCACCACCCACATGTATGGTACTAAGGTAAATAACTGGAGATTAAATGAAACAATATTAGCAAAGGAGGAAGTTATAGAAGATTGTAAGAGAAAACTAAAAGAATATTTCGATCTAAATTTAAACAAAGGAGTGGATAATAGTGTAGTCTGGGACATGGGAAAGGCTGTAATGAGGGGGGGTATTTAAAAATTGGATGGTAATAATTAATAGGAGGAAATTTGAATGGAAAAAAGAAATATTGGATGAAATAAAACAGAAAGAGCAGGAATTGATGAGAACACCAGGCAACAAGAAGATCAAATCCCAGATTAAGCTACTGCAAGAACAGTTAACAATGATACTGTCGGATGAAATGATGAAATAATTGGACTTTATAAAACAAAAAGATTTTGAATTTGGTAACAAACCTGGCAGATGGTTGGCCTATAGATTAAGAAAAGAAAGAGCAAAAAGACTAATAACAAAAATAAAAATAGGAGATAAAGAAATAATAGATGAAAACCAAATTCAAAAAATATTCCATAACTACTTTAAGCTAATCTACCAAAGTAAGAATATCCCAACAATGCTGATAAACGAATATATCAATGAATGTAACATCCCAAAATTAACGGATGAGCAAAGAAAAGAATTAAATAAGGATATAAATATAGAAGAACTCATAGATACTATAGGGAAGATGAAATTAAAGAGAGCCCCAGGCCCAGATGGCCTATCTGCGCTGTATTATAAAACATTCCAAACAGAATTAATAGGGCCATATTTATTGGTCATATTGGATATTCTAGAAAAAAACCAAGTTCCAAATAGCTGGAAACAGGCTAATATAGTTTTAATTCCCAAAGAGGGACGTGACCAACTAGAGATAAAAAACTATAGACCAATTTCTCTTCTAAATGAAGATTATAAAATATTTGCAGTAATCCTGGCCAATAGATTTTTTTTTTTGCAAGAATGTATACAATGTGACCAAAATGGCTTTTTGCCTAAAAGACAGATAAAAGACAATATTATATCAGTAATTAACTTGTTAGAATATCTACACTGTCATAGCAAGGTCAAAGGCGCTCTTCTCTTTTTAGATGCGGAGAAAGCGTTTGACAATTTAAACTGGTCTTTTATGTTAAAAGCAGTAGAATGAATGGAATTTGGTAAGAACTTCAACAATTGGATTCAAGCAATATATAAATAACAAAAAGCAAAGTTAGTTATAAATGGGAAGTTAATGGAAGAATTGAAAATTGGGAAAGGTAGAAGACAAGGTTGTCCACTTTCACCTTTATTATTTATTTTAGTATTGGAGATATTAGTTAATGAGATAAGGAAGGATAAAAAAATTAAAGGACTTAAAGTCAAGAAAGAAGAATATAAAGTAAAGGCGTTCGTGGACGACCTTGTGATTATATTAGAAGACCCATTAAATGAAGTAGAACAATTAATGGGGAAAATTGAAAGATGGCGAATTGAAGGGGTTTAAAATAAATAAAGATAAAACGAAAATATTGACAAAGAATCTGGATAAAAAAGAAAAGGAAGAATTAGAAATAAAATCGAAATGTGAGATTGTCCAAAAGATAAGATACTTAGGAATAAATTTATCAACTAATAGTCAACAATTATTCCAAAATAATTATGATAAAGTCTAGAAAGAAATAAAGATAGATTTGAATAGGTGGCAGGGTCTAAACTTATCATTGTTAGGGAGAATATTCACCATTAAAATGAATGTACTACCGAAATTAATATTTCTTTTCCAAAGAGTACCTATCATCATATCAAATAAAATTTTTAGAATTTGGCAATCTGATCTATCAAAATTTCTATGGACCGGAAGGAAACCTAGAATCAGATGGAAACTGCTATCAGATGGAAAAGAAAGAGGTGGGTTGGGACTACTGGACTTGAGACTATACTTTGAAGCGATTTGTTTGTCCTGGTTAAAGCAATGGGTGCTATTGGAAAATAGAAAAGAATTAGAATTAGAAGGCTTCAATCTAAAAACGGGTTGGCATGGTTATCTGGGATATAATAAGATGAAAATAAATAAAGATTAAAAGAACCACGTGATAAGAAGAGCACTGATTAGAATTTGGGAAAAGTATAAAAATAGATTGAGCCCTAAAATTCCAGACTGGCTATCCCCGCAAGAAGCTTTCTGCAAAAATGAATTGCGAGACTATAATTGGCTAACTTACACAGATTTACTGGTGAAAAAGGACAATGAATGGAAAATGAAAGAATGACAGGAATTAATAACAGAAAGTCACCAACTACAATGGTTAACCTATTACCAGATCAGGTCTAGAATTAAGGAAGATCGAAAAGAAAGACAATACGAGGGGGAAATCTTGGAATTTGAAAAGTTACTAAGAGATAACAATATACGCCTAATTAGTAGTCTATGTAAATTGTTATTAAAATGGAATACAGAAGATGAGCAAGTAAAACATTGCATGATAAAATCGGCCAGAGATATAGGGTATAATATTCAATTGAATAAGTGGGAAGAGACTTGGAGAATAGGAGTGAATTTTACAGCATGTTATAACTTGAAAGAAAATTTCTACAAATTAATGTATCGCTAGTACATAACCCCATCTAAATTAGCGAGAGTGAAAAAACAGAACTCCTCAAAGTGTTGGAGGTGTAAAGATTTAATAGGTTCTTTTTACCATATGTGGTGGGAATGTAACAAAGCGACGAAATGTTGGCTTAAAATAAATAAAGAAATAGAAAAAAATATCGGAACTAAAATAAACCTAAGACCAGAGTTATATTTATTAAATATGATTGACCTTGAAAATAAGAAAGAGAAGGAACATAGATTTCTAATATACTACATGATTATGGCAGCAAGATTGGTGTTGGCTAAAAGATGGAAAGTGGAACATATCCCAACCTTTTCCAGCAGCATGGGGAGGGACTCCTTTCTTTGGGTATTGGCTCCGCCTCCTACTTAATACCTTCACGGTAAGTACCAACGTTCCAATATCAGATTGGTTAGAGAAAGTTGTAGAACTGGCACAATTAGATAAATTAACAAACTGGGTTAGAAGGAAAATAACAAAAGACTATATAAAAACATGGGAAGTATTCATAAAATATATTAAGCAAAAAGAGGGGGAAATAAATACAGTTGGTTTCAATAGTTAAATAAATTAGTAAGATAATCTAGGATGCTTATATGGTAAGAGTAATGGTATGAGACTCGAGAGATTTAAGGTGGGAATTGTTAAGATGTATGTAGTGCTTGATTGATTTATTTAAGATCTTTTTCTTAAGAATAATGAATGAATTGAGTAATTAATGTTATATAATGAGTAAGATATAGTGATCGAAGAAAGAAATGTATAATATTAGGTATGAATGGAAAAAATACCCTATTATGTTGATAATATGCTAAGACATAGGAGGAAATTTGAAAGCCAGATTATGAAGCCGAAAAGAACAAGCTGGGAGTCTTTAAATTTATGCGTTTGTTTGTATATTTTTTAGTTGTATACATGCGTGTTAGTATTTGAGTCCATGTAAAATTTGTATGATGTCATAAGTGTTGTTTGTATCATTGTTTGTCACTTAATAAAATGTATATATAAAAAAACTATATTGGATAATGGAGCACACCAAATAATTTCAGAAGAAAATCAGCCTGTGCTTTATCGATTATAGCAAAGCCCTTGATTGTGCAGATCATGAAAAATTATGGATTGCTCTTAAAGAAATGGGTGTGCCACAATATTTTATTGTCCTGACAAGAGGCTATCTTTAGGACAGAATATTGAATCATAGAATCATAGAATTGTAGAGTTGGAAAAGACCACGAGGGCCATCCAGTTCAACCCCCTGCCATGCAGGAAATCACGATCAAAGCATCCCTGACAGATGGCCACCCAGCCTCTGTTTAAAGACCTCCAAGGAAGGAGACCCCACCAAGCTCTGAGGGATTGTGTTCCACTGCCGAACAGCTCTTACTGTCAAAAAGTTCCTCCTAATGTTGAGGTGGAATCTCTGTTCCTGGAGCTTGCATCCATTGTTCCGTGTTCTAGTCTCTGGAGCAGCAGAAAACAAGCCTGTTCCATCCTCAACGTGACACCCCTTCAGATATTTAAACAGGGCTATCATATCGCCTCTTAACCGTCTTTTTTCCAGGCTAAACATACCCAGCTCCCTAAGTCTCTCCTCATAAGGCATGGCTTCCAGACCTTTCACCATTTTAGTGAATGGTTTCCAATTGGCAAGGTGGTCAGGGAAGGCTGCATTTTATCACCCTATCTGTTTTACTTGTATGCTGAATATATCATATGGAAAGCAGGATTAGACTTGGAGGAAGGAGGTGTGAAAATTGGAGGAAAGAACGTCAACAATTTATGATATGCAGATGCCATTCTACTAGCAGAAAATAAGAAAGACTTGGAATTATTACTGAAGAAAATCAAGGAAGAAAGTGCAAAGGCAATTTATAGTTGAACATTAAGGAGATTTTCACACTACACTGTTATAGTGTTACTATTCCATTTTATTTGCTGTGGCTGCCTCCTGTGGAATCCTGGGATTTGCAGTTTAGGGTGGGGGCATTTACAACTCTCAACGAGAGAGCTCTTAGGCCTCACTAAACTACAAACTCCAGAATTCCACTGAAGGAAGCCAGAGCAGTTAAAGTGGAATAGTAACACTTTAACAGTGTAGTGTGAAAATCTCCTTTGAAAACAAAAATAATGACCTCGGATGATTTATGTTAACTTTAAAGTAGATAAAGACATTGAGATAGTCAGAATGGAGACTGCAGTCAAGTTATCAGAAGAAGTCTAGGACTTGGGAGAGCAACTATGAACGAATTAGACAAGATCCTGAAGTGTAAAGAAATACCACTGAATACTAAAGTTAGGTTTGTCCATGCCATTGCATTTCTAATTTTTCTATATGGTTGTGAAAGTGGAGATATGGATAGTGGAGAACACTGACAGGAAGGAAATTGAGTCATTTGAAATGTGATGTTGGAGAAGAATTCTACAGATTAGTGGATTGCTGAAAAGACAAATTAATGGATTCTAGAGCAAATCAAGCCTGAATTCTCCCTAGAAGCCAAGATGAATAAACAGACTGTTGTCTGACCTTTGGACATATCATGAGAAGACATGGCTCACTAGAAAATACAGTAATGTTTGATAAGGTAGAAGACAGCTGGAAAAGAGGAAGGTCGCACTACAGGTGGATATACTTAATCAAGGAAGCGGTGGCCCTGAGGATAGGGTTACTCGGAGGTCTCTCATTCACAGGGTGACCATAATTCAAAGTCTACAGCAGTTAACAACAACAACAAATTAGCTCTACAGTTAATCTCTAAACTGAATCAATACTTCTACTAAACACATTGAGTTCTATGTAAAGGACCAATTTAACTATTTTCCTACCAAACAGAAACATTAATATTTCATTCTTCCCTGATGAAAGCACCCTGCTCTATTCTGTCTAGTAACTGTCAGATCTTTAATTTATTACTTGTGGGCATTTCATTTCTATTTTGTGTTAGTGTGGCTGGGGGTGGAAATATGGAGAGTGAAACAGAAAGAAGCAACAATGGAAAAAATGCAGGTTCTCTGTGTTCAATTTCCTACATATCTATACTTAACTGTACAAAATAATGGCAGCTTCTGCTTCTAAGGAGAGCCCTGTATAAGATTGTTTTAAAGACATTCTCTCTATAGGTAAAGGAAACTATGCAAATTGTTTAGAGTATAACAAAGAAATGCAAAGTCTGGTTGCACAAATAGAAAAATGTACATAGTTTACCACTAAACATGATTTACTGGTCAAAGTTTTGCCCTTTTGTTTTAGCATGTCAATCTTTAAAGCACTTCCATGAATTGCTTTAATATAAATCTGGGAAGCAAAAACTGGGGAGTATCCAATGATATCTAGAAGAAAAACAAGAGACATATCTCAAGATGCTCAAAAGATGGTCTGTTTATTAGTTGAAAAGTTCAGCATTTTCTTAAGGTTCTTAAGGCCTTGTTCAGGAGCTACTTAGAATCAAACATCAGAAATGTTAAAGACAGGAACTCAAAAACCATTTTCTGGATGAATGACACCTCTTCTTGATTCAAACCTGTCTGTCCTCCTAGGGATCCTGCAGGGTTCTGTCTTGTCTTCCATGCTACTTAATATCTATGTGAACTCACTGAATGTCAGCCAGAGATTTAGAGTATGGTGTCACCAATGTGCGATATGACATCTAGTTCTTATGTTCATTAAATCAAAATGAGCCAGAATTGCAATATTAGTGCCTTGCCATATTAATAAACTTGCTGAGCACTGATGCCTCTCTCTTTAGCCAAAAAGGTTCCTCGGGTTGTTTACAAGGTATGTATTATGGCCATCACTGTCTAAATTTAAGATATGACACATTAGGAAAAGGGGATGTGGAGGGGGATGGGGAAAACTTAAATTCACAGGTTATAATACAATCGGTTAGAGAGAAGTGGTTCAAGCAGCCTGGTGTAATAGCTACTGCTGATTGACAGTTGAGGGAGAAATACAAATATCAACATTAACACCAACCTTGCTAATGCTGAGTAAAATTCTTAGCACAGAAAGAAAGAAAGAAAGAAAGAAAGAAAGAAAGAAAGAAAGAAATTAACCTTGTAGGTCACTAAAAAAAGAATGTCTGGGGAGTCACCACTGGTTGTACTGTAAAGTGTCATATACCGTACTATTTGATGTTCAAGCAGCTGTAGCAGTATCTTTTGATCTAGGATTTCAGCAGAAGTCTAAGAGAGTAGACAGTAAAGATTGGTCTAAAGGATTTCTATAAAGGAATTTTCTACCAGAGCCAAGAGAAGATGTCATCAGCACTGCTCTGGAATTCTGCTGCCACCATAATCAGCTACATTCTTTAGAGAGGAGAGGTTGGAAAGAGGCCTATACTGTTATTACTAAGGTCCCCACTAGAAAGTTTCTTGGGGAGGAATTCCATGAAGTGCAAGTTTAGTTCTCACAGGAAACTGCTTAATTTAAGGTCTGAAGTGGTTTCTCAGTGGCATGAAAGAGGGGCAGAGGAAAGGGGTAGCACAGAAAACCAAAGCTTGCTGCAGCTGACTCTTTTGGTGGGAAACCATGGCTTCCTGTCAGGTTTTAACTAAGCGGATGTGTGGTGCTGCAGGGCTCTGTGCACAAACAAAAACTTGCGATTTTCAGGCATGCAAGACCATCCTTAGAGAATTGTTAATTAAAGTGGGAATTAGGGGAGTCACTGTCTCCTGAAAATTGTTATTTGAAAGGTTTTCAGCCACAAAGTACCCAAGTAGCTGATATTACTGGGTCTAGTCTTATTGGAACTTGATCTGTGTCCTTGGTTTAAATTTTATGTTGCTTCTACTATGAGCATCCTAAATTGTTGTTGGTAATCCCTCTATCTGCAGTGTGAATACTCTGTATGTGTGTGCCTTCAAATCACGTAGTGACTTATTGGCGACTCCATGTTTCATAGGGTTTTCTTAGGCAAGGATACTCAGAGGTGGTTTTGCCAGTTCCTTCCTCTGAAATATAGACTACAGCACCTGGTATTCGTTGGTGGTATCCCATCCAAGTACTAACCAGGGCTGACCCTGCTTCGCTTCCAAGATCAGACAGGATCTGGTGTCTTTAGGGTATTTATATTGTTTTAAAGATTATTGAGATAATGCATATGAACTGCTTTGAATACTTTAAAATGCTATATGAATACTAAGTGATGACAAAATTATTGCTCCCTATCCCAACCTCTAGAAAAGGCATGAGAAATAAAAGTCCATCAACTAAAAGCAATAGGGTGTATGGGGAAATTTTCTTTATTTGCAAATGCATTTTTTCAATTTTCCAGACACAAGGCCTAATCATCTAGCTCTTACTTTGTAGGTGCCCAGTGGTTTTAAGATGAGTTGAAGCTTAAATAGGGTAGCCACCACATTAATCTATAAATATAACTGCTAACATGTAGTGTTTCTAAGAAACAATACTGTACTGTGGTTTTGTCGTGCTAACATTTTTTTGATCCCTTAAGGCTGTGGAGCTGAAAGAAAATAGTATATGTATGACAGCCTAATAAGCATGCAGCAGAGAATGCAGAAAAACACAAGAGTCTGAGTCATCATTGAAGTAAAACAGAAAACCAGAATTATCAGAGATGCATCTCCCTGTATGTCTTTAACCCAATCTAGTTATCATGGTTATTCATAAGGAAGGAAGGAAAAAACAGATTAAGCTGATAGCTAGTGGCATTAATTTGACCTTGGACATCATTTCTAGTAACAGGATCCTGAGAGTGGTTGAACCGGAACACATTTTGAGCACTCCAATCAAATGTTACTGTAGTTTAACAAGACTTGGGAGGTAGAATGGTTATTCAAGATCTTCTTCGTGGTCTCTGTGAATCACACAGCTGGGTTACTCCTGCGCCTGGGCAGAGCATCGGAACCTTCTAGAATCTCTAGGCAGAATGTGCTTTGATACATTTTTGGCAGTAACTCCGCCCACACCAATGGTCCTTTATAAGGGATTCACAGAAGACCACTCGAAGATCTATGGTTACAGGTAAGGAACCTGTCCTTCTTTACTGAGGGGTAAAGTGTCAAATGAATTATCACATTTTGCATATTTCTAGGTGTCATAATAACTCCAGACAATGCTCTTTCAGAACCCTTTCTAATAACTAATGGAGTGAAGCAAGGTTGTGTTCTTGCATCAACTTTATTTACAATCTTCTTTAGCACGATGCTCCGAAGGGCTACAGCAGAGCTTGAAGAAGACGACGGCATCTACATACGTTATCGTACTGATGGTAGCTTGTTTAACTTAAGTCGTCTGAGGGCTCACACTAAGACTCTAAACTATCTAGTCCGTGAGCTGCTCTTTGCTGATGATGCTGCCCTTGTTGCCCACACAGAAGCAGCTCTGCAGCACCTAACATCCTGCTTCGCAACAGCTGCAGAACTGTTTGGGCTGGAAGTCAGCCTGAAGAAAACAGAAGTTCTTTACCAGCCTGCACCACAGGACGAACACCACCATCCCCACATTGCCGTTGGCAAATCTGTGCTCAAGTCCGTTCAGCAGTTCACCTACCTGGGAAGCATCATCTCCTCAGATGCCAAGATTGACAAAGAGATCGATCACAGATTAGCAAAGGCATATAGCGCATTTGGAAGACTTCACAAAAGAGTCTGGAGTAATAAACACCTGAGGCAAAGCACAAAAATCAGTGTGTATAGAGCCATTGTACTGTCTATTCTCCTTTATGGATCTGAAACATGGGTCACCTATCACCAACACCTACGACTCCTCAAATGCTTTCATCAGCGCTGTATATGCACAATCCTAAATATACACTGGACTGACTATGTGACGAATGTTGCTGTCCATGAGCAAGCAGGGATCACCAGCATTGAGGCCATGATATTGAGAACACAGCTGCGCTGGGCAGGGCACGTTTCTAGGATGGAGGATCATCGCCTCCCCAAAATAGTACTCTACGGTGAACTCGCCACGGGTCAGCGTAAGAGGGGCGCTCCAGAAAAGTGATACAAGGACTCCCTGAAACAACATCTCAGGATCGGACAAATTGATCACCAACAATGGTCCGCCCTGGCCTCACATCGGGAGGCATGGAGACACACTATCCACAATGCTGTAGCCTTATTTGAGAACTTACGCCGAACAAGTCTTGAAGAGAAACGACAACACAGAATCACAATCCAGAAACATCACCCAAGGAGACGTTCTGCTGTGCTTCCTGCAACCCGACTTGTTTATCTTGTATTGGCCTTTTTAGTCATCAGCACGCTTGCAGAAAGCATGGGATGAGTCCTTCCTGAATCTTCGTTTGCAAAGAAAAGCCAGAGAGAGAGAGAGAGAATAACTCCAGGGCCTGCAATATACCCTGGGTAGATGGAAAAGTAAGAGAGTTAACCCTTTCCTATTCCTGTACCCTCATATGCCTTGTCACCCTTACATACAGAGCACTCTTTTCCTTGAGGCACTGATTGTATGTACATAATCCGTGAGTAGGTCATATGTTCTCTTTCTCCGCATATATTGTCTCCCCTTCCAGCAGTATTTCCTGTCTACGTTCTGTGATGAGAGAAAGTCCTACATGGCTTTGATCCAGACTGTCTGAAAGACCCCATCTCCCTATAGGAGCTTCCCCAAATTTTAAGATAATCAGGGGAAGGAAGGCTTTCTTTCTATCCCATAACTATCAGAGGCAGTGGGGACACAGGCTACTTTTCAGTGGCTACTGCTACTGTGGAACTCCATTTCTGTTCTCCTTCAGCTGTTAAGCAAAGACCTTTTTATTTAGGCTAGCCTTCAGTTCTTATGTTGCAGAAGAGCCTTTTAATGGGTGTGGTATGATTTGATCTTTTTCATTCTGTTTAAATATGTTTTAAACTGTTTTAATGTTGTGCTTTTAATAAAATTACTTAATTGTTTTTAAACATTTGTTTAATAAGATTTTAGCAATACTTTGTTCTAATTTGTTTTACACCCCCTTGGGTTCCACTTTGGGAGAAGGGAGGGGTATAAATTAAATAAACTGATAAATAAAATATTCTAATGTTGCTTATAACAAGATCTATAAAAACTGTGACGATAACTGAAGCAAAGAAAGAAGTTCTAATAGTTTGTGCTAGTCCTTTTGATAAATGCCAATCATGGATATACTCCAATGAAAAGAAACAGTTGTGATTTGAAGTAAGCTAAGTAATGGCTGTTTGGTATGATACCCTATGATAGCATAAACAGGCATCTTCTGGCAGCCTTTAAAGCATAAATCCTTTAAGAAGTCAACTTGCAAGGTACATTATAATGAATGGCATACATGTTGGTAGAATCTCTTGAGGACTGGAACATCGGATCAAATCCAGATGTTATTCCAATAGCTACACCCTGGTTTTAAAAATATGTGGATACTTTACTTGCATGAAACATGGCCCATGTAGAGATGGAGTATGGGGTGGGCTGAAAATCACATATGGCTCACAGACGCAATGCTTCCCTTTTGTAGTGGGGGGAAGCATTGTAGGGAAGTTCTGATATATATTACTAATTAACATAAAAACTTTCCAAGTTCTCATGGGCAAAGTGGCCCGCTGAAGGGATGGCTTTCTAATTTTGCTCTGACGTGGTTGCAGTATATTGTCTGAAAGAATGGATGATCCTTTGGTACAATGAATCATGAAAGAATAAAAGATGCAATTCAGAAAGGGCTGGCGTGTGCAGCACTAGTGTGAATTCAAAGAGAGATGGCTATCTTTTTCTCCATCCTTGTAACTGAAAGGAAAAATCCCACTGTTAATAGAGCAGAGAGTCTGACTTTAATGTAATGTTGACAATAAAGAATTCCATTGGTTTGCTCACAGAAAATTTAGATTGGTAAGAAAAGAATTTTACATGCAAATTACATCTGTTTTGCTGATACTGTTTAAGAAGACAGATGATAATTAAAGGTCAAGAGTTTTAAATCATATAGTTATCTTAATATAGTACTCAGTAACGTAATGCTTGTAAATTAAATAGAACAGGAATATAGAGGAGAGTGTGAAAGGATTTCTAGTATTTGTTCTATAAAGACATCATTCATATGTTCACTATGAGATATAATTAAAGTACTTTTAAAGAAATAAGTAAAATCTGTTCCTGTACTTTACTCTTTTTTCATTTTGGATTTTGTCATCCTTGTTTGTCCATGTTGAAATAAATGGTGGTGGTGGTGGTTGTGGACTTCAAGTCATTTTCAAATTATGGTGACCCTAAGCTAAACTTTCTGTGTGTTTTCCTGGCAAGATTTGTTTGACAGGGTTGCTATTGCCTTCCTCTGAGCCTGAGATGGTGTGACTTGCCCAAGGTTACCCAGTGCTTTTCCGTACCTGAGCAGGAATTTGAACCCTGCTCTCCCAGAGTTATAGTCCAACGCTCAAACCACAACACTATGCTGACTCATTAAACTAGTAGGTATTGACAGCAAAATGTTGCAGTATATCCCTGCACCACTCTTTTGTCTACACCCACAACAAAAGGTGTCTTTTTAAAGTATGGTTTTTGGGCAGAATATTGCTTTGCACCTCTTCTCCTGTCAGGCCTAGAGCTCAAGGTTGCCTTTGTGTTTGGCTGTGCATAGCAGTTATACAGTAGCTATATTTGAACTAGTAGCATATTGTAGGCCTGGACTTATCAGGGAAAGATTCAGCCTGGATCTTACTTGTATATCTGGCTTAAGAAAGATCTACAGGGAGATGAGTTAGAGCAGTGAAGGAATCTCTTTAATAGAAATAGACTTGTACTTTGTATCTTGCATCATCCTCCCCCCAAACACAACTACTATTATTATTATTATTATTATTATTATTTCTTACCCACCTGTCCCTATGGATTGAGGCAGGGAACAACACTTAAACATAACATTGGTTAAAAGCATATATCAATTAAAAACATATCACTTTAAAAGAACAAGTAAAACCAAGACATTTTAAAATAGTCAATATGTAATTTAAAATTCACACTTTAAAATAATTTGGATAGTCCTGCCAGGAGACTATCTTTAATGCTGATTCAAATTCAGACAGTGTATTCAGCAATCATATCTCTTCCAGCAGGTTGTTCCAGAGTCTAAGGGTGGCTGAAAAAAAAGTCATCTAGGTGACAGCTGCCAACCTTGTCCTGGCTGACTAGAGCAAATGTCCCCCAGAGGACCTAAGTGTATGGGGTGGATTATATGGGAGAAGGGGATGCCACCTGGACCCAAACCATGTAGGGCTTTAAAGATAATAACCAACACTTTGTACCTTGCCTGGAAACTAATTGGTAGCCAGTATAGTGATTTTAATATTAGTGTGATATGATCACTCCTGGGTGATTTAATCTGGCTACCATGTTTTGAACCAATTGATGTTTCTGAACTTGGTAGAGAGGTAGCCCAATGTACAGCACATTGCAGAAGTCCAGCCTTGAGGTTACCAGCGTGTACACTACCATCTTTAGGTTCTCCAACTCTAGGAAGGGGTGCAGCTGGTGTAACACCCGAAGCTGGTAGTAAGCACTCCTGGCCATCGCATCTATCTGAGCTGTCATTTGGAGCAATAGATCCAGAAGCGCTCCCAGGCTGTGAACACAGTCTTTCAGGGGGAGAGTAACCCCATCCAGGACTGGTTGACACACCTCCAACCCCAGGTTAGCACCCTTGACAGTAAGCACCTCTGTCTTGTCTGGATTCAGCTTCAGTTTGTTTTTCTTCATCTAGCCCATTAGCTCCTCCAGGCATTCATTCAGAGGAGACACATTAAGCTGAGGCTGTTTTTAAAGGCATGGTAAAGTATATTTGGAGGTCATCGGCATACTGATAATACCCTGCCCCATGCCTCCAGATGATCTCTTCCAGTAGTTTCATATAGATATTGAATAGCATTGGGGATAGAATGGCACCTTTGTGGTATGCCATATAACAGCTCCTTTTTTGAGGTGCAGCTATCCTCAAGCACCACCGTCTGGAACCTGCCTGAGAGATAGGACTGGAACCACTGAAGCACAGTGCCTCCGATTCTGAAATCTCCCAGGAGCTCCAGAAGGATACCATTGTCAATGATATCAAATGTCACTGAGAGGTCCAAAATCACCAGCAGGGATACACTCCCCTGTCAGTGCTCAGGCAAAGATAATCCACTAAGGCAACCATAGTGGTCTCAACTCCTTATCCTGCTCTGAATCCAGTTTGAAATGGGTCTAGAGAATTTGTATCATCCAAGACTGCCTGGAATTGGGAGGGTACTGCTCTCTGGATCACCTTGCCCAGGAAAGGGAGATTTGATACTGGTCTATAGTCATTTAGGTCCAGGGAGGGCTTTTTAGAAGCATTCTGGAGCTGGGTCTGAAATTTAGAGGTTTAGTTTATCTGAGGAGCAGATCATCACAATGACTTTGCTCAAAAAAATGAATGTAAAATGTAATATTTCAGATTAAATATTTCAAGCATTTGGGAGAGATCATGGGTTTGTCAGCAAAACTGAGTAATGTAATTGTACAACCTGCTGTTCTCATACTATAGACTTGATATTACAGTTGTCCCTCCACATTCGCGAATTTGACATTCGCGGTTTCGAGTATTCGCGGTTTTGGGAGGGCCCCCCAGGGGCCCCCCCAAAACCGCGACACGGGGCCTCCAGAGGCCCCGTGAAAGCCCTGGGAGGGCTGGGAAAGCCTCCGCGGGGCCTCTGGAGACCCTCCGGAGGCCCCGCGAAGGCCCTGTGGGGGAGTGGGGAGGGCAAGGAAGGCCTCCGCGGGGCCTCCGGATGGTCTCCGGAGGCCCCGCGAAGGCCCTGTGGGGGAGTGGGGAGGGCAGGGAAGGCCTCCGCGGGGCCTCCGGAGACCCTCCGGAGGCCCCGCAAAGGCCCTGTGGGAAAGTGGGGAGGGCTGGGAAGGCCTCTGCGGGGCCTCCGGAGGGTCTCCGGAGGCCCCGCTAAGGCCCTGGGGGGGAGTGGGGAGGGCAAGGAAGGCCTCCGCGGGGCCTCCGGATGGTCTCCGGAGGCCCCGCGAAGGCCCTGTGGGGGAGTGGGGAGGGCAGGGAAGGCCTCCGCGGGGCCTCCGGAGACCCTCCGGAGGCCCCGCAAAGGCCCTGTGGGAAAGTGGGGAGGGCTGGGAAGGCCTCTGCGGGGCCTCCGGAGGGTCTCCGGAGGCCCCGCTAAGGCCCTGGGGGGGAGTGGGGAGGCCAGGGAAGGCCTCCGCGGGGCCTCCGGAGACCCTCCGGAGGCCCCGCGAAGGCCCTGCGGGGGGAGTGGGGAGGGCAGGGAAGGCCTCCGTGGGGCCTCCGGAGACCCTCCGAAGGCCCCGCGAAGGCCCTGTGGGGGGAGTGGGGAGGGCAGGGAAGGCCTCCGCGGGGCCTCCGGAGACCCTCCGGAGGCCCCGCAAAGGCCCTGTGGGAAAGTGGGGAGGGCTGGGAAGGCCTCTGCGGGGCCTCCGGAGGGTCTCCGGAGGCCCCGCTAAGGCCCTGGGGGGGAGTGGGGAGGGCAGGGAAGGCCTCCGCGGGGCCTCCGGAGGGTCTCCGGAGGCCCCGCGAAGGCCCTGTGGGGGGAGTGGGGAGGGCAGGGAAGGCCTCCGCGGGGCCTCCGGAGACCCTCCGGAGGCCCCGCAAAGGCCCTGTGGGAAAGTGGGGAGGGCTGGGAAGGCCTCTGCGGGGCCTCCGGAGGGTCTCCGGAGGCCCCGCTAAGGCCCTGGGGGGGAGTGGGGAGGGCAGGGAAGGCCTCCGCGGGGCCTCCGGAGGGTCTCCGGAGGCCCCGCGAAGGCCCTGTGGGGGGAGTGGGGAGGGCAGGGAAGGCCTCCGCGGGGCCTCCGGAGGCCCCGCAAAGGCCCTGTGGGAAAGTGGGGAGGGCTGGGAAGGCCTCTGCGGGGCCTCCGGAGGGTCTCCGGAGGCCCCGCTAAGGCCCTGGGGGGGAGTGGGGAGGGCAGGGAAGGCCTCCGCGGGGCCTCCGGAGACCCTCCGGAGGCCCCGCAAAGGCCCTGTGGGAAAGTGGGGAGGGCTGGGAAGGCCTCTGCGGGGCCTCCGGAGGGTCTCCGGAGGCCCCGCTAAGGCCCTGGGGGGGAGTGGGGAGGGCAGGGAAGGCCTCCGCGGGGCCTCCGGAGGGTCTCCGGAGGCCCCGCGAAGGCCCTGTGGGGGGAGTGGGGAGGGCAGGGAAGGCCTCCGCGGGGCCTCCGGAGGCCCCGCAAAGGCCCTGTGGGAAAGTGGGGAGGGCTGGGAAGGCCTCTGCGGGGCCTCCGGAGGGTCTCCGGAGGCCCCGCGAAGGCCCTGTGGGGGGAGTGGGGAGGGCAGGGAAGGCCTCCGCGGGGCCTCCGGAGGGCCTCCGGAGGCCCCGCGAAGGCCCTGTGGGGGGAGTGGGGAGGGCAGGGAAGGCCTCCGCGGGGCCTCCGGAGGGCCTCCGGAGGCCCCGCGAAGGCCCTGTGGGGGGAGTGGGGAGGGCAGGGAAGGCCTCCGCGGGGCCTCCGGAGGGTCTCCGGAGGCCCTGTGGGGGAGTGGGGAGGGCTGGGAAGGCCTCCGCAGGGCCTCCAGAGACCCTCCGGAGGCCCCGCGAAGGCCCTGTGGGGGAGTGGGGAGGGCCGGGAGGGCCTCCGCGGGGCCTCCGGAGGCCCTGCGAAGGCCCTTTGGGGGGAGTGGGGAGGGCAAGGAAGGCCTCCGCGGGGCCTCCGGATGGTCTCCGGAGGCCCCACTAAGGCCCTGGGGGGGAGTGGGGAGGGCAGGGAAGGCCTCCGCGGGGCCTCCGGAGGCCCCGCGAAGGCCCTGGGGAGGCGGGGGAAAGCGACTATGGGGCCTCCGGAGGCCCCATGGTCGCTATAGCAGGGAAGGGGGGGGCAAACAGTATTCGCGGTTTTTTCACATTCGCGGGGGTCCGTGGAACGTAACCCCCGCGAATGTGAAGGGACGACTGTATATACTGTACATACCCTAAAGGAGAGTAAGAGAAAAAAATGCTTGTTGTGTATACTAGCTTTAGAAAATAGGTGAAAAAATGAGTGATGCCAGGACTAGTATTTAAGTATATACTAAAAGACTAAATGCTTACAAAGAGAAGCTTGTTTGATCTGTTAACATAATATAATGCCAGCACATGGAGTTTGTGTGTACATGACAGAATGCCTGTATTGGCTCTTCTGTCAGCTCTAATTTTCGCACAGCTCAGAGACTATGAATAAACACCCTACTGACAGGATGTCCTGGTTTAAACAGTTTCAGATGGAAGATTTGTCTGCCCTAGAGCATAAATATGTTTTGCGTATTGAGCTTTTGCAGTTATTCTGTTGCATGGAAAGGTTTCCACTAATTACATTAATTTCCCCTATATTCATATCTTTATTATAATTTTTAAGACAACTTGTGTTGATGATTTGGGATTTGAATGTATGTTTCTTTTGGATAACCAATGAGTCTAGAGTAATTCTCAGGTTCTTCTAGTCTAGGAATGGGGAGTGTGAGTTTCTCCCGGTACTGAAATACTGAAATTCCCTTCATTCCTTAACATGGGATAGGCTTGCTATATTACATAAGCCAAAATTGGATTGAAATTGGTACCAAGTGTGATGAGTAAGGTTAAATGGGATTCTTATTATTTTTTTGCAAGAGTACAAACCACTTTTTGGAAAATACCTGAAATTTCCATGTCTCTAAAGTGTTTTGCAATTTCAAACAATGGGGCATGTTTTCTGACCTGAGTTGCTTCTAGCAAAGTTGTGTGTGTACGAGGTATATGCCTTCAAGTTGCCTGTTAACTTACTGGCGATCCCATGAATTTCATACTGTTTTCTTAGACAAAGAATACTCAGAGGTGATTTTGCCAGTTCCTTCATCTAAAATATAGCCTACAGCACTTGGTATTCATTGGCGGGCTCCCATCCAAGTTCTAAGCAGGGCTGCTCCTGCTTACCTTACAATATCAGATGGAATCTGGTCCCTTTAGGATATTTAGGCCCTTCTAGAAAACTTAACCAGGATGCAATTATAGCTCTATATTCTTATAACTGACCAACATGCAGTGTCATTAATGAGCTGGTTCACTTGTTTCTTTTTTGGTCTAGCAAATGGAATGAGATATTCAGCTCCAGAATTTTCTGTAGTTAGATTTCATATTGGTATGTATAGGCTTTAAGTAGTATACAAAAATTAAAATTTATTATGATGTTTTATGTAGAAGTATTGGTATATAATTGTATATTGTCTTTTGGATTTTTAATTTTACATTTATATTTGTTTTTATGTAGCCCCTGAAGGAGACCATTGAAATTTATATGTAGGCTAAAAAGCATTGCACTTTTTCCAAAATAAAAAATAAAAACCACCGTCCACTGAACACTTGGAGAGGTATCTCCCTTTTTTCCTGTGGATTCCGTTGGGTGTTCTCCATTGCGTACCTCTTCTGATAATGATACACCATCCTTGAATTGGTATTTTAGTGATGCTTGATCTTTTTAATGTTCCATTTGTTAGCGTTCCATTGTCTTATCAGCAACTGCAGGCTACCTGGAATATTTAACGTAAAATCTAATATTAAAGAGTATCTTAATTTTTAAAAACGTTTTATCTCCATATGGTTTTAAATGTTTTTAGCTGTTGTCCATTGCCTCAGAAGTCCTGGTGGGCTTCTGATAAATTCAGTGATGTAGTGCCAGTGCCTATGTACTGTGTATAATATAGGAAGCATTGTAGTACTAAACCAGCAATTAGAACCATCAGTCTGTGCTTTTTGAACAAATGATGCAGACTGGCTGCCAGAACCCCTCCCTCATTTGGGACATCTCTCTGTTATCTCTGAGCTCCCGTTTCAGGTTGTTGGACTTGTGCTGAAAAAGAAATGCAATGATTAAAATGCAGGCTTCTCTTACCCCCTTGCCAATTGGAAACCATCCTGTTTCTTCATATTCTGCCCTGAAAGTGGCTTCTTGTCCATTGCCATGCCAAATGCAGAAATTTAGATGGAAAGCTGACTTCTGTTATTATAAACTTTACATTTTCAAAAAGCATACTGAGGATGGGGCAAGCTTGTTTTCTGCTGCTCCAGAGACTAGGACACGGAGCAGTGGGTTCAAACTACAGGAAAAGAGATTCCACCTAAACATTAGGAAGAACTTCCTGACAGTAAGAGCTGTTCGGAAGTGGAACACCCTGCCTTGGAGTGTGGTGGAGTCTCCTTCTTTGGAGGTTTTAAAGCAGAGGCTGGGTGGCTGTTGGGAATGATTTGATTGTGTATTCCTACATGGCAGGGGTTGGACTCCATGGCCCTTGTGCTCTCTTCCACCTCTATGATTCACGTCTATGTTGTAAGTACTAAATCAATGACCAGAGAATAATATACAGGAAACCATTTTGTTTCTCTCTCTTTTTTAATAAGTTGCTTAAATAAGTTTACGAACTGCAGCTAGCCTTCTTAATCAAATATGTCTAAATCATTTGATCTCCATGCTTTACTACATATCTAGACATCTAGCAACCTGCCAAGTCACTTATCATGGTGTACTATTTTTCCACTCCCAGTCAAATAAGGAACTAGTGGACCACCATGCATAGTCGTGTTCAGTTATGTAATTCACATATTGTACATGCTCAGGATGGACAGCTGGAGGCTAAAGGTTCTGAAGTAAAAAAGAAAGTCCGGGAAAGACCCTGAATTATCCATACGATTCTGTATGTGCTACCCACTGCACATCTTTATTAAGCAAAGGACACTCATACTGTTTGCAAAGAAACAGATTTTTATCGTAGGAACATAAGTCTTAGTTGAAACTTGGGTTAGGCTGAGGTGACTAATTGCACAATTTACAAATGTAGTTATTGCAGTATGGCAGTGGCTTTGTAATAGGAAAACAAAAAAAATATGGATTTCACAAAGAAATGGGTAAGGAAGTCACTCTAGTTGTAAAAGTAAATGGCAAGGCTTTAGTTTTGAAACACACAATGCAAAACACTTTTATCTTTCAAAGAACAGGTTTTAAAATATATCCTTCATGTAATTTTATAAGCAGTTTCCTCCACATATGGTATAGATTGTGCAGAAATGAAGCCGACAAGTGCAGTCAGAAAGGGAGTTGGAGAGGATATTACACTTCTTGTTGAGGTAACTGACATGTATGAATGCATATGTGCAGGCACCTGTGTGTATATGCACATATGCATATGCTTTTTCTTGCACACAATGTAGTTCTCAGGTTGCACAAAGACAAACTGTACCATATCTGACATGTAGCTAAACGCTTACCTTTCCATAGCTGAAAGAAGCTGTGTGGAAGACAGCCTACTCTGCCTATAGTATAAGAGCTTGTGAAGAAAATCTGAGGTCTGGCAAGGGAGACAATGAAGGAACTAGCCAAAGGTTGCAAACAAAGTTGTCAGAGACATACTACAGATTGACCCCTGCATCCACGGATTTGGTATTCATGGTTTCACTTATCCAGGAACAAAAAAAAATGTGTTCTCTGTAGACACTTCTAGGTCCTCCAGTGTGATTCTGTGGTCAACTTCTGGCATTCGTCTTGTTGAAAATAATAGGGTTCCCTATTATCCACAGTTTCAGGTATCGGGGGTGTGTGTGTCTTGGAATGTACCCCCTGCAGATATGGGGTTCAACCTGTACTTAGCAAGCTGCACATCAGGAACTACATTTGATAGGATACCACTTGTGCTGAGAGCTATATGAGCCAATGGTGCTACTCCTAGCATCAACTGTGTCAGTTTAGGTACCAGAAATTGCTTCTCAGTAAAAGTGCAGAATTGTACCTGCTTAAAAGTAAATTAAAACCCAAAAGTGTTAATAAGAAATTATGTATCAACCTGGTTCTGAAAAGAAATCAATGTTGATGGCTGTTACACCTCCACAGAAGAGAATTCTACAAGTAAAGCACTCTCGCATGTCCTCTCCCAATGTATGGCTCCCACTGGTGGGGCACAGATGTCCTCAATATATTTGAGGGTAACCTTAGTCAGATACAGTAAGGCCAATAGTAAAGGATAGATGTTTTCCTCTAGAAAATACTCTGCTACTATGTTTTTCAATGGGAAATATTTAAAATTTTCTACTTCTTGAATGTATTGTTTTATTGAATTATTATTACAGTCAGCCCACCCTATCCACAGTCTAGCCATCCATGGTTTGGAGCATCCTCGGATGGCCACACCATGTATTATTCAGTGGTGTGCTGCGTGCATGTTCCGACGGTAATTAATATGGGGCTTGAGCATCTGTGTTTTTTCCTATCCATGGGGGGGGGTATGTGAAACCGTAATAGCCGTAACAAGGCCACTGTAATATCAAAAAACTGAACAAAAGTCAAACTAGGCAACTAAAATGGATATAGTACCAGTGCAGTCTTAAAATGAATGCTGTAATTTAACTTCTCATGTGACTATCTCTAGTTCTTGAGGCATGTTATAGTAATGTCCTAGTTACTTCGAAGTAACTACATCAGTACAGTAATTATAATGTTTTAATAATGTAATGGTCATAAGTAGGCTAATAGTAATAGTACAGTAAAGTGCCTTGAGTTTCTCTCTTTAAAAATTAGTGCAAGAGAAGTGCATACAATTGAGTGATCATGTTTAAAATATTTATAAGTATTCAAAAAACACCTTTTTCCAAATAACTATTTGAATTCAAATGCTGTGAAGTCACACTATGTGTACTTAAATGAATTTTTCCTCATATAGAGATGTGCATCTCACAGCTCTCTGATGTGGGGGACTGGCAAAAAATTTTCCCATTGTGTCAGGGACTGATACCATAGTGATGCTCATTGGGTGCAATCATATCTTCCCAGAACTTTCCAGGAACCGGTAGTCAATGACTCAGAGTCTGGCATCAGTTCATAGACCACCACTTTGAGTAGCACTGCCCTACAGCATGCCATAAAGTTGAGTCGAACCCAATAATTTATTTTTCAACAAGGTACTGACCTACCCAAAGACACCAGATCCTGTCTGATCTTGGAAGCTAAGCAGGGTCAGCCCTGAATCAATACTTGGATAGGAGACCACCAATGAATACCAGTTGTTTAGGCTATATTTCAGGGGAAGGATCTGGCAAAACCACCTCTTAGTATTTCTTGACTAAGAAAACCATATGAAATTCATGGGGTTGCCATAAATCATCTGGCAACTTGAAGGCACACACACAAATGCACGCACACTGACGTATAGCAATCTGCACATTAACTGAAATGTTTGTTTACTTGTTTACTAGACATATATAATCTAACTTACACAATTTCAAATTAATAATAATAATGATCACATATTTGTTTCTCAAGTAGATATTGACCATTCTGCATACTCAAGTCTTGGTTGCCACAACTGGGGCTTGTACTTGAGAGACTGTTTTTCATGCTCACACATTTGATACTTCGCACTACTTTGTGAAATTGTAAAAAGTAAAGAGGAAGGTGCTCTCAAAGCTCTTGGAAGAAATGAAACGCTAGGAACAGATTGCTTTCCAAAAGAGCAGCTTCAAGCTATAGAGATGGAAAGTCTAATAAAAATCTGCCAACAAATATGGAAAACAAAACAATATATGCTCTGTATACAGTTCATTCCCTAAAAAAGGGGACATGAAGGATTGTAGTAATTATAGGACCACTGCATTAATCTTTCATAAGAAATGACAAAAATAACATCTGATTAATTCAAATTAAAAAGTATGTTATGGAACTTCCAAAAAAGCAGATTAATTTAAAATACAATATTTCCACCAGTAAAATACAAAGTTGTATAAATTAAATAATAGTAACTAGGAAGTAAATGCATATTGGGCAAATCATCCTACTGTAATAATCTGAACTGTTAGTAAAGTCTAGGATGTCTCCTTTCGGCAGCAGGTTAAGACCTTTCTTTTCCGGCAAGCCTTTGGAAATTTATTTTTAATAAAGGAGTTTTGGGAGGCAGCATGATGTACTAGTTTGAGCATGGGACTATGACTAGAGAGCAGGGTTCAAATCCCCACTCACCCATAGAAACCCACTGGATGACCTTGGGCATGTCACACTCTCTCAGCCTCAGAAATCCCTTCTGAACAAATCTTACCAAGAAAACCCTGTGATAGATTGGCCTTAGGGTCACCATAAGTCGGAAATGACTTGAAGGCATACAACAACAATAAAGGGCTTTTAAATATTTTTTAAATACTGTTTTTAATATTTATTTTAAAGTAAAAATATTTTTAATTTTGTTGCTATTTTATGCTATTTTAACTTTAGTTTTGTATTCTTTTAAAGTATGTGTTTTTATTGCATCTAATGCCTTTTTATAAGCTGTCTTGACTCGCATTCCAGGAGAAAGGCAAAAGTATAAATAAAGGGATGGATGGATGGATGGATACTTATACTTACAGTTGAAAAAACAGGCTGACAGAGAATTTTAAGGTGAAGTCAGAAAAATCTTTACTTAATTACTTGGATTTTTAAAATGAGAGTCAGAAACCATTGATCCTGGGGATAAAAATGGTCAAGGAAAAAAAAACACATTTAAAGACAGGCACTGTAGCTGAACACTCCCAGAAATGAAAAAGGCTGCATGCAGTCTACCCTGTGCATATTTACTTGGGAGTAAGCTATACTGAACACAGGCAGAGGACTTCTAAGTACACATCGTGCTTGTAAGAGTTTTGATATTTAAGGATGATTGAATAATAATGGTTGGGGAAGTTTGCCTTCCTCCAGCTGTGCCCTTGAGTACTATGACAGCTGTTGTGATGGCCTTACTGGAGAATCCATATTATAGCAGAGGGTAAAATGTTTTGCCCTCAATGGTCCTAGGAAATATCTGTTCAAACTTTAAGAATTATTTCAATGAGCTAAAGGTTGGCTTACCACCTGGAGTAGTAAAATGGGGCAGGAGAACTTGCAGCAGCTGTTTTTACTTTGTGTACTTGAGAACAATCTGAAGAAAAAATACCTACTACAACATTGTTCTCAGAATCATCCTTGAACATGTAGCATCTCAGTAGCATCCTTGAGTGTGTAGCAGTTTTTGTGCTCTGCATATGCTGTGGAGCTAGCTTCCCTCAATGCTTTAGGGCTTTGGGACATTGATGGCTCAGGTCTCAGTCATAGGGTCATAGAGCTGAAAGAAATCCCAAGGGTCATTTAGTCCAGTATCTTTCAGGGCAGGGATCCAAAGTAAAGCATTCCTGAGAGGTGGCTATCCAAACTCTGCACTTTCCAGTGAGGGAGAGTCTACCATCCTCCAAGGCAGTCCTTTGAGTGACCTTGTTGTACATAATATAGGAAGAAGAAGATCATTTTGTGTATTAATATGTTATGCATAAGCCCTTAGCTTCTGTAAAATGTAAAATCCATTTTTGATTATGTAGTCATAGTGATAGCTGATGAATCACCACAGTCTTTCACTGAGACAGATTCCTAATAGCACCCGTAAGATAAGTTTGTAGGTAAAGTCAAAATAGTATAGAGTCTATATATTAACAAGGAACCCAAATGTTGTTGTTTTCCTTCTTTTAGATTTTTTTGTTTTTGTTTTTAGTTTGGATGTATAGGACTTCTCCCCAAAAGATAAAAGTCCATCTTTTGCATTGAACAGGAAGTGGTCCACATTCTTCCCAAAGCTTTTCTTCTGTATAAGCTATTTTTTTATTATTTTTTTTCTATTTAGTTTTAAGAGTTTTTTAAAGAATACCACAGGCATGTTGTAATTCTTCAACATTAGGGCTGACGTAGGAACAGAAGAGGAACCATGCTGGATTAGACTGAGGATGTATCTAGCCCAGCATTCTGTTCACAAAGTGGGCAACCAGTAGTCTATGGGAAACCAACTAGTAAAACATGAGTGCAGCTTTTGCTCTCCAGCAACTGATACATAGAAGCATACAGCCAGTGATATTGGATGTGACTAATGGCCATTGTTAGGCCCATACTCCATGAGTTTATCCAGTCAGTCTACATTCAAAGCCATCCAAGTTGGAAACCAATACATGTGGCAGTGAACTCACACTTCAGCTATGCTCTGATTAACTATGTTCTATACTTTCATCTGTCCTGAATCTTCCACCATTCAGTTTCAGTGGATCATCTTGGGTTCTAAGATCATCAGAGGTGTATATATACGTCTCATTTCTCCCTTTGCTTGTTTTTCTTTTTTCTTTTTCCATAAGCCAAGCAGGGCTAAATATTGCAACCTGTCTTCGTAGGCAAGTTACTCCAATCCTTTGATCATTTTGGACATTTTACATCTCAATAATATTCCTTTTAAGTGCAATGTCCAGAACTGTACACAGTATTTCAGTTATGCTTGGATCATGGATTTATGTAAAGGCAGTACGATACTGGCAGTGTTATTTCTGATTCCTTTTGTAATTGTGCTCATCTTGGATTTTGCCCTTTTTTGTTTTTTACAACAGCTGCACACAGGATGATATTTTCAAAGAAACATTAGCTATGACCCCTAGATCCCTTTGCTATTTGCTGCCAGATCAAATCCCATCAGTATATATGTGAAGCTGATATTTTTCACCCCAGTAGGCCCCACTTTACCCTCATTTTAAAACCCATTCTCTTTACAATCTCATTGTCAGGACTCATCCCTGAAGGTACCTATTCCTGCCATTTTTGTGTGGTGCCTTACTGTAATCTTGCTGTTAATTGGGTTTTCATTTCTCTCTACTGGCTAATGAGGACTGCAGCGTGGGGAGTATCCAGGCACCATGGAATGGGAGATAAGGTGGTAGGCAGCTGCAAAAGTTATCTGGGAAGTACAGTTGTCTGGGAGGAAGGGATCAGAGGATGTTACATAGCCAATAGCTTTGTAACATCCCAGATCACATAGATTGCAAACTGCTTTTAGTCTCTGGCTTTTCTTCGCAAACGAAGATTCAGGAAGGACTCATCCCGCGCTTTCTGCAAGCGCGCTGATGACTAAAAAGGCCAATCCGAGATAAACAAGTCCAGTTGCAAAAAGCACAGCAGAAGGTCTCCTTGGGTGATGTTTTTGGGTTGTGATTCTTTCTGCGTTGTCGTTTCTCTTCAAGATTTTTTCGTCGTGAGTTCTCAAATAAGGCTGCAGCATTGTGGATAGTGCGTCTCCATGCCTCCCGATGTGAGGCCAGGGCGGACCACTGTTGGTGATCAATTTGGCCAAGCCTGAGATGTTGTTTCAGGGAGTCTTTGTATCGCTTTTTTGGAGCGCCCCTCTTACTCTGACCCGTGGCGAGTTCACCGTAGAGTAGTATTTTTGGGAGGCGATAGTCCTCCATCCTAGAAACGTTCCCTGCCCAGCGCAGCTGTGTTCTCAATATCATGGCCTCAATGCTGGTGATCCCTGCTTGCTCAAGGACAGCAACATTCGTCACATAGTCCAGTGTATATTTAGGATTGTGCGTAGACAGCGCTGATGAAAGCGCTCGAGGAGTCGTAGGTGGTGGCGATAGGTGACCCATGTTTCAGATCCATAAAGGAGGATAGACAGTACGATGGCTCTATGCACACTGATTTTTGTGCTTTGCCTCAGGTGTTTATTGCTCCAGACTCTTTTGTGAAGTCTTCCAAATGCACTATATGCCTTTGCTAATCTGTGATCGATCTCTTTGTCAATCTTGGCATCTGAGGAGATGATGCTTCCCAGGTAGGTGAACTGCTGAACGGACCTGAGCACAGATTTGCCGACGGCAATGTGGGGATGGTGGTGTTCGTCCTGTGGTGCAGGCTGGTAAAGAACTTCTGTTTTCTTCAGGTTGACTTCTAGCCCAAACAGCTCTGCAGCTGTTGCAAAGCAGGACGTTAGGCGCTGCAGAGCTGCTTCTGTGTGGGCAACAAGGGCAGCATCATCGGCGAAGAGCAGCTCACGGACTTTAGTATACTTTTAGTATGCTTTTAGTATACTGTTTGTTTCTGGGTCTCCATTCTGAGCAACAACCTTGTATGATATGCTTTCTGGATTTACTGTGCCAATAAAGTTTTCTGTTTAACTCTGAAACTGCTGGTCATTGCCTCTGGGAATGCAAGTACATGACACTCATTTTGTTTCCACCAGTCTAAATAATTTATTGTCATTTGCAAATATGAGCACTTCACTGTACACCCCTAACACCAAATTTTACATCAGGAGTGTCTCTAGACCTCAAGCTTGTTAGACATGTTTTGCACTTTCTTTTGAGAGTCTTTTCTAACTTATGTGCACAGCTTTTGCTTTTAAAGTAATGTGGAGGAGGCAGATGTGTAAGGAGATGTTATAGGCAGTTTTGCATTTGCTTAATAGGATGTTACATATTTTTCCCTTTTCTTGACTTACTAATTGTGCTTATTCATTTTTATTTACTCACTTCTGTAATATTTCATTTATTATTTTGCCATTTGAAAATAGCCAGATTGTTACCTGCTTCCGTTGCAGTGGTCCATGTTTTCATTGTTTTTGTAAAGCTGAACCTGAAAGTAGGTAACTTGCCTGTTATTGCTGAGCACCCTTACCTTAAATATAGTTCTAGGTTCCCTGTTACAAACCCTTGGACATCGTCTGCAAGTTACATAGCAATTCATCGGCAGATGCCATCTACCTTCTGCCCTGATGTAAAGGAAAGATAAAACTGAATGGAAATGACTAAAGGAAGGAGTAGAAAGAGCAACTAAAATTGTAAGGCATGTTGAAACAAGGGTTGATAGCCCTTGTGGTCTCTTCCAACTCTATGATTCTGTGATTCATGTCTATGAACACTTGAAACAGTGGTCTGATTGAACACCTGAAGTGTCAGGTTAAAATGCTGGCTGTTCTAATTGAAAAGATCTCAGATAAGAGATGGGGAAGACCTTTGTGTATGTTCAGGGATTAGTCATGTTAAGTACCAAGGAAATGAATATTAAAGCTCTGTTAGCATTGCAGTTGATTGTCTTTTCTATGAAATACTACATGACTGCATTTTTGGCTTTACATTCCTAATTTGGTTATCTGTTACTTCCTGTGTTAAGAGTGCATTCACACTTCTTTTAGGTGGACTCATGAATGTACTCTGTTCATTGGATTCACCACAAACATAGATCTCTAGCAAATCTGACAAGGGATGGGGAACCAAACTCCTGAATGGAAGTAATTGAGGTGTAGGGTGATGGTAGAACTTATCAGATTTCTATTGTCTGGTTCCAGGTATTTACAGTGGGCCCTTGGCATCCACTGGGGTTTGGTTCCAGGACCCCCTGTGGATACCAACATTCATGGATGCTCCAGTCCCATTATATACTCTCTCTGGCTTTTCTTCGCAAATGAAGATTCAGGAAGGACTCATCCCGCGCTTTCTGCAAGCGCGCTGATGACTAAAAAGGCCAATCCGAGATAAACAAGTCCGGTTGCAAAAAGCACAGCAGAAGGTCTCCTTGGGTGATGTTTTTGGGTTGTGATTCTTTCTGCATTGTCGTTTCTCTTCAAGATTTGTTCGTCGTGAGTTCTCAAATAAGGCTGCAGCATTGTGGATAGTGCGTCTCCATGCCTCCCGATGTGAGGCCAGGGCGGACCACTGTTGGTGATCAATTTGGCCAAGCCTGAGATGTTGTTTCAGGGAGTCTTTGTATCGCTTTTTTGGAGCGCCCCTCTTACGCTGACCCGTGGCGAGTTCACCGTAGAGTAGTATTTTTGGGAGGCGATGGTCCTCCATCCTAGAAACGTGCCCTGCCCAGCGCAGCTGTGTTCTCAATATCATGGCCTCAATGCTGGTGATCCCTGCTTGCTCAAGGACAGCAACATTCGTCACATAGTCAGTCCAGTGTGTATTTAGGATTGTGCGTAGACAGCGCTGATGAAAGCGCTCGAGGAGTCGTAGGTGGTGGCGATAGGTGACCCATGTTTCAGATCCATAAAGGAGGATAGACAGTACGATGGCTCTATACACACTGATTTTTGTGCTTTGCCTCGGGTGTTTATTGCTCCAGACTCTTTTGTGAAGTCTTCCAAATGCACTATATGCCTTTGCTAATCTGTGATCGATCTCTTTGTCAATCTTGGCATCTGAGGAGATGATGCTTCCCAGGTAGGTGAACTGCTGAACGGACTTGAGCACAGATTTGCCGACGGCAATGTGGGGATGGTGGTGTTCGTCCTGTGGTGCAGGCTGGTAAAGAACTTCTGTTTTCTTCAGGTTGACTTCTAGCCCAAACAGCTCTGCAGCTGTTGCAAAGCAGGATGTTAGGCGCTGCAGAGCTGCTTCTGTGTGGGCAACAAGGGCAGCATCATCAGCGAAGAGCAGCTCACAGACTAGATAGTTTAGAGTCTTAGTGTGAGCCCTCAGACGGCTTAAGTTAAACAAGCTACCATCAGTACGGTAGCGTATATAGATGCCGTCGTCTTCTTCAAGCTCTGCCATAGACCTTTGGAGCATCGTGCTAAAGAAGATTGTAAATAAAGTTGGTGCAATAACACAACCTTGCTTCACCTCATTAGTTATTAGTTGGATACCAACATTCGTGGATGCTCCAGTCCCATTATATACAATGGTATAGTAAAATGGTGTCCTTTATATAAAATAGCAAAATCAAGGTTTGCTTTTTGGATTTCCCCCCCGGGGGGGGGTAATATTTTCAAGCTGTGGATGGTTGAATCCATGGATATAGGATCTGTGGATATGGAGGGCTGCCTGTATTGCTGTTAGCCACAGATCATTGCAAGTGTGGTGTGAATCACCTTGGTTTAGTTTTGAGCATGCAGATTAAAAGCTGTCCCACTTAATGGATTATAGTGAAACAAATAGTTACTATGTTAAGGACAGTTTAGAATCATAGAATCATAACAGTGGAAAAGATTTCAATGGTTATCTAATCCAATCCACTGCCATGGAGGAATATACCACTAAAGCACTCATTAGAGATGGCTATCCAACCTCTATTTAAAGATCTCCAGAGAAGTAGAGTCCACCTGCCACCCAGCAGTCCATTCCACTCTTAAACAGCTCTTACTATCAGGGAGTTCTTTCCAAGTTTAGATGGAGTTTTTTTTTTTTTCCAATTTGAATCTGTTGATTCATCTCCTAGTCTCTGGAGTGTCATAAAGAAAGTTTGCTCCATCTTCTGCATGACATCCCTTCAGATATTTGGCTATCATGGTACCTGTCAGTCTTCTCTTCTGTGGGATGAGTTGTCAGGAAGAATCCATCACTATAGCTTAGAATTGCAGTAGCTTTTTTCAGTGATGTGGCACTAAAAAAAGCTATTGCAATTCTAGGCTACGCTAACTGGGTATAATGTGTCTAGATAAAGGGGAGTAATAGTATACAGTCAACAGTGAGTGCAGTGGAAAAAAGCCAGTGCAGTTTTAGGCTATGTCAACAGGAGTATAGTGTCCAGACTGAGAAAAGTCATAATATAATTCTTTTCTGCTTCGGTCAGACCTCACCTGGACTACTGTGTTCAGTTCTAAGCATCACAATTCAAGAAGGATATTGACAAGCTGGAACATCTCCAGAAGAACTTGTCAAATTGATACCTTATTTGAGAATTTCCTTTTTCCATAGCATCCTTGGAATGCCAGTCTGTAACCCTAAGCTTTAGTGAAAAGTCTGTGGACAAGTGAAGAAAGTGAAAAGGAACCCTAACATTTTTAATGTTGGTAATCAATTTATAAAAACATTGACAACTTTCTCAAACATTCTCATAATTCTCCATTAAAGTGCCAGATCAGTAGTTTGAAGGGCATGAGTGCTCAATGCTATTATTTGTTGTATGTAGGCTTTTTATGGCTTGGAATATTAAGCAAAGTAATGACATAGTGGAAAATTCAACCACTCTAACTCAGGGCTAAGTTCCCACAGGAAACCTAGAGAGGTCCTTGACTAATAATAAGCATGATTCTAAATACTAATCTTGGAAACTGTGATACTGCATAGTTGTGTAAGTCCCCCCTCCTATTTTTGCATGAGCGTTTGAAAGGATTATAGAAGTAGTGAAATGTGTTTCTAAAATATAATCTATTTTCCAGAGAGGTGGGGCCTTTTATAAATGTATCAATGATGATATTTTAACCTGGTTCACATATAATACCAAATCATAGTTAGTGTCTTGTGCACATGACTCATGCTTATGTGCTCTCCCTATTCCACTTCTTTTTTTCTAGGACAGCCATTAGGAAAAAAGCAGAAGGGTCCTTCCATGATTTGTTGTAAAGCCTGGGATTTGTACACATAATATTAAACTACAGTTTAGGACAGCACGTGAGCAATTGTCTCCTTTTATGTCATGGTGACTAAGTTTTTTTTTAAAAAAAATTGTTTTGCTCTACAGTTGCCTACAGATGTATTTGGCACCACCTCTTTGACTTGTCCATATGTTGCTGTGATACAGCCTGCAATTGAAGTAGCTTTGACATGATTGCCACTTGATGTATACAAGACAGTCAACACGATGAAGATGTTTGTATTATGGTACAAAATTTAATGAACAACAAAAAAAAAAACCTGGTACATTTTGGTTGCCTAAGTATACACCCCCTTTGCTGTGACATGCCTAAAGGAGCGTTGGTGCAACCTACTGCCTCCCAAAGTCACATATAAGTAGTTCAGCGTAGTTCAACGAAGTCTATCTGTGTGCAGTTCAAATGCCACATGATCTCAAATTAATACACCTATTTCTGAAAGGCCCCAGTGTTGGCAGAAAGCATATCTAAATAAATGTCATCATGAAGACCAAGAAGCTATCAAAACATGTTATAGATACAGTTGTGCAGAAGCACCACTGAGGATTGGGTTATAAAGAAATATCCCCAACCATGACCATCTCTCAAAGCACTATTAAATCAGTTATTACACACTGTAAAGAATATAGTTCAACTGCAGCTCTTCCTAGAGAAGGCTGTCCACCTAAACTTAATGACCTGTTAAGGAGGGTATTAGAGAAACAACTAAAAGGCCAGTGGTAACTCTGAAAGAGTTGGAGAGATCCACAGCTCAAATAAAAGAAACTGTTCATGGGACAACTGTCATCCAGGCACTTCACAGAGGTGGTCTTTAGAGATGAGTGACAAGAAGAAAGCCATTGCTGAAACAAACCCATATTTTGTTGCCAACAGTGCTCATTGCCCTGAGAACACAATCCCTATGATGAAGCATGATGTTCATAGCAACATGTTGTTGGGATAATTTTCTTTGACAGGGACCAGAAAACCAATCAGAATTGAGGCCAAGATGGATGGAGCCAAAACACAGCAGGTTTCCAAACCTGTTTCAGTCTGGAAAGGACCTAAGACTGGAGTAGAAGTTAATAATGTGGCAGGACAGTATCCCTAAATGCACAACAAAAGTAGCTTTGGAGTGTTTTAAAAACAAGAATCTGACTGTCTTAGAAAGGGCCAGTCATACACCATATCTCAAGCCAATTGAGAATGTGTAGCAAGATTAGAAAGTTCTTGTTCACCAATGGTCTCTAAACAACCTGTCAAAACTGGAGAAATTTTGCCAAGAAAAATGGGCCAAAACCAACGAGGCCCAGATGTGCAATGCTGATGGAGACTAGCCCAAGAAGATTCACAACTGTAATTGTTGTCAAGGGTGTTTCTAGCAAGTTTTGGCTTGTTGTACATGTGTGTTAATGCAGGTTGATCCCTATATCCATGGATTCAGTATCCACGGTTTCACTTATCCACATCCAAAAAAATATATTCTCTCTAGGCATTTCCAGGTCCTTCAGTGTGATTCTGTGGTCAACTTCTGGCATTATTATAATTGAAAATGATAAGGTTCCCTATTATCCATGGTTTCAGATATCCACAGGGGGGTCTTGGAATGTATCCCCCATGGATATAGGGGTCAACTTGTACTTATGTAACCAATAAGTGCCAGTTGGGTTTTTTTGCTTAACTTTTGTGCCACAATAAAAATATTTTTCACTTTTACAATGGTTAGTATATCATATCATATACAATGGTTAGTATATCATATTCTATTCATCACTTGAATGATATATATTCAAGTGATAACAATAGCAATGAAATCCATTGCATTTCCATGTTGTAACATGACAAGAGGCAAAGCTTAATTAGACTTGCTTGCTGAAATTGATACTGTTAATTTTTCCTTATTATCTTCTCAGTCTTTCCTTCTTGGCATAGACATACAAATACACATAACCAAATCCAATGAGAAAACAGAATTCCTCTAGCTGAACTTTACTACTTATGCTTACAGCTGTCACTGGTTCTGAGTGTCATTCATTGGAGTGTAGGCTATCTTCAACTGTACAGCTAATTACCTATGTTTGATTTACATATACTTGGTTCTTGGTGACATCATTTATCAGTTGAAGTTTGTTATTTCCACTTCAGAGAGATTTTTCATGCCTTTCTAGAACAGATGACCACACACGCAGAAAGGAGAGAGGTAGTAGTAATGAGTGACTTCAACTATCCTGATATTTCCTGGAAATCTAACTCAACTAAAACTTCAAGGTCTAGCAAATTCCTGACTTGCCTGGAAGACAATTTCATGGTCCAAAAGGTGGAAGAGGCAACAAGGGGGTCAGCTATTTTAGATCTGATCCTAACCAACAGGGATGACCTGGTTAATGGGGTGCAAGTGGTGGGATCCTTAGGTCAGAGTGATCATGTTCTCCTGGAGTTTGTTATACAATGGAAAGGAGAAGCCAGGCATAGTCAGACACGCATTCTCGACTTTAGGAGAACTGATTTCAATAAACTCAGGGAAATACTGGGGGTGATCCCATGGTCAGGAATACTAAAAGAGAAGAGACCTCAAGATGGATGGGACTTTCTCAAAAGGGAGATACTGAAGGCACAATTTCAAACAGTACCAATGGGGAAGAAAAATGGAAGGTGTCTCAAGAAACCAGGATGGATGACTAAAGAAATTTCAACAGAGCTAAGTTTTAAACAGAACATGTATAGGAAATGGAAAAAGGGGGAAATTACCAAAGAAGAATTCAAACAGATAGTGAACATGTGTAGGAGTAAAGTCAGAAAAGCTAAAGTGCAGAATGAGCTCAGGCTTGCTAGAGAGGTTTAGAACAATAAAAAGGGTTTTTTGGGGTATGTCCGCAGCAAAAGGAGGAAGAAGGAAATGGTAGGGCCACTACGCAGAGAAGATGGCAAAATGCTAACAGGAGACAGAGAAAAGGCATAATTACTCAACACGTTCTATGCCTCAGTGTTTTCAGAAAAGGAAAAGGTGACCAACCTGAGGATAAAGGAACAGAGGACACAATAGGGGAGATCCAGAACAGAATAAGCAAAGAGGTAGTACAGGAATACCTTCTTAAACTAAATGAATTTAAATCTCCAGGACCAGATGAACTACATCCAAGAGTATTAAAAGAGCTGGCAAATATAATCTCAGAGCCATTGGCAATAATCTTTGAGAACTCTTGGAGAACAGGAGAAGTCAGAGCAGACTGGAGGAGGGCAAACGTTGTTGCCATCTTCAAAAACGGGAAAAAAGAGGACCCCAACAATTACTGTCCAGTTAGTCTGACATCAATACCAGGGAAGATTCTAGAGCAGATCATTAAACAGAGAGTCTGTGAACATTTAGAAGGCAATGCCATAATCACAAAAGGTCAACATGGGTTTCAGAGAAACAAGTCATGCTAGACTAATCTGATCTCTTTTTTTGATAAAATTACCAGCTTGGTAGATGAAGGGAACACTGTGGATATCAAATACCTTGATTTCAGTATGGCCCTTGACAAGGTTCCCTATGACATTCTTGCAAACAAGCTTGTAAAATGTGGGCTAGACAAGTTAACTGTTCAATGGATTTGTAATTGCTTGACTGGCCGAACCCAAAGAGTGCTCAGCAGTGGCTCCTCTTCATCTTGGAAAGATGTGACCAG
The DNA here is from genome assembly GCA_030847615.1 of Gambelia wislizenii. Classification (NCBI taxonomy): domain Eukaryota; kingdom Metazoa; phylum Chordata; class Lepidosauria; order Squamata; family Crotaphytidae; genus Gambelia; species Gambelia wislizenii. The sequence goes on from JAUMIR010000001.1 coordinate 348,717,636, forward strand.
TGGGGTGCCACAGGGTTCTGTCCTGGACCCAGTGCTATTCAACATCTTTATCAATGACTTGGATGAGGGAATTAGGGGCATACTTATCAAATTTGCAGATGACACCAAATTAGGAGGAGTAGCTAATACCCTAGAGGACAGGATCAAAATTCAGAATGACCTGGATAGACTGGAGAGCTGGGCCAAAGCTAACAAAAATCAACATGGAGAAATGTAAGATACTGCACTTTGGGTGAAAAAATGAAATGCATAAATATAGGATGGGGGAGACCTGGCTGAATGAGAGTACGTGCAAAAGGGATCTAGGAGTCCTAGTAGACCACAAGTTGAACATGAGTCAACAGTGTGAAGTGGCAGCTAAAAAGGCCAATGCGATTTTGGGCTGTATCAATACGTCCGATTCTCGACCTCTGTGGGTGAACAAGTACATAGCCCCAAAGAAGTTCAGAATGGTCACCTTGGCCTCCATCCTTCCACTTCTGAAACGGTATGACTGGCTCATCTCCATAGACTTGAAGGATGCCTATTTTCACATCGGGATCCATCTGGCCCACAGGCGCTTCCTAGCATTTCAAGTCGGAACCAATGCCTTCCAGTTCAGAGTTTTTCCTTTCGGCCTCTCGACGGCTCCGCGAGTCTTCACGAAATGCATGGCGGTGGTGGCGGCGTTCCTTTGCCAGCAGGGCGTCGTGGTCTTCCCCTACATCGACAACTGGCTGATTGTGGCACAGTCTCGACATCAGCTTGAACTCGATGTTGGCCTCACCTTAGATGCCTTAAACTGCCTGGGCCTTGTTGTCAACATCGAGAAGTCTCAGTTCCAGCCGACTCAAGTGATCCAATTCATTGGAGCTCGTCTAGATTCCGTGACAGCAGCGGCTTACTTACCCCAAGACTGCTTCAACACTCTTCGGTCGCTGATCCATGCTTGCCGACGGTCCCGAAGGCTGCCTGCTCATTCGATCCAGGTTCTTTTGGGGCACATGGCAGCCACTACCTATGTGACCTGCCTCACCAGACTACGGTTCCATCTGCTCCAACACTGGTTCCTGCAGGTGTTCAACCCACTCCGAGATTCTCCGAACAAGGTGCTCACGATGCCACGAGCGGTTCAGCAGCCTCTAGAGTGGTGGCTCATACCGGACAACGTCCTGTCAGGCATGCCATTCAACCTTCCTCAACCGGACGTCTCTCTAACAACGGATGCCTCGCAACAGGGATGGGGAGCGCATCTCGGGCCCTACGAGATTCGGGGCTCTTGGAACACCGAAGAACGAACTCTCCACATCAACGTCCTGGAACTTCTCAGCATCCAGAAAGCATTGCGGGCTTTCAAATCCTTGGTGAGAGGCAGGACTGTCCTAGTACTGACAGACAACACCTCTGTCATGTACTACCTGAACAAGCAAGGAGGCACGAGGTCCCCTCAACTTCTGCAGCTCACGCTGGACATCTGGGATTGGTGAGTCCGCAGGAACGTCTTTCTCCAATCCATCCATCTTCCAGGGGAGGAGAACACTTGCAGATGGGCTCAGCTGTTCGAGTCTCTCCATCCACGAGTGGCATCTACACAGGTCGGTTACCTTGTTTCTGTTCTGGAGGTGGGGCCTTCCTCAAGTAGATCTCTTCACATCTCCCAAAAATGCTCAGTGTCCCCAATTCTGTTCAAGGCTATGCGCTCCGGGATCGAGGGGAGACGCATTCCTGTTTCAGTGGTCGGGCCCTCTACTCTACCTGTTTCCTCCATTCCCGCTGCTGACAAGAGTGATTGACAAGCTTCACCAGGATCGAGCGAACGCTACCCTCATCGCCCCGTGGTGGCCTCGGCAGCCGTGGTTTGCAACTCTGTTACACCTGTCCAAGTGTCGCTTCATCCATCTGTCATCCCGTCCAGATCTGCTCACCATTCACGAAGGCAAGGTCAGGCATCCGGACCTGGACACTCTGCATCTGACGGCGTGGAGGCTGACTCTGTGATTCGCCCTTCGAGCTCGGGGCCTTCGGGTTCATCTTCGATACCGAGGCAGCTTACATCTCTCCATCCAGACGTCCAGGCTGTCATCGATGCTGCATGAAGGCCGTCTACCTGAAAGTCGTACCACTGCAAGTGGAAGAAATACAAAGCCTTTCTGGCCTCTCGAGGTCTGAGTCCTGAACCGTTCTCCATCCCGACTATACTGGAGATTCTTCTCCAACTGTCTTCGGCGGGTCTATCACTTTCGTCGATCCAGTGCTACCTGGCAGCTATCTCCGTTGAGTTCCAGGCAAGAGGTTGTCCATCTCCCTTTGTTGATGCGACGGTAAAGAGGTTCTTGAGAGGCTACTCCAAACTGCATTCTCCAGTGACCGAACCGACCATGGCTTGGAGTCTTGAATTGGTCCTCTCACAGCTGGTTCGCTGACCATTCGAGCCTTTGGCTTCTACTGATCTGCGACTTCTCTCCTGGAAGACTGCCTTCCTTGTGGCCATCACTTCAATATGTCAGGCTGGTGAGCTCTGTGCCTTGAGGTCTGATCCTCCATACGCTGCTTTTCATAAACACAAAGTTGTGCTCGGTCCTGACATTTCCTTCCTTCTGAAGGTGGTGTCGAGCTTCCATCTCAACCAATCCATCACACTCCCTGCTCTGATGCAGGACCCGGATGACGAATTCGAACGCACCCTCCATCTCATAGACGTTAGGAGGGCTCTGGCCTTCTACATTCAAAGGACTGCGTCCCACAGAAAGTCACCCAGATTGTTTGTGTCTTATGCTGACTCGAAGCTCGGAGAGCCCATCTCTCTGCAACGGCTATCGAAGTGGGTGACATCGACCATCGCTCTCTGCTGCGAACTGGCAAAGAAGTCTCTGCCGTCACAGGTTCGAGGACACTCTACGAGAGCTGTCTCCACTTCAACAGCATTTCTCCCTGGAGTGCCTCTAGAGGACATTTGCAGAGCTGCAACCTGGTCATCACCTTTGACTTTTATTTCTCACTACAGACTTGACTCTCGTTCTAGGAACGAGGCTGCCTTTGGGAAGGCTGTACTGTTATCTTCTATTCAATGAGTGAGTGTTCATGTTGCCAAGTCACTGTTATTATATATGCTTTGATCACTTTACTTAAGAATGTGCTCTTAATGTTTCAATCTCAGGTGTCTGTATATATGGTATACTTGGTGTAGGACATACCCGCCTCCAAGAGTAAAGCTTGCCAGTCTACACCCAGCTGTGTGATTCACAGAGACCACAAAGAAGATGGGCAGGTTGCTTACCTGTAACCATAGATCTTCGAGTGGTCTTCTGTCAATTCACACAGACCCACCCATCCTCCCCTCTATGTCCTACTACATCATAGAAACATGCTTAATGTTCCTGATGCTGCTGGTTGCGGCATCATTCAAGGAACTGAGGGGATTTAGGCGGGAATCCCTTATAAGGGACCGTTAGGATGGGTGGAGTTACCGCCAAAAATGTATCAAAACACATTCTGCGTAGTGTTTCTAGAATGTTCCGATGCTCTGCGCAGGCGCAGGAGTAACCCAGCTGTGTGAGCCTTACTTCTGGGACCGTGATTCTTGGTACTGGTATTACGAAGAATACCCGTCTCCGGAGTACAGGTACTACCATCCACCTGGTAGGATGCCTTGGTACCGTTCACCAAGAGACAGACATACCCAATCTCCAGTTACTATGGGCCACTCTCTCTCGAGGAAGACTTCAGCCATGGATCAAGGAGGGATAGAGGAACGCAGTGGTCTCAATGATCAAAGTCCCTATCGCCGCAGGAACCTCCGGCTCTTAAGTCATCATCACATCAGACAGCTACCCCAAGGGGATCCCCCAATAGACAGGGTTCTCCCCTTGTTAAGCGTAAGAGAGGTAGATCTCGAGAGCGTATCCCGGAGGACACGCATAGATTGAGGCACAGACGTTCACATTCCGTGTCTTCCTCATGCTCTAAAAGGTTGTCTGCTGACTCACCATCACCTAAGTTATCTTCTATACCATGGGGGGCGAACCCTGATCGTCCTTCACCTACCGACGACGTCAGGGCTTTCGCAGATTTGATGTTGCGGATGGCTGGCATGCTGAGGATCCAGGTTGGTCGTCAAGAAAAAATTGTGGACGACCCTATATTTGAGGATATACAAAGGTGCTCCCCATCCATGCCTTCGTTAGGTATATCCGTGTATCTTTTGCAAATCATGAAAAGCTCCTGGACCAATCCTTTGTCTATCCCGCTGACCTCTAGGCAACTGGATCATCTTTATCGAGTTACCATGGATGCTGCTCCTTGGTTGACTTACCATCCTAAGCCTAACTCAATAGTAGTTGATGCTGCTCAGACAAAGACATCCCAAAACTTCTTACAGCTCTTCTGGATAAAGAAGGAAAGAAGCTAGATGCGATCGGTAGAAAATTTTACTCATCTGCCTGTCTCCTTATTAAGATTTCTGCTTATGTAGCATGCATGGGGGCTTATCAAAAGTTTCTGTGGGACGCTTTAGCCCCCCATATAGCTAAAATGTCTGAACAAGACCAAAGGATAGTGAATTCATTTAGAGAAGAGGGCCTGTCTCTAGCAAGTTATCAAAGACAGGCTGCAAAACATCTAAGTGACTGTACAGGCAAAACAGTAGCTAGTTCCATTGCGGTAAGACGACCTGCATGGTTGCGCTCTTCAGGACTATCCCATTCAGCGCGTTCTATGATTGAAGATTTACCCTTTGATGAACTAGGGTTATTCCATGCTGAGACAGGTAACAAAGTTGAGCATACCCAGAAGATGCGGGTGACGGCTAGGAAGTTTGGCCTACCAGGTCGCGACATCGTTTCACAGGCAAGAGGTTCACATCCTCCTATAGGAAAAGGTTTAGCCCTCCTTCAGTGTACTCCCGCTTCCAGGCCTCTTCTTATCAAGCGCAACTTAAGTTTCCGACTCCCTTCTGTCCAAAGGCGCAGTTTACTAAGACGTCTGACAATAACAAACAACGAGTTTGATGGGAGGTTGCCACTGCTACCAATAGCTCCTTCCCCGGCCAACCATCTTACCACCACATTCGACCTCTGGTGTCACATTACATCCGACCGTTGGGTGCTCAACATTATCCAAAATGGTTATTTTATAGAGTTTCACCATACACCGCCCTGAGGCATATACAGATCTACGCCTCCATCGAATCCACTCATAGACAAAGTGAATGCCTTGCTCCTCAAAGGAGCCATAGAACCAGTCCCACTGTCTCAAATCAGGACTACCTTCTTTACCAAGTATTTCCTGATGGACAAAAAAGATGGAGGTTTTCGTCTTATTTTAGACCTAAGGGACGTAAACACTTTTGTCTGCCCAAGAAAGTTTCGGATGGTCTCTCTTCCTGCTATCCTCCCCTTTCTACACAAAGGAGACTGGTTCGCCACCTTGGATTTGGAAGACACATACTTCCATATTCCTATTGCGCGACCTCACAGATGTTATCTGGCATTCACAACTGGTGGTCAGGCATTTTGATTCAGAGTCCTTCCCTTCAGTCTATGCATGGCGCCAAGGGTATTTACAAAATGCATAGCAGTGTTCATAGCATGGCTCAGACAAAAAGCCCACTCAGCCGAAAAGTTAGTGAAGGACTTGCAGTTGACACTATTCCTGTTGGAAGATCTCAGTTTTATGGTGAACCAAGAGAAATCACAATTGACGCCTGCCAGAAGGGTACTTTTTATAGGTACAGACATAGATTCCACGGAAGGAGCAGCATACCTTTTGGAAGATCGCTTCAGGGCCTTACAATGCATGATCAGATGTTGCATCTGAAACAGACGCATCACCGTAAAGGATATACAGCGCACCCTAGGACATATGACATCAACAACTGCCGTGACGCCGCTTGCCAGACTGAGAGGATGAGGCCTCTTCATTCTTGGTTCATCTTCAAATACCGACCCTTCCGGGATGGTCCACACAAATTTCTAACGATCCTAAGACCAATCCGAGGTTCCCTCAGATGGTGGCTGGACCCGACGAAGGTAAAGGCAGGGGTGACATTCAGGAGAGACCACCCAACAAGGCTCATCACTGCAGATGCATCCCTGTCAGGATGGGGAGCCCACTTCCATGATCTGTCTATAAGAGGCCAGTGGTCAGCGACCGAACAAGTATGTCACATCAACCTACTAGAACTCACAGCAGTATTCAAAGCTCTGAAAGCCTTCGAGCCGTCTTTGAAAGGACATCTAGTACAAATAAAGTTAGACAACACGACAATGGTATTCTATCTCAACAAGCAGGGTGGAACCAGGTCCAAGAAACTGTTGACACTAACTCTACAAATATGGGAATGGTGTGTAGCAAGGAACATAACTCTGACCGCCATTCATCTTCCAGGGATCAGAATGTAATGGCAGATTCCTTGAGCAGGGCTTGATCCAGCAATCACGAATGGTCTCTGAAACAGTCCGTCCTGACACAGCTGTTCACCGTGTGGGGGACTCCAACAGTAGACTAGTTTGCATCTAAGATAAACACCAAATGTCAAAATTATTACTCGAGAGAACCATGCGCCAGGACACCACGAGTGGTCGAGAATCTGAGGACGCGTTTCTTTTCACGTGGGGCGGTCCACTTCTTTATGCGTTCCCTCCTTTCCCTCTTCTTACAAGAGTGATCTTCAAACTTCAACAGGACGAAGTGAGGTGCATTCTGATAACACCATAGTGGCCTCGTCAAGTTTGGTTTGCTCCTCTTCTCCATCTCGCCAGGCATCGTTTCATGAGATTGCCAGTGTGTCCAGATCTACTGATGATGGAGGAGGGATGTATCGATCACCCAGATGTAGCAGTCCTCCAGCTAACAGCCTGGTTGATCGTCCCGTGATTTTGGTGTCGGATCTGGTCAAAGTAATTTTAGCAGCAGCCCAGCGCCCTTCTACACGTAAGGCATATAGATATAAATGGCTTCAATTTCAGAAATTTAGACAGGATCACGCAATGACATTGTCCCCCCAGGACACTTCTCAACTATTGGAATTTCTTGCCTTTCTTTCCCTAAAGAAATTATCCACTTCCTCGATTAAAGGATATGTTGCAGCAATATTCTGGTATTTCCAAAGGGAGGGAAAACCCTCATGCTTCAAGGACTCTTTGGTCCAACGTTTCCTCAAAGGATATAAGAATTTATACGCTCCAGTACGCAGTCCGATGCCTGCTTGGAGTTTGGACTTGGTTCTTGCTGCCTTGTCAAAGACACCCTTTGAACCAATGGCCACGTGTGTTCTACATCTTTTGACCTTAAAAACAGCCTTCCTGGTTGTGATCACGTTGGCACGATGTGCAAGTAAATTATGTGCACTTCACCGGGACTCTCCTTACATGAGATTCCACCAGGACAAGGTAGTCCTCCTCCTGGATATCGCCTTCATGCCTAAGGTGATCTCTTTCCTTCTGAATCAGGACGTTGTTCTCCCAGCATTCTTTCGGAATCCAGCAACACGACTCGAGTGCACACTGCATGCGTTGGACATGAGGAGAGCTGTAGCCTTCTATGTGAACAGATCCTCAGAGTTTAGTAAATCCAATAGACTATTTGTTTGTTATGCTGGTTACAAGAAAGGTGAACCTGTTTCTACACAGAGATTTTCAAAGTGGGTTGCTGAGACCATCTGCCAATCTTATGACCTTTCTGGGAAGGTCACACCACAAACGGTACGGAGCCATTCTACCAGAGCGATCTCAACATCTCCAGCCTTCTTGAATGGAGTGCCTATACAGGAGATTTGCAGAGCTGCCACATGGTCCACTCCACTCACTTTTGTGAAGACCTACAAATTAGACTTGGGCTCCTGCTCTGACACTGCATTGGGCAGAGCAGTACTTTTCTCTTCAGTTGCCAGCAAATCTTCTACTTGATGGTAAATAAAGTTGTGTTAAAAATATCTTAGTGTCTTGTGTTTTGGGGTGTAGGTAAGGACACCCCACCTCTTGTAGTAAGCTTGCTAATCTACCCAGAATGTATGGATTCACAGAGAGCACTAAGAAAAAGGACAGGTTGCTTACATGTAACTGTCGTTCTTTGAGTGGTCATCTGTGAATTCACACAAACCCGCCCATCCTCCCCTCTGTGTTCTGACCTTTATTGCTAATGTTCTTGGCTGCTTTCATTAGCGGCTATAAAGGAACTGAGGAGGCAGGCAGGGTGGGAGCTTATATAGGTTAGAGGAGGATGAGCGGAGCTACTGCCAAAAATCAAATAAGAGGCTATAACGGATTTTCTGAGTGCTCTGCGCAGGCGCAGTTAAGACCCAGAATATGTGGATTCACAGATGACCACTCGAAGAACTACAGTTACATCTAAGCAACCTGTCCTTCTTGACCATCAAGACTGCCCATCTGCTAGTCCAGGCTTTGGTTATGTCATGCCTGGATTATTATAATAGCCTACTAGTGGGTTTGCCTTCTTGTTCTCTTCTCCTCAATTTAGAACACTGCTGTCTGGATCTCTAAATATTCATGTTTCTTCCTGCCATAGATCTGTTCACTGGCTACCAGTTCAGACTGGGCCTGTTTCAGACTTTTGGTCTTTGTATTTAGGGCTCTGCACTCTAATCTCCGCCAGTACCAGGCAGTTTGATTAGCATGCCATGCACTATCTAAGAGTTTAAGATCTATAGGCAAAGGGCTATTGTCTGTTACACTGATGTGCAAAACTCTGTCTCCGGGCCCAGTATAAGGTGTTGGTTATTACATTTAAAGCCCTAAATGGCTTGGGTCCAACTTATCTCCAGAACTGCCTCCTCCCATACAATCCTCCCCGTGCACTCCGGTCCTCTGGGAGGAATTTGCTTCAGCCACAAAAATCTAGGCTGTCTGCAACCTCCCAGAGGGCCTTTTCGGTAATCGCCCCCAAATTGTGGAATGACCTGCCAAACGAGATCTGTCAGATAACAAGCCTGAGTAGCTTTAAAAAAGCACTAAAGACGGATCTCTTTTCGGCAGGCCTTTCCTAATTAGATCCCGGCCTCAGAGGATCCTGGCCTCTTTTAGTCCGCTGGCTATTGATTGTATTTATTGTTTTTAAATGTGATCTTAGATCAGTTGCTTTTTAATTTATATTTGTTTAAATTTTTTTTATGGGGGAGGGTGGGGTGGGAGGTGTTTAGGGATTTTTATCTGTATTGTATTTTAATTTTTGTAAGCTTCCCTGATTGTTTTAACAGAGGGGCAGGGTATAAATACATTTTATTATTATTTATTTATTTATTTATTAATTTATTCAAGATCTGGCTCCACATCTGTGGAGCAGTCTTCTTTTGACCTCCAACTGTGGGAGGATGTCACCTGTTTTCGTAAGGGGTTGAAGACTTTCTTAGATTTGCCGGATTAAGTTGCTGGGTTGTCACTAAGGTTGCTGGGGTGGCTGGTGAGATGCTGGGGGGTGGGTTTGTATATATTTACGGTGTTGTGTTTAATTGTCTTTGTCTCTGGCTGTATATGTTGATTGTTCTGCCCTTTGGCGGAAATGGTGTTATAAATAAACATCATTATTACTGCTTGCACATAGTTGTTTGCTGCTTTATATTTGATCACATTTATTGGTCAGGTTTTTTAAAATATTTTCTTGCTGTTTCATACTTAAATTGTTTTGGTTTTGGGTTTGTTTGTTTTTTTTTGTAGTTATCTGGATAATTTGTTTTGCAATTTTGTTTTATAGTTTTATGTTTATTATTCCTGCCTTCCCTCTGTGTATGCTTATGTATACACTTATTTTAGATTGTATGCCTTTGGCAGGACCCAATAATTTGTTTTCTTTCTTTGCTTCTTTTAGCATAAAGCACCATGTGTATAGATGGCATTATATAAATAAACAACAGCAACAATAGTTAAGACTGATTGTTCTGAGGTATATTCTTAGTATATCTGAGCTATGATAGACATGATCTTCAGCTATGTAAGTATTTAGAGTTAGTTCCTGCTTTATTTTGCTTGTCCTCATCTGTGTGTCAGAAAAACTGTTCCATGCTTACTAATTGGAAGGATTACTTTAACACTGGAAAGTAAAGGGCAATTTGATTGTGATAGTCAGAAGCATTTAAATAAGATTAGACTGTGTCAGACACATTTGGTGACAAAACAAATTCCTCCCCTGAAATGCCAACAATGAACTAATGTCTCAAATGAGTTATCTACATTCAGTGTCAGCTACTGTCTCTCTGCAGATTGTCAGTGTCTCTCTCCCTTTTCCATTATTAATTATAGAAATACTTTGCTTCTGGGGATCAAAATAGTCTCTCCAGATGCCAAAGCACCAATCTTGCTATTATGCCAAAAGTAACATGGTTGATAGTGCAGAGCAGCAGGCTTGTCTAGAAATGCTAAGGGTAATAACAGCTCATTAATTAATAACTTAAGCTGTCTGAGGGCTCACACTAAGACTCTAAACTATCTAGTCCGTGAGCTGCTCTTCGCCGATGATGCTGCCCTTGTTGCCCACACAGAAGCAGCTCTGCAGCGCCTAACATCCTGCTTTGCAACAGCTGCAGAGCTGTTTGGGCTAGAAGTCAACCTGAAGAAAACAGAAGTTCTTTACCAGCCTGCACCACAGGACGAACACCACCATCCCCACATTGCCGTCGGCAAATCTGTGCTCAAATCCATTCAGCAGTTCACCTACCTGGGAAGCATCATCTCCTCAGATGCCAAGATTGACAAAGAGATCGATCTCAGATTAGCAAAGGCATATAGTGCATTTGGAAGACTTCACAAAAAGAGTCTGGAGCAATAAACACCTGAGGCAAAGCACAAAAATCAGTGTGTATAGAGCCATCGTACTGTCTGTCCTCCTTTATGGATCTGAAACATGGGTCACCTATCGCCACCACCTACGACTCCTCGAGCGCTTTCATCAGTGCTGTCTACGCACAATCCTAAATATACACTGGACTGACTATGTGACGAATGTTGCTGTCCTTGAGCAAGCAGGGATCACCAGCATTGAGGCCATGAGATTGAGAACACAGCTGTGCTGGGCAGGGCACGTTTCTAGGATGGAGGACCATCGCCTCCCAAAAATACTACTCTACGGTGAACTCGCCACGGGTCAGCGTAAGAGGGGCGCTCCAAAAAAGCGATACAAAGACTCCCTGAAACAACATCTCAGGCTCGGCCAAATTGATCAGCAACAGTGGTCCGCCCTGGCCTCACATCGGGAGGCATGGAGACGCACTATCCACAATGCTGCAGCCTTATTTGAGAACTCACGACGAACAAGTCTTGAAGAGAAACGACAACGCAGAAAGAATCACAACCCAAAAACATCACCCAAGGAGACCTTCTGCTATGCTTTTTGCAACCGGACTTGTTTATCTCGGATTGGCCTTTTTAGTCATCAGTGCGCTTGCAGAAAGCGCAGGATGAGTCCTTCCTGAATCTTCGTTTGCGAAGAAAAGCCAGAGAGAGAATACCCCACCCCAACACACATAGTTTCTCCATTTTTTTTTTTTTTTAGTTTCTCTAAAAAGACAATGGGAACTCTGATTAGCTTCTACTTATGTCAGCAAATCACTGAAAGGTTCCTCAGGTCCATTTGCTCCTTTGCCATCCTTGCTGTTCTTTCCATAATTTCCAGATCTTGTCCGTAGCACATAAATTAAGTAATGGAAAGTAAGTGTATGCTGTTCTGTTATCTATATATTTGGACTTGTTCAGCCCAGTGCTTTGTGTGACTGGGAAACATACTATGGTTAACAGCCTCTGCTGGTAGAAGAAGACTGAGACTTAGACACTGTCATTCATGCTTTGCTGATCTGCAGTTTTAGACTGATGTACACATGCTTTATGCAGGAACACTTCATCATGTCAGACTAGAACTTGAGCAGAAAATAGCAGCCTACTTTTTGACAGGTATAATATGAAGTATCGTTAATCTGAGGCAACTAAACTAGTTGCCACTTTATTTCTGGGTTCCATTCACGGTGCTGTTATGTAATCAGGTTTCTCCTATACAAGTCTTGAAGAGAAACGACAATGCAGAAAGAATCATAACCCAGAAACATCACCCAAGGAGACTTTCTGCTGTGCTTTCTGCAACCGGACTTGTTTATCTCGGATTGGTCTTTTCAGTTATCAGCGCGCTTGCAGAAAGCGTGGGATGAGTCCTTCCTGAATCTTCGTTTGCGAAGAAAAGCCAGAGAGAGAGAGTATATGAGTTACCACAACACTAGATCCTCTGAGACCATGCAGCAAATATAATTTTATATAGTCCTCCACTAGGGTCAGAGTCTTTTCAGTAGGAACCATAGTGCTTTAGAACTCCCTTCCAAGGGAAGTTACCGTAGTTTAGTCTCTTTTCAGCTGTACTTTTGGACACCAGTAAAAAAATTCTTCAAAAAGGTTTGGGGAACTGCTGATAACAGACTTCTGTGTTCTGTTTAAAACATAGATGTTGCTGCTGTTTGTGGTTTACTGTTTGTTTGAGAAAGATGGTTGAAATCTCTTGTCTAAATGGGCAAAATGAGGTTTACTTTCTATTCGGGACTAGCTTAATTATTCTTTTGTTTGGAATGAAAGCTTATAATACTGTGGGCCTGATCTAATGAAAAAACAGAATAATTAAAGTCATATGGAATATATTTTTTTCCTTTAAGCCTCTATTCCTAAACTCTCTTTCTGATTATTAAAAACTCTTTTGGTAAAATATGATCTTTTTGTTTGTTTGTTTGTTTATTTGATGAAAAAATATTTGTACAACATTTTGCATTTTGACATTAGAATGTGCAATTTGTTTGTTCTTCTGCTATGTTCTGTATAAAGTCAAAGTTCTTAATTGAATCCCTCTATTGCTGGATGATGTTGGAAAGTGGAAACACAAAATCACATACACTTCCATGTCTGGTCAGTGGCACATTCAGATTTGGAATGATGTCTGCAAACTTGATGAGCTCATATTAAGCATACCTTGGCTCTTCAGAGGACAGAAACAAATAAATTGATGCTTAACGCTTTAAATATGCTATAGCTTTATAAGCTTATAGTATTCTTCTGTTGCTTTTTGCTAAATACATGGCTTTCAATTTATGTATAGTAGTTAAAATTAGGATATGTAAGCTATTGTTTAAAAATGGCACTTACTTGACTGCAGCTTAGAATGCACTTACTTGACTGCAGTATTACATTCAACAGTGGGATGTCAGGGGCATTTTTTTTTACAGTGACACAAGAGAAATTCTCTGTATTGAACACAACAGAGTGTTTAGAGTCCCTTATGCTCCTCTGTTGAAGTAAAAAGGCATTGTGTTCTTTCTCATTGCTTTCACAAGCTGTTTAGTAACAGCGTACCCTGAGAAATCTGTTCTTCTTTCTCTAACACTGGTACACTAAATTATGAAGTGCTACAAGTTTATTTGATCAGCTTCTTCTCTAGAAATACCATAAAAGGCTGTGTCCTTAGGAACTGGGCATAGTTTTTTTTTTCCCCCACCCACATTGCTGCAGCATGATTCACTGCCTGCTGGAACAGTTTCTCTGCTGTGGTGGATATCCCATTAACTGTCTCTGTAATAATTTTTATGATTGTTAATGTGGGTGGAAAGGGAGAAAGATGGCTAATTCAGAAGTGATCTTAAGACACTGGAAAAGATCCAATAAAATCTGGCTTAAAATGGCTATTGGACCACACGGCCGGGGGTGAGGGCAGGCAGGACACACCTCTTGGCAAAAGTTCATAATAAAAGACAGCAACAGAATTTAGGGACCAAATAGACAGGCTTACCCAGTTTGGTGTGTCCCATTCCCCCCCCACCCACCTGTGTCATATAACTTCACTTTTTTTCACATAAGCACTACTTCTTTTTTGCTTGCTTCATGCAGTGTTTTACAATTTTGTTGCTTCAGTGGTGCTTTCTAGGAAAGTCCTCCTTGTGGTGCTGCCTTAACCCTGCCATCCTCACCTCATTTCCAGGGCTTCTGGTCCTCTTTGTCCCAACATGGGAGTGAAGCTTAAGGCCATGGTCAACTTTTCATTAATGGAAGTGAGATGATTAACAGAAGCAGCAATATATGCTAACTAGGAACAGAAGGGCTTGCCAGAGTAGTCCATGTAGTACCTCCCATAGGCCCCCAAAATAACATCATAATACTGTAATGTCACCCCTGCAACTTCTATCCTTCCTGCATTTCCTAGCCTAATAAAGAAACAATACGCACCCAACATGGGAGACAAGGGGGCAGGGAAACTGGGCTTCAGTGGTGAATTTGGCTTATTTGAGCACAGTGTTTGACTACATTGTGGGGAAATGTAGCCATGCCATTTCCCCTCAAAATGAACATTAGTTATTGAAAAAGAACAGAGTCAATGAATATGGATGCCATAATGTCCAGCTGTCAGCTTCTATTTTTTTCATACTTTCTGGCCAACTGTTTCCCCCCCTCATCAAAGTGAACATCAGTCTATGAAAAATGGGTGCTCAAGGAATCTAATATTGGTAACAGTCCAATCTCTGCAGTAGCTATACCATCTAAAATCATCATGCAGTCACTCTCTCTCTGTATGTATGTGTGTGTGTGTGTGTTTGAGAGAGAGAGAGAGAATGACTTGCCAGAAATCATGGGTGCAGTGTTCCCAAACACCAGGAGGGAGGTGAGGTTAAGGGGGCAAGTATTGGCAACATACAGTGAGCCATAAGCAGCAGTAAGACTGGAGGACAAAGGATGTCATGAGAAATATAAGGCAGGAGATCTCTCCTCTTCAATTTTAACATCAAAGGCAGGCAGAACTAAGAGTAATTGTAGAAATGAGAATACAGTAGTAGCAGAAACCAAAGATATATCTTAACAGTCACTGAGTTCTATGGGACCTGATAGGACTCTGCTCAGACCACCAGCCACCACTGGTGACCAATGGTGTGCAATGGTGGGGGTCTAGGAATATATTATTACAGCCCAGAGTTTTGTCCCAATCAGTAATTGTAAGGAGGTTTTTGACTTAAGTTGTTACCGTTAAGAGCTGTATCCTGAACTTGTTTGTGAAGAAGTACGTGCCAGTGGGTTCAATGGGTTTTACTTTTTGGTAGGTTGGCTTAAGTTGGATGGTTGATCAGCAGAAAGCTAGGAAGCTATATTTGCTTGAATTCTCTGATTGGCCACACATTATGAAATGTACTCTAGCATGATGAGCTTCTTTTTGAGGACTCAAATTGGTGGGGAAATGTGAATCTTTCCTATAGCAGTGATTCCAAACATGGAAGGTAGATTTCCATAGGAGGGAGGAACATTTAATCAGCTTGCTTCTATGCTAGAGCCCTGTGCCAAAACCTCACTTTTCAGCAATAAGCTGGAAATGGAATTAAAACTGAGCTTTCATGCAGTTACTGTTTGTTGTTGTGTGTTTTCAAGTCATTTTTGACTTATGGCGACACTAGGGTGAACCTGTCATAGGGTTTTTTGGTAGAATTTGTTCAGAGGAGGTTTGCCCCACCTTCCTCTGAGGCTGAGGGAGTGTGAGTTGCCCGGGGTCACCCAGTGGGTTTCCATGGCTGGGCAGGGATTTGAACCCTGGTCTCCCAGTGTCCTAGTTAAAATGCTTGGACCACTACACTACACTGGCTCTCCTAACACTATATTACCCCAAGATCCTTCTATAATGTGTACTTGAATGAAAGTCCTTTCTAAAAAGCCCCCTGCAACTTTCTCCTTGCAACTTCTGTCCTTGTTGTATCCACTCACATTACTAGTGAATAACTGATAATTATCCATTATTTATTCTGTTCATCTTGGGCATGGGTTAGTTACTGGCATTTCTTCCTTTTTTATATATGTCTCTTTTATAACAGAAAAAAAAATGAAAATAAATTAGACATTAGGGCCATTTGTGTGTGTGTGTGTGTGTGTGTGTGTGTGTGAAAAGAATAAAGTTACCTTCACATAAATAAAAAAAAGAAACAAATGGTTTCATGATCATAATGCATGTTCTGATTATATTATATAATTAAAAAACAGTTGACTCATCTATGTACCCATCTTGTTTAAATGAATCTTCCTTATTGGCTTCTTTTCGTATATCCTAGATGGCTTATTCCTTTACTGATAACCTTAATAGACTTCTGTTTAGACCAGTGATTCCCAAAGTGGGTGCTACCGCCCCCTGGTGGATGCTGCAGTAATCCAGGGGGGGCGGTGATGGCCACAGGTGCGTTTGGGGACGATGAATAACTGTAAGGGGGTGGTGAAAGCATAAAAGAAAGAAGAGAAGATTTAGAAAAATTGATTTATGTATTCCACTCATAACGCTTAATTTTTCTTTGTACAACATACTGGACATTGGCTTGGTTCCCGCATACTCCCTCACTTGCATTGAGGTATGTGCAGTCGCGCACTGTTACTGTTCATGTGGTGCCACTGAATTGCCATTCCAAAACACGTGAGCACTATGAGCATTGCTGCGGGCAACTGCCACTCATGTGATTGGTCGATTGCAAGACCAAAGCCTGGAACGGCAGTGGCAGTACTGGCTACT
This sequence comes from Gambelia wislizenii, assembly GCA_030847615.1. Lineage (NCBI taxonomy): Eukaryota > Metazoa > Chordata > Lepidosauria > Squamata > Crotaphytidae > Gambelia > Gambelia wislizenii. The sequence continues at coordinate 348,734,118 of JAUMIR010000001.1, forward strand.
GGCAATATTACCAGCAGATTTTGGAGGACGCTATGAATCAGGAGATTTCCTGTAATTATTATGGAAAAATTACGGCGTAATATAACTCTGAGGACTTTTTCGGACGGAGAAATATACCGCAGGAGGGGTTGTCCCTCTTGCGACGGTGCTGTGTGTCAGGAGGAGGCATTTCATATGATGCTGTCCCCCTGCCGATTCTGTTCCAGTACAGATCGCAGCTCCAGTGTCATATTTGGCCATTTCTTAATCACGGTCAACTTCCCCCTGCCGTGCAGCAGCGTCGCGGGAGGGACGACCCTTCTTGCGGTGTATTTCTCTGTCCGAGAAAGTCCTAAGTTAGATTGTTGTGATATTGTGACAAGTTAAAGTTAACTAACAAATAGTGCGACTATAATTGGTGAGTATTATTTATTTTGAAATAATTATATGCGCTTTACAATTAATAATATCATGTTTATTTATTTCATTAGTATTTATTTTAGTTTGTTTTTTACAAAAATATTTCAAAAAAATTACCAAAAAATTAATTAAAAATACCTCCATAAAAATTTATTTTTTTCTACAGATAATAATGGCTCAACCAAAGAAAAAATGTAGACAATATAATATCGAATATTTGAAATATGGCTTTATTGAGTTGCCTGTAAACAATACATTACCAATATGCCTGATTTGCCAGAAAGTTTTATCAAACGAAGCTATGAAGCCTTCCAGACTACAAGAACATTTGACTAAAATTCATGGTGATAAAAAAGTTAAGGATTTATCTTATTTTCGAACACTAAAAGAAAAATTTGTCAGCAACTGACATTGGCAAAACTCTTTTCAACCGCAACACAAGATGGCGATGGCTTGCTTGCTTCTTACAATATTTCGTTAATGATTGCCAAATCGGGAAAACCTCATACTATTGGTGAAGAACTAATTATACCGGCTATAAGTGAAGTAATACGTACTGTGCTACACAAGCCAGCATCTGATATTATCAAGAAAATTTTGTTGAGCAATAATACAGTGCAAAGAAGAATTGATGAAATGGCTCTAGATGTTGAAGAATCATTGTGTGGCTATTTAAAAACATCTCGGTTTTCTATTCAACTTGATGAGTCAACTTCGTTAGGAAATGAAGCTTTCCTTTTAGCATATGTGCGGTTCACAAAGGAAGAACAAATTTGCCAAGAATTATTATTTGCTAAATATTTGCAAACTGATACTAAAGGAGAATCAATATTTCATGCATTGGATGAGGTTTTTTTAAAGAGAAAGAAATACCTCTGAGTAATATCTTATCAGTAGCCTCAGATGGTGCTCCAGCGATGGTAGGGTGCTACAGGGGTTTTCTTGCATATTTAAAAAAAGGAGGTGCCAAACGCATTCACAGTACACTGTATCATCCATCGTCAACATCTAGTTGCCAAAAATGTAAGTGCATGTCTACATAATTCATTACAATATGTAATTAAAGCTGTCAACACAACCAGAAGCAAATCATTGAATGACAGATTATTTAAACAGCTTTGTATTGAAAACGATGAAGAATTTAATTGTTTGCTGCGTCATGCAGAAGTTTGTTGGTTGTCAAAGGGTGCCTGTTTAGATAGGTTTTATAAGCTGTTTAACTCTGTGCTGGAGTTCTTGAAAGATAAAAATGATGCCTTACGATCCAATTTAATTCAATCCAAAAGTGACATCACTTATTTGATCGACTTGTTTCAAAAATTTAATGAAGGCAATCTTCAGCTTCACGGTGATGAACTGAATTTAATAAAAACAAAATCTGTTATTTCTGCATTTGTGACGAAACTTCTTCTGTACAAACAAAATTTTGGACGAAGGGAATTCAGCCAGTTCCCAAATTTATTAGGAGCAGAAAAAAAAAGATGAAGACATACTTTCTTATTGTGAGCACTTGGATGCTCTCCATTCAGATTTTAATCAACGATTTGATGATATTTTAAAAATGAACATACCTGATTGGATTTTGGATCCTTTTTCAAGTGCAAACACAGAAGAATCTCCATAGTTACAAGAAGAACTGATGGAAGTAACTACAAATGATGAATTGAAATTTAAATTCAAAAGCAGCTACCAACAATTCTGGCTGCAAAAGGAGATCCCTACAGCTTATCCTGAAATATGGGCTGTAATTCAAAAGTTCTTAATTGCATTTCCTTCATCATATTTAGTGGAACGTGGATTTAGTGCGGTAACCAATTTATTAACAACAACAAAAAAGAAACCGATTGTAAATAGTCAATCATGGTGATTTAAGATTACTGCTGATGAAAATAGAGCCGAGGATTAGTAAATTGGTAGCAGCATACCAGGTTCATCCTTCTCATTAAGATGATTTTGAATGTTTTAACTTTTTTTGTATTACCTTTCTATTCTGAGTTCAATAAATAGTTTCATAATTTCAAATTTCAATGTTTCTAATTTACACTTTTCTTTACTATATTTTACGAAAAAAGTAGAAACATTAATACATATATCCTTCTCTTTAATTGCTGTTAACATAAAAAAAAAATAATAATTTCCAGGGGGCGCTGAGTAATATTTTTTCTGGAAAGGGGGCTGTAGGCCAAATAAGTTTGGGAACCACTGGTTTAGGCCCATGTTCTACAGTATGATGCTCCACCTACACAATCGTTTTTAGTTTTGATCATAAAAGTTCACTGTCTCAATTATACGAATTTGACTACAAAAAACTTAAAAAGTAATGTCATCAATCTCCCATTTCTCTTTCCAGTTCTTAATCAATGGTTAAGTTCTTCTTTGTGGTCTCTGTGAATCACACAGCTAGAAACTATTCCTAGTGCCTTACAAGCGGCCACAGTCACCATTTCGGCCATGATCTCCATCTCCGTCATCATCAGACACATCTTCAGAGGAACTGCGTCAACCATCACCTCTGCCTTGATTGGTTGAGGATGATTCCTCATCCCCCACTGATGATATTTGGGCCTTTTCAGAACAAATGATCAGGCTGTGTAACGCCTTTGACCACAGGACGACATGGAAAACCTCCGAACCAGCTGATCCCATCATTAACCGCATTAAGTCAAAGGCTCCACTGGTAGCGACACTGCCTGTTCTGCCATCACTATGAAGTTATCGGCAGGTGCATGCCTCGCTCTCCATTAGCACATGTGGTTACGGTCACCTGGTCTGGCCCCCCAGGCTTCTGCTACCATCAAGGATATGCTGTTTGACTATTCAGGATTATGCCATCAGTTGACAGATGAGAAGTTGGAGTCCATGCAGTAAATGTGCAATATGGCCAGGAAATACGGTATGCCAGCACCATCTTATGTTTCCAGGAACTGATCCAGTTGGCAGGGTACCCCCTTCACTTACTCCAGGTGTTGAGGATTCAGACCACCATCATCCCACCATGCTTGGTACCCCTCACAGTCCTCGGCTTCTGTGTCTTCAGTTAGGCACAAGTCATACAGTCAGGGAGATACTGAAGGCACAATTTCAAACAGTACCAATGAGGAAGAAAAACGGGAGGTGTCTCAAGACACCAGCATGGATGACTAAAGAACTTTCAACGGAGCTAATTTTTAAACAGAACATGTATAGGAAATGGAAAAAGGGAGAAATCACCAAAGAAAAATTCAAACAGATAGTGAACACGTGTAGGAGTAAAGTCAGAAAAGCTAAAGTGCAGAATGAGCTCAAGCTCGCTAGAGAGGTTAAGAAAAATAAAAAGGTTTTTTTTTAGGTGTGTCCACAGCAAAAGGAAGGAGGAAATGGTAGGGCCGCTGTGTGGACAAGGTGGCAAAATGCTAACAGGGGACAGAGAAAAGGCAGAATTATTCAACACCTTCTTTGCCTCAGTGTTTTCAGAAAAGGAAAAGGGTGATCAACCTGAGGATAATGGAATAGAGGATACAATAGGGAAAATCCAGCATAGAATAAGTAAAGAGGTAGTACTGGAATACCTTCTTAATCTAAATGAATTTAAATCTCCAGGACCAGATGAACTACATCCAAGGGTATTCAAACAGCTGGCAAATGTAATCTCAGAGCCATTGGCAATAATTTTTGAGAACTTCTGGAGAACAGGAGAAGTCCCAGCAGACTGGAGGAAGGCAAATGTTGTCCCCATCTTCCAAAAGGGAAAAAAAAGAGGATCCCAAAAATTATTGTCCAGTTAGTCTGACATCAATACAGGGAAGATTCTAGAGCAGATCATTAAACAGAGAGTCTGTGAACATTTAGAAGGCAATGCCATAATCACAAAAAGTCAACATGGGTTTCAGAGAAACAAGTCATGCCCGACTAATCTGATCTCTTTTTTTTTATAAAATTACCAGCTTGGTAGATGAAGGGAACGCTGTGGATATCACATACCTTGATTTCAGTAAGGCCTTTGACAAGGTTCCCCATGACATTCTTGCAAGACTGTTAAATGCATTTGTAATTGGTTGACTGGCCGAACCCAAAGGGTGCTCAGCAGTGGCTCCTCTTCATCTTGGAAAAATGTGACCAGTGGGGTGCCACAGGGTTCTGTCCTGGGCCCAGGGCTATTCAACATCTTTATCAGTGACTTGGATGAGGGAATTAGGGGCATACTTATCAAATTTGCAGATGACACCAAATTAGTAGGATTAGCTAATACCCTAGAGGACAGGGTCAAAATTCAAATGACCTGAATAGACTAGAAAGCTGGGCCAAAGCTAACAAAATGAAATTCAATACAGAGAAACGTAAGGTACTTCACTTAAGGCGGAAAAATGAAATGTATGGATACAGGATTGGGGAGACCTGGCTGAACGAGACTACTTGCGAAAGGGATCTAGGAGTCCTAGTAGACCACAAGTTGAACATGAGTCAACAGTGTGATGCGGCAGCTAAAAAGGCCAATGCGATTTTGGGCTGCATCAGTAGAAGTATAGTGTCTAGATCAAGGGAAGTAATAGTGCCACTCTATTCTGCCTTGGTCAGGCCTCACCTAGAATACTGTGTCCAGTTCTGGGTACCACAATTCAAAAAGGATATTGACAAATTGGACTGTGTCCAGAGGAGGGCGACTAAAATGGTGAAAAGTCTGGAAACCATGCCTTATGAGGAAAGACTTAGGGAGCTGGGTATGTTTAGCCTGGAAAAAAGACGGTTAAGTATTTGAAGGGGTGTCACATTGAGGATGGAGCAAGCTTGTTTTCTGCTGCTCCAGAGACTAGAACACAGAGCAATGGATGCAGACTCCAGGAACAGAGATTCCACCTCAACATTAGGAGGAACTTTCTTATAGTAAGCTGTTCAGCAGTGGAACACAGTCCCTCGGAGCATGGTGGGGTCTCCTTTCTTGGAGGTCTTTAAACAGAGGCTCGACGGCCATCTGTCAGGGATGCTTTGATCATGATTTCCTGTGTGGCAGGGGGTTGGACTGGATGGCCCTTGTGGTCTCTTCCAACTCTACAGTTCTATGATTCTATGATTCTATGATTTTCAGTGTAGGACTTAAGTAAAAGAGTGTGAAAGGGAGGAGGGGGCAGGACAGGAGGGATACTCCTGCCATGTGAACACTTTCAAAGCCTATTAGACCAAAATATTATGAAATCACTATGCACACAATCAAAAGAACCTAGTATGTCCCACAATACTCTTGCATCAATTTTACTATGGTATGAGAAAACTTGGATTAGCACGGAGAACAATCAAAGACAGAGTTTACATCATCTGAGTTGGGGGAGGGGAAAATATGCTCAAAATGGCACATTCCAGCAGAATAAACCCCCTCCTGTTTTCCCAGTTGTTGTTGTGTGCCTTCAAGTCATTTCTGACTTAAGGTGATCCTAAGGTGAACCTATCACAAGATTTTCTTGGCAAGATTTGTTGGGGTGTCTGTGTTGCTTTTGTCTCTCTCTGAGGCTGAGAAAGTGTGACTTTCCCAAGGTTACCCAGTGGGTTTCCATGGCTGAGTGGGGATTTAAACCTTGGTCTCTAGAGCCATAGTCCAATGCTCAAACCACTAGATCACAATGGCTCTCCTTTCCCCCTTAACCTCAGCAATATGATTTTTGAAAAAACAAAACCTTTCCTCTTGGAAAAAGTAGCAATTTCATTTTGAAGAGGAGGTTCTGACAACACTGTGTTTCCCCAGTAACCATCTGTTAACTGCTTTACTCCCCCTCTTATTGACTCTTGCACCAATCCATTCTTAGGCATGAGCATTTTGTCACAAAGGGAATTAAAAACTGTATTTCCTAGAATGGGGAGAGGGGAATATTGTAACCAGGAAAAAATCATGTTGGTATTATCTTTTAAAAATGAATTTTTTATTTAGAAATTTGGTTTGATGTTGTCACAGTTTCAAATTCTTTTTGTATTAAAGAAGATAAAACTGGAATTATAAAGAACATTCTGTTGGGATTGTTTGAACTGTTGTTAATTATATAAGGATACAGAACTTGTTCATATATCGGTCATTTTATCTGCCTTCACATTTATGTGAATCAAATTTGATATTTTAACCTGATGCACATTAAGCATTAAAAAGGGAACAGGGAAGGGGAAAGGTAATTATGAATTCAGCAAAGATACTGAACACATTATGTATGTCTTATAAAGTGGTAAGAAAGATAACTGGAGGCATATAAAGTCATGCAAATGACTATTTCTTGTTAATTGCCATCAAGTTGGCTTTAACTTGTAGCTACAATATGAATGAGAGACCTCCAAGACACTCTGTTATTAACAGCCCTCTTCAGGTCTTGCAAATTCAAGGCCATGGCTTCCTTGAATGTGGTCTTCCTCTTTTCCTGCTGCCATCAACTTTACTGAGAATTATCTTTTCCATTGAATCATGATGTCTCAAATATGTCCCAAGTAAAATAGCCTCAGGTTAGTAATCTTGGCTTCTAATGAGATTTCAATCTTAATTTGTTCTGAGGCCCATTTATGTGTTCTTCTGGCAATTCATGGTACTCTCCTCCAGGACTACATTGCATTGAACTCTCCTCCAGGACTACATTTCAAAAGAGTTGATTTTCTTCCTGTCAAATTACTTCTTCATTATATTAGAACTGAAAAGTGATATGACTCACTGTTTCTTTTCTGTGATGGAAAATCCATTATCTTCCCAAATTCTTCAGTGGATAGTTTATTTTATTCATTCATAATTAGTGTTTAGGTTGTTTCTTGGTTAGCCACCACCCCACACACTTTAAATAATGAAAGCTGTACAGCAGTTGTTACAAAAGTAAAAGTTAAAATAAATACTCAAGGTAAAACTGAGAGAGCATCTAGACAATAACATGAGTCCCTATCTCTGCTTTACTGCTTATTATTTGGGGAGAATGTACATTCATTGTGAAGAGCCTGTATCTCTGGTGTATGCTTAAGAAGAATTTTTGTAGTTGTTTTCTTGAATGAATGAGACAGAGCAATGCAGTTTACATAATCAACTTCAATTGATATAACTTCATTTCCAGAATACTGCAAATTAGGAAGAACACTCTGTAGGGTAAAGGCTTTTTACATATACTCCAGGAGAACATGGTCACTCTCACCTAAGGATCTCACCACTTCCACCCTATTAACCAGGTCATCACTGTTGGTTAGGATCAGATCTCTGACACTATTGCTCTTGTTCCTGTTCCTCACCATAACTGATAAGTGAGAGAGGTTTGATTTGATTCTGTAGCTCCAAACTCACAGAATTATCCCTGGTCCTTCTATGTGTCACATTCCTCCCAAAGTCTACTTCCTATGTTTGGGAACTAACCTCCTCCTCAAAGACATCCCCTGTTTGTTCTTCTTCATGGTCTTTGTGCCTCACACAAATGGGATTTGTGCATGCTCAGAGACCTCATTCTGAATGTTCTAGAGCTGAGTAGCTTTGGCAGGAGCCCTGTCCCCTCCTTATCTACAATGTATGTCCTAGCCAGCCTGGCTATGTCCCCTCAGATTCTCTTTATCTGGCAGAAGAGTGACCTTGGATGCTTATTGCTGAGTAGCTAATCTTTTTTTCTTGTACTTTTGCTATACTTACCCTCCCTCCTCCTGATTTCTTTAATTTTCTTCTAATTGTTTCCTCTTTTCTTCATTCTACCACTAAAAAAGGTCCCTTTACTTCAGGGCTTTTGCTTCTCTTTCCCCTCTTTTTATGACCTCTTCCTCTCTATTCAAGCTTTGCAACACTTGTGGATGGAAAGTTTCTGTTTCAGACGCCCATTCAGAATGCCTTTTTTGTTTGGGCAAGGGGTACATTGTCCCGCAGTATTCAGTTTGCTGGGGATCACTGTCCAGGCATTGAAATATCAAGCCTTCGGACTTGAGTTATATTGTTTGGAAAAATCCCTTCAAGCAGCAACCAACAGGCCCTTCTTCCCCACCTTGTCCACCGTACTGAAGCCATGGAAACAAGTTCACCAAAAGTTGAAGGTGTTTTCAGTATCAATGTCCTGGAGCTTGGCTCAGACTTCTTTGATACTGACAGCAGCTTCTATGGCGCTCCTGACTACTGCTGCTTCTGACCTGGCAGTTACTTTCCCACATGCTATTAGTAACTGAGGAGTCGGTACCAATGGCATCTTCTTCGTGGTCTCTGTGAATCACACAGCTGGGTTACTCCTGCACCTGCGCAGAGCATCGGAAACTTCTGGAATTGCTAGGCAGAATGTGTTTTGATACATTTTTGCGGTAACTCCGCCAACACCAACGGTCCCTTATAAGGGATTCCCGCCTAATTCCCCTCAATTCCTTTCTTTCTGCTGTGTTAGCAGCTTGAAGGAACCTTCGTTCGCTAGTTTTTCTCTCTTTCACTTTCGATTTGACTTGGATTTGACTTGGCTTGGATTTTTGACTATGATTTTCTCTCACTCCTTTGGATTTGGCATTCAAGTCTCTCCACGTCCTGAACAACGTCCTCTGCCTCCAACTCCTCCGACTCCACCTCGACACACCACCTCACTGTTCCAGGGCGATCGCAGTCCATCCCCTGTGGATTCGACATCATCCTCGTCGGGTTCGTGGGATCCTTACAGACCATATTTACCATCACCAAGGCTCGACCTGGTCGAGGAGGACTCTGCATCACCCACCAACAACGTCCGTGCTGGAGAAGGATGTTGAACCGGTGGACCCAATCTTGGCTACTCTCCCTGTCTTACCATCTCTGCTCAAGTTCACTCAAGGGTCTTGGGAGAATCCCTCCTCGATTCAGTCTACTTCCAAGAAAATCGACTGACTGTATCTTATTGGAGGTGAGCACATTGACTGGCTTCAAACTCACCCAAAGCCGAACTCTGTGGTGGTCGAAGCTTCTTAAACTAGGAAGCAACGCCGACCTCTGTCGATCCCGCTGGACCCAGAAGGTCGAAAGCTCGACATTATGGGCAAGAAAATCTACTCAGCAACTGGATTGAGTTTTTGTGTGGCCAACTACTCAGCCTGCATGGGGGCCTACCAGCAGGTACTGTGGGAGAGGATGATGCCCCTCATCCAAGGTCTCCCTGAGGAACGGCGTCGGATGGCTGAAGCGATCCAGACAGAGGCGCAATCACTCACAGGGCAACAGATGAATTCAGCTCAGCACGTTGCCGACTGTGCTGCCAAAATCATAGCAGGATCCATCGCTCTGCGTCGGCACGTGTGGCTTCACTCATCCGGCCTTACCCCACAGGCCTCAGCTACGATAGAGGATCTGCCCTTTGATGAGTCCGGACTCTTTAATGGCTCCACAGATGAGAAGTTGGAATTCACTCAGAAGATGAGGGCATAGATGACCACTCAAAGAACCACAGTTACAGTAAGCAACCTGTACTTCTTCATCTAGGACAGTCTGCTTTGCTCAGTCCAAGAAAAACTCATGTTCCCTAATATGCTGAAGAATAGATACCAGGGCCTCAAGTTGCTGGACCTTCTCTTTCAACAGGGCAACTAACTTGCACTTGCTGCATGTGCAGCTCCTCCTGCCTGAAACAGAATTGTGGGCCTCCCCCTCAAAACACCCCCGCTAAATGCCCACACAAAATGCCTGTTAGGTTTGCTGAGCTCCAGGGACTGGGGCTGCAGCTATACAGAGAGCAAGTGGCTGCTAGCTCCTCACCCAACCAAGTCTCTGACTCACTTTCTCTCAGCAGATGCCCAACCCACCTGAGACTATATGCTCAGGCAGAGGGCCTGGGCTTCCAGACAAAAGAAGTCTAATTGAGCACACAAGCAAGCCTCCTCCCCGCTCGCACAATAGCCTTAACCCAACAAACTCTCCCAAAAGACCCTCCCCAGAGCTGAGGAGGTTTAATTCAACATACACTAGCTGTTCCAAATTTGGCTCCTCTACCATGCCTGCTTTAGACATGAAAGCCTGGCTCAAGTTTCCATCCCACATTCGACACAACCTCTGCTGGTAGATCCATACCCTTAGACTGCCTCTCATATAAGGCTGCTTTTTTTGGTAGCCATTATGTCTGCTCATAGAACAGGGGAATTATGTGCCTTACAGACTGACTTGCCACACGTATTCAGATTGGACATTTCATTTCTTCCAAAAGTGGCATTTGAATTTTATATCCCATAGGACTTTTACTTATTGAATTTATATCCTGCCTTTCTTCCAAAATGGGATTCAAGTCGGACATTGTCCTTCCATCAATTTTTCTCCAATAATCTCTCAATGGATCTCAATGGAACAGTCTCTTCACAGCCTTGACATCCACAGAGTGTTGGTGTTTTGTGTCAGTAGGACAAAGAACTTCCAAAAGACTCCACTTCTCTTCATCTGCTTCTACGGCAGCAGGAAAGGGAAACAGGTCTCCCTGCAGATGTTTGCCACATGGGTTGTAAAGGGCATCACATGATCTTATCAACTCACCAGGATCTCTCTAAATGGACATACCAGGAGCCATTCTACTAGAGCCATTGCAACTTCTTCAGAATTCCCCAGAGGCATCCCTCCTGGACCTTTATCAAGCTCCGATTTGGTCACACCCTTCCACTTGTATCCAGCATTACAGGTTGGATGTGAGAGTGAATGCTGATGCATCTTTTGGCAGGGTGGTTCTGTCTTCCATTTTATTTTATTTTTTGGTTATGTGCCTCCCACCTCCTCAGGTCAGTTAGTATGTATGTATGATGCACAGAGACCACAAAGAAAAAAGAACTGCTTACCTGTAACTGACGTTCTTTGAATGATCATCTGTGCACTCCTGCAACCTGCCATTTACCTGTAACTGATGTTCTTTCAGTGTTCACCGGTGCATTCCTGCAACCTGCCATTCCTCTCCTTGTCAGCACATCTGGTGTATTGCATCATTGCACCACGGTCTCAGACAAATTCCTAACTGAGAAAATGGAGGCTGAGGAGGGAAGGTAGAACTACCTCCAAGAGTGTCAGCTATCTAGAAGGTTCTCAAGGATGGCTCTATACAGGTACAGAACCATATGCATGAATGCACAGGTGACCACTCAAAGAACGTCAGTTACAGGTAATTGTTTCCAGGAAAGAAAGAAACACAATGAGTATAAATATGGTGCCAGTCCCTGGAACTTTGGAAAAAAATAATTGTTGCTCCCACATATCAGATAGCCTGATAAGCATTGCACTGAGCCACATCCTGTGTAAAAATCAGTAGATATAAGTGTGGGACAATTACTGCATTTCTGAAGGTGCAAGATGTGGTGTTAACATTTGAAGGGATTTTTTGTTTTGTTTTGTTTTAATTACTTCCTTGTTGTCAGCAGTTTACTCACTGTTTGTCCTTGCAGAGATGGCTAAAATGTGTTCCAGTACTACTTGTCTGCGCTTTCTCTCACTCACATATGTACATGTGCACACATAAATCCTCAATACTTGTGGGTATACTAAATGATGTTTAGTAAAAATTGCTGACAAGGTCATGAAAGGAATAATCAAATCGTATGCCTCTGGCAAAAACAGGCCAAACAGAACAGCTATCACAGAAGGGTCACAGATGTTATTCAGTACATATAGAGTGCCTTTGGTACACAGCTGTGCAAAATCAGAACTAGTCGGGTATTTTTCTATGCCTCTTGCTGTGAAGATCAGCTCAAGGTCTTACTTGAGCTCCCCCCACCCAAGGTTTGGCTTCACACAATCCCCAAACCTCATTACCTCTCAAACTTTTATTTAAATACCATTACTAAATGACTGATATGCTTCAAGCATAGATGGCATCTCTTCTGTGTGTTTATCTTCAGGAAAGGAAAAAAAGAAGCAATTGTTTTCCTTTTAACCAATTTAACATAACACAGTTTTCATTGTGTTATAATTTACTATCAGGAACTTTTCAATTTCAACACTGCTCTGAAGCAGTATACAGAATGGGTGGATATGAAACATGGTACCTGCAGATCTGCAGTCTAAAAAACAAAATGAAAAGCAGCTGCAGGGATTTAAGATACATAGAGCTATCTACACACGGGGGGGGGGGGGAATTCTGCTTCAACTTGCATTTTCCTGGGCCACAGTGACCTGGATGGCCATCTGTCGGGGATGCTTTGATCAAGATTTCCTGCGTGGCAGGGGGGTTGGACTGGATGGCCCTCGTGGTCTCTTCCAACTCTGCAATTCTATGATTCTATGATTCTATGACCTTGCATACATCTTGTTAATGTCACACACATCTTGCAGCCCATGAAAGCTTATGTTAAATAAAACACATTAGTCTTCAAGGTGCCACCAGACTTAGAGTTTGAGTAGATGTTGATTATATTCCTTTTTTAATTTTGGAAAGTAGATGAGGTAAATTTTAATACAAAGACCCAGCTACCATTGGATTTGCAGGGCAATTGCCTGTAGGCTGCCAGATAATAGGTCGGCTTGTTGCAATATACAGAATGGGCAGATATAAAACATGGTACCTGCAGGAGCCTCAGATCTTCAGTCTAAAAACAAAATGAAAAGCAGCTGCAGGGACTTAAGATACATAGGGCTTGTCTACACAGAGGAAATAATTCTGCTTCAAATTGCATTTGAAGCAGCTCTCTGTCTCTGTCACTGTCCAAGTAGGTGAGGGCAAAGAGAGAGCAGATACAGTACATCTTCAGTGCCACATAGACGCTCTTTTCTCCTCCTGGCTCCAGTTCCACTTGTGGCCCAGCTCATGGGAAACTCAACACAAAGAGAGCTGGGGGCCAGGGGAGGTCCTCCAGCTACCTTGAGGAGGCAGGGGGCAGGTCCATCTGCTGCTCTGCTGCTGTGTCTGCCACCTCTTGCTCATGCTGCAATGTTCCTCTGCCTTTGCATTGTAGACCATGTTATTGCCTTTGCCCCCACCTCCTGTTGTACTGCTTCCAATACTGAGTGCTTCAACTTCTCTCCCCCCCCCACCCCCTTTGACATGAGTATGATCAATCAGCCAGGGGAATTGGTGTATGAAAGAAGATAGAACAAGCAGATGGAGCTTGCTATTAAGTCCAGCTCCTCCTGCCTGTAGCTCAGGGGACCATTTGCACTTCATGCCACTGAGCACTAAGGTATGGCCTTGATTTCATATTGTGCACATGTTCCAGGACTTTGGGAAAAAGATGCACATTGCTTTAAGCAAATAAATTCTTAACCCAAATCAGTAAGATTTTCTCCCATTTCCCCACTTTCTATGAGATATTCTGTTATATACTGTGGCTGCTTAGTATATAAACAGAATCCAGACATCACTGGCAACAGTATGTAGTCAAGTATTCCGGCTTAGAAGCTATTGAGAGATAACAATTTTTTTTAACATATATATTTTATTTCCATCATCACCATCCTTCCACATATTGTAAAATTGATTTACAACTCATAACTTGAATCATCTTACATAATCTTAATTGTCCAAAACAAACAAAACATAACAACATTTCCATTTCATTCCTATTACTCCAACTTAATATACCTTATTATTCCAGATCTTACATTCCATCCTCCATCTCATTCATTTTTTTCTCTCCTTTTCTTCCCCCTCCTACTTCCATCGACTTACTTGTCCAAAAACTTTTTTATTATGCATTCTCTTGTAATTGGTTGACCAGCCGAACCCAAAGGGTGCTCAGCAGTAGCTCCTCTTCATCTTGGAAAGATGTGACCAGTGGGGTGCCACAGGGTTCTGTCCTGGGCCCAGTGCTATTCAACATCTTTATCAATGACTTAGATGAGGGAATTAGGGGCATACTTATCAAATTTGCAGATGACACCAAATTGGGAGGAGTAGCTAATACCCTAGAGGACAGGATCAAAATTCAGAATGACCTGGATAGACTGGAGAGCTGGGCCAAAGCTAACAAAATGAAATTCAATACGGAGAAATGTAAAGAGAAATGTAAAGTACTGCATTTAGGGCGGAAAAATGAAATGCATAAATATAGGATGGGAGAGACCTGGCTGAATGAGACTACGTGCGAAAGGGATCTAGGAGTCCTAGTAGACCATAAGTTGAACATGAGCCAACAGTGTGATGCGGCAGCTAAAAAGGCCAATGCAATTTTGGGCTGTATCAATAGAAGTATAGTGTCTAGATCAAGGGAAGTAATAGTGCCACTCTATTCTGCCTTGGTCAGACCTCACTTAGAATACTGTGTCCAGTTCTGGGCACCACAATTCAGAAAGGATATTGACAAATTGGAGCGTGTCCAGAGAAGGGCAACTAAAATGGTGAAAGGTCTGGAAACAATGCCTTATGAGGAGAGACTTAGGGAGCTGGGTATGTTTAGCCTGGAAAAAAGACGGTTTAGAGGCGATATGATAGCCCTGTTTAAGTATTTGAAGGGATGTCACGATGAGGATGGAGGAAGCTTGTTTTCTGCTGCTCCAGAGACTGGAACACGGAGCAATGGGTGCAAGCTCCAGGAACAGAGATTCCACCTCAACATGAGGAGGAACTTTTTGACAGTAAGAGCTGTTCGGCAGTGGAACACACTCCCTCGGCGCGTGGTGGGGTCTCCTTCCTTGGAGGTCTTTAAACAGAGGCTGGATGGCCATCTGTCGGGGATGCTTTGATTGTGATTTCCTGCGTGGCAGGGGGGTTGGACTGGATGGCCCTCGTGGTCTCTTCCAACTCTGCAATTCTATGATTCTATGATTCTATGATTCTCATCCCGTGTTCCTTGTTTCTGACCTCCCTAAATCTCTGAAGTTGCTTCTTTTAAATCCTCGATTTTGTCAGTCTTATATCTGTTAGTTACATCCTCGCCTATTCAAATATCATGTTATTGCTTCCCATTCCTTATTTATTCTTCTACATTACCTTTATTAATTATTCTCGTCAATTTATTGTTATTTTTCATTTCTATCAATTTACTTAACCATTCCTCCACATCCGGAGCTTCTTATCTTTTCCAATTTGCCACTATTTTAAGTCTGGCCGATGTGATTAAATACAACAGTACTCTCCAATGTTTCCTCTCTGTCTGCTTTTTCAACACAGTTGTCATGTTTAACAAGTATAACTTCGGATCCATAGTGAAGTTAGTCCCCAACATCCTCTGTATTAATTTGTGTACCTTACCCCAGTATCTTCTTATAATTGGGCATCCCCACCACATATGGTGCAATGATCCCACTTCCTTTTCACATCTCCAACATTTTTTGTTTTCTACTTTATATACTTTGCTTAATCTCACTGGGGTAAGGTACCATCTATTTGAGATCTTACAGAAGTTCTCCTTTAGATCTTGATTTGCTGTAAAGCAGTTTGATTTGTTCCAGGCATTTTCCCATTCCATAAGACTAATCTGTTCTCCTATATCCTTTGCCCATCTCACCATGGAATCTTTCACCGCTTCTTTCTCTAATTCTCTTTCTAGCAAAAGGTTATAGAGTTTGGTAATTTTCTTCCTTCCTGTATCCCATATAATGTTATCAATCTCATTCTGTTTCACTCAAAGCCATACTTAATCTTATCTTCTCTATATCTATTTTGTAATTAATAATATGTAAACCATTGGATTTCATGACCTAATTCTTGCAGCTTTTCTCTTGTATACAAACTATATTCATTTTCCTCTGTTCTTCTTATCAGCTCTTTATATCTTATCCAGTTTCCTTGTTCTATCCATCTTTCCTGAAATGCTTCTATGGGGGATACCCACATTGGCATTCTGTCATAGAATTTTTGTTTTATAGTATTCCATGTTCTTAGCAAAGGACCCCTCAAGGTATGGTTTACAAATTCCTTATCTATATTCACTTTCCCATACTATAAGTATGCGTGAAATCCAAACTTTATATTACCTCTTTCCAAGTTTATCATCCTTAGATTATTTAATTTAAGCCAGTCACTTAACCAAATTAGGCCACACGCGTTATAGTATAATCTAAGATCAGGGACAGCCAACCCACCTCTGTGCTTTGCGTCTATCAGTGTTGTCCACTTTATCCTTGGTTTCCGTCCGTTCCAGATAAAATCTTTCAGATCCTTTGTCCATTCCAAGAAGGATTTATCTTTATTTATTATCATCAGATTTTGAAAAAGAAACATCATTCTTGGCAACACATTCATTTTTATTGTTGCTATTCTTCCCATTAAGGATATGTTCATTTTTTGCCATCTTTTAAGATCCTCTTTTATTTGCTTCCATGTTTTCCCATAGTTGTTATCATATAATTCTCTGTTTCTCTTACTTATCCATATCCCTAAGTAGTTTTGTTTTGTTTACAGTTCTAAATCCTGATATCTTTTCAAGTTGAGACTCTTCCCCTTTAGCTAGATTTTTAGATATTATAACTGTTTTCTCTCTATTAACCTTAGATCTGGAAGAGGTCCCGAATTTCTCTAACATTCCCATTAGTTTAGAGAGATAACAAAATTTTTTTTTAATTATTTTTTAATTTTCATGCATATAAAACATATATATTTACAGGATTGAAACAGTATAGTCACATTTCTCTGCACATTTTACAATATTCATGTGGCTTTTTACAATGCAAAACAAGACCCTCTTTTTTTCTTTTACAACATATCTTTTATAATTAATAATCCACGCTTGTATCCTAAGCAGTTTTGTAATATTATCATTGTTCCTGTCTTATTTGTGCTGAGCTTATTAGTTTTATCTGGTTACTTCCTTCCTGTGGATCACCTAATGTTACTGATCTCAGAGATGTATTTCTGTATCGCGGAAAAGTAGTAATTTATTTATTTATGGTTTCTATTATTTCTCCCATAAGTTAAACCTTTTCTGAAAGTTTCAGAACTACTTGCTTTCCGTTGTTAAATTTATTTTAATTGAAGATCTCTTCTTTTTGTTTGCCTGTAAAGTCACTATTTTAATGTTTGTTTATTTATTTGTTTATTTGTTTATTTTTCTCCCTTTTAGGGTTTTCCATGTTTGTATTCATTTTCCTTTTCCCCATCTTGTCGTCAAATAGTCAGTTATTTTTTGCCAGTCTTCTGTATATTTTCTCATGTCTTTCCCTCTCAATAACATTGTTAACTTGTCCATATGTAATGTTTCTTGAAATTTCTCCAGCCATTGGTCTATTGTAGGGATATCCTTATTTTTCCATAATTTAGCAAAGGTAATACGCGCTGTAGTTATCATATAAAAGATTATTTTCCCATAGTCTTTTTCAATGTTTCTTTCTATCATGCCTAATAAAAATACCTCTGGCTTCCTTTGAATTTTAATCTCTAGGATGCTTTCAATTGTTTGGTGAATTTGTTTCCAATAACAAATAGCTTTTTTGCAGCTCCACCATACATGGTAGAAAGTTCCTTTCTCTTCATTACATTTCCAGCACAAATCTGATGTCCCTTTATACATTAAAGACAGTTTATGTGGTGATAGATACCAGCGGAAGTACATCTTGTACACATTCTCTCTTATACTTTGGCTTAATGTATAATTTATTTGTTTAATCCACATATTTTCCCATTTTTCTAATTCTATTGTGTGTCCAAAATTTTTTGCCCAAACGATCATATTGTCTTTAATTTGTCCATCTTCTGTATTCCACTTTAAAAGAAGATTATAAATTCTCGATATCATATGTTTGTTGCCTTTTCCGATGATTTTGTCCCATTCTGTTGATTCGGCTGTAATGCCAGTCAGTTTAGTGTCTATCTTGTATCTTTCCTTCATCTGCATATACAGATACCAATGACAGTCTATATTATCTTTCTTTAGTTCTTCTTGGGATTTCATTTGCTGATGATTGCCATTAATAATTAGTAGATCGCTATATCTTATCCATTTTTTGGTGGGTATTCCTTCTTTGCTACAAAGAGCTTCATGTGGGGAGGTCCATATCGGAATTTATGAGAACAGTCTTGTTTTATATCTTTTCCAAGTTTGTATTAATGGGTTTCTAATAACGTGTTTCAAAAATTCTTTATTTATCAGTTCCTTGTTATAAAAAAGGTAGGCATGCCATCCATACCAATTTCCTATTCCCTCTATTGCCAGCAATTTCTCATTTCTTAATGTAATCCATTCTTGGATCCAGACCAAGCAACAAGTGTCATGATATAATTTCAGATCAGGTAAATTTAGACCTCCTCTTTGTCTGCTATCTTGTAGGATTTTCATTTTGACCCTTGGTTTCTTGCCCGACCAAATGAATTTAGCTAAATCTGCTTGCCATTCTCTGAATATTTTTGGAGATTGAATAATTGGGATTGTCTGAAACAAGAACATCATCCTTGGTAGAATATTCATCTTGATGACATTTATTTTACCTAGAAAGGATAGTTTGAGATGTCGCCAGTTCTCTAAGTCTTTCCTAATTTGCACCCAAATTTTCTGGTAGTTATTATGGAAGAGTTCAGCATTATTGTTTGTGATGTTAATGCCCAAATATTTCGTTATTTGAGCTTCTTTAAATCCTGATTTTTCCACAATATCATTTTTTTCTTCTTTTGTAAGGTTTTTGAATAATAATACTGTTTTGTCTTTATTTGTTTTCAGTCCAGAGAAAATCTCAAATTCATTCAATATAATCATTAATGGAGTAATCTCTTGTTGAGGATCCCCAAGAGATATAACTAGATCCTCAGCATACATTTTCAATTTAAATTTATGTTTTTTTATCTTGACTCCTTCTATTTCTTCTTCTACGTTGATTCTTTTACTTAACATTTCCATTATTATTATGAATAACAGTGGTGATAAAGGGCATCCTTGACGCGTGCCCTTTTGGATTTGAATAGGTTCTGTTTTTTTGCCATTTATTATTAATTTCGCCGATTGACTGTTATATATTCTTTTGATCCAATTTATAAATTTTGGGCCTAAATTTATCCAGTGAAGAATTTCAAACATTGTGTTCCAATCCACATTATCGAAGGCCTTCTCAATATCTAGAAATATTAAGGCCAGTTTTTTATCTTTACAATTCTCATGATACTCAATAAGGTCCAGAACATGTCTAACATTATCTTTAATATATCTATCCGGGAGAAAGCCTCTTTGATCTTCCCCAATCCATTCTCGTAGTACTTTTTTCAATCTGTCAGCTAATATTGACGCAAATATTTTATAGTCAACATTCAATAATGAGATCGGACGATAGTTCTTTGGGTCTTGCGGATCTCTATTTTCTTTATGTATAATGGTAATAAATGCTTCCTCCCACGTTTTAGGATATTTGCCTCTTGTAATAGCTTCTAGGGTATTTTTATAGGGTAGCCAAATTTCATCTTCCATCACTTTATAAAATTTAGCAGTAAATCCATCTGGGCCGGGCGCTTTCCCTTCTTTCAGCTTTTTAATAGCCTCTGTTATTTCCATTGTTGTTATTGGTTGATTTAGGATTTCTCTTTGCTGGTTTGTACATTTCTGAATCAATTTCCCATTTAAGAACTTTTGTGAGTTATTGAACATTATTTCACGCCTTCTGTATAGTGTTGCGTAATAGTCTTGAAAAATTTGTTTGATTTTTTGTTGATCTGTATAAATTTTACTACCCATTCTGATTTTATTTATGATGTTTCTTTCTTTTTGTTTCCGTAACTGATAGGCCAGCCATTTTCCAGATTTATTTGAGTGCTCAAAATTTCTTTGCTTTAAAAATTGTATTTTCCTTTGGATTTCCTCTATGGCTTCTAAGTTTAATTGTTCTTGCAGTATTTTAATTTCTTTTAAAACCTTTTTATTAGTTGGATCATTTTGCAAACTCAATTCTTTTGCTTTTAGCTTATCTTTAATTTTCTCTGTTCTTTCTAATTTTTTCTTTTTCAAAATAGTGTTTTGTTGGATAAAGAAACCCCGCATCACCGCTTTGAATGTATCCCATACAATGGTAATATCTGTGTCTTTTTCCAAATTGGTTTCGAAGAACCATTTTGCTTCTTGTTTAGCTTTTTGGATTATCTCCTTATTTTGTAAAAGATTTTCGTTAAGACGCCAAGATCTATCTATCTTCCTCTCTGTTTTTAATTCAAGTAGCACCGCATTGTGATCTGACCAGATTTTGGGGAGTATTTCAATTTTGTGAATAGTGTTGACAATGTTTCTTGATGTCAAAAAAAAGTCTATCCTGGAAAGGGATTGATGACGTTCCGAATAGTAAGTATACTCTCTTGCATTTTTGTATTTAAATCTCCAGCTATCCATCAAAGATAAATTTGCCATCATAGTTTCAAAAGTTTTTGGTAGCTTCCCTTGCTTTTTTTTTTTTTGTTTTCATTTGAGATTTTCTGTCCAGGGTAGGTGAAATCACCCCATTCCAGTCTCCCAACAAGATTAATCTGTCCTGATCAAATTCTAAAAGCTTTTCCATTAATTTTTGGTAAAATATAGTTTTATTATTCTGTGGTGCATAAAGTCCAAGAATCAATGTTCTTTTTTGTTGAATGTTAGCTTCTATTATTACAAAATGTCCTTCTGGATCTCAAAGATCCAGAGAGATAACAAAATTTAAAGACATTGTCAGCATGTGTGATGTGGGCTTAAAGGTATCCAGGCTTTAAAAAAAAATTAAAAGTGAATTAATGCACATTTGGCATTTTTAGAAATGTGGAATTAAGATATTAAAAAAGATTGGCTTTAAGGGAACAGCTAATACAGCTTTTGAAATTTGCATTTATTCTTTGATTTGAGGTGTGCTTATACCAACAGATAATTACAATGACAAACACTCAAACAAAATAAAGGAAAAATACTTTTAAATGCAATTTTCAAACTATACAGTTTTGTATATGTACCAAACACTTTCAAAGGTACTGTTGGAATTATTTGACCTTTGTTACACTTTGTTAAAGTAGAGCAATGAACTGACTTGTAAAATGTCTGAAAGACAAGAAACGTTTGTGTGCTTCAGAGATTTTTCTGCTTATTTCCAGTGTGCTTTATACATTGGGTCAAGTAAAAGGAGGGTATGCTTGTTTTTGATCTGAGCCTTTAAAAGAAACTAATGTGTCTTGAACTCCTCATCATCTGGCAGATGAATCCCAGGCTAAAATGAAACAAATGTTGTTGTTTGTCTTAATTATCCTTTACATGGTCTCAAAAATAGCATATACTGTCAAATTACTGTAGAACTTCGGAATAATTTTTAATATCAAAAAGTTTAGTTTCTATTTAAAGTAGTTTGTCTTTCCCAGTGTCATATCTACATTTAAACATCTTGTTTCCCCATTTTAAGCTAAAGCAAGTGTACTTGTAGTAAGTGAGAGAGCAACATTAAGTTACCCATGAAAGCACTAGAAACTAGGAGACAGAAGATACTGAACACCTCGTTACTCTAGATGATTTTTTTTATTTATTTTTTTGCTGATATGGCACTTACAAAAGTATTTTTCAATCTTTTATTTGGAGAGAGGGGTCACGTGCTCAGAGGCATTAAGGCAGCATACTTCTGATAGTAAAATACCAGATTCTGGGACATAACTTATCAGTTGATAATACAGACCAGGTTTCTTATTGGTGACTAATCCAAAGTAGTTGCCACATATCAGACTGCTATTCTAGCCCTAAAGGAAGATGTTCTTTGTATGTATTTTGCATGAAACTTGTATACCCCTTTTTATTTGATGTAGAGAAGTCAGAAACCACACCATTCCCCTAACATCCATACAGCCATTTTGTTGCTTAGCAATGCTGGATCAGGTCAAAGAGACCCATTGGCTGCCCGGGATGAATGGTGAAGAAAGAGGAGAATAAAGATTATGAAAATGGTAATTGTGAGAAGAAAGCCAAAAGGAGTACCTACAATCCTCAACTGGATCAAATAGTATGCATGTACAGTTGAGATAGTCGCAAAAAGTACATACACTATCAGTAATCAGTATCCAGGGAGAAGTGTCTGCCTTCATAGACATGGAATGCCTTACTTGCTGAGAATTTCAAAACTGTGTACTAGAGAGAGTATTGAGAAGGATAAAGAACTGGCAAATAATAATGAATAATATTGTTGAAAGCATTACTGTTGAAAGAGTGGATGAGGCTACCAGGAGAACATAGTTATTGTGTGTGTGCATGCACACCTTCAAGCTGCCTGTTGATTATGGCGACCCCATTCATTTCATAGGATTTTCTTATGGAAGGAGTATTCAGAGGTGGTTTGCCATTGCTTTCCTCTAAAATACAGCCTACAGCCCCTGGTATTTCTTGGTGATCTCCTCTCCAAGTACTAATCAGGAATGACCCTGCTTGGCTTCCACAATCAGACAAGACCTGGTGCCTTAAGGGTGTCTAGGCAATAGACCTTGTTCTAAGAGTCAAAAATTTGCTTTTCCTAAACTCTTGTCAATATCAAATTGACATCAATCTTAGTGTTAAAAAATAAAAAGCAGTGCATTCTGAGCAATCCACAACTACTATGAAAACAGTATGATCATATAAATTATAGCAAGGTGGTATAATGTTCTAGTGCGTATAGTCCTGCAGTTTAAAGTGCAAGAGGTATATAGGGACAGGTGGGTGGATACTGTACCTTTTCCTCCCAGATGCTTTTCTCCCAATGGGTCTCATGTCTGGTTCTGCAACATGAGCCGGGGAGAAAATTATCTGGAAATAAGCATGGGCAAATTTAGTACAGTATTTCTTCCTTATTCTTTTCCAGCTGTACTGTCCTGTAGTTGTCTTCAGAAAAGGAAATAAAGGAAACCATTGTCTACGTTTTTTTACCAGTTTGTTGATACAGGTCCCCCCCCTCAATCCGCTGAACCAGTACCCGCAGTTTCAGTTATCCGTGGGATAGCTCTAGATGCTAAAAAAGAATAATTTCTGTCTGATTTCCCCAGTTAACTCCATGCAATAATGAGATTCTCTGCACAAGAGGAACTGCAATAGCTGTATTTCTTTCAACCTGGCAATACTTGTGCTAAACACAGCAGCAAAGAAAAGTAGAACTTCATGGTACATGGATTGTGTGGACAAGGCTGAGAATGACCAGGTTAAAGCTGCCTGAAAGAGCTGATTGCAAACAGAAGAGCCAGTTGTGAAGACACAAACTGAGCATTTGGAATGTTTTCTATTCGGTAGCACCAAGGAGGGAGAGGCTACTGCAGTCTCAACAGGTGCTGTGCAAGACGTAATAACCATCTCAGGTAAGACTCATAATTTGCGCCATGCATTTCTATGGAGTGTTTATATGAATTTAGTGCTTTTGACAGAACAACATTAATGCTTTTTATTTCTGGGGCTTTTAATTGTCAGCAAAGGTCTTTCATTTTGTACCAAAAGTATTCCTAGTGCTATATGCACTGTATTCTGATTACCTTACTGTTCTCTTTTCTCTCTGTTATTTTCTTTTTGCAGTTTTTGACATGAAGAAAGACATAGATGCCTTAATAGCAGAGGAAAGAGCAGAAATTATTGCAAAGTATGAGAAGGTAAAGACATTGTATTTGCCCAAGATTTCTGTTTATTTAATTCTCTGTAGAAGCCAGGAACCTCAGTTGCTAGCCATTTAGCCAGTTGTTCAGACGGTTTGCATTTCACGATATAGCTGAAATGTGGGGGTTCCTTGAAACTGCTTCCATGTGGCAGCTGCTTCCATATAGCAACCATAGTTGGTTTGTAAAATTATATTAGTATGCCTTAGGCTTTAGCCTGTTTGCCTCTATCATGGTGTTTGTTATTGTGCCATCTTTCATTTACAGGGAAGGCAGGAAGGAGCTCAGATTGATCCATGGGAAGATGCTGACTTCACACTCTACAAAGTTACAGACAGATTTGGATTTTTGCAGTAAGTTTTTATTTTCCTGCCCCCTTAATCTTTTGCTAAAAATTTTATTGATAGCTACAGTTGCACCGCATATTACAGTTGTAATAGAGATGCTGCAGTGGTGCTTGTCTGCCTTAGGCATATGTCTTTACCTACCATCCCAATTCACTTGAGCAAGTGAGAAGCAGAGAGAGAGTGGCTTTATGTTGTTTATGAAAGCTCCATGATTTACCAGGCAAAGTGTGACAAGATTTATTCTTTGGAAATTAATGTGCATTGCTTCTGCATTCAGGCACATGATAAACTATAGCCATGATCTGAGTTCCTGAAAACCTTGAAACTTCTGTAAGAAAACTTAAAATGTTCCTGTCTGCCACGTCTGCCATTTAAAGATTTTTGGGTGTTCACAGTAGGTAACAGCACAAGCTCTCTGTGCTATGAACTCTGTTGTAGGAGCTTTGATAATGTATAATTTAATTTGTTTTGCATATATACTGCATCCATCTATGGACAGGACCCTGAAGAGATTTCTTCCTAGAGGCTGGTAGCCAGATAATTGCTCTGAAATATGGTAAAATATGAAATAAATAAATTACAGTCTAAGTTTATTGGAAATGCCTAAAAACAGCTTACCAATAAGACTGTTAATTTCTCTATATCCTTTGAGGCACTGCTTTCTAAGCTATCTGATGTGGCAGACTGGCAGATCTTTTTTCTGAATGTGCCAGGGACTGGCACCATATTTGTGCCTATTGTCTACAATAGTTTCTTTCTGCCCCCCTGGAATCTTGCTATAAATCAGCAGTCAATGCTTTGCAGGCTAGCACCAGTCTGGACAACTGCTTTAAGAAGCCCTGCTTTGGGATATAACTTCAGACTTTTTCTTCGTGGTCTCTGTGACTCACACAAATGGGTTACCTGTACCTGCACAGAGCACCATTTGGAACCTTCTAGAGCTGTTATGTAAGCTTTTTGGCAGTAACCCTGCCCACTTTACCTCAGCATATTGCTGCATTCCTACCTAAACCCTCTGTTCCTTTTTGTCTCCCATGTCAGCAGCATTGTAGGAACTATTCTCCTGAGCTGTTTCTCTTCAAATTTGTCTTCATTGGTTTTTCGGTCTTTGGCTTGCTCTTTCGGCTTCTTATTGGATTGCAATTCAGATCTGGAGTTTGTTTCTTCATTTTGACCTAGGATTGTTTTACTTTCGGCTTCTTCAACATTCTTTAAGCATTGTACCAACCGCGGTGCCAAAATTCCAGGCTGCGTTGGTGATTCCTGATGCCTGTTGTGCCTAGGAGAGGGACACAGTGTTGAGTCATGCTCCCATTGTAAGGCTTTCATGCGCCAGGCTAGAAAGAACTGTGAGTCCCATTTGAAGGCTTTACTTTACAAACAGGTGTTGAAACCCTCTGTTCTTCCTTCAACCACTGTTTCAGTATCACATCTGTCCCTTTGGCCTGTGGCTCTTCAGTTAGAGTTGCCACTAAAAGATTGCTCATTGAATCTGACTCAGCTTCAAAATCATCCACTGCAAAAGTTGCCTGGTCTACTTTGGTACCAACAGTCAATTCCACACATCCATCCACTCCCTGGACATTCTCTTGACCTTTCAGTTTCATTGAAGCGCCATAAAGGCAATAAAAAGGTCCATAAAAAGAAGAAGACTAGGCATCTTCAACATTTGACTATCTCCCCTGTCTTAAACTATGCAACCCCACACTACTCCTTGTCATAGAGTTACTGCTGAGCCTCCAGCATGGGTAGTTGACAAATCGAGGCCTCTACCTATGGGTCCTGTCTTGGTTTCTGGGTGGCACTGCTCTCCTGTCAAACCCATCAGCACTGCTGTCTATCCTGTGATCTCTATATCTGAAAGAGAGATTGTTGACTCTCCACCTGATCCTACACTTCAACAGGCCTGTACTCAGGCTTTGCCTATACAGTCTGAACCTCAGGTTGGCAATACAAAAAATTATGTCAGGGCCACTGATATCCAGGCTGCAGCCACTTGTGTTGTGAAGCCCATGACAGCAGGTGTTTTCTATAGCCATCTCTCCATTCACCTTAATATTCAAATTCACCGGATTCATATTATGAGGTCAAAAGTGGATGTCAGATGATACGTGATCCCACTCTGCCTCACCATTATGATGTGCCTCATCATCACTGACATTGTGTTTTGTTCTTCTCAATCCACAAAACATTGTGCTTGCTTCCCATGACCACAGGTCGCCTTACAAGCTGCATCACCAGTTGCAGCTGCTAGATCAACTCAGGCACATGTAGACAGTCCTCAACCAGCAGAAGTCCACACCCATCCTGCATCACAGCAGACTCTTCCTTCTTCACCTTCACCCAGAGTTGCCTCACTGCAAGATCGTGAAATCCTCTGCCCATGCAGTCCACCATTCTTCATCCTCAGAGGACTCTGTCTCATCTGACTCTGATTCGTCAGATGCTCCTGCACTACGTTCTCTACCAAGACTTCCTGGTGATGAGGAGTCATTCTCCCACACCAATGACATAAGGTCCTTTGCTTGAGCTTTGGACTTGAAAGTTAAACACCAAGAGGTGGAACTGATCAATCCTGTCTATAGTAGGATCCAGAGCAAAGTTCCAACACTGGCCTCCATTCCAGTTTTGCAATAGTTACTGAAAATCACTCATCATGTTTGGACTACACCTTCCACAATTCCTTCAACTTTGAGAAAAGTAGATACTGGAGTCTGTACCAAGTCTCTTCTCCAGACATTGACTGGCTCTTGCAACATCCAAGACCAAATTTGATTGTGGTGGAGGCTGCTTAGTTGAAATCTTCTCAAAAGGTGCACTCTACCCCTACAGACAAGGAAGGCAGAAAGCTTGACTTAATGGCAAAGAAATTCTATTTTTCAGTTGCCCTGAGCTTGCGTATTGCCAGTTACTATGCCTGCATGGGTCCTTACCAGCAACATCTATGGGAGCAAATTTCACCCCTTCTGTATAAGCTTCCTGAAAAGGATAAAAGTATTGCCTCTGCCTTACAGTTTGAGGCACATTCTCTGGTGGGGCAACAGATTAACTCAGCTTGTCATTTTGCTGACTCCTGTAAGGTTTTAGCTGATGCAATTGGTTTGGAAGGAGATGCTTTTGTCCTCTCCTATACATGTTTCCACCATTTCTGTTGATCACCAGTGTGTTCTCAAAGATATGTGCCAACCATGCGAGGTGCATTCTGAAAACACTGTGGTGTCCCAGGCAGCACTGCTTTGTTCCACTGCTCCATCTTTCTTGATGGACTTAAGTTCAGCTTCCGCAGCACCCAGACCTCCTGGCCATCCACAAGGGTCTAGTTCGACATCCCGACCTGAACATGACTTCATGGAGGATCCTTCCTTAGCTTCATTTCCACTTGAGATGCAATGTATCGTTAACACTGGTTTATATGGTTTACATGGTTAACACTGGTTTATAAGCTGGAATTGATTGCTCCAGTTCCTGTCATCAAACAACACATCTCCGCCCTGAGCTCGAACACATGATGTGCTAGACTTTCTTCTCTCTCTACCTGAATCCGGCCTTTCACTTTCCTCTCTAAAGTGTTACTTGGCAGCAGTCTCCTCTCAGTTCCAGGCAATTGGCTGTCCATCCTGCTTTCAAAATCAGCTGATAAAAAGATTCTTGAAAGGCTATTGCAACTTGCATCCACCTGTTTTGGGACTGACTTCTGGTTGAAGTCTTGATCTCGTCTTATTCCAGGTCTCCAGGAAATATTTTGAACCAGTGGTTTCATGTAACCTACACTTAATTACCACTACTAGGCATTCAGGAGAGCTTTATGCCCTTTGAGTTGCCCAACTGTATTTCTACTTCCACTGAGATAAAGTCGTACTGAGGCTGGACATTTCCTTTTTGCCTAAAGATGTTTCCCCCTTTCACCTGAACCAAGATTTGATCTTACCTGCTTTCATGCAGAATCCAACCTCAGTTTTAGAAAGATCTTTACATACATTGGATGCTTGTAGTGCCCTGGCATTTTATGTTCACAGGACTTCTGATGTTCTCAAGACCCAAAGGTTGTTTGTCTACTATTTGGCTTCAAACTGTGATCAGCTTGTTTCATCGCAATGCTTTTCTGAGTGGGTGATTTCAGCCATCCATTTGGCATATGAGTTAGCCAAGAAGAACCCTTCTATTTGGTTTCGAGGACATTCTACCAGAGTGGTCATGGCATCTTCTGCTTTCCTAGTGTGTGTTCATGTATAAGATGTTTGCAAAGCAGCAGTTTGGTCTCCGCCTCAAACCTTTATCTCACATTATAGACTGGATGCATGGTCCAGAAATGATGCTGCTTTGGGGAGGGTGGTTTTCCTGTTTCAGGTGACTGCTGTCATTTTTTTTCCTTGATTGCCTTTTTCTACTATATCAATAAAGGTACAGTATTGTTATAAGAGAATACTTGTTTTTTGGCATGACACTCCCTCCCCCTGGGGTTGTTAGCTTGCCAGTCTTCCATTTGTGTGAGTCACAGAGACCGTAGTTCTTTGAGTGGTCATCTGTGAACTCACACACTACCCACCCATCCTCCCCTCATCATGTCCTGCCTTACCACTCTTTATGGTTTGCTGCTGTGTGGCAACCATGGAACTGAGAGTTTAGGCAGGAACGTGCCGATATGCTGAGCTAAAGTGGGTGGGGTTACTGCCAGAAAGCTTACATAACAGCTCTAGAAGATTCTGCACAGTGCTCTTCATATTTGTGTGGGTTCACAGAGAACCACTTGAAGAACTACAGTTACAGATGTATGCAACCTGTCCTTCTTTTCTGTATCATACCTTTGTATGCGTAGTCTTGCATCATGTGTTGCTTCAGTGCGAATTTTACTCTTTCAGTGAGCATGAGCTACCGACCCGCAGTGCTCTGGAAGAGAAGGTAGGAAGTGGAAGCTTTATTTTCTGTTGAGTAATTGGACTTCATTTATCTTAATTTATCTCATTTATCTTCATTTATCTCAGTTGCACTCTTACTGTAAATGTGTTGATTTGGAAGTTAATGTCATGTATCTGGGTTTAAATTACAGTTGCAAGTGATGGGGTTTATGCCATAGCCACTATGAAGAAAGATTTTGATCTCTGTATATTCTGTAATATAGCATGGAAGCTACATGTGGCAAAACTATGAGTTTGCAAGCTGCATCTGCTCTCTGGCTCAGCTTGGAAACTCTTAAGAATTCTGAGAGCTGTTTTCAGAAGTTCTATGTTAGAGATAAATAGGGATGGAAAAGAGGAATGAATATACAGTTATAAAGGTTTGAGTTGTGGTTATTAGGTCTGAAAACCTGGTTGATTGTGGGAAACTCGGCAGCCCACTGTTGGATATCCATATGATTCCCGGGTCATGAGATCTGATGACTGTCATTATGTCATTCAGTGTCTTTATTCTGAATCTCATGTGCCGTTGTCACCTGACAGGCTGTTCCAGTTAAAGTTAAAGAGGATAATATTTGCCGTGGTCAGAGTAGGACTTTGCAAATACTGTTGGATGTGTTATCTAATTGATTAACAGTATACAGGCTGAAAATAATAGCACTGTGTCAACTCAATGAGTAGTGTATGTGCTAACATTTTCTTAGAAAATTTACTTTCTAGCAGAAAATGAATGGGTTGGGTAAATTCCTTATTAGTCTTGGTGTACTCTGCTTACCATCTTTGGTTCTTTATAAACCATATGACTCCATAACATGCTGACCTAAAAATATACATCACTCTCCCTCCTTACTTGTTTACATGAATTGGAAAGAAGCCTTCTAAACTTCATTTTCAAAACACTTTTTCAGCAAAAACTTCAGGAGGTTGAACGAGTGGACAAATGGTTGAAAATGTTAAGAAAATGGGAAAAATACAGAAACAGTGAAAAGGTGAGGAATAGGATTATGTCTTACTTTACTAGAGTTGCTGTTGGGAATACTGTATTATCCATAATTTAGTATCAAAGTGCTGAGCTATGCCAGTCTGCCTTCTCCATCCCAACTACTTCAGATATGGTGCTTGACAGCTACCAATACAATCCACAGTATGCTATTGTATTTATGACCAATTTACCACAATAGTTCTACTGTGCCTTTTTGTAGATCTCTCCTTTGCCAGTGTTACAGGGATGACACTGTCACATGGCTCCTTAGGAGTCTGGATTCATATGGATTCTTGGGAAAGAAATAAGCAGATGGCCTCTGGTAGTGGGAGGGATCTTGCCTGCATACATCAAGGGGAGTTGTGTGTGCCTTCAAGTTGATTCTGACTTGGAACAACCCTAAGGTGACCCTATCACAGTGATTTCTTGGCAAGATTTATTCAGAGTGCTTAGCCATTGCCTTTCTCTGAGGCCGAGAGTGTGACTTGCCCTAGGTCATCCAGTGGGTTTCTGTGGCCAAGCGGGAATTCAAACCCTGGTCTCCAGAGTCATAGTCCAAATGTATCTTTGTACTTATTGTGGTGCTTTATATCTAATTAGCATTATATGAACTATAATGTTCCCTTGTTTTTAATAGAATCCATTAAAGGAAGCATAAGCTGTATTTGTGCTATCATCCTTCTGCACTTAACTCTCAGTACACTATGATTTCAGCTACACAATGGTTTGCTACCTTGATAAACTGGATTTGTCATTGATTCCATGCAGAGGAAAGCATATGGATTTTGGAATTGCTTAAGCTCCATACCACTTTGAGTTTCTCTAGAAAACTGAGATTCTGTTAAGTGTCACAAAAGTCAATCTACCCATACAAAAATGTTTTGCATGTTCATATTCATAGATATGATGCACCTGAATATACGTCTGTCTTTTCAGGTTCTCTTTAGAGAGATGTTACCAAATAAATTCTTAGGTTCCATACTTCATTTACAGCAAGAGTGGCAGGCAGTGACTCTTCAGGTGTTATTGGGATGATGGTGTACATCAGTGCTACTCAAAGTGGTGGTCCCTAATCTGGTGTTGTTCCTGGGCTATTGGCTGCCAGTCCCTGGCAAGTATTCAGGAAAAAAATAAATAAATGTAGCCAAGGGCCACAAATATGATGCTGGTTCTTGGCTCATTAGGAAAAAAAGTGCTGCCCCCTCATATCATGTAGCCTGAGAAAAACTGGTATTTTACATCATTCCTGATTGTTGACGGTGCTGGCTGGAACTGATGGATTTGGAGTCCCAAATTTGGAAAGCCACAGGTTTCCCACCCCTGCTTTTCAGTATCTCACTAAATAGCAGACATTGGGCATGCTAATCTTCTCTGGACATTTTGATATTTAAGGCAAAAAATCCAGATAAGAACTCCCTTCCACATACATGGGGCAAAATCTCTGTTGTACAGCTCCCATTCATTTTAATGGAGCTTGCACAAATATCATGGAAGTTTAGGCTACATCATTTAGATGTCTGTATTCCAATTGCTTGCCTTGAATGCATCCAGTATCTCTTACTTTAAGTGCCTTGTGGTATTAGTTTGGGAACTGTAGTTCATAAAATGGAGGTTGGGTGGGATAAAGCACTGTTTATCCCCATCAGACAGAGCCTTCCATTTGCTAATCTCTTGCTGCTGAGCTTTCATAGATAAGATGATGGTCTGCTGCAATCAGAGAGCAGGTATGTATTGCTGGCAAAGTACTTACCAAGTCACTCATCCTAAAAACGAAACTACAAATGCTTATTGCCAAGACTGCCCCGTTGTTAGAATGGATGATTCAGCCAGTTTAGTGTTAAGGCAATATTGATGCATCATCTTATAATGAGCAAACAGCCACCTAAATATTGGTAGTCCTTGCTAGAGTTGCTCAGTATTCTCTTTTGTGGGAAAGGTAGTCAACAACATGTATTTGATAAAATATTGTGGTTGGATTATAATTCAGAAAAAATATGGAGGGAAAAATATAAAATATTATTGGTGCAAAAGCAGTGCCTAACTGGTAAACAGCTATTTAGAGTTAATCCAAATAAAGAGAAGTTTATACAGTACTCCCCCCTCTGCCTTATTTCACTATTGTAAGAAGTGGTGAAACAGCTGTCACTATAGTGGAAAATGCTGTTATTTCAGCTCCCAGATATCCACATGTAAACATCTACATTGTCTTTAAATATCCTTCCCTATTTAAAATTCATTCAGAGTCACAGAAAGAACACTAAAAATAAAAGTGAACTTCCTTCTCAGCAAAAGTGTATGTTATCTCCCACTGTGGATTATTGTTTTTTTCTCCTAAAGTAGTTTTATTATGAAGTGAAATGGTTAGCCTTCTGTGATTACTGATTCTTGCTGCATTAAGGCACTTTATAACTTACATCATAAGGGAAGATAAGATAGAACTGGATAGATGAACAAACAAAAAGCAGCTTGTTTATAATAATTTCATCTCATTGGGACTTACTCCCTGCATTGGTCTGAAATGAACATTTAGCAGGTTGGCAGTGCTGAAAGCTGTTTACTGTACATGCTGTTGGGTTTGTACTCATTCAAAATCCAGCTTCAAGAACCAGAACAAAATCTACTTTCTCTGCAGCAAAGCTTTTTGCATCAGAACAAAATGCTATTACAAGCACTGATCTCTGAAACTCTTTGGAAAGGATCTTGTTCTATCTCACTTGGGATGAGATTCTAGCTGCCATCCTCCTTTGTTGAAAAAGATACTGTGCCCTTTTCAGAATAAGGAGGTTTGATGAGTTCTGTGTATCATAGAAATCTTTCCTCTCTTCATGGGCTTCCCTAATATCTATATTGTTTTAAAAAACCTTTTATTGTGCTTTATTTAAACAATCACAAAGATAAAACATCAAATAACATGTTTCAAATATCAATTTTCAAGATATAGGAAGCAGAGCAGTCTTGGAATTCTCATCACATATAGTAAACTACCTCGAGTCTTTCTGAATAATAACATCATTCCACATGTTCACATGGATTTAGGAGGGGCAACAAAGTCAGCTGAATGATTAATAAAGTCAATAAAAGGAAACCAAACTACAAAAAAAACTGTGCCTGATGGTGATTCAGATCTCGATGACAAAAAGATAATTTTTCCATTAAAGCAATATGCCAAAGATGTTTGATCCAAGATTTTATTAATTAACAGCATTTGGAAGACTTTACAAAAGAGTCTGGAGTAATAAACACCTGAGTCGAAGCACAAAAATCAATGTGTATAGAGCCATTGTACTGTCTATTCCCCTTTACGGGTCTGAAACATGGGTCACCTATCGCCACCACTTACGACTCCTCGAACGCTTTCATTAGCGCTGTATATGCACAATCCTAAATATACACTGGACTGACTATATGACGAATGTTGCTGTCCTTGAGCAAGCAGGGATCACCAGCATTGAGGCCATGATATTGAGAACACAGCTGCGCTGGGCAGGGTACATTTCTAGGATGGAGGACCATCACCTCCCAAAAATAGTACTCTATGGTGAACTCGCCACGGGTCGGCGTAAGAGGGGCACTCCAAAAAAGCGATACAAAGACTCCCTGAAACAACATCTCAGGCTTGGCCAAATTGATCACCAACAATGGTCTGCCCTGGCCTCACATTGGGAGGCATGGAGATGCACTATCCACAATGCTGCAGCCTTATTTGAGAACTCACGCCGGACAAGTCTTGAAGAGAAACAACAACGCAGAAAGAATCACAACCCAGAAACATCACCCAAGGAGACCTTCTGCAACTGGACTTGTTGGCCTTTTTAGTCATCAGCGCGCTTGCAGAAGGCGCAAGATGAGTCCTTCCTGAATCTTTGTTTGCGAAGAAAAGCCAGAGGTTCTCATTTTAAAGCGATATCAAGCCTTGCGGTTAAACACAAAAAGCTATTTTTTAAATATATATTTTAGGGATCTCTATTGATTATCAAATAAATAGATTAGTCCAATTTTAGGGTCAACATTCACTGTTTAATTTGTTATCCATATTATTTTTTCATTAAGTCAGCTAATTTCAAGCCCAGTTCAGAGAACACACAATTTTGGTAGTGAGCATGTGTGATAATGGGGCTCTCCCATTATCAGGGCAACACAGCCAAGCAGGTAAACAAATGGTTAAGGAGGTATCAGGTTAAGTTCCAGTTTTCTGGGGGTCAGCATCAGGAGATAGCTGACCAGTGAGATGACTGCCTGGAGGGAGCTCCAGAGGCTTCTGTGAAAAGGTGATAAATATTGCCTTGGGACCACAAGGAAGAAAGCAGAACACAGAGAGGCCTGAGCCAGGGCGACTCTTGTACCAGATATTGGGAGTGCTTGGTAGAGGCTGAGCCAAAAGGCCTAGACTCCCACCCCCACCCCCATGAACAGCCAGCACATCTGGACTCCAGTCCTCATGTGTAGATTAGCGAACAGTTTAGCTTAGTCATGTCAGGGCTTATGTATCAAAGCATGTAATTTAGTTTCCTAAAAATCTGTGTGTTCGTTGTTGTGTGCCTTAAAGTCGTTTCCAATTTATAGCGACCCTCGTGCGGTTTTCTTGGCAAGATTTGTTTAGAGGGGGGTTGCCCTCTGTGGCTGAGAGGTGTGACTTGCCCAAAGTCACCCAGTGGGATTTCATGGTTGAGTGGGGATTAGTACCCTGGTCTCCAGAGTCATATCCAACACTCAAACCACTACACCCCCCCCTCTCTCTTTCTCTCTCCCTCTCCCTGTGTATGTGTTAAAAATGTCTAGCCCTTGTGGCTACACAAATACACACAAGTCAAAATATGTGTGATTAGTGTCATGAAATACTAGAAACTGGATGGTGGAGAGGAAAGAGGGAGTAGAAGATTTCCACTGCATGATTAGTAATGGTTTAGTTCTTGTGTAGCTCCTTGTCCCTCTTACTGCTCTAGAACTAACATTAACTAACCATGCATAATTTGCATGATTTATATAGATCACACAAATCTGCATTTTAAGCGCATAGTCTGAGTTATGTTGATTTATTGTTGTTTTATTAATTTACATCCCACCTTTTCCCCAATAATGGGACTCAAAGCAACTTATTATTAACTGCCGTCAAGTCAACCTTGACTTAGGACAACCCTACGAATGAGAGACCTCCAGGTCACCCTGTCATTAACACACTTGATCACCTCTTGCATACTCAGGGCTGTATCTTCATTGAGTTTGTCCATCTTAATGCAGTCTTATTCTTTTCTTACTGCTTTCCACTTTACCAAGTATTATTGTCTTTTCTAATGAGCCGTGTCATCTCATGGTACAAAGTACAACAGTGTCAGTTTAGTCATCTTGGCTTCTCGGGAGAATTCAGGCTTGATTTGCTCTAGGACCCATTTATTTGGCTTTTTAGCAGTCCATGGTATCCATAGAACTCTCCTATAGCACCACCTTTCAAATGAGTTGCTTTTCTTTCTATCAGCTTTCTTCACTGTCCAGCTTTCACAACCAACATAGAAATTGGAAATAGGATGGCATGGACAATCCTAACTTCAGTATTCAATGATGTATCTTTACACTTCAGGCTCTTGTCTAGTTCCTTCATAGTTGCCCTCCCAAATCCTAGTCTTCTTCTGATTTCTTGACTGTATTCTCCATTCTGACTATCTCAATGTCTTTATCATCAACTTTAAAGTTATGTAAATCATCTGAGTTCATTATTTTTGTTTTTTAATGTTCAATTATAAAGTGGCTAAGACCATAGAATCATAAGAATTGGAAGCGAGCAAAGAGGTCAAATATTGCCCTTGGCCATGCTGGCTGGTGCTCGTGAAGTCCAAAAAAATCTGGAAGGAAGGCTGGCTTTGGACAAAGTTTTAAAAACAGTATGATTTTTATTCTAAGGTGGTCTTCCATTCACACAAGGGAGAAGTGATCCAATACCATTCCCAAGTGTCCCCAAAACCTGAGGAGCAGATTCTTTACGAATGTGGGTAGCCAAGGGTAGAACAGACTATTTCCAGTCTATGTCAGTTTGACATGTATTTTTCTGTCCTGTTTCCCCAATGTGTAATTTTTTTAAAGGCAGCATGAACACATGTATTTAAATGCCTATTTAAACATGCATTCTTTCATAAAATATTGATTCCACAATATAATTTCTTTCTCAAACATGCATTTTTTAAATCAAGAAACATTACAAAATTTCAGCATCACAAAATCTGATGTATGACTGCATTCTAATC
The DNA here is from genome assembly GCA_030847615.1 of Gambelia wislizenii. NCBI lineage: Eukaryota > Metazoa > Chordata > Lepidosauria > Squamata > Crotaphytidae > Gambelia > Gambelia wislizenii. Next base: position 348,770,307 of record JAUMIR010000001.1, read on the forward strand.
TGCACATCCATTCCAGAGGTGCAGATCAGGTCAATTCATATCTGAATTCACAAAGAACAAATTTGTCAAGTATCACTTGGTGCTGGGGTCTGCATATGGTGAGGGATGAGGAAAAATCCCATTCCGTAAATATGAATTCTATTCCATTAATGGGAAGGGAAATTAGAATCCAAACTACTGAAGCAAATTAAAGCTTTCCTTATTAGCTTTGTCGTAGGACAGGGAATAGCTCCACTGCTGCTTCAGCAGGTAATTTCATATTGCACCAGCATTACCAACACTCCTCAAGATGCCCTGCCTCTATTCAACAATTGGCAACTTATACACAAATTATATTAATTACACAAACAATAAAGACATCTTGCTCAAGGATTATTTTTCTTTAATTATTTTACCATAGTTTGGAGTCAAAGAATAAGCATTTCAGTCATCATATTCACAGTGAAATGACTACTAATGCTGTTCTCCAACTGATAAAGCATGTTGTTTTTTCTGTGACTGCTGCTAACCATGTCAGGTCATATCTGTTGAGGGAATTTCAACGAAGAGTGAGAACATAAGATGGGGCATCTAGTTTCAAACTGACTGATATTCTTTTTTTTAAACAATTTAATCCATGAATTACCAAGCTGCTACAGGATATGCTGCACCTGAGAAAGATGCCAGTCTCTTAGACAGCTGTATTAATTTTTTGTTGTTATTTAAAACTTTTGCAGATGTTCCGCAGAGTTTATAAAGGGATTCCCCTCCAAGTGCGTGGCCAGGTCTGGTCTCTCTTGTTGGACATTGAAAAGATTAAGATGGAGAATGAAGGAAAATATGAGGTAAAGAACCTGGGAACCTCCCCACACCAATATTTTGGCCTACACTGTCCATTAGTCCCAGCCAGCACAGCCAGTGAAAGGGGATTGTGGGAGATATAGTCCAAAACATCTGGGGACAAAGGTTTTGCTCCTTCTTCTAATGCGTATGTTGCAGAAGAACAGTAATGGGGAGCAATAACCACTGTCACAACTATTTTGTTCACATTTCAACATTTTAATACAAAAATGAAAGAGGTGTTTGGGGTTTACAATTCTTTAAAAATGAGAAGTTGTATAGTGGGAAACCACATTGCCTCCAATTAATGAATGAATTGGAAAAAGGATAGTATGAACCACTTACAAAAGCCGATACAATTCCTTATGTGATGAAAAATACTGAGGTTCAGGTAACTATGAGTCTTTTATATTTGTGTTCCAAAAACAATCAAATAGATATGAATTGCTGTCTGGAGAAAGAATTGCATTTTAAAAAAATGCACTGAATGTAATGTTCAGAAACTGTCATACCTCACCACTAAAACTTAACCTTGAAGGAAGGCATGCAAACCATGTGCAATAAATTAAAAAAAAAAAAACCACACATTTACAAAACCTTCCCATGTACTGAGTGTTTCCAGTAAGCAGTCATGCCAGTGCCTGAAAGGCATCCTCTTAGTTTAATACATTGCAGGATGGCTGCAGTCTGACTCAATCTCAGGCAATATTTCAGTTCCCAAAAGATCTACAAATGCAGCGACATCTTGTATAAGTTTCATAACAGAGCCTAATGTGCATAGAAACACAAAATGCAATTTTTCCCTGAATGGAATACTGTTCTATCTAAAGTTTAGATAAATGTTAGTTAGATTCTAAATTATTCTGACAAGGATAGAATTGTTGACCCTCAGAAACTTCCCCTTAAGCAAGGAGGTATTGGTCAGTAATCACCCATGTAGTACATGGATAGGCAAATTGTGGCCCTCCAGATGTTGTTGGAGTACAACTTCTGTCATCCCTAGCCAGTGTAGGTAGGGTGAAGAATGCCAATAACATCTGGAGGGCTGCACTTTGCCCACCCTGACATAGTATAATAACAAACCTTTGTCTCTGTTCAGTCCAGAAGAGCCTCTTGAACCATAGTGCGACTGTGTCATGTTGAAATCTATTTTTGACATTCCTTTCTTCAACAATGTCCACTTTGATCTCAGTGACTGTATCTTGAGAGGCTAAAAAGTTACCCCACTGATTTTTAAATGTTTCGATTTTGATATTTGGTGATTGTGGCACCTTCAAATGTCAAGTCTGTCAATTGACTATTCTGGCAATACTATCACAGGATCTAATAATGTCATCCACAACATACTATTACAGGATCTAATAATGTCATCCATTACCTGCTCATTTTTCAGTGTGACGTGTGCCATCATTTGAAGCAGTGGCCTTCTGCATTCTGCCTGTTCATAAGATAATAAATGGGCACAAATATGACATCAGAAATGGTAAAACTGTATTCAAAATGCAATGGGGGACATTTTATCCTCCCAGGCCATTCTATCATTAATCTTAATGTGTCCATTTTTAAATAAAAGGACTTCGAAGTCAGATTATAATGTGAAACAATTAGACTACAGATAATTGAGAGTTTCAATTCTACGAGTATGTCCTATGGCTTGAACAGGGACCAAGGTGCTTTTATTTTAAACCATGATGTACATGTTAATCATCTCAACAATTCAATATATACAGTATGTGTTTTAACCCACTGTTTTTTGAATAGCCACAGTTATTAATAAAGCAATATATACACAAAGCAACATTTCATTCTTCAAATAAAATGGTAGTCTATTAAAGCTTATCCTGTAATAAACTAAATTTGTTAGTCTTTAACTGAAAGACAAAACATGCACATGCACACACACATACCACACAAAGATGCCCATCCTTTTGGAAATGGTTGAAAATAAAGTTCAGTAAAAAAATGCTTGGGTCAGTTAATCAATTGTTTAAATTTATATAAATTTACAGGTGGATTAAAATAGTGGAGTGCACCCAGACTACTTTAGCTACACTTGGGCCCTATTGAGATATGTGTGAAAAGTTAGTTATTATTTGAATTAGGCTGCTGACACATTGCAGAAATAGTGTGGTTTGACAGTGCTTTAACTATCATGGCTCTGTCCTGTGGAATCCTGGGATTTGTTGTGGCACCGGAGCTCTCTGACAGAGAAGGCTAAATATCTCACAAAACTACAAATCCCAGAATTCCATAGCATTGAGCCGTGACAGCTAAAGTGATGTCAAACTGCATTATTTCTGCAATGTCTGCAGCCTTAGTTACCAGTGAGATGTATGTACAGCTGACTCAAGTCAGATCCAATTCAGTATTTTTGAAGCTGAAAGCATACTTTTTGTTATCCAGTGATACAAGAGAGAATAATAGAATCATAGAGTTGGAAGAGACCACAAGGGAAAGAATGTCTTTCTTAAGAGGGTAGTGGTCATCTGCAGTTTTTATAAGCAGTTACATTTTTCAAAAAACATATTCTAATCAGCTGCTCATTTCAGTTCAGCAAATAAACATTAACATTTTTGTGTGTGACTTACAGGAACATTTGATCAATATTGGTTCTTCTTGTGTTCCTCTTCTGAACACACCTCATCACATATCATTGATTTCCTGCAACCCGAGAATGGCTTCTCTAAGCTTTCTAATTAGGGTGTCTGCCTCCAGTCTAAGTTTCTCCTTGATATCAAACACCTGATCAGTTGTGTTTCCCAAATCTTGTGCAAATGTCAGCATTGACATATGATGGTTTATTGGTCGTGCCTTGGTAAGGGTTCCTGGTATAAAAAGCAGACATATCACCAGAGGAAGAGGATCATTGACATTACTTACGGTATCTTCTGGACGTCTTTGGGCTGCTCTGTCCACTTTCAGTCTGTTTCTATAGCTAGTCTTAGATCTCATAGTGTATTAATTAAAAGTAACAAAAGATGCTTTTCTCCAAAGCAGAGAGACCATTTCCATAGTCAGTTCCACACATTTAAAAAGGGAGGGACCTACTAAGAAAAGCAAAAAGGTTCTTACACAGTAAGTTAAAATGGTCCTATCATTACCCAAATAATAATAATAATAATAATTATTATTATTATTATTATTATTTTATTCCACCTTTCTCATAATGAGACTCAAAGCAGCTAGTAATAGATCCCTAACCACTCGAAACAGCTCCACTGAACAGTTTTGTTTTCGGTTGAACTCACTCTGAGTTTTCTGCCATAGTCTGCTCTAGTCTCCATTTCACTCATTTTATTGATGCCAGCTCCTTAGAAAATCAGGAGGCTGATTTAGCTCCACTCCATGGGAAGGGATGCTTAGGAGCAATCATGGAGTGGTCATTTCCCCATTCCAGGGATCAACCAGAGCATTGACAGGATCTTTTGCCAAGGCAGCAGGAAACTCCCCCAAAGCCATCAGGAATCCATCCGGATCCATTAGTCTCCTGGGGCAGACCCTTTTTAATGGCAGACTTCTGCGATGGCTCTGAGCCCCAGCAAGTCTAAACCTGACCAAGAAGTCTAAACCTGTTCCATGACAACAGAACAGGAGAAACTCTTCCTTTCCCAGATCACCACTGTCCCACCCTGTATAGAGAACAAGGTCTAAAGTGTGTCCAGCAGCAAATTGTGATTCACATTTAGTCTGAGTCAGTGTATAAAGCTCAGGAGAAACTGTGTGATTGCCACATGCTTGCTGAAGTCACCAAAGATGTGGGGTGAACATTTTTCCAATGCTCTATTTTTCTGTGAAAACTTTCCATGCCATGTGTGTTTAGCCATATTTATCTGGGCTCTTGTACTGCAATCAGTCATGTTAGACGGGTTAAATATAGAATATGAACATTTAATTATTCTTATAAGGAGACAAAGCAGTGACATACTATAGTGCTCGGGGGAACAGTCTAACAAATGAACACACTGCTTGGATTGTTTCTATTTCACAAAATCTCGTGGTTCTCAATTAGTCACAACTACAGGTAGCCAAGACAAAATGTGATAAGCTGTCAAGACAAAATGTGATAAGCTATCTGTGCCCACAGACTTGCCTTTAGTGAAACAGAATATTCAGTTACCGGTAGTTGTACTGAATAAGGTTTTTCTCTGATTCTTGAAATGGAGTTGATAAGTAGTAAAGAGAGTGAATGAGTGAAGCTCATTCGGCAAAAGAAATTGTTGATCTATCAAATACATATCTTTAGGTGTGTGTCCTTAAAAACTAGTGTTCCTTCAGACATAGTCATTTTGTAGTTAAATATAAGGGAAGTATATGCAATTAGAAATAAAGTAATCTTCCAATAAAGTAATCTTCACATAAAATTTTGAAAGTGTTTGAAGATTTAAATCAAATATGCTAAATCAGATAATGTTATTTAGAATATTGAAAAAATTTCCAGTTCTACTTTTTCTAGAAAACCCACTTCAGTGGAAGTCACACAATGGTTGTCAGCAGATATCTTCAGCATACTAGATGACAAGATTTATAACAGAATCTTCACAGAACCTTCCTCCTCCTCTGATCCCCTGCGGTTTCTATAGTTTTTTGAGAGATGTTGTAATGTTTCAAGATCCAGACAATTTCGTTGCCAGGGTGGGTGAGTGGGGATGTTTCATCAGTGAGAAATGGTGATAATTAGTTTCTCAATATGATTTGCCTTTTGATTCCCAAACTATCAGCCAATTTGCTTTACCAAGAATAATAAATGTAAGACTCTAGCTAGGCAAAACAAAACAAAACAAAACCCCAGCTCTTAGAAAATTTACAGACAATTGGTAATATAATGTAATTGCATACCACTCATGAACAGATGATACAGAGATTTTGGAAGCAATTCTCTGAGCCCTAGGAAAGCCCAGTCCTAGGTCCCCATGTTTTCCAGTAATTATTTACTTTAGCTAAAAGAAAAACCCTATTCTTTCCAGGAGAAATTGAATTTATAGCCAATGGACCTGTGTTAAAGCTTGCCAGTGCCATTTTCAACAACAGGAATATTAAATCCAGCCTTAAGCCTATATGCGACACTCCAGAGTTAATTTTGACAAGAGTAACTAATGACACCCAGTAGCCTCAAGTATGGTGATTAACTTTGGTGCTGTTTGGTGCTATTTTTCTACTAGTTTCTCTTAATATTTGTCTCTTTACGGATTGTAAAATCTAACCAATTCACAACAGTGTGCGAAGTTAAATGAAACAGGGTCAATAATACTAGCCACCACACAGATTAAGAGCCTGCTTCTTAACATAATTATTTTGACCACATTCAGAGACCGTTCCCACTTGACTAGGCCTCACATCAAGTGATTAGAAATAAACAAAAGTCACAAGCAGTTTAACTAAGTTCCTGAGGGGTCTTCAATAAACAAGAGTCTCAATGTATAATAAGCTTTACATGGATATAAATCCCGGAAATTGGCTTTTTGTAATCCTCTTCATCCTTGGTGTCAGCTGAGGCCAGCTATTAGCTCTAAATGATCTAGAAGAAAGTTGAAGTCAGAGGAAAGGTTTTCATATTGGAATATGGGAGCCCTATTGGGTCTTTATTATCCAATGTTGCTCTTTAGACTTATTTGAGAGTCTCAGAAAACATAGTCGAAGGCTTTCACGGCTGGCATCCATAGATTTTCCTTGGTTTTTTTCCGGGCTGTGAGGCCATGTTCTGGAAGAGTTTACTTCTGACGTTCTGCCTGCATCTGTGGCTGGTATCTTCAGAGAATGGTTGGGTAGGAGTATGTGTGGAGTTTATATCCTGTGAACCCCTGTTGGGGAGTATATGTAAATTTGTGTATTTGAATGGTATAGAAATGCAAGGAGGATTAGTGTCTGTTTAGGTAATGGCTAGTTGATGGCCCATTATCTGCTGGAAATCCTCCTGTCCCTGGGTGGAATTCCTTTTGTAAGTGTTGAGTTTTGATTCTATTGTTTTTCAAAACTGGAAGCCAGATTTTGTTTACTTTAAGGTTTCTTCTTTCCTGTTGAAGTTGTCCAGGTGTTTGTGGATTTCAATAGCTTCTCTGTGCATTCTGACATGATAGCTGTTGGCCTGGTCCAGAATTTCTGTGTTTTTAAATAACATTTTGTGTCCAGGTTGGTTTGTAACATGTTCTGCTACTGCTGATTTTTCTGGCTGGCCCAGTCTGCAGTGTCTCTCATGTTCCTTGATTCATGTTTGCACACTGCGTTTAGTGGTCCCTGTGTAAACTTGTCCACAGCTGCATGGTATGCAGTAAACTGCAGCTGAGAGGGGGTCTCTTTTGTCCTTCACTGAGCGTAGCAGTTTTTGGATTTTCTTGGTTGGTCTGTAGATTGTTTGGATGTTGTGTTTCCTCATCAGTTTCCCTATTCGGTCTGTGACTCCTTTGATGTAAGGTAAAAATACCTTCCCTTTGGGTGGCTGTTTTTCTTCATTCCTGTGGTTTTTTCTGGGTCTGGCTGCTCTTGTGATGGCTGAGCTGGTATGACCATTAGCCTGTAGGGCCCAGTTTAGATGCCTCAGTTCATCCTCCAGGTAGTGGGGTTCGCAGATCCTTTTTGTGCGGTCTACTAGTGATTTTATTGTGCTTCTTTTTTGTCCTGGGTGATGATTGGAGTTCTTGTGTAGGTATCTGTCTGTGTGTGGGGTGGGAGGTTCTGTATACCCTAGAATCATAGAATCATAGAATCATAGAATCATAGAATTGCAGAGTTGGAAGAGACCACGAGGGCCATCCAGTCCAACCCCCTGCCATGCAGGAAATCACGATCAAAGCATCCTCGACAGATGGCCATCCAGCCTCTGTTTAAAGACCTCCAAGGAAGGAGATCCCACCACACTCCGAGGGAGTGCGTTCCACTGCCGAACAGCTCTTACTGTCAAAAAGTTCCTCCTAATGTTGAGGTGGAATCTCTGTTCCTGGAGCTTGCATCCATTGCTCCGTGTTCCAATCTCTGGAGCAGCAGAAAACAAGCTTGCTCCATCCTCAATGTGACACCCCTTCAAATACTTAAACAGGGCTATCATATCGCCTCTTAACCGTCTTTTTTCCAGGCTAAACATACCCAGCTCCCTAAGTCTCTCCTCATAAGGCATCGTTTCCAGACCTTTCAGCATTTTAGTCGCCCTCCTCTGGACACGCTCCATTTTGTCAATATCCTTTTTGAATTGTGGTGCCCAGAACTGGACACAGTATTCTAGGTGAGGTCTGACCAAGGCAGAATAGAGCGGCACTATTACTTCCCTTGATCTGGACACTATACTTCTATTGATGCAGCCCAAAATTGCATTGGCCTTTTTAGCTGCCGCATCACACTGTTGACTCATGTTCAACTTGTGGTCTACTAGGACTCCTAGATCCCTTTCGCACGTAGTCTCATTCAGCCAGGTCTCCCCCATCCTGTATCTATGCATTTCATTTTTTCGCCCTAAGTGCAGTACCTTACATTTCTCCGTATTGAATTTCATTTTGTTAGCTTTGGCCCAGCTCTCCAGTTTATCCAGGTCATCTTGAATTTTGATCCTGTCCTCCAGGGTATTAGCTACTCCTCCTAATTTGGTGTCATCTGCAAATTTGATAAGTATGCCCCTAATTCCCTCATCCAAGTCATTGATAAAGCTGTTGAATAGCACTGGGCCCAGGACAGAACCCTGTGGCACCCCACTGGTCACATCTTTCCAAGATGAAGAGGAGCCACTGCTGAGCACCCTTTGGGTTTGGCCGGTCAACCAATTACAAATCCATTGAACTGTTAACTTGTCTAGCTCTCATTTTACAAGCTTGTTTGCAAGAATGTCATGGGGAACTTTGTCAAAGGCCTTACTGAAATCAAGGTATGCGATGACCACAGCGTTCCCTTCATCTACCAAGCTGGTAATTTTATCAAAAAAAGAGATCAGATTACGGTACTCTGGCATGACTTGTTACTCTGAAACCCATGCTGACTTTTTGTGATTATGGCATTGCCTTCTAAATGTTCACAGACTCTCTGTTTAATGATCTGCTCTAGAATCTTCCCTGGTATTGAGGTCAGATTAACTGGACGATAAGTGTTGGGATCCTCTTTTTTCCCCTTTTTGAAGATGGGGACAACATTTGCCCTCCTCCAGTCTGCTGGGACTTCTGTTCTCCAGGAGTTCTCAAAGATTATTGCCAATGGCTCTGAGATTATATTTGCCAGCTCTTTTAATACTCTTGGATGTAGTTCATCTGGTCCTGGAGATTTAAATTCATTTAGATTAAGAAGGTATTCCTGTACTACCTCTTTGCTTATTCTGTGCTGGATTTCCCCTGTTGTCTTCTGTACTTTTATCCTCAGGTTGGTCCCCCTTTACCTTTTCTGAAAACACTGAGGCAAAGAAGGTGTTGAGTAATTCTGCCTTTTCTCCTCTGTGGCCTAACTGTTGGTTTGGTTTGCCCTAAAAGTAAATAAAATCTGGCTTCCAGTTTTGAAAAACAATAGAATCAAAACACAACACTTACAAAGGAATTCCACCCAGGGACAGGAGGATTTCCAGCAGATAATGAGCCATCAACCAACCATTAGCCAAACAGACACTAATCCTCCTTGCATTTCTATACCCAGAAGCTAACCATTCAAATACACAAATTTACATATACTCCCCAATAGGGGTTCACAGGATATAAACTCCACACATACTCCTACCCAACCATTATCTGAAGATGCCAGCCACAGATGCAGGTGAAATGTCAGAAGTAAACTCTTCTAGAACATGGCCTCATAGCCTGGGAAAAACCCAAGGAAAAGCTCAGTAAACATACTGAGATGCATGCATCCAAGGAGTTTTTCACACTACACTGTTATAGTGTTACTATTCCACTTTATTACTTCCTGCATCCTGTTTATTCTCACTGACCTCATTCATTTTTCCTTTTCTTGTTGATGCTGCATGAAACTAGGGAGATTTTCAGACTACGCTGTTATGGTGTTACTATTCCACTTTAACTGCTCTGGCTTCCTCCTGTGGAATTCTGGGGTTTGTGGTTTAGTGAGGCCTAAGAGCTCTCTGGCTGAGAGTTGCAAATGCCCCTCCCTAAACTGCAAATCCCAGGATTCCACTGGGGGCAGACATTGCAAATAAAGTGGAATAGTAGCACTACAACAGTGTAGTGTGAAAATCTCCAAAAAAAGCACTAGAGATTCTGAAGGAAGCTGCAGTTCTGCTTATAACTTACAGCAGAAAAACAATGACGGTGAGTCCTAGGAAGCACCTACTCGGAACCCTTAAGACAGGCATTGGCAAACTGTTCAATCTCCTCTGAGACAAGTTGTTTCCAGATACTTTAAAAGATGTTTAATGCTTTAACTGATCTTGCTTGATCCAGAAAATGAAAGAACAAGCCAAGGACTTCTCATCAGAAATAAAGCAAATAGACCTGGATGTCAATCGAACTTTTCGAAACCATATCATGTTCCGGGATCGCTATGGAGTTAAGTGAGTATTTAATGTATGTCTGATATATAGATACATATGCATCTATTTAATCCATTTTATTGCTACTCCTTTGCCCCACTGCTGTGAACACTTGTTGAAAACTTCCAATTTCAAGGTCCCAACAAATCTAAAGGAAAAGTATAAAACATGAGCAGATCATTGCAGGACTGCTAGGGAGGTGATCCTTTAAGTATAGGGGGCTAATTAGGTAAGTTACTGAATATTAGATTTAGATTCTAGGAAGAGAGCTTAAGAAGAGGAAATAAACTATAGCAAATAAATAATGCCTCATGAAAGAATGGTAGCAATCTAGGCATATTCCTTCCCTCTTTAAAATTAATTTTTGTAAGAAGCATTTTAAGGTCTTTGGATCTGTGCATACATTCATTCCAGAATATCTAGGTGGCCTTTGTTTTGAGAAAGTCTGCTCCCTCTTTCATGTCACCATTTGTAGAACGTGAATGATGTCATTCTTGAAACTTCTTTAGAAACATCACAAGGACTTAGATCTTGTATAGTCCTTAATGCTACCTATACATCTCTGTGCCTGTCATATCCAACAGTGTGTCGGATTTCTTTAATGTTTGCAATGGCTTCCAGTAGGTTATGGAAAAGCATTTGTAGCATTTTGTGTATAATACACATGTTGTCTGAATTCTTATGATTGGTAAATGGATTTCATAGAGTTCTTAGTACAGTTGTCCCTCCATATCCATGGATTTGGTATCCACAGCTTGAAAATATTCTTTAAAAAAATAATCCAAAAAGCAAACCTTGATTTGCCATCTTATATAAGGGACACCATTTTGCTATGCCATTGCATATAATGGGACTTGAGTACTCATGGATTTTGGTATTCATGGGGGCTGGGGTGGGGTCCTGGAATCAAACCCCAGCAAACATGAAGAGACAACTGTATTCATGAATATTTCCATGCATTCTCTATTTGTATGTAAGTTACTGGTTTTTTGTGAAAATAAATATTTCATGTTAGATGCAAAATATCCATTCTCTTAAAAAATACTTTTCCCAAGTCCAGCATTATTCAAAGATATTGCATGATATTTGTATGTGCATGTTTGGGCAGATCTGTTGTATTACTACAAGTATAATATGGTCCCTGATCTATTTATTAATGGTAGCTTGTATGAAAATCAGTTGGGGACTCTTACTGCATGATATTTGTCACTTTGATATTAAGGCCAAGTGATACAAAACATTTAGCTCAATGTAACTTTCCCAGCTATTTTGGTGTGTTTTTATGAGGACAGAGTCTTTTTTTCCTCTGAAGTTGGAAAAGCAGCTTGGAAAATCATTTTGAAAGGAAAAATGGCTAAGTCCCTCTTTTTACCACTACTGATTGTAGCCACCAAAGCTCCTCCCCCCACCCACTACCTGTAGGCTTCAGTTATAGCAGGACAGTCTTAACTGAATACCATTTTTTCATCCCAAACCATCATGGTGTTTCCACAATCCACCTGTCCTTCCTCTTCCTCTAAATAGACAATTTAGGATGTGATATTTTGTAGTTCAACAGATACAGTGGAGGGCAAAAATTGGCAGACTACAGCAACATCTTCATGGGGTTTGGAGGGAATTTGAGATAGCTCAGGTGTTCGCTCTTGTTAATGCACCTGTAACAGTGTCAGACCATGTCTGGATGCTAACAACCTATTGTATAGAGCGCCAGTGCTTGTGCTTTTTCCTGTTTGCTCTGTAATTGCAATATCTTTCTTCAGTAACACTACAGATAAAAGATAACTTGAATGGCTTATAAAATTGTGGAAAACGTGGCATCGAGAAACTCCTCAAGGACATTCTTACTGTCATCTTCTCTTCTTATACAGGCAACAAGCTTTGTTTCACGTCCTGTCAGCTTACTCTGTTTACAACACGGTAAGAACTTAAGAGAATTATTTGGAAACCGGAAAACACTGGACATTAGTTCTTACTTGGCAACGAAATCTTAGTTTAGGTTAAAATAAGATTTTAGTTCTAAATTGACAACATGTACTTTCAAGAAGACAGTATAACATACAGAAAAATAACACAATTCAGCTAAAACAAATGAACATTCTTCTTTTTCTTTTTTTGAAGTGCCCATTCTCATCGTTAGTTCCTGCTGCTACTGCAAAAATCCATGCTGATGGGGCATAAATATCTATCATTGATTTCCTGTTTTTACATGAGCTTAGATATGAGCCTTGCTGTAGACATGCTTTCTGGCTGACTTCTCTGTGACTCTGGCCTACCGACAAACTGAGAGTATTGGTTCATTCTCCTTGTGATCTGTTTTGCCTCATTCAGTGGTAACCTCATTGCTCAGGACTCCCAATTTGTTACACTTAGTTAACTCATTTCTAGCCAAAGGGCATAGAGGAGAGAACAAGCTTAAATTAGCTACAGAATTGTCTGTTTCCATGTGCCAGCAGGAAAGGGATTAAGCTAAACAAGCCAAGAACGGGGAGATACATATTTCCAGTATTACAAAGAAGGCAATTGTCTTTTCTTCTGAATTTGCTATCTAGCAAGAATGTAAAATACCATTTATGCAGTTTTTCCTCTTATTTCATTGTCTCATTCAGTGTCCTTAAGGAAAGTTGCATTTTGTGTTTCCTTCGCATAGTCTACTTCGCTATGATGCTGATTTGTGTAATGTGTTTCTACATCCTTGGATCTTTCAGGAAGTGAGTTACTGCCAGGGAATGAGTCAGATTGCAGCTATTCTGCTGATGTATTTAAATGAAGAGGATGCCTTTTGGGCACTGGCACAACTGCTTACCAATCAAAGGCATGCAATGCATGGTAAGGTTTTCTTGAAAACACTCCTCCTTTCTTCCCACCTTTTGTTCATTTATTTTCAGTATTTTTCTATCATATATAGCCAGACAGTTTATATGAGGTTCTGTGTTGTTCCTTTTAAGAATCCCATCTCCTACTTGCTTCTCACACTTCTCTCATTTCTGAGATACAACTGGACCTCTGTATCCATCGATTTGGCACCCACAGATTACTACATCCACAGCTTGAAAATATTCCCACCCGCCCCCTAAAAATTCAGGAAGCAAACTTTGATTTCACCATTTTATATAAGGGACACCATTTTACTATGCATTTGTATAGCTGCAGAGCTGTTTGGGCTGGAAGTCAACCTGAAGAAAACAGAAGTTCTTTACCAGCCTGCACCACAGGATGAACACCACCATCTCCACATTGCCGTCAGCAAATCTGTGCTCAAGTCCGTTCAGCAATTCACCTACCTGGGAAGCATCATCTCCTCAGATGCCAAGATTGACAAAGAGATTGATCACAGATTAGCAAAGGCACATAGTGCATTTGGAAGACTTCAGAAAAGAGTCTGGAGCAATAAACACCTGAGGCAAAGCACAAAAATCAGTGTGTATAGAGCCATTGTACTGTCTATCCTCCTTTATGGATCTGAAAAATGGATCACCTTTCGCCACCACTTACGACTCCTCGAACGCTTTCATCAGCTCTGTCTACGCACAATCCTAAATATACACTGGACTGACTATGTGATGAATGTTGCTGTCCTTGAGCAAGCAGGGATCACCAGCATTGAGGCCATGATATTGAGAACACAGCTGTGCTGGGCAGGGCACATTTCTAGGATGGAGGACCATCACCTCCTCAAAATACTACTCTACGGTGAACTCGCCACGGGTCAGCATAAGAGGGGCACTCCAAAAAAGCGATACAAAGACCCCCTGAAACAACATCTCAGGCTCGGCCAAATTGATCACCAACAGTGGTCCGCCCTGGCCTCACATCAGGAGGCATGGAGACGCACTATCCACAATGCTGCAGCCTTATTTGAGAACTCATGCCGAACAAGTCTTGAAGAGAAACGACAACGGAGAAAGAATCACAACCCAAAAACATCACCCAAGGAGACCTGCTGTGCTTTCTGCAACTGGACTTGTTTATCTTGTATTGGCCTTTTTAGTCATCAGCGCACTTGCAGAAAGCGCGGGATGAGTCCTTCCTGAATCTTCATTTGTGAAGAAAAGCCAGAGAGAGAGCAAATAAGACTTAATCATGATGTGCAGAGAAGTCTCTTGATGGAACCAGAGGGCTCTTTGAGAGAGAGAGAGAGAGAGAAACTTAAAATGAGAAATTTAAAATGTGACCTCTTTAAAGCCTCATTTGTTATGATGCAGTGTGAGGAAGATGTAGAGAGGAATAATCTCTGTATTGACTACATTCTATCAAAAAAGAAGAATGTGGAGTATAACTTGATATATAAGAAATCGGTAATGAAAGTTTCAGGGACCACCTTAAGCAGCTCTTCAAAAAAGTATCTTTCTTCTAGGTTAAAAGGAATCTTCTGTGTGCAGTGATGGTACATAGTGCCATACTGCAATGAGCACTCTTGTTATATCCTGGATGAGACAAGCCTGATCTAAAGGCTGTCAGATAAGGAGCAGTCCAGTGAGAGCCTTGGTGCAAAGTATTTTGAGATAATAACTCATAGTCTTTAGCTGTTGAAGCATCCTCTTTGGACATGGCCAAAATTCCAATCTTATCTAAATTAAAACTATGCAACTGATAGCCAGCAAAGATAAATATTGCATTTTAATATATATACATGTGCCAGTCACCTTCTTGGGAACTACTAAAACTGGTGCCTTAGGAAATGAAAGCCTACATATGTACCCATATTAGATATTGTGCTACTCAGCTTTTCTTTTAAATCCTTCTGACTGTGTTTTGGTTGTATTCTTTTCTCTTCTAAAAGGGTTTTTTATTCCTGGATTCCCAAAGCTGCAGAGATTCCAAGCCCATCATGAGGCACTCTTAAATAAACTTTTTCCAAAGCTGAAGAAGCACATGGTAATATTTTCTGTTGTTATGTGAGCATTTATTATATTCACTTAATTTTAAAGGACTTTGTCTTGCCATACATTCACAATTGAAAATAAATATTTGACCATGTATCACTTGCCTTTTAGCCCATTCATTGCTTTAGTCAGTGAAAAGGGTAGCATTTATCTAACTTATTTCTCGGCTATGGCTGAAGAAAATGGCTAAACATATGTAAAATCTTGAGAGTATGGAAGGGAAAGCAGAAGCAGGTATTTATTTAAAGATAATGTGAGATAATCATATTTAGTTACTGATGAGACATTGCTACTAGGTACAAACTGTAATTATTATGTAATTATGCCACTGAAAGTTTATTAAAAGATAATAACTTTTTTATATCCTGTGCAATTGAATTTATTTTCAGATTTTCCATAATGATGCTTGTGGCAAACTACAGTAAATTTAAATAGACTTGAACTATTACTTTGGTATATGTTAGCACCAACATCTTAAATAATATATAATTGTATAATGTAAATTATATATAATGACCATATCATCATTCTCACTTATAATCCCAGTTTGAATACCAGTTTATTTCAGTTGCTGTCACTCTTCTAGACAAGTACCAAATTGGGAAGAGATGCCTTATAACCTGCAGACTTTTAACCTTAACCCAGAAAGATTTGGTGTCTTTGCCCATAGCCTTTACATCTGTGGCATTTCAGTTTAATCATCTAAAACAGAGCTATTTTGGCGTTATACAGAAGTATCCTGCAGATATTGACTGTAAAGAGTCAGCATGGCATAGTAGTTTGAGGATTGTACTACAATTTTGAAGACTAGGGTTCAAATCCCTGTTTGGCCATGGAAACCCAGTGGGTGACCTTGGGCAAGTTCCATTCCCTCTGTTTTAGAGGAAGGCAAAGGTAACCTCTCTCTGAACAGATCTTGCAAAGAAAACCCCATGATAGCATGACCACAATTTAGAAACAACTTGAAGGGACATAACAACAAATTGACTCCAGACTGAAAACTCTAGAGTGGAGTAGTATATAGTTCTCCAAGTTGCCAGTCTGATACCTTTAATCAAGGACAGATTAGATATTACTTAGTTTATGATTGTTTATGTTATATTTCCTCTAAATATGTACAGAAGGAATTGTAGATGATTGCCTATTGTTATAGAACATGTATGGTGGGCCTTTGGTATCCATGGGGGATTGGTTCCAGGACCCCTTGAGATACCAAAAAACATGAATGCTCAAGTCCCTATTGAATCCACAGTTCATTGCAAGCCCTATGTCATGAGATGTTATAAACATGTTTAAGCTGTTAAATACAGTTGTGCCTCTGTATCCACGGATTTGGTATCCACGGATGTAAGTATTCATGGCTTGAAAATATTCTTTAAAAAATAATAATCCAAAAAGCAAACCTTGATTTTGCCATCTTATAGAATGGATACCATTTTGTTATGCCATTGCATATAATGGAGCTTGAGTATTCACGGGGGTGGGGGGTAGGGGGGTCCTGGAACCAAACCCCAGTGAATATGAGGGGACAACTGTACTTCCTTCAGCTGTAGTGTGTACCAATGAGGAGATAAACAGTAAGTCTTCAAAAATATTTCTCTCTTGCTCATCTCTAACATAGCACAATAAGGTTGCTTTGTTATGCCTGTGCTTTCATCCAGTTGTAGAGCAAAATAGGGGAACATGCAAATATAACTGTTCCTTGATATTGGCTGACAAACTGTCAATTCACTTCTTAACTGTGCCATTTGACAAAGGAATGAAGGAAAGAGCCTTGGCAGGTTTCTCATTAATCAATGCAGAAACCATGATTTTTGCAGTAGATAATATCAGTTCTTCAGGTATTGTGTGTAGTTTTCTGGATTTTGTTATTAGCTGAGAAACTTCAAATGACATCCTTCACTGCATTTTCATTGTTACAACCAGTTGCAGTCTTTTTTTTTTACCCCTTTCTTATTTTCCCAAAGCTCCTACTTCTTACTTTTGAAAAAAATTGATGCTCTTTGTGGCACATTTTTTAGTTTAGTATCACAATGTCTTCGCAATTTTGACAGCTTCATGGCTTCATTGGACAATGCATCATAACATAACATAGACTGTGGTAGTTGCTTATCTTCTGGACCTGTACATGTGAAGGTAATTGACACATGTTCCTTGCTATAATGGCAGCACTTTTTAGGATGACTGGAAGAAACTTCATTTTGCTTTGAACAAGATGCACACTCAACAAAATCATCAGTACTTTTTACATTTCAAATTCAGCCAGTGATCCATCCTGAGGATCAGCCAAAATGTATTGTTATGAAATTCAATGCAGTAACAGCAAAAAGTCACTTTACCCAACAATAACCAAGCACTTTTATTCACAGAAATCAAAGAAGAAACACAATTATTTTCAATAATCCAGTTGGTTTGATTGTTTATTAGAGTATTTATACCTCGTTCTTCAGCCACAAAGACTCTCAGAGCGGCTTGCAAATTGTTTAGCCATAGCACTTACACATCTACACCATTTTATAGCATGCTAAGTACTCTTTAAGCGGTTTACAATGATTTTTAGCAAATTGCCCCTACAAGCCAGGTACTCATTTTACTGACCTACAAAAGGATGGAAGGCTGAGTGAACCTTGGAGCCCTTGGGATTGAACTCACAATGATGTGGCTGCAGTATGGGCATTTAACCACTGCACCACCAGGGCTCCCTATCAGTTTTCATTCTGAAGTCCATCTGAATGCTCACTCACACCGACTGACTCCAACTGTCTCTCCTCACGAACATGGATCTTCCTTTTATACATGAATTTCTCCGATAGCATTTTCAACACATCTACAAAATACTGGGAAGCAATAGATACCCCGAGAATGTGGTGGCACAACATGGACAACACTAGAATTCAGTGCAGCTATGAATGCGCAGTAGCAAGCAATGTTGCATGCTTTGTCTCAGCCATTCCGCATCACTTTCATGTTCTTACCATGTGCAGAAGTAGCAAGTGATGAGTACATTTTTTGCTATAAAACAGTTTTTTTCCATATACATATATGTTTATTGCTTATTGCAAAGATATAAAAGTTATTTTCATAACTTTTGACGTTTTAAGATATTGCAATGAAACTTTGTACAAATTTTGTCTATCACCAGCAAAAGATTCCTGCTCTTTAAGATCAATGTATGATGTTCTGTCTGTTTGTCCATCCGTCTTTCTTTCTTCCGTCCTTTCAATCTTTCTTCCTGGTTTAACTGTAAAAACTCATAACATTTCTTCAAGCCTTTGCAGATACCTATGAGGACATTGTGGTCCTGTGGGTGTCCTCAGACCACAGTTTAAGAACCACTTGCTTAAAAAATGTCATTGGCAAGGATACATTTTTCTCCATAAGCAGTGAATTTAGTTTAGGGAAGGTCAAACAAAAAGAAGAATGTTTTATATGTTTAGGAATATAAGGATATTTCAAAGACATGAATCCCAGTTGTTAATGTTAAAATTATTTTATTTGTAAGCATTCTGTTATTTGCCCAGTAAAGTGAATATTTTCTTCATTTTGACTCTCCCTTAGGACAAAGAGCAGATGTCTACAGGGATTTATACAACTAAATGGTTCCTACAGTGTTTCATTGATCGGGTATGGTTCTTAAGAAAAAGAACTCCGGCATGCTGCAGTATTTTTATTCATGCCATGATTTGTGGAGCTGTTTGCAATAAATACCATGTTTCTTCTGTTTGCATACATTTTAATGAAGTGGGATTAGAGTATGGTTGGAGTGATAAGTAAAGAGCATTATAAGGTATGGGATTTGGGGTTGGACTGATCTGCTTTTTAACAGCACTGTATCGGAAAGGAAACCATATTTACTTGCTGGATATGTAATGATACACAATACATTTAGTCTTCAGTTTAGCTTGAAAATACATGCTGGCTTGGTAAAGGATAAGTTGATTCAGAATGTATGTATTATGATTTCTGTGCAAATTAATAACATTGTATTTTGTTAACATTATAAACAGACTCCATTTACCCTAACCCTGAGGCTGTGGGATATCTACATCCTGGAAGGAGAGAGGGTTCTAACAGCCATGGCTTATACCATTCTCAAACTGCATAAAAGTAAGATGTTTGACTTGACATGTTTGGTTTGAATGAGGTTAAGACCCAGGAAATAAGAGATTTTATAGTAAGAGAACCTGTTTTGAAAGACAACAGCCCAGAAGGCTTTGCACATATTTTACTGGCCCAGGGTTAAAATGGAAAGTCTTTATGTTGCATTTTGCATTTAAATGACTGCCCTTCTTCACCAGTGTTCCAGAGCAGTTTTTGAAATGCTGTGTAGCAGTTCATAGAATCATAGAATTGCAGAGTTGGAAGAGACCACGAGGGCCATCCAGTCTAACTCCCTGCCACGCAGGAAATCACGATCAAAGCATGCCTGGCAGATGGCCATCCAGCCTCTGTTTAAAGACCTCCAAGGAAGGAGACCCCACCATGCTCCGAGGGAGTGTGTTCCACTGCCGAACAGCTCTTACTGTCAGAAAGTTCCCCCTAATGTTGAGGTGGAATCTCTGTTCCTGGAGCTTGCATCCATTGCTCCGTGTTCTAGTCTCTGGATCAGCAGAAAACAAGCCTGCTCCATCCTCAACGTGATACTCCTTCATATTGGGCATTTCATTTTTCCAATTTTTAGCAATCACTATTCAGGAGATGGCAAGTAAGAAGACAATAATTTTCTTATGTTTTAAAATCTTATTAGAATTGGTGAACAGCGATAGCAAAAGTAGTTCTGGAGAGGGGTTTATGGTCTGGGTGGTGATTTTGCTAATAATGTTGAGTGTTGAGGACCAAGGCTTTCATGAAACCACAGTGAAAGTTAGTAGGAAAATATTCATATGTAATTCAACACTCTTTGAACTTGGAGGAAAGCCCTTCCTTGCACAATCAAACAAGTCAAACTGGATTTGATCACCAAATATTTAGCAACTTGGAGTTCAATCTGGTATCACCTATGGGGTTGCTTTCAAATACGTTCTGTATCTGCTCACAAAGGCATAAGTTGCCATATCCATGTCTCCATGATAAAATCCTCTTGAATGAGCCATAATTTGGATGGAATTCACTTGTGTCTAGACAGTCAATAAAGGTTACCAGATGGTCTAAGAAAGCTGCTGTTTCATGAGTGGAAAAGAAAATGGCCTTAAGCTTTGCATTCTTAACAATTACACAAATTAAAAACAACTTGGTTAACATAACTAAATTTAGAAATGTAAATAATTATCCTGAAGCTTAAGGGGAGATACACACTAATTATTTTGTTTTAAGGTGCCTCTTTGTGTTAGAACATATTTTTCCTTTTGGAATTTAAGGGAGTAAAGAAAAGTGGAACCTAATATGGAGATATTTGTCTGACAAATTCCAGACTGGGATGGCAGTGTTAGTCTATTGTAACAAATGCAAACAAGAATCTTGTGGTACCCTAAAGGCAAGAAGGTCAACTTATAATGCTTTTTAATGTTCTGATCAGTGCCATTCATTATCTGGACCAGAATGCAGCCTTGGATCTCATGTGACTTTTATTCATAACTGAATATAAGTCCTCAGAGCAAGGTTATGTGAATCATAAAGAGATGGGCAAAGAAATTGTTGTGCACAGTTATAATGCAGTGTTTATATGTAGGATTCCTGTGTATGCATTATAGAAAGATATACACCAAAATGTAATTCATTTTTTTAAATAGATTTTTCCACACAAACTTTGAAGCTAGAAATGTAAATAAAGATGTTTTTAAATCTGAACACATGGCAACAGAATTTAATTTCTGAACACTATTAATTTCCCTGGCCAAAGAACATTGTGAGAGACTGAACAGCTTCAGATGTATCAAATAAAATGTAGCTTTACTCCCTCTAGAGGTGTAATGTCTGAACAATCCTACATATAACAGCAAACATCAGTGCATCAGCCCTTTGCTCTGTATGTCCAAGAGGTTCCAGTTAATACACTGGCCTTCCACATGCACAGATTCTGCATCCACAGATTCATCCAACCATGGTTTGAAAATACTTTTAAAAAATTAATTTCAAAAAGCAAACCCTGATTTTGCTGTTTACTACATATAGTAGTAATATATGGAGCATCCATGGATTTTGGTATCCACGGGCGGTCCAGGAACCAAAACCAGCAGATCCTGAGGGCCCACTGTGTTAATACCACAATGATGAAGCTATAAACCAGTATAAATTCTTGCCAGGCTGGATGTGAGGACATTAATTTAAGAGAGAACCTTATGTATAGAAAAGAGCATATGACCAGAAAAGCATACATGAACCTTGCTTATTGCATATTTTACCTTTTATTCTCTGCACTGATAACTGGTAGTTCATTGTGATCAGCATTATATAGTAGAAGCTGAATCAGAACCATCATTATGTTTTTATTTTGCTGAATTTTCTATTACCTACTTAGAGCGCTTGTTGAAAATGACCCTGGAAGATCTACGGGAATTCCTGCAGGAAAAAATTGCTGCTTCTTTGCTGTTTGAGGATGATATTGTAATAGAGCAGCTGCAAGCATCCATGGCTGAACTGCGCAAAATGAAATTTGACCTTCCTCCCCCAGGTAAGCAGAAGTAGAACAGTTGTGAATTTATAACACTCTCCCATCAAACCAAACTTTAACTCTTCTCTGCCTGGGGAGAATTCAGTTTTGCTGCTCTAACACTAACACCCATTCCATCTAATAGCATTGCATGTTAAAAAAAAAAAGGTTTCTGCAGGTTAGCCCTAATTAGATGGGGAACTATAATCACAAAGACAAAATCCTTCTGAAAATTAAGATTCCCTCAGACGGCTATTGAGGACAGGAAGCAGAGAACTAAATCTGTTGAGGAAGGGACCATACTTCAGTGAGTAATGTATGTGCATTGTACTCAGAAAGTCCCAGGTTCAATTTCTGGCATCTCCAGTTGAGAAAGTCCCCTTTCTGAAAACCTAGGGCTAGATAGACCAGCAGTCTTTGAAGCAAGTGGCTTCCTATGTTCCTAGCAAAAAAGCTGATTAGTGGGATTTTGTTTAATTTATTTAAAATAGTTTTATACTGTCTTACAGTTAAACATTTCCAGAGCAGATCACAGTAACTGAAAAATAAAATAAAAACAGCAATAACTAATGAAATGGTCTATTACATTATAAGGTAGTGGTATCATGGTAGCAGAAATAAAAATATCTAAAAGCTTAACAACCAGTGGAGGTATAGTTATTTACCTGCACTTATGAGGCATTGATGTGAGTGTTTCTTTGGGTAGAAGATTCCAGAAATGAGTTGCTCCCCCCCCTCCCAAAAAAATGGAACATTTTAGCTATTCTGAAATGGCTCCATGCCTGCAACCCCATTTACCCTATGTGTATTGGTTTGGACCAGTACACCTATGTTAGAAGCTTTATCAGCTGCAGTGTTTCCTGAATTGTTCAGGATTCATTTCTTACAGACATTATTAGCTGCCCATTTCGTTTGTTTGTTTTTATGGGCTGTCAAACATTATGAGCTACACCAAAGTTTGTGGTGCTGTGGTGTTTGGATGGCATGCAATTATCTGGATGTACATGGCTTTTCATGAGGCAACATAGAAACAGTGGTTCTGTGGGAAGCATAGGAATTCTGGAGCAGTAGTGGCACTAGGGGGGTGCAGCGAGACTGAACTGCACCAGGTGACATCGCCGGGGAGAGTGGTGACACCAGCCTTAGTGATGCCACAGTTCTGGAGTACTCATGTTACTGCACTAATATTAGTCCTAGGTTCTAAGCAAGCTAAGCACGTTTATGTTTCTAAGCAAGTTTATATTTATGCTATGAACATAAGAGGAGCATAGCAAGATCACTAAGTGGTTAGTCCATCTAATCTAACATTCTATTGGATGGCTCTGGAAAGCCCACAAGCATGAAAGTAGCGGGCCATTCCTGCTGTTGCCTCTTCAGCAGCTGATGCTTTGTAACAAGTTGCCTCAAGCCTGGAGATTCCATGTAGATCACTGCTAATAACCACTGATACCTTTATTCTCCACAAATTTGTCCAGAATCATCTAAGCAAGTGATGGTCCTCTCATCTTGTAGCAGTGAATTGCATTGCATGAAATACTTTGTTTTTTTGAGTCTACTGTTGATTAGTGTCATTGGGTTACTTTGAGTTCTAGTCTGTGGGAGAAAAATATTTCTCTGTCCCCCTTTTCAACAATTGGCAAAATGTATAAACTTTATTAAAGTCCTCAGATGTTATATCTTTTCTTCAACATGCTGAAAAATAAGGCATTTGCAGACTTATAGCATTCGCACATGTAACACTATGAGCATAGGAAGTTGCGTTAGAGCTAGACCATTGATTGGTTCATCTATCCCAGTGTTTCGCAATCAGGGTTCCCCAGAACCCTAGGGTTCCCCAAGAGGTTGCTAGGGGTTCCTCAAGAAATTGTGATTGTGGGGGGGGGGGAGCAGTAGCAGTACAGTTGCCCCTTCATATTCGCTGGGGTTGGGTTCCAGGACCCCCCGTGGATACCAAAATCCGTGAATACTCAAGTTCCATTATATGCAATGGCATAACAAAATGGTGTCCCTTATATAAGATGGCAAAATCAAGGCTTGCTTTTTGGATTATTATTTTTTTAAGAATATTTTCGAGCCATGAATATTTAAATCCGTGAATACCAAATCCATGGATACGGAGGGATAACTGTATATAGAATAATGTTTATGCAGGGGTTCCCTGAGTCTTGAAAATTACTTCAAGGGTTCCTCTGGGATAAAAAGTTTGAGAAAGGCTGATCTATCCAAATATTATAAACTCTGACTGGCAGTGGCAGTCCAGGGTTCAGGAAGCATTGTTTTGTTAGCCTTAATTAACTATAGGCCATTGTTTTACCTGGTGGTCTCCCATCCAAATACTAACTGGGCCTTAGCCTGCTTAGCTACTGAAATTGGACAAACTTTAGTGTGCTCAAGATGGTACTGTGGGACACTAAAATCAGATTTGAGCCATACCTGTGTTGTTTGCATCTATACATTAGTGTTTTTAATGCTGTATAGAAAGCAACCATTTTCAAACCCAAACTATGTATTTTACAGTGCAGGTTTTACTTTTGAATTACAGAAATAAGAACTGAAAAATTACTGAGTCATGAATTTAAAGATTTGAAACAGATGCATTAGATTGGGGAAAAAATTGTTAAGGTTTAGTGTAGAATTTACATTGAGCAAAATGCTCCTGTATTGAAAGGAGATTGTTCTTCCACCAGTTTTTGATACTCCTGGCTCTGATCCCTGCCAGGCTGCTTTTTCAGTGACTTCTCTCACCTGGCCACTTTCTAAAATAAAGCTAATCAAAGTTTGGGTCCCTTTCATCTGCCCATTATGATTGCACTTGGATTCAAAATACAAATCTAATGTGTGTCATTTTATGTTACAGCAAAATCTGAAGAATTTCCCAAGAAAGTCCTGGGGCTGGAACTCTCTCTAAATCTGGTGTCAGTGAAGCCAAATGTTGCCGTTAATGGACAGCAAAAGGCAGTCAATGACCTCAACCAGGACAAAGAGGCTCTGATGCAACCTTCTCCAGCTGAAAGTCTTTCTCACCTGAATGAAACTGTTGGCAATTTAAATATGGCAAAACATGGGAACCCCTCTCTTCCACAACCTAATGGGCTACCCTTGCCAGCTGAAGAAGCTGTCATACACCACAGTCCATTCCAGAATAATGAGCCAAGCCAAAAGTTTGAAATAGAGGAGGAACAAGTAGAAGAAAATGCCTATAAAATCCCATCAGAGAATAATCTGGCCATGTTGAATGAGATTCATGTCACTGGAAAAACTCAAGATAAGCCAATAGACACTAATGAGCCTGATTCTTTACAGAGCAGCAGCACAGAGAGAGGTAGTTTACAGAAAAATAACCCCTGTCTTTCTATAGATGATAGTAACCCTGTTTCCCAAGTGCAGACAAGGAGCCTGTCAGTTGACAGCTCTCTGTGGGAATCACCCTTGCAGAGTCAGACTGTAGAAGTAGACCTTTCTGCCAGCCACAATAGTATAACTTCATTGTCGATGTCAGAGTCAGCCCATCAAGTGCCATTGCTTCCACCTATTGAAGACCAAACTATCATAGAATTACCATCAAATGTGCAAAATGCAACAGCTCTTCAGCGTGAGAGCACCTCTTATACTTCTGCGAATTTATTATCTGAACATGTTGTACAGCTTCCAGAACACCTGTGCCAGCCTTCAAATACAGACTCCTCTTTTACACCAGGACACAGTCTGTCTACAACATGTGATTTGCCAGAAGGCATGGTAGCTCCATGTGCAGTCGAAGGACATGCTGTTCTCCTTTTCACATTTGAGGATGGACAACGGCGACCTTCTAATGCATCTCAGTATGATAACCTGTCTGAAGATGAAGGTAAAGAAGATAACTCTCCCAGACATGTGCTCAGTTCTGAAAAACTGGCAGTTCCAGTATCACAGGCTGAACTCTGTATTCCAGCACTAAAGTGCACAGTACCCAAGTCTGCATCTGTTGGGGAGATAGACAGTCTGCAGAGGCAAAATTGGAAAATAGTAGATTTGGAACAACAGCCAAAAGGAGTTGGCCAAGCCTTCACCACACTGTCTCATTGTAAGAGGCTGCCTGGTGGGGGCAGTGTGCCACTTTTATCAGAGCTAGACTCTGATGCACAATGGCTGTCACAAGCCTTGCATGGTTGCCCCACTTCATCCACAATGTCACAGGAGCCACACAGCCCCTTCAGAATAGTAAAGACTACCACTCCTCTTCACTTGGCTCATGCGACAGAGCAAGACTTCCTAAGCAAAAAGCAAGTGGCTCTGCCTTTGCTTGAGGCCAGCCACCATGATGCAGCAGATGATGAAAAACTTACTGTTGTATTCATGGATGCTGCAGAAGATGGGACTGCCCAAGACTGTGTTCAGAATTCACAAAATGCCCGGGGTGGCTTAACTGCCCTTCAAAGGCCAAAGCCAAAAGTGCCACCAAAGATTTTCAAAACTCATTCAGATAACAGTTTCTCTCCTGGCTGCCCTCCCATGGTGCAGATGTCCAAATCAGTCACATTCTAGTAGAGCTGGGAAAGAGTTGATTAAAGGTACATGGTGGTTATTCATAAGAGATGGGAGAAGCACAGCCGAATGTAAGACTAGGGAGTCAGTACCATAGCCAGTCATGCTTTGTCCAACAATTCAGGATGGAGCTTTGAATGCAGGCTAATCTTTAGTAGACAATGCCTGTGGGTGGATTCTTTAAACTTGGCTTCTCATCTTCAAACAGCTCCCAAAGTGCTTTTGAATCATGTTTTTCATATTACCTCCCTCACAATTGGGTAGGTATCTAACATATTTAATCTGTTGAACCCACTTGCACTGTTTCCCTCCAAACACTTAGAAATAAAAAAATTAAGTTGAATGTTAAAACAGCAGTGAAACAGAGGGAGGAGTTTGAGGAAGCAAGTGACTACTCATATGCAGGTTTGGGGCAGTAGCACATTTTTCAATAGCAATACTTGTTTATGTTTCAGTTTGGCACCCAATATAGTCTTGTAAATGAGGTTATGGGTGGTTCATGTAAGGGAGGTTGGCTTTCATAGCATCTATGCAATATCTCTGCACACATTGTTCATGTGTGTGTTCTCATGCAGCAAAATCAGGCAATTCAGCATGCCTGTTCTTAGTTGTTTTGCTTCCTTATTTGTTTGCACTGATGAGGTTTCTCAAAGATTAGTCAAATATCCCAAGCAAAGGATTTTATGTTCTGTTCAGCCATGTAATTTGCTATATAGGAAGCAAGGACAACTTTGGAGGAAAGCCAGTGTGGCAATCTAGATTGCGTTTGCATGTTTGTTCATGCACTTGGACCCTTTATGTACCCCAGGAGGGATAGCAATAGTAGAACTGTAGCAAAGTCTCTGCACCCATGTTTTTTTTTCTCATACAGATTCTGGAACTGAACTGGTTCAGAAACCCTGTGTAGTGGGTTCTGTGCAGTTTTACAGGAACTAGAATTCCCCTGGCTTTCACAGGGATGCAGCTGCTTAACTGCAAGAATACCACGAAATCAACAAGTGATCACCATGTGCAGTCCAACCTTCTGAAAAGCATCATGGGAAAGTCATCTACAGTCCCATCTTTGCATGTTCACATGCAAAGTTTACCCAGATATAAGTCCCACTAAGTGCATATAGGATTGCTTTCCTAGCACCTTGATGACTTTGCAAACTTCTCTGTTTTCCAATAAAGTATACAGTGCTCAAAGCAGAAAGTATAGCTTTAGAAGGTAGCCTTTAGAAGGTAGAATATAAGTTTTGCTTTATAAATGCAGGTATTACTAAAAACCTAGCTTTAAAAAGAAAATTATTCAAGACCTGTTTTTTCAAATGTAAGTTTATTGCTATTGGAGCTTCTCAGCCAAAGCCCAGCATAAAAGAACAATCTCTTCTCCATCCTCAAGTTTAACTTGTTATGATGAAATGTATGCAGAGCTATTATCCATCACTGTTTACACCCAACTTTTTAACGGGTTGTTGTTTTTTTCCTCTATGAAAAAAAAATGCCTCCCTGAATAGTTGGATGCTTTAAAATCAAGGAATGAACAAAAAATGCAGAGGCACTCACTCACTGAGCTGCCATTTTCTGGTACTTTTCTGTAGAAGTGAGAGAGTTAAACTCAAATGCAGCCCATAGCAGTCCTTCCCTTCATCATTCCCAGAGGCAGTCTACATGGGTTTAGTAGTAGTAGCTAGGAATCCCTCTTCTTTTCTCCATCCAATTTCTTTTGGAGCCTTTGGAAATGATGATTAACCCTTCCCTCACAGGACTGATGGGAGGGTAAATCAGTAGTGAAGTCTTGCAGTGTTTTTGGAGAAACGCTGAATAAAATGATTGCTAACTTGTAGTCAGAACATCCTACGAGGAAAGACAAAGCTCCTGCATGAATGGAGTTTTATGCATTATTTCCCTGGCTGCTGCACAGCTGATAAAAAATGAATGTGTCTGTGTATATATCAGACCCACCAGGTTAGTATGTCAGTGTAAATCAGTAGTATTCTTTTTGCTCATTGCTTTCCAGAGCACAAACAGAAGTACTGAAAAATGAATGAAATCAAGCTGATATTTTCATGAAATCGCACAAAATGGGCTGCTTGGTTTGTTCGTACTATACAGAATAGGACTGTCAATTTCTGTATCTCTCTGTACCTTCTTTATCTAGCAAAGTAGGATCAGATGCTCAGAGCTATTAAGGTAAACCTGTAATAGCTTCCTTTTAAAGATGCTTGTTGAGAAACATTTCACAGTAGTCCAATGCACATCCTAGTAAACACCTACATGCCTTGAACCTCTGACGCACATTTACCCACTAAAACAAAAGCTGATGGACAAGGCAGGCTCTGAAAAATTGTAGCAGGTGAGCCATGAGATAGGAATTCCAGGCCCTCCTAAGCCTTACAGTATTTCACAGCATTGTTTTGGGTAGTGGTGGGAAATGTGTGACTTCCAGCTCTTCTTGGCTTCTAACTGCCATCAGCTTCAGCCAGCATTTCCAGGGGTGAGGGATGATGGCAACTTGTAGGCTCAAAAGTGAAGGGCACATGTTCCACAGCCTTCCTGATTACTCTTTCCTTACCTTTGCCACACCACCCCAAGTGCTATAATCCCTGAAGTCCTCGGACAAATATAACAGGATGATCTCCACTCAACATGTTGGGGAAAGGAAGCTGTGGTACTATTCCTTCTTTTGCTGTTTTTAAAAGGTTGGTGTTGCACACACACAGAGATGCAAGAGAACATTAGTCCAGTGTAGGAAACTGAGGCAGTGGTTTAAAAACTACTCTAGTACCATTACCACCATTCACATCCCAGTCCCTATCTGCCACATTAACTGTACGAGTTCATATCCCATACTTAGTTGCCTTAGCTGACCACCAATAACTGAAAGTCAAATGGTCAGAAAATAAGATGTCCTTATAACAGAAGTGCTCCTTTGAATGAAAATATTAGTGTCCTGCAGAAGAGAATGCATGTGCAGTGCACGTACTGCTCAACAATCTGATTGTGTAAGGCACCTCTAAGTCTAAATGCTCAGGTTTTAATAGGATGTGGCTAAAATAAAACTTTGAATTAAGGCTGAAAGAGTTGTTAAAATGCATTTTTGGCTGGATCTGCTGTGAGACTTTGTCCTAAAGAGGACTGACTAGTCAGTAGTCTCCATGCAGTCATTAAAAAAAAAAAAGCAGGATTCCATAGTAATACTAGTAACCTTGAATCACATTGAGACCTCCATTATACAGAGTTTTCATTCATTCCACACTTTTAAAAGGTGGCATGTTCCAAGGCAAGAACAGGCCTCATATTTCCTCCTCAAAGGCACACCCTTTGCTATGTTAATTTGGTTAAGCCAAGAACCTGAGCAACCCAGAGTTCACCACAGATAAATTCTCTTAAGTTGCAACCAGTATTAACCAGATAAACGGTTACTGGGAAACCCCATAGTTCTACTGGAAGTAAGGTAAATGCTGCCTTGAGAGGTGCTGTTAAAACTATCTGATGTGGTGGGTTTGGAGGTTGTGCCAGGGACTGGCAACAAATTTGTGACATTGGCTACGATGTATTTTTGTATTTTTCTTTTCTGTAAACTTGCTGCAGGCCTAGAGGATGAGACAGAAAACCCACTCATTAGTTCGCGTTTCATTGTTGTGTGCCTTCAAGTCATTCCCATCTTATGGCAACCCTAAGGCAAACTGATCATGGGGGTTTCTTGGCATGCTTTGTTCAGAGGAGATTTGTCATTGTCTTCTTTTGAGGCTAAAAGAGTGTGTGTGATACACCTAAAGTCACTCAGTGGTTTTCCATGGCTGAATGGATATTTGAACCGGTGTCCCCTGGAGTCCTAATCCAGCACTCAAAACACTGCACCATGCTGGCTCCTTTTGTAGATGTAACTGTCTTATTTGCATTAGGATGTAAAATGTAGCTTTACGTAATAGGATTAAGTCATGCTGCATACTGTATTATGAAAAAGAATTCAGGTAGCAGTTCTACAGTTGCAAGTAAAACCCTGCATGAAATAGTAACTAGTGTTAAATAATGTTTAAAATGTAGCATTTTCCTAGCAGTACAGCTACCCAAGTAAAAACTGAAAACTGGTGATCTAGGCTTTCCCATA
Source organism: Gambelia wislizenii (assembly GCA_030847615.1). Taxonomy (NCBI): domain Eukaryota; kingdom Metazoa; phylum Chordata; class Lepidosauria; order Squamata; family Crotaphytidae; genus Gambelia; species Gambelia wislizenii. The sequence goes on from JAUMIR010000001.1 coordinate 348,800,666, forward strand.
GTGTTTATCCCAAGGATATACTCTCTGTTGTCATTACATGCAGCATTCTTTGATATGTGCAAAACAGTTATCTTAAAAAACGAAAGGGAAGCAAATTCAAACCATTCTTAAGTCATAAATGCTTCTCCTTCATCTTCTATTTGCATTCCTTGCCTAAATCTATCTTCATTGGGGGAGTCTGTTCCAAGCCCACACAAAGAGCCAAATCCCCTGCTCCAGATTCTTCTAACTCAAGTTTGGAAGCTACTGCTGCAAGTGGGAAAATGGCTATGAGGTCACAGTAGTGTGCTGCTCTGCTTCCTTCCAGATACTCCCTTTGATCCAACAGCATATGCCACGGTGATGGTACTGGGATCAAATCAAAGTGAGAGAGTCCATGTAATGAGGCAAGAGAGGGCCTTGTGTGGTATATGTACCATTACCTTGAATTTTAGCTAAGTGTGACATAACAGGCAGAGATTTAAAAAAAAATGTTTTCTTAACACCACAAATGTCATGATGAAAGATATGTGTGTCATAATGAAGGGCATGAGAGTACTAGAAAATTCAAGCTGAAATGCCTGTAAAGAGCAGGTTAGAGAATGTCAGATAAAAAAAGAGAGAGACTCTGAGTGGGAGGATAAAGGAGGAACTGCTACAGTATATTTTACATGGAAAGGGTGCTCTTTTAAATGGAGGCATTTCATTAAATAAGTTTCAGACAACAAATGCCAGAATCCTCCAGCCAGCATGGCCACTGGCCTTGCCAGCTGAGAGAGCCTGGAAATTGAGCCCCAAAAGTAACTTTTACAATATATGTATTAAAGTGACTATGTTTAGTCACAGGAGATTTGTAAAACTTCTGCTTTTGGATTTTCTCATCTGGAGACTGCTTTTTAGGAGATAAAACTTTTGTTCAGTGTTCTAGCACCATTAGAGAGAGATCTTTTGTGCACACAGTGTAGACTAGAATGTCACATGCAGGAAGGTACTTAAATTTTAGCAGTGTCTACTTTTAGCTCTGTTTTACATCAATCTGAATGAGGTACAGTTCTTCACATGATAGAACAGCAATTCATTTAACCCACTTCAAGTTTAGTTCATAATGAGCTCTAGAGCAGTGTGTGGCATTGTTTGTTGTCATTATTCCCTATTCAGTTTCACCATTTTTAACTCTATGAGCAATCTTAACATAAGTTAAAAGAGGGCAGAATACACGCTCTGCCTTGAAATAATTTGTGAGTCAGATGGAGGCTGTGGACTTTTCACTGCCAAACTCTTTAGCCCCTGTAAGTAAAGTAGGTAATGAGTAACTTCACCTGTCCTTCAGCAAATAATAATGAATGGCATATAGAACATTCCTGTGTAGCAGGAAACAGAGCCAGTATTACTTTTAGGAACTCAGGAAAATATCTCTTCCATCCAATCCCCAAATGGGTGGTGTGTGGCTGAGATGTATTTAGTTTTTAAGTTATGTGTGTTAGGGGTTGGATCAGATCCAACTCTTTGAGCAGAAACAGTACAACCACAGGGTGGAAATTCAGCATTGGGAGTTCTGGAAACTCTCTCATTGTTGTAATGTGTAATCTCTGCAGTTCAGTAGATTGTCTTTTTTGTGCACTTTGATAACTCTGCTACCATTGTCTCTTTTTTAATTTTACATTTTAATGCTTGTTTACACTTTGGACAGCTTCCTTTATAACTTTGTGTATTGTATTATTGCTTTTATACATTTTATGTATATGTGTGGGGTGGGGGAAGAAATATGGAGTGCAAAACAAATCATTTACTTTCAAAAAAATTCTGATCCAAAAGGGTTGTACAGAAGTGTTTAAATGCTGTGTATTACACTGTTACAATAAGTTAAATTTTAGCATAAGTTGCTGCAAATTAATTAATGTATTTGACACACGGTTTTGTTCTGAGTTGTTTGCTTGTCCCTTTCTGTCTTGGGACTGAGGTGGGCCAAACAGCACATGCAATTATCACACAAGCCTTTTCCATTCCATGAACAGGGGATGAGAGGTAACCCACCCTGCTGGTGTTGTGACTTTTGAGGTATTAAGAATGTGAGAATTTGCAATGTTTAGCCATGAGAGAAGTCCATATGGCAGAACCAAACTGAGATCCTACATCCATGCAACTGTGGTACAATACTCTGCCTGTGCAGTTTCACTGGGCTTTTGCTTCCAGCCCCTGTGAAATGCAGCTTCCCAGGGCTGGATCATGCCCCCATGGTCATTTAGTGCCCAGGGGGTGGCATGGGGTGCCAAATAAACATCCAGTTGCACCTTTGCAACTGGGAGGAAATGGTAGCTGTGGCCTTCCCAAACATCCAGTTAGTATGTTGGATCCAGGCAGGAGCCAGCTGTTTCTCTTTCCTGACTGCAGCTGAATGCTGCTCAGGTACCCTTCCACAGCCACTAAATGACACCTCATCTTTGAAGCAGGCTTGCACTGCAGAAGGAGGCATTGTGCAAGAGGGTACTTCATACATTCTTGCACAATGAATTGGTTTATGCACACATCGCCCAAGTTACACAAACATATTTATCACAATATTTATCACAATTGATTCTGGCCAATAAGTTTTTCTGGCATGAAACATAGTTAGATCACTGACCAAGTTTGCACCTCCATCTGAATGCTGGCAAATGTTCTTCTGGAGTACAGGAGGGTCACCTGGATTTTGGCATACAATTTACCTTGTGTAAGTATCTGATCTATAGTGAAGCACCTGATAGTAGCTGAACCTCTATGCCAGAGGTGAGCAAATTATGCAACCTAGAGGTTGGACTGCAATTCCTGGCATTTCCTATCTATACTAGCTCTGCCTGATGAGAGATTTCATCTATCAGCACTTTGCCCACTCCTTCTTTGTGGTAACCTAGGTCAGTTTCATTCATGTGATCACCACTACCAAGGGCTTGGGCCTTCAATAGCTGTTTTCTTTTCTCATCAAATAAACTACTATTCTGCATCTCCAGGCCCTCATGCAGCCAGTCTGCAATAATTAATTGGCATAAATCTCTAAAACTCACTACTAAGTTGCAGCTTAATCTAAGGTACGTCAGTCACAACAGCAGCCCTGCCACAATACAAGCATGGCTGAAATGAAGTGGGTTCTCAGATGCACAGTTGGGTTGAACTTATAGGCCTAAAGCAACAAGGATGACAGTAATATGGAAATTCTTCAGTTTTGCAGATTGGTGCCTAGGAAAGGATTAAGTGTCAAATGTTCATCTTTGTATCTTAGATGAGTTTTGGTTTCTTGCATTCATTCCAGCATCTTCTTTTGCTAATATGATCAGGAGTCAGTAGGCGTAAGACAACATCTCAGATTCGTTCTGCATGTGATGGAAGAAGTACATGAAGCTACTTCTTATGTTTTTTACCCATGCTTTGTAGGAGAGAGATCCTGAAACTTCACTAAATTACTCATTTTCATTGATATAAGTGGTCTTATTACATTGAGAATTCATTAACCTTTGCAAGTTTTTTGTGCCTCCAGTGTGAACACAAGTGTTTTCCCCCAACATTCAAGTTTCTGCAATTTGTGCAAAAATGTCTCTGCAGAAAATTAATGTTTTTTTTCTCTTTGTGAATCAAAGCATACACAGAAGGACTGACTGGGTGATCAGAAAGGATGCTAAGAACCCATCCAATGTTTCTAATCTAAGTAAGCCCACACTATGGCAGCCACTATAATAATTTAGCTACACAATTTGTGCAAAAGACATGTTTGAAAAAGTGAAAAGTCTTGAGTGTCAAAAAAACTATCTGTTTCTCACTGAAATTGCTGTTTCTCATTTTTAATGAGAGAAGCATAGAATCTTCTTTGTGGTCTCTGACTCACACATTTGGGTTATTCCTGTGCCTGTGCAGAGCATCGGAACCTTCTGGAATCGCTAGGCAGAATCTGCTTTGATACATTTTGGCGGTAACTCCGCCCACACTAACGGTCCCTTATAAGGCATTCTCGCCTAATTCCCCTCAGTTCCTTTCTTTCCACCGGGTTAGCAGCTTGAAGGAACCTTCGTTTGCTAGTTTTCTCTCTTTCACTTTCGATTTGACTTGGATTTGACTTGGCTTGGATTTTTGACTACGATTTTTTCTCACTCCTTTGGATTTGGCATTCTACCTCTGAATTTCGGTGTTGACTTGGACTGTTTTTCTCTACTCTCCGTGCTTCTCCCTTTGGATTTGGCGACTCTGTGAGTAAAATGTCTGGACGAGGGGCCTTCAAGAGATGTGTGATCTGTCAGGCTAAACTTCCTAGCGCGGATGGCCATTCCCGCTGCCTGATTTGTCTCAGAGTGACCCATAATGTCAACTCCTGTATGCACTGTAGGGCTTTTACCCCTCAGGCACGTAAGCACAGGATGTCCCGTTTGAAGTCCTTCTTGTATGAGAAGGCCTTAATTCCGGCCCCTACTTCGACTCCGGCTATGGTTACAGGTAAGCAACCTGTCCTTCCTACCCCTACTTAGTAGTTTTTATGTTTGTTGCCAAAAGATGGGAAATCAAAATAATTGAAATAACATACAGTATATTCAATGATCATCAAGGTAATATAAAACTATGCAAGCAAAAAGGAAGTGTACCAAGCAGTCACTGCAGGATTTGTGTTATTGAAAGGGGCTATGAAAACATTTACCACTGCTCCTATTCTCTGTACCTGATATTCTGCTGCTTCAGCTTGATGATTCTGTTAACTTTATAAGCTTGCATACTTGAAAGAGCCACTTTACATATAACACAACACCAACTAAAACTACATCCAGGTAATAAGCCAGTCTTTTACTCACTATTCATGCTTCGTCTTCATGTTTGTACTATTCCTGCTGGCAGCTTTTGTGGGCATGGAAACAAACCATGTAGTGAGGACTGTAAGCAGGTGTGTGGCTCTGAATTGCTTTTGGTGGTGTTAGTGATAGAAAATATGTGAATCTGACAAACAGTGTGGATTTTCAGGGGCTGTTCTCTGTTGTTGTCTTTAAAGCTGCATTTGAAAACAAAACAGAATTCGGCAGCTGCACTGAGCATGAACAGGACACAACTGAGATGTAAGCTAACAAATTATGTTGTGGTTGCCCATTGCAATAGTTTGAGCTGTACTTAACATAAGATTCATCAATGGCAGCAACATGCCACACAAGTTCATGTTTTTCCTGGCTACATGAAAGGACAGAATGTATTGAACATCTGTAGCTGAACCAAAACTAATGTTCAAATCACTAGCTGAAGTTCAACTGTCCCCTCACTGCCAAGAGTGCAATGATCCTATTGCTTGTGTGGCCAATAGATCAACAAGTCAGTCCTGAATAATTTATACTAATTGGGCATGGAGCAAACTCAGGACAAAGCACTATGAATACTGCTATTTTTAACTTGGATATAAAAGCAGAACAAACAGGAAAAGGAACTGTGGGGTGGGTTCACCAGCTCATGGACTACATGGAAGGAATGGTTTTATTTTATGTAGTTTGGAAAACCTCACCATATCATCAGTGGTTTGCTCAAAACTTGTAAGAACATGCCTATCACTACCACAAGAATGAAAAGATCAGAGACAACACTGTCTCCTCTCTATCCAAAGCTGCAGTTTAATGCTGAATGTACATTTCAGCACCCTGAGCTTCTGAAGCAAGCTTCTGGTCTTTAAAACAAGAGATGTTGCTGAAGCCCATGAAGCACTTAGCACACAGTGGCATACCTAAATGTCAAGTTCAATTTTTCAAGTTGATCATTGTTGTGAAACAGTCACTTCTATTCATGTGCACTATTTTCTATCTCATAAGCAGTGGTAAGGCAGGCTAGTCTAGAAAGAATGGAATTACAAATGTGAAATACTGACTGTTGTATGAGGGAGTAAAACAGAATTTAGGATCATCTTTCTTATGAGAAAGAAGAACATGTCTTACTCTGGCTCTGCTACTATCCTGTTGGGTAGATAAGAACATCAGAACACAGTCTCGCTTCCTAGTGCTGTTTCACCTCATACATTCAGATGCTTCTGCCTCCTCTCATGAGAGTACATATACACTCATGTGAAGTAGGGGTTATCAATAAACCTTCAACTTCAAACCTGGCTTACTAGTAGGAACATCCTAAGAAAAACAGCCTCAGTTCAGAAAACTGACAGCTCCAAGTACACTGATGCCCTTTCTGAGGATCTTTAAATACCCCCTTTTCGTTCACACTAGTGTTGTAAAAGGTGCTACACTGGGCCAACATTTCCCTTGCCCAAAATCATATTTCCAGCAAGACCACACTCATGAAAACTAAGCATATAAAATTGATTATCTATACCTGCTCCCCTTCTCATTCTACATGTCGGCATAAGTACTATGATTCAAACATTCAGAGTGCCTTGCATAATGCTTAACAGACTATAACAGCAACTGTCACAAGAACTGAGTTTTAAATAACTGCACCATAGAGTAGTCCTGAATTATGTTAGGAGTATGGCTTCACATCGGGAGGCCTGGAGATGCACTATCCACAATGCTGCAGCCTTATTTGAGAACTCATGCCGAACAAGTCTTGAAGAGAAATGACAATGCAGAAAGAATCACAACCCAGAAACATCACCCAAGGAGACCTTCTGCTGTGCTTTCCGCAATCGGACTTGTTTATCTCGGATTGGCCTTTTAGTCATCAGCGCACTTGCAGAAAGTGCGGGATGAGTCCTTCCTGAATCTTCGTTTGCAAAGAAAAGCCAGAGAGAGAAAGATGTAAAGCATCCATAAGGCTGTACCACCTTTTTTATTGCTGCTCTGCTATAGTACTGAACCTTTAATAGTTTTAACATGGTAGCAGCACTGTAGCTGAACATACTCCCATGTGCTATACCAGTACTCAATTTTGAAATCTAGTCAGTACAGCCCATACTTTTAGTCCATGTTTGTGTTATACAGTCGTCCCTTCACATTCGCAGGAGTTAGGTTCCCCAGACCCCCGCGAATGTGAAAATCCCACGAATAATGATTGCCCTCCCCCTCCCCTGCCAAAGTGACCACGGGGCCTCCGGAGGCCACATAGCCGCTTTCCCCCGCCTCCCCCTCCCTCCCAAGGCCTTCACGGGGCCTCTGGAGACCCTCCCAAGGCCTGCGGAGGCCTCCCCTCCCCCCCAAGGCCTTCACGGAGCCTCGGAAGCCTCCATGGAGGCCTCCCCGGTCCTCCCCCCTCCCCCCAGGGCCTTCACGGGGCCTCAGAAGGCTCCTCGGAGGCCTCCCCGGCCCCCCCTTCCACCCAGGGCCTTCACGGGGCCTCGCAAGGCTCCGTGGAGGCCTCCCCGGCCCACCCCGTCCCTCACAGGGCCTTCACGGGGCCTCGCAAGGCTCCATGGAGGCCTCCCCGGTCCTCCCCCCTTCCATCCAGGGCCTTCACGGGGCCTCTGGAGGGTCTCCGAAGGCCCCGTGGAAGCCTCCCCGGCCCTCCCCCTCCCTCCCAGGGCCTTCATGGGGGCCTCCGGAGGCCCCCTGTCACAGCTTTGGGAGGGAGGGGGGCCCTCCCAAAACCGCGAATATGCAAAACCACGAATGCTAAGTTCGCGAATGTGGAGGGGCAACTGAGCTTCTCTCTGCAGAGATAACCAGTGATGTCTCCACTGGTGGTTTCATGATGTCATAATGAGGTTTTCCTGCCTCTTTCAGGAATGTTTCCCACACCTCCAGTCCAGCACTGAAATTCTTCACTGAAGACATGAGAAGTTGCTTCAGCAAAGCAGAGTTTGTTTCTTATTTCTTGGCCTAACCTGCTTTCACAGTCTCTGGAATGGTCACTACAAGCCTTGTTGCAGCTCAATCGTCCAAGATACCTGTAGCATAAAGCAAGATCGTGTGCAGCCCTCAGCCCCTCTATAAGTTAGTAGTTCAAGAGCATTCTGTCCATTAATCAGTTTACTGAGAGGAAAAAGAACAGAATGGCAGAGAGAGAGAGAGGCTAAGCCCACTGCTAGCATGAGGCTCTTGACAGAAAACTGATTGTCATCACCCTCTTGTAGCAAGTAGGAGTTATTAATGAGTATAGACATAACAGTCATTTCCCAAGAGAACATGCACTATATTACAACATATTCTGAGGCATCATAGAAAAAAATGGGATGCTGCTTTAAGGCATTTCTTTTCCATGGAACATGTGGCCAAGCCACTTAAACCAGTTAACTGTGCCTTCACTTTTTGATACTGTAGCTCTGTAATTCCAAGAGGACTTTGGATAAAAATCATCAAAGCAAAAAGATGTAACACACAAACTGGAAACTTCAAAATAAACACTTGAGAACAAAACACTTTTAATGACATTTAAGGCTAGGTTTGGGTTATCTTTTACACCCCCAAAACTTTTTAAAAATAATAATGGTTTACCTAATTATTGGAAGAGTCTGGTTTTCCTTAATTTAGCCAGTGTTGAGAGCACCCAACTTTGTTATCTTACTGGAGAAAAAAACCTTTTAATTACAGCAAGTATAATTGGTACAGTCACAGTTATACAGAAGAGCTGCCACCTGAACAGCAGGAATCTGAGCTGTGCATGCAGTAAGCGTAGGCACAGCGGCTGCAAAAGGAAAAAGGCGGAGGATTTAGAGCAGGAACAAGGAAACAGGCCCTGATGTCTCTAACGACTAGCTCCACCTCCAGGGAAGTAGACACAGTTTGCAACAAACACGTCAATGAAGTCAGCCCCAGCACAGGCAACAAGCATAAAAAACTGCTCAGAAAAAAGGCCAAGCTTACAACAAATAAGAAAGCCAACAAGTGATCCTTTCTTGCCCACTAAATACCCCTCCCTTCCCAACACCCCATAAGACACAATGGTTTGGAGAGGGAAAGAGCATAGCACCCAGTGCCCCCAAAAAGAAAAAATGAGGGTTCACCTCACAATCGCATCAATCAACAAAATAATGAGCTCTGTGAAAAATGAATTGAGAATTGTAGAATCAAAAGTTCCTCAGTCTCCATCAAGAAGTTGCTGTATAGTCATTTATATATTTACACACAAACACATCCTCCCAACAGGCCACGAAAAAAAAATAGAAGTGACATCAATTAAATGCCATTCCCTCTTTCCCACACTCCTGGATTTTATGGGGGTGGGGGGAATCCAAGCCTGCAGGGAACTTTTGTACGACTAAACTCTCTGTAAGGAACACCCATGGGGGAGAGTAACAGTGCTGAAGAGTGAGAGAAAACTGTTCATATTCTCTCGACATCAGGGTAAAGTAACAGGCAGGATGACTGGATGAAAGCTCTAGCTATGGATATTTTTCTGTTAATATGGAACCCTGTTTACAAGGTTGGGGGGATGTCTCTTTTTCCCACCCAGAGAATATAAGGTTCAACTAATTGGGAACTGATAGTTTCCCCACCACTATGGAATGACAAGATAGTGGTTGGTGGAGATGTTTTCCAAAGAGGCCTGATCTGCAGACAACATCTAACTTTCTTTCTGAAATACAACCATGGAGCCATTCAATCCAGAAATGACATGTTTTCTTCCTTTCTAAAATGCTCCTTGAAGCCAAAGTGGCAGGCCAGGCCAGGCCCATCAGCTGATCCAACCAGTGTTTGCTCCCTGCCATTACTCTTAAAGGAACAACCCACATCTCTGCTCTGTGTAGGCCTTCCTTCTTCTCTGCTAATCCCTGCTCAAGGAGGACAGGAAAGATAACTCAGTCCTCTGGAACAGGGACAGAGACATAAAAGCCAGTGTCAAGACCATAATACAATAATTTACTGAAATTATATCTGTGGCTTTGTACTAGTTTCCAGGAGGGGGAGGATGCAAAAGGTGGAGTGGGGATGTTTTTAAAAATAAAAATAAAAACAGTTCATTGCAGGCCTTGGTGAAGTTTAGAGAAAGTCCATGTGGAGCTCCTGGGGCCTGCAGATACTATCTTGCTTGTCTTTTTCCCTTGAATCCACTTGATTCTTCTTTCGCATCACCTCAATCTCCACACTAAGCACAGTGGAAACTCCTCCAAGTCACAGTCTGGTCAGCTGGGAAAAGAAAAGGCAGGGAATTAGGATAAGTTTCAAATACAGAGTAGATTTCAATCATCTCTAAAAGGAACAGGCAAAAGGGCCCTGCAGAGATAGAACTGCAGCAGTGTTTTACATAAAAGTGAGTTTTACTCTGTGTTCGGTTTTCTTCCAGCCTGTTCTTATTCAGTAATTGGCTTGGTGTATATGGGTGCAGGGTTTGTGCAACATTTCTGCAGCAGGTGGATAATACTCAGAGCAGGCACATTATGTTCTGTTACCACTGGTTCTTTATAAGCAAAGTGGCAAGTCTGTACAACCACTAAAAGCCATCAACTACTTAGCAGGGAGAAGAAACTGCTTAGTGCCACATGTATCTGAGATCTGGTTTGCAGGTACCTGAAGGCATTCAGTAGGTACTGGAGACCCCTTTTTACTATTTCAGGTGGTGTCCAGCATATTTAACAGTGAGTTCAATGGATGCAACAACTCCGTAACTTTTTGTCAGCATTTTAATAGCAATGGCTTTCCTGTAAGAAGAGGTCAAAATTATGCAACTTGTGCTTAAACCATATTTAAAGCTCAATTCATACATTTGTGTATAGCATGTACTGGCCAAGATCCACTTGACAAGATAAAAATTTATATCCTTATGCAGCAGTTGTATACTGATGCCATGTTAGTGAATTGTGATGTTGTGCAAACCTGCATTCCACAACAGCAAGACTGAAGTTTGTGCAAGTGATGGCCATTGCTGTGGCAATTCTTTTGCAGCCAACATGCAACACCAATCCACGCACACACAAACCCAACCCTGCCTCTCTGCATCCATTTCCAGTCACTTAAGCAGGGCTATATACCCTTCAGAACCTATTTTTCAGCTCTTTAAGAAAACGTATAGAATCATAGAGTTGAGAGGGACCCCATGGGCCACTGAGTCCGATCCCCTGCTCAATGCAGGATCTCCAGCTAAAGCATCCCCAGCAGGTAGCTGCCCAGCCTCCTTTTGAAAATGTCCAAAGAAGTCCCCACCACTTGTCTAGGCAATTGGTTCCATTATCAAACTGCTCTTATTGTCAAAGAAGTTCCTTGTAACGTTCAATCAGAATCTACCTTCTTGTAACTTAAAACCATTCTATTCTCTGGGGCCAAAGAGAACAACCCTGCACCCACGTCTCTGTGACAGCTGCTGAGGTGTTTAAAGAGTGCTATCATGTCACCCTCAGTCTTCTCTTCACCAGGCTGAGCACACCCAGCTCCTTCAACCTTTCCTCATAGGTTCTGTTCTCTATACCTCATATCATCCTTGTCCTTCTCTTAACACACTCCATCTTATCTATATCCTTCCTAAAATGAGACACTTAGAACTGAATACAGTGTTCAAGTTGAGGTCAGACCATTACAGAGTATAGTGGGACTATTACTTCCCTAGACTTATAAACCATGGTTCTATTAATGCCAGTGAAAATATCATTTGCTTTTTTGCTGCAGCATCACACTGTTGTGTTATGTTCACCTTATGCTCAATAATAATCTCATGGTCCTTTTCACAAGTAGTACTGTCAAGCCAAGTACAGCCAGCTCTATTCCACTACCCACAGCTTGAAAATATTCCCCTCCAACAAAAATCCCAAGAAGCAAACTTTGAATTCTGTCATTTTATATAAGGGACACCATTTTACTATGCCATTGTATATAATGGGACTTGTGAACCAACAGATTTTGGTATTCACTGGGGGCCCTCAAACCAAACCCCTGTAGATACCAAGGGCCCACTGTATCTCCCATCCTATACTTGTGCATTTGGTTTTTATAGCCTACATGTAAAAGTTTGCATTTGTCTCTGCTGAATTTCATAGAATCATAGACTCGTAGAGACCCCATGTTCCAGTTTATCAAGGTCCTTTTGAATTCTGTTCCAATCTTCCAATGCGTTAGCTACCCCCCCCCCAGTTTTGTATTATCTGCAAACTTTATAAGGATTCCTTGTAAGTCATTGTCTAAATTATTAATAAAAATATTGAAGACTAATGGCTCCAGGACAGAACCCTGCAGCACTCCATTTAAGACCTCTTTCCAGCATGAAGCACAGCTGTTGATGGTGACTCTTTGAGTAATACAACCAATTATGGATCCAATTGATGGTTTTTCCATCTATTTAATCAGTTTGCTAATCAAAATATTATGGGGGTTTCTGTTAAATGCTTTGCTGAAACCCAGATAAATGCCAAAACATCCCCAAGATTCCCATCTATTAAACAAATGACCTGATCAAAAAATTATACAAGATTAGTTTGGCAGGATTTGTTCTTGACAAACCCATGCTGGCTCCTACTAATCACTTTATTGCCATTAAGATACTTTGCAAACAGACTCCTGTATAATCTGTTCTAATATTTTTCCTGGTATTGAGGTCAGGCTGACTGTCTTGTAGTTCCCTGGATCTTCTTTTTTTTTTGCCCTTTTTGAAGAGAGGGTCATTTGCCCTTCTCCAGTCCTCTAGCACCTCATTCGTTGTCCAAGATTTCTCAAAAATGATGGCAAGTAGTTCAGAGAGTACATCAGCAAGTTCCCCCACTACTGTGGGATGCAGTCCATCTGGCCCTGCAAATTTGAACTCATAGGTTAAGTAGGTGATTCCTGACTAACTTCCTATCAATCTTGATTTGCAGTCCAGATCCCTTGCCAAGGTCTCTGCTGCTGCATGGAAGCACATAGTTCTCTTCTGGGGCGGGGGGACTGAAGCAAAATAGATATTGAGTACTACCATTTCATTGTGATCTGTTAACATTTTACCATCCTTGCTGAGTAGCGGCCCTACTGCCTCCTTGGCCATTCTCTTGTCTCAAATTTATCTGAAACACCCTGTTTTGTTGCTCCTTGTTTGCCTAGCCACTCTCAGATCATTTTGAGCTTTAGCTTTCTTTACACTGTTCCTGCAAGTTTGGGCTACACATATGTATTCTTTCTTGGTGATTTGTCCTTTTTGTTCATTATGCATGCTCCTTTTTATTTTCACATCCTCCTCGGTTACTTCCCAATTTTCTTCTTCCATGGAATTATGATTGTGCTTGAACAACCACCCTTGCTGGGTCTCTTTTTTTCCTTTAGCATCTCTAGCCATGGGAGTCTACCCAATAGTTCCCTGAGCTTGATAAAATTAGTTTTCTTGAAATTCTGTGTTTGACAGTACTCTTCTTTGATCTGCCCCACAACCATGAATTCTAGCATTACATGGTCACTGCTCTTTAAAGTACCAACTGATTTGATTCCAGTGGCCAACTCCTCCCTATCAGTTAGGATAAAATCCAGGATTGTTCCTTCCTCTACCTTTTGAAAAAGGAAATTATTTGCAAGGCAGATAATAGAATCATAGAGTTGGAAGAGACCACGGGGGCCATCCAGTCCAATCCCCTGCCTTGAATACACAATCAAAGCACTCCCAACAGATGGCTGTCCAGTCTCTGTTTAAAAACCTCCAAGGGAAGAGACTCCACCACACTCCGAGGCAGTGTATAATGATAATAGTTGGTAATAGTGAATCATGGAAACTAATAAATAATCAAACAAATAAACAAAACTTGCCTGCAGAAGATGGTAGACATAGTGCTTGCTTTTCAACAAAAAGCAGAAGGAAGATTTGAGTCTCTAGTCCCAGAGCATTTATACTTACTTCTCACTGAGGTTTTATTTTTTAAGAAAAATGGCTGCAGTGCTACTTATTAACCTCATGGTGATGCTGTAACACTTGAAGTCTGTTGCTCTGCTTTCTGGAGGGCAATGCAGGGAGAAGTACATGTGTGACTGGCTTCTTCAGATTTTCCAAGTACCACCCTTTTGGTGGCTATGAGAGGGAAGAAAGACCCAAGCTTTGCAGGCACCTTTCATTAGCAAAATTCCAAGGTGAATACATTTGTAGCTGGGCCCTTGCCTGGCAGCCATTACTACTTGCTCTAAGTGTGTGGTCACGTAAGACTTGTTACTGTATATCTACATTATATGTCCTGTCTGAACTGAAACTACATGGCAGGGTAGGGATTGTGCAGCCCACGGAATGTATGCCCCCAGGAGTTATGCACTCCACCCTACTACCCTGCTGGGGCTTACCTGAATGCCCTCCTAAATGCCTGGACCCTGCAAAACAAAAACAAAACAAAAAAACACACCCAAATCAATTTTGTTTCACTGTCAAACAGAAAACTGTGATTCCTGGAGACTCCCAGGAATAGCAGTTTACCATAAAACAGCTGCCCCAACCCTTCTCCCCAAACTCCCTTCCCCAAGAAGTTAGAATTGGAAGTGACCTCTGCTTTGCTCCCCAGCTGACACTGGCACAGTGCAACCTTGCCATGAGGGCAAAAAATGCCCCCCATACTCATCATGGCTGTCCACCCTGCCACATGGCAACCCTTCTGGGTTTTAGTTAGTCATGCTCTTGGGTATGTTAAAACTGTATGCTTCTGAAAGCATCATGTGGGTTGAGGTTGGATATGGCCATTTCCATTCTCAAAGGCATACAGAATGGATCAAAACTTGCTACTCAGGACAGTGGCAAGACAGAAAGAGGAAGGAACTGTTGCCTTTTCTCAGGTTGGTTCACTGTATCCTACTGAATATGCAAGCCCAAGAAAGGACTATAAAGTCAGGGGTTAGTAGACAACAAATGTGATGCAAACTGACTGCATACCAAAGAAGTGAGTGAACCTTCCATACATAGAGAACCTGTCCTGGTCAAACTGTGGGATAAAAACTTGAAAACATTTTCTATGAATGGAGCTGGAAAACTCTTCATGTAAATGAATCCATCACTTCCCAGCTCCTCATTTACTCTTCACATGCTTCCTGTTGCCTTACACCCGGGTTGTGTAGTTCTTAAAGCATAACTGGGACAACTTGCTTTGTTAGCAAGATGCTGTCCAACATAAAGCTGCAGCCCATTTGTGTTGCAGATAATTAAGGGGGAAAGCAGCTCCCATTTCCTCCTCCACAGTAAGGGAGCTGGGACCACACCTATCTGCATATTGCCAAGTTATGCTCTCCTCACCGGGCAGCTTTCTAATAAGAGAGAAAGTTCAGAACAGCCAGAGCTTTGCACTACACACACACACACACACACACACACGGGTAGTGCATGGGATGTAGGAATGAACACACATTTGGCAAACACTGGGCCTTCTCCTTTCCACAGCACTTGGCAGTAGCCTCTCTCTGAGGCCAGGGAGTTTAAGAAATGTTTGGGATTCATCTCTGCAAGCAGGCAATGAACAGGAAATCGCCCCCACCCTCCCACCCAAACTCATATCCTCACCCTGAGGAAATAGTCTCAGACATCTGGATTATTTGCACATCTGGAAACCCCCCTTAAGAGCATTAGCTGCTCTAGGTACAGCTCAAGAATTTGGCCTGCTGGGAGATCCTAGCTGACTTACATGACATCCATTCATGCCTCAGTTGTAAATTTCTGGGTGGGGTGAAGTGTAGTTCTCATTTTTATAAAGAAAATACACAAACTTCTATTTCCATAGGAGGAGGAGCCTTCACTTTCTTGCTCAGCTGCTATTCCTTCTCTCCTTCAGAATTTCTAGACATCTGGTTTAAAACTGTTTTAAGTGATTTTAAGTGCCTTGTTTTAACCAGTCAAATTGTTTAATGTGCTTTTAGTCCATTTACCTCATTCCTTATTGTTTAAATTGATTAAACAGATTTTGTTGTGCAGAACCCTGTGATTGTATGATACAGGGCTGATTATAAATATTTTAATAAGTAAGTAAATAGACTCTGCAGAATAAGGCACTCTCTCCTAAAAGGTCTCAGTATTCATGCATAAAAAGCAAGAAGCCAGGAGATTAATCCCAGATACCAACAGACAGCTTTCTTCTGACAGATCGGTGTGGGCTTTCACAGTGAGACAAAGCTCACTTCAATCTCCAAGGCCTGCCCTTCACTCTCTTCCCTCCCACTCCACCCAAGACCTAATTTCCCCTCTGCCTCTACTCCACACCACTGGAAGAGTTTCTGTTGTTTCTCAGGGAAAGCACAGGGTTAGGGTGAGGCTGTGTGGAATCGAAGTTACTCCCTATGTTATTTATTAAGAGCAGATAGCAAGTTACTGATCCCAATGAGATTAGATACATGAGACACCCCAATACTGATAAAATTTGAAACTCTAAAATCGTATGTGTTTCTACTCAAAAGCAAGCATTGCTATGGTCAATGGGTGTTACTAACAGAAAAAGGGCAGGGTCTCAACCACATCTGTGTGTTGTTATATATTTCTTGCCATATGTGTATTGTGACTTTTGGCTACGTTGTATGTTATTTTTCATATGTATGTTCAGTATGATATTCTATTTAACTCTTCATATATTTTCAATTCTCTATTGTTCCTACTGGCTAGAAGTATCATATTTATTGTACATTTCTCTATTTTCATATTTGCTATAAATATTGTGTTTTTTGGTTGTTGGTATTTGTTATGTACATTTGCTTTGTTTATATGGTGGTCTTGTGTGTGTTTTGGACAAATGAGAATTATTGCCAGAACCAAAAGATATGTAAAGGAGACTTATATTTCATTAACTGGGTCCAGAATATGCCCTCTGCTGATGGAAAGTACATCCACTTGAATTTCAGGAATATCATTTTCCCCACAAGCAACACAGCCCATTCAGCAGGCACTCTATTCTTCTGTCCTGCATTGTCCAGGGTGTGTGTGGAGGGGCTGCTGTGAGGAGGAATGGCTGGAGGGGCAATCACCTTCTCACAGCCCCATTGCAGAAGCCTAAATGTGGATCCAACCTTACATTTCTCCCATCTCTCTCTCTCTGGCTTCTCTTCGCAAATGAAGATTCAGGAAGGACTCATCCCGTGCTTACTGCAAGTGCGCTGATGACTGAAAAGGCCAATCCGAGATAGACAAGTCCGGTTGCAGAAAGCACAGCAGAAGGTTTCCTTGGGTGATGTTTCCGGGTTGTGATTCTTTCTGTGTTGTCGTTTCTCTTCAAGATTTGTTTGGCATGAGTTCTCAAATAAGGCTGCAGCATTGTGGATAGTGCGTCTCCATGCCTCCCGATGTGAGGCCAGGGCGGACCATTGTTGGTGATCAATTTGGCCGAGCCTGAGGTGTAGTTTCAGGGAGTCCTTGTATCGCTTATTTGGAGCATCCCTCTTACGCTGACCCGTGGTGAGTTCACCGTAGAATACTATTTTGTGGAGGCGATAATCTGAATACTTGAGGGAGTGGGTAATACTAGCCACTATGTTTAAGAGAGCTCATTCTGATTTCGGAAAACCCTATAACAAAATGTTGTTCCAAAGGCACTTTTTAAATGTCTGAGCTTCCCTACCAAGGGAGAGTGTAACTGTCTGCATACATTTTCTATTCATGTTTCAGTAGCCAGCTACTGTTTATATTACATCAGAATATGAATTTCAGTACTGGAGTTCTGAATGCTGCCTGGCTCTAGTTTTGCCACACAGCCTCTGAAACGGCCACTGACCACACACAGGCATATTCTGTTCTGCTACTGCTCAATCCAGGGACAAATCTAGCCTCTTCACTAATTTACAGATATGCTTCGTGCAGCTTCCGTAGGAGAAAGAGCAGCCACGGTCCAGTTAAGTCTGGTACAGAAAGTCTGGGAAGGCAGGAGAAAGAAAACACTCAGGATGGGCAATAGAAAGTGTCATTCTCATGCTGCCAATCCAGGGGGGCAGGGGTAGTAAAATCAGTGGAAAACACAGCCTCCAAAAGGAGAAATAGAATTTAAAAGGGGATGAAATGGATACAAAAATTCTGGTTCTAATCAGCATCAACTGATAAAAGGCAATTTGACAGTATAATCTCATTCCTGACAACAAATCAGTCTAGTTCAAAGCATCTCTCCCAAGAATCATGGTTAAAACACATTTGCTTTAATTGCATTAAATTGCTAACTATGCAGTGCTTGACAAGCCCCCATCCTGCCTCCCAAAATGCTTGAGGAACATCAGATTCATTAAGGATGAGTAACCACAAGAATCATCCACCAAGAATCTGAGTTTATTTGCCTTTTATTCTCACTGCCTCCAGCCTGGATCCATTCCAGAGGTAAAAGAAACTTTTCAGACACTTATCTGCAGTGTATAATCAGGGGGTGGGGATTCTCCCCACAAGCACTGTTCATTTCCCCCAGGGACTTACCTTGGTCATGATATTACACATTTACAATTCATACAGCCTGGGCCACTTTCATCTGGAGGATTCAATTTGCGTAGTTTGTGCTGCCGGATCTCCCGCACTAAAGTATAGAAGGCATCTTCAACTCCCTGCAAGAGAGCAGCAAAGTGCCTTGAACATGAAAAGACACCCACATAACCAAGAAAAGAAAACTTCAAAGAGTTCATTTTGAAAGAAGCATGAAGAATGTGTCTTCCACTGTTAATGAGGGAAGCTTGGAATGTGTGAATATAATGAACCCAGTGTGAAAACCAAGCAGTGTTTGTTCTCAGTGTGAATGATAAGCCTTGGAAAGGTGGGTGTTTGAAAAGATAAAAAAAAGCACACATACATACAGTCTTGTTGCCACAAACTGGTACACACAGTTCCCCACTTCTGCATGCATGGCTGCAATCTTGGTGTGACTGGGCCATGAACTTGCTACAAAAAAAAATATCCCCAGGCATCTGCACTCAGGCAGAGAGAATGGCTTGTCCAAACAGCACAGGTTAAGTTCCACCACCACCATTTCTTACTGAATCCTCACTTTCACTACCATTATAAGACTGTAGCAAGTTGCTAAGTGAGGCTACTTGTCAGTTTCATCCCCAGCATCACTTTAATGGGGGTGGGGGATGGCAAATCACTCTCAATTCAAGCTTGCCATAATTCACACTTACATTCCTCAGCACTCAGTGGTCATCAGCAAAGGCTACACAACCTGCTAAGCATTTAACTGTTGGAAGAAGGGTAGCCTGGCAGCAAATGCACGTTGTTGTTTTTTGCTCAGCAGGGCTGTGTGCCAGCCTTACTACTGTCAATCACACAGCTTCTCAAAGCTCTGTACAAAGGGAAATGCTCGAAGCAGATCAACAGCCTTCTTTTTACGCAAACCCAGGGAAGTAAGCAGGCTGCGGGGAGCCAGGGAAGGAACAAGAGATGGTCATCTTCATGTCACAAGAATTACCAGATAGTCTCCAATATCTCTTTCTTGTGCAAGGTTATAGAGTCTGTGGTGACTTCTCAACTCCAGGGGTTCCTGGATGAGACGGATTATCTAGAGCCCTTTCAATCTGGCTTTTGGCCTGGTTATGGGATGAAAACAGTTTTGGTTGTTTGGTAGATAATTATGCCAGGAGCTGGAGAAGGGGAGTGAGCCCCTGTTGGTTCTACTGGAACTCTCAGTGGCTTATGATACCATCAGCCATGGTGTCCTGAGCTGCCTCTCTGGGATGGGACTTAGGTGCACTGTTTTACAGTGGTTTTGATTCTTCTTCGAGGGGAGAACACAGAAAGCGGCACTGGGACATTCCTGTTCAACCCCCCTGTACATTAGTCTGGAATCCCTCAGGGCTTGGTTTTGTCCCCAGTATGGTTTAATATCTACATGAAACCTCTGGGGGAGGTCACCCAAAGTTTTGAGGTTCAGGTGTCATCAGTATGCTCATGACCACCAACTCTCTCTCCTTTTCATCTAACTTCGAGGAAGCTGTTTTGGTGCTAAATTAGGGTCTGCCATCAGTAGTGGAGTAGATTGGGGCAAACAAACTGAAACCAAATACAGACAAGACAGAGGTGCCCCTAGTCAGTCAAAAGACAGATCAGAGAACAGAGATTCAACCTGTGTTGGATGGAGTTACAGTCCCCTTAATATCTCAGGTCCACAGCTTGGATGTACTTCTAGACTTGGACCTGAGCCTGGATGCTCAGGTTCCAGCAGTGATCAAGAGGAGCACATTCACACAGCTGAAACTAGTGTGTTAACTGTGTTCACTGCTGGAGATGTCAGATCTGGCTGCAGTGTCATAGGTCTAGATTACTTCCTGTTTGAATAAATGTAACATACGCTACATGGGGCTGCCTTTGGAAACTGTTCAGAAACTGGAGAAAATCCAAACTGCTGTGGCAAAATTGTTGAGGATAACTCCCATGCTGCAACAACTTCACTGGCTACCCTTCTGTTTCCGGATACAATTCAGAGTGCTGCTTAGAACCTGTAAAACCTTAAACAGCTTAGGTGGAGACCATATGATAAGTCATATCTCCTATTAGTCTGCCCGACTTTTAAGATCTTCAGAGGAAGGCTTTCTCTCAGTTCCGTCACCATCACAGATGTGTTTGGTGAAGATGGCACAGAACTTTTGCAGTGGCTGCTCCCAAGATGTGTAGTTCCCTCCCACGGGAGGCCCAGTTAGTCCCCTCTCTACTTATTTCCACTAGCAGGCAAAGACTACTGTATTTAGGCAGACCTTTGGCTCTTACTGTACTGTGGCAGAAGAACAGGTTGTGTAATGTTTCTACCTTTTTACTATATTTAATATGTTTTAAACTGCTGCTATTTAGTATTTTAAAAGAATTGTTTATTTAATAAAAGTTTTACATTTTTTTGTATCAAATAGGTTTTAACTCTGTTTTGAATTCCATATGAGCTACCTTGGGTCCTGTGCCAGGAGAAAGGTGAGAGATAAATCAAATAAATAAACAAACAAATAGGAGGAACAGCTGGGTCATTTCAGCATAGCAAGGACAGAAACCATCAACAAGGGAGGGTCCTAAACTTGCAGCATAAGCTTTCAAAGCTGTGTCTCCTGTAAACTGGGACTCAGCCTTAAGGAATCTTGGGATTCTAATGCACCATTATTTGCCATCAGCTGGAGAAAAATATATGGGGTGCCTCCATAAAGTTTTAGAAATCCTCTGCCCAAGCCAGTTTGATTGTCTCCCAAAACAACTTGAGGATGATAAGCTACAATCGGGTTCTTGGAGTACAGACTAGATTCTCTTATCAGTCCTGAAGGTGGAGAAAAATATTTCAGAAGAGACTGCTATTCACACCCAATCTCTCCGTACCTGTCTAGTTTTGGCTGATGTCTCAATGTAGGGAATCCCGTAGCTCCGAGCCAGCTCCTGGGCTTGCCGTGTTTCCACGGTCCGGGCTGGAAGGTCACATTTATTTCCCACCAACACCATGGGGACATCATCAGAATCTTTCACCCTCTTGATCTGCTCCCTGCAGAGAACACACCAGAAGTGGAGCAAATTAATGAAAGTACATTTAGTTTTGAATAACTTGAAAACATGTTAAGGACATCGTATTCTAATTTGTTGTTGCTGTAATAATGAAGAAAATGACTTCAACATTTTACTTTGAACTTACCGAACCCCATACTCGTTAGTCTTTTGGCATAATGAACAGTGAATTTTGACTCATTTCTTTGTTCTTCTGGAGACTGGTAATAAGCTATTTAAAACTTGGGAAGGCTTTGCATGGAACAGGAGCTCCAGTTTGCACGCTGCCCATGGCTTCTTTAAAGGGTAATGATTACTACAGCAATCAACAAAAATCAAAATCCCTACCAGCCAACATTAAAAATAGCATAAATAAATAAATAAATAAATAATTTCCAGTTAACAATTAATGAAATGACTTAAGCTACCATTTAAGTCAGCAAACTGACTGTGAGTTTAATTTTGTATCCAATATTGCACTTTGGGTTATTTTCTACACTCCCACAGCCCATCTCATATTGAGTGCAAAAAGTCCCTCTTGCCTTTTATTTGTGGAGGCTCTGAAGGGATTCTTCTTTTTTTATTCCTAGGACACAGTTTGAGAGCTCCTAATGTATCGTGGTGAACAGGGCCCCACTGTGCTAAGCAGGAAGACCTCAGCAGAGGGTGTGAGCACAAACCCTTTGTCAACAACAAACTACAGCCAGGCTCTGTGCCATAACCCCAAGCAACTGGGCAGCTCTCCAGCTGCAGGAGGTTTATTCATGTCCCCAGGGAAAGAGCCAGGCCTCTGTTACACAGAGGGCTGCTCATCTCCCTGCTTGGAAAAGAGATGTAAACACTAAGGACACTGATCCAAGGGATGCACGATGGCTCTTCCAAGTCAATTATTTGCTATCAGCCTCAGGCTTTCCAAAGAGTTTTGAGCAGAGCTTTTTTCCAAGGAAAGCTATAACCAATATGTGTATCATACAAGTACTGACATGTAACTTCTTGCACAATTTTCAACAACTAATATTTGAAAAACACAAATAATGGCTGAGATCTTGCATTGTAAGGCATAACTACGAGGACTAAGCCCCGCCATTGTAGTTACGTCTCACAAGGCCCATTCTCCCCCTGCCCCAAATTCTACCTTTTCAGCCTGGCTGTGCCCCCTGTCAAAGGGTTTCCAAGGTGCTGCAGATCGGGAAACTGGGAAATGATGTCTGCAGCACTCTCCTGGTTGAGAGGTGGGTCAAGAACAAGTAGCTGGCAAGAGACCTCATGGTTCTGCAGCAACTGCTTGTCTCAATGCACCCTGTGGCCGACCAAGAGAGTACTGTATATGTCATTTCCAAGTACCCCGATTGCAGCACCTCAGAAATCCTTCAGTCAGGGTACCACTAGGCTAAAAAGGTAGTTGGGGGGAGGGAGTAACTTTCAGCTATTGATTACTGTAAACATGAATTCCCAGCAGTTAGGAGACCCTAGCTCCAGCTTACAATCTCATAATTACTGAACTGGATGTCAGCCAGTATTTCTTTCATTGAAAAAAATGTAAAGAATCCCTGGGTCATTTTCTACTATCAAAGGAAAGCAGAGGTGCATTCTTAATTAAAGACTGATTCTAATTCATCCCTGGGTAAATATTTTGTATGTTGTATCTTGAGAATTTCCCCCATCTCATTTTTGAATGGAACAACCCAACTGCGCATAAAGGACTCTTAGAAGAGGCAAACAGAGCCAACTCATCTAACCATGATGCACTCAGGGGCCTGGGTTCAGAGGTTTATCTTGGGGCAACAAGAAAAGTAGCGTGGCAGGCCCCCTCTAGTACCACACCCCTCCAGAACAGAATGTAATTTTACCAAGCCAGCACACTTCAGATATGCTGATCTACAACACTCATCAGCACCAGCTAGCAAAATAATGTCCTAGTCAAACATATCTGGAGCATGTCATGTTGGAGAAAAGAGATCTAATGTACTTATTCTACACAAGAGAGCTCTACATATAGCCCTGAGCATGCACAACCCTTTCCACTTAGAACAGGAATGGAATTATGCAGCCCTCCAAATGCTGTAGAACTGCAACTCCCAGCATTTCTTATCACCACCTGTTTTACCTTAAGCTGGTGGGAGTTTCAGTCAACATCTGGAGGGCTGCACAATTCCCTCCACTGCCTTAGAAGATGCAGATGAGGGGGAATCACACGAACAGGACAGCTTTGCATATTGGCTTCTCAGTGGAACATCTGTTTTGGACATTTCTCTGGGTGCCTAAACTGAAGATAACATCCTTCTCTTGCACATCTGATACTAAGATCACCTCTGATACTGGAGGGGCTATAAAGCCATCATGACCAGTAGCCACTGATAGATCCATCCCGCAAAAGCTGCCCATTGCCATTTTAAAGCTGTCACAATTTGGCAGCCACCCCTACTTCTTCTGGTTGTGAATTCCAGAGTTTTAACTAGACACTGTGTCAGTAAGTCCTGAGTCACCCACCACTGAGATTCAGTGGATGATCCTGGGTTCTAATATTATGAGAGGGCGAGAAAAAACTTCCCCTGTGCACACCAAGCATAATTTTGATACTCCTCTACCGTCTCTGCTTACTTGCCATTTTCTCCCTAAACTGAACAGCTCCATACTGTGTAAACTCTTCTTGCAGTGCATTTCCTCCATTCCTTTGACCATTTTGTTTCCCCTTTTCTGAACATTTTCCACCTTTAAAACATCCTTTCTGGGGTGTAGTGATCAGAACTGTGCACAGCATTCCAACTGTGGTCATGTAATAGATTTCCATGAAGAAGAACCTGGCAGTTTTATCTTTTGCCCAACATGGAACTTGCCCCCGCTTCCTCCCGCCCCCAATGGCCAAACATTCAGGGGCTTATTCCCTTCCTTCAGGTTTCTCATCCATTTGCTAAGGAAGATTACATGGTGCCCCCTTCAGTACCATTAGCTCCATCTGTTGCTTCAGCTGACCTGTACTGATGAATGTCTTCGAAGGACTTGGTGTTGTTAATGGCAAAGACGCAAAGAAACCCTTCTCCTGTCCGCATGTACTGGTCTCGCATGGCACTGTACTCTTCTTGGCCTGCTGTGTCCAGAATGTCTAACAAACAGGTTTCTCCATCAATTACTACTTGTTTTCTGTAGGAGTCCTACAGGACCAGGAGAGAATTAAGAAGCATTAGAAGGACAGCAAATACAGTTGCCCCTCCACATTCGCAACTTTCAGATTCGCAGTTTTGATTATTCGCGGAAAGCCGCCTGCCCCCCCCCCACCCTGTCCCTTCCCAAGGCAGCAAAGGGTTTCCCACGAAGCCCGTTGCTATCTTGGAAAGGGGGGGTGGAAAGCCTCCCTCCCTTCCGCTCTCCATCCCTGTCCCTTCCCAAGGCAGCGAGGGGAGTGAGAGGCAACGGGGGCTCCTGAAGCCCCCATCGGCACTTTGGAAAGAGCGGGGGGTGGGTGGGAGAGAGTGGCGACGGGGGCTTCTGAAGCCCCTGTCACCACTTTGAAAAGGGGGGGGGAGAGTCGCAACGGGGACTCCTGAAGCCCCCGTCGCCACTGTGGAAAGGGCGGGGGTGGGTGGGAGAGAGTGGCGACAGGGTGGGTCGTTGCAGGTGGGTGGGGGGAGGACTATTATTATTCTTGGTTTTTTCACATTCGTGGGGGTCTTCCACCCCTAACCCCCGCGAATGTGAAGGGACAACTGCAAACAAAATGTGGCTCATCTGTTCATATTCAGTTTACCTCAACAGCAGCAAACGCCACCTAATTTCTTGGCCTTCTCTTTCTCCTTCCCACTCCCTTCCATATTTTTTAGATCTCTGTTCCAAGTCATTACTTTTTCCTAACATCAACACACACAGCCCTCACCCTGTGCCCCACTTATGATTTTGCTTGTTATACAGTCTGTTCTGGATCAACATGGTTAGTACATACTTTCAAAGCTCAAGCTTAAGGTCCCAACACAGTCACCTCAACCTCTACTATTTTTCATAAGTTTACTTATTATCCTCACTCCCCTTTTCACATTTCTGTTCCCTTCTGTTATGCTGCTGTCCAGGTATGGAACAGTTTCTCCCTTAGTACTTCTGTTTTTCTTAAATCGCTCCAATATTTTCCTTTAGGTCCCTCCCACAAGATCTATTTCTTGATCAAATCCTCTCCCAACTCCCCATATCTCCTTTCTTGAGTTCCACACTCTATGCCATCCAGTCTGTCCTCAAACCAATGTTGTATCTACCTAACAATTACAGTGAGCCTCTCAGGATGCTTCTGCATTCTGTACAAGGCCTAGTATGCTGTTTTGCAGCACTAGAGAAATATGAAGTCACCACAACTCTGCTTTACCACTTAAAAATTGAAATCCTGAGCTGCTGTGGAAGGATAGCCTTCAAATGCCCCATGAAATATAAGACATATTCCATTATCCTGTCAAAGTGAGTACTTTCAACCATACAGAGAATTACTTTATCAACAGTGGAAAATTAACAGACAGGGAGAAAATACAAGCTGGTGTCATCTGACTCTCTTCTTGTGGGTCCATCTTGCAGGTCTAGGACCCAAGCCCAGAGCTTGAAAAAAATTAATTTTTGGACTAAGCCTCTCGGAATCCCCCAGACAGCACACCCATGCTAGCTGAGGGACTCTAGAAGTTGCTGCTCAAAAAAGTAACTTTTCCAAACACTGCATTAAGCAATATTGTTGTAGGGTGTGTCGGTGTTGACTTTGTATTTAGCTGTTGAAAACATTTCCCCCCTGAATTTAAAAGAGGAGCAGGTGTTAAAGAGTTTCGGAAGCCATCTTGGCCTGAGTAGATTCTGAACAAGTTTCACTGCTGGCCCAAGCTGGCCTCTTAAAATGGACACCGAGAAGAGGGGGAATTGAGGAGAAGAAACATTAGAACAGGTTGTATTACTGGTGCCAGAGGAGGAACAGGAACAGGCAAGGCCCTGTTCTTGGAACTGACAGTGTTGTCTCCTAACAGACAAGGTATGTCTTTGACAGCAGAGCCACCCAACCTTAACACACCTATTTTCTTAACTTTATTTAGTGTATAGCAATCCTTTTAAAAGCAGCTTTGCTCACAGGGTCACAGTCATCTTCTGTGGCCACACTGCATACAGGCCAGTGAGTAAACAGAACGTGGGCAAGCACTGGGTGGAGTCCGTGCGCAGCAAAAGCACCTCCTGTATCTCTGCCCAGTCAGACTGCACATCAAGACCTTGAAGTTATACCCGTGAGCACCCAGATATGCCTTCCATCTAGCATTTAGTTCAGCTTGGCTATAAATATACTAGTTCTATTCCAATAGGCTAAGGTCCTGTTTATTCTCAAATTCAAAGCATTATCCTTAAAACTCCCTACAGTCACTTAATTTAACCACTCCAATTCTTCCAGACATCAACTGCTACAATAATGTTTTTAAAGTTAAATACAATGTCTTCCCCCTCCCTTCCCAAATGTTCCTACAATAAGACAGGTACAAAATTCACACTCATCACCTTCTGAAATGGAGGAAATGGCTGGATCATTCAGCAAGGGCCTGCTGAGTTTTCTGATGTCTTTAATTAATTTAAATATTGTTGGTCTTTATGATTTTTAGTGATATGCCTCTCCAATATTTTTTGTGGCCTTTATTACCTGTTTTCATGTTTCTGTCTTCAAGTTTGTATTTCATTTTTGTCCTTTTAATTTGGGCAAGACTTCCACTTTCCGAAGGAGGCCCTCTTACCTCCAGTAAATTTTCTTTAACTCTGTTCATCAGCCATGCTGGGAATTTCTTCAAATTAGTGGCACCTTTCCTGATGTGCAGCCTATACTCAAGCTGATGTTCTATTTCTGTGGTTTTGAGTAATAACTAAGCTGTTCAAGTCATTACTTGAAGAGAATGGCTCTGCAGACTTTCCCCTTTCAGTATTCTTTTTACCAACCCTCTCATTTTTCAGACATTTCCTCTTCTGAAGTTCAGTGAGACAGTACTGGGCTTCCTTGGCAAGTACTAACTACACATATGCTGAACAGTGTGATTCCTTGTACTGAGCCATTTGCCCCCCCCCCCTTTGGGTCTTTGTGGCTTTTGTTGGGTAGGAGAAAAGGACTCAGCTGCTTCTGGAGGAAGCAGCTCCTCCAAGGGCTCTATAACTCCCTTTGCCTATTACTCTCCTGGCCTGTCAACTGGGAAAGTGCACAGATGAATCCCACTGTTACCTCTGCTCTTCCAAACACTGGCCCAGTAACTTTCATCTGTACAGAGGGAGGCAAGGAGGAGGCTAAAATAGGCTCCAAGGTGGGATTTGTTGGCATCATGCACAGGGAGCATCTTGGGGCGTGCTATAACCAAAAGTTCCTGCTGTTGTTGTGTGCCTTCAAGTCATTTCTGACTTATGGTGACCTTAAGGTGAACCTACCACTAGATTTTTTTCTGAGTGCTGAGAGTGTGTGACTTACCCAAGGTCACCCAGTGGGTTTTCATAGCCAAGTGGGGATTCAAACCTTGGTCTCCAGAATCACAGTCCAACACTCAAACCACTACGCCATGCTGGCTCAAAGGGTTCCCTACTCTTGTCTATATGCACAAGCTGACAGGGTTAAAAACTACTGTGGTTCCAGATATCCCCCACTGCAATCATCTTAGCAACTAGCTCCTGAAGGGGGACCCAGGGGACAGAACAATAACCAAGAGACTGAGAAGACTGAGTGACTGCTTGGCGAGATGCCAGATGCTTTCAAGATGCCTGGCATCTCAAGCTTTCACGAGGAAAAGGCATTTATATACCCCCATCAATAATGCATCAGCAGCCTCCCCAATGGCTTTTGACAAGCATGAGGGAAATGGTCTTTTGGTTGCTGAAGCACTGCATCCCATCTTCATTATTACAGATGCAGCTTGCTTCTTTAAGGCTCACTGGACTGGGAAAAGCAAAATGGCCACGCTATTTCTGCTCTGGTTTACTTAAAAAATGGGTAGCAAATTCCCTGTAAGATGCACTTTGCTGACCTGTTGCCAAGTGAAAAACTTAGATTCAGGGATATGAAGACACCAAAAGGAGTCTTAGGGGCATACACCTGAAAGTTGGAGAGGCTCAACGTTGTGACTACACAACAGAAGTTTGGCAGTTGCTTTGTGACTCATTCTGAGAGGAATTACGTTCATCATCATAAACAGGGGATGTATACACCTACTGAAAAAAGGAAACCATCCAAGCAGAATAGCCAAAATTCTGTAATTGAACAAGTAATAAACAGACAACACAAAAGA
Organism: Gambelia wislizenii; assembly: GCA_030847615.1. Lineage (NCBI taxonomy): Eukaryota > Metazoa > Chordata > Lepidosauria > Squamata > Crotaphytidae > Gambelia > Gambelia wislizenii. The sequence continues at coordinate 348,829,093 of JAUMIR010000001.1, forward strand.
TCCTTTCTCAGACTCTTCCCAACTTGGGAGACCAAGTTCATATGTGTACATTCATTTTTTGAAAAATACGTGAAGCTTTACACACAAACCAAGTCTACCCTCTCCCACATACCTTTTCAACTGCAAGAATGTATACATTTCACTTGCACTCATTCATTAACAAAGCCTGTATGATCAGGCTTTCAGTCTTCCAGCAGGCTTTCTTTCACAACCTTTCCCCACCCACCATATATATATATATATATATATATGTACAAGATTCATGGGATTCTTTACTAATACCCTAAATCTCTCTCTCTCTCTGGCTTCTCTTCGCAAACGAAGATTCAGGAAGGACTCATCCCGCGCTTTCTGCAAGTGTGCTGATGACTAAAAAGGCCAATACGGGATAAACAAGTCTGGCTGCAGAAAGCACAGCAGGTCTCCTTGGGTGATGTTTTTGGATTGTGATTCTTTCTGCATTGTCGTTTCTCTTCAAGACTTGTTCAGCATGAGTTCTCAAATAAGGCTACAGCATTGTGGATAGTGCGTCTCCATGCCTCCCGATGTGAGGCCAGGGCAGACCATTGTTGATCAATTTGGCCGAGCCTGAGATGTTGTTTCAGGGAGTCCTTGTATCGCTTTTTTGGAGTGCCCCTCTTACGCTGACCCGTGGCGAGTTCACTGTAGAGTACTATTTTGGGGAGGCGATGGTCCTCCATCCTAGAAACGTGCCCTGCCCAGCGCAGCTGTGTTCTCAATATCATGGCCTCAATGCTGGTGATCCCTGCTTGCTCAAGGACAGCAACATTCGTCACATAGTCAGTCCAGTGTATATTTAGGATTGTGCGTATACAGCGCTGATGAAAGCGTTCGAGGAGTCGTAAGTGGTGGCGATAGGTGACCCATGTTTCAGATCCATAAAGGAGAATAGACAGTACAATGGCTCTATACCCAGTGATTTTTGTGCTTTGCCTCAGGTGTTTATTGCTCCAGACTCTTTTGTGAAGTCTTCCAAATGCACTATATGCCTTTGCTAATCTGTGATCGATCTCTTTGTCAATCTTGGCATCTGAGGAGATGATGCTTCCCAGGTAGGTGAACTGCTGAACGGACTTGAGCACAGATTTGCCGACGGCAATGTGGGGATGGTGGTGTTCGTCCTGTGGTGCAGGCTGGTAAAGAACTTCCATTTTCTTCAGGTTGACTTCCAGCCCAAACAACTCTGCAGCTGTTGCGAAGCAGGATGTTAGGTGCTGCAGAGCTGCTTCTGTGTGGGCATCAAGGGCAGCATTATAAGTGAAGAGCAGCTCACGGACTAGATAGTTTAGAGTCTTAGTGTGAGCCCTCAGACAGCTTAAGTTAAACAAGCTACCATCAGTATGGTAACGTATATAGATGCCATCGTCTTCTTCAAGCTCTGCCGTAGCCCTTTGGAGCATCATGCTGAAGAAGATAGTAAATAAAGTTGGAGCAAGAACACAACCTTGCTTCACTCCATTAGTTATTAGAAAGGGCTCTTAAAGAGCATCACCATATCTGACTTGACCGTGCTGGCCCTTGTGTAGCAAGATAATCATTTAAGGAATTTGGGGGGACATCCTAGTCTTTCCAGGATCTGCCACAGACCTTTTCTACTCACAGTGTCGAAGGCTTCGGTGAGGTCGGCAACTGTTACATAGAGACCCTTGTTCTGCTCTCTACATTTTTCTTGCAGTTGTCTAAGGGCAAATACCGTATCTGTAGTACTCCTATTGGCTCTGAAGCCACATTGGCTTTCAGGGAGAAGTTCCTCTGCAATAGCAGGAACTAATGTGTTCAGTATCCTTGCATGGATTTTTCCAGCAATAGAGAGCAGTGTTATGCCTCAATAGTTTGAGCAATCGGATTTTGCTCCTTTTTTCTTGTACAGGGTGATGATGACTGCATCTCAGAGATCTGATGGCAGTTCCCCCTTTTCCCAGCAATTCACAAGGACTTCGTGGAATTTATCGTGGAGTACATGACCTCTGTTGTTTCCAAACTTCAGGTGAGATTCCATCAATCCCAGCTGCCTTGCCGTTTTTCAACTGCTGTATGGCCTTAAGGGTCTCTTCCGAAGTGGGAGCTATGTCCAATTCATTTTTTGTCGGTTTCTGTATCATATGTTGGATAGCTGAGGCTTGGACTACTTGATTGGCACTAAAGAGACTTTGAAAATGCTCAGCCCATCGATTCAGGATGGAGGCTTTATCAGTAATTAATGTTTGACCATCTGTACTGTATAAGGAGCTTTGGACCTGATAATTAGGTCCAAACACTGCTTGAAGAGCTTCATAAAATCCCCTAAGATCACCCAGATCTGCACAGCATTGTGTCTTTTCTGCTATATTGATCCACCACTTGTTCTGCATGTCTTGGAGTTTTTGTTGAAGTTTACTACATGTGAGGCAGAAAGCTGCTTTTCTTACATGGCAAGTTGGCTGGGCGAGGTATGCCTGGTGAGCAGTTCTCTTCTTTGGCAACAGCTCTTGGATCTCTTGGTTGTTTTCATCAAACCAGTCTTGATTATTCTTGTCGGAGAACCCAAGGGATTCTTCCGCAGACTGGAGGATACTGTTTTTGATATTTTGCCAAAGCCCTGTAGGAGAGGGATCTGTAGGATGGTCTTCCAAGTTTTGTTTGCAGATTTGCCTGGAAGTTGTCTCTCATGGTAGCTTGTTGAAGATTGTTGACTTGGAGTCTCCTCTTTAAGATACCACCCCTCTTAGGTTTGAACTTAAGATGAAGATTTAGTTTACATCTGACGAGGCGATGATCTGTTTGGCATTCTGCACTGGGCATCACTCGGGTATGACGGACATCATGAATGTTTCTCTGGCAGACTAGAATATAGTCAATGAGGTGCCAATGTTTGGATCAGGGATGCATCCAGGTTGTCTTCAAGCTATCTTTCTGCTGAAAGATAGTGTTTGTAATAGTCAGCTGTTGTTCTGAACAGAACTCTAGCAGGAGGTGTCCATTATCATTGCAATTTCCAACACCATGATTGCCTAAGACACCTTTCCAGGCTTCGGAGTTCTTTCCTACTCTGGCATTGAAGTCACCTGTTGTGTCCTGTTGGCAAGGTTTCGAGTTTGGAGGCAATGGAGTTTTTAAGTACAAAGCCTACTCCTGAAAGGTGTTTTTCGGTTTGGGGTTTGCCAGACCAGTAAAGTGTGTAGCCGGTGCTGTGTTCTTTAAGGCTGCCTTCCTCATGGAGACGAACTTCACTAAGAGCAGTGATGTCAATATTAAGTCGTGATAGTTCATGGGCTATTAGAGCTGAATGACGCTCAGGCCATCCACTATCTGCAGAGTCTCGCATGGTTCTGATGTTCCAGCATGCAAACGTCAGTTTATTTACACCTTTGGAGGCCGGTGTGTGCCTTTGTTTCTTTGTCTTGGTTTGACCGCATCAGAAGATGCCCGTTGGCCATGGCTAGCCAACCAGGTAGATGGGGATGATCTTTCGTTAGGACACCTTCTCTAGGCCCCTCTCCATATGGAGCAAGCAGTGCTCTCTTTAAAAAAAGGCTGCTTGGTCGTTCAGGATGCTGCCGAACAAGACTGTCATCTCCCAGGTCAGCCTCGAGCGACCAAAGTCCTGAACCGCCTGCATGTAGGATTGGGTCTGCGGCTTCCAGTGCATCTTTACGCCTGCCGTTTTGTCCCTCGCCTATCACTACAGGGCTATTTTGGAACTGGATTTGTCCTTTGAGCCTGTGCAATGGATTTTTCTGGTGGAGGGCAGTGTGCACAGAACTGGCCTCACCTTTTAAACCAAAGGTTCATTTGCTGTGGCCTTGCAAACATGAACGGTAGCAGCGAGGACCTTGGGTCATAGGTTTGATTAGAGTTTCCTTCTCTTAGATGGTTGACCTTACAGGGTTGGACAAGCACCATCTGCCCAGGTTTGGGATTAGAGTTTTCCTTCTCCTACGATGGTTGCCATAAGGCTAGGGAGCCCATCCTGCCCTTTGACGCTCTTTGTCAGACCCTTCGGTTTTGACCTGTCTGGCATGGGAGACCCTACCAGTGGCTATTATGCCACCGCCAGCATAGCTCAAAACATCATTAGGGTACACAAGCCTCTCTCCCACGACAAGGGGGCATCAATGGAGAGGAATACCCTAAATAACAGGTTGTCTAAGTGTAACAATGATTCTTCAAGTGGTCATCTATGCAGTCATGCATATGAATCATTCTGTGCCTGTGCAGAGATCGTCAGAAGCATCTACAGCCGCATTTTGACACTAACCACATCCCCTCAACTGCACAGATATAAGTCGTGTTCCTGCCGAATCCCAGTTCCAAGTCTGCCAGCACAAGGCCTGGGGTAAAGGGACAGCATGAAGAGGAGGGGAGGGCAGGTTGTGTGAGTGCACAGATGACCACTGTAAAGAACCACAATTACAGGTAGGCAACCTGTTCTTCTTCGTGGTCTCTGTGACTCACACATATGGGAGAATAAAAAGTGAACTCACTGATGACAGTGAGTCATGCCAGGACCAATGACAAAACTGCCCTACCAAAGGTCACATTGGATTGGGACCAAGCATCCAGTCTGTACTGAGACAGGAATGTAGACAGCTGTGACCACCTAGCTATGTGGCAGAGTTCTGGGAGAAGAATCCCTCTAAGTCTAAGATGAGATGGCCATTGCTTGAATCAGAGCTTTAAGCTTTAGTGGAAGTAGTTTCCCAGCAAGAGAGTAGGTGAGGTGGATAGCTTTCACCACCCAATGGAAGAGACGCTGAGGCAAGATTACTATTTCCTTCTTATGCATGTCATAAGCAATAAAAAGACAAGGAATCTTACAGAACTGTTTTGCTAAAGTGACATAGATTAGAAGCACCCTTCTAACATCTAAGGTATGGAGGGCATGCTTCAAGTCAGAAGACAGGATTGCATGAAGGTTGCAAGAATCAGAGGCTGGTTGAGATAAAAGGCTGAAACCACCTTCAGGAGGAAGATGTCTGTAAGAGGACTACCTTGTCCCTATGAAAGCATAAGTAAGAGGGGGTCTACCCTCAGCACTGCTAGCTCACTGGCTCTAAGAGTAGAGGTGATGGTAATAAGAAAGACTGTGCTCCAGGGGAGAAGGTGGAGATCACAAGATGCCACAGGTGCACTGTAACATTGGAAAGGACCAATGAGAGGCTCCACATAGGCAGCAGCCCTTGATTGGGGTGGATGGAGGTGCATGTAGCCCTTCAAGTGCACAAATCAAGAGAGGGCATCCTGCAGCTTAGAGTAAGTAAAGCTGGCCACCGGGTAGACCCTCAAGGAAGAGTGTGAGCAATCTTTTAACTCAGAGGAATAAGGAAGAAAATGACATGTTTGAGGGAGAAATTATCTGGAATAACATTCCTGCTTTGCAAGAAAGATAGAAAGGAGGCCCATTTGGATGCATGCAAGTGTTCTGCAGACTGCTTGTGGACACTGACATCACTCTGTAAAAGTATGGCAATACAGGCATGAGTCCACTGCATGGTACTCGTCCAAGCAGAGGAGACAGTGTGTGTGATTATCAGAATGTGTGATCTTCAGCAAAGAAAACCTTCAGGGCCATAAGCTCTGGGAGAATGAGAACTGATGATTTAGAGAATGGGAACATACTGAGATTTCCTAACAATCCTACTATGATGGCAGATGAAAAGGAACTGGGTTTTGGCAGGAATGCGGAGCTTACATCCATGCAGGTGAGGAGGTGGGGTTACTACCAAAACGCAGCTCTAGAAGCTTCCAAAGATCTCCACACAGGCACAGAATGACCCATATGTGTGAGTCACAGAGACCACCAAAAAGAATACTGAATTCTCTGATGCATGATATAAAAATGTGCAGACCACTCATCTACATGAGATAGTCTCTTCCTCTTTGACATTCTTTTAAAATTTGGTTCTAAATATGATGTTGTCATTAATAGCAGCTTCTTATAATGGCGCCCAAAATGTCTTTAGCTAGAGATGTGAAGGCCCCAAATTTAAAACAAACAAAAAAATTCGGAGAGTCATTTTTCTGTTTTTCCTCTTGAAGTCTCCCCATGCCCCAGAAAAACTGGGGGAAATGCATTATGGAATATTTCATAGAACCATAGAGTTGGAAGAGACCACAGTGCCATCTAGTCCAACCCCCTGCCCTGCAGGAAACCCAATCAACGCACTCCCGACAGATAGCCATCCAGCCTCTATTTAAAAACCTCCAAAGAAGGAGACTCTACCACACTCCAAGGCAGTGTATATCACTTCCAAACAACTCTTACTGTCTGGAAGTTCCTCCTAATGTTTAGGTGGAATCTCTTTTCCTGTCCTTATAGAATGATGACTAAAATGTTTAAGATAAGGTTTCATATATTTATTCCCCCAGAATAATTTCTAAAAAGTATGTAACAAAAAGTTTTTTTTTGGGGGGGTGGGGTATTACTGCAATTCCTGGTCTTGGTTTCGCTTTTTGCAGTTCTGTTGTGGAAATATTTTGTTTGTTTGCTTTTGCTTGGTACTATACAAGACTGAAGAATCATAGAATCACAGAGTTGGAAGAGACCTCAAGGGCTATCCAGTCCAACCCCCTGCCATGAAGGAATACACAATCAAATCATTCCCAACAGATGGTCAACCAGCCTCTGTTTAAAAACCTCCAAAGAAGGAGACTCAACCACATTATGAGGCAGTGTATTCCACTTCCAAACAGCTCTTACTGTCAGGAAGTTCTTCCTAATGTTTAGGTGAAATCTCTTTTCCTGTAATTTGAACCCATTGCTCTGTGTCCTAGTCTCCAGAGCAGCAGAAAACAAGCTTGCCCCATCCTCAGTATGACATCCCTTCAGATATTTAAACATGGCTATCATGTCGCCTCTCAACCTTATCTTCTCCAGACTAAACATGCCCAGTTCCCTGAGCTGCTCCTCATAGGGCATGGCTTCCAGACCACCCACCATCCTGGTCACCCTTCTCTGGACACGTTCCAGCTTCTCAATATCTTTCCTGAATTTTGGTGCCCAGAACTGGACACAGTATTCCAGGTGAGGTCTGATCAATGCAGAATACAGTGGCACTGTTACTTCCCTTGATCTAGACACTATACTCCTATTAATGCAGCCTAGAATCGCATTGGCTTTTTTTGCTGCTGCATCACACTGTTGACTCATGTTCAGCTTGTGGTCCACTAAGACTCCTAGATCCTTTTCGCATGTACTGCCCTCAAGCCATGCGTCACCAATCCCATATCTGTGCATTTCATTTTTAGTTCCCAAGTGTAGTATCCTACATTTCTCCCTGTTGAAATTCATTTTGTTAATATTAGCCCAGCTTTCTAATCTGTTGAGGTCATTTTGGATTCTGATCCTGTCCTCTGGGGTATTAGCTACCCCTCCTAATTTGGTGTCATCTCCAAACTTGATAAGCATACCCTCTATTCCCTCATCCAAGTCATTAAGAAAGATCTTGAATAGCACTGGGCCCAGGACAGAACCCTGTGGCACCCCACTGGTCACTTCTCTCCAGGATGAAGAGGAGCCATTGGTGACTACCCTTTGGGTTTGGTCAGTCAACCAATTACAAATCCACCTAACAGTTGCATTGTCTAGCCCACAGGTTACTAACTTTTGTGCAAGAATATCAGGGGGGACCTTGTCAAAAGCCTTACTGAAATCAAGATACACTTCATCCACTGTGTTCCCTTCATCTATTAAGTTAGTAACTCTATTTAAAAAAGAGATGAGATTAGTCTGGCATTACTTGTTTTTGAGAAATCCATGTTGTGTTTCTGTGATCACGGCATTCCTTTCTAAGTGCTTACAGACTGTCTGTTTCATGACCTGCTCTAGAATCTTTTCTAGTATTGATGTCAGTTTGGGTCTTCTTTTTTCCTCTTTTTAAAGATGGGGACAACATTTGCCCTTCTCCAGTCTGCTGGGACCTCTCCTGTTCTCCAGGAATTCTCAAAAATTATTGTCAGTGGTTCTGAGATTACTTCTGCCAGTTCTTTTAATACCCTTGGATGAAGTTCATCTGGCCCTGGAGACCTGAACTCATTTATACTGCCCAGGTATTACTGAACTACCTCTTTACCAATTCTGTGCTGTATTTCCCCTACTGCATAATCTGCTCCATCTTCCCCAGGTTGAACACTGTTCCCCCTTTGGGAGAAGACTGAAGCAAAGAAGTTGTTAAGTAGTTCTGCCTTTTCTCTGTCCCGTTAGCCTTTCACCATCCTCTCTCTGCAGCAGCCCTACCATTTTCTTGTTCTTCCTTTTGCTACGGACATACCCCAAAAAGACATTTTTATTGTTTTAAACCTCTCTAGCAAGCTTGAGATCCAGCTGAGATTTGGCTTTTCTGACTTTCCTCCTACATGAGCTGGCTATTTGTTTGAATTCTTCTTTGGTGATTTCCCCCTTTTTCCATTTCTTGTACATGTTCTTTTTTATGTTTTAACTCAGTTGAGAGTTCTTTCGACATCCATCCTGGCTTCTTTAAACACCTCCCCTTTTCCCTTCTCATTGGAACTGTTTGAAGTTGTTCCTTCAATATCTCATTTTTTAGAAACTCCCATCCTTCATGAACTCCTTTATCTTTTAGTATTTCTGACCATGGGATTCCCCCCCCCCCAAGTAATTCCTTAAGTTTTCTGAAATCAGCTTTCTTAAAGTCTAGAATACAAGTCTGACTATGCTTGGCTTCCCCTTTCCTCCGTAAAACAAACTCCAGGAGAACATGGTCACTCCCCACTAGGGATCCTGCCACTTCCACACCAAGATGAAATAATTTTCTTTGTTTTACTAATGTTGTTGGTTTCTTCTGTTTTTTAGTCTTTTTCTTTGCCTGCTGCTCATGAAATGGCAAAACCAAAGTGTTGCCTTATAGTTCAGATGTTTCTTACAGTTCCCAATTTTGTGCTTCCATTTGTAACAAAAAATAAAAACTTGTTCATATATGTGAAAAATGAATCTGACTTGTAATTATCATCTGAATAAGTTGTACTTCTAATATACAAAACATACTACAGTTGCCCCTCCACATTCGCGGCTTTCATACTCACGGTTTTGATTATTCGCGGTTTAGCCCCGATCCCCCTCGGGAAGGCTGGCGAGAGGCAGAGCAACCTCCTGCATGCGCCTTCCCCAGCCTCCCAGAGGCAGCTCCAAGGCTTTTAAGCCCCAGAGTCCCCTCAGGAAGGCCGCAGAGAGGCAGGGCAGCCTCTCTCCCTCCCTCTGCCTTCTCTGGCCTTTCTAAGGGGGCTCAGGGGCTTCTAAGCCATGGAGTCCACTCAGGAAGGCCGCGGACAGGCAGGGCAGCTTCCCTCCCGCCCACTGCTTTCCCTGGCCTTCCTAAGGGGTCTCTGGGGCTTCTAAGCCCCGGAGTCACATCAGGAAGGCCGAGAAGAGGCTGGGCAGCCTCCCGCCCGCTGCCTTCACTGGCCTTCCTGAGGGGGCTCTGGGGCTTCTAAGCCCTAGAGTCCACTCAGGAAGGCCGCAGACAGGCAGGGCGGCCTCCCTCCCTCCCGTTGCCTTCCCCGGCCTTCCTGAGGGGGCTCCGGGGCATCAAAGGGCCGGCCAGCTTCCTGCCCACCCGCTGCCTTCCCCGGCCTTCCTGAGGGGCCTCTGGGGCTTCAAAACCCTGGAGCACTCAGGAAGGCAGCAGACAGGCAGGGCAGCTTCTCTCACTCCGACCCGCTGCCTTCCCCAGCCTTCCTAAGGGGGCTCCCGGGCTTCAAAGCCCCGAAGTCCGCTCAGGAAGGCTGAGGAGAGGCTGGGTAGCCTCCCTCCCGCCCACCCGCTGCCTTCCCCGGCCTTCCTAAGGGGGCTCTGGGGCTTCTAAGCCCTGCAGTCCACTCAGGAAGGCCGAGAGGCAGGGTAGCCTCCCATCTGCCCGCTGCCTTCCCCAGCCTTCCTAAGGGGACTCCGGGGCGTCTAAGCCCCGGAGTCTGCTCAGGAAGGCCGAGGAGAGGCTGGGCAACCTCCTGCCCGCCCGCCCGCTGCCTTCCCCAAACTTCCTAAGTGGGCTGCGGGGCTTCAAAGCCCTGGAGTCTGCTCAGGAAGGACGAGGAGAGGCCGGGCAGCCTCCCTCCCTCCCTCCCACTGCCTTCCCCGGCCTTCCGAACCGGGCTCCGGGGCTTCTAAGCCCCAGAGTGCCCTCAGGAAGGCCATGGATAGGCAGGGCAGCTTCCCTCCCACCCACCCGCTGCCTTCCCCAGCCTTCCTAAGGGGGCTCAGGGGCTTGTAAGCCATGGAGTCCACTCAGGAAGGCCGCAGACAGGCAGGGCAGCTTCCCTCTCGCCCACTGCTTTCCCTGGCCTTCCTAAGGGGTCTCTGGGGCTTCAAAGCCCCGGAGTCCACTCAGGAAGGCCGCGGAGAGGCAAGACAGCTTCCCTCCGTCCCACCCGCTGCCTTCCCCAGCCTTCCTGAGTGGGCTCCGGGGCTTCTAAGGCCCGGAGTCCCCTCACGGAGGCCGGGGAGAGGCCGGCCAGGCTGGGGAGACTCCCTCCCCACCTCCCTCCCTCTAGGGGGGGTCACAGGGGGAGCTTTTGTTGTTCGTGGTTTTTCCACATTCGCGGGAGTCTCAAGACCCTAACCCCCGCGAATGTGGAGGAACGACTGTAATATTATGCTAAACTATATAATATATAATCCAATTTATGTTTCTAAAGTAACAAAATGAGTTTCAATCTATAAAGGGTGCTAATGGTTAAAAATTCAATTTTTCTGAAAATGTTCATGTTCTAAGGAAACTAAAAAAAAATCTTTCTCCAATGGCTTCATTGTTTCAGAAAATTTTACATCTCTACTTTTAGCTCTTGTATTCAAAACATGGCTTTCAACATTTACATAATTATCCCTATCCATTTGAACCCATTCATGGCATGCTAGTGCAACCTGCATCCCTCACTTATAAGCAATCACCATTTTTACACTTCAGAAGATCAGCTGCAGCCTCCCTAGATAGAATCTCTGTTACAGATTCAGAGTGGTAGGAGATCTTGCCTTGGAGTTCTGTGACTGACTAGAATTCCTAGAAGTGTGACAAGAATGAAGCTTCTTTAAAAATAAAAAGAAACTCCAGTTCACATCAGTCAAGATGTTCCACAGGAAGAGAAGATCCCTGTAAGTGACTTCAGAGGTGAAGGTAGTATAATCACTGCATGCTTTCCAACAAGGGCAAGAAATATAGTCCAGAGGGCTGGATTGAACCCTGGACCAATGTGGCAGGTCAGATGATTCAGGGATGGTGGTGGTGGTGGTGGTGAGGCTCCTCCTCTAAGATCCTCCCCTCTGCCATCATCTAATCAAACCTTAGATACTAGACAATAGCTAGGACCAGGCAAAGAAGGCTGGCTCAGCAGCTTTTCATTCTGTTGGATGATCTGTGAATAGTAAAGAACATAGTAACAGGGAACTGAAAGATAAACCAGGATATGCTGAGAAAACACAACCAAACTATCCCTGAAAAAACTATTTTAAAGTTTCATTTATCCAAGATCTTATCACTAGTGCATAACATATGGGGTAAACTCCCAGTCCAAAAACAATTGAGGCTCCCTGTCCACTAAAAGGACTGAAATGGGCAGAAGGGAAGGAGAAGTGTTGATGACATCGTTATCAGGAGAATTCTGCTTTCATCAACTCTACAAATACATATTCTTGAACTATACTACCAGTGTATCATTCAGCCTTCCTCAATCTGGTGGCATCCAGATGTGTTGGAATACAACTCTTATCAAGTTGGCAGATGTGCTGTTTTAAATCAGTGATATCAACACCTCATTACATGAAGAATTAGACGTTGTTTTGATGCTCTTGACAATTCTGGCTTAGAGAGCCATACTTTTCTAACCGTTTGAAAAGTATGGAGCCAGCTCCTAATTGGCAAGATAAGCTACTACAGAATGAGAAGAAAAATTACTACACTTAACAGTGGTTCCAACTTGAACACAACAGAAAACAGCCTCTCCCTCCTCAACTGGTTAACTATGGGAATAAAACACATCTGGAAGACTGACCCACAGGGCCCTCCCCAAACAATGATAGATTGACCTTGACAGTCCTTTCAAATGAATCTGTAGGGTAGAAGAGCAGGCAGTCAGAGTAGATTGGGCACTGCCCCGCCAAAATCAGCCAGCCACAATAGCACTCTCCCTTAACTGAATATTAACAGAGCTCTTTATAAGGAGCGCTCAATCCCAGGGTCTGTTTCCTCCTCATTTCATTACAGTCTCTCCCTCTCAACTGGCCTCATGGAGCACAATGCAAGCTCCTGTTCTTCCCAGTAAGATGACAAAGCCAGACAACTGAGCTGCAAAGCAGAGAGAGGTGCTCAGCACACACCAAGTGGCTGCTCTCCCTCAGACAGCCTGTGGATTGCCAGCCTTTCATCAGCCTTGCTTGTTTAAAACATGGATCCCTGCAATACTAAAAGAGGAACGCACACACCCCCGCAGAGTGATGCCAAAATAATCTTTCAGTCTCAAAGCTTGGGAAAATTCCCCTCTTGGGGGAGGACTGCACCTCCCAGAATCCTCAACATGCTACTCCCTCTCAGGTAAGAGTTGATTTTGAATTGATTTTATATCCTACTCCATAGCATACAATTTGGGTTACTTACTGTAACACGTTTGCGAAGGGCTATCTTTGGAGAGTGTTCAGAAACTTCTGCTGGTTCAAAGAGCTGCAGCCAGATTGTTAACTGAGGTTGGCTACAGGGAGCACACAATTTCCTTGTTGCAACAACTCCACTGGCTGCTGGTTTATTTCCGGGCACAATTCAAACTGGTTATTACTTTTAAACCTCTATATGGCTCAGGTCCAGATTATCTGAAGGACTGTATTCTTCTATAGGAGTCTGCTTATGTTTTGAGATCTTCTGGTGAGGCCCTTTTCTCTGTCCCAGCAGCCTCACAGGTACACCTGGTTGGAACACAGAAGAGGGCCTTCTTGATGGCTGATCCCAAGCTCTTCTCCCTTCTGAGAGAAAGGTCAGACTGGCACCCACCTTGCTATCTTTCTGCAGACAAGATAAGACTTTTTAAACTCATTTATTTATTTATTTCCACAATCTGTTGAAGACTGAATGTTTACAGGGACAGGGCATTGCAGAACTGTGCTGTACTGTCTGTGTTCTATTTACTTGTTACTTTTAATAGCTGTGTTTTAACTGGCTTTTAATCTTATGGATTGTTTAATCATATTTTTAACTTTTGTATTTGGCATGTTTTTTTAGCTATGTCTCTCTGTACTGTTGTAAGATGCCTCGAGTCCCGGACTGAGAAAAGGTGATAAGCGTGGTAACAACAACATGATGTACTACTGTGGCCATTATTTCCTTTGGAAGACCTTTAATTGTGTTTGCCCTGCCTCTCATCTTTAAATAGTTTCTGGAATTGGGTAAGGAGAGTGGTTAAGTTTCATAGATTTCCTCTTTGAAAGAGCCCAGGCAGAAGAAGAGGAGATTGAAGATCTTGATAGCCAGCTTTAAGTATCTGAAGGGATGTCATGTAGAAGATGGAGCTTGTTTTCTGCTGCTACAGGAATTCAAGGGTACCTTTCTCAAAACAAGCAGGGTGCTCACCTCTATTGTGGGATCATATTCATCCACAAAATGGTTCTGGATAAGCTGAATGGTCAAAGCACTTTTCCCCACACCTCCAGCTCCAACCACCACCAGCTTGTACTCTGTCATCTTCTGGCCAGTCCCAGCTCAAGGACCCCTCACAACACAGAGACCTGAAAGAAAAGAGAAAAGAATTAACGACTCAAAAGACTGGATGAAACTTTTGTCCCCACAGCCATCTGCCATTCATGCTACCTGACAACATGAGGCAGTAAAAACAGCACCATACTATGGCACTGCAAATGCCACTGAGACAAAGCAAGAACAACACCTAGAAGACACCAGTTTACAACTGCTGACAGTCTAGTTCTTCTGCTGATATAAGGCACCAAACAATTGTGGACTGTTTTCATTACAGAGACATAGAAAGCCTTCAACACTGAGAAGCACTAAAGGGGATTACAACCCTCTTAAAGCATTGTGTAAAAACTACACAGGGCAGGTAGAGTGAAGCACACACACAAAGTGGGTAAGGGGTGGATACTATTAATTATTCAGATCCAGTTAATTAGTGCTTAGTAGTTTTACATTAAAATACATTACCAAGTGTGGGTGCAATGGGTACAGAATTTGAACAGGACTCCAACCCCAGCTCAATGATAGAGCTCCACAGAGAGAGAGAGGGTGGGGGGGAGAGACTTGCTAATATAGGTAAAAACTTTGTCTGTGGACATATTAAACTACTGCTAGTGGAATTGGGAAACCTGCTCTGCTTTTCCACATATCATGATGACAAAATTCATTCTCATTCTCTCAGGAAATAAAGAACTGGCCAGAGATTAATTGACATTAATTGTTTATGTAAAGTGGATTTCTTTGACTTTTTTTATTTTAACAATGATTTATTTAAAAGCACAAACTTGGGGCCAGTTGACATGTTTTTGCTCCATGGGCTCCTGGCCCTGCCTACTTCTTGCACACACTTGTATAGACAACATGACACAAGAAGCAAAGAAATCACAACAGTGGCATGCTACCAATGAGACAGTGAATCAGCTTTAGAGCTTAGCTTGAACTATGCAAGGTGGTGAACCTATTTTGGGAACAGGGATCCCCCCTCCCCGGGCTGATGCTGCCAGGGACTCATGGACACAGCTCACCACAGTGCCCACAGTTCAGAGCTTGTGGCATTTTTTTAAAAAAAAACTGATATCACCCCCAGGCATTGGTGCTGCTGTTTCACCACACACTGGTGCTGCATGAGCCAGGGCCAAACCTGACAGATCATTGTAAAACAAAGCATGCTGTCTGAACTGGCCCTTATTCATAAAACTCTTGATTATGCTGTCCAAGGAAAGAAGAAAATGATTAACTAGCAATCAAAAGGCACAAAGACAGAGCAGCCAAATAAATTAGTGGCATTAAAGTCAAGACATAGGCACTCAACAGCAGCAGGGGAGAGAGAGAGAGAGAGAGAGAGAGAGAGAGAGAGTGAGAGGTGTCTCTCCTTTATCTTTTTAGTTTTGTTAAATTTATATTGCTAGCCCACCTCATGGCCCCAGTGGAACCTCAGGGCAGCTAAAAGAACAAACATTTAAAAACTGTTACAAGATACAACCTAACACTACAACTTACCGTATATTCCGGCGTATAAGACGACTTTTGAGCACTCAAAAGTGCCCTCCAAAATTGACAGTCGTCCTATACGCCGGATACACTTTGCTTCACCCACCTGCCTATCTCCTGCCTCTTCGCAAACGGAGCGAAGAGGCAGGAGATGGGGCAGGGGGGGTGAAGCAAAGTGTTTTGAAGATCATTCGCCCCCCTCCTCTGCCTTCTCCCCCTTTGGGGAGCAACGGAAGAAAGAGGAGGGGGGCGAACATTGCGGTTTGCCGCAGCCGCTGCTCGAGCGCTTCTGCAGCGGCGGAGGCAAACCCGCGATTCGCCCCCTCTCCCCACCTTCCAGGAAGGTGGGGAGAAGGGGCGAATGTGCCCCGTTTGGCCGCACAGTTTGCGGATCCCCCTCCTGCGCTCCCTCCTGGAAGGGAGCGCAGGAGGGGCATGGAGAGGCTGCGCGGCCAAACCGCGATTCGCCCCTTCTCCCCACCTTCCTGGAAGGTGGGGAGAAGGGGCGAACGTGCCCGGTTTGGCCGGGCAGCCTCCGGATCCCCCTCCTGCGCTCGCTCCTGGAAGGGAGCGCAGGAGGGGCATGGAGAGGCTGCGCGGCCAAACCGCGATTCGCCCCTTCTCCCCACCTTCCTGGAAGGTGGGGAGAAGGGGCGAATGTGCCCGGTTTGGCTGGGCAGCCTCCCGATCCCCCTCAGGGGCATGGAGAGGCTGCGCGGCCAAACCGCGATTCGCCCCTTCTCCCCACCTTCCTGGAAGGTGGGGAGAAGGGGCGAACGTGCCCGGTTTGGCCGGGCAGCCTCCGGATCCCCCTCCTGCGCTCGCTCCTGGAAGGGAGCGCAGGAGGGGCATGGAGAGGCTGCGCGGCCAAACCGCGATTCGCCCCTTCTCCCCACCTTCCTGGAAGGTGGGGAGAAGGGGCGAACGTGCCCGGTTTGGCCGGGCAGCCTCCCGATCCCCCTCCTGCGCTCCCTTCCAGGAGGGAGCGCAGGAGGGGCATGGAGAGGCTGCGCGGCCAAACCGCGATTCGCCCCTTCTCCCCACCTTCCTGGAAGGTGGGGAGAAGGGGCGAACGTGCCCGGTTTGGCCGGGCAGCCTCCGGATCCCCCTCCTGCGCTCGCTCCTGGAAGGGAGCGCAGGAGGGGCATGGAGAGGCTGCGCGGCCAAACCGCGATTCGCCCCTTCTCCCCACCTTCCTGGAAGGTGGGGAGAAGGGGCGAACGTGCCCGGTTTGGCCGGGCAGCCTCCCGATCCCCCTCCTGCGCTCCCTTCCAGGAGGGAGCGCAGGAGGGGCATGGAGAGGCTGCGCGGCCAAACCGCGATTCGCCCCTTCTCCCCACCTTCCTGGAAGGTGGGGAGAAGGGGCGAACGTGCCCGGTTTGGCCGGGCAGCCTCCCGATCCCCCTCCTGCGCTCCCTCCTTGAAGGGAGCGCAGGAGGGGCATGGAGAGGCTGCGCGGCCAAACCGCGATTCGCCCCTTCTCCCCACCTTCCTGGAAGGTGGGGAGAAGGGGCGAACGTGCCCGGTTTGGCCGGGCAGCCTCCGGATCCCCCTCCTGCGCTCGCTCCTGGAAGGGAGCGCAGGAGGGGCATGGAGAGGCTGCGCGGCCAAACCGCGATTCGCCCCTTCTCCCCACCTTCCTGGAAGGTGGGGAGAAGGGGCGAACGTGCCCGGTTTGGCCGGGCAGCCTCCCGATCCCCCTCCTGCGCTCCCTCCTTGAAGGGAGCGCAGGAGGGGCATGGAGAGGCTGCGCGGCCAAACCGCGATTCGCCCCTTCTCCCCACCTTCCTGGAAGGTGGGGAGAAGGGGCGAACGTGCCCGGTTTGGCCGGGCAGCCTCCCGATCCCCCTCCTGCGCTCCCTCCTTGAAGGGAGCGCAGGAGGGGCATGGAGAGGCTGCGCGGCCAAACCGCGATTCGCCCCTTCTCCCCACCTTCCTGGAAGGTGGGGAGAAGGGGCGAACGTGCCCGGTTTGGCCGGGCAGCCTCTGGATCCCCCTCCTGCGCTCGCTCCTGGAAGGGAGCGCAGGAGGGGCATGGAGAGGCTGCGCGGCCAAACTGCGATTCGTCCCTTCTCCCCACCTTCCTGGAAGGTGGGGAGAAGGGGCGAACGTGCCCGGTTTGGCCGGGCAGCCTCCCGATCCCCCTCCTGCGCTCCCTCCTTGAAGGGAGCGCAGGAGGGGCATGGAGAGGCTGCGCGGCCAAACCGCGATTCGCCCCTTCTCCCCACCTTCCTGGAAGGTGGGGAGAAGGGGCGAACGTGCCCGGTTTGGCCGGGCAGCCTCCCGATCCCCCTCCTGTGCTCCCTTCCAGGAGGGAGCACAGGAGGGGCATGGAGAGGCTGCGCGGCCAAACCGCGATTCGCCCCTTCTCCCCACCTTCCTGGAAGGTGGGGAGAAGGGGCGAACGTGCCCCTTTTGGGCGCACAGCCTCCGCATCCTCCTCCTGCACTCCCTCCTGGAAGAGAGCGCAGGAGGGGCATGCGGGGGCTATGCGTTGGAAGAGGGGGTCGTCTTATAGGGCGAATATATCGCAAACTCTGCATTTCCCCTTAAAAATTGGGGGGGTCGTCTTATACGCCGGGTCGTCTTATACGCCGGAATATACGGTACTCAAATTACAGACCCAATAGACCAACAGAGACCACAGACGTTCAGCTTAAAATACAGTAAGCCCTCCGCATTCACAGGGGTTAGGGAGCACCCCCATGAAAGTGGGAAAACCGTGAATAAATAAATAAAAGTCCTATCAGGGTGAGAAGCAGTTCCAGGGCAGCAGCAAGCCCTGGCCATCAGACGTGCATTCTTCGTGCCCCCCTTCCTGGCTTTAGACATGAGGCTTCACATGTGAGGCTTCATGCGCAATATATGGCATAGGGCAGCCATGGCAAGCCTTAGCCATCAGGCACATTTTCTTTTGTGTTCCCCCTTCCAGGGAGTCCACCACCCATCTACCTTGGGAACAAGCAAGCAGAAGCGCCTTATGCTTTCTTGGACTTGTCCAAGGTTACTCAGTGGGTTTCCATAGCTAAGCAGGGATTCAAACTCTTGTCTCAAACCACTACACCACACTGCCCCATTGGATACAGGCCTTTATATTTTCTAGCCTGCACTATATATAAACAAAGAGCTCCATCCTCCTGAAAAAGATAACATATAACTCCTTTGTTGAAACAGATTCACTGGCTACCAATTCGTTTCAGGCACAATTCAGTTGACCTATAAAACCCTATATGACTTGGGTCCAAATTATTTGAAGGACCGTATCTCCCAAGATGAACCTGCCAGAATTTTAATATCATCAGGGGAAGGCTTTCTCTTGATCCCGCCAGTGGCTGCTCCCACCCTCTGGAATTCCCTTCCACAAAAGGCTAGACTAGCCCCCTCTCTACTTTCCTTTCACTGGCAGGCGAAGACCTTTTCATTCAAGCAGGCTTTTAATTCGCAGCTGCACACACAGAGCGTGTTTTTATTTTTTTTAACTGTTATATGTTTTATATAATGTTAAATTGTCATGATTTTAGTTGTTTTAAACTTTTAATTGTCATATTTTTAACTAGGTCTTGTACTTTATGTGTTGTGAGCTGCCTTGGGTCCCAAGATGCTCTTCTATCTATCAGAGGGGGCACTAAACTAAACAAAAGCAAAACCCAGCCCAAGATTACCTCTGGCTTCCCCAACTATCAAAAGGTAAATGATACAACCAACAGCTGACACTCGTGAGGGCAGGAGTGACTCTTCACTTTTCTGTTGCTGATGGAGTTGAAATTTTATTACCTGCCTCTTATTGTCCTTTGTCCCTGGTCCCTACAAGGCCAAGAAGAGGAGTGGCTTCTGCCTGCATTGAGATCCCTCCAAACCATCTTAACTTATAACAGAAGTAACATCTGAGACAAAATGTAGGCCTGAGACTTTAATGACATTACTTTTCTTCTTCTGTATGATTTTTAACATCTTTGCCTGATGAAGAAACCAGTGAAGCTTTGAAAGCTTGCATGATGCATTTTGTGCATTCTGGCTGGTCAATGAAGGTATCACTGTTTTGTGGATTTTGTTGTATTCTGCTCCCAGTCTTCCCAAATGTGTCAATGCATCACTTCTCTCTCACTGGTTGGAAGTTTTCATGCAGGTGCTGGAGCAGATGTTCATGCTTCCTTGTTTGCTAAGGCTCAGTTGCAATGGGGAGAAGTGTTTTAAATAAATAAACAAGTAAAAACAAATAAGGCGCTTGTGGACACTGGACAAGCAGCAAAGGCAATAAGATCACACAGACTTCGCATCATGTACTTTGATCCTACATAGCTTCATTGGGGTTCACTCTCAGATTAATTTTTCACCAGGTTTTATGACAGTAGAGGCTTACTCGCTCTTTCAGCATCAGGAAACTCAAAGTCAGCCATGTTATCACCACAGCAGTTATCTTGCTGGACCTTTCCATGGGTTAGGCTTAGAGGACATGATGATAATGGTGGTTCTGTTTCTACATGGTGGACCATTTCTGGAAGTTGGCAGTGAGAAATTTCTGCTCAAGGTATGACATTTATATCATAAGATCATGCAGGGGCCTAAGTTACATGCCATGAATTTTATTCTCCATGTGAAGCCACTGGGCAAAGTCATCTGAGAATATGGAGTGACATTCAGCTTCCTTTCGATCAGGAATGGCTGTGCAGGTTCTAAACTGGTGGCTGGATTTGGTAATGGAGTGGAAGAGGACCAATAAACCCAAGCTGAATCCTGAGAAGGATGTGGAATAGGTAAATGAAGGGTGGGAACTGTGCAGCGCTCCAAGTGTTATGGGACTGCAACTGCCAGCACTCCTCACCATTGACTATGCTGGCTAGGGCTGATGGGAATCATAGTCCAACAACATTTGGAAGACAGCATGATTCCCACCCCTGAGGTAGATGGGTTTGCAATGCAGAGAAATGGTGTTCCACCATTTTTAACAGGGTTGCGTACCCTCTGAAACGACAGGTTCACTGCTTGGGAGAACTGCTAGATGCAGCTCTCTCACTAGAAGCTTAATTGATCTTTTCCACATGGAGCACCTTCTACCAGCTTTGGTAGCTTTACCCTCTCTCAACTTTTCTGGATAGAGATAGTTTGGCCAGAGTTATTCATAGAGATGTATAATTTCTAGATGTTTTCAAGCTCCCACAAATTTTTTCCCCAAAAATACCATACCAGCACCCTTTACAGACTGAAAGTCACTTTGTTACTTCAGGTTAGGATTATAAAATGTATTATGTATAGTTTAGTTTGGCATAAAAATACTTTTGGTATACTAAAAGTGCATTTAATTTAACAACACTGTAATTACAAACTAGATTTACTTAGTTTCAATTTTTATTTGTTACAAATGGAGCTACAAGGTCTTCAATGCTAATGAACATCTGAACTGTAAGGAACCTCTTTGGTTTTGACAGTTCATTAGGAACAGGCAAAACCAAAAACAAACAAACAAACAAACAAACAAAAAAAACCACCAATAAAAACAAAAGAAACTACTCACATTAATAAAACAAAGGAAACTCCATAGTGTCCATTCTCCATAGTGTCAAGCACATATAAAGTACTCACTCCCATAAAAAGAACTGACAAAAGGAAACTAAGATCAGGAATTGCAATGATTTGATACTGTATGTGTGTGTGTGTGCTGTGTGTGCTTTCAAGTTGCCTGTTGAATTATGGTGACTCCATGAATTTCATAGCGTTTTCTTAGGCAAGGAAAACGTAGAGGTGGTTTTGCCAGTTCCTTCCCCAAAAATAGAGCCTACAACACCTGGTATTTGTTGGCAGTCTCCCATCCAAGTACTAACCAGAGCTGACCCTGCTTAGCTTGTAAATAGTCCTATATAAAAGCCTTCCTGTTAAATAATATTCAGAAATAATTGGGGGCGGGGAGGGGAAATATATGAATATCTTGTGGTAAGCATTTTATTAATCATTCTAAAAGAAAATATTCCATAATACGTTTTCCTAGGAAAAATGGCTAGAGTGAGGGAACAGGAGGAAAACTGGGATTTTTCCTACTTTTTCCACAGGGCTGCTTTTGGGTATGACGTAGAAGCTTCAATTAATGCTGAACCTGGCTGAAAATTGGCACAAAAAAAAACCCTCACCAGAAAACCCATTAGTACTGAAAATGCATTACTGCAGCCTGCCAGAGATGAAAATTCTCCCCTGTTATGGTTTGAAAAGGCTTAGGACCCATATCAACCTGCCTCCTTTCAAGATCTTTTTTTGAAGCCATACATATTGGAAGTACATCATAATGTAACTAACTGTGAGAAATTCTTTTCTGTGGTAGCTCCCTGGCTCCAAAACGCCCTCCCTAAAGTGTAACAATTTATAGCCTTCTACTCTTAGTTTGGATAACGTCTCACTTCAACAATGACAATCATGTATATTAAACTTCTCAGTGTTGTATCTATTTTATGCAGACATTGTTGCTTTCACTCCTTTTTAAAAATAATTTTTATTAGTTTTTAAAATTAAAGAACATACAATTACAGTCGTCCCTTCACATTCGCGGGGGTTACGTTCCACGGACCCCCGCAAAGGTGAAAAATCCGGAAATAACGACTGCCCTCCCCTTCCCCCACCATAGCGACCATGGGGCCTCTGGAGGCCCCATACTCGCTTTCCCCAGCCTCCCCACTCCCTTCCTAGGCCTTCCCGGGGCCTCCGGAGACCCTCCCGAGGCCCCGTGGATGCCTCCCCAGCCCTCCCCCCTCCCGCCCAAGCCTCAACGGGGCCTCCGGAGAGTCTCCGGAGGCCCCGCGGAGGCCTCCCCGGCCCTCCCCAGTCCCCCCAAGGCCTTCGCGGGGCCTCGCGGAGGCCTCCCCGGCCCTCCCCCCTCCCTCCCCAGCCCTTCCCCCCTCCCTCCCCGGGTCTTCGTGGGGCCTAGCAAGGCCCTGCGGAGGCCTCCCCGGCCCTCCCTCCTCGGGCCTTCGTGGGGGCTAGCAAGGCCCCACAGAGGTCTCCCCGGGCCTCCCCCCTCCCTCCCCGGGCCTTCGCAGGGGCTAGCAAGGCCCCGCGGAGGTCTCCCCGGGCCTTCCCCCCTCCCTCCCCGGGCCTTCGCAGGGCCTAGCAAGGCCCCGCGGAGGTCTCCCCGGGCCTTCCCCCTCCCTCCCCGGGCCTTCATGGGGCCTAGCAAGGCCACACTGAGGTCTCCCTGGGCCTTCCCCCCTTCCTCCCCGGGTCTTCGTGGGGCCTAGCAAGGCCCCGCGGAGGTCTCCCTGGGCCTTCCCCCTCCCTCCTCGGGCCTTCGTGGGGCCTAGCAAGGCCCCGCGGAGGCCTCCCCGGCCCTCACACCTCCATCACCGGGCCTTCGCGGGGCCCCGCAGAGGCCTCCCTGGTACTCCACAAGGCCTTCGTGGGGCCTCGCAAGGCCCCGCGGAGGCCTCCCCGGTCCTTCCCCCTCCCTCCCAAGACCTTCGCGGGGCCTCCGGAGGGTCTCCGAAGGCCCCGCGGAGGCTTTCCCAGCCCTCCCCTCTCCCTCCCAAGGCCTTCGTGGGGCCTCCAGAGGGTCTCCGAAGGCCCCGTGGAGGCCTCCCCGGCCCTCCCCGCTCGGTCCCAGGGCTTTCACGGGGCCTCCAGAGGCCCCGCGTCGCGGTTTGGGGGGAGGCCTCCCAAAACTGCTAATAATCAAAACCGCGAATGTCAAGTTCGCAAATGTGGAGGGACAACTGTACTACATAAAACTTAACAAACATATATAACTGATTCTCTCCACCGAGGGACTTCCCTTTACATTCATCTCTCTTTCCAAAAAACCATTGTTTCCAACTCAGGTTTGCTTCCTCTCCCCTTTATTAATACAAATTCTAAAAATTTACTCCATTTTTCACCAAAACATTCTTATTTAGCCCTCCTTTTTTTCCTTAACCATATTTGTTAATTTCTCATTTATAGCTATATTCCATACTTCATCATACCATTCTTCTATTTTGTCTTCACCTTGTATTTTCCATTTCTTTGCTATTATTAACCTTGCTGCTGTAGCAGATTTGTTAGCAAATCCTTAACAGTTGCTTTCACTCCTGTTACAAAGAACACTCACATTTTTATCAAACGAAACGTGTTGTTATTTTGGTACCTTAAGGCCAGATCATGTGCCCAGGGTTGGGAAAACACATCACTAGGCAACTAGTGTCAAGAGTTGGTTGTGTTTCTCTTCCTCAAAAGAAAACACCTACTTGCCCATTCTGTACCTCAAAATTCAGTATTTTGTAGATCACTAATTTTCTAAAATGTTGTGATTTTACCATATGGGAGTAGTCTTTCATGAAAGGCTGGCGCTGCTGAAATGTTTGTCTAAACATGGGTAGGAGTTTAGAAGCATAGCATTGGGCCCTTTTCTGTGTGAACTGCATTCAATTCATGGTTTATTTTAATATTGATGGAACTGTATGTCTGCATCACCATTAACCAAATTTCCTTTTAACCAAACTTTGCAAACTGATTAATAACTTAAGCTATTAAGTTATGATGACAGCCACGTATTTATAGTGTTGGTGAAAACAAAATATGTACTATGGTCAAGGTCAAACAAGGAGGAATTTTGGGGGGAGGGAGGAGAAAGGTGGGAACAAACAAGTCTATCAGATGCTTCTAATCACCCAACCATGGTTAAGAGACTGGGAATGATACATTTCCAGTGAGCATATATCGTTTGCAGAGTGGAGCAGTCCAGACTTTACAGGGCCCATCCAAGGTGCTGATGAATCCTAACATCAAAACAGATTCAGCAACTTGGATAGCTACAAATTCTTTAATGTTTGGACTTTAAAAAGCCAGAACAGATTCACAACCCCGCTGACAAGAATGCAACCAACCACCACCAGCCATAAGGCAGACATGATTGGAATAAAGGGGTGGACTTACAGAAGAAAAACTTGCTATAATCTAGTTAGACACTCAATAATATGTTTCAGTTGATATTACCAATTCATTCAGAGTAAGAAATGGTCAAATCAAAGACAAGTTGGTCAGCAGTTCCTATGCACCCATAATCATTCCTATTACATTGGAAAAAAAAAACCCTGCTACATTAATGATCTAAAGAGACTCAAGGGAAGGATCCAGAAAAATGTCAGGATCTTAAATGGTTAGAGTTGTAATTCGGCATCCATCCATCCATCTTGTATGCACAGCAATCGCGCCATGAGAAGGCCTCGTATAAACAAAATGAATGGGAAAACAATTTATTTTAGTCTCATTGGAACCGACAGCTTCCCTGTAGAGACAAAGCTTTCCTTTGGTCATGAAGGAAGGAAATCAAAGAGCAAGGACACAATGCACACCATGCCAAGGATAAGGCCACTGCTCTCCAATTATTCTGATCAAATCACCACCTTGTCACAAAAGGAACAGGGGTGAACCAACAAGCAAGAAAATGGTCAACGCCTGCACACAAGACAGACAAGTAAGGAGCTATAAGGAAAAGAACAAAGCTGGGGAAATTATTTTTTTGACACCTGCTCCCACAATTTGTATGAATTCCCTTCATTCCATGGTTTATTTTAACAACGCTGGAGCTTTAGGTCACCATTAACTGAATCAGCACCTTTAGGTCACCATTAACTGAATTTCCTTTTGACCAAACTTTTGATTCTGAGAGCTGTCATCCAAAAAGTAATTTCTCCTAGTTTTAGAAAACACGCAGAAGAATGGCATGAACCCTAAGAAACAAATATGCACGTGAACAAAATAATCAGGAGGTATAGTAAACTACATACTCAAATGAATGTCCAGTATCCATGAGACCAGGAAAACAGCCGCACTATCATAGACATGGTACTTTATCTGTGCTGCCCATCATGAATTATAAGTACCCCCAGCAGAAAGAAGCAGGAATCTCCTGAGTGGTTGTCTAACACACCAGTCACATCCCACATTTCTGCAATACTCCTGAAAAAGGTTTTGTGTCCATTACAAAAATGTGATGCTTTGTGCCAGGATTTGCAAGTTTTGGCTTGCCTTGGTAGCTAATGCTTATTTGCAGCCTCCGTGGACTGGCTCCTGTTCCAAGTCCTCTGATATAAGTAGAAGCTTTGCGGGAGGGAGAGGTCAATAATTTTTCAATTCACAACTTAGTTTGGAAACAATCAAAAGCTGCAAACATCAGCTTTTGAATATCATCAAAGCTTGCTGCAAAGTGAGACTGAAATTTCCCATCCCCTGAATTCTCATCTTCATGTGTGTATGTATGTATGTGTGTGTATGTGAAGTAGTACTGATTTCTCCTATCTCCTTCAAGCTCTCTGTGATGTACAGACAATGTTAAAGGAAGAGTTCTTCCACTTTATGCTGGACATGATAGGAGGAAATAATCAGCAGAAACATTTACAGCTGTTGCTGAAAAGCCAATAACCATTAAGTTGATGTGTGTGGGGGGATTGAGAATGCAAACTCTTTCTGCAGAGGGGGGACACCCCCTTTGCAAAGATTTTTGAAGTATGCTGAAGCACAGAGTGAGAGAGAGAAAGCTCCAAGGAGTTCAAAAGGTGGTTGAAATAAACCTTTAGAAACAGGGTAGGAAAGACCTGTTGCTCAACATCAGTTAGACTGCATTTACCTCCACACACACATTCCTGTGATGCTTGTGCAGCCAGATTCCATGCATTAATAACAGTTTTCTTCATCTGTTTCCAAATGCTTGTGCTACAATGCAGTCTCCACAACCACCAAGGTTGTGTGCAAATGCGAAAGAAAAGGTGTGTTTATCATGCAATGAACCACTCGGGGCAAAAAGCCACAAGATTAAGCCTCCACAGCTCTGCACCTTGATACAAATCTTCATGCAATCCCACAGTGAATGACTGAAGTAGCAATATGTGTTTTTAAGTCCACACATTTAGGGCATAATCCAGCTGAGGTCAAGTGTTTTCTATTCTGCCATCTACAAGTGAAACTTATGTTCAACTCTCCCACTGAAATAGTACGGTTTTTTGGTTTCTTAGTTCTCATTGAAGCATGTTAATTAGTCAGATTTGTTCACCAAATTTCCTCCAAGAACCTTCAGGCTGCATATGAGAAGTTTAAGCTATTTTATCCTCATAACCCTATAAGGTATGTTAGTTCAAGAGAATAATTTGCTACAGATCACCCTGTGAAGTTTGTGGGTTGGTGCAAAGTTGAACCCGGATCTCTGAAATACTCTGGTCCATTTCCATCTCCTCTGCCACAGTGCTTCACCTATCATATCCTGAAGCTGGGGGGAAATCCTCTGTAAAATGTCTAATACAAAAACATTAAGCAATGCAGCACACTGTTGAGGCCTTAAATGCATAAAGATTCATGTAATCACTCTTTAAGAGGTATCAGGAAATCCAACCCAGTCACCCACTCTCCATTCATCCTGACTCAGTCAGACCTAGCTTTAGGCACAGGGAATGCTCAAATCCACTGTCTTCTGGATTTGCACATGTGTACAGACCTCAGCCTGACAATCAGTCACAGAAAATCAAAGCAACACTACAGTGCCTGCTGAAAAGAGACCAGAACTCCCAGAAGAGGAGGCTGCATCCAACATATACTGTACCTCAGCAGTTTTATTTCTCTTCAGTGAACAACCCATCTACTTAAATCTCAACTCAGAAAGGAACAGAGGGAGGGAGGGGGACTGGAACGACTAGTACCAATATTAGCTTGTTTTCTGCAAAGAACAAACTTTTCATAAGTTCTTATGACTTTTAAAGGTATATCTATATTTTGAAAATCATATACGTTTGTTGCACATAATTGTTTTAAATTTTGGAGTGGTATTTCCTTCCCAGTGAAAGAAAGTACAATATCAGGATTGGATCCCTTGACTCCTGATGCTGCAATTTTCATTTATTTTCCTGTGGCCTTAGTGTAGAATGTGCCTAGCAGTTTGTGTGTGGAGGGGGTGTATGAGAAACTGTTTGGGTTTTGCTGGGGGGGGGGAGATAATGATGCAGCTGCAATTAACAGTTTTCAAAGCATGGGAAAGGAATGTTGGTCTTACCTGTGATACGTTCTTTTCCAGTGGTGAGGCAAAAAGCATCCGTCATGCTGGGTTGTCCCTCCCCACATGCTCCTAGTAGGCAGGAAATAGGAGATCTCTGGCACTGCCCACCAGTGAGGTCATCTGAGAGGGACGACCCCCCAGCTGGTCAGTCTATATAACAGCCTCGTGACCCCGTTGTCACTGTCAGCCGGTTTTTTAATGTCCATCCTGAGTCCGTGTTGAGACCAGTCACCCAGAGCGTCCTCCGGCTACCTCGCCCATGGGTGGGTCCGGATGCTCTTCACCTCACCACTGGAAAAGAACGTATCACAGGTAAGACCAACGTTCCTTTTCCCAGTGGGGAGGGTTCCAGAGCATCCGTCATGCTTGGGATGTACTAAAGCTTAGCCACAATCTGGGATGGGTCTGGCGAGGTCCAATGGTTTCAGAACTGTGTTACATGTTGTAGTACTTTTCTGCCAAAGGCCGCCTCTGCTGATCATATCTTATCCAATCTGTAGTGCCTGATAAAAGTTGAAGACGACTTCCATGTCCGCCTTGCAGATCTCTTCTAATGGTGCATCTTTCTCCCAGGCTGCCGACGTGGCGGCACTCCTAGTAGAATGTGCCATGATCCCCTCCGGGACTGCTAGATTCAGCGATTCGTAGCATGAAGCGATGCATCTTCTTATCCATCGTCCCAATGTAGATGGGAACACCTTCCTCCCCAGGTACTTAGTGTGAGTTGAGACGAATAGGGCTTCTGAAGATCTAATAGGCTTGGTTCTCCTGATATAGATATGTAAGGCTCTGCGGACGTCCAGAGTATGCCAAATCTGTTCAAGCTCCCTCTCAGAATGCGGGCAAAACGATGGCAGAACCACTTCTTGCGCCCTGTGGAAAACCAAGTTTACCTTGGGTTTAAAGTTCGGGTGGAGTCTAAGGACTACCGAGTCCGGTCTGAAAATGCAGAGGTCCCTGTGGATTGACAGGGCCGCGAGTTCTGACACTCTGTGTGCTGAGGTTATTGCCACCAGGAACAAGACCTTCCATGTCAGGAACTTCAGGGATACTTCCCTCAGGGGTTCAAAAGGGTGGGTGGTTAAGGCCTTGAGGGCTGTATGTAGATCCCTGGAGGGGAACCTATGGATAGTCAGGGGGGCAAGATTGCTTAGACCTTTTAGAAAGCAACGGAGGTGCGGGTCCGTTGTTATCCTCGCAGCGTGTTCAGGTGGGAGGAAGGATGCGATAGCCGCTACCTGTCTCTTGATGGTGTTAGGCCTTAGTCCCGCTTTCCATGCTGTCTTGCAGAAACTGAAGTAGCGCTGGTGTCCTTACCGCTCTGAAATCCAAGGCCTTTCGCCTGCACCATCTGCGGAACACCCTGATGGTGTATTCAAATATTCTCTGTGTAGACCCCTGTCTGGAGGCCAGGATGGTGTTCACTACCGGTTGAGAGTACCCCCTATCTCTCAGCATTTGCCTCTCAATTTCCAAGCGTGGAGCTGAAGCCACATCGGGTCTGGATGGTGAACCTGCCCTTATAGTAGTAGATAGGGACGGTCCGGGAGAGGCATCGACATCGTATTCATCTCCAATATATCCAGGAACCAGGACCTCCGTGGCCATTGCGGGGCTATGAGGACCACCTCTGCCCCTTCGTGCCGAATCTTGTTGAGAACCTTGGGTATGATTTGCTAGGGGGGAAATGCATAAAGGAGATCTTGTGGCCATGGTGTCGTCAGTGCGTCCATGGCCTCTGCCCCCTCTGACAGGTATCGGGAGATGAACCGTGGAAGCTTTGTGTTTACTGGGGATGTGAACAGGTTGATCACTGGGCGACCCAGTGCTTGCGTGACTTCGTCGAATACTTCCGGATGTAGACTCCATTCCCCCTGATCGACGTCCGTGCGGCTGAGCCAGTCTGCCTTGAGGTTGAGGGCTCCCTGGAGGTGCTCCACTTCTAAGGATACCAGGTTCTCCTCGGCCCATCTCAGAAGTCGCGTGGCTTCCACCATTAGTGCCCACAACCTCGTTCCTCCTTGGCGGTTCACGTGCGCTTTTGCTGTGACATTGTCCGTTCGTATCAGGACCGCCTTGTTCCTGATCATGTCTTTGAATGCCATGAGTGCTAGACGGATGGCCCGCAGTTCCAGCCAGTTGATACTGTGAGTCGCCTCCGCCTCCGCCCAACATCCCTGTGCCAGGTGTGGTCCGCAGTGGGCTCCCCAACCCCTGAGGCTGGCATCCGTGATGATCTGGACGTGGTCTCAGTGCCACAGCGGGTGTCTCCTGTGGATGGCCGGGGATAGCCACCATTGGAGTAATGCCAGGACCTCCCTTGGGAGTCTCACCAGTTGGTGTCTCTTCAGCACAATCTCTTTCTGGAAGGGAAGTAGGAACCACTGCAGTCTTCTAGTGTGGAACCTTGCCCATGGTAGGCAGTCAATGGTCGCTATCATCAGACCTTGAAGATGGGCCAGTCGCATGAGGTCCACCCTGGAGCCCGAGCCTGCTCCTTGCACTGCCTTCTGGATTCTTTCGATCCTGTCTGCAGGAAAGGATACCAGGCCTTTCGCTGAGTCCACCACTGCCCCCAGATGATGGATGGTCTCTGAGGGTATTAAGGAGCTCTTTTCAAAGTTGACCTGAAAACCATGTGCCTTGAGATCCTCGAGTATTTGGTGGATCTCTCTTCGTGCTCCCTGTACTGATGTCGACTGGATCAAGAGGTTGTCCAAATAGGGATATACATGCAAGCCCGATCGCCGCCAGTACGCCACCAAGGCCACCATTATCTTCGTGAAGACTCTCGGTGCCGAGGAGAGACCGAAAGGAAGGGCTTTGTACTGATAATGCCTGTTGTCGTAGAAGAAACAAAGGAACTGGTGGTGGTCCCAATGGATTGGGATGTGGAGATAAGCATCCTGCAAATCCATGGAAGATAGGAAGTCTCCCGGTCTTAGAGCTTCCAGAATATGGCAAAGCGTCTCCATCCTGAACTTGCGTTTTCGCACGAATTTGTTCATGCCCTTCAAGTTCAGAACAGCCTGCCATGTTCCGTTCTTCTTCAGGACCAGGAAAAGTATGGAGTAGCAGCCCTTTCTTTGATGTGAGCCCTGTATTTCCTCTATTGCGCCTAGCTGTAGGAGGTGTTAAATTGCGCTCATCATCAGGTGGCACTTTTCTGGATCTCCCTGTAGTGGTGTGGGGATGAACCAATGTGGAGGTCTCCGAGAGAACTCTATCCGGTAGCCCTGCCGTATGGACTGAAGGACCCACCTGTCTGAGGTAGAGTTTTCCCATACCTCAACGAAGGCCTGAAGCCTTCCCCCCACTGGGGGGACCCCGTCATTGCTGATTTTTGTTGTTATTTCTGGCAGGCTGGGGCTGAGAGTTCTTCCCAGATGTCCCCTGCTGGCTCCTACAGTGGTATCTATTCTCTCCCCACCGTGACCTGGATGGTCTGAAGTCCCTTGATCCCAATGAGGTGGAGGCTGAGTTTGAGCCTTGTTGGCCACTTGAGCCACGAAAGGAGCGATACCTTCTAGTGAACTTCTTTTCTTCCCTTCTGCGAGCCGAGGCTAGGTTTTCTTTTTGTCCTTGTCCTCCACCAAAACGGGCTCCAGGGATTCTCCAAATAACTTCTCCCCCAGAAAGGGGGACATAACCAGGTTCTGCTTGGATTTGAAGTCTGCGTTCCACGACTTCAACCATACCTGTCTTCTGGCAGCCACGGTTGCACTCTGGGCCCTGGCACAGAACTGGATTGCGTCCAGGGTGCTGTCGGCCAGGAAGGCAGATACCTTCGTTAGTTTGTTGAGGTCCTGTCTGATCCTGGTTTGGGATTTGGAAATGTCCGCTAAGGCATCACTGGACCTGGATCACGGCCCTTGCCATCATGGTAGCTGTGGTTGAGGCCCTAATGGCAAGCGAGATGGCCTCATGGGCTCGTTTAAGAGACACATCCACGTGTCTGCCTTCCGGGACCTTAAGGGTATCTTCCCCATCTTTACAAAAAATAGCAGAGGATACCAAGGCTGATACAGGTGCATCAATAAGTGGCACCTGCAGTTTATCCATAACCTTCCTAGGAAGCGAGTACAGTTTCTTGGTTAGGCTGGACTGAGGCCTCGCCATCGCCGGTGTGCTCCATTCGTCGTAGATCAAACACATTAGGGTTGCCGGCACTGGCATCTCTAATGCTGCTGGCTGGGCATCAGGGAAAAATTCATCAGAAATCTCAGGTAATTCCAGGTCCACCTGGGCCTGCTGAACAGTTGGCAGCTTGAGGTCCAAGGTTCGGACTGCCTTCCTGATGACGACCGAAAAGTCCTCAGCGAGGAAATGGCGTGAGGAAGGGCGTGGGGCAGCAGGAGTTGTGGACTCCTACTACTACTACTCAGATAACTCTCCTTCCTCTCTGTCAGAGGCTTCAAGTGTGGTCCGAAAAATCCCCTGTTGAGGAGTACAGGGAGACCACATCCTCATCCCCATGCAAATCTGCCATCTCTGCCTGTGGTCTATGATGTTTGCGGGAGATGTAGCAGTTCAGTCTCCCCCTCTGATGCCCACTGACCATCCTCCCCATCACTGCTGGGCCTGGCCTCCTGTATCTGGGGGGTGGGTCGCCCCGTGTTGGCGGCCAATGTAGAGGTCCTGACACGGTTCCTTCTCCCGGCCATGGTGACTACCCGGGTTGGGGGATGCTTGGATTTCCCCTTGTCTGTCCCATTGCCCTTGCCCCCCTTTGAGAGTGCCTAGCCCCCTGACCCGACGGGGGGCGGGAATCATATGGACCCCGGTGGCCATGGCAGAGGAGGTGGACGCAAGGGGTCCGGAAGGCTGGATTCCCCCAGTTCCCTCTGGGCTATGGCTCTCCCGCTTGTCTGGACGCCCTAGAGCGGCCGTGATCCATCGGGTGGCTTCCCTTGCCAGAGCATCCCTACGCCAGTCCCACATGGCTGGCGAGGCTCCCCCGACTCCCAGTGCTGGCCATCCCTGGGCTTCCCCACTCACGGTCGCCACCTCCTGCAGCTCAGAGATATTGTCCTCCTCCTCCTCGCTGTGGAGACCGGAATCACCGCAGCCTTCCTCCGCCAGCGGGGGCACTCCCCCCTTGCTGGGGCGGTCAGGATCGCCGGAGCCTGCCGCTGCCGCCACGGCTCCTACCCCATCGTTGGGTAGCCCGGGATCGCTGGGGCCTGCCTCCGCCGCCGCAATCGTCTCCCCATTGCCGGGGAAGGTCCACTCCCGATCGGCTGGCTGGCCTCCCGGTCTGTTAACACGCCCCTCCGGGCGGAGCGGGACTGGGTCATAGCTGGTGGCGGCCGAGGCGGGGGTCTTCTCCCCCTTTTTCAGCCTCTTCTTGCCGTTGCTGCTCGATGGGGCTCCCTTCCTCTTGCCGCCAGGAACGGCCGGCACTCAGGGCCCATTCCTCCCTCCAGAGGATTCCTGAGCAGCGCTGAGGCTGCTGATGGCTTTGCCTCTTCTGGCCCTCTCACCACCGATGACCGCAGCGATAATCCCATCTACCTCCTCAGAGGCAGACAGCAAAATTCCTCCTTCCACCTGGCCTGCTGACTCCATATTTTAGAAAGGGCAGAAGTAATTTGATTTAATTTCTCTTCCTTCCCCTTTTCCTTTTTTTTTTTTTTTTTTAGGGGGGGTCAGCCAAAATGGCTCTGGCCATGTGGAGGGAGGGAGAGAAGAACAAAGAAAAAACATCCTACCAGGAGCGTAGGCAGGAAATAGACTGACCAGCCAGGGGGTCGTCCCTCTCAGATGACCTCACCGGTGGGCAGTGCGAAAGGTCTCCTATTTCCTGCCTACTAGGAGCATGTGGGGAGGGACAACCCAAGCATGATGGATGCTCTGGAGCCCTCCCCACTGGGAAAGAGGGTAGTTTCCATTTAAGGAATGCCTGAGTCAGTGGATGATGGATGACCAATGATCATGTAGCCTGCCAGATTTTGTTGATTGTGAAATGCTTTTAACTTAGAGTGTATCCCATTAAGGTCTCATTCTCAGCAACGACTTTGTACTGTACACATCTTGGGTTTCTGGTAATAAAGTTTTCTGATGAACTCGGAAACTGGTGCTCACTGAGTTTGGGAATGCTAATGCCTGGCATACATTAAGAGAAAGAAAGAAAGAAAGAAAGAAAGAAAGAAAGAAAGAAAGAAAGACTGAATGGCTTCCAGACAGGTTTTATCATATAGGCACAAAGTCACACCATTGCACTACATCTCTTAACTACAAAATTAGACTTCAGGAGGCATTAAGACACAGTGAATCAATCACTGAGTGGCAAGTCAAAACTTAGGTAAACCCCATTGATTATCAGGTTTAAAGCGAGAGGTTTAAAGCTAGTTAGGACTAGCTTTTGGATTTAGGCCATAGCGAGTGTCAGAGAGACTATGTTTGACACAAAAGACCACAAAGTAAAAGTCTGGACTCTAGCAGTTCAAAAACTGGTAACCCCAAAACAACCTGTTAAAATTCCCCATAGAAGTAAGTTTTCCAAATAACTAAAAAACTTGTTACTTGTTGCAACAGTGTAACTTTGCTCTTACTCACCATGTTGTTTTTAAACTGTAATGTCATTATACTTATTACCAAAAACAACAAGTAACAACTGAGGAGTTCCTAAATAGCCTAGCACCCCTGCACTAAAGATATGACACATGCAATGATATATCATGATATATGTCTTCCTTTTTGCAACAGGAAAAGGAGCCAACAAGTACCAGCCAACGCCCAAATACATTTGTAAGAAATCTAAGGAATATGTGACCATGGAAAGTTTTTTAAAAGAGCTAGAAACTAGATCAGGGGTCAACCAAATTTATTTAAAAGTCCCTGCCCTGCCTTTATCCAACTGTATAGTAAAAGTGAAAAATCCTTGTAATTCTTTCAACAATTGCCCATTCTGATAAAGGTATAACCACCACTTGCATAAATAAATGTGTGTATGTACATATATGTACAAGAGTGGGAAAGGTAGCATTTTTAATGGAAGATGTGCAGTGTATTTTGTTAAACAGGAATATCTTAAATTAGGGGATGGGGAAGAATTAAATGGATTTATCACCTAAATTTGTTGCAAAAGTAAACTGCAGAAGTTCACCCTTAATTTCTCACACACACATGTGCCCTGTTTTGGCAGTGGGGGGTGGGGTTTGTTGTTTTGGTGGTGGGGATCATGTATGCATGTATGTGCCTTCAGGTCATGTGCTGACTTATGGTGACCCCATGAATTTCATAGTGTTTTCTTAGGCAAGAAATACTCAAAGGTGGTTCATCAGGTCCTTTCTATACAATATAGCCTACATCTCCTGGTATTTATTAGTGGTTTCCCATCCAAGTACTAACCAGGGCTGACCCTGCTTAGCTTCCAAGATCAGACAGGATCTGGTGCCTGAGGGATATCAAATCGGCAGAACTGAACCATGGCTAGTTCCTTCTTCATGGTTTGGCCAAAGCTATAGATCAGCACACACAGGAACAAAAATGATGAGAAAAACAGCCCCACATCTATCTGTGGACAAGGATGCCCTCCAGTTTAGAAAAAACTACTAAGGAGGAGTGTGTCTGCCTATATGCAGCACTAACAAAGATAGGAGTTAAGCAACCTGGCAACTAAGCAAGCCATTAAACAGAATTTGATCTGCTCTATGCAGAGTTCCACTTAGATCTTCAAATTCGTAAGTAGGTTTTTGTCTGTGCAGCAACAAGACTGGAGCCACTGTGGTCCCAGCTCAGATTCAGCCACCCGACTCCAAGGCTGCATCGGTTTACACCCTGACTTGCCCTCCCCATCATACAGCGTCCAGGAATCTTAGCACAGCTACAGCATAGCTATGAGGCAGCCGCCCACTTTATTCAAGTGGAACTCCCCCCAGCCATGAACACCCCTCCTCTTTCTCCACCTGGCCACTGTAGGACATCTTCAAGAGGGAAGGGTAGAGATCAGCAAATGAATGACTACCTAATACAGTTGCAACTCTTATTATTATTTTCTAGAGGGGAAAAATAACCACTGTAAATGTCTTACTGCTACTTCTTACTAGAGTAATAATCTTTGTTCACTGCACAATTATTACAACGCCTTCTCTTGTGGAGAGACAAGCCCATACTGTTGTTGTTAACTCCGACAAATCAACTTCCACCTATGAATGAGCTCTCTAGCAGAGAATTATATATATGTCACCAAACGACAAACCCCAGGATGGAGCGATGACCATTCAAGCACTATCAAACTGCCATCAACTGTGTAGTGCACATATTTTCTAAGTCTGGGGGGTTTTGCATGTTAAGTAAAGACTGTTCTGCTTGCCGAGGCACTTTAGGTTTCCTCATAGAGTCAGAGTTGGAAGAGGCCCCATAGGCAATTGAGCCCCACCCTGCTCAATGTAGGAAATCCCACTAGAGCATCCCAGTAGGTAGCTGTCCGGCCTTTTTTGAAGCTGTCCAAAGAGAAAGACCCTATCACCTCTCTGGTTCCATTGCCAAACCACTCTTACTGTCAAAATGTTCCTTCTACTGTTAAACTGAGATCTGCCCTCCTAGCACTTAAAAACCAACAGACCTGGTCCTACCCTCTGGGGCAGTAGAGAACAAACCTGAACCCTCCTCTCTGTCACAGCCCTTTAGATATTTAAAGAGTGTGATCATTTCACCCCTTAGTCTTCTCTTCACCAGGTCTCTACTTTTCCTCATAGGCTATGTTTTCCATACCTCTGTTCATTCTTGTTTCCTTCATCTGAACCTACTCCTTTGTCTAGAACTGAACACAGTACTCAGATGAGGCCTCGCTAGCACAGAATATAATGGGACTATTACTCCCCATGTACTGGAAATAATATTTCTATTAACACACGCTAAAATAGTATTTGTCTTCTTTGCTGCAGCATCTCACTGCTGGGTCATGTTCAATTTATGATCAACAATAATCTCAAGGTCCTTTCCACATGGACTGCTAAGCCAAGTAGCCCCCATCCAATCATTGTGCATTTATTTTTGTAGCCTAAATGTAGAATTTCACTGTATTCATTTCAGCCCCATTTTCTATTTTATCAAGGTCCTTTTGAATTCTCTTCCTATCTTCCAATGTGCTGGCTACCGCTCCCAGTTTTGTGTCATCTGCAAACCTGATGAGAATTCCCTCTAACCCATCATCTAAATCATTGATAAAAATCTTGAAAAGTGTTGGCTCCAGGACAGAACTCCACTTCACACTTCCCTCCAGTTTGAAATCTAGCCATTGATGACAACTCTTTGAACACGGTTTCCAACCAATTATGGATCCATCCGAGAGTAGCCTTTCTAATCTCCATTTTAAGACTAAATATGTTTAGGTGTTATATCTTTATTTATTCAATCATTCATTCATGAATGGTTTATTTATTTACTGTTGTTGGTTTAAAAACCCTTTTGTAAGCAACTCTGGAGGTTCCTACAAGATTACAGGATGGGATACTGAGTAACTTAAAATGAAAGAGAAGTCTTCAAGAAGATGCTAGGTATTCAACATCTGCTAGGATGCTCTGGTCTAGTGGTGGATTTGTTGCATCAAGCAGGGGATTGGATTAGATAGTTTACAGCACCTCAATGCCACAAGAACATCATTCTAGCTACAAAATTATCTGTTTCAGAAAAACACAGCCCACTCCTTTGCAAAGGACCCTTCAATCACTGATTCCACCTTACAAAAATCTACGTGCCATTATAACCCCTCTCCAGTTTGTCCCCCACTCATCCTTGCTCCTCCTACCTGGTGTCATATGACAGAATAAAACAATGGTGTATCTGCTTTCAGCTTTGACAACTGGACAAATGTCTGTCTATGCAGTATATAGGTTTTGGCCTAAGAACAAGATGCCCTTGCATTTAAAAAAATCCATTAATTGTCCAAGTATTTACTCCTTTCTTGCATTTATATTCTGTTTGTCCTCCAAGGAGCTCAATCAAGGCAGCATGCATGGCCATCACAACAACCTTGTGAGTTGGGTTAGGCTAAAAGATGGTGGGCCAGTTCCCAGTGAACTTCATCAAGTTCTCAGCCCTTTTATTCCAATATTGTAATCACCACACCATGCTGGCTCCTACAACCATGCACCCTCAGTAACATACAACATTAGGAGACAAATCAGCAGGGACAGACCGAGAGAAAACAATGCTACTAAACCTGGTTCAGGGAGGCAACATAGCTCAGTGGTGGAGCACATGCTTTATATACAGATAATTCCAGGTCCAAGTCTCAGCATCTTCTGTTTTCAAGATGGGAAAAGATCCTGCTAGAAACCCCAAAAAGCTGTCACTAGTCAACCAGATAATATTGAGCTACATGAACCAAAGGAAGCTTCATATGTACTGAAAAGCAGCCTTCGGAATCTTCTGAAAGGTCAGAGTCATCCATCCCCACCACCCACCCTTCACTTCATATAGTTTCCAAATGATAAGACATATAGCCCCAGAGAAGCAGGATCCAAGCTGCCCAGGTAACTTAAGAATGATGTCATTGATTGCAACCTGCAAAAAAACATGGAACCATCTTTTCAGGATCTTTTCAACAACCATTTTAGAAAGTTAGGGAGGGGCGGCAGTTTCATTGCTTTGGTTTTTGAAATAAAGCTAGCTTAGAGAGTCTCAAAAAAAAGGGGGGGGGAGAACAGGCAACATTAGATTTGTACAAATCTCATGGAAGGTTGCATATACTGTACTGCACACTCAAACACATTTAGTTAGTGGGACTTCAGGAAGAAGGCTTGTTGTCCTAGCTTTCCTTGTTTTTGACATATCTTTTTATAGAATGGGTTAGATCCAGTCTTATGTGGAGCAGAACCCAGCTATCTGGATGCTCCTCCCAATCCCTCTGCTGCTCCCTATGCTTTTTAAAGGGACTCTCCAGAAGGTTGTGGAAGGTGGAGGTGGTGCTGCAGTGGGAAGAGGAAAATTGGCAAAGGCTGCCTCTCTGCCCTGTACCTTCAGTAATGAGTCTCCACTCAATCCACACATACAACCAGAAGACGCCCTTCTGTTTGCAGAGCAGCAACTCTGAATCCAGCCAAATGGTTGTAAGGTGAACAAGTTACAATTATTAACCCTGCACATGGGCCAAGTAGGCTTCCCACCAAGTACAATGCCGATAAAAAGTTGTATATGTCTAAAGGTTGCTAGGAAGATAGAATTAGCAGGGGGGAAACCTTGCCTGTTCCTTGAGAACACTGGAGGGTGCCATGAGCCACAGCTCTGGATTACTCTCCATGATGAAAACACAGCTGCTGCCAGATTATGTCTGAAGTGGCCCCAAAGACCGAAAATGGACCAATTAGGCCACAGGAATCTCTCATGCAATTCTCATCTCTTTCTTCCATTATGTTACAAGCAGCAGACTAGAGTGTCAGAGCCTTTCAGAATTAAAACCGGATACACACTTTACTCTTTGAAACCAATAACAGATCACACAAAAGTTAACAATTACCTGCTGGCAGTAGAGCCCATCCTGTGTTTCTCTCTGTGAGCTACTGTTCTAGGCCCAGAACAGTAATTTATGCAGAGACACAAAAGACAGTTGCCTCTGCAATGAAAGTAATGCAGTCATTCAAATCACACTCAATGCAGAGATATGATGCACAAGTGCTAACTAGCTTTGTCTCCTTCCAAAGCAGGACATCATGAAAATAGACAGTAGTTCATCTTATCTGAAGGCCAGTACTTTGGACTCACAGAAACATTGAGCTATCTCATTTATTTCTCATCCTGCAATAAGAAATCCTCCTACAGTATGGGGCTTGGAAATCACTGGAAATCAACATTTGCAATTCTGCCTGGGGCCTATGCTTCATAGAGAAAGTCCCAGCCTCAGTTGCCATAGAATCAGCCTTTTTCCAACAGCTGGCCTTCAGTTCAATCTCACAGGCCAATCATGGCCCATGAGAAACACAACCATTTCATTTGTTTCAGCTGAAAATTTATACTATTATTACTATTATTATCCTCCTCCCCCTTCTCCAGGTTAGCTGGTTTAAACCAAATGACTTTTTTTTTACCACAACAAAGCCTTTATTGCAGTCAACAGACCATTAGGCAACACATCAGATATATATTATACATATATAAAACAAGGCAATAAAAATATTTGTATTAAATATAAATGCTATAAAAATAATTAAATAGTATATAAAATACTATATATTAAATATTTAAAGTCTGCAAAGACAACCTAAAAAATTCTATTATAAACCATAAGTCTGATCCAAATATCATTAACATGTGTGCAGCATAATCTTACAAGTTTTAGCAGCAGAAAAAAACAACTTTGCATCCGCTTCTGTTACATGTTTTTCATTATCACCAAGCAAATATGCCACGTACCATTCCATAGATCTTCCTGGAAGCTTGTTTAATAGAGGTGTGTTTAGTCTTAATCTCTCATCTTTGTAAAAGGTACAAGAAAAGAGATGAGCTATGGACTCTACCAAAACCTCTCCACATGGGCAAACAAAATCATTTATAGGTGACTCCCTGAAGTCAACCCGCTAATACAGCAGAGGGGATTACATTAAATCAGGCTTTAGTGAATGCCATGCAATATTTGGGAACAGTCACATTTTCTAAATAATGTGCATGTCTCTCGAGACTAAACAGCAATCTTAAACTAATGGGAGAACAAGTAGTGTATGCAGCAGATACTGAATATTGTATATTGGTATCTTTGATCCGGCGCATCAGGATCAGCTTGGCCCTCACCAAATCTTGTGTAGAGAGAAAGCTGTTGGAGAACCCCAATCTCGGCAGCTTGTCTCTAATGGCTTTAGACCAATGAGAGATGTAAGTGTCTTTCTGCAAAAGGTAGGTATAGCCAGACTCTGGTCCTGCATAAAACAATTTCAGCCAGTACCTTAAAACCTAACTCCAAGCAGTGCATTCGAACAGCCGGCTTCAAGCCGTAAGACTGTTGACAGCACACAATTTGATAAACCAAACAATTTCCGAAGAAAAGCTGAAAAAAACCATTTCAATATTGAAGAAAACCCAGAATCCATACTGGAGGGCCGAACATCAGTTGAGGCAACACCTTACCTGGCATACCTTAATTGCAGCAGGAAAAAACTGACCACTTTTTGTGTTTTTTTTAAAAAAAAAAAGGCTATAGCTTTGAAATTGTTAGATGCTACCTGGATGGCAGCAGTACAATGAGACACCCAAGCACCAGAAGATTGAAAAATAATTCCTAGATACTTGAACCATCTAATTTCATCTATTTTGTGTCCAGCTATGACCCAATTAGACAAAGATAGATTCTTAAGAGAAAATCATACAGTTGTCCCTCCATATCCACGGATTTAAGTGTTCACAGCTTGAAAATATTCTTTAAAAAATAATAATCCAAAAAGCAAACCTTGATTTTGCCATCTTATATAAGGGACACCATTTTGCTATGCCACTGCACATAATGGGACTTGAGTATTCACAGATTTTGGTATCCATGGGGGTTCCTGGAACCAAAACCCAGTGAATATGAAGACAACTGTAGGTAAATAATATGGTTTTAATAAGATTACCTTGTATACCACATCTCACTTGAACAGCAGTATTTCTATATAATTTCATAATCAACCAGAGCAGTCTCTTATCAATAGAGGAAGCAAAAAGTTTGGCCCATAATCTCTCTCTGGGTATTGAGTCAAAAGCTAGTTTCAGATCTATAAAAGCAGTATATAGACTAATACTATAAGAAGTTGAGCATTTCTCTGCTAAATGGTTTAAAACTAGGTAGTAATCATAAATTGACTTTCCCTTTCTAAAACCAACTTGTTCATCTCTGAGAATATTTTCTGTCTCTATCCCCTAGATGATTATTTAGGTATTGAGCATACAATTTTCCCACAACAGAGAGTAAGCTGTTAAGTCAGTAATTAGAAGGATCATTCTTATCTCCCTTTTTATAAATAGGGATTACAATAGATTGGGAGCAACTAATAGGTAACCTGGTTGTTAATATGATGATGATGATGATGATGTTTATTTATATAGTGCCATAAGCTTAACATAGCACTTTACAAAAAAGAAAAAAAACAAAAACAATCCACAATAAACACAAAAACCTGCCTACAGCGCACAATCTAAAACCAAAAACAATATTATAAAATTAAAGAGTGTAGCTAAAAACGAAGTGCCGACCATGTGATGCTAATTTTTAAAAGCTTGGGCACAAACAAATCTGGCCCTGGAGCTTTGCCAGATTTAACCTGAGTAATTAACAACTTTATTTCAGTTTCGGTCACAGGAGCCCACTGGGGAACATGTAAAAACTTCAAAGTAGTGGAACTTATCTCCTTAGAACCTACAAAAACCTGCTCTCCACAATCTGAAAACAAGGAGGAAAAATAAATACATGTGCAGGTATATTTTTTAAAAGCCATTCCTGGCTTTCAAAATTGATTATTCTTTTTCCCCCCCCCTTAAGTCTGGCTATTATTACAGTAGCACCCCCCGTATCCGCTAATTTGCCAAGTGCAAATTCAGTTATCTGACGTTGGCAATAGCGCGAAGGGAGAGGGAGGAAGGATCTCACCTGCACCATCTCTTCTCCTGGGAGAGCTCCTATTGCTGCAGTGGCGACTGTGGGGGCAAAGGGGAAAGAGGGTTGTTCTCCTGGGAGAGCTCGTGTCGCCATGGCAGTGATCACGGGGGGGGGGGAAGGAGGCAGGGAGGGATCTTGCCTGCCCCTGATCTTCTCCTGTGAGAGCTCCTGTCGCCATGGCAGTGATCACGGGGGGAAGGGGGGAGGGAGGGATCTTCCTGCCCCTTATCTTCTCCTGGGAGAGCTCCTGTCGCCATGGCAGTGATCACGGGGGAGAAGGAGGCAGGGAGGGATCTTGCCTGCCCCTTATCTTCTGCTGTGAGAGCTCCTGTCGCCATGGCAGTGATCACGGGGGGAAGGGGGGTGGGAGGGAGGGATCTCGCCTGCCCCTTATCTTCTCCTGTGAGAGCTCCTGTCGCCATGGCAGTGATCACAGGGGGAAGGGGGGAGGGAGGGATCTTCCTGCCCCTTATCTTCTCCTGGGAGAGCTCCTGTCGCCATGGCAGTGATCACGGGGGGAAGGGAGGAGGGAGGGATCTTCCTCCCCTTAACTTCTCCTGGGAGAGCTCCTGTCGCCATGGCAGTGATCACGGGGGAGAAGGAGGCAGGGAGGGATCTTGCCTGCCCCTTATCTTCTGCTGTGAGAGCTCCTGTCGCCATGGCAGTGATCACGGGGGGAAGGGGGGTGGGAGGGAGGGATCTTGCCTGCCCCTTATCTTCTCCTGTGAGAGCTCCTGTCGCCATGGCAGTGATCACGGGGGGAAGGGGGGAGGGAGGGATCTTCCTGCCCCTTATCTTCTCTGGGGAGAGCTCCTGTCGCCATGGCAGTGATCACGGGGGGAAGGGGGAGGGAGGGATCTTGCCTGCCCCTTATCTTCTGCTGTGAGAGCTCCTGTCGCCATGGCAGTGATCACGGAGGGAAGGGGGGAGGGAGGGATCTTCCTGCCCCTTATCTTCTCCTAGGAGAGCTCCTGTCGCCATGGCAGTGATCACGGGGTAGGAGGCGGCAGGGAGGGATCTTGCCTGCCCCTTATCTTCTGCTGTGAGAGCTCCTGTCGCCATGGCAGTGATCATGCGGGGAAGGCAGGAGGAAGGGATCTTGCCTGCCTGTTATCTTCTCCTGGGAGAGCTCCTGTCGCCATGGAAGTGATCTTGGGGGCAAGGGGGGAGGGAGGGATCTTGCCTGCCCCTTATCTTCTACTGGGAGAGCTCGTGTCGCCATGGCAGTGATCACAGGGGGAAGGGGGGAGGGAGGGATCTTTCTTGCCCCCTATCTTCTACTGGGAAAGCTCCTGTCGCCATGGCAGTGATCACAGGGGGAAGGGGGAGGGAGGGATCTTGCCTGCCACTTATCTTCTCCTGGGAGAGCTCCTGTCGCCATGGCAGTGATCCCGGGGGGAATTAGGGAGGGAGGGATCTTGCCTGCCCCTTATCTTCTCCTAGGAGACCTCCTGTCGCCATGGCAGTGATCATGGGGGAAGGAG
The DNA here is from genome assembly GCA_030847615.1 of Gambelia wislizenii. Lineage (NCBI taxonomy): Eukaryota > Metazoa > Chordata > Lepidosauria > Squamata > Crotaphytidae > Gambelia > Gambelia wislizenii. The sequence goes on from JAUMIR010000001.1 coordinate 348,872,317, forward strand.
GGAGGGAGGGATCTTGCCTGCCCCTTTTCTTCTCCTGGGAGAGCTCCTGCCGCCATGGCAGTGATCATGGGGGAAGGGGGGAGGGAGGGATCTTGCCTGCCCCTTATCTCCTCCTGGGAGAGCTCCTGTCGCCATGGCTGTGATCACGGGGGGGAAGGGGGAGGGAGGGATCTTGCCTGCCCCTTATCTTCTACTGGGAGAGCTCCTGTCGCCATGGCAATGATCACAGGGAGACAGGGGGAGGGAGGGATCTTGCCTGCCCCTTATCTTCTACTGAGAGAGCTCCTGTTCCCATGGCAGTGATCACAGGGGGAAGGGGGAGGGAGGGATCTTGCCTGCCCCTTATCTTCTCCTGGGAGAGCTCCTGTCGCCAGCAGTGATCACGGGGGGGAAGGGGATAGGGAGAGATCTTGTCTGCCCCTTATCTTCTACTGGGACACCTCCTGTCGCCATGGCAGTGATCACGGGGGGAAGGAGGGAGGGAGGGATCTTGCCTGCCCCTTATCTTCTCCTGGGAGAACTCCTGCCGCCATGGCAGTGATCACGTGGGGAAGGAGGGAGGGAGGGATCTTGCCTGCCCCTTATCTTCTACTGGGAGCACTCCTGTCGCCATGGCAGTGATCACGGGGGAAAACGGGGATCTTGCCTGCCCCTTCTCTTCTACTGGGAGAGCTCCTGTCAGCATGGCAGTGATCACGGGGGGTAGGGGGCAGGGAGGTATCTTGCCTGCTCCTTATCTTTTCCTGGAAGAGCTCCTGTCGACATGGCAGTGATCATGCGGGCAAGGGGGTAGGGAGGGATCTTGCCTGCCCTTTATCTTCTACTGGGAGAGCTCCTGTCGCCACGGCAGTGATCATGGGCGGGGGAAAGGGGGGAGGGAGGGATCTTGCCTGCCTCTTATCTTCTCCTGGGAGAGGTCCTGTCGCCATGACAGTGATCACGGAGGGAAGGGGGGAGGGAGGGATCTTGTCTGCCACTTCTCTTCTACTGGGAGAGCTCCTGTCGCCATGGTAGTGATCACGGGGGGAAGTGGGGAGGGAGGGATCTTGCCTGCCCCTTATCTTCTCCTGGGAGAGCTCGTGTCGCCATGGCAGTGATCACGGGGGGAAGTGGGGAGGGAGGGATCTTGCCTGCCCCTTATCTTCTCCTAGGAGAGCTCCTGTCGCCATGGCAGTGATCACAGGGGGAAGGGGGGAGGGAGGGATCTTGCCTGCCCCTTATCTTCTCCTGGGAGAGCTCCTGTCCCCATGGCAATGATCACGGATGGAAGGGGGGTGGGAGGGATCTTGCCTGCCCCTTATCTTCTTCTGGAAGAGCTCCTGTCACCATGTCAGTGATCATGGGGGGAGGGAGGGAGGAAGGGATCTAGCCTGCCCCTTATCTTCTGCTGGGGGAGCTCCTGTCGCCATGGCAGTGATCACAGGGGGAACGGGGGGAGGGAGGGATCATGCCTGCCCCTTATCTTCTCCTATGAGAGCTCCTGTCGCCATGGAAGTGATCACAGGGGGATGGGGGGAGGGAGGGATCTTGCCTGCCCCTTATCTTCTCCTAGGAGAGCTCCTGTCGCTATGGCAGTGATCATGGGGGGGAAGGGTGGAGGGAGGGATCTTACCTGCCACTTATCTTCTCCTCGGAGAGCTCCTGTCATTATGGCAGTGATCATGCGGGGAAGGCGGGAGGAAGGGATCTTGCCTGCCTGTTATCTTCTCCTGGGAGAGCTCCTGTCGCCATGGAAGTGATCTTGGGGGCAAGGGGGGAGGGAGGGATCTTGCCTGCCCCTTATCTTCTACTGGGAGAGTTCGTGTCGCCATGGCAGTGATCACAGGGGGAAGGGGGGAGGGAGGGATCTTTCTTCCCCCTATCTTCTACTGGGAGAGCTCCTGTCGCCATGGCAGTGATCACAGGGGGAAGGGGGAGGGAGGGATCTTGCCTGAAACTTATCTTCTCCTGGGAGAGCTCCTGTCGCCATGGCAGTGATCCCGGGGGGAATTAGTGAGGGAGGGATCTTGCCTGCCCCTTATCTTCTCCTAGGAGACCGCCTGTCGCCATGGCAGTGATCATGGGGGAAGGAGGGAGGGAGGGATCTTGCCTGCCCCTTTTCTTCTCCTGGGAGAGCTCCTGTCGCCATGGCAGTGATCATGGGGGAAGGGGGGAGGGAGGGATCTTGCCTGCCCCTTATCTCCTCCTGGGAGAGCTCCTGTCGCCATGGCTGTGATCACAGGGGGAAGGGGGAGGAAGGGATCTTGCCTGCCCCTTATCTTCTACTGGGAGAGCTCCTGTCGCCATGGCAATGATCACAGGGAGACAGGGGGAGGGAGGGATCTTGCCTGCTCCTTATCTTCTACTGAGAGAGCTCCTGTTCCCATGGCAGTGATCACAGGGGGAAGGGGGAGGGAGGGATCTTGCCTGCCCCTTATCTTCTCCTGGGAGAGCTCCTGTCGCCAGCAGTGATCACGGGGGGGAAGGGGATAGGGAGAGATCTTGTCTGCCCCTTATCTTCTACTGGGAGAACTCCTGTCGCCATGGCAGTGATCACGGGGGAAAAGGGGGATCTTGCCTGCCCCTTCTCTTCTACTGGGAGAGCTCCTGTCAGCATGGCAGTGATCAGGGGGGCAGGGAGGGATCTTGCCTGCTCCTTATCTTCTCCTGGAAGAGCTCCTGTCGCCATGGCAGTGATCATGCGGGCAAGGGGGTAGGGAGGGATCTTGCCTGCCCTTTATCTTCTACTGGGAGAGCTCCTGTCGCCATGGCAGTGATCATGGGCGGGGGAAAGGGGGGAGGGAGGGATCTTGCCTGCCTCTTATCTTCTCCTGGGAGAGGTCCTGTCGCCATGGCAGTGATCACGGAGGGAAGGGGGGAGGGAGGGATCTTGTCTGCCACTTCTCTTCTACTGGGAGAGCTCCTGTCGCCATGGTAGTGATCACAGGGGGAAGTGGGGAGGGAGGGATCTTGCCTGCCCCTTATCTTCTCCTGGGAGAGCTCATGTCGCCATGGCAGTGATCACGGGGGGAAGTGGGGAGGGAGGGATCTTGCCTGCCCCTTATCTTCTCCTGGGAGAGCTCGTGTCGCCGTGGCAGTGATCACGGGGGGAAGTGGGGATGGAGGGATCTTGCCTGCCCCTTATCTTCTCCTAGGAGAGCTCCTGTCGCCATGGCAGTGATCACAGGGGGAAGGGGGGAGGGAGGGATCTTGCCTGCCCCTTATCTTCTCCTGGGAGAGCTCCTGTCCCCATGGCAATGATCACGGATGGAAGGGGGGAGGGAGGGATCTTGCCTGCCCCTTATCTTCTTCTGGAAGAGCTCCTGTCACCATGGCAGTGATCATGGAGGGAGGGAGGGAGGAAGGGATCTTGCCTGCCCCTTATCTTCTCCTGGGAGAGCTCCTGTCGCCATGGCAGTGATCACGGAGGGAAGCAGGGAGAGAGGGATCTTGCCTGCCCCTTATCTTCTCCTGGGAGAGCTCCTATCGCCATGGCAGTGATCATGGGGGAAGGGGGGGGAGGGATCTTGCCTGCCCTTTCTCCTGGGAGAGCTCCTGTTGCCATGGCAGTGATCATGGGGGGAAGGGGGAGGGAGGAATCTTGCCTGCCCCTTATCTTCTACTGGGAGAGCTCCTGTCGCCCTGGAAGTGATCACGGGGGGGAGGGGGAACAGGGGAGGGAGGGATCTTCCCTGCCCCGTATCTTCTACTGGGAGAGCTCCTGTCGCCATGGCAGTGATCATGGGGGGGGGGAACGGGGGAGGGAGGGATCTTGCCTGCCACTTATCTTCTCCTGGGAGAACTCCTGTCGCCATGGCAGTGATCACGGGGGGAAAGAGGGAGGGAGGGATCTTCCCTGACCCTTATCTTCTCCTGTGAGAGCCCCTGTAGCAATGCCAGTGATCACGGGTGGAAGGAGGGAGGGAGAGATCTTTCTTGCCCCTTATCTTCTACTGGGAGAGCTCCTGTTGCTATCGCCATGGCAGTGATCACAGAGGGAAGGGGGAAGGGAGGGATCTTGCCTGCCCCTTATCATCTCCTGGGAGAGCTCCTGTTGCCATGGCAGTGATCACGGGGGAAAGGGGAGAAGGGAGGGATCTTGCCTGCCCCTTATCTTCTACTGGGAAAGCTGCTATCTCCATGGCAATGATCACGGGGGGGGGGATGGGGTAGGGAGGGATCTTGCCTGCCCCTTATCTTCTCCTGGGAGTCTTCCTGTCGCCATGGCAGTGATCACAGGGGGAAGGGGGGAGGGAGGGATCTTGCCTGCCCCTTATCTTCTCCTGGGAGACTTCCTGTCGCCATGGCAGTGATCACGGGGGGAAGGAGGGATGGAGGGATCTTGCCTGCCCCTTATCTTCTACTGGGAGAGCTCCTCTCGCCATGGCAGTGATCATGGGGGGAAGGGGAGAGGGAGGGATCTTGCCTGCCCCTTATCTTCTCCTGGGAGAGCTCTTGTCGCCATGGCACTGATCACAGAGGGAAGGGGGGAGGGAGGGATCTTGCCTGCCCCTTATCTTCTCCTGGGAGAGGTCCTGTCGCCATGGCACTGATCACAGAGGGAAGGGGGGAGGGAGGGATCTTGCCTGCCCCTTATCTTCTCCAGGGAGAGGTCCTGTCGCCATGGCAGTGATCCTGGGGGGAAGGGGGGAGTGAGGGATCTTGCCTGCCACTTATCTTCTCCTCCGAGAGCTTCTGTCACCATGGCAGTGATCACGGGGGGAATTAGGGAGGGAGGGATCTTGCCTACCCCTTATCTTCTGCTGGGAGAGCTCCTGTCGCCTTGGCAGTGATCACAGGGGGAAGGGGGGAAGGAAAGGATCTTGCCTGCCCCTTATCTTCTCCTGGCAGAACTCCTGTCGCCATGGCAGTGATCACCGGGGGAAGGGGGGAGGGAGGGATCTTGCCTGTCCCTTATCTTCTACTGGGAGAGCTCCTGTCGCCACGGCAGTGATCACTGAGGGAAGGGGGGAGGGAGGGATCTTGCCTGCCCCTTATCTTCTACTGGGAGAGCTCCTGTCGCCTTGGCAGTGATCACAGGGGGAAGGAGAGATCTTGCTTGCCCCTTATCTTCTACTGGGAGAGCTCAGGTCTCCATTGCAGTGATCACGGGGGGAATGGGGTGGGAGGGATCTTGCCTGCCCCTTATCTTCTCCTAGGAGAGCTTCTGTCGCCATGGCACTGATCACAGAGGGAAGGGGGGAGGGAGGGATCTTGCCTGCCCCTTAACTTCTACTGGGAGAGCTCCTGTCGCCATGGCAGTGATTGCGGGGGGGGGAAGGAGGGAGGGAGGGAGGGATCTTGCCTGCCCCCTATCTTCTACTGGGAGAGCTCTTGTCGCCATGGCAGTGATCACTGGGGGAAGGAGGGAGTGAGAGATCTTTCTTGCCCCCTATCTTCTTCTGGGAGAGCTCCTGTCGCCATAGCAGTGATCACAGGGGGAAAGGGGGAGGGAGGGATCTTGCCTGCCCCTTCTGCTGGGAGAGCTCCTGTCGCCATGGCAGTGATCACAGGGGGGAGGGGGAACAGGGGACGGAGGGATCTTGCCTGCCCCTTATCTTCTACTGGGAGAGCTCCTGTCGCCATGGCAGTGATAACAGGGGGAAAGGGGGAGGGAGGGATCTTGCCTGCCCCTTAACTTCTCCTGGTAGAGCTCCTGTCGCCATGGAGGGGAACGGGAGAGCAAAGGACCTTGTCTGCCCCTTATCTACTCCTGTCGCCATGGCAGTGATCACGGGGGGGAGGGGGAACAGGGGACGGAGGGATCTTGCCTGCCCCTTATCTTCTACTGGGAGAGCTCCTGTCACCATGGCAGTGATCACGGGGGAAGGAGGCAGGGAGGGATCTTGCCTGCCCCTTATCTTCTACTGGGAGAGGTCCTGTCGCCATGGCAGTGATCACGGGGGGAACGGGGGAGGGAGGGATCTTCCCTGCCCCTTATCTTCTACTGGGAAAGCTCCTGTCGCCATGGCAATAATCATGGGGGAAGGGGGGAGGGAGGGATCTTGCCTGCCCCTTATCTTCTACTGGGAGAACTCCTGTCACCATGGCAGTGATCACTGGGGGAAGGGAAGGAGGGAGGGATCTTGCCTACCCCTTATCTTCTACTGGGAGAGCTCCTGTCGCCATGGCAGTGATCACTGGGGGAAGGGGGGAGGGAGGGATCTTGCCTGCCCCTCATCTTCTCCTGGGAGGGCTCCTGTCGCCATGGCAGTGATCACAGGGGAAAGGGGGGAGGGAGGGATCTTGCCTGCCCATTATCTTCTCCTGGGAGAGCTCCTGTCGCCATGGCAGTGATCACGGGGGGAGGGGGAACAGGGGAGGGAGGGATCTTCCCTGCCCCGTATCTTCTACTGGGAGAGCTCCTGTCGCCATGGCAGTGATCATGGGGGGGGGAACGGGGGAGGGAGGGATCTTGCCTGCCACTTATCTTCTCCTGGGAGAACTCCTGTCGCCATGGCAGTGATCACGGGGGGAAAGAGGGAGGGAGGGATCTTCCCTGACCCTTATCTTCTCCTGTGAGAGCCCCTGTAGCAATGCCAGTGATCACGGGTGGAAGGAGGGAGGGAGAGATCTTTCTTGCCCCTTATCTTCTACTGGGAGAGCTCCTGTTGCTATCGCCATGGCAGTGATCACAGAGGGAAGGGGGAAGGGAGGGATCTTGCCTGCCCCTTATCATCTCCTGGGAGAGCTCCTGTTGCCATGGCAGTGATCACGGGGGAAAGGGGAGAAGGGAGGGATCTTGCCTGCCCCTTATCTTCTACTGGGAAAGCTGCTATCTCCATGGCAATGATCACGGGGGGGGGGATGGGGTAGGGAGGGATCTTGCCTGCCCCTTATCTTCTCCTGGGAGTCTTCCTGTCGCCATGGCAGTGATCACAGGGGGAAGGGGGGAGGGAGGGATCTTGCCTGCCCCTTATCTTCTCCTGGGAGACTTCCTGTCGCCATGGCAGTGATCACGGGGGGAAGGAGGGATGGAGGGATCTTGCCTGCCCCTTATCTTCTACTGGGAGAGCTCCTCTCGCCATGGCAGTGATCATGGGGGGAAGGGGAGAGGGAGGGATCTTGCCTGCCCCTTATCTTCTCCTGGGAGAGCTCTTGTCGCCATGGCACTGATCACAGAGGGAAGGGGGGAGGGAGGGATCTTGCCTGCCCCTTATCTTCTCCTGGGAGAGGTCCTGTCGCCATGGCACTGATCACAGAGGGAAGGGGGGAGGGAGGGATCTTGCCTGCCCCTTATCTTCTCCAGGGAGAGGTCCTGTCGCCATGGCAGTGATCCTGGGGGGAAGGGGGGAGTGAGGGATCTTGCCTGCCACTTATCTTCTCCTCCGAGAGCTTCTGTCACCATGGCAGTGATCACGGGGGGAATTAGGGAGGGAGGGATCTTGCCTACCCCTTATCTTCTGCTGGGAGAGCTCCTGTCGCCTTGGCAGTGATCACAGGGGGAAGGGGGGAAGGAAAGGATCTTGCCTGCCCCTTATCTTCTCCTGGCAGAACTCCTGTCGCCATGGCAGTGATCACCGGGGGAAGGGGGGAGGGAGGGATCTTGCCTGTCCCTTATCTTCTACTGGGAGAGCTCCTGTCGCCACGGCAGTGATCACTGAGGGAAGGGGGGAGGGAGGGATCTTGCCTGCCCCTTATCTTCTACTGGGAGAGCTCCTGTCGCCTTGGCAGTGATCACAGGGGGAAGGAGAGATCTTGCTTGCCCCTTATCTTCTACTGGGAGAGCTCAGGTCTCCATTGCAGTGATCACGGGGGGAATGGGGTGGGAGGGATCTTGCCTGCCCCTTATCTTCTCCTAGGAGAGCTTCTGTCGCCATGGCACTGATCACAGAGGGAAGGGGGGAGGGAGGGATCTTGCCTGCCCCTTAACTTCTACTGGGAGAGCTCCTGTCGCCATGGCAGTGATTGCGGGGGGGGGGAAGGAGGGAGGGAGGGAGGGATCTTGCCTGCCCCCTATCTTCTACTGGGAGAGCTCTTGTCGCCATGGCAGTGATCACTGGGGGAAGGAGGGAGTGAGAGATCTTTCTTGCCCCCTATCTTCTTCTGGGAGAGCTCCTGTCGCCATAGCAGTGATCACAGGGGGAAAGGGGGAGGGAGGGATCTTGCCTGCCCCTTCTGCTGGGAGAGCTCCTGTCGCCATGGCAGTGATCACAGGGGGGAGGGGGAACAGGGGACGGAGGGATCTTGCCTGCCCCTTATCTTCTACTGGGAGAGCTCCTGTCGCCATGGCAGTGATAACAGGGGGAAAGGGGGAGGGAGGGATCTTGCCTGCCCCTTAACTTCTCCTGGTAGAGCTCCTGTCGCCATGGAGGGGAACGGGAGAGCAAAGGACCTTGTCTGCCCCTTATCTACTCCTGTCGCCATGGCAGTGATCACGGGGGGGAGGGGGAACAGGGGACGGAGGGATCTTGCCTGCCCCTTATCTTCTACTGGGAGAGCTCCTGTCACCATGGCAGTGATCACGGGGGAAGGAGGCAGGGAGGGATCTTGCCTGCCCCTTATCTTCTACTGGGAGAGGTCCTGTCGCCATGGCAGTGATCACGGGGGGAACGGGGGAGGGAGGGATCTTCCCTGCCCCTTATCTTCTACTGGGAAAGCTCCTGTCGCCATGGCAATAATCATGGGGGAAGGGGGGAGGGAGGGATCTTGCCTGCCCCTTATCTTCTACTGGGAGAACTCCTGTCACCATGGCAGTGATCACTGGGGGAAGGGAAGGAGGGAGGGATCTTGCCTACCCCTTATCTTCTACTGGGAGAGCTCCTGTCGCCATGGCAGTGATCACTGGGGGAAGGGGGGAGGGAGGGATCTTGCCTGCCCCTCATCTTCTCCTGGGAGGGCTCCTGTCGCCATGGCAGTGATCACAGGGGAAAGGGGGGAGGGAGGGATCTTGCCTGCCCATTATCTTCTCCTGGGAGAGCTCCTGTCGCCATGGCAGTGATCACGGGGGGAGGGGGAACAGGGGAGGGAGGGATCTTCCCTGCCCCGTATCTTCTACTGGGAGAGCTCCTGTCGCCATGGCAGTGATCATGGGGGGGGGAACGGGGGAGGGAGGGATCTTGCCTGCCACTTATCTTCTCCTGGGAGAACTCCTGTCGCCATGGCAGTGATCACGGGGGGAAAGAGGGAGGGAGGGATCTTCCCTGACCCTTATCTTCTCCTGTGAGAGCCCCTGTAGCAATGCCAGTGATCACGGGTGGAAGGAGGGAGGGAGAGATCTTTCTTGCCCCTTATCTTCTACTGGGAGAGCTCCTGTTGCTATCGCCATGGCAGAGATCACAGAGGGAAGGGGGAAGGGAGGGATCTTGCCTGCCCCTTATCATCTCGTGGGAGAGCTCCTGTTGCCATGGCAGTGATCACGGGGGGAAAGGGGAGAAGGGAGGGATCTTGCCTGCCCCTTATCTTCTACTGGGAAAGCTGCTATCTCCATGGCAATGATCACGGGGGGGGGGGGATGGGGTAGGGAGGGATCTTGCCTGCCCCTTATCTTCTCCTGGGAGTCTTCCTGTCGCCATGGCAGTGATCACAGGGGGAAGGGGGGAGGGAGGGATCTTGCCTGCCCCTTATCTTCTCCTGGGAGACTTCCTGTCGCCATGGCAGTGATCACGGGGGGAAGGAGGGATGGAGGGATCTTACCTGCCCCTTATCTTCTACTGGGAGAGCTCCTCTCGCCATGGCAGTGATCATGGGGGGAAGGGGAGAGGGAGGGATCTTGCCTGCCCCTTATCTTCTCCTGGGAGAGCTCTTGTCGCGATGGCACTGATCACAGAGGGAAGGGGGGAGGGAGGGATCTTGCCTGCCCCTTATCTTCTCCTGGGAGAGGTCCTGTCGCCATGGCACTGATCACAGAGGGAAGGGGGGAGGGAGGGATCTTGCCTGCCCCTTATCTTCTCCAGGGAGAGGTCCTGTCGCCATGGCAGTGATCCTGGGGGGAAGGGGGGAGTGAGGGATCTTGCCTGCCACTTATCTTCTCCTCGGAGAGCTCCTGTCACCATGGCAGTGATCACGGGGGGAATGGGGGAGGGAGGGATCTTGCCTACCCCTTATCTTCTGCTGGGAGAGCTCCTGTCGCCTTGGCAGTGATCACTGAGGGAAGGGGGGAGGGAGGGATCTTGCCTGCCCCTTATCTTCTACTGGGAGAGCTCCTATCGCCATGGCAGTGATCACGGAGGCAAAGGAGGAGGGAGGGATCTTGCCTGCCCCTTATCTTCGACTGGGAGAGCTCCTGTCGCCATGCCAGTGATCACAAGGGGAAGGAGAGATCTTCCTTGCCCCTTATCTTCTACTGGGAGAGCTCAGGTCTCCATTGCAGTGATCACGGGGGGAATGGGGTGGGAGGGATCTTGCCTGCCCCTTATCTTCTCCTAGGAGAGATTCTGTCGCCATGGCACTGATCACAGAGGGAAGGGGGGAGGGAGGGATCTTGCCTGCCCCTTAACTTCTACTGGGAGAGCTCCTGTCGCCATGGCAGTGATCCTGGGGGGAAGGGGGGAGTGAGGGATCTTGCCTGCCACTTATCTTCTACTGGGAGTGCTCATGTCTCCATTGCAGTGATCACGGGGGGAAGGGGGTGGGAGGGATCTTGCCTGCCCCTTATCTTCTCCTGGGAGGGCTCCTGTCGCCATGGCAGTGATTGCGGGGGGGAAGGAGGGAGGGAGGGAGGGATCTTGCCTGCCCCCTATCTTCTACTGGGAGAGCTCTTGTCGCCATGGCAGTGATCACTGGGGGAAGGAGGGAGGGAGAGATCTTTCTTGCCCCCTATCTTCTTCTGGGAGAGCTCCTGTCGGCATAGCAGTGATAACAGGGGGAAAGGGGGAGGGAGGGATCTTGCCTGCCCCTTCTGCTGGGAGAGCTCCTGTCGCCATGGCAGTGATCACGGGGGGGAGGGGGAACAGGGGACGGAGGGATCTTGCCTGCCCCTTATTTTCTACTGGGAGAGCTCCTGTCGCCATGGCAGTGATAACAGGGGGAAGGGGGGAGGGAGGGATCTTGCCTGCCCCTTATCTTCTACTGGGAGAGCTCCTGTCGCCATGGAGGGGAACGGGAGAGCAAGGGACCTTGTCTGCCCCTTATCTACTCCTGTCGCCATGGCAGTGATCACGGGGGGGAGGGGGAACAGGGGACGGAGGGATCTTGCCTGCCCCTTATCTTCTACTGGGAGAGCTCCTGTCACCATGGCAGTGATCACGGGGGAAGGAGGCAGGGAGGGATCGAGGCAGGGAGGGATCTTGCCTGCCCCTTATCTTCTACTGGGAGAGGTCCTGTCGCCATGGCAGTGATCACGGGGGGAACGGGGGAGGGAGGGATCTTCCCTGCCCCTTATCTTCTACTGGGAAAGCTCCTGTCGCCATGGCAGTAATCATGGGGGAAGGGGGAAGGGAGGGATCTTGCCTGCCCCTTATCTTCTACTGGGAGAACTCCTGTCGCCATGGCAGTGATCACTGGGGAAAGGGAAGGAGGGAGGGATCTTGCCTACCCCTTATCTTCTACTGGGAGAGCTCCTGTCGCCATGGCAGTGATCACAGGGGAAAGGGGGGAGGGAGGGATCTTGCCTGCTCCTTATCTTCTCCTGGGAGAGCTCCTGTCGCCATGGCAGTGATCACGGGGGGAGGGGGAACAGGGGAGGGAGGGATCTTGCCTGCCCCGTATCTTCCACTGGGAGAGCTCCTGTCGCCATGGCAGTGATCACAGGGGGAAGGGGATAGGGAGGGATCTTGTCTGCCCCTTATCTTCTACTGGGAGAACTCCTGTCGCCATGGCAGTGATCACTGGGGGAAGGGAAGGAGGGAGGGATCTTGCCTACCCCTTACCTTCTCCTGGGAGTACTCCTGTCGCCATGGCAGTGATTACGGGGGAAGGGGGGAGGGAGGGATCTTGCCTGTCCCTCATCTTCTCCTGGGAGAACTCCTGTCGCCATGGCAGTGATCCCGGGGGGGGGAATTAGGGAGGGAGGGATCTTGCCTGCCCCTTATCTTCTCCTGAGAGAGCTCCTGTCGCTATGGCAGTGATCACGGGGGGAAGGAGGGAGGGAGGGATCTTGCCTGCCCCTTATCTTCTACTGGGAGAGCTCCTGTTGCCATAGCAGTGATCACGGGGGGAAGGGGGTTGGGAGGGATCTTGCCTGCCACTTATCGTCTACTGGGACAGCTCCTGTCACCATGGCAGTGATCACTGGGGGAAGGGGAGGAGGGAGGTATCTTGCCTGCCCCTCATCTTCTCCTGGGAGAAATCCTGTCGCCATGGCAGTGAACCCGAGTGGAATTAGGGAGGGAGGGATCTTGCCTGCCCCTTATCGGCACCTGGGAGAGCTCCTGTCGCTATGGCAGTGATCACGGGGGAAGGGGGGAGGAAGGGATCTTGCCTGCCCCTTACCTTCTCCTGGGAGTACTCCTGTCACCATGGCAGTGATCCCGGGGGGAATTAGGGAGGGAGGGATCTTGCCTGCCCCTTATCTTCTACTGGGAGAGCTCCTGTCGCCATGGCAGTGATCACAGGGGGAAGGGAGGGATCTTGCCTGCCCCTTAATTTCTCCTGGGAGAGCTTCTGTCGCCATGGAGGGGAACGGGAGAGCAAGGGATCTTATCTGCCCCTTATCTTCTCCTGGGAGAACTCCTGTCACCGTGGCAGTGATCACGGGGGGAAGGAGGCAGGGAGGGATTTGCCTGCCCCTTATCTTCTACTCGGAGAGCTCCTTTCGCCATGGCAGTGATCACGGGGGGAACGGGGGAGGGAGGGATGTTGCCTGCCCCTTATCTTTTACTGGGAGAGCTCCTGTCGCCATGGCAGTGACCATGGGGGGAGGGGGGAGGGAGGGATCTTGCCTGCCCCTTATCTTCTACTGGGAGAGCTCCTGTCGCCATGGCAGTGATCACTGGGGGAAGGGGAAGAGGGAGGGATCTTGCCTGCCCCTCATCTTCTCCTGGGAGAACTCCTGTCGCCATGGCAGTGATCCCAGGGGGAATTAGGGAGGGAGGGATCTTGCCTGCCCCTTATCTTCTCCTGGGAGAGCTCCTGTCGCCATGGCAGTGATCACGGGGGAAGGGGGGAGGGAGGTATCTTGCCTGCCCCTCATCTTCTCCTGGGAGAACTCCTGTCGCCACGGCAGTGATCCCTGGGGGAATTAGGGAGGGAGGGATCTTGCCTTCCAACTATCTTCTCCTGGGAGAGCTCCTGTCGCTATGGCAGTGATCACGGGGGGAGGGGGGAGGGAGGGTTCTTGCCTGCCCCTTATCTTCTACTGGGAGAGCTCCTGTCACCATGGCAGTGATCACAGGGGGAAGGGGGGAGGGAGGGATCTTGCCTGCCCCTTATCTTCTACTTGGAAAGCTACTGTCTCCATGGCAATGATCACGCGGGGGGGGAATGGGGTAGGGAGGGATCTTGCCTGCCCCTTATCTTCTCCTGGGAGCCTTCCTGTCGCCATGGCAGTGATCACAGGGGGAAGGAGGGAGGGAGGGATCTTGCCTCCCCCTTATCTTCTCCTGGGAGACTTCCTGTCGCCATGGCAGTGATCACGGGGGGAATTAGGGAGGGAGGGATCTTGCCTGCCCCTTATCTTCTATTGGGAGAGCTCCTATCGCCATGGCAGTGATCATGGGGGGGGAGGGAGGGATCTTGCCTGCCCCTTATCTTCTCCTGGGAGAGGTTCTGTCGCCATGGCACTGATCAAAGAGGGAAGGGGGGCGGGAGGGATCTTGCCTGCCACTTATCTTCTCCTCGGAGAGTTCCTGTCGCCATGGCAGTGATCCTGGGGGGCAGGGGGGAGTGAGGGATCTTGCCTGTCCCTTATCTTCTACTGGGAGAGCTCCTGTCGCCATGGCAGTGATCACGGAGGGAAGGGGGGAGGGAGGGATCTTGCCTGCCCCTTATCTTCTACTGGGAGAGCTCCTGTCGCCATGGCAGTGATCACTGGGGGAAGGGGAAGAGGGAGGGATCTTGCCTGCCCCTCATCTTCTCCTGGGAGAACTCCTGTCGCCATGACAGTGATCACGGGGAAAGGGGGGAGGGAGGGATCTTGCCGGCCCCTCATCTTCTCCTGGGAGAACTCCTGTCGCCATGGCAGTGATCCCAGGGGGAATTAGGGAGGGAGGGATCTTGCCTGCCCCTTATCTTCTCCTGGGAGAGCTCCTGTCTCTATGGCAGTGATCACGGGGGTTAGGGGGGAGGGAGGGATCTTGCCTGCCCCTCATCTTCTCCTGGGAGAACTCCTGTCGCCACGGCAGTGATCCCTGGGGGAATTGGGGAGGGAGGGATCTTGCCTGCCACTTATCTTCTCCTGGGAGAGCTCCTGTCGCTATGGCAGTGATCACAGGGGGAAGGGGGGAGGGAGGGATCTTGCCTGCCCCTTAACTTCTACTGGGAGAGCTCCTGTCGCCATGGCAGTAATCACAGGGGGAAGGGGGGAGGGAGGGATCTTGCCTGCCCCTTATCTTCTACTGGGAGAGCTCCTGTCGCCATGGCAGTGATCACTGGGGGAAGGGGAAGAGGGAGGGATCTTGCCTGCCCCTCATCTTCTCCTGGGAGAACTCCTGTCGCCATGACAGTGATCACGGGGAAAGGGGGGAGGGAGGGATCTTGCCGGCCCCTCATCTTCTCCTGGGAGAACTCCTGTCGCCATGGCAGTGATCCCAGGGGGAATTAGGGAGGGAGGGATCTTGCCTGCCCCTTATCTTCTCCTGGGAGAGCTCCTGTCTCTATGGCAGTGATCACGGGGGTTAGGGGGGAGGGAGGGATCTTGCCTGCCCCTCATCTTCTCCTGGGAGAACTCCTGTCGCCACGGCAGTGATCCCTGGGGGAATTGGGGAGGGAGGGATCTTGCATGCCACTTATCTTCTCCTGGGAGAGCTCCTGTCGCTATGGCAGTGATCACAGGGGGAAGGGGGGAGGGAGGGATCTTGCCTACCCCTTAACTTCTACTGGGAGAGCTCCTGTCGCCATGGCAGTAATCACAGGGGGAAGGGGGGAGGGAGGGATCTTGCCTGCCCCTTATCTTCTACTGGGAAAGCTCCTGTCTCCATGGCAGTGATCATGGGGGGAAGGGGGAAGGGAGGGATCTTGCCTGCCCCTTATCTTCTCCTGGGAGAGGTCCTGTCGCCATGGCACTGATCACAGAGGGAAGGGGGGAGGGAGGGATCTTGCCTGCCCCTTATCTTCTCCTGGGAGAGGTCCTGTCGCCATGGCAGTGATCCTGGGGGGAAGGGGGGAGTGAGGGATCTTGCCTGCCACTTATCTTCTCCTCGGAGAGCTCCTGTCACCATGGCAGTGATCACAGGGGGAAGGGGGGAAGGAAGGGATCTTGCCTTCCCCTTACCTTCTCCTGGCAGAACTCCTGTCGCCATGGCAGTGATCACCGGGGGAATGGGGGAGGGAGGGATCTTGCCTGTCCCTTATCTTCTACTGGGAGAGCTCCTGTCGCCATGGCAGTGATCACGGAGGGAAGGGGGGAGGGAGGGATCTTGCCTGCCCTGTATCTTCTACTGGGAGAGCTCCTATCGCCATGGCAGTCATTACGGAGGGAAGGGGGGAGGGAGGGATCTTGACTACCCCTTATCTTCGACTGGGAGAGCTCCTGTCGCCATGCCAGTGATCACAGGGGGAAGGAGAGATCTTGCTTGCCCCTTATCTTCTACTGGGAGAGCTCAGGTCTCCATTGCAGTGATCACGGGGGGAATGGGGTGGGAGGGATCTTGCCTGCCCCTTATCTTCTCCTAGGAGAGCTTCTGTCGCCATGGCACTGATCACAAAGGGAAGGGGGGAGGGAGGGATCTTGCCTGCCCCTTATCTTCTCCTGGGAGAGCTCCTGTCGCCATGGCAGTGATCCTGGGGGGAAGGGGGAGTGAGGGATCTTGCCTGCCACTTATCTTCTCCTCGGAGAGCTCCTGTCACCATGGCAGTGATCACAGGGGGAAGGGGGGAAGGAAGGGATCTTGCCTGCCCCTTATCTTCTCCTGGCAGAACTCCTGTCGCCATGGCAGTGATCACCGGGGGAATGGGGGAGGGAGGGATCTTGCCTGTCCCTTATCTTCTACTGGGAGAGCTCCTGTCACCATGGCAGTGATCACGGAGGGAAGGGGGGAGGGAGGGATCTTGCCTGCCCTGTAGCTTCTACTGGGAGAGCTCCTATCGACATGGCAGTGATTACGGAGGGAAGGGGGGAGGGGGGATCTTGCCTGCCCCTTATCTTCTACTGGGAGAGCTCCTGTCGCCATGCCAGTGATCACAGGGG
Source organism: Gambelia wislizenii (assembly GCA_030847615.1). Lineage (NCBI taxonomy): Eukaryota > Metazoa > Chordata > Lepidosauria > Squamata > Crotaphytidae > Gambelia > Gambelia wislizenii. Next base: position 348,888,521 of record JAUMIR010000001.1, read on the forward strand.
GGAGGAGAGATCTTGCTTCCCCCTAATCTTCTACTGGGAGAGCTCAGGTCTCCATTGCAGTAATCACGGGGGGAATGGGGTGGGAGGGATCTTGCCTGCCCCTTATCTTCTCCTAGGAGAGCTCCTGTCGCCATGGCAGTGATCACGGGGGGGGGGAGGAGGGAGGGAGGAATCTTGCCTGCCCCTTATCTTCTACTCGGAGAGCTCCTGTCGCAATGAAATTGATCACGGGGGAAGGGGGGAGGGAGAGATTTTCTTGCCCCTTCTCTTCTACTGGGAGAGCTCCTGTTGCCATGGCAGTGAACACAGGGGGAAGGGGGAAGGGAGGGATCTTGCCTGCCCTTTCTCCTGGGAGAGCTCCTGTCGCCATGGCAGTGATCATGGGGGGAAGGGGGAGGAAAGGATCTTGCCTGCCCCTTATCTTCTACTGGGAGAGCTCCTGTCGCCCTGGAAGTGATCACGGGAGGGAGGGGGAACAGGGGAGGGAGGGATCTTCCCTGCCCCTTATCTTCTACTGGGAGAGCTCCTGTCGACATGGCAGTGATCATGGGGGGGGAACGGGGGAGGGAGGGATCTTGCCTGCCCCTTATCTTCTCCTAGGAGAGCTCCTGTCGCCACGGCAGTGATCACAGGGGGGGGAACGGGGGAGGGAGGAAACTTGCCTGCCCCTTATCTTCTACTCGGAGAGCTCCTGTCACCATGGCAGTGATCACGGGGGGAAGGAGGGAGGGAGAGATCTTTCTTGCCCCCTATCTTCTACTGGGAGAGCTCCTGTCGCAATGGAATTGATCACCGGGGAAGGGGGGAGGGAGAGATTTTCTTGCCCCTTCTCTTCTACTGGGAGAGCTCCTGTCGCCATAGCAGTGATCACAGGGGGAAGGGGGGAGGGAGGGATCTTCCCTGCCCCTTATCTTCTACTGGGAGAGCTCCTGTCGCCATGCCAGTGATCACAGGGGGAAGGAGAGATCTTGCTTGCCCCTTATCTTCTACTGGGAGAGCTTAGGTCTCCATTGCAGTGATCATGGGGGGAATTGGGTGGGAGGGATCTTGCCTGCCCCTTATCTTCTCCTAGGAGAGCATCTGTCGCCATGGCACTGATCACAGAGGGAAGGGGGGAGGGAGGGATCTTGCCTGCCCCTTATCTTCTCCTGGGAGAGGTCCTGTCGCCATGGCAGTGATCCTGGGGGGAAGGGGGGAATGAGGGATCTTGCCTGCCACTTATCTTCTCCTCGGAGAGCTCCTGTCACCATGGCAGTGATCACGGGGGGAATGGGGGAGGGAGGGATCTTGCCTGCCCCTTATCTTCTCCTGGCAGAACTCCTGTCGCCATGGAAGTGATCACCGGGGGAAGGGGGGAGGGAGGGATCTTGCCTGTCCCTTATCTTCTACTGGGAGAGCTCCTGTCGCCATGGCAGTGACCACGGAGGGAAGGGGGGAGGGAGGGATCTTGCCTGCCCCTTATCTTCTACTGGGAGAGCTCCTATCGCCATGGCAGTGATCACGGAGGGAAGGGGGGAGGGAGGGATCTTGCCTGCCACTTATCTTCGACTGGGAGAGCTCCTGTCGCCATGCCAGTGATCACAGGGGGGAGGAGAGATCTTGCTTCCCCCTAATCTTCTACTGGGAGAGCTCAGGTCTCCATTGCAGTGATCACGGGGGGAATGGGGTGGGAGGGATCTTGCCTTCCCCTTATCTTCTCCTACGAGAGCTCCTGTCGCCATGGCAGTGATCACGGGGGGGGGGAGGGAGGGAGGAGTCTTGCCTGCCCCTTATCTTCTACTCGGAGAGCTCCTTTCGCCATGGCAGTGATCACGGGGGGAACGGGGGAGGGAGGGATGTTGCCTGCCCCTTATCTTTTACTGGGAGAGCTCCTGTCGCCATGGCAGTGACCATGGGGGGAGGGGGGAGGGAGGGATCTTGCCTGCCCCTTATCTTCTACTGGGAGAGCTCCTGTCGCCATGGCAGTGATCACTGGGGGAAGGGGAAGAGGGAGGGATCTTGCCTGCCCCTCATCTTCTCCTGGGAGAACTCCTGTCGCCATGGCAGTGATCCCAGGGGGAATTAGGGAGGGAGGGATCTTGCCTGCCCCTTATCTTCTCCTGGGAGAGCTCCTGTCGCTATGGCAGTGATCACGGGGGAAGGGGGGAGGGAGGGATCTTGCCTGCCCCTCATCTTCTCCTGGGAGAACTCCTGTCGCCACGGCAGTGATCCCTGGGGGAATTAGGGAGGGAGGGATCTTGCCTGCCACTTATCTTCTCCTGGGAGAGCTCCTGTCGCTATGGCAGTGATCACGGGGGGAGGGGGGAGGGAGGGTTCTTGCCTGCCCCTTATCTTCTACTGGGAGAGCTCCTGTCACCATGGCAGTGATCACAGGGGGAAGGGGGGAGGGAGGGAGCTTGCCTGCCCCTTATCTTCTACTGGGAGAGCTCCTGTCGGCATGCCAGTGATCACGGGGGGAATGGGGGTGGGAGGGATCTTGCCTGCCCCTTATCTTCTCCTAGGAGAGCTCCTGTCGCCATGGCAATGATCATGGCAGAGGGAGGGATCTTGCCTGCCCCTTATCTTCTACTGGGAGAGCTCCTATCGCCATGGCAGTGATCACGGAGGGAAGGGGGGAGGGAGGGATCTTGCCTGCCCCTTATCTTCGACTGGGAGAGCTCCTGTCGCCATGCCAGTGATCATAGGGGGAAGGAGAGATCTTGCTTCCCCCTAATCTTCTACTGGGAGAGCTCAGGTCTCCATTGCAGTGATCACGGGGGGAATGGGGTGGGAGGGATCTTGCCTGCCCCTTATCTTCTACTGGGAGAGCTCCTGTTGCTGTCGCCATGGCAGTGATCACAGAGGGAAGGGGGATGGAGGGATCTTGCCTGCCCCTTATCATCTCCTGGGAGAGCTCCTGTTGCCATGGCAGTGATCACGGGGGGAAAGGGGAGGAGGGAAGGATCTTGCCTGCCCCTTATCTTCTACTGGGAAAGCTCCTGTCTCCATGGCAATGATCACGGGGGGGGATGGGTTAGGGAGGGATCTTGCCTGCCCCTTATCTTCTCCTGGGAGACCTCCTGTCGCCATGGCAGTGATCACAGGGGGAAGGGGGGAGGGACGGATCTTGCCTGCCCCTTATCTTCTCCTGGGAGACTTCCTGTCGCCATGGCAGTGATCACGGGGGGAAGGAGGGATGGAGGGATATTGCCTGCCCCTTATCTTCTACTGGGAGAGCTCCTGTCGCCATGGCAATGATCACGGGGGGAAGGAGGGTGGGAGAGATCTTTCTTCCCACTTATCTTCTACTGGGAGAGCTCCTGTCGCCATAGCAGTGATCACAGGGGGAGGGGGGAGGGAGGGATCTAGCCTGCCCCTTCTCCTGGGAGAGCTCCTGTCGCCATGGCAGTGATCACAGGGGGAAGGGGGAGGGAGGGTTCTTGCCTGCCCCTTATCTTCTACTGGGAGAGCTCTTGTCGCCATGACAGAGATCACAGGGGAGAGGGGGAAGAGGGGAGGGAGGGATCTTGCTGCCCCTTATCTTCTACTGGGAGAGCTCCTGTTGCCATGGCAGTGATCACGGGGGGAAGGAGGGAGGGAGAGATCTTTCTTGCCCCCTATCTTCTACTGGGAGACCTCCTGTCGTAATAGCAGTGATCACGGGGGAAGGGGGGAGGGAGAGATCTTTCTTGCCCCTTATCTTCTACTGGGGGAGCTCCTGTCGCAATACCAGTGATCACAGGGGGAAGGGGGGTGGGAGGGATCTTGTCTGCCCCTTCTCCTGGGAGAGCTCCTGTTGCCATGGCAGTGATCACGGGGGGAAGGAGGGAGGGAGGGATCTTGCCTGCCCCTTAACTTCTCCTGGGAGTACTCCTGTCGCCATGGCAGTGATCACAGGGGGAATGGGGGAGGGAGGGATCTTGCCTCCCCTTATCGTCTACTGGGAGAACTCCTGTCGCCATAGCAGTGATCATAGGGGGAAGGGGGGAGGGAGGGATCTTGCCTGCCCCTTATATTCTCCTGGGAGAACTCCTGTCTCCATGGCAATGATCACGGGGGGGGAGGCGAGGAGATCTTACTTGCCCCTTATCTTCTACTGGGAGAGGTCTGTCGCCATGGCAGTGATCACGGGGGGAATGGCGGTGGGAGGGATCTTCCCTACCCCTTATCTTCTCCTGCAAGAGCTCCTGTCGCCATGGCAGTTATCACGGGGGGAATTAGGGAGGGAGGGATCTTGCCTGCCACTTATCTTCTACTGGGAGAGCTCCTGTCGCCATGGCAGTGATCACAGGGGAAAGGGGGGAGGGAGGGATCTTGCCTGCCCCTTATCTTCTCCTGGGAGAGCTCCTGTCGCCATGGCAGTGATCACAGGGGAAAGGGGGGAGGAAGGGATCTTGCCTGCCCCTTATCTTCTCCTGGGAGAACTCCTGTCACCATGGCAGTGATCACGGGGAGGAAGGAGGGTGGGAGGGATCTTGCCTGCCCCTTATCTTCTCCTAGGAGAGCTCCTGTCGCCATGGCAGTGATCCCGGGGGGAATTAGGGAGGGAGGGATCTTGCCTGCCCCTTATCTTCTACTGGGAGAGCTCCTGTCGCCATGGCAGCGATCACGGGGGGAAGGGGGGAGGGAGGGATCTTGCCTGCCCCTTATCTTCTACTGGGAGAGCTCCTGTCACCATGGCAGTGATCACAGGGGGTAGGGGGGAGGGAGGGATCTTGCCTGCCCGTTAACTTCTACTGGGAGAGCTCCTGTCACCATGGCAGTGATCACGGGGAGAAGGGGGTTGGGAGGGATTGTGCCTGCCCCTTATCTTCTCCTGGGAGAACTCCTGTCACCATGGCAGTGATCACGGGGGGAAGGAGGCAGGGAGGGATCTTGCCTGCCCCTTATCTTCTACTGGGAGAGCTCCTGTCGCCATGGCAGTGATCACGGGGGGAATGGGGGAGGGAGGGTTCTTGCCTGCCCCTTATCTTCTACTGGGAGAACTGCTGTCCCCATGGCAGTGATCACGGAGGGAAGGGGGGAGGGAGGGATCTTCCCTGCCCCTTATCTTCTACTGGGAGAGCTCCTGTCGCCATGCCAGTGATCACGGGGGAAAGAAGAGATCTTGCCTGCCCCTCATCTTCTCCTGGGAGAACTCCTGTCGCCATGGCAGTGATCCCAGGGGGAATTAGGGAGGGAGGGATCTTGCCTGCCCCTTATCTTCTCCTGGGAGAGCTCCTGTCACTATGGCAGTGATCACGGGGGAAGGGGGGAGGGAGGGATCTTGCCTGCCCCTCATCTTCTCCTGGGAGAACTCCTGTCGCCACGGCAGTGATCCCTGGGGGAATCAGGGAGGGAGGGATCTTGCCTGCCACTTATCTTCTCCTGGGTGAGCTCCTGTCGCTATGGCAGTGATCACGGGGGAGGGGGGAGGGAGGGTTCTTGCCTGCCCCTTATCTTCTACTGGGAGAGCTCCTGTCACCATGGCAGTGATCATGGGGGGAAGGGCAGAGGGAGGGATCTTGCCTGCCACTTATCTTCTCCTAGGAGAGCTCCTGTCGCCATGGCAATGATCATGGGGGTGGGAGGGATCTTGCCTGCCCCTTATCTTCTCCTGGGAGAACTCCTGTCGCCATGGCAGTGATCACGGGGGGGGGGAAGGAGGGAAGGAGGGATCTTGCCTGCCCCTTATCTTCTACTGGGAGAGCTCCTGTCGCCATGGTAGTGATCACGGGGGGAAGGGGGGAGGGAGGGATCTTGACTGCCCCGTATCTTCTCCTGGGAGAGCTCCTGTCGCCATGGCAGTGATCACAGGGGGAAGGGGGGAGGGAGGGATCTTGCCTGCCCCTTATCTTCTACTAGGAGAGCTGCTGTCGCCATGGCAGTGATCACGCGGGGGAGGGAGGGTTCTTGCCTGCCCTTATCTTCTCCTGGGAGAACTCCTGTCACCATGGCAGTGATCATGGGGGGAAGGGCAGAGGGAGGGATCTTGCCTGCCACTTATCTTCTCCTAGGAGAGCTCCTGTCGCCATGGCAATGATCATGGGGGTGGGAGGGATCTTGCCTGCCCCTTATCTTCTCCTGCGAGAACTCCTGTCACCATGGCAGTGATCACGGGGGGGGGGGGGTAGGAGGGAGGGAGGGATCTTGCCTGCCACTTATCTTCTACTGGGAGAGTTCCTGTCGCCATGGCAGTGATCACGGGGGGGGGGGGGAAGGAGGGAGGGAGGGATCTTGCCTGCCCCTTATCTTCTACTGGGAGAGCTCCTGTCGCCATGGTAGTGATCACGGGGGGAAGGGGGGAGGGAGGGATCTTGACTGCCCCGTATCTTCTCCTGGGAGAGCTCCTGTCGCCATGGCAGTGATCACAGGGGGGAGGGGGGAGGGAGGGATCTTACCTGCCCCTTATCTTCTACTGGGAGAGCTCCTGTCGCCATGGCAGTGATCACAGGGGGAAGGGGGGAGGGAGGGATCTTACCTGCCCCTTATCTTCTACTGGGAGAGCTCCTGTCGCCATGGCAGTGATCACAGGGGGAAGGGGGGAGGGAGGGATCTTACCTGCCCCTTATCTTCTACTGGGAGAGTTCCTGTCGCCATGGCACTGATCACGGGGGGGGGGGAAGGAGGGATCTTGTCTGCCCCTTATCTTTTACTGGGAGAGCTCCTGTCACCATGGCCGTGATCACGGGGGGGGGGGGAGGAGGGATCTTGTCTGCCTCTTATCTTTTACTGGGAGAGCTCCTGTCACCATGGCCGTGATCACGGGGGGGGGGAGGAGGGAGGGAGGGATCTTGTCTGCCCCTTATCTTCTCCTGGGAGTGCTCCTGTGCCATGGCAGTGATCACAAGGGGAAGGGGGGGGGAAGAGGGATCTTGCCTGCCCCTTATCTCCTTCTGGGATGGAGAAGGCACGGAACCATTCCCCAACAGATATGGGGGTCCTACTATACTATTTTTCAACCCTGTTACTGGAGCAACAATTACTGTTTGATTTTAATCTTTTTAACAATTTATTGGTAGTTGTGATTGTTAGACCAGTATCCAGTGTCAGTTGCTTTTTTTTAGTAAATTTATTTTACAATGCAAGAAATGCTATTCAGAAACATATCCTGCAATTGTTCAACCAAAATAACTTGCCTTTAAAAAGCACTTTTTGCTACTTAATTTTTTTTAAAGTTTCATCTTTAGTAGATTTTTATTTCAACATCAAAACATTTTTTAAAATAACATGACAGGATGTATTTCCCCTTGCATAGACCTATAGTACAGTAAAGAAATGTGTCAGTGAACAGAGTCCCTACTTAATTTTCTGATTTAGGTCTATATTGCTTTTGATCCAGAAAAACTGGTTTAAAACCAAAAAAACCCCGATTTTTTTTAAATAAAACCTGTTTTCCCGCAACCCTGATTATTATTCATCATCTCTATTTAAATTCTCCCTTTGTTGTATAAAACTTTTAAGAAAACCTTTTTTAATCCAGTTATCTGCCTTTACCATGGGCCATGATATTGGGCTGAATGAAGCTCCACTTTTCTTGCTAAGGAGAAAAAAATGGTGGGACTTGAATTTAAATGCTGCAGCAGTCAAGTCTGAAATGTTAAAATTAATATCCATGCCATAGGAACAGTTAACATGCTAGGAAACAAAGTGTAGGGGTCACACAATAAACCCTTCACATGATATACTGTGATATTATGACACAATTTTAAAAAAAATCAAGCTGCATACAGTCATTGAAGAGACTTCACACTGATCTCTGCCTTTCGAAAAAGGTGTGTGTATGTGCATGCAACAGTATTCCAGGCAGGCAAAAGGACAAAGTGTGCCTCAGGGAAAGTTGAATGTGCACACTGACAAGAGTAAAGAAATTTTCTTTCCTTACCTATTTCTGTCTCTACTCTACTATTCAAAAGGCTACTGCAACAGAATGTACAACAGCCATGTTCTATTGTTTTTTTATACTGCAACACAGTTTGAAAACTAGAATCGTTCACTTGGGTATTCTGGATGCTGCCGTTTGAAAGCATAATTTTTCCAAGCTCCATAATGTTTCCAGAGGAACAGGACTTCTGGAATTTTAGCAACATAGCCCAGTGAAGACAATGTGATTCACTAGAAATAGTGGTTATACTTGGTAAAGTAGGAAACAGTAGGAAAAGAAGAAGATGGCATTACAGGTAGATAGACTCAATCAAGGAAGGCATGGATATGAGCTTACAAAACCTGAGTAGGACTGCAGAGGACAGGGTGCCTTGAAGGTCTCTCAGTCACAGGATCACTATAAGGCAAAGCTGACTTGAGGGCAATTACCAACAAAGCCCAGTGAAGGCACTGAGACTGCCAATTTACCTGAACCACAGTTAAAGAACTGGGAGTATGACATTGGCACTGAATCTGTCAGGTATATCAATTGGTGAGTCACAGTCTCCAGTGTCTGGATTTAATACCATTACTTCTAACATGCTTATGCTCTTTACTGTTCATGCTTTAAAAAACAGTGTTTGGAATAAAAAAAAATTAAACTGATTAAAATTATTTTTAAAACCATCATCTAGAGCAGTGCTTCTCAGGCTATCTGACGTGGAGGACTGTCCATTATTTTTTTTCCAATGTGCCATGGACTGACAACGTATTAGTGCCCACTGGTTGCAGTTACTTTTTTCTTTCCTGGAACTAACAGCCAATGGCTCAGCACTGGTCCATATACCACCACTCTGAGTAACACTGAGCTAGAGCACCACTTTTAAGTAATTTTTAAACTTAAAAAAAGGATAGGAAATTTCTGGCTCAAAATTCCTAAAGAACCAGTGTTTTAGAATTAATGAGTTATGCCAAAAAGTAAATGTTACTGTCTGTTTGCAATTGGAATGCCATTATGCCCTTGCTAACCCAAAAAGTAATGCATTACAAGTAACAGGATTACTTGTAACATGTTACCACCAAACTCTAAAAAGTCCTGTAAGATATCCACAGTTTTATCCTATTCCTCCTCCTCTGAAGAACTTTGTCATCCCTGAAAGATGTTGAAGATTGGATCACAGAAATTTCCTGAGTTGTTATTGTTGCTGTGTGTCTTCAAGTCATTTCTGACTTATGGCAACCCTAAGGCGACCCTATCATGCGGTTTGCTCCTGCCTTCCTCTGAGGCCAAGAGTGTGTGACACTTGCCCAAAGTCACCCAGTGGGTTTTCATGGTCAAGCAGGGATTCGAACCCTGGTCTCCACAGTCACAGTCCAATGCTCAAACCATTACACCAGGCTGGCTGTCTTTTATTGCATTCTGAGAGGGCAGTGTTTCCAGTATTTTCTTCCCCAGTCAGATTTCTACAACTGCAGACACCAGAAGATGTTATTGGAATGTTACTTTTTTTAAGGGACCCAAGACAGACATTAAAGCCACCTGGCAAAGCAGTTTTGAGTTTTCACTGCCCTTCAGTTCTACTGGGAATAACACATTTGTTCAGCAGCAGCTTACCTCATGATCCAAAATTTGGGCTTTATTTTTTTTCTTTTTCAAAGATTTATCACTCCTTAATCACTTATTAAAATGCACAGACTGCTTGTGATAAAATTATACCTCAGCAGCACTCAGTGAAGTTATTAAAACAGTCTCCCATACTGGACACAAGCGGTGTCTTTTTGACAAGAGCTAAGGCCTAGGTTTTGTAGCAAACAGTCAACTCATAGAAACCAACTACTGTACACGGATTAAAAACAGGAGCTTCTAGACATTCTAGAGGTCATTTTGATGTTACGCATCACCCAGAACTGCCTGTGGGCAAGGGCTCCACAGACAGAAGTTACGAAGAGTTAAAACTATGTTGCCATGTATCCCATAATCATAGAGAGACCTATTCAGATCAACACTGGTGCCACTTGGCAGTGCTGCACCCAAATACAACACATGGAGTCAGGAACATTTTAAACACTGCAGCACCTGCATGAGACTCCACCAAGGGCTATTTAGAGATGCTTAGTTGGGAATGGTAATATTTAAACCAGTCTCAAGGCAAAGAACAAGACAAACACTGGATCTTGTTCCAAGTAAGCTATTTTTATTGAAAAAGGGGCCTGTGATGGGCAATGAAGGTAGCTTGTAAGTCAACTACTTATTTTGCCAATATACCGGTACCCAACAAGCCTTTTCTTCATGCCACCATGGGAGAATATGAGGTTGCACAGAGTTCTTTTTCATAGACCTCAAAATAAGTTTTTAAAAAACATAATAACCACCCACCAACATTCTTAACTATTTTATTTAGCTTTTGCTCCTTTGATAAGTTTGCTGAGCAGTTAAATATGACTGATGGTATTTATCTGTCCCTTTGAAGAAATCTGCTGTTATAGTAGACAGAGAGAAACATGCAGGAAGCAAAGAGGTATCCATTTTAAAAGGGTGACCCTAGAGTGTTAGTCTTTATTCCTAAATAAATCCTCACATCTACAGTACATTCTCTAAGGCAAGTTCATAACTGAAATATTTGTATCCCCATCCTGTTTCCCATTTGTATAGCACTAAAACAACATCCCCAGTAGAAAGCACATGCAATTATCAGATGGTCTTTCTATGCCAAGTTTTCTAGTACTGTGGCTTCATATTATTTGCACCATTTCTTTGGCATTCCTTCTGTTGTACAACTGTACTCTAATCAAAAGTTACCAGCTATAGCATCTATACCACTTCCTCCAGACTAGAAGTCTCTGAATTGCTTTTAACTACTACGAAGATATTTTCCTGCTGCTTTGAAAGTGGCATTTATGCATGTCCTTCTGCCCTGTTTACCATTTTTATGTAATTTTAGGCACCCGTCAGCCTATTTGAAGCCAGAAAAGCCCATTTTTTCAAAACAGGGACTAGTTTAATAGCAATCCCACCAAGCTCAAGTCTACGATTGTCAAAGAAGTGAACACCAGTCCATCAAACTCCATTTAGGAGGACCTGAACTCTTACCAGCTTATGCAGTGCACTTTTTCCCTTTTTCTTACAAGAAGTATGTTCTATTCAGAAGAACTAAAAGACTGTTTTTAAAGTGGTCTGGAGGCCCTTAAACACAAGCATACACCATGTGCAAATAAACTTATCACAACGTGAAGGACCATCAGGACTTAAATCTCTCCTTCTGGGACCATTACAGGCAAAAGCATTTACCGGTATTGTTAATTACATATTGGGAAGCAAGACATTTCCTTCTCTGGATCTCTATCAACTAGACTTAATAGTGCCTATCTGTTCTTTATATGGTATTTAAATTCTACAGGAATGTTCTTCAGGTAATACTGTATTTTGGCAATATGATTAATTTAGTGAACTTTAACTTTATGCTTCTTCTTGAAATTAGCAGTTCACAGTCTTTGCCACAATCTGTTCCTAGTCTGGTTTTTGCAGACAGAATGGAACTTTGCCATCTTTTGCTCCCGATTCTGTAGTTTATACGATTTATATATTGGCCATGTCATGATGTCCACATATATAGTTGTCTATTTGTTTGCTTGAAGAATGAGTTTGAAATGAACCATTTGTAAGCCTCACAGAATTCTTAAGTCCAGGAGACTATGGTTCAAATCCCTACTCAGCCATGAAACCCACTGAGTGAATGTGTTATTCTAAACATGAAACCTTCATCTGGTTGGAAATATTAAAACTATACCAGCAAGAATGAGTCTGCGGTAATTCTGAGTTGTGTAAAATATGTATTTTACACAACTCCTCGAACGCTTTCATCAGCGCTGTATACGCACAATCCTAAATATACACTGGACTGACTATGTGATGAATGCTGCTATCCTTGAGCAAGCAGGGATCACCAGCATTGAGGCCATGATATTGAGAACACAGGGCACGTTTCTAGGATGGAGGACCATCGCCTCCCAAAAATAGTACTCTACGGTGAACTTCCCACGGGTCAGCATAAGAGGGGCGCTCCAAAAAAGCAATACAAGGACTCCCTGAAACAACATCTCAGGCTCGGCCAAATTGATCACCAACAATGGGCCGCCCTGGCCTCACATCGGGAGGCATGGAGACGCACTATCCACAATGCTGCAGCCTTATTTGAGAACTCATGCCGAACAAGTCTTGAAGAGAAACAACAACGCAGAAAGAATCACAACCTGGAAACATCACCCAAGGAGACCTTCTGCTGTGCTTTCTGCAACTGGACTTGTTTATCTCAGATTGGCCTTTTTAGTCATCAGCGCGCTTGCAGAAAGCATGGGATGAGTCCTTCCTGAATCTTCGTTTGCGAAGAAAAGCCAGAGAAAGAAAATATGTATTAAGCTTATAATGAGGAAGAGTGTCCTTTTGGGGAGGGGGGAATCACATGATTAAATTGAGTCTTTCTGAGTGTGTGTGTGTGTGTGTGTGTATATATATATATATATATATATATATATATATGATTTGGTTATACTATAGATAGATGATATTCCACTCCCAGTCTCCCAACAATCTATTCATTGAATGTTTTGAAACTTAGCACTTAAGAGGTAAGGGGTTGATTCTGTGTACATGGATTTGCAAAGGAACAATGGGATTGTGATCTCTGCAGACACAAATTCATAGTTTTGAGAACTGTAAAACCAAGCCTCTGTTGTAATATCCTCTAGATAGAAAAATTGCCCAGTAATCTTACAGAAACCTCTGGAAGAGCATGACATTGTGAATGGATTGATGGAATTCATTCACTAAAAAATATAAACATTGCATGAATATATATTCTCATGCTACTTAATTAAAAACTAACCCCAATTTCATTATGAATAACCTTTGGGCCACAATGAATCTTAAATAGAAAACTATCTTTAGATGGATTTTTCCTCAAAAAGCATTTAATTTTTTAAAAATCCAAATGAAATTTTAAAAAATCCTATTTTTTTTAAAAAAAGAAGCATTGATTTTTATCCATCCTGAAACATGGGCAAGTCACACACTCTTAGCCTTAGAGGAAGGCAAAGGTAAACTCTTCTGAAGAAATCGTGCCAAGAAAATATGATAGGGTTGCCATTAGCCAGAGTGAACTTGAAGGCAAACAACCTGAAGGCAAATAACAATGAAAAAAATCAGCAAAGCAGTCAGTCATGTCCTGAGTGGCCTCTTTGAAACCATTTCAAGATTCTAACAACAACAACAACAACAACAACAAAAATCAATACCAAGTAGAGGAACAAAATTGTTGAGCTTCAAGAAGAGAGAAATCTCCTAGAGAGAGTTAACAGTGTAACTAAAAGTTTTGCTATACTTGAAAAATATGGATTCCCAGCTCCCCCAAGAGTCTTCTTCACTTCAGATGCCCCCTGCACCAGGAAAGTCAAACATCTTGCATGCCCTAGAACTGGTGAAAACTACCAACCAATAGGTTGAAATATGTCCTACACTTGGAATAGGATCACAGAGAAGGATGGAATGTCACTTGCAAACAAAGCACAGGACAGATTATCAGAAAAATAATTTCACTAAACATACTGTAGCAATTGTTGTAGTTATCAAATGGTTACCATGACCTGAATTGATACTCAATTGGTGTCTGAAAGAAAAGACGAGAAATAACAGCACAGACAGTGGTAGAGGAGGCACAGCACAACTACCAATCACATCCCATTGAAACAGCTTGTCCCACACTGAAATAAAGGCTGAAGTAGGAAACCATTTGACTGAGAGGTATCTACAATCCTTTTTCAAAGCACAATCACAGAGTATGTAATCATCTGAGGAAAAACAGCTCACTGCAAACATATTAGCCTGAACATCTTAGTCAGCAGAATAAACAGGAGGAAGATAATACAAAAAATGTCCTTCATGCCACAAATACCAACGAAAGTGTCTCTGAAGGAGTGTTTGAGAGTGAGAAAGAGTAAGAGTGAAATCTCATCTGGATGCAGATGTTGTTCCTGCTGGTGGTAAATGCCAAGTTAGTTAATAGAAAAGGCTCTTCAAGGTGCCCTTTGCCAGTTTAGCCCAAGTTAAGGGGCTTTAAGTTGAGGAAAAGGGCAAAGGCCCTTGTGGGCTTTCACACATTCAGTGGCGCTGATACAACCAACAAGTTTTCTGATACAGGTAAAGGTAACCACTTCCAAATATTACTGATTTCTATGCCACAGATTTCTTGTGCATTTCACACACTGGGAAGTAGGTTGTGCTTGCGATAAAACAGTTGAGGTCCTGAAGAGAGATTTGTATACACATTTTATAACGCAACATGCCACACAGAAAACTCCAGAACTTGGTTGGCACTTGTTCACACAGAAGCCTGCAGAAAGGGAGAACCTCCCCTTCCCCAAACAAACTGAACTCAATATGTCCACCTATCAAGGATGTACTATGAACCAACAGCACATTACTGTGAAGGAGGAAGGCATGAGAAGGACAACCGCACACCAGTGTGGCATCCTAACGCTTCAGCAATGCGATCCATACTGGAAGGGATGTTATTCTGGATGATGCAGTGGTTTGAAAACATTTGGGTGCCAAAGAGTCACAGAATATGTAATCATACTAGATGCTCTAAGGATTGATTAATTTGCTGAAGGGAGTGGCTATTTCTAAAATACACATGCTGATAAACTGATTTTTTTTTTGTAGCAGTGTTTGTGATATGTTAAATATGTATGTTTTATGGGGCAGAAATCTTATATTTTATGCTCCTCTGTGCCTTAACATTTTAAAATAATGTCACCATTTAGAATATGTACTGTGATTCATGAGTCAACATAATGTCAACATTTCACAAGTTCTAATGCCTGGACTTTATGCCTGAGAACCAGGAAGTATTATTCGTTATTACAGAATTTTGATGGGTAGATTACACTGCCACAGCAAATCAGCTTGTGTATTTCATCTTTTTGTGGCTTTACATGGATTATCATACAGTGTTTCTATTAATATTTTACTTAAAACTTTGGAGCAAGCTCTATCTGACCTCTTAATACAGAAGTATATCTATGTTTAACACACACAACAGTCCCATACAAAACAATTAGGGTTTTGTCCAAATCCATCAAATTGTTCTTGAGTTATGAATCACACACAAACCTAGTTATTAAATTACTAAATTTATAATTTTTCTTTTAAAAATTGTGTGAGTGTGTGTGTCAAACTAACACAGACACCCAAAGCCCACTTCAGAATAAACTACAGAAAGTAAGAAACCAAGAGTTTAATTCAACACTTCATGAGCGTAAGATTACAAAACAGCCTCTACTATTACAGGTTTCACAACCCTGTATTCAAATATGAGTAGGTTTCAGTAGTGACATGACATAACATTATGGAATCATACCACCTCTGCATAATACAGTTTTGGATTTATGATACAACAACATTTCCTAATATCATAGATACCATGTCACTTTTTTCACTGATTACAGACAATAAGGTGTAACTCTTGCTCTGCTTTCCATCTGGCCAACAAGATGCACTGTGCTTCTTAAGATGGGTTCCTCTAATCTAGCCTTTCTCAACATTTGTACCCTAGATGAACACTTGAAATAATTTTTAGGTCTCAGAGAAATAATATATATATACATACACACACACACACACACACACACACATATTATATCTACTGTACAAAAAACAGTTTAAAAAAAATCAGAACATCTCATAGAATCCCTACTGATCTGGTTCTGGGGAACCCTGGCTGAGAAACCTTGCTCTAAACTATTATGGCTAAGGCCTGATACCAGTTACTATAAACACAGTGATGATGGGGGTATCTGTTGTCAATTTTCCAGCCTTTAGGACAAAATACTATGTGAGCAAACCAACAGCTGAATCTCAGGATAGAACACCTGCCTCCAATATGAGGACTGAAACTAATATAATGTCTAATCCACAGTCATGCAGAAGCTAGTTCAGAAACAGACAAGCTAAAGTTGGGAGCAAAACAAAAGGATACCAGGTTGGGGAAGACAGGAAACTTGCACACAAGGACAGAGCACAGCAATCACAGCTCTAAGAACTTCAGAAATGGGTTAAGCTTTGTTTGCAAGGATCCCTCTTTTCATTTTTATTTCTTGAAAGAGTTTTGAATCTGCCTTTCACTAATGCCAATATGGAAAGAGTATGCTGAATTTGACAAGTGAGAATGCAATCACATTAAGCACCATTATGGACCATTATGTTTCCATCGACCCTTTGAAACTTAAGCAGCCACTGACAAGGGGAGGGGTGGGCAGAGGAGGAGGACATCTATACTCTTTTATCCTCTAGTTCCAAATCTACATACAAATACATCACAGACATTCTTGAAGGGCAGCTTGCCCTACTTTCCACTTCAATCTCATCCTCACAATTCACCCACCCCAACACCTAGCACAGCCAGTAGAAATGTCACAAGTTGTCAAATATATGAAAAGAATTTAAAAGCTATGGAAGCAAAATTATGCTGGGAATCGATGCTGGCTGTCAGCCTGGGTGTGCTGTACATATGCTGAAGTCTCTGTGATTAGTCACACTTCAGAGAGGCCTCAGAAATTGCTGTCCTCATCCTACAGGCTATTAGCCAAAAGTGGGGGGTTGAAGAAGAGGAACAGCAGGATAATCCAAATTCAGGAACTACATATTCCATTTAATGGCTCAGTCTCTTTAATAAGGCCCCCTGAATTTCTTTTCTAACCCCTTAAAATCTTCATTCATCATCATTAGTGGGAAGAAAAATGACAATGTTAAAAGTCTCAGGCCTACATTTTGGAGTTGAAATTTTACTACTTGTCTTTTATTACCCTTTGTCCCTGGTCCCCACATGGCCAAGAAGGGGAGTGGCTTCTGCCTGCACTGAGATTCCAAACCATCTTTACTGACAACAAAAGTAGAAGTAATATCTGAGAAGAAATGTAGGCCTGCAACTCTAACATCATCACTTTTCTTTTCCTATATGATTTTTACCATCTTTGCCTGATGAAGAAGCCAATGAAGTCTGTAAAGCTTACATGATGTGTTTTGTATATTTTGGTTGGCCAATAAAAGTATCGCTGTTTTGGCGATTTTGGGTTTTCTTCTATTTTGCTACATGGACAACAGGACTGCCCCTGAATACGTTTCTTGAACAACAGCTCTTCAAACCAACCTGTGAAATGCTAATAGGGCTCTGGTCATGGTTTATGCACAATGCTAACTGCACTAGTAATCCTCTATGTACTGTATACTGAAGCGACAGGCACAATCCTGTCTCTGAATACATGTATGATATAATATGCAGGCAACTATCAGGCAAAAACATGTTATTTGCAGAACATTCCTGAATTATATTACAGAAAATTTCTAGTTTGTGAGAGGGCATGAATCAGCACCGACAAGCATAACCTCGCTTGCCTGACTAAAATTAGGGGATAGGTCCCAATAATATTAAAAAATCATAAAGACAACGACAAAGCATTATGCTGGGGAAAGCCATTTCTAACCATGTGCTATGGAAACAGTAACACAGAACACTCTTCAAATATCTCACTTTAGAATATCACTGATACTTAGCTCTAAAAATAATAATAATCCAGATTTGAGAAACTGAATCCAAACAACAGAATTCAGTCAACAAAGCTTCTGAAAAATGAGACTGATCAAAGGAAAACACTAAGTCATTTATTGTATTTTATTAGTAATTTCTGACCCATCATCCTCAGCCCACCTCTCATCTTCTTCCCTTCACTCCCACCAAAATGCTGCTCTCTACTACTTTATCTCCATCTCTCATATTAAGTATCAAACTCCTCTATTCTAATTCCAACAAAGAGTGACACAAAGCATTTATACAACACTACATCAACAAAACATTCTTCATTAAACTCCTTCTGAAACGTTATACATTTGGATCAACCAGCAAAGGCCAAACAGTCAGGTTCACTTGTGTTCAACCACAGCCGCATTGCCTCCAAGCACTGATCAAATTCATGAAATGACTTGTGTCACAGAAACTGTGATGTGCCAGAACCTAGTTAAGAGGACAAAATTTCTAATTTTCAGTGGCTTGGGCAATGCACATCCCAATCTCAGTCCAGAAAACTTGGAAAGCAGAAGAATCAGAATGAGAAACATCTCAGCACTACCAACGATCTACATTCAATAAGAAACATTCTTACAGAACCCCTCATTTCCACCCAAAATAAAAATAAAAAATCCAAAGTCAATACAAAATCTCATTCTCTCTGGCTTTTCTTCGCAAACGAAGATTCAGGAAGGACTCATCCCGCGCTTTCTGCAAGCGCACTCATGACTAAAAAGGCCAATCTGAAATAAACAAGTCCAGTTGCAGAAAGCACAGCAGAAGGTCTCCTTGGGTGATGTTTCCAGGTTGGGATTCTTTCTGCATTGTCGTTTCTCTTCAAGACTTGTTCAGCGTGAGTTCTCAAATAAGGCTGCAGCATTGTCGACAGTGTGTCTTCATGCCTCCCGATGTGAGGCCAGGGTGGACCATTGCTCGTGATCAATTTGGCCGAACCTGAGATGTTTCAGGGAGTCCTTGTATCACTTTTTTGGAGCGCCCCTCTTACGCTGACCCGTGGCGAGTTCACCGTAGAGTACTATTTTGGGGAGGCGATGGTCCTCCATCCTAGAAACGTGCCCTGCCCAGCGCAGCTGTGTTCTCCATATCATGGCCTCAATGCTGGTGAGCCCTGCTTGCTCAAGGACAGCAACATTTGTCACATAGTCAGTCCAGTGTACATTTAGGATTGTGCATATACAGCGCTGATGAAATCATTTGAGGAGTCATACGTGTTGGTGAAAGGTTACCTATGTTTCAGAGCATATTATAAAACCCACTGCTAGGAGCAAATACTCAACTGGACTACAGTTAGCCCTCCACATTCACAGATTTCCCTTTGGTAGATTTTATTATTCGCAAATTTGTACAGTACAGTAGCTGCTGCTGAACTAGCTTGAGCTCCTCATCACCTCCTTCTCCCCCTCATGTTGTGCCAACAGCTTCTGCACCTACCTCCCAGTTAGGCAGGACAGGAGGAGGACACTGATGGATCCACCAGCTGTAAGAAAGGTGTGTCAGGAAGAATCGTAGAATCATAGAATTGCAGAGTTGGAAGAGACCACGAGGGCCATCCAGTCCAACCCCCTGCCATGCAGGAAATCACGATCAAAGCATCCCCGGCAGATGGCCATCCAGCCTCTGTTTAAAGAACTCCAAGGAAGGAGACCCCACCACGCTCTGAGGGAGTGCGTTCCACTGCCGAACAGCTCTTACGGTCAAAAAGTTCCTCCTAATGTTGAGGTGGAATCTCTGTTCCTGGAGCTTGCATCCATTGCTCCGTGTAACAATCTCTGGAGCAGCAGAAAACAAGTTTGCTCCATCCTCAACGTGACACCCCTTCAAATACTTAAACAGGGCTATCATATCGCCTCTTAACCATCTTTTTTCCAGGCTAAACATACCCAGCTCCCTAAGTCTCTCCTCATAAGGCATCGTTTCCAAACCTTTCACCATTTTAGTCGCCTTCCTCTGGACACGCTCCAATTTGTCAAAATCCTTTTTGAATTGTGGTGCCCAGAACTGGACACAGTATTCTAGTGAGGTCTGACCAAGGCAGAATAGAGCGGCACTATTACTTCCCTTGATCTGGACACTATACTTCTATTGATGCAGCCCAAAATTGCATTGGCCTTTTTAGCTGCCGCATCACACTGTTGGCTCATGTTCAACTTGTGGTCTACTAGGACTCCTAGATCCCTTTCGCACGTACTCTCATTCAGCCAGGTCTCCCCCATCCTATATCTATGCATTTCATTTTTTCGCCCTAAGTGCAGTACCTTACATTTCTCTGTATTGAATTTCATTTTGTTAGCTTTGGCCCAGCTCTCCAGTTTATCCAGGTCATCTTGAATTTTGATCCTGTCCTCCAGGGTATTAGCTACTCCTCCTCATTTCATGTCATCTGCAAATTTGGTAAGTATGCCCCTAATTCCCTCATCCAAGTCATTGATAAAGATGTTGAATAGCACTGGGCCCAGGACAGAACCCTGTGGCACCCCACTGGTCACATCTTTCCAAGATGAAGAAGAGCCATTGCTGAGCACCCTTTGGGTTCGGCCGGTCAACCAATTACAAATCCATTGAACTGTTAATTTGTCTAGCCCACATTTTACAAGCTTGTTTGCAAGAATTTCATGGGGAACCTTGTCAAAGGCCTTACTGAAATCAAGGTATGCGATGTCCACAGCGTTCCCTTCATCTACCAAGCTGGTCATTTTATCAAAAAAAGAGATCAGATTAGTCTGGCATGACTTGTTTCTCTGAAACCCATGTTGACTTTTTGTGATTATGGCACTGCCTTCTAAATGTTCACAGACTCTCTGTTTAAGGATCTGCTCTAGAATCTTCCCTGGTATTGATGTCAGACTAACTGGACGATAATTGTTGGGATCCTCTTTTTCCCCCTTTTTGAAGATGGGGACAACGTTTGCCCTCCTCCAGTCTGCTGGGACTTCTCCTGTTCTCCAGGAGTTCTCAAAGATTATTGCCAATGGCTCTGAGATTACATTTGCCAGCTTTTTTAATACTCTTGGATGTAGTTCGTCTGGTCCTGGAGATTTAAATTCATTTAGATTAAGAAGGTATTCCTCTACTACCTCTTTGCTTATTCTGTGCTGGATTTCCCCTGTTGTGTCTTCTGTACTTTTATCCTCAGGTTGGTCCCCCTTTACCTTTTCTGAAAACACTGAGGCAAAGAAGGTGTTGAGTAATTCTGCCTTTTCTCTGTCCCCTGTTAGCATCTTGCCATCTTCTTCGCGTAGTGGCCCTACCATTTCCTTCTTCCTCCTTTTGCTGTGGACATACCCCCAAAAAAACCTTTTTATTGTTCTTAACCTCTCTAGCAAGCCTGAGCTCATTCTGTGCTTTAGCTTTTCTGACTTTACTCCTACATGTGTTCGCTATCTGTTTGAATTCTTCTTTGGTGATCTCCCCCTTTTTCCATTTCTTATACATGTTCCGTTTAAAACTTAGCTCTGTTGATATTTCTTTAGTCATCCATCCTGCTTTCTTGAGACACTTCCCATTTTTCTTCCTCAATGGTACTGTTTGAAATTGTGCCTTCAGTTATCTCCCTTTTGAGAAAGTCCCATCCGTCTTGAGGGCTCTTCTCTTTTAGTATTCCTGACCATGGGATCACCCCCAGTATTTCCCTGAGTTTATTGAAATCAGCTCTCCTAAAGTCAAGAATGCGTGTCTGACTATGCCTGGCTTCTCTTTTCCATTGTATAACAAACGCCAGGAGAACATGATCACTCTCAGCTAAGGATCCCACTACTTGAACCCCATTAACCAGGTCATCCCTGTTGGTTAAGATCAGATCTAAATAGCTGACCCCCTTGTTGCCTCTTCCACCTTTTGGACCATGAAATTGTCTTCCAGGCAAGTAAGGAATTTGCTAGACCTTGAAGTTTTGGTTGAGTTAGATTTCCAGCAAATATCAGGATAGTTGAAGTCACCCATTACTACTACATCTCTCCTTTCTGCGTGTGTGGTCATCTGTTCTAGAAAGGCATCATCCAATTCCTTCGTCTGACTTGGGGGTCTGTAGTAGAGTCCCACAATAACATCCGTGTTGTTTCCCTCCCCTTTCATTTTTATCCAGATGCTCTCCACCTGGCTTCCAGTATTGATGTCATGGATCTCTTCACTGGTGTAAATATCCTTGACATAAAATGCTGTTCCTCCTCCTTTCCTGTTTGGCTTGTTTCTCTTAAAAAGGTTATACCCCTCTATTCCTACATTCCAATCATGAGACTCGTCCCACCAGGTTTCAGTAATGCCTATTATATTTGTTTTGTAGTGCTAGGAGTTCAAGTTCACCTTGCTTATTTCCCATGCTCTGTGCATTAGTGTAGAGACATCTAAGACCATGTGTTCCCTTTACTTGCTCCCTGTGCAAGTTTTTTTGCCTCCCACTGTTGGGTCCTTGTACTGTTTGCCTTTTTCCCTCAATGACAGCTTGATTATTTTCTCCAGCCCTTTTGCCTTCCAGAATACTGTCTCCCTCCCCCATTTGACTCAGTTTAAAGCCCTCCTGATCAAATTCTTGAGACTGTAGGCAAAAACGTTTCTGCCAACTGGTGTGAGATGCACCCCATCACTTGCCAGAAGTCCCCCCTCATGGAAGCGCAGCCCATGATCCAAGAATCCAAATTGTTCTCGGCGACACCATCTACGGAGCCAGTTGTTTACGTCGGCTATTTTCCTCTCTCTTCCTAGACCATGCCCTTCAACTGGCAGAAGAGACGAGATGACAACCTGTGCATCCATTTCTTTCAGCTTCCTCCCCAGAGCCTCATAATCTCTTCTGATATTTGGAAAGCTGTGCCTTGCCGTATCATTGGTTCTCACATGGACCAAAAGGAAGGGGTAATGATCCGTAGGCTTGACGAGTCTTGTTAGCCGCTCCGTCACATCACGGATCTTTGCCCCAGGGAGACAACACACCTCCCGAGTCATCTTGTCAGGCCCACATACCACTGCTTCTGTACCTCGCAGCAAGGAGTCTCCCACCACCACCACACACCTCCGCCGAGGCTTTGCAGCTGCTGTTCCTTGCGGTGGTCCTCTCAAGGTCCCCTGCTCTGCCCCTGAAGTCTGTCCATGCTGTTCTTCCTCATTGTCCTTGATAAGAGAGAGGGCTTTGAATCGATTCTGTAGCTGCAAGCTGCTTGAAGTATCCCTGGATTTTCTTGTTCTGTGTGTGACATTCTTCCAGCTGTCTACCTCCTGTGTCTGTGGAGTGACCTTCTCCTCCCCAGCCAGTTCCTCTGTGCGATCCCCGTCCAAGAGTGTTAGTTCTGTTCTGTCCAGGAAAACCTCTTGCTCCCGAATCTGTTGAAGTGTAGCTACCCTAGTCTCCAGCTGCTGGACTTTCTCCTCCAAGAGGGCTACCAACTTGCACTTGGTACATGTGAAGTTCCCCACGTCTGTAGCCAAGAAGACAAACATCGCACAAGTATTGCAAGTGACCGCCACAGTCCCCTCAGTATCCATGGTGATAGTTTTTAGGTAATCTAAGAACTCTTAGTTAATGCTGAAAAACTCTATGTTGTACTTTTAAGTATGCTTTGGGGGGGGGTTGGCTACTTAAACTCGCGCACCTCTGCAACAAGCAGCCTCTCCCAGGAGTTTAAAAAAAATTCAAACTGACAGAAGCTCCACCCTCTGCAACAAGCAGCCTCTCCCAGGAGTTTTAAAAAAATTCAAACTCACAGAAGCTTCACCCTCTGCAACAAGCAGCCTCTCCCAGGAGTTTTAAAAAAATTCAAACTCACAGAAGCTCCACCCTCTGCAACAAGCAGCCTCTCCCAGGAGTTTAAAAAAAATTCAAACTCACAGAAGCTCCACCCACTGCAACAAGCAGCCTCTCCCAGGAGTTTAAAAAAAAATTCAAACTCACAGAAGCTCCACCCTCTGTAACAAGCAGCCTCTCCCAGGAGTTTTAAAAAAATTCAAACTCACAGAAACTCCACCCACTGCAACAAGCAGCCTCTCCCAGGAGTTTAAAAAAAATTCAAACTCACAGAAGCTCCACCCACTGCAACAAGCAGCCTCTCCCAGGAGTTTTAAAAAAATTCAAACTCACAGAAGCTCCACCCATTGCTGCTGCTTCTAGAACTAGGAAATAGGTGCTGTGGCTGCTGGCAGGACAGGAGGGGGAGAACGAGGAGGGGTTGAGGAGATGGATCCACCAGTGGCAGCAGCGGCTGCTTCTAAATCCTCTCTAGCATGCATGTTAGCGGGTCTTATGTTATTCACATTTTTCTCCCAAAAGTGAAGAGCTGACTAGACTTGAAACTGCACAGAAGTCTTATTTGTAGTGAGGGTGGGATACTGATGTAATGTTTCTTCTGACTGAACACTTATTTCTGCTCAAAGGAAATTGCTTTTACTATCCTGTCAGTTTTGGCTTCAATTAAACCATTTCTGTTCTACAGAGGGTAAGAAAAGAAGGGTATCTCACTTAAATGTTATGCAGTCAGGCTTAATATGTTAACTACTTGTCTCTGAATAACATTTCTGTCTTCTATACAGGGGTGGGCAAAATACAGTTCATCAGATGTTGCTGGACTTCTCCCAGTAGCCCTAGCCAGGATGATCCATGGAGGCGAATGCTAGGAGCTGAAATTGGAGGGTCACAGTTCAGTCAACTCTGGTCTATGCTAGAGAACAACATTCTGCAACCTTGTGCCTTACACATGTTGGAATTCAACCCAGCATCTCCAGCCCATAACACATTTGCAAGGTACAAGGTCTGGGGAAGCTGTTACAGAGTATCTTGGCCTCCTCATAAAAAGCAGCAGTAAGCAAGATTCTAGGCTTCTAGTACAGCAGTTTCATGTGTAGGTTCCCATCTCTTCAGGTCTTTGTCAAGACAAAAAAGAAAAGTGAAGAAAAACAAGACTTGTATACCTTTGCTGTCCATATATTGAAAATTCACACACTTCACACTCAAAATCCCAGCTCCAGAACTGATCAAGCAGCATAAATTGCATTTGCCATTCCTGACAAGCAAAGTTCCACAGCCTTGATACATACAACTAAACAGCAGGAGGGATTTAGGAAAACAATCAATCATTCACCATTAACTTACAGGAGTAGACTCAGTTTCAGAGAAAAGTATGAAACTTGGGTCCCATCTACACAAGGGGAAAAAAATCCAAAGTACCTTGTAGTATTGGCATCTTGCAGCAGGAGCAACATGTCTAAATGATTTTTCTGGCCTTGGAAGCCCCCATAAGCCTCGCATTCCTGATGGTGGCCGCAAGTGATTTATTCGCATTAGTTCTTCACAACCGCTGGGTTTTTTTTAAAGTCTTCCCAAGGTGCACTGGTGCAATAGAGTGATTTTTCAATTTTATAGGACATCAAAACAGAAAATATTCATTCGGTTTTATCGCCTTAGTGATCGCTCGCTAAGGCAAAAATACAATATGGCAGCAGTGGCACTTGCCCTGTTAGCAAGCCCCACCCCCGCTCTCACACAGCCAATCAGTTTTGTGCTTCCCTTTGAAATTCCTGCCATTTGATAGTCCAAACGAGCAGGAATGTGTACCCCCACACACACAGTTTTTGAAAATGTATGGAAAAATCTGCGAAGGCTTTAACTGCATTGTTTTTGCAGTTTTGGGCCCTCCTCCTTCCAAACAGTGTGGATTGGCACTGGATCCTGTTTAGACAGGTAGGATCCCTAGCGAATTCCATGAGGGGTATTTTCACCGTTTAGACGGGCCCATTGTTCAGTTAACAGAAGAAATGAAAGTAGGAAAACATGGGGAAGACTTTGGGAAGTTGTATACACAAAAGTTGAAAGAGTTTGCATTCAAATCAGCTTATAAATGAAAAATTTATGCTGCCTAGATTGTTCATTTACTTCCTATCCTGCCTTACAATATTCACAAAACAGAACTAGGCCAAGACAGGCTGAAGTGTGCATTCTAGAATTTTGTGAAGCTAGTCTTTCAGTCTAATCCTAAAATGTTTTACTGGAAAAGCTGCAGCCCAACAAGAGTTACATGAAAACTTTCTTCCTTGTTAAATATACTTAGAACAGAAACTGAAAAGAAATTGTAGCATGACAAATATTTCTCATGTGTTTTAACAAACTTTACAGATTGAAGGTAGGCAATAATAAAACATCTGGAGCTTTGCAAAAGCAACAATGGCTGATCTTTTGTGCTGCGCCAGATGTAAAAGAGAGATTGAGTCTCAGGAAGTATAAAAACAATTTCATTCCACAAACCCCCACCATGTCTTGGCCTTCAAGAAAAACAAACACAAAAATCAACCTGCAGGGATTTCGGACAAGTGTCTTCAAAGCATAAGTTTGAATTCTCAGCTGGTCAAGACTGAGACTCAGTCTCTCTTTTACATCTGATTCATTGGATGTTTCCAGTTCCTTCTGCTTTTGATATTTTCTGCTGATAAGGCAAGAAGTACTACAGTGACAATGGATTTCTTTCGCTTTTAAAAAAAAACCCAAATCTTCTGCAAGTACATGGTATTCTACAGTTGTAGCACCTTCCCCTTAATCTGATTTTAGATGCTGAAAGCTGCAAATTTTGTTCTGCTATATTATTTACGTTTCAGTAAACCCATGTCTGATACCAAGTGTACATTCACTATGCAGCTAGCTCTGAGCAATCGCAAATTCAGATACGCCAACCCTAAATCATCTTAGGCTTTGTAGGTGAAATTGTCCTGAACTGATCTTGAAAATAAACTGGAAACCAGCACAGTTTGTGCAGGTCTGGTGATATGTGATCTCTAAATCACACATCTGACAACAATCTAGTTACTGCATTTTGTACTAGCTGTAACTTCAAACTCTTTTCAAGACCATCCTTACACAGAGCACATTATAGTAGCCAGGAAGTAATTCAGGAATAAACTACTATGGCCAAATCTGCCCTCCCTTGTGAGAGACAGAGCTGCCAAACCAACCAAAGCTGAGCAAAGATACTGCTGGATACAGCAGCCACTTGGCCTTCCAGAGCAGCTCTGGGTCCAAAGAGTAGCCCCATGCTATAAACCTGGGGGTTGTCCAAATGGTGAAAAAAAAAACTCCTCATAGAATGCAGGGAGAATCCTACTTGTCCCAACACCATTCTGTGTGATTTCGCCATATTGTGAAGGGGGACGCAAAAAAGGCCAAAAACCTCACCAGAAAAGCCTTCATGGCTTTTCCCATTTCTTTCCAAAAACAATGAGGGGGTGCGCATTTCTGCTCATTAGGACAAGCAAGTCCATTTGATTCGCTTGCCCAAACAAGAGGAAGTACAAATCTGATTGCCTGGATAAGCACAGGTGGTGGGGCTTGCTGAGAGGGCAAGTGCCTGCAGCCGCCACCCCCCCCCCCAAGAAGTCACTGAGAAGTCCAACAGAACCAATAGGGATGCACTCCCCTTGCTCAGTGAAGTTTAAGAAGACAAAGGCTGTTTCTGTCTCATAACCCAGATTGGAATGGATCCAGATAATCAACTTCATCCAACAAAGCCTTGACTTGTGCTACCACCAATTACTCTGAATGAGATCAGAAACTGGCTGATAGTTATTTAGGGTAGTGGGTTCCACTGAAGGTCTCCTCAACCTTTTTATGGTTGCTTCATTTAGATGAGTTGGAATAAAATTTAAAGTATTCACAACCTATGAGAGCCAGCACGGTATAGTGATTTGAGCTTTGGGCTATGGCTCTGGAGACCAAGTTCTGAATCCTCACCCAGCTATGGAAACCCACTGGGTGACCTTGGGCAAGTCACATTTTCTCTTTTTTAATAATTAAAAATTATTAAATTTTCTCACATTTAATAATAATAATAATAATAATAATAATATTCTCTTAGCCACAGAGAAAGGTGAAGGCAAACCCCCTCTGACCAAATCTTGCCAAGAAAATCCTGTGATGGATTTGTCTTAGGGTCACCATACCTCAGAAATAACTTGATGGCACACAACCATTCATAATCTCCACCACCCATCTAGCCAACCTTCTACTGGCAGCAATAACAGCCAGGATCAACATGGGTCTAACAGACAAACAGTTTTCACCTTTCCAAGCAACTACTCCACATCATCATGATAAACAAACTGAAACTCATCCATCAAATCTAGACAAGTGCATGATTTAATCACCTACCCAGTATCTACCTTCAACACAGAATCCAAGTCAGCATGCAAAAATGTCATAGCATTTTCAGTTATATTTTCAAAATACAGCATTAAGCAACCCTTAACGCCTCAAGAAAAATGTCACGGCTTCCATTAAAATTACATTAGAACACAAATTCAATTAAGATTCTTGTCAACATCCACTACATTCTCCAGAAATATCTGGGAAAGAACGACATTTCAACAAAGGTGTGATGGATTCCACTGGGAAAGCCCTTGAGAAGCTGTGCAAGCAAGCACTGGAAGCAAAACTGAGGTGCCCTCAGCCTTTTCTCTTGGGATAGTTTATGGTGATTAAGCATCACTACAGGACAACATGTCTGTACCTCATTTTATCACCAACACAGTGATAAAACCGGCCCTTTTTTCTGGCTGTGTAACATCTGGGAAAGTGATCACTGGTTGTTCATTTGGGTTTTTTTTAAAGGCAAATAATTAGATGAAAGGAAATATGGTTTCATTAAACAGTAAGAGGGAGGGAGGGAAAAAGCACACCAGGGGAATAAAAATGATCATAGAATCAGAAATTTGGAAGAAACCACAAGGGCCATCCAGCCCAACCCCCTGCCATGCAGGAATACACAATGCACAATCATAATGCAAGGAAGCTGGGGATTATGGTAAAAGCAAAAGAAACTGACCCCAAATGTGGTGATTTAATGTAAGAGTGTTCTCACTGAAAAATAAAAATCCCAGTTTATTGTTTTGAAACAAAACATCATAGCACTCAATATATTATTTGATAGTATAAAAGAGAGCAATTAATAATGTTACTATGTTTGTGGTGTTCAATAATCTCTAAATGCTTTATTAAAATGCCATACTACATGAACCATGACATTAAAGCAAGAGAAGTTTAAACATGTTTGACCTTCTTACACTTTTCATCCAACTGCAATTTTGAAACCTGCACTCAGAGCAGTATTGGATATAAGATATACTCCTACATCTCACATTAACAGTGTCTCTGCCATCCTAAGCATAAATCGTTACTGGTGAAATTCATTCACTTCACTCCACTGAATTTTTGTTCACAGAACAGTTTGGATGGTGTGTTAGCATCTACAAGCCTATATTTGCAATCCTACAGAGTACACAGCGAATTGACTATAAGGAGATCTTCAGATAGGGACAAAAATAGTGTCCCCGCCTCGCTACCTCCTCTCCTGCTACTCTCCCAACCCCATCCCAACACAGTAACGAAGAGCTTCAGACCTACCTTTAATCACGTGCCTTCCCTCCCCTTTGGCAGCCATGGAGTGAATGCAGCTCGCATGGAGCTGCATTCACTTCCTGGTTGAAATCCCGGGCCATTCTCGCAAGAGGACAAGCGCGTAGGAAATTCAAAAAGAAAAAGAAATGTTAAAAAATGACAGCAAGCACAAAAACACACTTTAAAAATACAAGAAACTGTTGAGGGTAAAAAAAAGGGTGCCACTTACCTCGATGTCCTGATCGCACCCAGAAGTGTTCTGGCATGGACCTCCCACTGCAGCTGGCATTGCACTATGGAAACGGGGCACCTTTTCACTCACCCGTCATTCTGTTACAGAAACGGAACGTGCTATTTATTCACAGCTTAAGCTGTGAATAAAAAGGAGCGCTGCAGGAATGAGAGCATAACGTGACAGGGACGTCGTCTGATATTCAAGCCCTTTCCTGATCTCCTGGTGCCCTCATAATACCACATTTAGGGTGTCTGAAAATCTCCTAAATCAAATTAAACACAGTATGGCTGGCTTCTAAGAAGACATGTAGAGAACCATATAGCATTACTGTGTTTGAAAGTTAACACTCTACTGGCAAACAAATTAGTTCCCAAGATTACAGCACAGCCTTCTCCAGGCTGGTGCTGTCCAGACATTTTGGACTGCAACTCCCATCAGCCCCAGCTAGTATGACCAAGAATCACAGGAGCTGTAGGCTGTTGCATTGGGTAGGACAAGAGAAAAATGAAGAACCATATGTAGCTGTGACATGAAATAAATATTCTAGATATAAATAAATTTCCAATGCTCGTTAGTTTTTCTAAGAAAGTTCTCTTTGTGTATCAACTAGCATATGACATCATCTCTCTAAACACAGAGAACAGGATGAGTATCTCTTACCCAAAATGCTTGGGACCAGAAGTGTTTCGTATTCCTTTGGATTTTGGAATACAGTAAGACCCCCGTATCCATGGGACCTGTACCCACAGATTCCGTTACCTGTATCCGAAAAAAAAATATTGTCCCTCTAGGCATCTTCTAGGTCCTCCAGTGTGACAATATGGTATGCCTGGTCCAGAAGTCATTCATTTTAATAAGGTTATCTATTATCCACTGGTTCCAGTATCCACGGTAAGTCCAGGAACATATCCTCCGCAGATACAGGGGTTGTACTGTATCTGTATTTGCATATACAGTACATGTACGTATATGCCTCCTGCCATTTCACAGGTCCTCACGTCTCCAGCTTCACTTCTCTTTCCAGCCTTGCATATCGTTCATTCACTACTTGTGTTGTGTATGAGACATGAGGCTAGAGAGAGAATCCAAGTGTAGTTTAGCCTCCTGCCATTTCATTTCACAGATCCTTGCATCTCTCTTCAGCCTCTTGTCTTGTTCATTCACTACTTGTGTTGTGTATGAGATGCAAGGCTGGAGAGAGACTGAGGATCTGAGAGGTGAATGAGCATGGTGACACCACATGGAAGGTGGAAACAGGTGGCAAAGTTCCAGTTTCAGTTTTTGGAGGTTTTCAGATTCCCAGATTAGGGATGCTCAACCTGTACTAGAGATTGCAAAGATACCATTCTTTAGCTGCAGTAACTTGCAGTTGAATGCATTACTCTTGTATGATTTTTAACATCTTTGCCTGATGAAGGAACTACTGGAGCTTCAAAAGCTTGCATGATATGCTTTGTTCCTCTTGGTTGGCCAAGGGCTTTGGATTTTGCTTTAATTTACTATATGGCTAACATGACTACTTTGATTACACTTTTTTCCTTTAAAAAAGAAGACCATTTCTAAATGGATTAGAACAGCAAGCCCAAACTTTTTAGTGCTTGTGGCACATTTGGAATTTTTTCTTGCAAGTGTTATTAGTGCCTCAACAAAACAGCAGTCACCGTAGGGCACAGCAGTAACAGCAGAGCATGGTTAGTTAAAGCAGACCAGGGAAACCCAGTGCATGGGGAAAGAACATTTTCGTGGTCATCTCTAGTATCTACCCTGTTCTTGAAAAGCTGTTACGAAATTGGGAAAGGTGGAATTCAATGACTGTGGAATTCAATGACTGTAAATTAAACAAGCCACGGAGTAATGGAAGGGATATTGAGGCATGAGGGAGAAAACGTTATAAACACAGGGTCTGTTTGTATATGCTGACAAGAGAGCAAGTAAAATAGGGTAAAATGGGGCTTTTGTGTTATTGTTTTAAAATGCATGTCTTGTTATAAAATATGGAGCCAAGACTAAGGAGAGTAGGGAGAGGTGGGACATAAGGGATTTCTATTAATGAGTCTGAAATAGGAAATGCTCTGAAAATGTAACACATTCTTAGCTTATGGAATACACATGATTATAAATAAATAACTGCTTTAGTGAAACATACAAGTGAATAAATATAAAATCAAACATTTAATCCATATGTTCTTCTCATACCCCAAAAGAAAGGTAGCCTTCCACAAAGTTCTTTCAAATACTGATTTATTTAAAAATATATGTCCTGATGATCAAAAACAACCTTCTGCCAAAGCTGTGGCAGCAGAAAGAGAGAAGAACTTTAAAATTATTTTATTAATTCTTTTAATAACAATTAATAATAATAATAATAACTGTAATAAATTCTTGTACAATATAAATTTCAGTAGAGACGAATGGAACAGGAACCAAAGAAAAGACAGGCAAGGAACAACTTGAAAATCAGGGCTTAGCTGTGATTGTTCCAGACTTTTTCTAGCATGTAAAGTGGTCAAGCACTGCAAGTATTACAAATGGCCATGACTTGAATAGCGGGAATTGTAGCTGAACACATCTGCAGAACTCCAAACTGAGGAGAGGCTACTGTACATCACAGCTAATAGCTATGCTTTGTGATTAAACATCAACTAGAAAAAGCTCTCTTCAGGCCACTCCTCTAAAAACAAGCATGGCCACACCAAAGGTGCACACACACCTTTTGACAACCACACTGTGGAGACCTCCAGCGTATCTTTTTTAGGAAAATAGATTTGCATTCATGTGCCTTAGGCTTCCACCTAATTTTTCTTTTAATGGATTATTGGTAGAACTCAATTTCCATTACAGTTACATAGAACTAGATTTCCATTACAGTTACATAAAACATAATCAATCAACATGTGCATGTTCATTCATCTAAACTTAAAATTATGGAAAACAGTAATAGAATAGAATATATGCAATAACAGTGGCAATCTTGGGTACAAAAATGACAAGACTAAATGTAGGATTTTTGTTTCACTTAAAGGATTTATTTTAGTGGCAATCTGACTAACATTTAAGTGTTTAACTCAAAAAATAAATGGAGAACACTCTCATTATTCCCAGGCCTACTGAAATTTACTTGCAGCTTCCCAATCCTAACAAATAAGAATTGAATGAGGAAAGGCAGAACAGCACTATCCTATGTACGCCTGCTAACAAGTAAGTGCAAATGAATTCTTTGGAAAAGGCTTATAACTACAGGATGAAATTCATTATGTATGCAGTCCAGTACCATGAGATCACTGAATTTCAGGAGACCTGAAAGAGATTACAAAACAGGCTGCCTAATCAATTTTCCTCTTTATACAACTACTACTAATAGTAAGATAATGATAATCCTGTTTGTATTTAATTTCAAATGTATCAATTAATAAAAAGCAATATGAAACAGTCTGCATGGTTTTCATTCCTGTGTATTTCAGCAATGTTCTGCTTTTCCTTTCTTTTGTGAAAATTTCTATCTTCCATAAAAGCCACTCCCTGTTTATGAACTCTTTATGCATTCAACCACACACTTGACCCATTCATACTCCATACATGCATAAACAATGCTATCATGGCCATCTTGGTGAAGAAACAGGCATTTCCCAAGAACTGGGATACGTATCTTTCAGGTGCCAGTGAAGTGTAACAGATCCACTCCTCCCACCACCACCATTTTAAGACACAGGTGCACACAGCATTTTCCCCCACACAAGGGCAATCCTCAGAATAAAAGGGGAGATGGGGCAATCCTCAGAATAAAAGCCATCCACACACACAGTTATTCTAAGTAAGTCATTACCCCAGGCCCATTTTACCAGGTTTTTTTTTAATATGTGTTGAATACATATGTCTTAACTCTGCCTTCCCTTATCAAAGCATGAAAGAACTTTAACTGCCATGGTACAACTCAAATTAAGCCAGAGCTCAGCTCCAGAGTTTGCTTTGCAGAAGGACATTGAGCAACATATGAATGAAGGTAAACAATATTCCTTTGCGCGTACTGTGGGTCCTTCCTAAACCTGGAGAAAGCTACCTTTTAACTACAGCTCCCAGAATACCCCAGCCAGCATGACCAATATATTCTGGAAATGGCAGCCCAAAATGTAACCTTTCCTCCATATGGAGGAACACCTTATTTAAGTTAATTACTTAAATGATTACACCCAGAAAATAAGCCATGACCTAACATGATAGCTTTCAACATTTTCCCATAGATCTGAGAGTTATTTTCAAGAGAAAGGCAATTCAAGAGAAAGGCACTACATAAGCAGACAGCAACATGTTAACAGAGCTGCAATACTAGGTTTACAAGCACAGAGGCATGCTTACTCAGAAGTAAGTCCTATTTGTTTCTATTTGACTTTGCTCTTAAGTGGATATAGGACTGCAGCCTCAGTTAATCTCCTAGTGCAGGGATGAGAAAAACATTTGAATTCTCAACTTCCTTTTGCACTCTCAAGTTTTCCCAAGCCCCCAGAGCCTACCACCCCAATATTTTACAAGTGGGGGAATAACACCACCAAATACTCAAAAATTTTACCACCTGGAGTGGAGGGTAACATTTAAAACACCCCCACCCCCCTCAGCACATTGTTTCTGGGCAGAAATGTGACCGAAACCCATAATGTGTAGACCAGAAGTAGAGTTTTGGTCACTTTCAGGGCTGATTTGGGGGCAAAAATCAGGAGGTAAAGCCCACCATGGGGTCCAAGAAGGGGCCACTACCACAGCAGACCACACCTGTTCTAGGAGAAACTACAACTGAAAGTGTCTGAGCAATGAGTGGGTAGTTTAGGCTTTTCTGATTTTTATCAAGTACGTTTTGTACATTTAAAAAATGCTGCTGCTTCTTTTCTAAGCCACCAGTTCCCAGATGTTATGTTTGGCAGGACTCATCAAGATGACGATCACCTGATTGGTGGACTGCTAGTAGCCAAGTGTTCAAGAGTGAACAACAGGACACAAGGGATGTTTGAAGAGCAATTTCCGCTTCCATGGGTGGAGCTCACAGGTGGGCTCTGAATAAGAAATCAGTGTTCCACTGGGAGCTCCAACACACTTACTCACTGGCCAGACCCCATTCCCTGGAATGACACTAGTCTTTAGCAACAGGATGTGAACCTCTCCCACACTGCTTCTGATGGGAATAGGCACATCCCTCTCCTGGCTCAATTGAGTTTAAGATTACTGCTCTGTCTAAGCAAGGATGGAAAACAGTTTTAAATGCTTCAGAATGGAAGCAAAACAAAAACAAAAATCCAACTGACAATTTTCAATAAGCCCTGGACTTGGGGTGGCAGCTAACAAAATCTCATCATTAAGAATGACATTTCTAAGATCCTGGGCAACCAGACATCTGTGATCTCCCTCATCCTTTGATAAGAAGAGATGGGCAGGCTTCAGTCTTATGGTATCTACTCTGTTTTTCACAACAGACCATAGCCAGGTGCAGAACAGAGGATCAGGAAAACAAGCAAGGAATTGGGGAACAAGCCGCCTCTCTGACTACATGCTCAACCCAAGAATTTGCATTCAGCAAGATGAATGGGGCTCACCCATGAATCTGTTCACACATATCTATTTACTCCTCCTTTCCCACAACCCTTCCCATCTTCAATAGCCTAACTGCAGAAGCAAAAGAATACACTGCTGTCACTATTGTTAAACCACCTGACTGACTACAAATGAAACAGATTAAGAAAGCCTTGCTGCCATGCTGCAGATCTCCTGGATATTTAACAAACTATCTTCCATCCACCCACAAACTGCAAGAACACAAATCACCAGGAACTATTCTCAAGTGGCAGCTTGAAAGCACTGGGAGTGGCATCAACCAGCAAGGAAGAAGGAAGCCATGCTATCCCCTCTTCAGTCAGTGCATAGCCATACCAAGAGGCTACTACAAGCTGGAAAGCAACAGAGGATCAAAGGAAAGGATTAAGAATCATTCCTAATGGGAGGAAAAGAAGAGAATGGGCTTGCCACTCCCTTCAGAGGAGACACTACTGCATATACCGTAGTCTTTTCTCCCATAAAACCTTTTCAGAGCTACAGAAGGCAATCTGAGACACCTTGCTCATATTATCTCTTGCTGGGGAGAAAAACCAGCTGCCACCTAGATCTGCAAGCTGGGAGCAACTTACTTCACTGTCTTCTCAGGCAGACCACTCCCTAAAGGGCAGGTGAATACCAGGAAATCAATTCAATTAATGAATAAATAGGGGAGAATAAACACAGATGTGCTCAGGAATGTAAAACAACCATGCACACAAAGCCAGGAGTAGAGGGGTTAGCGACTCTGGAAGAAGAAAACAAACAGGCAAAGGAGCTGGCAATAGGTTTTTTCTAGAGGATGCAACGCCCCTCCTATTCCTCTCCCCCACCCCATGTTTTCTGGGCTGACAGGAAATGTTTACAGAAAGCGGGTTAGTGTAAACCTATTTAGTGGGGCCAGAGGGAGGCAAGCAAGCAGGTGAGTCTTAGCCTTCTCACTCCCTGCCAGCTTCCAGGTACAGTAAAGGCACAGTGTGTGGGGGGGACCCCTCCTAGGAGCCAAATTCCTCCTACAGACAAGACGTGTAGGTTCACAGCCCTTAAGGGACTGGGATAAGGTGGCCTCTACCGGGACACACAGAAAAGGCACATAGTCAGCTGGGCAGATGCCTCCCCCGGAGTACCGCTTTCTGCACGGGATCTATTCAGTGTGTGGAGCCGGTGTTTCAGTATCTCGACAAAGAAATCACACTCTTTTCATATTTTCGGAACGATTCCCCCTCTCCTTTTTACAAGGACTAACAACAAGGAGGACTAACAACAAAGGGGAGGAGCTTCAAAAAAAAAAACCCTCGGCAGGAAACCCACACGCCTGGAGACAAGCGGCGACTCCCTTGGCCCTCCAACCCATCCGTGCCCCCCCGCCCTCCGCCTCCAGACGACCAGACACACCCCACGCTGTGTGGACCGGGTCTGTCTTCCCCTCACCCAACCCCACCCCACAGTCACGAAGGAGGCCATTTCCCACACACACACCACACACTGAAAGATCGCTCCCTCCCACAAGGTCCCTGAAGCGCCTTCTTCCCAAAAGGCGGGCGCCGTCTCCGAAGCCGCAGCCCCCTCCTCCTCCCCCACCGGCGACCCTGGGGGGCATCGCTCTCCCCTACTTAAAAACCAAACACAGCTACTCCCGGGCTTCGGACCCAGGGCTGGCCTCCGCCGCTTCCCTTCGGAGACTCCTCGGCTTCCAGCGGCGGCTTCCACCAGTTGGGGAGGGGGGAAGGAGGCCAAAGGAGCCCGCCTTTGTGGGCCAGGGGCTGGCGGCTCACGGAGGGCCAAGCTCGACCCCGGCAAGGCCGCAGCCCGCCCGCGTCCACACCTGCTCCCTGGGGAGGCGCTATCCCAGCCACTGCAGTACCGGCGCCCCGCGCTCCTGCCTCCCAGCCCAAAGGCCGACATGCCCAGCGGGGTGAGAGGGAGAGCCCGCCGACGCTCCCAGCCCGGAGCCCCAGGCGCTTCCCCGCCGGCTGCCTTTCCCTCCTCGCTTCTTCGCGCCCGCTTCGAATAAATAATTACTTGACAAGCAAACCAACACCCCCCCCCCAAAAAAAAGAAGACATGCACACAGGTCGGGGACTTTCCTCCCACCCCGCCACCCATCTCTCCCTCAAAATAATTAGAAGACCCCGGCCGAGGAGGAAGAGGAGGAAGGCGTTTTACTTACCAAGTGCCTGTGGGCGCCGTCTTTCCCACCAGGCTCTTTTTTCCTCGCGAAGCAGAGAGGAGGAGCAGCAGCTCCCCGTTTTCCGAGCGGAATGAGTGGGAGCTTTTCCCTTCTTCTTTAAAGGAAGTGTGAGGGGAAAGGCAAAGTTTGTGCGTGTGTGTGTGTGTGTGTGGAGACGGGAGGAAGGCAGGCGCTCCGGGCGTTGCTTTGCCTGCGGGGAGCCTGGCTTGCTCTTCCTCTTCTTCCTCCTCCTCCTCCTCGTCAATGCTCCGTTGGCCCGATGATACAGGGGTGAACTTTCCACCGAGGCGGCGGAGGAGCCCCCAGTTTGCAGCGCCCTCCCCGCATTGGCACCGAGCACCGAGGGCACCACGGCTGGCGGAGGGGGCGCCTGGGAGACTGTGGCCGGGCGTGCGAGGGCGCACAAGGGAGCTCCAGGCGCTCGGCGGCAGCCGGAGCAGCCCACGCCCAACCCCGTGGCCGCCGCCCCCTCCTCGTCACTCTCAGCCTCCCGGAGCAGCTGATAGGCGCTTGGGCCAACCTTCGCGCTCCCGCCCAAGGCTCCCCCGCCCGCCCACGACCTCGTGGTGGGCTGGGGGGCCTGTCAATCACGCCCAGGGAGGGAGCGCCCTTCTCCCGGGCTCCGCCTGCTTGGCCCCGGCGCTCGGAGGTCTCTGGCGGCTGGAGAAGGCAGAGGAAAGCAGGGGCGTAGCAGCGCGGTGGGTGGGTCGGTGGGTGGGGGAATTCTCCCGAGCAGCGCTTATTTTTACCGCTGGCTGCTTCCTCCTCCTCCAGGGAAATAAAACCTCCTCTCCCTCTCCCCGCCCCTAAGCAGATACTTCCCTCAGGAGACTCCCCGTTTCCTTCCTCGCTCTAAATAAAACCCGCTCCCCCTTTTCGGTCCATG
The DNA here is from genome assembly GCA_030847615.1 of Gambelia wislizenii. Taxonomy (NCBI): domain Eukaryota; kingdom Metazoa; phylum Chordata; class Lepidosauria; order Squamata; family Crotaphytidae; genus Gambelia; species Gambelia wislizenii. The sequence goes on from JAUMIR010000001.1 coordinate 348,926,228, forward strand.
GCCTTCTTCCCGCGTTGCGGCGTCGTGCCTCCCCCCTCACCCCCCGTCGCCCCCTGGTGACTCCCAGGCTGCCGCTGCTCCCGCCGCCCCCGGGGCCTCTGCTCGCCACCGCGGCGGCCGTCGCCTGCGGCTCTGCTTTGCACAGGGGAGGGATGGAAGTGCCAGGCTGTGGGGTGAAGGGGGTGAGGGGAGACCACACCCGCCTTCGGGGAGGGGGCGGGAGGGCGCTCGGCTGCCACACACAAAGGAATGAAGCTGGAAAAAGGGTCGTTGGCCAGTTCGGCTTCCCCTTAATCTCGCTGGTTCGTTGACAGCGGCTTCTGGGTTATAACAAGGGGGGCCCACTCTGCGGGTCTGTTTTTGTTCCTTGCATTTTTGCAAAAGGGAACCAGATGCAGTGGCACACATCCACAGAAGAGATTTTAATATTGGTTAAGCCAGGGAGCCACCGTTTAGTTTTGCCACTATTTTGCTTGGCCTGGTTTTGTAAGGAAATCATTTAAAAGAGTTCCGATCTATTTTATTTTATTTTATTTAGAGTATTTATACCCCACTCTTCAGCTGCCTTGCAAGGTTCACTCAGCCTTCCATCCTTTCGTAGGTCAGCAAAAAAGCGATACAAAGACTCCCTGAAACAACATCTCAGGCTCGGCCAAATTGATCACCAACAGTGGTCCGGCCTGGCCTCACATCAGGAGGCATGGAGACGCACTATCCACAATGCTGCAGCCTTATTTGAGAACTCACGCCGAACAAGTCTTGAAGAGAAACGACAACACAGAAAGAATCAAAACCCAAAAACATCACCCAAGGAGACCTTCTGTTGTGCTTTTTGCAACCGGACTTGTTTATCTCGGATTGGGCTTTTTAGTCATCAGCGCGCTTGCAGAAAGCGCGGGATGAGTCCTTCCTGAATCTTCGTTTGCGAAGAAAAGCCAGAGAGAGAAAATGAGTACCCGGCTTGTGGGGGCAATTAGCTAACACACATTGGAAACTGCTTCTTGCAGTGTAGATGTGTAAATTGCTATTGCTTAAAAACAATTTGTAAGCCACTCTGATAGCCTTGTGGCTGAAGAGCGGGAAATAAATAAATAAATAAATATTGTTAGCAACAGCACTTACATTTCTATACCACTTTACAGCGCAAGCACTCTCTAAGCAGTTTATAATGATTTTTAGCTAATTGCCCCCAACAAGCTGGGTATTCATTATTTTACAGAGCTACAAAAGGATGGCAGGCTTAGTCAACCTCAGGAGCCCAGCAGGATCGAACTCACAACGTTGTGGCTGCAGCATCAGCATATAACCACTGCACCGCCAGGGCTCCCTCAAACTCATTAAGGGGGTTTGTGATTGAGCACACCCAAGAGTGGTCAAGAAATGGTGAACAGTGCGCATTTTCTACCGTGCTTGCAAAAACATTTCTGCTAGGAATACAAATGTGTAACATTTTGTCAGTATGTTCACACTGAAAGTGTAAACGCTGCATGCACACCCTTTTTGTGGAAACTGAGCTACCTGGTGTCTGGGATAAAGTTTAACTGCAGCAAAATGTAAACTCTAAAGTGACAGCTCTGATCGGAGCATGTATGTTAGCTGTCAACATGTGGGGAACTCTTTGACATGGCTGCTTGTATACTCTGACATGTAAAGTATTCGCTAGGGTGTCACATTTCCCCACAGTGGTGAGGGCAGCAACTCACAACTAAGACTTCATAGCACCACTGGCATTTAAAGTTGGGCTCTGCTCCAAGGGACAGCAACATCTAGAGTGAAGGTCAAGTTCAGAGCAGCCAGGTCAGCTGGCAGATGTAGGAACTTGTAACTGAAAAAGTAACTTTCATATTTTGCTCCCTGTCACTGTAATACAGAAGCCCTGCAGAGCTCTTTATCTCCATGGCTGGTTTCTGTGGGTGCATCAGCACTGCACAGCTACAGCAATTTTATTCCACTTTAATTGTGTTGACTCCATCCTGCAGAGTCCTAGGATTTGTAGTTTTGTGAGGGTCCTAGAATTCAGGTACTCAAACACACACTTAATAGCAAAGAAGATAGGCTTCTGTCAGCTGAAAGGACCGTGTGGGGGTCTCCCCCCCATATAAAATAGTGCTTCTTAACATTTTTGGGACTTCAGTTCCCAGAATTCCTGAACATTGGCCATATTTGTTGGGTCTTTTGGGACCCATACAGGAGAAAAGTGGGATATAAATAAATTCAATTAATAAAATAAAAATAAATCCAAACCTTTTAGAGGAGTAAGTGTTGATAAACACTGTTATAAAACACCTGCTGTATTCAGATATCACCTTGAAATATTAAAATTAATTTCTTGGAGTGGCCTTGGATTAGTACCAATCCCAGACCAAAACACTGCCATAAATGCAGGCCATCTGTGGATCTACTGCTAGGAAACTAACTAGCTGATGGCTGAGCGCTAGATAATTCTGCAAATAGTTATGTTACCTAAGTAGTAGAACAGTTCTTTCTGTTATTTTGGGGTTTCTCCTGATGTTCAGAAAGACAGGTTAGCATGGAAGGCCTTGACTTGCTCAGAGCAATTCTCTTCCTGCTTACCACACACACATTACACATGATGATTCTCCTTGCATCCCTGATGACTGTAGCGCACAAAACAGAAATGCTAGATATTTGTCCAAGTTACAAATATGCATGCAGGTCACAGATCAGGGAAACTAATGGCTGCAAAGTCCCTGGACACAATTTCACACCTTATATATGTGTTTGATGGAGACCAATTACTCCAACAAACTGCACAGCTTTGCTGTACCAATCATGGAGAGGGAGGAAGGTGTGACCCCAAACATTCGGGGGTCTTAGGGACTCTCAAAATATTGATATTAATTTGAGGAATTAATATACTCAACTTGGCAATATGAGAGGGGGCAACAGAGCAGGACCTTTTGACCTATGTATACCAGTAATCAGGAGGCGGCGTTAAGCTAGATAGTACAATTAATTAATATTTATTTGAAAAAGCAATAATAACAAATTTCACATATACACTCAAGCTTCAAGCATTCACACAAGGCTAGCAGATAAAGTAGGAAGGATTGGGATAGAGACATAGAGAAGGGAGGTTGTTTTTAGGTGATAGTGTACTGATCAGAGGAGTTTAGATTGTGGAAGAAACGAACAGAGTGGGGGTCCCAAAACCAGAACGGTGGCACAACACAGCCGATGTGGAGTCTACTAGCAAGGAAACTTTGCGCACTTGAGTGGGGTTTTGAAGGTGTTTTTATACCCAATAATTCCCTTTAGGGGATGGGATTTAGAGTGAAAGACAATGCTTCTCGGAGGTTCTTAAGATAGCACATATCTTATGCTAATGACATATCTTAAGATACACATTAAGGTACAGTATATCTTAACAACATACCTTAATGTGTGGATACTTTGGAACTGAGTAGAGGAAGCAACTCTCTTTGTAACATGATAACAACCTAAACATTTCCCAGGAAGTCTGACACTGTTCTGAATTTCTATTTATTAAAAACTCATCCATTCAAAGAAAACATGTAAAGAAAATAACCCTTCAAAATAAGTTTGAATTTTTTTCCCAAGCAGAAGTTGGAAAACTTAGTTTTTTGGACTACATCTCCAGGATCTCCCAGTCAACATGCCTACAGCCCATGCTAGATGGGCGATTCTAGGAACTGTAGGCCAGGAAGTCATTTTTCTAAGTTCTGTGGTCAGAAATAATGAGCCTTTTCATATATCCTTGCTTGTAATGGAAGCTGGATGTCCTTGTTGTTTTAGGAATGACCTCTGTTTCCACTAAAGTAACTTGAGTGTTGTATAAAGGCTTTCTAGAAAGAATCTTGTTACTTTCCCTTCTAAAACTAATTAGATGGGCATGCCTTTGACAGGGCTCTCTGTTTTATTGATTTATTTTTATATAGCACCATAAACATCAATGTCACTAGTGAATAAATCACCACCACCACCATCATCATCCCAGGAAGAGAAGTAGGTCTGAAATACCCCAGCTATGCCTCCTTATTGTGCAGTACAGTTGGCTAACCAACAATACAGCTTTACTATGTCATTCAAGTTCATACTTACATGCATTCATGTTTTGTCAAATATAAATAATATAATTCATATACCACTTGACGAGTGTGTTTGAAGTGCTTCATACAAATTCACCCAGTAATTCTTACAACTCTGTAAGATAAATAGGTGTTAATATGTCCCTGTCATGGTAGACAGGGTGCCCCCTCCCCAATCAGCCTCCAAACCTTGGTAATGGAGGATGGTGTAAAGGCTTTCTCAAGTAAATGGGAGCTAAAATTTAAGCTGAAAGACATGCCATGTCAGTTTATACAGCACCATTATTGAGAGAGGGTACTAGGTACTATGTCTGTGGCAAGATGCACGATTGGGAGGAGGGGCTCCTTCAGTTTATCAACAGACACTCTCTTATCTCTGAGATGAAAAGATACCTGAGGGCTTGTCTAAATAGTGAAAAAAACTCATAGAATGCAAGGAGAATATCTTTTGTCCCAACAAGATCCCATGGTGATTCACCATGCAAAAACCATGAAGGAAAAGCCTCCACAGCTTTCCCTGTATTTTTTAAAATAATGCATGGAATGGGCATTAGCACTCATTAGGACAACTGATTCACATCACTGCACATTCCAGAAGTCGAAAGCTGATTGGTCAGACGTGTGGGGGTGGGCTTGCCACCACCTATGTTGTCTCAACTGCCACTTTTTAGTTTTGCAGTAGCAATCATGCGCATTTTTGCAGTGGCAAGGCAACCAAACAGCTTTTTAAAACAGAAAGTCACACTTGCACACCTTAGAATTAAAGTTTTTTTTTTTAAAAAAAATGTGCAGTGGCAGCAACTTGTGGAGAATAAAAATGCGAGTAATTCACTCGCAGCCACCATCTTGATTTGCAGGCATACCTCCATGTGAACTTCAAACACAGATAACTGCATACCAGCGATCTTGCCAAAAAACATGGAAACAAATGGACGCTGCTGCGATTTTATGTTAATGCGCAGCAATCCGTATTATTTTGCCTCATTTAGATGGCCCCCAACATTTATTTTGTAATTTTTTTTGTTAGTTGCTGTCAAGTCAACTTTGACTTATAGTAACTTTATGAATGAGAGACCTCCCAGAGCCCCAGTCATCAACTGCACTGCTCAGGCCTTGCAGACACACGGTTGTGACTTCCTTGATTTAATTAATCCACCTGTAGTGTGGTCTCCTTTTGCTACTGCCTTCCACTTTACCAAGCATTATCTTTTCCAGTGAGTCTTGCCATCTTGTGATATGTCCAAAGCACGAAAAGCTCACTTTAGTCGTATTGGCTGCTAGGAAGAATTTACTCTAGAACCCATTCACTCTTTTTTAAATGAATACTATCTGTAGATCTCTCCTCCTCCTCCTCCTCCTCCTCCATATTTCAAATGAGTTTATTTTCTTCCTGTCAGCTTCTTTCATTGTCCAGCTTTCACACCCATACATAGAGACTGGACATACAGTGGCATTAACAATCCTGACTTTAATATTCAATGATATATGTTTACACTTGGGAATCTTGTCTAGTTCCTTCATAGCTGCCCTTGTAGTGTACTGGTTGTTTTCACTGTCCATGCCCCCAGAAACCCAGCCCCTCCAGAGGCCCTGGTCCTGTAGCTGTCCTTTAAAATGTTCTTTAAATGTAGAGTTTGAGAAGTAACTGTCGTAAAGGCCAAACTCTAGACCACCCTAGAGTTTCTGCTGCCTGAAGTCCAGGGTTGGCCCTTTTTCCAGTCCCAAACCCAAGGGATTCCTCTTCATTTGCCACCACCCATTGAGTTAAGTGAGGGTTTTCTTTCCTTGTCAGACACAACGGGAAGCCAGACCAGTTATGAGAATAATAATACCCTTTTCTCTAATCTAAAGAAGGTTCTTGATAGCTGACCAGAAGCAGGCAATTCGAGGCAGGTTAGAAAATAACAGAAAGCTTTATTTCAATTCTAGGAGTCTATGTTATTTGAGAAGGCAAAACATTCCCAGGTTCAGCTTAAGGCTTATACAGTTTGCATTCATTCAGAGGACTTACAAATAAAAACATAAATCTAACATAATCTAATTACACATTCCCTAACTATTACATGCAGAGGTAACTTACAGTCTCTGTAGATGGAACTTCAGAGTTCTTTTTGGATCTTTTTGAGGCTTTGGGTAAAGTTGGCTCCCCCCAACTCTCTTGTTATCACAGTTTAACATTTTGTAGTCATTCTATATCTGTGTAGGCCATCTGGCCCAGAGCTAGGCCATGTGGATCAGAGTCCATCTCAGCTAGCTCAATCTAGCTAGGCCATGTGCTCCATCAGTGTGACTCAGAACAAAGGGAAGATCAGATTTTTTTAAAAGTCCTTTGTGTTTATCTCTGATTGGCTCTGCCATGCCCAATCAGAGTGGCTATCTAGTCAGGTGATGTGTCGTCATGTTTATTTAATGAGGTTCTCCCACCCACTTCCCATTTCCAAATAAGGAGTGGAAGTTTCCAATGTAGTTCCTGTGAGTTTGTAATGGGATCCATGATGCCTGTAGGTCATCATGACAGTAACTAGAAAATGTTTTTGATGACACCCACAAAGTGACTTTGTTCCCATTCCCTGGATTGCTTTTAAAATGTGACTTCGCTACATCCTCTTTACTTAACAGGTGTGTTACTTGAAGTTTCTTCTCTTCAAGCTCTGTCAAAAGATGCAAGGCTCAAGTTTCTCCAAGCAGGTCTGGGAAGGATTCTGTCCTGTCTAAAAACTATTGCCATTGTAGACAGAACTGAATTAGATTGGGGTAGGAATTGTGTAAATCTCGAGATGTAGTCGGACTGCAGCTCTTAGCATTTCCAATAATTTGCTACACTGGCTAGGGCTGCTAAGAGTTGCAATCTAACAACATCTAAAGTGCCACTTAATTCCCACACCTGCATTAGATAAGCCAGCAGTATGGTTCAGTTTAAGAGAATTCCAAAGGAAGACTTGGCCCCTCATCTGAATTAACAGCAACATCAGGGCCTCTCAGATCATAAGTAGGACTTTGGTATTTAAAGAAGTGGAAGGGATGTGGATTGGTTGTGGAGGATGTGCTTCATTTGAGGGTAGATCCAAGGAGCTATATTACATATGGAGTAATATTACATATTACTGTACATAAAGAATAAGGGACTGAAGCTATAAGGTCGGACTTATAGCTTTCGTCAGTGACCCGCAGACTGTGGAATGACCTGCCAGAAGAGATTCAGCAGCTAAATATGCTGTTGGAATTTAAAACAGTATTAAAGATCGATCTCTTCTGGCAGGCCTATTCAGTTGATTTTAATCAATGAATTTTAAATTTGTATGGATGATTTTAATGTAAAGTTTGTTTTAATCCTATGTGTTTTTACCTATGTGTTTTAATGATGTTATATTATTTATTTATTTTATTCATTTCTATTCCACCTTTCTCCCACCAATGAGACTCAAGGTGATTGACATCATTATAAAAACAATACAGGCTAAAAACAGTACAAAATTAAAATCACATTATAAATATAAACTTTAAAAAGAAATTAATTTACAAGTTAAAAACATTACAGTAAAAATTAAAATACCTTTTAAAAGACCCTTAATTTTTTTTAAAAAAAACCCATACCACACTAGCCCAGCCCTTGTTGGTTCACAAACGTCTAAACCTGCCACTGGAAGGAGAGCAAAGATGGGGTCATGTTCACCTCTCTGGGGAGGGAGTTCTATAGTCTGGGAGCAGCCACCGAGAAAGCCCTTTCCCTTGTTCCCACCAAACATGACTGAGAAGGTGGTGGGACTTAGAGAAGGGCCTTTCCAGATGATCTTAAAGTACTACTGGACTCATAACAGTAGATGCGGTCCTTCAAATAACCTGGACCCAAGCCGAATAGGGCTTTATAGGTCAAAACCATCACTTTGAATTGTGCCCGGAAATGAGCTGGCAGCCAATGGAGCTGTTGCAACAGAGGAGTTGTATGCTCCCGGTATCCAGCCTTAGTTAACAACCTGGCTGCAGCTCTTTGGACCAACTAAAGTTTCTGGGCACTTTTCAAAGGCAGCCCCAGGTAGAGCGCATTACAGTAATCCAAACAGGATGTAACCAAGGCATGTACCACTATGGCCAGATCTGACTTTATGTTATGTCTTGTATTTTAATTCATACTGTATCCCACCTCGAGCCTTGGGGAGAGGTGGGTAAGAAATGATGATGGTGATGATGATGATGATGATGTAGATGTAGGGGCCACACTAAGGAGTCTGTAACTCTTATGTAAGAAGTTTTGAGGTGGGCCTTTCACAGCTCATGGTCTTAGCCACTATACATAGAGATAGTGGTATAGTGATTTGAATGCTGGACTAGGACTCTGGGAGACCAGGATTTGAATTCCTACTTCATCGTGAAAAACTGCTGGATGACCTTGGGCAAGTCACACTCTTTCTTAGTCTTCAATGAAGGCAATGACAAAGCCACTGTGAATTTTAAATCTTGCCAAGAAAACACAAGAGGGTGTCCATAAGTTGACTTGAAGACATGTAACAACATCATTGTACGCCAGTACCAGACTTGTATGGATTTGAAATCCTGGACACAGATGAGGGCATTGCAGTGCTCAGCATTATGTACATCTCTTTGAAGAATCCCCCCAATATTTTGCATTCCTTAGCACTGTATCCATACAGATTGTTCCCAGGTACATGTGCATGGACTTGCAGTCCAAGGGCTTGCCATCAAAACTGTGTGCGGAAAAGAAGGTAAAACTAGTATCAACATGAATTGACCCTGAATAAAAGAGTTCCTTAAATCTGGGGCTTCTAGGCTTTAATACGAGGGTTTCCAAACTGAAAATTGGAGAAGACTCTTGTACCTTTAACAAGTGTATTCAAGGGGACATTTTGGTGAGTGTTGCTTGTCACACAACCAGGTAAGAAGCTCTCTCTCTCTCTCTCTCTCTCTGGCTTTTCTTCGCAAACGAAGATTCAGGAAGGACTCATCCCGCGCCTTCTGCAAGCGCGCTGATGACTAAAAAGGCCAATCCGAGACAAACAAGTCCGGTTGCAAAAAGTGCAGCAGAAGGTCTCCTTGGGTGATGTTTTTGGGTTGTGATTCTTTCTGCGTTGTCGTTTCTCTTCAAGACTTGTTCGTCGTGAGTTCTCAAATAAGGCTGCAGCATTGTGGATATTGCGTCTCCATGCCTCCCGATGTGAGGCCAGGGCGGACCACCGTTGGTGATCAATCTGGCCAAGCCTGAGATGTTGTTTCAGGGAGTCCTTGTATCGCTTTTTTGGAGCGCCCCTCCCACGCTGACCCGTGGCGAGTTCACCGTAGAGTAGTATTTTTGGGAGGCGATGGTCCTCCATCCTAGAAACGTGCCCTGCCCAGCGCAGCTGTGTTCTCAATATCATGGCCTCAATGCTGGTGATCCCTGCTTGTTCAAGGACAGCAACATTCGTCACATAGTCAGTCCAGTGTATATTTAGGATTGTGCGTAGACAGCGCTGATGAAAGCGCTCGAGGAGTCGTAGGTGGTGGCGATAGGTAACCCATGTTTCAGATCCATAAAGGAGGATAGACAGTACGATGGCTCTATACACACTGATTTTTGTGCTTTGCCTCAGGTGTTTATTGCTCCAGACTCTTTTGTGAAGTCTTCCAAATGCACTATATGCCTTTGCTAATCTGTGATCGATCTCTTTGTCAATCTTGGCATCTGAGGAGATGATGCTTCCCAGGTAGGTGAACTGCTGAACGGACTTGAGCACTGATTTGCCGACGGCAATGTGGGGATGGTGGTGTTCGTCCTGTGGTGCAGGCTGGTAAAGAACTTCTGTTTTCTTCAGGTTGACTTCTAGCCCAAACAGCTCTGCAGCTGTTGCAAAGCAGGACGTTAGGCGCTGCAGAGCTGCTTCTGTGTGGGCAACAAGGGCAGCATCATCGGCGAAGAGCAGCTCACGGACTAGATAGTTTAGAGTCTTAGTGTGAGCCCTCAGACGGCTTAAGTTAAACAAGCTACCATCAGTACGGTAGCGTATATAGATGCCGTCGTCTTCTTCCAGCTCTGCCATAGCCCTTTGGAGCATCGTGCTAAAGAAGATTGTAAATAAAGTTGGTGCAAGAACACAACCTTGCTTCACTCCATTAGTTATTAGAAAGGGCTCTGAAAGAGCATCGCCATATCTGACTTGACCACGCTGGCCCTCGTGTAGCAAGATAATCATTTTAAGGAATTTGGGGGGACATCCTAGTTTTTCCAGGATCTGCCACCGACCTTTTCTACTTACAGTGTCAAAGGCTTTGGTGAGGTCGACAAATGTTACATAGAGACCCTTGTTCTGCTCCCTACATTTTTCTTGCAGTTGCCTAAGGGCAAATACCATGTCTGTAGTACTCCTATTGGCTCTGAAGCCACATTGGCTTTCAGGGAGAAGTTCTTCTGCAATAGCAGGAACTAATCTGTTCAGGAGTATCCTTGCAAGGATTTTTCCAGCAATAGAGAGCAGTGTTATGCCTCGATAGTTTGAGCAGTCGGATTTTGCTCCTTTTTTCTTGTACAGGGTGATGATGACTGCATCTCGGAGGTCTGATGGCAGTTCCCCTTTTTCCCAGCAATTCACAAGGAATTCATGGAATTTTTCGTGGAGTGCATGACCTCCGTGTTTCCAAACTTCAGGTGGGATTCCATCAATCCCAGCTGCCTTGCCGTTTTTCATCTGCTGTATGGCCATAAGGGTCTCTTCCAAAGTGGGAGCTATGTCCAATTCATTCTTCATTGGTTTTTGTGTCATATGTTGGATAGCTGAGGCTTGGACTACTCGGTTGGCGCTAAAGAGACTTTGAAAATGTTCAGCCCAACGATTTAGGATGGAGGCTTTATCAGTAATTAATGTTTGACCATCTGTACTGTATAAGGAGCTTTGGACCTGATAAGTAGGTCCAAACACTGCTTTAAGAGCTTCATAAAATCCTCTATGATCACCCAGATCTGCACAGCGTCGTGTCTTTTCTGCTAAATTGATCCACCACTTGTTCTGCATGTCTCGGAGTTTTTGTTGTAGTTTGCTACATGTGAGGCGGAAAGCTGCTTTTCTTACATGACAGGTTGGCTGGGCGAGGTATGCCTGGTGAGCAGCTCTCTTCCTTGCCAACAGCTCCTGGATCTCTTGGTTGTTTTCATCAAACCAGTCTTGATTTTTCTTGTGGGAGAACCCGAGGGATTCTTCTGCAGACTGGAGGATACTGTTTTTGATATGTTGCCAAAGCACTGTAGGAGAAGGATCTGTAGGATGGTCTTCAAGTTTCGTTTGTAGGTTTGCCTGGAAGTTGTCTCTCATGGTAGCTTGTTGAAGATTGTTGACTTGGAGCCTCTTCTTTAAGATGCCACCCCTCTTAGGTTTGAACTTAAGATGAAGATTTAGTTTACATCTGACGAGGCGATGATCTGTTTGGCATTCTGCACTGGGCATCACACGGGTATGACGGACATCACGAATGTCTCTCTGACGGACTAGAACGTAGTCAATGAGGTGCCAATGTTTGGATCGGGGATGCATCCAGGTTGTCTTCAAGCTATCTTTCTGCTGAAAGATTGTGTTTGTAATAGTCAGCTGTTGTTCTGCACAGAACTCTAGCAGGAGGCGTCCGTTATCATTGCAATTTCCAACACCATGCTTGCCTAAGACACCTTTCCAGGCTTCGGAATTCTTTCCTACTCTGGCATTGAAATCACCAAGTATAATAATTTTATCTTCTACAGGGACTTTTTGTATGAGTTGGCGTAGGTCTGTGTAGAATTTGTCTTTCTCTACAGGGTCGGCTTGCATAGTTGGGGCATATACACTAAAGAGAACAACATGTGGGAGGCGTAAGGAAATAATGCGATCAGAGTGTCCTGTTGGCAAGGTTTCGAGTTTGGAGGCAATGGAGTTTTTAATCATGAAGCCTACTCCTGAAAGATGTTTTTCGGTTTTGGGTTTGCCAGACCAGTAAAGTGTGTAGCCGGCGCCATGTTCTTTAAGGCTGCCTTCCTCATGGAAGCGAACTTCACTAAGAGCAGCGATGTCAATATTAAGCCGTGATAGTTCAAGGGCTATTAGGGCAGAACGACGCTCAGGCCGTCCACTATCTTTAGAGTCTTGCATGGTTCTGATGTTCCAGCATGCAAGTGTCAGTTTATTTACACCTTTGGAGGCCGGTGTGTGCCTTTGTTTCTTTGCCTTGGTTTGACCGCATCAGAAGATTCCCGTTGGCCGCGGCTAGCCAACCAGGTAGTTGGGGATGAGCTTTCTTTAGGCCACCTTTTCTAGGCCCCTCTCCATATGGAGCAAGCAGTGCTCTCCTTAAAAAAGGCTGCTTGGTCGTTCAGAATGCTGCCGAACAAGACTGTCATCTCCCGGGTCAGGCTTGAGCGACCAATGTCCTGAACCGCCTGCATGCAGGGTTGGGGCTGCGGCTTCCAGTGCATCTTTACACCTGCCGGTTTCGTCCCTCGCCAGTCGCTACAGGGCTTTTTTGGAAATGGATTTGTCCTTCGAGCCTGTGCAATGGATTTTTCTGGTGGAGCGCAGCGTGCACAGAACTGGCCTCACCCTTTAAACCAGAGATTCATCTGCCGTGGCCTTGCAAGCATGGACGTGGCAGCGAGGTCCTCGGGCCGTAGGTTTGATTAGAGTTTCCTTCTCTTAGATGGTTGACCTTACAGGGTTGGACGAGCACCATCTGCCCGGGTTTGGGATTAGAGTTTTCCTTCTCCTAGGACGGTTGCCATAAGGCTAGAGAGCCCATCCTGCCCTTTGACGCTCTTTGTCAGACCCTTCGGTTTTGACCTGTCTGGCATGGGAGACCCTACCGGTGGCTATTATGCCACCGCCAGCATAGCTCAAAACGTCATTAGGGTACGCAAGCCTCTCTCCCACGACAAGGGGGCGTCAATGGAGAGGTAAGAAGCAACACCTGCTGAAATTCCTGCCTCTATACAACCATTAATGGTACAAGAGCCTTCTCCAGTTTTCACTCTGATAACCCTATTTCATATTGTTTACATAGCATATTTTAAGTGTTTTAGGCTATAGTCCTGTTCCTACTTTCCTGGGGAACATGTCTAGGTTCTGACTAGACACATCTACGATGTAGATAGCACTTGCATATCATAATCTCAGTAGTCTTTACAATAACTTTGTAAAATAGGCAAATATTCATATGCAGAGTACTGAGAGAACAACAGTGCTTCCCCTAGATCCACCTTGTTAGTTCCTGATCAAGGAAAGATTTGAACCAGGAACTTACTGTCTCACAACTCACCCCATTAGTCACAATATTACAGTGGTTTTCTAGAGTTTCCTTGAAGACAGTGCTGGATTATCAGAGTTTCAGTTGGTGCAATTGGTCCAGGCCTCCCACTGCCTAGTGGTGAAGGGAAAATATGTCATTTTCTTCCTCTTCCTGCACAGTCAGTTCCTGAATCGCCTTGTGTTTCTGTTACCATCAATATTTTGGGTGTCACTTTAGTTAACTGAGTACAGTATGTAGAACTGCACTGTTAGCCTCAGTGAAGTTGCTGGGCTGAAAATGCACTCACATGTTGTTTGTGTTGCTTTCTATTGTAATTATATTTAATCACATATTAATCTATTTAATTAATATGCTACCTCTCCTAGAATAGGTCACACATCTACAGGAAGAGGTAAACTGATGGTAGTAATAACAACCCAAGCAAAACAAGCTGATATACTGGGGAAGATCGGGACTGTTGTATAGTGAGTGCATCAAGAGTATGCCAAGTTGGGCAGAGACTCCAGAACTGTTTTTAAGGTAGGGGCAGACTTCAAGACTGGCAGGCAGGTATAATGAATTTTACATACTGGCATGTGTTTTACAAAACAGTAAAAACACAAGAAATAATAATAATAATAATGCCCCCAATTAAAGCAGTTAACAATGTGACTACTGTGAAGATAATGATGACACAATAAATGAATTATTATAATATTTTTAAAAGCATAACATTAATATATCAAGGAAAGGGAAAATATATAAGACCCCATTAAGCAAATGCAAAGATGGCTATATGAACTAGGTCACTTCTGACTGGTAGTTCCTCATGGGTCTCAACTACAGAGGAGTTTTGGTGGTCCTGATCCTTATAGCCTGATCATTCCAGGGGATTCAAAAAAACCCTCCCGCCAGCCTGGCCTTCAGGGGACTCAAGCCCTCCTTCCCCCTGTTCCAGGGTCTATGAAGTTGAGGAATGTTTGTTTGTTTAAAGGCTGTACTACCCAACTAACAATATCTTTGGGGCAGTTCACAGACATAAAATAAATCACATCAGTTGTTATGGCCAACTTCCATAGTCTACTCAATTGATTCATGTAACCCTGCATTTAGCCAGTGAGTGCTCCCACTCATGGCCCCCACATCTTGATGTGGGCCCCCAGGCCAGGATCTTTGGTTGATCCCCTACCTACTGCTAAGGTTACAGGCAGCAAGATGCTCTACAGGATTTAGGAAAAAAATTAAAATAAGTCAGTTTAAATGATGACTCCAAAGTAATATCTCCCTATATAAAATGCTTAGGTTTGCTTCCTTTCCCAGTGTGCTGATTGGCTGCTTAGGAAGCATATCCAACCAATCCCCTTCCTCCTCTCACTCCCTCAGCCAATCACTACCCACATGCAAATTCCCTCTCCACCTCACAATCCACTCCTGCGACTCAATCTGCATCTATACCCCAGACTCACAAGGGCCCCTCCCTCCTCTCATTACCTCAGCCACTCATTACCCACATGTAAGGGATTCTGAGAAAAACACATAAAATAATTTATTAATTTTTAATTTGTACATTTGTAAAATTTGGTGAACCATGTGAAAGAACTCTGAGAGACTGTAGAAGAAATCATAATGAAGCATTAGTTTATATTTATTTTTTTAAAAAAACTAATGGATTTACATAATAAAAACTTACAATAATATCATGCCAGGCCCCACTCCTAATCCTGGGCCCCTGGGCCCTAAGGCTAGAACCCTGTCAGCCCCCCCCCCGCCCCTTGTGGGGATGATGTGCACACTGGTTCTATGATGGATCCTTGTATTTGTTTGGGTCCTGGCATTACTGAGATTGTGATCGCAACCTCTTTTCTTCTCCTCTATCAGGTCTTCCCAAAGCCCCCCCAGTGAACCAAATCTCTTACCATTTAAGAGTGCTTCCACACGTGGAGAATTTAAAAAGCACCTTTGAACATCTCACCCATTAACTGTGGCAAGTGAGATTAAAACATGAGAATGATATTAAAACAAGATGCAACTAAGACACTGAAGGAACAGAAATATCTTTGTGTGAAAACTCCCCCTCTCCAGACCCTTTGCTATACTGTAGTTATGTTATCAACAACATTTTCCTCACTCTGTAGCAGCTGCTTTGAGCAGATCAAAAACTTAGCTACTGTTTTGGAGATCAAGTTTGATCATTTTGTTATGTTTTCTTTTTAGAGAAAAGCAAAGTGCCTTCTTTTCTCACCTAACAATATGACACAAGTACTTTGCCATGGCAACCCAGACCATGAAACAGCATAATGTTGATCAGTAGGTATTGGTTGCTATGGTGAGTAAAGCTGAGGCTGGTGGCTTTGCATCATCTCTGAAGCTGGGTCCAGGTCAATAAGAGCTCTTGCCAGAATGCACCTGAGACAAGGGTCATGCTCAAAGGCCAGCTACCAACAGTAAATTAGTAAATAACAGCTGGCACCCACTTAGAGAAGTACGAGGGCATAAGTCAAACTTATACCATGCAGCTCTCTTTTACAGTCATTGCAAAGGTTAGAATTCAGTTCTGGCGATGCAACTACCAAAATCCCCCCAACTCACCTTGTAAGCAGTGCAGCCCCTCTCCCAACACAACTATGTCTGTTTTGTTGGAAAGTGGGGGATGAATGGGGTCACGTCTAGCTATTTTCTGGTAGCTGGAAATGTTGCAAGGATGTCATCTGCAGAGGGCTCACAAGGATCTTTGGAGGTCTCTGCAGAAGCCTGTTCTAGCATGTCTGGCTACAGGAAATAGCTAGACACATCCCTGCTCATCCTCCTGCTCTTTAATAGCATGGGCATGGACATGTTGGAGGGGGCTGCACTATTTACAAAATAAATGGGGGGGGGACATCAGAAGATGTAGCTACAGAGACATAGCTATGTGCTCCATGTATATCTCCTAATGTAGGACCTTGGCCAGTGGGTGTAAGAGTGGTTCTAGTACAGAACAACTAGGGAATGTCTCTGTGGTTAATAATGCATAATTGCTTCATCAGAGAACTTTAAGCTGAATGAGAAGTTTTTTAAAAATCTACCTTAATTGAATTGGTCTGACACATTGTGTGTGATGTCACACTTGTGGGTGAATAATGTCCACATTTATAATGACAACAATACAATGGCATTCCACTGCAGTAAAAGCTAGGTGCAATGTGTAAGAATGAGTAGTCTGAATTTATGTTTGAAGGTGTAAGATACACATCAGTGGAGATGGATTTTTCAAATGGACCAGATTATATTGTATGATAAAACACTCGTGGTTACCGTGTTTCCAAAACTTTTCACACCACTTTATGGTTTGCTTCAAGTAGGTCAAAAACTGAGTTGTTTTGAGATCAAGCTTGATAATTTTATATAGTGTAAAAGGAGAAATGTGGCAATTGAGCCAATACAGATAGAACAGCATTCTCACTTAAAACTACTATAAGGAAGGATTTTTAAGTGTCCACTATTCCCAGGTGACCAAGGATGTTAAGCATATATAACATGGCTTGACTGGCAAATGTTTACTATGTCAAAAAAGTTTTGTATATTTTGAGTCAATAGCTTTTTGAAAGTTCATTAGTAATGACTAACTTTGGTCCCTTTGAATTCAGCGAAGGCTAGGTAGTACAAAAATTAAGGGAAGGCAAATCCCTTGGTTTCAGCGGATCTGTTCTCAAGTAAGGAGATTTTCACATGGGCTATATATCCTGTGGCAGGAACAGAACAGAGTCAGGAAAGGTTTTCCCTTTCAGATGACGTTGACTCCGTTCTGTCCTGCATCCATCCTGCTCCTGTGAGTGTTCTGGAACAATGTAATCATGATTTTTCATCATGAATAGACCTCCCATTCCATCGCTATCACGCAATCACGGGTGTGCAAACAGGAGCCCCGTTTGTGTTCCGAAATGACAACCGTGGAGGGGAGGTCCGTTCCAAGCGCTTCCTGGTATGATCTGGACATCCAGGTAAGTGGCACCCTTTATTTTACCCTCCCTGTTTTGATTGTGTGATTTAAAGTGTGTTTTTGTGCTTGGTGAACTGATTTTATGTTTGGGGGAGTTTTATTTTTTATATTTACCGCCCAGCCATTATCACACGATAACATGATAATGTTTCTGATGGCCGGTCATAAAAGCAGCCTTACGATGGCTGCATTTATGGGCAGCTGGCGAGGGGAGGGGAAGCCCGTTCCTCCTGCGGAATTAAGGTAAGTGTGTGAAAGATTTACGTTATTCTGTGGCAGGAACGGAAGAGGAGGTGGTGGGGCAGTAACAGGGCATTTTGGCCCCATGTGAAAATCTCCGACTACTAGTGTGAATGACTTCTCCCCTTTATTCCTGATATTTTCACTGTTGTTACTACAGAAGGAAAAACATACTTCAAACAGGTGAACCTATAAGAGTGTTCAAGATGAAACTGTCTTGTTATTTAAAGCCATTAGCTGTGACTTGATTCACTAACAGTGTAAAAAATCACTTTGGCCACTTTACCTACAGGGTAAAAGAAGAATGGGAAGCTGGTTTGCCTTCCCACTTTTGGACAGACGTGCATGGAAATGAGCTGTACTTTGTATGCCTGAAAGCTGTTGTCAGGCTTACTCCTGAGCAGACATGTCTAGACAATAAGCTGTGCATTAGACACCTGAAAGCTGATGCTTACTTTGGTGCTGCCACAGCCTCCTCCTCATTCAGTGGATGGGAGGAGGTGCCACTGCTGCTGTGATTGGGGAGGATGAGCTTTGCTTTCTTGTTCAAGTAATGGGACAGCTTGGGCTGCACTGCTGCTTTTTTATATCTGGTTTTTATACAGGAAAGGGCAAGAGTACACAAGGTTCATGGCTTATATGGGGCTTGATACACCGCATGTTTTTCCTGCTTTCAGAGGTCCATGAGAGAAAGAAAGAGAGAGAGAGACCTATGGGGCTTGTCTAGACAAGAAAATATAATGTGGATTGCTGCACATTAACTCAGATTCACAGCAGCATTCATTTGTCTCCATGGTTGTTGGGGTTTTTTTTTTGCAAAATCACTGGTGTGCAAAGTTATCCATATTTGAAGTTCACACGAAGCTATGCCTGCAAATCAAGATGGTGGCCACGAGTGAATTACTCACATTATTATTCTAAACAAGCTGCCACCACTGCACAATATTTTTTTTACTGTACATCTATGCTGCAGAAGTGCATGCTTCCATTAAATAAGCTGTTGGTCACCTCAGTGCAGCGAAAAAGCACATGATCACTACCGCAAAACTCCAAAATGGCACTTCCAGCCACTTCTTTGTCAGCAGCCTACCCCACGCACACATCCAACCAATCAGGTTTCCACTTCCGCTCTTATCATCAAATGTGCTATGATGTGATTTGGTTATCCTAATGAGAGGGAATGGGCATCTCCCCCATATTAAAAAAAAAAAAAGCCTAATGAGAAGCTGCGAAGACTTTTCCCATGTAGTTTTTGGGGGTTTTGGCCCCTTCCTTCTGAATATGGTGAATCACCATGGGATCTTGTTGGGACAAAAGGTATTCTCCTTGAATTTTATGAGGAGTTTTTTCACCATCTAGACAACCCCATAATACACGAGTGATGGGTTACAACTGACTGTGTAGATTATATGGTGTACAGGGCTGGTCCTATCTTGTTTATCTGATACCAACCTGAGGTAATTGTTCTATCCTTCACAGTTGTACAGCTTTAGGATACTACTTCAAGTTGCTTCCAACTTATGGTGACTCTAAGGCTACCCTATCATGGGGGGTTCTTGGCAGAATTTGTTCAGAGGGGGGTTGCCTTTGCCTTCCTCCAAGGCTAAGAGAGTGTGACTTGCCCAAGGTCACCCAGTGGGTTTTCATGGCTAAGCAGGGACTGAAACCCTGGTCTCCGGAATCATAGTCCAATGCTCAAACCACTACACCACACAGCCTCTCACACCACTTTTAAACTGTTTTAGATTAGCACTGTTTTTAGGGAGATAGATTATTGGATTTTAAAGGGTTTTTTTACAGTTTTAATCATAGTGTTATACTTGTATTTTGTTTTAATATATGCTGTGAGCTGCCTTGGAACCTATATTGGGAGAAAGATGGGATATTAAGAGCCTTACCACACTCTGAAGAAAAGTGGCAAAACAGCAAGAACGTTCCAACTTTCCTGCTGCCTTATTGCATGGCATAGGCATTCTTTTGTTCCGGTCATTTGGGGGGGGGGCAAGGTACAACCGTGTCTTTTTGCTAACCAGAAAAATCCTGCTGCTTTGCCACTTGTCTTCGGAGTGTGGTAAGGCTCTAAGTAAATAAGTAAATTTGGGACAGTTTTCCTTCTTAACCCTTACGTCAAATTCCCATATGATGTCAGCTTTCACTATCCTTTGCTGTAGCTGATCATGGGATGCTGGCAACCACTTGCAAAGAATGAAGCATCTGAAATTGACTATATACTTTGATTAATCTAGACCAAATGGGCAGTGGTATGCTTCCAGTTATTTTTGGATTAGTATTCCAATTAGCCCTAATCAACATAGGCAATAGCGAGGCACTATGGGACTTGCCCTTCAAAACATCCTGAGGTCCACAATTTTCCATCTCTGATCTGGACCCTGTTTTTTAGCTACTTGTGATTAGTGATGTTCCTTAACACAAAAAGAACACGGACAGCTTAGGTGACTATTAGATTACAGCCCTTTTATAAAACATATGACTAAGAAGTTCAGCTGATGAAGCTGTCCTCAACTGAATGATTTCCCAGTACTCATTAGCAACACATTTTAAAAGAAAACAATGTATTGGCTGCAGTTTTCCTGCAGTAAGCACTTGAATCATCATAGCTTACTGGCAGGGGGTTTGTGCAGTAACTTCTATGATCACAAAGCAAATTAAATTAATTATATTTCTGCAGTAGCCTGCCACGTAATACATTGTGGAAGGACACAGAGTTTGCTGAATTCCCATAAAAACAGATGAAGTATATGTGAATATTTAGATTCTCACTCCTAATCTAAGTAGAGGGAAAACACCAAGAAATCCTATGTTGTTTTTGAAGATCAACTATTTTATTGTAACGTATGCTTTAATTAACAGGAGACCACTTTATGAAGTGTCATCTTTCATTATCAGATACACATACGTGTGTGTGGGGGAGAGAAAAGATGTTTAAAAGTGGGAATTAAATGCCATGGGTGACTTCGAGGTCTGTCATTCATAAGGTTGCCATAAACTGAAAACTTGATGGCAGTAAACAACAACAAAATTAAATACCAGATTTGGCAGTTTTAAAATAAAGAAGTAAGAATTGAGGCATCCTAGGAATATTTCAGTGAGTTTGAACAAATGTTAGCAGCAAGATGGAACAGAAAGTTTTGATGTATCAGAATGAGAGCATGTGCTGCCACCAATGCCCATCCTGCAACACACCTGCAGCCAATCTGAGAGGCAGGGAGACATTCCTACAGGAAACCACAGAACAAGTACAAGCCTGAAAGCTATAAGTACATGACAGACCGCCTTACCCCTCCCTCATACACATCCAGTAAGAATAACTCAAGAAATTATTTCCTCTGGAATGCCTGGACAGCATATTTAAATGTATAGCTTGAGCCACAAAAATGTTGTGGAGCAATAGTAGTGTATCTTACAAGCAGAATAATAAGTATTTGCAAGCAGAAGGTGAGCAACAACCAGTCCCGTCCCACCTCCACACAGGGTATAGCATTGAAGTAAAGCAGGCTTATTCTTCTTTGTTAACAACATATAGTTTACTTACAAATACTAATAGTTTCACAACATCTCATGATAAGAGGTTCTGTAACATGTGGCCTTCAAACATGGAGAGGGAAAGAAGTGAAGGCACCATATCTGTGTGACCTTGGAAGTTAAGTAGGGTCAGCCCCAGTTAGAACTTGGATGTGAGACCACCAGCAAATACCCAGGTGTTGTAAGCTACATTTCAGAGAAAGGAATTGGCAAAACCACCTCTGTGTATTCCTTGCATAAGAAAACCCTATGAAATTCATGGGGTTATCATAAATTGACAGGCAATTTCACACATGCACACACCTTTCAACATCCTCTTATGTTATTTCAGCAGAGACATAGCATTTCCCAGGGCAGCCTTCCCCAACTGTAGATCCGCTGACTCAATTGGGTTTACATAAGAATTGGTTATTCAGTATGGATAGTTGGGACTAGCACTTGCTGTATTCTGGATGTTTTGGACTACAGCTACATTCATTTCACTATATTGGGCCCCGTCTACATGGCAAAATAAATACAAATGGCGTGCGAAAGATCAGCAATCTGTTCACATGGCCATTTGTATTTATAAGTGTCATGGGGGGGGGCAGCCAACCCACCTTAAAATCCATGAGTGACTCATCTGCCCCTTCCCCTAGATAAATCCGTGCGTGTTTGAATTGTCAGACCATGTGTACAGCCATGGTTGCACGGATTCAAACAGACTGCCTTTTGATTGGCTGATCCAACATAGGGGACGGGGCTTGCAGAGAGGGGAAATTAGTGGTGGCTGCCATTTTTAAAAAGGTATGTGAGATCCATGCTGCTGCCGCTGTCCGCCTCTATCCTCTGTCCTCTATCTCCTCCATCCAGCCCTCTTCCCAGCCCTGCCGCCACTGTCCTCCTCTGTCTTCCGTCTCCTCCATCCAGCCCCCTTCCCAGCCCTGCGACAGCCACCATCCTCCTCCATCCTCCAACTCCTCCATCCAGCTCCCTTCCCAGCCCTGCTGCTGCTATCCTCCTCCATCCTCCGTCCCCTCCATCCAGCCCCCTTCCCAGCCCCACCGCCGCTGTCCTTCTCCTTCTTCCCAGGGGAGGCAGAGGGAAGCAGGATGGCTGGCTCGACACAGCCAAAGGAGTAAGGAGGACTGCAGCACAGCCCCACCACCAGCTCCAACAGCAGCAGCTCCTGGACAAGGAAGGAAGGGAGGACGAGGAAAAATGAAGAGATGGAGGAGGAGGCGGCCTGCATGAGAGGTCAGTGGGGAGGACACCGCGCAGAATCCCCAGCCAGTGCAGTGGCACACTCGCCAGCTGGGCTGAGGTCATGTCTGTCCATATTTTTTCCCCCTTGTATAGACGAGGCCTTAGTATGTTGACCCCTTAGAATTCCTTTTATATAGAATAGACAACTCTAGTTTTATGAAATTCTGTCAAAAAAATCAAGGACTCCATGTTATTCCTGTACTGTACTTCTTCTGTTGCAGGGGATACTCATCTTGCATTTCTCATTTCAAGGTGGAGATTGTAAATATTTCTAATTTTGAGTCTTATGTTTAGATATACAGTGGTTGACAGGTATACATAGACTCAAGCAGCAATAGTACCACATTAATGTTCTAACAATATTTCTTTTTCTCCTTTTAAAAAATATCTTCATTAAACACACAAATTTTATATTATAAAACTAGATATAAGGGAAAGACAACACATAAACAACACAAATTGAACAAAACATAACACACAACAAATATTACAATACCAAACTAACTAAAAGGGGGTTACACAATTGACGTCCAACTTGCCAGCCATTGGTTATAATTACCTACTTATTTTACTTCCTTTATAACAATGCTTTACAAACTTCCACCTATAAATTCATTCTACTATTTTACAGACATCTATTTATTGCATAATTACCCCAATATCTCTTCCAGCATCATTTATTAAATCCCAATTCATTTGCAACTACATGGTTAATCTATTATTTAATTGTAAATAGTTAAAATCAAGCAACTTACCCAGCCAATTTCCTTCTAACCAAAGAATATTATTCTTCCTTTTCTATAAGAAAAACAACCTTCAACCCATAATCCTGTACTAACTTCTATAATTTTTCCTCTACTTTAATTAATTCTCTCTATAACAAAATAATCTTAATTCTGTATTTCTATCCTATGATGTATTCTTTTTATTTTGTTTCATAAATCCATATAAGCTTCATTTCTTATTAGCACATCCTTAATTTCTTATTAGCACATTCAAATATCAAATCCTCGAATTAGAGAAAAAGAGAGGGAGGGAAGGAGGAAGAGAATAACCTCTTGAGAGAAAGATTTGGAACAACTTATACTATCCCATTCATCTTAAATGTATTACCTCTTCCTGAGCCACCTTCTCTGTTTTCAGTCCATTGACAGAGTACTGCTGAGCAACTTGACCTCTTATCAGTTGTCCTTCGAAGTATTCAATATAGTTGTTTTCCTGCCCCACACCAATTCTTTCTACCCCACCAAATTTCCTCATAGCTTCTTCCAGCTT
Organism: Gambelia wislizenii; assembly: GCA_030847615.1. NCBI lineage: Eukaryota > Metazoa > Chordata > Lepidosauria > Squamata > Crotaphytidae > Gambelia > Gambelia wislizenii. The sequence continues at coordinate 348,949,814 of JAUMIR010000001.1, forward strand.
AATGCCTTTAGCAGTTTTTCCACTCTCCAAATTGGTCTTCATTTCTTCATCATTATAGACATTGTTATCCGCTGACTTCTCCAAATTTGCACACTTCTCTCCAGTATCAGCTCCTTCTAGATTTGTTTGTTCCACTTCACAAGCCATCTGGTTTATTGGTTGAAAGATTTCTTTAAATCCTTCTTCAACCATCTGTTTAAAGTCATTTTTCAAGTCTAAGCTCATTTGTTTCACCTCCATTCTCATTTGTTTAATTTCATACAAAATCATCTGATTTTCATCCATCATCTCAGTTAGTTGCTCAGAATAATCAAAAGCCACTTTAACAGCTGTCAAAGTCTACCATTAAATGATAAAGTTATTTTGTTGTAATTTACCCATTTAGCCTCTAGCTGTCACTGTTTTGCACTTTACTTAACCATCTAGCTTTAATTTCATTATTTTTTTCAGAAAATTAAATCTCAGTTCCTCAAAGGTTAACACACAGTTCACTTTCTCTCCATGCAGCAAGAAGATAGCCTTGACTTTATCTCAGTAAGTAAATGAAAAATTATTTTCTCCTGTCCTAAACCTGCCATATTCAATTGTCATTAATGCAAGTTAGAAATTCTAATAAATTTTAAAATGCACTGAAGTCAGGGTTAATTTAGTTGTTTTCCCTCCACCAGTGTTTGAGTTTTTCTGAATTTCTACATATCACAATTCAAATTCTTTGCACTCTGTTTCCTTTAATAAAAATTAAATCTCCTAGGCATTTACCTCACTTTTTCATTTGTAGAAGCTACTTGTAAAAGTTAAGCATTCCCAAAGCCTGCAAGTTCCTTACTTTTCCTTAATTTTCTGTAGGTGTTACTTACAGTGCAGTAAAGAAAGTTGGGTAGAATTGGTTGAAAGGCTTGAGTACAGTGGGTGTGATGTCCCCCTTTCAAACCCCTCTGTTCTTTCCGCATCCTGGTGACACAGAAATGTGTCCCAGGATGCCCAAAACAGGCAACAATTTCTTGTGAGGTTTGCCTCTGAGCCTCCTATGCCAGGGAGGCAACTCCTGCTGGTTATACAATCTCTAACCAGCAACTGCCAGACTTAGTTCTTCCCCCTTGTGCAGAGATGCATGGGGGGCTGCTTTACTGCCCTATTTCCAACCCGGAAGTCCAGCATTTCTTTTCTTTTTTTCTTTTTTGGTCATAAATCACACCTCCTGCCAATTTACTCTGGCACTTCAGTAAATTGCCTGCTGAGAAAAAAAAAATGTTTGTTATCTGATATTACAGTAGGTCAATACCATCAGATAACTGATAAGCAACATGTGCGCGCGCACACACACACACACACACAGTATGTAGAGAGTGTGTGTACCTGTGTGAGTGCACATATATCTTTCAACCTGAGATAATACTAGTCTTGCTCAGTCTTTTAGTAAATGTCCTGAACAAAAGTCAGCAAGTGCCTGGGGAAGCAGGGGGTTGGTTGTGTAGGAGCTGTTGGGTAGTTAGTCCAGTCCAAGTCAGTCATGGGTTATCTGAGCACGGTGAAGGAAGAAGCACAAGGATAGTTGATAGCCAGTCCAGGAATCATATCAGCAGTTCAGAAATCCAGATACACAAGCCATCAAGGAGTAGACAGAGTAGTCCAAAAGATAGTCCAAAAGATCATGAAAAACAGGAATATGAGAAAGTACTGCCAATCAAACAGATAAGACAATTGTCAATGCTAAGGCTGAGACACAACTGCTGGGACATTTATGGGCAGCTCCTTCAAGGCCAGAAGTGCCAAATTAGTGCCTAATTAGGTCAATGTCTATTACTTAACCTACGCTGGGCTTAGCATTTCTTCCTCTGTTGTTCAGCAAAGGACAGAAGCATGTTATCTTTGTTGTCTGTGGCCTCTGCCAACTGCTTCTGGGGAGCAGGTTTCCCTACTGCCCCAATCACCATCTCCTTGGACTCAGAGAGAGTTCCACTATCAGGAGCTGCAGCTTCTGGCAATCTGCTTCCTCCTCCTCCTCCTCCATGTCTAAGTTGTCTAGTGGATGAGTTACGGCAGATAATTTGAAATGAAATAGGTCCAACTAATTTCCATGTCCAAATAAGCTGATCTGGCTTAGCTTCCTTGCCCCTTGGGTATTTATGGAAGAGTGGCTAAAGTTTAACCATGATACCCATCCCACACTCCCCTGTGTGGTTCCAGTTGCTGAGAAAAACAGGAGGGAAGATACTACTGCACTCCTCATAAGGTACCCCTTATAGGAATCTGGTTGGCCACTGTGATTCACAGTGGCCAAGTGGGGGTTCAAATCCTCATCTCCAGAGTCGTAGGCCAACACTTAAGCCACTTATACCATGCTGTTCCCTGTTTAGCTGCTGTAATGTTTTAAGGGGAGGGAGGGATTTTGGGTTGTTTTATACTGTCTACCATTTTATCATTGTAAGCCGCCCCGATTGCTTGCAGAGGGGCGGGATATAAATAAATTTTATTATTATTATTATTACTCTGTTAATAAGGTCCTTCTTTGAGAGTCTGGAGTACTAGAAACTGTGGAATCACTAAAACTGGTCTCATCCTTCCCCCTTGACAGTGTTACCTGGTGCAGTTCAGCCTCTCTGCACCCCCCTAGTGCTGCCACTGACTAGGAGGAAGGCTTATGGACCAATGGAAAGGAATGGAAGAAATGTTGGTTTGGGTTAGTATACTGTACAACATAACTATTTCCTGTAGGAACAAGGGGGAGAGATTTCTCAGCCTGGACCTTTTGCATTCTGGAATGAGTGAAAAGGCAGACGAATGGTTGCTGCAGTGACAAGGCCTGGGAGAAACTACAAGACGATGGTATGGTATGGAGAAGCTACCAAGTTGGATGCTTTCAATGGCTCTATGCCTGGAGTGAACCCTGATAAGACCCTAGGATCAAGTTACTTGGATCAAAACAAAGCAACACTGGAAATGAGCTGTAAGGGGAAAAAAAATTAATGGACTCCTTTCCCCCAATTTGCCATCTACTAGTACAGAACTGAGGTTTAGTGACATAGTGAGACACCAGTCAGGAGACAGGACCAACTGAGGGGATCAGTGGGTCAAAAAGCAGCTGTTCCCCAGAAGATGAGCTCTTCTTGTTCTCCTTTTCTCCTTTTAATTTTACATTTTTGCTGGATTTGTTTAAGGTCTTAGTTATATTTTCCCCCTTGACTTCTAGTTTCTAGTTTCTACAACAGAGTAAGTTTTCTAGTGTGGAGTCTTCCACAGATTGTTCCTCTGCTTCTTATGTTACATAATTTATTTATTTTTTGTTGTTTACCCCAGTAAAGCTCAGGCTTCACTACTTAATGTTATTTCCCCTTACCCCATTTCTCTGTGGTCTGATTTTTCTTATTTGAATTTTCCTCCCTTTGTCTAAACATACATAACATTTGTTGTACAGATTTCCTCTGTCATCTAGATTTTAAAAACACGGGTATGTTTCCTTTCCCAGTGTGCTGATTGGCCGCTTAGGAAACATACCCAACCAATCTCCTCCCTCCCCTCCCTCCATCAGCCAATCATCACCCACATGCAAATGTCCTCTCCACCTCACAATCTACTCCTGCCACTCAATTGGCATCTACACCCCCAGCTTCACAAGGGCCCCTCTCTCCTCTCACTCCCTCAGCCAATCACCACCCACATGTAAAACAATGCAATATTTTTTCCGTAAAATAATACCATGTAGCTGAACCGTGTGAAAGGAACACTGCCACTCCAAGCTCCATGTCGCAAACACTGCTTGAAACCCCAGCAGGGCACATAACGGTGTATGTTATACCGGGTACAGCTATACTAGTTTATTTATATTTCTGGTGTGTTGTGTCTTCAGCTTATCGACTTGATTCCCTGTTTTGTTGTTCTTGTGTACCTTCAAGTCATTTCCAACTTATGGCAACCCTAAGGTGAACCTATCACAGGGTTTCCTTGGCAAGATTTGCTCAGAGGGGGTTTGTGCTTGCCTTCCTCTGAGGCTGAGAGAGTGTGACTTGCTCAAGATCACCCAGTGGGTTTCTGTGGCCAAGTGGGGGTTCAAATCCTCATCTCCAGAGTTGTAGGCCAACACTTAAGCCACTTATACCATGCTGTTCCCTGTTTAGCTGCTGTAAATTTAAATAAATCTGTGCATAGCCTCATGTTATCTCTGGTTACACTCTCTTGCCCACTGTGGCAAACACAGAAACTCAGACGTTGTCTATACAGTAAAACAACAACAACAACAACACACAAGATGCGAACTAATGGTGATCCATTCAAACAGCCATTTGCCCAAATACGTGTCATTTGTAAGGAAGGTAGCAAACCCCACTGCAAAGTCCATGTGCGCCATGTCCAAGGCTTCATACAAATTTTCCAAAAAGCTCCGTATGACTTCTGAATGTGTGATTGTTTGAATACTCACATTCACACAAATACGAACAGGCAGCGCAATCTTATTGGCTGGCTGAGGATGGGGCGGGGCCAGCAAAGAAGGAAAGCAGCTGCGGTTGCCATGTTGGATTTTCGGCTAAGTGAGGGTCCAGTAAGTCGATCAAACAGTGATTTTATACTTTTAAAAATTCTTTCTGTCTTTGTAAATACGAAGTGTTGCTTGTACACACCCTGGGAAACTGTTTTTTTTTTTTTTTTATTTGGTGGCAGCAGATTTAAAATCGTGAGCAAATCACTTGCGGGTGCGATCTGGCTAGGGGGTCATGCAGAGTTTAGGGGGGCTCTTTTGGCCATGTAGACAGGTTGCATCATTGCAAACACCTGTCTTTTCAGACATATTTGTATTCCCTCCCCCTCGTGTAGACAAGACCTCAGTTACTGGCTCCTCTTATGTTCTTAAATACACATATACTTTTTAAAGATTCGGTCTTATTGGACTATTTCATTACTTTCAGATAATCAGAACCAGGCTTTCCTTGCTATCCAAGCCTAACTGTCCAATCTTTCTCACCCAGCCTTCTGAGTGTGAAACATTTTCTGGCCTTTGTAGCAGTTCAAGAGGAAATTTGCTTCATCACCACACAGCTCTGCTGACTGCAGAGCAAATAGGCTTCTGCATTCCCTCAGAAAATGCCTCCTTGTTGTACTGTATTACACAGTGACAATATTTCAGAGTATAAATTATTCCTTTGGGATAATGTGCTAGCCTGTTGCATCTGTTTCTTGAATAAGCAGGAATAAGCCCATGAGGGAGGGAGGAGAAGGAAGAAACCATATCTCAATATTATGTTTGTAAGTGCTCTGAGAGAGTTGTTCAACATATACTTCAGAGGACTCAGATAGGACTTGGTGGAAACTGCTAAGGATTACAAACATACTGTTTACATGCAATTTTGCTACAGAATTTCTCCCCCTGTATGGCTGTAGGTCCCATGCATAAGACCAATTTCCACATTACATTAGTTAGCCTTCACATTTCTATTCCATCATACAGTAGTGTAACTGGGGGTGTTTTGTAGTGTGAAAATGATTGCACCAGCCCTTTTCTTTTCTATAATGCACATTAAAATATTTGGAGCAAAAGGGATGCTTGCGTAGTTTTTCTGTATTATAAAATATTTATCTACGTGACTGTACACTTGTGAAAAAAAAAGTGAAAAAAGTTATTGTGAAAAAAAAGAAAATAAAAGAACTTAAAATACTATAGTCTCGGGAAACAACAATCAGAACAGAAGAATGGGGTCTTATACCAGCTGTTTTACTTTTCAAAATCACCCCCTATTCAGGGACTTTCCTCTGTGGAACTGGTACTCTATCTCCATATATTTTTCTCCATGGTGATGGGGGGGGGCTTGAACAGAAATTAAGTTGATAAGCCTCCCCTTCTGCTCCTATTGCGGCCTCCTACAATGTAAGCTCAAAGAAGCAAACAAAAACTCTGGGAGCAAATTATCCTTTGGCCCTGATAAGAATGATAATTAAGAATGTATCCATGCTGTACAGTTATGGAAGTTTTCTACCAACAACTGTCAAAGTTCCATGCTATGGAATTGTGGGATCTATAGTTTGGTGAGGTACTTTGAATTTTCTAGTGAAAGCAGTAACAATTAAAATGACCTGCCTACCAATGTTGAGCTCCCCCCCCTTAAAAAAAACAAACAGTTCTAGGGGTCCTTCTAACCCACTTGTTTGAACAATAACAGAGCTTTCTGACAGAGAATACTAAGTACTCCACCAGTATGCAAATCTCAGGATTCCAGAGGATGGTGCCATGGTAGTTAAAGGTCATCAAAGTGCTATAATTGTGAAACATGGATATACCCTTAGTCTCTATAAGTGGTAGATATGGGTTGACTTACATCACTACTATACAGGGTTATTTATATTTCTGACAGAAATGTACCTGTAGCAAGAGAGTTCACAGGTATAGAGATTCCTGCTTCCACACAACTATTCAAGAACCAGGAATCCTGACTTCTTTTCAGGTGGCTCCCCTTGGGATAGCGAGGCCAGGGAAAAAGGCCTCAGAGCAGCCTTTTGGAGCTCTTGCGGCATTGTGATCCTAGTTATGGGTATATGTACCCAAGACACAGAAGTTGCCCAACTGGCAGAGCAGCTATTATGATTAAGCAAAGTGAGTCATCCACCTCAGGCTTTCTTCCTTAATTCAGTTCTTACTATTAAAATTGATACTGCCCAGAATGGGGAGCATTGCTTGACGGGTCTGCTTCCTTGCATGCCAAAATAACTTGCATAGCATTGGGTATTATGCACCTTGCTTTGGGAATTATGTGGTGCTGTTGGGTCTAGGGTTGCCAAAGTGAAAACTGTAGAGGGCTTCTGTACCTTTAATGGTTGTGTAAGAAGAGGGAAATTCAGAAGCTGTTGCTTGTCATGAATCTGGTAACAAGCAACACCTGCTGAAATTCTCGCTTCTATACCATGAATCAAGGTACAGGAGCCTTCTCCAGTTGTCACGCCGGCAACTCTAGTTGTGGAAGAGTGCTGCTCCTTCTCAGACAGCAAAATATCTTGGGCCAGCCTAGGTGGCATGAATCAGAGTCCGCAGGAGATGATTGGCTTGAAAGAAACATGAACCCTTCAATGTGTGCCCAAATCTACACTACACAAATCATCCAGTTTCAGACTGGATTATTTGCCATGGCTCCTTCCTATGGAATCCTGGGATTTGTAGTTTGGTGAGGCACCAGCACTCTTTGGCAGAGAAGGCGAAAGACCTTGTAAAACTATAAATCCCAGGATTCCATAGGAAGGAGCCATGACAAATAATCCAGTTTCAAACTGGATTATTTGTGTAGTGTGGATCTAGGCTCCCAATACAGTTTATGTGGCATTTTTGTTGTGGGGCTGCCCCCTCCCTCCCACACTGGCATGGACGCGACTGCTTTCGGAGTAGTTTTCCCACAACCACCACAGTTCTCCCGCAGTCCAGTTTCCTCAAGGCGGGGATCCTAAACCGAACACCAGAGCCCCGCCTCTGAACCTCTGGCGACAGCCACGGAGTGTTGTACCACAGTCGACTCCTCCCCCTCACCACCATTGGTTGGCCTCTTCAGAAGCCCGTATTAGTTATCGCAGCCGCCAGGCATTCATTGGCTTCAGGGCTTCTGAGCTCATGACTATGTAATGAGCGCATTCAAATCAGGCTGTTGCCCGGGTAACGTGAGGCCTAGCCGCTCACGCGAAGACCTGGAGGAGGTATCCGCGACGAGAGCGGACTCGGAGAGAGTTTGTCGCGGGATAAAGGGGAGGGGAGAGGCAGGGGGTCGCCTCTGTCGCTGGGATTCTTGGCGGGCGCGGCTTGAGGAGAAGGAGGTCTTCGTCGTCGTCTTCTTCTTCCACCCAATTCTGGCCGCTGGAGGAGATGAGGAGCAGGTAGTGGGGGGGGGGTAACCCTCTTTCCATCCAGGAGAACGGCTGGAGCGGAGGACGGGGTGGTGGGAGAGCCGGGAAAGGGCACCGAGGGGATCCATAGTCTCCCTTACGGACCAGCCCATGCTTCGGGACCTGCTGGGGAGGCCCTTCTCTCTGTCCCACCACCCTCACTGGTACATCTAGTGGGAACTCGGGTGAGGGCCTCCTCTGTTGCTGCCCCTGGCTCTGGGACTCCCTGCCCAGAAATGTTTGACTGGCCTTCTCCCTGCTTTCTTTTCACAGACATGTACACGTTGTCCCTCCGTATCCACGGATTTGGTATCCACCAATTTAAGTATTCACGGCTTGAAAATATTCTTAAAAAATAATAATCCAAAAAGCAAACCTTGATTTTGTCATCCTATATAAGGGACATCCTATATAAGGGTCCTGGAAACATCACCCAAGGAGACCTTCTGCTGTGCTTTCTGCAACCGGACTTCTTTATCTCGGATTGGCCTTTTTAGTCATCAGTGCGCTTGCAGAAAGTGCAGGATGAGTCCTTCCTGAATCTTCGTTTGCAAAGAAAAGCCAGAGAGACAGAGAAAGAGAGAGATAAGGGACACCATTTTGCTATGCCATTGCATATAATGGGACTTGAGGATGCACGGATTTTGGTATCCACGGAGTGGGGTGGGGTCCTGGAACCAAACCCCAGCAACTATGAAGGAACAACTGTACAATAAAAAGGCATTGTTGATATCAGCAAGATACAAAAGTTAAAATGCAATTAAATAACTAAAAAAGTTAAAAACAGCTAAAATTTTTAAAAACATGCACACATATACATGTACACCACACACACACACACACACACACATATACCCCAGCACAACCATTAGGAGAAATAAGCAAAGGCCTGCAGAAACAAGGAAGTCTTTACAGTACAGTTGTCCCTCTGTATCCATGGATTTGGTATCCACGGATTTAAGTATTCATGGCTTGAAAATATTCTTAAAAAAAAAATAATAATCCAAAAAGCAAACCTTGATTTTGCCATCTTATAGAAGAGACACCATTTTGCTATGCCATTGCATATAATGGGACTTGAGTATTCACGGATTTTGATATCCATGTTGGTCCCGGAACCAAACCCCAGCAAGTATGAAGGGACAACTGTATACCGCTTTGAGTCCCAAATTGAGGAAAAAGCAGGATAGAAATAAAGATCATCGTCATCATCAGACTGGAAAGCTCTGTCCCTTTATTCCCTTACCTTCAACTTTCTCATTTGGAAACTGCTCTTTTCCCAGATGAGTAGGAAGTGTATTCCATATATGCTCAGAGTTTCCCTTGACTTTATCCATATTACTGGATTGACTTGGAATGCCCCATGTGCTGTAGCTATATTTCAGAGGAAGGCAGTGGCAAACCAACTGTGAGATTTCCTTGCCTGAGAAAACCTTATGAAATTCATTGGGTCACGATAAGTCAACAGGTGACTTGAAGGCGCACACACAGGGTCAGGGTGTAGCTGTGTGACCTCTTTGAAGCTGGATGTTGTACTCACAATTTTAATAAGCAGTTTTGTTAGATGGTTAAACAACCCCTCTCCCAAGTCTTGCTTGTTGATAAACATGCCCAGGATTGCATTGCTTGGCTACCATCCTATACATGGTTATTGAAGAGTTACCTTGAACCTGTATGTCAATAAAGCATCAGACTGCATAGATCTCCACTGTACAACCTGAAAAAATATATTTTTAGGTATTCATACCATTTGCTGACACTATGTAAAGTTCTTGAATATGTGCCTGATGCTCCAAAGGGCTATGGCAGAGCTTGAAGAAGACGACGGCATCTATATACGCTACTGTACTGATGGTAGCTTGTTTAACTTAAGCCGTCTGAGGGCTCACACTAAGACTCTAAACTATCTAGTCCGTGAGCTGCTCTTCGCCGATGCTGCTGCCCTTGTTGCCCACACAGAAGCAGCTCTGCAGCGCCTAACATCCTGCTTTGCAACAGCTGCAGAGCTGTTTGGGCTAGAAGTCAACCTGAAGAAAACAGAAGTTCTTTACCAGCCTGCACCACAGGACGAGCACCACCATCCCCACATTGCCGTCGGCAAATCTGTGCTCAAGTCCGTTCAGCAGTTCACCTACCTGGGAAGCATCATCTCCTCAGATGCCAAGATTGACAAAGAGATCGATCACAGATTAGCAAAGGCATATAGTGCATTTGGAAGACTTCACAAAAGAGTCTGGAGCAATAAACACCTGAGGCAAAGCACAAAAATCAGTGTGTATAGAGCCATCGTACTGTCTATCCTCCTTTGTGGATCTGAAACATGGGTCACCTATCGCCACCACCTACAACTCCTCGAGCGCTTTCATCAGCGCTGTCTACGCACAATCCTAAATATACACTGGACTGACTATGTGACGAATGTTGCTGTCCTTCAGCAAGCAGGGATCACCAGCATTGAGGCCATGATATTGAGAACACAGCTGCGCTGGGCAGGGCACGTTTCTAGGATGGAGGACCATCGCCTCCCAAAAATACTACTCTATGGTGAACTCGCCACGGGTCAGCATAAGAGAGGCGCTCCAAAAAAGCGATACAAAGACTCCCTGAAACAACATCTCAGGCTTGGCCAAATTGATCACCAACAGTGGTCCGCCCTGGCCTCACATTGGGAGGCATGGAGACGCACTATCCACAATGCTGCAGCCTTATTTGAGAACTCACGCCGAACAAGTCTTGAAGAGAAACGACAACGCAGAAAGAATCACAACCCAAAAACATCACCCAAGGAGACCTTCTGCTGTGCTTTTTGCAACCGGACTTGTTTATCTCGGATTGGCCTTTTTAGTCATCAGCGCGCTTGCAGAAAGCGCGGGATGAGTCCTTCCTGAATCTTCGTTTGCGAAGAAAAGCCAGAGAGAAAACTATATACATTTTAGAACATTCTTATACTGTAACATTAATATGCAACTACTGCCTGTCTGATAATGTGTGGTTGTATGTATGAAAAAAACATGGTTCTAGTTGAATTTAGACAGGGTTTGGTGATTAAAAAAAAAGCCTTTTTGAAAATTCTGTGTGTGATTTTCACACTGTAAATGCTGGATGAAGAAGCAGTCTGACTGCTTGCTCTTCATCTTTGCAGCATTATAGCTAGCTCCTCTGCAGACTTGTTATTGCAGTTTATTTCCCATGAGTGTGCATAAGAGTGTAGGCAGTTGTTAACTGCTGTCAAGTTGACTTTGACTTATGGCGACCTATGAGTAAGAGACCTCCAAGTTACCCTTTCACCAGGGAACTTAGGGCCATGCCACCTTTGACTGAGTCCATCCATCTAGAATGCAGTCTTTACCTTTTCCTTCTGTCTTCTACCTTACCAAGCATTATTGTCTAGTGAGTCCTATCTTCTCATGATATGGACAAAGTATGACAGTCTCAGTTTTGTCATTTGGCTTCTAGGGAGAGTTCAGGCTTGATTTGCTCTAGGACCCATTTATTTGTCTTTTTAGCAGTCCATGGTATCCATAGGACTCTTCTCCAGCACCACATTTCAAATGAGTTGATTTTCTTTCTATCAGCTTTCTTCACTGTTCAGCTTTCACACTCATACATAGAAATGGGAAATACAAAGGCATGGGGCATCCTAACTTTAGTATTCAATGATATATCTTTATACTTCAGAATGTTGTCTAATTGGTTTTCATGGTTTTTTTCTGAGCTGTGAGGCCATGTTCTGGAAGAGTTTATTCCTAACGTTTCACCTGCATCTGTGGCTGGCATCTTCCGAAAATGGGAGCACAGTGTGTGTGTGTGTGTGGGGGGGGTTATATACTGTGAGTCCCTGTTGGAGAAGATATGTACCTTTGTGTATTTGGATGGTTAGTTCCTGCAAGGATGATTAGTGTCTATTTAGCTAATGGTCCATTGTCTGCTGGGAATCACCCAGTTCCTGAGTGGAGTTCATTTGCCCATGTTGAATCCACCCTCTACTGTCTCCCCGAAGAAGAGGCAGAAGAGATAAGAGGAGAAACAGCTAGGATTCTGAGGAAGGCAAAACCACCATCCAGCAACATAACCAGAAAAGAAAGAAAAGCCATCAAGGATCTCAATGCAGATCCAGAAATCATTATTCTCTCAGCAGACAAAGGCAATGCCACAGTAATCATGGAAACAGAAAAATACAAACAGAAAATAAGGGAACTCTTGGATCCTGCAATAAACAGAAAACTCAAGAAAGACCTAACCAACAAAATCACCAGAAAAACAAATGCCTTGATCAAGAACTCATCAATTCAGCCAGTCAGAATCTATGCAGATCTGAGGCTCTCCCACCAAGACTGTATGGACTTCCCAAGATCCACAAGGGTTCCATTCCACTCCGATCCATAGTGAGCACCATTGGATCCACCACATATGACTTGGCCAAGTTTCTGGCCACACAGTTACAAACCCACATAGGGCAACCCCCCCACACACTACATCAAGGACTCAGCTCACTTCATAGAAAAAAATCAACAACATCGAACTGAAACCTGGAGACAGATTGATCAGCTTTGATGTGGTCTCTTTGTTCACCAAAGTCCCCATAATGGACACTATGGCACTCACCCAACAAATATTTCCAGAAGACATCACAGCCTGTTCAAACATTGCCTCACCACAAGCTACTACCAGTGGGATAACAAATTCTACGAACAGATAGATAGGGTAGCCATGGGCAGTCCTCTGAGCCCCATGATAGCAAACTTTTACATGAAACATTTTGAAAAGCAAGTCCTGGAAACAGCACCAAAAAAAGCCCACAACATGGTTCCGATATGTGGATGACACTTTCACCATTTGGAGCCACGAAGAAGACGATTTGGCCACATTTCTGAACCACCTGAACAGTATTCACCCGAACATCTAATTCATGATGGAAAAAGAAAAGGAAGGAACATTGCCATTTTTGGATGTCCTGGTCATTCACAAACCAAACCAACGATTGGGCCACAAGGTATAACAGAAAACCCACACACACTTACAGATACCTAAACAAGAACTCCAATCATCATCCAAGACAAAAAAGAAGCACAATAAAAACACTAGTAGACAGTAGAAAAAAGGATCTGCAAACCCCACTACCTGGAGGACGAGCTGAAGCACCTAAACTGGACTCTACAGGCTAATGGTTACTCCAGCTCAGACATCAGAAGAGCGGCCAGACCCTGAAAAAAACACAGGAATGATGAAAAACAGCCAACCAAAGGACAGGTATTTTTACCATACATCAAAGGAGTCACAGACAGAATAGGGAAACTGATGAGGAAACACAACCTCCAAACGATCTATAGACCAACCAAGAAAATCCAAGAAATGCTACACTCAGCGAAGGATAAAAGAGACCCTCTCACAGCTGCAGGAGTTTACCGCATACCATGCAGCTGCGGACAAGTTTACATAGGTACCACTAAATGCAGTGTGCAAACACAAATCAAGGAACATGAGAGACACTGCAGGCCAGCCAGAAAAAACAGCAATAGCAGAACATGTGATAAACCAACCTGGACACAAAATGTTATTTGAAAACACAGAAATTCTGGACCAGGCCAACAACTATCATGTCAGAATGCATAAGGAAGCTATTGAAATCAACAAACACCTGGACAACTTCAACAGGAAAGAAGAAGCCCTAAAAGTAAACAAAATTTGGCTACCAGTCCTGAAAAACACCAAAATCAAAACTCAACACATGCAAATGAACTCCACCCAGGGACAGGGTGATTCCCAGCAGACAATGGACCATTAGCTAAATAGACACTAATCTTCCTTGCATATCTCCCCCCAGGGAACTAGCCATCCAAATACACAAACGTACTTACCATATCTTCTTCAGTAGGGTCTCACAGTATATAACCCCCCACACCTTCTATGCCACCATTCTCTGAAGATGCCAGCCACAGATGCAGGCGAAACGTCAGGAATAAACTCTTCCAGAACACAGCCTCACGGCCAGGGAAAAACCCATGAAAATCCTATGGATGCCAGCCATGAAAGCCTTTGACTTCACATCTTGACTAATTCCTTCATAGCTGCCCTTCTAAGTCTAAGTCTTCTTTTAATTTCTTGACTACAGTCTCCATTCTGATTAATGATTGAGCCAAGGTATGGAAAATCTTGACCTATATCAATGACTTCATCATCTAGTTTGAAGTTACATGAATAATCTGTGGCAGAGCTTGGCAGGTTGCTTTCAAAAAGTAAGCAATTTCTGTTACTTGGTACAATATTTGTTGCTGTTATTAGAAAAATAAACGTAAACCTGATTTTGTTGAAAAGTAACTTGTTGCAGATATTTGTTGTACTAGTCTTTGCTTTTCTTTAACTTTCTTTCAAATTCTACTATAGTACTGCCAGTTATTACTAGGAAGTGAATGAGGTGGGGCTTACTTCCCTGTAAACTTTCATATTAGTGGTCTTTACGTTTATTCTGGAAGCAGATTGTGATATTTATAACAGACACTGAATCTTAGGAAGTTGTCATCAGATCTTAAATGTCGTGTTAAGTGTTCTGAATAGTCATGTGTACAGTCTTAATTCCGAATATTTTAGATTGTGGGCCATTTGCTTTAGGTGGAATTGTAAACAAATGTACTTGTCAGTTGGAAATAGTAAGGCTTACTTCCAAATAGGCACATTCGTCATCAGGTAGCAGCTTTTCTTTTTCTGTTGACTAGAGTTTAAAGACTCCATGGTACCTGAAGATCAAATAGCTACAAGTAGTCAAGCAAACAAGCCACACTGGAAAAGTAAAGTGACCACATACATCCAAGCCTGGTTGGTTGGGTCATTTCTGTATCTAATGCCAAATTTAACATCAGTTAGCTTATACAGACAATCAAAACTTCTTAGAGCTGCTCTAAAAACATCTTACTGACTATAGTTCCATGCCACCTAAGGTGCTTTTGATGCCTCTCTGAAAGTAGAGAAAAGTTTTCTCATTTAATTTACTTAAATATTTATGCTTGCCCATTTTAGAGGTTTGCAGTGGCTAACAACATATTTGTAGCAGCATCCTTGCAGGGTTATAGTCATTTCCTTTTAAAATTGCCAAATATGAGAGATGTTAACATTTTGAAATTTCTTTGTTTCCTTAAATAGCCAACATGATTTAGTGGACTGAGTGTTGGACTAGGGACACTGGAAGACCAGGGTTTGAATCCTAACTCACCTGTGGGGGAAAAACACTGGGTGACCTTGGGCAAGTCACACACTGTCAGCCTTAAAGGAAGGCAATGGCAGACCTCTTCTGAATAAATCTTGCCAAGAAAACCTCATAATAAGTTTACCTAAGCGTTTCCATAGTTTGGAAACCTCTTGGAACACATACAGAAATAGCAACATATTCTTTATTATTACATCTTTTCTCCAAGGAGCTTAGGAGTGGACCCTCAGTAATCACTGGGGGGTTGGTTCCAGTGGATACCAAAATCCATGGATGCTCAAATCCCATTATATATACAGTGGCATTGTAAAATGGCTTCCCTTACATAAAATGGCAAAATCAAGGTTTGCTTTTTGGACTATTTTCAAACTGTGGTTGATTGGATCTGTGGATGCAGAATCTGTGGATATAGAGGGCCAATTGTATATTGTTTTTCTCTTTCAACCAACTCGGCATTTTGTATTTTACTCTCACAAAAACCATAAGTTATGCCTGAAGTCACCCAATGAGCTGTATGGTTGAGTAGGGTTTTGAACCTCGTAATATCAATATGCACACATGTTCCCGGCCTGGATACAACTTCCTAGGCTGTTTTCCTCCTCCCTGTGGTGTGTGTGTGTGTGTGTACCTGTTGACTTATGGTGACCCCGTGAATTTCATAGGGTTTCCTTAGGCAAGGAATACTCAAGAGGTGGTTTTGCTAGTTCCTTCCTCTGAAATATAGCCTTCAGCACTTGGTATTCCTTTGTGGTCTCCCATCCAAGTACTAACCAGAGCTGGCTCTGCTTAACTTCCACCCTGATTCCCCTTAAAACTCTCAGGAACCACTTTTTTTTTTTTGGGCAGTTGCCTGTTCTGGAGAGTTCCAGGAATGGTGATTAATTTAAAAAATACATTATATGTATATACCCACACCCTTTAATATAACACATGTTTTTCAAGGCTGAAAGCGGATGTCTTTTCACTTCTGGTTTGTTTGTTGTTTCATGCCGGGGGGAGCATTTTTGTTAGTTCATGTTGCCCTTAAGGGTCCCAGGAACATCAGATAGGTCCCTACATCCAACAAAAATACCTAATTTAGTATCTTAAATAGCAACACTCTGAACTGAGTTTACTAGTAGCCAATGTAGATGAGCTAAACCTAGTGTTATATGTTCTGAATGTTCCATTCCCCTGCATGGCCTGTGATCAACAGAAACACAATAGAATGTGCTAGAAATAAGTTCAGTATGTTAGTTGTGAATGTTTACTGATTTGGTCTGGCAATTATCTCCATGGGACAAATATTAAGAATTTTCTGCCTTTCAGTATTTTTTCTCTTATTTATTGTAGGAAAACATTTTAACACTATTATGAGAAGATAAACAGTAACTGATCAAACCAGTGTACTGCAAGTGGATTTGCTACTGAAGACAAGCACTATGGATGACATAACAAGCAAATGGGAATAGGCACCACAGATGTTACAGAACAGTGCATAAAGACAGATGGACCACAAATATAACTTGGTGCAATGATCTGATGTATCTTATGTAAATATTTGTCATCTCACTGGTGACAGAGTCGTTATGACCACCAAGAAGAAATAGAGGTAAATACAGCTCAGGGAACCTAAATAAATGCATTAATGAGGCAACTGCTTTCATCTTAATTATTTATTATTTATCCTAAAGGCTTACCAACTGGTATTTAAAACCAAGGAAAAGTTCTACACGACAGGTATACAGATATTAAGATGAAAATTGCCATGAATCACACAAGCCAAGTACCATCTTAAAGGGAGATAAGTTTTAAAGTCTTTTACAGCTACTTTTCTTAAAGGGCTACGTATTTAATGAAAACTCATTGTCATTCTATCTTATTTTATCCAGTTTTAAAATGTAAAAAAAGTTTCAAAATGCAAAGCATATTAGTAATATAATATAAAAATAATTTACCTATCTTGAGAATTCAAGGAAGGAAAATTTCCTGTCCCCTCCTTTCCCTAGCAGTCTTCTATACTCCCTAAAGAGCATCTCTGCAAAGTTGGGTTAAAACCTTTTTGTCTGTATGTGTAGATGTGTAATTTTAATTTGATGTTTCTCAGTTTTACCCTTTTATGTTGACATTTTAGACTTTTTTATTGCAATAAATTTTAATTTTTACATTCAATTCTCTGAAATCCTATTTGAGATTAAGCAAATTAATATAAAAAGAAGTTTGTGGCTTTTAAAGTCCATTGTTCTGACTTACAGATGTTTGTTCTATAGCTACTAATTAGAAAATTATAGGCAAACGACACACATTTCTTACTGGGATAGGTTCCCCCACACACACACTTCATGATGGCCTGAATCCACAGGTGAATTTTATCCTATATGAATTTATTACTAATTTCCCATTGTCTGAGAGTGAGATTCTGCCACTGTAACTCATTTATAACCAGATTAACTCAATTCTTGATCCACATCCAGGTTGGATTTGATTTAAATGAATTTGATTTAAATCATGACTTAAATCACGATTTAAATCACTACTCAGAAAGACTCAATTTAATCCTGTGAATCCCTCATCCCTGCAAAAGGGCACTCTTCCTCACTATAAGCTTAATACATATTTTACACAACTCAGAGTTACTGAAGACTCATTCTTGCTGGTATAATCTTAACATTTACATCCAGGTGAAGGTTTCATTTTTAGGATAGTAACTTTTCAGATTAGTTTTACAGTAAAAAAAAATACTGATTTGGTTATACTATTAGAAATGCATCATAGATAGGTCACTTCACAATAATTATGAAATAAAAAACAGCAGAAAAGTTGTCCAAATATGAATGATTAACCTATTAAACTGGAGATAGATAATTATGAAACTATCTCCAGTTTAATAGGTTAATCATTCATATTTGGACAACTTTTCTGCTGTTTTTTATTGGAAGGAGAAAAATAATCATTACCTTAATAATAACAATTTTAATAGTTCAATTTAACTAAGACAATAACATGATAGCTTATGTATTCTTGTACTTGCTTAAACATCCATGTTTGTTAACTAATGTGGATAAACAAAATATCTTTTAAAAAACATAGACTTTCAGACAGACATGAAAAGCTTAAAATACTGTCCTCTACTGTAGCTCAGTCATCTTCATCTTGTCTGTTCATAATCTGGAAAGGAAAAACAAGCTTTCCTGCTTTATCAGATCCCAAATGATTTCTCAATTTAGAATGAATGAGTCCAAAGGAAGAGAGTATTCTTTCTACACCAGCAGAAGCTACTGCTGTTAAAAATTAATTCATTGCTTCAACAGTCTCTAAATCCAAGTGCTTAATTGACTTCCATCAGTTCACTGCTGTTACTTTTTAAAAAATGTCATCAGCAAACATATATTTCTTGAATGGTTCCCCCTTACCTCTGGAGTTTATTATAGTTGGCAGTACAGATGGATGATTGCTTGATACCCATGTCATAGCTAACTCCTCTTCCTCAGCACTTAAGGTTTGACCCTGGTACTGGATATTGACAATATTTGCAAGAAAATGAGTTGGAGACAGTGCTTGTCCCATTTGTTTTTTTTTTAATGCTTGTAATTTAATTCTGTCAGTGTGTAGTTCTGTTTTTAAGTGCTCACTCAGTTCCTTCCAAATTCCAACAGCATCAGCAATAAAACAGCTATTTTCCTGTATTTTGTTTAAAGCTTCAGAAATGGCTTTCAGGATGCTCAGCATATCTTCAACATTTCTTTTCAGCCCAATGTTGATGATTTTGGCCATGACCATACCATCTATTTTCTCTCGGTTTTGTTTATAAACTATCATCATAATAGGCCAGTTATTGATATACTGCTCAAAACAGTTCATTACAGAGTTCCATCTAACATCTTGTGGGAGCGTTAGCTTGGTTCCACCCATTCTTTTTAGTGCTGCTGCTGCAAAATTATTGTTACGGAAGTATTTAGCAATTTCAACATTAGTCTAGAACGCGGAAGTCTTTGGCTAGGAGGTGTAGCAAATGGGCACTGCAACCATATGTTATTAGCTTTGTATACCCTTCCTGCACTTCTAAATTTCTTCTCATCTTGGATACGTTTGCACCATTGTCTGTGACCAAACTACATACTAGACATTTGAATTTTTGTTTGCACGTTATTACAGCTTTTGCTGCCATTTCTTGTAAGTATTCTGCTGTGTGCCCATTTCCTGACATATCAGTCGTATCTGCAAGGTAGACATTCCCTTCTTCTGTTGTTATACAAGTACATATAACAGGATCATTGTGGAATTGCTCCACCCATCAAGACTTAGGTTAACAATTTTACCCTCTAGAGCTGTTGCACATTGCTCCATTTCTTTGTCATATACTTCATCCAGCAGTTTCCCCACAACATCTGCTGTGCTGGGTGGAGTGTTCTCAGTGACTGAACCATATTAATGAAGTGTGGGTTTTTAATCAGATGGAAAGATGAGTTTGTCATGTAAACAAACAGGTCAATTACAGTTTTTTTGTGGGGGTTTTTCTGGGCTGTGAGGCCAAGTTCTAGAAGAGTTTATTCCTGATATTTTGCCTGCATCTGTGGCTGGCATCTTCAGAAAACGGTGGTGTAGGAGTGTGTGTGGTTTATATACTGTGAGTCCCTGTTGGAGAAGATATGTAAATTTGTGTACTTGAATGGCTAGTTCCTAGTGTGGGAGGATAGTCAAACAGACACTAATCCTCCTTGCATGTCCTCTCACCCTAGGAACTAACCATTCAAATACACAAATTTACATATGCTCTCCAACAGGGACTCACAGTATATAAACCGCACACACAAACTTCTACCCAACCATAAAGAAATAAACTCTTCCAGAACACAGCCTCACTGCCCAGAAAAAAACCACGAAAAGTCTATGGATGCTGGCCTTGAAAGCCTTCGACTTCAAATAGGGCATTTTTTTTTCATCAATTAACACTTTGCCTGATCTGTTGTGTTTTTTTATCACAAACTTGTAGGTGACATACTGTGGATGTGTGATGTATATGATGTGACTGAAACACTATCTTGGACAGATAACTCTGAAACTGTAGAACAGGAGGATGGTGATTTCAAAGGCAGATAGTTTCCAGAATCCTTTGTGTTGATAATGGATTCCCCTAAACAAAAAATTCAGTGCTGTTATTCTATTATTTATACCATTTCTGCTTTGTTTAGTATATTACTCATTGTATTCACTGCCACTCAGTACTGCCCCCAAAAGGAATATTTTCTTGTTTTAACTCTTTATGTCTTCATAACAACTGTATCAAAATGACAGTAACACGCAGTAATTAATAACAAAAATAATTTTGCTCAAAGATTACAGTTCAGAGCAATCTTTAAGCAATATGATGAAATCAAAATGTTTACCAACCTGAAAATCCTTTGTCTTCATCACAGCACTTTTGATGTTGTTTTGTTCGGGCCACCAGGCCTTGCATTTCTTTGTTGCAGTGTTTGCATTTTGCATGCCTGACCCATAGGTAGAGAAACTTTGTTCCTTTTCCCTCATTGTTGTCCCTGAGCAGTCCTTGTCATCTTTCTCCTGCCTCTTTCTGTCCCCTCACGTCACCGCCTCTGCTGCCATCGTCGCCCCGACCCTCCCTCCCTGCACTGCCCTCAGACTTCATCTCTCTCTCCTCAGCACTGGCCCTCAAGTCACCCAAGTCCCTCTACTCCGAGGGTGAGTTGCCTCTTCATGAGGAGGAGGATAGGGAGAGGAGGGCGCTCCCCCCTCAAATCTTGGTGGCAGTGGCCAGGAGGAGGAGAAATTCTGGGAGTTGTAGTCTCTGCCATGAGGGGAGCTTTTCTCCTCATCCTTTGGAGCTGCTCCTCAGTCATCCTTCCTCCCCTTCCCCCCCCCCCCAGGAATGTCTCCCAACAGGTTTCCTGGACTTGTCACACTTGGTCATTTTTGGGGGGGAGGAGTGTGTGAAGAAAGAGGATGCCCCCTCCTCACGAGCACCCCCACCCACCTAGGAAACCTTTTGGCAGGGAGGGAAGGGGAGGGATGGCGCTCTGCATGCACCCAGAGGCACTCCAGCTGTGTCATGCCCCGTGAGTTTGATGAGGGTATGGGATCAGAGGAGGATGTGGCAGGTAATGGCCCTATGAACCCTGGCGCAGGTTTATCTACACCTGTGCCAGCAGGGAACCCTGCCAACCTGGAGGCTCAAGCAGAGGAAGAGCCTGGCCCGAGTAGGTTGGCACCAGTCCTGGCAGAGAGTCCTGCCAATTCAGATGACAAAGAAAAAGAGATGGACTTACCTCCACCATCATACACCCAACAGTGAGCTCAAAAGGAAGCTTGAAGAAAATCTCAGACTATGAGAAAAACTTGCTCATCAAGAAGCACCTGACAAAGCCTTGATTGCTATACATATGCTTGAGAAGCGATAGAGGCTTTGTCAGAAATCAACTGATCTTTCTGGAGAAAGCTTCTTGCTGACTTTGTTGCCTTGATCCTTGCTGCCTTGACTCATGTCTCGACCTCAGACTGTTCCTGATTACTCTGCTACCTTGATTTGTGCCTCGACCTCGGACTGTTCCTGATTACTCTGCTGCCTGTTTTCCACTGACTCATGGACTTGTTTGGATCCATGCTGCCTGCCGTAAGCCCTTGACTTTCTTGATTGTGTTTGCATTCCGGTATGCTTATTAAAAGCTGGACACTTTCCCAGCTCCTTGCTGTTTGTATATACTTCGCTGGCTGGTATCAAGCTTTTCCGGACAGACTGCTGCTCATCTCCCCTTCCTTCCTTCTTTCCTTGTTTGATGCTTTCCTTCCTTTCTGTTTTCTTCCGCTCCTGACCTCCCTCCTTTCCTTTGATGCCCTCGGACTTCATCTCTCTCCTCAGCACCAACCTTGATCTTGAGTCCTCCAAGTCCCTCTACTCTAAGGGTGAGTTGCCTCCTCATGAGGAGGATGGGGAGAGGGTGAGGAGAGGACAGTGCTCCCCTGCCCTCAAATCATGGCAGCTAGAAGGAGAAAAGCTCCCCTTGTGGGAGGCAAGGAAACACTGGTGGGGTTGCCCCTTGCTTCCACCCCGCACCTGTGCCCTGCTGGGAAACCGGGGTCCTCGAGCCTGATGGACTTGGACAGGGAGAGCACGGCGGGGCTGCTGCCAGCCTCTTAGCCCAAGATCAAGGGGCCCTTGCAGCTCTCCCTCAGCAGAGAAGGCTTGCTATGCTGCTGCCCCCATTTTTTGCATACATTTTTGTGTTTTTTTTCCCACTTTTGCGGTGGTGCTCCGCTCCTAACCCCTGCAAATGGGAAGGGGTGACTGTACACAGGCATCCAAAGACACGTAGAGTATTCTGCTCAAAAGGTTTCACTTTCATTTTTACTGCTTGTCCCCCGCCTCCTCACACTTAGCTTCTTGTGCATATCTATTCCACTCCCAGTCTCCCAACATTCTGTTCATTGAATGTTTTGAAACTTAGCACTGAAGGGGTAAGAGGTTGATTCTGTGTACATGGATTTGCAAAAGAACAATGGGATTGTGATTTCTGCAGACACAAATTCACAGTTTTGAGAACTGTAAAACCAAGCCTCTGTTGTAATATCCCCTAGATAGAAAAATTGTCCAATAATCTTACAGAAACCTCTGGAAGAGCATGACGTTGTGAATGGATTAATGAAATTCATTTACTGAAGAAATAAAAATAAACATTGCATGAATATACATTTTCATGCTACTTAATTAAAAACTGCCTTTGGACCATAATGCAGCTTAAATAGAAAACTATCTTTAGATAGACTTTTCCTCAAAAAGCATTTAATTTTTTTAAAAATCTGATTTAAATAAAAAATGTAAATTAAAAAATCCAATTTTCAACTTTAAAAAAAAAAATCCTTGATTTTTATCCACCCTGAACATGACAGAGTCTGCCCCTACCACAACTGACACCAAAATCCTACGTAGATGCTTGCTTGAAATAAGTCCTGTTGTTTTGGGGGGGAACTTTTTTACTGGGAATATTACAGCACCCCAAGACAGTTGGTTGTAGGCAGGAGGACTAGGAGAGATTTATATTAGTATTTTCCCCTCCTACCTACACCTTGTACCTCACATCTTATGTTCTTCCACCCTGATGATCCTTCCTACTGCATTCAGAAGATAAAGGGAGAGCTGGAAGGAACCTCTGCCATTAATGATATGCTAAAGTAAAAAAGTAAACATGGTATTTATACCCCGCTCTTCAGCCACAATGGCTATCAGAGTGGCTTACAAATTGTTTTAAGCAACAGTAGTTTACACATCTACACTGCATTAAGCAGTTTCCAATGTGTATTAGCTAATTGCCCCCACAAGCTGGGTACTCATTTTACCAACCTACAAAAGGATGGAAGGCTGAGTGAACCTTGGAGCCCTCTGGAATTGAACTTACAACATGGTGGCTTGCAGTAGTGGCATTTAACCACTGCGCCACCAGGTGTATCCCTGGTGTATTTTCAGGGCATGATGCTAATTGTCTTTTTCATTCTCCTGAGATTCAAACAACCTACAGTAGCAAGGCTGGCTGTATCTGCATCTCAAACTATGTCTGTAGAAAGAAAGAGACCAAAACCAGTGATCACTTGGTTATCTGATAGAGATTAGTACATCTCACAGACAGTCAGATGAGTTGCGTCTTGTAGACCATCTCTGTTACATGGAAGGAGATATTCAAAGCTCTATAGAGTTTAGGTTGGTCAAACTGGCATTTTCATGATTTGCAGATTTGTACAAATGTTAAATTATGAGACAGTGAGTGAAATGCTATGCATAAACACCAATATTCTTAATGCAAACTCCTTCTGTATCTCTATTTTTATCATATTTTATTTGTATTGAAGTAAGACATTGATATGACAGGATAGAGCTTATAAGATGTAACACAATGCATAAATGTAGGCAAGAATGGTTTTTATCATTAGTTGATTGATGTAACAGTAGTTTCCTGGTGAAATCATAGTAAATCTCAACTGGCAAAAGATTGTGGGTTTTTTGTTCCAAAAAGAGGTTAGCTACAGGGCAGTTTCATAAAATTACACTTAAAATGGCATCCACAGCCCTCCAATGACTTACAAAACCAAACTCTATGTACAGTATGTAGCACACACAGATTTCTTGATCTTTTCATTTAGACAGCTGCTATTTGCCTGGGAGTATAAAACTGAATAATTACATGACAAGGGAATACAGCAAAAATCTCTAGAGCAGTGTACACATTATGTGTCCAAAAGAGAGCCATGGGCTTTCATAGTGATATTTTATTGATGAGGTATAGAACAGTGAAGAATGATTGTTAGTAATATTGCATATTTTAGCCCACCAATGGCACTACCTTTCCATGGTGATGGCATTGCGTGCTCCTGTGAGGCAAGAGGTGATGGCAGCAGTGCTGCTAGTAGGCTGTTGAGTAGGAGCCAGACAAAATACGTCAAACAGTTACTGGGCAGGAGTGGTAGTGGCGGGGTTGACACTGACGAAGGATCGCTCAGAAACAGCAGCAGTGGTGCCATAGCTAGCACTATTAGTACTGCACAGAAGACATGGTAAGCTTCTTTTGAATGTCTTCTACCACAAAATCCTTATGATGAAGCAATCCAAAATGGAACAAGAGATAGTGGCAGAAGATGATACTCCTAAGTCTCAATGGGCTACTGGGGTAGAGCAGAGGACAACTACATGTAGCACAGTGGCTAATGACACAACTGGACTCAAGCCTAAAGGACGTTCAACTTCTGGTGTGCTCAGAGGTGAAAGGAAAGTCTGAAGCTGCACAGCACATATTACAGAAACATGGAACATGAGAGGCATGCATCAGGAGAAGATAGACATAATAAAACAAACAATGGAACATAATAAATATTGCAATACTTGGGGTGGACGAGCTAAAGTGGACAGGAACAGGACATTTTGAGTCAAATGTTTGACATTTGAATCAAATGTCAAATACAGTGTTTTACCCAGGAAATGAAAATCTAAGAAGAATGGAGTAGCATTAATAAAGAGGAGAGATGTAGCAAAAGCAGTCAAAGGATATAATGCAAAGACTGACCAAATAATATCATTAAGACTTCAGGGAAACCCATCAGTATAACCATAATTGGAAGTTTATGCTCCAACTCTAGAAGCAGAAGAAGAAGTTAAAAGATTTTGTGCTGGACTCCAGGAGGAAACTGAGCACAAACCAAAACAGGACTTTTTGTTAATCATAGGCAATTGGAATGCAAAAGTAGGAAGCAGAGCAGCATCAAAGATTGTAGGAAAAATTGGCCTAGGATTAAGAAATGAAGTAGGAGTGTGGCTGATTGAATTTTGCCAGGCCAACAGTTTTTTAATTGCAAACACATTTGAGGCAACCCAAGAGGTGACTATATACACAGACATCACCTGATGGCCAATATAGAAATCAGATAGACTACATAATTGGAAGCAGAAGATGGAGAATCTCCATTCTCTCTGCAAAACAAGACCAAAAGCAGATTGTGGCATAGAGCATGAACTGCTAATATAAAAAATTGCTACCCTAAGTATAGAATATGGAGAAACGGAATGGTTTCTAATTGGCAAGGCTGCATTTTATCACCCTCTCAGTTTAACTTGTATGCTGAACTTATCATACATAAAGCAGGATTAGACTCTCAGGAAGGAGGTATAAAAACTGGAGGAAGGACGTTTGAGACACTGTACTACTAGTGGAAAATAGCAAAGACTTGGAATGATTACTGAAGATTGCTAGTAGTGGAGAAAAAAGTGCAAAGGCAGGTTTACAGGTGAACCTTAAGAAAGCAAAAATAACAACCACAGATTATTTACATAACTTTAAAGTAGACTAGTGTGCGGGTTTATAGTGCAGGTATCAGGAAACATTTTAGCACCAGATAATTACTCTGTTTGAGCACCTAATAACAACACTAGCAGTGCAGGAACAAAAACAGCTTCTTATTTACAATATATATATACAGTTCTCTTCAGAGTACAAATAAATGATAACAGTTCCAAATCACTTAGATGTAGAGCTTCACACAAACCTCTTCCTTCTGGATAGTGTGCACAAAGAATTATCACAGCAAGCTTTAGCAGTGCAGCAAAAATAACATGCACCATGAAACATAACAAACCCCATAGTGTTACTGCCAGAACAGGCTTCTTTTAACCTGTGGGTTTCTATTCAACTTCCTGAATCATTAGCACCTGCTCCTGATTGTGGTGACTCAGCCTTACTCAACAGGGCTGAGTGGTTTGTAACTTATACCAACAGCATAATACATCAATGTGAAATAGTTCAAGATTTTCCATGCCTTGGCTCAATCATTAATCAGAATGGAGACTGCAGTCAAGAAAGTCTTGGAAGAGAATCTCTGAAGTACCTAGGGAAGATCCTTATGTGTAAAGATATATAATTAAATATTAAAGTTAGGATTATCCATGTCATATTTCCAATTTTGTATGTTATGGTTGTGAAAGCTGGACAGTGAAGAAAGCTGATAGAAATAAACACATTTGAAATGGGGTGCTGGAGAATAGGTCTACAGATACTGTGGACTGCTAAAAAGACAAATTAATGGGTCCTAGAGCAAATCAGGCCTTAACTTTCCCTGGAAGGCAAGATGACTGAACTGAGACTATTGTATTTTGGCTGTATCATGAGATGACATGATTCACTAGAAAATACAACAATTCTTGGTAAGGTAGAAGACAGTAGGAAAAGGTGAATACAGATGGATGGACTCAACGAAGCCATAGCCCTGAGTCTGTGGGACCTGTTGGTGATAAAATGACTTGGAGGTTTCTCATTCATAGGGTCACTGTAAGTCAAAGCTGACTTGAGAGTTAATATCAATGTAGCATACGGCAAAATAGGTATCTGAGTTTGTAGGACAGAATGGTAATACAGAATGAACAAATTATTCCTGTAGAAGTTTTTCTTCGGGGATAAAAGGAGCATTTAGAAAAAAGAAATCTTATCTGTGTAGATATGGCTGTTTCTCATCTTTGATCTGAAAACAAAGATATTTGGACAGATTGCTGGGTTTATCTGATTATGAATTCTTATATAACCTGCTCTTTTCCAGAGCTTAAACCTGGAGAAAGGAAAGAATGCTTCCAAATTAGCCCCACTGCTGTACAAGCATTCCATTTGCCTTCATAGTATTAATTTATCACATGCTTAATAGTTAGAATCTTGTGATTGTTACTAAGTACAATATTTTAAAAGTTAGAATCATGCTGTCATCACTTCCAGGTTAGCCCCTGTCATGCATTTCTCCATGAGATTGCCCTGGAAAACAGCCTGGAGACTTCAGTTATTTCAGCAGGATGAACTACATATGTGAATTTGCTTTTCTAGTTTCATTGACTTTGGCTTTTAAACTGCTAGTTGAGGTAAGACCCATATTACTCAGGAATCACTCCTAATTTGTGAACCAGTTTCAGCTCTGTGCTCAGTGTCTAAAGCCTTTAGCTGCATAAATACCCTGAAGGCACCAGGAGGCCATTTACATGGGCAAATATTCCCCTAAATATACTGCAAAGATAGCTCATTGTTCCCAAGGATCACACCACAGCATCACCTCATTCAGAAGGGGGGAAGGTAAAACACCCAAATATAGTGTGACAAGGGATGTTGCTTCTTTTGCCGAGTTATTTTGAAAGTAGTGCATTATTGCTAGTGTAAACAACCATTCCACTAAGAGCTGCAGCAGAGCTGCACTGTGATTGGTTGTTACGATGAAGGGGTGGGCTTAAAAGAGGGGGAGTGAGGGAGGGAGATTCAGTAGCGATTAAGAAATTTTGAAATATCCTCTTTGCTATTTTGCAAGTCTGTGCATCCAGTTTGCCAAGAAAAAGGATTCCCAAGTCCTTTCAGTCAGGGAAGATCTGTTCCCCACATAAAGGAATTCCTTCTCCTCAGCTGCGATTTCGCTGTGTCTCTGCTTGGGGGAGGGTTCATGGCAGATTTAGAGAGAGAGACTTTTCTTTTATCTCCCCCCCCTGCTGTTTTGGCAGTCTGTGATTCTTTATTTAACTAGAAAATGCAGGCTTCCAGTCCTTTCAGTCCCGGAGGATCTATCCTCTTCCCCATAAAGCCTTCCTCTGCTTGGGTGGCCACGCCCCCGCACCTTTGCTAGTCTGAACAATAAAGCGACATAAATAACAAAAAAACCTGACTGGCACAGATGAGGAAAAGATTTAAAGCGCAATTTGCCACAATAAATCTGCTGTGTAAATGAACCCCAGGTCTTGCTTGATCTCAAAAGTTAAGTAGAGTCAGGCCTAAGAAGGGATTCTGCTAGCTAGGAAATACCAGGTAAATAGGTGTACTCAGAGAAAGGCAATGGCAAATCTGTGAATGATTTTTTTTAAAAAATGATATTTTTATTTGATTGAATTATTGTTGCATTGTTTAGATTTATTTCCTTGCTTGTCAGCTGCCTTGAGATTGATTTTTGACACAAAAAGGTGGGGTATTAATGTCTAAATAAATCAAATAAACAAATGACAGTGCATCAGATGATACCACTGTCTGATTTATTTTTTGTGTCAAAGCTAAGAGCCTAGAAGTTGTATTATAGAAACTGAAAATGGCTTTATGGTGTTTGCAGAAATGATAAAATATTGATTTGCATATTAGTGCATACTTAACAGTGAATCATTGTCACTTTAGTGATCCATCCAGTCTTAATAATATTGAAAACTTACTACCACTTACACTTAAGAACTTCTGTAAGAAAGAGTTCTCATTGTACCATGTTACATGTTCACAGGGCTCTATTCTCATGCTATAATTTATGCCAAAAAGATTCTTTCTTCAAAACAATATTGCATTGATACCATACTTCACACCTTTCCTATCCTATAATATGGAGGTTGTCACAGACCCATCAATTCTAATATTTCATCCATTAGCAACAATCAGTGAAGTCATGGTTTCCTGTGTTTAATAGTGGGAAACCCATCTAAGCTTTGTTCTAAGTTCAGACACCCCTACAGGACACAAAATAGGGCATAAATATTAGCCCCAAACAATAGCAAAGTGTGCTGCTGCAGTTGGACACTGTCACTGTTGGATTGCTGTGACACCTTAAGATTCAACCTGAGTGTCTTTGCTGTGTTCTTCTGGACTGGTAATTATAGTCCCTATCTTCAAAATCTATTCCTCTATTTTCTGCCTTAACTTTTTGTTAGCCTTGTGTGGTTCTGATGAGTATGTGCATGCATGCATGAAAGCGTCCATGTTATTTTCCAATAGAAACCAATTTATTTCACTTTAACTTGGAGTTTCTGCTGTTAGTACTGGTATACATAGGTGCAAAGGTCTTGCAAGTTACCCAACTTTTCAGCGCCATTCATTTGAACTGTAATAATTCCCCCTATGAATAACAGATTTGGTTTCATGAGTAGGGTCCCCATGGACCCCACCAATTTGGGTAACAATTGTTCTGTCCTTGCCTTTGATTAGTGTAGTTGTATTGAAAAACTAAAAGTAATATTTTATTTAAAAAATATTTTGTGAGTTTGGTCCTTTGTGTATTGATTCTGAATTACAGGACTCTAATTTTGGTTGTCTTTTTAATTGTTCACTGTTACCTTTATTATTAAAACTTCAGTTTTGGAAGTAGTTTTCTGTTTTACATGCATGGGCTTGGCATGAAATATTATTCTGCTTGCTAATTCATTTCTACAAGAATTACAAGTAACAGATCGATACTGGGAAATATAAAAACCAGGAGCATAACTTTGGATATTAAACCACAAATTGATTTACTTGTCAAACCATAAGTAAGTGCTGCGCCAAGACATGTTTCAGAGATGGAAGGACATTTTGTAATGCAACTGCAGTATACTGAAGTGGTGAGATAAATCATTTTGTTTCTTTTTGTTTCCCATGTGTTGGTTAACTCTTCGGTGCACTGTCTGGACTATAAGGACACTAAAACAGTTTTTCTAATCCAGATAACTCAAAGTGGGCAGAATGGAAGATTTCTCTCCTATTCCTATTCTCATTTCCATCATAAGATTCCAGGAGCCTTTTGCTTTTATAGAAAGTAGTCCAAACTGGGGTTGGAAAAAGTACCAAATTGTCTACCTCCACTAAAGCTCAGCAGGTCACATTGGCCAGGGCAGGAAATGTAGGGGTTAACTTTCCCTTGCCTTTTAACACAATGGATCCTCTTTAATCACAACTTCTTATTTGAACCAAAAGGGGGGATTAGCTTAGCCAGCTCAATACTAGTGTAGGTGAGGGAACCAATCCAGGATCCTCTTGGGGGCATGGAGGGACTAGGATCAAAAGCACCTGCACCTTCCCCCACCCCAATATCTCATTTTGGGACCTGCCACTGGTGATAACATTTGTAGCAGAAGATGTATATCCATAGAGCATTTTAGCAGGAGTCTTTGGGTGAATGTGCCCCCATGCACTACTACGGATAAACCGTCAATATATAACTATGTTTGATACATTTCTACCATATTTTACACCAGACTGCAGGTACCAAAACTCAGTATTTAATTGAATCCCCTTTTCCCTAGAAGATGGATGGAGAGTGTACTTCATTCTTTCAGCAACTTCTTGATACCATCAACTATGGTGTCCGTTTGTACAGTTTTTGTTGTGTGGTAGAATATGGATGGAGAGTGTACTTCGTTCTTTCAGCAACCTCTTGATACCATCAACTATGGCGTCCTTTTGTACAGTTTTTGTTGTGTGGTGATCAACGACACTGCATTACTCTGAATTTGCTCCTAACTTGGAGAGTAAGTTTCCAAAGATGATTCTGGGGGACTGTTGCTTTCCCCTGTGTGAATTCCCCTGTCATTTTCCATGGGGCTCAGCATTTGCTATTTAACATGCACATGAAATTGTTGTGTAAGGTCATCTGAGGTCTTGGAGCGTGGGATCATCAATAATGCAGATTATACCTAACTCTCTTTCTCATTGGATTAAGGTGTGTTAATGACTTCCCTGAATTACTACTTGAAATCAGTAATGGAAGCGTGTAAGTGGAGCTTGTTCTAGCCAAACATGTGATGATGTTGATGATGGATGGTTCAGTTGCCCAGAGAAAGTGAAATTGCATCTTTTGGACTCGCTTATGTATTTGGAGTTCTGTATCCATTTGTGGGTACAGGTCACCCCCTGTATGCATGGGACCAGTACCTGCGGTTTGGCCTCTCTGGGTCAAAGAGGTCCCCCAGTGCAACTCTGTGGTAACTTCTTGATTGAGATGCTTAGAGACAGGCCTCTCTAGTAATTTCCTAGGTCCTTCAGTGCAATTCTATGTGGTTTGCTATTACTTGCAGTTTCAAGTATTCGTGGTAAGTCTGGTAACGTATACTCTGCATATGTGGGGGGCAACCTGTATTGTAGTTTTAAGAATACAGGCCGCCTGCCTCCATATCTGTGGAACCAATATCTGTGGTTTTTGTTATCTGCAGCTGAAAAAAATGGGGTCCTCCAATGTGGAGGGTATGCTTGTACTGTAAGTCCTTTATTTTAATAGGGTTCACTATTATCCGTGGTTTCATTTATAAAAAATAAGTCTGGGAACGTATCCCCTGTGTATATGGGGGTTGACCTGTATAGGGAAACTGGATCAGGCTATGAGGAGGGCAATATTAATATGATCAGAAGTATGGAAAACAAATGTAAAGAAAAGATGAAGGGAATTACCATGTTTAGGCTGGAGAAGATTTTAAAATGGAGCCATAGCAAGTAACAGATGGGCTGTTACATAGAGAGGGTGAAGACTTGTTTTCTGCTGCAACAGAAGTCATGACTAGATTGGTAGTGGTTATGTTATAGGATGGTAGATTCTGGTTGAATTTTGTAGTGGTAAGAACAGTTACACAATGGAACCAGTTACCTTAGGATGTGTTGGCCATCTGGATGTCTCCAAAATAGAGTCTGACAAGTCAGACATTGGTGTGCTTTAGCTATAGATTTTCTGCAATAGTCAGGGGGCTGGACTTAAATGACTAGGCCCCCTTTAAGTCTTCAGTTTTATTATGATATTCCTAATGGATACTGAGCCCAGTGTTTGTTCCTGGATGCTCAGTAGTGGCTGTAACTTGCAGCATGTCTTTTTACTTACTTAGCTTGATATACTCCCATGCCTGCTGTTGGAAGATGAGGTTCTTCCTGGTGTCATTAACTGTTGAGCCACTTTTAAATAGCGGAAGGTTTCCTCACTCTGGCATGGTACAGGTGTGCTGGACTACAATTCCCCTTATCCCTAAGCAGTATGCGGAAGGCTTGACTGTTGTGAGGTTTGGGTTCAGAATTGGTTTTCAGTACCAGCACAGGGGTTTAGCATGACCCTAGATGCATGCATAGTTTCAGGCTAGCTCAAGAAACTAAAAACTGTATTTTGTTCTTGTATTGTTATTATTTAGGGAACCCTGAGATGGAGCTAAACTGGCAATTTGAAAAAGTCTTGAGGCCAGGTTCAGGAACAGTTCGGGTCACAGAACTGGGTTGGCAAGGTCACCTGAATCCAAGCCCATCCATTAGAGAGGAGGAGGAGGAACAACTTGTGGATGAATATCTTTCTCCCAATAAGCTGGTGAGTAAATTTCATTTTACTGCATCTATAATGAAAGTCCAGTGTGGCAAAATGGTTTGAATGTTGGACTAGGACTCCGGCAGACCAGAGTTTGAATTCCTCCTAAGCCACGGAAGCCCACTGGACAGTTCACATCATCATCATCATCATCATCATTTATTTATGTAGTGCAATCTTAAAAGAATAAGTAAAGTAAAAGTAAAAGATCAACAAAACAGTTCCCTGCCCTCAGGCTCACAATCTAATTAAGACATGACACAAAAGGAAAGGGGATGGCAGTGTGGCAGAGCATTACCTCCATCAGATACTGCCTTTTCTTCTTCCTCCGAGGCCTCAGCTATAGAGGAATGCAATGGCAAACCTTCTCTAAATAAATCTTGCCAAGAAAACTTTAGACTAGGGTCTCCATAACTCAGAATTGACTTGAAATCACATAACAACAACAGCAGCAACAACAAAGAATGTAAAATTAGAGGTGAGCAACTTCTGGGGTTCTTAGTGCCAATTTTACCCCTGGGACTCTTCACAGTTTGTGTCCTCTCCTAAAATGAAATTTTGGCACTTATTAAAAACAAGTTTCTTGCAGAAACACCTGAAACATATTGAAGCAATGCCTTGCACCTCACTGTATAAACTTGCAATTTCTGTACAGGAACAGCAAAACACTTTTTTGTCCCCAATTTTTTTCCCCTGCAGACACCCAAGGATTACAAAGATAGGATTGCATGATTCCCATTCCTGGTGTAAATAATTATGTTAGCCTTGCTGATCAACGTTACATTACTGTGTGTATCTGATTATTATAGTCAGAGGGGCTTTTGAAGGATGTTCTGGGTTTCCTTAGCTATTCTCACCTCTTCTGTACACAGGTTGGACTAGCAGAGCATTAATTACAGCCTAGAGATTTAACACGTGAGACGTATTGTACAGCATACTGATTTCAGTTTATTATCAGAAGAGTTAAAATTGTATATATGTTAACATTGCAAATATTAATGTTCTTGGAAGGAAGTGTGAGAGAGAGCTGTTTTGGTTTATGGGTTGCAAAGTTTAAACTAACCTAGGCTGCGTTTACACAGGCAAATATTTCCCTAAATATACCGCTAAGATTGCTCATTGTTCCCACAGATCGAGCCACAGTATCGCCTCATTCAGAAGGGGGGAAGTCAAAATACCCAACTGTAGCATGACAGGGGATGTCACTACTTTTGCCGGTTTATTTAAAAAGTAGCTTGACTTAGAGCATTATTGATAGTGTAAACAACAGTTTCACTAAGGGCTGTGTGAATTACCAGCAATCTTCCTGATACAGTTGCAGCAGAGCTGCACTGTGATTGGTTCTTATGATGAAGAGGTGGGGTGGCTAGATTTGGAGCTAGGAGGGAGACTCAGTAGCGGTAGGAAATTAAAAATCCTTCCTTTCTTCTGCTTAGAGATGAGCCGACTTGCTTTTAGCATAATTACTGTTTCAGAGAGATATCATGTGTGTGTGTGTGTGTGTGTGTGTGTGTGCTCGCTTGGGAGAGAGAAGGAAAAGCACAGCTGACAGAGCAGAAGGAATCAGCTGCTTATGTGTGTGTGCTGCTTTCCTTCCCCTCCCACTGCCTCCACTTTCATTCCTCTCTGTCTTCTGCCTGGCTTTAATGATAATGATAGAGCTTCCTGGCCATCCCCCCTACCTTTGTCTGTGTAAACTAAAACCATCATCCAAATTAGCCATAAATCGTAAGAACTATTCACCCCTGTTCCGAAAGGACAGAAATCCGGAATTTTGCTCACTTTATTCTGTTGTGTAACTGGCCCCTTTGTCAATCAGCTGTTAAGCAGGGAGAAAAAAACTTCCGTTTGGAGTTTGATTTGTGGGCAGGGAGCTGGGGGGGGGAGAGGCAAAGGGTGACATTCTTCATCCATCAGCTGTTAAACACACGGAGTTGGGGTAGGGCAGACATTCCTATGGCATTCCTTTGTCTCCTTTCCAATGCTTGGCCACGCCCCCTCCATATTTGGCTGTGTGAATTTCAAAGCGAAAAAACCCAAAGAGCAACATAATACAGCTGTTTCCTCCATAGACCGCGTAAACTACCCACCACTGGTGCGAAAAAGCGCTAAAGCGCAATTTATCGTAATAAAACCTGCCATGTAAATGCAGCCCTGGAATTATTAGGCTTAAATGTCAGTGCCATTTTCCCAGGGTCTCAAGCACTCTTTAAAAACCACTATCCTCATCCTACCTTCCCTTGGGCAAAGGAGAGTCATCTGCCAAACACTGAGGTAATAGGAGCATTCACTGAGCAGAATTCTTCTTAGAACACTCCTGGTAGTGGAAAGGAAGGTTGGCATTGTCTTTGCAGTTTCCCCATCCCTCTGCAGCCCTCACTGATATCTCCCCTACTGTTTCAGGGGGGTCCTCAAACTGCCCAGAGTAAATGGAAAGGGTTACAAAAAAGATTGCAGAGGGAAGAAGGAGTATCCTCTTTCATTCAGCCATTGTTCAAAAACCTTTGGCTGTCAGAAGAACTTCTGTCATTAGGAAACTTACTGGGTCCAACTTACTATTTTCTTTATGTTCATCATAAAAGAAAATATTTGGTTAATATTTGCATAATGTTTTGTAGTCATGAAATATCAGCACTGTAGCCTCTTGGAAGAGAATGAGGCCGATTCCCTAGTGATTGTTTCATTTTATGTTGCAGCATGCATTATTTACTTGCTTACTAATTAAGGCTGAGGAAAGCTTGAGGTGGGTTGATGCTGGCAGAGGGATAGTTAGACAATAGGCTGCATTTGATAGAATGAGAAGAACTGAGAATAAGAACAACTAGTACTGTACCAGTACTTTTTCAGTAAGAGGGAGAGGCGGGGTGTGGGGAGAGAGAGAGAAATATCTTTTACTTTTAAAACAATTAAAGAGAAAAGAATTCCTTTGCTTTGATTTTAAATGAAGTTTGGTTTTGGTTTTGGTGTAAAATACCAAAATTGAGAAAACACCTGTCTCCAGGCAAGAAGCAGTTGATGTTTGTTGACTTAAAAGCCAAGCGAAAGATGTCTAAGAATTGTGATGAAGCAAATTAGCAGAAGTCATGTCAGATTTCACCTACTGCAAGGCTGTATGACTTCAGGCTGAAGATGGAAGTTCAAATGTTTTATTATTCTTCTGTGTTTAAAAAAAACCCCTGAAAACATTTTATTATTTTGACATGCAAAACTACAGTAGGACCCCCATATCCACTGGGATTGTTTCTGCCCCCCCCCGTGGATAGTGAAAACCGTGGATAAAAGCGAACACCATTGAAAATAACAGGACTTCCGGTTTAAAATACCATAGAGTTGTCTTGGAGGGCCTAGAAAATGGCTAGAGAGGTCACATTTTCTAGGTGACAGGAGCTCTCCCGGGAGAACAGAAGGGGCAGGCAAGATTCCTCCTGCCCCTCCCTTTCCCCTTTGTCCCCGTGATTGCCACTGCACCAACACTGCAGCAACAGGAGCTCACCTGGGAGAAGGGACGGGGCAGGTGAGGTCCCTCCTCCTCCTCTCCTTGCCCCCGCCATTGCCAACCGCGGATAATTGAATCTGCACTTGGCAAATCAGCAGATACGGGTGTGCTATTGTAATAATAGCCAGACTTAAAAAAAAAAAAGAATAATCAATTTTAAAAACCAGGAGTGGCTTTTAAAAAATATACCTGCACATTTATTTATTTTTCCTCCTTGTTTGGAGATTGTGGAGAGCAGGTTTTTGTGGGTTCTGAGAAGATAAGTTCCTCTACTTTGAAGTTTTTAGATGTTCCCCAGTGGGATCCTGTGACCCAAACTGAAATAAAAATGTTAATTACTCAGGTTGAATCTGGCAAAGCTCCAGGGCCAGACTTGATTGTGCGCGAGCTTTTAAAAGCGAACATCACATGGTGGGCACTTCTTTTAGCTACACTCTTTACTTATATTGGGACTTCCGGTGGCGAGGGCGTCGTGTGAGGACGAGACACACGGAGCTCGTGTGCCTTGTTCGTTCAATTTAGAGATAACTCCTCCTCCAAAAAAAGTAAGAAAAGGGGGGTGAATTTGCTTGGGGTAACAAGCAATCGGAGGGGGCCTGGAAAGGACCAGTTGATCAGACTAGCATTTGGGAAGACATAAAGAAACCAAACGACTTCTCCAAACCGTGGACGTTTGAGGAGGTACAAGGCTTACCACACCCAGACTGAAGTTGCCATTCCTGGTAAAAAACGACACCACCACTTTTAAAGATTTTAAAGACTCTAGGGCTGCAAGTAAGCTAGTTTTTTTTTTTTAGTTTAGTGGGGAAACACCCTAGTATTTATTTTTGTTTAATGAACAATTGAGTTTGCAAAGGTGGGTGAAGAAACTTGGCGAGAAGCAGAGAAAAACCTTAGGAAAGGTGGATTAGCGAAATAAGAGAAAGGAATGTGTTTAAAGTGATTGAACTGAAGCGAAATACCCAACAACCAAAAAAGAAAAAAGAAAAAAAGAAAAGAAAGTAAGAAGAGGGGAATGAAATATACACCAGTAAAAAAGAATGTGAATAAAAATAGCAGAAAGAGAATAGAAGACGAATAAAAGAAAGAAAGAAAAAGCAAATATAAAGACCTCAGAGGCTAAGATTTAAAGAGACAGTGTGCATGAAACTGTATAAAGGAGGTGATCTAAAGTAAAATACGGAAGATAAGGGGAAGAAGTAAAGACGAGGACGCTAAGAAAGAAGTAAAGAGAGAGATACTAAGACAAATAAAAGAAAGAAAAAAGCAAATACAAAGGCCACAGGGGCTAGGATTTAAGGGGACAGCGTCTATGAAACTGTATAAAGGAGGTAGTACAAAGCAAAACAAGGAAGATACGGGAATGAAATGAAAGCGAGGATGCTAAGAAAGAAGGAAAGAGATATTACGATGAAGGTACATTTAGATATACAGTAGTAAAGATACAATCAGACACAAACTAACTGGAAAAAAAAAGAAAGATTAAGAGGAGTAAGCGGAGAAAATGGAGGATCAAGGAAAGGAAAAGCGAAAGAAAGGAAAAGAAACCAAATAAAACAAGAACGGAAGAAAGGAGGGGTAGAGATACAAGGAGCACGAGACATAAAACCTACAACTAAGAATTCAAATCAATATAGGAATTCACTGGGGAAATTAAATTAGAGTCAGAAGATAGAGGAAGAGAACGAGGATAAGAGGAGGAAATAAAAGGGTGAAAAGAAAAAGGAAAATATAAAAACATGGAAGAAAAAAACAGAATGAGGTACTCAAGTAAAAAAGAAAAAGAGAGAGAGAGAGACAAAGCAATAAGTGGGGAAGGGTTATTAAATAGCATAAAAGTAGGACTGCAAACTTTAGCAAGAAAGGAGAAGGGTGGGAGATATTTAATATATTGGGTATTCCAAACTTTTGATCACCATCTGCCTTCTGAAACGGTTCAGCCAAGCCAGAGTTGTGTTTCTTGGTTCAGCTTATCTAGTTCAACTCTATTTCTTGCCCATCCCAAAGTTCTCTTGGGAGGGAAGGATGTAAAGGTCCAGAGAGAACATTTTTCTCACTCAGACAAGAATTTCCCATTTGCTTAAATAAATACCTCCTAAAATTCTTAGTAGCTCTGTAAACATACACGAGACTTTAACATGCAGTAAAAATCCATCTTTTCCCTCTTCAAGATTACCTTTGACAGTTACATTATTTGATTTTATTTTGCCAAATATAGACTTTCATTTGGCCTGGAAAGTCCTTTTTGAATGGGTATAGTAGAAGCAAACACTTCTTCCTTTTTCTAAAAATGTAACATTGTTAAGGAAACACTAATTATGTTTGCAACACCCTTTAGTACCAGGTCTGAGATATCTATTATCTGACCTTTCACTGTTCATGTTGAAGCAGCTGCTTCCATACTGTTAACTTCCTTTGGCTTTTTCAAGTTTATAAATAGTACTGCTGTTCAAACAAATGATTATAAACAAATTTTCATTGTGTCTTTCTAGTAGTTGGATATCCTTGATAGCTGAGTAGCAGGAAGTCGTTTTTTTCCCCTCAGCACAATTACACCATGTTT
Organism: Gambelia wislizenii; assembly: GCA_030847615.1. Classification (NCBI taxonomy): domain Eukaryota; kingdom Metazoa; phylum Chordata; class Lepidosauria; order Squamata; family Crotaphytidae; genus Gambelia; species Gambelia wislizenii. The sequence goes on from JAUMIR010000001.1 coordinate 348,988,478, forward strand.
CTTAACTTGTTTTGCTATCTGGGCGCAGTTTTTCTCCTCTTTTTCTTATTTTAGTAAGAGAGATATTCTGAAATTGTGTCTGCCCAACTTTTCCTTTCTTCTTTCAAGAAGTACATTAGGTCCCATTCCTTGCTCACTCCTGAGTGTGATATAGTTGCTATATTTTCCTCTTGAGTTTGCTGTTTCTTTCTTTGGTAGATAGCCTTAAGATTGTCCTTAAGGTTGTCTCTCCATGGTTTACTGGAGGGCTCCCCAACTTGGTGTCATTCAGATTTGTGAGACTGTAACTTCTATTATCCCTAGCCATCATAGCCATAGTCACTCACAGGGATCAATATCAGTCTGGGAAGGGTTGGCATCATGTCAGTTTTAACCCAGAGATGGGTTGTAGTTCTTGTAATGAAATCCTACTGTCAAAGCTCTATGGGATGTAGTAGCTGACAGCAATGTCTGGTTTTAAAAAGTTTAATGTGACCAGATACCCTTGCTTTGGAAAGTAAAATTTAGCAGTGGGGGGTGGGGCAAGGTAAATTTTGGTGACTACTAGGGTTTCAACTGGTCAGGACATATTAACCTTTCACTGCTTCTTGTCCTTCTTTATGGAGCTTACCATAGTCACAGCATTCATCCCCCTGTTTACCTTCTGCCATCATGTTTGATATATTATTAGAAAGAACGTGAATGTTTTATTTGGAATTACATAGTAATATATTAGAAATCTATACTTGTGCTTGTGTTCTATATACCCTAAAGGCATCAGATCATGATAATAGGATGTCAGGGCAATTAAAATATAAAAATCAAATCCTGTGGGGAGGGGGTACGAAGACATCAAAGTGGGATTGCCAAGTGTTATTGCTGAATGATATGTAGCATGACAGAAATAGTAGGTGGCTATAACTACAATTTTTATATATATATATATATATATATATATATATATATGAATTTATTTATCCTGAATTATGTTCAACAAATTAAGCAAAGTTTTTTCCCCTGAATTTTAAAGTGCATATATAATTCCATTTCTATTAAATAGATTGTTTTGTTTTTGTTCTTTGTTGAATTTGCATTTTGGGGGTGGGGGTGTTAAAAAGATGAAACTCTTGGGAATGTAATATATTATAACTGGTTCATGTTACGTTAGCTGTCTTAAGCATAGGTTTGAACCAAAAGTGCAAATGCCAAAGTAAGGAGGGACTGCCATCTATTACTTGAGTTCTGTTTACCAGCTGTGGCATTCTCTGAGGCTTACTTACCTAGACTAGATTGAAGAGTAGATAGCGTGAAGCTTTCATAGTCGACAGAGGTGTAGTTTGCATCTCTTGCTTTGCTTCACCTTGTTTGCAAATTCCTGTATTGCAAATTCTTGTACACCTGTGTTTTCTCATTATCTGGCTGTTCTAGCTTGCATAGATCTCTCTTTTATGACTTGTGCTATACCCTTGAGCATGCCTCTACTTTGTCTGGATGATGCTAAGATGTTGTAGTTCTTTGATATATCTACAGTGTGTTCTGCTGACACACTGCAGAAATAATGCACTTTGACACCGCTTTAACTGTCATGGCTCCATGCTATGCAATTCTGGGATTTGTAGTTTTGTGAGATATTTAACCTTCTCTGTCAGGGAGCTCTGGGGCCACAACAAACTACAAATCTTGGGATTCTATAGGTGGATACATGATAGTTGAAGCGGTGTTCAACTGCATTATTTCTACAGTGTGTTAGCAGCCAAAGACACTGATAAACTGGACAGTGGCTGCCTAAAGGGCTGGCAAACCAGGAGATATTGACCAGATGGAACAGATGATGTGCTATAGTCAGTAGTACAATGTCCGTTCTGTGAAATCCTTGTGGACTCTTGTATGTATTGGATAGTTCTTTACTATATCACATGTACTGACAACATGAAGAATGGCTTACAGTCGTTTACATTGGGAGTTGAGAATCTTGTACACCTCCAGATGTTGTGGACTGTAACTCCCACAGCCCAGGATCATTGGCTGTGCTGAATGGGGCTGATGGGACTTGTAGGCCTAAACATCTGAAGGGCCAAAAGTACCTCACCCCACTATAATGGTTTAACTGGGTATAAGTCCTGTGGAACTTAGCAGAATTTACCTTGGAAGATATGTGCATGAGGGTTATGGTGTCAAGATGTAGATGTGTAATACTATCAACCAGCAGTTGTGTACTCTTGATTAAGGTAACTTTATTAAGATAACTATTTATTTCTGTTAGTAGTAGCTAGTGTGACTGTGTTACAGTCCAAAAATAAGTAAAAAGTTATGTGAAGTCAAATTTAACTAGAAATGAAATCTCGGCTTAAGCTCCTGCATAGAGATGTAACATTTCTGGAAATTCTGAAGCCATTGGGGAAAAAAGACTGGTTTTTTTCAGAAAAAAATGAAGTGTTTGGGAAAAATTGAAAAACTGCAACATTAGCACTTTTTACAGATTGAAAGTCATTCTGTTACTTTAGGAACATAAAATACTGTATGACTATGTGCAATTTGATTTGGCATAACATTATCACAGTTGCTATATTAAAAATTCAAACAATTATTACAAATGGAATTTACTTTTATTTATTTTTTTAATTTTTATTTGTAACAAATGGAGCAACAATCTCCTGAAATGTACAGAACCTCTGAGCAGGCCAAACAAACAAACAATTAAAAAAACCAGACAAAACCATCAACATTAGTAACAAATACAATTATTTAGTTTCTCTCCACAGTATCAAATAGACATTAAAAACCCATTCCCATAAAAAGAATTGAGGGGGGCGGGAAGTGTGTGGAAGGGAGGAGTGAGGGACTAAGATTCAATGAACAGGCATGAAATTTAATCAGGCTCATTTTCTGAGCTATAGTTATCAGTATCGGTTTCAGTCTCTGCTTCTCCTTCATTGTGTTTGTCATCATCACAGTTATCATGGACTTCTAAACACCAAAGGTTTACCCTAATTGAAACAAGCTTCTCTATCCTTTCACATATCAATTTATTTCTTGATTTAGTGTATTTCCAAACATAGACCATATTCTTTTACATGCTGCAGAAGATGGAGGAATCTGAAGATGAGAAGCAAGAGGAGTCAGAGGCTGTGTTATGCAAAGATCTTGCCACCATGTTGCAGGAGGGATATGTTTGGCAGAATCCCAGACTGCATTCCTGGACCAAATTTCTGAAGATGTTCTGTATTTTGCAACATTTGAAAGTACCTTCCCAACATCTAGTCCTACGTGTGATGCTTATTTTGTAATCTAGTCAAATGCAGTAGCAGTGCTATCATCACTTATATTTCCACCTTTGAATCTTGGATCCAAGAGATTTGCAGCAGTATGAATTGGACATTACATAATGGATTTTTTTCCTTTTTTCAGTTTTTCAGAACAAAAAACAAAAAAGGCTTCAGGAAAAAAGCCCAAAGCAACCAGGTTTTTTTCTGTTTTTTTTCTGGGCCTTCACATCTCTACTCCTGCATCTTATTGCAAATATAACATTTATTAGTAGCTAATGTTCCTGGAGAGCTACTGCTACAAATTCATCACATTCTAAAGGATCAACAGTGTGAATGAACATTTGGAAATGCTTAGCTGGTTTCTACTTATGTAGGCAGCTTCTTCTTGGAGGTTTTGTGGAACATATATCTTGATAGTTATATGCATGAAAACCATCTTTTTTGGAAAAGGAACATTTCTAGCCCATCCCACCATATAAATCTTGTCCTACTGCTATCAGTTATATGCGACTGACCATTGGATTGGTTGTTTCAATTTTTTTTGGTCATCATTTATTATTGGAGATCATATTTGAGATCTCTTTTCCTTTACTAGAATCAGTCAGTAGGGGAGTTGTGGAATGAAGGCTTTCTTAAGAAAGCCTTAAGTTTGGTTTTACTTTCTCAGTAATGGATTCACCAGAGAGGGTTGAGGGGGAGGGAAAGGAGGCTATATATTGGAGGCATACCAAGTGAACAATCTGGGCTTCATCCTGGACCTGACAATTTCTCTGGAAAACTGCTAATAGGTGGGAGTGCTTTCTATCAGCTACCTTTGGTCTGCTCACTATGCCTATATTTGGAAAAAGAGGTCTAGCAACCATAATCTCTGCTTTTGGAAGCTCCACAGTTAACAACTGCAGAGTGTATAACATGGAGTTTCCAAAAGAGCATCTGAATACTTCATTTGTTGGACAGGCTTCATCTGTTCCTATCATGTGTGGGAACACATGAGTGGAGAAAGACAATTAAGCATCAAAGGTGAATTGAAAGATGGATCACTGTTGATGGCTTTAACACTTACACCACTTTTGCACCTGATAAACAGATGTCTGCATTGTTTCAAAAACCTGTTTTTTCAGAGCTGACAGTGAGGCAAAAGAAATGCATGTACACTACAGGAAGGGAATTTCAAACTACTTTTGTGCCTGTAAAAAACAAGTCTTTTTTCAGTCTTTTGTCCTGTAATGTAGCAGCTGGTTTACCAATTAACTTACAGCATTTTGAACTACACGTGGAGCTGATCTAGCTTGCATGTGTCAGGGCAGAAGTAAATGTTATTTGTAGTTCCATGATTCTTTTTCAGGATTTAAAAACAAAAGAAAACAGCCACCTCTGAGGTTGCCATTCCAAAGTGAAATAAAGGTATGAGAAAGGATTTTATAATTCTCTCCCTGTCATGCTATTTTTCAACTAAGCATTTCCTCTCCACCTCCCTTCCACTGGTCTTATTGCTACTGGGGAGAGAAATGACTACATATTTTCCCTAGATGCAGTAAAAGCTTCAGGGAGGTGATTTTCAGCAGAAAAAATGGCACAGAGAGGAAGGGATTAAGGAGCCCCCCCCCAAGATATTCTTCAATTTCACAAGATTAAAATCCTAAATAAGAATATAGTTTAATGCGATTTAAAGTTTTCTCTGAGAAAGCATCTTCACCCACTTCAAGTCATCTGAGGGCTGTAGTCCAGCCTCCATCTATGTGGGGTCTCATCTGTACAAGGCAATAAAATGTGTATTGATATGGACTAATGCCAATTTGCAGAAGCTTTCATTTGTCTCCATGTTTTTTCCCTAAAATCGTAGGCATGCAAAGCCATGCATGTTTGTTGTTCAAACAGGCATGCCTACAAATCAAGATGGTGGGCATGAGTGAATTACTCACGTTTTTATTATCACCAGTTGCTGCAGCCACACAGTAATGCTAAAAAACAAAAAATAAATCCAAGGTGCAGAAGTGCAGTCTACCACTTAAATAAACAGAAAAAAAGGGGGGAAAAGGCTGTTTCGTTGCCTCAACACACAAATGCTATGACGAAAATCCAACGTGGTGGTTCTGGCTCTTGCCTTGCCAGCAAATTCGGCCCCCTGTGCATGGCTGACCAATCAGCTTTCCACTTCTGCTCTTATCGGGAATGTGCAGCAAAGCGAATCAGTTGTCCCAACGAGTGGGAATGCACATTTCCTTTGGAGTTTTAAAAAAATACAGTTGTCCCTCCGTAGCCACAGATTTGGTATCCATGGATTTAAGTATTCACAGCTTGAAAATACTCTTTAAAAAATAATAATCCAAAAAGCAAACCTTGATTTTGCCATCTTATCATACACCATTTTGCTATGCCATTGCATATAATGGGACTTGAGTATTCATGGATGTTGGTATCCATGGGGGGTCCCGGAACCAAACCCCAGCGAATATGAAGGGACAACTGTATATGGGAAAATCCATGAAGGCTTTCCACACAGAGTGGGGTTTTTAATTCCCCCTCCTTCCGAATACAGCAAAATGATGTGGGATCCCATTGGGACAAAAAGTATTCTCCTTGATATACTCCTGTAAGGAGTATTTTCGCCATATAGATAAGCCCTGTGTTGTAAAATCTAGCAGAATTTGCTGTAGGTTTGCTTAGTAATGATGGATTTGAAGTTATGAAACTTCCTGCTAGTCTAGTTTCCCTTCTTAATTTATGAAGCAAAGGCAATGCTGTCAACTTACTTTATTTTGACTGTCAAACAATAATTTTTAGGTACATGGAGTTCTAGCACCTAAAACCAGGAATGATAAAATCAAGGTACAATGTAGCTGTGTTCCTTAGTTCATGAATGGAAGCTTTGAGGGTGAGTCTAGTGAGTCCTGCCTTTTCATGTTGTGGCCAAAGTACGACAGCCTCAATTTAGTCATCTTGGCTCCCAGGAAGAGTTCAGGCTTGATTTGATCTTGATTTGTTTATCTTTTTGGCTTTCCATAGTATTCTCAGCACTCTTCTATAGCACCACATCTCAAATGAATTGATCTTCTTTCTATCAGTTTTCTTCACTGTCCAGCTCTCACACCCATACATGGTGATGGGAAATATGATGACTTGGACAATCCTAAATTTAGTGTTAAGTTTTATATCTTTGCACTATAGGATCTTGTCTAGGTCTTTCATAGCTGCCCTTACCAGTCCTAGTCTTCTTCTGATTTCTTGACTGCAATCTCTGTTCTGATCAATGACTGATCCAAAGTATGGGAAAACATTAACTATTTCAATTTCCTCATTGTCTAGATTAAATTTATGTAAATCCTCTGTGGCCATTATTTTTGTTTTCTTACTGTTCAACACTAAGCTTGCCTTAGCACTTTCTTCTTTGACTTTCTTTAGTAATCGTTCCAAGTCTTTATTGTACTTGGAATATTTTCTGCTAGTAGTACGGTGTTGTCTGCATATCTTAGATCGTTGATGTTCCTTCCTTTGATCTTCACTCCTCTTTCCTCCAAGTCTAAGCCTGTTCTGCATATGATATTTTCTGCATACAAGCTGAACAAGTAGAGTGATAGAGTGCAGCCTTGTCTGACTCATTTTCCATTTGGGAACCATTCTATTTCTCCCTATTCGGTTCTAACGGTAGCCTCCTGTCTCGAGTACAGGTTATCGAGTACAGCATCAGGACAATAAAATGTAATGGCATACCCATTTCTTTGGATCTATCCATAGTTTTTTGTAATCTATACAGTTAAAGGCTTTGCTATAAAGCACATGTCTATAGAGCACATGCTAATTTTCTTCTGGAATTCCCTGGTGTGCTCCATTATGCAGCATCGTATATTTGCAGTATGATCCCTAGTACCTCTATCTTTCCTGAGCCCAGCTTGCACTTCTGAAATTTCTCACTCCATATATGGTCTTTGCTGTAGAATTTTGAGCATGACTTTGTATGCATGGGAGATTAATGAAATGGTCCTGTAGTTACTGCAAACTTTTGTGTCTCTGTTTTGGGGGATCGAAATGTATATTGATCATTTCCAATCTGTTGTTTTTCCGTTGTTTTGTTTTTCATATTTGTTGGCAGATTTTAGTAAAACTAAAGTTGATTCTGTCTCTGTATATTGTAACAGTTCTATTGGTATGTCATATGTTCCTGGTAATTATTCTTCCCAATTACTTTGAATGCAGTTTTCATGTCACTTTCCAAAATCTGGGATTCATCTTCATATGATTCTTCTTCTAATGTGTCATTCATCCTTTTATCTCATTTATATAGGTCCTGTGTATTGCTTCCATCGTCTTTTTATATCATCTTGGCTGTATATTATGTTCCTCTGCTGATCGTAGAGCATCCCAACCCTTGGTTTAAATTTCCCTTTGATTTCACAGATCTTGTGGATGAGGTCTCTTGTTCTTCCTTTATTGTTGTTGGCTTCTATTTTTCTGCCTTGATTATTATAACAATTCTCTTTATCTTTACGCACTAAGCGTTGAACACTTGGATTCATTGTTCTATTCCTACCTCCTTTTCCTTCTCATCTTTACTGCTTGAAGTCTTTTGTCTGTTATCCATTGTTTCTTCTCTTTTCTTTTGGCCACAGATAATGTCTTTCTGTATTCCTCCTTTACTATATCCCTGGCTTCTGTCCATAGTTCTTCTAGTTCCTGGTCAGTTAGGCTTAATAGCGCAAATCTATTTTTCACTTTATCTCTAAATTCTGCTGGGATGTTCTTCATATGCCTTTTGGCTTGATGATTGATTTTGTGTTCTTCTTCAGCGTTATTCTAATTTTTGATATTTGTAGTTCATGGTCTGTGCTGCAGTCTGTGCCTGACCTCATTTTTGCTGCAAGAATGGAGCTTCTCCATCTTCAGTTTCCAATTACATAGTCTATCTGATTTTTGTATTGGCTATCCAGCAATGTCCATGTGTAGTCTCCTCTCTGGTTGTATGGAGGAATTGCTTGCTATGAATAAATTGCTGGCCTCATAAAATTCTTATCAGTCACTCTCCTGCTTCATTTCTTGATCCTAGTCCAATTTTTCCTAGTTTTTGATTCTGCTCTGCTTCCTACTTTTTCATTCCAGTCATCTACGATTAACAAGAAACCCTGTTTTGGTATGTTGTCAGTTTCTTCCTGGACTCTGTTATAGAAACTCTCAATTTAATCTTCATGTGCCTCTGTGGTTGGTGCATAGACTCGGATTATGGTAATGTTGTTTGGTTTTCCCTGACAATATTCGGTCCAACTTTACATTATGTCCTTTGACTGATCTTGCTACATCTCTCATCACTGTTAATGCCCCATTTCTTCTTGTCCTTTTATTACCTGAATAGTAATCTAACTCAAAATGTCCCATTCCTGTCCATCTTAGTTCACTTACCCCTGGTATTGCTATGTTTATATACTTCATTTCCTTTTTTACTATGTCAAGCTTCTCTTGACCTATGCATCTTACATTCCATGTTCCTATAATGTACAGTGCAACTTTGGACAGTCTTTTCACTTTTGAACATGTTTGCTGCTTGACTTCCCTTTTGATTGAGTTCTTTCATTCTCTTGACTATATCGCTATTTGTAATTGCTCTCTGCGCTGTCCTTTTTAGCACTCTGTTTGTGTCCTGTCCCTATGTCTTGTTTCATTTGGATTGTCTCATCATAGGGTTTTCTCAGAGAGAGGTTCTCACAAGGGAGTTCATCATTGCCTCCCTCTGTGCAGTCTAACATGCGTTAGCTGTGGTGTCACTGCTGTTGAATCAGAAGGATCCTCCACCAGTGTCACCCACCACTATTGCAGCTGCCCAGTAGTTGCTTGTCAGCCTAATACTTTGTTTTAGTCTAAGAATAAACATGCATTATGTCATTCCATTTTGATGAGTGATAACATTCTGCCCCCTCAATTCTACCCCCTCAATCCCTCCTTCAAATCCTCCCTCCTCAACTGTTCTATACTGCTCAGAGCAGGCTGCTGAGAACCAATAAATCAGCTTCCACAGTTCAAAGGGAGCAGCTGGGTCTTAGTCAGCTTACCAGTGTGCAGAGTCAGTCTAGGAGCCAGGCACAAAGAGTAAATGCAACCCTGTCTTAAGAATCAAACACTAAGAGACAACAAGCCAAATCAACAGTCCAACAGTGAAATCCAAAGACGAGGTCACACAGGCAAAGGCAAGGTTCAAGATCACAGGCAATTGGTCAAGAGGGCTTACAGCCAAGCAGATTGGTTGCTAGCCATGCTGTTCTGGAGGAGGTGCTGCCTAATATATCCTTCAGGTGTTGCCTGATTACTTCCTGCTTCCTGTTTATTCTCACTGACCTCCTACGTCTTTCCTTTTCTTGTCAATCCTGCATGAAACTAGGTCAGTTTGTATTCTGTTCCTCTGTTGTTTGTCGTTGTGGAATATCCTGTTGCACAGATGAGTGAGCCTGCTGGGCACTTGGTTCCTCAGCAGCTTGTGTCTGTTGAACACTTCGTTCCTCAGCCTGCTGGCCACTCTGTCCCTGTATCTCTAGCTGAAATTCATCTTCACTGTCCTCTGAGAGGCAGGGCATGGCATCAGTCCCTCTGAACCCATTCAAGCCCATCCCCCCTCAAGTCCTCTTCCCTCAAATCCACCCCCCCAAGTTCTCTGCTGCCAATGCTGCCTAGTCCTCCGGAGCCTCTGCCTCTTTGTGTGCCATCATCTCCACTTCTACCACTTCCACTCCATAATGCGGCCTATGTCTCCTCTGTTAGCTCCCTGGCTCCCAACCCTTGTCTCGCAGCCTCTGTGAGGCAGCAGCAGAATCACTGGGCCACAATGGCAGCTCTTACCCTGCCCAGCAGGGGTCTGGTCAGCTGCAGTGTCAGCTGGATCACTGAGCTGCAATGGTAGCTCTTCTCTTCCTGGTAGTGAATGACACTAGCTTTGCCCTTTTTACAGTAAGGTATATAGTTGCTGAATCTCTTCAGGGTCCAAGGTGTTTGCTGTATGGAAAACTTCAGGGTCCAAGGTGTTTACATGAAAAACTAGTTATTCCTGTTCAGGCAGGAGATGTGGGGGTTGGAATTTTTCCATAAAATATTCTAATGATATATTTTTCTGTGGAAATTTTTCCACACCATATATACAGGTACGTTTATCCATAGTTATCAGGGATGTTGTATCGCTCTTAATCATATTAGATGGTCTAGATATAGGATTTGAACTTCCAGTTATTTTTCTAAGCAGAGAAGCCTTGACAAACCCTGGTACTCAGAGGAATAGACTAACAAAGGAACACACTGTTGACATTGCTTTTGTTTCACAAAATCTCTTGCTTCTTAATCAGTCACAAGGACAAGCAGCCAAGACATGATAGGTTGCCTGTGCCCACAGACCCAGATCCATCCTTTAATGAAATTGTTGTACTGAATCAGATGTTTCTGAGCTTAACATGGAACTTATAAGAGAGTAAGGACTTTTTCAGATGGAGACTTTTACCCCGTTCCTACCTTGCTAAACACCCTCCCGCCCCACTCCCGTCCCTCCAACGGAATAAAAGGAAAACATTTGCACACCTACCTTCTGCCAGGACAGGAACATCCTCCCCCTCCCCATGGCTTGCTGGGAGTAAATGCAGCTGTCATAAAGCTGCATTTATGGAGATTTTCAGACCACACTGTTATAGTGTTATTATTCCACTTTATTTGCTATGGCTGCCTCCTGTGGAATCCTGGGATTTGCAGTTTAGGGAGGGGCATTTCCAACTCTCAGCCAGAGAGCTCTTAGGCCTCACTAGACTACAAACCCCAGAATTCCACAGGAGGAAGCCAGAGCAGTTAAAGTGGAATAGTAACACTATAACAGTGTAGTCTGAAAATCTCCTATGACTCAGAAAGCAAATCCCGTCTGTTCTCACAAGAAATTTAAAAATAAAAGTCAAAATAAACTTTAAAAAAACCCCAAGCCCCAAAACACTCACTAAAGTTTACAAGTAACCCAGGGAGGGGGAAAATGGGTGTCACTTACCTCCTTGTCCCGATCTCCACTGGAAGTGTTCAGCATGGACCTCCCCCCACAGCTGGCATCACACCAGCATAACAGGAACAGGGCATCTTTCAGACCACCTGTGATTCTGTGACAGAAACAGAATGGGTGGTCTATTCACAATGTTTCCCTGTGATTATTATAAATCAGACGCAGCACGGGGTAGCACGGGACGGGGCCGACATTGTCTGAAAGGGAAACCCTTTCTCGACCCTGTTCTGTGCCTGCCACGGAATACAAAGCCGTCTGAAAAAGTCCTAAGTGAAGCAGAAAGTATTACAGTTATACTTCAGCAAAAGAAAGTTAAACTGTTGATAGCACTTTCTTTAGATATGTTCCCTAATAAATTGTTTTCTTTCAGTTATAGTCATTTTTTAATGAAATATAACAGAAGAATAAAGAATATAGAGTATAATGAGTATAGAGAGTATAATGTATAATGAGTGTAAAGGGTGTAATGTAAGGAGTATATGCTATTCTCTTTAAATTATGACAAATATTCCAATAAAATAAATGTCCACATAAAGCTTTGAATGTACACTCTTCTATAACCAAACAGGCTAAATCAGATAACATTATTTACAGCAGTGGAAAATGTTCTAGAAATTATTCCAGATTTTCATTTGTGGCGGGGGTGGAATTATCCAGTTCTTTTTCTGGATGATCAATATGACTGGAGGCATTCATTATCTTTCATACAGAATCAGATCTACAGTCATCCCTTCTGCCTATTTGGATTGCTTCATTTTGGAAGCAACTGGTAATCTCATTAGGATGAAGGAATCTCACATGGTTTACTTTTTACACTCTGTCATAACATCTCTTTGCAAAAACAATATACTCTGTAGCATGCTATAGCAAAGGAGCATGCACACACACAGAGTACTCCAACACTTTCCAGTTGCTGGAATGGTACTTTTAGTTTATGAGGGCCAGTTATAACTTAAAATTATTCTTCATGGTCTCTGTGAATCCACACAAGTGGGTTATCTGTGCCTGCGCAGAGCACTATTCGTAACCTTCTAGAGAGTTATGTAAGCGTTTTGGCAGTAGTCCCACCCATTCTTCCCCTGCCCTATATAAAGGCCCTTCCCACCCAAATGCTTGAGTTCCTATTTTGCTTGGAGATCTGTATCATTTTCCTTGGAGATCTGTATCATTTTAGCAGTTTCTTGGGAAGAAACAGATTCTTGTTATATTTCTGTATTTTTAGTGTCTCCTATCATAGATGAAATACGTTACATCGGGCATTTTAAAGGATGTGATTCATTTCTTTAATGTGGCAAGAAGACTACAGGTTGTGGTATCTGAAATAAATGTTTTACTATAAGCCTTCTTAGGTTTATAGGTCACAGTCTGTAAGGTATGTCCTTCAACACTGTGTAGTGAAAAATACTTCAGATCTATTCCTATGAATCCATATATTGCATGGCCTCAGTAGAGCTGCCTTGAGTCCCGTCTTGGGAGAAAGGTGGGGTATAAATCAAATAAACAAATAAATAAACAAATCCAAGATTTAGCTATCACCACAAAAGCTATATTTGGTTCTGTCCCACCAACTACAAATCTGTATTTTTAATTACTGAGTTCCCAAAATTTTTCACTCTGCACGCATATGATCGTTCCTTCTTCTCAGTCATTTTCTAGGGAGTTAATTTCTTGAACTGAATATTTTTGTTTAATTGCCCTTGATAGTTCTGTGTCTAAGTAACATTATGCTTACACGTGCTTGCACTGGCATATAGAGCATAATTCTCAAACAAGTATTTGTGTTGACTGCTAAGGCTTTAGTCGCCTTCTAGAATGGAATATATAGGGTTTTTTTTAAAAAAAATTAATAAGGTATTTATACCCCGCTCTTCAGCCACAAAGGCTATCAGAGCAGCTTACAATTTATTTTTAAGCAATAGCAATTTACACATCTACACTGCATTAAGCAGTTTCCATCCAATGTGTGTTAGCTGATTGCCCCCACAAACTGGGTACTCATTTTACTGACCTACGAAAGGATGGAAGGCTGAGTGAACCTTGGAGCCGTCTGGAATTGAACTTGCAATGTGGTGACTTGCAGTACTGGCATTTAACCACTGTGCCACCAGGGCTCCCTACAAAGCACCATGCTGTATGATTTCTGCAGAGCCTTTAACTCTCATTATTATGGAGTTGGACTGCAACAATAAGGTATCTTTAAAAATAAAAAAAACCTGGTAATGTTTATCTGCTTCCTGCCGTGGATGAGATACTTTATCTCCTATTTTTGCAGCTTATATGTTTAAAAGTGCTTAGTAATTTCTAATGCAGGTGTGGGGAAAGTGTGATCTTCCAAATTTTATTAGAGTACAACTCCTATCAGGCCTAGCTACCATAGTCAGTGATGTGAGATGATGTGAATTGTAGTTCAACAACATTTGTAGGGGCACATGTCCCTAACCCCTATTTTACAGCATCTCTAGCTGAGCACTGCAGACTTTGGGAAAGCTAGCCTCTACCCAGCATAGCTATAGTGAAGCTGCCTTCTCTTCACTTGCTACATGCATAACTTCTGAGTTGCCATAGCACTGAAGGACATTGATGGCTGTACCCTTTACCTTTTAACTACAAACTCTTTAACTTTACCCTTTAACAAGAAATCAAGTATTGGGCCTCCTTAGTGTCTTCTGTGTAGGACTGAATTATTCAGTGAATGCAAGTTCTTTCATGGAATACCATGATAAAGAACGCAAAGTTTCATGATTACTTTTTTCTTATTGTTTCAGAAAACACTGACAGGGTTAGACGATCTGCGACAAGTGAGGGCCCTAGAAATGCGTGTAGACACAAGAGAGAACAGCCTGGGAAACTTTGGTGAGAAAACATTTGATCCTTACTGAAACCCTCCTAGCCTTTTCTTAGCTGGGGTAAAAAGATTCTTAATGTCAAAGGGTTGGAAGCTCCCCAAATGGACCAGTTCCTGTTCTGTGTTTTTTTAAATCTTCATTTCTGAATACTGATCACTGACAAATGAGTTATATTCAAATCAGGCTGAGCAAACTATTGTTGGAAAATAATGGTTGATAAACTCATCCCTAATAGTGCCAGACTTGTATATGTGAAAACCACGAATCGGGTTAGTCACAACAGCTTACCTTTAACTTATTTGGTTTTTACCTTCTGGCAGCTGCACTAAATAGATTGTGTGTCTGAGGTTACCTTCTTTCTGGATGAATAAAGTTTATGACAAAATGATCTTGAACATTCCTGACAATGAAAATGGAGTCTTTGTCAAATACACATATGTACTATAGAACAAAGTATTTTGACATCCATGTGTTTTTCAGTTCATTCTTTGTAGAACTGGTCAGTCATGTAGTAGTTTGCTTACTCATTCCAGTAGTTTCCTAAATATGGGCTTATAATAATCCATGGATAATAATAATTATAATAACCAATGACAACAATGAAAAGGGGGACAGGAGGGGCTTGAGAGTCCCCCCCAGACTAATCTGAGGGGACTGAGATCCTCTGAAATGATAGTGAAAAAAACGGGGCACCAAGACTCCTATGTAGCAGAGCCTCCAGAGGAATTATGAATCACAAGTGTACTGAATGATAAAGCAGTATGAAATATTAAGACAGCAATTGTCATTTAGCCCTTTTAGGAGTAATAAAGGTTGCCTGCAATCTATCTTATATATACTTACATGGGGGTAAGCTCCACTGAACACATGTGCTTGTAGTAGACTTCATATTTAAGGATGTTGCAATGATAATGGATGGGAAAAGTCATTTGTCCTTCCCTTCCAAGTACCTACAAGTAGGCAAATTTAGTAACAACTTACCTGCCAGTGTTGAGCCACCTCAGCTTAAAGATATAAAGACAAGCACTCTCATCTGAACCGTGATACTAGTATACATGATCACACAATATATAATGATAAACAGTAAATTTTACCACCAGTATTTATATGTCCTGTACCACGAGCAACAAACATACTAGAAAATATGAAGCAAAGTCATTGATATTTTGTAACTGCAGCTCTTTATACACTATGACTTTGTCCTATTATTTAGTTTATTAAATGGAATCCAAGGATTCATTATTGCTACGCTGACATTTTATTTAGTCCTTTTTGGTAATACAGATACATGCATGGGAATATATGTATATTCAGGTGTCATGGAGTTCAGGTGTCATTCAGATGGGGTTCAGGTGTCATTACAAAATGATTCAAGAATCATGCAAGTTAATGACACTGGGTTTTGTTTCAGGTATTTTTAGATGAAGTTTAGCATTCACAGTAAATTGAGGTCTCTAGTGCTTGTTGAAAGGTACATGTGTGACAAGTATGTCTAGTTTCTGGATTCTTTCAAGAGAACCCTTCTATTTATGCCAGCCCTAAGCTGGGTGTGATTGTGCAATACCTATGTTTTTCTTTTTGGTCTCTGTGACTCACACAAATGGGGTTACCTGCACCTGCACAGAACACTGTTCGGAACCTTCTAGAGCTGTCAAATAAGCCTGTCCACCCAACGGACCTTATCCGCACAATTCCTGCCTGAACCCTCAGCTTTGATTCAGCTTGTTTCTGACCTCTCTTTGCTATTCCCCAGACACAATATGGTATCATTCTTCTGTGTGTCTAATGGCCTCTTTTACTTCGTTTAAGAGGTGCATGACCTGCGGCGCCAAAATACTGGGCAGCAACGGTAATTCCTGGTGCCTATTATGTCTTGGAGAGGGATGTAACATGAGGTTGTGTGCTCATTGTTGGGCTTTCACATCTCAGGCTTGGAAGAACCGTGGATCTAGACAGAAGGCCCTTCTTTATGAGCAGGCTTCGAAACCCTCAGTTCCAGCTTCGGCCACGGTTTCTGCTCTGCCATGTTCGATTCCATCTATAGCCATTGTCTTGGCTTCAGCAGTAGTTTTGGTGCCACAACATATAGTGTAGGTCCCAGCTATCTCTGGCTCTTCTCTTCGGCTGGTTACGAAGCGATTTCTCCTCAAATCCATAGTGGGTTTGAAAACTCCAAAGGAGAAAGCCACACGTTTGGCCTTAGTATCAGCCGTTGATATGATTTGTCCTGCTACTTTGAGTCCATCCCTTCGTCTTATGACCTTGCCTTCTCAATGTAGGAGAGTCAGCTCCTGTAAGAAACTTACAGAAACTCTGTAAGAAACTTACAGAGCGGAAGAATGCTAAGCATGCTCAGGAGAAGGGTGTTCCTGATCAACCCTCTTGTTCAACAGTTACCTGCAACACCAGCTGTGGATTACTCAGACTGCTTCACCACCTTTACATTCAACCATGACTCCAGAAACTCAGTCTCATCTCCTGGCCAAATCTTGACAAGTGGTCAAGGTTCAAATAGGCTCCACTTCTGAAGGGGAGATTGTAGTCTCTCCCTCTGTTCATCCACAGCTTCTAATGGAAGCTCCTCAGTCTCTTTCTGTAACTTCTCAGCATGTTCTCAAGGAACCTCCTGTGGCTTCAATGACACAGGTTGCTGTTGAAGTGCTTCTGTCGGAGCGGTCTCCAGAGGTTCTCCAGTCTGTGCCATCTCCTCGTAGTCATGCTTATCAATGCCATTCTTCACCCACTTCTGCAAGTTTGTTCTCTTCCCATTCATCCTCTTGGGATAGATCTTCTCTGAGGCATCAGTTAAGACACAGGTCCTATGATTGTTCTCAACACCACAATTCCAGTGATCGGCATTCCCATGGGCATTCCCATAGAATTAGTCAGCACTCTATGCTTGTGTTTCGACATTCACCCTACTATCTCTCTCCTTCCCCTGAGACCTACTATGATGTGGCACAGGGCTGCCACCTTGTATACGATCCTTATTCGTATCACCACTATGATGTTCTGTACCATTGTCCTTCTTGTGATTGAGCTCAGTTCTCACCTAGACCTCAGCATGTGCTCCTGTCCTCTGCAATCTCACTTTTGTGTTTGTTTGCCCTCCCTCCTGCAACTGCTGTTCAGCCTTCCAAAGTTGTTGGTCCAGAATCTCCCATTTCTGTTCAGACTATAGCCTCGTGCTTGGCTGCTGCTGCTGCCAGGCTGCTGTCCCCTTCCTAAGTCTTACCACCACTGATTCCTCCTCAGGGTCGCTTTCTTGTCCAGGACAAGGGCTTACTTACTCAACATGAACATCCTTCCTCCACTTCAATAGATTCTGATTCAGATTCATTGTCTGTATCCCCTGATCTTCCATTGGATTGTTCTCTTCCACAGTTTTTAGGAGAGCATGACTCATTCTCCCCAGCAGATGATGTCCATTTCTTTATGGAACAGGTGCTCCAAATGGGCCAAGCCCTAGAGGCTGAACCTGTTGACTCTCCATGGTAGGATTCAGGGCACAGTTCATACTGCTGCACCTATTCTGCTGCTCCCTTCCCTGCTGAAGATTGCTTGTCAATCTTGGTCTACCCCTTCCATGATTCCATCCACTTCAAGGAAAGTCAATTCTCTGTACTGTGTAATGGCACCAGACTTGGACTGTCTCCTACAACATCTAAAGCCCAGTCAGTCTGTACAGAAGACACATTTGACTCCTTCAGACTCCCTTCTTCCATTTTCCCTCATCACCAGAATGATAGGCAAAATCCAGAGGGACAACGCAAGGTGCATTCTGATCACTCCATGGTGGCCCAGGCAGCTGTGGTGTGCCCTGCTCCTGCACCTGTCTCAGAGCAACCATCTCAGGTTGCCATATCTTCCAGTCATCCTCACAATTCACGATGGACAAGTGAGATACAAGGACTTGGATACTCAGGCTGACTTCCTGGAGGGTGTTGGTCTGGGCTCCCTACCTGATACTATTCAACACATCATTGCTGCTGTGCATAGGCCTGCCACTCAGTGCTCCTATGCATACAAATGGAAGAAGTTCTTCTCTTTTCTGTCACCTCGAGAGATCTCTCCAATTCAGGCACAGATCGAAGTATGCTGGAGTATCTCCTTTTTCTATCCAATGGAGGCCTCTCTCTCACTTCCATCAAATGTTATTTGGCAACAGTCTCATCTAACTTTCAGATCATTGGCAAGCCTTCCTGTTTCCACAAGCCATTGGTTAAAAGGTCTTTGAAGGGTTACAAGAACATTCAGCCTTCCTATATTGGGTCCAACACCTCAATGGAGTTTGGAGCTAGTCCTCTTGCAACTCTCTCAGAAACCCTTCGAGCCAATGGCATCCTGTCGTGTCCGCCTACTTACTTGGAAGACAGTCTTCTTGTGGCTGTTACATCAGCCAGAAGGGCACAAGAGCTATGTGCCCTTAGGGCAGATCTGCTTTATCTTCAATTTCACAGGGACAAGGTAGATCTTAGACTGAACATTTCCTTTCTGTCAAAAGCAGTGACTGAGTTTCACTTTAATCAGGACATTGTGTTGCCTGCATTAATGCAGAACCCTACCTTGGACCTTGAAGGTGCCCTCCATTGCCTTAATGTTTGGTGGGCACTAGCATTTTATATGGACAGGACTGTGGCCTTCCACAGGTCCCAAAAACTTTTCTTGTGCTGCTCCCCTGAGAAGAAAGAACTGCCAGTCTCTTCCCAGTGCTTTTCAAAGTGGGTTGTTTCTACTATCCTAGCCTATGAACTTGCAAAGCAAGCCCCTCCAGCTCACATGTGCAGCCACTTCACCAGAGCTGTGGCTATATCATCTGCCTTTCTGAGGGTTGTTCCTTTGGAAGATGTTTGCATAGTGGCTACATGGTCACAGCCTTTGACTTTCATCTCCCACTACAGAATGGATGCAAGATCCAAGGCTGAAGCCGCGTTTGGGAGATCCGTGTTGTTTTCTTGTCTTGTATGACACTCCTGCCTTTATAGTGAGTAGCTTGCTTGTCTCCTATTTGTGTGAGTCACAGAGATCACAAAGAAGAAAAGGTTGTTTACCTGTAACTGGTTCTTTCAGTGGTCATCTGTGAATTCACACAACACCTGCCCTTCCTCCCGTCTATGTGTCCTGTTCTCCCTAGCTCCTTTGCTGCTGCTTTGGTGTCCAGGGAATTGAGGAACTGAACGGGAACTGGTCACATGTACCAGTGGAGGAGGGGCTACCATCAAAATGCTTACATAATAGCTCTAGAAGGTTTTGAACAATGCACTGCGCCAGCACAGATAACCCATTGGTGTGAGTACACAGATGACCACTTGAAGAACTACGGTTACAGGTAAACAATACATTCTTATTAGTATATAACTTTTATACTTTGTATCAGCAAATAGAAAAGTTGAGTACAGTACATGGAAAAAGAATACACAAAGTATTATGGCTCTCTATATGGAAATACGCCAAGTCCAGATTCTTAGTTAACCAGATCCCTCCTAACACAGACATGGAAGGAACTTTTTTTCAGCTAGGAAAATGGGTACTTTTAAGGATATTTATGAACCCTTATATATTCTTTTTTATTTTAGCTATGTGACTGTCAGGACCAATGCCACCAAGTCCATTCAGATTTTCAGATTTATCTGTTCAGAATACCACCTGGTGAGCCAATAATTAGACTATCTTTTGAGACCCAAGACCATATCTTCATATTCAGTGTTGCTGTTATTTCTTACATTATAGAGATTATGATCTGCCAATTAGGTGATCTTCATGACAGCAAAGGTCAGCCAAAGTTTGACATGTTTTATTTAATTACCAAATTAGAAGGCAACCTTAGAATCTTCTATCTGACATGTCTCCAGGCAGGTGTACCACCAACCTATATGTAAGATTAAAGATAGGTTAAAAGGTTAAATACACAGAGACTCCGTTTTGTATAGCATATTGAATGGCACAAGTCATTAATCTGACTATCAGAATTTCCTGAGGCACTCTTTAAGATAAATTCCATTAGGTCAGATTCCAGGTCTGAGGTGGCATTGGTTGACATTGGGGGTATTTCTTGACCCCACTGGAATTTCAGGGCATAAATGTACTTCATGTACACAGCAGTGTTTGTGGGTGTAGAACGACGCTACCCATATACCTAGAACCAGAAAACACATGTTCACATGAAGTAGCACATTTATTTTGGGTGGCTGACTGTCTCCCTTTCCTGCAAAAAATGTAATCAGTGTGGTTTCAGTGTTTTACAAATACAGTACTATCACTGCTATATGGCATAAATACCCTAAAGGCATCAGATCCCGTCTGATCTGGGAAGATAAGCAAGGTAGCCCTGGTTAGTACTTGGATGGGAGACCCCCAACAAATACCAGGTTCTGTAGGCCATATTTCAGAGGAAGGTACTGCCAAAACCACCTCTGAGTATTCCTTGCCTAAGAAAACCCTATGAAGTTCATGGGGTCACCATAAGTCAACATGTGGCTTGAAGGCACAGAAACACACACGCACACATCACTACTATATTATTACTGTTATTTCAAACTGGAAAAAAAAATCTTTGTTGCGAACCTAAGAAGTTAGGAAACAGACCTAAATAAATCCTGAAAGAAAACAGTTGTTTTTACTTATTTTCAGGAAAACCTAGTATTAATGGTAGTATGAGATACTTTTGTACCCCAGTCCCCACTCAAATAGTCCCTGCTGAAGGGAATGTCCCAGTATGAAGAGTCATTCTTTGTGCCTGCCAATCTGTAGACAGCCAGAACATGTTGCTTGGGTGCTGCAGTGTCCTTTTAAGCACATTTCCCACAGATGGGGCAGTTTCTTCTCATTTTCCTATCCAGTTCTTACAGCAGAAGGAAAAGGGGAAGAGGCATTTATTGCTTATTCTGTTGAATGGTACAAATATATGTTTGGTCTTTGGGAAGCAGACTTTCTACCAGCTCTAAGTTGATGAAAAAATTGTGTTCCAGTGCATTTCATCCATTTGGGAAATATGGTTCAACTAATGTTGTCACCACACTGTGCTTTCCATGGTCCACCAGGCTGCCAACCCAGGTAAAAGTCAGAAGGCGTTGTCTTAGTATTTTAGCACCATCACACTTTTCCACCATATTGTCCTAGTTTACTCTGCAGAATGGGTATTTACCTCTGAACTCAACTGAACACCAGTTGCTTTTATTGGTGCTCTGCCTTTCCTAGTGTGGTGATTGCCAATACAGCCAGCCCTCCACATTTGCGGGTTTAACTGTAGTGGATTTGATTATTTGCAAATTATTTGCTGCCACTTTTGCTGCTGTCCTATGCCATTTTTAATAGGGACTGCAAGCCTCACAGGACTGAGAAAGACTGTAAATGTGTGGAGAGGCTTATAAGTCTCTAATAAAAATGGGGTAGGACAACAGCAGCAGCCAGCCCTACCAGCCAGCTGCTTCTGCCCTGCAAATGAACTCTGTTGCCTCTGTGGTGGATTGAATCCACGGATCGTTCTTTTTGTGTCTGCTAAATATGGTTTGAGGGACCTAGTAATATTCTCATTTTTTCCACTTTCGCGGTGATCCTCCACCCCTGGCCCGAGTGAATGTGGAGGGTCAACTGTACACACACTCTTCTATCTTCTCTGTCACATGCTAAGTGAGGCAAGAGCAGAAATTAGTTCATTAAAATGTTTTAAACTGAATAATCAGATAAATTACTTCACCAGTTAATGGCCCTAACATTTGATAGTGTGACAGTGGAGAAAACCAAGTAAGCCAGCCATGGAACTTTAATCACTCCCCCCATGCAGTGAAGAATCCTCTTTTTGAAAGTTTGAATGGTTTCAGCTCTACTTTATATACAAAGGAGGAGATGATTTAATTTTTTTAAAGTTTGTGTGGATAAGCCTGAAAAAGAGAGAGAAAGAAGAGAGATAAATCAGCAAGTGAATTGAGGAAGCATAGGTTTGGTACAGACAACAGACCAAGAGTGTTGAAAGTTTTTTTTTTTTAGTATATCCTATGGAGTGCTGATATTAGTCTTTTTGATTTTAGTTTTTTTAAAAAGGAAAAACCTCCCTGTTTCATGTGAGGTGAAACTGAGTGGACTATGCACACCACTAGCAGCAATCCCTCTTGCAAACCAGCTCTATGGGAGGAGAATTGGCTTCAGCAAAAACAGATGTTAGACACTGGGAGGTGTTATCAAACATAACTTTTAAAATGTTGCTGCTTGAGGTATCAAATGGAGTCAGGCTGTATGGTATCACTTCCTGGTAATCCTTTTCTTTGTATGATTCCTCATACAGGAGATGTCGGAGAAATTGCGCCTCCAGAATCAGCTTTATACAATGGGGAACAAATGTAGAACAATTATGTGCTTTAATCCAGTCTATGAGTTCCAGTGTATTCGTTAAGTGAATGGGACTTGTTAGCAGGTTGAATCAAGTCCCATTGATTCAATGGCTTTACTCTCATTTGGGACTAACACTTGGTTTTTTTCCCCTGTAAGTCTTCAAGGATGGAGCATGTGTATGTCACATACAGACTACTGTATTCCCATGAATGTGTTTCTTTTTCTTTCCTGATCTTACAGGTACTTATCTACCTAATCTAAAACAGCTGAAACTGAACAATAGTGTGCTTACATCTGTGAGGTAAGGAGCTTTAACATAGAAAGTAAAGTTCAGAGTGTTTTTCACTTTTCAGTTTCCCAATGGCATCTTGCAAATACTGATGTAGATCTGTCAGGTTCAGTCCTGGACATGACCTGTTCCTGCCAAGTTCAGTTTTACTGTGTAACCTTGTATGTAACTGTGTTTGCATTTTTTCTGTGCATGTTAACTAGCATGTAGCCTAACTGTAGAAGGGAGTATGTGGCCCATGTTGGGAACAGTTTGATAAGCACTGCAGCTGGGTCTCAGTTCTGGGAAAAAGGAACTGAGCACTGGTACTGTGAGAAAAGGGAGCGGGGATGATGGGTAGCCTTTCGCATCAGAGTGTGTAGCTGCCAGGTTTGGTAGATTGGAATATGCTTTTAATGTATTATTTGTCAGTTAAGTTTAATTCTGAGCAATGACTCTGTAGGATTTGCTTCTGGATTACCAATAAAGTTTTCTGTGTCAATAAAGTGCCAATAACGTTTTTGCTTTGAAGTCTGAAACTGCTGGTCACTGAGTATGCCAGTAAATGAAAAGATCTTTGTTTTGTGTACACTGAGAAAGCTCTGTTGAGCCCTGCTGTTTTGTTGTAATGGTAACAAGTAGAAATGCAGTTTAAAATGTGACATTCGTGTTCTGTGATCTGGCTATTGCATAGGGCCTGCAAAAGCACAGGGAGCTGATGTCAAATTTATTCCTTCCAGAGGGATGATGATGTATACTAGCCTGTTGTGGTTGTTTGTTTGCTACAAAGAGTTTTGCAACACTTAAAAGACTGACAAAATTGACTGTAGCATAGGGTCTTGTGGACTAGAGTCTGCTTCAATCAGAAGTATTATTTCTGTGTTTCATGTCATTGAACCCCTAAACAACATGACTAAGGGTCAAACATAACACACACATACATATGCATGCACACATTTGTTTGTGTGCACGTGCATAGACATGCCTATAATCAAAATAAATGGAACAGTTCTTCAGAACAGTGTTCTTCTAAGACATTAAAAATATATATATTTATTAATGCTTTTTTCCCCTTCCAAAATTTGCAACTTCTAGCAAGGATTATATAGATAGAGAGGAGAGCAGTCTTAAAAGCAACAGTAAGAATAGATGAGATGGAGTGGGAAGAAAGGGACTAGGGAAGAATAAGGAACTTGGATTTGCTCTCCCCTGAACTATTGAGGCTCCCTGTGGACAGTTTTTTTTTTATTTCTAGATCTTTAATGTATCCTGCTCAGTTGTCGTCTGTGTTTCTCCAAAAACAAAAATGGGTTATAATTAATATGTTCTTTTGCTCATTTAAAATAGTGACTATCTTGTGTCAAGATCTAGTTTCTATATTGACTTGCTAGCTCACAGCCAGTTAGATCTCTGGGTCCTGTAGTAATGCGTGGGTATGGATAAAATAGCAAAAAAATTACCACTTCTAACAGTTGCAACCTTTGGTATATGTGGCAGGGCAATGATTTTCATGTGTTTTGGACTGTTTTGGGGACACACAGGCACCATTAGAGACCACACCCAGTCCCTTTTTTGATAAGCTGTCTTCCAGCAAGTTGGTTAAATGAAATTGCAAGAAATGGTAGAAAGGAAAGATGAGATCCTGGTCATTTTTGTAGGCTAGGC
This sequence comes from Gambelia wislizenii, assembly GCA_030847615.1. Taxonomy (NCBI): domain Eukaryota; kingdom Metazoa; phylum Chordata; class Lepidosauria; order Squamata; family Crotaphytidae; genus Gambelia; species Gambelia wislizenii. The sequence goes on from JAUMIR010000001.1 coordinate 349,012,835, forward strand.
TTGTGCTGGCAGCTTTAAAGCAGCTGCTAAAGACAACAGTGGCTTCTTTAGTTATTCACAGTGTCGCTTGTGCTCTGCTTCCTTATGTGGGAGGAAGGCCTAGAGAAGAGTGCAGTGGTGTTTAAATTCTTTGTTTTTTGGGGGGGTCGGTTACACGGCAGAATAAAGTGTGCGAAATTCTGGCTTACCATCCTTCCGCACCAGCGCTGCATAGTTAACGTGATTTAGTGCTAAATTGGTTGATCCAGTGAGTTTTGGGCTTTGTAGTTCACACAGACAAAGGTGGGGAGGGCGTGGCCTCCAGATCACAGGCTGTCTGACTGTCATTAAAGGCCAGGCAGGAGGCGGGGAGGGAGCGAGGAGGGGCGGCAGTGTGAGGGGGGAGAGGACTCTGAAAGAGGCTTCGTTAGCTTCGTCTGAGCTCCAGCCAGAGGAAGCAACCAAAAAAGAAGGGAGACCACAGGGGGAGGAGAGGAATAATGACAAAGGAGGCAAGGAAAGCAGGCTAGATTCCCCCCTTCCCCTCACCCACTGTGACGTCTGAGCAGACTGCTTCTCTCTCTCTCTCTTTATCTCTCTCTCTCTCACACACAGGAACACGATCACAGCAGGGCGAGGGAGTGAACGGCTGGTGGAGCAATTGCTTCTCTCTCTCTCTCTCTCTCTCTCTCTCTCTCTCACACACACACACACACACACACAAACAATAATTATGGCTCAGTGGAAAGCAAGTCGGGAGGCAGACGATCTTTTCATTTGAGGCTCCTTGCATCTCTTGCAAGTCTACCCCCTCCTTGGTCACTCCAACCAATCACGGCTCAGCTGTGCTGTGGCTGTTTCAGGAAGATTGCTGTAGTTTCCACAGCCGTATGCGAAATGGTAGTTCACACAACCGATTGTGCGCATGTTTGCAAACTTTATCAAAAAAGTCAGGGAAAATAGCAAAAGCTGATACTGTGCCACTTTATGGGGGTTTTTTTGCCCCCCGCCTTCTGAATATGGCGACTTTGATCCAAAAGATGTGGGAACTATTAGGACTCTTTGCGAATTCTTAGAGGGTTTATTTTGCCGTGTAAACGACCTCCTAGTGTTGATGGTTTATATCCTCAGTGAGGCTGAAGGACCAATCCGAGACATATAGGATAATCCCTCCTGCCAACCAGGAGGGCAGGATGTCCAGAATTCCATAAATGTTTAAACTGTTGCTGAACTCTCTCCCTCCCTCAGTTTTTCAAATCCTGCCTTGCCAACCGGGTCCAGCAAATTATCTCTCTCTTCTTTCTATCTTTTACATTACAAAACCAATACCAGTTATGTCATCAATATCAACAAACAAGACAACAAAACAAAATGAATTGGAGGCAGCCTCTGTTGTCCTGTTTGCCTTCAGAGAAGTGAAGGTGCAAGGAGAAAGGAAAAGTGCTGGCTTCTCCCCCTCCCCCCACCATCAGCGAGTAAGCAGATCATGGAGGGTGATACAAGGAAATTAAGGAGATTTTCAGATGGGAACAAAACAGCATTCCCATCTCACAATCTCCTCTCCTGCCCCTTTCCTGTCCTTGTAACGCCAAAAAATAAAAATTTTCACACCTACCTTAATTGTAGCTCATTGCCTTGGGCAGGGCAGCCCGGAGTGAATGGAACTCCTTTCACTTCCTGGATTGAAATCCTGTCTGCTCTCACAAGAAGACAAGAGCGTGGGAAATTCAAAAATAAAAAACAAAATACAACACTAAAAGTGACACTAAGCACCAAAACACACTTAAGACTTAACAAGTAACACGGGGAAGATACAAAAAAGTGTGTCACTTACCTGGATGTCATGATCTTACCTGAAAGTGTTCTGGCATGGACCTCCCATTGATGCTGGCATCGTGCCAACATAATGGGGCACCTTTTCAGTCGCAGGTCATTCCATGACAGAAGTGGAATGAGGGATCTGTTGACGGCTTAGCCCGTCAATAAAAAGCAGTGCTGGTGTAACAACTGAACGGGAGCATAACAAGAGGGGAATGATGTCATCTGAAAAAGAAGCCCTTTAGCGATCTCCTGGCGTCGTGATAACACCATATTTAGAGCATCTGATAATCTAAGAATAAAAATTTCAGCCAACTATTGTCTCAGCGACATGATTGAGCAAGGAGGGGGGTCACTGTTACAGAAAATATTCCTCTCATCTAGTGAGAGTGAAACAGAATCCTGATCTTCGTAGCAGCGGGAAATACCGGGAAAAGCAAAGAAACCCCAGTCTCCAAGAGACAGTAAGAAAAAAAGGACAAATCTAAGATGTTAACTAAGGATAAGACCTCATCTGCTAAGTCCATTAAAAATGGCTCCGGAACAGAGGCAGAAAGTTCAGACGTGACTTCCAGTCGCCATCTTGGAATGGCAGATTTTTCCCAGAAGAGCGAGGTGGAGCTGAATAAATGAGGCAACCAGTCAGTGGGCGCCAGCAAGTTAGGGAATCATTAGGTTTCTGTGACTGATAGGCACAAGGGATTGCAGCCTCTAGAGCTACACAAAACACAAAGAGAAAGGCAGCACAGTCTACTGTGCAAAATCAGTTTCTAAATTATTTAGCTTGTATTTTACAAGAAAATCCAAATCAAGGGCCACAATTTCATGCACCTCCATCTCAGAATGGCAATTCATCATCTTAGGCAACTTTGCCAGTAGAAAACACTCAATCCAACATTAATAATTAGTTCACTAATTCTACAATTTCAGATGTTTTAAGAGAATTACAAGAAAATACAATTAATGAATTGAATGAAATACAGTCTAATGGTCAAGAACAACAGCTAATAGTGAATCTAGTTAAACCTAATGCAAAATCTTTAAAGTGCAAGGAAAAGTCAAAGCATTTAGATTCTACAGTCTCAATAAATAAAGGAGGAAAAACTAAGAGTTATTTAGACATGGAATCTGATGCTGATGAGAGATGGAAGATATGAATAGTGCAACTGATGAAAATACAGATAATGAGTTAGAATCTGAGATGAATATAGCAAGGCTTTTTGAACTTGATCATTTTAAGAGCCTATTAAAGAAAGTGTTAGATACTTTAGGTTTCAGTTCAGGAGGCTCATCACGGGAGAAAGGTCAAGGTCAGATTAGCAGCTATATTGCAACAGGTGCCTGTACAGGATATTGAATTTCCATTGCCAGAAATGTTTAAAAGGCTATTGGAACAGGAATGAGATATTTCTTTAGGTACTAAGAGATTTACTAGCTGTCAGAAAAAAAAACTTTTTCTGTATAAAAAGGAACTGATGGAGCAACTGGCAATTCCATTGCTTGGGGGAGCCTGTTTCAGCTCTTGTATCTAATTCAGCTCTTCCTAGAGAAGGAGACACATCTCTTAAGGATGTAGATGAGAAAAGAATGGATTTAGCATTAAGGAGAGTCCATGAGGGTTCAGGCTTAAATGTAAGGGTTTCAGTAGCTTCATCTGCATTTTACAGGACAGGTATGTTATGGGTTCAGGACATTTTAGATACTGAAGAGGTATCTGCCCACACTTTGCAAAGATTATTGCATAGATTGGATAGGTCATTGCAATATATAGCCGATGTTACTTTTGACATCACAGCATATTCAGCCAGAGCAATATCAGCAGTGGCTGTAGGTAGGAGAGCTTTATGGCTAAAATATTGGGATGTTTACTATAAGGCCAAAGCATTTTAGTTAATATGCCATTCATGGGTAAACCATTGTTTGGCGAACAGTCATTAAGTAAAGTGTTGGTGGAAGGTTAAGATAAAAAGTTTTACCAATTCTCAAAAGAAAAAAGTGGAGAAGAAATATTGGGAAAATGAAAATTATTCCTTTCGTAGAGGAAGAAATTACCAAAAACAAAGAGACTATTCAGACCTCAGTGGAATAGATCCAGATTCCAGTTTAGACAGCAAGGCCAGCAGACTTAAGAGATGTAGTATCTACTCCAATAGGGGTGGGAAATCTCAATGTCAGACAAATGGATATTGAAAGTCGTTTCAGTGGGTTTCAACATCCAATTTCAGGAAAGAACAAAAGGAAGATTTCTACCTTCACCAGTATCAAAGAACTTAGAAAAAAGTGGATAGTGCAGAATGAAGTAAATAATTTATTGAAAGTAGCAGCAATAGAGATGGTACCACAGGATGAAAGATTTCAAGGAGTTTACTCCCTATTGTTCAGAATTCCAAAATGCAGTGGAGGACACAGACTTGTTCTGGATATGAAATATCTCAATGAGTTTGTCCAGCACAGAAGGTTCAAAATGGAAACATTAAAGATAATTCTGAACAATTTAGAGTTGGAGGACTTCTTGATTTCTATAGATTTGCGGGAAGTGTATCTGCTCATCCCAGTGAATACACTCTGCAGACGATTTTTCCATTTTGAGTATGACAGACATCATTACGCAGTTCAGGGCACTGCCATTTGGGTTGGCATCAGCCCCAAGTGTTCACAAAGGTATTAGTGCTGATAATATCTTATCTACATTAACATCAATATTCCTGTTTCTATATTTAGACAATATATTAGTGAAGGTGAAGGATCAGGGAAAGGCAAAGTTAGACCTCAAAAGATCTTTAGGTTGCCTAGAAAGCCACAGGTTCCTAATAAATTATGAAAAAATCTTCAGGCAACAAAAAGCATAACACTTTCAGGTGCCTTGATAGACACAGAGAAAGGTTGTGTATTTCTCTCAGAAAAAAAGGAAGTTAAAGATTAAAAAATATGATTTCAGATTTAGTTCAAGCAAGATCAGCAGGTGTAATGTATTTAGAAAAGGTATTAGGGATCTTAACATCAATAATCCATCTCATACCATGGTCGAGTGAAGTTGAAGGCTTTCAGGGCTGGCATCCATAGATTTTCCTTGGGTTTTTTCCTTGGTTTTTTTCCAGGCTGTGAGGCCATGTTCTGGAATAGTATTTTTCTGACGTTTTGCCTGCATCTGTGGCTGGCATCATCAGAGAATGATTGGGTAGGAATGTATGTGGAGTTTATATGCTGTGAACCCCTGTTGGGGAGTATATGTTATTTTGTGTAATTGAATGGTTAGTTTCTGGGTATAGAAATGCAAGGCTTGTTAGTGTCTGTTTGGCTAATGGCTGGTTGATGGGCTTAAGTCATCTGAGGTCTTGCACTAAGACTCTAAACTATCTAGTCCTGTTGCAGAAGTCATAGAACAGCAGACCCACGGATTGGAAAGTGAGTTTTATTACACCGGTGGGCCTGACTGGAATATCTTCCAAAGAGTCAAAACCCCGAGCCATGACTACAGAATACCTTTATACAATAATTTCGGTTTGCAAAAAACAATACCCTCCTCCCTTTCTTTGGTGCCAGCAGTTTCCCTTGAGACAATTTGTTGATATTTCAAGGCAAGGTAACTTAGGAACATTTAGGTACAGTTTGACTGTTATTAGAGAATTTCTTTACATCAGCATATCATATGTTTCTGGAACATAGAGTTGATTAGTAAGGAACATTGACTAGGCCTGAGAGTTAAAGGAAAAAGACTTTGCAGAGTCCCAGAGTCTCATGGGCTATCTAGTCTGACCCCAAATAGTAATTGTAAGATTACCGCATTCAGCAAATAGACATTAGAGTCGGAATGGCTACTACATTTCCCCCCTTAAATTAAATGATTAATTTCAAAGACAATTAACCCATTTCACACAAGTAAATCCCTATTTAAGCCATCAAAACATACCCAGTATTGATCTGTGTACGATAGCAGGCAGGAAACAAAAGATACATGAGATGAGCATGCATAGCAGAACAACAATGAAACAATGCCAACAAGAATAACATAAGCCATCCTTTTAACCATCTTAGGTCTATTAAAATTAATCTCCCTGAATGAAAACAATGAAAAATTCACCCCTGAAATAGTTGCCAATTGTAACCATAGGTTTTCTGAAAACCTTTTGTAACAGAGGCCTTCCCTTTTGGTTATAGCATAAGACAATAAAATCAACATTACAACATGCAGGTTAATTTTGTTTGGGATCTGACCGTACATTGAGCAGCCTGATGGAACTTCTAGTCATCTGGTCAGCTGTAGTAAGGTCTAGTCCGCATCTTCTTTCCTCTCCAGTTGCAGGTTTCGATTGTACGTTGAATGAGCAGCCTCCCAAACCTGAGTCTTCTTGCCACCTCTTAATGATTTCCTTGAGTTTTTAACAAGTGCAATATCCCTGACACATTGAACTAACCTACTGAGTCTGTACACAAACAATTGCTGTGAATATGGGAGTGGGGAACAAAGGCTGACTTTTTGGTTTGGCTGCTTTTGCACTCTGTGGGGATTTTTGAACTACATACAGTTAAAATTTTACTCAAGTTCCAGGGGCTTCAGTGGCTCCCTCCAGTACTTTTGAGACTTTAGTCATGTTGACTTGCTTCTTTATCCCATCATGGCTTCTAATAGTAGGGTCTGCTATTGGATGAGGCGCTTTATCTGTTCCAGCTCATAAGGATCCCAGCGGGGTTGCCCTGATGGCACTCTCTCGCGCATCCTCCTTTGAGCATCAGCATGATTCTTGGGAGCTCTGGCCAAAGCTATCTGCTCCTGCTTGTTGTATAATGCATCGCTTCTCTTCAGTGGTGAATAGGGTTAGTAGCTGCTGCTATTGGCAGTCTAGCCAGTTTGACATATGTGAAGCCATAGTGTTAGCACACAATCTCTCAAAGCTTCTCTGTATATGAGGTGTAGTGGGTATTCCAATTCATACTGTTCCAGGTCATTAGGGTAACCTTGTGCTGCTCAGTTGGAAGTCAGGCAGTTGCCCTGCAGGCCAGGGGTTGAATGGGTAACTTATCTTGTTTAAATGACTGGGATGGCTGTAACTATGTCTTCCTCTGGGAGAGGAGGAATAATGGATCACATTCCTGTACTTCCTGCTTTGTTTGTTCTGGTAGGGAGGCTGGAAGAACCAGTGCAGCATGGGCAGTAAAATGAGGATCACAAGCAGGCATGGATCCTTTCTCTTTAGTGAGGAGAGCATCTTTTTGCTTATCCAATAAGATAGGTGGTGGTAAAGACTGATTTTCCCTTGGGCTGAGTTTGCATAGCTGCTGGAATTTAATTTTAGATGGGGATGCATCTGTAGTACAGGACGTTTTTGCAAGAGTGTTAGCTACTCGGGTTTTCAGGCCTTCCTTCAGTGATAATAGAGAACCATTACTTTCAGAGTCACTTCCTGTATCACTACTATTTGTATTTGTAAAATCTGAAAAATGCACTGACAGCTTTCTGCAAATCTTTTTTCTCAGGGAGTGATTTCAGAGGGGCTGGATTACTGTTAGATTGTCTTGGGATGATTTCTTAAAAGTTGAGAAAGGAGTCTCACAGTTGACTTGCATTGTGATGTATTTGTAAGACAAGCTGATTTTTCTGTAGCACTCAACAGTGTTTAACTATATCTGGTTGTTGTGATGGGGTTGGGTTGGCTTCCTCCCGTGTGCCATATGAGTTTTGCCTTTGAAAGGCTTGCTAGACATTCTATATCTTGCTTGCAATGTTATTTAATTTTTGCAATATAAGAATCAATGTTTCTACAGACCGTTGGCAGAATTCATAGAAGGGCTGAGTAGCATTATTGTAAAATATACTGCCAGCAAGTTCCAGGAGTTTATCTCTGTTTTCTCCTTGCCCCAGATAATAGTTTACATTTAGATTTTGAGGAGCTATTTTGTTTAGTTCAGATTTCTGTGGTGTCTTAGGGAGTGAAGAAGCTGCTGTTGCTGCCACTGGGAAAAGTCAGTAAATTCTCATCTGTTTTTCTGCTTTGAAAGATCCCTGGGTTCTAGCGTTGTTGCTGGGGCTGGGCTGAATTCTTTTCTTGCCATTGGGTGGCATTTTTAAGTATATGAAGTGATAATACCAGATAGTGATGGGAGGACAGTTCAGAAGTTATTAGTCTGTCGCCATCTTACCCCGCCTTTCTTCATGATAAGGCTGCTGGTGCTGCACTTCCAGTGTAATGTAAGGTGGGGTGGTGGTGCCATTGGCCCTATCAGGTCATCTCCCCAGGGAATCTCCACTGGCTTTAATTTAGTTGACTAATTTTCCTTTTCTAATTACCAGAACTTTGGCTTGGGATCTCTTGGCATTTTTCAACCACGGGGGGGGGGGGGATTCAAGGACCACTGTATCTCCTGAGTCAATGTAGGGGAACCGATTTGGATGTTCTGGGTCACCAACATTTACAGAATACACACCCCAAATTTTATCTAACTTCAAAGACCCCTCACTGGGCCACTGAACACCAAAGGAGGGCCATTCTATCTCACAAAGGGATTGAACCCCATTTTGAAGTTCTTTAACATACAGCTCAAGGGGTTGCAAACTTCTATGCTTCCCCCTCCACCCATGTCCTCCCTCCTAAAATAGACACAGACAAGAGACACAAGGGAAAAACAAACAAACAAAAAAACACGTGGACAGTAGGTAAGGGGTCCTATTGCCTGAACCAAGAGGGAATGGACACCAGTATCAAGAACCATGGCAATCACGCATACAAACTCACACACATGCATATATTCAATTCACAGGCATTCGTTCCTACCTCCCACTTTTCCCAAATTGCCCCAAATTACAATATTACCACTTTCTCAATGCTTCAATGGTACAACGGTTTCGTCAGTGCGCCCTCACTGCATCTTATCTGGGTACTCAGGTTGCCCTTTAGGGGGTGTACAAGCCCTTCCACTCTTACGGAGTGGGCCACAATATTTCCCTTGTTTACTTGCCTGTTTTCTTTGGAGGTAGGGCTCAGTTTCCTTCTCCGTTTATTGGGTTCTCCTTGTGCGCGTTGCTGTTCAGGCAGCCATGGCACAGACTCCCGTTCTTCCAACAAATGGTTGGTGGTGCCCAGAATGAGTGTGCATGCTCATGGCCCCTTCCCAGTCACGGCAGTTAGAGCAGGCAAATGCCACCTCCTGTTCCATCACCTGCTGCTCCATTCCCGGCCAATGCACCATTTATGTTGCAGAAATCATGGAACAGCAGACCCACGGATTGGAAAGTGAGTTTTATTACACTGGTGGCCTTGACTGGAATATCTTCCAAAGAGTCAAAACCCCAAGCCATGACTACAGAATACCTCATACAATAATTTCGGTTTGCAAAAAACAATTCCCTCCACTCTTTCTTTGGTGCCAGCAGTTTCCCTTGAGACAATTTGTTGATAGTTCAAGGCAAGGTAACTTAGGAACATTTAGATGCAGTTCGACCATTATTAGAGAAACAATTTCTTTACATCAGCATATCGTATGTTTCTGGAACATAGAGTTGATTAGTAAGGAACATTGACTAGGCCTGAGAGTTAAAGGAAAAAGACTTTGCAGAGTCCCAGAGTCTCATGGGCTATCTAGTCTGACCCCAAATAGTAATTGTAAGATTACCGCATTCAGCAAATAGACATTAGAGTCGGAATGGCTACTACAGTCCGTGAGCTGCTCTTCGCTGATGATGCTGCCGTTGTTGCCCACACAGAAGCAGCTCTGCAGCGCCTAACTTCCTGCTTTGCAACAGCTGCAGAGCTGTTTGGGCTGAAAGTCAGCCTGAAGAAAATGGAAGTTCTTTACCAGCCTGCACCACAGGACGAACACCACCATCCCCACATTGCCATCGGCAAATCTGTGCTCAAGTCCATTCAGTAGTTCACCTACCTGGGAAGCATCATCTCCTCAGATGCCAAGATTGACAAAGAGATCGATCACAGATTAGCAAAGGCACATAGCGCATTTGGAAGACTTTACAAAAGAATATGGAGTAATAAACACCTGAGGCGAAACACAAAAATCAGTGTATAGAGAGCCATTGTACTGTCTATTCTCCTTTATGGATCTGAAACATGGGTCACCTATCGCCACCACATACGACTCCTCGAATGCTTCCATCAGCGCTATTTACGCACAATCCTAAATATACACTGGTCTGACTATGTGACGAATGTTGCTGTCCTTCAGCAAGCAGGGATCACCAGCATTGAGGCCATGATATTGAGAACACAGCTGTGCTGGGCAGGGCATGTTTCTAGGATGGAGGACTATCGCCTCCCAAAAATAGTACTCTACGGTGAACTCGCCATGGGTCAGTGTAAGAGGGGTGCCCCAAAAAAGCGATACAAGGACTCCCTGAAACAACATCTCAGGCTCGGCCAAATTGATCACCAACAATGGTCCGTCCTGGCCTCACATCAGGAGGCATGGAGACGCACTATCCACAGTGCTGCAGCCTTATTTGAGAACTCACGCCGAACAAGTCTTGAAGAGAAACGACAATGCAGAAAGAATCACAACCCAAAAACATCACCCAAGGAGTCCTTCTGCTGTGCTTTCTGCAACCGGACTTGTTTATCTCAGATTGGCCTTTTTAGTCATCAGCGTGCTTGCAGAAAACGCGGGATGACTCCTTCCTGAATCTTCGTTTGCGAAGAAAAGCCAGAGACGGGGTTGATGGGCCATTATGTGCTGGAATTCCCCCTGTCCCTAGGTGGAATTCCTTTGTAAGTGTTGAGTTTTGATTCTATTGTTCTTCAAAACTTGGAGCCAGATTTTGTTTACTTTTAAGGTTTCTTCTTTCCTGTTGAAGTTGTCCAGGTGTTGTGGATTTCAATAGCTTCCCTATGCATTCTGACATGATAGTTGTTGGCCTGGTCCAGAATTTCTATGTTTTTAAATAGCATTTTGTGTCCAGGTTGGTTTATAACATGTTCTGCTACTGCTGATTTTTCTGGCTGGCCCAGTCTGCAGTATCTCTCATGTTCCTTAATTCGTGTTTGCACACTGCATTTAGTGGTCCCTATGTAAACTTGTCCGTAGCTGCATGGTATGTGGTAAACTCCTGCAGCTGTGATAGCGTCTCTTTTGTCCTTTGCTGAGTGTAGCATTTCTTGGACTTCCTTGGTTGGTCTGTAGATTATTTGGAGGTTATGTTTCCTCATCAGTTTCCCTATTCTGTCTGTGACTCCTTTGATGTATGGTAAAAATACTTTCCCTTTGGGTGGCAGTTTTTCTTCTTAATTCTTGTGGTTTTTTTCTGGGTCTGGCTGCTCTTGTGATGTCTGATCTGGAGTAACCATTAGCCTGTAGGGCCCAGTTTAGGTACCTCAGTTCGTTCTCCAGGTAGTGGGGTTCGCAGATCCTTTTTGCACAGTCTACCAATGTTTTTATTGTGCTTCTTTTTTGTCCTGGGTGATGATTGGAGTTCTTGTGTAGGTATCTGTTCGTGTGGGGTTTTTTTCTGTATACCCTGTAGCCTAACCGTTGGTTTGGTTTGTAGATGACTAGGACATCCAAGAATGGCAGTGTTCCTTCTTTCTCTTTTTCCATCATGAATTGGATATTTGGGTGGATGCTGTTCAGGTGGTTCAGGAATGAGACCAAATCTTCTTCTCCATGGTTCCAAATGGTGAAAGTGTCATCCACATATTGGAACCATGTTGTGGGCTTTTTTGGTGCTGTTTCCAGGGCTTGCTTTTCAAAATGTTCCATGTAAAAGTTTGCTATCACTGGGCTCAGGGGGCTGCCCATGACTACCCCATCTATCTGTTCATAGAATTCATTATCCCACTGGAAGTAGCTTGTGTTGAGACAGTGTTTGAACAAGGCTGCGATGTCCTCAGGAAATATTTGTTGTATGAGTGCCATGGTGTCCATTATGGGGACTTTGGTGAACAAGGAGACAACATCAAAACTGATCAGTCTGTCTCCAGGTTTCAGTTGGATGTTGTTGATTTTTTCTATGAAGTGAGCTGAGTCTTTGATGTAGTGAGGGGTTTGTCCTATGTGGGTTTGTAACTGTGTGGCCAGAAACTTAGCCAAGTCATACGTGGGGGATCCAATGGCGCTCACTATGGGTCGGAGTGGAATGGAATCCTTGTGGATCTTGGGAAGTCCATATAATCTTGTTGGGAGAGCCTCAGATCTGCATAGATTCTGGTGTATGGATGAATTGATGGGTGATTTTTTTCTGGTGATTTTGTTGGTTGGGTTTTGCTTGAGTTTTCTGTATGTTGCAGGATCCAAGAATTCCCTTATTTTTTTGTCTGTATTTTTCTGATTCCACGATTACTGTGGCATTGCCTTTGTCTGCTGGGAAAATAATGATTTCTGGATCTGCATTGAGATCTTTGATAGCTTTTCTTTCTTTTCTGGTTATGTTGCTGGGTGATGGTTTTGCCTTCCTCAGGATCCTAGCTGTTTCTCCTCTTATCTCTTCTGCCTCTTCCTCCAGGAGACGGTAGAGGGCAGATTCAACATGGGCGATGATATCTTCAACTGGGATTCTGGTGGTGGTAACTGCAAAATTGCCTCCTTTGGACAGGATGGATGTTTCTTCTTTTGACAGTCGCCATTCTGTTAAGTTGATAATAATCCGTGATGTGTCCAGCTGGGGTTTCTGTTGGGGTTTGTGGCATTTATCAGATTTTTGTTCCTGCCTTTCAGTGTGAATCACCATATCTTTTTCCATTTTTCTGTAGGTGAGGTTGTCAATTTTGTCCCGGTCTTGGGTGTTCATTTTTTGACTGATGTTGAGGTGGAGTGATAATAGCTCCTGGTCTGTGTTGGCCAGGTCTTTGTGGGTGCTTTTTCCATTCTGTTGTAGATCCGGTTGGCCTGGTCATCTTCTCTGAAGATGCCAGCCACAGATGCACCATGCCCCCGCCGCCAAGCACTTGGAGGCTTAGCGACTCAGCGGCTTGGCCCCGAATGCACGGCTTTCCTTGAGCTTGGCCTCCCCCCATGGAACGAAGCCCGAGGAAAGCCTCTGGAGGAAAGTGATGGGCCCTGAGTGCCTCATCCTGAGCACCACACTGCTTTGGCTGGCCTTGCCTTGTCTTCTGCCTGGACCCCTGCCTGCCCTCAGTCATCCACCCCCCCCCACTGGCGAGGGCATGTGGTGATCTGCCCCACTGTTCCCGGGAACTCCCCACCCAGACTGTGTGGCTAGATTGTGGCCGAGTTTAGGTTGGGGGCGGAGGGCTGCTCTCGGCCTAAGCTTCCAGGCTTGCCGCGCGGCTTGGCTGCAGGGGGGTTGTGGCGGCGGCAAGCCACTCTCAGCCCAAGCTTCCAGGCTCGCCATGTGGCTTGGCTGGACGGGGGTGCAGTGATGGGGGTGCTGTGTGGGGAGCGGCAGCAGCCTGAGCTTCCAGGTTCCCTGCATGACTTGGCTCGGGGGGCCTTCCCACAGCCAAGCTGTGCAGCGAACCTGGAAGCTCGGGCCAAGAGTGGCCTGCCACACACACCCCAGCCAAGCCGTGCAGCGAGCATGAAAGATCAGGCTGCTTCTGCTCCCCTCATGGCACCCGCATTGCTGCTGCTCCCATCCGGAAACCGCAGATAGGCAAAACTGCAAAAGACAAAGATGTGAACAGTAAGGGTCAACTGTATATTGAGCATTTCCAATCTGTGGGACATAATTTTGTTTTTCATAATTGTTGACAGATTTTAGTTAGAACTAGAGTAGATCCTGTCTCTGTAGCTGAAAGCAGCTCAATTGGCATGCCATTGGTTCCTGGTGGTTTATTTCTCCCAAGTGCTCTTGAGTGCAGGTTTCACTTCACTTTCTAAAGTTGTAGGTTCATCTTCAAATGGTTCTCCCTTGAATGGATCTGTCATCATTTCATCTCTTTTCTATAGTTCTCCAATGTATTGTTTCCATTGTCCTTTTATTTCTATTTAGTCATTTAATGTGTTTCTCTGCTGGTTGTAGAGCATCTCCACTCTTGATTTAAATTTCCCTTTGATTTCCAAGATTTTGTGGAAGAAGTTTCTTCTTTTTGTTGTCACCTTCCATCCTGCTGTAGGTTGGTAAAATAAGTACCCAGCTTGTTGGGGGCAATCAGCTAACACATTGTAAACCACTTAGAGAGTGGGTAGCATGATAAAGCGGTATAGAAATGTAAGTGCTATTGCTATAAGAAATGGGGAAAACCACCTCTGAGTATTCCTTGCCTAAGAAAACCCCATGAAATTCATGGGGTTGCCATAAGTTGACAGGCAACTTGAAGGCATGTAAACACACATATGAGTGCTTGTGGAAGTGTGGTATTTAATATGTTTCCACATGAGTGAAGGGGGTTCTGCCTGGTTTTGAGACAAAAATTGCCCCCAAATCATGCCAATTACTTCTAAAAACATGGGGGGTGGGGCCTTTCAGGACCTGGTGGAGGGCCACAAAAGAAGAACGCATGGACCAGGTGCTGCCCATGGCTGATCTATTTGCCTATGCCTGACAATTTGCCCATGCCTGATTTAGAGGTTGACATTTTGTTTTTAGGAGGCCAGCAGGGAAACTTATTTACTGTACACACTATGTGATAAAAAGGTATTGCTTTAGGTCCTTGTTAATTTCCCACTTTACATTTCTTTTATGAGGCTTTTACTCTGTTGCTTCCATCTATCTCTCTTCAGCCAAGTAATTTCAGATTTATGAAGTAATAATAGAGGGAGAAACATGGAACATTCTCTGAAGAGAGCAAGTTAAAAAACTATCTTTTACTCTTCCATGATGGCATATGTTGCTTATCTTCCTAATGATTGTGGCAAAAAGGGCTATATATCAACCCTAATGGGGTATTCGTTCTAGTCTGGCTAACAGCCACAATTTTTAATCTAATTGCTTCTGCTTTCTAATTTCAGGGATGAGTAAAAGGATATATGGGAAAACATAGATAAATATTTTTTCAAAGGAGTCTATTCCATTAGAGGTAGCTTTCATAGTTAATTCTTTGGGCATAAAGAATAGTCCTCACTTGCTGAATGAACTATCCTTTCTAGAGCACAGCAAGGCAGAAGGTTTCCTGGAGTTACCCTTGTTGCTTTAGTGGAAATGCCTGGGGAAGCTAGTAGCAAAGAGGGCAGCCTTTAGGTTCCATATAGATTGGAACCTGTTAAGACGAAAAATCAATAGCTTCATGGAGTTAAAGGACAATAATCAGGCAAATAAAACAATGGGTGGAGTTTTTATAAAAAAAACACAACACACCGTTGCAAGTTTTTTCATATTAAAGATCTTGTTTGTGGTCTCTGTAAATCACACAGCTAGGTTATTCCTGCGCCGAACATTCTGAACCTTCTGGAATCGCTAGGCAGAATGTGCATTGATACATTTTTGGCAGTAACTCTGCCCACCCTAACGGTCCCTTAAAAAGCGCTCCCGCATAATTCCCCTCAGTTCCTTTCTTTCTGCCACGTTAGCAGCTTGAAGGAACCTTCGTTTACTAGTATTTTTCCTCACTTTCGATTTGACTGGATTTTTGACTTGGCTTGGATTTTTTACTACGATTTCTCTCACTCCTCTGGATCTGACATTCTCTCCATGATTTTTTGGTGTTGACTTGAACTGTTTCTCTCTACTCTTATGCTTTGCTCCTTGAATTTGATGACCTTGTGAGTACAATGGCTTCAAGAGTAGCCTTTAAAAGATGTGCCATCTGCTAGGCTAAACTCCCGAGTTCTGATGGCCATTTTCGCTGCCTTATTTGTTTGGGCGAGTCCCACAATGTGGACTCTTGTGTGCACTGTAGGGCATTTACACCTCAAGCCCATAAGCACAGGATGTCCCGCCTGAAATCGTTCTTGTACGAAAAGGCTCTGATTCCAGCAACTGCTTCAACTCCGGCCTCTACTCCAGTGCCTGCACCACCTAAACGGGGCCGCTCGTTGTCTCCAAAGTCAAAGGCTCAAAAATGCCATTGGTCCCGTAGTCTGTCCTGACGCAATCCGGTTGCTTCAGACCCGGAGGCAGTGCGTGGTTCGCACAAACATGCTGGTCCTTCCGACCCGTGTCAGGTCCGAGCACGATTGACACCATCAGCCTCCATAAGGGACCAGGACCTCTCCATGTCGAGGGCTGTCCCTTGGGACCAAGCGCCTTCTGAGACCACCTGTTGGGACCATGCTTCTTTGGACTCTTCAAAATCCTTGAAGAAGAAGACGGAGAAGCATTCCTCTCAGCATGAGGATAGCTCTAAGTCTAAGAGCAAGCCAAAGGATGATCCCAAAGGGTCGAAACCAACATCTGTTGAACCGGTGGTACCGACTGTTACTGCCACCGTGTCTGTTGAGAGTGCAGAGGCTCTGCCTGCCGGGGATCCCAGGGACACTACTGCTCAGCCTTTCCCTGCAAGGGCTTGTGAGGACAAGCCTCCGTCCCGTGCCCCAACTCCTACCGCTTCAGTGGAGATTGTCGCGGTTGAAGTACTCTCGGGTGTTGATACGGAAGTGTCATTGCAACGTAGCCATTCGCCGGCCCTTGTTGTTTCAAGAGCTCAGCTTCTTGGACGCTCTGCCTCTGATGTTGAAGTTGATGTCATTGAGTCTGAGGATGTAACTCGGGCCCGTGCTTCTTTGTCCATGATCCATTACGATGAGCCTGCTTACTCAGCTTACGATCTGGCACGTTCCATCTACCATGCCCAGTTTACTTCTCTGATGGGATCACAGGTCCTGACCACTCGGGCTTTTGATTTAATGGGACCGTTTATGGGTCAGAGTGTGTATCGTTCTCCACCACATCTGATGACTCCTCGGCTCTGACCGAGCGGTCCAGCAGGGAGTCAGGCATCTCCATGTCCAGATCAATGTCCTCTGCACCTATCCCACCTACTCGACCAGGTCAAACCACTTCTCTTCTCCAAGGAGGCCAGAGTCCATCACCCTTGGACTCGACCTCCACTTCATCGGATTCATGGGATCCATACTTACCTTATCTGCCATCTCTGCAACCTGATTTAGTGGATGAGGATTCTGCTTCACCAACGGATGATGTCCGTGCATTTTCTGAACAAGTGGTCCATATGTTCCACACTCTGGACCTCAAGATTGTGGAAAAGGAGTTGGAACCAATGGATCCGATATTCCATCGTATACAGTCTAAGGCACCTCCTACCACCAGTCTCCCAGTCCTGCCTTCTCTGTTAAAACTAACTCAGAGCTCATGGGAAAATCCTTCTTCAATCCAGTCAACATCGAAGATTGACAGACTGTATCGGGTTGGAGGTGAACACATTGAATATTTGGAGACTCATCCTTGCTCCAATTTAGTGGTAGTTGAGCCTTCCCAGAGCCGAAGGCTGCGGTGCCCACAGTCAACACCACCTGACCCAGAGGGTCAGGTGGTGCTAGACATAATCGGCAAAAATATTTATTCGGCTGCAGGTCTGAGCTTTTGTATTGCTAATTATTCCACGTGTATGGGGGCATATCAACAGGTTCTTTGGGCCAGGATGATGCCCCTCATTCAGGATCTGCCAGATGAGAGACAAAGGTTAGCTGAGGCAATCCAGTCGGAAGCACAACTCTTGGCCAGACAACAAATGAACTCTGCCCAACATGCCGCAGATTGTGCTGCCAAGACGATAGCTGGATCCATCACCCTGTGTCGTCATGCGTGGCTCCGGTCTTCGGGCCTTACTCCGCACGCATGGGCCACCATCGAAGATATGCTGTTTGATGAGTAGGGCCTGTTCAACAGCTCCATGGACGAGAAATTAGAGTTCACGCAGAAGATGAGAACTACCGCTAGAAAGTACGGTATGGCTACTTCCTCATCTTCTGTGTATTGCTCCAGGAGCCATACCAATTGGCAGGCCTCCACCCCTGGCCATCAGTTTAGAAGAGGGTTCACTGGTCAATCCTATAGATGCTCCCACTACCTGCCACCACCCTCGTCAGCCTCATCGGTGAGGAGCCAAGGATTGACATCTTGGTACCGACCCCCTGCTAAGCAGAGGTCCAAGGACCAAACCATGAGGAAATTCTGAATCTCCACTTCCTCACTCTCTTCTTTTTCTCTCTAGACTCTAATGTTCAGGAACTGCCTGTCGAGGTTCCAAGAAGCCTGGTCTTCAATAACATCAGACCACTGGGTACTTTACATTATCCAGAATGGCTGTTGGATTAAATTTGACTCACTGCCTCTGACAGGTCTGGTTTGACCAACACTCCCCTCCCCTCCCCTCCTCGAGGAAGTTCAGACGTTGCTGCAGAAGGGGGGCATCGAACCCGTGGACTCCGAACTTCATCACCTCTGCTTCTTTTCAAGGTACTTCCTAGTCACGAAGATAGATGGTGGCCTCCGTCCCATTCTCGACCTTCGTGGAGTGAAGTGGTATATTGCACCAAAGAAGTTCAGGATGGTTACCCTGGCTTCCATCATCCCGCTCCTTCAACAGGGAGATTGGTTTGCTTCTATAGACCTCAAGGAAGCTTGCTTCCACATCGGGATTCATCCTTCCCACAGACGGGTCCTAGTATTTCAGATCAGGACCGAGGTATTCCAATTCCAGGTCCTGCCATTTGGACTCTCGACTGCTCCAAGAGTTTTCACGAAGTGCATGGTGGTTGTAGCGGCCTTTCTGCATCAGCGCGGAGTAGTGGTCTTCCCCTACACCGACGACTGGCTGATTGTGTAGCAAATCCTCGATGTCAGCTCGAATTGGAGATCGTTCTCACACTAGATGTGTTAGACAGTCTGGGACTTGTTGTCAACATGGAGAAGTCACAACTTTGACTGTCCCAGTCTATTCAATTCATTGGGCCTTGGCTGGATTCGTTGACTGCAGCAGCCTACCTCCCTTGGGACCGATTTGACACCCTTCGTTCTTTGATCCACGCCTGCCGTCGGTCCTGAAGACTCTCAGCCCATGCAGTTCAAGTGCTTCTTGGTTACATGGCAGCTACTACCTACGTGACCCTTCTCACCAGACTCCAGTTCCACTCGCTTCAGCATTGGTGCTCAACCCTCTGCACGACTCCCCAAAGAAACTCCTCACGATGCCACGCACAATCCAACGTTCGCTGGAATGGTGGTTAGTCCCAGAAATGTCTTGGTCGGGGATGCCCTTTGACCCACCTCAACCAGACAACTCTCTGACGACGGACGCCTCCATGCTCAGCTGGGGAGTCCATCTTGACTCTTACGAGATTCAAGGGACTTGGGATGCCAATGAACAGACGTCCCATATCAAAATCTTAGAGCTCCTCGGCATCCAGAAAGCACTATGGGCCTTTGAGACTTTGGTGACAGGCAAGACCGTTCTAGTGGTAACAGACAACACATTGATTATGTACTATTTGAACAAGCAAGGAGGAACAAGTTCCCCCCAGCTTCTTCAGCTCATTGGACATCTGGGATTGGTGCGTACTCAGGAACATTCACCTCCAGTCTATCCACTTACCGGGAGAAGAAAACATTCTTGCAGATGGACTCAGCCGTTCCAGCATCTCCATCCACGAGTGGATGTTGCACAGGTCGGTGGCAGCAGACCTGTTTTGGCAGTGGGGAGCTCCTCAGGTAGACCTCTTTGTGTCACCAGAGAACAGGCAGTGTCACCAGTTCTGTTCCAGGGGTCGCGCTCCAGGCTCGAGAGGTGACATGTTCCTCTTCCGCTGGACGGGACCTCTTCTCTACCCCTTTCCTCCGTTCCCACTGCTGACAAGAGTGATCGCCAAACTACGTTGGGGTCAAGTGGATGCTATCCTCATCACTCCGTGATGGCCCTGTCAACCTTGGTTTGCAACCCTCTTACGTCTGGCCAGGCATCAGTTCATCCACCTTCTGAACCGTCTCGACCTTCTCACAATTCAGAACGGGATGGTCAGACACCCAGATTTAGAGACTGTGGCTGACAGCATGGAGATTACACCCTTGAATTCGTCCTTAGTTCCAAAGGACTAGATCCCTCCATCCCTTCCTCCAGAGGTACAGGCTGTCATTGACGCTGCCCAACGACCTGCAACACGTAGGTCATATCACTACAAGTGGAAGAAGTTTGAAGCCTTCCTGGCTGACCGGGGACTGTCCATGGAACCATACTCCATCCCGAGAGTCCTGGAATTCCTCCTTCTCCTGTCTGCAAAGGGACTTGCAGTTTCGTTGCTCCGGTGTTACTTAGCAGCTGTCTCTGTTGAGTTCCAGGCTGGGGCCAACCTTCCCCTTTCACAGACCTGACAGTCAAGAGGTTTTTAAGAGGCTACATCAACCTGCATCGTCTGGTGCTCGAGCCTACCCCAACGTGGAGCCTCGAACTGGTCCTTTTCCAACTGGTTCGACGTCCCTTCGAACCCATGGCATCTACTGACTTGAGACTCCTGTCTTGGAAAATTGCTTTCCTTATTGCTATTACTTCAGCACATCGAGCAGGAGAAATGTGTGCCCTACGCTCAAACCCACCATACACTACTTTCCACAAGCACAAAGTGGTGCTGCGTTCTGACATCTCCTTCCTCCAGAAGGTGCTGTCTAGCTTCCAACCTGTCACCCTCCCTGTTCTGATGCAGGATCCGAAGGACAAATTCGAGCGCATCCTCCATTCCATGGATGTCAGGAGGGCGCTCCTTTTACATCCAGAGAACTGCTCCCTTTAGAAAGTCACCTAGTTTCCTATGCCGACTTGAGACTTGGAGAACCAGTCTCTGCACAACGCCTGTCAAAGTGGGTGACATCGACTATATCTCTTTGTTATGAACTGGCTAAGAAGCCTTTGCCGCCACGGATTTGAGGGCACTCAACAAGGGCTGTCTCCACCTCGACAGCTTTCCTCTCTGGGGTGCCTCTAGAGGACGTTTGCAGAGCAGCAACTTGGTCATCACCCTTGACTTTCATCTCTCATTATAGACGTGGCATTCGTTCTAGGAATGAGGCTGCCTTTGGAAAAGCTGTGCTTTTGTCTTCTATTCAATGAGTGAGTGTAAATTTATTGCCAAATTACTTAATTGACATCCTTGATATGCTAAGTATATATAGTTGATCAGTTTACTCATGCTTAAGAATGTGCTGTCAGTAAATCCAATTGCTGTTTGACTGTGCAGCATAGTCCTAGTGTCAGTATGTATAGGACATACCCTCCTCCGGGGATGAAGCTTGCCAGTCTACCCAGCTGTGTGATTCACAGAGACCACAAAGAAGATGGACAGGTTGCTTACCTGTAACTATAGATCTTTGAATGGTCCTCTGTGAATTCACACAGACCCGCCCATCCTCCCCTCTATGTCCTACTATACTATATATATATATGCTTAATCTTCCTAATGCTGTTGGTTGCAGCGTCATTCAAGGAACTGAGGGGAATTAGGCGGGAGCGTCTTTTAAGGGACCGTTAGTGTGGGCAGAGTTACCGCCAAAAATGTATCAATGCACATTCTGCCTAGCGATTCCAGAAGATTCCAAATGCTCTGCACAGGCGCAGGAATAACCCAGCTGTGTGAATCCACAGAAGACCACTCAAAGATCTATGGTTACAGGTAAGCAACCTGTCCATATTTTACATGGAAAAAAATAACAATTTCTGTGGAACTTTATGTGATGTTTCTGTACAATTTTTTCTTAAAAAAACCCCTAGCCTTTGATCTTAGAATTATTGAATAATGAGATAAGACAAAATAATTAAAGGGATAAAAATTAGCAAAGAGGAGTATAACTACAAGCATTTGCTGATGACCTAGTAATTATATGGGAAGTTCCGTTAAATGGTATTGAGAGTCTACTTAAAACAATAACAGAATTTGGAAAATATGCAGGCTTTAAAATAAATTCGGAAAAAACAAAAATATTAGTAAAAAAATGGATACAATAGGAAAAGAAAAATTTCAAAGAATAACAAATTTTGAAATTGTAAAAAAAGTGAAATATTTGGGGGTAAATTTAACAACTAATAATCAGCAATTATTTGAAAATAACTACGATATACTAAATTTTGTGAAGAAATTAAAAAAGATTTAAATAAATGGAAAGACCTAAATTTATCACTTATGGGGAGAATTTCCACTATTAAAATGAATGTTTTACCCAAATTAATGTTCCTCTTTCAAACTATTCCAATTATTCATACTAATGAAATATTTTAAATATGGCAGAGGGACATAAATAAATTTTTGTGGTCAAGAAGAAAACCAAGGATCAAATGGAAATTGCTAACAGATATAAAAGAAAGAGGAGGTTTTGGATTGCCGAATCTACAATTATATTTTGAAGCAGTTTGTCTATCCTGGATAAAACAATGGATTTTATTAGAAAAGAAAATAATATTAGAACTAGAAGGACATAATATATTGATGGGTTGGCATGGATATCTGTGGTATGGGAAAGTTAAAATTAACAAAGAATTTAAAAATCATGTAATAAGTAAATCTTTATTTAGAATATGGCAAAAATACAAGGATACATTATGTCCTAAACTTCCAGGATAGATTTCAACACAAGAAGCATTTGATAGAAGAGAATTAAGAAATTATAATTGGTTAAGATATAGAGATTTAATGGTGAAGAAATCAGAAAAATGGGAAATTAAGGAATGGGAAGATTTGAAAAAAGAGGGAAAACAAATTCAGTGGTTAAATTATTACTCAGTGAGGATCAAAATGAAAGAAAATTTAAGGGAGGGCCAATTTGAAGAAAAAATAGCTGATTTTGAAAAAAATAATACATTTAGATAGACATCTAATAAGTTCCTTATATAAATTACTATTAAGATTTGATACGGAAGATGAACAAGTGAACCACTGTATGGTAAAATGGGCCTCAGATCTAGGAAACAACATCTACATGGTACAATGGGAAGATGTATGGAAAAGAGGCTTAAAATTTACGTGTTGTTATAATTTGAAGGAAAATTTCTATAAGATGATGCATAGGTGGTACATGACTCCATAATTACTGGAAAACATTTTTTTAATCATTTTGCCATAATTACACAATCACGGCAAAAATAAAAATAACCCGAAAGGCACAGTGTATAAACAACCTCAGCCTGCTTGGGAATAGCAAGGGAGGGGGAAGAAAGGGGGAGAATTACACCTCCACATGCCATGTGTCTGCCATCATATTGTTACTGCAGCAGAAGGGACCTATCATACCAGGGGACTAATGGAACAGCAGCGATATTGGGAGCTATTGACAGGTTTTCCCCATCAATGAACAGCTGTGCTACAAAAACAAATGAAATGCAAAGCAGCAATGGGATAGGCACAACATCGTGTGATAAGTACTGGCCAAATATGCTAATATCTTGCTGTAACTGCAAAACAGTCTTGTGTGATAAAGTCCTTGGTAAACACACCATGTACTTTGGTCTTCATTCTCAATTAAATAGTTAATTGACCCTGGCTTTGTAAACTGTCTCTTGTCATTGTACTAATATTCTCATGATCATATCTTCCTGTGTTTGTCTGCATCAGGGTCTGATGTTGGAGATAATTTTGGCGCCCACCAAGCTAATGATGAAATTAGAAATTGCCATAGTGTTTCCAGCTACTGCAAAGACTTTTTGAAATGCAAATAAATGTAATAACAATGGTTTGCCTCTCTGGCAGAATTATTTAATTTCTTAGTTCAGCGTCCTTTTACTGTGTGTTGAATTTCAGACACAAAAAATTGACCTAGTTCTCTTGGGATTATCTAGAGAATGTATATCACTTCTTATCACTTCTCTTGGAGTGCAGTGACTAAAGACAATTCACCCCCTATGTTCTCCTGCTACTGAGGACTAGTGCTTCTGATGTCTTGAGAATCCAACAGTATGGTAGTCAGAGAGGCGGCTTTCATCAGACCTAGTATTACATTTTATTTTCTTCTCCAAGAAAAAGCTCAAATTTTTAGTTTCCTTACTAGCAATGTGAAGGTTACCTATTTTCACATTCTTTCCTTACCTTTTGCCTGAAGTATTTAAAGATATGATGAGTTAGAGCAAGCCAGAGATTTTACTTCCACTTTGAAAGCCTCTGATTTTCTGTTATAACCAGCAATATGACAAACAATTTTGTCTGAATGAAAACAGATACCTAAATAGCTAACCAGTTTGAAATGTACCCCTACTATTGTGCTCCAACATAATGAAAGAAGTAAGTGATGGATGTAATCAGAAATGAGAAGAGAACCATTATCATTTACCTCTTGGGAAATGTAAAGAGTTGAATGTCAGGAAATAATAGTGTAATTAGGCATCTACCTGGAGAACTGCCCATCCTTATTAATCCGGTAGTAACAGTACACCAAAGAATCCTCAATTACATCCAGAAATGGGTTGGAAAATAATCTTCTACAAATTTCTGTGATGTGTTCTTTCAAACTTTTGCCTTTTTTTTGAAAAAGAAAGCAGTTAGTTTATACAAGAAAGTATAGTATTGGAAAGCAATCAGAAGTCACGTAAAGATAGCCAGTTTATCTGTGGGTTGCTTTACTTGTTTGCACATTGCAAAATTGTGGAAAATCTTGCATGGACTTTTGTAAGGTATGGCTTGAAAACAAAATGGGAAGAACATGAGATCTCTTCCACAAGATTTGAGAAATCAGGAAATGATGATGATGATGATGTTTTATTTATATCCCACCTCTCCTATGAGGATTGGGGTGGCAAGCATCATTTAAAGCATTATCTATAATCCACAAACCTTAAAATAACATCATTAACACAGTATGCAATCGTATATAATTCAAATTTTACCTATAAAAACACTATTAAAATAACTTAAAATAAGAAAAGACATAAAACAATTTTTAAAAATAACAGAATAATACACCAGAAAGTGACAGCCGGGCATCTAATCTAATCTGGAAAGGCCTGCTGGAAGAGGTCCGTCTTAATAGCCCTTTTAAACATCCCTAGATTGTCAATGTGTCGGATCTTCTCCGGCAGGCCGTCCCACAGTCTGGGAGCGGTAGCGGAAAAGGTCCTCTGGGTGACTGTGGCCAGCCTAGTTTTAGTCACCTGAAGTAAGTTTTTCCAAGGGGACCTAAGGCATGGGACGGATTGTACGGGAGAAGGCGATCCCATAGGTATCCTGACCCTAAGCCATAAAGGGCTTTAAAAGTAATGACCAAAACTTTATACCATGCCCAGAAACTAATTGGCAGCCAATGAAGTGATTTTAATATTGGTGTGATATGGTCACCCCTTGTTGCTTCTGTGACCAGCCTGGCTGCCATATTTTGAACCAGTTGGAGTTTCAGAGCAGGCATAAAGGTAGCTCCATGTAGAGCGCATTACAGAAGTCAAGCCTTGAAGTTACCAGTGCATGTACTACCATCTTTAAGTCTTCCAACTCCAGGAAGGGGTGCAGCTGGCGTATCAGCCGAAGCTGATAATAAGCACCCCTGGCCGTTGCATCTCCCTGTGCTGTCGCCTGGAGCAACGGATCCAGAAGCACTCCCAAGCTGTGAACGCAGCCTTTCAGGGGGAGTGTAACCCCATCCAGAACAGGTTGACACACCTCCAGACCCAGTTTGGGAGTAAGTACCTCCATCTTGTCTGGATTCAGCTTCAGTTTGTTTTTCCTCATCCAGCCCATTACCTCTCCAAGGTATGCATCCAGCAGAGACACACCATCCTTGGTTGCAGCTGTTGCCGGAGACATAGAGAAATATATTTGGGTGTCATCAGCATACTGAGAGCACCCTGCCCCATGTCTCTGGATGATCTCTCCCAGTGGTTTCATGTAAATATTAAACAGCATTGGGGATAGCACAGCGCCTTGTGGGATGCCGCATGTAAGCTCCTTCCTCAAGGAGCAGCTATCCCCAAACATCACCATCTGGCCTCTGCCTGAGAGATAGGACCGGAACCACTGGAGCACAGTGCCCCAATACCCAACTCCCTCAGGCATTTCAGAAGGATACCATGGTTGATGGTATCGAAAGCCGCTGAGAGGTCCAAGAGTACCAACAGGGACACACTCCCCCTGTCGATACTCAAGTGAAGATCATCCACTAAGGCAACCATAGCAGTCTCCACTCCTTACCCTGCCCTGAAGCTGGTTTGAAATGGGTCTAGATAATCAGTATCATCCAAAACTGCCTGGAGTTGGAGTGCAGCTGCCCCCTTGATCACCTTGCTCAAGAATGAGAGATTAGAGACCGGTCTATAACTTGCAAAGTCCAGGGGATCCAGTGAGGGCTTTTTAAGAAGCAGCCGTACCACCGCCTCTTTTAAACTTGATGGAAAGTTCCCCTCCCTGAGAGATGCATTTATGATATTTTTTAATTTCATTCTAATTGCATCTCCTCCCTGGATGACCAGCCATGAGGGGTGGGGATCAAGGGCGCAAGTCACCATCCTAGTGCATCCAAGCAGCTTGTCCACATCCTTGGTACTCACCAACTGAAACTGTTCTAGTGTAATCCTACTCATGGAGTCACTGGACACTTCACTGTTAACTTCAGTTGTAAACATGGCATCCAAGTTGGCTCTTATCCAAGAGATTTTATCTGTGAAATAATTGTTAAAGGCATCACAGTGAACTACAAGTGGTTCTAGCAATGAATTCTTGGAGGAAGGCACCTGAGTTAGGTCCCTTACCATCCTGAACAGTTCAGCTGAACGCGAATTCGCAGACGCAATGCGTGCAGAGCAGAAAGCTTTCTTCGCTGCACATATTGCCACTCCATAGGAATTAACATGTTCTCTATAGTGTGTCCTGTCAGATGAGTTGAGTACTTCACCATTTAAACCAAGAATGGGGATGCTCTATGAACAGCAGGGAAACACATTATAAGACCAAGTAGAAACAAAAAGACTTTGGAAGCAATACACCGAAGAACTATATAAAAGAGGTGAAAGGGAGACAGATTCATTCCAGGAAGAACTATTTGAAGACAAACCTACAATTTTAGAAAGGGAAGTGGAAGCTGCACTCAGAGAACTTAGAACAAATGAATTACCAGGAACAGATGGCATACCAATAGAGCTGCTTCAAGCTGCAGAGACACGATCTACTCTAGTTCTAACTAAAATCTGTCAAGATCTATGCAAAACAAAAGAATGGCCCACAGATTGGAAATGCTCAATATATGTTCTAATCCCCATGAAAGGGGACACCAGGGATTGTAGTAACTATAGGACCATTGCATTAATTTCCCATGCAAGCAAAGTGATTCACAAAATTCTACAAGGACTTTTGCTGTATATGGAGCAAGAAATGCCAAATGTCCAAGCTGGGTTCAGGAAAGGAAGAGGCACTAGGGATCATATTTCAAACATATGTTGGAAAATGGAGCACACCAAAGAATTTCAAAGAATTTGAAGAAAATCAGTCTGTGCCTTATACATTATAGCAAGGCCTTTGATTGTATAGATCATGGCAAACTTTTGCTCTTAAAGAGCTCTTTCACTCATAAAGAAATGGGTGTGCCACAACATTTGATTGTCCTGATACATAAGCTGTACTCAAGACAAAAGACTACTGTTCGGACAAAATATGGAGAAGCTGAATTGTTTCCAATCGGCAAGGGAGTCATGCAAGACTGCATTTTATCACTCTATTGGTTTAATTTGTATGCTGAACATATCATACATAAAGCAAGAGTAAATGCCCTATGAGGAGCGGCTTAGGGAGCTGGGCGTGTTTAGTCTGGAGAAGAGAAGGTTGAGAGGTGTCATGATAGCCATGTTTAAATATTTGAAGGGATCTCATACTAAGGATGGAGCAAGCTTGTTTTCTGCTGCTCCAGAGACTAGGACACAGAGCAGTGGGTTCAAACTACAGGAAAAGAGATTCCACCTAAAAATTAGGAAGAACTTCCTGACAGTAAGATCTGTTTGGAAGTGGAATACACTGCCTCGGAGTGTGATGGAGTCTCCTTCTTTGCAAGTTTTTAAACAGGCTGGATGGCTATCTGTTGGGAATGATTTGATTGTGTATTCCTGCATGGCAGGGGGTTGGACTGGATGGTCCTTGTGGTCTCTTCCAACTCTATGATTCTATGAAATTCGGAGGAAGGGGGCTTGAAAATTGGAGGAAGGAACATCAACAATTTAAGATATGCAGATGACAACATTCTACTAGTATAAAATAGCAAAGATTTGAAACGATTACTGAAGAAAGTCAAGGAAGAAAGTTCAAAGGCAGGTTTTACAGTTGAACTTAAGAAAACAAAAAGAATGACCACAGATGATTTACATGACTTTAAGGTAGACGATGAAGAAATTGAAATAGTTCAAGATTTTCCATACCTTGGCTCTGTCATTAATCAGAATGGAGACTGCAGTCAAGAAATCAGAAGAAGACTAGGACTTGGAAGGGCAGTTGTGAAAGAACTAAACAAGATCCTGAAATGTCAAGATATATCACTGAATACTAAAGTTAGGATTGTCCATGCCATCTTATTTCCAATTTCTATGTTTGATTGCGAAAGTTGTTTAGTGAAGAAAGCTGATAGGAAGAAAATAAACTCATTTGAAATATGGTGCTGGAGAAGAATTCTGTAGAGATCATGGACTGCTAAAAAGACAAAGGAATGGGTCCTAGAGCAAATCAAGCCTGAACTCTTCCTAAAAGCCAAGATGACTAAACTTGAAACTATTGTACTTTGGCCATATCACGAGAAGACATGACTCACTAGAAAAGACAATAATGCTTGATAAAGTAGAAGGCAATAGAAAAAGAGGAAGACCATATTATAGATGGATGGACTCAATCAAGGAAGAAATGACTCTGAGTTATTCCATCTTTTCATATCCTTATTTATTTCTATCCATTTTTTGTAGTTATTGTCAAACAGATCAACATTCCTTTTTGTGAGCCATAGTCCTAGTATCTTGCCTTATTACCTATGTTACAGCCTGACTTATCCCTCAATTCTTGCTCTTCTTTTTCAGTCATATTTTTCGTGATTGTAATTGTTTTGTCTTTATTGATTTTGAAACCAGAGTGTTCTCCAAATTCATTTATCAGATTTAAACAATTTTTAATTTGATTTTGTGGTTCTTCCATAAATATAATGACATCATCCACAAAGGCTTTTAGTTTGTAAGTAAAGCTTTTGATTTTTATGCCTTGGGAACTCCTTACAATTTTTTTAATCTTCTAATTAACACCTCCAGTACTAAAATGAACAGCAAGGGCGAGATGGGACAGCCCTGTCTTGTACCTTTATTTATTCTAAATGTATCAGAGCTCTCCCCATTAATGATAAGTTGTGCCGTTTGCTCTGTGTATATTCTTTCTATTCTCCTACAAAATCTTGTTCCTAGTCCAGATCTTCTCAGTGTCTCCATCATAAAGTTCCAGTCTACACTATCAAAAGCTTTTTCAGCATCTACCATCATCAAACCTAATTTTTTTTCACTATGTACTTCATAATATTCCAATATATTTATAACAGTTCTTATGTTATCATTTATTCTTCTCCCAGGTATGAAGCCGTTTTGATCTTCACTTACTATTTCAGCAATTGTTTGCTTTAACCTATTGGCTAAAATCATAGTATAGATTTTGTAATCTATATTTAATAGTGAGATAGGTCGGTAATTATCAACTTCTCTACCATCCTTCCCTTCTTTCAATATTAAAGAAATATTTGCATTCTTCCAAGTGTCGGGAATTCCTTCAACTTCAATCTGATTAAACAATTTGTATAACGGCATAGCAAGCTCATTTTCAATTTTTTTGTAGAACAGTGCCAGAAAGCCATCTGGTCCTGGAACTTTATTCCATTTCAACTCTTGGATTACTTTCGAGATTTCAGCTATTGCAATTGTCTTATTCAAATTTTCCAAATGTTCTTTTTTCAGCTTCTGGAAGTCTTGTTTATCTAAATATGCTTTTATATTCTGCAATTCCTCTTCGCTCTTTACCTTACTACTAAATAGTTTATTATAGTATTTTTTGAACCCTTCCTTGATCTCATGATGTTTTGTTATAATTTTTTCCCCGCGTCTTATCTCTGTAATTAATTTTTTCTCTGATTCTCTCCTTAATCTATGTGCAAGCCACTTACTTGGCTTGTTTGCATATTCAAAATTTGTTTGCTGTATTCTTCTCATTTTCTTTTCAAGTGTCAACCATGTTTCCATGTTTAATTGTGTCTGAATTAGTTTGATTTGGCGTACTGTTTTTTCTTTGGTAGGATCTTCTCTCAGTTCTTCTTCTTTCTTTTTCAACTCCCTAATCAAAAAATCATGTCTCTCCGTATTTTGTTTCTTGACTTCTGCACCTCTTTTGATCAATAACCCTCTGAAAACTGCTTTACCAGCATCCTAGATAGTTTTCCATTTGCACTCTTTATTATCATTTTCGTTAAAATATAGAGTAATCTCCTTCTTCAATTTTTTTACATAATCTTCATCTTTTATTAGATTCTCATTCAGTCTCCAGTTCTTGGTTATTTTAACTGTTCTCATTATCAGCTTAATTGGGTTATGATCTGAAGTTGTCCTTGCCATGATTTCCATGTCCAGAATAGTAGGCGTCAAATCCTTGGATGTTAAAAACATGTCAATTCTGGACATGGATTTATGTCTATCCGAGTAAAACGTAAAACCCTTTTCTTTACTGTGTATTTTAGTCCATGCATCTTCTAAACTGTACTCCTTTTTAAGCTCGAAAAAACGTATTGGTAACTTCTTCTGGACTCCTGTTTTCTTTTTATAAGACCTGTCTATTTTTGGGTCAAGGACTCCATTAAAGTCCCCTAATAAAATCATGGATCCTTTCACATGCTTTTCGATTTGTTGGTGTAATTTTTATAGAATGTTTTTGTTCCAAATTTGGTGCATAGACACCCACTATTGCTACTTTCACACTCTGAAAAACTACCTCTACTCCTATGAATTCCCCTTCCTCATCTTTAAATAGTTCTTTAGCAGAATATTTATGATTTATGTATAGCACTATCCCTCTTTTTTTTCTTTTTACTGTTGGCCGAGTAGAATAGTTGACCCAATTTAAAGTTTCTTAGAAATCTATAATTCTCTGTTTTTATCTTAGTTTCTTGTAAGCATACTATGTCATTTTTTTGCTTTCCTAAATCATGAAATATTTGCCTTCTTTTATATTCTGAATTTAAACCTTTTACATTCCAGGAACATATTTTAATTACCATTTTAAATTATCCTCCTTTACACTTGTTCTTCCTCCTTTCTCTATTTTCTTCTGGAACCTCTTCTTCTTCATCTTCCGTTTCTGGTTCTACGTCCAAATCCTCTTCCTCTGTATGATCTTCTTCCTCTCCTTCTTTCCTCTCGTACACCTCTTGTTCCTGCTGTTTTCTTTCAATTAAATGTTTTTTGAATTCCTCTCTTGTTTCCTCTTCTTCCTGGTCTGTCTTTCCTGGCTGTTTTTTATATTTCTTTTCCTTTTCAATTTTTTTACAAAATTCTTCTGCCTTTTTTGTTGAATTTATCTTATATTTCTTTTGTCTGTACGTGAAGGAAATCCCTTCTATTTTGTTCCATTTATAGTAAATTCCCTCTTTAGTAAGTAACTGGGTGATCCTTTTATAATCTTGTCTCCTCTTCAAAATACCAGTTGGGATATCCTTAAAGATTTTTAATTCTTCCCCTCCTACTTTTAATGTATCTCTGAAACCTTGTTGTATTATTTTATCTCTTATTTTAATTTTGTTGAATTGAATCACTATATCCCTTGGTAATTTCTTTTCCTTAGCAATCACAGAATTTATCCGAAACATTTTTTCAGTCTCTTCCTCCAAATACTCTTCATCTAACTCCACAAATTTGGCTAAATCTGGGATCACTCTCTCAAATAAATTTTCATTTACATTCTCTGATAAGCCTCTTAATTTTAGGCATTTTTCTCTATATCATATTTCTTGATGTAACAAATACTCTTCCCCTTTATTTTGTTTCTCTTGAATCTTTGCCGAAATCCTTTCCGCTTCTTGGGATTTTTCCTTCAATGTTTCTATTTCTTTCTTCATTCCTTCCATTTCTTTGTTTATTTTATCTAGTTTTTTCCCTAATATCTCAGTTTCTTTTTTATAATCATGTTTAATTTCTCTTCGTATGTCTTTTAATTCATTTCTAATTTCTAAGTTCAGTTCTTAACTCTTCCAATATTAAATTTTGAATTTCTGGTGTTTTTTGAATTTCTTGTGATCCTCTCCTATAAGTAAGTGTCTGTACTTGAAGTTGTGCCATCACCTTCCTATGCCATTTTTTAATGTTGTTATTTTTACTATTGTGCTGGATGATTATTGTAATTTTTATTTGATGTCCCCTTGCAAAATTTCCTTAGCGTTTCTTCTTTTCCACAATTTAGTCCTTGTATATATAAATTTTATAACACAATCAGCCCACGACAACCCAATCAATTACATTCCAGTTCCCAATTGCCAATTTCCCCTTATAAATTTCTTAATTAATTAAATATTTATATTCTGTCAATATATTTTTATCAATTTGTTTAAATATTTATATATCTATGTATGTTTCTATATGTGCTTTATAGATATTTGTATTATCCTATATATATAAATACATGTATTTGTTTACATATGTGTGTATCTTCATATATTATACAGTACATATATTTATATACCATATAATACCTTTTACTTAAATTGCCTGGGAAAGTCTTAAATCTTCAATATGTAATCTTCAACATTTAATCAAACAAAACAAACTATAATTAATTCTTTGTCTGTTCACTCAATAATTAACTGTTGCCTATATATTCAATCACTGTATTTCCTTCATACCTAATTCACAAGCATGAATCAGTTTCAGTACAAATAATAATAATAATAATAATAAAATTTCCTTCGATCCTCTCACCTATGCTCACATTAACTCAAAATACTCTATACCCTTTTTCCCTTTTACATATATCTTTTACATATATTTCAGAGCAGATTAAGGATTTACTACAAATAGTTCTGTTAATTCAAATTATAATGTTAGTAGCTACCTTTACTGTTCAGTTAAGTCCACTTTACAATGCTTTCTTCTCCTTTTTTTTCCAATTTTCTTTTCTGTTTAAAGTTTATCAGGGTGTGTGCCACACCGATGTCTTCCTTCTCTTTCTTTCTTCTCTTGACTTATACTGATTCAGCTGTTCTTGTTCTCCAAACTTGTTCTCCAGACTTTATGTTCCCCAGTCTTCACCAGCTGTTCCTCAGTAAACTCTTACACCTCACACACTCTCATTAAACCTAGTTTGCCAAGAAGAACTTAATTCTTACTCTTATAAGTAATCCTACACAGGGTGCTTAAGTCCCAATTAAGTCTTGATTTCTCAACTTAATTTTAAACTCCCCTTTGTATGACAAAAAAAAGCTTAGTCTTTGTATTTAAGAGAAAAAGAAGCTTAGTCTTTGTATTTAAGAGAAACAAAAATCCGGAAGGTTTTCCCGTTCTGTTTCTTTCTGCTTTCCTCCCAGCTGGGTCTTCTTTCCAGTCTCTGCTTTCGATTTCACCTCTAATTCCATGTTCTTTCCAAACCTTTCTCTCCACCTCGTTCCTCACAACCTGAGGTAATTTCTATTTTAGTTTCTTTCAGGACCGCTCTGTTGTTAAAGTAATGTATTTAAATCTTCTCTCACCAAAACAAAACACAACATCTTAATCCGCTTCACTCCAGCTTCTTCTTCCTTCCTTTGAGGTTTTAGGAAGGTTTGGGAAGCTGCTCCGTTTCTTGAAATTGGAGTACGGAACAGCTAATGTCCTTGAAGGACTCTACCGCATTGCCAGGATACCCTATAATGCCGCAACTCCCCCAGAGGCAGAGGGGAGCTTCCACTCCCCTGTACCTTAGGAGGGTTGACAGCAAATGCGGTGAGTTCCCTTGCTCCTATAGCCTTCCCAGACAGGAGCTTCTTGGGTGTTTGCAAGTTGGCAAAATGCTGTAGAACGGAGCGCTGGAGCAGAGCCCTGCTCTCTCACGATCGCCTTCGCCACCCTCTCAACCAGAAGTCCCAGGTCTGTTATGCTGTTTATGGTGGCATTTGGGCAGACATTGAAAAGAAGAATCTAAAATTTCAAGCTTATTAGACATTTTCTTTCCTTACACTACAGGGTTATGTAACTGACAGAAGTATCATCAGAAAAGAGTAAGCTGCCTTATTCTACTGGTCCATCAAACCAAGTATTATTAACTCTGGCTGGCAGTGATAGCTTTCCAGTGTTTCAGGCAGGCTTCTTTCTATCCAAATGTGAAGATTCCTGGTATTAACTGGTCATCTCCCATGGAAGGGTGTGTGGGAGACCTTGCTTAACATCTAAAATTAGATGAGATCAGATGTGTTCAGGGTTGTAAGATGTTTGTATGTTTACTCAGAAATAAGTTACATTGATTTCTGTATACGGGGCTTATTCTCAGGTAAGTATGAATAGGATTGCAACCTCAACTAACTAGGGAGCCTTTTCACACTATGCAGTTATGAGACTTTGATACTGTACCACTTTAATGGCTATGGTAAGATCCTACAGAATACTGCTATTTGCAGTTGAGGGACAGTGGTTTAGAATTCTCAGCCAAATTGGTGTACTACCTCATTGAACTAGAAACCCCAAGCTTCCAAAATGCTATGGTAGTTAAGAGAGCCAGTGTGGTGTACTAGTTTGAGTGTTGGACGATGGCGCTGAAGGGATGCCTCCGTTTCAGAAGCCCTGCAAGTCTTTGGACATTCGAATTGGGGGGGGGAGCTGAGAGTTAGGAAGGAAAAGTTGAAGTCCCCCCCCTCATAACCTCCAGCGCCCCCCCTTTGAATATCCACATATTCAAATTTTGAAGGCTCACAGGGCTTCTGAAACAGAGGTGTCCCTTAGGGTATCTGAATATATTGAACTTTAAAAAATGGCAACACCACACTTGCTGGATGAGGATGCTGAGCTAAATCCCTTTGGGACCCTTCCCACCACAAACTTTTCCCACCTCCCACCTGCCAGGCTTAAGTTATGAACAATCAGGGCTTGATCCCCTTCCCCACCTGAAGGACCCCCAAGCACCCCCAGCAACGTTTCTGCCCTGCTCCTTCCAGTGCAGAACAATCAAATTCACATTCTCATACTCTCCAACTGTCCCAGTTTGGTAGAGATCTCCTTTTTCTTTGCAACAGTGGTCATGAGTTGCACTGAGGCTTGCAGGTGGGAAGTCCTTTTAAGATTGGGTTGCCATTTCCTCTGCTCTCACTTTCAAAGGATGGGCCATTGACCTGATACCTGGAATCACATTAGGTTGTGTTGGTGAAATCAAAGGGTGGGGGTCTTCTCATGATATTTCTCCAATGATTTTGGCTCAAATGGACTTGTTCCCAATAGATCTTGAATGCATTGTTGTTGCTGTTTTCAAAATCCTAGTTTGTGCTATACCACATTGGCTTTCTCCCAGGTTTTTAGTAATAGTCTCCAATTTCAATAATTAATTTCCATGAGGGCCTTCTATGGAAGACTGTAGGCAAAAAGAGAATCTGTAAAATGTATTAGAATATTGAATTTTGGGAAATTAGTAATAAGGAATTTTATGTTAACTCTAAGGCACAGTTTGTTTTAAGCTGAATCCCTAAACACATTTACTGGAGAGTTCGACTCATTGAACACTGGGGGAAATATTTCTTAGTAAATATATGCATAGGACTATGTTGTTAATCACTTGTAAGCTTCTATGAATGCAGCTCCATAAAACCCTTTACTACTTGGAGAAAGTGCTAAATTTAAAGTGACTGGGTAGAGATTGGGTTCATGCTCAAATCTCTCTGGTACAAAATGATTTAAGGCAAGCTTATAACTATGAATTAATTCAAATTAAACTGGAATTGCAGAATGTCCAGCTCAGAGGGTGGGCCCTTCTGGGGTCACAAGAGCATTCCAATTAATTAATTAATTAAATTTAGGCTGCATACTAGCAGTTTTGGCATGGCACGCAGTATTGCAAATTAGTGAGACAGAAGACTTACTTTAAATACAAGGAATATCAAGAGGGCTGAAGAAGGTCGTAAACTGATCACACCCTTGCTAATATTTGGTGTTCTCTCTGTATGGGCGTGCATTTGTTCATGTGTGTGCCATGAATGTCTGTCTTACTTTGGATCTCTGGAAAAGTTAGTGTGTGATGAAGTTTAATAAGGTGCTTTGACCTTATTGCCTAAGACCCAGTGAAACCAATGTGTGTTCAAAGCTTTTGCCACTTGCTGCATTCCTGTATTTTCTTCTACTTTGTTCTCTTTCAGTTGTTAAAGAATAAAAATCTATTTCTTGAAATATACATAGAAGCTGAAGTGCAGTTTACATTAGTGTCTTGTTGCATACATTGGTCACTTGTATGAACTCCTGAACTGAAGTGTGCTGTTCTGATAAGGTGTGGGTGAACCTGGCCCTCAAGTTCTCAAATTTTGTTCTCTTAGGGACCTTGGAACAGCTCTGTCTCATCTTCAGGTCCTGTGGATGGCTCGCTGTGGGCTTCCAGATTTAGATGGGATCTCTTCCTGCTGCTCTTTGAAGGTGGGACCATTAGCGATTTAACATACTTCAGTTGGCATATTAACTTAATGCCCAGCTTCTGAAGGGAACTGGGCAGTAAGTTCATGCTTAGTGTGTATTTCTATGTTTGTGTGTGTGTGTTTTATGTTAGAAGTTTTAACATGTTACATTTAGGTCTAGTTGAGAAAACATTGCCATGCATCATAGGTAAAAAGGACTTCAACCATAAGCTAGCCTGTATTGTTTTTGCAACTTTGGCTCTTGAGAATTCAAAATTATTTGAGATCTAAAAATAAAATCTTGAGAGTCAGTGTGGTGTAGTGGTTTGAGTGTTGGGATGGACTTGAGGAGACCAGAGTTCAGATCCTTGCTGAACCATGGAAATTCTCTGAGTAACTTTGGAAAAGTCACACTCTCTCAGCCATAGAGGACTACAATGGCAAACTTGCTCTGAATAAATCTTGCCACGGAAACCCTATGGTGGAAGTCTGAGTCGACTTAAAGGCACCTCGCAATAACCACATACAGTATAAAAACAGGAAGCCATTTGTTCAGTCAGTGTTTTCATAGAATCATAGAGTTGGAAGAGACCACAAGGGCCACCCAGTCCAACCCCCCGCCATGCAGGAACACATAATAAAAGCATGTCTGACAGATGGCCATCTAGTCTCTGTTTAAAAACCTTCAAAGAAGAAGACTCCACCACATTCCAAGATGTGTTCCACTGTTGAACAGCTCTTACCGTTAGGAAGTTCTTCATAAAGGTTTAGGTGGAATCTATTTTCCTGTAGTTTGAATCCATCGCTCTGTCCTAGTCTCTGGAGCAGCAGAAAACAAGCTCGCTCCATTCTCAATATGACATCCCTTCAAATATTTATAAGTGACTGTCATGTTTAACCTTAACCTTCTCTTCCCCAGGCTAAACATACCCAGCTCCCTAACCCTCTTTTTCATTTAAAGTTGTTGTTGTTGTATACCTTCAAATTGTTTCCGACTTATGGCAACCTTAAGGTGAACCTATCACAGGGTTTTCTGAGGTTGAGAGTGTGTGACTTGCCCAAGGTCACCCTGTGGGTTTTCATGGCAGAGCAGGTTTTGAATCCTG
Source organism: Gambelia wislizenii (assembly GCA_030847615.1). NCBI lineage: Eukaryota > Metazoa > Chordata > Lepidosauria > Squamata > Crotaphytidae > Gambelia > Gambelia wislizenii. The sequence goes on from JAUMIR010000001.1 coordinate 349,050,101, forward strand.
GTGTCCAGAGTTGCAGTCCAATACTCAAACCACTACACCACACTGGTTCTGTTTTCATTTAGAGTACCACAGTTAAATCTTTAAAATTCATATATTCGTGTTGTTTTTTTAAAATCTTTTTAGGAACTCTACATAGCCTACAACAACATTGCTGACCTCAGTCAAGTGAGCCTGCTGGAACATCTTGAGATTCTAGACCTAGAAGGAAATAATATTGAAGACCTCAGTCAGATTCAGTACCTGGGGCTCTGTACAAAACTGTCTATTCTTACAGTGGAGGGAAATCTTGTATGCTTGAAACCAAGCCCTCAGTCTCCAGAGGTGTGTGTGTTGTGTTCAGATTTCATTACGGATCGTATACCTTACCTTTTTAAAAAACTTTAAACATAAAGTGAAATTGTTTTGTGATTTAGCACAGTGTAGTTTTTCATATGGAAGCATGCCCAGGGCAGAATTTGGAATGTTACTATTTCAAATGAATTTGTTACATTACAGGCTTGCCACAGATAAGATGTACTGTAATTTGTTACATTATTTGTTCTAGGGGCAGGCAACGTAACTTGTTACATTCAAGTTGTATGAGTAGTACAGGTATATCTTGGTTAATGAAGTAGATGCGTTCTTGGGTATTACTTCTTTAACAGAAACTTTGATACTAGAGGCAGGAATACCATGGGAAAAAACAGGGATATGTTCCTACACCACAAAAAAAAAAAAAAAAAAAAAGAAAAGAAAAGAAAAGAAAAAAAAGAAAAAAAAGGGGAAAAAAGAGCAGTTCAACATGTTTCAGCAGACTTGTTATTCAAAATGAACAATACGCACATGTGAAATGGAATAGCTAGGTCAGGTAAATGTTGCATAAACAAGCAAAAAACATTTTGAACTTTCTGGAGACCACTTGAAAGCTTCCAAAATAAGTCCAGGAAGAATTTCTCTCTTTCACCAGTCTCCACTTTTCTTATGATTTCCCTTTTGGTGGCCAAACATGCTATGGATAGTTGGTGAGGCAATCTTGTCTGCTTTCCCCTTATCTCTCTGTTTTGCTGTTCCTGTGTGCTCAGTAAGAGATCCTAGTGGCAGCTGCTGTTTACGTTGCCCATTGTAAGGAATAGGACTGGATAGAGGAGAATCTTATTCTTTCCTAGTCTGAGCTTTATTTATTGCACTATTTACTGCAGACATGGTACAGCAACACAACACTGAAAATCTTATTTTTTCCAGTCCCTCTTCCCCATTCTCCCATTGCTGATGCTGCTAAAAAACTTCCAGCTAGACAAAGAACAAAGAGGAAGGGGGGAATGGGTAGATAAAAAGGAGCTTCTTTGTCAGTGGCTTTGTTAACTGAAGTATACTTGTAATTAATTTAATTATCACTATGTTAATCTGTTCTCTCTATACCTTTAAACAAAATTATAGAATCTTAGAGTTGAAAGGTACCACAAAGGCCATCTAGTCCAGCTCCCTGACATGCGGGATTACACTGCTAAAGAAGTTGTGCCCTGCTCAGAACATTATAGGACCCTGCTTCTGCCTGCTCCCATTTTCCCCCCAGTCCAAAATAGTCCTTCAGAAACATGGTGCATGTCACATGTTCTGTCTCTTGAAAGCATTATTTTGAACTAAAGGGAAGTTGGAAGCCGAACCAAGCAAGATCTGGCATTGATCTGAGAAGCTCAGGATTCTTGTTTAAAGGTAAAGAATTTATTAAAAATCTCCTCACAAGCCACTCTCCCCATGCCCCAATACTGGCTAACACAAAAAGTGTGTTGCTCAGCACACTTCCTAAGTAATGTCTTGGAGGATATTAATTTACTGGAGTTTTTTTTAAAGGCAAAGCATTACAGTGTTGACACTGGAAAAAGTAGTTCAATGCAGGTGAGGTGATTTACCTGTTACATATTATCTCCAAGCTTTGGCCTGGAGACAACTTCTAATTACCCAGGTAAATAAAATATGGTAAGTGGCATAATGTGGGAGAAGAGATCCAGTGTGGTGTAGTGGTTTGGGGGCTGATCTAGGATTCTGGAAGACCAGAGTTCAGATAGCCACTCAGCCATGGGAACCCAATGGGCAAGCCCTTGGGCAAGTCACACTTTCTCAAGACCAAGAGAAAAGTAATAACAAATGTCTCCTGAATAAATATTATTTTTAAAAAATGATTGGCTCACCATAAACCAGAACTGACTTGAAGGCACATAACAACAACAATAGTAACATCAATAAACTTGTGGGAGAAGATCCCTACTTTATTTCATTAAACTGAGGATACCTAGGATTTTAATAAGCATCTTGAGCACTATGCAGTCTGAAGTACAGTTGTTTTGAAGTAAATACGGTTGTTTGGAAGTAATTTCAAACTTGAAATTAGTGGAACTTTTATTCAAGGATGCATGAGGAAGAAACATAAGATGGTTATCCAGTGTGTATATTCAAAATACCACTGTTTTGCGAAAGCTTACAGATGGTGTTTGCAGCTGAGAGCCTATTGTCCATGCCAAATGTCATCATCTGTAGGACCATAGTCCTCTTGTGCTTCATTTTAAGCCACTTCAAGAATTCTCCCAAAGTTCCTAGGCCACTTAACAATGAATTTTCAGATTGTTCTGCCAGAAAAGAAGTAAAGAGCCTTTCTGCATATTCTCCTCTGGTATGGGACAAATTTTGTATTGCACTTGTGGTATTGAAGTAGTGTCTAGAGTCAGTGATGGACTAGATGTGGGTGAACACATTGATAACTTAGACAGGATGGAAATACAATTGTCCCTCCATATTCACGGATTTGGTATCCACAGATTTAAGTATTCACAGCCTGAAAATATTCTTTAAAAAATAATAATCCAAAAAGCAAACCTTGATTTTGCCATCTTATATAAGGGACACCATTTTGCTATGCCACTGCATATAATGGGACTTGAGTATTCATGGATTTGGGTATCCACGGGGGGAGGGGGGTCATGGAACCAAACCCCAGCAAATATGAAGGGACAAATGTACTGTTGAATGGGAAGTTCTGTTCTTGGAGGGTTGTGTTAGATAGAGTTGTGCTGCTGCCAGCATGATCGTAGCTTGAGATCAGCATAAATCATCTTGCTTTATGTCCCTCCATTGACAGAGATGGGGCAAATGGGCACATGGGACAGTTGTAGTGTCTAAACTTTCAAATAACCTTCCTTCAGTGTCCAATCAAGGTTTCTCACTTTTTAATGTGTAACCAAGACTTGGCTCTTTTACTCTTGTTGTTATCTTTATTTCTATCCTGCTTTCCCCCCGATTTGGGACTCTTGACAAGCATAATTCTGGATAGCAGAGTGGTAATGAAATGGTGTTCTGGGTTTTGACTGGGGGTTTATGCTGTTTTAATTATTAGTGTTGTTTTTGTTACCTTATTATCTCAGAATACAATGTTGGAAGAAGTTTCAAATGTAATCTAATTAACCCTCTCCCGATACATCAGCTCTGCTGCTACAGCTTCACTGACCAATGGCCATCCAGCTCTGCTTTGAAAACCTCCTTCCTGAAAGAGGTGGTTCCACTGTATAATACTGTATACACACCATCAGGAAATCCCTTCCTGATGTTTAGTCAAAAATGTATTTCTCATAATTTGAGACCATTGGTCCTGATACTACTATTTGGAACCATTAAAACAAACAAATAAACAAATAAATATGCATATTTATTTATTTATTTATTTACTTACTTTATATCCTGCCTTTCTGCCACCATGTGACCCAAAGCAGCTTACAATAAATCTTACAATTTCTGGCATAGCTTTTCAAACATCTAAAAGTAGCTGTCATGTCATTTAACTGCCTCTTCTGTAGGCTAAACATACCCAGATTCATCAACCCTTCATCAGATGTTAGTCTCCAGACCTCTCTCAATCTCACATTCTTCCTTGGGACACATGATTATTTTTTGAATGGTTAGCCACCTTGGGAGGCCAGCTTAAAGGTGGAACAGAGGTATTTTGATTAACAAACCTAATAAAACTTGCCCTGTCCTCTAAAATAATGACAAGATTTTATCATGGAGTAAACTAATGAAGGGCCTTTCACACTACACAGATACAGCACTATGATTCTACTTTAAGTGACATGGCAACATCCTAGGGAGTCGTGGGTTTTGCAGTTTAAGGAGGGGTACTTAGAATTCTCAGCCAGAGAGCTCTAGTGCCTTCCCAAACTACAACCCCCAGAATGCCATAGGATGTAGCCATAGTAATTAAAGCTGAATCATAGTGCTATAACTGGGTAGCATGAAAGGACCTGATGACAAAGCCTCACACATATGTCTACCTCTAACCTTTACTGATACATTTAGCACCCATCAGACTGGGAGCTGCTAGTGTCGAGAGAGGGTGATGCTGAATTTATTTACTTTATTTATTTAAAACATGTTTATACTGCCCTCTAGCATTTCCAGGAATTCAGGGCAGTGTATGATACATTACAGGTTGAGTATCCCTTATCCGAAATGCTTGGGACCAGAAGTGTTTTGGATTTTGGAACACCTGTATTTGCATAAACAGTTGTCCCTCCATATCCACAGATTTGGTATCCATGGATTTAAGTATTCATAGCTTGAAAATATTCTTTAAAAATAATAATCCAAAAAGCAAATCTTGATTTTGCCATCTTATATAAGGGACACCATTTTGCTATGCCATTGCATATAATGGGACTTGAGTATTCATGGATTTTGGTATCCACGGGGGTCCTGGAACCAAACCCCAGCAAATATGAAGGGACAACTGTACTGTACATACATAATGATATATCTTGGAGATGGGACCCAAGTCTAAACATAGCATTTATTTTTCATATACACCTCATACGCATAGCCTGAAAGTAATTTTATACAATATTTTAAATATTTTTGTGCATGAAACAAAGTTTGTGTCCATTGAACCAGGAAGGAAAGGTTTCACTATCTCAGCCACCCATGTGGACAGTTTTGGATTTTGGAGTATTTTGACTTTCAGTATTCTGGTAAGGGATGCTCAACCTGTACCATAACAATTACATTAGAAATATATTTTTTTTAAAATCAACACAACTGACACAGCAAATTAACAGCCATGTTAAAGCTTGGGTAAACAAAAGGGGTTTTTTTTCTATCTAAGACTGTATGCTTCCTATTTTGATCCCTTTAACATGGACAAAGGACAGGTATAATTTATAGACCTTTGACTGGCATTACCTTTGACTGGCTATTTTCATATTTTTAAAAAGTTAAAAAGAAATTACATATACTGATTCAAATACATTTACAACTGTGTGTTTGCTTAGTGTAATTTGATTTCCAGATGAGCTCATCTCTTCCTGACAAAAGCAGCAACCTAATGATAAATGTGGTGGTCTTGATTGCAGCTGTTGTTGCAGTTTCACTGTGTTTATGTGTAATGTGATGCATCTCTCAATCAGGAGATCATTGCAGACTGGAAACCTATAGCTTAGACATCATGTAAAGTACATGCACTATGTGAACGGATCCGCTGATGTAATAGGCACTTCTTGTGGGGGAAAGTATGGATTGAAAGTTAGCCACTCTAAGGTTATATAGATGTTCAGGGCTCCCAAACAGAGTGGCTGTTTGAAGTATATTTTTAAAAAGGTGCACATAGCTACTATTGTTCCTAGCTTTTCTAGAATTGTATGTAGCAAAGCCCTATATATTGAACTTAGAGGTAATGCTGCTTCTGCCAAGAGATCTTACAGTGTAAAGGCTGTTCCAAGCACCACTTTGTTTTAAAATCTTAAGTCCTCCACCCCCTTGGGGCATCCCATCTGGCCCTTGTCTGACCACAAGGCAGCTTCATTATGCAGTTCGGTCATTTCTCCCAGACAAGATGAGTAATCAGCAAAGAACTCCTTGCCCCTCCCTCCTTGTATGAATACTAAAGGAGGCTTTGCAAAGCCTTCTGTTTTACTTTACCCCAGCTGTGCACTTTCTGCCTATGTCTTTGCCTGTGCAAGAGAATCTACTGTGTATGCATGTGTTTGTGTGTGTACATATATTTTTATTAGAATTTCAAGGAAACAGCCAGAGCCAAAGACCTTATCGTTACTTGGGAAGCATGGCAAGCGGGTGACAGTCATTGTGTATATCTGCATTACACAATTATAGTGCTTCAATACCACTTTAATGGTCAAGGTTACATCCTATGGTAGTTTGATAGCAAGGGACTCAGAATTCTTTGCTGGAAAGCTCAAATACCTCATCAGACTACAAATTTTAGGATTTTGTAGGAAGAAGCATGGCAATTAAAGTGGGTTCAAACTGCTATAATTGTACAGTTTGGATATACAGGTTGGCCCTGGTATCAACGAGGGATACGTCCCTGTACTTACTATGGGTGCGCGAAACCATGGATAATAGCGATAATTGAAATGAATGACTTCCAGCGGAAGCATATCATAGAATCATGCTGGAGGACTTAGAAAATGCCTAGGGAGGACATTTTTTTTTTTGAGATGTGGATAATTGAAACTGTAGATACCGGTCCTGTGGATACGAAGGTCGACCTGTACTCATAGACTGCTGATCTCAAGCTAAACTTTGTTCAATAGTAGAACAGTCCTTCCACAACCAAATCCATTCCTGGTTTTCCTGCCAAGTTTCTTTATTTCAGCTATGCTTTGAGCCAGATTGGAAAAGTGACCATCATAAAACTGTTTTTGTTTCCTTAAGAAACAGCAGGTATGTATACTGTAGAAAGACAATTTGGATCAGAAGCTGGAAGGAGAGGTTTTTTTCCATACCTTTAAAACTAACATCTTTATTTTATCATGGGCTTTCCCAGAGTACAGCCCACTTCCTTAGATGTGGAGTATTGATGGAATACAATATTCATAACATGGCTTTCTGTTTTAAAAATTGTGTCAGGACAGTGGTAGAGGAGAGGGGATTTAACTCTTTGACACTAGGGTTGTGTGTAAGGCAAAAATACTGCTCATAGAATTCAAGGAGAATACAATATGTCTTAATGAGATCCCTCATCAATCTGACATATTTGGAAGGAGGGGGGCCAAAAATTTTGCAGGAAAAGCCTTTGTGGCTTTCCCTGTATTTTTAAAAAGCTCCGTGGGGAATGTCCATTTCTGCTCATTGAGACAACTGATTTGCTTTGCTGTGCATTCCTGATAAGAGCAGAAGTAGAAAGCTGATTGGTTGGCTATGTGCAGGGGGTGGAGCTTGCTAACAAGTCAAGTGCCCAAAAACACCATGTTGGATTTTTCACCGTAGCGATTATGTGCTGAGGTGATGAAACAGCCTTTTTTCCTATTTACTGTATTTTCCTGCGTATAAGACTGCTTTTTAACACTTGAAAATCTCCTCAAAAGTGGGGGTCATCTTATATGCCCAGCAAATCTTTTCCCCTGCTGTGAGAATGACTGCTTTGCCTTTGAAGTGTTAAATTGCCCTCCATTTAGGGATTGTATTTTGGTAAACTTGCCAGGAAGATTTCCATTTGCATAGTTTTGGGGATTTCCTCTCCAGGAGTTTGCAAGTCTGCCAATGTGGCTCTAAAATCATTAAAGTGCTCATTCAAAAATTTGGGATTTGATAGCTTCATATTAACCAACTTTATTATTAATGAAACCTTACTTTCCAAAGATTGAACACCACAGAGATTTTTCAAAGTATCCCATGCTTTTTTTAGCTGTTCTCAGTCCTTTAATTTCACAGACTATTCCATCATCTACAGCCACTGAGCTGGCTGGCTGGTGGGGAACAGGCTTTCCAGCCAGGTGGCTGGCGGGAGGGGGGCGCAAACTCTATATTTTATCTTAAAAATTGGGGGGTCGTCTTATGCACCCAGTCATCTTATATGCTGGAATATACGGTATTTATGTGGAATATTGCACTTCCGCACCTTGGATATGCTTTTTTTAAAAATACTGTTTGGTGGCAACAACTGGTGACAATAAAAACGTGAGTAATTCACTCATGCCCGCCATCTTGACTTGGAGGCATGCCCATTTGAACAACAAATGTAGATAGCTTTGCATGCCTGCAATCTTGCAAAAAAAAATTCATTAAGACAAATGAAAGTTGATATGAATTGGCATTAGTGCACATCAATCCACGTTTTATTGTCTCATATAGACAAACCAACTGTCAGAGTCCTGATCCTGGATTAAACACCCTGTGGCTGCTAATTTGTCTCCTAGAAGAAGCAATGCCCTTTCACTGTTGTGAAATAATTGAAGAGGTTGAAACTCTTACTAAACTACTGCAAATGCTCAAGACTTCTATGGGTAGATCACACTGTACCATCTGCTTGCTCCTGCTCTAAGTTGGCTAATGAGAGTCTGCAGAAAATGATCCAGGTTGGCAATGGTGAGGAAGGAGTCTGCAGGATTTAGCAATAGCCTAAACATGAAGGAGAAAGGAAAAGCAGTCAGAAAGGTAGCTGTGTTACCATAGGAGGTGTGTGTGTGTGCTTTAAGACCCACCCGTGATGTCAAAGTCCAGATGGGGGCATTATTAGCTCCAACAGTCTGCCTGCAAGAGGAGGGTAACTGCAGGGACCTTTTCACCTATGTATACCAGTACTAACTGCAGAGAACTCCAGGTTGAAGTGAAATAAAGTACTTTTATTGGAAATAGCACAAAAAGCACACACACATGCAACACACATTCCTAAAAGCAACACAAGGGTATTGAGGAGTAAGGTAGAAAGACTGGATAGAGGGAGAGATTCAGGAAAATAGGGCAATAGTTACCAGTTTTGAAGAGCGAAGTACTCAGACCAAGGTGTGAGTGTGGCGCTGGAGGTTCCGATCCAGAGAGTGTGCCGAGAAAGAGAGTGGCCAAACTCATCCAAACTCATCCACAGTGTCACACTTTTCTACTATTGGGGGACTAATATTTATACCCTGCTTCATATCCTGAAGGGGTGCTTTGGCTAGGAGAAAGCCTAGATGGGTTTCTCACCGAATAAATAAAGGAAACCAAAACTTAACTGATTGCTGTTGAAGGCTGGGAGATTGGAATTGATGGGTTTACGACAACCTTGTGATGCAGGAGAGGAGGGGGTCCTGAGAGGATATTTCCTTGGGATTGGAGTTGGAAAAATCACTTGATGGTTTAGGTTGGATGACTCATTGCTGAGGTGCCCAAGAAGGAATTAGCACATACCTCTTTAATGGCTTTGTTTACCAGTATCTTCTGCACAATCCTAGTTTGGGATTGCATGCTGAAATATCAGGTCCTTGTGACCTCCACATGACCTCTTTTTGGATCACCCTGGTCTACTTGACCCCTTCGAAATGTCCAGTATTTCCAATTTTGAGATATTATAGGGAGGAGGTAGTAGGGCATGCTAACAGATGTACATACATGCCAGGGAGATGGTGAACATTACAATTTTCCATTATGTATGTGTTAACACATAGGAACATGTGCAATGGGAGAACTGGTTTAGTTTTATTATCTAAACATTAATAGTTAATTAGGCAAGATAAAGCTAGAATTAATCCTGGGGTTTGGGTTGAATGTTTGCTGTGTTTATAACAAAATTGTGCTTGGCTCTTCTGTTTTGCTCATCTTGGGCACAAAAGGTGTTACAGTAGGACCCCTGTATCCGCTGGGGATTGGTTCTGTTGGGGGGGGGGGCGTGGATACCAAAAACCATGGATAATAGCAAACACCATTGAAAATAATAGTACTTAAAATAGCAAATAATGGTTTAAAATACCATAGAGTTGCCTTGGAGGACCTAGACAATGGCTAGAGAGGACACATTTTCTAGGAAGACTCTATGGTAGGTGTGCTATTTTGTGTCCCGTGGATAATTGAATCAGTGGATAATGAATCAGTGGATACAGGGTCCTGCTGTACACTCAGAAAAATAAAGTAGCTGAAATACTGTAGTTGTTTATGACTAACTTGTTTTAATTTTTTAAACACTGGTGTATGTGTTTAAATGCCTATTTCTCAGATTTTTCACCCATTAGAATGTAATTAAAATGATTACACACTAAACTTTTCTCCTTTGGTTTTTTTTTCCCAGGTCCCAGATTACAACTACAGAGCTGAAGTGAAAAAACTCATTCCTCATTTAAAGTGTCTGGATGAAATACCAGCAAATCAAATGGCCATTCCTTTCCCATGCAAGATGAACAAGGACTGGTTCCTTGTCAAAGAATCAATTAAAGAAGGAAATTTACTTGAACAGACGTCTGATTCAGGTATGTTAAATTATTTTGTGAAGCGCACTTTTACTAGTGGTAAAGTTTTTAGTTTTCATATACCACACATACACAGGCCTAGTACCCACTTGTGTGTCAGGTCTTGTTATTAGGGATAAGAATGGGCAGTAATTTTCTCCTTCTGTAAATGAGGCATAGAAAAATAGAACTGGGTGTAGTGGTACTGTGAAGAGAGGACATGCCAAAGTGTCACATGGCAGAGAGGGATGCGTGTGGGCCTCTCATGTAGAGAAATAGTGGTGTTCCGAACTCTTCTTCTGACTGCTGCTTTCCCTCCAAGTCCTCCCGCTTATTTTCTTTCAGTTTCACTAGAAGAAAAGTGGTTAGGACCGGGAGGGGAGCAGCAAACAATGGAATGTTTTGGCACCCTTCCAATATGTTGCTTCACAATTTGAAACTATCCATCCCACTTTACAGCTAATACTCAGCAGCAGCCAGCATTTAGACATGTGGGCTTGTCACCACCACATCTAGTTCCAGTCTAATACTGTTTTGAGATGCCTTTTGGTTTGTTGCAGGAACAGTTCATTGACACTTAGTTCTTGGTGTGGTCTTGCAGTTCACTGATTATATTGCTTATTGTTGTTGTTATTTGCTGCCAAATTGGCTCCAACTTATGGTGAACCTATGAATGAGAGACCTATATGAGCCTTGGTCATTCATAGCCCTACTCAGGTCTTCCTTTACTGGATAAATGCATCTGTAATGTGCTCTTCCTCTTTTCATATTGCCTTCCACTATATTGAGCAGTATTGTCTGTTCTAGTGAGTAGCATCACCTCATGATACATCCAAAGTATGATAGCCTTAGTTTAGTTATCTTGGTTTCTAGTCAGAATTCTAGTCATTCTTATCCCTGCTAACAAGATTTTCTCTAGAATCCATTCATTTGTCTTTTTGCTGGTCCTTGGTATCCATAAAACCTTTTTCCAGGACCACATTTCAAATGAAATGATTTTTTTCATGTCAGCTTTCTTTATTGTCCAGCTTTCATGTCCAGGCATGGAAATCAGAAATATTATGGCTTGGATGATTCTGACTTTGATATTTAATGATACAGTATGTCTTTACACTTGCGGATCTTATCTGTTCCTTCATAGCTACCTTTCTAAGTCTTAGCCTTCTTCTGATTTCCTGACCACAGTTTCCATTTTGGTTAATGACTGGACAGAGGTGTAGAAAATCTTTTAGCTATTTTGATGTCTTCATTATGCACTTTATAGTTATGTAAATAATCTGTGGTCCTTATTTTTGTTTGGGAGATGAATGTTCAATGTTTCAATGAGAAACATAAGAAAAGTTAAAATGGCTTTTCTCTTCCTCTCCATCCACCCACTTTCACACCAGGAAGAGTAGTAGAAGTATGTGCCTTCAGTTTGCACATTGACTTATGGTGACCCCATTAATTTTGTAGGGTTTTCTTAGGCAAGAAATACTGAGAGGTAGTTTGCCATTGCCTTTCTCCATTTTTTCTATGTCTCCGATTGGGACAAAATGTTGTATGTTTCCCATCCGTTTAATTCTAACATAATACTAAAGGTTGCAAGCTTTTTTAAAAAAAAAGGTTGTGAAAAGAGTTTTTAAAGGTTAAATAAAACGAATGTGTTCTGTGACAAAATGATAAAATCAAAACAAATATTTCTTGATAGGTTGTTCTGTGGCTGTGCCCCTTAGGCCAATTAGTCTGTATTTGTTAGGGAGAAAATGAAGCAATGGTGAGACAGTGGTCACCAGTGAAGGTATTAAGGCAAAGTCAGTACAGTATTCAGTTTTGCTTTTGAGGTATGCAGAGTCCATACAACCTAATGGAGGTCTGTTGTTTTGCCTTTTTCAAGTTTCCTTCCCTGTAGAGCAGGATTTAGGAACTTACTCCATCTTATATGTTGCAATATCTCATTCTAATCATCTGTCTCCTCTCTTTGCTCTCCCTCTCCCCCATGGTTTAGATTCAGGATCTGTAACAAGCTGGCCCTGTTCTTCTGTGAGGCCTACCGTAACACAGTTCTTGTTAGCTTCCAGACCTCAGACTGCACAGAGATCTCCCAGTGTCCATTTGCTCTCTGGCTGTAGCACTCTTCTAGAGCCTACCATTTGTAAGGAAGTACTGCCTGAAGATGATTCCAGTGATTTGACCCACGGTAATTGAACAGCTTGCGCTATTTTTTCCCTTCTCCTTTTCTTAAGCTCTCTTTAAAAGAATGTGAGTAAATACAAAATGACATAGAAACTTTCTTTCATAAATGTCCTTGAATTGCATATTCACTCATGATCCCTTCTTGAGGATGTATTATATGCACATTTCTCTACTGCTGTTTTTCTAGACGGCTGTCTATAAATAAGAACATGAACAACCAGTAAAAAAACATGGCTCAAATTTTATTAAGTTACATGTTAGATAATGCTGTCTTTCAGCTGGTTAGTGTTCTGTGTGGCAACTGGTTTGTCCTTTGGTCTCTTGCTAGACAGAAGATCAAAGTGCTGCATTGTAGGGGCAGGTTGAATGTCCTACTGCCTTCAGCTGAGTGATGCAAGAGATCCTTGGGCACTTTTTCCATCATTCCTATTTCTGCCTCAGCTCACCACTGCATATTGCTCAGCATTTTTGGAATAGTATCTGGCCCATTAGAAAAATCATGTTTGTTTGTTTGTTTAATGCTTTCATCTTTTTGTCAGAAGAGGTGCTCAGATCAAAACAGGAAAATCTATTACTTCCTTTTCCTCAATGTATTCCTTTTTCCAAATATGGGAAATCGATGAGGAAACCTACCACATTGTCTCATACAAGCTTATCACAATACACTGTTATAGCATTATTATTCCACTTGCTATGGCTGCCTTCTGTAGAATTCTGGGGTTTGTAGTTTAGTGAAGCCTAAGAGCTCTCTGGCTGAGAATGCTAAATGCTCCTCCCTAAACTACAAATCCAGGATTCTACAGGAGGCAGCCATAGCAGTTAAAGTGGAATAAGAGTGCTATAGCAGTATCGTGTGACAAGGCTTTGGATGTATTGGTATAGAAAGGGGTTTCTAAGACTGAAAAGGTTAATTGGAACAAACCTTTCTTATTTTCTTTTTGGCAGGTATCAGCAGAGTCCTTTGTGGAAACCCCATCAAAGCTCTCCATGCACGAAGACAAAAACTGGGAGTAGGCTTTCTTTCTTCAGTGCTTTTATTTTATTTGGCAAGCCAATGTGACATTAATTAGAATTGCATACAGTTGTCCCTCCACATTCACGGATTTGGCATTCATGGTTTTAAGTATTAACGTCTTGAAAATATTCTTTAAAAAATAATAATCCAAAAAGCCAACCTTGATTTTGCCATCTTATATAAGGGACACCATTTTGCTATGCCATTGCATATAATGGGACTTGAATATTCATGGATTTTGGTATCCACAGGGGGTCCTGGAACCAAACCCCAGTGAATGTGAAGGGACAACTGTAGTTTTTAACTGTAGAGCACCATTGCCATTGTCATAAGAAACTTACCCTGGAGAAATTTAAACATATGCTTGTACAGACGGTTCTACAGCTGCAGGAGTTGTATATGTGTTGTGTGCTTTCAAGTCATTTCCAAGTTATGGCAACCCTAAGGCAAAGCTATCACAGAATTTTCTGGGAGCTGAGAGTGTGTGACTTGCCCAAGGTCACCCAGTGGGTTTTCAGGACCAAGCGGGGATTTGATCCCTGGTCTCCAGAGTTGTAGTCCAACACTCAAACCACTATGCCATGCTCCTCCACAGGAGTTTTACAGTACCTTCCATTTTTTGGTGGGATGTTAAGAGTCTGAAAACACTGGAAACTGGTAGAGAGATCTATATATATTTGCATCCCACTGAAAACAGGACACAGGGAAAGGTATACAGGTAAAGGCTCGCTCCCATTATTTTTTATGCAGAAAATTAGAAGGTTGAGAACAAAACATTCGAATCACACGCCAGGCATTATGGTATTGGGAGAAGGGGATGTTCTCCCATGAATGTGCGCCCCTCCCTTAATGTCCCTGTCTCCGAATGTTTTTCCTTTATTTTCTCACATGGAAGTGAATGGTTCCCATCACCTTTTATGGAGCACATACAACATTATGCTTGGGACATTGCTGGGGTAAAGTGTATACCCCACCTACTATTCATCTACTTCTGACCCCCTCCAATGGGTGATCAGTGCATACCTTGGTATGCATTAAGAAATGCCCTGCATCATAAGGGTGGTAATTCTAGATTTCCCCATTCCAGAGAGATATGGGCGCGGGAACAATTGATTTTTCTTCCCACAGTCTCAAGACATATGGGAACTTTTTCCCCTGCAATGATGGGCAACTGTGTGACTTTTGGAAGAAAGTTACAGAGCTTCCTAAAAAGTAGCTTAGTTTTCTGGAAAGTCGCAGGTTTCCAACAACAGCTACAGAGCATTAAAAAAAAGAAGAAGAAAAAAACACAAAATGGAATGTTGCACAACTTTAAATGTCACACAGTTTTAGAAGTTTTTTTCTCCTAAACGAGGAGCACAAAGTGGAATGATACAGAGCTTCAGAAATCATGGAGCTTTCCAAAATGATGGAGAAAAAAGCACAAAACAGAAGGGTACACAGCTTTAAAATAGGAATAGAAACTACAGCCCTCAAAGTGCAAGAGACAGTACCTTGTGCATAGAACAAACAAACATCACACACAGATAGACAACGCTGTGATATATAGATCTCTGTTTGTATTTGTTCTTTGTATTTTGTGCAGTTTCCCCAAGTGCACATATGGGGGAAAACAAACATAAGCTTTTAAAAATGAAAACCTGCACAGTGTCTCAAACTGCACAGTTCACAAAGTGTGCAGGTTTTGTTGTGCTAAGAACAGAAAGAAAAGTCCCTGCAAAGTTTCAGGAACATTCTAGGTGCTGTTTCTTTCCCCACAAATGTTCCTGAGGGGTTGGGAACTCCAAATGTTTTCTCCATTGAGAAATTGTTGAATACCCATTCCATCCCTTCTGCATACACACACCCTGATCTTTGCCACATGTAGTACACTTTGGTCATTGCAGTATATAGGACATTCTTCAATATACATTCTGCTTGTCATAACGATGAGTGTTTTCCTAGTTAAAATAATAAAACCTTTATTATGTCCTGGTCATGGTGGGTTTCAGAAGGACCATCCCCATCTGTAGGGAATCTTCTCCCAGTGGAAGCCCATGTGAGAGCTGATGGGTGGTTGGAGGAGAGGAGCACATACAGATGACATGCCTCTCTTCAGTTGCCCGAGTAAGAATGATGAAGGGAAGGGTACAGTCATGAGACAAGTAACAGGCAGGACTTTTCTGTCTGTGTTCCTCCTTCATCTTGTAGAATCATAGAACCATAGAATCATAGAGTTGGAAGAGACCACAAGAGCCATCCTGTCCAACCCCCTGCCATGCAGGAATAAACAATCAAATCATTCCCAACAGATGGCCTTCCAACCTCTACTTAAAAACCTCCAAAGAAGGAGAGTCCACCACACTCCCAGGCAGTGCATTCCACTGCCGAACAGCAGTTACTGTCAGGAATTTCTTCCTAATGTTTAGGTGGAATCTCTTTTTCTGTAATTTGAACCCATTGCTCTGTGTCCTAGTATCTGGAGCAGCAGAAAACAAGCTTGCCCCATCCTCAGTATGACATCCCTTCAGATATTTAAACATGGCTATCATGTCCCCTCTTAACCTTCTCTTCCCCAGTATAAACATACCCAGCTCCCTAAGCCATTCCTCATAGGACATGGCTTCCAGACCTCCTACCATATTGGTTGTCCTCCTCTGGACATGCTCCAGGTTGTAGTAGCCGGCCAATCCATGCCCTGGTTTCAGCTCTCTATGGCCTCATGGTACAAAATGTCCTGGGCATAATAGGATGTATTCTTTTATAAATAAGAGAATGATTATGAGATAAATTAAATTGTACAAAAATAAGAGATGGAAAGTTTTCAGTGAATGTCAGGTGCATTCTGACACAATTCCACTACTGTTGTAGTCTGCGGTAATGAACCTGTTCCAGCCAGTGTGTCCTTTATCAGAACACACCTATGAATGTGGAGAGATAGATTCTATAAATGGGGAAGACCTCTTTGCTGAGCTAGAAGCCTTGAGAAAGCATCATTACCAGTAAGTTTCCAGGTTTAATCTCTAAATCAGGAGTTATTAGAGTTTCTCAAGTGAGCTTTCCAAGATAAAATAGCAAGTGATTTTAATCTCCCTGAATAGAACTAACATGTAATAACAAATTGGCTTCCATGATTTGTCATTCTAGAACATCTCTAAGGGAAGGGGGTGGAGAGAAGGAGTATCACTGCTAGTCTCTTGAGCATTCCAAATCTCTGTTTCCCATTTTTGATGGTAGGAGAGGGGCATGTTGACATGCATCACATGTCCATCCAAAGCATGCACTAATTTTAGGGTGTGAGTGTAAAGGCTTCGGAAAAGCCTGTGCTTCACCAAACTAACCTTAAAGAACCACATGTTTTGTGGAGCTTTCTCTAGCTCATGGGATAAATAAAATGCTGGTTCAACTTTCTGCCTGTTCCCACTATTTATTTATTTTCATTTATTTATTTGATTTATATCAAATAAGCATGTCAGCCAACTTTTGGCATTGCTGTGTAATTGCCTTTTGTGCTCAAATTCAGAAATGATCTGTTTCTAGAATTAATTTGTTGGCTCCTCTAAGCCAACTCTTCTGTGGATGGAACAGCTTGTAGCTTATCTGTGGATGGGACAGCTGGGAGTCCTGGTGGTGCAGTGGTTGAATGCCAGTACTGCAGCCACAGTGTTGCAAGTTTGATCCCAAGGGCTCCAAGGTTCACTCAGCCTTCCATCCTTTTTGTAGGTCGGTAAAATGAGTATCCAGCTTGCAGGGGCAATGAGCTAACACACATTGGAAACTGCTTTATGTAGTATAGATGTGTAAAGTGCTATTGCTTAACACTTTGTAAGCCGCTCTGAGAGCCTTTGTGGCTGAAGAGCGGGGTATAAATTTTCAGGGGTTATGTCCCCAAATCACCACTTTAACATGAAGGTGCAATATGTGAATATGGGAAGTTCCAGTGTATATGGCCCTTGCACTGTCCATACATCTTATCTGTATGATGGGGTTCCAAACATGGCGGTATATATATTTATAGTGTATATATAAACTGCTTTTTCACTGTTGCTTCTAAACAATTTACAAATTGTAAAATGAAACATTTTAAAACCAGATGCTAAAGACTACAGTTGTCCCTCCACATTCACGGATTTGGCATTCACGGATTTAAGTATTCACAGCTTCAAAATATTCTTTGAAAAATAATAATCCAAAAAGCAAACCTTTATTTTGCCATCTTATATAAGGGACACCATTTTGCTATGCCATTGGACATAATGGGACTTGAGTTTTCACGGATTTGGGTATTCACGGGGGGTCCTGGAACCAAACCCCAGCAAATGTGAAGGGACAACGTAGTAACAAAGCTAAACAATACATTGGACCTAATTTCCCAAAGCAAAACAGAAACATTGTTTCCTGTTAATTGTAATGCTGTGAGAGAGGGAACAAAGTGAACAGCTCACAGAAGAGAGTCCCAATGGTTTCAGATGAGCTCTTCATGGCAGCTCCCTATGTGTGTCATTTGTTCCCAAGAGAGACTTGCTGTAGCCCAAAGTGGGAATTCATCTTAAAGTGTGGTAAGATTTAAATTAGCTTTAAGACCTTGCACATAGTGCCAGGGCTAAAGACCACATCAGGAAGTTTTAACATGGAATGTGTTATACTTCCTTGGATTAATAATATGCCTTAATTAGCATACAGTTTATTTGGATCTTTAAACATGTTGTCAAATCCGCTAGGATTGAGGGGAGGATGAACATCTAACTAAACAAGTAAAACCTCTGACAGGCATCTGCAAGCCTTCGAAAGGGAGAAGTCACCACAGGTACTAAAAATAACACACAGCGAAGAGGAGGAAGAACAAGACCGCAGCCTCAATGACAGCAATGATGAAGACCAGAAAGAAGCCATCCAGGACATCATGGAAAGCACGTCATCCAATTCCTCCTGCCAGCCCCATCTTTCTCAGTCATCATCAGGTAAATCTAATGATGCATGCACCATTACCACCCACTTGCAAACTTTTATATAATAGTCACAGAAGCGCAGTCAAAATTTAAAATGCAGCATCCACATTGAGGAGCAGGGAGCTTTTCTGCCCAGAAACAGAAGTATCTTGATGCTTTTGAGAGAATACATAGGCATCCAATTATTCTAAAGAGATATTTGATATGGCAGTCACAATATGTTTTAACAAAAAAGCTAGGGAAAAGAATCCTAAGAGACACAGAGGATCTGCTGCCACACTGTAAGTTGGCCTGACCCTTTCTAGCATAGGCAAGCAAAACAGATGCCTTCTCACTGTAGTTCCAGATAAGGAAAAGAGTTTGACTCACTTCCTGCTAGAAATGCAGCTAGAAGAAGCTACTAAACAGAAATTCCTGAGTCAATGTCTCCTATAATACGACATCAAATCCAGCTGTCCTGAGGGCCCATGAGGCAATGCATAACAGACAAAAACAGATTTTAAAACCTTATCTAAAACTAGGCTAAAACAGCCTCTAGAAACCGGCATCAAGGTGCATCAAAGGTCATATGAAGAATATGGTTGACAACCTCAAGGGAATAGTATCTAGATAGTTTCTTCATATACTACTACTACTACTAATAATAATAATAGTAATAATAATAATATCTTAATAATAAAACAACTAACACAGAAGGACTTAAAATGAGCTGGGAGTCAGACTTGCAAGAAACCTGACCAGACAATATGTGGGCCAAAGTTTTGTCCCCTAAACCATTTTGATTAGTCCCAGCCCATATTCTGGCAAATTCATTAAAATTATTAAACAAGTGGCATAGAACACCACTTCAGATTTTAGGAATTAAAGATGCAGGATCAGGTCTTTGCTGGAGGGGCAGTGATTCTTGGCAGGGGCATATGTGGTGGGACTGCCCAATTGTCAGTTCCTTTGGGGGTGTAATTATTCAAGAACTTTCTTCTGTATTGAAGATGCCACTTTTGAAGGATCCCCACCTATGAGTACTAGGTCTTTTTGAAAGAGATAATAACACTCTTTTATATAAGGACTTTGTGAATATACACTGGACTGACTATGTGACGAATGTTGCTGTCCTTGAGCAAGCAGGGATCACCAGCATGGAGGCCATGATATTGAGAACGCAGCTGCGCTGGGCAGGGCACATTTCTAGGATGGAGGACCATCGCCTCCCCAAAATACTACTCTATGGTGAACTTGCCACGGGTCAGCGTAAGAGGGGCGCTCCAAAAAAGCGATACAAAGACTCCCTGAAACAACATCTCAGGCTCGGCCAAATTGATCACCAACAGTGGCCCGCCCTGGCCTCACATCGGGAGGCATGGAGATGCACTATCCACAATGCTGCAGCCTTATTTGAGAACTCACGCCGAACAAGTCTTGAAGAGAAACGACAACGCAGAAAGAATCACAACCCAAAAACATCACCCAAGGACACCTTCTGCTGTGCTTTTTGCAACCGGACTTGTTTATCTCAGATTGGCCTTTTTAGTCATCAGTGCGCTTGCAGAAAGCGCGGGATGAGTCCTTCCTGAATCTTCGTTTGCGAAGAAAAGCCAGAGATGTGATAGCTTGCATTGTGGCAGCTCGATTGGTAATCGCTCAAGGATGAAAAGATTATCACAATTACTATCTGTATGGTATAAAAAGATATTATTTATGGATATTATGGAAAAGTTGTTCAATAATATCATATTGAGTAATAGAAAAGTTAAACCATATGTGTTTTATTTAAATTGGTATCTGTTTATCCAGTCTGTTAATGATGAAAACACAGGTACTAGTGTTCCAGATAAATACAGGGTAGAATGGCAAAAACAAGTGCAGTTTGAAGGAGAAGAACTAATCAGGATAATTTGGACAGTTCTATTATGACAATGTTGTAATTTATATGATACTGAGATTTCTGGACAAGAACTAAGTTTGTACCATTCTTTTCTTTTACTTTTCTTTGTTGTAGAATTAATTGCTATGGGGGGAGGGATAAAAGGGGAAGAGAATATTATTATTTTTGTTTGGTTTTATGCTTTATAATTTAATAAAATATTAAGGTCATATGAAGCAGCTCTGTCTTGGCTACCCACCAGAAGCTCTGTAGGGATGAAGTCAACCTGTCTTCCCTGACAGAGAATTCAAAAACTGAGGGACCACCACAGAAGAAGTCCTGTCTCTTGTACTCACCAACTTTAACCTCTTGCCTTGAGAGGACATGGAACAGGGCCTCTACTGAGGATCTGAAAATTCTGGGCAGGCTCATATGGGAAAAAGCAGTATCTCAGATATCCTGGCCCCGAGACATTTATGACTTCTTAGGTCAAAACCAACACCCTGAATTGAGATTGGATGCAAACTAGAAATCAGTACAGTTGGTACAAGACTGGTAGTATGTGACTTCTAAAGCATTCACAAGAGAACACTCTAGCTGCCACCTTTTGTACTAGTATTAACTTTCCACACTTTTCAATAGTCTGATCTGGAGGCATGAACCACTACCTTCTCTAGAAAGGGGACTGCAGCAGCTGAAACTGAGCCAAGGCAGTCCTGGCCACTGCTGCCACATGGCCTTCCAGGAGCAGTGCAGCCCCCTCCAGAACAGACTGTAACCCAAGGCGTTGTTTCTAGAGTCCACCTTCTACACAAGGTAGCATGCAAGGTTACAGAACAGATGTCTTTTTCCATTGTATCTTTAACTGGAATAGTAAGTCTGCACACATAATGAAGAAGTTCAACTGAACTTCATGAGGCTTACTTCTATATAAACAAGCACAGGAATATGCTGTCAGTCCTTCAGGTTGTGGAACTCTTCATAGACAGAGTTCAGGCTGTTCTTCTCCCCATAATATGAATGAGAGTTCTTTATCCAAAATTTATGAAAACCTCTTCACTATAGTGGTCATTGGTTTAGTCATGTTGGATGAGTTATGGATATCACTGCCACATACCATGCTTTGCTTCTAAACTGGTGTGCCACCTTCTTTTATTTCAGATTCATCTCATGTCCTAGAAGATGTATTACCAACCATTATAAAGCACACCCTCACACCCTCGCCTCCAAAATGTCCCTCACCTGCATCTATACAGAGTGTAGCAGGTGGACTTGTCAGAACCAGACACCTGAAGATACCCAAGTCAAACAGGGCAGCTCTGCTAAAGCCACAGTCACCATTACTTGTGAACAGGGAGGCAGTGCATCATGTGGTGGAGAGGATTGCTTTGCTGAATCTCCGCAGAAGAACTGATGCCTCCTGTAATGTCGTAGGACAGGGATATAGGACATGTGGCACCGGCAGCAGTAGACCCGCTTCAGGACCAGTAGAAATTGGAACAAACAAGAGGTTTGTCAACTCATGCAGATCTTTTGGATTGCTAAACCAAATAGAAACAAACCTTCATTGGAGAAAGGTTGGTTTATAGCTATAACCCAGAACTGAGCTAGGTTTGCTGAAGCCCGTTGGCTAAAATAGCTTTAAGATGACCTAACTCTGTCAGACTGTGGCCAAAACATATTGATCTTAAACTTACTTTAATTGGCCTTTGATCTTGAGTGATATTACCCATCTAAAACAGTTCTAAGAAGCTTCACAGACAACTTGTATCTAAGATTAGCTGCAGCTTCCTAGCACATTTCCATTACCTCTCTCCCTATCATATATTATTTATTGATTATCTGTTTTGTCTGGTTTTCAGACAAAAAATGTCTCCCAAAGTGGCTTGCATCAGTCAATATTTTAAAATGGTGCTGTGATTGGTACAGGGCAAGATCCAAGCCCTGCCCTCAGGTTGACAAGTTAAAAAGACAGAACCTACAAGGGAAGAGACCGGGGTCGGGTGGTGGTGGCAGAGAGAAATGAAGACCAATATGACATTGAGCTGTCAATCACTGTTTAGATCTACTACAGGCCAGGTTGGTCTTCTCTTGCTGTGGTTCTTACTTGGAGAGAGTGCTGCTATCGAGTGGCCTTCAGTCCTCTAGACCAGTGATCCCCAACCTCTTTGGCTCCAGGGACCAGTTTAATGGAAGACAATTTTTCCATGGACAAGAGGGGGATCAAAAAATGTGGACCCTTCAAAAGGATCGAAGAGCTCCTTTATATGAAAAATCCTTCTATCCCAGTGTTTCTCTTGAACCCCATTTAAAGTTTACCCACCATATACTGAATAGATTCTACAACGATTGATTGATTGATTGATTGATTGATTGCATTTATATGCCATGTTTCTCCTGGTGTGGGACCCAAGGTGACTCACAAACAATGAAATATTTCTAAAGCATAGCAATAAAATTAAAATACAATTAAAATATTGTCATTTTTAAAACCACACATTAAACAATATAAAATCATTTAAAGACATAGAAAACTTAAAAGTAGAGTACCCACCACCATAAGAAGGCTCCTTGCAAAGGAACCTCTTTCAGCCCAAAAGCAAAATTCAATTTCAAGGAATTTCTTGTGGGACGTACTTCACTGATGGGCAGAGGGGGGAATCTCTCCTCCTCTCCCTTTTCAAAGTGGCTTTCCAGCTGCTTGGTTGCTAAAATCCACTGCGGACATCAAAAGGAAGGCAGTAGCCATCAGGGGAGCTGCTTGGAAAAGGGAGGGGGGAATCCCAGCTGGTTCCTGCCTTCTCTTTGCAGCTGGCATCGGAACCGGAAGCCGGAAAGGATAAATGTTTTTCAAACCTAATATCCAAATGAATCCTTCTCAGATAAAAACAGTGGGGATGTCTTTACATACCAAAAGATTGCTGTGACTTACTGGAGGGAGACTGGAGCAAGCAGATACTGCCTGGCATAGAAAAGAAGGTCACTTGCTGTGTCTTCTCTTCTCTGCCCCTTCAAGCAGCAACCAGGCAGCCAGGCTGAGAGAGAGGCTGCTGTAGTTTCCCAAGCCAGCCTCATGGTGCATGTATGATAGGCTTTTTGCAAGGTTTTTGTAAGTTCTGTAAGGCCTTTTGCAAGCTTTTTGCAAACCCTGTTCACTCCCTTTCAAGCATTGCTGCTTGAAGGGGAGCGAACAGAACTTGTGGGGGGGAACAAGCCAGGCAGCCAGGCTCAGGCTGACTGCCAATTGTATATGTCATGTGCGGCCTGGTCCCTAACAGACCACGGATTGGTCCCACGAGCAGTGGTTGGGGACCCCTACTCTAGACTGAGGTGGGGAACATGCAGATTGCAGGCCACTCGCTGCTCCAAACTCCTTTTTATAGCAATGCCTTGTTATGCTTGTTAAAAAGGAAGACAAGAAAATAAATCACCAGTAAAGGTTAGGCTTTGAATCCTGGAAATCTCTGGAGTCAAATAATGGATTGTTTCATTTAACTATCCCCCTCAAAATGCCAAGGCCAACAAAACCAAATGCAAAAACAAATTAAACTGGGAACTAAAGAAGAACAAAATCTTCTGATTTTGGGACAGTTTCAAAGCTGTGCAGCCCAATAAGGAGACACAGGAGCAAAATCTGGCCCTCACTGCTGTTGCCCACTCCAGTCTAGCCATTGGCAGTGGCTGGAGTGACCTTCCTCTTGCCTTCGAAGTCCCAGGGCAACTGGCTGTACGGAAGTGAGCTCCTTTGCCATACTTCCTGGATAATGTTCTTCCTAGGAGGCAGGGATGCAAACTCCCAGTGGCCCTTGTGACACATTCCTATGGCATTTTTCATTTCTAAAGTTCTAGATGTTCTAAAGGAGAGTAAACTACCCACTTCTCACTGTATTTAGCTAATGCTGTCATTTAAGCCAGGGCTGACCAGTACAGAAGTCTTGTGCATGTTTTTAATGCTGCATCTTGGGGCCAAGCTACAGGTCATACCCGGCACCAAAAAAAGATTTCCCATGCCACCTCTTCCCACTGCCCTGTGGCCGCTTTCATTTACCTGTGAAGTGACATCTTTACCTTGTTTTTCTCCTTGTCACCACTGCTGCACCAGTATCGTGTAATGATGTAACAAAGGGGCAGAGAAATGACCATATCTCACCACAAATAAGTGAAACCCTATAAGTTGGTGTGTGTCCGTGCATGTGCCTTCAAGTTGCACATTGACTTCTGACAACCCCATTAATTTCATAGGATTTTCTTAGGCAAGGAATATTCAGAGGTGGTTTTACTAGTTCCTTCCTTTGAAATATAGCCTATAGCACATCGTATTCATTGGCGGTCTCCCAGCCAAGTACTAGCCAGAGTTGACTATGCTTATCTTCCAAGATCAGATGGGATCTGGTACCTTTAGGGTGTTTATGTGGTATGTGAACATAATCCAGGAAAACAGCTTTTGACAGCAGCCCCTTCTATATTGAGCAGCATGGACCTCAGCTTGGTCTGCATCAGGGCATGTGGGTCCTGGCGACTCTCATAGTTCCCAGATCTCTGAATTGTGGTGTGTTGTTTTTTTTTAATTTGCTGGAAAAAAAAAATCAAAAACTCAGTCCTCCCCCCTCAACAACATGGCGGTTTGGCTCCCCTGGCCCTTCAGTACTTTCCCCAACCCCCAAAGCAAAATGAACAAACAAAACAGAAATTAGCATGCAGAAATCAGCTGTATTTTGGACAATTTGCAGAACTGGAAGTAACATCATGTCACCTCCAGTTACTCCACAAATGGCTGTGAAGCCCACAGGGATTGAGTAGGAATTACCCCTACCCCCTCCATAGTTGTCTGTCCCTGGTCTGCCTAAAGACTGGTATCTTATCTGAAGGTACAAAGCCTAGGTTGCAACAATAAGATACTCTGTAAGCATTTTCCTCACCAAGGAGTAATCACAAACCCATCTCTATATACCTGGCCTTAATGACAGAAGGGATAATCCCAGGCAGCTTTGATTCTTGGCACCTGTCCTCCTAGGTTTTCGCTAATGTGCTGGCAATCTATTCTCTTTTCTTTTCCTCAATGCTTCCATCTGTTGGCAGCTCTACTTCAGAAAGGGGTAACCACTGTACAGTTTTTCAAAGGTCTAATTTGGACTCAGTTCAAATAGATTCATCTGTGCTCTCAGCTTTATATTAGGAGTGTGCAGGAAGTCGAGCCGGATCTCCTGGCAGCTTTTAGTGATATGTGGGAGTCCAAAAAGGATTTCTGATTCCCAACTGTTTGAAAATATTAGAAAAAAATGACCCCCCCCCCTCATCTTATCCACATACCCTAAATAATAATTCTGAAATAAAGAAATATACATGTGGTTAAGCATGGGTTTTTCTGTAAAACAACTAGATCATTTTATTCTGGTAACTCAAAACAAATTCCTGAGCTCAGAGGTCTTTATATTTTAGCATATACAATTAGACCCCGATATCCATGGGGGTTCAGTCCCTGGACTTACCCCAGATACCAGAAACTGTGGATAACAGCAAACCCTAATAAAATAAAGGACTTCTGATAAAATATACCATGGAGTTGTCTTGTAGGACCTAGAACATGCCTAGAGAGGCATCCTTACTAGGCATTTTCCAGCACAACTCTATGGTATGTGTCCCTTTTTTGACTCCCACAGATAACTGAAACCATGAATATTGGTTCCATGGATATAGGGGTCCAACTGTATGTAGCATATATGCTTTGCAACAGGCTCTGATTGGTGGAAATCAGTTCTAGTAGAAAAAAAAAACAATGTAGATTCTACAAGTTTATAGCTGAGCAATCACACATTCTCCATGTTAATGAGAGGGGCAAAAGGGTAGGTGTTTAAATGAATAGAAATGTTCTATTCTTCTTTGTTGCATGGAGTGCATGGAGTTCTCTTGTGAATATAGACCACTAGTTTTGGTCTCCCAAACATACCAGTGCCAACTCACCATGGTGTTTCTTCTCTTTAGAGCCATTCTGGACAGAAACCTCCATAACATGATAAATATACATCAACCTGTTGTCCACTCATGCCCCAGAAAACCAAGGAGATTCTCAGTACTGAATGTGGTCCATCCTCTGACTGCCAAGGCTGCCCCGCAGAGCTTGCCAAGTAAGCCGGATATTTCAATGACAACTCAAAGCAAGACTCCAAAATTGTAGGAAATGCCCTAAGCAGCTGTGAAGATATTGTTGCCAAGTCGCATAAGCATTCAGTTACTCTCTGTGTTTCTCATCTTCTGATCAGCAACCCAAGTTGCCTTCTGTGATTCATACTGATCACTGAATACAATACATAGCGCCCCTATGCAAGCAGAGCAATTTAAAGGAGCAACTTGATTTACCACCAACAAAAATTCTGCTGTAAAGGGAGAATCTACGAGTCTTCAGTAAGCCATTTTAGCAGCTTTTGCAAGGAAAGAGGAGGTTTGTCCCTCCCATAACCCCGGCAAGTGTTTGCCTACCTACCTGATGTCTAGAGCAGCAGTATGGCTGGCATTGCTCCTCTTGACTCAGCCAGTGGGAGGAAAATACAGTTCTTCAGCATCCAGCTGTAGCTACTCACACATCAGCACTCTGCCAAAGGGAATGTGTTCCCTTTAGTAAAATAACAGACCAGGAAGTCAAGTTGCTGAAATTGTCTGGGACTGGAATTGAGTGTGATTTCCATGTTCTTTGGGTAGGAGACTCATTTGCAGAACACATCCTTGACTCAGGTTCTAATGTCAATTCCACATCACTGTGTGAATACTACAGCCCATTTCGCTGGAAATTAAGGTTTTCAGTTATGGACTTGCTGAGCAGCTCAGAAGAAATTTGTGGTATTGATCCAGAATGACTGTTATATAGATCTGCCTAAGTTGGTATGTTGTGTTTTCTCTAAGCCAAGGGACAGATGTGAATCTTTTTGCATTGGGTGTGCCTGGATCCCAACAATCCCTCATTTACCCTTTTTTCCTCATGCTTTTTCACAACAAATGTACTTGTGAGCAAATGTTCTGTAACTTTCCCCCTCAGATCAGTTTCAGATTGATATTGGAAAATATATATTTTCTACAAGTGTCTTCAAAAGCAATGGTTGTAGGGCACTTACTTTATTTGGATGTCGATATGACATGGAAGTCTATAAATTGGAGTAAACTGAGTTAGTTCACATAACCAAGCCCTTGGCAATGCATGCAATTTTACCTGATCCCAGCTATGTAGTCAAATGGGTAAAATTTATCATGTGAACCAGCAAGTCACATATAAGACCAACATCAGACTTTCTGCTGGTGGAACTTAGAAAAAATGCTGCCACAGTTGTGGAAATTGGTGCTGGCTATATCCGTGACTTCCCAGATCATACTGTATCTTTGTCCACACAAATCCAAGGTGGGACCATATGAGAACAGAACGAAGGCTTTGTGTGAGCTGGCACTCAGGCATATATGTGTGGGCAAGTAACAAGAATTTTTTGAAACCAAGTACTGTTATTTTTAAAAATTAATATTATACTTTTCTGTACTGTTGTTTAAAGTACATGAATTATGCAATAATCAAGAATGCTGCATAGAATCAAGAATGTAACCAATAATACTCAGTTAAAACATACAGTTTTTACTTTATGTTGAAGCTGAAAAAATTCAAAAAGCATGAAATACTATTGGGCATTTCTACCCAAGAAGGTGCTGGGCGTTTTTAGCATAAGAAGGGGGAGGAATGTCTAGAATTTAAGGAGCATATGTCTGTAGAAGAGTAGTTATCACAATATATAGAACAGTAGTTTATAGCAGGGTGAGAAAATTGGCCTTAAGAAGGGATAACTATTCAAGCTAGTTTTCCTTCAACCTCTCACTTCAAATGATGATCAAAACTCTACCTCTCTGTATAAATGATGATACTGGTGGAAGCTCAGCTGGTCTGATGTTTGGTATGTTCACACAGCATCACTGGGCAAACTTGAATATGACAGTAAGTGTTCTGTGGATTATATTAGTTATAATAAAAGTAGACTCACTGAAATCAATGGGATTTCACTTGGTCATAACTAAAGTTCCATCAGTTTCAGTGAGTATTCTCTACATCTGGATCCAGCTCTTTTTGTTTAAACATGGAACCAGGCCCATTCACAGAGAGAGAGCTGGGGGTGGGGGGGTCTGATTTTAAGAGCAAAACAAACAAATCAAAAAGATACATGGGGAAGGCTTATTTTTCACTAGTTAAAGTGAAGGAAGCACAGCTCACAACCTAGATGGGAGCCCATGGAGACCCATTTTGCAGCCTCCAAAGCCCCAAACCTCCAATTTAAAAAAATGTTTTAATGGGTTTCTTGGCCAAACTGGCCAAAACCAGCTCAAAATGGCCTGCAATTGTGGTGGTTTTGCTGCAACGACGCACACACCTCCAAGGACCCCCAAATCAGCCAGAAATGAAAACAGAAGTTACATCACTTCTGATCATGTTAGGAGTGCTGGTACACCCCCCCATGAGGAATGTGATGGTAAAAAAATGACCTCACCCCACCCCATCTGCAGTTGGCCATCCCTGCAGTAGCTGAACTTCCCAAGTGGATTTCTCTTTAACTGAGCTCTAATATAGGAAATGAGCCCAGCTGGGAGAAAAATGCTAAATGAGAGGCGTTGATGGGAAGTAAGGCATCAGTGAAGAATGCAGAACTAGAGCCCCACTTTTTTCTTTTTGTGGCACTAGGATAATTCCATGTATAAAGACGTGCCTAGTTTATGCCACATGCCAAACTACTTGCCCTGTCCCAACTTGACGGCCCTCTTTGGGTTAACATGTGAACAGTCAACACTTCAACTGATCAGACACTTGAGAGCATGTTCACAAGGTTTCAGCACACTCCTCCTTTTCTCTGCCCCTTAGAGCCTTCCTACCTCACCCCAACGCTGTAGTCCTTCCACCTTCCAAGACAGTTCAGCAGGCTTCAAGTATCCTCTTTGAACTGGAGTTACAAGAAAAAGAAGTATGGGTGCCTGCCAGACATATTGTGGGATTGTCCTGTGTATTTAAAGAAGCCAAACAAGCCTCTTTTGCTGCTTGTGTCAAAATGTTATTTAGCTGGACAATACCGCCTTAAGTGCAGATCAGTAGTGGTAGGAATATACGTCATGTACTTGAAACCATATCTTGAGCGAGCACTCTTTTGTCCTATAAGAGAAACCATGGGAAGTGTAGTGTCCAGTGTTGTTTTGAACTCCTGAAGAAAAAGAAATTGCTATTATTAGAAAAATATCAATATTAAAAGCAGATGTATCTCTGGTGTTAGATTTCATTAGGTATTATTAAAGAATTTTTCCCAACCCAGAATCTTGGTCCTGGAACATACAACAAGCAGCGATTTCATAAAAAGGAGTTGGAGAAATAATCTTGTTTCTTCAGGCTGTTGCATTACTGGATGATGGGTGATTTTTGGTGTGCCATCACTGCAGGAAAGCTGAGATTCACTAAGTGGGGATATCAGATCAAGAGCCCTTATGCTGCAGATCCTCTGTCTCTCTCACTCACACTCTCTCTTGTATACAGCTTATGTCACTTGAATATTGTTCTTGTATGGTAGGCACAGGCCACCTGCATCACACCAGATGTTTTCAACTACAACTCTCATGAGCATCAGCCAGCATGGCTGATGGTTAAGGATTATGTGTGGGCCTCCCTCTACTGTATTTTGCTCAGTCCATATATTTAAATGCATTCCCAATAAAGAACTCACTACCTGTTGCTTCAGGAGGATGGGAAAATGACAGTGAAATGCTTAACATCTGAATCTCTGGAGGAACTATACATACCCAGTTTTGCCCCACTCTTAAATCAATACCATATCTTAACACAAATGGGGATCAATATTTCTCCTCTTAAATAGGTGGAACCTGAGGCAGACGCAAAAACTATAGATATAATCCTCAGGCCTGTAGAAAGTACTTCTTCACACAACACAGAATTAAACTGTGGCATTCACTACCACAAGAACTATCCATTAAAAGGAAATTGGACAAATTCATGGAGGATATAGCTATTAGTGCCTGTTAGTCATGATGGATGTGTATATTCTCTCAAGTACCAGAGTTAGTGTGTATTTGTGCATGTTTGTTACTGGAGAGTATGTTGCATTCATGTCCTCGTGGGTATCCTGTAGGTATCAAGTTGGGTGCTATGGGAAAAGAATGCTGGACTAGATAAGTCTTTGGTCTGATCTGGCAGGGCTTTTCTTATGTTCTCACTCAGTTCTTACTGTGGTGTAGTTCCACAGATCTGTGAGCCAGATTGGGAGCAAATACATCTCATATTGTTAGCTCATTAGACGTTAAGAGTATCAGTGACATACAGTCAGCCCTCCATTTTCACAGGTTTGGCATTTGCAGATTTGATTATTTGCAGATTTGATTAAGGTCTCTGAGCCTACTGTGTGCTGGCACACCCTGAAGGAAGGAATGCCCCTGGCCAGGCTCTCCTGGTATGGAATAATCTCTTGGAAATGCTGTGCCCAGAGATGCTGGAGGAAGGCAAGCCCTCCTTGCTATGTCTTCAGCAGCACTTTTTGTTGAACGGAAAAGAAGTCCAGAGGAAAAGAGGGGTGGGAAAGAAAGGGTTTAAAACCTGGCTTTCTGTTGGAAGGAGAAGTCCAGAGGAAAAGAAGTGGGATGGTAAAGAAATGGTTTAAAATCTGGCTTCGTGTTGGGAGGAGATGAAATCTAGAGAGAAAGCAGTGGGGTGGGAAAGAAAGGCTTTCTGTTAAAACTGGCTTTCTGTTGGTAGGAAAAGAAGTCCAGAGGAAAAGAAGTGGGATGGTAAAGAAAGTCCTTCTTTTCCTCTGGACTTCTTTTACCACCAACACAAAGCCAGGGGGTCGTTTACACGGACAAACATTCCTCTATTTTTTTATTATTATTATTTTTATAGATACATTACATATCAATTCTTACATACAAGCTAAAAAAAAAAGCACGACCATCCATTTATACAACATATTGAGGTATCCTATTCCTTAACTTCCTACTCAAACAGTGTTTGAATCAGACTTATACATATTAAGTGACTTTCCTTTTCTGACAATTAATACATAACTATAGCGGTTGATACATTAATGCAGTCCATAATCTTATTTAAACTTATTCATCATACAAAACTACATTATTTAACAGAGGGTTAAACCTTAATGTCTATTATCTTAAATTAAATTATCCTTCAAGATACTCAAAATATTCAAAATACGTATCTCTTCCCCAAATCTAGACCGACTCTATTAGTCTACTAATAGTCTGCTAATCTTTAAACCAAGTCGTCATACAGCCCTCCCATTTCCTATCCCAATAACCAATTAGAAATTTCCACTCATCTCTGAAAGCCTCAGTTGAGCGGTGTTTGACCCAACATGTAAGCTGTTCCATTTGAACTATTTCATACAATTTCATCATCCATTTTTCGTAGCTTGGAAGTGTCTTTTGTCGCCAATATCTAGCTTGGACATGTAGAGCATAATATTCTTGAATTCTCGTGGGAATTCTGAATCGAATATGTTTCACAAATAGAGTTCTGGTTTAAGTTTAAAGTCTTTTTTAAATATGTCTCTTATCCCATTATGAATCTTAGTCCAGAATTCTTTTGCCGCTTTACATGTCCACCACATATGAAAAAGTGAACCGTTCAAATCTCCACATTTCCAACAGCTACTTTTAACCTCCTTATACATTTTTGCTAATCTCACAGGGGTCAAATACCAGCGGAATTGCATTTTATAGCAATTCTCTCGAAGTTCATTATTTATTGTGAATTTTATATTTTTCTTCCATAAGGCCTCCCATTCCTCCAATAAAATATTATGCCCAATGTTTTGAGACCATTTCAACATATAGTCTTTTACCGTTTCAGATTCTAAGTTTAATTTTAATATTAATTTGTACAGCCTTGATATTTTAAGCTCTTTTCCTTCCATAATCATAATATCTAGTTCAGTTTTTAAATTTTCAATACCCATCGTTTTCTTGTCCACATTATACCTTTAAAAAAGCTGTCGATATTGGAACCAACTGCATTCCTTGTGTTCTTGTTCTAATTCCTCCCTTGTCTTAAGTCTGCTGTGCCCTTTTCCAAATACTAATAAATCCTCATAAGACCACCACTTCCCTACATGTATCATCTCTGTGCACCTAAAAGCCTCCTGCGGAGATACCCAAAGAGGTAACTTATAATAAATTTTCTTTTTAAGCTCTTTCCATGCCTTTAATAACGATTTCCTGATGAAATGATAATTAAAACCTTTATCCATCTTCTCCTTCCCATACCATAAATAGCCATGGAAACCAAATCTCATATCTGAACCCTCTAGAGTTAGAAGCGTGTTATCCTCCAAAGATATCCAATCGTATACCCAAGCCAAAGCACACGATTGATGGTATATCTTCAAATTTGGTAAGCCTAGACCTCCTCGATCTTTTTCTTCTTGTAAGATTTTCCATTTTATTCTGGGTTTCTTCTTTTGCCATATAAAAGAAGAAAGATCTTTATCCCATTTTTTAAAAAGTGTATTATTAAACAAAATAGGTAAACATTGAAAAAGGTACAGCATCTTTGGCAACACTGACATCTTAATTACAGCTATTCTTCCCAAAAGGGATAGCTTCAGATGGTTCCATTTCTCTAAATCCTTCTTAATCTCAATCCATTTCTTTTTGTAGTTGTTATCAACCAGGTCGATATTATTTCTTGTTATGTTTATTCCTAAATATCTGATTTTCTTCTCAACCCTGTAGCCTGATATTTCCTCAAGTTTCTTTTCCTCCTTCCTATCTAGATTTTTTGTTAACACCATGGTCTTTTCCTTATTGATCCTAATACCTGTAAGCATGCCAAATTCTTCCAATGTTCTCTGCAATGTTCGGATTGATTTTAAAGGGTCTTCTAAGCAGATCGCTAAATCATCAGCGTACGCACAGATTTTATATGTTTGACCTTTAATTCTGACTCCTTGAATGTCTTCCTCTAACCCTACCTTTCTACAGAGAACTTCTAAGACCATTATAAAAAGTAGAGGGGAGAGGGGACAACCTTGCCTCACCCCTTTCTCCAAGACTATTATATTAGTTTTTTGACCATTAACTATAATTTGGGAGGTTTGGTTTTTATAAATAGCCCTAATACCATTCACAAATTTTTCTCCAATTTCCATCATGTTTAGAAGCTCCAACATAAACACCCAATCCACACTATCGAATGCTCTTTCAGCATCCAAAGCTACCAAAGCAAATTTTTTATCTGAATGTTTATCAAAATATTCAATTAAGTTCAATATTTTCCTTATATTCAAACATTCCTCTAAATATACAGCTAAGATAGCTCATAGTTCACACGGATCGCAGCACAGCATCGCCTCATTCAGAAGGGGGGAAGGTAAAACACCCAAATATAGCGTGGCAAGAGATGTCGCTACTTTTGCAGGTATATTTGCAATGTAGCGCTTTACTGGCAGTGTAAACTACCATTCTGTTAAGGGTTGCAGCAGATCTGCATTGTGATTAGTTGCTCTGATGCAATGGGCAGGCTTAAAAGAGGGGTACTGAGTTCAGTAGCATTCAGGAAACTTTGAAAAATTCTCTCTGCTATTTTGCAAGTCTGCCAAGAAAAAGGATTCCCAAGACCTTTCAGTCATAAAGTTCCCATCTGTCAGCTCTGCTTGGGGGAGGGAGAGCGAGCGAGGGGGGGGAGGGGGACCAGGGAGGGAGAGTCAAAAATCCTCTGCTATTTTGCAAGTCTGTGAACCCTGACTAAACAAATTGTGCTGCAAAAACTTGTGATAGGTTCACCTTAGGATCCACGGCATGGCAGCAATGCCTTTCAGCAGAGAGATTGCTGACCCTCTGCCTCAGGCAGTGACTGAGTTCATTTACAGGCAGATTTAGAGAGAGACAGATACAGAGCCACTTCTTTGATCTTCCCTCCTGCTATTTTGGCAGTCTGTGAGTCTTTTTCTTTAGCTCGAAAATGTAGGGCTTCAAAGGAAGGTCTATGCCCTTCCCCATAAAGCTTGCCTCTGCTTGGGAGGCCACCCCCCCACACACTTTTTCAAGTCTGAACGAAAAAGCGGCATAATTAGAAAAAAAAACCTGACTGGCATAGATGCGGAAAAGAATTAAAGCACAAGTTGCCGCAATAAATCTGCCGTGTAAACCAGCCCCAGGTTTTTTAAACCCTTTCTATCTCCAGGCACAGAGTAAACTCTGAGAGCTTATTCCATGCCTGGAGAGCCAAAAAGAAGCCCTACCATCCTCTGCTTTTCCTGCCATGGTGGAAAGCCCTGGAGAGAAGAGTGGAGGAAATTGAGGCTTTTTCCTGGTTCTGTCAACCCTTTTTGATATTTTTATTTATTTAGGTGTTTCTACCCTGCTCTTCAGCCACAAAGGCTCTAAGAGCAGCTTACAAATTGTTAAGCAATATCACTTTACACATCTACACAACATTAAGTGATTTCCAAAGTGTGTTAGTTAATTGTCCCCACAAGCTGGGTAATCTCTCCATCCTGGCAGTCAATGTTTATTTGCAGTTTTTTCACTTTCATGGAGGTCTTGCACTGCTAACCCCGGTGAATGTGGAGGGCTAACTGTATTTTGTATCTGAAAAATTCATCTACCACCTTATGATACTAGTAAAATATTAACTGGCTGGGCAGATGAAAATAGGTGTAGAAAAGTCATACCATTCCCACACTTAGCTTAACTGTGACTTTTTTGTTATTAGTATCTGCCACATAGTTTCTCTGTTTCTTCATATTTCAGGACTCCTGCAAAAGGCATATTAAATGTTGGAAGTTTTACAGGTGTTTCTGATGTGACTTACAGAGCTATATAAATGATAGAATGTAATAGCAGGAAACATTGTCTTAAATAAGTAAGGAAATTACTCTAAGTCTGAACATGTGGAAGATATTTAGTGGGGAGGGGTATTTTTCCTCTGTTCCAGGTGGATACCACAGCAAATAATCATTTCAGCCATCATCCCTCACATAATGAAGTAATTTGAATGGCTGGTTGTGTAGGAACACTTGGAAATTTGGTGGATTCAACTAGGACAACTTTGACTTGTTCAACTATAGAAAATATCCTGTTACATCATGTGGACATGGAATGCATTTTTAAAGAGTTATATCCCACCTTCCAATGTGAACCACGTCTATGGATACCTTTGTATGATTAGAGTGGCTATCTCTCTGTGTGTTTCTACTTAAAAATTGGTATGACATGCAGGGAGGAAGAACTCGCTGAAAAAAATGGCAGTCATTCCTTTCAATAGCCCATTGTACTCAATGTGAATCTCTGCATCCAGTCAGACACTGCCATCTTTTGATGCTGCTAATCATATTCTGTCTTTTTGTATTTGCAAGAAACCAAGAAGGAGCACTGATACTTTTAAATCTTTTCTGTAGTTAATGGGGTTTGTTGCATACTATCAAATTATTATATAAGTAGAGAAACTGATTTTTATCTAAGAGCAAGCAAGAGGAAAGGAGAAGATGTTAATAACACCAAGAGGAGGGCTGTCCGCCTGGAGTCAACTTATCAGTCTGCCCCAGTTCCAGTGAGTCAATGTTGATACTTAGGGATTCCACACATACACTATGTACCTCTCCTTGTACTTCTTTCTCTCAGGGCTTGCCAATATTATGAGTTTACTATCCTGGATCAATGCTAAGGTAAAGATGGGAAATAGAACTTACAACATCAAAGTCTGTTGCATTGCTTGTTTTTTTTTTTAAAGGAAGATGTTCCCAAATCTAAGACGTTTATTGTGGCAGTAAGCGGGAAGCAGCAATAAAGCCTGAGAATAGCATGTCTTGCCTTGCCTTATTGCATGAAAAATCCATTAGAAAAAAGATTCACCTTTACCACCATCTCCCATGGGACCAGAATGGGAAAACAGCTGAAGCGCTCTGACGTTGTGTGATAAGTCAAGGCAGGACATGCTATTCTCTGGCTTTACGGCTGTTCCCTTCCCTTGTGCAATAAGCCTTCAAATTATCACCTGATTCATTAGTGGGGCTGTGGTGGTAGAACTGCATAATGCTGACATGAATCTGAACATGCTGCCCTATGTTTCCCCCCCTATAATCCATTTGCTGCCTTTGACCATTATGCCTGATATTTGGTTGGGTGAGGGTTTCTGCTAGATTGCATTGGTTTGTACAGTGGTATATTTCTAAGTCTATTTTGTATAGTTCTCCTGATATAAATCCAATAGCAAGAACATGGGCCAGAATCCCATTGGGGAGTTACGAATGCATAAGCACCGCAGTAACAGTGCTACACAGTGACTCTGGCCCCAATCCAGTCCCCACTGACCAGGCAGCAGCCACTATGATTAATGAGGGTCTGTTCCCCTGTTACTCAGGAAGCACCTGACTGATGTTTCCATACCCTCCCATGAGTGAGCTCCAGTGCGACAGGCAGAAGCAGGATCCCTGTCACAATTCCCCCTGGTGCCAGAGATTGTTCATGCAAGTGAAGATGAGACTGTTAGCTATTTCCCGATCAACAGGGAAACAGCCCTCCTGTTGATCACAGTGGCTGCTGCCCAATAATTGGGGACTGGGGGACTTTCACAGTCCCTATGTATCCCCTAAACTAGGGGCTATGTAGGGATTGTGAATACAAAGCAGTCACAAGTTGGTAACCCTAGGTTACACATCCATTACAACACCCAACAGGATTCTGGCCACTCACTTTATTGGATGGCAGATGACGCATCACCATGGGGCAGAGCATGACACAATGTAAATTAAGGCAGACCCAAGTGGCATAAAATATACCCCTGCTGGATAAATGTTAGCCTGTTGATTTCAGCTGGAATAAGCATATCTAAAGATGCTTAGGATTTTACTAAGAGTTTGGCAAGTGTCCTGGCAGAAATTCCTTCAGTTAGACAGGCCAATGTTAAGAAGAACTTTTCAGATCATAAGCTTCTTTGCATCTTGCAATTTTCCCAATGCCTCAATAGAGAAGGAAGCCTTTTCAGATGTATACTTTTTATATATTTTCCACCTAAAGCTGACATTAAAAATACTCTTGGCCACAAAGGCAAATTACAAACAAAATCCCTCAGGCACATCAGAATGCCCTCACCTACCAGCCTGAACCCTTCTAAATAGCTCACAAGGGAACAGCTTAAAACAGAGGCAGAGAAGTCTTTCATATCTGACTATGCAATGGCTCTAATTTTTGCTAAAGCAGCCTTTTAGCTACCAGTCTGGATAGCAGGGAAGCCCCAGTTCTCCTTGGCATAATTTCTCCAGTCTAGTTTTACCTTGAATTTACTGTGGTAGCCTAAATTTACCAATGGATTATTTTGCTTTGAATATCATTTGTGGATGCAGTATCTGCTATCTAGGCTATCATCTCCCCTCCACCACTTTTTTTTTTTTTTGCCAAGGAATCACCATCAGTTTTTGCTACAGAACCCAGAATATGACACTATTAATTAACTAGCAGTTTTCAAAGGCTGTAGCCAGATTGAACAGCAGTGCTAAAGAAACATAGGGGCAAATTTACTCTTCAATATGTTTAAAGCAGCTTTCTTGAATAATAGGACTGAATGGAGAAGGAGAAAGTGCATAGACTACAAATGAAACATTTTTTTAAAAATGACCTCCAGCCACAGAGGCAGGAAAGCAAGTAGTGCTCGGTGGCACATGCAATATTCAACATGCAGTACTGGAGAGGCGCCCTTAGCTAATGCTAGCACATTCAGCATAGTAAATTAACAATTGCTGGGACCAAGTTGCATGCTAAAGAAAACTTTCCCCATACCCTGGAACACACAGTTCGTATGTTTCTGTTTGGACAAACACACACACAACCTATCATAATTGTGTTCAAAGATCTAGCCATGTCAGTTTGATAAAGGGATCCTATAGCACCTTTAAGACATTTCTAGCATAAGCTTGCACATACTCCAGTACACTTCATCCACTACTACTGGGTTGTTTTGGTTTGAATCATCGTTTCTTTTTCTCAGTCTCAAAGGTGTTACAGGATCCCCTTGTATCTTTTTTACAACCTACCATGTGGAGCTGCCCTAAATTCCTGCCTGGGTAGGGCATTAGATCAGAGGTGGGGATAATCTGGCCTTCCAGATGTTATTGGATGGCAACTCCTATCAGCCCTAGCCAGCATAGCCAGTGAAGAAATAGTTTGGGAATCACAGAACAACAACATCTGGAAGGCCATAATGTGCATTTCCTTGTGTTAGTTGAACACAGGTGATGGACAGATTGCAGGAATAATCTGCCTTGCTATAAAAACTGAGAGGCAATATAAGGACTTGTGCTTAATGATTGCCAACTCTATCAGTCAAAGATTGCTCACTGTTAGCTTGTGGCATCAAAATTTTGTTATGCTGCAAAATCCTGCAGCATCATTTTCTCTGGGGTCCCCAAACCATACCAATTCTTAGATACCCTGTCAAGTTTGAGCTGTAGGAAAAAATCAACACAACGGGTGAAGCATATGGCTTCTTTTCTGCCCTTCTGTTGTCCTCTACTTTCTTTGAGGGCACATAATAGCTGTCAAGCTCAGAGAAGAAGGACAGATGAAATGGAGACACTTCAATACAGTTGTCCCTCTGTATCCATGGATTTGGTATCCACAGATTTAAGTATTCACGGCTTGAAAATATTCTTAAAAAAATAATAATCCCAAAAGCAAATTTTGATTTTGCCATCTTATATAAAGGACACCATTTTGCTATGCCATTGCATATAATGGGACTTGAGTATTCACGGATTTTTGTACGGCGGGGGGGGGGCTGGAACCAAACCCCAGCGAATATGAAGGGACAACTGTACTTGCTGCAGCTTGTTGGAAAATAAAATCAAGATAGTTCTGCCCTTGTGCTCTTTCATACTCACTGCCTAGGCAGTGGATTGGGCTGATGACCTGGCAATGTTACCATGGCTGAAACAGACCCAGCCCTCAACAGCTTAATGGAGGAGACTCAAAAGCCAGTCTTAGGAAGCTGCTGTCCTTGTGCATACCATGCATGAGAAAGTAGACAGAGATGTGGTGTTAGACATTAATGAAAGACATATTGGAAGCTGATAGTACAGCAATTTTTTGACTATACATGGAACAATATTTATCTCAGAAAGCTCATAGTGCCTTATCAGTGTTTCCTGATATGATCTAAAAGAGGAAGCAGTTTAAAAGGAGATTCAGCAGGTGGAAAGGGAGGTTTAATTCCCCACCACACCCCCATTGACTCTCCACTGCAAATGCCCTCTTCCCAGAAGGGTCTAGAAATCTTGACTTGACTGGGCTTGTTTGTGACTGCTCTCCTCTCCCTGGAGTCTTCTGATATATACAGAGTGCTTTGGTGAGTAGGATTTTAATGTTTGCTTCATTTTGCAGGAGGCAGAAGATAGAAGCCACGAAAGCAGCTTCTACCTTCTGAAAAAAAAACTGTAAGAGAAGAAGACCTCACCCCTGAGTCCTCTACCAAGAGCAATGGAATTGGGGGAAAGTGTATATTTTTTCCTGTCACATTGCACCATACTTTGGAGTAGGGAAGAAGTGTTGGGAGCGAGTGATAGTCATACTGTTAGATGAGACACTGCCCACCTAATCTCCAACACCTCTCTCAATCACCAAATGTATAGAAGATGATGATGATGATGATTCTTACCCTCCTTTCCCTATGGATGGATCAAGGTGGGGAACAAGACATTAACATATAAACATAATATTAGTAAAAAAAACACATATCAGTTAAAACATACATTAATTTTAAAAACAAGTAAGACTAAGACATTTTAAAACCATCAGTACACAGTTTAAAATTCACAATTTAAAATCATCTGGATAAGCCTGGTAGAGACCAGAAGAGACTGGTCTTTAACACTACTTGACTACACTGTCATCTCTTCCGGCAGGCCATTCCAGAGTCTATGGTAGCTCAAGAAAAAGTCCTCTGGGTGACAGTTGCCAATCTAGTCAGTTGCCACACAAGATGTGTTGAAAAACTGTAAGGGAGGAGGCTAGATGTGGTTGGTTCCACCTTTGCTGATCTCTTGGCATCACCTCAGGTGACCCTGTCCTCCACTTCATCAGCCACCCCTGGTGGGAGCCCACTGCTTTTTCATGCCTATTGTCTCCTTGCTCAAGAACCTTGAGTTCCAAAGAATGCACATCACATGTATTGTTTTGAGGAACCTGCTACCTTCTGCCTGTGTTTGTTAACAATGGATTTTACTTACTCTAGTTTCTGGTTCCTGAAGTAGAGGCTTCCACGAACGAAAAGCAAAATAATCTCCCTCGCTGCATGAAGAAGAGCTGTCACTGACTGCCAGGAACAATACAAGCAGAGTGCCTTATAAGTACTAAAAGCATCCTTCTTCATTGATAAAGGTCATTCAAAGTAAAGAAGGTGTATAAAACATTTCCATAATTATCAGAATGTTTAAAAACGTACTTTGACCTAACCCCACAGAGGAATAACGTACAGCATTTTGCAGAGCAAGCAATACAAAGCAGGTTGCACAATTTATCTCCATTTGAACAAATTGTCTCTATTTAAAGTCATAAGAATTGATGCCACTATTTCTGGAAAAGGCAAGACAACTGGAGG
This sequence comes from Gambelia wislizenii, assembly GCA_030847615.1. NCBI lineage: Eukaryota > Metazoa > Chordata > Lepidosauria > Squamata > Crotaphytidae > Gambelia > Gambelia wislizenii. The sequence goes on from JAUMIR010000001.1 coordinate 349,090,881, forward strand.
AGGTGGAGAGGCCATTGAATGATAGAGAAGAGGGGCAAAGTAGCTATGAGTCCCCCAGATTAATGCCATCCTGATGCCCAGGCTGGCTGTGGAGCATGTGATGGATTAACTTACCCACTCTCTCCATCATATGTTACCCAGCCATCCTTCACAAAAGCATGGCCACTTCTCATTTTTTAGGGTGTTTTTTTTTTAATTTGTAAGGATGATGACCATATCTATCAGGTATGATAAATCATATTGATTAAAATTTAGTACAATAGCATCCTAGAACAAAAAATAAGGAATGTGTTTGCAATTGCTTTTTTGCAGGGTGTCGTGGTAGTATTGGAGTTATTCTTATAAAGTGAAAAAGGACAGGGTTGGTTTGTCATGAGCCCTTTTCGTCAAACAAAAGCAGAAGCAAAGAGTGACAGGAAAAAAGGGGAGCCTGCACTTGACAGATCCTTGGGTAATTTGATTGCACACTCCACATGGGCACAGTTTCTCAGTGTACATTTACACTACAGAAATCAGAGGCTGTATTTTTGCCTGAGCATTCTCAGACATCTCTCTTACATATTCCAGTTCTCTAGGCTTCCAGTTCCCAGCACAGTAGGGGAGTGACTGTAAGTCATATTCAGATAGTATAGAGTTGTCCTAAGGGGTTAACTGTGTTGTGGTGATTTCAGTGTGCTGGACTGAGACTCTGGCAGGCCAGTGTTTAAATCCCCATTCAGCCATGGAAGCCCGCTGGGTGACTTTGGGCAAATCACATTCTCTTAGCTTTAGAGGAAGGCAACAGCAAACTCCCTCTGAATAAATCCTGCCAAGAAAGCCCTATAAGAAGTTCACCATAAATCAAAGTTGACTTGAAGTCACACAACAAAAACATGTGCAAATGCACTAGGTGGGGCCATTCTTAAAAGAAATAAAGCTCCAGGAAAAGTCATTTTGAAATGAGGATGGTGGTGGTCTTCACTTTTCTTCACCCCCTTCTATTCTTTAAATGCTCTCACCAGCAGAAGAGAACATGCACCTAAGACAATTGGAGAGCTGCTCAGAAGGTAATTTGGAGCAAAGAAATGATGGGGGAAGTTTATGTATAGCCCCTCTCTTGGCTGATTCTCTACTTAAAACTCCTCTTTTCTTTTCTTGAAAGAGGCATCAAGTCCCCATTACACACTTTACATGTAATTAAATAGTCAGTTCCAGCAGGCGTGTTGCTATGGGGCAGTGAGTTATTGCCCCCACAAATAAGAATTCTGCCTCATCCATGAAATTTTCATTCAGTCCTGAAATTTCTAGCAATGTACAGAGTAAAACACTGAAAATCGTTCACACCTAGAACTCTTGTGTTTGCTGTGTTCAAATTTTCTTGATACCGTTGCCTTCCCCTTTTCTTTGGGTATCTAAATTATTTTCCTAAATGCTCAACTGAAGTTTAAAGTTACTGTAGTCCTAGAAATCTGGGGAATGAAGGATCATTTCATGGGGGAGGCAGAATTCTTATTTTGTGTGTGTGTGGGGGGGAGGACAGCATCTTCATTTTGCCTTCACCCATAGCAACACCCCTGAGTTCCTCATAGAATCATAGAGTTGGAAGAGGCCACAAGGGCCATCGAGTCCAACCCCCTGCCACACAGGAATACACAAATCATTCCTGACAGATGGCTATCCAGCCTCTGTTTAAAAACCTCCAAAGAAGGAGACTCCACCACACTCCAGGCAGTGTATTCCCCGATGCCACCACTTCCTCAGAAAAGGGAGAGGGGACAGGTGAGCAGCTCCCACATGAGTTTCCCAGCCAAGGACTGAAGACTGTTTTTACACTGCTTTCAATCACAAAGCTCTGAGATTGGTTATTTGGTAAGACTGTCACCAACAGGACCTAGGTGTTTATGTAGGGATGGGAAAGGGCAGTGAGGCAAAGCAAACAGATGCCATGTGGGCATAAGGAGGCCTGTGTTTTGGTTCCAGTCCAGCTCCAATAATGTCTATAGCTCATGCTCATCAATAACTGGTGAATTGGACATAACCAATCAATGTGACAAATTTATTTATATTCTAATTCTAAACCAGCACATTTCAAGCTATTTGATGTAGGGGACCAGCAATTATTGTTTTACAATGTGTCAGGGACCAGCACTAAATTTGTGCCCATTAGGTACAACTGTTATTTTCTTTCCTGGAAACTTTTCAGGGACTGGCAGCCAGTGGGGACCACCACTTTCAGTAGCACTGTTCTAGTCCCCCATTTGCCAAGCTGGTGCCCTCCATGTGTTTTGGACTATAACCTCAGCCTGGCTGGTGATGATATGGGTGGTGAGCCAATATTTCTATAGGGTACCAGGTTGGAAAAGGCTGTTCTATGGATACCTAAAGTCTGGTAATCCTGCATGCTTGGTCATGAATGTGTCACATTTAAGTCCTACTGTTTATTAAGGATACATTTCTGAATTTTCTAGACTCAATAAACAAACATATGCACAGAAACAGTTTTTTAAAACTTTCTGTAAGTCTACAATGCAGTAGACACAGGTCCCTGTGCTGACAGTGGCAGAGCTTTTGAGGGAAACAAAAACATACCTGAGAGTGACGGAGGTTTTGAGGACATCACAAAGGAAGAAGAAGCCTCTCTATTTGTTTCTCTGATTTTTGTTTTAGTCCCTGTGGGACAGCCAAGTAGAGTTTTGCCAGCTGGTGAAGAATTAATAGAAAAGTGCCTTGTGTACCTGAAGAGAAGAACCAGATTGCCTTATCCTGCTGAAAGAGTGGGCATGAGCATCAACTCCATGCCACCACCACACTCTAAGGTAGATCCCTTTAAAAGCTTTGTAAAGCTAATGCAAACATAATTTCACATCAATGATCTTTTGATACTGAAACCTATTTACCTGATATATAACAAAATTAAACCTCATGGGAAGTCATTGTTGACAATCCACTTATTCCAACAGAATCAAAACAATTTCCAAATATTGTTCCAGCAATCATTATCACAGTTCAATAAGGCTTCCTAGTATTATCATGCCAATTATTGCAGGTAGAGGATGGAAAAGATGAGGCATGGTAATCTTTACCATGTTGTCCTGTAAAGCTTGGTGGTCAGAGAGATATTCACAATGATGGTGGCACAGAGCCCTGCAATTAGCCTAAAGCTGCCTAATGAATCTGTGGAATGATCTGAGCTCAAGTTACAGTTCATAGAACTCATTGCGGGAACAGACAAGTATTCACCACAGGGTCAGGAGCAGAACTTGGGAAAGTAGTATTTTTGGAATATATTTTCCAGAATCCCCTATCCAGCATGTCTCTGGTGAGACACAGTGTCTGATTCTTTGTGCTTCAGAGAAACCAGAGCAATCCAAAGTTTGCCAGGCCTATTTTGCTACTATTGTCAAGTGTGTGAACCTCCACACAGATGGATCTACAACCCTTAGCTGCCCCAGCCAGCGGTTTGCTGATAAGAGTTTTCTAAGGTTCTGTGCCACCATCATTTGTGAATATCTCTCTGACCACCAAGCTTTACAGAACAACATGGTAAAGATTACACTGTACTTATATGCATCTAGACCTATGTTACGTCCCTGCAATATACACATCTAGTTCTTGCACAGATTTCCTCATTTCTCAATGGCTTGGCACTTTCCTGGCCTATCCTGGTATGGTGCTCACCCTGGAAATGGGGACTGGAGATGTGACTTCACTTCAGCAGTGGCCAGGGAACCTTCTCACTGTTTCCCTTTAAGGCCTCACTATACCGCCACATACACAGGAAGACACTAATTGCATTCTGGTAAGTTAAGGATTTGGTCCTCTAGATGTTGTTGGATGACAGTTCCCATCATTCTCCACCACAGCCCATGCTGGCTGGGGCAGCTGGGGGTTGTAGACCCAGCTAGGGGTTGTAGACTCACAGTGTGGAGGGTGAAGTGATCTCCATCATAAGGGCTTCCTTCTACAAATGATGTTACCATCATGTGGCTAAAAAGTGCAGACACAGAACTCTCCATCCCATAAACCATCCTCTGGCACCAGGAATTCAGAGAACCCACAACTTTCAGAGGCCAAAATCAAAGTTTAAAATGGAAGCCAGAGCTAGTAGATATGCAGGTAACATTTACCATAAGGAAGAGGAAATTAAGGAAAAGCATGATAACTGACTGAAGAGATGTCATGCAGGAAATGGGAAAGAAAAGAATTATTAGACTGGATCAGTTAGCAGAGTTCCACTCATGCTGGAGAAAGGGATGTGAAATTTCACAATTCTTCCTCCCACTGCAGCCCTCTGTGCCTCTTTGAAAGTTTTGTGCATTCTCTGAAGAGAATGTTCTGTTCTCTTCACAGAACAGCCAAAATGGATTCACCCCAATGTCTGGAAATTTCAAGGAAACAGGTTTCATTTCAAGGAAACATTAGAAGGGCCTTCCTAGAGCTCAGAGCTCTTTGACAGGGAAACAGCTTGCCTTGGGAGATGTGACATTACTTTGTTAGCAGTATTCAAATAGAGGCGAGACTAAACAGCCATCTACCAGAAATGCTGTAATAATTGCTTCCTTCATTGTGAAGTCTGTCATAAACGGGGGTGGGGGGTGGGGGGCAGCAACTGGTTGGTCCTCTAAGGACCTAACCAGCCTATATCCATGATACCATGCTCCGTTCCTTTTTCCTGTTATTGATTAACTCATTTCCAGACCGAATTTATACCTTCTCTTGACCAAGCTGTCTGATTCCACACGCTTGCTATGATTTTGAGGGGAGAAGGTGAGCTCTCTTGAAGGCATGGACTCATGGAACCCATCATTCTCATCCTCATCCTCATCCTCATCCTCGTTGTGGAGTGGAAATTTGTCCACTGACAGGTCCAAGTTATCGCTGTAGGCCTCTGCAGCTGTTGTGAATTGGTGAGGGTTTGCATGTTGTGACACCATCTGGACAGACGAAGCAAAGGGAATAAAACATGATTCACCAGACCTCCATGGCTTATTTCTTTATATTTAAATGCAATCACCTTTCTGCCAATATTCTCAAACAAATTTAGATTTTAAAGTATTAAAGGGTGGGGGGAAGGAAAAGAAAGAATAGACATAACGTCCCAGGAACAATATTCTGAACTCTTTGAAGGAACAGTGGGATAAAAATAAAATGGTATGGCAGTGTGTGTGGGGAATTCAGCCCAGCAAATACTAGCTGCTGTTCTTTTTCTCAGAAGCCAGAGCAATGGGACTTGGAATGGTTTGTTCCACAGGATATTGTCACAAGACACTCATGCCAGGACCAGCCCTACCATTAGGTGGTGAAGTAGTCACCTCAGATGTCAGATGGCTGTGAGGTGCTGGAGGGCAGGTCTGTATGTGGCATGTGGCTTGCCTTACACCCCCTAAACTAGCCTCATGTGTGGTGAAAGATGCTGTCCTGTTGTCCAGACTTTCAGGTGTTAAAAATAAGATTCAACTGCCAGTCTAGTCAGCTTCTGTACATCGACTTGGGTGGGGGAACTTGTCTCTCACCTCAGACAGCCAAGTTTCTTGACCCAGCCCTGACTCTGTCAGAGTTAAATACTAGGATTCCTTCTCTTCATTTCTGCAGAACCATACAACTACTAAAGCTTTGCCACCATGCTGCCCCTGATTCAGTCAAAACATATGTATATTATTTCAGTTAACTGTGCAGTGAACAGAATTCTTCAACAGTTTAGTCAGCTAAATGTTTCACCACTTGACAACACAAACCTCAAGATTTGAGGGCTAACTCTATTATTACAATTCCATGTTTACTCTACAACAATGTCATGTTTGGATCTTAAATGATGGCATACTCTTCAGTCATCTTCATTCCCCCTCCTAAACAAAAGTACAAAGCCATGTGGGGCGTTCCTTCCATTCTATCTGTTAAACAAAGCCATTTTACCTGACCACGGCAGTCACAGAGAATGGTAAGGCATCCAGGGCCTGCTCTGAAAAAACGTGGACCTGGCAACTCGTCTGAAGGTTGCTCATGAGCAAGGCTGGCCACAGCAGCCCAGACCTGTAAAACACAGTTCAGATTGAGAAGTCTTACTAATATTTGTGTACAATAACCTATAGTTCACTTTTCTTAACCCAGAGACTTTCATCTTCATATATGTGCAGTTGTAGCTTGGTAGTCCTTTTTGAGGTTTTTTTTTTAAAGTAGAGTTTAAAAATAAACAGATATTCCAATTCCACATTTCTCCCTAAACTTAAAAAAAAGAAAAAGAAAAAAAGCATGTGTCACGGGCTCAAACCTGAGTTCCCTTCCCAGGAGCTCCAGGTTAGCCCTCCCTGTAGGGTTAGTCCCGAGTATCCTCACCCCAGGATCTTCCTACAGCCCCCAAAACCATCCAATCTGCCACCACCCACTGGGTTAAACTGGGGGGGTATTTCCCCTTGGTACCCCCCTTTTCTCACGCACAACGCAGTGGGAAGCTGTGCGTAGTCTATATTAATCAGTGGCACTCCTTGCCACTATAGAATCAACTAACTCCCTCCTCCTAACCCCAGAGGAGGTTCACAGTAGCATAGTCAAGAGTAAGGCACATGATAAGCATCAGTATAGGAAGATTAATAAGTTTACTTTATTCAGGAGAAGTAGTCATGCAATCTCACATGAGGCAGGATTCTCCCCTACCTCAGGCAGGCAGGCTTAAAGTGGTAGCAATACAGAGTATCAAGATCAAAGCATTACATTACTCAGGTTACATTCAGTTACTAATTTAGCTACATTCAACCAAAGTAAAGAAATTAAAAACTAAACAGGCCCTAATCTCTATTAAATACTTGCAGTTTGTTGCCTTGAGATCTTATCCAGGCAGCTGGGAGCAAAAGCCAGAGATGGAATGGCTGGGCTCTACCAGCATAGCAGTCTTTGTTCCTTCACATTTTCCAGAATCTCTCTCTCCAAATCTCTCTCATCTCACTCACACTGGTCTCAAACAAAAGCAATTAAATCCTCTCCAGATTTCCCCGGCTTAAAGCTGTAATTGGTCAGTCCAGTCACATGGTGTTATGTTAATGATGTCATCTCATTAGCTCTGTGAAGGTGGTGCTTGAGACCTTCCCCATTAACCCTTTTCTTACCTGATACTATGCTGGCAAGACAATCTGTTTACAGACAAAGGGAGTTATAGTTCTCTAGCAGAATGATGGGAGTTGCACCTTGTGGCAACATGATGGAACTCCATCATGACAGCATGTATTTTCAATTCACTGCAGACTTCTCCAGCTGACGGGAAGGGGGAGGATGAAGGAAGCTGGGCAATCAATTTGGCCAATACACATTCAGATATCATAATGCTATATAAAATCAGCCAATGAGAGATCTCTTCTGTGTCTTTGTTCACTATTGGGTCTGCAGACCTGAATGGCCATATCTTCTTTTTGAAAGCTACAGTGTTTGAAAAATCAACACCAAATGCTCCTTCTCCTACCCTGAGCAGGAAAAAAAAGATTCAAAACTTTTGGACCTCTGGAAGAATTGATCTTTTCCCTTTAATCTAAAAAGAACCCCTCTTTTAAGGAGGAATAAAATAGTTCTGTTTCTCCCCACCACCACCACTTAGAACTGCTCTGGGTATTCCATGAAAAGGAAAACTCCATCTGCTTGTTTTAAAAACAACAACAACAACCCGCCTCCCCAAAATGTAAGCAACAGCTAGAGCGACAAACAGGAGCTTTTCCTATATCTGATTTCCCCCTCAGTGACATTTAAACCAGTGAAAGAGCCATTCCTGTTGCCTCATTGAATGTATTCTGCCCAAACTGATGCTTTTCCCGAACTGGGCTTCTCTTGTTATCACCAAGACTGCTTGAGAAACACTGGCCAAGATCCTGCACCAAGAGAGGTAGCTATAAGCTCTGTCATAGCTACATCTCCTGATGCAACCCCCCTCTAAACCTGCCTTAGAAGCCAGGCAGCCCCACCAACATATGGATTTTTGAGGCGTAGGGGAGGGTAGCCGTGATTGAAGAAGAAACCAGACCTCTCCCAGCAGTAAGATACTTCATGATAGGCAGCTGCCTAGTGCCTCACTGCTGGGAGAGAGTCAGATGCTTCTGCACTCACTGTCCTACTTCCTAGCCCCCCTGAAGTCCCTAGGGTGGTGGGGCTGCCTGGCTTCTGGGGTAGCTTTCTGGGGAAACTTTCAGACATTGCAGTGGTGCAGTGACCATAAAAATGAATTCTAAAATGTATGAGGTTGTAAGTATGGTTTATAACATCATAAATACTGAACAGGATCACAACCAATGTCATTTAAGTGCCTAATAAGGGTAGTATAGTAGTTTGAGCATTGGACTATGACTCTGGAGAACTGGGTACAAATCCTGCTTGGACATAAAAACCCACTGGGTGACCTTGGGAAAGTCACACTCTCTCAGCCTCAGAGGGAGGTAATGGCAAAACTCCTCTGAACAAATCTTTCCAAGAAAACACTGTGATAGGTTTGCCTTAGGGTCACCATAAGTTAGAAAGGACTTGAAGGCACACAACAACAACATCTAATGCTGGCATTCTGTTAGTGATATGTGCACGTTTAAGTCCAAAGTACACCTGCATATGTATTTTCATTGCTGCAGAAAATGGTATTCTCTTCTTCCCTCTGCAACAACCAAAGTCTTCTTCAGGACTCATCGTTTCACTGTGATCGTCCCCTCCTCTGCAGCCATTTAGTTTCTAGTGGAGAGAGGGGTGGGATCATCTGCTAAGACTTCCAGAGGACCCTGGTGGATCTTGGCAGGTAATGTCATCTGTCTGCATCTGCCTACAGGGAACATAGCCAGATGTTTCTCTGACATACACACACACACACTACACCAGTCATTGAATGGCTGTGGAGGAGGGCTATCACAGTGAAACCTGTGGATACTGAGAAAGAAGCCACAACATAGTTTCATCTGCTGAACTTGTGTGTTCCTGCAAGGCAGGAGGTTGGACTGGATGGCCCCTGTGGTCTCTTCCAGCTCTATGATTCTATGATTCCATGAACTTTCACATCACTGGACAACATTGGATCTTAGCCAATGTGTCTACTTCCCCTTCTGTTTTTCCAACTACATATCACCAGTTTTGAAGCCATCTTCTGGCCCTCCAGATGTTGTATTGCAAGGCTCATCAGTTCTAGACAAGGGAAGATGAGAGTTCCAATCCATAAGAAGATCACCCTCTCCTGCTCTATAGCCTTTTAGCTCGAAACACACACACACATATACACAGTTTCCATCTCCTTTCTGGTGGCACATGGCACATATTAATGATGGGATTTGCTATTGAGAGATGCAATGACAGCTGCAAATTCAGATGGCTTCAAAAGGGATTGAAGGAATTCATGGAGGGTAAGGCTACTAGTCATGGTGGCTCAGTGTTACTTCCAGCATCAGAGGAGACATAATGTGAACAGGCCACTTTCTGAGAAGCAACAGCAGGAGGCTGTTATTGCCCTCATACCCTCCTTGTGAGCTTTCCACAGGGATCTGATTGGCCATGGTAAGACATAGGGGGCTGGACTAGATGAGCCTTTGGTCCGATCAACAAGTTCTTCAAAGAGTTTGTTAGGGGAATCTGCAGTACAGTATCACTTTTTCAGCCAATTGGATGCTTCTGCTTTCAGAAGATTTATTAATTATGTTAGAACCACATTAAGTAACTACTAGCTATATCTGGTGTAACATACACCCCATTATCTACATATATAAAACACTTTGATATGTTTCCATTCCCACTCTGCTGATTGGCCACTTAGGAAACATGCCAAGAGTACAATAATTTGACGTATTAATATATAACCTTTCAAATAAAATATAATGGTTAATAATAATAATAATAATAATAATAATAATAATATTTATATCCCACCTCTCTACAGAATGCAATCGGAGTGGCTTACAACATTTAAAATATACATATAAAACCCTCCATCCCACCCACCCCCCTTAAAATACAATTAAATAATTAAACATTTAAAAATACTTAATAAATACTACAACACACACACACACACTAAAATAACTGGAATAGAGATCAGACCAATAAGATATTTTTTTCATGCTGAAATTTTAGGCCGAGAACCGCACAGCCGCCGCCATGCAGCTGCTTGTACACACCAACACAGAGACACACACCATATGTACCAGGACACGAGAGCCCCTCCACCACCATGGAACCATGCTACACACACCATGCTACACACACATCATGCATACCAGGATGCGAGAGCCTCTATGTCGCCGCCATGCAACCGTATGCACATGCACACAGACACACACACACCATGCTACAGATACCCCCCCCACACTACACCCCCATGCTACACATACCCCCATGCCACACACATACACCCCCCCACACACACACACCATGTGTGTCAGGATGTGAGAGGCCCTTCACTGCCATTTTTAGAAAGGACTTGAAGCTTTCTACGTGTTTCCTCCCCCAGTGTGTTGATTGGCTGCCCAACAGGAAGTTTTGATTGGTTGGGAAGTATCTGCTGGAACTCCCCCTGTCCCTGGGTGGAATTCCTTTGTAAGTGTTGAGTTTTTATTCTATTGTTCTTCAAAACTGGGAGCCAGATTTTGTTTCCTTTTAAGGTTTCTTCTTTCCTGATCAAGTTGTCCAGGTGTTTGTGGAGATAATGGCCCATCAACCAACCATTAGCCAAACAGACACTAACGAGCCTTGCATTTCTATACCCAGAAACTAAACATTTAATTACACAAATTTACATATCCTCCCTAACAGGGGTTCACAGCATATAAACTCCACATACACTCCTACTGAACCATTCTCTGAAGATGCCAGCCATAGATGCAGGCGAAACATCAGAAAAAACTATTCCAGAACATGGCCTCACAGCCCAGAAAAAACCCAAGGAAGATCAAGGGACTGATTGCAGTAAATCCCCTATGAAGAAGGGTTACAACAGCTGGAGCTCCAAAGCAAGCGACTTGCAAACAAACAGAAGTGGTCCATCAGTCTAAAACAAATTTACATTGAATTAAATGTACAGTTGTAACATTTCAAAATTGTCTTTAAAATGACTGGATAAACAGAAATATCTTAATTTGGCACACCCAAATCCCGAAAATACAGAATGACAACATCACTGTTAGAATGGTTAAATCAAGTATGATAATTTTCCATTCATGTTTGATTAAATGTATGAGAAATAAAGATTTTTGCTTAGTTTGGGGCTAGTTACCTTTTTTTAAAAAGTCATTAATCAAAATGGAGACTGCAGCCAAGAACTCAGAAGAGTAGGACTTGGAAGGGCAGCTATGAAGGAACTAGACAATATCCTGAAGTGTAAAGATACATCATTGAATACTAAAGTTAGGATTATCCATGTCATCATATTTCCAATTTCTATGTTTGTGAAAGCTGGATTGTGAAGAAAGCTGATAGAAGAAGATCAATTCATTTGAAATGTGGTGCTGCTGAAGAGTTCTACAGATACCATGGATTGCTAAAAGGACAAATAAATGGGTCCTAGAGCAAATCAAGCCTGAACTCTCCCTAGAAACCAAGATGCCTAAACTGAGACTATCATTCTTTGAATGCAATACTGTAATGCTTAATAAGATAGAAGGACAGGTTGCTTACCTGTAACCATAGATCTTCGAGTGGTCTTCTGTGAATCCACACAGCTGGGTTACTCCTGCACCTGCGCAGAGCATCGGAACCTTCTGGAATTGCTAGGCAGAATGTGCTTTGATACATTTTTGGTGGTAACTCCGCCCATCCTAACGGTCCCTTATAAGGGATTCCCACCTAAATCCCCTCAGTTCCTTGAATGACACCGCAATCTGCAGCATTAGGAACATTAAGCATGTTATATGATGTAGTAGGACATAGAGGGGAGGATGGGCGGGTCTGTGTGAATTCACAGAAGACCACTCAAAGATCTATGGTTACAGCTAAGCAACCTGTCCATCTTCTTTGTGGTCTCTGTGAATCACACAGCTGTGTAGACTGGCAAGCTTCACTCCTGGAGGAGGGTATGTCCTATACAAATTGACCCTAGTACCATGTTGCACAGTCAAACCTTAGTTAGAGTATTGACAGCACATTCTTAAGTAAAACCAATTAAAGCACATATACACATCATATCACGAAACCATCAAATGACTTTGCAAACATTAATACTCACTCATTGAATAGAGGACAAAAGTACAGCTTTCCCAAAGGCAGCCTCGTTCCTGGAACGAGAGTCAAGTCTGTAATGGGAAATAAAAGTCAAAGGTGATGACCAAGTTGCAGCTCTGCAAATGTCCTCTAGAGGCACCCCAGAGAGGAATGCTGTCGAGGTTGAGATAGCCCTCGTTGGGTGTCCTCGAATCCGTGGCAGTAGTGGCTTCTTTGCCAGTTCGTAGCAGAGAACAATGGTCGATGTCACCCACTTTGACAACCGTTGTGAAGAAATTGGCTCTCCGAGCTTTGAGTCAGCATACGACACAAACAGTCTAGGTGACTTTCTAAAGGGAGCAGTTCTCTGAATGTAAAAAGCAAGGGCTCTCCTGATGTCCATGGAATGGACGGTACGCTCGAACTCGTCCTTCAGGTCCTGCATCAAAGCAGGGAGAGTGATGGATTGATTGAGATGAAAACTCGACACCACCTTCTGGAGGAAGGAGATGTCAGGACGGAGCACCACCTTATGCTTATGGAAGGCAGTGTATGGAGGGTCGGATCTCAAGGCACAGAGCTCACCAGCTTGACATGCTGAAGTAATGGCCATGAGGAAAACAGCCTTCCAGGACAGAAGTCGCAAGTCGTTAGAAGCCAAGGGTTCGAAGGGGCATCGGACCAGCTGCAAGAGGACCAGTTCGAGGCTCCATGTTGGGGTAGGCTCAATCACCGGAGGATGCAGGTTGGCGTAGCCTCTCAAGAACTTCTTAACCGTTGCATCTGTAAAGGGAGACGGGTGACCTCTTGCTTGAAACCCGACAGATATAGCTGCCAAATAGCACCTGATTGATGAAAGCGACAGGCCTGTGGAAGACAAGTGGAGAAGGAAATCCAGGACGGTCGGGACAAAGAATGGTTCAATGCCCGACCCTAGAGTAGCCAGAAAAGCTTCAAACTTCTTCCACTTGTAGTGGTACGACTACAGCCAGTCTTCGGGCAGCAACGATAACAGCCTGGACCTCTGAAGAAAAAGATGCAGAATGCATCAGTATTGAAGACGAATTTGAGACCTTTGGTACTGAGGAGAGAGTCAGGGAAGCAGCCTCCATGCTGTCAGACATAGAGTCTCTATGTCTGGATGCCTGACTTTCCCGTTCTAGGTGGTGAGAAGATCGGGATGGGATGGAAGGCGGATGAAGTGGTGCCTGGCTAGACGCAGAAGGGTTGCAAACCAGGGTTGTCGAGGCCACCACGGAGTGATGAGAATGGCATCCGCTCGATCTTGACGGAGCTTGGCAATCACTCTTGTCAGCAGTGGGAACGGAGGGAAGAGGTAGAGAAAGGGACCCGTCCAACAGAAAAGGAAGGTGTCGCCTCTCGATCCCAGAGCGCGTCCCCTGGAGCAGAATTGAAGGCACTGAGTGTTCTCTGGAGATGCAAAGAGGTTGACTTGGGGAAAGCCCCACCGTTGGAACAGGGTCGAGGTGACCGACCTGTGCAGCTGCCATTCGTGGATGGAGAGGCTTGAACAGCTGAGTCCGTCTGCAAGAGTGTTCTCCTCCCCAGGAAGATGGATGGATTGTAGAAGGATGTTCCTGCAGACGCACCAGTCCCAAATGTCCAGTGTGAGCTGGAGAAGTTGAGGGGATCTTGTTCCTCCTTGTTTGTTCAGGTAGTACATGACTGAAGTGTTGTCTGTCACTACCAAAACAGTTCTGTTCCTCACCAGGGATTCGAAGGCCCGCAGCGCCTTCTGAACACTGAGAAGTTCTAGGACGTTGATATGGAGAGACTGTTCTTCAGTATTCCAAGAACCCCGTATCTCGTAGGATCCGAGATGGGCTCCCCATCCTTGCAGCGAGGCATCTGTCGTCAGAGAAACATTCGGTTGAGGAGGGTCGAACGGTATGCCTGACAGGACATTGTCCGGTACCAGCCACCACTCCAGAGACCGGTGAACCGCATGTGGTATCGTATTTTGTTTGGGGAGTCGTGGAGAGGGTCAAACACTTGTAGAAACCAATGTTGGAGTGGACGGAGCCGTAGCCTGGGGAGGCGGGTCACATAGGTAGTAGCTGCCATGTGCCTCAGAAGTACCTGGACTGAATGAGCAGGGAGTCTCCAGGACCGACAGCAGAGATGGATCAGAGACCGAAGGGTGTTGAACCGGTCTCGAGGCAGGTATGCTGCAGCTGTTGGGGAGTCCAGTCGAGCTCCAATGAACTGGATTGTTTGAGCTGGCTGGAGCTGTGACTTCTCTATGTTGACAACAAGTCCCAGGTAGTCTAAGACATCTAAGGTGAGGCCAACATCGAGTTCGAGCTGATGTCAAGAGTCCGCTACAATCAGCCAGTCGTTGATGTAGGGGATTTAGGTGGGAATCCCTTATAAGGGACCGTTAGGATGGGCGGAGTTACTGCCAAGAATGTATCAAAGCACATTCTGCCTAGCAATTCCAGAAGGTTCCGATGCTCTGCGCAGGCGCAGGAGTAACCCAGCTGTGTGATTCACAGAGACCACGAAGAAGATGGTGGTAGGAAAAGAGGAAGACCACAATCCCAGTGGATAGATTCAATCAAGGAAGCCATAGCCCTGAGTCTGCAAGATCATAGCAGGGCTGTTGAGGATAGGGTGACCTGGAGGTCTCTCGTTCATAGGGTTGCCATAAGTCAAAGTCAACTTGACGGCAATTAATAACAACAATGTGCTGGAAAATGATCCTTTGTTCAGCAAAAGCTAAGCCCAGCCAGTTTCTCTAGTCCCCACCCCCCGTGTACAACTACACCCTTTTGAACATCAACCAAATTTACATCACATCAGAGGCTGGGAAATGTGAGGGGTCCCTGCTACTTACAGTAATGTGGTGTTGTGCAGGCAGAATGGTTCCAGTTGGGAAACGGTAGATGGAAACCGGGTACCCTCCAACCCACTGCTGGATACTGTAGCCACTGAGGTCCACCTCCTTGTTCAACAAGGAGTTGAAGATTCTGACAAATTTGCCTCTACGATGCACGCTGACAATCTTTAGAGGGCCTGTTTTGACAGAATGACTCTTGGAAGAAGAACTGGTGAAGAAGATAGAACAGACTGATAAGATATGGGACACTTCCAAACTGATCTACAGAAGCTTATAGCTCATTGGGTTTTGATGGGTTTTGCCTCCACATCCACTCTCTCCATTCTTTATGGGCAGCTGTTTGTAGAGATTTCTTACATCTGGACTAGGGTTATTCCAAAGTTTTTTGTTTTTTTAAAATCGGGGTGTGTGGTTTACTGAGATGATCCTGTGGATTGAAGGCCAAATTTTCTCCTTCTTTCTTTCCTCTTTTTAAAAAAATTAGTTGTAGTGCTATAGTGAAAAGTGCCATTTCACTGATTCACTAATGCACTAAGGCATGACAACTCTAATATTTTTTTTTAAAAAAATGAAAATAAGAGATTGGGATTTGTTGGTTCAGATATGTCTTGGAATCAAAGAGAAGCCCACTTGAGTATGGGAATAAAATGTTGCAGCTGAGGGCAGGAATTGCCAGAGAAAACAATCCAGGACAAAACCCCCCACATCGTTTGGATTAAAAAGAAATGCAAAAACTACAGAAACAAATACCAGAATCTCTCAACACATATGCCCCATCAGGAGGAGTGCATGATTAGCTGTTAATAAAAACTAACCCTACTAAGAAGTATGTGCTTGGATATGAAAAAATATAAGGTATATTTTACGACAGGAAGCCCACAAACTTCCCTAGTGTAGCAGACCCCTTAAGAGTTCAGAAGCAGAACATCAAGTAAGGGATGGGGAGGGAGTGGTAGAATCCTAGGGAAAAGCGGGGGGGGGGCAGAGCAAAAAAAAAAATCAGATATTTTCAGGAGTATCTGATCTGCTTCAGAGAAGTACTAGGATCAGACAATGAGTAACAGGTCAGTTGTGGAAAGTAAATCTAGTTGAGAAAAAGAATAAGAGGAAAGTTTGCATATCCAATGAGTTCAATATACATGCCTATAAGAGACTGCATATTTACTCTGCTTTCAGTTAGATGTTCTAGGACCAAGCCTAGCTTTTGGTATACAGCTGCACAAAGACATATACTGCCTTGGGGGTGGGGGTAGTTGGGCAGAGTATGCCACACACTGTGGGGCAGAACATGGACCACCCAGGAAGAATAATATTTTATTCTAAATGAAAAATTGATGAAAATTTGCTCTGGTGAAACTGTAATAGAAAGGCTTATTGTCATTCCTCCAGGTCACAACAAAATAATGGTGAGCTCTTCCTACTCCACTCAATGCCACTCACCTTTTACATCTTTCTATAGAAGATGTAAATTTTTCTCCATCTGACAGTTGTCCAATGGTAAGACCAGCCTCAGCAAGGCTCCACTGATCCATGGCATGAACTGTAGTTTTGGAAAATTAAAACATAATATCACCACATGGCATACTCATATTTTCTCATGAAATCTTTTGAGGGTAGAGACTGGGATTCCAGGTTAGATATTGCACAGTGGTAGCATTAGCTGCATACTTTTACAGTTGTAGTATTAGCTACGTACAGTACTCCTTGTCAGATCTTATCTGGAAACTATAGAAATTGATTTGTTTTTTAAAATGTAATAAATAAATCATTTGTTGTTATTTGCCTTCAAGTTGACTTTGACTTACGCAACCTTATCCCAGGGTTTTCTTGGCAATATTTATTCAGAGGATGTTTGCTATTCTCTTCTTCTAAGATTGAGAGGTTGCGACTTCCCAAAGTCACCTGGTGGGTAAGCTGGAATTCAAATCCTGGCCTTCCAGAGACCTAGGGGTTTTCTAAATGGTGAAAATACTCCTTGTTGAATTTAAGACTACCTGTCTTAATGGGAATCCATGTCGTTATACCATATTCAAAAGGCTGGGGGCCCAAAATGGCAAAAACTCTAAGGGAAAAGCTTTCACAGCTTTTCCCAGAATTTTTGAAAAACAGCAAGGGGGCGCGTTCCCCCCCATTAGGACAGCGATTTGATAAGGAATCGCTGTCCAACAATACAGAAAGCATGACCCTGATTGGCTGGACAAGTGCGGGGGCAGGGCTTGCTGACAGGGCAAATGCCCACAGAGCATATGCCCACTTTTTATTTTTATTTTTTTTTTTTGCCTTTAGTGAGTGATCGGGGATCACTGCCACTGCCACTGAAACCAGGGAAGTGGGGAGGGCTCTGGTCTTCTCCCTTTCCTGGTCCCTCCCTGTGCCACCGCCATCACCGCAGGCACTGGGGAAGGGAGGAGGGCTCTCTCATCCTCCACTCTCTTCCCTGGTCTCCCCCATGCTGCCACCACCATGGGGGACTGGACAAGGGAGGAGGGCTCTCTGGTTTCAGCTGTCATCTTGGATGCAGAGCTTATATGGGCTGCTGGAACTTGCCATTACTGTAAGGCACTATGTCCCCCCGCCCGCCCTCGTATAGACAGGGCCTCAGTCCAACATTCAAACCCTACATTAAATTGGTTCTAATAACTAAATAGCACCACACATTAAAAAGTCTGTTACCTGTGTGTCATGTATATATTAAGTTGCCACTGTGATAATTTGTTTACATGAAAAGTAGGCTATAAAATTAACTGATTGTTGACTAGCCAATCAGTCAGACAGTCAATTGATATTGATCAGCTTTAGTTGCTGCAATATGGAATGCTTAGAAATTTCAATAGATTAGCAATAGGGTATAAATGGAAAATCCAGCTCATTGGGATCTACGCACTTAAGAGTTTGACCTCTCTTGAACTTCCTTCATATAGTAGTAAAACTGACCGAGTACTGCCAATTTACCACACATTGCATTCAGTTTATAGCACATTGGCATGCCTCAGTTGGATGAAGATGTGCAGCCTATATACAGGGTCTCACATCTTTAGCTAATTCCCAGTGGAAGAGAATCAACAGTATAATGGTATAGCCATTTTGGATCCCATTTTGAAAGAAAGGTGGGATATAAATCAGGCAAACAAATGACATCTCTTTTTATTAAAGTCCCACATGAGACGTGTGAATACTAGGCAGAGCTCTCTACATTTTTATTAACTCTGCCTGTCTTCAGACTCTGGACAAGAGTAAGTCTTGTCCATGAACCATTAATTAAGCCGCCTTGGGTCCCGTTTTGGGAGAAAGGCAGGGTATAAAGTTTAATAAATAAACAAACAAATAAAATATTTGTAAGGCAAAACATGAAATCTTTATGCTGTGTTCAGTTTGTTGACCTAAATGATTCCTGTAGCTCATTTTTATTTTTTATTTTTAAATGGCAGATAGGGTGGGTGGGCTAGGGTATTGTGATTATGGAGTTTTTATATTGTAAGCCGCCCCGATTGCGTTGCAAAGGGGCGGGATATAAATAAATTATTATTATTATTATTATTATTATTATTATTATTATCAGAGGACATGCTTACATGGCTTTTCTACAGGGGAGAAACAATATGTTTGATTTATTTCAGTATTAAGACAAAGTGCTTCTTCATATTGTGGTAGTTTCCTGCACGTCCACATAGATGATGAGAACTAGAAGCATGAACTGTGGGGTCTACACAGCTGCTCTCCACTTTGAGCACAGAGGTGATCCAGGAAAGGGTTAACATTTAATGTACTTTAAAGGAGTTGTTCAGGGTGCTGAGTTTATTTTGGGGATAAGGTTCAGCACGTTGGATAGTTTATTCACAGTTCAGACTAAAACCGATCAGACTCACTGTCCCTCTGACATGGAAGCTCCCAGCCATCACCATACATCTGATTTGGCAGGGAAAGTCCCAATTAATGCTTCTTCATTCCAGTTTTTCAGCTGCTCTTAAAATGTCCCGGTTTCTGTCTCCTCTCCCCACTTTCCCCCTTTGCCCTCAGCTTATTTTAGTTGCTGCAACCTGATATGAAATTGCAGTAGTAGTTTACACTCAATCAACTGAGCTGAGCTGGGGGGAGAGGAGATGAGGGAGCGGAATCTTGCCTTTACCAGTAGTCTCAAGTAAAAGCAAACTGGTGCAGCCTTTCTAGCTTATTTCTTCTTCCTTATTATTAACTCTTGCCATCTCAACCATATTCTGATGTTGCGTGGCCACACGTCTCGCTTGTCATCTGTGAAATGTTGGAGGGCGTATACCACTGTGACTCTTCAACCAACCAACCAACCAATGCCAGACAATTAGTTTTCAAGAAGAAGAATGTAAACTTGCCTTTCTCTTGTTGAGTTTTCTCTACTGTGGATGGCAGACTGAAAGACGATCCTGTCGTTGTTTTGGTTTCATTCACAGAGGAAGTAGGAAGTGATTTCTGAGAGGTGACGACAGCCAATGAGGATTGTTCAGAGGGCAGCTGACTCTCTGTTCTTGAGCTGCTGTAGGGGAGTAAAGTTCTGGATAGATTCTTCAGGTTTATTTAGACAGAGGAGTTTAAAAAAAAAATATTAAAAAGCATGAAAATTGGTAAATTGGTAAAATCAATTTCAGTGCAATGGCACAAGGTGGACCACTAGAGATGTGGTGTGTGTGTGTGTGTGTGAATTATGCCCCACAGCCACAGTGCAGTTTCCTACTCCTACCTTATACCAAAAAGGGGTCCAACAGCAGTAGAAATGTTTTTCTTCCCCAGAAAAAGAAACAATAACACATCCAAATTTCAATTGTTTTGTCTATGTAATGTTTATACATCAAAAAGATATCTGAAGTTATTACGCAATGATACGTTGCAAAGGTATTTTTTTAATTGCTATTTATACCGCGCTCTTCAGCCACAAGGCTATCAGAGCAGCTTACAAATTGTTTTAAGCAATAGCAATTTACACATCTACACTGCAAGAAGCAGCTTCCAATGTGTGTTAGCTAATTCTCTCTCTCTCTCTCTCTCTCTCTCTTTTTTTGCTTGCTTATATTGATTTATATTCAATACTTTTCTGATTTTAGAGTGTATTGTGTTGAAATTCCATCAATGGTGGTGGGCTACGGGGCCCTTTCACACTACACAATTATAGCACTGTGATGCACTTTAACTGCCATGGGAAGATGCTATGGAATCTGGAATCCAGAGATTTGCAGAGATTTAGCAAGGGGCATTTAGAATTCCTATCCAGCGAGCTCTAGTGCCTCATCACTTTACAAGTCCCAGGATTCCACAGGATGCTTCTATGGCAGTTAGTGGAATATAGCATTATAATTGTGTAGCATCAATGGGCCCCTGATCTGATGTTAAATCCAAAATGTGAGATATGAATAGATACCATAGTTCCACAAAACTGTCTTTTGCTCTTTCTCCCCTCCCTAATCAAGCTTTTGTTGTAAATATTTCAGCAAGAGAAGTCCACCAGAGCCTAACCAGCCAGACTTGGAGAGAGTCCTTTTCCTGTTTTCTAGGAGCTTACTATTTCTGCTCTAGCAGCTCCAATCAGAACTGAAGTCAGTTTTTTATGTGACATTTTTACCATAAAAGACTGGAAGTATCAGTGAAGAGTCTGAGAAAGTACTGTTTTGTCTTATCATTTAAATTAATCATTTCTTGATTGTTTTATGCAGAGGTATTCTGACAACGAATATTATCATGTACTACCAGTGCACATGACATTTTGTAGACTGCAAGAGAATAAGTCCCCACCCTAAGCAGCTGACAGTCTAAAATCTCACATGGGCTGATGGGGGGGGGTGACCACAGAGAAAGGGAAGTGAAGGGGGAAGCAACAGAGAGCAAAAGACCATTAATTTCAGTTTGCACATGATTAGGGCTAGATACAAGCTCAATTGGAAAGGGGCATGCATACAAGGAAGCAGTGCCAAGGTCTTCATGGAAATGGGTGTGGGGGGATGGATTTGAAAGAAAGGAGGAAGTTGGCATAACACAAATGTTTGGGAGAAGGCAAATATTCCACACATACAAGGCAGCAGAGGAGAAAATGTGGAATCTTTTGAGGGAGTTTTGGACTGTACAGGATGGTGAAGGTCATGGGCAGAAATGTACCACAAGGTCATACAAACAGATAGAGGGACAGGGGACAAGGCTATGGTGGTGCAGGCTTTCAAGCCAAGGACAAGAAACTGGTGCCGGATCCAACAGTGGGCAGAAGGCCAACCTCAAGTTATCATCATGGCTTAAACTGAAGAGTAGGGGCTTATCTAGACAAGAAGATATGGTGTGGATTGCAGCACATTAGTGCAAATTCACACCAGCATTCATTTGTCTCCACAGTTTTTTGGCAAAATTGCTAATATATGGAGCTATCCATGTTTGAAGTTCACACAGAACCATGCCTGTGAATCAAGATGGTGGCCGTGAGTGGATTACTTGTGTTATTATTCTCCACAAGTTGCTACCGCTGCACAGTATTTCTTAAAAACTGTAAATCTAAGGTGCGCAAGTGCAACCTTCCACTAAAAGAAAGCTGTTTGGTCACCTCAGCATACAATCACCGACAGGAAATTCTAAAATGGTGCTTCCAGCCATTTTGTAGCTGGCAAGCCTGCTCTTAGCACATGTCCGACCAATCAGCTTTCCACTTCTGCTTTTATTTGGGAATGCATTGCGATCTGAATTGGTTGTCCTAATGAGCAGGAATGTGCATTTCCCTCGTATTTTAAAAAAAAAAAAAAAAAAAAAACCTCGGGAGAAGCCGTAAAAGCTTTCCCCACATAGTTTTTGGAGTTTTTGGCCCTCCTCCTTCCGAATACAGTGAATCATGCAGGATCTAATTGGGACAAAAGGTATTCTCCTTGAATTCTATAAGGAGTATTTTCACTGTCTAGACAACCCCTAGTAAATAGAGCCATAGCGCCACTCTAGTCTGTTTTGTTCAGACCACAACTGGAATACTGTACTGTGTCGAGTTCTGGGCATCGTAGTTCAAGAAGGCTATTGACTGTTGTAAAAAATGCAGAGTCCGTTTCCTCTTTGCTTAGCCAAGCAGAGGTTCACTTCAATAGTTGCAGCGAAAAACGTGGGCTTTTGAGCCAAAAACCTTGTATACCTCTGGCACAGAATTCAAATAAAGAGCTTATTGATTTTCTTCATAGCTTTTATTTCAAAGAAAAGAACTGCAAAACCAAAACAAAGGACAGAAAACATTCATCCATGCTTCTGTATGCTCCAAAGCTTCTCAAGAACTAAGAGGAGGGAAAAAGGAGCTTCCAAGACTAGCTAACACTAAAATCCCTCCGCAGTTATATATTTCTTCTCTCAAAATAATCAACCCTTCTGAGAAAAAACAGAAACCCAAAGACTCAGTTTTGTTTCTCTTCTTCTCACTCTGAAGGACAGAGAAACCAAACAGCAAAAGACAGATTTATGACTCTTTGGTAGACAAACCGGCGTCTGATTTGCCTGATGACTAAAATTACCCAAAAAGGGGGAGATAAATTTCTAATTGCAACATTTATTTTCCCTGACATTGACAAGCCAGAATATGTCCAGAAAAGGCAGTACAACATGATCAAAGGTCTGGAAACCAAACCGTGAGCTGGGCTTACAGAGACTTTTTATTGGTGTGTGTTTTTATTTTTATTTTATTTTTATCTTTTATATGTTTTGTGAAATTTTAGATTTTTATGTTTTGATTTTTTATATTTTAGCTTTTTATATTTTGATACTAAATTGTATTTTATATGACATTTTGTGAGCTGCCTTGTATCCCATTCTGGGAGAAAGGTGGCATTTAAAATAAATAAATAAATAAATAAATAAATAAATAAATAAATAAATCCTTATGAAGAACAACTTATGGCATTGGAGAAAAAGGATGGCGATGTTAGAGTCATAGGCATATATTCTATCTCAGATGTTACTCTGTTTTCAGTTAACATGGTATTGAGGGATTTCAATGGAGGCAGAGGCCACTCCCCTTCTTGGCCATGTGAGGACTAGGGACAAAGGGCAATAAAGGACAGATAACAAAATTTCAGCTCCATTAGCAGAAAAGTAACTTCCCTTGAGATCCAGATGTCTCTGTCTGGATTTTGTTGTATTTTGCTGCATGGCCAACACATATACCCCTGAATATGTTTTCTTAGAGAGTTGGGTATGTTTATCTTAAATAAGAGAGGACTAAGAGGTAACTTGATAGCTCTAAATATCTGGATGCATGTAGAAGAAGGTGTGAACTTGTTTTCTGCTGCTACAGAGAATCCAATGGATTCAAATGACAAGAAAAGAGATTTCACATAAACACTAAGAAGAACTTCTTTACTGTAAGAGCGGTTCAGCAATGGAATAGACTGCTTTGGAGGGTGGTGGACTCCCCATCTTTGGAGATCTTTAAACAGAGGTTATATAGACACTTTTCATGAGTGCTTTACTTGTATATTTCCACATGGTAGGGGGTTGGACGAGATGGCCCTTGTGGTGGCTTCCAACTCCAAGATCCTGTGATTCTATGAAGAAGCTAACAGCTGGGAAATCCCAAGTTCCAGTCTTAACATACTTGGTGAGGGCTCCTTTTGTCCCTTGGTCCTACCCAAAATCACAATATCAAGAGTATACTACTGATAGACATTTTAAAATAGACAATGTACAGGAAATTAAAAAAAAAAAACAAGCCAATGATTTATACCCAAAGAATGTCCCTCTGCTGAGTGACAACTCTGATCCAGTCAAGAATTCTGTCCATAAAAAGGGGAGGGAGGTGGTTTTGGAAACTCCCCATGAAGCCTCATCCCACTCCAATCCTCCTGAGGTGGCTGACAAAATAGCCTCCAAGAATTGGTAACAGGGTACTAATGGAAGGTGTCACCTCCCTTCTCATCTTCAGCTGACAGAAGCCTATGTTGGTTGAAGAAGCCTCCATCAGAAGATGACACTATACAACCCGATATATAATTGCTCTTTGTTTTAGTGTGGACTGATAAAATCATGGTGTTTTAAAACAGAATGGGTCAGACTGCCTCTTATCCAGAGTCAAAAATTTCTGCACACCACAAACAAAACCGTGGCCTCCTTCAAGGCAGCCAGATCTATCTCAGTCATTTCTGTGCTGTTTACTGTTTATTCTAAAACTACCAATAAATGTGAAGGTGGAAAATCTTTGTGTGATTTCTTTCTCAGAAATAGAATCTGAGTAGATTTTCAAATGGGGAGGGAAATGGTAGGCTGGAAAGGAATGAGACGAGACAAAGAAAGAAAAAAGGATGCTGCAGAAGAGAAAAGAAAGTATAAGAAAGAAAAAGATGAAGAGAATGGTATCTGGGGTGATAGGACAGTGGGGATTTCTCAAATAAGTGTTGTCTTGACCAGATTATATCATGTTATCTCTTAGTAGTTTTTACCATCAAAATGTGCTCAAAAGCAGAATGATGAAATAAAGGTTAGAAAATGGGATGTGTTTATTGGTAGAGATGGGATTTGAATAAGTTTTAGTGGCTATAAGTGTGAGAAGCTGGTAGTTATTTCAAAACAAATTCAATTCAATAAAGAAGTTGCTGTTCTAACTAATGAGCATAGCTGTCTGATGTGAGCTAGGAGCCAGGAAGACACAAGGCGAAACTGGTAGTCAGGACCAAAGAACTCATTAGAACCAACCAGAAGCAGGATCAGAAAGAAAGAACCAAAAGATACAGAAACACACCAGAGCTCAGGGAGACATAAGACTTTATCAGACCAGGCAAATATGGCATCATAATGACGCCTAATGAACACGAAAAGGAACACATATCATATGACGTTGTCTTTTTGCGATCATGTATTGTCCAAAAGCCATTCTTTTTTATTGATGGGCCAAGCCATCAATAGATCTGCTTTGGTGCTTTTTTGCCAGCACTGCCAGAGTTTGAAACCTCATGCCATTGTGCTCATGTAAATACAGCGTCAATGACAGAACACATCTGAGTGAGATCACGATAGCCAGGTAGGGGACCCTCTTTTTATGAACCTCCCTGGTGCACTTTGAACTTTTAAAGTGTGTTTCTGTGCTTCTGTGAACGTTTTATGTCTTAATTTTGCTTTATTTTAAAAATTTTCCATGCTCGTGTCTTCTCGTGAGAATCAGTGAGATCTCAAACCAGGAAGTAAACAAAGCTCCGTTTGTGCTCCATTTATGGTGGGTCTGTCTCTTTAACGCTGCTCAAGGAAGGTGTCAGGATCATCCATGAATTCTGGGTTACAGAGTGGAATTCATGGAATTCCCCTTTCTGGGAAAGGGGGTTCTTTTGTTGGCATAAAAACAATTCAAAATAGGCCAGCAAAAGAATGTTTCTGGAAGGTGGTCTGATAAAGTCCATAGTTATTTTTAAGAGTTGGAATAGCAACCTCCAATACTTTCCTCTCCAGGAGTCTCTAATGGTGAGCTGGATGAAAGCAAATAAACTGACAAAATGGGCACAAGTGGTTCTCATGTCCAGGAACCAGGTATGTCACCTGCCCTTGATGTAACTGCACTCCCTCTGAAAGAGCATACCTTGAGGCAATTGATTGGTCCAGCACTATTAAATGAGGCTCAGGGGAGCTCATGTAGCCTTTTAGCTACCTCCAGAAACACCTTTTATTAGTTTTGTGTGGTTCTCAAAATTACAAGTGCTCCTCCACTAGGATAATGTGGTTACAGTGGCTTATGCTCTGGTACATGGATTACTGCAGTGCAATTACTGTTACTCCCAACTGGATTACTGTCATGTGCTATACTGTATACTGAAGATGATGAGGGGCTGTAAAGAAAGTAGAATGTACAGTCCTCCCTCAACGTTCGTGGCCTCCACACTCACAGTTCCGCATATTCGCAGTTTGCCATGAGGGGAGGCCGAGGAAAGTGGCGACAGATCCTTTGAGGCCCCGTCGCCACTTTCAGGAGGAAGTGGGGAGGCAGGGGGAAGCGACCACAGGGCCTCCGGAGGGCCCCTGGAGGCCCCGTGGTTGCCTGGGGAGGGAGTGGGGAGGCGGGGAGAGGCTGCCTTGGGGCCTCTGGAGGCTCCATGATCACCTGGGCAGGGAGTGGGGAGGCGTGGGGAGGCGACCTCAGGGCCTCCGGAGGCCCCGTGGTCACCTGGGGAGGGAGTGGGGAGGCATGGGGAGGCAGCCTCAGGGCCTCTGGAGGCCCCATGGTCACCTGGGGAGGGAAGCGATTACGGGGCCTCTGGAGGCCCCGTTTTCGCTTCGGGAGGGAGGGGGAGGGCAATGTTTATTCGTGGAATTTTCACATTCATTGGGGTCTGTGGAACCTAACCCCCATGAATGTGAAGGGACGACTGTAGTGGCCAGAACTGTATTTGTTACAGACAGGCCAAATCATATGACACTAGGGGAAGTATGGCCTGCAGGTCACATGAAGTCCCTGAAACACGCTTTTGTGGCCCTCCATGGCCCCTGGTGACCCCCAAAGCCCTCCAATCCACCCATTAAAAAAAAGGTGTGCCAATTTTCACTTGATTTTTCCCTTGGAAACCAGCCAAAAGCCTCTAACACTGGCTAAAAACATGACAGTTTAATTTCCGCCCCCCAAACCAAAAAACCATGAAAATATTTTTTAAAACCACCCCAAAATTCACCAAAAAGGGCAGCTGGGATTGACATGATGTCATTTCCAGTATGACTGTAGGAGGGGGCAATTGTTCCCCTGACACATTTGTCCAGCCCTGCATAACACTAATTCTGAAGAAATTACACAGGTAGCCTATTTGTTTCTTACTGAGCTACGTGAAAAATCCTGGTGCTTAACTATAAACCCCTAAAGAGTTTGGGACCCAAATATTTGCAGGAGTGCCTTTTCCTATATTAGGTTACCCATAACTTAGGACCATGAGGGGAAGCTCTCTTCCGTGTACCATGGGTACACTATGCATCAAACAAGGGAGAAAATCTTCCAAATTGTGGAATATTCTCCCATGAATTTGTGACTGGCATCAGCCATGCAACTGTATTGGCACCAGTTCCAATCCATCTTGTTTCCAAAGACATTTTAATTGGCTGATCTGATTTTTTAAAACTCCATTGCTGTTATTGATTGCTGCTTTTTATCTCTTTTGGTGACATGTTTGAGAGGTTTTAATGACATTTTACTATATCTGTACACCATCCTAGTATCCCTAAAGATAAAGGCCTCCCAGAGAAGAAGGCAGCAGCGCCCACAATTGACGCCACCTGATCCAGAGGGATGGAAGCTTGATATAATAGAGAAAAAGATCTACTCTGCCACAGGTCTGAGCTTCTGTATCGCCAATTACTCTGCTTGTATGGGGGCGTATTAACAGGTTCTCTGGGAGAGGATGATGCCCCTCATATTCAGGATCTGCCAGATGAAAGACAAAGATTAGCGGAGGCAATTCAGTCAGAGGCACAGCTGCTGGCCGGACAACAAATGAACTCTGCCCAACATGTTGCAGATTGTGCTGCCAAGACAATAGCTGGATCCATTGTCCTGCGTCGTCACGCATGGCTCCGATCCTCGGGCCTCACTCCGCAAGCTTCAGCCACCATCGAGGATATGCCATTCGATGAGTCGGGATGGTTCAACGGCTCCACGGATGAGAAATTAGAATTCACTCAGAAGATGAAGACCACCGCTAGAAAGTATGGTATGGCTGCTTCCTCATCTTCTCTGTATCGTTCCAGGAGCCGCACCAACTGGCAGGCCTCTACACCCAGCCATCGGTTTAGATGGGGGGTTTCTGGACAGTCCTATAGACGATCCCACTATATGCCTTCCTCCTCGTCAGCCTCATCGGTGAGGAGCCAGGGGTCAACATCTCGATACCGACCCCTGCAAAGCAGGAGAAAGTTTTGAATCTCCAAGCCAGGAGAAAGTTTTGAATCTCCACTTCCTCATTCTCTTCTCTTTTTCTTTAGACTCCAATGTTCGGAGATCGACTGTCGAGTTTCCAAGAAGCCTGATCTTCAATAACATCAGACCACTGAGTACTTCAAATCATCCAGAACAGCTATTGGATCGAATTCGACTCACTGCCTCCAACAGGTCGGGTTCGACCAACACCGCCCTCTCCTCCCCTCCTTGAGGAGGTGCAGACGCTGCTGCAGAAGGGGGCCATCGAGCCCGTGGACTCCAAACTTCATCACCTCTGCTTTTTCTAGAGGTACTTCCTGGTCATGAAGAAGGATGGCGGCCTCTGTCCCATTCTCAACCTCCGTGGAGTGAATTGGTATATCGCACCAGAGAAGTTCAGGATGGTCACCCTGGCTTCCATCATACCACTTTTACAACAGGTAGATTGGTTTGCTTCCATAGACCTCAAAGATGCCTACTTCCACATTGGGATTCATCCATCCCACAGGCGGTTCCTGGCGTTCCAGATCGGGACTGAGGTATTCCAGTTCCGGGTTCTGCCATTTGGACTCTTGACTGCTCCAAGAGTCTTCACAAAGTGCATGACGGTGGTAGCCACCTTCCTGCGTCAGCGTGGAGTAACGGTCTTCCCCTACATCGACGACTGGCTGATTGTAGCAGACTCTCGACATCAGCTCGAACTGGACATCGTTCTTACCCTAGATGTGTTAGACAGCCTGGGACTTGTTTTCAACATGGAGAAATCACAACTTCGACCATCCCAGTCCATCCAATTCATCGGGGCTTGGCTGGATTCCTTAACAGCCGCAGCCTACCTGCCTCAGGACCGATTCAACACCCTTCGTTCTTTGATCCACACCAGCTGCCAGTCCCAAAGACTCTCAGCCCATACAGTTCAAGTGCTTCTTGACCACATGGCAGCTACTACCTACGTGACCCGTCTTGCCAGACTCAGGTTCCGCCCCCTCCAACATTTGTTCCTGCAGGTGTTCGACCCACTGCGCAACTCTCCAAAGAAATGTGCAATCCAACGTTCGCTGGTATGGTGGTTAGCCCTGGAAAATGTCCTTTCGGGGATGCCCTTCGACCCACCTCAACCAGACACCTCATTGATGACCTCCATGCTCGGCTGGGGAGTCCCCCTCGAATCCTACGAGATTCAAGGTACTTGGGATGCCAACTAACAGACGTTCCATATCAACGTCTTAGAGCTCCTCGGCGTCCAGAAAGTGCTACGGGCCTTCGAGGCCCTGGTGACAGGCAAGACCATTATGGTGGTAACAGACAACACATCAGTGATGTACTATTTGAACAAGCAAGGAGGAACGAGGTCCCCCCAGCTTCTTCAGCTCACATTGGACATCTGGGATTGGTGCATACTCAGAAACATTCACCTCCAATCCATCCACTTGCCAGGGGAGGAGAACATTCTTGCAGATGGACTCAGCCGTTCCAACCTCTCCATCTACGACTGGATGTTGCACAGGTCAGTAACATGAGACCTGTTTCAGCAGTGGGGAACTCCTCAGATAGACCTCTTTGCATCACCAGAGAACAGGAAGTGTCACCAGTTCTGCGCCAGGTGACACTCTCCGGGTTCGAGAGGTGACACGTTTCTCTTCCGCTGGTCAGGATCCCTTCTCTACCTGTTCCCTTCGTTCCCACTGCTGACAAGAGTGATCGCCAAGCTATGTCGGGACCGAGCAGATGCCATTCTCATCACTCCGTGGTGGCCCCGTCAACCTTGGTTTGCAACCTTCTTGCGTCTGGCCAGGCATCGATTCATCCACCTTCCGAACCGTCCAGACCTTCTCACCATTCAGAAGGGGAAGGTCAGACACCCAGATGTGGAGGCTCTGCAACTGACAGCATGGAGACTACAGCCTTGAATTCATCCTCCATTCCGAAGAGCATGTAGACTATGGCCTCAGATTTATGCTCGGTTCCAAGGGGCCAGGTCTCTACATCTCTCCCACCAGAGGTACAGGCTGTCATTGACGCTGCCCGAAGGCCTGCAACCCGAAGGTCATATCACTACAAGTGGAAGAAGTTTGAAGCCTTTCTGGCTGACTGGGGGCTATCCACGGAACTGTACTCGATCCCAACAGTCCTAGAATTCCTTTCAGTTTCATCGACCCGGTGCTACTAGGCAGCCATTTCTGTTGAATTCCAGGCTAGAGGCTAACCGTCCCCCTTCACGGATCCGATGGTCAAGACATTCTTAAGAGGCTATGTCAACCTGCATCCTCTAGTGCTCGAGCCTACCCCAGTTTGGAGCCTCGAACTGGTCCTCTCTCAACTGGTTCGATGTCCCTTCGAACCCATCGCATCTACTGATCTGAAACTCCTGTCCTGGAAAACTGCTTTCCTTGTTGCTATTACCTCGATGCATCAAGCTGGAGAACTCTGTGCCTTGCACTCGGACCCGCCGTACACTGCCTTCCACAAGCACAAAGTGGTGCTCCGTCCGGACATCTCCTTCCTCCCGAAGGTGGTGTCTAGCTTCCACCTGAACCAACCTATCACCCTCCCTGCTCTAATGCAGGATCTGAAGGACAAATTTGAGTGCACCCTCCATTCCATGGATGTCAGGAGGGCGCTTGCCTTTTATGTCCAGAGAACTGCTTTGCTTAGGAAGTCACTTAAGCTGTTTGTCTCCTATGCCAACTCAAGACTTGGGGAACCAATTTCGGCTCAACATCTGTCAAAGTGGGTAACATCGATCATAGCTCTCTGCTATGAACTGGTGAAGAAGCCACTGCCGCCATGGATTCGAGGGCACTCGACGAGGGCTGTCTCCACCTCGACAGCTTTCCTATCTGCAGTGCCTCTAGAGGAAGTTTGCAGAGCGGCAACTTGGTCATCACCTTTGACCTTCATCTTTCATTATAGACTTGACACTCATTCTAGGAACAAGGCTGCCTTTGGGAAAGCTGTGCTTTTGTCTTCTATTCAATGAGTGAGTGTTAATGTTTGCCAAGTCATTTGATTGATAACTTTGATATGCTAAAGCTATATATTTGATTAGTTTTCTCATGCTAAGAATGTGCTGTCAATAAATCCAATTGTTGTTTGACTGTGCAGCATGGTCCTAGTGTCAGTGTGTATAGGACATACCCTCCTCCAGGGATGAAGCTTGCCAGTCTACCCAGCTGTGTGATTCACAGAGACCACAAAGAAGATGGACAGGTTGCTTTCCTGTAACCATAAATCTTTGAGTGGTTTTCTGTGAATTCACACAGACCTGCCCATCCTCCCCTCTATGTCCTACTATACTATATAAACATGCTTAATGTTCCTGATGCTGCTGGTTGCGGCATCACTCAAGGAACTGAGGGGAATTAGGCGGGAGCGCCTTTTAAGGGACCGTTAGGGTGGGCAGAGTTACCGCCAAAAATGTATCAATGCACATTCTGCCTAGTGATTCCAGAAGGTTCCGAATGCTCTGCGCAGGCGCAGGAGTAACCCAGCTGTGTGATTCACAGAGGCCACGAAGAAGATACATGTCTCCCTCTTCTATCTACTCTATCCAATATCATTTTCATTCATAGTCTGAAATCCTACATCGCTTCAGAGTAGTGTAAATATCCAGCAGCAATGTTATGTTAAGAATCCCCTATACTGAACACCAATGTAGCACAGCATATGTGGATCAATGGTCAGTGCACATGGCTTACAACCCATTGTGCACAATGCTCAAAGGCAATGCGCAGAGGCAACAGTATTCACATGCTATTCTGTGTACTTCAATATGCTACTGCATGTGCAATGATCCCATATACCCAACTCCACTTACATTACCATGAGCTGGATAAGACTGTTGCACATTGTCCAAATAAAGTCAATACGCCTGCACAGTACATCTTAAGTTTGCATATGTCACTAACAGGATGCCACTCACAGTGTTTTACTCAAGGTAGCAGCTATCCATTTAATGAAATACTGATTTCTTTATAGCAAAATGGAGACACCCATGATCAGGGAACTATCTAAGGACTTTTCTGGACAGGGATTTGTAACGGAAGCAGCCTCGTCCCCGTTGCGAGGCTGCTGCGCTGCAGGGGGTCTGTTTAGGATGACGCTGTGCCCACACCGATACTGTTGCGGAAGTGCTGGGAGGCTGCAGCACCACAATTTGGCAATTTCCTAATCACGATCAACTTTCGTGATTAGAAAATCGCCAAATATGGCGCTGTAGCCTCCCAGCACTTCCGCAACAGTATCGGCAGGGGAGAGCGTTATCCAAAATGGACCCCCTGCCGTGCAGCAGCCTCGCAATGGGGACAAGGCTGCTTCCATTACAAAACCCCATCCGAAAAAGTCCTAAGATGGGCCAAGGACTGCATTTTTAGTAAGTACTCAAAAACATTTTTGCAAACACTGACCTCAGAAAGGTTCCTTTATTCCCCCATTCTTCCCACCACCATCCTTCTAATCTTTCTTGTCTGAAAGCCTGTGATCAGCAGTTACCTTTCTGGCGAACTTTCATCTGTGGATTGTACTTTTTGAGCATATGCCTCTAATTTGGTGATTATTTCCTTTTTCTCTTCATCTGACAATGTGCCACTTCCAAACTAAAATAGAGAAAAGCAGTGAAGGTAATGAACACTATGTTGGTAGGATAAGAATGAATCTGTTGGGCAAAATCTATGGTCCCTCAATGAGGTCTGCTTAACAAGTTCATGCGAAAACCAAGGGCCTCCAATCCAGATATATAATCACTTTATGTCTTGTGTAGATCCACTTGGCTTCCATTTTAGGGCACTGTTTTTTCTTTCAGAGGGAGAAAAAAACCTGGTTTGAAGAATATATGTTTTATTGATCCACATAATAATCAGGAATATGTTATAATTTTGGAGAGAGAGGTGTGTTTAACTATATGTATATATAACCACCAAAAGGAAGAAATTTTAATCTTCTTCTTCTTCTGTTCCATTCTTTCACTTTTCTTTCCTTATCTTCATTCTGAACTTTTTAATTTGTATTTTACTGTAGTTTAAGTTTTTTTTAAAAAAATTCTTTTCTTAGCTTTTATAATGTTTACAAAACAAGTAATTTTTAGTGTACTTAAAAAAAACTTTAATATTTTTTTTTAAAGGAACTTGGGGAGGAAAGTAAGACAAGCATATGTATTTTTAAATTAAAATTATGATATTTTGGCAGACTATGCAGTTGAACTAACACAATTAAAATGGGGAATATCAAGTAATCTAGGTGATCCTACTGTAGCTGTGTAAGCTTATGTGCAATGGGCAAGGTAAACAGCTGCCTCCAGAATCACCTACTGAACATGTATAAAGATCAAAACACAAAGAAAAGGGAGAAAGCAGATTAGCCTGCCTGACTAGCTATACTGGCATGTTGAAAAAGCATAGATTTCTACGTTTTGCCACCAAAATGGAAATCATAAAAAGAGTGGAGGGTACTGAAAGAAAAATAATAATTCAGGGATGCATTTTCAAAGAATGCATCCCAGAAAGCGTTCCCATTTGCAAAAGGAAAGGTATTCTGCACATGCTCAGAAGAGGTACTGTGGGTGGCACACCAGATGGTGCATGTGGAACACACATCAATACATATACTTTTATAACTTGAAGCTATAATGGAAGGACAATTTCACGTAACTTGCCTAACCTTCCACTTTTGTGGTAACTGGAGAGGGTTATATTCCACTGTCTTTCCCTTCCACAGTGTCTAACAAGGAAGGATGGCCTGTGTTTAACTTTAGAATGGAATTCCTCCTCTCCCCCTCCCCTCCTGCAGCCCAGTTGAGTAATTCAAATTGTCTTGACTGAGACTTGATTAAAATGAATGGCAGAGGCAATGTTACTTTTATTACTTAAGCAATAAAAATGTCTTGAACATCACATTTCCCATGGAAGTGCCCGCCTCGTTACTTCTTTTGGAAATAAAGTATCTGCAAATTCTCACAGCTGGGTTGAGCGGGTTTTTTTGCATAGGAATTTTGCAAAGAAAACACGTTTTGTTCATACAAAATACACAGTGTTTTACTTAGCAAATGAAAATTTAAGAAGAAGTGGGGTGGCATTAATATTGAGGAAAGATGTAGCAAAAGCAGTCAAAGCATATAATGACTGAATAATATCAATAAGACTTCAGGGGGAACCATCAATATAAACATAATCCAAGTTTATACTCCAGCTACAGAGACACAAGAAGAAGAAATTGAAAAAACTCTTTGTTGGAGTCCAGGAGGAAACTGATCACACTCCAAAACGGGATTTGTCAATCACAGGCAATTGAAAGGCATAAGTAGGAAACAGAGCAGAATCAAAGACTGTAGGAGAATTTGGCCTAGGATCACGAAATGAAGGAGAGCAACTGAGTGAGTTTTGTGAGGCCATCAGAAACAATTTATTCAAGCAACTCAAGAGGTGACTGTATACATGAACATCACCTGATGGTCAATACAGAAAACAAACAGACTACATAATCAGAAGCAGAAGATGGAAAAGCTCCATTCTCTCTGCAAAAACAAGACCAGGAGCAGATTGTGGTACTGCCCATGAACCACTAATATCAAACATTAGAGTAAAGCTAAAGAAAAACACTAAATCAACCATCATTCCAAAATACAACCTGAAGAACATTCCTGTAGAATTTAAAGAGAATGTAAAAATAGGTTTACACTATTAAACCTAATTGAACTGGAGCCAGAAGAACTTGGGAATGAAGCCAGGGACATTGTCAGTGAGGAATATCAAGAGACACTATCTGCAGGCAAAAAGAAAGAGGAGCCTCTATGGATGACAGATGAAACTCTTCAAGCAGTTAAGGACAGATGAGAACCGAAAGTAAAAGGTGACAGAAATAGACAAAAAAACCCTGAATGCCACTGTTTAGTGCCTTGTGTGCAGGGACAAAGCAAACTACTCTAATAATCAATACAGAGAAATATAAGATTACAACAAAAAAGGAAGAACAAGAGATCTCTTCCACAAGATCTGAGAAATGAAAGGGAAATTTAAACCAAGAGTGGGGATGCTCTATGACTAGTGAGTAACACAGCACATGACCAAGTAGAAATAAAAAGACAAATGAACCAATACACTGAGGAACTATAGAAAAGAGATGAATGGATGGCAGATTCATTCAAGGAAGAACCATTTGAAGATGAACCTGCAGTTTTAAAAAGTGAAGTGGAAGCTGCATTCAGAGCACATGGGAGAAATAAATCACCAGACATACATTGCAAACATACATTGGATCATGGAGTATACAAAATAATTTCAGAAGAATAGTCACCTGTGCTTTATAGATTATAGAAACGCTTTTCCTTGTGTAGATCATGAAAACCTGTGGATCACTCTTAAAGAAATGGGTGTGCCACAACATTAGATTGTCCTGAGTAATCTATACTCAGGACAAGAAGCTACTGTCAGGACAGAATACAGAAAAATTGAATGGTTGCAATTGGCAAGGGGGTCAGGCAAGGATGCATTTTATCACCCTGTTTAACTTGCATACTGAACATATATGTAAAGCAGGCTTAGACACGGAGGAAGGAGGTATGAAAATTGGAGGAAGGAACATCAACAGTTTAAGATATGCAGATGACACCATACTACTAGCAGAAAATAGCAAAGATTTGGAATGTTGAGTGAAAAAAAAGTTAAGAAAGAAAGTGCAAAGGCAGGTTTACAGTTGTACACTAAGAAAACAAAAGGAATGACTACAGATGATTTATGTAACTTTAAAGTGGATGATGAAGACATTGAAATAGTTCAAGATTTTCTACACCTTGGCTCACTCGTTAATCAGAATGGAGATTGCAGTCAAGAACTCAGAAGAAGACTCAGACTTGGAAGGGCAGCTATGAAGGAACTAGAGAAGATCCTGAAGTGTCAAGATATCACTGAATACTAAAGTTAGGATTGTCCATGCCATCGTACTCCCAATTTGTATGTATGGCTGCGAAACCTGGACTGTGAAGAAAGCTGATAGGAAGGAAATAAACTCATTTGAAATGTAGTGCTGGAGAAGAATTCTGCAGATACCATGGATTGCTGAAAAGACAAATAAACAGGTCCTAGAACAAATCAAGCCTGAACTCTCCCTAGAAGCCAAGGTGACTAAACTAAGACTGTTATACTTTAAGACATGACTCACTAGAAAAGACACTAATGCTTGGCAAGGTAGAAAGCAGTAGGAAAAGAAGACGACCACATTCCAGATGGATAGACTCAATCAAGGAAGCCACAGCCCTGAGTCTGCAAGACCTGAACAGGGCTTCTGATGATAGGGTGACTTGGAGGTCTCTCATTCATGGGGTCACCATAAGTCAGAGTCAACTTGCCAGCAGTTAACAGCAACAAAAAACATTGTTTTTCATTCAAAAACAATGGTTTTTGAAAAGAAAACCTCCAATATTTTTGCAGAAGATTTTTATGTAAATTGATGTTTTTGCAGAAGAAATAAAGGTTCCGAAGTGCAAAAAAAAAGTATCAAAAATGAGCAAAAGCTCTCATAATCTCACCCTGGAAGTATTTGTTCTTGCATGTAAGAACGACCAATGAATTCCAGGTGCCTTTGGGCTATATTTCAGAGGAACGAATTGGCAAAACCACTGCTGAGTATTCCTTGCGTAAGAAAACCCTTATCACGGAGTCACCTAAGTTGACAGGCAATTTGAAGGCAGATACACACAGAGAAAGCACCTAGACCAGCGCTACACAGAGTAGTGGTCTATGGACCGCTGTTGGTCTGCCAGCCATTGGCTGCTGGTCCACACAGAGGTTCCAGAAATAAAAAATCAATTGTAGCTAATGGGCAAAATTATGTTACTGGTCCCTGGTACAATGTGGGGGGGGGGCAGGGGGGAAGCCTGCTGGCCCAGTGCTTCAGGTAGCTTTAAAAGCACTGATCTAGAAACCACACCTGGCTCCCCAGCTTTTCAGAACAGAATTGCCCAATACACTATAGAAATATAAAAATAAGACAGGTTAGTTTCAACTGGTTGCTGCTGTTGAGCCAAAAGTTCTGCAGTAGCAGATTACAGTGCAGATCTTCCAGATGAGACAACAAGTACCTATGGACAGAACTGCTATATCTCTTTGTCTATTAAACTAAGAGCTTTGTGTTTGGCAACCACTAAAATCACTTTTGTTTTAGTTGCTGTAGCTGTTGTTGTGTGCCTTCAAGTCATTTCCAACTTATGGTGACCCTAATCAATTTAACACCTGCCTATTCCATTTCCCAGCCATTCACACCTAGAACTTTATCAGATGCGCCAAATATGGCATCATAACGATGCCTAATGATAATGAAAGGATGCATATACCATACCATGTTGTCTTTTTGTGATCATGTACTGTACTGTTAAAAAGCCATTCTATTTTATTGACAGCCCAAGCCATCAATAGATCTCCCCTGGCGCTTTGTTGGCAACATTGCTGGCATTTGAATCCTTGCACCATTGCGCTCGCGTGAATGGGCAAACATTTCCGGTTGAATCATAACAGCCAGGTAGGGGATGCTCTTTTTATGAATAGTGCTCCCCCCCCATGTACTTGGGACTTCTGTGCTTGTGTGTACATTTTATGTGGGTTTTTTTGCTTTAACTTTTAAATTTGCCATGCTCACATCTTCTCGCAAGAATCAGCAAGATTTGGAACCCGAAAGTAAATGAAGCTCTGTTTGTGCTCTGTTTACACTAGGTATGCCTTTTGAAGTGGCTCAAGGTAAGGTCTGGTACTCAAGGTAAGGTCTGGTGCGGGGGGATCTCTTTTTGGCATAAAAATGTTTCAAAATATGCCGGCAAAAGAATGTTTATGGAGGGTGGTTTTGATAAAGTCCCTAATCAACAGCTTGTTTTCTGTGAGTTTTAATAGGATAAGATTTGTAAATATAAGAACCTTGCAAAACTTCAGATATGGGTAAACCATAAAGAACTGTACAGCTGTGGTATGTTTACTAAGGGCAATTGCTTCTAAAGCTGCTTTCTTTAACTGAAGTGGGCTCTAGTGATGCTGTTCTGGATGGAAGTGTTGTGGTGTGTAGGTTTTGGGGGTTGAAGTGTCTTCTCACTCTTTTTTGGATTCTGCTGCAAGCTGTTTTTTGTGGCACTACTGACCTTATGAAAAGCATCCACAAAGCTGGTGTGCTTTGGAATTCTCCGAAGCCTTAGATCGCTTGTATCTGAAGTTAGCTTGTTTCCTGTCTCTGACCAGAGCTGCACAACAAGAGGAGGAAAATCAAAAGTGTTAGGGCTAATAATTCATCAAATTAAATTTATTTTTCACATTTGAATTCTGTACTTTTCCTAAATTGTTCAAAGTAGAAAATGGAAGATTTCCAGAACTGGAAATCCAAAATTGGACCGTGTATCTCCTCACGGGTCTTAGGGCATTTGGTTATCCTAAAATAACCTGTTCTAATCCTGTCCATGGAAGAATCAACACAGGCTGCTATTTTTTCATCCCTTCCCAGCCACATTGAATTGCTTAGGGAAGAGATCTGGAAATGAGAAGTTCAAGAACCAGTACCTACTTTAGTTTAGTTTACAATCCGGTGTTCATGTGGCCCTAGCTCTATATTGGATAAAGCTGGCTGGAATGAGTGATTCTCGTCTTCCAAAAAATGTTTTATAGAGCAATTACAGTCTTCTGAGCAAAGTGTATGGGCAAAATCAGTTAATGCAATACTTCTTTCCTATGGGATCAATCTAGAGGCCTTACAAATTTATACTTCTAACAAATCTAAACAACTGGTCAAGGAAAAA
Organism: Gambelia wislizenii; assembly: GCA_030847615.1. Classification (NCBI taxonomy): domain Eukaryota; kingdom Metazoa; phylum Chordata; class Lepidosauria; order Squamata; family Crotaphytidae; genus Gambelia; species Gambelia wislizenii. Next base: position 349,129,473 of record JAUMIR010000001.1, read on the forward strand.
ATATATCTTGCTTCTAAGTGGGGAGATATGTATATGCTTTCTCAAACTGCATTTTCATTATGGTACCCATTGTATAAAACATCTTTTGGAATGGAGAGATATTTTTTTGATCTTACATTGTCTCCATTAAGAAAAGCATATACGGCATTACGCTTTCAGAGTATGCCATCTGCTTATTTGAAAGGAAGATACAACAATATCCCTGTAACTCAAAGGTTTTGTATATGTGAGACAGGGGAAGTGGAGGACCTTCAGCATTATTTGTTGAAATGCCCTCTATACATACTTCCAAGACAAAAGCTTCTAGGTTACATCCTTCATTCCTTAGTTAATCGCCCTCCTCTTGAACAAATTTGTGCCCTATTAGCTGGCAACATTTGCTTTGGCCGCTAATAAGATAAGAGCCAGATATCAAAACCAGTAATAAATATTTTACAGTTCTGATATGTAAATGGCTCCGTATAATAATGTTTTAACTCTTAATAGTTTTATATTTTGGATATTCATTGTTTTATCATTATTGTATGGCTTTGTAATTGTGTGTATATGTGTTCTAACCTACTTAAAGTAATTGTATTGCGACGGCTTATAGCTTTTAGCAATAAAGATTTATTTCATTTCAAGAACCAGTACCTACTTTAGTTTAAGAAGCTATGCCTTACTGTATACATGAGACACTTAAATGAAACAGCCATCATCATCATCATCATCATCATCATCATCATCGGGGTTGTCCCTCATGGAGTCAAAGGCTTTCACAGCTGGCATCCATAGATTTTCCTTGGTTTTTTCCCAGGCTGTGAGGCCGTGTTCTGGTATAGTTTCATTCTGACGTTTCGCCTGCATCTCTGGCTGGCAGCTTCAGATATGAAGATGCCAGCCACATCTTCATCTCTTCTCTGAAGATGCCAGCCACAGATGCAGGCGAAACATCAGAAAGAAACTGTTCCACGACACGGCCTCACAGCCTGGAAAAAAACCAAGGAAAACCCCTCATGGAATTTGCTGGCAATCCTACCTGTCTAAATGGGTTCCTGTACCAATCCACACTATTCAGAAGGAGGGGGTCCCAAAACAACAAAAACAACATGGTAAAAGCCTTTGTGGCTTTTCCCACGCTTTAAAAAACTGCGAGGGGAGTGCGCATTCCTGCTCGTTTGAACAATCGAACGACAAGAAATTGGAAGGGAAGCACAAAGCTGATTGGCTGGGTGAGAGCAGAGTGAAGCTTGCTAGCAGAGCAAGTGCCCACTGCTGCCATGTTGGATTTTTGCCTTAGCAATTGCTCACTAAGGTGATAAAATAGGGTGGTTATTTTTTGTTTTACTTTCCTATAAAATCGAAAACTCACTCTATCACTCCAGCACACCTTGGCGACATTTTTTTAAAAACCAAATGGGAGCGGTGAAAAACTAACATGAGTAAATCACTTGCAGCTGCCATCTGGAATGCGAGGCTTATGGAGGCTTCCAAGGCCAGAAGAACCATTAAGACATGTCACTGCTGCTGCAAGATGCCAATACTACAAGGTGCTCCATTTCCCTCCCTCGTGTAGATGGGCCCATCATCATTTATATTCTCCTACTTTTTTCTCAGAACTGGGACTCAAGCCAGCTTGCAAATTAAAATAAATACAACACAGTTAAGACATATAAAAAGTCAGCATTAAAACATTACAGCACTCTGCTTAAAACCCTTTCTTTAATAATATTCAGTTCTCAAAAACCTGTTAGTTTTTGCCTGCTGATGGAAAGACAACAAAAGGAGGGGGCTGTTCCAGCCTCCTTACGAAGAGAGTTCCAGAGCCTAGGGGCAGCCATTGAGAAGAGTACTGAGACCACTTCATTGGCACCCTCCACCATAATCAACCATCATCATCACCATTATCTTTTATTTGATTTATACGCTGCCCTTCCTCAAGTCAGCAATTCCTCATATATAGTTGGAATTTTGAAATGGGAAACATTTCATCTTTCAGCCCTTACAATTATAAACACCACGTGGATACATCAGACCAAAGAGCCATTTAGCTCAGTAACCTGTTTCCCATACTGGACAACAACCAGTTGCCTCCAAGAAGCTCACAAAAGGGTGTTTTAAAGGCAGTAGTGTTTTCCTGTTGTTATGTTCAAAGGCATATGTCATGGCTAATAGCCACTGACAGACAAATAGGTCACATCCCTTTTAAAGTAATCTAAGATAATGATAATCACAAAAGCAAATTTCATAAAATTAATTACATAATGTGTGAAAAACACCCGTTAGTCTTGATGGGTGACCCTTTGTTCTAGAAGTATGAAAGAAAGGGAGAAAACCTTCTTGGAATTCACTTTCTCCACGCTATGTATAATTTTTAAAAATCTCTGTTGTGGTTCACCTTAGGCTGCATCTGCACTGCAGAAATAATCCATTTTGACAGCACTTTAACTTCCATGGCTCAATGCTATGAAATTCTGGGATCTTTAGTTTTGTCAGATATTTAGCCTTCTCTGTCAACGAACTCTGGTGCCACAACAAACTATGTATAAATCCCAGGACTCCATAGGATTGCGCCATGGCAGTTTTTTTGACATTTTGGTGTCAAAATGGATTATTTCTGCAGTGCAGATGCCGCCCTAGTCATCTATTGTCTCTGCTCTGTGAGGAAGAGGAAGGCAGGGAAAGAACAAAGCTGGGTACCCAGTGAAAGAACCACCAGCCAATGCTACATCCAGGGAGCCACTGCAGTCAGGACTTTGGCTACCCCCCCCCATCATCTGCTCTGCAGTGGGTTAGCAGGGGAGGGGAAATCTGCCTCCCTCACTTTCCTTGCAAAGAAGATGCTACAGCACCCTGATCATTTTAGCTGCCTCTTTTCCACCCCTTTTCAAAGACTGCTTTTAAAAACGCAGCAACCAGAATTGTGATTTGAGAGTTAGACTAGGACTCCAGGAGACCAGGGTTTGAATCCCTGCTTAGTCATGGAAACCCACTGGGTGACCTTGGGCAAGTTGTGCTCTCTTAGCTTCAGAGGAAGGCAAAGGCAAACGCTTCTGAGTAAACCTTGCCAACAAAGCCTTAGGATAGGGTCACCATAAATTGGGGTTCACTTGAACAAACTTGATATTAGGAGTTCTGTTTTTACTCCCTTTTAAAATATAGTAGGACCCCTGTATCCACTGATTCATTATCCACTGATTCAATTATCTGCTATTTCAGTTTCAGCACAGCTACCATAGAGTCTTCCTACAAAATGTGACCTCTCTAGCCATGTTCTTGGTCCTCCAAGGCAACTCTATGGTATTTTAAACTGGAAGTCCCATTATTTTCAATGTCGTCTGCTATTATCCACGGTTTTCGGTATCCACAGCAAACCCCCCCCCCCCCGAACCAATCCCCAGCAGATACAGGGATCCTACTGTAATCTCTAGTACAGAACATATCCTTTCCACCCCTGACCAATCTTCCCAGGTAACCTGCCTTTTGGTCGCCTATTCTTCCTGGTGGAATTAACCATGGCACTGAGGGAGGGACATTAGGACTAATCCTTAGTCCTGGACTTATTTGGTTGACCATTAAAAATTTAAATATCCCTTTAAAACATTTTTTTTAAAAAAAAACTTTAGAAGAACCACAACAGAACAAGGCACTCCTCTCTGCTTTTGGGGGTGGGGGCGAGGCAGGCAGAAGTGGGAGGAAAAGCTACCATAAGAGACAGTAAATATGCAAGGTATGTGAAGGACAGTATCTGATCACTTCAGGTCATGAGCTAGGCTAGAGGAAAAGGGCTTACTTAGCTGCAGCTGCAAATAAATTATGATGAGTAGAATGTTATGTTATTGTTCACCATCAAGTCAGCTTTGACTTAGGACAATTCGATGAATGCTCTAAGATTCCCAGTCATCAACAGCCCTGCTCAGGTCTTGCAAACTCAGGGCCATGGCTTCCTCTACTGAATTAATCCACCTGTAGTGAGATCTCCCTACAGCCTCCTGCCTACTTTTCCTTCTGCCTTTCACTTTACTAAACATTCTCGTCTTTTCTGATGAGTCACAACATCTCACAATATGTCCAAAGTGCAATAAGTATCATTTTAGCTATTTTGCTTTCTAGTGAGAGTTCAGGCTTGACACTTTATAAATACAGTACTGTACTCAAGTTCATATTTGTACTAATGGTCTTGTGGATAGAGTTATCTGTATTTTCATCTGTGTAAAAACAAAAGTTATTTGACCCCAAATGTTTTCAGTGAAGTGGATTATACAGTGAAACAACAAGGACTCATGGAACATATGTGAACGTGCTAAAAGTATATCTAAAACCCTGGAGTCCTTAGTTTTCTCAAAAAGAGGAAAGTGGTGAAAGAGGAAACATTTGATGGAAAGTGTGCACCCCCTAATGCTCGGATATTGCAATTGCACCTCTCTCTACTTTAAAATTGACTAAATCAATGTTGTGTGCCTTCAAGTTTTTTCTGACTTATGCAGCCACCATCTCATATATACAATGTAAAGGAGAGGAGGCAGGAGGGAGGGGGAAAGAATATTAGAAATGATTCAGAGCAGACTAATTAAAAAGCAGGAGAGAGCGCAAGAAAGAGGTCCAAGATTATCACACTACACTTTTATAGTGCTATTATTCCACTTTAACTGCTATGGCTGCCTCATGTGGAATCCTGGGATTTGCAGTTTAGGGAGGGGCATTTAGCATTCTCAGCCTGAGAGTTCTTAGACCTCACTAAACTACAAAACCCAGAATTCCCCAGGGGCAGCCATAGCATTTAAAGTGAAATAATAGCACTATGACAGTGTAGTGTGATAAAGTCCAGGGAGATGTTAAGAACAAGTTATCTTAGGGAGCTAGGAAATGAGGAGCACATGTTGGGTCAAGAAAAGTTTAGACCACAGATGGGAATCATATAGCTCTCTAGAATTTACTGGACTCAAACTCCCACCATCGGCTATGTTATCAAGGGAGGCTGGGGATTGCAGTCAAATAAGATACGGTGGCTCATTTGATTCTAACTCCTGGTTTTAGATGAAACAGGTCAAAGTAGAAAGGCATTTGCTTTTAAAGTGCCATAACCATAACCACCATAACTAGAAAACACCAATATATATACACTCAGAGAGAGTAGAGAATGTTGTTCAGATGCATTTGTTCTGCCTTGCTCTGAATCAGGCTATTAACCTTTCTAGCCCAGTGCTGTCTGCTCTGGCTGTTGGTACTAAAGCTCAAGAGATTCAGGAAGGTTTTTTTCCCAGGGAGCTGAACCTGGGCCCTCCATGCATGCAAAACATGTATGCCACCACTGAGTGACTATAGACTGTCTGTTCTCCCCATACTAGCACTCTAAGACAACACATGAAAAATACAATTGTAAAAACCAGGGTGTAAACCTGTTGTAAGATACTAGACTTCCTCCAGAATTCCTATTCCACTTCAGTTGAGCAATGGACCTCAAAGTGCCTTAGACAGGTTATTATGCATTTGCATTGACCTCTCATATATAAGATAGAGAAACAAGGATTTGCCTCATAAGGCTGCTGTGCTTATGAACCACACAGGAACGCTTTGCACATCTGTCCAGTCAAACTCCAACATTAACTCAAAAAGCTTACCTTGAACCATACTAATATCTTGTATCTCCTTCTGAGCCAAAACAATTGAACTATTCATTTTTATTAATAAATGAATTAATTTCTACCCTACCCTATCCTATATCAAAAAGATCTCAGTGCAACTACTGTTATCTATTGACACACAGACAGAATTACTACATGAATAATTTTTCTAAAAAATAGGTTGGTTTTAAATGTGACTATGCTTTACTGAGCAAGCAGGGATCACCAGCATTGAGGCCATGATATTGAGAACACAGCTGCGCTGGGCAGGGCACGTTTCTAGGATGGAGAACCATCGCCTCCCAAAAATACTACTTTACGGTGAACTCACCACGGGTCAGCGTAAGAGGGGCGCTCCAAAAAAGCGATACAAAGACTCCCTGAAACAACATCTCAGGCTTGGCCAAATTGATCACCAACAGTGGTCCGCCCTGGCCTCACATCGGGAGGCATGGAGGCGCACTATCCACAATGCTGCAGCCTTATTTGAGAACTCACGACAAGCAAGTCTTGAAGAGAAACGACAATGCAGAAAGAGTCACAACCCAAAAGCATCACCCAAGGAGACCTTCTGCTGTGCTTTTTGCAACCGGACTTGTTTATCTCGGAGTGGCCTTTTTAGTCATCAGCGCGCTTGCAGAAAGCGCGGGATGAGTCCTTCCTGAATCTTCGTTTGCGAAGAAAAGCCAGAGATGCTTTACTGAAATAACGGTTTGAGTGTTGAACAATGAGTCTGGAGATCAGGGTCTGAATCCCTGCTTGGCCATGAAAACCCACTGGGTGACCTTGGGCAAGTCACATACTCTCAGCCTCAGAAAACCCTGTGATAGGGTCGCCATAAGTCAGAAATGACTTGAAGGCACACAACACTGTCCACATCTTTTGAAAAGCCATCAAGTAAATCCCACAAATGGATATACATGAGGCCTAGAATGGATTGCCGCTCTGTTCCAGCCAGTTTCTCTATTCTTGTTGACCAAATGGGTCTGTCTGCTCACGTTCTCTTGCTTGCTTACATTAGAAGGGGACCCTAGCACCTTTTTGTAATTTCCGTTTTAATCACAGAAAAAAATGTGCGCTGAAGGAATCATTGTAACATATGTCTTGTCTCTGTTATACTTGCTTGACTCCCAGCAACTGTTCAGATATGACCAATGCTTTGAAAGTTTCCTTTTGAAGACCACCCCCTTTCTGTGTGTGTATGAGCACATGTGCATACCACGTATCTTTAAGTCACCTGTCAACTTATGGCAACCTCCTATAGGGTTTTCTTAAGCAAGGAATACTTTAGTGGTGGTTTGCTACTACCTTCCTCTGAATATAATCTACTGAACCTGGTATGCCCTGGAGGTCTCCCTTCCAAGAACGAAGCAGGGTTGATCCTGCTGAGCTTCCAAGTTCAGGAGTGATTTGGTGCCTTCAGGGTATTTACAGTTCCTCAAACCCTCCCTCCCCTACCAGCTAGCATGGCCAGTGACCATGCTGGTGGGGGAAGTCTGAGAGTTGTAGCCCTAAAAGTAATGTTTTTTCCCCAAGCTCTGGAGGGTGATGGCAATTGCAGTCCAAAGCATCTAGAAAGCGTAACACTTGGGAAAGCTGCCTTGGGCATTCCACTCCACAGAGACAATAGTCTTGTATTTCTGGAAATGTCTGAAAAAAGGAAGGCATGAACAGGAGGGCTGGTTTACAGGGGCAATACTAATGCAATACTGTCTGCTTATCACTGGTTTGGTGCTTGGAGGCACCTTGCAGTGTCCTCCTCTGTCTTTCACAGTTTGACACTTAACCATAGGTGCATTACATCCACACTGAAATTATTGCTAATCACGGTTGCACAAAACCCATTTCTGATTATGATTTCAAAATATGGGTTGTTGCTAACTATGGGATGATCAAGAACAGCCTTGAAGGCATTATATTTCATTGGCTCTCAGAAGCTAAGCATGGTCAAGGCCTGGTTAATATTTTGATGGGGAACAACCAAGGAATAACAGATGCTATAGGCCAGTGCTTCCCAAACCAGCAATTATTTCTCTCCCCCCCCCAATATATAGGAAATTGGCACCATACTTGTGCCCATTGGTTACAATTGGTTCTTCCTTTCTCAAAAACTCTCCAGTAACTAGCAGCCAACCATTTGGGGACTGGCCAGGGAGCACCACCTACCGCTGTAGGCTATGTTTCAGAGGCAATGACAAATCACTTCTGAGTATTCCTTGCCTGAAAAAACCTTTTCAATTATGGAATTGCCAAAAGTCCACAGACAACCTGAAGATACACACACACACACACACACACGTTAGTCAAAACCAGCCAGCCAACCAACAACAGCTTCAGGGCAGAAGCAACACTTACTGCCGTTAGGTCCAAAACTGAAAATGAGGTGGGGGAAGAGATGAGGAGGACTTGCAAACCTGTTGGGTGCTTTGGATTGTCAAAGAAAATGGTTTCACTTAGCACTTGGGCAGCAAGTATGTGGGAGTAAGAATATGGAATGAAGAAAGGGAGAACAATAAAAAGCGTCTTTTAAAAAAAAAGTTAAAAGACTGTGTTTCTTGTATCGTAGATATAGCTAGAACTAGTTTCCAAGTTTGAAACACCAAGTATGTCTTAAGTGTGGCTAGAGTTTTAAAAGCAAATTACATACCATTCATCTATTGATTTAAACCTTTTTCCAAAAAGAGCATCATGCCAGTTCACCTCTCTTTATGTGCACCATCCAGAGGCACGCTGGAACAGACAGATGGACTTGGGGGCTGATTCGGCAAAGCTGTTCCTGGATACTTATAAGTGTTAACCACAACAAAATGTTGCAGGACAGTCGGAACCCCGTATGTGTGGGGGTTTGGTTCCCAGACGTACAGTGGATACCAGAAACTGTGGATAACAGTAAACCCCATTAAAATAATGGACTTCTGGTTAAAACACACCATCGAGTTGTGTTGGTGGACCTAGAAGAAGTCTAGAGAGAGCGCCTCTCTAGGCATTTTCTAGCATGGCACTATGGTATGTGTCCCTGTTTTGGGTCCTGCGGATAACTGAAACCGTGGATATTGGTTCCACGAATATGTGGGTCTGACTGTATACCCTTTCTCCTAGTAGTTTTCTTGGACATGTTTTCCCAGCTAGCCAGCCAGCCAGCCAGCCAGCCAGCCAGTCATACCATCCCTCAAGTCAGCTGCTATATTATCTTATGCTAGGGATGAGGGAACTTTGGCCCTCCAGATGTTTTGGACTGTAACTCCCATAATCTCTACCCTTAGCCATGCTGAATAGGACTGCTGGGAGGTGTAGGCCAAAACATTTGTAGGCTTAATTTTTTCCCCATCCCTCCTTTAAGTTATTTCTTTTGATGGCTTTCCTAAATTCTTTCTCTAAGCCTAACTGTGCTGGGGTCGGGGAGCTGAGAAGGGAAAGCTCCCTTTCTGATATAGATTATTGTTTCTGCCTGCCTATCCTCAGAGGATCATTTTAAAAAGTCATTCCATGAGCTGGAAATACAGTATGTCAGAATTACTAAGTGCTGCTCTACCAAAGACACATAATGAGATGGTAGACAGAGAGTCTGCTTTGATAATGACCCTGGTGGCTGACCTGAAGGGGTGCGGGAATGCTTACCTCACATCAATGATCTACCTGCAACAGCAGTGTAATGGTGGAGGCATGAACTCAAAGTAAGATTGTGGCCCTTTTTTGTTTTTTTAAAAAATATTTGTGTTTCTTGCTTTCACAGAAATGGAAGCATGATTTTATGAGGGTTTGTTCCTTCCCTGTCATACAGTTTGTGCAAAATGGACTGTTCATATGAGCAGCTTTACTCTCAAGTCAAACAGCTCTCTGTCAATAGAATTTTATTTTATCTGACAACTAGACTGGTTTACTCTTTACAATAATTCAAAACACAACAATAATATAAAAACAAAAAAACAGCCAGCAGGACCAAAACTAGCCATAGCATTAAATCAGAAGAAACATCAGATTGAACCACTCAAGAGTTCTAAACACGCCTGAGGTAATAAAATGTATTTACTAATGCAGAACAGATATCAGGCTTGGTGCGAAATTAACTTTCCTGTGGTGAGCATTGCAAAACTGGGGTGCCACTACCAAGATGGCTCTTCAAAGTAGGGTGATTTTAAAAAAATTGATAATATTAATTGGGAAGTATGCAAAAGAATATTGTAGCACCTTTGAAACTAACTGAGAGAAAGAAGTTGGTAGCATAATCTTTTGTAGACTGAGGGCTCATGAAGTTTGGACTACTCTGGCCCTGATTTACGAGAGTGCCACACCTTACCTGTCCAAAGCCTGAATCTGCATCACTTGTCAGTAGGCTTGTCCACACAATAATTCATTCAGATTTTTACCCACCCCCCAGTGAAGCTGCGGGTCTGCCACCGCTACTAGTCAGACACCTCAGTGGTGCTGCTGTCATGGACCAGAAGAGTGACAGGGCTCTGTTTTCTCAGCACACAATCACCCACTCTAAGGTCAGAAGGAGCACCCAGCCCTGCCACTGCAAGGCTGGCTGCTACTTCTCACCTCAGAGAGAATGTGCCAGGACTCTGCCTTCCCAGTGCACAATCACTTTCTCTGAGGTCAGAAGAAGTGGCCAATCTTGAGGTGGAGGGACTGGCCACCTCATTCTAATCTCAGAGAGAGTGATTGTGTGCCAGGACTCTGCCTTTAGAATGAGTAAGTGGCACTTAACACTGAACAAAATGAGTGGGCCATTATAGACTGTTGTTGTGTGCCTTCAAGACATTTCTGACTTATGGCGACACCAAGACAAATATATCATGGGGTTTTCCTGGTGGGATTTGTTCAGAAGGGGATTGCCTTTGCCTTCCCCTGAGGCCCAGAGTGCTTGGGAATAGCTGGTCCTCAAAAAAGGAGCTGCTATATGGCATCCCACAAAGTGCCATTCTATCCCCAATGCTATTCAATGGCTACATGAAACCACTGGGAGAGATCATCCGGAGGCATGGGACAGGGTGCTATCAGTATGCTGATGACACCCAAATATACTTCTCCATGCCTTCAAAAACAGCTTTAGCTAAGGATAGCGTGTCTCCTCTAAATGCTTGGAGGAGGTAATGGGCTGAAGAAAAACAAATTGAAACTGAATTCAGACAAGACAGAGGTGCTTACTATTAAGGCTCCTAATCTGGGGGTGGAGGTGTGTCAACCAGTTCTGGATGGGGTTACACTCCCCCTGAAAGACTGTGTTTACAGCCTGGGAGTGCTTCTGGATCAGTGCCTCCAAATTTCAGTTCAGATAGATGCGGCAGTCAGGACTGCTTACTACCAGCTTCAGATGATATGCCAGCTGTGCCCCTTCCTAGAACTGGAAGTCCTAAAGATGGTAGTACATGCACTGGTAACCTCAAGGTTGGACTTCTGCAATGTGCTGTACATTGGCTATCTCTGTACCAAGTTTGGAAATTCCAATTAGTTCAAAATATGGCAGTCAGATTGGTTACTGGTACGTCCAGGAATGAACACATTACACAAATATTAAAATCACTATACTGGCTACCAATTGGTTTCTGGGCAAAGTATAAAGTGTTGGTTATTACCTTTAAACTGCTACGTGGTTTGGGTCAAGGTTACCTTCAGGATCATCTCCTCCCATACAATGGCCCTGTATACTGAGGTCACCTGGGAGACATTTACTTCAGCCAGGACTAAACTGGCAACTGTCACCCAGAGGACCTTTTTGTCAGCCGCCCCCAGACTCTGGAATGACCTGCTGGAAGAGATTTGACAGCTTAACATGTTGTTAGAATTTAAAACAGTACTAAAGGCCTATGTCTTCCAGCAGGCCTATCCAGTTGATTCTAATCTATGAATTTTAAATTTGTATTTTAAATTTATGGGTGATTTTAATGTAATGTTTGTTTTAATTCCATGTGTTTTTACCTGTGTGTTTTAATGATTTTATGTTATATATTGTATTTTAATTCATATTGTTCTCTGCCTCAAGCCTTGGGGAGAGGTGGGTAAGAAATAAATTTATTATTATTATTATTATTATTATTATTAGCACCAGCCGCAGACATTTTGCTGCCTGAAGCAAAAGCCAAGATTGGTTTATATGTATACATTCTACATATAAAAACCAACCAGATAGTTGAATCTTGCTTCAGCATTGCCAATGGAACACCGTCCTCCACTACACCTGTGGACAATAGGCAGTGAAAGTGGCAGAGAGTAGGTTGCATGGTACACCCAGCTCTGTCCTCCAACAACTCACCACCAACCCAGCATCCTGATGCCTAAGACCACTGCAACAATCTACCTAATGGTAGAGCAAGTCAGCCCAGGCCAATGGACATGTAATGGCATAGCCTCTTAACAGGGCAAGTTTGTTTTCTCCTTCAGAGTAGAAAAATGCACACTTAAGAGGAGCTAAACTTCCTCTTCTCCTGGAAAAGCAATTAGAGGCCAGGGCAAAAAGTCATGTGCTCTCCACCAGTCAGTAGCCCCATCTCGCTGCCCCTACCTGCTTGGGCAGTAGTGAGGCTTGAAAAGCCTCTGTGAGAAGTGAGCTGAAGCCTTTGTCCCTCAGAAACGCCAGTCACTCAGAGCCTAGAGGAGAGTCTTAGCAGCATCATGGCAGCAGCTTAACAGGAAAGGTTAGGGAAGGTGTGCAATCAAATCAAAGAAGAAACCGCACCCTGTCAGAAGCAATTACTTCAGTGTTTTATTCCAGGGAAACAGAGAGATGCCTGTGGAGAAGCAAAGTGGCTGATGTAGAAGTTGGAGAGGGCAGGAACAGGGGAAGAGAAAGCAAAGCAGAACCACCACCACCACCCTCGACTAGGTGCTCGGTGGCACTGCAGGCTCTTCTGCAAGGTGGGCGGGGAGAGGAGGAAGCACATCTGAGTTCCTCCTCCAGAGTAATCTGGTAAACCGAAATGCCTGCAATCTTGGAGGATTTCAGTTAAGTTCATCCCATACTACTTACTCCTTATGCCATAGTCCTTACTAAGCTTAATGATAATAATGGGTGAAATGTGGCTTATATAAGCCAACTAAATAAGCTAAATGAGTGTTTAAAGAAATACGTGGCTCCATCAAAGCCAGGCAAGGAGAGGACTTAGTAGACACTTCACTGAAGGAATGTAAATCAAAGGAAATTGGCTACTCGGAGCCCTGTTGGGGTGGTGTTGTGACATTACTACAGGATGGCTTATACAATGGAGCACCCCCTCCCATTTAACCTGGTAACACAGTCTGTTACCAACAAACAGGCTGCACCCATCTTGATTCCTTTCAAATCTCTCCCCCACCCCACTGTCTTTCCCTATCAAAAATGTATCTCTGAGCAAATGGAGGTGATGGAGGTAACAGAAGAAGGTATTCCTATTCCTCTCACCATCCCTCTCTGAACAGCAGGGGAGGCTGGGACTGCCAATCCCATAATTCCCAGGGAAAACTGATAACTCCTTGGGTTTCTGAAACATGCAGTCCAAGTTCTCCTCCTCCTCATCCATTCATATAGTGTCACAATGTACTTGGCTCTATCAAACAGGAAACATCTGCTACCACAACTGCCTTCACCTCAGAACTTAAGAAAGTTGCCTTTTGGACTTCCATTCCTAGAATCCCCCAAGCCAGCATGGCCACTGGGAGTAGTAGTCCAAAAAACTAACTTTCCCAAGCTCTGCTTATGTGACCCTTTTGAGCAAAAATCTCAAGCATCTTTCCAAATGAGCAACCAAGACTTGTTGTGAGTGATCAGCATCTCCAGTGATGTTGGTAGACTCATTGTGCTACTTTAGATTGCAATCATGTCTGAATGTTCCCACATACAAAAACAAACAAAACTACCTTCACATGTGAAGGAAAAACTTTTAGCCCAGTTTGCTCAACAACATGACTAGCTTCCATGTGCACAGAGATTTTTAGATGACAGAATATTCAAACAAGCTTTTTTCCCTCACAGTCTCAAGTATAATCAACAAACAGATACATTTTTATATAAATTCATATTCATATAAATTATGTTTTGTCTCTTCATGGATAGCTATTCTACATTACAGCCCTAAACTGGTTTAACAATCATTAACTCTCTAAATGAAGACCTGGAAAAAGTTGTTTTATGATGAAGAAGCAGCAAGAGATCTCTAAAACAGGATTCTCATAAACATCAGTTAGTCTAAAACAAATCAGCTGAATTTTTCACTGAGGTTTGCTGTATAGAGTGTATAACTAGCTGCACTGGTTCCCAGTTTGCTTCTGGGCCCAATTCAGTATGCTGACATTGACCTCTCAAGCTCTAAATTAACTGGGGACATCTAACTAGGAATCTAAATCCTGAACTATTTTGTCCTGTCATGCAATAAAGAAGAAATATGGCAGTTTTCACCTTGCTGCAGGAGAAAACAAAGGTCCTGCCTAAACTGTCAAAATAATCCTCATAGAATTTACTGAGAAATCAATTTGTCTTAATGGGAATCCATATTGATGCATCATATTCAGAAGGGGGGCAGCTAAAAACTTCAAAAACTACATCCAGACAGCCTTTGTGGCTTTTTTCAGAGTTTTTAAAAAGCTCCGGAAGGGATGTGCATTCCTGCTCGTTAAGACAGTTGCATTTGCAGCATTCTGCTTTTCCATAGGAGAAGCAGCACAAGCTGATTAGCCGGACAAGCACAGGGGGGGGGGCTTGCTAATAGGCCAAGCGCCCGCTGCTGCCATGTTGGACTTTCACCTTAGCGTCGATCGATATTGTAATAAAATGGCAATTTGTATTAACTTTTTCTCTCTGTGTTTCTTTGTAAACATGAAATATTGCTTGTGTGCACCATGGTAATTTTAAAAAAAGTTCGGCAGCGGCAGATTTTTAAATGCAAGTAAATCACTCGAGCCTGCCATCTTGGCTAAAGGGCATGCAAAGCTTATGGGGACAGTAAAACCATTAGGACAGTTCCCAGGTGCTGCAAACTGCTATTACTGCGGAGCAATCCATCAACCCCCCCCCTTGTATAGCCGATCCTAAAGATTCCTCAACTGTATTCTCCCCATATCCAAACACCTCAAAATGTGGAGGAATTATTCTGCAGAGGAGAAGACATGGTGAAAACAGTGTTTTCTGAGCAAGACATCCATTTCTTGCACAGAAAACAGGATTTTCACACCAAAAAGGGCTTTTTTTCCCTCAGGAAAATGTTTTACCCACAATACTTCAGGATATTCAAATACTGGCAGAAAATTGCACAAAATTCTAGGTGATCTAGCATTTTATCTGACAGGGTTTCCTGACTGTCAGGAAACCCAATTTTTGACCTGGGAACAAATAAATATTCTTTCATTTTCTAATCTGGACTGCCTTAACCCAAATGTGTTTACTACTCAGGCTAAAATCTGAGCCTGTGTTTCAGGAGTGGGCAAAGGGCCAGCTGAAGCTGTATGAAGGCCCTCAGACCATTTGTATGGTCCCCAGGGGACAAAATTATTTTGCTCTAAAATGCCCTCTAGATGTCATGGAGGGCATTTTTTCTACATTTTGGCCCCCTGGGACAATTTAAATCCAGGGGAGGCCTCTTTTTTTTTTTTGGAAACAGAAAGTGAAGTCACTTCTTCTCAATTCCTGTTGTTTAAAAAAAGCCTTCTAATAGGCCTAAAATGACTCAGGGGAAGCTAAAATTATGGCAAAATACACTCCTTGCCCCATGGGGTCGAAAAATGTTTTTTTGTGGTGGGGGTGCAACCCTCCAAGGTTTTCTGGGAGGCCCTGTGTTCTTGCATAGTTGCCCACCCCCACTCTAGACACTAGAGTCTAGTCCATATTCTTCAACACAACAACCAGAGGTTTGTGTGTGAGTGGGGGAGTGAATATGCAAAAAAAGAGCATTTTTTTTCAGTCACAGCACAACAGTTCTGGAAAACACTTCCAATTACAGTCTGCTCACTCAGTCAATGCTCTGTTTTCAGTGAGTTTGGAAACCTTTCTGTTCTGAAGGACTACAGAATAAATGCACACGAGTATTCTGCTGCTGCAACTACTATTGATGTAATAGGATGGTTTTCTCAATATTGATCCCATGTTCTTCTTAATTTTTCTAGCATTGGAGTAATTTAATATTTCATTTGAGCATTTAGAAATACAGTGCAGGCATGAAAAGAAAGTTGGCAGACAAAGCTTTCATGGGAATACAAACACAGCAAATAGAAGAGTTCTAGATGTCAGTGTCTCACTCTCTGCAAGAAATGTGGGGATTGAAGGAAAATTTCATTTGGAGGACAAAATTCTCATTTGGACAGGCAATGCCCCCATTTTGTCAGCCCCTCCCCCAAATAGCTATACCCCTGCACATGGTTCATTTCTGGATGAGGTTTCTACTCTTAACAGAGTAAAATCTTTTTTACTAACTGCACTGGGGAAAAAAACCTAGTAATTCCATCTGCAGCTCACACAACTTAATCTCCTTTGAACCCTGAAGTAGCATTGATTTCTGGTTAAATGTCTTTCAGCATCTGGCCAGACTCCTAAAATACCACCTGTTGCTCTCTCAGCATTCAGCAGAATACATACATTTCCCTTATCGCAGCTGTCTAAGGCCAAATCCACACTACACAAATAATCCAGTTTGAAACTGGGTTATTTGCCATGGCTCCTTCCTATAGAATTCTGATAGTTGTTGTTTTACAAAGTCTTTAGCCTTCTCTGCCTAAGAGTGCTGGTGCCTCACCAAACTACAAATCCCAGGATTCCATAGGAAGATGGATACCAGTAGATTTCACTCAACCATTCTAAGTGGAATAGTAGAGCCATTGTTGTATGCAGTTTGTACACAGTTCCTGCTTCAAAAACCTGTTTGACCACAGACAGTATGAGAGTGAAAGACAGACTCTGTTTACCACTTCTACCAATTCCCCAAAACAATGATCTACTCCAAGCCCATGCCAGCTAGAGAAACAAAGCAAGAATATGAAGTTGAAGGCTTTCACGGCCAACATCCATAGATTTTCCTTGGGTTTTTTCTGGGCTGTGAGGCCGTGTTCTGGAACCATTCTCTGAAGATGCCAGCCTCAGATGCAGGCAAAACGTCAGAAGTAAACTCTTCCAGAACACAGCCTCACAGCCCAGAAAAAACCCAAGAAAAAGCTAAAGCAAGAATATATCAACTGATTTATACCTACTGTGTATCTGTATCTATGTGTGTGTATAAAATTATAGTTATTAACTATAAATACATTTATTAAGTGTGGAATGTATTTGCAGTTCCATGCACTGCAGAGTACTGTATATATTTTAGCTCCTACCTCAAAGGTCTCATTTGCTAATCTTGACATTTCTTCCAGTGACATTGTCGAATCTGATTTTGCTGCCAGAGTCCTCATTGTATTCTCCAAGTGTAGAACATGCATTCTTGATTTTATGAGTTGACCTTCCAGGTCTTGTATCTCCTTTTGAAAAGGAAAAATAAAAAAGGACGGGGCAAATTATGTAAATGAGAGATTTGATCATAAAAGTTCTCTTCCCCACCCCCCACCAGCAGAACTGCATAAAGATTTCTCTCTTAAAGATTCTTCTAATGATAACACTTTTTAAAATTATCATTATGTTGCAATATTACACTCATATATAATATAACTGTTCCTGGCTACTGAGATGAAACTACAGGATCACATCACAGCTTTCTTGAATTCTTGAACTCAAGACCTCAGAAGGCTATTACCATATGTTCCTCTTATGCAATAAATCAAATTTCAATTAACACATGTACATTTATGCAGAAACAAGTCTCACTGAATTAACTGGGGTGAGTGCAGGACTGTGCACCTAAATTTCACATGAAATCTAGAAAACCAAAGATGATGTGGTCTATAAACTCCCCTAAAAAATATCAAGAAGGAGAATAAAATATTCAAAGCTTCCCACTCCAGATTAATAAATTCAGAATCTCTTAAGGCCTGCTACCCATGTAACTATACCTAATGCTACCCCACACATCCTAACTGCTGCACTGTTCCTCAGTCATAAGGAAAGGGACAATTATAGCCTAGCTCTCAGTGAACTGGTAAATCTGAATCTGACCTGCACCACTTCAGACTGGGGCAGGGAATCACATTATTAAATGCTCTCCACATAAGAAGTGAGATGTCTCAGAGGTAATGCAATAAAGAAACATGCTTTTGAGAGGCAGGATAACAAGTCCACTTTTTCCTTTTGTGGGAAAACAATGACTGGTAATGTTGTTGTTTTGGAAGTTTAGTTAGCAATATTTACTCATTTTGATAGTTTTTGTTGAGTGCCTTCAAGTCATTTCTGACTTATGGCATCCCTAAGGTGAACCTATCAAGGGGTTTTCTTGGAAAAATTTGTTCAGAGGGGGTTTGCCTTTGCCTTCCTCTGAGGCTGAGAAAGTGTGACTTGCCCAAGGTCACCCAGTGGGTTTCCTTGGCTGAATGGGATCCAAACCCTGGTTTCCTGTGTCCTAGTCTGACACTCAAACCACTACATCACACTGACTCCCAGATTTACTTACTACTTCCAGATTATTGGCTTTTGGGGTGGGATATTTTTAGTCATGTTCCTATTTCTAAGGATTATAAAAATGGTTTTTAAAATGTAAATGCATTGTTTTAATAATATTGTATTTTAGCAGGCTAAATCCTGAGGCTTTTGGCCAGCACTGGTTGAGCTGATAAATCAATTTAAAGAGGGACTTTTGATTCACGGAGGAGGAATCTGTCAGTAGCTGTAGGTGTCCTGGCCAAGGACATAATGCCCTCTCAGGTCCTGCCTATAAGAGGGGGAAATAATATGAACATGTCCGAAATGGCAAGGAAAGGTAGGTGTTTTCAACAATGCAATCTGCCTACACGGCTAAAACTCCCCCCAAAACTCCGCATGACCCTCTAGTGTGGAAGGGGCCCTTCAGGTGCTTGCACCAGGCAGGCAGGCAGGCTGCCCTGGCCATGTGTCTCCCTTCCTCCCCACTTTTCCTGGTCACCAGAGTCCAGGCATTTTGGCCCCCACCCCGGTGGCTCCTTTCCTCTCTGCTGCACACCTCCCCTCTCCCCTCCCCTGGCTGAGACAATTGCACAAAGACAATTGTCACCCCGAGCGAGCAAGCGCATGCACATACATCCCCACAGAAGAGGTGAGAGGGGGATGGCTGAAGATGCATCCAGCTCCCAATCTTACCAGTAGTGGTATCTAGGGTGCCTCTGCCGCACAGAGAGCCTTCTTCAGCAGAGCTCCCACGCCTGCTGCGTACGGGAACAGCCCTGGCTTGCCTGCAGCCTCTGCTGCTGCCACCACTGCCCAGCTCCCCATTTAACCAGCACCACTGTGCGGATGCACAGATTATCTGCTGCCACCAATTTTTTTTTTAAGTTTCCTGTGGTGCACACAGGTGTTTTTACATATTTACACTAACTAACTAACTAAATAAATAAATAACTAATCACAATTTGATCAACTTACTGGACCCTTGCTTTCCCAAAAATCCAACATGGCGGCTGCAGCCGCTTTCCCTCTTTGCTAGCCCTGCCCCCTGTGCTCATCCAGCCAATCACATTACGCTGCCTGTTCATATGTGTGTGAACGTGACTGGTCAAACCATTGCACATTCACAAGCCATATGGATCTTTTGGAAAAATCCATACGAAGCCCAGGACATGGCGTGAACGGACTTTAGGGTGAGTTTTGCTGCCCCCTTTCCGGATGACACATATGTTTGCAAACAGCCATGTGAACAGATCACTGATCTTTTGCACACTGTGTGTGTGTGTGTGTGTGTGTGTGTTGGCCATTTTCACAGGCTGTTATATTGGGAGGAATGGATGACTGATTCCTCTGAAGGCCAGAAAACCCCTTCACAGTCTGCCCACTCCCACCTAGAATGTACTTACATGCACAGCCTAAGGATCAGTCCCATCTTGAGAAGGAAGGCAGGATGTAAATCCAATACATAAACCAAATAAATAAATAAAGCTACCAGTCTTTTACTGGAATATGGCAGCACCTGGAAGGTGGCACTTCGATCTTGATCCACCAGACCAATACAGACAATACATTTTAGGTAGCTTCACCAAGCCAGTGCTGAGGCAACTTGTTCATTCTGCTTTCAGCTGCAGTATTGCTGCCCCAAGGCACTGAACTTTTTGCATCCTGACTAATCATCCTTGTTCCTCTCCAGGTTTCTGCCAGCAAAAAAAGGAGAGTCATGTAGTACTAGGATGGCATTCCATAACCTCACTGGAGTTTCTTGCCTTCTCATAGCAACAGAGATCAGACCAAACATTCACAATGTATTTACAGACCACAGTGGTACTAAGGTAGCAACCCACAGAATACCAGATGCTAAAGAGCAGTGAAAATGGCCAGTGCCTTCACATTTTGCTTGCAAGTTTCATGGAGGTATCTGATTGACCACTATTGGAAACAGAACACTGGACTAGATAGACCTGTGCTGTGTCCAGAGCTTAGGGAAGTTACTGTTTAGAGAACAACTCCCCCAATGCCCTAGCCATCAAGAATTCTGGGAGCTATAGTTCCAAAAAGTAGCTTTTCCAAACTCTGTTTCTGATCCAGCAGGGTTGTTCCTATGTTACGTCTTTCTAAACACATCCTAGCATCTAAGCCCTGATTTTTAGAATAAGCAATAAAACAAAATAAACTTATCCAACAAAAACCAACAGCCCAATACTGTTTGCCTGAAATCAACACCTTGTGAAAAAAATCTATATATATAATTCTCTTAGGTATGTTGCTTTTCCCAGTATGCTGATTGGCTGCTCAGGAAACACACCCAACCCACACCCAACCAATCGCCACCCATATGCAAATTCCCTCTTCACCTCACAATCCACTCAATCTGCATCACCACCTCTCAAGGACCCCTCCCTCCTCTCATTTCCTCAGCCGCTCATCAGTCATGGGCTGCGATCAGATCCAGAAAGTCAACTGGCAGTGGCAGGGGGATGCTGCCGCCGCCACTGCAATGGAACCCAAGCAGTTAATTGGTGGTGGCCATGGCAGGGTAACAGAGAAGTCACCCTCAGCAATTCTGGGAAAAGTGTGGAACACTGAGAAGGGGGAGGAGGAATTTAAATCCACTGGTCTATCTTACAGGGTTGTTGCGAGGTCTACTGGGCATTTTGGGGAGTTTTTTTAATGGCATATGGTATGCCAGGTCCAGCTAGTAAATAAGAGTTTCCACAAAATTTTTGGCTCTGGTCTGGTCTAATTTCCTGGATCCCAGTTTGTTGTCCTGGGGCTCTGTAAGTCGGTGCATGTACGTGTTTGTGACAGTTCAGCTTGTCAAAGCTGAACAGGTACCCACTGTTACCAGCATCTGTTAGTTATTCACCTTCTGGTGTTCACGCTTGGCAGCTTTTAGTTCATCATTCAGTTGGTCTACTTCTTTCTGAAGGGCAATTTCAATTGGGCTTCTACAAAACAAACACAGAAAATAGACTTCTTTCATTTCTTAACTGTGTCCAGAGGGGAGGGGGGAGGAAGATGAAGAAGAAGCCTAAAAGAAATGAGCTCTTCAATTGACCAAAAAAGGAGGGTTTTTATTTTTTAAATTAGTAACAACAAAATGGAGATAGTCTTCTGAAAACCCAAAAGCAGCCTTCTCTAACCTAGTATCCTCCAGGTGTGAAATTTATGATGTGAGGTAATAAATCAGAACTTGAAGCTTCTCCCAACTTTTTTTGGTAGTTGTTGTGTGCCTTCAAGTTGTTTATTACATATGGTGACCCTAAGGTGAATCTATCATGGGGTTTTCTTGGCAAGATTTGTTCGGGGGGAGGGGGTTACCCTTGCCTTCCTCTGAGACTGAGAGAGTGAGATCTGCCCAAGGTCACCCATAGGTTTCCATGGTTGAGACATGGTTTTGAACCCTGGTCTCTCAGGATCCTAGTCCAACACTCAAACCAGTACACTGGCTCCCATAATCCTCAAACGGTGGTTGGGGAAGTCTGAGAGATGTACTTCCAGGTATTACCCAGCCTTACACCCCCTCCCTATAAAAATTCATAATTTGGCAATATTGGACAGTTCACAAGGTCTAAGGTAGACCAGGCCAACCACAACTAGGTTCAAGTGAAGGTCACCCAAAGGCCTAATGAAGTTGTCTTGGAAATTCCCCAAACATGCCCCGGATGGAATCAAACGAAGCCCCCCTTTAGTCAGAGTAGTTAAAGTGGAATGTGCTGATCTTCTCTGGACACACCTGGCAATAAGTCATACTCCAAAAACAAACAGTGACCAGAATCCCCATTATCCACAAAATGTCTTTCCCTCGCACCTTTTCCTCTCCACAATACGGAGGCGGCCATAAACCTATTAACTTTAATGTCTCAACCATTAGCGGCAATTGGCAAAGCTGGAGTTTCCATTGTTTAGCTTTGGGAAACTCACCTAAGCATTGTTTTACATTCAGAACACCCTTAAGGGTATGATATTGGCTATAAATATTACCCCCAAATCATAGCCAAAGTATGCACAGTTCTTCTCATACCATCACTGTGCCAGACTGCTGAAACCCTCAGCTTCAAATCTGAGTTTCTTTGCTGGATGAATCTCTGCTCTTCAGACAGGCCCATTTTTCCCAAATATATTCCTTTATCCCAATAGTTCTGCCTTGACTCTTCATTAGCCTTGTGTGGTTGTCTTGTGAGCATTTGTGCATGTGTGAATGCTTCAGTGAGTATTTTCCAATAAAAACCATTTTTATTTCATTTTGGCTTGGAGTTTCATCAGTGAGTATTGGTATACAAGGTGCAAAGGTCCCATAAGTTACCCAACCTCTTGCAGCCATACCTTTGAGCTAATTATAATTCCCCAAATTAATATTGTAATTTGAGTGTCACAAGCAGGTGCCACGGACCCCTGCATTTCTGGTAACATAGGTTCCAATACTAATATAGCTTGATCTGAGCAAAGCTGACCCTAAATGTGGCAATTTACTTACAGGTCTAAATGTGGTCTAATTTTTATGCAAAATGACTTCACATGCCCACACAGAGCAGGGCCCATGCAGTTCATGTCTCCAATGACAATGGCACTCCTGGAACAATATGGTATCGAGAGGACTTAGGACTTTATCAGACAGATAAAATATGGCATCATAACGATGTCACATAATCGTGAAAGGGCGCACAGATCAGACGATGTTGCCCTTTTGTGGTTACGCCCTGTCAAATCCCGCAGTTTTTAATTGATGGCTTAAACCATCAATAGATCCCCTTGCCACTTTTTTGCCAGCATTGCCAGCATGTGAAGCCTCAGGCCATTTAACTCTCATCAATGGCCCGACCGGGCAGAACACTTCTGGGTGAGTTCACAACATCTAGGTAAGCGATGAACTTTTTTTACCCTCCTGGGTTACTTGGAGGTTTTTTAATTTGTGCATGTGCTTGGTGTGGCTTTTTATATCTTATTTTTGAATTTCCCGCACAATGAAATCGCATGGTGGGATTTCAAAAGAGGAAGTGAATGGAGCTCCTTTCACTTCCTCTTTATTGCAGGAGCTGCCTTTGCAGGGAGAGGAGGTAAGTGTGTGGGGGACATTCTTTTGCCAGCATAAAAATTGATTTTTTTATGCCAGTAAAATAACGTTTTAAAGGGAACATCTGATAAAGTCCTTAGACTCTGAAAGTCACAGCCTCTGTTCTTTTTAAAGCAAAGGCACATATAACTTTTGTTCTAAAAACTGGCTTACATCCCTCCCATGTTTGAACAGATGGATCTGCTGTTGCCATCCCAGGTAATTTGAGTTTCAGAAAGGGGCCTACCTGCATGAAAGTCTTAGCGTAAAGGCTAAGCTTCCAAAATAAATTTGTTGGGCTGCATGACAGAGATGCTACAATCTTACCAAATGTACTCTGAGACAGTTTTGCACACATGCATTCCAGCACTATCTCCTTTCTTTAACCCTTTTTGAGATCTCCTTTGCACATGTTGCTGTTGGTTTTCCTTCTCCTCTCTTCCTGTTTTCTATCATGTTGCTCCTTATGCTTGCAAGAGGCTTCCTCTGTTACCTGAAATACTGGGAGTCCATGAGGACCTTCTAATATACTGATATTAATATGCAGAGTTAACGCACACAACTTGGCAATATGAGAGGTGGGTAACAGCAGGACCTTTTAACCTAAGGAGGAGACTCTAAGCCAAAAGGTACAATTAAATTATCTTTATTGGAAAATAATATCACAGCACTCATGCAGACACTCAGGCTTCAAGTACTTACACAAGGCTATTGAACATAGTAGGGAGTATTTGGATAGGGGAATAGAGTGAGGGAATGATGGGTGATATGGCACCTGCCCTGTAGAGCAGATATTCCTGCAGCAACAGGGTCTCAAAGTTGCATCCTGAGGGCACACAGCAAGCCAGCAGCATGGAGGGAGGAAGTGGAATTGTGAGCTGGCTACACAGTGTCAGTGTGACATCAAGTCAAAAGGAAGTGGAACTGTGCGCAATTTGGTGGTGTTTTGGGGTGATATTTATATGAAATAGTTCCCCTACAGGGAGTTGTGGGTGAAATACAATGGTTCTTGGAGGTTCCCAGGCTAAAACAAAGGGTACTCCAGATGAGTTAACCCATTCCTTGAGATGCCAGATCTGACCACAGTGGTAAATGGCTTAGTTCCATCTTGGACTACTGTAACACACTCTACTTGAAGCTGCCTTTGAAAAGTGTTTGGAAACTTCAGCTGGTTCAAAAAGCTGCAGCTAGACTGTTAACTGGGGCAACTTACAGAGACCATACTATGCCCCTGTTGAAACAGCTCCACTGGCTGCCAGTTTGTTTCTGGGCACAATTCAAAGTTGTTACCTATAAAGCCCTATATGGCTCAGGTCCAGGCTATTTGGCAGACTGTATCTCCCTGTATGAGCCAGCCCGGGTTCTGAGATCATCAGGATAGGCCCTTCTCTCAGTCCCACCACCACTGCAAGCACAGTTGGTGTGGACACAAGGGAGGGCCTTCTCAGTGGTGGCTGCCCCTAGACTCTAGAACTCCCTTCCCAGGGAAGCTAGAATGGCCTCCTCCTTGTTGTCCTTCCATTGGCAGGCTAAAACCTTTAATTCAGACAGCCTTTTAAAACAGACATTGTTTTAACTGAACTATTTTTAAGAACTTTTTTATTTTTTAAAAAAATGCATTTTATTAGTGTGAATTCTTTTAACACTATTAGTACTATAAATAGTTTGATTCTATTTTAATGCTCACTTTTTGTATGCTTTTAATTGTACTAATCTTTTAAATTGTGAGCTGCTTTGTGTCCCAATTTTGGGGGGGAAGCAGATTATAAGTAAATAGTAATCCCCCTTCTATGGCTTGCCAAGTCCCACTGAAAAGACAGGGAATGTGAAGCCTTCCAGCTCTCTGTTAGGACTGCATCTCTGATAATCTCACATCACTGACTGTGGTGGTTAAAGCTGATGGGAGATGCTGTCCAGAAACATCTGGAGGGACACATGCCTCCTATCCCTGCTCTAGGATTCCAAAAGTGTGCATTCTCTGCCCGGGAAGCTTAGGAATTTTGGAAGTCTGGGAAACCAAACTAAAAGTGATCCCAATGGCCATGTAGTCCAAATCAGTGACAATGAAGGAAATTCACAGTGAAGGCATCCATGACAGGTCCAACCTTTGCTTAGGATCATAGAGTTGGAAGGGGCTGTATGGGCCATCAGGTCCAACCCCTTGCTCAGTGTATGATCTCCAGCTAAAGCATCCCTAGAAGGTCGCTGTCCAGCCTCTTTTCAAAGACATCCAGAAACAGGGATCCCATTACCTCTCCATACAATTGATTCCATTGCCGAACCGCTCTCACTATCAAGAAGTTCTTTCTAATGTTCAATCAAAATCTACCCTCCTGTAACTTAAATCCATTAGACCTAGATCTACCCTTTGAGGCAGCAGAGAACAAGCCTGCATGCTCCTCTTTGTAGCAAATTTGATTATGTCCTCACAGAGGGAGAATGGCATTGTTTGGCCAAGAACTCACAGGGCAAACTGTGAAGCAAAACATTCCCCTTCCATGCTCTGAAAGAAGGGTAGAGAAAGTATAGCTGTCATTGAGACCCCCAAGGCCCTGACCCAAAAGGTTTTTGAATTTTCTTTTTCCTCAAAATGCCCCCTACACTCACTGGGAGAAGTAGGAAACAATTTTGTCACCCCCACCTTATTTGTTTTAAGCACAGGAGAGACCTTTTTAAAACTAGGGAGGAAACCAGGTTGGTTTTTTAAAAACAACAACAACAAGGTTTTAAACATTTAACAATTCTGGTTGGACACTATGACAGGTGTATGCAACATTCCAAGGTCTAATAAAATAGAAGTGTGGCCCCTGAACCTTGGACAGCTGTCCATCCCTGCTCTAAAGAGTCACTACAGAAGGAATGCCTACAGTACAAATAATGCTTTTTGCTTGAGGGGAGACTTACAGACCAGTAAGATAGCATCATATAGTTGGAAGAGACCACAAGGCTGTTCAGTCCAACCCCCTGTCCTGCAGGAATACACAATCAAAGCACTCCCAACAGATAGCAATAGCATTGATATTTATATACCACTTATCAGTGCCAAAGCACTCCCTAAGTGGTTTACAGTGTGGTGGTGGTGTTTTTTTAGCTAATTGCCCCCAACAAGCTGGGTACTCATTTTACCGACCTATGGAAGGATGGAAGGCTGAGTCAACCTTGGAGACCTCTGGGATTGAATCCATAATGTTGTGGCTTGCAGTACTGGCATTTAACCACTGTGCCACCAGGATTCCTTTGACCATTCAGCCTCTGTTTAAAAGCCTCCAAAGAAGGAGACTCCACCACACTCCAAGGCAGTGCATTCCACTGCTGAACAGCTCTTACCTTAGGTAGTTCTTCCTAATGTTTAGTTGGAATCTCTTTTCCTGTAGTTTGACTCTATTGCTCCGTGTCCTGGCTTCTGGAGCAGTAGAAAACAAACTTGTTCCTTCTTCAATATGATCTCCTTTCAAATGTTTATACAGGCCCATCATGTCTCCCCTTAACCTTCTTCTCCAGGTTAAACATACTCATCTCCCTACGCTGGTCCTCATAGGGCATGGTTTCCAGACCTTTAACCATTTTGGTTGCCCTCCTCTGGTCATGTTCCATCTTATCAATATCCATCTCGCTTGTGGTACCCAGAACTGGGCACAGTATTCCAGGAGAGGTCTGACCAAAGCACAATAGTTCTATACATTATACTCCTATTGATGCAGCCTAGAATCACATTGGCACATTTTAGCTGCTGCATCATGCTTTTGACTCAAGTTCAGCTTCTGGTCCACTAAGACTCCTAGATCCCTTTCACGTGTACTGTTGTCAAGCCAGGTGTCACCCATCCTATACCTGTAAATTTCATTTTTTCTGCCTAAGCAAAATGTGACATAAGCAGACCAGACACTGAGCAAAGCTTCTTTGCCTATTAAGGTACACCACAACAGAGTATTTCATCTGAGATGTTGTCTCTGAGAAGGAAAATTCTGTTTTCTTTATTGTCACACCAAATCAAAAGTGCACATATTCTATTGCTAACACCACATGTGATAGAACAATGTAGGTTATCCTACCTTTCATGCTTTGGTCTATGGACCCCCTGCAACCCTTTAAAATAAAGTTTTGGAAAAGATGTCATGGTTAGGAAATGCTACTTAAACTATTCTCACCTACCAAAATAAACCCTCTGCACCTAGTAAGACTCAATAGCCCTCCTATGATGTAGGCATTGGACTGATACCACCATTGTAAACATGCTGAATAAAAGCAATATATTTATTTAAGGAATTATTTACAGAAGGGAATACATTGCTCGACATTCTTCAAATACCAGATTGAGATTAGTCAAATTTGCTTAAATGTGTCTGTTTAAATGTGTCTGTTTACCAATTCTAATTTAAGAGCATCATCCCCAGCTACTTTTAAAAAGCTTTTCTCTCAGACACACTCCCTCTGTCTCTCTCTGTGTGTGTGACTTCAATCACCTGTCCACTTATGGCATCCCCATGAATTTTCATAGGGTTTTTGGTTTTTGTTTTTGTTTTGGCAAGAAATACTCAGAAGTGGTTTGCCATTGCCTTCCTCTGAAAATTGCCTACAGCACCTGGTATTCATTAGCAGTCCCTCATTCAAGTACTAACCATTTTCCTAAACTCCATCCCAAGCCAAATCTCTCATGATCAGCAATTCTACAGTCATCAATATTAATGGATCATTGTTATTATTTCCAGCTTTCCACTTTGGTAATCTCTGCTTGGTGTGCCTTATAATCTGGGGTTGATCACAGGCTATTGATAATCTCTTAATCTGCTAATGATGTTTTCAGTCTCACCTCAGTGGGAGATGTTGGGAAAATGTTGGTTCCTTTAAGCAGATCCACCCAATATTACCCTCTTCAACCACCACTGGTTCTTTTTCACTTCCTGAAAAAGCACATCTGCTAACCTGGGTGCTTTTTGATGGCCACGCCCCATTTCATCATCTGTCATTCTGAAAGACCTAGTTTTGCATGCCGGTGTGGGGCTTTGGGGTGAATACATACTCCACTTTTGCAGAATTTACTGTTACTTACTTCTTTGGTGGTCCTTTCTGCCTTGGCCTCACAATCTCCTGCAAGATCCAGTTAAGCCGGTTGCAGTCCTCTTTCTGGACAGTACGTTTCAAGCCTTTGATTTCTAGATCCCTCTGATGCAGCAACAGGAGCAGGGCATGTGGGTTTTCCACTAGTTCACGTTTCTGCTGAGATAAAGAGGATTCCCTGGAAAGGAAGTAAAATGCTATGTCTTATATAATGCATCCACAGATAGGTAGGTGAAGGTCTGTGGGATCTTCTTTCTGTTTCACTTGAATGCTGTGGTCCACCAGTAGAAATGCAGAACTGTGGTTCAGACCATTGGGCAAATATGTTAAGAATCAAGGGAACAGAGTGCTTTTGAGCACACACTCAGCTAAGGAATTTGTGACCTGTACAAGAAACCAGGGTGCCGTTTAAACGATGAAAATATAGTCGAACCCTGGTTGTTTACATGTACATCGGGTTGGGCACGTGATTTTCGGAAGGGGGGCCACCTTTTATCCCACAACCTGCGGGACTTCCAGTCCCGTGGTTTGTGGCGGTTTTTAAAAAAGTCACTGGAGGATTCGGAAAATTGGAAATGTAAACAGCCTGGGACAAGCTATCTTGGTACTAGGTGATGACTGGAAATGGTGACTGGGAGCGGGCTCAGAAATCAGCAACCAGAAAAGGAGGGGTCAGTCACCCATTCAACAGATTCAACCTCACCAGCTGAAAACAAAGGCATCCCTTCCAGCTGCACAAAGGTTTGAGTGTGTGTGCGTGTATTAAATCACCCTGTTCAATAGATTTCTACACTGCAAACCCTTCAACTTTAACCTTTTTCTCTCCTGCATGCTGGGTTTAAATTTTAAAGAGAGAGTAAATTATAAAGAGATTGTGGGCAGAGGATCACCCATTCATCCCCTGGCTGCATCCCCTCCCTGGGTCTGAGCAGATAATCAAACATTCATTCACACACACACCCAAGACACAGTAAAAAATGCCAGTGTCTGAGCGGATGATCACACATTCATCCATTCCCCCCCCCCCAAGGTACGGTAAAAAATGCCAGCGTCTGGGTCTTTCAAAATGCCTTGTGTGTCCTCCTCTTATGATCCCCTGCACTGGCTTGAAACCTTCACTCCACAGCTGCTTCTGCTTAAAGGGTTAACATTTTAAAGAGACAGGACAACCGCAAGCCTCTGACCCCCTACACTCGGCTTCCTGGCTGAAAGCATACTGGCTTGGGCTTGTGTGTGCGCGTGCGTGCCGGGCTTCAGTCTGCTCTGCTTTTGATCTCTCTCACACTCCCCAGAACCAACTGATCGCTCTCCCCCCCCCATTTAACTGGCTTTAAATGGTGTTCTTTCATTTCTAAAGGAAAGCACAGGGTTTAGCCACTGATCGCTCTTTCCTCCCCCGGATTCCTCCCCCCATCCCCTCAGCACCTCATCCCCAATGCAACACTCATTCATCCCCTCATCCCCAACCAGAAGCCTGAACAAACATTTGAGCCAGCCAATGGCATCGCTCGTGGCTCGGAACTCTAAAGGAAGTACGTCACTGAGATTGTGAAAAAACGAGTAATCGCATCCTTGATTGACAGTTAAAAAAATATATCCCGGGACCATAAACTCGTGTAAACAAAAAAAAAATGGGGTAGTATATCGTGGGGGGAGAAGGTACATATCACGGAACGGGATGCCATGTAAACAATGATCTCGGGATCTCCTGGGATATCCAGTTCAGAGACAAAAATCGTGTAAACAGAGAGGGACGAATACGGGATCAAGAAGTCCCAGGATGCCCCGCGACAAAAACTACCATCTAACTGGCACCCAGCTCACAAGTCCTTTCACACAAACCTCCAGTCTTTATTTTCCCCAAAACTTTCTTCTCCACCAAACTTCAGCAGGTAGAAGTAGCTGATGCTCTTGCTAGATCATCAGAACCTCTGCTAGTCTATTGCAAATAATCTTGACATCTACTATCAAAAAGGAGTCTTGTATAACCCAATTGGTTAAAGACTAATCAGTTTATTTCAGCACAAGCTAGGCAGTTACTAGTAGATTCCAATCTATTTTCTGCCCTCCTCTGCTTAAAGAAGGCCTCTCTGGCTTACATAATGGAGAAGTTAATCATATGAGAGGCTCGAGACAGACAATAGATTTGCTTTTTCAAACAGCTGGAGCAGTTTGAAAGAGGGGTTGGTCCTCATAGTTTGCAAGTCTCCTTTTGTCTTTTTATAGGTCTTTATACATCCCTTTCAGCTACCAGCTATTTCCAGCCAATGAATTCTTATTTTCTATACCTGATCAGGAGTGATTTAAAGACATGAGAGAGAACATTCCTTTTGCTGGCTACTCTCCCCCCCCCCCCCGCCACTTCCAAACTATGTTCTGTTCTATGTGAAGTCAAAGGCTTTCACAGCCGGCATCCATAGGTTTTTTGTGGGTTTTTTTTTCAGGCTATGAGGCTGTGTTCTAGAAGAGTTTATTCCTGATGTTTCGCCTGCACTCTGGCTGGCATCTTCAGAGAATGGTGGCATGTGGGTGTGTGGGGTTTATATACTGTGAGTCCCTGCTGAAGAGGATTAGCATGTAAATTTGTGTATTCAGTTGTTTGTTGGATGTTCAGTTCTTAGGGTGGGAGGATATGCAAGGGGGATTAGTGTCTATTTAGCTAATGGTCCATTGTCTACTGGGAAGCCCCATGTCCCTGGGTGGAGTTCATTTGCATGTGTTGAGTTTTGATTTTGGTGTTTTTCAGGACTGGCAGCCAAACTTTGTTTACTTTAAGGGTTTCTTCTTTCCTGTTGAAGTTGTCCAGGTGTTTGTGGATTTCAATAACTTCCGTATGCATTCTGACCTGATAGTTGTTAGCCTGATAGAGAAACAGAGCATATTTTTGGTATAAATGTTGACCGAAAATCATGCCTTATTGCACACAGAACCTTTGCTTGGGGACACTACGTCTCTTGCTATGTTAGCCACTCCAGATTCAGCCATCCACACTGCTGGTCTGCTTGACGACTCTGGACTACAAGACAGGTGTCGTATTACCCCAAAAATATCCCTATCTATTCCCCTGGCAACCTCTCGTCTTCCCTTCCTAGTGGTCTTGTCTGAATGTTTCTTGTATGTATGTGTGCATGCTTGGTGTTATTATTTTTATGTCTTTAATAAATATCATTGTTAATTTTTCATTATGTGTTTGTGTGCATCTGTTCAGAGTTAGCAGGGATATATTTGGCATAAAGATTCTTTCTCTGTTGCTTCCTTTTGCATTGCTAAGGTCAAGTTGCTGCTAATTTCCCCCAAATATTAGAAAGTCGATATTTTCTTGGAATTTCCAAGAATTTTTTGGGTAACACCATCCTTCCATAGGTAGGTAAAGTGAGAACCCAGCTTGTTGGGGGCAATTAGCCAACACATTGTAAACTGCTTAGGGAGTGCTTTGCACTGATAAGTGGTATAGAATCATAGAACTGTAGAGTTGGAAGAGACCACAAGAGCCATCCAGTCCAACCCCCTGCCACGCAGGAAATCACGATCAAAGCATCCCTGACAGATGGCCATCCAGCCTCCGTTTAAAGACCTCCAAGGAAGGAGACCCCACCACGCTGAACAGCTCTTACTATCAAAAAGTTCCGCCTCATGTTGAGGTGGAATCTCTGTTCCTGGACCTTGCATCCATTGCTCCGTGTTCCAGTCTCTGGAGCAGCAGAAAACAAGCCTGCTCCATCCTCAATGTGACACTGCTTCAAATATTTAAACAGGGCTATCATATCGCCTCTTAATCGTCTTTTTTCCACGCTAAACATACCCAGCTCCCTAAGTCTCTCCACATAAGGCATCCTTTCCAGACCTTTCACCATTTTAGTCGCCCTTCTTTGGACACGCTCCAATTTGTCCATATCCTTTTTGAATTGTGGTGCCCAGAACTGGACACAGCATTCTAGGTGAGGCCTGACCAAGGCAGAATAGAGCGGCACTATGACTTCCCTTGATCTGGACACTATACTTCTATTGATGCAGCCCAAAATTGCATTGGCCTTTTTAGCTGCCGCATCACACTGTTGACTCACGTTCAACTTGTGGTCTACTAGGATTCCTAGATCCCTTTCGCATGTAGTCTCGTTCAGCCAGGTCTCCCCCATCCTATATCTATGCATTTCATTTTTTCGCCCTAAGTGCAGTACATTACATTTCTCCATATTGAATTTCATTTTGTTAGCTTTGGCCCAGCTCTCCAGTCTATCCAGGTCATTTTGAATTTTGATCCTGTCCTCTAGGGTATTAGCTACTCCTCCTAATTTGGTGTCATCTGCAAATTTGATAAGTATGTCCCTAATTCCCTCATCCAAGTCATTGATAAAGATGTTGAATAGCACTGGGCCCAGGACCGAACTAGCTGACCCAGCATAACATACACCATTATAGTAGATTTGAAAGGTTAGCACAGTTCAGCTGCACACTATTATTTTAGCACAAACCCCCCCACACACACTTTGCAGCAGGGCCGATTTAAGGCACCAAGCGGCATCAGCATCCACAGGGGGCCCCATCATTGTGGGGGGGGGCGTAGTAAGCCTTCTCCTGCAAAAACATTATTAGTAATAATCTGAATATCCTGTACTGTGAATATCTTAGGTTGAGTTAGGTACAATGACCTGAGATAAATATATGCCCCCCCCCATATAAAGCATTGCCAGGGGCGCCAAAAATTCCTTAAACTGGTCCTGCTTTGCAGTAGTTTATCACCTACATTTGACTGTATTTCCCATTGGGGACTACTTTTATGATTTATCATCTTTGTAAATTTCTAAAACATTTCATTGTTTTACATGTGGATGGTGAGTGGCTGAGGGAGGGAGAGGAGGGAAGGGCCCTTGTGAGGCTGGGGGTATAGATGCAGATTGAGTGGCAGAAGTGGATTGTGAAGTGAAGAGGGAATTTGCATGTGGGTGGTGAATGGCTGAGGGAAGGAGGGGGAATTGGTTGGGTAAGTGGTCAATCAGCACACTGGGAAAGGAAACATACCCAAGAGTTAGATATAGATAGATAGATTGCTATTACTATGCTCCCCTTCAGTGTAACCTTTCAGTTTGGTTTTATGATGGAAACAATAAACCTGTAAAACCAACATAAAGTAAAATATTGAAAGCAGCACTGAAGCAGTGTAACAGAAATCCAGAAGAATAGGTAGAGCTGGAATCAAAACCAGCTAACATTGCAACCTGAGCTGCTGCTTCCTTCCTCCACCCTCACCCCAAGCCTCTTGCCTGGATTTTGAGTAATATCCAAGTTGGCATCAGGCAAGGCTTCCTGAGAAGGAAATTCCATAGGGGGACATGACTGGAAAAGGCCCTGTCCTTACCACCCTTACCAAAGGGTGGAAGACCTCTGGTCACTATTGTCCAAATTTTATGTAGCCTTCTGAAAACAATCAGCCAGACTTATGGCAAGAATTATCTATTCTATCCACTGGGAACGGGAGGGCAGAAGAAGAAAGGGATGTCAGAGAGAGAGGGAGAGAGAAGGAAGGGGTACTGTGACTGGCCTCACTAAGCTGGCCCTGGCAGTTCTCAGCACTGGCTGCATGTCACTGCCATCCTACTCTAGGGTGATTATCACACTACATTGTTATGGTGATATTATTCCTCTTTAACAGCTATGGCTGCCTCCTGAGGAATCCTGGGAGTTGCAGTTTAGAGAGAGCCATTTAGAACTCTCAGCCAGGGAGCCCTTAGGCCTCACTAAACTACAAATCCCAGAATTCCACAGGAAGCAGCCATAGCAGTTAAAGTGGAACAATATCACTATAACAGCATAGTGTGATAAAGTCTTAGGTCCCCCTCTGGTATCCTTTTATGGATTGGGACCTGAGTCTCCAGGTGACCCTCTTAGTGGACAAGTTTGTCTACCAGTATAGAATCTTTTAGATAGCGTGGTCACCCTTTATTCTAAGGGAAATAAATCCAATATGAGCCAGTGTAACAGTTAACAAAAGAGTTTAGTTGATTTATTATAACAATGTGTTGACCACTTTCAGGACTGTGTAATAATGATATAGTAACAATGGTTCTTTCATTGATATCTCCTGGTTGCCATGACTGAGAAAGAAAGTGTCCAGTTCTGGGCACCACAATTCAAAAAGGATATTGACAAATTGGAGCGTGTCCAGACAAGGGAGACTAAAATGGTGAAAGGTCTGGAAACGATGCCTTATGAGGAGAGACTTAGGGAGCTGGGTATGTTTAGCCTGGAAAAAAGACTGTTAAGAGACGATATGATAGCCCTGTTTAAGTATTTGAAGGGGTGTCACGTTGAGGATGGAGCAGGCTTGTTTTCTGCTGCTCCAGAGACAGGAACACGGAGCAATGGGTGTAAGCTCCAGGAACAGAGATTCCACCTCAACATTAGGAGGAACTTTTTGACAGTAAGAGCTGTTCGGCAGTGGAACGCACTCCCTCGGAGTGTGGTGGGGTCTCCTTCCTTGGAGGTCTTTAAACAGAGGCTGGATGGCCATCTGTCAGGGATGCTTTGATCGTGATTTCCTGCATGGCAGGAGATTGGACTGGATGGCCCTCGTGGTCTCTTCCAACTCTGCAATTCTATGATTCTATGATTCTTTCAATTAGTGACAAACCATACTTCTACTCAAATCATCCACTTTCCCCCTAATTTCTCTCATCTGACTCATACCACCCTCTCTCATCACAGTTCACTCCCAACAGTCCTCTCAACTGTCCTTCACCCAGACTCTCCCTCACGGAGACCCCTCCCATTACAGCATCCTGTGCTGGGA
The DNA here is from genome assembly GCA_030847615.1 of Gambelia wislizenii. Classification (NCBI taxonomy): domain Eukaryota; kingdom Metazoa; phylum Chordata; class Lepidosauria; order Squamata; family Crotaphytidae; genus Gambelia; species Gambelia wislizenii. Next base: position 349,164,440 of record JAUMIR010000001.1, read on the forward strand.
TTGGCTGCTTCTCATTCACTCCTTCAAGCACACCTCTTCACAGGTACCCTTACCCACTTTTGGCCCTGGTTCTCTCTATTGCAAGCTTAATTTAATTTAATTTATATCTTACCAGTGCAGCTGAAGGCATTGCCCCACCCCCCAAATAAAAATATTGCCCCTGAAACCTTCAGCTGAGCATTTAGAAATACAGTTTAGGCATCCAAAGAATAGGGGTAGGTAATTAAGGGAATGCAAACACAGCAAATAGGTGTGAATGATTTTCAACCTGCCATGCTAGAAGTTTGGGGAGTTAAGGAAAAGTTCATGGGGGGGGCAGAATTCTTATTTGGGAGGCAAAGCCCTCATTGGTCCCTCCTCCATATCTACATCTCTGTATGCTCCCTTTCTCCACCATGGGACGCAAGGCAGCTTACAAGAAGCTCTACTCTCTCCCTCACCAGCAAGCAGCTCCAAGAGTTGGTGTCCAAACTAAAAGTAGCCCTCTGAAGACAACCAATTTCCCCTTCTGCTTTAATGGGAAAGTGGGATAGAAAACTATAATTCTCAGTCATCCCATATACATGTAAGTGCACCCCCCCCCATTATTATGGTTGTTTACTGTTCCCTCCCCAGCCTGTATATAAATCTCTGTTTCTGCATGGCCTTCTTTTTCTTCTCCCATTCTCCCCCTCTTTTGTTTTGTTTCACATCACATCAGTTTCTCTTGCCCTCCTAGAACCCTTCTTGGCTTTCCATATGTTGTAATAATTGCAGCTTTTCTGCTACTCTGGGCTGTGTTCAACAGCCTCCATTTTTTAATCCTCCCTGCTCCTCCTCCTTAAAACCATGGGGGTCAGCTTTTTGGATTCAGCAAGCAGGACTTCCTATGGCACCTCGACTCCTCTAAGGTTCAGAGGTTCTTCTACCTGTTTCCACCTCTCTCCCATTCCTTCCACTTGTTTACCAAACACCAAAATGTAGTTGCTCTGTTTGTGTTTGATATCTCCTGGTTGCCATGGCTGAGAAAGAAACTAAACAGCATGCAACTTTTCTTGGTTGATACAGGAAAATAAAAGGATGGAAGAAATTACCCCCTCTTCTCTTCATGTGAATATCCATCAGAAATAATAAGCGTCTTTCTTACCTTGTGCCAGAGATTACAAGCAAGGAGGGGAAAGGAACCAAGGGGTTGTCTAAATGGTGAAAATACTCCTCATAGAATTTGAGGAGAATACAATGTCTTAATGGGATCCTGTATCAATCTGCCATATTCGAAAGGAGGGGAGCCAAATACTCCATATACTCCGTGGGAAAAGCCTTCACGGCTTTCCCAATATTTTTTAAAATAATGCATGGGAATGCGCACTATCGCCTATTAGGAAATCGATTCGCATCGCTGTGTATTCTCAGAATGGACAGCTGATTGGTCAGATGTACGCAGGGGAAGAACTTGCTAACAAGGCGAGTGCCCAAAACTGCCATATTGGATCTTCGCCATAGCGATTGTGTGCTACAGCAAGAAAATAGCCTTTTTTGTTCACTTCTTTATTAAAGTGGAAGATACATCTCAGAATTAGTTTTTTTAAAATAACTGTTCAGTGGTAGCAACTCAAGTAAATAAAAATGTGAGTAATTCACTCGTGCCCACCATCTTGATTAACAGGCATGCCCATTGGAACAGTGAAAGAGGATAGCTTTGCATGCCTGTGATCTTTAAAAAAATGTTAGGGCAAATGCTGCTGCAAATTGTCATTACTGTGCACCAATCCATATTTTATTGCTTCATATAGACAAGCATTTACAAGCAGCTCCTGATGAAATAGATCACTGTTAAATGTTTGTTGGGGTGTCCAGCATAAAATGGCCAGTGTGACAAGTCACACCTGTTGAAATGCTTTCCTTTCCACAGCTATCAAAAGTGCAAAGTCCTTTCTCACATCTGGCCAGTGGCCACCCTGCATTTTATATAGGCCAGAAATTTACTTAACATAAGACAGGGAGAGAAAAATTGTATGGCAGAAGAAATTTGACAGATAACAGGCTTGGATCAGAATGCATAGGGGACTGTTGTGAGGCAATGGTACTAAGAGAGCTCAGCTGCATAAGATGAATTGTGCTTGAAACGGGGCCTGCCCTTCTATTAGGCAGAGTGAGAGGGTAGATTTAGGGTATTATGAAAGGATAGCAAGCTGTAAGTTATTCAATGTGTTGTGTTTGTATTTCTACTGCCAGGAAGGGGGAGAGATGTTTTACGGGATCTTATGCCTCATGTGCTGAAATAACTTAGTTGGCTGTGGGTATTATGCAGTTTGATTGGCATAAGTGTGCATGCATGGGGTGGGGATGTCGTTTGTTGCTCTGTTTCAGGCAGCAGAATGTCTAAGGTCAGTCTTGGTTTGTATTTCTCTATATCAAGCCCTTGTTTTCTAATCTTTCTTCTTCTGCCCATTTGCCAAGGTTGTAATTTCTGCCATTGCTTTTCTTGTAAACACCTTTATTTCTGGGTAAAGGCGGACTCATAGAGTGCAAATGTATGGTTGCTGGGCACCACAGACACAATAGTTTGATTCTTTGATTCTTAATGCTTGGAGTCCAGCATCTGCAAGCTCCCTATGCCATGATTTATAAAATGCATGGATGTGTCACTTTGGTTTCTTTAGAAAGTAAATAGCATTTAAGCTACAGCTTACATGTGCTTCTTTGGATCCTGGTTGGATTTGCTTATGAGTAAACAACTACAGGACTGTTGTATCCATCCTTTAAATATGTTCGTTTACCTAGGTTATGATAATGCTTGGTATCGATCTGTCAAGCTGTTGTGGAGTTTTAAAAGACAGCTCTGTATGGGAGCCCATTATGCTGTGCTATTAACCTTAAACAAAAGTTAAAGCCTGTGAAGGTGAAGGGGTTTGTGAACATCACTTACTGCTGCTTTGACAGATCAGTAACAGGTGGGGACGAGCTGGACCGACTGTCATATCTTTCACTGTCAGGAAGAGGATTGAACATCAGACTGACTCTCGTGATGACAGGATGCTCTCTGTTATATTCCATATGGGGTGGGCTGCTGACATCATCGTCATCATCATACTCATCATCCTCTTCTTTCACTGGGAGAAATCGGATGCTAGTTTGTTTTTCCCTGCGAGGACAACAACTACAGTATAGTACAGAGTTTCTTTGCAAATGTATTCCCCCCTTTTAAAAAATCCCGTTATAACCACTACTGTACCCAACACCAAATCTGGATTCCTCAGGATCTTGGAAAAATTACTCCCCCAACCAGTTTTAGATACTTTTCCAAAGCTTGTATTTAGCCCCAGGTGTGTACTTGACAGGGAACCTCAGTCAAACAAAGTAATGTTCCCAAGCTTCAGGTTCCCCACCAAGTGTACCCTTGACTGGGAACCTCAGACAAAGTTACCTCCTTGAAATTAGTGTTCTTGTATGATGTTGCTGATTTTTGCAAATACTTGTTATGCAATTTTCCTATTTTGCATTTATTAAAATGTATACATGCTTAAAGTTTGTGTCTTAAAATATAATGTGCCGAACACTTCTCATTCCTCAGTGTGTGTTTTGTTGCTGTGTTATTCTTTCACTCGCCTGATTCAAGATAGTCTTCCTCAAGACTGGTAAGCCCACTGAGATTGCTGGTGTCTGTAAGAACAGCACAAAGCAACACGTTCTGGCTCTAACAAAACATTTGGAGGAAGATCCAGGGAAAAATACACTTGAAAGCAAGACACAAAGGTACAAAATCTATATGAATTCTGCAGGGTCAATGAACGTCTGTGGGCAGCACTCCAGTTTTCTGCTCTTTTGCATGATTCACTGTTGGAAAAATCTAGCATTCTTCCTCTCCCCTGCCCAGACTTGCTTGCTATTAGAGCAAGTAAGTTCTTACAGAGGTTAGGATCTCCTGCATGCCAAGAGTTCCTCCTCCTCCTCCTCATCCTATCTTTAGTGGGCATGGCTATAAACATACACAGCCAAGCCACATGATCACGTGACCTAGGTTTACTAACCTCATGGTCTAAGATCATTTTATTACTCTTTGTTTTAACCTTCCAAGAAGCGAGATGCCTTCCTTGCACGCTCCACCCTGCCCCCCGGTCTTACTAGAATGGTGAGTGAAGGACTGCTAACTTCTACCCTGTCCTAAATCCATTAGTTAGTTAGAATGTAGCTTCCGATGCATTTGTAGATTTAAAAGCCATTAGTAAAGCTTAAGTATTTCATTTATCAAGAAGATTGTCTGCTTCCTTTGTTCTTAGCAGTTGGGGTTAAAGCACTGTACCCAATTGAGTCCCGCTCCTGTCTCTGTTCTAACTCTGCTACTAGAAAGTTAATTCCTGACAGTTTTAACTTTGAAGAAGTTCCCGAAAAGGATTAACACCCTGTAACCTTCATTTTCTCCTTACATTCTCCACCTCCATTCTGATTTTTTTCACATGTATTTGTTCCCCAGGTTTCATTATATGTGTGTGGTGGTGGTGGGTACTACATCACAACTATGTAATCCCTAAAGAAAGTGAGGGGAAACAAACACTAATGCAAGTATAAATATTCATTATTCCTCATTTGGGGGACTTACATCAGGGTACAATGTAAATATCTGATATGCCAGTGCTACTCTAAATGCTGGTCTATGGACCGGTGCCAACCACAAGTCATCAGCTACTAGTCTACAGTGAGTTTCCCAGACAGTATGCAACTATGATACTAAGCATAAATATGTCACTGGTCCTTGGCATACTGGGGGGGAAATGCTGACCTACCAGATCAGATAGCTTGAGAATCACTGATATATGTAATAAGAGTGAAGTTCTAAACCTCATTATAGGATGCGTAGATTACAGATGATATCCAACGTTGTTACTATGGTCAGTTGTGTGCAAACACTGACAAGCCCAGTGTTGTTTTTGACTATAAGTTAAAGGCCTGTTTGTGGGTCTGTATTTAAGATGGTCCAGTCCAGTCACACAATTGTTTTGTAAGCCTGTGTTGAAACTCTTTTTTGAGCAGACTTTGGCAAGTCATTGTCTCTCAACGTTCTTGCTCATGCGTACAATGAGGGAAAAAGTGGCCAGCCTTCCAGGACTGTTAGCAGGTATAACATAGAACCTATAAAGCACATTGAACATATTGTTTTGTCCTTGTAGTGGAAGTGCAGCCAGTTAAAAATGGTCCCTGTCCAACCCTACCTGCCCTCACCACAAGAATAACACAGAGAAGCTAAATTAGTGCTTGCTCATGTTTCCTCCACATAATATAAATATAAATAATTGGTGTTTGCTCATGTTTTGCCCACATTATCCCCTGCCCCCATCCCTGTAACTCACATGCCTATCTTTCTTCTGCTGTTTGCTACTCTAAAGAGTGAGGTGAAGGCTTTGTGATGCTAGTCCCATTGGTGGCATCTCTATGTCCTAGAGGCCCACTAAGGTCTTTGTTGAGGTCACCATAGTAACATAGCAAAGGTAAGGAGAGCCAATGAACTTTCCCAGAAGGGGAGGGAGGGGAGGCTGAAAAGAAGAAGACTCATGACAAGGTTTTCTTTCTATTGAGCCCAGCCTGAAAAATCCATATCCATAGAAGAGATTAAGGAGGAAGGAACAGGGAAGCTAACTATTGTGTTATTAGGCTGGCTGGGCTGTATGCAACTTTCTTCTTATACTGCAGTGTGTTAAGTCTATTGTAGCTGTGGCTTCATAAAATTATTAAGCATATAGTGTCAGTTCTGAATAATGATGGCAGTTACATAGTTCATGCTGTTGTCTTACACTTAACTGTCTCCTACACCATATACGCACAAATTACTTAGGGGGAAGAAAGCCGGGGGGGGGGGGGAGAGAAGTGCAAAAACTGAGGTTTCGATTCATGCATGCATATACATAATTGCTCCTTGCCTGCATTAATCACATTTGAGGACTTGCAGCTGAATTGGTGAATTTACTCTATTAAAAAACACTGTTCTCCATGATGCAAAGTAATGGGAGTATTTTGTCTATGGCATTTGATCTGTAATAGGTAATTCAGATATGGTAACACATTACATGATGCTAAAGCTAGCCTTGGCTTCCCAGAAAATGCTCATATATTGATGTTTAAAATACTCTCTCTCTGTGTGTGTGTGTGTGTGTAGATTGTGAGACGGGCCCTCAGAAACCGTCCCTGTCCCAGTACCACCACCACCCTGCCCCACTCCTGTCCCTGTAACAATTAAAAGAAAAAGTTTTCACACCCCTCCCTTATGGTGAGAGAGAAACTGCTCCCCCTCCCCTCTGCTGGCCAGGAGTGAGTGCAGCTGTTGTAAAGCTGCATTCATGACCCGTAAGCAAATCCCACCCATTCTCACAAGAGAACAATTGTGCGGGCAATTTAAAAATAAAAACCCTACCAAACGTCCAATCCCCCAATCCTCAAAACACACTATAACAATTACAAGTAACCTGAGGAGGGGGAGGAAACAGTGTCACCTCCTCATCTCGATCCAACCCAGAAGTCTTCAGGATGGACCTCCCACTGTGGCTGGCATCGCGCCAACATAACGGGGCACCTTTTACTCGCCTGTGATTCCATCACAGAAACATAATGGGCAATCTATTAATGATTTAAAACATTAATAAGAGGGAGTGGGGAGGAACGGGAGCAGAATGGGACCAGGACAGGACAGGGACGACGACGTCTGAATCCTTTTAACAATCTCCTGACATCCCTGTCCTGGGATAACTGGCATGTCTGATAATCTCTCATATACACACACACACACACACACCTCTCTCTGGCTTTTCTTCGCAAATGAAGATTCTGGAAGGACTCATCCCGCGCTTTCTGCAAGCGCGCTGATAACTAAAAAGACTAAAAAGACCAGTCCGAGATAAACAAGTCCAGTTGCAGAAAGCACAGCAGAAGGTGTCCTTGGGTGATGTTTCCAGGTTGTGATTCTTTCTGCGTTGTCGTTTCTCTTCAAGACGTGTTCGGCGTGAGTTCTCAAATAAGGCTGCAGCATTGTGGATAGTGCGTCTCCATGCCTCCCGGTGTGAGGCCAGGGCGGACCATTGTTGGTGATCAATTTGGCTGAGCCTGAGAAATTGTTTCAGGGAGTCCTTGTATCGCTTTTTTGGAATGCCCCTCTTACGCTGACCCATGGCGAGTTCATTGTAGAGTACTATTTTTGGGAGGCGATAGTCCTCCATCCTAGAAACGTGCCTTGCCCAGCGCAGGTGTGTTCTCAATATGATGGCCTCAATGCTGGTGATCCCTGCTTGCTCAAGGACAGCAACATTCGTCACATAGTCAGTCCAGTGTATATTTAGGATTGTGCATATACAGCGCTGATGAAAGCATTCAAGGAGTCCTAAGTGGTGGTGATAGGTGGCTTATGTTTCAGACCCATACAGGAGAATAGACAGTACAATGGCTCCATACTCACTGATTTTTGTGCTTCGCCCTCAGATGTTTATTACTCCAGACTCTTTTGTAAAGTCTTCCAAATGCGCTATATGCCTTTGCTAATCTGTGATTGATCTTTTTGTTGATTTTGGCATCTGAGGAGATGATGCTTCCCAGGTAGGTGAACTGATTTAAGCACAGGTTTGCCGACGGCAATGTGGGGATGATGGTGTTCATCCTGTGGTGCAGGCTGGTAAAGAACTTCCGTTTTCTTCAGGTTGACTTCCAGCCCAAATAGCTCTGCAGCTGTTGGGAAGCAGAATGTTAGGCGCTGCAGAGCTACTTCTGTGTGGGCAACAAGGGGAGCAGCATCAGCGAAGAGCAGCTCACGGACTAGATAGTTTAGAGTCTTAGTGCGAGCCCTCAGATGGCTTAAGTTAAACAAGCTACCATCAATACGGTAACATATATAGATGCCGTCTTCTTCTTCTTCAAGCTCTGCCGTAGCCCTTTGGAGCATCATGCTGAAGAAGATTGTAAATAAAGTTGGTGCAAGAACACAACCTTGCTTCACTTCATTAGTTATTAGAAAGGGCTCTGAAAGAGTATCGCCATATCTGACTTGAACGTGCTGGCCCTCATGTAGCAAGATAATCATTTTAAGGAATTTGGGGGGACATCCTAGTCTTTCCAGGATCTGCCACAGACCTTTTCTACTCACAGTGTCGAAGGCTTTGGTGAGGTCGACAAATGTTACATAGAAACCCTTGTTCTGCTCTCTACATTTCTCTTGCAGTTGTCTAAGGGCAAATACCATATCTGTAGTACTCCTATTGGCTCTGAAGCCACATTGGCTTTCAGGAAGAAGTTCTTCTGCAATAGCAGGAACTAATCTGTTCAGGAGTATCCTTGCAAGGATTTTTCCAGCAATAGAGAGCAGTGTTATGCCTCAATAGTTTGAGCAATCGGATTTTGCTCCTTTTTTCCTGTACAGGGTGATGATGACTACATCTAGGAGATCTGATGGCAGTTCCCTTTTTCCCAGCAATTCACAAGGAGTTTGTGGAGTTTATTGTGGAGTACATGACCTCCATGTTTCCAAACTTCAGGTGGGATTCCATCAATCCCTGCTGCCTTGCCATTTTTCATCTGCTGTATGGCCTTAAGGGTCTCTTCCAAAGTGGGAGCTATGTCCAATTCATTTTTCGTCGGTTTTTGTATCATATGTTGGATAGCTGAGCCTTGGACTACTCGGTTGGCACTAAACAGACTTTGAAAATGTTCAGCCCATTGATTCAGGATGGAGGCTTTATCAGTAATTAATGTTTGACCATCTGTACTGTATAAGGAGCTTTGGACCTGATAAGTAGGTCCAAACACTGCTTTAAGAGCTTTGTAATATCCTCTAAGATTTTACATCATAGGGTACAGTTATATTGAAAAGTGCAACCAGGCTTCATTATCAATTGCAGGGGACTTCTTTCTATACTTTCTCTACTTATTACACTGTTACCTTCCCTGACATCCCCTCTCCTCCAATAATTCATTAATTGGCAATATTTCATAATTTGGCTTGTATTGACGCTTCAATGGTTAGAAGTAGCATTTGGACGAATTCGGAAAAATGATAGGTTTGCAAGTAAATTGGAATAAATAAGAAATTATGATATTTAACTATACAAATGGAGGAATATCATGTAGTTCAATTGTTGGCTCCTGCTGTGTCTTGTTCTGCTGAATGCAGATGTTTTTCCGTAACTAAATTGAACTATTTAGTGAATAGGAAAGTATCATCATAACTTGCATCATTTGCATCATAACTTTAGAGGAACAACTACTTTCTAGGCTTTGGACCCATAACTGTACTTGATTATGAAAAGTTACATAGTATCACGACATAACAATATGTGGTACAATGTGCACAAGTAGTTTCAGAATGTACACATCCAAAAAAAAAAAACAACAACAGCTGACTCAGACATGCAAAAGGTATATTGTTTATCTTGTGCTATGTATCTCTGAATAAGGACTTTATCAGATGTGGCAAAAATCACACAATACAACGTTATGGTAGTGAGTGTGGTTTCCGCTATCACATGATGTTGTCATGTTTGCATAGTCACTCTGTGCCCCAGCTGTGAATAAGGCATTGCTTTTAATTGATGAGACAAACCCTCAATAGCCGTAAATATCACTCTTTTCACATACTGAAGAGCATGCGAAAACAGGTCCCTCTGTAATTGCGAGATTGGGGGGCTCCTCTCCCCCCCTCTCCATTCCTGGTGAGAAAACTTCCAGGTGAGATCGTGAAAACTACCCACAGGACATTCTTTTTATGGACTGCCCTGGTTTGTTTGCATGTTTTTGGGTTTGCTTAAATGTTTGTGTGTTCGTTTACTTTGCAAATTAGGGGTTTTTTTTGGTGTTTTTAAGCATGCTCATGTCTTCTTGCAGGAACTGCCAAAATCTCACCCATGCTAAATCACAGAGGTAAAGTCCCATTCTTAAAGTGTTAGTGGTGGTCATGCAATAATTCCATGGCTGTTCTTTCATGCAATTATAGCGATGTGCGATAAGTGTAATAATGCCACTATGTTTCCACTTTCCTCATTCGTGCTAGTCTGATAAAGTCCTTGGATTACATTTCTGGGGTTTATTTTTGCAGGGACGTAATTCAAAAATTTAACATTCATGTAGTACTCTCTGCAATATCTAGAGCATCCATGTTATAGGGATCATTGCTTTCCTTCCTCACCACTGCTACTTGCATAACTCTGTGGTGCTTACCTGAAACCACAAAAAAGTTACATAAGAGAGCAGATCTATTCAATGGAGAGATGCCCTGTTTCAGAGGTTGGCAACTGTGTGGCCATCCAGATGTTCCTAAATGGCAACTCCAAACATTCTTCACCATTGGACAGTGTTGATGGAAATTGCATTTAATTTTTTTCTTCTAATTTATATATATTTTTAATTATTGTATGTTTTTAATCCTTCATAATTTAATATTATTTTAAGGGGTGGGTGGGCTAGGGTATTGTGATTATGGAGTTTTTATATTGTAAGCCGCCCCGATTGCGTTGCAGAGGGGCGGGATAGAAATAAAATTTTATTATTATTATTTATTATTCCAACAGCATCTGGAGGGTTGCACATTTCCACCCCTGCCCTATTTCAAGCAGCAAAGTGAACTGAATCATTTACTAGTGTGTTTTGGCTTCCCTGGGTCCCACTTTGGGGGAAAGGCAGCATCTCAATTAAACAAATAAATAGATAGGTATGGTACTCCCTAAATACCCTAAAGGCATCAGATCCTGTCTGAACTTGGAAGCTAAGCAGGGTTAGCCCTGATTAGTACTTGGATTGGAGACCACCAACAAATACCAGGGGCTGTAGGATATTTCAAAGGAAGGAACTAGCAAAACTACCTCTGAGTATTCCTTGCCTATGAAGTTCATGGGATCGCCATAAGTCAACAAGCAACTTGAAGACACACACACACACAGAGAAATTCCCTGATAGCTATTTTGCTCTCAAGGAAGTGCCCCATTTTGCCACTTTGCATTCCTGCCTGGATGTATGGATTATAAATCTGCAAACATTGCCAGAAAAAGAAGAACTCAAAAACATAGCTGTGTTAGTCTGGAATATCAGTATGCAAGGTGATCTTGTAGCACCTTAGAGACTAAGGACTTTTTCAGATGCTCTGAAAAACTCCCACAGAGGTCAAGAGGAGGACAGCGCTTTCCCGCTTCCAGTGATCAATTTTGCACAATGCTGTCCTCCTCCTGTCCTTCGTTCATGCTTCCTCCATGCTGGAGGGACGAGAAAGGTGCTGCTTTTCATTGACGGAAACTTCCATCAATGAAAAGCGGTGACTTTCTCATCCCTCCAGCACAGAGGAAGCATGGAGGAAGGATGGGAGGAGGATGGCGTTGTGCAAAATCAACTGCTGGAAGCAGGACAGTACCGTCCTCCTCCTGACCTCCGCGGGTTTTTTTTTTAGAGCATCTGAAAATCTCCTAAGAGGCTTTTATCTCATGAGGGAAGGGAAGTGGTGGTACAGTCTGATCATAGCACCTCCTACCTTGCCTTATCAACCAACGCTGATGCTCAAGAACTGTTCTTCCATTCCGGTCCTGTGGGAGACAGTGCTAAACGTGAGCCTTTTTTCTAACTGATTTTTCCAGTTAGAAAAAATACTTGCATTTACTAGTGGTGTATTCAAGTTTTTTACACCAAGTCTCAAGTCAAGTCAAGTCTCTACCTTCAAGTCTCAAGTCCTTGCAAGATATTTTAAAGTCAAGTCTCAAATTGAGTCTAAAACCTGGGAGGCAACTTTAACATGGAGGCTTTTCCTAAGAACAGCAGGCAAGACTCACCCCCAGAATCTGGGACACATTTCTCAGAGGGGAACACAGCAAACGTGTTAGGTCATGGGCTTTTGGTGAGGTTTGAGGTCTGCTCAGCATCCTGTCCCTGCTGCACATTGGAGGAGCCTTGTAAAGTTTTTCTGAAAAGGCAGTTGCCTAACACATTTGCTGTTACCACTTCTGTCACATAACTGATAAGCAATAAGTAGTGAGATCATGGAAGCATTGTTCAAAGGAGGAAAACCATTTTACGCTCTGTAACATTTCAAGATGGATGTGTTATGTTACTAGACAAAGGCCAGCAAGTTGGTTGCTAAAAATAAGCAAGTTGTGAGTTGAGTTGAATCAGTGCATCATTTATTGTTGAGTCAAGTCCAAGTCAAGTCATTGAAGTGACTTGAGTCTTGTGAAGACACACCCAACTAAAGGTGGTGGCAGGTTTGGGTTGCAACGCCAGTACCCTGGTGAGATCAAAGTCTTACCCAAAAAGGCTCTGATGCTGAATATAAAGTTCAAAAAAGGAGGAAGTTTATTTTAAAGAACAAAAGTAAAGGGCTTTCTCCTCCCCAGCAATAAAAGCTTGAAATAAAAGGTACTTTACAGTTTGAGTTTCAGCAAACTTCAGGGTGTCATCTCTCTGGGTTTGATCTTGGTTTGATCTCCTCACTCAATGGAGCTGGTGCAGAGTCTTTCAGTTCCTGATTCCTTTGACTTATTTGTTGTTGGTAACTAATTTGGCTAAATGGTGTAAGAAATGCCCTTCCTGGCTGTCTGGGCCTGTTTGCCACCAATAAAACAGCTCCCTGCAAGCTCACAGCAAAGACTGAGCAAAAAAACTAAAAAACTTCTAGCTAAACAGAGCCTGCTGGGAAGGGACAAACCAAACCTGGAAAAATGCAGGGGAATTCTTCAGCTCCTCCCACAACTCTAATACAATGAAACATTCCTATGCTCAGACATACTAAGGCCTGAACTAAAAAGAAGGAAAATGTAGGGGAGATTCAAACAGTCCTGGCTGGACATCACAAGTCTGACTCAAGTCTAAGTCAATTGACTCAAGCCTACATCACTAGTGTTTACCACTGTCACCCATGCGACTGGAACAGAAGAACAGCTGTTGAATGCCAACATTGTGCAATAAGGCAAGGCAGGAGGTGCTATTATCGGGCTTCATTTTCGCTTGCCTTCCTTTGTGCGATAAGCCTCTATGAGAGAAAGAAGCTGTAGCATAAACTTTCATAGACTCTACTTCATGCACTCTATGCATCTGAGGAAGTAAACCAAGTCTGTGAAAGCGTATTCTACAACTTCTTTCTGGCAGTTAGTCTCTAAGGTGCTACAAGATCCCTTTGCATACAGAAAAAGAAGAGTACATTTGCTCCTCACAACACAGTGCAAGGTGCTAGTGCAGATACTGTGTTAGATTCCTTAACAGAATATTATAATCTGAACTCTCCTACGCTGGATAAATATCCAACAAAAATATTCTGGTTCTGTTTAATTCCTTTTGTACGGGTTGGATTGGATGATCCCTGCAGTTTCCTTCCAGGTTAATGCATTAATTACCCCTTTGGTTGATTATTCTCCTACTTTTGTCTCCACCTGAAGTTTGGAAATACAGAGGTCATGTACACCATGTTAAATTCCATGAACTCCTTGTGAATTTCTAGGAAAAGGGGGAACTGCCATCAGATCTCCGAGATGCAGTCATCACCTTGTACAAGAAAAAAGGAGCAAAATCTGATTGCTCAAACTATCGAGGTATAACACTGCTCTCTACATGAGGACCAAACAGTCAAGTCAGATATGGCAATGCTCTTTCAGAGCCCTTTCTAATAACTAATGGAGTGAAGCAAGGTTGTGTTCTTGCGCCAACTTTATTTACAATCTTCTTCAGTATGATGCTCCAAAGGGCTACGGCAGAGCTCGAAGAAGAAGACGGCATCTATATACATTACTGTATTAATGGTAGCTTGTTTAACTTAAGCCATCTGAGGGCTCGCACTAAGACTCTAAACTATCTAGTCCGTGAGCTGCTCTTCACTGATGATGCTGCCCTTGTTGCCCACACAGAAGCAGCTCTACAGCGCCTAACATCCTGCTTTGCAACAGCTGCAGAGCTGTTACGGCTGGAAGTCAACCTGAAGAAAATGGAAGTTCTCTACGAGCCTGCATCACAGGACGAACACCACCATCCCCACATTGCTGTCGGCAAATCTGTGCTTAAGTCCTTTCAGCAAGCAGTTCACCTACCTGGGAAGCATCATCTCCTCAGATGCCAAGATTGACAAAGAGATCGACCACAGAAAGGCATATAGCGCATTTGGACAACTTTACAAAAGAGTCTGGAGTAATAAACACCTGAGGCAAAGCACAAAATCAGTGAATATGGAGCCATTGTACTATCTATTCTCCTTTATGGGTTTGAAACATGGGTCACGTATTGCCACCACTTAGGACTCCTCGAACGCTTTCATCAGTGCTGTAGACACACAATCCTAAATATACACTGGACTGACTATGTGACATATGTTGCTGTCCTTCAGCAAGCAGGGATCACCAGCATTGAGGCCATGATATTGAGAACACAGCTACGCTGGACAGGGCACACTTCTAGGATGGAGGACCATCACCTCCCAAAAATAGTACTCTACGGTGAACTCACCACGGGTCAGTGTAAGAGGGGTACTCCAAAAAAGTGATACAAGGATTCCCTGAAACAATTTCTCAGGCTCGGCCAAATTGATCACCAACAATGGTCCGCCCTGGCCTCACATCGGGAAGCATGGAGATGCACTATCCACAATGCTGCAGCCTTATTTGAGAACTCATGCTGAACAAGTCTTGAAGAGAAACGACAACGCAGAAAGAAACACAACCTGGAAACATCACCCAAGGAGACCTTCTGCTGTGCTTTCTGCAACCGGACTTGTTTATCTCAGATTGGCCTTTTCAGTCATCAGTGTGCTTGCAGAAAGCGTGGGATGGGTCCTTCCTGAATCTTTGTTTGGGAAGAAAAGCCAGAGAGAGACTTTTGTCTCCAAACTGAATAGACATGTATTGACCTAAAGTTAACTTTTAACTTTAGCTTTGTTATCTGGATACCTCTTCCCTTTAATCTTGGGGGAAAAGCTACAACAAAAGCATATTTGTAGAGACTTGTCACCTAATTTACATTTGGTTTGAATAGGACTTTATCCCCTTTTGTGAGTAAACAATGGAAGCTTAAATACCACTTGAATGACCACAGATTTCCACATAATTTGAGCTTGTTTTGGAGTGCCAGGAGTCCAGTACAATCTGAATAGTGTATCTAATGTGTGGGATCTATGACAATTATTATTACTGATTGGAGAGCAAAAAAAGGTGGGTGTTGGTATTCTAGGCTGTCAGGAATGACAATTAAAAAAAATTGCTCTTTTGTGGATTGCTTAATAACAAAATTTTTTAGCATGCTCCACTTTTTTGCCTTGTGACCAACCGCCCCCCCCCCAAAAAAAATCCTGGAATTTGATTCAGCTTCTTAAGCATGTTGGACTTTCTTTTATTTTCTGTCTTTTAAAAACCAGAGATTCTAGCTTTCATTGTGATAGTCATATATTTGACAATGTGTAAACAAAGGTTTGTGGGGAGGGGCTTTGAGTGCTCAAGGCTCCAGCCAAAAATAGTCCCTCAGGTTCTTCTTACTGAAGGACTGGAATATCCATGTATGGAAAGTCTTGTAAATAAGAAGTCTTGTTGGAACCAGCCTTTTAGTGTTTAGGATACATGCCTCTGATGATCTTACCTGTCCTGGTACAGTTCCTACCAAAATTCTGCAACAAGTTTCCATACTTATCTGGCTCTAAATGTAAATTGTCTTGGTGCAGTCTTGTCTTTGGTTTTCTGTGTAAGACACACAGTCTATTTTATGTTTACTATTGACTGCGATTAGACCACAGAGCCATCTCTAGAAACAGTAAAGCAGAGTTGTGATAGGTATGAAGACTGCAGTCCATACTCTACCACTGTCTCCGTTTGACAAGGATGGGTCCTGGTTAGTCCCTTGCCGTCCCACTTTCTCACCTCTTTTAAAATGTCAGGGTTTCTGTCTTCTCATCACACTTTCCTCCCTTGTCCTCTGTTTACTTCAGTTGCTGCAAACTGAGTTTCAAGTGTAAAAGTCATTAACTCAGCAGGAATGAAGAAAGGAGGGAGTGGAGTCTTGGCCTTCCCAATGGACTAATTTGGATTTTGTTGCTTTTATTTTCTTTTTCCAGGTTTTTCTAAACTCAGTACGTAAATACCTTTAAACAGCTTAAAAACAGTAGCTTAGTGTGCTCTTCATCATTAATAACTTTTGTCCTCTTGTTCACTGGCCACACTCTTTTGACTACACTCTGATGTTGCTTGGCCAATTGGCCAATGATGTTGCTTGGCCAATTTCAACATCTGTGAAATGTTGGAGAGTGTGGTTGTTAACATTTCTGTAGCGTCCCTTCTGCCCTGGGTTTTCCATTTCACTCTGGCTGCAGGCTGATTCCCACAATTCCTTTCAATTTAGTAATTGGGAAATGATTTCTATGTATAATAAATGTATATTTTCATTTTCTCCCCTGAGAAAGGGTGCTGCATGCTATGTTTCTTTAAAGCTGTCTAGACAGTTTGCCATCTTCTGACTACAGAGCTGAGAAAATTGAGGGCTTTTCCTGTAATTAAAGATGTTTTCCCTTCCCCCACCCCAGATATTGAAAAAATACCCAAAGAATTGATCATAAGAGTGTTTTGTCTTCGCAGGGGATTGAGGGTAAGGGCATAATTACTTCATTGGTTTATATCTTAATGGTAACTTTTTACAACATTATGGATAGATGATATTTAGAAAAAGGGAAGGGAAAAACCATGCCTTATTATGTATTTTGCTTTATTAATTCAAGGTAATTCAAGGACAGGGGCTCTTTACTGTTTTAATTGTTGATCTGCAGAACTTTCTTGTGAATAACAGTCTGAATCCTGGTGTAACTTTTGCTAACATTCTGGTATGTTTTCAAATACAAATGCTAACTAAAACTTCAGTGGTCATTTGCCTCAGTAAAATGTTTGCAGTTTGTTCATCTGCCCCAAACACAAACAACCTCTTTGGACACTTTATGTTGCGATTTCTTCTTTAGCTGGTTGTGTGTGTTTAGCTGTTGTTTCATAGCTTGATGTCCTACTGTTAGTACTTCCTAACTGGACTTGTATAAAGGAAGCAGAGTTAATGTTCATATTGTATGCCTCCTTATATCAGCCTTGTAGCATATAAGTCTTGCACCTCATACCTTATAAGTCTTGCACTTCATACTGTAGTCACTGGCAACATAAATAGAATCATGGAATTGTAGAGTTGGAAGAGACCACGAGGGCCATCCAGTCCAGTCCATATAGGACTTTATCAGACCACCCTACAGAAAGTTCTTTTGCTGATATATTTTGAAGAATTTTTATGCTGGCAAAAGACCCCACCACAACCAGAGCTACCTTTAGCAATGTGAAAAGGCAGTCCTGGCAGTAATGGAGCACGAATGGAGCTCTATTTACTTCCAGGGCTGCGATCTCGCCAATTCTCGCGAGAAGATGCAAACGCAGCAAATTTAAAAAATGAAGCAAAATACAGACACAAAACGTAGACACACACCCAGAAACACAATTTAAAAATTACAAGTACACCAGGGAGGTTCATAAAAAGAGTGTCTCCTACCTAGCTGTCATGATCTCACCCAGAAGTGTTCTGTCATTGATGCCGTATTCACAATGGCACGGGAGATCTATTGATGGCTTGGCCTGTCAATAAAATAGAATGGCTTTTTGACAGTACATGATTGCAAAAGGACAATGTCATATGGTATGCACACCCTTTTGCTATCATTAGGCTTCGTTATGACACCATATTTGCCATATCTGATGAAGTACATAGGAACTTTGTACTAGTCCCTCTTTGATTACTTCTACAGTAGTTGGGTGGATGTTGTTATTGTTCTGTCTTTACTACTCCTTTGAAAGGAGGAAGGAAAGGCATTTAAACCTGTAACACCGTTACTAATCTCATTCACCCTGTCTCTATTGTACTGTTCTAATCTTCTTTACTATTTGTGGCCACTGCAATGGTACAGAGATCAGTGTGTTTTAAACCACAAATGCAACTCCTCCCTTTATTAAACGTTGTAGTGTTTTTGAGCCCACAGAGGTAGCATCGTAGTTGTGTGTCTCTAAAACTTTACTGAAGAAGGGCCTCCCAGTGTGGCTAGCTAAAGGAATGTAAATAGCTACTTGCAAAGCTATTTGTGACAAGCAGAAATAACCTTTAAAGCACCAACCAGACAAAATTCTGTAACATATACAGAGGTTCTTATTGCTTGCTTGCTGCTTCTTTCTCCCCTCCTGCCCCTTCCCTTTCTATTGCCATCAATATGCCACAAATGGGATGTTTGGCTGGCAGGCTAGTGAAAACCAATGTAGGCATGCAAATACCATGTACTTATTTCCAAGACTGGATTGCTTTCTCAGTCAACAGAGTTTCCTCACAGACCTGGTTCTTGGTTCTTGTTCCCTGGATTTTCCCCTAACCAGGTAGAGATCAGATAGAGATGCCTGGTGGGGGGGGGCATCTACATGG
This sequence comes from Gambelia wislizenii, assembly GCA_030847615.1. Taxonomy (NCBI): domain Eukaryota; kingdom Metazoa; phylum Chordata; class Lepidosauria; order Squamata; family Crotaphytidae; genus Gambelia; species Gambelia wislizenii. Next base: position 349,182,827 of record JAUMIR010000001.1, read on the forward strand.
CAAAAATTACCCAGGAAGAAATAGGGACGAACCTATTGGTCCTCACACTCATTGGGACAGACACGTGCTATTGGGAAGGAGGGGAGGCAACCCCCCCCCAAAGTACGTGATTTTCCATCCTATTTGTCATTGATTTTTTTAAAAAAGTGTGGGGGAAACCGTACTATTGGTTGTCTGATCAATCAGCAACCATCTCAGATAAAGGGCACACAGCAGAAGTGGATTGTGATTGGTCAGGCCTCAGAGGGGATGGGTTTGCAAGAGATGCTTTGCAATTGAGGATCCGTCATTGTTGAACAGTTGCAGTGGTTTCTACAAACAAGTGCCCATTCCTCGCACTTCCCCCCTCCTCCAGCCTCTGCTTCCCTCCCAGCCTCCGAGCCCTCCCCCCGCCCAGCCAAAGGCAAGCAAGCTCAAGAAGCGGCCAGCAAGGCCTCCAAATGGCCAAGAAGGGCGTGCGAGCCAGCCGCGAAGCTGCAGAGGGAGGGCAAGTCAGTCGTGTGGATGAAAGGAGAGGGCCAGCCAGCTGAGTGGCCAAGCGGGGACCATCTGCGTTCCTCCATGACTGACAGCCAGCGGGGAGACACAAGCTATGGGTTCTTGGTTGCAGAAGCCGGCTGTCAGTCACAGAGGAGGAACTCAGATGGTCCCCGCTTGGCCGCTCAGCTGGCTGGCCCTCTCCTCTCATCCACGTGACTGACTTGCCCTTCTTCTGCGGCTTCGTGGCCAGCTCGTGCTCCCTTCCCAGTTGTTTGGGGGCCTTGCTGGCCACTTCTTGAGCTTGCTCGGCTTTGGCCTGGGGGGAGGGAGGGCTTGTTATGCTGGGGCTGGGACAGAAGCGGAGTCTGGGAAGGCTCCTTGGACAGAGGCTGGAGAAGGAACAGAGGCTGGGAGGGAAGCAGAGGCTGGAGGCGGGGAGACGTGAGGTATGGGTGTGTAAACAACAAATCTGATGCTTTACTACCCACGACAAATTGTAGGTACAGTGGCTGACAGAATCAAGTTCTCCATTTCTCGCATCTTCTTGGAGTAAAAATGCCGTGTAGCTGAGCCCTGGGAATGATACTATAAATCGTCCCTTTTGAAAGCAGTGCAACTTCAGTTGGGCAAGCAGCATACCCTCCAGCTGTCTCAGTTTGGCAGGGATCATCCTGATTAATCCTCTGTCCTCCCATTTTTTTTAGCTGCCTTTAAAATGTCCCAATTCTTCTCTTCTTCTCTCACTTTCCCTTTGTCCTCAGCTTACTTGCATTGTTACAAACTGAGTTCAAAGTGCAAAAGAAGTTTGCAATCAATTAAGGGGGGGAGGGGGAGGGGGAGGGGGAGGGGGCCCAGCCAAAGCAAAGTGCTACAGCATCTCCTAGCTTGTGTGTTGTTACTCATTAATAATTTTTGCCATCTTGACCACATTCTTATGTTGCTTGGCCACATACTGTATGTCCTAGTTTTCATCTGTGAAATGTTGGCGGGTGTGCTGCTGTTTACAATGATGCCCTCTCTAGAGTCCACTTTATACATGCAAAACAAGCTCAATTTCTTACCTGGAAATCTGTGGTCATTCAAGTGCTATTTAAGCTTCCATTGTTGTACACACAAAAGGGGATAAAGTCCTATTTAAACCATATGTAAATTAAGTGACAAATCTCTACAAATATGGTTTTTAGCTGAATCATGAATTTATGCAATATGTGTACACCTACAGTCTCAGTTCTCTCCTCTGCCACTCTCCATTAGCCAGAGATTGTTAGATGAAATAGAGTGATAATGAATATCAATCAATTTACCTACTTAATGTCAATCATCATTGGAAGATTTGTCAGTAAAATGTATACATTTATGGGCTGTTGTTGTGTTGAAATGCAAGGGTGAAGGCAATAAATGTGTTTGCAAACATATAACATGCTTTCCCAACAGCTAGCTTGCTAACGAATGTATTTTATGTATTTATTTATACAAATATTTATATCCCACCCTATATCACAAGATCCCAGGCTCACACAAGTAAAATACAGTAATTATAAACAGATTTAAAGAATTTAAAACAATAAAAATAATTTAAATAGACTAAAAACATAGTAAACAGATTAACAGGTTAAAATGGTTAAAGCAGTTTAAAACCTTGTGCATAAACGTTTTAGAATGACTTACTTAGTTCCCAAAGGTTTTAGTAAACAGCCATGTGTTTGCTTGGTACCTAGATGAGGCCAGTGTTGGCAGCAACCATGCCTCCAAGAGGATGGTGTTCCACAACTGGGGCGGGGGGGATGCCACAGCTTTCCCACATCCTCGCACAATGTATTGACTTCACTGGTGGGACACCAAGTAGGGACCCAGCTGACTTCAATCCTCGAGCAGGCCTATATAGGGAGAGGTACACCTTCAGATACTGAGTGTACACTTGGTTGCCAACTTGGGTTGGGGACCACCAATGGCTGTATTCATTTGTAGTGCTCAACCATGGCATAGCATGACAAGGACAACACAGTGCAGCACTTTGGGCTTACATTTTCCTACTCCTCTGATGAAGGAATCTGGAAGTTTCCATTTCTGTTTTTGACAAACCACAGCTTAGCAGTATAGCCAAACCCAATCAAAGCTTAGTGTTAACTGTGGTTTACTAAGGAAAGTTCTCTTGAAATTGTGATGTGTTAGTGTGCTCTACTACCCCTCCCTGAGAGATTCCATTACTGGACATATTGGACGCTTTTCGGGGTCACTTTGGCTGAGTGGTTAGGCAGACTGAGGGTCAGTCTAAGGTCATAGAATCATAGCGTTGGAAGAGACCACAAGGGCCATCCAGACCAACCCCCTGCTATGCAGGAATAAACAATCAAATCATTCCCGATGGCCATCCAGCCTCTGTTTTAAAACCTCCAAAGAAGGAGACTCCACCATACTATGAGGCATTATATTCCACTTCCAAACAGCTCTTACTATCAGGAAGTTCTTCCTAATGTTTAGGTGGAATCTCTTTTCCTGTAGCTAGAACCCATTGCTCCATGTCCTAGTCTCTGGAGCAGCAGAAAACAAGCTTGCCCCATCCTCAGTATGCCATCCCATCAAATATTTAAACATGACAATGACCTGAGATGTGTCTATAAAATATAATGATGGGGAAACCCAAGTAAGGATTATGCGGAAAGCTCGAGCAGTAATGCTAACAACCCAGTCATTAAGGAATAGTTGCTAATCCTTTCTTCCAGCCTTGGGCATTTCAAGCAAGAATTCAATCATGCAAACAAGTGACCTTCCCTCAACCCATATTTCATAGAAATCTCTTACACCCCTTACCTGACCAAACATTAAGAGGTTGCTGCAGAACCATCAATATTTTGTCTTTCCAGAACTAAAACAATTGGTTGAGTTTTGACCTCTTTTGTCTATCCAGTGGGAAAGTCATCCAGGCTTTGTCATAACCAGAGTACCCCTTCAGGATATGAAATAGAGTATAAATATTAGAGACACCCCAGGAAACTGTACTACAGATGGATGCTGTCACTCTGCCAGATTCTCTGTGCCACCCTCAGATGCCAGTCTGAGTATCTTTGCTTCACAGAACTCTCCTCCTCAAGATTGGTAACTATCACCCCATCTTCCTGGACCTCTCTCTGTCCAACCTTTCTGCCTTATTCTGCTATAGCCTTGTATGGTTTGTAAGAACATGTGTTCTGTAACTTTACTTTCTGTATTATTCCAATAAAATACATTGTTTTACTTCAACTGGAGCCTCCTTTACAGTCAATATTGTTATACATAGGTGAAAAGATTCCCAAAGTTATCCTCCTCTCCCAGGCCTCCTGTTTGAACTAATAATTCCCTCAGATATTACAGGAGATTTGGGGATCACAGGTGGACTCTAACATGCCCCCACCTCTTAGGGTAACAGATATATGAAACAGTCTTGTTTTAGTAAAACCATAGGAAGGCTAACTACACTTTGCCTGGGTTTGAACAAAATGGCAAGTTGTAGCTATTCAAAAAGAGGTGCAAAAAGTTCTGAACTCTTCCTCACAGCTAGGCCAGAGGAGGGGAGAGAGGAACTTGGGCAAGGCTCCCGCAGGCTCATCCTTGTTATGCAAAACCAGGAGAGGTTATCTCCCAGGTGGTGGGAGATGTATTAGTCTCCATGGGACCGTGGAAGGCTATGACCCTCCATTGTGGCTGAGTGTTTTTTATGTCATGACTCACAATCTGATGCAGCACCTTTTACTTTTACACAGCTGGCTCTTTTGTTTCCTACTAGCATTTATCTAATTCTCAAGGAGAAACAAGCCTGCCTTATTTTCCACATGAGCTAATGCAGCATCTTTATATTTTTAGGGAGGACTGACAACAATTTAAAGGGAGGAAGAATTCGCTACCTGTTGGACAACAGGAACTCTTATTTTATTCAGGCTTTAGAGAGGAGAAAAACTCAGTTTGATAAGAACATACTTAACACTCTGTATTTCTCCATCCTCAATTTGTTAAAAGTATAGCTGGCCAATCTAAGCTTAGGTTCCCTTCATTTTTGTATTTCTGTGATCTGACCCTTTTGTACTTTGCAGTATGTTAGTGTGTTGCTATGGATGCAATTCACAACAACATTTTTATCTTTCCTGAGACAATCTGTAGCTATATATAGCTATTTGCATTGTGTGCCTTCCTGCTCACTAGCAATAAAGATGAGAGCTTTTGGGGAGGGGTGAGTATGGACAGAGAAGAGTGGTGTTCTGAAAGATAAGCAGCCATGATATATAGAAAGGACAGGGTCCATTTGAAAGCATGAAGTAAAAAGTTAACATATGGATGAGTAGATGGAGCTACAGTGGCTTCCCAATTCTTTTAGGAGCCAGAGATTCTAATTTTAGATAACACCTATAACAAAGGCCGAGACGCTGCATTGTCAGATGTAACCAGGATGATAGAGCTGTTTTCTTATAGGTACGACCCGCAAAGCCTACATTTCCAATCTGTGAGCCAACTGAAGGATTTCTGAGGCACTACAGGTCAGGATGCTGAGAAATACAGTTGTCCCTCCGTATCCAGAGATTTAAGTATTCACGGTTGGAAAATATTCTTAAAAAAATAATAATCCAAAAAGCAAACCTTGATTTTGCCATCTTATATAAGGGACACCATTTTGCTGTGCCATTGCATATAATGGAACTTGAGTATTCACAGATTTTGGTATCCACGGGGGTCCTGGAACCAAACCCCAGCAATATGAAGGGACAACTATAATGTCTACAGTGCTTTTCTGCTTGTGTGGTACATCAAGGACAGGCAACTGGAGAGACCTCTGAAGGTCCTGCTGCAACTGCTTCTCTCAGTGTGCTTCATAACTAGAAGAGTGCTGCAGATGTCATTTCCCAGTGCCTGATCTGCACAGATGCACCTTTGATTGTGGCACTCCTTGACCAAAAAGGTATTTTTCGCGGGAGGGGGGCAGGGGGTGGTTGTTAATGCCTATGAGTCCCCAAGTTACAAGACTGAAAATCCATCTTATGATCTCATAACTATTGAAAAGGGTGCCAGGCAATATTTCTAAATACAGTATTGCATTTATGCTAAAAAAATAATAATTCTAACAGCACATGTTTTATTTGAACAATATTACACTATTTCGACATGATGGTATGGAGCTGTACACTAGGAATGCAATGAAATGAAAGGATTGTAAAAGTAACTTGATACATCATTTGTGTGTGGGAGGTGAATGTTTTTTTTTTAAAAAAACCAACAGACACAAATACATAAATATACATTAAGATGTTCCAGTTTAAATCCAAGGATCTTATTAGTATGGAGGGAGAAATTAACTTTTGTTTTTCCTGATTTCTCATTTAGCAGAAGTTTGCTGTCAGAGCTAGAGGTCTGACACTATTTTAGCATTAGAGCTATATCTAGGTTTCTGCTGAAGAAACATATTTCTAGAGCAAATTACACACAAATAACTAGTTGCTTTTAATCACTTCATTTATCCAATAACTAAGGTGTCAGTACTTTGTGACAAGGGACTTTATCAGATGCATAAAATACAGCGTCAGAATGACGCCACATAACTACGAAAGGGTGTGCATATCAGACAACGTTGCCCTTTTGCGGTTATGTCCTCGCTAAAACCCATATTTTTTTAAATTGACGGCTGAAGCCATCAATAGATCCCCCATGGTGCTTTTGTGCTGGCATTGTTGGCATGTGAAACCTTGTGCCATTGTACTCACATCAATGCAGTGACAACTTCAAGTCCAGTGTGAATACTTCCAGGCGAGATCATGACAGCCATGTAAATGATGCACTTTTTATGTCCCTTTCCAGGTTACTTGGGACCTTTAAAGTGTGTGTATGTGCTTTTAAAAAGTTTTTCTGTCTTATTTTTGTTTTGTTTTTTAATTTCCCATGCGATGAAATCTCACAATAATCCACGGGATTTCAAAGGAAGAAGTGAACGGAGCTCTATTCATTTCCTCTTTCACTTCCAGGATAAGAGGTAAGTGAGGTGGGTACATTCTTTTGCTGGCATAAAAATTGATTTTTTTTTTCATGTCAGCAAAAGAACACTTTTAAGGGGCTCATCTGATAAAATCCTGTAACATAATAAGTGATAAGATTACCTTTTTACATCACCTTTTGGGCTTCCCTAAATGGAAGAGTGGAACATGCAATTTTTCAAGTGACGTCTCATGTTGTGGTCTCCTGCTTTGTTAAATGAATTGGACAGGAGAAGACTGTGGGCCCATCTAAATGGAGAAAATACCCCTCATGGAATTTGCTTGGAATCCTACCAGGCTAAACAGGATCCAGCACCAATCCACACTATTTGGAAGGAGGGGGACCACTAAGTTTCAGCATAAATATTGGAAAGATTTGTTACCGAATCATTGACACTTCATGTTTTGGAAACTGAAGATTGAGGATTATTCACTAGCAAGGAAGGAAAGAAAAATATATTTATAGTGTGCTAGAAAATCAAGTATATCTTGTGGGAGTTGGAATATAAATTTTTGTCATACATTTATCATTTTGTATTGTTATGTTTGTGTCGTGGGAGAGAGGCTTGCGTACCCTAATGACGTTTTGAGCTATGCTGGCGGTGGCATAATAGCCACCGGTAGGGTCTCCCATGCCAGACAGGTCAAAACCGAAGGGTCTGACAAAGAGCGTCAAAGGGCAGGATGGGCTCTCTAGCCTTATGGCAACCGTCCTAGGAGAAGGAAAACTCTAATCCCAAACCCGGGCAGATGGTGCTCGTCCAACCCTGTAAGGTCAACCATCTAAGAGAAGGAAACTCTAATCAAACCTACGGCCCGAGGACCTCGCTGCCACGTCCATGCTTGCAAGGCCACGGCAGATGAATCTCTGGTTTAAAGGGTGAGGCCAGTTCTGTGCATGCTGCGCTCCACCAGAAAAATCCATTGCACAGGCTCGAAGGACAAATCCATTTCCAAAAAAGCCCTGTAGCGACTGGCGAGGGACGAAACCGGCAGGTGTAAAGATGCACTGGAAGCCGCAGCCCCAACCCTGCATGCAGGCGGTTCAGGACATTGGTCGCTCAAGCCTGACCCGGGAGATGACAGTCTTGTTCGGCAGCATTCTGAACGACCAAGCAGCCTTTTTTAAGGAGAGCACTGCTTGCTCCATATGGAGAGGGGCCTAGAAAAGGTGGCCTAAAGAAAGCTCATCCCCAACTACCTGGTTGGCTAGCCGCGGCCAACGGGAATCTTCTGATGCGGTCAAACCAAGGCAAAGAAACAAAGGCACACACCGGCCTCCAAAGGTGTAAATAAACTGACACTTGCATGCTGGAACATCAGAACCATGCAAGACTCTAAAGATAGTGGACGGCCTGAGCGTCGTTCTGCCCTAATAGCCCTTGAACTATCACGGCTTAATATTGACATCGCTGCTCTTAGTGAAGTTCGCTTCCATGAGGAAGGCAGCCTTAAAGAACATGGCGCCGGCTACACACTTTACTGGTCTGGCAAACCCAAAACCGAAAAACATCTTTCAGGAGTAGGCTTCATGATTAAAAACTCCATTGCCTCCAAACTCGAAACCTTGCCAACAGGACACTCTGATCGCATTATTTCCTTACGCCTCCCACATGTTGTTCTCTTTAGTGTATATGCCCCAACTATGCAAGCCGACCCTGTAGAGAAAGACAAATTCTACACAGACCTACGCCAACTCATACAAAAAGTCCCTGTAGAAGATAAAATTATTATACTTGGTGACTTCAATGCCAGAGTAGGAAAGAATTCCGAAGCCTGGAAAGGTGTCTTAGGCAAGCATGGTGTTGGAAATTGCAATGATAATGGACGCCTCCTGCTAGAGTTCTGTGCAGAACAACAGCTGACTATTACAAACACAATCTTTCAGCAGAAAGATAGCTTGAAGACAACCTGGATGCATCCCCGATCCAAACATTGGCACCTCATTGACTACGTTCTAGTCCGTCAGAGAGACATTCGTGATGTCCGTCATACCCGAGTGATGCCCAGTGCAGAATGCCAAACAGATCATCGCCTCGTCAGATGTAAACTAAATCTTCATCTTAAGTTCAAACCTAAGAGGGGTGGCATCTTAAAGAAGAGGCTCCAAGTCAACAATCTTCAACAAGCTACCATGAGAGACAACTTCCAGGCAAACCTACAAACGAAACTTGAAGACCATCCTACAGATCCTTCTCCTACAGTGCTTTGGCAACATATCAAAAACAGTATCCTCCAGTCTGCAGAAGAATCCCTCGGGTTCTCCCACAAGAAAAATCAAGACTGGTTTGATGAAAACAACCAAGAGATCCAGGAGCTGTTGGCAAGGAAGAGAGCTGCTCACCAGGCATACCTCGCCCAGCCAACCTGTCATGTAAGAAAAGCAGCTTTCCGCCTCACATGTAGCAAACTACAACAAAAACTCCGAGACATGCAGAACAAGTGGTGGATCAATTTAGCAGAAAAGACACAACGCTGTGCAGATCTGGGTGATCATAGAGGATTTTATGAAGCTCTTAAAGCAGTGTTTGGACCTACTTATCAGGTCCAAAGCTCCTTATACAGTACAGATGGTCAAACATTAATTACTGATAAAGCCTCCATCCTAAATCGTTGGGCTGAACATTTTCAAAGTCTCTTTAGCGCCAACCGAGTAGTCCAAGCCTCAGCTATCCAATATATGATACAAAAACCAATGAAAAATTAATTGGACATAGCTCCCACTTTGGAAGAGACCCTTATGGCCATACAGCAGATGAAAAACGGCAAGGCAGCTGGGATTGATGGAATCCCACCTGAAGTTTGGAAACACGGAGGTCATGCACTCCACGAAAAATTCCACGAATTCCTTGTGAATTGCTGGGAAAAAGGGGAACTGCCATCAGACCTCCGAGATGCAGTCATCATCACCCTGTACAAGAAAAAAGGAGCAAAATCCGACTGCTCAAACTATCGAGGCATAACACTGCTCTCTATTGCTGGAAAAATCCTTGCAAGGATACTCCTGAACAGATTAGTTCCTGCTATTGCAGAAGAACTTCTCCCTGAAAGCCAATGTGGCTTCAGAGCCAATAGGAGTACTACAGACATGGTATTTGCCCTTAGGCAACTGCAAGAAAAATGTAGGGAGCAGAACAAGGGTCTCTATGTAACATTTGTCGACCTCACCAAAGCCTTTGACACTGTAAGTAGAAAAGGTCTGTGGCAGATCCTGGAAAAACTAGGATGTCCCCCCAAATTCCTTAAAATGATTATCTTGCTACACGAGGGCCAGCGTGGTCAAGTCAGATATGGCGATGCTCTTTCAGAGCCCTTTCTAATAACTAATGGAGTGAAGCAAGGTTGTGTTCTTGCACCAACTTTATTTACAATCTTCTTTAGCACGATGCTCCAAAGGGCTATGGCAGAGCTTGAAGAAGACGACGGCATCTATATACGCTACCGTACTGATGGTAGCTTGTTTAACTTAAGCCGTCTGAGGGCTCACTCTAAGACTCTAAACTATCTAGTCCGTGAGCTGCTCTTCGCCGATGATGCTGCCCTTGTTGCCCACACAGAAGCAGCTCTGCAGCGCCTAACGTCCTGCTTTGCAACAGCTGCAGAGCTGTTTGGGCTAGAAGTCAACCTGAAGAAAACAGAAGTTCTTTACCAGCCTGCACCACAGGACGAACACCACCATCCCCACATTGCCGTCGGCAAATCAGTGCTCAAGTCCGTTCAGCAGTTCACCTACCTGGGAAGCATCATCTCCTCAGATGCCAAGATTGACAAAGAGATCGATCACAGATTAGCAAAGGCATATAGTGCATTTGGAAGACTTCACAAAAGAGTCTGGAGCAATAAACACCTGAGGCAAAGCACAAAAATCAGTGTGTATAGAGCCATCGTACTGTCTATCCTCCTTTATGGATCTGAAACATGGGTTACCTATCGCCACCACCTACGACTCCTCGAGCGCTTTCATCAGCGCTGTCTACGCACAATCCTAAATATACACTGGACTGACTATGTGACGAATGTTGCTGTCCTTGAACAAGCAGGGATCACCAGCATTGAGGCCATGATATTGAGAACACAGCTGCGCTGGGCAGGGCACGTTTCTAGGATGGAGGACCATCGCCTCCCAAAAATACTACTCTACGGTGAACTCGCCACGGGTCAGCGTGGGAGGGGCGCTCCAAAAAAGCGATACAAGGACTCCCTGAAACAACATCTCAGGCTTGGCCAGATTGATCACCAATGGTGGTCTGCCCTGGCCTCACATCGGGAGGCATGGAGACGCACTATCCACAATGCTGCAGCCTTATTTGAGAACTCACGACGAACAAGTCTTGAAGAGAAACGACAACGCAGAAAGAATCACAACCCAAAAACATCACCCAAGGAGACCTTCTGCTGCACTTTTTGCAACCGGACTTGTTTATCTCGGATTGGCCTTTTTAGTCATCAGCGCGCTTGCAGAAGGCGCGGGATGAGTCCTTCCTGAATCTTCGTTTGCGAAGAAAAGCCAGAGAGAGAGATTGTTATGTTTGTTGAAATAAATTACTTTTAAAAATTAATAGTTATAGCACTATGATTCTATTTCAACCAACATGGTTGAAATCCTTTAGAATCCTGGGATTTGCAGTTCAAGAAGGGGAACTTAGAATTCTCAGCCAGAGAGCTCTAGTGCTCTACTGAACCAGAAACCCCAGGATTCCATGGGTGTTGCCACAACAGTTGAAACTGAATAATTGTGCTAAAATTGTGTAGTGCAAAAGGGCAGTTGTCATTATTCTTACTATTAAGAACCAACCACAGGGTTTGGGTTTTGTTTTTGTAAAATCATAGCTAGTTGCATTGTTAGCCCTAAAACCATAATTAGAGTTGACCTAATTTCTGTTTAAAAAGTCCTATCCCGTCTCACAAAAGATCAGAGTTGGGAGATCACTGTCTCTAATGGGATGGATGAGGAAGGGAGGGAACATCTTCGTTCTAGATCAGCCTTCCCCAAACTGACAACCTTCAGGTGTGCTTGGCTCATTATCACCCTCCAGTATTGTCACTGGAAGATAGAAGGTTGGGGAAAGATGTTACAAACATTTATTCTAACACTATACATAAGTATTACCATTGTAGTGCCCCGAAGGGTAATGTTGTGATAATCTATTGAACACTCATTCAGGATCCTTCCTCCTTTCACCATCACAGGCTGATGCAGGAGTTGGAAGGCTAGAAAACAGCCCATAAGTTGCCAGCCAGATTTACACTCTCATCAGAGCCCACAGTACATATAGACACTGCCTCAAGCAGCAAAACAGAAATGTGATTGTGAACTGTTCTGAATAATGTTACTGGTTGCTTTGGGCTGTCCCTAATGGTTCTAACTACAATAATGCAGAGAGTTTGTTGCCCCTTGTTCACACAAGCAAGTCCAATGACTTGCAAGTATTCGTACAAATAGTTAGGATATGAAGTGGGCACGCCAGTTTTAATGTATAAAGGCAAAGTCACTGATGGGTGAGATGGATATTGAGCTGAGCACCAAGCTGAAGGGCACACTTAGGTGAACTCAGTGACTAGGTGTTTTTTACATATGCTGTCTGCACTGTGAGGAAGATGGGAGGGGAACAGTGAGTATAGGTTAAATTTCCCCTCCCATGTTCTACAGGTTGCATGGTACTAGTTGTGAAAGTGAAATCCTCTGATTAGCTTCTTTTTCAGCTTCCAGCAGAGCATGACTTGACTTTGAGGGACCATTTTTGTGTTGTGTGCCTTCAAGTCATTTCTGACGGCAACCCTAAGGTGAACCTATCATGGGGTTTTGTTTTGTTTTGTTTTTTGGCAAGATTTGTTTGGGGCGGTGAGGGGTGCCTTTGCCTCCCTCTGAAGCTGAGGATTTGTTTACATCAGCAAAAATAATCTGGCTGCAGTTTAGAATATTCTGCCCCAGAGCTTCACCCCATTAGTGCCACACTTACTTGTAATATACTGCTCTGAAAGTGAAATGATGCCCGCACATTTCTCCTGCCCAAATTCAAATCAGCACCACTTTTTTTTCTCCTTTTCCCCAGAGCCATCATCACTGCCTTCCTAGCCCAGCTGGTGAAGTTGCTTGCTTTGAGGTCTGAATGAAGCCCCCAGCCATGCAATCAATGGTGAGGTTGTATCCCAATTGACCCCCTCATTGTTGATCTCATGGCTGGGCACCTCATTCTGACCTCGGAGGAAGCAACGTCACCAGTGTGACTCTGCTGAGGAAGTGCTTGGCCAGGAAGACAGAGGCGGCCCCAAAGAGAAAGAACTTTTTTATTTTTATTTTTCAACATGGCTGGGCTCAGCTGGAAAGTAGGTGGTAGCCGCAGTGCTCAGGAAGTAGTACAGTTGTCCCTCCGTATCCACGGATTTGGTATCCATGGATTTAAGTATTCACGGCTTGAAAATATTGTTTAAAAAATAATCATCCGAAAAGCAAACCTTGATTTTGCCATTTTATATAAGGGACTCCATTTTACTATGCCACTGCATTATAATGGGACTTGAGTATTCACAGATTTTTGTATCCACAGGGGGTTCTGGAACCAAACCCCAGTGAATATGAAGGGACAACTGTACTGAACTTTTTTTTTTAATGGCAATGCTTGCCACACATCAATCCATCCTGCCACCACTCGGATGCAGATGGATATCCATAAAAAAGACAAGGGGCTTGTTTACACGGCAAAATAAGTCTGTGAAGAATTTGCTAAGATTCCTAAGAGTTCATACACATCGCGCCACAATATCGCCTCATTCAGAAGGGGGGAGATCAAAAACCCAAAAGTAGCGTAATAACGGCTTTCGCTACTTTCCCCGACTTTTTTAAAAAAATAGCATGACTTAGCGTACTGTCAATTGTGTAAACTACAATTTCACAGAAGTCTGTGTGAACCAGCAATCTTCCCGAAACAACAACAGCAGAGCTGAGCTGTGATTGGTTGGATTGACCAGGGAGGGGCTGGACTTGTAAGAGATGGAGGAGCCTGAAATGAAAAGATCCAACCACTGTTGTTTCCAGCCATGAAAAAGATCCAGTCAGTGCTACCCCCATCCCAATCACCCAGCAGTCTGCCTCCTGGCTTGCTTGGCTGCTGCGGCTGAAGAATCCCCAGTTATCCTGTTCCCGTGTGCGTGTGTGTGTGTGTGTGTGAGAGAGAGAGAGAGAGAGAGAGAGAGAGAGAGTAGCAATCTGCTCTTCTGGCTGTTCGCTCCCTCGCCCTGCTCAGATCACGTTTGTGTGTATGTGTGAGAGAGGGAGACTGAGTAGCAATCTGCTCCTCCAGTTGTTCGCTCCCTTGCACTCATGTGATCGCGTTTGTGTGTGTGAGAGAGAGAGAGAGTGGGTGAGGGGAAGGGGGGCTTGATGGGGGAGGGAATGGCTCCTCGGTGGCTGAAAGGCTGCCTCCTTCCTCCCACCCTTCTCGCTTTGGGAAGAAGAGGGAGCACTCCCTGCTAAGGGGTGAAAACTAGCAGGCATTCCTCTGGTAATCAGAGGAGGGAAAGGTGCCAGCACTTTCTCTCTCTCTCTCAGCTTCCCTGCATCTTCCCCCAGATGTGCTTGGGAAGCCACGCCCCCACCTTTGTCTGTGTGAACTACAAAGCAGAAAACTAAACAGATCAACCAATTTCATAGTGTATCATGTAAACTATGCAGCACTGGTGCAAAAATGCGCTAAAGCGCAAACTATCGCAATAAAAACTGCTGTGTAACGGAGCCCCAGATTTTTCTAGAAACTGCAGGGCAAGAAGAGAGGTTTTAAAAATTGCATTAAAGTTTAAAAGAAGTGTTTTCACTGCTAAAATGGTCCTACATTGTGTGTTTCTATAGAACCAACATAGTGTGGGTATGGATTTTTTCCCCTAGTATAGATAATCCCTGAGAGAATGACCTGCCAAGGCCAAACAGTGGGTTTTCATGGCTGAGGAGGGATTTGAATCCTGATCTCCAAAGTCATAGTCTGATGCTCAAACCACTACATCATGCTGGCTCTCTCATTACCAAGCAACAAACACTATAAGCACTTTACACTTTACAAAATGCTATATTCTAGATGTGGGGGATGGGGCAGTGTAGGCACTCCTTACTTGTGATATTATAGGATTAGACCTGAAGATGTAAGAATAAATATTGTTGCATGTGTGAAAACAATTGTTGTGTGCCTTCATCTCATTCCTGACTTCTGGCAACTCTAAGGCAAACCTGTCTTGAGGTTTTCTTGACAGGATTTGTTCAGAGGGGATTTGCCTTTGCCTTCCTCTGAGGCTGAGAGACTGTGACTTGCCCAAGGTCATCCAGTGGGTTTCCATGACTAAGTGGGGATTTAAATCCTTGTCTCCCAGTATCCTAATCCAACACTCAAACCACTACACTAAGCTGGTTCTCAAAAACAACAATATCAGGGCCTTTATCTGCTTTGTGTTTTTAATTTGGGGAGAGTATATTTAAGCATGATGGGACTGCTCAGAGCCCAGTTTTCCTAACCTTGTTACTTATAAATTGGCTCGGGAAAATGTGTCTTCTGCAAAAAGCTGACAGAACTCTTGATTTCCTGAGTTTAATATTATTATGCTAGTGTGCACTGATGAAACAATTTTAAATTACTTCACATAAACACACATTACATTAAAAAGTAAATCAATACCTCTGGGACCTCTTCCAGGACTGGAGGTGTACAATGCAGTCTATTTATGCCTTCCCATTTCCCCTTTTTGTTATGTTCCATGGTGGTTGGTTCTTGTTTTTGTTTTTTGGCTGGGTTTTCTTTTTCCTAGTTACAACTCTTTAAAAATATCTATACAATATTGCACTAAAAAGCTAGCCTCATGCTGTTTCATTATTGCATGATTTAATTATGAGAGTACAGTACCTCTTTAAGATAGCAATACTTAATAACAGCTTCCTTAATTTGTGTTTGGGTAGAACGTCATTGATTCTGTTTGGAAAGAAGCAAAAATATTGAGGAAACTTGCGTAAGTTAGACCAATGGTTTTGGCATTGCTCTTGATTTTGCAAGGACAGCAGTCTTTCATAATGACTGCAGATAATTAGTTTGATTCCTGACAGAAGGCTCCTTACTGTATTCTTTTATAAACAGGAGTAGCACAAAATGCCCCACCATGTACAGTGACAGCCTCAGTAGTTTCACCAGAGTGAAAACTAGAGAGGGCTCTTCTACCTTTTATGGTTGAGTAGGAGAGGGAATTTCAACAGGTGTCCCTTGTCAAGTAACCAGATAACAAGCAACACCTGCTGAAAAATTCCTCTTCTGCTCAACCCTTAAAGGTACAGAAGCAGTTTCTAGTTTTCACTCTGATAACCCCAGCAGGTCAAGCTCTACCCTTCCTCCATCCTCAATGACTCCACCTCTGAGTTCCTCTCTGAGAAGTCTCTGCTTGTCAAAGTAAGGATAGTAGAATCATAAAATCATAGAGTTGGAAGAGACCACAAGGGCCATCTAGTCCAACCCCCTGCCTTGCAGGAATACCCAATCAAAGGACACCCAACAGATGGTCATCCAGCCTCTGTTTAAAAACCTCCAAAGAAGGAGACCCCACCACATTCCGCAGTGTATTCCACTTCTGAACAACTCTTACTGTCAGGAAGTTCTTCCTAATGTTTAGGTGGAATCTCTTTTCCTGTAGTTTGAACCAATTGCTTTGTAACCTAGTGTCTGGAGCAGCAGAAAACAAGCTTATTCCATCCTCAGTATGACATCCCTTCAAATATTTAAACATGGCTATCATGTCACCTCTTAACCTTCTCTTCTCCTGGCTAAACATAGCCAGCTCCCTAAGCTGCTCCTCATAGGGCATGGCTTCCAGACCTCCTACCATTTTGGTTGCCCTCCTCTGGACTTGCTCCAGCTTGTCATGCATACTATTCCTGATCTGACATGAGAGGCTACTTGTGAGCCCTGTGATCAAGCCATCTCTCTTGTGTGTATGTGCCTTCAAGTCATCTGTTGACTTATAGTGACCCCATGAATTTCTTGGAGTTTCTTAAGACAAAGATTACCCAGATGTGGTTTACCATTGTCTTTCTCTAAAATATAGTCTACTGCACCGGGGATTCCTTGGCAGTCCCCCTTCAAAGTACAAACCAGGGCTGGCCCTGCTTAGCTTCCAAGATCAGATGCTTTATAGTATTTTGGCTTCTCTCATGACTTCTCCTAAAATAAATTATGTATCTCAATAGCAAGTTTGAGATAATGAGCAAGGAGCCCTTGTTGAATTTGCTTTTACTCTAAGTTATAATGAGCCCATGCATCCCTACAACTTACAATTTAATTTTCTTAGTCAAGAGAGATCCCTATGTTTTTAATGAATAAGGGCATTTATCTTGCATCTATGTTTTGTGGTGGGGTAGATTAAGCATATTATGCTGTTGGATCTAGGTGCGGTCTAGTTATTGTAGGACAAAAATACTCCTTTAGTTTGTTCTCTAGCTGAGGAACTGGACAACATATAGTAGGTAAAGGATTCACTGTAGTTTATTTTGCTTAAGCTTAGGGCCAGTTGTGGAAAGAAGCAATAGAAAAAACTGCATAAAGCATCTCTTCCAGGGCCAAGCAAGCTTTTATAGAAAAGGATTGCAAAGTTTTACAAGTTCCCTCAAAACCTTTCCACCAGTCACATTCTTGGGATAGTTTTGTCAGCCTGGAGACACACATACACATAGCATTCTATTGTAACACAATCTTACAACAGTCAAAAAAGAAAGAAGTGTGGGGGATGGAAATAAAGCACTATTCAGGCCAAATCCGTACTACACAAATAATCCAGACTGAAACTGGATTACTGTGTTTTCCATGGCTCCTTCCTGTGGAATCCTGGGATTTGTAATTTGGTGAGGCACCAGCATGCTTTGGCAGAGAAGCTAAAGACCTGGTAAAACTAGTTTTTATTTTCTCATGAGCTTTGACGGATATAAACCCACTGCTTCAGATGCAGCACAGAGTGATATTAAAGCCTCAGGTTAGAAAGCATATGTACACAGTTGTGGGAGTGGGATAGAAGGTAATAGGATCCAAAAGATGCAAATCACGTCAAGGCTGGGCAAGGTGATACAGGCCCTTATTTTGACTTAAAGACTGAACTTGGCATAAGTTTTAATGGACTACAGACCACTTTGTCTGAGGCACAGAGAATGAGAGATGGGAGGTATAACACACTGGGATTTGTGTGTGTGCACGCACACACGCCTTCAAGTTATTGCCATATAGACAGGACCCTAAACAAAGGAAGTTGCTTCCTCCCCTTCACTTGCAAAGTACTCACCCATTAAAACGCCATTAACATATCTGGAGTGTCTTTGTTGCTTACTGAGCAACTCCGAGAAACATTGTCTTCTCCTCTAAATCCCATCCCCGGAAGGCAAATATTGACTATAAAAACTCCTCCAAATTTCCACTTAAGTGTGCACAGTTCATTTTCCTCTCAACTCCACATCAAACTGTGTAGCCGTTTCAGACCGAGACTCCCACTCCGCTGGTTTCTTCTGCAATCTCATCTCTACAGGAAAAGGTGTCATATCACCCACTGGAACGCCTCTCACTATTCCTCTGTCTCAATATCTTCCCACTTTATTTGCTAGTCTTGAGTGAATGTTTAATGCCTGAATATGTGCATGAGTGCTATTGTTATTGTTTTTCTCAAATAAAAATCATTTATTATACTATCTAGCTTACATCTGCTCCTTAGTACTGGTATAGTTGGTCACAAGGTCCTGCCATTGCCCCCTCTCACATTGCCAAGCTGGGTATATTAAATTCCCCAATTTAATATCAATATTCAGAGGGTCTTCATGACCCCCAAGCATTTAGGGTAATAGTTTCATACCTTATATCTGCTGAGATCCTTCACCATGGTGTGTTGCTGGTTCAGTAATAAGGCTGGACTACCTTGCTTGCACTCTTCTTGTATATTTATTTTATGTAAACATTATAATTATAACTTAGACATGGTGGTTTTATTATGATACCACTATTTGTAATCCCATTGTTATTTTTGTTCTTTGATGTCTAGGTAGTGCCTTTGCTCTAACACATATAAACATACAATTATTTTTGAAGATAATATGATTTTAATGGGAATATAAATATCACTGGGGGAGGTGCACCCCTCCCTGGGCCACAACTGTCTCTTCTCTTGCAAAAATGTAGTGGGAATAGCAGCAGAGTAGATGGGTGCAGGCTATGAAACAGTTAGAAGATGAAACACAGACTCTTAGTACCTCTGTTCTTATTGTGTCTCCATTCAAATATTCACAATAGTGAGTACAGGTTGACCCCCCCATCCGCAGGGGATAAGTGGATACCGGAAACTGAATAATAGGAAACCCTATTATTTTCAATGAGACAAACATCAGAAGTTGACCATAGAAGAATTGCACTGGAGGACATAGTAATGCCTAGAGAGAACATTTTTTCTGGACATGGGTAAGTAAAACCGTGGATATTGAATCCGTGGATCCAGGGGTTGACCTATATTTGCTAGCACTGAAGTGGTGTTAGTTACAAAGCTGCACAAAATAGGATCCTTTGGGTACTCTTTGTGCTCACATGATAATGTCAGGTTTCCTGATGTAAATGTTTTCCCTCTCTGTTATAGTGTTATGGCTTCTGGCTGACTATTCTTTCAACATGCTAAATAGCCTAAGGTAGCTATGGGAGATACTTGTTAGGACATGGTCTTATGATAGCGGGAGACAGATTTGAGTGCTTTGAAGGAGAGAGTACACAGAAGAGGAGATTTCTATCCCTCTGCCCAGTGTTGTTGGTTGGTTTTGATGTCAGTGGTTGGTGGTGAATCAATTCTGGGTTTTAGTGTGAAGTTTAAAGGAACTATCCAAAGTGGTGAGACTATTCTGGGTAATAGGATTCAATACCCAGTATAGCTCTTTTAATGTTCAGACTAGAACCAGGAACAGATTCACTGCCCTATTCATGTGGAAGCCACCAGCTATCACTGGACCCACACTCACCTGAGAGGAGGAACTGATGTAAGTAAGATAATGTGTAAAGACAGACGTTGCCAAATTGGAACAGATGGATGCTGAACCAGGCAGAGAGCTGTGTCGGTTGGAAGCACCTTTGGATTCATGATGAACTGGAATAGATTCACTACCTTAAAGAAATATATTTTGTTTGCCTCGACTGATGGCCTGCTCGTATATTTGTAAATATTATAATAGCAAAAATGAAGTCTTCAGTCATATCTCATACAAAAGAATCCACATCTGAGTAGCCCTATGGCTAGAATCCCCCACTGACTGATGAAGTAGGGAGTTCTTAACAGTAGTCTTATTCTAGTATTCAGCATCCACAGGTACCAAATGCATGAAGAGGACAGCCCTGTTTCCTAGACACCTATGCGCATGCAGGACATACTGTATATCCCTAGCTGACTATCTTTAGCATAACTCTGAATAACATCTATCAATGTCAATTCCCTACTTGGATAGAATGTTGCTGTCCTTGAGCGAGCAGGGATCACAAGCATTGAGGCCATGATAATGAGAACACAGCTGCGTTGGGCAGGGCACGTTTCTAGGATGGAGGACCATTGCCTCCCAAAAATACTACTCTACAGTGAACTCAGCGTAAGAGGGGCGCTCCAAAAAAGCGATACAAGGACTCCCTGAAACAACATCTCAGGCTCGGCCAAATTGATCACCAACAATGGTCCGCCCTGGCCTCACATCGGGAGGCATGGAGACTCACTATCCACAATGCTGCAGCCTTATTTGAGAACTCATGCCGAACAAGTCTTGAAGAGAAACGACAATGCAGAAAGAATCACAACCCGGAAACATCACCCAAGGAGACCTTCTGCTGTGCTTTCTGCAACCGGACTTGTTTATCTTGGATTGGCCTTTTTAGTCATCAGCGCACTTGCAGAAAGCGCGGGATAAGTCCTTCCTGAATCTTCATTTGCGAAGAAAAGCCAGAGAGAGACTTGGAGAGAATGGCTAGCTGGAGCCCTGAAGAGTAATACTTTTTTAAGGAGGGAAGACCAGCTGCGTAAGGCTGCTAGGACTTCCCCTCATCTAATGGGAGAGGCAAATCCATATTCTGGATATCCCCTTCACATGTTCAGTATTAATGAGTACTAAACACTTGAATAGTAGTGGTATGTGTAGCATCTGTACAGCATATCTAGAGAGCAGGAAGGTAAAACTATTGAGATAGGTGTGATGGCAATGAGAAAAGGTCTTCTGAGTAATACACTTGGATTAATCAGGATCCGTGGATGTAATTCCAATGAATAAGGAAAAATTGCTTCTTCTTTTTTAAAAAAAATTATTAACATATAATGTCCATAATATGAAACAACATGCAAGGTAACTACACAACATAACTAACAAGGGCAAAAGAAAAGGGGGGGAAGGGGGGGAGACAAAGGCAAAAAAGGCATACAGTATATGATTCCCAGCTTGCCAGCCTATAGGTTATAATCATCCAGTAAATCTGCTTCCTCTAAAGAAAACCTTGAAAACATATATCAATCTTCTACTTAATCATATATAATACACTTTTACTTGTTATTCCTTTCTACTATTCTTCAGGTCCTGTAACTGCTAATCTCTCCCACTTTTTCCTCATTTATTCAATGACTATAACTCCCATTCTCTTTTAATACTGCCTAATGACTTTTCTCTAATTAAGCTTGTCAATTTATCCATTTCAATATGATCATATAATTTTAGTAGCCGATCTTCCTGCAATGGAGTCACCAAAACGGAATAAGGAAAAACTGCTTCGGACAAAGTTGGGAACGGATTTGGGTCCAGAGTCAAAAAGATTAATCCTGCCAAAGAATTTGAAGACTTGTACGCGAGCAGGAGATGCTGCCTTCTTAAATGTCCATACTAACTATAGTGACTAGACCAATTTTTAAACAGGAGCTCACTGTGGGGAGCTTCTTCCTTTTAGACACCTGCCATAGCATAGTGATGAAAAGAATGACCAAGAATGATCAAGAGGTCCTCAAGTTGAATCTTGCCTCTAGCATGAACTCATTAGATCACCTTTGGCAAGTCACCCTTGGTCTTTCCACCACCACCCACTCCATCTTGGTATGATGAAGGATAATAGTACACCAGGGTTTGGTAGGTCCTGGGGGCAGTTTTTGTCCCTGGGGCCATCTGTGGGATACATGGATTGCTAGAAAAAGAAATACAACAATTTGGAAGTAGCTAGCCAGAAGCCAACTTCCAGTTTTGAAAAACTGGGGGTTTTTTTACAATGTAAAACAGTGGTGGGGATGGGAGGGGACTGCAACCTATTTAAAATATTAATTGCTGCCCTTGAAAATTTCCTGGCATGGCAATCTACCTTTTCTTTTAGTCACAAAAAGGCCAGTCCAGGTAGTTTGGAGGGGATAAGGGCTGCAGAAACCCTCGTAGGGGTCTGTGTGCTATATAGGGTTGTTGCAGGGTGGTTGTAAGAATTATACCTAGATAATGTGCATGAAGTGCTTTCAGGACTTGAAGGAACAACATAATTGTTTATTATTAACATTTTAAAAATCATGCCTTGGCTCTATATGTTATGTATGCACTTTTCATTCCCAATGCACAGATGTAGCCTGTCTTTCCTGGTTTATTGCTTCTTAAGCTTTGTGCCCTGTGTTATTTCCAGGACTAATCTTCCTTGTCCCCTGTTATGTGCTTATAGTGTGAATCTCTGAGCTCCTTTTCCATTCTTAAGTGGTATATTTAATTACATTCACATGCAGGTGTTCCATACCTCACTGATTAAGGGACAATTAATTTCCTTGTTTTTTCATCTCAGACCAGACATAGACACATTTAGGTGTAGCTAAATTAGAATTGTTTCTGATGGGCGGAATACAACGCTGAAATTTTGTTAGGTCAGCAGTAGTATTTAAGTGCCTCCTGGTAGCTCTAAGTGATGCTTGACTGTGAATATAAAGGATAATCCTAGTAACTAGGAAAAGCAAGGGAACAGCAGCTACTACCTTAATTGTAAGTAAAATTAAGTGTGCCAGTTTGTGATTTAAAAATAAAAATAAAAATTGATCCATGGGTGGAACCAGCAGCAAGCATTTACTCAGGAGTGAGTACAGCCTGCTAAGTTGTGGGGAGAATCAATACATAACATTTTCCCCATCTCTTAATTCAAAATAGGTACTAGTTTCAACAAAATACCTGACACTAAAACTGTGTGTGAAGATAAAATGGAAGGATAAAATGTTATTTGAAGGACCATATTTTCTTATACAAACCTACCTGTGTCTTGAGATCTTCTGGGGAGAGCTTTCTCTCTGTCCCACCACCCTCTTGGGTACATCTGTGTGGTTGGAACATGTAAAAGGGCCTTCTCAGTGGCTGCTCCCAGGCTCTGGAACTCCTTTTTCGGGGCTTTATCACACTTCAAAGGAAAGTGGCAAACCAGCAGGAGCATTCTGTCTTTACTGCTGCCTCACCACATGATGTTGCCGTTCTTTCATTCTGGTCCTGTAGGAGACCAAGGTAAAACTGCCTTTTTGCTAACCAGAAAAATCCATTTGCAAAAAGACTTGGTTTTATTTCGGTCCCCTATGGGACCAGAACAAAAAAACACCAGAAGAATGCTGACACTATGCAGTAAGGCAGCAGGAAAGACAGAACATTTCTGCTGCTTTGCTGCTTTCCTTCGTGGTGTGGTAAGCCCCTCAGAGACGTTAGACTCGCACCATCCTTACTATCTTTCCACACCCATGTGAACATTTTTTTTTATTCAAGCAGGGCTTTTGAGAACTGAGGTTTTTTTGGGGGGGGGATGGGTCTTGTATCATGTGCTGGATTTTTATGTGATGTTTTAAACATGTTTTCTATTTTAACTGGTTTTGATTTTGGTTTTTTAAAATAATCTAATCACTTTTTAACTTTCGTATGCTGTAAATTTTTAACTGTGTTTGTTTTAACTAATGGAAGCTGCCAGGAGCCCTGGACTGGGAAAAGGGTGGGATATAATAAAGATAATGATAATGATAAACCTGATAGCGGTTGACTGCCATAGCTTTCAATCTTCCATGAAGTTCTCTTTTTGATAGAACACAGTGGATCATCCACCAGAAGTCTAAAGTCTCCCTATTTGCATGTGACAAGGTCAGTTCTAAGAGTTACTTGCTTGCTCAGTTTAAAGGCCAAAAGTTTTGTACGGACATATAGTTTACTGCACGAGCAGCTTTCAGCCAGCCAAACAAGTCCTACTGGAAAAGGTCTATTTCTGATCAAATCATATTAATTAGTTGTCCATTACAGTGGCTGAGCCAAATAACTCACTCTCCTGGTTTTGTGATTTGTATCAAGTACGGGGAAACTATATATTGTTGTTAACTGGTGCCAAGTCGCCTGTCATCAACAGCCCTGTTCACATCTTGCAGACTCAGAGCCTTGGCTTCCTTGATTGAGTCTATCCATCTAGATTATCATTTTCCTCTTTTTCTACTGCTTTCTACCTTACCAGCCATAATTATCTTTTATAATGAGTCATGTCTTCTCATGATATGGCCAAAGTACAACAGTCTCAATTTAGTCATCTTGGCTTTGAGGGATGGTTCACGCTTGATTTGCTCTGGGAGCCATTTATTTGACTCCCAGAGCAGTCCACAATATCTGTAGAACTCTTCACAATCACATTTCAATTGATGTGATTTTTTTCCCTATCAGCTTCCTTCACTGTCCCTGAGCTATATAGTCAAATGCTTTGCTACAATATATAAAGCACAGGCAGATTTTCTTCTGAAATTCTTTGTTGTGCTCCATTATCCCACATACGTTTGCAATATGATCCTTAGTGCCTCTTCCTTTCCTGAACCCAGCTTCAACTTCTGGTATTTCTGATTCCATATATGGTTAAAAGTCTTTGTTGTAGAATTTTGAGCACCTCTTTGCTTGCACTGGAGAGTAATACAATGGCCCTGTGCTTACTGCAATCCTTGGTGTCCATTTTCTTGGGGACCAGAATGTATATTGAGTGTTTCAAATCTGGGTCATTATTTTGTTTTCCATAGTTGTTGACAGATTTTTGTTAAAACTAGAGTAGATTCTATCTCTGTAGCTTGAAGCAGCTCTATTGTTATGTCACCTGTTGCTGGTGATTTCTTTCTCCCATGTGCTCTGAATGCAGCTTGCACTTCATTTTCTAAAACTGCAGGTTCATCTTCAAATGGTCCTTCTATGAATTAGGAGATTATCAGACAGGGACAAATATAGTGTCCCTGTCTCACAATCTCCTCTCCCGCCCCACTCCCATCTCTGTAATGTTTTTAATTTGTTTTTTCAGACCTACCTTTTTTGTGCTGTAAAAAGTGCCCCCCTCCCCTCCGGCAGTCCAGGAGTGAATGGAGTGCTCATGGAGCCCCATTCACTTCCTGGAAAGGAAATCCTATCCATTCTCGCAAGAGAACGATCAAGCGGGAAATTCAAAAATAAAAATAAAAGGTAAAAAAGTACACCAAGCACAAAAACACATTTTTTAAAAACCCAAGAAACCCAGAGAAGGGACAAAAGTGTGTCACTTACCTCGATGTCCCGATCTCGACTGGAAGTGTTCGGCAGGGACCTCCCAGTGATGCTGGCATTGCACCAGCATAATGGGGCACCTTTTCGCTCACTCATCATTCCATTACAGAAACAGAACAACGGGCCAATTCACAGCTTAGCCCGTGAATATAAAGGAGTAAGGGGGGACAGAAGGGGCACGGGAGCATAATGACACAGGGACGACGTCATCTGAAAGGGAAGCCCTTTCACGATCTCCTGTAGTCCCTGTGGTGGGATATTAAGGTTGCCTGATAATCTTCTTAATCTGTCATCCTTTCATCTCTTTTATATAGCTCTTCGATGTATTGTTTTCATCAGCTTTTTATTTCTTCTTGATCATGCAGTGCGCATTCCTGCTTGTTGGGATAAGCGATTCATTTGAATCGCTTTCTCATAGCAGAGGAACTGCAAAGCTGATTGGCTGGGTGAACATGGGGGCAGGGCTTGCTAACAGGGCAAGCTCCTGCTACCACCATGCTGGATTTTCGCCTTAGCGAGCGATCACTAAGGCGATAAAATGGGGTGTTTGGGAGTTTTGGCTGTACTGTTTAATGGAAAAATCACTCTATTGCTCTAGCATACCTTGGACACCATTTTTGGACACCTTGGATTAAGACCTGTCCCACCAAAATACTGCCAGCCCTCTGCATCCACAGATTTGGTATCCACAGATTCCACCATCCACGGCTTGAAAATGTTCCCTCCAAAATAAATTCCAAAGCAAACTTTGATTTTGCCATTTTATATAAGGGACACCATTTTACTATGCCGTTGAATATAATGGAACTTGAGCATCAATGGATGTTGGTATCCACAACATTATGGGATGGAAATACAGTTTTAAACAAGCATATATGTCAAATAGTTGTAGAAAATATTAGAGAAAATAACATTTCTCTGAAACTACTTTTTCTTCCTTCTGGAAGAGGTGCTACACTTGTAGCCTTGGCCCACTGAAATATGCCTGGAGACCTGACTGGTGTTGCTTGGTCAGACATTATGCACATATTGAAAAAAGAAATGATGAGCCAAATGTAATTGCTGAAAACCCAGGGAACAAGTTTGAAGGATTTATGTTATCCATGTTGGCAGAGATTCCTGCATGCTTGAAGAATTGAGCAGCACTGAGAGGGATCTGTAACTGACAACATCTCCATCAGCCATCAGTAGCTCTGCATGGATTGAATTTATAATACACATTCTGATACATGTGGGACCTTTGAACAAAACGTTGCAGCTGATCCTCCCTCCTGAAAAAAAAGTATTATTCTTCAGGGATCCAGCTAGCCATTCCCTCCAAGTAGGGAATTCTGTTTTAATTTTCCAAATCTAACTTCATTCCATGTCTAGTTGGTGTGCTTATTCCTTAAACATTTAAGACTCAAGGCAGGGTGTGTGTGTGTGTGAAGTATTTTTCAAGTTTTTATTGAAAACCTTGGAGTTTATCCCCCTAAACATGTGACTAATTCCCTGCAGGGTCTCATTGGTTCAGTTCAGCTACAATCCTGTCAGCATTCACCACCTGAACTTGCATTAGAAGGAGTGATGTAGCTTGGCAACAGACAACCTATTTCATTATGTACATACTACCTTTTTGTCCCAAGGGCAAGACAAGTACCTGCCAGAGTGACATTTTACAACGTAATTATATCTGTTAGTGCTGATGAGGTAGATTAAAGGTGCAGAGTGCACATGTAGGAGTTATGGCCCAAAAAAGTAACCTTTCCAAGCTATGGTTGTAATAGAGTATGTATATGTTTTTGAATGTGTGTGTGTGTGTGTGTAGTAATTAGAAGGAAAAGTTAAGTATCCTCTGTTTAAAGCTCACAGAGGATAATTTAGGTGAAAAAGAAAAGGGGGGGACTATATTGGCTCACTATACAGTTGGTCCTCAGCTTTCACTGGTGTTAGAGGTGCAGCAGCCCCATAAAAGTGGAAAAACTGTAAATATAGGAGATTATCAGATGCGCTAAATATGGCATTACACGAATGCCAGGAGATCGCTAAAGGGCTTCCCTTTCAGATGATGTCGTTCCATTCAGCTGTCATTACACCGGTGCTTTTTTTTATTCACGGGCTAAGCAATGAATAGATTCCCTGTTCCATTTCTGTAATGAATTGTCGTGCAGTGAAAAGGTGCCAGTTATGCTGGCACAATGCCAGTGTCAACGGGAGCTCTGTGCCAGAACACTTCCAAGTGAGATCAGGACATCAAGGTAAATGACATGCTTTTTATGACCCTCACCGGGTTACCTGTAAAGTTTTAAGTGTGTTTTGGTGCTTAGTGTAACTTTTTGTCTTGCGTTTTGCTTTTACAGTTTGAATTCCCTGTGCTCTCGTCTTCTCACGAGAACAGCCAGGATTTCAGTCTAGAAAGTGAAAGGAGCTCCATTCGAGCTCCTTTCACTCCTGGGCTACCCTGCCAAGGGAACAAAGCGCGGAAAAGGTAGGTCTGAAAAGTTTTCCTTTTTTCGCATGACAGGGGTGGGAGAGGGGCGGGAGAGGAGATTTCAAGATGAGAACACTTTTTTCATTCCTGTCTGAAAATCTCCATAGATCCACTACTGTTTTTTAACCTTAACGAACACTTCTCTAGGCATTTGTAGGTCCTCCAATGTGATGCTTCCACTGAAAGCACCAGATCCTGTCTGATCTTAGCATTTAAACAGAGTCAGGCCTGGTTAGTACTTGGAAGGGAGACTGCCAAGGAATATCAGTAGCTGTCAGCTATATTTCAGAGGAAGGCAATGGCATACCACTTCCTGTCTAAGAAAACCCTATGAAATTCATGGAGTTGCCATAAGCTGACAGGTGACTTGAAGGCTCATATATACACACAGGAACGTATTGCTCTTTCTTATATATTTTAGATCAGATTAGAACCCTTACTCCTACAATTTATTCTGTACACACTACATACTTTCCCTCAAGGCTGTGCCTTTGCAAGTTGCTGTAGACTTCAAATAGCAAAATCTCATGAAATCTTGTTCCTGCTCCCCTACTGCCTGACAGAGCATTTTCTTGTACAGAATATGGGTATTGGCCATAGGTCCCTATTCGGCTATCGTTCCTGATGTAGTGAGAGACAGAATCCCACCTCACCCACAGTAACTTCTTGTCCTTAGTGTTACGTTGTTCCTTTTCTCATGAGAGGCTGTGTGTTTCCTGCATCCCGTGGAGTAGAACCACAGTGTAGCAATGTTAATCAACAAGCCCACAAAGAATGAGCTTCATAAAGAACTCCATCAGGCTCTGCATCTTGTGGGTAATCTACCCTCACATGGCAACCTTGTGCCAGCATGTGTCAAGCATGTGTTTTCATAATCAACAACAATAATGTTGTCATGTAGCCCACAGCAGCAGCAGAGACTAAAGGGTCTTGAAATGTTCAGGCTCCCACCTATTTGTTTATGTGTGTGGTTTCTTGTCCCCATCACTGCTTTTGCAGCTTACTTTTATTCTTTCCTTTCTCCAGGACCTGAGACTGGCGTACTTTTCAGTCAGGAGGAATGATTGCCAATTGTGCATTGTGCCTAGAGAATCCAGCTGGAAGTCCTGCTCAGATTTATGAACAGGATGAGGGAGGTGAGCAACAGCAAAGCAATGCTATCCTTTTTTTTCTTGAGAAATATCCTCCCGTTTTGTTAATCCTTTATTTATGTTATTATAAATAACAGTTCTCTCTCTCTTTCTCTCTCTCTATATATATATATTGAAAGTGTATTTCTCTCTCTCTCTCTCTCTCTCTCTCTCTCTCTCTCTCTATATATATATATATATATATATAAAGTGTAGCTTGTATATTTTGACATACAGGTATTCAAATACACATATAGCTATGATGTTCTCCTGTTGCCCTTAGAAACTGGAGTTTGAGGGAATATTGTGCAAAAGTTTTAAAAGCATCTGCAAACATTTTGATTCATTATATGGAAAACCCCTCAGACTCACCTCCCCAGGCCTTGTGTGATGGCCCTTTCCTTTCTGGTCAGCTTAGCTGAGTCAGTAACTTTTCCACATGAAAGTGGCAGTTAGAGGCAAGCACAAAGCAGTGAGGGAGGACAACAGTTTGGGAATCAGATCTTGGGAAGCTGCACAAAGCCAGTTCAGGGTACTGACTCAACCCCATCTATTCTCTTTTGTACCAACCCCCCTCCCTGTCAACCTGCAGCTTTGTGGCAGGGCTTAAATAGGACTCTTGTAAGGAGGGGCTGGGTGATGGGAGAGGAGGAAAGTCATACAAAAGCAGTTCCCTTTGGTCCTTATGAATATTGTCATGCCTTTCACTCAGACAGACACTGAGGCATCACATGACCTTGGGGCTGAGTGCTCGAGCCCTAAGGCCTGATTGGTCAGTGGCTCCTTTTTTGAAAGCCTAGGTGGCCGTGGCAACGGGAAGCAGGTCAGCCATACTTTCCTGGCCTCTCAGAGAAGTAAGTGCCGCAGGAAGAGAAGAAAAATCAGCAGCACTGCCAGGGGTGTCTGGACTTCTTTCAGGTATCTTAGAGGCTAGTTGTTGGGTTTGGGGGTTGTTGGTTTTTTGGGCAGGTCAAACTTTTGTGTGCCATTGAGTATATGTGTGTGTGTGTGCATGTGCTCAAAGTATTTTCAAGTGAAATATGATCATTTGTATCAAATCCTCACTGAATCCTCTTGCGTAAAAGTATCAGACTTCTGTATCCGTGATCTTTCTATGGGAGGTTTTGCAAGGGATTGGGAATTGAACTCTTGGGAATTGCATCTGTGGCTAAAAAAACTGTGAAAATAATTGTTATGACTGAGAGTTACTCTGCACATTCCCATCTGTGAGGGGAGACAAGCTGTGGTTCTGCTTCTTGGATTCTGTCTCATAATTCATCAAAAATTAAAATGTGTAAGTTATATTTCAGATATTCTGCTGTTCATGGATATTTAGGCATGTGTTTGAAATCGCAGTAGCCTACTAGTGTCTTTCAAAGTAGCATAAGGAGTGGAATTTTATATAGAAGACAGAGAATCTGAGGCACAGATAGTTCATTTGGAAGTAACACCATTGATTTTTGCTTAGCTTCTTGCAGCCTTAGCCATATGGAAAAAGAAACTTGTTTGTGATGGTAATTTTGAAACAAATAAGTTTTCTCTGAATTGCTGGATATCAGTGTACTTGGAAATATGGGTACCTATAAGCTGGACATAAACAAGGCAAACTACGAAGGGGCAGCCACATGGATTTATGCACACATATTCCCTATTCATAAACCGTGTGTGTGTCTCTCTGTGTGATTTATTTATTTATTTAACATGGACGGGATGAATGATGAGTGGACGCTTCCTATCATAACTCTGTACCCTTCATGGCCTCAGCCACTTTTCTTCCAGATCTGGCTCAGAGCTGGTATCCAAGCTGGTCTGAGAAAAAAATGCTTCTAGCAACAGAGCACTGTAAGATAAATCAGGGGAGAACTCTTTGCTCTTTGCACCTGCATGTTCCAGAGCATGTAAACAAACATACAACCAGCCATACACCCCATTTTCTGTCTTCACAAAGGCACATGAAGAAAAAAAAATCTGTTTTTTCTTGTTTCGTTTGGACCTAGGATTTTATTTTCACTCCCATGGGGGAAAGCAGGTCACACTGATTTTTGATGTAAATTACAACACAATCCAATGTGCCTTGGGGATGTAATTTGTTGATACAGGATTGCAATCTTCATTTCTAGAGCAAATGATCTAATAGTGTATTACAGGCTAGCATAGACCTCTGGGATATTGACAGAAAGTAGTAGTAGTACTATGACTAATAATACCCCAAAACTGAGACTCAAGGCAGCTTGCAAATTAAAACAAATATCTCTCTCTCTGGCTTTTCTTCGCAAACGAAGATTCAGAAAGGACTCATCCCGCGCTTACTGCAAGCACGCTGATGACTGAAAAGGCCAATCCGAGATAAATAAGTCTGGTTGCAGAAAGCACAGCAGAAGGTCTCCTTGGGTGATGTTTCCGGGTTGCGATTCTTTCTGCGTTGTCGTTTCTCTTCAAGACTTGTTCGGCGTGAGTTCTCAAATAAGGCTGCAGCATTGTGGATAGTGCATCTCCATGCCTCCCGATGTGAGGCCAGGGTGGACCACTGTTGGTGATCAATTTAGCCGAGCCTGAGATGTTGTTTCAGGGAGTCCTTGTATCGCTTTTTTGGCGTGCCCCTCTTACACTGACCCGTGGCGAGTTCACCGTAGACTACTGTTTTGGGGAGGTGATGGTCCTCCATCCTAGAAACGTTTCCTGCCCAGCGCAGCTGTGTTCTCAGTATCATGGCCTCAATGCTGGTGATCCCCGCTTGCTCAAGGACAGCAACATTCGTCACATAGTCAGTCCAGTGTATATTTAGGATTGTGCATAAACAGCGCTGATGAAAGCATTCGAGGAGTCGTAAGTGGTGGCAATAGGTGATCCATGTTTCAGACCCATAAAGGAGAATAGACAGTACAATGGCTCTATACACACTGATTTTTGTGCTTTGCCTCAGGTGTTTATTACTCTAGATTCTTTTGTAAAGTCTTCCAAATGCACTCTATGCCTTTGCTAATCTGTGATCGATCTCTTTGTCAATCTTGGCATCTGAGATGATGCTTCCCAGGTAGGTGATAAGAACAAACAAAAGTTTAACATTAAAACAGAATTAAATTTTTCACAATATTAAAACAATTTCAATCATAGAAATAAAAACTACCAAAAAGTAGTTAAAACAGTCCAATTAAAACAAAACAGTACCTTCTTAAAAGCTCTTTCTATAAAAACATCAAGTCCCAACAGCCTATTGGAATAAAAACTCTTTGCTTGCCAGTGGGAAGACAGGAAGGAGGGGGCTGTTCTGGGTCTCCCTGGGAAGAGAGTTCCAGAGCCTTGCAGTAGCCACTGTAAAGGTCCTATTTTATGTCCCCACCAGCCATTCCTGTGATCAAGAGAAGAGAGAATCTCAGTTTGACCTGAGCCAGCATGAGATCCTAAATTGCCAATCAGAAGAATCCATGGCATTCACTGTACAGGTTCCCCTCCCCGCTGTATCCATGGGGGCAGTGCCGTCTTAACGCATGGGCATGCTGGGCAGTTGCCCAGGGGCCCCACAAGCATAGGGAACCCACACTAATCAATGCACAGATGAGAATTTAACACTAATTTTCTGATCACTCACCTCAACATTCAAATCTCCCACTAACTCAGTAGGAGAAAAATTACAACTTGTAGCAGAGAGTAGGCATGTCTGCATTAGCGAGAAGGGGGAATAGGGAAGATCAGGAGAAAAGAGAGGAGGAAGAGGAAGGACAGGTGAGAAGGAGGGACGGGTTGTTGGAGGAGGAGTACTGATTGAGGAGCAAAGCAAGGGAGGCACTGGGGAAACCCTGCCAGAAGAGGCAGAAAAGCCAAGTGGCAGTTGAGAAAGGGAGGCTCAACCTGCTTCCTCGGCTTTGCTTGGAGTGGCTGCCTGCACAGCCACAAGCCACTGGCTTCCCCCTCTTCCCCCCCCTCTCACACACACTCTCCAGCAGCCCCACCAAGAGGGTGCTTCCTTCCAGCCCTCCGCTCCGTGTTCTCTCCCTCTCCCAGAGGTGGATGCTGCTTCCCACCATTCCCATTGGCCCATGGCACAGATGCCGGCTTGCTGGGGAGAAACCCCTCCGAGACATTGCTTTTGCCCCCACCTCCTTTCCCACATTGGAAAGCGCTTCTCTCCTCTCTTCTTTTTCATTCTAATCTCTCCTGTTTTATACATCAGGTATTCAGAAATCTGGACAGGAAGGGACTTTGCTCCCAATGAAGCTGCACACCAGGGAGAGGGTGAAAACACTGATTTTTTTTTTTTTTGGAGGTACCAATAAATATAAGTTTACTTTATCGATAATTTACATTTTTTATTCCTATGAGTAGTTGTGTAGGCAGGGCCCTGTGCACTGTTTTGCCCGCGGCCTATAATGCTCTTAAGACGTCCCTGTATGGGGATACAGTAGGACCCCTGTATCTGCTGGGGATTGGTTCTGGGGGTGTCTGTGGATACTGAAAACCATGGATAATAGTGAGCACCATTGAAAATAATGGGACTTCTGGTTTAAAATACCATAGAGTTGCCTTGGAGGACCTAGAAAATGGCTAGACAGGACATATTTTCTAGGAAGACTCTATAGTAGGTGTGCTGTTTTGTGTCCCGTGGATAATTGAATCAGTGGATACAAGGGTCCTACTCTATGTTCCCAGATTTACTGTGGAGAATAGCAAACCCTATTGAAATGAATAACTTCTGGGCCAGCTTCCAGCATAAGCATACTTTAGAATTGTGCTGGAGGACCTAGAAAATACCTAGAGGACATACTGGTCCCATGGATTCGAGGTTGATCTGTAGATATACATGAATTATATAAGACTTTGTAAGAGAAGAGAGCAATTCCAAGCAGGGTTCTTCTGCTTCAGTAGGCATTTTTTAAAAGGATGCTTTCAGTCTGCTCTTGGTGATGACAGAAAAAAGCTAGAATTGGCATGAAATTGACCCAGGATTGTTAAAACAAATTACAACAGCATAAGGAAGTGCATAACTTCTAAAACAATCTTCTGCCTTTAACACTGGAGAGAGACCTGTCAGGGTGAAATGTTTTCTGAACCCCTTCAGGCCAGTAGAGGGGTGAGGGAGGTGGGGAAGGAATGACACTGATCAGTTAAAGCAAGGACAAGGACTGCTGACTAAGGGGGAGCCCATTATAAAGAAGGCCTGGGAGCTGCCGCCCTGCAGAAATTTGAGAGTTAATTGGAAGAAAGGTCATCAAGTGTGAAGTTGCAGTATTACTGAATTGCAGGCAAACTGAAGATTCAAGGCAATTACTGTGGAAATAAGTATGAGCACATTTTTTAAAATGGCAGTGTTGAACTTGAAGGTAAAAAATAGTTCTTTGATTTGCTTCTTCTTATTTTAGCTGTTCCTTGTAACACAGGATTGCACTCTTAAGTGCAATTCAAGCAATTTTGCTTTCTGTTTGGGGTGGAGTAGGGTGGTGTGGGTTACATGTGGAGGGTTTGTTGGTCTGCAGTTGTAGAACATGACTATCTGGTTTACTCAGTCATTTGGGCTGGTTCTCAAAGAGCGATGGGGTCCAGTCAGACCTGTAGTACTAAGGGTTCATTTTCAAGAGGATATGACAGCAGTCGCAATACACCTGTGTGGCTTGCTTTGTTCAAAGCCCTGAGAAATCTTGCCTAATTACAATGTGGCTTTCAATAAGTACTCAGCAGAAGTGGACAACTGTGGCCCTCCAGATATTGCTGGACTGCAACTCCTTACCAACGTTAGCCAATTGTGAAGGAGCTAAAGTTGAACATCTGGAGGGCCACAGTTTCCTGCTCCTGGTGTGTAATGTAATGACCTAGATTGGTTCTGGGGTTTTCCCCTTATTTGGCTGATTATTTAGTGCAAGGATTTTTTTAAAAAAAATTACAAGTCAGGAATAATTTAGACCATGATGTTATACAGTTTGGACTCTATATATTTTTTAAAAATATTCAGTGTTTTCTACAAAAGATTATAATCTACATTTTGGATGATGAATAGAACCATTCTGGACCAAGTCAATTGGTGATGACGAGGACAGTATAATTCACTGTTATTTTTACATGTATGCATTTAACTTAAGCCTTTGGCATACAATCCATTATTACCTTTTTATACCTTAGCACCAGCTGCTGATAGAGAACTGTTTAAAAAGCAACTTATCACAAATTTCTTTAGCCAGATCTTACACATAGGTGGGCAAAGCAGAAAACAAATAGAGATAACGTTCTCAAATGCACTAGTGCAAATACAACATGGGTCTGCAACCACTTTTATATAATGGTCCATCTGCAGAATGCAGTATCATGGATGCAGTACCATGCCAAGGAGCTTACAATCTAAAATTGAACATAGGAGAAAATAAGAGTGACAGGGAAAGGAGGGATAAAGAGGAAAGAATATGGTATTCTTTCAGCTAGGTGAAATTGAGCTTGGTTACAATCCTAGTTGCAATAAGGAAGAGGTAGGGAAATGTTGGCCCTCCAGATGTTTTGAACTTTAGTTCCCATCAGCCCCACATTGCACAGGCAAGTGTTAAGAAATTCTGGGGTTTGTAGTCGAAAACACCTAGAGGGCCAAAGGTTTCTCCTCTCCTACAGCAATTGTGATACCTTAGTTCTAGGTTTATTTTTCATAGAAGACATCCTACTTTTGGATTGGTGCACTGAGCTGCTACCTACATGAATTCATGCCTTCCAAAGATGTGCCACAGTATTTTTTGTTAAATTTTCTTTCCTTGAAATTTATGTAATAAAATATGATAGATGAACAACTGAGCTTCACGTAATTTAGGTGAAATGAGGATTGTTATTTGTAATCGTGGCCTTTTTTTTTTTTGGCTGATGCCACTCCTATGAGTAATGACAGCAATCATAGTAGTAATAAACTCTCTCCAACAGTTAAATGGGGATGTATGATATTAATTATTTATAATAACATTCATTCGAAGGGTCAGGTGCAGTGATATGTAAGATAAGACTATGATTGTCAACTATTTACATGCAAGGCTGGACAAAACCTGGTTAATTTCAAGTTAGGAAAGTATGTCATTATAACCTTTTAAAACATCTGCTTGGTGGGATGTGTTGTAACTACTGTATGTTCAAGTCTGGAGGAAAGCAGACATTGCTTAAATATTGGTCAATCTTTGCTTGAAATGTTATCTTTATATCTGCAAGTGCTTTGTAAAATAATCCCTTATATTCCATAAATGTTTTTATTTCCAGGGCAATCCTGTTTTTAGTGAGTTAAATAGATTTTTCAAGCTCAGAAATATATGAAATATGAAAAGCAAGGAACTTCAAAATTGTGTAATCCAGTAATGCGGGAGTAGCAAGTGATCACATAAACGGTTAGGTGGAATGCAGCTAGTAAGAGCTATAATTTTTCAAAGGCAGTTGTTTTGAGTAGCACAGCATGGCATTCTCTCTGATTTCTCAAATTCAGGGTTTCAATTTGTTGTACAAATGTTTGTGCTTGTTGTCCACAGTCAAACACTGAGCCAGTATCCACACCCACTGGTTGTTCTTCCAGCGTGGCTTGGTAAAACTGAAGGCAGTACAAAAAGGGGAAGACCGCATTATGGATGGATAGTCTCAGAGCCTGTCTACACTGCAGAAATAGAGCAGTTTGACACCACTGTATCCACAATAGTTCTATCGTATGGAATCCTAGTATTTGTAGTTTTGTGTGGTATTTAGCCTTTTCTATCAGAGAACACACCAAACTACAAATACACAGATTCTATAGGATAGAACTATGGTGGATAAAGTGGTGTCAAAGTGCTGTTTTTCTGCATTGTAGACAGGCCCTCAATCAAGGAATCCTGGCCCTAAGCTTCCAAGACCTGAGCAGGGCCTTTAATAACAGGGTCTGTTGGAGGTCTCTCATTTGTAGGGTTCTGATAATTTGAAGGCGACTTCATGGGACATAAGGAACATCAAGCAAAAGATAAACATTTATAATTAATTAACTGGATTCCTTTGGGTATTTTCTAAGCCTAAGAACCTGTTTCAGTATCAGAACTGAACTGAACTCACAGCCCTTTCATACAAAAGCCCACTCCTACTTACCTCCACTTTTTTTCATTTGTGTTGTTTTTTTCTTCTTTTGTTTTGTTGGGAAGGATTGTGACAGGACCGCCCATCAGTTCCAGCCAGCATAACCTGATTATCAGATATAATGGGAGCAGCAGTCTAAAAAAATCTAGAAAGCACCAGGTTAAAGGGGGCTGTCTTATTAAATAGAATTGAAGGAGCTTAATCAACTGAGCCCAGCCTAGTGCTGCACTGGATTTTCGTGAGGATGGTTGGCTTTTTTGGGAGTGTGAAAGTGTTCATAAAAAAATCCCTTACTCTCCATTGTTTCACTTTTTTTGGTTTTTGGTGCAGCTGTTGTTCCCACATTCTACTGGGTTATGGAATGAAGGGAAGTGGGAACACATCCCTTCTGCTGACACCACCAAGCTGATACTTCAACACATGGCGATGTTTAGTAACACAGCCATCCCTATTTTCTGTGGTGGAGAGGAACAACATCCACATTTGGGTGTGCCACAACATGCATTACTTGTAATGGGATGCACATTTGGGTACACAGCCAAATGTAATTGTTAGCTTAAAATTGTGACCCAGGTATGTTTACTCAGAAATATGTCCAACTGAACTCAGTGGGCTTTACATCTCTAGCTTCATATTACCCTGGTAGCCTTTTGTGACGAGCTGCTTTTCCCCACCTACACCTATTCCCCTCCACAGCCCCTGACAGCATATCTAATAGGAAATACATTGTCCCTTAATCAGTGATGGCACTAAGGGGTGCATACAGGTCGAACTGCATCAGGTGACACCATCGGAGTGGGGGTGGGGAGATGACACCAGCCTTAGTGATGCCATTGCTCTTAGGGTATTACCACACTATAGTGTTATAGCGCTATTATTCCACTTTAACTGTTGTGGCTGCCTCCTGTGGAATCCTGGGATTTGCAGTTTAGGGAGGGGCATTTAGAACTCTCAGCCAGAGAGCTCTTAGGCTTCACTAAACTACAAACCCCAGAATTCCATAGGAGGCAGCCAGAGCAGTTAAAGTGGAGTAATAGTGCTATAACAGTGCAGTGTGATAAAGTCCTTTTCATCACTGACAGATTGTAGTAGTACAAGACGTAATCTACAAAACTGTTACAGACTCCACCTTCTGCACCTGAAATCTCCATAGCTGCAGCACTTCAAGCCCTGGCAGGTGTTCTTGGCATCTCTTCTAGACTCAAGCTTGCACGTGAAGCTTAACTTGGGTGACATTAGATGATTGTTTGGTCATCCAGTTTCCAATGTCTTCCAGTTCAGGGAATTTTAAACAGCATGACAACTCATTCCTAAACCTCTGCGGTGAATGTTAAACCTGCTTCTTCTTCTCCTCAGAAAGATAAAGCAGAATGTTCTTATGCTTGTTTATCTTGTGACCAGGAGCAGTTAGGTAACAAAGATGGCACACCTGCAAACCGTCATGGATTTTAATTACATTTTCTTTCATGCATGGTAATTTTCCTTGCTGGAATGAGATTTCTAAAACTTAATTATAATGCTTTAAGAAAATTTTAAAAGTACAAAAATCATTAGTCAATGACTGAAAATTCCTTAGTATTCTCCTAGTACGTAGATTTTTTTCAGTTTGAGGTGTATATGAGCAAAGAATTCTGGAGTTACTTTCAGTCAGGACACCTTTTGCATCTGTGTGTGGATGTATATATCTGTCTCAGAGGACTTAGCACATAGGGTTGGCAGAGTGACAACTGGAGCAGGATCCTGTGCCTTTATTAGTTGTATAGAAGAGAACATTTCATCAGGTATTGCTTGTTACTGGGTTACATGACAACCAACACTAGCTGAAATTTCCTCTTTTATACAATCATTGAATGTCCAAGAGCCCTCTCCAGTTTTCAGCCTCACAACTCTAGATGAGCCGGAGTCTTGAAACTACACATTAGTAATTAACATCTGGACTATGGGACACCAGTCACTGAGAATCTTGGATTTCTGTTTCCTCTGTTTTTGACATATAGTATAAACAGCCATTCTAATTTTGTAGTCATGATGTGAACACCAGGGAGGAAAGTACCATACAGCAATCTTATAATTGGTAAAACTGCCCTGGTACCTGCTTGTTGCTGTCACTGAGAAATGACTTTTTAAACCAGTTTTCTATTTAACCCTCCCCATCTGATCTAAGAACACTGCAGCTGCTTGAATAGAATCAGAGTAAGGGAAAGTG
Source organism: Gambelia wislizenii (assembly GCA_030847615.1). Classification (NCBI taxonomy): domain Eukaryota; kingdom Metazoa; phylum Chordata; class Lepidosauria; order Squamata; family Crotaphytidae; genus Gambelia; species Gambelia wislizenii. Next base: position 349,221,705 of record JAUMIR010000001.1, read on the forward strand.
TGAGAGCATTGAAGAGCTGTTGTTGTTGCTACCCATTTAGTCAATGTGGCAGCTAATCAGATGGCCCTGACACCAACTGATTGCTGTAGTAAATTGATCTATGATTGGCAGTCCTCTGCTGGGGCTTCTCCTGTTTCTCTTGATTAGCAAGAGATGAAGTGTTCTCTCTCTCTCTCTCTCTTTTTTTTTTTTTGTCCTGCTTTATGCAACTGGACAGAAGGTCTAATTTTTAAGAGAAAAGAGTGCAGATTAAAAGAATGAATAATGTAAAATGGTGATGGAGAAAAACAATCTTTGTAGTAATAATATAATGTAATATTTCTTATCCACCTTTCTCTATGGATCAAGGTAGTGAACAGCAGATTAAAATACAGCAACAGTATACCATATACATAGAGAGAGAAAGGGAAATCAGAATGCCTCTAATTTCTGCCTGAACTATTCTTTATAATGGAGTGAAATCTGTCAGAGTCCAGAATATGTTGTGCATTTAATAGAAATTACTAATTTTAAGTGAAGTACTCTTTCTGCAAAATATACGGTAGTTGCTTTTAGGAATACATCATATTGTACCTGTCTCCTCCTCTATTGAGCTAACTGGGGAGTGATTTTCATTAGGAAACTACATGGGGGATAAGGCTAACAGCAGCTACAATCCAAATCTACACCTTCCCTATGGTTGTTGTAAGCAAAGGAAAAGACATTAGAGACGACAATGAACCTCCTATATCATGTGTAGTGTATTTTGTTACAGTAGGATCCCATTATCCACTGATTCAATTATCCATGGGACACAAAACAGAACACCTACCATAGAGTCTTCCTAGAAAATGTGTCCTATCTAGCCATTTTCTAGATCCTCCAAGGCAACTCTACAGTATTTTAAATTGGAAGTCCCATTATTTTCAATGGCATCCGCTATTATCTACGGTTTTCGGTATCCACAGAGCTCCCCAGAACCAATCCCCAGCAGATATAGGGGTCCTACTGTATTTAAAACATGTATATACCATTCAGCTAGTAAATATCATAGGGGTGGTTTGCAAATATATGTTATCATTAAATTTAATTTACTTTCCTATTTTTATACTTTGTTACCCATGTCTCTGCCTTCTCTTTTTGTCCATGGTAAAGCCTTCAGGTAAGGAATCTATTCTGGCTTTGTTGTTGCTTTGAGTATTTCACCATGCAGAGTGCCATTTATATTGATAATAATGAGTATAAAACATAGTGGTGTTACCCAAATTGCATGGAGTACATAGGGAACCCACTCATGTCAAAATATTAATATGAGGAATTTTAATTAGCTCAAATATGACAGCGAGAGGCCAGGTAACTACGGGAGTTCAGTGGGGTTTTTTTCTGGGCTGTGAAGCCGTGTTCTGGAAAAGTTTATTCTTGACATTTCATCTGCATTCTCTGAAGATGCCTGCAAATGCCTGCAGATGCAGACAAAACGTCAGGAATAAACTCTTCCAGAACACAGCCTCACAGCCTGGGAAAAAAACCACAGAAAACCTCTGGATGCTGGCCTTGAAAGCCTTTGACTTCACATTGAATGTAACTATGGGTCCTTTGGACCTATGTATACCAGTACTCATTGATGAGACTCCAAGTGAGGAAGTAAAATAAAATGGTTTTAATTGGAAAAGTATCATGGAACAACACACACATGCACATGTGCTTCAAGCAATCATATAAGGCTATCAAAGAAAGTAGGAAGTATTGGGATAGAGGAATAGAATTCGGGACGATGGGCTATACTATAACTGTCCAAGAGTAGAGATTTGTGCAAAGAAGTATGGCTATGTGTGCTGGCTGACACAGCAAACCAGCAGAGAGATGACTGCTGGGAAACTGAGCACACTTTGGCTGTGTTTTGGGGTGATAATTGTACTCAGTATTTACTCTTAAGGGGTGTTTTGAGTGGAAAACAATACCTGACAAGTTTCCCACAGTAAGACAATGGAAACTCTGGCTTCGTTGATTGCTGAGTTAATAGTCGGAGCATTAAGATTGATGGGTTTCAGGCAACCCCCCCCCTTTGTATGTAAGAAAGGTGTGAAGGAAAGCCATTTGCAGAGCAATGGGTGTTCCAGTCACTGGTTTGTGTTAGAAGTGTGACTCGGTACCAGGTGTGTCCAGGAGAATTAGCACATCCCACCCTAACTACTGTCTGAGGGGTCTTCACATAATTGCTGCCCATGCATGTCTGCGTTTTGGGAATTTTCCATGACTTCTTCTCAGACATGCAGCAAACTTCAAATGAGGTAAACCTAAACCTCTTAATTTTTTTTTACATATACTGTATACCATCTTTTAAAATTAATTCTTGATCTTTTACTTCCGTTACAATAGTTATTTATCATTGTTTGCCATTTTTTCAATTCTACCTCTGATATATTAATAGATATCATTCTAAATAAAAAAAGTACTTTTGGTAAAAAAAAAAATTCATTTTTATAAGTGCTGTTCTACCAAACCATGACAATTTAATTTTCCTATAATTCTCCATTTTTTCCCATATCTTTCCTTAATATGGTGAAATTTTTTCTTCTAACTTCTCTAATTCTGTTGCAATACTTATTCCTAAATATTTTATTTGCTTCTTTGTTTTAATATATTTCCTTTTACTCATCATATTTTTTGTTCTGCATTTGTATAGTTAAATATCATAATTTCTGATTTATTCCAATTTACTTGCAAACCTGTCATTTTTCCGAATTCGTCTAACCATGTGAAGCGTCAATACAAGCCAAATTATGAAATATTGCCAATTAATGAATTATTGGAGGAGAGGGGATGTCAGGGAAGGTAACAGTCTAAAAAGTATAGAAAGAAGTCCCCTGCAATTGATAATGCAGCCCGGTTGCACTTTTCAGTATAACTGTACCCTATGATGTAAAATCTTAGAGGATTTTACGAAGCTCTTAAAGCAGTTTTTGGACCTACTTATCAGGTCCAAAGCTCCTTATACAGTACAGATGGTCAAATATTAATTACTGATAAAGCCTCCATCCTGAATCGATGGGCTGCACATTTTCAAAGTCTCTTTAGTGCCAACCGAGTAGTCCAAGGCTCAGCTATCCAACATATGATACAAAAATCGACGAAAAATGAATTGGACATAGCTCCCACTTTGGAAGAGACCCTTAAGGCCATACACCAGACGAAAAACAGCAAGGCAGCAGGGATTGATGGAATCCCACCTGAAGTTTAGAAACATGGAGGTCATGCACTCCACGATAAATTCCACGAACTTGTGAATTGCTGGTAAAAAGGGGAACTGCCATCAGATCTCCTACATGAAGTCATCATCACCCTGTACAAGAAAAAAGGAGCAAAATCCGATTGCTCAAACTATCGAGGTATAACACTGCTCTCTATTGCTGAAAAAATCCTTGCAAGGATACTCCTGAACAATTAGTTCCTGCTATTGCAGAAGAACTTCTTCCTGAAAGCCAATGTGGTTTCAGAGCCAATAGGAGTACTACAGATATGGTATTTGCCCTTAGACAACTGCAAGAGAAATGTAGAGAGCAGAACAAGGGTCTCTATGTAACATTTGTCGACCTCACCAAAGCCTTTGACACTGTGAGTAGAAAAGGTCTGTGGCAGATCCTGGAAAGATTAGGATGTCCCCCCAAATTCCTTGAAATGATTATCTTGCTACACGAGGGCCAGCGCAGTCAAGTCAGATATGGTGATGCTCTTTCAGGGCCCTTTCTAATAACTAATGGAATGAAGCAAGGTTGTGTTCTTGCGCCAACTTTATTTACAATCTTCTTCAGCATGATGCTCCAAAGGGCTATGGCAGAGCTTGAAGAAGAAGATGGCATCTATATACGTTACCGTACTGATGGCAGCTTGTTTAACTTAAGCCATCTGAGGGCTCGCACTAAGACTCTAAACTATCTAGTCCGTGAGCTGCTCTTTGCTGATGATGCTGCCCTTGTTGCCCACACAGAAGCAGCTCTGTAGCACCTAACATCCTGCTTCCCAACAGCTGCAGAGCTGTTTGGGCTGGAAGTCAACCTGAAGAAAACGGAAGTTCTTTACCAGCCTGCACCACAGGACGAACACCACCATCCCCACATTGCCGACAGCAAATCTGTGCTCAAGTCCATCCAGCAATTCACCTACCTGGGAAGCATCATCTCCTCAGATGCCAAGATTGACAAAGAGATCGATCACAGATTAGCAAAGGCATATAGCGCATTTGGAAGACTTTACAAAAGAGTCTGGAGTAACAAACACCTTAGGCAAAGCACAAAAATCAGTAAGTATGGAGCCATTGTACTGTCTATTCTCCTTTACGGGTCTGATACATGGGTCACGTATTGCCACCACTTACAACTCCTTGAACACTTTCATCAGCGCTGTAGACACACAATCCTAAATATACACTGGTCTGACTATGTGACGAATGTTGCTGTCCTTGAGCAAGCAGGGATCACCAGCATTGAGGCCATGATATTGAGAACAGAACTGCACTGGGCAGGGTACGTTTCTAGGATGGAGGACTACCGCCTCCCAAAAATATGGTGAACTCGCCATGGGTGAGCATAAGGGCGGCATTCCGAAAAAGTAATACAAGAGTTAGGATTGGCCAAATTGATCACCAACAATGGTCCACCCTGGCCTCACATCGGGAGGCATGGAGACGCACTATCCACAATGCTGCAGCTTTATTTGAGAACTCACGCCGAACAAGTCTTAAAGAGAAACGACAACGCAGAAAGAATCACAACCCGGAAATATCACCCAAGGAGACCTGCTGCTGCACTTTCTGCAACCGGACTTGTTTATCTTGGATTGGCCTTTTTAGTCATTAGCGCATTTGCAGAAAGTGTGGGATGAGTCCTTCCTGAATCTTTGTTTGTGAAGAAAAGCCAGAGAGAGAGAGAGAGAGAGAGAGAGATGATGGGCTGTACTAAAGAAAGCTTCAGTCATTGCTGTTTTTCCTTCCATCGAAGCACTACAATACACTGTATAACCACCAAATTCTCCCATCAGTCACCTATTGAAAATATGGGAAGCTCTGTTCCACATGTCTTCCAGGGGCTAAATGCTATCTGTTTCCCCATCTTTGTAGAAAACAGAGCTGGTCAAAGTATAGCTCTCTAGATGTTGTTGGACCATAACTCCTATCAGCCCTAGCTAGAATAGCCAATGGTGAGGAATGCTGGGAGTTGCAGTTCAACAACATATGAAGGGCAACATTTTGCCCACACCTAGTTTAGAAAATCCTTTGCAGGCTCAGGCTCTTAATGCAGTGAAAATAAGGCCCTCTTTACTGCTGGCAAAAGAGGAATCATGACTAGTTTTGGTACCCAGTGCCAGGAATTATGCTAGCTTTCCTGGGATCAGCAGGGCAGCAGTCCCTCTGTCTGTATTCAAGTTGCCTGTTAACTTATGGTGATCCAGCCTAAACAGTAGCAAGTTGTGCCACTGTGGACAAGATCCAGACACACACTGTCAGTAAGCCCCCGGATCGGAACTTCCACATCAGGCTTCGATCGGAGTACTTTGCTCCTCTTCCAGACTGGTAACTCTTGCCCTATCTCCCAAATCTATTCCTCTATCCAACCTTTCTGCCTTAAACTGTTTGATAGCCTTGTGTGGTTCTTGTGAGCATGTGTTGCGTGTGTTAATGCTTTTTGTGTTATTTCCAATAAAAACCATTTATTTCACTTTAAACTCGAGTTCTCTGCAGTTAGTACTGGTATATATATGGGAAAAGGTCCTGAAGTTACCCGCCTCTTACAGCCTTCCATTTGAACTAATAATAATTCCTCCAAATATTAATATCATGAGTGGAGCTCTAAAGCACCCCCCACCTCTTCGGGTAACAACTCCTTCTCTTCCTGAATGTGCTAGGGCAGTGGTTCTTAACCTTTTCTTTACCACGCCCCCCCCTTTAAATATCTTTTGTTGCCATGGACCTTCAAGACTTAAGATTTAAAACAAAAACAGCAACAACAATAATAGCAATACAATTACCATCCGTGAAACCTTCCCTCAGAGGCACTGAAGGGGGAGGGAAGACTTTTCTCCTGCTTCTTCCTGCAAGTTTGTGGCTGGAGCGGATTGAATGGCAATGTGCAGGCCAAGCCAGCCAGCCTTTGCCATGGCTCCTGTCATGTGACCACTCCACTGCAGGGAGGAGGTGGGCCAAGCAACTTTCAAACCTTTGTGGACCCCCTGTGGGGACATTGTGGACCCCTGGGGGGTCCCTGGACCCCAGGTTAACAACCACTGTGCTAGGATTTTACAACATGTAGATGTGTATTACTCTCATGACTTCTTGAATAACTTTCGTCTAAATTTGATTCAGTGGAGATGTTCCTTCCATATTATAAGCCCTGGCTCTTTTTATTCCAGATTTTAAAGATAGCCAATTACAGTACATCAACCTGATAGTAAGTGCCAATGGGACCATCTTGATGAATCAGGATGCATATGATTGAGCAGCACAAAACTGCCTGTGGGCAATTAGCTTCTTTTTCTTTAATTAGTGGACAGGGATAATCCCTAAATAAATTTAAAAAGAGGCTGCTAAGCCTCTGAAAGATTCTATTTTCAGATTCTAGGTTTCCTTCCAAAATGGAGCTTGGGGAATGAAATGAAAGAGTTAAACCATGGGCAAGAGAGAGAGAGAGAGAGAAATAAAGCTAGCTATTGCACCCCTTATTGCTTTACTCAGGGCAGACTGACCCATGCATGCTTGATAAGCCACTACTTTGAACCCTCTGAATTCCTTAGACTGCTCTTTTTGGAGGGAGAGGATGAATTTCCTACCTACGGAAGAGACAATTTAACAGGTTGTGGAGAAGAAAACTGCTTTTTGATGCCAGAAGTAAACATTTGGCCTCTTCTTTGTTTTTGGTTTATTTTCAACAGTCTGTACCATTCTCTGAGGGTCCCAGGGGCAGAAAATTGGCCCAGGATCCACCACAATTACCTAACCTCCCCCCTCCCCAGGTATAAGTCCACCTTCTTCAGCTTTGTACCCCACCTCACTAATTTATGCGGTGGTGGGGGTAACTCTAAGATACCTATCACTTGTCTGAATAAAGGTCACATATGGATAGGGTGTGGCACCTTGGGATGGGGGAATGACTTCACTTGGCATATGCTGAATTGCCCATAAATCTTTGCATGAGCTGATCCTTTCATTGAACATAAATCTACACTGTATACAGATGCTTGTGAAAATTGAGTATTGAAGAATATTTGCCATTGTAAATCAAAGGTTAACAAAGAGGGTATTTTTTAAAATGTGTACAGCCAACTCTCAAGATGAATTTCCCACACAAATATCTCTTACTATAGAAATCTTGTGAAACGGGAATGTGTCATGTGTGATTTAAGGGCTTGTCTAGGTCACTGTTTCCACAAGTAGTAGGAAGTAACAATGGGTGGTGGCTTCCCACCGCAAGAACAAAATGGATGTGTGTGCATTCACGCATCCCTTACCTTGAGAGCTCGTTCTGAGAATATGTTGTCTTAGGGAACAAAACTGTATCTGCTTTTGTTCTTCTTCCACTGTATTAATTTTTCAATGCTGCTTTTTTCCTCAGGCTTTTAAGAGGTGCAGCCTTCTCATGGGCAGCCCAGAGTTTGTGAATCTTTTCGTTTCATACTTTTGACATATGAACCAGTGATAATCAGTGATCTGAACTGGAAGCCAACAACTGCTAAGCCTCTCCTGGCACTGCAGAACAATCCTCTTCACTCTGCTCTTCAGCAGGCTGCTCAGTTTTGTTGTGCTCCATCCCTGCCACCCCCATCAAATATGAGTACATAGTACTCCAAGGAACAGTGCAGATAAGTTAATGAGATACTTGTGAAAGTGCTTTGAAGTTCAAAATCATAATATAAATGCGAACTAATGTGTAAACTTGCAGAATCAGTTACAGAAAGAACCTGGCTTTGTTGTGGATGCTGTGTCCAATACTTAATTACAAGCACCATCCCATTTTATCTTTTCATTGTTCAGGATTCTGTATATTGAAGGACTAACATATTGCAGCAACAGGGCCAAAACTGCACTGCAAGCAGGACGTAAGGAGCAACATATAATTTCTTTTCATAAATAGTTTCTCCTGTAATAATTGCAGGCTCCATTGTATTGTCTTGTTGTTGTTATCCATGTTTTTAACTCTTGCAGAACACTAACAACATCAATATTAAGGCCAATTACCAGGGTTCGAATACCCACTCAGACACGAAAACCCACTGTATAACCTTGGGCAAGTCATACTCTCTCAGCCTCAGAGGAGGGCAATGGGCAACACCCCCTGAACAAATCTTGGTCAGAAAACCCTGTGATAGGGTCACCTTAGAGTCACTAAAAGATGGAAATGACTTGAAGGCATACAACAACAACAACACAATAGTGCAAAATAAAAAAACGTTCTAAACCAGTGGTTCTTAACCTGTGGTCCATGATGTCCTCACAGGGGTTCCGCAAAGGCTTGAAGGCTGCTTGGCTCACCTCCTCCCTTCAGTGGAGCAGACACTGACAGGATCCAAGGCAAAGACTGGCTGCCTGGCTTGGCCTGCACATTGCTATTCAATCTGCTCCGGCCACAAACTTGCAGGAAGAAATAAAAGGAAAATCTCTCCCCCCCCTCCAGTTTATTATTATTAGGGTTTAAAATCTTGAGTTAAGTCTTGGGGGTCCATGGCAAGAAAATATATTTAAAGGTGGTGCCTGGTAAAGAAAAGGTTAAGAGCCACTGTTATAAACCATTATGGGACATCTCTCACAAAACAGATTGAAAGAAAGAGCTAAAAATGGAAGTTGCAGCATGCTGTTATACTAACCCACTAGGCAAAAACTCAGGATCTTTCTGTTACTCAAACACCTCTGCAAATGAATTGGTGTTACAGGAATAGAGAGTCCTGTGATGCTGAAGCTGTCAAGAATCCTTCATGGCAATTTTCCTTTAGCACATGTCAAAATAGATGTAACCTAATGACCTGTTCTTCGCTGGGGAGGGTGGGGGGAGGCCGTGGAGGCCTTCACAGAGCCTTCCAAGGCTCTGTGAAGGCCCCGTGGAGGGTGGGGGGAGGCCCCGGGGAGAGTGGGGGGAGGCCCCGGGGAGGGTGGGGGGACGTGCTGGGGAGGGTGGGGGGAGGCCGCGGAGGCCTTCACGGAGCCTTGGAAGGCTTCCTGAAGGCCCCGGGGAGGGTGCGGGAAGGCCCCGGGGAGGGTGCGGGAAGGCCCCGTGGAGGGTGGGGGGACGTGCCGGGGAGGGTGGGGGGAGTTGCTGGGGAGGGTGGGGGGAGGCCGCGAAGGCCTTCACGGAGCCCTCCAAGGCTCCGTGAAGGCCCCGTGGAGGGTGGGGGGAGGCGCCGGGGAGGGTGGGGGGAGGCGCTGGGGAGGGTGGGGGGAGGCCGCGGAGGCCTTCATGGAGCCCTCCAAAGCTCCGTGAAGGCCCCGGGGAGGGTGGGGGACGTGCTGGGGAGGGTGGGGGGAGGCCGCGGAGGCCTTCACGGAGCCCTCCAAAGCTCCGTGAAGGCCCCGGGGAGGGTGGGGGGACGCGCTGGGGAGGGTGGGTGGAGATTGCGGAGGCCTTCACGGAGCCTTGGAAGGCTCCCTGAAGGCCCCGGGGAGGGTGGGGGGATGCGCTGGGGAGGGTGGGGGAGGCCGCGGAGGCCTTCACGGAGCCTTGGAAGGCTCCGTGAAGGCCCCGGGGAGGGTGGGGGGAGTCGCTGGTGAGGGTGGGGGGAGGCCGCAGAGGCCTTCACGGAGCCCTCCAAGGCTCCGTGGAGGCCCCGAGGAGGGTGGGGGACGCACTGGGGAGGGTGGGGGGAGGCCGCGGAGGCCTTCACGGAGCCTTGGAAGGCTCCGTGAAGGCCCCGGGGAGGGTGGGGGAGGCGCTGGGGAGAGTGGTGAGAGGCTGCGGAGGCCTTCACGGAGCCTTCCAAGGCTCCATGAAGGCCCCGGGGAGGGTTGGGGGAAGCGCAGGGGAGGGTGGTGGGAGGCTGCAGAGGCCTTCACGGAGCCTTGGAAGGCTCCGTGAAGGCCCCGGGGAGGGTGGGGGGACGCGCTGGGGAGGATGGGGGGACGCACTGGGGAGGGTGGGGGAGGCCGCAGAGGCCTTCACGGAGCCTTGGAAGGCTCCGTGAAGGCCCTGGGGAGGGTGGGGGGAGGCGCTGGGGAGGGTGGGGGAGGCCACGGAGGCCTTCACAGAGCCTTGGAAGGCTCCGTGAAGGCCCCGGGGAGGGTGGGGGGAGGCCGCGGAGGCCTTCACGGAGCCTTGGAAGGCTCCGTGAAGGCCTGGGGAGGGTGGGGGGAGGCCGCGGAGGCCTCCACGGGGCCTTGGGAGGGAGTGGGGAGCCCGGGAAAAGCGAGTATGGGGCCTCTGGTGGCCCCATGGTCGCTTTAGCGGGGGAGGGGAGGGCAATCAATATTCGCGGTTTTTTGACATTCGCGGGGGTTCGTGGAACCTAACCCCCGCGAATGTGAAGGGACAACTGTAGTCTCATTCAGCCAGGTCTCCCCCATCCTATATCTATGCATTTCCTTTTTCCGCCCTAAGTGCAGTACCTTACATTTCTCCGTATTGATTCTCATTTTGTTGGCTTTGGCCCAGCTTTCTAATCTGTTCAGGTCATTTTGAATTTTGATCCTGTCCTCTAGGGTATTAGCTACTCCTCCTAATTTGGTGTCATCTGCAAATTTGATGAGTATGCCCCTAATTCCCTCATCCAAGTCACTGATAAAGATGTTGAATAGCACTGGGCCCAGGACAGAGCCCTGTGACACCCCACTGGTCACACCTTTCCAAGATGAAGAGCCACTGCTGAGCACCCTTTGGGTTCGGCCAGGCAACCAATTACAAATGCATTTAACAGTCTTGCAAGAATGTCATGGGGAACCTTGTCAAAGGCCTTACAGAAATCAAAGTATGTGATATCCACAGCGTTCCCTTCATCTACCAAGCTGGTAATTTTATCAAAAAAAGAGATCAGATTAGTCTGGCATGACTTGTTTCTCTGAAACCCATGTTGACTTTTTGTGATTATGGCATTGCCTTCTAAATGTTCACAGACTCTCTGTTTAATGATCTGCTCTAGAATCTTCCCTGGTATTGATGTCAGACTAACTCGACAATAATTGTTGGGATCCTCTTTTTTCCCCTTTTTGAAGATGGGGACAATGTTTGCCCTCCTCCAGTCTGCTGGGACTTCTCCTGTTCTCCAGGAATTCTCAAAAATTATTGCCAATGGCTCTGAGATCACATTTGCCAGCTCTTTTAATACCCTTGGATGTAGTTCATCTGGTCCTGGAGATTTAAAGTCATTTAGATTAAGAAGGTATTCCTGTACAACCTCTTTGCTTATTCTGAGCTGTATTTCCCCTATTGTGTCCTCTGTTCCATTCTTCTCAGGTTGGTCCCCCTTTTCCTTTTCTGAAAACACTGAGGCAAAGAAGGTGTTGAGTAATTCTGCCTTTTCTCTGTCCCCTGTTAGCATTTTGCCGTGTTCTCCACGTAGTGGCCCTATCATTTCCTTCTTCCTCCTTTTGCTGCAGACATACCCCCCAAAACCCCTTTTTATTGTTCTTAACCTCCCTAGCAAGCCTGAGCTCATTCTGCGCTTTAGCTTTTCTGACTTTACTCCTACACGTGTTCGCTATCTGTTTGAATTCTTCTTTGGTGATTTCCCCCTTTTTCCATTTCCTTTTTCCATTTCCTATACATGTTCCGTTTAAAACTTAGCTCCATTGAAAGTTCTTTAGTCATCCATCCTGGTTTCTTGAGACACTTCCCATTTTTCTTCCTCAATGGTACTGTTTGAAATTGTGCCTTCAGTATCTCCCTTTTGAGAAAGTCCCATCCGTCTTGAGGTCTCTTCTCTTTTAGTATTCCTGACCATGGGATCACCCCCAGTATTTTCCTGAGTTTATTGAAATCAGCTCTCCTAAAGTCTAGAATGCGTGTCTGACTATGCCTGGCTTCAATTTACATGTGAGTTCCCCAACTGAACAAAGGACAGGGGTAATACTACCTTCTTGTTCATGGGGCAGTCTTGAGACAAAGGGAAAAGGCTGGAAAAATACAAATCCAAACAATATTTTACTAGAATTTGGGAATTGCCTTAGTCTTGCTTCACATATAAAATTTTAGTATTTGTACACACATTTTACAAACCTATATACTGTATAATATACAAACCACTTGTCAGCATTAGTAAAGATCTGTCTACCTTCTAAGTGGTTGATCAATCAACAGACAATAATCCAGAAATGGCAAATATGTGTAGGGTGGTACTATGTGAGAATCTGCTTACTGCAATACATTATCATCATAAAGAACTGCTATGATCATGGGCTTAAGCAGCTGTTTGTACAGAAAAAATGTGTTGTGGCCTGGAGGAAAGATGCTCAGGAAGTAGGAGAGAGAATCCCTTCCTTTTGTTCAATCCACTCTGCCTTTTGTGACTCTCTCATCTTGACCTATAAAATAGCAAGGATCATGACTATTTGTCATAGATTTAAAAAAATTATTTGGCACAAGTTTGCATGACACGAAACCCACCTTAATAGCTTTTAATACTATCTTCATAATGTGTCAGGAAATGAAGTATACTGTGGACCATAAAAACTAATGACATAATACATTTGTTAGTTTTTGAAGTACTACAAGGAGTCCTTGTTATCTTTAGTTAAAATTGTGTCTTCAATATTAACAGACTTGGTAACAGTATGGCATCATGCAAAACATATCTACTCTATGTATACTTAGACCTAGGCAGTTATATTAATAAATATTAGTGAAAGATCTATTCATAGGTATTATTTTAGCATGGAAAAGTAACAAATTTTACTGTGAGTCACAGTCTACTTCATTAAGCACATGTACACTAGGGGTGTAGACTTCTCACTTTCCTGGAGGGTGGGTGGGATGCGGCTAAACCTGGGCAAGGGGGCTATGATTATTTGTTTACATTTATGTATGTATATCTTTCTATATCTAGAACCCACCTTTCATCAATAGATCCTAGAGTGTTAAAAGACACATTAAAATAACAACTACTCAACAAAAATATTACATTTTAATGATAATATTATGATAGTTTATATACTACCACACCATCCAAAGGCTCATGCAATATACCATCCATGTTGAAGCCCAAGATAAAAATCAATAAACTCTGATTATTGATTTAAATAAATTTATTATAACTAAACAGAGGGAGCACTGAAGGGTAGATAACTAAACAAAGCACAAAGCAGAAGAAATATATTCAGGATATGCACTTCTAGGATTCTTCCATACTGAATGTATTTCTTCCGTTTGGTGCTGCCTGGATGAACTCCATAGCTAAAATGTTCAGATACATCTCCAAATGGATCTCTTTCTGTAACAGTACAGTAAGAGCTGTTTGGCCGTGGTGGAGAGGCTGGTTGGCCATCTGTCGGGAATGCTTTGATAGGGTATTCCTGCATGGCAGGGGGTTGGACTAGATGGCCCTCAGTCCATATCATCTTTGAGAGGCAGGATGAATTCTGATGAACCATTTTCAAAGCTATCCAAAGCTGAAAGGCTGTCTTTGCTGGGGCCGCATGTATTAACTGGGAGGTGCTGAGTGATAAGAGAATTGCACCTCTAGCCTTCTGGTCTGCTAGCCTGAACGCTGCTATTTCATCTTCTGAACCCTCTGGGATCACACTTTCATTCTCCAAAACATGCTACAAATTGTCCTTAATTAATAAAACCTCCATGTATAAATTCCATGCTGAATAATTTCCATCAGCCAGCTTTTCAAAGCAGATGAGACTATTATCTGCTGTTTTGCTGATTGAGTCAACAATTCTCCAGCTATGAAAACACAAACAGCTGGCAACACCTCAAGGTTGCTTGAAGATATTACAGGGCCTGGCTGAAACTTAACTGTTTCAAAGCCAGCTAGCCAAAAACACTCAAGACAAAAGAATTTCTGGGAATTTTTCTGGGTGCACCTTATCTAATCTGAGATCAATCAGCTGGGCCCATAACCACTGTCAGGGGATGATAGGCCACTCAATCCCAAGCATGAGCCCCGAAACTGTCTCAGTAGACTCAGTAGCAACCTGCTCCCAAGAATACTCACAGAGTGTTTGACGTCCAAATAAGCAGGAGGCACTTTTATCTTCAAACTCAGTTGCAATATATACAAATATTTACAATTCCAGAAGAAACTGCTTCACCAGGCCTCAGCATTCACAGGAAAAAGAGTGAACTCTGTTCTGAGCTCTCTTATATACACAGTCACAGGGCATTGGCTTACTCAATCACATGATCTTACACACCAATAAGAACCCTCCTTCTGTAGCTAAGGCAGACTAGGCAGTTCATGGAGTCAGCCATTTTGACTCAGCATGACTCTGCAGTTTGTTTGGCCATCTTAAAATGGAGTTCTAACTCCTGACAGTGCATGCACACACACATGCATGGTTTAGTGGGGAGAAATTGTAAACTAAGGGTAAAATAAGCACAAAAGACAAAAAGCACTGCCTGTGACAATTCTCTGTAAAGCTTAAAATAAGCAAAGTAACCATTCAGAACAAATTTACTTAATAATAACTTAATCAGCCTAACACTGTATACAGTAGGAGCCCATATCCACTGATTCATTATCCACTGATTCAGTTATCCATGGGACATAAAACTGCACACCTACCATAGAGTCTTCCTAGAAAATGTATCCTTGCTAGCCATTTTCTACGTCCTCCAAGGCAACTATGGCATTTTAAACCAGAAGTCCCATTATTTTCAATGGTGTTCACTATTATCCATGGTTTTCAGTATCCACGGGGGTGCAGAACCAATCCCCAGCGGATACAGGGGTCCTACTGTACTTATTTCATTGCTAGCAAACTCCAAACATCTCTTCAGGATTTTTTTCTCATTGGTAAACCAAACACGGTTTTTATTCCTTATAACAGTGCACCTTGTAACAACCACAGAAGAACTCCTAACATACTTGTTTATATGGTAGCAGATGCTTCATGCAAGCATCAAGAGATCTGGCTCTGGCAGGGTGTTTTTTGTTTTGTTTTTGGCCAAGACTAACATGTCTTTTAACCAAAAATGATTCTAGTTGTAGTCTTTTGTTAAATAATTCTAATATTTGTCTCTAAATAGAGCAGATAAATATGGTTTCTATTTGTATGGAATACTGTTCAAAGAATCTGCATGTAAAACAGTGTTGGTCCTTTGTACAAATGTCCAGATCAGTTTATGAGGTGGGGGGCAGGGAGTGAGTGCTCTTAAGGACACAAGGTAAGGGTAACATGCAGAATTCTTTGGATAAACTTAAAATAGCACTCTAGGTTGTGCCTTTAGTATTCCACCCAACCTGTTTTGTCTTATTTGCTGATTATACTTGTGTAAATACTCTTGAAAATGTGATTAAAAGAAAGGAAGTAATGGCATCTTGTGATGTTTTTCCTTTCCTGATTGCACATCCAATGTGACAGGGAGACAAATGCCAACTATTTATGAACAAACCATTGCCCTATGTCCTGGGGAATTGCTTGTGAATGCAAAAAAGATGTATTGCATCCTTTCTGTGATATTATGCATTCAACGAGGCTGCTAAATAATTGTCCTAAGCCACTCTGCCTGTCAAACAGATACTTTAGTCAATGATGGATTGAGCTGTTTTTGGATGAAAATGCTGTTAAAATGGATCCCAAGCAGCTCCACCTCCACTCTTTCTCAGGTTTTGAAATCTTATCTCCTTTCTTGATTCCCACCCTCTGGTTCAACTGGTTTTTACTTGTCTATAGAGCTGCAAACTGCTTCCAAAGCACAAAGTTTCCACTGACTGAAGGAGCTATGTGCCCTAAAGGGAGGGTCTGCCAATAAGAAGCACTGACCCTTAAGGAGCTATCTTGAATACCTTTCTTCTCTTTCTATGAGCAAAATTCCCTTGAAGATTGTGAAAAGAACCCTATTCCTTTCAGTACTGATCCTGTTTGGATGAATTTAAGTCACCAAATCCCTATGCAGTTCAGTTCATATGTTGATCCAATGAAAGGTATGCAGTCCTAAAGGAATTTACTAGTATGGATGAACTTGATCAGTTGGATTTGATTCTGAGAAAACAGGCATAGCTTAGGCTCCTCAAGTGTCAGATCAATTTCTACAGACAACATGGAAATCTTCCACACACCATCACTTAGTTCTCTCCCAAACTGGATGATCAAGCCAAAGAATAAATTAGGATTCAGCACTGGAACAAATAGGGCTCAGCCACATTTGTTTAATTAGTTTACCTATTTCGATTTATATGCCTCCCTGTATTGGGAGATTCAAAAGCACAGCCCAAACTCCTTCCTTTTGTGTATTCCCTTCCTTGATATAAATAGCTGAATCACAGCCCTGGCTTTTTTTTTTTCATATTAAAAACATGCCTGATCAATTCTAGAATTTCCATGTTGTCACCAAACCATGCAATTCAGACTCTAATAGAGATGTGAAGCAGCACATTCCCCAGTGACGACGTTGTTGTTATGTGCCTTCAAGGTAACATCAATTTATGGCAACCATATCACAGGGATTTCTTGGCAAGATTTATTCAGAGGAGATTTGCAATTGCCTTCTTTTTAGGCTGAGAGAGTGTGACTTGCCCAAGGTCACCTAGTGGGTTTCCATGGCAGGGCAGGGATTCAAACCTTGGGGGCTTACTGCACAACAAAGAAAAGCAGCAGTGTAGCAGGAACGTTCCATCTTCCCTACTGCCTTACCACATGATGTCGTCGTTCTTCCAGCATTCTTTCATTCTGGTCCCGTGGGGGACCAAGGTAAAACTGTGTCTTTTTCCTAATCAGAAAAACCCATTAGCAAAAAGACACAGTTTTACCTCGGTCCCCCACAGAACTGGAACAAAAGAACAATGATGTTATGCAGTAAGGCAGCACGGAAGATGGAACATTCCTGCTTCACTACCACTTTTCTTTGGAGTGTGGTAAGCCCCCTATCTTTCAGAATCCTAGTCAAACACTGAAACCACTACACCACACTGGTGTTCCCAAAGCCTTATTGTTTCAGAACAATTGAAAAAAAAACTATGGAAGTTAATAAATGATTAATAAAATGTTTTAATACAAAGTACTGTATTTGTATTTCCTCCTCCCACATTATTGATAAAAACTATGTAGCAGTTAGACTTTTATGTAAGATGGTGTATAGCAGTGCTACTCAAAGTGGTGGTCTGTGGATCAGTGCCAGTGCACAAGCTGTCAGCTGCCAGGCCACAGCAAATTTCAAGAAAAGAAAAAAATAATTATAGCCAGTGGGCACAAATGTGATACTGATCCCTGACACATTTGGGGTGGGGGCGGAAGGAATGCCAGTTCTCCCTCATCAGAGAGCTGGAGAAGCACTGATGTACAGTATCAGATAATTGTAATTGCTGGTTTGCTTTTCTCAGTTCTTTTTATGAGAATTAGTGCTTTTTGTCTGCTTGAGTGATAGAGGACTAGAGGAGATAACTAAAAAAAACCCCACTAATGTTGATGGTTTCTTCTGTTTTATTGTGGAATTGGAGGGGCTTGTTTATGTTTTTTGCTTGATGATCCCCATAAACTGGCAAAAACAGAGAGGTTCCTTAGAATTCAGGCTTCATTTCAGGACCTTATAGCTCAATTTGTAAGGAAAAAAAATTAAAAATGGAAATTCAATCTGTAATTATTTTCTGACAACCAGTGTGGCATAGTGGTTAAAATGTTGTACTAGGACTCTCGAGACCAGGGTTCCAATCCCCGTTCAGCCATGGAAACCCACTGAATAACCTTGGGGAAATCACATCCTCTTAGCTTCAGAGGAAGGCAAAGGCAAACCCCCTGTGAACAAATCTTGCCAAGAAAACCTCCTTAGGGTTGCAATAAGTCAGTAATGACTTGAAGGTACACAGCAACAACAACAAAATTATTTTCTAATCAAACTATACTTTTAATATACCAAACATGATAATTTTAAACTAAAGCAAATTACATATAACACATTTTACATTCCTTAAGGTAAACTCTGTGAAAGTAACTTTCACTCTGTAAAGGATGTTAATATATTGTATTGTTTCATTGTTTTCTGAAAATTTCTGGGGTGTTTTTTCCTCCCCACAAAAGAGGAAAAATAGTTTCCCCCTTGGTTTCAAGATTCCTGAAAATGTTACATCTAGACTCCATCTGACTTCATAACACTTTATTCTCTGATGTAAATTCCTTTCCCTCACACCTCAGATAGCCCTTTCTTTGCCTTCTTCCAGTCCATAGCATGCCCCCAACTTAAAAAAGCTGGATACATACAGTTGCCCCTCCACATTCGCGAACTTAACATTCGTGGTTTCGAATATTCATGGGTTTTGGGAGGGCCCCTGCCCTCCCAAAAGCAGCGATACGGGGCCTCCGGAGGCCCCATGAATGCCTTGGGCGGGAGGGGGAGGGCCGGGGAAGCCTCCATGGGGCCTCCGGAGACGCTCCGGAGGCCCCATGAAGGCCTTGGGCGGGAGGAGGGAGGGCCGGGGAGGCATCCACGGGGTCTCGGGAGGGTGTCCGGAGGCCCTGTGAAGGCCTTGGGAGGTGGGGAGGTGGGGGAAAGTGACTATGGGGCCTCCGGAGGCCCCATGGTAGCTTTGGCGGGGGAGGGCAGTTGTTATTCGCGGAATTTTCACATTGGCGGGGGTCTGGAGAACCTAACCCCCGTGAATCTGAAGGGAAGACTGTACATTGATTCTTTGTCCCACCCCAGATTTCTTCAGCAGTCACCAAAGGCCTGGTTGTACAAGTGGCTCTGGCTGCCAGAGGGAGAGGGAGGAGGAGGAGGAGGAGGAGGAGGAGGAGGAGGAGGTAGTAGTAGTGCATGATTGTCACTTGTGGGACCCAGGTTCTTCTTTCTTGTAGAGAACCTTCCACTTCTAATGCTGATGCATTCGGGATTAAGATCTTAAAGATCTTTACATTGCTTCAGCAAACATCAAGCAGCTCAGTGTGCTATGCCAGTTAAATATTACAAACTGTTGGGAAAGAGACAGAATATAAAATAGCAAATTTCATAATGTCATTATATAAGTCTGTGGTGTGTCCATATTTAGAGTACTGTGTATAATTCTGGCCAGTCATACTTTCTGTTTCTCATTTCTGTGTCTTTTCCCACCTCTTGTGTGTGTGTGCACACGCACACTCACACACACCAAGATGAGAAGCAAGTTTATCGTTGTTAGGGGCTAAATCATATTGAAGTAAAGTTTAAACTGGTGGTGCTTTTTACCCTAGAAAAAGATGTTTAAAAAAGAACATGATATTTTATAAGACTGAATGCTTCAGAGAAAATTAAGATGAAAATTAATCATGTTCAGAAACATAAGTACTAAATGCAATGCATAATTAACCTGTGGAACAGATTGCCACATGATATTATGATAGCTGCTAATAGGGTCAAGAGAAAAACAGAACCTAGAAGTTCTACTTTATTTTGGACTGCAAGTCCCAAAATCATCCAGTCAAGATAGTCACTGTCTGGAACATTCTGAGAATTGTGGCATGATTTTAAAAAAAGTTTTCAAAGCTCTGGTTAAGAGGCAATAAGCTTTAACACAAGGGACAACTAATGATAAATTATAGATACTGCTATTGTATCCTGTTCCACACCTGTGGAATTTGGCTGGCAACTGTCCATTGTTACTAAGAGTTTCAAGTACCTTTGTGTGTATGTGCTGTCGACTTATGGTGACTCCATGAATTTAATAGGTTTTCTTAGGCAAAGAATACTCAGAGGTGGTTTTGCCAGTTCCTTCCTCTGAAATATAGCCTACAGCACCTGGTATTCATTGGTAGTCTCTCACCCAAGTACTAACCAGGGCTGACCCTGCTTAGCTTCCAAGTTGAAATGGGATCTGGTGCCTTTAGGGTATGGGGGGGGGCAACCATAATTTCAGTTAGTTTTGTGGCTGCTGACTGATAGGGTGTCTGGCTGCAGGAGATGCCTCTGAAAGCAACTTGAGAGATTGCCTCTCAATACCAGTAGCCAGGAGGAGTACAAGTGGGCTAGTTCTGTTCTGGTCATTAGGTGCTGTGGGCTTTCCATAGGCATCTAGCTGGCTCTCTTATAGGGGTAGGAACTAAAAGGCAGGTAATTAACAGAGGTTAAAAATAATATACCGGTATATTGAAATAATTACTAGCTTTGTAATGTAATAACAATAATAACCCTTTTTCCTCACCTCATAAGCTCTTCACACTAATCTTGCATTTTTAATTAAATTACATTCAACTGCATAATAACAGTTATTCTCTCTATGCCACCTGACAATTGACATGTCAGACTAGTACTGTACCCATTTGATAGATAAGGAAACTGAGCTCCTACAATCTAATATTGCTTGAGATGAATTCTCTTAGCATAGTTTACTTTTCATGGGAGAACTCTTTCTAACATATTCATCTTAGTATGTTTTAACTCCATCCTGACATGAAATTACTGTAGTGTTAAGGCTTTTGGGGAAAAAATGCTGGACATGAAATTTCTTATATGTTTGTCTGATAAATCCTTACAACATTATTAAAAATATATTGTTACAAGTTTTGCTATTAGAATTCCGTGAACAGGATGATAAGCATACTCTGGAGAAAACTGGGTTTCCTAAAATGCGGATTAAGGTGGTATGCCCCAAGTTTACTGTGAATAGGGCTGTACGGTGTGTGGACTAATCACACCTTTAGCATGGATTAATCACACCAGATTCAGGAACAGTGGTTGTTTCCCCCCCCCCCCAATAGTGTAGACAAGCCATAAGACTTCAGCCAGGGCCCGAAACCTGGCAACACTATCCAGATAGTTTGTGGACAGAGAACAATACATTTCCTGCATTTTTGGACTCTCCTTAGGGACTTGGCTACAGAGACTGTTATGATGAGTACCTGCACTTCAAAATTATCCCCACACCACTGGCTCAGATATTCTGTTAATATACTCTTCCTAGCTCAATGCTGGCCCACATACATAGAAAGGAACTGAAAATATACATCGCTAAGTGGTTCAATAAACTGAACTACAAACCCCTGCTGCCTTTTTACCTGGATAGAAAGAATTTGGTTTTAAAATCACTTTGAGTTGGTTTAAAGTCATTTTGAGTTAGATACTAAGCCAGCTTTGGGGTTGTATGTAGTATGTGGGGAAATAATTATTGTAATGTAAAACAATCTTTTGTACCCCATTCACATCCAAAGATAAGTCTAGGAATTTTCCCTGCATGCTTCTGTTCTCCCAAACTCCCTTTCTCTTATTTCACTGGGCACTTCCAGCCAACTGGAGTGATGGGTCATTCAACACATGACCTAATTTAAATTTTATTGCTCTTTGTGGGTCTCTTTGGAGTTAGAGTCTCTATGCGGCTGTAGCCATCTTATGAAATCATGCTTCTATGAAGCCATGCTATGATGTTCACCATGCAGCCTCTACCGCTAAAGGCTGGGTGAGTCATTCTACCCTAAATCCTCCTAGTTAGTTAGGAACCCTTTTTAAAGTTTGTTTTAGTATGTAGATTAAGATTCATATACCTTCAGTAAACTTTTGATATGCATTTTAAACTGACTCCTTTGTTTTGTAATGAGTCTAATTTAACTGGGTGATCTCAGACCACAGACCTCAGAATACACTTTTAAATGTTAATTGAGCTTGTTTGCATTCTTAAGTAGCACTCTGCATGACTTTGGAAGTGAAGTGATTTTTACTTTTTTAAAGAAGATATTTTTATTGCTTTTTAAAAGGGCCAGATCCCTGGAATTTTTAAATTCATTTTTATTTTTAGACGCATACCTCCTACATTGTACATAAAGAGAATAAAGCTCTTGCTGAGAGAGCCAAAGGTGCAACTGGAGAGGGATAGAGAGGAGAGAGTGTTTCAGATCACCTGTTGGATACAGAGCCTTCCTTGTTGTTGCTATCCATAAGAAATACCCTTCCTCTTTAAAATAAATCACCAAGAAGTTCAATCATAAGTAGGTTTCTTCTTCATGAAATGTATTTCTGATACAAGTATGAATTGGATGACTAGAGAGTATGTTAAAATGCATCAATGTATATGTCAGCATAGTTTTGAAAGTTAAAAGGCCTAAATTCGAGTCCTTGCTCTGTCCCAGATTTTACTGGTGACTTTCAGCAACTTATCACCCTACCATCCGCTTTTTCTGGAAGAGTGATCTCCTCCTCAGTCACACAGCAATCAAAAGGATGAATCAAACATAAACGCAGGGTGTAGGCTGCCATTTCACAGGTTATTAAATAGGTCTACCAGACACTGCAAAGGATGACATCACTATTGCATCTCAAACACAGACAGGAGCTAAACAAATACGGGTGGAGGGGAATATCTGTAAAGCGTTTGCATAGAAGAAATCAACAGCACTGATTAGTCTGGTGCCATCTTCTTTCCTTGTATGCTTTGCCCTATTTGTTTTCTCAGGTATCTCTTTCTATGCTCTCATCTTGTAAATTGTGGTGGGAATTATGCTACTCTTACTATTGGCTATGCAGGCTTGGTTTGCTGGAAGTTACAGTCCAATAAAATCAAGGGGACGCATGACTCCCACCTCTATTGCAAACAAACTTTACCTGCTTGAAGAAGAGGATCCAGAGTTTTCTTGTCAAGATGAAGCCTGGGCTATAGGCTTGCCAGATTGAAAACTGGAGAGGGCCCCGTACCCTTAATGGCTGTACAGAAGAGGGAATTTCAGCAGGTGTTGCTTGTTACCTGGTTGTGTGGTGAACAACACCTGTTGAAACTCCCTGTTCCACACAGCCATTAAAGGTATAGTAGCCTTCTCCTGTTTTCAGTATGACAGCCCTATTGACTCCTCTAGAATAGATAATAAATAGGTTTACCAAATTGCCATATGAGCACTACTAGCTTGATCCATGTCACTTAAAAGCAAAAAAAATGGACTTAAACCAAATAACTTTCACTCCTTTCAATAGATTAAATTGTCTCACATCCAAATACTTCAGCTTGAGTGAACTGTAGCTCATGGTAATATTTCATTACAGTACTATTGTTTTAGGAGATTTATCACACAAGGCTAGTGTCTTGGGGCAATCGTGTTATGAAAGGAATCAGGAACTTACCACTTGGAAAACATTTCTTATCATACCTCTCTTTTTTTGTGCAACTGCGCTGCTTTGAACTCCCCCCCCCCATGTGATAAGTCTCTCCTCTGCAATTCCATCATTACAGCAATCAGTGCCATGAGGGGCCTGGTTTTCCTCCTCTTCTGCTCCCTCACCCTCCACTCACTATTCCAAAGAAGGCTAACACCATGCCTGTCAAGTTTTTTATTTCTGTCTTTGTTGTACTTGGTTAATTATGGCAAAAATGACTAAAAATTTATTTTATTGTTTTGCTGTGAGTATGCAAACACAGCAAAGATAAAAAATGTAAAAACTCAACAGGCACGGAGTTAGCCTGCTTTGAAATAGCAAGTGGGAGAGGGGAGAGAGAAGAGAAGAGAAGGAGATTAAAGCCCCCTCATGGCACTGACTGCTATAATGGTGGAATTGAAGCAAAGGGACCTATCACACCAGGGCCAGCAGTGGAACAATAGCGATATTTAGAGCTGCTGATGGGCTTTTCTCATCAATTAAAAGGGATGCCATAGTAATAGTTTGAATACACACCAGCTACAGGACAGTCACAACATCGTGTATTAAGGTTCAGCCATAGATGCTACTATCTTGCTTTAATTCCACTGTTCTAGCCTTGTGTGATAATCTCCTTAGTGTGTCCAAAGCACTTCATGTGTACATCATCAGAATTTTCCTTACAACTAGGGCTAGCTATAGATTTGAGGAGTCTCTTGGCAACCTGCCTCCTAGTGACACCCTCTCACCATCGCATGGGCTTCTCTGATGGCAGGAGTTGAGAAAATGTCTGCCCTGAAGTTGCCAACTCTCGGGACACCAGCTGAAGTGTCAGGGAATGGCTGTGCTTCTCCTTGTCCCCAGGTAGGGAGGCAAATCTTAGGGTGGAGGAGAAAGTTTGTATTGATTATGTGAGGTGGCTTTAAAGCCTGGGCACCCATATCCTCCCTATTTCCCACTGGCTCAGTTCAAAGATGCTTGCACACGTTACACTTGTACACCAGAAAACCCGTTAGCAAAAAGACATGTTTTTTTCTCAGTCTCCCATGGGACTGGAATGGCAGAACACTGGAAGAATGATGATGTGCAGTAAGGCAGCACAGAAGATGGAAACTTCCTGCTGCACTGCTGCTTTTCTTTGCTGTGCAGGAAGCCCCTTTGTTACAGGCCAGGTATTTTTGGCCATATGATGTAATGTAATGAATGGATGAAGCCTTACATGCCATGTAATGTAATGTTATGAAAGCAAGCACCTAGACATTGGTATGTCTGTATTTCTCTTTGAGGGAAATGTCTATGACTGCATACAATAAATAGCCTAAAAATATTTTCAAAGAGCCTTCTAATTTCCCACGTAAATACTGTATCCTGATATTCCACGACTTAAGAATGCTTAAGTGGAGTGTTGATATTAACTTAGCCTGTTTGGTTTAACCACTATTATGAATTGGGCATTCAGGTAACCAGAAGGTGACAGTGGAACCCCGGACAGAATCCAGATTAGCTGACAAGTGGCAAGGACCATCATTCCCTCAGTTTTAAGAGATAGGAGTATGGAACCACAGCTATATCATCTTCCTTTATGAATCTGGGAATGTAGTTGAGGAAACTAATCTGAGGCTTATGGATATGAACATACCAATCTGCATGCATTCAGGCATGCTGTGCTCTCTGGAAAAATATTTTTGTTGTTTTTAAAGGAGGACAGTCTTCTTCACAACCATTTTATTTAAAACATATTTAATGAAGAATAATCATTATGATAAGAACTTAAATACCCTAAAGGCACCAGATCCCATGCTCTTGGAAACTAAGAAGAGGCAGCCCTGGTTAGTACTTGGATGGGAGATTGTCAATGAATACCAGGTGCTTCAGGCTAAATTTCAGAGGAAGGAACTGGCAAAACCACCTCTGAGTACTGTATTTCTTGCCTAAGAAAACCCTATGAAATTCATGGGATTGTCATAAGTTGACAGGCGACTTAAAGGCACACATACACACACTCATTATGATGGCCTTAAATGTTATGAAGCCCATGAGTGACCCTTCTGGACCATTTGTTATCAAGGCTCTGCTTTGTGGGAGATGATATCTAAAGTCTTATATTCATAATTCTGCATCTGCAGTGAAATGTCAAAAATGCTTGTTCATATACAGCTGGGATTTAGATATTTCTAAGTCAGTACAGTCAGATTAATGAGCAAAACGAATAAATCTAATACTAGTTTTAGGCAGTTGCCTAAAAACTAAGCAGGGTCAGCTCTGGTTAGTACTTGGATGGGATGACCACCAACAAATACCAGGTACAGTAGGCTATATTTCAGAATAATTAACTGGCAAACACCACTGAGCATCCCTTGCCTAAGAAAATCCTGTGAAATTCATGGGGTCGCCATAAGTTGACAGGCAACTTGAAGACACATACACACTCACATTAAATTTAACTACGTTCATGTGACACTATCTAGGAAATGACTATACTGTCTATCTGATGCTTATTTCTTTGGGCAAAATAAAATTAGTATATATATATATTAGGATACTGCTTATATCAGACAAGCCATCTATATCCTTAATAATTTTGTTTATGAGATAGTTCAGGAATTCTCTATATTACTTTCATGGGCACATATTATTTTGTAATGGTTGCACAAGACTTATAGTGTGACATTACAAGGGCCCACCCTGAAACCTCTGGGAATGGGAAACTGCTCAGCTGGAAATCCTAGTCTGTCATGTTACATTCTCACAGTGCCTTAGAGCCACACTGTGTTACATGTTCTGAGGCACTGTGGGATACATAACACAGTAGGTGAATTTCCAGCTGGTGGCTCTGTCACCAGATAAAGTCCATGGATAGAAAGGCCAAAACAGCACTGGTAGTCCCCAGGCAAGCATCAGCATTTGTGGGCTCAGCCAGGGTCCTTGGGCCCCAGCAGCTTTCCAAGAGTGCTGCCACTTCCATCATTCCTGCTTATGGCAATCCTGAAGACCACCCAGTAAGCTCAGGGCAAAGGTGAGATTTGGCTTGGAAACTTCCTGGGTCACAGCTCTCTTCTTGCCCATTAGTGCTGCACAGTAGCTGTTGACACTAGACATCTAGTCTTCCTGGTTTTTTAGCACTGGTACCCTTGGTTTTCAAGGGATAGGGACCAAAGACATTGGATAATGGATCATCAGAATGCACATTTCTTGAAAGATCTGTGGTACAGCATGTCTTCAAAATGGGCAGCCTCTTCTCATGCCAGCTTCTGGGATATGCCTAGGATCTGAGTGAACGGCTCCACCCCCATGCAGGGCCTGACCTTGAGTCATGATAGCAAACAAGTTTTTGACAGTTGGGGGAGGTATCTGAGTTAGGGTCAAGAAGATAGGCTTACTCTGCATCAGCCCTAAATAAACAGTTATTGCTGTTCCAGTAGCCTTGCTCCTTCCAGAAGACTGTCACGGGGCAGGGAAGAAAAACTCTTAACAGCTGTAGTTTTTGCTTTTAAACCTAACTATAAAAGAGTGGGGGTCAGTAGGTCATCACTGTCAGTGCCCCTGGGAAGAACGAAGATTCTCCCAGAAAGTCTTTTAAAACCTTAACTAAATTAGTGTGACTGCATTACTAACTGCTTGAGAGCTCCAGATGGCGAAGGTCACCAGCTGCCTTACAGGAGACACTAAGGGCTGTTTGCATTCTCATGCCTAGTTAACTGTTATGACTGCTGCTTTAGCCCAGGAAAAGAGAGAAATACAGTAAATGCTTCCTGATACCTGTGAAAAACAAACACTGATTGAACTGGGATGGAACAGAGGTGTTACAGCTGTGTTGCTTCAGCTTTGTTTTTCTTCACAAACTGGCCTCATCATCCATGCTGCAATCTTCAACCCCTTTAAGTGGAATCAAGTTTTGCTGAACCTGGTAAGCTTTACTTCTGTTACTAATTATGTCCAAAGGACTTCCTAATACATTAATCCTGGGTGCTGACTTAGAAGTAAGACCCACTGTGTATGTGATGGGAGTTACTTCTTAGCAAACGTGTTTAGGATTACAGTAAATATCTTCATCCCCACAACAGTCCTGTGAAGTATATGTTGCCCAAGTGTGGGGCTGTCTGGAGCTCTCTGGTTTAAAATAGTGTGCCCGTAAGTGCTTGGGCAAGCACTTGGGTTCATCTCCTTCTCTCTTTTGGCTAAAAATTTCCAAATATTGATGGGATTGTTGACTTCTGCACGTTGGTATTTTGGAGCTGCTCTTCACTGATGCTGCTGCCCTTGTTGCCCACACGGAAGTAGCTCTGCAACACCTAACATCCTGCTTCGCAACAGCTGCAGAGCTGTTTGGGCTGGAAGTCAACCTTAAGAAAATGGAAGTTCTTTACCAGCCTGCACCACAGGATGAACACCACCATCCCCACATTGCCGTCGGCAAATCTGTGCGCAAGTCTGTTCAGCAGTTCATCTACCTGGGAAGCATCATCTCCTCAGATGCCAAGATTGACAAAGAGATCGATCACAGATTAGCAAAGGCATATAGCGCATTTGGAAGACTTTACAAAAGAGTCTGGAGCAATAAACACCTGAGGCGAAGAACAAAAATCAGTATGTATAGAGCCATTGTACTGTCTATTCTCCTTTATGGATCTGAAACATGGGTCACCTATCGCAACCACCTAAGACTCCTCGAACACTTTAATCAGCGCTGTATATGCACAATCCTAAATATACACTGGACTGACTATGTGACGAATGTTGCTGTCCTTGAGCAAGCAGGGATCACCAGCATTGAGGCCATGATATTGAGAACACAGCTGCGCTGGGCAGGGCACGTTTCTAGGATGGAGGACCATCGCCTCCCAAAAATAGTACTCTACAGTGAACTCGCCACGGGTCAGCATAAGAGGGGCACTCCAAAAAAGCGATTCAAGGACTCCCTGAAACAACATCTCAGGCTCGGCCAAATTGATCACCAACAACGGTCCACCCTGGCCTCACATAGGGAGGCATGGAGACGCACTATCCACAATGCTGCAGCCTTATTTGAGAACTCACGCCGAACAAGTCTTGAAGAGAAACGCCAACGCAGGAAGAATCACAACCCGCAAACATCACCCAAGGAGACCTTCTGCTGTGCTTTCTGCAACCAGACTTGATTATCTTGGATTAGCCTTTTTAGTCATCAGCGTGCTTGCAGAAGCGCGGGATGAGTCCTTCCTGAATATTCATTTGTGAAGAAAAGCCGGAGGGGGAGAGAGAGGGACTGAGTTCACAGTTATAAAATACACACATGCTTTATCCCTGCTAGTATTTCAAGGGTTGGAGACAACAGTGCTTTCATCAGATTTACTTTTAATATGAAATTACTTACAGTTATAGTTCCATGCCTCCTCACATTTCTAGTTAGAGCTAATAGTTGTAATTTCTGTTATAGTGACAGTTTTTAAAATTTCACTCTTTAGTTTTCCATTTCCCCAATATGACTAAAATAGATACTTTCCATTACTTTAAAAAAAAAAAAAACCCAAATGCTACAAGCAACTGATCTGTGGTACAGAAAATACCCTCCTGTCATCCCCTTCATTGTTGCCTCAACACACACACCAAGGCAGCTGCATGAGGTGCAGCATGAGCCAGCATTTGAACCCTGTGTTATTCCTTCTTCATCATCTAGTGATGTCACACTATAAAAGTATGGGTACACAGTGAAAGGAGTATACAGTGAAAGGTTTTTGCTTATTCTCTCTCTCTGGCTTTTCTTCGCAAACAAAGATTCAGGAAGGACTCATCCCGCGTTTTCTGCAAGCGCGCTGATGACTAAAAAGGCCAATCCAAGATAGACAAGTCCGGTAGCTACAAGTATAATGTACTGTAACCATATTGGTGTTCCTGGGGAAGGGAATGCTATAATTTAAAAGTAACTAATTACTGGTAACAAGTGACTTACAAGCTCTGGCAGGTAATTATTTACTGCACCTGATGATCCATATCATACATTGAAATGACCTATATGTACAAGTATAAATATATGTTTGAATTAATAGAGATCAGAGGTTCTAATAGCCTAAGCTCTGTTGATTTCAGTGGAACTTTTTCTCTGGCGATTGGGTATAGGATTGCAGTCCTATATCTTTTAATATAACATTCTGCCTTTACAGGTTAATTTTTAAAGGGGTTCCCATTGGCTCAACCTTGTGAACTAACTTTGTGATCTATGCATTTTAAAAATCCCACCACTTAAGTAGTAGCCACCAGAAACAGCAGTGTGGGGCTTCTGTTAAACTCCCGTCAACCAATATTCTTTTTGTTTCAAAACTCTTTGGAACAGTGTGTAAAACAGTTGGGTGATCTGAAAATGTCAATCAGAATTGGTTCTCACTGTATCTTCATTGCCTATTGGATCAAACCTCTGTTTTCACTGTAGAGATTAAGATATACAGTAAAAAGAAGCTTAAACATTCTGTGGGTTCAGTCTGAAAAAAGGGCATTATTAATATTGCACTGTCCATTTTCATGGTGCTTTATAGTGTTCAATAAGAAAAGCATCTCTACAGTGTGTGTGTCTGTGGGTTAAAGAAAATCCAGTTATAATTACCTAGCTTTTGCTTTCTAGGTTTCATCTATCCACTTGTCACACAGTGAGCTGAATGGTGCATAGTTCAATTATTGTGAGGTCCAAGGTCACACTCCTCACTTCTGGCATAGACCTGCAATACCCATGGGACTTTTGCCTACAGGAAAAATGTTAGGGTCAACATACTACACAACTTTTGGCAACTGTCCATTGATACAGTCCTTTTACAAAGAGAGAAACTTCCTCTTTGTAACACATCCTCCCACGTGCTAAACCAAAGTTCAGTATGTCTGTTTCCACAAGGGTAGTTGTGTCAATCTGTAGCAGTAAAAACAACAGGGGCTTATAGGACCATAGCTCCTGGATCAGGAAAGGTCTGTAAGCAAGAAAGGATTTTGTCTACAAGATCTCAAACCTTAAAACAAATCAAGTCATATATTCACAAACTCAAGACAGCCTCCATATATTTAGGATTTTTTTTTAAATATAACTTTAAATTTTTCAATTTGTAGTAAGGGCATGCCAGCAATTAGTTTTCCAGATTACGTAGTAAATTTGTACATAGTACATGGGATTATGATTGCTTTTCTAGGAAATACAAAGAACGGAGAAAAAGAAAATCATAATTCAAAAGAGAGGAGGGGGAACATTAACACTTCCTTTAAGATATGAGTTGCATTGCCATTAATACTTTAAGGGAAATGTAAAATGTAATGTGCTATGATGATATGTTCAAAAGAATTTTAAGACCATACTTCAGATCCACCTCTTTATGCTTCTGCCCTTCAGTGGGTGGATAAACATGAACCAATGGACAGGTTTACTGATAACACTATGCCTCTACAGGTGAAGAGCCATCAGCTTTTCACAATTGCTGAGCAAACACTCCTCTGTTGAGATCAATGGCAGCTGCAGTTTCTTTCTCTCTCTGAAAACTTATCTATGTTGTTCTGAGTCACACTTAACCATTAAAATGCCCAGAGAAAAAATACTTTCCCTGAGTGGATTTCTTTGCTTAATCCTCTGGCCAGGGAGGTGAAAAGGAAGGCCAACTTTATGTGGAGCTGGGGTGGTCTGTTAGGTCACCAGGGTCAGGGGATAAGTCAGAAACCATAGTGTTGTGTGTGAGGTGGAGGATGGAGTGTAAAAGAAATAACAAGAGGCTTGGGGGCTGTAGACATTAAATTAGGTAACCACTCACAGAGTTGTTCATGCAGAACTACTTCCACAGGTCAACAGGGCTTAATTTAAACTAGGACTCAAGTACGGTATGTTCTGAATGATTTGATTTAGTTTTGAAATGGTTATGGAGTGCTTTTGCGCATGTACATTATTGTGTGTGTGTGTGTGTGTGAGAGAGAGAGAGACAGACAGACAGACAGACAAAAATAAGCTGGATCAACCATCATAATCACCACCACTACATCCTTATCATTGTCACCACCATCACCATCATCATCATCATCTGGCTTTGTGGAATACAGTCCTTCCTAAATGACTGAGCAGTAATGTCAAAACACCTTTTTAAATCCACAGTAAACAATATTTACATTTAAGAAGTCATCAGGACTTCCTTCAAGGCAGTTGATGGCTAATGGCCCCACTGTGCTAGTGGGAAGGGGACAATTCAGCTACATTTTCCAGTAGCTCCGAAGTGTCCTTTGCTTCCCTTCCCTTCCCTTCCCTTCTCTCTTGAAGCTTCTCAGAGGGCAATTAGAAGTAGATTATTTAATTTATGGGCTGAGATTTCAATGTAGATTTACATGCAAACATGTAAGCATTTTTTGTGTTCACACCATATCTTGGGTTTGTTTTGCATCATACCAAAATATTATTTATTATTATTTATTTGTTGCATTTATATCCCACTTTCAATATGTGACCCAAGGCAGCTTACAATATAAATTGAAACAAAATATAGATAAAAACATGTATTTCAAAAGTTTTTAAAAAATTAAACATACAATCAAATTGAAACATTATAGAAAACTAAAAACATATGTCACATTTGTTCAGTTCAGCAGTTTAGCCCAGATTAATTAGAACTATACAGCAAAAGGAAACATCTTCCAGCTCTTCTGAAAAGACTCCCTTAGTTGGTAAACCTGTGTCTGTACTATTTGAGTTTCTTGTGGGCTCACATGACTGAAATGCCTCTTCCACATAACCAATGTAAAAAGTGAGTTTTAGTCCAGCTAGTCCCTGAAATGCTCGTTGTCTGCATAAAGCAGAGCTTTGAAAGTTATATTTTTGATGGAATAATAGAATTACATGTATAGAATTGTAGAGCTGGAGTGGTCCCCAAGGGTCATCTAGCCCAGCCTCCTGCCAATGCAGCAATCCACACATAAAAAATATCTTGCAGATGGCCATCCAACTTCTATTAAAAAGCCACCAGCAAAAAAAGAGTCTACACCTTTTAAGGCAGTCCATTCCAATGTCAAACAGTTCTTGTTATGGAATTTCTTCTTGGCATTTAGTGAGAATCAGCTTTCTTGTTATCTGAATCCATTAGTTTGAGTAATGTCTCTGGAGCAGCAGAAAACAAGTTTGCTGCATCTTCCCCATGACGTGAGGTTTTCCACTAATCCCACTGTTGCCAAATAAGGGGTTTTCCACTGATCTCTCTGCTGCCACCAACTGTGAGAGCTTCTACATATCACCTCTTCTGCCACCAATGTGAGGACCTCACCCCTATGGCACCACATGGTGGGGACTTCTTAGATGTTCTGGTGGTTCCTGTGTGATATTCATCTTTTCTCCCTACCGAACATCACCACCCTGTATTAACTGCTGCCACCACAGACACCATATTTAAACTCAAGCTTTCTGATATGTAGCATTCATGGAAGCTCAAGTATATAATATAAAAATAGTGATTTATTAAACAGAAATTGAGCATAACATCACTGATTTTATTTTATTTGATACATATAAATCTTGACCGAAACTAACTCTAGCACACATCTCTCTCCCATACATCATATCCTAACTCTACCCCTGACTCTTAACTCTTCTCTATCTTCAACCCTAACTCTCCTAACCACTCAAACTCTTAAACACCTAATTCTTAATTTTGACAGATTCGACTCCCACTCTCTAGCAACTGTCATTCACACCTGACTTTTAAAAATCCCCTCAGACATTCAGCCAATCACCACTCCCCATTATTCCATTCTCTCAGCCCTCACAACAGATCCTTACCTTATTACATCAACTATACCTTGCATACACAACCATATTACTTTATCTAATACATCCAACAACATTCCCACCCCAAGGTTCATAATATTACGGACAGCTGTTCAGATACTTGAATATGGCTATCAAATTGTCTCTTTTCTTCTCCAGGCTAAATGTACCCAACTCTCTCAGTTGTCCTTAACAGGATTTACTTTACCATGTTGGTCACCCATCTTTGTTTGGAGGCCTTCCAACTTGTTGCAAACGTTTTTAAACTGTGGGGCCCAGAACTAGATACAGAACTGCAAGTGAGGTCTTACCAAAGTAACATATAATGGTATTATTACTCCCCTTCATCTGGATGCTGTACTTTTGGTTAATGTATAGTATAACCAACAATCCCCTCACTCTGTTCCTCTATCTAGATATGTCCTACATTCTTCGATAGCCTTGTGTGCTTGCTTGAAGCCTGAGTGTTAGTGTGAATACTGTTAAGATTAAATTCTAATAAAAACTATTTAATTGTACATTCTGGCTTAGAGTCTCCTCAATGAACACTGGTATACATAGTTTAAAAGATCCCACAGTTACCCATCCTCTCGCTGCCATTTTGAGCTAATTAATATCCCCCATATTAAGATTCGGACACTAGTGGGATTCTTGCGGACCCTACACAATTCAGGTAACACTTCCTCTCTCACTCTTATTTCTTAGCAATCACAGCTAGTGTTAGGGGCTTTGTTGGTTTCCAGTGGTCACAGCCATTAGACATATAGGAAAGCTTTTTATGTTGTTTTTATCTATTTTTATTGTGAATGTTTTAATTGTTTTTAATTGCTTTTAATTGTGATTTTAATTGTTGTTACCCACCTTGGGTCCCACTTTGGGAGAAAGGTGGCATAGAAGTGGCACAAAATAAATAAATAAAAAAATAAAGCTGATAGCTTATGTATCCCATTCAGTATATAGGATTAAACATAACTCAAAATGCTTATTGGAAGATGTCTTGCAGTAACAGTGCTTGCAGAAGATAGAGATAATAAGTTTTCATAGACAAATGTCATCACAATATAACAAATAATAAGCTTGGATGATCATAAATGTTGAGATAATTTGTTTAAACCTTAAGGCTTCAATTGTTCACAATAACTTTAAACTTCATTGACCAGTGGGATTCATATCTGAGAAAATGTGCATAAGCTGTGTTGTACAAACCTCTGTTATGTATTCTAAGCAAAGGTAACAAAGTTTTGGAAATATCTTCCATTGTTCTAAATCTAGACGATATGTTCTTCAAAGAAAGATCTGGTCTTCTGCAGTGCTTTGCTTATTATTTGAATGTAATAAATAACTAGTAAGAAAAAATAATTTAAAAGAACAATTAAGCGTGTTGAGCGAGCGCTGCATGCATTTAAAATAAGAAAATTGAAGTTAACCCTGTCAGTTTCCACACAATGTAAATTTAATGAAGTGCAAAAGCTATACTGGATTCATTTCACATGCAACAAACCCAGAAAAAATTGCCTAACCAGTCAGATGAAAATTACTGTACAAAGTGCAGAATCTTTTTTTCCCA
Source organism: Gambelia wislizenii (assembly GCA_030847615.1). Classification (NCBI taxonomy): domain Eukaryota; kingdom Metazoa; phylum Chordata; class Lepidosauria; order Squamata; family Crotaphytidae; genus Gambelia; species Gambelia wislizenii. The sequence goes on from JAUMIR010000001.1 coordinate 349,256,155, forward strand.
TTAAACACAAAGTTATGACCTTTCCACTCTTTTTAAGTTGTGCAAAGTCAAGAGATTCTGGCTGGAAAGAGCCAGTGGAAAGTTACTCTCCCTTCAAGCAATTAGTTTACTTGCCTGATTGGTGTCCCTCCCTTCCTTTCCCTTCCCTTAAGAACCTAGAATACTGTGTCCAGTTCTGGGTACCACAATTCAAAAAGGATATTGACAAATTGGAGCGTGTCCAGAGAAGGGCGACTAAAATGGTGAAGGGTCTGGAAACCATGCCTTATGAGGAGAGACTTAGGGAGCTGGGTGCGTTTAGCCTGGAAAAAAGACGGTTAAGAAGCGATATGATAACCCTGTTTAATTATTTGAAGGGGTGTCATGTTGAGGATGGAGCAAGCTTGTTTTCTGCTGCTCCAGAGATTGGAACATGGAGCAATGGATGCAAGCTCCAGGAACAGAGATTCCACCTCAACATGAGGAGGAACTTTTTGACAGTAAGAGCTGTTCGGCAGTGGAATGCACTCCCTCGGAGTGTGGTGGGGTCTCCTTCCTTGGAGGTCTTTAAACAGAGGCTGGATGACCATCTGTCGGGGATGCTTTGATCGTGATTTCCTGCGTGGCAGGGGGTTGGACTGGATGGCCCTCGTGGTCTCTTCCAACTCTGCAATTCTATGATTCTATGATTCTAAGAGCAATGACCTTGGGAGCGTCTGGTGGTGGTATCTTATCCAGCTACTGGCAAGGTCTGGAGTGGTTTGGTGACATGCTAATAATTTGGCATAAGTAACTGGTTCTCAGAATAGTGGCTATTGGTCTCCCTTCGGACTTTTCACCACAAAGAAATGAGTTTCTCTTGAAAGCCTTCCTTTTGGGGGATCTTGATAGACCCAAGAGTCCACTGCCAAGCCACCCACACTTAATCAGTGCAACATAAGAAGCTTTGGAATCCATAGAGCATTTGGGGTTCTATGTGACAATTCTAAGCTTTTCATAGCCTTTTAACTTCTCTGGGACCAGTCCTCTGAGATCTATTATGGTACACTTTGTTAAGACCTGCAGCCCTTTTTTTTTTTGAGAGGGGGTGTATGTGTATAGGAACGATTCAGGATGGATAGGTAAATCACCTGTCCTTTCATCTTATAGCTTGATATTTTGATTCTGGTTGACCTGGCTCAGTATCTCAGGATCAGACATAACAGTCTGGAATAATTACATACTTGATCTCCTTCCAGTACTATATGTGTGTATTTGTGCTTTCAAGTTGCCAGTCAGTTTATGGCAGCCCTGTGAACTACATAGGGTTTTCTTAGGCAAGGAAATACTCAGAGGTACTTTAGCCAGTTGTACATAATTCTAACCCCAACACTGGTATAGAGTACCAGTCCTGCCATTAGGAGGGGTGTGTTTGCCTGTTTCAGATGGCAGATTTGGGGGAAAAACATTAAAAGATGGAAAATAAATGTATCATGTTTATCTGAAGAGCCAGCATGGTGTAGTGGTTGAGCATTGGACCATGACTCTGGAGACAAGGGTTCAAAGCCCTGCTCACCTATGGAAACCCACTGGATTACCTTGGGCACACCACACTCTCTCAGCCTCAAAGGAAGGCAAAGGCAAGCCCTCTCTGAACAAATCTTGCCAAGAAAACTCTGTGATAGATTCGCCTTACAGTTGCCATAAAATGGAAATGACTTGAAGGCACAAAACAACAAGAAGTTTATTTCATTTTTTCCCCCTCTACCACCATTTGGATTTTCTGCCTCAAATATCAACATGTCTTGATTAATTATTTGGGCTGGCTATCACCCAGTGGTTCTGCTACTTTCCTGTTCTAAGTTGCCACAGCCATGAGGAGAGAATGTAAACCAGGTGACTGAAAGGTCTGTTTTATTTAATAATGTTTGGGGTGTATGCTTGCATACTTCCTTTAGCCTGCAGGATTTGGATTCCAGAATACCTGAAATTAAGGGACAGCCCAAAATCTTTTGAGTCAGGGCTCAGCTTCTTTAAAACCCTAATCCTTAAAGGCTTTAGCAAATAACGAGTTTAGAAAACATCAAGTAGACACAATTCATTCCTGACAGTTCTCTAAACATAGATTGTTTTTTCAAGCCCCCATGTTGATTGTTGCCCAGAAAGGTGACAGTTTTATGGCATGGCCTTATCATCAGAGGAGCACAGGCTTTTAATTATTTTTATGAAGCAGTTTTATCTTGCTGCGTTCAATAGAAACTCCCTGTTGGCTTTTCCTTTCCATTATAAATCCAGATCAATGTGTAGCAGGGATTTCCCCTAAAAAAGGAGAGAGGTTATGGCTTGTAATTAAGGATTCTGGAATCCTATAAACTAGAATGATTTAATCATTCTGACATTGTGACATTCTCTTGTTTAAGTGGATTTTCTGAACTACATTGGCAAAACAGTTTTAAATTTTACTTCCACAGAAATAAGCAATGTGGTCTAAGAGACCCTTGCCTTGAGCTGGAAAACACAGAGATACATGTGTTTTTGTAGCATAAGCACAGTAGTTGTAGAAGGTGATTAATGATAGCTATAGTGAGTTACGAAAATAGTATATATTTGTTTATATGCCCTAGGAATTTGATTTCCTCAATGTATGCTTTTCCACTTGGAAAATGTAGCAAAATATAGCTTTAGGCATTGTAGAAACAAATACCAATTCTTTACACAAAGGGCTCATCTACATGATCCAAGATACACCAGCTCCCTGATAGTGTATCCTGCTCATGGATCAGGCCAGTTTCTCCCCTGTTATCTCCATGAAATGGGAAGTAATCCAGACGGGCACACTGGTCTTTCCCTGCAGCCACTGCCACCACGTGCGCCCCACTCTTAAGATCCAGGCAGGACGCCTGCAGCACATTAGCAAGCCCCCCCATGCATGTGACCAGCCTTGGTCACATACTGCAGGGCCTCTTCCTGGATCCAGAAGAGCAAGTTAGCTAGCAGCTACAGTGATAGGTGAGCGTGCCAGAACATGCTCCTGCGGCCATGCGGGGCCCAGTCCATTTTATTTTGTTGGGAACACATTTTAACAAGTCTTTTAAAAAAAAAATGTTTTATTGGGCCCTACCCTGTTGTCCCCCTGTCTTAGCCCCATCTTTGTGCCAGAGGTCATGAGGACTGCCTGGGGGCAAAACAGGGCAAAAGCCCTGCATCGAAGACGGGGGCAAGACAGGGTAAACTGCCCATGTAGACAAGGTCACGGTTCAAATTTAAGAGAAAATGAAGAACTATGGGAGAGAAACGGGACCAAAAAGTTATCCGTTTGAGATCTTTCAGGTTCCTAGACATTAATTCAATAATTAGAATCTCTTGCAGCCTTTTCTTTTTTAAGAGCAAAGCAGACAAGGGAGGGGAAGATAATCAAATTGGAGCTGTAGTACTGGGGAAGAAGTATTGCTTTATTTTATTTTTAAAAATTCATTGAGATAATGATTTCACCACAGAAGAATGATAATGCTAATATAATTATGAAGAGGCTTAAAATCAATAATGAAACAACAGTATGCTGGATTAGTTATATCATCATGTCCTCATTCTAAACCACTCCTCCTAATGTATTTGGGCTGTGTATTTGCCCTGTAGGGTACAACATGCATGCACCATTCAAGGACAAATTACAGTTTTGAAAGGAGAATTCAGAGAGAGAGAAAATACACAATTCCAGATAAACTTTTTATCACCCCTCTTTCACTTGAATGTTAACAGTGGGTCCAGAGTTTTCTACTCATAATCCTCCTGTGTTTTTCCATCATTTTTCTCTATGTTCATTCTTACCACAGAAAGTCTGTCAAGGAGAAATTGCACAGTATATTCTAATTGGTAGCAAAAGGACTCTTGGTCTAGCAACAGAGTTTGAAAGTTAAGCAATTTATTGCTATTGTCCTAAACAGATTGCCACAGGCCACCTGGTTTGGTCAAAGGAAGTAGCAGCTACTGTGAAGCACCCTAATCATGTGCCTCATATGTTATATGTCATATCTGGTTTGGCCCTAAGAGTGGCAGGGAATCCTCTAATTATCTGTGGCAACCTTCTTCCATATGTATAATACCAGTCTTGTCATTGGTCAGAAAATGGCATTGGAGAGGCCACCTGATTGGAGCCACTCACTGAGTCACTTCCTGTGTTTTGCTATTGGCTTAGAAACTATTCTGAGCCTTAGATAGAATAGTGCAAGTGCTGTTTACCCTTGGGTTAAAATAAAGGCACCAGCCGATTATCTGGCAGCAACTCATGTGGCATAACAGGTTGTTTCCTGGCAGATGCTGGTAGTATTACAGTAGAACACTCTCTGTGGGTTGTAGCCTTCTACTAATGGGACCCTTAGCCTTTGAGTCCAGATTAACATTTGTCATTGTTCTAGATTTGTGCAGTTTAAGGTAATATTACAGAATCAAAGTTTACCATCTTTTTATGAACAGGGGTATATGAATTAAATGGTGGCATGATCTTTCAGAGGAAGGTAATGGCAAACCACAGATTTTCCTTGGGTTTTTTTCAGGCTGTGAGTGTTCTGGAATAATTTCTTTCTGATGTTTCGCTTGCATCTGTGGCTGGCATCCTGTAGAGGTGTGTGTGGAGTTTATATGCAGTGAACTCCTGTTGGGGAGTATATGTAAATTTGTGTAATTGAATGGTTAGTTTCTGGGTACGGAAATGCAAGGCTCGTTAGTGTCTGTTTGGCTAATGGTTGGTTGATGGCCCATTATCTGCTGGGAATCCCACTGTTCCAACCATTCTCTGAGGATACCAGCCACAGATGCAGGCGAAACGTCAGAAAGAAACTATTCCAGAACACGACCTCACAGCCTGGAAAAAACCCAAGGAAAATATATGGATGCTGGCCAGGAAAGCCTTCGACTTCACAATGGCAGACCCCCATTGAGTACTCCTTGCCTAGGAAATCCCTATGAAATTCTTGGGCTTGCCATAATTCAACAGGTGACTTGAAGGCTCATACACATGGGAGCAGAAAACAGCAGGGGCAGCTTTCTGATCTCTGCACCATCTCCATGCTGGGAAAAGCATTACTAACATCATTGCTACATCATCTGCATCCAGCTGTTAAAGGCACAGAGTGCATCTGTCAGGAAAAGTATCAGTATGCAAAATGCGCCAAATATTCTTAACCATATTGGCCTTATATACTTTTCCCTAGAAAGCCAACTGAACACTCAGTCTTTAACATAATTTTTTATAGTGCTGAAGGCTCTGTGCTATTGCCTCCCCCCAACCCTTGTTAGGCTTTTAAAAAGCTGTTAGCAGTATTAAACAAAACTGAAAGCTAGCAGTATTTGTGCCATTAAAGAAAAGATAGATGGGGGTTTCTCCTCATGAAGTGGGGACAAGCAAGAGACTCTTTGAAATGATGGTGGAGTAGATCTACATATACAGTTGTCCCTTCATATTTGCTGGGGTTTGGTTCCAGCACCCTCCATAGATACCAAAATCTGTGAAGTACTCAAGCCCCATTATATGCAATGGCACAGCAAAATGGTGTCCCTTATATAAGATGGCAAAATCAAGGTTTGCTTTTTGGAGTTTTATTTTTTTAAAGATTATTTTCAAGCTGTGAATACTTAAATCCGTGAATACCAAATCTGTGGATACAGAGGGACAACTGTAGTTCAGGTTAGAGCTGTTAAAGTGGATCTGGTTTAACTTTAGAGAGGAAAATGAAGCTTGCAATCCTGTGCATAATTTAAGCCCCCTAAATTTTATCAGGATAATTTTAAACAATCTATGTGAAGAACTGCAGTGAGAATATTACATTAACACTACCAAAACCTCTAAGAAATGGTAGAAATGAAAATGTAGCCCTAGTGGTATAGAAAGAAGTCAGAGGAGAGTGGTAGTTGTTATTCAGTTCTGCATGCCCACATTCATTCTTGACTCTTTAGTCCAGTTCAGCTATAACATGAAACCTACAGCCCTCCAGATGTTATTGGATTCTAATTCCCATCACCCTTCACAATTGGCCATGCTGAGTGGGGCGATGTGAATTGATAGAGTAAGGACACAACGGATTTTCCCAGGCCCTGCCTTAAACTATGGATTAATGTAATGTGCAAAAACTTCAATGAACCCAAGGGCTATTCAGTTCCCCCTTCTCCCTCCTCCTCTACCACAACTAAGAAGAAGACAAAAAGAGCTTCCCATCATGTCTGACCTCTATGGTTTGGAGAATGAGCCAGGATCAGAAACCGCTATTTAATTCCAGAATGTTTCAACAAACCACATTCCCTAAAGGAGAAATATTCCCATATGCAGTATGGGTCCAAAAGCAAAAGTATTTAGGGCCTTTCCTCCCAAGTAAAATGATACAGGTTCCCTAAATTCCATCTCTTTCCCTTCCTCTCAGCTTTCTACAGGTATGTCTAACACCAGTGTGGGCAAAATGGTTCAGGAAGAAAGTGGACTTCCTGACAAGTGCTATGAGACACTATCAGATTGTTCTCAGTATATCATTTTATTGAGAACCTATATTGCAATTTGTTCCTAGGACTGAAATTATTTATTTTACCTGCAATAAGTTACATATGCACGAATAATCCTATTCTCTAAAATTGCCATGTTTAGTACATATAGTATGGAAAAAAACCCATTGACCTTTAGAGTCTCTGGCTGAAAATTCTAAATGCCCCTCCCTAAACTGTAAATCCCAGGATTCCATGAGATGTTGCCATGCCAGTTAGAGTGGAATATAGCACTATAACAGTGTGGTGTGGTAACAGAATACTGTACTGTAAATGGATTTGCAACACAGATATGTCTCTTCTTGTCTTGTTATTATGACACAAGACAGTGTTTTCATACTTTACTGCTGGCTTCTAGTTCTGCAGCTAGCCATAAATTCAGAATGCCATGACACTACGAAATCATGTGAATCAACTAGTTAAAACTCCCCCTTTTTGGTAAGCAAATGTATATTTGGACCATTTTTATTAAGCTATTATAAACAGACCATTTGGTGGGTTTGCTTGCAGTTTCTAGTAGGAAAGGGAAGAGTGAGAAATGGCCTTGGACCAGCTCTAATGTGAGTAAAAATATATGCCTTGAATTCTTTTGGGGAGAAGGAATACTAGACTAAGGGTTATATCTACAAGCGAGACAAACCTGAGCCTCAGAACATTAACATCACAACTCCAAGTGTATGTCCTTGAGAGTAGTCTCATTGGCTATAGAACGCCCAACTAAAGATGTTTAGATTGCAGTCCTGATATCATTAGTTGGGGTATAGGCTTGTGGAACAGAGTAAGATGAACTAGGATTACAGTTCTCAACAATATAATTTTTCAGAGGTAGTTGTCAAATCACTATTTACTGCAGCATTTTTGAACCTTTGTAACCTTTGGGTAATCAAAATATTGCTGTCCACATGTTCAACAATGCTTCTAGAATATATTTGATCACACAACTTTGTGATATATCCTGCCTGTGTGGTAGATACTTGCTTTGAGTTTCTTCTTAGCATTTCTTTTTTTTTTTTAATTTTTATTTAGTTATTTATACCCCGTTCTTCAGCCACAAGGCTATCAGAGCAGCTTACAAATTGTTTTAAGCAATAGCTATTTACACATCTACACTGCATTAAACAGTTTCCAATGTGTGCTAGCTAATTGCCCCCACAAGCTGGGTACTCATTTTACTGACCTACGAAAGGATGGAAGGCTGAGTGAACCTTGGAACCCGCTGGAATCGAACTTGCAACGTGGTGACTTGCAGTACTGGCATTTAACCACTGCACCACCAGGGCTTCCTTCATTTTCACCATGTGACAGAAAAAGGAGCATGAGATAGGCTTGATTTTCTGTTTTTATATGGTCACCTAGATGTAACTGCCCAACACTACTGCCCCTAATATTAGAGCAAACCTTTACTGAAACACAGTGCAAAGTGCTATGATATACTTTAACTGCCATAGCTCAGTTCCATCACATTCTGGGATTTATAATTTGGTGAGGTACATACAATTCTGTATCAGAGAGCGCTAGTGCTGTAATTGAAGGGCTTGCACTGGAGACGAAAATCTTTGAATCCCAGGTTTCCATAGCATGGATCCATAGCTTTTAAAATCATATCAAACCACAATAATTGTGCAAGGTGGATGCACCCTAGCATCAACTGTGGCCATCACAGAGTGAAAGTACATGAATATACTACCTGAGTTAAATTAGATTTGAGATTATTAGCTGTTATGACTTCACATATGGTTTCTCTTATCTATACAGCGCATAGCATCTATGAACCGGGGTTACAGAGGGAGACATTTTCTAAAACAGAGACAACAAGATAACACCTTCTAAAGCATCAACTGATAAAAGAGGTAGCTGGCCCAGTAGAATCTACTGAGCAGGCAGTACCACTGATGTGTGATGTCACAATAAACTAGTTCAGTCTCTAAGGATGCTTCTCTGCATCAGTTTCCCAAGAGACAGTAGTCACAAACAAGGAAGGAAAGCAAGAAGGATCTAATAGCACCTATAATCCTGAGAGGTTTGTGTTGCCATTGGTGGCTTTCTGCAGTTTTTGCTATTGTTTGCTATGCTGATTCTCATATCTCTAAACTAGCAGCATTAGCCCTCACAAGGACTGGCAGGGTTGGCATTGGGTTTTGAGGTGTCTGGCATGCCAGTGTGCTCTTCACTTGCGAATCCGGTGAGAGAGCATTGGAAGAAGCTGACCATGAAGTTCAACAAAAATATTTACAAAGCTCTGGGTTAACAGCTACTGTTCAATTCTGAGGGCTCAGTACTGAAAATAATTTCTAAACCTCTAAATGCAGCTAGATGCAGCCATACCCAGCCATGCAGAAGGAATCCACCACTGTAGTAGGTGGGATTGCAGAAGAGATAAGTAAGCTATTGCTTTGCATTAACTTTCCAGGTTCCAATGGTCAGCTCCCAATAAAGTACTGGCAGGTTAGATAGACAACTGATCTGATTTGTTTATTTTTAAAAGAGTGTGGAAAAAGAACCACGAAAACCTGGCAATATTCTGGGTTAAATGTCCCCAGGAAGTTATCTAAATTATTTTTAAGTCAATCCATATTATACAGAGATATGTGCTGCTGGGTTTCTTTAATAATCCCTCGGTTTAAACGTCGAAATTGGAATTTTATTTTCAGACAATCATAGAGTTGGAAGAGACCACAAGGGCCACCTAGTCCAACCCTCTGCCATGCAGGAATACCCAATTTTCATGAGAGTTAGAAGCTTGCAAGGTGGCTTGTGATGGCAAATGCGCCACGGAAGACGATGTATTATTAATTATTCATCTAAATGAATGAAATAAATAAAGAGATGCTTGGATGGAGGCTAAACTCCAGATAAGGAAGAAGAGCTAAAAAAAAAACAACCCCAACCCGCCTGCCCGAAAAGAAGCAAAAGGAAAAGCTCTCTACTGTACAGCACTTCCCAACTTTGGGAATTGGCTAGTTGGCAGCAGGGCAGCGAAGGCGTGCCTTGATTGGTCGGTCAGGTTGCGCTCCTGCCTCCCCCTCCCCGCTCCCGTGGCTCAGCCCATACCTGGTGGTGGGCGGGGCTTAGCCCAGGGCTTGAGGGGGCGGGGCCGAGCGTTGGAGGGGGCGGGGCCGAGCAAGCTAGGCGTCCGGGGCCGGTGCGCTGAGAAGGCTAGGCTGCAGGTTGCTGAGGGCGCGAGAGCAGCGCCGGAGAGGAGGCGCGCGCGGCTAACTTGCTGCAACCGGGCGCTGCCTCGTCGGGAGGAGGAGAAGAAACTGACGCCAAGTCCAGTCCGGCCGCCCAGCAGACGGGGAGAGGCTGTGACCTTGTGCAGCCAGAGACGAGAACAGCCCCGCAAGCCCGGAGAGGAGGCGGAAAGAACCGTCGTTGGGCTGCTCGTGCTCTCTCTCTCTCTTTGCAAAGAGGATTTGCTTTGCCGTTTCTGTCTCGGCTTATGGGAGTGGAGACTCGGCCAGGTAAGGGGAGGGAGGGAGCGCAGTAGAGACTCCGGTGTTGCTTGTCTCCCCCCCCCCCCGCCTTCCCCTTCGGTGTCCGGATCATACCTTCCACCAGCTCCCGGGTCCTTCTCTGGCTCGCTGCACTTTCCTGTTTCAGCCCTCAGGCTGCGATCGGGTTTCTCCAGGAGCAGATCTTGGGCGGAGGGGCTTACTTCCGAGGAGGCGGTTGCGCGGTGCCTGCCTCCCTCTCTCTGGTCCCATTGCCTCTCGACCCAACCTCGTATCGCCCACCCGCTTTCCTCAGGTGAGCCGCAAAGTAGAAGTTGGACTCTCGTTTTGTTCTGAGATCCAGAATGTGATCTGGAGCCGCCCTCGCCTTTGGACTTCCTTGTGTACGACAGGCTTCAGCGGGGGTCGAGGGGCCGGATCACCTCCCTGACATGCACACTCTCCCTGCCACAAGCTGGAAGTCACCCGCTTGAGAAACCATCCCACCTTTTTTTTTGGGGGGGGGGGGCTCAGGACAAATGAAACTTACTGCTCTTTAAAGTGGCACAGGTCTCTGTTGTTTCCACTTTTTGTGCCGTTCCTTCTGGGGAAAGGTTGCCTGCCCTTTGTCAGTCTGCCTCTCCCCTTTCCTTTACTGGGGGATAATCTACTCCCAGCAAGTCCTCTGTGGAGTAGCTTAGCTTGTTCTACCTGCTTGTGTGTGTGTGTGTGTGTGTGTCTTTGGCCCCTGTGAGAATCACATCTTCTAGCCAATATTTGAGAATTGACTTCCTGTTGCCTTGCTTCTGGATATTGGCTGGTTTTCAGATGATGAGCAGTAAAACCAGATTGTCTAGAGTTTATTCTTCTTTTGGCTTTTCCTTCTCAAATCCAAAGCTCTTAGGGCAGGAAATGCAGAGAAGATTGTAGTACAGGCTTGAAACTGAAGCATGGGGTAGCAGTGGAAGCTTTAACTACAAGCACCCACCTACATCTACCGCAATGAATTGTGATTTGCATGTGGCACACTTGGCTGAGAGTCAAATATGCATGCATGTTCCTTGTTGCACCTGATTTATAGGCATGTAGTCTCTCCCTTGAACTCTTCTGTAGACGTATCTGACCCGCCCTATCCCCCCCCCTGAAGGCTCAGAGCATGTATCGACAGCCATAATAATATTTTTTTAAACCCAGATAGTTGCATATAGAAATTAAAAACATGTGTACTGCATTCAAAACATACCAGCAGTAAGCATGGTTTTAATTGGGCTGTAAGGCTGCAGTCTTGTGCATGTAGTAATTGAGTTAATGTTTTGCGCTCCACTCTCCCTTTGAAAACATAAACTCAGCTGATTTTTACAGATAAGATAATTTCTTCAGTATGTATGTATTTAGAAGATACCAAGATCCGTTTGCTGCTAACTTTGTTTGCTGCACTCAGCAGCTACCAGACTGATTGGTAGGAGGTGAAAATGAGTAGGCACAGGTGGCATCAACAATGCAGCAGACTTCGTTTCCATTGCACATGTTGTATTTGCACTCAGCCTGGCAACAGGATTTCAGTCTTCCCACAGCTCTGTCTAAAGTTAAGGAGATGAAGCAAACAGGCATTTATTATGTAACTTCATACACTTCTCTGCATTAACAGGTCCCTTTGCAAACCATGCAGAGCTGCCAGTTTCTTTCTATTTGCTCTGATTTTTTTTTACATAATAAACTGTCAGTAGAAGGAATGCATCTTATAGGACTTGACTAATGCTGTAGTACCTGACTCTTGAACCATGAGATGATCTGTATGTGATTTCTTTTCCTGTCCTTGTCTAAGAACCCTATGCAATTCATGTGGTTGCCCTGAGTCAACAGGTGGCTTGAAGGGATATATACACACACACTAAATACCCTAAAGGAAAGGCACCAAATCTTGAAAGCCAAGCAGGATCAGCCCTGGTTAGTACTTGAATGGAAGACCATCAATGAATACCAAGTGCTGTAGGCTACATTTTAGAGGAAGGGACTGGCAAAACCACCTCTGAGTATTCTGACCCCAGTTCTGGGCACCACAATTCAGGAAGGATATTAAGAAGCTGGAACGTGTCCAGAGGAGGGCAACCAGGATGGTGGGTGGTCTGCTGGCCATGCCCTATGAGGAGCAGCTTAGGGAAGTGGGTATGTTTAGTTTGGAGAAAAGAAGGTTGAGAGGGGACATGATAGCCATGTTTAAATATTTGAAGGGATGTCATACTGAAGATGAAGCAAGTTTGTTTTCTGCTGCTCCAGAGACCAGAACTCGGAGCAATGGACTCAAACTACAGGAAAAGAGATTCCACATAAACATTAGGAAGAACTTTCTGACAGTAAGAGCTGTTCAGAAGTGGAATACACTGCCTCGTAGTGTGGCGGAGTCTCTTCCTTTGGAGGTTTTTAAACAGAGGCTGGATGGCCATCTGTTGGGAATGATTTGTGTATTACTGCATGGCAGGGGGTTGGACTGGATGGTCCTTGAGGTCTCTTCCAACTCTATGATTCTATGATTGCCTAAGAAAACCCTATGAAATTCATGGGGTCACCATAAGTCAACAGATGACTTGAAGGCACATACACAACAACAACTCTTTTTCTGATGCAGGATACTTCACCTTTCTATTTAGTATGCAGGGTAAAATAAGCAACCAGGCTGTACTTCAGAAGTGACTCTGCCCGTGTCCCAAGCTAAAAGTACCTACTCCATAAAAGGAAAAAAAATGTTGCATGCATCCTTAGGCTGCATTGCTATACCTATTATGCAAATCTGGCTGGTCACCCAAGGTTTGTTGTGGGCTCACCCTTCTTCCCCAGGGACTTCCTGTATGAAGTGGCATTGTTAGATCATGTGATGGAAGGCTAGAAACCTTTGGATGCCCATTCTTGGTCCTGTCACTGATGTGGATTGTGGCCTTAGGCAAGTTGCTCTTCTGTTGACAAAGTCAAGGTAAATGTACATTGAAAGGATTAGTATGCATTACTCATATAGTTTATTGGATTCTAATTATAATCACCCAGAAGAAAGAGTCATGGCTGTTGCTATAGTAGATTCAGTCAGCAAGAACCTCAGTACAAGATGCATCATCCTTTTTTATTCTCTTCCCTGTGTTCTTTTTTTTTTTTAAATGATGCATGTGCATTCTTGATACTATGGAAATGAAAGATGTTTGAAGGGTGGATAATACACTGGAATGTGTTCTAGAAGACACTGAGTCCCGAGTGATAAAACCATGCATACTTTTGGAAAAATCCATACATATGGTTTAGTCGGTGTAAAAATGTGTACAAAAAATGTATACATTAATTATCTAAATTAAAACCATGCACACAAACATACCATATGCATTTTGGGGAGGAATACCCTCTTGCAACCCACTCTGGAAATAAGGCAGAATAAGAGCATTGGTGGGAAACCGAGGGACTCAATAAGAGAGAGAGAGAGAGATTTTGGTATATGTATACTCAGTCATCATATTCTACAAAGATCAGTATTATTAGCCTTTACTACATGACTGCTGGATGAGATTGCTCCGATCTTGGAGTGCAATGTTATTTATGTCAGGGATGATGGGAGTTGTAGCTCTTCACCTCTGGCTCAAACTCACCACCTTTTTATGCAGCAGAGCCAACCAGCTTAGATCAGTGGTTAATGCGTTTCTCCAAAGCAGCAGAGTTTCAGAGAATAGGCTGAAGATCCTGACAAACTCTCCAAGCCTTCTCACTCTTCTCCAGGTGTCTCCAAAACGTCTCTAGGATTCACTCAGGCAACTCAGTAGTTTTATATAAAACCTACTTTATTCTTCTATATAAATATACTATATGGTCAACAAATCACAATCTCTACACACTACTCCACAGTATCTCCAAACTACTCCAACTCTACTCCACCACAATACATTGGCAAACATTGCAATTTTATAGCCATTGTTTATCACCACCCACTAATTAGTTTCCACCCAGTGGGTGTGTACTTCCATTCTGATTGGTCCACATAGTTCCACCCATGCCTAAGACCAACCCATGTATTTCAACATTTCACCTTGTACACTTAATGATTCTCAGGTGTTTCCAATCTGCATTCAGTACCTCTGTCCTTGGCTCTCAGGCCTTCTAGATTACATTAGCAGTTTCACCTGTGTAGCCCCATAGTTGCTCTTGCTTAGTCATTGTGACTTTCACATACATGTTTTATTTCTTTCACTGTATGTCCCATGTTGCATTTTCCTTAACAATCCCCTCCGAAATAAAATATTGTATGTGTCTTACAATGTCATTCCAACCATTTGTGTCAGCCTTTCATGTTTTTCTGTTGTCAATGCTTTTGTGAACAAATCTGCTATGTTGTGTTGTGTTTCTATATATCTCAATTCTATTTCACCCTTCTGAACCATGTCTCGCACATTTTGATATCTTACACCAACATATTTTGTTCTGTTCTTCAAACTTTCAGTTTCAGCCATTGCTATGCATGACTGTGAATCTTCCAGTATTTCCACTGGTATCTTGTAACTTTCATTTAAATCATTTAGCAATTGTTTAATCCACTGTACCTCATTTACTATCTCATTCAAAGCAGCGAATTCTGCTTCCGTTGTGCTTAATGCTACATTAGTTTGTTTTCTACTTCTCCAAACTATTGGACTTTCACTATATTTAATTATCATACCTGTAACTGACTTCTTGTCTCCTAATTCTGATGCAAATGAACTGTCTACATAACAATCTAGATCTGAACTATTGTTTCTTATAATCAATTTCCTATCTAAGGTTCCTTTCAAATATCTCAATAAATGTTTTACCGCTGTCCAGTCTTCAATTTTTGGATCATTAACCCTTCTAGACAATACATTTACAGCATAAGAAATGTCTGGTCTGGTGTGGCAAGATATGAATTGTAAAGATCCTATTATACTTCTGAAGAAAGTCTTGTCCTCAAACGCTCTAGTTGTTTCCTCAGACACAAAACCAGTTGTCATTGGAGCTCTTACTATTTTTGCATTCTGTAATCCACACTTTTCAATCAGTCTTTCAATTTTATTTCTCTGACTTAACAAACAATGTCCTTCTTCTGTCCATTCAACGCAAATACCTAAATAAGACTTCAATACACCTAAGTCCTTCAAAACAAACTTCTTAGACAATTCTCTTTTTACTGACTCAATTTCCTGTTTTGACTTTGCTGCTACGCACAAATCATCTACATAAATCACTAATACTATGTCTCCTTTTGTATAAACACAAGCATCTGCAATGCTCCTCTTGTAACCTAGCTTAACTAGCTCATCATTGATGCACAGATTCCACGCTCTGGCACTTTGTTTTAAACCATACAATGCTTTCTTTAATTTATATACTCTCTGACTACCATTTTCTTCAAAACCTTGTGGCTGTTCCATAAATATTTCCTCATCCAGAACCGCATTCAAGTAAGCTGTTTCAAAATCAAAATGTTCTACAACTAAATTCCTTTTTACTGCTACAGCTAGAACCATTCTCAGACTTTCTGGCTTTGCAGTTGGAGAATATGTCTTATCATAGTTCTCATACTGCTGTTGTGCAAAACCCTTAGCCACTAACCTAGCTTTATATTTGATACTTCCATCTGGCATTTCTTTCCTTTTGTATACCCATTTACAACCAATTACTTTCTTGTCTTTGGGTCTGTCAACAATTTCAAAAACATCTTTATTTACCAGGCAACCAAACTCATTATCCATTGCATCAAACCATCTTTCCTGTTCTTCACTAGAATAACTTTCCAATTCTTCAAAACTTTCAGGCTCTTCTACTGCTAAACAAGCTCTTGCCTTTGTCACAACAAACCTATCTGGAGGCTTTCTAACTCTATGACTACGCCTGGGAATAAAATCTGCTGTTCTGTCTCTTTCATCCTCACTTTCTCTACTGGGAGTTGTAGTTCTATGACTAAATCTCTTGTCTTCAGTCATTCGAGTAGTAGTAGGCCTAGATGCTATCTCATCATCAGAAGAACTACCACTGCTGCTAGGTGATGCTTCCTGCTTAACTGAAACCCCTCCGTTTCCTGAGGTTGGTTCAGTTTGTGCTTCTGGCTCATTTGAACTCCCTAATCTCAAAAACACTTCTTTATTGGCATGCAGTTTGTCCCAACCAGCATGTCTCTCGAAATTTGCAGACCTTGAATACTGTACTTGTTTTCCATCCAAATGAAACTTGTAGCTATTTCCAGAATACCCCAAAAACCTAAGCCTTTTGCTTTTGGGTTCTCCTTTCCTCCTGAAACAAGCAGGTGTGTAAACATGAGCAAATTGTCCAAAAACCCTTAAGTACTTGTAATTTGGCATTCTCCCATACAATACCCTGTAGGGAATGTCTTCAATTTCTGAATGATACAATCTGTTACTGATATGTATTGCAGTCAAAGTTGCTTCTGCCCAAAAACTATCTTTCACCCCTGCATCTGCCATCATACAAGCAGTAATTCTTTTTATATCTTGTATTTTCTTCTCTGCTAACCCATCCTCACTAGGACAAGCAGGGTTTGTAGTTTCATGCCTTATTCCCACCTTGTGAAACCAGTTAAACAATTGATTATTTAAAAATTCTCCTCCCCTATCAGTAATGATGGTGCCTACTCTGCTATCAAATTGTCTTTCCACCATTCTTACCCATGCTTTTAAACTTTGCCCAGCGTCAGATTTGTTTTTCATTATTCTCACAAATGCAAACCTTGTATACCTATCAACAATTACTAGGAAATACTTGCTTCCCCCTAAGGACAAGCAATTAGCTTGGGCAACATCTGCATGTACATACTGAAATGGTCTTTGAGCAATTCTTTTTGTTTTCTTAGCTACTGGAAAAGCTCTGACCTTTACCTGATGACATACCGTACAATCTAAGTGGTTTTTGCATTCAGTAACTTTTAAATCTGGACACATACTGATTAAATTCTTTAAACATTTGAAGCTTGCATGGCCGAATTTTCTGTGAAGCTCGTGTATGCAGTCTTTGTGGATTGGAATATTTTCTATGTTATTAGCTTCTTCAACCCTGTATCTATCAATATTGTCCTCCAAATAATAAAGTTTGTCCTTTTTCAAACCTATGCCACGCAATTCCCCATTCAGTTTTATCTTACACATGTTCTTTTCAAAGATGACTGTGTAGTCTCTTTCTGTTAATCTGCTTACTGATAACAAATTATTTTCTAACTCCTTTACATGTAAGACATCATTAAAATTCTCTTTTAGCCCTGGAATGTACACAGTACCCATTTGATTTACAGTACTTAGCTCTTTCCCGTCAGCCAAAACTACAGCATTTACATTAGCTGATTTTCTATTACTTATTAAAGTTATATCATTACACATTGAAGATGTGGCTCCTGAATCAACTAGCCATTTAGAATTTGCATTTTGTTTTTCCTTAATCATGGTTGCAAACCCCTTTTTATTACCACTGTCCCTCAAAAATGGAGGTCTGGACTGTTTTTGATACTGCCGCGGCTGCCATCTGCTCTCTGCTTGCTTGCGTCTCTCAGCTGCAAAATGTTTACAATGTCTCTGCAGATGACCAATCTTCTTACAATAAAAGCACCTCCGTTGCTCCCTTGTAGAGGCTGCTTCCTCCTGCGTTCGCCAGTCAGGAGTTGTTCGTTGTTTTGGCACAGTCTTTAAACTTGCTGAGTCACCCTGCTCAGACATTCTTCTCTGGTTCTCTTCCAGTATTCTGGCCACAATTAAGTCTCTGTTAAGCTCAGCTTCTGGCAAGTTCTGCAAGCTGTTCGTTATGTTGTCCCACGAAGAGTCTAGCGATTCTATTAAAATGTAGCATTGCTGCTCTTTGCTAATTTGCACTCCCCTCAGTTCAGCTTGCACAAACAAATCTTGCATTATTTTTAAATGTTCTATCACACACTGCCCTTTAGCCATCTTTTGCCTGTATATCCTTTTAGACCATAGCATTTTTGCAAAAGCAGTTGAAGGAGTGTGTAATCTCTGCAAGGTATCCCACACATCCTTGGCAGACGTTTTATCTCTGACGTCATTAATTAAGTCTTCTTCAAGCATGAGATAAAGACAGGCTTTTGCTTTACTATCTCTCTCTTTAGTGGCTTCATTAGCATCAGCTGCCAGCCCTGTTTCAACTGTTGACCACAGACCTTCCTTTACTAGTAGAGATTGGGCATAAATCTTCCAGGTAGAGTAGTTGTTTCTATTCAATTTACTAAACTTTAGAAATTCCATCTTGATTTGTGCAGTGACTCAATTTGACACAGTCCTTCTGAGTATGCACAGCCGACCCGTCTGGGCTTAAGCAAAACACAAAATGATTTACTCACGAGGCTTATCAGTGCAGCACAAACAGCTTGCTCTGATCTGTCGTCCACAAAGCTTTCTTCCACTCTCTGGAACTTTCAGCTTCTGTGGATGCTGGGTGCTCTAGTAACTGGGCCCATAACCCTTGTCAGGGATGATGGGAGTTGTAGCTCTTCACCTCTGGCTCAAACTCACCACCTTTTTATGCAGCAGAGCCAACCAGCTTAGATCAGTGGTTAATGCGTTTCTCCAAAGCAGCAGAGTTTCAGAGAATAGGCTGAAGATCCTGACAAACTCTCCAAGCCTTCTCACTCTTCTCCAGGTGTCTCCAAAACGTCTCTAGGATTCACTCAGGCAACTCAGTAGTTTTATATAAAACCTACTTTATTCTTCTATATAAATATACTATATGGTCAACAAATCACAATCTCTACACACTACTCCACAGTATCTCCACAGTATCTCCAAACTACTCCAACTCTACTCCACCACAATACATTGGCAAACATTGCAATTTTATAGCCATTGTTTATCACCACCCACTAATTAGTTTCCACCCAGTGGGTGTGTACTTCCATTCTGATTGGTCCACATAGTTCCACCCATGCCTAAGACCAACCCATGTATTTCAACATTTCACCTTGTACACTTAATGATTCTCAGGTGTTTCCAATCTGCATTCAGTACCTCTGTCCTTGGCTCTCAGGCCTTCTAGATTACATTAGCAGTTTCACCTGTGTAGCCCCATAGTTGCTCTTGCTTAGTCATTGTGACTTTCACATACATGTTTTATTTCTTTCACTGTATGTCCCATGTTGCATTTTCCTTGACATCTTGGCTCTGTATTTCATTAGTTAAATATCAGTAGTCAGGTCTTGAAACGGTTTTGTTTTTGGGTTGTTGTTTTTTTTTTTTGAGATTGTGGTTGAAGAGTTAGTTGTTCAAGAGTAATTGATTTCAAATAAAAGCAGAACTAGCATGGGCTGCTTCACATGCAAACAGCCCTCTTAACAATCCTATGAAGTAGGTTAAGAACTGAAAGAGTGTGACTGGCACAAGAATTTTGTGGTTCCCCACCCCCAGTTTAACACTAACTCAGAAGTGGGCAATGGTTAGTATTGGAGGAATATGTTGGCCCCAATGGAGACCCTGGAGGACTATATCCTCCCACAGCACTCCCTGAAAAACTTAAATTTTTGCCATCAGATGTTCCCCCAAACCCGTTATGAATCATGGGGGCAGTGTTGCCATGCTTTTGGCCCACTCTGGGACATTTTAGGTGCAGGAGAAATGCACATAAAATGATCTGAATATTGACTTGGATCATAGATTTTCCTTGGGATTTTTTTCCAGGCTGTGAGGCCGTGTTCTGGAAGAGTTTATTTCTGACATTTCGCCGGCATCTGTGGCTGGCATCTTCAGAGAATGGTTGGGATACTGTGAGTATATAAACCCCAGACACACTCCTACCCAATCATTCTCTGAAGAATCCAGCCACAGATGCAGGCAAAACGTCAGAAATAAACTCTTCCAGAACACGGCCTCACAGCCCAGAAAAAACACCAAGGAAAATCTATGGATGCCGGCCATGAAAGCCTTCGACTTCACATTGACTTGATCACTTCCTGTTGGGAAGGGGAAGCCCCTCCTGGGTCAGAAATGGCCAAAAATGTATCAAAATTGCCCCCTTGCCCCTAGGATGTGTGTGGGTATTTCGGTGAGGAGGGGGGGAGAGAAGAATTGGGGCCATATGGCTCTCACTTTCTGCAGCAATGCTCTAACAATTGTAATTGCACTAGTTTGGTAATGGGATGTAGTTTCCTGACTGGAAGACTACCTGAGAATGCTGCTTCCTTTCTGTAGCAACAAACCCAAACATTTAGACAGCAGTCAGGAGTGGAGGAGGCTTGAATTGTAGTGTCTGTGAACAATTTTGATAGAAGTACTGTAGTCACCTATTTTCAGCATTTCCCTCCCCACTTCTTGGGCATGTTTGCCCACTACTTTCTCATTATTCCTGAACTGTATGAAAAGTTTGTATAATGGAAGTTCTCATGGAATAAGACAGTGATTTGTTCTATAATGTAAATTTATCATTATGGAATAGTTCAAAGGTGGTAATCCTACCATATTAGTTGCTTTGCAACTAGTAAATTATTTGTGTATTTTAAGGTATACCCCCCCTCTCTCTCACACACACACACTTAAGGAGAGAAATAGTTGAGGAAATCTGAGGTTTCTTTCTTGTTCTTCCTACAGTGCAGTTAATAGCACCAGTATTAATGTCACTGGTGATTTGGGGTCTTTCCAGCTCCTTGGCTTGTGTAGTTTTTCTGGACTACAGCTTGTTTTCCCATACAGTGGGACGTTGGTATCTGCTGGGGTTTGGTTCCAGGACCTCCCATAGATACCAAAATCCATGGATGCTGAAGTCCTATCATATACAATGGCATAATATAATAGTGTCCCTTATATAAAATGGCAAAATCAAGGTTTTCTGTTCAGAATTTTTATTTTTAGAATATTTTCAAGCCGTGGATGGTGGGATCTGTGGACACACAATCCGTGGATACAGAGGGCCAACTGTGCTTGTTCAGAGACACTCCACCTCAGCTTTATGTATCTCTACTAGGCAAGTGCTAAAATCAGCATGAGAGCCAGTGTAGTGGTTTGAGCATTGGACTGTGACTCTGGAGACCAGGGTTTGAACCCCCACTCAGCCGTGGAAACCCACTGGGTGACCTTCGGCAAGTCACACTCTTTGACTCAGAGGACAACAAAGACAAACCTCCTCTGAACAAATCTTGCCAAGAAAACCCTGAAATAGGGTCACCAAAAGTCAGAAACAACTTGAACACAACAAAAACACAAAATCAGCATCTTATTTTTTTGAATGGGACATAGCTATTAGTTATGTTGAGTCTTCTGATTTCACATAAACCCTTGAAAACCATGACATATTGCTTATCTAAAGGCACTTCAATAAAAAATTTTTGCTTGTCTGAAGACTTAAACTCTTAATTAAAGTTGCACAGAAAATATCTGAAAAGTTGGACCATGCAGAGAGTCTACTGGCTACCTAGAACAATTTGGATTTCTTCATTTGTAACCATTCCATTTGAAGTTGGCTGCTTTCAAATAGCAAAATATTAAGAATCAGTGAATTAAGATAAAAGCTCTTGCCTAGAAACTATGTTGTAATGTTTATTTACTAGCAGCATGCTGTTATGCAGACCATGGATGTGGAACCGTCCTGTATCCCTATATCTCCGAGGCACTGGGTGATAGGGATAGATTCTTAAAAAGACAGACTGACGTGGGTCCTACAAAGTGAGCTGGCCTGATGTTTACTTTGCAAGAAATACTTTTGTAGTCACTTAATCTTGATATTACTTTGAGTTCTTTATAACTCATAATACAGATTAATATACTATGAATTGGTGTTAACATAATTTTAATGTAAGTAGTTTCCAAGTCTATTAGTATTAAGTCCTGCTGAGCCTTTACTGCTAAAGACTATATTGGTGAAGAGTCAGCATGTCCTGATAGACTGTTTTTGGTGTGAAAACTTTTAAGTCATTTAAAAATATTAGTCACAGTAATGATAGAAGAAGAACAGCATGTGATATGTCCTTCTACTATTTGTTTACTCCCTTTAAAAATTCTCTTAAAACTTTGGAGCTTTCCTTTAAAGTAATCTGCACAAAGTTATTTCATTTATGAAAGGAAAATGGATTCTGAGGAAAAGAAGAGCAATTCTATAATAAAGTCTCTTTTGGCAGTGTATGAATTCTCACTTATTAATATCTTGTTAAAGATATTTGCTTCCTGAAAATGTATGTGCTTTTCCAGGTGGTAAGTATAGGCAAGGTCAGAGCTATATGGTACCAAGAGTTTTTGAATGCCAGGAAGGCAGGGAGGAAAGCTTTCACCTTGTGCCTGCTGGAATTCCAGGAATTTGGTTCTGCTGCAGTCTCTGATGAGCAGTCTTGGAGTTTATTCTCTTTTCACAGGATGATATCTTGTGGAGTCTGTGTGTTTTTAAAGCATGTGTATTGCTAGCTCTTTTCCTGCTCATTCAGACAGAGAAAAGGAAGGTGAGTTGTCCACAGTGATTAATGAGTAATTCTGCACTGAGATGAGTGTAGTGCAAGCTATGGAAGCTTTCCCTTGGACTGCTAAAAAAATAAATAAATCACTTTTGTCCTTTTCGGAGTCATGAGCCCACTGCTTTAGTAAGTACAGTTGTCCCTCCACATTCACGGATTGGGCATTCACGGTTTTAAGTATTCACGGCTTGAAAATATTATTTAAAAAATAATAATCCAAAAAGCAAACCTTGATTTTGACATCTTATACAAGGGACACCATTTTCCTATGCCATTGCATATAATGGGACTTGAGTATTCACGGATTTGGGTATTCCCAGGGTGTCCTGGAACCAAACCCCAGCAAATGTGAAAGGACAACTGTATTGGTTTTGCAATCTACACAGTTCTGCAATTCTTCAGACTAACAGTTGCTAATCCTTTTGTTTATGACAATATTTGGGGTTTGCCGAGATGTGGAAGAGACGTGTGTGTTCCCTTCTGGCTTTTTGTGTATGCACTAAGAACTTATAAACAAACTCCTTTGTGAAAAATTAAAGACAGAAACAAGTTCTTAAACTAACTCTCAAGTTGCTGGTGGATTCTTGATTGGGAAACATAGTTGTAAATGCCCTGCTGCATAACATGTGTGCTAAAGTCATATAGTTTCAAATAGTTTTGTGTGTTCTGGATTGTGAGTTTGTCTTCGAATTGGGGTGATTATTTAAATAAGCAGTAACCTCTGCTACACTGAGTTTAAACTGGGAAAGCATCTATAAAAAGCTGTGCTTCATCTGCTAGGCACAATCTGTCACTGGGTCATCATGACTGGCTCTATATAATTGTATGTGGTTTTGCATTCTGCTGCAGGCTGCTTTCGAATGGCTGCTGGAGACTTTCCAGGAAGTCCACTTGGTCACTTCCTCCCCTTAATGCTCTCCCTCTCAAAAATTTCTTAAACCATGGCTGGCCGCAGGGCTGAACAGGTCAGCATTGTAGAAAATACTAAGCTGCCCCAGTATTCATTGCCTCAGGAGTAATTGAATATGATACTTCCGGATTGCTCTTTTATGCCTTTTCCTATCTTATTGTTAACATTCCCAGTTCAGTGTCCACCTTCCTAATTCTACACTAAATGGTTGGAGTCACAGTACAGTGTCATTTTTTGGTCTGAAGTGTAAATGGATTGCACTATTGTTTATACCAAATGGTCTAGTATGAATGTCTTTTTTCAGTTCCATTTAGAAACCTGATTCCCTTCCTTTTAATTATTACTTTAATTTCTCTTTCTTTTCTTCTTTTTCCTCCCCCTCCTCCACAACTCCTGGCCAAGCATATTCTCCTTCTCTCCTCTCTTATATTACCTTCCTTCTCCCTCCCCAACCTTTGACTGCATTCGTCTTCTCATTCCCTAGTTCCTCTTTCTTGTCCTCATTCTCTCACCCCCACCCCCCCAACTCCTGGCTAAACATCTTCTCTGTCTTCTCCACTCCCCACATCTCCTGGTTACATGCCTCTTTTCTTCTTGATTCCCATCTTCCCTTCTCTCACACTCTTTCTTCTTTTCCCCATTTCTCCTGATTTGCCTTCTTCCTTCCACATCTTTCATTTTTTTTCTCATCCTCTTTCTTCTTTTACATCCCTACTGTTGCAAGCTTCATTCATAATCTTTCTTCTCTTTCACTCCCTCTCTGCCTCTTGAGCCTTTCCTCTTTTGACCCACCCCCAAACCTTCAAACTCTAACTAGCATATGTTACAGTTAAATTCATGATGGGATATGTCTTATTAACTTCAATAGGGCTTGCATTTAAGTAGACATGCCATAGATAGGATTGTCCTGTTGAATAATAACAATTACTATAATTACATCACCTTCATTCCACCAAATATTTGGTGCTTACTGCTAGCATTTGTATGATTATTATTTAGAGGCTGAGGGTGGATTCTGCAACCTGCCTGGAAAATAAATAAATAAAAGAAAATGTGGTCAGGGAAGGGCCCTGGCTAATGGAAGTAAACCCATTAAAAGGAGAGTTTGGAAACCGGTTGGACTCCCAACTTCCTTGTGTGAAAGTCAGTGCTTTCAGATTTGTTAAAAACAGAACTAATGAAAGTTTGGTTTTTTCCCTGCTCAATGAGGAATTTGGGAAGCTTAATTTCCAACCAAATATTTCCTTATCCATTAGACTTTGTGTATTTTACTGGAATAACATTTTCAGAGCAACTCTAGCTCTGTAGCTGCACTGAGGAGTCAGGTTTTGGCCCTCAAATTTCATGCTTCTGAATGGGCAATCCTAAAAGTACATATCATATCAAAGGAGTCTCCAAATATTTGGAGCTTAAAAGTAGCTAGTTACAAATAACTGATCACTTACAATTAATCCTTTCCCAATAATGTAGGCATAACTAAGCTAATTACAATTGAAACTTAGCAAGGATAAGTCCACTCCTTTTGCAGGACAACTGCAATTGTAAAAGTTACCGCAGTGTGACCTGACTAAATGGTAGCGACAGAGTGTCATATGGTCCAGGTGTTGGCTTGAACTGTGTCTTGTGGTCTTTTTAAGTGTTCAGGTACATTGAGGTGACTGGGAGGAAAAAGTGTTTCATACTACAGGGCTGTGGCTAATAGCATTCAGATTTTTAGAGAAACTAGAGGTACTATACTCAGCTTGTTTAAAGAAACAAAGTAGCGAAAACTTTTAAAAATTGTCATTAAAATGTTGGCTATTTGTTGAGGCCTTGAAACTACTGTATACCTGTAACAGATGGCTTGTAAAAAGTAGCATTCTAAGTTTTACCTCTAATTTGTAAAAAAGCAGAAATTTAGTATAGTCTTTCCATGACTTTTGCCAAACACATAGAAAGGTTGTAATCAAGGGTGCAAACATTTATTTGTTACCAGTAACTTAGTTTCTCGTGGGCCTGGTGACTAGAACCCAAGTTGCTGGAGAGCTTTCAAAAAACTCTTACAATGCTGAGGCTCAGTCTGGAAAAGTACAAATTACTGTACTAATAAACAAGGATGGCTCTGAGCACATGTAAACAACTTTCCCTTTATTGTGGGTTAATTGAAGCTTTCAGAGTAACTTGGGAAAAGTGTCCCAAGTTGGAGATATTCATGTTTAGGTAGGCTTCAATTCTAGCACCTCTTGGTGAAGCAGTGTGTATGAAGTGGAGATGTTTGGCTGAGAGAGATCACAATCCCCTGTTGAAAACAGGATTCCTAATAGGTACCTGTTCTAAACTAAACCTGGACATTCATTTCAACCAGTAGCATTTTGGCCTCTCAGGTAGCCACAGTCCTGCAGTTAGAACAAATCTGCAGTAGAGGCTTTATTATATTTGGGCAGACCCACACTTAAAGCTGGTTGGTGATGTACGCATTTCTTTAAAAGAGCTGCTGAGAACTGGTGAGAATCTCTGACTTTTCCCTTTAAGGGAAAATAAATGATTTCATTTAGTTCTATAAAATCCCTTTTTCTCTGAGCTTATTCCGTTATAGTACAGTACTACCAACTACTGGTACTACCAACTGGTAGTACTATACCAACTGGAGGTCATACTGAGAGCAAGTATTTATAGGTACATGATGCAGGCATGTGAAGGATGGAAGGGAAATGAGAGCAGAGAGAGAAATTTCTTAAAGCCATGAAACAGGTGACTGTCTGGGCAACATAAGCAGAAACTCACACTGGGTGAGGCTTCTGAATATTTATTCAGTGCTGAATGAGGGTGTGCTTCTGGAATTTCAAGACTTTGTACAGGTGCAAACTTCCTCTGTTCATTTGGTCTCTGGTAACATTAAATATACATGCAAACAAATGTCATGCTTGGGTCTTCTCTCTGTATGCAAACAGACAGTGTTTGAATCTTTAACTATGATTAAAACAGCGATAACTGTTTTGCACTGAGCTTACTTCAAGTGCTTTTGCGAGACAGGTGTACATGTTATCCTTGCACTGTAAGTGAGAAATCAACTCCCATCTCTCTCCCAACAGGGTTTCAAGAAAGAGACATCAGAAAGCTCTCTCAAGTGGATAGTATTTACTGTACATAAATTATTATGACTGTTTGACCAAGTTGTCTTTTGCAGCACATAAGAAGTGTGCAAAACTGGTTAAAATTCTGATCCTATGAAGGCTTCAGTTTTTTTTCAGCCCTTGAGTAGGAGAGCTTGTCTTGGGACTTTTCTACACCAGCAAGTGTGTGTGCGTGCGCACATCCATGCCTTCAAGTTATCTGTCAACCTACAGGAACCTCATGAATTTCATAGGGTTTCCTTAAGCAAATAATACTCAGAGGTGGTTTTGCCAGTTTCTTCCTCTGAAATATGGCCTACAGCACCTGGTATTTGTTGGCAATCTCCTATCCAAGTACTAACCAGGACTGATCCTGCTTAGCTTTCAAGATTAAATGGAATCTGGTGCCCATAGGATATTTACTTGGTCTGGACTGAATCAGCGCAATATTCTACTACTACTAATAACAACAATAATAATGTGAAGTCGAAGGCTTTCACGGCTGGCATCCATAGATTTTCCTTGGGTTTTTTTCCGGGCGGTGAGGCCATGTTCTGGAATAGTTTCTTTCTGACGTTTCGCCTGCATCTGTGGCTGGCATCCTCAGAGAATGGTTGGGTAGATATGTGTGTGGAATTTATGTGCTGTGAACCCCTGTTGGGGAGGATATGTAAATTGTGTAATTGGTTAGTTTCTGCGTATAGAAATGCAAGGCTCCTTAATGTCTGTTTGGCTAATGGTTGGTTGATGGGCCATTATCTGCTGGGAATCCTCTTGTTACTGGGTGGAATTCTTTTGTAAATGTTGAGGTTTGATTCTATTGTATTTCAAAACTGGGGAGCCAGGTTTTGTTTACTTTTAAGGTTTCTTCTTTCCTGTTGAAGTTGTCCAGGTGTTTGTGGATTTCAATAGCTTCTCTGTGCATTCTGAATTCCACCCAGGGACAAGAGGATTCCCAGCAGATAATGGTCCACCAACCAACCATTAGCCAAACAGACACTAACAAGCCTTGCATTTCTATACCCAGAAACTAACCATTCAATTACACAAAATTACATATCCTCCCCCACATGGGTTCACAGCTATTAACTCCACACACACACCTACCCAACCATTCTCTGAGGATGCCAGCCACAGATGCAGGCGAAATGTCAGAAAGAAACTATTCCAGAACATGGCCTCACAGCCCAGAAAAAAACCAAGGAAAATATATAAAGGCTCTTGCTTGGAGCAGTAAGCATTGGACATGTAAACACTTTACTTCCTTGGCAGAAAAAAAATAAAAAGGTTTGAGTAATAGTTCACAAAAGAGAAATAAGGCAGTTGTGAGGAATGCAATCCATATTGCTAAATGTTTGTCAGTTTGACATAGCATATCAGTCTTACTTTCAGCATTAAAGACCGGTAATTAGCAACTCTTGTAAGTGAACTGTTTTAAACCAGCTTGTATGACAGTGTGTTTTGTTCTGTTGCTTGAATTGTGATCACCACTAAGAAGACTGTGCATTGCTTACTTGTTTGGTGTCATGTTATCTCATGAAGGGCTATTCCAGAACACGGCCTCAACAGCCCAGAAAACCCCCCAAAGAAAATCTAATAATAATAATTATTATTTATATCCCGCCCCTCTACAAAACGCAATCAGTGCAGCTTACAACATTTAAAAATATACATTTAACACCCTCCATCCCAACAATCCAAAAAATTAAAACATACTTAATAAATACTAAAGATAAGAATAAACAATAAACAGTGGCTGTTTTGGGATCAGGCTAAATTAGATTTTTCTTTCTGATGGTCGGGTATCTATTCAGGGAAGGCCCACCAGAAGAGTTCCGTTTTAAGAGCTTTTTAAAAGCTATTTAGGATGGTAATATGATGCATCTCATCTGGCCGGCCATTCTATAATCTGGGAGCAATAGCTGAAAAGGTCTTCTGGGAGGTTGAAGAGAGCCTAGTTTTTAAAGGTTGTAATAAATTCCTCCCAGAGGACGGGAGTGCATGGGGAGGATTATATGGAAGGAGGCGGTCCCGAAGATAGGTTGGACCCAAGCCATTTAGGGCTTTAAGGGTGATAACCAACACCTTGTACTGGGCCCAGAAACCAATGGGCAGCCAGTGAAGTGATCTTAAGATTGGTGTTATATGGTCTCTTCTAGATGTACCCGAGACCAATCTGGCTGCCATATTCTGTACTAGTTGAAGTTTCTGGACCAAACACAAGGGTAGCCCCATGTAGAGTGCATTACAGAAATCAATATGGAAGGTTACCAGAGCATGTACCACAGTCTCAAGGTCCCCAGCTTCCAGGAAAGGGCGCAGTTGGTGGATCAGCCGAAGCTGATAACAGGCACTCCTGACCGTCGCATTTACCTGATTATATATATATATATGCATATACATATATAATATACATATGTATATTATATACACTGTGAGATTGTGGGTCTAGGAAGTCATGTAAACACATTTTAGAGCTGGAATTCCCTGGGTGGTTCACTGGCTGATTACTGTGCTGTGGAAGAGATCAGCAAATCCTGTTTAGGATTGTAATATCTGAATGTATATATTGCAGTGTCCATCTCATATGTGTAGCCCTTTAAGACTCTTGCAGTCACAGTCTTTCCTGCAAGCTAAGCTCAGCTTCCTGTGCCTGCTGATTGCCATGGACTGATGAAACCTGAATTGACTTTTGACACCTGATTGCAACTGCTGACTCTTTCCCAGTACATGAAGGTGTGCACGCACACACTGTCTGTGGAGATCAAAAGCAAATTGAGCGTGGAGCCCCCAGTACATATATATACAGTTGTGAATGAATGGATAACTAGAACTTGTAACAGTTTCTTATATGTAATGGCTTCACATGCAGGTTAAGTGAATCAGCCTTCTCAATATTTGTAAATATTGTCTCTTGAAAATGGATCATGTGGCATTTGATCTGTGTATAAGAACCCACTCTGTTGCACTGCACTGATGCAGTGCCAGTTGACATCTAACTGTAATTACTCAAAATGTGACAGATATTGCCCAGAACTGGTATGACTGTTTATGGAGAGACAGAGAGAGAAAGAGAGAGAGAGAGAACTGTTAAAGATAAAACATGCACAAGCCTGTAGGAATGGGAAACATGCAAGAAATTATGCCTCATACTTCTTTCTCCATTGCTGTTCTGTGTAATTCTGAAGAGCATGAGTTAAAATGTGATAAGGCATAGATACAGTTAATATAGAGCCATTCTGTAATGCCCTTCTCCTCTGTTCAATTTTTAAAAGACCACCCCACTAAGAAGCAATGATTTGTACTTTGCCAGTTGAACACAGGCTTGTTAGCTGAGACTCTGATTATGTTCTGGAGGATGAGATAAAACTGTGAGTTTTTCTGATAAGAAACTGGATTGCTTAAATGCAGGCATGGTTCAGTTTGTGACCCAGTATGATTGTATCTGTCTGTATTTGTATTTGTCTGTATTTGTATGCCTACGATTTATAGTGTTCCTGACCAATTAATAACATGCACAGCTTCTAAAAGCTGACACTTAGAAAACACCCCAGTATCCTTATCAAATATTTCAGCCTGCACTGATTATTGACCACTTGTTCAGTTGATTGTATATGTAGCCATGGGGTTGATCTTAGTTTCCCTGAAAATGTTATTTGGAAGAGCATTTGGGTAGATAATCTCCAGCTGAGGAACTGCCGCTTCATAAGACTTGCCAACTCAGGCCTGCCAGGGTGGAATGAGGACAGGGCAGTTTTACTGTTGGTCTTTGTATGGGAAGTTTTTTCTTCTTTGTTTGTCTCTTATTTCCACCAATGAGAGAGAAACCGTAGTTAGAATAATCATTGGACGCTTGTTGTGAGAGTGCTGCAGAAACTGTAATTCATTTTGGGTCCAAAGTTTCTATTTGGGTTCCCTTTCACTCCATGTCTCATGTGCAACAGCCTCCCTCTTCTCAACAGTTCTGAAACACATTGGAAAGTATGCTTCTCCACCTATGTTACATTCGTATCCTCACTGTTACTCATTCATTAGGGAAAGTACTTTTTTTGGGGGGGGGGTCATTTCACCAGAAACATAAAAAGTATAACTCAAGTTTTTTGCAGGCCTGATTGATAAATCAGCCCAGGTGGCACAATTCAATGCCAGTACAATAGGTTTCAGGCATGAAAAGTACAGCTTGGTTCTTTGCAGGATATTTTAAGTTTAAATGTTGTAATATCCCCTCCTATCTCTGACCAAATAAAAAACATTGCAGGTCAAATGGGAAAAGGTTTGAAAGCCACATCCAGCCTATAGGTTGGATGTTCTCTATCCTGACTCTAGTGAGAGTATAAAATGGCATCCCATAAAATTGGGCATCCAAGGAAACTGTAGAGCTCTATGTGTGTCTAGGGGTTCCTGGGTGGGGAAAAAGCAGGTCTTTTGTTGCTTCTGGCAACAAAATTGCTGAAGTGAAGCCCTGATCAGTAATGCCAATGGGGATGTACTGCATTTGCTTTCTCCAGGGCATATTCTAGTATAAACAGCTATTTAGAGGCATCTCTGATGTCACATGCTGCTGTCCAGCAACTTTTGTGGAAACTAGAAAAAAATACCTACTATTGCTTGTTACTCACAGGTTTCTTGGCAGCTTGTGATCATTGACAACTTCATTATTGCATGTGACATTCTGGCCAAAATTATTTCAAATAGCCACTGCTGTCTAAGAAGAGCTTGTACCAATGTCTGCAGAGCAGGAAGGCACCCAACTGGATATGGCACACATGTAATAGCTCACTAACTCTGGCACCTAAAAAAGTTGTAAAATATATGATCCATGTAAATGTTCCTGCAGATACTAGAGAAAGGTGG
This sequence comes from Gambelia wislizenii, assembly GCA_030847615.1. Classification (NCBI taxonomy): domain Eukaryota; kingdom Metazoa; phylum Chordata; class Lepidosauria; order Squamata; family Crotaphytidae; genus Gambelia; species Gambelia wislizenii. Next base: position 349,287,358 of record JAUMIR010000001.1, read on the forward strand.
TCACCACAGCAAAGTGTATGCATGTGAGAGAAAGAGAGGATGCATTTATCTGTGAATATACAAGAGGCTGTATAACTGTGTGAGTTCTTGGGCTACATATAGATTGTGAAATTTGTTATAAAGATAGGTAAATGTACCCCTCACAATTTTATATGACTGCTACTATAGATGAGAGGGCTTTTTAAACATTATAATTAGAGTATATTAATCTATATAGTCATTCTGGTAATTCCTGATAATGTTGCTGTTGTTTTTAGATAGAAGATACATTGATCTACTGTTTTTGTGCTTGGACAGAAGATACATTTAGACAACAGTGTAAAACTGTTTGGAAAGACCTACCAGCCCTGATTTACATTTAGTGATACTCAAATCAACTTACTCACATGAACAATATAAACAAGATTTGGGATTCTTATTATCTACACTTATCCCTGGTTTTAAAGTAATAGTGAGTAAAATATTTAGAAACTTAGGGCAGAGGGAGAATAGTAAATAGTAAAAGAGTATTTTTCTTTCTTTCTTTCTTTGCTGGTGTCATAAATCACAGGGAAAATACTGGACTAACTGTTGGATTTCAGAAGGAATTCATTGTAGCTGTAGCATTATTCCCTAGACAGTTGTAACTTTCAGAGTCCTAAAACATGAAATCTTACTACTTTATCAAAACCTTAGCAGAACTCTTATCGTTAACCAGACAGGAAATACCTAATCATTTATTTGCCTTGCTCTTAGAATGGCAAGGACATTATGATACCTAAAATTGCTGCAAGGACTTCTATAAAGAAAAACAAAAATGCACAGTTCTCAGACTTTCTGCTAGACATGTTTGTGAAACAGCACATTTCAGCATGTATTATAGTAATCCTCCCTATTCATGGCAAAACCCCAAGGTCTTTCCCGAGTTCAGGAATCAAAGGCTGCTGACACATTGCAGAAATAATGCAGCTTGACACTGCTTTCACTGCCATGGCTCAGTGCTATGTAATTCTGGGAGTTGTAGTTTTGTGAGATATTTAGCCTTTTCTGCCAGAGAGCTCTGGTGCCACAACAAACTACAAATCCAAGGATTTCATAGCGTGGCACCATGATAGTTAGTGGTGTCAAACTGCATTATTTCTGCAGTATGTCAGCGGCCTTTGATTCCCAAACTTAGGAAGGACCTTTCTTTTCTAGAAGATAAGCCAACAGCTTTTCTAAATTAGGATGTAAAAATACAGAATGAGACCCAGTTAACCTTTGTCAGCAGAATGAGGAAAGGGGTAATTTCCCTTCTTCCCTGTAACCCACTGTGCAAAATCCCAAGTCTGCATGGGAGTGTTGGGGGGAATCCCCAGAACAAACTCTGGGAAGGCTTGTGGAGCTAGAATTGGAAGAAAGGGGGAGAAAGTGTAAGTTGACTTGCTCAGTGTTGGGGTCTGCCTAGGGATGTCCAGACACAGAAGGGTATTCAAAATATATAGTCCAATATCTTATACTTTAGAAGGAAAGATGATTTCTCCACTTTACATCCTGAACTGTGAACTACCATTTTATCAACTATCCCAGATTAATGAATTTCATTACTTTTAATTTTGGTGGGCGGGGGGGGGAGTTTTCCATAAAATATTCAAGGGATATTCAGATATTCAAGTTAAAGATACAAACAATATGTAATGTTTCAGATGATAATAACTTTCTCCAAGGTGTCAAAATTAGACATATATTTACTCAGATGAAAGTCCCAGTCTGTTCACTGGGATTTATACACAAATGTTGTTAGTGTGAATATTGATTTTCAGTTTTTTCTTTCCATTGTCTTTTGGGAAGGCTGTCCACTGTTTTTGTTTGAAGCACAAGTTGTACATTTAGTGGATTCAGCCCTTACTTGGTGCTTTGATTGCGAGGAAAATTGTTCTTTAAAATTTAAAAGCTGAAAAACTGTTCCTGATGGGAAAAAAAGAGGTCTGTGAAGTCATTGACATCACCTAATCAGTTTTGTGGATTATTGTGGCAGTATATGCCTGACTTCTATAGCAGTAGGGCAGAACTGGTTTCACCTCATATCAGTCTGTAAAAAGAAGACCAGAAACATGACCTAGATTTGATGAGAGCATGTCCACAGCAGCCCCACTGCTCAAATTATGTACATAACTGCAAAGGCCTCTATATAAGGACTTGTGAAAGTATTATATAATTTTCACGTAGATGACTACAAACAAATGAGGTCAGACTTATGAGTCACCGTACTCTTGCCATTGCATAGCAAAGGATTTTGGCGTGCAAGAGCTCATGTTTGTCTCTATGTTTGTATTCTGTTTTTTGTTTATCTCATCAGTACTATCTCAAAAAACAACACTTTCTTTGTGTGAAGGGACTCTCCTTGCATCTTTGAATTCTTGTCCTCTCAGTTTCTTCAACTATAGAATGTGCCTCCTGTATAAAACACCCTGGAATAATAACTATGACTCAGAACTTTCTGGCACCTTGTCTTCTGTGCGATGACAATGCTTTCATAAAGCATCTTTCTTTTTGTCTGCCATCATTTTCCACTCTGTGTGAGGGCAATGCCAAGAGGTTGAGGATGAAGAAAATCTGTCTATCCATGCATTTGATGATGGAATAATTCTATCACAGTTGGTTCCTTGCAGGAATATACAGCTAACGCGCTCGAAAGAGATGGGCATCCAGCCTCTGTTTAAAGACCTGTGAAGAAGGAGGATCCACCACTCTCTGGGGTGGTTTATACCACTATCAAACAGTTCTTTCCATCAGGAAGTTCTTCCTAATTTTTAAGCAGAATTTTTTTTCTTGCAAATTGAATCTTTTGGTTTGTGTTTTAGTCTCTAAAGCAGCAGAAAACTAGCTTGCTCCATCTCTCATGCCATTCCTTCAAATATTTAAAGATGGCTATCATATGACTTCCCAGTCTTCTCCAAGTGAAACATCCCAGCTCCCTAAGCTGTTCCTGATAGGACTCAGTTTTCCAGGCTTTTTATCATCTTGGTCACCCTGCTCTGCATGTGTTCCAGCTTGTCAGTAACCTCCTTGAACAGGACACAATGTTCTAGTTAAGGTCCGACCAAAACAAAATACAGCAGAGTAGTATTATTGATTTCCTTCAGTCTGAAACCTGGTTTTCAAAGTATTACATAGTTGAGAATGTAGTAGTAAAAATTAGCCCAGTTAGTGCCGTTTACTTGTTGTGATGGTTTCCTTGTTAGATGGATTCACTGTTTTATTTTTATTTTTTTGCCATTTAGCTTTTGCTCTAATTTCACGGGTTCCTTGCTAAACTTTACTATGCTGTACAAACAATACTTGTTAAACTAAAAGGCTATGGTCTCTGTGTATTGGGTATTGAAATTTGTGCAATTTGAGGAAAACTTTTCATGGTTTGCTGCACTGTTTTTGTGGTTTGTATAGAATCTTTTAATGAATTTTAATGGTTTTAACTTTTAAAATTGCCTTTTAAATAGCTTTTGTAGCTTTACTATTTAATGATGTTTTCATACAATTTTTAATCTATATTATTTTTGATATTTTATGAGATGTCTTGAGTCCCATTATTGGGGAAGAAGGCAGGAAATAAATGAATAAAATAAATAATAAATAATTATCTTAAAAGACTAGTACCCATTTTGGCTAGCTTAAAGTTACTTTATAACATACCATTTTAAGTATACTAATGAAGTCTTCTAATTATGTGAGCATCAAGAACAAACATAAAAAATATGTATTACCAGCCTTTCTGATGATGCAGAAATTATTTAGTGGTTAGATTAAACAGTATTCCATATCACTGTAGAAAGGAGATAAACATCATTCTCTATACCAGGGGTGTGAATTGTGTGGTCATCTTTATGCCACTACAACTTCCATCAGCCCTTGTGAGCATGACTAGTACATTTTAATGACTTCTAGAGGGCCATATTATTTCCACCTCAGCGTTAGGCTGTAGCTGTTTCTGTTGTTTTCCTATTATATTTGGATGAGAGACAGTGTGAGGTAGTAGTTTGAGTGCTTGGTTAGCACTGCAGGAGACTAGGGTTTCAGTCCTCACTCAGCCATGGAAACCCACTGGGTGACCTTGGGCAAGTCATATTCTCACATCCTCAGAAGAAGGCCATGGCAACCCCCTTCTGGACAAATTTTGCCAGGAAAACACTGTGATAGGTTTGCCTTATCATCGTCATAAGTTGGAAAGAACTTGAAAGCACACAACAGTAACAACACAACAACAGTTGGATGAAATTTTACTTCAGTAGGGCTTCTTCTAACAAAGGCTCTGGTGGTCCAGCAGTACTAAAGCAGGTTTACAAAGCTAGCTTCATGCATAGTATTGTTGTGTGCGTTCAAGTCATTTCTAACCTATAGCGACCATAAGGTGGGGGTTTCTTGGCAGAATTTGTTCAGAAGCAGTTTTCCTTTGCCTACCTCTGAGGCTGAGAGAGTGTGACTTGCCCAAGGCCACCCAGAGGGTTTTCATGGACAAGTGGGGATCAGAACCCTTGTCTCCAGAGTCATAGTCCAATGCTCAAACCACAACACCATGCTGGCTCAAGTAGAAAGAATACCCCTCTTCAGTCAAATCTGTTTTGGGAACCAATTTAATAAGACAACTTTATTGGCTTTCAGCTTTCCCAGAATCTGTTGCTAAATTGCTCTTTGTGTTCACAGAGGAAGCCATTGTATGGGGGAAGAGAATGGCGAGATAGAATAACCTTCAGCTTGAGTAGCTAGATAAAGTGGAGAGTGAACATGAGCTGGATGAATGAGCAGTTTGTATTTTAAAGGGGAGTGTACTGACCTCTCAGTATATGACCAAAATATTGTATCTGCATGCACACACAAATGGTGTAATGAAAGTTCTTGTTGCCTGCTTTCCTGTATGTTATGTCATTGTGTATGTATGAATGAAGGTGTGTAATGTTGCTGCAGTAAATTAAGAATACTGTATTTGAGCTAATTAACAGAGGCCTGTTAATAAAAAGTCTAGTTTTTTGTCCTAAAACACAGCAGCAACTTGATCAGATGAGGTCTGCCGTGTAATATAACCTAATCAGATTTGGAAAAGGATGTGTGTCTGCTCAGCCACCACTGTTTCTAATTAAACAGAGTGCATTGTTACAGCATCTGCCTATGCACTTGCTTCCTGAGCTTTGAAAGGCAAGTTCTGCTTTAAACCTGGAAGTGTGTGTAAATGCAAGTATATAGGTTGACCCCTGTATCTGCAGCGAATACATTCCGTGGATACCTGAAACTGTGGATAATAGGGAACCCTATCATTTTCAATGAGATGAACACCAGAAGTTGACCATAGAATTGCATTGGAGAACCTAGAAATGCCTAGGGAAAACATACGGTACTTTTTCACATGTGGATAAGTGAAACCATGGATACCGAATCTGTGGATACAGGGATTTATTTATTTATTTATTATTTATTTATATCCCACCTTTCTCCCAGAATAGGGGCTCAAGGCAGCTAACAATCAGTCTAAAACAATACACAACCATTAAAAATATAAATATGAAATTTTAAAACAGATTAAACAATTTACAGTGTTAAAACATTTACAACATTAAAAAATTAATATGCAATAAAACTATATACAGCTTAAAAACTAAACTACACAGCATGTAAAAGCCCAGCCTTTGACCTGTATTCATCATCATTACCAGTGATACATTGCCTTCATTGTATGTGGCACTTTTTCAAAGTACACACAGGCAAATCCTTCCCTCTTCACAAAGGAGAAAATAAAGGAAGGGGAATGAAGTGAAGGCAGCAGCAAGCAGGCGAAGAGTACAGAGTAGTGCATTCAGTTTCTTCAATTGTATTGCTACAGCTCCTGAGTATGAAGGGACTGTTCAGGTTGCATTTGTTTATTTTTATCGAGAACATCTACGCTTGGAGGAAAGGCCTGTATAGCCTATTTGTTTTGCAGCATTTTCAACTTGATTTGGTTCACCCACAGGCTCTCTTGCTCTGAAATCAGGAGGAGAAGGATAGAAGACTACATTAGCATAATGGAAATACTATCTTATGAACTACTGTCTAAATAAATTATTCCACCATTGCTGCTTTTGTATTCCTTCTGTATCTCCATGCCCTGTGTGTGTGTGTGTGTGTGTGCCTTCAAGACACTTGTTCACTTATGGCGACCCCATAAATTTCATAGGGTTTTAGGCAAGGACTACTCAGAGGTGGTTTGGCCAGTTCCTTCCTCTGAAATACAGCCTACAGCACCTGAAATTCCTTGGTGCTTTTCCGTCCCAGTACTAAGCAAGTCTGACACTGCTTAGCTTTCAATATCGGGCAGAATTTGGTGCCTTTAGGGTATTTAAGTCCTTCCATGCACTAATTAAGACTAAGGAGATGAACAATCACATTCTTCTGCTTACCCCTGCCTTTGCTTGATTCCCCTTCCTCTGTTTTCTCTTGAGTTGAATTATAGCTTTTTCCCAGTGGGGAGGGCTCCAGAGCATCCGTCAGCTTTGGGTTGTCCCTCCCCACTTGTTCCTAGTAGGCAGGAAACAAAACTTTTGGACTGCCCCCAGTGAGGTCATCTGAGAGGGAGGACACCCAGCTGGCCAGTCTGTTTCCTGCCTACGCTCCTGGTAGGATGTGGTTCTTAGTTCTCTGTTTAACCTCCCTCCACGTGGCCGGTGCCATCTTGGGTTCCCCCCCCTTTAAAAAAAAACTTTAAAATCTTTTAAAACTTAAAAAAAAAATTACCTTGGGGGATCCCACTGGTGTGGCTAGTGGAGACAGGGCAAGGCATGAATCCCACGGAGATGGACGCGATCATCGCAGCGGCAATTGCCAGTGAGAGAAGCCCCAGGCAGGGCAGCGGCAGCAAGAGCGCTGCTGCCAAGGAGCTGGGAACACGTAGCAATGCCAGCAGCAGCCCCACTAGCTCCGAGAGCAGCAGAGCAGCTGCAGGAACAAGCAGCAGCAGCAGGAAGAGGCTGGCCAAGGGGGGAAGATCTCCAACTCGGCTGCTGCTTGCTGCGCCCTGTTCCAGCCCCGCCCAGACGGCGTAGGGACAGACGGGAGGAGGAGGTCGCCGTGCAGCCACCCCTGGAAGAGGCGCGAACCGAGCCCTGGAATGGGGTGGACAATGCAGCGCGGAAGACCCCGGACCAGCAGGACCTCACGGGAGGAGAGAAGGCGGGTCCCCAGCAGCTGCTGGTGGATGGCGCGAGTCTGCAAGAGGCCCCGGGGGATGTGATGGCAGGGAGGGAAGTGCCCGTAACCATCCTCGACTGGTTTCAGATCTACCTAGCCAGAGAGGCGGTGAACTGGCTGGCGTCTGGCCTCTTCCAGCCAGGACTGAGGGGTATACCCGAGTCTCAGAGAGGGGGGAGCATGACCCTGGGGACCCACAGCACGGCAGCCCCCCCACCCCCACCAACTGAGGAATCTCAAGGCCAGGTGAAGCAGCAGGGCAGCAAAGGCAGCGGGGCAGGCAAGGGCAAATCTAGATGACCCCCAGCCTGCGCAGCGCCCGCAGCACCAAGGGAGGAATGTGTGGCACTCCCAGGCCCAAGCAACATGTCCTCGACCCAAGCGCCTGGAGGCACGCGAACACCCAGATCCATATCTGATGAGGACGAACAGTGGGCTTCAGACCCTGAGGAGGAGGCAACAACTTGCCCCCCAAGCAAGCGTACCAGGGTCCAGCAACCAGTCCAGGTGGTGGAGGATGAGGATGAGGTACTGTCTCTGCACTCATCCTTAGGAGAGGACATTGACCTTGATGATCAATCCGACCGGGAAGAAGGGGAGCTTTCGGAGGAGGAGACAGGGAGTACACCAGATACCTCCCGCTCTTCAGCCCGATTGTTTAACATGGACGATTTTGCCATTTTAATGAAAAAGGCGGTCAGAACACTGGGGCTTAAGCTGCCAGTGAACCAACAAGCCCAGATGGACCCGTATCTGCCGGAAATCTCCGGGGAATTCTTTCCTGATTTGCAGCCGGTGGCACTGGAGATCCCAGTCCCTGCTACGTTAATGCGCTTGATTTGCGACGAGTGGGTAGCTCCAGCTGCGACTAAGGGGCAGCCAGGCCACGCTAAGAAGCTATACACCCTTTCCAAGAAGGTGATGGGTAAGTTACAAGTGCCGCTTATCAACACTCCCGTCTCTGCTCTGGTCTCATCTGCAGTTTTTTGTCACGACAGGGAGGAGACCTTGAAAGTTCCTGAGGATAGGCGGATGGACACAGCACTAAAGCGAGCACATGAGGCATTGTCCTTGGCCATCCGGGCCTCCACTACTGCCACCATGATGGCCAGAGCAGCTATTCAATGGACAAAGGATGCCCTGGCGGATATCCCGAAGTCTCAAGCTAGAATCCGACAGGACCTCAACAAATTGGCAAAAGCATCCGCCTTTCTGGCTGACAGTACTCTGGATTCTGTCCAATTCTGTGCCAGGGCACAGACCGCAACAGTGGCGGCCAGAAGACAGGTGTGGCTTAAGTCTTGGAACGCCAACTTCAAATCTAAGCAGAACTTAGTCTTGTCACCATTCCTGGGTGAGAAACTATTAGGAGAATCATTAGAGCCTGTCCTGGTGGAGGACAAAGACAAGAAGACACTAGGCTCTGCCAGAAGACGGGAAGAGAGGAGATACTCCAGGTGCTACAGACCTTTTCGTTCTTCAGGGGGGCAACAGAGTTCCTTGGCATCCTCATCCACCACCAAATCTAAGGACTTTAGGCCTTTTAGACCCCACTGGGGTGACAGTAGGTACCAACGGCGCAGCCAGCAGGGAGATGCGGGAAAATCTAATCAGAGTCAACCCACCAAGACAAACAGCAGAGGTCAGCAATGACGCTGTTGCCCTGGTGGGGGGACGCAACTGCAGGCCTTTGTGGAGGTATGGGAAAATTCTACCTCGGACAGGTGGGTCCTCCAGTCAGTCAGAGAGGGCTACCGGATAGAGTTCTCCCGGCGACCTCCACAATGGTTCATTCCAACTCCGCTCCAAAGGGATGCAGAAAAACAGCGGCTGATGCAAGACACCATTCAACATCTACAGCTGGGCGCAATAGAGGAAGTGTCCAAGCCGCAATGAAACAGAGGATGTTACTCCATCCTCTTTCTGGTGCCAAAAAAGAACAGCTCTTGGAGGGCCGTCCTGAACCTCAAGGGAGTCAACAAATTTGTGCGCCAGCGAAAGTTCAGGATGGAGACTCTGAAGCACATCCTAGAGGTCCTGAGGCCAGGGGACTACCTCTCATCCCTGGATTTACAGGATCCGTACCTCTATATTCCAATTCATCCGGAACATCGCCAATTTCTGCAGTTCTGCTACAACAACAGACACTTCCATTACAAGGCCCTTCCCTTTGGTCTGTCCTCAGCACCCAGAGTGTTCACCAAAATTATGGTAGCACTGGTGGCATGTTGGAGGCATTTAGGTCTGCATGTCTATCCTTACTTGGACAACTTGCTGATCCGCTCATCTTCACCACAGGGAGTGGAAAGAGAGGTGCAGTCGATACTGGAGTCCCTGCAGACACATGGGTTTCAGGTCAACTTCGAAAAGAGCCAGCTAGCTCCATCCCAATGGATACAGCACCTGGGAGCAGTGGTGGACTTAGCAACAGGTCAAGTCTTCCTCTCACAGGAGAGAATACAATCCATTCAATGAGTGATACAGAAGATCGGGGACAAGTCCAGAGTGAACCTTATGCACCTCGCTCACCTACAGGGCCTGATGATTGTGGCAATAGATTGTCTACCCTGGGTGAGGTTTCATGCCAGAACACTACAATGGTTCCTGCTCCCCTTCCAGAACGAGATTGCACACAGGAAACACCTAAGGGTGCGAGTGACACAGGAGGTAATAGACTCCCTGCAGTGGTGGAGCTCTCTGGCCTTACACAGGGGACGTCCACTATGGAAACCAGATAGGGTCCAGATCACAACGGACGCCAGCCTGAGGGGATGGGGGCCCCACTGTGGTACCCATCTGGCCCAGGGCAAATGGACAACAGCAGAGTCATCCCACAGTATCAACTGGCTAGAACTCAGAGCCGTCAGACTCGCCCTCCTAGCCTTCGGGGAGCTAATCAAAGGCAAAGTAGTCTTAATTCAAAGAGACAATGTCACAATGAAAGCACACATAAATCGCCAGGGGGGCACCAAGTCCCGTGCCCTCATGATGGAGGCGACGCACTTGTTGGATTGGGCAGAGGTGAACCTGATCTTGATAGAAGTGGAACACCTCCAAGGCTCCCTCAACTCCAAAGCAGACTGGCTCAGCCACTCCGACATCGATCAGGGCGAGTGGAGTCTACATCAGGAAGTGTTCGACAGCATCACCCAGACCTGGGGGCGACCAGAAGTCAACCTCTTCACATCACTGGCGAATACGAAACTTCCCCGCTTCTTTTCCCAATTCATCACGGAGCAGAGGCTATGGATGCACTGACAACCCCGTGGCCACGGGTGTTACTGTACGCCTTCCCTTCCCTACAACTGATCCCCAGAGTGATCAACAAGATCAGGGCGGAAAGGGCAAAGGTCATACTAATGGCCCCAGAATGGCCTTGTCGGTCCTGGTTCCCGGATGTTCTGGAGCTGTCTCTGGGATCGATTCGGCTCCCAGTACGACCGGATTTACTCGTGCAGGGGCAAGTACATCATCCAGATCCGGCTTGGCTTCGGCTCCACACGTGGAAGTTGAGAGGCAGATGCTAGCGGCAAGAGGTTACTCCCAGACAGTGGTTGGCACTATACTGGCATCTAGACGGGAGTCTACGCAACGAATCTATGAATACACCTTCAGAGTGTTCCGTAGATGGTGTAGTCGCAAGGGAATAATTTCAGAGAGGTATCAGTTCCAGCGTTGTTAGACTTCCTGCAAGATGGAGTGGAACCTGGACTTAGGCCAAACACTGTTAAGAGACAAATAGCAGTGGTGATGTCTTTTTTGCCACCAGAGAAAGCTTCACAGGTGGCCAATCACCCTCACGTCCGCCGTTTCATCAAGGGGCTTTCGAATTTGGCACCACCAATGGTGCACAGATTCCCGACATGGGATCTACACACGGTCCTAAAGGCATTGACGACTCAACCATTCGAACCTCTGAAGGAGACCTCACTAAAGTTCTTGACTTGGAAGGTGGTATTCTGGTAGCCATTATGTCGGCACGCAGACTCTCCGAACTGGCAGCACTTTCTATCAGGCGACATCTCTGCATTTTTAGACCAGAGTCGGTAGTCCTTCGCCTGTGACCGGACTTCAGACCAAAGGTCAACTCGGCATTCCATAGGACACAGGAAGTGGTACTACCATCATTCTGCCCAAACCCAGGGAGGGAACTGGAGAAAATTTGGCACACTCTGGATGTTCACAGAGCCCTGCAAACTTACATCAATAGAACAAAACCCTTTAGGCTCTCGGAGGCCTTGTTTGTCTCACCACACTCCAAATTCCTGGGAAGAAAGGTCTCCCCATCAACACTAGGGCGATGGATTCAGAACTGCATCGCAGCATGCTATCAGTCCTTACACTTAGAGATACCGGAGGGAATAATGGCACACTCGACACGGAGCGTGGCGACGTCAGCAGCCTGGTTGAAAGATGCTCCGTTGGAGGAGATATGCAGAGCAGTGACCTGAAAATCATCCTCCCTGTTTGTGCAACATTACAGACTGAACAGGATGCAATCTGCCGAGGCGGCGTTTGGCAGAAAAGTCCTGCAACAAGTAGTGCAAGCATAGAAAACATCACTCATCAGACCCACCCTGACAGGAACTTTTGTATATCCCAAAGCTGACGGATGCTCTGGAGCCCTCCCCACTGGGAAAAGGAACGTTGGTCTTACCTGTGATACGTTCTTTTCCAGTGGTGAGGCGAAGAGCATCTGGACCCACCCGCTGGCGAGAGGAGAACGAAGGATTCGGGTGGTAGACTATGGACAGCTTATCGGCGTGTGTGTGTGTGAAGATAGTCTGGTTGGAGGTCTATCGCTGAAGGGCTTGTATGGACCTCCTTGAGTTCAAGCTTTTCTGCAACCCTCATTGGGGGATCCAAGTGTGCAAGGAAGTGCGCAAGGCTTTTCAACAGACTGGCCAGCCAGGGGTTGTCCCTCTCAGATGACCTCACCGGGGGCAGTCCAAAAGTTTTGTTTCCTGCCTACTAGGAGCAAGTAGGAGGGACAACCCAAAGCTGACGGATGCTCTTCGCCTCACCACTGGAAAAGAACATATCACAGGTAAGACCAACATTCCTATTAGACCCATGCCCATATGTACTTTGAGTAGTGCCACACACAATGAAGGCAATATATTGGTGGTGGTGATGGTTCTCCTTAGCATAAGGGTGATGATAGCAATAGAACCACAACTGGTCTGTTTACTCGGTTTGGGAATTTTCTGGTTTGGCAGAATAGGATAATTGCTAACAGGATTTCTGGGGGTCAGTGTTTCCCTACAGCAGCTATACTTGTTTTCTATTTGCAATATTTGAATGTCTGCAGGAAAAAATATTTTCCTTCATTATACGTATGTTTCTTGGAATGGTGACTAGAGACTCTCATTCAGTGAATTGTTTAAAAGTAGCAAATCTATAAAGATTTGGCAAAGTTACCTGTGTATAATCATTGTCTGTCTGAAGATGGATCATTATGCCTTTTACTACAAATCTGAAAATTTAAGTACATGGTAAAGCTGAAATTAGCTTCCTCCTCTTGAGGAATCTAGTGATGGCCACCAACTTAGATACCTTCAAGGGGAATTAGACAGATTTACAGAGGATGGGACTTTCAGTAGCTACTAGTTGTGATGGCTATGTGTCACTTGTAGTACTAGACGCAGCATGCCGCTCTACACCAGTTGCTAGGGGATACAATTGGGAAAGTGCTATTGTATTCATAACCTGCACTGTGTCCTTTCCCTTGGTATCTGGTTACAGGCATCTGGGAACAAAACGCTAGACTAGATAGGCTTTGGTCTTCTCTAGCATGGCTCTTCTTACATTCTTAAATATACAGAGGGGGGAGAAGAAGGCAGATTAAAGTTAAAACTTTAAAACAAATGTGAACAATTAAACCAGCATATAATACTAATTTAAGTAAAAATATGTTTGCCGTGCACCAAGCTGATAGTTGTTTTGTCAGCAGCGAAACCTTTCTGGAAAGCATTCCATAACTGGGGTATCACTGTGAGGAAAGGCTTCTCCTGTGTGGATTGTCTTAGTAGCTTAGATGGAAGAAGTAGATAGGTAAAAGTTGCCACCACTATCAGATGGAATAGGAATACTAGTTGCTAAGGAACATTAGCAGGAGGATGTTGTTGGGTTCATGTCCTCTTCTGTCCACATATCTAATCAAGTGGACTTTATTCCACAAAAGCTTGGGCCATCTTTAAAAAGCCTTTTAATATGCCAGAACAAAATCTTTGGTTGTTTCTATTGCTACGGGCTAACACAGCTGTTGTTGTGTGCCTTCAAGTCATTTCTTGATCCAGAGGACCTTTTCGTTGGCCGCCCCCAGACTGTGGAATGACCTCCCGGAAGAGATTCAACAGCTAAACACACTGTTGGAATTTAAAACAGTATTAAAGAACTATCTCTTTTGGCAGGCCTATCCAGTTCATTTTAATCTATGAATTTTAAATTTGTATGGATGATTTTTACTGTAATGTTTATTTTAATCCTATGTGTTTTTACCTGTGTGTTTTAATGATTTTATGTTATATATTGTATTTTAATTCATACTGTACCCTGCCTTGAGCCTTGGGGAGAGGTAGGTAAGAAATAAATTGTTGTTTCTAACTTATGGTATATCTAAAGCAACCCTATCATAGGGATTTTCTTGGCAAGATTTGTTCAGAGGAGGTTTGCTTTTGCCCTCCTCAGAGGCTGAGAGAGTGTTGTTTGCCCAAGGGAACCCAGTGGGTTTCCATGGCTGAGCAGGGATTTGAACCCTGGTCTCCAGAGTCATAGTCCAATGCTCAGGTGTTCTCCAAACACAGCGACCACTTTGGAATCTGATTATTGTGGTGCTTTGTGGGCTCTCCCATCAGCTGTCCTTCCATTCTGCCTGTGCAATTCTGGAAACTGGCCCTTGAGAGAGCGAGTTGGGGAAACACTGATTCCACTTGTCTCTCAGACTGCAAGCAGGGCCCCCACATGGTGGAAGAGTATATTTTATTGGGCCTGGGAGTCCAGAGGGGCTACGCCTAGGCTGTAATCCCTATTAACATGAAGAGAAATTTGAGGATATTTATGGGGCCATATTTCTTTGTGTCTGTATATCTATTGTCCAGAACTTGTGGGATTTTCTGGAGTCAAACAGAAGCAATGCTGGTGTTCTCAAACAACATTCTGAACTGCTGGACTCCCTGGCCAGATCCAGCCTAAGGCCTTACTCTAGAATAGAGCGAATATGCTTGTACAGTGTGAGACTGAGAGACACAGACATTTGTTTTCCTCTATTTGACATGGCCTTCATTGCAAAATAGTCCCAGAAACCTAAATCTAATTGCTATCCCACGTAGACTAGACACATAAGGTCAGAAGCCTAAATCCAATTATTGTCCCACCTGGACTAGACACATGGAATCAATGGTATTTCCATAACTGTTGGTTTACTGTTCAACAGTTGATTCAGTCAGTTTCTTCTATTTAGTACTAACAATTGGATTTAGGCCAGGGTTCCTTGTGCGTAAACAGGAGGAGAATACAACCAGTGGGAAGGGCAAAGCAAAACACCAAAGACAGTGGGAACAAATGTGGCTGTTTCCTCTAGTAGGATTTGTAGCCTCATGGCTAAGTGTTAAATGCAGTGGTGGGCAACTGTGTAAAGCTAAGGGGCCTCATTGCACCCCCCAGGAGATGTTGGAGGGTTGCACTCCTTCCACTGTACCCACAACTAAAGAATAAATCAAAAAGGGTTTTTTGCCTCCAAACGTCCTCTAGGGGGCATTTTCACCATGTTTGGGGGTTTTCTTGAGTCATTTTAGGCTCATCAGAGGCCTTTTTAAAATAGGAAGTGAGCAGAAGTAACTTCCTATTCACTTCCTGTTTCAGAAGAGACTTCTCTGGGGCCTAAACTGGTCCAGAGGGTCCCCAAATGTGGTGGAAAGGAAACACCTCCCATGCTGCTAGAGGGCATTTGGGGGCAAAAAAATTGTTTTGAAAAAAAAAAGGCAAACTTTTTTAACCTCTCAAGGATCCAGGGGCCCTCGATACATGGTGGAAATACCTTCTACACTCCCTGGATGTCATTTTGGGGCAAATCCCTCCCATAAAAAGTGTGTTTTATATTTTTGGACCCCTGGAAACCACAAAAATGGCCCTGGAGTGCTGCACTTTGTCCACCTCTGGTCTAATGGAAGAAGCTTCTGAACATCTACTCCTCATGTATCCCACAAATGTTTCTGAGAACCTTCCTTGCAAAATGTTGTGCCTGGCGGGGAAAAACTCTTCTACAAATGTACACTTGAATATACTGAGAATAAGCACATGCAACTAATTTTCAGTAAAGTGTGCATAGCCCTGTGGATTTTTTCCATATTGCCAGCGACTGTGGCAGACGTTGAAAGAAGTTGCCAGTGTTCTATAATGAGGCAATAAGGCTTAAGCAACCAAGCCTTCTTGTCATTGTTTTCCTCTTCTTCCTCTATATCCTGCATTTTCCAGATGCACCTGTGAGATTGGTGGGACAGAGGAAAGAGTGTCCCCAGCTCTCAAAACATAGGCCGGCTCATATGGGAGAATATGGTCTTTCAGATAATCTGGACCCTGAGCCCTATAGGGCTTGTATTGGTCATAATCAGCACTTTGGATTATACCCAGAAATGAACTGGCATCCAGTGTACCTGTTGCAACAAGGATCCCTGTAGCCAGCTCCAGTTAACAATCTGATTGCAGGTCTTTGGATCGATTCTTATCAAAGGCAGTCCCACATAGTGTTAGGCAGTGGTTCTTAACCTGTGGATCCCCAGATGTTGTTGGACTACAGTTCCCAGGAGCCCTCTTAGGTCTCACCTTGAAAGCCAGGTGGTCCTCCCAGTCATTAGTGAGGCTGTAGGATTGAACTCACAGCCTCACTAATGACTGGGAGGACCACCTGGCTTTCAAGGTGAGACCTCAGAGGGCTCCTGGGAACTGTAGTCCAACAACATCTGGGACCCACAGGTTGAGAACCACTGTGCTAGAGTAACCCACATGGTGTCAACTTGCAAGAAGAATGGACTTTGGGGAGCTAAATAATGGCTGTGCACTGAAAAACACCAGGAAATGCAAACCTTAGTCAGTTGGCTAAATCGTTGAAGCCACTTTTGTCCATTAGAATAAGTAAAATAAAATAAAATGTTTATAGAAAATCCCTTTATTAATGATCAAAAAAGACTACTAAAAGGACACTGAGGGTGGATATTGTTATTAAACAAAAGTTGCAAAGGTGGACATTATTCAGAAATGTAGAATATGTTACAGCAGTTTCAGAATTAAACATTTCTCATAGCTCATGAGATTTCTTTGCGGGATTGTGGCACTCATGTGAGAAGTGGGTCAGTGTTGCAGGTTTATACCAGCCCCCACCCATGCTTGATCCCTCACTCCCAAGTTGTACTTTCATGGAACCACCACATTTAAAGAAGACTTAACACTCTGGTCAGAATATAGTTTGTTCTGCTTTGCTTTTGATTGATTGAGTTCAGCAAATTTTGCAAGATGAGGACAATGGATGTACAGGGAGGTAAATTTATATAAACATTCTTAAGCACAATGATCTTAGTCCCAACCCTCGGTGATACTGTGGCAGCCAGGGCTAGACTCTTTTGAATCTCTATTTCCTGGTAAAGTGAACTTCCTTCTCCTTT
The DNA here is from genome assembly GCA_030847615.1 of Gambelia wislizenii. Classification (NCBI taxonomy): domain Eukaryota; kingdom Metazoa; phylum Chordata; class Lepidosauria; order Squamata; family Crotaphytidae; genus Gambelia; species Gambelia wislizenii. The sequence continues at coordinate 349,304,190 of JAUMIR010000001.1, forward strand.
TTTCTGCCTTTATGGCTTCCTGCAAAGATGATAAAATTAACAAGCAAAAACATTTTTTAAAAGACTCAGTAGATATATTCCTGACAACCTGCAGTGGTGGTGAATTTCTGAACATGTGTGGTTGATGGTCGTGAAAGTCAATTTAGCAGCTAATCCTCTACACCATGAAAATTACAGTATTTTTCCCAATCTCTTCCAAAATGTGCAGTTGAAATAATTAAGCCAGTGCCCTCTCAGTGTGTCTATACATAATTGCTATTTATATTTTAAGAAACTACATGGAGGTTAGAAAAGGCACCATGCTCCTGCTAACTACATGTTGAGATAGTATGTTTTCTAACATTTTTCTAAACTTAATGGCAAAATAAGATATCTAGATCTTTTCTTTATGATAAAATATGAATGTTTAGGATTAATCTGCAGTCTTCTTCCTTGTTCAGTGATTCAGAGTTTAAAGAAGTTACACAGTAGAAATTGCAGATAGAAATTGCATTTATATGACTTCTTGATATATTTAGTTTTCAGAATTCAGCTTTAATTATCATAACACATATGTCCAATCTGTACATAGATCAGGTTGGGACTTTTAACAAATGAATTGCTGATTGTGGTATAGTTTGTTAAATGGTCACAGGTTAAAATGGTTGCCTTTCCACCTCCCCAGGAAAAATGTAATTCTTAAAGTAATGTACTGTAATATGAAAATTAAGACCAATAAGAAAGGGCAAAGAGATGAAGTTCAGCAAAAAAGTATGACTTCAGTGTCAGTAAATGCCAGAAGGATGGTCAGCAGGAAAATGCAATAGTAGGAAATGTTTGCCCGATCGTTTGGTGGCTCACAGGAGTGGGAGAACTTTTTTTAATTGTACAAAAGAAAGAGAATGCTTTACAGTAGGACCTGGCGTGCCCATATCAGCCCTACTGCTGATGCAGGGCCTGTTGTCCCATCACCCATCTAATTTCTGGGTGGCCGTTCAGTGAGCAGGAGGGCCATGAGCTTCAGCCCCAAGGTACAGTCCATTCTCCTTCCCTCCCTCCCTCCCTCCCTCCCTCTCTGTGCACGTGTGTGCACATGTCTATGCACACTACAATTGCACCTCCTTGCTTTCCCCCTTGATTAAAAGCCAGGTAAAAGTTGCAGCCAAAGGATATGATCTCATCACCCCATCTGCTCAGGAATCCCTGCCTTGACTATCTTTACCTAGGATTTTTTTAAATTAAAATTATATGGAGTTTGTATTTAAATATAATGTGTTTATTGGTACACTTGGCTTCCCAAACTAGCATGTACTGCTTGGAGATTCAGAATCCCAACTGTATTATTTTGGCCTGGGTTTGATTTCACTTGGAACTTGAATTAAGAGGTAATTGTGCTTTCAGGTATAAATACTTTTTTCTCAATGAAGAGGGCCCAAGGGTGGGCCTCAAACAGTACAGTAAAAAAAAAACCAAAGGGCAGATACAAACAAAATGAAACTTGCTGCATCCTATTACAGTTCAGTGTTGTTGACTGCCTCCCACTGCCAGGCACTGCTTTCTGGCAGGATGAAATCAAGCCTCTAAAGCCTCTCCCTCCCATTTTTATCTCATTCGTCAGCAAGTTGGAATGCTGCTTGTAATGAGAGGCTGAGTAAAAATTTGCTGGTTCTGTCTAAGTTACAAGCACCCTGTTCAAAATTGTTTCATGGTTCTTGGTTTTCTACTACTTAACTAGAGATACGAAGCTCCAGAAAACAACCGGGGGAGGGGGAGTGTTTCCTCCCTGTTTTCCCCCAAAGCCTTTTCCCCAGAGGAATTGGATTATGGAATATTTTCTTTTAGAACAATGAATAAAATGTTTAAGACAAGACGTTCACATATTGATTGCTCCCAAATTATTTCTAAAAGCTATGTAAGAGGAACTCTTGTGTAGGATTGTGCATAGTATCCGATCTTGATAATTCCTGGCTTTGATTTCCTTTTTTCGGTTCTTTTTATGGGATTGGGTATGCTATGTCTTCTTGTCACTATCAAGAACTTGTGGAGATGAAATTATTTTATTTTATTTTGCTCATGTTGATGGTTTCTTCTGCTTTTTTTTTTTGTATTTTGTTTTTGTTTTGTTTGCTTTACCCATTTCCCATAAACTGGCAGACCTAAAGAGTTTCCTTTATAGATTTTCCTTGGGTTTTTTCAGGTTGTGAGGCCATGTTCTGGAATAGTTTCTTTCTGACGTTTCGCCTGCATCTGTGGCCTCACAGCCCGAAAAAAACCCAAGGAAAATCTATGGATGCTGGTCGTGAAAGCCTTCAACTTCACAGTTTTCCTTTACAGTTTACGTATTCCTACAGTTCAGGAGCTTGTAGCTCCATTTCTAACAAAAAACACAGTTTTAAAAAGTACCATTGGTAACTATTTTCTGAATAAACTATATTTTTAATACGTTAGACATGATGATTTAATGCCAAACCAAGTTATGTACAATCCATTTTATGTTTCTAAAGTAACAAAGTGACTTGCAATATGTAAATATGCTACTATTATATTTTTAATTTTTTTCTGAAAATGTCTTTTTTCCCTGAAACCCCCAGGGGAAATAATATCCCACCCACCCCGCCATGATTTCAGCATTTCTGGAAATTTTACCTCTCTGCTCTTAACCTTTTTGTTGAGTAATGGTTTGGACCACCATCCTAAGAACAGAACTGGCTAGTGGCACACAGATGGAGCACACTGCTTGAGTTTCTAAAGACACTTGATGACTGATATTTATGTAAGGTTAGTTTTTAAGGTAAAGAGTAGAACTTGTCCCATCTTACACCTATGGTTTAGAACAAATAATAATTTCCTGAAAAAAAGATGGCCTCATTTGTTTCAGTTGCTGTATTACTAATTAAATAAAACCCACTTAAAGGCCATATGACTGAATTTTTTAGGGCACAGATGGGAATCATGTGGACCTCCAGATATTGGTGGACTGCAGCTCCAATAGGCCCTCTCCAAAACAGCTAATGGTATGTATTACTGTACTGGGAAATACAGTCCAATGACATCTGGAAGATCACATGATTCCCCATCCTGTTATAGGCAAGGCTAGTCTGTTGGTATCTGTCATAAGGGCTGCATCTGTCAATTTTCCATCATATCTTTGAACTCTGAATCAGTAGAGCCTACATCATGAGAACTGAGTACTCTTAATTCTAACTGCTACTGCTTTAAAGATACTCTAAACATTTAGAGCCAGCATAGTGTGGTGGTTTTTAGTCTTGGACTAGGACTCTGGAAGAGTAGAATTCAAATCCTCACTTGGCCATGGAAAACACGGTGTGACCTAGGGCAAATTGCCCTCCCTTGCCCTCAGAGGCAAAACCCCTCTCAAGAACCCCCCATGATAGGTTCACCTAAGGGGCTCCATAATTTGGAAACAGCTTGAAGGTACACAACAAAACAGAGCTGGGTCTGGTTAATATTCAGTAGCCATGTTGTTCTCTACTCCTTCGGTGTAAGGGTTTTTTGTTGTTGTTGCTGTTTGCTGACTGAATAAGGTGTATTTTTACATTTTTCTTTGAGACTGGGGAGAAGGGATCCTTGAGATTTAGGTGTTTCTTACCTTTCCACTGCAGGACCTGTCCATAAATCTCCTGAAGAGACATGGACGTGGAAACAGTTAGAATGAGATCACAACATTCATGATAAAGAGCCGAACTTTCAGGTAATTAATGCCACCCTCCTCTTATTTTGCCCAAGCAAGGGGTCATCCCCTTATATACCTGTGGACCATGTGCAATACCAAGGTGGGCTTTTGGTATATATTTTTTATAAGAACGACTATATAGTAATGAACTGGGACCATCATGAAGAATGCAGTAAGAATGGAAGCCAAATTTATCATTATGTGAAGACAGAGGAGTAGCTTGAATTGAATTGAATTAAGCATGCATTTTCAAAGGATGTGCAGAGGGAGGAGAGAGCATGAGTACCTTGTTAATGAGTGTCTTTCTCCAGGGATTAGGGATTAAGCATAAAGAAAGCAACACAGCTGGGTGAGATAAAGAGGTTTGCGCTGCCTGTGATCTGGTAGTTTTGAAAAGGTAGGCCCTGTCTGAATTGACTTGATGTTTTCCAGTAACCTGAAATACCTGTTCTTTCAAGCCAGTTTATATCTGTATAAGAACCTGTTTAAGTGTAAACACACTAGCTCATCTGGTTTGTGTAACATTTCTCCATATCCAGCTGTTGATGTGACCTGCTGCTAAGAATTACATGTACTTAATGTACATGTGTGGAATGTTGGCATGGTTTTTTTCCCTTGCTGCTTGGAAGTCATTTAATTAAACCCCAGTGATAAAACATTGTAGATAAGCCCTGCATGCACTTGCAAGAGGATTAATGGGCCTTGTATTCTAATTGTTCTCCTGATTTTGGTTGTGAGGGAAGAGAGAGAGAGGAGGGAAAAAAAGCCAATAGTCTCTTGGGAAATGTCTGAAAAGAAATGGCTAGATAAATAAGAATTCCATTTTGTGGTGATGTCATTAGTCAGTGAAGTTTGGTGGCAGAGTAGACAAAATAAGCTCATTTGATTCTGTTATACTGTTTAACACTGTCCACTTTCGTTACTGTATGTGTGTGACATATTGACAGTTGTCAGTCCAAGCTGTCAATTTCAGATCTGCAATTTGAAAACCATTCAAATAGGCCTGAAAGCTGAGGCTGCCATTTTCCTATCCTTACCCTACTCAGCAAGGCTTCTGTGCCTTTTACAACAGCATGTGTGACAACAGTATAACAGGTCCAACTTGTTCTAAGGAAAATTAATGAGTGATGGGGAAGGCTTCACACAGTGAACATAGACCTGGAAAGGTAGCAGTCCAGTTAAAGCTATGGTGCCAGTGTATCCCTTTGATTCCGCCCCCCCTCCAATCAGGGATGCTTAAAAATGCATTTTTGCATTACAGTGGGCCCTACATATCTGCAGAGATTTGGTTCCAGGACCCCACACAGATACCAAAAAACACAGATGATCACATTGCATGTTATTAAATGGATGCGATGTGAATGCGGATGCTTCAGTGATGATCCGTCGTTGGTTGAATTCGTGGAGCCGGAGGAAGATGCTTGCTGTTTTCCTTAGGGTTTAATGTGTGTAGATTTTATTCTAAACACATAGGCATTAAATATTTACAGTTTTCCTTAGCTTTTAATTTGTTTAGATATTCTACAGAAGCAAGGCATGCTACATTCAAGTTTCTGGCCATCCATTTAGTGACACAGGGAAAAAGTTTATTCTATTGAGAGGAGCTGCAAGATTGACAATGCTGGAGAAACTTGTGAACTGTAAGAGTTTCCTAATTTAGAAGTGACCACTTTCAAAGGAGTAGCTGGATTAGTTTATTGCAGCAAAATCTATAAGGCATTCCATGGCACCTTAAAGATTAACAGACTCATTGTTACATGAGCTTTTGTGGATGAAATGGGCTGTAGCCCACAAATGAACATGCCATAATAATTTTGTTAGTCTTTAAGGTGCCACTGGAGCCTGTCTGTCTTTAATTCATTGAGAATCACACCCCCCACACACCCCAGTCTTAGTTCTATTATACAGGAAACAGAAAAGAAGGAAACACTATCTTAAGTGATTGCATCAGACTACCTGAAACCAGTTTGCACTACAAACGGCATGTGAATGGTTTTCAACAGAATCTGAGTCACTGACAAACTTTCTATATGAGACACTTAATTTCTTGATGTAAAATCTACCGACGCTTCTATTTTAACATTTTAAACCTGAAACTGTCAATAGGAAACTTCGCTCCCTCCCTCCCTCCAACTGTCTTTCTAGGAAGAGACGCTCTTGCAATATCTGCATTTATTGTTCACCTGTTGTTCTGTTGCAGTGCGGTTCAGTTTGAAGTAATCTCTCCCTCTCTCTCTGGCCTTTCTTTGCAAACGAAGATTCAGGAAGGACTCATCCTGCACTTTCTGCAAGCGCGCTGTTCGGCGCGAGTTCTCAAATAAGGCTGCAGCATTGTGGATAGTGCGTCTCCATGCCTCCTTTTAGTCTCCCACTAAAAGGAGTACAAGATAATTAAAGAATCATCAAAGGCATTACTTCTTTCTGTAAATTGGTGAAGCATTAAAAAGGGAAGAGGCATTCTTGGTCAGACCAAAGGCCTTATGTAATCCAGTGTTCAATATACTGTTTTCACAATGGCTAACCAGATACCTGTAGCAAAGATGGGGAACCTCCAGGCTTTGGGTCTAATCCAGCCCACAGAGGTTCCCCTTCTACCCCATGGAGATTTTCTGCCAAGCCTTGCCTCCTGGAGATTACCAAGTAGATGAATCCCTGCTATTATTTATGATCAGTGATTGGAGATAACTTTGAGGATTCCCTAAGCTTGCTGGGCACTCACCTAACCCAAGGAGCCATGGGAATCCTTCTTGCAAGAATCAGTGGGTTCTTGAAGATCAGGGCAGGAGCACTAGCTCCTCTGCCTAGTAGGGAAGTAGGAGCAAAGGTATGTTCCCCAGTCAAAGTATAGACTGGAGGATCTCAACCAAGGATCCAATGGACATGATCCAGCCTGTAGAGGAGTTGGAGGGGAGATCTTTCCCTCATCCCCAAAAGGTTCCCAATTCCTCACTTATAGGAAGCCCACAAATAGAGTGTGAGCACAATAACATCCTCATGTTCCCCAGCAACTGAAACGAGAACTGTTCTCACATACTGAAGATATTGTATAGCAATGATTAGTAGTAGCCATTTATAGCCTTAAATTCCATGAATGTATCTAATCCCTTTCTAAAACTGTTTCAAGCTGGCAATTCATGACTATATGTTGTGGTATATTGTGTATGCATGCCCTTCCTTTGTGTAATAAAAGAATGTAGCTAATGTAATAGTAACTAGCATGGAATATTGCCTGAAGTCAAATGGAGCCTCTCAGTCCATTTAGTATTTGGAGCCATAGCAACTTGGAACCCTCTCCAGGCCTTAACTGATAATTTGAGAGAGGTAAACAGAGGATATCATTTGGTCTTGGGTTCATTCTCTACCGTGCCATTTCCAGGTAGGGCTTGGGATTCCTGACTGAAACACTGGAAAGCTGCTTCTATATAGGCAATGTAGGCAGGGATAGGCCAAGTGAGCTCTCCAGATGCTCTTAGACTGCAACTCCCAGCTTTCCTCACCATCAGTTATACTGGCTGAGGCTGATAGGAGTTGCATTCCATCAACATCTGAAGAGCTGCTCTTTGCCCATCCCTCTGTTACAGGGGGACCCTCTGGCTTTTCTTTGCAAACCAAGATTCAAGAAGGACTCATCCTGCACTTTCTGCAAGCGCGCTGATGACTAAAAAGGCCAATCCGAGATAAACAAGTCCGGTTGCAGAAAGCACAGCAGAAGGTTTCCTTGGGTGATGTTTTTGAGTTGTGATCCTTTCTGCGTTGTAGTTTCTCTTCAAGACTTGTTCGGCATGAGTTCTCAAATAAGGCTGCAGCATTGTGGATAGTGTGTCTCCATGCCTCCCGATGTGAGGCCAGGGCGGACCACTGTTGGTGATCAATTTGGCCGAGCCTGAGATGTTGTTTCAGGGAGTCTTTGTATCGCTTTTTTGGAGCGCCCCTCTTACGCTGATCCGTGACGAGTTCACCGTAGAGTAGTATTTTTGGGTGGCGATGGTCCTCCATCCTAGAAACGTGCCCTGCCCAGCGCAGCTGCATTCTCAATATCATGGCCTCAATACTGGTGATCCCTGCTTGCTCAAGGACAGCAACATTCGTCACATAGTCAGTCCAGTGTATATTTAGGATTGTGCGTAGACAGCGCTGATGAAAGCGCTCGAGGACTCTTAGGTGGTGGCGATAGGTGACCCATGTTTCAGATCCATAAAGGAAGATAGACAGTACAATGGCTCTATACACACTGATTTTTGTGCTTTGCCTCAGGTGTTTATTGCTCCAGACTCTTTTGTGAAGTCTTCCAAATGCACTATATGCCTTTGCTAATCTGTGATCAATCTCTTTGTCAATCTTGGCATCTGAGGAGATGATGCTTCCAAGGTAGGTGAACTGCTGAACAGACTTAAGCACAGATTTGCCAACGGCAATGTGGGGATGATGGTGTTCGTCCTGTGGTGCAGGCTGGTAAAGAACTTCTGTTTTCTTCAGGTTGACTTCCAGCCCAACCAGCTTCGCAGCTGTTGCAAAGCAGGATGTTAGGCACTGCAGAGCTGCTTCTGTGTGGGCAACAAGGGCAGCATCATCAGCAAAGAGCAGCTCACGGACTAGATAGTTTAGAGTCTTAGTGTGAGCCCTCAGATGGCTTAAGTTAAACAAGCTACCATCAATACGGTAACGTATATAGATGCCGTCGTCTTCTTCAAGCTCTGCCATAGCCCTTTGGAGCATCATGCTAAAGAAGATTGTAAATAAAGTTGGTGCAAGAACACAACCTTGCTTCACTCCATTAGTTATTAGAAAGGGCTCTGAAAGAGCATCGCCATATCTGACTTGACCATGCTGGCCCTTGTGTAGCAAGATAATCATTTTAAGGAATTTGGGGGGACATCCTAGTCTTTCCAGGATCTGCCACAGACCTTTTCTACTTACAGTGTCGAAGGCTTTGGTGAGGTCAACAAATGTTACATAGAGACCCTTGTTCTTCTCCCTACATTTTTCTTGCAGTTGTCTAAGGGCAACTACCATGTCTGTAGTACTCCTATTGGCTCTGAAGCCACAATGGCTTTCAGGAAGAAGTTCTTCTGCAATAGCAGGAACTAATCTGTTCAGGATTATCTTTGCAAGGATTTTTCCAGCAATAGAGAGCAGTGTTATGCCTCAATAGTTTGAGCAGTCGGATTTTGCTCCTTTTTTCTTGTACAGGGTGATGATGACTGCATCTCGGAGGTCTGATGGCAGTTCCCCTTTTTCCCAGCAATTCACAAGGAATTCATGGAATTTTTCGTGGAGTGCATGACCTCCGTGTTTCCAAACTTCAGGTGGGATTCCATCAATCCCAGCTGCCTTGCCGTTTTTCATCTGGTGTATGGCCTTAAGGGTCTCTTCCAAAGTGGGAGCTATGTCCAATTCATTTTTCATCGGTTTTTGTATCATATGTTGGATAGCTGAGCCTTGGACTACTCGGTTAGCACTAAAGAGACTTTGAAAGTGTTCAGCCCATCGATTCAGGATGGAGGCGTTATCAGTAATTAATGTTTGACCATCTGTACTGTATAAGGAGCTTTGGACCTGATAAGTAGGTTCAAACACTGCTTTAAGAGCTTCATAAAATCCTCTATGATCACCCAGATCTGCACAGCGTTGTGTCTTTTCTGCTATATTGATCCACCACTTGTTCTGCATGTCTCGGAGTTTTTGTTGTAGTTTACTACATGTGAGGTGGGACGCTGCTTTTCTTACATGGCAGGTTGGCTGGGCGAGGTATGCCTGGTGGGCAGTTCTCTTCTTTGCCAACAGCTCCTGGATCTCTTGGTTGTTTTCATCAAACCAGTCTTGATTTTTCTTGTGGGAGAACCCGAGGGATTTTTCCGCAGACTGGAGGATACTGTTTTTGATATGTTGCCAAAGCACTGTAGGAGAAGGATCTGTAGGGTGGTCTTCAAGTTTCGTTTGTAGATTTGCCTGGAAGTTGTCTCTCATGGTAGCTTGTTGAAGATTGTTGACTTGGAGTCTCTTCTTTAAGGTGCCACCCCTCTTAGGTTTGAACTTAAGATGAAGATTTAGTTTACATCTGACGAGGCGATGATCTGTTTGGCATTCTGCACTGGGCATCACTCTGGTATGATGGACATCACGAATGTCTCTCTGACGGACTAGAACATAGTCAATGAGGTGCCAATGTTTGGATCGGGGATGCATCCAGGTTGTCTTCAAGCTATCTTTCTGCTGAAAGATTGTGTTTGTAATAGTCAGCTGTTGTTCTGCACAGAACTCTAGCAGGAGGCGTCCGTTATCATTGCAATTTCCAACACCATGCTTGCCTAAGACACCTTTCCAGGCTTCGGGGTTCTTTCCTACTCTGGCATTGAAGTCACCAAGGATAATAATTTTATCTTCTACAGGGACTTTTTGTATGAGTTGGCGTAGGACTGTGTAGAATTTTTCTTTCTCTACAGGGTCAGCTTGCATAGTTGGGGCATATATACTAAAGAGAACAGCATGTGGGAGGCGTAAGGAAATAATGCGATCAGAGTGCCCTGTTGGCAAGGTTTCGAGTTTGGAGGCAAAAGCCTACTCCTGAAAGATGTTTTTCAGTTTTGGGTTTGTCAGACGAGTAAAGTGTGTAGCCAGCGCCATGTTCTTTAAGGCTGCCTTCCTCATGGACCAATGAAATGATTTAGCATAAAGCAACTTCCTATGTTCCTAAATGTACTTTTGCCATGACCACCTATGACTGGTCTCTGTTAATGGAAGTTGGGATTAGACTTGCTCAAATAGGACTGTTTACTAGTATGTTGTCTCCTTCTCCTGAATTCTGGCAGGATGCTTCTTGATACCCAGTTTGGCTCTGTTTCACTTCTTAGGCACTTTCCTATGTAATTGTAAGTGTCCTGACTCCTCAGCATAGTTCTCACTCCTCATTTTGACCTGGCTTGTATTACTAATAGCTTCTGGCTGTCAAGGTTTTCTGCTTTAAATTGCTTGCAAGGTTTAGGGCACCCTACTCCATCAAACATATTATATATATATATATATATATATATATATATATATATATACAGCACCACAAAACTTAATGTCGAAGTGCCCCTAGACATGAAGTTGTAAGATGGGTTTGGTAGATTTTTCCTTTTCTGTTGGCAAATACTGTAGATTCAATCACTTAGACATCTAAACTGAGTGGGAAAGTGGGAGCTGTCAGGGGATGATAGGACACTCAATCCCTAGCAGAAGCCAAAAAACCCTATCTCAGCAGACTTAGTAGCAACCCATTCCAAAGAATACTCACACACAGAGTGTTTGATGTCCAAATAAGCAGGAGGCACTTTTATCTTCAAAGTCAAGCAGTTGCAATATGTACAAATATTTACAAAATGAAGGACAAACTGCTTCACCAGGCATCAGCATTCACAACAAGAAGAAGAAGAGTGAGCTCTGTTCTGAGCTCTCTTACATACACAGTTACAGGGCATTGGCTTACTCAGTCACATGATCTTACACACCAATAAGACCCCTCCTTCTATAGCTGTGGCATGACTAGGCAGTTCATGGAGTCAGCCATTATGACTCAGCAGTTGTTTAGCCATTTTATAATGGAGTTCAGTCTATAACTCTTGACAGGAGCTGCACCCTTTGAGTAAGTGATTGGATGGTGGGGTGCCTACAAAAATTCTAGTTTAGCTGCTGAAGCTTCCAAAATTAGGCTTTGGGCAGATGCAGAACCCATAAATGTGAATTAAGAGGTGATTGCTAGAAATAATAGTTGCAGGTAAGCAACTTGGCTTTATTGCTTGAAAGAAAAATATCTTCTTCTGTATATGTGTAGAGGAAATGAAGAGGAAACCTGGCCATATTATCTTCCTCATTAGTATTGAAAACAACTGCACATTGAAAGTAGCTATAGTTAAGGCTGTTTTTCTTACACTGAGTATGAGGAAGTACTACAAAAGAATGCTAGTTAATGATTGCCAAGGGTACATGACTGTCTGGGGCAGGGCAGCAGCAAGCAACAGTCAAGTGGGATTTTTTCCCCCTCCTTTGGAAATGTTCAAACTTGGCACTGTAAGTATGCAAAATGTCTGGCTCTTTATACCCAGATAGATTGAAGGCCAGCTGCTTTTTGCTGCAGCATTTGTTTTGGTGGATGGCTTTCCAAGCCATTTATGTTAATGACAGTCTCTTCTCCCCTAAAAATAGAGAAGGAGGTGATTTTTAACTACTAAACAGGGTTGTGGAGTCAGTACGACTCCTTCATAAAGGGCAAATGTATACTAATTAGTACTGTAATAACAAATTTACTGTAGTACAATGGTAGCACAAGGCATTTCATTGCCAGCATGTGAATCTCTGGGTACTTAGACTGATAAGAATATAAACTATATTCAATTAAGTATAAAATATAAGTATATATTTACCATATATTGTTATAATGTTATAAGTTTTTATTTTGAAGTTGTAAGCAGTGTGTTTCTGCTGATTTCAGCTTCACCCCAAATTGCTTTTGACTCTACAGCCCTGCTGCTCAATGGTCTCTTGCTTTTGCTATTTTGGGGGAATACCCTAAAGGCACTAGATCCTATCTGATTTTGGAAGCTAAGCAGGGTCAGCCCTGGTTAGCACTTGGATGGGAGACCACCAAGGAAAGGAATCTCAGGTGCTGTAGGCTGCATTTCAGAGGAAGCAACTGGAGAAGCCACCTCTGAGTATTCCTTGCCTAAGAAAACCCTATGAAATTCATGGGGTCACCATAAGTTGACAGACGATTTGAAGGCACATACACATACACAGGTAATTTGATGTGTGTGTGCCACAAATTGTTTAAAACATGATATGCATCTCAAACTAAATTGATTAAATGGTGGATTAGTTGGTGACAAGCTGGAGTAGAGAAAAGCCATCTAATTGAAATGTTCTCTCTGAGCTGAATTTAGTTTTTGAAATTACATCATCTTTGGAATGTTAGTATCTCTAATGCTGACAAATGTATGTTTTCCTGATGTTGCTGCATTGGATGGGCAAACAGTGATAGCCATATTTTATGCCAAGTCTATTTTCAAATTGACAAAGAGCAGGAGAAAGAATACATGAGAACACTGTAGCTTTTCACTATTAGAAAACAGTGTAGCTTTCAATAACAGTAGTGATCATACCATGTTAGTTTGATAGCAAGCTTGTTGAGTTTTGCTAGCATAGATTGCACAAGATCCACAAATAAATTACATGGATTTTGTGATGCATATCAATTACGTCTTCAGAAGTGTGCTGTTGTCCTTCTGTGTGGTCTGAGATGCTGTGGTGCAATCTGTAAATTGTTGTGTAACTTTTAAACAGGCTTATGGAGAAGGAAATTTTATTGTATTTCTTTTACTGCCTATGTTTCAAAACTCCCTTAAGGCCAATAGGAGTATGGTCTCTACATCAACATACAACATCCAAATAAGCCAATAAGGGGAGTGGCCTCTGCCTGCATTGAAATCCCTCAATACCATCTTAACTGACAACATCTCAGACAGAATGTAGGCCTGTGACTCACCATTTTTCTCTTGTACATCACCATTTTTCTCTTGTACAGTTTTAAACATCTCTGCCTGATGAAGTCAGTGAAGCTTCAAAAGCTTGCATAGTACTGTATATTTTATGATTTGGAGTTGGCCTAATAAAGGTATCATTGCTTGTGGATTTTAGATTTTGTTGCATTTTGCTGCATGGCCCAAACAGTTACCCCTGGATATTACATCAGGTCTCTCTTGAGACCATCTTAGGGTGCTTTCACACTACACAATTATAGCACTTCAATACTACTTCAACTGCCATGGTTCCATCCTATGGATTCCTGGAATTTATAGTTTCATTTTGTAATTCTCTGGCAGTGTTCAGTAGTGCCTTCCCAAACTACAAATCACAGGATTCCATAGGATGCAGTCATAGCAGTTAAAGTTGAATGAAAGTGCTGTAATGGTGTAGTGTGAAAGGGCCCTTAAACAACACCTGAGGAAACATCTCAAGTAAGATGCAGATCTGTGGCCCTGACATTGTCACTTCCTCCTTCCAACTTGATTTTTACATGAATGGTGATTAGGAAAGTACAATGATTTTTTTATATGCTGCCTCTTCACCACCATGATGTGCTGGAACCACAGTTTAGTGTAGTTAGCTCAAATTGGGGAAATCTAGGGTTAGTGCTAGCCATGATTGCTATGATCTTTTGTTAAAACTAATATATTGTATTCTACTATTTTATTTATACCCCATCCACCCCTCAAAATCAGGACTCAGGGTGCCCAGCCTTGCTGTAGGCCTTGAAAGGAAGGGGGAATATGCAGGAGAGAGCACATGGGACTGGAGTAGCATAAGTCTGTCTCCCTACACAACTTACTTCAGTGTAAAGCTAGATACTTAAATATTCGTGGATTATGATTTTGTTTCCTGTTTTGCACTGTACTCTCAATGTCCTGTTTTCTGTACCCTATTCTACTGTACTTCCTTTTAAAACATTTTCTTAATTAAGCAGTTGGGACAGATTTGTTTGCACCTTTAGGAGCTAGCTTCTCCCCAAGTGGCATATACTGTTTGAGTCATGCTTAACATCTAGCTTACAACAGAGCAACACTTGCTCAAAGCACGACCTGGCTGTTCCTGACCCTTAGTCCTGAGTAATGTACTATAGTAGCTCAATGATCTGATTGTCTTGCAGCTGAGGGGTAAAAGAAGGCAGTGGTGTGTAAAAGAAGGCAGTGATGGGTACCCAGAGACCTACCTGTGTTTGAACACAGCCACCTTGTTTTTTACAACAGTGATTCTCAAATTTTGGTCCTATAGATGTTCTGGATTTCAAACCCCAGAAATCCTAACCAGACAGCCAGTGGTCAGGACACCTTGGAGTTGAAGTCCCAAACAACTAGAGGATAAAACTCTAAGAACCACAACTTTACAGCATCTTTTCAAGATCTTTTCATTAAAGCTAAGCAATATGGTTAAGGGGGAATAAAAACCCTCAAATTAGGTGATGAGATCTGGCTGTGTTGAGGTCTGTGGTTTACATTCAGTCTTATGCTTGGGACTGCACTCTGAATGGATTAGTGACTGTTAAGTGCTGCAGGTATGAGATTTTGTTTGGCATCTTGAGCAAAGAAGCAATGGCAAACCCACATTTCTCGAGAAAAAAGGAGGTTGGCTGTAACCCCAATGGCTGTTGCTGTATCTTCAGATAAGGTCTCATCTATAAATGTCATAGAAGTAGCATAGCAGAGTTTTCAGCAATTACCAGAAAAGAAAGCATTCAAGCAGCTTAGTTTGTAGGTACCAAAGCTGTGATGGGACTTGTGTACTCTTTGTTAGTGATTGCATTGTTGCTTATTTTTCTGGTTGTTGTTGTTGTTGTATGCCTTCAAGTTAGTCATTTCTGACTTAAAACAACCCTAAGGTGAACCTATCATGTGGTTTTCTTGGTAAGATTGGTTCAGAGGTGGTTTGCCTTTGCTTTCTTCTGAGGCTGAGAGGATGTGACCAGCCCAAGGTCGCCCAGTGTGTTTCCATGGCCAAGCAGGGTTTGAACCCTGGTCTCTAGAGTCACAGTCCAATGCTCAAACCACTATACCATGCTGGCTCTCAGCAGATTTAATAACTTGCAATTAATTCTTCATCCTTCTTTTAAAAACCTAGTAAAGAAAAAAAACATTCAGCACAATTTCACTTACTGTAGTGGTTCAATTAAGCTATAAAATATTTGAGTGCACAAAGGACTATCTTTCTATGTCTCTGAACTGTTATGGAGTTGTTCCCAGTCCTGTTAGCTAGGAGCACATAGCCTAAGGAGATAGTTGCTGTGGCTTCTCTTTCTTTGTGCAACCTGTCAAAATAATAATCTGTCCAATTTTTGCACACTTGCTTGTCTGCCCATGAATCACGGTGATTTTTAGGAGTATTAATGTCAAAAACTGTTATGAAGAGAGGATCTCATCTATTGTGTCTCTCGCAATAATCCATACACGTACTTCCTCCCAGTTGCTGTGTTTAAGGGCTAGTGTGAAAAGGCAGCCATTTCAACATACCTGAGAGGCAGGTGATTTACACAGACTATTATGGATTTTGCTGCTAATGTGAAAAATACTGCCTTCATACTGTGGTAAGAGTTGGTGACTGCTGTCAGGTTGTTGTGTGGAGCATGGTTGTAGATTCCCAAATCTTTTTACCCAGAGGCCCCTGAAAGATGCCACCCTCCCTTCCCACCCATAGTCGATGTCTACAGGTGCCTGTGAAGAACTGGGATATAAGTAGGTCAACAAAAGTGTGCAGATTGGCTCTTTTCTCAGCATCTTTCCAGGAAATTTCCAGGGGCAGTTGGGGAAGAAGCAGTTGTAGTCAATATCCATGGACATTGTGCCAGTCCCTGGCATATTGGGAAATGGTAAGAACAAACAATGCTTTAGATGCCTATATACCAATGTGCAGAGTCTGGGAAACAAACAAGAAGAGCTTGAAGTCCTAGTACAGGATAGTAAACATGACTTTGTAGGTATAACTGAGACTTGGTGTGATGACTCCCTTGATTGGAATATAATAACTGAAAGATATAATTTGTTCAAAAAGAATAGATTAAGAAGAAAAGGGGGGAAAGTAGCATTATGTGTCAACGACAAATTCACTTGTACAGAAACCCACATGAGTGATCAAATGGGACCACTGGAGAGCATTTGGGTAAAAAGAAGTGGAGAAATAAATAAAAACAACACTGTAGTAGAGGTTACTACAGGACACCAAACTAAGACAAGTGGTAGATGATGCTTTTTCTGAAACAAATCTCAGAAATCTGCAGGAAGCAAGAGCTGGTAGTTATGGGGGACTTCAGTTGTCCTGATATCTGCTGGTAGAGAAGGTCTGCTAAGCATAGGCTCTCCCACCAAATTCCTGATGTGCCTTGCAGAGAATTTCCTCTTTCAAAAGGTGGAGGAAGGAACAAGAAGATAAGCAATTCTGGACTTGATCCTAACTGATAGGGAGGAGTTGGTCACTGGAATCAAAGCAGTTGGAACTTTAGGGGGGAGTGATCATGTAATGCTAGAATTCCATGATTGAGGGACAGACCAAAGAAGAGTATAGTCAAACATGAAACTTGGATTTCAAGAATGCTTGATTTTATCAGGGAAATACTGGACAGAATCCCATGGCTAGAGATGCTAAAGGAAAAAGACACCCAGCATGGCTGGGATGTCATGAAGAAGGAACTGCTAGAAGCCCAATCACAAACAATTCCATAGAAGTAGAAACATGGGAAACATCTGAAAAAAGCCAATGTGTCTGAACAGCTAACTCAAGGAGGAATTGGGGTGGGGGGAGCATGTATAAAGAAGGGAAGAAAGGACAAATCACCAAGGAAGCCTAAGCTTGCAAGAATAGTACTAAAGCTCAAAATGAGCTGAGACCAGCTAGGCAAACAAGGAGCAGCAGCAAGAAGGGGTTTTTCAAATATGATCGATGCAAGAGAATGACAGAGAAACTGGTGGAACCACTGCCCAGCAAGGATGGGAAAATGCTAACAGATCACAATGAAAAGGCAGAACTGCTCAATAACCTATTTTGCTTCAGTTTTTACTGTGTGCTTCTGAGCATCAGCAGAGACCTTGGCAAGGAATCCAGGTTGCAAATCAGGATTGATAAGGAGTTACTCAGGAAGCATCTAGTTAACCTAAATGAGTTCAAATCTTCAGAAACCAGATGAACAGATGGAGTATTGAAGGAACATGATGATATACCGTAGTTGCAGAACCACTTGCCATCATTTTTGAGAAATCATGGAGCATGGGTGAAGTGCCAAAGAACTGGAGATTAGCAAATATTGTCCTTCTGTGGTCAAAAAAAGCAAAAAGGAAGATCCAGGAAATTACAGGCCAGTCAGCCTGACTACAATACCAGGAAAAATATTAGAACAGATTATACAGGAGTCTGTTTGCAAGTATCTTGATGACAATGCAGTGATTAGTAGGTGCCAGCATGTGTTTGTCAAAAACAAATCCTGCCAAACTAATCTGATATCTTTGATCAAGTCACTGGTTTAGTAGATGGTGGGAATGTTGTGAATGTCATTTATCTGGATTTCAGCAAAGCATTTGATAAGGTCCCCCATGATATTTTGATTCGCAAACTGACTAAATATGAAATAGATGGAAACACCATCAGAGAATTCATAAGTGGTTGGAAAACCATGCTCAAAGAGTTATTATCAGTGGTTGTGCTTCAGACTGGAAGGAGATCTCAAGTGGAATGTTGCAAGGTTCTGTCCTAGGGCCAACACTCTTCAGTATTTTTATCAAAGATTTAGATGGTGGGGTGGAGGGAATCCTTATCCAATTTGTAGATGATACAGAACTGGGAGGGGTAGCTAATACATTGGAAAATAGGAACAAAATTCAAAAGGACTTTAATAAAGTAGAAAATTTGGCTGAAATTAATAACATGAAATTCAGCAGAGACAAATGCAAAATTCTACATTTAGGCCACAGAAACCAAATGGACAGGTTTGGGTTGTGGGATGCTTGGCTCAGCAGTGCTACATGTGAAAAGAACCTTGGGGTTATTGTTTATCTTAAGTTGAACATGACTCAGCAGTGTGCTGCTGCAGCAAAGAAGGCAAATGATATCTTAGCATTCATTGCTAGATGCAAACAGTTGTCCCTTCATATTCGCTGGGGTTTGGTTCCAGGACTCCCCATGGATACCAAAATTGATGAATACTCAAGTCCCATTATATGCAGTGGCATAGCAAAATAGTGTCCCTGATATAAGATGGCAAAATCAAGGCTTGCTTTTTGGATTATTATTTTTTTAAAGAATATTTTCAAGCTGTGAATACTTAAATCTGTGGATACCAAATCCGTGGATAGGAGGGACAATTCTAGTTTCAAAGTTGAGGGAAGTAATAGTCTCCCTACAGTGCTGGAGTACTGTGTTCAGTTTTGGTCCCCTTATTTTAAGAAGGATATAGATAAGTTCGGAGCAAGTTCGGAGAAACGCAATGAGGATGATAAGAGGTATGAAAAATAAAACATATGAGAAGAGGTTGAAGGAGCTGGGCATATTCATCTTGGTGAAGAGCAGACATGAGGGCTGAAATGATTGCACTCTTTAAATACCTCACGGGCTGAGAGGAGGATGGAGGCTTGTTCTCTGCTGCTTCATATGGTAGAAGTAGGTCTAATGGTTTTAACAGGTGGGTAGATTTAGTTTGACATTAGAAGGAACCTCTGTCTCGACAGTGAGAGCAGTTTGGCAGTTAAATCAATTGCCTAGAGAGGTGGTGGGGTCTCCTTCTCTGCACAGCTATCTGCTAGGTATGCTTTAGCTGGAGATCCTGCATTGAACAGGGGATTGGATCTCATAGCCCATAGAGCCTGTCCAACTCTTATGATTCTGGGGGCGGAGGGGGGCGACCTGCCACTGCCCACATCAGTTACCTTAGGAAGCACTGATCTAAGATACACTCTTCCTTGAAGTATTGTGAAAGGGAGCATGGGAATTGTGTTCAGATAGCTATCTGAACCCATCAGGCTATTTGTACCAGCTTATTTCAAAATATTGCACCCTTGGGAAATCTTGATTACCAGTATAAAAGAGGGATTAGCACCATTGGCTTTATTTGGGGTGGGGGAGGGGTGGATGGAAAGGGAATTAACAGAACTTCTGTTATCGTAAAGGAAGAGTAAATAGCTTCCCTCAGAAGATTATTTTCTTATTTTGCACTTTATTTTCTCATTTTGCCAGTGTTGTTGCTGTAGAATTTACATTGTTATCCTAACATTTCTGAAGATGATATCTTTAGATCCTGCTAACAAACCATTTTGATTTCAGTTTTTGAATTAGCAAGTAGCAATATGATCAGGCATTTCCTCAGATGCCACACTTGAGACTTGCTGTTCAGTTGTCACTTTTTCCTTTTCTTCTCCAGGAAGTAAGTTTAATTTTACTTCAAGAAGCCTTTATAATTGTCCAGGCTCCTGAAAATAGTATGTTCTTTTCTTATATTTTGGTACACCACAATCAGCTTTGGAAAGCTTTCTTTCTTTCTTTCTTTCTTTCTTTCTTTCTTTCTTTCTTTCTTTCTTTTTTGAACACTAACTAACCTGAAGTATTAGAAAGTCTGTTTCAATAGCAAAGGAAAAAACTGAGATTGGTATCAATTATTAGTTGAAGTCAACCAGCTTTATCTCCCCTCCCACACACTCATTGTGAAGGTGGGTACAACCTCTGTAACTGAGTGGGTAGGAGAGGTCCACTGCTGTGCTTGTGTGATCCTCTGGTTAAGTGTGTATTTTGTCTATCCAAGTGAAGTTGGGAGGATTTACAAGGCTACAGTACATTGATGAATAAACAGATAATCAGAAAATGCAATGCCTTCAGGTGTTTGATGGGAAGAGAAAGAAAAATGATCTTGTAATCCCTGTTTTATTTGTTTGCTTAATAATAATCAGAATCAGAGGTGAGAAAGCGATGACCTTCCTTTTTAGCCCCAGCCATCATAACCAGTGGTCAGGGATGATGGGAGTTGTAATCCAGCAGCATCTGGAAAACTAGCTGTTCGCCACCACTGATAAGTTGATAAATTTAAGCTAGGCTTTTATGTAATATGCGAAATAGGACAATGTTGATACCCTCCACTGCTCCTGTTTCATAGAACTGCTTCCTGATTGCTGTGCTTGTCAAACATCCAGAAGGCACTCTTGTGAAGAATGGCTCTTTGGATGCCATAACAATGAGTTCTTAAAACACCACTGTGAGATAGATATGAAGGTTGTTGTTACATGCCTTCAAGTGTTTCCAATTTATAATGACCCTAAAGCTGTTTCATGGGGTTTTCTTGGCAAGATTTATTCATAGGGGGATAGATCCAAAACAGTGCTCATATTTGGGAAGACCCTTATTTGTATCAACCAAAGAGAGAAAAGATCCATTCCTGGGGGGTCTCTTTCACATTGTACAGTTATATCACTTTGGTGCAACTTCAGTGGCCATGGCTATATCCCATGGAATTTTGGAATTTGCGACTTAGACAGGGATATTTCGAAGTCTCAGCCTGAGAGCTCCTCTAGTGTTTCACCAAAGGACACACCCCAGAATTTCATTAGATGCAGCAATGGCAGTTGAAGTGCTATTAAAGTGTGACGCATTTATAGTGTGAAAGAGACCTTGGAAAATGGCAAGGATGCTTTTAAATTGGACCAGAATATATGCTTTTTTAAAAATACCACCAACTTTCCCCCATCTTATCCATGAAATTATGTACAAAAATTCAACAACATATGGTACCATAGTGACTAAATTCTGATTCAGTGCTGTGCCAAAAAGGAGTGCAGTGTGCAAATAAATTGCAAATTGGAGATGATTGATGATGTTAGAGACTGAAAGCTTCCTGTGCTCATGTTGCATACATAAATGAAATGACACATTCTTCTCCTTCCCCTACTCACTTTCCAGTGACTGCAATTCACTATGGAAGAGACTGTTTAGGAAAATGTGAAATGACTTAATTGCATTGCAGTATTTATTGCAGGCACTTAGTTGAACTGCTGCCAATGCCACTTTCCTCTTTCCTGCTTACATTTATTTTTGTAATGCTGGATCCTCAAAATGTTTGTGTACTCTTGGTACCTCTTTGCTCAATCCCCACCCCCACCAGTTGCCTTTTTAACTCTCTCAGGAAGTGGCTCATTTCATCCAGACATTTAAAACTTCATCTGTAGACAAAAATAAGCATAGTTATCCAATCAGATGTACTAGGTTCTACTGTCAGACCTAAATTATAACACCTGAAAGCCGCCACTTAATGTAATGTGCTGTTTATGGTAATTTGGGTACATTTCTCATTCCTTTTGCTATAGGAAGAATAAAGTGGGCCATGTAAAATATTTTTAAAGAATGCTGCTGTAATGTTTCTCTTCTCTGAAGAGTCTACCAGTACATGTGGTTATGTGGCCCTTCCACGCTTTCGTATGTTTGCTTGTTCCTATGAACTGGAGAGCCTGAGATGATTTTGTTCAGCCAGAAGCATTTTGAAGTGTCTTACATGTATTTTGTGACAATCAAAAGTTGGTTCCTTATGTCTTCATTGAGATGCCTTGAGGACACACAGGCTTCAGCAATAAATCATTGACTGGGAAAAGGTATGGAAAATGGCAACAAAATTATCACCATGACCTGAAATTCCTTCATAACATGAGGAATCTTATTAAAAAGACAAAAAGGATTGAGTTCAAACAAAGAAAGGGCTATACAGGTCAACCCCTGTATCCATGGGACCAGTATCCATGGTTTCACTTATCCATGTCCAAAAAAATATATCCACATCTCTAGGCATTATCTAAGTCTTTCAGCACAAGTCTGTTGTATGCTTCCACCGGAGGTTAGGTCAGAAGTCATTCATTTCAATGGGGTTCACTATTATCCACCGTTTCGTGCATCTACCATAAGTCTAGGAACATATCCGCCATGGATACGGAGAGGGGGAGGCATCCTGTAACAAATTTTAAAGGATTTTAAACTTTTTTTTTGTTCTTTTAGTAGTGTAGTTTGATGCAAATACTAGAGATCACCAAATTAACATTGAAAAGGTTTTTGAAGTTATAGGGAGAATCACTTTTCATTTAGAAAAAGTTTTCTCCAAGAAATCTGTGCCAAGAGATATATTAGTAATCAATAGTATAGTCTAAAAATGAAAAAAACTAGCTGGTTATAAAGTGCATTGAGTAAACCCAACTAGTTACAAGTTGTTCCCTGATGTTGTGGCCTTCTGGACAAGAGTGCATCTGTGGTCACCATCTCCAGTGCCCACAAGATTTTGTCAGATTGATTTTCATTGAGACGCATCAATTTACCATCTGTAAAATGGGCACTGAAGTAGAAAACTGAGGATTTCAAAGAACAATTTTGTGTTTTAGAACTCAGACACACACACCAGCTCTGCCTTGTACTTTAATTCTTGAGCAAGTTACTTTTTTAAAAAAAACACACCCAAACCTTCACCAGTTTGCTGTCTGGGAAATGAATGTGTTGCAATTGACTGCTCCTAATACAATAAGCATTTTGTCAGTAAGTAAGCTCCTCAAAGGGCAGCCATTTTGTGAGCACTCACCACGCTTTCACAATTCCAGATATCACCACTGGCTCAAAACATGGGAGGTCCTATGGGCTAGGTACAATTTTACCCAACTATCTTAGTTCAGAGCAGATATTTATAAGTCAGCTCATGATGACTTCCATCTTATCAACCCAAGCTGTGGTGGTACTAAGGCCGGTGTCATCACTCCTTCCAGTGGTGTCACCTGGTGCAGTTTGGCTTCTCTGCACCTCCCTAGTGCCGCCACTGGTGTGTGCTAGTCCCCATCATGTGTTGTATTTTGGGCTGAATTGACTTTTTGACATACCATTGTGAACAAATAAATTATGAATTTGACTATCCAGTTCCTTTCAACAATCTATTCACCTTGTTGTTGTGAACTGGAGAGCCTGAGCTGATTTAGGGTTATTTTCTGAATATGGGTGCCAGTTACACGACAGAAATTGTCGCGTTGCCTACCATGACAAAGTGATCACGAATCTGCCCCTCGCTGTTTATATGATTTATGTCTCTGATCTGGATATCCCGTGTGGTCCCGTGACTGATATTTACACGTCCATAGTTCCGGTTTTGTTTAGGTTTTAATTTTTTTTTTTTTTTGGCTGTCAATCAAAGATGCGATTACTCGTGTTTTCACAACCTCGGTGACGCACTTCCTTTAGAGTTCTGCGCCACGAGCGATGCTATTGGCTGGCTGGGGGGGGGTGGAGAGAGGGGGGCAGAGGTTTGTTATTCCCCCTTGCTTCGTGAACATTTTAACCCTTTCAAAAGAGTCAGAAAGCATTTTGAAAGATCCTGATAGATCTTTCGCTCAGTCGCAGGGCTTGCCTTTTGAAATCAAGCTGAGTGCTTTGAAAACAAGCAGAGTGCTTTCCTTTTGAAATCAAGCGCTTGGTTTTCCTCTTGCCTTTTTAAAATATTAACCCCTACAGCTGGCTGCAGAGATGGCTATAGGCAGGCGTTTTGAAAGACACACACAGAGAGGGGGAATTAAAGGGTGCTAATTCACTCAGAGGCTTGAATATTTTAATGTGCCAGGGAGGTGACCAAGCTACTACGATCTCTCTGTAACATGCAGTTGAGGAAAAGGTAAAGCTGAAGGGTTTGCAGTGTAGAAATCCATTTAAAAAGGTACTTGAGTACACGCGCATGCACACACACACATCAACCTTCGTGCAGCTGGAAGGGATGCCTTTGTTTTCAGCTGGTGAGGCTGGATCTGTTGAACGGGTGACTGACCCCTCCTTTTCTGGTCCCTGAGCTCTAAGCCCGCCCCCAGTCACCATTTCCGGTCATCCCAGTACCGAGACTTTTTGTCCCACGCTGTTTACATTTCCGATTTTCCGAATCCTCCAGTGACTTTTTTAAAAACCAGCACAACCTGCAGGACTGGAAGTCCCGCAGGTTGAGGGATAAAAGGTGGCCCCCCTTCCGAAAATCACGTACCCGACCTGATGTACGTGTAAACTGCCAGGGATCGACACGAATTCTTCCCAGGACATTTTCATCGTGTAAACGGCCCCATGGAGACCCTAAGAAGAACCTATCATAATGTTTTATTGGCAAGATTTGTTGAGAGGGTGTTTGCCTTTGCTTCTTTTGAGGCTGAGAGAGTGTGACTTGCCCAAGGGTTTCCATGGCTGAGTGGGGATTCAAACCTTAGTCTCCAGAGTCTTAGTCCAATGCTCAAACCACTACATCATGCTGCCTCTCTTCTGTTCACTTTACCAATTCAGTATTTAATTGCAGGATGCAAAGACTTATAAATGACTACTCTTTTCAGTATTTATAATTGTGACCATATCTAGATCAAGCAGTGGGAGTTCAATATTACTGATAGAAATCTTTCTCCATTAACATCTGGTTCTGGAAAAGGATTAATCACTTCAACATTTGTTTTCTTCCCAGATTTTTTTTTAAACCTTATATAGAAATAAATCTCATTCTTCCATAATACAACCTTTGCTACTTGCCCATCATAAAGACCTATTAGATTGAATGGATTTTTTTTTATCAGTGACTAAAATGTTCTTGTGTGATTTAGTTTTTCAAAAATAACATTAATTTCCCCCCACATTTTAATTTCTCCCCCATGTAACCAGAGAAACTAAATAAGTTTTTAAATGCAGACATTAATAAATTTTCTTCTGAACTTTTCTCCCCAGTCTTCAAAGTTGGGTGCAAATTGGATGTGTTTTGCTATTGGCTAGTTCTCTCTCTTCATCTAACATACAGAGAATGATGGATGGGAAGAGAGAAAATGAGAGAGCAATACAAGATTGGTTGACTGTTGAGGAAATGGAAAGCCAGACGGAATCAAAGAAACCAAGAACAGGTTCGGTGTGCATTAATGACAGTGGACTGAATGCTTTTATTGAAAAGTTTGAGCAAATCACATCCGTGGAGGCAAACTGTTCTTGGTTTCTAAGTGTATCAGGAGGCAGGGAAGGAAATGTACTCCGCAGATGCTTCGGGGTACTGTACTTTTCTTCCCATATTTTAGGACTCATCCTGTTGAAACTTGGCATGTATTAAGTTTAGGGTAAGTTGTTTAATAAGGATGAAAAGTTTTCCTGTAACATGAAGGTGGGAGGCAAGGTTTTCTAGGATAGGGGAAAAGTTTTTGTTTTCTTCAGCTGTTCCATGCAATGAGAATTTTGTTATATCATCTGAATGAGATACATTATTTAGCTGGCTTTTAAAGTGGACCTGCTTCCTTAAAATCTTAACCTCATCCTCATTCAAACTGGCAATAAATTGCAGGAGATTTTCAAACAGATGCATGATCCAGATTCACTTAAGTCCATGTTTTCCACAAATCTGTCAACAAAACATTTCAGACAGAAATAGCACTGTTTCTTTATAATTATTTACATATTTATAATATTTGCATGCTGCAGGATCACCAAATGATTCACATTAGACATGTGAGTGTTACATTTATTAGCTGTGGGCAGAAAAGGCTAAAATAATAAAACAAAGTTGTAATACATACATTTTTATGAAACCACATTGTACATTTTGACAAGTTATAGGTGAAAACAAGGACATTCCAGTAAATTAGTGGGTGGAGCAGGGATAAAGCCCAGTAGTGTGTAGCCTGGCAGATAGAGTGTGGCCTGGTCAGCTAACCTAGACTAAACCAGACCACAAACACAAAGCGGGAAGTACCTGCAATATGCCATGGACAGAGACAACCTGTATTGTACCATTCATAGCAGTGCTCCTCAAAGTGGTGGTCCCTGGACTGGTTCTGGTTTCTGGAGAGTTTCCAGGAAAGAAAAAAAACGCAATTGTTGCCTAGAACACTGGAAAAAATAACCGCTGGTCCCACATGTTAGATAGCTCAAGCAGCACTGATTTAGAGGTCACTGGTCTCCTTTTACAACTGAGACAATTATTGAACCAAAATGACTAATTGATCACTCCTGACCATACTGAGAGTGTTTTCCCCTCAGCAAATATAGCCTCCCCCACAGACTTGGAATTATGGAGCAGGACATACAGAGGAACAACATGCCTCCCACAGATAATTAAAAAAAAATCTGCACCTCTCTTCAAAGATTAAGTACTGCTGTTGGCCACAATTTATAACTAGAACACACATGCATTCTGTTTGCCTTTGTTGAAGAATCCACTATTAGCTCCTTGCCTCACAGTCCTCACAACAACTCTTCATAAAACCAAGGTTCATCTATCTCAACAGGTGGTAAAACTGGTGGAAAATTCAGCAGCACTTCATCTTTCCCATCTTGTGCATTATTGTGATATTTTATTAAATCTGTTAGTACCACGAGATATTAATTTCAGTCACTGTGAGTTGAGAACTGTCCAGATTACTGGGGATCATCTGCAAACTGTTGTGGAGGTTATTTTTAAAAGGTTTGGAGGTCTATTCCAGGCTAGAAAATGTCCAAGTCTAAATTTGGGTGAGGGGCTGTCTGGTGAATAAAATAGTTTCTGCTGTTTTACTCTTAAAGATGTTACTGAAAACAACTAAGGACATTTCTGTCTTTTTGAATGGGGGAAAATCTGTATCAGAAGCTGGAAACCAGTAATGATGGTATCATGGGGTGGGGAACATTAGACCTGGAGAATCTGAGAAGGGTGGATTCAGGATCCCAGGAAGGCATATTTAGCCCTAGGGTGGAAAGCTCCCCACTCCTGGTTTATGTGATTAAGTAAGAAGGGCTCTTATAAAATGGATGGTCATAAAATGTGTCAGCAGCTTGGAAAATATCTTAAGTGTCTCTTAGTACTAAATGTTAACATGTGTATTCCTAGTATGGTTACTGGGAGTTGTGGCAACTTTTCCCATCAGCCTCTTGGTGTAGACTCTTTTGATATCCTTTGTCCAAATCAACCTGATCATCCCCAGTTGGCCACAAGCAAATTTCTACTTACCTACTTCTGGGGATGAGGACTATGACTTCAGCTGGTTTGCGAAGCAGACAAGCTTCTCTCTCACCTTTACTAGCTTGGTGTGACTCTGGGCCCTTCCTCTCCCTCACTCTATGATGAAGGGGCCTTTCTATCACTCTGCTGCCACCAGATTTGGGACAGCCAACCACGTCATGGCCGAACTACATCTCCCACAGATGGATAACACATGTTGTTAGGTGTGGATGTTCCTTATTGTGAACTAATTGTCAGAGAAGTCACTCATAACCAGACGGCATGTAAGAATTAACATAAATAACGATTTATTGGTGAATAATAGAAATATAACTGTGTTAATAATTCATTTCCCCTGCGCATCAGTTCCCTTTAAGCCTCTCATATCAAATGTCATACTCCAAGCCTCTTAGCTATCACCCAAGCCGTCTCTCACTCCCCTGCTTCAAGCCTCTCTCTCTGACTTCACGTTCTCAACTGCTCCACTAAAATACTTTCCTCATCACACTCTCTCTTAATCCTCCAGAAGCTCCGCCCCTTTCGGCCTCCTTTCCTAGGATTGGCTCTTGAAGCACGCTGTTTCCATTCGTTCACTTAGCTGTCCGTCACTCTTGGTCTTTGCTCTCTGCTGAATCACAGGAATAGTCTGCCCCAAATCTAGATCTTCTCCATGTATGAAAATATCTAGAAAAGGCATG
The DNA here is from genome assembly GCA_030847615.1 of Gambelia wislizenii. Classification (NCBI taxonomy): domain Eukaryota; kingdom Metazoa; phylum Chordata; class Lepidosauria; order Squamata; family Crotaphytidae; genus Gambelia; species Gambelia wislizenii. The sequence goes on from JAUMIR010000001.1 coordinate 349,332,049, forward strand.
TGCCCTATAAGCTGCTTTGCTTTCTTCTTATTATCCATGTAACACTTTGCACTCATCTTAATGAATCAGAAAATGGATATATTTACAAAAGGATGCTTCATTAAGATCCCTTTTGTTGATTTATATGATGGATAATATGTTTGGCTGAGAGTAGTGGCTCATAGAGGTATTTCAGTCAACTTTTTGGCTTTATACAGTACAGTGGGCCCTCTGTACTGGTGGGGGGTTAGTTCCAGGACCCCGTGTGGATAGCAAAAAACATGGATGATGAAGTCCCTATTAATAAAACAGCATAGGGCAGCAACAGAGGTGGCGGCAAGCCCTGGCCTCCAGGCACACATTTTTCAGGCTCCCTCACATCCGAGGAGCACATCAGCTGCCCACTTCCAACTTCGAGGTGGCAGCTGTGGCGCTTCTGCTCATTCATTTGCAAGGCAGAAGTGGGTGGCTGGTGGGCTCTCCAAAGGCAAGGGAGCAGAAAGAAAGCATGCCTGGCAGCCAGCGCTTGCCACCACCCTACACCATTTTATAAACGAGGGACTATTGTTGTGTACTGTGGTTTGAATCCATGGTTGGTTGAATCCTGAGTCTGCGGATACGGTGGGCCCATTGTATAGGTGGTAAAATAAAGCAGTACCACTTAAAATAGGGACCCATGAGCCATTGGCTGCTGGTCCATGATGAATTTCCAGGAAACAAACAAACAGCTGTAGTCAGTAGGCACAGATATGGTGCCACTCCTTGACATAATGGGAAAAAATAACCTGCCAGTCCATCGTATCAGATACTTTAAGAAGCACTGGTATACAAAATACTTAAAGAAACAGTTCATAGTTTTTCTCCCTTCCTTAACTATAGCTCTTTGGTCTTGTCAGGTTCTTAGAGATGGAAAAAATACTTAAAAGAAAATTTATTTTTAGGATATCCGTTCTTTGACCAGAGAAGAAAGAAATCCATTTTTATAAATGCACAAATATTTTCTTATGTGTTTGTTTCTAGCTGTTCTAGAATCCAATTAGTTCAAAATATGGCAGCCAGATTGGTTACAGGTACATCCAGGACGGAGTGAGCTTAATACACCAATATTAAAATCACTCAATTGGCTGCCAATTCGTTTTCAGGCAAAGTACAAAGTGTTGGTTATTACCTTTAGCTCCCTACATGGTTTGGGTCCAGATTACCTTCAGGATCGCCTCCTCCTGTACAATCCGCCCCGTACACTCAGGTCCTCTGGGAGACATTTACTTCAACCAGCCAGGACTAGACTGGCAACTGTCACTGAGAGGACCTTTTCATCAGCCACCCCCAGACTGTGGAATTACCTTCCGGAAGAGATTCGACAGCCAAATTTGCTGTCAGAATTTAAAACAGCACTAAAGACCTATCTCTTCCAGCAGGCCTACCCAGTTGATTTTAATCTATGAATTTTAAATTGGCATTTTAAGTCTTATGAATGATTTTAATGTTTGTTTTAATCCTATGTGTTTTTATCTGTGTTTTAAAATGATTTTATATCATATATTGTATTTTAATTTATGTTGTAATTTAAGGCCTTGAGCCTTAGGGAAGAGACGGGCAAGAAATAAAATTTATTATTATTAATGAGTTTTGCTTTTTCTTTACAAAAAAATGTTAAGTGGTTGCCATTTCTCTGCTTCTTATAAAGACATGCTCGTAAAACTCAAAACTGAAATCCATAGCCAACACCGTCAAAACTAACATAGGCATTTGCATATGCCAACTGTTTGTTTGCAAGTGCACTGGTGTATGTATGTGTGTGTCTTTTAAAAATCTAGGTGATGTATTTTTGCACTTTACTCTGATTTGAAGAAAAGAAAATTTTTCAGATGTGGCTCTGTTAGCCAAGGTGGCTTTGTGTTGAGAACTGGATTCCAATAGTCTGATATCCAGCTAGGAAGTCCCAGTTCTTCATTCTTTTCATAGTTTTGGTGGGTGGCTGATTCACACCAGACGGTCATTGTTCAATATTTGATTTGTGAAATTCTTGTTCTCTGAGCCACCAGATGTCTTCCAAAAACCATTTACACCCCATTACACACTAAAAATGGAGGGCTGGGGGCTGGAGATACTTGGGGGAAATATAGAAGCTACCCTTTTTGAAAAACAAGATAGTGGAACTCAATCTCTAAATTACCCAAAATCTTCATTTTTACCCCACTATAAGTTTCACATGAGGACGACACATAATTATCCTGTCTGGATTGTGATGAAAAGAATAATCTGTATTTTCCCTTAGAATGAGAAAAGGAATGTGTATTAATGTTAATTGCCTAATAGTACAGTAGTGAGAAGTACAAAGAACAAGAACTGTTTACTGTGTGTGGCATGCCATTTCACTTAGACAATTTTTGAAAAGAATGAAAACAGCACAGTAGTTTCCACTGTTCTCTTAGTTAATCATTCAGTCTCTCCAGGAACTTGTTTCTAGCACATAGCCTAATGTAAATATTTATTTGCTATCCATATGACTCAAACTGTATGACTTATGCATTTTCTGGGCTGTTGATTAAATGGCTCGCCATGTGATTGAAGACTTAGTTGACCTCCATATTAGCCAAGAGCAAATGTAAGTTAAATTAATTGTGCATGTATTTTCATGGTTGTTTACAAGTACTCTGGCAGCAGTTCCACCTTTTCTGGCTAGTGCAGTCTCTAAAATTGAGCACAGTTTCTGATCTCATTTCAGTTCTCTCATGCTGGTTGACTACACCTTGGCAATCTGTTGTGCTCATTAATGCAATGACTGAGTGGTTACGAAATAGAACTATGCTTTAAACGTGTTACTCTTCATTGGTTTAAGCCACCTGGTGCAGTCTGTCTATGGGAAGTCAAGTATAAACACAGGCAGGATCATTGTCGTCTGCTACATAAGTTTATTGGTTCCTGGAGTTGAGGGAGGGGGTTATTGCTGACCTATTTAGAGAGGTGAGCTGTCATAGTTACATGCTGTCCATCTTCTCCAAAAGAAAGGCTTAGACGGTCTAGGAAAATGCAACTGAAGAAGAACACATGATTTCTCTCCTGCTCATACCCTTTCAGCCAGAAGAGTCTGAAAAATCAAACCAGAACTGCCTGTTGGAACAGACAGACTAGAAATGGGGTGGGGGTGGGGGGAGAAGACAGGTACCAAAATCCCCAAACTTCCTAGAAATGCCCCCAGTTAATGTTCTTGCTCTTGAAGCAGACTGTGGCATTCATCTGAGAATAAAATCAGAAAGCATAGACTTAAATCCATGTTTCTTTGAAATATCTCTGCAGGGAAGCCTCACAGCCATGATCTGGAAAGCCTAATCTACTTTTTTGGTGATGGAGCTGAAGGTCTGGGTGGATGGTGTCCAGCGGGTGGTATGTGGTGTCTCAGATCAGACCACCTGCCAGGAGATTGTCATAGCCTTGGCACGTGCCATTGGTAAGTAACCTTTTTTTTAAAAAAAAAAACTTTTCTGTCTAAAAGTAAGCCTGTAACTCAATCCTATGTATGTTTACTCAGAGGCAAGCTCTGCTGAGGGAAATGGGACTTGCTCTCATGAACGTATACACAGAATAGCAGTTTTCATCTTCTTGCCTCAGTTTCTGCTTTAAAAACTTTTCCCCCAATTAGTACTTTACTCACACCTCTGAATGTTCACATCCTTGTTGTGTAAGCAAGGCTTGTTCCTGTGTAATAGATGATTAGCATTGATAACTATGTTCATGTGAGTAGCTTGCATGATTTATTTGCACAGCTAAAAAGCCCAAATGCTGTCAACATTTTGCTGTTTAGTAGTAGTATAACTGAACTTTGCATGTAAAGACTAGTTTGGACATTGACTTGCTGGTATTGAAATCATTCCTGTATCTGGGCATACAAGTGGGTTCCCTGCTGAAGGCTTGTTTTCCACAGTGTGATAGCACTTTCACTGCTATGCTGAAATATCCTTCCCTTTTTTTCCTTTCTGTGCTGCAGTTTTTCATCTCTCTTGACTACTTGCAGAACTTTTTTTCCACCTAGGAAAATTTGTGGCTTAGGCGAGAGGAAATTGTCTAGAGCAGTGATTCCCAAACACTAGTCCTCCAGGTTTTCCAAACTTCAATTCCCAGAAGCCTCAGCCAGGGATTTTGGGACCTGAAGTCCAAAACACCTAGAAGACAAGAGTTTGGGAAACACTGGTCTAGAGAAAAGAGGATTGCTTTGGAGTGAGGGGAAACTTGGACCAAGTTAGCTGGTTCTATGTGAAATCAAAGGCTTTAACGGCCAGCATCCATAGGTTTTTTATAGGTTTCTTCCAGGCTGTGAGGCTGTGTTCTAGAAGAGTTTATTCCTGACGTTTCACCTGCGTCTGTGCCTGGCATCTTCAGAGAATGGTGGCTTTTGGTCTGGACCAGGCTAACAGCTATCAGGTCAGAATGCATAGGGAAGCTATTGATTGAAATCCACAAACACCTGGACAACTTCAACAGGAAAGAGGAAACCCTAAAAATAAACAAAGTTTGGCTACCAGTCCTGAAAAACACCAGAATAACTCAACACATGCAAATAAACTTTCCCCAGGGACAGGGGGCTTCCCAGCAGACAAAGGACTGTTAGCTACATAGACACAAATCCCCCTCACATATCCTCCCACCCTGAGAACTGAACATCCAACAACTGAATACACAAATTTACATGATAATCCTCATCAACAGGGACTCACCGTATATAAACCCCCCACACCACCATTCTCTGAAGATGGCAGCAATAGATGCAGGCGAAACATCAGGAATAAACTCTTCTAGAACATGGCCTCACAGCCCAGAAAAAAACCACAAAAAACCTATTGGCTGGTTCTGTTCTTTAGCTTCACTGATGAAGCTCTTAAAAGACTTTGTCCTATCAGTGGGATAGGACAAGAAACCTCTCTAGAGCACTTGTTCAGTGCAGCTAGTGAGGCATCCCCCCACCGCCTCCACTCCACAGAAGTTGGCTTGGAAAAGGTCATCCATTGGAATTTCCTTTGGGAGGCTTTTTTCAAGCCTTGTTTCTATATGCACTGGAACAATTTTCAGAGGAAGTCACAGACATGGTTGCCAGACTGAAAACTAGTGAGGGTTGCTGTACATTGGTTATGTAGAAGAGGGGATTTCAGCAAGTTTTGCTTGTCGTGCAACCAGGTAACCTGCTGGAGCCCTCTCTAGTTTTCATACTGGTAACCCTAGTCACAGATGGAGGGGAAGAGAATTAATTCTCCCCTATAGATTGTATCATGCCCAAATTGCCCCCCCCATCCTGTAATAAGGGTGGAATAAAATCCTTCATTGACTCCAGTGCTAGACTCCCCGCCCCCGCCAAGGCTTCGTTGCTGGTCTCCCTCTCTCTCTCTCTCTCTCTCTCTCTCTCTCTCTCTCTCTCTCTCTGCCTGAATGCACATGAATTGGATGTGTGTAAGAGAGTGAGTGGGAGTGGTTCCACTCAGTTTTTCATCCCATCCACTGCTAATGCGTGGCTCCAGAAATGTTTGCCATAAGGAAAAGAAGACCTCAGGCTGAGAAAGGAACCTTGCTCTTGGTTTACATAGAAAATGTGTGTTCCCTGAATCCCTCTTGCTGAGCTAATGGAGGGGTAGAGATGGTTTTGGTAGGGGTGACTTGGAGGAAAAGTGGGTTGCTTAAACTTTCATGCCCGTTGTTCCATATTAGTGCCTTCTAAAAAGCTTCCACCATGGCTAGGCTTTCTTCTAGTTCTAGAGCAGGGGGAGAATTAAAAGTGTTTGGAAGGCACTTACAAGAAAAAGTGGTTTGTGAATAGTTAAGTACTCACACCCTCTTGTCAACTCTGCCCACAAACTTGGCTTATAAGGAAATCAGGGCTGGAAACTCTGTATTTTTCTTGACAAGTATAGTTCTGTCTTGAGGTGAAGACTCCCATTCTAGACCATCTCCTGTCCCAAAACACTGGTTTCTCATATTTAGTATAGTAAGTTCTGCTATAACTCAATAGTTGCATTCCTTAAAAAGTCTGTGGTATAGATATAATGGGACTTATGAGAAAAATAGTTAGGTGCAGATCTTAAAAAATACTACTGGTAGTTAAGAGATTTATTTAATTTGCCACAAATTTTAATGAATTAATTTTGATTATGAGCATAAATGTTGACTCTTCCCATTAAAAAACATGAAGACACATATTTATGGCAGGGGTGGGCAAAGTACACCCCCAAGCCTCTGGAGCCCCCCTGAAAAGTAGAGACCCCAACCCCAATATTTTAAACAGCTAATAAGGCTTGCTGCTTCTTGGCACTTGCTGTGGCAGTCAAATGTTGTCCAAATGCTCCTTCCCCCTCCCTCCCTCCCTCCTATCCCAGCTTAAAATCTCATCCCTGGCTTACATATGCTTCCTTGCCCTCCAACATCCACCTTACTTCAGTTCCTCACTTCTCCAACCCTCCCAGCTGACAGACAAACTGAGCAGCTAAGATGAGAAGATCCTGAGGTTGCTGCTTAACAGCTGAGATGTGAAGAGGTGCCAGTTTTGAACACTCAAGATGGAACCATGGTATAGCCAATTAAGAGTTTATGTGCGGCAAATAGTATTCCTCTATTAAATAATTGTGTTATTGTCAATTTGCATTGTAAAAACAAGCGTTGTAGCAGAATTTACAGTATGTCGTAAAGTTTCTTCTTCCTGACACTGGTCCAGTGTGTAACCAAAGGCAGTTTCAGGCATTATAAACAAGTGCCAGTATTTTCCTGCATTGCCTTTCTGAGGTCAGCCTGTGATGTACATTTATAACATCTCCATGGGCATCCTTACCTGAAAGTGCTACGTGGTATCCATCTTTTAGAGAAGCAGGCATTGTTTCCCTGACCAGTTGTGGTGAGAAAGGAGATTTTTCCTTTACTTAAAGCAGTTCTAGGGAAGTTTTCTTCAGGGGGTTCATTATTCCCTCATGAGAAACCTTCTGGGAAGAGTATATCACATGCTAGTGCGATTATAGGAACAATATTGAAATACCCCACAAAAATGGCCACCTAGTCAATTATGTATCTCCTGTTTTTTCCTCATCCCAGTATTTCTCTCCTACACTCTTTCTCACCTTCAGACTAGACCAGCCCACCCCAATGCCCCTTCAACAGGTAGACTTTCTTTTTTTAAAAAGTACAAAAAAACTTCACATCAGCACCTTTGAAAGCTTTTTCTTGAACCTCCATCCACCACACACACACACACACACACACACTTCTTCCTTATTCCCTAAATGGCAAATCCCAGGATTCCATAGGATAGCCATGACAGTGAAAGTCGAATCATAGCGCTATAGCTGTGTAGTGTGAAACCAACCTAAATGACAAAGGAGCAAAAACAGGCAGCAGAACCCCTCTCTCTCTCCGTTGTGTGACTCCTTTTTTCTGGCTACACTGGCTCAGGCATCTTCTATTTATTTATTTTGTTTTTTCCATACTGCTGTTTAGCCAAAAAGTCTCTGAGATTTGGTTTATAAAGACGGTCCCTGCTCTCAACATGACAACCTGAATTTAAGACAGGATACACAAGGAATAAGGTCAAGAGAGCAGGGAGGAAAAAAGCATACCATATTTGGGTTACAGTTTTTATACTAGCCTGCTGGGTTGGCCTGATGAAATGACTGCTGCCAGGTAACAATTGCAAGAGAGCCAAAGGGCATCTGGTCTCACAGCAGAGGCAAAGGAATAGCCCTTGTTTTCTTCCCTGCTCAACATGGGCAAGTTCCCAGGGTGGGAAGGCCCTGTGGCAGTCACAATCTGTCCAGCTGACTCCCTCGTTGGTATTTGGAGAGGGTAAGAAACAGCCAGAGAAATCCCTGTTGTTTCTTACCCTCCACATATGTCAGTGCAAATGAGAGAAATTTCTGTCATTTCCCGACACCTTCTATACATGCCAGAAGGTGGAAGTGTTTAGTGGGAACAAGTATTGGTTGGCTAATTTAAAAAGCTAATATTTGTGGACCTCTAATGGCAAACCTCCTCTGAAAAAATCTTGCCAAGAAAACCCTGTGAAAACCCTTGCCTTAGGGTCACCGTAAATCAGAAATGACTTGAAGGCACACAACAACAATAACAACAACTCCACTCTTGCCTCCCAATTGTATTTGCGCTATTGTCTCAGAATGGAGAAGGTTCGTATTCTTTCTTTTTAAATCCACAGACAAGTGACTTAGAATCCCTGTGACACAATGTCCTGAGTACAATATGAGTGATGCACTAATGTGATGTGGGCAGCTCTGGTGTTTAATCATTAAGTCCTTCTCATGCAAAACAGCCTTGGGTATTGCTTGCCTTTTCCCAGTTCCAAAGAGCATGTTGCTTTTCCATGGTCAGAGAACTACCATTGTTTACATCTGCAGCATAAAAGCATGACTCATGATGCCAGAGTGTGTATGCTTTCCCCCTGTAACTGTTATATATGGGCACATAGCATTGCTTGAGCCAAATAAACAGAGGTTGTTCTGCTTTGTGGTGTGGAAACACTCTGCAGTGGCAAGCAAAGCTTGCATTAACTTTTGCCCTCTAACCAGAATTAGGGGTACTTCCGTCCTGACTCTGCAAGACAGGGTTTCAGTTACAGCTTATGTGAATACCCTGTAAGCTGGTAAAGATTCATCAGGCTTTTTAAGGCAACAGCCTTGTGGGCTAGAAGCTTATTGAATCTCTGCTAAAAATCATTGGGAGCTGCTCGCTCATGGACTCTTGCTAATAATAACTCTGTCTGAAGGGGTTTAGGTTCATAGATTAAAACACTCCCAAGAGCTGCAGCCAGAAAAATGTTAATGGGAGTTGAAATAAATTTTCCAAAGACATCCTAAATACTATTCTCAGTGTTTAAAAGATCTGAAACTTTTCAGTTGGACATTTTGGAGGAAAAAGGAAAGGAGGCCTTACCCCAACTCTTACTGGGTATTATTCAAATTATTTTCATATTGCATGTGGACTAAAAGTATGTTCCCTGAACTTAAAAAAAGGAATGGGAGATGCATGGAAGGAATTGGGGGTCATTGGCATGACTTTCTGTTGCTTAACTGACCACAGGTCTATTTCAGTCTCTTCATGAATAATTAACCCCCATCCCCCATAACATTCACCCTTTAGGTATAATGGGCTTGGAGTATATTACTGTGGAATGTGAGCCAAATACAGCTGGATGGAGGCAGCTGGGGGGCGGCAGTCTGTAGTGAAGATATTTTTTTTTTCACCCCAGATAATGCCTTCCTTTCTCTTCTCAGGTCAAACAGGTCGGTATGTTCTCATCCAAAGACTACGAGAGAAAGAGAGGCAGCTTCTCCCCCATGAATGCCCCGTAGAGACTCTAGCCAAGTGCGGACAGTATGCCAATGACGTGCAGTTTATACTGCAGCGCACAGGCCCCAGCATCACTGAAAGGCCTTCTTCAGACAGTGCCCCCCAGGTACCTGAGAGGACGTTTGTCAGAGCCAGCCTGCCCATCAAGCCTCGGCCAGTCAGCACAGAAATGCCCAGGCCCAGGCCACCTAAAAAATCCTTAACTTTCAACTTGGGTTCTGTGGCTTCTAGCGAGGCACTTTCCAAAAGCAAGCTGAGGCAGCACAGAAAGGACGCTGCCCTGGGCTTGAGAGATGGTGCCAGTGGGGGTCTCCTCTCCAAAGAGGAGCTCTTCAAGACTGTCCTGCACCAACAGGAGCACCTCTACTCCCTGGAGAGGCAGGGGGGTGCTTTGGAAATGGACATCAGGCACTGGGAATCCAGCAGGGGCTCCCACCCGGAGGAAGAGATCCTACGTCTGGAGCAGGTGATCCGGCAAAATGAGAGTGAGCTGAGCCAGGAAGAATTTTGGCAGAATGAACTGCACTCCGAGAAGGCATGTGAACAGGAGCGCCAAGAGAAAGTCCGCAGATTGCGGGCCACCATGGAGGAGTACACGCAAAAAATTCATGAGCTTATGGTGAAAACAGAGGTCTTGGAGAGGGAAATCCAGTGGGAAATTGCAGAGGGGACCAAGAGGGTGAAGGAAGCCCCTACCCAGAGCCCTGCTGAGCTGGGAGAGATGGCAGCTAAAATGAAGAAGGAACTGGAAGCCAAAGCCAAGCAGAGTGCCCAGTTGGAGAGTAGCCTGGAGATGGTGGGGAAGGCCTTGGAAGAGGCAGAAGAAAGCCTTCAGGTATGTGTTCAGTAATAACACCCCTTTCTGAAGGATCCATAGGGAAGCAGTTACAATCTATGCTATTAAATCTTACAGAATGCAATTGAAACTTAACCATTCCCGCTCCTACCTCCACCTCTTGAGAAGGTGTTGTTGCTGCTGTTGTTTTTATTTCTATCATGCTTTCCCCCCAGGTTCAGGACTCAAAGCAGCTTACAACAGATTTAAAAATGTATAATTAAAAATTCCCAAAATGTGAAAGTTAAAGATTAAATATATATTTTAAAAACCTGTTAAAGCATAAACCATTAAACACACACACACACACACACACACACACACACACATATATACATTCTAACACAACAACTAGAAAAATTCCACACATATATATATACATTCTAGCACAACAACTAGAAAAATTCCAGTACATTGTTTAAGTAGGATGGGCCTTAAATCATCAAATGCCTGTTGAAACATCAGTCTTGATTTGTCTGTGAAAAGAAAGTAGGGAGGATGCCAATCTAACTTCTTGGGGAAGGGAGTTCCAGAGCCTGGGGGCAGCCACCGAGAAGGCTTTCTGCCCTGTTCGCAGCAGATGTACCTGTGAGGATGGTGGGATAGAAAGGAAGGCCTCCTCAGCAGATCTGAAAACACAGTCAGGTTTGTAAGGAAGAATCCGGTCCTTCAAATAACCTGGACCTGAACTGTATAGGGCTTACCTATATACTGTATAGGTCAAACCCAGCACTGGATTGTGCCTGGAAATGGACCAGCAGCCAGTGGAAGTGTTCCAATAAGGGAGTTGTGTGCTCCCTGTAGCCAGCCCCAGTTAGCAATCTGGCAGCAGCTTTCTGGACCAGTTGAAGTGTTTGCTTGTATTTGTTTTGCAATTTAAAAGAGGCTACACAGGCACAGAATTGAAAGAGCAGTTTTTAAAAGCTTATCTGTTAGTCTAAATGCCAGACAGTCCATTCCAAAGAGGTGAAATACTCCTGCTGGAAGGATGGTTTTATTGAATAAGAATATAAAGCACTGGGATCTCTTTGGCAGCCTGAAAATTTTGGAAATCCTGCTTCTCCTAGCAGATAGCAGTAAATTAGATGGGTCCTGGGAGCTATTGGATTATTAACCTGAAAAACCACAGTAGAATGTGTAGCTGTTGCAATAGACAGATGGAGTTGATACTGCAATAATGCTGAATGGTCTGGGACTAGGCCAGTGTGACACATTCTTGGCACCAAGCTCCTGGTTGTTTCTGTTCCGCTTCACTGAAGAGCCTCCCCGTGAAGATTATGGTGTGCTTTTGCTGGTATGGAGCCCCAGGAACAAGCATCTTCCAGGATCAGGATCCTACCCAAAGGACTTCAAAGCTCTTTTCTGCCAGATAGGAAGAATGGACTAGTAATCATGGTGTTAGCCTGTGCATGGACAGAACCTAATTATCACCCTTATCAGGAATGGCATTGTAATGCAGTGTTGGTTTGTGTAGGCAACAAGAAGTGTGTGAATGTATTGAATACACATACCTTTAGTTCATATGCAATGTAACACTGGGATCATCTTAAGATGAAAAGAACATTGCTTTGGAACAATATTCATATCAAATAATAATATAAATGCTACTTGTTTGCCAACATCAAAGTTGCACCTGTTGCTACTACAGTGGAAGAATCACTCCCAAAATGTGTGACAAGCTCACTGTAAGTAATTACTGAAATAAAAACTAACCTTCCAAAGTTACCTACCCATCCACCCCCAGCAGATCCTGCATGTTATACCTATGTATGAGCCCCCATTCTGGTTTTACCTGTTTCTAATAGGAGTCTGTGGAAGGCAAGTCATTCTACTGTGTGACTGCACTAGGCATGTTTCATCCAATACAGCAGCAGCACAATCTGAATTTCCTGTCCTCAGAGTAAGTTGGTCCTTGAACACTGAGTCAGAAACATAGGAGCAGGACTGTTTTGAGGGGGACAATATTTTTCAAAACATCATGTTGCAGGGTTAAGAAGACTGAGCTTCCCATTTTTAATTCAGCTGTAAGAAATTTATCTGGAAAGTGTGCTTGAAGCTCTAGCTGCATTTTGCTTCAGATAGCATGGATGTGCCTGTGTGTCTCCCAAGGACACTAGCTGTTACTTCTTCCTCTGTCATTATGCTTTGCTTTAAGTAAATACAACCTTTCCCCTTCTTTTCTTACTGCCTTCAACTGTATTCTAGACACGGGTGCCCTCTTATGGCCTAGGAAAAGAAACACAGTGTGCATGTTTGCCTCTTGTCAAACTTTTGTTAGAATGACATGATGGTGCATGCACATAAACCCTCAAGTTGACTGTTGACTTGTGATGATCCAATGAATTTCATAGGGTTTTCTTAGGCAAGGAGTTCTCAGAAGTCCCTCCTTGTGCCAGTAAAGGTGACCAGGAGGGCTGAGGATTTTACAGGGCACATTTCACTTTCCACTTGCAGCCAGCTTGGGAAGGAAGAGGGAATTTTCTCATCCCACCCTGAAGTGGATGGAGTTATCTGTGGAATGTAAAGTGTGCTTGGAGACCTGAGCAGTGTTTTGGTAACCTGGAACCAATTTTCTAAAGCTGGTTGATTTATGCTGGAGTTCAGCCCCCAACACACATGCACGTACACTAGACTTGGGGCTGCTAGCATATACTGACTTCAGCATAAGAGAAATTGGAGGCAATTTGCTTCTTGGCTTTTGGAACGTGTAAGTAACAGAATTAACTATTTGGGTGTCATGATACTTGTGTCTTTAGCACTCTGCTTACACATAGTTTCTAGAAGATTTCCATTCATAGTTGAGCAACAGAGAAAAATTCATTAAACTTTGACAGGAGGCCGGGGTGGAATCAGAACCTTTCCTTCTGCAGTTTCTCGTCACAAATGTAGGTAGATAGTTTTGGCATTCATTCTGCCTGTTCCTTCTCTGTCTTGCAGGCTCAGAACCAAGAGCTGGAGGAGCTAAATAAGGAGCTGAGGCAGTGTAACTTGCAGCAGTTCATCCAGCAGACAGGAGCCATGGTGACTGCTCCACAGGCCAGATCAGAGACAGAACCCCAGCTGGATCAAACTAACTATGAGCTGCCAGCTCATCAGAGAAATGGAGGTGGGAACACAACTCAAACAAATGGGCAAAGGAGGGGTGGGGAGTTAGGAGACCTTAACTCCAAAGTCATTTCTCTTGCTGTGCTGTAATGCTTCCATTTCAGCAGATAAGCCATTTTCTGACTATGAACTGCAGTACCACTCTTGGCAACTCTAAATTAGGAATTCATAATGGTCAGCTAGTTGACTGACCATGGCTTTCTTTGAGGATCTCTTGAAAATACCTGGCAAAAGAAGCCAGCAGTAGAAACTTACTCATAAATCTATACTGCCGCTTGTGAAAGAACAGTTCAGTGGGCCTCTGTCTGAATTTTGCCATGTGGATTTTAAGTTTCAACACTATTGGATATTGCTGCTAAGATATTTATGTTTAAAAATGAAATTTAGACAAAATTTGGAGAATTTAAGTTGGCAATTGAGCATGATTAAGAAGAGGATTCATTCCCAATTGTTGCTTTATATGCAACTTTCTCCATGTTAAAACATGTTTCCCATGTGTGTTGTATTGCACTACTGGCAATAAGCACTAAACATTTAGAAGCACCTATATAGATCTCGAATTTCCCTTCTCTTCTGTAGGGCAGTGGTGAAAAAGCCAAAAGATTTTAGATCCAGCAGAACCTTTCCTCGATAGTGTAAGGGCTGGGGATTTTTAGCGATCTGTCTTCCACTTCCAGCCCCACATACCACTATCTATATTGTACCAAAAGGGCCCTCAACTCTCTGGAGGAAATTCTGAAGCTTCAGGCAGGAAGGAGGCATCACCCCAAATTGCTTCCCTACCAAATCTGCAGAATAACAAGGGTTGTGCCTCAGTGGAAGGATGATAATTACACATAACTCATCTCACATATGTCTTCAAAAAGTTCAGTCATCTCCAGAATATTTTGAAACAAGGCTCCCCGCCCCCCACAAATGAGGTATGGATGGAGAAGTAAGGGTATACCTGCTTCACTAAAGCTGAGCCTTAAGTAAATGTATGTTGAGGTGTTGCTCCTGAAAATGCAGGCTATTCTGATTGGACAAATGTGCTTCTGGTGGACTGAACTGTCACATGCTTATCTTCCCCAGATCTCTTCGATTCACCTCCCCGAGCCACAGCCAAGCAGTTCCTTGGCCATCCGCGGAATCTCCAGAACCCCCTGGTGTCCAGCTTGAACCCTGAGGGTGTGTATGTTTGAACTGGCCTAAGCTTCTCGTGTCCTTAAAGCCTGGCCTTGCCAAGCACTCCTGCAAATGTTCTAACCTTACTCTGCTGGGGACACCTTTCATCTGCAAAGAGTTTGCAAACTCTTCAGCTTCCCAGCTTCAGCTTTCTCTCCTTCTTTCTTTCCTCCTTTAGAACAGTTGTGGCTTGGTTCCCTTGCAGGGCTTGCCCCAAAAGTGTCAGGACCCACAGGCCCTAAAGATAAGGGGAAAGAGGCTGAGAACAGGAGTAGGCAGAATAATTGGACTTTGCCTCTGGCATTTGAATTGGCAAGCCAGGGCCAAGTGTTGGCATAGTCCATTACTCACATGCTGTGTGGAGAATGGGATGTTGACAAATGTTTGCCATTTAACATTCTGGCTATTTGCAGGATGGCTTCTTGTTCGAGAGCAGTTGTTTAGCTTCCCAATAGTACTTAGTCAGTTGAGGGTGCCTGTATGTTCAAGCAGATTTTAAAACTTACAGAAAGGTCATTGCCACACACATGAAATTAGCTTGTCTTTCATCTTCTTTCAGAGTCCACACTTGGGTTAACAGCTTGGACTCTAACAGAGTTGATGGCAATAGGAGTTTTTCCCCCTTTCCTGTTTTATAGTCTGCATACATACTGTGTGCCTGACTATCTTGAACGAATTAATGACAGCTCTTTCTTCTTGTATCATTAATGGTTTCATCTGGGAGGGAAAGTTTGTTTTGGTCACATGAGAATATCAAATACCATACTTTAGAGTACACCCAAGTTGATCTGTACAGTTTTAAGTTTCTGTTCTGAACTTTGCAGTCCTTTAGACAAATAAAATTAGGTACTGTGTAGGACATAAAAGGAAGGTTTTTTACAGTGATGTTGTAGTTCCAAGGTCCATAGGAAACATTTAGATCAGTTCAGGAACTATATCCTCTTTGTTCTAAAAGATTTTGTTCAGAAGTCTTTAGTCTCATCACGAGAACCAGCTAGGAGTCCTTCAGCTTACTGTTATAACATCTGTATAATGATCTTGTTCCCTGTCTGTCTTGTGGCTCTGTTTTGTTAAACCAAGTGGATCTCCTCAAATTGTTTCTTGTTGTCCATGATTGTGTGTTAAATTTTGAGGATGCTTTCTGAGAACATTAACCTGCTGCTTCTTTTCAAGCATGGGAGTGTATGAGAAATAAAATATGGCCTTGGTTTGGACTAGATTACTATGATTGTGGCTGATATTGTATGCTTTTCAACATTGTGATGCAGCATCTAGGAGAACCCTTTTTGCATTCTTCTGTCACATACTTAACATTTATTTAGAAGCTACCAAATGTCTGCATTCATTTCAAGTAGATCAAGCAGTTGTAAACACTGTGTCAGTGTTTTTGTTTAAAGCACAATTGCATGGACTAGGTTCTTTTCCCTCCACTCTCTGTCCTCGTCTTCTAATTTTACCAAACATTAAGCCATCATAATGGGATCACTTCGTTTATTTTTGTGTGTCTTGCAGTCATATCAACAAAGCAGAGCATCTGGAGGTAAAAAGGCCAGCCAAGAAGGACTGATTGCCTTGCGAATATAACTATATAGGAAAAAAAAAACTCTATTTCATGTATGTATTTGACTTCTTTTTATGATGAACAAATGGGCATAGATGGTTGTGTGAAATATTTTGCAGACATTTAAAAAATGTTCCTCCATTTGGAGGAAATAAACTAGTGTTTTTAAAAATCTTTTATTATAATTTAAACTGAAGATGCTGTTTGTGGCTTCTCTGAAAATTTATATAGCCTTTCTTATTTTAAGACTTGATCACACATAACTGTGCTTAGGACTAAAAAAAAAAAACAACTGCCCTGGAGGGTTGTGCAGCTTGCTGGGGAGGAACTGTCCAAAACATACAGTAACAAGACCTCTATATCCATTCTGAAGGTTATATTGCAAGATAACTGCCATATAATGAAGGCCAAATCTCCTCACTGTACTGTTTCAATGCACTGTAGTGCTCCTGCATGCATGCCTGTGTACATTGTTGAACAGCATTTTTGGGGGGGTCATTTAGGTTTAGTATTTTCTGGAAATATACAGTTCTTTTTAGTTGGAATGGGGGGAAATCAACTCTGCTCCATTTCTGGTGAACATATACACACAAAAAATAAGTCGCTTTAGGACAGAGTGTTTATGGCCATCATACTGTTATTGACCCTGAATGCATTTCAGGAAAGACCTTGCAGATCTGGTAAAATGGAATTTAGGTGCTAGCACTGTCTTGCCATTTGTGGCTCATGCCAAATGTTACATTATCCAATTTTGCTTACAGAGAATTAAGTTGCTTCAGTCTATAGATAGATGCATATTTATTGTCTTTAAAGTCTTGTAATGGAGTATAGTTGACATCTGGAGTCTAAGCCCAGGTTGAATAAAAGTAGAATTTCCCTTGTAAGTGAATCACTGGTAACTTCCTGACAGCCTTGGACATGTGCTGGGTGAGGGCTGCCCTCCATGGAGTCTCTGGCTGCTGGTTTGTTTATTTTGATCTTCCTCCCTTACAGAGTAGTTCCTACAAGGCTTCTGTTCTATAGTGAACAAAAGAGCCACCCAGTGAAACACTAGTGCAATGTAATGTTACAAATTATGTACGTACAGGTAAATAGCCTGTATTTTGATAGAAGCCTAGATGCCATTGGAAGGGAACATAACTGCAGATTCAAGGCTTAGAAAAGGAGGTGGCTTAAGACGATATCATTGACTTCCCCACCTTTCTATTTGACCCTTTCCGATGTCTTACACTTAAAAGTTTCTTAGCTTCATATTTCAATGCCCATATCTGCTAAGTGTGACAACCTGTTCAGGGATTTGGGTTAGAAGCAGGGGACAGAAAGTAAAGTGAAAGCAACTAATGTCTTTCTCCCTTCCCATTCGTAACAGCAATTTATCCTGCTGCTGAGCCTGTTGTGAAGAAAGGAGGAAAATAGTGTCTGTGTGTGAGAGTGAGAGTGAGAGTGCACGCACTTGAATGACAGTTTCCCAATTTAAAAATTGATAATGTGGTTCCCAAAAGAGGAAAAGTTTGGTCCATCTTTGTCTTCAGGGCTTTTGCTATCGTGTCCTGGCTTTGTGGTCAGACCTCAGAACAGACTGTGAAGCTGAACGTGTCATTCCTAATTTAATATAAACCTCAATATGAGCCAGTAATATGTTCCTGCAGTTTAACTATTGTTTTACCCAGATAAGCTGTTTTTGAATAGAAAACTTGAAATGAACCAGATTACTTTCAAGGCATGTCAGCTAGTGCCTTTAGGATGCTTCCTTCACAGGGTGATCATAGTACCTCTACTGATGCTGGTTGTTCAGCAGCCTAAATAAAAACAGCTGATAGCAGAACTGCTCTTTTGAAGGACTGTACCTGGATTCCATACTTAGGAAAAGGCTGATTGTGGTCCTGTATATATCAGCAGGAGAGTGAAGTTGTATGGAAGGAAAACACCTTGTTTATTATACAGTCTGCAAGGCAGAAGCTGAGAAGTTCCAGTTACTGTACTGGGAAGCACAGAAGGACCAAGAATTTAAGCTGTTCCTCTTAACTCAGGCTGGCAATTCGGTCTCCTGTTTCAGACATGCAGTCCTTCCACATTTTCAACAGATGCTGCATGTATCACACAAGGTTTATGCATACGTTCAAAATTATGAATTTAAAAGGGTGATAAGCTAAGTGCTGTATCTCAGCAAAAGAGAGGACCCAGCATGAGTACAAACTAGTTGAAAATTTTTCCAACATGTTTTCCTTTCCTTGTGCATGTGTGATGTGTATCAGGAGGAACAATTTAGTTTTTTGGTGCTTAACATTTTAAAAAGACAGGGGTCGTTCATTTTACCAGGTCTGAATGAAACCCCTTACATGTTCCATTACAGAGAACTGGTTTTTAATGCACTTAACTCAGTTGTTTTTACTTTGACCTTAACTTATAACCTCAACTTGTTTCCAAATATTAAGCAGCAGATTCCACATTTCTTATGACAGCCACAAAAAACACTCTAGACTAGGGGTGGAAGTCATGATTACCCTCCCCTGCCACATTTGTCCATGAATTTTTTAAAAAGCCTGCCCCAAAAGGAGAATCACCACTCTGAAAACCTCCTAGCGTGGTGGTTTTCTTCTAGAACAAGTTGAGGGCCTGGCTTTAGTGGAGACAATTTTAAAAAACAACAACAACCTAGTAATGAGCTTCTGAATCAGTTTTGAATCACTGCAAAGAGAATTGCATTTTGGGAGGCGGTGTAGTTCACAGTGGGTCCGTGGGGGCAAAATTGTTTGCTGGGCCCCTGGAGCTTGCCAGCTCCCATCCTCGACTCTAATGCCAGGAAGAAATCGGAAGGGAACCCTAGATCAAGTTCAATCCCTATTATGTTTGCAAGCTTGATTTTGTTTAAACTATGCTAATTTGATTTAAGAATAAAAGAAACACCGTTTTCAAATGTTGTGGTGGGAGCTGCATTTTTAGATAGGTGCATTTTACTGGAGTATGCCAGAGAAAATAATATTCACTAATAGGTTTTCCACCCCCTGTACTCGTGATTTGACCAATAAAATGGCATTTTCCCTCCTGTATTTATGTTATTCAAAGCAGGTGTATGTTCTTATTGAAGGGAAGCAAATCTTAAGTGTGGGAGGATTGGATGAGGGGAAACCATAAATAACTCTGGAAGCCCTGCTCTCTCTCTCTCTCTCTCTCTCTCTCTCTCTCTCTCTCTCTCTCTTTTTTTTTTTTTTAACGTGTTCTTTTGTATATCATGCATATGAAATGTGACTTCCCTTGTTCTCCAGCTCGGAAAAAAAATCATGTTCCATGTATGAATGTATATACATCACATGCAATTTCTGGTTTCAAATTGTAATAAAATTCCTAAAAATAATTTGCCTAAAGGTGGGTCTTTTCATTTGTGACCAAACTTACTGAAGTGAGGAGCAATACTGCCACCTTCTGGTGTATGCTCTTAGTGCAGCATTTTCTACATCCTATGCCTGCTGCTGGAAGTTCTTTCTTCCTGGGTGTTGACTACATGATGAAAAAAATCTGAGAAGAATCAGAGAAGAATGCCATTGGTCCTCATTGATGGTGGCCCAAACTTGCGCTGTTTGGAAGGAGGGGGCCTGAAATCACCACTTAGTCCACAATAACTGCTTTTGCAGTTTATTGTGGTCTTTATTTAAAAAGTGCGTGGAAAATGCGCACAATAGGTCATCTGATCAATCATCTCAGAAAGGGCCACACTGCAGACCTTTACCTGATTGGGTGGACCTTGGAGTGGGCGGGCTCTGAAGGAGAGACTTGCAATGCAGCCACCATTGTTGCTCTGTGCCTCTGAGCCCATGGTCCCTGGCATTGCCCCCCAAGATGAAGCCTCGGTCCGGACACTCTCGCAGGTGGAGCAGAGGTAGCACCAAGCTGAGGAGGGACTGAGCGAGCACACCAGGGTGGCTGGGGAGGGGGTGCAAGTCACCAGTTAAAGCGACGGGTTTCTGGTTGCCCACCACCCTCTCAGACTTTTTTTTCTAGGGAAGCTCCAGCTTTGCTGGCTGGGGTGCTGGGGCCACTTTCCCAGCCACCTGCCCGCCTCATCCTCCCTCCTCTTCCTCCTCCCTTCCTGTCACTCCCATGCCCTCCAAGCTCGCCTGTCTCCCCCTTGAACTTCCCAGCTTTGTTAGAGTTAACACATCAACGCCAGCGCCTTCTACCCACCAAGAAAGGCATGCCAACCCCACCACCAGACCAAAGGCGACTCAGTGTCCCTCTGGCCCTCTTGTCCGGTGCCATGCAGCCACCAGAGGTGACTGGAGTTCTGTGCACACCAATGCACTCCCCCCCCCGCTGCAGTACACACACACACACACACACACACGCAACTTTCCCTTCCTCCCTCTCTCCCCCCCCCCTTCATGTCCTGCCTCAGGAAAGACCAGCAGGTCCCAGGCCATGTAAACAGCAAAATCACTTCTTTTTTTGCCAATTTTGGGTGCATTGTGGGAACGAAAGGGGACTGGAGCAAAAGGGCTGACCCCCTGACAAACAGCCCATCCATGTGTTACAGCTTCAAACTGATACCACATTTGAACGTTCAAGATACAGTTGTGGCACTTGCAGAAGGCACCTGTCTCACACAATTCCTGTTTTGAACTGCCTGCTTCAGGGGTTGAGTTTGGGAATATTACTCAAAAGCATACTTTCGTACTCATTTCATATTAGAAAACACTGGTTCTTATGAAACAGTTGTAATGTTTCTGGCATAGTTGCCTACAGCTAAAGAATAAGAGCAGTACTGGCTCCTTGTAATGAAAGAGAAGAAAAGAAATACATAACTTAGGCATCGATCTAGCAACCCGTTTTATGTGTTATCTGTGTCATAAGACTAGCCCTCTCTTTAAGTCTCAAAAAAAGAGAGAGAAAGAAAAAAATCCTACAACACAAATGCTAATCACACTTTCCTGTATCATCTATCTCACCCAGTCAATACATAATTATCTGAGATCAAGAAATGGAGTATTGCCTAGTTGCTTATTAGTGAGAAGGTAGTCCTTTCACCTCCTGTTAATGATAGCATGTTGAGATCACACTGGAATCTTTGGGAGGGGCATTAGGATTAAAGACCTAGATTAATTTGCAAGTGAGTGCTTCTGTGGCTACCATCTCTCATGAGGACGTCATGCTGGATGCCCCAAAATGTCACTGTGTTGTTGTTTTCCTCCAAATTGCAGTGCTCAGTTTTGAGCTGAAATTCCAGGCATGGCACTTCATAGAAGGAAAAGGGATGGGGATGCCATAGCTCTTAGGGGAATTCTTTTTAAAAGTACAGTACTAGAAAACAGAAGGGGTTTCTGGGAAACTGCTTCTAAGATTCATGAGAGTTTAAAAAGGGTGACAAAATGGGAGAGAGATTTCTGAGGTCCTTCTGGTAAAATTCCTGAGCTGAAAAAAGGTAGGAAAACAGGCTCCATGAACTGATTTGGAAATAAAATAATAGGTATAGACCTTGGCAGCACTAGGTATTTAGTACACACACACACACACCTCATAACTGTAGCAGCATTCTCAACAAAAGTCAACCTGTCTTTCCTCTTTAAAAAAAACACAAAACAGGAGTGCCTCAGGTACAACTAACACATAGACCTCTTTATAGTAAATAGAAGCCAATAAGTTGGACAGAAGTACAGGTCTCCCTCCTGATATATAGCATTGGTTTAGTAGTAATAATAGCAGCTATCTGAAAGAGATGGGCTGCTTTTGCCATTTCATAGTGACATGAAGCCTTAACCTCCAGTGCTTGCCTTTCTAAAACAAACACATTCCTGTAGGTTACTCTTTTTTATCCTAGAAGACTTTACTTAGATATATGGGGAATAGTTATGTCTATTCAATGTGAGAGAATGCACCTGTATATTGCCAAAGGTGCTCTTGCTTCACCTGTTCCAGCTCTCAAGTCCAAGTTTGGGTCATGGAGTCCAGGCTACTTAAAAGTGTAGGAAGCAGGACAAAGAAGGCAAGAAGCCCCCATCTGAGATTTTCCAGAGTTCAGTGGGACTGCACCCCTTCAGAAAATACTGATCCACCTCACTCAAGTAGAGATACGGTTTGAAATTCATTCCAACAAAACAGCTTCACTGTTGTCCTATAGCTGGTGACAGCCTCTTTGCCCTCTGTGGAGCACTTTGCATGCCATTTTCACAAGCAAAGCTAATAATCTCTGCAGACTCCTTTTGAAAATAATCAAATCATGCTGGCCTGTTTTTGCAAAATAGCTGGCCATCATTTATGGTTAAAGCATACATTTCCCTTCCTAAAGTGATTATATCCTCTTCCCAACTCCCTAACAATCAACACTGAAACTAGATCTGCTACTAAAACTCCCAGCAACTCAAGGCTGAGTAGTAAACAATGATAGGAACAAACAGGGCCTTTGGGCCCTTTCCAGCTGACCAGTAACAAAAGTGGTTTATGTTCTAAGCACAAATGAAATCACAGGCCTAATCCTATTCATACAGAACGCTTGGAAACAACTAGTTAAATCTAACCAATTTTGGCCTAATTAGTCACCACCTTTCCCAACATGATGAACTAATTAGTTTGTTGGTTAATAGGCACTTGCTATCAGAACTTTGAAACAACTAGTTAGATTTAATTAGTTATGTATTGATCTGTTACTCCTTTCTTTAAACCACGCTTAACAAGTGAATCAGCTCATTAGTAGTACTCCCTGTTCCTTTGTTGCCAGTAGAGATCTCAAGGAGGATGGTTGGAAAGCACTAGATTTCTAAGAACTGGAGATTGTAGGGATTGGACTTGGGAACCCTGGCCTTTGCATGCAAGACATGTGCTATAGCTCTGGTCTTTGTCTTCGATTCTGAGTGGGGAGTCAGAGGATGTAGTTCTTCAATAGTGCAAAAACTGTTCTGCATGTGGTCAGAGATGGTAAAAATAGCTCTTCTTAAAAGAAGTCTCTGCCCCTGATTCACCAACTGATCTTGGTAGCTGCTTATGACTGTACTTTGGTACTGCAGTGGAACAGTGTTATGCAATCAGAATAAACACATTATTCACCTTTCCCAATCTGGACAATCTATGCTGTTTGTGAGTAAAGGACATAAATGATGGTGGGAATGGAGAGAACAGAGATGCAGATGAATGATACAAATTTAACGGGTTGTTATCCCTATACTCAACCTAGCAATTTCTAAGTTCCCACCATTTCCAGCCACTTTCCAACACATCTGGAAAGTACCAAGTTGGGGGAAGCAACTTGACAAATACAAAGAGTACTATGACTGGAGCCCTGCTTAATTTTCAAAAAGTACACTAAATGGGAATGATGGGAGCTAACTGCTATAAATTTTAGCTTTGTGTTCTTTGGGGCTAAGAAACAGAAGTTTTAAACCGTTTTAGCTCATAGATGGGAATCCTGTAGCCCCCTCCCAGGGGCAGGCCTTCTAACCCTTGCCCTCTCAGAAAGAATTGGAACAGTGGTTGGAAGCCCACTCCAATCATTTTTTCAAACTTATTGGCAATCTGACTTGTTATACAGTTTTGCTGGAAGTAACTTCTCTGATATCTCAAGGTTTTTTTGTTTTTTTTTTTGTTTTTTTGTTTTGTTTTTGTTTGTTTTTTTTGTGGTCAACCCATCATGCAGGTGTGGCTGATTACATGTGTGATTGGCTCTTGTTCCTGCTGATTTTAAAGCCTCTCTCTGTGTGTGTGTCTGTATGCAGTCTTTGAGGTACGGTAGCTGTATGTCCTTACTTGAAATAACCCTTCAGGCACCTAATTTGGCTAATTATCTGGCTCTGAATATTCCAGTTTAGGGCCAGTTGCATGGTGTTCCAGTTTGAAGCTGACCTGGATGAACTTGTTTATAATACACAAACATCACCACTATCTACCTAAAAGGATATAAAAATGGGCTAGCCATATGCATTTGTATAAGGTGACCATATCTAAAATTATTATTATAATAATAATTATTATTATTCTTTGTATCCTGCCTCTCCCATCAGGATCGGGGTGGCAAACATAATACAAACATCAGAACATTCCAATACAAATATTAAAACTGCACTATTAAAACATTTTCTATCATTATAAATAACGATGCCTTATGAGGAGAGACTTAGGGAGCTGGGTATGTTTAGCCTGGAAAAAAGACTGTTAAGAGACGATATGATAGCCCTGTTTAAGTATTTGAAGGGGTATCACGTTGAGGATGGAGCAGACTTGTTTTCTGCTGCTCCAGAGACTGGAACATGGAGCAACGGATGCAAGCTCCAGGAACAGAGATTCCACCTCAACATTAGGAGGAACTTTCTGACAGTAAGAGCTGTTCGGCAGTGGAACGCACTCCCTCGGAGCGTGGTGGGGTCTCCTTCCTTGGAGGTCTTCAAAGAGAGGCTGGATGGCCATCTGTCGGGGATGCTTTGATCGTGATTTCCTGCGTGGCAGGGGGTTGGACTGGATGGCCCTTGTGGTCTCTTCCAACTCTGCAATTCTATGATTCTATGATTCTCAAGGAACCTATATCAAAATGAGCTGCTAAGAGTCAGTGGTGACAACCCACACACTGTACTTGGTAAATTGTTAGAAGTTGTCCAAACGGTGAAAAGACTCCTCATAGAATATGAGGAGAATCGTACTTGTCTTAATGGCATTCCACCTGATTTCGCCATATTGTGAAGGAAGGGGAACAAAACCAGCAAAAACCTCACCAGAAAAGCCTTGGCGGCTTTTCCCCTTGTGGTAAGCTGGCCCTCTCTTCAAGCAGGAAAAGAAGGCTTCCAGCTTACTTGTACAATCTGAAAACACACTCTCAAGGGTTCCTCTAGTCTAGAAATCCCTTTTTAAGGTAACGCCGCCACCACTCGCTGAGTTCTTAACCCTTTCGTGTCCAGCGCAGCGAGAAGCCAGAGTGGTTGTGTTTAAAGCAATAATAAAATTTTCTCTATCCTAGAGAAGTTCTGATAGCTGACCAAGAAAGCACGTGATTCATGGAGGTTAGGAAATAACAGAAAAGCTTTATTTTAGTTCCACAGGCTTAAGACAACTTGGGAGAACATGTCCCCAGGATCTTAGCTTAGGTTTACAGATACATTCAGTCAGAGTACTCAAAGTAAATCATAAAGACTAATGCAACTAGCTAGACAGTCCCTAAGCTAAGAATAAAAGATACTTACAATTCTGGTGTCATGCAATCAGTTCCTGTCCCAATTGGTATGGCTGGGCCAGGGCTCCCCTTAGCTGGCCCCATTCAGTCTCTGGAGATGGAATTCAGAGTCCTTTTTGGATAGTTTGGATAGAAGTCTTCTCCTGAGGTTTTTAATATCATTTAAGGCATTTTTGATGTTATCAGGCCCCTGAGAGAGATTGCCTCCCTCCAACCTCTGTTATCACAGTTTAGCATCTTGTTGGCTAAGCCATGTGGCTCCAACATGTGGCTCTCTCCAGCTGCCCCCAGGCAGATGACTAAGCCATGAGGCTTTTGCAAGAGTCTTGAGCATGTAGCCCCCCCAGAACAAAGGAAGGTCAGAACTTTTAATTCTTTTTGTGGTCATCTCTGATTGGTTCTGAATTGCCAACTTCTGATTGGCTCTCCAGTAAGGTGATGAGATGTCCTGTTTAGTAAATGAGGTTCCCACCCCTTTACCATACCAAACAAGGAGTGGAATTTTCCATTGCTGTGAACTGTAGGTTTTGAGATGAAGTCCCCATGATGGCTGGGTAGGCCATCATTACACCCTTTCATGACACTTTAATTAAAAATTAAAATTTTTAAATGTGAGGGTGTGTATTTCTGCTCGTTAGGACAAGTGAATCGATCTGATTTGCTTGCCCAAACAAGAGGAAGCGCAAACCTGATTGGCCAGACAAGTGCAAGGGGCAGGGCTGGGTTATAGGGCAAGCACTTGCTGCTACCGTGTTGGATTTTCACCTTAGCGAATGATCACTAAGGTGATAAAACAGGAGATTTGTGTTAATTTTCTCTCTTTTTTTCAGAAAGGTGAAATATTGCTTGTGTGCACCATAAAAATAAGTTTTTTTTAAAAGTTCGGTGGCAGCAGATTTTAAAACATGAGTAATCCACTCACTCACAGCTGCCATCTCGGCTACAGGTACGCAAAGTTTATGGGGGCCGTAAAACCATTAAGACATGCCACAGCTGCTGTGACTTGCTAACACTGTGCAGCAATCTGTCTCTCCCCCCCCCTTCAACTATTTATTTATTTATTTATACCCTGCTCTTCAGCCACAAGGCTATCAGAGCGGCTTACATTTTTTTTTACGCAATAGCTATTTACACATCTACACTGCATTAAGCAGTTTCCAGTGTGTGTTAGCTAATTGCCCCCCACAAGCTGCGTACTCATTTTACCGACCTACGAAAGGATGGAAGGCTGAGTGAACCTTGGAACCCGCTGGAATCGAATTTGCAACATGGTGACTTGCAGTACTGGCATTTAACCACTGCGCCACCAGGGCTCTTAAGGTTCCAAAACAAACAATGCAAATCAAGCAACGAATTAATTAATAGAAATCAAGGAATTAAACTTCCCATTTTTTAAGTTAATGACAGTATTCGTATTAATAAATTTTAAAACCTAACATTTCAGTATCTGGATAAAAATATGGCAGGAATTGAGAAGAAGCAAAAAAGTACATTGAATATTATGTACAACAGAAGAGATTTTAAAATTATTATTAAAGACCAAATAAATAACCATCCTTGCTATAATTTTTTAGATTTCCAGTGCATACCAGTGGCTCCAGTACAGCCAATTTCATTTCCAAATGGAACAATTGTGTTTGGGACAGAGCTTAGAAGTATGCTACTTAAAAGAAACGAGTTCCTTATAATGAATTCATTTCATCAATAACTACAGTATAACTCCATTACATGACTATTGCAACTTGATGAAGGAGAACTTCTCTCATTTCATGGTCTAATTTTAACTTGTAAATTACCTCTATAGTTATAGGAATTTGCCCTCACTATATGGTGGAGGGGGGATGCTACATCATTCACATCCTAGCTCATCCTTTATGTCCTGCAGCTGCATTGTACTCTGTTGTGGATGTTGACAACAAAGTAGGAAGAACATTTGTTGTATACAACGGACTTAGCAGCTTGAAGCATTCCAAGATTTTTTTTTTCCTCCAAGTAACTGAAAGCAACATTTCAGTTATTTTTGAGAAATGGATTACATTTTAAAAATTGTAACTATGACAGCAGTGAGCTGCCTTTTGGGTCCCTGGAACTATGAATATAGCTAATACGTCTTTGAAAGTACAGTCGGCCCTCCATATCCATGGGTTCTGCATCCATTGACTCAACCAACCATGGTTCAAAATATTGGGGGAGGGGGATCCAAAAAGCAAACCTTGCTGTTTGCCATTTTACTGTATATAAAAGACACCATTTTACTATACTTTTGTATATAATGGGATTTGAGCATCCACATATTTTGGTATCCATGGGGGCGGGGGTCTGGAACCAAACCCCAGCTGATTCCGAGGGCCCACTGTAATATTCCAAGCTTTATGCAAAGAGACTATATCTTACTATTTCAGTTTCTGAGGTTAGTTTGTAGAGAAAAGCAATGACAAATCTTGTGACACCTTAAATAATTAACATTTTCTTAACATTTATTATGGCATAAGCCTTAGTAGGCCAAAGTCCACCTCATCAGATGAACCAACAGGGCTGGGCTATCTCTTTGTCAACAAGTGATTACCATAGCCCAGCCTCTCTCAGTCTCAGAGGAAGGCAAAGGCAAACCCCTTCTGAACCAATCGTGCCAAGAAAACTCTATGATAGGTTTGCCTTAGGGTTGCCCTAAGCCAGAAACAAAACTTGAAGGTGAAGTCAAAGGCTTTCACGGCTGGCATCCATACATTTTCCTTGGTTTTTTTCCAGGCTGTGAGGCCGTGTTCTGGAAGAGTTTATTTCTATTTTTCGCCTGCATCTGTGGCTGGCATCTTCAGAGAATGGTTGGGTAGGAGTATGTGGGGGGTTTATATACTATGAACCCCTGTTAGGGAGAATATGTAAATTTGTGCCAACAGGATCTCTTGACAAAAGAGCTCCAAACTTTCTGTCCTGTTTTCTTTCACCTTATCTTTTTGCCCGATCAATCGTCAGCAGATCTAGTTTTAGCGCTTCCTTTCTTCTCTCTCACTTCCTGCAGCTCCTCACTCCTCCTTTCGATCCTAATACAGTTCCACTAATCTTGTCCTACTCTCGCCATTAAAGTTACAGGCAGCTGAAAAGTGATGGTGATGGGGAGAGCAGGATAAGATCAGTGGAACTGTATTAGGATGGAAAGGAGGAGTGAGGAGCTGCAGGAAGTGAGTTGAGAAGAAAGGAAATGCTGAAACTAGA
Source organism: Gambelia wislizenii (assembly GCA_030847615.1). Lineage (NCBI taxonomy): Eukaryota > Metazoa > Chordata > Lepidosauria > Squamata > Crotaphytidae > Gambelia > Gambelia wislizenii. The sequence continues at coordinate 349,360,384 of JAUMIR010000001.1, forward strand.
TCTGCTGATGATCGATTGGGCGAAAAGATATGGTGAAAGAAAACAGGACAGAAAGTTTGGAGCTCTTTCGTCAAGAGATCCGGATGGCACAAATTTACATATCCTCCTCAACAGGGGTTCACAGTATATAACCCCACACACACACACACTCCTACCCAACCATTCTCTGAAGATGCCAGCCACAGATGCAGGTGAAACGTCAGAAATAAACTCTTCCAGAACACAGCCTCATAGCCTGGAAAAAAACCCAAGAAAAATCTAAAAACTTGAAGGCACACAACAACAATAGTTAAAAACATACAAAATTAAGATAGAAACCATTTAAAATCTTAATCAAAGCAAAAAATTAAAAACAGTGCAGCACCATAGGAAGCCCTTTTCTTGTTAAAAATCAATTCCCAAAAGCTTACTGGAAATCTTAACTGGCTGCTGAAAGGACAACAAAGAAAGAGCCTAGGGAGGGAGTTCCCAAGTGTAGGAGCAGCCCCCAAGGAGGCTGGTGGTCTTGTCCCCACCAACTGTCTGTGAAGGTGATGGGACTGAAAGAACGGCCTCCCAACTGTTCGTCCTGAGTTTGGCTGTTCCCCTCTTAAGAAATGAGCTGTGTATGCTGCCTCAGGTTTGCTGTAGAGGATGCCTTTTGATCACCACTGTTTAAAGTTATGCTTGCTTCTGCACAGGCAGTGGAAGGGGTGTCATCTAGCCCTTTATCTCAGGCAGCAAAATGTATGGGCCACTTACCTTGCATTGTCAATGACTCAGCCAGTGTACATTTTACTCAGTTGTGTATTTGGGCTGAGAAAATCAGGCTATTAACTTTTAGCCCAGGTGTTCCCAAACTTTGGTCTTCCAGGTGTTTCAGACTTCAACTCCCAGCAGCCCTAACCAAGCTTGGCCAACAGTTACGAATCCTGGGAGATGAAGTCCCAAACATCTGGAGGACCCAAGTTTGGGAACCATTGTTCTAGTCAAACAAATTCACAGTTGGGCTGGGTTCAGAAGTGGTCTCTGAAAATGCTGTTATAGACAGTTCACATTTTCTTGGTATTTGGACCTCAACAAACTGTCTCTCTCTCTCTCTCTCTGGCTTTTCTTCGCAAACGAAGATTCAGGAAGGACTCATCCCGCGCTTTCTGCAAGCGTGCTGATGACTAAAAAGGCCAATCCGAGATAAACAAGTCCGGTTGCAAAAAGCACAGCAGAAGGTCTCCTTGGGTGATGTTTTTGGGTTGTGATTCTTTCTGCGTTGTCGTTTCTCTTCAAGACTTGTTCGTCGTGAGTTCTCAAATAAGGCTGCAGCATTGTGGATAGTGCGTCTCCATGCCTCCCGATGTGAGGCCAGGGCGGACCACTGTTGGTGATCAATTTGGCCAAGCCTGAGATGTTGTTTCAGGGAGTCTTTGTATCGCTTTTTTGGAGCGCCCCTCTTACGCTGACCCGTGGCGAGTTCACCGTAGAGTAGTATTTTTGGGAGGCGATGGTCCTCCATCCTAGAAACGTGCCCTGCCCAGCGCAGCTGTGTTCTCAATATCATGGCCTCAATGCTGGTGATCCCTGCTTGCTCAAGGACAGCAACATTCGTCACATAGTCAGTCCAGTGTATATTTAGGATTGTGCGTAGACAGCGCTGATGAAAGCGCTCGAGGAGTCGTAGGTGGTGGCGATAGGTGACCCATGTTTCAGATCCATAAAGGAGGATAGACAGTACGATGGCTCTATACACACTGATTTTTGTGCTTTGCCTCAGGTGTTTATTGCTCCAGACTCTTTTGTGAAGTCTTCCAAATGCACTATATGCCTTTGCTAATCTGTGATCGATCTCTTTGTCAATCTTGGCATCTGAGGAGATGATGCTTCCCAGGTAGGTGAACTGCTGAACGGACTTGAGCACTGATTTGCCGACGGCAATGTGGGGATGGTGGTGTTCGTCCTGTGGTGCAGGCTGGTAAAGAACTTCTGTTTTCTTCAGGTTGACTTCTAGCCCAAACAGCTCTGCAGCTGTTGCAAAGCAGGATGTTAGGCGCTGCAGAGCTCCTTCTGTGTGGGCAACAAGGGCAGCATCATCGGCGAAGAGCAGCTCACGGACTAGATAGTTTAGAGTCTTAGTGTGAGCCCTCAGACGGCTTAAGTTAAACAAGCTACCATCAGTACGGTAGCGTATATAGATGCCGTCGTCTTCTTCAAGCTCTGCCATAGCCCTTTGGAGCATCATGCTAAAGAAGATTGTAAATAAAGTTGGTGCAAGAACACAACCTTGCTTCACTCCATTAGTTATTAGAAAGGGCTCTGAAAGAGCATCGCCATATCTGACTTGACCACGCTGTCCCTCGTGTAGCAAGATAATCATTTTAAGGAATTTGGGGGGGCATCCTAGTCTTTCCAGGATCTGCCACAGACCTTTTCTACTTACAGTGTCAAAGGCTTTGGTGAGGTCGACAAATGTTACATAGAGACCCTTGTTCTGCTCCCTACATTTTTCTTGCAGTTGCCTAAGGGCAACTACCATGTCTGTAGTACTCCTATTGGCTCTGAAGCCACATTGGCTTTCAGGGAGAAGTTCTTCTGCAATAGCAGGAACTAACCTGTTCAGGAGTATCCTTGCAAGGATTTTTCCAGCAATAGAGAGCAGTGTTATGCCTCGATAGTTTGAGCAGTCAGATTTTGCTCCTTTTTTCTTGTACAGGGTGATGATGACTGCATCTCGGAGGTCTGATGGCAGTTCCCCTTTTTCCCAGCAATTCACAAGGAATTCGTGGAATTTTTCGTGGAGTGCATGACCTCCGTGTTTCCAAACTTCAGGTGGGATTCCATCAATCCCAGCTGCCTTGCCGTTTTTCATCTGCTGTATGGCCTTAAAGGTCTCTTCCAAAGTGGGAGCTATGTCCAATTCATTTTTCATTGGTTTTTGTATCATATCTTGGATAGCTGAGGCTTGGACTACTCGGTTGGCGCTAAAGAGACTTTGAAAATGTTCAGCCCAACGATTTAGGATGGAGGCTTTATCAGTAATTAATGTTTGACCATCTGTACTGTATAAGGAGCTTTGGACCTGATAAGTAGGTCCAAACACTGCTTTAAGAGCTTCATAAAATCCTCTATGATCACCCATATCTGCACAGCGTTGTGTCTTTTCTGCTATACTGATCCACCACTTGTTCTGCATGTCTCGGAGTTTTTGTTGTAGTTTGCTACATGTGAGGCGGAAAGCTGCTTTTCTTACATGACAGGTTGGCTGGGCGAGGTATGCCTGGTGAGCAGCTCTCTTCCTTGCCAACAGTTCCTGGATCTCTTGGTTGTTTTCATCAAACCAGTCTTGATTTTTCTTGTGGGAGAAGCCAAGGGATTCTTCTGCAGACTGGAGGATACTGTTTTTGATATGTTGCCAAAGCACTGTAGGAGAAGGATCTGTAGGGTGGTCTTCAAGTTTCGTTTGTAGATTTGCCTGGAAGTTGTCTCTCATGGTAGCTTGTTGAAGATTGTTGACTTGGAGTCTCTTCTTTAAGATGCCACCCCTCTTAGGTTTGAACTTAAGATGAAGATTTAGTTTACATCTGACAAGGCGATGATCTGTTTGGCATTCTGCACTGGGCATCACTCGGGTATGACGGACATCACGAATGTCTCTCTGACGGACTAGAACGTAGTCAATGAGGTGCCAATGTTTGGATCGGGGATGCATCCAGGTTGTCTTCAAGCTATCTTTCTGCTGAAAGATTGTGTTTGTAATAGTCAGCTGTTGTTCTGCACAGAACTCTAGCAGGAGGCGTCCGTTATCATTGCAATTTCCAACACCATGCTTGCCTAAGACACCTTTCCAGGCTTTGGAGTTCTTTCCTACTCTGGCGTTGAAGTCACCAAGGATAATAATTTTATCTTCTACAGGGACTTTTTGTATGAGTTGGCGTAGGTCTGTGTAGAATTTGTCTTTCTCTACAGGGTCAGCTTGCATAGTTGGGGCATATATACTAAAGAGAACAACATGTGGGAGGCGTAAGGAAATAATGCGATCAGAGTATCCTGTTGGCAAGGTTTCGAGTTTGGAGGCAATGGAGTTTTTAATCATAAAGCCTACTCCTGACAGATGTTTTTCGGTTTTGGGTTTGCCAGACCAGTAAAGTGTGTAGCCGGCGCCATGTTCTTTAAGGCTGCCTTCCTCATGGAAGCGAACTTCACTAAGAGCAGCGATGTCAATATTAAGCCGTGATAGTTCAAGGGCTATTAGGGCAGAACGACGCTCAGGCCGTCCACTATCTTCAGAGTCTTGCATGGTTCTGATGTTCCAGCATGCAAGTGTCAGTTTATTTACACCTTTGGAGGCCGGTGTGTGCCTTTGTTTCTTTGCCTTGGTTTGACCGCATCAGAAGATTCCCGTTGGCCGCGGCTAGCCAACCAGGTAGTTGGGGATGAGCTTTCTTTAGGCCACCTTTTCTAGGCCCCTCTCCATGTGGAGCAAGCAGTGCTCTCCTTAAAAAAGGCTGCTTGGTCGTTCAGAATGCTGCCGAACAAGACTGTCATCTCCCGGGTCAGGCTTGAGCGACCAATGTCCTGAACCGCCTGCATGCAGGGTTGGGGCTGCGGCTTCCAGTGCATCTTTACACCTGCCGGTTTCGTCCCTCGCCAGTCGCTACAGGGCTTTTTTGGAAATGGATTTGTCCTTCGAGCCTGTGCAATGGATTTTTCTGGTGGAGCGCAGCGTGCACAGAACTGGCCTCACCCTTTAAACCAGAGATTCATCTGCCGTGGCCTTGCAAGCATGGACGTGGCAGTGAGGTCCTCGGGCCGTAGGTTTGATTAGAGTTTCCTTCTCTTAGATGGTTGACCTTACAGGGTTGGACGAGCACCATCTGCCCGGGTTTGGGATTGGAGTTTTCCTTCTCCTAGGATGGTTGCCACAAGGCTGGAGAGCCCATCCTGCCCTTTGACGCTCTTTGTCAGACCCTTCGGTTTTGACCTGTCTGGCATGGGAGACCCTACCAGTGGCTATTATGCCACCGCCAGCATAGCTCAAAACATCATTAGGGTACGCAAGCCTCTCTCCCACGACAAGGGGGCGTCAATGGAGAGGACAACAAACTGTACTGGACATCTTATCCATTTATACTCTGATCTTTCTCAAGGTACTTAAAATGCCTCATACTCTGTCCTGGGCCCAGTGCTATTCAACATTGACTTGGATGAGGGAATAGTGGGCTGTTATAAAATATGCAGAGCGCGTTCACTCTCTGCCCATCTGAGCAGAGATGCATGCAGTGAAATAGCGTGGGCTTTTGGGCAAAGCCATGCACACCTCTGGTACAAAAGAAGGAGGCTATATTGATTTTTTGGGGGGCTTTATTAAAAAGTAAAGGAAAATAAAATAAACAACAGAAGACATTCACCCATGCTTCTGTATGCTCCAAGGTTCCTCAGGAGCTAAGAGAAAAGAAAAGGAGCCCCCAAAATGCAGGAGGCTAACTAGCTCCAAAATCCCCTCCCAGTTATATACTTTTTCAAAACATTCAATCCTTCTGAGAAACAACAAGAAACCTGGAGCCTCAGTTTCGTTTCTCGCTTTCCAACTCTGAAGGACAGAGAAAACATAACAACAAGAGACAGATTTATGAGTTCTAATAGACAAGCTGGCGTCTTCAATGCCTTGGTGAACAAAATTACCCAAAAGGGGGGAGATAAACTTCTAATTACAAAATCTATTTTCCCTGACATGGGCATGCTTATCAAGTTTGAAAATGACACCAAGGGCCCATCTAAATGGTGAAAATACCCCTCATGGAATTTGCTGGGAATCCTACCAGTTTAAACAGGATCCAGTGCCAATCCACACTGTTCGGAACGAGGGGGCCCCAAAACGGCAAAAACAACAGGGTAAAAGCCTTTGCAGATTTCCCTGTACTTTTTCACAAACCGCAAAGTGGGCATGCATTTTTGCTCATTTGGACTATAGAACAATAAAAAAACTCAAAGGGAAGCACAAAGCTGCTAAGAGGGCAAGTGCCTGCTGCCGCCATGTTGGATTTTCGCCTTAGCAATCGCTCGCTAAGGCAATAAAAAGGATCAATATTTTCTGTTTTGCTTTCTAATAAAATTGGAGTATCACTCTATCACACCAGCACACCCTGGGATGACTTTTTTTAAAAAACACCGCGGCGATGAAGAACGAATGTGAGTAAATCACTCGCAGTCACCATCAGGAATGCGAGGCTTATTGGGGCTTCCAAGGCCAGAAAAAACATTTAGACATGTTGCTGCTGCTGCGAGATGCCAATACTATGAGGCATTTTAGATTCCCCCCCTTCTTGTAGATGGGCCCCAAAGTAGGAGGGGTAGCTGATACCCCAGAGGACAGGATCAGAATTCAAACTGACATTAATAGATTAGAAAGCTGGGTCAAAACTAACAAAATGAATTTCAGCAGGGGGAAATGTAGGATACTACACTTGGGCAGAAAAAATGAAAAGCATAGATATAGAATGGGTGACACCTGGCTTGATGGCAGTATATGTGATAGGGATCTAGGAGTTTTAGTGGACCACAAGCTGAACATGAGTCAGCAGTGTGATGCGGCAGCTAAAAAAGCCAATGCAATTCTAGGCTGCATCAATAGGAGAATAGTGTCTAGCTCAAGGGAAGTAATAGTGCCACTCTATTCTACTTTAGTCAGACCTCACCTGGAATGCTGTGTCCAGTTATGGGCACCACAATTCAAGACGGATATGGCCAAGCTAGATCGTGTCCAGAGTAGGGCAACCAGGATGGTAGGAGGTCTGCAAGCCATGCCCTGTGAGGAGCAGTGTATGGAGCTGGGTATGTTTAACCTGGGGAAGAGAAGGTTAAGAGGGGACATGATAGCCATGTTTAAATATTTGAAGGGATGTCATACTGAGGATGGAGCAAACTTGTTTTCTGCTGCTCAGTAAACTAGCACACAGAGCAATGGACTCATACTACAGGAAAAGAGATTCCATCTAAGCATTAGAAAGAACTTCCTGACAATAAGAACTGTTCGGCAGTGGAATGCACTGCCTCAGAGTATGGTGGAGTCTCCTTCTCTGGAGGTTTTTAAGCAGAGACTGGGTGGCCATCTGTCAGGAATGCTCTGATTGTTTGTTCCTGCATAGCAGGGGATTGGACTGGATGGTCCTTGTGGTCTCTTCCAACTCTACGATTCCATGGTTCTGGTTGTCAGGACCATTTTCTTACTGAAGGGTAAGAAGGGTCATACAAACTTAGGCTCCAGCATATGAATCTTAAATGCTGTCTGATCATTAGCTAAAAGGAAGTATTTGAACCTGTAAAGAACTATATTTAAAACATGAATACGGCAACTCTGTAGAGTTAACAGGAGACACGACATAGTGGTTTGAGTATTTGGCTAGTATTCTGGAAGCCCAGGGTTTGAATCCTCTGTTCAGCTATTGAAACTCACTGAGTGACCATGGGCAAATCACATACTTTCAACCTTAGAAGAAGTCAGTGGCAAACCTCCTATATACATCTAGCCAAGAGTACCCTATGATAGGGTTGCCATAAGTCAAAGCTGACTTGAAGGCACATAACAACAACAGACTTAATTTGTTCAGTGAGTTCATATGCTCTTCATACAACCACATTTCATGCACAACTCATTATTTCACTTGCTTTGCTATTGAGAAACAAGCTACATGCCAAAAGAGGACCAACAGCCATGTTAAGGTAATATTTTTGTTATGACAAACTAAAATATCAGAACAGTGAGCAAGCTTTTGAGTTCTAGAGAACTCATCTTCAGGCTGGGTGCTAAGGAAGATGGGGATAATTAAAGGCTGAGCCTTGTGCTGAAGCCCAAAAGTCTACAGCTTACAAGTGTCTTATGATGAATGGCACAAAATATTAGGTAGGCTTAAAGATACCTAGAACCAAGAAGCAATCGTGGTTGCTTTCCATTTTAAAATAAAATATAGTTGTTGGTTGGGTTTTTCATACCTATGGCTTTCTTGTGAGGAAGAGAGCAGAAGTAATCACCTGGCAAGAGTCCTGTTTATGACATAATGCATGCTGGAATATGTCCAGAGGAGGGCAACCAAAATGTTGGGAGGTCTGGAAGCCATGCCCTATGAGGAGAGGCTTAGGAATCTGGGTATGTTTAGCCTGGAGAAGAGACGGTGGCATGATAGCCGTGTTTAAATATTTGAAGGGATGTCATACTGAGGATGGGGCAAGCTTGTTCTCTGCTGCTCCAAAGACAAGGACATGGAGCAATGGACTCAAGCGACAGGAAAAGAGATTCCACCTAAGCATTAGGAAGAACTTCCTGGTGGTAAAAGCTCTTCAGCAGTGGAATGCACTGCCTCAGAGTGTAGTGGAGTCTCCTTCTTTGGAGGTTTTTAAGCAGAGGCTGGATGGCCATCTGTCGGGAGTGCTTTGATTGGGTATTCCTGCATGGCAGAGGGTTGGACTGGATCGCCCTTGTGGCCTCTTCCAACTCTATGGTTCTATGGTTCTGTGATAACCAAGTCTATATTCTTTCACAGTGGTTTCATAAGAAGCTATCCAGTAGCATTTTGCAGAATGCCTCCCTCACCCTCAACCCTGCAAGCCTGTTGCAAAGGGCATGCATCACTCTCAGCCATTTAGTGTCCAGAGGAGTATGCAGGGTGCCTAGGCAGCAGCCAGGTAAACAGAGCAACCATCTGCTCCCCAGATCTTCGGCTTGCCTGGCAGAGATTCAGGAGGAGAGTAGTTGCTGTCTTCTCTGGACTAGCAGGGCATCCCACACTCTCCCCCAGCCACTAAATGGCCAAGGAGGTGCATGCCTGGCTTTTCAAGCAGGCTTGGCAGCAATCATCTGGCCAAAGCTGAATGGAAGAAGCATATTTTAACTGATATGTATTCTCATTGATATTTGTTGTTTTGTATAAATCTGTTGTTCCCTGCCTTGATAATGGGGAGAGGCAGATAAGTAGTAGTAGTTGTTGTAGTAGTAGTATCACTATTCTCTACTTGACAGGACCTCAGCCAGTGGCTTCTATTTCGGCAAAGCTGGAGATTAATTTGAAATGGTACTCTTATCTTGTGGAAAGTCAAATATGTGGAAGTATTAAATGAACACAAGCAAGCAAGGCCCTGGGGAGAAGTCTAGGTTTTCTCCTAGAGTATGCAGGCACAATTCAAAGTGCTGGTCATGACCTATAAAGCCCTATGCGGCTTGGGTCCAAACTATTTGAAAGACCTTATCCCCAATACAAAGCTGCCAGAATTTTAAGATCATCAGGGGAAGGCTTTCTCTCACTCCTGCCACCATCACAGGCTCACTTGGTGAGGACGCAAGAGAGAGCCTTCTCAATGACTGCTCCCACCCTCTGGAATGCCCTTCCATGGAAGGCTAGGCTGGCCCCCTCCCTGCTTTTCTTTCACTGGCAGGCAAAGACGTTTTTATTCCAGCAGGTGTTTTAATTTGCAGCTGCGGGCACAGAGGCTTTTATGGGGATGTGTTTTATTCTTTTAACTTTTATATGTTTTTATATCATTTTAAATTGTAATGACTTTAATTGTTTTTAAGCTTTTAACTGTTATTTCTTTTTAATTGTTTTTTTTTTTACGTGTTGTGAGCCACCTTGGGTCCCAATCTGGGAGAAAGGCTGCATAGAAATCAAATAAATAAATATAAATAATAAATATGCAAAAAGAAACTGTCAGAACTTAGAAACTCTATAGAGCTAACCCCCACATCCAAGTTTCACCCCCCCCAACTTATATGGCAGCTTTGCAGTGGCAGTGTATTGCTCCATGTGACATTACAGCCAAAGAGTATAAAAAGAACCTCACTGGGTCAGACCAAGGCCTGCTCCAGTGAGCATTCTGCTTTCTACAGCCAGTGGACAACCAGATAACTCTGGGAAGCCCATGAATGCAATAGCATTTTCAGGTCTGTGTTTCCCAGCCAGAGGAAACCCAAGCTCTTCCACTGGCACCAATTCCAACCCCCTTCACTACTGCCAACTCTTTGTCTCACCCTGCAAGCAAGAAAGAGATTAGGTGGGCTCTGCAGACAGCAAGGCTGTTCTTCATAGAGATGGCCAAGCCCAAATGCCTAGCTCTGAGACGTTCTTCCTCAGAGCCAAGCATTGTGGGCAGAATGTCCAAGACGAAGGCCTGTGGTAATGCAGCCCAGCACAGGCAGCCCCCACTCACAGTGCCTCACTCTGAGGATCCCTCAGCACAAAACATTTGGGGTATGGCCAGTTCTGGATAGCTTTGTGTTGGCCGTTCCTCTGCTGAGTTGTATCTCATACACAGTATACCCATCTTGACTAGCAGCCACTGATAGTCTTATCACCTGTTAAAGCTGACAGCCTTGGCAGCTATGTCAACATGTGTTGGGGTAATAAAATGTTACAACTGAATATTGTGTGGTGTTAGGAGAGGGGCACTGAGGAGTCTGTGTCCCTGGATTAGACAGAGTTAAAACATACTCCTTTTTTAAAAAAACACAATACTTTACATTAACTGGAACAATGGCAAAACCAATACATTTATTGGGAAACTTTAGCAACAGCAATAGCATTGATATTTCTATACCACTTATCAGTGCCAAAGCACTCCCTAAGCAGTTTCCAATGTGTGTTATCTAATTGCCCCCAACAAGCTGGATGCTCATTTTACCAACCTGCAGAAGGATGGAAGGCTGACTCAACCTTGGAGCCCTCTGGGATCAAACTCATAATGTTGTGGCTTGCAGTACTGGCATTTAACCACTGCACCAACAAGGCTCCCTTGGATATTTGCTTTATGTCCAAGACACATGCTTCAGTCCCAGACACTGAAGGAAATGACATGAGACTGAAATGTCAGGATATTAGTCTCATGTGGGCTTCATCAAAGCCAGACATGTGAACCCTGAATGCCCCATGTGAGACCAAGCCACATAGCCCCACCTCTGGTAACTATGAGTATCCCATGACACCCTCTGGTTGGCATCCACATGTAGGGTACAGATGTATTCAGCAAGGGGCCCTCCATGGAAGCCAGAGTTCAGCGAACAAAACAGCAGCAAGGATGAATCCCAAGAAACAGGCTGGTTTTTGCCACTGCAGTGGTGGTGTTTGTTCCAGCCAATGTAAAGTTACGATCAATTCTTGAAGGATGCTCCCTTTACAAATATTTCCAGGGATGTTTGGTAACATTTTTTCAGCAAAGAGAGACTGAGAGAGAGAGACTCCTGAAGACCCCTCAGCTCCCCCTCGCTGCATCAAAGAAAGGAGAGTAGCAAGTTGCCTTGATACCCGAATCACTGAGTTAAGTGGAATTTCCACATGTGTCCAAATCTTAGTTTGGGGAATTTAGATAGCTCAAATTGGCTTACGAGAATTCAGGTAACTGCGGGGATCTTTTGACTAGTGTATAACAGTATTCACTGAACGGACTCAAGCCAGAACATGCAATAAAATGATCTTTATTGGGATTTAATCTTAACAGCTAGCATTCATGCTAACATTCAAGCTTCAAGCAATCACACAAGGCTATCGAAGAAAGTAGGAAGTATTTGGACAGAGGAATAGAGTGAGGGGATTGTGGGTTATACTATACCAATCCAAAGAGCAGAGATCCATGCAGCAGAGGATACTTAGAGTTGCATTCTGAGGGTCATACAGCAGAGTGGCAGAATGGATGGATGCAGGGAAGCTATATACATTTTGGCTGTGTTTTTAGGGTGATATTTATTTGAAATTTCCCTTGTAGGGATGGGATTTCAAGTGGAATACAAAGTCTATTGGAGATTCCCAGGATTTGACAAAGGATTCTCTGGATGTGTTAATTATCTTTGATGGGCGAGACATTTAGTACTGAATGGGCACAGGCAACCTTCTATTGTGGACAAGCGAAAAAGAGGAAAAATCTAATTTGCAATCACTGAGTGCTCAGCTATCCTTGATTGGATTAGTGGATGACTCACCTCCAGGTGTTCCCAGGAAGAACGCTGACCTGGGTATGACCTGTCTAAAGAATTAGGAAAGCCCCCTCCCTAGGTTGTGTGTGACTCCAGCCATAGTATTTGGAGAGTCTCTGGTTTACTTGCCAACCATGTGGTGGGCCATAGCCAGCCAAATTATTAAATATTGCCAATTATGTGTTATTGAAAGGTGGGGGCTGTCAAGGCAGGTAACAGCCTATAGTGGAAAGGTGTTGTCTTTCATAGCAATTTTGGGTTGCAGCTGAAAGATGTAGAACTTACTGGGAATCACCTTCTTGTACTGCCTTGTCCACCACCACCCCTTCCACCGGCTTCTGTTGCAAATACCTGATTTGGACTCTCTCTGGGCCACAACAAGCTGCCTAGATTCTATAACACCTTGCAACATGCCTTTAGCAGCATCCCTTTGTGATCTGCATCAGTTGTCTAGTTTGAAATAGAGCTAAGAATAATCTCTTTTGTAACATCGAGGGATAAGACACTGTGTAAGAACTGTGCCATCAAGCCACCCCACTATCAATGACATCAATGAACAAGCATTGTTTGCTTTGTCTATACAAGGCAGTTAAAATGCTAGAAATTCCTGCATGGCTATCGACTCAGCATATCAGAGTGTTCTAGCAATGAGAGCATCTTATTTCACACGTACCGTTCTCCAGTTCAGTTGCTATTGCAGTGGGAAACAAAGCTCCACCATTCCTTGTACAAAGTGACACAAGAAGTCTTGACAGCATATAAACACATACATGGTTCCTCCCCACACTTGCCTCAGGTATCTATTTGTATTGTACCTGCCATTTAGGTTACTCAAGCTCCTGGAGTGCACACATTACATGCCATATTTCAGCTTTCCTCAAGCTGGTACCCTCCAGAGGTGCTGGATTATTACTTCCAGCATGATCAGTAAGTATGGCCATGTTAGCTTGGGGTGATGGGAGTTGAGATTCAACCGGCTACTGTAGTTACTTTGTAGCAGTTTCCTGTAGTTACTTTGATTACTGTAATGTTATGGATGACATTTATACATTTGACTAAGTGTTCATACTAAGTGAACGTGGTCAATAAACATTAAGGGTAGTTTTAAAATCAATCTATATATAAAACTCTTGGATAATTTGCCTTTCCCAGTGTGCTGATTGGCTGCTCAGGAAACACACCCAACCAATCACCAACCACATGCAAATTCCCTCTCCACCTCACAATCCACTCCTGCCTCTCAGTCTGCACTCAGTCTGCATCCCCCAGCTTCACAAGGGCCCCTTCCTCCCCTCATTCCCTCAGCCACTCACCAGTCACAGCTGTGATGGGACCCAGGCAGTCAACTGGTGGTGGCGGCGGTGGCAAGATGCAGCTGCTGCCACCACAATGAGACCCAGGCAGTCAATTGGCGGCAGTGGGTTGCCTGCCACGAACCACCTGCAATGGTGCTCAGGAAGTCAACTTGTCATTAGGTCTATCGGGCATTTTTGGTGGAGTTTTTTAACGGCATATGTTACACCGGGTACAGCTAGTGATTTCATAAATGGTCAAATGTCTTCCTCTCCATGATACAACTGAACCAGCATCTTGTTGGTGACTTACACTGTTGTAACATCCTGTTACACAAAGCATAAATACTTTTTAAAACTTTGCAGAAGCAAGTCTCCTGTATCTTCTTGTGTAACACGTTCACTGTGGATGCACAAGGGCAGCCGGATGTCTCTTGGTTACCATTTCCACACACACACCCAGCCACCAATTGGCCAGGGAGGTGTGTCTGTGCAATGTCCAACCACCCTTTTACACTGGGGAAGAAAGAGCAGCCTTACACTGGAGGGAGACAGCACCTGAACACACCCCTGTAACCAACCAGCAGCTGGGGGTAGTGGAGTTGTGCCTGGGAGCTGTCCAGTGTGGAATGGGAAGGGATCACAGGTGTCTGTGACCTTCTGGACCAGCAACATCGGTACGCTGGTGGAGAGTTAAGGCTTAGCTTTTAAGCTCTGCCAAACCTCAGGCAGGATCTTGGTCTCAGACCCATCATAATATGGAAATGCCAAGAAAACACCAGATTCTTCTTTTCTTCCATTGTGCTGTTTTGAGATGGCAATAATGATTTTGGTCAAAGAGTAGTCTGTGAACCTCTTTCAGGTAGCCAAATAGCAGGCATTTCCTGTATGCTACAATCCCCACAGAAAGGCAGCTGCAGCTCTGTTTTATGGGAAATAGCGACATTCTCTGTTAAACATGTCATGCCTATTATTTTGCCTTTTTGAAACTCCTTCTAGAAGGGAAGTCTAAAAATGACAAAGTGGTATTTACGCTGATGCCAGCTACTTGATATTTTACTCGGAATTTGCTGGGAATCCTACCTGTCTAAATGGGATCCCGCATCAATCCACAGTATTCAGAAGGAAGGGGGCCCAAAACAGCAAAAACAACACTGGAAAAGCCTTCATGGTTTTTCCCATAGTTTTTTTTTACAACAGTGAGAAGGTGCACATTCCTGCTTGTTAGGACATGTTATTTGCTTTGAATCGATTTCCCATACAAGTGGATGCACAAAGTTGATTGGCCAGGCAAGTGCAGGCGTGGGGGTTGCTAACAGGGCAAGTGCCCACTGCCACCATGTTGAATCTTTGCCTTAGCGAGCAATCACTAAAGCAATAAAATGGGGTGTTTGGTGTGTGGGTTTTTTTGCTGTCCTTTTAATGCAGAAAATTGCTCTATCGCTCCAGCGCACCTTAGACAAAGGGGTTTTCTTTTTAAAAAAGTTCAGCGGCAGGGAAGTACTAATGCAAGTAAACCACTTGCGGCCACCATCTGGCATATGAAGCTTCCGGGGCCGAAACCACCATCAAGACAAGTCATTACGATGAGATACTCCATTTCCCCCTCCCTCATATAGACAGGCCCTGTGTGTCTGTTGGCTGGCTGGCTGAACTTGCTTCCTTCCTTCTTTGCTTGCTTCATTTCTTCCTTTATTCCCACCTTTCTACACGATGGTGCTGTGAAGACCAGACCAGTTTTTATCCCCTGGCCTTCACTATAACAGGGGTAGTTCCCAAGTTGGCACAGGCTGCCAGGGGTTTCCAGCTTGGGATTGGTTTCCCTTTGCTTCAGCAAAAGGTGTTGCATCTCTTTAACTAAATCCCTGGATTGATGCACTTAAAGATAACCGATCACCCTTCTGAAGCAAGAGCTATATGAAACCTCTGGTTGACTCTATCTCAGAGTGGAAATGCATAGCCCTCCAGATGTTGATGTGCAATACCCATCAGCCCTAGCCAGCATAGCCAAGTGAGGAATGTTGGGAGATGCAATCCAACCACATTTGGACATGCAACACAATTCCCTCCCCTGTTCTAGCTATTTATTAAAGAACTCTGTGCCACTCAGTAACTTGCATTCCTTCACTACACATCAATTTCTCCAAGACGTTGCCTAGTATCTTCCTCTTATAGCTGCAGCTGATCAGTAGTGTATCACTATTGACTATTTCATTGTTTTTCATATATGCACTGAGAAACTTTAGTATATGAATTCATTCCATAATTGTCACTGGTACATTAGTTAAGGCAATTAGGCTTCATTTTTCAAGCAGCTAACTTTACCACAGTAAAATTAGACCATAGATAAGGATTTCTCTAGGGGCTTCGTTATATGATGGGAAAAAAAACATGAAGAATTCGCCAAGATTCCTAATTGTTTACATGCATTGCACCACAAAGGTGCCTCTTTCAGAAGGAGGGGGCACAAAAACCAATTAGTAACACAAGAAAGGATTTTGGGACTTTCCCTGACTTTTTTGAAAAGTAGCGCATTTTCGATAGTCTGAACAACCATTACACTAAGTGCTGTGTGAATTACCAGCAATCTTTCCGATACATTCACAGCAGAGCTTTGCCATGATTGGTTGAACTCACTAGGGAGGGGTTTGGACAAGGAGGGGATGGAGGAAAGATCCATCCACTGTTGTTTCCAGCCACGGAAAAGACTGTGAGTGCTAGCCTTGTGTGTGTATGTGTGTTTCCTTCCCTCCCTCACTCCTTGGTCTCTTCGTGCTTGGCTGCAGCCAGCTGAAGAATTCCAAGCTAGTCTTTCAGTCTCTGTGTGTGAATGTTCTTCGTCTCCCCTGATGAGATCCCGTTCCTTTCCTTCCCTCCCTCACTCCTTGGTCTCTTTGTGCTTGGCTGCAGCCAGCTGAAGAATTCCAAGGTAGCCTTTTAGTCTCTCTGTGTGAATGTTCTTCGTCTCCCCTGATGAGATCCCGTTCCTTTCCTTCCCTCCCTCACTCCTTGGTATCTTCGTGCTTGGCTGGAGCCAGCTGAAGAATCCCAAACTAGCCTCTGTGTGTGTGTGTGTTTGGCTGACACTCCATGCTATAGGAATAGAATCTAGGCATTCCTGTGGTAATCAGAGGATGTGCTTGGGAGGCCACGCCCCCCCGCCTCAGTCTGTGTGTGAATATCAAAGCAGAAAAAGCTGAAAACTAAACCGATAGACCAATTAAGCAATAATTCATGTGAACGATGCAGTACTGGTGCGGAACAGCGATACAGCACAAATTACCGCAATAAAAACTGTTGTGTAACTGAAGCCTAGGAAACTGGTGACTTCATCCTGTGGGAGGATTTGGGAATGCATGGCCATCCAAATGTCTGACTACAGTGTGAAGTTGAAGGCTTTCAGGGCCGGCATCCATAGATTTTCCTTGTTTTTTTCAGGCTGAGAGGCCGTGTTCTGGACTAGTTTCTTTCTGACGTTTTGCCTGCATCTGTGGCTGGCATCTTCAGAGAATGGTTGGGTAGAAGTGTGTCTGTGGTTTATATGCTGTGAACCCCTGTAGGGGAGTATATGTAAATTTGTGTAATTGAATGGTTAGTTTCTGGATATAGAAATGCAAGGCTCGTTAGTGTCTGTTTGGCTAATGGTTGGTTGATGGGCCATTACAGTTCCTATGAGTATCCCTCACCAGTGACTGGTTTGAACTGATAGTCCTGAGAACATCTGCAGGTCCACACATTCCTCAACTGGTGTGGCTTATTGGGTTGTCAGTGCTTAAAATGAGGGTAGAAGAGTAGTGCTGGATTTGAGTGCAGAAGAAGAATATTTTGTTCTCCAGAAGGGCTTGAAATGGTGACATCTCACACTACATAGTTATTGCAAGGCTTAGATTCTGCTCAACACACCTCAACATTTCATTTCTGAAAGCGGTGCAAATTCATATTTTCACCGCACTTAAATCGGCAATATTTTGTAATTAATAATAAAACTTAAATATAGCCCCTCTTAACACATTAACGGCGGTAGTAATTGCTATCTGGAATATTGCCCAGTTCTTATAGCCACCTACTGGATAGTGTTTATGCCGACCTTAACCACAGAATTATGCTCAAAGGATGAAGTCAGTTTGCAATTCTACATTTCCCCATTTTCTTTAGAGCAGGGTAGGCAGCTTCTGAGAGTTGGGAGGCATTTACACCCTCCTCTGGATCTTCACAAGCTTGTACCAGTGGGATGGTCACCACCCTACACAAGAAATAGAGATCTCAGAAATCTTGGCAGAGGATTTGTTATTTAAGTAACCTGCAAAATAAAGTGGGTTTGGGTTTGAAACAGGCCTGGGAAAATGCCTTTAAATGGCAAATCAAGTCCCTTCCCAAAGGCTTTTGGGGTGTACTGTTTGCCCCTTTTGGTATCCAAACCCCTCCCCCACAGCACAGAGGTTCAGAGTGGATCCAGGAGTCTGCATTGGTGGCTCTGGCAGGCTGTATGAAGTCCATGGACTACACTTGCCTACTCTAGCTTTCCAAAACCAGTTCCTCTTTGCGATTATAATAGCCACATACAGGGACAGCTTTGAAATGCAAGTGATTTATTAACCTGTTTAAATGCAAGGTATACCTGCAAGGATATAGAAGGCAAGTATGTTGCACACAAAAACTACAAAATAAAAACAGCTCCTTGGACTCATCTAATAATCACCAACTACATTAAATTAGCACATCAGCATGAGGAAGATAAGGGAGAGCAACTGGTTAGCAATTTTTTTTTTTTACTTGTTGTGTCAGAGATAGCTCACAAGGGGGTTGGGAATATCAAGCAGCTGCTTCAATGAACCTCCATCAGTCCTAGTGGCTGCTTACCAGTAAGTGAGTTGGAGGGGAGTGGTGACCAGAATCTACTATGTAGCATCATACTTATGGTGCTACATAGTATGTGATGGTCATATAGGATTCCACCAACTGTTCACAGAGTTACCTAGGTCCCCTTTTTGGGGGGATTTGGGATATAGACTAGAGACTAGAAGAGAAAGGATCAGGAGGGAAAGCTCTACTGGAAAAGTTTGCCTCCCATTTATAATGTGAATTTTTACACAGTGATGGATTTCACTCATCCATTGCAAGTTCCACAGAAGTTCTGCAAGGGTGGCTCAGAGATGTATTAAAGCATACTAAGAAAATACATCCATAGTCACTATTTTCCTCCTTCTCAATCAACCTGTTAGTATGCCCTACTACCCTTCCCCACAGTATCTCATAACTGGAAATATTGGACACTTTTCAGAGTCAGGTTGGTTTAGGCAGGCTGGAGGTCAGTTGGAGGTCACAATGACCTGAGACATGTCTAGAGCTATAATGGTAAGAAAGTGCATATTAGGATTGAGCAGGAAGCCCCTGTAATGGGTTTATTATTAGTCATTAGAGGGGCATGTGCTAATCCTTTCTTCCAGCCTTGGGCATTTCTTTCTTTTTTTGGAAACATATTTTTTATTATCATTTTATAACAAAATACAAACAGCAATCTACACACCACACACAGTCATTGGACAACACCTAAAACAAATAAGATTCTACATATGCTATACAAACCTACAAATAACATTGCTTAATCACAACATTAGCTTGCTAACAGATAAATAAATATAACATATACAACAATATAGACTTCCTCCTCTAATGAAGAACCAGCTTAGTGCCATTAATTTAATTTTAACCCCTCTTTAACTAGACAAAAAAAAGTTTAGATCCAAAAAAGAAAAAACCAGATTCAATAAAAAAGTTAAGAAACATTATATCTAAATTCACATTTTTGCTAATCATAACTAACAAAGAAAAAAATGCCTTCACACTAAAATAAAACAATTCAGGAAGATAACGCAATAAATTCAGCTTTAAACTCCTGTATCATTAGTGAAGTTACTCTGAAAAAAATCCACAACAGGTTGCCATATTTGATAAAATTTGCTAGTGGACTTGTTCTCTAACATGTGAGTAAGCTTGTCCATCTCTGCTGTCTCTAACACTTTCTCTAGCCATTCATCTTGTAGATGAATAGAGACCTTTCTTCAATGTCTGGCTAGTACAATCCTAGCAGTTGTAATCATATACCATAGCCTTGGGCATTTCAGCAATGATTAAATCAAGTAATTAAGTGGCCATTCCTTAATCTATACCCTACAGAAATCTCTCTTCATACCCCCTCCTGTCCAACCTTAAGAGGTTGTCACAAAACCATCAATGTTCTATCTCTCTGCAATTAAAATGATCAGTTGAATTTCCAGTTTTCTTTGTCTGTTCTATGGGAGAGTCGTTCAAGCTTTGTTGGTATTAAACTCCCCCTCCAAGGCATGGAATAGGGTATAAATATTAGATCCCTAGCAATAGTAAAGTGTGCCACAGTGGATGGATCCAGCCACTCTTTCTCAGCATGCCCCAGATCGGAACCTCCTGTGCCATCCTCAGAAGCCTGAGTATCTTTGCTGCTCTTTGAGGCTGGTAACTATCACCCTATCTTCCTATCTAACCTTTCTGCCTTACTCTGCTATAGCCTTGTATGGTTCTTAAGAATGTGTGTTGTGTATGTTAATTTACCTTTTATATTATTTCAAGAAAATACTCTGTTTTACTGCTTTAACTGCAGTGCTCTCTATAGTTAGTACTGGTATACATAGGTGAAAAGATCCCCAAAGTTACCCTCCTCTTGCAGGCCTCCTGTTTGAGCCAATAATTCTCTCAAATATTACAGGAGATTTTGCCATCACGGGTGGGACTCTAATGCACACCCCACCTCTTAGGGTAACACCCCCCTTTTTATGCACACTCTCCCATATCGAGAATCATTACATGGTAAGTGTAAAAATGCTTCATGGTTTTATCAGGGAGAGCCAACATCTTCTTGAGCATGGGTTAATGAGCTGCACAAAAATGTTTAGGGGAGACAGTATTGAGATTCTTAAATTCAGATAAATAATGTTTGGAAGGGTAAGACCAGTATTTGGGGGAGGAATACTATTTTTATTATACCTCCCAGAATCCTGATAGTCATGCTGGTGGGAGTTATTCTGAGAGTTGCTATCCCAAAATGTCTTTCCAAGTCCTGGATGAAATTCTTTTGTTCACCTGTTCTGGCATCTGTCTTAGCAAAAGAGGAGAGATGAGACCACTTCTGTGTACCTAGTGTGTGGTGTGTGGCTGTAGCTGAGTCTCTTAATGACAGCCCACCTTCTTGCTGAAGAACACAAAAAGGTGACAAATATATGTGAACAGGCAAATTACTCCAGAAGTTCTCTGTAGAATTAAAGAATATTATCTTGTGTGTGTCTCAAATATCTCTTTTAAACACAGTGCCTTCATCTTGCAGAGATAAATCACTTCAGTCCAAGCCAAGATGTGAAAGCACCCTATTGCGTCAGACTTATTCTGCTTGTTACATTCCCAGAGTCAGTTAAATGTATTATCATTGGCCAGAAAATGTCACCAGTCTCTATCCCTTTCGAGCAGCACTCTTGGCCAAATGGTTGGCCATTGCATTTGAAAGCCAAGCAACACTGGACATCTACTTTCTTTCAACAGTTCCTGTAGCTCTATGGCCAACAGATGAAATGTCTCCATGTTCTTAGCCCTGTGTGTTTTGGCATTTCCCCCCTCCAAGCTAGGCACAGAGGCTACGTCAATAATATATTTCTGCTATTGAATATTTTATTGATGATTTGACTTCCACCACTTGCTGTTCCCATTTCAAGGCTGCCTGGTTGTTTCTAATTAAAATTTAACATCCCAGGAGAAAGCTTCTCACTATAGGGGAAATACGGCTATTCTTTCCTAGACCACTGCAGAACAACGGGAAGGGGATTTCTGGCTGTTATACAGCAAGCTATTACTTAAGCATGGCCTGGAAGATGAAGAGCAGAACCATGAGAAGGCAGGGTTTGGAGCAAGATCTGGAACATTTCAATACCTCGGAGAGCTCCCTCCACAAGCCCAACTCTTCCAGCTGCTAATCTCCACGTCAACATAGAACTAGAGAAATTCTGCTACTGCAGCTGCAGTCAGGTGCACCCAGGAAATTAGCTGGGGCCAGAGGTTTTCCTTGCAGTAAGTTCTTTTAAAAACAAAACAAAACTACAGCTCCCCAAATCCCCTAGCTAGCAGAGAGTTTTAGTCCCCCAAAAGGAAAATTTCCAAGTTCTGTGTAAATTATACACTAATTAGGGCATAATTCTGCAGATGGTGGGTTGGACTTGATGGTAATTAGTAACAGCCCAGCAACAACAATAGGGGAATTGAGAGGAATGGGTGGGGGAGAAAGTAATTTATCCACCTCATTCTGCAACCAGAATTCCCCCATTGCAACATCTATCCTATCAATCTGCAAGATTCTCCTGTTGCAATGGGGGAATTCTGGTTGCAGAATGAGGTGGATAAATTACTTTCTCCCCCCCCCCCTGCTCCTCTCAATTCCCCTATCGTTGTTGCTGGGCTGCTACTAATTGCCATCAAGTCAGCTTCTACTTACAGCAACACTATGAATGAGAGATCTCCAAGAGCTCTGGTCATCAACAGCCTTGTTCAGGTCTTGCAAACTCAGGGTCATGGCTTCCTCAACTGAATCAATCTGTCTGTACTGTGGCTTCCTTCTTTTCCAACTGTGTGTGTGTGTGTGTGTACGTGCACCTTCAAGTCACCTGTTGACTTATGGTGACCCCATAAATTTCATAGCATTTTCTTAGGCAAGGAATACTCAAGAGGTGGTTTTGCCAGTTCCTTCCTCTGAAATATAGCCCACAGCACCTAATCTTTGTTGGCTTTCACCCATCCAAGTACTGACCATGGCTGAACCTGCTTACCTTCCAAGATCAGACAGGATCTGGTGCCTTTAGGGTATTTAGGCCCTAGGTTTTCCAACTGCCATCCACTTTACCTAGCATTATTGTCTTTACCAATGAGTCATGTCCAAAGTATAATGGCCACAGTTTAGTCATTTCAGTATAGACTCAGTTTAGCCATAAATCTAATGGTCAAAACCCCACAAAACAAACTACTAATGACAATGTCCTTTTGTCATGACAGCATGGGTAAGGCATGGGACAGACACAGCACCAGCCACACTCAGACTTGGGGAAAGCAAAAAGCCTAATGCATCTCCCTATGCCTTCTACAATTTGTTACAGGATGTTGGCAGACCCTCCGGAACAATGGGGAGATAGTGCTGGGGGCTGCAGCAGAAGGAACTAATCACATTGTGCCCTTCCATGGTAGTGGGGAAGAGAGTTGCTGAGAGTGTTTTTGGGCCCTGGTGGAAAAAAACTGGGCCCCAAAGTTAATTCATTTCCTCAAGACCCCTCAAGTATTTTTGCAGAGAAGGGACATACAGACACTCCACCCACAACCAGCACCCTCCCTCCAACCACCTGCCCAACTCATACCCAGAACCTGCCTTCCTCCCCGCATCACATCCCCCTCAGCAGCCAATCCAAGCCAGCCAGGAGGTGTGTTAGGAGCCTGTTTTGGAGGAAGAGGCATTGTTGAAAAACTGGGAGAGCTGATTGCCTGGGCCATGGAAGTGGAAGTACTACTGCTGCTTTTTCTTTTCCTCCCCCTCCTTCAGGAAGCTGAGGCTGCAGTGGGCTGAACAACTCTGGGTCTGTTTCCAGCCCTGCCACCATCATCAGAGGTCTTGTACTTTACCTGTGACTTCTTCAGGTAACTGTCTGCCCCCCTCATTCCCTTCCTCCCATTCATTGGCACTACTTTGGAGATTTTCAGACAACACTGTTATAGTGTTACTATTCCACTTTATTTGCTATGGCTGCCTCCTCTTGACTCCTGGGATTTGCAGTTTAGGGAGGGGCATTTACAACTCTCAGCCAAAGAGATCTTAGGCCTCACTAAACTACAAACCCCAGAATTCCACAGGAGGAAGCCAGAGAAGTTAAAGTGGAATAGTAACATTATAGCAGTGTACTCTGAAAATCTCCTTTGTCTCAGCCGAGGCTTTCTTTCCCTTACTTGGGCCAGAACGGAAGGAAGGAAGCTGGAAGTGCAGTTCTGGTTTCATTTTTTGAAACTTCATTTATGCAAGGGGTGGAGTTTGGAGTTTCTGAGGAACCTTGTGCCCTGTTTAAACCCCAAACCATTGCTCTTACCATTTTTTCTGGATTTCCCCCCTACATCAGGAGAGCACTGAGGGACTTGGAAATGTGGGACATGAAAACAGAGTGCAATTTGGCCACACCAGGGCTAGGGTCTCTTTCACTGGCTAGAAACCCACCAGCACCAAACCACACTTGTTCAGGAAGCTGCAAATGACAAGTTAAAAACAGGGCCAACCTAAGATGTGCTGCTCAAGTTAGGCAAGCAAAGGCATCCCCCCACTCCTGCATTCCATTTGGACCACTTGGGATGTGCTGTCAGTCGCTCACACACTCTCTGTCCAAGCATAGCACCTGGTCTTGAATATGGCCCTTAACTTTCTCAGTGTTGTCTGGTGGTCCCAATGTCAATGGGGCAGCGAAACTTAAGCAGATTTTAATATGAGCTATACAAGGTGCCGAATCTATTTTGAGGACAAACATCCTGGATAGCACCATTAAAGTTCGGACTAAGTCCCAGTGACATGGAAATCACTAGCCAGCATTGAACCTTCTGTTGCTGCTACTGCCATGGCTAATACCTCTCAATCACTCACTCCTCCCAGGAAACAGCAGCTCACCTGGTCCCAGTAGCGTCAGAGTCTTAAAGGTAGGATAGGTAGGTAGGAACTGAATGCCTGCTTGGCTCCAAGCACTGTTCTCAACAGCAGGCGTCCACCATGTTAAATCCTTCAAATGCAAGGCCTGACATGGCACTGTAAAATCAGACATCATATTTGGGGTATTTTTAAATGGAGGCTGCCTGTTGCTGTTGCTCTGGAACTCAGCAGGAGGAGGCTGGCTCCCTAGTGGGATGGAGATGGGGACAGCAGGAGCTGAGAAAGGTGGGCAAGTTCATTCGGTCCCTGCTTCCATTCCACCACCAGAGACAAATGGCTCACAGAGCCCTGTGGTAGGGCTGGGCCTGGTTAAAAGACCAAAAGCCAGAGGACTAAATTGACTAAGATTTAAATCCCCACCCCCCAAAGAAGCCATCCTTTTTCATGCTGCAATGCAAACTTTTAAAAGAACTGCCATGTAGAGAGCCGGTGTGGTATAGTGATTTGAGTGCTGGACTACTACTCGGGAGACCAGGGTTTGAATCCCTGCTCCACCATGGAACCCCATTGGGTGATTTTAGGCAAGTCACATTCTTTCAGCCTCAGAGGAAGGCATTGGCACACCCCTTCTGAACAAATCTTGCCAAGAAAACCCATGATGGAGTCTCCTTAGTGTCACTATAAGTTGGGTATGACTTGAAGGCACACAACACACATACAGAGAGAATCTTTTAAAGGCCTAGTTGCCTCACTGGAGACATTTTGGGAAGGAGGTGACACTATTGGGTATGGAAAGACTAAACTTCACCTCCACAGACGTTGCAGAAAAAGCAGCCTTTGCAATCTAATTAGTGTTTTTAAAAGAACCCATTTGTGCCAAATAGAGGAGTCATTTTGCAGAATGGGGCAATATTTGTTGTTGTTTTATGTGCAGATATGGATTAATGGTGCTGTAGAAATTACATTGGGGACACATACCAGCAGTGGTGAGCTCCACCCTACTGTAGGTATGCAGCTTACAAGGTACTTGCCTGGGATCTAGGCTGTATCTTGGGCTAAAAGACGACAGGTTCTAGCCTTGGCTTGAAGCTTGGCTGCTCTGGGTTAGATGTGAGCAAAATGCCCTTGGTTGTTTGGTCCCTCTGATCACATGTGGAAGAAGGGTGAAACAGACAGAACCATTTTAATCCTTACTAGTCATGAGAAACTGATGGGAAAATTAGTTGTGCTCTTCTTGAGAAAGCTTTCCTACCATCTGCCACCTTTCCCCACAGAGCTGGGATGACAATGCTCAAAAACTAAGCCTAAAAGGGAACAGCCTAACACTCTAGTTACTACAGTTGGCCCTCCTTATCCACAGATTCTGCATCCACAGATTCAACCATCCACAGTTTGAATTTTTTTTAAAAGATCCAAAAAGCAAACCTTGGTTTTGCCATTTTATATAAGGGACAACATTTTACTATGCCATTGTATATAATGGGACTTGAGCATCCACAGATTTTGGTATCCACAGAGGGTCCTGGAACCAAACCCCAATGGATACCAAGGGCCCACTGTACTTCTTTCACATAATTCTTCAGCTGTACTATGCTTGCCATTAACCTCTTAGACTGGATTTCCGCTGGCAAAGAACCAGACTTTGGAAAATAGCACAAACACAACAGACAACTTCTGCAGAATAACAGGATTTTAAGATAGCTAAGTCCTGTACTTTCACAAGCAGGTTTTTAAAACTATAATGAATGCCACATGTGGGCATCCTACATTTGTCAAAACAACACAAAGTAAAAAGTGCACAGTGTACAAAAGTGTATTCAAAAGTGTATAATGAAAACTTCAGCAGTAGTAACAGGTAGAAGGGCATTTACTACCATTGGCCCATTTCATGTGGATGCCACATCTATTTCCAGAAATATATCTCTGTCTATCTATCTATCTATCTATCTATCTATCTATCTATCTATCTATCTATCTAAAACACTCTTGGGTATGTTGCCTTTTTGGTGTGCTGACTGGCTGCTCAGGAAACACAACCAACCAATCACCACCTACATGCAAATTTCCACTCCACCTCACAATCCACTCCTGCCACTCAATCTGTGGCCCAGATTGGGACCCAGACAATCAACTGGTGGTGGTGGTGGTAATGGGCCACTTGTGACAGGACCTAGACAGTCAACTGGCAGCGGTAGCAGGACGCTGTTGCTGCCACTGCCACTATGACAGAACCCTGACAGTCAACTGGCAACAGTGGCAGAATGTTGTTCCTGGCACTGCAACAGAACTCAGGCAGTCAACTGGCAGCTTTGGTGATGACAACAGGCCACCTGCGATGAGACCCAGGCAATCAACTGGTGGTGGCCAAGGCCACGGCAGCGTCAGGGCAACAGAGCAAGTCACCCTCAGCAAATCCAGAAAAAGTGTGGAATGCTGAGGAATTTAAAAATCCACCGGAAAACCCTTACAGGGTTGTCGTGAGGTCTGCTGGGAGTTTTTTAATGGCATATGTTACGCCTGGCACAGCTAGTTGAAAAAATATTTTTTGTAGAGTACATCTCCCACAATCCCCAGCCAGCATGGCCACTGACCATGCTGGCCAAGGAATTCTGGAAGCTGTAGCTGCCCTTCTACCTGTTACCACCTTAAAACGACCTTTTTTCAAGTTCTGCTTATTTTACCATCCACCACAATGAACATTGGGCTCAACACTCTAGGGCAGTCTTTCTCGACCTTTTTGTCCTGGAGGAACTCTTGAAATAATTTTCAGGTCTCAGGGAACCCCTGCATAAACATTATTCTATATACTGCTATTGTTTCCCCCCCTCCCACAGTCGTAAACTCTTGAGGAACCCCTAGCAACCTCTTGGGGAACCCTAGGATTCCAGGGAACCCTGGTTGAGAAACACTGCTCTAGGGATTTAGTAATGACTGAACATTAGAACCTCTTGAGGATAAGAGCAGTTCAGCAATGACCTTAAGTTACTTTGGGAGGTTGTGGACTCTCACTGGGGTCCAGAAGCACAAAATAAACTGTTTACCTGTTGTCGGAGATGCTCTAGCTCTCGATGTCCTTCATTGAGCATGGAGTTACATTCAGAAGCCTATGAAACCCTTTCTAAGTCTATAGCTCTCTTCCTTCAGTTGTCCACGGAAAGTATTTTCTGGTCGTGAAGACTGGTTATTAACTTACCTGAGATTTTCTCAATCCTGTAAGATGTGGCTGGTCCTCAAGTACTTCACAGAATTATCAATGATGTGAAAGAGAAGGCTGACAGCTTAATTTTGTGTTATGTCTTGACTGAACTGTCTGCCATATGAACAATTTGCTGAGAGAGAATGAATAGTGTGTGCTTTTTGAAAAATTGCCATTCTTGATTGTAATAAACTGAAGAACTTTATTTCAGCAGCATTTATTGACCTGAATACAGACTGCTGTGAGACACACTTATGGTATTATACTGCTAACTAAAATCATTAGTATTGTTTTTTTTATTCTCTTTATTAAAATTTTTCACACAAATATTCCAACAATCCACCCGACAAACCATACCCACAGATACATACATGAAAATGACACCAAACAAACTTTATCATTAGTATTGTGACCAACAAAAGTAGCTATTCTAGAGCTGAGGTTGGTTGAAGGAAGATGGGCAGGGAAATTGTAGCTTACAGGTGGCCTCCAAGGCTGTTTCTTAGGACCTCCAAGCCCCTCCCTTTTCCCAAAAATGTTTTCTCCCAAAATGCCCCCAACAGCTCCTTAGGGCTGTAGGGGGCATTTTTGCCATGTTTTGTCCCACCCTCTGGGCCATTTTAGGAAGAGGATCCAAATGTGGTGAAATTGCCCCTCATAGAACTAGCTGATTTGTGTGTGGGGGAGGGGGGCATCTGAGGTCAAAAAATTATTTTGAAGGGAAAAAAATCAGGGTAATGGGGGCAGCAGGGTCTCCTGGGGGAATGAATATGCAGTTGCCTCTCCACATTCGTGGCTTTCACACTCGCGGTTTTGATTATTCGCGGTTTAGCCCCGAGCCCTCTCGGGAAGCGACAGGCGGGGCAGCCTCCTGCCTGCGCCCTCCCCGGCCTTCCAGAGGTGGCTCTGGAGCTTCTAAGCCCCAGAGTCCGCTCAGGAAGGCAGGGGGGGGGACGGGCAGCCTCCCTCCCTCCCACTGCCTTCCCTGGCCTTCCTGGGGGGGGGGATCTGGGGCTTCTACACCCTGGAGTCTGCTCAGGAAGGCGGGGGGGGGGGGGACGGGCAGCCTTCCCCAGCCTTCCTGAGGAGGCTCTGAGGCTTCTAAGCCCCGGAGTCCCGTCAGGAAGGCCAGAGAGGCAGGGCAGCCTCCCACCCTCCTGCCCCGTTCCCCGGCCTTCCTAAGGGGGCTCCGGGGCTTCTAAGCCCAGAGTCACTTCAGGAAGGCTGCGGAGAGGCAAGGCAGCTTCCCTCTCACCCTCCCGCTGCCCTCCCTGGCCTTCCTAAGCGGGCTCTGGGGCTTCAAAGCCCCGGAGTCTGCCCAGGAAGGGCGCGGAGAGGCAGGGCAGCTTCCCACCCGCCTGTCCGCCCCGGCCTTCCTAAGTGGGCTCGGGGGCTTCAAAGCCCCAGAGTCCCCTCAGGAAGGCCGTGGAGAGGCAGGGAAGCTTCCCTCCCTCCCACCTGCTGCCCTCCCCGGCCTTCCTAAGGGGGCTCCGGGGCTTCAAAGCCCCGGAGTCCATTCAGGAAGGCTGCGGAGAAGCAGGGAAGCTTCCCTCCCTCCCGCCTGCTGCCCTCCCCGGCCTTCCTAAGGGGGCTCCGGGTCTTCAAAACCCTGGAGTCCACTCAGGAAGGCTGCGGAGAGGCAGGGAAGCTTCCCTCCCTCCCGCCTGCTGCCCTCCCCGGCCTTTCTAAGGGGGCTCTGGGTCTTCAAAGTCCCGGAGTCCCCTCAGGAAGGCCGTGGAGAAGCAGGGCAGCTTCCCGCCTGCCCGCCGCCCTTCCTAAGCAGGCTCCAGGGCTTCAAAGCCCCAAAAGTTCCCTCAGGAAGGCTGCAGAGAGGCAGGGCAGCTTCCTGCCCTTCCGCCCGCTGCCTTCCCCAGCCTTCCTAAGCGGGCTCCCGGGCTTCAAAGCCCCGGAGTCCCCTCAGGAAGGCCGCGGAGAGGCAGGGCAGCTTCCCACCTGCTTGCCCGCTGCCTCCCCGGCCTTCCTAAGTGGGCTCCGGGGCTTCTATGGCCCGGAATCCCCTCAGGAAGGCCGCGGAGAGGCTGGCCAGACACCCTCCCGCCACCTCCCTCCCACTTGGGGGGGGGGATCGCGGGAGCAGCATTTTTTATTTGCAGTTTTTCCACATTCGCAAGGGTCTCAAGACCCTAACCCCCACGAATGTGGAGGGACAACTGTAATTCTCTAATTCCCAACATCCTGATCTAAAGAATTATTTCAGTAAAACAACAGAAATTACTGATTTCAGACAGAACTGATTACACAAACTAATTATACCTGATATCAGACAAGGACTAATTGATAACATAATTTCCTGGTTAGCTTATCAACAAATTCACTTTACCCTTATTAAGATTCCTCTGTAAGAATAACTTCATTCTTGCCACAGAAATCAATAGCTGTTTGAATCTTCTTTTGGCCCTAACAAATTGGGTGGTTTTTTTGTAACTGATTTTATCTGTTAATTTACATTTATTCATTTCCAAGAGTGAAGCTCTCAAGTTGGCTTTTCCTTTATTTGAGTGGAGAAGTTACTACAATAAGTTAATGGTTTGTTGGTTTAAAAGAAAGGTTTCTGTAAATATGTGAACTTTAGCATTTAATACTGTCTGCTCTGTGGTCTACATCCAATTCTAGCCCAAAGTAAAGTCACTGAATCAATGTGAATTTGGTAAATTAACACTTATGTACATTCCATTCCTCCAATGGGTCTAATTCTAAGCTGGGGCTAGCAACTGGATTTAGGACTACAGGAACCCCCACTGATCTGACAGGTTAGGGACTACAGAAGTGTCAGACACCTGAATTGATAGAAAAGCAGAACCCATGTAGGGAACATGAGAGAGCTACAGTGGTTTGCTTAGGACTGCCTACCTGCGGCTCTCAGTTGGTCTGATGAATTTTTCTCCTCTCAGCTTGCTTTGCAAGCAGTGAGCATACACATGGTCAGTTCCAAGCAAACTTCTGTAAGCAAGAACTGTCAAGAGTGGATTCCTCATTTTATCAATGGGACTTGTCCTTAATTTGCAACAGTGAAAAGAGCAAGTTGCATCAGATAACGAGCCATCAAAAGGCAAGGACTTCCTGTATGTATATGTAACAGTAGAATTTTAATAGTATCATTTATTTATTTATTTATTTATTTATTTTTACCCCACTCTTCAGCCAGAAGGCTATCAGAGCGGCTTACAAATTATTTTAAGCAACAGCAATTTACACATCTATGCTGCATTAAGCAGTTTCCAATGTGTGTTCGCTAATTGCCACCACAAGCTGGGTACTCATTTTACTGACCTATGAAAGGATGGAAGGCTGAGTGAACCTTGGAGCCCGCTGGAACTGAACTTGCGACGTGGTGACTTGCAGTACTGGCATTTAACCACTGCGCCACCAGGGCTCCAAGGTGAATGACTTACGCTGAAGTAAGAAAATACGTTTTGAGGATGTTTTATTAGCTTTATTGCAGAACACAATTTATGTAAACAGTAACAGCAGGAGTAGGCAGCTGTGGCCCTCTGGATGTTTCTGGCCTACAATTCCCAGCATTCCTAGCCAGCATAGCCAATAGTAAGGGATTATGGAAGCTGCAGCCTAGAAACATCTGGAGAGCACAGCTGCCCATCCCCATGTAAAGGAAACAGCGGCTATAGAACAGACAAAATAAATTCTCAAATTATTAAAGCATTTCCCCATGGCACCTATAAAATGTGTGTGGAAAGGATGACAAGGAAGGGAAAGAAGCGTTTCAGGCAGCTTTGACACAACAGATCAGAGTTCATAAAAGAGTTTGGAGTTTGAAAAAAGAACAAGTCAAAAAGCTAAGGAGAGCTGGGAAGAAACTGAAAAAAACATTAAGAGGTAAACAGCTTTGGATAAAACAAGAGAGAAAAAGGTGAAATGAGGTAGCAAATACAAGAAACTCAAATGAGCCAATGAGGGAGAAATATAATAGAATAATATGAGAAATCAACACAGAATCCTTTTGGAAAGTTAAAAATGCAAAACTAAGAGCAAAGATGGAAGGATTAGATTCTGAAGCAAGGAAAAGTCCAGTTTACATGAAGAGGTGTACTAAAAGAAGCAGAAAGATTGCTAAAGACCTGGGAGGGGGGACCCAACTTTCTGTGTGTAGACATGCAATATAGATGTGCTATGCTATGGAATGTGTCTGCATGGAAGCAGTATTTTCTAGAGGAATTAAAATTCCCCTTATGGGATGCCTTTGGGTCCTCCAAATCAACTGTGCCATGGAGGCACTGAGGTCTCTTTCTGGATGCCTCCTGAAAGAAACAGCAGAAAATTTGATGCATTATATCCTTTTCCCTTATGCAAAGCACAAAGCTTCTGTTTACACCTCAAGAATATGAAGATGAAAAATTGCTAACACATCAAAACAGCAAAACCAAGAATATTTGTCATGAGCAAAATGTGCAAGGCATATTCTGCCATTCTGTTTTGTTCTCTAACAGCAATAGCTACAGAATGAGTATCAGTTCCTAATATGCTGGATTCTTTAAAGAAGCTCCTTTTTCTAAGTCTATTACCCTGAGGAACTGCCTGTTAAATGAATTCAAAGTGCTAAAACACGGGCAGAGGCCTGCTAACTCCAATGCCTTTCCAGGTGTATTCCTCAAATATGCAAAGGCAACAGGAAGGGCTGTTTTGGCAAAGGGGGGGGGCAGCTTGTAAGCAAACTCAACGGGAGCAGTGTTTTGATCAGCAAGTCTAACCAGTCATACAATACAAACCTTTGATATCTCTGCCCCTGCCTTGTGTCAACAGAATCTCACACATACACCCCACAAGCAAAGTGTGGCTAAAATGTATCACGTCACGCAAAAGAATTTTTTTAAAAAAATGTAATGACCCCGTAAGGCTAAAAGACACCAATCCTTGTGCAAAACCTGCTTCCTAGCAAGAAGACGGAATTTAGAACTTGCCTTATTATTTTTTTAGTGGTTCTCATTCTGTATCAGAAGATTCTGGTTGCTTCTGGATGAGCGAGTTCTCTCTCTCCCCCAGTGGAATTTCCTGCCAACTGATTTTAAGAGTAGGTATTATGTAAGCCTCTGCTAGCATTTATATGGAAGTAATGTGTGCATTTCGGCTCTTAACACCAAATACTATTTACATTCTTCTAGAATCCTGTTGGCATACTCAGAGTCGGGGGTACACGTGAAGCGAAGCAAGGCATTTCACTTGTCTATGGACAGACCCGCATTGGACTTCTTCATAAAGATGAAAGGAATAAGATCAGAGTACCTTCACCCTATAGGCACCAAATCCCATCTAAGCAGGGTCAGCCCTGATTAGTACTTGGATGGGAGACTGACAACAAATAGTAGGTGCTGTAGCTATATTTCAGAGAAGGAACTGGCAAAACCACCTCTGAGTATTCCTTGCCTAAGAAAGCCCTATGAAATTCATTGAGTCACCATAAGTCAACAGGCAACTGGAAGCACATACACCTTCATTCATAAAACATTAAACTACCAGCATTGTTAACTCTTCCACTATATTAAGGTATCACTGTGCCTGAGTAACTCATTAAGAGTCTTCCTGCTTTGTTTAAATTGCTTCAATCCTGAAAGGCTTGCTACATGTGTTGCTAGGGGGTACCACTGCGTTTACACAGCAAAGCTATGGATAATCTCAGTGCTAAATACTGGTAGCAAAATATTAGGATTAGATTTTTAACTCTTGACATTCTTGTGTAAATCAGAGAACTACCTGAAGAGTACCCCTAAGTTTTATGCTTCATGTTGTGAAACCTTTAAAAATAATCACAGAGAATTTAAGATATTTTGCTCCACAGAAACTTTTACTATTTAGAGCAGCAATTAGCATGATATAGTTCTACTGAGATGTTCACAGCACTGTTTATTAATGTTAGTATCCCTTATTGTTCACATCTGCTAAATGGCAATTCAACACGCACCAAAGGAGAGTACAAATGTGCAATGTGAACATTCAGCTGAAATGATGTAATAATTTGAAACCAGATTCTTCTGCCCCCATTTTCAGTCACCAAAGATGACAAAATAAGGTTTACAAACAAAACATAATAAAACAAAGCACTACTCTGGATTTGTTTTTTTAAGAAGTAATAAGTACACCATTTATATTGCAAAATATTTATTGATTTAGTGATGTAACAAAATGACAAATAGATTTACATCCTACACATACACATTTTTCATCCACATACTTTCTAAACGAATAATCTTTTCATTTCAAACTATAAATCATTATTATTACCTTCATTTCTTTTCCCAAAACTGAAACTTAAGGCAGCTATTTCTTTCTATTCTATCATCCAAGACTTCTGAACTTTGGCGTAAGTGCTGTGACCTCTTTTTGGAACCAAGTCTACCCAATTACCCAGCTCCCAGTGCTTTTTAACACACAATCTTTAAATACTGCTATGATCTACAACCTTCCTCTCATTCAGCCTTGCAGCAAACCTGCAGCAAGTTACAATTATTCCACTTTACACATAAGCACAAACATTCATGGAAACCTAATGATGGGAAATATTCTTCCCAAATGAAGAATCACATACATGTTTTTGTTATCTTATACGTTCACAGAAGCCACCCACTTTCATTTACAGGTTCATTGTTAATGTATAATTAAACTCATCTACATATTCAAATGTCATCACTACTGTAGACTAGTTGGTACAAGCAAAGATATCATGTGATTGCTAGCCAGTGAATATGTGAGCTAACTTGTTTGCGGGGAAACTATAAGATATGAAAAGAATTCTGCATGTTACCTCATTCACACATGCAAGCGATCTTGCAGTAGTCTAGTGATGACCATTCATGCCTGAGTCAGCCCTTAAGCACAGGAAGATGTGTGCTGACTTCTCTGATGGGAAAATCTCCCCATTGGACTACAGTGATCTGCACAGATATTTAAATTTGCACTGGAGCACTGCTTGGGGGCTGAAGCATGCTCAGGCTCACACAAAATAACCTAGGAAGACTTGTCTCCCAGCAGCTGTCAACACTGCTTTAAAGTAAAAAGTAAAGGTTAAACAGCTTTGCTTATAACACAGTCAACCAAGGCCAGAAAGAGTCGTGTTATGATTTTTAAAACCCACAAACTAAACATAAGGAAGTAATATGTAGGCAATATACATTCTACAGGCACTACACATCTCTGGCATCACACAACCACTCAGGCAGGTATAGATTTCTATTTCTATTTAAAACAGTGTTCTTCTGGTTGCTTCAAGGTGGGGGACATATACATACACACACCCCACATCTGCTCTGATGTTTGCATATGACATTGTTGTCAATATCTATACCTTCAACCACATCTTCCTGAATGTTTCTAAAGTGTCTATGTCACTGTGGAAGTAAAAGTATTTGAGTAATGATCCAATGCACTTGACTGGATGGTGTGACTACCTTCAGGAATTTGTATTCAAATTCCTGTTTAGCCATTACGTGTCTTTGGGGGTGGGCAGTATCATCTTCTTAGATTCCGTTTTCCATCTGTAAAGCAAAAACAGCATGACCCATTTGCTCAGATTGTCAGGAGGATATAATAACAGAATGAATGTACATCATCAGATTACTAAGAGGTGCTAAACACACAAAGCCAAGGTACTTTGGTGATTTTTTTTACTTGATGTATACAATGAAGTAGAAGAGATTTCTTGTACCCTATAACAGAATTACTTTCCACATGACACAATCTGTGAAGTCATTCAAACATCTCTTAAGACCAAAGTGATACATGCATTTTAGAACATGAATTACCACTCCACAGTCCCACCTACCACTATAATCATGGACCACAATGATTTGTTTTAGACTTGGATGGCAACATGTGTCCTCCTACCTTGTCCCACCACTACACTCTTTACTGTTTTCTTGTCTGCTGTCCAGTGAAACTGACAAGTTTGGGAGAAAGCCTTGTCAGTTTCGTCCCAGTAGTACTGTGTGGACCCCTATGCCCTTTCCCTTGCTTCATGTATGAGGGCAGGAGAAAATGGGTAGATGAAGCTTTCCCAGAGTTTGGGAAATAGTAAGGTTTTTCTCCCAACACATCTGTACAGAAAGAGATGAATGTGAAGAAAACCTAACCCCAAAGGTCTACTACTCTGTGAAGGAAGAAAGGCTAATGGAAGAATTAACTTCAGATTTTTTAAAACACGTGTTTTGCTTCATTTAACACAAAAAAGGCAGGAAGACTGAAGGGCAGCTGCAAACCTACATGGCCATCAGTTGGTTTTAAGACAACTGACAGCATTTTGTAATCTGCAACTGTACATGTGCAACACCAGCAGGAGAGGCTCAAATGTGCTTTAAGTGGGAGAGCGAAATATAAGATCACAGGGCATTTTATTCTCTCTTGCTGTTAAGAAGAGTATGCCATCATCTGATTTGCCCCTGTGGGGAAGAGGAGTACTGGAAGCTTTGGCTGTCTGCTTTAAAAAAAATATATTAAGAAGAATGGTTGCAATTGATACTCAAAATGTTCGGGAGTTTCCTCTATTTTTTTCCTGTTAACATACAAATCTCAACCACTTTACTCATTCACAACTGTGTTCTACCATAAGAGGCTGATCTTTTTGTTATTATTTAGTACAATCTCCAATGTGGGGCTTGGTTTTTTCCCCCCTGAAAGCCTGGTAAGGGGGTTGGCAATTATTTTCAGTTCCTTAGTTCAGTTGGCATATATTTATGATCTTCACAGAGGGATCTTGGGAACTTTTCACTCATCAATGTCACCAGATTGGTCTTGTGGAAGAAATTCAGTAACACTCCAAGGAGGCCTTTGCTAATTACACCCCCTCTCTTTATCCTGAGTTCCCATTAAAAACAAAGCAAAACAAAAGCCTACTTAAAACTTAAGCCCATGTGTTTCACACATTCTCAAGGGGAAGCGCACACACAGATGTCAACTCTGCTTTTCAGCAGTCATCACGGACGTGCAAGCTTGCTGGTAGCTGATGTTCGGGTCTTACAGGAGGTCCTTTCTCCTACTGCACTCAAATGGGAAGACCAGCCACCCGGCTCTAAGGCATCCATGTCACTGCTTCTGGGGGTAAGGGGGCTGGAGGTCACAGGAGGAGGCACAGCGATGATGTCCGAAAAGCAGGTTAGCCGCTGTCACACGCACAGTGGGAACACTAGCAGCACAATGTGCGTTAGTCAGTGGCTCACCTGCTTCTGGAGAACTGAACCCAACACAGACAGGCTTGGCAGTTCTGTGATGCCCAAAGTAGACAACCCACCCATGGCCCCACCCTACACCTGCCTCTGAGCAGCGAGGACCTGAAATACACAAAGGACAAGTCAGGAGGAGCAGAGTCCCTACCATCATTCTCCAAACCTCAATATACAGTCATCTGGATTTATCCCCAAATTTAGACCTTTATTTAAACAAGCTGAGAGCCCTGCTCTTTCAGCACCCCGGCCCCATTAGAACTTATGCAACACCGATGCAGCTACAGACCCCCAAGGAGCCTTACTATACACAACACAGAGCAGTGCATCCATCCTCTCAAGCAGTTTTTGTAAAGCTCCTGGGCTTCTCTTTACTGTTCTCCTGAAATGTTGCCCAGATCACCTTCTGCTTCATTTCACAACAGCTCCCTCCACCCACTTCCCCAGTATAAAAACAGGAAGCAAACTGGGGAGAAATCCTCAGGATCTGAAGTCCACCCATTGGTGCGGTCAGAGACCACCCACTATTTCAAAGGGAGATGGCAAGAGATGCCGCTGTTGTAGGAATCCTCCGAACCAGACATTTCTGTTTCTACCCGGAGGACCATCCATCATCCTACTAACTTTAATACCAAAACTCCCATTTGTTTTAAGGCAGGCGAGCGGCGTCCTTGCTGACTCCCAGAGTTCCTTAAAACACCACCACATTTTCCTTGGACGTTTAAAAAGGCAGCTTTCCTGAGCATTTAAAAAAATCCCCGGCAGCTCTTCCACACTTTTTACCAAAGCCAGAGAGCCGGAAACGAGGGAAGGCGTCCCATCCCTCGTTCACATCCCGCACTCAAGGAACCCGACAACTTTCCCAGCAAGAAAAGTGAAAGTACCCTACTGGCTCCTCTTTGGCGCCTCAGGAGCGCTTTCGTAATTCCAGGGACAGGATACTTAAACCAGACACCCCCCCAAAAAAAGTGAAATGGCAGCTCAGGGAGGCGGGGGGACCGAGCGGTGTCCCCGACCGTCCTGCCCCGGGGCGACCCTCTTTATCTCGCACTTCCTCGGTGGGAGGAAAAACTTTCGAAGGAAGTTCTCCCCTCAGTGCGGACGCGCCTTTTAACCAGGAACGAAAGCGAGACATCCTGGCCACCCCTTTCTTCCCTTGGCCCCCCTCGTTTGAAGGATGCGCCTTCCACTTAATTGCGCCCCACCCTCAAAAACAACACGTCCCACGACCGAGTTGTCCTATTTACCTGCGAAGTTTTCCCCCCTGGCTTTCCCCGCGTGGGGGGACCCGGCGAGAGCTGCTGCTGCTGCCTCCTCCTCCTGGCTGCGCTGCCGCTTCCCTGCACCGGGGCCAAAGAGCAGCCAGCGAGGGAGAGAACGCGGCGGCCACGGGCTGCCCTCCCGCTCGCCTCCCCGCCCAGCGCTGCAACCTGCCTCCGCTCTTCCTTTCGCTCCCTCCCTCCGCCCCGCCCCGCCTTTCATGCAAATCGAGGGTTGTGACGCCACGCCGCCGCTCCTCCAATGGGAGCCGCGCCCGGCTCTTGGCCAGCCACGCCTCCCGGCGCCCTCGCCAATCGGCGGGAACTCCCCTCCTCCGCGGAGGGCCCGGCCAGCTCCCGCCTTCCTTGCCCCGCGAGTGACAGCGCGGGGTGCGGCGCGTTCGGTTCTGCACGTCCTTACTTGGAGGGAGGAACCAACTGTACTCGCCCAAGCGTCGACGCCGCCCTTTCTCCCCCCTCTCCCCCAGAAATGGTTGCCGCCAGCCAGCCAGGCTCCTTTCCAGGAACGCGGCGATTGGGGCGGGGTGAGAGAAAGAATTCGCGCCGGGCCGCGCTCAGGGTTGGGGTCGTTGCGCTTTGAATTGGTGCGGTTGGGCTCACTTCCTCCTGCGCCTCCTCCTCCTCCCTCCCCTCTCCGGGGCCGCTCAGTGGTATAGCCCAGCCCGGGCTTTTGCCATGAGGACAGTGTCAATGTGCACGTAGCAAGCGCAGGAGCAACAGAAGGACGCGTCCCAAGCGGCGCGCGGGGCTGGCAGGGCGGGCGCGCGCCTGCCTCGCGCTCCTCCTCTTTCTGCTCCGCGCGCCCGGCCAGGCAGCTGCTGTTTGCAGCTGGAGCGCGCGCACGCGCTGTCCTCAAAAGCTCTTTGAGACCCCGCCGCTGCTGCTGCTGCCGCCCCTCAGTGCTGCTCCTCCACGCACACCCCGCTTCCCTGCTGCGGCTCCAGCAAGGTGCAAGAAGCGAGAGAGGACTCTCTCCCTACTCTCTCTCTCTCTTTTTTTTTTTTAACCTCATTTGCTTCCAGAAAGGATGCATGCCTCTCTGTGTGTGTGCGTGCAAAAAGCCTCGGGGATCTGGTTATCTTTAGCCCTGGAACAGTACATTCAAGACGGTGTGCGGCAAACGTTGCAAAGCTTGCATGCTGCCGGGGAAGGTGCAAATCAGCACATACACACACAAAATATTTGTGCGCCTGAGCCTCGTGGTTCAGAGGTTGGATAGAGCCTTATGGGTTTGCATGGGACCTTCCAGGCTACCTGGCTTTGCTTCTTTCGAAGAGCGTGGAGCAGAATCACGAGCGAGGAAGTGCACGTGGAAATATTAAAGGGCAGTCGTGCACGAAGCAAGATCTCGGGATTGCCCACTGGAGGGATTTTAGTCTGATTCTTTGCAGGAATGCTCATGAGTGTAAAAATATGGGTTCTTGGGTGTGTGCGCCATTTAGTGTTTTAGGCCCTTAAAAAGACTGTATTATACCAAGGTGTCATCAGCATGTCTAAACAATGTTTGGAACAATCGTTTCCCCAGTTACACTCCAGCGATTGTATCCAGTGGTGGGGCAGAAAGAATGCAATGTAATCTGTTTGAGCAGATTATGTTCAACATATTGGCATGTGTTACCTATATGATGTTTTTGCAGATTAGCCATGTTTCTCCAGTGTCGTCCACAACCTTGAATGCACCACCCATCTTGCATGTCAAAAATGGGGGAGTGGATTATAGGGGTAGAGACTGAAGTGTGGAAACAACTGGCAATACGCTGTAACAATCCTGTGGAGGTAATTTGTATAATCTCCCACCTCTCCCCATCTACTATTTTATGATGAGATTTTTAGAATTGGGGTCAGCTAAGATCCATGGTGTTAGCATCCTATTGACTGTCCATGTAGAAATATGAAAATCCCTTGGAGGAGGAGCATGGTGCATGCCTATGGGGCTTCCTCTCCTGGCTCAGCCTCAGATCACAGTGTGGCAAGCTGTGTTACATAAGAGAAGGCACGGGGTGGGCGTAGTGGTGGGCTGCTGCGTTCCAGAGGCCAGGCATGCATGGCAGGAAGCTCTCAGGCCAGGAGCTCAATGAGCCGTAAAGGGATTTGTGTAGAACTTATACAGTCCTGGAGTGGAATGGCCCCTTACCTCACTTCACAGGAATGGGGATGGACAGTAGCAATGCTGAATAGGGTTGATGGACTACTGCAGATTTTTTAAAAACTGGCATTTCCCTTCCTTGCTTGCCTTCTTGCCTTTTCTATTTCCTTGACATTCCCCCCCCCAGCTCCTTTCTCCCTTCTGTGTCCTGTCATTCCTGTGTCTCTTCACCAGCTCTGCTACCACATCCACAGCCCTTTCTCCTTGGAGCTCCTATAGCCATTCTTTTGGCCCACCCCACTGTGCCAATTCCTGTCTCTGCTCAGTTCTCCCCTGGGGTTCCCCCTGCCCCCCCATGCCTAAGAGAGACCGCTGGGCTTGCTAGAGCTCAGTATTTGTACTATAGGTGTGGGAAGGTAATGAGTCTAAAAATAAAATTGTATTAAAAAATTCCAGGATCTAGTCCTTTTAAAAATAACAAGAATTATTTCCTTTTTAAAAAGAGTTAAAATCATTCAGTCACTTTTGACTTCGTGCTCATGCAGAATGCTCTTAGGAAGCAGACTTAAGCTCAATTATCATCAGAGGTCTGGGATCCCCCAGTTAAATTAGACTCATTACAAAAACAAAGGAGTCAGTTTAAAATGCAAATCAAAGTTTACTGAAGGTATATCAATCTCAATCTACATACTAAAACAAACTTTAAAAGAGGTTCCTAAACTGACTAAGAATAGGGTAGGAAAGACTCACCAGCCCACAACGACAGAAGGCTGCATTTGAAACATCATGGCATTGTTTCAGAAAAGCTTAAGATGGCTAATATTGCTCCATCCCCATGGAGAGTCAGACTTAGAAGAGAACTTACACAAAAGCAATAAAATTCAAATTAGGTCATGTGTTGAATGACCCAGCACTTCCAGTTGGCTGGAAGTGCTCAGTGAAATAAGAGAAAGGGAATTTTGGGAGAACAAATGTATGCAGGGAAAAAACCCTAGACTTATCTAAGATTGTGAATGAGGTACACAAGATTGCTTTTACATTACAATGATTATTTCCCCACATACTACAATAGGGTTACCTGTGCTCCACTTGGGAAGGAGGCCAAAGGAAAACCCTGCTTCCCCCCTTCCCCGATAAACAGGATTGGTTTCCTACTAATTCTGAAGCCCCATGGACATTTGGTGGGAAATTTTGCAGAGGCTGCAATAGGAAAATAGGAGTCCAAAGGTGACTAAGCCTTTCTTATACTGTAAGCCCCAGAACAGCATCCCAGGGCGTTTGGCCTCTTTCCCCTGCTGTAGCCCTTGAGTTGGGCTAATTAAAGGAGATAGCTGAAGCAATACAAACCAGTTACGTACTTTTCTTACTTATCTGCTATATGTCAGACTGGGAAGGGCAATGATGATTCTCCAGGTGCTATTGGACTGCATGTCCCATCAGCATAGTCAGTGGTGAGGGGTAATGGGAGCTGCAGGCTAACTATATGGAGGGCTGCAATTGTGTTACTTCCTGAGGTAAGAATTCTTTCAGAACTCTCTCTGCCCTTTTGTCAGCAGGTACACATCATTATGGTGTGAAAAAAACCTGCAAGAATTTTAAGGCTCTGTAGGGGAAGGCTTTCTCTTGGTCTCACCACCATCACAGGCCTGCTTGGTGAGGACATGAGAGAGAGCCTTCTCTGTGGCTGCTCCTACCCTCTGGAACACCCTCCCGTGGGAGGGTAGGCTGGCCCCCCTCCCTGCTTTCCTTTCAGCAGCAGGCAAAAACATTTTTATAAAAGCAGGCTTTTGACATATAATTGTGGATTTTATCAGAGTGTGTCTTTATGTTGTTTTTATGGTTTTACTTTATATGTTTTAATTGCTTTTAATTGTGATTTTAATTGTTCTGTGAGCTGCCTTGGGTCTCACTTTGGTAGAAAGGCAGCACAGAAATTGCACAAATAAATAAAAAGTTACACAAGAATTGCAGTGAAAAGTCTACCAAATGCTGCTTTTTTCTTCTCACCTTAATAATTCTGGTGGACTACTGAACAATGTAGGAGCATCTGGACATGGTTAATTCCCTCATTTACTCTCTGGCAGGCAGCTATACAAGAGGGAAAGTGCAGTAGCTCTGTTCTACATTCCCTGCTCTCTTGCTCTGGATTACTTTGTTAATTCCTCACCCACTCACTACTTTTTAAGCCTCGTGTTTGCCCCTCTGAGCCAGTTAATCAGCAGCCTTTAACATGTATCCTTTTCTATATTTACAAACGCATTACTTTTCGATGCCATATACTTTAGCGGTTGTCTGATATACTCGCTGCCAAGGAAATGTAGATTTAGTGCCAAAGGAAGTGGGATTCTGCAAGCAAGACAAATTATGCACGTTGTGTATATTTCAAAGCATCGCTTCTGAGAGGAAAGTTAGGCATCTCTGGTGTTTTTATGACACCAGAGATGCCTAACTCTCCTCTCAGAAACAAAAGAGATGTTTTGAAATATATACAACATGCAGAAAAAGAAGTTGGCAACACCTTACTCAGTTTCCACTTTAAAACCTCTTGGGAGAGTCTTCAGAACTTCCCTGTGACTCTTGTCCCATGTTGTCCATGTATTCTTACAGCTGAGATATTTTGCCAGATATCCAGGGCCAGTTTAAGGAATGAATTGGGGGGGGGGCTCTGCAACACTTTATTTGGGGGGGGCATATGTTTATCTCAGGTCAATGTAACCTAACCTAACCTATTCACAGTACAGGATATTCAGATTATTACTAAAAATATTTTTTGTAGGAGGAGGGTTATGAGGGGGGCCCCATACACTGACAGGGCCCCCTGTGGCTGCAGGAGCTGTAGGGCCCTTAAACCGGCCCTGATCCTATCCATATTGGCTTTGTAGAATTTGAATCCATTATTCTTCCTGTCTCATAACAGTACTGGCAACAAACTGCTTTGTGTTTCTTTCATGGCTTCTTACCCACTTGTAAATCTTATTCAGTATGGCAATTTCATTGGAGTAAAATACTTGGGGGTTTTGGAGGTGAACTTCTACCCCCACCCCATTTAAAATAGACCAGACAGAACCATCTGTTTAAAATATAAAAATGTGTCTCTTTGATGGCAACGTTTATTTGGAGACTAGTAATTATTACATCAGTAATCTCTCAATCTCTCTCTGTCACACACACATACACACCACAACATACCAACATTTGTACAAAACAGCATAGACAAACCCCCTTTGCAATAGTGTGGTAAGCTTATTGGTTAATCCAGTCCTGCTGGCATACATGTAGAGTAATACCACTGAACTCATGGAATTACAGTGTTTTAAAACCACTCTAAATGAGATTAAACTCGGGCTAATTGTCCTTTGCAAGGATTTTGCAGTAACTAAGCCCAAAAGACTTAGATCTCTTTGCATGCATTAACATAGTTTAATACATATACAGCTAAGATCTTCCATTGGATTTCTCCCAGATACTGGAACTCCCTACCAAGGAAGGTTTGGCTGGCCCCCTTCCTGTTGGTCTGCTGTCAAGCAGTGCCTTTTGTATTCAGGCAGGCTTTGGGCTGCAGAGAGAGCGGTGGGTGCTGTAATTTCCTGGAATAATGTGTTGTTAAATTGTATTTTTAATAGTTTAAAATTGTTCCATTAATTTAGTATTTGATCTTGTTTTGTGTTTTATATATTCAGTACTACTGTGATCAGCCTAGAGTCCCATTTGGGGAGACAACAGACAAATTAATATCATAAAGAAGACAAACAGCTTTTCCCAAGGATAGTGAGGGTGGGGAAACCTTTTTCTGGTGACCACTGTAGCTGTGCTTAACTGCAACATGAGGTGCAGATATATTAAGTGCTAATGTTCATACATGAAAAGAATGAGCTAATTTTTGTAAATCAAGCTGTTGTTGAAGGCACAAAGGGGGTATTCAGTTTAGGACATGTAGGCAGGAAAAACGAAATGTAGAAATATAGGATGGGTGGCACCTGACTTGAAAGCAGGACATGTGAGAAGGATCAAAAGGTCACAGTAGACCACCAGCTAGACATGAGTCAACAG
The DNA here is from genome assembly GCA_030847615.1 of Gambelia wislizenii. Lineage (NCBI taxonomy): Eukaryota > Metazoa > Chordata > Lepidosauria > Squamata > Crotaphytidae > Gambelia > Gambelia wislizenii. The sequence goes on from JAUMIR010000001.1 coordinate 349,404,083, forward strand.
TGTGATGGGGCAGCCCCAAAAAAACCAATGTAATTCTAGGCTGAATCAGCAGAAGTATAGTGTTCAAGGGAAGTAGTAATGCCACTGTATTCTCTTTTGGTCAGACTGCACTTGGATTGAAGTCTTATGAAGAATGATTTAGGGAGCTGGGCATGTTCAGCTTACAGAAGATAATACTGAGAGATGATCTGATAGCCATCTCTAAATATCTGGACGTCATATAGGGGGTGGAGCAAGCTTGTTTTCTGCTGCTCCACAAATTAGAAGATGAACCAGTGGATTCAAAGTACAAGAAAATTCCACTTAAATATTAGGAAGAACTTCTTTACTGTGAGAGCTGTTCGACAGTGGAATACATTGCCTCAGAGAGTGGTGGCTTCTCCATTTTTGGAGGTCCTTAAACAGAGATTGGATACACATCTTTCAGGAGTGCTTTAGCTGTGTATTACTGTATGGCAGGGATTGGACTAGATGGCCCCTGTGGTCCCTTCTAGCAGTATGGTTCTAAGGCAGGCCATACTATTTATTTCCTAGAGAGCAGGCAACCACCTCTATGCCACCATTGGACCAGAACTGTTTGCTAAGGACAATTGCTCACAATTGGACTACTACACATTAATGTACACTGATATGAATTAAAGTGATAGAAATCACTGAAGACTTGTCTTCTAAATAGAGAGGTCTAGAGTGGTAGTATTTTAGTTTCAATAGGAAAGAAAGAGAAGCACCTTGAAAAGAATCACAAGAAGGCAGAGGAAAATAGGTCTGATCCTTTTGGTTAGTCCCACCTAGGGGAAAAAATATTGAATAAACTGTTGAAAAGTGAGTCAACTTGTTGGTAAATTCCACTGATTCAATGGTAAATCAGTGATTCAACTTGTTGGTAAATCCCACTGATTCCTTAGAGCTCAGGATAAGATTTGGGCCACTGCATTCAACTACAGAAAAGGGTACAACTGCACTTCCCTTTTAAAAACAGAAGTTCACAATATATTTGGCATTGACTGATTGCCTTTTTAAAGGTATTCCCATCCTGGTTAGTAGTTTAGCACTGAAGACATGGGTTATATAACAGCTGTATTTGTGAGCTGCCTTGGTTCCTGCTTCAGGACAAAGGTGGCATCTAAATTGCATAAATAAATAAAATAATAAATAAAATGTATTGCTAGTAGAGCTATTCAATAAGATCCTATCAGTTTACAGCTCACAGACGTGCAGTTGTTCGTAGAGTTAACATTCAGTCTGATAAAAATTGAAAACGAGAATAAAGTGAATGTCCAAAGCTGCCATACTTTGGCTGGCAGCATCGCTCAAGGTCTCAAGGCAAGTCTTCATTTTATTTAGTGGGGTTTGTCAGTGAACACAACTCAGAACCTTCTGTGTTCAATGCATGTAGCCTAACACTTAGGTCTAACCCTTTCCACAGGTAGAAATGACTGAAAACTCAGTCATAAAACTGGGATGGCCATCAAGTATGTACTAGGAAATGAGAACTGGTGAGAATATTTCACTCACCAGAACATTTTACAGACTTTCTGGTTTGCTTATTATATGTAATCTCGCCCTCATGAGAACCAGTGTGGTGCAGTGGTTTGAGCACTGGACCCACAACTCTGGAGACCAAGGTTCAAATCCCAACTTGGTCATGGAAACTTACTGGGTGGCCTTGGGCAAGTCATACTTTCTCAGCCTCAGAGGAAGGCAAAGGCAAACCCCTCTGAAGAAATCTTGCCAAGAAAATCCCATGATAGCTTTACCTTAGTGTCGGAAACAGCTTGAAGGCACATGGCAACAAGAATTTCACCCTCAGATCCCAGACTGAGATCTTTCTTCCTATTTACCTCCCCATGCATCAACCTTTTGTCGTGTTTTAGGGTACTTCATGTTTTTCACGATGGGTTCCAGCTCTTTTCTCATTTACCCACACAATGAACTTGTGAAAGGCTGTGGAATAGCTACTTAAACAAGTTGATCCAAAGAGCATTGTAGCTGAGCAGAGATTGAATCTTGGGAGGATTGAAGCCTAGGAGAACAGTGATAAGTTTCTAATTGTGTGTTTTTGGAATTTCAGACAGAACTAATGTTGAGGTTCTGGTTATAATTTTAACTGGTGAAGATTTTATTTGCCTCTGTATGACTCAGAGAAAAACTTTACAGCCCAGCAATAAAAATGAATGCTCAGTGACTGAATTTACGTGGGGAATGTGTCTGTAGTTCTAATTATCCCAGTGTTTAGCTGTGCGTGACATACACTGAAGAGCACATCAGAGTTTGGAGCAGATTCAAATCCTCTGTGTGAAGACAATGGAGTGGTTCTTCATCAAAGCCAAAGTATATCTTACAATTACAGACAACAGACATCAATCCAATAAATAAATGTGCACTATTTTTTGATGATTTTCTGAAATATTAATCACTAGGTAATAGTTATTTTAGCAAGATAATGAAACAACACATCACTAAATTCATTTAGCAAGATGTTTGTGCAATTTTCCAGAGTTTGATCATGTTCTCCTTGTTACCCTTTAGACAGAAGCTAGAAAACTATTTTTTTCCACTAGAGGGAAGCTAGTGGGGGAAATAATACAAATTTGGAATATTGACATAAGTATGTTGCTAGATGTATCTAGTAATATATTTAGAGCTAGGTCAATTATGATCATTAATCTAGTGCAGTTTTTAGAGTTCATCACAAGAATATGCTTTGTGGCTCTATGGCACATAACAACCATGACTTTCCATATTTCCTGGGCTGTCAAGTGAATGTCCACCCATTGGATTGCTTTGGGCAAATCACACTCTCTCAGCCTCAGATGAAGGCAAAGGCAACATCCCCTCTGAACAAATCTTGCAAAAAAAACAAACTGTGAATGGTTTGTCTTAAGGTGACCATAATTTGAAAATGACTTGAAGGCACACAACAACAAAACAAATATTATTGGGCTTTGATCCATTTAGTCTGTATAATGCTGTTGGCTCAAAAGACAGATCTGTGCACTTGATTAATGAGTGCCTTCCTTAAGATGTTCACCCAGGGCCAAATGAATGTGATGAACGTGTGTGGTGATGTGGATGGGAAAATGCATCCCTGATGGGCTATAGGTGCACACAACTCATTGATTGGAGCTGGACTGTGACCAATGGTTGCCATCTTACTAAGATTTATTACCTGCACTTTAAGCAAATTATCAAAGTGGCGTACATACGATAAAATATTAAAGACAACATAAAATAACAGTTAAGTTAAAGACAGTTAAATCTGTAAAAGCAGCCTAGAAGTAGTATCAAAACAATGTAAGTAAAACAGAGCAATTGACTGTGCAACAGTTTGCTTCTCTTATTCAAGGCTAATGCTGGGAAGGATGCACTCAACATTACTGGAAATGTGGTGTTTCAAAGGCATGGATGCCTCACAACCTCCATGTGCAGCTTTCTGTAAAGTCTCACTGAAATGAAGGAAACCATTGCAGTATGTGAGAGTTTACAGCCTGTTGGTTCTCTTGGAATCTCAGTGGTTTTCATTACAAGTAACCACGGTTTCCTTAAGGTTGGGCTTATCTAGCGTAAATGTTGGAGGTATTGTACACAGTGGTTCTGCTCCTGCTTGCACCACCATCTATGCAAGTTGACAGGAGATTATTTCTCTGACCCCTATGTTCTGTTTCATCTCCCCTGATGTTTAGCATCTGCATGAAACCACTGAGAGGTGCTATCTGGAGTTATGGACTAAGATGTCACCAATATGTGAATGGCACCCGGCTCTCACTCTCTCCCCTTTTCATCAGACTGAGGTGAGGCAGTGGGTGTTGTGAATCAATAGAGCCAATATACAGTCCAGGCAAGATGGATATTCTGTTAATGGGTAGTTCCTTTGCCTGGTCAAGTGGTGTTCAACCTGTTTTGAAGGGGGTTGCACTTCCTCTAAAGAAGGGGTGGGTAACTTGTGGCCTGCCAGGTGATTTTTGGCCTACAACTCCCAGAAGCTATAACCAGCACAGGCAGTGATGAGGGGTTATGGTCAATAGCAGTACTTTTCTTTACCAGGGACCCCCTTTAAATATCTTTTGTTGCCGCATACCCCCAAGACTTAACACAAAATTTAAAAGAAGGAGGAGGAGGAGGAGGAGGAGAAGACAATTACACCATCCATCTGTTAAACCTTCCCTCATAGGCACTGGAGGGGGAGGGAAGACTTTTCTCCTGCTTCTTCCAGCGAGTTTGTGGCTGGAACAGATTGAATGGCAGACAGCAAGTCTTTGCCTTGGCTCCTGTCATGTGGCTCCTCTACTGTGGGGAGGAGGTGGGCCAAGCAGTTTTCAAGCCTTCAGGGACCCTCTGTGAGAACACTGCGGCCTCCTGGGGATCCGCAGACCACAGGTCTATAGTCCTGAAGCATTGGGGGCAGGAACACATGTTGCTCAACCTGCCTTAACATAGTTTGGGAGTGTTCTTGGATCCAACATTGTCACTAGGCAAAGAGGTGGTCTTGGTGACACAGAGCCACTTTCATAAACTGAAGCCAATATACCAACTATAACTCCAAGACAGATAACTACCCCACACACTGCTAATCTCTTGGTTGGCTTACTCCCATGTGTTGTATGTAGGCCTTGGAAAATGACCCAGAAACTTGAGCTGGTCTAAAATAGAGTGGCTGGTTTATCAACAGGGATTAGCCAATGCAACCACATTATGCCAGTGCTTTGTAGTCCATATTGACTGTTTCCAGGCCCAGTTAAAAATGCTGGTATTAAAGCTTTAAATTGACTGGAACTAGGAAGCCTCATGGGCTATTTCCACTCATTCGTACATGCCCAGACTATTCAGATCATCCTCCCCGCATAAGGCAAGGCAGTCATGGCCTTTTTAAAGTGGAGGGGGCAAAGGGGGCAAATTGGCTTGGGCCTCACATATGAAAGGGATCATATGGTGAAGGGGGAACATGAACATTAATATTGCTGCCACCTAATATCTTTCAGAATCTGCTAATCTGAACTCCATAAATCTATTGTTATTTGCTGTCAAGTCAACTTTGACGTGCAGTGACTCTGTGAATGAGAGGCTCCACGAGTCCTGATTATCCCTAGACCTGCTCAGGTCTTACAAACCCAGGGCTGTGGCTTCCTTTACTGAATCACTCCATCTGTACTGTGATCCTTTCCTATTGCTTTGCACTTTACCAAGTATTCTTGTCTTTTCCAATGAGTCATGTTGTCTCTTGCTACGTCCAAAGTACACTGGTCTCAATTTAGTCATTTTAGCGTAGACTCAGTTTAGCCATAAATCTTATGGGCAAACATCCCCTACTGATGACTGCATCCTTTTTTCATAACAACATGGGCAAGGTGGTTACATAGGTAACAACCCAGCCCAATCCATACGCAGAGCTTGTCTATACAGAGGAAAAAGTGTGGATTGCTGTGGGATAATGCCAACTCGCAGCAGCTTCAATTTGTCTTAATGGTCTATTTGCAAGATCGCAGGCATGTGAAGCAAACTATGTTCAGTGTTCCCATGGGCATGTCTGCAAATCAAAATGGTGGGCATGAGTGAATTCCTTGTGATTTTATTTTCCCCAAGTTGTCCCTGCCGAACATTTTTTAAAAACAAAATACAAGGTGTGGAAGAGTGACCTTCCGCTTTAGCAAACAAGCAAAAAAAGAAAAAGAAAAAGGTTGTTTTCTTGCTGTAGTGCACAATCGCTATGGGGGAAATAGAAGATGGTGGTTCTGGGCACTTGCCTTGTTAGCAAGCTCCACCCCCACACACGTCCTAGCAATCATCTGCTCGTATTGGGAAAGTGAATCAATTTGGTTGCTTGTCCCAACAAGCAGGACTGTGCATCCCCCTCGCTGTTTTTCAAAAACTATGGGGAAAGCCGTGAAGCCTTTTCCTGCAGAGTATATGGCATTTTGGGGGGCCCTCCTTCACAATATGGCAAATAGATGTGGCAGATCGTATTTTCCTTGCACTCCGTGAGTAGTATTTTTGCTGTTTCGACAACCCCTCAGACTTTTTTGTGGAGTGAATGGGGAGAATATAATTATGTTCACCCTTTCCCTTCCAAAGTGGCTTACACAATACTCCTTCATTTTATTGTCCCAACAACCTTGTGAGGAAGGTTAGGCTGACAGACAGTGACTGGACCACAGTCATCTAAAGGCTGAACAGTAACTAGAAACTGGAACACTCTTAACCACTACCCGACACTGACCCCAGGAAAAGGGCCTCAAATAAGCATTCCATCCTAGGCTCTTAAAGTCTTATAAAGACATGAGGCCCTTTCATACTCCCTAATTATTGCACTACGATTCCACTTTTTCTGCCATAGGTCCTATGTAATCCTTGGGCTTGTAGCTTGGGGAGTCACTAGAATGTTCTGGCTGAGAATTCCAAATGCCTCTCCCTAAACTGCAAATCCCAGCATAGAAGGAATCCAGGATGGAGCCATGGCAGTTAAAGTGGAATCACAGGGGTAGTCCAGATGGTGAAAAAAAAACCTCTTAAGATCTGTGGGGAATCCTATGTGTCCAAATGGGATCCAGCAGCGTTGTTTTCAGAGGGAGGGGGAGTAAAATACAGGAAAACTTCATGCTTCAAGATCTTGGGGTTTTCCCCGAGTTTTTTTAAAAACCTCAACGGAAATGTGCACCCTCACCCGTTAGGACAACTACATTGCATTGCATTGCCAAAGCTGATTGTTGATTGGTCGGACGTGTGCAGGGGGCAGAGCTTGCTAACAAGGCAGCACCCGGAACCACCATGTTGGATTTTTGCCATTTCAATCATGCACTGACACAACAAAACAGGCTTTTTTACTTGTTTTTCATTATTTAAGCATAAGGTCGCTCTTCTGCACCATGGATTATAGGGTTGTTGTTTTTTTAATACTGTTTGGCAGGGGAAAGTTGGGGAGAACAAAACTGCGAGTAATTCACTCATGGCTGCCATCTTGATTCACTGGCATGCCTCAGTGTGAACAGCAAACGCAGATAGCTTCACACACCAGCGATCTTGTGAAAAAGTCATTGAGACAGATGACAGCTGCTGCAAATTGGCGTTTCTGCACACCAATTCACATTTTATTCCCTCCCTAGATCAGAGTGCTATAACTGTTTAGTGTGAAAGGGCCCCTAGAGGAAGTTGACTGCTAAAAAAAAGGAGAGCTTTTAGTAGTGCCATCTGAATTATACAATTCCCTCCCCAGTGAGGCTAACGGTATATTTGTTGTGCTTTCTTTTTCCAACAGCAGGCAAGTCTCTTAAAAATTTTCTCTAGGTTTTTTAGTCCTTCATGGGGTTTTTTTTAATTGTGCTTCTGATTTTTAATCCTTTGCACTGCTGTTGTCACCTATTGTTGATCCTAATTCCATTTGATTTTGTAGCAATGTGTCTTGTGTATGTTTTATTGTAGTTTTACATCTGATGGTTTTAACTTCTATTTTGTGAACTGCCTAGAGAGTTTTAGCTATTGAATAGCATAAACAGATAACACAAGCCAGTTGGATGTAGTGTTTTGAGCATTGGACTTTGACTCTGAAGACCAGAGTTCAAATCCCTGCTCAGCCATGGAAACCCACTGGGCAAGAAACCATCTTTCAGCCTCAGAGGAAGGCAAAGGAAAAACCCCTCTGAACAAATCGTGCCAAGATAACCCTGTGATAGGTTTGCCTTATGATCGCCGTAAGTTGGAAATGACTTGAACACACTTAACAACAATATAAATAATAGATAAATTATGTAATATATAATTAAACTCAAACAATTCAGTTAAATGGAATAAGTCTGCTGAATTCCCAAATATTTTGTTTGGTAGGCTGCATCTTTTGGATTTCTGCTCTTTTAGGATTAGAATGCCAAATATACATTTATATAGCAACTTAACAAAGAAGGTACAGTACTCCAAACCTGTCATTTGATGTTCAAATGAATACCACAGCAATGCACTTATTTCCCTTTAATATTATCTCTGTTAGCCAGTTGTGATGTTTCCTGCCCAAATTTGAGTAAGATAGAATAACATTCCTCTTTTGCTAAAGCACATATTTTCCTATCCTTGTGAGCCTTCTGTTTAGCTACAGTCGGCTCTCCATATCCACTGGTTCAACTATCCATGTGAAAATATTTCAAAATAATTTAAAAATCCAAAAAGCAAACTTTGATTTTGCCTTTTTAAATAAGGGAAACCATTTTATGGCACCATTGTACAGCTGTCCCTTCATATTCACTGGGGTTTGGTTCCAGGAACCCCTGTGGATACCAAAATCCGTGAATACTCAAGTCCCATTATATGCAATGGCATAGCAAAATGGTGTCCCTTATATAAAATGGCAAAATCAAGGTTTGCTTTTTGGATTATTATTTTTTTAAAGAATATTTTCAAGCCGTGAATACTTAAATCCATGGATATGGAGGGACAACTGTGCATACATGGGACTTGAGCATTCACAGATTTTGGTATCCACAGGGCCGGGTGGGTGGGTGGGGGGCAGTCCTGGAACCAAACCCCAGTGGATATTCAATAGCATCAGCTAAATACCAAAAACTAGACCTGCTCATTTGTTTTTAACGTCAAACAAACATTCTGAAATTTCACAAGCAGTGCTTGCTGATCTTTGTGACAGGAAATACTTCATATGTATAGATTGACTATTATAGGTACTAGAACAGTTTATTAAAAACTGGGAATCTTACATTTATCATACAAAATTCTACTAATGGTCAGTAGTCTGAGCTTCTGAGCTCTAGATGCCTTTCTCTAACCCCCGGGCCCCATCTATGACTCCCAAATGATCTGCCCCCCCCTTTTTTTTAAATCAAGAACAACCCCCAACAGCAACAAATCCTGCTTTGTTTGAAAATGGTTTAAAATTGCATCCTTGAGTCTTTCATTCATAGTGGAGGCCTTGTTTTTCTCTTAAACATCCAACATCTCATGAATTATAGTTGCAAAGGCAGTTTCCACTCTCCTCTTTTGCTTTAGTTTTTTTCTCAGAGATGCCAGGAAGGGACAGCTGATGCTGGTATAGTTTGTGCTGAGCTGTGTTGGGTAGCATCAGGAAAAACACACACTCTTTTCCTAAGGTTTTTAACAAAGAACCACCCTGAGGCTGGGGAGAAATAGATATAGTGAATGAGTACAGAGAGATTGCTTTGGACATTTCCCACATTTCTTGTGTTCATTTAATCTTTGCTTTAAACCACTCACTTTTCTTAAGAGTAACTCTGAGACAATTTTTTACTTAAATGTACAGTCTGTGTGAAGTCTGATCCTGTTAAACTATACTCAGAAGAAATACTCATTCAACAGAGCAGGGATGGGCAGAGTGCAGTCTTCTAGATGTTGTTGGGCTGCAGCTCACATCAGCCTCAGGCAGCACACTGAATTGTAAAGGATGCTGGGAGCTGTAGTCCATTTGGAAGGCAGGGTTTTGTCCATCTTTTCCAAAGAGCTTAATGGCATGTAGGGCTGTAGTTCTAATGCAGGTTATGGCAGTACCAGCCAATTTTTGGCTTCTCTGCATGGCTACAGCCAGGCTGTCATGGCCATCATTTTGGCAACTTGAAGTGATGTATTTTCAGCCTTAGCTGCCTTTTAGACTATTGGAGGGGGTTTGTGTTGTTTTGGATTTTGAAAAAATATTAGGTTTATTATGGAAATTAAGGTGAAGGTTATGTTTGTGATGTATAATATATAGTATACAATATGGTAAGTGGTCTATTGGGAGGGGGCAGAACATGGAATATTGGATGTAACTGGTTGACTGTTTGGATTGGCTTTTTAAAAGGTGGGTATAACAGTCAGTGAGAAACAGGAATTAGACTCAGAGATGTAAGTTAGAGAAGAGACAGTGAGAAGGCAGTGAAGAGAAGGAGTTTGTGTTTTGGGTCAATTAGCAAAGTTATTTGGGTTCAGCTAGAATTATGAAGAGATAAGGAAAGAGCAAGGGAGATGTGTTAGTGCCAATTAGGATTTAGATGAGTTAAATGAGTAACAATAACAACTAAACCTTGAAATTATGTAACCATAAACTTTTGCACACTAAGTAAATGTTGGGATTCTGTTTCATAAATTTTGCTTGTAGTATATATAGGTGCCTCTAAGAACATTACTGTAGTGCTACTGGAGTAGTTGTACTCAGACACACAACAGTGTCTGTGGTGGCAGTAATTTTGGTGACATGGTGATGGGATAAGTGGAGGTTCCCCCAGGGTTACTTGCTGTTTTGGAGCCCTCCAAAACAGCTTGTTGTTCTGTTTCAAAGCCTGTTCAAATGGGAGTTTGGCAAAAAATTTGGGGAGGCACTGGAACTTTGTTTGTGGGAGAGCCTCACTGTCTCAAGTGCCATGCTGGACCCCCTCAAGGCCTGCATGCAGCCCTTGTTCTGGTGGGCCACCAGAAAGCATAATATCCTTCACTGTTATCCTTCACCTTATACTGTTTGCTGTCAATCGAGATGGCTAGATCCTCACCAGAATAGTCCTGGAAGCATGTTGAAAGAATGATGAGCGAGGAATCCAGGTCCTGTCCTTTAAGTACAATCACAATGCACAGATGTTACATGGAGTGTGTATGTGAGAGAGATTTCTAGCTTGCATCTGTTCTCCTGCTCCTCACAGTTCTATATTTGGCCCACATTCTAACAGTCCAGGTATTTTAAATGTGCTGGTCTATTGTTACGTGGTCCAGGAGGTAAGGACGTAACTAGAATGCCAAGGGAGGGTGATGTGAGGATTTCCTATGTCAAATTTCTTGTTAAATTAGTAGCAGCCACTCCATAGTTTCCCCCTAATCTTTGCTGCTGGTGGTTTGTGTAGCAAGGTTAGATACCTGTACATTTCTCCACAGGGGAAAGTCCAGTTTTGAGGAACAATTTTAATTGAGGATAGAGCTAGCATGGGAAAGGCAAAACCTTCTCCAGCTCTAAAGCAGGTGGGTCCTTGCATTTTTTTTTTAATGTAGAGGACAGAATAATCATATGTCTGCTATATCACAGCTTGTTTCTGTTCTACCATTACCAATATTGTCTTCTTGGTAACACTTCTAGACCTTTAACTCCTGCTTCGCAAACAGGAATTCAGCAGATGAAAACTACGAGCTGTACATGTGTGGCAAAACATAATCTGATTAATTCGCATGTATAACACAAATATTAAAGAGGAGGAGGCACTCATCTAGCAAAACTATCTGAGAACACTTGACTGTTCCTGAATGCTAGAGTCATGCACCCTTTGCCTTGAATATTTCCCTTGGAATTATTACTTAAAGTATCCCCCTTTTTAAAAAGTTGCTAAACAGAATTTAATAAGAATTAACTGCTGAGAGGCACAAATCCCAAACTCAAACTGGGTGCAATTTTCTCCTCTTTATTAGGAGAGCTTGGAAAAGTTACGTTTTCTAGACAACTTCCAGAATCCCCTAGCCAGCACTGGCCATGCCCAGGATGTTAGAAAAGCCTTTAATGGTTGTCCCAGTTGGGGGATTCTGGGAGAGGTAATCCAAACAAGTAACTTTCCCAGCTCAGAGTCTAGTCACATTGGTTTCAAAAGCAACCTCCCTGGAAGTGGTCTGGGGACAGTAGCTTTAGTTATATAGGTCAGGATTGTGGCCTAATATCATTTCCTTTTGGGACTCTTTGAAACAGTCAACAGGTCTGTGGTAGGAACTGTACCCATAGACTTCTGAAAATCTTAAGGCATCTCCTTCTGAGGGCCCTGAGTAGACTTACCAGTTATGGGTTCCTCTTACGAGTCAACATGTTCAAAGCACAAGTGACACAGGCTGAATGGCTGGTTTAAACGACTTGCTTATTCACAACTATACATTTAATGCACAGGGGAAACCACCAACTGGAGCAGGGTTTCTCAACCAGGATTCCCTGCTACCCTAGGGTTCCACAAGAGGTTGCTAGGGGTTGAGCCACATATTAAAATTGGGGGGGGATCCACATTTTTGGGGAGCTGTAGATATAATTTTTAGGCAGGGGTTCCCTGAGACCTGGAAATTGTTTCAAGGGTTCCACCAGGGTTAAAAGGTGGAGAAAGGCTGGAACGTTAACCTCTCTCAATGCGGTAAAACAGTAAGAAGCTGTTTGGAAGTGGAAAACACTGCCTGGGAGTGTGGTGGAGTCTCCTTCTTTGGAGGGTTTTAAGCAGAGGCTGGACAGCCATCTGTTGGGAATGATTTGATTGTTTATTCCTGCATGACAGGGGGTTGGACTAGATGGCCTTTGTGGTCTCTTCCAACTCTATGATTCTTGCTTTTTGTTTCTATGGACGCGTTTTGTTTCCTCTCACCGAGTTACTCGGAGCCTGACTAACACGAGGCTTCCCGCTTGCGCCCGCTGTATAATCCTTATAATCCCGAACTCTTTAGCCGGAGAATAATACTGGCAGGCAGTCCTGTCCCCCCCGCCCAGCGGGGTTCTACACGCACCGCTCGCTCGCTTCAGGACGGCAGGGCGTGGCGTGGAAGAGGAAGAGAGGCCTCTAGCGGCAGAAGCCGCGCGTTGCCCTTCAAGGGAAAGGAAAAGGACCGAAAATGGAAGCGCAAGGCAAAGCGGTCTTCTTGGCCATGCGTTTTTTGATTGGGACCGGATCCTAAACTGGGGTACTCTAAGGCAGGGGCTCTTGACCTTTTCTTTACCAGGGACTCCCTTTAGAAAGCTTTTGTTGCCATGGTCCCCCAAGACCAAGTCAAGATTTAGAAGCCTACTAATATTTAATAATAATAATAATAATAATAATAATAATATACAGCATTTGTGGATAAATGGCTTATTTTCATTATATATATATATATATATATATATGTATTTAACATATATATTTTATATATGTTACATATATTTTTATTATATATGTTAATACTCATGCATCATCACTTAAACCTCCAACGTCCCACTGTAACTTATGGCCTGATATACTCCAGTCTTCTTAACTTCTCGTTTTTCCTCCCCCTTTCCTCATATATTGTAATAATCCCAATATTGTTAAGTACAGTTTTCGGTTACTTCTTGTTAATTGTTCTATTGTATGTTTTGATGGTTCTTGTAAAATGGAAAATCAATTAATAATAATAATAATAATAATAATAATAATAATACAATTACACCATCCATTAAACATTCCCTCAGAGGCGCTGGAGGGGGAGGGAAGATTTTCCTTGGGTTTTTTTCCGGGCTGTGAGGCCGTGTTCTGGAATAGTTTCTTTCTGCTGTTTCGCCTGCTTCTGTGGCTGGTATCCTCAGAGAAATGAGGATGGGAGGGAAGACTTTTCTTCTGCTTCTTGCTGCAAGTTTGTGGCAATGTGCAAGCCAAGACAGCCAGGCAACCTTTGCCTTGGCTCCTTTCATGTGGCCACTCCATGCAGGGAGGAGGTGAGCTGAGCAGCCTTCAAGCCTTTGCAGACCTCCTCTGAGGACATTGCGGCCCCCTGGGCCCCCCAGACCACAGGTAAAGAACCACTGCTCTAAAATGTTCCACTTCGTTCAGTCGGTTTTATTTCCAAGTGTGAGTGTACTGGGCTACCACCTTACCTAAACAGGCCCCAAATCCATGATGTCTATACTGTGCATTTGTACTGCTTTAAAGTTCAGCGATTCAAGGAATTGGTTGCTCCCACTCTGTTCAAGAGGCCCATCCACTAAAGAAAGGCTTGCACGGGAGTAATGAGGCAGGAAAGCACTTGCTCCTGCCCTTCTTTTCTGTACAATTGAAATGTGGTGGAATCTTAAATTGACATTATCTTAACACATGAACGCAAACAAGCTGGGGTTTTTATTTTCTGATTTCAGAGGTTGAAATCCGTGACATCTCCCTACCATCAGCTTCAAAAGTGGAATTTCATGTCTGTTTCTCCTTTGGAGATTCAGTGACTATGTAGAGAAGGCAGTCCGGTTTGCATCACTCACTGGGTGTGCCTTCTTTTCTCATCCTTGCATAAGCAGCTCTTCTTGCCAAATGGAAATTCCTTCTCTCTGAAATCCTAGGCACAATGAATGGGGAGCACCAGATAAACAAGTTTCAGAATTAACACATGCAGCAAGGGTTCTTTCCTGTGGTCTGTGGACCCCCAGGGGGCCGCAATGTCCTCACGGGTCCTCAAAGGCTTGAAAGCTGCTTGGCCCACCTCCTGCCTGCAATGGAGTGGCCATGTGACAGGAGCCAAGGCAAAGACTGGCTGGCTGGGCCTGCGTATTGCCATTCAATCTGCTCCAACCACAGACTTGCAGGAAGAAGCAGGAGATAAGTCTTCCCTCCCCCTCCAGTGCCTCAGAGGGAAGGTTTAATGAATTGTGTAATTGTATTATTATTATTATTATGGTTTAAATCTTCAATTAAGTCTTGGGGGGCCTCGGCAACAAAATACTGTATATTTAAAGGGGGTCCCTGGTAAAGAAAAGGTTAAGAGCCACTGATGTACGGGATAGGGATCCTCAAGGAACAGGAGTGTTGTTCCTCTTCCTACTCAGCTGCCGTTGGGGGGAAAAAAACAGGGACAGGACTGCTTATCCATTAAGTTATTAACTTTCAACTCCTGTCAATCCTACAAGGCAAAGCCAATTATCAGGAATGATAGGAGTTGCAGTCCAGGAATGCCTGGAGGTCCATATTTTCCCCGGCTCTATTCAAGAAGCATGACTAACAGAGGGCACCTGAGCATGTGTAGAGCACCTTTCCTTAACTGACAAGGAAGCATCTCTTTTCTACCTCTGGTACCTACCCTGCTCAAGAGTGGAAAAGTTTCCTGGAGGAGCCCTCCTGGTCCTTTGAGAGTGGCTGCCAGTCAAAACAGGGCCGTTGAGAGGCCAGAGCAGCCTTTCTCAACTTTTTTTTTAACCTCTGGTGGAACCCTTGAAACAATTTCCAGGTCTCAAGGAACCCCCGCCTAAAAAGTATTACAGTATATCTGTATCTACAGCTTAAAAAATGTTTATTTTTTTCCCCCAATCACCATATCTTGTAGAACCCCAGCGTTGCAGGGATCCCTGGTTGAAAAACCCTGGGCTAGATTACATGAACAACCTGGCTCAATGCAAAGCAGCCTCCTCCTTTTCACAGGCAACCATCCTATTCAATGCACACTTAGGCCAAATCCACACTACACAAATAATCTAGATTGAAACTGGATGATTTGCCACAGCTCCTTCCAATGGAGTCCTGGGATCTGTAGTTTTACAATGCCTTTAGCCTCCTCTGCCCAAGAATGCTGTTACCTCACCAAACTACAAATCCCAGGATTCCATAGGAAGGAGCCATGGCAAACCATCCCGTTTCCAAACTGGATTATTTGTGTTGTGTGGATTTGGCCTAATAATTATACAGTTGTCCCTTCATATTCGCTGGGGTTTGGTTCCAGGACCCCCCCCCCACCGTTGATACCCAGATCCGTGAATACTCAAGTCCCATTATATGCAATGGCATAGCAAAAGGGTGTCCCTTATATAAGATGGCAACATCAAGGTTTGCTTTTGGAGTATTTTTTTTAAAGAATATTTTCAAGCTGTGAATACTTAAATCCATGGACACTAAATCCGTGGATACAGAGGGACAACTGTTTACAATGTTTATAAGAAACTGCACACATCTTATAAGAGGGTAAAATCAAGGTTTGCTTTTTGGATTTTTTTTTTAAAGAATACAGTATTTTCAAGTCGTGAATACTTAAATCCGTGGATACGGAGGGACAACTGTAGTTATCTGAGCGCCCTGTGCTTCGAATGGGGGGCGCCAGAGAGCAGGCGGGGGAGGCAGCTGAGCGGGAAGCCCTTTACCGCCAAAGCCTTCCTGAGGAGTTTCTATAAGCCGAGGATTCACCGGACGCGTCCAAAAAGTCTCCTCGGGGGGCCGCAGCCATTTGCTCCCAATTGTCTCCTCTCCCCCCCATCATCGTACAGAAATAGAACAGTCCAACACGTCCTCTCCCCTCTAGCCCCGCCCACCGCCTCAAGCTACCCGGAAGAGGTGCTGCGTCGTCGTCTTCCGGGGCGGGCTTGGCGGCGTTCTGGGCCTTCTCAGTGGCCCGGCTTCTTCTCCGGCCTGGCTGGCTGGCGGCTCCGTTCCTTCTGGACCCTTCGTTTACTTACAGGAAGCGCGGCTACTGCGCGTGCGCGGTTCTTGTCCTGCTTTTCGCCTCTTCTAGGTAGCCTTGCGGAGTCCCCTCCTGACAGGTGAGGGGCAGGCTCTGTGTGTGTGTGTGTGTGTGTATGTATCTCTCTGTGTGGTGGTGGTGTTGCTTTGGAGTCTATCGAGACGACCAGAAAACGGGGCGGGTGGGGTGGGGGGAAAAGGAGGAGAAAGAGAAAGTCCCTTGGATATTGCAACGCTGGCGCCATCTCGAAGACTCATCATCAGGCCTCCTATTATTATCATTTTCTATTTCTATAGCGCCATCCAGGGACATGGCGCGTTACAAGAAAAAAGAACAACAACACAGTTAATGCACACTACACAAATAATCCGGTTTGAAACTGGGTTATTTGCCATGGCTCCTTCCTATGGAATCCTGGGATTTGTAGTTTCACAACAGCTTTTGCCTTCCCTGCCAAAGGGTGCTGGGGCCTCGCCAGACTACAAATCCCAGGATTCCACAGGAAGCAGCAGAGGCAAATGATCCAGTTTGAAACGGGATCACAGTTGTCCCTTCATATTCGCTGGGTTTGGTTCCAGGACCCCCCATGGATACCAAAATCTGTGAATACTCAAGTCCCATTCTATGCAGTGGCATAACAAAATGGTGTCCCTTATATAAGATGGCAAAATCAAGGTTTGCTTTTGAAGTATTATTTTTTAAGAATATTTTCAGGTTGTGAATACTTAAATCCATGGATACCACATCCATTAATACGGAGGGACAACTGTGTTTGTGTAGTGTGGATGCACCCTCACTTTTAGAACCAGTTGCTGCCTAAAACCAATCCCCTGTTGATGGGTGCAGAGGCTTGTGGTTGGGAATTGTTGTAGAAATACATGAGGCACCTCTCAGCTTAGGACCAGGAAGTAACCTCACTAGGTTACTTGTTAGAGACAGGGATATTAGGGCGGGGGGGGGGGAAATGCCATCATTCCCTCTTCAAATGAGAGTCATCACCTCCCAGATGAAATTTTCCTTCAGTCCCCAGTTTCTAGCATTGCAGAGTGAGACACTGAAAATCGCTCAAACTTTGTATTGACTGTACAGTAGGACCCCTGTACCCACTGATTCACTATCAATTATTCAGTTATCCGCAGGACACAAAACAGCACAATAGAGTCTTCTTAGAAAATGTCTAGAGAGGCATCCTCTCTAGATGTGTTCTAGGTCCTCCAAGGCAACTCTGTGGTGTTTTAAACCGGAAGTCCTATTATTATCTATGGCATTCGCTGTTATCCGCTGTTTTCGGTATCCACGGGCTCCCAGAACCAATCCCCCAAGGATATAGGGGCCTTACTGTATTTGTATTTTCTCGGGAATTTTGCCTGTCCCTTTTCCTTATGGCTTGTCTATACGAGGCAATATGTATACACACAATCCTAAATATACACTGGACTATGTGACAAATGTTGCTGTCCTTGAGCAAACAGGGATCACCAGCATTGAGGCCATGGTATTGAGAACACAGCTGCGCAGGGCAGGGCACGTTTCTAGGATGGAGGACCATAGCCTCCCCAAAATAGTACTCTACGGTGAACTTGCCATGGGTCAGCGTAAGAGGGGGTGCTCCAAAAAAAAACTGATACAAGGACTCCCTGAAACAACATCTCAGGCTCGGCCAAATTGATCACCAACAACGATATGCTCTGGCCTCACATAGGAAGGCGTGGAGACGCACTATCCACAATACTGCAGCCTTATTTGAGAATGCATGCCGAACAAGTCTTGAAGAGAAACAACAACGCAGAAAGAATCACAACCCAGAAACATCACCCAAGGAGACCTTCTGCTGTGCTTTCTGCAACCGGATTTGTTTATCTCGGATTAGCCTTTTTAGTCATCAGCGCGCTTACAGAAAGCGTGGGATGAGTCCTTCCTGAATCTTTGTTTGCGAAGAAAAGCCAGAACGAGAACAGGAACACAAAGCAATAAAATGTGGATTGATGGATAGAAAAGCCAATTCGCAGCAGCTTTCATTTGTCTCCACATTTTTTTTAGCAAGATCACAGGCATGTGAAGCTATCCGCATTTGCTGTTCAAACAGGCATACCTGCGAATCAAAATGGCAGGCACAAGTGAATTACGCATGTTGCTGCTGCCGAACAGTATTTTTTTTTTAAACAAACCTAAATCCAAGAATGTGGAAATGTGATCTTCCGCTTAAACAAATAAAAATACTGTCCCAGCACATGATCGCTATGGCAAAAATCCAACAGGACTGTTCCGGGTGCTGCCTTGTTGGCAGGCTCCACCCTCCGCACACATTCAACAAATCAGCTATCCTCTTCGGGAATGCAGTTCGGTTGTCCTAGCGAGTGGGAGTGTGCATTTCCCCTACAGTTTTTTAAAAACATGGGGAAAGTCCTGACTTCTTTTGTAGCATAGTTTTTGCGGGTTTTGGCCCCCTTCCTTCCGAATACCGCAGTTCAATGCGGGATCTCATTAGGACAAATGGAATTCTCCTCAAATTCCATGTGGAGTATTTTCCCCATTTAGACAAGCCAAGCAGTGAATGACTGGACTATTTCTAAATGCTCAGCCAAAGTTTTAAGTTACTGAAATATTAGAAATTTAAGGAGTTAAAAGAAAAATCCTTACTGGTGGGGTTGAATTTGTATTTGGGGGGTATACACTCTCCTCCATAGCTACACGCTTGGCTAGGGATTGCTGTAGATCTTGTGGGTTTTTGGTTTTTTTTTTTTTAAAAAAACACAAATCGTAATGTTTTATTAACCTATTTTTTCCTTCCTTTGGATGGTGGTGGATGGTGGACGCCCATTTCCATCTTGCATCCTTCTTTGCATGGTGCCCTTTTTGACATTGTCTCCAAAGGCTGTTTTCTACATTAATTTCACTTTATTGGTGTATATCACACACCACTCCTATGACAAAAATGATAACATGGGAAGGAGTCATAGCACTGATTGTTAGGTGTGAAAAGTTCTTAATTTGTTAAGAAAACTTTTATATCCTGTTCTTTAGTACTGTCCTTCAACATTACCACTCTCAGACCTGTTTACAGAGTTATGAAAACAATAAAACAACAGAGCAGCATGTAGTGAGAGAATTAAGCAAGTTCACACAGTTTTACAAACATCACCTAGGTGAGTAAAACTTGAAAACTGAAGAGACACAAATGGATGAGAGGTGAGTCTCTCTTTGGAGAGTGCTTCATAAATAGGGTGATACAATAGACTTCTAAGTGGGCACATTTAGAAAAGGGTATTGGCAGATGACTTCAGTAAATAGACAGATTGTTGTGGGAATAGGTGGTTCTTTCAGATACTATGTCCCAAACTGTATGGAGTCTTCAAGGTGAGCAAATTTTACCAAAACATTAGCAAACTGCTCTTGATGTCCTGGTAACTTCCTATGTTTATAAAATCAGGCCCCCAGTGTGATGTTGGACTAAAGGAGCCTGTGGATTAGGATACCAATTCTCTTTCCCAGACAGCACACAAACTTAGCAGCAGAGTCTTGAAGGAACTCCTGTCTTCTCTTGGCAATTGCCTGAATCTCCTTGACAAGCCAGGAGTATTTTAAGAATATTCCCTTATGCCTGGGGTGGGGAACCTTTGACCTTAATATATATATTGACTAAGCTCCCATAATCCATGCTACTGACTGTAAGGGCCAGAGCTTCTGGACATTGAAGGCCAATAAACAGGTGGAAGGCAAAAGCTACCTCACCTCTATCTATTTCACGCAGTCCTGAACACATATTCCAGGAAATAAGCCCCACTGAATTAAATGAGATTTACTTCTGTATACTGTATGTTCATATGTATATTATATGCAGTGTAAATATTGCCGTAAGAAGTGCAAAGTTCTCAGTAGATTATCTTTGTCCTTTGGGATTCATCTTACATACATCCTCTTATATTTCCTGTATCATGGTTATGTTCAGATATTCTCCTGCTCCCTATTCCATTTCTAGTACAGTATATCTATCTCCTTCATTGGACATACATGTAACTTTCAATACCACCCCCACTTGAACTGCAGCAACCACAAAAGAAGTGAGGCCTGTCTTGTGCTCAGTCTAACGGTAGTGTCAAGTTCCAAATCCTGAATTACTGTACTATTGGTTTTTTTATTGAGGAAAGTATTTGTCTTAGACCATTCCTTAGCAGATCTGCTTTCATATCATTGAGAGACTAGCTGAGTCTCTTACTCAAATATAGGTGGTGATGCTTCCTTACTCACTAATGTTGTGAGTAAACTTCATACATTAAAATGAAAACAAATGTGAATTCAGCTGGTTCTGTCTAACACTTGCTCCTTTTGAAATATTAACAATGTTTTAGTATGAAGTTGAAGGCCTTTATAGCCGGCATCCATAGATTTTCCGTGAGTTTTTTCCTGGGCTGTGAGTCTTTGTTCTGGAAGAGTTTATTCCTGACATTTCGCCTGCATTTGTGGCTGACATCTTCAGAGAATGGTGGGGTAGGGGTGTTTGGGGTTTATATACTGTGAGTCTCTGTTGGAGAGAATATGTAAATTTGTGTATTTGAATGGCTAGTTCCTAGGCTGGGAGGGATATACAAGGAGGATTAGTGTCTGTTTGGCGAATGGTCCATTGTCTGCTAGAAATCCACCTGTCCCTGGGTGAAGTTTATTTGGCTATGTACCAGTCCTGAAAAACACCAAAATCAAAACTCAATACATGCAAATGAACTTTACCCAGGGATAGGGGGATTTCCAGTAGAGAATGAATCATTAGCCAAACAGACACTAATCCTCCTTGCATATTTTACCACCCTAGGAACTAGCCATTCAAATACACAAATTTGCATATCTTCTTCGAACAGGCACTTAGAATATATAAACCCCACACACCCCTACCCCACCATTCTCTGAAGATGCCAGCCACAGATGTAGGCAAAACGTCAGGAATAAACTCTTTCAGAACACGGCTTCACAGCATAGAAAAAAATCATAGAAAACCAATGTTTTAGTAGTTCTAACCAGCTCAGCTCAGTGTCAGTCAAGGAAGAAGGTTTCCATACTATACCAAATTGACTCAGAGCTGTCGATGTAGCTATTCTGCCTGAGTTTGAGATGTTTGAATTTCACTGATAGGGAAAATATTTCAAATTTTATTATGCAGGGCTGAATGAATATTCCATATTTCTAAATGAACAAGACATAGAATAACATTACTTCCAGCTTGAGAAGCCTTGTATTTGGTATTTTCCAAGACCAGGGTACAACATAATGGTAACAATTTAATCCTATAAATGACGTCTCAGAAGTAAGCCCATAGCATGGGGACCCAAATAAGTGGGTGCAGTGCTGCAGTCTTAGAGGACCAGTCTCATTCTTTTGGTTTTGAGTATGGTAGATTCAACTTACATTCATATCCAAAAAGATCCTTTCTCCAGGATTAAACTGGAAAATGAAAATAATTGCTCAGTTTATTCTCCAGATCTATGTAGGAATTGTGCCTCACTTGCTACTTTGCTTGTGAAAAAAACTATTACGAGTGTGCAGTTCTGTGAAATGTAGTTATTTGAATTCACTGAAATTGTATCTGATTTTAACAGATTAGTATGCTAGGGAAATAAAATCAACTTCTTAAAGAAAACACATACCTTTCCCCTATCTCATGAATGTTGCTTTTTTGTAGCTTTGTCTGTCATATCTTTTATTTAGCAGTAAAAGACTTGTGGCTTGTAACTAGAGTTGCCAGGTGAAATAAGGGTTCTCTGGGTAACATAAAATCTTTTGGTTACAAATAGGGTTGCCAGATGAGATAAAGGACAGGACTCGTCTCCCTTTAAGGGTTGTGCAAAGAGAGTTTCACCAGATGTTTTTCTTATGCTAGCTGTAACTACTGAAATTCCCTTTTCTACCTGATCATTAAAGGGACAGGTTCTCTGTCCATTATTTCACCTGGCAACCAAATGAATTTATATTACCCAGGAAATAATAGCTGCATAGTATTTTATTTCCATTCCCAAATGATGGCTGTCTCCAAACCAGGCATCAAAGACATACCACAAAGGGTGCATCTACACTGTAGAAATACTGTAATGTAGTTTGACACTACTATAAGTGCTGTAGCTCCAGCCTGTGGAATACTGGGACTTGTAGTTTTGCAAGGTCTTTAACCTTCTTTCCCGAACAGTGCTGGTGCCTCACAAACTACAAATCCCAGAATTCTGTAGGATGGAGCCGTGGGAGTTAAAGTGGTGTCAAACTGCATTACTTCTGCAGTCTAGATGCACCCAAAGAGATCGGGACAGTTTGATTTTTGGGGTCAGAAGGCTATATTGCTGGTCAAGAACTAGAAACTATATTGAGTGGCTTTGTTTTTCAAGTTACACTACTCACTGGATATGTGAAATGGTTGAAACATGGACCTGAGAATAAAATATTGGAATACAGCTGACTAGAGCATTTCTCATATATAGTGCAATTCTCAATATAATACATTCTCAATTTAATTGTTTGAAGTACAGGGTTGTTGCAATACTGAATCAAAATATTGTTTCCTCCAGGCTCCTCCCTTAAATGTAATCAGACCTTGTCCATTTTTTGTCTTTCTCCCACAACTCCCAAATGATATTGTCTGATGTTCCTTTTCCACTTCTTATAGAGCAAGATGGACAAGGTGCAGTCTGTAGGCTGCATTTGATCTTTGGATCACTATTTACAGCCTACAGCACTCCCAGAAGCCCCTCAAAGCCCCCAGATCCTGTCAACTTTTTAAAGGAAGATTTTGGGATGATTTTTTTGCCCTCAAACCACCCCAAACCCTCCAAAACTGCCTAAAAAGGTGTCAGTTTGCTCCCCTAGCCTCCCCCCCCCAATCTCCCTGAAACGGGTTCAGAATTACCAGATGTTAGGCCCTGATTTTAGGACAGAAAAAAACTGTTTTAAATGGGTACAAATATGGTGCCAGTCCCTGTCACACTAGAAAATCCCCACTGCTGCCCCCCCCCATCAGCCTGAGAAGCACTGCTTTAGGCAGCAGTTCCATGTCAGTATTGACATTTAAATTTTTGACTTTCTGAACTTCGTGGCACCTTTTGTCATACAAGCAGTTCATTGCTATACCAGACCTAAAGATACTGAAATGGCAGTCTTTTAAAAGGCACATGGAAATAAATCTCACTGCTCTGTGACTCTTTCTGCAGTGTCTCTTAGGATGGGATATAATGCCATCATCACTGTTATTGCTTCTGTTTAAAAGGAAACAAGAAAATAAATGGCACAGTAACCTAATTTGAAACAGCTTCTAAATCCAAAGCACAAAAATGGGCCTGGAGTATTTTTAAACACCTGTGTGTGTTATCTTCACTAGTTATTAACCCACTTCTTGGTACCATGTATTCAATAGTATCTAGTGGCAATTCTTCCCCCCCCCTTTTTTTTAGTATTTTAGTGTAATCCCTTGAATTGTAGTGTCAAGTTCTAATACTTAAAATATCAGTGCAGTGTTAATAATCTACAAGTATTAACCGTGGAAAAACTATTTGAAAAAAACTACAAGTGATAGTAATCTACAGTTACCAACAGAGTAAATTATAGAATTGTATTGTATAGCTTTAGATTTGCATTTCTCTTTCCCTCCCAAGTGTGTATACATGTGTATAAATATGTATTTTAGATTTTATGCCTTTGGCAGGGTTGGCTTTTTTTTAACTTGTAAAGCACCATGTACATTAATGGTTCTATATAAATAAACAACAACAACAATAATAATGGGGAAAGTGGCTTTTAAATTTCGTTGTTTGTCAGTCTTTTATTATTTAGCAGTTGCTAAATCCAGGAATCCATTTAGTCTCTTATATTCTTCGTATAGTGTGTGTTAGAGCTATTTTCATTGTATTGCTTTTATTATAGTCATATATTTAAACCTAAAATATTTCTAGGCTTCCTTCATCACATGAAATTATTGTGCTGCATAAGGTATAAGTAATATAGATTTTAAAAATTTGATACATCAGTAATATCCAACTAGTTAGTAAGTACTGCAAAGCTAACATCCAGATTTTAAAAAATGTAGATAGTGATGTTAATCTAAATTAATATGCCCAGATTTAAAAACTCCATCTTAACGTGACTCCAAAAAGAACATAAATCAAGTCTTCATTAGGGAGAACATTACAGAGTCTGGGTGCCACCACAGAGAAAGTCCTTTCTACATTGTTACCTAATGCACTTCCAGTGAGGAAGGCACTTGGAGTAGAACATCTGTAGAAGATCCTAAGATGGGTCAGGCATGCTCAAGTATTTACAGCAGTTAAGTAAGGCTGCCAGAAAAACTGTAGTAGACTTTTGGGTCAGTATCTTGTATTTTGAATGGAAGAGTTTTCTCCTTTCCTTCCATGAATGCTGCACATCTGATATAGGGCAGGGTATGTTACTTTCAATATCTTTCTGTCACTCCATACTATGTTTTACTGAGCAGCAATAACTGCAGCTGAGAATCCTTTATAGCTCCATTCTCCCCTCCCATCCTGAGAGTGTATGCCTTCCAAATATGTACCAGCAACCATTTCATTCTAATTGCAGGCAGTTTTAAAAACAAGATGGAAGTTTTGCTTTGTAAGAGCAAAGAGGAGGTTCAAGTCTTTCTTTCACTTCTTCTTCCTTCCCTCTGTGTCAGTACTACTAAAGCCTCTCTGCTTGTAGCTGTCTTTCTTTTCTTACGAGAAGAGGTGGGGTGGGGAAGAACAGGCCCCCTTTTGTCCTGTTAAAACCTGTTTTAACCAGCAGCTGGTTAAAACTAAGAAATAAAAGAAAAGGCAGGATTGTAAAGGGGAGCTGTCTCAGGGAAGGAATTTTTGGGGGGGAGAAATTAAAAGGCCATCTCTCCTAGTTTTGTGATTCTGGTTTTAAACGAGATGTTTGTAGAGCTGGGATTTGCCAAAGAAGTAGAGGCGATGTTTAATTTTTAGAAGAAGACCTGCAGAGGACGCAGGATTACTTAAACAGAGCCATCTGCCATATTAGGCGTTCTGTGAGAGGAGCAGACTGCCACTTGCAGTGTGGGAAGGCAAAGGCATCCCACATATGTTCAGAAGCACTTTTACTGTGTTGTTGCTGGCTAGCAGATATCTATCTATCCGACTCTTAAGCCCAGACACCAGAGGATGGATCTCTGTGGTCATAATATCTCTGTTCAGAAATGGCTTTCATTAGTGAACCTGCCAAAGCTAGTAAAAGGTACACCATGACAGTGAGGTTGCCTGGGCTTCCAATGACATAGTTGGATCTAAGAGCCTACTCAGAATTTCAGTTTTCATACATCTTAAAAAAAGACTGACCAATTCTTCATCCACTTGTTCAGTTTGCACCCATAGGATCATAATTACATAGATGTTAAGTTCTGTGCTCTTTGTAAATGCCTTCTGCTTTGCTTCTTGTAGGGAGACAGTTCCAAATGCACCGCAATGGATGATGACAGTCAGGATGAACTCATAAACAAGAATGCTGCAGTAGGCAAAGTCAAAAGAACAAACACACTGCTCTTCAGCGATGCAGGTAAATGAAACTATTCAGAGTTGTTTATTTTTAAAAACTGCCTGTGCTTCCTAACTTTAGGTATTTACAACAAGAAATCTCGCCGGTAAGTTTGGAAGTATCTCCATGGCTGCACAATTGTCCCTCCCTATCCACAGATTTGGTATCCACAGATTTAAGTATTCACGGCTTGAAAATATTCTTTAAAAAATAATAATCCAAAAAGCAAACCTTGATTTTGCCATCTTATATAAGGGACACCATTTTGCTGTGCCATTGCATATAATGGGACTTGAGTATTCACGGATTTTTGTATCCATGGGGGATGGGGTGGTCCTGGAACCAAACCCCAGCGAATATGAAGGGACAACTGTACATCTTTTTGTGGCAGCATAATTTTATGTCCTAGTCAGTTTAATATAAGAGCAGCAACTTTACCTTAAATGAAGCCAGGAATTCCTACAGAAATGTAAGTGATCTTCAAGAATATGCAGCTTTATGATCCTCAGTTTAATTTGAAAAGCTGTCTGCTTTGCCAGAAGCGTAACCTATTCATCTGGGATCTGTGTTTTTCCTGATGTGTGTGTGTGTTGAGGGTGTAGGTAAGAGAGGTAGGAAGAGAAAGGAGTGACCTTGTCCACTTTTGGCACTGACCTCACCCAGCACTGGCTTTAGCCCTGACCACTGCCATTATGTGTCTCTCAGTGGATTACCCTCAAGGAAATCTGGGCTTTGACCAAAAAACAAGCAAGCAAGCAAGCAAACAAATCCTTACCCATCCTTTATGTCATACCAGTGCTGTGTATGTTTAGCAATCTGAGGTTTCGTATATTAATATTAATAGTCAATGCTGAGGGGGATAATTTCTTCTTGTTAATTACCACAAAGTCAGCTTCCGATCCAGGCGACCCTATGAATGAGAGCCCTGTAAATCTCCCCGTTATCAACAGCCCTGGTCATGCCCTGTGAGCTCAGGACTGTGGCTTCCTTGATAGAGTCTATCCACATGTAATGTGCTCTTCCCCTTTTCCTACTGCTTACTAAGAATTATTATCTTTTCTAATGAGTTGTGTCTTCTCAGGGTATATCCAAAGTACAATAGTCTCAGTTTAGTCATTTTAGCTTCTAGGGGGAGAATTCAGGCTTGATTTGCTTCATTTGTCCTAGCAGTCCATGGTGTCTGAAGAACTTTAATTCAGCACCACATATCAAATAAGTTGATTCTCTTCCTATCAACTTTATTTGGAATCTATATAGTAAAAACTTGTAGCAGTTGCTGACAACTGTTTGTGGAACTTTGTACTACTTGGATAGAAAAGCAATGTTATTTTTACTACTCTCCTTTGGACCTGTTTATCCTTGAAAGCTGAATAAAGCGATAGGAAATGTTATACGAATTTTCCAAACAGCATGTGTTTATTTGTTTTGCCTACTTTTATTTTGTTTCTGCTATTCATGGAATAAAGACAAGGAAACATTTACACCAGACCCAATTTGCTTCAAATCCTGCACCAGCTCACACATTTTCCAGTTTATTTTTACAGCCATAAGAACTCAAAGGGGGAGGAGGTTAAAAGACCAATTCCCAGGATAGTAAATTGTGTTTCTTAGGCCCTGTTCCATGTTAGAGCAGTCTGATCATATCCACCACTAATGAACAACTTTGCGTGTGTGGTGAGTAAAGAAGAAGCAGATACTGTTGGTCCTTGGTTATTTTTAATATCACCTCTTATAAGGGACAGTAACCACAATCACCACCTGATGGTGGTACAATTACTGATGGTGGTATAATTTATGTTGATTGTCATTTGTGCTGATTACTCATGGTCATATGCACAATCATAGAAGAAATGCTGACTATTTATGCATTATGGGACCTTTAGAAAGAACATGGCTCCCATATGCTTTTTTTTTTTGCTCTGTATGCTAGTTGGAGATGAGCACTCATGCCCCGTTCTGCTCTTGTTTGCTCCTGTTGTTTAAAAGAAAGCAGTGATGGCAGTAGTGCAGATTCAGACGGCACAGGCAGTGGGGAAGAGGATACTGATGAAGATGGAGGTGAAGAGGAGGAAGAAGGTGAAGATGAAGATCTAGAAGGTGATTATAATAAGCCACTTCAGTTGTGTTCATTAATGGCATAATGTTGACTCCTGCAGTTCTTTAGTAAGTTTGAGCAACTTGCTGAACTGTGGAGCAGATTCAAGATGGAGACCTCAGCTGATATGTATAAATCATTTGTAATAATAATATCAGGGACAGAGGTGCATCATTCTTCCAAAGATAACAAACATAGTATGGGTCATCTCCCATACTGCTGATGCTAGCGGAAGTTTCAGCTAAGACATAGTGATTGGTTCCAGATGAACCAGTGTAATTTGTGGCTGAGCAGCTCTTGAGCACTAATCTTGATGTTCTGACCTTTACACCAAACTGGACTTTACTGTCCAGTTTCTTATAAACATTGTAAACAGTTGTCCCTCTCAATCAACGGATTTGGTATCCAAGCATTTAAGTATTCACAGCTTGAAAATATTCTTAAAAAACAATACTCCAAAAGCAAATCTTCATTTTGCCATCTTATATAAGGGATGCCATTTTGCTATGCCATTTTGCATACAGTGGGACTTGAGTATTCACGGATTTGGGTATCCATGGGGGGTCCTGGAACCAAACCCCAGCGAATATGAAGGGAGAACTGTATTTATTTGTTCAGCTGCTTGTACAGATCAAGATGTACATCGGGGGTTGAGCAAGTTGTGCAGGTTCACAGGATAGTTTTCTGCTTTACAGGTTCTTTTGTGGATATTGGTAGCATATTACTCTAAGGATGTAATATGGAGAATACCTGTCCATGCTGTTTCAGAAATTTATTCAGTTTTTGCTTCTGTTCAGAGTTGTATAGCATGCTAACATTCTAATCCAAAATGTACTATATGGAATTAAATGCTAAGCATTTTTTTCATTTTATCTTAAGATTCTGAGGAGGAAGAGGAAGAAGAAGATGAAGATGAAATGGCTACTGAGCAACCATCATATTCAGCTAAAGCAAAACCACAGTTTAATGGAGGAGTTGCATCATCTTCTGATGAAGATGCTGAAAACTGCCCAATATGCCTCAATACATTCAGGGATCAGGCAGTTGGAACACCTGAGAACTGTGCCCATTACTTCTGTTTGGATTGTATAGTCGAGTGGTCTAAAGTAAGTTTTATTTGTTTATTTTAATAAAAAGCCTGGCTGTCTTGACTTCCTGGTGCATGTCTCTCTGCATTAACATCCTGTGGAGACAGTGCATAAGGAATGATCCTCCAGAATTTCCCCTAGAAAGCTTGTGGAATGGAGAGGGTACAATCAAGGATTTGTCTGTCAAGTTGCTGTTGTAGTGGATTAATAGGCTGCATTTGGGGTCAAAAATGATGAAATCAGGTATTGCATAACAATGAAGTCAGCATGTTACACTTCCTAAAAGCAAAAAAAAATCAAAAGTGCTATTCTGTGGATGGTGAGAGGAGGAATCCATTAGTGTTGGGACACTTCCTTCATCACCCAGAGAAGAGGCAGGAAGAAGAAGGTCAAGTCTCACGATAAGTGGAGAGGACTATTGACTCCTCCCCTCCAGCCTTCCACGAGCTAGTTTCAGCTATATCATTGCACAAACTGTAGTGATCATACAAGATCAAGCTAGTAATGCACACGTACAGTCATAAGCTCTTTGTAATAGATTTTTTGAGGTCAGTTGCAGAATCTATGTTTAGCTTTGGCACAAACTGTCACCTCAGTAGCTCTTATCATGTGTTCCCAACCCTTCCCACTCTAATTATAGTGTATTGCATTTATTCTCATCCCATACATACAGTTTATTTTTATTTTATTTTATATATTTGCTTTATATTTTACTATTCTCCCAAATGAGAGTGTTTACAGTTTAGGAGAGTTTTAAAGTTTACAGTTTAAGATGGTGATTCATATGTGGCCATTTGGGTGGTATAAAAACTGAACTAGTGACTCTGGCAAGGATCCACAAAATTTGCTTTTTATCTTGGTAGATAGCTAAAACACACGATTGCCGCTGAATCTGCTTCCTCTTCTGAGGAGGTACTTACTATTCCCTTTCTTTTTTTGCAGAATGCCAACTCTTGTCCAGTGGATCGAATTATTTTCAAGTCTATATGTGTTAGAGTACACTTTGGTGGAGAAATCTTGAGGAAAGTATGTCTTCTGTTGACTTAAGGATAGCAAAACTCAGAATCCATATTGCATGCAATTTATGCAGAACTTTTAAAAATAACTGCTTTCTCTTTTTCTACCTTCAGCTCGTAATTCGCAGCATTTTTTTTTCTGGATTTGTCTTTCTGTTGCCTTCCTATTTCTGTTTTGAAACCTTTCTTAAATGGCACTATTGAAAGGAATCACTCAGTTGGATGGATTAATAAATCTGGGGAAGGCTTAATCTTCTCAGGGCTCTTGTTTTTGTGTAGATTATGTCTGATAACCTAGCAAGCCTCTTTATATGGGTGCATACAAGTGATTCTGTATACAGAGATCGTTACACTTGGGCACTTTTTGCATGTTTCTTCTCTCATTGTGGTCTTTCTGTGGGATCATTGCTCTAGTTGTCCTAACCAACTAAAGTCATTTTGTCTTGTACTGCAGTTGCAACATTTATAAAAAAATTCTAGGCAGATGTGTGTCTTTCCTTCACTTTACAGTCAGCCTTCAACTTTCACAGGGGTTGGGGCAGAGGACCCCTGCAAAAGTGGAAAAACCATGTTGAAAACCCACCCACTATTTATTTATTTATTTTACCTGAGAATATACTTCTCTACGAATCTCTAGGTCCTCCAGCATGACTCTGTGCTCAGCTTCTGGTGGAAGCATACCATAGAATTGTGCTGTAGGACCTAGATAATCCATAGAGAGAACATATTCAATAATCTGCTAATAATCAAATCTATGAATGCTTAACCTGCAAATGTAGAGGGATGACTATAGTTGATTTCTGTGCCATTAAGTAGAAAATATGGGTCTGTGTACCCATAGAGCTCATACAAAGCATGGTTCAGTTTGTGACAGCCACGCTGAAAATGCCTTGGCTTAAATTCCTCTCATTGCGATGATTTATTTTTTCTTGTTACACTCTGACTCCAAGCATTTTTGCAGATAAAGTGGCTCACGATCAATCTGATGAAAACTGTTACGTGGCTGGTGACTTTCTCTCTACTTAAATTTCATGTTCTCAGCAGTATAATGAAACAAAACAAATATAAAACAAAAGAAGTTCACACTTAGGAATGAGTTAGACCAGTACTACTGAAAGGGATGGTCCCTGGCCTAGAGCCAGTCCACAAGCCATTGCCTGCCAGCCCTTGGAAAACCTGCAGGAAAGAAAGAAACAATTTGAAGTTGAAGGCTTTCACAGCCGGCACCCATAGGTTTTCTGTGGTTTTTTTAAGGGCTGTGAGGCTGTGTGAAATCCACAAACACCTGGACAACTTCAACAGGAAAGAAGAAACCCTTAAAGTAAACAAAGTTTGGCTACCAGTCCTGAAAAACACCAAAATCAAAACTCAACACATGCAAATGAATTTCACACAGGGACGGGGATTTCTGACTGACAATGGACCATTAGTCAAACAGACACTAATCCTTCTTGCATATCTCCCCCCAGGAACTAGCCATTCAGATACACAAATTGTCATATCCTCTCCAACAGGGACTCACAGTATATAAACCCCACACACCCCTACCCCACCATTCTCTGAAGATGCCAGCCACAGATGCAGGTGAAACATCAGGAATAAACTGTTCCAGAACATGACCTCACAGCCCAGAAAAAACACACAAAAAACCTAAAGAAACAATTGTACCAAATAAGTACAAATTTAGTGCAGAGAGGAAAAAAAATAATGGCCAGTCCACCCCAGATCAGATAGCCATAGAAGCACTGCATTAGGCTGAACAGATAATTTCTTAAATGGCTATAATTTATTGCTAAGTGGATACAAAATTTCCTAAGAATGTGCAACTTCATTCAGATTCCAGTTCAAAATACAAAGTCTCAGGAAAATGAGGAGGAGGATCCAACCTTTTGTGAAGTATGTGGCCGTAGTGACAGAGAAGATCGTCTGTTACTATGTGATGGCTGTGATGCTGGGTAAGGAGACTTTGCCTCAGAAAATTCCTCCAGTTTCTACACTTTACCAAATGCTTTTATACTCTCAATTTGTGGCTGCTTCCTCCTCTTGTGTATACTGCCTATAATTCTACAGAGTGACTGTTCTCAGCAACTTAATGTTTAGGGGTCATGTCTCTTCTCTTCCCCTGCCACACTTTTCTGCCAAACTCTCCTTCAGGTTGACCTGTTTAGGTATCTTCGGAAAGTGCTAATTATTCATTCTTCTTTAAAGAGTTATTTTCTTTTTTTGGAAGACCTTAATTTTTAGATGTTCATTTACTTGTGTTAGTATTGCCTTCCTTTAGTGCCAAAATAAATTACATAAGAATTCATTGGAAGTTGAGGTTTGTGCCAAAACTCTAAGGATATATTCTAATTCCGTAGTATAGAATTAAATATCAACCATTCTGTATCTGTATTCTTCCTTAGCTGTCACAGAGGGAGATGCATTATGAGATAATGACATTCCACCTGCCCTTGCTGAAAGAAAATGTCTCCTCCTGCTCCTCTTTCCTTCCTGCCACTTTTCCTTTAGTATTATGTCTTTTTAGAATGTAAGCCTGGCAGTTATTGATTGTATCTAAGCTGCTTCAAGGTGTATTTTTGGGTGAAGAGAGGGAATAAAAATCCTTTAAACAAATATCAGCAAATGTTACTGCCCTCGGCTTTGGCAGTAATTGTACAGTCACATTTGGATATAGGATGGCTTTACATCTTAGGGAAGGAGAGTGGTGGCATTTCTTCCACCCTCATTTTTCTTGAGAATATATTGTGTTTGTGTACGTGTGTGTTTTTAGATACCACATGGAATGCCTTAATCCACCGTTGAGTGAGGTACCTGTGGATGAATGGTTCTGTCCACCATGTGCACCTGCAAATGCTACACCTCATGATGCTGGCAAGTATTTTATTCATAATGTATTTTGACGCCTACACTTGCAGAACAGAAAATTGTGTCTCTTTCTTCCCTAGAGTTTAGGCAACCCTTCAGGGTGTTTAAAAAACATTTTTACTGGGACAATAATAAAAATGAGTAGTACCACAACAGCTCCCATTTTGTTCATGTTGTCTCTTTATGTAAGACTGGTGTGCTGATGTTCATTACACAAACCAGTTAAATCTAGTGTTAACATACTGAGTACATTGCATCAGCAGAAGCAGCTTTATTTATCTCAAGTTTCTTATTTAAACTTGTTTTTGGATCAGATTGTTGTCTTGAAATGGAAATTGGAACTTTCTATGGAGAATTCTAAATGAAAGGGGTTTCTTGGTTTCAGAATCCTTCAGGGTTTGTTCTGGAGGTTTAGGGGAGAGCTTGGGTTTGGCTTGCTAGAAAGATGTTTAGATACTTGTTGAAGCACATCTGACAACTTACCACACACATCTTGTTTTAAGAAACAGATCATGTGAGCGAAGAGGAGGTTGCTTCCCTCATAGCTGATGTAATTCCTACTACCAGCCGACTGCGTCCTAATGTCCGAACGCGAGCTATAGCTAGAACACGTCAGAGTGAGCGTGTGCGGGCAACAGTGAACAGAAATCGGATAACAACTGCACAGCGAATTCAGGTATTGTGTGGTCTAGGGGATGAAATAAATTTAACTTGTATCCCATCCTTTGCATATATAGATTATAAATGTTTGCAAGTGTGCAAAGAACAAGTTTAGATAATGGTTAACCATGTGACATGTAATCACAATGGGGCACAATCTATCAAGAAGCAATTATTTTTCAGTCCCATTTAAATTTATGGAAGCTGTACAAGAATGCTGCTGGAGGTATTGTTTGGCTTACATTCCTTTCTCTGATCTCTATACTGATCTGATCTGTATAAAATAAGCATTCATTTGGCATGGGATGGATTTCTTGAGAACAGTGAAGCAATATACTTCTATGGAATGAAATTAAAAATATAATTATTATCAAGATGAGCATAGGAGCACCATGGGCAGGATTGAGCTTTAGGGATAGTAGGCATGCTTTGGCTTGTTGGGGTAAGGTGAAGATCCCCAGAAACTCAGGGTATGATGTGGACACGTTCTGAGTAGTTGTGATTAGCTCTGCCTCCATAGTCCATACAAGTCTACTGTATGTTGAGGTTTGCTTATCCCTATTTGCAATATATATGCTTTCTACAGCAAAATGAAAGTGTGAAGTGAGTTTTGATTCTATTGTATTTCAAAACTGGGAGCCAGATTTTGTTTACTTTTAATGTAATCGAAAAATCAGAAAAATCAGCAGTAGCAGAACATTTTATAAACCAACCTGGACACAAAATGCTATTTGAAAACACAGAAATTCTAGACCAGGCCAACAACTATCATGTCAGAATGCACAGAGAAGCTGTTGAAATCCACAAACACCTGGACAACTTCAACAGGAAAGAAGAAATCCTAAAAGTAAACAAAATCTGGCTCCCAGCTTTGAAATACAATAGAATCAAAACTCAACACTTACAAAAGAATTCCACCCAGGGACAGGAGGAGTTCCAGCAGATAATGGCCCATCAACCAACCATTAGCCAAACAGACACTAATGAGCCTTGCATTTCTGTACCCAGAAACTAACCATTCAATTACACACATTTACATATACTCCCCAACAGAGGTTCACAGCATATAAACTCCACACACCCCCTACCCAACCATTCTCTGAGGATGCCAGCCACAGATGCAGGTGAAAGGTCAGAAAGAAACTATTCCAGGACATGGCCTCACAGCCTGGAAAAAACCCAAGGAAAATCTATTAAATGTATTGAAAGAAAAGATTGATGTGTTGTGTGTATACTGTTACCATGGATGAATATGGAAGTTTGAGGGGCAGATATTCCTAATATAGGTGAGGTATCACAAAGTACAGTTGCCCCTCCACATTCGCGGGGATTAGGGGCAGACAACCCCTGCGAATGTGAAAAAACCGTGAATAAGAAATGAGCCTGCGGGCAAGCGGCTTTCTGCCCCAGTCCCTTCCCAGGGCAGCGATGGGCTTCGTGAGACTGGGCTGGAGAGTGGAGTGCCAGGGGATCCCCCCACCCGCCTTTCCAAGGCAGCGATGAACTTCTTGAGAAGCCCCTGGCTGCCTTGGGAAGGGACTGGGCTGCAGAGTGGATTGCCAGGGGATTTCCCCCCCTTCCCAAGGCAGCAACACGCTTCGCGAGAAGCCCCTTGATGTCTTGAGAAGGGAGTGGGGTGGAGAGCGGGGGGGGGGGCAGAGCTTTCTGCGAATAATCAAAACCGCGAATGTGGAAGGGCAACTGTAGTATGCTAGCAATAGGCTGTTTCAACAGGAATTTATATTGTCTTTTGTTTTCTTGATAAGACAATAGGTACTTTGATCTGGTTCACCTTTTATTATTTTAACTCTCAAATTTCATGTTTGGAAATGGAAATGGCTTCCTGGAAGGTGGTTTGTTGTTATGTGCCTTCAAGTCATTTAAAACTTAATGGCGACCCTAAGGTGAACTTGTTATTGAGTTTTCTTGACAAGATTTGTTTAGAGTGGGTTTGCCATGGGCTTCCTGAGAGGCTGAGAGAATGTTATTTGCCCAGGGTCACTCAGTGGGTTTCCATGGCCAAGCATAGATTCAAACCCTGGTGTCCAGAGTCCTAGTCCAACACTCAAACCATTACACCACTCTGGCGTTCTTCCTGGAAGGTGATTGAGAAGATTTTGAATGAATGAGAGGGAATCTACTATTTCTGGTGAAGATGAAAGATAGAAGGAGGGTTCTCCACCTTTGGATTTAATGCAGTTTTACACTAGTTTTTGGTAGTTAAACGAGTAATTGTGAATGTTGCCCTTGATTTTAGCATGTTCCAAGGTACCTTATGTCTTCCCTTCTTGATGAAACAATTGAGGCAGTTGCAGCAGGATTGAGCACAGCAGTTTACCAGAGACCACTGATTCCTCGGGTCACAACCAAGAAGAAACGAAAGAGAGGTAATTCACAGTTTGCAATAGTTAAACTTCTCAGGAGATGTGAAGGAGGCATGGGCAGACTTGTCTTAAGGCAGCCAATCACAGCTCAGGGGGGTTGTGAAGAGGGCTGCGGGTGAACAGAAAGCAACAAAAGCAAAGGCTTGTCTCTGGGAGATCCAGATAGAGTTTGGCATTGAAAGAGAGGGAGTGTGTGGATTCTGAGAAATATAAGGGTTTGGATTTGACAGAGGTAGGGTTTTGATTTAAAAGAGACAAGACAGTTAGTCAGAAGGGAGAACCGACTCTAGTTTTGGGGAGATGTGAAAGAATATAATTAAAACTGTCTCTGGCTGTTTCTATCAAGCATGAGAAGGAGTCAGGCGATGCCTACCAATATGAACCTACCACAACGATACAGCCACAGGTCCACATTTAAGGGGTCACCCTGAGGCCCAAATACTAATCCAGGAAGTGATTAAAGGGGGGGGGGAACAAGGGCAGGGTGAGTGATGGGATTCCAAGGTTTGGAACTGAGGGGCCAGCTTGGGAAGAGGCCTCTGTCAGAGGCTGCTAATGTAGTTCTGTTGTTTCCCCTCTGTTTTATCAATATAGTAAATTTATCCATATTTATCCAAATCTAGTTTGAATGAGTGTGTGTGAGACTGGCTCAGAGCATCACAATGAACCTCTTGCCAGAACTGTGATTTGAAACGGGCTTCCTTGCATCTTGTATGAGACAATAACAGATGCGTTGCCTGGCTGCCATACTTCACCTTTTTATGAAATGTTTCTATTTCATGTTCATGCTTCTCAGTAGAATTACCCTTCCCCACAACTGAACAATTTAAATGGCAAAAATACAGACTTGGAACACCAATGAAAAGATCAGGGGTGCGGGCAAAGCTATATTGAGAAATCATTTTGGAACACTGGGCAACCAAGAGAGGTAGTGTGCTGCAGGGTTTTTCTTGAGGACTGAAGAGAATGGGCAGGTTCATATGAGTTAAGGCAGTCTTCTGTTGGCAGTCAGTGTCTCTTGCAAAAACAGAGCAGCTGCCATGTATGTGCGCTTACTAATTAATGTGCACTTGAGACATTCCAGTTAATTGATTTGACATATTAATACATCTATAGGTTTATTTTGATGAATATGTCAGCCATTTTGAATGTATTGGGCCTGTTGCAAATGCATGATGGAAATGGGGCTCATTATTCCCTAGAAAATACCATGTTCAGGGCCTTTATGTGAGCAGCTATCATAGCACAAAGAAACTGCTCTGTGGACAGCTTTATAGTCTCACAAGGATTGATTGAATCTACCCCAAACAATTTAACCTACAAGGAATAAGAATTTAATCAGAGAATGAGACCCTTTTGAGCATTTCCCATTTGTTTTTTTTTTCTGAATAAATTTCAATTTAGACTTCAAATTCATGAGTACAATGCTGTTTTGTTTTCCTTTGTAAAACATTTGTATCTGCACATTACAGGGGGTAAGATTACAGTCCATATTTGCTGAGCAAAATTCCACAGTCTTTTATTTTTTGTCTAATTCAGGGAGGAGAAAGAAAACAGCAAGTAAGAAAACGCACGCAAAATCATCTGCTGGAAAAAAGAGTGCTGGAACGTGGATTAAAAGGCGCAAGCGTCGAAAGCACAGAAGAGTGAAGAAAGCAAAAGTATGCTGCCAGATTATATCTCACTGGTGCATGAATTAATATAGCCAGTACCTTTCTTATAATACAATAATTTCTATGGCAGTCTTTTTATTAGGAGAATGGAGAATACACTCCATCACATCTATATAGTGCAACAGGGTTGGTAGAAACCCTGATCTTCACATGGCACTAACTTTTCCTCTTCTGCCCAGGTGAAAACTGAAGTAACTGCTCGTTCCCGAATTGCAAAAACCCTTCATCTTGGCAAACCTGTACGTGGTGCTTCAATTCCTTCTGTGTACAAACCAGTAGAACCCTCACTTGGCTTGATGAGAGCAGATATTGGAGCAGCCTCCCTCTCAGTCTTTGGGGATCCTTTTGAGTTGGACCCATATAACAGGCAAGACTACAGCTGATTAGAACAAAATAATGAGATATAATTTAAAAATGTGTTCTGAGACTTTCAAACATGTTACATTTAGACCTGTAAGGGCAGTTCTTGTTTAGTGGTCGATAAGCCTCTTATTATTTTAGTATGATCTACTCAGAGCTCAAGTGTTTCATATGACAGAAATACTGTTCCTTTGAAGCAGAAGTGGAAAACATTCACACTGTATGGCCCCACTCCCAGGTAGCCCTCCCACCCCATTTGTTCCAGTGGTGTTGGGAAAAGCACACTTATTTCTTTTAAAGCAAGATGCATGCTCCCTGTGCACCTTATTTTAAAGGGGGAAAACATGGGGTCTTTTTATTACAGTAGCAAATATGACTGGTATGTATTGTTGTTGTTGTAGCTAATTGGCCCGAATATGCTGTGATGTTCCTGTTCTTGAGAGCTCTGTGCTAATGTTTGTCACTTCTCAAACAATTTTGTGGAGTTCTGATCCTGTTCTATACAGCTTATTGGTCGTACTGTATTCACACCAACCAATGTAAATGTTCTGAATTATTTCGGACCAGAGCTATAAAAATTTAGTTGCACACAGAAAGTTGCCTCCTTACTAGTCTAACATTTGTCACATATTTTAAAAGAAAAGCCTCTACTGCTGTGAACAATGGCACTAAAACAGAATTGAAATCAAATTATATCCAATGGAAGTCCATCCATTTCATTACTGTGTAAACGTCTGTGCATATAGCTTTTCTAATAAATTTGAAGATTGAAGTCAGTCTCTTTTTAAGATTTCTTCTACAAAAATAGACAAAGTTTAGATGAGATGGCTGCTGACAGTGAGCTATGTTTCTCTTTCCTTAGTAATGAAGAACTTCCTGTTGCAAACTCACCAGTGAGCACCAAAAGAAGAGGTCTTTCTCAATCAGCACTTAGATCACATCGCCCTGTTGCTCGGCCAGTTGCTGTGGGGATTCCTGGGTAAGGGCCAGTCAGGTGATTCTTCCTTGGGCAAAATGAGAGAAATGAAAACTGCTCTAGCAAAGTTCACCTTTAACTAGTTGTTTCTCCTGTTGTTTCTTTGCTTTAAACATTGAAACCCCAACTCTTTCTGTAGGTTTTGTAAATTCATTGTTCAGTGCTGTGCATAAGCATGATTTGAACCAGTTATGAAGAGAAGAGTCAAATTCCGGCCAATCTTCAGTTAACATTGGACAAGTTACAACCTTTCCATTCATTTCCAGTTTGCCAGAAATGAGACTTTCCCCAACAATTACCAACATGAAGCTTCTTAGCATGTGTGTTTGTGGTTGACTGACCAAACCCAAAGGTTGGTCACCAATGGCTCCTCTTCATCCTGGAGAGAGGTGACCAGTGGGGTGCCACAGGGTTCTGTCCTGGGCCCAGTGCTATTCAACATCTTTATCAATGACTTGGATGAGAGAATAGAGGGTATGCTTATCAAGTTTGCAGATGACATCAAATTAGGAGGGGTAGCTAATACCTCGGAGGACAGGATCAGAATCCAAAATGACCTCAACAGATTAGAAAGCTGGGCCAATACAGTTGCCCCTCCACATTTGTGGTTTTGATTATTCGCGGAAAGCCCTGCCCCCCCCCCCGCTCTCCACCCCACTCCCTTCTCAAGGCAGCGAGGGGCTTCTCACAAAGCCTGTTGCTGCCTTGAGAAGGTGGGTGGAATGCCGCTGGCACACCCGCTCTCCACTCCACTCCCTTCTCAAGGCAGCGAGGGGCTTCTCACAAAGCCTGTCACTGCCTTGGGAAGCCCCTCGCTGCCTTGGGAAGGTGGGGTGGAAAGCCGCTGGCGAGCACACTCTCCACCCCACTCACTTGTCAAGACAGCGAGGGGCTTCTCTCAAAGCCCGTCGCTGCCTTGGGAAGGCAGGGTGGAAAGCTCCGGGTGTGCCTGCTGTCCACTCCACTCCCTTCTCAAGGCAGCAGCCCCTTCTCACGAAGCCCCTCGCTGCCTTAGGAAGGGACTGGGGTGAAAAGCCGCTCGCCCGCAGGCTCATTTCTTATTTGCAGTTTTTTCACATTTGCGGGGGTTGTCTGCCCCTAACCCCCGCGAATGTGGAGGGGCAACTGTATTAACAAAATGAATTTCAACAGGGAGAAATGTAGGATACTACACTTGGGCAGTAAAAATGAAATGTACAAATACAAGATGGATGTCACCTGGCTTGAGGGCAGTACATGCGAAAAGGATCTAGGAGTCTTAGTGGACCACAAGCTGAACATGAGTCAACAGTGTGATGCAGCAGCTAAAAAAGTCAATGCAATTCTAGGCTACATCAACAGGAGTATAGTATCTAACTCAAGGGAGGTAATAGTGCCACTCTATTCTGCTTTGGTCAGACCTCACCTGGAATGCTGTGTCCAGTTCTGGGCACCACAATTCAGAAAGGATATTGAGAAGCTGAAATGTGTCCAGAGAAGGGCGACCAGGATGGTGGGTGGTCTGGAAACCATGCCCTATGAGGAGCAGCTTAGGGAGCTGGGCTTTAGCCTGGAGAAGAGAAGGTTGAGAGGGGACATGATAGCCATGTTTAAATATTTGAAGGGATGTCATACTGATGATGGAGCAGGCTAGTTTTCTGCTGCTCCAGAGACTAGGACATGGGGCAATGGGTTCAAACTATAGGAAAAATGATTCCACCTAAACATTAGGAAGAACTTTCTGAAAGTAAGAGCTGTTCAGAAGTGGAATGCACTGCCTCGTAGTGTTGTGGAGTCTCCTTCTTTGGAGGTTTTTAAACAGAGGCTGGATGGCCATCTGTTGGGAATGATTTGATTGTGTATTCCTGCCTGGCAGGGGGTTGGACTGGATGGCCCTTGAGGTCTCTTCCAACTCTGATTCTATGATTCTATAAGTACAATGGGCCCTTGATATCCACTGGGGTTTGGTTCCAGGACACCCCATGGTTACAAAACTATGTGGACGTTTAAGTCCTGTTATATACAGTGGTGTAGTAAAATGGTGTTCCTTATGTAAAATGATGAACAGCAAAGATTGCTTTTTGGAATTTTTTTCCCTTGAATATTTTCAAGCTGTGGTTGGTTCAGTCTGTGGATTTAGAACCTGTTCATGTGAAGGGCTGACTGTAATAGTAAATGTTAATCCTTTCACTATTTAGATTGATATTGTTAAAATCTGTAGGCATATAGGTATGTGCACATGCACGTAAACACCCTGTCTCATTAGTTGACTTGCTTGCTCAGAGGGATATGAAAATTATTTGGGTAAGTTGCCTAATCTATCCAAGTGGAGGATGGAATTAGTTAATATTAACATTCTATGAAAAGTACTTTACTGCATGCTTATTTCCATTTCTTATTTTCTTCTTCAGTTTGCTTATCCCAAAAAAACCTACATCACCCATGCAGGCTTCCACATATATTTGCCAGCACATTTAAATCAGTAATGGAAAACTTTCGGTTGTCCAGATCTTTTGGCAAGCATGTCCAATCAGCGATATGCAGCATGGCAGTGACGAGGGACTATAGGAATTCTGATCCAAACATTCAAGAGACCTCTGGTTTTAATGACCCCTAGCAAAACCACATCGCATACTTGTGAGCTACAGAGGGGTTCTTGTCATGCCTTGTTTGGGTACATTTTACTTTATTTCTTTTTTCTTTTAAAATGCCCCATTGTTGTTTTTGTTACATGTTTTCCAGACTACTCCAACATATGGTGACACTACCCTAGGGTTTTTCTTGGCAAGATTTATTCAGAAGAGGCTTGCTGTTTCCTTCCTCCTAGGCTGAGAGAGTATGGCTTTCGCATGGTCACCCAGAGGGTTTCCTTAGCTGAGCAGGGATTTAAACCCTGGTCCCCAGGAGACCTAGTGCAGCACTCAGACCATTGCAGCACGCTGGCTCAAAAGAATGCCACACACTGGCTTCAGATTAGTCCTCAGATAGCTAGTAGAACATTTTTAGGCACTGTCCCTTTAAGAAGGGCTGAGCTGGAATGTTGGGACTGGGGGGATTCTGTTGCAGTTGGAGGGGGAGTCCTGAGCAGAGTTGAGGGCAGGGCAGGGCAGCTCCACTGGGGTCTTGGCCAGACTGAATGGATGGACCCTGTGAGTTAAGAGGAAAAGGGCAGGGGACAAGTGGGAATTCAGTTCACCGGGGAGTTTTAGGGCAGGGACTTGGTCCTGCCTCATGGCCTCGAAAACCACACTCTTCTGTTTTGAAAACAATTAACTTGCATTCCCACACGTCATGCTTTGCAAAGAAGAATGAGTGGACAAAGAACTGATACAAGGAAGAAAATGGAAGCAGGAGGCTAAATTGGGAAGCTTAAGGGGGAGAATGGCTGCAAGCAGTTTACTGATAAATTGAAATTTCTAACCCTTAAAATGCCCTTTTGAGGCATTCCTTCAGTAGGGAATGGGGGTGAGGATGTGTGTCAATGGTAATTTCTAGAAAGGGTTGGAAAGAAGTAAGAGAGAGGAGGAGACGAGCGGCTTCATTTTGTGTCTCAGTCTGCTTGGGTAAAGAACTTGACTATACGCCTTCACCCTCCACCCGTTTGAATCCTCTTAATTCTAACCAAGAAAACAGTCCAAGGGTTGGGGGCCCAGGATCTCCCACAGTGGGTGGCTCTGAGTCTTGCTTTTGCCCTCTTTAAATATGTACCCATTTTCTCCAGAGGATTTAAGTACCAGTAGCCAGTTCTGCCTCTGAGCTCAGAGGCAGACACGACATAATAGGAAGCAACCTATTAGAATAGAATTGGGGGCTTCTACTTAGTAATGTCTGGGGGACATATTTTAGGACTAACACAATCATGTATTTGGCTCTTTTCCCCTTCTGTTGTGCAGTCAAAGCTGCTAATTCATAAAATCTGTAGAATTTAAGAGTTTTATATTGGTGTTTATTTACATTTGTCTGGATTTTGTTTTGTTACATTTATTTACTTACCTTCAAGAAACTCAAGGCCTTCCCTTCATCACCCCAATTTTATCTTCACAACTACACCAGCCCCGTTTTATCCTCATGATAACACTGGTAGGTATTTAGGCTAGGCTGAGAGAGAGTGTGGTTGGCCAAGATTATAGATGCAAGGTTTCCTTGAAAAAGGTCATTTGGCTGGATTCCTGCTCCTCTCCCTAAGATATAGCTAAACATGAACTTTCTCTCATGTTGGTCCATGCTTGTGCAGGTTTTTATTAATTAAAATATTAATACTTTAATTTTAGGGAGCTTTCTGCTTCCTTTTTATTAGGAGCCAAAGTGTAAGCTGAGTACACTGAGATGTTCCCTCTAGAGCTAAAGAGGCCCAAAGCTCATTGAAAATTAGGGGAGAACCTACCAAAGAGCAGGAATGCAGCCAAATGTTAACCTCCAAAGAAGGCAAGTTGCAGGTGAGTTATTGCAGGTAAGGCAGAGAAATAATGGCACTTGATGGGAATGCCAAAATGAAGTTCCAAAATGTACCAGTTTGATCTTTTCAAAGTGTTTTATCTCAATTTTAGTTGGTACATTTAGTTTGATAAATCTATAGGCTGTCCTTCACCATAAGATTTCTCAGGATGACAGTGTGCGCTAAAAATAAAAATACTGTTGCAGGTGCCAGGGTTTTGTTTAAAAGTTCTGCTTCTATGTTAAGTTCCCATGCTGTCAGGAGGTTTGTGATCCAGCAGACCTTCGCCAATCCCTTCTTATCCCCGCCCCAGGCCCCACCCCTACAGTCTGCTCTGAATAATTGTGGGAACATCTGTAACAATAAGGAAAAGGTCCTAGAGATCACAGAGGGAGGGGTGGTCAACCCCACCCCCTCATTTCCACAAGCAGGAGTGATCAGAAGTCTGTTGAGAGGTGTATCCATCAACAGAATAAAAGATTCTGAATCCAACTGAGTAAGTTAAATATTAAAACCTTCTTAAAACTTTCCTACATTAAAAGCATCACAATAAAACAACTTCAGAAAAATCAGTCAAAAAATGACTCTGGAAACAGGCCTAAAAAACCCTTGCTGGGAAGGGTTTTTGGGGCTCATTGAAAGGCTAACTGGCAAAATGAGCAAATGTATTTCAGAAGGCTACACCACAGTTGAAGCACTGCAGGAAAACCCCAGTCACTTGTGCATCTTTCCACTCTACTTCTTGCAGGGGAGCACAGAGCAGGACTCCAGTCAAAGACTGTATGGGTCAGGAAGATCCCCTGGTTCCAGGCCTTGGGCGGGGGGGGGGGGCTTTCAAGCTGTTATCCAGTCCAGGTTGTATAAGATAGGAGTTATATACATTAACCTGCCTATTCCAGAC
The DNA here is from genome assembly GCA_030847615.1 of Gambelia wislizenii. Taxonomy (NCBI): domain Eukaryota; kingdom Metazoa; phylum Chordata; class Lepidosauria; order Squamata; family Crotaphytidae; genus Gambelia; species Gambelia wislizenii. The sequence goes on from JAUMIR010000001.1 coordinate 349,448,126, forward strand.
AACATTCTAGGAAGAGCATTCTGGACTGATTTCTGAACTATCTTCAGTAGCAGGTCCCTGAAAAGTTCATTAGTGTGTAAGCTATCCTTGAGGTGACTGAGGCCAGATCAGGGTATATTATAGGTTATAGCAGCGGAAATCCCTGCGTAAAAAATACTGTATACATAGCTCAAAAATGTCCACGCACACACACACCCATCACAATCGCTTGCAGAAGCCCTAGCAACCTCTCACGGTACTCTGGTGTTCTGGGGAACACTAGTTGAGAAACCCTGGGTTACTAGATACATAACCTGAAGAACTATTGTCTTGAAGGTGTGTGTCCTCCATCTGATGTAGCAACATTGCTTTGTCCCATTTTAGATGTATAGTCACATTTCTCTCCAATTTTCAAGCATATCTTATCATTTTAAAAGGAAGTTAACTTTATGCCTATTACCATAAGTATGGTGATTCTGATTATTTTATATTGCCCCTGTATCAATGGGTGTGTGCCTGATTAGAGGGTCCTGTGATAGTTGCTTGTTATACAGTTTTTTATTAATTTTTAACACTTATTTTGTTTTGTTGTCTTATATTTGTTTTGAGATCATAATAAGTTTGGAAAGTGAAATTGATTACAGAAATTAAATAAAAATACAATTTTGTAAGTTTTCTGCAATTGCATGAAATTGTGGAATACTGACAGTCTTTACCAGTGCTCTCCTTCCCCTCATAAAATGAAACTTCTCCATAACTGTTTCTTCTGTTAAGAAAGTTGCATTTGACCATTTCTTTTTATGCCCCAATAGCTGCATCAGGTTTGTATGGCCTGGACCCAATAGAAAGAAAACCACTCATGATTTCCCTCTCCCCTTGCAGCTCCCACCCATGTCCCCCAGATTTGTTTCACGAAATTGCGGGTGGGCTTCTGAACCGTTTCGGGATATACAGGACAGCTGGAATGGGAAGGAGAAGAAGGGGGAAGTCTTGTGCAAATGAATAATAGAATATGGGATTTGGGCTTATGACATCAGTGTAATGCTGGGCCACTCTTTCTGAAAGCAGGAACAGCTGTAGCCACGGTTCTGCATTCAGTCATTGCTGATGGCCTGCTTTCAGTCATGTAGATCAGTGCTACTCAAAACAGTGGTCCCTGGACCGGTGCTAGTCCCTGAGCCATTGATTGCCAGGCCCTGGAGAGTTTTCCAGAAAGAAAGAAACAATTGTACCCAATGGGCACAAATCTAGTGCCTGTCTCTGGCATGCTGGAAAACACTTAACTGCCAGTGCCCACACAGATAGACTGGGAAGCACTGATGTAGATGCCCTGTGTTCATGGAGATACAACTATTGACATAAACCTATGCAGAGAGCCCAGATACCAAATAGGTGGAAAAGCTCATCTGTTTCCGCTGGTGTAGCTGGTATTTTGGGCAGAGGCAAAAATTAGAGGAGGCCTGCTTTGTGTAATTTGTAGGAGAAGTGTGCCTGCCTTGTCACCTGAGCCAGAAGTGGAAGCAGCACCAGTACCTGACCTGTTGGGCAGCATCCTGACTGGACAGAGCCTCCTTATGATGAGTGGTTCTGATGTTGTCATTAATAGAGATGGATCATTAACAGCGAAAAAAGCAAGTAAGGATTTTGGTTTCCTCAATCCATAATTGCCAGTGTGATTCTTAGGCAGATCCTAATGCTGTGGATGTGTCTGTGCTTTATGCCCATGAGCATTTCATTTTTTACAAGCACTCAGAAAATAAATAATTAATTAATTTGGTTGTGTCCACTGCACCTGGTAATAGTAAGCTTTGGTTTTGTAGTAGTTTCAGAGTGGACCCTTTTGGAAGGAGTGGCTAAGTTGAAAGATACGTTGTAGGTCAATTGGATATTGCACAGTTGAGCTTCCTAGAATTAATTGCATGAATTTAAATTGTGTAAGATTATGGCAAATATCCACTCTTAATTCTGGAAGCAGTATATGTAGTATTAATCAAAATTAAGCCAGAATTTGTATGGAAGAGCTTAGGATGCAGTGACCAACATCCTAATAACCCTTTCTTAACAATAATTTAAAAGAGCCTTGATTTCTGTACATTGCATGTGTATTTGGTGAGATAATTCATTTTTATATTAGAAGCTATGCTAACTAGTTACTTCTCTTGACAAAGATTAATTTTGTCCCATGTAATCTCCCTATTAATTTTTTTTAAAATTATCAGGTATGAATTAGCTAGCAAATTACTGAAAAATGTTACTGTTCTATCTTTCAGTCCCACTACTACACGACAGTTCAAAAGTAGAGGAATGCTTGAGGGACAGTGCTCAGCTTGGAGCATCACATTTGGGGAACCCAACTAGTAGTTCTGGTCCTGAATCTTCAAACTCGAAGCCCTCTATCTCTGATACTTGCTCATCATCACCAAGTGTAGCAAACAGAGCCATGAGCCCCTCTCAAACAATATCTGGAAGGACACCCATTCGATTTGAATACTCAATGACTCCAAGGTCTGTTCAGACCCAGAATTTAGCCAATCTGAACAGATGTGGCCCCAAGTTGGGTGAAGTGTCTAGATTTAATGGAGGCGCTAAGCTATCTGGTACACGTCTTCTTGTGTCTTCTAAATCATTGGACAGCAACTCCTCTTCAGCCTCAAAAACAACGCCTATCAGACAACCTCTAAAATCTTCCCCTAAAAGGCTTGATATATCTGAACTTCCCAGAATACCAAAGATTAAAAAGGAAACCACAAATGGAAATCTTGGATCGCAACCTGCCAATGACCGAAGTGGTGACATCCCCAGCGCCTGTATAACACAATTGACTGGCAAAGGAAACACAAGCCAGCCAGTCAAAAGTAGTAAAATGGAAAGTAGCATACCAAATGCTAGTCATCGACAAGGACAGACAAGTGGAGGCTCTCTTTCTGCTGTTGGCCATGGTGGTTCCACACTTCCTCCAACAATGGGAAGAGTTGGCAGCTCTTCCTTTGAGAGTTTCAAAATCAATATCCCTGGAAATGTTGGGCATTCCAGCAGACTGTGTAATCCTGGGTTTTGCAATACTTTCCGGCCTGTTGATAATAAAGTGCAGCAGAAGGAGAATCCTTCACCCCTGTTTTCACTGAAGAAAACGAAACCAATTAAAAGTGAAATATATGATCCTTTTGATCCAACAGGCTCCGATTCAGGTTCAACAAATAGCAGTCCTGAAAGGTTGCCCTTCACTAATATTACCAGGACAATATCCATAGCAAGTCCAAAAGTTCAGACATTCCAAACCGTGCGCCGTATTACACCTTACACACTGGAAAATATCTTTGGATCAGAGGCTGAATCAACTGATGTGCCATCAGGTAATACCGAGTCCTATGATGATGTGATGCTAAAAGAAAAGCTTGTAGAACGAGTCTCTGATGCAGTGCAAGTAAAACAGGAGGAGGAAGAATTATCAGTTACACCCTGTACCTCATCTGCCATCAAGCAAGAGCACTTTCTTGAAGGTAACAAAAGTCCTGGGCTAATTTTGGATGATGACCAAGTTAAACCTAAGGTAAAAATGGAGCTGGACAGTCCCATAAGAGAAAACGAGCAACGAAACATTCTTAGAAATGAACAAGCAGAAAAGCGATCATTTTCAAGATCTCCATCAAATTCCAGTTCTCAGAGCCAGAAAAAAATGAAAAGAAAAAAGGCAGCCATGAAAGAACACAAAAGCACCCAATCAAGATCTAGATCAAGAACATGTTCAAGGGATAGAAGCTCCAGATCTACTTCACCATCAGTTCAAGAAAAATACAGCAAAAGCTACTGGATGAAATCCAAAACCCGGCAGTCCTCAAGTGATCGTTCCAGTAGTCATGAGCAATCTAAAAGAAAGAAAGCAAAGGACAAAACTAAAGACAAAAAAGCCAAAAGTTCCTGGCCAAAAGAACGCAAGAGATCTAGATCACGATCTGTTAGCCCTGGCAATTCCTCTTTTGAGTTTTATGAGAACAGAAAAAAGAAAAAGCACTCTGCCTCTAGAGCCAGGGGTCGAGAATGTTCTCGATCAAACAGTGCTGAAAGAACTAAAAAAAAGAAACACAGAAGAGAGAGAAGCTATGACAGGTACGAGAAGGAGAGGAGCCCAAAGTCACGGGAGAGAAAAAGATCAAGATCTAGGTCTCGGGAAAAGAGAAAAAGAAAATCAAGGTCACCCTTATCACGATTCCAGGAGTCCAGAGGGAGTAAATCTAGGGAGAAACGACTACGATCCAGGTCATGCTCCAAAGAACGGAAATACAAGTCAAAAGAGGTGTCACCTCAGCTTCCTAAAGAGGAGGACCAGAGATATTCAGATGACAACCTAGGCAGTTCTCTTGAACATGCTCCAGCTTGGGGACATGAGTTAGAAGATATGGCTCCAGAAACATTGAGTGTTCATCCAGACTTGATCCCTGTGCAGGAGGTTCCTCCAGACGATGACACAATGAAAGCTGAATTAAAAGACAACATTGCAACAGAGCAAGTCTGTGAGGAGCTTGAACATGAAGCTGCTTCTACTCAGCAAGATGCAAGTTCTGAAATATTACCTGACCATGTAGATTCTTCTACTGGAATGGAATTGGCAGTGGGCTATGAATCACCAGGGCTTGATAGCCCAACCACTGTGAAACTGGAGGAGATTGAAATTAAAAAAGAAGATAATGATGTGTGCCCATTTTTATCAGACTCTGTTCTTCTAGAGAAGGAGAAATCTGTATCAGGTCATGGTGAGGCTACACCAGTTCAAGCTTTGTCTGAAATCAAAAGACCAACAGAGGTTACATGTGGGGGACCTATGTTGGATGAGAATCTGAGTGATGTAAATAATCCTGAACTCGAGACAGTAGTTGAAGGTCCTGTGTTGAAATCTAAAGCACCAGTGAAAAGGGTCACCTGGAATCTTCAAGAAGAAGAAAGCAATGCAGTGACTGCAGACAAAACACCAAGTAAGTGCAAGAGGATCTTTACAAAATGGCAATAGACAAGATAATAGGGGTAGAGCCCACTCCCCCCCTCTAAAATGGAGAAGAAATATTACTGCCTATCAAAGAACAAAGTTGGTTTTGCTGTGTCCCACTAAGTGGGATCTTTACAAAATGGCAATAGACAAGATAATAGAGGTAGAGCCCATTTCTCCCCTCCCCCACTCTAAAATGGAGAAGAAATATTACTGAGAAAGTTGAACATACAGTATTTAAGGGAGATTCATTTCAGCTGGGGTTGTATCCTTGGCAGACAAGCATGATGATTTGTGTACCACAGAGTTTCAGAGAGAGAGAGAGAGAGAGATTGGAGAACATTCATTCTAGAGAACTATTCCTAATGTTGCAACCTCTTCAGTTCTAGGAGAAATCTAGTTTGTCATATAGAATTGGTGCTGATGTCATTCATACTGTGGCTTGGTGTCAAGTTGAGTGAGTCTTGGATTCCTTTACTCTCTCCTTGCTTTATGTTCTTTTGCACCAACTTATATGAAGGAAATAATAGTTTTCCATTGGCACCTCAGCTGGAAAGCCACACCCACTTTTATAAGTTTATGTTAAATAAACCATAGAGTCCCCTAAACATACATCCATTGCTCAATGAGCTCTTCAAAACATCTCCAGAGGTCAAAGTGTATTTGATAACAACCTGAGTCTTGGGGACTCGGTTCCCTCACCCTCATCTTGAATCACACTGAAGATACTGAACTGTTTTAAGATACTTTCTGCTATGAAATTAATTTCTCTAGATCAGTTATGGATGTATGAAAAAGGATTTGTACTTAAAGGGAATTCATTTAAAGAGGTTATAGAAGGTGGCTTACCAGCCATGTTGTGTTGGATGCAGATTTAGATAAATCTAATGATAGTCCCAGACAGAGTACACTTGCTGAAATGAGTGGCACTTATATAAATGAATACTTCCATTCATTTCTGTGGTTCTACTCTGGTTGAGAATTGACATGAAATTTAGCCTGGTTGAGTAAACCCATGGCTTCTGGCTTGTATCTGGTTGGTTAGTCTTGAGTAGAGTACACTAATTCATTCAACTAGCTGGACCTGGCGTACCATATACCATTAAAAAACTCCCCCCCCCCAAAACTCCCAGTAGACCTCATGACAACCCTATAAGGTAGGCCGGTGGATTTAAATTCTTCCTCCCCCTTCTCAGCATTCCACACTTTTCCCAGAATTGCTTAGGGTGACTCGCTCTGTTACCCTGCTGCAGCCGCCACCAGTTGACTTCCTGGCTCCAGCCCAGTGGCAGCAGCGGCATCCTGCTGCCACCACCAGTTGACTGCCTGGATCCCATCGCAGCCCGTGACTGATGAGTGGCTGAGGGAGTGAGAGGAGGGAGGGGCCCTTCTGTGGCAGCGATGCAGAGGATTGTGATGTGGAGAGGGAATTTACCTGTGGGTAGTGATTGGTTGGGTGTAAGTTGGGTGTGTTTCCTGAGCAGCCAATTAGCACACTGGAAAAGGCAACATACCCAAGAGAATTATATATTTAGGTCTGTGTTAATTATGACCATAGTTCCATCAATCTCATGGGGTTTACTAAATCTGGATTTAATCTATGGACTTTTCCTTATGCAGTCATAATGCTCAATTGATCATGAATTATTTACTGTGATTACCTAAATTTATTACTATACTGAAGTGCTTTTTTTCTTTTGGGGAATTTTAGGAGTGGCGTTCTGTAAACAGCAAAGAACAAAAGAAGGGGTCTGGAAAGCAGAGGATTTGACCCAAACATTAAATCAGGTGCAGTTCACTGAGCCTCCTCCAACCAATTATATGATTCCTGAGCCTATGTTTCCTGATCTAGATTCCAATCAGGTTGGTTCCTACTCCAGAAGCAGGGTATCATGGACTCCATTCCAATCCATCTGTGAAATCATGCCCTGCCTGTTTCCATCGTGGAATGCTTTTCCTTCTTCCACATGCAGTGCATTTCATACAGCCCATATGCTTCAGTAATCTGATCCTGGTATTTCCCTACCTTACAATTTAAAATTGAAACCATGTTCTGCTACTTGTGGCTTCTACTTTCCAGTGGCTTTATAATTTAAAAATGGGAGGAACCCTTCTTGAGACATTTTCAGAACAGTTAACAGTCATGTGAAAAATAAAGTACACCCTCCTTGAATTCTATGGTTTTACATATCAGGACATAATAACAATTATCTGTTCCTTAGCAGGTCTTAAAATTAGGTAAACAGAACCTCAGATGAACAACTACACATGATGTATTAAACCGTGTCATGATTTATTCAGAAAAATAAAGCCAAAATGGAGAAGCCATGTGTGAAAAACTAAGTACACCTTATGATTCAATAGCTTGTAGAACCACCTTTAGCAGCAATAACTTGAAATAATCATTTTCTGTATGACTTTATCAGTTTCTCACATTGTTGTGGAGGAAGTTTGGCCCACTCTTCTTTACAATGTTGATTCAGTTCATTGAAGTTTGTGGGCATTTGTTTATGCACAGCTCTCTCAAGGTCCTGCCACAACATTTCAGTTGGGTTGAGGTCTGAACTTTGACAGGGCCATTGCAACACCTTGAGTCTTTTCTTTTTCAGCCATTCTGTTGTAGATTTGCTGGTGTGCTTGGGATCATTGTCTGTTGCATGACCCAATTTTGGCCAAGCGTTAGCTGTTGGACAAATGGCCTCACATTTGACTCTAGAATACTTTGGTATACAGAGGAGTTCATGGTCGACTCAATGACTGCAAGGTTCCCAGGTCTTGGGGCTCTAAAACAAGCCCAAATCATCACCCCTCCACCACCGTGTTTGACACTTGGTATGCGGTGTTTGTGCTGATACGCTGTATTTGGTTTTCGCTGTGCATTATGGCCAAACATCTCCACTTTGGTCTCATCTGTCCAAAGGACATTGTTCCAGAAGTCTTGTGGTTTGTTCAGATGCAACTTTGCAAACCTAAGTCATGCTGCCATGTTCTTTTTAGAGAGAAAAGGCTTTCTCCTGCAACCCTTCCAAACAAACTATACTTGTTCAGTATTTTTCTAATTTAGTGTCATGAACTTTAACATTCCACATACTAACTGAGGCCTGTAGAGTCTGAGATGTACCTCTTGGGTTTTTTGCAATTTCTCTGAGCATTGCATGGTCCTAACTTGCGGTGAATTTGCTGTGACATCCAGTCCTGGGAAGATTGGCAACTGTCTTGAATGTTTTCCAATTTTGAATAATCTTTCTCACTGAAGAATGATGGACTTTAAGTTGTTTGGAAATGACCTTTTAACACTTTCCAGTTTGATAGGCAGCAACAGTTGCTTCTCTAAGGTCATTGCTGGTATCTTTCCTCCTTGGCATTGTGTTAACACACACCTGAATGCTCCAGACCAGCAAACTACTAAAACTTTGGCTTTTATAGAGGTGGTCACGTTTGCTGATGATCAATTAATCAAGGGCATTTGATTAGCAGCACCTATCTGCTACTTAGTATCTTCATTCCTATGGAAGGGGTAAGGGTGTACTTAATTTTATCACACATGGCTTCTCCATTTTGGCTTTACAGTAGCACCCCCGTATCCACTGATTCATCATCCGCTGGTTTAGTTATCCGTGGTTGGAGAAAGAAAGCAAAAAGCTGCAAAAGGCAGGCACTTCCACCAAGCTCAAGACTATCAGCAGACACAGAACTAACCCAGCCAGGCCCACCTCCTCCACCACCACAACAACATAGTGTTCTCCACCTCTCCTTCCCCAGAGCTGGCTCCGCCTGGCACTAGGGACAGGAGTGAGCGCCACCACCGCCATTAGACCAGACCCAGACTGGTGTCTCAGAGTAAAATGAGGGCCTGTCAGCCACATCCCTGCAGCCCCCTCAGATGAGCAAAGGAGGGCTGGTGTCAGGGAGCGGCTGGTGCTCCTGTTGCAGCCCCTGGGTGGGCAGACACAGCAGTGAAAGCGCCAGGGCAACTGTTGTGTTGGGCGGGTGCCATGTTTGCGGCCCACGTATTGTCTATGGCAGAGCTCGAAGAAGACGATGGCATCTATATACGTTACTGTACTGATGGTAGCTTGTTTAACTTAAGCCGTCTGAGACTCTAAACTATCTAGTCCGTGAGCTGCTCTTCGCTGACGATGCTGCCCTTGTTGCCCACACAGAAGCAGCTCTGCAGCGCCTAACATCCTGCTTCACAACTGCTGCAGAGCTGTTTAGGCTGGAAGTCAACCTGAAGAAAATGGAAGTTCTTTACCAGCCTGCACCACAGCATGAACACCACCATCTTCACATTGCCATTAGCAAATCTGTGCTTAAGTCTGTTCAGGAGTTCACCTACCTGGGAAGCATCATCTCCCCAGATGCCAAGATTGACAAAGAGATCGATCACAGATTAGCAAAGGCACATAGCACATCTGGAAGACGAGTCTGGAGTAATAAACACCTGAGGCGAAGCACAAAAATCGGCATGTATAGAGCCATTGTACTGTCTATTCTCCTTTATGGGTCTGAAACATGGGTCACCTATCGCCACCACCTATGACTCCTCGAACGCTTCCATCAACACTGTTTACGCACAATCCTAAATATACACTGGACTGACTGTGTGACGAATGTTGCTGTCCTCGAGCAAGCAGGGACCACCAGCATTGAGGCCATGATATTGAGAACACAGCTGCGCTGGGCAGGGCATGTTTCTAGGATGGAGGACCATCACCTCCCAAAAATAGTACTCTACGGTGAACTTGCCACAGGTCAGCGTAAGAGGGGAGCTCCAAAAAAGCGATACAAGGACTCCCTGAAACAACATCTCAGGCTCGGCCAAATTGATCACCAACAATGGTCCGCCCTGGCCTCACATCGGGAGGCATGGAGACGCACTATCCACAATGCTGCAGCCTTATATGAGAACTCACGCCGAACAAGTCTTGAAGAGAAACGACAATGCAGAAAGAATCACAACAGGGAAACATCACCCAAGGAAACCTTCTGCTGTGCTTTCTGCAACTGGACTTGTCTATCTCAGATTGGCCTTTCTAGTCATCAGTGTGCTTGCAGAAAACGTGGGATGACTCCTTCCTGAATCTTTGTTTGCGAAGATAAGCCAGAGAGAGAGAGAGAGATTGTCCTGGGCAGGAGTCTTACAAAAAATGATTACTTCAAGTTATTGCTGCTAAAGACAGTTCTACAAGCTAATGAATCATAAGGTGTACTTCATTTTTCACACACGGCTTCTCCATTTTGGCTTTATTTTTGTTGAATAAATCATGACGCAGTGTAATATGTTATGTGTTGTTGTTCATCTGAGGTTGTATGTACCTAATTTTAAGACCTGCTAAGGAACAGATGTTTGTTAATATGTCCTGATATGTAAAACCATAGAATTCAAAGAGGGTGAACTTCCTTTTCCACACAACTGTATTAGACTGCATATAATCATGTTTTTGATAGTTAACACCAAAAGTGATGAGAGTGGGGCTGATAGTTTTATTCTTTTGAACTGATAGAAAGTCACATAAAGTTCTGATTAATGAAAGCTGTCCTTGGAATCCATGAGGACCTCATCATTTGTATTGTGGCAAGAAGAGTGGTTTCTGACTTCTGTTCTTTTTCTCCAGGTTTACAACGAAAACCTGCCTTTGACAGCACCACTGCCCTCCAACCTGCCCCCCTATGCCCCTGTTAGTCAGCCCACTGTCCAGTTCATAATGCAGGGCAGTCTTCCTCTGCTCAGCTCTGTGGCAAGTCAGGGGTTTACTCCAGAGCCCGGGAATCTGGCTATGGCTTCAGAACCAGGGATTCAGGCAGCTTCCACAGGAGAGGCAGAGGAGAAAGTCAAAGCACCTAAATCTCCAGTAGATAAAACAAAAAATGAAGAGGTGGGTGAATATGAATGGTTTAGCAAAGATTATGTGTTTAAGCTGAACTTGTCGCAGTTCTGGGGACTTAATTTAAAAATTAGCCTGTTAGATCAGAGCATCCAGTCCTAATGACTATTTTATTGAGAAAGCATTTTTCCAGCCTTTGCTTGACTGAAGTAGAACATCAATGAACATTAATGAACATTGAGCTGTTGTGGGGAACAGCTGTTAACAGGCCTTGTTTCCATGAATGTATTTAAACCCTTTTAAAGTGCATCTAAGGTAGTGGCCATAACCATGTTTTGTGGCCAGCAATTCCATAAACTTTGATAACTGTAAGAAATATGTGATGCCTTTTGTTACGACTATTAAAGTGGTATAAAAGTACTGTTTAAGTGATGTGAGCTTTCAGTTTCTCCATAACTTCATCAGGCATGGTGGTACCTAAATTGGAATGTAAGGGAAGAAACAAAGTTTCCACAGATGTGGTGAATTGGCCATGTGATGTGTTTATAGCTTTAATGTGGTTACTGCAGGCTCAGTGAAGAAAGGCTGTTAAAATACCATTTTTAGCTTGCTTAGATGCATAATTGTTTTCTTTCACCCCTCTCCCAAAGAGTTGGCTGGTTCACAGAATTACTGCCTTTAAGAAAGTTCACAGATTCCTGAGCTGGTTTATAACAGAGACATGAAGTAACAGGACAGTTTTCATGCCAGCAAAACCTAAGCAGCTAATTGTGGTATTTCCCATGGACTTTTTGTTTCTACTATTGTGCCTGATAAAAGAGTTCTAGAGAATTTGAAAGCTTGCACCACTTGTGCACCACTTTTGTAGCACTGTTACGGCCTTGTGAAAGGTATTACCTCCAGCTATTTTTGTTTTTACTTACAGACTGTGCAGTTGCTTTTGAAAAAAAAAAAAAGAAGCATGGTGCCACCTTTTCATTTGTCCCAAACCTCCTACCAGTCAGTTTTTCTGCATGATCCAACATTCTGATAGAGGAAGAGAGAATGTGTCTCCATTTTATTCTCATTTTTGCTAATTGTATCACTTAGTATCATATTCCTCCTCTGCTGTTCTTTTCCTAAGTTTACAAGTCTCAGTTTCTTCAGCTTTTCTTCATATGGAAGATTTCCATCTTCTGATGCCAGAGTGAGAATCCAGCTTGCTGCCTGATGTGCAAGTTTCCCATTATGTGATATTGTCTCTCCTAACTGCCTGTCAGGCTCTTCTGCATCTTTGTTTCATTTTTGGTTGGGTGAAGATGATATTAACCTACACACTTTCCTCATGATTATATAGAAAATAGACTGTCACCAAGATCTTGGAGCTAGGCAAATGCGGCTCCTGTAAGAAAAGTCCTGTATATAACTTAGAGGAAACTATGTGAACTTTTGTTTAGTATGTGCTACAAATGTGGCATAGCTTCTGTTGTGCTCTGTAATCATTGTGCTCTCTATTTGCTACTTTTTCCAATTTTACTACAGTCTTAAAAATAAGGTTTCAGAGCTGCCCATAAGTGCATTCCATAGACTTATGTGACAGGGTTCATTGCTAGCAGTTCAGCCTTTCCCTGTTAATTCTAAACATTTCCACTTTTTACTGCAGCAACATACTAAGCCACTAATTCAGTCAACTTCTACTATGATCCCAAGATTGTATTCCTAGGTAGTGACCACAAACTAGATAACTTTTATTCCAATCCTGCATTCACTTATGTTGAATTGTCTGCATCTAGATGTTGGTTTGCCCAGTGGAGAGATTCTTTTGGAGCTTTTCTTAGTCTCTGAGTGTTTTCCAGCCCTCAGTAACATCTTCAAGGTTCTAGTGATGCCATTTCACTCTCTGCCTTTATCTCTAGGTTAAATGAACAAAACAGCTGGTATCAGTCCCAGTAAAGGTCTTTGGGAGAGAGGCTTTGAACTTGGCTCTCCTGTTTTGTCTCACACTCCAAGCAATACACTATACTCTCTCTGTAACCATGATCAGTGAGCATATAGTATAGATATTCCCGTGCATTCTCACCAGTTAGCAAGTGAAGACTTGCTTTTGGAGAAAACATGGCAATGACTCCTCATCAAGCACTTGAGAGGCTGAGAAACAACCACAGTATGGATTGAGGAAAATATTAAGAGCTTGTGGCATTGAGACTTTCTGCAGATCTTGTGTCAACAAGAAATAAGGTTTTAATCAAAATAACTCTTAATGTATTCAGTTTGTACTTAAAAACATTTTAGAATTCCCAGAGCTGAGTTCTGGCACTGAACTGAGAACAGCTGGTCCCTTCTATGACCAAGGCCTAGCTTTGTGTTGGCTGAAGTTACCCAGGATGACATCACAGCTGCACATCCTATTTGATTTCTGTGGTTTTAACGTAACAGGGACTGCATGGGATGTACTCCACGGAGGAGCAACAACAGTATCCTCCATTAATGTGAGAACTGTTGGTCTGATGTTCTGATCTGATATGCTACTTGTAGTATTGTTGATTTTTGATTGAACCTGTTTTTGTCCTTGTAGTACATGAAGAAACTTCATATGCAAGAGAGGGCTGTGGAAGAAGTGAAACTTGCGATTAAGCCCTTTTACCAGAAGAGGGAGATCACCAAGGAGGAATACAAGGAGATTCTTCGGAAGGCTGTGCAAAAGGTGATGTGGGGGGCAGATCTTATTTTAACCTTCGGTAGACAGATGTGAAGGATTGTCCATATATCTGAACACTTTGGGAACTGGATTTTAGCTGCTGACACAGGTATGGAAGCCATGCCTTATGAGAAGTGGCTTAGGAAGCTGGGTAGGTTTAGCCTGGAGATGCAATACTCTACTATTTGAAGTAGTGAATTTGAAGTGAGCAAATCCAGAATGATTTGAAGGCTTCCCTCTACTAAGATTGTTGAAACTGTCTTGATCACTTTTTACTATTCACAGATCTGCCATAGTAAAAGTGGTGAAATCAACCCTGTGAAGGTGGCTAACCTTGTGAAGGCTTATGTTGAGAAGTACAAACATATGAGGAAGCATAAAAAGACTGATGCTGAAGAAGAGCCTGGTGAAACAGGGAACTAAGATGAGCAACAAGGTGAAACAGGCAAGGGCTTTTTGACATGAGGAGTTTTTCTTCCTCTAGAGGGAGGCAGGGATGTGCAATTGCATGTTGCAACCCCCCTCCCTCAGAAACTGGATGCAATTGAACCTTCTTGAAGGAAGACACCCTTTTCACAGAAGAATAAGAATCTACTCTTGGATTTGATCTTTGTTTGAGAACCATATGTCCTTCATCACTTGCGGAGAAACTCTGGACAAAAGAAACTCTGGGTGTGTTGGAAAGTACCCTATCCATTGTCATGGTTTTACTTTGATCATACTTTGAGGGGGGGTATGTGGATCTGTCCTTACAGTTTAAAGCAACACTTTTATATGCAGTACACAACCATCTGTGCTGTTCCCCTTGTGTTCTTATTTATCAGAAATATGGATTCTTTAGAGATTTCTCAGAAGCTGGTTTACTACTTGAACTGTGGTATTTTTAGCCTGTTCTGTGAAAAAAACGTTGACTCAAGTCTGCCATATGGGAGTTGCAGATGTGTACTAACCTTTACAAAGTCTCTTCTTAAATTCTGCTTCAGGGCTGGTGCATTTTGTTAAGGTATCTCAGTGATTAATTTCTTTTGGGATTTGTGGGGGCATGGTGATGGGGGAACCAAACTGTGCATCACCTCCTGTAAATAGTGTGGTGAAGGATGGTTTTGCATTCAGCAAACTGCCATTTGCTGAGAGGGTAGAAAAAGAACAAAGTTTCAGATTGTCAATAGTGAAGCCAAGGAATGTGGCAGAAGTATGTACAAAGCAGAAATGTGACAATTTATAAAGTTATTTTGAATTTTTTCTTGTTCATACTTGCGTTTGTACTAATTCTGATACGATTCTTGGATGACGTGTTTGTCTGACTAAACAAAAGTAAAATAGTTCAACATACAGCTTCCGGGATTTAGGAGTCAGGAACTGACTATGGGATAGCATATATTTGTTCACACATACACTCACATACTCATATTCATCCAGTTGTGTTTAATGTTGCATAGACTTGTCATCAGCCTGCTACTCGAGGCTGGGGATCCTCCTAAATATTCTGTGAGAACCCCAGCTAAACTGGTGCTTCCTTTAGCTTTCCCCAAGCTTTTAACCCAGGTTGGTGACAGGAGTACAAAGCGCCAAATGCAGTATGGCAGGGGAAAGAAGAGGAGTTCTTTAGGTTATCATGTATGATCCTGCAGCGCCTAAAATTCAGTTATATGTAGTTGACCTGCTGCTGCTTCAATTGCATCTTGCTTTATCTGTTATCATGAGTTAATAAGTTAGAGATCTATGCAAAGGCTGTCCTTTCTGCCAAAGACCATTAACCAGGCTTCTACGCATCTTTATTTTAAAATGTGCCAATAACTTGTTTACTTAGCACAAGCTGGCCACAGTGTGGCCTTGGGGTCAGTGTGTGGCCCCCACAGCCAATTTTGCATCCTGTGTTCCCTCCCCCGCCCCGACCCAGACTGCCTCTGACTCCCATGCAAAGAAGTTTGTTGTTGTTTATTTTTTTTCTGGGGAAAAATGAATCTTAAATCCTGAAATGTTTGAAACTGCAGTTCTCTTAAGTAGGTTGCATTTAACCATTTAACATCAAAACAAACAAACAAACAAAAGATTATGTTTCAAAAGACAGAAATGGACTTGAAATACTTTAGCTTACGTTCTTTGGCAGTTTGTGCAACCAACAAAAAGTTGGTTCCCAGACCCATCAGAATTGCCCTTCTCTGACCTGACACATTTAACTTCCTGACTGCTGTATTTTTGAAGTACAAGCCAGGGCCATACAGTCGGTTTAGTGGTGCAAGACATAAGATGATGTGCCTAACATTTCATTCCTATTACAAAACATCTGGTATGCAGATATGATACCTTTGGATAAAATCAACATGTTCTATGCAGTGTTATCTAATAGTGATTAGTGTTTTAACATTTTTATGGTTCTGTTGTGTCTGACAAATTATTAAGGCAGTGGTTCTTAACCATTCTTTGCCAGGGATTCCCTTTAAATATATTTTGTCACTGTGGACCCCCAAGATTTTAAAACAACAACAACAACAATAATACAATAATAATAAGATAATTATACGATCCATTAAACTTCCCCTCAAAGGCACTGGAGGGGAGAGAAGACTTCTCCTGCTTCTTCCTGCAATTTTGTGCCTGTAGTGGATTGAACAACAATGTGCAGGCCAAGCCAGCCAGCCTTTGCCTTGGCTCCTGTCACATGGTCACTTCACTCCACTGTGGGGAGGAGGTGAGCCAAGCAGCCTTCAACCCTTCACAGATCCCCAGTGAGGACATTGTGGCCCCCTGGGGGTCCACAGACCACAGGTTTAGAACCACTGGATTAAGGTGATTGAGATCACCTGGAATACTCTGTCCAGTTCTGGCACCACAATTCAAGAAGGATTTCAACAAGCTGGAATGTGTCCAGAGGAGGGCGACCAAAATGTTGGGAGGTCTGGAAGCCATGCCCTATGAGGAGTGGCTTAGGAAGCTGGGTATGTTTAGCCTGGAGAAGAGAAGATTAAGAGGTGATATGATAGTCATGTTTAAATATTTGAAGGGATGCCATACTGAGGCTGGATCAAGCTTGTTTTCTACTACTCCAGAGACAAGGACAGAGAGCAATGGATTCAACCTACAGGAAAAGAGATTCCACCTAAACTTTAGGAGGAACTTCCTGATGGTAAGAGCTGTTCAACAGTGGAGTGGAGTACACTGCCTCGGAATGTGGTGAAGTCTTCTTTGGAGGTTTTTAAACAGAGGCTGGATGGCTATCTGTCAGGAATGCTTTGATTGGGTACTCCTGCATGGCAGGGGGTTGGACTAAATGGCCCTTGTAGTCTCTTCCAATTCTATGATTCACAAACAGAAGATTTAAAACCATTTTTGAGGAACATTAGGCATTTCCCCTGCACTCTCCTACATGTAGCATTTTACCTTAGACTCGAGCTCCTAACACAGTTGTGAGCAAGTTCCAGATTGACTGGAAATTATGAGGTCTTCCTTCCCAGGGCATGTATTCAGAAAGATATGCTTGATGGACTTGGCTCATTGAGATCTCACCTTCATTTAAGTGCCAAAGGAACAGATGTGAGACCAAACATTTATTTTCATCTGTTGGCCAGGTATGAACTTCAGCATAGCTTGTCTCAGGAAAAAAAATCAGTTCTAGTACCTGGTCTAATTCAGCCGTCACCACCTGGTGTTTTGGGCTCAGTTCCTAACTTGAACAGCCTGCCCAATTGTCAGGGACACTGGGAGTTGTAGTCCAAAGCAACCGGAGAGCACAGTTGCAGAAAGCTGATTCAAGAGGATCTGCAGGGGTACTCTCATCTGCCATAGTTGCACTGCCTCTGTGCTTGCTCAAGAGCCCTGGTGGCACAGTGGTTAAATGCCAGTATTGCAAGCCACCACATTGCAAGTTCGATTCCAGTGGGCTCCAAGGTTCACTCAGCCTTCCATCCTTTCATAGGTCAGTAAATTGAGTACCCAGCTTGTGGGGGGCAATTAGCTAACACACATTGGAAACTGTTTAATGCAGTGTAGATGTGTAAATAGCTATTGCTTAAAAACAATTTGTAAGCCGCTCTGATAGCCTTGTGGCTGAAGAGCGGGGTATAAATAACTAAATAAATAAATAAATAAAAAACTGCTGGGGCTACAATTCCCAATTTACTTGTCAGGTGATCTGTAAAAGGAACCAAGTGGAGAGAAGTTTTCAATACAAGCTCAGAGTAGCATGGGAAAACCCATAGAAGCAAGAACTGCTGCAACAGGATATGAAGGGTGGGGAAAGGATCTCCTTTTAAGGAAGGGCTTGAAAACTATTTCAGGACACATGAATACAATGAACATCCATAAAAGTTCCCTGAGGATTTTGTTTTCCCCTCCTATATTAAGGATACCCACAAGTGGATTACATAATGGACTAATGAGCAATGATTATAGTAGCACTGCATGCAATTAAACAACTATCAGCTGAGAGAAAATACATAAGATCTAGCCAGAGTCACAGACCACTCATAAACGTTCAGCTACATAGGCCTTAGTCTGATGCTGAAACTGAAATTGCAGTGAAATGTGTCCAGGATCTGTTACTATCTGAGCAATCTCTACATTTTTAGGAATACTGATAGTGGATAATATCTAAGAAGACTTGTCAGATGAAGCTGAACAAAACTACCTTCCATACTTTTAAATACCTTCCTTTTTTTTTTACTTCTGCAAAATGACTGCATCTTGATTCGTCACAGCATCTCTAACGCCCTGCATTTCTGATAAAAATCCTATTTTATCAACCACAATTGGATGCTACCTTCCACTGCAGATCTCAAATGAGAGTATGGTTCAACTTCTTACAGTCTAGCAACGTATTTCCAGACTAGTATTTGGAGCTGATAGCCATATTTCTTAAAATTGATGTAAATGCAGGTATGTCAGCAACTACATTGTAATATTCCAGCAGGAAGTTTTCTAGTTGAGGTTATGGCCCAGAATGTTATCTGTCTTGCTGCCCGTGTTAACAGAGACACTACTAAGTTGTCATTCCTGTCTGTTGATTCAGTAGGACTTAGTTCTGAACTAACAGCCACAGGATGTGTCTGTATGTTGGTGAAATTAAAATTATTCTCACTTGTGACTACAGCAGTAAAGGCACTTTTTCTGTTTTGTCTGAAGACCCTGTAAAATTATGAAAATAGCTGTTTTCATTAAAACTGAAATGTCTCTAAACTGGAATTATAAACTGAGCAATAGTTGAGCAACAGCAACACATGGCACCGTGTCTTTGATATTTATTTATAGAAAGTAACAATTTTCTAAATGCCAAAATCCTCTTTGTCTTTTTTATCAAACAAGAATGATCAGTGGTTTCATTATCTTCTTTTTTATATGGTTTCAGAGCTTTAAAATGTTCCTTTTATGGATACAAGGTCCAAGAATCATCCAGCCAACACCCAGCCATGTATGATCCAGAGGTTTCTGGGAGTTGTCCAAAAAAGTCTGCTATTCGCCATGAGTGTTAGGCTTGCAATAGAGTGAATAATGTCCAGCATACAAATTAAAATACAATACCAGCTGTAATATTTACAGATTAAAATCAATAAAAATAGTTGTCATACATTGTACAGTCCTATAAAGTGGTGGATTAAACATCAGATTACATCCTGTAACATCTGATTACATTTTATACAGCAATTTTATGATGAATCTTTTGTGCTTCTGGTGCAAAAAACCCCGAAAGAGCCATAGGTCACATGTTTTGCTGCTATTGAGAAAAGAAGCGTTTCCCTTTCTGTCATACCTAGAAATTGAACCAAAATACTTTTGTCTAAAGGAGGTGTACAATGGACACCTGTAGTTAATAGACAAGATCTTCTGCCTCAGAAGTGTGGCACCTTTGGCTCTCTACACACTTTGGACTGGGACACAATCCCTTACCTTCAGCCCTGTTAAATGCTGCTGATAGGCAAATGTTCTGAAACTCAAAACACCCCCCTGCCCCTGCTCAGACCTCTGTTCACCTCCTGAAAGCCACAAGTATGATTATGTAGTGTGGTCCTTGTAGATCTCCCTTCTTAGTAAACAGATAGTATTACTAGAAAATGGAGGTGAATAGATTTAAAGCAACACTGCATCTTCAAGAAAGGAGAGGGCCACAGCTAGGCATGTGAAAAAGGAGATTTTTACAACTTAATTTAGTCTGTTTACTGGGAAATGCCTAGATTTTTATTTATTTTTTAGCTATATTTTTTAGCTATATTTTTTAGCTTCTAGTAATACTTCAGTCTTCTTTCATATTGAGCACTGTTCTTCCTCTTCTTTTTTTCATTGTATGTATGCTGTACAAGGGTAGGGTGTGGGAATTGTTATGTGCAGACATTTTGAAATTGGCTGTGGGAAAGAGAAAACATTTTCAAACTAAGATGGATTGAGGAATTGAAAGCAAATGGCTGTAGCAGAAGGATACAATTGTGTGTGTCTGTGCATTCAAGTCGCCTGTTGACTTATGGTGACCCCATGAATTTCATAGGGTTTTCTTAGGTGAGGAATACTCAGAGGTGCCTTTGCCAGTTCCTTCCTCTGAAATATAGCCTACAGCACCTGGTATTCGTTGGTGGTCTCCTATTCAGGTTCTAACCAGAGCTGACCCTGCTTAGCTTTCAAGATCAGATGGGATCTGTTGCCTTTAGGGTATTAGGCATCGAGGATACAGCTACCCTTTGCTAAATAGAGAACAGAAGGATGGAAACATGGCTCAACATGGACCTAGTGAGTACCAGTCTTTGATTCTTACTGATTGCTACTGCTTGGAGTTGGGGGGTGGTAGAATGAAAAGGTAGTGCTAGCAGGTCCCTCCAAGGTATTGGTGCTCCGCAACTGCCCAAGGGGGCTGGTTGTTGATACTGGCCATTGAGGCAGCAAGCATAAACTAATTTAAAATTCTTTGCTTTATTATTCAGATCCGATTTCCCTGCCTTCACCTTGTTGTGCCACCTGAAGCTTTATTCTGGTCCATGGTGGCTGTGAGGGAAAGAGCTTTGGATCAGAACCACAACATAGAAGAATGGGGGCCTTAATTCCTCCCTCAGTTCAGTGTTTCCCTTAAAATATAGAAGACCTTCCACCCACCCACTGCTGCTACATCTGAGAGAAGCATCCACTGGCTTCCCTCCTGGGGCTAAAAGCATTTTGGGAAAAGGGGATATTAATGGGATGGGATTGGTGGTGGGAGACCAAATACATTTTGCTCCCTAAGGCAAAGGACAAGGTGGCACTCCTCCTCCATACAGAGACCATCTACAACAGCAGTTCAGTCTGAGTTCAACACTGATAGCAGGATGGTCTGTCACTCCCCCCCACCTCCACCGAGGTAGCCTTTGTTGTGGTATGTCTTCATGTCATTTCCAACTTACGATGACCTTGAGGCAACCTATCACACGGTTTTCTTGGCAAGATTTATTCAAAGGGGGTATGGCTTTGCCTTCATCTGTAGCTGAGAGTGTGTGACTTGCCCAGGTCAAGTGGGCTTCCATGGCCGAGTGGGGATTTGAACCCTGGTCTCCCGGTGCCTAGTCCAACTCAAACCACTATACCATTCTGGCTTTGACTTAGTCTTTACAAGAGTGTAAATTTTCCCTCAAAGCAATACTCTGAGCGAATGTGGTAGGAGGGATCTTTATTTCCTTTTTGCTAGGTAGTTCCTTCACTGGTGACACTTTCTAAACATGGACAACCACAACAGGAGGCAGGGGCCAATTTTCTGCATGTATGTGTGGTTCATGCATTTGGATGCTGTTTGGAGAGAAAATTGCCTGAAAATCACACACTTTTTTAAAATTGGGGGGGGGGTTCAGGGGACTAGTGAGTGGCTTCATGGACTACAGTGTGGGGTTCAGTGGCCTACAGGCCATGCTTCCCCTATGCCTGCTCTCATTTGTTTGTCTCCAGATTTGTCTTGGCTGTTTGTTGTGTCAAGAAATGTGCTGAACTATGTAGTAGAGCACATATTCAAAGTTGACTGAGTGAGGATGATGTGATTTATCATTTAACACACCTGGAAACCGCTTGATTTGGAGAGGCTAGATCAGCAGAAAAGCTGATGTAGATTAGAGATCTGTAAGAGATGCTCACAACAGTATTTTACAGCTCAAGGCTTACATGTGAAATGTGTCCAGAATCACACTATCATGAATCAGAGGGTAACATTTCAGCATGTGAGGTGGAGTAACTTTTTTGAGCAGTGTTTCTGGCAAGTTATTAGCTTGGAAGCAATTATTATTTATCCTACCCCAGTAGCTGCATAGAATGTTTTGAGTTTGTAACACAAGTCTTCCTGGAAGTTGAACTGCACTCTCTCGTCCACTGTTTGCCAGGGCAAGGGCAAGGTGAGTGTTACAGTGAAGTAACTCTTTCCAGACTCAGGCTCCAAGTGCTTCCTCTTGAAGTCTTGCAGAACAGCAACACAGAGAACTTGAATTTAGACCAGAACAAGTTGAAACACCTCACTGGAGTTTCAAATCTTTGCAACCTGAAAAAGCTTATTTTGTCTAAAAATGATATAACAGACTTCCCTGAGGAAATCAGAAACTTGGTCCAGCTAGAGAAGTTGGAACTCAATCAGAACTAAATCTGAGTGATCCCAGATCTTTTCCTTTTTACCAAAGTTAAAACACCTCCGACTGAATAACAACCACTCAGATGGTCTCCCCAAGGACTTGGCTTCCTGCAGCGGCAGTCTCCAGTATCTCAACCTGTCCAACAACTTGTTCCAAGCCATCCCTTTGGTGGTCTTGGAACTTAGGAACCTGCAAGAATTTTATGTGCAGAATAATATGTTGCGCTGGATTCCCATGGAGGTGTTCCAAATAGTGCCACTGAAGATGTTCACGGTAAATGGGAACCCACTGAGGGAACCTCCTTATGAGGTCTGTGCCTGAGGTATCAGGCAGATCATCAGCTACTTCAACCAGCTGCAGAACTGTCAGGCTGAAGAGGAGAGGCGAATCAAGACGCTGTTCTTGGGGTCTTCCTTAGCAGGGAAGTCTACCATATGCAAAAGCCTGAAGCAAAGGCAAGCAGTCCAACTGTCAGAGGAAGAGCGGACAGTCGGGATCAAAATCAGTGAATTCCATATCCAAGGCTTCATCTTTCTCTTTTGGGACTTTGCTGGCCAGTTGGAATACTACATGACCCACCACGTATTCATCACTCCACAAGCACTTGTCATTTTGGTCATTAACTTTCAACAGTAAGTATTAACTTGCTCACCTTGCAAACTTGAGGCAGGATCTTTGCCAGAATAGTTTTTGTTACTGTCATAACTTTAAGTAGGAGTGGTATACACTTGTGCTTCAATTTTCCTAGTTAAAATGAATGGGACTTGATTTTTTTTAACATTAGCTGAATTTGTTCTCATGGTTATGATGTTCTGTCTCACAAGAGAAGCTGCTTGTGGTTCCCCTCCCCCTTGCTATCTTATTGCTATCTGATGAGCATTGTAGGCAGAGTTTAGAAACTTTTTTGGATTATAAATCCAAAAATCCAGAATCCCCAGCCAAGCTGGCTTTGGGTTTCTGGACTGCCACAGTCTTTCTCCAAAAAGTATTTTTTTCCCCCAAGCTGTCTTAGTATCTTCCATTACAATCCAAAAGTGGGGATATTGACACCATCATGATGTTGTTCAGGATCCTTAGCCAGCATACCCAGTGGTGAAGAATCCTGTGTGATACTCCTAGAAAGCCAGGTTGCTGCAGTGGCCAGGAGTGCCTTTACCCAGCTTCGACTAGTGTACCAGCTGTGCCCTTTATTGGGGAAGGCAAATCTGGCCACAGTGGTTCATGTCTTAGTTACCTCTCAACTAGACTACTGTAGTGCACTCTACATGGGGTTGCCTTTGAAAAGTGTTCAGAAGCTGCAGTTAGTTGATCATATAGATAATGAAAAACTACAGATTGCTCTTAAAGAAATGAGTGTGGAAGTCTGGAAGGAACTCTAGTACTTCCCAGGAAGGAATCCTGTGCTGTTGTGCACTGCAACAATCACCATTAAAAAAGAAAAAAAGAAAAAAAATACCCTCTATCCATGTTGAATATGCTCAATATACATCCCAATCCTCCAAGAAAGGGGACAGCAGGGATTGCAGTAACCACAGAACCATTACAATAATTTCCTATGCAAGGAAGGTGATGCTCAAAATTCTACAAAAGACTTCTACCATATATGGTATGGAAAAGGCCAGATGTCCAAGCTGGTTCAGGAAAGGAAGAGGCACTAGAGCTCATATTGCAAAAATACATTGCCCAAAGAAAATCAGCTTGTGCATTATAGATTATAGCAAAGGCTTTGATTGTATAGATAATGAAAAATACATTACCACTTTGCAGACATTTGATTGTCCTGATGCATAACCTGTAGTCAGGCTACAGTTAGGACAGAATACAGAGAAGCAGAATTGTTTCTAATTGGCAAGGGGATCAGGCAAGGCTGCATTTTATTACCCTATCTGTTTAACTTGTATGCTGAACGTATAATACATAATGTGTGCTACTGCTAACAAATTGTAAGCCACTCTGAGAGCCTTTGTGGCTGAAGAGCGGGGTATAAATACTCCAAAATAAATAAAGCAAGCAAGCAGGATTAGACTTGGAGGAAAGACATGAACATTGGAGGAAAGAACACCAACAATTTAAGATATGCAGATGACACCATACTGCTAAGCAGAAAATAGCAAAGACTTGGGGTATGAGTCACTGGGAGATTCCCTTTTGGCCACTTGATCCAATGGTTAATGCAAAAAACTTTCTTTCCTTCTTCCCTGGGATTTTTTTTAAGGATTCCAGTTAGTCTGGGACTTCATTATGACAGTAATCTCCATCAACCATAAACTCTTGGAAGAATGGCCTGGCCTCCATCTTTGTGTAAAGGCATCTTGTTGGACACCTGGATGTTCTGCAGAGTTTGTCTGGCCAGATGTGGATGACAAGACCACCGTGTGAGTAATCTCTCATACTTCCATTTCCCCTTGGCAGAAAATCCAACAAATTCCTTCATCATAAAATTTAAAATACAATGGCCCTTGCCCAGAAAATTAATAGCTTATTATCAGCCCTAATTTTGGTTACAGCATAGTTTGCTGTCTCTCTCTATTTCTTTATTGTAATTGAGAAGACTGAGTCATATCCTCTGAGTCTGTTTTTTTTTTTAAAGAAACCTCCCCCCCAATTTTTTAATTGGGCCATTTTAGTTTGTTTTCAGTGCTTGTTCTCTTAATCATATCAAGAAGCAAATAACCTGAAAACAATAAAACAGTATTTTCTATTGCTTGGGATAAAGGTTTGGGGATGCCAATCTTTTTAGTGATTTTTATTTCCTCTGGTCTCCCACCCCACAAAAGGATGAAAGAAGAAATTAAAACCTGTGGAATTTGTGCCCATCAGTTCGCAATGGAGCTGCTGTTACCCAAAGGTGAGGCTGAAACAGCTGGGCTGTCTTTCAGTGCTATGCTTTAAATTAGTGGTTCTCAAGCTTTGGCCCTCAAGATACTTTGGACTTCAGGTGCCACAATTCCTGACCATTGGCCAAATTGGCTGGGGCTTCGAGGAACTGAAGTCCAAAGCACCTGGAGGACCAAGATCTGAGAACCACTACTTTAGATTACTTTTATTTGCTGACATTAATTTGGTTTTGTTATGTTGTTACAGTTGTCTTCATATTCTGCAAGGTAACATCTTATTTGTCACACAAGGTTACGAGCTTTTTGAAAGACTGAGCTAAAAGGTTTATAAGCAAACCTTTTTTTTTAAAAAAAAATCTTTTAGAACTGCTTTTATTCCATTTCTTTTGTTTAGATAAAAAGTGGACTGAAAATAGATCAAGATCTACTGTTAGATTTTTCAGGAGATTTGTAAATGAGTGTTACCAAAGATTTCAGAGTCCCAACTGCTGAACAAACGCAACCACAAAATTACTCTCCACTGTGCTTAATTATACTGTTGAAATGAAGAAAGCTTTGGAAGGCAGACTAAACAGGAGCAGATTTTTGTCTGAAAAGATCATGATCTCAATTTTCTCAAAACAAATTCTTGGGCTCAGCATTCTTTATGTGTATGTTTTTTGCACCAAGACCTAACTGACAAATATTGAAGGATTTTTAAGGGAGAACCCACAAACCAGAACTCTGCCCAACTCATGTTTGAGTTAAAATGGGCTAGGGATTAAACAATAATAGACTTGGCATTTGCCTCAGTGAGTTTAAGAACAATGAGTGGATTTACAAGCATCATGGCTGGATTATATTTGTAATTATGAATACTCTTTAATTTTTAAATTTTATTCATTTTTTATGTATTTATTTATCAAAAGTTGTAAGCATACATAAGCATAAACAAATCAAAATTCTATATAAGCTGCCCTCAATTTGACAGTTTAGTCATATCTCTCTGGCTTTTCTTCACAAATGAAGATTCAGGAAGGACTCATGCCGTGCTTTCTGCAAGCGCGCTGATGACTGAAAAGGCCAATCTGAGTCATATACATTGACGTAAACATAAATTCATGCATAAACACAATATAAATATCAGTAAGCGTATATAAATATATACTTACTCATGCATAACCTTATGCCTTAATCTCATATTCATTTCATCTTCCTTCTTTCTACTTCTTTCTGCGTCCTGCTACTTTCATTTCATTTCACCCTCATTTTCACTTTCTTTCATCATCATCTCCTACCTTCCTTCCCATTTTACCCCTTCTCCCTCTCTTCCATGCTAAATCAATTTCCAACTTACTCATACCTTCACACTTGCATTTCATTCTATTTTTTCCTTTCTTTATATTACACAAACAAATAAATAACATTTAGTTGACTTCCTTAACTCTACATCTCGATATGGAATGCTTCTTATTTGCTTACTCCTTAGTTCCTCTATCAATTAATTAACATCCAGACCTTTACCATTGAAATATATACATGTCTACATGTCTATTTCAAAGTCTGCGTGTCTAAATATCCAGAAAAGTATGGTACATGTTTTGATTATGCTTTCGTTACACAGTGTCTTCTACTTTATCCCTTTTCTCT
Source organism: Gambelia wislizenii (assembly GCA_030847615.1). Lineage (NCBI taxonomy): Eukaryota > Metazoa > Chordata > Lepidosauria > Squamata > Crotaphytidae > Gambelia > Gambelia wislizenii. The sequence continues at coordinate 349,474,618 of JAUMIR010000001.1, forward strand.
TACTGTACATTTACTTTTAACCTTCCTTTTTTTACTCCTGTTGTTTACAACCAGTTATATTTTACTGATCTGACAATGTGATTAAATCTGCTTTTATATTCCATCTTTTCATCCAGAATTCTTGCAGCAAAGACCATTCTTCCTTAACTTTGGCTGCATTTTTCTGATTTAAGATATAAGTTAGTTTATCATTCTCGTCTGTGGCAGATCCTGGAAAGACTAGGATGTCCCCCCAAATTCCTTAAAATGATTATCTTGCTACATGAGGGCCAGCGTGGTCAAGTCAGATATGGCGATGCTCTTTCAGAGCCCTTTCTAATAACTAATGGAGTGAAGCAAGGTTGTGTTCTTGCACCAACTTTATTTACAATCTTCTTTAGCACGATGCTCCAAAGGGCTATGGCAGAGCTTGAAGAAGACGACGGCATCTATATACGCTACCGTACTGATGGTAGCTTGTTTAACTTAAGCCGTCTGAGGGCTCACACTAAGACTCTAAACTATCTAGTCCGTGAGCTGCTCTTCGCCGATGATGCTGCCCTTGTTGCCCACACAGAAGCAGCTCTGCAGCGCCTAACATCCTGCTTTGCAACAGCTGCAGAGTTGTTTGGGCTAGAAGTCAACCTGAAGAAAACAGAAGTTCTTTACCAGCCTGCACCACAGGACGAACACCACCATCCCCACATTGCCGTCGGCAAATCTGTGCTCAAGTCCGTTCAGCAGTTCACCTACCTGGGAAGCATCATCTCCTCAGATGCCAAGATTGACAAAGAGATCGATCACAGATTAGCAAAGGCATATAGTGCATTTGGAAGACTTCACAAAAGAGTCTGGAGCAATAAACACCTGAGGCAAAGCACAAAAATCAGTGTGTATAGAGCCATTGTACTGTCTATCCTTCTTTATGGATCTGAAACATGGGTCACCTATCGCCACCACCTACGACTCCTCGAGCGCTTTCATCAGTGCTGTCTACGCACAATCCTAAATATACACTGGACTGACTATGTGACGAATGTTGCTGTCCTTGAACAAGCAGGGATCACCAGCATTGAGGCCATGATATTGAGAACACAGCTGCGCTGGGCAGGGCACGTTTCTAGGATGGAGGACCATCGCCTCCCAAAAATACTACTCTACGGTGAACTCGCCACGGGTCAGCATAAGAGGGGCGCTCCAAAAAAGCGATACAAAGACTCCCTGAAACAACATCTCAGGCTTGGCCAAATTGATCACCAACAGTGGTCCGCCCTGGCCTCACATCGGGAGGCATGGAGACGCACTATCCACAATGCTGCAGCCTTATTTGAGAACTCATGACGAACAAGTCTTGAAGAGAAACGAAAACGCAGAAAGAATCACAACCCAAAAACATCACCCAATGAGACCTTCTGCTGTGCTTTTTGCAACCGGACTTGTTTATCTCGGATTGGCCTTTTTAGTCATCAGCGCGCTTGCAGAAAGCGCGGGATGAGTCCTTCCTGAATCTTCGTTTGCGAAGAAAAGCCAGAGAGACAGAGACATCTCTGCTTAGCCTAGCGGTTCCTTCGAACTCATTGCAACAGAAACCTTTATTCATTTATTTATTTAGGTACTTCTTGTGTGGTGAAAGGCTTTTGAGATTTTTATACAACCCTTCTTTAATTTTCCAATTTTAGAAAAAAAAATAGTTAAAGAAATCCTGGGAGTTGCAGTCCAAAAACTGTAACTCTTTCAAGCTCTCCTTTTGACCCCAGTGCATCACACAGTAAATCTACAACTCTCTCTACCAAGTCCTTTTAGGCCTTTGTGAGTTGCTGTGCCCCCACATGCATCCTTGGGGTAAAGGTTGTTTGTACAATTTTATTTTTTTTGCACCTGAAGGGTGAAAAACTCATGTGTTGTTCCAGTGTGCTGAGATTCCTTTTCTTGTTGAGCATGAGAGAATGTGGACGTTTGCTTTACATCCTTAAACTATGCACCTGAGACTGAAGGGGAAACTAAAGACCATTCATATGGATGTGTATATTAACTGGTGTGATAAAACATGTTATTGTTCTTTTAGTCCCAAGTGAACAAAACCTCTCCCAGGCTCCTGCACACTACTATGTCACCAGCTATGGCAATGCTACCTTTGGATCCAGCACTGTTCATGTAGAGAGACAGGTATATATTAATTAATTACACTTGCTGTTTTTTGTTCATGGATTGAGACTGTACTGTTTTGTCTAGTTGTGGAGGAATGCATAGCCAAGGCTCAAGTGTGAATTCTTACACTTTAACCACAATGGTGAAGCCACTAGGAAAGCTTCTATATTCAGATAGCAGCCATAATGCAGAAATCACTCATTGCACTAAACTCCTCTGGGAAAGAGGAAAGTACATCATTGTTTCTTTAATACAGCCTGTCTAGATCTCACTGCTTAGATGGGGAAAAAGGAAATTATAGAGTCAATGAGTGGTGGCAAAATGAAGAGGAATCCCTTGGGTTTGGGATTGAAAAAAAAAAGGCCAACCCTGGACTTCAGGCAGCAGAAACTCTAGGGTCGGCCATCACAGCGCTGTTCCACCCTCTGCTTCTACCCCAGGTGCTCAGGTTGGGGTTCTGCCGCCACAGAAGAGAGGTTGCTCTCTGTTGGCCAGTCCATCGGCAAAGAGAATGCATGGGCCCTTGAGTCCGTCCCGTCGTCAATCGGTGACGTCGGATCGGAGGCCGTGCATCAGTCCCATAAGCATGCTACCACTTCGGGATCGAGTAAAGGGCATGGCTCTTCGAAACCTTCGACCTCAACATACAGAGAAATGTAAGGTACTGCACTTAGGGCGAAAAAAATGAAATGCATAGATATAGGATGGGGGAGACCTGGCTGAATGAGACTACGTGTGAAAGGGATCTAGGAGTCCTAGTAGACCACAAGTTGAACATGAGTCAACAGTGTGATGCGGCAGCTAAAAAGGCCAATGCGATTTTGGGCTGCATCAATAGAAGTATAGTATCCAGATCAAGGGAAGTAATAGTGCTGCTCTATTCTGCCTTGGTCAGACCTCACCTAGAATACTGTGTCCAGTTCTGGGCACCACAATTCAAAAAGGATATTGACAAATTGGAGCGTGTCCAGAGAAGGGTGACTAAAATGGTGAAAGGTCTAGAAACGATGCCTTATGAGGAGAGACTTAGGTAGCTGGGTATGTTTAGTCTGGAAAAAAGATGGTTAAGAGGCGATATGATAGCCCTGTTTAAGTATTTGAAGGGATGTCACATTGAGGATGGAGCAAACTTGTTTTCTGCTGCTCCAGAGATTGGAACACGGAGCAATGGATGCAAGCTCCAGGAACAGAGATTCCACGTCAACATTAGGAGGAACTTTTTGACAGTAAGAGCTGGTCGGCAGTGGAACACACTCCTTCAGAGCGTGGTGAGGTCTCCTTCCTTGGAGGTCTTTAAACAGAGGCTGGATGGCCATCTGTCGGGGATGCGTTGATCGTGATTTCCTGCATGGCAGGGGGTTGGACTGGATGGCCCTTGTGGTCTCTTCCAACTCTACAATTCTATGATTCTATGACTTAGGACCATCTGGGTCCAGTCGAGACTGTGATTCCTCTGCCTCCTCTGGGCCAGGACTAAGAAGAGGAAAAAGAAGACCAAACACTCTTCTGCGAGACCAACAGTGCACCCCTTGTCTACTGCGGTGGCTACTTTGGTGCAGGAGCCCGAGGAGCAACAAGAGCTGGCTACTGCCACTACAGCACAGAGCCCCCTTGTCCACTGCAGTTGCTACTTTGGCACAGGAGCCCAACGAGCAACAACAGCCAGCTACTGCCATTACGGCACAGAGCGCCCTTTGTCCACTGCGGTGGCTACTTTGGTGCAGGAGCCTGAGGAGCAACAACAGCCGGCTACTGCCACTATGGCTGTTTTGGATCCGAACCAGATGTCGGTACAGATTCCTCCTACAGAAACTGGAGACGTCACTGTCGGTGATCCATCGTGTGAGGTGACTCCTACTTCTTGGTGATTGTTCAAACCGGAGAACGAGAGATCTCTGAAGGGGTAAGGGCTTCCTCCCCTGTAGTTCAGACTTGATCCCCTGTGCTCCTGGTCTCCCGAGATGAGCTCCTCGGTACAGACGGTTATGGTCAATGTCAAAACTACATCACAGGAGGCAACAGGGAAGGCTCCTTCTTCGACTCTATCACATCAAGTCTTGGACATCAAGCGTTCATGACTTCTTTGCACCAAGGTTGGCGTAGCCCTGGCTCGCCTTTGTTATCCTCTTTGGTATTGTCGGACTCTTCTGTATCGTACATACTGAGAGCTCCCTCTCCACCACTGGATTTTATTGACGATGAGTCCTCGTCCGTGACGGACGACGTTTGAGCATTTTCAGAGCAGATAGTCTAGATGGCCCACGTCTTGGACTTGAAGATCACCAGGAGGGAGTCCAAGCCTGTGGATCCAATCTATTCTAGGATCAACTCAAATGCTCGTCCCACTGTTGTCATAGCGGTGCTACCTTCACTACTGAAGCTCATTCAAGGCTCGTGGAAAAATCCATCATCCACTCCATTGACCTCAAAGAGGATAGATTGGCACTATTGTGTGTCAGGGGATGGTATCGACTGACTCTGAGAATGCCCTCACCCGAATTTGGTGGTGGTAGAGGCTTCTCAGCAATGGCTTGCATTGAAAACGGTGGCTGGTTCTGTGGAATTTTATGGCATGCATGGTTCTGTTCGTCTGGTCTTGCTCTGTGGGTTTCCTTGACCATCGAGGATATGCCATTTGACCATTCCAGCCTCTTCAACAGTTCGACCGATGGAACGCTTGAATTCACGCAGAAGGTGAGGACCACCACATGGAAGTATGGTATGCCGTCGTCTTCTGCATACTGATCAAGGGGTTGATCTGGGTGGCACTCCTCCTCTTACACCCAGTCTTTTCAGAGGGGATACACTCCGCAATCCTTCAGGTGCTCATGGTACCAGCAACCCACTTTGTTCGCCTTTTAGGTGGGGAGCCAGGCCTCCACCTCCTGGTACCAGCTACCGACAAAGCAAAGTGCTAAAAGAACATGGCAGAAGGAGATTTTAAACTGCCCTCACTCTCAATCCGCTCATTCCTTTCCCCGAGAACCATATGTTCAGAAACCGCCTGTCTGCATTCCAAGGCATGGGCCAACACCTGGTCCAAGATAACATGGGACAGATGGGTGCTTTGCATTGTCCAGGATGGTTACTGGATTGGGTTTGAACAAATTCATCATCTAAAGAGGTTCGGGATAGTTACCCTGAATTCGATCCTGCCTGTTCTGACTGATTTGCCTCCATCGATCTCAAGGACGTGTACTTTCATATCAGAATCCACTTGACCCACAGACGGTTCCTCGCCTTCATGGTCGGGGATGAGGCCTTCCAGTTTTGTGTCCTGCCCTTTTGACTGTCCACGGCACTGAGGGTATTTATGAAATGCATGACGGTTGGGGCAGCTTTCCTGCGTCAACGGGTGTGTGTGGTTGTCTTCCCCTACATTAACGACTGGCTCCTGGTGGCAGTCCTGTCAGCAACTCCTAGATGACATCGAGCTGACATTGGACTTACTGGATGCCCTGGGCCTCATTGTCAATCTGGAGAAATCGCATCTTGAACACAGCCAGTCTCTCCAGTTCATCGGAGCCTCCTTGAATTCAAACACCATTGCGGCTTACCTGCCTGCAGATCATTTCGATACTCTCTGCAATCTCATCCACCAATGCTGCAGATCCCGGAGGATCTCTGCTCGTTTGATTCAAACCCTACTGGGAAAATGGCAGCCATGACTTCAGTCACTCAATTTGCAAGGCTACGGTTCCTACTGCTTCAGTCGTGGTTCCTGAGCATCTTCGACCCAGTGTGGGACTGCCCTCACAAACTCCTCAACTTGCCACAAGCAATTCAACATTCCCTGGATTGGTGGTTGGACCCGAACAACGTCCTGTCAGGCATGCTGTTCAAACCCCAACTGCAAGTCTCAGTCACCACGGATGCATCCTCACTCGGCTGGGGAACCTACCTCAAAGACATATGCGGTCCAGGGCTCGTGGACTGCTGACAAATGGGAGCTCCATATCAATATCCTCGATCTCCTGGCTGTTCAGAAGGTGCCTCAGGCCTTCGAGAAGCTGGTATCAGGCAAGATGGTCCTGCTTGTCACAGATAATACATCCATGATGTACTACCTCAACAAGCAATGAGGGACGAGGTCTCCGTCTCTTCTGTCACTTACCCTTGTAATTTGGGACTGCTGCATTCAGAAGGGTATATTTCTCCACTCCACTGATCTTCCGGGAGAGGAGAATAGTCTTGCCGATGGACTGAGCTGTCCAAATTCATCCGTGCACGAATGGATGTCACATCAATAGGTGGCACAAGAACTGTTTCAGTGCTGGGGTACTCCGCAGGCCCGTTACGAACACGAGTGGTGGCCAAGCTGCGTTGGGACCGATCGGACATGATCCTCCTCATTCTATAGTGGCCTCGGCAACCGTGGTTCTCACCCCTCCTTCGCCTGGACCATCGGCGCTTTCTGCACCTTCCGAGCCGTCTGCATCTATTGACCAGAACGGCAATGTCAGACATCTGGACCTCAAGATGCTTTGTCTGATGGCTTGGAGGGTACTGCCCTGAATCTGTCTTCGGATCTGAGGCATTCTGTGCATCTACCGCTACCGCCTGGCATACAGGTAGTGCTTGATGCGCCTCTCTGCCCTTCTACACGTTGATCTACACGTTCCTACAAGTGGAAAAGCTTCGAATCCCTTTTCTTAGACCGTGGCTTCACTGCTGCTTCCTCCTCGGTGATCACTGTCCTCCAATTCTTACTGCATCTTTTGGATTCAGGACTATCCTTCTTGTCCCCGAAGTGATACCTGGTGGCTCCCTCCATTGAGTCCCAAGCACAGGGTCAACCTTCTCCATTCCAAGACCCATTGGTTTGGAAATTCCTGAAGCGCTACGTCAACCTTCATCCACCAGTGGTTGAGCCTACCCCAGCTAGGAGTCTCGAACTAGTCCTCTCTCAACTTATAAGACACACCTTCGAGCCCTTGGCGACAATGGATCTGAGACTCCTGTCATGGAAAACAGCCTTCCTCATAGCTATCATGTCTGCCTGTCGAGCTGGTAGGCTTTGTTCCTTGTGTTCCAATGCTCCATACTTGACATTCCATGAGCACACAGTGTTTTCTGAAACTGGACATGTCCTTTCTCCCGAAGGTGGTCTCCAGTTTCCACATCTACCAATCCTTCGTTCTCCCTGCTCTAATGCAGGATCCAAAGGATGACTTGAATGAACTCTCCACTCCCTGGATGCTCGGAGAGCCCTTGCCTTTTAAGCACAGCAGACAGCTCCATTTCAAAAGTCACCGAATCTGTTTGTGTCCTATGCAAACTTTAAGTTGGACGCCCGTTTCTCCACAGTGCCTGTCAAAGTGGATGTTATCGATCGTCTCCCTCCATTACGAACTGGCTCAAAAGCCCCTGCCTCCTTGGGTTCGAGGGCACTCCGTCAGAGCTGTATCTGCTTCTGCTAGCTTCCTTCCCTGGAGCATGTGTGCCGTGCAGCCACTTGGTCTACACCACTAATTTTTATCTCACATTACAAACTAGACACTCAGTCTCGTAATGAGGCTGCTTTTGGGAGAGCAGTTCTGCTGTCCTCCATTCAATATGTGAGTGGTTATTGTGGTTGCTTATGGTACTTAACATTTATTGCTATGTCAGTTTATGCTCATTGTTATGGTTTCATGGGACATCACTTGTCAACAATTGTCCTCTGCTAATCTACCCACTGTGTGTATTCACAGAGACCACAAAGAAGATGGACAGGTTGCTTACCTGTAACCATGGATCTTCGAGTGGTCTTCTGTGAATTCACACAGACCTGCCCATCCTCCCCTCTATGTCCTGCTATGGCATATGCTTAATGTTCCTGATGCTGCTGCTTGCGGCGTCCTTCAAGGAACTGAAGGGAATTAGGTGAGAGTGCCTCAGAGAGACTGTTGGGGTGGGCGGAGTTACTGCCAAAATGTATCAAAAACTATTCTGCTAGCGATTCCAGAAAGTTCCGAGTGCTCTGTGCAGGCACAGGAATTACCCACTATGTGAATTCACAGAAGACTACTCAAAGATCTATGGTTATAGGTAAGCAACCTGTCCTTCTTGAAGAGCCCTGAGAAGTCCCATGAAGCTCCTAGACCTGGCCTCCAGTCATCCAAACCACCACAGGAATGTGACAGTTTGGGACCCATTGCCCCTAAAATCATAGAATCATAGAATTGTAGAGTTGGAAGAGACCACAAGGGCCATCCAGTCCAACCTCCTGCCATGCAGGAAATCACGATCAAAGCATCCCCGACAGATGGCCATCCAGCCTGTTTAAAGACCTCCAAGGAAGGAGACCCCACCACGCTCCGAGGGAGTGCGTTCCACAGCCGAACAGCTCTTACTGTCAGAAAGTTCCTCCTAATGTTGAGGTGGAATCTCTGTTCCTGGAGCTTGCATCCATTGCTCTGTGTTCTAGTCTCTGGAGCAGCAGAAAACAAGCTTGCTCCATCCTCAATGTGACACCCCTTCAAATACTTAAACAGGGCTATCACATCGCCCCTTAACCGTCTTTTTTCCAGGCTAAATATACCCAGCTCCCTGAGTCTTTCCTCATAAGGTATGGTTTCCAGACCCTTCACCATTTTAGTTGCCCTCCTTTGGACACGCTCCAGTTTGTCAATATCCTTTTTGAATGGTGGTGCCCAGAACTGGACACATTACTCTAGATGAGGTCTGACCAAGGCAGAATAGAGTGGAACTGTTACTTCCCTTGATCTGGACACTATACTTCTATTGATGCAGCCCAAAATCGCATTGACCTTTTTAGCTGCCACATCACACTGTTGACTCATGTTCAACTTGTGGTCTACTAGGACTCCTAGATCCCTTTCGGACGTAGTCTCGTTCAGCCAGGTCTCCCCCATCCTCTATCTATGCATTTTGTTTTTCCACCCTAAGTGCAGTACCTTACATTTCTCTGTATTGAATTTCAGTTTGTTAGCTTTGGCCCAGCTTTCTAGTCTATTCAGGTCATTTTGAATTTTGATCCTGTCCTCTAGGGTATTAGCTACTCCTAATTTGGTGTCATCTGTAAATTTGATAAGTTTGCCCCTAATTCCCTCATCCAAGTCATTGATAAAGATGTTGAATAGCACAGGGCCCAGGACAGAACCCTGTGGCACCCCACTGGTCACATCTTTCCAAGATGAAGAGGAGCCACTGCTGAGCACCCTTTGGGTTTGGCCGGTCAACCAATTACAAACACATTTAATAGTTAACTTGTCTAGCCCACATTTTACAAGCTTGTTTGCAAGAATGTCATAGGGAACCTTGTCAAAGGCCTTACTGAAATCAAGGTATGTGATATCCACAGCGTCCCTCCATCTACCAAGCTGGTAATTTTATCAAAAAAAGAGATCAGATTAGTCTGGCATGACTTGTTTCTCTGAAACCCATGTTGACTTTTTGTGATTATGGCATTGCCTTCTAAATGTTCACAGACTTTCTGTTTAATGATCTGCTCTACACACCCCAGAAAATTAGCAGAAATCAGTGGTTTTTAGGCTGAATCCCAGAACTGGACGTGATGTGATGTCATTCCCACCCCCTTTGCAGTTGCCCACTCTTGGCCATAAGTGAACCTCCAGCCTGAGAGCAAGGCAGATGGACTGAGGTGCAACTGAAATCAGAAAGTGCTTGTCCTAGTTGCCAAATGCGCCCTAAGCAAGTTATCTTTCCTCTCAATTCACATTCTAAAGCAGCACACACATCCATTTTCTAGATTATGAAGAAGATTCTGAAATACTAGCTTGTATCAGTGGCAGCAATCAGGTACCCAAGTAGATTTCTGATAGAGTCCAGAGGCCTGCACCTGCCTATTGCAGGTGAACTTTGTCAGTTCACTGCACCAGAAGTGAGATATGGATCAAAGCAAGCTGGGTCAAAAGTTGAGTGAAGCATGAGGTAGTGAGTCTGGCTCAAAGCCAGAGCTGAAAGGTAACAACTTACATGCAGTGTAGTTCCCTGTAACTAAGAGGGTTAACAAGGATTTACAAAAGTCTCATTTTGAAAATAACATATTGTGACTGGGAGTGCAATTAATAACAACATTTTTTGAGTGTGTGTGATTTTACTTATTTTCAGTTACTATTAAAAGATATTGCTGGAGGCATTTTGAGTGGATTGTTTTTCCAAGTTTTAAGACCATTCTTTTATCAAATATAAATACAGAAAAATAACATGCTACTAATGTTTTTTTTTAATAAGAAAGCATTGGGACAAAATATGTAATGATGTATATAATGAATTGGTATTAAAAAGTAACTTCTCAAGCTTTGGACCAGATTTCTTCCTCTGGGAAATGTCATAAGGCTACAAAGCCCTTTACAGCGAGAGAGCAGTTACTGGTACCTGGTTGACTGACATTCTCCTACATGCCATTCAGCTATCAGAAAGCTTTGCATTACATTTTGTCTGATGACATTTTCAGACTAGTTTCCCATACAAACTCATCCAGTAATTCCCAATACTCACATTTAAATTAATGTAATTTCTTATTGACAAAATTAATATTCTGAAGTTTATTTCCCAGTCTGTTTTATTTCAGAATATCCTAGATCAATGACAGTTGGCCAGCAGGAGAACTCACTGCCCAAAATCTGGCTATGTACTTTTAGACCACGCTGAATAATTAAAATGTTTCATTGCAACCTGCATTTCCATGGTTATAAAATTCTAATAATAACCATAATAAAACACTCCTCACCCATTGTGGAATGTCAATTTATTTGCACAGATACAAAGAATTAATTTTGAAACTCCAGGTTAGAGAATTTTTTGCATTATCATAGGTTACAGAAGTATTTGCATGTTTTTCATCATGGTGAACAAAAGTTCTCATTACAGGGAATATACACAAATAAAGGAAATCAGTATGACCAAAGAAATGCCACATATTAAAATCTTGAGCTAAGATGTAACATTCAGATTTACAAAGTATCAAGGCACATTTGAATCAAGTACTGTACTGTAGTAACAAGATTTTCAGAGACACAGACTTAACAGAAAAGATTCAGAAGAACTGCAAGTACCAAAAGAGATTATTTCTTCTGTCCTTTTCCTCCCAAAATAAAAGCTTGTACCCATATTTTTTTAAAAAAATGGAATAAAGTAAGAAAAATTGTAAATCCATACCATTGAAAGAAACAAGAGGAAGCTCTTGCAAAGAGTTGTAAAGTTGCCAAGTTAAAGTCACTAGGCTTCTCAGAGGAAGCTACTATTTCATCACCATGCAAGTGGTAAAGAAATCACGTTTGGGTAAACTGCAACTCCTTTGAGTTCTCAATTTTTTGCCCTAGGTTTAGGACACATATGTAGCTCCAGTAGAGCTAATGGAGTGATGCAGGTGTGTGTTTGCTGAAGAAATCAGCTACTTTTCATTGGGTTGGATCCATGAAAAGTCTCCTGTGAACAGAAGGCCTATTTGGTTAGCAGAAAGCTTTTATTTCAGAGGAACATTTCTGCTAGCTAAACGGTGGAGCCTTCCCAGACAGTCACACTTCTAAGCACTGCTCTAGGCTAGATGTTCCTTTGTGCTTCAGCAGTTGAACTGCATCTTCTACCTGGAAGCCATTTCCTGGTGGCAGCTTTGAAAATTATATTTAAAAATATTAGAATCGGGCTTCCACTAAAGAAGCAGAGGTTCTACAGATGCTTGATGCAGCCTCCAGTTTCTGCAAGGATATTGCCCATCCTGGTTTAGCTATCCAAGGACATTTCTTTTATCATATAAAATCTGAGAAGCAGTTGCTTAGCCAAATTTAAGTACTGTCTACATGCAGTCTTGTACTTCTGTAATATGACTTTCTGGACCACCTTTGAATGTTGGCAGGGGGGAAGTTTTTTTTTTTAAAGTTAAACTAATTCTATAGCCTCTGGTCTGCTTTCATGTAGACAGTGGGTAACTTCTAATGCTACTACTGATTCTGGCTGTTTTTCAAGTGAAATATCTTAATTGAAATTCTCTTACACTAGAGAAGAGAAATCTCTTTTGTATCAGGCCATACAAAAGTGAGACAGGTTTATCAACCCATTTGACTGCTACAGACTATGACCAATATCCTGTTGGTATTCCTGATTAGAATAAACTCAATGGGATTTACACTTGTGTTGTCTTTACAATTGATTCTATGGGTCTATTCTAGTTAGGACTAACCAACAGGATTCCAGGTACTCTCTATGTGTAGTATTATATATACAGTTGGCCCTCAACTTTTGTGAGGGTTAGGGGCAGAGGACCCCTGCGAAAGTAGAACTGCCAATATAGGCCTGCTATTTTTTTTATGTGAATGAATACTTCTCTAGGCATTTGTAGGTCCTCCAGCGCAATTCTATGGTATGTTTTCTGCCAGAGGTTGACCATAGAGTCACACTGGAGGACCTAGAGATTGCTACAGAGAACACTTCTCTAGGCATTTGTAGGCCCTCTAGCATGATTCTATGGGTCAGCTTCAAGCAGAAGCATACCACAGAATCACAATTGATGAACTAGAAAATGTCTAAAGAGAACATATTTAGTAATCAGCAAATACTTAACCTACAAATGTAGAGGACATTTATATATAAAACCAATATTCTCATCAACTGTGTTTGCACAGAAAGTAGTGCTGTTCAACATTTGGCTCTCCAGATGTTTGGTACTTCTGTCCCCAGAAGCCTTAATAATAACTGCATTTCTGGGAAGTGAAATTCAAAACTCCTAGACAACCAAAAACAGACAATAACTGATCAAATGATTTAGAGAGAATTCATAGAACACAAAGCACAATTCTAAGGGTGCATGTACTAACCAGTAAGCCCCAGTAAGTTGCTTCTGACTAAATGGGAATCAGACTTAGCAAAATATTAAGTTATGCCCCAATACCTTACTGTTTAAGGTGCTTTGTGATTAATTTTGGCTGAAAAGAGGCGTAATACAGCTACCTATCTGGATAGGATGCTTTTTATATTGTGGTGGATATGTCACTTACTTTATTTATTTATTGGATTTATATCCTGCCTTTCTCCCAAGATGGGATCATAGCTGAATAGATTGTTTTCAGTTAGGATGTCAAGAATTGGCCATCCCATGGGACCCGAGAGAGCTGATCTCCCCTACTTGATACCCCAGCCTTATTTTTTTTTAAAAAACTATTTTATTTTGCTCAAATGGAACTTTGCCATTCCCTGTCCTGCAGTCTAAAATGATGCCCAGTAGGGTCATGATAAAATTGCCCCAGGGTATGGGGGAGCATTTTATTTTATTTTTTAAAAAAAGATTAGTTTTGAGGGCCTCAAATGACCTGTAGGCTGTTATTGTTGTTGTTTGCCTTCAAGTCATTTCAGATCTAAGGGGTAACTAAGACAAACTTATCACTGGATTTTCTTGGCAACATTTATTCAGAGGAGGTTTGTGACTGCCTTCCTCTGAGGGTGAGAGGGTGTGACTTGCCCAAGACTATCCAGTGAGTTTCTATGGCTGAGTGGGAATTCGAACCCTGGTCTCCCAAAGTTGGAGTTCAACACTCAAACCTCTACTTAATACATGACTAGTTTACAGGCAGCCTCCCCATTTTGTGCCGTGTTTTTTAATTTTTTTAATTTTTATTTAATATGTTTAATAAACATTACACTATATAATGATATAACAAATCAAACAAAATACAACTTAGATTTTCCTTGGATTTTTTCCAGGCAGGCAAAACGTCAGAAGTAAACTCTTCCAGAACATGGCCTCACAGCCTGGAAAAAACCCAAGGAAAATCTATGGATGCTGGCCATGAAAGCCTCCGACTTCACATAAACACAACTTATCTACACAGACAACACAAACAACACTCCTCTAAAATAAAATTCATCCTAAACAACTCTACATATCACTTAACAAATAACATCTAGATTTAACTACTATATATATTAAATGTGACTAAACACCCTATTATCTATGACATATAACGTTAAAAAGACTTCCCACTAGCTTCCCAGAGAATACATTTCATATATCCATATAACCAATGCGTATTATTAATTTACTCAAGTTCTCTTGCCTATCAATTATTTCGTTGATGACACTATTATCCTATATTGAAAATAATTCTATATCTGATTTAAACATCCTACTTAGTAATTATCAAAACCAATGGATGTTCCTTTTTTAGTTTCTTTAATATACATTAAGAATGGATGCCAATTTTTAAAAAATCTGTCTATATGCTCCCTTTTCAATAATATTGTCAATTTGTCCATCTTGGACATTTCATAAACGTTTACCATCCAATCCTCTTTATTTGGTACATCTTGATTTCTCCACATTCTAGCCAAGTATAACTTTGCAGCTGTTATCTTATATAATAATAATGTTCTATGCTCATTACTCACTTCTTTAAAAAAACCACCCAAATAAAATACACTTCCGGCATTTATTATTACAGTTTTTATATATTTTAGCTAATTTAACAGGAGTCAGATACCATTGATACATTATCTTATAATTTTTTTCTTTTAAGTTATATGATAGGGTAAATTTAATTCCTTTAGTCCACATTTTCTCTCAGTGAATCATTTCTATATTCTACCTACATTTTGTGACCATTTAATCATATATTCTTTTACTTGTTCATCTACCAGATTTGTGCCATATTTTAAAAGAATTTATTTACCAAATAAACCACTAACAATATAATCAATTGTTAGACTATAGCTTCTTTTGTTACTTGGTTTACTGAAATACATTCAGTTTGTAACTGGGTTTTAATCAGTTTCTAAATCAGGACTGGGTGACAACTTACTATTCTTAGTTCTTAACATGTTCACAATCCCCTCATCCCATCCCCTGCCTGCCGCCTGTGCAACTGAGCAAACACACACACACACACACACACACACACCTACCCTCCTCAGGATCCCCTCATCCCATCTACTTCCTGCCAGCTTGAGTAAGTGAGCAAATGCACAAATGATCTCCCATCCTTGTGACCCCCATCCCATCTCCTCCCCCACTTGAGCAAGTGAACTAGTGAGTGAACTAGTGAGCCAGCCTTCCAGTCTGATTCCTTCCCAGAGACCTCAGTGTTGTCAAAGTGATAAAAATGGCATAGGGCAGCAGCAGAGGTGGGGCAAATAACTATGCAAAAGTGAAAACCGCAAATGTGGAGATAGGACTTATGGAATTGTATGTACTGTCTATACATAATTTTGCCTTCTAGTTTACAAATTCTATTCTAAGAAAACATTTTAAGATTGCTGTTGGGGGTGTCTTTCAACACCAACATCCAAGGCAAAGTATTATGGATTGTTTGGTGTAATAAAAATATGCTGGCTTGGGCATACCAACTTGAGAACTGAGTACCCCTTATTCTCCATTCTATCTCACAATGGTCAACTTGGATGAAGTAAGAAGCAAGATTTCTTTTATCCCTACAAATCTCTGCAGAGGCATGCAAATTGTGTCCACTGTGGTTCTCCTGTGCCAAAAGTGTCACAGTACTGGAAGGGCAGGCATTTATAGATCCCAATAATGCTACTACAGGGGAGGAAAGCCCTCCTTCTCCTTTCAATCATGCCACAAAATTTCGCTGTACAACTTGTACAACTGGGCAGCCATGTAGACATTTATGTATATCCTGACATTTGGTCTTGTAGCCAGCCAATATTTTTGGTCACCACAACGTGTCCCTCTTCCGCATGGGAGTACGGGGATTTGTAAGATGTCATTTTGAGCTCTGGAAGCATCCAGACCATTTCTGATAAGCACCACAACTCTGAGAACAATTCCCCAGCTCTTTGTCTATTCTAGCTAGCATCATCATAAAGAAGAGGGATGGGATTCAGCTGGGCAGGGAATGCACACCATGACAATTTTGTGGAAGACTGCTTCCACATAATGGTTTGGGAAGGCCAAGTCTAACATTTTTGCTAAATATAATGTTTTGGTTTGTTTAAGAACACTAGCACCAATATAACACAGGAATCTTCTTTTAGTCACCTCTATATAGTCAGACCCCCGTATCCACTGAACCAATATCTGCGGTTTCAATTGTCCGTGGGACACAAAGTAGGGGACATACCATAGAACTGCACTGGAAAATGCCTAGAGAACACTCATGGGGCATGACACATACACACACATGTGCTCTCTAGGCATCTTCCAAGTCCTCCAATCCAACTCTATGTTATGTTTTTATTGGAAGGCCTTTATTTTCATAGGGTTCACTGTTACCCATGGTTTCCGGTATCTATGGTAAATCCAGGAACTGAACCCTCACAGATATGGGGATCCGACTGCATATGAACATTGTCCACAAAAGAAATGAG
The DNA here is from genome assembly GCA_030847615.1 of Gambelia wislizenii. Lineage (NCBI taxonomy): Eukaryota > Metazoa > Chordata > Lepidosauria > Squamata > Crotaphytidae > Gambelia > Gambelia wislizenii. The sequence continues at coordinate 349,491,028 of JAUMIR010000001.1, forward strand.
TAAACATCTGGCTGCGAGGAAGAATTTTCCATGGGTAATTTCCAATAATAAAAAGTTTCTTCCTTCCCCACTTTTCCCCTCACCCCCCTCTCTAGCTGGCCTCAGCTTAATATCATCATTTTCAAATTGATAAAAAATTAAATAAATTGCATTTATAAGTTATTTTATTTGTGAAATACATACACTTGTTTAACTTTATAGTGCTAGATTGTTTGTTCTGAATTTGCAGTAGAACAGCAGGCCAAACATCAAGAAATAGGTGTTGGGGAGAGTGCTAGGGTTGTCGCCCAAGAGGAAAGGGGCAGTAGCCCAAAAATGTTTGGGGATCACTGGTCTAGTTCAAGGGAATAGTGCCACTCTATTCTGCTTTGGTCAAACCTCACCTGGAATACTGTGTCCAGTTCTGAGCACCACAATTCAAGAAGGATATTGATAATCTGGAACGTGTCCAGAGGAGGGCAACCAAAATGGTGGGAGGTCTGGAAGCCATGCCCTATGAGGATCGGCTTAGGGAGCTGGTTATGTTTAGCCTGGATAAGAGGTTGAGAGGTGACCTGATAGCCATGTTTAAAGATTTGAAGGGATATCATACTGAGGATGTAGCAAGCTTGTTTTCTGCGGCTCCAGAGATTAGGACACGGAGCAATGGACTCAAGCTACAGGAAAAGAGATTCCACCTAAACATTAGGAAAAACTTCCTGACAGTAAGAGCTGTGCAGCAGTGGAATACGTTGCCTTGGAGTGTGGTGAAGTCTCCTTTAGAGGTTTTAAAACAGAGGCTGGGTGGCCATCTGTCATGAATGCTTTGATTGTATATTCCTGCATGGCAGGGGGTTGGACTGGATGGCACTTGTGGTCTCTTCCAACATTCTATTATTCTATTCCAGCACCACATCAAAAACCATAACACTTGCGAACGAAGGAGATGTATTGCCTTATAAATATGTCCCATAGACAATCATGGGCCCTACAGTAGCCTCAACAATTTATCAGATCATGTCAGATTTTATAAAGAACAACATTTCTGATTGCATCAGCAGTGGTGACCAAAAAAAAAAAAGGCGACTTTAAACTACAGCAGATAGATATAGCTTGTGCATTACAGGCCCTATAACACTAACCTTTGATCAGTTTTATTTCTTCTTGAACCCTATTCAAGGTTCTAGTTCTAACACTCTTAGGACGTTGGGTGCTAGATATCTGAATGCCCACTTCTCCCCATATGAATCTATGTATAATTTGCTATAAATGCTGGAGGTCTTTTCTGATGTACCATCATTTAGAGAAGGTAGGCTGGACAATACCTGTGAAATGTCATTTTCTGTTCCAGTACCCAAACTCCACTGGAAAGTAAGAGTAGCCTCCTCTTTATTATGCTTTAGATGGGCAGTGAAGACAATATTACTCCATCAATATTTAATTTTATTGGCCTGAATCCTAAGGTTCTTTTCTACTTGTGAGTGTAATTGCTTGAACAGATTTCTGCTCTACATGCTTCTCACAGGCAGTGGGAAGGGAGAGACAGTCTCTGAGGAGCTCCCAGTGCCAAAAGACACACACCACCAAAATTCAGCACCACTGCAAAACAGAGGCCTTTCTCTCCTTTCTAACATTCTACCCTGCTAGGCTATAGGTCTCTATCGTGTGCAAGGACACTCCAGCACCCCCCACCTACACAATAGAGCACTGCCAAAGCCAATTTTTGTCAGCAACTTCAGCAGGAATCTGCCCCTTGGATTTCTCCCCCCCCCCGCCATAAACATTATGGTACCTAACTATAACGGTTTCATATTCACAATCATTACTTAGTCATGATTTTGACACTATTGCCACAATCCTAACTTGTCCCCCCTACTTTACAAGGCATTAGCTGCATGGGGAGAAGGAAAGCCATTCTGCCAACAATCAGCATGGTTGAATGATGTTTCCTTCAGGTTCTGGGGTGTTGGGCCAGGAGAAATTACTTACTTAAGTATTTAGTTAAGTACTAGCTACATCCGGCGTAACATACACCGTTATCTATACATATAAAACACTTCAGTATGTTTCCATTCCTACTCTGCCGATTAGCCACTTAGGAAACATGTCGTGAGTACAATCATTTGATGCATTAATATACAGTCATCCCTTCACATTCGCGGGGGTTAGGTTCCCCAGACCCCCACGAATGCGAAAAATCTGCAAATAACAACTGCCCTCCCCCTCCCCCGTCAAAGCGACCACGGGGCCTCCGGAGGCCCTATAGTCGCTTTCCCCCGCCTCCCCACTCCCTCCCCAGGCCTTCATGGGGCCTCCGGAGCATCTCCGGAAGTCCCTTGAAGGCCTCCCCGGCCCTCCCCACCCCCTCCCCAGGCCTTCATGGGGCCTCCGGAGTGTCTCCAGAGGTCCCTTGAAGGCCTCCCCGGCCCTCCCCACCCCCTCCCCAGGCCTTCATGGGGCCTCCGGAGTGTCTCCAGAGGTCCCTTGAAGGCCTCCCCGGCCCTCTCCACCCCCTCCCCAGGCCTTCATGGGGCCTCCGGAGCATCCCCAGAGGCCCCATGATCGCCTCCCTTGCCCTCCCCCCTCCCGCCCAAGGCCTTAACGGGGCCTGCAGAGGCCCCGTGTCGTGGCTTTTGGGAGGGTGGGTGCCCTCCCAAAACCCGCGAATATTCAAAACCGCGAATGCCAAGTTCGCGAATGTGGAGGAGCAACTGTATAACCTCTCAGATCAATTACAATGGCATATGGTATGCCACATACAGCTAGTTTCATACCGAGAGCCCCTCAGTTGTCACCATGCGACTGCGTGTATACACACACACAAAACACTAGACGCACACACACCACGTGCAGCAGGACGCAAGAGCCCCTCTGTCACAACCATGCAACCACGCATACACACACACACCACGCAACATACCTCCACGTGCACCAGGATGCGAGAGCCCCTCTGCCATGAAAGTGCACATACACACATACACCACGCTATACACAAACACAAATGCACACGCACACCACATGCCATGACGCAAGAGCCCCTCCACCACTGCCATGCAACTGCACGTACACACACACCACACTTCACTATACACCCACACCACGCTACACACCCACCCACCCATGTGCACCAGGATAGGAGAGCTCCCCCCACCACTGTCACGCAAATGCATGCACACATACACATCACACCACAAACACACACCATGTACGCCAGGACGCGAGAACCCCTCCACTGCCACCATGCAACCATACATACAAATACACCCCATACACACATACATACCGTACATACACACACACACACACACCATGCACAATAGAACACAAGAGTCCCTCCACCACTGCCATGCAACTGCACGCACACACACACACACCACTACACACACACCATGTGTGGTAGGACGCAAGAGCCACTCCATCGCCACCATGCATACTGTCCAAGAAAGCAGCCCCAAAAAGCCGGCAACAGGATAAACAAGGTCTGGGAAAGCGGCCAACCTCCAGTGATATCAAAGTCAATTACAGGAAGCCAGATAAGGTTCAGAACAAACAAGGTTCTGTTTCTTGGAGAAGCAGCGATACAGGCAAGAAGGCACACAGAGAAGAGTCCAGAATACAGTCCAAAGGTAAAGGCTTATGGAAGGATGCGTAGTCCAGAAGTAGGTCCGTGGGTCCACAAGGTCAGGCGTAGTCAGGAATGGTCCAAAGTCTAAACATGAGTCAAGACAACAGGAGTCAAGGCAACAGGAATCAAGGCAATGAAGTCAGCAGGAAACTTTCTCCAGGAAGATCAGTTGATCTCTGACAAAGCCTCCACATTTCCCCAAAGCGTATATATAGCAATCAAGGCTTTGCCAGGTGTTTCTCATAAAGTCTCAGTAATTTCCTTTGAGCTTCCTTTTGAGATCACTGCTGGCTGTATGATGGTGAAGGAAAGTTCATCTCTTCTTCATTATCCTTATCTGAATTGGCAGGACTCTCTGCTGGGACTGGTGTCAACCCACTAGGGCCAGGCTGTTCCTCTGTTCAAGTCTCCAGATTGGCATGGTTCCCTGCTGGCACAAGTGTAGATAAACCTGTGCCAGGGTCCATAGGGCCCGTTCCCTGCCATGTCCTCCTCCTCCTCCTCCTCTGATTCCATGCCCTCATCAGGCTCACGGGGCATCACACACACACACACATCATGCTATCCACACCATGCTACACTGCGTGCCAGGACACAAGTCCCGTTGCCACTGCCATGTAATCCCACACACGTGCACACACACACACACACACCACACTACACGCGCACACCAGAACGCAAGAGTCCCTCCGCTACGGCCATGCAACCACACATACGCACACCACAGTACATGTACCACCCTATACATACACACACCACGTGCGTTCAGAAAGGACTTGAAGCTTTCACATGTTTCTGCCCCCAGTGTGCTGATTGGCCAGCCAACAGAGAGCTTTGGTTGGGAAGTTTCCTAAGCAGCCAATCAGCACACTGGGAATGGCAACATACCCAAGAGAATTATATATATAGATAAGCTGATACTGGCCCATAAATTTAAACTCAACTAAAAATTCTATAATCAGATGACCACAACAAGCCATCATTGCAGAGACAACCTGATAGATTGGGAACTAGGCAGCGTCCCCATCCATGGATGTAATTATTTGACTATCTATACAGATGATCAAGGCAAGTTATGACTTTTCAATAACATTGCTTCAGAAAATAATATTGCTTCAGAAAGTACTCCTGTTTATAGATGGAAGAGCTATGCTAACTTGAATAATACTTGGAAAGGAGGAGACATTTTTATGTTCATTGACAGGTTTTTTCCCCATTAAGTGATTGAAATGTCTCTCCTAAGATTTAGTAACTAGCTATAAGGGCTTTAAGAAATGCTGGTTTTTTTTAATCCTATCCTTTTTTTATCCTATCCCCGCTCAGTCAAGAATGCCCCTGAAGTTGAATTCAGCCCTCAGCCTCAAAGAAGTTCCTCACTCTTGGTTTATATCAAGGGTGGGGAATTGTCCAAGGCTGGCTGACCTTGGACAAGGCACACACATAGCCTTAGGAAACCACATGAAACCGCTTTAGGGTTGCCATAAAGCAGAAACCACTTGAAGGCACACAAGGGGGCCAATATTAGCTGCCCAAGGAGACCTTAGAGGACCCCTACCAACCCCCCTTTTCCTGTCCCCAAATGCCCTCTAGGGGGCATAAGGACCATTTTCACCCTAGTGACGAATGTTGCTGTCCTTGAGCAAGCAGGGATCACCAGCATTGAGGCCATGATATTGAGAACACAGCTGCGTTGGGCAGGGCACGTTTCTAGGATGGAGGACCATCGTCTCCCAAAAATACTACTCTACGGTGAACTCGCCACGGGTCAGCGTAAGAGGGGCGCTCCAAAAAAGCGATACAAAGACTCCCTGAAACAACATCTCAGGCATGGCCAAATTGATCACCAACAGTGGTCTGCCCTGGCCTCACATCGGGAGGCATGGAGACGCACTATCCACAATGCTGCAGCCTTATTTGAGAACTCACGACGAACAAGTCTTGAAGAGAAACGACAACGCAGAAAGAATCACAACCCAAAAACATCACCCAAGGAGACCTTCTGCTGTACTTTTTGCAACCGGACTTGTTTATCTCGGATTGGCCTTTTTAGTCATCAGCGCGCTTGCAGAAAGCGCGGGATGAGTCCTTCCTGAATCTTCGTTTGCGAAGAAAAGCCAGAGAGAGAGAGAAGGCCAGCCTTTTTAGGCCCAGAAGAGGCCTTTCTTAAAACAGGAAGTGACTTTGCTTTACAAAGTCTAAACATGGTGAAAATGTTTCTTACACAGCATGGTGGGGCACTGTAAAACAATTTTTTTGTAAATAATTTTTTTGCAATTTTTTGACTCCTGGCAGGTTCTCGGGCCACAAAAATGTCCCTAGGGTGCAACATGCAGCCCATGGGTTGCACTTTAGCCACACTGGTATAGGTCATTCCACTGGCACTATTTCTACCCATCTTTCTGCCATCCACAAGTATGGGCTGGTTTTAAATTTAGCTATGTGCAACTTGGCTGAAAGAAGCAAAATTCTCCATAATTCCCTCTTTACAGAAGCTGTCCCCACAAACCTCTGAAAATGAAACACAGGGAATGAGAGAACCTAGTTATAGGGGATGCGCAGAGTGTTGTGTGTGCTGAAAACTAGCAGAGCTACCTTACATAAGTGAAGCCCTTCTGTGCAGGGAAGGCAGATCCTGGATCCAACCCCAAATGTGCTTTGTGCACTCCATGCCACAAGTCAGGCAAAGAGACTTTTGATGGTTGAGAGAGAGAACAGAAGCAATTGCAGTTTTGAAGCCTGTGAAGCTGACCTCAAATCTTTCCTTAAAAAAATCTGAGAAGACAGGTCACTTGCAGAGGGTGAAGGGATATCAACTGAGATTCACACTGGAATAAGCGGAATACACATTCTATAGATCCTACAAAAGCATAGAACGAGTGAGGTTGCCCTTCTCTTGCCCAGTTCTGCCTTGTAGTGGCTAATGAACTTAGTCCCAGCCTTCCCCAACCTGGTGTCCTTTTACATATTTTGAACTACAACTCCCAGCATCCTCGCCGTCCTTGTTGAAGTTGTTATTAAAATATTTATATTCCACCCTGTATCATTTGATTTTAAGGTGGTGTATGAGTAAAACCAATTAAAATAGTTTAAAGTAGTTACATTAATTTAAAACAAATCATATTGAACAATTTAACACGTGAAACCAATTTAATAGCAGTTGTTTAATATGATTTCTAAAATCTTGTTTATTTTCATTGCCACTTCATTTCTGGTCTGAACTCAAGGTGCCAGTGATGACATTCGAAGCCCTAAATGGCTTAGACCTCATCACTTAAAGGAGGGCCTCTCCCTATATTTGCCTACCCGAGGACTGAGGTCTGGCAGGAGGGGCCCTCCTCTGTTTCCCACAAGTGGGAGCAATATATTGTGGAAGAACGTGGGAGAGAGCCTTCTCTGCTGTGATGTCCCATTTGTGGAACTCTCCCCGCCTCCCCAAAGTCTAACTGGCACCAACACTGGTTTCTCAAAATGGGCACCAAGGTTTATATCACCTGCTGGACACCAGGTTAGGAAAGACTGCCCTTATTCCACAGCAAAGAATCTGTTGTGTGACTTTCCTCACCTGCAAACCACATCATTAAGTGGCAGGGGTGAGGAAATTCATAATGTGGTGCCATTTAATAGGGCAAGTGTTCCAAAGGGCTACAGGGAAGAACCCAGCTTGGGAGAGCTGCTTCTCATCTTCACCTCTGTGGCTGAATAATAAGTAGTTCCCACCTGAGATGAACTGCAGTCCTGTCAACACAAGGAGCAGAATCTGACATAATTCTACAATCTAAAAACTGAGCTGTTAAAATTATATTTTCTTGTGTAAGACAAATGTCCAGAAACAGGGTGTTCAATGTACCACACCAGTCTGCATACAGATGTTAGTTAGATGTTCCATCATATCAAAGAGGCTGTTGGAGAACTGTAAGCTCTCAATTTCGCTGTTCAAGGACGAGATTCCTTCCCTCAGCACATATTCATGCCAATATTTACAAAACTTTGGCACCAACTGCAAAAGATACAGAAGTTGGTTAAGTCTACATCTATTTGTGCAGAAATATATTCCCTCCTATGCAGTTGTGCTCAACCTATCATTGAACAACCGAGCAAAGCTAGCTAGGGATGGAAGTGGACAGTCCAAGTGGTGTTTTTGCCAGTGATGCCCACATGTACCCCACTGCCATGTCTTTCAACCAGCTTTGCAGTGCTACAAAAACAACAACCCCATTTAACTACAGACAACAGCAGGACAAAAAAAAAAAAAATGAATTTTGTATGCCATCTCCACCACTTTTAAAAACCACTGCATGTCTCTGGCCTAAAGCAGCCAAACCCTGAGGAGAAATGAGAGTCAAGTTGTGTCACCTACTTACAAGGCCAAGGTCCAGCCCCGGGATAGGGGTCAGAGGGCCACAAACACAACCCTGGGGCCACAAGTGGCCCATAGACTGCACCTTTGCCCACACTTAGTCTAGAGACATGTTCCAATAGAGATAAAAGGGAAAGATCAAAACCGTTTCTCCTTCCAGCAGAAGGTAAAGCAAAAACCATGAAGTAATAAATTACAAGTCCTGTTACTTCTTACCAAGTACAAGTTAGCCAAGCAACAACTATTAGCATTGCTGTGTCTTTGCTGTGTATCAGGTAATGTTTACTTATTACTTTTTCTGGACAAAAATCCTTCCTGATCATATTTTTGCCCCCCCAAATTTTGGGCCATTTTTGATTTGCAGACTTTTCTCCCTCAAGAAAAGGACTAAACTCAGTGAGTAACAGAAAAAGGAAATGCTTCTTTTGTTCTTTGGGCAGTGAGGGCAAAAGAAAAAAAAAGTACTTTGTGACTGTGGGAAGAACTGCAAAACATGATTAAGAGGAAGTACACACAGTCTGCCTTTGGTCTTAGAAGTTCAGATGCAGGAAAGACAACTTCCAAAGCTTACTAGATGATCTTAGACAAGTCACTCAGCCTATTTCCCAGGATTCTTGTGTGGACATATTAGGGGAAGAGAATTACATGCACTAGGGTGGTCAACTAAATGGCTCTCTGGCTTTGCTGGCCAGCAAGTCCTATGACTCTAGCCATTAGCTATGTTGTCTGGGGATGATGGGGGGTTGCAGTCCACATCTGGAGGGACACAAATGGTTGATCCCTAAGCTTCCAGAAGGATAAAAAGTTACCTTTGACTATTTACTAAATATTTGCTAACATCTGTACCCTACAAGTACGCCTGAGACAGAACCAAGATCGCCTATCTCTCAAGTAGACAGTGGCCGGCACTGCTAAAATGGCCTTAAAAGATGTTGTTTGCATAGATCAGCTAGTAGGTACTTCTGTTTTCACAACAAAGCACTCTATGCTATTTTAAGAGCAACCTCTGCTTACCTTCACCAAAGTTAATTTATACTCCTTAGGTTTGGCAGCAGAAAAACGCTGCCCAAAGCACAGGTAGATGGTATAGTCAGGAGATGAACTTCTTTGACCATCATGGAACTGCTGAAGTTCTGAAAGAAAGAGTCAGAACTAATTCCATGAGTCTTTGTATATGTTGGGAGGTCCATGTACACAAAAATCATTAAAATCAAATCTGAAGGTGCTTCCACATTTGTCACTTCAGGGCTACTGAAGCGACTATCATACAATCTGTGCTTCAGGGTATATGTGCATACATACTAATGAAGAGGTTTAGAGACACTTGCATTATAGGCCAGTTAAGTGAAACTGAAGCAAATCCATGTTTAACTTTTTCTTCGTTATTTATACCCCGCTCTTCAGCCACAAGGCTATCAGAGCAGCTTACAAGTTGTTTTAAGCAATAGCTATTTACACATCTACACTGCATTAGTGTTGCCCTGGTGGCGCAGTGGTTAAATGCCAGTACTGCAAGTCACCACCTTGCAAGTTGCAAGTTCGATTCCAGAGGGCTCCAAGGTTCATTCAGCCTTCCATCCTTTCGTAGGTCTGTAAAATGAGTACCCAGCTTGTGGGGGCAATTAGCTAACACACATTGGAAGCTGTTTAATGCAGTTAGATGTGTAAATAGCTATTGCTTAAAACAATTTGTAAGCCGCTCTGATAGCCTTGTGGGTGAAGAGCGGGGTATAACTAACTAAAAAAAAAAAAAGGCAAAAGGAGGAGAAACAACAGCAACAACAAAAACTTTTACAACACAATCATGGGGAAAGTGAGAACGGGACTGCTAGGTGCACGAGCCCTTTCCTATTTTCAACAGATCCTGTGATCTTCCTCACTGCTACCCTGAAGAACTATTTCCCCCCAAAATGAAAAATATGAATGGGGCCAGGATGTCTGAAAGCAGGGGCATCACTAGGTGGGGGTGGTAGCTTTCTCTCCCCTGGGCCGGGGAGAGAAAAGAGCCACCACTGTTATGGCATGTTCCCCACATTTACTTCACTGTACTGCTTACTCAGGAGGTCACCTCTTTTCAGCAGGCACAAACCTCTGCAGCAGTACATGCCTGCCTAGAAAGGGCGATCCCCAAATAAGTGGCACAGTGAAGTATACACAGCACAGTCCTGCGAGATTTCAAATGAGATCTGGCAGGCAGGCGAGGGCCTGCCCGTCCACACACAAAGTAAGTATGGTAGTATCAGGGAAAGCTTATACTGGAGGTGGACCACAGTGGTGATTATGGTAGAAAATAATTTTCTTCTAGAGAGAAGGGTGTGTGTGTTAAGCAATCAACTGCACCAGGTGTATTACATACTAGGTCTGCTGCTGTCTGAAAGGCCACCTCACCCGATATGAGCCTGTCGAATATCTAAGATAATCAGCATGAGGTGCTGTCACATGTCCCATCACCCCATGAGGCTAGGCTGGCAGGTACAAGTGACAGGGCTTTCTCTGTAGCAGCACTTGCCTGTGGAGCTCATTTTCTAGCAAGCAGTGAATACTGTGCTATTTTACTTGGCACTTGGTTCTTAAAACTGGGGGTGTCTGTACTGGCTGTTTTTAACACTGTTTTAAGAGATAAAAAAGATTTAACAGGTTTTAAAAGCTGTTTTTAACCTCTTTTTAAAGAGAAACTTAAACGTTTTTAATTGGTTTTTCGTTATCTACAAGCATACCTCAGTTAACAAAGCCTCTGAAAAAGAAGATCCTTCTTGCAAAGATTCTTTAAGCTTGCCCATCCCCCTGTTTTCCTCCTTGTCTCTTGTCCAGCTGGACTTTTTTAGCAGCATTCGCATAAGAAGAATGGTGAAAGAGGGTTGGAGAAGCACAAACTGTTGCAGCAGCAGTAAACAATGGAATAAATCTTGAGCTAGGAAAGAGTGGGATTCTACTCTAGCCAATCCTACTGTAACTGTGTATGTCTGCCTGTAAAAGGCAAATAAACAGCAGCTGGCTTCAGAATCCCTTACTGAGCATGTCTGAACAGAAAAACAGAAAGAAGGGAAAGCAGATACGCCTCCCTCACCAGCTATCTCCACCAAGTTCCAAAAGCAGAGATCTGTACGTTTGGCCACCATAATGGAAATCCTAAGAAAAGTAGAGGCTGGTGAAAACTCATCCCTAGATGCATTTTGGAAGAAGTCTTCCAATAGTCTCTAGAAAATGTTCAAAATATTTCGTTATTTATGCCAGGTTTGCCTGACCTGATTGTTTCACTTCACATGTGAATATTGTTAGTTTCAAATAAGAGTCTGCTGAAAACATGTTGAACTCCTCTTCTTTTTTGTGATATAAGAACTTATCCCTATTCCTTTCCAATGTTAACTATGCCTCTGGTGCCAAATTTTCTTTTACAAAAGCAATCCCCCAGAACACTTCTACTTCATTGACTGAGGTATGCAGGTCACCCCCTCCCCTGTTTACACAGGATCGGTACCCGCAGTTTCATGGACCTGCAGTCGGAAGGGGTCTCTCTAGGCATCTGGATGTCCTCCAGCACAACTCTATGAGAGGCAGCCTCTCTAGGCATTTTCTAGGTCCTCCAGAGTGATGCTATGGTTTCTATAGCAGGGAGTGACCTATGCCTGTATTTAATGTTTCAAAAGTGTTTTTATATATTGTGATCACCACGGGTGGTGGTGGTGGTTGAGAGACAATTAAAAAATGCCACAAACAAACAATAATAATAATAATAATAAATAAATGGTTCTCTAAAACAAAGCTTTTTTTCTGTATTTTTTTTAACCCCAAAGGCATTAGACTTTCTGCAGGAGGCTGAAATGACATTTCTAGTCATTTCCTTTTTTATTTACATGTTTTTTGGACACCAGAGGGCCATGTGTGGTAGGCTGAAATGGCCTCCTGGATGCACTGAGGTTGCCCACCCATGCCCTAGAGAAAGTGTCATTTTCCTAGACAATAACCTTGGCAAAATCTTTCATAGTTGAAGATCTCGACGTCCAGCTCCCGTTGCAACATTCTGGGTTCTGGGTGCTGAGTTATGTTATCCAGCTGCTTGGAGAAGGCCCAGAAGACCTGACATTTGCCGAGGCGTTTGGCCCAGAGCTTGCCATTCTTGTGAGAAAGCAGTAGACCTGCTTCCTGAAGCACAGTCAAGGTGTGCTTAACCTGCTTCTGATCAGGAAGCATCTCTGGATTTGGAAACTGTATTATCTGTGGGTTGCCTAGCACTTGAGTGTGGTGGTGGCTGTTGTAGGTAAACAAGCAGCTGCTCCCTTCCACTCCTAATTCACAGACCAGCCTCCCCTTGTAATAGATGGAGACATCTAGGGCCCCAAAAACTGCTCCTGTAAGAGAAAAGATTGGGCTTAATAGAGTGGGAGAACACTATCTCATCTCCAGCTTTATAAAGGTTGTGTGCCAACGAGGCACCTAACATTAGCACAAAGAAATGCTGTTTTAAAGGTGCATCCATAGAACCATCATATCTGAAATAGCAAACATATTCTCATCAGCAAAGTGAAATACATTCAACTACAGTAGGACACCCGTATCTGCTGGAGATTGGTTCGGCAGGGGTGGATACTGAAAACCGTGGATAATAGCAAACACAATTGAAAATAATGAGACTTCCGGTTTGAAATACCATAGAGGTGCCTTGGAGGACCTAGAAAATGGCTAGAGAGGACACATTTTCTAGGAAGACTCTATGGTAGGTGTGCTGTTTTGTGTCCCATGGATAATTGAATCAGTGGATAATGAATCAGTGGATACAGGGGTCCTACTGTAATAATATAATCTCCACTTGCAAGCACTTGAAAAATGTGATAACAAAGACATGTATGAAACATTTTGGAATACACTTATTGGAGGAAGCAGAGTACATACATCCTTTGGACGTACAACCTATAGATACTTATGGGTGTGTCATCAACATGGAGAACAGCTCTTTCTTGTGCTCCTGCAGTTTTTTGAACTGCAACTGCCATCAACCCTAAACAGTGTTAACTAATAGTGAAGGGATTATGAGAACTGCAGTTTAATCATGGGGATTAAGTAGTTGAAGTCACAATTGCCCATCCCTGACCTAGATATTCCTGATATCTAAACAAGAGAAGTCAGCATCTGTTACTGTGATCAAACCTGTGCAAAGTGATCAAGATTTTCAAACATATATTGGGTTTATCCTGAATGCAAAAGCGTGAGCAGGGTTTTTAATGAAACACATACCTGAGATCAAAGGTTGGGAATCTGTGGCACTGCAGATACTGCTGGATTCCAGTTCCCATTATCCCTGTCCATGCTGTTTGGACACGATGGGAACTGGAGGCCAGCAATGTCTGGCAGGCCACAGATCCCTCACCCTGTTTAGATATTTCTCCCTAGGAAATGGGGTAAAGAAGATACCAGAATATTTGGAACAAACAAGGACTAGCTTATTCTTTCAAATATAAAGAGTGGAAATGGCTAGTTGTTTAGTACAGAATCAATGGCTTTCACAAAACGATGCTCATCATACTCTGCAGTTGGTGGTCAAGGTGATCTTTTGTTACCATGAAAGCCTCCCAGCTGTTGGACAATGCAAAATGTTGCCAAAACTATTCCATCGAAGTCCACAACTTAAAAGGGAGAACTCTGAGGGTCATTGTGCTCAGATTCCATGAGCTCCAAAAGAAATGGGTCCTGGTCCCACATTGACATGAGCTGGCCTGGACAGCAAAGGTCCAAAATTAAAGGAACCTGGACAACTCAGGCCTAGTCCAGGAAAGAGCCGTTCTTCCATTCTAAACCGGAGCACAAGACTTTGTTATCATACTGTATGATAGAATTACTGCCATCTTACTGTGCACCATGGAAATGTTCATGCAAACAGTCTCTACACAAGCCACCAGATGTCAACATCCCCACCCTCCGCCCACCAGTGCCAGGGTGACCTGGGCCTCCCCACAGCAAAGACTGTACTGCAGTTTGTCAGCAGAGAAACCTAAAGCCCTAGCCACTAGCCACTCCTACCTGCACCCTCTTCAGTTTATAATTTAACTTATATGGCTACATTTTTAGTTTGCCCTTCCTCCTTAGGAAGATGCATCATGTTCATTTCCCCATTCCCTCTCCTCACCACACCCACCACATTCAGAGTAATTGAGTTCAGAACACAAGAGAGATACCGCAGCTCCCAGCATTCCTTACCATTGGCTGTGCTTGATGGGGGTTGCAAGTCCAGCAACACCTGGAAGCTCACATCATTCCCACTCTGACTTTACAAGATCATACCCTGACATGATAAGACTGGATGCAGACAAGTGTGGGATTGTGAAGTCGAAGGCTCTCACAGCCGGCATTCATAGATTTTCCTTCATTTTTTTCCAGGCTGTGAGGCCATGTTCTGGAATAGTTTCTTTCTTTTCTATTCCAGAACACGGCCTCACAGCCCGGAAAAAAACCAAGGAAAATCTATGTGTGAGAGTCCTTCCAAGCAGTAAAGAAAGTCTCACTAGCAACTGCCACCACTCCTACCATTTAAAAAAGGAACAGAATAACAGTTCTTCTCTTTTGCCCTCACTTTTGCTATCATGGGCCTCTCATATCCTCACAAACCCAGGTGGGATGCATTCACTGACCTGTGTTATTCTGCAGTGGAACAGTGTTGACAGGAGGTTGTTCAACTGGAGGTTCAACTGGCAGTGTACATGTGCTTTGTTCCATCATGGGGTGTTGGCTTTCCGCCCTGCACATTATCACTCCATTTTCCACAGGTTCTTCATCCATGAAAATATTTTCAATGAAACAGCTGTTTTTGCCAAGGGCATCTCCTGTTATACAGAAGAGGAATACAGTACCTTGAATGCACCCATGCTTCTAGCAGCAAGTCTGACTGATGCTTTGTCTCAGGGGTGGGCAACTGCCAGAAGCTCCCTCAAAGATATTTTTTGTCCCCAAATGCACTCTAGGGGTCATGAGGGCATTTCTGCCAGTTTCCCTCACCACCCAGTCTGTTTTAGGTCCAAGTATGTTCCTTTTTTTATTTACAACAGGAAGTGACTCAATTCTGTTCACTTCCTTTTTTTTTAAAAAAAAGGCCTCTCCTGATCCTAAAAAAGGATCATTTGGGAACAAAAAACAAGTTTTGAAAATATATTTTTTCAAAAAAATAAAATAAAATTGTGACACCCCCCACAAGGGTCCTAGGGGCAACAAAAACAACCCTGGGAGTGCATGTTGCCACCTAGTTGCCCTCGTCTAGAGACACTGTGTCCCTCTTGTAGATTCTTCTCACTTTCAATTTCATTGCTGCAGAACTGGATATACATCTCCTCTGAACCAAGCAACCCTTCACATTTCAACAGGCAGCACTTCTCTCTCTCTCCCACACACATCACATAGGTTTATTGCATACTTCTGCTTGCTACCCAACTAAAATGGGTCTTCAGCTTAATCAAAGCTTGGGAAGCAATCAGACTTCTTGTTGTTGCTGTTGTTGTGTGCCTTCAAGTTGCTTCTGATTTATGGTGACCCTAAGACTTATCACAGGGTTTTCATGGCAAGATTTATTCGTAAGTGGTTTTGCCTTTGCCTCTCTCTGAAGTTGAGAGTGTGACTTGCCCAAGGTCACCCAGTGGGTTTCCATGGCTGAGTAGGGATTTGAACCCTCATCTTCAGGGTCCTAGTCCGATGCCCAACCACTACACTACGCTGGCTCTACAACTCCCAGACTACAGCTCTCAGAATCCTCCCGTCACAACAGCTACTGGCCATGCCAAGTAGCTGATTCTGAAAGTTGTAGCCAAAACAGCACGTTTTCCAAGTTAATTTGCCCACCTGCTGTTTTGTTAGTAATGCTTTGTCCACCTTAGGTCTACTCTAAATGTGACTATAGATCCAATTAGCATCTGTATTTTACTGGTTTTAAATCGAACCATCATCTTTAAACAGCTTATCATATGCATGCTCAAGGAATTCATCTGAGATAATCAATCTCTCTTTTCAGTGCTGCAATTAGCTGACCCTTGAGCATTTTAGATATTGGAATGAAACATGATATGCTCCTTTTTGGCATTATTCCCCATTTGGGGTAAAATTTGTATACTTGGACTTCAGAATACCTTACCTACCGAAATGGTTAAGTTGATTTGTGGCAGGAGAATTTTGTTGGGCCTGCTGCAATGCAAGAGTGGCAGTTGACTGACAATTCACATTTGTTGTGTTTTCAGTCAGCCACCTGGATGGCTGTTCATAATAGCTATTTTTGACTGCTTCATTCACTGCTTCATTCCTTAGAGGGTGGTAGCTGTGAGGGACTGCATGGGCACTGTTTGGTTGATAAGAAACTGCTCCTGTAGAATCAGGGAGAAAAGAATCACTAGCAGGAAAAGAATACAGAGCATACAGTACAGCACACACAAAAAATTATAATATTGTGAGATCTGCAGATCATGCTCCTTGATCTAATGACTCTGTACACATATACCTCCCCCAAACACTTTATATCCTGTACATGCAAACTCCTGTACATGAGGGCATTCCATATATGATTTCAAATACCTCTGTTGTTTATGAAGTAGCCAGCCTTATAACCCAGAGACTGAAGGATAGGCATAAGATGTTTTTGTCAGCTGCATATCTAGACCTACCTATGGGGTGATCACTTGGAGTAGGAGCCCATGAGACTGGTTGGATTCCATCCACATTCAAGTTGGCTTGCTGCATAACCCACTGGAGTGTATCACCACTACACGGGTAGACATTTTCAGCTGTACTCCCATTTGGTCCTGCAGCATGCACACACACAGAGAAGCACATCAGAACCCTTGATTAACATGGCTTTTTACTCTGTCCCCTCCTGGGACCACTAGCTTCCCTATGCAGAGGCAGATTCTCTTGCTCAGCCTACCAAACTAAGGAGTTAGGACACAGTCTCACCTTTCTCTACCAAAAGGAAGTGTGTGCCTACACAAAACTCAGCAAGCAGACTGTGTATCAACAACGTACAGATGCTTGGTTGACATCTCCTATCTGCTCCACACTGCAGTTGTATGAAGTACCAACACAAATGCAGCCTTGCTTGCATCCATGCAACATCAATGGTGCATTCAAACAAAAAGAATGCAAAATGTAAGTGTCAGTTCAACAATGATATTGTTGTGTGTCTTCAGGTTACCCTAGCCTTGGGTTTTCTTGGCAATTTTTATTCTGAGGAAGCTGGCCATTGCCGTCCTCTAAAGCTGAGAGAGTGTGAATTGCACAAGATCAGCCAGTGGGTTTCCATGGCTGAGTGATGATTCAAACCCTCGTCTCCCAGATGCCTAGTCCAACACTAAAACCACTACACTACACTTGTGGTTTAACCATGAAGGTGAACTTTAGATCATAACCTTAACCCAACAATAATAAGACTAATAACACTTTTATATATTTTAAATATGAATTGATACTAGACCTATCCATTTATATTAACTTGGGGCCCATCTAAATGGTGAAAATATCCCTCATGGAATTTGCTGGGAATCCTACCTGTCTAAATGGGATCCAGTGCCAATCCACACTATTTGGAAGAAGGGGGCCCCAAAACAGCAAAAACAACACAGGAAAAGCCTTCAGAGATTTTCCTGTACTTTTTCAAAAAGCACGAGGAGGTGCATATTCCTGCTCG
Organism: Gambelia wislizenii; assembly: GCA_030847615.1. Taxonomy (NCBI): domain Eukaryota; kingdom Metazoa; phylum Chordata; class Lepidosauria; order Squamata; family Crotaphytidae; genus Gambelia; species Gambelia wislizenii. The sequence goes on from JAUMIR010000001.1 coordinate 349,508,641, forward strand.
TTTGGAGTACCGAACAGGAAATTTGAAAGGAAGCACAAAGCTGATTGGCTGGGTGAGAGTGGGGGCGGGGCTTGCTAGCAGGACAAGCACCCGCTGCCACCATGCTGGATTTTCACCTTAGCGATCGCTCACTAAGGCAGTAAAGTAGGAGGAATATTATGTTTTGCTTTCCTATAAAATTGGAAAATCTCTCCATTGCACCAGCAGATCTTGGGACTACTTTAAAAAAAAACACATGGTGGTGGTGAAGAACTAATGCAAGTAAATCACTTGTGGGTGCCATCAGGAATACAAGGCTCATGGGGGCTTCCGAGGCCAGGAAAAACCATTTAGACATGTTGCTGCTGTTGTAAGATGCCAATACTATGAGGTACTTTGGATTTTTCCCCCTCGTGTAGCTGGGCCCTTGGCCGAGGGAGTATAGCTAATGATGCCCACTTGGTGCTGATGATACCCTGAAAGGGTGACCCTTTGCTTGGCTTAAGTCACAACTTATAAATATAGCCTCCCCATACTAAAATGTTATATTAGCTTTGCCATTCAACCCACTTCTGCTCCTCATTACTGGATGACTGAGAAAATTAGTACCTTGTATTGTTCATTAGTACATTGCACTGTTCATTAATAACACTACTTTATTCATTGGAGGGTAGGGGGAATTTAACCTCATTTTAAATACAAGTAGGCAGAAGCTGTTTCGATTTATTTTCATTTTTAATCTGATAAAGTGCCTGACAGCCAGCATGGTGTACTAGTTGGAGCACTGGACTACGACGCTGGAGACCAGGGTTCGAATCCCCACTCAGCCACGGAAACCCAATGGGTGGCCTTGGGCAAGTCATATTCTCTCAGCCTCAGAGGAAGGCAAATCTTGCCAAGAAAACACCATGATATAGGTTCACCTTAGGGTCGCCGTAAGTCAGAAATGACTTTAAGGCACACAGCAACAACTAGGCTCCTATGCTAAAGCTTCTCTCATGAAGTGTTGGTTGTGTTAGAAAAGAAGTAATCCTATTGGAAATCTGATATAACACAGCACTTCCAGGAAGTGCCTGGAAGAAATCGCTAGTGCTTCCCAGGAAGGAATCTTGTGCTGTTGTGCATTGCAAAATGACCATTAAAAAAGAAAAGAATGTCCTCCGTCCATGTTGAATATGCTCAATATACATTCCAATTCCCCAAGAAAGGGGACACCAGGGATTATAGTAACCATCAGTAATTTCCCATGCAAGGAAGGCGATGCTCAAATTCTACAAAAGACTTCTACCATATATGGAGCAAAAAAGACCAGTTATTCAAGCTGGGTTCAGGAAAGAAAGAGGCACTAGGCATCATATTTCAAACATACATTGGATACTGGAACTCCCCAAAGAAAACCAGCCTGTGCTTTATAGATTATAGCAAAGGCTTTGATTGTATAGATCACGAAAAACTATGGATTGCTCTTCTAAAAAATGGGTGTACCAAAACATTTGATTGTCCTGATGTATACCCTGTACTTAGGAAAAGAGGCTAGGACAGAATACGGAGAACAGAGTGGTTTCCAATTGGAAAGGGGGTTAGGCAAGGCTGCATTTTATCACCCTATCTGTTTAACTTCTGTGCTGTACCTATTATGCATAAAGCAGGATTAGATTCGGAGGAAGGAGGCATGAAAATTGGAGAAAGGAACATCAACAATTTAAGATATGTAGATGACACCATTCTACTAAAAGAAAACAGCAAAAGCTTGGAACAATTACTGATGAAAGGCAAAGAACAAAGTGCAAAGGCAGGTTTACAGTTGAGCATTAAGAAAACAAAAACGACCACAGTTGATTTACATAACTTTAAAGTAGATGATGAAGACACTGAAATAGTTCAAGATTTTCTATACTTTGGCTCATTCATTAATCAGAATAGAGACTGCAGTCAAGAAAACAGAAGACTAGGCCTTGGAAGGGCAGCTATGAAGGAACTAGACAAGATCTTCAAGTGTAAAGATATATCATTGAATACTAACATTAGGATTGTCCATGCCATTGTATTTCCCGTTTCTCTGTATGGTTGTGGAAGCTGGACAGTGAAGAAATCTGATGAGGAAAAAATCAGCTCCATTGAAATATGATGCTGGAGAAGAGTTCTACAGATACCGTGGACTGCTAAAAAGACAAATAAATGGGTCCTAGAGCAAATCAAGCCTGAATTCTCCTTAGAAGCCAAGATGACTATCATCTAAGATAATAGACGATTATTGGAACTAAAAGGCCACGAGTTGAAATTTGGGTGGCATGCGGACCTGTGGTACGGAAAAGTTAAAACAAATAAAAAATTTACAATTCATATTATGAGGCGAAAGTGTGGAATAAGTATAAAAACAGATTTGGTTTAACGTTACTTCAGAAGGGTGTGCTCGAGAGGGTGTCTCCGGTTTATCGACACCTCTGCTTTTTCTCAAGATATTTCCTTGTCACCAAACGGGGATATAGACTTCGACCGATCCTGGATCTTCAGGGAGAAAACTACTTCATCACCCCAAAGAAATTCAGGATGGTCACTTTGGGTACTCTCATGCCTCTGCTACAGAAGAACTATTGGTTCGCGTCCATCGATCTCAAGGATGCATACTTCCATATCAGCATTCATCCAACCCACAGAAGGTTCCTGGCATTCCAGATTGGGGAAGAATCCTTCCAGTTCCGTGTACTCCCGTTTGGACTCTCCATGCGCTGAGGGTATTCACGAAGTGCATGGCGCCGGTAGCAGCTTATCTAAGGCAGCAAGGAATCGTCGCTTCCCCCTACATCGACAATTGGTTGTTAGTGGCGGAGTCACGATGTGGACTACACTGTAGACCTGCTTGCATCATTGGGGCTGATCGTCAACCTCGAGAAGTCTCATCTCCATCCCATCCACTCCCTCCAATCCATCAGGGTGTGTCTGGACTCAACAACAGCGTCTGCTCACTTGCCCGCAAACCACTTTGCCTCCCTTTGTTCCGTCATCCACCTTTGCCATCGATCCGAGGGTCTCTGCTGTCTCAGTAAAGACGCTCCTGGGCCACATGTCGGCGACTACCTCGGTCACACTGTTCGCGAGACTCCACATGCGACCCCTCCAGTCCTGGTTCCTGGGTATCTTCAACCCTCTCCGAAACTCTCCATTGGCCCTGCTAACCATGTCCTGGGCGGTCCAACAGTCTCTCGATTGGTGGCTGGATCCGGAGACGGTTTTGTCGGGCATGCCATTCGAATCTCCACAGCCTAAATTATCTCTCACAACAGATGCTTCAATGACCGGCTGGGGAGCTCACCTTGACAGGTACTCCGTCCAAGGGATATGGTTTGCCAACGAACAGACGCACCATATCAACATGCTGGAGCTCCTTGCAGTACAGAAAGCACTCCGGTCCTTCGAGGTTCTAGTGAGGGGTTGTGTAGTCCTAGTGTTAACAGACATCACCACCGTAATGTATTACTTGAACAAGCAGGGAGGGACTCAGTCCCCATCTTTTCTGTCACTAACCATGGATATTTGGAACTGGTGCATCGAGCAAAACACCTTGCTCCAATCTATTCACCTCCTGGGATAGAAGAACACTCTTGCTGATGGACTGAGCTGCTCGAATTCATCCGCCCACAAATGGATGCTCCACCGGTCAGTAATCCAAGACCTCTTCCAGCAGTGGGGCACCCTGTCTGTAGACGTTTTTGCGAAACTCGAAAACAGACAGTGCCGCCTCTTTTGTTCGAGGTCCCGTGCTCAAGGATCGATGGGCGACACATTCCTGTATCAATGGACCAGCACTCTACTGGACCTGTTTCCTCTGTTCCCTCTTCTGACTTGGGTGGTGGCCAAGCTGCACCGAGACCAATAGGACACGATCCTCATTGTGCCATGGTGGCCTTGCCAAGCTTGGTTCGCCCCTCTGCTTTGTCTAGCCCACCTGTGCTTCCTGCACCTTCCACATCGACCGGACTTACTGACTGTGCAGAACAGCAAGATCAGGCATCCGGATCTTGACACACTCCGTCTGACAGCATGGAGGATCCGACCCTGAATATCCCATTTGGGCACACCTGAGCATCAAATCCAACACTGCCGCCTGATGTGCAGGCCACTGCTCTTTGGCCGTCCACTCGAAGGTCCTATGCCTACAAATGGAAATTATTTGAATCCTACCTCTCGAGTCATGGTCTTTCTGCTGCCTCTGCCTCGATACCGGTGGTCCTCCAGTTCCTGCTACATCTCTCCAGTTCCAGACTCTCAATCTCCTCCATTCGGTGCTACCTCGCCGCTATTTCAGTTGAGCTCCAGGCACGGGGGAAACCTTCTCCTTTCAAAGACCCTGACGTGAAGAAGTTTCTGAGAGACTATACCAACCTTCATCCTCCAGTGGTTGAACCTACCCTGGCTTGGAGCCTTGAGCTGGTACTTTCCCAGCTCACCAAAAGGCCGTTTGAACCCATGGCCACTGCTGACTTGAGGCTCCTCTCCTAGAAAACAGCCTTCCTAGTGGCCATCATGTCAGAGTGTAGGGTGGGAGAATTATGTGCCCTCCGCTCTGATACTCCATACATGGTGTTTCATAAACACAAGGTAGTGTTGAAGCTTGACATCTCTTTTCTCCCTAAAGTTGTCTCAAGTTTTCATTTAAACCAATCCATTGTGTTGCCTGCCCTGATGCAGGATCCCAAGGGTGACTTTGAACGATCGCTGCACTCCTTGGATGATCGCAGAGCCTTGGCCTTCTACGTACAACGGACAGCTCCACTCTAGATGGCCCTGAGACTCTGTGTCATATGCAAAGGCCAAGTTGGGATCTCCCATCTCCCCACAGAGACTGTCTAAATGGGTGGTCTCTACCATAACCCTGTGTTATGAACTTGCCCAGAAGCCCTTGCCTTCTCGGGTTCGAGGACACTCTACGAGGTCTGTGTCCACTTCTGCTGCTTTCCTCTCAGGGATTCCCTTGGAAGATGTGTGTCGAGCAGCCGCTTGGTCGACACCATTGACCTTTATTTCCCATTACAGATTGGACACTCAGTCCCATAATGAGGCGGCCTTTGGGAGGGCAGTCTTGCTTTCCTCCATTCAATGAATAATGTTCTGCTTGTGGTATGCATACTTATGTGGTTTTTACCATTGGCAATACATTTAAGAAATGTGCCTGTGTAACTTCTGATGATTAAACTAAGTTGTTGGTTTAGGAGACTTGTCCCATATGGCCTGACTGTCCTCGTCCAGTCCATTAGCATGACACCCTCCTCCTACAGGTGAAGCTTGCTAATCTACCCAGTGTGTGTATTCACAGAGACCATTAAGAAGATGGGCAGGTTGCTTACCTGTAACCATAGATCTTCGAGTGGTCTTCTGTGAATACACAGACCCGCCCATCCTCCCCTCTATGTCCTGCTCCATGATGTACATGCTTAATGTTCCTGATGCTGCTCATTGCGGCGTCCTTTATGGAACTGAGGGGATTTTAGGTGGGAGTGGCTATATAGGGACCGTTAGGGATGGGTGGAGCTACCGCCAAAATGTTGCAAAGTCAATTCTTCCTAGCGATTCTAGAAGGTTCCGAATGCTGTGAGCAGGCACTGGAGTAACCCACTGTGTGAATTCACAGAAGACCACTCGAAGATCTATGGTTGCAGGTAAGCAGCCTGTCCTTACAATTACTGTAACAAATTGCTTCCAAGCTCTGGTTTGGTGAGAACACTTGACAACTAAATGTCACCAACATTCTGAATATGAGTTCTTCTGATTATCAAAAAGTTTTGTTGGTTCAGCAACATCTGAAGCCCCTACTGTAACCAGCGCTAAAACAAAGATTAAGCAATTTTACTACAGACTGATGATGATCAGCTCATTTTTGGCATGACTTCTTTTCTGCCATGAACCTGGCATTTCATAGGCATAGCTGTAGTATCAGTTTTGCCACAAACTGTACTGTGACTGTAAGCTAGCTGTGGATTATAAGTATGATGCAATCAAAATGTCTGCTTATTTGTATCAAGGTCATTTCATCTTCTATCAATAAGTAAAACTGTAGATGCCTTTAAAGTCTGACTTATCTAAAGAAGGTAGACTCCTGCAACTCCAGTCCTCTGGGAGGAATTTGCTTCAGCCACAAAAATCTAGGCTGTCTGCAACCTCCCAGAGGGCCTTTTCAGTAATTGCCCCCAATTTATGGAATGGCCTGCCGAATGAGATCCATCAGCTGACAAGCTTGAGTAGCTTTAAAAAAGCACTAAAGACGGATCTCTTTTGCCAGGCCTTTCCTGATTAGATCCCGACCTCAGGAGCTGCGTCTCCTGGCTTTTAAAATCATGTATATATTTGTTTTTAATGTGTTTTTAGTTAGATGGTTTTAGTTTTATAGTGTTTAATATCTTTTTATGGGGGAGGGTGGGTGTGGGTGGTGTTTTAGTCATTATTATAATGTTTTAATTGTTGGAAGCCACCCCGATTGTTTTAGCAGAGGGGCGGGGTATAAATAAATTTTATTATTATTATTATTGGCAAGAGTAATCCCCTTTTAAGGAGCTACTATACTGTATCTTGAAATTTAATCCAATTCTGACAAAGATTTGAAAAAATAACTTTTAAAAAATTCCAATAATTGTCAGTGAGAGGCATTACCCTTTGAGATTCTGAATGTCAACACAAGTTTAGAACCTGAGTTCTTGGGTTTAAACCAATCCAAGACAAAGTGGTCCATTTTTCAAAGTACCAAATTGGGGTCTGAACTGAAATTTGTAGCCTGAACCTATCCCTATTCTAAGCATCTGCCTCAAATGACATTTATAGCTGTAAGCTGAAAAGTGAGCTTTCACAAGAGTAATCTTACCTGGGAATGTATTTTCCAGTGACAGACTTTTAAAAGCAACATCTATCTCCTGCTGTAAACCAGATAAATAAGAAGTCTTGTTATACACTGAAGTGGAAAATGTCCATGCACACCTTAGATCATACCTTTGTAGTTTTTTCCAGGGCCCTACACTATTTTTCAGTGATCAGTGATCTTTCAACCTTGTAACACAGAGCAGCAGCTTTGCATTTTAAATGTATTAAAACTAACATTGTACAAAAACAAAGACAAGCACTAGTTTGGGACTTTGAGGTTGCTTTACATGCATGAAGCAGAAGTGAGAGAGGTTTTCACCAAAGCTACAGTTTTAGAGTGCCTTCTGTAGGCATGCTTTCAATCATTTGACTTCCGCTACATACTACAGCTAATGAATGTTTTCACATACAAAGACTTAAAGTGAGTCCTGTTAACTTCCAGTTGTGTTGTGCACACCCCAAACCTACATTGGTCAGAGCATTCTTTTGTATTGGACACCTGCCTCTCCTATGCATTCTCTCCCAGCAACAGGCAGAAGATCAAAACTAATGTAGACGTGTTCTGTGAGAACACACAATCTGTCCGTATGAACAATAATACTGAGGACCGGCATTTATACTGTGATTCCGTATTCTAAGGCAATGCCGATTTCATATTCACATGCAATTCCAGCCGAAGAAAGTGCGGCTTTTGGCCTCGTGTATGACAATTTCTAGCTGGGGGAATATTGTCAAATAGGTGTTATTCTGTCAGGACTGGGAATTATGCCATCAGCAGGCCACACACAGCACTTGTGGCATTCCATGTAGCCCCTGCACCCTTACATGCACCACTAGAAAAGTCCCATCATCCCAGCCAGCACAGCATGCTGGGTGGGGGTGGTGGGGCTTATAGTGTAACAAATCTGGAAAACATGTATTGGGAAGGGTCTATCTCATTAGTTGATTAGATGATGAATCCTTAAAGACATGGTTTCTTCTATTCCCTGCCACCTTCTGAAGTGCCAACATTTCTACTAGCCCTTCAAGAATGTATTCAGGTACTGCTTCACAACTCCTCCCCCGCCGCCTGCCCCAATAAGTAAAGAAGCTGTTTGGACAATAACAACCCATGATAAATTCTGTATCAGTGTAGCTTTTGAATGTTTTTCAGCTGATTTACCACAAGTAATTCCTTGGAATAGAGTTCCAGGACTGCCAGCTTCAACTTCATAGAAATAGAGGAAGCTGCCTTCCTCAGACCATGTCAGCTCTGATTGCCAGCAATTGGCTCTTTGCCGTTTTCATGCTACCTGGAGATCCCTGGTAGTATTTATTCAAGTTTTAACCATGCCTGATCCTGCTTAGCCTCTGAAATCAGACAAGATCCGAAGTGTTCAGGGAGGTATGATGGTTACATGTCTACTAAAAAGTAAGTCTCACTGAATTCCATAGGACTTACTCCCATGTTAACTATATATAGGGCCTGCAACCTGAAAGTAACTAAAACAAAACTGGAGTTCAGCTAAAATTTTACATACAAATGGCTTGCAAGATCCATCTCTAAGAAACCAAATTCTTCTCCTGATAAACTGGTCAGACAGAATATTTTGACCTTAATCCCTCCCATTTGCCCTACTTCCCAATGAATAAATAAAGACAGATATTTAGTATTAGATCACTACCATTCTGTTATTAACAGAAATATAGGAATCTGCCTTATAGCTGAGTCAGACCATTGGCCTATCCGGGTCAGTACTGTCAACTCTGACTAGCAAGGCTTCTTTGACTTTGATTCAGTCAAAATTCTTCTCTAGTTCTACCTGGAGATCCCTGGCAGTCTCCCAACCTTGCTTGGCTTCCCAAATCAGGTAGGTTTAAGTGTGTTCTGGGTGGCCCAGAGGTACCCTTTGAGGATATTCAGGATAATACATTGGCTGACAACATCCTAACATTAGAAGATTCTCAATTTTTCCACAGCCCTCAGGCCCCCTCAATCCCATTGCATTCTACTGTTTTGTACCTGAAATGGAGGTATAGTCTGGTCAAAACGCTGGGCTCCTTCACTGGAAGGGCTGATATGTAACTCATCATTATCATGGTCACTCCCAATCCCTTTAAAAAAAAGGTACTATTACCAATTTCAGCAGGAGCAGACAAGTACACATTAGCTAAGAATACACCTCTACATGACAAAAGTCAGTGCATGCACAATTGTTCTTCTACAACCTTGAACTGAATGCTGACATCAAGCATTGTATAAACATGGTTAATTACTTCTGTAGAGGAACTTATGCATGCCTATTCTGGCCTATGTTTCAGAAAACACATGTTTCAGAACAAACTATGGTTGGAAGCTGGTTTATATCCAAACTTGTTCTGAAGCAGCTAACTATGGTTTCCTAGGTCAGATTTATTAAACTAAGATAACATCTGCCAAATATTGGTATAGTTTGTACAAACAATTGGCCAGTATCTCAGCCCTGCCATATTAGAAGTTTCAGACAAGAAAATGCCTCTTGTAAATGATCAAGGATGTTACCATCTAATGGTGGATCAATAACAGGGGTTGAAATCATGCAGCCCTCCAAATATTGTTAGATTGCAGTTTTGAGCAGCTCTAGCCAGCACAGCAAATGGTGAAGAATGCTAGTGTTAATAAATAATAATAAATAATAAAATTTTATTTATATCCCGCCCCGCTGCAACGCAATCGGCAGTTGCACAACATCTGAATAGCCACAGGATTCCCACTTCCATATACAGAGACCCACAGCTGATGAGCTTGCAAAGATAGCTTGGGGCACTATGACTATCTGCAGGTATTCCTGCTTTACTTACACATATCAGCAGGAGGATTGGCAGCTGGTGCAGTATTGCGAGGGATAATTCTATATACATGATAATCGGGGTCACTCGACTTTATTTCTTCAAATTTCTTTGTGCTTTTCAAGGCACAACGGAAGTTGGTTTTCCATCTGGATGGGTCTGGATCATGTTCATTGTATTTTCTACTGACTATAGCCCACGCCTTTCCATATGCAAGGGGAAACATGAAAAAAGAGATGGAGAAAATGTGAAAAGAACTGTGCTGCAGAAAGTTGGGCTCGATGTTGCTTGAATCTCTGTTTCATGTGGAACTAACATTAGGCAAGACCAGTGGTAGAACAGGGATGGGAAATGGGTGAGCCCTAAGATACTGCTGCGCTCCCATCATTCCACACCATTAGCTAGGCTGGCAAGGACTCATAGGATATGCAGCCCAAGAAATCTGGTGGGCCACCATTCCCTACTGTAGTGTCAAGTACAGATGGCACAGAGCTGACAGTAAGCCAAATTGGGACCACAGTATTTGGGGGAGGAGAGCTTTAACACCATGGTCTTGCTGGAGTTAGCAATCTTTGCATGCCTATACTTACTGGTAATTAGACTGCATGCCACTCTAGGAATTTAGACACACATTCTATGGTAACTCCCTGTTTATTTGTTTGTCCACATCCTCTTTCTTCCTTTTATCACATAGCCTCCCTTTGTTCTCTGGGGTCTCATCGACTCTCACCCCTCTCTCTTCCTCTGCCTGTCCTCTATGAAGCATGTTTGATAAAGAGCTCTTTGAGTGAGATATTCAGACTTTCCTGATACTCTTTGTTTTCTTACATTCCTCAAGAAGATGAACTTGTGTAGATTATGCACAAGTATTTATGAGTAAAACTACTTGTATATACCTTATGAAGAAAACTGTACTCTGCAAGATATTGTGTGGGGGTGGAGTGGACCAGTGAGCTGTTCAAACTTCTGTCTAGCACATCAGATGCTCTGCTTGAGAGATCCACTATCTCTCATTTTTCCCAACTGGTCTCACTAGGAATCTCTACCCCACAGAGCATGTTATTCACATTGAGAGCCTTCCTCCAATAGAGTTTAGCAAATCTGTGAGTAGATGGAGCAATTCAAGTCAGGAATTATGCCCAAGATTTGGACAGAAGATTAACCCTCTCATGCCAGAGTCCTGATCCAGCTTGTTTAAAGAAAAATGAGTTATGCAAAAGCAAAGTATGTGATAAATACCAGGTCTGCTTTTGGCCACACAGCTGTAACTCCATGGCCACTTTACAGTGGGAGGAAGAGTGCCTCCAGACTGAGAATGCTTCTAGTCAAAAGGCATTGTGCAGCTATTTCATCTCACCCCCTTAACAGACTTTTTTTCCTGTAAGTAAAAAAACCTGAGCAGCGGTAGGAAAACATTGGTGGCTTACAAATAGATGAGAACACCTGTATTCCTTGTACAAGTCTTTGAATGAAACAGAGCCATTCAACACCCAAAAGCTTTGGCCTACATCCAATGGCCAGTCCCAAATAAGGCAGATCTAGTGAATTAGTCAATAAAAGTTAAGTCCACATTTATACGACTCAAACTGAATCAATTTGAGCTTAGTCTAGGCAGGGCTAGCCATTAGATTTAGGCTCTTTTCCTGAAGCCTTCATCAGCTCCAAGTAGAAACACACAGGGTCATATTTACTTGGGCCAAATCCAATTGCTATTTCTAGCTAGATAATTTTGTTGTTGTTCCATGACTCTGATTTACACGAGTGTTGACCATTCAAGAGTTCGTTCAATGGGGCCTGCTCTGGTTGGGACTAGCAATTGGATTTAGGCCTAGGATGATCCCACACTCCCATCACCTTCCTGATTCAGTGGAATGTGACAATTCCATCAAGCATACAACTGCAAGAGGTACATATAACACACACAGTGAAGATTTTTCAAAAGGTAGACATGTTAGCCTGTTACGCAACAACTGAGGAAATGGACTCTTAAATGCCATCTTTAACGTGCTACATATGTGTTGCTTGTACCAAGCAATGCAAATTTCTGTAATGGTATGGACATTCAAAGAGCCAGCATGGTGTAGTGATTTAAGTGCTAGACTATGACTCTGGAGACCAGGGTTCAAATCCCCATTTGGCTACAGAAGCCCACTGGGTGACCTTGGATGGGTCACTCTCTCCCAGAAAGAGAGAGGCAACCTCCCTCTGAACAAATCTTGCCAGGAAAACCCTATGATATGGCAACCCTAAGTTAAACCTAGGTCAGAAACTACTTGAAGGTAAACAACAACAACATACAAAAAGCTATCCTTGATTGAAGAGGGTTATACCTTGAAAATCATGTAATCACCAGCCACAATGTCCTTTCTTGAATTGTGTTTCCAGGGGATACGAAAGGTTGTTTGGGACTCATCGACCCAATATAACCCCTCATACTTTCTGCTGTTGATCTCATTAACCAGCCAGTCAAAGAAACAGATCTTTTGTGGGTTCCTGAAATAGCAAGAAGACACATTTACCTTTCAGGGGAAGGACAGTCTGAGCATTATTGCAACAAGCAATAAGATCTGTAAGGAAGACTACACAGAGGTCTCATACCATACGATCCCAGAAACCATTCATGGCAGACCTGCAACCCTACATTAAAAAAAAAAAAGATGTCCAGTTCCATAGTGTGCAAGGGGATCTTGTAGCACCTTTAGGATTAACCAAGTCTCTATATTGGATAGGCAAGCAGAGAAAAGACATTGGAGAATACGATTATATATGTGCATGGCAGCCCGTAAGAATATAGCGGCAAAATGGAAGAGTAAAGACCCACTCCTGATCGAAGACTGGCTAGATAGAATTTTAGAAATGAAAGATAACAATATATTAACACATATGTTGAATAAAAAACACACAGATAAAGTAGATATTGAATGGTAAGAAAGGGGAAGTTGCATTTGTTAAAGCGAGATAATAAGTTATAAGGATGAATTGTGAGTAATGAAAAAGGGTAATTAGGAATACAGGGGGAAAACCAACTTAATATGGAGAGAAACAAGAAGACCAAAGAATTTTTGGTAAGGGGAAAAAAAAACCCTTTGAGCTTGTTTTACGGAGGAAGTCAATGTTTTTATTAATAATTAATATACCGTATATTCCGGCGTATAAGACGACTTTTGAGCATTCAAAAGTGCCCTCCAAAATTGACAGTCGTCTTATACGCCGGATACACTTTGCTTCACCTGCCTGCCTATCTCCTGCCTCTTCGCAAACGGAGCGAAGAGGCAGGAGATCGGGCAGGGGGTGAAGCAAAGTGCTCCTCCCTGCCACCCGCCCACCCCCTGCGCTTCCACCCCCCCTCCCGAAAGTCGCGGAACCGCGGCTGTGGGGGGGTGGCTAGGAAGCCCCCTCCCCCCGCCCACTCCCCATGCATCCACCCCCTCCCTGAAAGCAGCGGAACCGCGGCTTTCAGGGAGGGGGGGCGGAGAAGCCCCCTCCTCCCTTCCCCCGCCCACCCCCCCGCTCATCCACCCCCTCCCTGAAAGCAGCGGAACCGCTGCTTTCAGCGAGGGGGGCGCGCGGAGAAGCCCCCTCCTCCCTTCCCCCCTCCCACCCCCCGCTCATCCACCCCCCTCCCTGAAAGCAGCGGAACCGCTGCTTTCAGGGAGGGGGGCGGAGAAGCCCCCTCCTCCCTTCCCACCCCCGCCCACCCCCCGCTCATCCACCCCCCTCCCTGAAAGCAGCGGAACCGCTGCTTTCAGGGGGGGGCGCGGAGAAGCCCCCTCCTCCCTTCCCCCCGCCCACCCCCCCGCTCATCCACCCCCCTCCCTGAAAGCAGCGGAACCGCTGCTTTCAGGGAGGGGGGGCGCGGAGAAGCCCCCTCCTCCCTTCCCCCCGCCCACCCCCCCGCTCATCCACCCCCCTCCCTGAAAGCAGCGGAACCGCTGCTTTCAGGGAGGGGGGGCGCGGAGAAGCCCCCTCCTCCCTCCCCCCCGCCCACCCCCCCGCTCATCCACCCCCCTCCCTGAAAGCAGCGGAACCGCTGCTTTCAGGGAGGGGGGGGGCGCGGAGAAGCCCCCTCCTCCCTTCCCCCCGCCCACCCCCCCGCTCATCCACCCCCCTCCCTGAAAGCAGCGGAACCGCTGCTTTCAGGGAGGGGGGGCGCGGAGAAGCCCCCTCCTCCCTTCCCCCCGCCCACCCCCCCGCTCATCCACCCCTCTCCCTGAAAGCAGCGGAACCGCTGCTTTCAGGGAGGGGGGGCGCGGAGAAGCCCCCCCTCCCTTCCCCCCACCCACCCCCCCGCTCATCCACCCCCCTCCCTGAAAGCAGCGGAATAATTAATATACCGTATATTCCGGCGTATAAGACGACTTTTGAGCACTCAAAAGTGCCTCCAAAATTGACAGTCGTCTTATACGCCGGATACACTTTGCTTCACCTGCCTGCCTATCTCCTGCCTCTTCGCAAACGGAGTGAAGAGGCAGGAGATCGGGCAGGGGGTGAAGCAAAGTGCTCCTCCCTGCCACCCGCCCACCCCCTGCGCTTCCACCCCCCCTCCCGAAAGTCGCGGAACCGCGGCTTTGGGGGGGTGGCTAGGAAGCCCCCTCCTCCCTTCCCCCCGCCCACTCCCCATGCATCCACCCCCTCCCTGAAAGCAGCGGAACCGCTGCTTTCAGGGAGGGGGGGCGCGGAGAAGCCCCCCCTCCCTTCCCCCCGCCCACCCCCCCGCTCATCCACCCCCCTCCCTGAAAGCAGCGGAACCGCTGCTTTCAGGGAGGGGGGGCGTGGAGAAGCCCCCTCCTCCCTTCCCCCCGCCCACCCCCCGCGCATCCACCCCCCCCTCCTGAAAGCCCCCTACTCCCTGCCACCCTCCCACCCTCCGCCCAGCCCCCCCCTTCCCCAAAGGCTCGCATTGGATAGGGGGGTGGCTGCGAAGCCCCCTCCCCCTGCCACCCTCCGCCCAGCCTCCCCCCTTCCCCAAAGCCCCGTTTGGCCGCACAGCCTGCGGATCCCCCTCCTGCGCTCCCTCCTGGAAGGGAGCGCAGGAGGGGCATGCAGAGGCTGCGCGGCCAAACCGCGATTCGCCCCTTCTCCCCACCTTCCTGGAAGGTGGGGAGAAGGGGCGAACGTGCCCCTTTTGGGCGCACAGCCTCCGCATCCTCCTCCTGCGCTCCCTCCTGGAAGGGAGCGCAGGAGGGGCATGCGGGGGCTATGCGTTGGAAGAGGGGGGGTCGTCTTATAGGGCGAATATATCACAAACTCTGCATTTTACCTTAAAAATTGGGGGGGTCATCTTATACGCCGGGTCGTCTTATACGCCGGAATATACGGTACATGTAAATAGTATTTCATAAGGACATGTTAACATTTAAGAATGTGTAACGACTAAAATATAATAATAATAACAATAAAAAGGTCCTACAAGATCCCCTTGCTAACTAATATTCCAGACTAACATGGCTATGTCTTTAAATTCAGTTCCACAGTGGTTTATTGTTTTGCTTTTTGCTGGGGGTACTTTTGTTCTGGATGTTTTGATGTCAGGCCATCTCCCTCTCAAAGGTTAATAGAAATAATCTTTCATATGTTATGTTTTTCAAATAGAAGCACTTACACTTCTTTATTGGTTTCAACTGTTTATGTTTCTTCATCAGTTTCAAAAATAAAATTAACAAGGAAATTAATTCTTCCCTGTTTCATTGCCAAGGCAGCTTCTCAGTTGCCATCAGGGAAAGTCAGGGTTTGCTCAAGAGCTCCAACTCAGATGAGCAGGGAAGGATTTTGGGGTAAGGTTTCAGTCACCCTGTGATGAGGTCCGGCATTGTAAGCAGGACAAATCTGTATTGAGTGGTTATGGTGCTGTAGCATCATTATCTTGCTTTCTACACAATGGTGTTAATTGATTTTACTTTAAATGTCACATTGCTTTGGTTTGATGGAGGGTTTCTTTAATCATCTCCCAAACATCAAAAGGCAACAGTTAAGAAGAACAGTGGATACTCTAATGATCTGAAGACACTATCCAAGTGGAGAAAAAAAGTCTCATCTGCATCCACCACAAAGTATGGAGACATCTGGCAGAATCTCCTTGGTGACATATATAAATGTAAACACACATGTACTTTCGTGAACCTTGGAGAAGAATTTATCTAGTACCTCCTTCAGCAAGGCTGACACCCCAGCAAGCAACATCCATGGGTTGCCAGGTTCAGCTCCATCTCCCTGGCCAAGGGCACGTCTAAGCTTGTTCTGGTTACTCTTTAGCACCAGCTACTTAGGGGTGGTGAGTGTTCCTTCTTCCGTACATGTTCCAAAACAGCCAGAAAGATCATGGATGTATCTCTGTAGCCGATAATGGTGTTGGGCCCAGTGGCCCTCCAGCTGTTGGTGCATGCTGGAGTGGTGGAGCAACCTTCACCATTTCTCATAAATAACCTGGCAGAGACTATAACTCTGCCAATATGCCATTGTTTGCAAGTCCCTTCTAGTTCTGGGACACAGTACAAAGGGTTCTTCTAGAACATCACACTGTAAAGCACATATCGTTCAAGGTATCCTTGAATGATACCTTCTAAAATTCCCCAGCGAGCATAAAGGGAAAAACCCATATTAATCAGCCTTCAAAGAACATATCGACACACATTGGACCCATAGCCCTCTGACATTTATCTAAAGGCCAGCATTCAGCCCTGCAGCATTATCTTGTGTTACAGCTGGCCTGAGCTACAGTTTGGGTATTTTACAGACTCCAGGCTGTAAAACTGCTGTCCTGGAGACACTTATTAAGTTGTAAGCTCTGCTGAACATAGTGGAGCTTGCTTCCCCTAAAAAGGTGTAGGATTGTGCTGCATGTGTTCTGATTATTTTCCATATTGCTAATTCCCATAAAAGACTTAAATGTTGAGTACCCAGAAAACATGTTTTTTTTTCTTTGACAAACTTACTTTTTTCCCTTGCTCTCCAGATAAGCATATGCTCCCCTACTCATTTTGGATATACAGTACTTGGCTGCCAGAGGCATACTCACCTTTTATTTGTTGGTGTGGCCATGGTGTGCTCGTCAGCTGAAAGATGAAAGAATTGAGACTCCTGGGCTTGCACTACTTAATGTCTTGTGGATTAATGGAAGAATCTGAATCACCAGAGAGAAAACCAAAAGGGGAAATCCCTGTTAAGACTTGTTAGACAGCACACAAGAAGCAACTTAGAAGAACTTATATACTGCCATCCAAGACAAAATCCTGCATCTTACAAAGGGCCATTCACTCCATACACACAGCAAAGATGTGTCTAATGGACTTATGATGCAATTCCCCTAATAACATTCCCAGCCCATGCTCTTGATAATGGTTGTTTCACCCAGTCACCTCTGATCCATCTGCGGCAGGGCTGGGTGACTTGGCAAGGCTGGGACCAATGACTCCCCACCCTACCCCCAGCATCCATTTTTTCACTTCCATATGAATTCCATAAATGGGGTGGGGAACCCTTCAAACCAAAAACAAACTGGAAGTAAATCAATGGCCTCTTCCAGTTTTGAATAGGGCTGTAGCGGAACCTGCCCCTCCCCAGTCTATGACAGAAAAACATGAATTCTGGAGGTCTCTATGAGCACAAATCCTAGTTTTTGTTTTAAGAAAAAACAGCACTGAAGACTATTTGGGGTACAAGCCACAAGAAAGGCTTGGGTGAATGGCATGGTTTATGCTTTGCCCATCCCTGATTGTACAATTACTGTACAGCTGAGTGGCTCTCAATCAAGCACAGGATATATTCACCAACTTAAGCTACATCACAAGAGTGGCCACCTTTATTGGGCCATTAGAGAAACATCACAGCTGTTATCCAATAAACCTACAATCATGCATCTCATGAAGTGAGAGTAGTCCAGGAATGCTTATGCCAAATAAAACTGGTTAGTCCTTAAGGTACCACAAGAATCTCTTGTTGCTTTCGTAATCCCACTCACCAACATCCCATAACAGAAAATAAAGCAGGCTGTACCTTCATGAGGCACTCTGCTTCCAAATGGTGTCCAGCAAGCTCTGAGGCAGGGCTAGGGAACATGTGGATCTGTAGGTGTCTATTATTATCATTTTTATCTAGGTTTATTTCATTTATATCCTATCTCTCTCCCAGAACAAGAACCAAAGTGGCTTACAACAATTTAAAACAAACTTCACCTAAAATCTTATTTTACAAAAATTAAAAAACAATTAAACAAAAAATTCTATATAAAAATAGGTAGTTAAAACAATGTAAAGCACAATTTAAATTTAAACAATTTAAAGTTATCAAAGAACTACTGCTTCCTTGATCTCCCAACAGCAGCAAAGCTTGATAGGTGGGATGGGAACTGGAATCTGACAACATCTGGAGGGTCACCAAGCTAGGACCTATTGTGGCAAACTGCTCCCACAATAGACAGTGCCATCAGTGGTTCAACACATGTGGGAGAGCAGGAGAGCAGCAGCAACCATGTGGGGCAGGGGTGGGGGAGGCAGCCTGCTTCATGAAAGGCTGGCTTTGGCAGAGCCAAGGTATGAAAGGACTGCCTGGGCCATGGCATGTTTCCAAGCTACCCCTCCCATAGTGCCTTGGCTCAGAGGAGTCTAGAAAGCCAGGCATTCATGAAATAGGTGGTTTGGAATAGCAGCCCTCTCTTCCTAGTGTCCTCTTTCTTTTCTCATTTCCTGTACCATAGCTACCCACTTAACTACATCAGGGCATCTATAGGATCTCACCTTTGGTTCTTCAGACCAATGAACAAACTAACTCTTGCTACACTTCACACTTGTGTGTATGTGTGTGTGAGAGAGAGGTGAGAGAGAGCGTTCCACTCCAAGATTGTCACAGCATGGCCTAGCAGTCAGGGTTTGTGAAGGTTAGGGCTTGAACAAGTCAGAGGCTAGGCAACATGGCTATCTGGGCAAGTCCACATATATTGCCAGTCTACTCAAAGAGTTATTTCCACCAGGGCATACCTTTCCCTCTTCTCCAAGAGATGGCATATTAACCAGAGCTGATAAAGTGCTTCTACCCAGGAGTTCAAAATTCCACCTTGGAGTCAAAACAACACCATTTGTTGCAGGTATTTTCCAGTGGTGGTTTCCATCTCAGTGGGATGGGGAAATCTTTTCTGGGTTGTAGTCTGGACTTTAAAGGGAGCATCCAAAGTAGTGAACCTCCCAATAAATTCAGCACCTCAGCTACCTCCTTCAAAGTTCAGACTCAAACAAGAAATGGATTCACTGCCTCGTTGACACAATACTTTCACTACTTCACTGGCTGCCACAAGCAGCTCAATCTTGTCTAAAAGGAGTTTCAGTTTATTTGACCTCAGTTTCCAGATGCTGAAGAGCCACAACACCTGCTTCGGGCAGAAAGGAGAAACTGAACTGATGCTCCACCACATACCAATGACTAACTCTACCAGATTTTCCACGGCAATGTTAAGAAGAACGAGATGAAGAAGAAATCTGGAGTGCACCCACACACTCAGCCAACAGAGTTGATACCAAAGGATATCCTGGTCAAAGATATAAAAAGTTGCTGAAAGGATTTATTTTCCCCAACCTGGAATGAACTATTTTTTTAAAAAAAACCCACCTAATTGTTCTTTTTTTTAATCTTAAGGTTCTTCCAGATGAAGGCCTCCAGCCATTAGCAATCAAAACCATTACATATTTAACCCATTCACCAGATTTTCCCACCCAGTAAGTACAGATGTGAACCATTGTCATGATGACCTGCCAGTCATCATGGAATCCCATCACAAACTCACAGGAACAACATTGGAAACATCCACTCCTTATTTGGAAATGGAAAGAGGATAGGAGAACCTCATTGAATAAACATGACGTCACATAACTTGATTAAGATAACCACTCTGATTGGTAAAGGCAGAGCCAATGAGAGATCAACACAAAAGACTTTTAAAAGTTCTGATCTTCCCTTTGTTCTGGGCTACGCTGGTTGAGCACATGGCCTAGGAGCTGAGCTAAGAATGGCCTAGGGCCTCTTGGCTGAGCTCCATGGCAGAGAGATCAGAGAATGGAATGAAGCCATGGGTAATCACAAAATACCAAACTGTGATAACAAAAGGTTGGGGGGAGCCAATCTTGCCCAAGGGCCTCAAAAGGATCCAAAAGGACTCTGAATTCCATCACAGAGACTGTAAGTTACTTTGCGTGTAATACTTTAGGAACCGTTTAGTTAGTTGAGTTAGATTATGATTTATTTTATTAAGTGCTCTGAATGAATGTATACTGTATAAGCCCTCAGCTTTGTTACACACTTCTTAAAGCCATTCTGGTTTCCATTAGCTCCGCCTACTCTGAGCTCTGCTCTGCCTACATACCATTAGCCACTCTCTGCCCCACCACCCTAATAGGCAGCAACATATACTTAAAATATAATAATCCAAAGGCCTTTTAGATGTATAATTGTAATCCCTTACAAATGGCTTTTTGTAGTTACTTTTTACACTTATGGCATTAATTACATTTCAATGTTTTCATTGTTAGCTCTATCCATAAAGTGACTTGCCAACATTTTTTAAGACAGGATACTTAAAATGAATGAATGAATGAAAACATGCTCATCATAGATGGAAATGCTTTCACTATGCATGACAGAAACCTATAATCAAACAAATACATTCCTGTTCATCGCAGGATAGTTTCATACAGTTAATTGTATTGGTTTTAGCTTTTGTAAGCTGCCTTGGGTTCCAATGTTGGGGGAAAGGTGCCAATAAATTAAGAACACACAAGCTGTTAAAGGAGGGTTTAGCAGCACCAAACACATGCCTCCTCACCCAACATTACCCCTCCATGCACCCCATCACCTCTCAGAAACTGTTCAATAATAAGCTGTATTCTAAGGGAGGGAGATTAGATGAGGTTCAAATGGTGGATTATCTAGTTGACTGGTGATTAGCAAAAGGTCTTGACACCCAGTTGTCTACCAACAGCAACAATGAAACAGCTCCTTCCCCCAGTTACATTAAATGGATAAAAAAATGTTTGGGAGAAAAATTAAGTATGGTTATTTGTGTGAAAGGATTTGGTTTTGGTTCTTATCACAAATTCCTGGGCTGAACACTTGTTCAGAAGCATCTTATTAATTCTCAATAGAGAGCCACTCTACTTCATTGTCACAGATCCAGACAACAGGTGTGTATGCAACTAGCCTAGGGATTATTATATTTTAAGTATATGTTTTAGTGCTAACACCAAGAGATATTTTCTAGATAGATTTAACCACACTTGGGAGTAGACACATCAAAATTAATGGGACTCAAAGTTAGTCATGCTTTTACTTAAATTCCACTCATGCCAATAGTTGCTAGTCCCAACTAGAGGAGACCCACTTAATCTATGGGATTTACACACATGTCAGTTGAGCAACTGATTCAACTGAAGCTGAGACGAGCCATTGGATTTCAGACCAACCCACTTGTCAATAATTGCTGGTGGGTAAAAACCAAGCAGCAATAAATGCCTAATTAGCATTAAGTTGCAGGAGACTCAAGGACCAGTATCTGCTTCTTCTCCAAATGCAACTTGTGAAAGCTTTGGCTACAGCAGCCTCTTTGCAACCGACCCAGCAGTTTTAAGGGCAATCTCCGTCCCGCAGTTCTTCACTGGAGGTTGCGATTCCTCTTTCGAAAGCGCAGTCATTGCACCCTGGCCCGAGGCTCCCAAGGAAGGTGCGTGCCGGGGGGGGGGGGCTCTCGGTCTGAGGGCGCTCCCGGCCAAGCGCCGAACTGATTGCATCTGGGAGCCCACCGCGCACGCGCACAGCGCCTACAATGGGGGCCGAGCCCACTCAGCGCATCCGCACGTGCAGGTTTCAACCCCAGCGCCTTCTCCGCGGAATTAGCCCTGGTAGGGCGCATCCAGACTGACTGTGTTCCTCTTCTTCCCGATTTTATACCGGGTTAAAACAAACCAGCTGGGGAGCTGGTATAGAAAAGTCTCTGATCATACTGGGAGCGGCCACAAAATACAGCATTCGGAGATCAAACGGGCAGGGCTCTCTAAAATAAAATCGGGAAGACCAGGAGCAAAATGATCATCCGCGCGGCTGCGCCCTTGGCCTCTCGAATAGGGGACGGGGGAACTTAGCAGCACCTTGAAGCCTGCTTTATATTTTAGCACGTGGGTTTAATGTGCACTTACAGTAAAGTAGATGGACTCCCTCTTGCACCCATAATACTATCCCCCCCGCCATACATCTGAGGAGATCCCCACCCCACCCATTGCACCTTAACATTGCAGAGAAGGAATGGCGAGCCTTTCGACAAACGCTGCTGATGCGCGACTCCAGTCCGGATGAGCTGCTCGAAAGTTGTCTGCACGGACACACATACACACACACACGGAGCCCACGCACCCGAGTCCCGGTGACTGCAAAGGGCGACTGGAAGGTTTCGGCCACCCGCCCGATTCTGCACCCCTTGCCTGGATCAAACACCGCGTTGGGGTCGCTCCTCCCCCGGCCAAAGCTTGTGAAATCAGAACTTAAGAGCACTGGTTCTCCACCTGGGGTCCGGGGACCTCCAGGGGACGCGCGAAAGTTTGAAGGCTGCTCGGCCCACCCCCTCCCTGCAGTGGAGTGGCCACCTGACAGGAGCCAAGGCAAAGGTTGGCTGGCTGGGCCTGCGCATTGCCATTCAATCCCCTCCAGCCACACACTTGCAGCAAGAAGCAGGAGAAAAGTCTTCCCTCCCCCACCAGTGCCTCTGAGGGAACATTTAATAGATAGTGTAATTGTATTAGTAGGTATTGTTGTTGTTGGTGTTTTAAATCTTGAGTTCAGTCTTGGGGGCCCTCGGCAACAAAAGATATTTAAAGGGGGTCCCTGCTAAAGAAAAGGTTAAGAGCCACCGCCTTAGAGTTAACTAGCCGAGCTTTCAGGACGGATAAAGACGATTGCTCTTGCCATCTAAAACAAGCAGAAAAAAGACTGAAAGAGAAAGTAAAGGCAGCCTATTAAAAATATTCAGACAAGGGCTTTCTCGCCGTTTCGTGCTGACGTTCCTCTGCCTCCCCCCCTCCCCGCCCTTCCATTCAAAGCATGCAATAAAAGAGACCGACTCCAATACCTTGTCTCCTTACCGGCGGCTGGCTATTGCAGGACAGGTGAGGAATGGTCGAAAACATACACAGGCTCCCACGCCCCCTCGCGCCGCTTTATATAGCCAGCCGGAGGGAGTCCCATGGGCTGCGATTGGCTACAAGGTCGTCGCCGTCCGCCAATCAGAGACGAAGCCCTTGCGGAGCGGCGCGCGGGCGGGTGGCGGCTTTCTTTCCGCTCGCGACCCGAGCGCGCGCTCCGACCGCCTGGTGATGCAAGAGGCTTTTTTTTTGCCGCGCCTGGTGATGCCATTCTTGTAAATCATGCGATCTCCCTGAACACTTTTTAAGTTTCATTTCTGAAGCGGTCCATAGCTTCCGTGCAACTGCGGCCGCCTTCTGCAACCCGGGGGAGCCTGCTGCGCAAATAAGCTCCTTACCATCTGGGCCTCCTGCCTTTGGAAAATGGCCAGATCCTTGCAGGAAGCGCCAGTGAAACTGAAAGTGCCTTGCGGAGTCGATGCCAGCCACAGATGCAGGCGAAATGCCAGGAGTAAACTCTTCCAGAACACGGCCTCACAGCCCGGGCAAAAAAACCCCCACGAAAAACCTACTGAAATTGCCTTTAAAATGTGTGTGTGGGGGGGAGGAATCAGTGCCACTGTGCCCAAATACACACCCACACAGGAGCACGCATGGCCCTATGGGGTTTTCTTGGCAAGATTTTTTGATTGGGGTTGCCCTTGCCTTCCTCTGAGGCTGAGAGAGTGTGACCCAGAGAGTTTCCATGGCTGAGCAAGGATCCAGATCTTGGATTCTAGGAGTCCTAGTCCAACACTCAAACCATTGCACCATGGTGGCTTACTGTTGACTACCTGTCCCATAATTCCTTCTGGTTTGCTATGATGACACAGGTATCTGGGAATGAGTACTGCATTCACAACATCTGGCTGGTCAAAGTTTCCCCAGCCCTGCCAGAAATAAAGCAAGACAGCTTCTGTGAGGGCATGGATGGAATATATCACAGGAAGGAAACTGAAACAAGATGGTTTGTTTCACTTAAAAAAAATAAAATTCTAATTTTGGCATTTTGATTTTATAACAATATTATAACTTTTGTAAAAGTACTGATATTTTGAAAAGTGTCCAGACATTTCTTAACTAAACAAAGATATTAATGAAACTGAGCAACAAAAAAGACTGAAAACAGCCAGGACAGATTGTGTGTGTGAGAGAGCAACAGGCCTGCAACTAGTGTGACAGACTGTTTGGGATGAATAGCCCACCCAACCCTGTTATTATTGGGGGGGGGATCCTATTCAGTGGTACTCCCTGCAGAGGATTACAGGATTCACTCCATGCACAGGATTACAGCCCAGGTTTCTTCTTCCAGGAAATATAATTTTAATGATTATTCAGGATGAAAAAGGAAAAGCTAAGAGCCCATGACGTCCAACTGTCCCTATTCAGCAGGGACAGGCCCAGTTAATCCCCTGTCTTGCTTTTTTTGGCTACTTTTAAAATGTCCCAGTTTCTCTCCCTTGCTTCCACTTTCCCCCTTCCTCCTTGGCTTACTTCCATTGATGCAAACTGAGTACAAAGTGCAAGAGCAATTGTCACTCAACTCAGCAGGGGGAGAGGAGAGGAAGGGGAGAAGAAATAATGCTCTTACCTGCACATTATTTCCCATTCGCAGCAGCATCATTTGTTCCCACGGTGTTTTCTACATTCACACAGCTGTGAATCAAGATGGTGGACATGTCATTTTTTCGCACAGTGGGTGGTGATCGGGGAGACACTCGCAGGAAGGCAAGAACCTGGCAGTGCCCGGAGACAACATGGAGGGCAGCCACTGCGGGGAAGAGGAGGAGAGACTGATGCTCGCCCTTTGCTCCTTCTGCCATGCCTGTCCCATGCCCTCCAAAGCCTACTAACATTGAGCTCAGCAGACAGACATGAGGGAAGGAGCAGCCCAGCCTGGGAAAGCGAGACGAAGCAGTGAAGGAGCAGTGAAGACCTGCCTTCCTCTTCCTTCTCCCAGCAGTTGACCAGGTGGCCCTCCTGTCCCTTTGCAGCTGGAATTGGAGGCCACTGCTATCACTGCCGGGATGAGTGAAGAGCTGGTGGCTCTCTTCTCTTCTCATGGTGGCCACCCTCCTCCTCATGGGTGCTACAAGCTTTGCTTCTTTTTTGACAGTTAAAAAAAGTTTAAAAGCACACGATCGCTAGTGCTTCTGGGAGCTTGACAGCAAGCCTGCTCCTGTGCACGTCCAACCAATTAGACTGCTCTCTGTGGACTGCACAACAAATTGCATCAGTTGTCCCAACAAGCAGGAACGCACATTTCCTTCAGGCTTTTTTTTTTAAAAAAAGTTTGTGGGAAAGCTGCAAAATATTTGGTGTTTTTTTGCCTCCCTCCTTCCGAATACGTTGAATCACCGCAGGATCCCATTGAGACAAAAAGTAGTATCCTTAAATTCTATGAGGAGTATTTGCACCTTCTAGACAGGCCTATGGAGTCTTGCCCTTCCCT
Organism: Gambelia wislizenii; assembly: GCA_030847615.1. Classification (NCBI taxonomy): domain Eukaryota; kingdom Metazoa; phylum Chordata; class Lepidosauria; order Squamata; family Crotaphytidae; genus Gambelia; species Gambelia wislizenii. Next base: position 349,533,880 of record JAUMIR010000001.1, read on the forward strand.
GTAGATTCAGACAAAAGCAAAGAAGAGATGGAATGAGTGGTGTGAGCAGTGGAGTGCAAGTAGCAAGGGGGGACACGAAGGGAAGGATGCATTGTGAGGGTAGGAGGAGAGGTGAGAAAGGGAGTAGGAGAAAAGGAAGTGTCAGCGGGATGAGGGGCAGAGTGCAAGAAGCAAGAAAGGGATGCATAGCAAGGGAACAACACTGGATTGGTACTGATATATATATTTACACCAACCAATACCCTTCAGAGTTTTTAGAGGAGTAGGTGTATAAGTGTTTTGCCACAAAAACAACACTAACATGAGTCAGCAGTGTGATGCAGCAGCTAAAAAAGCAAATGCAATTCTAGGCTGCATCAATAGGAGTATAGTGTCAAGATCTAGGGAATTTATAGTGAGACCTCACCTGGAATACTGTGTCCAGTTCTGGGCACCACAATTCCAGAAGGATGTTGACAAGCTGGAGCATGTCCAGAGGGGGGCGACCAATATGGCGAAAGGTCTGGAAGCCATGCCCTTTGAGGAGCAGCTTAGGGAGCTGGGTATGTTTAACCTGGAGAAGAGGTTAAGAGGTGACATGATAGCCATGTTTAAACATTTGAAGGGATGCCATACTGATGATGGAAACAAGCTTGTTTTCTGCTGCCCCAGAGACTATGACATGGAACAATGGATTCAAAGTACAGAAAAAGAGATTCCACCTAAACATTAGGAAGAACTTCCTGACAGTAAGAGCTGTTTGGCAGTGAAATGCACTACCTGGGAGTGTGGTGAAGTCTCCTTCTTTGGAGGTTTTTAAGCAGAGGCTGGATGGCCATCTGTCGGGAATGCTTTGATTGTATATTCCTGCAGGGCAGGGGTTGGACTAGATGGCCCTTCTGGTCTCTTTCAACTCTATGTTTCTATGATAGTATCTACCCTTACCTAGCCAACAGTGTTACTGTTGTTGTGTGCCTCCAAGTCCTCGTGGCAACTTAAGGCAACCCTGTTATGGGGTATTCTTGGCAAAATTTGTTCAGAAGCTATGGCCTTCCTCTGAGGCTGAGTGAGTGTGACTTGCCCCAGCTCACCCACTGGGTTTCCATGGCCTAGTAAGGATTTGAACACTGGTCTCCCAGAATCCTAATCCAACACTCAAACCACTACACCATGCTGCCTCTCCTATCTAATAGTATCCATCCTTAATGACTAACAAGTTTTATTTGGGATAAATAAGCTTTTGTGGACTGCAGCCCACTTCATCAGATGCATGGAGTGTTGCCTAATTGGCAGAGTATGCATGGTTGGTGTGGGAGAACATAATTAGAAAGGCAAAAGGATGGGAATGCAAAACAAACAAACAGACAAAAATACAGGTCAACCCCTGTATCCACAGATTCGGTATCCATAGTTTCAGTTATCCACATCTGAAAAAATATGTTATCTCTAGGAATTTCTAGGTCTTCCAGTGTGATTCTATGGTTAGCTTTCGGCATTGGTCTCACTGAAAATAATAGGTTCCCTATTATCCATGGTTTCAGGTATCCACAGGAGGGGGGGTCCTTGGATATGGGGATCGGCCTGCATTTATAATTACCTTAACAGCATTAACAACAATTGGGTAGGAGAACAGACATCCTAGCATAGAGCAGATCCTTAGCATGTACATTGTGATGAAAGTCAAATAGATCAGTGGTTCTTAACCTGAGGTCCAGGGACCCCTAGGGGTCCATGGTGTCCTCACAGGGGGTCCATGAAGGCTTGACGGCTGCTTGGCCCACCTCCTCCCCACAGTGGAGTAGCCACATGATAGGAGCCAAGGCAAAGGCTACCTGGCTGGCTTGGCCTGAACATTGCCATTCAATCTGCTCCAGCCACAAACTTGCAGGAAGAAGCAGGAGAAAAGCAACAAAAGATGTTTAAAGGGGATGCCTCATAAAGAAAAGGTTAAGAACCACTGAAACACAGTAGGACCCTGTATCCACTGATTCAATTATCCACGGGACACAAAACCGCACACCTACCATAGAGTCTTCCTAGAAAATGTGTCCTCTCTAGCCATTTTCTAGGTCTTCCAAGGCAACTCTATGGTATTTTAAACCAGAAGTCCCATTGTTTTCAATGGTGTTCACTATTATCCACGGTTTTCGGTATCCATGCCCCTGCCAGAACCAACCCCCAGTGGATATGGGGGTCTTACTGTACATGAAGAAAACTAAAATAGACTGTTTTCCAGTAATAATAAAATACTCAATATGCATCTCTGAAGGAAATCAGATCATACTTTTCCAAGTCCATTACTTAAAACATTACTCTATACTGGTTCTCTCAGATCAGCTGTAAACTTTAAATTATAAAAAAAGGGATGAAAGTTGAAACAAGATGGAAGAAATGTAACAAAAGCATTCCCACCTCGCAATCTCCTCTCCTGCCCCAAGACCGGTTTAAGGAATTTTGCCCCCCCCTGCAATGCTTTATTTTTTTGGGGGGGGCATATGTTTATCTCAGGTCAGTGTAACGTAACTCAACCTAAGCTATTCACAGTACAGGATATTCAGGTTATTACTAATAATGTTTTTGCAGGAGGAGGATTACTACGGAGGGTCCCACAATGATGGGGCCCCCTGCGGATGCTGATGCCGCTGGTGTCTTAAACCGGCCCTGTCCTGCCCCTGTAACAGAAAAAAAAAGTTTTCAGACCTACCTTAATCATGCATTGTTCCCTCGGCAGGGCAGCCCAGGATTGAATGAAGCTCCTTTCACTTCCTAGTTTCAAATCCTGGCTGTTCTCGTGAGAAGACGAGAGAGTGGGAAAATTAAACATAAAAAGTAAAAGAAAAGACAAAAAGTTACACCAAGCACCTGAACATACTTAAAATATAACAAGTAACCCACGGAGGGTACAAAAAAGTGTGTCACTTACCTGGTTGTCCCAATCTCACCCAGAAGTATTCTGGCACAGACCTCCCATTGACGCTGGCATTGCGCCAGCATAACAGGGCACCTTCTCAGACACAGGACATTCTGTTACAGAAATGGAATGGGAGTTCTATTGACGGCTTAACCTGTCAGTAAAAAGCAGCACAGGCAGAACAGCAACAGCACAAGCGCATGACAAGATGGGAACAACTTCGTCTGAAAAGGAAGCCCTTTAGTGATCTCCTGGCATTGTGATAACGCCATATTTAGTGCATTTGATAATCTCCAATGTGCCAACTTGCATAATTAGAATGCAACTGAGAGTAATTTGCATGACTTTAATAATCTGCCTGAGTTTGAGGAAAGTTAGGTTAGGATGCATGACTGAAGCTTGGTTTCCGGTTCAAAATAATTTGGGGAGTGGGGAGGTGTCTTCCCTGTTGGTTCATTCCTATATTCTCTTCTGAATGGACCATTAATTTGCCTGAACTTTATAAAAAAGCCCATATTCACACTTTCCTAGGTTTGGCCAGGGGCATGTGAGGTCAGGAGGAAGTCATAAGTAGAGTGCTTAAGGGTAAATTCATAAGCAAGGTTGCACATTCTCATGTTCTCTGTTTTGAAGAGGTAAACTAGCACAAGTATGCCTGAACTAGAAGCAGGAGGAATGGCTGGGCATGCATGATCAACAGGTCAAAATGTTTCTGGGCCTTAATGGAATCAGTTAAATTACGCCTCCCCCTACTTTTCTCTAATGCAATTTTTTCTGTTCTGGTTTTTCCCAATGAGTTGTAATAATACTTGAATTTTTGGAAGATGATGGCTGCTTGTGCAGCTGTTCTCATGCATACAATAGGACCTCACTGACTGCTCACCTTTCACTTTTGGCAGTGGGTTTGCAAGTTTAAAGAAGAAGCCTGCTCCTAGAATTGTTTTCAACAGCTGAAGTATGTATATTGGGACAGAACAACAGCCAACTGCAAGCATGGAAGTAAACTAGGTCCCGATACTGCTTTGAGCAACTTGGAGCAGGTAAAAAGTGGGAAATGGGCTGTCTAAATGTAATTACTAAAATAAGATTCATCTCCACGTTGGTTGCATCAGGCAGGTGCGCCTTTAGTAAACTGAAACTGGTAATGGGTTGCATAATATGTGCCTCAGGGCAAAAAAAGGTTTCACTACATTGCTAGGATATCAGCAGCAAATTGGTTGGCTAGACAAAATGTGTGTTTGTTTGTTTGTTTATGTTTCTTTCTTCGTTTTTTTAGAATATTTATATCCTGCCACAAAGGCTCTCAGAGAGGCTTATAAGTTGTTAATTTGCCAGTTCTCTGCCCTCAGGCTTACAATATAAATAAGACATAACACACAAGGAAAGGGGAATGCCATCACACTACACTGTTATAGTGTTATTATTCCACTTTAACGGCTATGGCTGCCTCCTGTGGAATTCTGGGGTTTGTAGTTTAGTGAGCAAGCAGGGATCACCAGCATTGAGGCCATGATATTGAGAACACAGCTGCGCTGGGCAGGGCACGTTTCTAGGATGGAGGACCATCGCCTCCCAAAAATAGTACTCTACGGTGAACTCGCCACGGGTCAGTGTAAGAGGGGTGTTCCAAAAAAGCGATACAAGGACTCCCTGAAACAACACCTCAGGCTTGGCCAAATTGATCACCAACAATGGTCCGCCCTGGCTTCACATCGGGAGGCATGGAGACACACTATCCACAATGCTTCAGCCTTATTTGAGAACTCACACCGAACAAGTCTTGAAGAGAAACGGCAACGCAGAAAGAATCACAACCCGGTAACATCACCCAAGGAAACCTTCTGCTGTGCTTTCCTTAACCGGACTTGTCTATCTTGGATTGGCATTTTTAGTCATCAGTGCGCTTGCAGAAAACTCAGGATGAGTCCTTCCTGAATCTTCGTTTGCAAAGAAAAGCCAGAGAGAGAGAGAGTTTAGTGAGGCCTAAGAGCCCTCTGACTGAGAGTTCTAAATGCCCCTCCCTGAACTGCAAATCCCAGGATTCCACAGGAGGCAGCCAGAGCAGTTAAAGTAGAATAATAGTACTATAACAGTGTACAGTAGTTTGATAATCAATCCAACAGATACTGCCTCTTCTTCTCTCCCTCCAACAAAGGGGGAAAGTAAAAGGAGGAGAGAGAAACTGGGACATTTTAGAAGCAGCTAAAAAAAGTGGGACAACAGAGGCTTAGTTGAGCTTGTCCTTGCCAAATCAGCAGAATTAGTGTTTGTTGATGTTAATCAATTTATCATAATGAAATAATGCATACGGTGCAATACATTTAACATGTTGATATTCCATGTATTTTAATATGCTGTGATAATAGTAGGAAAGATATAAGATGAGGACCCCATGACTTTTTTGCCTGAGGCTTAGGTTACCTCTCTGCAGCCTGGGCTTGATTCACTATCTCTGTTGGATATTGACAAGTCTACACCTTCACCATTCTGTTAATAGTGAGGCCTGAAGCCCAAAAAGGAGCACATGAAGTCTGTCCTAAGTACCTTCCCCTATGTTTGTGCATGTGTGTGTTCTAAAAGTAAAAGTATCAGTTAGTTGAAGGTATGGGGTCAGAATGCCCTTTAAATGTTTGACTTGGTTTTCCTGTAGATTCCTAACAGCTTAATAACTCTGTGGCTTTTACATTTTTCCCTGATTGAGGATACTTTTTCTTCAGTGTTGCTGTATCTTACTCACACGAAAGAGTGAGATTATTAAATTTCCACCCATCCTTTTTCTATAATTTGGGGCCCAACCGTACCACTTTCAAGACAGGTTTGAATCATCACAACCTTATCTTTCAGGACACAGCCTTCCAATTGACTTAAAGGGCAAGGTGGTAACAAGTGTTCCCACAAGATAAACGTGTAGAAACTGTCAATCTCTAAGCAAACATTTTGAGGACTTTGTGGTTGAAAAGCAGTTTTCTTGGCAAAGGGCTGTTTGTTGCTTTTTCCGCTGATAGGAGAGTCAAATAATCTTGGGGTTCCTGGAATTTATGGCTTGCCATAACTACTAGGCCACAACATTGGCTGCAGTGGAAAAGATGTGCCGGGCTTTTCCTGCTCTACTCCTCTCTCTACATTGTATGCAAGAATATGTATGGGATGGGCTGTATGATATATCATTACAGTATTTGTGCCATTACTGTGTGCTGGCTGGTACCTTCCACCTGTGTGAGGCGATGCACACGACTGTGGCAGAGCTGTTTGGGATGTAGCACAAGTGACATTGGGGAGGGGACCACATCCCCTCCTTCTATTGTAATTTTGACTTTATGAGTGATATATAGTGATTTCAGTGTTGCCCTGAATTCTGTTGCTGGTCCTACCTAAAGTGGGCCCATGAATCAAGGGGGTTTACTCATGTGTTGACTTACCATTGAACAAACAAACAGGTTTGACAGCTGAAGTCCAGCTACACATCATCACATTAGATCTCTGGGTCAAAAACTTAATCTGTCATCACACCTGAATAATGCTTCCTCAGGCTTTGTTCTTTCCATTGTTTCTTGGTCACTTCCACAGATGTTTCTGGCTTGGACTTGGACAAGGCTGTTATCAGTACATGCCATGCTGCTGTCCTATGCTCCAGTCAGCAAGTGTCCCAGGAATCAGTGTTTAGAATGCAAGAGCTGTTGGATAGTTGCAGGTTGTCACAGGGTATCTAGCAGGGTGACGGGAGAAACAAGAATTGTAGAGTTGGAAGAGACCACGAGGGCCATCCAGTCCAACCCCCTGCCACGCAGGAAATCTTGATCAAAGCATCCCCGACAGATGGCCATCCAGCCTCTCTTTGAAGACCTCCAAGGAAGGAGACCCCACCACACTCCGAGGGAGTGTGTTCCACTGCCGAACAGCCCTTACTGTCAAAAAGTTCCTCCTAATGTTGAGGTGGAATCTCTGTTCCTGGAGCTTGCATCCATTGCTCCGTGTTCCAGTCTCTGGAGCAGCAGAAAACAAGCCTGCTCCATCCTCAGCGTGACATCCCTTCAAATACTTAAACAGGGCTATCATATCGCCTCTTAACCATCTTTTTTCCAGGCTAAACATACCCAGCTCCCTAAGTCTCTCCTCATAAGGCATGGTTTCCAGACCTTTCACCATTTTAGTTGCCCTTCTCTAGACATGCTCCAATTTGTCAATATCCTTTTTGAATTGTGGTGCCCAGAACTGGACACAGTATTCTAGGTGAGGTCTGACCAAGGCAGAATAGAGCAGCACTATTACTTCCCTTGATTTAGACACTATACTTCTATTGATACAGCCCAAAATCGCATTGACCTTTTTAGCTGCCGCATCACACTGTTGACTCATGTTCAACTTGTGGTCTACTAGGATTCCTAGATCCCTTTCGCACGTAGTCTCGTTCAGCCAGGTCTCTCCCATCCTATATCTATGCATTTCATTTTTCCGCCCTAAGTGCAGTACTTTACATTTCTCCGTATTGAATTTCATTTTGTTAGCTTTGGCCCAGCTCTCCAGTCTATCCAGGTCATTCTGAATTTTGATCCTGTCCTCTAGGGTATCAGCTACTCCTCCTAATTTGGTGTCATCTGAAAATTTGATAAGTATGCCCCTAATTCCTTCATCCAAGTCATTGGATGTGGGAATTAGGTCCAAGGTAAGGAAAATACCTTGGACCTAATTGGACATTGGATGAGGGAATTAGGTCCAAGGTAAGGAAAATACCTGTCGAAGGTAAGGAAAATACAAATGCTAAAGCATACTGCCAGTCACCAAGAGAGAACAGTTGTCAGCAAGAATTCTGCCAGAGATCAACTTCCATGTTGAAATGGTGCCATGTTGCCTCATCCCTTAGCAGTTCTGCTGAGGGAGAGCTGCTAGAGGTGGCAATCACCAGCTTGAGAAGCAACCAGCTGGCACAGATTGGCATGGGAAGTTCAGAGAATTGCTCACAAGTGTCTGATTCCCATTTCTGGTATTCTGGTGACACAAAGCAGTGCCACTGGAGTGCAGATGGATTGGAAGGTACCAGGAAGTAACATTGCACCTGCCACTTTTAAGCTTTAAAACAACATGCATCCAATTTTCTTAACCTCCCTAATCTGGTTTTATGGCTGGGTATAAGGAAGCTTTCCAGCTAATGGGATCATTACATTTCCTGTATTGATACTTCTACCAAAAATTAAGTACAACACTGGTAAAGACAAAATTTTCGTAAGTGTAAGTGTAAACAACACAATTGAATCAAACTGGACTTTTAAATCTTGAAAACTAACAATATCTAGCTTTGTTCTGGATAATTTAGAAGAAAAATAAAATCCCAATTTCCTTTAAAAAGACTGAAAGGACTGAGTGGCTGTAACTGGGGAGGGGGAGCTTTGTTTACTTTACTTGGAGATAAGAGCAAGGTCACTGTCTGCCAAGTGGAGAGGAAGTGAGCTGAAACTGAACCCACAATGAACTGAGTTTCACTTTCCTGCTCATAGATTACTGAATGAATGATAGACTGTCTGCTAGATGGTGGAGGCAGCAATAACCAGTGGTCAAGAGGACAAATTACAAAAGGAAAACTTGGGGGGGGGGGTTTCTGGTCACATTTTGACAGCTGTCAGAATGGCTTCAAGGACTAGAATGACAAATGTTCAGGGGGCAAGAAGACCATCCTTGGATCAGTCATCCAAAATTATTGATTCAAATCATGATTTTGGAAGAGATTAAACAGATGTGACTGGAGATGAACCAGATGGAGACAGACCTGAAGAGGGACTTGAGGATCTCAAGGCAGAGCATAAAGGAATAAAACAATTGTTAGACCAGATGACTATAGAGATGAAACAGGTGAATGAAATATATATATATATATATATATATATATTGGAAGACAGAACACAAAAATTAGAAGTCACTGAGAAATTGACCATGGATTGAGAACAAGACCTAAATTCAATGACTCTGCTGGAACTTAAAGAACAAGAAAGGTGTCTCAGATTTAGAAGAATAGCAGAACAACAAAAGTGTATATTTGAAAGAATGGTTGGTGCCTTAGTCAATGTTTTGGAGAGACAGAAAGAAGATCTCAGATGTGGATTGGATAAAGCCTACAGACTGGATTCATGAGTTGGGAGACAGAGAAAATTTCCCAGTGATGTGATTGCTTAGTTTGTGAGAACACAAGCAAGAGATCAAATTCTACAACATTACCTGGAGAAAATGAAGATAGAGGAAAAGGAGGTAGTGGTTTATAAAGGTACACCATCATGTATATTGAGGAAGAAGAAGGACTATGCCTTCTTGACTGATAAGCTGAAATGCTTAGAGATTCCATTTAGATGGGAAGGAGTTTCCTTTTGCTTTAAACAGATAAAATTTAGCTTAAACACAGTTCAGAAAGCCAAGGATATTCTAAGAAAGTATGGAAGAGATTTGAAAAAACAAACAGATGGAGGAAAAGAAGATGACCAGCTCTTGGATCAAGCTTTGAGATATGACAAGAGTAATGGAGAAGAAGAGGAAGAAGATGTACCTGTAAGTGGGGGTGAGAGGAGCATGGACTCAAACAATGTTAATGCCAGTCAATGGATTTAAACTGTTTCTCATGGAATGTATGAAGCATGAATTTGCCTCAAAAAAGGAAGTAGATATTTCATTATTTAGAAAAAAGTTAAATATGATTCAGTCTGCTTAGAAGAGACAAATATTAGAAAAAAAGATGGTTTTTAAATTAAATTCAGAATTGGTGAAAAAATCTATTTTTTTCTATGGATAAGAAGAAAAGAGGCATGGTTGTTTATGCTAATCAGAATTTGGGCCTTCAATTTTTTTTTGAAAACATTAATGGGAGATATGTAGGAGTGGAGGTACAACTTCAGGCATCGAGAACTTTGAGAGTGCATGTTTATGCTCCTACAGAAAATAAGGCTGTTTTTAAAAAGAATCTGTTAGAAAAAATATCAGATTTTTCCTACAATAATTGGATTTTTCTTGGAGATTGTAATGGCATTATCTCTCCTCAGACTGACAGGGTTTCAGAAAAGGATATAAAAGGTGATCAAGGGAAACTTCTGAAATCCTTTTTTGAGATTTTTTGGATAATTTGGAACTTCAGGATGCTCAGAGATTTAAATAAGGAGAGGCAAAATAATACACCTTTTTTCAGAGAGGCATACGTCTTTTTCTAGAATTGATATGTTTATAATTTCCAAGTCATTATGTAAAAGAATTAAGAAATGGAAGTTTTACCAGAAACTTTTTCAGATCATAATCTAGTATCTTTACCTTTAATAAACAGAACAAGTCATTTTAACTGGAGATTGAATGATACATTAATGATTCATATAATAATCAGTTTATTTCCTCACCCTCTTTCTTTTAAAAACAATCCCCTTTAACCTCAATATATTACAATCTCAGCTATATCTCCCACCTCCCCCTCACACACAAATAAAAAGAAAGAGTAAAGCCACATTCTTCTCTTTGTTTTCAAAAGCTGTTAACAGTGGCACTGTTATCCATTTAATAAAAAACCTCCAGCTCCACTTGAATTATTCTTAATATAAGCAAGCCACTAAACCCCCTAGAATTCAACCTTAACAATTCTGTTCCTTTATTTTAAATCATACATATTTACCTTAAACCAACCTTAGATAACAAGACCCACATCCCAAAATCTGGAAAATCTAGCCCTCATATCTCTACCCATCTTATTTAGATTTGATTTTGGGTTTTCTGTCAAATCTTTGCCATAGGACAAACTGAGCAAACCACAAATTATCTAAATCCTGGGGTGGAAATAGCCATCCAAAAGCCACATTCATGTTATTCCCTCCCCTGCCCATCACCTTCACCACCCTTGAAGTCACTCTTCCAGTCCACATGATTCTTGATGCCTTCGACAATCACTCCCAGTTCTTGGATCACCCACAAAGTCCAAAATCTTCACACCCTAGGCATTGATAACCACCTTCCATATTGTTCTTCCACTCCTGGTTGTTTCTGCCGACCCCAATGATCTCCCTCAAATCCTCCAGCGTCTCCTACATAGAATCCAAGTCCTTTTAATCCCATCTCCCATCTCTGCCTGTGATTGTCCCTTCCAAGTAATCTGAATTTGGGCTTGCTTCTTGGTCTTGATTTTCCATGGCAGATCCCGTAGTTTCCTCCCATTCGCCCTCTTCATTTTCCACTTTATCAGATGATCTAAATTTCTGGTTGAATCTTGTTCTGTAGTTTTTAAAACCCTCCTTCATCAATCTAAATTCCTGCCAGAACTCTGTAATTTGGGCTTGAGAGGATTGTGTTTTTCTGTTACACCAACTCTTGGTCTGTGAAGCGTTAACAAATCCAGCTGCTCAATAACTCCTCCAAAAGAATGTCATAATGGCACAGCCTGATGGTTAGCCATAACACTTTCTTACAACAAAGGCCCCGTCTACACGATTTAAAAAATACGTATGCCGTGCGGAAGCTCGCTCTTTGGTACACATGGCTGTTTGGATTGATACATGTCATTCCGAAGGGGGGCTAGCGAATCCCCCATATAGTATGTGGATTCGGAGTTCGGTAGGATTAGAGGATCTCGGCCAGAAATCCATACACCGGTGTGAATGGCTGATGGTCTGTACGCTCCGTTCGCACACATACGAACAGGCAGTGTAATCTGATTGGCTGGCTGAGTAGAGGGGGTGGGGCTACCACAGAGGGGAATTGGGAGCGCCTGCCATGTTGGATTCCTGGCTAGTGAGAGTCCGGTATGTCCATGAATTATATTTATTTATATATTTATATTTTATATTGTAAATAGGGAAAACCGACTGTCCGCAAAGCAGGAACCTTTTTAAATTAAAAAAAAAAAGCGGCAGGAGATTTAAAACCGCCACTTGGCTTGCTCACTCCAGCCAGCTGGGGAAGAGGGGTCATAACCTTATTATTCTCATACAGAGTTTAGGGGGGTAAAACATCGTGTAGGCGGATCGTATGCATACAAACGACGGCCTATTCGTCAGTGACTCCCCATCACGATCCCATCCCTGTTGAGGAGCTCCTGATGAGCCCGTCTTCCAAAATAAACATGGAAGGAAAACAGTTCCTCCGCCAGGTAAGCTAAAATGCAATTTTTAAAAAACCGGGTACTGGTTTGTGAAAACTTGGAAACTTAAAGATCCGATTATCTCTTAAAGAACATACAAACAGCTGTTGAGGATGCATAATTTTAAAATGTTTTCCTAAAAATTACTGTACCGTATACTCTGTTTGCTGTGTATTTCTGTGTTATAATTAATTATATGTTTAATCTCGTATATTTAACTGATAAAAAAATAATGTGTAAATTTCTTATAAAAGAATGTATAATACTTTTTGCAACTGGCCTGTTGTTTAATGTCTGCAAAGCATTGTAAATCACCATCCTGATTCCGATCTCTGGCTCCATATCCTTTGAAATACTAATGGTGGCAGTTAAAGGGAGGGAGAAATGCGGCTCTCAGTACGATGCGGGCACATCATGTTACGTGCGTACTCGCACATTGAAGATGGCTGCAGTCCTTTGCATTTTAAAAACTGATCTGTGTTTACTACATACATACAATTAAAAACGTGTGTTATGGTGGGATTAATACAGTGAGGGAGCTGTGCTGTGCTTAAGTTTACTTGTACTTTAACCTTGCCGTACATTTGCTTCTTTTTCAGAGGAAATTCAAACACAGGATTCTGAAGACAGTACAGTTACTCTCACAGTTGCAGAGGAAAATGAGGCAAGCTTAAGTGTGACAAAGATTAGCGATATCAGTGAAGTGGTAAATGATGCTGAATTAGATGCTGTTTGGACCACCATTCCTCTCCAGAATGGTTATTAATTTTTTTATGTTCACTACCATACGTGTGTGTGTAGAGGTGTTCTTTAACCACTGCATTTTATTTATTTGTTCTCTTACTTTTTCCTCCCTTATCCAGTTACTTCACTTAGCAAACCAGTTGCTTCCCTTACCCCTGCTGAAAGGCTTCAGATGAACCACCAGAAAAGACGCTCCCTTGAGATTGCAGAAATTATAAATAATTCCAGGGCAATGATGAAAGAACTTATTAGCCATATGGATGTTGGCATGGAGAAGATGGATCAGAGGGCTAAAGTGATGAATGAGTTCCTTGAGAAATTTTATCAACATGAGATTGATGATAGCAGGAACATGCTTGCAGCAATTGATTGGCAAAATGATATGCTGGGGAAACTCATTGAACACATAACCTCTTCAGAAAACAATCCTAGAAGGGTTGTTGTTAGGAGAGTTACAAAAAAAAAATAATGTTGGAGATTCTGAGAAGGAGAACTCACAGCCACAAGAAAACCAAGGGCCATGCACAAGTACAGCTGGTGGAAGAGTGGGGTTAAGTAGACCTGTGAGAAAAAATAAAAAACCAGTTCGCCTAACTTTGTGATTCACAATGTATAAAAATCACCTACATCAGTTGTACTGGTACTTTATTTTTTTTCTAGCTTTATTTCATTTATTTCAAGTCATACTATTCTGATTCTTAACATGTATTTGAGTTTTGACCCTTACCTTTAACTGTACACCATCCAGATTGTTGTTGCAATTTTATTTTTATTTGGTTGATTTTAAATTTGAACAAGGCAAAAAAAAAAAATCACACAATCTTTGTATATTTCTATTTTCCTTCCAATCCCCTGCACTGTATGTCTTTGGATCTGGACCACTAAGGAAACATAAACGAAAAAAAGCACTAAGTTTCATACAGTTAATCCATCCCCCACAAGCAATGAAATTATAATTTATACAACTTACTTCTAGGAAACCAGTCTCACCAGCTTGGCCGCCCTGCATGGACCCACAGGTCATGCAGGACAGGCTAGAAAGCCGGCCGCCTTCGGGGGGGGGGCTTCCATTATTGGCCTCCAGTGCCATGTAAAACCTTCCCTTATGGTTTTAAAATTTTGAGTGGCACTGGAGACCACTTCTCTGGAAGCCCCACTCCCAGAGGAACCGCGCCGCCTCAATAAAGTAGTTATTTTCCTCCGGTTAGAGGAACACATCAGGCAGTCTGGTGCACCAGCCTGCTGGGACAGGGAGTCCAATAGGATGTTGGTCTCCCTGGTGCCCCAGTAGGTGATGCGCCAACCTGCCCAACCATGTCCTCTACCCGCCTCGGCCATTGTAACGCCATGTGGTGGGATCCAAAAACTCAAGTTTTTATGTTTTCGAAAAGACCATTACATTATGAACAAGCCTATGGAACAACGTGGATTCATAATTATGAAACGTAAAAACATTTCTTGAAAACAATTGGCTTTCCAGTGGAGGTTACTCGGTTTAACAGTTTGCCACTGTTCGGAACCTTTTTTACAAGGACTAGTCCCTGCTGAAAGCACCAATTCCCCAAGCCAGACTCCATTGCAACAAAGTATACGTTTTGGGCCATTGTGAAATGTTTCCTTTTTAAGGCAATCTCTGCAAATGAACACTACAATGCTAACAGGTAAAATGTTGTTTTGAATGCGGCAAATTATTTCTTTAATGTAAAACTTTAGAAACACTGCTGTTGTGTGGCAATGGTAATAAATGTATATAATAAGAATATGATGAAGGATAATCAATACCTGATGTACAGCACTACTACATAAGTTTTTAATGGACTTTATTTTGGGAACAAGTACAAGTACTTTAACATACAGACTTTTTAATCCTGCAAATATTAAATGAATGGATGTAATTAATTACTATTAGTTCTGATGATTCAGATGCCAGAAGTACTCCTTTAGGTGTCATGGATTGCTTCACCCTCCTCTTTTTTCCATGCATCGTCATTAACAAATGGAGCACCTAGAGTGTCCAATACAAAATGTTGCACCCGTCTATTCTTATCCTCAAATATTTCCCCCTTAGTTTCACATATGTTGTGGAGTATTACACAAGCACATATCACAGAACATATGTTCTCTTCAGCAACTTCTATACTAGATATTAATGCTCGCCAGTGTCCCTTAAGACAACCAAAACACCTCTTTATGTTACTCCTCACCCTGTTATGGTATCTGTTGTACAGTCTCTGTTTTTCATTTGTTGTGCCCCTATATGGTATAAGCAGCCACTTTCTTATTGGGTATGTCCCATCTACAAGGGTAAGTGGAACTATCTGTTGCCCCATTATAGTAATGGAAGGGTTCCCTGGAATGAAAATTCCAGCCTCCATAGTATCAAAAAGCGCAGAATTCCTAAGCAGTCAAGCATCATGAATCTTGCCACTCCAACCAATCTCTGAATCAATAAAAAACCCTCTGTGATCACATGTCCCTTGTAGCAGCACACTGTAGCTATTTTTCCTATTAATGTATTTGTTTCCCTGGTGCACTGGTGGAATAATGTTGACGTGGCATCCATTGAGGCAAGAAATAACTTGTGGGTATCCCAGGGCTGCAAAGCTGTCCATTACCTGTTGCAGCAGAAACAAAATGCACAAATTATAATCGGCAGTATTACCCCATTTTGAAATGAGTATTTAATTTTTCATATTAAGAACAACAACAAAAAAACTGTCCAGTACGGTTCCGTTTGATCAGTGGACTAGTAACATCATAAAAAAGCTTGAAACATGCAGTTTGGTTATATTTAACACTGTTAAAAACATTAAAAAGCACCAGTATTATGCAAGTAATCACATTTTCACATAGTACAATTTGGTTGTTATTTAAAAAAAAAATCTAACATTAAAAATCTGAAACCATTACCTGTCTATGGCCACTGAGGTACACAGTATGTTTCAGATGTAACTTCTCCATTGCAAGCACCACCTCACTGAAGATCTTGCACACCGTGGATCGTCTGACACCAAAAAGCTGGCAAGCGGACACATAAGAGCATCAGTGGGTGAGAAGCCAAATAGTTATTGCTAGGCACTTCTCTACAAGGATAGCTTTCCTCATGTTTGTGTCTGCTTTTGCTTTCTCTGGTCAGAGAATATCTACAAGTTTCATGAAAAGGAACCGTGGCATTCTGAAGTACATGATGCAGTATTCATTGGACCACATAGACATTACAAATTTCTCCCACCAGTCCCACCACCAGTGTAAGTGAGGATATGGGCGGAAACACTGAAACAGCATAGGTGTATCGATGCTTTTGAAACCCAAAAACTCTCTCCCACAACCATCGGAAGAGAATAGTTCAAACTGATGAAGGAGAGTTAACAGACGGATTATCCTGCATCGCTGCTGCTGACATCTCCACCTGGATACCGTAGAAACGGTACTTCTCAGCAGTACAGTGATAGCCACACATGAGGCAATGTTCATTTCCATCATGAAAGTAATGGTGGATCAGAAGCTCTAGCAGATTTGCAAATGGTCACTGATCAATGATGTCTCTTTGTAGTACCTCAGAAATAGCTAATTGCTGTGTTTGTGGAGGGAAAGTGCACAGGAAATATGTCAGCATGTATATGAAAAAACGAGTAATCACATCCTTGATTGACAGCTAAAAATATATATCTCTGGCTTTTCTTCACAAACGAAGATTCAGGAAGGACTCATCCCGCGCTTTCTGCAAGCGCGCTGATGACTAAAAAGGCCAATCCGAGATAAACAAGTCCGGTTGCAAAAAGCACAGCAGAAGGTCTCCTTGGGTGATGTTTTTGGGTTGTGATTCTTTCTGCGTTGTCGTTTCTCTTCAAGACTTGTTCGTCGTGAGTTCTCAAATAAGGCTGCAGCATTGTGGATAGTGCATCTCCATGCCTCCCGATGTAAGTCCCGATGGGACTTAATGTAGTGTAAACAACGATCCCGGGATATTCTGTGTACCATGACAAATTGTGTAAACAACAAGGGATGAACTCGGAATCAGGAAATCCTGTTTTTCCCTGTGATAAAAACTGTTGTGTAACTGACACCCTCGTCTTTCTGGGAACTGGCAATTCCCTCACTTCAAAACCAGACATCATATTTTGTTTAAATGACTAGGCTGAGCTCTTTTTCTTGGCATTTCATACTGGAGTGTGTGCAAGGGAATGGGTAGAATAAATTGATGGTTTCTCAGGATCACTTGCTCTACAAGGAAAGCACTTTATCACATGGAGGAGATAACCTGCTAATATCCATGTATCAAGCTGCTTTTAGAAGCATCAGTTACAGTGGCTACTTAAAAATGGGCAGCCCAAGATGTAAAGTAGTTTAGCCCCAATTTTTAAGAGAAAGAAACTGCAATATACACACATTTATCTTGTAATAAGTGCCATTCAGTTTGTTGAGGCTTACTGTTAAGCAGACATACAGTATTTATATTGCACTGTAAGACCGGGAACTTGTATTCCTCACCAAAACTAACCTTATCCAGCCACTTGTTCCTACACACTTTCCTTTTGGTAGACTTCCTTTTGAGGGATGATGGTCCCGCACATTCAGATGAGTTTGATATTATTCCAAATTATATTGACACCTGAGATAGAAAGTGATTCTTGCACAAAAAATGCAATAATAATGAATGAAGTAATCACAAGTTTGGTTCCCTTTCATACCCCACCCCGATCAACTGCTTGTGACAGCCACCTTGTGCTGCCTAATAAGAGGACCAGCCCTCCTGTTATGGCATTGGTTGATGGGAAAGTGTAGATTTACTAGAGTGTTAGGACATATGCTTGGTTTGTGCGAAAGCATAGATTTACTAGGGTGTTAGGACATGTGCTAGGAACCCACAGTAAGTATTTATGTATGATACCATCAGAGGTTGGAAAAGTTATGTTTTGGACTAGAAGGCCACACTGGCTGGTGGATTCCAGGCATTGTAGTCCAACCTTCAATGTTGCTACTGCAGAACAACAGGAGCTGGTGTGATTAGAGCCCAAAGTTGTTGGAGTGTCCCAACTTTGCTGCCAAAACAGTTGTTCCCCAAATTCATCCTGCAGAGAGATTTTCTGTTGTCAAGCTTTGTCCAATGCTTTGGCTGCATTCCAATCTACATTGACTTGGGAGTAATCACCATTGGACACAATGGGACTTTCTTTAGAGTAAGCCTGGCTAGGATCAGACTCTTTGCAAATGCTCGGGTAGAGATCATTCTCAGCTAGCATGGAGGACTGGCACAATTTAGAAGGGTTTTCCTTTCTCTTGCTAATATCTGTTGCATGTAGTCAGTTTCTAAACTGTATATTAGCTAATTAAAACACATTTTTCCAGCCACAGCTTTCCTTTCTGTTCCTTATTGCAACATTTGCTGTCTGCTGGGCTTCTTCTCTTTGAGTATTTCCCCCCCAAAGCTATTCTGTGAATGATTGCTTAGAACAGGAAGTTAGTTTAATTTCCACTACATGTGGGCTGATTCTGTAACAAGAGAGGCATGCCTCCTGGTCCCAGATGCTGATCTGTATCTAGCGGTTTATTCTCTCATTGGGCAAGGGTTCTGCAGGACAACATGAGGGGGATTACTGGGTAAATTTACGTCTATTATATATATATATATATATATATATATATATATATCCTGCCCTCTGTCTGAAGATCTCAGGGCAGCATACAATAAAGCAACATGATCATAAAAAAAACCCTAAACAGTAAAAATGATTTTAGAAGGCTAAGCACATATCCAACAATATAACAAGTTAAAAGAGAGATTAAAACCAGTTAAAATGCATTAAAATCAGGTGCCAAAGGCTTTTATAAATAACCATGTTTTCATCTGGCACTGGAATGAAAGCAACATAGCTGCCATTCAGGCCTTTAAGGCATTCAATAACTGGGGTGCCATAGCAGACAAGGTCCTCTCCAATCACGTGATAAATAAGGAGGGGAGTAATGACCAAACATTTAAGCTGGAGCTTTTGTGGTATGCTGGAGGAATTTGATGTGGTTTAATTCCCTAATGCAAGCCGCATTTCCCCTTTTTAGATGTGGATATCTGCCCTTTTATGCATAATCACACAGCTTGGATAAGTTACTTTAAGATTGCAACTCTGAGAATCCCTCAGCTATGCTGTCTTGGGGCATCTCAGAATTGTAGTCTAAAAACTAGCTTTTCAAGCCTAACACTAGGATTGGGAATCATGTGGCCCTTTAGTTGTTGATGAACTGCAACTTCTAGCAACTCTAGCCAGTATAGCCAACAGTGAAGAATACAGGGAGTAATAGTCCAATGATATCTGGAAGGCTGCATGGTGATTCCAACTCCTGCTTTTCATAACAATTTACTAACTGAATTGCTTTACAAACTGAACAGTTTGCTCTTCAAGTTGTAAATTTGATGAATGACTCTTGAGAGTCCATTGGGGAAAACACTGTAGATCATCCTCACTCTCTCTGTTCCCATGTTTCCATGTAAACTACTCAACAGCAACTGTTTATTCTGTTTGTTCTTGTTGTTATTCTTTGCCTGTTCCCTCTTTGCAGTGAACATCTCCATGCTATTGCCTTTTTACTGGCTCTGGCCCTGTGTCCCCAGTATCTGCTATCCTGCAGAAATTAGGGTGATAAGGATTTCCCCATTCATTGTTACACACCACGGAAATCTTTAGCTGGTGTCCCCTCCCCCGCATGGGCAAGTGACTGTTAAAGGAACAGGAGCATGATCACTTAAAAAAGGTGGCAATCCCCCAGTCAACCTATCCTGTTCATGCTGTCTGTCATTAGCTCCCACACATTCACAGCTTCATGCATGAATGAGAGCTAAGCGAAATGGCAGGAAAGCTGACAAAAGTCTGTCTTTGGTTGACTTCTAATTTTTATGTCTTCAGTCACATTTCCTCCATTTTTTAATCTCCTGGGGTGAGTGGTCACCTAAGATGATACTCTGACTTGACTTTGAAAAGAAAAAACTGGATAATTTGTCATAGAATCATAGAATGAGGATGAGGGAATAGAGGGTATGCTTATCAAGTTTGCAGATGACACCAAAGTAGGAGGGGTAGCTAATACCCCAGAGGATAGGATCAGAATCCAAAATGACCTGAACAGATTAGAAAGCTGGACCAGTATTAACAAAATGAATTTCAACAGGGAGAAATGTAGGATACTACACTTGGGCAGTAAAAATGAAATGCACAGATATAGGATGGGTGGCACCTGGCTTGATGGCAGTACACGTGAAAAGGATCTAGGAGTCTTAGTGGACCACAAGCTGAACATGAGAGCAGTGTGATGCAGCAGCTAAAAAAGCCAATGCGATTCTAGGCTGCATTAATAGGAGTATAGTGTCTAGATCAAGGGAATTAATAGTGCCACTGTATTCTGCTTTGGTCAGACCTCACGTGGAATACTGTGTGCAGTTCTGGGCACCACAATTCAGGAAGGATATTGACAAGCCGGAACATGTCCAGAGAAGGGCGACCAGGATGGTGGGTGGTCTGGAGCACATGCCCTGTGAGGAGTGGCTTAGGGAGTTGGGCATATTTAGTCTGTAGAAGAGAAGGTTGAGAGGAGACATGATAGCCATGTTTAAATATTTGAAGGGATGTCATACTGATGATGGAGCAAGCTTGTTTTCTGCTGCCCCAGAGACTAGGACATGGAGCAATGGACTCAAGCTACAGGAAAAGAGCTTCCACCTAAACATTAGGAAGAACTTCCTGACAGGAAGAGCTGTTCGGAAGTGGAATACACTGCCTCGTAGTGTGGTGGAATCTCCTTTGGAGGCTTTTAAGCAGAGACTGGATGGCTATCTGTTGGGAATGATTTGATTGTGTATTCCTGCAGGGCAGGGGGGTGGACTGGATGGCCCTTGAGGTATCTTCCAGCTCTGTGATTCTAAAATTATTTGCAGTCATGTACAACAGATGCACAACAAAATAATACCAGAAATACAAGAATTGATTCTCCAGCTTCTTGCTTATTGACCATGCACGTTCGTCTATTCGGATTACCTTATACTGCAGGGCTGGCTAGCATGTGGCCCTCCAGATGATGTTGGGCCACAACTCTCATCATTCCTTATCATTGGCTATGTTGGCTAGGGCTGATGGGAGTTGCAGTCTAACAAGATCTGGAAGGGAGTACTTTGCCCTACCCTGTTGTACAAGATGAAAAGAAACCCGAAATACCCTTTATCTCAGCAGTAGAACAAGCTGAATCCCCTTCAAGCTCTAACCTTAGACTAGTTAATGGGTATGACACAAGAGCTAAGAAATAAACTTCAGTTTATAAAACAATCTGGCCAACAGATAGACTACTATATACAGCAATATCATCAGATCAAGACTTTGGGGCAGACAAGAAAACCAAGCCTTATGAGTAATGACTTAGAGAGCTGGGAATGTTTAACTCGGAGAATAGAAAATTAAGAGGTGACAAGAAAACATCTTTAAATATCTGAAGGGGTGTCATGTAGAAGATGGAGCCAGATGGTTTTCCTCTGAGAACAGAAACCAGTGGATTCTACCGAAACATTAGGAGGAACTTCTTAATGGTAAAAACTATTTGGCAGTGGAGTAGACTGTCCCAGAGGATTGTGGACTATCCTTCTTTGGAGGTCTTGAAACAGAGACTGAATGGCCAGTTTGCCCAGTGCTTATTCTTGCATGGCAGGGAGTGGAATAGATGACCATTGTGATCCTTTCCAGCTCTATGACTGTGTCCAGAGCCCCCTTAATCACAATGATAAGGAAGGCCCCCTCAAACACAGCATAACTGGCTTACTGGATTTTGAAGTAAGCAAAGTAATATGCCTTAGCATCTAAAAGCACAAGGGGAGGAAATAAGATCATTAAGTCCAGAGACTGGTATTACCTAACTGCACTATTAATTCTGTATGCAAGATATGAAGTAGGGTGGGTATAACGAGGTAGGATATAGGTAATACGAGGAGATAAACATGATGAAGAGAAGGTGGGACCTTTGGAAGACAGCATAGTTTTAAAGCAGAAAATTCTAAGCAGATAAACAGGACAAACTTTATTTTCAGAAACAAACTCTAGCTTGCTCCCCACAAGAAGCCACACTAGTTTTTGGTGAATAATGACAGAGAAAGAACAAACAGATGTCTCATCACCAACCTGACTGGGCTGGAAAGGGATCATGAGGATGGGAAGATCTTCACAACAGTGAGAAATCAGAGCAAATTTCTAATATATATTCAGCCACAGACAATTGAGGTGTTAAATCATTCTGTCACAGAATATATGGTATGGCCTTTCTCCTTTCGCTCACAGTCTACAAGCAAAAAGCAGTTGATGTGAAGAAGGGGAATTTGTGACTCTGACAGCCTCCCTCTTAGAAAGATCACACAAGAAAACTAGAAAGAGGAAGCATTTCTAACACCCATAAGAGCAGCTGGTTTACAGGGTGTTTCCACTGTTTTTGCAGCATTGGTAAAAATAACTGCAGATTTCTGAAATGTGCTAAAACTGAGAACACACACACTGGAAGAGAGTTTACAAGTTCCTCTTCCAGTGGTCATTCATTCTTTTCTGACCTTCCTAAAATTTTGGAGCTTATTATCAGAAGGTCAGGTGAAACAGGGAGCAGTAGCCACAGCACATGTTTGTGCCCAAATGGGACCCCAAACACAAAAGAACTGGCTGTGGTGAACTCTGTTAACACCTAGTCACATGTACAACAGGCATCTATTAAGATTGCTTTATTGTCAGGATATAGATGCATATGGTAATACTGCATAGACAGTTCTGAGGCTTTAGTGCCCAAACCCCCTTTGTTAATACATTCTGCTAGTTTCAGTTTCACCACCACCACCACCTGGTCATTATAGTTATCTATACTTATGCAAGCCTCCTTGAACATTCCCAAGCAGCCAGTGACCTTGGTGTGAGGTGGAGCCATCTCTCCAACACATACCAGCCCAGCTCCCAGACTGCCCTCCGCACATGTCAGGTCACTGGTATAATGAGGCACAGGCCTAGCAATGCTAACTACTGCATATCCCAGCTACCTAAGCACTAAACAGCAAACAGCATTCCAAATAGCAAACAGCACCAGCAACCTGACACTGGCTGAGTGCATTTTGAAATAAGCAAAGAAATGTGCATTGCTTACTCTGATATAAGCAAATGAATACTCATGCTGTATTCCTAAAGTCCACTGTCTACACGTAACTAACTACAGGTCAACCCCCGTATCCATGGATTCGGTACACAATTTCACTTATTCACATCTGAAAAAAATGTGTTCTTTCTAAGTATTTCTAGGTCCCCCAATGTGATTCTATGGTCAACTTCCAGAGTTCGACTCATTGAAAATAATAGGGTTCCCTATTATCCACAGGTTCAGGTATCCACAGCTGTGTGTGTCTTGGAATGTATCCCTTGCGGATACAGGAGTTGACCTGTATGTCACCGAATGCACATTCAGGCTAAATCTGGGCAGGGACCCCCAACTATTTTCAAGATGGAGGGGCTCACCAGAGGCGGGGAAGTTGTTTTTAATTTTGCCTACTTACAGGTACTTGCAGGGGGAGGGCAAACTGCATCCGTTATCACTGAAACATGTTAAATACAAAGACTCTTACAAGCACAATGTGTACCTCACAATGCCCTCCGTATGCTCACTGTAGATTACTCCCAAGTGAGTGTGTAGGCAGCCTTTATTATTCCTAGGAGGGCTCCATGACAATTGCTGTCTTAACATTTCTTAGTGCTGTTTCATTTAGTACCTTTCTGATTTATAATTCCCAGGGAGGCACAACTACATAGGAGTGCTTGTGGTCCAATTTTGCCAGATGATTGAAGGTGGGGTTGGCTCCTCCAATCTTAGAAGGAGCTCAAGCCCCCCTCCCCAATCGTTCTAGGGTCCATGTATCTGGGTTTACTTCTTTCCCATGTATGAAATGGCCCAAAAAATGACTGTCTACAGTTTGGAAGTAAGTAGCTACATGTAACGAATTACTGTACTTGTAATTAGTTCCCCTTTTGCAATAACTCAGACATTTAGATTGTAACATAATGAGGTATAATTTCACTACCTTTGTGGTATGACTGTACGTACATTTTCAGTTACTTTGATAACTACTGGGGTGTGGTATTGCTAAGTGATGAAGGGGAAAAAAACACATGGTTCAAATGCTATCTTATGCTCTGTTAGAAGTACTGAAGGGGTGACAAGGTGTACAGGAGGAAAGTATATTTTGTACCTGAGGACTTCTAGCATTCAAAAAAATTTTAAAAATTAAAAAGTGAACTATTTTCATTCCTCTTGAGAAAAAGGAAGCAAAGTATTACTTTCAAAATAGTAACTATAATAGTAACTCACAACCCTTGGGCCTTGGAATTATCATCATAACTGATTAGTTTTAAAAGTAATTGTTGAAGCTGTCTGTCTGTCACAGGTACAGTTATCAAATACAAAGATGAACAGGTCCGTTTATGCAGAAGAGAAAACTTTGCAGGTACAGCTTGTCCTTATGATGGAGATCCTAAATGAAATATTTAAAAAATGACCAGGTGAGCCACTGGTGACTATCCCTGGAATGCTCTCAAGTCACTTGGCATTTCACATTTTGTACTGGGGAAACCTTTCCTAGTGCACAAATAAACAGTATTATATACGTGAGGTTGAAGGCTTTCACAGCCAACATCCATAGGTTTTCCATGGTTTTTTTCTGGGCTGTGAGGGCATGTTCTGGAAGAGTTTATTTCTGATGTTTCACCTGCATCTGTGGCAGGCATCCTCCAAGAATGGTTGGGTAACCACCACCACCCACTCCTACCCAACCATTCTCTGAAGATGCCAGCCACAGATGCAGGCAAAACGTCAGAAATAAACTCTTCCAGAATACTGCCTCACAGCCTGGAAAAAAAAACCCATGGAAAACCTATAGTATTATGCATGGAATCTATGTAAATTGTGGCTTCTTTACACACTTGCAGGACAGTAACTTTTACAGTAGCAATTTCAGAAGAAGTTCTTCTTGTCAAAAGTTATGGATTTGCACTGATACACCATGTATAAAGTATCCCTCTGTGACATGATTATATGCTGTGGTAGTGGTGAACAGAGCTTGCTATGAAAAAGGAAATGAAACTCTATGCCTTTGTCAAAATGTGTTCTTGGAAAAAACAGGGAGATTTTTTTACAATCCACCAACTTCATAAAAGGGTTTGCATTTCTGTTTGCAGAAAGGACATGTAGATTAGAATGACCTTAGATGCTACTCTGTTCATAGAGACAGGAATGTGGAATAACTGGTAAGAAGGAAGGAGGGCAGGATACAGTACAATCCTATGTGTTTTTACTCAGTACTAAGTTCTGCTGAAGCTACACTCTATGTGTGTTTGCATGCACACACACATTCAAGTTGCCTGTCTGTTTATGGTGACTCCATTAATTTCATAGGGCTTTCTTAGACACGGAATACTCAGAGGTGGATTTGCCAGTTTCTTCCTCTGAAAAATAACCTAAGTAGATGGAGCTGCACTATATGTTTCATTAAATACATCATGTATAGCATGCAGCCGAAACTCCCTTTCTTTTTTATTTGCAGGGGCCCAGTGGAAATTGAGATCACCACACACATGTAGGGGAAGTTTAAAACATTTTCTCCACAAGTACTGTTTTCCTATCCCCCCTCCTAGCTAAAAGAGCATGGGGATCAATTTCCATCAAATGAGTTCTTTTAATATCTATCTATCTATCTATCTATCTATCTATCTATCTATCTCCCATGGATGGAGAGGTAAGGATATGTTCAGAATGGCTGTAAGGAAATGTTTAAACCTCCCCTACCTACAGCAGTGGTCCCAGTCCAGGCCAAGGTCCTACAGGTTTACTTGTGATTTTAAAAGAAAGGAAGGCTCAGCTGCATGTTCTGTATTCCATATGACAAGTCATATGCCCATCAATTCAGTGGACCTAGGGCCAGGGGAGATGGCATTTTAAAAGCATGATCATATTTGCACTTCTGTCTATATCTATGGCCTATATCCTTTCTCTGCCTTGTCCAGAGTCAGGTAAGATATGTAGTATGATGGTTATCTCATATTATCAAACTTCAGTTCCCAACATTCCTCACCATTGACTGTGCTGACTAGGGCTGCTGACATCTGAAGTCCAACAACATCTGGAAAGTTGCATGATTTCCACCCTAGGCAAGCTTTTCTCCAGCCATGAAGGACCTAGACAAAATCCTCAAGTGTAGAAACATGTCATTAATCAAAGTCAGAATCATCCAGGCTAGAGTATTTCCAATTTCTCTGTATGGTTGTGAAGGCTGGAAAGTGAAGAAAACTGACAGGAAGAAAATCAACTCATCTGAAGTGGAGGAGAGACCTGTGGATACCATGGACTGCTAAAAAGACAAATGAATGGGTCTTAGAGCAAATCAAGCCTGAATTCTCATTAGAAGCAAAAATTATTTAATTGTGGCCATCATACTTTGAACTTAACATAAAATGGTGTCAGTCCTTGCAAAAGACTGTAATGCTTGATAAAGTGGAAGGCAGTAGGAAAAGAGGGAGAGTGCACTACGGGTGGATCAATTCAATCACGGAAGCCACGGCCCTGAGTTTACAAGACCTGAGCAAAGCAGTTGATGACCAGGAATCTTTGAGGTCTTTCATTCATATGGTTGCCATAAGTCAAAGCTGCCTTGATGACAAATAATCACAATGCTTCCTCCCCAATTACACCCCCTTGGCTGCTCTTTGCCTTTGGAGGAAACTGTTACAGATACCTAAAACAACTTCCCTTTCAGCTTTGGAAAGGAATTTTTTTGGGGGGGTCAGACTCTGCCCACAGATTTATTTATTTATTAAATGACAGTATATCAGTACAATCCTGCATTTAACACATCCTCTAATTTGGCTTTTATTCCTTGGTAAGTGTTCTTTGGCAGCTTTGCACTAAAAACAGGAGTTTAGGCTTCCAACTTATAAGCAATTTCAGATTTCTGCACCTTTTACAGCAACGTGAGATGCACTTGTTACTGATCTGCAATACTGTATCTGTCTACTCAGATATATTTCCCATTATGTTCACTAGGGGCTCATCTATACGATGAAAAAATTCATCAGGAATGTGAGCAGAGTGCCTATTGTTTACACGAGCTTCTGCCAGGATTCGCCATATCAAGAAGGAGGGGGGTTGAAAACTCCATATAGATCGTGGTAACAGCTTTCGCTGTTTCCTGCAATCTTTTTTTTAAAAGTGTGTGAAAATGTACACAATAGTTGGTCTGTACAACCATTTCAAAAAGGGGCTGAAATCTGTTCGCAAACAAACCTTAGAGGGGGCGGATTTGCAAGAGAGGGCTTGCAATGCTGGAGCTGCCATTATTGTTTTGTTTTTGCCGGCACAGTCAGTCAAGAGGCAGAGGAAAAGTATAACAAAGGGTTATTTTAGTGGGAAATAGCTGCTGCGCTTCCAATTTTTTTTTAAAAAAATGGGGTGGGGAGGTTTTAGAGACCCAACTCACTCATGACCACCATTATTTTTGCTGTTCTCTGTATGAACTGCAAAATCACAAATTTTCCCTTCCAGCAAGTTTGTGGATGAGTCGTGGGCTCAAATGGACTCTGCAGCAACAGGGAGGTAATTTGCTATTTATCGCAACTAATTATCCTGTCAAGCTGACCCCTAGAACTTACTTCTAACTGAATGTGGATAGCCTTAATTACAGAAAATAGACTGTTCATGAAAGAAGCAAGGGAAATTAACAAAAGAACAACCCAATTATAACTGGACACACATGTCATGACAGTTTGGGATGATGGAGTGAATATACAAAGTAAAATCACTGTGTGGCTACTTCAGCTTTGTTGGAACACATCCCCTCATCTCCAATGATTCATTATGGAACTAGCTCCTCCATTTAGATCAGCTTCAGCTTACATTGCAAGTCTAGGAATGCACCCCAATGTAAATCAAGACCCATCTGTAGTAGTTTGGGTGCTAACTGCTCTTCATTAAACCACAACTCTGAAAGACCCAGTTCAGGAGCCAGTTCAAAAATCAGAACTCTAGCTAAAACCAAAACGTTTCAAGGAAGTTTAGGGATATGGGTTTTGATAACTAGCCACACTAGTTTTTCTGATTGGAGATTGACAGTGGAAGTGAGAGGGCTAGAATGAAGAGTTGCCTTCTACATAGTTTCCGCTATGACAATGTCTGTTATTTGCAACTTCTGCTTTAAAAAAAATGCATTCCAGAGTATCTGAGGTTATCAGCAGCATTGTAGCTGAATGGGTTCTGAACTAAACAGCAGTAATAGCAAACAACAGCCTTTCCTAGCCTGGCTCCCTCCAGGTGTATTGGGCTACAGCTCTTATCACCTCCAGCTATGTGCTTACTGGGGATGAATGAAGAATTTGTCCAACACATATTAATGGCATCAGTGTGGGAAAATATGAAGCCAGCAATATGTAGTGGTTTGAGCATTGGACTACGACTCTGGAGAACAGGGTTTGAATCCCTGCTTGGCCATGGAAACTCACTGGATGGCTGTGGCCAGGTCACATTCTCTCAGCCTCAGAAGAAGGTAATGGCACACCCTCAAACAAATCTTTCCAAAAAACCCTGTGATAGGTTTATTTTATGGTTGTCATAAGACAGAAACGACTTGAAAGCACACAACAAGAAGTACAGGGAAGGATGTCAAAGCAGTGAGCCAGCCTTGTGTACAGTCAGGATTCCACATTCAGGTAAAGCTAGTTTTGTCCTATAAGGTACAGATCTGGGGATTCAAGAGAAAGAGAACTCCTATACCCAGACACAACTCTGCTGTGCTAAAAAGCCTACGGACCAAACTTGCTTGATTACCTCGCCTACATTCCAGCTCTTTGTTGCCTCTTCTGGGTTATCTGGGTGCAACAAGAACTGCCTGGCCATTCTGCCTAGAAAGCCAAATACTGTGCAGATTCTAGGCATGAAACCATTGACTCTTGTGGAATTTGGTGACTGAGGGTGCTTTTACACCATACAGTTACAGTGTTGTAAGTCTACTTTATTTGCCATAGCTGCATTCTGTGGGATCTGTGGTTTGTAGTTTGGTGAGACACCAGAGGAGCTCTCTGGCAAAGACTTCTAAATCCTAGAATTCTACAGAATACAGCTGTGGCAGTTAAAGTGGCATCATAACACTATCATTGTGTAGTATCAAAGGAGCCTGAGGTACACAGTTTTAATTTACATTTTAAAAGTGATGCTCTTGAGTTTGCCATTCTGGAGACATTCAGGTAATGGTGGAGTGGCATCAGGGCTCTCGAGAGTCAAAAACCCAGGGATTCTTGCTGGGGAAGGACTATGGGCTGGTCTAGACAAGGGAATAAAATGTGAATAGGTGCACACCTACACAAATTCGCAGCAGTTTTCATCTGTCTCAACAATTTTTTGGCAAGCTCACTGGTGAGCAAAGCTATCCCTCCTTGCTGTTCACACGGAGGCCTGCAAGTGAATAAAGAGTGTGGGTACGACTGAATTACTCACAGTTCTATACTCCCCAACTTGCCCTGCCAAACAGGATTTAAAAAACCACAACTAAATCCAAGGTGCAGAAGAGCAATCCTCTGCTGAAACAATGAAAAAAAGAAGGAAAGAAAGGCTGTTTCATCGCTTCAGCGCACGATCACTACGGTGACAATCCAACATGGCGGTTCCAGGATCTGTCTTCTTAGCAAGCTCTGCCCCCTGCACACATCCGACTAACCAGCTGTCCTCTTCAGCAATGCACTGTGATTTGGTTGTCCTAACATGTGGGAATGCGTGTTTCCTCCACAGTTGTCAAAAAACTCTGCAAAAGCCCCAGAGGCTTTTGCTGCAGACTTTCCCCAAATTTTGCTCCCCATCCCTCCAAAAAGGACAGAATGATGCGGGATCCCATTTGTACACATGGGATTCCCTGAGGATTCTATGAGGATTTATTTCAGCAACTGGACTACCCCTATGACATTTTCTGCCACTCCCATTGACTCCCTTGTTCTCTCCAAGTTTAGCTGCAATCCACATAGCAGCTGGAGGGGAAAATAATTTTCCCAGCCAAGATGTATTGTTATGAGTTGTCCCTGTTGTAATCCAAAGTATTTTGAAATGACTCTCTCTTGGGATAACAAGGTCCATTAGCTTTGGGAAAGACCTGCTCCTGGTGGAGATGAAAACTTCTAGCATGAATTTGTTGATATGCAACAGCACAATTGTCTAGTTTTTTATTTGTCATGTGTCATGTTTCCATGGCAATGGAAAGACTGTTATGGATGAGGGCCTGCTGTTCAGAATTTGCCATTACACCAAAGCTGCTTCAATGAAGTGTAGACTGATAACTATTGATATGCTGGAACAATGACAGGTTGCCTTCTTTCTAGTTGGATCTCAGAATTTTTTGCTGAAATCTTAGAATCATAGAGTTGGAAGAGACCACAAGGGCCATCCAGTCCAAGCCCCAGAGAAGCAACATACCTCAGCAGTGAGGCCTGAATACAGTAACCTTGGCTGTATCTACATACCCACTAACATTTCACAGATGAAAACCAGAAGATTTATGGTCAAGTAATGTCAGAATGTGGTTGAGATTACAAAGGTTATTAATGAGGAAGAACATACACACTAGGAGAGGCTGTAGCAGTTTGTGTTTGCCTGAGACAACTGAGAAGGACAAGATGGCCCTCTCCCCTCCCCCGGAGTTAATTGAGAGCAAACTACTTTTATTTTATTTTATTTTATTGAGAATTTATATCCCACTCGTTACCCAAAGTGGCTTACAAATTGTTAATTTGACAGTTCCCTGCCCTCAGGCTTACAGTCCAAATATGACACTACACACAAGGAAAAAGGAGTGGCAGCAGGGAGAGGTGATTTTGTCCAACAGATGCTGACTGCTCTTCTCTCTCTCTGAGGTCACAGCAGTGGCAGCTGGTCTAGAGGGAAGGTCTTTCATCAGCCGCTGGGCCTAGGCATGATGATGGAGCTGTGCTTGCCTGTTCTTCTCTTCAAACAATGAACTCAGTTTGAAGCAATTGAAGTAAGCCAGGGACAAAGGGGGAAAGGAGGAGGGGGAAGAGAGAAACTGGGACGTTTCAAAAGCAAATGAAAAAGTGGGATGACAGAGGATTAGTCCGGATTGTCCCTGCTAAATCAGGACAGTTTGAGAGTATGTGTCTATTCATCTGTTTGAAACAACCCAGAGACTGAAGGAAATTACTGAATGAGATCAGTGCTATCCAGATTACTAAAGAGATTGAGCGTGTGTGTGTGTGAGTGAGAGAGAGAGAGAGAGAGAGAGAGAGAAAGAGAGGTACCCACTCATCTACTGAACTTTATTTGGTAGGACTCAGCCCACACCTTTAGAAACTGAGGACTTTCCTGCATGGTTTGTAAACAGAGACAGTCCTGTGGCTGCCAGCCAAAGGACAGACAATTCCCTTTCATCCTCCCTTAAAGCAGAAAGAAAACCAAGGACACAAGAAATGAAATGGGAGCAGTTATCTGCCACAGAGAGACAGTGTAACAAGCAGTGTGCACACAATAATACAACAATTAAGTGGCAAAATAATCTGAAGTATGGATATGCAGCAACACTGTTATTGGCCCCAATTTCCTTGAAACTCATTCAACAGAGTCTTGAGTTAAACTATAGTTAGTCAATTGTGGTGGGTCCAGGGGTCATTTTTCTGCCCTTGGGGCTCTGTGGTAGCTGCACAGATGGCCAGAAATTCCCAAAACAAACCTAGAAGTGGCTGAAAGGCCACTAGTGTTCTTGAAAAAAGGGTTTTTAACAATGTTAAACAGGGCAGGGAAGTCCTGCAGCCCATTTAAAAGGTGAAATGCTTCCCTGAAAGCTTCCTACAGGGGTAAGTTATTCCTTTTTCTTTCTTTTTTTATGAGAATAGCATTGCAATAGCATTGATATTTATATACCACTTATCAGTGCCAAAGCACTCCCTAAGCGGTTTACAATATTTTTAGCTAATTGCCACCAACAAGCCGGGTACTTTTTTTAACCAGCCTACGGAAGGATGGAAGGCTGAGTCAATTTTGGAGCCCTCCGGGATCAAACTCATAACCTTGTGGCTTGCAGTACTGGCATTTAACCACTGCACCACCAGGGCTCCTTAAAAGGGCAGTCCAGAAAAAGGACAGTCCAGGGAATATAGAAGGGTCAAGGCTCTCATAAGCCCATGGAGAACTTTGCCCACCCTTGAGTTAAACCCACATCAGTTTAAGGGGCTGTCTACACTGGTGAAAAAATACTCACTTCATACCTGGTGGTGGCAGAACACACAACATTCTTGAGGATTCAAATTTAATATGGTTCTCTTTCTAAGCCTAGAGGTTTAAATCCCATTTTAAAAAACAACAACCATTCACCCTACATTTTCCTGGAAAAAACGGTTTATTGTATGTGTGCCCTGCAGTCCAAGTCTACTTTGGTATGGAGTCAGGAGGTGGACTTTTTAGTGGGCGGTACAGGTTATTAGGAGGTTATCTGGGCCAGGCAGTCACCTCATCATGCCCACCAGAAAAGGCTATTTCCCCAGTTTGTATTTACATTTTCCCGCTGTGCAGGCACCATTATTTTTTTAAGGTGCATTTATGTGGATACTTGCATTAGCAAGTATTAACACACCTCCATCTATTGGCATTTAAACTCAAATGTGCTGCTTCACTCAATAGGATGGCCGGTGCCCTTTCATGTGCATAATGGGAGAGGAAAAAGTGGAGCTGTCATGGCCGTGTGTCTGAAAATAATGCAAAATATAGGACATGTGATCATAGCAGGACTGCCATTTTACACCAGTGAGTTTGTCTGGGGGAAATATGTAGCTGGTAATGTCACTGTCACTTCACATTAGAAACGATGTGTGTAGTATTAAAGGGGTCACTGTGGACCAGGAAAATGCGATTTGGAGCAGATTTTTTTCACCAGTGTAAACAACCCCTAAGACAGACAGCGATAGCCGGAAACTTCAGTTGGTACAAAATATGGCAGCCAGAGTGGTCTCGGGAACATCTCGGAGAGACCATATAACTCCAGTATTGAAATCTCTCCACTGGCTGCCTGTCAGTTTCCGGGCCCAGTATAAGGTATTGGTTATTACCTTTAAAGCCCTAAATAGCTTGGGTCCAACTTATCTCTGGAACCGCCTCCTCCCATACAATCCTCCCCGCGCACTCCAGTCCTCTGGGAGGAATTTGCTTCAGCCACAAAAATCTAGGCTGTCTGCAACCTCCCAGAGCGCCTTTTCGGTAATCGCCCCCAATTTATGGAATGGCCTGCCGAACGAGATCTGTCAGCTGACGAGCTTGAGTAGCTTTAAAAAAGCACTAAAGACGGATCTCTTTCGGCAAGCCTTTCCTGATTAGATTCCAGCCTCAGGAGCTGCGTCTCCTGGTTGCTGTTTTTT
This sequence comes from Gambelia wislizenii, assembly GCA_030847615.1. Taxonomy (NCBI): domain Eukaryota; kingdom Metazoa; phylum Chordata; class Lepidosauria; order Squamata; family Crotaphytidae; genus Gambelia; species Gambelia wislizenii. Next base: position 349,567,046 of record JAUMIR010000001.1, read on the forward strand.
TTTAAAAAAAATCATGTATATATTTGTTTTTAATGTGTTTTTAGTTAGATGGTTTTAATTATATAGTGTTTAATGTCGTTTTATGGGGGAGGGTGGGGTGGGTGGTGTTTTTAGTCATTATTATAATTTTTTAATTGTTGGAAGCCCCCCCGATTGTTTTTAGCAGAGGGGCGGGGTATAAATAAATTTTAATAATAATAATAAAATAATACTACAGTAAGTCTTCGATGAAGATAACAGTACTGTCACATCAAGAGTCATATCTCAGGATGCAGATGATAGAACCAGGAACAAACTCCAGTGTGGCAAGGTAGACTGCCATCACTCCTTCTGTCCAAACCACCCAGGGTCAGGAGACTTCCAGGCCTTACAGGACAAGGTTGGCCTGCAAGGAAACATGGGACAAAAACCCTTGGGCATAGAGTTCCAAACAGACAACAAAGAAGCAATATTACATAACAAAGAAGCAAGCAGTTAGGTCCTGTATTTAGTACCAGAGGCTTTCCTTACTAATGTGTGCATATGCACACTTGCATACATGCTACAAGGAGGATGAGAATATGAGAATGGCCAATGTGACACCGCAGCTTCTCCTAAGGCAAGTCCTTGTCACTAACTTTTTAGAGTTCTTGGAAGGTTGTCAGTAAACAGGTGGCCAGGAGTAATCCAGTACACACAGTTTGTTTGGACTTCAAAAATGGTTCTGATAAAGTTCCACTCAAAAAAAGTGAACTTAACAATCATGGGGTAGGAGATAACATGACATTCTTGCAAACAAGCTTGTAAAATGTGGGCTAGACAAGTTAGCTGTTAAATAGATTGGTAATTGGTTCACCAGCCAAACCCAAAGGGTGCTCCTCAGTGGCTCCTCTTCATCTTGGAAAGATGTGACCAGTGGGGTGCCACAGGTTAATGTCCTGGGCCCAGTGCTATTCAACATCTTTATCAATGACTTGGATGACAGAATTAGGGGCATACTTATCAAATTTGCAGATGACACCAAATTAGGAGGAGTAGCTAATACCCTAGAGGACAGGATCAAAATTCAAAATGACCTGGATAGACTGGAGAGCTGGGCCAAAGCTAACAAACTGAAATTCAATATGGAGAAATGTAAAGTACTACACTTAGGGCAGAAAAACAAAATGCATAGATACAGGATGGGGGAGACCTGGCTGAACGAGACTACATGCGAAAGAGATCTAGGAGTCCTAGTAGACCACAAGTTGAACATGAGTCAACAGTGTGATGCGGCAGCTAAGAAGGCCAATGCGATTTTGGGCTGTATCAATAGAAGTATAGTGTCTAGATCAAGGGAAGTAACAGTGCCGCACTATTCTGCCTCGGTCAGGCCTCACCTAGAATGCTGTGTCCAGTTCTGGGCACCACAATTAAAAAAGGATATTGACAAATTGAAGCGTGTCCAGAGAAGGGCAACTAAAATGGTGAAAGGTCTGGAAACCATGCCTTATGAGGAAAGACTTAGGGAGCTGGGTATGTTTAGCCTGGAAAAAAGACGGTTAAGAGGCGATATGATAGCCCTGTTTAAGTATTTGAAGGGGTGTCACATTGAGGATGGAGCAGGCTTGTTTTCTGCTGCTCCAGAGACTAGAACATGGAACAATGGATGCAAGCTCCAGGAACAGAGATTCCACCTCAACATTAGGAGGAACTTTCTGACAGTAAGGGCTGTTCAGCAGTGGAACACACTCCCTCAGAGCATGGTGGGGTCTCCTTCCTTGGAGGTCTTTAAACAGAGGCTGGATGGCCGTCTGTCAGGGATGCTTTGATCGTGATTTATTGCGCGGCAGGGGGTTGGACTGGATGGCCCTTGTGGTCTCTTCCAACTCTACAGTTCTATGATTCTATGATTCTAAAAGCAATGATGATGATCAAATATTGGGATAAACACTGTCTGCAGTGGACAGATGCAAAAGAGTGGTGGAATTCCTGTTTTGCATCTTTTTGATTGGCCTGTGATGTTTGTTCCCTATGCTATTTGGAAGGGAAGAATTAATGAAAGTCTCTTGACTACAACCCAGGGCTGGTTTAACCAGTCTGCCAAATCAGCATTGGCGGGGGGCAGCCGAAGTCAAGAGAGGGCCCCGTGCTAGCCTCCTTAATCTGATGAAGGAGATAGCCAGGAGACAGCCGGTAGGAGCCCCCTCCTACCCTCCTTCTCCAAAAACCTCCTGCTGGCTTTTTTAAAAAAACAGCGTCTCCCAAACCTAAAGAGAAAGCGAAAGAAACAGCAGCCCTCCGTGGCAGAAGCTGGAGGGAGTTTGCTGCTATGTCGGAGAGGGTGAGTGTGTTTGTGTGAGAGAGACAGGGAATTTGAGCTTGTCTCTTTCCCTCGGAAAGGGTTTCTTTCTTTCTTTCCTAACTTCCATATAGATTCCCTCCAGCCCATCTTTCCAGCTGTTCTTCTCTCCCCTTCCTCCCTCCCTTCCCCCCTTTTTCTTCTTCAGCTTCCTCCCCTTACTGGCAACTGAGTTCAACCTGCAAAAGGAATTTGTGTGTGTTTGCCTATGTGCCTTCAAGTCATTTCTGACTAAGGCAAACCTATCATGGGGTTTTCTAGGCAAGATTTGTTCAAAGGGGTGTGTGTGCCTTTGCAGCTGAGAGAGTGTGACTTGCCCAAGGTCACCCAGGGGGTATTCATGGCTGAGCAAGGATTCAAGCCCTGGGTCTCCACAGTCATAGTGCAATGCTGAAACTTCTACAACACACTGGCTCTTTTAACAGAAGAATATAAAGAATATAAATAAAAATTTGGAGTAATATTACTGGGAACAATCGTTTTACTGTTGTCACTAAAACATCAGTATCCCATTAGTGTTATGTGAGAGGCATTGGCCTAGAGCAAGTGGTTTTTAACCTTTTCTTTACCAGGGACCCCCTTTAAATATCTTTTGTTGCCCCAAGACTTAACTAAAAATTTAAAACCCTAATAATAATAGCTAACAACAACAACAACAACAACAACACAATTACACCATCCATTAAACTTTCCCTCAGAGGCACTCTTGCTTCTTCCTGCAAGTTTGTGGCTGGAGTGGATTGAATGGCAATGTGCAGGCCAAGCCAGCCAGCCTTTGCCTTCGTTCCTGTTATGTGGCTGCTCCACTACAGGGAGGAGGTGGGCCAAGAAGCCTTCAAGCCTTTGAGGACCCCCTGTGAGGACATTGCAGACCCCAAGTTAGGAAACACTGGGCTAAAGAGTGCTGGAAAAGGAACAATGCAACCAGACCTTGAGAAGGGTGCTATCAGGAGAATTCTGGGAGGTGTAATCTAAAAGTAACTTTCCCAGGATCTGAATGCAGCCTAGAATCACAGAATCATAGGGCTGGAAGGGACCCCAACAGCCATCCCATCCAATCGGCTTCTGCCCTGCAGTAACACACAATCCAAGCATTCCTGAAAGATGGCCATCCAACCTATGTTTAAAAAAAGCCAAAGAAGGAGACTCCACCACACTCCAAGGCAGTGCATTCCACTTCCGAACAGCTCTTACTGTCAGGAGGTTCTTCCCAATATTCAGGTGGAATCTCTTTTCCTGTAGTTTGAACCCATGGCTCTGTGTCCTAGTCTCTGGAGCAGCAGAAAACAAGTTTGCTCCTTCCTCAGTATGACATCCCTTCAAATATTTAAACATGGCTATCACGTCATCTCTTAACCTTCCCTTCTCCAGGCTAAATATACCCAGCTCCCTAAGCCATTCCTCATAGGGCATAATGGCTTCCAGACCTCCCACCATCCTTCTTAGTATCCTTCTTGAACTGTTGTGCCCAGAACTGGAAACAGTATTCCAGGTGAAATCTGACCAAAGCAGAATGGCGTGATACTATTACTTCCCTTGATCTAGACACTACTCCTAGTAATGCAGCCTAGAATCACATTGGCATTTTTTGCTGCTGCATCACACTGCTAACTCATGTTTAGCCTGTAGTCCACTCTTTCTTTTCTCTGAGGAAATCTACACCATTACATTAATTGCTAATAAACAAAAAATATTATGTTAGTGCCTATAATATAGTTTTTAAACTAAATTATTGGTGGCAAATTATGTAATACAGTAGGCCCCTCTTATCCACTGGGGACTGGTTCGGGGGGGGGCATGGATTTTGAAAACCATGAATAATAGTGAACACCATTGAAAATAATGGGACTTCTGGTTTAAAATACCATAGAGTTGCCTTGGAGGGCTTAGAAAATGGCTAGGGAGGACGCATTTTCTAGTAAGACTCTATGGTAGGTGTGCTGTTTTGTGTCCCATGGATAATGAATCCATGGATACGGGGGTCCTACTGTGATCTGAACATCCTGTACAGTGAATAGGTTACATTGACCTGAGATAAACATATGGGGCCCCCAAAATAAAGCATTGCAGGGCCCCCCAAAATTCCTTAAACCGGCCCTGCTACAGCCTAACAATCTGGAACTGAAGCAGGGCTTCTCCATCAGAGGATCAAAGCAGTGATCAAATGTTGATTAAGATTCATGCACACTGGCCAACCGCTATGCACTCAAAGTCCTGTTTGCATGGCAGCCTAGGCTAGTGTGTTAGGAAAATGCTCCTTATGTGCGACTAGCACCCTGCAAAGATTGGGGTTGGGGAGTGTATGTGTATTTGAGGTTATGTGTATAAACTTCTTTGCAAACAAGATTGAAAGTGTGCCAGTCAGGGAGCCAAGAGAATTTTCAAATAAATGTTTGACAGAATTCTAATCTTTAAAAAACCACAAAGCAGTAGTTTTCTTTTAGAAACCAAGTAAGAAATCAAATGGAGAGCGCTAAATAATGCTCCAAGATATTTTTTTTAAATCAGCAGTAAATCAAACAGCAAATAAATGTGAAATCAATTGACAGTCACAAGAATAAAAACAATTTATTTACTCTTCAAAAAAGAGCCCAGACAAATAATGTGTGTTGGCAGCAAAGGGGCTTTTGTCGGAGTGTCATGGGGTTGGTGAAGTTTATTTCAAGACAGTCTTCCAGCTGACTCAAGATTGAAGATACTTTGAATGGTTCCAGGTTAGAGTTTCACTTGTCCTTCAGGAATAAAAATGCAGAAGCAGGCAACTTTATCAGCTATACTGGTTTCAATTATCTGCTTCAGCTCTGTTCTGGAGGGGGGAAATGACAAGGAAGAGAAACAAGGAAGGAAATGAAAAGGCTGGTGTTCTAGGAAAAGGGCAGCTCTGGAAAGGGTGACTGACCCCAGCACCATCATAGGCATCCTGTATCAGATGATCTTACTGCCTGAGTCTGCAAATAGCCTATTTCAGCTGCAGAAATAATACTTAAATTTCTTCTTGCCTTTCCAAGAACTGTTGTCATCTTTGAACCTGATAAAGCAGATGTAGGATGCATGATGGATCTCTAAGGTACTCAACTGTTGTAATTAGACGAGCCTTACCCCTGATGCTGTTCAAGGGTGTTGGACTAAGTTCACTATCATGCTACACTGTTACAGTGCTATATTCCACTTTAACTGCCATGGCAACATTCTGTGGACTTCTGGGATTTGTAGTTTGGTGAGGCCGAAGAGTTCTCTGACTGAGAATTCAAAATGCCCCTCCCTCAACTGCCTATCCCAGGATTCCATGTGATGTTGCCATGACAGTTAAAGTGGAATACAGTGCTGTAACAGTGTAGTGTGATAGGGCCCTAAGTGGTGAAAGAAGCACCGTGTTGGGAAAGATTAATTATACACTGAGAAAGGGATGGGGATTCAATTCCCAGGACTCACTTTGAAGTTGAGGATTGGGGATGGGTGATTGGGAGATTTTTCAGTTTCTTGGAAAGCACACTTGCTGTTATATTGCACTGTATACGCACAATCCTAAATATACACTGGACTGACTATGTGATGAATGTTGCTGTCCTTGAGCAAGCAGGTCCGCCCTGGCCTCACATCGGGAGGCATGGAGACACACTACCCACAATGCTGCAGCCTTATTTGAGAACTCATGCCAAACAAGTCTTGAAGAGAAACGACAATGCAGAAAGAATCACAACCCAAAAACATCACCCAAGGAGACCTTCTGCTGTGCTTTGTTTATCTCAGATTGGCCTTTTTAGTCATCAGCATGCTTGCAGAAAGCGCAGGATGAGTCCTTCCTGAATCTTCATTTGTGAAGAAAAGCCAGAGAGAGAAAGATGTGAATGAGCAATGGCTGCCCTTCCTGCTGCTTGCCACCCATTCCCTTGATGATGCTGGGGTTGTCTATACAGTAAAAATACTCCTCATAGAATTTGCCTAGAATACAAGCTGTCTTAATGGGATCCCGCATTGTCTTATCGTATTGTGAAGGAGGGGGGCCAAAAAGAGGAAAAACCACATGAGAAAAGCATTCACGGGCTTTCCCCAACTTTTAAAAAAAAGCTCCAGTGATATGCGCATTTTCACTCCTTCAGATAAGTGACTTGACATGAATTGCTTCCCCATACAAGACAAAGTGCAACTTGATTGGGTGGATGAGTGCAGGGGGTGGGGCTAGGTTACAGGGCAAGTGCTCACTGCTGCCATCTTGGATTTTCGCCTTCGCGAGTGATCGCTAAGACAATAAAATAGGGATTTGTGCTATAGTTCTCTCTTTTTTTTGAAAGGTGGAATATCACTTGTGTGCACCATAGAAATAGGGTTTTTTTACAGAAAAAGTTTGGCGGTGGCAGATTTAAAAACATGAGTAATTCACTAGCAGATGCCATCTAGGCTACAGGCATGGGGAGTGTATGGGGGCTGTAAAACCATTAAGACAGGTCATAGCTGCTGCCACTTGCTATTACTGTGGAGCAGTCTGTTTTCCCCCCCTTAGGATAGACAAGCCCACTGTCTCTACCAGAGGGAGACAGCAAGCGAGGAGGTGGCAACATGGGTGAGGAGAGTCAGGAGGAGGCAAACTGGAAAGGAGTGGACAACCCTGTTGGAAAGAAGACTCTGGCAAGGGCCTGACAAATGCAAGGACAGCCTTGGCAGGAAGGGTCACATTTTCCAAATTACAGACTGCTTGCTTACACAATCAGTACTGAAGACGTTTTTTTAAAAAATAACAAGACTAAGGGAAGAGAAGGAGAGGAAATAAATAGCCACTGAGTGGAGCTAGGAGCTATAGTCACACCATACGTTTATAGCAGCTTGATAGCACTTTAACTGCCATGGCTCCTTCCTATGGGATTCTGGGGTTGATAGTTTGGTGAGGGACTCAGAATGCTCTGATACACTATCCTGAACTACAGCATTAGAGTTTTCTGGCAGTGAATGCAGTGTAATTCACAAAACTACAAATCCCAGGATTCCATAGGGTGGAGCCATGACAGTTAAAGTGGAATCGAAGTGCTACAGTTGTGTAGTGTGGCTATAGCCAGGGTTTGCAGGAGTACCAGAATTTCTTGATTAATAAGGAAGATGAGAAGTTTACTTGCTACCCAACCATATTTCTCTTTCCTAAATTTGGTTGCTATCTTCACAGGAGCTTGAACAAAGAGAATGGATTATCCCTACAACAAGATGTTGTAAGCTATATCTGTTGCCATGCAAAGCGTTTTGAGGTGGCTTCATCTTGAATGATAAGATCCATTAGCTTTCAAAAAATACCTTCTAGTGATCTAGTTGGAGCTTGGAAGTGACGTGTTCAGGTGCAGCTGGTGGCTCCCATATCATTGGGGCAGGGAATCTATTTCTGGTTTTGAATAGCTTTAAAGGGAACTGTCCGAGGTGCTGAATGGATATGAGTGATAGGTTTCAGGACTTCAGATAGTTCCTTTAAGTCTCAAATAGAACCTGGGGCCCATGTAAACGTCGAAAATGCCCCTCATGGAATTTGCAGGGAATCCTACCTGTCTAAACAGGATCCAGCACAAATCCACACTATTCAGAAGGGGGGGGGGCAAAATGGCAAAAACAATGGGGTAAAAGCCTTCACAGATTTCCCCGTACTTTCTCAAAAACCACGAGGGGGGGGGTGCACATTCCTGCTCGTTTAGACTATCGAATGATAAAAAATTCAAAAAGAAGCACAAAGCAAATTGGCTGGGCAAGAGCGGTGGCAGGGCTTGCTAGCAGGGCAAGCACCTGCTGCCGCCATGTTGGATTTTTGCCTTCGCGATTGCTCACTAAGGTGATAAAACAGGATGAATAGTTTTTGTTTTGCTGTCCTATAAAACTGGGAAATCATTCTATTGCACCAGCGTACCTTAGATGACTTTTTTTAAAAAAAAATATGGTGGTGGTGAAGAACTAACACGAGTAAGTCACTCACGGTTGCCATCAGGAATGCAAGGTTTATGGGGGCTTCCAAGGCCAGAAAAAAAACCATTTACATATGTCGCTGCTGCTGCGAGATGCCTGTACTACGAGGTACTTTAGATTTCCCCTCTCATGTAGATAGGCCCCTGGTGTGGATCCAGCAGCTACCACTCAACATGTGGCAAATAGCAATGTTACCTGTAACATGTTACTTTGGGTGACATAACTGGCCCATTTGCAAGATAACATGACAACTTGTAAAACAGTTTTTAAAAAGTACCGTGATCTTTATCCATTATTTCCTAAACAGTGTTTCTTCCAAAGTAATTTCTGGGGAAAACGAGGCTATTTTTCTATTTTTTTAAGGTTAAAAGTAATTTAAAACCAAAATGTTGGTGATGAATGTGTTACTCTTAAAGCAATTCAGAATGAGTAATAAACAGTGTGTAACTTGTAAAAAAATTATCATTCATGTGGGGGACTTTTAAAAATAATGTTCTAGGTTCTGCTCCTGGTAGATACAAAAACTGCTAGCAGTAGTTTGTTGCTGTGGATCAACACAGCTGCCTGTGTTTTGGGACTCTTCTTTGGGATTCAACATGGAACTGCCATGATGAGCGCCGGCCATTCAAAATGTATTAACCACTGAGAATGAAGGAGAAGCATCTAAAAGAATAAAGTCAAGGGGAGCTTGACAATTGGAAGGGGAATTAAAGATTTAAGAGAAATGCAGCCAGACACAAAAGGACACTCACCAATGAGAAGGAATGGCTGCTATGACAGTAGCATTTCATTGCCCACAATGGTATCTACATACACTCGTTCAGATTAGTGGTTAAAGGTCCCCATAACTGTTCGGCTAACATTGAATTGTTTAAATGATCCATAGATTATTTCCACAGATAAAGGCTGGGCTTTTAAGGCTGTGTGGTGCAGTTTTTAAGATCGCGAAGGGTTTTAATACAGTTTTTAATGCATTTTAATATTTTTAATGTTTTTATCATACAGGTTGTTTAATTCTTTTTAAAATTTTATATTTATCTTGTAATGTTTATTTTTGTATTGTTTTTAACTTGTGTTGTTTTAAAGAGGTTGTTAGCTGCCTTGAGTCCCATGGCAGGAGAAATAAAATAATGATGATGATGATGATGAGGAGGAGGAGGAGGAGGACCTTCAGGACAGCCCAGTAACTGTTGCTACTGTTGTGTGCCTTCAGGTCATTTCCAGCTTATGGTAACCCTAAGATCAACCTATCACAGGCTTTCTTGGCAAGATTTGCTCAGAGTGGCTTTACCTTTGCCTTCCTCTGAGGCTGAGAGAGTATGACTCACCCAAGGTCACCCAGCAGGTTTCTATGGCTAAGCAGTGATTTTAGCCCTGGTCTCCAGAGTCGAACTCCAATGCTCAAACCACTACACCACACTGGCTCTCTGTACACTGCCCACCAAGTTTGTGCTGCAAATCCCCAGCTGCAGCAAGTTAATCCAATGAACTGAGAAGAATCCTTACCAATACCAAAGGAATGCATGCACACTGACTCATCTATCCTGGCTCTATGTGCATCATTGTATTACATGAACTCTCCAGCACTCGAGTGATGCAACTGCAGAAGGTCTGGTGAATGCTAGAAATCTAGAGGGGAATTTTGTGGAAAGAAAGAGCACCCTACTTTCCCTCCACCCACACAATGAATTTCCCTCAGTGAGAGTAACTACTTCTCAACAGACCTTGGTGGCTATATGTCATTTCTAATCTGTCTTGGATTTGTTTTATATGGGGGAGGGGAAACCCCTACCTTTGTTACTGCCAACTGGTGACGCAAGTACTGTGGTGTAGTGGAGCGAGGTGCTACAGAGTCAGAGAGATAGGGCTTGGTATCATCTATCACCTCCCACCACCTTCTCAGCCGCTTTTAAGTTTAGCCACCACTATGAGTAGCAACAACCCAACTGTAGTAATGCAGAATACAGTAGTGATATCTTTTCGATACCTGGAGACAGATGCTGGCCTTTCCTTCCTAGAAAATATGGTATCATCCTAGAATATATACCAGCAGGTCCCCCGAAGTAACAGCAGAAATTAGGAGTCCTACTTTATCAAAAAAATCTATCTATCTATCTATCTATCTATCTATAATTATCTTGGCTATGTTGCTGTTCCCAGTGTGCTGACTGGCCACTTGGGAAACATAGCCACCAATCGTAGTGCTCTGTTGGCCAGCCAATCAGCAGCTTGATGGTGTTTTTTAGTACCACCTCCTTGGCCTACAGCCACATCTTTCCCTGTTGAGCTGCAGTAAGTAAATACTCAGCCAGCTCCCCTTGCTGTCTTAATATGCATGCATGGGGAAAAATAATGCTGCTGTCTATGTGTCCCCCAGCATCTTCTTTCTTCTTTTTCTTTCTGTCCTACCTTTCTGTGCAGACTGGAGCCTAGGGCCTTTCTGTGCAGGCTGGGGTGCCTGGGGCCTTTCTGTGCTGCCTGGGGCCTTTCTGTGCTGCCTGGGACCTTTCTGTGCTGCCTGGGGCCAAGGGCCTTTCTGTGCTGCCTGGGACCTTTCTGTGCTGCCTGGGGCCAAGGGCCTTTTGGGCAGGCTGGAGCCAGAGGCCTTGCTATACAGCCTGGGGCCTTTCAAAGGCTGCCTGGGGCCTGGGGCCTTTTTGTTCTGCCTGGGGCCTTTCTGTATGGTTTGGGGGCTGGGGCCTTTCTGTGCTGCCTGGCCCCTTGGGCCCGGGCACCATCTATAGGTGCGCCCTGGGCCTTCTGTGCTGTCTGTAGCAGTTCCTTCCCCTTGGGCCTTGGGGTGGAAACGTGGAAAACTTCAAGTCCTTTCTAAACACAGTGGTGGAGGGGCTCTTGTATCCTGCCATGTGTGGGTTTTGTGTGTGTGTGTGTGTGTGTGTGTGTGTATAGTGTAGGGTGTGTGTGCAGCATGGGGTGTTTGTGTGTTTGTGCAATTGCATGGTGGTGGCAGAGGGGCTCTCACATCCTGGTATGTGTGGTGTGTGTGTAGTGTAGTGTGGTGTGTGTGCGCGCGCAGTTGCATGCTGGTGGTGGAGGGGCTCTTGCATCCTGCTGCACATGGTGTGTGTATGTGTTTAGTGTGGTGTTTGTGTGTGTATGTGTGATTGCTTGGTAGTGGTGGAGGAGCTGTCATGTCCTGGTGCTCATTTGTGTGTGTAGTGTGGTGTGTGTGTACATTTGGTTGCATGGTGGCAGCTGAGGGGCTCTCATGTCCTGGTGCACATGATGTGTGTGTGTGTAGTGTGGTGTGTGGTTGCATGATGATGGTGGGGCTCTCATATCCTGGTGTGTGTAGTGTGTGTGTCTACCATTGTGTGTGTGTCTGTGTGTATGCACAGTTGCATGGCGGTGCTGGAGGGACTCTCAGCATGAAATTAGCCATCATAGTTCATTTGAACGGTTATATATTAATGCATCAAATGATCATACTCTTGACATGTTTCCTAAGCGGCCAATCAGCAGAATGGGAATGGAAACATAGAATCATACTGAAGCGTTTTATATATGCAGATAACAGTGTATGTTACACCAGGTATAGCTAGTAACAACCATAATTGTATCTTCGGTTGTATTGCTTTCAGTGTGTAAAAGCTAAGGTACAGTGATGATGCTCTGACAAATAAAGCCCTTACACAGCTTAGGTTCAGGCTGATACCCAGTATCTCCCATTATTAGGCTGCTGATACACTGCAGAAATAATGCAGTTTGACACCACTTTAACTGCCATGGCTCCATCCTATGGAATCCTGGGATTTGTAGTATGTTGTTTTGTAGCACCAGAGCTCTCTGACAGAGAAGGCTAAATATCTCACAAAACTACAAATCTCAGAATTCCGTAGCATTGAGCCTTGGCAGTTAAAGCAGTGTCAAACTGGATTATTTCTGCAGTGTGTCAGCAGCCTGAGTCTGGTTAGTTCCTGACAGCCTCAGGAAAAGCTGGAATGGTCCCCTTCTTGCTGTCCTTCTGAAAGCAGATAAAGACTTTTTTATTCTGACACATTTTCAGAACTAGAGGATTTTAAGGGAAAAGCTTTTAAGACAGTGCTGTACTGCTTTAAACTGCTTTTTAAAATAATTTTAAATGTATGCTTTAAGTTGTTTTACTATTGCTAACAATTTAATTTGATTTTAATGTTGATCTTTTGTATTAACTATATTGTACTCATTTTAATTTGTAAACGGCCTTGCCATTTTGTCTTAGGGAAAATTTGAGGTGTTAATAAAGTCAATGACAACCAAATTCACCCATCTATAACCTGTATGTTGAAGCTCAAATCAAGCATTTGCCCTAGAAAGTTTACTCAGTTCTATGGCTGTGGGTAGAAAGAACATGGTCAGAGGTACTTTTCTTCCACATGTTCTGATGAACTGGTTCTGAGCCTGAACTCTGATGAGTGCTCCCACAAATTAGCCCAAATATGCACCAGCCACAGGTATGGGGACATGTTTATCTCGGATTGGCCTTTTCAGTCATCAGCGCGCTTGCAGAAGCACGGGATGAGTCCTTCCTGAATCTTCGTTTGCGAAGAAAAGCCAGAGACAGGTATGAGGGCAACTATGAGGAAAGGAAAGTTGAGGTTCTACTCCTTTTTTCCCCATTTTTTTAAACAAACTTTTAAAACAGCAAGCAACAGATACAAGGAGACTAATCTGGAAGATCCAGAATGGAGAGCTCATCCAAAGCAATGACCTGATATGATGTCATGGGCAAGTCTTGATGAATGCCAGCCTGGGTCACTCAGAGGTTGCTAATTCTTGGGAGGTGCCACTTCTTGATCAGTGTACTCAGCTACCTGGATCGGAAACCCTGGCTGCTGGCAACACCTTGAGTCAACCTTGTTTTACTGGTACTTTCTGTTTTGGTCTCATGTAGTGCATGGTGTTGAACCACCACCCTGAAAGAAACATCATCCTCTGGCATTTCTATCAGCTTGCATTTGTTACTGAATCCCTAGATTATGCAACACCAGCACCCAGTGACTAAAGATTTCTTCATCCATTTTCTCCCTTGCATCATGGGGGGTTTCTTTCTTGCATCACACCACATACATTTGCTCAGCCTTCCCTGACCCAACACCCTCCAGATATTCTGGGCTACCACTCCTGTAAGTCCCCAGCCCACTGGAGTTTTCAGGAATTGTAGCTTTCAAATGGTTTTAAATTAGTGCTGCTTTTAATAGGATAGTTCATTTAGTTGTCTTTTAACTTTTTTTTTTTTTACGATTAACATTAGTTTTCAAGCTGTACTTTTGCTTTAGTCTTAATTGATGTTGTGAGCTGCCTTGGATCCCATGTGGGGAGGAAGAAGGGATGCTACCGGTATGGCAATGGGAGCAGAGCTTTGAAAATGTACCCTTTTGAACTACAAACTGCATTAGTGAGGCAGTCCCAAAGTTAGATCTATGCATTGTATTTATTCCCTTAAAAACACTACAACATCCTATTGATACAATTTAGAAAACATAAGGTGCACACCATTTGCTACAATATCAAAAGAATTCAGTTCCTCTTACTTTTATAATTAAATTCTGTTATTTCACTGGAAAGCTGATGCTGATAATTTTCCCAGGATTGTACCAATTTGCAGTACCAGTGTATGAAACCCAGCACACTATAAAATTAGAGTCTTGAACAACATTTTCTGAAACATCACAAAGTACCATTGATTCCCCTCAATAATTTTCTGTTCTGTTAGACAAGGTAAACTTGCATTGCAACTTGTAACTTTGCAAAAAGTTAAGAAAAAAAATAAGACAACAATAAAACTTGGAATTATAGGCAAGAGTTATAGTTTTGAATGCATAGTGTTAAAGGCTGAGTCACTTACCTCTTTAAACAGGCATTTGATGGCTATGTTTGATGGGAGGATCATTTTATGGTGTGTGTGCTGTGTTTTTATCTGTAATGTTATTTTTAATGGCTTTACACTTCTTAAAATTAATGGCATTTTAATTTCATTTTAATATGAAATCTTGTTTAATTTTGTTTAATTCTGTTTTAACTTTTTATCACCAGGCTTTTAGCTTTATTTTGTCTTAGCCTTTTTGTAAGCCACCTTAGGTCTCACATCAATATAAATAAAGCAAATAAATAAATATACAGAATATAAATAAAGCAAATAAATAAATAAATAAATAATTTTAATACAAAGAAAAGTTTCTTATGAAACATATTCAGGGGTAGCCGTGTGGCTATACAGCAAAACAAAACAAAACCTGAAATCCACAAAAGAATGACACCTTTTTCAGCCAACCAAAATGGACAAAGCCCTTCATGCAAGCTTTCAAAGCTGCACTGGATTCTTCATCAGGCAAAAGATGTTGGAAAAATCATCAGGAGAAGAAAATAAAAGTGACGGTGCTGGAATCACAGGCCTACGTTTTGTATCAGATGTTGTTTCTACAAAGTGGTACACAATGTAGGACTGTGACTCCAACACTGTCACTTTTTTCTTTTCCTGATGATTTTTAAACATCTCTTGCCTGATGAAGACACCAGTGGAGCTTCAAAAGCTTGCATGAAGTGTTTTGTGCATTTTGGTTGGCCAATAAAGGTGTCGCTCTTTCTTGGATTTTGTAATCTTACTATATGGCCAACATGGCTACCCCTGAATACCTCCAGCAAAGGTAAAACTTTTTCTTCTGGACTAGTATTGGCTGAGTTTTACCTGTATAGCACCTAAAAGTTTTTCCAAGTTTAGCAGTACAGAGACTTCTTGAGAAATTCTCTGCCTGGTAAAGGGGCTTATGGCTCTATAGGAGACAAAGACACCCTGGATCTCAAGAGGAGTTACTTTACTGCTGCTAATGCAGTTTAAATTTGACTGTCCTTTGTCTCCATCCCCATATGGCCAAAAATAGGGGAGCCTCTGGACCAGCTAAACTACAACAGAAACAACATCTGATACAGTTTCTTATACTATGGAAAGATACCTGCTTCAGCCAATAGATGGCACTCTCATACATATGAACCTGTTTTCTCAAATTGCTCTTGCAGAACAATACTGTTCTTAACTGAGCATACCTGCAGTGAATCTTTACCCCCAACTCTTTATAAATTAGATGGAAACTCAAAACATAAGGTTCAGTCTCATTCATAATGAAATCTTCCAGAACTGTATATAGAATCGTAAATCCTAGAATTGGAAGGAACGAAAAGGGCCATCTAGTCCAACCACCTGCCATGCCGGAATACACAACTAAAGCACTACTGAAAGATACCCATCCAACTCTGTTTAAAGACCTCCAAAGAAGGAGAAACCACCCCCATCCCACTCCTACCCTCAAGTAAAGAAGTTTTACTTAATATTAAGGTGAACTTTCTTCTTGTAATTTAAATCCATTAGTTTGTATTCTGGAGCAGCAGAAAACATGCTTGCTCCATCTTCTATGCGACATCTCTCCAGATATTTAAAGATGGCTACCATGTCACTTCTCAGCTCCTTCTCTTTTCCATGCTAAACATATCCAGCTCCCTAAGCTGTTCCTCACAAGGCGTGGTTTCCAGACTTTGATCATCTTGGTTGCCCTCCTCTGGACATGTTCCAGCTTTTCAATATCTTTCTTGAACTGTGGTGTCCCGAACTGGACACAGACATTCAATTGGCTTCTGTTACTGATAGCAGTGGGTACTTCCAATTTGTTTTGACCTTTTGCTTTTGAGACTCCTTCTGGATTCTCCACACCCACCTTTTCTACATGTGGTGCAGGGCCTGGTTGGTTCTTGCCCTTCACCTGTACAGATACTTGGTTTTGGGTCCTTCCAACTCTGCAACAAGACAGCGTTTTCCCCCATTCAAACTGGAAATAATCTTCCAAAATTGTTTCAACATGCCTTTGGAACCATTTCCATCTCTTCCAGGAGTGAGTCTTTTCAAATCTTCCAAAACCGTTTTAAAACACAGGTTAACAAAAATGATCATGGGACTGGAGCAACTGCCCTGTGAGGAAAAGTTACAATGTTTGGTACTGTTCGGCTTAAAAAAAAAAAAAAAGAGGGTGAGGGGAGAAGTGCAACTTAGGAGCACTGTGGAGGAAATGACTAGAAGAGGCTTTCCTCCCTCTCTCATAATACTAGGACCAGGGTCACCTGCTAAAGCTGGTGGGAAATTGAGGGGAGATTTTAAAAGAGATACTTCTTCTTACAGTGCAGAGTTGAACTTGCAGCAACAAGATATAGTGATGGCTGCCAATTTGGCCAGTTTTAAAAGGAGATTATGCAACTGCACAGAGCCTTTTGGGACTCTTCATATCAGTAGCCAGGGAAGCATGAGCCAGAGGGTACTGTGGTACTCATCTCCTGCTCCAAGGCTTCCCATGGGCAACTTGTTGGCAACTTGGTGAGCAGAATTTTGGGCTCGATCGGACTCTTCACCAAAGCTTGTCTTATGCTTTTATTACTTTAATTTGTTTGGTTTTTTAAATGAAAGGAATAAAGAGGCTTATGGAACCTTAAAGACTAAGGCTGCACTCCATGAAAAAACCTTAAAGACTAAGGCTGCACTCCATGGGGCTTACTTCCAAGTAGACATGTAAAGGATTCTGCTGTAACAGGTTTATTGTGGCATAAACTTTTGGGGGTGAGAACAGTCTTCAGCAGAGATATATTATGTTGCCCTTAACATATGCTCACTTTAATAACAAACAAACAAACCCCAAATTGGTAACCATTACAATGTTTGAAGTGAGACCAGAATATTATGAAATGTACGGGGCAGCACTCCCAACCACAGACCCCTCCCCCCACCCTGTGATTGGTTCTCCTTAGGGTCACCATAAATTGCAAATGACTTGAAGGCACACAACAACAACAAGAAGTTATTAATGAGAATCCTATGTGACCTTCACAACCTGGAGAAGGTCAGCTTTGCCTCAGGGAAACAGGAAAAGCCACTAGCCGTTTCTTGGTTCAAGGCTTAAGCCAATTTTATTGTGATTTCAGCGACAATAGTGATTTCAGAAGAGAACTGATGCAGCAGGGTGCTGAGAGGTTCGGAACAGAGAAATGGGGCAAGGGAAGGCCCTTTTATCCTTGTCAGACATGGAGGACACACCCACGAGTAACTTTCTTACACCAATCAGGGATCGTTCTTCATATCACACCATGTCATCCCACTTCTGACACCAATCATCGTATTGCACCATGTCACCCCATGCCTAATGAGATGGAAACAGTTATGAACAAGGAAATGGGAGGGGCTAGGTCTCCTGTGTACGTGACCTCCCTACAATCTTTAATGGAGGGCTCACACCTACACTACATATAACAGGGGATGGGGGGATCCTGTCCTTCTGTGTAGCTCAGTGCAGGCCTGTCCTTTTATTTTTATAAGCTTTGCTCCTGATCTACTCTTTTGGATTAATAAAAGTGTGGAGAGAAGTAAGTTGCTGCAAACTGAGTTCAAAGTGCAAATGTAGTTTGCACTCAAATAACTCACAACAGCAGGGAGAAGAGAGGAAGAGGTAGAATCTCGCCCTTCCCAAGAGACTCAGGCTGCATCTGCACTGCGGGAATAATCCAGTTTGACACCGCATTAACTACCATGGCTCAGTGCTACAGAATCCTGGGATTTGTAGTTTTGTGAGATATTTAGCCTTCTCTGACAGAGAGATTTGTGCCACAACAAACTACAAGCCCCAGGATTCCATAGCATTGAACTATGGCAGTTAAAGTGGTGTCAAACTGGATTATTTCTGCAGTGCAGATGCAGCCAGAGACAAAAGCAAGCTGTTGCAGCCTCCCCTAGCTTGTGTGTTCTTCCTCAGTAATAACTTTGTCACACACAGAAATAGTTTGGCCACATGAGTCCCAGTTTTCAGCTGTGAAATACTGGAGGGTAAGTGTTACCTACCTTGACAGCCCCCACCTTTCAATAACACATAATTGGCAATATTTAATAATTTGGCTGGCTGTGGCCTGTCATGTAGTTGGCAAATAAACCAGGGACTCCCCACATACCAAGATTGGAGTTACACACAACCTAGCAAGGGGCCTTCTAAATTCCTTAGACAGGTCATACCCAGGTCAAAGTTCTTCCTGGGAACACCTGGAAGTGAGTCATCCACTAATCCAATCAAGGATAGCCAAGCCTTCAGTGATTGCAAAACAAATTTTTCCTCTTCTCTCTTCAACCACAATAGAAGGTTGCCTGTGCCCATTCAGTCCCAAATGTTTCGCCCATCCATGATTGTTAACACATCTGGAGAATCCTTTGTCCAATCCTAGGAATCTCCAGTAGACATTGTATTCCATTCTAGATCCCATCCCTTCAAGGGCAGTATCAGATATAAATATCACCCTAAACCTCCACCAAGGCACACAGATCCTCTTCCTCTCATCTCCAAGACAGTCTATGTAGCTAGCTGCACAGCTCTCCTTCTTCCTGTCACTCTGTTAGTCTGTGTTGCCAGGATCACAGCTTCTGCATGAATCTCTGCTCCTCTGATCAGTATAGTATAATCCACAATCCACTCACTCTGTTCCTCTGTCCAAATAGTTCCTATTTTCTTCAAAAGCCTTGTGTGATTGCTCAAAGCTTGAGTGTTAGCATGAATGCTGTTAAGATTAAATTCCAATAAAGATCATTTTATTGTACATTCTGGCTTAAGTCTGTTCAGTGACTACTGGTATACACTGGTTAAAAGATCCCCTCAGTTACCCAACGTCTTGCATTCCAATTTGAGCTAACTAAATTACCAAATTAAGATTCAGATGTGCGTGGAATTTCCATGGACCTCAGGAATTCGGGTAGCACATGATACATGCCAGGGCCACACAAAGCAGTTCAGAGAGGAGTTCACTATCAGGCCCAGCTGCTGAGAGGAAGCAGGGAAGGGAGAAGGCAAGAAGAATTAGCAGGAGTGGGTGCAAGATGTCTTGCCTCTTAACATGGATTGCACCCTCCCTATGTCCCACTCTGAAGCATAATGAGGCACCTGTCAGGAATCCGTGCTGTCTAGAGAGCTGTCTGAGTCCCAAATACATTGCTCGAAGGCTAGGACAGGAGCAGGTAGAGGTCCTTCCTCAAAACAAAGCTTTACAAATATGGAAGACATAGGGCTCATCTACATGAGCCACAAGCCAAGCTGCAGATCAATCCCATTGTTCCCCATTACTGTCTTCAAATGGGCCAGAGTCCAGACGGGCATGCCGGCTCATCACTGCAGCTGCCGCCGCCACCACCTCCCTCACTGTCTTGGAAGGCAGGAAGCCAACCCACAACCTGTGACCAAGGCACCCTGCATGTGACCAGCCTTGGTCACATTCTGCAGGACTCCTTCCTGCCTTCTGGGAGAGTCAGGGAGACTAGCAGCTGTAACAAGAGCCAACCTGGCAAGATGGGCTTCTGCGGACATGTGGGGCCCGATCCATTTCCTCCCAGTGGAAATGGAGTAAAACAGGTATTATTTTAACACAGTGTATTAGGCCCTACCGCCCTCTTGAGCCCGGTATCTGTGAGGGTCTAAGACGGGGGGGGGGAGGGCAAGATTGGGTATGTTGCCCATGTAGACAAGCCCATAGGCTATGGTTTCCAAGGCAACCCACCCTCAATGTTGTGCTGTGCAAAAGGACTCCCCTCAGGCTGAGGCATTTGGAATATGGCAAGCTCTCTGTTGAGCCTACATGCCAACAACAACAACAACAACAACAACATTTATCTCTTACCCAATTCTCCCTATGGATTGAGATAGGGAACAACACATTAACACATAAACATAATGTTGGTTAAAAGCACTTATCAGTTAAAAACATATATCAATTTAAAAGAACAAGTAAAACCAAGACATTTTGAAACAATCAATACACAATTTAAAATTCACATTTTAAAATCATCTGGATAGGCCTGCCAGAGGAGGCAGGTTTTTAATGCTGATTTGAACTCAGACAGCATATTCGGCTGTTGTATCTCTCCCAGCAGGCCATTCCAGAGTCTAGGGGAGGCTGAAGAAAAAGTAATCTGGGTGACAGTTGTCAACCTCATCCTGGCTGACTGGAGCAAATGTCCCCCAGAGGACCTAAGTATATGGGGCGGATTATATGGGAGAAGCCAATCCTGTAGGTAACCTGGACCCAAACCATGTAGGACTTTAAAGATAATAAACAATACTTTGTACCTTGCCAGGAAACTAATTGTCAGCCTGTGGAGTGATTTTAGTATTGGTGTGATATGATCACTTTTGGATGTAGCAGTGACTAATCTGGCTGCCATGTTTTGAACCAATTGAAGTTTCCGAACTTAGTACAGAGGTAGCCCAATGAGAAGTGCATTGCAAAAGCCCAACCTTGAGGTTACCAGCACATGCACTACCATCTTTAGGTCCTTCAACAATAAGAAGGGGTGCAGCTGGTGTAACAGCCGAAGCTGGTAGAAAATCTAACCTTAGATTTATTTTCCTTGGTTTTTTTCCAGGCAGTGAGGCTGTGTTCTGGAAGAGTTTATTTCTGACATTTTGCCTACATCTGTGGCTGGCATCTTCAGATAATGGTTGGGTAGGAGTGTGTGTGGGGTTTATATACTATGAACCCCTGTTGGAGAGGCTATGTAAACACTGTGAACCCCTGTTGGAGAGGATACTCCTGGCCATCCCATCTATCTGAGCTCTCATTTGAAGCGATAGATCCAGAAGCACTCCCAGGCTGAGAACACAGTCTTTCAGGGGGAGTGTAACCCCATCCAAGACTGGTTAACAATGACACACCTCCAACCCCACGTTAGCACCCTTGACAGTAAGCACCTCTGTCTTGTGTGGATTCAGCTTCAGTTTGTTTTTCCTCATCCAACCCATTAGCTCCTCCAGGCATTCATTCAGAGGAGACACACTAACCTTAGCTGAGGCTGTTTTTAAAGTCATGGAGTAGCTCCTTTTTTGAGGAACAGCTATCCCCAAGCACCACCATCTGGAAACTGCCTGAGAGACTGGACCAGAACCACTGAATCACAGTGCCTCTGGTTCCCAAATCCCCCAGAAGTTCCAGAAGGATACCATGGTTGATGGCATCGAATGCCATTGAGAGGTCCAAAAGCACCAGCAGGGACACACTCCCCTGTCAGTGCTCAGGTAAAGATCATCCACTAAGATGACCATAGCAGTCCTCGGAGCAAAACTTTCAGGTGGGGGCCAGCTGTTCTAGGAGAGTCGCTGTCAGCATGGGATGGGTTTTCTCATTTCTCATGTGGCAGTGGTGGTGGTATGCCTGTGATTCACAAGTTCCACTGCTTGAGGTGGGAGATTCACTCTACCTCCTGGGAGAACCGACACTGAGAATAAGCTAGGCTGGCCTAATACTATACAACTTCACTGGTTCCTCCTCTCCTTTTTTTACCTCTCTGTACACTTCCTCCCTGTAGAAAGCCTCCATAGACAACTATCTCTGTGCACTGAAACTTGATTGTGGCTTGATTTTGCATTGGCCAATGACAAACACTGGCTTACCAGAATTTTCCAGAAAAAACGGTAAAATCAAAAACAAAACCCCTGAACGATTTATAGGACTGGCAAAGCAGTTAGGGGACATTAATATGCAGTTGGTTCAGCAAGTATAGAATCTCAATGCACATCACACAATACTCTTTGCAAAATTTATTTTTAATAATAGACTTTAAGGAAATTATATAGTTGGAGGTCTTATACAGAGATAGCTTATATTTTCTAAAATGGGCACTAACCAATAGGCATTATATCCCTCCCTCCATGTAATTATCACAGAAAGTCTAAATAATTGGCATGATTTAGATGTTAATATATTTTCTCTCCCTCTAATTGACATCTGCAATCTGTCTTACAGAGAGTATATTAATCTTTTGTCTACCTTCATTAATTGAAACAGAACTTGTCAATTTGCTGCAGAAACACATTATTCATCCATTCTTTGATCACTGGAGTCACTTGCATACAGTGTTTCTCTTCCCCCCCCCACTTGCTGTCACAATTGTATTAAAGGCCAATTCCTGATCCTTTTTTTAAAAAAATGTATTTCATATAAGACAATAAAAAACAAGTGAATCCATTATTTATCAGATTTTTTCCCATTTCTTTTCTTTTATTAATAATTCTTAGCTGAAGGTCAATTCTTCTGAAAATGGAGAAAATGTTTTTCTTTTTGACACTTCTGTCAATTATTGCTGTATTTCTTATTTTATTTTGTTTTGTTTGTGTAATAACCATAGCATCCTCTTTCTGTGCCACTATATCATCATCCTGGAACTGTGCTCTTGCAAATCACACATACAAGATGAGATTTTTTTTCTCTCCATGTTCTTCAATCATTTAAAAGGAACACTTAGTATAGCCTTTTGACATTAATAAACTCTAATGTATGACTTCAGCTATTATATTAAAAAGTGTAAGATTTGATATCATTTCCTTTAGGGGCAAAATATAGTATGAAGATAAATAAA
The DNA here is from genome assembly GCA_030847615.1 of Gambelia wislizenii. Taxonomy (NCBI): domain Eukaryota; kingdom Metazoa; phylum Chordata; class Lepidosauria; order Squamata; family Crotaphytidae; genus Gambelia; species Gambelia wislizenii. The sequence continues at coordinate 349,589,719 of JAUMIR010000001.1, forward strand.
ATCATAAGGCCATTCAAAAAGGAAAAAAAAGCTACTACTTAACTAGATAACAGTTCTATAGCCCAGGCCTATGCTTGTTTACATAAAGGCAAGTCCCATTTCTGGTTAATTTATTTCTTAGGGAGTGTACTTAGGATGAGAACATTCATCCGGAGTCTTGTACTCACTTACCTGAGAGTAAGTATCCTTGAACTCAATTGGGCTTACATCTGACTAGATATGCATAGGATTGTTATCAACTTTACACTTTTTAGCAGCCTAGTAAGATGCCACTGTTACTATGTTTTTATAGTTGGGTAATCACACCTGAGAATGTGAAACTTATTCAAGGTAATAAGCTAAAACCATGGTTCTTGGATCCAAATCCATAATGACAATGTTTTAAAACACTGATTCTTAACCTGTGGTCCGGGGACCGCCAGGGCGCCGTGATGTCCTCAGAGGAGGTCAACGAATGCTTGAATGCTGCTCAACCCATCTTCTCCCTGCAGTGGAGTGGCCATGTGACAGGAGCCAAGGCAAAGGCTGGCTGGCTGGCTTGGCCTGCGTATTGCCATTCAATCCGCTCCAGCCACAAACTTGCAGGAAGAAGCAGGAGAAAAGTCTTTCCTCCAGTGCCTCTGAGGAAAGCTTTAATGGATGGTGTAATTGTATTATTGTATTCTTGTTGTATTATTATTGTATTATTGTTGTTGTTATTGTTATTACTATTAGGTATTACTAGGTATCACTAGTTTTTGTTGCTATTGTTATTACATATTATTGTTGTTGTTGTTTTAAATCTTGAGTTAAGTCTTAGGGGTCAGTGGTAACAAAAGATATTTAAAGGAGGTCCTGGTAAAGAAAAGGTTAAGAGCCACTGTTCTAAAAAACAATAATTCCATAAATGGGGGCTATGTATGTTTCCTTTTGTTTAAATGAACACTCTTGTATAACTTATTCCAGATTTGCTCCTCAAACAGCTTGTTGCAATGCTGAATTCTTATTCCAAATGTTGGCTTTTGTCACATGACTGACACAGGGATACCAAAAGCCCAGACATCCCTACATTGTTCACTACTAGTCCCGTTCTAGCAAAATCATCACATGGCAATAACAACCACTGTTTAAAGTAAACCAGTAAGCCTTGCTTACACTGCCTGCCACAAAAGTACTTATTCTATGATGTACTTCTTGGTTCATGTGGGAAATGGGAATTTTCTGCATAAGGCACACCAAAAGGGCTTGGATTGGGCCTGGACACTATACATTATGCTTATACTTGGCCGGAACATAATGATTCCCAAAAACGTACTACTGATCAGCTTTCTGCTTGAGGAAGGGTTATTTATTTTCATAGTCCCCAAGACAAGATTGCACATAACCCTTCTTGGTCCATACTTCACATGAACTCAGCAGAATTCAACCATTCAGCAAATGGCTGCAGAAACCCTAGACCCTGAAAAATACGAGCCTCTTGGAAAGGACATCTTGCTTTGCTAACTTTACAAATAAATGTCATTTTCTTCTGTATTCTCAAGAGATCCACTGAGAATAAATTGAGCCTCTGGGAGATGAGCTCTTCCTGGAATAATGGAGACGTCAGCACTACTTCTGCCACTATCATTATCTCCACTGCCACTGCCACGATCAACAGCTTCATCATCATCGTTGTCGTCATCATCAACATCCTCCCCCTCATTAATCTCACCATCACTCTCATCCCTGTTCCGTTCTGCATCGCTGTCATCTTCGATCACCAAAACCTCATCCTTAGCTTCTGGGTCAATGTCTTCTTTAAACCACACTGCTTTGTAGCCATCATCTTCTACCCGCCTGTCTTTTGTGAGGATGGACTTCACTTCCTTTTCACTGTCCTCATTTTCATCTTCATTTTTGATGGCTTCAGAAGCAGCTGATGTCATGCTGCTTTCCATAGCCTTCTTCAAGGGACGTGGGGTGCCTGGGTTGTCATCTTCAGCCTCTAAGCTTGCTGGCAACTCATTGGCCTTTCCGTCTGAGTTAGGTTTCTCATCATTTTCAAAGCTGGCATTGCTGAAGCCTTCAAAAAACTGCAAAAGAAGGACACAGATTTTTCACAGTTGTAGTTTTTCTGTATTGTGACTTTCACTTTTGGAAGTATCTGCATAAAATGCATGTTTTTACATGTACAAGGTGTTAAGTACAGAGCCTTGACCTGTGAGACTTAAGAGCATCCTTTCCCAACCTGGGACCCTTCAGATCATTCCCAGCCTACATGGCCAAGCTAGCTGGGAAATATGGAAGTTGAAAATGGAGGGTGTCAGTTTCTTTAGGGGGAAGGCTTATAGAATTAAGTATACACACACCCCTAAACCTAACTATGACTGCTCCAGCCTGCCTGTCCACTCGACATTTTCCATTTTGTTTTGACCAAATTTGGTCATTAAAAGAAATGTCCAGTTAACTGGATTTAACTACCTACCTTGTGTCATTCTATCTACTTGCTACATGAATAAGATTAGTATCTTTTTCTTTCTTTTCAGAGATTGTTACAACACTGAAGATGTAAGCTAGCAAAACAAACAAACCTCAAACAACTTCTCTAAAACCCCATCTTGCTCTTCTTTGCATTAAGACCTCTTTTCATACTTGGATGTGGCATCCCCAAAATAAACACATGGCAATGGACCACTTACTTTAGTGTTGTCTTCTCCTGGTGCTTTTTTCAATTTGTAATACTTGTAGGAGATCACTCCGAGCAGCACTAGTGTAATTGCCAACAAACTTCCCAAAGTTCCACCAAGCACAGCCATATGTTTTTCATAAGTATACCATGGAACTTGGTAAACTGTAAAGAACACAAAGATATTCTGAGTTCCCACGGGCCTCCCCTTCCCATATTTTCAAAATGGAGAATCATCTTTGATTCTTTTTCCCACTCCCAGCATGCCCAAGGGTGAGACTGTAGATACTTCTTCCCCATTGTATCCTAAGACAGCAACATGTAAATCATAGAATCATGGAGTTAGAAGAGAGCACAAGGGCCATTTAGTCCAACCCCTGCCATTCAGGAATACCCAACCAAAGCATTCCTGACAGATGTAAATGACTTGACTTAAAAGATCAAGTCCTCCTGCCTCTACCTTCCCTTTCCATACATCTTTACCTGAAAAAGACACCTGAATATTTGAAAAAATAGAACACATTCCTTTCTCCCTTCTCCCTCTCCCCCTCCCAGTTTTGTGTGTGTGTGTGTGTGTTTGGTTGACCTAATAAAGCTATTGCCACAATATGGATCCAATGGAGGAGCCACTTTAGCTGATCTACTGCAGTTAAGGAAGAATTCTATTGGGGAAGCAGGTAATCAAAAGCAGCAGCAGGCGACATCACAAGTCATTCCTAGATCTCAAGGTTTGGGCCTAAAATATCAAGGCCTGGGATAGTCCTAACCTAGCAGTCCTAAGCCTGACACCCAGAAATGTTTCAGGTGAAACTCCTGCTCGCACATGGGTAAAACAATGGAAGGGTAATCCACATACTTATTCATTTCTTGGTCAGGCTACAGTTAAATACCTGCTAAAACATTTATGTGTCTGATATCAGAGGAGTGGATTTTATATACAGTTGTCCCTTGACATTCGCGGGGGTTAGGTTCCACGGACCCCCGCGAATGTAAAAAAACCGCGAATATTGATTGCCCTCCCCCCTCCCTCCCCGGGGCCTTCACGGAGCCTTCGAAGGCTCCGTGAAGGCCTCCGCGGCCTCCCCCCACCCGCCCCAGGCCTTCACAGGGCCTCTGGAGGGTCTCCAAAGGCCCCGTGAACGCCTCCCCGGCCCTCCCCGCTCCTTCCCAGGGCTTTCAAGGGGCCTCCGGAGGCCCCTTTTCGCAGTTTTGGGGGGCCCCGGGGGGGACCTCCCAAAACCGTGAATAATTAAAACCGCGAATGCTGAGTTCGCGAATGTGGAGGGGCAACTGTATTAAATGAATAATACATTGCTACCAGAGATGAAGAGGCAATCCAAGACCTCTGCTACCCACTTGTTTCAGTAGTCTTCCTTAGATAATGTATATCATAGAATCATAGAATCATAGAATTGCAGAGTTGGAAGAGACCACGAGGGCCATCCAGTCCAACCCCCTGCCATGCAGGAAATCACAATCAAAGCATCCCCGACAGATGGCCATCCAGCCTCTGCTTAAAGACCTCCAAGGAAGGAGACCCCACCACGCTCCGAGGGAGTGTGTTCCACTGCCGAACAGCTCTTACTGTCAAAAAGTTCCTCCTCATGTTGAGGTGGAATCGCTGTTCCTGGAGCTTGCACCCATTGCTCCGTGTTCCAGTCTCTGGAGCAGCAGAAAACAAGCCTGCTCCATCCTCAGCGTGACATCCCTTCAAATACTTAAACAGGGCTATCATATCGCCTCTAAACCGTCTTTTTTCCAGGCTAAACATACCCAGCTCCCTAAGTCTCTCCTCATAAGGCATTGTTTCCAGACCTTTCACCATTTTAGTTGCCCTTCTCTGGACACGCTCCAATTTGTCAATATCCTTTCTGAATTGTGGTGCCCAGAACTGGACACAGTATTCTAAGTGAGGTCTGACCAAGGCAGAATAGAGTGGCACTATTACTTCCCTTGATCTAGACACTATACTTCTATTGATACAGCCCAAAATTGCATTGGCCTTTTTAGCTGCCGCATCACACTGTTGACTCATGTTCAACTTGTGGTCTACTAGGACTCCTAGATCCCTTTCACACGTAGTCTCATTCAGCCAGGTCTCTCCCATCCTATATTTATGCATTTCATTTTTCCGCCCTAAATGCAGTACTTTACATTTCTCCGTATTGAATTTCATTTTGTTAGCTTTGGCCCAGCTCTCCAGTCTATCCAGGTCATTCTGAATTTTGATCCTGTCCTCTAGGGTATTAGCTACTCCTCCCAATTTGGTGTCATCTGCAAATTTGATAAGTATGCCCCTAATTCCCTCATCTAAGTCATTGATAAAGATGTTGAATAGCACTGGGCCCAGGACAGAACCCTGTGGCACCCCACTGGTCACATCTTTCCAAGATGAAGAGGAGCCACTGCTGAGCACCCTTTGGGTTCGGCCGGTCAACCAATTACAAATCCATTGAACAGTTAACTTGTCTAGCCCACATTCTACAAGCTTGTTTGCAAGAATGTCATGGGGAACCTTGTCAAAGGCCTTACTGAAATCAAGGTATGCAATGTCCACAGCATTCCCTTCATCTACCAAGCTGGTAACTTTATCAAAAAAAGAGATCAGATTAGTCTGGCATGACTTGTTTCTCTGAAACCCATGCTGACTTTTTGTGATTATGGCATTGCCTTCTAAATGTTCACAGACTCTCTGTTTAATGATCTGTTCTAGAAGCTTCCCTGGTATTGATGTCAGACTAACTGGACGATAGTTGTTGGGATCCTCTTTTTTCCCCTTTTTGAAGATGGGAACAACGTTTGCCCTCCTCCAGTCTGCTGGGACTTCTCCTGTTCTCCAGGAGTTCTCAAATATTATTGCCAATGGCTCTGAGATTATATTTGCCAGCTCTTTTAATACTCTTGGATGTAGTTCATCTGGTCCTGGAGATTTAAATTCATTTAGATTAAGAAGGTATTCCTGTACTGCCTCTTTACTTATTTTGAGCTGTTGTAATCCGATTATTACATTCTTTACTTGATTTCTATGCTCTTCCAATTTCCTTGATGCAATAGACTTAAATGCACCCCAAGGTAACAGGGAACTGAACTAGTCACCATCAAATGGCTGTGTTCTGCTTCCAAGTATCCATCCATCTGGAAACTAGGGCCAGTGCTAACTTGGTTTTGCTTGCTGCAGCAATTCATACTTTCTTATTTCACACTTCACCCCTTATGTCATAACTACCAGGCATTTTTAAGGGTTTATGGTATTAATAAAAGTGTGTTCAGCCATTAATATCATGTCTGCAATCTGTACTCTATGGACTTTGAATACTGCTTGCAAATTTCCATTGCTCCCATGAGTTTATCATTAACATACCGTAAGTCAAAGTAGCTAGAACATTTACTAAGTTTCACCCCTTAAAAAAATGATCAATATTACAACTGGAGAGTGTTCTCATAATTTGTAGAAATACTAGGGAGAGAAGAGTGAGCATAGCTCCACTGCTCTCTGAGTGGTTCAGGAAAATGAACTGCCTTGCTTCACAAGAGTCTATTTCAGGAAACAATCTGATAAACTAATTGAAGAATAGAGTCTTTTTATTATGTTATAGAATAATAATAATTTCTGGGATAGCACACCATCTTTTATTTTAGTTTTATAATTGATTGGTCACACTTAAACTGAGAATCAGCATGATGTAGTGGTTTGAGCGTTGGACTATGACTCTGGAGACCCGGGTTTGAATCCTGTTCAGCCATGGAAACCCACTGGGTGACCTTGGGAAGTGATTCTCTCTCAGCCACAGAGGAAGGAGGTAAAGGCAAATCTCCTCTGATCAAATTTTGCCCAGAAAACCCCGTCATGGGTTTGCCTTAAGAGTTGTCATGAGTTGGAAACAAAGGCACACAACAACACATTTAAGCTCCTTTTAAAAAAGCTATGTGCTTGTTATGGTTGTTTTATTTATTTGGCTTTTTCTGTTTAACAATAAAAGGTTTTTTTTTTGTTTTTTTTTTTAAATGAGAAACTCAGCAAATGTTACATAAGAACCTGCTTTCTTAAAGAGAGAGGAAGGAGAGACTTAGTATAGCAACAAAAGATGCTATCTCCTTAAAAAAATCCCAGATAATTGCAAACATCTCAGATAGGTTTCAAAAGATCCCTAGCTGAAGAACCATTTCCACTCAAAGGAAATAACCAAAGGTTAGATAGACAAAGGGTCCTCCTCATAGACATGTTTGTGTGTTTAGTATGAAGAGATATAAAGGCATCCTGCAGCATCTTTGAGGCTGAGAAAATGAATTTTCTAGCATAAGCTTTTATGCATATACTTCATATAACCATAAACTTTACTCCATTTCCTCAGGGGATCCCCTTGACAGAAATTTCCTCAGGGGATCCCCTTGGCCCTTCATCCTGTGGCCATGCATCCTACTCTGTGTGTGTGTGTGTCTGTGTGCCTTTAAGTTGCCTGTCAACTAATCCCTACCTCATAATCTTCACAGGGTTTTCTTAAGCAAGAAATACTCAGAGGTGGTTTGCCAGTTCCTTCCTCTGAAATATAGCCTGTAGCACTTGGTATCCATTGGCAGTCTCCCATCCAAGTACTAACCAGGGCTGACCCTGCTTAGCTTCCAAGATCCAATGGAATCTGGTTCCTTTAGGGTATACTGTCCTTTGTTTGAACTATTGTCTGGTCTAAGCCTCGTTTAAAGAGCCATCAGAAGGGAGATCAGAGGTCTTGAAAATTATTATCTGTGATCAGCACCTGTATCATAGATTAAGCAGGCAAACAGCTCACCTGGCCATTATCTTACCATCTGCCTGAGGCAGGAGAACCCATTCTGCCTCCCCACTATGCCTTTTATTGCTTTCTCCTCCTTATCACTCCCAAGTCAATCCCCTTCAGCATTCTTCCTCAACTACAGTACTTCCTTCATCCTAAATGACTCTGAGGGGTCTTTCCTCAGAGGAAGGCACTGCAGGCAGGGTGCCATGGGGACTGGCTGTGTCAGTGTAGCATAGGCTATAGAGATCTCCCCTACCCACACTGTCCTGCTCTGAGAATCCCCTACAGAAAGGCTCCTAGGGCCTGAGGAGCTAGGAACAACCACACAACTTTCCTGTCCTTCCTAGCATCCTGCTAGAGAAATTCTGCCCAGCTGTTTGCTGATGGTAGCATTTGCTGATGCCAAAGAATACAAAGTGGGGCTCTCCAAAATGGTGGAAGGGATGGGAGCCTCTGGGCAGGAGAGGGCACACAATTCATGCCCCCCCTACATGTGTTCTGCCACCTTAGATGACAACCACACTGCCTAATGGGAGGCTGAGCCTTGAATGGTTTTTAAACCTGTGTCTATAGCTGTAAATTAGCATATAAATACATTGGTCTCTTAATTTGTCCTCTTTTAGGGGACTGCATTGCTTCCTTTTTGGTGCTGGAAAGTGCCTGGCGTCATTTCTCATATATTCACGCACTAATATTATTAAGAAAAATCCACTGCCTTTTAGAAGAATGACTCCATATCCAGCAGCATTCCCCCCACAAAAGAAATAACAATAAATGTTGGTTGTCGTGTCACCTTTCTTCCTTTACTTGGCAATCAAAAGCCCACCAAGATTAATAGAAGGCTTTTACTATTAGTGGGGTAGCCGCAATAAATTTGGATGGAACCTTCAGAGCACATCATAGTCCTTCACAGATGACTCCCCAGACGCCAACCAGCAGAAATGGGGACAATAACAGCTATAAATAGAAGGAAATATTAGGCTCCAAGACATTCCAGACATATTGTTCTCCCTTAGCGACATATTCAAACCAACTCCCATCTGAAAACCAAAAGTCACACAATATCCCCTTCCCTGCATAATGGATAAGAGTGTTGTATTTACCATGAATTGCTGACTTACCTGCTGGTATCCTGTTGTTGGCATACGTATGCAGGTGTAAATTAACCTTACACCTGCATATGTCTATTTGCAGTTGCTGTGGAGGTTGCAGTGACCAAAGCCCACCCACTCACCCCCCAGGCCTACTGTAGAGTCACAGCAGCCCTTCCCTGCCATTCTGTGCCTGGTGGACAATGAGGGGATGATTGCAAAAGTGTCTGTCTATGTCCCAGTAGCCAGAGGCAAAATGATTACAGCTCATCATCCTTCACTGCTTGTTATGCTGCCTATGGCTGATGGGAGTTGCACCCCAATAACATCTGAAGAGCCACACATTCCCCAATTCTGCTCTAGAGCTTGGTCCTAGTTTTAAAGGGAAAGGGAGGAGAGAGTTCCAAAAACACTCCCCCACCCAAGATTATATTGTGTAGAGGGGAATATAATGTATTTGACCTAATTATGGTTTTGGTGTAACAGATGTGGTCTAACCTCTGAAAAGAGCATTGTTGTATGCCTCCAAGTCATTTCTGTCTTATGGTGACCCTACGGCTAACCTGTCACAGGGTTTTCTTGGCAAGATTTGTTCAGAGGTGGTTTGTATTTGCCTTTCTCTAAGGCGAAGAGAGTGTGACTTGCCCAAGGTCGCCCAATGGGTTACCATGGCCAAACAGGAATTCGAACCCTGGTCTCCAGAGTCATAGTCTGAAAAGAGCATGCTGAATCTTGACTCTGAGAAAGATAAAGTATGCCATCAGTCTGCATATATCTTAAGAGGAACTGCTTACTCCTGAGAGAAAACTGTACTGTACTTGCCATTTTGTTTACATTTGTGAAATGTAAATAAACTCACATCATGCTAAAAGTACCCATATCCATATATAGTTACAGATGCTAATTTTGTTCAAATCGGTAGCACGGGCTGGTCCTCTGGCACCTCTAGACTCCCATCTCAGTGAGGCATTGAAACCACTCTGAACTTTAGTTAGAACTTTAGAGGAATTATCCAAGGTGTTGAACCGATTTGGGGAGTGAGGTTGTGATCTTTTAATGTTTGGGCTAAAATACTGAGCAGAGTGGCCATACCATGGACATAGGACCCACCAGCCACCACTGGGCCTGTGCTCTGGGTCTTTTTAAATACTTAGCTTTACTCCAGAGTTTCCTTGATTATTGTAATGGTCTTCTATTTGGCTTTCCTGTTTCTAAACTTCAGCCATTCCCCTCTGTTTTAAATTTGATTCTCCCACCCCTCTCCTTGACTCATGTTTTATTCATCTTCTCTTCTTTCCAGCTGCCCTATATTGGATTACCTTTCTCTATAGGGTTACCTTTCCCTACACAACAGGCTGCTAAAGGAGGGCGGAGGTGTCCCTTGCCAGTGTGTCCCCCTACCATCATCTCTCCCTTTGATGTCCTCCTGCCTGCATGAAATTAGGCCAAGGAGCACATGTGGCCCTCAAGTGGCACTGCAGAATATTTCAATCAATTTGGATTTTTAAATAGCATTTTAGGATATATTTGTTTCTTCTGGTGTTTACTTTACTCCCCTCCATATTCCTTCTACCATGTCCATTCTCTCCCCCTCTCCTTTGTCCATTAAATTGTAAACTTGTGGGTATGGCCTGTCTATAATTTTATTAATTTTATATTGCTTTGTTATGAAAGTGCTTATACTCTGCCATTCTAAAAACTATTGCCAATATTCTACATTGGTTACTTACTTACATCTATGTAACTGTGTAACTAAGTAGACATTGTAGAATATTGTGTAACTAAGTAATGTCTCTCGGCCTGTCCTCCCCTGACCACCTTAAGAGCCAGCAGCCAGATCGGGCAAAGGGGCACAAAGAGGGCGGCATTTCCACTCTTCTCCTGCCAGCAAGTGAGGTGGCAACAAGGACTTGCAAGAGAGGTTCTACTTCTGATTGTCACAGCCATGCTTGCTAGCAGATGTGGGTGGAAACACCCTTCTTCTTGTGCCTTGATCAAAGTCTGAATGGACCTTCTTCGCCCAATCCATCTGTTGGCTCTTAAGATGGGCTGGGGTGGCATTTGTGGAGTTTTATTTATGGAGTTTTGCATACAGATCAGTTACAAATCTGTAATTTTAGGTTATGAATCCTTAACTGCAATACTGAATGCCAATCAGTATATAGGACTGAAATCCTAGGGATGTTTACCTTAAATCTTATTGAATACAACTGAATTTACTTCCAGGTTATTATATATGGGATTCCAGCCTAGTATGTATCTAGACTTTCTAGTTATAATACTTTGATACCTCTTTAGTTGCCATGACTCCATCCTACAGAATCCTGGGATCTGGAATTTACTGAGATAATCACAGTTCCTTGCTGGAGCTCTCTAGTGCATTGATTCTCAATCTTTGAACATCCAGGCTTTTGCCTTAAACTCTCCCAAACCATGAACATTGGCTATGCTGGCTAAGGTTTCTGGGAGCTGAAGTCGAAAACATCTGGTGGGTCAAAGACTGAGAACTACCATTCTAGTACATTTATGTGAACTGAAATTCCCAAGGTATCTACCTGGAAATATACCAAAGCAGTCAAAGTACCTTGGTAATTGTAATTGAGGGAAATTCTTAGTACCCCTACCAAACTAAAAATGACAATGGTAATGTTACTGTAAGATGAGACATCTGTATGCTGTGAAATAAATTAGTAACAATGCTGCTATAAACTGTTTGAGAAAGATCCTGTTTCACCCATTGTTAGCCTCAGTTCATATGTTAACAGGGTATTGTCATTTCTACCAAGAACTAAGTGTGGCCACATGAAAAAGAGGACAGGGCTCTTGTACCTTCCAACATTTGTGTGGGAGAAAAAAATTCAGCTGATGTGACCAAGGATACAAATTACATCACTGGATGGATCCTCATGCCATAATAAGCCATTTGTATTAACCCCACTTTATTTTTTACACCATGAATTACACTACTAACAACAAAAGTATAAGTTATTTTCTCAATTTCTTGTTTCTTCTGGTTGCTTTCCCAATCTTTTGTCAGCCCTTCTTTTAGGGTGGACAAGTAGGATAGGAAGACAAGTTAGGGACAACCCGCAGCTGAAGGTTTGGATGTTACAAGAAACCATTTTTTGAATGAGACAGGCTCTGTAAGCCAGTAATAAATCATGGGTTCAGATCCTGGTTTGTTAATAAACTATAGCTTGTTAACAGTAACAGGTATGTGTATCACAACAAGAAAGATTTCAAGAAACCACACTGTGGTTGTTGTGATGTGTGAATGTAAGTAATCAAAGCAGTGGAATTGTAGACTAGTATGACTTCTGCAGAATTGACATTTATGGTTTGCTGAAATGGTGTTGGCTGTGACACAGATGTATATAGAATATTTTCCACCCAACATAACTCTCTCATCTCAATAAAAGAAGGCAGGCAAAACAAATTTCTCTTGAGTTTTGGGAGAAATATGCTCATATGAGTACCCAAATACCCAAAAGAAAAATTCTCAGTACTGAAAACTAATATTTCATCTTGGAATCTGGTCAGAAGTATAAGCTTGGCCTTTAAATGCCTGTAACTGAAGAGGACTTTCAGAAACTCAGTGATCACATCTATCAAACAATGTGATGTGGGCATCAGTGCAATAGAATAATTTGCCTTTGGTTGTACTGTCATTATGATTGAGGTGACAAAATTATTTCTCAGATCTCTTTCTCAAATACATCAGGTTTAGTGTTCATACTTTACTAAAAAGCGCAGTCAAAACCACTTCCAGCCATTTTGCCATTTTCAGCAGCCAGCATGGCATAGGGATTTGAACATTGGACTACAATTCTGGAGACCAGGGTCTGAGAAGGGCAAAAGCAAATCTCCTCTGAACAAATCTTGCCAAGAAAACCCTGTGATAGGTTCCCCTTAGGGTCGCCATAAGTCAGAAATGACTTGAAGGCACACCACAACAACAAGAACCCTCACTTTGCTTCAACAAAAATTAGTCATGATTAAATCCCATGAAAAGGAATTACATTTTAGGTATAACCAAAAGGAGCCAGAGTGGTGTAGTGGTTTGAATGTTGTACAACAACGCTGGAGACCAGGGTTTGAATCCCCACTCAGCCATGCAACCCATTGGGTGACCCTGGGCAAGTCACACACTCTCAGCCCTCAGAAAACCCTGTGATAGGTTCACCATAAGTAAGAAATGACTTGAAGGCACACAAAGACAACAACAACAACAACAACATATCCAATTCATTTCAATGAACATTTTTCACAACTATATTTGTTGGAGTGGGACCTTATGGGTCTAACACCAGTGTGCCATAGCCCAGGGTTTTGCACCAAACTGTGCCCAGTTGGGAATGCAGGTCTTCATTATTTGAACCCTCTATGGGCTTGCACAGTAGAAAAATTGGTCTCAGATTCACAAATGTTTTTGAGGGTAAGCATCTTAACCAGCTATTATACCTTTCTAGAGGTAAGCCCTCCCCCAGGACAGGGATGACAACTGTGTAACCCTCCAAGTGTTACTGAACTGCAACTCCCAGCAGCCCTAGCAAAACACAGCCTATGGTAAGAATACTGGGCACTGAAGCTCAACAACATCTGGGGGATCTCACGATTCCTACCCCTGCCCTAGGAGGTTTATGGGAACATCTAAAATAAGAGCACAACTTTCTCATACACAGAGATAGGGAGGTAAATTGGGTTATACAATATTACAGTGAGAGAGAACCGTTAAGGCTATAGATTTTCCTTGGGTTTTTTTTCAGAAAAAAAACAAGGAAAATCTATGGATGTCGACCGTGAAAGCCTTCAGCTTCACATTAAGGCTGTGTTTTGACGCCATGATAATAAATGGCTTTCATGATGGGAATAAGCCTAATTTTCCTTAGATATGGTTCCCCACCCTTCTCCAGCACAACTATCAGGAAGAGTTCAGAAACCTTTGCTTATTAACATACACACTGTAGTTAATCTTATAGTTTGCATGGAACAAGCAAACCACAAAACATGAGTTATAAAACTCACTTGTGTTTGATACAGTAGACTTTGAAGTAGGGCTTGTTGTTTGTATGGCTCCCCCAGTTCCTGGAGACGCTAAGGTTGTACTTCTTACAGTAGATTTTGAAGTAGGGCTTGCTGATTGTATGGCTCCCCCAGTTCCTGGAGCTGCTAAGGTTGTACTTCTTACAGTAGATTTCGAAGTAGGGCTTGTTGATTGTATGGCTCCCCCAGTTCCTGGAGCCGCTAAGGTTGTACTTCTTACAGTAGATTTCGAAGTAGGGCTTGTTGATTGTATGGCTCCCCCAGTTCCTGGAGCTGCTAAGGTTGTACTTCTTACAGTAGACTTCGAAGTAGGGCTTGTTGATTGTATGGCTCCCCCAGTTCCTGGAGCTGCTAAGGTTGTACTTCTTACAGTAGACTTCGAAGTAGGGCTTGTTGATTGTATGGCTCCCCCAGTTCCTGGAGCTGCAAAGGTTGTGCTTCTTACAGTAGACTTCGAAGTAGGGCTTGTTGATTGTATGGCTCCCCCAGTTCCTGGAGCCGCTAAGGTTGTACTTCTTACAGTAGATTTTGAAGTAGGGCTTGCTGATTGTATGGCTCCCCCAGTTCCTGGAGCTGCTAAGGTTGTACTTCTTACAGTAGATTTCGAAGTAGGGCTTGTTGATTGTATGGCTCCCCCAGTTCCTGGAGCCGCTAAGGTTGTACTTCTTACAGTAGATTTCGAAGTAGGGCTTGTTGATTGTATGGCTCCCCCAGTTCCTGGAGCTGCTAAGGTTGTACTTCTTACAGTAGACTTCGAAGTAGGGGTTGTTGATTGTATGGCTCCCCCAGTTCCTGGAGCTGCAAAGGTTGTGCTTCTTACAGTAGACTTCGAAGTAGGGCTTGTTGATTGTATGGCTCCCCCAGTTCCTGGAGCTGCTAAGGTTGTACTTCTTACAGTAGACTTTGAAGTAGGGCTTGTTGTTTGTATGGCTCCCCCAGTTCCTGGAGCTGCTAAGGTTGTACTTCTTACAGTAGACTTCGAAGTAGGGCTTGTTGATTGTATGGCTCCCCCAGTTCCTGGAGCTGCAGAAGAAATAATAATAATAATAATAGTTACATTTATTTATTTTCTACTTTTCTCCCAAAAATTTGGACTCAAGGTGGCTTACCATATAAAAAAGAACAATATACTAAAATAGACAAAAAGTTAACATTGAAATAGATTTAAACTATTCACAATATTCAAACCATTTAAGCTTACACTCTAAGATAAAAGGCAACTTAAAATATAAAAAGCAATTAAAAACAGTTCAGTTTAAAACAATACAGCCCATCCTTTAAAAACTCTGTTTTCAACAGCCTGAAGGAATAAAAAAGGTTTTGCCTGCTGATGGAATGACAGCAAGGAGAGTGTCCTATGTTCAAGTCAGTAAGTGTCACAGGAATCAAGTGGCTGGAATGCACAAGCTGTTGAGCAGTTTTCAGTCCAGATCAGTCACAAAATATCTAGCATGTTGAAGGGAGAAGCAAGACGGTAGTTGTCAACTGGTCCAGAAGTTGTTCAGCAAGACAGTGGTCCAGATAAATAAAGCCAGCAAGAAGCAAAACGGAGTTGTAAATTGTAGCCAGTCCAAGGTCGAGAAAACACAAATGCCAAAAAGCACTGCTAATCACCAAGAATGAAAGTTGAAAGCAACAAGTCTGCCAGGGAGTGGCTGGAAGATTTATAGGCAGCACACCTGCCTAATTAGGTCAGCATCTCTTACTTAATAACCACCAGACATGGCTTCCGGTTGGTAATGGCAGAGCGAACGGACCTCTGCTGAGGAGCTCTCAGGGAGATCCAGCCTCGCGCAGTTGTCACCCGGACTTTTGAACAACAAAAGTGGGTGAAAAATTTCTCCCTGGCACGGGAGAATTGGAGGGGCTCTCGGAGATCCATTGCCCACCCAGCATCCTCGGAGATCGGATGCAGAAAGCAGATCATCGGGAGGAAAGGAGTGGAGGGGATCGGAGCTTGCCACCACTGCGTGAGTGCAGCTGAGGCTTGTCCCCAGCAAAGCCCGGCCACCAATTTTAGAAAAAAAAACCCAACTTTGAAACAACTAAGACACATATAGGTATTCGGTTGGATCCAGTGTATAATTGCATCACAATTTGAAGTTTCATGGACATGAACAGCCGAAAGGGCTGTCAGTAAACTATTGCATAACCGAGAGACTTTGAGCTGCATATAGAAGGAAAAATATAAAAGAGATCTAAGAGATTTAAGAGAAAAGAGAAAAGATAAAAGGAGAGAGAAACTGTTATAGAAAGGAAGCAACACACGATTTCCACACATCTCTTGCCTTCCTTCTTTTGAATTTCTCTTTAACTGCAACATAAAAGAAGGAACTGAAAGTACGGAAGTGAGAAAATGGAGTCAGTGTAAGAGCTGAATGGATACTTTGTTTCTCCTTTGTTGAACACTGCTACATAAAAGGAAAGCATAAACATACATTCTTCTTTCCTGCTTAGGATTTCCTTTCTTATTTTGCCTTGCTTTGCTTAAAGGAGAATAGAGTTTATTCTCTTGTAAGGATTGTTACATTCTCACGCTGATCTCCCTGGTGGCTGTGGATCTAAAATCAAATCCAAAACTAAGACTGAGATGAGTCAGTATTTTCTACAGTCGCCATTTGCTGCGAAAGGACTCTGAGAACAGACATGTGGAGAAAATAAAATAAGAAAGGGAAAAAAGTAAACCTTGAAAACTTAAATATAAGAGTGACGGACAGAAACTTTAGAGGGTGATCTGAAATCAGTGACTACGATTGAGACTGAGGTAATATAATTATAATATAATCCCTATAAACAGAAAAAGACTAACCAATATAAGGATAGAATATTGATACAGTTACGGTTACGGACACGGACAGAGATACACCTAAAGAGACAAGTTAATTACAGAGAAAGTGATTTCAAAGTGAGTAAGAAAACAAGAGTCTTTCCCTTTCTTTTCCCTTTTCTTCTTTCCCCCTATAAGTTGATTTTATTGATCAACTT
The DNA here is from genome assembly GCA_030847615.1 of Gambelia wislizenii. NCBI lineage: Eukaryota > Metazoa > Chordata > Lepidosauria > Squamata > Crotaphytidae > Gambelia > Gambelia wislizenii. The sequence goes on from JAUMIR010000001.1 coordinate 349,606,257, forward strand.
GAATAATTTGAGTACTTAACAATGTATAGGCAGGAGTGGATTGAGAATACAACATACAAAAAAATCAAAGTGTGTTGCCAAAGAAGGGGATAGACAGAGAGGGGACAAGGGGAGGAGAGGTGGAGGGAGGGGGAGAGGGAGAGAATAGATTGAGATAGGAGAGGGAGGAGGAGAGAGAAAAGATGACAATGAAGAAAATACCAACACAAGGAACAACACAAACAACGAGAAGACCATCGATTGAACTCAATCAACAAAGTCAACTCTCAATTATAGAGGAAACAAGGCTGATGAGAGCTGAATTCAAAGAAATGAGATCTGAACTGAAAGAAGACATGAAAAGAGAACTCAAGGGAGCTAAAGAATCCATAGACAAAGTGATAGAAGATTCTAGACAGCTCAAAGAAAAAATTACAGAGATAGAAGGCAAATTAGAGAAATTAGAAGTCAAGGCAGAAAATATGGAAGCAAGACAAGAGCAGGAACAAGATGAAAGAGCATTGGAAGAATTAAGATGGAGAGAGAATTGCATTAAGATAAGAGGACTCAAAGAACAGAAAGATGAAGACTTGTATAAAATACTGGTTCCAAAATTGGCTAAGTTTATTGGTAAGACTAAGTCACAGTTTGAGTGGGAAATTGATAAAATCTATAGGATATCATCTAGAATTGCCAAACAAAGAAGTTTACCAAGAGATGTGATAGTATATTTTGTTCAGAAAAAAACTAGAGACTTAACACTACCGAAGAACTTCGAACAAAGGTTTCAAATAGAAGGCAGTGAAATAATGATCTTTAAAGATATCCCCTTGAGGATTTTTAAAAAAGGAAAAACTACAACCTATTAACGATGGAACTATGGAAAAATGGAATACGTTATAGATGGGAGAAGCTGGAAGGAATAACATTTAGATTTAAACAGAGAAACTTCAAAATAAACACTTTACAAAAAGTGGAGGAGTTTCTGGAAAAATACAAAAAAGACCTAAGAGGAAAACATGGAGAGGACAAAGAAATAAGGAATGAAGCAGAGGGAGAAAGAGGGAAGAAAGTGGATTAGGCAATAGAGAAGAAGAAGAAGAACTAGAACAAGAGGAGAAAGACAAAGAAGATGAAGAGGAAACAATGGGGAACTAAATTTGATAGAAAGGAAAAGGAAAGAGATAAACATTCCAAAATGAGTAGGAAAATTATAACGTGGGATGTAAATGGATTAAACATACCAGAGAAAAGAAGGAAAATATTTCATTCATTTTTTGGAAAAGGAAAAATTGGACATTATATGCCTATAGGAGACACATGTGAAACAAGAAGATATACACCTACTTAAAAACAAGAAATTGGGCAGAGAGTTTGTGTCAGCAGCCAAAGAAAAAAAGAAAGGAGTGGTGGTATATGCAAAACAGGAAATTCAAGCAGAGGAACTATTTAATGACCCAGACAGACACTACATTGGAATAGAAGGAATCATACAACAAAGGAAGACACTAATTATCAATTATATGCGTCATTAGACAAGAAAAGTGAATTCTATCAAAAACTCATGGAGAAAATATTAAACTATGATCATGAGAGACTAGTGATCTGTGCGGACTGGAATGGAGTAATCTCTCCAAAAATAGACAGAAAATCATTAAAGAAGGTGAAAGGGAACCAAGGAAAATTACCAAAATCATTTGAAGTTATGACAGAAAACTTATCATTAGTGGACATTTGGAGATTCAAATATGAAAACGACAGAGACTATACCTTTTTTTCTGAAAGACACAACTCTTTCTCGAGAATAGATTTCTTTATGGTATCCCAAAATATGTGCAAAAGTGTGCATAAAATAGAAATTCTCTCAAGAATTTGGACCGATCATAATCCAGTATTATTGGCAATAACGGAAAGGAAAAAAGAATACAATTGGAAATTAAACAACTGCCTACTGCAGAGAGAAGATATAATAGAGAAAGCAAAGCAAATATTACAATGGTAGTTCGAAGAGAATTTGAATAATGAATCCGATGCAATTACAGTGTGGGAAGCATTGAAAGCAGTTATGCGAGGTTTTTTTTATTCAAATTTTTTTGAAATAAGAAGAAAAAGGAGAGGAGCCAAAAAATTAAAGAGGATATAAGACAGAAAGAAAAACAACTCCAAAAAGACCCAGCCAAGAAAGAGATTGTAACAGAAATTAAACTCTTATAGAAGCAATTATCAATGGAGACAATGGAAGAACTACAGAAAAAAATTCAATTTATAAAACAGACACAATTTGAGCAAGCAAATAAGCCGGGAAGATGGATTGCATATAAACGTAGGAAACTAAAAGACAGAAATTATATTGCAAAGGTAAAGGAAGGAGAAGAAATTTTCTCAGAGCAAGAGAAAATAAAGAGAAGCTTCAGGGACTATTTTGCAGAATTATATGGGAAATGTCACCTACAAAGGGGGAATATGCAAATTTTTCTAAAGAAACAAAATATGCCTAAACTTACAAAGGAACAAGAGCAAAGCATGAATCAACCAATAACAATAATGGAAATTGTAGAAGCTATAAGGAAACTAAAGGTGGGGAAGGCACCGGGCCCAGATGGGCTCACTCCAAAATATTACAAAATTATGGAAGGCCAATTGCTACTGCCATTGAAAAAAACACTAGAGACAATCCGAAAAGGAAAGTATCCTAAAACATGGGAAGAGGCCAATATTACATTAATTTTGAAAGAAAATAGAGACCCGCAAGAACCAAAGAACTACCAACCAATATCCTTATTAAATGTCAACTACAAAATATTTGCAAATATATTAGCTTATAGATTGAAAAAGGTATTGGCAGAATGGATTGGGGAAGAGCAAAAAGGTTTCTTACCGGGAAGATACCTGAGAGACAATACTAGACACGTATTAAATCTGATAGAATATGCTGAGAATCACAGGGACAAAAAATTGGCACTGATCTTCCTAGATATGGAAAAGGCCTTCGACAATGTTAAATGGTCAACAATGTATGAAATCTTAAATAAAATAAATGCAGGCCCGAAATTTATAGACTGGATAAAGGCAATCTACAATACCCAAACAGTTAAAGTTGATAATTAATGGAGAAAAGACAAAAGAAATGCAAATTCAGAAAGGCACGAGGCAGGGGTGCCCTTTATCCCCTCTCCTATTTATAATAATTATGGAATTATTAAGTAAAAGAATTAAGGAGGAACTCACAATACAAGGCATTAAAATTGGGAAAACAGAGTACACATTGAGAATGTATGCGGATGATTTGGTTATCTCATTAGGTGAACCAGCTAAAGGAAAAGCTACATTATTAATGGTCCTAGAAGAATTTGAATTATTGACGCGGTTGAAAGTAAACAAAGAAAAAACAGTATTAATCACTAAAAACATGACGAAGAAAGAAGAAATGGAAATATCGGAAATTTCAGGATGGAAAGTAGTCAAGAAAGCATGATACTTAGGAATCACAATAACAAATAAGAATTCTGAATTATTTCAAAATAATTACAAAAAAATTTGGACAGAAATCAAGAAAGACCTGGAAAATTGGCAAAATTTGAAACTTACATTCCTAGGCAGAATTGTGGTAGTTAAAATGAGTGTACTACCAAAATTATTATTCTTATTTCAAACGATTCCAATCATACATAATGAGAAAGTGTTTAAAGAATGGCAAAAGAATATTTCAAAATTGATCTGGTCAGGGAAGAAACCTAGAGTTAAGATGAAGGTAATACAGGATCCTTGAATACAGGATATTGAATAAGGATTTCAATAATCACATTATCAGAAAGGCCCTTTTAAAAATCTGGAAAAATATAAGAATAGACTATGCAAAAAAAATACCACTTTGGGTGTCTCCACATGAAGCCCTATATAGTTGAGAAGGAGTGCCAACATGAAGTTGGAAGGTATTGATACTACAAAAACTGAATGGGAAAAAATAATACAGGCTGAAAACAAGAATATGATTTCGAGATTCTATAAATTAATACTAAAATGGGATACCGAGGAAGAAGTAATAAAACAAAATATGATAAGATGGGCACAGAATATTGGTCACTCAATTGAATTAAACCAATGGTAAAAATGTGGACAACAAGGATGAAATATACATTGTCACAGAATATTAGAGAAAATATATACAAGATGTACTTCAGGTGACATTTGTCCCCAAGTAAATTGGCAAAAATGTACAAAAATGTGAAACTGAATTGTTGGAAATGTGAAGAAAAAAATGGAACATTCTTCCACCTCTGGTGGAGCTGTGGAGAGGCTAAAAAATACTGGCTACAAATACGGAGGATAATCCAAGATATTTTGAAAATTACTATCCCTATGAAACCGGAAGTATTTCTTCTGGGAATGATTGATGAAGATTTAGCGGGGGGGGGGGACCCGGAAAGATGATATTTTACATGCTGGCGGCTGCTAGAATAGCATTTGCTAGCAAATGGAAACAAAAAGAATTACCTTCAATGGATCAATGGTTGGAGAAATTACTTGAGATGGTGGAGATGGATAAGTTATCAATGCTACTTAAAGGGAAAAGTACGGGAAAATTCGCGAAAGATTGGACTATGTTATCGGACTATTTGAAGGTAAGGTTAAACAACTCTATAATTTAAAGGGAACTGGATACTAGATTAAAGAAAGAAAATACGTAAATAAATAGGTAAGTATATTTACATGTGTATAGATATAAAAGACAATCTAAAGTAAGGAATAAAAGATATCATATTTTAATCTCTTTTGCAACAACAATGTGGAAGAGAAGGAGAAAAGAAATTGGGTTATATAAAATAGCAAAAGTACGCATATGATTTGCATATAGAATATTTAAATTTACAGATAAGATGAAATAATAATAAAAATAAATAATGAAGGAGATAGAAGAAAAGGTTCTTATTCTATCTTATATCTTCTCTATCTCTATTATATTCTTTTAGTATTTTTAAATTTTTTATTCTTCTTTATTCTTTATTTAAATAAATGAAATTTATTGATAATAGGGGGGGGAAGGATGTACAATACAAAAATTGAGATACGGAAAGACCAGATAGGAAGTCAAAGAGTGGGAGGTGAATGAGTAGAATGAGTAGAATGAATGCAATTAAATAAAAACGAAATAAAGAAAGAAAAACACTGGATTTAGAGAATGAGACTGAAAGGCTGAGAGATGGAAGAAAGATGGAAGAGGGATAGAAGAGACAAGAGATAAGTGATGAGAGAGAAGAGTATATAATATGAATATCTAACGTATTTCTATGTATCTGCAGTAAAACTAAAGAATGCATGTAAACGATGAAAAGAAATGAAATGGAGTGTGATGTCCAGCCAGGACTGTTTAAATCTCCCCTGCATTTTCCTTTGTTTTCTTTTCTAGGCCTTAGCATGTCTGAGTATAGGAATACTCCATTGTATTAGACTTGTGGGAGGAGCTAAGAATTCCCCTGCATTTTTCTAGGTTTTGGTTTGTTCCTTCCCAGCAAGCTCTGTTTTACCTAGAAGCCTTTTAGTTCCTTTGGGCAGTCTTTGCTGTGAGCTTGCAAAGAGCAGTTCTGGTGGCAAACAGGCCCAGACAGCCGGGAAGGGCATTTCTTACACCATCAGCCAAATCAGTTACCACCATCAGCCAAATTAGTTACCACCATCAGCCAAATTAGTTGCCAACAACAAAGGAATTAGGAGCTGAAAGACCCTGCATCAGTTCCATTGAGTGAGGAGATCAAACCCAGAGAGATGTCACCCTGAAAACAGCTGAAACTCCAACTGTAAAGTACCTTTTATTTCAAGCCTTTTAGAGCTGGGGAGGAGAAAGCCCTTTTCTTTTGTTCTTTAAAATAAACTTCCCCCTTTTTTGAACTGGATATTCAGCATCAGAGCCTTTTTGGGTAAAGGAGTTTGATCTCACCAGGGTACTGGCGTTGCACACCCAAACCTGCCACCACCTTTAGTTGGGTGTGTCTTCACAGTGTAAGAATACCTGGCGGCCTTTGCTGCTCCGGTCTGTCAAGAGAGAGTCCCACTGCATGGCCCAGCATTGAAGCAAGTTCCCTAAGACTCGTATAGAGGGAGAAGAGATCTTTCTGTGGCTGTGAAAGGGGAGAAGCAAAGGTTGCTGTGTTTAGATAGCTTGTCTTGCTACAGCAGCCATTTTGACTACTTCTTCCTGCAGAGTTCTGAGCACATGGTTGGCGGCCATTTTGGATCTACTTTTTCCTGCAGAGTTCTGAGCACATGGTCAGCAGCCATTTTGACTACTTCTTCCTGCAGAGTTCTGCAAAGAGCTCAAAAACCTGTCACACCAGCAAGTCTTCTTCGCACAGACGTGGTTCCCACTTCAGTAAAGATTGTAGTAGCAGTTCTTCTTCCCATGCTAGCTGGAGTTCGTCTATGGCAGCCCAGCAGTTCAAAGAAGTGGAAAGAATGAAATTGAAGTCTGAAATATTGCATGCCGAAGCAGAAGCAGCAATGGCCAGTGAAGAACTAACCTTTTCCCATCAAGAAGTTGATTTAGAAAAGCAAGAAGCTGCCCTTAAAGCACAGCAAGAAAGGCAAGAACTTGCTATTCAGAATGAGAAGAAACTTCTACTCAAGGCTAAGGAGGCTTCAAAACTGTCCATAAAGGCCAGGATTTTAGCCAGGACCTTCCAAGATGATCTGAGTGAAGAAAACTTGAGGAAGCTCCCTACACAAGAGCCTAGAGACAGGATGTCTACCTTGTTCTTTGTGGGTGAGAGCTCCCCACAAGACCCAGTGGTCAAGTCGTCTCCTAATTTAGATGCCAGCAAGACACAATTGCCTGCCGTTCCATGGTTTCAGCCTACAGAGGAACTTGTCTGCAAGGAGAAGGTCATTCATCGTGACTGTCTACCTATAAATATGCCAGTCAATGAATCCTTTAGAGACCAGAAACCCATGGCGGGGAGCCAAATCCCCAGCCATGCTAGCGTGGCTATTCTGCAAGCCCTGGCTACTGAAGCTCCCAAGACTTACAGGCCTAGAGAATCTATGGACCTGCCTGCCAGTCAAGCTGATTTGCAGACTAAAAGGAGTCCATGCTTCTTCCAGCCTGCAGAGACGATGCCTACCTTCATGGAGTCTTGTTCACCGTTTATGTTTAAAACTCCCAGGAAGGACCTTAGAGACAAGGGAGTCCAGAAATTCTCAGACCTTCCTGAAGACTTTATCTTATGGAAGGTAACTTTTCAGAGAGCCATTAGAGACTTGAAGCTACAAGCAGATGAGGAGCTCACCTTACTCATGGCATGGTTGGGCCCCAACTCGTCACTTCAGGTCCAGAGAATCTACACGGCCTACGTGTCAGACCCGGATAAGGCGTTGCAGACAGCGTGGAATAGATTAGAGGAGCGATATGGTGCATCAACAGAAATAGAAGCATCCTTATTGAATTGGCTTTATAAGTTCCCAATCCTCAAGTCAAAGGACTACCGTCAGCTTTGAGACTTAAGTGATCTTTTAGTTGAACTTCAGTCTGCAAAATGTAATCCAGAGTTACCTGGTCTAGCTTGTTTAGATCAGTACATCACGCAGAGGCAGGTGCTCCAAAAACTACCCTTTCAGCTCCAGGAGATGTGGGGAAGAGAGGTGTTTTCTTATAAGGAACTCAACATGCAACACTACCCACCCTTTAGTTACCTTGTGACCTTTGTGACAAGAGCTGCAAAGGAAAGAAATGACCCACAGACTGGGTTCCCAACCCTGTACCAGAATATGCATCCAGGGAAGACTGTAAAGGAGGACAAAAAACCTATCAAAGAGATGGGGAAGAACACGGTTGTAGTTAAATCTACTGAGGTCACTCAGTTCAAGTCAGATAAGAAGCCAGAGACTAAAGAAATTCCATGTCCCATTCATAACAAACCACATAGCCTTGCAGATTGTAAAGAGTTCTCAAAAAGGCCTTATGACGAAAGGCTGGAAATAGCAACTAAAGCAAAGGTTTGCTTCTGATGCTGCGGTTCAAGAAGTCACTTTGCCAAAAACTGCAAAGTAAAGGTGCAATGTTCAGAATGCAGTAGCCCACAGCACTGTTCAGCAATGCACCATTTTAAATCACCTTCAGTGTCACCTAAACTCAAGAAGAAATCAGAGAGTCCTAAAAGTGAGGCTGCAGAAAAGGCAGTTACACCTACTTTAGAAGCAGAATCAGTTGTGGCATGCACAAAGCTATGCCACGACTCAACACAGACTAGGATATGCCATCCAATTTGTCTCACTGAAGTTTTCTCAGAGAACAAACCTCACTTTAGAAAAAGACTTTATATTGCCCTAGATTCACAGAGCGATGCATCCCTGGCCACACCAGAGTTCTTCAATACTTTTGCAGTCAAAGCCAAGAGGCTTGAATACACCATAGCTACCTGCGCTGGACGACAACGAATGCAGGGTAGAGTGGCAACTGAGTTCATGATTTCGCCATGCAGTGGCAAAAGGTGCGTTAAACTTCCTCCATTAATAGAGTGCCCCTCTATCCCAAGAAACAAGAACCAAATAGCAACCAAGGCTGTAGCTGAAAGTCACACACACCTGAAGGCTATAGCAAAAGAAATTCCTGCATTGGACGAAGATGCCGAAATTTCCCTCCTGATAGGCTCAGATTGCCCAGAGCTGTTTCAGGTCTTGAAGCAAGCAAATGGACCTCCAGGTGCGCCAATAGCACAGAAATTGCCACTAGGATGGATAGTAATTGGACCTGTGTGCGTCCATAGCAAAAGCCCACCAACAGTGTTCAATCTTACAGGCAACAGCCAATTTCCGAATTCACGACCCACACAATTACAAAGTTGTCTAAGCCACATTAAAGTCTGTTGCCTTGGTATTATCCCAGACAACAGTGCCATTTTTGAAACTTCATCAAGAGATGAAGACATAGCATTTTCCTGTGAGGAAAGAAAGTTCCTAGACATAATGAATCTAGAGACAGTCCAGAATAGTGAAGGGAGCTGGATGGCACCTCTTCCCTTTAGAGAAGATCGACCAATTTTGCCTAACACCCATCAACTTGCTGAGAAAAGACTTTTTGCTTTGAGAAATAGAATGCTTAAAGACCCCACTTTAAAGGAACAAATTGTGCAGTTCATTGAAGATCTGTTTATAAGCAACTATGCTGAAAAAGTTACTTTGTGCAGTGAGCCCCAAGAACAATGGTTCCTGCCATACCATAAGGTAACTCACCCACAAAAGCCAGAAAAGGTGAGAATAGTTTTCGACTCAAGTGCAAAGGTGCAAAACATCTCACTTAATGATGTTCTTCTTAAAGGTCCAGACTTGCTTAACAGCTTACTAGGAGCACTTCTGAAGTTTAGAGAAAGGAGAATAGCGGTGACAGCAGACATACACAAAATGTTCTATGCCTTCCTGGTTAAGCCAGAACATCGCCGCTTCCTAAAGTTCCTGTGGTTCCAAAACACGGAAACCTTGGAAAATATCACCGAGTTCTGCATGAGAGTACATGTTTTCGGAAATACCTCTAGCCCAGTAGTAGCTAACTACTGTTTTAAAAGGACTTCAGAAACTTATAAAAATCAGTGTAGTACAGAGGCTTATCGAGCAATCAACTCAAACTTTTACGTGGATGACTTACTGAATTCTTTTGACTCAGTACAGGAGGCTAGCCGAGTTGTTAAAGAGGTACAGTCTGTGCTAAACTTGGCTAACATAAAACTTCATAAAGTAGTCTCTAACAGCAGAGAAGTTTTGGAGACTTTTCCTAAAGAAGAGCTTGTTGAAAAGGATGTCACAACTATCTTTGAAGACAAGCGTACACAGAGTAGCCTTGGTATTTTGTGGAATGTCTTCACTGATAGACTTTCGATCAGAATCCCAAAACTTGAACTTCAGACTACAAGGAGGAAAGTACTCTCTTCAATTAATAGTATTTATGACCCCATGGGTATTGCAGCACCAGTGCTTATAGTGGCCAAAAACATCTTTAGAGAAGTAATACACCAAGTCAAAGACTGGGATGAAAATCTGCCCCCAGCCCTGGACTTAGCATGGAAGGCCTGGGCATCTCAGATCAAGGACATTGAACATCTTACTGTGCCAAGACAGTATGTTCCTGTAGAGCATGGACCAAATACCATTTATGAGTTACACATTTTTTGTGATGCCTCTGAAAAGGCAATTGCCGCAGTAGCATATTTGAGAGCAAGGAGTAGCACCGAGAGGCATATAGGATTCATTATGGCCAAAGCAAAGGTAGCACCCAAACAGACAATACCCAGATTGGAGCTGTGTGCTGCTTTGCTAGCTACCCAACTTCTTCAAACCATTTGTATGGAGGTGGAAACAAAATTCCATAGAACATTATTGTATACTGATAGTATGGTCATATTAGGATACCTCACAAACACTACGAAGAGATTTAAAATGTACATAACCAACAGAGTGAACAAAATTCTTTCTTGCACTCAGCAAAGTCAATGGAAATATGTTCCTTCTGAGTTAAATCCAGCTGATATTGCTACAAGAGGAGCTTTAGCCCAAAAGGTGCAGTCATCTACTTGGCTGACTGGCCCAAAATTCCTGATGGAGTTAGATGTTCCAGATCACAACACAAGTAGAATTGAAACATGTTCTGAGTTACCTGAGTGCCTGCCAGAGATTAACAGCTTGAAAAATCCTATCATTCTGCATGCAAGTAGCCATGTAGCCCTTCTAGTAGTCAGACACTACCATGAAAGAGTGCATCATCAAGGGCGTACCCTGACTGAAGCAAGTGTCAGAAATGCTGGCTTGTGGATTATAAACTGCAGAAAATTGGTTAACAAAGACTTTTGACAGACTTAGTCACCCTGTTCGGAGTTAGATAAATCATTTTGAGTTTACTGTATAAATGGATAAGTTAGGTTATAGGATGGCAAAATTTCGTTGAAATTTTGAGCGGGGAGTGTGATGTCCAGCCAGGACTGTTTAAATCTCCCCTGCATTTTCCTTTGTTTTCTTTTCTAGGCCTTAGCATGTCTGAGTATAGGAATACTCCATTGTATTAGACTTGTGGGAGGAGCTAAGAATTCCCCTGCATTTTTCTAGGTTTTGGTTTGTTCCTTCCCAGCAAGCTCTGTTTTACCTAGAAGCCTTTTAGTTCCTTTGGGCAGTCTTTGCTGTGAGCTTGCAAAGAGCAGTTCTGGTGGCAAACAGGCCCAGACAGCCGGGAAGGGCATTTCTTACACCATCAGCCAAATCAGTTACCACCATCAGCCAAATTAGTTACCACCATCAGCCAAATTAGTTGCCAACAACAAAGGAATTAGGAGCTAAAAGACCCCGCATCAGTTCCATTGAGTGAGGAGATCAAACCCAGAGAGATGTCACCCTGAAAACAGCTGAAACTCCAACTGTAAAGTACCTTTTATTTCAAGCCTTTTAGAGCTGGGGAGGAGAAAGCCCTTTTCTTTTGTTCTTTAAAATAAACTTCCCCCTTTTTTGAACTGGATATTCAGCATCAGAGCCTTTTTGGGTAAAGGAGTTTGATCTCACCAGGGTACTGGCGTTGCACGCCCAAACCTGCCACCACCTTTAGTTGGGTGTGTCTTCACATGGAGTATGTATGTATGTATGAACAATATGAAAATTTTATACTAGAAAAGACTATGAATAAAAATACTGTATATTTAAAAAAAAATAACCAACAGACACGACACAATCTCCTTTGCCTCTCAAGGAATGATGGCAACGGGCCTTCAATGTCTGCAACCTCCTGCTGGGGGCAGAACCCCTTCTGCTTCAGCCCCCAGCTATTCAGACTCAGAGAGACTACCAGCAGCAGGAGCTGCAGATTTCTGGCACTCTGCCTCCTCCTCTTCATCTGAATCTTTCAACTTTGGCTCCAGAGGATGAGTTATGACACCATTCCCTTCCCCACAATGATCTCCTGGGCATGTGAGGGGTGCTTTTCCAAGGTTTAGCAGAATAGTGCTGATGGAACTGGCACACCAGTACAGGAGCATGGATATTGGATGCATCGTCCTAGGTTCCTACCCTGGTTAACATTCTGGCTGCAGCTGTTTGTGCTAGCTAAAGTTTCTGAACACTCTTCAAAGATAGCTCCATGTAGAACATTTTATAGTAGTCCAAACAGGATATGACTAAGGCATGTACTACCATGGCCAAATCTGGTGTCTCAAGGAACAGGTGCAATTAGTGCAGAAGCATTAGATGTGCAAAAGCACTCCTGGCCCACCACAGAAAGCTTGGCCTTCAGCCTCAAAGCTAAGTCAATGAGTACACCCAAACAGCAAACCCTCATCTTCAGGGGCTGGGGGGTGTATAAGCCCATCCAACACAGGCTGAATCCCTATTACTTGATCTGCCTATTGACTGACCAGGACCACCTCTGTCTTGCCTGGATTAAGTTTCAATTTGTTTACACTCATCCACTCCATTACTGATGATCGGCTCTGGTTTAAAACTGAGACAGTCTCCTTGAATTGAGGTGGAAATGAGTAGTAGAGTTTGGTTTCACCCCAAAACTCCAAAAGACCTTTCCCAGTAGTTTCATGTATATGTTAACTAGCATAGGGGACAAAACATAACTCATAGGTCAACAGCCAAGAGCCCCCAGCACTACCTTCTGGGTTCACCCCTCCAGAAAGCAACAGAACCACTGTAAAATAGTGCCTCCAAGTCCCATTCCAGTGAGGCAGCCCAGAAGGGTACCAGGGTTAATGGTATCGAAAGCCACTGAGAGGTCCAGAAGAACTGACAGGGACACACTTCCCTTGTCTAGTTCCTAGCATACGACCTGCCCCAAGGTGATCAAAGTTGTCTCAGTCCCATAACCAGGCCTGAAACCAGTTTGAAATTGATCTATATAATCCATTTTATCCAAGAAACCCTGGAACTGGGAGGCTACCACATCAAAAATGTTAGTTTAAACACTAGCTGGTAATTATCCATTGTAAAGAGATTCAGGGAAGGCTTTTTTCAACAAAGGCCTAACAACTGCCTTCTTCAGGAAAGCTGGAACTCTGCCTTGTAAGAAGGCATGGACTATCCCTTCACCCACTCAGCCAGTCCACCTCTGGCCTGTTTAATGAACCAGGAAGGGCAAGTATCTAGTACACATGTGATGGCTCTCACCTTCCCAAGGATCCTGTCCACATCCTCAGGCAGAACAAACTGAAAAGTATCCAATAACACAGGACAAGCAGAAGCCAAGGTTACACCCACTGGAGCTGTATCAACCATGCTGGTCTGGAGTGGAATTGAGTAATTTTATCTGCAAAGTGCAGTGGAAATTCTTCACAATGGGCTGTTGAGGACCAATGTGACCACCAGACACAGTTCTTTGCAGATGCAATGGTGGCAGAAATGAATAATTTCTTTGCTGCCTGTACTGCCACAGAGTAGACCTTCAAGTAGTCTGAGTTTGGTCAGACTTGCTCTGAGGAGATTTTCAGACGCCTAAAATCAGCTTCTTGCCACGCAAGCAGCCTCCGGAACAGTACCAAGGCTGCTGCATGGCAAGGATCCATTTTGGACGATGCGGTTTCTCTCTCGGCGTTGTCCATGAGTAAAAAACAGCGCGGCCACCTCCAATGCTGGCTGCAACAGTCACAGATGACGCCGAGAGGGAAACAGCGTAGTCCAAAATGGACCCTTGCCATACAGCAGCCTTGGTACTGTTCCGGAGGCTGCTTGCGCGGTAAGAAGCTGATTTTAGGCGTCCGAAAGTCTCCTGAGTCTTCTGCCAGCATCACTCTAGTCTCCCTCTCACTCATTGCTGCTAACTCCTTAGAAAACTAGGGGACTGGTTCATCTCCACCCCATACAAGGGATTTCTCAGGAGCAACAGTGTCCACTCTCCTGCCCATTTCCCCATTCCAGAGCCTCAACAGAATCGCCTGCTAAGGCAACAGAAACACCAAGAAACCACCTGGATCCACCAGCCTCCTGAGGCAGATCATCCTAAAAGGTCCCCCAGCCCTGCAGAGGTTTATTTGTATTATTTATTTATTTATTTTACTTATATGCCACCTTTTCCCTGGAGTGGGACCCAAGGCAGTTCACAAATAAGATTACAGTGGTCCCTTCACATTCGCGGGGGTTCCGTTCCGCGGACCCCCACGAATGTGAAAAATCCGCGAATAACAACTCCCCTCCCCCCTCGGCCCTTCCTCCCTCCCTCCCCAGGCCTTCGCGGGGCCTTGCTAGGCCCCACGGAGGTCTCCCCGGCCCTTCCTCCCTCCCTCCCCAGGCCTTCGCAGGGCCTTGCTAGGCCCCGTGGAGGCCTCCCCGGCCCTCCCTCCCTCCCTCCCTCCCCAGGCCTTCGCGGGGCCTTGCTAGGCCCCGCGGAGGCCTCCCCGGCCCTTCCTCCCTCCTTCCCCAGGCCTTCGCGGGGCCTCCAGGGGTCTCGCGAAGGCCTCGCCACCCCTCCCCAAGCCTTCGCAGGGCCTCCAGAGGGCCTCCGAGGGTCCCACGAAGGCCTCGCCACCCCTCCCCAGGCCTTCGTGGGGCCTCCAGAGGGCCTCCGGGGGTCCCGCGAAGGCCTCGCCACCCCTCCCCAGGCCTTCGCGGGGCCTCCGGAGGGCCTCCGGGGGTCCCGCGAAGGTCTCCCCACCCCTCCCCAGGCCTTCACGGTGCCTCCGGAGGGGCTCCGGGGCTCCCACGAAGGTCTCCCCACCCCTCCCCAGGCCTTCACGGTGCCTCCGGAGGGCCTCCGGGGGTCCCACGAAGGCCTCCCCACCCCTCCCCAGGCCTTCACGGCGCCTACGGAGGGCCTCCGGGCGTCCCACGAAAGCCTCCCCACCCCTTCCCAGGCCTTCACGGCGCCTCCGGAGGGCCTCCGGGCGTCCCGCGAAGGCCTCCCCACCCCTCCCCAGGCCTTCGCGGGGCCTCCGGAGGGCCTCCGGGGGTCCCGCGAAGGCCTCCCCACCCCTCCCCAGGCTTTTGCGGCACCTCCGGAGGGCCTCCGGGGGTCCCGCGAAGGCCTCCCCACCCCTCCCCAGGCCTTTGCGGCGCCACCGGAGGGCCTCCGGGGGTCCCGCGAAGGCCTCCCCACCCCTCCCCAGGCCTTCGCGGCGCCTCCGGAGGGCCTCCGGGCGTCCCGCGAAGGCCTCCCCACCCCTCCCCAGGCCTTCATGGGGCCTCCAGAACACCTCCGGGGGCCCCGTGGAGGCCTCCCCGGCCCTCCCCGCTCCCTCCAGGTCTTTCACGGGGCCTCTGGAGGCCCCGTGTCGCGGTTTTGGGGGGGCCCAGGGGGGCCCTCCCAAAACCGCGAATAACCAAAACCGCGAATGTCAAGTTCGCGAATGTGGAGGGACAACTGTAGTCAAAAACGAATACAATGTTTCAGACAATTAAAATCATCATATTAAAAAAGACAGGAAAGTTAAAAAGATAAACACAGCATACACCCCAATAAAAAAGCTCCCTGAGAATGATTGCATATTAAAAGCCTGTTTGATTAGAAAGGAAATCAGGGAGAGGGCCAGCCTAGCCTCCCATGGAAGGGCATTCCAGAGTTCTGAGTCACAGTGAGTCTAAACCTGAGCAGATAATGATCTCTCCATGAGAATGGGACTACAGAAAGTTCCTCCACACCAAGATCACTATCACCTCATCCAGCATAGAAAACAAGGTCCAGAGTGTGCCTAATAGCATGGATGAGTCCAGATACTACTTGAGACAGACCCATGGTTGCCATGGAGGCCATGAAGCCCTGAGCCACTCCCAACAGATCAGTTTCAGCATGGATGTTTAAGTCCCCCAGCACTACTAGCCAAGGGGATGCCAACACCACCCCCAAGACCACTCTGGCTACCTCAGGAAGAGAGAGACTGCTGAGCAGTGGCACCTGGGTACTTACCTTTATATCTCAAACCCTGCAGACTGTGGAACAGGACACTTGGTAAGAAAGGCAGAGTCACAATAGACCACTGCTGCTCCACCTCCTCCCCTGCCCCCAAGTCTCACCTGCTGCTGCACAGAAAGACATGGCAGCCAGAGCTGAGCCAGAGCTGAGAGAGATTATGCTCCCTCCACCAGCCTGGTTTCTGTGATACAATCCAGGTCAGCCTGCTCATCCAGGATCAAATCCTGAATGGCACTTGTTTTCCCAGTCACCAATTTGGCATTCAATAGAAGTTGTACTTGATACAGTAGATTTAGAAGTAGAATTTATGACTGTATGACTCTACCAGCTGTGGAAGTTGAAGCTGTGGCAGAATATTTGGTTGGTGACGTTTGAGAGAAGGTTTGTAAAACAGAATGTCCAGTCCTACTTATTGTCATGGATTAGTCTGCTATGGAAAGGTTAGTAGCTCCAGGCTGAGGAGGCAGCAACTGACCATTAGACTAGTCATTTCTAGCTGTTGGCTTGACCTCTGGTGTTTGGCTTAGCCCTGTTATGGTGGTCTGAATTTCTGGCATGTTAATTGTGATGATGGAAGGCTTTACTGTAGTTACAAAAGGAGGGATAAATGAGCCAGATGTTGTACCTGTCACAGGTTTTCCTGTAATGCCAGTATTCCTAGTTGTACTTGCAGGTAGGGTTGTGGACTTGGTAGATCCAGAAGGAACTGTAGGTAGTGTGCTGTTTACCCCAGGGGGTAAGCTGGAGGATGAACCTGAAGGCCTTGAAGTAGTCGTTCCCATCCCTGGGATGGCAGGGAGGGATGTTGTAGGGGCAGTAGGGGTGGCAGTTGTGGTAGTGATAGTGGTAGCTGGAATTGTTGTAGCTGTAAACACATCAAGTTTAATATTAGTCACTCTGTAGCATTATCAGAACTACTGGACTCACCCAGCGGATCCCTTCGGCCCGGTCGGGGGTCCCCCCCTGCTTGTTACCCCTCCATGTGGAGGTGAGAGGCTGCATGGCTACTGCCATGCTTGGTCGTCTTCTTCCCAGCCGGCATTGCAATTGGTTGGTTGGTGTGTAATAGTGGGCGGCCAATTGGATGCAGCCTGTAGGCCTCGCAATCTGATTGGCAGGGGAGCGGGACCTATTGCTTTTGCAGCAGGTCTTTACTCCAGTCCGGTGGTTGAGTAAACACTCCCGACTGCCACGCCAGACAAAGCAGTGGCTCTTTGGAGCTGACCCACCCACCCTTTGTTATGTATTTTCCAGAGGTCAATGTCACGTATTTAGACAGTTATGTATTTATGTATTTTATATAATTATATTAACTCATTGTCACAACTTTTAGGTGGTCAGCATGGGTTCTGTTCCAGGGTCATTGGTAACAGGGTCTCCATCAAGTTCATGGTCAAGGTCAAGTTCACTGAGACCCCCAGTGGTATGGGAGGCCATGATTTGCGGAACATGCTGGCTTGGGGCATGTGGTCATGAATGCCCCCCTTTTTATTGTTCATCTTATCCTGGAATGAGGGATTGGTGGGCATTCAGGGGCCTGCCCAGACTCTTCCCCCTCTCCTGACTGGTGAGTGTCAGCAGGCGGATCGACAACGGTTTCATTGACCAGCAGGCGGGTTGGTTGATGTATGGATCTGAACCCATGTGTTCTAGCCAACCAACTGCAGCTGCTATCAGTAAAGTTGTGGCCTTTATTGCCCATATATGTATATTCTTATTTATCATCAATATATTCTTTCAAACTTATATTGTGTCTGTTTTCATCTGGAATGGGAAAACAGGGAGGGGGTGACACATCCCGCCTGGACATGCAAGTTTCTATACCTACAAGTTTAATTGTTTGTTCATACAAATGACACACAGAATGGAGGATCATAGCTTTTATGAAAAGTGTAACAAGTCTCCTATGTTGCAACGTAGACCAAGTAATGACAGCAGACCCTCTATCCAATCTTCTGGCAAATACACCCTATGCCCTTCATTTCACACTGAGGAAATGAAAGTATGCCTTCTTCATTGCCAAATACATGAAGGAAATATTTTGGAAAGATAGATTTGGCACTGTCAGTGTTTGAATTGATTTTTGCTGTGTTAAAACAATGGCTAAGGCCATTAGGGCCAGTACAATGTGCTGCTCTTAGATTCTTTCCATAGTCTCTGAGATCCCTAAATGTCATCTGCACAGTATGACCCACAAAGGTATTCCCAACATACTTGCCAAAGGGAGGACATCTACAGTAATCAAAGTGCTTGCCTCTTGCAGAGCCATGGTATCATTAGCAATAGCCTGTGCAAACATGAAAGTGGATGTTAGAATCATAGAATCATAGTGTTGGAAGAGACCACAAGGGTCATCCAGTCCAGCCCCCTGCCCTGCAGGAATACACAATCAAATCATTCCCAACAAATAGCCATCCAGCCTCTGTTTAAAAACCTCCAAAGAAGGAGACTCCACCACACTCCGAGGGAGTGTATTCCACTTCCGAACAGCTCTTCCTGTCAGGAAGTTCTTCCTAATGTTTAGGTGGAGTCACTTTTCCTGTAGTTTTAACCCATTGCTCCATGTTCTAGTCTCTGGAGCAGCAGAAAACAAGCTTGCTCCGTCCTCAGTATGACATCCCTTCAAATATTTAAACATGGGTATCATGTCTCCTCTCAACCTTCTCTTCTCCAGACTAAACATACCCAGCTATGTACAGAAATGTGTTGAATCTGTCAATCCATTTAAGCAGAAAAAAAACCCCAACAACCCCTAGTTTAGAACTACGCACTTGTTGGGGATTTTGATCATGCTGGCTGCCACCACACATATGGTAAATCCCATGTCCAGGCATTAGATTTCACATTTGGATAAGGACGCACAGTTTCAACTGCACAGTTGAAGCTTGTCCACCGTGAGGTCAATGGAGGGTACTGAGTATGAAGGCAGTTGTCAAAGCATACAATTGGAGTCTAAATGTGAAGACTTGCTATGCAAAGGTTATACACAATGTGCCTTCAGCAAGATGTGAAGACAGCAAGTATGATCTGGACTCCTCTAAACTAATATATTTGGAATGAAAGGAGCATCTTTGCATTTTGTTTAAAAAACTAATTTTCTTCCTTGAAACATCTTTATAATAACAGGAAATCTTTGTTATTAACTATACAAGGCAGGTAATTTGAGAACTTATAGCAGGTGGTTCTAGAAACAGACATTTTATTTGTTTTGTATTGCCTCGCTCTCTGAAACTCATTGTGCTGATGCCAATACATTAAAAAGAATTAAAATAACCAGTCTACAATGTTAAACCCGCAATGTTATAAGATTATTAAATATCTATGGAACTATCCCAAGTTTTCTCTATAATAGGTAAGATGGGGATAGTCACCTACTTTTAAAATATAGGTATGTTAAATAGTATATGTTAAATATTTGTCTATATCAGCAACAACAGGTTGTCCATGGTTAAATTCTCATTCCATGTATTAAAATGTGTAAAATCAGCGGGCAAAAGATGCAAGTAGACATCTTCTCTCCTCCCACAAGCAGCCTCTCTAAATCTATTTCAACCCCAGTCCCCATAGTAGATTTTGAAGGTACTCTAGATTCTGAGAATACATGGAAATCTGTGTTTCTGTTCTGTTGACAGAAGCCAGTCTATTAGCAGGGTTATTTTGATGCAACATCCTGTTATTCAATGGAAATCACACCACACTTAGGGTTACCAGGTGAAATAAGGGACAGGTTTCTTGTCCATTTATTGTTTGTTTAGAAGCGGAGATTTCAGCAGGTATTGTTTGTCACATAAGGAACACCTGCTGAAATTCCCCTTTCTTCACAACCGTTAAAGCGATAGGAGCCCTGTCCCTTTTTCTCTTGGCAACTCTACACCATACACACACGCACACACCCAGTTATTCTGATATTATGAGACAATGATCCATTTTAGTCAGTACCTAATCATACTAAGCTATTATTATACCTCAGGAATTTGAAAAACCAACATATATCATATTTTCTCTCCTAAAAACCAACTATATACATACTGGGTATGAACAATTACTTGCATTTCAACTTGGTTTTGCCATCCTGATCAGAATGTTAATAGTTGCTATTTTATTTTCTTTTGCCATTGATTTTAAATTTACATTTACATTTACAGTTTGGAGTGATGAATTACAATGAGAGAGTTGGTGCCTTTCTCTAGCATGAGCAAGCCAACATAGCATAGCAATTAGACTATTGGGCTGGGACTCAGGAAAACCTGGTTCAAGTCACCATCGAGCAATGCAACTCACTGAGTGAACTGGGACCAGTAATTATTCTCACAGACTAATGTGAGGACAGAATGGAGAAAAAGTAAGGTAGGATATAAATGTAATAAAATAAGATAAAACTGAGATAACCATCATAATTTTAGGAAAGGCGACTCACCAAAAGGGTGATAGTGGAGGCCACATTCAGAACTACAGTGGTCAGGAGAAATCCTTCTGAGGTGACTCTGAAATCTGTGCTATTTTGGATTTCATATTTGATGTCAGGATTGATTCCCTGAAAACAGTGAATAAAAATCTACATTAGATATTGACAAAATGAATGGACTTCAAAAAGAAAGCTCTACTGCTGCTCACCCCACTCCTGATTATGCAAAAAGAACCATGTACCAATGTCCTAACCAGGGATTGGTAAAATGTGGCCCTCCAGAAGATTTTGGATTGCAGCTCCTATCAGATAGCCACTATATCCAATGGTGAGAAATGCTAGAAGCTGCAATCAAACACTATCTGGAGGGCCACAGTTTGCCTGCCCCATTGAAGATGGAGCTTAGAAAAAGTTATTTTTTGGGCTACAACTTCCAGAATCCCCTAGCTGACTTCCAGAGTCCCATAGCCATCGTGGTCAACAGCCATGCTTGCTGCACAACTTCTAGGAGCTATCTTTAAAAAAAAAAAACTTTCCAGGCTCTGGTCCTAAATATGGTCTTAGCTGGTTGCATTAAATGCCCATTACTGTCAATGCTTCAAAATATTTCTTTTCAGCTTAACAAAATATCCAGAGTGCTAGCATGCCCCTATGATTTTTCTTCCAATAATATATCCTTTCCAAATCTCATTCTTGTACCTCTTTCAACATACAGTAGGAATAGAATGTAATAAAATAATAACATTGTATTGCCATTCAAGACTCCAAGGATGAAGGCAAGTACAATTTTTTTAAAAAAGAAATCATTTTATTTTACACCATTTTGGCAAGGATTTGTTTAGACATATTTAAATTGAATATTGTGAGTTTTGATAGAAAACTCAAGTTTTTTTTAAAGCAAAGCTATGTGTTACATAAACAGCACTTTGCAAATATATATATATATATATATATATATATATAATTTCTTGATCCACACCAGCTACAGAGCACAGCTTCTAGGTTTGCAGAAGTATAGAACTGAAAGAGATTGGAAGTGCATTCTAACCTTCTGCCTCAAAGGAGGAGTTTCTGTACAGTGACCTACATCAATCTCATTTAGAAGATTATCACACTGGCTTTATAATCTGGGACAGGGATGCAACAGGGTCGCGAAAGGATTTACCTTTCAGATGACTTCATCCCTCTCCCATTCCCCTTCCGTGCTGCCCCCGTTCTGTCCCCATATTTTTTCATTCACAGGGAAAAACCATTAATAAAAAGCCCATTCCGTTTCAGTAATGGAATCACGGGCGTCTGAAACGGAGCCCCATTCTGCTGGCGCAATGCCAGTGTCACTGTGATGTCAATGAAACTCCCTGCAGAACACTTCCAGGTGCGATCGGGATGAGGAGGTAAGTGACACCCTTTTTTTAACCCTCCCCAGGTTACTTGGGATTTTTTTAGTGCATTTTGGGGCTTGTTTTTTACATTTGACGTTTCATTTTCTTTTAATGTTTAAATTTCCCGTGCATTGTTCTCTTGCGAGAACAGGTGGGATTTGCTTTATGGGACTTGAATGCAGCTTTGTAACAGCTGCATTCACTCCCAGCCAGCCAAGGGGAGGGGGAGCAGTTTCTGTCTCGGAATTAGGGTAAGTATATGAAAACGTTTTGTGTAAAGTGGAACAGTGATGGGAGTGTTTACCGGGACAGGGACAAGTTTTAAGGGCCCGTCTGATAATCTCCCTAGTCCCATTGTCATAATTATGGCTGAGATCTTACACTAAGCAGGCAGAATGTAACACTCGGTTGATGCAGTTCCATGTCCGACACACACCTATATCTTTTTTTTGCTATAGGGCAGAAGAGACTATCCCCTGGCCATTTGAGCCCCATCCACAACCTCCCCCCTGCAGCTGTTAAGCCCTGGCAAGGCTGTTGCTGCTTACCTGTGTGGAAGTGAGGGAGCAGGGAGGCAAATCAGGTAACAAAGAATTGGCTAGTGTCAGCTCAGAGGGGGGAGGAAATGGGAGTGTGCTTGCAGATGGAATGCACCCTGGTATCTCTTCCCCTCAGAGCTGCATGGCCTGTACTGCCTCCCCCTTCCTCACCTCCCCTCTGGCAAGCAACAGCACAGTTGCCAAAAGGGGTCGGTTTTGAAAACTGTGCAAAAGACAACAGAATAGCACCTTGCACTCTATCAAAAGAGAGCTGCAAACATGCAAGCCACACTTATGCATGTTCATATAACAAACAATGCAGATCTTAATCAGAGCTTGGGAAAATTACACTTTTGGAGTACAAATACTAATGTCACTCCAGTGGCCATGCTGGTTGGGAGGTTCTGAGGCTGCATCCACACTACACAAATAATCCAATTTGAAACTGGATTATTTGCCATGGCTCCGTCCTATGGAATTTGGGGATTTGCAGTTTGGTGAGGCACCAGTACTCTTTGGCAGGGGAGGAGGCTAAAGACCTTGTAAAACTACAAATCCCAGGATTCAATAGGAAGGAGCTATGGCAAATAATCCATTTTCAAATGGGATTATTTGTATAGTGTGGATTAGGCCTGAAAGTTGTGGCCAAAAATCTATTTTTTCAAGCTCTGATCTTGATCGATATTATCTACCCCATGGCATCAAACAATTCCTTACATCAGGGAAGTCGTAATCAGCTGCAAAAATCTTCAGGGGGACTGAAGGTCTGCCAGCCTCCACAACCAGACTGGAAGCAGGCAGGTCCACAGACACAGTTCCCATGTAAGTAGTGTTGAACTCAGGCTTGTAGTCATTTCTACGCACAACTTTGATTTCCACTATAGTTTGAGAATATCTGAATGGGTTGTTTTCTTGGGAAGCCTAGAAAAAGAGAGATTGAGAGATGTAAAGATATCACATTCTTTCTTCAAGGATAAGGATGAGTCAATGGAATGGAAATGTTATGTTTCTTTTGAGTAGGGCCTTGAGAACTAGAATGGCAGCTTTTGTTGTTCTGATTTTTGACACTGGCTTCAAAGTTTAGCACAGAGTGGGCAACTACAATTCTGTTTTTTTTTAAAGGGCTTTTTTAAAAAAGAAAAGTTTAACAGTGGAAGGGTGGATAGGCTATTAGCTATTTAAAAAGTGAATACATGTTTCCATGCTGGTAAAAGGGCAGTCTGAGCAATTTGGAAGGGTTGAGGGCTACAGTATTAGCCTTGCACGTAGAGTTGCCAAGTCAAGACTATCCCAGGCCCTGAAATTTCAGGGCCAAAATCTGAGACCTGGTGACAACTCCAGGTCAACCCCTGGGGCAAACCCTCATGACATAATGAAGAGGGCTGGTGATGTAATTAAGAATGATACATTTAGCATCTAATGTAGTTGCAGGGTATGCCAGCCAACTAAATGAAATGTTGGAAGTGCAATAAGCACTAATACTAAATAATACCAGATCTAACACATGAGGAAAATATATACATATCACACAGTGGCAATGCTCTAACCCTAAGATTCTTCACCTCTTGCTGTAAGGAGTGGAGAAGAGGGGCCAGGCCCTGAGACTTGGGCACTCTATTTGAGGGCCCCATGTGACATCAGGGCAGCACTTTATCCCAATGGTGGCACTAGGTGGGTGTGGAGAGGATGAACCACACCAGGTGACACTGTTGGAGTGTTAGCATGCCCTACTACCCCTCCCTGAAAGATTCCATAACTGGACATATTAAGACACTTTTCAGGGTCACTTTGGTTGGGAGGTTAGGCAGACTGGAGGTCAACCAAAGGTCACAATGACCTGGGATGTGTCTAGAGATACAAAGGTGGGAAAGACCAAGTTAAGATTATGCAGAAAGCCCCTGCACTAATGAGTCATTAAGGGGTATGTGCTAATCCTTTCTTCCAGCCTTGGGTGTTTCAAGCAATAATTCAATCATGAAAACAAGTGACCATTCCTCATTCCATACCTTACAGAAATCTCTCCTCCCACCCTCTTCTGTCCAATCTTACAAGGCTGTCATGAGACTATCAATGTTTTAATTAAAGCAATCAGCTGACTTTCAGTTCCCTTTGTCTCTCCAGTGGGAAAGCCATCCAGGCTTTGTTATAACCAGAGTACCCCTTCAGGATATGAAATAGGGTATAAATATTAGATCCTAGACCCCAGTAAAGGGTGCCACAGAAGGACTCCATCATTCTGCCAGATCCTCTGTGCTACCCTCAAAGCCAGTCTGAGTATCTTCACTGCATGGAACTCTCCTTCTCGAGACTGGTAGTTATCACCCTGTCTCCCTGGATCTCTCTCTATCCAACCTCTCTGCTTTTCATTTCAATAGCCTTGTATGGTTCTTAAGAGTGTATGTTTTGTATCTGTGTTATTTCCAATAAAAATACTTTGTTTTACTTTAACCTGAATGCTCTCTACAGTTAGTACTGGTATACATATGTGAAAAGATACCCAAAGTTACCCTCCTCTTTTAGGCTCCTGTTTGAGCTAATAATTCTCCTAAATATTAAATGCGATTCTGGCATCATGGGTGGGATTCTAATGAATCCCCCACCTCTTAGGGTAACAGGAGGTAGGGTGACACCAGCCTTAGTAACACCATAGCTTTATCCACCCCTGCTTTAGCAGGAAGTCACAGCTTTGTCGTTGTGTGCTTTCAAATCCTTTGCGATTTATGGTGATCCTAAGGTGAACCTTTCATGGGGGTTTCTTGTCAAGATTTGTTAAGAGGGGGTTTGCCTTTGTCTTCCTCTGAGGCTGTGAGAATCTTATTTGCCCAAGGTCACTCAGTGGGTTTCCATGGCCAAACATGGATTCAAACCCTGGTTTCCAGAGTCATGGTCCAATGCTCAAACTACTGCACTATGCTAGAACTGGGGAAAAGAATGGACTTCCTCTGAATTCTTTCTTCCTCTCTTCAGCAGAGATGCATTACAGATCTTCTTTTTTTTAACCCCAATTTTCTTAATTTGAGTAACTCAGATGATCAAGAATGTCATCGCATAACATATTTGAGCAAAGTGAGCTCAGTTTGAGCTTCAAAGTGAGCCTCCTCTCACCATGTGGGACTTGCCCCAAAGTAATTTCCTAAGTAAAGCTTAAGCAGAATAGGACTTGTCTAGGCTGATTTTCCTATAGTGTAAATATGTTTTCTGGGGATACCACTGGATCCTCCTATCTGTGGAACCAATATCCATGGTTTCAGGTATCTGTGGGACACAAAACACCACACCTACCATTGAGTCTTCCTAGAAAATACCTAGAGAGGCATCCTTCTAGACATTTTCTAGGTCCTCCAAGGCAACTTTATGGTATTTGTAACTGGAAGTCCCATTACTTCAATGACATTTGCTGTTATCCATAGTTTCCAGCATCCACAGTAAGTCCAGAGACCGAACCCCCCCACAGATATGGGGGTCTGACTGTGTATCCTGGGGGGGAAAGTGCAGCATTTCTCACAACTCAAAGTGAGTAATTGATTCTACTTCAGGCTGTTCTGAGATTCACTTTCCCACATAGTTTGTGAACACTCTGGAAGAGGCATCTCCAAACGCAAAATAACTATTTCTTTAGTTTATTACCGTTATGCATTTTACTGGTTCTATATTTTATTTGATTGTGTTCTTCACAGTAAGTCACCCTGGGAATTTTGTTACAAATTGGTTTATAAATACAAGTGATGTTGGTGTTGATCATAATTGATTACAAGCACTTGTCCCATGATCAACATCAGAAAGTTGCCACAACAGGCTCAGAGACATATGAATATTTTTAATTATATCTTTGTGCAAGGCAACAGAACTGATAAATTTTTCAGACCTTACAAGAAATTCCCAGCACATTGACAGAAAGAGTCTGTGAAAAAGGGCAGGTGGATCTGGCCAGAGGCATTTTTCTGCCTGAGAAAATGGACAAGATGGAACTCTTTTCATTCCACATACAGACAACTGGAATGCCAGATGAATCCTGCTTGAGCATGGTGGGCAACAGGATAATGTCCTCAGCCAGATCCTGGGATGACTGGCTAGCACTGGGGGTGCAAGACAGACTGCAAGGGAACACATATTTCTCCTTCAGGAGCTGGGAATGATAGAAGGGGTATCTATTCCATCTCTCCCACAAGTCTTCCTGCAGACTGAAGCAGCCACCTCATAGAATCATAGAACCAGAGTTGGAAGAGACCACAAAGGTCATCCAGTCCAGCTCCCTGCCATGCAGAAATACACAATCAAAGACAGATGGCCATCTAGCCTCTGTTTAAAAACCTCCAAAGAAGGAGACTCCAGCACACTCTGAGGCAGCGTATTCCACAGCCCTTACCATCCTGTTTGACAGTGGAATTCTACCTAATGCAGGCCTGGTGCTGAGTACAACATTATATCTAATTTATCCCATATCTAATGAATGCACATGTTATTTGTCACTGCCTAGCTCTTTTCTCCTCAGCAAGCACCTATTCTAGACCCATCACTGATGCACAGAAAAATCAAATCATCTAGAGACTTACCACAATATACAACATGAATGTCTTCAGTGTGTTGACAGGCTTGTTCATTGTTATGTTTCCAGTATACTTGTTTATTGAGAATGTATTGTAATCATTTCCTAAAGAAAATGAGGAAAAATGTATCTTGGCTTTTAAAAATTACCAAGGAGACTGAGTGGAGCTGCTGTAGTATGTCATGCAGTGGATATGAGTATGTGTTTGCTCATATAAGGCCTGTTATCACTCATAATACCATAGGCCATTTTAGGATTAGGCCCCAACACCAACAGGCAACAAAATACCGTAGGCAAGGCATTGGCCTACAAAAGTAGACAGAAAATTAAACCAGGTATCTTTGCCTATCAAACCAAGAGATCTGCCTGTGCAGCAGGAAAGCTTATGGAGGATGAAAGTGGAAATGTTGAATGGGGTTCCACATATAGGAAGACAGAAAGAACAAGCAAAGCAAAAAACAAGTCTAGCAACCACACTACAGTAGGATCCCCATATCCACTGATTCATTATCCACTGATTCAATTATCCACAGGACACAAACAGTACATCTGCCATAGAGTCCGCCTAGAAAATGTGCACTCTCTAGCCATTTTCTAGGTCACCCAAGGCAACTCTATGGTATTTTAAACCGGACGTCCCATTATTTTCAATGTTGTTCACTATTATCCATGGTTTTTGGTATCCACGGAGGCTCCCAGAACCAATCCCCAGTGGATACGGGGGTCCTACTATACTGAGTTTGAGACTGCCTAGCCTGACACCCATTCCAAAACCCCTACCTGACTGATTTTTTTTTTCCTGAGGCTTAAATTCTCCATGGAGCTGGTGCAGTTTCAAAGGTGTAAAGCACCCCATATGGCTAACAATGTTAAGCAATATGATGAAATGAGCCTAGAAATGACACCAGCCCAAATTATTAATTCCACAGTTAGGTACTACATACTCACCCTCAGCTATTTCATATACTATAGTTTCATTCAAATCTTTGTCCCCATCAATAGCATAGAGGGGTCCGGGCTCCAGGATCAAGGCCTCAGTCTGCAATAACAGGAGAAATCATTTTCAGATACAGTCGGCCCTTAACTTCCACAAGGGTTAGAGGTGGAGGACCCTTGCAAAAGTGGAAAAACCACAAAGATAGGTCTGCTATGTTTTTTACCTGAGAGAACACTTCTCTAGGCATTTGTAGGTGCTCCAGTGTGATTCAATTATATGCTTCTGCTGGACGTTGACCACAGAGTCGCGCTGGAGGACTTACAGAGATTCCTAGAGAGAACACTTTGCTAGGCATTTGCGACCGAGAGTCAAAGTGGCCCCCGCCCCGTCCCAGCCGAATCACGAGGATACACACAAGGATGATGCACAAAAAGATTTATTTACAAGAAGTGAAAGGTTGGCGGAAAGGCCACAACTTTCTGTCTGGTGATAGTCGCGGAGGTTGGCCTGGGCATGGGTTACCGAAAGGAACACGTGACAGATCATGTGCCGTGAGGCCAAATCACGTGATCGGTCACGTGTCCAGAGAATGAAGAGTTCACATGACCATCACGTGACTGATCACGTGCCTGATAAGTCCAGGGGGAGGGGGAGCCGGCACAGGGGGAGGGTCCAGACCCCGGACCCCGGAAGCCAACAGTAGCTTCCAGCTCCCCCCCCCTAAACGTGACAGAAACTCATGCCCACCGCACAGGCAGAAAGTTGTGACAAGGAAATACATACAATTAAAGCACAACTAGCTAACAAAAAACAACTGACTAAAGGGTGGGTGGGTTGGGTCTTCGGCTCGCAAGAGCCAACTGCTGAGGCTGAGAGCCGGCCGGGTATATATACCCGGCCGGCGGACCGCGTTGGGGACTAGCCCCGCCCCTTGGCCAATCAGAGGCCACGCTGAGCATGGACTCTGATTGGCCGGAGCCAGCCAATCGGGTGGGAGCTGTCTCCCTCCCATTGGCTGGCTTACGATCCCTCTCCCTGGCCTGAAGCTCAGACCAGGGAGAAGGAGGAAGGAGACGGCCGGCATGGCGGAGCCCATGCCGGCCACATGGAGCGGCTGTCTGGGCGCGGTGGGGGACTCCGGCCGCAAACAGTGGCCACCCGGTAAGTCCCGGGCAACCGGCTTGTAGGACCTCCGGTGCAATTCTATGGTCAACTTCCACTGTCCTGGTAAAGTTTCAGGGCTGCTCTACAGGAAATTTTTCCAAGTCAGAATCCAAGCATAGGAAAGATGGCTATATTTACAAATGCTTAGAAATTAGTGTGGGGTGGTCTTTAACGACATCACTCTGGTCATGGGGGGAGGGGAAACTACAGATAAATTATAGGGCCATGCTTGAGTATGTATATGGAAATCTGTTTCCTTGTATCTTTGTGCCTATGGTGCAGATCATGTAAGCTATGCTGAAGCCTATCAGAAGCCATGTTAGAGCAGAACAAATATCAGTCTAAGCAGCAAGGCCCTTATCTGGAACAGAGTATGTGTGCTTGTACCCTTAAAACCAATACAAGACAAACAAGAGAGATTTGTGCTTTTCATTATGGTACTTTCTCTTTCTTTCTTTGTGCACAAACAGGAGGAAGGGGCAGCTTGTACGAGGGAGAAAACCTCACAATAATCAGGGACACTGATCTCAGCAGCAGTGAAAGCCAGTGTTGCTGGCAGTATATACAAACCCAAAATGTGCGTGCATAAATGTCTAGTAAATGTGCACACAGAAGCAGACATGTGTGCACACACACATCATACTACAGTACAAATTATGAGATTGTACATATGTATATGTGTGTAAGGGCATCTGGACTGCAAGTTTGTTGTGCCCCTGCATAAATCTGGGTCTGGCCCCTGTCTTAAGGTAGCAGGTTAGAATGTTAGTACTGGAGAAAAGAGCTGGCTGTGTTTCCACCTAGTTACTCCAGGTGACAATTACTCTCTTGTTGGCCTCAACAGCACTTCTGAAACCCTCCTCTCCTTTTTCCTGTCTTCCCATCTTACAATCTACAGCTGTGTGGCATCCCACAGAAGATGAACTCAAGCAGCTCAGAAAATATAGACTCTGATTAAGGACTTTTTCGGACAATGTAAATATAACGCTAGCAGCGTTGCCAGGTTGCGACGCTGCAGCGCTAGAGGGCGTCAGTTTCGTACGACGCTCCTTCCCAGCGGTACTGTTGCAGTACCGCTGGGACATTTGACCGTGATATTTTTGCTTCTACCGTCATATTTTATTCACGATCACCCAGTACCGCTGGGAAGGAGCGTCGTACGAAACTGATGCCCTCTTGCGCTGCAGCGTTGCAACCTGGCGATGCTGCTAACGTTATTTTTACATTGTCCGAAAAAGTCTTTAGTAGTAGAAAAATAGCCTCACGTCTCAAGCCATGCTCTCTTCCATTCTGCATTGTGGTTCATACTACACAATAAGTGGTGGTCCATGATTCTTTTGTTTGCTGTTCTTTTTTTAAACCCCAAACTTCTTGGTACAGGTTGCACATGAGCAAGCAGGGAGAGGCTGTCCCTGTCTGATTTTTTTCCTTCTCAAAATTTCTCCATAATACTTTTTCAGGTTTGAAAAGGAAGATACTTTGAAGATACAGGGGTACCATTCTCTTCTCCTTCTGAATGATACGTAATCTTGTGGGAATAATAATTTTGAGCTTGCTCTTTTTAAGATGATGGGATGGGGAAAGGTTCTTTCTGTTGCCTCTTCTGCATGCATAAAGTCTGACACATGCTGCTTTGGGCTCAAAAAAAAAAAAAAAAAAAAAGAGCCAGAGAACTCAATTTAACATACTGTATATAGTTTGAGCCTTGGATGAAGTACCATCAGTTGAGTTAAGAGTCCATGTTGCATAAAAAGTTTTCAGCACCAGCTATGCATCATGGGAACAGCCGACATAGTCTGTGCCTTATCCTGAGTCTTCCCACCAATTCTTTTTTACATGACAGACTAAAGCACTTATTCCCAAAGCGTTCTTGTGCCACTCATTGACTTGAATCCTGTATGGCTTGGCATAGCATAATAGTTCTGCATGCAGAACTATGCTGCAGCTGGCCATTCATTGGCCCCTGATCTTAACTTAGAACCACTGCTTCCGTGACCCTTCTGTGCCTGGTGGAATGCAGGAAGGACTGGAAAAGCATCTGACTATGTCTTCATAGCCAGATGTGATATGGTTACAGTCAGTCCGCCGTATTCACAGATTCAACCATGTATCCATGGATTCAACCAACCACAGCTTGAAAATATTTGGAGCGGGGGAGCCTTGCTGTTTGCCATTTTATATAAGGGATGCCATTTTACTACACCATCATATATAATGGGACTTGAGCACCCACAGATTTTGTTATCTGCCAAGGTTCACCAGAGTCTTCTGGAAGTCTCAGCCGATGATGAAATCATTTTGTGCTGGCTATGGGGACATAACCAGACACTTCTCCAATCCCACTCTCCATTAGGCATAGAATGGCCACAGCTACAGGCTTTGGTCACTGTAGATGGGGGAAGGGAATATCAGCCTCCTCACCAACCCCCCAAAAAATTTACGGTATGCTTGTCTGTGCTGCTGACAGGATGCCAGCCTTTGAGTCCATGGAGGACAAAGGCATAAACCGCAGCACAGGGACATGGAAAGAGAGAGAGAGAATGAGAGAGAGAGAGAGAGAGAGAGAGGTGGAGGGACTGGGGGAAACCAAAATTAAGCAAGGCAGCTTGGAGCAGATGCAGCCTAGGATTCTTTGTACATACCATATTCTCTGAGACATTGATTTTGCTTGTGTAGCCACGGTTGATGCACACTATGTTGCCTCCAATGAGAGTGCATGGCTGAAACCAGGGAGGTCTGAGATCCGCCTGTATGATGTGTATGGTTATTGCCGCAGTGGCTGTGTGTGTACCTGATGCAGCAGCATTCCCATCCTAGAGGAACGAAAAATATGGGACAGTAAATAGGAACATGTCCATCAGGCGAAAGATGCTGTTGGGTCTAACTGCTTACACCAGAACAGCCCTTACCAATGATCAGTAGTAAGGGTTGTCACCAAGTGTCCTCGGTCCATGTAGCTTCTGCATTTATGTACATCACCTAAATCAGGGATGAGGAACATGTGCCTCACCCAAGTGTTGCTGGACTGCAACTCCCATCATTGTTCACTGATGGCTATGCAGGCTAATGCTGCTAGGATTGCAGTTTAACAAGATCTGGACAGCCACATGTTCCCTATCCCTAAATAAATAGTTCATTCAATTAAAGTTGATATGACTGATTGAGGGGCTCATGCTCAATCTGATGCAAACACATAAACACACACTGATGTCCCAGTGATTTCCTTCACTAACTTCCATGAAAGGGGCCACTGTGCAAGCACATTCATTTACATAAGTGGATCAATTCCCTGCAATGAAATGAAGGCAACTCCATGTGTGACCCTTAATTTTTACTCTCAGCCAAGACCTATGAGATGTGCTAGAGTTAGTTTAACTTGTCAGCATCAGCTTTTACCCTGAACATATAAAGGGGATTATTCTGAAGAACGATGCAATGCACACATACAATAGAGCGGCTGAAAATAAATGGATGTTTTGCTCACAGTAACAACTCACCACAGCATATAAAGTAAACTCCATTAAGTTAATTGTTTCATAATCCAGGGGTTTGAGTAAGGAAATCTGTGGATTATTAACACCTTGTATATTGAAATATTCCAGTCCCTATAAACAGATAAGAAAGAGACAGAGATAAGCAAAAGCTGTATATGAAGACTAATATTATTATTATTATTTTAAAAAAATCAATTCTGTCTTATTTATGTGGTTTAATGCTATATTTCCATATGTTGAGAGAGCTGGATTGTGGAGTTTCTGTGGTCTCTGCCTGGCTGACATTCCATTTGTAAAATAGAACTGTCTTTTCAGCTTGTTATGTACTGTACTGATAGATACTGGTTCACCATCTTTTGGAGGGCAGGAGTCATGGCGGAAAAATTCCATTTGTGCCGATAGTGCAGGGCTGGACAAAGTACGGGCTGTGGGTTGCATGTGGCCCACCAGACCCAAAAGTGGCCCCCAAGCTGCTAGAGCCCCCATTGCAAAGTGCAGAGACTCCCCATACATCTAATGCCACCTGCCCCACCTTGGCACACACAAGCCTTACCTGGTTGTAGAAATCAAATGCTATGCAAATGCTCCCTCCCTCTCCTTCCAATCCCTCCTTTACTCATCCCAACTTAAAATCTTGTCCCTCATTTACAAGGGTGCTGTTTACACGATGAAAATGTAGTGGGAAGAATTCATGTCAAACCCTGGTGTTTACACGTACATCGGGTCGGGCACGTGATTTTCGGAAGGGGGGCCCCACCTTTTATCCCTCAACCTGCTGGACTTCCAGTCCCGCGGTTTGTGCTGTTTTTTAAAAAAGTCGCTGGAGGATTCGGAAAATCGGAAATGTAAACAGCCCAGGACAAACTATCTCAGTACTAGGTGATGACCGGAAATGGTGACCGGGGGCGGGCTCAGAGATCAGTGACCAGAAAAGGAAGGGTCAATCACCCATTCAACAGATCCAGCCTCACCAGCTGAAAACAAAGGCATCCCTTCCAGCTGCACGAAGGTTTGTGTGTGCGTGTACTAAATCACCCTGTTCAATGGATTTCTACACTGCAAACCCTTCAGCTTTAACCTGTTCCTCTACTGCATGCTGGGTTTAAATTTTAAAGAGAGAGTAAATTATAAAGAGATTGTGGGCGGAGGATCGCCCATTCATTCCCTGACTGGATCCCCTCCCTGGGTCTGAATGGATAATCAAACATTCACCCACCCACCCCCAAGGCACAATAAAAAATGCCAGCATCTGAGCAAATGATCACACATTCTTTCATCCCCCTCCCTCAAGACACAGTAAAAAATGCCAGCGTCTGGGTCTTTCAAAATGCCTTGTGTGTCACTGGCTTGAAATCTTCACTCCACAGCTGCCTCTGCTTAAACATTTTAAAGAGACAGGACAATGGCAAGCCTCTGCCCCCTGTGCTCCACTTGTACTAGCTTTGGGCTTGTGCGTGCATGCAGGCTCTGCTTTTGATCTTTCTCATACTCCCAAGCACCAACTGATTGTTCTCCCCCCCCCCAGTTTAGCTGGCTTTAAATGGTGATCTTTCATTTCTAAAGGAAAGCACAGCATTTAGCCACTGATCGCTCTGCCTCATCCCCAATGCAGAAGCTTTAACAAACATTTGAGCCAGCCAATAGCATCGCTAGTGGCATGGAACTCTAAAGGAAGTACGTCACTGAGGTTGTGAAAAAACAAGTAATCGCATCCTTGATTGACAGCTAAAAAAAAAAAATCCCGGTACCGTAAACTCATGTAAACAAAAACAAAACAAAACAAAACCCAGGATAGTATATAGTGGGAGAAGGTACATATCACGGGATGTGATGCCATGTAAACAATGATCCTGGGATCTCCCAGGATATCCAGTTCAGAGACAAAAATCGTGTAAATAGGGAGGGATGAATACGGGAACAAGAAATCCCAGGACGCCCCGCGACAAAAATTGCCATGTAACTGGCACCAAGCACTCCCACTCCCTCCTTCCATTCATCTCACCCACTCCAGTCCTGGATGAAAATCTTGTCCCTTGCTTTCACACTTTCCCCTCCTTCCATCCCCCAGTACAGTTCCTGCATAAAATCTTATCGCTCCCTTGCAAATGTTTACACTCCCTGCTTTCAAAGGCATCCTAATTGTTGGGGGGGGGAGGGAGGACACTCTGCCCTGGGTGCCCAAAATAAGGTGGTGCAATGTTAGTTCCTCACTCTTCCCCCCACCCTGCCCCTCACTGAGGCACCAGAAAAGGAAAGCAGATATTAGCTGCTAAGAACAGGAGCAGGGCAGGAGACTCTTCCAATCTGCATCAAGTCAAGCCTGCCTGTTTCCTCCTCCATCCCATGGAACGTCGTTGAACAGTGGCTCTTAACCTTTTCTTTACCAAGTACTCCCTTTAAACATCTTTTGTTGCCACAGACCCCCAAGACTTAACTCAAGATGTAAAACAACAACAACAATAATACAAGTACACCATCCATTAAACCTTCCCTCAGAGGCACAGGAGGAGGAAGGGAGACTTTTTGTGGCTGAAGTGGATTGAATGGCAATGTGCAGGCCAAGCCAACCTTTGCCTTGGCTCCAGTTACATGGTTGCTCCACTGCGAGGAGGAGCTGGGCCATGCAAACTTCAAGCCTTCGCAGACCCTTGTGAGGACATTGCAAACCCCTGGGGGTCCACAGACCACGTTAAGAACCACTGTCCTTGAATAAGGCAGAAAAGGGGAGAAGAGATGGGGTGATGGTAGATGCCACTTCCTTTTGAAAATGTAACCACTGGTCCTCAAAAAAGTAGCCATGCTAGTCTGTTGCTGCAGAATGGGGGGAGGAAAGGGGGTGGGGAGGGAATCTAGCAGCCCTTTTAAGACTAACTGGTTTATATTTTAGCATGAACATTTGTGGAGATCAATTCATTTTCTCAGATGCAATGATTGAGGAAGTGGATTGATATCCACAAAGGCTTATGCTAAAATATAAACCAGTTTTAAAGGGGCTGTGGATTCTCCTTGATCACTGAAGTAAGGATTGTCCAAGTCATTGTATTTCTCATCACCATATATGGAAGTAAGAGCTGTACAGTGAAGAAAGCAGATAGAAAGAAAATAAACTCTTCTGAGATGTGGTGCTGGGCAAGGGTGCTACAGATACCATGGACTGCCAAAATGACCAATAAATGTGTCCTATGACAAATCAAACCTGAGCTCTCTCTAGAAACCAAGATGACTAAACTGAGAATGTTGTACCTCAGCCATATCATGAGAAGGCATGACTCACTTGAAAAGACAATAATGCTAGGTAAGGCAGAAGGCGGTAGGAAAAGAGGAAGGCCACATACTGGATAGATAGACTCAATCAAGGAAGCCACAGCCCTGAGCTTGCAGAACCCGAGCAGAGTGGTTGAGGGTCAGGGGTCTTGGAGAGGTCTTATCCATACAGTCGCCATGAATTGAAATCGACTGGAGGGCAGTTTATAACAACAACAACCAATTCTCCCCCTCTCTTCTTTCTTTGCAGTCATCCTCAAATGTGAGTTATAATTTCCCCTTTTCAGTGCCCTTCTGAATCGTGAGCCCAGCAGAGATTTTCCAGAGTTGGGGAAGGGGGTATTGAAGGCTCATATAGTAAAGTTCCCATATAACCAGAATAGCCAGACTAAATCCAGATTCTACACATTGTTCTTGGTACCTGTTAGGATCATTAGGATTCTAAGATTTCATTAAAAAAGAAAGAAAGTATCTAGCCTATCTGGAAGTAGAGGTAGGAGATTATCAGAGGAGCTAAATATGGTGTTACATAGGAGATCACGAAAGGGCTTCCCTTTCAGACGACGTTGTTCCCGTGTCGTCATGCTCCTGTTCAACTGTCATTATGCCGGTGCTTCTTTTTATTCATGGGCTAAACTGTGAACAGATACCCTGTTCCGTTTCTGTAACAGAATGCCATGCAAGTGAAAAGGTGTCCGTTATGCTGGCACGATGCCAGTGTCAATGGGAGGTCTATGCCAGAACACTTCCGGGTGGGATCGAGACATCAAGATAAGTGACACACTTTTTATGACCCTCCACGGGTTACTTGTATAGTTTTACATGTGTTTTGGTGCTTAGGGGTTTTTTTGTCTTGTATTTTGCTTTTACAGTTTGAATTTCCCGCACTCTCGTCTTCTCATGAGAGCAGCCAGGACTTCAATCCAGGAAGTGAAAGGAGCTCTGTTCAAACTCCTTTCACTCCTGGGCTGCCCTGCCGAGGGTATGAGGCGCAGAAAAAGTAGGTCTGAAAAGTTTTCCTTTTTCGTGTGACAGGGGTGGGAGAGGAGATTTCGAGACAGGAACACTTTTTTCATTCCTGTCTGAAAATCTCGTAGACTATTGCAAAGGAGAGCCCTCGAGTCTGGGGGGAGGGCAAGACTGCTTTTGCTGGAAAGAGCAGAGCTGTGTTTTTTTTTACAGAGCTATAAGCATACCAGTACACAGTGCAAAGGCATGGCAATCATTACAGCGTTCCCAGAAAAATGTAAACTCTGTTCCTCATGCTACTTGAGACTTGATCTGGGTGCTCCTATATGGAAAGGAAATGAGAGAAAGCCACCTAAAGGATAGATAGATGCATAGACAGACAGATGCTCATTGAGTAAGGGTAGATGTTTACTGTGAGATTTAGATTTCCTGTAAATAATTTCAAATAATAAATGAAGTTCTTTGGGACAGGTTAATTCCACAATTTCTTGTTTTTGGTGTCTTGTACGAACTTTTGAGCTCCCACGGGTGTGTGGGATGATGGCCAAAGCCAGTTTTGCACCTTTGGCAAGCTTAGAGAGCAACATCCAAATCTAATATAATTTTTTTGGAACAAACACCGGCCACAGTCAGTGATAAAACCACCTACTTCTAAAGCTGCATGCTTTATACAAAGGAGATCCTGCTGAACTGTATAGAATTTTCTTCCAGTGAATGGCTGGACTGAATTAAGAATAAGGAGAACCAGGTTCATCTCATTACCAGGTGACATTCCTTGGGTGACTTCGGGCAGGTCAGGTTTGCAAGTCATCTAGTCAATCTCACAGAGTTATTGTGAAGATAAATGCAGGGAAGAAAATTCTATAAGCTGCTCTGAGTTTCTTGGAGGATAGGTAGGATAAAAATATAATAAAAAATGGGTGCAGGCTTTTCTTGAATGTGACCTGTTTTTTTAAAGAGACATTTACTACCTCTGAGGAACAGCCCCTTTCTGGACTATGAACTTTGTAGCTGTAGTGTTTGGAAATAAAAAGGGTATCCATAGTGTTCTGTGGAGAGCCAGCATGGTGTAGGTGTGTTTGAGCATTGGACTATGACTCAGGAGACCAGGATTTGAATCCCAGCTTAGCCATGGAAGCCCTCTGAGTGATCTTGGACAAGTCATGCTCTCTCATCCTCAAAGGAGGTCAAAGGCAAAGCTCCTCTGAAGAAATCTTGCCAAGAAAACCTTTTGATAGGGTCACCTTAAGGTTGCTGTAAGTCAGAAACAACTTGAAGGAACACAACAACAACAACAACAACAACACACAACAAAAAATATTCTTTTGGACCCTTTACTCAGACATGTAACCCCCTGAATTAAACAAATCTTTAAAGTAAATATGAGTTATATATTTATATTTATCAGCTGGTGGTAATTGGAGAACAGGTGTGCCACACTGGATTATTACTTGCTTTGAACGTGTGTCCATGCATTCTTACACCAAACAAAACAAAACAAAACAAAAAAAACAGACTTTTCAGGGACTTGGTCATGTTAGTCTTTTGGCAGAAAATGACAAAAGAGTCGTATGGTAGCTTAAAGATTAACACATTTTATTTGACATTATCTTTCATTGATGGCACTGTCCCCAGCTGTCCTACTGCTTGATGTGGGAGTAGAGATGCTGTGTCCAGCAGATTCACTAGCCACACAAGACTAGGTGGGAGAGATGCCACAAGCTACAAAAATTCCACAGAAACTACACTTTTCAACACATTCCAGGTAAAACACCTAGCAAATCGCCAGGGATGCCAACTTTTCAGGAAGCCAAAGAGACCCTATTCAGTAGATGTTGAAGACTATGGACTTTTTCAGATGTCGATTTACCGCGGAAGAAGGCTCGCAACACTCGCGAGGCTGCTGCGCGGCAGGGCCCCCGTTTCATATGACACCGTCTCCCTGCCGCGAGAGATTGGAGGCAGCCGTGCCATATTTGGCCATTTTTTATTCACGGGCAACTTCCGTGAGTAAAAAATGGCCAAATATGGTGCTGCTGCCTCCGATCTCTCGTGCAGGGGAACGGCATCGTACGAAATGGGCCCCCTGCCACGCAGCAGCCTCACGAGTGTTAGAGCCTTCTTCCACGGTAAATTGATGTCTGAAAAAGTCTTATATTGAAGTGATGCCACAAGTCACAAAAATTGCTCAGGAATAACTTTCCAGTACCCATTCCAAGCACAACACCTGTGTTCTGGAAAATAGCCCACAAAACTGAGATTTCAGATAGACATGCTTACCTAATTCACCAGTTGAGGAAGAATAAGTGGGAGTGATGCAACAAGCCAGAAAAATTAGGAATCAAGGCCAAATATCTGTATTCTAGAACATGGCCTAAAATACCAAATTTCTAGGAAACCATATCTGGATTGGTACACGGAGCTGATTCCTGTGGATTTTTTGTGGGGTCTTTTTACTAACACCCATCTAAAGTTGTGTGTGTGTGGTGGATTGGTAGGTGTGACTTGTTACATCCCTCCCATCTTTTATAGAATACATATGTTGCATATAAATTAAACCGATAAAATAATAAAATGCAAAGATACAAAAACTGCAAATAGACTACATAATTGGAAGCAGAAGCAGAAGATGGAGAAGCTTCAGTCTCTCTGCAGAAGCAAATTGTGGCATAGACCATAAGCCATTAAATATAAAAAACCAGAATAAAGCTGAAGAAGAACACTAAATCAATCACTGGACCAAAACGCAACCTGAAGAGCATCCCTATAGAATTTAAAGACCACGTAAAAACAAATTTGCACTGTAAAGCCTAATTGACCAAGAGCCAGAAGAACTCTGAAGCCATGGACGTTGCCACAGAAAAATACAAAAACACGCTATCTGCAGCCCAAAAGAAAAAGAAGCTTTAGTGAATGACAGGTGAAACTCTTCAAACAGTTAAGGATAGATAAAAAGAAAAAAAGGTGATAGAAGTAGGATCAGAATCCTGAACACAACTGTTCAGCAACTTGTCCACAGGGACAAAGATAACTACTATAATAATCAATACAGGGAAATAGAAGAGGACCATTAAAAAGGTAAAATAAGAGACCTCATCTGCAAGATCTGAGACCTCAAAGGGAAATTTAAATCAAGAGAGAGGATGCTCTGTTAACTAGCAGCAGAACAAACTACATGATCAAGAAGAAATAAAAGATGATGGAAATGATGAACTGAAGAACTATATACAAGAGATGAAAGGATGAAAAATTCAGTCAAGGAAGAACCATTTGAAGATGAGCCTACAATTTTAGAGAGTGGCAGCTGTACTCAAAGCACTTGGGATAAATAAATCACCAGGAACAGATGGCATACCAATAGATGTGTTTCAAGCTACAGAGATAGACTCTACTCAAATTCTAACTAAAATCTGCCAACAAATATAGAAAATAAAATACAGTAATGGCCTACAGATTGGAAATGTTCAAGAAACAGGATACAAAGGATTGCAATTACCACTGGATTGCTGGATTAATCTTCCATGCAAGCAAAGTGATGTACAGAATTTTACAGCAAAGATTTTCACCATATATGGAGCGAGAAAAACTAGATATCCAAGCTGGGTTCAGAAAAAGAAGGGGCACTGCAATTGCCTACCCCTGCAATAGAGGGAAGGCACAAAGAATGGTCTTGATACATAGGGTGAGTCTATATGATTATTAAAAAAATCCATTTGGGGGGATAAAAAATACGAATAGGCTGTCATTCGTATGCATTCGATCCGCCTACACAATTTTTTACCCCCCTAAACTCCGTATGACCCCTCTTCCCCAAGCTGGCTGGAGTGAGCAAGCCAAGTGGCGGTTTTAAATCCCCTGCTGCTTTTTTTTTTTTTAAGGTTCCTGCTTTGTGGACAGTCAGTTTTCCCTATTTACTATATCTATATCTATCTATCTATCTATCTATAATTCACGGACTTACCGGACTCTCACTAGCCGGGAATCCAACATGGCGGGCGCTCCCAATTCCCCTCCGTGGTAGCCCCATCCCCTCTACTCGGCCAGCCAATCAGATTACACTGCCTGTTCGTATTTGTGTGAACGGAGTGTACAGACCGTCAGCCATCCGCACAGCTGTAGGGATTTCTGGCTGAGATCCACTACTCCTTCTGAACGCTGAATC
The DNA here is from genome assembly GCA_030847615.1 of Gambelia wislizenii. NCBI lineage: Eukaryota > Metazoa > Chordata > Lepidosauria > Squamata > Crotaphytidae > Gambelia > Gambelia wislizenii. The sequence goes on from JAUMIR010000001.1 coordinate 349,646,963, forward strand.
CAGGTAGTTTATGGGGGATTCGCTAGCCCCATGACACGTATCCATCCAAACGGCCGTGTGTATCGAAGAGTGAACTTCCGCACAGCATACGTATTTTTTTTACCGTGTAAACGGGGCCATACTGATGATTAGTAAAGTTATACAGTTGGGAAGGATTCCACAGAGAAACAGTCCCTGTCCTAGGGAGAGGATTTTACCTCCCTAATAGGTGACCATTGAGGGCAAATCCACACTACACAATCCAGTCTGGATTATTTGCCATTATGCCTTCCTATGGAATCCTGGGAATTTTAGTTTTACAAGGTCTTTAGCCTTCTCTGCCAAAAAGTGCTGGTTTGACAGCAAACTATAAATCCCAGGATTCCATACAGAGGAGCCATGGCAAATAATCCAGTTTCAAACTAAATTATTTATGTAGTGTGGATTTGGCTTGAGTGTCTTCTCTTACCAAGGAAAGAAATTCTGTTCTCTTCCAAAAAAGTTTATTTCATGGCTGAACAGCTGTTATTGTTTTAGCTCAGGGTGGGGAAAGGCCACAGGCTGCATACACATGCCTTGTTCTAACACTTCACAGATTAAAACAGTGCACATGTGGCCAAGCAACATCACAGTGAGATCAAGAGGGCAACATTTAATAATGAGGTAGAACAGACAAGCTAGGAAAGGCTGTGGAAGTTTGCTTTTGCCTGAGATAACAGGAAAGGCAAGATTCAACCCCTTCCTTTCCTCTCCCCTTGCTGAGTTAACTGAGCACAAACTACTTTTGCTCTTAAGTAAGCAGGGGACAAAGGGAGGAGGAGAGAAAAACTAGGACATTTTAAATGCAGCTGAAAAAGTGGGACGACAGAGCATGGGACTGTCCCTGCCAAACTGAATTGGAGAATTGGAGGATACGCAAGCAGCTCCTAGCTACCTATTTTGTGCCCTCTGGAGCCCCCAGATCCTGATTTTTTAAAAAATCAAGAAATAAATGGCCAAAGCGCACAAAAACACAAATGGTCAGAAAAACTGTGGAGGTTTGGCTTTCCTCACCCACCTCTATTTATTTATTATTATCTATTAAAATATTTATATAACCCTCCACTATCTAAAGATCTCAGGGTGGTGTACTTGCATAATTTAAACAAGAGCTTAAACTCAACCTGAATAATTTAAACAGTGTAAAAACAGGATAAAGGTATATTAAATAATTTAACAAATTTTTTAAAAGATAGATAAACCTGGTTTAAAACCAGTTAGGGTCCAAAGGCTTTAATGAACAGTCATGTTTTCAATTAGTGCCAGAATGAAGCCAATGTTGGCAACAATCGGGCCTCCAAGAGAAAGGTATTTGATAACTGGGGTGCCACAGCCAAGAAGTCCTTTTTCTGTGTCCTCCCACAGTGTATTGTCCCTCTAAGACATCTCAGTTCTCTGGTAGCTCTGTGTGTGTGGTGTGTGTGCATTCCTAAAGTACAGTATATCTCTAAAATCCCCAAACCCTCTAAAATTGGCCATATTTTGGCCTACATCTGGAACCAGAAAGGATGTAATGTTATTTCTGGTCATGCTAAGAGCAGCCATCTGACCCATATGGCATGGCTCTCACCCCTCCATAGTTGCTCACCCTGGTTTTACCTAATGATTTTGTCCTAAATCTGGCTTCCTGTAACTTAAAACCCCATTGATAGCTTAAAATCAAGCTGAAGATTCTCCCTGTCCTTTCTGAGGAGCAACAAAGATTGGACAGCATTGCCAAAATTCTACTATCATCTCTTCTCTCTCTCAATAAAAGTTTCTTTAAAAAATAAGTGCACAGTGTTGGCTTGTAGGACCATCTTGGTGTCCTACTTTGGCATGACACTTGTCTGGAAGACGTTGCCAGCTTGTATCTGAAATTAAGAACTTTTTACTTTTACAGCCTTATTTAGCAATTGATTTATATCTCCAACTCTAATTCTTAGGGCTCAGTTGAATTATATACTAACCGTTGGACTTCCTGTAAGGTTGTAAAATATTACATCTGCGTCAGCATCAGTAGCAGTGACATTAGCCTGGGGCACAACAATTGTGTTCACTTTTGTATCCTAGGAGAGAGGAAAAAAGAACATTGTGTTAAGTTTTCTGGAAGCTGATGGATTTTCATCCCATACAGTTGAATTTCATGCTTTCCATAGTGGTAGAATTCAAAGGCAATAGCAATAGCACTTCTATTTCTATGCCACTTATCAGTGCCAAAGCACTCCCTAAGCAGTTTACGATGTGTTAGCTAATTGCCCCCAACAAGCTGGGTACTCATTTTACCAACCTCCAGAAGGATGGAAGGCTAAATGAACCTTGGAGCCCTGTGGGATAGAACTCATAACACTGTGGCTGCATTACTGGCATTTAACCACTGTGCCACCAGGACATAGCCATGTTAGTCTGGAACAGTATGCAAAAGGATCTTGGAGCACTTTTGAGACTAACTAGTTTTGTTGGTGTAATTTATAGAAATACAGTTGTCCCTTCACATTCTCTGGGGTTTGGTTCCAGGACCCCCCGTGAATACCCAAATCCGTGAATACTCAAGTCCCATTATATGCAATGGCATAGCAAAATGGTGTCCCTTATATAAGATGGCAAAATCAAGGATTGCTTTTTGGATTATTATTTTTTAAAGAATATTTTCAAGCCATGAATACTTAAAACCATGAATGCCAAATCTGTGAATGTGGAGTGGCAACTGTATGTGCACATATATAATCATCATCATCATCATCATCCCAAAAGAACCAAAGCAGCTCATGATACTCGAATGCAATCCAAATTCACCAAATTCCATATAGAGTCCACAGCCAAACTAGACATTATATTAAATAATTGTGTTATGCAACTAATTCATGCAATTTTTAAATTATATAAATACCAGTCCCTAGGGTACTGAACAGTCTTGTGACTATGATGTGGTAGGAAATTTAACTCTTTCTTCCCTTGACACTCTCTAAACAAAACTGTCCCCCAATGCTTCTTTTTGCATTTCATGAAAGAGTCCATTAGTGCTAACGGGAACAGCTTTCCTTGTGACTCCTGTTATTGTAAGAAGACCATGCTAGTTGTTCACATTCAGATTATATAAATTAACACAGGTCTTATTTGGGCCCACTACATCCTCTCATACATGCGTAGACATGTGTTGGGGGGGGTAGTGTTTTGTGGGTTTTTTGAAAAATACATTTACAGTATATTCTGCTTTCTGCCACAGAACTCATGATTGTGTATCATGCTGTCCGCCAACCCACACATTTCAGACTCACATTAGTCCTGTGGGATAGGTTCCTCAAGGTTGCCCAGTGAGCTTCATGGATTTGAACCCAGGGCCTCCCAATTCCTAGGGCTTAGCTACATGAGCCAGGATATGTTGGCTCCCTGCCGGCATATCCTGGCCATGGATCAGGCCTGTTCTGCCCCCGTTTCCTGGACGTAATGTGCCAGAGTCCCAACAGAATGCTGGCCCATCACTGCAGCCACTGCAGCCATTTTACTTGCTTTGCTGGGAAATCACCCTGCATCATGTGGCCAAGGCCCCCTGCTTGTGACCAGCCTTGGTCACATGCTGCAGGCCTGCTGCCCGGACCCGTAAAAGTAAAGGCAACTGGCAGCTAGAGTGATGGGTCAGCCCACAGGGACAGGCTCCCACGAACACCCAGGGCCCGTTCTGTTTCCTCCTAGTGGGAATAGAGTAAAGCGGGTATATATATTTTTTAATCCACTGTATCAGACCCTATCCTGGCTTGCCCTCATCTGGGCCCCGTTTCTGCTTCAGAGGTCATAAAGGCTGCCCAGGGGCAGAATGGGGCAAATGCCCTTCATCATTTGGATTGCCAGGCTCTCAGATGAGGGCAGAAATTGAGTAAACAGCCTGCGTAGATAAGGCCCTAGTCTCTCTAACTAGTGCCACATGTTGGTCTTTTTATGCTTTGACCATGGCAAAAATGAGTGAAAACAAATGGTTTATAATGCATTCTCAGTCACACTGAAATGAAGACTTATTGTACAAGACACGTGGCAATTTAGCATATGTAGTGAGAAATCATCATGGACACTAGAAGTGGGATGGGGGACAGGAGAAGCTTAAGCTCCCTCAGACCAAGCTGGGCAGACCTGAATCCTCCATGAAATGATCAGGAAAAATTAGAGCAACAAGATTCCTGTGTAGTTGAGCCCCTGAGGAATTATAAATCAGTGGTGTTCAAAATGAGCAAACACAGAAAATTAAGACAACTATTGTAATTATACCCTCTGGGAAATAACAGTCTATTGTATGCAGTCTACCGTATGCATATTCACTGGTGAGTAAGATTCACTGAACATATGAGGGGACTTTGTGATAGACATTGTGTTGGTAAGGGTGTTCACAGTCAAGGTTGGCTGAATGAAAATGGATGGGAGAAGTAATTTTCTCTCTCACCCTGACTGTGCCCTCAGTCACTATGATACGTATTGTAATAGCCTGACTGGAGGTTCCAGATCACACAAGAAGGTAGATTGCCCTGTGCTCAATGGCCCTAGGAAACATCTCTCTCTCTCTCTCTCTCTCTGGCTTTTCTTCACAAACGAAGATTCAGAAGGACTCATCCCACGCTTTCTGCAAGTGCGCTGATGACTGAAAAGGCCAGTCCGAGATAAACAAGTCCTGTTGCAGAAAGCACAGCAGAGGGTCTCTTTGGGTGATGTTTCTGGGTTGTGATTCTTTCTGCGTTGTCGTTTCTCTTCAAGACTTGTTTGGCGTGAGTTCTCAAATAAAGCTGTAGCATTGTGGATAGTGTGTCTTCATGCCTCCCGATGTGAAGCCAGGGCGGACCATTGTTGGTGATCAATTTGGCCAAGCCTGAGATGTTGTTTCAGGGAATCCTTGTATCACTTTTTTGGAGTGCCCCTCTTACGCTGACCTGTGGTGAGTTCACCATGGAGTACTATTTTTGGGAGGCGATGGTCCTCTATCCTAGAAACATGCCCTGCCCAGCGCAGCTGTATTCTCAATATCATGGCCTCAATGCTGTTGATCCCTGCTTGCTCAAGGACGGCAACATTTGTCACATAGTCAGTCCAGTGTATATTTAGGATTGTATATATATGCAGTTTATTTGGTTCAATGAGCCGGGGTGAACTTACCATCTGGAGTAAGAGGAAGAGAAGTTTGCAGTAGCCATTTTTACTTTGTGTGCTAGACAAAAATTTGAATCAAAATGGCCTACTCAGAGGACTTAGAGTCATCTTTGAGTTAATAGCATCCACAAAGTATTACCTTTTTGTGTAATTTTTGTTTTCATATTTCACGTGCTCTGGGCCTAGTTTATTTCAATACTTTGGGCCTTTGGGACATCAATTGCTCATATTTGAGTCACAGAACCATAGAATTGGAACATACTCCAAGGGACATCTAGTCCAACATCTATATTTCTTGATTTTTCTGTTTAATTTTTAGAGTTCTTTTGATCCTCATAAATTTTCTTGATTTTTCAATAATGGGGCTGATTTAAGAATACAAGAAGAGCCATGTTGGGTCAGATTAAAGATTTATCTAGTTCAATGTTTTGACCACACAGTGACTAACCAGCTATCTGAGTACAACTACACCTTCCATCTCACACTCCTCAGCAACTGATGCACAGAGGGATACTCTTTCTGCTAATGAATGTGACCTATAAACATCCTGAATAATAGCCACTGTTGGCCCCATCCTGCATTAATTTATCCAGTGCTCTTTTAAAGTGATCCAACTTGACAGCCATCACTATACCTAGTAGCAGCTAATTCCACATGTTAACTATGCACTATGTGCTTCTCAAGTCTGCCCTTACTTGCCTTTTTCTAAGCTAAACAGCCTCAAACGTTGCAACCTAGGGCTTGTCTACACTTAAAAAAAAACCCTGCAAATCTGCAGCAATCAGGCCACACAATGTACATCCTTTCCCCCGAATCTGGGGCAGTCAGGCCACATGACACATGGCCCAGATTCAGGGCATTTCGGGGTATTTATCTTGATGCGGAGTATGTTGGATTCAGGGTTTTCTTTTTCTTTTTTTTCTGATTCCTTTCCTAATTATGTCCAGTACGAGCTAAACCCAGTGTAGCATACATCATTCCCCCCATGCCATACACCCCCCACGGTACACACACCGCTCCCCCGTGCTGCCCCCCCACCCATTGCTGCCCTCTGTGCCCCCTGTGCCACTGTGCCCCTTGCCGCCCCTCGCCACCCCTCACTGCCCAACCACGCCACCTTGCTGCCTGCCCCACGCCATCCTTTCCAGAGCATATGTGGTATGGGGGAGAGGAATGGGAAGTCCTACTGCACAAATGGAAATCTGGTTGTGGGGATGAAAGTCCACTTATGCAGCTATTGCACTACATTTTTAAGTTAATTATGGGAATGAATCATAGGAGATTATCAGATGGGGACAAATATAGCGTCCCCATCTTGCCTTCTAATTCCTACCCCTGTAATGGTATAAAAATTTTTTTTTCAGACACTTACCTTAATCCCAGATTTAAAAGTCCTCCCCTCCCCTCGGCTGCCCAAGCATGAATGGAGCTCTCAGAGAGCTCCATTCATTTCCTGGAGACCAAATCCCAGCGGTTCTCATGAGAGAACGATCGTGTGGGGGAAAAAAAGATAAAACAAAAACTAAAAGTCAAAAAACTAAAACAAGCACCTAAATAAAGTTTTTAAAAAGCACAAGTACACAGGGGAGGGTACAAAAAAGGCTGTCACTTACCTGGATGTCCCGATTGCCACTGGAAGTCTTCTGTACTTACCTTTCAGGACGTCACAGGGAGGCCAGCATCACGTAGGATATTTAAAAATAAAAATAAAATCAAACATCAAAAAGTTAACCTAAGCACCTAAACACACTAAAAAAAAAGTACACAGGGGAGGATACAAAAAAGGCTGTCACTTACCTGGATGTCCTGATCGCCACCGGAAGTGTTCAGCACGGGCCTCCCAGATCGCACCACAGGAACTTTTCGCTCACCCGTGATTCTGTTACTGAAACTTAACGGGTGATCTATTGATGGCTTTTGGCCGTCAATTTAAAAAAATGGAAGGGAACGAAAGCAGCATGGGAGCATACTGGGACAGGGACGATGTTGTCTGAAAGGGAAGCCCTTTCTCAATCCTGTGTCATCCCTGTCCCAGATTATTAAACTGGTCTGATAATCTCCTTTATTTTGCAAACACAAAATTTCACTGGGAGAACAAGTAGCTGTTATAAGTGACAATACATGGCGAAGTGGTTTCAGTGTTGGTCAAAGACTCTCAGAGACCAAGATTTGAATCCCCTCTCAGCCATGGAAACCCACTGGGTAACACTGGGTCACACTCTCTCTGTCTCAGAGGATAGCAACGGTGGCAAACCTTTTCTGTGATTGGGTTGCCTGAGGGTTGCCATAAGTCAGAAACCACTTGAAGGTGCACACACACACACACACACACACACACACAGCTATAAATTCTACCCTACATTAACAATGCAGATACACACACACACACACACACACACACACACATATATATATACATACATACACACGCTGACACTGAACTAAGTCCCATTGTTTTTAATGGGGCTTCCTCCCAGCAAAGTGTTTATATAGGGTTGCAACTTAAAAGGGGCCTGGAAAGGTATCCTTTCAGAAATGCTGCTTAAAATAATACAAGAAAAAAATTAAAAGATACACATTTAAAAATCTCCTTGAGAGTACAAGGACTATCCCAATTATTTGAATAACTGGTAGCATTACTGAAAATGTGAAATATTTAGAAGGCCTGATATATATTGTGGCTAGTCACAGAGGAAATCATGTGGACAGAAATAAATGTGGCATCTTGTATAGTTTTTTTAAATGACTGTGTTCATTTGCATTCATCCAGGATACGGATATAGTTATTATTTATTTACATGTTTACAGCTGTGATATAGGCTGCCCAATAACATTGTTCTCTGGAGAGCATGCAACACAAAATAAATATGATATTAAAATACAATACCTGTATCGTCAAACAACAGCATAAGCATTTCTAGCAAAGAGATGGATAAAACCACACTGTATCTATGCTGAAGTGGCTGAACAAACATGTATGGGCAGTTCTGGCTTTTTAAAAAAATGTACTGTATTGGTTTATGATACAATAAATCTGTACTTTTTACTATATGATATTTTCTTAACCCTCATTGATATTCAAATGCTGCTGCTGCTGCTGTTTTGGAGTCAATACCATTATTTGTTAGGTTGTCCTATTATTTCATTTTAGTACCAGAGACTCCCCTTGGTGCCCATTGCCGGCTTGGTGATGATAAGTGTTGTAGCCCAAAACATCTGGAGAACAGATTTATTACCTGGATTTAATTATTATTCATACAAGATTTTCTTCCATCCAAGATTATGTTGCCATCAGTTTATTATCATGATCCATTGCTTTTTGTTATAGTGACATGGGAATAAATCAGTTTACCTCATTAACATTGACTGTGATGTTTGTTTCCTTAAAGACAGGAGGGTTGTCATTCACGTTGATAACTGTCACCACGATGAGCAGACTAGTTTCCTAGTAAAGCAGAATAAAGTTAGCAATTGATTGACAGTTCAAATGTTGAAAAACAAGAATGCTATAGAACTGTATGAACCTGGTGGTATGATGTATATTGTTTTCAAATGGGAATTGCGCTGCAGCTCTGTTTGGTATCAAATATGAGCTGAGACTGCAAGGGATAGTAATCTACGAATGACCCAATGAGAGATGACGCTTTCAATGTGCTGTAGCTTTTCTTCATGGGCAAGATATTTCTTAAAGAAATAGCTGGTAGTGGCAAAGGGAGCCATGGTAAGACCATGATATGGGGGGAGTGGCTTTAACCCCCACAGGAATTTCTGCACCCCCACCTGCTTTTCATATTGGGATGAAAGCTCCCACTGGCATCAGTTCTGCAAACTGGTGTCATATCTAGTTTTGTTATAAATCTTTGCACTATCTGTAAACAAGGTTCTAGGAGATTTTCAGATGGGGGAAATAACCCCTGTGGAGATCGGGAGAGAAATTGGGCTGTTCCGCTGCCAGTGCTCCGTTTCGCACACTCCTGTCCTTCTCCTGATCTCCCTTCATTCTCTCTCTGTCCTGCTTGCATTTTCCTTATGCTATTTTTTTACTAACAAAACTTCTTTGTTAGTAAAAAATACTAACTTCTTTGTTAGTAAAAAATAGCAGAAAATAGCAGAAGGAAGATGCAAGCAGGATGGTGGGAGAACAAATGGAAATTGGGAGAAGGATGGGGGGTGCAAAATGGAGCGCTGGCAACGGAACAGCCTCGTTTCTCTCCCGATCTCCACAGTGGTTATTTCCCCCATCTGAAAATCTCCCTAGTTAGTGAGCATCCGTCTAATGTTTTCTGCCCACCGAATCACACTTGAGCGGTGTAACAAAAACTGAGAAAATGGTGGCTCAGAGAATAAAGCAACACAAAGTGATTTTAGCAAAGTTGTTCTCTCAAATGATAAAGGCACATCTATTTGTTATAGCTTGTATTTTCCCCCTCTCACATATGTATCTTCCATTTAGCATGCTTTGTCTTGTGAATGGACATTGGACATTGGAAGAGAAGCAGGATGATGAGAAGACTGAGGGGTAACATGACTGCACACTTTAAATACCTCAAGAGCTATCTGAGTTAAAAGGGACAGGCCTGTTCTCTGCTGCCCCAGAGGATAGGACCAGGTCTGACAGTTTTAAGTTACAGGAGAGTAGCTTTTGATTGAAAATTGGAAAAAACTTCTTTACGATAAAAGAGATCCGAGGATGGAACCAATTGCCTAGATAGGTGATGGGGTCTCCTTCTCTGAACTTCTTCAAAAAGAGGGTGAACAGCTAGCAGCTGGGGATGATTTGGCTGGAGATCCTGTATTGAGCAGGAAGCTGGACTTGATGGCCTATGAGGCACCTTCCAACTCTATGATTCTAAAACTCTAGGGCTTGATTTGCAAGTCTGATTTCTGAGGCACTTATCTAAGAGGAAGCCCTGTTGTAGGAGCAAAAATAGTTAACTGCAGGGAATAAGATTTTTTCTAACATCTCTGATCAAGACAGATATTAGAGGAATTCTTATTCCTTGCAATTAACCAATTTTTCCTCCCTCAAAGGGATTTCCTCAGAGATAAGTGCCTCAGAAATTAGATTTGCAAATTAAGCTCAGGTAAGCATGGTGTAGTGGTCTGAGCATTGAACTACAACTCTGGAAACCAGGGATTGAATCCCACTCAGACATAAAAATCCACTGGGTGACCTTGGGCAAGTCACATTTTCTCAGCCTCAGAGGAAGGCAATAGCAAACTTCCTCTGAACAAATCTTGCCAAGAAAACTTTGTGATAGGCTCGCCTTAGAAATCATTTGAAGGCACACAACAGCAACAAATACCTTCCACTGACCACTCTTCTCTATAGCAACTTTTCTGTGTCATTCTCTGCAGAATATAGCATAGTAACAATCTTACAAAATAATTTCAATATAAGGAAATTTGAGTCCCACCTGGTAAAACTAGTGAAGACTATTAATCATAGAATCATAGAGTTGGAAGAGACCAGAAGGGCCATCTAGTCCAACTCCCTGCCATGCAGGAATACACAATCAAATCATTCCTGACATCCAGCCTCTGTTTAAAAACCTCCAAAGAAGGAGACTCCACCACACTCCAAGGCAGTGCATTCCACTGCCAAACAGTTCTTACTGTCAGGATGTTCTTTCTAATGTTTAGGTAAAATCTCTTTTCCTATAGTTTGAGTCCATTGCTCCATGTCCTAGTTTCTGGATCAGCAGAAAACAAGTTTGCTCCATCCTCAGTACGACGTCCCTTCAGATATTTAAACATGGCTATCATGTCCCCTCTTAACCTTCTCTTCTCCAGGCTAAACATACCCAGCTACCTAAGCTGCTCCGCATAGGGCATGGCTTCCATACCTTTTACCATCTTGGCAACCTCCTCTGGACAAGTTCCAGCTTGCCAATATCCTTCTGGAATTGTGGTGCCTATTCCCTCTTCTCTTCCTTTTTATTACAGTGGGCCCCCAGGATCCTGAATTAGACTGTCCGCAGAATGCCACAGCCCATATTATTCAATGAAGCATGTGTTTTCATGTCACCATTATTGAATAATATGGGGCTTGATCACCCACATTTTTTGGCATCTGCTGGGGGGTCCTAGAACTTAAGCCCCATGGTTCTGGAGGGCCCACTGTATTATGATAAATAATAATACTGTACATACTTGGTTGCTCACAACTGAGCTTTAATTTGTTGACAGGTCAGAGATTAGATGAAATCAAGCATGTGAAATAATTCCCCCAAAGAGGGGATGGGACTGTAGGTCATGTACATTTTGAATGACAGCTTGGGATATTTTATATTTGCCATGAAGAACAACTCATTCCTTCCCCAACACTCAGACTATATGGTTTATGAGAGTTTAGGGGCAATTCATCCAGCATAGTGGCCCCGGCACCAAACCCTGGATCAGGAGGACCACCGTCTGCTCTGCAAAGAAAATTATTCTTTTTTGATGCTGTAACATATAAAAATACAAAGAAAATATTTGAAATACTACTCACCTCTATAGCCCCACTCCAGCACTTTAGTTCTATGATAAGTACTGTTGTATTCTGCATTGGAAACATAAGACTTTGTTTAAAGTATGCCTTTTGACACAAGTGTGGTTCTCACAACCAAGCTGTTTTGCAGATATTTGATCCTCTGGGCATCTGCAGGGCAATCTTAGCATTTCACAAACATCCATCCATCCATCACAGAAATACTCTGCTAACTTGCAGTCCCAGGCATGGAAAACAAAGGCTGCATTGCCATATCGAAGGAGCACATGTTTACGATGCACCCTTTCAGTATCCATAGATCAACATTTTGAAAAACATGCTGATATCCTGATTGCAAATGGAAGCACTGGGTGCTGCTATTTAAAATTTGTTCAATGTTGAAATAACTAAAATATAAAATGGCACAACAGTATGCTCCTTTTCTGTATGCTGTCTGTATACCACACAGGATACAGTAACTGAGAGGAGGGTATCTGCTCCCTCCCTCCCTCATCAACCAGAAGGAAAAGAAGTTAAAATGAGGAGTCTCCCCTTTTTGTGACTCCTTTCTTGTTTTACAGAAGCCTCAGAGATCCTAGAACTGGCATAGGACAATATTTGGTTTATAGTATTTTAATGTTGTATTACTTCACTGAGCTTACAGTGAATGTGTACTCAGAAATAAATCCAATTAAGTTAAATGGAATGTTCTATAAGTGTGTATAGGATCACTGGTAATTTTATTGAATTCAATAGGAATTACTTCTGAGTAGCCCTGCCTTGCAAAACATAGCTTTCTTCTCTGCAGCAGCTTCTTGAAATATAAATAACAGGCTCAATTCCATGCAACAAACTTCCCAAGTTTTAAGTATGCTCCTATCTCCAATCACCCATGATAACAGAAAAAGAAGGTGAGCCTTTCCTGTTTTGTAGCAGTGTTTATTCTAAACTCTTTTTTCCCCTTGCTACATAAGAAGCCAAAGGTCTGGTACCAAAGAGGCACTTCTCCTAGCTCTACCCATGTTATTTTGCATGATGTGTTATTTTGCATGACCACATAATGCATCATAGAAAGTGACACAGCAGATTATCAGATGTGGGGGAACGTGCAAAAAAACCGTGTTCTCAAATGTGCCAGAAGATCAGTAGAAGAAAAGAAAGGGTGACCTTACCAGATGCCTCCATCCTTCTACCATTCCAGGGATGTAGTGCTGCCGTGGAGGAGGCTTCCCTTTTCTATTGACAGGGACAAGCCGCTCATAGTAAGGGACATTTTACTCATGGCCACACTATGCCCCCGGAATGGTGGAGGACGACGACGTCTGTTAATCTTGCCCCTTCCTGTTCTCATTGCGATCTTTTGATGTGGTTTTTGCCGTGTCTGATAATCTCCACTAGAGACAGCCTTACTGAAATATTAACTGAAGATACGACACTGTTCCTGAGGTGTGATGGCATGGTAGACTGAACCAACATTGATAAACTTTGTGTAATGCTGAAAGCCATTACAGAATCTGGTGATGAAAAAGCAGGACTTTCAAGGTGCCAGTGAATCCTGCAGTTATGGTACAAAATGGTTCTGGATACGATTGACAATGTCTTCAGCAACACAGTTGAATCCAAAGCAGCTAGAAAAAGCAGCACATACCCTCCTTGGTCATAGATACAGCAATCAAGTAGATACAGCAATCATGTAATCAATCCTATGCTATGAATATAAATGTACATTAGTGGGTAAGAGTAGACATTTTAATTTTCTATTTATTAATCTTTTCTCCCTTAGTGTTCTAAGTTTGTGATTAGAGCCCATATTTCTACACAGAAACCTGTTTCCTCTTGCATATTTTATTTTCCAACTGCACAAAATATGTCCCTCTGCACGTTAGAATTAGGTCTGATATACAGGCATGTACTAATATATAGGCTGAACTGCATTAAATGTGGTTGTTTGTCCTGATCTGTTAGGATGGGACAGTCTAGAATACTCTTGATAAATAATTCTATTTATTCTGAGCTTTGCTAAGGTGGTTTTCATTCATGAGACTTTGAGAGGTTTTTGCTTAAACTGTAAAAGACTGACTCACTGTAAAACCTGCATTAACCAGAATGCCCATTTGAATTGCAGATGCAGGTAATTTGTTCTCAGTTCCTAGCTAACAGCAATCAGAAATGAACATAAACCATGGAAGCTTAACATAGATAATTAGAAGACATCTTAAAGACAGTTCAATCCTCATATCTGAAAATTCCTGTAGCTTTCAAATTAATACCCATTACCTATCTGTCCAGATGACATGCAAACTGGCCGTAATCTATCCCACTATGTATGTTGCCCAGTGCAAAGGCTGTGTGTCTACCCAACTCTTTAAGGGACAAACTAGGTGTTATAAATAAATAACAAAGCCCCCACATACAAAAAACATAGGAAGTCATGACTGAACATATGCTTTACATTAAGAATACTCAGCATTTCCTGATTGGGCTGGGAAGCTTGAATCCAGTCTGAAAGCCTGGGGAACCAGTGCCTACAATATAGGTAGCAGTGAGCCAATGGTCTGATTTGTTATGCAGCAATGTTCTGTTTCTTTAAACATGTCAAAAAGCCAAAGTCAGGCAAGTCCCTAAATAGGCCAACCATAATGTCACAAAATAGTCAGTGAGTTTTTGTGTTCTTCAGGATTCTGTGGCTGAGATCCTACATCAGGCTGCTGAGGCGTCACTCTGCCAACATACCTCCACTCCAACTGTAACTTATTTTAAAGTTGGCCTCTTTGGCTGACACCAATAGAAAACATCATTTTACTTCAGGGTTGTCCAAACGGTTAAAAAAAAACACCTCATGGAATTTGCTGGGAATCCTACCTGTCTAAATGGGAACATGCACCAATCCACACTATTCTGAAGGAGGAGGCACCAAAATGGCAAAAACAATGCAGGAAAAGCCTTTGCGGCTTTTCCTGTACTCTTAAAAAAAACTGCAAGGGTGTGTGTGCGCATATCTGCTCGTTAGGACAATCAAACAACAAGCAATTTGAAGGGAAGCACAAGGCCAGGTGACAGCTGAGGCAGGACTTGCTAACAGGGCATGCACCCTCTGCCGCCATGTTAGATTTTCACCTTAGTGATCGCTCACTAAGGCAATAAAATAGGATGGTTATTTTTTGTTTTGCTTTCCTGCAAAATTCCTGTGAAATTGGAAAATCACTATATTGCTCCAGTGTACCTTGGATGACTTTTTTTTTTTAATTGGCATCAGCAAAGAACTAATGCAAGTAAATCACTGGCAGCCATCATCTGGAATACAGGGCTTATGGGGGCTTAATAATAATAATAATAATAATAATAATAATAATATTTATTTATACCCCGCCCCTCTGTTAAAACAATCGGGGCGGCTTACAAAAATTAAAATACAATACAGATAAAATCCCCAAACACCCCCCACCCCACCCTCTCCCATAAAAAAATATTAAACAATTATAAATTAAAACCAACTGATCAAAAAAATAACAATTAAAAACTATAAATACAATAAAATACTATATGAATACTATACTTCTGAAGCCAAAAGCACCATTAAGACATGTCGCTGCTGTTGCTGCGAAATGCCATTACTACAAGGTACTCTGTTTCCCGCCCCCCTCATGTAGATGGGCCTTTTGTGTTTTTTAAATAGTCTGCAAAGTACATGTTACATCTGCATTTCCATCTCCTCAGTTCATGTACCACCCATTCTATTTCATGTAATAATATGAATAACATATGAGACCCATGTTGGGAGTGGGTGGATAGATGGATGGATGTACACCACTCTTCTTAAAACCAGGGCTGCTTCCAAAATTACCACAGAACTCAATCTGCACAACCAAGGGGTCTGTGTATCTCAACCCACATATACAGTATACCCCTTTTGTAGACATTCAAAAGTATGAGTGCATTTGTGGCTCAAAAAACCCAAACCCCCAATGTAAAAAATCCACTGGGTGCACATATGGCCTTGAATATACCAAAAATAGTTCCTTTAATCCCAGCCAATGAAAATGAGAAAATTCACAATTTACATGTGGGTTCAGGACCGGTTTAAGGAATTTTGGGGCCCCCTGCAATGCTTTACTTTGGGGCCCCCATATGTTTATCTCAGATCAATGTAACCTAACCTATTCACCGTACAGGATGTTCAGATTATAGTAGGACCCCCGTATCCCTGGATTCATTATCCATGGGACACAAAACAGCACACCTACCATAGAGTCTTCCTAGAAAATGTGTCTTCCCTAGCCCTTTTCTAGGCCTTCCAAGGCAACTCTATGGTATTTTAAACCAGAAATCCCATTATTTTCATATTAAGGAGGCCAACACGGGGCCCTCTCTTGACCTCGGGGCCCCCTCTTGACCTCGGGGCCCCCTGCCAATGCTGATTTGGCAGACAGGTTAAACCGGCCCTGTGTGGGTTTCACAAAGTTTGACTCCCATGAGAGATGTAAAACTTTCATGCAGCTTAATCATATGCATATTTATCAAGAAGAAAGTTTGAATTTAGGCCCAAGTAACAAGTGTGTTCTTAAACAATGTTACTTTGTCATTGTAGACAACAATGGAAACTGTTAACACTTAGAACTCTTATAGGACATTTTCAGACACGTCTTACCGCACTACAAACTTGCAGGAGGGATTCGGCAGTGCCGCGCGGCAGGGACTCCATTTCTGACGCCGCCGTCCCTCTGGCAAAATCATCCATGTCATTTCCAATTAGGATTGGAGGCGGCTGCACCATATTTTGCCTAATTCTATTCATGGAAGTTGTCTGTGAATAAAATATGGCACGGCCGCCTCCAATCCTACACGGAAGTAATACAGACGATTTCGCCAAAGGGATGGCGTTGTCTGAAATGGTGTTTCTGCCGCGCAGCAGCACCGAAGCTCTTCTGCAAGCTTGTAGCACAGTAAGACATGTCTGAAAATGTCCATAATCTCTGTGTTTGCATTCCCTTGGTAATTTGCTTTCCTCTTTTGCCTTCCTCTTTGGATGACTAAATTATATTTCTAAATGCTCAACTGAAGTTTCAAGCTACTGCAATGGTAGACGTTTGAAGACTGAAGAAATATTATTACTATTACTATCATCATCATCATCATAATCCAACTATTCTCCCACCAATGGTTAAACATTTCATGGGGGGCAGAATTCGTATTTGGAGTTCAGGGCCTCCATTTAGTTACAGGATGCCAAAATGAAGGCACTGACCTGCAAATAAGAATTCTGGCCTCCCTTAAAGTTTGTAATGGAGGAGGGACTCTTTGTGAGACTTCAGGCTTTGGTCACATGAGGCCTGTTAGAGTATGGTTCCCTCAGGGATATTCTTCCTGGTCCCTGGGCCTTTTAAAAACATTACTGCCTGGGGAACAAGATGTCTCCCCCATTCCATATCTGGAAGCCAACCAAACCATTGCTTGAAGACAGCAGTCTTAAAGAGAAGGAGGCAGGGGGGAAGAGAGAGCTCTACAACTCCCAATCCAGCAAGGCCTGTTGGAAGGGCTGATCTTGCCATCCAGAACTTTCTATTTCCTTTTCAAAAATGAACATTGGTTGATCATTTACTTGTGGAGATATAAGGAAAAAATTACAGATTTCTACCCAATTTACAGGAGTAAACATACACCTAAGTGCAAAATCACTTGGATAATTGACACGCCCAACTAATTCTCCATTTTTATTGATAGTAATACTATCACTACTGAATAACTAGGGTTGACAAAGTGAAAACTGAAGATGTCTCCTGACCCTTTAACAACTGGGTAGAAGAGAGAATTTCAACAGGTGTTGCTTGTTACCTGGTTGCATGACAAGCAACACTTGCTCCTGTTCCCCCTTCTACGCAACCCTTAAAGGCCCAGGAGCTGTCTCCAGTTTTTACTCTGGCAACCTTAAACTTTATAATATTTGCCCAAGACTTAAGACTTTTGTCCGTACTGTATTGATTCACTCCCACTTCAAGCTGTCTTTATCTTCTTAGGCACACACATAATGGTTTTCTGAATAAAAGCCTAACCACATCTTATTGTGCCATTAATCCCCAGTCAGGCTTATGCTTCTTTTCCAGTCATTTACCTCATAATCCACTGAATGTTTCAGAATAAGTTGGGAGCCATTTATCTCATACCAATGCGGGTTCACTGTTGATGCCTGGTCAATTGTTACAGTAATACCAACTGCTGTTGTAATGTTGGCAACCACAACCCAAGGATCATTGTTCTCCTCAATACTAGGAATGGCATTTGTCACAGAACAGTCTAGTGAAACAAAAGGAAATATTTTATGCCTGTGAAAATGCAGCCTTACAAAATAGAAGCAATAAAATCTGCCACTAGGAGTTGAACTGATTATTAATTACTAGTGCTTTATACTTTACTTTGATATCTTATTTGTAACAAGTAAGGGAAAAATGTCTTATAGTACATTTACTATAACATAGCAATAAGCAGGCAAGCAAGATATGCTTCCAAATAATAATATTTTTATCTGATATCTAGACTTGGGACATGTCAATGTCTGGCCTTTTCATTGTTCAAAACCCTTGTCTGTGCATTTGCCAAGTCTACGCCTTGATAATTTGAGATGTATCTAAGCCCATAATAAATTGGGCTGAATTCCCTATTCCAGATGCAATTTAAAATTATTCCTATTCATATAGTTATTTGAATTAGCTAATTAATTATTACAGAGTCTCTTTTTGAAGTTGTCTGTTTCTAGTGCTAGTACAGTACTTGTATTAGCATAATGTCTATTGGCTTGAAGGTTTTCATATATCGTTAATCTGACAGTTCAATGTTCTCCTGAAAATACTTGCTTTGTTCGCATACTAGAAACATTATACAGCTTCTTTCTCAGGCAAGACCTATGCTTGAAGTATCAAGATACTTACTGTAGCTGTTCATTCTGCACTTCTGTTCACACTTATAGAAGAGTAAACTCCACTAAACTCTGTGGGATTTTAATTCCAAATAACCCTCTACAAGCTACTGCTACATATTGAATTGTGTGTATGTGTACGTGCCTTCAAGTCGCCTGTCAGCTTATGGCAACCCCATGAATTTCATAGGCTTTCCTTAGGCAAGGAACACTCAGAGGTGGTTTTGCCGGTTCTTTCCTCTGAAATTTAGCATACAGCACCTGGTATTCATGGGTGGTCTCCCAACCAAATACTAACCAGGGCTGACACAGTGCTTAGCTTCTAAAATCAGATGGGATCTGGAGTCTTTAGGGTATTTAGGCAATCCACATATTGAATCAACAACTCCTCTTTTACTGTTGTTTTTAAAAATAAAATATCTATCAAAGTATTTGCTCCTGTCCCTAAAACATACTTACATTCATTCTGTTCCTGGGCATGAAGTACTGATACCAAGATGAAGAGCAGACAGGTGCAGAGGTGAATGAAAACAGCCATCAGACTGGTGGGGGCTGGGAATCCAAAAATTAAGGAAAACAGATTATCCAGTTTTCTTCATTTATTGTCATCATGAACCTTCCTTTCACTCTTCAATGAGGAAATAATGTTGCAAATAGCACTTCACTGACAGAGTGGTTTAACCTTTGCATCCTAGTTTATTGATTCACTTATTTATGACTTATTTACCGTCACCAGTTGCTGAATGGCTCTGCGATAAGCAGTTTGTCTTACTTTGAAAGACTGGCTTATTCCTATATTGTACAAGCAGGGCCAGCCCTACTATTAGACAGCTTGAGGTGGCCGCCTCAGGCAACAGATTTGGGGTATCATGAAAGGGTGATAGCTGTTCATTGTGTTTTGTTTGCCATGAATAAAGAGATATGGTAGTGCAACATGCAGTTTGGCTTGTGTTGGGTATGATGCATCTTGTCTTTGCTGAGTGAGATATCCCATTTGCAGTTCTGACTCTGGACAAAACATAGCTTGGGCTATCACTGCTCCATATGTCTACTTAGTAGTAAGTTCCACTGCACTCCCTGGTAAGTGTATTTATGATGGTAGCCTTTGCAATCACCTGCCCTTGGCTAGAACCAAATGAGAATGGATGGTGTTGAATAGAACTTGGTGAGATGTCCAGCATCTAGCCAATAAAATATCTGGCCTTTCTGGATATTTAAAATATTCAAATAATATTTCCAAAATATTCAAATAAGGGAAAGTCTGAAAACTGCATACTAGGATATCACTTAAGGAGATTTGGGAAGGCTTTACTACCCCAGCTCAGCCCCGGGATTTAAGAATTAATGAGCAGAACTCTGGACATGCACAGAGTGGTTTTGCCTCAAGACTGAGAAATCACATTCACCTGTGAGATCAGTACAGAGAATTTCCAGCAAAAGGGCATAGCTTCAGGGGAGAGAGACTTCAATATTTTTCATTTCAGAAGTTAAAGGTTGTTATTTCAAAATTCTGAAGCAGAAGGGACTATGGATGTTCCTCTCCCTCTCTGAGCACTTATATGTGTTATCTAACTTTACATATCCAGTCTGTCATTAGATGGTGAGATTGATTTTACTCCAGTTTTTCCAAAACCATGTGTAACAATGACATAATAATAATCACTAAGGGCTCATCTACACCAGACAGGATACGCCGGCTTCCCGCAAGCATATCCTGGATTCAGAGGTGGCCCGTTCTGCCCCCGTTACCTGAAGACAATGGGCCAGAGCCCACACAAGAATGCTGGCCCATTGCGGCAGCTGCCATTGCCATTTTCCCTGCTCTGACGGGCCCGGGCAGTCAGACGCACCATGTGACAAGCCCCTTGCATGTGACCAGCGTTGGTCACATGCTGCAGGCCTGCTGCCCAGACCCATCAAAGTGCAGGTGAGCAGCAACAGCAAGGGCCACACTTCCCAGATGAGCTCCTGTGGACACCTGAGGCCCAATCCATCTCATCCTGCTGGAAATGCATTAAGCTGGGTATTTAAAAAAAAAAGAAAAAGGCAAAGAGTCCTATCCCAGCTTGCCCCTGTTCCAGTCCTATATCTGCCCCAGAAATGGTGAGGACTGCTGGGAGACAGAACAGAGCTAAAGCCCTGCATCATCTGGAGTGCAGAGCTCTGGAATGGGGGCAAGCCAGGGTATTCGGTTGGTGTAGCCCTTGGTTTCTCAATTTCTTTAGTTATGTTGTGGGTGTGCAGCACCTAACATCCTGCTTTGCAACAGCTGCAGAGCTGTTTGGGCTGGAAGTCAACCTGAAGAAAACGGACGTTCTTTACCAGCCTGCACCACAGGACAAACACCACCATCCCCACATTGCCATAGGCAAATCTGTGCTTAAGTCCGTTCAGCAGTTCACCTACCTGGGAAGCATCATCTCCTCAGATGCCAAGATTGACAAAGAGATTGAGCACAGATTAATTAGCAAAGGCATATAGTATATTTGGAAGACTTTACAAAAGAGTGTGGAGTAATAAACACCTGAGACAAAGCACAAAAATCAATGTGTATAGAGCCATTGTACTGAATGGAGTGATGCTGCGGTGCAATCCGTGGAAACAATGAACTATCTTTGCGATATATTTAGGGGAATATTTGCCCATATAGAGCCATTGTACTGTCTATTCTCCTTTATGGGTCTGAAACATGGGTCACCTATCACAAACACTTACGACTCCTCGAACGCTTCTATCAGCGCTGTTTACGCACAATCCTAAATATACACTGGACTGACTATGTGACAAATGTTGCTGTCCTCGAGCAAGCAGGGACCACCAGCATTGAGGCCATGATATTGAGAACACAGCTGCGCTGGACAGGGCATGTTTCTAGGATGGAGGACCATCGCCTCCCCAAAATAGTACTCTACGGTGAATTCGCCACGGGTCAGTGTAAGAGGGGCGCTCCAAAAAGGCGATACAAGGACTCCCTGAAACAACATCTCAGGCTTGGCCAAATTGATCACCAACAATGGTCCGCCCTGGCCTCGCATCGAGAGGCATGGAGACACACTATCCACAATGCTGCAGCCTTATTTGAGAACTCACGCCGAACAAGTCTCGAAGAGAAACGACAACACAGAAAGAATCACAACGCGGAAACATCACCCAAGGAGACCTTCTGCTGTGCTTTCTGCAACCGGACTTGTCTATCTCGGATTGGCCTTTTTAGTCATCAGCGCGCTTGCAGAAAATGCAGGATGAGTCCTTCCTGAATCTTCGTTTGCGAAGAAAAGCTAGAGAGAGATTTGCCCATGTAAACGCAGCCCTAGAGATCTGCACGATTCTGACCTCTGGTTTGTGCTGATTTCCAGAGGAATAGCTGTGGTAAGTCTGTTGCGGCAGAAACAGTGGCACCTACAGGCTAATAAGATGTGTGCACATGAATGCCATAAGCTGACATTGTATGTAGTAAAGTGTACCAGATACATGTAAGCTTATGCCATAAAACATTTGTTAGCAATGCAAGATTCTTTGTGGTCTTGTACATGTGAAGTGCATGCCTACTCTTTAAAACGGTTGTGTGAGAGGGGATTGTGAACATTCTGCTCATTTGTCTTCCACTTTGCCAATACTCTACTGCTGGGGTGACCTGAGAAGGTTCTTTTCCAGCAGGCCTGTATCTGCTCCATTGATTTCTTTTCTGTTTAGATTTAGCACTTTTTAGATTTGCTGTTGCTTTTTTTTAAAAAAAATACCAAATTGATTTTAATTCCATAAGATTTCAGATCCTACATTGCATAAGGAGTTGATCTAGGTCATGATGGGCAACTGTGGAAGGCTAGGGCGATTTTGGATGGCCATACCTTTTCCACTAAACCTGCTCCCACAAAATACATACATACATACATACATACATACTTTTTTGTTGTTCCCAAAGCTCTCTAGGAGACATGGGAGCATTTTCTCCATATTTTAGGGCCCTCTTGGACCACTTTAAACCCAAGAGAGGCCTTTTAAACAACAGGTAGTGAGGAGAAGTCATTTCCTGTTCACTTCCTGTTTCAAAAAAAGGCCTTTCCAGGTCATATATGGGCCCAGGGAAGCTGCAAAAATCTGGTAGAAATGCACCCCTTTCCCTCCTAGTGATAATTTTGGGGGCATTTACGGACATAACTGTTTTTGAAAAATTTTGCAGAAATTATTTTTCATCCATGGGAGGGGCAGGAGGCCTCCAAATGTGGTGGAAATGCCCTCCACATCCCCTAGTGTATTTTGGGGCATTCTGGAACACACACACACACACACACACACACAACGAAGTTGAAGGCTTTCATGGCCAGGATCCATAGATTTTCCTTGGGGTTTTTTCTGGGCTGTGAGGCCGTGTTCTGGAATAGTTTCTTTCTGACGTTTTGCCTGCATCTGTGGCTGGCATTTTCAGAGAATGGTTGAGTAGGAGTGTATGTGGAGTTTATATGCTGTGAACCCCTGTTGGGGATTATATGTAAATTTGTGTAATTGAATGGTTAGTTTCTGGGTATAGAAATGCAAGGCTCGTTAGTGTCTGTTTGGCTAATGGTTGGTTGATGGCCCATTATCTGCTGGAACTCCCCTTGTCCCTTGGTGGAATTCCTTTGTAAGTGCTGAATTTTGATTCTATTATCCTTCAAAACTGGGGGCCAGATTTTGTTTACTTTTAAGGTTTCTTCTTTCCTGTTGAAGTTGTCCACGTGTTTGTGGATTTCAATAGCTTCTCTGTGCATTCTGATATGATAGTTGTTGGCCTGGTCTAGAATTTCTGTGTTTTTAAATAACATTTTGTGTCCAAGTTGGTTTATAACATGTTCTGCTACTGCTCATGTTTCTGGCTGGCCCAGTCTGCAGTTTCTCTCATGTTCCTTGATTCGTGTTTGCACACTGCATTTAGTGGTCCCTATGTAAACTTGTCCACTGCTGCATGGTATGTGGTAAACTCCTGCAGCTGTGGGAGGGTGTCTTTTGTCCTTCACTGAGCATAGCATTTCTTGGGCTTTCTCGGTTGGTCTGTAGATTGTTTGGAGGTTGTGCTTTCTGGGTCTGGCTGCTCTTGTGATATCTGATCTGGAGTAACCATTAGCCTGTAAGGCCCAGTTTAGGTGCCTCAGTTCATCCTCCAGGTAGTAGGGTTCACAGATCCTTTTTGTGATGTACCAAGCACACACGCTCACATTCAATCAATAAATTTCTTTATTGGCAAGGATTCGTGTGTCAGGAACATAGAACAAAGCCGAAACTGAATACAGCTAGAGCAAACCTCCAGATAAACCCCACAGTGTGAGAAAGGCCTTTAGGGAGGATAGATGCCTCCCTCTCAGGGTGGCTTGCACCTGGAAGATATGACTTTGAGCCGCTGTGGAGAGAAGCGTTCCCAGGCCAACAAGGCAGGCTGGCCTCTCTCCAAAACTCCAGAAGCCTAGGCAAGGAAAGCAGCCTCATGTCAGGGTCCTCCATGAATTCCACTCTAAATCCCAGAATTCAGGGATGAGCCTGACATACCGCCCACCCGAAGAGAAATCCCCCCTTTCAGCCCAGCTTATCAAGAAAGCGGGCATGGAACTTTTGTAATAAGCGTGGAGCATTCACATGTTCACAACTAACCCACTCAGCATGCCCTAACAGCAAATGTTTCCATTTTACCAAGTATTGCAAAGCCCCCCTGTGAACCCGAGAGTCCAACACATCAGAAATTTCAAAATGCTGGTGGTCGTCGACCAGGATAGGATGGGGTGCCGGTCCCAGGTCTGGATGATGACGGTCTGGAGGGCACGCTGGCTTGAGCAAGCTAGAATGAAACACAGGGTGAACATTACGGTACAGTTTGGGTAGCATCAGTTCAAAAGCCACCGGGTTTATCACTCGAGCAATAGGAAAAGGACCTATGTACTTGGGCCCCAACTTCTTTGAAGGTTGGGGACTTTTAAGAAACTTGGTGAACATAAATACTAAGTCCCCTATGGCGTACTCCGGGGTGGGGTCCCATTTTTGGTCAGCATGATGTTTGTATCGTGCTTTTGCAAAGTCCAAGGCCGAAACAACTTTTGGCCAGGCATCTCTAATTTTTTGACTCCATTGGGTCACTGAAACCGGGTCTTTGGAGGTCCCCTCCCCTAGTGGTCGAGGATTAAAGTCTTGCCCTGAAACAATCTTAAAAGGGGAGAAACCGGTGCTCTGGTGAGTAGCGTTGTTATAGGTGACCTCCGCAAAAGGCAAGAGGTCCACCCAGTCAGATTGTTGGAAGTTCACATAACACCTCAAATATTGTTCAAGAATCTGATTAGGACGTTCGCATTGCCCATCACTCTGGGGATGATGGGAACTGCTGAGCCCCAATTCGACTCCCAGCAGGTTTGTGAATGCCTTCCAGAACTGGGAAGTGAACTGATCCCCCCCGGTCAGACACTATCTTAGCAGGAATCCCATGTAGTCTGTAAATGTGTTGAATAAACAGCCAGGCTAACTGGGAGGCTGTTGGGAGTTTCTTGCAGGCCACAAAATGTGCTTGTTTCGAAAACATGTCAGTCACCACCCAAATAACAGTCTTTTTCCTACTTTCCAGCAATTCCACTATAAAATCCATACTGATGACTTCCCAAGGCTTGGATGGGGTAGGCAAAGGCTGCAGCAGGCCTTTTGGCTTTCCTGTCCCCACTTTTGCCATTGCACACATAGAACATCCTTTTACATACTCCTCCACCTCCTTTCTCATCTTTGGCCACCAAAACTGTTTCCGGGCCAAATGCAAGGTTTTTACATACCCAAAATGCCCAGCACTTTTAACATCATGGCATTGCTTGAGAATGGACGACCTCATGGCCTCTGGGACATATAGGCACTCCCCCTTCCAAGCCAGGCCGTCCCAAAGGGCCACCTCCCCTGGGTGAGCCAAAAACCATGGGTCCTTGGGAAGGACTGATGCCATTTGGGATTGCCAGCCACCCCTATCACCCCAGGAGGAGGGGGAAGGAGGAGCCAGCTCCGGCATGGCTGGGGCCTCACTGGGGCCAGCGTCTGCAGTTTGAACCTTGCTTCAGTTGCCTGAGATCCACCCGGGCCCTTCTCACTCTCAGGGGGTCTTCAAATTGGGCCTGCAAAGCTAGCAGGAACTCATGGAAGTTTCCTAGTTCTGGGGCTCCCGTATCATAAAGCCCCACCAACCACTGCACCGCCTCTCCCTCTAGCTGGTTGGACACATACTGCACCTTCTCAGCCTCTGTCTGGAACTCCTCATCCCACTGGGACATAAACCCCACCACCTGGGTCAGGAAGTATGGCAGCTTTGCTGCATCTCCATCAAAGGTCACCTTTAAGTCTCGGTGCTTTAGGCCCCGGGGTCTTTCCCACGGCTTGACCGGTCCAGCCCCTCCAGGGGGGGGCTGGTCCAGGAGCTGGTGGCCCAGGGACCTCTGCAGGCACGGCAGGGTCCCCTGCCCTGGGTGCCGGGGCGGCCGCTGGTTGAACTTGGGGAGGCTGGCCCCCTCCAGGGGCAGGTGGTGGTGGTGGCAACCTCTGCAGGATCTCTAGGAGGCTCGTTTGCATCACCCCCATTTGCTGCTTCAACTGCTGGACCTCAGCTCCTACTTCTGCCAGCGAAAACTGTACCCCCGGCTCTCGGTGCCCCTCGCTCAGGGACCTGTCCCAACGATGGGACTGGCGTTCCTCCCAGCTTCGGTCACCTGGCCAGGGCCAGCTGGCTCCCAGGGCCATTCCAGCTCCTTACTCTGGAGTGCCGGAGAGTGGCAGGCTGCCCCTCCCCAGGGCTTGCTTGGCTCCCAGCTCCATTAGGTCGAAGGGATGAGTAAACCTCCCAGCCCTCTGGCGGGTCCGGCTCACGTCTTCTTCAGAAGCTCCTGCAACATCCCCCGACACACCGGCCCCCTCCCCCGGGGCACTGGCTCCCTGGTCGCCACTTGCAGCCAGGTCTTTCTCCGTCTGGGTTACAGCCTCCGTGTCTTCCGACATTGCGGGTAGAACCTCTCAAAAAGGATTAGGTATTGAAGAGGAGTTTCGGCTTACTGTGATGTACCAAGCATACACGCTCACATTCAATCAATAAATTTCTTTATTGGCAAGGATTCGTGTGTCAGGAACATAGAACAAAGCCGAAACTGAATACAGCTAGAGCAAACCCCCAGATAAACCCCACAGCGTGAGAAAGGCCTTTAGGGAGGATAGATGCCTCCCTCTCAGGGTGGCTTGCACCTGGAAGATATGACCTTGAGCCGCTGTGGAGAGAAGCGTTCCCAGGCCAACAAGGTGGGCTGGCCTCTCTACAAAACTTCAGAGGCCTAGGCAAGGGAAGCAGCCTCATGTCAGAGTCCTCCATGAATTCCACTCCAAATCCCAGAATTCAAGGATGAGCCTGACATTTTGCACAGTCTACCAATGTTTTTATTGTGCTTCTTTTTTGTCCTGGGTGATGATTGGAGTTCTTGTGTAGGTATCTGTCTCTGTGTGGGGGTTTTCTGTATACCTTGTGGCCTAACCGTTGATTTGGTTTGTGGATGACTAGGACATCCAGGAATGGCAGTGGTCCTTCCTTCTCTTTTTTCCATCATGAATTGGATATTTGGGCGGGTGCTGTTCAGATGGTTCAGGAATGAGACCAAATCTTCTTCTCCGTGGTTCCAAATGGTGAAAGTGTCATCCACATATTGTTGAAAGTGTCATCCACAAGAGCAGCCAGATCCAGAAAAAACTACAGGAATGAAGAAGAAAAACTACCATCCAAAGGGAAGGTATTTTTACCATACATCAAAGGAGTCACAGACAGAATAGGGAAACTGATGAGGAAGCACAACCTCCAAACAATCTACAGACCAACCAAGAAAGTCCAAGAAATGCTATGCTCAGCAAAGGACAAAAGAGACCCTCTCACAGCTGCAGGAGTTTACCGCATACCATGCAGCTGTGGACAAGTTTACGTAGGGATCACTAAACGCAGTGTGCAAACACGAACCAAGGAACATGAGAAACACTGCAGACTGGACCAGCCAGAAAAAATCAGCAGTAGCAGAACATGTTATAAACCAGCCTGGACACAATATGCTACCATATATTCCAGCGTATAAGATGACACCCCCCAATTTTTGAGTTAAAATATAAAGTTTGGGATATACTCACGTATAAGACTACCCCACACTACCCCCACCACCACCCGCCCTCACAGAAGCCACGATCGGGCTCCCAATCACAGCTTCGGGGAGGGCGGGTGGTGGCTGGAAAGCCTCCCCCCTCCAGCCAGCCTTCCACCCACATGCTGGTTGGGGAATCACAGGAGATGGCTGGCTGGTTGGGGAGATTCCCCAGTCCCATGATTCCCCAGTCTCCCAGCCACCTCCCGTGCCTCATCTCAGACTGGGGAAGGATGGGAGCTGGCTAGGAAGCTCCATCTCTGACTCAGGAATGAGGAGAGGTGGCTAGGAAGCTTCCTAGAGAGCTCCCATCATTCCCAACTCGCGAGGAGCAAATTGCAAGTTGGGAAAGCACAGCCAGCCAAACCTCCGCATTTCCCCTGCTTTGCAGGAGATCGGGCGGGGGTTGAGGCCAGCTAGCCAAACCTCGTTAGTGTCTGTTTGGCTACTGTATCACCTGGAGGGAAAGTTTTATTTATCACCATGTTTTTCTCTGCGTGAGAGAAAGCAACTGAGTGAGAACTGTTTTGAAAGATAAAGTTTTTTTTTTACAGCTCTTGTTCTCCAGCACTCTATGGAGTGAGATACACTGTTAAGTTTAGACCGAAGTCACTACTTGATACTGCAGTGATAAGGTGATAAATACGCAGGTGACTATCCCTGAAATTCTTATGTTCTGGCTCTCTAGTGGGTAGTTGCTGGCTGTGTGTCCATGTCACCACACAAGGACTATTTCCCCCCCAGGAACCAAGCCCTGACTACGGAGATTATCAGACAGGAACAAAAAAAGAGTTCCTGTCCCACAATCTCCACTTCTTCCCCTGTCCTGTCCCAATCCTGCCACAAGTACCCTCGCTACCACACTTACCTTGTCTCATGTCGACAGGGCAGCCCAGGAGTGAATGAAGCTCTAACAGAGCTCCATTCACTTCCTGGATCAAAATCCCTTGGATTCTCGCAAGAAGACACGAGCGCGGAAAATTCAAAAAGAAAAAGAAAAAGTGACAGCAAGCACAAAAACACACTTTAAAATGTTCAAGTAACCCAGGGAGGGTCATAAAAAGTGTGTCACTTACCTGGATATCCCGATCTCACCTGGAAGTGTTGTGGCAGGGACCTCCCATTGACACTGGGATTTCGCCAGCATAATGGGGCACCTTGTTGCATGAAGGCAAATCCGGAATACAAACAGAATGGGGGATCTATTGATGGCTTCTCCCATATCAGCAGCAGAACAGGTACATAACAAGGGGGGAACGACATCATCTGAAAAGGGGGCCCTTTTGCGATCTTCTGACGTTCATGTAATGGCACTTTTGACACGTCTGATAATCTTCTGGGTAGAATATCACACTCCACTCTTATAGTGCTATTATTCCACTTCAACTGCTATGGCTACCTCCTGTGGAATCCTAGGATTTGCAGTTTATGGAGGGGCATTTAGCATTCTCAGCCAGAGAGCTCTTAGGCCTCACTAAGCTACAAACCCCAGAATTCATAGCAGTTAAAGTGGAATAATAGTGTTATAACAGTAGAGTGTGATAAAAATTGAAAGCATCAGCATCAGCCCAAGCAGCCACAAAAGAATATATGTTAATCCTCATCTGGAACATCTCTTTGGGACTGATCTAGTCCCTACAGCTTGTAAATGTTACTCCTCGTTTGTGCCAATCTGCTTGTAGAACTGTAAGTCAAGCTTCAGCCATTATGTGGAAAGATGCTTTTTCATGAAATGGAACCACATATACTGTAGTAGCAGTAGCTATCTCTAAATAAGAAAATAAAGGAGATGATTCCCCTAAAATATAGCAGTGGCTCTTCTAATATGACATTGCCCACGATGTTCTTATCACATAATAATTTAAAAGCTGCTAAAACTAAAAATATGTGATGAATCTCTCCTTTGCAATATGATTGGTTACTTCAGGGATAGGAATTGTGTGGCCCTCCAGATGTTGTTCAACTGCAGCACCCAGCATTCCTCAACATTAGCTATGCTGACTAAGGCTGCTGGGAGTTGCAGTTCAGCAACATCTGAAGGGCTGCATAATTCCCAATCCTGGATTAGTTGGTGGGATGAGATAAATGACTTAATGGCCGGTGACTTAATGCCCAATAGGGAATAACCCTATGGGCTTAGGATAACAGAAATGTGTGTTCACACAGTGCTTTGAAGATACCACAAGGATCAAGAATACGTCTCCCACATCTTGCCAGGAAAGAATACTAAATTGACTACATTGACATCATATATCTTATGAAAACCATCAGCTCAAACAGGAATTCCCCATCACCACCCTCTGAGAACACCCCTCCAGGAAAGAATGGAGTCACTGTAGAACAGTACCACCAAGCCCCCTCCCAGCGAGGTGACCCAGAATGATACCATGGTCAATGGTATTGAAAGCTGGCAAGAGGTCCTGCAGAATCAAGAGGGACACACTACCTCATCCAGTTCCCAGTGTAGATCATCCACCAAGGTGATTAAAGCTGTCTCCATCTCATAACCAGGTCTGAAACCAGACTGAAATGGATTTAGATAATCCATCTTATCCAGGAACCTCTGGAGTTGCGAAGCCACCACATGCTCCAGTACCTTGCCCAAAAATGGAATTTTGGAGACTGACTATAATTATCCAGTACAGTAGGATCCAGGGAAGGGGTTTTTTTTTGTTCTTCAAAAGAGGTATTACAACCACCTTCTTCAGGCAAGTTGTGACCCTGCCTTGTCATAAAAAAGACATTGCCATATATACTTGTGTATAAGTCAAGAAAATGTAATCAAATTATTAACTCAATAAACCTGGTTTGACTTATCCATGGGTCAATGTAAGTACTGTACCTTAACTCGTTATCAAAAAAGGAACCATCCCCTTCTCTGAGGAGAGTGGCAAAAGGTGAGAGCTTAGTCCATTCCAAGAGAACCTAAAAGAAGCACTGACCACCTCTACTCTCTCTGCTGTGGCACCACTTCTGGCCTTTTTGAATGCCCAGGTGGGAAAATGTTGATGGCTCTTTGGCACTTCCCCTCAAAGAAGTATCAGGAAAATAGAGATGATTGTTGCTTCTTTTAGGTTCTCCTGGGATGGACTATGCTCTCGCCTTTTGGCACTCTACTCAGAAAAGGTATGGTTCCTTTTTTGATAAGAGTTAATGCTGTGCCTTAAAACTTTTATCAAAAAAGGAACCATCTTCTCTGAGCAGAGTGGTGAAAGAACTTTTTGAATACCTGGGGGATCAAATGGTGGTGGCGGCGACAAGGGATGACTGGCCCCCTGAGGTGGTGCTAGCACTTTTGCTTCTCCATGGAATGACCCTTGACTTATCTACAGATCATATCAAAATTCATAAATTTGGCCCCCAAACCTTGAACCTATACATGACCTTGATTTATACCCAAGTATATACGGTAATGATTTCCCTTGCCCATTCATCCAGTCCTCCTCTAGCCTGTTTAATGAGATAGGAAGGGCAAAAGTCTAATACGCATATGGTGGCTCTCACCTCTCCAACAATCCTGTCCACATCTTCAGGTTGCACAAACTGAAAAGTATCCATCAGCACTGGACAAACAGGGGCCAAGCTTATACTCACCAGACCTATATCAACTCTGGCATCCAAGTCAGATTCAGAGCAAATCCAAGGGATTTTAGCTGTAAAGTGGTAGGCAAATTCCTTGCAGATGGTTTTGTTGATGGTTTTATTTATTCATTTAGTGCTTATTATTATTATTACCCCACTCTTTAGCCAAAAAGGCTCCCAAAGTAGCTTGTGTGTATATGTGTCTTCAAGTCAACTGTCTACATATGGCAATCCCATAAATTTCATAGGGCTTTCTTAGGCAAGAAATACTCAGAGGTGGTTTTCCAGTTCCTTCCTCTGAAATATAGCCTACAGCACATAGTATTCATTGACGGTCTTCTATCTATGTCAAGATTTTCCATGTGGGTGGGAATAACTGTGTTTACAATACATTTTGGGACTTTCAGATAATTCCTATTAGGAATGGGTGAAATACTTGTTTGAGTTTGTTTCCTTTGTAAGGATGTACAAAAACCCACAAATATCTACATATTTAGGATGAATGTAAATGAAAGAAATCCATATGGATCAGAGAAACTAACAGATTCATCCATTCAGGCTTAGGGCTTTGAGTGCTTAACTGTTAAAAGGCAGGGACTGAATCCCTAGGTATTCAGCCCTGTTAGTGATAAATTAGGGTTGCCACTTCTTTTTTCTTTTTTTTAATGAGAGACTCTTCATCTTTAGCACCTCTATGGCAGGCAGGCAGCATAACGTGGTCCTCTTCAGGCTGGGAGCTGGTGTACCTATTGAATGGCTGGAGCAAATGGGGGAGAACTTTGTTTCAATTTGTTTTTGAACAATATACGGTACCAAAATTGGCAATTTCCTCATATCTGCATTAGAAAGAACTTCAAGTTTAAGAATGTTCAAATGCAGGAGAAAGTGAAACCAACAGATTTCCCCATCCCTGCTCTCAGTATTGGTAGTCAAAAGACTTTATACAGCTATTTCATTTTTTCCTCTTCCTTAATGGATCTTTTGTGGAAGAAAAGTGAGAAACAATGCTTCTATGTCACTTGGAACATGGCTAAAATTCCAAGAATGAGACAGTGCAACCAAATGATAAAAAGCTTTACTCAAAAACATCCTTTGTCACTGTTTAATGCTAGGGAACATTCACACACAACCAAGATCTAATTTAAAAGAAATGTGTCTAAATTTGCAAATTAGCTTTAGTCACATTATGATTGATTAACCAATACCACTAATAAACAAATTCTACTAATAAGCAAATTTCTTTTTATTAGATTATATATCAGATTTTTATTAGATTTCGGAGTGGCTGAAAACAAGATGAACATAAATTTTGTCACATCCTGAGTGTCTTGACATTTCTGCAATCTGAACAAGTCTTGTTCTCTTTTGATTTATCAGAACTTGCTAAGTCATTTCCATCGTTTAGCAGTTTGTTTTCATTTAAACAGAGGGAAAGAAGAAGAAGTGGCTATTTCCTTATATGAGAATCCTCCCAATGCTGGATGTTTCATTCCTGGTTTTCACCAGCTGCTGCTCCAGATACTGCTTCATTCATTTCTGCCATCAGTTGGCAAATGTAGCGCCTAATTATCTGTATGGCATCATTTGCCTCCTTGCCTGAAAAGCTGTCACCAGAGAAATGCAGGTAAGATATCATGCAGCAGTAATTGGCTGACATTCCTGGAACACTGACCTCCTCTCCACCATGGTCACCAAACCTGGCAGCCCACAAATCCCTCACCTTGTCCTATGGATTATTGAGCCTTTCCCTTATTCATTAGCTGTTCTCCCAGTTCTGGTACTTGCTTCCCTCACCTCTGAACAAGCTCAGACTTCATCAGAAGTAATCAAAAGATTACTTCTCCATCTATTCTTTGCATTTCGTTTTTATCCTCCTCTGCATAATCACTTCCATTAGCTTTCCTGTGCCTCCTTCTGTGTTTGACCTGGAGTGCACCATACAATAAAGCAATGTTTTCTTCCCACTAAAAAATGCTGCAGGAAGGGTGGCCCTCTAGAGAAATGAATATGCTGCTGGCCATGGTAAACAATGAAATTTTCAGAACTTGAAAAGTCAAGTGGCCTCTTATGTTAATAAAGAAATGCTACCAGCTAACTGTGCATGCCAGATTCTTACATAGTTCCAAGGACGGAATTACCAGTCAAGAAAAACAGCCTTGGGAGGCAGCAACTGAGAGGAGTGGAGTAGCTTAACCCCTATCACACCAGCTGTTTTTCTGACTGAAAATACTATATTCTCATCTGCCTTTCCTTCCTCCTTGAGGAGTCCAGAGATTCATTTATCTTCAATTTGCCCTTTGGGTAGCTTGCTCTTGTTTGGATATTGAAACAGCCAACACAGATGGGAACAGCCCATGCAACTTTCCTGTTGGTTTAGGAAGGAGAGGCACATCATTTGTGTGACCATATTCTACCCAGTTACATATGTTACTATTGAGGCCTGGGACTGAACTATGCAGGGCAGCATAGAAAAAAAGTCAGGGAAAATAGATGTTGCAATTAGAAGTTAATCTCCCCCCTTTTGGGTAATTTTATTCACCAGGCATTCAAGACACCAGCTTGTCTATTAGAGCTCATAAATCTGTCTTTTGTTGTTATGTTATGTTTTCTCTGTCCTTCAGAGTTGAAAAGTGAGAAGTGAAACTAAGGTTTCAGGTTCCTGCTGCTTCTCAAAAGGATTGAATGTTTTGGGAGAAGCATATAACTAGGAAGGGATTTTAGAGTTAGCTAGCCTCTTGCATTTTGGGGGCTCCTTTCTTTTCTCTTAGCTCCTGGGGAACTTTGGAGCATACAGAAGCATGGATGAATGTCTTCTGTCATTTATTTTACTTTCCTTTACTTTTTAATAAAGCCATAAAGAAAATTAACATAGCCTCCTTCTTTTGCACCAGAGGTGTGCATGGCTTTGCCCAAAAGCCCATGCTATTTCACTGCATGCATCTCTGCTCGGATGGGCAGAGAGTGAAAGCGCTCTGCATATTTTACAACAAAAAAAGCATGAAAGGAAAATGAAAAACATAACTTCTTTTTCCATTACATAAAGGAGATATACTACTTATTGAAAAGAAAAGAAATGTTTAAGTATGACGCATCACAAAGTAGCTGCCAATGTTCATATTATTGTTGTTGTTCTTGTATAAGAATAATAGTACAATATTAATATACAGTCGTCCCTCCACATTTGCGGCTTTCACATTCACGGTTCTGCATATTCACAGTTTACCGCTTTGGGGGGTGGGTGGGTGGGAAAAGCAGCAACGGGGCTTCTGAAGCCCCACTGCCACTTTGTGGAGGAGTGGGGAAAGAGGCAACGGGGCTTCTGAAGCCCCGTTGCTGCTTTGTGGAGGGGGGTGGTTAAAACAGCAATGGGGCTTCTCAAGCCCCGTTGCTGCTTTGGAGGGGTGGGAAAAGGGGCGATGGGGCTTCTGAAGGCCCGCTGCTGCTTTGGGAAGGGTGGGGTGAGTGGTGGGAAAAGCAGCGACGGGGCTTTTGAAGCCCCGCTGCTGCTTTGGGGAGGGATGGGGTGGGAAAAGCAGTGACGGGGCTTCTGAAGCCCCATTGCTGCTTTGGGGAGGGTGGGGGGTAGGAAAAGCAGCGGTGGGGCTTCTGAAGCCCCATTGCTGCTTTGGGGAGGGTGGAGTGGGTGGGAGAAAAAGCAGTGATGGGGCTTCTCTAGAAAAGGGAAATTAAAATAGGGGGAGGCCTATTATTATTTGCGGTTTTTTCACCTTTGCGGGGGTCTTCCACCCCTAACCCCCACAAATGTAAAGGGACAACTGTAATATGCAGATTATCTTATTTATATAAGAATAATAATCATACAAGACAAATTAAGTCATGTGTCATATGGTAAAGCCAGTGGACCTTTCACCTGTTCTGACCTTTCTACCATTACAAAATTGTGCATCTTCAACAATTTTCTGTTACATCAGAAGTGAGCAAGTTTCTTGCTGTGCTCTCACCTTGCATCAAGGTTGTGAACAAACTGCAGACAAGTCTTCAGCTTAATGAGTTTTTCTTCTGAATTCCAAAAGTCAGCCATATTTCCATCAATGAAGCCAGGTGCATCTTGTTCTCCAGATGCCTTTGGGGCACTAGTGCACAAAAAGCAAAGGGGGGCGAAAATCAGGAATGAGAAGGCACATTTTATTAATATGCATGCTGTTTTGGTGCTCTCCTTTCTTCCGTAAAGACTCTCCACCCATGCAATCAAATACAAAATGTAAGTTGGTGTAATGGTTTGAGCATTGGACAACAACCCTGGACATGAAAATCCACTGGGTGACTTTGGGCAAGTTACACTCTCTCAGCCTCAGAGGCAGGCAATGGCAACCCCCTGCCCTGAACAAATCTTGCTAAGAAAATCCTGTAATAGGGTTGCCAGAAGTTGGAAAGGACGTGAAGGTACACAACAACAAAAAATCTCTGAGTCACTATATAATGACATAGAAATAAGTCACAGAAATTAGATGCATTCTTGGAAAAACTTGTTTTAGTAAATAATGGCTTCATTAAGTGCATTTATTTTCCTTATTCTCAGAGTAAGATCAAATCTACTAAAGCCTATTGACTCTTCTAACCCTTCCCCCAAAATGAGATGGAAAATATCTTGGTCAGATCAGATTACAGACTACCTTTCCCAGACTGATTTCCAGTCACCTGATAGGAAAGACAAGCCAACACCCAGAGAAAGAAAGAACTTGAAAGTGGAGTGGTGTGGTACACAATCAGAACCACTGTGTTCTGGGGGGGGGGAGGACAAATCCTACTATGTGGATGACCAATCAGATTTCTTTCTGAATTCAACAGAAAAGGTCCAATTCCAAGGGAATATTTGCTATAACTGGAGAGAGGGGTAGGCAATGAGTGAAGGATTTCCCCTCACACAGTGGTCCCCATACAAAAACACTTTGTTTTAATTGAAGAATAAAACAAAACTCTTGGTGTCATATTGTGTATTAGACCAATGGTGGGCTAATCCTCCATTTAATCCACTCAGCTACTGCTGGAATGTAAATCACACAATCTCTTTCCTTATACAGTAGTGTAATCCTGTTCATATTCACTGAGCAAGTCCACTGGGAACTTAATCCCAAGTGTGCCAAGGACTGCAGCTTCACAATGCAATCCTGTACATGTCTACTATGAAGTACGTATTGGAATTTCAATGGGATTTGATCTCTGGAAAGTGGGCACCTGATCACATCCAACACCACTGCTGTCTGAATATAAGAAAACAGGCAGAGGAGAGAGTAATGGGAGGGCTATATTAATCTGCAAACTTTTGCCAACCTTATACAGTTTTTGTAAACATAATTTGGTAGGTTGAAAAGTAAACAAACAAACCAAAACAATTTCCAGTTGCCCCATACAAAGAGGTCCCCAAAACACAGCACCAGCACTTACTGTTTGGTGATGGTGAAAAAGAAGTGGGAAAGAGGGTTAATGTCTACCCAGGGAGAGTAAGGCAAGGGGGCAGAGGGTTAGGGTTAGGGTGACATTCATGGAGTCGCCATAAGTCAACAGACAACTTGAACACACACACATGCACACACAAAGCCCTGTGTGAACTCTTTCCCTGATCAAGGTCAGAAAGAATGAGATGAAAATACACACAGCAATTGTCTTCCAAGAGCATCCCAGCCCTCCCGATCCCCCTGAACATGGCTGGTCAACCTTCAAAAGGTAGTGGTTGTTGTCGTGAGCCTTCAATTCATTTTCGACTTATGGCGACCCTATTTGTTCAGACGGGGTTTGCCTTTGCCTTCCTCTGAGGCTGAGAGTGTGATTTGCTCAAGGTCACCCAATGGGATTCCATGGCTAAGAGGGGATCTGAACCAAGGACTTTATCAGACGAGCCTCTAAAAACATTATTTGTCAACATAATTAAAGCCATTTTTATGCCGGCAAAAGAATGCCTTCCACCATACTTACCTTTGTCTACCAGCAAAGGCTTCCATGGTAATGAAGAGGAAGTGAACGGAGCTCCATTCACTTCCTTGTTCAAAATCCTGTGGATTCTTGTGAGACTATATCACACAGAAAATTAAAAAATAAAACAAAAATAACAAACAAAAAGATGTTTAAAAAGCATATACGCACACTTAACAACTTCCAAGTAACCTGGGGAGGGTCATAAAAAATACGTCACTTACGTAGTTGTCATGATCTCACACAGAAGTGTTCACACCAGACCAGCCATTCACGCTGCATTCATGTGAGTTAAATGGCAAGAGGTTTCACACGCTGGCAATGCCAGCACAAAAGCACCACAGGGATAAAACGGTATGGGTTTTGGCCAGGACATAAATGTGAAAGGGTGATGTTGTGTGATTGCGTGCCCTTTTGTATTAATGGGGCGTCATTATGACACCATATTTAGTGCATCTGATAAAGTCCCAAGTCTCCAGAGTCCTAGTCCAGTGCTCAGACCACTACACCACACTCAAGAGATTATCAGACAGGAACGAAAAAAGCAGTCCCTTCCGCAATCTCCTTTCCCGCCCCTCTCCCGTCCCTGTCTCGGCAGAAAAAGAAAACTTTTCACACCTACCTTTAGTGGGATTGACAGGCAGCCCAGGAGTGAATGGAGCTCTAATTGACCTTCTTTCACTTCCTGGTTTGAAATCCCAGCTGTTCTCGCGAGAAGATGAGAGCGCGGGAAATTCAAAAATTAAAAGCAAAATAAAAGACAAAAAGTGACAGCAAACACAAAAACACACTTAAAGCATTACAAGTAACCTGGGGAGGGTACAAAAAAGTGTTTCACGTACCTTGAAGTCCCGATCTCACTCAGAAGTATTTTGGCAGGGGCCACCCATTGATGCTGGCATCTCGCCAGCATAACGGAGCACCTTTTCAGTCGCAGAAACCTCCATGACAGAAATGGAATGGGATCCATTGATGGCTTAGCTCATCAATAAAAAGCAGCATCAGTATAATGACTGCCGAATGAGAGCGTTATGAGACGGGAAAGACATCATGTGAAAGGGAAGCCGTTTAGCGATCTCCTGGCATCATGGTAATGCCATGTTTAGAGTGTCTCATAATCTCCTCACTCTCGGTTCAGAAGATCCTGGCCCACAATTCAGGAACATCACATTTGAGAGGGTTTAGACCTCATGTGGATAAATACGCCTGTTACCCAGGACATAACAACATATTTAGGTTGACTTTGGAGATTTTCAGATGGGGAAATTATTCCCTGGGGAGATCAGGACAGAATTGTTTCTGTCCCGGAAGCAGTGCTGTGTTTCGCACGCCCACTTCCCTCTCCCGAGCTTCCGTCATCCTGACACTGACCCTGTTCTAGTTCTTTTTATTAACGACGAACTCTCGTTAATAAAATATTGCAGAAGGGACCAGCAGGCAATTAGAACAAGGACAGCATCAGGACAACAGGAGATCGGGAGAGGGAAGTGGGCATACAAAACGCGGCACTGCTTCCGGGACAGAAACAATTCTGTCCCAATCTCCCCAGGGAAAAATTTCCCCATCTGAAAATCTTCTGAATGTGGTTTTTTCAAGCACAATGTTATTCCATTTTTTTACCTGCGCTTGTAGTTCATCAGGGTTTGCAGTAACTTGGCAGCTTTTTCATATTCTCTCCTCATTCCTGCGTCATGCATCAATTTCAGTTCAATTTGCCTCTGGTTCCTGTGGTTGACAGAGAGTACTGTAATCTTAAACATCCTGTGACATGGTTTTACACTTTCCAATTTCTACCGATTGTCTGATTACAAATATTATTATGCAATTTCACTGACATTATCAAAGTCAGACTTCTGTGCCTTTGTTAACTCCTCAGAGTAACTATGAGTGGAAACAAATAGTGGGACTATGCAGCAGAAGAGCTGGGTTTACACGATGCCTGCAGTATATGAGCTTCCCCTCTATTATATGGTGATGGTATTCCTTTATTGTTTCTCGAGATAAGATCCTCACTGAGCTTAGAGATGAACAAGAGTCAATCATGGCTAAAGATGGACCATGGTTTTCTTTTTTTATTTTTAAGACAGCTTAAGATGATTAAGGGAACCTCTCTCACACATACACTCTTCTCTTCACCATCTCTGATAAACAGGTTTTGCAAGATTTTCTACAGGTTATTTCAAAAACCTATAAAACTTTTTCCTCCCAAACTGACCATAGTACAAAAAGACATGCAAATGTATAATATCCTGGGAAGTAAGTAGTGTAATCTCTTATATCATTTTGAGCTCTCCAATAAACAGTTGTTCATATTCCACCTACATTTTGATTAACTAGAAATGAATACTGAATATTGCAATGGCCCAGATACACCAACATTCTCCCTGGACTCTAGGTATGCAATGGGAGATTTCATAAATCAAGTAGTGGTTTAGATTAAGTGGCAATTTAGCTTTACCACAGAAAGGTATTGTTCACAGAATCACAGAACTGGATGAGGCCCCATAGGCCCTCAAGTCTAACCCCCCGCTCAATGTAGGAACTCCACTGAGTTATTTGTGGCTAGTGCATCTTGCCCAATTTGTAATAGGTGTCAGTCTAAAGTAATGTGGACAATATCTGCTGGAAGATGTTCCAAATCAACCTGGTTTTTAATCATATCTAACCTGAATCCGTAAAGTTCCCCATTATGTCGCTTCTATCTTGTCTGCCCCACCCATTTTGCAAACTTACTGAGGAAAAGTATGGATGGTAGAGAGGGCTTGCAAGAATCCATCTTCAAGCTGATAATGCTGTTTACCATAAAGGTGAGTGGCAGTAGCATCCAGGTGGACAACAAACTAAATACTCCCTTGGTTGCCAAAATTGTTGGATACCAATCTGTATTACTATGGCAGCATCCAGGGATACTGGCAAAAAGAGGGATTTTGTACTAACTGTGTTTCACACTGGAAAAAAGATTTCTGAGGAAAAGAGACTGGGTTGCTGTGTATAGATTCTGTTGCCTGCATCAGGACTGTAGAAGAATGTGCTACATGCTTCTGTCCCGGTGCCAGATACTTTTTTCAGATTCATAGAAACATACTGTGACATATCAAAACCCCACCTTCTGGTGTTGCCCCAGAGTATATCCTGGAGTGTCTGGTGTGTTCAGCATCCTGCCAGATACTGTTTTTTTGTTGTCCTACACACAGCCATAAAGTTAAACTTCTGCAGAGTGGAGCATCTGCTGCACCGTGGAATTCCCTGACTCCTTTGAGATGTAAGTCTAGATTCATTAAACAAGCTGG
The DNA here is from genome assembly GCA_030847615.1 of Gambelia wislizenii. Classification (NCBI taxonomy): domain Eukaryota; kingdom Metazoa; phylum Chordata; class Lepidosauria; order Squamata; family Crotaphytidae; genus Gambelia; species Gambelia wislizenii. The sequence goes on from JAUMIR010000001.1 coordinate 349,687,430, forward strand.
GTCCAGCTAATAAGTAATTTTCTGATTTGCTGGCTAGACCACTGACATAGAAATGAAAGGTACTACTTTACTGAATAAATCAATTCATCTCTGCTGAGTGGTCAACTTTTACTGAGTTCAAAGTAAGTTTTCTCACTCCTCCTTAGACTGAAAACCCCAGGGAGTCCATAGGGTGGAACCATGGCAGTTAAAGTAGAGTCATAGTGGTATAACTGTGTAGTGTGAAAGGGCCCACAGTTGTGCCAACATGTTCATAATGACTGGTGGCATCTTAATTCTTTCGATAGGGACCCTTGTAAAGAAGGGGTTACTGATAGAGGAAAGTCTTATCCTCTCCAACATCCTTAAAACATACAAATTGGAACAGCAATTCCTATTCCATAAATATAGTATCCAAGTAAAGTCTTTTGACATCCACAAAGTTTTTTTTAACCTTCTGCAATCCAAATGTTTGTTCCAAATGCAGAGTTGAAAAGATTGGGGGTGGGGGGAAGCAACATTTCAAAATGTGAACTTTGAAATCTAGATTCTCATGTGAGCTTTGAAATCTGACATCAAAATTTCACATCATATGTTACAGCTGACACAAATTAAACACAAATGTTTTAATTAATTGCATTCGTACATTAAATAGACACCTGTATAAATTAATCTGTGGGAGAGTGGTGGAAGAAATGAAGGAGTGGAAACTCACTTGGAAAACAGTCATTCTGAAGACAATAGGTTCATAGAAACATAGAGTTGGAAGAGACTACAAGGGCCATCTAGCCCAACCCCCTGCCATGCAGGAATACACAATCAAAGCATTCCTGGCAGATGACCATCCAGCCTCGGTTTAAAAATCTCCACAGTAGGAGACTCTACCACACTCTGAGGCAGTCCATTCCACTGCTGAACAGCTCTTACTGTCAGGAAGTTCTTCCTAATGTTTAGGTGGAATCTCTTTTCCTGTTGTTTGAGTACATTGCTCTGTGTCCTAGTCTCTGGAGCAGCAGAAAACAAGCTTGCTCCATCCTCAGTATGACACCCCTTCAAACACCGCTATCAGGTCACCTCTTAACCTGCTTTTCCCCAAGCTAAACATACACAGCTCCCTAAGCCACTCCTCATAGGGCATGGTTTCCAGAGCTTTTACCATTTTGGTCACTCTCTCCTTATGTATCTCCTTATGCAAGCAATTTACCCACCAGTGCAGTGGGCCAGCTGGAAGGCAGATCTGAAGTGCAGACACCATGAATGACCTGGGGAAGCCACTGGAAAGATCTAGCATGGCCACCAGAGCATTATTGCTGTACAAGTAAACAAGTAAGTAAGCTACTGCCTAAGCTTTATGCTCCACAGGCGCTGATCTTAGCCAATATATTTGGGACAAAGTTAATGGACATATGACCTACCTGAAGATCATCTCAAAAATAGCTGGTCAAAGATTTAACCTGAATTTCAGTGGCAAGAAGTCCTAACAGTGTCTGCATTCTTTACCTGCTCATCAAACCACCACAGTTACAAATATAGTACTCCCTCCATGTATCCCTCCAGATACTAGGGGTCCTTCCAGATGCTCCTTCCAGAAGCTAGAAAAATACTAGTTCTCTCAATATGAATTTAGAAGTGACCAAGGAAGCAAGCAGCGTATCTGTCTTTCCAACAATCTTTTTTTCCACAGAGAGATCTATATTGTACCAATTATGAGCACGACAAATGAAGATCCATTTTTGAGCAAAATATAACATCCGAAAGCTATTTAGAGAAGAAAAGGAGAAAGGCAGAGTCACAGATAGGATTTTTACCTCTCCAGAGAAGGAAGTGATGCTGAGATGTGAGAGAATATCATCAACACAACAGCAAGCTGCCACAATGCAGTCATCAGGGAAGCCATGGTGTGTCCTTAAAATTCAAATGTGTTCTTATGAGTAATATGCAAAGACCGTTACTTGATCGGTATATATTACCTACAGTATCTCTCTCTCTCTCTCTCTCTCTCTCTCTCTCTCTCTCTCACACACACACACACACCAAGCTATGCAAATGAAGTAAACAGCATTAACAATTAAACAAGGGGTTGCTATCAGAAACTGAAAGAACAATTATGGAATGGATTTACCTAATATGGCAAATCTGACACAGCTGGCAAATTTCAATGACTGTGTTTGATTATATGAGCAGTGACAGCATAGGCTGAGAATAACTGTACATGAAATTAAATCTTCTGAAACCACCTCGGTAAATAATAGTGCTAAGAAAGGGTGCTAAAGCCCCAACTTTGAACTGACCTCCCCAGAGACTCTCACCTGATCTCCATGTTGGTATCTTGCTTTTAATTTTTTTTTTTTACATTTTTCATTTTAAATATTCCTTTTTCAAGTGCCTTGCCACTGTGAAGAATTTTTACATGTTGGGTCCTTTCATGATGCCAGGCAAAGACCTTTTCATTTCCCCAGGTTTTAAAACTTTTCTGGATGTTTCTTCTGATTTACATTATTTTACCATTGCTTTTATAGATTTCCTTTTTAACCCAATGCTTGGGGAAAAATGCACTTTTGACTACAATTCCTAGAATCCCCCAGACAGCATGACCAGCTATGTACTTGGAGTTGTTGTCAATAAAAGGACAAAAAAGTCACATTTCCGAACACTGGTTGTGCCTTATTTCAATGGTGCATTGTAAGCAGCCCTCGGAACATGCTTGAAGCATACTCTCTGGTAGTAGCAATAAATCTTAATAATAAGTAAATTAAAATAAGCAGACTAAAACTTGGAAAAGCAAGTAATATATTTGAGCTTTAAACACAGCCTCTTTGGTTCAAGTGTGGGACCCTGTGGAATGCCCTCCCCATCAACTTAGCTTGCAAAGCTGAAGGGCTCAACAGAATGCTTTTTGGTCCCTTTTCTAATATGTACCAATGGGTAGGGAAAGGAAGAACATACAGGGCCACCAAAATGGTTAAGAAAATTATTGCATTCTTAACAAGCTCTCTGGAGCCCCCTATACATACAGGTAGTTTTCAAAGAAGTAGCTGTGTTAATCTCTTGCACCATCCAAAGAAGGAAGGGAGAGTAAACAAGAAAAAAAGGAGGCACCTGTAAAACCAACTGCTTTTAATTTTCCCATGAGCTTTCATGGATATAAACCCACTTTTTCAGATGCAGTACAGAGAGATATTAAAGTGCCAGGCTATAAAGCATATTTACACAGTTGTGGGAGAAGCATAGATTCTAATAGGAGCCAGAAATATACAAATCATGTCCCTTGCCCTAATTTTTCAAAGGGCTGGGTGAGGTGATACAGGGCCTTTGAAAATTTAGAGCAAGAGACATTCTATTCCACCCTACTCTCATTCCCACAAATGTGTAAATATGCTTTATATCCTGAGGCCTGGATATCACTCTGTGCTGCATTTGAAAAAGTGGGTTTATAACAACAGAATTTCTTTTTCCCCTCCCCCTTCCCTCCTCCTTTTTACCCTATAGAGGCTGAGTCTCCCTGATCTGGAATTCCGGAATTCCGAAATATTCCAAAATCCAAAATTGTCCACATGGGTGGCTGAGATAATGACACCTTTGCTTTCTGACAAACTTTGTTTCATGCACAAAATTATTAAAAAATATTTTGTATAAAATTACCTTTAGGCTATGTGTATAAGGTATATATGAAACATAAAGGAATTTCAATTAGATTTGGGTCCCATCTCCAAGAGGTCTCATTATGTATATGCAAGTATTCCAAAATGTGAAATATTCCAAAATTCAAAATACTTCTGGTCCCAAGCATTTCAGATAAGGGAGACTCCAGCTGTACATACATAATCTGCTGGTAGGCATATAGAAGCTGGTTTCAGGTGCCTTCTAGCTGGCATCCCTGTTGAAATAAGATGGGAGGGCTGGATTTCCAGCAATGACTGGACAACTTCATACAATGGTTAAGTACACTATTACCTCTCAAACAATGAACATCTTTTAAAGCCCTTGAAAGAGATTTGTACTGAAATTAATATACTTTTCAGTAAAAATAACTAGAAAGAAAACTGACTGCATTTGATGAAGTAGACTCTGTATAAAAAGCTTATGCTGCAAACATCTTTCAGTCTCAAAGAGGCTACAAGATTTCTTTGAGTAGAAAGAACATAGTACTGTGATCTAAATGTTTCTGCCTAACAAATATGCCAGAGAAGACACAAAATACTTACTGTCTCAAAAGACGCTCCTTTGGTACAAGCAAAGGTTTCTGCCCATGTGTGTTGCCGGTGCGACAGCCAAACTCTTGCTTTGGTCTCCAATAAATAGACTGCCCTTATCAGAAATCATTCATTAGGTAAAGACTGAGATAAGGGTCATGTTTAGTAATGGCAAATAAGCTGAAATTAGCTGGAATGCCTTTTTAATTTCCTAATTTACCTGGCAAACATCCTTGGAGAGATAGCAAGCATATTGACAGTGACTGTGGGTTTTTTTCTTTGAATGTCACCACAATCACTTCTTTCTGCTTTAAATTACCATTTGATGGGAAATCAATAGATTTTTTTTCTTGTTCTCATAGGGTTTGTTTGCCAGGATAGATGCATGTTTGTGTTATTGGAATTTTACATTTGGCAGCTCATTTAGAAAAATGGGTGCATCAGAAAGCGGTTGTGAAGGGAGCCAAGCAGAAGTCAAATATCTAGGTTCCTTCCTCATCTAGATTGTTCACAGCCACCTGGCCAAGCTTGGCTTGAGCTTAAGCAGAGACAGCCCTGGCCAACTCTGTATTGAAGAGAGAAAATCCCCAGAGGACTCTGTTCAGACTTCAGGTACCCCTTAAGTACCTGTTGCCCCTTAATTACTAAGTATTCAAAAAAGAGGAACTTAAACCCCCCCCCATTCATGGTTATACATGGAACACTTGGAAAAGGGTACAAATGGCAAGAAGAGGGGGAAAAAAGTCCTAAGGAAGACAGAGGGGTTGTCCAGATGATGAAAATACTCCTCATGGAATTTGCAGAGATATGATGTGTCGCAACACAATCTGAATGAGATTCATGGTATTCAGAAGGAGGGCAGCAAAAAACAAACAAACAAACAAAAAACACCCAGAACTGTGCAGTAAAAGGATTTGCGGTTTTCCCCAAAGTTTTCTGGAAAATTCACATAGATGCACATTTTTGCACATGTGAACATCCGAATTCACACCACTGCACATTTTTGCTCTATTGCCCTTTATCAGAGTGTGTGGACACTCCACTCAAATAGATGTGAATGGATGCAAATAGGTGGGAAAATGGTGGAGACAAAATAGTGTTGCTATGAATGGGTGAAAATGTACACCCACTTGCAGTACACCTTTGTGTCTAGACAAGCCCAGAGTCATCCTCTGTCTACCATCACTACCCCTGAGATTCCATTGTACCCCAGCAGAGGATCATCAATGATCCCCACTGGATTTGTGGGGATGACTCCTCCCGGTGCTACATCATCTGACATTAATTTGGGAAGGAGAGTTCTGAAAGAAACACTGTTTCGTTCTTAGGATGTTTGTTTGCACTGTGTTTTTACTGGGGGGAGGAGCCAGAGATGCACAGATTTATACTCGAGTTTGTGTGGAGATTCTCATCTTCACCTTTGGGTTTCATAGTTGAAACTGGATCCCTCTTACACATGTGTGTTATTCATGTGTAAGAGGGAAAGACGGAGAGTTCCAAATTTCACATCCCAAGTTTCATTGGAGAAGCCATTTCAAATAAACTGGGCTGAAGTAGATATAAATGTGTGTTGCATGTGGGGCCAGACTGAGAGCTTCACATCAGAGCCTCATATAATGGAACCCAAAAAACTAACATTACAGAGCACTGTCCCCTTCTCATTCATATAAGCCATAGAATCCATGGATACGGAGGGCCAACTGTATGTTGTGGTTACCTTGAGTCCCATTATTTGGAGAAAGACGGGAAATAAATAAATAAATGATCAGAGGTGTGCAACTGCCAAGGAATGGGTGGGGGGGCAAGATAGCCCCCAGGGGCCTCTGAAGGCCACAGCCCCCATGGCCCCCATTACTGGATTTTTTAAAAAAAAATTAAAAAGATTTTTATTATTTACTTTGACTACAAATGGTTCCCACGTTCTCTCAGTTGTGCCTCATTTACTTCCTGGTTAGGCTTCTCTTGGGCCTAAAACAGCCTAAAAACTAGAATGGCAGGGGACAGTTTTAGCAAAAGAAATGTTTTTTCCCCTAAAAATAGATGTTTTTTTAAAAAAGGGGGAGGGAGGATTGCTTGGGGATTTGGAACCTCATGCCACATGCACTCCCTGGGTCATATATTCCCCAGCCCTGCCGCAAGCACATACGTTACATAGAGTTATATAGCTGAAAGCCTTGGACTCTCCTAACCAGATCAAACCACTACTTCATTTCTGCAAGCCATTCCAAGCCATTAAAAAAAACCCTCTCCTTTTAGGATTAGCATCTCTCTGTTCTTGCTCCTATGCTTTTAAAAGCAATCTAGCTTGCAGATATGCAGCAAGCGCAGGTTTTCCCTATCACATTAAATCCATACCAGGTAAATCTCCACCTGCCAAATTTCTGTAAGTCACTCTGCTGTTAAAGGCACCCAAAGCAGAATCAGTGAAAAGCTGCTTAAAACCCAGTACTGTTCAACTGAAGCAATTTCATAATGAGGAAAGCTGTCCCTTCCTTGAGCTTGAGCTCAAACTAGATCTTAAATTTGCACTAGTTTTTGCTTCTGTTGTCTGGAAAGACTTTCTGTGCATGTAACAAAAGCTGGAAATCATTTTGTCCTCTGAATTTTCAGCAGTAATGAAATCAATAGAAACTTCTGGTTCTTTGAAAGCATGTTAAAAAAGAAAAAAACTTAAGCAGTACTGTATTTCTAAAATGTATTCTCCAAAGTATTTGCTTTTGAAACTACACAGTATGGGGGGAAATCTGGGGGAGACATAGCAGTTCAGAAAGGGTTAGGCTAAATACTCTTTCCCTTCTGCTTCTCCATTCAGTCTCCCTCTTCCAAAACAGAGAGACAGTGGGAGGAGGGAGATACTCATGTCTGAATGGCAGGGGTATGGAATGGAAGACTGACAACTCTTGCAGTCTTTGTGCCATGTGTGAATATCAGTTTATGTGGGATGGAATAAGAAGACAGAGCAAAAGTAGGTTGTAGGTTTTATATTGGCATTGCAGATCAAATGAAACTAAATGTAATGTAGGTGTCACATTGTTATCCAAATTGTTCAGGTTCATGGAATTTCCATGCATGTTTGAATCATGATTTGGGGAATTTAATTAGCTCAAATTGGCATGCAAGAGGTTGGGCAACTGTGAGATCTTTGACCTGTGTATACTAGTACTAATTGAATGGACTTGAGCCCAAAATAAAATAAAATAAAATGGTTTACATTGGAAAACTATATTAACAGCATTTGTACCAACACTCAAGACTTCAAGCATTCACACAAGGCTATTGAAGAAAGTAGGAAGTATTTTGATAGAGTCTAGACTGATGATAGGTTATCTGTACTGATCCAAAGAATAGAGAAATCTCAAGAATTGTATTCAGAGAGTCAGGCAGCAAACAAACACAAAGGGAGGGGTAGGAAGGAGGATTGGTGCCACAAACTAACATGGAAATGGGAGGAATGGGGATCTGTGCACACTGAGGTGAAGTTTTGGAGTGATATTATTTGTTGAAATTTCCCTTGAAGGTATGATTTGAGAGGAAGCCAATGTTTTCCAGAGATTCCCAAAGCTAAACAATGGCTCCCTGGATGTGTTAATGATCCTTGAAGGAAGGAATATTTTAGGACTGATTAGTGACAGGCAGCCTTCTATTGTTTGGGAGATCTGGGAGAGGAAAACCAACATCTCTCATGGCAATGAGAATCCAGCTACCTTTGATGTCGCTTTCAGGGGTGTCCAGAGAGAATTAGCCATCATCACTGAACTTTAATAGTGCAAGATCCTCCCCTAGGGATGTGACCTTTTGAGGAATTTAGAAGGCCTTTCCTTACGTTGTACATGACTCCATGACTTGCATGACTCCAGTGTTGGCGTTTGGGAAGTCCCGATTTACTGCCAAATTACACAATGTAGCCAATTATGAGTTTATTAAAAAGGTGGGGACTGTCATGGCTTGTTACAACATGTCAAAGTGTCTAGCATGGCAAAAGTATTTAGAAGATTCCCAGCTTCATGTCTTTCTCAGTAACACTAACATGGAGTTGTTATGGCAGAAGGACCTGCTTAATTCCCACCCACCCACAACCTTTCTCCTGAAAATGCTTCTGGAGCCATTTTAGTCCCTTTTCCCCAGCTGGGTTCTAATAAGGGAAAACCAAGCCATAACACACTAGGGCTTTTGTACAATCAACCTTATATACATGCACAAAGGGTAGATTTAATTCAGTGAAAACCGTCTCCTGCTCATTTCATCATCTGAATGGAAAAAGAGCCCCTAGACTTCTTGGGGAGGAGGTTGGGGTGTCTTTTAATAAACTTACTTGCACAAAATGTCTTGCAGAAACTTGTTAATCTTTTCAAAATCCCTTTGAAGCACTCATGTGAAAGACACAAGGAAATTAATTGGTAAAGATTTTTTATGATGGTGATTGACAGATCAATGTAACAGCCCCAGGATGGCAGCAGAGAGTAATAACAGAGAATGAGCTTTTGACCAATTTGAGCAAGAATTCTGGAAGCATGAGATGGATTCCTTTCCCTCACGCCCACCACTTCCAAAATGAAGAGCTCAGAGCAGTTTTAACAGGACAGTTTTCAGAGAAATGGCACAGGTGGAAATGCCTAAGCATCACCACTGCCCATCCTTGAAGTGAAGCAAAGTCAAGAGATCTGATCACAGATCTGCATCATGTTTGTTTTGGGCCACAAACCATTGTTAGAGGCATAGGAAGTATCCCCTTGATCTGTTCCTAATTTTGCAAAGACAGTAGAAAAACTGTCAGTCCCACATCACTTCTCCCACTTACAGAACACAGGAGCTGAAATGTCTCCTTGCTGGTCCAGTTTTAGCAATAGGGTAATCACCAATACATTTGTTTTATTTGCTTTTTTAAAAAAAAGTAACTATGTGGCACAATAAAGAAGACATCATACTCCACATAAAGTTGAGTATCCAGGTGTAATTTCTACTTCTGATGCAAAGTTTCACTAGGGAAATAACCCTGTTTGTTTCCCCCCTCTTCCAATGCCTTTGAAAGAAGTGTGTGTGTGTGTGTGTGTCTGTGCCTTCAAGCCATCTGTCAATTTATGGTGACACCATGAATTTCTTAGGGTTTTCTTAGGCAAGGAATACTCAGAGGTGGTTTTGCCAGTTCCTTCCTCTTAAATAGAGCCTACAACACTGGCATTTGTTGGTGGTCTCCCATCTAAGTACTAACCAGTGCTGACTCTGCTTAGCTTCCAAGTTCCGACAAGATCTGGTGCCTTTAGGGTAGACCTACACATAAAACATTGCATGAGAACCTTTTCCTGGTGTGGAAGCAAAGGTATGACAAAAACATCACTTGCTAAAATTTCTGTCAGAGATCCCATAAATAGCACAAAATCAGGGCCAGGAAATAAGGAAACTGATTACTTGTTGTGATGTATTAAGCTGGTATCTTTACACCTTTTCCTTCTGTAAACAAAGAATAGCAATAATGATTTTAAAAACCGCTACACAGGTATTTTCCTCCATTATTCTGAATGTTTCTTCACACACAGAGGTTCATATGTACCTTTTATGAACACAGTTATACTATGTTGTTCATGCAGGAAATTTGGCATTTTGCGTGTACTTACAGGCAACTTGTGCAAAATGGTTACACAGTACAACTGTCAACAGCTAAGAGAGTTTTGGAGGAGCTGCTTTGGATTCTCCTGTGCTGAGAGAATTTTACCACATAGCTCCTTTAAGTCTTTATCTGGCCCGACAAGCAGTGACTTCAGTACTCCAAGCACTCCTCCAAAAAGTGGATCCATGAGATGACTATATTTGACACTATATTAGTTCTCAGTTGGTTGAAATCAATCATCTTTCATAGACAAGGGCAAAGAGGATTAACAGTGGACAAAACTTTAAGTAGCAGCAAAGTATGTTTGAGACCAAAGCAAAGGGAAAATGTGACATTTCTTGAATTTTGATAAGAATTCAGGGGCTCCAACTCCCTGAGACTAATGTTGTAAGAAGGGGGATGACCCCCAGAATTCCCCAGCTGGCATGTCCAAAGGCAGCTGAAAATATTATGATATAAGGGTCATGTTGGTTGGAGGGTTAGGGGGAACTGTAGTCCAAAAAAGTAGTTTTTGTAAGGTCTGCCTCCACCATAATGTCACCTCCAGCCTCAGGAACATTCCATTGGCTATTTGCTCATGTCCCTGAATTTTTTCCATTTATTTCCTTGGCCAGCAAAGTGTTGTTACATGTATCTACAACCAGTGATGGAATTACTAATTTGGGTGTATCATCAGGGGAAATTCTAAATAATCCACAGTAAAGTTATCAACCTGCCCTAAGGAAGCGGCCATCCCATGCACATGCAAGTGAATTGAGGTCAGATGGTACTAGGGACTGCCTGGCTAAATCCATTCCGCATACAAGTAAAATATCCCTTAATCAGCTTACAGAGTACAAGGAGAGAGAAAAGCTTCTGAGTTCTTTCCCCCACAATAATAATAATAATAAAAAAGCATGCCAGCAGGAGCCTGGCTGATTTCCCCACCCCCTTGCTAGTAGCAGACTGCTCTCATTTGGAAAGAGAGGGGGAAAGGGTTCAGCAGCTGTATGAGAAAATACCCTAATTGGAATAAGGGGATTAGGGGATTTAGTTTTTCAAATGCTCCTTTATTGCAAAGGAGTGGCATTAATCTTTTAACACTTGATTTCTAGGTTAGGAGGCAAGAGGACAATCATAGAGGATACAATTTTTTTTTCACTTCTGCTTTTAGGTGCTTAGCCATGGGGAGGGGAGATTTTAAGGAAGAAGCACCCAGTGGCAGACTGGAATACCAAAAACCAGATAAGGGGGAAAAAACAGTTAGAAAATGGGGGCAAACTAGAAATTGCTGTTGACAGTGTGTGAATTCTCTATCGCCCACTCTAGATCTGAGCAAATTTTAATTTTTATAAGTGCAAGGACAGAGGTCTTTGGAAGAGCATGATCTCATCTTCTTTCTAAAGGGTTTTTGTTACAGGAAATCCAAAGCTCAGTTCTGTACTTGGTGCCTTGACTTTGAATGTTGACATGCATGGTGGTCCAAATAAAGAAAAAATTGCTTACTCTAAAATTTCTGCTAATTAATAGTGCAGAAGTCCCACTGAGTTTAGTATGGTTTATTCAAATACATTGGATTAAACGAATTGATAGTCCCAATTAGAACAGACCCAGAGAATCAACAGGATCTTAATAAACCAACACATTGATTCAGTGGGTCTAGTCTGAGATTAAAAATTCAGTTTATCTTGGGGTGGGAAGTGTGTGGCTCTTTAAATGTTGCTGGACTGCAACTTCCAACATTCCTCACCACTGGCTATGCTGGGGAGATCTACTAGGAGTTTTAGTCCAACAACATGGAGGTTGGACTGGATGGCCCTTGTGGTCTCTTCCAACTCCATGATTCTATGAACATCTGCTGGACTACATGAGTTGTGTCCTCTTTTGATCTTTCTTTAAAAGAAAGAAAATAAACTGTATTTTGCATGAGTCTGAAATGAATTTTTGCTCACCCTGATCCCCCAAAAAGTCTGATTAGTATCCTGAAATGTTAAAATACGCCAAAGTTTTAGCCTTTTCTTGAGTCCAAATCTGGCTGTAAACACATCTACATGGATATCTGCCTGAGCATGTACACAGATAAGCATGTGTATAGAGATGTTGTGTGTTTGTATATGAGTGATCCTTGCCTGTCACCCCTGTCAAAACCACATGCAGCACCAACTCAATCAATCAGTGTAAAATAGAACAGTGCAAGATCTCTGCAGCTGTAGGACTCAGCTTGAGGTAGGGATGATTATGGTGAAGGTGGGGAAAGAGGGACTATAGCAAAGGTGGGAAGGAGGAACCAGATGTCTAAACAGAATTCTAGAAGCACCCTTAGAATGTGAGAACCCTTTAGAATCCTAGAGTAGTAATGCTGTGAGCCTCCACTTGAGGGTCTCTGTGTGTATGTGTCTGCCTTCAAGTTGCCTGTCAACTTATGGCAATCCCATGAATTTCATAAGGTGTTATTAGGCAAGGAATACTCAAGAGGTGGTTTAGCCAATTCCTTCCTCTGAAATATAGCCTACAACACCTGGTATTCATTGGCAGTCTCCCATCCAAATACTAACCAGGGCTGACTCTGCTTAGATTCCAAGATCAGACAGGATCTGGTGCCTTTAGAATATTTAGCCTGCACGTAGGGTCTACTTAGGTGTAAATAAACCATCAGTCACAAAAACACTATGTGTCCTTGTTCAGTAATATCATTCAAAGGAAACAAAATCCCAGGATAAATGCTTACAAGTCTGGGATTCACACTCCTTGGAATTCCAAGGATAGACCAGTATATACAGTATAATGTAGCAGTAGGAGTATGATTGGCGCAGAGTAGGATTGGCTGTTCCTGACTTGAAAAATTATTATCTCACTATCTGATTGTACAATGTGATGACACAGGCAGGAACTATATAAACACATACATATACATATATATACACACACACATGCATGTGTGCATGCGTGCAAATTGAGCAAACTGCATGATATCCATTGCATGATAAACATTGTAGGTTTCTGTAAGGTCTGCAGTTAAGAATAGGCCAAATTGGCTACATAGTATTCTGTGATTAATACAGTTGTCCCTCCATATTCACGGATTTGGCATTCATGGATTTAAGTATTCATGGCTTGAAAATATTCTCAAAAAAATAATAATCCAAAAAGCAAACCTTGATTTTGCCATCTTATATAAGGGACACCATTTTGCTATGCCACTGCATATAATGGGACTTGAGTATTCATGGATTTAGGTATTCATGGGGGGGTCCTGGAACCAAACCCCAGTGAATGTGAAGGAACAACTTACTTTCAAAATACAGGGGAAACAGACAATGTAAGCAATTCTTTGTCTTATTTGGCTTTAGTTGTGTATCTCCACTGGATATAAGGGTCATAATCCATTCTGATTATTTTGAGCTAAAGGATGAATATTGGCTAATAGACAGAAAGGGCTCCTCCAGACAGGACAAATGTGCTGAGAGGTGGCAGTATATGTTGCTTGGATGAGGAGCCACCAAGAAATACCAGGTGTTGTAGGCTAAATTTCTGAGGAAACGACTGATAAACCATCTCTATGTATTCCTTCCCTAAGAAAAACCCTATGAAATCCATGGGGTCACCATTACAGGCAACTTGAAAGCTCTACTAAGCACAGTCAGCTTTCAACCAAGTAATAAGGGGACCACACACGCACACACACAAAACAGAAATGCTTATTCTAGCAAGACACAGTTACCGGTAATGGCAAAGGGATCTTCTCATCATTATCAGATCTCAATTACCAAAAGTACTTCTGTAAAGTCTCCTTGACTGAGAATTGCAGCTAGGGTGAGCAAATAAAAACAGAGTCTTGGGAAAGGACATAGGGTCCATCTACACGGGGGGGGGGGAATGGAGTACCTTCTAGTAATGGCATTTTGTAGCAGCAGCGACATATCTTAACAGTGTTTTTGTCCTCAGAAGCCCACATAAGCCCTGCATTCCAGATGGCAGCCATGAGTGATTTACTCCCGTTAGTTCTTCCCCATGGCCAATTTTTTTTAAAAAAGTTATCTAAGGTGCACTGGAGTGATATAGTGATTTTCCAGTTTAACAGGAAAGCAAAACAAAAAAAAAACCACCCCGTTTTATCATCTCAGCGATCACTCACTAAGGCGAAAATCCAACATGGCGGCAGCAGTTGTTGCCCTGTTAGCAAGTCCCCCCCTTGCCTGGCCAATCAGCTTTGCGCTTCCCTTCAAATTGCTTGTCCTTCACTTGTCCTAACAAGCAGGAATGCACACACCCCTCACTGTTTTTTTAAAACTACAGGAAAGGCAGCAAAGGATTTTCCTGCATTGTTTTTGCCATTTTGGGGCCCTCTCCTTCCAAACAGTGTGGATTGGTACATGATCCCATTTAGACAGGTAGGATTCCCAGTGAATTCCATGCGGGTTTTTCTGACCATTTAGACAACCCACAGACACTTATTTTCAAGGTAAGAGGTAGTATCAGTTTGGGGAAAGTGAAATTAAACTGGAATTAAATTAATGCCCAGATGGTGTATTAACTCTTGTCAGCTGATATATACAGGAGTAATGCAACATATTCCCACAAATGCTGGAAAAGCTGTGGAGATAGAATCAATCTTTTCATCTTATTTATGTTTGTATTACTGGGTATTGTATTTGGTATTTCTTGAAATTTGCGGTTGTTATACTGAAGAAGACCCAAAATGTATGCTATCACAAAGAAGGGAGATGGGCCACCTTCTCCATCATAGGGACTTGTTCCTTAATCTTTTATTTGCTGCTAAAATAGTGTGGACAAGTGAATGGACAAGCACAGTGATCCCATCCTGTAGAGACTGGCTTAGTATAGTAAAAGAAGCCCATAGTCATCTTCAAAATTATTTGTAAAATCTGGGAACACAAGCCACCAAAGCAGCAGCTGTTTCCACAATACTGTATATGGTTTCTGCTTCTTTTCTGTAGAATCTCTGAGGAAATACATAAGGTTGCACTCAGATGAACTATAAAAGCTCCTTACATTGACAAATATGATGTAGATTGTGTGTTTTCCTTGAGTATTCATTTCACTTCTATGTTGTGATATTACTCTCAACATATTTACAGCATTTGTTATTTGTAAAAACTTGACATAATATAATATAAAAAGAAAAGAAAAGCCTCTTTTATCTGTGCTACATAAGACCAGCATTAGCCAACAATAAAACCAACAGTAGCTAACTAGTGCTTAGAAAAGTTAAATCTTTGGACTACAACTCCCAGAATTTCCCAGCCAGCATAGCAAGTGCCTATTAGCTGGAGGATTCTGTGAGCTGTAGTCTGCAACAGTAATTTTCCAAGCTCTGAGATCAGTTACTGAAAACAAGTAAGTTTTTCTAAAAATGGTAGTAATAATTTTCCTTTGGTGGCAGGTTGGTAGCTGAAGCCACCAGAAAAGACTGCTTTGCTTTTTTATGTTTCTATTACTGGGTATTGCATTTTACCCATCCTGAAACTGGTTTTAGAACAGTGACGTAATAGAAGTTCTGGAACCAATTTAGACAACTATAAATGCTGTTAGCCTAGAGCAAGAAATGCACCTGGGAACTGTGAAGGTATAGGCCAGTTGTTCTTAAACTGTGGTCCAGGGACCCCTGGGGGGGGCATGATGTCCTCACAGGGGGTCCACAAAGGCTTGAAGGCTGCTCAGTCCACCCAGGGCCGGTTTAAGGAATTTTTGGGGGCCCTGCAATGCTTTATTTTGGGGGACCCATATGTTTATCTCAGGTCAATGTAACCTAACTCAACCTAAGCTATTCACAGTACAGGATATTCAGATTATCACTACTAATAATGTTTTTGCAGGAGGAGGGTTACTACGGGCCCCCCCACAATAATGGGGCCCCCTGTGGATGCTAACACCACTGGTGCTTTAAAACGGCCCTGAGTCAACCTCTTGTCTACAGTGGAGTGGCCATATGACAGGAGCCAAGGCAAAGGCTGGCGGGCAGGCTTGGCCTGCACATTGCCATTAAGTCCACTCCAGCCACAAACCTGCAGGAAGAAGCAGGAGAAAAGTCTTCCCTCCCCTCCAGTGCCTCTGAGGGAAGGGTTAATGGATGGTGTAACTGTATTATTATTTTTTATTATCTATTATTATTATTATTAATCTTAAGTCTTGGGGGTCCACAGCAACAAAAGATATTGAAGGGGGTCCCTGGAACCCCGGGGAGGGTACAAAAAAAGGTGTCACTTACCTGGAAGTCCCAATTGCACCTGGAAGTGTTCTGGAACATACCTCCCACTGACGCTGTCATCGCACCAGCATAATGGGGCACCTTTTCACTCACCCGTCATTCCATGACAGGAACAAAATGGATGATCTATTAATGGCTTAGCCCGTGAATTAAAAGGAGTACCAGGGAAATGGAATCAGCACGGGAGCATGACAACCTATGAACAACATCATGTGAAAGGGAAGCCCTTTCGTGCTCTCCTGGCGTTGTTGTCGTGCCATATTTAGGGCATCTGATAATCTCCACAGTCTCCATGCAACAAACCACATGGGGGAGAGTGTTCCAGAGGATGGGTCCCACCACTAAGAAGACCCCACCCATGATTTCAAATGGCATTTTACTGTTGTGAAACAATAATTAAATAAAGTTATTCAGCAGAACTGTCATCTTGAACATTGTTGGGAAAAATGCTCTTGGAACTTCTTTTTTGCATATATTACAGAAATTGAACAAGAAAAATGGGGAAAGCAAACATGAGATAAAGCCAAGCAGTGACTGGGCAATAAAATCCATTCCATTTATTGTTGCGTATGGATTTACTTCCTTGTAAATAGCAAGTGGAAATTAATTATTGTTAAGTTAATGTAACTTTATTAATATACTGCTGACTTATTGGAAAACCATTTAAATCTTAATTACATACAGGTCTGCTTCCAAAAGACCAACTCTTTTAAAAAGAGGTAAGCAGCAAACACATAGCTTGCATGCTCAACTTTTAGAACATACTGGGAATGTTCAGATAAGCTATGATATGATTCCCAGCCAAGTGTAAAAATGATTAGTTAAAATTTGAAACATTGACGCATTTCAATAATACCTATTAACATAGTACAACATATATATTTCTCAGAGAAAGAGCTTTCCCCCACAAATATTTGTCCTGAAGACCTGGAAGTGCTCATGCTCAAGCCTGGTAAGTCAGACTTGCACATCCCTAGAACTGCAGCTCACACTTTCTCACATATTAACCGCTCAAACCAGGGGGTGTATCAAGGGGGCCACAGTAAGGCATCTCTAAGGTCCTTATCACACCATGCCATTATACCATCATAGCAGTGGTTTGGTCCTCCTTTTGTCTCAGCCTTATTGGACAATTTCACGGTTCTCCCAGTGGTGTTATGCTGTATAGTTGTTGGGTATGTGATATTTTTTAATGCTGAAAATAATCTGCTAATGATCCCCTTTCCCACTATGACCTAGTAGCCAGTTTGAGTGAGGATCATAGAATCATAGAATTGCAGAGTTGGAAGAGACCACAAGGGCCATCCAGTCCAACGCCCTGCCATGCAGGAAATCATGATCAAAGCATCCCCGACAGATGGTCATCCAGTCTCTGTTTAAAGACCTCCAAGGAAGGAGACCCCATCATGCTCCGAGGGAGTGTGTTCCACTGCCGAACAGCTCTTACTGTCAAAAAGTTCCTCCTAATGTTGAGGTGGAATCTCTGTTCCTGGAGCTTGCATCCATTGCTCTGTGTTCCAGTCTCTGGAGCAGCAGAAAACAAGCAGAAAACAAAGGATGTCTCATTCACTTCATTGCAAGAATGATCAAATAGTGGGTGCAGTGTGGGTGTGTTCTGGTTGTCCCTCCTCTGGTGATTCCCAAAGAAATCTTCAGCAAGGAAACCTCAGACTAATTCCGGTGCTTGGGCAGGGAGAACAAAACTTCCAAAGAGAATAGCTATGTTTTCTGTGGTGTATGCCAGTGTTTCTTAACCTGTGGTCCATGGACTTTCAGGGGGCTGTGATATCCTCACAGGAGGTCCATGAAGGCTTGAAGGTTGCTCAGCCCATATGACAGGAGCCAAGGCAAAGGCTGGCTAACTTGGCCTTTGCATTGCCATTCAATTCGCTCCAGCAACAAACTTGCAGGAAGAAGCAGGAAAAAAGTATTCCCTCCTCTCCAGTGCCTCTAAGGAAGGGTTAATGGATGGTGTAATTGTGTTGTTCTTGTTGTTGTTGTAGTTAGGGTTTAAATCTTGAGTTAAGTCTTGGGGGTCCACGGCAACAAAAGACATTTAAAGGGTGTCCCTGCTAAACAAAAGGTTAAGAACCACTGGTCTGCATTATTGAACCCATTTTCAGATTTCCCCCCTATTTTTTATATAAATTATTTGCTGTTATAGTGCAATAATGCTGCAATCCTGACCTGTTAACTATTTAAAGTCACAGTTCAGATTACAGTACTTTATTGCATGTGGGTGTTTTCCAAAGATTTCTCCACTGCTTTCCTGTGGTACCACACACCACAGTGTTTCCACCACAGCATTACTTTAAAAAAACAAAACATTTTTTAAAGTAATTGTGTAATTAAGATGATGACATCATGCTATAGTAGCATTATTATTGCTTAATGAGTACAAATTAAGTGATTTTTGTACAGGAGTATCTAAAATAATTGACCAACACGATAAACACTTGTTTTTCACAGGTGAGAGATATAAAAAATGGCAAGGGATGGTGTGGCCCATTTCTCTACCTGTGGATAGGAGACCACCTCTCATAATGCGAGATCTGGGCAGTGATGGGTGCACTGTAATGATGTCATGCTGTAATAGTGCTATAATGGCTTAATGAACATAAGTGAAGCATTTTGAACAGGACAACGTGAAACAATTGACTAGTATGATAACCACTTTTGTTTTTCACAGGAGAATGACATCAAAAATGGTGTTGTGACTCTTTCTCTTCCTATGGTACCTCTCATGAGGAGACACTTGGACAGTGATGAGTATGTCGTAACGACATTGTGCTGTAATAGTGTTATTATGGCTATTTAAAAAAAATTGAAGTGAGCCAATAATGAAAAATAAGGCAGGGCAAATGGGATGGTGATAACAGCATTAGTGCAGAAGAAAAAAAACCTGTGCAAAACACACTATTTCAGCACAAATGTGGCAAAGGTTTGATATACAGTCTCAACAATCAGCTATTGCTGCCAGTGTAGCTGAAGTGGTTTTCAAATGGTATAACCTGGCATAATAGTGTGGTGTGATAAGTACCTAAGAGGACAGAGCACCTGGTTAGCATTCAGGCTTCTGGAGAGAAGGACAGATTAAAGAAATGGCAAAAACAGGAACCAACCACTTCCATTTGCCTTTTCCAGCTGTACTAGGCTAAAGCTGCAAGGAAGTGCTAGAACAGAATTGGAAATCATGTATCTCTCCAGATATTGTTGGACTACAACTCCCAGCAGGCCAAGCCAGCACAGACAATGGTAAATATTGCTAGAAGGTATGGTCCAACAACATCGGGAGGGCCACATCACTCCCATCCCTATGGTAAAAGAACGTTTTTAAAAACCTAGAAACATTGCTTTAATCCTAGATGTGCCAGTGCTGGTTATGGTTACTTTCTGTAGCAACAGATGAACTCTTTTCATAGTTAATTGCTGGTCTATTTTAGCTCATTTTGCCCTTGGTTTTCAGTGATGCTTTTTAGCAAGCTGTCACACTTTGGTTATTGTTGCAAATCTGTGCCCTAACTTGACATTTTATTCATATTTCTATATGCATGGTAACTATCCTGAAAAGAACATCCATACCAGGGTGAAATAAGGAAAGGATAAAAAAGCAATAAAATATACATTTTTTTAAAGGATAAAACATTTCCAGTTCTTGAGAAAATTTCAGAAAGGGATGCTTTTAACTGGAGTGACACAACAATCTGGAAAATATCATTTAGAGGATTTGTTCCAATTCGCAATCTGCCTGTACTCTCTCTCTCCTTGTAATCTGCAGCAACATGACAGTGCCGTTTGGGTTAAGCTCTATTATGATTTCAAATAACTCAGAAGGAAACAGGCAAATAGCACATTCAGGCACATTTAAATCTGAGATATACCTGCTTCATCCTTTCAAGACTTCTGGTGGTTTTTAAAACAGTCATTTAGAGCTCTGAAAACTCTTGCATGAGGGGCATGCTTATCTAAAAAGCTCAGCCTTGGTCACTGCTTGGATGAGAGACTACCAACAAATACAAGGTGCTGCAGGCTGTACTGTATTTCAGAGGAAGGGACAGGCAAAACCACCTTTTAGTGACTAAAGAAATCCTATGAAATTCATGGGGTCACCATAAGTCATCAGGCAACTTGAAGGCGCATGCACATACACACACACACATGAGCTGGTGTGTAAGCAAAGGGAGTGCTGAGAACCACAACCTGTCATATACAGCACTTGTAAACAAGCATTGTCCATCTGTTCAGGCCCACATTCACTAGATACAATGCAACCCACATTGCAAAAGTTTTAGGTCTCAAGACACTAAGGTCTCAAGACACTAAGGGCTGCTTCTTAAGTCTCAGAGCACACTGGGTGCTCCTCTTCTTACCTGCTATGAAACAAGTAGTTATTTAGAATCCTGCATGACAAGGAGTCCTTGGAACTGTCTAAATGGTGAATAACCTCCTCACGGAATGTGAGGAGAATCCTACCTGTCTTAATGCAATCCCACATTGTTTCCTGCATTCGGAAGGAGGGGGGCCAAAAACATCAAAAACTCCGAAGGAGAAGCCTTCACAGCTTTTCCCTGAGTTTTTTTTAAAAAAAAAAACAGCAAGGGAAATGTGCATTCCTGCTCATTGAGACAAGCAATTCAATATGGATCAGTTTTCCCATAGGAGAGGAAGTGTAAAGCTGATTGGCTGGATGAGCGTGGGGGTGGGGCTTGGTAACAAGGCAAGCGCCTGGTGCCGCCATATTAGATTTTCACCTTAGTGAACGAGCACTAAGGTGATAAAATGGGGTGCTGGCTTTTCTCTCTTTTTTTTTCTATAGGCAAAATAGTGCACAATGGAAAATAGGGATTTTTTTTAAAAAAAAAAAGTTCAGCAGCAGCAAATTAAGGCAAGTAAAAATGTGAGTAAATCACTCGTGGCCGCCATCTTGACCAGTGGGCATGCAAAGCTTTTGGGAGCCAAAATACCATTAAGACAAATTGCAGCTGCTGCAATTTGCCATTACTGCAGAGCGATCGAGGTGGGGTTGCCTTGTACAGGGGGGGGGCTGTTTTGTGGAAAAGACAGGTATAAATAAAGTATAAGAACTGAACAATATGGACCATGGTTATTAAACAGAATTGATCTAAATCCACTCATGCGAAGAGCTCAGTCAGTGTTACTGACATGGGACACTTTCCACATTTAGCTAGGCTGAAAAGGCAGTGACTAAAGTTCTCAATCCACAGCTGACTGGAGATGTGACCCCCAGATCTCCTGGGCAAGATGGTTTTTCACCTAGGTGCCATTCCTCCTACCTTTTGTGAAAGCAATGCTGAGAGGGGCTCCTAGTGGATTCATGACACTACATGATGGCTCTGAGGACTCAGCTTCTCCTGAAACAGGTTTAAGCCTTCATGAACTGTAAAGCTGTAAGGATTTGTGGCTCATCCAGGTCATTAGCATCTCTCACCCTCACAGGCAAGGCAGAGAGCTCTGCTTTAAACACAACAAATCAACAGATTGCTATGAGCACTTGGAGGGCACAATCCAGTGGAGAGTTAATCATGTCTAAGAGCATTAATTTCAAAAGGCCTGAAAATGTTAAAGTCTGAGCTGCATTTTGGCCTTTGTCATTTAATCAGTCACCCAGTAAAAAGGCGTGTCTTTTACTTTATATATAGCAATTCCAACCTAGGAAATACTAAATTCCAACCTAGCAATTCCTAGCAATACTAAGCAATTCCAACCTAGGAAATACTAAATTTTAATGAAAATGCAATGTTCAGCTTTGTAAATTTACAATGTTCACACTACATGTTGCTCAAATACTGTATTTGATTCAAATTTTTCCCTTGAAACTCTAGGGGAAAACTTACCAATTATCTTCCATTCAATCCTTTCATTTTTGTATCATTGCAAAATTTTCCAGAGAATAATGTTTTTGTAAAACTGAGTGGCATTGTGAAACAATTTTCACCAGATGTTGCATAGGTGTATATTAGATATGAATGGATCCTAAGCATTCAAGAGGTCAGGAGTAATGTGAAGAATTTCTGACCACCAGCAGCTAGCAATTTCTATGTAAACAGGGGCAGCGAATTTGCTCTGGATTTTAGTCTGAACTTTAAAGGAACTATCCAAAGCGCTCGATCTATTTTGAGGCTACAGTTTGGCCTCTTGGACATTCCTATAAAGTTTGGGCAAATATACCATCCCACTGATATGGAAAACACTAACCATCATTCCTCAAGCCAGTTTCCACCACTCTAGGGGTACTGCGGCCACGTGTTTGGAACTTCCAGTTTGAACTTCCAATTCCCTTAATGAAGTATGCAGTGGGGAAGAGAATATTGCTTGCCTCACAAGATTATCCTTTGAACCAGCTCTGGTTCATTTGGCAGAGGCCCCATACAAAGCATAACACCAAGGAAAGGAAGAGCTAATGACGGCTGTTGAGTGGGTAATAGGTAGAAGCTTTGTTAAGGCTGAAAAAGATTTTTCTTAAGAGCTCTGAATCAGCAACTAGCTTTGAAAAGGGGCCACTTGAGAAGGGAGGAAGGACCAGAGAGTCAAGCTTCACATTCATTCTTACCTCTTACAGTAGACTGGCAGCACATTAATTGGCCACAAGTGCCACTTTCTGCATATTTCCCCCCTCCAAGCTAGCAAGTGAAGGATGCTTCTTATGGTGCTGGCTTGGGCCCAGGAGACTTTAGGGGCTTTAAAAAAAAAAAAATGCTGCAGCAGCAGCAAGATTCCCTGGAGGATCTCTTTGGGCCTGTCTAAAAGGTGAAAATACCCCTCATGGAATTCACTGGGAATCCTACCTGTCTAAACAGAATCCAGCACCAATCCACACCATTTGGAATGGGGGGGGGGGGCAAAATAGCAAAAACAACGGGGTAAAAGCCTTTGCAGATTTCCCGTACTTTTTCAAAAGCATGAGGCGGGGCACATTTTCGCTCGTTTGGACTACTGAACAATAAAAAACTCAAAGGAAAGCACAAAGCTAATTGTCTGGGCAAGAGCAGGGGCAGGGCTTGTCAGGAAGGCAAGCGCCCGCTGCTGCAATGTTGGATTTTCACCTTAACAATGGCTTGCTAAGGCGATTAAAAGGGTCAATATGTTCTGTTTTGCTTTCTTGTAAAATTGGAGAATCGCTCTATCACACCAGCACAGCTTGGGATGACTTTAAAAAATCACCTGGTGGTGGTGAAGAACTAATGAGAGTAAATCACTCGCAGCCACCATCAGGAATGTGAGGCATATGGGGGCTTCCAAGGCCATAAAAACTGTTTAGACATGTCGCTGCTGCTGCGAGATGCCAATACTACGGCGTATTTGGGATTTTTTTCTCCTCGTGTAGATGGGCCTTTTGAGCCAGCTCAAAGGATTCTGACACTCTAGCCCAGATACAATGTTGATTCTTTTCCTTACTCAATCTATTGGCCATAGAACGGATCACAAACCAGAATACAATTTTCCTCCATGCATAAGAAGATCACAGTCTAAGCACCATTAGGAACTGACTCTATGCCAGTGCTAGTAACTATGCCATTACTAGGCATTACTAGTAAGATCTCACATTAGATATTTACTCATTTTATCTAGAAATGCTAGATTTCAAGAATACATTGGAGATTTTCACACGGGCTATATATCCCATGGCAGGAAAAGAACAGGGTCAGGAAAGGTTTTCCCTTTCCAACGACGTTGACCCCGTTCTGTTGTGCATCCATCCTGCTCCTGTGACTGTTCTGGAACAATGTAATCACAATTTTTCATCGTGAATAGACCTCCCATTCCATCGCTATCACGCAATCACGGGTTGCGAACAGGAGCCCCATTCCTGTTCTGAAATGACAGCCGCGGAGGGGATGTCTGTTCCAAGCACTTCCTGGTACGATGTGGATATCCAGGTAAGTGACATCCTTTATTTTACCCCCCTGTTTTGATTGTGTGATTTAAAGTGTGTTTTTGTGCTTGGTGAACTGATTTTATGTTTGGGGGAGTTTTATTTTTTAAATTTACCACCTGGCCATTATCACACAATAACGTGATAATGTTTCAGATGGCTGGTCATAAAAGCAGCCTTTGATGGCTGCATTTACGGCCAGCCAGCGAGGGGAGGGGAGCCCGTTCCTGCCACGGAATTAAGGTAAGTGTCTGAAAGATTTATGTTATTCCATAGCAGGAA
The DNA here is from genome assembly GCA_030847615.1 of Gambelia wislizenii. Classification (NCBI taxonomy): domain Eukaryota; kingdom Metazoa; phylum Chordata; class Lepidosauria; order Squamata; family Crotaphytidae; genus Gambelia; species Gambelia wislizenii. Next base: position 349,711,591 of record JAUMIR010000001.1, read on the forward strand.
AGGGAGAGGAGGTGGCGGGGCAGTAACGGGGCATTTTGTCCCCGTGTGAAAATCTCCACTGAATACTCTCTAACTGAATTGTAACCTAACTATAGAAAATGGCATTTAGGAAGGGCATCAAAACTATGCAGATTTGTGACTAGTTTTTTTAACCACTACCTCCAAGTCCACAGACTGCTATGGAGAATGCAGAAAAAGATACATTCCCCACCATTTTACTTCCACATCAAGAAGTGCCTAATCCGCGTGATTTCTTTTTCATCTGGCAGCTGTTAAAAGACACAGGAGGCTACCTAACAACAAAAGAGGACTGTCTTAAAATAAAGGAATGCTGTGTAATTCAGGAACAAACATACTACATGGCAAATATTTGTTGGCTTTGATGGACAATATTGATTTCAAGCAGGGACAGAGATTTTATGGCTGTAACTTTGCTCCAACAGCTGCTTGCACATAATATTCAGTCCCACATAGGTTCAGAGTCCACAATTCAGTTGGGAATTATTTTTACCACCAGACTTCCCTCCCCTCCTCCTCCTGGAGGATCAACACAACCACATGTTTTGGCTTGCTGATTAAATTATTATTTAAATACCTTGTAGCACCTTCCATTGCATTCCTGTTTGCCCTAAAATATAAATCAAAACTATCAAAGGTAATGAGCAAGCATAAAGAACCACAGTCTCACAATACTATGAGGGGAACCTTGCTGTGAAAAAAGCCTTCAACACCAGGGCTAGCCCTACCATTGGGCAGAGTAAGGTAACCACCCCAGGCAGTTATGAAGGACAATTTTTTTTAGTTATTTAATTTCTTATTGTTGTTATTTTTATTGGTAAGTAGGAGAAGAGGTATTTGTAGGACTTTGTCTCAGGTGTCTAAATAACTCAGCTGGCTTTTGGCACTCTGCACCTTAACTTGGATGGGTGTGTGGGAAGGTCACTTTTTGCTGCTCCCCCTAGGATGTCATTTCTTAGGCTGGCTCAGGCCTCCCCATCAGAGCGGATAAGAATAATGGGTGAAAACAACACACCAGCTGTGACTATACAAGGTTGCTGGCGGAAGGGAGGTTTGGAAATAGGTAGAAATATAAAGAAAGGGGGTGGAAGTATTTGATACAGAGGGGCAGCTGGGGTTGGATCCACACTGCACAGTTATAGTGCCTTAATGCAATTTTAATGGCCATGGCTCTCTCTGACTCAAAGGAACTGTAGTTTTATGAAGAATTCTTTGCCAAGGAGCTCTAATGTTATAGTTGAGGGGAGTACACTAGAGCTCAAACTACAAATCCAGGTTTCTATAGGATGGAACCATGATACGTAATACATCAAACCATTATAACTGCAGTGTCGGAACTCCCTGTTGTGGGCACAAAAAGGCTTTGTTAAGACTTGGATATGGTGGGAAGAAGAGAGGTTTTAAAAAAGCAATAAGAGCAGAAGTTTTGTTTTGCAGTTTAGAAGGTCAAAAGTTGGTAATTGGTGGAAAAACCACTAAGAATACTAAGGAAGGACTTTGGACTGTCTGGGAGGCCAAAAAAAAAAAAAAAAAAAGAAGAAGAAGAAGAAGAAGAAGAAGAAGAAGAAGGGATGGCTAGAAAGATCTGCGACAAAGTGATGGAAGAAAAAGCTGCAGGAGGTGGGCTGAGAGGTCACTGAAATGGTACAGAAATCCTACAGTTTGTTAAGATATGAAGCAGGATCCCTTCTCTCCACCTTCCAGTTAAAGAACTCTGGGTACAGTTGTACAGTGATTTTTAATCTGTGGTCCAGGGACCCCCAGGGGACCATGATGTCCTCACAAGGGGTCCATGAAGGCTTGAAGGCTGTTATGCCCACCTCTTCCCTGCAGTGGAACGGCCATGTGACTGGATGGCTTGGCCTGTACATTGCCATTCAATCTGCTCCAGCCACAAACTTGCAGGAAAAAGCAGGAGAAAAGTCTTCCCTCCCCCTCCAGTGCCTCTAGTGTAATTGTATTACTTATTATTATTACTAGGGTTTTAAATCTTGAATTAAGTCTTGGGGGGCTTCGGCAATGAAAGAGATATAAAGGGGGTCCCTGGTAAATAAAAGGTTAAGAGCCACTGCAGTGGTATTAAAACAGCAAGAGAGTCTTACACATACAGGCACTGACTGTGGACTTATTTTGCAGAAGAGAACACCTGTTTTACCATTTTCTCTGAGAAACCTATCAACAACAATTAGGACAGTGGACGAAGTGTTACTCCTTCTTCTCCTCCTCTTCTCCTCCTGCCAGCACTGCAGCTGCTTTTCCTCGGACCTGAGAGACCCCAGAGTCCCAAGAAAGCGGCACTGTGAGCTGTTGAGCTGCGCTTTCCAAGACAGAAGGTGTCAGCCTTGGGCAACCGAGGAGCAAAGGCTGGCGGGGAAAAGAGTGCACAGGACGAGCCCACATCACCGTGGTGGTCACACGCTCACTGACTAGCATTTTGGTGGCAGTGGGCAAATTGCCAAAAGTGGGGGGAGATTGGGCTGGGTGCTCGCACACTGGAGGAGGGAAGAGTGTTGAATAAGTAATTACGGCCACACGCATGTGCCAAACCAATCAGCCAAACTGGTGCTGTGGGGCCACAAAGTAACCGACTCTCCTCCTGGCTCACGTGAGAAGCAGAGGCTCTGCGGCGACCTGGCGAGGATGCTGTTATGTGTGTTTTGGCAGATGTATGTCCCCACATGTGTGCCTTGGTCTGGCCCAGCCTTGCCATTTGCAGTGTGATTTCTCACACTCTTTGGAGCTACTTTGGGGACAGTGGGGTAGTCATAGTACCACCAGTACTCAGGCCAAATCCACACAACACAAATAATCCATTTGGAAACTAGATTCTTTGCCATGGCTCCTTCCTATGGAATGCTGGGATTTATAGTTTGGAGATACACCAGCGCTCTTTGGCAGAGAAGGCTAAAGACCTTGTACAACTACAAATCCTAGGATTCCATTGGAAGGAGCCATGGCAAATAATCTCGTTTCAAACTGGATTATTTGTGTCATGTGGATTTGGCCTTAGACTTGAACAGGGGTCTGACAAAAGTTTGTTTGCCTCCTCCCCTCCCGCATGCTATTTTCTGTAAACCTCGCTCCCTTGTGGGAGAAACAATAGGACACAGCAACGTGTCTAGTTAAATATAGTGCTAAAAACCCTTTTACACAATGCAAGGCACTTTGAAAATTTTTTTTAATTGGGTGTCCGTTCTCCCATTCAAAAGGTTCATGGGTGGATGCTTCTCTACTACATACAGTTCAGACATCCGAATTGTGTGGGAAATGATTTTTAAAGGAACTTAAAACAGAGCTGCAAATACACTTATTATTATTCTACTCACCAACAGAAAATACCTTTTTAAAAGGCATACAACTCTTATCAAGGCTTAGGAAAACTGATTAAAAACACAACTGATGTGGGATTACAAAACAATATATATTTGGGAATTATTTTTATTTTTAATTTGCCATAGCTTGAAAAAGGCATTAAAATGGGTGGGAATCAGATGGTTCACTGATTAAATTGTATGTGTCAGTTTGTTTCCACTGGGTGTCCAAAAGCCAGGACTGGGTTCCATTTAGACAAACAATTATTACTTTAACAATGCCTTGACAAGATGCATTGTTTGAGACTAAAGACTGCACAAAACTTTTTGCATGAGCACTTTCAGAAACATTTATGTCCTCTTGCTTATAGTCCAAGATGATCTTATGATCCACAAGTTGAAAAAGGAGCAATTTATGTCGGTACCCCAAATTTATCAGCTGTATAAGCATAATTTTTCCACCATTTGTTCTGACAGTTCCAAGGCTGAATGGCAGAAGAAGGTCATTCCCCCAAAAGGGCTTTGTTGGTGATTGTTTTAGTACAGGGATTTTAAATGTCAAAGGCTTTGGCCTTCCATAGGTAAAGGAAAGGAACCGGTCTTTATTGACTTAGCAAAAGACACTGCTCTGAACATGACAAAATCCCCCTTTCATAACACAAAAGAACTCTGGGTCATCAAATGAAACTTACTGGTAGGAGATGCAGTTTTGACAAAACCAAGTCCTTCTTCATAGGGCAAACGACTTATGTTATTTGTTGCCAAATAATGTGGAGATGGCCACTGGTTTAGGTGACTGTTGAAAGGCAGATTAGACAGATTAATGAGAGCTAAGCCTATCAGTAGGAGCCAGTGCGGTGTAATGGTTTGAGTGTTGAACTACAACTCTCAAGACCAGGTTTCAAATCCCCGCTTGGCCATTAAACTCCACTTGAGTGGCCTTGGGCAAGTTACACTCTTAGCCTCAAAAAACCTCTCCTTAGGGTCTCCATAAATCAGGAATGACTTGAAGGCACACAGAAACAACAAGACTATCAGTGGTGATTAGCCAAGACAAGTGGGAACAGCAAAATGTTGTTTATTCATTCATGTTAGCTCTTGTGAGGAAAAGTAGAATACTGTATACGTGTTTAAATTTTAGAACAAGTTATCTCTCAGAAGAACTAAAGGCAACCAAAAACAACTCAAGGCATGAATAATTTAAAATATCGTTTACAATGTAACACATACAGCAGCAATAATATAATTTAAAAATCTAGGCACAGTTAAAACCAGTTTTAATAACACAGCCATTTACAAACGCCATTACAGATGGGATAGGACTCCTTCCACAGAAGACACTTAGCATTCTGGATGGGTTTTGAGGGTATAGGTCCCTTAGGGATTTTGTTTTCCTCTGAAGACTTGTTGTATACATCTTTTCCTGTCATCGTTTTTTTTTTTTTTTTTAAACGGGTAGATGGTTCTCATCCACACCGCACATGCTTCTTTCGTCCAGATTGAAGATAATCTCACATTTGATCTGCCTTTCCATAGTATCTACTAGAAACCAAATTTGTTTCTGGTTTATATCCATTTTTCACATCCACATACTGCACAGCCAATAATCAGAACTAAGGCTTCTGTTTATCTCAGTAAGTATACCGGAGACATCTAAGCCCACTGTGTGTGAATACTGCAAGGATTTAATAATTACCAGCATATATTCTTATTGGCAAATTTGATTAGCGAGTAGCTAAATGCTTCAGCAGATAATAGTCCCTATCTTAGAAATCTTTACTCATTTTGAAAGCAAACATCTTGGTAAGTTTTCTGAATATGTATGTGGTCTTCCTGGTGGATTTACCAATGCAGGAGGCCACTTTCACACATTTACAATGTAACTGTTCTTTGTTCGCTATACTCAGGTGTATGTATCATTATTGGGATCCCTTTTTCTGAACTTTCATAGCTCAGCAGTTGCCTGAATTTGACTCTTGACCCCATTGCCACATCATCTGGCCTAGTTTCTTTGGGGGCAAATTGTCTGTTCCTTCCTCCATGTACTAATATTTTATACTGCCTAGCCCAACTAAAAGTTCTGAAGAACTCAAGAACTTGCACTCTTTTGTTCACTTCTTCAGATGTATTTCAGTGCATTTGAAGAAGTAGACTGACATCCGTGAAACTTCATGCTAAAATAATTAGTCTCAAAGGTGCTGCTGGGGTCCTTCAGCTCCACTTCCTTATTATGCACACTTTGGTACCTAATAATTAGCTATTAAATATCCAGCACAGGCATTGCCCTACTGTAAATTTTATTTTTAATCTGAGTTTGGCTTCCTTTGGACTCATTCCCTGCAGGTTTATTGGCATTTTGTGGTATTTGTGTTTATTTACAATTGTATATAGTAGGACCCCTGTATCCACAGGGGATTGGTTCGGGGGGGCATGGATACAGAAAACCGTGGATAATAGCGAACACCATTGAAAATAATGGGACTTCTAGTTTAAAATACCATAGAGCTGCCTTGGAGGACCTAGAAAATAGCTAGAGAGGACACATTTTCTAGGAAGACTCTATGGTAGGTGTGCTGTTTTGTGTCCTGTGGATAATTGAATCAGTGGATAATGAATCAGTGGATATGGGGGTCCTACTGTATAGGTTGAAAAGAAGTGGAGATAAAAAACATAGCACCCCCCAAAAGCCTAAAATCTTCTGGGAAGCTTCAACTAAATCCTCAGCCTCTAGACTTCTACATTAACTCATTCCACAGCTGAGAAGAATAAGGGGGACCAGTTGAGTCATCCTTTGATAACATGTGGGTATATGTGGGTCTAGACCATGCACACTTATCCTGGATATTTTTACATAACATTGGGCTGGATGTGTCTCCTGAAAAGTCATTCTATCCAATCTCATAATAGTCTTTTGTGGAACAACTGAGGTTGCTTGCGATCACATATCTGCAAAGATGGGCCTAAAAGAAGTGGGTGCTGTTAAGGGCAAATCTGTATGCTCCAAAATCTGAACCTATTTACTAGTGAACAGGTTGCCTTCCAACCATCCCAGAGTTGATCTGATATTATAAGGGCTGGTCTGTTTAGCTAAATAAATGGCAGCCTGCATCTAGATATACCTAGGAACGTTTATTTGGTCTGTGTTGAGTCAGCCTTACATGGAAACAAAGATACAAAAATATATATTCATTTACTTATAAAGTGCAGAATTGAGTTAATATGATAAAGCTTTCCTATACTTGGCTCAATTATTAATCAAAATTGAGACTGTAGTCAAGAAATCAGAAGAAGACTGAGACTTCAAAGGGAAGCCTTGAAGGACCTAGATAAGACCCTGAAGTGTAAAGACATATAGTTAAACACCAAGGTCTGAATCATCCAGGCCATAGTATTTCCAATTTCTATGTATCATTGTGGAAGCTGGAAAGTGAAGAAAGCTGACAAGAAAATCTGAAATGTGATGCTGGAGGAGAATTATATGGATACCATGGACCACTAAAAAAAAAACGTAAATCAATGGATCTAAGAGCAAATCAGGCTGGAACTCTTACTAGTAGCGAAAGATGACTAATCTGAGGCTATTGTACTGTGGACATATGAGCTGACTCAATGGAAAAGACATAATGCTTGGTTAAAGAGGAAGGTGGTAGGAAAAGTGGGACACTGCACTTCAGGTGGATTGATTCAATCAAGGAAGCCATGGCCCTGGCTTTGTAAGACCTGAGCAGGGCAGTTGATGACCAAGGGTCTTGGGAGTCCTCTCATTCATAGGGTCACCCTAAGTTGAAGCTGACTTTTTGGCAAGATTCTTTCTTTGATTTTAAATGATGTACTATCTGAGAAGCATTTCGGCATTATCACCTGGTAGAACAGAAACAAAAATAAAGCACCAACCATATGTACAGCCTAGCTGGGTTTTGTAACTACTTTAAAAACATTGAATGTTATTAAAATCAGCTACCTATAATGTCTATCTGCCCTAACCAGCCTAGCCAATGATGAAGGTTTATGGGATTTGTAGTCCACAATAGCTGGAGGGCCAGAATTGCCCATCTCTACCCTATACAATGAGGCTATACAGAGGTGTGAGGCTTCATTCCAAGAAACAATAATTTCTATAATCTCAGATTTTGCACTACTTATATAGCTGCTATCCATTTACTGTATATGTAGTACAGTATATACATTTTATAGTCCAATATATAGCTATCATAGAGTCCACACATTTTTCCTCCTCATGGTGCCTCTGTTATAGGAACATTGATCTCTAGTCTATATTTTGTGCAGGTTGTGTGCTTATCTTCCCCCAGAAAGCTATTGAATCTCTCTTCCCCCTGAGATTGTTATTGTGATTCGCTTTGTGTGATTTGCTTTGTACCAGTGTCACAGTCACCTACAGAATACTGCCCGTGATGCCATGAATGACTCAGCACAACACACCTGCTCCCACCAACAGATGCATAAATTTCTGAAGGTAAAACTTTCCAAGTTTATTAAGCTAGTGGTGGATTTTCCCCACAGCAGAAGTACAGCCATCGTTCCCATGAACTATTGTGAAGACAATGTAGGGCTACTAGATGGGTCTTTGGTCTGATCCAGCATGGGTCCTCCTAGGTTCTTATGCACAAGTTTTGGAGGGGGGAATGTTTTGAAAGCAGGAAGGTTACCAACTCTCTGGCTCGTACTGTCCCGTCACTCTATAAAGTTTTACTTCAGGACAAAGCAAAGTTATAGCCTTTGCTGCCCCCTTCAACCCCTTTAACAGCAGCACAGCTACTGTACCTGTGCTGCCCCCTATCCTATTATTCCTTGGGCTGACAGACTTACAGAAAGGCTACCATAGGGCAGAAGCATTCCAAGCAATGGCTCTAGGTTATTGTAATAGTGCTAAAGCAAATAGGTTCCACCACATTGTTGGCCTCATCTATACAAGGGGGAAAATGGAGTACCTTGCAGTAATGGCATTTCGCAGCACCAGTGACTTGTCTTAACAATGTTTTTGCTCCCATAAGCCCCATTAGCTTCACACGCAAGATGGCAGCCATGAGTGATTTACTTGCGTTTGTACTTAGCCGCTGCTGAATTTAAAAAAAAAAAAAGTCTAAGGTGTGCTAGAGCAATAGAGCAATTTTTTGATTTAACAGGACAGCAAAACAAAAAACAAAAAAGGCACCCCATTTTATTTCCTTAGGGATCACTCACTAAGGCGAAAATCCAACATGGCGGCAGTGGACGCTGGCCCTGTTAGCAAGCCCCACTCCCCTTGCTTGCCCAGCCAATCAGCTTTGTGTTTCCTCTCCTATGGGAAAGCAATTCATATCGAATGGCTTGTCCCGACAAGCAGGAATGCGCACCCCCTTGCTGTTTCTAAAAGCGAGGAAAGCAGGAAGGCTTTTCCTGTGTTGTTTTTGCCCTTTTGGGCCCCCCTCCTTCCGGATACAGCGGACTGATGCGGGATCCTATTTAGACAAGTCCTATTCCCAGTGAATTCCAGGGGTATTTTCAGTGTGTAGCCAACCCCGTTGTGTGCCTTCAAGTCGTTCCCAACTTTTGGCCACCTAAAGGCGGATCCATCATGGGATTTTCTTGGCAAGGTTTGTTCGGGGGTGGGGTCTTGCCTTTGCCCTCCTCTGAGGCTGAGAGCGTGTGACTTGTCCCAAGGGTACCCAGTGGGTTTCCATGGCCGGACCCTGGTCTCCAAAGTCGGAGGGCAGCGCCTCCACCACTCCCCGCCTTGGCTCTGGCTCTGCCAACAGGCGCGCCGCACCTCGAGCATTCCTTGGCCGTCTCCAAAACGCCTCAGGCGCCGGCTCTTGTCCGGGGGCGGCCTCCTTTCCTCCCAGACTCTCTCTCTCTGTCTCTCTGAGGAGGCGCCGCGCGGGTGCCGGTGAATTTGGGCGCTGACTCACCCCGCGCACGAGCCAGGCGCCGAGCCGCCGCGGAGAAAGCCGGGCTTCCAAACCTGGCCGTCCGCACTGGCTGTGAGGCTTCGAGGGACCGCTGACCGGCGCTCCGATTCCCCAGACGCCGAGGGGAGAGGGGGCGACCTCTTCCTCCCTCCCTCAACCCAGCCCGCCTTCTCTCTTAATCGGCTTGCTTTCTTTCTCCCACCTCCTCCACCACCGCCCCCCCCCCGCCAGGAGATGACCCACTTGTAGCTCGAGCCGGGGCGGCGGACCTTCCTTTCCCTGAGGAGAGAGCGCGAAAGCCAGGCAGGCGGGGGAAAGCGCCCGCGCTCCTCTCTGCCCGCAGAAGGACCAGCCCTGAGGGGCTTCTCAAGGGTTGCCCTCCTCTCCCTTTTCCCCGCCTGGGGAAGGCGGCGGGGCTTCCTCCCCTCAGCTGGAGCCATGCACAGGCTCGCCCCGTCCCAGGCTCCTTCCTCCCAGGCTTGATTTCGCCGAACAAGGCAGAAAACTTTTTCCCCCTCACGGGACGGTGGGGCTGCGTTGTTGTTTTGGGAAGGTCCCCACCCGCCCCAGGAGAAAAGCAGCGGGGTGACTGGCTGGCGGGGGGTCGGGGCGCAGAGCGGCCTCCGCTAAAGGACCCGAGGAGCCCCCCGGTCTCGCTTTCCCCGCCGAGGCCGCCCTGAGGAGGATGGAGTGGGGCAGCCTCGGGGGCGTCGAGACTCCACCAGCAGCCGGCGGCGGCTTCGGCTCCCGGGAGCTGTGACTCTTCCCCCATACTACCGCCTCAGGCAAATTCCGCCAAGCACCCATCCCCGGCCCGCGCTTTCCTCCCCTCAGAAACCTGCCAGCCACCGAGGGCGGACTGGGGACGCGGCGCCCATGAAGAAGGCGCTTGCCTGCCACACGCGCTCTTTTCGCACCCAGCCCAGCAGGGATTCGGGTCCCTAAAGCGGAGAAGGAGCGGCGGCGGCGGCAGCGGCGGCGGGCGGGCGGGCCGAGGGAGGCGACGGCACACCTGGAGACGGAGGCGGCGGCCATGGGGACCAACGACACCGAAGCCGCCTCCAACGACACCGCTGCCGCCTGCCCCACTCCCGAAGTCGAGCCGGACTACAACTTCGCCGCCCTGGTCTTCGGCATCTTCCTCATCCTCTTCATCATCAGCGGGAACTTGCTGGTGTGCCTCAGCGTCTGCACGGAGAAGGCGCTCAAGACCACCACCAACTACTTCATCGTCAGCTTGGCGGTGGCGGACCTCCTCTTGGCCATCCTGGTCTTACCTCTCTATGTCTACTCCGAGGTAATCGGACTCCCCTGCCTCCCCTCTTCGCCTCTTTTCCACCGTCCTTTTTTTGCCAGGGTTGACTTCCAACGATGGGTATCGCCATGCAGTCTTTTACTCAAAACAAGGAAAGGAAGGAAGGAAGAAAAAGAAGAAAGCACTTAATTTAGGAAATATGAATGTTTATCCCATACGTTGCATACATATGTATGTGTTTGGGGAGCTATGGTTCCTTCCTCCATAAACTAAGGACTAGTTCAGGAGTGGGCAAAACATATTGATTTGCAGCCTTTGCTCTCTCCTTTATACCCTTTACCAGCAGCACAGCTAGCTGTCTTTAGTGGTTTCAGTGTTGGACTAAGGGGCATATCCACACTGCAGAATCGTAACAGTTCCACACCACTTTAAGTACCCTAGCTCCATCTTCTGGAATCCTGGGATTTTTAGTTTTACAAGGTCTTTAGCCTTCTCTGCCAAAGAGTACTGGTGCCTCACCAAACTATAAATCCCAGGTTGCTGTAGGATGGAACACTTAAAGTGGTGTCTAAGTGCAGTAATCTTACAGTGTGGGTATACTGTTAGACTCTGGAGACCAGGTTTTGATTCCCCACTCAGCCATGGGAACCTACTGGGTGACCTTGGGCAAGTCACACACTCTCAGCCTCAGAGGAAGGCCATGGCAAACCTCTGAATAAACCTTGCCAAGAAAACTGTGATAGGTTCTCACTAGGGTCATACCATGAGTTGGAAATGCTTGAAGGCACACAGCAACAACAACCCTATATTCCTTGGGTAACAGACTTACAGGAAGGCTAGCATAGGATTGGAGGGGTCAAAAATGGAACCAGATAATGGTGCTAGATAAATGTTCTACCACTGTGCATATACACATACCTAGGAGTTTTTTTGAGGGGTGAATTGTTCAGAGGTTGGTAACTTGTCCTTTCATTAGCCATAGCTAGAAGTGTGTGTGTCATGGGAGCTGCAGTCCAAAAGCTGCAGTCCAAAAGCATCAGGAAGGCCACAAACGGCCCACCCAGCAGTAACGTGTCAGAAACATGGTGCAAAGGAGTGGATTTCAGTATTTGTACCCTGTCCTGGTGCTACATAGGGAATGGGTGGAGGGAGCTGCACCTGCCAGATTTTTCTTCTCTGTACAGCTGTGATGCCCCCATTGATTATCAAGACTCTGCTTATGATTTTAATGAAACAAAAGTCTGAGTGGTATGTCATTTGGATATTTGCATATTTAAGGAATTTGTTTATTGCCTCTCAATCCACCCAGGCCTCCAAGGCAGTGCACAGTGGGTAAGAAAGCACCTGCAATTTACTTCACACCAGGTTCAATGCAAAATGGACAAAAAACAACAGTTTGTGAAAAAAGCTGAGGTTTGCTGATCAGTCTTAAATTTGTAAAACAATGTTTGGGATGTCCTCCTCAGTTTAAATATCAAGTCTGGCTAAAATCAGTTCCTAAATTGATTTTGCATTCTAAAGCAAAAAATACAGAAAAGTGAAATGTTTGTCTGGGAGGTAGCTAGAGTTGTTTTAAGGACTGGGTCCAGGTCTAAAACCTTGCTGCATTTGCCATTTTGATCTCATTAGATCACACACCAAGTCTGATGACTCTATGTCAAGCATGTGGATTTTATAAAGTTTATGAGGCAGCTAGACAATCACTTTAAATTGCAGTATAGGTATGTTAATTAAGAATGTTAAATGCACTAACTAATAAGGGTGGGAAACCCTGTGTATGCAACCTTGAATTCAGAGGAGGTGGGATAATGCCATTCTATTGAGTTCACCTTGAATTCCAGGTGAGGGGAAAGATGTACATTCTATTAATGACTTTCTGTTGAGAATCAGTGTGACACACTGGTTAGACACTGGGAATGATGATGATGATGATGAACGACTAGAATCAAAGAGTATCAAAATTAAAACATCTAGTAATGACATGTACTTGATTATCTTGGGCCAGTCATTACCTTTCAGTTAAACTGCCTTATAAGGTTATTTGTGATGAGAAAATAGGGAACAATGCAAAAAGTTGTCCATCGTCCTGAGCTATTAGGAGAAAGGGCAAGGCAGAAATGAATATTGTCTGGACAATGTTGTTAAAGTGTCTAGAAAAAGGCAGGTGCTCAGTTGAGTACAACATTATTCTCTGAGACTCTACACACAACACTTCAACTTGACAATAATGCAACAGATTCAGGATGGTTTGTCTTGCTGTTTTTGCAGCTGTACAATCCTTCTTTCTCTCTCTGCAGTAACACCTTGCAATTTTATTTTTAAATATGAGAAACAGAGACTTGAGGAATGGGGATTAGCCCAAATTGGAGAGTAAGCCCACTACATAAGTATAGTTTCTGCTTAGATCTGTTCAATCCAAACCCAAGACAGCCAAAGAGCTAGGCGAGGCCAGATCATCTTAAATAGCTAATCTGCAGTCATCCTCTCACAGAGTCTGGTACAAATGTTGGAAGCATGTGTGTAAACTGTCATCTAAAGCTTATGGTATAAGAAGTGTGTTAGTCTTTAAACTTTATAGTACTAAAGAACTCTTTTGTTATTTTGGTTGCAGCAGACTGACCTGGCTACCCTTCTGGAAAATGTGTAATGGAAGTGGTTTTGAAGTGAAATTATGATGTTTTCTAACCAGGTTTCAGCACTGAAATTTTATGGATTTGTCTAATATAAATGCTATTAAAAAGAGCCAGTTTGAACTGTTTTTTTTTCCAAAGTCAGAGCCACTGAGTTTTGTAGAAAGTATCCTATGGAATGCATCTTAAGATTGTCATAAGGAAGGGGTAGGTGAATCCTGTACAAAATTAGAGGCTGGCGTAAATGGAAGCACCATTGATGCCAGTTCAAATTAAATAGCTGATGCATGGGAGGTTTACAGTGCCCGAGAGACCAAGGATTCTCAAATAAGCACAAATGATAAAGCAGCCTATGTCTGGCAGATGAAACAAATATTTATATTCTGGTTTGCACATCTGAAAAACTTCTTGTTCTAGAGCTAAGCATTTGTTTACAAGACTCTGGAGATACATGGTCCAAACAGGAGGGGGTAATTGTTGTTCTTAACTGTTTTAAAGTCAACTTCTATTTATGGCAACCCTGTGAGTGAAAGACCTCTGAGTTGCCCTGTCATCAACAGTCCTGTTCAGGTCTTGCAGACTCAGGGCCGAGGCTTCCTTGATTGAGCCTATCCATCTAGAATGTAGTCTCCCTCTTTTCCTACTGCCTTCTGTCTTACCCTACATTATTGTCTTTTTAAGTGAGTCATGCCTTCTCATGATATAGCCAAAGTACGACAGTCTCAGTTTAATCATCTTGGCTTCTAGGGAGAGTTCAGGCTTGATTTGCTCTAGGACCCATTGATTTATCTTTTTAGCAGTCCACTGTATCTGTGACACTCTTCTCCAGCTCTACATTTCAAATGAATTGATTTTCTTCCTATCGGCTTTTTTTGCTGTCCAGCTTTCACAACCATACGTAAAATGGGAAATACAATGGCATGGACAATCCTAACATTAGTATTCAATTATGTATCTTGACACTTCAGGAGGGGGCAATGTCTCACCCCAAAACTGGGGTGAGGCACTGACCCCTTCTGCTCAGATCATGGGCCACCCCTGTTACCACCTTTTATTTACTTGGCTATTGGAAGTCTAAAGCAGACCTGAAGATAAGATCGGTGGGAAGCTAGAATTACAAGAGAAACTGAGGGATAGGTGGACAATTTTCCAGGCTTGTTTACTTGTGGGATCTAAGGGTAATTTTGCCAGATCTCAGTATATGTGTGCATCTGTATGTCAAGTGAGCATGTTGAAAGCTCTCTGTTTTCCTAGCTGCAAAATAATGTTCAAAGTAGGTGTGCCATTTGCTCTTAGATCTGATTCAAAGTCATTTGAAGTTAATGGAAGTCTTGTGAGACAAAGGTGTGAGAGAAGCTAAATGTGGAGTAGCTTGAATGTCAGGGATATGTATTAGAATATGAATTAGAAACAGTGATGCGCCACATACTGCACCCTATTATTATCCATTATCTTAGCAGGCTGTTATTAGTTGAAAAAAGCACTCATGTTTCCAAGGGTACCTCTCATTTAAAGAAGAAAAGAAGCCTGTTGAGCTAATACATTCTTCCAACAGATGTACTAAAGAATACAGCTATTCTGTAAGGTTTGCTGGGGACCAGAGCTCAAGGTCCATTGATGCAAAAAATCCCAAGTCAAAACAAAAAACCCACATGCTTTTTGACCATCCAATGAAAAGTTGTAAAGTTGTCCCTTCACATTCGCTGGGGTTTCGTTCCAGGACCCCCCCCCCTCCGTGAATACTCAAATCCATGAATACTCAAGTCCCATTATATGCAGTGGCATAGCAAAATGGTGTCCCTTATATAAGATGGCAAAATCAAGGTTTGCTTTTTGGATTATTGTTTTTTTTAAATAATATTTTCAAGACATGAATACTTAAATCTGTGAATGCCAAATCCATGAATGTGGAGGGACAACTGTATACAGTTGTCCCTTCATATTCACTGGGGTTTGGTTCCAAGACTCCCCATGGATATAAAAATCCGTGAATACTCAAGTCCCATTATATACAACGGCATAGCAAAATGTTGTCCCTTATATAAGATGGCAAAATCAAGGTTTGCTTTTTTGATTATTATATTTTTAAGAATATTTTCAAGCCGTGAATACTTAAATCTGTGGGTACCAAATCCGTGGATATAGAGGGACAACTGTATTTATGTTTCAAAACATACTGTTCTGTATTTTTCTCCATTGTACATGCATCTGTGAAGGGCTCATTCTAGCTTTTTCTAGTATTGTTCAGTTTCAAATGCTGAAAGAACAAAAATTGTCAATGGGACTTTAGAGTCTTTTCAATCTATTGTATCTCTGATGCCCCCTTTGAGATACCATAATCCAGCCTTCTCCACCCTGGTGTCCTTCAGATACAAAGGACTGCTACAAGGTACTTCCATGATGAGAGTTGTCTCTCTAGTACATGTAGGTACTTCATTTCATTACTCTCTTTTATTTGTATGTCCAAGGCTCGGCCAAATAGATCACCAACAATGGTCTGCCCGGCCTCACATTGGGAGGCATGGAGATGCACTATCCACAATGCTGCAGCCTTATTTGAGAACTCACGACGAACAAGTCTTAAAGAGAAACGACAACGCAGAAAGGATTACAGCCCGGAAACATCACCCAAGGAAACCTTCTGCTGTGCTTTCTGCAACCGGACTTGTTTATCTCGGATTGGCCTTTTTAGTCATCAGTGTGCTTGCAGAAAGCGCAGGGTGAGTCCTTCCTGAATCTTCGTTTGCGAAGAAAAGCCAGAGAGAGTAACATGATGATAGCAAGACAATAAGAGCTACAATTTATAAAACAGAATGGATCAAAAGTTCCTTAGTAACATTCAGTCAAGGGCCTAAATCTAATTACTTATCCTAACTAGACTAGACTAATTCAGTAATTGAGATTTGCATACAGGTTGACTCACCATTCAACAGTTGATTCAATTGGTCGGCTCTTGTTGGGATTAGTGGTTGGATTTAGCCCAAATTTTGATGTAGTAATGTTCCTACAGGCTATAACATGGAACAAGGATCAAATACCCATTTTGGCCAGCCAAATTGCAAAGAATGCAAGGTCAAAATGGGGGGTGGGGAAGCAACCTTTTGGACTACATAGGGCTTGTGTAATTTGCTGAGCATGATTTTGAAAAATGATATCAGCTTGGGTGTGAAACCTGAAATCTTTACGTTCAGAAAACTCCAGGCCAGAATTTCTGCCCAGACAGAATTTCTCAAATGTGCCAGAATAAATCAGCTAAGAGACAGCACACAGAGTTAAGGACATTTGCACATGGTGTCCAATGCATTTTAAAGGCAGGTCAAGAGGCAAGCAGGATTTACTAAAGGTTTATGAGATTAGTGTAGCCTGGAAGTACAGAGTCAGTTAACACAGTGGGGTATGGAATTGATGGAGGTTGAGGTTGCAGTGTCATGGTGACTACATGGCACCAGTTTGTGGACTGCAGGAAAGTGTTAGAACAGATCTGCAAAACCTGCAGCTCACTGTATTTATTGCAGCCCACGGTTGTTTAATGCATTCTCACCCTACCCTGTTTCTACAGTCCCAGGCAGGCAGCAATTGAGTAAAGATTTGTTGAACTGCTGGTAGCTGTAGTTCCCTTGATGAATCAAAAAGTGTACAGGCTCATCCTACAAGATTTTCCAAACCAGCAATATAACTGGATACATTGTGAATGAAGAGGATAAACAGTGGCCTTTTTGCCTTCAGAAAGTAACTGTTTTCTGCTTCTGCTAATTACAAATCCCCATGCTGGGCTCGGAGGGGTTAACATCCCAACAGGAAGTGTAATGAAACCCTGCTGGCATAATTTAGCAGAGGGACCATTATTGTTACCATTAATGGTAAAGTATGTAGCATTGTGTATAATTATTTGGAAATGGAAAACACTCTTCAGTGTATTACATAAATGCTTACAATTACAGGGTACTAATAACTGATCATGTAAATATGTTTGAGAGGAACTGATGCACTGGTCATTTATCTGGATTGTTAGTAGTTGTGAAAAAATGATTCTGTATATACAAAGCCATCTAGCCTACATCTAAGAAAGGCACCAGATCCCATCTGATCTTGAAAACAGCCCTGGTTAATACTTGGATGGGAGACCACCAACAACTACCAGGTGTTGTAGGGTAGGGTCAAAATAACCCTCATAGAATTTTCTGGGAATCCTACCTCTCTAAATGGAATCTTGCATCAATCCACACTATTCAGAAGGAGGGGGGCCCAAAACGGCAAAAACAACACAGATTTTTTTTTAAATAGTGAGAGGTGCACATTCCTCCTCGTTAGGGCAGGCAATTCAAGAGGAAGCGCAAAGCTGATTGGCTGGGTGAGTGCAGGAGTGGGGCTTGCTAACAGGGCAAGCACCTGCTGCTGCCATGTTGGATTTTTGCCTTAGCGAGCGATCGCTAAGGTGATAAAACGGAATGGGGTTTTTTTGTTTTCCTTTCCTGTTAACTCAAAAAATCGCTATGTTGCTCCAGGGCACCTTAGACAATGTTTGTTTGGGGTTTTTTTTAAAGGTTTGGCAGTGGTGAAGAACTAACATGAATAAATCACTCACAGCCACCATCTGGCATGAGAAACGTATGGGGGCTTCTGAGGCCAAAAACACTGTTAAGACATGTTGCTGTTGTTGCAAAATTCCATTACTACAGTACAAGGTACTCTGCCCCTCCCCCCCTCAAATAGATGGGCCATAGGTTTCAAAGGAAGGAACTGGCAAAACCACCTCTGAGTATCTGTTGCCTAAGAAAACCCTATGAAAATAATTGGGTCGCCATAAGTTGACAGGCAACTTGAAGGCCCATATATACACAATAAGCTCTGTAAGGGCCTGGAGCTTATTTCTCTCCTGTCTTCAATCAATAGAAATTCTACCAAGATGTCCTCTAATTTCTGGGATGATTGCCACGCTGGATCCAGGATGGGGCTCCTGTAGCTTTAAACCTTAACATATCTCAGAGAAAGATGAGATACTGTAAAGTTCTGTCAAAGGGGGGATTTAATTGCTCTAGATAGAGAATGTTTAAGGGCCTAAATACCCTAAAGGCACCAGATCCTGTCTGATCTTGGAAGCTAAGCAAGGTCAGCTCTACTTAGTACTAGGATGAGAGACTACCAACTAATACTAGGGTTGGCACTATTTCAGAGGAAGGAACTGGCAAAACCACCTTGCCTAAGAAAACCCTATGAAATTCATGGGGTCACCATAAGTCAACAGGCAACTTGAAGTCACATGCACACACATAAGAAGCCCACACTTGATCTGGTTGTATATAATGTAACTTATTAAGTAGTAGAGGCTGTATCCATGGGAAGTAGAAGCCTGGAGGATCATCTGTAGTTTACTTTTCCCTCCTCCTCTCTCTCCCTCTTTCTTTTGTTGCACTTCTTTGTTCCTTTGCTGAAGTTGTGAAGCAAGGTGTGCCCATTTCTAAAACTATTCTTCCCATGTGTGTTAGGGATCTGTTTGGATAGCTAGATATTACCTTTTCCTGGTGAAGCATGGGGTGTATCCAGCTCATTCAGAGTAGCCAAATATGGATGGAGTGATCCATTGAGATGTCGAGGACCCAAATGACGTAAGAAAATATTTACAAACATATGACCTACAAGAGGCTGTGGTACATATAAAAAACTGGGGATGGTCAGTTGAAAGAGAAGGCATCTATCTAAGAAAAAAAGGTGTGTGTGTTGCAAATGGAATTTGCATATGTAGAGGCTGTATATATACTGTACATATTTGTATATAAGTCAGCCTCATGTATAAGTTGAGAGCAGGCTTGGGGGCCAAAATTATGGATTTTGATATGACCCATGGATAATTTAGGGTAAAACTTAGATGCATATAACAAAGGATGGGCACGGCTAAGAAAATGCACACATGTCAAAAAGGATAGGAAGCCAAAGCAAAGAAAATGGCAACTACATGAGCGGTGATTATAACCTTTAACTTTAATGTGATAACTTTGTCTGGTTTTAACCCAGAAAAGCTGACAAATATACACAGATGTTTTATTCAGTTTCTTCAAAGCTGGATTCATCTCAGCACTCCTTTGAGGGGAAACACCATTTTTCCACCCAGGCATTCAAAAAGGCCAGAAGCAGCACCATGGTGGAGAGAGCAGAGGTGGTCAGTGCTTCTTTTTGGTTCTCCTGGGAAGGACTAAAATCTCACCTTTTGTCACTCTACTCAGAAAAGGGGATGGCTCCTTTTTTTATAAGAGTTACAGTATAGTACTTAAGTTGATCTGTGGACGAGTCAACCCAGGTTTTTTGGGTCAATTTTTTGACTATAATTTCTGGACATATATATGAGTATATACAGTAGGTTTGTTCCTATCTTGTCCTTTCTCTTTGCTGCTTATCTCATAGCTGTCACTTTGTTCTTTCCAGAACATTTCTGTGCTTTCTTTAATCTCTGTATACAACAGTTCCTGCTACTAAAATAACAGTTTAGGGTCTTATTTGGGGGGACTTACTATCTTTATTTCTAATACCTTTAGATACATTCTACTGATCATACAATATCTATAATCTAGTGGTGTTTGCAAGTACTTTGCTTTCCTCTGCTGCTTGAGAGTTATGGGAATGTTTCTAATATTTCCTGGAGCAGTTCCATCATTTTTAATGATTATTGTAAGGTTAGTTGTTTGGAAACTGCAGGGTTAGCCCACTGAAAGTCAAATATTTGGTGGTCAGGGTTTCTTTTTGCTTTTTCTTATACATAGCTTGTTTTTGATGAATTCAGTCATTCCTTAGTGCCTCAGGTGGAAAACACAAATCTAGAAAAAAATCTTAGAATAATTTCAGTAAATAAGCATGTACTTCCTCTGAATGTACTCATTATTTCTAGCTTGGAAGAGTTTCATCACTGTACAATATATCACAGTAGAGCTAGTCCTCTTTGTTCTTGGGGCTGTTTTTCAAACATTTTCTGTTTTTGTTTTTGTTTTCTAGATATCATTGTACTATGGCTTTGGCATGCATTTTTCCCCCAAGTTATGGGTTTGATCCAGACTAAATTAGTTGCACTTAGTTCCCTTTCAAACTAGTGGCACTTAGTTATGATTTTTTTAAATATTGATTTCAGGGACACCTAATGGAACCAACTTTTACAGTGCAATACAGCACATGTCTGCACAGACATGAGCCCTGTTGAACTTAATGAAACTTAGTCCAGCAAAGTGTGTGTAGGATTGCATTCTTAGTCCCAATTGATGCTTCTTCCCATGGTCTCATCTCATGCATCCATTGTCAAGAATAGGGATGTATAATTGTCACAGGAGCCTGTTGGCCTTCTACCTCACTATTGAAATAGTTTTTTCTTAGCAGCTTCTTCAAGTGTGAATTTCAGCTTGAATATTTAGATGTCACTGCTTATAGTTGGACCACTTTGGAAAGATATAAGCCTATTTTTAACAAAATCTTCACTTTTTCAGTTGCCCACCTAAATGAACCAAATTCTAATTTAGGAACTGGGATGAAACCCAAGTAAATCCCATATAGCATGTTGTTTATTCACAACACTATCCTAGGAGAAAAGTTATAATCAAATAGATTTTTATCTACAACTGGTGCTTCAAATAATAAGGACCCCAAATCTGGAAAAGAATGTGTGTGTGTGTGATTTAGTAAAATTAAAGCATTTCACCAGAGGCCTATCATTCAGTGAGGGAACTTGTATACAGGAGATTTATAATTATAAGATTGGATCTGGAGATTAGTTTGGCTTCAAATTCTCTAGATAACATAAGCATATTGAATTATTTTTATATACCTGCTAGAGCTAAAGCTATTGTAATATAGAATGATCTCTGGAAGATTAAAACTGGGAGATAGTTGCAGCATAGCATGTTCCTGATTTCTTCTCCCTCCCATCCAGCATAAATGCCTTTATCCTGGCATGCATGTTTGTTGATCGGGGTCTGTTGACCAGTTTATATAAACCTAATAAGAAAGAACTCTTGGTTAGTGTTAACCACAGTAACACTGTTAGTGTGAGTTGTTGGGAACACGGTTCCTTTAAACCAAGTTAAAATAGTTTGTATGGCTATGAAGGGTGTAGTACACCAGGTGCTAGCCCTGCACCACTGTATATCAGTGTGCTGAAACCCAGGGGCCAGTTACACGGCAGAATAAAGTGTGCGAAATTCCGGATTTCCGTCCTTTCGCACCAGCGGTGTATAGTTCATATGATTTATTGCTAAATTGGAAGATCCGGTGAGTTTCACCCTTCTAAGTTTACACAGACAAAGATGGGGGGGCATGGCCTCCGGATCACTATAATTAAAGCCAGGCAGGAGATGGGGAGGAAGCAAGGAGGGGGACAGGGCGAGGGGGAAAGAGACCGTAAGTTCGTAGCTTTGTCTGTATATAAAGCAACAAATAAGGAGGGAGACCACGGAGGAGGAGAGAAATAATGACAAAGGAGGGAAGGAAAGCAGCCAAGATCCCTGCCAGCTGAGCAGACTGCTTCTGAGCAGACAGTAATTATGCTAGAAGGCAAGCCAGCTGGCTGGATCTTTTCAAGCCTCAGCTCTTGCAAGTCCACCCCTCCCTCCTTTTTGGTCAATTCAACCAATCATGGATAAGCTCTGCTGTGCCAATTTTGAAAAGACTGCTGACAGTTCCCACTGCCATAAGCGAAATGGTCATTCACACAGTCGATAGTGTGCTAACTTGCACTACTTTTCAAATAAGACGGGGAAAATAGTGAAAGCTGATACTGCGTGACTTATGGGGTTTTTGCCCCCATCCTTCTGAATATGGCGACTTTGATCCGAAAGATGTGGGAACTATTAGGACTCTTTGCCAATTCTTAGAGGATTTATTTTGCTGTGTAAATGGCCCCCCAGAGTTTGTGTGGGTTGTAGAGAGTGGGTTGTGTGTGTTTACTGAGAGTAGTGGCTATTTACCATTGGAGATCATCAAAGGAGTGTTTGTATATCTTGTATATATCCTGCAACAACAAGATAAAGAGCCTCCAAGAACTTTGGAAGAATCCAACAGTGTCTGTGCTTCATTTCAAGGTTGGTCAGTGCCAGATTGCCAAATACTACTAGGTTTCTGTGCTTCTGCACTCTGCTGGTTTAAGCTACTGTTGGGGACAAGCACCTCAGATAGTGCTATTAGCTGGTGTTTCAGTGGGCCTAGTCTTTGCATTTTGTCACTGCACGTTTTGCAGGACGTACAAGAGAGCCAACATGAGTACAGAGCTATAAGATGAGGTTTTGTAGAGGACAGGGTAATTGTCTTTGAAAAGAGGAATGAAGTGATCCCATTGCCCACATCATAGAATCACAGAATCATAGAGTTGGAAGAGACCACAAGGACCATCCAGTCCAATCCCCTGCCATACAAGAATAAACAATCAAAGCACATCCAACAGATGGCCATCCATCCTCTGTTTAAAAACTTCCAAAGAAGGAGATTCCATCACACTACGAGGCAGCACATTCCACTGCCAAACAGCTCTTACTGTCAGGAAGTTCTTCCTAATGTTTAGTTGGAACCTCTTTTCCTGTAGTTTGAACCCATTGCTCCATGTCCTAGTCTCTGGAGCAGCAGAAAACAAACTTGCTCCATCCTCAACATGACATCTCTTCAAATATTTAAACACAGCTATCGTGTCACCTCTTAATCTTCTCTTCCCCAGGCTAAACATACCCAAGCTCCCTAAGCTGCTTCCTACAGGGTGTGGCTTCCAAACCCCACCATCATTTTGGTCGCCCTCCTTTGGACATGCGCCAGCTTGTCAACATCCTTCTGGAATTATGGTGCCCAGAACTGGACGCAGTATTCCAGGTGAGGCCTGGCCAAAGCAGAATAGAGTGGCACGGTTACTTCCCTTGATCTAGACGCTATATAGTACTGCTATTACTGCAGCCTAGAATCGCATTGGCTTTTCTGGTTACCGCATCACACTGCTGACCAATGTTCAGCTTGCGGTCTACTAAGATTTCTAGATCCCTTTTGCACGCACTGCTATCAAACCAGGTATCATCTATCCTGTATCTGTGCATTTCTTTTTCTTTCTTTTTTTTTTGCCTAAGAGTAGTACTCTACATCAGTGGTTCTTAACCTGTGGTCTGCACAAAGGGAGTCCTCAAAGGGGGTCCGCAAAGACCATGATTAAGGTATCAAACTAAATCCAACTGCTAGCCTTAACTGTTGGATTTAGCAGAGTAGACCCATTGAATCATGAGATTTATGTCAGTGTTGATTTACCATTCAGCAATTGTTTCAATAAGTTCACTTTCTGAACACCTTTACGATACTCCTCCCCTCCCCGCCCACCACCAGTTTTTTTTATCTGTGAGAGCTAAAATAGAAACCTTATACAAAAACACTGGTCTTGTTCTGGTAATTTTTGATGTGCTTTTCTCAGAGCTTGGAAGTAATGAGTTATAAGTAATCTAGTTACCTGTAATGGATCTGTCTGTCTGCTGTCTTTTAAAGAGGGCATAACAAAATTGCATCCCAAAGGTAACATGTGGGAACAAAGTTGGTTTATTGGTGTAACAAATAACATTTTTAAAAACGTATACTTCCTTTAAAATAGCATTTTAAAAGTAATTTTGACAGAATTTTTGATGTTTGATGCTATTTTCATCAATCTTGGTTTTTAAAACAAGAAAATAATAAGAATGTATTAAGTAATATAAGTGACACAACAAGTGTCATTTTAACATTGAATAAGTAATGGGAATGAGTTACATATTAAAAGTCTCCTTCCAAGTTCAGGTTTTTCTTACGGAACACACCAGAGGTAGGGACTTCATAATAAATACAAAATGTCACTAGTTACAGTCAGATTGGGAGGGCTGGCAGTTTTGCTGTTTTTCCCCAGTATGTTTTATTTCTCCCTGCCAAACCAGAAAAAAATGTGCTGCGAGCCATTTGGAGAAAACAGAACAATGTGGAATGCCTTTCTCTTTCTATTAGGATCCTCATAGCTCTTTATGAAGACAGATCTCTTCAGGCAGGCTTTTCCGGAATAGCTAATCCCGGCCTCAGGAACCCCCTTTGGAAGTTGATTCTGGAGCTCCTAACTGTTGCTGCTCGCTAGGAAGGGTTTTCAATAACAATTATATTATAGGTTGATTTTAATTTGTATTGATTTAATAATGTTTTAAGGGGGTGAAGGGATTTTGAGTTGTTTTATATTATGTATTATTTTACTGTTGTAAGCCGCCCCGATTGTTCGCAGAGGGGCGGGATATAAATAAATTTTATTATTATTATTATATCATCTCCAATGTGAATTCTATTAGTATTAGATGAAAGGTGATGCCATCAGGCAGTCTGGTTAACATTAAAGCCCTTTCTTTGCTAGGTTGCTGCTTGCCTATTCAGTCGAGCCGGGGTTAACCTCCAGCTACCTATTTTTAATACTGTTCAGTAAGAACCAAGAGTGAATCATTGATGACTGGCTGAGTGGTACCCCTCTTGAGGGTTTTAATGTCTTTTACTTGCTGGGGATGAGGTGGGGGATAGAAAATGACACTCCATACCAAAACAAGGATGATTTTATCATTCTGCAAGGAAAGCAAAAGTTTGCACAGCCTTGTTGGGGCTTTTTGTTCCCAGTGGTAATACCTAGTCAGTACAGGTCATGTCAGGAGATGATAGGACATTCAATCCCCAGCAGAAGCCAAAAACTATCTCAGCAGACTTGGTAGTAACCCTTTCCCAAGAATACTCACACACAGAGTGTTTGGCATCCAGAAAACAGGAGGTGCTTTAATCTTCAAAGTAGTTTCAGCTGTTCACAATATCTCCAATCAAAGTGCTACACCAGGCATTACAGAATCAGAGGAAGGGAATGATCTCTGTTCTGTCTCACTTATATACACATCAATACAGCATTGGCTTATTCAACCACATGGTTACATTGCATCAGATTTTCATATTACATGGCTTTGCCCTCTAGTAACCCTTCTTCTCATGCAGCTGTGGTATGATTAGGCATGATGGGCAGTTCATGGAGTCAGTCACCATGACTCAACATGATTTCTGCAGTTGTTTGGCCATTTTAAAACTGAGGCTCAGTCACCAACTCCTGACAATCCCCTCCAAAATGGTCAAACTACTGCATAGGACACATGTTATCATTGCAACATAACATCATTTACATACATGGTTAGACATCAGTCGTCTGTCGGTTGACCTTTCCCTTTTGACACCTTTCACTTTGCACACTAGTGACAAGGCCCAGCCTCTTTGCCATCTCCTCATGGCTTCCTGCTGGAAGGGCTTTTGTGAGCAGGTCTGCAACATTGTTCTCTGATGGATAGTACCTCAGACACAGGACACCTTCCTGTATTAACTGGCTCATATTTTGGTAACGTACCACAATGTATTTTGTCCTACATTTCAGATTTTCTGCTTCTGCCATAGCTATGCAGGCTTGTGAGTCCTCGTGCACCTCAACAGGCATTTGGCATGGCTCCCCAAGGTCTGCAAGCATCTGCCTTACCCATTGTACTTCACTTGCCATCTGAGACAAGGCTGCGAACTCAGCTTCAGTGGTACTAATAGCCACACAGTTCTGTTTCCTTGATCTCCACACTATGGGTCTCTCTGCATACCTGACCACCAACCCAGTGACTGAGTTCCTGTCTGAAGTCTCTGCAGCAAAAGAGCTGTCCACATAGCACTCCAGGGTCACCTGACTTCCTGTCAGCTTCAAGCTCATGTCCCTGGTCCCCTTGAGAAATCTAACTACTCTCTTCAGGGCTTCCCAATTCACCCTCCTTGGCTTGGAGACTCTTCTGTTGAATACCTCAGCTGCAAAACTGATGTCAGGCCTTGTGTTGTTTGCAATAAACAACAGATTGCCAATCACTGAGTGGTATAGGTCTGGCCTCTCAAACTCCTGTTCTACCTCTAAGTTCACAAAATCAGTAGTCATATGGGTCCTGACCACTTTGCCTCACTTAACCCACAGTTGGCTACCAAATTGTCAATCTTCTTTTTCTGACTGAGGAAAAATTCTCCATTACTGGTTCTTTCTAACTCTACTTGTAAGTAACACCTCAGGTTGCCTAAGTCCTTTAACTTGGAACCGGCTTTCTAACTCCACCTGCACTTTCTTGATATCTTTGGCACTCTTTGCTGCTACACAAAGGTCGTCCACATAGATAACTAGCATGACAGCATTATCACCTGCCCCTTGGTGTACACACAGGCATCTGCGATGCTCCTTGTGTAACCTAGTGACACCAAAACTTGGTGTATGCACTTGTTCCAGCAACGTGCGCTTTGTTTTAAACCATAGAGCGCTTTGCGCAACAAGTATGACCACATAGCGGTCCTTTTAATCAGGTAGTGTTTAAGATTTTCCCAGACAAGTGACAGGCAAAAAGGCACAGAGAGACCAAATTTGGTTTTCAGTCACTATGCATGTAACATTTATTTAGACATAAGACATTAAACATTCAGTTAACTATCAAGAGCTCTTTTCCATTCACACACACACTCACACCACATACTCACAACGATCCTTCCCTGAACGGTGATCAGACGTCCATGAAGGTGTGGATGGTCTGTTGCCGCAGTACAGGAACCATGAAAGCAAGCCGAAAATGTCCCAGCTCTTATACCTTTTCCATCTCCTTCCTTGAGAACTGCATGCTTTTCAAGCTGGCATGATCTCATGACAGTTCCTTAGACAGTTCCTTAGGCAGAGCAAGGTATGTTCTGTGTTCGCTCAGAACTTCCTCAGTCATACCGACAGCTGGTATTGTCTCTGTCATGCCTGGCCAGCAGTCCACTCACTTGTACAGAACGCTCCCAAACTAGGTTATCAGTTTCCATTGTGTTTGGTTATGCTTGGTCAGCACCTCATCTCAGCTTCCAAGTTTTCTCCTTTCCTCGGTCCGGCTTCCAAGTTACGCCTCAAGCAATGCTTTGCACAGCATCCATTTTCCTGGTTCATTTTAAGGCCTTGCTTCTCTAGGATCGACAGGAACCCATACATACACACAATCATACATACAAGCATACTCTCACACACCTTGCTCTCACCTGCACTGTCATACTCTGGGGCCTGTTCCATGAACACTGTCTCTTCAAGATCAGCATTCAGGTATGCTGTCTCAAAGTCAAAGTGCTGCACAACCATCTTCCTCTTGGCTGCTACAGCTAACACTAACCTAAGACTTTCTGGCTTTGCTGTGGGCGAAAAAGTTTTGTCAAAATTTGTGTAGTGCTCCTGTGAAAAGCCTTTCGCAACCAAGCATGCCTTTTGTGTTTGATCCTGTCCTTCATGTCCTTCAGTTTGTAGACCCACCTGCAACCAACCTTTTGGTCTTTGGGCCTCTCTACTACCTGGAACACTTTCCTTTCCACCAATGACTTGAACTCTGAGTCCATGGCTGAGTTCCACCTCTCCTGCTCTTCTTGGGGAAGTTTTAGGAGATCCTGAAAACTTGCAGGCTCCTCAGCCATGACATTGCACAACCTGGCCTCCTGAACAACAAATCTGTCAGGAGCCTTTCTGACCCTCCTTGACCTTCTGGGGATGATCACCCTAGTTCTACCTGACTCATCCTCGCTTGCACTACTGCTAGTTTCTCTCCTTGTGTCAGGTTCTCTCTTCAAAAACATGTTCGGATCAATGTTTGTTTGTTTGTGTGTGCGCGTATTGAAGTACTAGGCTTTTCTTCCTGTGCCTCCCCTTCATTATCATCAGTCTCAACCACTCCTCCATTTGTGGGACTTTTGGAAGTTGTTGGCACATCCCTCCCTAATGGAACAAAAACCTCCTGATTGCAGTGCAATCGATCCCACGCTGAGTGCATTTCAAAATTTACACTCCTGGAGTATGTCACCATCCCAGGATAGAGGGGAAATATGTACCCTCATAGCCTAGGAAATGCAACCTCCTGATTTTAGACTGCCCAGGCTTCCTTAGACTAGGATGAATAAGTACATTTGCAAATTGCCCCCAAATCCTCAGGTGCTTGAGGTTTGGTGCTGTACCATACAATAGACAATATGGGGTCTGATTGACACTGGACGTCCACAGTCTATTCATACAGTAAGCAGCAGTCTTCACTGCCTCCCCCCCCAGCTCATCTGGGGCTTGTGCATCTTCCATCATGCACTCCATCATACACTTTAACATCCCAGTTTTCCTTTCTGCAAGCCCATCCTCCCCTGGAGACCCTGGTTTTTTGGTCTTGTGCCTGATGCCCCTCCTACGCATCCAGTTCTGCAGATTGTTGGATAAGAATTCCCCTCCCCTATCAGTCACTAGACTGGAAACCTTATGAGAAGGAAATTCCCGTTCCACCATGTTCACCCACTCACAGAACTTCTCTGCAGCTTGACTTTTCTCCTTCAGTAAATACACGTAGGTGTACCTAGTGTGTCTGTCCACAATTACAAACAAATAACGATTACCCCCTTCAGTGGGTTTATAGGGGCCTGCCAAATCAGCACGGACAACCTCAAAAGGTCTCTTGGTGACACACTGGGCTTTTTTGGCAACTGGGAAAGCCTTCACGTTAACTTTCCTACACACAGCACATTCTAAAAACCTTGGGCAGTGTTTCATATTAGACCAGGGCAAACCTTTGCTAGCTCCTTTAACCCTTTGTAACTAGCATGGCCCATTAGCCTGTGGTAATAACAAACACATTTGTCATGTAGGGGCACATTGTCTGCAGGATTCACATTTGCCACCTTCCCTTTAGGTAACATGTAATACAACCCATGTTTCTTTATTCCTTTTGCACAGACGTTATTCATGTTATGTCTTTCTGTTATTGTACATTGATCCCCTTCAAATATCACCTTATAACCATCTGTGGTAATTTGAGATAAACTTAATATGCAATTTTCCAGTTTGTTCACACATAGGACATTATCAAAATCTTTGTCAAAAGATGGGACATATGCAGTGCCCATTTTCTGCACCTTGCTGGGAGCACCATCTGCAAGTGTAATATTGGTTATAGAAGCATTTTTAACATTGCTTAACATTTTCACATCATTTATCATATTGTGAGTTGCCCCACTATCTAATAACCAAGTTTTCCCCTCATTACCATCTGGATAGTGCTTTGCTACTAAGACATGGCTTCCAGCCTGAGAGGATGCACCCCTCCTTTGCCCTGTAGCTCTGCTACCTCTCCTGTCCTGTGCAAGCATCTTACATTCCTTCTGAAAATGTCCAGGCTTTTTACATCTGAAACAGCATTTCACGTAGTTGCAGGCTCTCTCCTCCACAATCTCCTGATTGTGCCTGGTAATTTGTGGCTGATTCCCCTCCGTCTGGGAATCAAACTGCTTGTGTTGGACCTCTTCCAGAATACGCCCAGCCATGAGGTCTACAGACAAACCATGCTCTCTGGTGCTTTGCATACTGTAGATTAGGAAATCCCATTCCATGGCAAACTGCCCAATAATATAAAACGTGGGCTTCTGGAATCTCAACCCCCCTGTTGGCTACCTCTTGGAGAAGCTGTCTCATTTCTTCCAAATGTGCTTTTTCAGAGCCTCCAGGACACAGCTTTGTGTTATAAAGTCTCTTTGTCCAAATCATCTTTGAGAAGCAGGACAAGTTCTGATTAACATTCTCTAATGCCATTCAGAGCTGAAAGGCTGTGTTTGTTTATGTAGCATGAATTATCTGGGAGGGACTTAGAGACAAAAGTATCCCATAGAATCATAGTATTGTAGAGTTGGAAGAGACCACGAGGGCGATCCAGTCCAACCCCCTGCCATGCAGGAATACACAACCAAAGCAGCTCTGGCTTTCTGGTCAACCAGTCTGAATGCTGCAATTTCATTTTCTGAGCCTTCTGGGATTATGCTTTTATTCTCCAAAACATGCCACAAATTGTCCATAATTAATGAAGCTTGCATGTACATTCTCCATGTTGGATAATTGCTATCCATCAATTTTTCAAATCGCATGTAGCTAGTATCTGCCATTTTACTGCCTGAATAAAAAATATTCTTCAGCTATGAAACAGAAACAGCTGACAGCTGGCAGTACTCCAAGATAAAGCTTGGTTGAAACAGAGCCCAGTTAAAAAACGTAACTGTTTATCAGCCACCTAGCCAAAAACACTCAAAACAAAAGAGTTTCTGGAAACTTCTCCAGGTGCACCTTATCTAATCTGAGATCAATCAGCTGGGCTCATAACCATTGTCAGGGGATGATAGGACATTCAATCCTCAGCAGAAGCCAAAAACTGTCTCAGCAGACTTGGTAGCAACCCTTTCCCAAGAATACTCACACACAGAGTGTTTGGCATCCAGAAAACAAGAGGTGCTTTAATCTTCAAAGTAGTTTCAGCTATTTACAATATCTACAATCAAAGTGCTACGCCAGACATCACAGAATCACAGGAAGGGAATGATCTTTGTTCTGTCTCACTTATATACACATCAGCTTAGCATTGGCTTATTCAACCACATGGTTACATTGCATCAGATTTTCATATTACATGGCTTTGCCCTCTAGTAACCCTTCTTCTCATGCAGCTGTGGCATGATTAGGCATGACTGGCGGTTCATGGAGTCATGGCGTCAGTCATCATGACTCAGCATGATTTCTGCAGTTGTTTGGCCATTTTAAAACTGAGGCTCAGTCACCAACTCCTGACAGGTCGATCCCCGTATCCATGGGGGATATGTTCCAAGACCCCCCATAGATACCTGAAACCATGGATAAAAGGGAACCCTATTATTTTCTATGAGATGAACTCCTGAAGTTGGCCATAGAGTAGCATTGGAGGACCTAGAAATGCCTAGAGAGAACATATTTTTTCAGATGTGGATAGGTAAAATCATGGATACTGAATCCATGGATACAGGGGTCAATCTGTACTTTCTGTCTTTCCCCTGCTTAAATATATTTATAATAGTCTACATGTCTGTATGTCTGCATCAGAAATTCATTGCATAGCAGCAGTGGCAGCTTATTGCAGGGACAGAGCATCTTTGACACTCCAAAGGTTTTGGCGGAAAACTCCCATCAGTCCCACTTGGCATGGTCATTGAATTGTGAGCATTGTAGCCCAAAACATCTGGAGGGGGAAAGTTTCCCTGACATGTCATGATACTAAAATCCAGCAGAGGCAGAGACACCAGCTGAGGTAGAGCCTGTGCCGCTTGCTGACCCTGAGCCCTGTCACTGAGTTCAAGATAACTGACTGCATCATCCCAAACCTAATTCTGTAAATGATGTGGCATACTTGTCTCCAGGGGCCTCATATTTCACCAAAACATGTTCAACAGATGTTCAGCAAGAGCTGTTGGAGAGGCAACAGAGTGGTAGGTCTCCAGGCCATAGGGCTGCCTCTTTAAGGTGCTGCATTGGCTCAACAAAGACATAGAACTTGAGCAATATAGTCCAACTCAGGGCACATACAGGGTCTTAATTGAGACTGGTCTCTCATTGGAATGAGTTACCTGCTTCCTGGAATAAGAGTCTGGCTGGTCTTAAAAGACCTCTCATGAATCCTTGACAAATTTTTCCTTCTACCTAAGATTACATTAATTCTTGGGTTTTAAATCAACATTTTACACAGTCTTAAATCTATAGACAGTTTAATACTGTTTTAATCATAACTTTTTGTATAGTTTTTAGCTGCATGTATTTTTACTTACCTTGTAAGCTGCCTTGAGTCCCACCTTGAAGGAAAGGAGGGATAATAAATAAAGTGAATTATTGGCTGATCTTCCTGGTCAGGTAGGACTATGCCCTACCAGGATAGGACAAAATTATACTGGGTATATATCTGACTTTAAAGAAGTCATAATGTGATTGAATTCACTGGGGCTCCTGTGAATTCATAGTGGTGCAGAGTTTTAAATTTCATATGAAAAGGCTTCTGAGTGAAAAGAGCAATATGTGTGATGAAAGTATAACAGGTTTGGAGCAGTGAGGCCATGTTAGAAATGCTCTCATCACATTCAGTTCAGACATTCCTTTTCTAGGCTCAGCTCTGGGGGAAATCTTATGAACAATCAGAAGCCCACTGTGTGTAGTGCTGGACCCTGGAAAGAATGGCACCCTACTCCTGAAAGGTTTTTCACTCAGTTGTTTTTGTTAACCTTTATCCAAACAAAAAGTATGCTTTCCCCATCTGATATAGATATGAAATATACTGTAGCCCCAAAACAAAAATGAGAGTAGGAATTAGCAATGAGTATGACGCCAACTTCAAAGGAAAAAACAATCTTCTATTAAACCATTTCCTCTGGCAATACAGGAAAAAATTCCAAAAACTAGAGATGTAAAATTTCAAGAAAGTTTGAAAACATGATGACATTTTTTTCTTTTTTCTTTTGTTTTTACAAAAAAATAAATTTTCAGAAAATGGGGAAATGCAATATTATCAGCTTTATAGATTGAAAGCCACTTTTTAACTTTAGAAACATAAAATGTGTTCAATGTGAAGTCGAAGGCTTTCACAGCTGGCATCCATAGATTTTCCTTGGTTTTTTTCCGAGCTGTAAGGTCGTGTTCTGGAATAGTTTCTTTCTGACGTTTCGCCTGCATCTGTGGCTGGCATCTTCAGAGAATGGTTGGGTAGGTGTGTGTGTGTGGAGTTTATATGCTGTGAACCCCTGTTGGGCAGTATATGTACTCCCCAACATGAACATGAGAGAACATGAGAACATGAGAGACACTGCAGACTGAGCCAGCCAGAAAAATCAGCAGTAGCAGAACATGCTATAAACCAACCTGGACACAAGATGCTATTTAAAAACACAGAAATTCTGGACCAGGCCAACAACTATCATGTCAGAATGCACAGAGAAGCTATTGAAATTCACAAACACCTAGACAAGTTCAACAGGAAAGAAGAAACCTTAAAAGTAACAAAATCTGGCTCCTAGTTTTGAAAAACAATAGAATCAAAACTCAACACTTACAAAGGAATTCCACCCAGAGACAGGGGGATTCCCAGCAGATAATGGCCCATCAACCAACCACTAGCCAAACAGAAACTAACGAGCCTTGCATTTCTATACCCAGAAGCTAACCATTCAATTACACAAATTTACATAAATTCCCCAACAGGGGTTCACAACATATAAACTCCACACACACACCTACCCAACCATTCTCTGAAGATGCCAACCATAGATGCAGACGAAACGTCAGAAAGAAACTATTCCAGAAGACAGCCTCATAGCCAGGAAAAAACCAAGGAAAATCTATAAAATGTGTTACGTATAACTTATTATGTCATAAGCATATCATAGTTAGTGTGGGAAGAGCACAGTTTGTTTAGAAAATAATTACAAATGGAATTTCCTTTAAAAAAAATTTAAATTATTTATTTTTACAAATGGAGTTGCAAGGTCTTGAACTGTAAGGAGCACATAAAGTATAAGGAGCATCTTTGAATTTTCCAGGTTATGAGAATCAAGCAAAAAACAAGGAAGAAGTAAGAACAGAAGAAGCCATCAACATTAGTAAAACAAAATTAGTTTGTCTCTTCTTGTCCTCCATAGTCTCAACCAAACATAAAGCGCTCATTCCCATAAAGAGAATTGAGAAAAAGAAACCAGGACCAGGAAATACTGTACAGTGATCTGATGCTGTACATTAGGGCTTCTCAGTATGTTTGAGGTGAGGGAACTAGCATTCTTTCCCTAATGGTCATGGGGAAAATATCATCTTTGTGCCTATTGGTTATAATTTTTTCTTTCCTGGAAACTCACTAAGTACAGGCGACTTAGGATTTGCACACCAGCACCACTTTGAGTAGCAGTGCTGTTGGTAGTTTTATATAAAAATCTATCTGCTGCACATGTTTTAGAAATAATTGGGGAAAATATGAACACCTTGTCTTAAACATTTTATTCATCATTCCAAAGACAACAGTTCTCAAACTTTGGTCCTCCATGTTTTGGGGCTTCCAAAAGCTCTGGCCAGCTTGGCCAGTGGTAAGGAATTCTGGGAACTGATGTCCAAAAACCTGGAGGACCAAAGCTTGAGAACTACTGTTATAAGAAGCAATATTACGTTCCCCTGCCCCATTTTCCTTTGGAATTACATGAGCTGAATGTCCAAGTAGGGCTTTTATGTGGGAACAGTCTGCAAGCCCTTATGTGCAAGAAAGTGCACCTGAGGAACACATTCCTGAATCCACAAATAACCCTCCTTTGAAGTATATCTGTTAATGCAATGTAGCTTCCTGCAAATGCAGTTAACATATTCCTTGGTCTCAACCCCACAAAAGGTGGTAGTAATTAAACAAAGAGAAAAGGAGATGTTTCTGGTAGTTCTGTTTTTCAATGTGATCGAAGATAGACCTTTAAAAATTAGCTCTTTTCCAAGTAATTTTTGAGCTTTTGTTGTGGCTGTTATCTGTCTCAAACAGATACCCAGGGCAATGGATTTCTGAACCATTGGTTGCATATTCCCCTATCTTGCTGCAGACTCTGTGTAAGGGTTTTCATAGGCCATTATTTTTGCTTATAAAGGAAGGCATCTTTTGTGTGCATGTCTTGTAAGACAATATGTCTCATCCTGAAAACCAGAATAGAGAATTGGCAGTGTTCCCCTTCGGAAAGTCCAGTGACCTTCCTGCCCACTCGCCATAGAAGGTATGTTTTTTTTCCTGCATATTGACATTATTTTGTGCAGATCAGTTCCTTCACCATTCACTTACCATTCTCATGTTGACTTTTCATATTATCAAAATATCCCTCATTATTTATTAGTTGCCTTTCTATCTTGCCTTTCCTCCCGCAGTTTTAAAGTAGCACACATGGTTCTCTTTCTTCCCACTAAATCCTCACCATAACCCTGCAAGGTAGGTTAAGCTAAGAGATATGAGCCAGCCCAGAGTATCCATTCACTTTCATGCCTCAGTAAGGACTAGACCTCAGATCTCCCAAAGCCAAGTGCTGCACACTAAACCCTACACCGCACTGGGTCCTTGATCTCTCACTTGTATCAAAGTCATATGTGAAGTGCGGGTGAAGATTCTAGTGGTATGTATTTTTAGCATCCAGGGATTATGGCCTGCACTAGTAGATTTATTTCTGTAACTTCCCACCTGACATGGTTTACAGATTTAATTCTAGTATTCATGCAGTGTTGACCAGTTTTGATACAATGTTGATAAATCAGGAGGTTGTTCCTCATTAGGTAGCAATCTAATGACTAATAACACATGGTAAGATTGTTTTAGAAAGCTGTTTGATTTCCTTGAAGTTCCTTTTTCCTCTACCATTTTCAAAGTATGTTTTCAGGGTAGAAATGACCTGAGAAGGGAAACCAGTTGTGATCCTTATCTAGAAAGCCCTTTATTTCAAATTCTGAGAAAACTGTTTTCTGTTTCCTAGTAGCTGGCTTAAGGGAGACGGCAGAGCAATATCTCATATCATATTTACTATCATGTTCTACACTTTCTAAAGCTTCAGAGATCCATGTTCAAAACTTTTGCCTACTCCACTTTACCTCTGTGTTTTGCAGACATTATAGACATCTGAGAATCTAATACTCAACCTATATGCATAAGCTTTGGCATTACTCACTGGCCTTTCCTGAATTCTCTGTTGTTCAGAGCAGCCTTTTAAAATCCAGGACATTATATAGACATGGAGATCTGACAAGAGATGTGAAGAAGACGACTGGCTAAGATGGTATCAAAAAGACATTAGGTATTAATGAATTAACTGAAGGCAACAAGATTTAGTTGCCAACCATATTTACAGGCTCAAGTGTGTACCATGTCTGTAGGTAGAATTGCTCTTTCTGGTGGATCATCCTATCTTGTTTAAAGCCTGAAATGTCAAGTCTGTTACTGAACTTCATGCTACTAACACAGATGCTTCATGTTCTCTCTGTCTTATCAGGGGTGCAGGAAGGCCTGTAGTTTGAGGAGCAACTCAATGTTTTTTGTGGAGAAATAGGAAATGTAGGAAAGAGGGTTTTTAAACATTTTTCAAGCTTGAAGGGAAATTCTGCTGCTGAATAGGCTCTCTGGAATATGTAAGAAACTAGGTAATATAATCTAGCCATAGATGGTGTTTTTGCCATCTTAGAACCTGGGCATGTTCTGGCAAGTATAATCCAGTAGATATCTTAGACCCAGTGTGCTGGTTCATGATCCTAGTATTGTGTACATATGAACAGGAGGCAAAAGAAGCACTCAGATTTCCCCTAGAATATGGTCTGAGCTTTACCGAAGATAGCATGCTGTGGAATTGTCGGAAGATGGATCTACACTGGGAGTGGTGGACGCTCAGAAACTAATGAGAGCTCTTAGGTGCTCTCACATAGATTCATAGAGTTGGAAGTGGCCTCGTGGGCCACCAAGGCCAACCCCTTGCTTAATGCAGGATCTCCAGCTAAAGCATCCTCAGCAGGTAGCTATCCATCCACTTTCTGAAGACATCCAAAGAAGGAGAGACCACCTCCTCTCTCAGCAATTGGTTCTATTGCTGAACCACTCCTTCTTTCAAGACATTTATTCTAATCTTCAATCAAAATCTACCCTCCTGTAATTTCAAACCATTAGACCTAGTAGGACAGCAGAGGCCTGCCTCCTTCTGCCTCCTCCTTTCTGTGACAGTCCTTGAGGTATTTAAACAGTGTGATCATGTCACCCCTTAGTCATCTCTTCAGCAAGCTGAACATGCTCAGCTCCTTCAACCTTTCCTCATATGTTTTCTTTTCCACACCTCTGATCATCCTTGTTACCCTTTTGTGAATCTGCTCCAATTTGTCTCTATCCTTCTTAAAATGAGGTGTCCTGAACTGAACGTAGTACTCCAGGTGAGGCCTGCACAGTGCAGAATATAGTGGGACTATTACTTCCCTCAGCTTGGAAAGTATGCTTCTGCTAATGCAAGCTAAAAGCATTTTCCATCTTTGCTACAGCATCACACTGCTGGCTTATGTTCAATTTATGGTCAACAATAATCCCAAGGTATTTTTCACATGTAGTACTGCTGAACCATGTATCCCCCATTCTATACCAGCACATTTGATTTTTGTGGCCTAAATGTAGAATTTTGCATTTGACTCTATTGAATTTCATGTTATTAATTTCTGCCCCAGTTCTCTAGTTTATCTAGTTCCTTTTGAATTCTATTTCTGTCATCCAATGTGTTAGCCACAGCTGGACAGTAAGTGGAAAAACAATAAAATAAAAACCCAACACTTACAAAAGAATTCCACCCAGGGACGGGGAGATAATGGCCCATCAACCAACCATTAGCCAAACAGACACTAACGAGCCTTGCATTTCTATACCCAGAAACTAACCATTCAATTACACAAATTTACATATACTCCCCCATAGGGGTTCACAGCATATAAACCTCACACACACTCCTACCCAACCATTCTCTGAAGATGCCAGCCACAGATACAGGCGAAACGTCAGAAAGAAACTATTCCAGAACACGGCCTCACAGCTCAGAAAAACGCCAACGAAAATCTATGGAGGCCAGCCATGAAAGCCTTTGACTGCATGTTTTTGAGCATGGTTTTCCAACCAATTATGGATTCATCTGACAATGTTCCCATCTATCCCACATTTAATCAGTTTGCTAATCAAAATATGTGGACTTTATCAAATGCTTTGCTGAAATCCAGATAAATAACATCCACAGCATTCCCACCATCTACTAAACTAGTAGCCTGATTTAAAAAAAATACAAGCATAGTTTGGCAGGATTTGTCCTTGACAAACCCTTGGTGGCTTCTACTGATCTCTGCACTGTCATCAAGATACTTGCAGGCAGATACCTGTTTAATCGATACTAATATTTCCTGGTATTGAGATCAGGCTGACTGGTCTGCAGTTTCCTGGATCTTCTTTTTTGCCTTTTGTGAAAAGAAGGACAATGTTTTCCCCTTTCTAGTCCTCTAGCAATTCACCTGCTCTCCAGGATTTCTCAAAAATTATGGCAAGTGGTCCAGAAAGTACATCAGCAAGTTTCTTCAGTATTCTAGAATGCAGTTCATCTGGCCCTGCAGATTTGAACTAATTTAGGCTGTTCCTGACATGGCTAGGCTAACAAGGAAATACAGAATGCTGCAACTACCTATGACTGGGTTTAGGCCAGTATGGAAGGTACTGCAGTACTAGAAAGGACTGGCAAGATCTCTCCACTCCAGGTAAGCAGACAAATGGAAAGTGTTCCAGTTAATGCTAGTGGCAGTGTCGGCATTGAGTCATCATGATAAACCAGGGAATAATAGAAGCCCTAGCTTACCAAGACTGGGCAACATGCTTGTTTAAGAGCAGTTAAACATACCACAGACCTTGTACTGTGTTTGCTTACTATGATGGCTGGATGTCACAGCAGCTGGTGCTACAATTTCCTCCCATTACTCATCCCCTCCACTATCAACAAGCTGGTGGAAGAAATTGTACAGCAAACCCTAGATTCTTTCTCCCCTTGTTGTGAGACAAAAAGCTAGAAAACCAGCTGTAGCCAGATTAAAATGTCACAGTAAACAATCCAGAGATGGAAGGAGCAGTTGGGTATCATGTACCAGTATGCTGCTCATCCTTGATAATCCAGTTTTCCTGGCTTATTGTGACATCCAAATTCCATCGAAATGTAATATGAGAACTCTGGTGAGCAGCTATATGATGTTGCATCAGAACTGACACTTTCCAAAATTTGTTCTTATGAATGGAGAAAATGATGTGCCTGTTTTCCTTACCAAAAGGAAATAAACACGTCTAGCTCAGTGTTTCCTGCCCTGGCTGAGAGCAGTTCTCCATGGTTTCAGACAGAGGCCTTTTTCAGCTGTACCTGAAAATGCCAGGGATTGAATCTGGGACCTTTTGTGAACAAAGGCCATAAAAGTCATAGATAGACTGGTTTATCTCCATTCGCTTTACCTAAAATTTATGAAAACAACTCTTTTCCATAGATGTCTCGCCTTAGTATCTGTACCACAGATGTTTGTCATGGAAACACTGGCTGTATATGACTGTATATGACTCGTAAAACAGAAGATGAAGAATACTTCTAGTAGATCTTTTGCTATTGGACACTATTTAAAGGCGGCCTAAGCCATTTAAGACATCTAAAGCTTTACACTGTGTACCTTGACAAGCTAATCTCTGGCAACCTGGTATGATTAGGAAAAAATTTATCATGTGACCAGGGTGAAGCTGATTCTGTTTCTGTTAATCCAAAGTCAGCCAAGACTCAAGAATCAAAGAAAGAGATACAAAAGCTTTTACTAACCATATATGTGAATACGCAAGAAACAACTTATTTAAAGGACTCAAATGCTACTTTGAAAATAGGGTTATGTGACATTTGGCAAGGATCTGGCTTTAGTTGCATGTGTGTTTGGTTTCGAGTAGTGATCACGTAAAGCCATTTGGGGAATATTAGTGTCCAAAATCCCAGACCAAGATTTTCAGACCACTATATTTTGTGTACCAGCCCTGGATACCAAATGATCAATTTGAGTTTATATTTTGTGTATTATTTTCTTGGAACATATTTAATACTGTTTTATGAATGAATTCACTATATTTCAGACCTGCTGAGATAGCAGGACAAATGTGTGAAAATTGGGAGTCAGTATCAGGTGTTATACCCACCTTTACTGGTGAGTATATTTACATTAGAGATTCTTGATGGGTAAGGGTTGGGGATCTGCCTTGTTTTGTAAATTTTCCTAACAGAGACTGAGGGCTTGTCTACACCAGTGAAACAACTTGAATTCTTCCCTGAATTCAGCCTGATAATGCCACACAACATGCAGACTTTTTATTGAATCTGGTATGATAATGACACATGATATATGGCCCTATCTGCATTAGACTTGGGGAATACCCCCTTAATCCGGTTTTTAGAAAACTCACAGTTTTCTTCTGAGTTTGCTAGAAACTCTGGAGAAAACTGTCATGTGAACAATCTATCCACACTGGAATCGGAGCGGGGCAGGGGGAGAGGAAGGACAAGCGCTGCCTAAGGTGCTGCTATTTTTCCCTCTCCTCAGCATCACTTCTCATTCCAAAGGTAAAGCTCCAGCGCTGGTCACTCTCTCTGAGGTCAGAGCAGCCAGCAAGCCCCACCATCACGCATGATCGCCCACTCTGAGATCCAGGAAAACACAGTCCCGGCAGTAGTTGCTCTCTCTGATGTCAGAATGGGCGGCCCGCCCCACCATCACAAGGCTAGCCACCTGTTCTGACTTCAGAGATAACAGCTACTGGTGGAGCTTTGCTTTCCCAGAGTTCTGAGTCAAGCCCTAAGTGTGAGTAACAGCTCTGAATGTAAGCCAAGTGCTTCACTAGGGGTAAAAATCCAAATGCAGATTTGGGCTTTGGCAGGTGTGGTGCTTAAATCCAGGCCAGAGTAGTTCGAATTTCATGTGCCGCAGCTCCAGGCCAAAGTAGTCCAAATTTCATCCAAATTTTTAAAACCCCTCCCCCATGTAGTCAAGCCCTGAGAATATGCACTGTTCATATATAACTGTTTCTGAGTCCTGCATCCAAACACAGATAAAATGAGAAACATGCAAACCATATCCCATAGCAGATATCCTGCAAGTACATAGATACAACAGGAGTGCCTGAATATCACTGCTCAGTCTTCAGTTTCATCAGACATTAATCATGATATCATGGGCTCATATTCTGAAGAGGCAATAATGACAAAGGAAATGAGCCAATTCAAAGCTGAGGTGTCACTATATTTTCCATATTGGTTATGGGGGCTGTTCATCTTCATTTTCCAGAGGGATGACATTACAAGACACACATCTCCTCTGAACAGTACTGTCATGGCAGAGTCTGTCTGTCTGTCTGTCTGTCTGTCTGTCTGTCTGTCTCTCTCTCTCTGTGTGTGTGTGTGTGTACATCTATACATGTCAGATCAATCATCAAAAAATGAATTCATCTTGCATGAGAGACTGAGATTTGCAGACTGACCGTTACCAATTTTATTCACAAGTTTGAGTTCAGGTATCCATAGTATTCTAAATATGCAGAGTATCTGAAAACCATAGGAAGCAAATAGGAAAACCAGCTTAAAAGTATATAAGGAGAATTGCTTCTTATTGAGTCGGGTTGAATTGTAAGCTGATTCTGACTTGTAAGGATCAGATCAGAAATTTGCCATACGTGCTGTTATATTCAATACAGTTGCTCACACAAACTGCTTGTCAGGTTATCAATTATTGTTTCATTATTTCCCTGAGCCTGGTCACTCCCTGGAAACATTCCTATTCCGATTAGTTCAGCACTCTTCTTGAAAATATGTAAACTGACAATCTAGAAAAACTGATATGCTATTTACAATAGCACAAGAGAAGCAAAGTAGATACTCCAGAGTTCCTCTCTTTTTATGGCATGGGACTCTGCCCAGGCAGGGACTCAGAACCAGAGAGGTCTTTCCTATCTCTTTCTGCTTCTGAATGAAACCAGAGATCTCCAACTCTGATTCTGGACACACTGAATACAATGATATCAAAACAAGATGAGTTTTTTCAGAGATTTCTCCAGTGTGCTTGGAATCCAGTAACAACAGCAACACTTTTGATAGTGGCGATGGTTAAAGCTGTAACTGCTTTTTAGCAGATTCATTTTCTTACCTTTCTTGGGCAGTGGGGGTGAGTATTATTTGGGATTATTGTGACTTTATATGAGTGTACAGTAGCTTCTGTACCCCACTATGTAACTGATAAAATTATTTAACAAATGGTTTGGTACAAATAAGGAAAGGAAAGCAAAAGAAAAAGAGGTAAAAGGAAAGGAGCAAGTTTTACAGAAATTAACACTCAATAGCTAACAACCAGCATTGGTTAGGGATAAAAACACCCTTGAAACAGTAGTATAGTAATATAGGTGTGTGAATTTGGAAAAAGAATACCATGATCAGGTAGAATGCAGTACCTCTCTTTTTACTAACTCTTGGTTGCAACTTTCAAGATATGAATAACTCAGGCCCATCAACAAATCCTGATGTATCAGTATTTATTATGATACCCTTTCCTGTTGCATCTGCTTAGTTTATTATTTTAATTCAACCTCATATATATTATATATCATCCTTCATAATATTAGAGGAAAGGAAAAGGGTACGTTGTTGGGCATGTTCCATCTCAGACTGGATAGAGGTTGAAATTTTACCTACAAGATTAAATTCCTTGACTTTCCTCTCCTTCATCAAAATGTATCAGGAAAGCTAATCAGATGCTTTAGTTTTGCATTGATCACCTTTGCCATGGGCTAGTTCCAGTCTCTTCTATGTTAAATAAATCAATAGTAGCAGCAGTGGTTGCACTGGGGGGAGGGCTACGGAGAGGCCGAACTGCACCAG
Organism: Gambelia wislizenii; assembly: GCA_030847615.1. Classification (NCBI taxonomy): domain Eukaryota; kingdom Metazoa; phylum Chordata; class Lepidosauria; order Squamata; family Crotaphytidae; genus Gambelia; species Gambelia wislizenii. The sequence continues at coordinate 349,754,030 of JAUMIR010000001.1, forward strand.
GTGACACCAACCTTACTAACGCCACAGAGTAGCAGACTGGTACATATAGGACTGAGAAGCCTTCAGAAGCCTTAATGTGACTGGCATTAATATAAGAACAAACAAGCCTTGTGACATCACATCAAAAGTTGGTACCCTGGAACGCATCAAAAGTCAAATTTATACACTGTACCCAACATGCCATATTAAATACATGGAAATGTATTTTCCAAAAAAGGTGATGGGGGAAGAGCACTCAGAAATGTTACTTTTTGGACTACAACTTTTAGACCCACCATCCCAGCTAATGTGGAGATTCTGGGAATTGTAGTCCAGAAAACAACACTGAAAACAACTGCATATTTTAGGAGCATAGATATTGAAATGAACTCTAAGTATGGTTGTAATGCACATGTGGAGACTTGCTGTTAAGATCTAGTGCATTGCTATGGCATCTTGAAGTGGCGGGGGCGGGGGCTTGAGGCTTGGACTGCCATGAGGACTACTAACTGTGCAAGAAAAACACTTCATGTCCTCTCCGCAATCTTCTGAACTGAGGTCAGACTCAATATCTTCAAGACACTCTTTTGATATCTTAACAACATTTCCAGACCCAGACCCCCTGTGTGCAGTTTCAAGAACTCTGGGACAGTGTCTGTCTGTCTGTCTGTCTGTGGCAATCATAGTGACTCTTATAAATGTAGAGTTGGAAGGACTCCCAAGGATCAACTAGGGTCCAGCAATGTAGGAATTCACAGCTAAAGCTTCCTTGACAGATGGTCTCCAACTTGCATCTAAAAATCTCCATTGAAGAGGAATCTATCACTTTCTATTTCATTGTCAAACAGTTTTACCATGAGGAAGTTTCCCCCCAAAGTTTTGTTGGAATTTTCTTTCTTATCATTTGAATCACTAGTTCAGGTGCTGTCCAACAGTCTCCATCTTCCATGTGACAACACTTCCAATATTTCAGTGTGGCTCTCATATCACTTTCATTCTTCTCTTCTTCATACCTAATTTACTCAACTGCTGCTCAAATGTTTTGCCTTGCAGACTTTTTTTGCTATTTTGGTCACCCTTCTCTTGCCACATACAAGCTTGCTGATAGCCTTATTAAACTGTATTGCCCAGAACTGGCCACAATAGTCGAAGGGGTTGTCTAGAGGGAATTTGAGAATACCTTTTGTCCCAACAAGTTCCTGTGGTGATTTGCTGTATTTGCAAGCAGGAGACAAAAACTGCAAAAACTATGTGGGAGAAGCCTTCACAGCTTCTCCCAAGGTTTTTTTTTAAAAAATGTGGGGGAAATGTGCATTCCCACTTATTAGCACAACCTAATCACATTGCAGTGCATTCCTGGACTAGAGCAGAAATGGAAACCTGATTGGATGGACATGTGCAGGGGCGGGCTTGCCAGCAACGAAGTGGGTGGAAGTGCCATTTTGGAGTTTCTTAGTCATGATTGTGTGCTTTTTTGCTGCACTGAGGCGACCAAACAGCTTTTTAAATGGCAGGTTGCATTTGCGCATCTTACATTTACAGTAAAAAAAAAAAAATATTGTGCAGCAGCAGCAACTTGTTGAGAATAGTAACACAAGTGATTCACTCCAGGCCACCATCTTGATTCGCAGGCATGTCTCCATGTGAACATCAACATGGATAGCCTTGCATACCTGTGATTTTGCAAAAAAAAAGTGGCGACAAATGAACGCTGCTGCAAATTTGTATTAATGCACAGCAGTCATCATCATATCTTCTTGTCTAGATAAGCTCCTACTGAAATGTGACCAAAGCAGAATGGAGTGGCACTGTTACTTTCCTTCATCGAGATACTATAATTCTTTTGATGCAGCCTAGCTAACTGCATTAGCTTTTTTTTGCTGTCACATCACACTGTGGTTCATGTATTGCTTGTGGTTCACTAAGACCTCCAGATATTTTTCACATGTATTGAAGTGAAGCTACATGTCACCATTCTATAGTTGTGTGTTTGATTTTTCCTGCCTAAATATAGAACCTAAATTCTTGTTGAAATTCATTTTGTTAGGTTTGGCCCAGTTTTCCAAGCTTTTGTGGTCAATTTGAATCCTAATTCGGTCTTTTGAGATATTATTTACTGCTACTTGATTTGTGTCATCTTCAGAGTTGTTGAGGATCCCCTCTATATCTTTTCCTAGACATTTATAAAGCTATTTTTTTTGTATATATATTTTTTATTGGTTACAGCCGGTGTATTCTCATACATATATTGCAAAGTATCATCACATTTTTACCTCTTTACATTACCGCTTATTACAAAACACATTGTATAATTACCCTTTTTATAACATACTGTAACTCTATTTCATTATCTAAAATAAGTTAGCACAAAGTATATTCATGTCATATTTCTATACATTCGTATCCTATTTCTATATATATCTCTCGTCTTCCTTCCTGTTCACCTCTGCAGAGATTCATTTTCTCTTCCTCTTTTTCTGTTTTCTGTTTCTTTCTTTCCTTAAGTGTTCCTTCTATGCTTATCCAGCCATGCATCTTTTTACCCATACATATCTAACTGTTCTTGTATATCTTAAAATGTATATTCCTTTTTTAGATTTATTCTCCTTCTTTATTGGCCCTTCTTCTCTTATAAAGGTCAATAATTCTTTACGGTCTTGTATTTTGCCCAAAATTTCTCCATCGGCTCCCATTCTTTTGCAATTTTGCTTATTGACCTGGCCCTTCTTAGTGTTGTTAATCTGTCAGCTTCCCACATATCATACATTTTTACAATCCATTCTTCCTCGGTTGGAGTTTCTTTCTTTTTCCATTTTTGAGCATATAAAATCCTTGCTGTGGTAACCATATATAATAGTATTCTCCATCTATTTTTAATCTCTGACTTCTTTACATCATCTATTATGTTTAGTAGATATAGCTCCGGGGTAAAGGGATAATCTATCTTGAGGATCTCTTTAATTGTACCATGAATTTTTCTCCAAAATCTTTTAGCTATGTGGCAATCTTCGTTTGCGGACATTTATAAAGCTATTGAACAGTACTAGGCCTGGAATAGAACCCTATGATATCCAACTTGTCATTTCTTTCAAGATGATGAGCACTCTCTCACCAGTAGTCAGGCCACCTAGCAGCATTGTTTGGCCTGTGTTTTGCCAGCTTGCCTGCAAAATTATAACAAGGGTGCTTACTGAACACGTTATAGAAATCAAGATACGCTACATCCATAGCATTTCCCTGATCTACCAAACTTGCTGGTAAAAAGAAAATATTCTGGTATGACTCGTTTTTGCAGTTGTAGTTACCTGAGTCCTTTCTCTTCAGTGTTTTTTAAAGATGTGGACCACAGTTCCCTACTTTCAGTCTTTAAAGACCTTACTTGTTCAATAAGAATTATCGAAGATTGTGCCACAGTCTATTTTCTCAAGAGTTTGGAAACATTACTGTTTTGGATTACAATTTTCAGAATACCCAGCCAACATGGCCAGTGACTGTGTTGGAAGATCCTGGAAGTTACAGGTCAAACAGTAATTTTTACAGGCTCTCCATGTGTCCTCCCTTCTCTCCAGGAGTCTCTTTGACTCTAGTTGCCCTACCCTGCATGCAAGAGAAAAGGCAGTGTACCTTTAAGACTATAGGTCTGATTGAGAACCTGGATGCTGCACACTCACATGCCACACAGGAGCAAAGGTCAGCTCTGTGAGGCTGAGCATTACCGTTTTGCTGCTCCCCCCCCCTTCATACCTCATTTCACACCAGTCTTGAAAAAAAATAACTCCTCACATTTTCTGATACTCCCACAGCAAGCTGCTCCTCCTGTTGCCTCCTCCTCCTCCTCTTTTTCTTCTTCTTCTTCTTCTTCATCATCATCTTATTCATTTGTATCCTGCCCTTTCCCCGGTATTGGGACCCAAGGCGGCTTAGAAAAGCTAAAAGAAATACCATTAGAACAAAGAGAGAGGTAAGCACATATAAAAAGTTATTAAAATACAGCTAAACAATACCTATAATTTAAAATCCTTTAAAACAGATTCATCAAAAGACAAAAAATAAAAACCAGTAGAACATGCCATAAGCAGCACCTATTAAAAGCCCTCACAGTCAATTTCTAGAAAGCTTGTCAGAAGAGGGAGGAAATCGCTTGCTGATGAAATGACAACAAAGGGAGCCACCCTAGCTTTTATTAGGGAGAGAGTTCCAAAGCCTAGCAGCATCCACCAAAAACACCCTGTCCTGTGTTCTCACCAAATGAGCTTGGGGAGGTGGGACTGAGTGAAGGGTCCTCAAGATTTTAGAGCCCAAGCATGGTCATATAAGAAGATATAGTCCTTCAGATAGTCTGGACCCAACTACACAGGGTTTTATGTCATAATCAGCATTTTAAATTGGGCCCAGAAACAAACATGTGGGCATTTTTGTACAAACAGCCACAATTTGATGGCAAAACCCCCACATGTATTAATATGCAGAGCAATTTCCTGAAACAATTTCCGGGTGAAAACTGCAAAGTATTGCAATCTCTGTGTTATTTCCCCCATTTTTTTCCATTCAGGAAGCCAATAATGTCAACTATTCTTTCCATCCCTACCTTTAAGTAAGGAAAGAGATGGTGGGATATCCAGAAATAAATTTCCTGTGTCAGATTTAATGTGGCCCTCAGACGTTGAGTTTCATCTGGTTCTGAAGCTTGAGTGCAAAAGATAGCAGGCTGTCTTGACTTTTGATGGGTGAGCATTTTTAGAAGGTACTTCAACAGGTGTGTTTTCCCTTACAGACCTATACAATCAGCTGTTTCAGTCTAATGCCCTCATCTGCATGACTGCTAAGGTATAACGGATTCCTGCTTTCCTTTGTGTCTGGCTATTTCCATAGAATCTCTGAGAAATAAAGCTGTAAAGAAAGAAATTTGACAACTTTTCTGGCCCCAAATTAAGAACCAGCTCCTTCCCACAGAATTTCTTCTTTTTCTTTTTGGTGAGGTAAGCATATTAAATGGGGCAGTGGCATGGTGATAAAACCATAAGCAGGGTGTTTTAAAAGCTGACTGATCTCCTGTCCAGTTCAGGCAGTGCTGGCCCCTTGAGGGAGAAGTGTTAGAGAGGGAAGAGAAGGAGCAGCTTCTGGACATGTAGAGATCAGCACAGATTATCAGTCTGAGTGTGTACAATTCCCTGTATTGGCACAGTCAGCATTTATGGCGCCTGGCCATTGAACATCTGGCTTTGCCTTTATGTGTGAGAGAGGGGGGGAGGGGGAAAGAGAGCAAAAGTGATATGTATTTCCAATGTCACCTCTGCCTGTTTCTCCCTCCCCACAATATTCTAGCTGGTGTTTTCAAGCCATGGACACACCCAAACTCTTTTGGATGAAATTCAAAACATAGGATAATCAAAATGGTTTGGGTTTTTCCCTCTCACATGCCAGTGTTAGAGAGGCAGATGATTTCCTCTGAGGTGGCAAGAGTGTTGTACAGACATGATACTGGCTGCTGTAAACCATGGTTTAAAAAACAGGAGAGAGTTTTATGGATGCATGCCCCCTCCTCTTTTCCTGAACAATAGCCACTCTTCCCTTCTTGGTGATAACCATGTTTTTATTTCATATTATCTCTCTCTGGCTTTTCTTCGCAAACGAAGATTCAGGAAGGACTCATCCCGCGCTTTCTGCAAGCGCGCTGATGACTAAAAAGGCCAATCCGAGATAAACAAGTCCGGTTGCAAAAAGCACAGCAGAAGGTCTCCTTAGGTGACGTTTTTGGGTTGTGATTTTTTCTGCGTTGTCGTTTCTCTTCAAGACTTGTTCGTCGTGAGTTCTCAAATAAGGCTGCAGCATTGTGGATACATACACTGATATAAGCTATGGTTGAAACAAACTAAGTTGCTGAATATCCATGCTTTGCAAGCCTACAGAAAACATTCACGGACACAGAAAGCTAGCATGACAGGAGTACACCTAAACTAGAAGATTCTTCTCTGATGCTTAATTTCTGTATCCGAGAAACTTTTGGCCCTATGAGGCACGTTCTCCCATGTAAATGACTTCAAGAGATGCTGAACACAGATTTACCACCTTAGAGGAAAACAAAGCCTGTATCTCTTTTATACTGAAATCGTATACCACTTACTTCAGGGTGTGTGCCAATGAACTTAGAGATCGTCTAAACAGTGAAAATACTCCTCATGGAATGTGAGGAGAAACCTACTTAATGGGATCCTGCATCATTTCACCGTATTCAGAAGGAAGGGGACCAAAAACGTCAAAAACTCCAAAGCAAAAGCCTTTGTGGGTTTTCCCCGAGTTCTTAAAAAACAGTGAGGGGAATGTGCATTCCAGATTGTTGGGACAAGCGACTCAATATGAATTGCTTTCTCCTAGGAGAGGAAGCACAAAGCTGATTGGCCAGATGAGCACGGGGACGGGGCTTCCTAATACGGCAAGCGCCCTATGTGGCCATATTGATTTTCACCTTAGTGAGTAAGCACTAAGGCAAGAAAACATTGTTTCCCCCCCCCCTTTTTTTTTTGGAAAGGCAAAATATCACTGTAGCACACCGTTGAAATAGTTTTTTTTAAAAAAAGTTTGGCAGTGGCAGATTGCGGTAGGTGAAAACGCAAGTAACTCAGTTGCGGCCGCCATCTTGACTGGAGGGCATCTACAGCTTTTGGGCAAAAAACCATTAAGACAAGTTGCAGCTGCTGCAAAATACCATTATTTTGGGGCACTCCAGGTTTTTTGAGCTCGTATAAGTAGGCATGTTAATTTGCTTCACTTCTCTAAATGATACCACAACTGTTTGTATGCTTTAAAAATGGAATGGAAATGGCAAATAATGAAACTATGCTTGTTTTGAGACAGTACTTGACCAAATGGTCTATTAACAGCTTTAAGAGTATAGAAAAAAATATAATTTAGAAAGAAAGGGTGAAAGTGCGATTAAAGCTACAAAATCACTAGCAGGAGAACCAATTATAGTAAGTTAATATATCCCTATTGTGTTTTAAAATAATCAGGCATGGGTCAAATTAGAGCCCATTTTCTGTTTTATAAGTCTGGAGAGGGAGAGTTTAGCCTACAAACTACTTTCCCAATAATGTTCAGTGTAAATGAATTTGGCAGCTGTGGCAGTGGCTTCAGCAGGAATTTGATAATAGGAAATGCTGAAGTGTGAATGAATCTCTTGTTGTGTGAGAAAAAGATGGAAGAATCAAAATGAACAAGGAAAGATTTGCTAGTTGTGCAGTTATTTCTGCCATGTCCCTGGATTGGGAGTGGGGATGAGGTGGGAGGTCATACTGAGCCAGTTTCCAAAAAAGCAAGGCTCCATTTTCTGCCTTAGACAGTTTTCTCTTTGGGTTCTTTGTTTGCTTGTTTGTTGGCTGTGCACCATAGATCAGGTGGAAATTGTGTTGGCCTCCAGATGTTGAACTGCAAGTCCTAGAATTCCTCCCCATTGGCTATGTTGGGTAGGGCAAGTGGGAGCTGCAGCTCAGCAACATCTGGAGGGCCCTATGATTCCATCTCCTGTCATAAATGATGGCAAATGTTTGCATTGGGCTCTGTCACTGGACCTTCTCCAAATGACAGATCTTAGCTCCTGAAGCCCCACTCCACCCCTGCCAGGAAGGAGTTTTTCACTTTCAGTGTTGCATATTGTTATGTACTTTCAAGTTTCTTCAGACTCTCCTAGGGTTGGGTTGGTGTAGGGTTTTTTTTTTTTAAAGTAAGGTTTATTCAGAGTGGTTTTGCCATTGCCTTCTTCTGAGGCTGAGAGAGTGTGACTTGCCCAAGGGCACCCTTTGGGTTTCCATGGTTGATTAGGGATTTGAATCCTGGAAACCACTATGCTACACTGGTTCTCTGCCACCTCTGCTTTTAGATGTAGAAGATGTTATTTTATGAATACTGTAGTCTTTTATTACTTCTGTGTTGGGCCATTGATAATGAATGAGCAGTGCATGATGGGGCTGATTCTACAGACCAGGTTCACTTCAGTTAATGCAGCCCCATCATCCTCTACCCTTTACAGGTCCTCTTTTCTGACTATAGCCTCTGATGATGGTGGTGGCGGCAGCAACTCCTCCTCCTCCTCCTCCTCTCCCCCCCCATACAGAGGAAGAATCATATGATTGATCACCACAGGTGGTGCCTCCTGTCCTGTCCTCTTCACTGAGCCATTGTATGTCTGAGATTTCTCCAGAAAATGCCTACGTGCTTCATAGTGCAACTTCATAACCATAAGCACTAGAAACTTGTTTGTTTGTTTAAAGCAAGGGTGGTGAAGGTATGGCCTTCTACATGTTGTTGGACTGCAATTCCCAGCAGCCATAACTCCCATAGCCCCTAGTCAAGACTGCTGAGTAACTGAGTGACATCTGGAAAGCCACGTTCTCCCCACCCACTTTAAAAGCAATTTGACACTTCTAGGTTATTTGATCCTTACAACTACAGTCTTCCCTGAACATTTGTGGTTTAAGCGCAATTCAATTATTTTGTTATTTGTGGGTTACTGTATTTGCTGCCCTATATGTGATTTTTTAAAAAATGTTCTCTCTAGGCATTTCTAGGTCCTCCAGAGCAGTGGTTCTTAACCTGGGATCCGGAGACCCCCAGGGGTCTACAATGCCCTCACAGGGGGTCTGTGGAGGGTTGCTTGGCCCACCTCCTTCCTGCAGTGGAGTGACCATGTGACATGAGCCAAGGCAAAAGCTGGCTGGCTTGGCCTGCACATTGCCATTTAATCTGCTCCAGCCACAAACTTGCAAGAGGAAGTAGGAGAAAAGTCTTTCCCCCACCCTCCAGTGCCTCTGAGGGAATGTTTCATAGATGGTGTAATTGTATTGTTGTTGTTGTTAGGTATTATTGTTGTTGTTGCTTTAAATCTTGCTAATAAAATAACAACAATAAAAATAGTAGCAGTAGTCTCTCTGGCTTTTCTTCGCAAACAAAGATTCAAGAAAGACTCGTACCACGCTTTCTACAAGCGTGCTGATGACTAAGAAGGCCAATCCAAGATAAACAAGTCTGGTTGCAGAAAGCACAGCAGAAGGTCTCCTTGGGTGATGTTTCCAGGTTGTGATTCTTTCTGCGTTGTCGTTTCTCTTCAAGACTTATTCAGTGTAAGTTCTCAAATAAAGCTGCAGCATTGTGGATAGTGCGTCTCCATGCCTCCTGATGTGAAGCCAGGGCGGACCATTGTTGGTGATCAATTTGGCCGAGCCTGAGATGTTTCAGAGAGTCCTTGTATCACTTTTTTGGAGTGCCCCTCTTACGCTGATCTGTGGCAAGTTCACTGTAGAGTAGTATTTTTGGGAGGCGATGGTCCTCCATCCTAGAAACGTGCCCTGCCCAGCGCAGCTGTATTCTCAATATCATGGCCTCAATGCTGGTGATCCCTGCTTGCTCGAGGACAGCAACAGTCGTCACATAGTCAGTCCAGTGTATATTTAGGATTGTACGTATACAGCGCTGATGAAAACACTTGAGGAGTCGTAAGTGTTGGTGATAGGTGACCCATGTTTCAGACCCATAAAGGAGAATAGACAGTACAATGGCTCTATACACACTGATTTTTGTGCTTCGCCTCAGGTGTTTGTTACTCCAGACTCTTTTGTCTGTCACGGAGGTCATGTACTCCATGTTAAATTCCACGAACTCATTGTGAATTGCTGGAGAAAAGGGGAACTGCCATCAGATCCCCGAGATGCAGTCATCAATCACCTTGTACAAGAAAAAAGGAGCAAAATCCAATTGCTCAAACTATCGAGGTATAACACTGCTCTCTATTGCTGGAAAAATCCTTGCAAGGATACTCCTGAACAGATTAGTTCCTGCTATTGCAGAACTTCTTCCTGAAAGCCAATGTGGCTTCGGAGCCAATAGAAGTACTACAGATATGGTATTTGCCCTCAGACAACTGCAAGAGAAATGTAGAGAGCAGAACAAGGGACTCTATGTAACATCTGTCGACCTCACCAAAGCCTTCGACACTATGAGTAGTAGTAGTAAAAAGTAATAAATCATAAAAGTAATAAAAGACTACTAATAACCCTGGTGGTCTGTGGCAATAAAAGATATTTAAAGGGGGTCCCTAGTAAAGAAAAGGTTAAGACCCACTGCTCCAGAGCGATTCAGTGGTCAACCTCTGCTGGAACATCTACAGAAGTTGACCATAGAAGCACAATGGAGGACCTACAAATGCCTAGAGAAATGTTGTATCAGGTTAAAAACAAATAGTAGCCTATATTTGCTGTTTTTCCACTTTCTTGGGAATCCTGTGCACCTACCCCTGCAAAAGTTGAGGTCCAATTGTAATACTGCATTTTGTGAGTTTACTGTGCTCCTAGCAGGACTCCTGTACCTTATGAGTTGTATACAAAACAGATATTTAGCAAGTGATGCATTCCCCATCAGAGCATTTCCATCCTAAGCAAAGCTTTGCCTTCTGATATGCTGTTGACTCTACAGTTGCTAAGACATAGGCTACTGTAAAAAGAGCGCAAAGTTCTTCAAGAAGTTCAGAACATATTTTTAGCATTGCAATAACCTTGCAATGTAGATTTAGGATTAGCTTTTGTTTTCTTGGTAAGTCTCTAATACCTGTAAAGGCTTTATAAGAAGGAGGGATGTACAACTATAGCTTTTTCTAGCACTAAGGCAGGGAATATGCATTGGCTATATATCTCTGCCAGTTGGACAACTTAGAATGCCAGAAAAAGTCTGCAACTTAGTAAAGGCTAATTAGGCTGAGAGAGACTGGTTTGGATGCCATCCTTATTTGACAGGGCCGTTTTAATGAGGAAGGGACACAGGGAGAAATTGCCCCAGGCTTCACATATGGGGAAGGCCTAGTCACACATGGAGAGTGTCATCTTGGCATCACTGCATTGTGGTCAACTCATTTCTTTCAGAATCCCACCAATGTAAGCATCATATGAACATAACAGAAACAGAGGTGGGGGCCTCAAATGAACATTCTGCCCCAGGCTTCTCAATGTCTTAATGAGACACTTATAGCTGAACAGCCATTACAACTTGTTGCTCTCATTCCAGATCTAGTTCACTAAGCCAAGTACTATTCAAGCCAAGGTGATGGTCTGCAGATCAGCTGGTCTGCAGTGAGTTTCCAGGAAACTATGCAAATATGACAATAATGTGGCACAAACGGGACACTAGTCCCTGGCACATTGGGAGGAAAACTGCCATATCAGATAGCTTGAGAAGCACTGCTCCTGCCAGTACATCACACTGAATAGCATTTACAGCAGAATGAGTTTCTTTTGTCCTGACAGGAAGAAAGAAAACAGTACAAAGAACTTTTTTCTTATAACAGCTCCCCACAGAATAGTGATTTACCTATAAAGGTCTCTCACCATTACTCAGAACAGGTTTTGACCATATAGAGGCACTCTTTAAAAAGTAAAATTTTAAACAATTATTTGTTTGTTTGTTGTGTGCCTTCAACTTGTTTATGGCAAACTCAAGGCAAACCTGCCATGGGGTTTTCTTGGCAAGATTTGTTCAGAGGGGGTTTGGCCTTGCCTTCCTCTGAAGCTGAGAGAGTGTGACTTGAGAGAGGATTTTAACCCTGACATCCAGAGTTGTAGTCCAACGCTCAAACCATTATACCACACTGGTTCTAAATAGTTGTTTACATAATGGAATAAACTAAGAGAATCCATTTTTGTCTTGGAATCATTAAATATTGTAATCTTACAGAAAACTGTCGATGCTAGTCAAATACTTGTGAACATGTATACTCTTGTACTCCCTGCTGAGAACTAATGAGATCTGGTTTGACCTGCTTTCTTCATCTCTTCTGCTTAGGCAAGCAACTCCTAGCCTGACCTCACACCTGTCCCTACAGTGAGGTTGGAAATTATGGGATAATGAAGCTGTGGTCTGTGAGGTGTGAATAATCCACCTGTACTAACGTCATCCTGGGGAAGCGGGAAATTTATAGTAACAGCAGAGCAAGGATTAGTTGACATTAAGACAGGGTTTGTGATTTATTTTCTTTCTAGGACAATCCCAGATTTGGTAAACGTGTTGGAGATCTATTAATACAGGGTTAAGGTGACAATAGAAAGATTCAGGGATGGCTTTATCCATCAAAAGGTGGGACTTTGGGACTCACCTTTGGTTGCTTGGTTTAAAAGAAAAAAATTGTGTAGTTTCAGCTGATTTTGGAATGGGGTGGGAGCTAAAAACTGTGTGAGACTATGCCTGAACTTGATACTATTTATGGATCCTGTTCCTATGAACAATTTCTTCTTCAAATCTCCCCTTTTGTGATTCAAAAGCAATTGAGATCTGCAGTGGTTCCTACCTCAGGGCAAGGTTGTGTTTTGCCTGATGGCTCTCTCTTACTTATTTGCAACCTGATGATCTACTTGGTAGCTTTAAAGCAGAGGGTGGGTAAAGTGTGGCCCCCCAGAAGTTGTTGGATTGTGATTCCTAGCAGCACTAGTCAGCATAGCCAGCTGTGAGGAGTGTTTGGCATTGTAGTCTAGCATCTGGAGGCCCACAGTTTGCTCACCCCTGCTTTAAAGCTAGTACTCAAATGAGTGGCAATGCTGCTATAGGTTTCTTCCCTCACTAGTTGTAAATAGGAATCCAGTATAATGGGCATAGACAGAGGAGGATGACTGAACACAACAAAAAAGGAATGTTCAGAAGTAGACCTATCTGTGAGTCAGCATGTAGTAGTATTGAGTATTGGACTAGAACTCCAAAAGACCATGTTTTGAATCCCCTCTCAGGTACAGAAACCCACTGGATGGCCTTGAACAAGTCACATTCTCTCAACCTCAGAGAAAGGTAATAGCAAACTTTTTCTGAATAAAACCTTGCCAAGAAAACTCTGATAGGTTTGTGTGAGGGTCATTGTAAGTCAGAAATGACTTGAATGCACACAACAACAAGACCTATCTATTGCATTTTCCATGAGTGGTAATTTTAAATTTTAAAGCTATAGCTCACAGATGCCCTGGTTGCAATATAGTATTCTTCTTTATCTAGTCAACTACTGAGGAAGATATTCTTCAAGACAAGTAGCAGAGGCAACTTTGGAATCTTTCTAGAGGAGTGATTAAGGAAAAGAAGATGATGGGAGGCTGGTCCTGTCAAAGTGCATTCACCTCTGGTGCTCTTTTTCTGTCTCCAGTTCCAGGGAGGTGTGTGGTCCTTGAGCACAGCCCTGTGTGATGCCTTGATGACTATGGATGTGATGTTGTGCACAGCCTCTATTTTCAACCTCTGTGCTATCAGCGTGGATAGGTAAGCATTTCTGTCTATCACTGGCTTACAACTCCTGGGAGTTCCATATACAGAAACTGGTGGATGAGTTGTCTAACACTTTTGACATGGGTTCTGGGATGGTGCCCTGCACAGTATCTGAGTGCACCAGGTCAGTTTAAGAGATTAAGCAAGGCTGTATTTAGGCAGGTGTTTGAGATGTGAATTTTAATTGGTGTGCTACTTTTAATGTTGTATTTTTATTGATTTTATGTTTTTAATTCATGTTGTGTTTTTAACTATATCTTAATAATTGTAATTATTTATTTTTTAACTTTTGTAACTTGTGGTGTTTTAGTTGTATTTATTAATTATTGTAAGCTACCTTGAATCCCATCTTGGGAGAAGGGCAGGATATAAATCCAATAAATAAATAAAAATAAATAAATATGTCACACTTATGCAGAGAAGAATGGTCCAGGCTTCCCTCATCAGCCACCAGGATGCTTGCCTCACTCTGCCTAATGCTAGGGCCAGGTCTATACCAGCAGTTTTCTATAGAAAATACTCCTCATCAGGGAAGCATTTACTCTGTGATTAGTGTTCAGAATTGTTCACAAGGACCCTAATCTTGTTTGAATGTGTCCAGCTTCCTCTTCAGGTTTTTTTCCAAAATTGTGAAAGTTTGGAGTGGAGCCTTTCAGGGGCAGGAATGTTGGGTGTGGGACAAACATGAAGGAATAATTTATTTGGGGGTGGGCTTCTATGTGGCATGTGTACTCTGATTTTTGCAATAACCTGACTTGAAGAGAGGTGTTAGATGGCTGAACAGGATGGGGAGTATCAAGGGCTTTGTAATAGGAAAGTGCTGTGACACAGCTAACTATTAAAGTACAAAAAGAAGGCACGCACTGGCGGAGATCCTCTTAAGTGTTGGCTGAGTGTAAAGCTCCACCAGCATACTTCCACTGGGCCTTCTCTTCCACCCTTCTGCAGCCTCAGCTTGAGGTACCAGAGAGCACTGCTATGGCTAGTCAGTGAGCAGGGGGAATCCCAGGCACCATCCAGCTGCAGTTTTGCAGCAAGGAAAAGCAAAGAGTCGTGGCCTTCCTGGACCAGTTCTGGAAGGATGACTACAGCTGGATGATGCCCAGGAGCCCCCCACCCACTGATTGGCTGTAGGGGGGTACCTTGTTGCCTCAAGCAGAGGTTGCACAGGGGGTGGGGGTTAAAGTTGCCACACTGAAAACTGGTGACAGCTCCTGTAACTTTAATGCTTGCACAGAGGAGGGAAATGCAGCAGTTACCTGGCTTCATGACAAGCAAAACCTACTGAAATTCCCTGTTCTACACAACCATTAAATGTAGAGGAGCCCCCCTCCCCCGCCAGTTTTCAGTCTGGCAACCCTAGGTGGGGTCCTTGCACAAGGAGATACTGGATACCTCCAATCTAAATAGGGACACAAGAGATAATGCCAGTGTGTATGCCACCAACAGGATTCCAACGTAGTACAGCAGCTCTGTGAGTTAACTGTGTATCTTGGAACTGATCATATGTGCAGGTGCTTGTATTACTTTATATTTGTTTTTTCTTCTTTGTATACAATAGTCAATCTTTATGTTGAAGAGGAGGAATAAGAGGAAAATTGTATCTCAGTGGCCAAAAGTTGACTGTGTTCCTTTACAGAAAAGGCTTGTCCCCATGTCTGGAAGCATGGTTTTGTTTGCAGTTTTATTTGGCTACTGCAATGGTCATTCTACACGGATCACCATTAGAAGGCATTGAGCAACCTGTCTGTCTTTTTTCCTTAATGGATTTTCTCTGGTAGGAAAAAAAAAGATGAAAAAAACAACAAAAGAAAAACACAGGAGAGCAGAAAACGAATCCCCTGCAAAGCTCAGTGAAAGAGTTCTTCCATGTCCCTGACTATCACGATCACTATCACTATCACTATCACTATCACCATCATCATCAAAAAGAGGACTGATTTTAAATGGAAAATGGAGAGTAATGTAAGGAGTTGGATGTTAACACATTTTATGCCCAAAATTAGCTTTCTGAGCAAAATCCCAATCCCCTTCAAAGCTGGTCCCGTGTCTAATCTGGTTCTTCATCTGTCCTGTGTTTATCTAGCTCACCTTCAGAGTCAGCCAGTAGACTGTGTTAATTAAAACCATCTCATGAAATGACACATGAAAAATGCCCATATGCTTTACTGGTGGTTGTTTTCCCCTCTTTTGAGAAATATGAAAATTCTATTTCCTCCTAATCTCTCCTGTAAAGAATATACTGTTAAACTGGAGTGGTTGGGAATTTGTTTTCCAAACTCCATGTAATTTTTGAATTATCTATTGATTTTACAGATTTCAGGGGCATTCTGAGGTTGAGGCCATTCTTTCCTCCCAATGATGATGATGATGATGATTAAATATATCTTTGTCCTTTTAATGGCAGCCCAGTTTCTATTAAAATTGTAATTTATTTGGATTTTTTTCATATCATGTCTTCCTCATTTTTTTGTAGAAAATGTACTTATAGCAGTGAAACATAAACAATCATATAAACTTTAGAAATGTTTATTAAATACAACCAGTAATAAATAAAATACCAACAACAACAAGGATAAAAACACATTAAAGAGAATAAAATAGGTTAAAAATAGAAGATAACTTGCATATGATTGCCTATGTGAATAGAAAGCATTTGCAGCCTAGCTATAAAAGCAAAAAAAAAAAAAAAAAAAGGAACCAGTTTGCTGAAAGCAGAACCTCCAAAGACTAACTAAAGACTCAGGCAGGTTCATATGGGTGAAGGCAGTTCTTGAGGCAGCCTAGACTTCTGTGGGCTTGAAGCTGAAAGCCTAAATATTCAGGAATGAGCAACATTGTGTACCATGGGATTTGCTTCTGGGTAAGAATGCATAGAATTGCATTTTTTAAAATCAGCACCAGGCCAGCACAGTATACTGAGCCTAGAAATGAATAGATAGCCAATGCAACTAATGCAAAACTGAAGTACTGTAATATGCTTGAGTTGTCAAATACTAATGAGTATTCCTGTCAGCTTATTTTGTCTCAGTTGCAGTTTATAAACTGATTCTGAAAGTAGCCCCATGTATAGAATAAATGGCAGGCCAGGCCAGGCCAGAAAAATGGGGAATATCTCTAGCAAATATTGTTTTTCTGTGTACTGTCAAAGGAATGTTCTTAAGGTTCTTCTTCCACCCTCACCCCCCACATAAGAACTATATCTTTCAGATTCATTCAAATTAAAATAAGCAAGAGCTATGGAAAAGTAATTGCAAAGGAATGTCAGTTTCATCATGAAATCATAGATATACGGGATCTGAGAGTCATCTAGTATATGATCATAAGTTACAGATGTTATAAGTGATTTTTGACGTTCATTTAAATTACATTTCAATTTGCTAGCTAGCCTTTCTTTGTCAGCAAAATAACAGACTACAGAGCATAATTGATACAAAAATTGATACATAATTGATCCTTACTGTTAGCTAAGGACTTTTTTGGATGTCTTAAATGTAATGGAAGCAGCCTCGCCACGTTGCGAGGCTGCTGCGCTGCAGGGCGTTCCTTTCGCATGACGCCCGTCCCTGCCGGTACTGTTGCGGTACCGCAGGGACATTTGCGTGTTATATTTCAGCGATTTTTACTCACAATCAAATTTCGTGAGTAAAAATCGCCAAAATATAACACTCAAATGTCCCTGCAGTACCGCAACAGTACCGGCAGGGACGGGCATCATGCGAAAGGGACGCTCTGCAGCGCAGCAGC
This sequence comes from Gambelia wislizenii, assembly GCA_030847615.1. Taxonomy (NCBI): domain Eukaryota; kingdom Metazoa; phylum Chordata; class Lepidosauria; order Squamata; family Crotaphytidae; genus Gambelia; species Gambelia wislizenii. Next base: position 349,771,037 of record JAUMIR010000001.1, read on the forward strand.
CTCGCAACGTGGCGAGGCTGCTTCCGTTACATTTAAGACGTCCGAAAAAGTCCTAAGTCTCAGTTTGCAGGTTTCACATCTTCAGTAAAATCCACTGATATTTAACATCTGCCCTAAGAAGACAAGTGAGTTTTGTAGCTGAGGTTGTTATAGACCCATTTTCCTCAAGTTGGTATGCTAGACTATAATTACCATCATTCCCAGACATCATTGTTGGAGGTTGTAGTCCAACACAGCTGGAAGGTGCCAGCTTGGGTAAGGCTGGTCTAGAGTGAATTAGACAAAAAAACAAGATTTTCTAAGTGACCAGGCTGCTTCGTGTTAGTAGGCTCCATTTACTAACTGCTGGTTGCAGAGAAGTAGTAATGACAGTGATTCCTATTGTAATCTCCACTTTTTTTAGTTTTCTCTTGTGACCATAAGAGGGTGGCAGGATTTTTTCTCTCAAGAGAGAATACCACCAGGCTGAATGTTCTTAGTAAATTGGCACTTATTTTGGGATGAAGAGGGTTCATTCCACTTGTCACAATTTGAAACCAGTTTCAATGGTAGTGTTAAGATACCTTTCCTTAGCCCAGGTGATACTTTATCCTCTGTTCCCTCTTTTTCTCTGTAATGACTGAACAGTTTGGTGGGTGACCCTGCTTTGCAGTCAGGGGCTGACCCTTGATAGCACTGAGGTTTCCTCCCAACAGTGTGAGCCACTTTACCCAAATAACAGATGAGGAGGCTATACTGTTCTTATGTGGTTCCATTTTAGGCTATGTATATGGGATTGTATCAGTGCACATTCTTCCATATAAAAGTTCCCTTCTCACAGAAAACTAGATGTCAGTGAAACGAGTTCTTAGGGCCAGTTTTCATAATGATCTAATCATTTTATAGTAAAGGTTGAGTATCTCTTATCCAGAATTCCAAAATACTCCAAATCCAAAATTGTCCACATAGGTGGCTGAAATAGTGACACTTTTGTTTTCTGACAGTTGTACACAAACTTTGTTTCATGCACAAAATTATTAAAAATATTGTGTATAAAATTACTCTCAGGTTATGTGTATAAGATGTATATGAAATATAAATGAATGTCATGTTTAGACTTGGGTCCCATCTCCAAGTTATTTCATTATGTATATACAAGTATTCCAAACTCAGGGGGGAGGGATCCAAAATACAGAACACTTCTGGACCCAGGCATTTTGGATAAGGGATACTCAACCTGTATTGTATTATTTTTCTAGTGCAGAAACTCCCAGCCATGAAGTAGCACTGTCCAGGAACAATTTTGTACCTCACCTGTCATTAGATTTTCCTTGGGTTTTTTCTGGACTGTGAGGCCATGTTCTGGAAGAGTTTATTTCTGATGTTTTGCCTGCATCTGTGGCTGGCATCTCTGAAGATGCCAGCCACAGATGCAGGTGAAACATCAGAAATTAACTCTTCCAGAACACGGCCTCACAGCCCAGGGGAAAAAAAAAACAAGGAAAAACTGTGGATGCCGGCCATGAAAGCCTTCGACTTCTTACCTGTCATTGTTTATATATGCAAACTAGGCTTCTGATTCCCCTGACATCAACAGAAAACTCAGCCTCAGGAAAAATATACATATTCCACTAAATGCTGGCTTAGAAGTGAAGTGGTTGTTTCTTTGGTAACCCTCACTAAATATATGAGTAGGTTCACTTTGAAAGGCTTGCACTGAGACAGGACGCTATTTTGCCCCATTCCCAAAAGTGGGTTTTGAGGAAAGGTGTGTAGTGAATAAGTGAGGACAAGAAGGTGTTCTGAGATGGATATCTGGCTACAATGGCATAAGCAAGAAAGGAAAAGAAAGAGCAGAGAATTTTCAGCCAATTGCCCTAGTAAAGCTGGGTAAATAAAGTCCCCAGGCGGGGATGTTTGGGGGATAAGGAAATGAGTTACAAGGGCACTATTGTGTTTTACCTGTGGCAGCCTGTTCACACATTGAAGTTGGATTTCACAGTCTGAGTTCTACTAAATCAGGGCTGGCCAGAGGGCAGCCCTCCTGATGTTCTTGGACTGCAATTCCCATCAGCCCTAGCCAGCACAGGGAGGAATATTGGGAGTTAACAGGACTGCATTTTGTCCATCCCCATACTGGATTACCACCCCCCTTAGTTGAATCAGTTATGCCAAGAAGTCCCACAGCTTCACCCTGTCCTTTGTCCTTCAGGTTCATTGCTGTCTCCATTCCATTGAACTACAACCGTCGGCAAATCGATCTGCGGCAGTTGATTCTCATCTCCACCACTTGGATCTTTGCATTTGCTGTTGCCTCTCCAGTCATCTTTGGCCTCAACAATGTTCCAGACCGGGACCCCTCTTTGTGTCAACTGGAGGATAACAACTACGTTGTGTACTCTTCCATCTGCTCCTTCTTCATTCCTTGTCCTGTCATGCTGGTCCTCTACTGTGCCATGTTCCAGGGACTTCGGCGTTGGGAGGAGGCTCGGAAGGCCAAGCTGAAGAGCAGCATCTATTTGGGCAATAGGCGGCTGTATTGTCCACCACCTGTCATTGAGAGGAACCAGGCTGGGGTCAGGTTGGAGGAGAACAATCTATATGCCCGCTCTGAATGCTCTTATCCTAGGGATTATATGAACAATGGCATTCAGACTGTATCCTATCCACACCTCAGATATCCACCACATGGAGGACTCAAAAGGAAGCAGGCTAAAATCAATGGCCGGGAAAGGAAAGCCATGAAGGTGCTGCCAGTTGTAGTTGGTGAGTGAAAATTACTTGAGGTTATTAACCAGATTGAGAATCACCAGACTGGTTAAAAATAGTACTGTATTCAAAAAGATTCTAGGAGCCTTGTGTGTGTGTTTTAAAGGGCTGCAGCTATAGACCAAAACATTGGGAAGAACATGGTAATATACATCTGCTGTTTTTGTTGTCTCTGTTGTGGTACCTTGATCTTAAGTGTTGGGAGCTGACTGGCCAGCTACAGAAAAGCACCAAAAGGATGGAAATGGCTAAGCAACAATTCCAAACTGACTTCTCTTGAATGTCTTCCTTCTTGTCTCTCTCTCTCACACACACACACATGCACACACACACAGAGAGAGACTGTTGGTTGTCAGTTTTTCTCCTGAGAGAGACTCTGTTACCTTTTAACAGTGGTATATCAAGCAAAAATTAAACAGGCAAACCCTTCTTCACCACCACAACTCCAAGCTAGGAATAATGGCATTTATCATACTTCTGCTTTTCATGAAGCTGCTGGTTATTGCTCACTGTCTCTGAGATGAATAAGGGAACACATTTTTCTCAAAACAAGCTCCTAAGGTGCTTGGCAAATTCATACGGATTACATTGTACACAATCCACACAAACTTTTATAGACCCATAGAATTGTAGAATTGGAAAGTACTCCAAGGGTCATCTTGTCAACGCTCTGCCAATTCAGGAATCCACAGCTCAGGTTTCCCTAACAGATGATCATCCAACTCCAAAAATCTCCAAAAAATCATCCAACTCCAAAAATCTCCAAAAAAGGATACTCTATCATCTTTCAAGACAGACCATCTCACTATCAAATAATTCTTACCATCAGGAAGTTCTTTCCAATACAGTATTTAGTTGAAATCTCCTTTTAAAAAAATTAAAACTATAAGAGAAAGAATTTGCTCAATATATTGTCAGGTTTCTGAGCATATATTAAACCAAGCTAATGGTTAGTTTCTAAATGAAGATGTTTATTGGGGATTCTAGGAGCTGTTATCCAAAAAGACGTTTTTCTGAGGTCTGCTTCCTTGGGCCTGCCAGTCAGATGGATCTTAATGGCAGGTCCTCTGAGGTGAATCTGAGGGCTTAGGTAGGTTCATACTGATCAAGATGTTTCTTCAGACAATGTGGTCGCACACTGATTAAAGCTTTAAAGGTAACAACCAACATTTTGGGAGGAAATGGACCTGAAAATACACAGGCAGCCAGTAATCTGGTACAGAATCAGTGTTATATTCTTTGGTCACCTAACCCTCACAAGAAACCCAGCAGTACATTGTGTCCAAGCTTCTAACTTAAAAAAAAAAAAAAAGACAGCTCCACTTGGACCAGATTACAGTACTTCAGTCTGGATTGTAACCAAGGGGAAAATAGCTGTAACAACGTTTGTTTCATACAGATTGAAGCACAACTAGTGAAAATCTGAAACTGAAAAAGGCACCCTTGGCAGCAGCTAGTGTCTTTTACGCTTCCATAGACATCTGGTACTTTAGGGGGAGAACAACACCATCCATCACTGTTGGTCACACACTTCAGTCTAGAACAGCAAGGATATGTTTAAATATCCTTGCAGAATTCCAGCCTTGGACCTGCTGAGTTAAGCAGTTCAAGCAATTAGGAAGAATAATTCAAGTGATAAGCAGCAGAATCTTTCAGCAGGTAGCTGTTTCAGATATTTCAGTCGTGCTTAATTTCATACATGATTCATCCCCCTCGAGATCTATCCAGATTCCCCCTTTCAGGTTTTGGAGCACTAGACTCTGACAGAAGAAACGAATTAAGGATCCCACCCTTGCTCTGAGTTTTTGTGTTTCCAGAATAGGCACGGAGGCAGCAATTTCACCCATTTCAATAGGGGCTCAAGCATACTCTCATCATAAGCTAAACACAGGTTTTCCTTAAAAACAAAACCCAGAGATTCAGATTAGCATCCCAGGAAGGGCTGACTTTACCTGACATCACTTTGGAAAGATACTGATAATGTTTCTCCCATATGCCAGCCTGGTTTTCCAAACAGGTACTCTGTAGTGGAAGCTGTTAGCATCTCATTCATTAGCAGCTCTAAGTACTAACAATGCCATCTGTTTTATTTTTCGAACAACAATTATGACCAGGTCTGGACCATTTGTAATGGGGTTGGGTACAGCTTTTTATCTGTGTCTGCATCTTAGTAACAGGGATTTATAATATTAGTGGTTAAATTATAGGTTATTATTGATTTTACAGTTGGTTACTTGTAATAGACCAATCTAAATATTCAACTCATGCCAGAGTCTCAAATTTTATCCCTTTACAGTGGCCAAAACTAAAAATGGCTTCATAGTATTTTGCTGTGATAACATTTATAACAACAATATGAAATACTATAGGCCATTATTATCCTGTTTTACACTCAGCAGAATTGGAACATAAACCTTGGCCGTATCAATGGCTGCTTGCAGTACATTTGCCTTGTGACTGCCTCTTGAAAACTGCTTTCAGCTTTTTAAGAGATAAAAGGTTGTGCCCATCATATAGCATGTGTAGCATTGTCTCCTTTTACTCCTCCAGTGTTCCATGTAGTAGTCAGTTTTATATTTACTTGCTTGCTACACAGATTTGGCCTCACTGTGTGGTTTATCTTTGTGCCTCAGCTGAATGTTTTGTCTGGTTAGCTGGTGGTACATGTGAAGAATCTTGTTAGGACAGGTAGCTACTTGCACAAAAGCCTTTTCAACTGGTAGCTGTATTGTGAGAAGTGGCCCTACCTTACCATCCAGCAGTCTATTCCTTCCTTGATTTAATAAGGGCATCTGCTTTTTATGAGAACTTGTAGTGCCTTTTGGCAATTTCAAGTGAAATTTCACCAGCAAAAAGTGAAGAGAGGGAACCCAATAAGGGGTCCCAGTTGGTGTTGGGGGTCCATTACTGTTTTTCAAAAAACTTTGAAATGACGAGAAAGCACTAGACTATGCCTGAAGCCTGGCTTTATTCAGCTGAGGCTAAAATAGTTGTATCATAGAATCATAGAATCATAGAATCATAGAATTGCAGAGCTGGAAGAGACCACGAGGGCCATCCAGTCCAACCCCCCTGCCACGCAGGAAATCACAATCAAAGCATCCCCGACAGATGGCCATCCAGCCTCTGTTTAAAGACCTCCAAGGAAGGAGACCCCACCACGCTCCGACACAGGGCCAGCTTAACCATACCGCCAAATCAGCATCTGCGGGGAGGCCTCACAGCCAGGGGCCCCCACCCACCCTCCTCCTGCAAAAACCTCCTGCTGGCTTTTAAAAAAAACCCAGCATCTCCCAAACTAGAAAGAGAAAGAAGGAGCTGCCCTCTGTGGCTGAAGCTGGGGGGGAGTTTGCTGCTCCCTCGCCCTCTCCTCCCAGGATCATCAAAATGCAAGCCAGCCAGGTGTGTGTCAGAGAGGGGTGAGTGTGTGTGTGATAGAGAGAGGGGGGGAGGGAAGTGTGAGGGTCACCTCTTTCCTTCTCTTTCTCCTCTGCTCTCTCTTCAGAAAGGGCTTCTTTCTTTCTTCCCTTTCCTTCCTTCCACATATATCCCCTCCACCCCATCTTTCCAGCTGCTCTTAACATGTCCTGGTTTCTCTCCCCTCCCTCCCTTTCCCCCTTGGTCCTCACTTTACTCCCCTTGTTGCCAACTGAGTTCAAACTGCAAAAGGAATTTGTGTGTGTTTGCCTATGCACCTTCAAGTCATTTCTGACTAAGGCAAACCTATCATGGGGTTTTCTGGGCAAGATGTGTTCAAAGGGGGTCTGACTTTGCCTTCGAGGCTGAGAAAGTGTGACTTGCCCAATTTCACTCAGGGGGTATTAATGGCTGAGTAAGGATTCAAACCCTGGGTCTCCACAGTCATAGTGCAATGCTGAAATTCTACAACACTCTGGCTCTTTTAACAGAAGAATATAAAGAATATAAAGAAAAATTTGGAGTTAATGTTACTGGGAACAATGGTTTTATCGTTGTCACTAAACACACCAGTATCCCACTAGTGTTATGTGAGAGGCATAGACCTAGAACAGTGGTTTTTAACCTTTTATTTACCAGGGACCCCTTTTAAATATCTTTTGTTGCCCCAAGACTTAACTCAAAATTTAAAACCCTAATAATAATAGCTAACAACAACAAAAATACAATTACACCATCCATTAAACTTTTCCTCAGAGGCACTCTTGCTTCTTTCTGCAAGTTTGTGGCTGGAGTAGATTGAATGGCAATGTACAGACCAAGCCAGCCAGACTTTGACTTGGTTCCTGTCATGTGGCTGCTCCACTACAGGGAGGAGGTGGGCCAAGCAGCCTTCAAGACTTTGTGGACCCCTCTGAGGATATTGCAGACCCCAGGTTAAGAACTACTGGGCTAGAGAATGCTGGAAAAGGAACAATGCAACCAGACCTTGAGAAGGGTGTTGGCAGAAGGATTATGGGAGGTGTAATCCAAAAGTAACTTTCCCAGGCTCTGAATGCAGCCTAGAATCATAGGGCTGGAAGGGACCCCAACAGCCATCCCATCCCAACCGGCTTCTGCCCTGCAGTAACACACAATCAAAGCCCTCACGACAGATGGCCATCCAGCCTCTCTTAAAAACCTCCAAAGGACACTCCAGCACACAACAAGGTAGTGTATTCCACTTCCAAACAGCTCTTACCATCAGGAAGTTCTTCCTAATGTTTAGGCAGAAGCTCTTTTCCTGTACTTGAGTCCATTGCTCCATGTCCTAGTCTCTGGAGCAGCAGAAAACAAGCTTGATCCATCCTCAGTATGACATCCCTTCAAATATTTAAACATGGCGATCACGTCACCTCTCAACTTTCTCTTCTCCAAGCTAAGCATACCCAGCTCCCTAAGCTGCTCCTCATAGGGCGTAATGGCTTCCAGACCTCCCACCGTCCTTCTCAGTATCTTTCTTGAATTGTTGTGCCCTGAACTGGACACAGTATTCCAGGTGAGGTCTGACCAAAGCAAAATGGAGTGACACTATTACTTCCCTTGATCTAGACACTCTACTCCTATTAATGCAGCCTAGAATCGCATTGGCATTTTTTGCTGCTGCATCACACTGCTAACTCATGTTCAGTTTATACTCCACTCTTTCTTTTCTTTGAGGAAATCTACACCATTACATTAATTGCTAATAAACAAAAAAAATGCTAGTGCCTATAATATAGTTTTAAAACTAAATTATTGGTTGCAAATTATGTAAAAGTACCCCCCCCCTTATCCACTGGGGACTGGTTCTGTGCCGGCATGGATTCTGAAAACCATGGATAATAGTGAACACCATTGACAATAATGGGACTTCTGGTTTAAAATACCATAGAGTTGCCTTGGAGGGCCTAGAAAATGGCTAGGGAAGACACATTTTCTAGGACAACTCTATGGTAGATGTGCTGTTTTGTGTCCCATGGATAATGAATCTGTGGATATGGGAGTCCTACTGTAATCTGAACATCCTGTACTATGAATAGGTTAGGTTACATTGGCCTGAGATAAACATATGGGCCCCCCAAAATAAAGCATTGTAGGGCTCCCCAAAATTCCTTAATCCGGTCCTGCCTTGACCCTTTGGGCTGTTGCACCTCTTTCTTTCTCTTCAACTATTGATGGTTTTAACAGCTTCCCTGCTTCCTTCCCTTCATTATCATTTACTTCTCTATTGAATCCCTTCTGTTGAAAAGTGAAGTGTATCTGTAGGCTGAAGAGAACTTACTCTAAATGCAGGGGCTGGATAACACTCTTGTGCCCTGTCACAGTGTTTCTCTCATGAAAGAAGGGTACCATATATTTATCCTCTCTAAGAGTTGGATGGTAAAGCACTGAATTGCCAAATTTGATGCAGGAGACTGACTCCACTGCCTAAACCACTCACTGGTGTAGAAGGGTGATTTCAACAGATTGCTCTTTGTCCTGCTCCTACTGTATTACTACAGAAGAAACTGCATCTGCTAAAATTCTCCCTTCTTAAAAAGAATGAATCAATCAAATAAACATAGGAGCCCTATTCCATGTTGAATATAGTGATCTAATAACATTATACTAACCCTTTCCCCTCATATTTAGATGTCTGAGAAATAGTATAAAACTTTTGCATCTTAGGATACAGTCCCAGTTTGTAAAACTGTTTGAGGTTCCAGACATCTGGGTGTATAAAGGTGATAATGGGCTCTTTCCTCCTTCCTTCCCTCTTCCTCTCATGTACCAGCTTTGGCATGTATTAAGTGTTTCTCCCTACCCTCAAACTGGTTTATTCTGGCTTGCTGACAATTAACGATTGAGAAAAATAAACCAGAATTGTATGCTGACTTGGAAACAGGCTGTTGTTAATGTACACCAGTGTTCTCCAAGCTCTGGTCTTCCAGGTGTTTTGGACTTCGGCTCCCAGAATCCTTGATCATTGGCCAAGGTAGCTGAGGCTTCTGGGATTTGAAGTCCCAAACACCTGGAAGATTAGGGTTTGGGAATCACTGATGTACAGTAAGCTTGTGTCCCTCAGTTTGGACACAACAGGGAACAGTTTTTGCTTAGCACAAGCAGGGTTGCCAGGTGAAAAGGGATATGGCTCTCTTCTGCTTAATGCTTGTGTAGAAGAGGGAATTTGAGCAGTTGTAGCTGGCATAACAAGCAACACCTGCTGAAATTCTTTCTCTTATTTCACCTGGTAACACCAAATACAAGTCAGGCTCTTCATGGCAAAGCTAGTGTGGGATGGGTGGTGGGGAAAAGTAGGAATAAAAAGAGGAATGCTTAGCTTCAGTGCTTATTCGTAAGTGATGGTTTATTTATAAAACCTCAAATAATCATCCAAACCAAGCCACATGGTGATCAGCTGTGAATTCTGAGGTACAGTAGGGCACAAGAATATTTTTTCTGAGTGGATATTCAAAAAGAATGTACAGATGCTATTCCCCACCACCCCTCTGCTAGACTTATGTGGAGATATTCATAATCTCTATTGGGTTGGATCCAGATTAAGGCAGCTGCAAATGGGCTGAGAGAAGGGGACTTCTTTGCCCATTACCCTACACAGCAGCCCTGCAGACTCCACCCTGCTGAATGGGGTGATCTGCAAGGTAGAGGGTTCTTCTTGATGTCAAAGTTATGTTTGCCAATTTGTAATAAGATTTGCTTTTCAGTAAGGTGCTGGAAATAGAATGGATTGGGTAGGGGGAAATCTACATTCTAGGACTAATGTGGGGGACAGGGGTTTTAAAACCATTTTACTTGCTTGCTGAAAAGTTAACTCTTAGCCTAAATGAAGGAAATCCTGCTGGAGCCACACTTTAAATGATGTGTTTGCCCAAAATCAAATCACTACCTGACTAAATTTCTTCCACTGTGAATCACTTGAGGTAATTTTCAGTTGCTTAGTCCAGTGAAACAGTAAGAGAAACTAGGGACTATGAAAGGCAAGCTGTTTCTGTGACAGAATCTGGAGAAGTGCTACTGAACAGTTTTGTATACCTAGTTCAGTGTTAAGGGTTTGGCTGTTTTTTTAAAAAGTGCCATATTAAATTGGCTTGTTGGTGCCTACAGGTACAGTATTAACACTCTCCCAGTCACAGATCCCTTGGGGAAAGCATTATGAAAGATGTTATAAAATGCCTAAAATAAATAAATAAATAAATAATGCTGCATGTGTATGTATACTGACTCTGGATGCTTCCAGAGATGTTTTTATCATACAGTTGGCCTGTCTCATTCACAGAATTTTAAAGGAAGTCCAGATGTTGTCATCTTCCAATCTTCCATCATTTCCCAGTACTGCTTCCACCTTTTTTCTCTCCACAATAAAATCTGTTAAAGAACATAACAGAATAGCTGCACAATGTCTTTTGGCTGGCAGCATCCATAGCTGTTTGTTTGGAAATGCTTTCAGTTTAAGTATGACACTGTATAATGTGGAACTTTTAACTCACCCATCACCACTTTGCAATCAGGCACCAGAAGTAGGGGATATGGGGCAGGAGAATTTAAATTAAATGACTAACACTTCCACATGAGAAGGACTCAGGAAGGAATTTAGAAGATGCAGCTTTATAGTATAAAAACCACTAAACAAAGATGGGGAATTGTATAGCCTTCCAGATATTGTTGGAACTGCAACTCCCATCAACCTTAGCTAGCATTGTCTGTGAAGCCTGCCGGGGGTTGCAGTGCAGTAACATCTAGAGGGTCACACATTCCCCATCTTTGCACCAAGCCTTCCTGGGTATTTTAGGATTATTATATGGACAGTTTGGCTTCTGTTTTGGATTAAATCTGTTCTGCTTTTAAGAAACTAAGACACTTCAACAACCGACTCCTGGTTTAGAGAGTCTGCAGCAGTCATAACTCAGTTTTCTTCTTCTGTCTCTCTTACAGGTGCTTTTCTTTTCTGCTGGACTCCTTTCTTTGTGGTCCATATAACCAGAGCTCTGTGTGTATCCTGCACCATTCCAAATGAAGTCACCAGCATAGTCACATGGCTGGGATATGTTAATAGCGCCCTAAATCCTATCATCTACACTGTCTTCAACACAGAGTTTAGGAACTTCTTCCGCAAAGTTTTGCACATCTTCTGCTAACACTGCTGGATTCGAAATATAAAACTGGACTCTGAATTTAGAACAGAGGGGTATTGCACAGTGCACTAAGAACCAGACAAAATAATGTCTTTGTATAGTTTATTAAAGATTTATTTCTTGGTACATAACTGTGTTTTCAGTCTTTTATGCCTGCTTGAGTGAAGACAGGTTGCTACAGTATAGTTCCTCTTCAGTAAACACAAGTTACTAAATTGAATTGTTTACCTTTGGAGTTTGCCATCTTGATGCCAGGTTCAGACAGAAAGTTTGAACACTGAGCCATTCACAGTGGCTGCCCTACAGTTAAAACACCACCAGTTCAGAAGGTTCTACTTATTTGGTGAGACTGCCAACATTCCCTAAAACCAATGTACCATCTCCCTGGATGCTAAGCTCAGGCATCAAGCTTGAATAGAGAAGCCATTCACAGTAGTTGCCATACCATGATGGCACCATCATTGCCAAAGAAGAGTATAATCACTTCCTAGTGGTTCTGTAAGACTAATGGTGCGAATCATGAGGTCCTCCAGATGTTTTAGATTTCAGTTCCCAGCATTATCCTCATTAGCTATGCTAGCTAGGGCTGATGGAAGTGATAGTCCAAGAACATCTGGAGGACCACACAGTTCCTAATTCTGCTGTAAGGTCTTTTATGTTTGTATTGCCATTTGATGGCTTTCATACAGCCTTATTCATTTTTAAAAAACTTTTAAAGAATTTCAAAATATTAAAGAATTTCAAAATGTTAACAGCAGCATGCTGGGTTTACTGGTTTTGGCACTAACTCCATGCAGGACCTTACATGTTAAATGTTTTCAAAAAGGGACAATTAACCAGAGTGATTCCACGTGAAAGAAATCAAGTCAAGGACAAGCTGATTTTGCAGCAAAAACAATTCTTTCTTATTTAAAAGACCAAAAAAGATAGCAGTAGAAACCAACATAAGTCTATATTCAATACAAGCTGTTAATAGGAGTTTCTAAAGGAAAAGGGGGGTTACAATGGCACTGATGCTAAAACCCTATTCCTGACCAATCTAAGGGGGGTAGAGGGATGCAGTTAAATTTCAGGGATTACAGACTAAGACACACACACATACATTATTTTCTCACCCTCTGATGCACAGAAGAGCCCATGTCTTCTGGGGAGAGCTTCTGGAAAGGAGAGAGAGAGATTCTCTCCCTTTCTGGCCTATATATAGTCCTTTTCTAACTTGGGGGCTATCACCTGGAGAAAAGGCATAGGTGGGGCATGTTATTCTATTGGAGGGTTTGAAAGGCCTCGTGTCCTGAGAGTAATGAGTGCAAAGGGCAGGTGTGAACTTGACCTCTGTCTTTAACCCTCTGGGCATTGGTAATGACTCTTGGATGTTCTGGTAGACAAATACAATGGAGCTACATATCTACAATGACAATCAGGGATAGACCTTTGCACTATTTCAGATCCAAATAGATTGCCCAATAACTCTGGAAACTACACAGTACTTTACAGTGGGGGCTGTACCAGTGTGAGCCAACTTGGGAGGGTCTCTATTCAGTGGATAAAAGGAAGGCAGTTCAACACTGATTACTCTCAATGAGACCATTTCCTTTCCAGCAGCAGGGAGGGAATTCCAGTTTGTACTTTAAAATGAGGCCTGACTTTCCAAGATGGCCAGGGATCCAGGCATTGCCTGTCCTGCCCTTTCAATATATGCCTCTTACAATGTGTGCAGATTCGGGCAAGGTGTGCAGACTCTGACAATAGGGAGCTCCCTGCCTACTTGAAATAGTCAATAGTCTACTTGCAATTCATATTTATCAAGCATAACTTGTAACAGAAATACATAACTATAAGAAGATGCTTATTCCTACCTGAAGTCTTTTGCAAGGGATAGACTAGAAAGCCATACAAGTGGAAATGAGACAGAAAAAGAAATGTAGCATCTGTATGTGTAATGATCTGTCCACTGTGCCATCATAGATTATAACAGTGTCCCATTCCTAGCTCTTCAGTAAGAAGTGTGCTATGTTTTGAACAGCCCAGCACCATGGGAACAAGAAGAATTTGTATAATGTATGGTTGTGAAGAATGCCAGAATAATTTATTTCAGGTATGCTTAATTTGGTGTGAGTGAAGGTTTAAACTACTGGGATTAAGGCAACATACATACAAAGACACACTGTGCAGCTTTAGTCAAACAACTATAATAATACTGTATAACTAATTACAGTTGTCCCTTCATATTCACTGGGGTTTGGTTCCAGGACCTCCTGTGGATACCAAATCTGTGAATACTCAAGTCCCATTATATGTAATAGCATAGCAAAATGGTGTCCCTTATATAAGATGGCAAAATCAAGGTTTGCTTTTTGGATTATTATTTTTAAGACTATTTTCAAGCCGTGAATACTTAAATCTGTGGATGCCAAATCTGTGGATACGGAAGGACAACTGTATAACAATAATGAATGGCCTTAGATGGAGATGTTGCAATGCATTAAACACCTCCTAGTCCAGTAAGATCCAGCTGAGCATCATGATGTGAGTGTCTATGTGCCACCACATCCACTGTGGCAGCTTCTGAAGCGGATGGCTCCCTGTGCTGGATCTGGGAAAAGGTGTTTTTGTTTATGCATATAGAGTTATGATGGCACACACTTCTGGGAATACTCTGGTCTCCTGCAATGTGACCCAAGAGAAACTGAGAGCAAGGCAGATGGCAAAACAACCAGTGAAGACCACATTTTGATTTTGCCCACAGCGATCCCTGTGCAGAGAATCTGTGAAGCATATTTGGGGAATGTTGCAAACTTGGAAGCTATTTGCAAGAGGATCAAAGATAAACATTTGAGCCCTGAATAAGTATATCTCCCTGCCTGGGGGGGGGGGGGACCCTGACTTGGATCTGGCTGAGAATGTCACAGTGAAAATCAAACGTGTTTTTTGAGAAAAACCAGCATTGTGGAGCCACCTGCAGACCATACTGAATAAAGCCATTTTTTCCCAATTACTCATTTCATTAACCTAAAATAGTGAGCCAAGCATCTGCCTTCTCATCACAATTTTGTCAGCACTAGTGCTCATACACATAAACTGATGTCCTGTTAGTGGCATCCATAGGAGTAAATTAACCCTACACCTGCATATGTCTGTTTTTGATCATTGTGGAAAGTGGTTCCTTCCCTCCCTCCAGAGCAACCAAAGCACACACACCAGACCTAATGTAGAAACACTGAAGGACTCCCCCAAGGCTATACCATGCCTAGAGGAGGGAGAATTGCAGAAGTGTCTGGCTATGTTCCTGTAGCCACACATGAAGTAATTACATCGGCTGCTGAGACCTGTGGAGCTCAGTAGATGATGTAATTCTTTCTCATTGGCTACAGGGACATGGACACTTTTCTAATCCTCCTTGCTCTCCTCCAAGCATGAATGGCCATGCGGGGGGGGGGGGTTTCAATGGCTCTACAATAGGCCCAGGTGGTGGTAATTGGCTCAGCCAAAGGATAGTTCTGCATGTTAACTAATACCCTGCTGAGCCATGCAGGATTGCAGCCTATATGTGATAAACTGGGATTCCAGAACAACTAGAATTAAGCAAGAAGCCTACCCTATTCTAAGGCCAAAGTGAATTTCATGGTTCAGATTCTTCAGTGATGCTGAGAAAGTCCTATTCTCAGTAAACCAAACAGAAACTGCATGTGTTTGGCACCCATCATGTCAGGGGATGATAGGATACTCAATCCCCAGCAGAAGCCAAAAAACCCTATCTCAGCAGACTTAGTAGCAACCTGTTCCCAAGAATACTCACACACAGAGTGTTTGACGTCCAAATAAGCAGGAGGCACTTTTATCTTCAAAGTCAAGCAGTTGCAATATGTAAAAATATTTACAACTGAAGGAGAAACTGCTTCACCAGGCATCAGCATTCACAAGAGAAGTGAGCTCTGTTCTGAGCTCTCTTATATACACAGTTACAGAGCACTGGCTTACTCGATCATATGATCTTACACACCAATAAGAACCCTTCTTCTATAGCTATGGCATGACTAGGCAGTCCATGGAGTCAGCCATTATGACTCAGCATGACTCTGCAGTTGTTTGGCCATTTTATAATGGAGTTCAGTCTCTAACTCCTCACACATCAAATTTCAAGTCTTCCTTTGCGGCAACCTGAGTGGGCTCATATTTGGACACAATAATTTGTCTAGCATAAAATCTAAAGGAAAAATTTATGTTCCTTAGGTGTAGACTGAATCTGAGCATTCTTGTGTCTCAACTATGAATTTAACCTTTGGAGATTTTTATAAATATGTATTTTGCCTTCATCTTCCAAAACATTTACCCTTTTAAAATGGGAATAAACTTTTGCAGCCCACTTAGAAAACTCCTGAATATTCAATTAAATTTGAAGTGCCCTTGAAAGACCAAATGATAAATAAATGAGCATGGGATAAAGGGAGTAAATGAACATTTTTAATGCATTTCCACCATTATACATCTGAGGTTCTAGCAGAGGCACAAGGCTACTTCAAATGTGCATTAAATATATAGTACTTTGATCCAAACACAGCTCATCTTTCCAGGAATTGCTTCTATACCTACACCTTTGCTCATGTTTGTCACTCTTCCTTTTGTCAATCTTCCAATGTCTGGCTCAGGCTGTCAATAATGCACTGTGGAAGACCTTAAGATATGAAAGCCTGAATCTTTTTTAAAACAGATTTTTTAAATATATATATTTTTTAACAAGCTGAGAGCTTATTCCTTATCTTGCTAATGGGAGCCTTGAAAATCAAGATGCTATATAGGAGGCTACATTAATCTTTTGTGAATTAATATAGTGTTGAAGATTTAAAGGGAAGTGTCATCTGTTTAGTAAAGATCTATGCTGTGGTGTCACTAAGCGTGGTGTCACCCCTTTGCCTCACAGTGTCACCTGGTGCAGTTCAGCCTCTCTGCACCCTCCTAGTGACACCACTGAATCTAGGTAAGGAGTAGGAAACATGTGGCCCTACAAATGTTGAACTGTAACTCCCAGTAGCCCTAGCCAGGATAGTAAATTATGAGGAATGCTGGGAAGGTAGTAATCTGTTACATTTCTGAGAAGTACTAACTACACACAGGAGTAGCTAAGACCTAGCTGCCAACATTTAAAACAAAAACAAGATCCTGTGATTCTGTATTTCTTCCACTCAGAAATTAGTTCCCAAAGTGAGCAAAACTGTAACTCAGCACCTATCTAGCTTGAGGAAAAAAGAATAAAAACAGAAACTTAAAATATATAAGAAATCAAAGACAATTAAGTTCATCCTACTCCCCCCACCACCAAGGCTGAATTGTCCATGTATTAAATTACATTCAACCATGGAATCACAATCCCTACAGTTTCACTCACACTGTCCAACTAACAGCATCACGTCCCAGACAGAGCAAGTAGAAACAGAATGACCCCCTGAGTGAAAAATAAAATTAAAGAAGGGAAAAGCAAGATGTGGTTTGCTGAACCCCATGAAAATCTGGGCATACGTTTCCTGCTGAAGATTTTAAAATTATTCTTTCTGTTTTCCAATTAGCTCTTGCAATAAGACAGCTTCAATTATTCATGACAGTCCAGAAGGGTGATAAGCAAGGAAGCCAATTTTCAAACTTGGCCAGTATTCCACTTCATTATTTTCTGTACACAGCAGGGGTTACTTAAAGAGGACCTGGCAAAGTTTTCTTGTACACCCAACAATTAATATCTCAAACATTATGCATACTTTACTGGTCCTTTTGATATGACAATGTAATTAAGATGGTTGCCACCACAGGTAATGCTAACACTACAGTCAACATAGTCTGACATGTCCCCCTGCTTTTTTTCTCCCTCAAAGAAATCCAAAATGGCCTACACCGTGCTCCCCACTCCCTTCATTTTATCCTCACAACCATACTGTGAGGCAGGTTGGGGAGAGAATCAGTGAATTCCTTAAAGTCACCAAATGAATTCCTTGGCTGAGCAGGGCCTAGAACCTATATTTCCCAGCTCTTAATCCATGTAGGAGAAAAGGTACCTTTAGGGTTCAACAAGTGGAAGCTTAGTGGATTGAAGCAACGACTCATTTAGAAAGATGCATCATCAGGCAGAATCAAGAGTCTGTCCAGCAAACACACAGTTAAACACAGCATTTATAGTATTCATTCAAAACTACACTATAACAGCAATCAGCTATGATAGTAATATAAACTAACCAACAATGAAGAAGCACTAATTCTAAACTATGCATGTCAAACTTGTGCCTTGTAATGCACACTGGTGTTCTAATTGGTATCCTTAGCAGCAGAATACACCTGGATGTTTGAGGACATGCCCTGTACATGTTTAATGTGGTTAGCTTGAAATTTGTAAGACCTTGCAACATTTTCCATGGCTGGGTGGATTTTCCCCCCTTCATATGGCTCTACCTTACTGCGACCTTGTGCTCAGTCTCTGACCTTTTCTCACCCAATATTCCAACCCCTACACCATACATAGCTCCCACTTTGGAAGAGACCCTTAAGGCCATACAGCAGATGAAAAACGGCAAGGCAGCTGGGATTGATGGAATCCCACCTGAAGTTTGGAAACACGGAGGTCATGCACTCCATGAAAAATTCCACGAATTCCTTGTGAATTGCTGGGAAAAAGGGGAACTGCCATCAGACCTCCGAGATGCAGTCATCATCACCCTGTACAAGAAAAAAGGAGCAAAATCCGATTGCTCAAACTATCGAGGCATAACACTGCTCTCTATTGCTGGAAAAATCCTTGCAAGGATACTCCTGAACAGATTAGTTCCTGCTATTGCAGAAGAACTTCTTCCTGAAAGCCAATGTGGCTTCAGAGCCAATAGGAGTACTACTGACATGGTATTTGCCCTTAGGCAACTGCAAGAAAAATGTAGGGAGCAGAACAAAGGTCTCTATGTAACATTTGTCGACCTCACCAAAGCCTTTGACACTGTAAGTAGAAAAGGTCTGTGGCAGATCCTGGAAAGACTAGGATGTCCCCCCAAATTCCTTAAAATGATTATCCTGCTACACGAGGGACAGCGTGGTCAAGTCAGATATGGCGATGCTCTTTCAGAGCCCTTTCTAATAACTAATGGAGTGAAGCAAGGTTGTGTTCTTGCACCAACTTTATTTACAATCTTCTTTAGCACGATGCTCCAAAGGGCTATGGCAGAGCTTGAAGAAGACGACGGCATCTATATACGCTACCGTACTGATGGTAGCTTGTTTAACTTAAGCCGTCTGAGGGCTCACACTAAGACTCTAAACTATCTAGTCCGTGAGCTGCTCTTCGCCGACGATGCTGCCCTTGTTGCCCACACAGAAGCAGCTCTGCAGCGCCTAACATCCTGCTTTGCAACAGCTGCAGAGCTGTTTGGGCTAGAAGTCAACCTGAAGAAAACAGAAGTTCTTTACCAGCCTGCACCACAGGACGAACACCACCATCCCCACATTGCCGTCGGCAAATCAGTGCTCAAGTCCGTTCAGCAGTTCACCTACCTGGGAAGCATCATCTCCTCAGATGCCAAGATTGACAAAGAGATCGATCACAGATTAGCAAAGGCATATAGTGCATTTGGAAGACTTCACAAAAGAGTCTGGAGCAATAAACACCTGAGGCAAAGCACAAAAATCAGTGTGTATAGAGCCATCGTACTGTCAATCCTCCTTTATGGATCTGAAACATGGGTCACCTATTGCCACCACCTACGACTCCTCGAGCGCTTTCATCAGCGCTGTCTACGCACAATCCTAAATATACACTGGACTGACTATGTGACGAATGTTGCTGTCCTTGAGCAAACAGGGATCACCAGCATTGAGGCCATGATATTGAGAACACAGCTGTGCTGGGCAGGGCACGTTTCTAGGATGGAGAACCATCGCCTCCCAAAAATACTACTCTACGGTGAACTCACCACGGGTCAGCGTAAGAGGGGCGCTCCAAAAAAGCGATACAAAGACTCCCTGAAACAACATCTCAGGCTTGGCCAAACTGATCACCAACAGTGGTCCGCCCTGGCCTCACATCGGGAGGCATGGAGACGCACTATCCACAATGCTGCAGCCTTATTTGAGAACTCACGACGAACAAGTCTTGAAGAGAAACGACAACGCAGAAAGAATCACAACCCAAAAACATCACCCAAGGAGACCTTCTGCTGTGCTTTTTGCAACCGGACTTGTTTATCTCAGATTGGCCTTTTTAGTCATCAGCGCGCTTGCAGAAAGCGCGGGATGAGTCCTTCCTGAATCTTCGTTTGCGAAGAAAAGCCAGAGAGAGACACCATACTTAACTCACATACACTACAGCGGCATGGTCCTCAGTGTAGTATCTTTCACAGATGAAAACCAAGACACATGTGGCCAAGCAACATAAGAGTGTTGTTTAGGTGCCAAACGTTATGAATGAGGAAGAACACACAGACTAGGAAAGGAAGCATCCATTTGCTTTTGCCTGAGCCTACTGTGAAGGGCAAAGTTCTACCCCCTCTTCTCTTCTCCTCTCCTCTCTTCCCACTGAGTTGAATACAAACTACAGTTGTCCCTCCATATTCATGGATTTGATATCCATGGATTTAAGTATTCACGGCTTGAAAATATTCTTAAAGAAATAATAATCCAAAAAGCAAACCTTGATGTTGTCATCTTATATAAGGGACACCATTTTGCTATGCCATTGCATATAATGGGACTTGAGTATTCATGGATTTTGGTATCCACGAGGGGTCCTGGAACCAAACTCCAGCGAATATGAAGGGAGAACTGTACTTCTGCACTTTGAACATAGCTTGCTGCAACTGAAGTAAGCTGAGGACAAAGAGAGAAAGCAGGAGAAAGAGAGAGAAACCAGGACACTTCCCAGTGGAGAAGGGAGGAGCATCCTAATGTGGGTTGGTCCTCCTCTTTCTCCAATAGGCAGGAACACAAAAAGCCTCCTCCCAGTAGGGGGAGCAGCCCTCCTCACCAGCTCAGTTTTAGATCCAGCCTTTGACTGATAGACCAGCTTTGCTCTGTTTCTCCTTTTCTCTTCCAACTTCTCCTTCTCAATTCTTTAAGAAAAAAAGTAGTTTAGTGCCTTTGCTCTTTCCTTCACTAGTCTTTTCTTTCCACTCTCCATTTCTCCCATGGCTGCCTCCACCTACTTTTCTAGCTATCTTTTCACACACACCCTCCTTCCAAGTTTGAGTAAACTGAATGGGTGAGGAAGGATGCACTGGATGGTGCAAAGCAAGGAGGGAAGCCCCAGCCATGAAGGAGATGTAGTGGGTCTTTTGAGGTCCCTTTGACCTGGCTCTGTGGAGCTGGAGAGCTGCTTAGAGGTCAGACAGCATTGGAGACAGCCCCCAGAGCTGGCGGAAAAGGGAAAATCCCTCTGGATCAAGGCACAGACACACCACCATTAGCCAGCCTGAAATGGACCAGGGACTGAGACAGAAGAGCAAGCTTCAGAGGATGTGAGTACAGCAAGGAAGGACCTCCCATCCCCAAATTTTATGGCATAGATTAGAGACATTAGGTCGCAGGAGGTGGCAGCTCTAATATCAGCTCACCCCTTCCAAGAACCAGAAAGGACAATGCAAGGGCAATCCCCAACAGCAACAGGCATTTCAGTAAGGGAGGTAGATGGGGATCAGGCTGGCAACCCACCTCTTTCCCTCTATTTGTATTCCTCCGTTGCCCCCTCAGTACAGGAGACACAGGACTCTGCATGAAGACACAATGTTGGCCGTGCTAGAAATTTTCTGCCAATACGCACAGTGGCCATTTTGGAAAATTTAGAAACCTCAGTGTCTGGTTCAGAGGACCTTCCAAATTTGGGAGGGGACACACTGGAGCTTTTAGTCACTGTAAACTCTTCTGAGTCAGAGGACCAAGGGAGATTAGCCCAACAGGGGCCATCCCCCAAGGAGAGCATTCATGCCCTGCAGAAAGAATATGAGAAGGGCAATGTTACCAGGGGAAGTTTAGAGATGGTGATGCACAAGACACCTACTCTGAATTGGAGGAGGGCAAGCTGTCTTCTGAGGGGGACAAAAACAATCTAGCAGTTCCTGGTTTCATCAGGGTTTTTCAGTGGAGCACTTCAATATACTATTAAAGAAGGCAGTTAAGGATTGTGGCGGTCAATCCTAAATTTGAGGAAAGTAAACAAATTCATCAGAAAGTGCAAGTTCCATATGAAGACGCTAAAGAGCTGTTAAGGAAAATGCAACATGGGACATACAGTGAAAGAAATAAAATATGTATGTGAAAGTCACAATGACTAAGCAAGAGCAATTATGGGGCTACACAGGTGAAACTGCTAATGTAATCTAGAAGGCCTGGGAGCCAAGGACAGAGGTACTGAATGCAGATTGGAAACACCTGAGAATCATTAAGTGTACAAGGTGAAATGTTGAAATACATGGGTTGGTCTTAAGCATGGGTGGAACTACATGGACCAATCAGAATGGAAGTACACACCCACTGGGTGGAAACTAACTAGTGGGTGGTGATAAACAATGGCTATAAAATTGCAATGTTTGCCAATGTATTGTGTGGAGTAGAGGTGGTGTAGTGTATAGAGATTGTGATTTGTTGACCATATAGTATATTTATATAGAAGAATAAAGTAGGTTTTATATAAAACTACTGAGTTGCCTGAGTGAATCCTGGAGACGTTTTGGAGACACCTGGAGAAGAGTGAGAAGGCTTGGAGAGTCTGTCAGGATCTTCAGCCTATTCTCTGAAACTCTGCTGCTTTGGAGGAAAGCATTAACCACTGATCTAAGCTGGTTGGCTCTGCTGCTTAACAAGGTGGTGAGTTTGAGCCAGAGGTGAAGAGCTACAACTCCCATCATCCCCAGTTACTAGAGCACCCAGCATCCACAGAAGCTGAAAGTTCCAGAGAGTGGAAGAAAGCTTTGTGGACGATAGATCAGAGCAAGCTGTTTGTGCTGCACTGATAAGCCTCGTGAGTAAATCATTTTGTGTTTTGCTTAAGCCCAGACGGGTCGGCTGTGCATACTCAGAAGGACTGTGTCAAATTGAGTCACTGCACAAATCAAGATGGAAATTCTAAAGTTTAGTAAATTAAATAGAAACAACTACTCTACCTGGAAGATTTATGCCCAATCACTACTAGTAAAGGAAGGTGTGTGGTCAACAGTTGAAACAGGGCTGGCAGCCGATGCTGATGCAGCCACTCAAGAGAGAGATAGTAAAGCAAAAGCCTGTCTTTATCTCATGCTTGAAGAAGACTTAATTAATGATGTCAGAGATAAAACGTCAGCCAAGGATGTGTGGGATACCTTGCAGAGATTACACACTCCTTCAACTGCTTTTGCAAAAATGCTATGGTCTAAAAGAATATACAGGCAAAAGATGGCTAAAGGGCAGTGTGTGATAGAACATTTAAAAATAATGCAAGACTTGTTTGTGCAAGCTGAACTGAGGGGAGTGCAAATTAGCAAAGAGCAGCAATGCTACATTTTAATAGAATCGCTAGACTCTTCGTGGGACAACATAACGAACAGCCTGCAAAACCTGCAGGAAACTGAACTTAATAGAGATTTAATTGTGGCCAGAATACTGGAAGAGAACCAGAGAAGAATGTCTGAGCAGGGTGACTCAGCAAGTTTAAAGACTGTGCCAAAACAACGAACAACTCCTGACTGGCGAACGCAGGAGGAAGCAGCCTCTACAAGGGAGCAACGGAGGTGCTTTTATTGTAAGAAGATTGGTCATCTGCAGAGACATTGTAAACATTTTGCAGCTGAGAGACGCAAGCAAGCAGAGAGCAGATGGCAGCCGCGGCAGTATCAAAAACAGTCCAGACCTCCATTTTTGAGGGACAGTGGTAATAAAAAGGGGTTTGCAACCATGATTAAGGAAAAACAAAATGCAAATTCTAAATGGCTAGTTGATTCAGGAGCCACATCGTTGATGTGTAATGATATAAATTTAATAAGTAATAGAAAATCAGCTAATGTAAATGCTGTAGTTTTGGCTGACGGGAAAGAGCTAAGTACTGTAAATCAAATGGGTACTGTGTACATTCCAGGGCTAAAAGAGAATTTTAATGATGTCTTACATGTAAAGGAGTTAGAAAATAATTTGTTATCAGTAAGCAGATTAACAGAAAGAGACTACACAGTCATCTTTGAAAAGAACATGTGTAAGATAAAACTGAATGGGGAATTGCGTGGCATAGGTTTGAAAAAGGACAAACTTTATTATTTGGAGGACAATATTGATAGCTACAGGGTTGAAGAAGCTAATAACATAGAAAATATTCCAATCCACAAAGACTGCATACACGAGCTTCACAGAAAATTCGGCCATGCGAGCTTCAAATGTTTAAAGAATTTAATCAGGATGTGTCCAGATTTAAAAGTTACTGAATGCAAAAACCACTTAGATTGTACGGTATGTCAACAGGTAAAGGTCAGAGCTTTTCCAGTAGCTAAGAAAACAAAAAGAATTGCTCAAAGACCATTTCAATATGTACATGCAGATGTCGCCCAAGCTAACTGCTTGTCCTTAGGGGGAAGCAAGTATTTCCTAGTAATTGTTGATAGGTATACAAGGTTTGCATTTGTGAGAATAATGAAAAACAAATCTGACGCTGGGCAAAGTTTGAAAGCATGGGTAAGAATGGTGGAAAGACAATTTGATAGCAGAGTAGGCACCATCATAACTGATAGAGGAGGAGAATTTTTAAATAATCAATTGTTTAACTGGTTTCAAAAGGTGGGAATAAGGCATGAAACTACAAACCCTGCTTGTCCTAGTGAGGATGGGTTAGCAGAGAAGAAAATACAAGATATAAAAAGAATTACTGCTTGTATGATGGCAGATGCAGGGGTGAAAGATAGTTTTTGGGCAGAAGCAACTTTGACTGCAATACATATCAGTAACAGATTGTATCATTCAGAAATTGAAGACATTCCCTACAGGGTATTGTATGGGAGAATGCCAAATTACAAGTACTTAAGGGTTTTTGGACAATTTGCTCATGTTTACACACCTGCTTGTTTCAGGAGAAAAGGAGAACCCAAAAGCAAAAGGCTTAGGTTTTTGGGGTATTCTGGAAATAGCTACAAGTTTCATTTGGGAGGAAAACAAGTGCAGTATTCAAGGTCTGCAAATTTCAAGAGACATGCTGGTTGGGACAAACTGCATGCCAATAAAGAAGTGTTTTTGAGATTAGGGAGTTCAAATGAGCCAGAAGCACAAACTGAACCAACCTCAGGAAACGGAGGGGTTTCAGTTAAGCAGGAAGCATCACCTAGCAGCAGTGGTAGTTCTTCCGATGATGAGATAGCATCTAGGCCTACTACTACTCGAATGACTGAAGTCAAGAGATTTAGTCATAGAACTACAACTCCTAGTAGAGAAAGTGAGGATGAAAGAGGCAGAACAGCAGATTTTATTCCCAGGCGTAGTCATAGAGTTAGAAAGCCTCCAGATAGGTTTGTTGTAACAAAGGCAAGAGCTTGTTTAGCAGTAGAAGAGCCTGAAAGTTTTGAAGAATTGGAAAGTTATTCTAGTGAAGAACAGGAAAGATGGTTTGATGCAATGGATAATGAGTTTGGTTGCCTGGTAAATAAAGATGTTTTTGAAATTGTTGACAGACCCAAAGACAAGAAAGTAATTGGTTGTAAATGGGTATACAAAAGGAAAGAAATGCCAGATGGAAGTATCAAATATAAAGCTAGGTTAGTGGCTAAGGGTTTTGCACAACAGCAGTATGAGAACTATGATAAGACATATTCTCCAACTGCAAAGCCAGAAAGTCTGAGAATGGTTCTAGCTGTAGCAGTAAAAAGGAATTTAGTTGTAGAACATTTTGATTTTGAGACAGCTTACTTGAATGCGGTTCTGAATGAAGAAATATTTATGGAGCAGCCACAAGGTTTCGAAGAAAATGGTAGTCAGAGAGTATATAAATTAAAGAAAGCGTTGTATGGTTTAAAACAAAGTGCCAGAGCATGGAATCTGTGCATCAATGATGAGCTAGTTAAGCTAGGTTACAAGAGGAGCATTGCAGATGCTTGTGTTTATACAAAAGGAGACATAGTATTAGTGATTTATGTAGATGATTTGTGCGTAGCAGCAAAGTCAAAACAGGAAATTGAGTCAGTAAAAAGAGAATTGTCTGAGAAGTTTGTTTTGAAGGACTTAGGTGTATTGAAGTCTTATTTAGGTATTTGCGTTGAATGGACAGAAGAAGGACACTGTTTATTAAGTCAGAGAAATAAAATTGAAAGACTGATTGAAAAGTGTGGATTACAGAATGCAAAAATAGTAAGAGCTCCAATGACAACTGGTTTTGTGTCTGAGGAAACAACTAGAGCGTTTGAGGACAAGAATCTCTTCAGAAGTATAATAGGATCTTTACAATTCATATCTTGCCACACCAGACCAGACATTTCTTATGCTGTAAATGTATTGTCTAGAAGGGTTAATGATCCAAAAACTGAAGACTGGACAGCGGTAAAACATTTATTGAGATATTTGAAAGGAACCTTAGATAGGAAATTGATAATAAGAAACAATAGTTCAGATCTAGATTGTTATGTAGACAGTTCATTTGCATCAGAATTAGGAGACAAGAAGTCAGTTACAGGAATGATAATTAAATATAGTGAAAGTCCAATAGTTTGGAGAAGTAGAAAACAAACTAATGTAGCGATAAGCACAACGGAAGCAGAATTCGCTGCTTTGAATGAGATAGTAAATGAGGTACAGTGGATTAAGCAATTGCTAAATGATTTAAATGAAAGTTACAAGATACCAGTGGAAATTCTGGAAGATTCACAGTCATGCATAGCGATGGCTGAAACTGAAAGTTTGAAGAACAGAACAAAATATGTTGGTGTAAGATATCAAAATGTGCGAGACATGGTTCAGAAGGGTGAAATAGAATTGAGATATATAGAAACACAACACAACATAGCAGATTTGTTCACAAAAGCATTGACAGCAGAAAAACATGAAAGGCTGACACAAATGGTTGGAATGACATTGTAAGACACATACAATATTTTATTTCGGAGGGGATTGTTAAGGAAAATGCAACATGGGACATACAGTGAAAGAAATAAAATATGTATGTGAAAGTCACAATGACTAAGCAAGAGCAATTATGGGGCTACACAGGTGAAACTGCTAATGTAATCTAGAAGGCCTGAGAGCCAAGGACAGAGGTACTGAATGCAGATTGGAAACACCTGAGAATCATTAAGTGTACAAGGTGAAATGTTGAAATACATGGGTTGGTCTTAAGCATGGGTGGAACTACATGGACCAATCAGAATGGAAGTACACACCCACTGGGTGGAAACTAACTAGTGGGTGGTGATAAACAATGGCTATAAAATTGCAATGTTTGCCAATGTATTGTGTGGAGTAGAGGTGGTGTAGTGTATAGAGATTGTGATTTGTTGACCATATAGTATATTTATATAGAAGAATAAAGTAGGTTTTATATAAAACTACTGAGTTGCCTGAGTGAATCCTGGAGACGTTTTGGAGACACCTGGAGAAGAGTGAGAAGGCTTGGAGAGTCTGTCAGGATCTTCAGCCTATTCTCTGAAACTCTGCTGCTTTGGAGGAAAGCATTAACCACTGATCTAAGCTGGTTGGCTCTGCTGCTTAACAAGGTGGTGAGTTTGAGCCAGAGGTGAAGAGCTACAACTCCCATCATCCCTGACAAGAGCGTCCTTCAGGCCATCCAGACGGGGGACTTCCTGTCCTCCCTGGATTTGACCAAGGCTTATTTGTATATCCTGGTCCATGAGTTACATTGTAAATAGCTCCGCTTTGCCTATGTAAGAAGGCACTATCAGTACAGTACCCTGTCCTTGGGCCTCAAATCAGTTCCCAGAGTCTTTACAAAGATTATGGTGGCACTGGTGGCCAGATGGAGGAGGGACCAATTGCATGTCTATCCTTTTTTGGATGACCTGCTAGTGCACTCATCCTCCTTACAACAGGTGAGGAAAGCTCTGCAGTTAGTACCTGACTCATTGGAACACCATGGTTTTCTGGTAAATCATGGGAAGAGCCATCTGGTGCATGCCCAAGAGATCCAGCACCTGGGAGTAATAAAAAACACATGCTCTAGGATTGTGTCTCTCCCTCTGGAACACGTGAAAACCATCAGGCAAGCTATTTTGCTAGTAAAGCAGTTCAAATGAGCAGAGCTTACTTTCCTGGCTCATCTTCAGGGACTTATGGTTGCTGCCACAGAATGCCTGCCATGGGCATGTCTTCATGCCAGGCCATTACAGTAGCTCCTTCTTCCCCACCAAGCAGCAATCACCACTAAGGATCATTGTTGGAGTCTAGTGACACCACAGGTTCACCATTCCCTATGCTGGTGGACTATCCTGGCAGTAGGCAGAGGGAAGCTCTTCTGGGAAACATCAAAGCCCATTGTGGGCCATACCTCGCACAAGGGATATGGAAGGATGAGGAAGCCTGGAGCTTAGGGCAATAAGGTTAGCCTTGCTGGCACTTGCAGACCTGGCAAAAGGAAGGGCAATGCTCTTCAGGACAGACAACACCATGGCCAAGATGCACATTAACCAGGAAGCGGGCATCAGGTCCTCATGGAGGAGGCTTGTCTTTTCCTAGGATGGGTGGAAGCACATATCTGGTCCATAGAAGTGGAACACCTCCAGGACATTCTCAACAGCAGTACTGGCTCAGCCAGATGGACCATGACCCAGTAGAATGGATCCACCACCCAGAAGTCTTCTAATTGATCATGGATCAGTTTGGACAACCAGGGATTGACTTGTTTGCTTCACTGGCCAACCACAAGGTGTCCACATTTCTGTCTAGAGGGAGGGAGTGGCAGGATTGGATGCCCTGATTCCCCCTTGGCCTAGGGGACTGCTGTATGCCTTCCCTCTGACAGTAAATGGGCTACTCCCTATCTGAATGAGGATAGTCCAGTCCTTAACAGCTTGCAGGATTTCCTGCTAGAAATGAGAGCTACCTGGGGTGATCCTGTAAAAACTGAAACTGCTGAGCACCAGATTAAGACCCTCCAGCAAGGCAAAGGCTCTGTGGTTGAATATGCCACCGCCTTCCATCTCATAGCCCAGGACCTGACCTGGAACCAGAGTGCCTTGCAGGCTCAGTTTCGCTGGGGGTTGGCAGATCCCATTTTGGATGAGCTGGACCGCTCAGAGCCTCCAGACACCTTAACTGCCTTGATAACCCAAGCAACAAGCATAGACTGCCACCTCTCAGCTCGCAGGCAGGCCAGGCGTTCCAACCGGCCCTCTTCCCCAGTGATTGCACCCCAGACACTGGCAACTACCCCTATGGCTGCCCCACCTGCAGAAGAACCAATGCAGCTGGGAGGGGTGCGGCCACGGCTCTCTGCGGCTGAGAAGGAACGAAGGAGGAGAGAGGGGCTCTGCCTGTACTGTGGTCTCTCAGGGCATTTTGCCAGAAAGTGCCCAGCCAAGGGACACCGAGCACCGCTGCTGGGAAACGGGCAGTCCCAGGTGTAGAGCAGGTTCACCACCTGGGAACGTCCTCGGAACCTGTTAACCCCAGCATGACCTGCACCAAAGACCCGTTGTTGGTGGCGGCTAACCTTAGACTGTCTTCCATGGAGCTTGTCCCCCTGGAAGCCATGATAGACTTGGGAGCCTCCAACAATTTCATGGACTTAGGATTTGCCACCAGTCATCAGATACCACTGGAGGTTCTAGCTGAGCCTAGACCCATAGAGACTATCAATGGGCGGCTCCTGCGGTCCGGTCTTGTAACTCACCAGACCCCGTTGCTTCACTTGGAGATCCAGGGCCACATCGAGGAGATCCAGTTCCTGTTGGCCGAGGTGCCTCACTTCCCTTTGGTCCTAGGAATGCCCTGGCTCTCCAAGCATGATCCACACATCTCGTGGGCCCGGCGGGAGGTTTTGTTCACCTCCGAGTTTTGCCAGGAGCACTGTTGGCCAGAGCGGATCCCGGCGGCCATGGCAACAGACGCCAAGGAGTGCTCAGTGATGCTGCCCGAGAAATACCGGGATTTTGCCGATGTCTTTGACAAGAAGGAGGCAGATCGGCTCCCGCCACACAGACCGTATGACTGTGCCATTGACTTAATACCTGGGGCCCCGATCCCAGCAGGATGCCTCTACTCCCTCTCAGAGCCTGAACTGGCGGCTCTGAGGGATTTCTTGGAAAAGAACCTCAAGAGGGGGTTTATCTGCACTTCAAAGTCTCCTGCAGGCGTCCCTGTGTTGTTTGTGTGGAAAAAGTGTGGGGAGTTACGTCTCTGCAATGACTACCGCGCCCTTAACCGTGTCACCATCAGGAACCGAAACCCCTTGCCGCTGATCCCAGAACTGCTGGAGCGGCTCCGCTATGCCAAGGTCTTCACTAAGTTGGACCTCGGAGGGGCCTACAACTTGGTGAGGATCAGGGCCGGGGACGAGTGGAAGACGGCCTTCCAGACGAGGTATGGACCTTATGAGTACACCGTCATGCCATTTGGCCTCTGTAATGCCCCAGCCGTCTTCCAGCACTTCGTCAACGATGTCTTCCAGGACTATCTAGATCGCTTTGTGATCATCTACCTGGATGACTTTTTGATTTATTTTCCCAGCCAGGCTGGCCATGACGCCCATGTTCGGGCTGCCCTTCAGTGTCTTCGGGAACACCGCCTCTATGCCAAGTTGGAAAAGTGTGCTTTGACCTCCGCGAGGTGGACTTCCTGGGCTACCGAGTCTCCGCTCAGGTGGTGGCCATGGACAACTCCAAGGTGGAGGCGGTGTTATCATGGCAAACTCCTCGCTGCCGGAAGGATGTCCAGCGGTTCCTGGGGTTTGCCAACTTCTACAGAAAATTCATCACGGATTATGCAGCCCTGGCGAGCCCTCTTTCCCAACTGCTGCGGGGGAAGACCCGCTTTCAGTGGACACCTGCGGCCCAGAAGTCGTTTGAGGTCCTAAAGGAGAAGTTCACGTCGGCCCCAATCTTGCAGCACCCTGATCCACGGATGCCTTTTGTGGTGGAGGCAGATGCCTCGGACGTGGCGATTGGGG
The DNA here is from genome assembly GCA_030847615.1 of Gambelia wislizenii. Taxonomy (NCBI): domain Eukaryota; kingdom Metazoa; phylum Chordata; class Lepidosauria; order Squamata; family Crotaphytidae; genus Gambelia; species Gambelia wislizenii. The sequence continues at coordinate 349,801,430 of JAUMIR010000001.1, forward strand.
CTGTGCTGCTTCAGCCCGCGGGGCCCGAGGGTCGCCTGTTGCCTTGCGTCTTTTACTCCCGTCAGCTATCTTCTCCTGAACGCAACTACACCATTTGGGAGAAAGAGCTGTTGGCAATTAAGGCCGCCTTTGACATGTGGTGGCATCTGTTGGAGGGGGCAGCTCATCCCATCCGGGTCCACACTGACCACAGGAATTTGGAGCATCTCCAGACGGCCCAGAAGTTGTCCCAGAGGGAGAAGTGGTGGTCCCTGTTTTTTGGGCGCTTCAATTTCCAGCTCCAGTATGTTCCTCGGGCCCAGAATCGGCAGGCCGACGCTCTCTCCTGGAAGCCAGAGTACGCCACAGAACCAGAGGGGGAGCTTCGGTCCACCATTCTGCGCCCAGAAACCAGATTCATGACCTCCAGAGCCAGGACCCGTTCGTGACCCAGCATTCGGCGGGTCCCTGCGGCAGACCAGTGGCTCCAGGAACTCCAGGCCGCTCATCCGGGGCGACCTGCGGGCTTACTGCTGCCTCTGCCGACACCTTCAGGGCCCTGGAAGCTCATCTCGATGGACTTTATCACGGACCTTCCCCCTTCTGCAGGCTGTACTACCATTTGGGTGGTGGTGGACCTGTTCTCCAAGATGGCTCACTTCGTACCTTGCACTGGCCTCCCCACGGCGAAGGAGACGGCCCGGATGTTTGTACAGCACATCTTCTGGCTCCATGGCCTTCCTGAAGGAGTAGTCTCTGATCGAGGAGCCCAGTTTACGGCCCAGTTCTGGACTAGTCTGCTGCGGCTCCTGGACATCGCGCCTCACCTGTCCTCAGCACACCATCCTGAGTCCAATGGCCAGTCAGAACGCACGAATGGGACGCTGGAGCAGTACCTCCGCTGTTACTCCAGTTACCGCCAGGAGAACTGGGTCGACCTGCTGCCATTGGCCGAGTTCGCCTACAACAACTCTGTGCATGCCTCAACCCAGCAGACGCCCTTCTTTGCCACCAGCGGCTACCATCCACGGGGATTTCCGGCTGTGGCCCCTGGCTCGGCAGTCCCTGCGGCAGACCAGTGGCTCCAGGAACTCCAGGCCGCTCAGTCCTTGCTACAAGAACAGCTTGAGATGGCCAAGGAGGCATATAAGCGGGGTGCGGATCGTCGTCGTCAGGAAGGTCCTCCTTTGCAGGTGGGGGATTCGGTCTGGCTGTCCACGCGCCATCTCCCGCTCCAGCGGCCGTGTCGGAAGTTGGATGCTCGATTTGCAGGGCCCTACAAGATCGTGGCCCAGGTGAATCCCGTGGCTTTTCGGCTCCAGCTTCCGCGGACATGGCGGATCCACCCAGTCTTCCATCGTTCCCTACTGCTTCCGGCTTCGGGGGTTCGTCCCGACGCTGCTCCTGCACCCCCTCCCAATCCGGTTTTGGTGGATGGTGAACAGGAATTTGAGGTGGCCCAGATCTTGGACTCTCGTCGCCGTCGGGGCCGCCTTCAGTATCTGGTCGACTGGGTAGGCTATGGGCCGGAGGACTGCTCCTGGGAAGATGCCTCAGATGTACATGCTCCCCGCCTGGTTCGGGCGTTTGACCACCGCTTCCCGGACCGGCCTCGTCCTCCTCCGGGTGCGGGGGAGGATAATGGGGGGGATGATGTCATGGTCAGTCAAGACTCTGAGGACTCAGAAGGCGAGGAGGCTGAGCCAGTAGCAGAAGAGCTGGCTGAGTCTGAGTCTAGCCCTGAAGAAACCAGGGCTCAGCAGCCTAGCCCTCCCCCAGCTCAGGGTCCAAGCCTGGGAGACATAGTAGAGCAAGAGCAAGAGGTAGAAGAGCAGGTACCTACCTTTAGCCAAAGGAGAGCAGAGAAGGCATGGCTTCGTCCCCAGAGATTAAGAGACAGAAGCTCATCAATCACCCCACAGCTGGGAGTGGGAGCTGGGCCAACATAAGCAGCTGGGGGAGGCTGAGTTCCTTGTTTCAAGCAGTCTGTGTTACCTGGAGGAAGCCTCTGCCTGTGACTCTTCTGGAACTTTGCTATTTTGAGACTTTGGATATGTTGACCTTGGACTGCCTTCGTTGACCCACCTGATGGAACCCTTTTGACCTTGGACTGCCTCTTCGTTCTGCACTCTCTCTCTCTGTGTACTTCTGACCCTGTAGGACTGCTACTGACAACACCAGGTACTGTGCTTTTCAACTGGGTTGTTGCTGAGCCGGGCTCCTTATCAGCTATTGAGTTGGCTTCTTGACACATTACATCCATAAAAGCAAGGGGATAAACTATCATCTCACCCTCGTGTTTGCAAATTCATCAGGGGCCTATCACTGACCTCCCCTCCAACAGTCCACAAGTTTTTTGTCCTGGGACTTTACACGCTGTCCTAAAGGTTCTTACAGTACCTTCATTTGAACCCACCAGGGGAGTCTCACTCAAGCACCTGACTTGGAAGTTGCTATTCCTAACAGTGGTAACTTCAGTGTGCAGGGTATCTGAGCTGGGGGCCCTTTCTGCACACAAGGAGCTCTGTGAGGCTGGACTCAGGTGATGAGGTTGGACTCAGTTCTCCTACCGCTCAACCCTACTTTTGTGCCCAAAGTGAACTCCTCATTTCACAGGGAACAGGAGGTCATACTGCCATCTTTCTGTCTCAATCCTATCAAGCTGCTAGAGAAGACCTGGCACATACTTGACATCCACCAGGCCATCAGAGTGTACCTGAAGAGAACGAGCAGCTTCCACCATGCAGAAGCCCTGTTTATCTCGTTCAGCCAGAGGCCCCTGGGAAGGAAGGTTTCCACTTCCACCCTGAGCAGATGGCTCAGAAATTATATTGTTGCCTGCTACCAATCTTTGGGAGTGACCCCTCCATGTCCAATATTGGCACATTTTACCAGGAGCGTAGTAACTTCCATGGTTCTAGCAACCAATGCACCTTTAGAGGAAGTCTGTAGGGTGTCTACTTGGAAATCAGCATCCACACTGATTAAGCATTACAAGCTAGACACCTACACCTCAGTACAGGTGTATTCAGCCAGAAGGTGCTTCAGCAAGTAGTAATACATTAGGAACTATAAGCACTAGCCATCCTGCTCATCTAGTGAGCTCGTATGTCCCACATCAGGATGTTCCTCCCTTCTCCACTGGGAAAAGAACCATTTGTCTTACCTGTGAGACGGTCATTTCCATTGAAAGAAGGAACAAAAATCCTCCCCGTCCAGGGATCATAGAGCTGGCATTCACACACACACACAAAATGTAAATAGTTTTTTTTTTGCTTTGTTTAGGGAAAGGTGGGGGTACACCAACTCTTCTTACCTGGCTTCCTTTTCTGTAAGGTGTTTTTATTTTTCTTCTCTGTCTTTTTCAGTCATTCTTTCTTCAGTATATACATACTTACATACAAGACAAAGAGCACAGTCAGTTCAAATCTGATATAAGAAGAGGAATACTTACCTAACTAGCTATACCCGGTGTAACATACACCATTATCTGCATATATAAAACACTTCGGTATGAGTCTATGTTTCCATTCCTATTCTGTTGATTGGCTACTTAGGAAACATGTCAAGAGTACAGTCATCCCTTCACATTTGCGGGGGTTAGGTTCCACAGACCCCCACGAATGTGAAAATTCCACAAATAATGACTGCCCTCCCCTGCCAAAGCGACCACGGGGCCTCCGGAGGCCCCATAGTCACTTCCCCCTGCCTCCCCACTCCCTCCCAAGGCCTTCACAGGGCCTCTGGAGACCCTCCCGAGGTCCCATGGATGCCTCCCCAGCCCTCCCCCTCCCTCCTCAGGCCTTCACAGGGCCTTCAGAGGCCCCGTGGTCACCTCCCCAGCCTTCCCCCTCCCTCCCCAGGCCTTCACAGGGCCTTCAGAGGCCCCGTGGTCGCCTCCCCAGCCTTCCTCCCTCCCTCCCCAGGCCTTCACAGGGCCTTCAGAGGCCCCGTGGTCGCCTCCCCGGCTTTCCCCCTCCCTCCCCAGGCCTTCACAGGGCCTTCAGAGGCCCCATGGCCGCCTCCCCAGCCTTCCCCCTCCCTCCCCAGGCCTTCACAGGGCCTTCAGAGGCCCCGTGGTCGCCTCCCCAGCCTTCCCCCTCCCTCCCCAGGCCTTCACAGGGCCTTCATAGGCCCCATGGTCGCCTCCCCAGCCTTCCTCCCTCCCTCCCCAGGCCTTCACAGGGCCTTCAGAGGCCCCGTGGTCACCTCCCCAGCCTTCCCCCTCCCTCCCCAGGCCTTCACAGGGCCTTCAGAGGCCCCGTGGTTGCCTCCCCAGCCTTCCCCCTCCCTCCCCATGCCTTCACAGGGCCTTCAGAGGCCCCGTGGTCGCCTCCCCAGCCTTCCTCCCTCCCTCCCCAGGCCTTCACAGGGCCTTCAGAGGCCCCGTGGTCACCTCCCCGGCCTTCCCCCTCCCTCCCCAGGCCTTCACAGGGCCTTCAGAGGCCCTGTGGTTGCCTCCCCAGCCCTCCCCCCTCGCCTTCACGGGGCCTTCGGAGAGTCTCCGGAGGCCCCATGGTCACCTCCCTGGCCCTCCCCCTGCCCTCCCAAGACCTTCATGGGGCCTTCCGAGAGTCTCCAGAGGCCCCGTGGTCGCCTCCCCGGTCCTCCCCCTCCCTCCCAGAGGCCCCATGTCGCTGCTTTTGGGAGGGCAGGGGGGCCCTCCCAAAACCGCGAATATTCAAAACCGCGAATGCTAAGTTCGTGAATGTGGAGGGGCAACTGTACAATCATTTGAAGCATTAATATATAACATTTCAAATCAACTATGATGGCTAATTTCATGCAGAGTCCCTCTGCCACTGCCATGCAACCGTGCGTACATACACACCAGGCACGCCAGGATACGAGAGCCCCACCATCACCATGCAACTGCATGTACACACACGCATACCACGCAACACACACACACACCATGTGCGCCAGGACATGAGAGCCCCTTCACTGCTGCCATGCAACCACATGTACGCGCACCAGGACATGAGAGCTCCTCCGCCACTGCCATGCAATCACACATATACACACAAACACAACACTAAACACATACACACACCATGCACAGCAGGATGCGAGAGCCCCTCCACCACTGGCCTGCAACCACGTATACACACAGCACACTACACACACACACACAACTCACATGTGGCAGGATGCAAGAGCCCCTCTACTGCCATGTTTAGAAAGGACTTGAAGTTTTCCACATGTTTCCACCCCAAGGCCCAATTGGAAGGAACTGCTACAGACAGCACAGAAGGCCCAGGGGCACCTACAGACAGTACCCAGGGCACAAGAGGCCCCAGACAGCACAGAAAGGTCCAAGGCAGCACAGAAAGGTAGGACAGGAAGGAAAAGAAGAAGGAAGATAGTGGGGGACATATAGAAAACAGCATTATTTTTCCCCATGCATGCATATTAAGACAGCAAGTGGAGCTGGCTGAGTACAGTATTTACTTACTGCAGCTCAACAGGCAAAGATGTGGCTGTAGGCCAAGGAGGTGGTGCTGAAAAACACCATCAAGCTGCTGATTGGCCGGCCAATAGAGCATTACAGTTGGTTGGGTATGTTTCCCAAGCGGCCAGTCAGCACACTGGGAATGGTAACGTACCCAAGAGAATTGCATACAGTATATAGAAGATATTCTAGTCTACAAGAGCACTGGAAGTTGGAACATTGACTGATCCTGGGGAGGAGGGTTGGTCCCTCTAGTGGACACTCTCAGAGAAGGCTTTCTTGCTTTCTTTCTTTCTCGCATACTGGCCTATTGGAGAAAGGTGAGAACCAACCCACATCAGGATGTCTGTCCCTTCTTCCACTGGAAATGACTCTCACAGGTAAGACAAATGGTTCTTTTTTAAAAGGAGCTGGAAAATGAGACAGCAGAGGATTAATTGCCAAATTGGAACAGTTGGAGGGTATGCTAAAGGCACTAATGTAACACAGTGACATATTAAAGTGCCCTGCAGGCATTTTTCTCCCTTCATTGTGCAGTTATAATGGCCACCAGATTTTCTTAATTCTCATTAAGAGAGTTCCTGTAGGCCTGCCACCCTTATCACTGCTGCAGAATCAGAAATGGATGCTACCAGCAGAAGGAAAAAAGAAAAACACCACTTCATATCATTCCCTCTCTTTTCCGTTGAGAACACCAAATAGGACTGAGAAAAAAAGTTCTAATTGGATGCGACAAGCGGAGAGAAGAGTTTGTAACTGGACACTCTCAGACAGAGAGCATCTGTATTTTAAGGAGAAGAATAGCAATAACAGGTGAGCTAATACATCTGCACCTCAGCAGGAGAGGAAACGTAGGGTATATAAGGGAAGTAAAAAATGGAGAATTGGCCAAGAACAAGGGCCTGGTGGCTGGTGTGGGAGGGGAAGTCTTTGTATGTGTTTGTGGGTATAGGTGGTGTATGTTATTTTGAGGTGATCTGAAGAAATAGCTTTCCTTCTCTGAATTCAATGTTATGCTGGAGGAGAAGACTGGTTTCAAAGGAGTAGTTTTATGTTTAAGGTCTTATATATGCCACCTCTGCCTTTTACTAAGGTTCTTGGGCAAGTTACTTGTCTTTAAGCCTCCTATGAAATTAATATTTTGTAGCAGAAGTAAATACAGGCTGCCCACCATATCCATGAGGGATATGTCCCCAAACCTACTATGAATACTTGAAACCACGGGTAATAGCAAACCCCATAAAAGCATACTGTAGGACCAAGGAAATGTCTAGAGAGGCTGCCTCTCTAGGCAGCTCCTGCATGACTCTATGATAACTTCCAGAAGAAGTTACCATAGAGTCACACTAGAGGATCTAGGAAATGCCTAAAGAAACCATATGTTTTGGACAACGGATAATTAAAACCATGGGTATTGATCCCATGCATATGGGGGGCAACTTGTATTGGGATTGTTTTGTGACTGGTCCAGCTCTGTCCATGGCAATCCTTTTGTGACAACGTCCATGTCACTTTCTCAAAGTTCCAAACGTATTCAATGGTTCCGAAAGGTAGAAGCCCATTACCTATTAAAGGCAATTAATTATTGTCTTTACTGTGATAAAGTAAAAGATATGCAGAATTCAACTACCCACTCACCTTGTAAGTCACTCCTTTGTGTGCACTTAAGACAGAGGGTTGATTAATTATTGCTATATAAAATACAGATTGTATAATCTAAATTAACATTGTCAAAATCTATACAGATTAAATATGTTTAGGGTGGGACATGGGAGCATTAATGTGAAACTTTCTGTTACAGTATTTCTCTTTCAGAAATCTAAGAGGGGCATGGCTTGCTCACCAATAATGCACTTCGGCCTTTCTTTGTCACCTTCCCAAAATTTGTCTGATGCTGCCACTAATTTCCTCCACCATTGCCTTTATGACCTCTTGAAAGTGGAGCTAGCAAAAAAAAAAGAAAAAAAAGAAAAGAAGACAAGGCAATTTACACAAGAAGCAACATGGAAACATCCAGAACTTACTGGGTTTTTTTCCCAGTGTCTCTTATCTCTGAAAGCATTCAAATAGGCTTTGAAGAAGACACTATCTCCTAAGGGATCTTCCTGCTCTCAAAATCAGTTACCTACTGGTGACCAAGAACTGACAAATTCTCAAATCAATGAAGACAGTATTCTGGAGGCAAATGTACCAGCAGTATGTCTGATCCCTTTCAACCTTGCTTATGGTTACAGAGGTCCTGCTAAACAGCCTTAAAATATTTTGAAGGAATTCAAAATGTCTGCATCAACAAAGAATCTGGATATTTTCAGAATATTAATGAAAAAATCTGAAGCTGAAGCACAAATTTATTTGAAATCAATGCACTGCCATCTTTCAGATTGTGCAGGTTTCAGAAAACCCATTATCCATCCATCACTTCATTTATATCCCCACTTTTCCCCAGACTGGGGCTCAAGTTAGATTGCAAAACACAGAAAATTACAATAAAAACACATACTGTATATTTAAAAGCATACAAAAGCTGAAGTTAAAATAGTATTAAACTAACAACAGAATTAAAACCATTTAAGCTATTACCGTACTTTAAAACAAAGATTAAAAATAGTGCACCACCATAAAAAGCCCTTACCTTATTAACAATCAATGGGGAGGAATGGAGTCAGAAGGGGCTGTTACAATTTGTATTAACGGGAAACATTTTCCTTTTTGCCTGCAAACTTTTCCACTCAACTAGAGGGCTGCTTTGGATGAGCTTTCTCAAACTAGAAAAAAAATGTTTAGGAAAAAAAAACAAGGAACATGGAAACAGCATTCCACACCAAAACTGTATTATAGCTTAGATTTTAAGGAAAGAGAAAATAAGTATATCAGAGGAACATTTTCAGAGTCAGATGTGTGATGAAATCAAATGCTGGAAAGAAAGACTGGACTGTATTGTTCTGACTGTATCTTTCTTATAGAACCATATTATAGAAAGAGGACTCCATTGTATGGCTATAATCTGAATTTAGCATGACCTCACTGGAAATTACCTAGGAACAGTGGAAGTTATTGCTATGTTTCTCAAGCAGTAGTTGAGAAATTATAGAAATAAAGGAACGTTTCATACGCCTCCTTACAGATCAGTGATTAACTGGTTGACCTAGTTCTAGGGGAATGAGTTTGATCCAAAAACTATCTGGAGATTAAAGACAAAAAGTAGTTTTATCTTTTTTGTTGACGCTGCACTCGACAGGTCTCATACAGATCAGCTATGGGCTTTTTGTTTTATTTTGTTCTTGCCTTGGTATTGCTTGAATGGAGATGGAAGTAAACAGTATAAGTGGCTGGAAAAGGAGGATGGAGGAAGAGAGAGACAGGCACAAAAGCCTCCCCAAACCTGTTGCTCTCTAGGTATGTTCCACTGCTACTGTCAGCCGCAGCCAACATTGGTCATGTTGCCTGGGGATTATGGAAACTGTAGTCTTAAAACTTCTGGAGGACAACAGATTCAGAAAGGTGTGATTCCCCTTTTCTGTGCATCTGAATACTGTATACCCCAGCAGCCTTTCTTCACATGCTGGTCCATACACTGTTTTAAATTACCCTTGTAGAGGTCAAGTTACCCTTCCTGCCGAATTATGGCGACTACTTTTAATTTTTACAAAATGTAGCTTCAGAAGTATATATGACTAGTATGCAGACAGTGCACTTTTCATCTTAACTTCTACTTCTGGATTTCTCTTTTGCCAAAAATTATGGATACTACCACCCTCTGTGATGGTAGTTAACGTTCCCAGCTTGGCCTCTTTTAATCTTATGCAACACCTACAATTCAAGCTGGCATCCTGTTGTTGACATATGCAGATGTACAGGGCTGGTTTAAGGAATTTGGGGGGCCCCTGCAATGCTTTATTTTGGGGCCCCATATGTTTCTCTCAGGTCAGGGTAACCTAACCTATTCACAGCATAGGATGTTCAGATTACAGTAGGACCCCTGTATCCACGGATTCATTATCCATGGGATACAAAACAGCACACCTACCATAGAGTCTTCCTAGAAAATGTGTCCTCCCTAGCCATTTTCTAGGTCCCCCAAGGCAACTCTATGGTATTTTAAACCAGAAGTCCCATTATTTTCAATTATGTTCACTATTATCCACAGTTTTCAGAATCCATGCCCGCACAGAACCAATCCCCAGTGGATAAGGGAGGCCTACTATATTACATAATTTGCCACCAATAATTTAGTTTAAAAACTATATTATAGGCACTAACATAATATTTTTTGTTAATTAGCAATTAACATAATGGTGTAGATTTCCTCCAAAAAAAAAAAAAGCATGGACTACAAGCTAAACATGAGTTAGCAATGTGATGCAGCAGCAAAAAATGCCAATGCGATTCTAGGCTACATTAATAGGAGTATAGTGCCTAGATCAAGGGAAGTAATAGTGCCACTCTGTTCTGCTTTGGTCAGACCTCACCTGGAATACTGTGTCCATTTCATAGAATCATAGAATCATAGAATTGTAGGGTTGGAAGAAACCACAAGGGCCATCCAGTCCAACCCCCTGCCACGCAGGAAATCATGATCAAAGCATCCCTGAGAGATGGCCGTCCATGGAGAGCCAGTGTGGTATAGTAGTTTGGATGCTGAACTAGGACTCCGGAGACCAAAGTTTGAATCCCCACTTGGCCATGGAAACCCAGTGGGTGCCCTTAGGAAAGTCACACTCTTTCAGCCTCGGAGGAAGGCAAAGACAAACACCCTTGGAAGAAATCTTGCTAAGAAAAACCCATGACAGGTTTGCCCTGGGGTCACCAAAAGTCAGAAATGACTTGAAGGGACACGGAAACAACAATTAACTCATGGCTCTTTGGGACCTCCAGTGGTAGTTATGGTGGTTCTAATGAGACCAACAGTAGTAACTTCCTTTTGGATATAATTTATTGAGGATGGAACATTGGAAGTGAGAGACTGCCATCATGCCACATTTGTGGACTTTCCAAAGGGGTTTGGTTGGGCACAGCAGGGAGTAGAATGCTGGGCAAGGGAAATCTGCAGACTGAACCAGAAAGACTTCTCTTAGGCTCACTGAAAATGGTTTCCATACAGGTATACCTGGTTCCTGCTCGCCCAATGCCGCCCACACCTTAGATTGCAGCTACCGTGGTCACCAGCCACAATGCAAACAAGAAGGGACTCCAAAAAAGAAAACAAGGGAGCCCCAGCATTGAGGCAAAAACAGGACTGCTTCAGTTGGGCCTTCACGCCTACTTCACCCACCACTTTCCCATCCCAGATTTGGTCTTACAGAGACTCCAGGAGCTGGCGACCAAACGGATGCTGGGCCCAGGTCTGGGCACCACAATTCAGGAAGGATATTGAGAAGCTGGAACGTGTCCAGAGGAGGGCAACCAAAATGGTGGGAGGTCTGGAAGCCATGATGCCCTATGAGGAGCAGCTTAGGGAGCTGGGCATGTTTAGTCTGGAGAAGAGAAGGTTGAGAGAGGACATGATAGCCATGTTTAACCATTTGAAGGGATGTCATACTGAGGATGGAGCAAGCTGGTTTTCTGGTGCTCCAGAGAGTAGGACATTGAGCAATGGACTCAGACTATAGGAAAAGAGATTCCACTTAAATATTAGGAAGAACATCCTGATGGTAAGAGCTGTTCGGAAGAGGAATACGCTATCTCGGAGTGTGATGGAGTCTCCTTCTTTGGAAGTTTTTAAGCAGAGGCTGGATGGGCATCTGTCGTGAGGGCTTTGACTGTGTGTTACTGCAGGACAAAAGCCAATTGGATTGGATGGCTGTTCGAGTCCCTTCCAGCTCTATGATTCTATGATTCTAGGCTGCATTCAGAGCCTGGGAAAGTTACTTTTGGGTTACACCTCCCAGCATCCCCCTGCCAGCACCCTTCTCAAAGTCTGGTTGCATTGTTCCTTTTCCAGCATTCTCTGGCCCAGTGGTTCTTAACCTGGGGTCCACAATGTCCTCAGAGGGGGTCCTCAAAGGTTTTAAGACTGCTTGGCTCACCTCCTCCCTGTAGTGGAGCAGCCACATGACAGGAACCAAGGCAAAGTCTGGCTGGCTTGGTCTGTACATTGCCATTCAATCTACTCCAGCCACAAACTTGCAGGAAGGAGCAAGAGTGCCTCTGAGGAAAAGTTTAATGGATGGTGTAATTGTATTTTTATTGTTGTTAGCTATTATTATTAGGGTTTTAAATTTTGAGTTAAGTCTTAGGGCAACAAAAGATATTTAAAAGGGGTCCCTGGTAAATAAAAGGTTAAGAACCACTGTTCTAGGCCTATGCCTCTCACATAACACTAATGGGATACTGGTGTGTTTAGTGACAACAATAAAACCATTGTTCCCAGTAACATTAACTCCAAATTTTTCTTTATATTCTTTATATTCTTCTGTTAAAAGAGCTAGAGTGTTGTAGAATTTCAGCATTGCACTATGACTGTGAAGATCAGGGTTTGAATCCTTACTTAGCCATGAATACTCCCTGGCTGACCTTGGGCAAGTCACACTCTCTCAGCCTCAAAGGTAGTCAAAGGCGCACACCCTTTGAACAAACCTTGCCTAGGAAACCCCATGGCACTTTCGTCTTAGTCAGAAATGACTTGAAGGTGCATAGGCAAACATACACAAATTCCTTTTGCAGGTTGAACTCAGTTGGCAACAAGGGGAGGAAGCTGAAGAAGACGAAGTGGGAAAGGGAGCGGAGAGAAAACAGGCATGTTAAGAGCAGGTGGAAAGATGGATGGAGGGGATCTATGTGAAAGGTAAGGAAAGGAAAGGAAAGAGAGAGAAAGTCGGAAGGAAGGAAGGGAGAGACGGGGGATTAAAAGTGAGAAAGAAAGAAAGAAAGAAAGAAAGAAAGAAAGAAAGAAAGAAAGAGGCAAGCCCTTTCTGAAGAGAGAGGAAAGAGATGGCTCCCCCACTCTCTCACACACACACTCACCCCTCTCCAACGCACGCCTGGCTGGCTTGCATTTTGCAGCAGCAAACTCCCTCCAACTTCTGCCACGGAGGGCTGCTTCTTCTTTCTCTTTCTCTTTCTAGTTTGGGAGATGCTGTTTTTTGTTGTTGTTGTTGTTGTTGTTTTAAAAAAAGCCAGCAGGAGGTTTTTGGAGGAGGGTGGGTGGGTCAGGGCCCCCTGGCTGTGAGCCCCCCCCCCCCCCGCAGATGCTGATTTGGCAGTCTGGTTAAGCTGGCCCTGCAGGCATAAGTCCAACTTATGCCTGCCTGTGTCCTTTAATGGTCATTGTGGGGAAAGGTATTCACTACCTCCCTTGTGCAACAGCCTCTGACCACTACACTTACCTGTCTCTTGCGCATGGGGTCCCCCCCCCAGCTGGGGAAGGGTGAGGGAGAGCCACACACTATGATAACATCATCCTCCAGGACCTCCTGGAACACCCTCACCCCTGCTTTGCTTATACAAGGATAGTGTTATTTCTTGGTATTTCTGTTCTGTGCTGATTAAGAAGCCAGTGTATTTCTCCTAAAACAAGGAATAGATGCCTGAGCTGCTACTGGCATTGTTATTTCCAGAGGTGGGGACCCACCATTTTGTTTATATCCTAGCAAGCTTTGCTAGATGTCACAGAATACCTACACCATCTCCATCTTAGGGCTGAGTTGAACTGCAGACCGCATGGCTTAAAACATCAGTCCTGTTGCCAGGAGAAAAGTGGGGGTATTAAATAAATAAATAAATAAAATACATACCTGGCCAAATGTTGTGCTTTCAAGCTTCCCCCCCCCCTCCTATTTTTTGCCACCTGGCATGATGAAGAGTTCAGGAAAACTCAAACAGTCACTTTTGCAGATGGTTCTAATAAAGGCATTGTTTGCCTATGGATTTTGGGGTTTGGTTTTGTTCTTGGGGATCAACACGATTGCTTTCTATATCTTCCCCTCTGCAGCACAGGACATGAGGTGAAATTTGGCACTTTGGGGAGAAAAATATTAGCATTATGAGGAAGGGAAATGGATTAATGTAGCCCTCCTTCCCTAGGCTGACCTTTCTGGGGCAGCTTGTTTTTTCCTATAGCTATCCCAGTTCGCCAACATTCATGTTGAACTATACTGTTCCAAAGTAAAAACCAATTGGAAAATTATAGTTCAGGTGGGGCTGGGGTAAGAATGTCTGCACCAGCCACAACAGCAACTAACTTATCAATATCTGTAGAGTCCCATCAAAGACACTCTGAGCACAAACAGCAGCCACCAAGTTCAGTAATCTTTGCCGGCTAACATTCGTGCCTCATAGACATCGCACCCCCTACTTGGTTTTCCCTTTTTGTATAGCCAAAGTGTAGCTGGTATAATATCCTAAGCACAGAAATGCACAACAGGGCATCCCCAGCAGGGGTGACATCCTGCAGTGTCAGCAACTGTTCCCGAAGAGGCTTAGCCTCTCATGTGCACTAGGCCCTGCTGAGTTTTGATTAGGCAAAACGGCATGGGGGCGTCCTGACATTTATGTCCCCCAAGCTGGTTGTCGACAAGAAAACCTGGGCCTGGGGAAGAGGGGCACAGGTTGGGGAGGGAAGCCAACAGCAGGAGCTCCATGAAAATCTTGGGCCATGAAAGAAAGGGGAAATCAAACTGATCAACAGGGAGGGGAGGTGCAGATGAGCATGCTTGCAAGCATGTGTAAGCGAGCATAGTTCAAGGGAGGCTGAGGTGGCATTTTAAGGCTTCAGTTAGAATTCATGTTTTCCATTGGCGTTTCCTCAGCTAACAAACAGTTTTACTACATAGGCTTTTCATGGGTTTTTTCATCCCTGGCTGGAGATGAGGGAAGTTTTAGTTTATCACACTGGGGCTTGGTAACAGATTGGAAAGAATGCTTGCCAGGCACACAGTCCTAGGTTCTTCAATCTCTGGCATGTATCTCCTGTAAAACATGGATCTTATGTTATAGATTAACCTTTTGTCTCTTGAAGACCTGTTATCAATCAGATTGGAAAGTATTGCGCTTGATAGAAAGGAGAGATGAGAGGCTCATAGGAATGCTAAATGCTTCTCCCAGTAATGAATTCTCCCTGACCAATGCTTTCCCTCCCTTACAAATACATACCCAACCTGCTGCTAATGTTTAATATCCCCTTCAACTGGAAACTGAAACTAGGGTCCCATCTATATGGTGGGGTGGGATACAATCTTCTCCGAAGAAACAACAGTTCACAGCGCTGCGACCTGTCTTCATGGTCAAAAGAGCTCCCCTAAACTTCACATGCCAACTAGCCAAGATGTTGGCCATGAGTGATTTAGTGATTTACTTGCAGTTTTAAATCTGCCACTGCCAAATTAAAAAAAAAAAGATTACCATGGTGCATACAAGCAATACTTCATATTTATAAAAGAAAAAATCAGAAAAGAGAGAGAAAGATAGCCATTTGATCTCCTTACCAATCTCTCACTTAACCAAAAATCCAACATGGTAGCAGCAGGTGCTTTCCGTTTGCTAGCCCCACCCCCATGCTCATCCAGCCAATTGGCTTACGCTGCCTCGCAAATGTGACTGTCCTAATGATTGCACATTTGCATACCCAACACGAATGCAACTGTCCTAATGATTGTACATTTGCATGCTTTTAAAAATCTCTGAGAAAAGCTCTGAAGGCTTTCCTTTGGAGCTTTATGGTGGATTTGGCTACCCCACTTCTGCATGAGATGTAGTGATGCAAATGTCCATTTAGACAGATCACTTTCCATGTGATTGCCATTTGGATTATTTTCA
Organism: Gambelia wislizenii; assembly: GCA_030847615.1. NCBI lineage: Eukaryota > Metazoa > Chordata > Lepidosauria > Squamata > Crotaphytidae > Gambelia > Gambelia wislizenii. The sequence goes on from JAUMIR010000001.1 coordinate 349,816,614, forward strand.
CCTTTTGGACAGGACATAGAAATGATCATGGCTGGGTGGGAGTGGGGAGCAGAGGCTGAGGCAGCATTTTCAGGGGGAAATCCATAGACATCTGAAAGGGTAAGTACCCTTCTGTTTACCCATTTCTCACATCCAGCTCTTCTTTCACTTTCCTTGTTGAATGACAGTTTGGAACTCCTTATTCCTACCTAGGCCTCAATTTCACCATACCTCCAACATACCTTCTGCAGATATCATTTTCCTTTTTTTTTTAAATCTCCCTCCCCTTTTATAATGGGGAGTGTCAGTGGGGGGGACCTGAGGGCCAGGATCCTAAGGACTGCACAGACACTTCTCAGAATGCATGGAGATCACAGGCCACACATTCCTACACTTGCTGTGTAATCCTTCAGAAGAGAACATTCTATATGATGCTTTTTTTCACAGTGGACAAAAAAGTCACTGAGAAAGAGGCACTTAGGTACACTGAATATGAGAGTGTGGCTATTGCTAAAATATACTCAGCTGTGGAATTTTCACCTATGGTTCTGCGCAGGTGTAAAATCCATTGGCATGAATCACAGAGACCATAAAGAAGAACCATTGTTTGGACATTGTTGTGCAAAAATATTTTTTTCTCCCAAGCTCTAGGACAGCCCCTCAATGACCATCATTATAACTGAACTTGTCACCTCATCACTATACCCACAAGTTTTGCATTTCGATGGCTATTCATTCAGCCTGCTTATAAGGTCTATTCATCAGCACTAGTCCACTCCATGCATCTGAGGAAGTACACTACGTCTACAAAAGCTTATGCTCCAACTTCTCTTGCTCAGTTAATCTCAAAGGTGCTACAAGATCCCTTTGTAACTGATATTCCAGACTAACATGGCTAGGTACCTGGCTATGTCTTTGAATTCCATACACTATATATATCTTCAGATCTATGTTTTATATCTGATAACATTAACTTCAAGTCTAAAATCACCTCAAATCTTTTTCAGCATTTCCACACAATTTTAAAATAAAGCCTCATTCTGATCCTGCCATTAAATCCACACAATGGGTCTTTCATACATCACACTGGCCTCAGTATGATTTTGATGATGGCCAGAATTCTTTATGAGACTTGTGTCTTCTTAAGTGGACTTACATGTGTGGGAATTAGCATTGCGAACATGTACAATGTCCATATCCAGTAGAAGGGTGCTGTTACGTAACTACGTAGCAGAGCCGGCAAAGAGACTGATGCACAATGGTACGCGCAATGGGACCAATGTGCATTGGGCACCAATGCATATTGGGCACTCTTGTTAGTGTCCTGTTTCACATTTTCATAATTCATTAAAAATGGTTTCTTAGTACCTCTGTTACATTGTTAAGTGTATGCAAATTTACGTTGACTGAAAGGTCATACAATGGGCCCTCTGGATCTACGTGGGTTTGGTTCCATAACCACCCATGTATGCCAAAAGCCCTGGACGGTCGCATCTCATTATTAAATGGCAACAATGTGAATGCAGATGTATCAGCATATCTCCATTGCTGCCATTTTAGGTATGGGGTACAAAGATCCACAGTCTATTGAATCTGTGGATCCATAACTGCAGATCCAGAGGGTCTACTGTAGAGGATTCCAGTGGATGTACTTTGCAGAAACCATAGGAATTGTAGGTATTGCTGGTGTAGGAATAAGGATGGCATTGGAAAGAAGAACAGGCTTCCTCTGAGTTCAAAACATGACCCAGAAATTTGAAAGGTTATTCTTTGGACTACAACTCCCAGAACTCCCCAGCCAGTATAGTTGTACTAACTGAGTGATTCAGGGGAACAAAGCACAAAAAGGCAAGTTTTCTGAGCTCTGATGTCCCTAATCCTCTAATCTGATAGTGGTTATCTACCAGTCTATTAGATCCAGCTTCCTTATTGCAAAGGTCTCATCCCCATGAAGAATTTCAATACTTCTCTGATAAAGGCCAAAGTCTAGCAGAAGACATGGAGCATGTGAAAGAGCCTGAGAAGATACAGCTCCTTATTCCAAGCAGCCCATGGAGAGTTGAGTCAGCTCTTATCTTCATCAGATAAAGGTCAAGGTTGCTGATACTGTAGTTGATAGTACAGGTAGCCTTTCAACCTACAAGGAAGGGAGATGGTAACTGAGACAAGCCCAAAGAACTCTGAAACCAGAGTTTTCTTCCACCTTCCTTCAAACCCCATCTCCAGTTCCAGGTCTTGCCACAAAGAGTTTGCATACCTCTTCAGTCTTACCCACCCACATAGTTGTAACCAAGCCTATACCCAAGAAAATGTGTTTGCTCACATTTTTCTTCTCTTTTCTCCCTTCTGCTTCCTCCCCATCATCAAACTTTTCACTGTAAATCGGGCTGAGCTCAGCTGACAACAACAGTATTATTTCAAAAAGCAGAGAGGTCCCTCCCTTTTAAATTAGTTTAAACCCCTTTCAGAACCAAGTATAGTAATTAACATACTGAACTGGGACTTGGAAATCTAGATTCCAATCTTCACTGAGCCTGGAAATCCACTGAATGGCCTTGGCTCAGTCAAACTCTCTCAGCATGACCACATGATTGTGCTGATATGCAGAACCATGTTACACCAGTGGTTCTCAAACATTGGCCCTCCAGATTTTGAGACTTCAGTTCCCAGAGTTCCTGACCATTGGCCATGCTGGCTGGAACTTCTGGAAGTTCCAGTCCGAAGCACCTGGGGAACCAAACTTAAGGAAGCACTGATATATACAACATTTAGCTTAGTGTTTATTTTATCAAAGATCTCAGGGCAGCTTACAAAAAGATGGAATGTGAGAAACGGTGAGAACATGTTCATAAAGGACAGATGTTGAAGAGGAAGATGAATACTTACTGCTGAGGCAACTGGACCAAGACTTAGTCAATGCCTCCTCCCTCCACTCCAGGGCACCTGGCTAAGTGATTGGAAGTAAGAATCTAGATGGGTGATTTAACAGAAGCACCTCCAATGTGTGCATCTCATTGAAGCAAATACAGCACAGAAAAACAGCACCTGTACCCCAATCCCCAGCTGAAAACAAACACAGAGTCTGCAATTGGTTGTGTGACTGAAGAGGCAACTTACACAAGTCACTTGGTGCACAGCACTGGAAAGCAACAATCTTGCCATGGTTAGACAGGGCGTGTTGCCATCTCTTTGTCCCCTATTCAGAACAAAGGCAATGGGAGGGCTTCATTTATCTTTAACAACATAATAACAGATAAATCCTTGCACAATTGGTTAGAATTGTGCACTGGAACATGCAAAAAACTGCTGCCTATCTGGAGTGTGAAGTTTAAGTGACCCACTAAAGTGGAGATGATCTAATTTCAGATTTTTTTCATGATGCACAGGCTGACTGAAAGCTCTAGCAGGGGAGGGGCAGCAGATATGCTGATGGCACTAGACAGGGCAGGAATAAAAACTATCTTATACAAAGAATGGGAAATATTGAGATCTACAAACAAATTCAGCACCTCTGAGAAAAGAAAACTATGGTTCCAGTGGTGATAGTGTTGGAAAAATTCAGCATTTTTTTCTCTCCCCCGTCACCCGCCACCAACTCTGTTGCCATTAGGATGAGTGGGTAATAGGTAGGACAGAATTTCTTCCATGTTGAAATCCTTTTCTCCCTCTCATAGTTTGCAACTAAGCAGCAAGACCATGTGACCTAGGGCACCTCTGTTGGTCTTGGTCATATAGAGATTCGTCCATTCTCAGCTCCATGCTTTTCTGTCTTACCTTCTTCTTCAACAGTCATAAGTTCTCTCTACCCTTTGAGCTGGTGAGTCAAGATGGAGCCTCTCTCTCTTTTACCCAAACCTATTAATTAGTTTAGTTGGGATTTAGACTCTCAATGCCTATGTAAATGAATATCCGTAAGTAAAGTTTTAAGTTGTTTAACTTGAAGCTGCCTGCCTCTTTTGTTTCCTTGGAGTTCGGGGCAAAGTAATGTACATTGAGTCAAGCCTTCTTAGATTACTGCTCTGCTAGAGGAAAGTTCACTCCTAATAGTTTTAACTGCACAGAGTTTCCAAAAAAGGGGGCTAACACCCAGGGACACTCTAATTCCTCAACGGATAGGTGCTCTGGGAGCAATTCCGAACAGACTGACAAAACTTTTGAATGAAATTGCCACAGATAGGATCACAGTAACACAATTACAAAAAGTGACACTGCTTCAAATGTGTCTCATTATTTGACAATACCTCACTGATTCCTAGATTTTTTCATCGAATCTGCATCACTGATGGTCTAAAACCTCAGTCAGTAAAAATTGGTAGATGGGGAAACCAAGATATTTAATAATAATATCACTGGGTTTTAAATACCTCGACACATTTGATGTTTATAACTGCTCCTAAGAAGAAAATTACACTTCTAATGATCCATGATGACTTAGCAAAAGATCTACGGTAGCTTGGCAATCGATCTATGATTAAATACAGAGTTGGCCCTCTGTATCCATGGATTTGGTATCCACGAATTCAAGCATCCATGGCTTGAAAATATTCTTTAAAAAAATAATAAAAAACCTTAATTTTGCCATGCTATGTAAGGGACACTATTTTACTACACCATTGTATATAATGGGACTTAAGCATCCATGGTTTTTTGTATCCATGGGGGGTCCTGGAACCAAACCCCAGCAGATACCAAGGGCCCACTGCACTTCTATATCCACATCAGGGCTTTTTTCTTCTCACAGGAATGAACATGCCCTCCCCAAAACACTGCCCATTTTATATTTTGCAATTTTAACACTCAGGAGGTGCTAATTTCAAGCTAATCTTGTTAAAATATAAGGTCTCTCTTCTACGGTGAGATGCTGAAGAAATACAGTTGCACCTTCTCTCTTATTTTTGGCAGCACAAAGTCAGAGCTGTAAAAAGCATGCATTTTACTGATTTCATTAAAGATTTCTGTTGGGCTCTAGTAGGAAGACCTGAGAGGATATTTTATCATGTCAGTTAGAGAATAAAGGGGGAAACTAAGTTTGAAATTATGAAAATAACTATTATAAGGAGGAACAGCTCTACCTAGCTGACTTTGTACACGTTATTTATCTGTGGCTTCTGTGCAATGGATGCTGACCTGAAAGCCTTTTCCCACAAGTTAACCAGCCAATAGGTGACATTAATAATAAAAAAGCTTGAGACTTGAGCCCCCTGAATGTGACACTTACTAGAGCTTACTAGCTGTGCTCAGTATTTTGTGAACCACATATTACTATTTAGTTTTGCTCTTGAATATCCAACATGACGTAGGACCAATCCTGCCAGTGAACAGGGATGGTGAGAGACTCTTCTTGACTGTTGTTGATACTGCCTCTCTTACTACCACCAACAAAAATGCCAGTAAGAGCCCAGGGGGCAAAAAAACTGTAGAAGGAAAGAGGGCTAGCAGGAAGAAAGTGCTATTCTCTGGTGCCCAGTTGGGACCTGAGCAAGAATACTTGGTTCAGCACTAATAATGTCACTCCCTCAGGAATACCTATTCAACCCACTGCTTGCTCTAAAGATGGGCAGGGGGGAAACAATAAGCTGCATTCTCCTCACAAGAGAAGCTGAATGTGAGTCTGTGCACGTGCAAGTACACAGATTATCTACATCTTCTTATATGCCTTCAAGTTAATTCTATCCTGGGGTTGTCTTGGCCAGATTTATTCAGGGTGTGTGTGCCACTGCCTTTCCCTGAGGGTGGAGAGTGTGACTTGCCCGAGGTCACCCATTGGGTTTCCATGGTGAACAGGGATTTGAACTCTGGTCACCAAGAGTCCTAGCCCAACACTCAAGCCATTATACCATGCTGGGTCTGGCATAATCTCCAGTTTGAGTCATACTAGAAATAAGCCATTTTTAAGAAATATTCAATCCTCCAGATCAGTAAGTTCCAACTCTGCATTGGTAGATGTTGGATTTCAGCTCCAAGGAGCCTGAAGACCAATATGGCCAGTGGTGAAGGATTCTGGGAACATTAGTCCTACAACACCAGGTTGGAAGCCACTGCTATATATTTGTTTTTGTACTCAAATGCTGCAGGAAGCTCATTCCTCAGTGTGACACATGGCCTACAATTTCCAATAGAATCATAGAATCATAGAATTGTAGAGTTGGAAGAGACCATTAGATAATTTTTCCCTACAGGAGGAAGCCCCAACCAACTAAAAAAAAGTAAAACCAGCAATGGCATCAAAGTCAAGATATAACCTAGGCAGGGTTCTAAAAGACCACAAACTAAACACACAGAAGGGCTGTGCTTTTCCATATTATGTTTGTGGGCTGTTGTTTTTTTAAAAAAGGTAATGTCAGTCTGGGAGAAAACAACAGACACATTTTTTATTCAAACTAGTTTGGAGGAATCTCAAAATAACACAGGACTCATTACCCACTTTATAGAACTTTTATAATTTACTTCAAAGGGCCAACATCATCCATCAGAGCTGTCAGTTACAGCCATGTAAGCAACCCATCAGTTCTGCATGGTTTTTTATAGAAAGCCTTGTAAAATTAAGTTCCTGAGTTCCCTTAATAGAAGTGGAGTCCATTAATGTTCTCATGTCCATGCATTTTCAGTTTCTGTGTTGTTGGAGAAGAGTTTTATGTTGACCAGCAACATATGACTAATATCACAAGTTTATCTTCTTGAGGAGTTCATTGTTGTTGCATTTAATCAATATGACTTCACAGTACAATTGCTGGTCCAGCCAGACTTCCACAGGTGCATACCCATGTAAACAGGAATGGTAAGGCCTTTTAGACAACAACTTTCTCTATCACAGTGTCTGTAACATGAACCTCTTCCTCTTGAACAGTAACTGAGGCTGCCTGGCCGCACATATGCTGGTGGTCCTTCCAGTCCTGAAAATGAGAGGCAAAAAGACTAGAGTGTGAAATGAAAGTCATAGAGTGAAAGCAAATTGTGTCAAAAATTTGTGCCATCCTGCTTTGAATCCCCTAATACTTACACCACAAAGAACTTAAATCTCATTTATAGCCAGCCTCTACTGGCGGGGGCAGGGAGAGTAAACCACCCAAAAATACTAGGTTTATAGTAGGGGACTAAAGCCACAAAAATCATTCAAAACCAGCAGGAAAATACTGTACAGTATTAACAGGTTAAAATGCTCAGTTTTAATTCTTTTGAATTTAAGGAATGAGTCTCAGTACTCAAGAGATCAGAGTAAATAAAACTGTTTTTACCTGCTGTCAAAAAGCAAATGTTTTACCTGGCATCAGAAGAACCAGGGGGGTAAAATTAAGGAGGCTAATCTTTGAAAAGTTATTTTTGGAGTACAATTCCCAGAATCTTCCAGTCATCATGGTCAATTGCTATGCTGGTTGAGGACTTCTGGGAGGTGTAGTCCAAAACAACAATAACAACAACAATTGCCCAACTTCGGCAAATGGACAACCCTCCACCAATGGCCTTTTCCCCAGCCACCCCCTGCCCAGCCTCAGCAGACAGGAGAACCTGGAAATGGTAATCAGGCAGATTCATAAGGAAGTGTTTTTGGTGGCACTGCCAGGAAAGGAACATGTGGAGCAAGCCTCAGCTACTTCCTCAAAAGGAGCAACCCAGGCATGGGTGCCCATTTCTCCAGCCATGCTAGTTATCTATGAATTATTGTATCTGGGATGTATTACCTTCCGTTGGCAAAATGTTGAGCAGTAATTGACTTTATGGCACCCAGTGCATTCATTCATTGCCTCTCGACCACAGTTTACACAGGATTGCTGTCACAATGCAAAGAAGCAAACATCAGTGAGGAGTAAAAGAAAATACTCTTTTGCAAAGACTTAACATACAAGGTATGGGAGGGGAATAAAGAATGAGAGATGATGCACCATCGATCGAGATCTGGGTACAGAACACTTGTTTAAAGAACAAACAAACCATCTCTTTCCTAAACAACTGAGTGTTCTGAAGGATTAAAGTGGCTTCTTGCCTCCAGTCTTCCTAAAGAACAAAAAGCTATCTGAGGTTATGGCAGTGAACATGGGGAAGATACTGTTGACTTTATAGCTGAGAAGGTCTTGAGATAACCAAAGAGATTTAAACAAGAGAAGAATGGTAGTGCTGAAACAACAGAGACATGTTCTTTACTATTTTCTGTACACTGGAAGTGCAACCTATCCCAACTTCTTTGAAGCCACGTCGTTCAAAACAAGGTAAGATCACATTTTCATAAAATGTAAAAAAGAGAAAAAGACTGCATAAACACTGTTTAAAATCCCCACTGCACATCCCAACAGCACAATTCCATTCATATTTGCTCAGCAGTAAATCCCAAATACCACTATAGGATCAGCCCTCATAGTGACAGCCATTTTAAGCCTCAGATATTAGGTGTTGTAAAAGGACAGCAAACTGTTAGTTGCTTGATTTGTTGCTATTGTATTTTTACTGCCAGGTAGGGGGGCACAGGTGTCTGTGGAATTTTCTGTCCCTCGTGTCAAAGAGCCTGGTTCATCTCAAGTGTTTTCAGCTGGACTTAGGAGGCTACCATTGGCTGCCCTGCCTAAGGCAGCATGAAATCTTGGGCCACAGGCCCTGTCCCACTGTGTTCAGTGGATGCTTATTTCCTACCCAGTATGTCTAGGATTAGTGCCTGAAACTGATATACAGAGAACACAAAGGCTCATTGGCATGCTGAAGTTCGGAAAATGCTTTCTTTCTTTATGTTTCCAACTGTGATGGCTGAAGAAAATCTTTAGGGCTTGGCCATTCTCACTGAAAGCTGAACACAGTGGCAAGTGATAAGCCCCAACTCGTTATTTTGAAAACCATTTAATGAATTATTATTTTGTCACATCAAAGATGACCAATTAATTCTAGGTAGATAATAGGTTTAATTTACCCATCTCTTTTAATTTGGCAACTGCTTGGTTCAGGTGAAACGAATACAGTGTTAGATGTTAGTAAGTAATAGCACTGGTTCCCCTTGGTGAAATTAACAGTCTGAGATGAGGAATGGGTAGAATCTGGGAATGTCCTGTTTTTGGACTACTAATCCCTGACTCTCCAAGCCCTGGAGAACTCTAAGTGTTGTCATCCCTCAAAAAAACAATTTTTCCAAAGCGTGACACTCGATACTGTTGGATTGCAACTCCCATCATCCTTCACTATTAGCTATATTGGCCAGAGCTAATGTACAGTTCAGTTCAACTAAACCTACAGGGCTACACATCCCTCCCATCTCTGATCTACATTAACAAAACAGAGAAAAGACCCTCAAGAATAAGAAACTGTGGAGGTATAACTGTTGAAAGTTGAAGACTCTCCATTAGAGCTCCCAACCAAGCACCCTTTGCCAGCTACCAGGAGGGATCATGTTTTCTTATTTCTAAGAAATAAGGAATGAGGTGGGAGAGAGATGTGGGAAAAGCAGATTTAAAAAAAAACACAACCTGACTCCCTAGCTGAGCATAACTGCACCTTTTCATTCACATGAATAAAAGCCTTCTTTAGAATGAGGCATCACTTTTAATAGAACAAGAAGAAAGGTATTATAGAGAACTGTCATTAAAGTAAAAAAGCTTTATGTTCAGATGGCTCATTCCAAACTTGATTAAAAAAATATATAATGACAGGAGTATTTCACAGCTCAACCTGTTTGTGGCTCATACAATTACCTAGGTGCAATTAGCAACCTGGTGCAGTTGCATAAGGCTGGCAACGGGAAAGCATTCTTGGCTATGAATAAATTGCCATGCTGCAAGAGCATTAGTATACAGACCATATTTAGTAGAGATGGATGTGCTTGCTTGCTTCCAGGCCCAACTCATTTGCACTCTGATTAACACCTAATTTGTTTGCACCATCTGTCTTGTAAATTATCTGCTAACCTCAAAATATAACAAGTGTCATACAATTACATTCCCTTTTTTAGTTTTTGGTGGAGTGACAGCATTAAGGCAGAAAGTGCTCAGGTATGCAAGCCACTGATAACCAACCTGGCACCACAGCCCACAGAAGGCTTGACGTACACGGAAAGGCATTTGGGACTAGTGAAACCAAGAGCCAAAGTAGACATGACAGGATGAGATATGTGACCAGATCTCCTTTTTTAAATAAGGCAGATGTGGCCAGAGTGCCCCCTCCTCCATCCTGATGAGGCTGAAGACCACAACACTACGGGGTGAGAGTTTATATCCTTCTTATCCCATGCAGGTACCATTTCCCATTTTCCTCAAGGCAAAATACATAACTCAAAGAGTTAACCCTCCCCCTTAGGTGCTTTTGTCCAAAGCCACAGACCATTCTGATCTCGTCTATTCTACTCTCACAAATCTGGATAAGAACTGCAATAGCTCTGAATAAACCAACTAGGATCTTTTCTGAGCAGAGCACTGTATGCCCAGTTCCCAACGTGCCACTGCCACCATCAGTGCTCAGTGAGTGTACAAAGGAACAGTCTCACAGCACTCAGTATGAGAACAGAATACAGTATATTACTCTTCTAAAGAATCTAGGTTGAACACTACCTGCATGTCTGTCTATATGTATCAGGACTGAGAAACATTCTTGGACTCCCAAGACCCCAGGACAAGCTGGCTCGGGGATCTGCGGAACTCAGTCCAAAAAGTAATGTTTGAAAGCTCCCTCTCCCCACCCCCCACCCTCACACTCAGGATGTGAAAATGTCAGTCTTGTTTTTGTTGCTTTTCCAAGAATCCCACCAGCACACTCATCCTGTCTCACTTCCATTTTGAGTACAAGATCTTTTTTCTCCCCACATGGTAATTTCTGTATAGTTTTGGACATACCTTTTTCAAAGCACATGAATTTTTTCTAATGTAATCATTTGTCCACATTTCCCCCATGATTGAAGAACATCAGTGCTATTTTTTAAAATACAGTTGGCCCTCTGCATCCAAGGATTTGGCACCCACAGATTCCACCATCCACTGCTTGATAATATTCCACATAAAATAAATTCCAAGAAGCAAACCTTGGTTTTGCCATTTTATATAGGGGGCACCATTTTATTACACCATTGTATATAATGCGACTTGAGCATCCATGGATTTTGGGATTTAAGCATCCACCGGGGGTCCTGGAACCCCAAACCCAGTGGATACTAAGGGCCCACCATACACATATTTTTGGTCATGCAAATTTTTCAGATGTAAATGTAGTCTTGTGCACATTTCTTTTTCACTAAAATGCACTGCAAGACTCAAATATACAGATTTCTGAAGCATGATGCATTTTGTATGTTTTCCAGTCTTAGGAGGAGTGAAATAATTTCCCCTTCTGTATGAGGAAGGAAGAGGAAATGTGAATTCATGCTGACCTGATCTTTCTGCTCACCTTAATGATGATTTCTGTTTTTCCATCGACATCTTCTGTTTGTTGAAATAACTGGTTCTGATACTGCTAAAATCAAAAGATGATTGAAATTTCAGCTTCATAAACATGTCATCCTGCTTTTGGAGTAGAGTTATAGGATATTCTACCACTATAACATTTTAGATTGAGCAGCGGTGTGCATATACAATATATGTGTGCAAGAAGGCAGCACATACACGTGATGCAAAAGCTCTGTGGACAGGATCTTCTCTGCTATCATTTTTTTACATGCAAATAGCAGCTACATTCTATAGTTTGAATTAGATTAGGACTAGGGAGGGAGGGAAGAACCCAAAAATGTAATTCCAGGGACATCTAAATCTAATTTTAACTCTAAAAGTGTTTACATTGAACACAAGAACAAAGGGAGCAAAGCACAGATTGATTACCTGTAACTGTGGTTTTTCAGTTGGTCATCTGTGAACTCACACAAATAAGGTCATCTGTGCCTGTGCATGCATCTCTCAAAACCTTCTAGAGCAGCACACTATGTGTACAAAACTGCCCCTCCCATTCTCTGTACGCATGACCAACACGCTTCCTGCCTAAACCCTCAGTTCCCTGGATGCTGAAGCAGCAGCCAAGGAGCTAAGGAAGTCAGGACACAAAGAGGGGAGGATGGGTGGGGCTGTGTGAGTTCCCAGATGACCACTTGAAGAACCACAGTTACAGGTAAGCAACCTGTTCTTCATGGTCTCTGTGACTCACAAAAATGGGAGACTAGCAAGCTATTCAGCACAGGTGGTGGGAATGTCATGCTACACAGGAGAAGAATACAGTCCTCCCAAAAGCAGCCTCCACCTGGGACCTTTTGTCCAGTCTATAATGTGAGATGATGGTCAAAGGCTGGGACCAGGTGGCAGCTTCACAGAGATCATGTAGAGGAAGCCCTCGCAGGAAGGCCACCGACACCACCATTGCCCTGGTTGAGTGGCTTCTCAATTGGGACAGGAGGTTACTTGCCAGCAAGTTCATAAGCCAGGCAGATGGTCAATGCAACCCATTTGAAGAGACACTGAGTCAAGACCAAAAGTCCTTTTTTATTGGATGAGTAGCAGCAGAAAAGCCCCTGCAATTTCTGGAAAGAAGCTATGTGGTCAACATAAAAGGTTAGCGTTCTACACATGTCCAAACAGTGAAGACAGAACTCTAAGGCAGATGTGAGGTTCTGCATAAATGCAAGGAGCACAATGTTCTGGCTTAAATGACGTGCTGACACTACCTTCGGAAGGAAGGAAATGTCAGGTCTGAGGACCACTTTGCCCTTAGGAAAATGAAGATAAGGAGGATCAACTGCCCTCTTGGCTGAGGTGACTGCTACCAAGAAGGCTGTTTTGCAGGTAAGTAACCTGAGATCACAAGAGGCCATAGGCACAAACAGTTTCCTCAACAACTGAGAGAGAACCAGCTTGAGACTCCAATGGGCCATAGGTCTAGCCACAGGTGGGTGCAAGTTCTTATATCCCCTCAGGAATCTTATTACCAAGAGGCTAAGAAAGCAAGAAGGTCTACCCAAGTTTTGGAGGTGCCAGGATATTGCTGACAGCAAAAATCTAATTGAAGAAAGGGACAGACTCTTGTCCGACAAAGAAACAAGGAAGTCTAGAATATGATTAGTCCGCAAACCAGCTGGAAAGATGCCCTGACGTGCTGTAAACTTGAGGAATTCGTTCCACTTGTAAGAGTGTGAAGTTGAGCAGATGGCTGATGTGTTGCCTCAAGTACATACCTGACAGGACCTGACAGAGATGTTACAGGAAGAGCCTCCAGGCAGTCAGCTTGAGCATCTGCAGAACTGGGTGCCTAGCCCTGCCCTCATGGGCGGTGAGGAGACCCGGGCAGGACAACAGTCTAATGAACTCCCCTTGGGACAGGTGAATCAGAGGGGCAAACCACAGTTGCCTTGGCCACAATGAGGTGACCAGAATGTACTTGGCTCCATCCTGACAAAACCTTGGTGGTGAGGGGAAACGGCAGAAAAGCATACAGGACAAGCCCTTCCCAGTAGAACAGGAGCACACCAATGAGTGAGCCCCTCCCTCTGAGGGCTCTGGAACAAAAGATCTTGCACTGCTTGTTCCAAGATGACACAAAGAGGTCTATGGCTGGTGTGACCCACTTCCTGAAGATCATTTTCGAATACCTGAAAGGCCTTTATGACAGCCAGCATCTCAAGAGCGTTGATGTGGAGAGTGCTCTCTTCAGGAGACCAGTGGTGCCTGATAGTCAATCCTGCAGAGTATGCACCCCAGCCCTCAAGGGATGTGTTGTTTGTGATTATTACCATGGGCTGTGGAGGAAGGAACGAAATACTGTTGTTCCAGGAGTCCATCCACCATCACAGAGAACAATACATGCCCTGTGAATCATCAGCCTCTTGTATGGAGAGTTGGTGAGAGGATCAAAGCATGACAGGAACCAAGCCTTCAGGGCACTCATCCTGAGTCTCACAAAGGGTGTTGCCGAAGTTGTTGAAGCCATAAGCTCTAGGAGGACCTGAACATCTTTGGAACACACTCTTTGGCTGCAAAGGCACCAATGAGTGACACCCCCCCCCCGGAGGATGAGATTCCAGTCATCTGGAAGAAAAGTGGACTGAACATGGGAGTCTAGTAAGGCCCCTATAAACTGCGCCTGTTGAGATGGTTCTAAGTGATTTAGAATCAGACCTAAAGAGTCCAAAAGCCGAAGCATGAGTCAGATAGATATGCATGAGACACTTGCGAGTATGAGCGACCAAGAGCCAATCATCTGTGTCTAGGAAAAGAAATACACCTTGCTGATGAAGCCAAGCAGTCACCATCACCATCCACTTAATGGATACATGTGGAGCAGTGCAAAGGTTGAAGGGTAGGGCATGGAAGCAGTAACCTCTTCTTCCCACCACGAAACAGAGGAAATGCCTATGAGATGGTCTGATTGTGATACGAAGCATATGTCCTTTAGATCCAAGGTAACAAATCAGTTGCCCATTTGCATCGTGGGGGGGGGGGATGGAGCTGAAACTATTCTGAAACATTTGGGTTGAATTTAATTCTCCATCCTTTTTTTTTTACACAATGGAGTAGTGGGAGAAGAACCCCCCAATGTAGAAGAGTGATAGGAATGCAGACGGAGAAGGCACTTAAGTGACCATCCTTCTTGCGTATTTTACCACCACAGGAGGTGCACTCCTTGAAAGAAGCTGAGAAGGCCATAAACTCCTCAGATAAGGAGCGGCCAGAGAAGGAGGCCAGATCAAAACAACAAAGCTAGACGCAATCCCAAAGAATCATTAGAAAAATCCAAAGTCAAAACCGCTGAAATCTGTAGCCAAAGACCAAGCCAAAATGCAGAAAATAGAGAAGTTTAAAAAAAGCCAAAGATCGAAAAACCAAAAAGCAAGCCAATAAATTGCTCAGAAAGTTGTTAACACTACTGCCAAAAAGGAACTAAGGTTTTATGCGGGGGGGGGGGGGACAGGTGCTAGTCATGCACATGGAGGATGGGAGGGTCTACTGCCAAAGCGCATATTGTACTGCTCTAGAAGGTTCCAAGAGATACATTGTACAGGTGCAGATGACCCGTTTGTGTAAGTGACAGAGACCATGAAGAAAATTAATTACAATTTCAAAACTCTTGTTCTGCCCTTACAACTCTCACTCAATAGGATCAAGAATGAGAAATTCATTACCATATGCTAAAAAGTTCCCAAAAAATAGCATAAAACAACAAGCACAAATAGTAGCATCATGAGATTCAGGACAATAATACACTCATTAGCTTTCTAATTGCCATGATCTGAGGGCTTTTGTTCAGCTCTAAATTGACCAAAAGTTGTTAGAACAATACAAGGTGTTGGTATGAAGTGAGACCAATAGTACACCTGACTATTATCCTTCCATGGTCTTTCAGCCCATCTACCTGAGATGGCTTGATTGGAAGGACTAAGGACCAAACCTGAGCTCACCTGAGGCAGGACACAAACCCTTCAACTGAGCTTGTTCGTTCAGAACCACAGATGACCAGATGGGAAGAGAGATGACAGAAGGATCTTAAGGCCTCAGCATCAGGAAAAATGGCTGTCTACCCCAATGCTTAATGACTCCAATGAAGCATTTGGCTGGATTTGAACATGGGGAGGTGATGCACTTCAGGGTCCCATCATACTCTGGCCCTGTCTTCACTCCCTGGCCCATACCTTGAAGTAGATCTCTTCTTTCCCCCTCCCCAAGTATTCTCCTCTTGAGAATTAACTTTTCAAATCCATATACCAAACAGTATAATTTTATGTACCAGGATCCGCGGTATTCATTTATTGTTACATGCTAAGTTACCTAATATTTGTTTACTGTTCTTAAAAACTAAAGAAAATGAAAGTTTAAGAAGGAAGCTAAGTATTACATGTACTTTCCCACTTCAACCCTTCTTCCCTCTAGTATGTTAAAGTATCACTCTGTACTGCAGCTGAAAGAGTTTATATCCATGAAAACTCATACTACAATAAAAATCAGTACTGCCACGTTCCTTCTCTTCCCCCACTCCTTTTTATGCCACAAGAGACTAAATCGACTGTTTCTTTGAAAATTATGACACAGAGTTATTCAACATAACAAGTGTCCCCAAAAAGGACCTGAACATCTTTGGTATGCACTCTTCGGCTGCAAAGGCACCAATGGGTGACACCCCACCCCCCCGGAGGATGAGATTCCAGTTGTCTGGAAGAAAAGTGGACTGAGCATGGGAGTCTAGTAAGGCCCCTATAAACCACACCTGTTGAGATGGTTCTAGGTTGAGGAACATGCAGCAAAGGAACACTCTGGGGAGCCCCAAATCCTGCCCAATCATTCAGTGCCAGGGAGCAGAGGATCAGAGAAGGATGCAGCTCACATTACTTGTCTCTGTTGGTCAGGGTAAGAGCTTGAAAAGTTACTTTTTAAAATAATGAATGTCTCCCTGTTCCTTATTACAGTTTTTGAAAGCTATAAAATGTCATTACTCATTACAATGTTTGGAAAGTAACCTGTTACATCACTCGCTGCTGTTCCAATACTTTTTTTAAAACAAGTCTTAGAATTGATAAAAGAATGGCATATAAACCTTGGAAAAGTCTGTCAAAATACCTCTTAAAATTTGAAAAGTAATTTGAAGCAGTCTTGATTGTACAAGTAATGTAACTTTGTTGCTCCCCTTTATGTTACTCTTGAAATGTCCCTTCATTGTGCACTAATTAAGCCCCCAAAGAGGTAACTTGTTTCAGGTAACCAGGTTACTTGTAGCTTGTTCCTTCCAAGCTGTGGCAAAGGTCTCCTCTCCCCACCAGCCATTCTGTGATGGTGGGAGGTCCTTGTCTTTAAAACCTAGTGATTCTGCTGGAAAACGTACACAGAGAACATGCACCTTGCTTCCTAGCAGATTTGTGCGTCCAGTAAACTATTAGTATTACCCTGCTGGGAAGCAAGGCACACCCACTTTCCTCAGCAGATTTATTGCAGTTTCTCAGCAGATTTACTAAGATTTAGATGGTAGTGGGAACATCGGGGCAGCTGGCTCTTTTCCTTGGTGAGAAGGTGTGGGTTCCAGGCAGGCTAGTGCTGCTCCCTTTTCTGCTATGAAAGGATGCCTGAATTTACATTTATTCTTCAGGACTAGGAAGGCTATGGATGTATGATTTCCAAACATGTTAAAGCTGTAAAAGAGAGATTTCACACCCCTGGCACTGAGCGATTGGGCAGGATTTGGGGCTTCCCAGTGTGTTCCTTTGCTGCATGCTCCAACCATTAAGCCTACAATGAAAAGAAATCCTGTTGCCAGATTTACCATCTCTCTTTTCTTTTAAAGGTACTCATAGTAAAGCTCAGATGTTGCTCTTGGGTGACTTAGGAACACCTGTTATGTTGAATAACTCTGTCATGATTTTCAAAGAAGTAGCCATGTTAGTCTCTCGGGGCATAAAAAGGAGTGGGGGTGAAGAAGAAATGTGGCAGCATTGATTTTTATTGTAGCAGGAGTTTTCATGGATATAAACCCATTTTTTCAGATACAGTACAGTGTGATATCCAGGCCTCAAGATATAAAGCATATTTACACAGAAGTGGGAGTGGATTGGAGCATAAATAGGATCCAGAAAGGTGCTAACAATGAGATAGTCTCAAAGGTGCTGCTACATTCCTTCTTTTCCTTCCTCCCCCTCCCTTTCACCTTTCTGTATCATAATATATGGCAAAAACACCCTGTTAAATTTCATATGGTTGCCATGACATTTTCCTCTGTGATCTGCTCACATTATAACACACATTCATATCGAAGTCTTGATTTATATACCCTTCAGCTGACAGTATGGGCAAAGCCAACAGTCTTAAACTGAACAACAGAGCTCTGCTTAACAGAGTTAAATAAATACATTTAAATGTATCATCACCAAAGATACCAGCTGGAATTAGATTCAACACCAGCTGGAGGTGTTAAACATCTTGAAAAACAGTAGCAAAGCAAGTGAAAGCACATTCAATTCATCCAAGGGTAGAGCTTAATACTTAAACCAATTAAAGGCTTAATTTCAGATCATCTCAACAACCTGACCTCACAATGTTGAAAAGTTCTGAGAGCCATGAGTTTACAGAAATGTGAAGACACCATGGTACAGAATCGTATTAGAAAACTCTCTGGAGGCACAGAGCAAAAGGTGGAAATCACTCACTTTTTGTGATACAGTGATACAGGGAATCTGTCTTCAAATACAGAGCAACTTATAGATGACACTGCTGTTAAAGTGTAACAAGTACAGTACTGTCAAGCTCTGCCTTGATCTCTAGAAATAAGCTAGTTACCACCACTGGTTTGATCATTTTGTTGCTTTTCATTGTTACAACTATCCCTACTTAAATTGCAGAGATTAAGTGGTACCTGTTTGGGAGGGAGGGATATGAGAGCCAGTGAGGTGTAGTGGTTTGAGCATTGGACTATTGCTCTTGGACCAGGGTTTGAATCCCTACTTGGCCATGGAAACCCACTCATTGACCTTGGACAAGTCATACCTCTCAGCCTCAGAGGAAGACAAAGGCAACTCTCCTCTTAGCAAATCTTTCTAAGAAAACCCAGTGATACATTTGCTTTAGGGTCTCCATAAACCAGAAACAACTTGAAGTCACACATCAACAAGGGGCAGGGTGTTTGGGAAGTGGAATTAATTACCATCCATTTTGCTTGAGACCAATAGCTGATGATCGACCTGGGTGCAGCCTGGTTCTAACCTAGCACCCCAAGCCAACTGGCAGTGCCACTGGGATTGACAGCCAGAGATGGGGCCTAAAAGAGAACCAAAGAAAGAAATTGTTCCTTCTGTTCCACTCCATAAGTATGAACAGATGCCTGGACTCAGCTTTGACCATTTGAATAGGATGGGTACATGTACTTGTGTGATAATGGGAGAGAGAGAACCCCACTATCTGTCAGCACAGCAATCTGGTAAATGAGAGGTTAACTAGGGTTTGAAGCAAAGTAACACCTTTAGGGGGAGACATCTTCACAAGCAGATGGTGCTGACCAATTAGAGTTTCCAGAGTGTGAGGTGACATCATCACACATCAGAGGGTTCTGACCAATTAGTTTCCAGAGTGTGAGGTGACATCATCACACATCAGAGGGTGCTGTCTTTCTTCCAGAATCTTCCAGGGTGAGGGATATATAATCCTTGGGGGACCATGACAGAGAGAGAAAGAACAAGGAGTCCTAATCTGAAGACCTCCCTAGGCTGTTTTGAGACTGGCCAGGAAAGGCATGTTGCTCACAGCCTCCTGAATACAACAGACTGAATTTCATGCCAGTAAGTGGCATAGGGAGCATTAGCTAGAAGTGTCAGGGATGTTTTTGTTTTATTTCTGACTTGGCTGGCAATGACTAAGCTTGTTCTAACTTGTAACCCAAGTGAACTTCCCATGAAAGAGATATTTTGAATATGTGCTTAAGTCCATTCAGCAGTTCACCTATCTGGGAAGCATCATCTCCTCAAAGGCCAAGATTGACAAAATCGATCACATATTAGCAAAGGCATACAGCACATTTGGAAGACTTTACAAAAAAGTCTGGAGTAACAAACACCTGAGGTGAAGCACAAAAATCAGTGTGTATAGAGCCACTGTACTGTCTATTCTCCTTTACGGGTCTGAAACATGGGCCACCTATCGCCAACACTTACGACTCCTCGAACGCTTTCATCAGCGCTGTATATGCACAATCCTAAATATACACTGGATTGACTATGTGACGAATGTTGCTGCCCTTGAGCAAGCAGGGATCACCAGCATTGAGGCCATGATATTGAGAACACAGCTGCGCTGGGCAGGGCACATTTCTAGGATGGAGGACCATCACCTCCCAAAAATAGTACTCCATGGTGAACTCTCCACAGGTCAGCATAAGAGGGGCGCTCCAAAAAAGCGATACAAGGACTCCCTGAATCAACGTCTCAGACTCGGCCAAATTGATCACCAACAATGGTCCGCCATGGCCTCACATCGGGAGGCTTGGAGACATACTATCCACAATGCTGCAGCCTTATTTGAGAGCTCACGCCAAACAAGTCTCAAAGAGAAACGACAATGCAGAAAGAATCACAACCCGGAATCATCACCCAAGGAGACCTTCTGCTGTGCTTTCTGCAATCAGACATGTTTATCTCGGATTGGCCGTTTCAGTCATCAGCACACTTGTAGAAAGCACGGGATGAATCCTTCCTGAATCTTCGTTTGTGAAGAAAAGCCAGAGGGAGAGAGAGATGTGTGCTGGACAAAAGCCTGAAGATGGCAGATGAAGAACACATTTTGAAAAAGTCTTTTGGGGTCTGTGTATTAAGGAGCAGAGCTGAGAGTTCCTTTTAAAAAGTAATTGACTGCAGTAATAGTTCTCACGTAGGGAATGTAGTGAATTTCTCCTACACTTTGAAGTTAAAACAAAGCCAAAAAACCTCTGCTTTTCATTTCTCTGAAGCAGGAATGGGCAAGGTGCAGCACTAAGACTTCATGTAGTAGCCAAGGGCTGTTTTGCAGCCCTTTGATTTCTTAAGATTTCCCAGACCACCCTTTCCTCAGGGAAGGTGACTTGCCTCTCCAAGAACCTTACAGGAGCAGCAATTTCAAGAGGTTGTAGCATCATACTATTCAACATTAAAAAAAAAAATATCCATTTTCAGAACCAGAAGTAGCCTTCTGGCTACTTCCATTTTTGTTGTTGCTTTTATCCTGTGACATTTTCGGCACCCCTGGAGGGTCCTGTGGGAGAAAAAAGCTGGGCCGATCCAACAGTTGCCCACCCATGTTCTGAAGTTACTATAATGATTCCTTTTTAACTGCTTTGGACAACACATCTGAATGCATCTAACCTCTAACCTGTGGGACATAACACATTCTCCTCTCATCCACCTTGTCACTGCCTCAACACTCACAACAAAGCACAAGGTACAGCTCACCACAGAGGCCACACCATACAGTATTCCTCATCCATCATTCAATAAAAACAGCTAAGAACAGTTAATAGTTACACTGCAAAAGGCGCGAAGCTGTCCCTGTTAAATTATAATCATTAGTGGAGAAAGGAATTAATTACAAGTGACTAATTATTTTAACTAGCGACTTCCAAACTCTGAGATTTTTATGGATATTTTGTTTCAAAGTGGAATGAATTTTAGGGAAAAAAATCAGCTCATATTTATGCTAATACTGTCATCATCACAAGTTTGTGAGTCAAGCTAGTAAAGAATTAAGATTTAAATCTCAGGGAAAATTACTTTTTGAAGTACTTTCCAAATAAGAAACAAGACAAAAATCCATAAACATTTGCATCAAAATTTCCTACTGAAAACATTTGAAGTTGTAGATATAAACACACTGACATACTTCAGGATAGCAGTTTTCCCACCCAAGCTATCATTGCACTTCAAAACATTCAAGTTCTGAATTTACCTTTGTCCAGTTAGAAAAAGTAATAACTTAGATACAGACTCATTTCTGGCAAACCAAGTTTCACTGAAATAAACTCATACTTGAGGGCAGGGCAGGAGGAAGAATTTTTCAGCAGTCATAATAAAATCTGACCATACAAGCCCTAATAATTAATGTGCATTATTGATTCAATATACCCAAGGTATGACCAGTTTTTTCCAAGTTTGGAAAGCAATCTGGAGGTGGCCAAAGCATACTCTATCAGTTGGTCTTTCCCAATCTGGAGGTTCCAGATGTATTGGCTTACAACTCCCATCATTCCCTGTCAACCTACCTATGGGCATTAAATTGGGCATTGTGGAAGCGTGCCAGGTTGCTCAACTTTTGCTCTTCTCTTCTTAGCCCTCACCACCTGTGAAATGCAGTACAGCCCCCTTATCCATGGAACTAGTTATCCACGGCTGAAAAAAAATAGGGACATTACCATAAAGCCATGCTGGAAAATGCCTAAAGAGGTCTCCTTTCTAGGAATTGCTAGGTCCTCCAATGCATCTCTATGGTGTGTTTTTATAGAAGGTCCTTTATTTTAACAGAGTTTGCTATATCCATGGTTTCATTCATAAATGGTAAGTCCAGGAACATATCCTCCATGGATACAGGGGGAGACCTGTACTGAAAAGGTGAGCTCAGCAAGACAGGGCAATTAAGGTTGTTTTCACTGGACTGTAACCAACTGTCAGGGATTGACACCCCCCTCTAGAAACTGTGAGGACCACATTCCCTTCAATCATGCCTTCTATCCCCAAATTTGAGAGAGATTCCCTTTCCCATGGCCAATAGTACCCCTCTTAGCCTTGGAACCATCTTGTCTCATTTCCAGGCATTTACTTTTTGTCCCAGTCACATTTTCTAGGCTTATAGAGGACATTTTCCAAAACACTTATTTTTTAACTTCCTGTTTTGAAAAAAGGCATGTATAAACCAGGAAGAGGTGAGGGGTTAGGATGAAACAGCCAGAGATGCCCCTAGAGCCAAAGATTAAGAGAACAGAGTACAGTGGGGGGGGGATGTTTTGGCCCTCTAGAAGTTTTGGATTATAACTGTCACAATCCCTTACCATTCGCCAAGTTGTGTGGGTGCAGATAGGAGCTGTAAGCCCCAATTATGTGGAGAACAAAGGCTCCCCATTCCTCATTACTCCCAGAATTCCTTTCACCAAGCCATGGAAGCCAGCACTTGCCATCTTGTATTGCTTCCAAGGCAGAACTAGTGGGATGAGAGCAATCAGTTTCTCATCCTGCAACAGAAGGTGACCTAAAACTAGACCAAAGGGATAGTGGTGTACATGGATATTTCACCGATGTTCCAGTTTTCACTTTACGAAATGTATTCAGCTTATCAGAAAATCTAAAGATCCAGAAATATAGCTTTCATCTAAGAGGAGGAAATCTCAAATACTACTTCAGGTCTAAATAATAGTCAAAATGAATAACCACCCAAATATTTTATTTTCTCTTATTTACGGGGAATGGGCTCTGTCTGTGTATTATTAAAGTTACATATCCTGGATGGCAATTACAAACTTGTCACATAGCATACCTTCAGGCTAAAGCAGGAAAATAACCTAGCAGGAAGCAGCTTGTGGAGCTGTTATACTTTCTGTGGTTGACTGATGGGAAGGCCGAGACTTTAACAATCCTCATAGCATTAAAAATAAAGTTTGCCACAGTCTCATTAACTGTCTTGAAGAAATCTGCTTCTCTCATTGGCCCTGATTAGCAAATTCCCTTACATGGCAATATCCCTCTTCAATACATTAGTACATTTTGGGTCTTAGAATCATAGAATCATAGAATTGCAGAGTTGGAAGAGACCATGAGGGCCATCCAGTCCAACCCCCCTGCCACGCAGGAAATCACAATCAAAGCATCCCCGACAGATGGCCATCCAGCCTCTGTTTAAAGACCTCCAAGGAAGGAGACCCCACCACGCTCCGAGGGAGTGCGTTCCACTGCCGAACAGCTCTTACTGTCAAAAAGTTCCTCCTAATGTTGAGGTGGAATCTCTGTTCCTGGAGCTTGCACCCATTGCTCCGTGTTCCAGTCTCTGGAGCAGCAGACAACAAGCCTGCTCCATCCTCAGCGTGACATCCCTTCAAATACTTAAACAGGGCTATCATATCGCCTCTAAACCGTCTTTTTTCCAGGCTAAACATACCCAGCTCCCTAAGTCTCTCCTCATAAGGCATTGTTTCCAGACCTTTCACCATTTTAGTTGCCCTTCTCTGGACACGCTCCAATTTGTCAATATCCTTTCTGAATTGTGGTGCCCAGAACTGGACACAGTATTCTAAGTGAGGTCTGACCAAGGCAGAATAGAGTGGCACTATTACTTCCCTTGATCTAGACACTATACTTCTATTGATACAGCCCAAAATTGCATTGGCCTTTTTAGCTGCCGCATCACACTGTTGGCTCATGTTCAACTTGTGGTCTACTAGGACTCCTAGATCCCTTTCGCATGTAGTCTCATTCAGCCAGGTCTCTCCCATCCTATATTTATGCATTTCATTTTTCCGCCCTAAATGCAGTACTTTACATTTCTCCGTATTGAATTTCATTTTGTTAGCTTTGGCCCAGCTCTCCAGTCTATCCAGGTCATTCTGAATTTTGATCCTGTCCTCTAGGGTATTAGCTACTCCTCCCAATTTGGTGTCATCTGCAAATTTGATAAGTATGCCCCTAATTCCCTCATCTAAGTCATTGATAAAGATGTTGAATAGCACTGGGCCCAGGACAGAACCCTGTGGCACCCCACTGGTCACATCTTTCCAAGACGAAGCTGGAAAGATGTGACCAGCTGGTATTGTTTTCTTCCTGCCAATATATACGTGTAGGTTTTCCAATGTGTCACTTCCTGTAACAAAGGGTTAGAGGCCACATTGGTATGAGAGGGAAAACACCTTGGATTTCTTCTAATGGACTACCAGTGCTTGGCCCCCAAATTATATCAACTAGGGAAGAAGTCATAGTGCAGTGGCAGAGCACATGCTCTGCACACCAAGAATCATGGGTCAGGAAAGGTTTCCTTCTGAAATCTGAGGGCTGCTGCTAGTTGGTGTCAACCAGTGGTGGCTAGTGATTCCCTTGTCAGTGAGCAGTGGCTCCACTCTAGCTCAATTTTTAAAGGAGTTATCCAAGGGTCTGACTGCTACCCCCAAAATAAGTTCAACCTCTGGATTACCTTTTTAAAATTCCAAATGAAAACCTGGAGTGGATTCATCTCCCCACTGACATGGGAGCCAACAACCACCCCTGATGCAGAGAATGCTGAGCTTGATGGGCTACTGGCCTGACTCAGAAGAAACTGGCTTCTCTATTCCTGTTTCATACATAGGATGGTGGAAGAAAAGGCATCACAGTTCAGATTCTGTTTCCTCTATGAACAACAGAGGCAACTTCTGAAGATTAACTGTCACACAAATGAACAATCATTCTGATAAATCTCCTGCATCCTGGCTTGCTAGAGGGAGTGATGGAGCAACTGGTAACATACAAGGGAAAGGCATTTGGAGAACAGTAAGATTAAGAGTGCTGTGTGAATATATGCAATTATATTGTATTCTACCTTTTCCCCAAAGCTGGGAACCACAGGTCAGCTACATGTGGGACTGGATGTGTTGGGCTCACTCAAAAAAAAAAAAAAGTTAACAAATGCACCTGCAGAACTGATTAATTAACACCCTGTTAGTGGAAGCAATAGATGGTATATGTGGACATTTAAGCAAAGACCAGAAATTACGATACATCTCCGCACTTGTAGAAATGACACCTTGCATTTTGATCCAGTACTCTATAATGATATCTCTGTTATGCTAATCAGCCCAAATGAAAAAGACTGGAGTCAAATGCAGCTGTCTATTTTATCTGATTCTTTCAGCCTGAAATATTTTGATATGTGATAATCTCCCTTGTTTCATTATTGATTCAATATATGTGCTGCTAAATCAAGGACAATCTGGACCTGCAGTCCTTGTAAGTTTTTTTTTAAGTATCATTTGAGACAATGTTTTGTATTTTTTTAAAATCAAACCAGAATACCTTTAAATTGAAGTAAAATTCAGTATATAGGTGGCAATGCAAGCAGTCATATTTTGCTTGTGAAATTGACACCTCTCTCCACTTATCTCCTTTGGGATTCATTATTAGGAACAAAAGACTCCAGTCACAGCAACTACTAAAAGGCTGGTAAGGAGAACATATGCAGGTGTTAGGCAAGCCAGGACAGCAGCTAGGAAAATGTAAGTTTCTTCCCAATTCCTCTAAGTCAGGGCTGAAAAAACATGTGTCATAAAATCAGAGTTGGAAGAGACTACAAGGGCCATCTAGTCCAACCCCCTGCCATACAAGAAAACACAATCAAAGCTTTCTTGACAGATGGCCTTCCAGCCTGTTTAAAAACCTCCAAAGAAGGAGACTCCATAACTTTCCAAGGTAGCACATATCACTGCCGAACAGTTCTTACTGTCAGGATGTTCCTCCTAATGTTTAGGGTGGAATCACTTTTCCTACAGTTTGAGTCCATTGTTCCATTTCCTTGTTTCTGGAGCAGCAGAAAACAAGTTTGCTCCATCCTCAGTATGACATCCTTTCAAATATTTAAACGTGACTATCGTGTCACCTCTTCACCTTCTCTTCTCCAGGCTAAACATATCCAGCTCCCTAAGCTGTTCCTCATAGAGCATGGCTTCCAGACCTCCCACCATTTTGGTCACCCTCCTATGAACATGCTCCTGCTTGTCAATATCTTTCTTCAGTTGTGGTACACAGAACTGGACACAGTAGTCCAGGTGAGGTCTGACCAGGTGAGGTCCCTCCAGGTCTTGCCTGATTGCAACTGCCATCAGCCCTAAAGAACAGCCAATGATGAGGAATGAAAGGGAGTTGGATTCAAGCAACATTTGAAGGGCCACATAATCTTCTTCACTGCTTTAAACTAGCTCTTCCATAGACCCTGACTTTGCAGTAAAGGCTTGAAGTTGGGCCAAGGAAGAAATGGTGGACACAACAGTGGAGGAGATGATTCCTTCACCCTCCTGTGTTCCAGGGAAAGCATGCTTCACACCTTAAGAGCGTTGGCCCTAGAGCTTGAAATAAATCAATGTCTGGTTCACACATCATTTGATTTCTGTACACTTAAGCTGGATCTACTCATTTAGTAGAGTAAGGTGAGACTGCAGGTGGCATTTACCACTCTCAATTGTTCCTCCATATAATAAATCCCCCACAAATAGAAAAGTATATTGGGATTGGGAAAGCTATAGCCTCCCCACCTGTGTTCTGACAGATGGTTGTAGATGTCATCAATGTGCACAAGCAACTGGAATGCAGTCCATGATGATCCTGTTTGCTAGGCTGCTCTCCAACCCTCCTGGCTTGATGGGGGGGGGCAGGAAATAGATGAGGAATGAAGGGAATTGGAGTCAAGCAACATTTAGGGGGGAGGGTAAGAGAAAGAGGCTTCAGAATACTCAAGGATTAAAAAACCCAGAAAGGGGCTTCAAATAATCAGAGAGTATTCAAATATTCTTTCCATCCTAATGTGTAAAGTATTGTGTTTGATGTGAAGTCGAAGGCTTTCATGGCCGGCATCCATTGGTTTTCTGTGGGGATTTTTTCTGGGCTGTGAGGCCATGTTCTGGAGGAGTTTATTCCTGACATTTTGCCTGCATCTGTAGCTGGCATCTTTTCTTTCTTTTTTACAATCTATCCTATGAAGCCACAGTGCCCCAAAAGCCATAGAGTCAATGAAAGCTGGTGGACGGAGTATCTCAGAGTATTCTCTGAAGATGCAAGCCACAGATGAAGGTGAAACATCAGGAATAAACTCTTCCAGAACATGGCCTCACAGCCCAAAAAAACCCCACAGAAAACTATTGCATTTGAGGTGACATGAGGCAATTTACCTATACGCACATACAAGATATCACTCGACAATGCAAGTAATCATGAATGTTTATCAGTCTTGTCCTGTCACCCATAGTGTGATGAATACGTGTATCCATCAGCCTTACACCATGAACTGGCATGTAGAAAGAAAGAAGGAATCTGCTTGGCTCATAAAATACCTTTTCCTTAATACAGTAGGCCCACATATAATGCAAACAATTAGATTTATATCACTAAAATTTAGGCAATAACAGTCTAATATTGTGGTGTGGAATTCATGACTCTTCAAATGTGCTTGGGCAGCAATTCTGATCAAACTTGACAACACAGCCAAAGATAAGGGATAATGGGAACTGTAGTCCAACAAAATCAGGAGGGCAACACATTTCCTATCCTGGTCCAATATCACTGGTTTGGCAATTTCCCAGGCAGGGCAGGATTGTCTGACATTGTTGGAGACTGAGAGCTAGGTTAGTTGATCCTCTGATCAGCATTCATTTCCTTGTTTACTCAAGGACATCCAGCAAAATGTATGATTGTTCACTGATCTCAACCCAAATCTCAACTGAGATACAGTACTCTGTCCACCAGCTTTCATTGACTCTATGGCTTTGGGGGCACTGTGGCTGCATAAGATAGATTGTAAAAAGAAAGGAAAGACAAGAAAAAACTCAAATGAAACATACAGTAGGACCCCCATATCCACTGATTCATTATCCACTAATTCAATTATCCACATGACAAAACAACACACCTACCATAGAGTCTTCCTAGAAAATGTGTCCTCTCTAGCCATTTTCTAGGTCCTCCAAGGCAACTCTATTATATTTTAAACCAGAAGTCCCATTATTTTCAATGGTGTTCACTATTTGTTCACGAGTTTCAGTATCCACACACACACCCGAACCAACCCCCAGCAGATACAGGGGTCCTACTGTAGTACTGATGGTGCAGAGAGTAGCATTAAGGGCAAAAATATGTCTTCAACTCCTCCCTCTGCAAATTTCCCCCTTTTTCCCACAACTTATATTTTTCCTTTAAAATTAATACCACCATCCCATTAGGCAAATCAGTAGATTTGAAAGTAATAAATATAAATTGTGTAGTATGTTCAACAGGAAAGGGTCAAAAGCAAAAGGTGTGTGTGTTTGTGTGTATGGAGAGAACAGGGGAGTGGAGATTTATTGATATATGCTTTGCATCATCAATTACAATGGGATTCTTTTAGTGATGGGGGGAAATCGCAAAAATCATACTTTGCCTTGGAGGCAGGAGAGGGCTGGCCATGTCATCCTGAAGCACTTCACTCAACTGCACAACAGAGCTCTATCGCTCACAGTGGTTCCCTGCAGTTTATGGGGGGCGGGGAGGGGGAGGAAGAATGTATGATTGTGGCAATATTGTCACAGTCATGAATATCTAGTATTACTGAATACAGAGCAGTAATGTATCTTAACTCTCGAATACAAACCTATAACTGTAATGCAGGATGCCAGCCAATAAATAACACAAAGGAAAAGATTAGAGAGTGTTGGGACCAGGATTAAGATTAGGACTGGGCAGAGGATGGGGTCTTACTTAAGCTTTCCTAAACCCATTTCCCTTGCTTCTGTTCCTTGGACATCCTCTTGCCTTGATCTCCATCTTCTTCTCATCCCCTCTCCTTGCCACTGTTCAGAGTCCTCTTTCACCTGATCCTTGTGAAAAAAAGTTACCTTTTAAAAAAAACCTCAATGCTTGGAACCTTAAATACTTACCATAATTTAGTCTGGTCACAGACAGAATCTGGGATTCAAAGATGAAGCAGAACTCTGGTACATAGCGTGTCCCCAAAGATCTGCACACAACCTCTCGATACAAAAACTTTGTGATTTATTTTTACTATTAAGGGGGGTGACCAAAGATCACATTTTTCATGTAAACCAGCTTTCAATAACATCGAAGTACAGACACTCTGCATCAGATTGAAGAATGCAACCTAAACTTACAAGACTTCATAGTAGGCAGCTTTCCATTATTATAACAGAAAGAAGCTGTCGTTTCTTAGTTTTTCTCCCTGATATTTAGGGATAGAATTGTTTCATTTCTTGAAGCACAGTTACCTCTTTCCTCTCCACATCAGCCTGAATTTTTGCTTGAGAGACTGCAGCTTCTCTGTATGAGGAGCTGGCCTGCTTAGCTTGTTCGATCAGTGTCTTCAGCTGCTGAGCTGTGTTGAGCAATGAATTGACTGTCTCCTCAAGATAAAGCCAGCTTCGCTGCTCTGTCACCTCAAGTCCATTCACGACTGAAGAGGATACTGTCTTGGCAGGGGTAGCAGGTGGCACAGCCAGGGCAGGAAGTGAGGTCCACACTAAACAATAAAAGAACAAAACAAACCCACAGAAATTATTCAGAGCCTTCAGTCTGAGTTTTAGGTGAAACATATGGTTGAGCCAAGAGGCTGTAATAATTTCAGTCCACCATGCTACCCAATCAGAGGTTCCGAATAATGACCTACACCCTGGCCTAATCAGATGACAAACCATTCAGTTCACTTGCAAATCAGGAAGGATCAGTTTCTGAAGGGAGTTCCTTACAGACTTGATAGTTCCTTATGAGCTTTAGAAGTCACTGTTTCCAGAGATATAACCAAGACAGAACTCTGTGTGTCTGTCAGTAGTCATGAAGGACCCTTTCTTCAGGAAATGATTTTGTAGCCAGGAAAGACAGCAGGGTTTTTCATAATGGCATATTTTGGAAGCTTATTCGTAATGCACAAATCCTCATGAAGTGTTACCTGCCCTGAGTCTTTGGTAGTGGAATGAGTTAAAAGCCACATCAGTCTTAACATGGATATTGGGGAAACAGGAAAGGGGTGGTGGCAAAGCTGCTGTCCATTCCTGCCCCCATTTTTAAAAACACTGGTTTATGGGTGCTCCAGCATGAGGGCAGAAGCTCTTGCTCTGGAAAAGGCAAGACATGCATGGAAATAGAAACTGGCTAGCTTTAAAGTCAACCCAGTGGCTACAAGAAGCCCTGATTATTCTAACAGACAGGGAAATTGTACTGTAGCTGGGCTCTGAAGACTGACCCCCCCACACACACTTCTGCTTTGACCATCTTCCACAAACAAAGCTTTGAAAATTAATTTTGTACTACAATTCCCAGAATCCTCCCAACCCATAGGAGTGGACAGACTCTCACGACAAACATGAACCCCTCCATCCAGCAAGGCCGGGAATCCCCTGTCCAGCATTATTAGGGATAAAGGCTATACATTGCTCGGAATGTGGCCAAGCTAAATAGGAAATTTTAGGAGCTCTAGTCCAAAACAGGAACTTTTTTGAAAGAGTGGTTTCCAGAAGTTCTTTCTCAAAATTTCAAACCAGCAGTACACACATATGAAGCTAGTCCACTTAGACTTACAGAATAAATACAGTTGGCCCTCTGTATCCATGGATTCTGCATCCACGATTCCACCATCCACAGCTTGAAAATATTCCAAAAATAAAAATTTTAAATAGCAAACTTTGCTTTTGCTGTTTTATATAAGGGACACCATTTTACTACTCTGGCTTTACTTTGCAAACAAAGATTCAGAAGGACTCATCCCGTGCTTTCTGCAAGCGTGCTGATGACTGCCAATCCGAGATAAACATGTCCGGTTGCAGAAAGCACAGCAGAAGGTCTCCTCGGGTGATGATTCCGAGTTGTGATTCTTTCTGCGTTGTCGTTTCTCTTCAAGACTTGTTCGGCATGAGCTCTCAAATAAGGCTGCATACACAATTGTATATAATGGGACTTGAGCATCCATTGATTTTGATATCCATTGAGGGTCCTGGAACCAAACCCCAGTGGATACCAAGGGCCCACTGTACATAGAATCATGAGGACACAAATATCCAGACCAGATTAAAATGATAAAAATCCCACAACCTCAGATCTTGGGAAAGTTACTTTTGGCCTACAACTCCCACCATCCCTCAGCCAGCATTACCACATTCCAAGTACTGGAGAGCCTTTACTCCAACGCCTCACATAATAGCCAACATAGCTTTATATTCTACTTCCATCCTTTATTTAGCAATACTAACATATTTTTAAATACAGGCTCATGTGCAAATTATTTGACTTGTAACCTTACCAGTATGTTTAAACATGGCAATGGTATTGCTATGAAAGACATCATGAACATTGAAATCCAAAAGCTTTTATTAAGTTAGCAAATAAAACAGATGTTTGTCCAACAGTGTCTGTGAGATTGTAAGTATTTAATATGAATTAGTGAAATAATGCCTTTGGAAACTATATTTGCAGAAAAGCTTTCAGCTAGTCCACTTTTCTACACTGTGGGGAACTTGACATTTGACAGCTCTGATCTTTCCACAAGTGTTTATTTTACTTCATCCTTAGTAGAGGCCAGCTAATGCTGTTTTGTCAAACAAGATATTTGCACTTGCCTCTGTAGAACAGCAAGTGCTTTATCAATGATGTACTCAGAAATGAATGGAAAAGGAAGACTGAAAAAACTACCTGGTAGGATTTTATAAGATCTATGTACAGGTATGACACTGTCACATAAATATCTAATATTGTGGTGTTTTCGTATTAAAGAGAATAACTGTGGCACGATTGGCATTTTCAACAGCTCTCAAAGATGACCACAAGTTTTTAATTCTCTAGAAGCCAGAGAAAGAGGCATGTGGGTAGCAGGGAGCACAAAGCACTTCATCTACACCAGGGGCAAGGCACCTGCAACCATCCAGCTGTCAGACTAAAACTCCCATCAGCCCCATCAGCATAAACAGTGATGATTTGTTCATGGGAACTGTAAGTGCATTAACATCTGGACAGCCACCAGCCTCCCTACTCCCTGAGTCCACAGAGTCCAATAAATGGCTATCACTTCAACCCATGCAGCACACACCTCTCATTTCACACCTCATAGCAGCTCCCACTGTAGTTATAAAGGCCAGAAGTATTCACACTGGAAAGACATTTGGTTCATACAAATCCCATGTTAAAATACAAAGTGTAAGAGCATGGGCCTGAATTTATGCTCAACATTTGTACTAGATTTGATAATCAAAAGTCCCATTATCTCTTGAACTGGATTCTTGCGCCTGGCCTAAACATTAGCACCAATCTTTCAAGGAATGACTGGAAATGCTGAATTTGAAGGTTTTCTGTAAAAATGAAGAGTCTGTCTAATCTAGTTTTGGATTGGTAAACATTTTCGTTTGCTATGGCAAACATAACAAAGAATCTTGTGCAATTTAAGTGATTAACACACATGTATTGTGCTATAAACTTTCATGGACTACAGCCCACTTCATCAAATTCATGAAGTACTATTATGTCAATTAAAGGTATGCTGTTGTGTGCCCTCAAGTCATTTCTATCTAAGGAGAACCTATCACAGGGTATTCTTGGCAAGATTTGTTCAGAGGGGGTTTTGTTTTTGCCTTCCGCAAGAGTGTGACTTGCCCAAGGTCACCCAGTGGGCTTCTCCAGAGCTGTAGTTCAGTGCTCAAACCACCATACCACATTGGCTCCACAAACATTAACAGAGTCCACAGAATGGGTATTACATCAACCCATGTGTGACACACCTCCTAACAAGCACATAAATGTATATGTGCATGTTAAAATGGTTGGGGAGGAAGGATTATGCATAGCAGAGAGCGATAAGCTCAGAGGGAATTGAAATACGAAAAGTGATTTGATTGTACAGTAGTGATTAAAGAGTGATTAGCTAGTGTAGTTGTTATAGGAGCACTGGTTCTGATCACACACAGCAGGATTCCAGGACTCGAAGAATTAGATGGAGATGTTAGAAGATGTTCCTAGTCACCCCCATCACCGTCTAATTCTTCAGGGGCAGTACTCAAATGAGGACTGTGCACACACCCATACCCCAGGGACTGTGTGCTGAGCACCATCCTCAAATGGTAGGTGACGTTGGGAAAGAGGATATAGCTCAGAGGACCTACATTGCCCAAGGTTCCAGTTCCAGTTCTCTGGGAAAGTTTGGGAAAAGCTGCTGTCTAAAACCCTAAAATGCTTCTGTTGGTCCACACAGACTGGTATTGGTAGAGGTTTTTGGACAGCAATTCCCCCAGTCCCTTGCCACTGGCTAGGGATTATGGATCTTTCACCATCAGCTGGCTTGGTCTGATGACAGGTTGTAAACCAAAGAAGGCCAGAATTGCTCATCCCAGTGTAAACAATGCTGAGCTAGATGGACTCGAGAGACCCAGTCTCTCTACTCCCAGCCTGTTTGGATTCAATTTTTGTTTATTAATTTTAACCCTAAACCTCAGCACTGCTTTAGGACTGAGACAGGAATTCCTACCCACTTTAGTGTTAAGTGCTGCCAAGTCAGCTTTGACTTATGGTGATCCAGTGAATGAGAGACCTCCAAGACATCTTGTTTTTCACAGCCTTGCTAAGCTTAGTTAACAATATGCAGAGCTGAGCATTATCAGGAGAGAAATGACCAACATCAAAGCTGCAGACAAACTGTCCCAGCAACTTCATGCAAAGATTAAACACTGACAACTGACAAGAGTGAGTCCCTGTGGAACAAGATGCAGATGGAGGATGCAAAAGCATTAACAACCTTCTCCAAGCACTCCATTAGTGAAGAGCACAACTATGGCAGTGCAGGTCCTTATGGCCTACTTGATGTTCAGTATATTGCAGTGTCATGTCCTGAAACAGAGAGCTCAAAGCTTCTCAAAGTTGAAAAGTCTAACAGATCCTGCAACCAGGAATTACCCAAAAAGATTTAAAGGTAAAGCCCACTAGGGATTTTTAATGCTTTTCTTGATCCCAGCAAGACCACAGACCATTCAGAAGAAAACCCCAGTTTCAAAATCTACAAACCCTTCATCCCATTACATCTCAAGGCAACATACAGACTGTGACAGGACTTTAACAGTAAGTCATTCCTTTCCCCCTTCCACTCCCCTTTCCCTGGCTATTTTTTTGTGCCTTTTTAGTTGGCCTAGTAAATATATCACCACATTATGGATTGCAGGCTTAGTCTCATAAGGAGTCCAGAAATTAAACCAAGTAGGGCCAAGACAGGATGTGTCATTTACATGACTCATCTAGTCTGGTCACAGTTCCCCATGTCTATGCACCAGAAACATTCAGATTAGGGTACTGTAACACATTTTACACAGGACTGCCTTTGAAGACTTTGCCAAAAACATGATGAGTCCAAAACACAATGGCTAGACTGCTGGCAAGAATTAGCTAACAGAATTTATCTTCCTAGTTCTTTACTAGCTACTCATCCGTTTCCAAGAACAATTCAATGTACTGATATTTATTTCAAGTCCCTAAGCACCTTGAGAGCCAGGTAATTAAAAGGCCACCTACTCTCACATGAGCTTACCCTGCTCCCAAGTGAACATACCCAAATGTTAAGGTCATCTTCACAGCTCTTCCCCAAGTGCTCCTCTGATAACCTCATCTTTCCACAAGTGTTCATATACAATTACTGTTCCCCTTTCACAGATAGCTTTTTAATAAAATTTGGCCTTTAGCAAATCCCTTCCTGTTCTGCTGCACAGTCCAAGGCCAGCAGGAACTTTAGGGAATGTATTTCACAGAGTAAGCAAGTTCATAGGAAAAGTGTTCCAATAAAACCTGAGGATGTAGGCAGCAACCACCCAGCAAAATTGTTCCATTTCCCAAGATGGAGATAATAAGTGACATATTGATGGTAATTCAGGCCAAATCAGAGTCCCTGGGTAGAACAGAGTTTCCAATGTGACATTTCTGCTGCTACTCTTCCAGAATCCAACGACCACCAGAAAACACTGGTTTTGTTAAAAACTGGAAAACTGCTCTTCAGAACAAACAAACAAACAAAAAGGATGTTCCTACATTAATCATCCAAATCTCATGTTAGAGCTATGTGTGCATGGAAATAACAGAAGCAGAGCTTAGCTGCTGTGTTGAGAACTGTTTTACACAAGTCTACAGTATTAGAATGTCTTATTCAGGAACTCTTAAGAAGGGGAATGCACCGGGGACTCTAGCTCTGAATAACATTTTGCTTATGAGTTTATGACACTGCTCATGAAAAGCTTGAATCCAACATGCCTCTTTATGAGTGCTGTCAAAATCCTGCTTCCAAGGATTTTCAGTGTCTCCGTGGAGGCTTCTAAATTTCATGGAACATGACTATAAGCATAAAACATGCAAGTACACTCACAAGGGAAATGCACAGGTGTGCTGTACTGTGGATGTGCATATGTATGGATGAAATCACTTATTCCCACCCACCCACCCACACAAAAGAAAGAAAGAAAAACGCCACAGGCAGAACTTCTTAGATTCCACCAAAAAAAATTTGGATGAATTGCTGGTTCTGCCATTAATTGTGGTGTACATAAGACACTACTTCTCAAGTTTAATAAACATTAGTGAACTTGCTACAACAGATTGTTGTTCCCTCTTTGCTCAAAAGCACCATCTTACAGTATAATAAAGCATTAATTACCCCAAAGAACTCAAAGGAATATGATGATGATGATGATGCAATGGTATTGATGCAAATGTACCATCCTTTTACTACCATCCCTGTTGCCTACAAATGGATCCTATGACATCATGCTCAGACAGACTCAGAGCAAACCTTTTACTACATGGTTTGGCTGTCTCCGAACCTGCTTCTTACCCTGCAGCTCACTGGCAAATCATGAAGTCTGACTGGGGCTAGAATGTCAAGATGGAATGTAACTGATCACTAGATTTCCATCATGAAATCTACAGAACCTTCCCTCACATCCACTAAAACAATCTCAATGCATTTCAGAAACCAGTGGGTTCCATAACAATACCAAAGGAGATTGCTAATATAAAT
The DNA here is from genome assembly GCA_030847615.1 of Gambelia wislizenii. Taxonomy (NCBI): domain Eukaryota; kingdom Metazoa; phylum Chordata; class Lepidosauria; order Squamata; family Crotaphytidae; genus Gambelia; species Gambelia wislizenii. Next base: position 349,852,709 of record JAUMIR010000001.1, read on the forward strand.
AAGCCAGTTCTTCCTTCTGATAGTTAAAAGGTGCTCTTACTTTGCTAGTAATAGTATGATCATGTCAAAAGTCTACTCACAATGCTTGCTGTCTCGACACTCAATCTTCCAGAACATGCAGAACAGCAGGTGTGGCATCTGCTCTACTATGCAGTGTTGGAGCAAGACACTATTTTATTCAGATCTCCTTTTGCCCAAGCTCCTACAACACTCCACCACTCCTCCCATGTTGGTAGATTAGCCAACAAACACCACCATGTGTACAGAATACTTCAGAGGTCATGTTAGTACTTTCAAAAAGAAACTTGATAAGTAAATTATCTGCAATGTTTGCTCCAAAAACAAACAGGAGATAGCATTTTCCCCCATGCATCAGTCACTTACAGAAGAAAGTGGGGGCTCTTTTCTTAATCCTCTACCTCAGAGGCAGGCCTTTCCTGCAGGGTGCTTTTTCCTGTGTTTTTAAATGTGTTTTTAACCTGTTTTATTTTTTAATTGTATTTGGTTTCTTTGTTTTTTGCCATGGTTAGCTGCCTTGAGTGCCATTCTTTGGGAGAAAAGTGAAGTATAAAACCAATAAATAAGCAGAGATGTCTGAGGCTTATTTTCAAATGAGGATGACTCTTACCAATTTTGCGATGAGAAGTTGGCAATGCTGCCTCGGGGAATGTTGAGATCTGGCAGTTGTCCTGATAACTTGGATAGTGAGGCTCTGGATGACTGACCCGGCAAGGCTGCTGAACATTTGTGTCTTGCACTGTTAAGAAGACACCAACAGTAAGGTCTCATCATTTGGGGAACATCCAACAGGTGAGATTAGAGGGTTATTTTTTTTTTAAAAAAAAAGAAAGCTGTGAGGATGAACTTGCTGTGACAGCATCACTGACCACCAGGGTTGATTCAGCTGATCTGGCTGGCTAGGCAGGCATCCCCTTCCTCCCTCACTGCTCCATATACATCCCTCTTCAAGCTATGTGCTTGGTGGAAAAGGATGACCATCCCAGATAGAAGGAGTGTACCATTCTTTAGTCAAGCACTGGGTGCACTCCTCTGCCAGATCCTCCACTTAGATTAGAATCCCTAGCTTTCTCTTTGTGGATTTATGTGTTCAGATTAATCCATATTTTGTTCTTTGTTTATAACTCTGGTTGTCAACAATACTGCCTAACCATGACATGTAAACACAGTCTCTCTTAATAACAATCAACCAGCAATAAGTGATATTGTTTCTCCTGTAAAGTGAGTAAGATGTTCAGCAGTTATTATTTCAGCATGAATAAAATTCCAACCTCAGCAGAATATTAAAACTGGAATCCCAAATGCTGATAACCTTAAAATCAAAATACTACTGATATTTTCAGAGATGATATGTCATTATTCCATAAAAAGTTGAAGGGTGAAATCCAATGTCATATAAGTAGACTTTCTTGTCCACTGGGACTTCGCCTTCCTATTTCCATCCCTGCACGGCCCCAGTGTCTCCCAATTCTGCTCTGGAGTAGGCATGAATACATGTGGGTGCTCCAGATTGAGGGAAGAGTCTCTTCTATCTACTTTATGCATTCTACTTATGGTCGATAGTTACTATTGGATACCACCTAAAATTATAGCAATGTGGTGTTATTTTTTTCTAAATTACAAGTAACACTTGTTCCCTTTCTGTATCATTTACTAAGGATTTCAGACACCTATGTACAGTAAAGAATTTTACCCCCTCTATTGCTGAGTTGTTCTAAAAATATCTTTAAAAATCTCATAAGCGGCTGCAAAATATGGATTTAGAGATTAGAGGAGCTGTCAACGTTTTATATAACACTTTCCCTTACAGAATCTATAGTTAAGAAATGTGATCTCAAATGCTTCCTAATTTTCAAATTCATACCTTGTAGCCACTCATATGATTTTTATATTTTGCAGGGAACTTGTTTTATTCCATTTATCCAAAGCCTTTTTGCACCTAAAGTTTGTCCCCAAGGTGAATAGCCTCCAGACATCTTCAGAACATACGTACAAAGAAAAATATTTGGAATCAATAAATTGCTTACTTGCTATGGTAATTATACACCCAAATAGTTCATGCTTCCTTGCAATGACAGGCAGGAATGTACCTGAGAGTTGCTTGCATGTAGGTCAGGATTGCTTCCATGTAGTAGAAAGTTCCAGTGTAAACTGGTTCCAAAGGTGTGGGTTTTTTTAATGACGATTGCATTAAGCCTCAATCTTATACACACATGCTTGAGGAGTAAGTCCTACTAAACGCATTAGGATTTACTTCTGAGTAGACATCCCTAGGACTGTGCTTTAGTCAACTTAACCACTGTCTTTCTATGTTCTTCCTTAGACCCTGGCTTTCTCATCTTGAAATTTTAGAATGAGAAATACATAATTTCCCACAAGTATCTCTGTTTCATATACCTACATGTGTGCACCTGCCCATGGTTTATTTCACTCACCAGTTGTACCAGTAAAAACATCAGTCTGGGACGGACTTTCTGAGATAATAGCTGTGGCCTCCACAGTTGATGTACGATCAAAGGTCAGTGTGCCAGAGGTAGTGATCTGTCCTGAAGGAGTCACAGTGACTAAAAAAGAAATAGCATGAAACATTTCCAGAATGATATAGAATGTTAACACCCATCACATGAGAGATGTCTCTATTTTTATTTTCCAACTTGCATAAACTACTGTATTCTAGTAACTCTTCACCTAACTGTCACAAAAACAAACACAACGTTTCTCTATTGTAATATACATTGTAATATTATTTTATCCTTTGTGTTTAGCCCTTGCATTTTTAAAAAATGGTTTTCTATGTTTTTATTCAGTTTATGTTTCTAATAATAATAATAACAATAACAGTAACAACAGAAAATTTAAAATGAATTTTAAAAAAAGCATTAAGTAACCATTTTAGAATACTGTATAGCAATAAAAGAAAATAGCTCCCATTTTATTTTATTTATTTAATGCCATCAACAAGCGAAAAAGCACAGGGCACACATAACTATCTGGATGGTCATGGGGGAGTGGGCATAACACCTCAAATTCAGCTCACAAATTGGAGAAACAAAAGAAACAAGAAAATTAAATACACAAGTTTAGACTTCAAAGAATATGTTTCTCAGAATAAAATCATCTGCTAGTAGGTGAAGGAAAAACATTAATTACATTTAAAAAATACAGTTTGCTTACTCTTCTGAAGAAAGTGGAGCATTTCATAAAAACAAAATGTATAACATTTCTTTAATACTAAGATTATAGTAGGGACGGGTAACCTCCTGAGGTCTCCCAGACCGGGCGGGGGGGCACACCTACTGTCATTGTTTGTTTGCTGTGTGCCTTCAAGTCGTTTCTGACTGATGGCAACCCTAAGGCAAACCTATCACATTGGGGTTTTTTGGCCAAGATTTGTTCAGAGGGGGTTTGTCTTTGCCTTCCTCTTGAGGTGGAGAGAGTGTGACTTGCCCAAGGTCACCTAGTGGGTTTTCATGGCCAAGCAAAGATTCGAACTCTGGTCTACAGAGTCACAGTCCAATGTTCAAACCACTACATCACACTGGATCGGACTACAGCCATGCCACCCCAGGCATTACTGAGAAAGGCCTCCCCTGCCCCCTTTTGCCAGGGGGTGGTCTCCCCACCCCCAGTGATCTGATTTAGTCCTTGGAGGGATTTTTTTTTCCAAAAGTGGAAGGCACAAGTATAGTACATACTTCCCATTCGGGGAGGGGGGGAAGCTCTGGGAAGACAGCTCTGGGAAGCACGTGAATATGCTTTTGAAATTGCCTCACATAGCTCCAGGAGGCCATGAGGGGACTTCTTCACATAAAAATAGTAGGGATGGGGAAAAGAACACATTGGGGTCCACTTCCAGCCCATAGGCCAAACTTATCAAGAAAAAAATATTAAATGAGTATTGTGGTTAATTTGATAGAGCTATTTCTTTTAAGAATGACCTACATGTTGTAGCAGCAGTTCCTGGAAGCAGAGTGATGTTTTTGGGGGAATCCTTCTTCACTGGAGTTGTAGGCAATTCATTTTCTTTCTTCCGTCTTTTATAGGGAACAAACAGTCTTACAGGCCCACTCTGAGATACAGAAAACAACCATAGTTGGAGTTTCTTTAATATGGCTGTGACTGTTTCTAACTGACTCCCTTTGGACCTGGAGAATATTTGTTAACTCTAATTTGCATAAAATTAATATCTCATAAAACCGACATAAGTTATCCAACAAGAATTTCATAACCTCCATAAATAGTTTCACCAAACTGCCAGAATGAAAGCCTTATGCTGTTCTTAACACAAGTCTTTTCACAAAATCAAAGACAACATTTTTCCCTGTCTTAGCTGTACTAAGTCACAACTGATATGAAATAAAAGTAGGTAGGCTGCGCTGTTTACGCACAATCCTAAATATACACTGGACTGACTATGTGACGAATGTTGCTGTCCTTGAGCAAGCAGGGATCACCAGCATTGAGGCCATGATATTGAGAACACAGCTGCGCTGGGCAGGGCACGTTTCTAGGATGGAGGACCATCGCCTCCCAAAAATAGTACTCTACAGTGAACGCGCCACAGCGTAAGAGGGGCGCTCCAAAAAAGCGATTCAAGGACTCCCTGAAACAACATCTCAGGCTCGGCCAAATTGATCACCAACAATGGTCCGCCCTGGCCTCACATCGGGAGGCATAGAGACGCACTGTCCACAATGCTGCAGCCTTATTTGAGAACTCACGCTGAACAAGTCTTGAAGAGAAACAACAACGCAGAAAGAATCACAACCCAGAAACATCACCCAAGGAGACCTTCTGCTGTGCTTTCTGCAACCGGACTTTTTTATCTCAGTTTGGCCTTTTTAGTCATCAGCACGCTTGCAGTAAGCGCAGGATGAGTCCTTCCTGAATCTTCATTTGCGAAGAAAAGCCAGAGAGAGAGAGGTAGGCTGCCACATAATTTTTCAGATGTGACATTTCTTCCGTTCCAAAATAATTTATTATACAGTTTAATTTCTCAGTGACAAATTTATACTGTTGTTGGATGACAGGGTGCATTGTTACTCCTGGATCACACAGGACACCTGTTAAACTAGTGCTATTGTGGTCCAAACTATTTTCATTGAATGCAATCATATTTTTTAAAAAAAATAATTTTAATTGATATTCTATTTCATACACAAACAAAGAACTGCCATAAAGAATTCAAAGACTAATGGGATTGTATTTGTAAAGGAATCATAACATTTTTTTTATCTAAAAGCTAAAGAAATCAAAATCTAAAGAATGTGGAAGAATTTTCAAAGGGTGACATACTCATCCCTTCTGGATGGCCCTTGGTGTACAAGTCCTTTAAGATGTAGCTTAAAATTATATTATTATTATTATTATTATTATTATTATTATTATTACTGTATTATTTATATCGCATCCCTCTACAAAACGCAATCAGGGTGTTTCGTAGAATTTGTTTCTGGTCCAGAAGCCAACCTAGACACAAAATGTTATTTAAAAACACTGAAATTCTGGACCAGGCCAACAACTATCATGTCAGAATGCACAGAGAAGCTATTGAAATCCACAAACACTTGGACAACTTCAACAGAAAGAAGAAACCCTTAAAATAAACAAAGTTTGGCTACCAGTGTAGAAAAACACCAAAATCAAAACTCAACACGTGCAAATGAACTTCACCCAGGGACAGGGGGATTTCTAGCAGACAATGGACGATTAGCCGAACAGTCACTAATCCTCCTTGCATATCTCCCCCTAGGAACCAGACATTCAAATACACAAATTGACATATCCTCTCCAATAGGGACTCACAGTATATAAACCCCACACACCCCTACCCCACCTTTCTCTGAAGAATCCAGCCACAGATGCAGGCAAACCATTAGGAATAAACTCTTCCAGAACACAGCCTCACAGCTCAGAAAGAAACCACGGAAAACTATGGATGCTGGCTGTGGAAGCCTTTGACTTCACATTAAAATAACAAATACATAAAAAATAAATAAATTAACTCACTCTCCAATATTCTCAATATTTCTCCCAAACAAAACCTCAACTATCACAACCATCAGAAAGTCTCCAAGTGTCAATCATAAGTGGTCATGCAGTTCTTTACAATACAGAATTTCCTTTCTGCAGTAAGAAAAACATTCTCTAGCCCACTGTATTCTTCCTTTATTTATTTATTTAGGTAGTTATACCTCATTCTTCAGCCACAAAGACTCTCAGAGCAGCGTACAAAATTGTTAAGCAATAACACCTGCACATCTACACTGCTTTTATAGTGTGCTAGGCACTCTCCAAGTGCACATCTCCTTTCCTGAGATACTTATAGCTTCAGTATATAGAAGTTTAGATCAGCAGCTGCACACTCACCAGACTCATGTCGTCACAACAAGCAGCACAGGTGCATGAGGCAGCATGTGGATTTAATATCCCATCCTGATGGGGGGGGGCAAAAGAGATGTATTAGGGGTGGAAATTCTGCTCAAAAGTATGCCAAGATATGCATTCTATGCTGTATTGTACAGAACAAATGACCAGGCTTAGGGTTTGCAGAGCTAGTTCAAAGAGAAGACTTCCCACTCTTGCAAGTAACAGAAGCTGGCCTGAATCAGAGCAGCAATGAGCTTGTGCCCTAATTTGAGGCCCGCAGAACAGCAGCTCCTAATGCTGGAGACACAGCAAGAATATTCCTTCTCATTTCTCAATGATCCATTCTCTTATTTCATTACACAGGATGGGGTGCTGTGGATTCGAATATCTATTGAGCAATGAATCTCACTGGATAATCTCAGAATGATCACTGTAGCTTAGCCTGACCAACTTCCCAGGGTTGTTTTAACTGCCCTGAGCAGTTGGTGGAAGACAGATAGATAGGATCAGGTGGCAAATACATTAGCTCCTTATTTAACCTTGTTTGCTCCTTGAAGGCCTCAAGCAGAAACAAACAGACATTGCAAAATCAATGGTTACATTAAGTAACCAAATATTTAAAAATGTCACTGAATGTTCAAAAAGGAGCATTTTCCACTAAGGAATCCTAAGGGAATTTTACCTTATTACAAGGAGATACAGAAGCAGGAGGGTCTGGGCAGGTTTATAGCATTTCCTTTGTTCCCCTGCTCCCACACCTATTTTTGTACATCAGCTGTGGAACTAGTTGCTTCTGGATGAAATAAGCTGTACATTCCCCGCCCCGCCCCTTGAGACCTTTTGGGAGTGACCTACTGAGAGATTCTGCCTGGGGTTCCTTTCTTTTCTGAAAATTAACATTTCTGATTGCACTATTTCACGTTCTTTCTAATGCTGCCATTCCATGCATACTTGCCTAAAAGTAAGCTCCACTGAACTCATCAGTACTGAACAAACATGCATAAAATCAAGCCATTAGAACTCCAGAGATTAGAAAGGATCATATCATTCCTCTGCACCCCCACTGATGAAAAATCTACTTTCCAATCTGCATAGAGGAGGGGAAAAGGTGTGGGGAGCAGATCATCTTACATGAATAAGACATTGTATTGGCCTCCCAGCATAGCGGATGCTTCTCTTCCAGTCCTTGCTGCTGGCTCTTCCAGCCATGGCTTCAAATTCAGTGGGGCTGTACCAGTTGTCCCCTTGCTTAATACACCGTCCACGACCACCTTGGACAGGGCAAAACTAAGAGGTTAGCAACTGATAGAGAACATCTTTCTAAAGAAGATATGATTCACTTGAACAAAAAGAGAGCTTTTGTTATTACTTCTAGCACCAGGAAACTTCAGGACACCCAAGAGTCTAGAAAAGCCTTCCTCAACTTTGGCCTCTTCAGATGTTTTGGACAATTTCCATGAGCCCAACTCAGCATGATCAATGGTTATGAATGGCAGAAACTGCAGTTGAAAACATGGGGAGGAACTCAGATCAGGGAAGGCTGGCCTAGAGCAGGGGCAGTGAACCCTTAGCATTCCAGATGTTTGCGACTTCAGTTCTCAACAGCTCTATCAAAAATAGCCAGTAGTAAGGAAAGTCTAAAACACATGGACAAACGTTCTTCACCTTAAACTAAAGGGTATTTCTATCTAAATCAGTGGTTCTCAACCTTTTCTTTAGCAGGTACCCCCCTTTAAATATCTTTTGTTGCCATAGACCCCCAAGACTTAACTCAAGATTTAAACCAATTAATAATAATAATAATAATAATAATAATAATAAACAATTACACCATCCGTTAAACCTTCCCCCAGAGTTGCCAGAGGGAGAGGGAAGACTCTTCTCCTGCTTCTTCTTGCAAGTCTGTGGCTAGAACAGCAACATGCAGGCCCAGCCAGCTAGCCTTTGCCTTCACTCCTGTCACCTGGCCGCTCCACTGTAGGGAGGAAGTGGGCTAAGCAGCCTTCAAGCTTTCGCAGACCCCCCTTAAGGATATTCGGACTCTTGGGGGGGTCTGTGGACCACAGGCTAAGAACCACTGACCTAAATAACACTCTTTGACAAACACTGACCCTGCAAGACCAAACCAATTTAAATTAATATGCACTGGGATAGCAATTTCCATTAGAAGACAGAACTGTACAAACAGTAGCCTGAATTTCTAAACAGTTTTCTTTCTTTATTTTATTTATTTATACCCTGCTCTTCAGCCACAAGGCTATCAGAGCAGCTTACAAATTGTTTTAAGCAATAGCTATTTACACATCTACACTGCATTAAGCAGTTTCCAATGTGTGTTAGCTTTCTCAGGTCACTGTTGCCCTTCAAACATATTGGATTCAGTCTGCAAGCATAACAAGAAATGTTCCCTTTATTACCAATCCCAGCCAAGGAGGCTCAGATTCTGCACTGTCTGCAAAGTATAAAGTTCTGCCAGACCGAACTCTGCTCTCCAAACCTGTGCCCCCTGCAACATACCATTTAGTGGTTGGGGAAAGCAGTCAAGGAGCATCCAACTATGGTTCCTACAGGTGGACATATGATGACAAATGCATCCTCCACCACCTCCCCCTTGCTAACATTACTACAGTCAATCCCCTTAGCACTCCCCTCCTCTTCCTGCTCATGTCTAGGCACAGAATGCTATGTGAGCACAAACTACACAATCCATGAAACACTTTATTGTGGGCCACCAACCTATTTTCAAGATCAACAACAGCCCTAATAGAGTACGTCCAACCCTGTCAGCTGTAGAAATCAGAACCTCAAATATGGAAATGCATAACTCTTGAATGACAGCAGAACAAAAAGCTGGGACCTGGAGCAAGAGTTTAGAAAGGCTTTCAACTAACATTCAGGTGGTTCTTGGTGGACAAGGGTTATATACAATATAGTGCTCCTGCAAGCTCCTTCTCTCTCTCCACTCTGTGCCTGTAGTATCTCTTATTGAGGCCTCCACGGGAGGATCTGTAGGCCATGCAGGGGCTACAGAGGTGAGAAAAGTCAGGGAAATCCCCTTATGCAATGTCCTTGTGCATCCACCAAATACTACATAAAACGCAGAATCTGCCATAGAGCTGGGAACGGATGAGTCCAGGTTCTACAGCAGACATATTCTCAGAGCTTGGAAAATTTATTTTCTGAACTACAACTCCCCAAACCACATTTTCCAAGCTCTACATACTCTGGCCTGCCACAGTCACAGCCACATAAATGGGGAAACACTGCTCACTGTTTCTTGTTAAAGCTTGAGAGTGGATTAGTAATCCCCTCACAGACCAAAAGAAGGGGAGGAGACTCAGCACCTGAACCCAGTCGATTTTTGTACAGGATCCCACTGATATTCCGGCATCGCACAGGCAATTCATTGTCGTACACTGAAGGGTCCCAGTTATATTTTGTTCCACCTTTTTCTTGTCCAGATGTTAAAGCAGAAGGAGGGGACTGAGGTCCTGCAGATTAATGGGGGGGGGGGGAAGACATCACACAGCTGCACTCAGGTTCTATTTCCACCTTTTCTACAGAAAGACATGACAATGATTTTCAAAGCAACATCTGGTTCATCAAGCAAAAGGGAATACAGTTTTCCCTTCATATTCGCTGGGGTTTGGTTCCAGGACCCACCGTGGATACCAAAATCCGTGAATACTAAAGTCCTATTATATGTAATGGCATAGCAAAATGGTGTCCCTTATATAAGATGACAAAATCAAGGTGTGCTTTTTGGATTATTATTTTTTAAGAATATTTTCAAGCTGTGAATACTTAAATCTGTGAATACCAAATCCATGGATACCAAATCCGTGGATACGGTGGGACAACTGTAATTATGTTCTGAAAGCTACTATGCCACCACATGGACAATCATGGGATGCCAACGTAACAGGCCAAGCATAATTGTGAACTACACATAAGACAGCACAGGCTTCCTCAAGGAGGTGCCCTCCAGATGTGGGCACATTTTTTATGCATAAACATTTGTAAGATTCACAATATCGAAAAGCACAGGTGTTCATCAGCTGTCTCCGTTAAAAAAAAAAGACATAGGTGGTGGAACTGTTTCTGTCTCCTACTTGCAGCCCCTTCTGTGCCCTCAAAATCTGCTCCAGAAGCCTGGAGCAGATGAAGAGAGCCGACAGGAAGTGGGACTGCTGCTACAGAAACAGGATTTCATTTGCAAAACATTGGAAAGAACCTACTGATACACATTTATCTTAATACTGGGCTGGATACAGACCTGGTCACATTTAGAGCAGGCCTATTCAAATCAATGGGTCAAAATCCCATTGACTATAATCATTCTACCTGAGGGATGGGAATTGTGTTGCCATCCAGTGTTGTTGAAATTTCCAGCATTCCTCATCGCTGGCTCTGCTGGCTAGGACTGCTGAGAGTTGTAGTCCAGTAATATCTGGAAGGCTGCACCATTTCAGACCCTTGTCTACCTGAAGTATGTCTAAATGGATGCAATACAATATGCTTATTTCTCTAAAATAAAATATAATTTTACCATCTTTATTTTAAAAATCCATAATATCTTTATTAGACCACTAAAGTATCATTTAAAATGCTGGACTTTTGCATCCTACAGTACTCTTCAACAGGCTGGGCACTGCCAAACCTGAAAGAGTTCTGGAAGACTTGAAACCCCATCTTTTAAATAATGTTTTATTGGTCTCATAAAGTTATTACTTTACTGATTATTGATTTTCCCTTCCTTTTCCTCTTGATTTTGTTTTCAGTCTCTCAGGTTAAGAACGTCACTCAGTTTTGTTACCTGAACTAACTCAAATATTTTTTCTGCACTGATTCATCATTTGAGAGATAAAAGAGGATAGTTAGAAAATACAGTAACAAAATGTAAGTGGGTAACAATTCAAATGTTATACGTTCCTTTTAAGAGAGTTGACTGACTCTACACTTCAACAGCTAAGCTCATGAAAATGAAACAACAGGAGTAAGATTTTTAAGAAGCTCCACAAAGACCTCCTTCATACCTGGTGTAAGAGGTGCAGGCGGTCCCTTTAGCCCTGAAGTCTCTACGATGCTGCCATCTGTGTGAACCACAATCAGAGTAGCTTTCTCAGCATTCAAGCTATCCCCAATCTGAAGAGCTGTTCTTCCAGACTGCAGGAGGAAATGAAGAGCATTAGGTAGCCCATGTTCATAGATTGTTATTTTATCACATTTCTTAAGAGGAACAATCCATCCCTTTCTCTTCTTCTTTCACACTGAACAGTCTAACAACATCATGTTCTGCTGTGCCAAGACAGAATGGATTGAGACCACCATATAAATAAAACTATAACTACAACTAAAATGTAAGGGAGGCAATCTGTCATTCATTACTACTACTACTACTACTACTATTTTATCTAACACTATGTACATGGGGTTTTACAAAGTATATGAAATGGGACCCTTGCCCCTATACTTTACAATCTAGATATCAGCTATGCATTACAATGTTATACTTCAACATTTGTGACTTTAATGCCAACACTAGAAAGAGGACCACTATGAAGCCAGTGGCACCAGCACCATAGAGTCGACAACATCAGCAAAGATACACCATATATTATGGTAAGTGGTCAAGGCCATTTTACACGCATATAGGTGATTAGCTGCAGCTCCCTGCTAAAATTAGATTTGGTTGCAAATGTAGGTTTACCTCCAGATATTCTGTGAGATCGCTCATTAAACCATCATACAGAAGAACACATTAATCCTGTTAGCAATTAATAAAATGATGCTAAAGCTAAAACTTGGGAAAAATAATTTTTGGATTATAACTCTTAGACTCTCCCAACCAGCATACATGAAGCCCCCTAAAATAATTTATCCAAGTCCTGGCAAAGATACATCTGTACAAATGGACCGAGGAGACTGTTACAGTTTACATGTTCATAGAGACTAGATACTGTTTACCATATTGTGTGTGTGTGTGTGTGCACACGCGCGTTCGCGCCTTCAAGTCACCTGTCAACTTATGAAGACCCCATGAATTTCATAGAGTTTCTTACGCAAGTCATATTGGAGAGGTGTAAACTAACTCTGACCTTACCAGCACATGCCCGGAGATAGATGCTGCATTTGCCACTGACGTAGTGAATACGTTGTCTGCAGAGGCCCCCACGTTGGCTACAGTTACTGTGGTCACTTCTGTAAAAGATGAGCAAAATAAATTTAATTTTCTGAGTTATCATCACATGGATTTGATAGAATCCAAGCATGAAAGCATGCAACTGCATACCTGTTTGGTTTTCACTGAAACAAATTCTGAAGGGTGACATCTTGAGTCAGGGTGGGAATCATGTGGATCTCCAGATGTTCTTGGATTGTAACTCCAAGCAACTACAGCCAAAATAGCCACTGGTGAGAAATACCAGGAGTTACATTCTAACATCTTGAGGGCTGCATAATTCCCACACTTATCTTAGATGCTTTCCCAAGATGTAAATTGCGGCACATAAAAGCATCTGTTTACATAGACACTGGACATACGAATGCAGTTAATCACCAATAAACATCAGCATTCTCACTGATTACTCTTGGCCAAGTGTTTCCTGCAAAAGAAAACAGGAAACTTTCTCCTAGTAATATTAATCTAGAACTTTATATTCCTACTATTTGAATCCAAGGATTCAGGTTTGAATGGTTAGTACACATTATTTAGGCTGCAATCCTGATATATTACCTGGGAGTATTTCTGAATAGGCATGCATAAGTTTTAAATGCCTTTCTGTACACCAGGGTTGAGAATCATCTGTCTCTCCAAATATTACTAGACTGCAATTTCTAACATTCTTCACCATTGCCTAAGCTAGCTAGAGCTCAAGGGAGTTGCAGTCCAACATCCAGAAGGCCTCATGATTCTCATTCAGGCTGTACTTGGCTATTTTATATGTGCTTCACAAAACCAGTCCTTTCCAGTATGGCATGGTAGTAGTGCATATAGACAAGCCCAAAATACGGTAACTGGTATGTTGTGCTTGATTGTCACATCCCAACCACCACTCCCCCATTTTTCAGTTGAGTGGTAGGCAAAAATTTAACAGGGACAACTTTCCCTGTCACAATGAAACAATGCTGGAGAAACTGACACTAGACTGTGCATTACAGTTATAGCGCTATTATTCTACTTTAACTGCTCTGGCTGCCTCCTGTGGAATCCTGGGATTTGCAGTTTAGGGGGGGCGCATTTAGAACTCTCAGCCAGAGAGCTCTTAGGCCTCACTAAACTACAAATCCCAGAATTCTACAGGAGGCAGCCATAGTGGTTAAGATAGAATAATAGCACTATAACAGTGTAGTGCGATAAGGCTCTTAGAGGTGCAAACAGCCCTATCAGGGATAGAAATTTGTACTGTACAATTAAAACAGTGCCGTTGTGACACTTGCACATACAGACCAATTAAAAAGGCCAGAAGGCCCCAGGTTTTGTTCCTCATCTTTCCGATTTTATTTTGGAGATCCATACACTTTTTGTTGATCCCACAATATTTTCTGTCAGCTCCCAGGATGATCAGAGACTTTTTATACCAGCTCCCCAGGTTGCTTTATTTTAACCCAGTATAAAATTGGAAAGAAGGCAGGTGGGTGGGATTTGGGACTTTTCCATCAGTCCAGATGCGCCCGTAGACAGTTTCTTTGCTTTACACACGTATTTTTACAGCATGTTATTATACCCTTGAGGGCTAGTAGCCAAAGAACTCTGGAAGCTGTTTATATTATTTATTTATTGTATTCATTTATATCCTGCCATTCTCCCACCAATGGGTCCCAGGGCAGCTAACAAATTCATTAAAACAATACAAGCTAAAAACAATACAGTTGTCCCTCCATATCCACGGATTTGGTATCCACAGATTTAAGTATTCACGGCTTGAAAATATTCTTTAAAAAACGATAATCCGAAAAGCAAACATTGATTTTGCCATCTTATATAAGGGACACCATTTTGCGATGCCATTGCATATATAGTTGTCCCTCCGTATCCACGGATTTGGTATTCACATATTTAAGTATTCACGGATTAAAATATTCTTTAAAAAAATAATAATCCGAAAAGCAAACATTGATTTTGCCATTTTATATAGGGGACAACATTTATATAGGGGACACCACCTCCCAGAGGGCTTTCTCAGTTGTTGCCCCCAAACTGTGGAATGGCCTGCCGGATGAGATCCGCCTATTGACATCATTAGACAGCTTTAAAACGGCTGTCAAGACGGTTCTCTTCAGGCAGGCTTTTCCAGAATAGCTAACCCCGGCCTCAGGAACCCCCTCTGGAGGTTGCTTCTGGACCTCCAAACTGATGCTGCTTGCTCGAAAGGGTTTTTAATAACTGTGTTATATATTGATTTTAATTTGTATTAATTTAATAATGTTTTAAGGGGGGGGAAGGGATTTTGAGCTGTTTTATACTGTGTATTATTTTATTGTTGTAAGCCGCCCCGATTGCTCGCAGAGGGGCGGGATATAAATAAATTTTATTATTAATTTTTTAAAAATTATTGTTATGCCATTACATATAATGGGACTTGAGTATTCACGGATTTTGGTATCCACGGGGGGTCCTGGAACTTTCAAACCCCAGCGAATATGAAGGGACAACTGTACTATAAATATAAAATTTTAAAAATAATTAACCCATTTAGAAGTTAAACACATTAAGAGTGAAAACATTAAAATATACATTAAAAGTTTTTCTTCCCCCCACCCTCCAAAGGGTAGCGCCTGACATTTCTGCGCGTCACGCTGACTCCGGGTCAGCCAACCATTCACACGAGCAACTCGTCACGTGAGTGAGGAGGCACGCGGGGGCTGGCTGGCCGGCCGGAGCGGGGCTTGTGCGCATGCGCTGACCTGCGAAGGCGGCGGCGGCTTCGTCAGCGCTCGGCAGGGACTCGGCCCCCATCTCGATGTGCTCGGCGTCCGCCTCCATGACGGTCACGGCCGTCACCTCCTCTTCCTCCGGTGGCTCCGCCTCCGAGGCCGCCGCCTCTCCGCGGGGCTGGTGGCGTGCCGGTGGTGGGTGTTGCTGCTCTGGCTCGTCTGCCGCCGCGGCAGCCACCGCCGCCGCGGCCACCGCAGCTGCGGCAGCCACCGCCGCCGCCTCGGCCAACCCCAGTTGCTTGGCGGCCGAGTCCGAGTCCTCCATCCGAAGGGGGCTCAGCGGGGGGGGAGGGGAGGGGGACTGAAGCCCGTGAGGTGAGCCGAGTCTTTCCGAGTGAAGACGCCCTCTCCGATTTCACCCGAATAGAGGGCACCCGATTACCCCCAGGCCTCTCCGATCTTATCCGAGTTCCGCCGATGGCACAACTTCCCCAGCCCCCCTCCCTGGGAGCCAGCTTCGGTCTCACCCGGCTAATCCCGAATAGTTCCCGATCTGATCCGATCTCTTCCGATCACTCCTGTAGCCGCGTTGAGGCGACCTAGAATTGGGCCGAAAGCTCGCGAAGGTGTCCGAACAGGCCTTAGGTTATCCGTGGCTTCTGAAAGCGATGGCCGACGGCGTTTGCCGAAGAGGCCCGAATCTTTCCGGCTATGACCGAAGGGAGGGAAAGGGCCGAACAGGGACGAAGGGTTGCTGGAATTCCCGCCCCTCACAATAGCGACGGAGCGGAGTAGTCCGAGGTCACCCGAGCGCTTCCGAGGAGGTTAAGAGAGTGACGAAGGCGATCGTGTGGTCCCGCGCGCACACCAACGGACAACAATTTGCGAAGGCTCACGAGAACCCCAGTGAGGCTGCGCAAAGATAGTCGGGATACTGGAAGAATAGCGGTGGGGTGGGGCTTGAGGAGGAGAGGCCAAAATGGCGGCTGTCAAGCGAGGTGAGCTTAGCGCCGCCGCTCAGGCCGTTGTGGCCGTGAGTTTCGAGGTCTAACTTTCTTAGCGGACACGATGGCTTGAGGGAAGCTGGCCCAGTTTCTTTCCTGGTTACACACCGGTCGACAGTCCTGCTTTACAAGCCGTCCGTGGTTGTGCCTTGGCCTGGGGTGGCAGTAGGTTACCATGGCAACCGTTCAATTAAAGTCCTTAATTAAAATTTCTCTGTGATGAAATGCAAGTGAAATAAAGGAAAGGAAAATAAATAAACTGCAGTGCTAATCTAAGGCCAAGTCCACACACTACACAAATAATCCAGTTTGAAACAACTGGATTATTTGCAGTGGCTCCTTCCTGTGGAATCCTGGGATGTGTAGTTTGCTGAGGCACCAGCTACTCTTTGGCAGAGAAGGCTAAATAAAGGTCTGGTAAAACTACCTGCCCCAGGATTCAATAGGAAGCCATGGCAAATAATCCAATTTCATTGGTTTTCTGTGGGTTTTTTTCCGGGCTGTGAGGCTGTGTTCTGGAAGAGTTTATTCCTGACGTTTCGCCTGCAGGCGAAACGTCAGGAATAAACTCTTCCAGAACACGGCCTCACAGCTCGGGAAAAAACCCCACGGAAAATCAATGGATGCCAGCCGTGAAATAATGGATTATTTATGTAGTGTGAATTTGTCCTTAGTTTTAGGCACTTCTTAAGTGATGATGACAATAACCAGAGCTTGGGGGTGGGGATTTAACTACATCTCCCAGGGACCTTCCAGACTGGGGGATTCTGGGAGTTGTAATCTAAAAGGTAAATGTTGCAAACTCTGATAATAAGGCCGATTTGTTACTGAGATTATAAATTTCTGGCTACAGAGGGCTCTTGTGGCACCTTTTGAAACAGAGAAAGACATTTGTAGCATAAGCTACTACAAACATTTATTCTACAAACTTTTTTCTGTCACGTAGGCTGCAAATGCACTGCAGAAATAAACCAGTTTGACAGTGCTTTAACTGCCGTGGCTCCATTCTGTGGAATCCTGGGATTTGTAGTTTGTTGTGGCACCAGAGCACTGATAGAGAAAGCTAAATATCTCACAAAACTACAAATCCCGGAATACCATAGCATTGAGCCATGGTAGTTAAAGCAATGTCAAACTGGATTATTTCTGCAGTGCAGATGAAGCCTTAGTCTCAACGGTGCAACAAGATCCCTTTGTATACTGGTACAGACCAACATGGCTATGGCTTTGAACAAGTTTTTGTCTAGACAGAGAAATTGGGCCTCGTTTGACTGCTGTTTTTATGTGTCCTGCCACCCTCACCGCCATACTTTACATGGGAAACTGTCAGACTCGAGGGTTGATTTTAGCACAGTCTTGTTCCCAGCCGTAGTTTTGTAAGCAAAGGAGATTTTGTGCGTGTGTGGTTACAAAAAAATTCATTCTATCATGGAAGCCCCCTCCCAAACACATTGCAGGTAATCCAGCCTAGACAAAGGGGGCCCATCGTACAGTGCTACGATTCCATTTTAACTGCTGTAGCAGCATCCTGTGAAATCCTGGAATTTATAGTTTAGGAAGAAGAATTTAGAATGCTCAACCAGAGACTTCAGGATTCCAAACTTCAGGATTTCATAGGATGCAACCATGGCAGCAAAAGTAGAATAACTACACTGTTGTAGTATTGGTAGAAAATGTGTAGTGTGAAAGGGACCAGAGTTAATACATAAAGTTAAAACTAAGCTACACATCTTGAGCAAAATAGAATTTTGCTCACTCGCAGGAGAGCGAGACTGAACTCCTGAAACTCTTTGAGTTATCTAAAAGACAGAATAGGTGCAGCTTGTTTTGTCACCTACAGTTGCTGAAATTTCCCTTCTACACAACTATTAATGGTACAGGAGGTCCGTCCTGTTTTTCGTCTGCCTAGGAAAGGTATGTTCAGTACCTGCTAATTGTACTAAGGTTTCTATCTTTTCAAACAATAAACAGGTTTGTTTACTATAAGAATTTTTAAGCAAAAATCTATAAGAAATGAAGTAGGCAGTTGCCCATGGAAGCTTTTGCTAAACAAACTACAGTCGGACCTCCATATTCACAGATTCTGCATCCATAGATTAAACCATCCACGGCTTGAATATATTTTAAAAACATTTTTTCACCAAAAAAGCAATCCTTGATTTTGCCATTTTCTATAAGGGGCATCATTTACTACACTATTGCATATAATGGGACTTGAGCATCCATGGATTTTGGTATCCACAGGGGGCCCTGGAAGCAAATAACAGCAGGGCCCATTGTATTTCCCCTAACTGTGGCATTGCTGTGGCTGCATCACTTCCGAGCCATCAGAATAGCCAAGCAAGTCCAGAATTGTTGCCCTAATATGATCCCAGGCTCTATACAGAATGACATCAGGATAAGGTAACCTCTGCCCCATTTAAAAACGAGTTTTAGATTGTAGCCCTATATCCAGTTTCCTATAAATAAGCAACATTGAACTCAACAGGACTTAGCTTCCAATTGGCTTACCTTTGAATAGGATTGCATTATTTATCTGGCAACTTTGCTATACAATCAGAAGCTTTGAGGTCAGTAAAAACACTACTGTAAATACTATATTTATTATCATTCTTTTGTTGTGGGGACTGACTTGTTCTGAAATAATTGGCAAGTTAACCATAATATGGTTCTTTCACTAGAGGGGGACAGAGAACTGTTTTATGTAACTATTACATTTGAAGAGATTTATAGGTACTTTAAAAAAAAACCTGTGAAATCCATGGGGTCACCATAAGTTGACAGGTGACTTGAAGGCACACACACACACACAAGATACATGTAAATGATGAATATTCCTAATTATTACTACTGAAGTCTTGTTTTCTTGCTTAGTTCCATTTTTTTTGTTGCTATAAAATTTTGATCATTGTTTCTGGCTATCATTGTTTTTGGTAATTCTCCATTAATTGCTTGAACACAGTTGAATTACTTAAGTGGTTTCTGAATCACACCATTATCTTTACAGTAAACAGGGGTAGTATGAAATAGATCTCTTAGAATTATTTTTCAGCATTGGGGTGGGCTGTGCATGTTCAAATTTGCAATTGTGGCAGCTTGAGTTGATTCCTCCAAAGAAATGCTCTCTTCCTAAAAGGAAGGGAAGAAAGCTATTTCTGTTCTAACTTATGTCCAGCCATTTTTATGATTTTACAAAAGTATATTTTTGTTAAACTTTATTTTTGTTTTGTGTGCAGGAAGAACGTCATCTGTTGTATCCTTTCCTTTTCAATCAGCCCATCAAATAATAATGTTTGCATCTTCATTTGGGAACCCCACAATTCCTTGGAAGTTTATTATGCTTTTTTCATTGAGAAGGTGCTGTATAAGCCTCACTGAGATCAGTATGCCTACTCATGGAGATCATCTGCAATGTGCAACTGTTGGAAATACTGTCTGCTCTTGAGGGCATGGCCTCTGTTCATGTGAGCCTTGCATGAATGGACTGTGGACTATCAGGTATGCCTCAAAACATAACCCCCTGTAGCGCACAAGAGTTCCAAAGCAAACAAATGAGAAGATTGTTCTCTGAAGGTAGAAAAGTGGCCTATATCATAGTTTCAGTTTCTAAATTCTTAGTGATTTTTAATGAGGATATGCAGAAACAGATTATTGTGGTTAGTACAGTACATTACTGATATCTAGCTGCAAAACTAAGTAATGAAGGGAGCAGAACGGCCTCATGAAATATGTAAACATTACAGCTATGGGATGACTGATGCAACCTGCAAGAAGTTCCCCTCAAAGCATTCCAAAGAAAGTCCCAAATAATTCTTCTATAACAGTTTTTTATTTTCATTTCTCATTACTTCAGTCTGAAAAAGGTAAATATGTAGGTAACCCGGTTTCATGTCAGTAAAACCAACAGAGCACTTATTACCTGTAAATTTATGGAGGATCATTAGTCTTTAAATAATAAAGGGGTGGAATTTCCAGCAGTTGTTTGAACAGCCACTCCCAGCATTCCTTGCTGTTGGCTGTGCTGGCTAGGGCTGCTGGGACTAGCAGTCTGACAACATCTGGAGGGCCACTCAATTCCCCTCCTTGAAGTAACATACATGCATTGAATACTTACATGAGAGAAGATATTAACCTATAAAATCTGGTGACTTAAATGGACATAGATACTTTAGCTGCATTTCTGCCAAGAAAATGTTGGCTTTGTATTCATGTGTTGGTGGTTGCAAGCATTGAATTCAGCAGTTCACATCTCCAGCAAGACCGGTCGGTGTGTGTTCTTTATCAGTAAAAATAATATATATTAATAGGGACAGACACAAAAATGCAAAACATGCAAACTTCAGCTTTAACAGCACTACTCTGATTTGGAAATCAGGCTCCTTTCTAGTTTATATGACGCTGTTATGAATTTATAAACTGAAGAACAGATAGCAGTTGTTTCTGTTTGTGCATATCAGATAAAGGGTGGCCTAAATACTCTTAAAGCACCAGATCCTGTCTGATCTTGGAAGCTATGCAGGGTCACCCCTAGTTAGTATTTGGATGAAAAAATGCCAATGAATACCAAGTGCTGTAGGTTATATTTCAGAGGAAGAAACTGGCAAAACCAATTCTGAATATTCCTTGCCTAAGAAAAGCCTATGAAATTCATGGGGTTGCCATAAGTCAACAGGCAACTTGAGGGAACATACACACGCTACTTATTTGTTACAATTACAATATATTTATTTATGGTCTTCTAGCAATAAGGCAGTTTACATGTTACATCAAAACACACTAATAAAATAATAAACAACATTAAATCTAAGCAGCATTCTAATCATAATAATTATAGTATAATAGCAACAACAACAAAACTAAAAACTTATCAAGATGTTTACTAAAGAACTGCAGCTGATAGTTGGCCTTTTGTGGAGAAGGAGAAAGTCCAGCAGGAACAGGAGCAAGAACGTGGTTTTATCCCAGGTTTCCAGTTTTGGGAAAGTAGGAAATACATTTATGTAATAGATTTTTTTTTTAAGAGTGCTGCAAGAAGACAATCCCATTGTGTCATTTGGAGCAGCAGCATCTTTTCTTTACCAGGGACCCCCTTTAAATGTCTTTGTTGCCACAGATGCCCAAAACTTAACTCAAGATTTAAAACACTAACAATAGAAATAATAATAATACCCAACAACAACAATACTAATACAATTACACTATGCATTAGCCCTTCCCTCAGAGGCACTGGAGAGGAGGGAAGACTTTTCTCCTGGCTTCTTCCTGCAAATTTATGTCTGGAGTGGATTGAACAGCAGTGCACAGGCCAAGCCAGCCAGCCATTGCCTTGGCTCTTGTTATGTGGGCTGAGCAGCCTTCAAGCCTTCGCAGACCCTCTGTGAGGACATAGTGGCCCCCTGGGGGTCCACGGGCCACAAGTTAAGAACTACTGAGTTGTAGTTTAAAAGTGGCAGAAGACAAGTGTAATGTAATGTAAAACAGCATAAGATGGCCCTGTATACGATATCATAATTTGTTATGGACAAGCTGACTGGCTTCTTTCATCTGGGTAATTTGTGACTTGGAAAAAACTGGAATCAGTTTTTGTTTATTTGAACCAATCAACTAATTTCTGAATATTTTGACAGGAATCAGCAAATTGTGTTGTGGCTGGCTGGACTGAGTAGCCAGCCATTACTCTTGCTAACCAGCTGTAAAGTCCAGTGCTGCCCCAATACAACTGTACTCTTAATCGCAGAAATGAGATTGGTTTAGAAGTGAGACATTGTGCTAAGAACATATATCTTCACTTATTTCATTCTGTCATGCAAATATGACAAATATCAAAAGTTCTTGCTGGAAGAGTTCATGTGAGTTTTCATGCATTTTAAAAATTATTTTAAATGTTTTGTGACTTCTTTGCAAAAATTTCACGAAGTTTATCACACATTTGCTTTTGTGCAATATACATTTTTGCAAGTCCTACAATATGAAACATTGCAGCAGTTTTTAACAGGATATCTCATTGTGTCTTTTCTTGTCTGAGACAAGAAAATTTGACAATATTCTTTACACCACTTCTGTATACATAGAACAATGTTAATAAAAGGAAAGCTATTTTAGTTTTTTTATTTGTAAAACAGGAGCCAAAATGTATTATTATGTACAATTTAGCATAGAGGGCTCTGCTTCTGCAAAAGAAAATTAGAGTATTAAAACAGTATTGAAACAGAAGTGTACTGTTTGGCATCATTTAGAAAAACAAAGAAGTTGTCATAAATAACTTGGCTAAGATTGTTTAGTGTCTGGTTTCTTCCATCTAAGTATCCACCTCTGCATCCTATCTCCATTCTTCAAACATACTTGTAGCTTGCCTCTCTCTCTCAGTCTTGCTCTTCACAACATAAAGAAAAGTAAATCAAGTTTTTCACCAATTACAGGTGCTGATTAAGAAGCCAAAAGACTAAGTTGTGAAAGGGAGCTGCTTCAAGGAAGGGGAAAATTCTGGAGCGGATGTCATTGGGAGTGAAGGAAGCATTATGTCCTACCCTTCTGTGCTAGAACTTCCTAGAAAAATGGGGCACTATTTAATTTTCAGAACGAGACCTGCTGAGAACTCAGGGTTATGGAGAGAAATATCCTATGTACTATTAATCTCCCTTTAATTCTGTGAGTGGGGGACAAATGGCCATTTGCTAGATGGAAAGGGGAAGTCATTCTACATTTGTTCAGGCACACTTTGACTGTATTCTTGCTAACTAGTCAGAATAACTTCTTGCTACTAAGCCTGGCTGTAATTTGTGGATCTCTTTAGATCAGCCAGTAGTCTGATTGAGCTTACAATAGGGAAACTAGATGGACCAGTGGTTTCATTCAGTATCAGAGCATATATCTTGTGTACAGTATAACTCATAGGTTCCACCTTTGATGTATTCAGCTGAAAGGTTCTCGGGAAGCTGGACAGGTAAAGTTTAAAAAGTGCACAAATAAGATCATGCATCTGGATAAAATAATGATGTTTAAGGACTCTTATGCTTAGAGGCACTGCTATTTAACTGTCAAACAACTGTGTGCTGGTCTGGATGTTAATCTGGCTGATCTACTAGAAACTACCTTCTCTGATTCTGTGGTGAAGCTAGTCATCAGGATTCTCCAGTGCTGCAGGGGAGAACTCTGGGTATGTTGAGTTAGCTTTCCCCACTCTGTGCAGATAATATAACGGGCAGAATAGGGCCATAGATATAAGCCAAAGGGCATGTGCCAAAGAGTCCTTGCCCTTGCCCTGTGGCTCTTAACTGGGGGCTGTGAGCTAGGTCAAAACAGAGACCTCTTTTGTTGACAGGTCCCAGTCTCAACAGAAGAGCAAAAGAGACCACAGAATATCAGCCTGTGGAGAACTCTTACCTCAGGCCACCATAGAAGATCAGCAGCTAGATGCAGTGCTTTATATCCAAACAAGTTGCTACTTACCAGGGAGCATTTGATTAAATTAGCTGTGGCTGTCTAAGTAAAATGGGAGCACCCTTTTGACCTCTGTGTGTGTCTCTGGTTGGACTAAATATTTGTCTGAAAAGGAAAGAAAGAATCCTGCTACATCAGTTGTAATAGATATGTAATAGAGGTATGGTAACAAAATGCGGGGAAATGGGGAGGAGAGCTATTGTAGTTTTTATTCCTTCTGGTTTACCATCCAACCAACAGATTCCTGGCTACTCTAGTGGAATACCATCAGATCAAAAAGTGCTGCTGCTTAATGCCAGGTCAATGACAGGGAAGTGTTATTTGATTCAAGATTTGATCATGGATGAGTATGTATGGTGATGATAGGGCCATGAGACATGAGTGGGATTCTTTTGGTGTTCTGCTCACCTTGTTACCCAAGTGATTTGGTAGAGATAGTCTTGAAAATGGTGTGCCCCCCCCCACTAATTTTACAGGGGGATCTTCACATTCATGTTCAGGCCTCTGAAGACTGGCTCAATATTTCAGGCTTCCCTGATGATTACAGGACTGTCTCAACTAATACTTCACCCTCCACATTTGACAGAACATACAGTTCATCTGCTTTTGCTGGTCAGAATGTGGGAGAGGTATGGTTAGAGGAGCCTGAAAGAACCCATTGTCATGGACAGATCACTAACCTAATAGGTTTAGGTTTGCTGGAACTCTTGACTTCTGTAGTGGTGGTGGGGGGACTACTAAATTGTCTGCCTTCAAAGACTAGGATCCGAAGGAGTTCTGAATGCCCAGAGAGAGTTTCTAACTGCTAGAGGTAGTGATCCCTTAACACACTGGTTGAGTAAAGTGAGGAACTGGCACAATCATCCTTAAGTATTGTTTACTTGTAGAACACAGGCTTCTTGAGAAGCTAAGGGAATAAAGCATGTACAATCACAGAATCATAGGGGTTGTCTAGACAGTGAAAAAAGTCCTCATAGAATTCGAGGAGTATACTTTTTGTCCCAGTGAGATGCCATGGTGATTTGCCTTATTTGGAAAGAGGGGGGGCTAAAAACTGCAGAGGGGGCTTTGCAACTTTTCCCAAAGGTTTTTAAATAATACATGGAAATGCACATTACTGTTCGTTTGGACAACTGATTCACATTGCAGCACATTTCCAGATAAGAGTGGAAGTGGAAAGCTGATTGGTCAGACGGCTTGTTGGCAATGAAGTGGCTGGAAGCGCCATATTGGAGTTTCACATTGCCAATTGTGCACCTTTTTACTGTGCTAAGGTGACCAAACAGCTTTTTTTAAGCGGAAGGCTGCACTTGCTCACCTTAGATTTACAGGGTTTTTTTTAAAAAAAAAAAACTGTTCAGCTGTGACAACTTGTGGAGAATACTAACTCGAGTGATTCACTTCCAGCCACCATCTTGATTCGCAGGCATGGCTGCGTGTGAACTTCAAACAGGGATACCTTCATATATCAGCTGCTGTGATTTTGTGTTAATGTGCAGCAATCAGCATTATATCTTCTCATCTAGACAAGCTCATAGAGTTGGAAAGTACATCAGGGCTGTGCAGGAGTGTGCAAAGGGGTGGTTGTGGCATCTAATCTCTTTTTTAAAAACAACTCAATGAAGGAGGGTCTACCACAGGTCTCAGCTGAAGAAACCTTCACTAAACCCTGTCCCTTCTAGAGAACAATCTACCAGTTTCTCATCTTCCTTTTTAAAAGTAATGTCTTAGAGCAAGTGGTGGCAACACAACTTCAGGCTTTTTGGATTAAACAGATTACATAGATCTATTCAGTTTAGGTTCAGGCCGGGTTTGGGGACAAAAACAGCCTAGGTGGATGACCTACTCCAGGAAATGGACAGGAGTTTGTTCCTCTTTATTCTTCTGGGCTTCTTAGTATCTTTCTGGGGCATATAGCTAATATGGGACTTGAGAGCATCGTTTCACAGTGTTTTCTGGTCCTATTTGACTCAGTCTTCCCAGAACGTAGTGCTGGGGATGAGGTTCAACAAGGCACGAAGCACAAAGCAGAATACTATTCCCTATCTCTTTTATAACATCTACATGAAGCTGCTATGGAAGGTCACCCAGAATTTTGGGGCTGGATCTAACTACTATGCTGCTGACACCTAGCTTTGTCTGTTCCTCAAATGATGCCAAAGAGACAGTGGAAAACTTGAATTTTGTCTGGATGTCATGGAGGATTGGATGTGGGTGAATTATTTGACACTAAGCCCAGATATAAGAGAAATTCTGTTGATCAATTGGAACGCCAGCCTGGGACTGGGATAAGGGCTTCTTCTGGATGGTGTTGCACTCCCTCTGAAAGACAAGGTTTTCACTGTTAGCAGATGATATTGTAGATGAATAAAGATCAATTTAAAAAAAAAAAAGGTTTTCAGTTTTGGGATGCTTTTGGGCCTAGTATTGCCCCTGTAAGACTGAGGGTGCTTTTGCCCAGTTTCATCTGGAGAGCCAGCTTCCCTACCCACCCCCAGACAGATTTGGCCATAGTGGTGGATGCCTTTATTACCTCTCAATTAGACTACTGTGACAAGGGCTTGTCCTTGAAAAAGCTACAGTTGTTCAGAAGCTGCAACTAGTGCAAAATGTGGCAGCCAACTCTTTGCCTGTGTGTACTTCAGAGACCACTAATGTTGTATCAATGGCACCGATTTTCATATCCTGAGCTCAGTTCTGGGTGCTGCTTTTGACCTACAAAGCCCTAAACAACTTTCAGAATATCTGAAAGACAACCTCCATCACATGAACCTATCCAGAATTTGAGATCCTCAGCAGAGACCCTGCCATATGTCCCATTATCCTATGTGACTAAATTGGTAAGTACCAAGATTAGATTGGTTTAGGTTTTGTTTAGGGGATGGTTTTAATCTGTTCTTAAACAATGTTGGCATTTTAAATTATTTTGATCTGTTTTTATAGGATATTTTTATCTGATCTGCATTCAGCTGGGAACCCTGGCTGGCTGAGAAGTACTAAATGAATACTTTTAACAGACATGCAAATTTAGGCTGAAACCTATTGTAGTTGGTTGCTAGTTCATTGATATATACCCACCTCACTTGTTATCCTAATAGAGATCAGCTCAGCATTTACTGCCAATCTGTATGTTCTGGAGTTTTAATGATAATACATTGACAGCTCATTGCATCAATCTGCATAAATCATACAGGTTCAGGCCAACGTGTCCAGAGGAGGGCAACCAAAATGGTGGGAGGTCTAGAAGCCATGCCCCATGAGGAGCGGCTTAGGAAGCTGTGCATGTTTAGTTTGGAGAAGAGAAGGCTGAGAGGGGACATGATAGTCGTTTTTAAATATTTGAAGGGATGTTGTACTGAGGATGGGGCAAGCTTGTTTTCTGCTGCTCCAGAGACTAGGACACAGAGCAATGGGTTCAAACTACAGGAAATGAGATTCCACCTAAACATTAGAAAGAACTTCCTGACAGAGTTGTTTGGAAGTGGAATACACTGCCTCGTAGTGTGGTGGAGTCTCCTTCTTTGGAGGTTTTTAAACAGAGGCTGGATGGCTATCTGTTGGGAATGATTTGATTGTTTATTCCTGCATGGCAGGGGGTTAAACTGGATGGCCCTTGTGGTCTCTTCCAACTCTATGATTCTATGATTCTATATGAATTATCAAGTCTGGAAGCTTGCGATGCTTCTTAGCTTCAGTCTGCAACCCCAGCTTTCACCAGGTTAAATAGAAAAACATAAATATTAATGGACAGTGTTATAATATACCAGTACCGTTTATGGTCTAGCATTAGTATAACATGAAGAAAAATAATTGTTTGTAAACCAGTTTCCTTGACAAAAAATTATCAGCTGTCATCTGTTCCCTTACAGATTCTTTTCTATTTAAATGGAGTATACTTTATATTTTATTTCTTTGCATCATTGCTAATGATTATTTATAAAAGTAAGTTATTTCAAATATATGGCTAAAAGTTTTTTTCTTTGAAAAATTTGGATCTGATGTAATTTGTCTTTTTTCTTCATACATAATTTGCTCATTGACAGGTCAAGTTTTCACTTACCCAAATAATTTATTGACCCTTGATCTCACATTGATGCTTATTATGGGAATTCTAGAAGCAATCCGGCTGTATTTCGGTGAGTTCAATAGCATTGTTCATATTGGGAACATAAATATTGATCTCTTGCTGAAGATGTGTCAAAATATATGTGTCAAAATATATGTGTCAGAACTAGTTAATTACATTACAAGGTATTGAAATACATTTAATGTGAAACATTAAAATGTCTAATCTATATGGACAAAAGTACAAATTTTTATTTTTATTTATTTATACCCCGCTCTTCAGCTACAAGGCTATCAGAGCGGCTTACAAATTGTTTTAAGCAATAGCTATTTACACGTCTACACTGCATTAAACAGTTTCCAGTGTGTGTTAGCTAATTCAGATTTTTAAATCTGAATTAGCTAAAATCAGATTTTTATTCTGTTTGCTAGTTTTTAAAAGTATTTAAAGCTTGTTCTGATGTATATTTACTCAGAAGTAAGTTTTACTGAGACAAGTGGGACTTTCTCTGCAAGTTGTGTAGGATTGCGGTCTAAAATATGCTGCCCCATAAAATGTAAAAGTAGTATATTACTGTGTTATCTAGATATGTGATGGCATGGGAAGGAACGGATGTCATGAAAAAAAGAGGGAGGGAATTTTCCAACTGTGACAGGGCTTCTTTATGTGGCTGAGGCATCACAAGTATTTCAAAATGGAATGGCACGAATGACTGTGCTTCCATTATATCATATACCAGTTCATAGCCAGGGATAGCTTACACTCTCTTTTTCCTTATAGTGAGTAGTAGACAAATGGTTAACAATACTTCCTATACTGGGAAGCATCATCTCCTCAGATGCCAAGATTGACAAAGAGATCGATCACAGATTAGCAAAGGCATATAGTACATTTGGAAGACTTTACAAAAGAGTCTGGAGTAATAAACACCTGAGGCGAAGCACAAAAATCAGTGTGTATAGAGCCACTGTACTGTCTATTCTCCTTTATGAGTCTGAAACATGGGTCACCTATCGCCAACACTTACGACTCCTCGAACACTTTCATCAGCGCTGTATACACACAATCCTAAATATACACTGGACTGACTACGTGACGAATGTTGCCGTCCTTGAGCAAGCAGGGATCACCAGCATTGAGGCCATGATATTGAGAACACAGCTGCGCTGGGCAGGGCACGTTTCTAGGATGAAGGACCATCGCCTCCCAAAAATAGTACTCTACGGTGAACTTGCCACGGGTCAGCGTAAGAGAGGCGCTCCAAAAAAGTGATACAAGGACTCCCTGAAACAACATCTCAGGCTTGGCCAAATTGATCACCAACAATGGTCTGCCCTGGCCTCACATCAGGAGGCATGGAGACGCACTATCCACAATGCTACAGCCTTATTTGAGAACACACGCCAAACAAGTCTTGAAGAGAAACGACAACGCAGAAAGAATCACAACCCGGAAACATCACCCAAGGAGACCTTCTGCTGTGCTTTCTGCAACCGGACTTGTTTATCTCAGATTGGTCTTTTCAGTCATCAGCGTGCTTGCAGAAAGCGCAGGATGAGTCCTTCCTGAATCTTCGTTTGCGAAGAAAAGCCAGAGAGAGTCATACACCTGCCTACTGTGGGTACGTTTATACCAAAAATGTGTTCTGCAGTATTATAGGCTGTACTTTCAGATACAGAGACTGATCTTTTATGCTGCTATTTAAAGGCAGTGTTTAAAGCTTACAATTGGTTGAAGTAGAAAAGACCAGTAGAAACCTCCACACTTTTTTTCTGGCATTCGAGTGTGCGGCACTGCAGGAGAGTGAGATGGGCTACAAGCAGTTAGTTATTCCTTCTGTTCCATTCTGACTCCAGCCAGGAGATAAAGCTCTGAATCAGATGTTCTGGTAATTAGAATTGTTGAAGCATAAAGAAAGGCTTGTGGTTTTCATCAGTAATAATTTGAATTGTCTGTTGTAGAATATTGCATCATAATTACCATGTGTGTATGTTGTTACTTTTTAATTCTTCAGATCAGTGAATTAGTTAGGAACTGAAAATAGTGCTGCAATATACATGAAGAGCCATTGTATTGGCTCTTTCTACAAGATAAAAGAAGCCAAGATAAATTTGGGCTGCATCCATACAAAAGCTGAAATATGTGGAGTCTTGGGAAGTATGTGGAGTCTCAGAATGATCCTAATACAGTTGTCCCTCCACATTCACGGGGGTTAGAGGCTAAAGACCCCTGCGAATGTGAAAAAAACACGAATAAAAAAGGCCTCCGCCCGCCCGCCCACTAGCAACCCCCCCACACACCCTTCCAAAGTGGCAGTGGGGCTTTTTGAGCCCCATCGCCACGTTGGAAAGCACGGGGGGGGGCATAAAAAGCCTCCTGCCCGCCTGGCCACCCCCCCCCCCCGCTGCCTGCCGCATTTCCCAAAGTGGCTATGGGGCTCTCGACCCTGAACTCCCCACTGTCCCGGGGCTTGGCTCTCCACCCCAAACAGAGCCAAGTGCCAGGAGAGCCGGGAGTTGGGCATGCGGTTTGTTCAGGGAGCACTCTGTTTAAATCAGGTCCTCTCCCTTGTGTGCAAGGGAGAGAAACTGATTTAAATGGGGTACTTGCTAAGCAAACCGCAAATAGCCAAAACTGCGAAAGTAAAAGCCGCGAATGTGGAGGGGCAACTGTATAATATTTTAGTCCATCTGATCATATACAAGAGCTTGTAGCACCTCAGTACCCAATGGGTTGGATTTAGCCATAGCTTCTGCAAGATGGAATGGTTTGTTCTGTCAGCAAGATGTTTTTGACACAGTGAAGCAGAGGTGATTGATATTCACCGATTTCCCATTGCAGTACTTTATGTTCCCCCTTCCTCATTTCCTCCAGAGGGTTGTGGAACCCTCCAGGACAGCAAGGGTTAGGGTTAGGGTTACAGAGTTACAGAGAGATGAGGAAACATAGTGACTCCCAACCGTTCCTGGCAGCAGGATTGTTCTGAGCAGAACACTATTCCAGAATTTTACCAGTGGCATAAAATCTTGATATAACCAAACATTTTCTGTCCATAAAAGTTTTAAAGCTATTAAAATAGCTCATTTAAATATTTACAGCACAAGTAAGTTGTCTTTTAACTATTCCTCCAAATACTTAAATTATGGCTCTGTTTTGAATATGTATTCTTGTAGGCTGCTATATTCACAGCTGTCAGTGGTTGTGCTCATGTCATATTTTTTTTTCTTTCTTTTTTTAATTCTTACCAGGTACTAAAGGGAATCTGACAGAAGATGAGGCTCCCCTTGGGTTCAGTCTTGTGATCACTGCTGGCTGTGTATTTCTGTCTGTCTACTTTCTAGTGTGGCAAACTTACGTCCTGAAAGCCGATGTCATTATTAATGTTGTGCTCCTTGTTACATATGGACTTGAAGGAATTCTGCAAGTCATAGCCATTGCTGCATTTGTCAGCTAAATCACGTTGCTGCCTGTGATGCACCTCTCTTCTATATATTTTTTTCTTTTCAAAAAGAAGCAACGCACATCTTTTAAATGATGTCTGGGTAAACGTACATTAATATTCTCAGGTTTAAAATGCACCATCATGAAGTAGTGTGCAACAGGTTCTGTGGGGTCATTCAATTTCAGCATTTTATTTCCTAGTGATGAATGCATGCATTCGAATTTAGGATTGTTTGTACCCAACTCAAGGCTAATCCACATTTTTTTGTGACAGACAAGTTTGTTGCTTGTCCAGAGCATGTCCTAGGAGAGCACCTTTAAGGGGGAAAAAAGTTGTTTCTGCAAAGGCACACAGACTTGCAGTGAAAACATACCGGGGTTCTGTGATTGCCCATGTTCCCCAGTGTGTGCTTACTACATGATTATATGTAGTGATCTTCCCGTTTAAAGTTAGAGGTATTATTGGGTGGTTCTCAGAGAACAGGCATATGTGTTTACTGGCATGCATGTGACTGAACATAAAATGCTCAGTACAGTGTGCATCATCCCTAAGCATAAATTTAAATTAAGTCCAGGGTTGTACATTTTTGCGTCTATTTGAAGTGATTGCATATTCCATTGGGCTTACATTGGAAGAGTCATGCATCATGTATCAACAAATGCATATATTTTTACTAACTAATCAATTACTTGGAAACTGGTTTTGTAGCTGTAAACATATTTACTATCAGACCTAGTTAAACCACTGGATTTTACCAAAGCAAGCTTTTGAGCTCCATGACCCCTTACTCGATTGCAATAGTCTCAAAGGCATGACTCAGACAGACATTGCAGGAATGAACCTTGTGTTCATCCCTGCCTTCCATTCCTTATATATTCCAGTTCCTTCCTCCTTTGGGGCAAGCCATCATTTGTTGTTACATATGTGCAAGATAAACTGTGGTTTGTGCATGTAATCACTTACAAACCAGAACTGAAAACCACCATTTTATTCCACCCCCGCCCCCTGTTATTGTTTTCAGGAGCTATACATGGTTCAGATGTTTAAAAAGAGTGATAGAAATTCAAAGGGGCACAAGAAAAAAGAGCTTGACATTATATCTGAATGAAGCAAGCCACAATCCTTCTGTATGGTTTCTTTCATTCCTTTCCAAGGTAAATATCAGCCAAGGTAAATATCATGTGCCTAATTTCCATTTCCATAATGGTTTCAGACCAATACAGATTTCTAAAGTTTGTTTTCCGAGTATTTAAGTGACAGTTACACTGTACTATAGTATACTTGATATTTATTTTAAATAGTTTAAATAATTTTGAGCATTATATTATATCCCATGGATAAAATCTCTGTGGTCTTGTTTTTGCCATCAGAATGTTGAAAAGTTGCTTCTGATGCAAGAACTGAATCCTGTTATTTCAATTTTAATTAGAAAAAGTGATTCCAGGAACTTCACCACAAATTCAACTCCCCTATAACTTTTGGGAAGGTGAATTGCAAGTACTCTCTGGAAGCTGCATTATTCATTTTTGTTTTGTTCTGTTAAGTATTTCATAGAATTGTGCTTTTTTTAAAAAAAAAACAAAGCATCAAGTAGCATTTAAAAGAAGACTCTATTTTGTGTGAGACTTGCTTTTGTAACACACACAGGCCCAAACTCACATACTCTCTCACACGCATGTTCCATATTTTAAAGGAGAAACAATGTTGGGGGGTGCTACTGTTATGGTTCACCCAAAACTTAGGTGGGAAACACATGGCAACCAAAGCTACCCATAAAACCATATGGGTATGCCTTTTCAGCCTAAACCTTGAAACAGCTACTGATGGCTAGCTTATTCTTTTAATATTTCTGTGTACTGAAAATTAGGCAGGGAGGTGACACAGTGTTCCCCTACCCCTAGTTATGCATGTTACTGATAAATAGCTATTAATACCAGATCTGCACTGGTGTACATTCATCTCCATGTCTGTGGGATCCCTTTCACATGAGGGAAATGTTGTCTGTAATGAATCATTTTACACAAAAGAGCAGTTTCCAAACTGCTCACAACCTGATTGCTAATCATGTTTACTTATTATCATTATCATTATTATCATTTATTTATATAGTGCCATCACTGTATATGGAGCTTTACAAGTAAAAGAACATCAAAACAGTTCCCTTCCCTCCATCTAGTTGAGATGTGACACAAAAGAAAAAGGGGATGGCAGTGTGGGAGGGGATTAAGTCCAGCAAATACTGCTGCTGCTTCTCTCCCTCCAAGGCCAGGGCAGTGGCAATTGGGATGGAGGGAGGGCCTTTCATCTGCTTCTGACTTGACTCTTTGCAGTGGGAGTTTTCTTAGTGTTTTTTTCCTGGTCTATGGGTCTAATGTGGCCTGTTGGGTCCTTTCAAATTGTTTCCAATTTATGGCAACCCTATGTCATGTCTTGCTTGGAGGAGGCCTCCTCAGATGAAAAAAACAAGGAGTGCCAGGAGGCTGTTCCCTGGCCAGAGGAGGCTTGCATCCCTGTTGCAATAGAAGCAGAGCCTGGTTCATCCCAGGCAGCACCAGCAGGTTCAGAAAAGGAAGTGGAGTCTCTGCATCCTGTCAGCTGAGAGGCTGGGAACAGAGATGCCAGAAACACCCACCTGTGCATTAAGTGCTTCTGCTGGTTAATGAGGTTAGCTGTGCTAATTTACTGCTGGCTATAAATTAGCTCAACTAAGGGCACTCTGGTGCTGCAGACAACTGATCCAATGCCTCCTACTGACCTTGAGTGATTTCCTTTCCTCATGTGACTCTGGGCCTGTTAACACTGCAGAGACACAGCACCGGACACCACCTCATCCATCACAGCTCCACTTGGAAATTCTTGGAAGTATTTACCTGTAAAATCAAAAGGATTTATGAGTGTACATAGCATAGCAACCTTACTTTGTACAACTTCCCCTGATTACCCAGGAAATCAAACCATCGTCCTCATCATCGGTTTTGCCTTTTACTTATCAGCAGTTCACCTACCTGGGAAGCATCATCTCCTCAGATGCCAAGATTGACAAAGAGATCGATCACAGATTAGCAAAGGCATATAGTGCATTTGGAAGACTTCACAAAAGAGTCTGGAGCAATAAACACCTGAGGCAAAGCACAAAAATCAGTGTGTATAGAGCCATCGTACTGTCTATCCTCCTTTATGGATCTGAAACATGGGTTACCTATCGCCACCACCTACGACTCCTCGAGCGCTTTCATCAGCGCTGTCTACGCACAATCCTAAATATACACTGGACTGACTATGTGACGAATGTTGCTGTCCTTGAACAAGCAGGGAGCACCAGCATTGAGGCCATGATATTGAGAACACAGCTGCACTGGGCAGGGCACGTTTCTAGGATGGAGGACCATCGCCTCCCAAAAATACTACTCTACGGTGAACTCGCCACGGGTCAGCGTAAGAGGGGCGCTCCAAAAAAGCGATACAAAGACTCCCTGAAACAACATCTCAGGCTTGGCCAAATTGATCACCAACAGTGGTCCGCCCTGGCCTCACATCAGGAGGCATGGAGACGCAATATCCACAATGCTGCAGCCTTATTTGAGAACTCACGACGAACAAGTCTTGAAGAGAAACGACAACGCAGAAAGAATCACAACCCAAAAACATCACCCAAGGAGACCTTCTGCTGCGCTTTTTGCAACCGGACTTGTTTATCTCGGATTGGCCTTTTTAGTCATCAGCGCGCTTGCAGAAGGCGCGGGATGAGTCCTTCCTGAATCTTCGTTTGCGAAGAAAAGCCAGAGAGATCAGTTAATATTGTAAATTAAATAATAAAAATACATTGTCAGCAATTCATTATAAACTTAATTAATTTAATTTGATGGGTGGCTTTATAATCAGTGGGCCTTATGTCATCCATGGATTGTTCCTGTGTGCCTTCAAGTCATTTCCAACTTACGGTGAACCTAAGGCAAACCTATCACAGGGTTTTCTTTGCAAGATTTGTCCAGAGGGGATTTTGCCAATGCCTTCCTCTGAGGCTGTGTGACTTGCCCAAGGTCACCCAGTGGGTTTTCATGGCCAAGTGGGAAACTGAACCCTGGTCTCCAGGGTCCTAGTTCAGCACCCAAACCACTATACCACACTGGCTCCGTCTATCCGTAGGTTGATTTAATAATACTTATTTCCATGGAATTAAGCTGTGCATAATAAAGTTTGTTTCACACATGCCTTTTTCTAGATATACTATTTAAATATGTATACTTAACATGTTGAACAAATACAGAATTTCCACTGTTTGTCAGTGTGAAATTGCCCTAAATCATGGGTGGGAAACTGGCCCTCCAGATGTTGTTAGTTTGGACTTTCCAGCATCCCTATCAAGCATAGCCAGTGGTGGGAGTACATTACTACTGCAGTCCCTAAACATCTGGAGTGACCCACCCCCATCATCCATCCTTGCCTTAAATAATTTATTTTAACTGACCTGTGGAGATGACTCTGGCCAAATCTTCCTATGTTATGCCTGACCTCCTGAAGGTATTTGTTGATGTATATGAGAGTTTTCTTTGTGAGCATGAGCATGAATTGTCATGGTGAAGTTGCAAACAATCATTGCTTAATATGCAAAGCTCATGGAGTATATAATTAAAAGGCCCATCCCTTCCGGAACAGGATAAACAAGTTCTAATGAAAACTGAATTAGAAATGAAATGAATGCATATTTTTTAGAAGCTGAGATCATGAGTTGGGTGGTGTTTATACTTCAAGCAAAAAACCATTGTTTTACATGTAACTTGGGGTGGCTGCCATCAACTAGATGTAAAAGCCTGATAGTGGAAATCACAGTCATCTCCTGGGATTTAGCACACTGAGATATTTTGAAAAGATAGGGCTACATTGTTCCAAACTGTTTCTTTGCTTGCAAGCTGAACAAAAATAAAAGGAAATGAAATACAAATAAAACTGCATTCCTCAAGAACCACTCAGCAATTTTCTTCTTGTTGAAAAGTTATAAATGTTTTGAGTAACTTAAGGGAGGACTCTGCATTCACTTCTTGTTAACAAATTGTGCATGGGGACTGTGAAGTCTTTATTTGGAGAAAACGAGGAACATGTCATACACAATTATTGGCTTCTATGGGCGTCACTTCTACGTTCAGGCCCCATTTGAACAATGTAAAATGCAGTAGTGGAGAACTTTTTAGCCTTCAGGATATTTTTGGATCACAACTCCCAGTGCCCCATAGCATTGGCCATACTGATAGAATGTGGAGGAACTGTAGACCCGAACATCTCACTACTTCCCACACTGAAGTAGTGAGACAAGTGCATAGGTATGGTATGCTGTGCATGTACTTAGTGGAAACTTTGCCAGCTGTTTCCTACCTCACCATTATACTACTTTTTTAAAGAGTTTGTTTACTTCACCGTATGCTTCAATATGCAGTGAGTCTCAGTTTATATTACTCTCATTTTGTTGTTGCTGCTGCATGCCTTCAGGTTGTTTCCAATTTATGGCAATCCTAAGGTGAACCTATAATGGGGTGTTCTTGGTAAGATTTGTCCAGAGTGGGTTTGCCTTCCTTTGAGGCTGAGAGAGTGTGACTTGCCTAAGGTCACCGAGTGGGTTTCTCATGGCTGAGCAGGGATTTGAACACTGGTCTCCAGAGTCATAGTACAATGCTCAGGCCTCTGCACCATGCTGGCTCTGACCTCCATTTATAACCTTTCAAATTTGCAACATTATTCAAGAAAGAAAGAAATTAAGTCTTGCTCACAATGCATAGCTTTCCCAATGTACCTGTGCAGTTAAGTGAGTTAAGAGAGTGAAAAAGGGCGAGATGAGTTGGAGTCTTGGCATAAGAAAAGCTGACTGGTTTTTGTTGAGGGGAGTAGAGAGGAGGAGAAAACAACTGCAGTCTAAAATTGGTGGTGGGTTCAGTAGAACTAACTTCATGGCTACATCACAAACTTGGGAGTCTGTCTTCCCGTCTTCAATTATTCCCTGTGGAACTGACTCATGCCCATTTACATCAATGTCAATTTACACTGCAAGTCTAGGAATGCAAACCCTGACCCAAATCTAGACCTGCTTGTATCACACTTTCTGGTAACATGGTTTAGGTGTAAAAAAAATCTACCCCATAAACAAATAATTTATCTTCATTTGACAAATCTTATTTTTTTCATAGTTTCCACTAAATATTAATAATTATACTGTTGCCTTGTGTTGCAAATTAGTTATGTTTAGTGTACTATCCTGGTATGCAAGTCCTGTAAGGTTATTGTGCACTGTGTTAAACATGTATTCCCTTTTCTGGTTTCAGTCCAGCTACAATTAATCTCAATGATATCCAAGTAATTATGAAAAATGGGTGTACACAGCTGGGACAGAAGTTAGATTTTTCATACAATTGAAACTGCTTAGGAAGCTTAAGTACCTTTTATAATGCTACCAATGTGTAGTAGATTATGTTTTTCCATGGGTTCTTCTTGCAATGCATTTTTCAAAAGTTGGGAAATCTACAGTCCTATGGATTTTGTTGGTAATACTAGTTCTTAATATTAAATCACTGGCTGATAACCTATCTACCTAGATGTGTTTACGTTTTATTTTAGGTTCTCTATAAAATTACATCAGAACCTTTTGAGAAAGATAAATATACACAATATTTCACATTGTTGAAAGTATCAGACTGCACAAAATGGTTTTTCTAGATATTCTACAGAAAGAGTAGCCACTTCTGATTAAATAATAATTGCTTTTTTAAAAAAACATAGTGCAAACTTGGTTTCTTTGTGATCCCAGAAACCAGCTACTCCACAACATCTCCTCAGGCCTTCTCTCCCAAATAAATATTTGTGAATACCATTTAGTGTGAAACTCTAAGGAATCGGTGTGGAACAATCTATCTGCATTAATTTTTGCATTTAATGTCCTTAATTAAAAAGGGTATTAATGACATTAGAATTAATGGATTCACCAGGAACTTCTAAATCACAGGATGTTGATACAAAGCAGGATAGGGTAGCATCTGTAATTAAGAAACATGTGACTCAGGGCCTGATATGTTTAAAGAATTAATAGAATCAGAGTGGGAGACTCCATTAAACACCAGAAGATTCTTAGGCTACAAAGATTATACACATTTGAAAAGAAAGATGTGGAATTCTTAAAAATTCTACTTACCAGAGGCCCAATTGCAGCGCTTATTTCCAGTGCTATCATGCCATGTGAAGGAGATACTATGCTGAAGGAAGTAGACGAGAGGAGAGCTGATTCAGCATTGGAAAAGGCTCATGAAGCAGCGTTACTAGCAATTAAAGAATCAGTGGCTGCTTCAGTGTTTTTCAGAGCCACAGTTTTATGATTCAGGAAATTACAGAAGCACAGGATTTAAGTTAATATACATTGTAGAGGGCTTTGGATATAATAAAGAGCATTTTAAAGTTTGTGGCAGATGCAGGACATGATTCCACAGCTTTTGCAGCATGTAGCATTAATGCAATTACTGTAAGTAGAAGATCTTTGTGGTTACACCACTGGGAGGTGGATCAAAAATTGAGGAACAACTTGGGATATATCCCATTTAAAGGGGAATTGTTATTTGGAGAACAGGCCTTAGGAAAGGTTTTGGTGGAAAATAGGGAAAAGAAGCAGGTAATGCCAACAATTCAGAGGAGAAGACTAGACAGAAGATTCTTTAGAGCAGGAAATTCTTCCTCTTGTGGAGGAAGAGGAAGTGGAAGACAATCAGAATACAGATTCCCTAGACAGCAGTGGTTTAGACCATGACCACAGTTTGCACAGGATAATTTGCAAAACAAACACAAGGAAGGGGAAGTGGATCTACCTATAAAAGAGAAAGATCACAATATTTACAACAAGTAGACATTGGTAGGAGGAAGATTGCTACTTTTCGGGCATTTATGGTTAAGAATAACACCAGGGCAGTGGGTACTTCAGTTAGTAACATCAGGGTAAAAAATAATGTTCAGCAAGGACTAGAGGATGCATTCCTATTCCACTGGTTGGAGTGCCTACTTCAGCTGTTTACTCCTGTTTACTCTGCTGGGGAAAGCCATAGTGAAATTACACAAGGACAGGTCAGATGCAATCTTAGTTACACCATACTGGCCCAGGAAACCATGGTTTGTCCCTCTACTTTGTTTTTCCAGGGGTCACCACATAGTTCTTTCTCCAAATCTCAACCTGCTCTCTCCTTCCAATGGCCAGGTACTCCTCCTGGATGTTCAGAAGTTGAAATTGCTGATGAGTATGGTGTATTAAATTCACCGAGATTAGCAGCTGCTTTGCACACTTCTAGGAAAGATTCCATGAAAAGGTCATACAGCTATAACTGGAAGTATTTCTGTACATTTGTGGCATCTTGTTCTCAAGGAACTTCTCCAGCCTCCGTATCAACAGTTACACACTTTACTGAATCTGAAGGAACAAGTTTTAGCCTTTTCATAATTGAAGGTATACCTTGCAGCCATTGTGGCTAATTAATCTGTATCACTGTCTCCAAATACTCTATTTACCAATCCAATAATAATTATAATTATAATTATTATTTAACGAAAAGCTTATCTCATCTCTACCAGCCTGTGGTGCCTCCAATGCCTCTGTGGTCACTTTCGTTGGTCCTCTCACCACTTATAAGTTCACCCTTTGATCCATTGGCATCAGCCAACAAGAGTCTTCTCACAATGAAGGTAGTATTCCTTGTGGCAATGACCTCTGCACATCATGTGGGTGAGCTTGGAGCCCTTAGGTATGATGAGCCTTTCCTGGTCTTCCATTGTGATAAGACTATCTTACGCCCCAATGTGATATTCCTACCTAAGAGTGTTCCAGTTTAATATTAATGAGATCGTTTTGTCTACGTTTTACCTAACACCACCCATTCTATTGGAGAGAATCCTGCACTCTTTAGACAATCTGCAGGGCTTATAGAATCATAGAGTTGGAAGAGATCACAAGGGCCATCGAGTCCAACCCCCTGCCATGCAGGAATATCCAATCAAACCACTCCCAATAGATGGCCATCCAGCCTCTGTTTAAAAACCTCCAAAGTAGGAGACTCCACCACACTCCAAGGCAGTGCATTCCACTGATGAACAGCTCTTACTGTCAGGAGGTTCTTCCTAATGTTTAGGTGGCCTCTCTTTTTGTTTGTTGAATAAATTGTGACATGATGTAATACGTCATGTGCAGTTGTTCATTTGAGGTTGTATTTACCTAATTTTAGGTCCTGCTAAGGAACAGATGATTTTTATTATGTGCTGATATGTAAAATCATAGAATTCAAAGAGGGTGAACTTTCTTTTTTACATGACTGTATGTTCTCCCACCCCACCCCCTAGTCAGTTGCTTATATGTATTGTGAGAACTGGGATTTTTTTTTTACTAGAACCCACTCCCCCACCCAAAGATCTAAGCAGAGTCAGGCACAGAGGGCATATATGCGGCATTAAAGAACCCTTAGGGCCCATCTATACGAGCACCCCAAAAATGGATTGCTCAACAATAAGGTCAAATTGCAGTGGCTGCAATTTGTATTGATGGCTTTATTGGCCCCCATAAGCTTTGTGGTGGTGGTCGCAGGGAAGGGGAAGAGGAGGAGGGAGCCATCCTCCTTTCCTGATCCCCACAATGGCAGCAGCAGCAGGAAGGGCACCCATGGAGGGGGAAGATGAGGAGAGAGCCATCCTCCCTTCCCCGGTTCCTCTCCCCCCCCCCCGGCTGTCCTCCACCCTGTAAAAAAAAAAAAAAAGTAAAGTGCAGGATCATATCTGCGCACCCCCGACCAATCAGAAGGTCCATTTTCCCCCCTCCATACTGCGCAACAATTTGGGGGTGCGCATTTCTCTCTGTTTTTTTTAAACTTCAGGAAAAGCCGCAAAGTCTTTTCCTGAGGAATTTTTGCCCCCCCCCCTTCACAATATGATGAAACAACATGGATTGCCATTAGGACATTCTGTGAGGAGTATTTTTGCCATTTAGACAACCCCTTAGACCAGGGATTTGATGGGGTTTTGCTCTTTAGTATGCAAACCAAATGGGGCTTGTTGCCTTTCCACACAAAAATCCAAACCTGGTTATCCTCTCTACTATTGTCTTCTTTTTAAAGGTACAATTTCTAGTGGGGTAGGATAAGTTTGTTGTTAAACATTTGGAAATTATAAATCTTGGTGAATTACTGTAAATCACACATATGATCCTGTGTGATCTTTAACATCTTTTCCTAATGAAGAAACCAGTGGAGCCTGGAAAGCTTGCAGGATGTAATAATAATAATGTTTATTTATAACACCCTTTTCACCAAAAGTTGGAACATGAACATATATAATCCAGGACAATAAAACATAACACTGTAAATATACATGTATTCTGTGTATTTTTATTGGCCCAATAAAGGTATTGCTGTTTTGTGAATTTTGAATCTTGTTGCAAATAACACAATGATCTACCAGTAGATCCTGATCTTCTGACCATATCAGCAGTGATTTATAAGAGGTGGTTGCTTCTTGGCAAACAAGCACACATACAATTGTCAAGCTCTCTCCAACCTTGAAGGCAGGGGAGGGCAAAGTATATGTTGGAGGTATGAATCTAAAAAATAAAAATGTATTTTAAAAATTCCATGAATCTAGCCCTTTTAAAAAGAAATAAAAGTATCTTCTTTAAAAAATTAAAATCTTTTCACTTTCAAAGTCATGCAGAGTGACGCTTAAGAATGCTGAGACAGACAGCTCAATTAACATTTAAAAGTGTATTCTGAGGTCTGTGGTCTGTGTACCCAGTGAATTAAGACTCATTACAAAAACAAAGGAGTCAGTTTAAAAATGCATATCAAAAGTTTACTGAAGGTATATCAATCTTAATCTACATACTAAAACAAACTTTTTAAAAAAGGGTTCCTAACTAACTAGGAGGATTTAAGGTAGAATGACTCACCCAGCCTTTAGCGGTAGAGGTTGCATGGTGAACATCATGGCATAGCATCATAGCAAGGCTTCATAGCAGCAGCATGGCTACATAAGATGGCTACAGCAGCATGGAGACTCTAACTTAAAAGAGAGTCACACAAAGAGCAATAAAATTTAAATTAAGTCATGTGTTGAATGACCCATCTCTCCAGTTGGCTGGAATTGCCTAGTGAAATAAGAGAAAGGGAGTTTGGGAGAACAGAAGCATGCAGGGAAAATTCCTAGACTTATCTTAGTATGTGAATGGGATACACAAGATTGTTTTACATTATAATAATTATTTTCCCACATACTACAGTATAGCCCACATGCGGCCCTTGGGACCCTTAAGTGCAGCCTGTGAGACCCCCCCAGAAGCCCCTCAAACCTACTGGATCTCCCAATTAAATATTTTGGGGGCTAAGTTTGGGGTGATTTTATACCCCCAAACCATCCAAAGTCACCCAAAACTGCATTTTAAAAGTTAATTCCTCTACCCCCTCAGCCCCCAAAATGGGAGGGGGGGAGAAAGAATTTGGCTGAAAATCAGGCAAAGTGGTGGCTGGAAGTAACATCACATTATTTGGGAATGCTGAAAAGTGTTGCTATGGCCTGCTGAATGCATGCCGGAAGGAAAAATTGGCCCTGCCTTGTTTGCAGTTGCCCACCCTTGCTTTAAGGCAATTTTCATCTGCTCCCCAACATCTCCCCATAATATTGCCATCACAAGACAGAGCCCATAGCCCAGTGGTAGACTCCATGCTTTGGATATGGAAGCTCCCAAGTTCCATCCAAGGCATCGCCACAACTAGCAGACTTAAGGGAGGGCAGGGAGACTTACTCCCTACTTTGAACAGCTGCTGTAAGTCAGAGTAAAAATACTCACCTCCATGGGCCAATAGTTTGATTCAGTATAAGATAGGCATTCGTGTTCCACAGACCATGAACAGAGTAATCTATTTTCCAGGGACATCTGTATTGTGAACCTTGCTTTTGTATTGTTGGATTCTGCAGGCAAACACTTAAGAAACAAAGTGCTTAGACTACAATCTCATGGAGGTTTACACAGAGCAAAATACCATTGCAATTAGCTGGACTTGCTTTTGGATAAATATTCATAGGATTGGGCTGTAATGTTCTGTTTATGAACAGATTGCTTCATACTCTGGGGCAAAGCCAAGCCAAGCCAATGCCCACTGAAGAAGTATTGCCACCCATTTCATACTAAATAACATAACTGTACTGTACTTGTCTAAGCATCTCCCTTTTCTTTATTTCTCAGTCTGGTTCCCTTTTCCCCTCCCAAGGCACAGAAAAAAGCAGGAAGACTCAACTATGTGATCTGCTCAGTTAACATCTGAATCAGTGGCTGAGAAAAAACAGTTTTTAAAAAATCTGGAGTCTCAAATCTGTCCACCTTGATGAATTTGGGTAGTCTTTGAATCTAGTACTCTGTACTTCTAGTTTGAAAGATGCCCTCAGTCACATCCCACAAATCTCGAGCAAATTTTCCCCCTTATGATGCCAGGACAGGGTGGGCACAGCTTATATTGGCAGGAGGAACACCGCACCAGACAGTGAGAGCTCACAAGTCAGCTGCCAGCTCTCTCAGGGGTGGCTTCTGCCTGACAAATGTTGACTTGTTTCCCTACCAAAAGAGAGTCTAGGTGGGTCATTTCCCCTCCCTACCCTGTGAGCGGGGAAACAAAACACAACAAAACTCAAGCCAAGGCTCCGTCTCCTGGCATCGGTCTAGGATCCAAAAATTCCCACTGAGGAAGCAAAACAAAAAATAAAGTCCCATTCTGTAGCCACCACAGGCAGTGGCTTGTTCTGGTTTGACCGTGTTGCACCAGGTGTCAGCAGAGATACCCAGCTCTAAGGCAAGCTCCAGGCTTGCAGACGCCTGGTTATACAGTAACCTGTTGCATTCGCTGCAGCTCCACCTCTCCCTCCTCCTCCTCCTCCTCCTCTTACCCAGCTAAGAAAGCCCTTCCACCTGCTCTCAGAGAAGCCTGGAAGTCTGAACGGGAAGAAAAGAGGACAGAGAACAAGAAGCAGGAGACAACCAGAGTTGAGAGTGTGATTCTCTTTTCTCCAGCCTTCTAAGAGGAGGAGGAGGAGGAGGAGGGTGTTCATCATTCTCCTTCCTTGGCTGGATAGAGCAGAAGAGGAAGATTGAAGGGAACTGAGAATGGCAGAGAACCTGGAGTGAGAGAAGGGGAAACTACAAAGTGGAAAAGAAACTTCAGAAACCCAGGAATCAGATTCCAGCTGACTCTTCTAAGCAAAAGGTGAGGTTTCTGTTTTACACACACATACACACATCCCAGTTTGACATTAAAGCCACAGAATAACATTTTGCATAGTTAAGGAAGCCTCTCTGTGGGTGTATCTGGAAAAGGGGAGTGCAGTCTGTAAGCCAGGGCCTGGAAGAAGTTAAATACAGAAATTAGGGGGAAAGGGTAGGATTTTCTCAGCATTATTTGTGTGGTACAAAACACCCCCCTGCTCCCAAACTAAAGATCCAGTAGCCCCAGGAAATACCTTCTTGACAGTGAGTTTATATAAGTGAGTCTGAGTATCTTCTGGTTTTTTTTTTTTTTAAGATAGCTCGGTTTGTCTGTAATTATGTT
The DNA here is from genome assembly GCA_030847615.1 of Gambelia wislizenii. Classification (NCBI taxonomy): domain Eukaryota; kingdom Metazoa; phylum Chordata; class Lepidosauria; order Squamata; family Crotaphytidae; genus Gambelia; species Gambelia wislizenii. The sequence continues at coordinate 349,897,520 of JAUMIR010000001.1, forward strand.
GAATCCAAAAGAGGTGGAGGGGTGTGTGTGTGTGTAGCAGAGAGAGAAAAAGCAAGTACTGATACAGTTATTCTTTGCCTTTCTACCAGCTTTGTGAAATGACACTTAACTTTCAGTAGTCACGGGAGAGCTTTTGTTTTTGTTTTTATTTTAATGAAATAATGTTCTGAAATGTAAATTTAGCAGTGCACCAGTGCTCCTCCGTGTGTGCACAGATGCATGCTGGGGAACAGAAAGCAATGCTAATTAAAAATAATGATTTTGAAGGCTGTGAGTTGTGTGAGAGAAAAGCTTTCTGAAAAGTTGACTGATATTAAACTTTAGGAACTAATAAATGTATTGTCAGACAAATAGGGCAATTGGATTTAATTCATCCTTACCTTTAATTAGCATAATTTGATGTTGTGTTGAACAGGCAGAACTGTTCTTCCATGCTAAAGAACTGCCTGAAAGTTTAAAGAGAGAGACCAGAGCATTCTTTTCTCATTCAGAAATTAAAAGTTATTTAGAAAGGTTCCACTTTGAAAGGTTCCACTGTGCACTGTGAGCACTTTTTATTTTATATTTTGGAATCTGTTCCCAAGTACAAAATGGATGCACACAGTATTGTCTGTGAATCACACACTTATATAAATCATGCCCTTTGCCCTTTACACTCACTACTCATATATATTGTGCGGAAGCCACCATTTATTCATGGAGACACAGTTCAAAAATTACTCTAATCAGTGGCACACCTAGCTGATTTTACACCCTGGATGTACTGATCTTATGGAGGCCACCTTAGCCAACCTTGTATATTACTTTATGGTTTTCAATTTATTTTAATGTTATTGAAGAACAAACCATTGGAAAACAATATACACTTTCCTGCCCTCTGAAATGAATAGTCTAAGATAAAACCTTTGTAATTCATTTAAGAATAATAATAACCAAACATAAAAGTAAGTTGTGTGTGTATTACTTCAGTTGGGAAGTACACAATGAGCATTTCTCCACCCCCACCCTCATGCTTTACAACTGCTTCTATGTTCCTGACATGTTAGAACAGAAAACAAACAAGACAGTTCACCAGTCTTGGAAAAGGAAAAGGAAAAAAAAAATTGAGCACGTGCACTTTATGTTTTATACTTACCTAAATAGTGGCAGTGTCACACACTGGGTATAAAATGATTATTTTCTGCTTCCCAACATCTTTATTTGGAAGTAAGCACCATTTTTAAAAGGAAAGGATAAAGTATTTGAGTAAACATAGCAAAAGAAGGATACACATTATGCCTATCTGGCTGCCTTCCAACTACAGTCTATTTTGGTTTGTTTGTTTAAATAAGAAATAAGAAAAGATGCTGTAGCATCAACTCTGATGGCCCCAGCATGCCTAGTCCAGGTGGTAATGCCAGGCCTATTTGCCCTCTGCTTTTGTCATCAGCCATTCTCAGGGCACTCATCCTTTCCTCTCTAACCTCCCAAATGCAGGGCCCTAAATATCAGTCCTGATATCCAGGCTTAGTGACATCACTGAAAAAGGTAAAGAGGCCCAAAGGAGTTTTTCACTTCAGGGAAATGTTTCTTTCAAGAGCCAAACATCACACTTTTGCAAAAATTATTTTGCAAAAATATTTTAAAAACCTGATCCAATAGTTCAGTGTGGAGCTGTATATTCAAGATCACAACTGCCTTTTAAACCTTCTCATCTGAACTGTCCAAATAGTCTGGATGTCTGAATTTTCTGCACACTGACCATGGAACTTAATGTCAACATACAACCATGTAAACAAGATGAAACTTCTTATAGAACCTTCTAATTTTCCAATATGTTCTGAATATTTGGAGAAATGAGATTCTTCTGTATTAATATGATCTAGTTCTTTGATTACCTAGAGGAAAAGATGGTCCAATTTAAAAGTCCCAGTTGATTAGTCTTTTTTAGGTTAAAGAGAGCTGTTATGAAAGAGGAGGCTGGAATCTGTTGAAATCGTTATGATAAGGAAGCAGGGAATGTCAGGGACATCTCTGGTCCCTTTTTATGCTGAAGCATGCAGTGGTGCTTCCCCGTGGCTTTTTCTTGCTCTGCTCATATTTGGAAGATAGAGCAACACAGGTGGGGCCAGGTATGCAGCTCTTTACCAACCCATTATAGTTAGCGCTGTTGAGAGGGAGGACAATGCCTACTTCCAAAAATCCCCACAGTGGAATAAGACAGCCAACTTGGGTCCCATCTCTGGAGAAAGGGGGGGGGGGTATAAATCCAATAAATAAATAAAGCAGGCAGCTCCTAAGAAGCCATTTTTTCCCTGCAACTGCAATAACATAATGGGTCTCTCAGAGTGAGGAAAGGTGGCCATCTCACCATCCATTTCCACCAGATTTTTGATGGGGAAGGTGGAAGCCTTCTTACCACTTGGCAAGATGATAACAAACATGTGACTTACCAGTTTGTCTATTTCCATGTTGCCCATATAAGTAACAATCTAGTAAATGGCCGTCTGATCCACTCTTAATTTTACATTAGTCATCCACAGGAGTCAACTCATTCAAGATTCAGGGTTCCTACGTCTAGGAAATGTTTTTACAGTGTAGGTCTAGGTAGATACTCTTAAATAAATAAATAGGATTATACCTACTAATATACATCATTAAGTCATGGAACCATCATGCAATCCTAAACACACCCAGTCTCATCTGGTTTTGGAATCTAAGTAGCCTTTATTAGTACTTGGATGGAAAACCACTGGGTAATGCCAGATACTGTATATTCAAGTTGGGCAAGGAAAATCCTGCCTGAAACTGTGGAAAGCCATTTCTGCTAGTCGGAGTTGACAATACAATACTGGGCTACATTGGGGTGGGCAATTGCAACAGGCCAGCCCCTAGGACTCTATGAAGAGTCCCTGTAGACTATTGAAAATACAAATGAATCAGTCAACCTATTAGGAAGTTGCCAGGAGTGTTTCTGGTTTTGAAAAGTTGCATTTTTAATATTAAACAATAGAAGGAGTCCCTGCAACCTATTTAAAAGGTTACAATGGCTCCCAGCAGCTTCCAGTAAAGGCAATGCAGCCTTTGGGGGCCAGAGAAAGAAAATCCAGGGCATCTGTTTTGACTGAGGAACACAAAAGTAGGGAGCTGGATGTGGCCCTGGGCCCATATTTTGCCCACCTCTCCACAGCTTTCTATTAGATTTAGGGCAGTGCTGCTAGATTTAAATTCCAATTAGGTTTAGAGCAATTTTTAATTATCAAGAGTTCTAGCATGATATTAAGGATGGTGCCACCATGTCCCGATAATCTATACCAGTTGCCAAATCAGGGTGTGAAACCTTTGAATAGGTGGAAACATGACCTTGAAACAAATGCCATGATAAAATGATGAAAGTGATCTACTGCACAAAGTGCTGGGGGATGTCCAGACAATGAAAATGCTCCTCATAGAATTTGCAGAGAATATGATGTGTCCCAATGTGAGTCAAATGAGATTTGTGGTATTTGGAAGGAGGGGGGTTAAAAACTCCACAGACTGCACAGTAAAAGGATTTGCGGCTTTCCCCGACGTTTTCCAGAAAATGCATGTAGTGCACTTTTTGCATGTGTGGATGTCTGAATCTGCATCCTGTGCATTTTTGCTCTATTGCCCTTTATCAGAGCATGTGGATGCTCCATTTGAATAGATGCAAATAGGTGGGAAAATGGTGGAAACAAAACAGTGTCGCTGCAAATGGGCCATCCCCTGACACAAAATGCACACCCACTCACAGTATACCATCACATCTAGACAAGCCCCTGGACTCAGATAACTTGTATATACATTCTTACTTGATGGAATCATTGCTTCTTAACCCTAGTACTTTCTGTGCAAAATTAAAGAGTCCTGGTGACCTCCCAAGGAATTTTGCACTAAATGTGGGTAGGAAAATATAGCTGACCCCTTCTTTTCCTGTCCCTTGCTGATTGACATACACACATGACATTTTAAAGTTGGGTCCTCTCAGTGCCATGTTAGCACCCCAGTATACTGTGTGTTTCACAGGTTTTGAAATAGGTTCTGTGTGTGTGTGCTCATAACTTTGAGAAAAAATGATTGCAGCAAAGGACAAGAGGATTGGAACTAAGCTTACTAATAAATACACATTGTTGAGGATGGGGCTGTAAATCCAATCCCAACAGTTTTACTGGACAGTGCCCAGTCTCCGGTCATAATTTCATTATAAAATCTTATCGGATAATGTGAAATGGTCAGTGGCACAGCCCTGCTGCTTGTTAAGTTGGCTTTGAAACAGGAAATGCTCAGCAAGTAGAGAAAGGAGAGACACTCCCCCAACCTCCATATGCCACCCACCTTCCTCAGGCACAACTCCACCTGCCCTGCCTCAGTCTTTCCACCCATGCCTGCAGGGATTGTGTTCCTGCTCTGTTCTTTCCATAACGGATTTTATGTGAGAAGAAAAAGAGGTGGAATGAGTGGTGGGGAAAACACAGTTTGATCACAACTGGATGATGACGTTTTATGGAACATCTGCAAAATTGCACAAACGAGGTGTGGTCGTTGCACCTTAAAAGCCTCATCTGGAAGCATCCTTTGGGGTTCTCTGAGGCTGTCAGTTTTCAGGCAAGTCATTGCTAAACTATAGAACTGTTTGGCTTAGAAGGTAGTGAGTGAGGAGTACAGTACTATATTCAATTAATCAGAAATGAAAGTAATATTGGGATGGATGATGGATTAACTGCCACACAGCCACTCCACCTCTCCCTCTTTTTTGGTGTACACAGTTTACATTTGTGGTTGGAAAACATGGTTGTGGAACTATAATACCTGCTGCTGTGTTTGCACCCCAGAATATTTGTACAAATACAGAAACAATAACCCAATGTTGTGGCAAAGCTCAGAGGCTATTGCTAGTGCTTGCAATCTTATCATGAGGCTTGCAGTTTTTGTTTAACATGTGGAAGGATGTCAAACTTCATCTAAAAGTTATTATCCTTGAAGGCTGGGAGGAAAGCTACTCCCACAGCAAACAACAAATAGGCTTTATTAATTTCATGAATGACAGCAGGAGCTGTGATTAACAACTACCTTAATGCATGCAGGTTGAGGCATGTGCAATTCTTCCAGTGTGTCCAGCTGTTCTTCTTCTGGAGAACATGGATTACATTAGAAAAATTGCCAAGCTCAAGGTAGAGAATGACAGCTCTGAGCATAAGCCGCTGAAAATAAGTCCTGCCCAAATTCCCCTAAAGAAATGCTGTATGTTCAAGAAAATGAAATTCATGGGGACTTGCATGGGCATTATGGCCCAATTCTTATGTTGGAAAGTCAATAGACAGGGAATAAGAAGTGAGGAAGGAAGGAAAATATCTTGCTTCAGATACAGGCCTCTGCAAAATTAGGTTCCATTTGTCTAAATTTCACAAAAGACTCAATCATTATTGTTAACCTCTGAGGTTGCAGTAGCTTGCTCCCCGCCCCACCTTTCCTTTCTATTCTATTCCATCTTTTTTTTCCCTTTGGCTTTGACAGAAATATCTCACTATACACAATATCTCACTATACAGGACCTATGGACCCAAATGTGATGCATTTATTATGTCCTTCTGTTAAAGGGATAAGCGATATGAGCTGATTCAAAATTTGAGAACAGTACTTTGTGGATAGTTTGAACATTGCCCTGCAACCAGAGCTTGGAAAAGTTACTTTTCTAGACTATAGTTCTCAAAATTATTGATTGTTATGGTTGATTAATTAATTAATTAATTAATTGTGGTTAGAAAAAGAGAGAACCCTTTCCAAGCTTTGTCTCCAACAAGCTTGAGGAGCTGCAGTTAGAAGTAAATAATAATAATAAAAAGCTCTTGTGTATGCAGAAGCACTTGTGTGGGCCTAAGAAACTGAGCCTGGCCTTGGAAGTTGGATATGTAGCAAATAGCAGGCAGGAGTGATACGCTCCATGGCATGAAATTTTTCCACTGCATATCTCAAATCGTTGTTAGTGGCTCAGGGTCTGACCTGTCAGTTGACACCCATAGCTTCTTTGTTCAATATGGTGGTCAGACAGAGCAAAGAAACAAAAACCAGTGATTGTCCAAGTCTGGCATTTATGAGATAAGGCCATTGACTCTTAGCCTTTTCTTTACCAGGGACCCCCTTTAAATGTTTTTCGTTGCTGCAGACCCCCAAAACTTTATTCAAGATTTAAAACCCTAACAACATCATCAACAACAACAACAACAAACAAACAAAATTACACATCCATTAACCCTTCCCACAGAGGCACAGGAGGGGAGGGAAGACTTTTCTCCTGCTTCTTCCTGTAAATTTGTGGCTGGAGCAGATTGAAAGACAATGCACAGGTCAAGCCAGCCAGCCTTTGCCTTGGCTCCTGTCATGCAGGCTGAGCAGCCTTCAAGCCTTCACAGATCCCCCGCGAGGACATTGCGGCCCCCTGGGGGTCCACGGACCATAGGTTAAGAACCACTGGGATAAGCCAAGTCAAAGCCAGAGAACTGGACCAAAGATTTTAAACAGGGAAGGATTCAACTAGGAAGGCAAGCCAGAAGATTGGGGTGATGGTAGTCCAAACACAATCTATTCAGATTTGCAAATTGTTCATCTAGTACAGAAGAGGGGGGTGCTATAGAGAATATTATGAGTGGCTGAATACAGGCCAGATTATATGAGTAACATTTGAGGCATTGAGGGCAGGGTAATGCTGCTTATGCCTTTGGCTGGGTCCTGAGAGGATGCTTTTAATTATATAGGTACAATTTTGGGATACAGTCGAGCCTTAGTTTCTGCTGGGGTTTGGTTACAGGACCCTCTGTGGATACCAAAATCCATGGATGCTCAAATCCCGTTATATACAATGGCATAATAAAATGGTGCCCCTTATATAAAATGGTAAAATCAAGGTTTGCTTCTTGGAATGTATTTGGGGTGGGTGGGATATTTTTAAGCTGTGGATGGCAGAATCCGTGTATGCCAAATCTGTGGATACAGAAGTATGACTGATGGTACAATTTTGATTTCTTTGTTTTTCTTTTTTGTAACAAAATACCACAAGAAAAATTATAAGGTCTCTGTGTTGCAGGGTGTTGGAAGCAATTATTGTGGGTTTCACTGGTGGTTAGTTAGTGGTGGGTAACTTCTTGTCTCCCAGATGTTGCTGAACTGCAACATGCTTCAACCCTGGCCAGCGCAGCTAGTGGTAAGGGAATCATATTAGGTGTCATCAAACAATACCTGCCTGCAAGTTAACTCCCGCTCCCCCACTACAGGGAAACCATCAGCTCTTCAGATGTTGACAAACTACTGTTCTCATCAATGTTACATTAGTCAGGCTGCCTCAGACTGATGAGAATTTAAACTAAGTGACATTTGGAGGGCCACAGTTCCCCCAACCTTGCTCTGGGCATTGTTGTTGGCTAAGCAAATTTTCATGATCACCTAAATTCTCTGCAAGATGGAGAAGAAATGAGTGGGGTTTGAAAGATAAAGAGCAAGGTCTGTCTGATGTCATGGCTGGAGAATTCTTGATACGTAGACTGGGCTTAAAGAGTCATGACCAGCATGGAAGATTCCTGACCTTTATGGCACCTGACATGCAGTTTGTACATTGACCAGTCAAGGAAACAGGAAAAGCTGGTTGCCTACAATAGGTTCTTGTGTTAAGAGTGAATCAGTGTTGCAGCAGAAATGAGTGAAGGATACTTTAAGAGATGTTTGGTTATGATATATGCACACCTTGGCTGAGAGTTACTATTAGAACTGTCTGATTGAGAAGAACATGACAAATTATCTTCCACTTTTGTCTGAAAATACTTTAGGGGGGGGGAAACTATCTTGTTTGGCCACTTTTGTCAGTATAAATCAGCTATAGTGAAGAAGCAACTCTTGTCTACTGTACCTTTGGTTTGGTAGTTTGAAACATATGTTCTTCTCACTAACTTTTATGCAAATAGATGGAAGGTACCAGCCTTGTGAATTGTATCTGTGGTTGAGGAAATGAAAGAAGCAATGTTTAAGTCTTACTCATGACAGGCATACCTTTTTATAGCTAAAAGGAAACATTATTATTGTAAATATGTTCCATGGGTTACTTTTAGGCAGCAGTCCTGTTTCTACTTTCATGGAAATAAGCCCCATTAACTCAATAGGACCTACATCTGAATACACGTGTAGGATTGTTCTATTAAAGTTTGCATGATCTTAAAACAATTCTGTGATTTTGTCCACTTATTGTCCAGGCTTTTTCTCTTTTACTCTCTGCTCTCTGCTGTTAGGTTGTCCTGTCCTGTATTTTTTTTTAGTATTATTGTAGTTTAGCATTGTTTATGCTGGAGTGTAAGCTGTTTTACACTCCATATAAGTATTATAGATAAATAAAAACGATGACTTAGGAGCATTTTAATATATTATTGTTTTGGAGAGTCTTCTGAGTTGGAGACTGCCCATCCTGTCATCCACTTCCATATTGCATGGAAAGTACTTCTAGATAATAAGCATAAAAATCCACACACCAGTGGTCCTATGTGATGTAATTCACACCAACTATCTCAAATTATTCATGTGTGCAATGCTGAGCCACGACTTCCTAGCACACACACATTAGTTGCCCTTACTAATGTATAATTTCATAAGCAAAAGGCCCTTACACACATACTAACGGCCCTTATAATCCATTTTATTCATGTATGTAGGATTACAGCCTCATCTGAGCATTATGTATGATGAACAACTGGTTTGATGTTGATGCTTTAATGCTTCCTCAGCCCCCCAAAAGCTTTTTGTAAAGGAGATGTATAGCGAGTAGATGAAGTGGGCTTGTGATGGTAGGACTTGTATTAGTAATTTGCAGGTTCAGGATTGTGGTAGTAGTCAGTATCCTTCAGCCATGGGAATGAAGGTGTCTCATACAGTATTGTTTTTGTTAGATTTCTAAAGACTGGGATGTATTAATTAATCTTATGGATCATATAATCTGGAAGGATTCTACAGAACAATTAAGTCCAAGTCCTTGCCTTATGACAGGATACCAACACCCAAAGTGCCCCTTACCTAAACTTTTCCTGAGGGCCTACCACAAGAGTAGGAAATGTTCAACCTTCAGATGCTGATGGACTGCAAGTCCCAGCAGTTCTAGTCAATGAGGAATGCTGGGAGTTGATTTCAGCGGCATCTGGAAGGCCACATGATTCCCAACCTGGCCTACCGGGAATGAGGTTGCTCTAGGCATCCAGACAATTAAGTGATTTGGAACTCTCATGTTTTTATTAAGTTATGTGCTAGAATTAGCATGAGATGTTGAGATGTTGTTGGACTACAACTATCAGCATTCATCACCTTCGGCTATACTGACTAGGGCTGTGGAAAGTTACCTTCCAACAACATCTGAAGGGCCATGTGTTCTCCATCCCTGCATTAAGTCCATTCTTCAGTTCCATTTATATTACTCCCAGGACAGTGAAGCAAACTCTTGGTTCGGTGCTTTCATTTTTTAGATCAGCTGCTAATTGATGAATCACTATTCCTATCATTTTTCATCACTGGTTAGGCTGATGGGTTTGAAGTTGAGCAACATCTGGAGGGCCATAGGTTCTCCAGTCTTGTTTAGCAATAATTGCTTTTGTTGTAGTATGGCACTGTTTTGGAGAGTGGTTTGAGTGGCTTGAGTGTTGGAGTAGGACACTGGGAGACCAGGGTTCAAATCCCTGTTTGGCCGTGGAAACCTGCTGGATGACCTTGTGCAAGTCATATGCTCTCAGCTTTGGAGGAAGGCAAGGGCAAACACCCTCTGAACAAATTCTGCTGAGAAAACCCCATGATAGGTTCACCTTAGGGTCACCATAAGTCAGAAATGACTTGAAGGCACACAGCAGCAACAACATGACATTGGTTAACCTTTCAGACATACAATGTTAAGGCACTTCATGAAGTAACTACCTTGGTAATGAAGTTATAAAATTGTTGTACTGATAAACCCCAGAGGTGTTAAAGATGATCTGGCCAAATTATAGCTTGAGGACCATTTCTGCTCTCAGTAGTTGCTCCAACACAGAACTTTTGAAGCTTGGATGGATCTCTCATGCTACAAGGTTATGGGTTGTTTCATGTGTTTTAAATTGCCACATTAACATATATTGCCTGGTCTTTGTTCCAATTAAACTATTCTTAGTAAAATTTATCTGAGACCTCCTCCTGGCAAAAACAACAGGATCTCTATATGTCATTCTCTGTACAGATCTTACCTTTTAACTGACTGGACCATTTGACTATAAGGTTCTCCTTCCTCTCTTAAGTTTTGTGATCTTTGTTGGTTATTTATTTTTATTTATTTATTTATTTATTTATACCCCGCTCTTCAGCCACAAGGCTATCAGAGCAGCTTACAAATTGTTTTTTTTTAAAGCAATAGCTATTTACACATCTACACTGCATTAAACAGTTTCCAATGTGTGTTAGCTAATTGTCCCCCACAAGCTGGGTACTCAATTTACCGACCTACGAAAGGATGGAAGGCTGAGTGAACCTTGGAGCCGGCTGGAATCGAACTTGCGACGTGGTGGCTTTCAGTACTGGCATTTAAAATTGAGCCAACCATCCTTGTTTTATTAACCTTCGCAAAAAATAAAATAAAATAAAAATTTGTTGGTTTAGTCTCATCTTCCTTATCCACTTTCCAAGCTCTCGTTCATTCCAAATCACAACTTTCATGAGGTTTTTGTATTTATTTATTTTTTACACTCACTTCACATCTCATGTTCTCACTCCACCCATCCTGTGTCATTGTTTTACCAAGATTAAGAGAATAGCACAATTGTGGCTGTTCTGTTCTGGTCTTAACAGCTTCAAAGGATGTTTGGAACAGGAATTAACAAGATGTAACTAGTGGGAAATTTAGGGTATCTCATGTAAGTCTGGGATATATAAGGCAAAACAATTGATTGATATCTTGTTACCCTGAGCACAATCAAAGAGTATTTTTACTGTTAAACAGTTAAAAGTTGAGACATTTCTGATAGTTCTGTCTTAAAGAGTAAAATGTCAGCAGGTTGGAATGCTACTTGGTTAGTACAGTTGATCAAGTATGATTAGTCCAGGAGTAGATTTTTCAAAAGCCATGAAGTCCCCTAAAGTTGCAATCCTGTGTGTCCATACCTGGGAGATTGTCCTATTGAACTCTTTGGGACATACTTCTGTATCAGTATCCTTAGGACTGTGCTGTAAGGGTCTGATCCACCATCATATGTTGCAGTCTGCACTGAGCCACCACAGGAACTTGCCCCGGATGCAATGGATATTTCTAGATCGGCAGTGTTACTTACCACTCAACACTAGAGATTGGAGACATTAGCCTGGTCTTACTGTTTAGGTTCTAGGAAGAGGATTCTGGAAGTTTTACTCCATAAAGTAACATTTCCAAGTTCTGCTCAAGACCACCAAGACCACCCATCCCCATTGTAAAAAGGACTCACTATGAATTGAATAATATTCTCTTGCAACAAACTGAACTTGCTCTCATATGTCTATATTGACAAGTATATTGGGAAAATGGGAAACATCCCAACCAGATTCTGACACATCACCTTAAAGCATCAACAACAACACAATGTTATTTCAGCTATCAAAGTTGAATACAGTAATTTATATACCCATATCCATAGGGGATATGTTCCAAGACAACCTGCCTCTCCTGTGGATACCTGAAACTATGGATAATAGGAGACCCTATTATTTTCAATGAGATGAACATCAGAAGTTGACCATAGAACCACACTGGAGGACCCAGAAGTGCCTCAACTGAACATGCTTTTGGATGTGGATAAATGAAACCGTGGTTACAAAATCTGTGGATATGGGAGTTGACCTCTACGTTGCCCACAGATATAAATCTACAATTTTTGGTATTTTATGCAGAACTTTGTAGCTTTGATAATGAAATTCACAACAATATATAGAGACTTTCTTTTCTCATATTGACCTTCTTCATCTTAGCATATCACAGCAACAATTTCTTTCAGAACCATTGCACTTAGAGGAAATTATCAATGTTATAGCAAATATGAGAAACTGAAGTCTCCTGGCCCTCATGGGTTTCCAGCTGAATAGTACAAAGTTTTTTCCAGTCTGTTAGCAGTAAGACTACTCCAGCTTTACCTTAGAATATAGCCCCCTCTCTTCATAATTAAATTATACATATATTGCTCTGATACCTAAACCTTAGCACTTGCCGTGATAACTATCACTCTATATCATTACTTAATGTTAATATCACAATATTGACAGCTATTTTAGGCAATAGATTACAAAAAATAATTTTATCTTTGGTAAATCCTGACTAGGTGAGATTTATCAAAAAGATAGGGAGCCGATAATATTTGATTGGTTGTGGACTTGATTGCTTTAAACTTGGACAGAACTGATCACCTAGTTCTGGCGTTTAGTGGCCATTTATTTTCACAGTTTGGCTAATTTTGGGTTTCCTAAAATATTTTTGAAATGGATTAAAGTAGTATGTTAAGCACCAAGAACACAGATTATAACCAATAGTGCTTTTTTTCTCATCTTTTTTTTTTTACACAGAAATGGGGCACAAAGCAAGGATGTCCATTACCTCCTTTAGTATTCAGTTTGTGCTTTGAACTCTTAGCATGTGCTGTCAGAAATTCCAGGATCAAGGGATTTAAGCATGTTGGTTTAGAATTTAAAAACGTTGTTTTCACACATGATCTTTTGTTATTTGTTTCAAAGATCCAGAAGTTGATCCCTATTTTAATGTAGATGATTAATAATTTTGGTAAAATATCTAGGTATTCAATTAACTCATCCAAGTCAGAAATACTACCAGTGGGAGGCAAGATGGACTCTAGCATATAGAAAGATGCAGTTTCAATATTGCCCAAATTCTATTACTTATTTGGGTATAATTATCCCTGGGACTCACCACAAATTATTAATCTTAATATAAGTTGATAAAAGATGTTGCAAAAGATTTAGAGTGATGGGCAGGCTAAAAGATGAGTCTGTGGGGTAAGGTAAATATGATTCAAATGAATGTTATTTCCAAAATTATTTATGTTATTCATGGAATTCCTCTATTTATACCTTGCAAATATTTTCAAAAATTAAATGCATTGTTTAGGTGATCGGGGTGGGGTTCATCTCCTAGAATTTAAATGAAAAGGATGCAAATTCTAATCAAAGATCCAGCCTTTCAGATATTCTTACATACCATCTGGCATTTTTGTTATTGTGTATTAATTTTTGGACATATCCACTTAAGGTAAGTAATCCACCATGGTGGGGTTTAGAGTCTTCATTTCTGGCACCTCTAATCAAATGTACTGTACTTGGTTCTCATTTTATTAAAAAGGGCAGTGTTTTGCCACCAATTTTAGCAGTTCGAACTGTATGGCAAATATTGTCTTGTCAATTGCAACTTGACCCATATGCTGATGCCAAATTAACTTTATGAGGGAAACCAGATTTGAAAATTGGTAAGGAACCATTTTTATGGAAGGTGTGGGCTGATAATGGGATTGATATTTGGTGTTGATAAATTTTAGCCTTTTTCAGTTTTGCAGGAGCAGTTGAAACTATCACCTAAATGGGAATATTTACAACTGAAGCATTTGTTACAAACCAGATTTGGCCTTGCAACTTTAAGTGCATCCAAGGTTCCCTTAATATTTAAATGTTAATTGAGGCCAACCAAGTATCCAAACCAACTAGATAGATAGATACACACACACACACATACACACACACACATTTCTGTTCTCTATAAATAAATATTAGATGTGAGGTTTACTAGAGAATGGAATGGAGAATTGCAATATCCAACTCTGACTAAATGGCCATTGGTTTTAACGTCTATAACTAGTATGGCTATAGATCTCCGACTACATCTTATATAGCAGGAATTACTCTTTCAGCTATATTGGTTGCAACAATGTCTATTCAAGAAAGGGCTTTGTAAACTAGCAAATTGTTGATGATGTAATACTGCTAATGCTTCCTTAATGCATATGTTTTGGAGTTGTCCCATAGTAGCTACATTTTGGGAGAAAGTAATCACATGAATAAGTTTGGTTTTGGAAAATTCTTTTATAGCCCGGGGTGTACATGTTCTTTTTAATTATTTACCTGTTTCTTGGGAATTGACAAATGGCCAACAGAAGTGGATTTTTCACACCCTTTTGACTGCTAAAAGATTGATACTTTATTACTAGAAAAATATTTTTCCACCTGTGATCCAATGGATAGAAGATCTAACAATGCTTGCAACATTTGAAAGAATTATGTATAGGCAACATTTACAAATGGACTTGTATTTGGACAGCAGGAACCTATCTACATGAGGGGGGGAAATGGAGTACATTGTAGTACAGTAATGTTATTCCATAGCAGCAGCAACAAGTCTTAATGGTGTTTTTGGCCTCAGAAGCCCCCATAAGCCTCACATTTCAGATGGCGGCTGTGAGTGATTTACTCGTGTTAATTCTTTGCCGCTGCTGATTTTTTAAAAAGTTGCGCTGCAGTGATGTAGTGACTTTTTGATTTCACAGGAAAGCAAAACAAAAAATAACCAACCCATTAAAATCCAACATGGCAGCAGCAGGCACTTGCCCTGTTAGCAAGCCCCACCCCCACTCTCATCCAGCCAATCAGCTTTGTACTTCCCTTTGAATCACTTGTCATGCGATTGTCCTAACAAGCAGGAATGCGCACCCGCTCACATTTTTTTAAAAGTACAGTCCTGCATTGTTTTTGCCATTTTGGGCCCTCCTTCCAAATAGTGTGGATAGGTGTAGGATCCCATTTAGACAGGTAGGATTCTCAGCGAATTCCATGAGGTTTTTTATTTTGTTTTGTTTTTACTGTTTAGACAACCTCTTGGTCAGCTTTTATAGAAATGTACAACTAATGTGGTTATCTTAGCTCCTTTTGGTCTTCTTGTATTTTCCTGCTTTTGTTATACTGTAACGTTATTGTCTATAACAGATCCCTTTTGAATGTAAATAAAAACTTAAAATAAAAAAAGCCACACACACCAAGCCCCTGATTGCCTATAGCAATTTTTGCTAGTGCAAAGAGCAGGTGAGGATGTTAATGAGACCAGTGTGGGTGGCGTAGTCCAAACAAGGGATTGCTATGGTATTACACAAAATATGCAGTGCTTAGGATAATGGATGAGCAAAGGAGGAAAAAGCCTTCCAAGATGCACTCTATAAGAGTCTAGATTCTTATTTCCCTATAGAGCAAAATGAGTGAGGATAATGGAGTATAATTTTCTCCCCCAAACCAGTAAGTTTGCAAGCAGGGACCACCTTGAAGTAACCAGTAGTCATTCTGAGTTCCCAGGTCATTCAATCATTTAAATTAGCATTTTTAAGTGGTTCATGCAGATGCATGGAACGGCACACATGGAATGGAGGCAGAGTCCCCATTCCTTCTGCGCCAGTCTCATTGAACCCGAAGAAGGAAAACGCTGCTGCTAGGTCCAGAGAAACACTGAGCAGTTCTGGATGGCCAGAGAGTACTCACTGGCCAATAAGAACCTGAGCACTGGATTTATGGTTCCAACAGCTTAACTCATGCGTACCATGACAATGATGATAACCAGGGTGTGATCTGTGAGCTCAGCTGACTCAGTGTGTTTTGTGGGTGAGAGAACAAAACACCTTTCCAACAAGATTTCCCATTTGACTCTTTGTGTTCAGTTGTGTTCAAAATGAAGCAATTTGTTAGCATGGCTGTGGGTTCCACTAAGAGTGCTATGAATAGTGATGTGTTGCAGCCATGCTTAAGCAGTGATGGCTAGGTGGTTCGTAATATCTTCCTTAAAAGCTTCCCTTAACCATAGGGTGAGATGGAGGGGCTTCTAAGAAACATCAGAGTGCCAAAGACCCTAAACAAAATACCCATCGAGATTGTGTTGCTTATTATATAGGACAGTGACTCTTAACCTTTTCTTTACCAGGAATCCCCTTTAAATATCTTTTGTTGCCATGGAACCCAAAACGTAACTAAAGATTTAAACCCTAATAATAATACAGTAGGACCCCTGTTTGGGGTGGGGCGTGGATACAGAAATCTGTGGATAATAATGAATGCCATTGAAAATAACGGGACTTCCGGTTTAAAATACCGTAGAGTTGCCTTGGAGGACCTAAAAAATGGCTGAAGAGGACACATTTTCTAGGAAGACTCTATGGTAGGTGTGCTGTTTTGTGTCCCGTGGATAATTGAATCAGTGGCTAATGAGTAAGTGGATATGGGGGTCCTACTGTAATAACAATGATACCTAATAATAATAATAATAATAATAATAATAATACAATTACACCATCCATTAAACCTTCTCCCAGAGGCACTGAAGGGGGAGGGACGACTTTTCTTTTGCTTCTTCCTGCAAGTCTGTGGCTGGAGCAGATTGAATGGCAATGTGCAGGCCAAGCCAGACAGCCTTTGCCTTGGTTCCTGTTACATGACCGTTCCCATTGTAGGGAGGAGGTGGGCCAAGCAGCCTTCAAGTCTTCACTAACCCCCTGTGAGGACATCGCAGACCCCTTGGGGTCCCCAGACCATTGATCTAGGCATTCAGGAGAGCTGAGGTTGGATGTGGCAGAGACACCCTAATTTTCTGCTTTGAGAAAATATGTTCCTATCTGTTAATGGTTTTATAGGGAGATTTCAGTGGACTGTTAATGTTAACCCCTCTCATACATACAATAAAGTTCATGATGACTATGCTCAAGCATATAAATAGGGGTGTCTTGCTGCAGGGGGCTAACATTGCTGAATCCTATCCTACACATTAACAGAGTGCAAATATTCTCCTGAAAGAGAAAGACATGTGAAAGAATGTGCCTTGAATAAATGTATAGAAGTCATTCTGGCAGGCCTGAAAAAACACACGGCCCTCCAGAGTTTGGCAGATAGCATCTTCTATCAGCTCTAGCCAACGTAGCCAATGGCGGGGGACAATTAGAACTGCAGTCCAATAATAGTTGGAGGACCACAAACATGCACCTGCAGGTTTTTCTTTTGAAATGCATTAGGCCTAGAATAAATTTTGTTTTCAGCCTATGGAGGTTTTCTTTTTCTTCTTCTTTCTTCCCCACCCCCACCATCCCAATTTGTCAGTGGTGCTCTTCTGGATGTTTTGTGGTTCCCTGAGAATAAATGTTCTTCCCTAGTCATTTTTTTTGTTTTATGATGGGTGCAGAAGAATTACAGATGTACCTGTAATTGCTGGGAGCAGAATTTTGCTTTACATGCTGCAGTCTTTTACCCACCCAAGAAAGGAAACCAAAGGGTAACCTACCTGGAGAATTCAGGTTTCCATCCATAGAGCTTTTTTCTCTCTAGATTTAGAGAAATATCAGTGTCTACAGGACAGTGCTTGGCGATTTGAGGGTGGTTGAACATTTCTTTGATTTGTAATTAGTGTTTACTAAAAGTTTGAATATTACATGTTGAATACTGCTAGGTATAATATCTGCTGTTTTTTTAGTTTCTTTGTAATTTACAGTTTATCATATTTTGCTGGAAAGGTGTCTGATAATTCCCCACCCAGTAAATACATAGTTTATAATATCTGTAACTTGGCTAGTAAAACTATATAACTGAATGCTTTCATTAATTCTGATCCAGCCAGAAAATAATAATATTTCTCTCCTAATGCTTAGAGAATGTCAGTTGTTTGGTTTTAAAACTTCACTTGGTCCATATCTGCACAGCCTAGCTTCAAATTATCTCTAAACATTCATGAGCTCAACTGAGTTTACCTACAAGGCATATTGATGTGAAGTCTGAAAATGCCATAGCTTGTTCCCTTCTGCTGGTGGGAGCATTCTTTGAGTGCCGTTCTGTTAATGGGATGCTCCTTCTGTCAGAAGGCCAGATTGTGGAGAGAGACACAGACTTTCATGATTCTACCTGGAGCCCCTTGTGCCTCTTGAAAGTATGCTCTGAAGGCAAGAGCACCTTCTGGAACAGTGTGCAGGGCGGTGATCTCCAGGAGGAGAAGGAGCTTTTTTTTCATTTGTGGAATGGACACTTAAGAGCCAGGCCCATTAACATTTGTGAAACATTTCTGGAAAACTGTGGTATTAGCGGCTAGTTATAATGCAGACACATGCCCTCTTTTATAGCAGACAGTCCTCTAGTAGATGGGGCTGCCAGAGCACAGTCCTGTATAAGAGACTTACTCTGTTTGAAGGGCTGTCTAGTCCATGTGTGATTTAAAGGTAAAGAACCACAAGGAAAGAGATCAGGGACCTTGAAGTTGCCCACCCCCAGTGAATACCAGACCACTGACAGACTCAGCCAACAGACTCAGAAAAGGACATGGTCTACTTGGTCACAGAATTCCTCATTTAGGTGAAGAGCCCTGGTGGTGCAGTGGTTAAATGCTGGTACTGCAAGCCACAACATTGTGAGTTTGATCCTATAGGGCTCCAGGTTGACTCAGCCTTCTATTCTTCCGTAAGTTGATAAAATGAGTACCCAACTTGTTGGGGGCAATTCGCTAAAAATAATTGTAAACTGCTTAGGGAGTGCTTAGCACTATAAACCGGTATAGAAATGCAGGCGCTAATGCTATTGTAATTTTATTTAAATTATAAAAGTAATTTCTATTTTGCATCTGTATATACAGGATGTCCCCCAAAAATGTATATACCTGTTAACATCTAATAGTAGCTATGGTGATATTTTTTTGAAGGCTAAGTAAATACATTTCAATTGAAAAATAAATGTTATAATAATGATTTAATCAGAATTATAAATTCCATCTTAAATTACAGTTTTATATGAAGTGTCCAAATTGTCATCCCTGCGCAGCAATGCACTGCTTGCATTGTTGAAGCACAGGGTTGCAAACCTCGCTTAAAGTTTCTCTTGTAATTTCACAGTCCTTCTCTACTATTGTAATCTTTAATCCCATTAAAGGTGTATACATCTTTTGAAAAAAATGTCGCAAACACACACACACAAGCATAGACAGAATTATCAAATTTTAAGAGTATACACATTTTTTTGGGACATGCCGTATAAATTACTATATGCAGTTTAATAGAAATTGATGTCTTCTTTTGTCTTCTCCCTTGGTGGTATATAAATAGCCAACCTAGCTATACATCTGAAACCTTAACTACAACACTGAGTTATTTAACTGCACAATGAGGTATTGTTTAACTTCACAGTGAGGGAGAGATGAGGCCACAGTATTTCACTGTACAGAATGTTTGGGTGTTAAGGGTCCTTTCTCCTGAAGCTGTTCCAGAGACCTGGGCGACAGTTACACGACACTTTTTATCAGAGGGAGAAATCGTTGTTTACACAATTTGTCACGGTAGCACAAGTCTCAGTTTTTTAAAGTTCTTGTTCTTGAGTGCCTCCATCCTGGGATAGGGGCACACAGCAGCGCAGTATTTTGATTGGTCTGACTTTCGAGGGGATGGGCTAACAACAAAAGCCTGGCAAGGTTGGATCTGCCATTTTGGGAAAGGTCAGAACCACCCCTGCCAGGCACAGCTACACTTACCTCTAACTAGAGGCCCCTCCCCTGCCCCACGGGGCTACAGCCTCCTGCCCTTGTGCTGGGGGAGGTGTCTTCTCTGTGACTGTCAGTCACTGACCCCCCCAGCCCACATGGCTTCTCCCCCCGCAACTGCGCAGGACGGGGGGGATTTTCTCCGTGACTGCCAGTCTCAGAGAAGATCCCTCCCACCCCACGCAGATTTCCACCCACCACTGCCGCCGCGTAGGGCAGTGAGGTGTTTCTCCGTGACTCGCAGTCACAGAGAAGACCCCCCCCAGCCCACATGGCTGCAAGGGGGGGAAGTCATGTGGGGCAGGGGATCTTCTTCGTGACTGCGAGTCACAGAAAAACACCCCACACCCCACGCAGTGGTAATGGCGGATGGAAAGCCCCTCAGGCTGGGAGGGATCTTCTCCATGACTGCCAGTCACGGAGAAAAAATCCCTGGTCCTCACAGCTGCAAGGGTGGGGAGAAAGCTGTCCAGGGCGGCGGGGGTGTTCTCCGTGACTGGCAGTCACAGAGAAGACCCCCCGCTCCACATGGTAGCAAGGGCGGGGGGAAAGCCCTGAGGGGCAAGGGGCTTCTCCCTAGATGCTTGGGTGTGGGCAGGGGAGGGGAGAGTCCTTGCCTGGCACTCAGCTGGCTGCTTTGGAGCCAGCGGAGGATGGGGGGGATAACAAAATGGCGATTTCAAGGCTTCTCTTGCAAGCCCGCCCCCTCCAATATCCAACCAATCAGAAACAATCCCATGTCCTGGAATGGTTCCTGGTTGTTCAGACAACCAATAGCACGGGCTGTCTCAGACTTTGCCCACAAAATCCTGAAAAGTAGATCATCCTCCCTCAGTCACTAACCTTTACAGGGGCTTCAGGTGTTTCCATCCTCTGCTCGTAATCCTCTCTTGTTTTTCCATTGCTGTTTCTGTTTTCCTTACCATGTGAAATCTGCTAAAAGGAATAAGACAGAATTGGTGCACATGGAGCCCCTCATCTGAAAACATGTTGAGAGGAATCCAAAGATTTACAGTCAGCCCTCCACATTTGTGGATTTAACTTTTACAAATTTCATTATTCATGTATTATTTGCTGCCACCTGTTATTTTTAATAGGGACTGTAGGCCTTGCAAGACTGAGAGAGACTGCGAACTTGTGACCAGGAAGTTCCTATTAAAAATGGTAGAGGCGGAGGGTGGCAGGTGAGGGCAGGTAGGGGAAATTGAAGCATGGAGGAAACTGCGGCATCTAGAATCATAGGATTGTAGAGTTGGAAGATACCACGAGGGCCATCTAGTCCAACCCCCTGCCATGCAGGAATACACAATCAAAGCATCCCTGACAGATGGCCATCCAGCCTCTGTTTAAAGACCTCCAAGGAAGGAGACCCCACCACGCTCCAAGGGAGTGTGCTGCCACCGGTTGCCCAGGGCAGTGTGCTGCCACCGGTTGCCTGTACAAAAGACAATGGGACATGCGAGGCCAAGGTGGCACCAAGCACTCTGGGGAGCATGCTTTGTTGCCCATGCAGGAGCAGTGGCAGCCCCAGTGGAGTGGCTGTGGGATGAGGAGGCGGCGATGGTGGAGCCCTGGCCCTCTGCCTCCACCCAGCGCCGCCACTTGCGTGCAGGAGGAGGGAGAAGATGAGGAGGTGGTGGTGGAGGAGTGGTGTGCACACTGCGTGGTTAGAGAAGAGGCACCAGTGGAGTGGTGGTGTCCTCCACAGCCCAGTTGGCAGGCAAGGGGGCTAATTCAACAATAAGAGTGACAGTAGTTGGTTTTCTTTGTTTCATTTTAGCCTTACTCATGCATACTTATTCTAATTGTGGTAAATGTGGGAGAAGAGGCTAGCAGTGGGTCCCTCTTTCACCATCTACATGTGAAGGGCGGTCTTTTCAAAGGAAGAGTTCCCTCTGTCCATAGAAGCTCTACACATGATTTTAGAAAATAGAAAACCAGCATTTAAGACTGATGGGGAGTCTCTGCAGATAGAGAAGACCTTTCCCTCAGCAGTACGAGCTGATGTAGACTCTCTAGTACATGTAGAGCTGTGGAGGAGGGGTGGGTCAATGCATCCCCACAAACACATTCATTATATACAGATTCAAAATGCCATAATAAGGCTTCCACTTAATAGCAGTCTCCATTGAGCTTGGGCAGCAGCGTAGGCTTCACTGATCCTTTCATTCAGCGCCACTGCCCGGCCAAGAAAGAACAAAGGAAGGAGCTGTTCAGGCGAAGGCAGGCCCCCATGTCTGCAGGCCACAGTCTGCTCACCCCTGCCCTGCCATTCTTTGGGGACAAGAGTTGGAATTGCTAGATTAGGTTTAACCTGGCTCAAAGATGGCTAACTTGTGGCCTCTCAGATGTATTGGAACTCCCAATTTCCAATGGATCTAGCCTGGCCAATGGTGAAACATATTGGGAGCAGTAATTCATCAGCATCTGGAATGCCACAGATTCCTGAGACAGAGGAAGTGGGTGTCTAGATGGAGAGCACTGTACATCCATCGTGCCATTATTTTTTCTTGGATTCTCTATGTAAGGGTAATGGTGGAAGAATCAGTGGAAAAGCAAGAGAGAATTCTGAGCAGAGGACACCACTGTCTGAAGCCTTTATAAAAATTAAGTGAATGAGGCTGTATAATTAAGAGAACAGTGTGACACAAGTCTCATCTGGAACTGGTATCAGTATGGTATGTGTGTACTAAGGGGGAAATGAATGTGTTTTGTTGTCTTAGTGAAGCAACATTGGGTACCTTGAATAATGATTTCTTGTCTATGCAACTAGAGAAAACCTAGTTTAAAAGAAAAGTGAAAGATACAAAGAGAGGTGGTCAATTCAAGCAGACAATATATAAAATACTTTTATCATCATCCTTGCATTCCTTCTTGGCTGTTTTAAATCCATATCTTAGTATGCAGTGGTTAAAAATCTATAATATTTTGTTGATTGAAATGTGGGATAATACCTACTAAGTTCAAAAATCGAGATGTGACATTGATCTTAGTATTTGCTCTATGAATGGAAGCTATATTTGAGAACTCACGACGAACAAGTCTTGAAGAGAAACGACAACGCAGAAAGAATCACAACCCAAAAACATCACCCAAGGAGACCTTCTGCTGTGCTTTTTGCAACCGGACTTGTTTATCTCGGATTGGCCTTTTTAGTCATCAGCGCGCTTGCAGAAAGCGCGGGATGAGTCCTTCCTGAATCTTCATTTGCGAAGAAAAGCCAGAGAGAGAGGGGGGAAGTTACAATCACAGCAGGAGTTCTTTCATAAGCAGAGAAACCCCTGCTATGAGTTTTACTCTATTACCAAAGTGACAACTTTAGGATCCTTTGCAGAGTGGTTAATCTACATTTACATGGATGAGCCACCTATGCTCTTGCTATTTTTGTCTCTGTCACTTTGGTTAGAAAGGCAGGAAATTCACACACCAACCCATTTTTCTCCTTTCACTGAGCCACGCAGTCCCACCAAATGCTGTGGGTGGGGAAGTAAGGAAGAGAGGTCAAACTAGCTATACAACTACACCCTTTTGTACATTTTTTTGCTGTGATTAAAAGCTTTTGTGGCTGCCCTGGGTAGGTTATTCCAGCCTGACCGCATGTCTTGTGTGAAAAGAGCGATAAAGGTTTCTCTCTTTTGTGGGTTGTTTTATTTTGCTGTATGGCTAACATGGTTACCCCTGAATGTATCTTTTGTACAAAAAGGTTTGCTTCCCAGACTTCATCCTTCTTTAGCATAAATTCCTGGGTCTCAGACTGTGACTAGCTGAGAACTTCTGTCATCATACTTCTTTACTTCTTTGACAAGCATTATGTACTTTGGTGGCATCCCTTTCTCCAAATAACATGCACAAAGAGTGAAGACACTGCCTTTTGGCAAAGTGAAATAAGCTGGTAGAGTTAGTATTTAAACAGTGGAGATTATCAGACAGGAACGAAAAAAGCATTCCTGTCCACAGTCTCCACTCCAGCCCCTGTCCTGTCCCTGTCACACCACAATCACCTTCCCCACTGCACTTACCTCCTCTCCCATCGTTCCAGCAGCCCAGGAGTGAACGGAGCTCCCCTTCACTTCCTGGAGCGAAATCCCGCAGATTCTTGCAAGAAAATACAAGCATGGGAAATTCAAAAATAAAAATAAAAAGAACATGAAAAAATTATAGCAAGCACAAAAACACACTTTAAAAGGTAGAAGTAAACTGGGGAGGGTCATAAAAAGTGTGTCACTTACCTGGATGTCCCGATCTCGCCAGGACATGTCCTGGCAGGAACCTCCCATTGATGCTGGGATCTCGCCAGCATAACGGGCCACCTTTTCATTCACAGGAACATCCATGACAGAAACAGAATGGGGGTCTATTGATGGCTTATTCCATCAATAAAATGCAGCACCGGCAGAATGGGTAAATAACGAGGGGGGAACAACATTGTCTGAAAAGGGAACCCTTTTACGATTTCCTGGCGTTAGTGTAACACCACTTTTAATGCATCTGATTATCTCCAGTGCCTCATGCCTGGTTGATTTTCTGTGCTGTTACAATTAATGTGCATTAAAACAACAACTGTGAGGGATGCAATCCTACATACCATCATGCTGTATAAATCCCATTAATATATGTAGAATTTAAGGTGTCCAACTGCAAGAGGATTCAGCCCAAGCCTTTTCTTCATTTGCCAGGCATATGCGGACAATGCTCTGGACTACAGTTCCTCCAGAATATAGAGGAGTCTATATAGAGTAACTCTATGTGAGGCAATAAATTGTGGATTGATGAGCACTAACACCACTTCACAACAGCTTTCATTTGTCTCCACTCTCCACAGTTTTTGTTCAGATTGCGGCATGCGAAGCCCTACACATTGTTGTTCAAATGGGCATGCCTACAAATCAAGATGGTGAACGCAAGTGAATTACTAATGTTTTTATTGCCACCAGTTGCTGCCACCGAACAGTATTTTTTAAAAAGCAAATCCAAGGTGCGAAAGTGCAATCTTCTGCTTAAATATGTTAGGTGATAATAGGACGCTCAATCCCCAGCAGAAGCCAAAAAACTATCTCAGCAGACTCAGTAGCAATCTGTTCCCAAGAATACTCACACACAGAGTGTTTGACTTCCAAATAAGCAGGAGGCACTTTTATCTTCAAAGTCAAACTGTTGCAATGTATACAAATATTTACAGTTAAAGGAGAAACTCCTTCACCAGGTCTCAGCATTCACAGGAAGAGAAGAGAGGAGGAAGTGAGTTCTGTTCTGAGCTCTTCCATATATGCATCTACAGGACATTGCCCTCTAGAAGCCTGACTAGGCATGACTTGGTAGTTCATGGAGTCAGCCATTATGACTCAGCATGGTTCTGCAGTTGTTCGGCCATTTTATAATGGAGTTCAGTCTCTAACTCCTGACAAAATAAACAGAAAAAAAATGGGGGAAGGCAGTTTTGTCACCTCAGTGCATGATTGCTACAGTGAAAATCCAACATGGTGGTTCTGGGTGCTTGCCTTGCCAGCAAGCGCCACCTTCTGTGCATGTCTGACCAATCAGCTTTCCACTTCTGCTCTTATCAGGAATGCACAGCAAAGCAAATCGGTTGTCCCTATGAGTGGAAATGTTCATTTCCTTCTGATTTTTTAAAAAAAATATGGGGAAAGCCACAAAAGCTTTTCCCACAAAGTATTTGGAATCCCCCCCCCTTCCAAATACAGCAAAATGATGTGGGATCCCATTGGAATAAAAGGTATTCTACATGAATTCTATGAGGAGTACTTCCTCCATATAGACAAACCCTAAATATTTATTTAATTAATGTATTTATATTCAGCCTTTCTCCCAGCACAGACCCTAGGTGTCTGTGTTGTTTATATTCCCTTGTTGTTTCTAAACCCCCCCCCCCACTTTCTGTTTACTCTGACAGTGTGGAATATACTTTAGTACAAAGGCAAACCATAACTGGATCTACTCTAGTAGTCCAACAAGGATTTCGGATTGCCAATTGACCTACATTATACAGCTGAAGTTACAAAAAAAGCTTTGAGTAAGCAGAAGTGGGTTTTTGTGAGGAAAGACAGTGAACTCTATTCAGTTCCAGTACTCCAAACAATTCTTTTGATGCCAGCTGTATGTGTATATCTATCTTGCTATCCAGCAACAGTTGTTAGATACCACTTTAACTATTGTGGCTTCTGTACTATGGAGTCCTGGGGTATGTAGTTTTGTGTGTGCCTAGAATTCTAAACTAGTTAGCTCTAGCATACATCCCTGAACTAACTCCCAAAGTACCCTGGGAAGAAGAGTTGAGAATTAAATCATGTTCCCTTGGGAACTGTAGTTTAGGGGAATGCACCAGAACTGTCTTGCAGGGAATTTGAAGTACCTTTCCAAATAACAGAGCCCAGAATTCTGTTGGATGGAACCATGGGAGTTAAAGAGAGATGAGGCTGCAATAGTTTAAATACACTTTATGTCTTTTTCACCAGGTAGCTCTCAGAGTTCTGATTTTAAAAAGAACAAAGCAGAATCTTTTAGTAGCCGATACACTGAAATAAAAGCTCTTCCTTTCAGAAGGCCGTTCTTCAGTCTAAGTTTACTTTAGTCTGATGCCAATTGTCTGTTGTCTCAAAGGAGCCAGGCCATTTTTTAAAAGTAGGCCAGATTTTTAAGCTAGCATTTCAAGTGTGAGCTGAAAGATGTTAATAGTGATATGAAACATAAACTGAAAAACTGAGAAATAAGATGACATAATTTGTAAAAAAATAAGGACACCTATAAGTGCAAAATAACTTGGAGCCCCACATATTTGGGGGCCACCATGATGCCTGTTGTATATCCCTCAAACATTTATTGCCTAAGAAGTCTACCAGTTTACTATTGGTTTGGTTAAGCCGTTTTCGCCTTTTGTCTCTCATAAACCCTCTTGTCAGTGTATGCAGGCAGCAGCTTATGTATAAAAATTCAAAAGGGACCATTGATACCCAAATTCTACCCGCTACTAGAATGTAAAGTGTATTTAGCATTTGGAGAATTGAGGTTTATTTGTATTGATCTGGGGCTGAGAGTGGGAAGTTCCAAGAAGTTGCCCACCCCAGAAAGATTGGGGTAAGAAAAAAACTTTGAAATACTGTAGAAACAAGATCTTCAGGCTGTCTCAGTGTTGATTGCAGAGCCATCCCTGTCATTTTAGAGAAGGGAAGGCAAATCACCTCATGTGTCCCCTCCCTGCTGTTCCTCATGAGCCCCCTGGCCATTCTTCTTTCTGGGAGGACAGGACTGTGTGTACTGCACAGCTCTTGCCTGCACCTCCTTAAACTGGCCTGTTGACCTCAGGATTAGATTTCAGCTACCAATCCAATCAGATTCTGTACATGAAAGTTGTGGGGAGGCAATCTTGTCCTGGATAACCAGAACGTCTTGGGGTCAACCCTGACTTTCTATTAGGATTCAGATACTTGATGGGCCCAGGATAGATGGAAGTGAACTAATCAGAACTATATGTAGGCAAGAAATTGTGCTTGTGCTGTTGTGCTATTGCTGCTATCCTGTATTACATACTGTAGATGTCCTATCTAAGTGTTTCTGATCCTTGGTGAAGTCCTGTTTTTTGATTTACAAAAGCTGAATATGGAATATTATGATTATTAATGCAGATACTAAGGTCAACTGATCAGCTTTAGTGCTTCTATAAAAAACACACACACACACACCATGTTTTTCTCGAACATCCAGCAGTCATCAGAAGGCTATGGCCTCAAGGTGTGTGTGTGTGTGTGTGTGCGTGCATGCATGTGTGCGCATGTGCACATCTTCATGTTGCCTGTCAATTTATGACAACCCCATGAATTTCATAGGGTTTTCTTAGGCAAGGAATACTCAGAGGTGGTTTGCTAGCTCCTTCCTTTGAAATATAGCCTATAGCCCCTGGTATTTGTTGGTGGTCTCCCATCCAAGTACTAGCCAGGGTTGACCCTGCTTAGCCTCCAAAATCAGTTGGGATCTAGTGCCTTTTAGGGTATTTAGGCTGGCTCATGTTGTGTTTTTGTTGTGTTGTGTGCCTTGAAGTCATTTCCGACTTATGATAACCCTAAGACAGTACTATCCAGCCCAGACAACCCAAAGAAGTACTGTCATGGGGTTTTCTGAGGCTGAGCATGTGTGTACCACTGTATTTTTCCAGGGGCCACTAAATGATAAAAGCCTGGGGACCGTTTGTTTAAAATTTCAGGCATCTAAGTCTCCTCGTGCCCAAGAAAGAAGTGGGGGCTTGTTTAGGGAACACAGCAGAGTCAGTCATAACACATGATCTGGGATTATGAGAAGGGTGTGACTGTAACACCATCTCTTTTGCTATGTGGCATCAAAGGTTTTGGTCCCCTGCATTGTGAATAGCACTTGTTTCATTAATAGTTCTCAGATTCAAGGCACAATGGAAGTGTGGGGTATCCTGCTACAACAATCTGTTATTTCACCCCTCATTTCACCCACCATCAGCTGCACTAAATGCAGTTAAATCACACTGATTTCCATGAGACATGGAGTGGGGTGGGTGATAAAAGGTCATATGAACCCCAGACAATGTGTCTTAGAGAACTGTTTGAGGTTTGGGCCCTACTTGTGAACTGTACTACTACAGTCACATCCTTGATGAAATAGTTTATTGCTTTCAGAAATGCATATAAAATACCTTTGCCTGTTCTGGTAACCCAATAGTGTTCAAATACCAGTGCGGCCTCCCCCAAGTCAGGCTTCTCAGATATGTTGGACTACACCTCCCAACTAGCACTGTGCTTACTGGGATGATGGGAGTTGTGTTCAAAGTGTCAACACATCTGGAGGGTGCCAAGTTGGGGAAAGGTAACCCACTGAGGGCCTGTTTGGGGAGGGCATGTTTTTATCAGTTTCTACCAGTCCACCCTGAAACACTTCCTACAATTCTTTCACTTTTATCACAAGGCTTTAGTCTTGGGCTGTCTGCTTCTTTAATGCTCTTGGGAGGATTTCCTTCAAAAACTCATCAGTAGTGCTTGGTGCAAAACATCTATGTCTTTTAAGTCTATGCAATATGTGCTAGCCTTGCCACCAGATTAGCCAAAGCAGTGCCTGTTTTACAGAAGTGGCACTCCCTGGTGACATAGTGTGTGTGCACACCAAGTTGCAACTCAGTATGAATTTTTAGCAAGTACCCAAACAGACGTATATGTACCGTATATGCAAAGACAGGATGTGAGCAGGAGCCAAAAATGCAGATTATGAGAATAATGAGAATAGCCATCCATATGATTAAATTGCCAAAAACTGAAACACATGTATGATGATGTATTACTTTGTTTCTGTGACAAGCCATGACAAGAGAGAGGTATGGGCTGACCTTGCCACTTGTCTTCCTGTTATCTGTGCATCTGCTATGAGTGCACAGGCGTCGCAAGCCAGGTTGCCTTTGTGGTTGTCAAAATGGCGAAAATACTCCTCACAGCATGCAAGGAGATTATGAGCTGTCTTAATGGCATCCTGCATAATTTTGCCATATTTGGAAGGAGGAGGGCCAAAAACTCTGAAGGAAAAGCATTTGTGGCTTCCCCCAGAGTTTTTTTAAAAAAAACAGTGGAGGGGATACGCATCCCCGCTTGTTGGGACAAGCAATGCAAATTGATTCACTTTCCATACAAGTGGAAGCGCAAAGCTGATTGACCACACAAGTATGGGGGGCAAGGCTTGCTAACAAGGCAAGCACCTGGAACTGCCATGTTGGATTTTCACCTTAGAGAGCGAGTGCTAAGGTGATGAAATGGGGTATTGTTTTTTTCTTTTTTGTAAAGACAAAATATCACTCTGTCTCGCATTGGAAATAGTTGTTTTTTTTTAAAAAAAATGTTTCAGAGGCGGCAAATTGAGGTAAGTAAAAACGTGAGTAATTCATGCACGGCTGGCATCTGGATCCACAGGCATGTGAAGCTTATGCCTGCAAAAAAAAAAAAAAATTCAGACAAATTGCAGCTGCTGCGAATTACCATTACTGCAGAGCAATCCACTCCCCACACCCATAGACAAGCCCTTTGTCACTGTAGCTAGAATCTTAACACTGTATTTCACATTGTCCAGACCATGGTTTGAAGAATCAGAAACACCCTGTTGTCGTGACCCACGCCCCAACAGGCATTTCCACTCCAAAGGAGACTCTGCACAGGTGGAATATCAGTTTCTCTACTTCCCAAGGAACCATCAATAGTTCCTCATGTGTTCCTCAGAGCTGTGAATGAGGTTTTCCTTCTACCTTCATCCGGAAGTTTGAGGCAGTGTAAAAGAGTATGGACCCTTTAAAGGCTGTGGTTAGTAGTCAGCGAGGATTAAAAACTTCTGAGGGAGCTGAGGCTGCTTAAGCCTTCAGCTGATGGAAGCTCTTTGCTGGGGGACAGTAGCTCTTTATTTCTGAGTACAGGTATTTGCTATAGCAACACGATGCTTGGAGGTTTTGGACCGCCTCCTTGTATTAATTGTTAACATTCAGCCATGACACTAACAAGGAGTCCCAAACCCAACTGCCTGAAGGCCGAGCTCCCAGGATTCCATAGGATGAGGCCATGGCAATTAAAGTGTGGTCACAGTGCTATAATTGTATAGTGTGGATACACCATTATATTTCTCTCTCAGGACTTGTATCTTTTCTGAAGAAAGAAAGGAATATTTCTTTTTCACGGCACATACCTGAATATCAACCACCACACTACTGCAGTTTTTTGGTGGGCGATCAAAATTTTTTTCAAAATTAATGGAGCTAAAAGTATGTATGGAAAGAGAATGGTTGCAAATTTGTTACACCTAACAAATGAACAATTCTGTTGAAAGAACGTTCTTAAAAGGGGGGGGGGATCCATGAATTTCTACAGATCAGCAATCAGCAATTTGCAGTAAATAAATCTTCTTTACAAAATACTTTGCATAGTCCAAAACAAAATGTGAAACCATGCTGATGTTATCAAGCTGGTATGACATATGTATACACAGTCATGGTTTCAGGGCTGTATCTATGCTGAAATACATTAACCTTGTAGCTGCTGTCTCCGTTAGAAGCTACCTGTGTAATTTCAGGAAGAGGATAACAAATTAATGATGACAAGCAAAAGAGCTGAGCTCACAAATGTTTATAAGGAAAACCTCAGGACTCACCTACTATCTATCCATTGACTCCTTGCACTGATTGCTTGATATTTGCATTGATGATGTTTTACTTTAAAGATTGGAGAGGGGCATTTGATAACATTGGTTTCAGATGAAAGATTTAATTTAATTGCTCCACACACTCCTCGCTACCTGAAACACCCTATAGCGCCTGGTATTCATTGGCATTCTCCCATCCAAGTACTACTCAGGACTGATCCTGCTTAGATTCCAAGATCAGACAGGATCTGGTCCCTGCATATTTCTAGGCCTACCTCATAGACCGCTTAAAAATTGCTGGAGAATTTCACAGGCCATATAGCAGCTTAGACGTTGATTTTATTTTGGAGTACAGTATATTGTGCTAATTATGAATACAGTACTTATTTGTGAGACTTGCTTCCTTATGTTCCATAACCTCCAACTGTCCTGATTTGGCAGGGACAGTCCTGATTAATCCTCTGCTTTTACCCTACTTTTTCAGCTGCTTTTAGTGTCCCAGTTTTTCTCTTTTCCTCCCACTTTCCACCTTTGTCCTTAGCTTACTTCAATTGCTGCAAACTGAGTTCAGAGTGCTCAACTCAGTGGGGGGAGAGGAAAGGGCAGAATCCTGCCCTGCCCTGCCCTGTAGATTCAGGCAAAAGCAAATTGTTGCAGTCTCTCCTAGCTTGTGTGTTCTTCCTCATTAATAACTTTTGCTATCTTGACCACACTCTGATGTTGCTTGGCCACAAGTGTCCTGGTTTTCATCTGTGAAATGTTGGATGATATTATGTCCACATTACTTCAGTTGTTTTCATCCTACCTTTTGGGATCACTTTCTCCTTTTTAAGGTAGTTTCTTTGTTGTGGTTTGCATGTTAACAGCAGATTTCAAATCTATAATATTATCACACAGGATTTATTTGTAGGAAATGTACTCTGTATTTGTGTAACAAATAGATAAAAATTGTGAGTTGGAAAGACAGAGGAAGCCGCCATCTACAGGTCACCCACTGTTTTCACGGGGAAACATTCCCAGACTTACTGTGGTAGAATAGCAAACCACCATAGTGAAACTGCTTATAATAGCAAACCGCCAAAGCACACCATAGAATTGCACTGGAGAACCTCCCAATGCCTGGAGAAACCACCTCCATCATGACTCTATGGTCCTCCAGATCCCTAGAGAGACCTCCCCCCCAACTGTAAGTGAAACTGTGTGTATGATCCCACTTAAACGGGGGTGGGGCAACCTGTAGTGAGGCAACTCAATTTTTGAAAAAGACTCAGTTTTTCTTGAACCAGGAGAATGTGATCTCAAAATTTAGGAAGGAATCAAGAAGCCTTAAGTGCAGCAATTTAGACATCAATACATAAACATACAGAGAGGGCTTCCTAACTGCCCATGGATTACTTGTCATATGTATTGATGCCTTTTGCTTCCAATACCCCTTCTCAGCAACGCTTGTTCAAGTTCACAAGATTCATCTTCTTTCACAGGACCCAGTAGTCTTTGGGAAGTCTTGTTGTGATACTTCATCACAGTATCTTTTTCATGCATATCCCTCAGCAGGTGGTTTTTCGTGTCGATGTACTTTGTGTGTGAATGAGTCCTTCCAGAGTTTTATGCAGCTTTGGTTGTCTCCCAGGTTCTCTGTGAGTCTTTGGTTCAGTTATTTCCAGTTTCTCTGGCAACACATAAATTCCTGGCATACTTGGGTGGCTGACTGTGGCTTGTTTTTTGACTGTCCTGCTAAGTGTTGTGCACCTTTCTAGAGGAAAAGGTACCTACCAGTAGATTTGTGACCTGTAAGTACCTATGGCCTGATCTGTATCTGTGTAAGCCACTAGTTTGAGTCTGCTGGTGGCTTGTAGCTTTATCTTTAGGTGTGCAGTATCCCTTAAATGTCAGGCTATCCTTTGCATTACATTCCAATCTCTTTTGCTCAGTGAGCTGCTTTTTCTAAAAAGAATCCAACTCCTGCAGCAATATCTGTGTCTTGAGGTGGTGGCTAGGTATAGCAGCTTTCCTGTGAAAGAAATATAGGCAGCTCTCTCACACAGTTATACCACTGGACTGTCTAGCCCAGTATTGCCAGATTTTAGTGGCAGTGGCTCCCTGGAGTTTCAGACAGGATCTTTGCCTAGCTCTATTTGCGGTAGTCTCCCATCCCAGTACAAACAGGGCCAGACTCTACTTAGCATTTGGAATCAGATGAAGTCAATTGTGTTCACTGTGGTATGCTTGTTATGGTAAGGTGGTCAGACAGAGGCAATGGTGCAAAAAAAAAAAAAAGTACAGTAGGACCCTTTATCCATTGGAGTTTGGTTCTGGGTGACCCTATGGATACTGAAAACCGTGGATAATAGTAAACACC
Source organism: Gambelia wislizenii (assembly GCA_030847615.1). Classification (NCBI taxonomy): domain Eukaryota; kingdom Metazoa; phylum Chordata; class Lepidosauria; order Squamata; family Crotaphytidae; genus Gambelia; species Gambelia wislizenii. Next base: position 349,930,576 of record JAUMIR010000001.1, read on the forward strand.
ATTGAAAATAATGGGACTTCTGGTTTAAAATACCATAGAGTTGCCTTGGAGGACCTAGAAAATGGTTAGAGAGGACACATTTTATAGGAAGAATCCATGGTAGGTGTGCTGTTTTGTGTCCCGTGGATAACTGAATCAATGGATAATGAATCAGTAGATATGTGGATCCTATTGTAATACAATTTTTAAGATGGTATTAATGCAGCAGCCAAAAAAAGCCAGAAAAGCTGCATCGATAGGAGTATAGTGTCTAGATCAAGGGAAGTAATAGTGCCACTCTATTCTGCTTTGGTCAGACCTCACCTTGAATACAGTGTCCCGTTCTGGGCACCACAATTCAAGAAAGATGTTGATAAGCTGGAATGTGTCCAGAGGAGGACAGCCAAAATGGTTAAAGCACTGGAAACCATGCCCTATGAGGAATGGCTTAGGGAGCTAGTTATGTTTAACCTGGAGAAGAGAAGGTTAAGAGGTGACATTATAGCCATTTTTAAATACTTGAAAGGATGTCATATTGAAGAGGGAACAAGTTTGTTTTCTGCTACTCCAGAGACTAGGACATGAAGCAGTGGATTCAAACTATAGGAAAAGAGATTCCACCTAAACATTAGGAAGTACTTCCTGACGGTGAGAGCTGTGCAACAGTGGAATGCACTGTCTCAGAGTGTGGTGGGGTCTCCATTTTTAGAAGTTTTTAAACAGGCTGGATGGCCATCTGTCAGGAGTACTTTGATTGTGTGTTCCTGTAAAGCAGGGGGTTGAACTAGGTGGCCCTTGTGGTCTCTTCCAACTCTATGATTCTGTGAACAGATAACTGTCATTTGGCTATAGTTGTGATCAGATGATCACAGAATGAATTCTTCTTATCAATTACAGGAATGGTTGTGCTTCTTCATCCATTTTCTTCCTTCCACAAACAGCCAGCATGTTCATGAGTTCCTAAGATTCCTTGTGTTGGTTCAGAAAAACATGAGGAAATCACTGCCAAAATGTTACTGGTTTATTTCCAGGCACGCTGAAGAACGTGAAGTGTTTTTTCCCAAAGAGAAGCTAAATGACTCATGTCGCACACACCATTACAATGTGGCATTTCTGCAGAGGCTTTTAATTCTAGAGAAGGGCTGCAAGCTCTCATGTGAGGTGCTTTGTCCCAGACTTCCAAAAATGTCAGCCTCAATAGAAAGATCTCTTTTCTCGCCCGCTCAGTTTCTGCCTTGCAGAGCCAGGATTTCAAAACAAGCAATAACCTGCAGCTCCTATTGTTTTTTTCTCCCTGAAAATTTGTCTGGCCAACAAAATTATTATTAAAGGGGGACATTTTAAAAACATGTAGCATTTTGTGTTCATGAAACTTGATGGAGTTGTTAATGAAACATAATGGAGTGGGTCTAAACCTGCCCTTCACAATAGGAACAGTGATCCAAACGAGCTTCTTTGCTGGAGAAAGGAGTAGTGGAGCATAGCAGAAAAGTAATTTTCACCAATTCATCCTTTCTCTTGCATCCCCTCATACCATCTCCCCCCATTTCTGGAGTGCCCCCAACCCACTCAGGGCAGCCTTATGGGGAGCGGGGAGAATGAGCTGAAGCATTGTCTCCCATCTTTTTCCACAGGACACCCCAGTAAGTAAAGTGATGTTCATGGAAGGATCCAACCCAGTTATACCATGTATACCACGTGTGATACTTTTAGAGCAACAGTCGTGGACAGGTCTACTACAGGGGCCATACCATAACAAGTCTTGTTAATTTGGAGGAGATGGTTACCCAAATCTCTTGCCTCCTGATCCCTTTATTCCTTTTCCTCTAGCATTGGCATGACTGAGGGGTGACAAAAATTGGCATGACTGAGGGGTGACAAATTCATCACACATAATTACAGTGCTATTATTCTCCTTGCATCCTGTGAAATCTGGTGAGGCAATTCTCTGGTTGAGAATTCTACACACCCCTCTCTAAACTCCAAATCCCAGGATTCCATGGGATGTTGCCATGACAGTTAAAGTGGAATTATGGTGTAGTGTGAAAGTTGCTCCCTAACATCATGCCAGTCAACCCTGTCAGTCACGAGTAGACTCGGACTAGGAAAACCGTGCTTTAGAGACCCTATGAAAAGAAGAGATCCTGAGAAAAGTGAGAAGACAATGCCTTGCAAATTCCTGTTATCTTTGAATCTGGCAAATATACAAAAATATACAGGCATAGCAAATATATATAAAAATGAGTTAATTACACATAAGCATTGAAAAGAGTGAGGGGTCTAAGAAGCCTGTAAAATCTGAGTTGTGCCATTACAACTCCATTGCAATTCTATATTCAGCTACCTTGGCTTAAGCCCCAGGTAAGCAATAAGATTTACATCTGAGTAGGCTAAGTGAGTGCTTTAACATTTGAGCCAATTCTCCTTCTCGAGCAAACATACACCCACTCAGATCTTGCTTGGTTTCTCTCTGTTCATTTAAAAAGAACATTCTCCATATTGGATAACCAATAATATTTTTACAACCAATCCTGGTAGCAAAGAAATCAGATCCATTACCTTTTTGTATTTTAAGGTTCTGCTTAGCCATAGGATTTTCCCCAGAGTAAACCATTGAAGACTTGGGGACTTTTGAAATATATGAAAACAAGCATTCATTTCTGAGCCAAAGTAATTAGCAAAAGAACCCTGTAGTACTGCACTCTTGACAAGGCAGCAGCCAGCAGGATCTGCAGACATTAATTCATTTAAAGTTGCTCTGTGCGTTTTCACTGTTTTTAGATTTTACAGATCTTTGCTAATATGGTAGTAAAGCAAGACTCGCTGACTAACTAAAAAAATTATGGCAATAAAAATGGTTTGTCCTTTATTTGATAATACTAGAATTATTGTGGCAAATGGAATCTGCATCATCAAGTGCAATGGGCTCTAATCCATACCTTCCAACTGTCTCTATTTGTTACAGACAGTCCAGATTAACCCTTTGTGGTACCAATTTTTCAGCAGCTTTTAAAATGCCTAGTTTCTCTATTCTCCTCCCACCTTACCCCTTCATGGTCAGCTTACTTCAGTTGCTGCAAACTGAGTTCAAACTGCAAAATTAGTTGTTGTTGTTGTGTGCCTTCAAGTCATTTCCAATTTATGGCAACACTTAGCAAATCTATATCATGGGGTTTTCTGAGGCTGAGAGTATGTGACTTACTCAAGCTCACCCAGTGGACTTTCATGGACCAGCAGGGATTCAAACCCTGGCTTCCAGAGTTGTAATCCAGCACTTAAATGACTACACATGCTGGCTGCCTTCTGTACACATACAGAATTTTATCTTAAGAGCCTTTTAACAAAGAAAGGGAAGAAAAGAAGCTTTTCTGTCCCAAAGCTGAAATTCTTTTTGCAGTTGGCATGCCTGGCTGGCTGAACTTTCCTTCCCCACTTCTCACCAAGTTTAAGGGGCTTACCAAACTCCGAAGAAAAGTGGCATGGCAGTAGGAACATTCTGTCTTCCATGCTGCCTTACCACATGCCACCGTTGTTTTTTGTTCCTGTCCCATGAGGGGCTGAGGTAAAACCATGTCTTTTTCCTAACTAAAAAAACCTATTAGCAAAAAGACATAGTTTTAGCTTGATCTACCACAGGAAAGGAATGAAAGAATGCCGGAAGAACAGCAACATCATGCGGTAGGGCAGCGTGGAAGACAGAACATTCCTGCTGCACTGCAGTTTTTCTTCAGAGTGCAGTAAGCCCCTAAGACTGAAATTGCAATCTTATAGGTACAGTATTTACCTGGGAGTAAGTCTCATTGAAGTCAGGGGAACTTACATCTGACCTGACCTGTATTGTATTGTAATGTATAAAGCTTGAGAAGACTAGGAGTAATTGAAAAAAAATAAGCATTTAAAAGTGAAATAGAGAAAAGTCAGTTTTACTCTAAATAAAAAGAATTACAGTGGGCCCTTAGTATCCACTGGGGTTTGGTTCCAGAATACCACCCCCTCCCCAGAGTGGCAGATAATTGTGGGCACAGGGTCTTAAAACCACTACTATTAGCAGAGTTAGGTGGAAAGCAAACATTTAGAAGCACAGATGTCTTTGACCACATAATGTTCAAAGCTTGGAATAATGAGACAAGGAATCGTTATTGGAAAGGGCATACAAAGTTACTTTTCACAAATAATGCAAAGGAAGAAAGGGCGTTATTAATTTGCCTAACAAGTAATGTTTTCTAGTTAATTTTCAAAGTTATTATTATACTTTTGAAATCCTGCCTTTTTCCGAGTCCAGGACTCAAGATGTCTTGAAAAGGCTAAAAGAAATACATCTTTAAAATTCTTATCATACAAACACTTTAAATATAATTAAATTGACAATAGAGCTAAAAACAATTAAAAAGCAAGACCTGCTAGAAAGAAAACAACAGATAAACAATACAAAACATTATTGTTAAGTTTATGGCATTTTTAGGGATATTACCCCCCCCCCCGAATTTCTAATTTCTGTGTCATTCTCTTATCAGTCCTGAGCAGTGGCAGATTGTACAGCTTATGTGCATGTGAAAGGGGTGATTGTAAAGACAATGAGAGTTTGAGAGGAGAGGGGGGAAGAGAAAATGGATAGATGCTGTTTAGATGGATGAGAGAGAAAGATGGAAGAAAAGAAATAGAGACTCCCAAAAAGAGAATGAAAGAAGGCAGAATCCATAGTGGTGGCCTCAGAGGAGAGCAGTATCTGTGACATGCAGAAGAGCACCTTAGTGGAAAATTAGAGGTAGAAGATGGAGGAAACAGGACACCATAGAATCTATGGCATAGATGGATAGTGCTGGCTACACCAATACAGTTGTCCCTCCACATTCACGGATTTGGTATTCACGGATTTAAGTATTCACGGCTTGATAATAATAAAAAATAATAATCCAAAAAGCAAACCTTGATGTTGCCATCTTATATAAGGGACACCATTTTGCTATGCCATTGCATATAATGGGACTTGAGTATGCACAGATTTCAGTATCTACAGGAGGTCCCGGACCCAAACCCCAGCAAATATGAAGGGACAACTGTATTGCCAATAATGTATGAAAAGAAGAAGACTGGCTTTAGCTATATTTGTAGACAATTTTTTAAAATTTCCTGCATCTTGCCTGGCTTTGCCGCTCTGTCTCAATCTCTGTTACTTTTTAACCTTGTTAATTACATTTAATTGGGTAACTGGTCAAGAAATTGGGTTTTCCAAAATTCATGTAACTTTTCTTCCAAATTCAAAACAGGGACAAAACAGAAGGACTAAATAGGAAATGGGATTATTATTTTTTACCTTCATACCAGAAAGGTTTTAGTACTGTCATATAATACAACTTTAAACATGAGGTTAGAATTAATATAACAAAAATAGTTTTCAGAGAGTTAGCCTTGTTAGTCTGTCACAGCATAAAAAGGAGATGGAGGGAGGAATCTAACAGCACCATTATGCCTGATTTATTCTAGCATGAGCTTTTGTGGAAATCACTCTCCAGTCCTCTGGGAGGAATTTGTTGCAGCCACAAAGACCTAGGCTGGCGACCACCTCCCAGAGGGCTTTCTCGGCTGTCGCCCCCAAATTGTGGAACGGCCTGCCGGATGAGATCTGCCTATTGACATCATTAGACAGCTTTAAAAAGGCTGTCAAGACGGTTCTTTTCAGGCAGGCTTTTCCGGAATAGCTAACCCCGGCCTCAGGAACCCCCTCTGGAGGTTGCTTCTGGACCTCCAAACTGATGCTGCTTGCTCGAAAGGGTTTTTAATAAATTGTATTATATACTGATTTTAATTGGTATTAATTTAATAATGTTTTAAGGGGGGAAAGGGATTTTGAGTTGTTTTATACTGTGTACTATTTTATTGTTGTAAGCCGCCCCGATTGCTCGCAGAGGGGCGGAATATAAATAAATTTTATTATTATTATTATTATTATTATTATTAAATCAATCCACTTCTTCAGGTGCACTGATAGAATATTATTAAAGCCACAAGGTTTTTAATCACAGTTACACAGTTGTGAGAGTGAGACAGAATTTAATAAATAAAGAAGGATGCAAATTGTGACCCTGGCCATAAATCTTGAAAGTGTCATCTGAAACATATAGGCCTTTCAAATAGCTAGTGGTAGTTTTTAAAGTAGCCTGTTGGTATTGATGTGTAAAAGCAATAAATCTGTTTAAATAAAGTTAGTCCCCTTGAGATCTAAACCTCCTCTGAGGAGATTCCTTTTGTTATATGAGCAATTGTGAGGAGTCATGTAATAATATGTGTGGTGTACCAAAAAACCACTCTGCTAATGGATTGCAATTTGTGGATATAAGTTATTTTTTTCTCTTTCCAATCTTACTTTGAAATGTTTATGTTTGAGAACTGCCACTTGTAAGTCCTATCTTATATGTCCAGGAAGGGTGAAATGCTCCACAATGTATTTTGGATATTGCTATTTCAAAAGTTGGATTTCTGTCCATTTATCCTCTTTTGTAGAGACTGTCCTTCTTGTCTACTGTAGAGTGTAGAGGGGTATTGCTGACATAGGATGGCATACGTCATATTGGCAGATGATCAAGTAAATGCACCTCTGATATTGTAGGTGATGTTACTTGTACCTGTAATTTTGCAGCCAGAGTAGATGTGGGGACAGAGTGGGCACCAAGTCTGTGGGACGGTTTTCTCCCTGTATTACCATCCATGTTATGTATCCTGGGTGCCAGTTACACAACAGAAATTGTCGCGGTGCTTACCGTGATTTTGTGATCACGAATCTGTCCCTCGCTGTTTATACGATTTATGTCACTGATCTGGATATCCCGGGTGGTCCCGTGACTGATATTTACATGTCCAAAGTTCCGTTTTTTGTGGGTTTTTTAGGTTTTGGGGGGGGGGTTGGCTGTCAATCAAGGATGCGATTACTCGTGTTTTCACAACCTTGGTGACGCACTTCCTTTAAAGTTCCGTGCCACGAGCGATGCTATTGGCTGGCTGGGGGGGGGGGAGACAGGCGGGCAGAGGTTTGGTATTCACCTCGCTTCTTTAAAATGTTAACCCTTGAAGCAGAGGCAGAAGGCACTTTTCAAAGACCTCAGACGGAGGAACAATTAAACCATCTCCTTTCCTTTTGAAATCAAGCCGAGTAGAGGCTTGGGATTTCTTTCACTTTAAGCAGAGGCAGCGTGGGAGGCTTGGTATTTATTCCCTTTGCCTCTTTAAAATGTTAACCCTTACAGCAGAGATTCAGCAGAGATTTCAAGCCAGCTACAGACAGGCATTTTGAAAGGCACAGACACAGAGGGGGAATTAAAGGGTGTTCATTCGCTCAGAGGCTGGAATACCAGGGAGGTAATCAAGGCAGGGGATGAATGGGCGATTTCTCTGTCCACCACGATCTCTCTGTAACATGCAGTTGAGGAAGAGGTTAAAGCTGAAGGGTTTGCAGTGTAGAAATCCATTTAAAAAGGTGATTGAGTACACACACGCGTGCACACACACACATCAACCTTCGTGCAGCTGGAAGGGATGCCTTGGTTTTCGGTTGGTGAGGCTGGATCTGTTGAACGGGCCCCCAGTCACCATTTCCGGTCATCCCTAGTACCGAGACATTTTGTCCCAGGCTGTTTACATTTCCGATTTTCCGAATCCTCCAGTGACTTTTTAAAAAACCGGCACAAACCGCAGGACTGGAAGTCCCGGAGGTTGAGGGATAAAAGGTGGCCCCCCTTCCGAAAATCACGTACCCGACCTGATGTACGTGTAAACTGCCAGGGATCGACACAAATTCTTCCCACTACATTTTCATCATGTAAACGGCACCCTGTTGTAGATGAGATGTTGTAAAGACTGGGGGGATGTCTGTAAGTCAGTAAAGCCTGGCTACCTAGAGTCTATGAGAGGGCTGTAATATTTTCCAAAACTGGTTGTAGTTCATTGATGACACATTTGAATTGTTTTACCTGGGGCTACAGGTGAGAACTGATGGTGCATTTTCTATAGTCTGAGAAATGCCTGCTGCAAATCCATCCGTTTTGAGGCTCTGTCTTATAATATCCTCCTTTCCACACAAGTATAATTAGAATAAGTTTTTTAGCCTTTATTTATTTTTTTTGTCTCAGTGTAACACATGGACTTTTCAAGACTTCCCTGTCTTTGCCCACTGGTTGGAACTGACTGTGGAGAGAACCCTCATAGACAGCAGAATGATGTCTTGAGAGCACGTTTAATTTGAAACCATTGTTTACCATCTCTTCATGTTCATATTTTATACTGATACAATGCCTCTACCTTTCTTAAGCCTTTCTAAGCACACCTGTCATATTCTGTCCTGCACATTCATTTTTAGTTAAAAGCAAGGGCGTTGGCTGCCAGTACGTGGTGTCTCTTAACTTATTTGGCTGCATTATTTTTAGTTTCATGTTTGTCTTCTGCTGAATGTCTGCAATGTGAAAAATTTATGTTCAAGAACAAGGTGTGGTAGTGGTGGTGGTTTCAAGTTTGTAGCAAGGTCCACCCTTTTTCCTTGTACCACATCCAAGTTCCTATTCGTTGGTCTGAGTTCCTAAAATGCTGCTGCTTGCCTTTTAATGTTGAATATCACCCCCTTTTTAAACAGATGGATGAAACTGGGTGTTTCTTCTGGGTTTAAGAAGATCTATTAAAGGGGACAGCTTTCATCAAATGGATATTCAGTGCTTTCTAAGTGCTAAATTACACATGATGGCAGCAGACCCATGTCTTTCTTTTTATTTATCAAATATTTGTACCCTGCCCTATACCTGAGAATAATCTCAGGGTGAGGTACAATCCATACCACATGTATGGCTATTGCAACTACATATGTAATAATTGCAGTAGACCTCAGCAGAAGGTTCACCTACATTAAACCAAGTATTGATATTCCAGTTAGAAAACAATCACAATAAAAAAATATGACCCCCTAGTGAATCCAAAATCAAGCTATGATCACAGACACTTGGGTAAACATAGCTAAATTTTAACTCGGCAATGAAATTAGTCTAGTTGGGTCTCTGAGAAGAGTGCATTCCATAGCTGAGATGCTACAGCTGAGAAAGCCCTCTTCCATGTACACAGGTTCCAGGTCTGGGACACAGAAGAGGGAATTCTGTATATGCAGTTCTGCCCCAAACAGGGGCAACCTCACCATTAGGTAGAGTGAGGCATCTGCACCAATGGCTGGTCTGTAGCTATTCTTCGCAAACTCCCAGTCATTTCCCTCTTTTGGAGGGCAAAGTTATGTGTGCTGCATGGCCTTTTCTATACATCCTAAACTGGTGTACAGCCCTCAGGTATAGTGGATGATGATAATAATAATAATAATAATATTTATTTATACCCCGCCCCTCTGTTAAAACAATCGGGGCGGCTTATAAAATTTAAAATACAATACAAATAAAATCCCTAAACACCCCCACTCCCACCCTCCCCCATAAAAAAAATTAAACAAATATAAATTAAAAACAACTAATCTAAAATCACATTTAAAACTATAAATACAATAAAATATAATAAATGGCCAGCAGGCCAGAAGAGGCCAGGATCCCCTGAGGCCGGGATCTAATTAGGAAAGGCCTGCCGAAAGAGATCCGTCTTTAGTGCTTTTTTAAAGCCACTCAGGCTTGTTATCTGACAGATCTCATTCGACAGGCCTTTCCTAATGCTGTCTTTTGGTAAGTTTTAAAAAATTTTTCAACTGTTAGCCCAAACAGGGTCTGTAAATGGAACGGGAGTGGCATCCTCTGGCCTCAGACCACAAAATATCTTGAGCCATCCCAACACTCAGGCTTTGAAATTGTGTCAATCACTAAGCAGCATCACACAGCAAATCTTGGCCTGAAAGTCTTGCTGTAACACCTGCTTACTAAAAAAAGTACAGTATGTTTTTATTTGAGCCTTTGATCTGTGGATTTTTGTTCATGCGCCCAAAATAGTTATTGCTGGGATGCAAATTTGCAAAATACATAAAATGCAGCTTTGCATCTGTTGTGTATTTGTGTTTGTATGTACTGGACTGCAGCAGAGGGAGGGAGGGAGGAATTGGTGTGGTGAGACAGTAGAAAGGAAATGGTTAAGTACTCCTCCCCATTCCTACCTTTCCCACTCTACATTTCTCCTTGAATCTGTTCCTTTCTTTAAAAAAAAAGAAGCAGCCATCAGATGGCTTAGGCTCTTAGCTGATAAGTCCATTGAGTAGGATAAATCAACATGTATTCTTCAGGGGCATTTTATACAATTATTCAGGTCATAAACCTTTTTAGGAATCATATGGTTTTAGGGAGAATGAGAGAGATCCACACAGAACTATCTAAAAATGGAATTTTATGGAACACAGACAAGAATCAAAATACAGTAGACACAATTGTATTGGGGAATAGCAAACGCTATAGTAGAGCTTCATAAATGGCAAACAGAATAGACTGAAAACACAAATAACTACCTAACACAGCACAGTTGCTTTAGGATAGGAAATACTATCTCAAAGGAGCAAACTTGCAAAGCTGAGAGGGTTTATCTGAAGTTTAGGAGTTGCTAAGAGGAGGGGTAGATGGAAAGGTTCAAAAAGTAGAGGCAATATAATACTTTCCCTAATCACCACACACACACTGGAGAACAGCAGAATGGGGGAGCTACAATAGGTAGTGAAATACCCCCTGAAAGAGAGATTTTACAGGTGGCTCTTTGGTCCCATTGGGCTTTCCTGCGGAGAAGCTGAGAACCATTTTACTCCTTGTTGTAGCAGTGAAAAAAAGAAGACATGCTATTCTGAGTCCTCTAAGCTAAAACCATGATTTTAAGGATGAGAATAAATTAATGAGATGCTGTGAACAAAATCCTGGCTTTTGGTAAATCTGGAAGAGAATGATTTCAGCTTGAAAGAAGTGGGCAAATGCCTAGGCAGTATAATTCAGCCCTTCATTGGAGATGGAAACTTCCAGTAGATGCTTCCCCCAGAATGAACAACCTTTGGAATTTGGGTGTTTTTTGAGTAGGAAAGGCCCTTAAGGTTTGCTTCAAAAAGCAAAATTTGTAACAGTATTTTGTTGACTAAAGCTTGACTGACAGAGATTGTTACTTTATTTTCACTAATAGAGAGAGAGAGGAGTGTCGAGCTGATCACCCTGTGCCCTAAAGGTGATTTCCCTTATCTGTTCAAGCTTATGTCTATAATCTATGTTTTGCCAACTGTAGGCTGTTACTGGAAAGACAGAAGCTTACCTGGGGGTATTCTTTTGTGGCTAATAACTTAATTAATATTCTTGAAACACCTTGTGGTGCTATTAATGGTGTCCTGTGCTTTCAATATAGGTGCTGGCTACAGGGTTTCACAAAAGATGTCTTCCCAGTGAACCCTTTTCTGTCCTGAGCCAGACAGTCAAAGCAGTTCCATATATCTTGGCATGGATGTTGTACAAATGCAGACAGTTCTCAACAAGTGACTGTTATGTTTCTGATAGCAGTTATTTAAAGCATGTTAGGTTAAAGGTGGGCTTATTGCCATATTTGCTTTAGAAAGACTGGAGGGCATGAAGAGCCATTTTTCACCTTGCAGCACATCTATACCTGTCTTGCAGTCCAATGACCTGGTCTCTCCTGAACTTTCTTCTGGGCAGGACAGAGATCAGGAAATTAAACTGATGGATATCATATAGTCGGCCCTCCATATCCATGGGTTCTGTGTCCATGGATTCAACCGTCCATGGCATGAAAATATTCCAAAGGGAAAAATACCAAAAAACAAACCTTGATTTTGCCATTTTATATACGGGACACCATTTTACTATGCCATTGTATATAATGGGACTTGAGCATCCACAGATTTTGGTATACATGGGAGATCCTGGAACCAAACCCTAGCAGATACCAAGGGCCCATTATAACTTTAGACAATGAAGACATTGAAATAGTTCAAGATTTTCCGTGCTTTGACTCTGTCATTAATCAGAATGGATACTGTAGTCAATAAATCAGAAGAAGGCTAGGATTTGGAAGGGCAGCTATGAAGGAATTAGACAAGATCCTTAAGTGTCAAAATCTATAATTGAATATTAAAGTTGGGATTGTCCATGCCATTGTATTTCCCATTTCTGTGTATGGTTGTGAAGCTGGACAGTGAAGAAAGCTGATAGGAAGAAATATGGTGCTGGAGAAGAGTTCTGCAGATACCATGGACTGCTAAAAAGACAAATAAATGGGTCCTAGAGCAAATCAAGCCTGAACTGTTCCTAGATGCTAAGATGACTAAACTGAGACTGTCATACTTTGGCTATATGTCATGTGAAGACATAACTCACTAGAAAGGACAGTAATGCTTGATAAGTTAGAAGGCAATAGGAAAAGAGGAAGACTGCATTCCAGATGGATAGACTCAACCAAGGAAGCCACGGCCCTGAGTCTGCCAAACCCAAGCAGGGCTGTTGATGTTAGGGTGACTTAGAGGTCTGTCATTCATAGGGTCGCCATAAGTTGAAGTCAACTTGATGACAGTTAACGACAACAAATATCTGAGCCCAAGCTTGAAAATGTTTCCTTTTGGGGAGGCTGCAACTTCCCAGAATTCCTCAGGTAACATACCCATCACCCTAGAGCTGCAGTCCAAAAAGTAACATTTCTAAGATAGAAATCTTAGGGGTGCCAGAATGGGGGAAGCTAGATACTGTACTTCCTAATCTGCTCCTTTAATGGCCATTGCAACTGAAGTGAGATATAAGATCAGTGTTGTAGCAGCTGTGTCAGTAAATGCAAATGTTGCAACTACCGGTAGTTTTGCCAGATTGAAAAATGAAGACAACTCCTGTACCTTTAATGGTTGTGTTGAAAAAGGAATTTCAGCAGTTGTTGTTTGTCACATGAGCAGTTAACAAGCAACAGCTGCTCAAATTGCTTCTTCTACACAACCATTAAAGGTACAGGAGCCCTCTCCAGTTTTTTCTCTGGCAGTCCTGGTTGCAACCAACCTCAACTCTCTCTTATGCTGGTGAACGGCCTTCGGGGTCTTGTCACAACATGAAGGCACTATTAGGTATCCCCTGGGCAGATTGTGCTTCTTTGGAAGAACCAGGATCTAGTTAACAGCAACATCCACAGCTTCAGTCCTAAAGGGAGAGAGATTGTGGGCTGAGAGCTCTGTAAAAACCCTTTTAAAAACACTGAAAAGTTTGTTTTGGAAAGCACAGTCTGATTCTGTGATGTGGAGTCCAATAATCTTGAAAGAGCCTCCCCCCACCCCACCCCCGTGCTGAACTCACTCAGGAAATGTTGGGGCCTCACAAGCCAAACAGAGGCAGCTTTGTTATCTGGCAGAGTTTAAAAAGTAGTCATGTGACTACTGTTCATGGCTAAAGTGTCCAGTGGCAGCCTTTGTTTACTTAAGCTTTTTAAATTCTTACATTTTTATCTGAAGCATCGAGTGCATGCGAAAGCCACAGTAGAGCTGAGAAATCCTCTGTGACGTTGCTTCTGGAACTTTCCTCACATGGTTGGAACCACAGAAATAGCATGCTCATTTGTGCCACCCCATAGAACTGAACTGATTTTGAAATTGAAGATCATGCATTTATCTAAATGCTGCTCAGATTCTTCTTTTCTGTTTCCCCAGTTATTTGGAGTATAAACCTACTGTTTTCAACAATTTAAAAAAATAAAAATTAGCTGAATGAGAGAGAGAGAGAGCCTTTGCCACCTTCTCAATTACCTGTCCTTCCTCATCTTGCTTTGCCTTACCTTACAGATTATAAACTTGATTCCAGATTTATAGTTTAGGAGATTATCACACTACCCTGCAGTGTTATAGTGCTGTTCTTCCACTTTAACTGCTATGACGGCTTCCATGGGATCCTGGGATTGTCAATTTAGAGAGGACCATTTAGCATTCTCAGCCAGAATGCTTTTAGACCTCACTAAACTACAAACCCCAGGATTCCACAGGAGGCAGCCACAGCAGCTAAAGTGGAATAATAGCACTATAACAGTGTAGTGTGATAAAGTCCTAAGACTGTTTTCATATGTTATAGCTGCAACTTTAAGAGATGTATCAAATTAATTAGTGTTTTATTTTGTTTTTAGCTGAATAACTAAAAAGATGCCTGGACTGAATCAGGCAGGTATTCTCTGTGAATTAATTTCAAATATAACTACATAGAAAAACTGTGAAAAGCAGCCACCATTTTATTGGGGACACCCTGCCTTTTCCCATACACAGATGGGAGTGCCTTTCCTAAGGTAGTTCCTGCTGCAAAACATACTCATGCTATATAAAACAGAAAGTCAGCTGTTTTGTTTCACAACTGCTCTTTGTTTTAATTTGCAAGGAGATTGAACTGAACACTATCTTTTGAAGTGAATTAATTTAAGATTTCTTTAATTATGTGATAGGCTTCTGTATTTCTTGGCTACTGATCTGCATGAACTGTTGTCTCAGACTGTACACCCACAAGGCTTTGATTTCCCATATGTAACATGTAGTCTTACATTCATAGAGTATGCAGGCACGATATGGTCAGTTTTGCAGAATGTCTGATATGGAAGTGTCTTGAGTAAAAAAAAAACAAAAAACCTTTAGTGAGTAATCTGGTCCTATCTACAGCATGTCCCCTTTTTCAATGTATGCCTACAGATGCCAGGGTTAATGTGCGAATTAGATGAATTTCATATTGTGATCCAGAGACAGATGAAGGAAATGTTATTAGGGGAGGGGAATAGAGGGAAGTAACAATGGTGACAGAGAAAGAACAAATTGACCAAGTCCTCCTACTCATGGTACTTGTATGTTCAGTTTAGTTTTGGAGTATTTCCCCTCATTGTCTAAAATGTGAAGAAGCTCATTATACTAGCAAGGCAGATAAGAAGAGGTGGCAGGAGATTTAGTGGCAGTGGTCAAATGAAAGCAAAGATGACACAGTGCTAGCTTTTCATGACACAGCCAGTACTGGAAACTGACTTGACCCACCTAAGCAAATTGCTGTTTTTGTGAATGAGTTTTATATGGGAGTCCAGTATAGGCTTTGTATCTTGTATTTGCAGATATACCCAAATGGATAAAAAAAAATATGAAAGAAAAAGAGATGTTTTGATTCTAGATTAACCACCTCCTCTCCCCTCCTGTTGTGTGTGTCATACGTATTAATAACGTGGGTGATAGAAGCATTGTATGTTGTTGTTGTTTCAGGACAAAGTTGGTTTGGTTACAAGGCCAAACTTTGTAATACAATTAGCATATGATTAGACATGGATTTCCCTTAAGAGGTAAAAGAAGTCTGTTTATCCTAGCATGAACTTTCCTTACTCTGCATATTGCAAATTATCTTGCTTTTAGCTTTGTGATTGTCATGCCAAGGTAAGAGTAGGCTTCATTTGCAAGTCTGCTCGGGCTCAGAGCTTCTTAAGTTGTGATTTGATCAGCATTTGGTACTTTTCAGGGCAAAACTCCAGAGGCAGCTTATTAAAAAATTAAAACACTATACTGTACATATACATAATCTTTACAAATGCAAACAAATTTACAAATTTACAAATGCAAATGATCTAATTACAAAACTGAAAGCATAAATGGTTTGAAAGCCTAGCTCAATACATTTATTAAATTGCATTCTGAACAAAAAAATGTTTTTAATGTCTGTTTAAAAGGTAACAAAGAGGGGACCATACGTACTTGATTCAGAAGAAAGTTCCAGAGAGAGAGGGCCACCCCTGAAAAGTCACTGTGTCTAATGAGCGGATGGGCCTAGACATCTTTTCTAGACTGTTGCCAGGATCCTGTTGGTTCAGTAATAGAATAATGATGCTGGTGGAAGCAGGCAGGAGCAGCAGCAACAGCAGCGCTTGGGAGTGGGGAGAAGGAGGAAAAAGTCAGTAGTAACAGTAACTAGACAAAAAGGCTGCCAGCTCCATGCTACCTCTTTCTTTAATGCCTGGCTTCGGGGGAGGGGGGCAGGCAGGTCCACAGACCCAAGGCAATGTAGGAAGACTAGCTTGGACAATTGGCTTTGCCATGGGATAGGCAGTTGTCCAGTCCAGTCCTCCCATATTGTCCTGTCTCTGTGCCCCTTCTCCATCAGCTGGGCATTTGGGAAACAGATAGCATGGGCAGGCACTCTTCTCCCACTACTGCCTCCTCCTTGTGCAAATGTGAAAAAAATGATCCTGCTTGCTTAGAGGACTGCTTTTATGCTAGCATAGGGTTACAGCCAGATCTCAGCCTTTGAGCAGAACTTTAAACACAAGAGGATTAATGCAGGATTTGGCCGTTTGACATCAAAGTGCCACCGCTGCACCCTTAAGGCCCTTTGCTATAGGAGGAGCTGTTTACTGTCCTGACTTGTTACTACTTCCAATTATATTATTCAAATATTTTGAATTTTCATTAATAATATAAGATCAAGAAGGATATTATACATTGCTTTTCACTTTAAAACCATTCCCAAAAAAGTTTGAAAGGATGGTAGAGTGATGAAAATAAGATGTGGCAGGGAATCACCTTCCCTTTCCTCATAGTAACTGTATCATTTGGTAGGATGCTAGGATTGTTCTTTATGAGCTTTTTGGAAGAAGGGCAGAGAAAATACAGGTATGAATAATTTCCAACAAAGGATGTGGGGGAAAACACCTTGATGTTGGCTTGAGATGGTAAGCAAGCACTGGCAGGGATGTAACAACTGTGTGTGTGTGTGTGGGGGGGAGATGAGGACATTTCTCCTTGAGCTAAGAATCTTGCCCCCGCGCCCATGAAGATATTTTTCTTTGCTCCCAAATTTCTAGCATTGCAGAGTGAGACACTGAAAATTGTTCACACGTCTCTCTCTCTCTCTCTCTCTCTCTGGCTTTTCTTCGCAAACGTAGAACTCTTCTATTTGTTGTGTTCTCATTTCCTTGGTCAAAACTTTGCCTGCCCCTTTTCTTTGGGAGCCTAAACTGTGTTTCTAATTGCTCAACTGAACTTTTCAGAGGCTGCAACACTAGAAATGTGGGGACGGAAGGAAAATGTCATTAAGGGGCAGGCCCCTCCCCCACCTGCTAGCTACAACCCAAGACACTGTTGGACCAATCTTGGACAAGGCTGAAAAGATTTATTTCAGGTTCTTGGGCAGACACATAACTCTGCTTCAAGAATACAGATGTGTAGCCCAAGCTTGCAGGAATAACTCTACAATTCTATGATTCTATGATTCTATGAAAGCTAAAGCTCAGAATGAGCCAAGATTGGCTAAGGAAGCTGGAAGTAACAAGAAGGGTTTTTTTCAAATATGTATGAAGAAAGAGAATGCCTAAGGAAAGGGTGGGGCCACTGCTTAGAAAGGATGGTAAAATGCTAACAGATCACAATGAAAAGGCAGAACTGCTCAGTACCTAGTATCAGGTTTCCCCAAAAAAGAGAACTGTGTGCGTCCATTCATCATCAGAAACCTTGGCAAAGAGTCTAGGTTGCAAATCAAGATTGATAAGGAGTTAGTTGGAATCACATAGTTAACCTAAATGAGTTCAACTCAGTGGGGCCAGATGAACTGCATCCCAGAGTATTCCTCTGAGTGTGGTGGACTCTCCTTCTTTGGAGGTTTTTAAACAGAGGCTGGATGCACATCTGTTGGGAATGCTTTGATTGTTTATTTCTGCAAGGCAGGGGGTTGGACTGGACGGCCCTTGTGGTCTCTTCCAACTCTATGATGCTATGAGCTATGAGTTTCAGTGTCCTGTGTGCTACTTTGAATTTAAGATATTATCCTTTTTTAAAAATCCCCAATGGGACAGTAGTGATTAAATCTCTGCTGTAATAGAGGTAGTGCCAGTGTTTCTTGTCGGTTTGTTTTATTCTTTAAATAAATGGGTGCTCTCCGAGTTCTGCTAAATGTGTGATGGGATAAACATTTCTAAACTACAGAAGAATAGAGGTCGCGCTCCATTGCTGGGACCAATATATGTTACTTTGTGTAATCTATGTGTGTTGTTGCTTTGTTTTGTAATCTGATTTATTTTTAGAAAGGATCCAGAACCTCTTTTTTAAAAAAATCTTAAACTGATATTTTTGGCTTTAAAATACAGGGATTTTTAGTGTTCTAAAACACTAGTGTTTAACAACAACAGCAGCAGCAGCAACAAAACTCTAAACAATTACAGTAATTTGTTTTCTTTCATAGGGAGGGCCAGTTTCCTCAAACCTGAATTTATTAACCAGCCTCTAAAAATAGTGTGTTGTTGTCTCACAGGTACAGGTAGTTGGTCATCTTTGGTTGTATGTACCATTAATTATAGAAAGAACTAGGTGTCCTTTTTATAGTCTGTTGAGCTGGAGAGGTCTGAGGGTGGGTGGATAGGCAACTTGATTTCATCATACTGTGTATATTCATTCATCCCCCTTCCCCACAATGTATCACTGTCCCATCTGGTCGAGCTGGTTCTGCAGATTGTTGAAGCATTATTTTAAAATAACCTGAGAACAGCTGCATGTAGCAAAACCAGAGGCAACAATAGCTCTGTCATAGGAGGTAGCTATGAACCCCTCAAAAAGAATGATTGTTCTGTCTCCAGGTTCCTTAGTGATTTTCTTCTGTGAAGTCAGTTCAAGTCTTGGACTGATTTATGGTATCTCAATGTATTTTTTTAAACCAACTTATTGATGTTTGTTGATATGTTACTGTTTTATTAACTGTCTTTTTCTGATAGAGCTATTTGTAAAATTATATATTGTAAAAATTGATTTAAATTTAAAATGCATAAAATGCATATTTAAAAATAGTAAATTCTGCATGTTAACACTGCTAGGCTTTCTTCTCTTTCTTCAAATATGCCAGTCAGTTTTAGTGTGATCCTCCCCTCCCTCCTCTTCAAACACACCGTTGAATTTTATAAATGCTATCTGCAAGATGATTGTACACATGACCAAAAAACCCACATGCATTTGAGTACTCAGCAAGATGTGTAGCTGTTCTGGAAAAACAACTGGAGACAGCTGACCTAGGGAGAGGAAAGAGATGTGTGCCCATATGCTGTCATTCTCATGCATAATTAATTGTGGACGCTATAGTAGCAGGTAGAGTGCTTTTGAAATCTTGGCTTCCAGTGTGACCAAGTTGTTTACCCTGAGGGCAACCTGCAACAAATTTGCACCATAAGCTGGAGAGCCATGGCAAATGTGCATACACTGGTCTGCAGTTGATATCACTTGTACGATTCACATCAATAATTTGGAGTGTGCCAAACTATGCTATCCTCATTCCATCAAGTTATGATCATGGAATTCTTGTCCTCAAGAGTTCGAATATCTGAACCTGCCCTTGGATTGGAACACCTTCATATTTGGGCTTAAAATAATGCTATTGCAAAGTCATAATACACTTGCATGGAGACGCACTATCCACAATGCTGCAGCCTTATTTGAGAACTCACGCCGAACAAGTCGTGAAGAGAAACAACAACACAGAAAGAATCACAACCCGGAAACATCACCCGAGGAAACCTTCTGCTGTGTTTTCTGCAACCAGACTTGTCTATCTCAGATTGGCCTTTTTAGTCATCAGCGCGCTTGCAGAAAACGCGGGATGAGTCCTTCCTGAATCTTCGTTTGTGAAGATAAGCCAGAGAGAGAGGGAGACAAAGTCATAATACACTTGCATTCTTTTATATACTCCTTTGTTTCTGATTCTTTAGCAGTTACCACCACATGTTTAGAATATATGTGTAGCATTTAAGAACACACTCTATATAGGTATGTGTACTACATCCCTACCATAGGTACATCTGTGTATCTGTGGTGAGGTGGGGAGAGTGTGGCCCTCCATATGGATACCTTCCAACTGTCCTGATTTTACAGACAATCCCAACTAATCTTCTGTCATCTCACTTTTTCAGTTGCTTTTAAAATGTCCCAGTTTCTTTTCCCTCCTCTTGCTTTCTCCCTTTGTCTCCAGCTTACTCCAGTTGCTGCATACTGAGTTCAAAGTCAAAATTAGTTTGCCCTCTATTAACTCAGCATGGAGGAGAGAAGAGGACAAGGTAGAATCTTGCCCTTCCCAGCAGGGTCAGCTAAAAGCAATCTGCTGCAACTTCTCCTATTAAACAGTTTCCAATGTCCCCACAAGCTGGGTACTCAATTTACCGACCTATGAAAGGATGGAAGGCTGAGTGAACCTTGGAGCCTGCTGGAATCGAACTTGCAACGTGATGACTTGCAGTACTGGCATTTAACCACTGCGCCACCAGGGCTCCTCCTGTATGTTCTTCTTTATTAATTGACCATATTCTGATATTGCTTGGCCACACATGGCTCTGTTTTATCTATGAAATGTCAGAGAACATGCAGATATTGTTGAACTGCAGCTCCCTGGATTCCTCACCAGTGGTTGCACTGGCTTGGGCTGGTGGGACTTGCTATCCAAAAGCATTTGGAGATCCACACAGTTCACACCACTGATCTGTGGCCTCAGTCCAACTTGTAGTTCCAAGCAGAGCGGACACATACATTAATTGCTGAATGTCAATTTACACAAGTCAACACTTAGGTAAATCTCACTGATTTAGTGGGTCTACTGTAGGTGGAACTAGCAAATGGGATTATGTGTGTATAGCTATGTGGAGATGTCCTTGATGATCCTTTTGGGGTTTCAGCTGGTTTGGAACAGAATTTGGAATGTTATTTCTTCAAAGGAATCAGTTACATTACTCTGATCATCCAATGGGTCATTACATATTATTGCTTAATGATAAGGGGGATTTTAAATTAAAAAAACAGCTTGGGTGGAGTTCTAAACCTCCCCTGACTGCACACTGGTCCCAATCTAGGTCAGGACCATGCACATAGCTAACACACATTGGAAACTGTTTAATGCAGTGTAGATGTGTAAATAGCTATTGCTTAAAACAATTTGTAACCTGCTCTGATAGCCTTGTGGCTGAAGAGCAGGGTATAAATAACTAACTAAATAAAAAATTTAAAAAATAAAGACTAGAGGATAAAAAACTGTAACTGAAATAATGATAGTTTAACCATAATTCTGCCTATCCAGTAAAGACAATGAGAGAAAGAGAAGTGCTTCCATCTTTGGTTGTGGGAGAGTGGAATAGAATGACCCACATTCCCCAAAATGGTTCTTGTATTTCATGTTGCACTCAGAACAACTCAGCTCTTCCTTTCTGTTGTGGAGGATATTTTGAGCCATCAAAGAGGATTAAATCCAAGTTGTTCTCTTGGAATTCCAGTCCCAAACTCTCACCCAGAATGATAGCAAGGTTAACCCTTTACCAACATTTGGGATTTTTTTTTTTACTTTTGGTGGGCTAAAGCTCCCCAAATCCCACAGTCAGCATAATCAGGCTACCTGGGAGATTCTGAGTGACCTCAGAGTGAGTTTTCCAAATTCTGCCCTAGTAATCTGCAGTTCCATCTTTAAAAAGAGCCAGCTGAGCAAGGTTATATATGGGATCAGTTGTCCCTGCTGGATCATATATGTTGTCCACTGCAGGAGTTATCTTTTTGATGATGTATAATGATGAAGTGGCAAATAAATAAATGAATAAACTCAAAACATTGTGGATTCTCTGCTAATACGTGTCTGTCTCTCTCCTCTTACAGGTGAATGTCTTGAATGCAGGATGAGCCATAAAGGGTCTACAAGCAGCCATCCTGGTTCTGCAAAGTAAGATAATTAACTATTAAACAAATAAACAAACATTTAGTGGAAGAGGAAGTAGTAGGAGAGAAGAAACTGCAGCCTACCATTAGGCACCAGATGCTAAGGGCTTGGGGGCAGGCAGCACTGAAGTGTTACCAAGGAAGTTTTACAGGTATTGTACAGTCTGCTCTGTACTTCCTAAGCTATCTTGTTTGCCTCAGTTTTGGTGGAAGATGTCCCATGAGCTGTATTGAAGTAAGACTCAAGTATCACTCTGATCAACTTCTAAAGAAATACTTTTGCTTTAATGCTCCTGTGATATTAGCTCCAGAATAGCTAGATAACAATGGAATCTTAATAGGAGACAAAAAGCTTAAGATGTCCATACAGACTATGGACCTGTCTCTACAGCCCCTCCAAAATGGAGTGACCCACAGTGAAGACAAATTGCAGCAACTCCAACTTGTCTTAATGGGTCTTACAGCCCCCATAAACTTTACATGCCCTCTTGCGTGGGTGGGGGGAGGCAAAGGGGCTAGCGTCCCTTTCCATTCTCTGAAGCTGGAAAGGAACATCAGTAGCCACTCAGAGGAGGTGGGGGGGAGAAACACCCTCACAACCTCCCTCTCCAAGTGACTAGCCAGGCTAAGGTGAAAAATCAACATGGGGACGCCAGGTGCTTGCCCCATTAGCAAGCCCCACTCCTGTGCTCATCTAACCAACCAGTCAGTGCTTCCTCTCCTATGGGAAAGTGATTCAAAGCAAATCACTTGTCCCAACGAGTAGGAAGGTGCACCCCCCCTTGCTTTTTAAAAAAAATCTGGGGAAAGCCATGAAGGCTTTTCCTTCAGTGTTTTTGATGTTTTTGCCCCCCCGCTCCTTCCGAATAAGGCGATACGATGTGGGATCCCATTAAGACAAATAGGATCCTCCTCGCATTCCATTACAAGTACTTTCACTGTTTAGACAGCCCCTATGAGTTAATTCTACTTTGAAGCTGCTGGTGAACATAGTTAAAGTTTTGATAGATGGTCTTTGGTGGTGATCAGGGTTTGTAGATCAAAATAACAAGGATGGCTACTATTCCCCTTGACTTGAGTGAGTGCAGGGGCTCCATTTTGCTGCTCTACCACAAGCAGCAAATATATATATATATATATATATATATATATATATATATTGGGATTCACTTCTTTGAAGTTAAGCATTGGGGATAAGAGGGGAAGCACAGGTTCTGCTTTTGACTGCATGGTATAAAGAAGATGGACAGAAATGTATCTAGATATTTTCCAGGGGCTGGTTTACACGGCAGGTTTTATTGCATTAAGTTGCGCTTTAGTGCTTTCCCACATCAGTGGTGGTTAGTTTACACGGTAATTGTTTACACAGCTATATTTTGTGGCTCTTTGATTTTTTTCTGCTTTGAGGTTCATACAGCCATAAGTGCTGGGGGCATGGCCAAGCATTGGAGAGGGAAAGGAATGCCATAGGAATGTCTGCCCTGGCCCCATCTCCGTGTCCTTAACCGCTTAGAGGCAGTCCCCCCCACTCCCTTTCCACAATTCAAAGGGAAGGTTTTCTTCCTTGCTTAACAGCATTTTCTGCCAAATACAGGAAAGCCAGAGAGAGGGGGGGGGGAATAACAGCTTAGAGGCAGTCCCCCTCCCCCCCACTCCCCTTCCACAATTCAAAAGGAAGGTGTTCCTCCTTGCCAGAGAGAGGGGGGGGGTGGAAATAGCAGTTCAGCTCTGCTACAGCCCTTTGTGAAATGGTTTCTCTCCCTCCACCATGCACAGGAAAAAAGTTGATGAACTGAGCTTTTACATACTTTCAAACCAGCAGAGAGGATGAGGAGGAATGCTCCCTGAATGAAAATTGTTGGGAATCCTTTTTGTTTGCAAACTGGCTTGCAAAATAGCAGACAGGATTTTTGCTAAGTTTCCTCTAATCGCTACTGTCTTTCCCTCCCTCCCTGCCCCTCTTTTAAGCCCACCCCTGCATCATCAACCAATCAAAATGCAGCTCTGCTTTAACCCTTAGCAGAATGCTAGTTCACACTGACAATAATGCACTACATTGCAAATAACTCGGCAAAAGTACCAACATCCCTTGGCACGCTATATTTGGGTGTTTTACCTTCCCCCCTTCTGAATGAGGCGATGCTGTGCTGCGATCCGTGGGAACTATGAGCTATCTTAGCAGTATATTTAGAGGAATATTTGCCCGTGTAAACGACCCCCAGGTGTCCTTTCGCACTACACTATATTTTTATAGTGCTATGGTTCGTTGCAGTCGATACATCCGATGGAATCCTGGGGTTTGCAAGTTAGAGAGGGGCATTTAGAATTGGAACTCTAGTGCCTTGCCAAATTCCAACCCTTGGGATGCCACAAAATGCAGTTATGCCAGTTAAAGTAGAACAGTAGTGTTATTATAAGGTAGTGTGAAAGGTCTCAGGGTTCCCTTCACGCCACACAGTTATAGCACAGTACTCCACTTTAACTGCCATGTCAACATCTTAGTTTGGTGAGGCTCTAAAGCTATCTGGCTGAGAATTCTTAAAGACAGTAGGACCCCATATCCACAGGGGATTGGTTCCAAGCCCCCCAGTTGCCATGGCCACCATGGAAGCCATTCCCTGGGCAAAGAGAGAAGGGAAATGAGACCTCTCCCCCCTCCCTTCACCCCCATCACCACTTTTGCCATCGGAGCCATGCTGGGGGGCGAAGGGCGAAGGGAGGCGAGACCTCCCTTCCCCTCCCATCGCCCTCCCATCACCATTGCTGCCATGGAAGCCACCCGGAATCCTCTTCGCCTCCCTTCCCCATCCATCTCCCCCACTGTTGCCAACCGTGGATAACTGAATCAACAGTTGGCAAATCAGCAGATATGGGGGTGCTACTGTACAGTGCCTAAACTGTAATTCCCAGGATTCCATAGGATGTGGCCATGGCAGTTAAAGTGTCAGATCATGTTATAATTGTGTAGTGTGAATGAGCCCCTGGACTCAATTGTTGTATTTATCACACTTTTAAGCTGCTTCCAGGGTTGAAATATATACCAAATGTGGTTAAGGAAAAAAACCTTTATTTTTCTTCAACGTTGCTTTCTTCCTTTGCAGTGGCAGCATGGGCAAAGCAGACGGAGCTGCCAAAATGAGTGCAAAAGATTTATATGGTAAGTTCCCATGATCAAATCAGCTTTATAAAGTTTGACAAAGTATAGAATGTTGGATCCATTAAAAAAAAAAGATAGGGGAAGCAGGAATTAACTTGAGTGCATGGTGAAATATCACTGTTGGTGTTCCAAAGGATGTTGTTCTTGGCTGCCAGATACATGGTATATAAGCTCCAGTGTGAAGAGTGCTTCTCTTTGTACTGCACCTATTTCAGGAAACATGGGAAGGGCCATGCGGTCAAGTTTGTGTGTGTAGCAGGGGTCTGAGTCCCCTGTTCTAGGGTTATGAAAATCTCTCAGTCTCAGTTTCATTATGTTTCAGTTTCAGTTTCCCTATCCCATATTTTTTTTCTTCCTGTATTCATTTCATATCAAGTTATGAGATGATATAGGTGAGTTTTGCATGCAAATTTGTGTGCAGAGGTGATTTTAACATTATTCTTCCTAGTGTTTGTATTTATTTACATAGTTTACCCAATCCATGCATTTCTTCCCATTGATTAAATCATATTTGTGCATTTTTCCCCAGTTGTGTGCAATTTAGCCATTTGCACTTTAAGATGAGCGCATTGGCCTAAATCCAGTTGTTCATCATAGGTAAAGTAGACCCATTGAATCAATGGACTTACCAAGAATTTTTTTTATTTAGTTATTTATACCCCGCTCTTCAGCCACAAGGCTATCAGAGCGGCTTACAAATTGTTTTAAGCAATAGCTATTTACACATCGACACCGCATTAAACAGTTTCCAATGTGTGTTAGCTAATTGCCCCCCACAAGCTTGGGTACTCAATTTACTGACCTCGAAAGGATGAAAGGTTGAGTGATCCTTGGAGCCCGCTGGAATCGAACTACTCTAGTTGGAATTGTTTTGTTCATATTTTATTTCTCTGAAACACTATCTAAGCCTTGCAAATGAGTAAATTCTGAAGATGAGGTGGGTTTCTTTTCACAATGAATTTCTAGTGGTGTGAAATGGCTATTGTCATCAAGACTATAGAATCCAACAAAAATTATTTTCTTTCCGTGTCCTCTTCTGATTATAGGAATATTCATTGCCCAGCCACCTACTCTTGAAACTGAGGAAAATTACACTGAGTGACACAATATAAAGAATTGTGCCTGTGAGGAAAAGCAGTTGTCAGTGTCGCCACATTACTGGCTTACCAGGAATGAACTGTATGCTTGTACACGCAACCAGTTGATTTTTACGTGGCTTCTCTTACTAGCATAAGCTGTGAACCTGGGATCCTGGCTTGTTGTTCCCAAACATGCCAAACAAACCAAGGACAGTTTATGCTTCTGGTGTGTAAAGGAAGCAACAAGCCAGGATTCCAGGTTCAGATGACATGCTGACCAAACTGGTTCTGGTTTCTTTAGCACCTAGTACTGTTGGGAAGAGCTAACTACAAGCAAACATTTTTCATGCAGCCAAATGCAGCTTGGACCTAGCAAGCCCAGATTGACCAGAAACCCTGCCTTACAGTTTTATACAAACTGCCATGTGTCTGAGTATATTGATCCTTTTTCAGTCAGCATTTTCCTTAGCTGATGGATTCCATGACATTTTCTAGTTTGCAAAGAGACCAAAAAGGATGATCATTTTTTTCCTGTACACCTTTCTCAACAGTAATAAAAACATGCATTTATTTTCCATTAATATTACCACAATAATGAACATCTAGTTTGGGATGTTCAGAATTTCCACTACAGTATAATTTTTCCTCATGTATTATATACTAGCTTTGTTGTCGCATATTAACTTTGGCCAGTTTAAGTTTGAAATGTTTGCTGTTATCAGGAGTTTAATAGATTATGTTCCTTTATGAGCCATGATTTTCTTTTATTAGATAAAAAGCTTGCATCCTTTTAATTGTGTAAAAGAGTAACTCTAATGGTTGTATTCTAGATACTAAAAGGTATGTCTGAAAAATATATGAAGTCCAATCCTCATCTTCATTGACCCATTTATGCATTATACACTGGCCTGGTGTCACGGGTTGGATCGTCAAGCTCTTTCTAGGATACAATTTCTTACTGTCACTGCCTTGACCAGAGCATGGGCCAAAACATTTTTCACTACAGCTCCCCAAACGCCCTCCTGGCTAAGGAGTCTGGGAATACTAGTCCAAAATACTAACTTTCCCAAGCCTTGGCCATGACTAAAATTCTCTCCAGTGGTTGGTTTTGCTGGCTTTTGTAAATGCATTGACTGGCCACACAGAAACACCCCCACCCAGCACGCATGATTCCATGTTCTTACACTGCTTGTAGGAGAATGTCTTGGTGCCCAGAGCAAAACTGCATGCCTTTCACTTCATCACCACAGCTTACACTTGTATCTCCACCACCTCTGCTGTTGTAAGCCTTTTTGCTAGGCCTGGGCAGTCAGACTGGTGCTGTTTTGCCATGATGCTGTTGCTCCAGCCCTTGCTCTCTGTTTGTGGGTAATCAGTTACTCCCTGAAGTATGGGCAGTACACGGTTTTAACATTTAGAGACTAACATTGGGTGTTCACACATTACATTCAACACAAGTGCAGTCTGTGCATGTCTCAACACAGATGGTTGATTTGTACACAGGTAGAGTTTTTCACCTGTAACGTTCAACATGTGTATACTATATACAGATTGCTGGTCTCTACACTGGTACGAATCTTGCACCTCAGTACAAATTGGGAATGAGTACAGGTACAGAGATTCTTGTAGACATTGGAACACGAGTGCATATGGTGTGAACTTTTTTGGGACTATGGCTCCCAGAATCCTCCAGTCAGCATTATCAATTATATTGGAAAAGTCACTTGGAAGTTACTTGGGAAAGTAACTTTTCCAGTCTCTGAACACACAAAATGAAGTCTGCAGGAGCCACTCAGGTAGCTGAAGTAAATCAACTGCGATTCCTTTTTGATTATGTCAGAATGGCAATGGTCTAATGCTTAGGAATTATTCTCTTTTCGGTGGAAAATAGAACAAACAGGAGTAGGGTTGCCAGGTGAAATACAGGACAGGGTTCCTGCTCCCTTAATGGTTATGCAAAAGAGGGAGTTTCAACATGACAGGAAAAACTTGCCCAAATTCTCTCTTCTACATAACTGTTCAAGGTGCAGCAGCCCTGTCCTGTATTTCATCTGGTAGCCTTAAAGAGAGGATTGGTGGCAAAGTAGCTTATCTAATTAGTTTTATCAGAAGAAGACTATTCTCCAGAGGTCAGATTCTGCAAGCCATGTTATGCAGATTTTCAACTGAACTTCAGTTGTACCGTCAGTTGTTGTACATGCCCCTCTCTGGCTTTTCTTCGCAAATGAAGATTCAGGAAGGACTCATCCGGCGCTTACTGCAAGCACGCTGATGACTAAAAAGGCCAATCCGAGATAAACAAGTCCGGTTGCAGAAAGCACAGCAGAAGGTCTCCTTGGGTGATGTTTCCTGGTTGTGATTCTTTCTGCGTTGTTGTTTCTCTTCAAGACTTGTTCGGCATGAGTTCTCAAATAAGCCTGCAGCATTGTGGATAGTGCGTCTCCATGCCTCCTGATGTGAGGCCAGGGCGGACCATTGTTGGTGATCAATTTGGCCGAACCTGAGATGTTGTTTATGGGAGTCCTTGTATTGCTTTTTTGGAGGGCCCCTCTTATGCTGACCCGTGGCAAGTTCACCGCAGAGTACTATTTTTGGGAGGTGATGGTCCTCCATCCTAGAAACGTGCCCTGCCCAGCGCAGCTGTGTTCTCAATATCATGGCCTCAATGGTGGGGATCCCTGCTTGCTCAAGGACAGCAACATTCGTCACATAGTCAGTCCAGTGTATATTTAGGATTGTGCGTAGACAGCACTGGTGAAAGCGTTCAAGGAGTTGTAAGTGGTGGCGATAGGTGACCCATGTTTCAGACCCATAAAGGAGAATAGACAGTACAGTGGCTCTGTACACACTGATTTTTGTGCTTCGCCTCAGGTGTTTATTACTCCAGACTCTTTTGTGAAGTCTTCCAAATGCACTATATGCCTTTGCTAATCTGTGATCGATCTCTTTGTCAATCTTGGCATCTGAGGAGATGATGCTTCCCAGGTAGATGAACTGCTGAACGGACTTAAGCACAGAGTTGCCGATGGCAATGTGGGGATGATGGTGTTCCTCCTGTGGTGCAGGCTGGTTAAGAACTTCTGTTTTCTTCAGGTTGACTTCCAGCCCAAACAGCTCTGCAGCTGTTGCGAAGCAGGATGTTAGGCGCTGCAGAGCTGCTTCTGTGTGGGCAACAAGGGCAGCATCGTCAGCGAAGAGCAGCTCATGGACTAGATAGTTTAGAGTCTTAGTGTGAGCCCTCAGACGGCTTAAGTTAAACAAGCTACCATCAGTACGGTAACGTATATAGATGCTGTCTTCTTCTTCAAGCTCTGCCATAGCCCTTTGGGGCATCATGCTGAAGAAGATTGTAAATAAAGTTGGAGCAAGAACACAACCTTGCTTCACTCCATTAGTTATTAGAAAGGGCTCTGAAAGAGCATCGCCATATCTGACTTGACCATGCTGGCCCTCATGTAGCATGATAATCATTTTAAGGAATTTGGGGGGACATCCTAGTCTTTCCAGGATCTTATGAGTTGTGTTTTTACTGACTAACAAATGTTATATACATTTAGAGTAAATAAATACATGCAAATAGGAATAGACCAATGTATAATCAGTGAAAACTATCCAATTAAAGTTATGCTTCTTGTCATTCTGGTAGACTATTCCTTTAAAATGTATTTAGTAGTTGTTGTCTGACAAGATTCGGCTGGTGTTGTTAGCAGCCTTTCTTCACTCTAAGCTGAGACAGTGTACAGGAAGGGAGGAGAGGCTCAATAACCAGTATGTGTGTGTGTATGTGTGTCTTTTCTAGGGCAGGGAAGAGGTGCTCCTTTAGAATCCCTGAAAGCTAGGAATCTGGTGCTATTTTGGACTTCCTGTTATCCCTTCCTTGAGCTCTGTTCCTGTGACACAAGGTGTTCTGCTAAGGGCATGGGAAAATTCTTGGCAGTTTTGCTTTCTCCTTGAAGTTCTTCCCATTTCAGATACAAAGAAATATGCAACTTTTGGTAAATTCTTCAAAAACAAATTTAACCATTCCACATTTGCACAAGTCAATAAGTATAGTTACTTATTTTATTTATTGGTTTAATTTATTATATTTTTGTTCTACCTTTCCACTACAAAATACCACTCAAGTTGGCTAACAAACATAATTAAGGCAAATTTAGGACAAATTAAGCAATAAAAGCATTAAAAGTATGCCCTCAAACCCCATTTAGTTCATCACAATAATAAATGAGAATCAAAGCAGAAAAGGACTATGTTGTACTATCCTGCCATGTAAGTGTTAAAGATGAGGAGCCTCTCAGAAAAAAAAGATGGTAACCCTACTTCGGCTGCTTTCTGTCATATCCCCCACTTTAGGACTGTTATGTTTACAGTGGTAGGGGCTGCAGATGTAGTGAATTATGAATCATATGAGGGCCACTAGAAGCCATTCACCCTAGAAGCCAAAATGACCAAACTGAGGCTGTCATACTTTGGACATATCATGAGACAATATGACTCCTTAGAAGAGACAATAATGCTTGTTAAAGTGGGGGTCAGTAGGAAAAGATGCCGAATGCATTACAGTGGATTGATTCAATCAAGAAAGACATGGCCCTGAGTTTGCAAGACCTGAGCAGGGCAGTTGATGATGAGGGATCTCATTCATTGGGTCACTATAAGTTAAAGTTAACTTGACAGCAATTGTTTTTAGCAACAGCAACAGTGGAGGCCCCCAGGCCCCCATATCTCCGTGCCATTGTTCTGCCAGAATAGATAAGATCCTAGGATTGTGTTCGCAGTCTGGGGGTGCTCCTGGACCCGTCGCTCCAGATGACTAATCAGGTAAATGCGACGGTCAGGAGTGCCTGTTATCGACTTCGGCTGATACACCAGCTGCGCCCTTTCCTGGAAACTAGGGACCTCGAAACTGTGGTACATGCACTGGTAACCTCCCGTCTGGATTTCTGTAATGCGCTCTACATGGGGCTACCCTTGTGCTTGACTCGGAAACTTCAACTAGTCCAGAACATGGCAGCCAGGTTGATTTCTGGCGTTTCCAGAAGAGAGCATATAACACCGGTGCTAAAAGCTCTCCACTGGCTGCCTATTAGTTTCTGGGCACAGTACAAGGTGTTGGTTATGACCTTTAAAGCCCTACATGTCTTGGGTCCAACTTACCTCCGGGACCGCCTCCTTCCGTACAACCCTCCCCTCACACTTCGGTCCTCTGGGAGGAATCTGTTACAGCCTATGAAAACAAGGCTGTCGGTGACCTCCCAGAGGGCCTTCTCTGCTGCTGCTCCCAGATTATGGAATGGCCTACCGGACGAGATCTGTCTTATTAACACCTTAGACAGCTTTAAAAAAGCTGTCAAGACGGATCTTTTCCGGCAGGCCTTTCCTGAATAATTATCCCGGCCCAAGACTCAGCTGCCCTTTCTAGGCTATGATTGTATGTTTTAATTTTTTCTTTCTTCTAAGTTATATATATATATATTAATTAATGCATGTTTTTAATCCTTCGTAATTTAATATTATTTTAAGGGGTGGGTGGGCTAGGGTATTGTGAGTATGGGGTTTTTATATTGTAAGCTGCCCCGATTGCGTTGCAGAGGGGCAGGATATAAATAAAATTTTATTATTATATTATTATTATGTTAGGCTTCTGGAATTTATAATGCCAAATGCGGGAAGGAAGTGCATTTGCAGCCTTGAGTCTCCCTCCAGCTTTCCTCACTGTTATCTTGCTTTGGTGACGGAAGCTTGGCATGAAAATAGATACTTCAGCTAATAATCTTGTACAGAAATGCTTTTAAAGAATCTGATGGAAAAGAAGGGGGAAAGTACGGTAGGTGCATAAAGTTGCTGAATCAGTCTAGAGGGGAATTACCATTCAGCAAATGTATTTCCCTTTCAATATATGGTATAGTCTAGGAGGACAGTTGGCAGACTTCAAGTATTTACTTCGGTTTTCACTAGAGCCTCAAATTAGCCTAATGGCACCGGGTAAACAAGACATACTCATAGAATTAAAGAATTATGAATCCAGGAATTTGTTTTGAGTTTGAGAATTTAATGGAGCTCATGGTTCTTACATAGAAATCCACTCCTCATTACCCAACTTTCTTCATTACAGCAGTATGATTTAGAGTGAGAGGTGAGTTACTTTGCTGCTGCTCTTGTTAAGCAGTTGGGAGTCAGAAATATTAGCTGATTGACTGCAAATCATTCAGTGGTCTATTAGAAAATCCAGATCTGCCTTCTGCTCACCCCTGGATTCATGGGTTCAGTTGTTTATTAAGGCAAATAAACAGTAATCTCAAAAAGAAAAGAGGTGCAGCTGAGCAAAACTGCCGTGAAAATAGCAAGGTGTAGGATATATTAGGGATCTGGAGAATGATAGTAGAAAACTGTTAGTAATACTTTTAATATATCTAAAGCAGGAAATCTGGTAAATGGATGATTTAAAAGTAGACAAGGCCACTAAAGGGAAGATAATAGTTAGATTTTCTTTATTGA
This sequence comes from Gambelia wislizenii, assembly GCA_030847615.1. Classification (NCBI taxonomy): domain Eukaryota; kingdom Metazoa; phylum Chordata; class Lepidosauria; order Squamata; family Crotaphytidae; genus Gambelia; species Gambelia wislizenii. Next base: position 349,962,932 of record JAUMIR010000001.1, read on the forward strand.
AAAATAAGCTACTCTCAAACAATGATAAAAACTATCTAAATATTGTTAAGCAAGTTGTATAAATATAGCATGGAGAAAGAAGTAAGCAGTACGCTGGCTAGTCAAGGATTCTGTAGGGATACAAAACACCTTGTGTACCACATTCTGTAGGGATACAAAACACCTTGTGTACCACATTTGCTGGAAACTAGCTAGTGCTACTTAAGAAGTGTAAACAAACAAATTTTAGGAATGATAGTACATGTATTAGCCTGTAATTTGCCAAGCAATACAGTGGCTCTCATTGCCGATGCACCTTGGAAGGATGTCAGCTATGCCTCCAAAATTGCATGTTGAACATTAAAGTTTCCATGTTGAATCTTTCTCAATTAACTAATAATTTCTGTGTTGCCATGGGCATGATTCCATGGGCATCATATACTATAATGCGCCATGAGATAAATGCAGTGCTCAAATGATCTGAGGTCTTGATCATATAGATGTTAAAATACTAGACTGAAATACTAAAATAACTTTTTCATAAACAGGTGGTGTTTTTCGTTTTACGAGCAGCGATAAAGAAGAGGTTTTAGAAGAAAGTGTGATGCCTAATGGTATCACAAGTTCTTGGCTGCTGAGGAGTGGGGAGAAAGAGGAAGCCATTTGCTCCAGAGTTCCACAAAGAAAGGGGCTGTTTATCTTAGTTTCTTTATCTGAATGTGGTCCCAATCCTAGGCCCTAATTTTTTTGCTCATCAGACGCTGCTGCCACACTGCAGACATAATGCAAGTTTGACACTGCTTTAACAATCATGGCTCCTTCCTATGGGATCCTGGGATTTGTAGTTTGTTGTAGAACCAGAGCCCTCTGACTGAGAAGGCTAAATATCTCACAAAACTACAGACTCCAGAATTCCATAGTATTGGGCCATGGCAGTTAAAGCAGTGTCAAACTGGATTATTTCTGCAGTGTGACAGCAGCCACAGTCCCACACTTGCATGGCTCCTAGTACAGGGCAGCAGAAGGCTCCACACCCTGCAGACTCCCTAGGCAGGCCTAGAGATATAAAGAACACTCGCAATTTTTCTCAGCCTAGACAAGAAAAATGTCTTCAAAAATGAGACACCCCAATGGAGAAACAGTCACTACTGTGCATTCTTTCATATTCTGGGGCTTTTGTGAGAAAAAAAAAAGTATATATACAAAAACTTGGTTTTGTGCAAAACAATCAGCATTTTGTACAGAAAACAGTGTACAGTTGTCCCTTCATATTTGCTGGGGTTTGGTTCCAGGACCCCTGGTGGATACCAAAATCTGTGAATACTCAGGTCCCTTTATATGCAGTGGCATAGCAAAATGGTGTCCCTTATATAAGATGGCAAAATCAAGGTTTGCTTTTTGGATTATTATTTTTTAAAGAATATTTTCAAGCCGTGAATACTTAAATCCATGGATACCAAATCTGTGGATATGGAGGGACAACTGTATTGTGCATTTTGGCTTTTAGGTGTGAAAACCCCAAGTGTTTTTGTAGGGTTTTTTACCGAACAATATATATATATTATATATATATTTGCAAAGAAGTCCTGGGTGCAAAAAAATAATCCAAAACAAAAATATGCAGAAACTTTCAGTCTCATCTAGTAGGAAGAAAATATTTGAAATAATTCATTCTTGCTTGCAAGAACAAAATAAGCAAAGATTTGCATCCCTAGGCGGTTCTGTCACAGTTTCCATCTCATCATCTTTAAAATAGGAATGCTGACATTGCACATTCTTAATTGGGTGTAAAGTTGTCAGGGTGAATATGGGATGGGGCTCCTATAAATGTTAATCCTGCACAGATCATGGAGGAGGAGGAGATATCGCAAAGCTCCATCAAGCAGGACAAAGGGACCTGTCCTCCCTTATTTTTCAGACCTCAGCTCTCAGCTGAAGTCATCCCCTCCCACCTTGGCTATAGCCTTGATAGTGGAGAGCAAGGGTGGAGTGCCCAGGTTTGTTCTTGTCACTGGACATGCAAAGCAATAGTTGTGTTGGGAGGGGACAACTGCAGCTGAAAATTGGCGTTTGGAAGGTATGACAAGACAAGTACCTTTGCCCAGCCTGACAGGGCTTTGTCATACTCCTCCATGATTTGTGCAGAATTAAAGTTACTAGAGCCCCATCCTATATCCAAACTAGCAACCCTAATGAGAGGGGAGGAGAATTTCTTCGTTTTGCCCTCCCCCAGTAACTACATCTCTGTGCTTCAGTATACTATTCTACAGTATGGGGAGGAGAAAACCTTACAGGGTTGCTGTAAAGGGTTAGGTGAAGTAGGCTGAACAGTGCTTGTATAGCTATTGTTCAGATATTGGGTTTGTGGTGACACTGCCGAATGAGGAAAGACAATAATTGATAGAATTGCTTCATTTTCCGCTCCCATAGTAGTAACATGATCCAGTGAATGACCCTTCATCCTACTTCCATGAATGAATGAGTTGCCCTTTGCCTGCCACAAATGTTCTTTTTTTTTCTTCTCCCCTTGCGGTCATTCGGGTACCTCTGGCAACTCCAAGGCAGGCGTCTCATGTGCTAAGTCCCATATTGTAGAAGACTTGCCAACTACACTTGCAGAAAGATCCCTTGGTTTACAGGTATAGCAGGTAGTTATCAGGTTACTGCCTCGTGCAGTGCACAGCTGCCAGCTGAATAAATGTTAATGTGGACCATGAATAAATAAAGCCACTTCTCTGCTTACTGGCTTCTGTTCTGAAGCAAAATAAAAGGACATTGGAGGGAAATCCATTATATTCTTGGCAAGCTCAAAATAATGTCTGGGGAGGAAGTACTTGAAAATAATTAGTACTTTACACAACAGGCTTATTAGGCTGCTTTTTCTGTCACATTATGAGCAGCAGCACCCAGACCACCAATGGTAAACTCTCTGCAAGGCTTAAGAAACACTACTGTACCTGCAGGTTGGTTTATACCCTCTGAAGCCTTTTACCTGGGAAATGATGCCCAGCTCCATGGATCTTTGATTGCTTGTTTTATAAACTATCCATTCTATTCCAGGCATTTGGGTTTCAGTTGTAGCCATTCTTCCTGGATAAGATGGATGTTGGCTCTCAAAGTGTGCATTCTTTAAAAAAAGTCAGGCACGAAACAAAGAGCATGGGTGTAAAAGAGGACTATGGTACCTTAAAGATTAACACATATATTATAGCTTGAGCATTTGGGGACTATAGCCAAGTGCATCAGGTACATTAGGTACTATCCAAAAGTTTTTTTTGCAGTGTGTGTTTGTACTGTATATATGTGTGTCTGTTTATCGAACACATCGGGGAGGGAATTGTAAATAATGAGCTCAGAGGGTACTTAAATGCAGACAGTTACAATTACTTTATAAACTTTCTATATTTTAATTTATCTCTGACAATCTCTCATGCCAAAATACTGTATAAATGGTATGCCTTTAACTCAGGGTCAAATTAGATATTAGCAGAAATACATACTCTCTATGATTAAATAATTTCCCCTCCCACAGTGAGATTTCTTCAGAGATACATTGCAAGAAGCTCTGGTGGCGCAGTGGTTAAATGCCAGTACAGTAGCACCCCTGCATCTGTGGGGGATTGGTTCTGGGGGCCCTCATGGATGGGAAATTCCATGGATAATAGCGACCAACATCCTAGGGGGCAATCCCAGGGGAAAGGGGGGCAGGTTCACTCTTCCACCCCCTTCGCCCCCGCCATGGCCCTGCCGCAGCAGCGATCTCGGGGAAAAGGGGGAAGGGGATGGGGCCAGTTTGCTCCTCCCCCTCCCTTTATCCCCACGATTGCCACGGCAGCGACAGGAGCCCTCCCAGGGGAAGGGACGGGGGAGGTAAGATCCCTTCCCCCCCTGTCATTGCCAACCACGGATAATTGAATCCAGGGTTGGGGAATCAGTGGACATGGGGTTGCTACTGTACTGCAAGCCATCACATTGCAAGTTCAGTCCCAGAGGGCTCCAAGGTTGACTCAGCCTTCCATCCTTTCATAGGTCAGTAAAATGAGTACCCGGCTTGTGGGGGCAATTAGCTAACACACACTGGAAACCGCTTAATGCGGTGTAGGTGTGTAAATTGCTGTTGCTTAAACAATTTGTAAGCCACTCTGGGAGCCTTTATGGCTGAAGAGTGGTGTATAAATACATAAATAAATAAACAAATACATGCTTCAGCAATCAGACATGTAAACTAAGCTGATGTTTACCTCCCAGTGACCAGCCACACAATGAAGCACGCAAAATGCAAGATATGTAGGTAAGGAAAATCATGTCCTATGCCAAATTAATGCCTGTCACCATTTTGGGAGCACCTATGCACAAAAGTGCTAAAAATATCATCTAGTTTGTCCTTTAGGGTAGCACATTTCATTCATCTGATGCCATGAGTTACATATAGTCCATGAAAACTCTGAGCCAAGGCATAGACAGGGCAACTTACTGGGAGCCTGTGGGAGCTTCCCTTTCAAGCAGCTTTAGAGAGATTTACAGCAGTAACTAGGGACATATTTGCAAACCACACAGTCTCATTACCTTGTCCCATTAACCTTACATCTTTTTTGCTCCTTCATAATTATTCTAAAGATTTTTTTACTATTTCATTAACTATTCTAGAGATTTGTATGTCTGTCCACTAAAATGATGTTTCAGACCAGACCTTGGAAAAGTTATCTTTTGGGACTGCAGCATCCAGAATTCCTCATTGTCTGGAGGATTCTGGATGCTGCAGTCCAAAAAGGGTTCTTTCCTAAGGTCTGATTCAGACACAAATGACAATTCACCAGTGCCCCCCCCTTCTATAATGTCTAAAAAAAGGTTGTACATTTTCCCAGCAACCACAGTTTTTCCTTTGTGGCCTAGTGAAGTTGGCACATAAAGGATGAGTTGCGGAATGTTGTCACTTTGCTGACAGCTGAGCAAAGGGGAAGCCCATCCTCTATGAGTGTTCAACTGCTTTAGCTAGACTAGACAAACCAGATAATGGAACATTCAAATTGAGGCATGTCTACTGCCTGCTCACCAAGATCGTTTGACACAGGAAACTGTATGTAACCCAAGAAAGCCTTTAGTGCTGTAACAGTACCCTGTAGGCCAGCATGAGGGACACAGCCATTCCCACATGTCTGCCCAGCATCAGAAAAGATGCTTTCTAGATGCTTCACACCTTTTGTCACAACCTCATATACATTATTAAATAACCAAAAAGAAAGATTGTTTCTAGAGCAGTCTTCTCTGACCTGGGAACCTTCCAGTTGTGTGGGACTATAGTGCCCATCACCCCCTGTCAGTACATACCATGCATTTGGTTACAGTAGGTGTTACAGTCTAACACTTTGCTAATGGCAGTGCTGGGGTATATATGAGTGTTGTGTGTGTGTGTTTAGAATTTTAGCTCTTTTAAACTTTTTTAGTTGTTTAATTGTGTTTTAACTTTTATATTTTGCTGATTTTAACAATGCTTTTTATTGTATGCCACTTTGAGTCCCAAATTGGGAAAAACGTGGGACATAAATAAAGATAACAACATCAACACATTTGGAAAGTGGCAGATAGGACATGGTTCTTTTAGACCAGTCCTCAGGCAGAAGCAGGAATGTAGCTATAGGGATGGCAAAATCAATAAGAAATTTGCCTCCCCACTGAAATTTTCCTTGAGCTCCCAAATTTCTACCATTGCAATAACTTAAAATATTAGTTTGGGCATTTAGAAATACAGTGTTGGCATCCAAAGAAAAGGTACAGGAGAAAGCAAATACAGCAAATATAAGAGTTTGAGGTATAAATGATTTTCAGTGTCTTGCTCTCTTCAATGCTAGAAATGTAGGGACTGAAGGAAAAAATCATTTGTGGGGCTAGTGCCTTCATTTCCTCCCCCTCTCTCAAATAGCTATACTGGGCAGATGGCAGAGCCACCCCCTGACACCTAAACCATACAAATTTATATACACAATCCGGATCTGTATGCTGCAGCAGAGATGAAGCCTACTCATACTAAGCTGCATGCAGAGCAAAAGCTTCAGAATTTTAGCACCTCAGCTTGAATCCTGGCTATTGATTTCTGCGGGGCTTGTTTCTGGGTAAATATGCTTACAACAGCAGCTGGAGGCTCTCCAGCCCCAAGCATGTTTACTTGAAATGAATTCCCACTGCACACAGTGGCTGGAATCTTCTTGGTGGCTCACCCTGGTATAACTCTCAGCATTATGCCAGCATAGGACTCTTTTTGGAATGACACACAGCAGTGGCAGGGGAACAGAAGGGAAAGCATCTCCATCACTAAAGAAGGCTGCCCTAACAGCTCCCACATAGCTTGTTGACCTCTCAGAGCAGCTTTCTTTCCTGACACATTTTCCATGCCAGTGCAGATGTGACTGCGGCCATTTTACCATGCTGCTGTGCCACTACCCACATTGCCACCTATGCTGGCACACTTATGCCAGTCAACAGGATCACTGCCAGTGAGATTTACGTCTGAAGAATCATTGCTAGGAGCAGGGCTGTCTGGGCTCCAAACAAGAGCAGACGGCCCTCTCTGCATAGCACATGCTGGCAGAAAAGGTTTATGTATCAACATTACCCCTGGCTGCTAGGAATGATAACCAACTACTAAGTGCAGTGCAATGATGAAATGTAGCCACAGACTAGATGTCAAAGATTCTCTGTGTTGATAAGCACAAAGACCAATCAATTGCATCAGAAACAAGGAGCAATTGTTCAGGCAGCAGAGGCTGGGAATATTCAGAAGTACCTGTTGCCTTGTGAATGCTATAGCATTGCTCAGGTAGAACTACTCATTGCTAAATGACACATGATGTTAAGTGCCTAATTTGATAGTTTATCCTTTAAAAACTCCAGCTGTGTGTGTGGGGGGGAGACGACTGATAATGAAGGGTGGGTAGCCCTTTCCTTTTGTGTTATGTTCCCCATAAAAATGCCTCCCTTCCCCTCCCCTCCCCTCCCCTCCCTGAAGCTATTAGTCATGAGAGCAAAGTGAATGAAGTGGCCTCTAGTTCACTAAAACCTGTGATATCATAAATATAAGGTGCTGCAAGACTCTCTGAGTTCCTTCCTTTTGTGGGTGTGCTCATTCCTACAATCTCCCTGAGAAAGTTGTTGGTATAAAGTAGATCTGGGGTAATGGAAGAGTGCCACCAGAATGCCTTGGTCACATTAATTCCATATTTCACCTCCGTGGTCTTGAATATCTCCATTGTTTGGTCCAGCATCTTAGCCACTACCATTTCAGTTTTTCCTTTCAAACTCCTTCCCCCACTCTAGAGTACTGTGTCAAATTATTTTCTGCTTGTTTTCCCCCCCTGCTTTCCCCTCTCAAGTAAACTTTCATAATGCCTCCATTCCTCCCATCCCATTTTAGTGAAAAGGAGAAATCAGAATCTCAGGTGCCATCCCCATACTCCATATATACTGTTAAAATGCATATGAAGAACCCTAGTGTTTATCTTAGTGCATACAAGTTACTTTGCTATCTTGTTACCATTCATAAAGTATCACAGAGCAGTGACGGATGGACCACAGCTCTGTTAAGGGTCAGTAGGTGAGCTATGGGCAGGACAATTTTAGAAATATAACACTTCTTCCAGATCCTTCTCATTCTGGTTTACTTAAACACACCCTTGATTTTATCTTGGTTGAGTACTCCTTGTTCCTGATCATGCATGAGGTGCCATCCTGGCCTATATAATTGAGACCTAGCTGGATGGTAGGGTATCCATTCTCTCTCAGTTCTGCCTACTTGGGTTCTCTATGCAGCAGCAGGCAGACCTAAGAGACAGGGAGATGGAGTTGCAGTGGTTTATCCTCATTCCATCTCCCTCACCAGTAGTTTGGTTGCCATTGGCTGATCACGCCCTGGTGGGGTTTAGACTTGCTGGGACATGAGATGGGGCTTGGAATCAGTTTTGCAGTGTCTCCCATTCTTCTTGGAGTGGTGACCTCAAAAGATGATAATGGGAGATGCCTTTTTTGACATGGGCTATGAGGTAGCTCAAAGCAATGTTTTATCCTCTGTGGTGTTTAACATTTATACGAAACTGCTGGGAGACATTATCCAGAGTTTTGGGATTTGCTGCCATCCACATGCTGATGATACCCTAATCTATCTGTCCTTTCCACGTAAATCCAAAAAAGTTGCTTTAACCCTAAACCAGTGCCTGATGCCAGTAGTGGACTAGATGTGTGTGTGTGTGTGTGTACTTTCAAGTCACTTGTCGACTTATGGCGACCCCATGAATTTCATAGGGTTTTCTTAGGCAGGAATACTCAGAGGTGTTTTTGTCAGTTCCTTCCTCTGAAATATTGCCTACAGCACCTGGTATTTGTTGGTGGTCTCCCATCCAAGTACAAACCAGGGCTGGACCTGCTTAGCTTCCACGAACAGACAGGATCTGGTGCCTTTAGGGTATCTAGGCCCTGCAGATTAGATGAGGGTGAATACATTGAAAATTAATCCAGATACGACAGACATGTTCCTGATCAGATCAGGCAGATCAGGGAGTCCAGAGGCAACTTGTGTGGGATGGGGTTACACTCCCTGCAAAGTCATATGTAAACAGTTTGGGTGTCCTCCTGGATTCAGCCCTGAGTTTAGATTCTCTTGGTGGCCAGAAATGTGTTTACACAGTAAAGGACAATGTGCCAGCTGCATCTGTTCCTGGAGCTGTGTGATCTGGCTGTGATGAGGCATCCCTGAGTTACACCTTGTTTGAATTACTGTAGTATGTTCTACATGGGGCTGCCTTCAAGGAATGTTTGGAAACTTCAGCTGCTCCAGAATAATACAGCTTCTACTGTTGACTAGGGCTGGTTACTGGGAATATACAGTATGACTTTTTTGGTATAAATCTAATAATTAGTAGAGTAGAACCATTGAATCGGTGACACTTACATAAATGTTGACTTACCAAATTCCTATTGATTCCTTGATTCCACTCTAGCTTTGCTGGCTACCAGTCTGTTCCTGGGCACAATTCAAAGTGCTGGTTATGGCCTTTAAAGCCCTATATGATGGATTCAGGCTGTCTGAATGACTGTATTCTTCCATACAGGCTTGCCTAGTGCTTTGTGGTCTATTGGGGAGGCTCTTCTTTCTCTCTCAACACTTTCGGAGGAACATGTTTTTATTTGTACCTGTTTTTATGTCCAGTTCTTGGAGAAAGACAGGATAAAATCGAAGGAAGGGATGGAGGAAGGGAAGGAAGTCAGACTACATTTCTCTACTCCCCCTTCCTCTGACTGAATGAAGCCAGATGTAAACTAGTGTTTTCTACCATCACATCATCTCACTCCCTTTAAGGGGGTCTTGACTTCTCTATAACATTAACACTAGAGTTGTTAGCATCATTAGCGACACTTTTGTGAGAATCATTGTTAGACTTGCTTAGTAAAGGAAGTAAAGGAAGCAGTCAAACATCACTAACATTGTGGTACTAAATGTAGGTGTTAAGAGTATAGAATCTCTCATGTACCAACAGAACTACCACCACAGCATCCTGTTCTTGGCAAGTCCATTCTGCTATAATAATAAAGGTTTGCTACCAAAGTTAGCTGGCTCTGATGCCTTTGAAAAGCCTTGAGGACAGAGTTTGGTCTAGAGACATGCCCACATCACTGCTATGCCATGTCTTCCTTAGGTTTTGGCTCAGGCAATAACTTTGAACAGTACTTCTCTGTGTTCTGTGATTATGAGGGCCATGCCTGCTTAAGCAGCAGCAGCACTCCATGCTGCTTCTCCAGACCCCTGGGCTGTTTTCATTGTAACACCAGTCAGAAACAAGTTGTGACTATGCCATATCAGTACCCAGCTTATGGGGGCAATTAGCTAACACACTTTGGGAACAACTTAATGTAGTGTAGATGGGTAAAGTGCTATTGTTTAATTTGTAAGCCGCTCTGAGAGTCTTTGTGGCTGAAGAGTAGGGTATAAATACCTAAATAAAAATAAATAAATACATAAATAGTTTGGAAATATTACTATTTTGAGAGTACAGTTCTCAGTGTTCCCCAAGCCAGGGCCATGCTCGCTGTAGTTTTGTATTTGATTATATATACTAGAAAAGCAAAATGTCCTTAAAGCATCCTTTTGGAAAACTACCAAATTTGGCATGCCTATGAGACTGAGGCTCAGCTACAAATCAGGATGTTCAGCCTCACTTCTGACATAAATCTAGTAAGTGGCCTCAGGTAAGATCTTTTTCAGCCTCTGTGCCGCCATCTGCAATATGGGGATAATAATAATACCAACTTAACCTTATAGGGAAGCGGTAAGGACTGCAAGTAGATAGTGTATGTGAAGAACTCTGAATGCTTGAAATCACTATACAATGACTATACAAATGTTGTTGCTTTTGCATGCTTTGGGTGTTGGCACTGCTCACAGCTTTTCACTGTGTGGAGCCTGAACAAGAAGCAGGAAATGTTGGCTGTATTGAGGTTTGCCCTCTTTGCTTGTTTTATATCTTCATCTAATAAACATAGGAATGCAAGCACTCTGCACTGATCCGGAGGTAAATATTAAGCACAGTGGAAAGGAATTTAGCCGTGCAACTCCTCCTAAAGCCTGCCAGCCCGCTGTCAATAAAGCAATGCATTATAATCAGAGCAGTCATAAACCGAGTCTAAGCCAAACTTCTCTGCAATCAGGGCATAGTATTAGAGCTGTGTCAACTCCTTTTAAGCAGAATCCCACTGTGATGGTTTATTGCCATGCGTAAGTTCTTAACAGCAGCACCGCTAGGCAGAGGTATTTGGGCTGCCTTGAAAGTATATAAAAAATATTCTAAGGGTCATTTCATAAGCTCCATTTTCCCAACTTGGGGAAATCCTGAAGGTGAAAAAAAAAGCAGGGACTACATTATATACATACAGTGAATCATAGAATTGGAAGAGACCACGAGAGCCATCCAGTCTAACCCCCTTCCTTGCAGGAATACACAATCAAAGCATCCCTGACATCCAGCCTGTGTTTAAAAACCTCCAAAGAAGGAGACTCCACCACACTCTGAGGCAGTGTATTCCACGGCCGAACAGCTCTTACTGTCAGGAAGTTCTTCCTAATGTTTAGATGGAATCTCTTTTCCTGTAGTTTGAACCCATTGCTCCATGTCCTAATCTCTGGAGCAGCAGAAAACAATCTTGCCCCATCCTCAAGTATGGGGACACCTGGAATACTGTGTCCAGTTCTGGGCGCCACAATTCAGGAAGGATATTCAGAAGCTGGAATGTGTCCAGAGGAGGGCGACCAGGATGGTGGGAGGTCTGGAAGCCATGCCCTATGAGGAGCGGCTTAGGGAGCTGGGCACGTTTAGTCCCCAGCTTCTCAGAAAAGAAGATTGAGAGGTGACATGACAGCCATGTTTAAATATTTGAAGGGATGTCATACTGAGGGTGGGGCAAGATTGTTTTCTGCTGCTCCAGAGACTAGGACATGGAACAATGGGTTCAAACAACAGGAAGAGAGATTCCACATAAACATTAGGAAGAACTTCCTGACAGTAAGAGCTGTTCGGAAGTGAAAAACACTGCCTTGGAGTGTGGTGGAGTCTCCTTCTTTGGAGGTTTTTAAACAGAGGCTGGATGGCCATCTGCTCAGAATGATTTGATTGTGTATTCCTGCCTGGCAGGGGGTTGGACTGGATGGCCCTTGTGGTCTCTTCCAACTCTATGATTCTATGAATTCTCAAAATTATTGAGAGTGGCTCTGAGATTACACCTGCCACGTTTGTTTCGTAAGCTTGGATGCAGCTCATCCAGCTCTGGAGATATGAATTCATTTAGAACAGCTAGGAAGTAATTTATTATTTCTTTCTCTATTTTAGGCTATTGTCCCCTTACTGCCTGATGTATTATCTTTTTACTAGTTTGAGCACTGTTTTCTTCTTAGGAGAAGATTTGAGGCAAATAAGGTATTAATTCGGCCTTCTCTCTGTCTCCTGTTAGCATTTCACCATCCTCTCTATGCTAGCAGCCCTACCATTTCCTTGTTCTTCCTCTTGCTCTGAACATAGCCAACAAACAAACAATAAAACCCTCTTATTATTTTTAGCCTCTGTAGCGAGTCTGAGCTCATTGTGAGGTTTAGCTTTTCTGACTTTCCCTCTACAAGTATTGGCTGTTTGTATTTCTCTTTGGTGATTTCCCCCTTTTTTTATTACTTATGCAGATCTCTTTTAAATATCAGCTCATTTGAAAGCTCTTTGTACACATACCCTGGTTTCTTTGGACACCTCCCACTTTTCTTCCTCATTGTTTACAACTATGCTTTCAATATCTCACCTTTAAGAAACTCCCATGCACCATGAACTCCCTTCCTTTTGAGCATTTCTGATTATGGGATTTCAACCAATATTTCTTTAAGCTTGCTGAAATCAGCTCCCTTGAAGTCCACTATCACTAATAATGAAAGAGAGTTAGATCTCATTACTGCACGTATGTGTGCCAGTATATAAAGAAAAGACACTATGAAATTAATCAAGAGATTCCTCAAAAGAAGAGATCCCTCCCGTAGTCAATATTTGTTTTTCACATAATCTGGTTTTATATGGCATTTATGTATTTATCCTTTGTTGTTGGTGGAAGGAGTGGCTAGAATCCTGTTGGTGACATACACAGGTGTAACCCGAATTATATCTGTGTATGTGTTTTGGGTATGTTGCAGGAGGTATCCAGCACCTTCTTGCACAACTCCCCTCCACCCAGGAGGTGCAGCTCCAGCTTCTTGGCCTGTAATAAGTGTCAGGCTGCACACCTTGGGAAGAAGAAGAAACCATGTACTGGGATGGATGATACTTGTTCTTCCCCAGTTATGTGAAGGCAGCCAGAACCTCATCCAGGTACACCATCACAACCAATTGGTAATGGGTGGAGCTGCATCTGTGACCCGCCCCCCCAGCTGCTCTTGTACACCTGGGAAGGAAGTAAAAAAGAGAGAACAATTTCTGCCACACAAACAGAGGCATAAGTCTGCTGGCTGAGACTGAGCACTCAGCCAAATAAAAACCAAAACCAAAAGTTAAGGGCTAAAACTTTGTATTTGTACTTTTATGTTGTTGTTTTGTTTTTGAAAAAAAATATTTAGGCCAACAGAATAACAAGAACCTATGTCAGTCCAACTGAAACCACAATCCCACAGTTGGGAAGGCAGCGCTCTTCTGTTGTTTCTGCCCTTTACATTTTTAAAGGCACCTCTTCATACAGGGTTGCCCTTTCTATTTCTGACAGTGCGCCTGTGCCTTTAAGGTTTGCCCAGGGAACAAAAATCCATCAAGTGGCATATTTTCTAGATATAGAGCTGTGATAGTAGGAAAAACCTATTCTGTTGAATTTCTGCTGTTTAAAGGCTCAGGAGCCCTGCTAGAGAAATACAGTGACTGACAGCAGTTGGCAATTTTGTGGGTGATTGGAGCTGTAGCTTTACGTCAAGGGTTGGCAAGTTGTGGCTCTCCAACATGCCATTGGCTTTGCTGGCTGGGCTGATGGGGGTTGTAGTCCAGAAGTTTCCTTGTCTGCTCCTGATGTATATGTTAACATTTGTGGGTGGTAATGTTTATCTCCATGATGTGAAGTGCTTCATCCAACGCTCCCAGATAGGGTGGGGAGAGTACCCTGTACTGGAGTCCAGAAATCCAGAGGGCCCCAGCCTCTGCTACATTCCCCATTAAATGAGGAAATAGCTGAGGGTAAACTCTAAGTCATGTCTTACAATATTTATAGAAACATATTTCCTTGTATCTATGTACCTGTTGTCCAAACTTTGTGAGATTTGCTGGAGCCAAACAGAAAGTATGTTAGTGCAATTTCAAGCAATATTTTTGAATGGCTGGGTCCTTGACTTATAATTTAACAGTTGATTCAGTAGGTCTGCTGTAGCTGGGATTAGCAATCGGATTTAGGGCAAACTCTGGAATTCCTTGTGGATAGGCAGAAGAAATGGACATCTGTTAGAAAAGTTGTAGGATGAGGACAAAACAAAGAACCATAAAAGAGCAGGAGCAAATGCTGCTCCTTCTGGTATGGTTATCAGGCCCCTGAGTAAGTGTCTAATTTTAGGGTTGCCAGAGTGAAAACTGGAGACAGCTGCTGTGCAGAAGAGGGAGTTTCAGCAGGTGTTGCTTGTATTACCTGGTTCTGTACAACACCTGGGTGCCAGTTACACGACAAGTTTTGTCGCAAGGCTTACCGTGACTTCCTGATCCCATAGCCGTCCCTCGCTGTTTATACGGTTTTTGTCACTCTTTAGGAAATCCTGGAAGATCCCATGATTGATATTTACACGACAAAAGTTTTTATTGGTCCCGCACTCTTATATCCTGTGCTTTTGCTATTTATACATGTTTAGCTTACCGTTTTTTTTTGTTTTTTTGTTTTTGTTTTGTTTTTTGCTGTCAATCAAGGATGCGATTAGTCATGTTTTCACAACCTCGGTGACGCACTTCCTTTAGAGTTCCGCACCACGAGCGATGCTATTGGCTGGCTGGGGGGGGGGGGGAGAGAAGGGCAGAGGATTGATATTCCCCTTGCCTCTTTAAAGTGTTAACCCTTTAAGTAGAAGGCATTTTGAAAAACCCAGAATGTGAGCTTTTGCTCAGAGGCAGGAACGAGTGCTTTCCTTTTGAAATCAAGGCTGGGGAGGGGAGGCTTGGGATTCCCCTTGCCTCTTTAAAATGTTAACCCTTAAAGCAGAGTTTTAGCTGCAGAGTGAAGATTTCAAGCCAGCGACAGACAGGCATTTTGAAAGACACAGATGCTGGCTTTTTTTTTTTTTTTACTGTGCATTGTGATGGCGGGGGGGGGGGAATAAAAGTGTGTTCATTCGCTCAGACGCTGGAATATTTTACTGTGCCCATTCAGACCCAGGGAGGTGATAAAGGCAGGGGATGAATGGGCGACCCTCTGCCCACCACAATCTCTTTGTAACATGCAGTTGAGGAAGAGATTAAAGCTGAAGGGTTTGCAGTGTAGAAATCCATTTAAAAAGGTGATTGAGTATATGCGCGCGCGCACACCAACCTACGTGCAGCTGGAAGGGATGCCTTTATTTTCAGCTGGTGAGGCTGGATCTGTTGAACAGGTGACTGACCCCTCCTTCTCTGGTCGCTGATCTCTAAGCCCGTCCCCAGTCACCATTTCCGGCCATCCCCTGGTACCGAGATATTTTGTCCCAGGCTGTTTACATTTCCGATTTTTCGAATCCTCCAGTGACTTTTTAAAAAAACTGGCATAGTTGAGGGATAAAAGGTGCCCCCCCTTCCGAAAATCACGTACCCAACCCGACGTACGTGTAAACTGCCAGGGATCGACATGAATTCTTCCCGGGATATTTTCATTGTGTAAACGGCACCCTGCTGAAATGACCTCTACTCCACTGCAATTATAAGTATAGAAGCTGTCTCCAGTTTTCATTCTGGCAACCCTGGTCTAATTTACCTAATCATACCTTCAGTGCAACTTTGACAATGTTGTCTGGGCCCTCGTGGTCTCTTCCAACTCTGCAATTCATTAGAGTGCTGGTTTCAAGCAATCAGTAACTGTACCTTCTCTTTGTTCCTAAAATATATGTTAGTAGAATTCAGGGAACTGAAATGTCTACTTCACTAGTATCCTACAGATTTTTCACAATTACAACTCATTTTCAGTAAAGTGTGCATAGTCCTATGGATTTTTTGCACAATGCCAGTGATTGTGGCAGAAATGGAAAAAAAAGTTTCAGCAAGTGTGTGTGTGTATGTACTTTCAAGTCGCCTATCGACTTATAAGGAGCCCATAAATTTCATAGGGTTTTTTCCCTTAGGCAAGGAATACTCAGAGGTGTTTTTGCCAGTTCCTTCCTCTGAAATATAGGTCGACCCCCATATCCACGGATTCAGTATCTACAGTTTCACTTATCCACATTAGAAAATATATGGTCTCTTTAGGCATTTTTAGGTCCTCCAATGTGATTCTATGGTCAGCTTCTGGCATTCATCTCATTGAAAATAATAGGATTCCCTATTATCCACAGTTTCAGGTATCCACAGAGGGTCTTGGAACATATCCCCTGCGACTACAGAGGTTAACCTGTATAGCCTACAACACATGGTATTCACTGCAGTCTCGCATTCAAATATAGATCAGGACTGACCCTGCTTAGCTTCCAAGATCAGATATGATCTAGTGCCTTTAGGGTATTTAGGCTGCTTTT
This sequence comes from Gambelia wislizenii, assembly GCA_030847615.1. Classification (NCBI taxonomy): domain Eukaryota; kingdom Metazoa; phylum Chordata; class Lepidosauria; order Squamata; family Crotaphytidae; genus Gambelia; species Gambelia wislizenii. The sequence continues at coordinate 349,979,139 of JAUMIR010000001.1, forward strand.
CAGCAAGCTCAGCACTCATCAAAAGCTGAAGCTCTTCTAGAATGGGGCAAGAACAGTTAAGCCTCCTCACCATCTTGTCTATTCAGTGTTAAGTTGCAAGTCGAATTGCTGTTGGCAAGTAATTCATAGTTTTGCAATGCAAAAGGCCATAAAATCAAACCTTAATGTTAATTGGTCATATGCTTGCAGTTTTGCTGGACTATTAGAATAAAACTACCAAGATATGACAAAAAATCCCTTCATTAATGACTATTACAAAATAATTGGCAAATGTATAGGTCTCTAAGGCTGGGTGTTATTATTAAACAAAAGTTAGCAAAAGCAAACATTTTTCAGAAGTGTAGAGTATGCAATGGTAATTAAATTACTGTTCAGAATTAAAACAAAAAATTAAGGGCTTATAAGATCGTTTGTATGTGATAAGAGAATGTGGTATTGATGTGAGAAGTAATTGCGTACCAGCCTCTTCCTGATGATGCACTGGCTTCACCTATTGTTTTCTGCCTAATAAGCTGCTATCAAAACATAGGGATACAGGTCAGCCATTCAATCCACTGATTAGTCCTTTCACCTACCTGCTGTAAAATGTGAATCTACCTACTTGCTACAATAGGTGATAAAGAAGGAGGGTGGAGCAGATTGAGAGGTCACCACACATGATACAGTCCAAGTCATCCCACATTATCTTCACACATCACACATCACGTTTTTTATCTAGTGGTGGGCATCCTGTGGCTTTCTAGTTGTTATTGAACTGCCACTCCCTTCATACCTAGTCAGTGGTGATGGTGGTGGTGATGATGGTGATGGGAATGAGAATGGTAGGCCAACAACTTCTGGAGAGCCACAGTTTGCCCATTTCTGGTTTAGAGGCATCTAAACCTCCCCAAGCTGGGACCTCCTTCCCCTCTTGCATTCTAACTGAAGGTGGTGGAGGTTGTAGACCAACACATCCATGAAGCATCAGGCTTGGCAAGACTAAATCTAGAAACCTTCATTGGATACACATTTTATTGCCTTTGAATTAGGAGTTGTTGGTTTATCCCACAAAGGGTGCAATGTAGGAGAGCTAAAGTTCCAATCAATTGTCTGGATAAGCCATCAGTACTCAGACATGAGGTGATCAAGCATAAAGGCAGCCATTGTTTTCTGGTTTGATGAAGATTTTGGCATAAAGGAATCAACACTGATGATGATGACTGATTAGGAACCAGGCTTGTTTTGAGAAGAACTTGATTGTCGTCTGAAGATAGCATTTCACAGAAACAAGGCAACATTGTTCTAACTCTGTCTTATTTGCACCAAAGACAATGAGTCCCCTCAAAGGAAATTGAAAGGTTTTATTTTCCTGTTGCCTTATCTTACAGTTATGCACTTTGAATGTAAGAACCATATTAATCACAGCTCAGTAACTTGGAGAGTTTCCTGCAACTCGAATAATAATGAAAATAGTATCTAATGAATAGAAGTAAAACACCAAGGGAAAATATTCCCAAGAGAAGAAACAGCATTATCAACCTACTAGCCTTAGTTTCTTCTTGTGAATTCTCTTTGTTGGTATAGAATCATGCACAGTTGATCATGAAATGAACCTTATCAGAAATGGTGTGTGTTTGTATGTGCGCACACATAGAAAGCAATATCGGTTTAAATGCACCTGTTGTTTGTACAGTAATAGTGAAAGCCATTCAAGGCTGAATCAGATTGCCATTGGTAAAACTGGTTGTCTGTGACAGAGATTTTATAAGGATGTGCATTGCGTAAGAGTTCTGCATACTGAATTCTGCAATGGCTTTCCTGTTGCTACACCCAGGACTCAGTGTGTCACTACAATAGCTCCCTCTTCCCTCCAACAGCCCTTTCATTGCTAGTAGAAAGTAGAAGGGATTGGAAAAGCATCTGACTCTGCCCTCAGATGCAGATCAAGAACATCTTCCTCCAAGATCTGCTGAGATCCTTTGGAGGTCTCAGCAGACAATTATTATGTAGTGAACAAATAGAGGAATTCCTCTCAGAATACAAAAGGTCACCCTGGCTCCATCTCTCTGAATTTATAATGGGCAGAAAATAACAGTTTTATTTTGCCCAGCCTTTGATCTGTATTGCAATGAAGAAAGACGGGACTATGGTCCCAGCAATAATTATGATTGGCTGGGACCATATATAAAATTCTGAATTCTCTTTCACAGGTATGTCTTTTACAACTATGGCATGTTTTTTATCTAGGACTAAGACAAGGACCGAGAGGTTACACTCCTGTCTTTTCTCATTGCAATTGAAATGGCTGATCTGGCTGTTTTAACTGGCTGTGGTTTTAAATTAATTTTAAGGGATGTTTTTAATCTGTTTTAATAGTTTTTACTCATTGTATCTTGCCTCAGAGATCTTAGTAGGCTGAGGGACAATGCACAAATATACTAAATAAATAAGTGACATTGTGCAACATTATTCCTAATCATAGATGGTGCCCATCTGTTACAGCATCAGTCTTTGCTTCCAGTTACCTTGGCTTACTGTATTTGTGCCAATGTGACATACACCAACATGTTGTTACATTCCCTTATACCCCCTCCCGTACAGTAATTTATTAGCTAACACACATTGGAAACTGCTTAATGCAGTGTAGATGTGTAAATTGCTATTGCTTAAACACATTGTAAGCTGCTCTGATAGCCTTGTGTCTGAAGAACAGGGTATAAATATCTAATTAAATTAAATAAATAAAAAAATTAATTGGCAATAATTCATGAGACTGGCATGACTGACAGTTCATGTAGGTCTGGTAGACCAGGCCATCCATAGAAAGGTTCATGCAGAGGTCACCAAAGACCTAAACGAAGTTATCTCACAAAATTCCCAAAAATACAGACACACCCAGGACTGGTTATACAGAGCCCCCCTTAGACGAGTCATTAGGGAGAAATGTGCTAATCCACCCTGGACACACCTGGCAATGAGTCATCCACCAACACAAACAAGAGATTGGAACACCCATTATTCTGCAAAGGTCCCCCTTCACACATCTCCTATTCAACAATACAAGGTTGCTTGCTTCAGACCCCTCAGTCTTAATGTTCCAACCATTAACAGTAATTATCGAAGCTAGAGCTTCCATTGTTTCACTTTAGGAAACTCACTCAGTCATAGTTCTCCACTCAGAATACCCCTTAAGGGTACAATATGGGATATAAATATCACTCCAAAACACATTCAAAGTGTGCACAGTCTCCCAGATGCTGTTACTCTGTTGGTTTGCTGTGTCACTCAGTGAGCACAGCTGTATTTCTTTGCTGAAGGAACCTCTGCTCTCTGGACACATAAAGCATAGCCCATCATCCTCAAATCTATTCCTCTATCCCAATATTTCTTCCTAATTCTTCACTAGCCTTGTGTGATTGCTTGAAGCGTGACTGCATGCGTGAGTGGTTCCATTATTATTTTCCAATAAAAAACATTTTATTTTATTTTTTGGCTTGGAGTCTTGTCAGTGAGTACTGGTATACACAGGTGTAAAGATCCCATAGTTAGCAGGCCTCTCGCAACCAAACTTGAGCTAATTAAAATTCCCCATATTAATATCTTTATTTGAGTGACACAAGTGGGTCCCCATGGACCCCATACAATTTGGGTAACAAGTGATTATTTAAAATGACAGCTGTTTGGTTCACTGACTATCAAGAGATGACAGTAATCAGATCACAGCAAACTATTGCCTTTCATTATATTGCTAAGAATATAATTGCTGCTTGATGTCAGAAACAAACAAAAGCATCAACATTTATTCTGCATATTATCCAATCTTTCTCTAAATCTATGACACCCTTGAGTATTGAACAATAAATTTAGCTCTCTAAATGTCTTAAGTTAAACGATGTGTCCCTTATCCCAGTTACATTAGAAATCCTATCCAGTAGATAACTTTCGTATTTGTGTAAACACAATCTCAAGTACAACAGTTACAATACAAAGGAATATTCTGTCCAAGACAAATAATAGTATGTTACCCTGTGAACAAGATAAAGCACACTGATTGTTTGCAAAATGCAGTGCCCTTGCAACAGGAAGGCTACTTGGAAGAAAGACAGTGAGGTTATTGGATTATGCAAACAAGCATCCATCTTAACAAGCAATAAATATACAAGAAACCTCCTCCTACCATCACCATCAATTTACAGATTACAGTTGTCCCTTCATATTTGCTGGGGTTTGGTCCCAGGACACCCGTGGATACCAAAATCCGTGCTCAAGTCCCATTATATGCAATGGCATAGCAAAATGGTGTCCCTTATATAAGATAGCAAAATCAAGGTTTGCTTTTTGGATTATTATTTTTAAAGAATATTTTCAAGCCATGAATACTTAAATCTGTGGATACCAAATCTGTGGATATGGAGGGACAACTGTAGTTAAAATGATTGTGTGACTTGGCTGGCCGAAAGCTTTTAACATGTAAATAGAACATAAAACAAATAGAATGATGTTGCCTTGTATTGCAATAAGGAAAGGCAGGACTGTGGTCCTAGCGATAACTTTCATTGGTTGCAAAGTTCTGAATTCTCTTTCACAGGTATGCCTTTTACAGCTATAGCAGGTTTCTATCCTGGACTAGGACAAGGACCAAGAGGTCAGAGAAAGAATGTTTGTATTCTCGTGGATGAAATGTTCACTGGCAGGTGATAAGTTGTCCTTGTCCTTTATTACTTGCTTCAGTAAGTTTGCTCCAGATTTCAAAGGTTCTTCAGGTTTCACTCATGTGATGCAACACAAGCAGGCAGAAAACTTGTTGCTTTGTGGCTAGTTCTTATTGAAAGTGGACTGATTCTTCCTCTATGCAAGGATTTCAGTGTGATGGCAGTCTCTCTCTCTCTCTCTCTCTCTCTCTTTCTCTCTCTGACACGCACACACACACACACAGAGCAAATGTACTGTAGTAACTTAGGGGGTTTTAAAATTGAACTTTTCACTTAACTTATGCGTGTTTGCCACCTTAGGTACCATCCCCAGAGAAAGGTGGGATATAAATAAATATCCTCATTTTTCCCCTTTTCCTTTTTAAATGATGCACAGTCTATCTATAAACAAATGATATCTGGTTTCATATTACTGTATACATCCTTACATGGGTGTAGGTCCAACTCGTCTCAATGGCACTTGCATCTGAGGGAACATAAGATTAAACTATTTTTTAGGAAAAACCATGGGATGTTAGGCTTTAGTGTGAATCAGACCATGAGTGTCCATCTAGCCTAACACTGACATCTGTGATGTCAGCTCTTCAAGGTGCAAGGCAGGATTCCCCCCCCCCACCTGGAGATGCAGAGGATTAAACCTGGTCCCTTCTGTGTGCAAGGCATGTTTCCTACCGCTGAGATACAGGCTCTCCAGCAATTGGTGTTCATTTGCACAGGTTAAGATCCATGGGCGGATTTTACTTATGCTGATTTTGTGGTCTTCTCTATTGTTCTTCTTTTCTATTTTTGTAGCATACCAGCCTCAAGATCAAATCTTGTTATGAACACATTCTAAAAATTGTGTTCCTTGTGACTGAATTGGCAGATACCTTACATTTTATATATCTGATCAGGCTTAAGGCCAAGACCAGAGCTTTCTGCCAGTGGAATGAATGCTTTTCAATTTGCTTTTTGCTTTTTTAAGATTTAAAAAAAAAATACCATGAGCTCCCTCCACTCCTAATTCCATCATTTTCATTGGCACATAATTAAAGTTACTACAGTCTAAGACAACCAGGGCATGTATTTGTATTTACTTGAATGATAACTTGTATCATTCAAGTTATATCCCTAAATGTGCTATAAGGCCATGTCTATTTGGCTGCAGGTTAACTCTGTACTCAGGAAATTCTAATCCACTGCTTAGCTTGCCAGCAGTTTAGAAATTAGCATTTTAAACATTTGATGGGAACTGCTTTGAACTATTTGAAAAAAACCAGTATAAAAGTGTTTTAATTACAATTTCAAAAATTAATTAGTAATACCATACCCATTTATTAGGGAGTGAGCTCCATTGAATTCTGAGTATATTGTATATATGTAGGATGGCTATTGTGGTTATGATGTGAGCTACCTAGCAATGCAGGCTTTGCAAAGGCTACTTCAGGGCTCTTCCAGATTGGTCTAAAGATGTGTGAATTCTCACAATATAACTCCTGTATTGCTATATGGCAATATAGCTCCTTCGATTCTATTGGGTTTTGTCAGGTAGCTGTCCAGCTCCTTTTTTGAAGACATCCAGAGAAGGAGACACTATCACTTCTCTAGGCAATTGGTTTCATTGCCAAACTACTCTCACTGTCAAGAAGTTACTTTTCTAAGATTCAATCAGAATCTACCATCCTATGATTTAAAACTATTAGTTTTAAGTGTGGGGCAGCAGAGAACAAACCTGTACCCACCTCTCTATGACATCCCTTGAGGTATTTAAAGGGTGCAATCATGTCACCTCTCACTCGTCTCTTCACCAAGCTGAACATGCCCAGTTCTTTCAACCTTTCCTCATACGTTTTGTTCTCCATACTTCTTATCATCCTCGCTGCCCTTCCCTGAATCCGCTCCAACTTGTCTATCTCCTTAAAATAAAGCACTCAGAACTGAACTCAGTACTCTAGATGAGACCTGACCAGTGTAGAATATAGGGGTACTATTACTTACCTCAGCTTGGAAACTGTGCTTCCATTAATGCAGGCTAAAATAGCATTCACTTTCTTTGCAGCAGCATCACATTGCTGGCTGATATTCAATTTATGACTGACAATAATCCCAAGCTCCTTTCCACATGTAGTACTGCTAAGCCATGTATCCCCTGTTCTATACATGTAGGCTTGTTTTTGTGGCCTAAATATAGAATTTTGCATTTCTCTCTATTTAATTTCATTTTATCAAGTTCTACTCAATTTTATGATTTATCAAGATCCTTTTGAATTCTGTTCCTATCTTCCAAAGTGTTAGCCATCCCTCCCAGTTTTGTATAATCTGCAAACTTGATAAGGATTCCCTCTACCCCATTGATAAAAATGTTGAAGAGGAATGGCCCTAGGACAGAACTCTGAGTCACTCCACTCAAAACTTCCACTTTGAAGCATAGTCATTGATGATGACTTTCTGAGCACAGTTTTACAACTAGCTATGGATCCATTTGATGGTGTTTCCATCTATTCCATATTTAATCAGTTTGCTAATCAAAATATAATGGGGGACCTTATCAACACTTTGCTGAAATCCAAATAAATGACATCCACAGCATTCCCACAATCTACCAAACTAGTGATCTGATCATAAAGAGATATAAGATTAGTTTGGAAGGATTTGTTCTTGACAAATCCATGTTGGCTTCTACTGATCACAGCATTGTCTTCAAGATACTTGCAGAGAGACTCCTGTATTTTCTGTTCTAATATTTTTCCTGGTTATCTAGTCCGTGAGCTGCTCTTCGCTGATGCTGCTGCCCTTGTTGCCCACACAGAAGCAGCTCTGCAGCGCCTAACATCCTGCTTCGCAACAGCTGTAGAGCTGTTTGGGCTGGAAGTTAACCTGAAGAAAATGGAAGTTCTTTACCAGCCTGCACTACAGGACGAACACCACCATCCCCACATTGCCGTCAGCAAATCTGTGCTCAAGTTCGTTCAGCAGTTCACCTACCTGGGAAGCATCATCTCCTCAGATGCCAAGATTGGCAAAGAGATCGATCACAGATTAGCAAAGGCATACAGCACATTTGGAAGACTTCACAAAAGAGTCTGGAGTAATAAACACCTGAGGCAAAGCACAAAAATCAGTGTGTATAGAGCCATTGTACTGTCTATTCTCCTTTATGGATCTGAAACAAGGATCACCTATCGCCACCACTTACGACTCCTTGAACGCTTTCATCAGCGCTGTATACGGACAATCCTAAATATACACTGGACTGACTATGTGACGAATGTTGCTGTCCTTGAGCAAGCAGGGATCACCAGCATTCAGGCCATGATATTGAGAACACAGCTGTGCTGGGCAAGGCACGTTTCTAGGATGGAGGACCATCGCCTCCCAAAAATAGTACTCTACGGTGAACTCACCATGGGTCAGCGTAAGAGGGGTGCTCCAAAAAAGCAATACAAGGACTCCCTGAAACAACATCTCAGGCTTGGCCAAATTGATCACCAACAATGGTCCGCCCTGGCCTCACATCGGGAGGCATGGAGACGCACTATCCACAATGCTGCAGCCTTATTTGAGAACTCATGCCGAACAAGTCTCAAAGAGAAATGACAATGCAGAAAGAATCACAACCCGGAAACATCACCCAAGGAGATCTTCTGCTGTGCTTTCTGCAACCGGATTTGTTTATCTCGGATTGGCCTTTTTAGTCGTCAGTGCGCTTGCAGAAAGCGCGGGATGAGTCCTTCCTGAATCTTCATTTGCGAAGAAAAGCCAGAGAGAGGAGAGAGAGAGAGAGAGATTTTTCCTGGTATTGAGGTCAGGCTGACCGGTCTATAGTTTGCTGGGTTTTCTTTTTTGAAGACAGAGAAAATATTTTCTTGTCTCTAGTCCTCTGGCATCTTAACCATTCTCCAGGATTTCTCAAAAATGATGGCAAGTGGTTCTGTGAGTATATTAGCAAGTTCCTTCAATATGATGGGATGCTGTTCATCTTGCCCTGCAGGTTTGAACTCATTTAGGTTAACAAGGTGATTCCTGACTAACTCTTTATCCATCTTGATTTGTAAAGTTGAAGGCTTTCACGGCTGGTATCCATAGGTTTTCTGTGCTTTTTTTCTGGGCTGTGAGGCTGTATTCTGGAAGAGTTTATTCCTGGCATTTTGCCTGCATCTGTGGCTGGCATCTTCAGAGAGTGCTTGGGTAGGAGTGGGGGGGGTTATATACTGTGAGCCCCTGTTGGAGAGGATATGTAAATTTGTGTATTTGGGTAGAATCTTGATTTGCAATCTGGATTCCTTGCCAAGGTCTCTGCTGCTTCGTAGCAGCACAAAGTCCTCCTTTAGGGGGTAAAAACTGAAGCAAAATAGATATTCAGCAGTTGTGCCTTTTCCTTGTGATCTCTTAGCATTTTCCCATCCTTGTTGAACAGTGGTCTCACCATTTCCTTGGTCATTCTCTTGCTTTGAACATATTTGGGAGTGGGGGAAACCCTTCTTGTTGCTTCCTGTGACCCTAGCCAGTCTCAGCTCATTTTGAGCTTTAGCTTTCCTTATACTGTTCCTACAAGCTTGAGCTACATATCTGTATTTTTCCTTGGTGGTATCTCTTTACTTCCATTCTTTATGCATGCCCTTTTTTCCTTTTCTCTTCCTCCTTGGTGTTTACTGTGCAGCTACTCCGTTTTTTCAGATGTTCCCCATTTTTCTTCTTCCTTGGAATTGTTTGTGATTGTGCTTTTAACAACTCCTTCTTGATGAAATCCCACCCACGCTGGGTGTTTTTTTTTTTTCCTTTAGCATCTCTAGCCATAGGATTCTTCCTAGTATTTCCTTGAGCTTAATAAAATCAACTTTCCTGAAATCCAAGGTTCATGTTTGACTATACTCTTTGGCCTCTCCCACAATCATGAATTCTAGCATTACATGGTCACTCCCCTCTAAAGTACCACTTTGATTCCTGTGACTAACACCTCCCTGTTGGTTAGAATCGAATCCAAGATTGTTGATTCCCTTGCTCCTTCCTCTACCTTTTGAAACAGGAAATTATCTGCAAGGCACATCAGTAACATGTTGGAGATCCTATGCTTAGCAGAGGTAGTCTCCCAACTGATATCAGGATAATTGGTCCCACATAACTACCAGTTCTTCCATCTTGGAGATTTCTGTGATTTCTTTCTGAAAAGCATCTTCCAGTGCCGTCGGTTGCTAAACTGACTCGAATTCAAGCTATTTTATTAAGATCAAACTGGCTAAATCCAGTCAGTCTGGTTTATCTAATTTGTGGAACAGGCTAACTCTTCTACAAAAGTCATTCCTCTCACAGGAGTTCCTCCCAGCAGAAACTGCTGAGGAAAAACATTCTTCTTGCATCTCCATTTTCCACTTCTGTTTTCCTAATTCCCTATTCTTTCCTCCCTGGACCCTCCTGTGTGTCATATTATGATATAAATAATACTCCTGCTTGTATCAGTAGGACTGAAGCCACACACTGGAGAGTTCTGTGCAAATCATTTTAACTTGATGTTTTAATTGTCATTCAGTCTTGTTCATCATGCTTTGTTACTTTGGGTCAGGGCAAATAATGAGATTTGTGTTGTGTTGGTTTACAATAATATACAGATTGTCATTTTTTTTTTACCGTGAAGAACTGAAGACAGTCAAATTTATTTCCTATTGTACATATTTATTTTCCCCTATAGCAGCCTGGCAAGTACATCCACAAATGTTACCAGTTAGCTCACAAAAATTATTGCTAGCCCACCTGCATCCACCTGTGTATGTTTACCACATTCTTCTGGTATGATCTATAACCAAACAGATTCTGCAGGCAGACATCCATTGTTCCACCTTCCATCTTAGACTCCTGGACCCCTGACAAAGAGGATGTCCATTGGCACACAGATCATTTCTACTGTGTTGTTTACTGTGTTCTACTGTGCAGTTTGGAGAAGGCAAGAAAGCAGTGGTCTCTCTGAACAATGAGAGTTAAGAAATAGGGGGTGTTTTGCCTATTGTTCACATGATCACCTAGTTAACCTAAATGAGCTCAAATTTGCTATTATTTACCTTCTCTCATTTGCCATCACTCCACTTGATATAATAAAAAGGAAAAACAGTAAGCAAAGATAATAATAATAATAATTATTATTATTTATACCCCGCCCCTCTGTTAAAACAATCGGGGCGGCTTACAAAAATTAAAAAAAAAATTTAATACAGATAAAATCCCCAAACACCCTCCACCCCCACCCTCCCCCATAAAAAAATATTAAACAATTATAAATTAAAACCAACTGATCTAAAATCATATTTAAAAACAATAAATACAATAAAATACAATAAATGGCCAGTGGACTAAAAGAAGCCAGGATCCCCTGAGGCCGGGATCTAATTAGGAAAGGCCTGCCAAAAGAGATCCATCTTTAGTGCTTTTTTAAACCTACTTAGGCTTGTTATCTGACAGATCTCGTTCGGCAGGTCATTCCACAATTTGGGGGCGATTACCGAAAAGGCCCTCTGGGAGGTTGCAGACAACCTAGATTTTTGTGGCTGAAGCAAATTCCTCCCAGAGGACCGGAGTGCGCGGGGAGGATTGTATGGGAGGAGGCGGTTCCGGAGATAAGTTGGACCCAAGCCATTTAGGGCTTTAAAGGTAATAACCAACACCTTATACTGGGCCCGGAAACCAATAGGCAGCCAGTTGAGAGATCTTAACACTGGAGTTATATGGGCTCTCCGAGATGTTCCCGAGACCACTCTGGCTGCCATATTTTGTACCAACTGAAGTTTCCGGACCAAGCATGAGGGCAGCCCCATGTAGAGTGCATTGCAGAAATCTAGATGAGAGGTTACCAGCGCGTGCACCACAGTCTCGAGGTCCTTTACTTCCAGGAAAGGGCGCAGCTGGCGTATCAGCTGAAGCTGATAACAGGCGCTCCTGACTGTCGCATTCACCTGACTCATTATCTGAAGCGATGAATCAAGGAGCACCCTCAGACTGCGAACACAGTCCTTAACGGAGAGCATGACCCCGTCCAGGACTGGAGGTTGCAACCCAACTCCTGGTTTTGGGGCCGCTACCGTGAGCACCTCCGCTTTGTCTGGATTTAATCTCAGTCTGTTTTTCCTCATCCAGCCCATTACTGCTTTAAGACAGTCATTAAGAGGAGAGACGCCATCGGAATTCGAGGCCGATGATCGAGACAAGGAGAAATAGATCTGGGTGTCATCAGCGTACTAATAACACCCAGCCCCATAACTCTGAATAATCTCAGCGGCTTCATATAGATGTTAAACAGCATCGGGGACAGGATGGCACCCTGTGGAACACCACAAGTAAGCTCCTTTCTGCTGGAGCAACTGTCCCCAAGCAACACCCTCTGGGACCTGCCCAAGAGGAAGGACCGGAACCACTGCAGCACAGTGCCTCCGATTCCTAACCCTCTCAGGCGATCCAAGAGGATGCTATGATCTATCGTATCAAAAGCCGCTGAGATGTCCAAAAGCACCAACAGGGTCATACTACCCCTGACGATGCTTAGACGCAGGTCGTCGGTTAAGGCAACCATGGTGGTCTCAACTCCAAATCCCGTCCTAAAGCCAGTTTGAAATGGGTCTAGATAATCGGTTTCATCCAAGACCACTTGGAGTTGAAGCGCAACTGCCCTCTCGATCACTTTGCTCAAGAATGGTAACATAGAAACCGGCCTATAGTTGTTCATGTCCAGGGGGTCAAGGGAAGATTTTTTCAGGAGCGGCCTAACAGCTACTTCCTCTAAACAAGATGGAACACACCCTTCTCTTTGGGATGCATTGATGATGTCCTTAAGGAACACCATCAAGGCAGTCCCCCCCTGGATGGCCAGCCATGAAGGGCAAGGATCGAGAGGGCAGGTCATCTTCTTCACCCTACCAAGTAGCTTGTCCACTTCCTCGGTACTCACGGATTGAAATTCATCCAGTAAACTTACATCAACGGAGTTGCTGGACACCTCGTTGATTGTTTCTGTCAAATTATTGGCATCTAAGTCGGCTCTTATCCGAGAGATTTTATCTGCAAAGAAATTGTTAAACACGTCACAGCAGGCTGTCGTTGGGTTAAGCAATGGGTTCTGCGCAGGAATAACCTGCATCATCTCCCTTACCACCCTAAACAGCTCTGCTGGAGGGGACTCTGCAGACGCAATACGTGCAGAGGAGAAGATCTCTGCGTTGCACGTATTGCCTCTCGATAGGACCAAAGAAAGTTCCTATGACGAGTCCTGCTGGATAAGAGTTGAGTTTTCCGCCAGTTGTGCTCTAGTCATTGTCCAACCTGCTTCATTTTCCTAAGCTCTGTTGTATACCATGGCTTACGGTTTGGAGCGGGTTGGAAAGGACGCTTGGGAGCGATTGTGTCGATAGCCTTGGTAAGGTCGGTGTTCCAGGTATTAACCAAAGCTTTGACAGGGTCACCGGCGTTACCAACCATTAAACCCTCCATGGCTTTCTGGAATCCTCTTGGTTCCATTAGCCTTCAAGGGCGGACCATTTTAATGAGTCCACCACCCCCGGTGGGGCAGGAAGAGACTCTTAGTTCAGTCTTGACCAGGAAATGATCCGTCCATGACAATGCGGTGGTTTTTATAACCTCCGCCCATGGATATTCCTGCTCCGTACTAAAGACCGCATCGAGGGTATGACCCGCACAATGTGTGGGCCCGACGACCATTTGGGATAGGCCCATGTTTGTCATGGTTTCCATGAACTCCCGAGCCGCACCAGTCAGATTTGTCAAGCTGGTCTCGAGTGGAATGTTGAAGTCGCCCAGAACTAAAAGTCTGGGTGACTCCAACAGCAGCTCTGAGACAAGCTCTGTCAGCTCCGTTAGGGAGTCTGCTAGACAACAGGGTGGTTGGTATACTAGCAGAATCCCCAACCTATCCCTGGTCCTCAGACAAAGGTACATACACTCAAAGTGGACTGTGTTTCGGACAGGTATCCTGGTCAAGGTCAGATTGTTCTTATAAACCAGAGCCACTCTGCCCCCCCCCGCCCACTTCCCCTCACCTGCTCACTGACAGAATACCCAGCTGGGAGGGCCTGTGCCCAGGTGACAGTGCTATCCTCTCCCAGCCAGGTTTCTGTAAAGCAAGCTAGGTCGGCATCCTCATCCAAGAGTAGATCGTATATAATATGAGTTTTATTCTTAACCGACCTGGCGTTGCAGAGGAGCAAAGTAAGGTTCTGTGGAATGGTTGGTATGCTCTCCAATCCATTCCGGGAAACAGGGTGAACTGAAGGTGGGATAGCTAACAAACAGCGATCCCGCCTTCTTTCGTAACATCTGTTCACTCTGTTCCGACCATACCTCCCTTTCGATAAACTAAGATATCAATGACTCAGCCACCCTGCTCTCAGACCTCTGAAAAGTTATACCTATAAGTTATCTAAGCCTGGTGTCTTCTGACTTGATGGTCGCACACTTAAAGTAGCCATACAGAAATGTGACAAAATAGGATGGTGGGAGCTTTCTCATTGAATTGTCTTTTCTTTATTTTCATTCTGCTTGGAAGTTTAGCCTGTGTGCCATAGGCTTGTCCAGAGTTAGGAAATAGCACATTCTTTTTAATGAGTTGCTTTGGAATGGGTTATTTTTCACAATAAGGAGCTGAAACTTAATTACTTCCGTATATAATGGGCATGGTTGTACTTCACTACTTTTCAATAGAATTGAAATGCTTTGTCTGCCTTTTAGTCATTACTGAGTGTGTGTACTGTACTTATAATGGGAAGAAGAGAAGGAAGGGGCACATGGGTGGCTGCCTTGTGCTGCAGCCAGGAAGGGTTGCTTTGTAATATCTGTTGGATTTTTCTCAGAATAGTCAAGGTGCAACATCTGAATTGGCCAGTTGTGGAAACCAGAGAGCATTTTCTTGTATTTTCCAATGACACAATAGTAGCAGCAGCAGTAACTTGTTAGTAATGATGATCTCAGTGAGTTACCTTTCTGGACTGTAGTAACAACAAAGTCATGACCATAGATTTTCCTTGGGTTTTTTTTTAGGCTGTGAGGCCATGTTCTGGAATAGTTTCTTTCTGACATTTCGTCTGAATCTGTGGATGGCATCCTCAGAGAATCTCAGAGAATCATCCTTCTCTGAGAATGCCAGCCACAGATGCAGGTGAAACGTCAGAAAGAAACTATTCCAGAGCATGGCCTCACAGCGCAAAAAAAACCCAAGGAAAATCTATGGATGCCGGCTGTGAAAGCTTTTGACTTCACAAAGTCATGACCCATTGAGTGATAAGAGTAATGACTAGTTCCTTTTGAAAAGTAACATTCTAAGTCTTGGGATTGTTCAGATGTTAGATGATGATGATGGTGATGATGATAAGGGGAAAAGCCAAGAGGGTGAATATTGTGTTATAGAGTTATTATGGAAGATAGATGGCCATTAGATGAACATACCCCTCTCCTTTCTAAACATGCATTCCACTGTAGTAGGTATTTGTTATGAGACCTGTCATCAGGACCCTCAAAAAAGACTGTTCTCTAAATAATAAAGCTGTCTGACTTGGATGGGTTCTACGCCACCTTCTGAGTTGTCTGTTTATCAACAAACAGATTTTCACCAAAGAGCTGGTGGAAGTCAGCTTATTGACAGGCTTAGAAATCATGGCAAGCAAGGGATTTGTCAATCAGTACAGTCAACAATTATGGTGATAAGAATGCATTGCAAGCCATACTTGACTAATGCAAGCAACAGATGCTCTAGTAAGGTAAAACTAAAGTTTATGTTTATTATCTCAAGAAGTCTATCAAAGAGAGTAGTGGAGATAAACAAAACAGTTGATGTATACTTAGTTACATGATGCCTTTTTACTTCCAACAGTGGTCTCAGGTACCATGAATGTACAAAACTGCCTCATTGATCTGCTTAGTTACATCGTGTCCTCTATGATGGGTAATGGCTCTCCAAAACTTCATATAGACACATCTTCCAGTCCTGTTATTAGTCCTCCCCACCCATACTTGCAATATGTGTTGGACTACAATTTCTATCATGCCTAACCACCATGGCACCAGCTTGCGGAAGCTTTTCTCAGATCCTTTAAATGAGAAAATGCAAATGGTAGAATGTTTTATCGCTGATTGAGCTGAGGCCTCTCCCTGTCTGGGACTGGGACCACAGTTTGCCAAGATAATGTCTACTACAGCTCTTAACTTTATTAACGATTGCCTTAAAAGCTAAATTATGTTACCATATTTTTATTTTTATTTTACTTTCACAGAGCAAAGAAAGAAGTACTCCAACTCCAACGTCATTATGCATGAGACATCGCAGTATCATGTACAAGTGAGTCAGGAACACTCATATTAACAAGCCATAAAATTGCGTAAATTAGAAATGCTGTTGCTGTTACACAATTTATATCTGAACATTGATCCTTCAGATGGCTTCTTTACAACCATATGACCCAGCATAATCTTCAACTTAACACCCTAATGTGCTGGTGATAATGAAGGCTGCTAGTAATTTTTTGTCTTTGTCCTTCTTTCTTTGTCACTCACGTGTTCAGAGTAATATTCTTTGGTTTCTCAATTCCACTGCTCTTGCAGAGATTGCCATGACCGCAAATGACCCTGAAACCCACCTTAAAAGCCAGTCAACCATCCAGAGTGATGGAAGTCTATGCTGCTGCTGAGCAGAGTGTCGCAGGATGACATAACCAGACTCCTCCTGTCAGCATGCAACAGTGCAAGGAGCAGAAGTGTGACCCCTGCAAGGGCCTGTCACAACTCTTCATCTCAGCATTGCTCACTGGTGGGAGGGGGCTGGTCACATCATTCTGCTGCGCCCTGCTTGGCAGCAGCATGGATTTCCATCACTAAGGATGGCTGACTGGCTTTTAAGGTAGGTTGTAGGAGTCAGATGACAAGTTAAAGTGTAGCTACAACATCATGACTATTTGTTTGGTGCAGGATCTCAGCCCAAGGGGAATTTGGCATGACACTGGAATTATTATGAGCACTGCTTATTATCATTTATGACTCTGTTTCTGGGATCAGAATGCTGTAACTCAGTGTATTTTGTACGGGGCTGTGGTTGGTGGATCTCTGAGTTCCAAGAAAAAACAAAGTTGATCCTATCTTTTCCCCCATCCTGTTCATAGCTGGAGCATAGAAGTTTCTTTTTGTCTTAGTACTTGACAAAAACACACATGCCAATTAGGACTGCCTTCTGTCATCCTGCCCCCTTCTTTTGCCCCAGGTTTTGCTGATGATTCCGAGAGTCTACTAAATCTTCACAGTTATCATGGGCTGTGTGCTGCAATCTTTCCCTTGAGAAGAAGTTAGTGAGGTTGACAAGAGTAGCTCCCCAAGGGTTTCCCCCAGCCCTTTGAGAACCAAGGTAGACGTAATATTAAATATCAAGTGCATTGAATGTACCAGTATTTTCCCTCCAAATACAAATGGCATCAGCTTCCTCAGTTGATCATTATTGGTCAACATTGTTAAGGAGAGGAAATGGAACTCTTCCTGTGATATGTTCTTGAGGATAATTCCTCTTCTTAAACTGATGTGTGTTTGGGGTGAGGCTGGAGAATAACTCAAGTTTGGGTTAATTATTGTCCCTACCTGACCATCTGAGGCTATTTGCATTTCTTTAAAACTAGTATGTGATGTGCAAAGATTCATTTATCATCACATCTAGCTTGCCGAGACCCCTTTTAAATCAGAGATGGGCAAAGGGTTACTCTGGGGCTGCTGGTAGCCCCCAAGGCTGTTTTGGCATCCATTGACCTTCAGATTCTCCAGATGGACTGTCCTGTTTCTAGCTCAACACACACACACAGACACACACACACACGTATGAGTTGCCTATCCTGGAAGCCTCCAAAAGTTGGCAATTCACTATTTAAATAGGTTTTTGCTCACCTGTACTTTTGAACATTTAAAAAACCCTGGTTTCCCCCCCTCCCCCCAGCAAATGAGAAGTGAACATCTGGCCACTTTTCATTTTGTGCTCTTATTTTTTGCATTTTTGGAACTGTGTGGCCCCCAGAGGGTCCCCAGGGCAAGGAAAATGGCCCTTAGATCCACCAGAATTGTCCATCCCTGCTTTAAACTGATCATCCTGGAGGTTAATGACCTTACAAACCAGGGGAAGGGGACTGGTTTGCACTCGCAGGCTAGTTCCTCACTCTTTCAAGGTTGGAGGGTCTTGGGGTCCTGGCCCATTACCTGACATCACAGGTGTGACTACAGTCCCTGGTGACATTGCCAGCTGGAACTTCCAGCCAGGACTGCAGCCTGGAATTTTATTTTTGCACCCTCCTTGCTGTCCTTGCCTTCATGTGCAGGAAACTTAGGGTAGAGCCCAGTAGCACACATACCTAAGCAACAGCTGCAGGAATGTTCCTGCCATCAATGTTTGGGTCTGTGAACTTTGCCCCACGTTTACTCTAGGAGAGAATACAAGGTGGGCAAAGCAGACTCTGAACTCCAAACACTCGATGCATAAACACTCCTGCACCTGGCAGCTGGATCTTAGAAACTTGGCAACCCCCACATATTCCCCATCCAGGGAGAACAGGAGCAAGTGAAACACTTCTTTGTTATTTCTGATCTCCGGTCAGAGATTTTAAAAAGAGGAATTCTCCCCACCACTTCATTCCTGAATAGTAAAGTACTGTACAGGGAATAGGAAATCCCGGGGGGGGGGGCTTTAGGGAGGGGTGGATGTTACCTGAACCTTTTCTGGGCCAGACTGGGACTTCTCATAGGCTCAAAATGACCTGCAGGTTGGAGATTAACCTTCTTTCATGTAGACTGTTTTCATGGGTTTATGGAAGTGTGGGAAGGAGCAGGTGGGCTGTCAGGTCAGAACCTAGCCCAGGCCCTGACTTTTTAGGGTCTTGTTACAAGGATGACACTACAAGGGCTGCCACCTGGTTGATGTCACACCTTGATTATCATCCACAAATGAATAATGCCATCTAGCAAATCAGGAATACACACAGACACACACCCATTTGTCAAGGCAATCCTCTTACCCTGAGATCTTCACCACCCCTAGTGGTGTTAATAAAATTGTTACTCTCTGTGCTTTACTGGAAATACCTTTGCAAAACAGGTGCCATAAAACGGATGGCTTTAACCCCCTTTGAAGGCACGTTCTTATCAGCAGAGTTTCTTTTTAAAATACATATGCAGCAGACACGTATTAATTCCAATCCTGCAAGTTTAAGATAGTCATCTACACAAGATTCATCCCCAGTTTATATTCTCTAGCATAAAAGATTCAAAACACTCAAAAGTAGTTTAAAGTTATAAAGACATCTTTACTTACAGTAAGTATGCATATCTCAGTGAATATCAGCAGCATATTAACAAGTCAGGGCTAAACTAGTAAAACTGCATGTTAAAAACAAAATGTGTGGGAACTTTGTCCCAGAGTTGTTGCCTCTACAAAATCATCATGGCGAGTGTTACCTCGTGGTTGACTCCCCAGAACAAAGAGAAGGACTTGAACATACCTTTTCCCTCTGGAAAGCCAATCACATTTCAATAGGAAATTACATCACAGATTCTGTTTACTTCTATCAGTTAACCCTTTCAGCAGTTAAACATCTCAATTTATTGGATTGAAAACTACATATCCCAACAACTCCAAGGAATGGAGAAGAGGGTCCAGATTTTCCTTCTTCTAAAATATAGCCTACAGCATCTGGTATTTGTTGTTAGTGTCCCATCCAAATACTAATCTTGCTTAGCTTCCAAGATCAGATGGGATCTGATGCCTTTAGGGTATTGAGGCAGTTGTGTTCCTATCCCCTATCTGTATGTTCATTCTGCATGGGTGAATATGTGCACCCTCCTCTTGTGAGAATTTCATGTTTAAATGTTCTCCTGCCTAAATCAATTGAACAATATTTTGTTCCCACATTTAAGATTTGGGATGACAAATACAGCTTCCAAGGAGGTTGAAGAGTGCCTCCTCTGTTTTTAGAAGTCAAATACTGGAGAAATCCTCTGCAAAATTGCAATACAAAGATTGATGTTCCTTCTGTGGACTTTACTCTCTCCAGCAATCTGGAAGCACTTCAAACTCTACTAATTACAGTTGCTTGGCTGTGAGCTGATCGTTCACTTTGAACTTTGGTCAAAGTAAATGTGATCTCTGTCAGACTGGCAACACCTAGTTTCATGAGAGGGTCACTCTTCTATATTATTCACACACAGCATTAGGCCAATAATTGTCATGTTATTAATCCACATTGGTTTTGTATCTTCTAATAACTAATGGAGTGAAGCAAGGTTGTGTTCTTGCTCCAAATTTATTTACAATCTTCTTCAGCATGATGCTTCAAAGGGCTACAGCACAGCTTGAAGAAGAAGACGGCATCTATATACATTACCGTACTGATGGTAGCTTGTTTAACTTAAGCCATCTGAGGGCTCGCACTAAGACTCTAAACTATCTAGTCCATGAGCTACTCTTTGCTGATGCTGCTGCCCTTGTTGCCCACACAGCTCTGCAGCGCCTAACATCCTGCTTCGCAACAGCTGCAGAGCTGTCTGGGTTGGAAGTCAACCTGAAGAAAACGGAAGTTCTTTACCAGCCTGCACCACAGGACGAACACCACCATCCCCACATTCCCGTCGGCAACTCTGTGCTTAAGTCCATTCAGCAGTTCACCTACCTGGGAAGCATCATATCCTCAGATGCCAAGATTGAAAAAGAGATCGATCACAGATTAGGAAAGGCATATAGCACATTTGGAAGACTTTACAAAAGAGTCTGGAGTAATAAACACCTGAGGCGAAGCACAAAAATCAGTGTGTATAGAGCCATTATACTGTCTCTTCTCCTTTATGGGTCTGAAACATGGGTCACCTATCGCCACCACTTATGACTCCTCGAACGCTTTCATCAGCGCTGTATATGCACAATCCTAAATATACACAGGACTGACTATGTGACAAATGTTGTTGTCCTTGAGCAAGCAGGGATCACCAGCACTGAGGCCATGATATTGAGAACACAGCTGTGCTGGGCAGAGCATGTTTCTAGGATGGAGGACCATCGCCTCCCAAAAATAGTACTCTACAGTAAACGTGCCACAGGTCAGCGTAAGAGGGGCGCTCCAAAGAAGCGATACAAGGACTTCCTGAAGCAACATCTCAGGCTTGGCCAAATTGATCAACGACAATGGTCCGCCCTGGCCTCACATCAGGAGGCATAGAGACGCACTATCCACAATGCTGCAGTCTTATTTGAGAGCTCACGCCGAACAAGTCTTGAAGAGAAACAACAACGCAGAAAGAATCACAACCCGGAAACATCACCCAAGGAGACCTTCTGCTGTGCTTTCTGCAACCGGACTTGTTTATCTCAGATTGGCCTTTTTAGTCATCAGTGCGCTTGCAGAAAGTGAGGGGTGAGTCCTTCCTGAATCTTCATCTGTGAAGAAAAGCCAGAGAGAGAGAGAGAGAGAGAGAGAGAGAGCAGCTTTAAAGCAGCTTACAAGCTATAAAGTAGCTGGTGGGGTTTTCCTCAAAGGAAATGAAGTTGCAGTAAGCTCTATCTTGCTTTATGATCACCCTGATGGTTCTAGCTGATGCAAACATACCTCCATATCCAAGCTTGGAAATGTTACTTTATTGGACTATAACTCTCAGAATCCTCTAGCCAGCATGGCTCTGTACCATGATTGCTGCTTGCCTGGGACCCTATCAGTGGCCTCAAAGTACTTTCAGGGCTGCCACCAACTATAAAACAGCCCCAGTGGTCCCAGTTTTGTTATCAGAGTTAATGCTTACCTAGGTTTCACTACATCTACATGTAATGCTCCTGCCAATTCCTCTTCTTAATTGCTTTGACTACTGGGGTTGAGCCCTTTACATCAGAGAGGGAATAGCTATCCTACTCACTAGGAGAAAGGGAGTGCTTCATCCCTTCCCTACCATCTGCTTCACTATTAAGGAAAATTATAGATCCAGTTCTGTAAGGTGGTTTGCTTGGCTTTGCTTCCAAGACGAACTGAACAACAACAGTTATTAGTATCATTGTTAGATTACGTTTTTATTCTGCCTTTCCACCAGTGAGCTCAATGTATATGGTGCTCCTCTCTCTGCTCCCAAGAAAAAGAATGATTGACCCAAGCCTAGACGAAGCACTGTAATGTGGGTTGCTGCTCATTAGTGCAAATTCACAGCAGTATTCATTTGTCTCCACGGTTTTTGGGCAAAATCGCTGGTATGCGAAGCTATTCATGTTTGATGTTCACATGGAGCCATGCCTATGAATAAAGATAGTGGTCACGGGTTAATTACTTGCATTACTATTCTCCACAAGTTGCCACTACTGCACAGTATTTTTTTTAAAAAAAATGCAAATCAAGGGTGCGCAAGTGCAATATCCCACTTTAAAACAGCTGTTTGGTCGCTTCAGCGCAGCGAGAAAGCACATGATCACTACCCCGAAACTCTAAAATTGTGCTTCCAGATGGCAAGCTCTCCCCCTGTGCACATCCAACTAATCAAATTTCCACTTCCACTCCTCTCCAAAAATGTGCTGTGATTCAAATTGGGTGTCCAAACAGGTGGTAACACACATTTCTACATATTATATTTTAAAGTTCCAAAATATTATATTTTAAAGTACCAAAAACTATGCAGGAAAAGCCATGAAGGCTTTTCCTGCATAGTTTTTGGTATTTTTGGCCCCTTTCCTTCCGAATATGGCCGATCACCATGGGATCTCATTGGGACAAAAGGTATTCCCTGTGGATTCTGTGAGGAGGATTTTACCGTCTAGACAAGCAGCCAGTTATTTTATGGCTCAGTGAACCTTGATCTCCCATGTCACAGTCCAACATTCTAACCACTACACCACAAGAGATGGAAACCTCAATATCTGCTGGAAAACTTACACCTTCTTCTTTTGTATTTACACAGTTTGTTTGTGTGGGCATGTATGGGTGAGGAGAACCTATTAAAGTTGGTGGGTAGGTGAGCAGAATATAGTGGAGGGTTGATAGTATGGACTTTTTTTCTCAGATAGAAGTATGAAAAGGTGTAAATTGAATTTCTGGAGAAAGAATGGCCAAAAGGGAGAATTCTGACTCTAGAAGGCTGTACTGCCTTTACAGCAGACTTCACGGCATGATGGAGCAGTATAATGGAAGAAAGGTGAATGTGTTCTTCTCCTGTACTTGGGCACACTTCCCTCTGCTGGCTGGTAAGAACCACATGGGAAAGTGCTGCATGATTTTTATTGAGGCTCAAAAGAATTGTTTTGCATGGCAGCAGTGACAAAAATAGAGACAGATTGAGATCAGGAAAATACTGACTTTGCTGGGCGTCTCAGTGCCCAGCATTTCAGTGTTGCTTGTTCAGAGTGCTACATGTTATCACTTTAAGCCATACAAAAATAGCCTGTTCATGTAAACCTCGAGGCCTAGATGTCATGTCATGGTATAATATGGTGTTTTCTTAATCAGGGCAACAAGTTTAGAGCTGAGCTGGGAACTACTGCAAGTGTAGTCATGCCTGGCTAGCTTTCAGATCCCTGTAGAATGCTGCATTCCTAGCTCTGCTCTCAAGACAAGCACACAACAATGCAGTGTGGAAAGATGAAACTAAGTATGGCCCATAAATATGTGTTTCCTTAAAGCCTAAGAATGTTTTAAATGGGCATCATTGGTGGCCAGCACACGTATAAGACAGGTCAGGTAGCCAGGACTGAGAGTTTGAGATTAGTACTGAGCTTACTGCTAAATATTACTTTATGGGAGGCCCAGTATTTTCTCTGTATAATATTATATGAAATTATTGGCTACTTATACAATATGTCCATTGATGAATAAGCAAATAAGAAAAATAAAAATCATAAGCGACCAGGCTTGTAGGAAATAATACTATTACTACATTTATTTATATCTTGCCTTTCCCTCAATCTAAGGTCTTGTCTATACGAGGAGGAAAAAATACGAACATGTCCAAAAAAGCAGGCATTCACAATGATGCAACTGGTCTTCATGGTCAAAAGAGCCCCCCTAAACTCCACATGACCCCTTAGCCAAGATGGCGGATGCGAGTGATTTACTCACAATTTTAAATTGCCACTAATTTTTTTTAAAAGTTCCCCATGGTACATACAAGCAATAGTTCGTACAGTAGTCCCTTCATATTATCTGGGGTTTGGTTCCAGGACCCCCCGCCCCCTGTGGATACCAAAATCCGTGAATAGTCATGTCCCATTATATGCAATGGCATAGCAAAATGGTGTCCCTTATATAAGATGGCAAAAT
Organism: Gambelia wislizenii; assembly: GCA_030847615.1. Classification (NCBI taxonomy): domain Eukaryota; kingdom Metazoa; phylum Chordata; class Lepidosauria; order Squamata; family Crotaphytidae; genus Gambelia; species Gambelia wislizenii. The sequence goes on from JAUMIR010000001.1 coordinate 350,003,098, forward strand.
CAAGGTTTGCTTTTTGGATTATTTTTTTAAAGAATATTTTCAAGTCCTGAATACTTAAATCCGTGGATACCAAATCTGTGGATATGGAGGGACAACTGTATTTACAAAAAAAAAAAGAAAGAAAAAATAGTATAAGATTGCCATTTGATTGTCTTAACTGGACCCTTGCTTGGCCAAAAATCCAACATGGAAACCACAGGCACTTTCCCTGTTTGCTTGCCCTGTCCCCTGTCCAGCCAATCAGATTACGTTGGCTATTTGTATCTATACAAATGCGAATGTTCAAATGATCACACATTCGCATGTCATACAGAGCTTTTTTAAAAAATCTGGACGAAGCCCTGGACACGATGCACAGGGACTTTGTGGTGGATTTGGCAACCCCCCATTCCAAATGACATGTATTTATGCACAAGTCTATATGAACAAATCGCCTTACGTTTGCATCCCATTCATATTATTTTGACCGTATAGACAAGACCCAAGACTCAAAGCAGCTTACAAAGGTTAAAACCAGATACAGATACAATTTTTACACCCATTTCATACAAAAATTCAAAGTATAATTAATCTAACAGAATTAAAAGCACTTAGAAGCAAGACCATTAAAAAGAAAACAACCAATATACAGTACTGCATATTCTGAAGGGTGCTTTTCCCTCTGAACCACCAGTTATCAAAAGCCTGCTGAAACAAAAAGCTCTTCACCTTCCTAGGAAAGGACAGCAAGCAATGAGTCTGTGATGGTTCTCTCATGTGGTGGGTCCTTTTCTCCTGCTTCTGCTAAGCAGAACAGGTCCTCCAGAGACAATATACTAGCTGCCGCCACCCATTGACTTTAACCCTTTCCAAGTAACCCAATGAGAAGTTACAGGGTTCAATTTGTGCTTCCCACTCTGACTCTGCAGAGCTTACCCTCCTCCATCCCTGAGGAAGGAAAGCCAAGCAAGGCACATGAACAAGAAGTGTGCAGGAGGGAGAGATTTCAAGGAAGTTTATTCTAAGCAGAAATTACATAGCAAGTAAAGATATCTCTTCCAAGAAAGGCTCCTTCCTTCCAGGTACACTTAGAAGTTATGAGTTACAGATAAGTCTACAGTAGTTCTTCCAGACAAGTTTATAAAATAAACATAAGCCCTAACGTGACTAGACAGTTCCCTAATCTACTTACAAAGGTGCAGTCCAGCAATGCTAGATATTCATGGGGATTGGGAGTCTGGGCCTTTCGGCTCAGCCTTTACCAAGCATTCCCCATAGCTGGCAGAGAGCACAGCACCCCTGGCTCAGGCCTCTCTTTGTTCTTTTTTGTTCTTCTCTTCACCTCATGACTCTGAGGCAGTATTTACCCCCTCTTCTCAGAAGCATCTCGAAGTTTGCTTCTGCTGGACATATTCACTGTCAGCTATCCCTCTTTACCTGTGACTCCTTCATGATGCTGACCCCCAATAAACTGTAACTTTACTCTCAACACCTAGTTATCCCTTTGTTTACATGGTTGACTGTGCTGCTCAGATAGTGGGAGAGCCCATTATCGCAGGGTCAGTCTAGCCTCTCTAGGAAGGAAGTTCCCAAGTTGGGGAGCAACCACTGAGAAGGGCCTCTCTTATGTTCCCACCAGATGTACCTACAGAAGGTGGTGGGACAGAGAGAAGGGCCTCTCCAGAACATTTCAAAACACAGGGAGATTCACATGGGAGAATATGGTTCTTCAGATAACTTGGACCAGGGTGTTTGTAACAGCATGACTGAATTGAAGGTGGCTGATCACTATATTAGAGGTGAGGACCTTTAGGTCTTGGAGCTGAATCCAATTCTCAGAATTGCCTTCTGGCTCCCTGGGGTTCTCCAGAAGGCCACACATCCTTCCCCATGAGGATGTCATTGTTTGGTGATGTCCTCATTGTTTAACGGCCCTCTGTCCATTCAGAAAGATTGAAATGACTCTCCCCAGATTCAGTAATTGGCAACAAAAGCTTTAAGCTAAAACATGCCAGTATTTTTGTTCCCATCCATTTGCTTTTGGACCTGCCTACCACTGGAATGCAGTTCCACAAGAACTTCTCTGAAAATTTTATTTGGCTCAAGGGCTTAAAAATGTTTCTTATCCTTGAGCTATGTGATAGTGTGGACGGAGTAGCCTTTGTTGATTCTGGGGTTTTCCATATCTGTTGTCCACGCCAGTATGACACCAATACAGTAACTGCATGAACACAGGTGATTCCTGAATAAAACCTACAAGCTCCATTTTATATGCAATGCAACTGGATTTTTATCCTGCCTTTCTTCTGTTAAATGGTATACATACCTCCTCTCCTTTGCAGTGGGACCTAGTGGTTCTGATGTAAATGTGGTGGTGAATCCACTCTGGGATTTAGACTGAACATCAAAGGAGCTATCCAAGATGCTGAACCTTATCTCCAGAACAGATTCTGTACTCTGGACAACACCTTTAAAGTTTACATGAACACCCAGAGCAGATTCACTACCTCTCCAATGTGGAATCTACCAGCCACTGTAGTACCTTACAACAGGCTTGTGGCCTCTCCACCTTGAATGAGTATGACACATTTCCCCCCCCCTGTGGATTTCCCCCCTTCCAGCATTTAGCCACCTTCATCATGGATAAGAGTGAGGCCATTGTAACAGTAGATGATGCCATCAGGAAGCTCAAACAGCTTAACTCCAAAGAGAAGATCTGGGCACAAGAGATGCTGTTGCAGGTGAATGATAAGTCTATTCGACTGCTGGACTGCGAAACTCAGGTGAGCAGTAAACCATCTCCTTCAGATTAAGACATATGAAGTATATTATTTAATGGCTGTAAACATTGAAGGAATTAATTGCACACTGTTTCCGATTCAGCTGAATAACAGCAACAGGCTTCTTCCAGGGTATTAAGCTGGAGCAAATTAGTGGAACCTTAACAAAAGAAGAAAAGTAGATTGATTTCACCATATGTACGTGTGGAACAAGTTCATTGCCCATGTTATTTTTGTCCCTGTGTATGGCTGATCTAATCATGCCGCCAGATGAATTAGCTGTTAATGGAAATTCATTCTGCTTGACAAAAGCACTTTGTCGCTGGTTATTTGCATTAGAGATATAGACTAGATTTGGAATGTTGCTGGGAAATACTTATTTGGAAGGATTTTAATAACACAGAGTATGTACAACAGAAGAGGTGGGTTGTTAACCCTGTTTTCCAAACAGGAACTCACATAGTTCTGTTGTAGAACTAAGAATAAAACATTAGACCTCTGATAAGGCAAGCTAAAGATGAAACAAATTAATGGAACAGGGTTAAAAGTTGGTGTGGAAGGATTTGGTTTGGATAAAACAATCAATCACCACCTCCTGGCCAAACAAGTATACTGGAGGGTCTTTTTCTGGGGTGAAGACCATGTTTCAGGCTGTCGTGTTAATAGAACAACCTCCCTTTAGTCTGATACCCTCCAGATATGTTGGATTTGGGAATGGTAATCCAACACATGTGGAGGATACCAGATTGTCGAAGATTGGAACAGAAGGTATTACTCGTTTAGATAAGCACATTTTTACAGAATTTACTGTGCACTGTTTTCCACTCAGCTGAGTAACAGCAACAGGCTTTTTCAAGGATATTAAGCTCAACTAAATTATATGAAATTGCAGCATAGGAAGACAATAGTATGCGGCAAGTAGGTCTCATTGCACAAACTTTGCCTCCTATTTCCACTACTGTTTTCTAAGAAGCATCCAGAAGGCTGATTTGTGCCTACAGTCATTTTGTCCATCTACCTCATGTGAGCGTAGCAGCTACTAAAGGATTTAAAGTAATGTGAGGGAATCAAATGCCATTGTATTCATTGTTTCCTTCCTGCTTGCCACCCAAAATCGTTTTTATATTTTGGTGCCATACTCTCTTTCATGTTGCCTTTCAGGAAGAGCTAGAAGACTTCCTTCTGCCAACAGTCCAGCATTGCCAAACTGTGCTGAATCAGATGCGATACTCGTCCATACTCGTGCTGGTGTGTCAGGACTCAGAGCAGCACAAGCCTGACATTCACTTCTTTAACTGTGATGAGGTGGAGGTAAACAGAGATCATCTAAGCCTCACAGGGGGAGTGGGAAGACAAACAGTGTCTTGAAAGTCAAGTTCTTGGCAGCTTGGGTCTGGATATTAAAAATGGTAGTCTGGGAAACATGCAAACAAAGACCTTTGCCATGACCATGATCTAAGCTGCCCTGCACACACCTGCAGTATGCTACTGTCAGCAATAATGGGGGAAACACTCATCTGCCAGCAGAGCTCTGGCTACAATGGAGGCCTCGCTTGCTTGCTCAGAAATCAAAATGACAGCCATGGACTGCTGTAGGAAGGGTCCAGCAAAGTTTTTGTAGGATTTTTGTGCATATCACTACAACAGGATTTCTCAGCCTGTGGGTCATGACCCACAAGTGCAGGGGTGGGTAAAGTATGAACCCTAGGCCACATGCAGCACCCACAGCTAGTCCTGGGGCCCTCAGAGGCCATTCCCCCCCCCCAATTTTTTGAAAAACAAAATTTTGCTACCAAATGCCCCCAAATGGACTCTAAGGGTTGTGGAGAGCATGTCAATCATGTTTGGAGGCCCCCAGGGCCAAAACTGCAGCATTTTTTAAAATTACCCCCAAGTGAGTTGGGGGTGGGGGTAGAAAGGCACAAAAACATGATGAGAATGCCCCAAAACCCTAGGATACAGTGCAGGTGCAGCCCTCCAAGGTCTCTGTGTGTGTGGGTTTATGTGTCCCCTTACTCTTCCACAATTGCCCATTCTTGCACAAGTGAGTCATGCTACTTGTACAAGTGGGTCAGAGGCTTTTAATCTTTAACTGATGAACATGTCTTACAGCTTTTCTTTTTCATCTTTAACTTTCCCTTGAACCTGTGAATACTTTTTAAAATACTATAAATACTTCAACAAATCTCACATTTAATGGAGATGTTGTAGGTAAATATTTGCCTCTGTTTCTCCAATAACTGTTATAAAATGTACAAAAAAGAGGTAAAAATGCACAAGACTGATGACCGCCAGAGACTGAAGGTCCAAATTTAATGTGACAATAAACTGATAGGTCGCCATACAATGCACATTTGAATTTGTGGCTTGCCATTCCACAAAGGTTGGGAATTCCTTACTCTGTAGTTGTATAATATTGTTTCCTGTGTATTTGTAGTTTTAATATTTTTGATATACAAGGTGGAGGAATATTTGCATGTTGCTTCTGGAGTAATTTCCCCAAAGGCAAAGTATGTGCGTGACAAGAGTATATGAAGAGCCAAGTTCTAGTATTTTGAGAGACAAAATCTTCTCCTTTTCCACTTTCTCCACACCACACATAATTCTCCACAACTCTGTTAACACCCACCCATATTCATTCCCAAACATTGTAACCAGCACAGACACTTGTCTCATGAGGCGTGTTTTTGGGAAGACAGGCTTGTTTGGAATCTCTGTCATCCCTGAAGGAAGTATTCCCCTGCTGTCTTGTCCAACAGTCTAGGTTCCCACCCTCCACATCTGTTCATTTTTTTAAGGTACTGTAAATAGATAAGATGATGAAGAAGACAGGGTAGGATCAAGTCATGACCCTTTATTGAACTAGATCTGTTTAGTAGATTAATATGAACATTACATTTAAAAAGCAGTCGTAGTAAATTCTCCAACTATGAATATTAGCCCAGCTTGTATTTGGCCTCTCAACTAGCATAATGAACATATAGAACAGGAGGCTGAGTGCTGGTCCAAGTATCTATCTTGTCCTTCCTCTTATGAAATAGCTGAGGTGTCTGTCCAAGTATTTTTTTTAAAGCAACACATGCAAGGTGTATGTGCGTGTGTTTGTGTTTCCCTTGGCTTTCAGTACTAATAATGTCAATAATGACCTTTTAAAATAATATTGCAAAGTTGCTCCTAGGATATGGAGAAGGATTAATGGCATTGCAGATGCTGGCTAATTGGCGCCCTCCAGAGGCAGATCTTCTCCAGTTAAGCTTCCCTGTGTTAAAAATGTGAAGAACTTTTAATTTCAGAACTAGGGTTTTATTTAGAGCTTTCCTTGAAAGTGAAATACTTCTATTTACAGAGAAGGAAAACTGCCTCTGTCATTCATTGTGTGTTTGTTGCATGAATTCTAAAATGCTGAAGCTTTACAGCTTCTCTTTACATGAGACTAGAGGAAAACTAAGCTTCAAAATCTAAAGAAGTGCTCAATGAAATTCAAATGCTTTCAACACTCACTAACAGAGTGTAGTCCAATAAAAAGTAATAATACTCTGACACACTCTGCCTGCCTTTTAAACTAAAAGAAATGATTTAAAAAGTAAAAAGAAAGCATGTGTTGTGTAGTGAAACCTTGCTTTAAGACAGCTTGTGTTTGTAAGGCGGAATAGTCGTTTGCATCTTTATATTTGTATCTTTTCTGCCCCCTGTCATTTCCATTTCTCACACCTCCCTGATTTTGTTTCGTTTAGGCAGAGATGGTTCATGAGGACATAGAAAGTGCACTTGCTGACCATAAATTTGGGAAGAAGATACGGCCACAGACGCTCAAGTAAGTGGCTTCTGGAGACAGGCAGGCTCCACCATATGGCCTGTGAATTGACACTGGCACTTGCAACACTGTATAGAAGTCTCCTAGGCTTGTGATCCCCTCTGAGTTTAATTTTCTGATCCATTTGTAAGTTATTGAAGGTTTAGGTGTGTATCTTAGAGCTGAGCTCATTAGAATTAATGGCGAGCAAAATTATGCATAAACCCGTACGACCTGGAACAACGTCAGTGAGGGCAGCAAAACAAGTGAGGTGTAGTGTGAATTCCCTGTGGCTGCAAAAACTACTCTTTGTCCCTGGGATTATCTTTGATATACTCTAAACTGAGGGGCGTGAATCATCAACTGAGGGGTCCCAACAATAGAGAAAATATTGTGAGAGAATTAGCAGGCGATCTCATACAGCTCCATCATGTAGTGGAGCCAGTTGTCTGATGTCATTCAACCAAATGTCCTGGTTCAGGTGTTTTTCTGCTTTTGCTGTCAGGAAACAGGAATTGCTAGAACATTAATTAATGGACTTTATAGGGAATTTCACTTGTCCAACCTTAGCAGCTTAGCTGAGGTTTTGGTATGGTTGTGTCTCACTCTGCTCTGGTATTGTTTAAGCAGGGAGATTATGTAAGCAGCACAGACACCATGATGAATCCCCTCACCAGCACTACTGCATCCTGGGAGGCAGTAGCTGAGCGAAGTAACTTGGTAACCACAGAGCTTGGAAGTAACAAGTTACAAGCTTCATGTACCTGTTACTTTTGTGGGGTAGTGAATGAAGAAGGAAGTAATATTTCAAAAGTAAGGCAATAAATAAGAGTAAAGTTACTTTATTAGTGTAATAGCTTCCAGTTAGTTTCACAGGTCACTTTTTCAGGACATTTTAGAGTCATTTTGAAACAGGAATGTTGCAAATTATATACCATTCTCTTTAATCCTAAGTATTTCCTGTCAAAAAGTAATGGAGAGCAATAGAAAAGTAAGAAACAGATGAGCAGGTAACATAGTAAGTTACCTTTTCAACAGTGTATACATGTTTCAAAAACTATAATGAGTAATGGGAATAAATTATTTTTAAAAACTTTCCAAGCTGTGCACATCCTCCTCTTCCATGTGGTCTCCATCATTAAGAAGACTGGGATTCCACTTCCACATTAATGGCAATCCATTCCACTAGACTAATACAAGGACTTGTCCTTTTGCCATATAGGCAGGTATTGTGGCTGCTGGCCCACTATTTCCTTTTTAAGTGGATTAGGTGATCCAAGGTAGTCTGCTATTGTTCTGTGAAGTGGAGGCAGTGCTAAGGAGATGGTTTTTCAAATAGCTGGGAACTCTCAGATTTGGATCCTAAAATAAGTCAACCTTAGAAAGTTCAAGGAAGTAAACTTTCCTATTCCTCTTCTCTCCATCCAGCGGCAATTCCTCTCTTCGGGGTTAGGAGGATATCCTGAACCATGTGGGGTGGGATAGGGTGTGGTGGACAGCTACTGTGGGAGGGTGAATTGCCCCAAGTCAAGCACCGTTCTCAAAAGCCATTAACATATAGATGTTCTTGGAAGGAAGGCTCCCTCTTGCTCCCTCCTCCTGGCAGCTGCCTCTCCCCCCCCCCCTCATTATTCAAGAGGGCCTCGTGATGTTCAGGAGAAACGTTTCAGGGATTCAGGTAGCTGCATGAGGGAAGAGGGACAGGAAGCATTGTACTATGAATGTCTTATGTTAACAGAGTAGGATCCAGGTCCATCTGTTTTTCAGTGAGGTACATATGCCTATGGATTTCACAGGGTTTTCTTAGGCAAGGAATACTCAGAGGTGGTTTTGCCAGTTCCTTCCTCTGAAACATAGCCTAGGGCACCTGGTATTGTTGATGGGAGACAGCCAACTCATTTGAAATGTGGTGCTGGAGGAGAGTTCTACAAATACCATGCACAACCTGCAAGCATAGAAAATTCTCTGCAAGCATAGAAAAAGATTGAGTTCAGTAACTAAGTTCAGGATTCAGCGAGCTAAGAATCCCAACACTCATCAGAGGGAGTTTTGAAAGTCTGTAGACAATGCCCAATAAAACTGTAGAAGCCACAGGAGAATCCAAATAAGATTTTCAGCAGCCTGGGAGGGAGATTTCATAGCTTGTGGGACTTTTTCTACACTGTACCCCCACCCCTGGCTGCCTCACCAGCAGAAGACAAGTGTGTTTCTGATTGGAGATTTACATGGCTGTAAGCCCAATGAATTCAATAGCTTTGACCTGTACATTTTTCACAATGTGTGCAAATCTACTTAATTTGCATAATTTATATACCTTTCAACTCATTAACTTATGGCCACATCACAGAATGTCCTTTTGGGTCAGCATTTTGTGCCAAAGTTCAGCATTTGTCACCCCTTTTTTAGGAAGAATTAATCGAAATAAAATGCAAATAAAAATAGCATTACATTCATTTGATTTAATTTAGCTAATTCAATCAGTAGACCCTCTTGATAATTAAAAAACATTACTACTGCTTCCTCTGCAGGGTAAACCAAGAGAAGATAAAACAGAGACAGTCTATCCTCCCACCACCTCAAGGGCCGGCTCCGATCCCTTTCCAGTATGAAACAAGAAGCTCCCCAAAGAACAGCCTGAATCGGGTGGCTCCTCCTTCACAACATAATGCGCCAGGTACAGAAGGCAGTCACTGACTGTACACTTTAGGCAGATGACTAATGCAAGCACCTGCATAGGGTTGTGTGACCCACCCAGAAACCCACAGGAACCTTGCATTGCCCTAACATGTAAAGGGAGGACTGTTCCCCAGTATAGCACAAAGATATATAACAGAACTGGGGTGGGTGGGAATCAATGCCCCATTCTTTTTAATTGACTTGTGCATCTTAAATCTTTAAAATCCCAAGAAAACAATCCAATCATGACTATTTTCACATGACAATTAAAGCCAAGAACTCATAAACCCAAAAAGGAATTTTGAGCCATTTGAATAGCAATAGCAATAACATTTATATTTCTATACTGCTTATCAGTGCAAAGCACTCCCTAAGTGGTTTCCAATGTGTCTTAGCTAATTGCCCCCAGCAAGCTGGGTATTCATTTTACCAACCTACAGAAGGATAGAAGGCTGAGTCAATCTTGGAGCCTTGTAGGATTAAACTCACAACCTTGTGACTGCAGTACTGACATTTAACCACTGCACCACCAGGGCTCCTATTTGAATAATCCCCAGAGGTCATCCTTGTGTTAGATTCAGGGTAGGGAAGAATTCATTTGGTTTCTATTTTAATATGAACTTATTTAATTCACACTTAATGCAAACCAGCATGCAATTATCCTTTCGGTCTTTTTCTCTCATCTGATGTAGTTTTCCTGTTGAAAAAATATGCAAAAAAAATGTTTTACATTACAAAAAAAAATCATGTTCAAAAAGGCATGTGATGAGGGAAGTGCTTTTTTGACCTGCTATGGGTCCCACATAGGGAGAAAGGTGGAAAATAAATAAATAAGTAAATAAGCTTGCAAAATGTGTATTTTAGGGGATAACACATACCGACATGCAGATGAAAGTGTGCCCATAGGAGAATAATAAAAAATATCATGCTGACATTCAAAAACAATTTGCAGTGGTATGTATAGTAGCACCCCCACATCTGCTGATTTGCCAATTGCTGGTTCAATTATCTGCGGTTGACGATGGTGGGGGGAAGGGAGGGATGTCACTTCCCCCAATCCCTTCCCCTGGGAGGGCGCCTGTCACCATGATAGCCATTGCGGGGCCAAAGGGAGTGGGGAGGAGTGACCTGGCCTCATCCCCTTCCCCTTTCTCCCTTCCCCCTTATGATTGCTGCTGCGGCAAGGCCATGGGTGAAGGGGGAAGAGGCAGAGAAGTGACCTGGCCTCATCCCCTTCAGCCCCATGATCACCACCACCATGAGGCCATGGCGGCGAGGGGAAGGGTATGGAGGAGTGAATTCACCCCCCTTTGCCCCGGATGCCCCCCCCAGGATGGTGTTCACTATTATCCATGGGTTTCACCATTTGCGGGGGGCCCTGGACCAATCCCCACAGATGCAGGGATGCTACTGTAACTGAAATTGAATAAATCTGTGCTTGATTTTTTTGACAGTTTTAGAACAGTATAACTCAAAGTGATGGTCCACAGACCAGCCACAGTCCATAAGCTATTAGCTCCCGCACCCTGGCAAGGTTCCAGGAAAGAAAGAATCAAATGTATGTAATCAACTTACGGGTGCAAATATAGTACCACTCCATGGCATATTGGGAAAAAAATGCTGGTCCTTTAGATCAGATATCTTGATATGCATTGTTTTAGAAACTGAAACAGGGATATTAGTCCATTCCTATGATCAATGTGGTAGAGGCGCATAGCATGTGATAGGTCACTGAATCCATACCACAGGCCTGGGTTATTTCTCCTGTAGAGACTACTTTGATATTTCAACATGATGTGCTAACTACAGTCAAAGCATCATGTTTTCCATAATAGCATTGCCAGGTCTCATCCCAAAGAAGCATCCTGTTCTCCAGTCCCAGAGCAATGGCTTCTCCTCCGATTCCATTGTCTCTTTCTGTGGTACAGCACAGGGGTCCAGAGTGTGGAAATAACCATATTATCTGTAACACATTACATTAGGGTGTAATGAGAGCATAACTGTGCTCTGTATGTGTTTTTAAAACTGTTTTAAACTTTTAAACCTGTTTTTAATTTGCTAAATTGTTTAATATGCTTTTAATTTGTTTAAGTTATTGTTATTGTTTTAGATTATTTTAACCTGCATCAATGCATTTTATTTGTATACTCTTATGATGTTATGATATAGGGTGAGGCAAAAACAAACAAACAAATAAATAAATACGTTTCTACAGACTCCAGACTCCAGCGACTAGTAACACTGGTAGTATATTTTAAACTGTGAGAATGTAGACAAATCAAAGGAACAATGGAAATACTTTGCTTTGAAAGTTTTTATTTATTGATTTATTTAATATCCTACTTTTCTTCTGGTATGGAGAAATAATATTCGAAACTCAGGTTGTTCCAAAAGATAGGAAATAATAGCTGATTTGCTAGACCCAGCAAGAGCAATGGCTTCCTGCCTCCTCTTCTATCTGTCTATTTATTAATCACTTTATTTATTTATACCTCAGCTTTTCCCAAACCTGAGACTCAAGGTGGCTTGTAAGATAAAAAGAATAACTAAAAAAATGTAGATACAAACATACGAAAATGTATGATTAAAGTAGTTTGTGTATAAAATTAAAACCATTGAAAGCATATATTTATTTTGGAGACCCATATACATTTAGTAGTACAGCTTTTAAAAAATAATTTTCTTGTAAAACCATCAGTGCCTAAAAGCCTGCTGAAATAAAAAAATTTTTTTTAGTTCCTGTGACAAAAGGAAAACAAGGAGGGAGCCAATCTTGCCTTAGAAAGGGAGTTCGACAGTCTGGGAGCTGCCACAGAGAAGGCCTTTTTTTTTGCAGATGCAGGGCTATTCACATTTCTCTGGCATGTGACCCAGTAGCAAGCCGGAGCCTAATGTTAGCATATGACTGTGACTTCAGCAAAGGCAGAAACAATGCAGGCATAAATAAAGGGTGTCTGTGGGACTGCTGTTTTATATAGGCTTATGCAGAACATGGTAGGGTGTAGATTTACCTGGCATAGAATATGAGTGTGGTCTAGGGTAGGGATGAATAAATCTTAGTGAAAATGAAACATTTATTATGCTAAGGCCAGGGACAGCATCTGTTTTTGACTGTCTGATAAGATGGAAACTGGTATTCGTTGGTAGTCACTGTGAAGTATAATAGCATTTTGTATGAAGAGGGAGGTCTTGATGTGTCAGCTTCCTTACAAGGGCATACTGAATACCTATCTCAACCAGTAACTTAATTCCCTGAATTGGAGATGACCTGACATGCAGGCTGGCTTTATGGTTCATTGTCCATCCTTCCTACTTTCTGCATTCTGCCTTTTTTTTGTCTGCATTCTTGCCTCTTGTGTCACAGAACGCAGTTCAAAAGACAGGTTTTTTTCTGGAACTTGCCACTGCAAAGAAGGAAGTTAACCCAAAAGCACTGCTTGTGATGAAGTGCAGGCCTGTCATTTCATTCATTTATCTGTCTCTTCAATTTCTGCAGGTTACTCGTAGATCTGTACCTTTATTATAGAAGGGATGCTTATGCTTGTTTCATGTTGTACGTTGAAAAAGAAAAAAGCCGGAGAGGATTGGACAAGTTCCTACAGGCTTCCTTTTGAGTTTTGTATAAGCCTGTATAAGACAGCAGTCATGCAGAAATCCTAGCAGCCTGAGGCCATTAGGGAGTTTTGTATTTATTATTGTCCCTCATTCTGTTTTTATTTAACCCCGCCAATCCCTCATCATTTTGATCCTTTCTCCATTTCAGCAAGAAGTCCTTAAAACTTGCTAGAAGGATCTGAGTGAAGGATTGTGTGTATAACCAGGTGCCTCTGGCTGTTCTTGGCATGATGGTTTATGACTAAATCTTCCATGGAGGAGTCAGTGGAACTTTGCTAGAGCCATGTAGAGAACTGCCAAGTTTTTGTTCTACTGCCTCTTTTCCTGTGCCCCTTCCCCCCTGAAACAGCAACTGGACATGCAACAATTTATCAGGTTACACTTTACCCTTTTAATAGTAACCCCCCCACACACACAAACTTACATACACACCACACACTTACAGCACATTGATACCATCTTAACTGCCTTGGCTTCCTCCTGTGGAAACCTAGGGTTTGTAATTTCATGGGATATGTAGAATTCTTGGCCAGAGAGCTCTAGTGCCTCACCAAATGACAAACCCCAGTATTCTTTAGGATGTAACCAAGACAGTTAAAGTAGTATCAAAGTGCTACAATTGTACATTATGAAATAGATCATTCACTCTGCCCTCCCTCTCTCTACTGTTAAGCTTTACCTGCATGATGGGCTGCCACTTGAGACACAAGAGCCGGTGAGACTGTTTAATAAGAAGGCAACTCTTAGACACAGAGGTATAGGCAACACAGTTACAACCCCATGTGGCTCATGCCATCTGCTCTTTATGTTGGCCCCACTATAGCTCTCATTACATCCGACCATGGGCCAGCATGTGAAATTTTGCATGTTGACTCAAAGCCCTTTCAGTGTAGGTAGAGAGGATTTCTTCCTCAGCTAATCCTTAATGCTTGCACATGGAGCATAGCTAAGCTTCTTCTCAATTTCATAAGTCAACACATTGAAGGGCATCTGGGGTTGGTGGGATGAACTTTTTGTATCCACACACCTGGGTTCTGGCTTGGGTTTAGATGCAGCAGATATAGTATCATCTGCACCTTCTGTCCCTGGCACTCAAACTCTTCCCTTTTAAGAGTGAGACAACCTGATTTTCCTTCATGGCAGAGCATTCTAGAAAGACACATATTTAGGCATTTGTGGGAACTGTGCTCAAGAACAATTGCATTGAGGCTGTTATCAGAAAATTGCTTGGCGCTGAGACCCTTGAAGCTTCATGTGCATAACTGAAACCGACATCTGTAGAAGAGATGGAGCACTGATAAGTCATGTTAGGTGACTTGCAACTTGCCTCTTCGTGTGGCTTCTCTATTGCACTCACGCCAACAGAACACATTGACACAGTTTGCATTAATGGCATGTGATGCCTCATTCCTCTGAAATAACACATAGCTGTGTTATTTCTAAAGTCTGTCTCTTGGCTTCCATTGCAAACTGTCATAAACCGCCATATATTAATATCTGTATCAAATTTTGCAGACTTGAGAATGTTTTTTAAAAACAATTTTTTTGGATCTATGCCTGCTTTGCCATTGATAATCAGTAAGCTAATTTTGTGCATTTGACAGAATATGATCGACGAAGCTCCAGCTCTCAGGATCAGGAAGAGGCCCGTGCTCTTTTTGCACAGAAGATCGAGAAAGAAACGGTTAGTGATAACGGCCAATATATATATTTAAAAGTCACATGGGAGAATGAGAAGATTACCATTTCAAGGAAGTTTCATTTCAATAACCATTTCACACATCATGCTTTCAGTATTGTAGAGAAATGGGAGAAAATGCTTTTTCTAACGACTGAAATACAGCTTCCCTGAGCACACAGCACATGGTTGAACTGTGGAATTCACTGCCACAGGATATAGTGATGGCTGCCAACTTCGATGGCTTCAAAAGGGGATTTGATAGCCTCATGTTTTTAGGGCTATCAACAGCTCCTAGTCTGTAGGCTATACAGCAGGCTCCATTATCAGAGGCAAAATACAACAAAATCTAAAGTAAACATCCTGGTGATACCTTTTGTGCCATTTGGTTGAGCATTTTGAATTTTGTTGTATAGTACAACTTCCTTTTATTTTATTTTATTTTATTTATACCCCGCTCTTCAGCCACAAGGCTATCAGAGTGGCTTACAAATGGTTTTAAGCAATAGCAATTTACACATCTACACTGCATTAAGCAGTTTTCAATGTGTGTTAGCTAATTGCCCCCCACAAGCTGGGTACTCAATTTACCAACCTATGAAAGGATGGAAGGCTGAGTGAACCTTTGAGCCCGCTGGAATTGAACTTGCAACATGGTGACTTGCAGTACTGGCATTTAACCACTGCACCACCAGGGCTCCCGAACTTACAATGAATACCAGAAACTGTGGTGAACCCTATTAAACCCTATTAAAATTATCAACTTCTGGCCCAGTCATACCATATAGTTGTGTTGGAAGACTTGGAAGATACCTAGAGAGACTATGTCTTTAGGCATCTTCTAGGTCCTCAAGCATGAGTCTATGGTCAGCTTTTTTTGGAATATTTTCAAGCCATGGATGATAGAATCTGTGGATGCCAAATCTGTGGATATGGAGGGCCGACTGTAGTTGCACTCCTCTCCTGCTGGTGGGCTTCCCATAGGCAATTGGTTGGTCACTGTGTCAACAGAATGCTGAACTAAAGAGGCCTCTAGTCTCATCTGGCATGGCTCTTTTTATCCTCAATAAGCACAATAACATCACACCTCATTTGGCCCTTGATAAGAAAGAACAGGGTAGACTTTGCAACTCAGCCAGAGAGCTACTTCTCAGCACATGCTTGATGGCAAACAGCCAGAGGGAGAAGAACCAACATGTAGATGAGACCCAGAGAGAACAAAGGAATGCCTACATGACTCAAGAAGTGAGAGGGTTTAAACAAACAAACAAACAAACAGGAAATTACCATAAACATGTTCTGTTTAAATAAATAAATAAATAAAATAAACATGTTCTGTGCCTAAACTGCTAGAGGGACAGGCAAATTCAACTACTATAGAGTTCAGGCATGCAAGGTTGCTATCTCAAACAGTTTGAGATTAACTTGCACAACTTCCACTATCTGTGTACAGTAGGACCCTTGTATCTGTGGGCGATTGGTTCCGGGGGGGGGGCGCAGATACAAAAAACCACAGATAACAACGAACGCCATTGAAAATAACAGGACTTCTGGTGTAAAATACCATAGATTTGCCTTGGAGGACTTAGAAAATGTCTTGAGAGGATGCCTCTCTAGACATTTTCTAGGAAGACTCTAGGGTAGGTGTGCTGTTTTGTGTCCCGTGGATAACTGAAACTGCAGATATTGGTTCCACAGATACGGGGGTCCTGCTGTATTCTGTATTCATTTTCTCCCCATTTCTTTCTTTACAGCAAACCCTGAATTGCACCCTAGATGACATTGAGCTGTTTGTCGCCAAGCTTCAGAAAGCAGCAGAAGCATTCAAACAGCTGAACCAAAGGAAGAAAGGAAAGAAGAACAAGAAGAAAGGGCCAGCAGGTAGGAAGGGTTGGGCCACTAGCTTTGAGGGAGGACTTATATGTTGGTTGAAAGGCACTCCCATCTCAGTCAGTGGAATTTACTCTCTCGAAAGTGTGGATGGGGTTCTACCCTTTGGTCATGTTCAAAATAGGCTGGCAGAATTTTAATTCTCTTCTAACTCTGAATTATCTTGCACTCTGAAAACTCTGAAGAATCTTGCAGGAGATACAGGAGTGACAGTTGTTTGGCAGCTAGTAGGCCAGAATTTGGCCCCCAAAGCAAGTTCATTCCCTCCCCCATTTTTAATAATCCAGGTAAGATTTTTAATTGTTGCTCTCACTTCAATTGAAAAGGTGGGGTTGGCAAGATTTCCTGTTTATTTCATAGGCATATTGTTATAATGAGGAGCCAGCATATTGTATTAGTTTGTGTGTTGGGCAAGGAGTCCAGGAGGGCAGGATTCCAACCCACTGAGTGGCCTTGGGCAAGTCACAGCCTCTTGGCCTTAGAGGAAGGCAGTGATAAATCACCTCTGAATAAATCTTGCCAAGAAAACCCTAGGGTAATGTCCCCATAAATTGGAGTCGAACAAGAAATTGTTATATTGCTGTTTTTTGTGCACCACGGAATGGGAACACACCAGCATCATCTGTATTGTGAGGGATTTTTCAAAAAGCATATTTATTTGTCACCCTTCCAGCTGATCATGTGGCATAGTATATACCTGTGAAATCCAAATTGCCATGTGATACCGTTTTTAGTAAATATTGTCTAAAGGTGCATCAAATTTGAGGGTGGTGAATGGGATGAAGAATCCCAGCCCTGTCAAGAACTCATCCCCCTTCTTCTCTTCTCTCACCTCCCACCCTCCCATTCAATATTAAGCACCAAACAATAGGTTTGTTTTGAAAACTTGCCTCTGCCTTTAGTCCCCAGACCTGAGGAAGAGGGTGAGGAATAGAACCCCATGAAGCTTGTGTGTGTCCTGTCCACTCCCTGTCCACTGTCAGAAGTGGGGACAGGTTTTCTCCCATTGTAACATGATTTCCAAATCCCATATATATTCATATATAAGTCAATCTCATAGAATCATAGAATTGGAAGCGACCACATGGGCCATCCAGTCCAACCCCCTGCCATGTAGGAATACACAATCAAAGCATTCCCAACAGGTGGCCATCCAGCCTCTGTTTAAGAACCTCCAAAGAAGAAGACTCCACCACACTACGAGGCAGTGTATTCCACTTCTGAACAGTTCTTACTATCAGGAAGTTCTTGCTAATGTTTAGGTGGAATCTCTTTTCCTGTAGTTTGAGCCCATTGCTCCGTGTCCTGGTCTCTGGAGCAGCAGAAAACCGGCTTCATCTTCAGTATGACAGCCCTTCAAATATTTAAACACGGCTATCATGTCATCTCTCAACCTTCTCTTCTCCAGACTAAACATGAAGTGTTTTTCTTCTTCCTTTTGCTGTTTATGTCTCTCATTCTTCGAGCAGACATCATGTATAAGTCAAGAGCAGGTTTTGAGGCCAAAATTATGGATCTTGATATGACCATGGATAAATCGAGGGTGCAGCTGCTGCCACTGCATCCCCGCTGCTCCCCTTGCCTCCTGATGCTCCTTTGAGGAAAAGTGCCAAAGAGCTGCTGCCTCTGCCATTTTTCTTCCTAGGCATTACAAAAGGCCACTGGAGACTGCTCTCCCCACCTTGGCAGGGAAATCTCAAAAAGCCGCCACCGCTATGGGGAGGTGTGTGTGTCAGCACTCCTTTTAGGTTCTCCTTGGACAGAGCACAGCAAGAGCTTGGAAACCCCAAAGAATCACAACCTCTTCCACTCTCCATGCCTCAGCAGGGAAAACCCAAAGAGCCCTGCCATGGGAAGTGGAGGAGGGTGGAAGGTCTGTCTGAGGAGGGGCTCCTGTAAAAGAAGCACTGACACTTCCCCCACACTGTCCCCATGGTGGTGGTGGCTCTTTAGGATTTCCCTGCCATGGAGGTGGGAGTGGGGGGGGGGTTGGCCTATATGGACATAGGCTGTTATATAAGGGAAGTCACTGTGTTCACTTTAGTTTGCTATTAACATAGTGGAAAGAAACTTCCCCTTTCCCTTGGTGATCCCCCAGCTCTAAGTGCCTTTCACACAGCATAATGAAGGTTTGGCCAAAAATGGCCGACAACCACATATGCAGGCCCTTACAAGCCTGCCAGGTCTCATGTGAAGTCTTGCAGGATTTGCAGTCCTGTGAGGCTTTGTACCAAGCTCTGGCGTGAGAATCACACCAGTCTCACAGTGGTAATGCCATCATGAAACTACATACCAACCCAGCTCCGAGCCAAAGCTCGGAGCAGGCTGGAGCAATGGTGGCTGGTCTGAAGAGGCTTGGCACAACACCACCCCTCAAGAGCATTGGGATACGCCCTTTAACTGGCTAGGCTGCATCCTATGGAATGCTGGGATTTACAGTCTAGAGATGCACCACAGCATTCTGGCTGACAATTGTAAATACCTCTCCCTAAACTTCAAATCCCAGGATTCCATAGGATGTGGCTATGGCAGTTAAAGGGGAATATGTTGCTATAATTCTGCAGTGTGAAAGATACATAAAAGAGAAAAGCAACATCTTCCCCCTCAGCTTTCTTTCATGTTTTTGGAACAATGTTTCATATGCCTCCTGGAATGCAACAAGAACCAGCCCAGCCCTCTATGTAAATAGTGGGCACTATTTCTTAAGCTTCTAGAGAATGTTGGAAGAATGGTAGGAGCTGGGTTTTCTATAGTGAGAGATTGACCATCTGAGAAAGAAGTCAGTGGGTTGTGACCTCAAGAACTAGTATCTGAGGAGCTGGGTTGGCATTTAAGAATAAAGGGCATTCCTAATGTAAAGCATTCATCAGACCCACATACAGCAAAAAAGTTAATTTTTTTATTGACTGCAGGATGCAATAAACTCTCTTCCCTTTGCTGCTTTTACTACTTTTCCTAAAACTTGTGTTCTTTTTTAAAAAGTTGTTCCCTCAACAAAACAATTGTTTTTTAATGATTTCTTTCTCCTTGTCTTTCTTATTTAAAGAGGGAGTTCTGACTTTAAGGGCAAAGCCCCCAAATGAGGCGGAATTCATTGACTGCTTCCAGAAAACCAAGCTGGCGTTAAACCTGTTGGTAAGAAGCAACTTGTGTTGTGTGATTTTCATTTATCTTTTAACTAAACAGGCAATGGCATGTCACTATACTTCACACCACCGTTCTGTAGTACTAATTAAGTGTTATGACTGAATGCTACATGAGGGGCTTTTCTAGTGAGAGTCCTGCTTCATAACGATGGGGATCTATCCCACAATGGAAACCATACCTACTGCACTGTTTTCTCCATTCCATTTTGAAAACCAAAGGACAACCATTCAAAGTGCTAAATGCTCACTGCATACTGAATTAAAACCCCGCCTCCATATGGAGATCTCCTCCTCCATCCATAGATCGTCATTTCCTGTACTTGGTATGCACAAGCTCTCTTTTAAACTTTTAAACTATTATTATTTTGTACCGTTAGTACTCCATCCCCTGCTGACTCACTTCAAAGATCCCCCCCAACTCAGTCCCCAGCCTCCTCCATCCCAAACTCTTCCCTCCCTTCATCCTCCCCCCCACCCCGCGTTGCCATTGTCATCAATGGGAGCCATGGGGGGAGCGGAGAAGGGATAGGTGCTGACTCTCTATTCTTCAACTAATTTGGGGCCCGTTTACACGGGCAAATATTCCTCTAAATATACCGCAAAGATAGCTCATTGTTCCCACGGATCGCACCACAGCATCACCTCATTCAGAAGGGGGGAAGGTAAAACACCCAAATATAGCGTGGCAAGGGATGTCACTACTTTTGCCGGTATATTTGCAATGTAGCGCATTATTAGCAGTGTAAACAACCATTCCGCTAAGGGCTGCAGCAGAGATACACTGTGATTGGTTGCTATGATGAAGGGGTGGGCTTAAAAGAGGAGGACTGAGGGAGGGAGATTCAGTAGCAATCAGGAAATTTTGAAAAATCCTCTCTGCTATTTTGCAAGTCTGCCAAGAAAAAGGATTCCCAAGACCTTTCAGTCAGGGGAAGATCTGTTCTGCCCATAAAGCTCCCATCTGTCAGCTCTGCTTGGGGGAGGGAGAGAGCAAGAGAGAGAAACCATTTTACTAAGGGCTGCAGCAGAGCTGCATTGTGATTGGGGGAGGGAGGGAGAGTGAGGGAGGGAGATTCAGTAGCAATCAGGAAACTTTGCTATTTTGCAAAGGTGTGAACCCTGACTAAACAAATTGTGCTGAAAAAACTTGTGATAGGTTCACCTTAGGATCCATGGCATGGGCAGCAAGGTCTTTCAGCAGAGATGCCAGGGCAGATGGGGAGATTGCTGTGTCTCTGCTTCGGGGAGTGACTGAGTTCATTTACAGGCAGATTTAGAGAGATACAGAGACAGAGCCACTTCTTTGATCTTCCCCCCTGCTATTTTAGCAGTCTGTGAGTCTTTCTTTAGCTAGAAAATGCAGGGCTTCAAAGGAGGGTCTATGCTCTTCCCCATAAAGCCTTCCTCTGCTTGGGAGGCCACGCCCCCCACACTTTTTCAAATCTGAATGAAAAAGCAGCATAATTAGAAAAAAAACCCTGACTGGCACAGCTGTGGAAAAGAATTAAAGCGCAAGTTGTCGCAATAAATCTGCCGTGTAAACGAACCCTTAGATTTAGGTCTTTAAAGTCCAGTGGAGTTCAGCAGGGAGAGATTTGTAGCAGCTGCTAAGTACTGCAAGCCTAAACAAATCTACTCTGAAGTAAGTCTTACTGAGTTCAATAAAGCTTACTCACAGGTAAATGGATATCAGATTGCAGCTGATGTCTCTGTGAGTTCAATCCCAGGCAAGGAAAGTGCTTTGAATTTAATAAACATGAACTCTTTTCCCACTTTTTAAAAATTTGTTAAATCTGTATAAGCTTTGTAAGACTCCCCAGTTTGTTCTTTCTACCCAGTCTGAGCCAGGAAGGGGGATTCCCATGAATACCCATTTTAGAGCAACCAACAATTTTGCAAAGGGAGAAGGGAGGCAAGAGCTCTCCTTCCATCCCTTCCCATCACCATTGTTGTCAATAGGAGCCATGGGGAAGGGGGGCGGTGGATTTAGGTTTTTAAAGTCTGTGGAGTTCAGCAGGGAGAGATTTGTAGCAACTACTGACCACTGCAAGCCTAAACAAGTCTACTCTGAAGTAAGTCCTACTGAGTTCAAATCTCATTCCCTCCCTTTGAAGGGAGGCAAGAACAAGAACTCTCCTTCCCTCCCTTTGTCCACCCCTCACCATAGTCCTCAATGAGAGCCATGTGAGGGGGAGAATACAGATGATATAGATATGTCCTCCCCCTCCAAGCCTCTGAGTGAATGCACTCATTCACGATATGCAGGAAGCCCACTGGAAGTCAAATGGCAGGGAAGCAGCAGGAACAAAAGACTGGAAAATTGGAGGCACAGCAAGGCATGCCCACTCCTGCTACGTGTGCTCACATCATCTCTTGGCACTTGTGGACACTTACTAATGCACAGTAAAATATGTTGGTTTTATGTCAGAATTAATTTCATTCACGCCAAGCGCCCATGAATGAAAAGTAGCACTTCTGAGGCTCACAGCCAGCGATACAAGCACTGAAGGGGATGACGTCATGTGATCAGAATCGATTCACTGCCAAAACTATTACAATAGCATAGTGCAACTGACCATCGTGTAGTACAGTTGTCCCTCCACATTCGCGAACTTAGCATTCGCAGTTTTGAATATTCACGGGTTTTGGGAGGGTCCCCACCCTCCCAAAAGCAGCGACACAGGGCCTCTGGAGGCCCCGTTAAGGCCTTGGGTGGGAGGGGGGAGGGCCGGGGAGACCTTCACGGGGTCCCTGGAGACACTCCAGAGGCCCCATGAAGGCCTTTGGCGGGAGGGGGGAGGGCCGGGGAGACCTTCACGGGGTCCCCAGAGACGCTCCGGAGGCCCCATGAAGGCCTTGGGAGGGAGGGCCAGGGAGACCTTCATGGAGTCCCCGGAGACGCTCCAGAGGCCCCATGAAGGCCTTGGGAGGGAGGGGGAGGGCCGGGGAGACCTTCACGGGGTCCCCGGAGATGCTCCAGAGGCCCCATGAAGGCCTTGGGAGGGAGGGCCGGGGAGACCTTCATGGAGTCCCCAGAGATGCTCCAGAGGCCCCATGAAGGCCTTGGGAGGGAGGGGGAGGGCTGGGGAGGCCTTCACGGAGCCCCCGGAGACGCTCCAGAGGCCCCATGAAGGCCTTGGGAGGGAGGGGGAGGGCCGGGGAGACCTTCACGGAGCCCCCAGAGATGCTCCGGAGGCCCCATGAAGGCCTTGGGAGGGAGGGGGAGGCGGGGGAAAGCGACTATGGGGCCTATGGAGGCCCCGTGGTCGCTTTTGCGGGGGAGGGGAGGGAAGTTGTTATTCGCAGATTTTTCGCATTCGCGGGGGTCTGGGGAACCTAACCCCCGCGAATGTGAAGGGATGACTGTATTCCTCTAGGATTCAGCAGGGTATTCCTACTAATGGAATTGCTTCTGTAAACCTCGCTACTGCAGTCCCACCCCTACCAGGAGGCTGAGAATCCCTCCAGAGCCAGTTTACAGGTAGATCTAAGGGCTTCAGGGGAGTGGGGAAAGCGTAAGAAGGAGAAGGAGGTTTCCTCCACAATGCTTTATTTAGGACTATGCTTTTACATTCAAAAGCCACTTTATCTCCCAATGCCCTTTGCCACTACACAACTATAGCTCTATGACTGCCTTTTCACTGCTGTGGTTCTACCCTATAGGATCATGGGATTTGCAGTTTAAGCAGAGGTGCTTAGAATTCTCTGCTGGAGAGTTCTAGTGCCTCACCAAACTACAAATCCCAGGATCCCATACATTGTAGCCATGGCAGTTAAAAGCAAATCACAGTGTTCTAATTGTGTAGTGTGAAAGGGCCCTCAGAATCGAAACAAAGGAAAAAACTAAATAGTTACAATTTCATATGTGATTTGTTCTTGGTACATTCACAACATACTGCTGCTGTTCCTCTGGGAAGCTCCTTACCTGCCACTGTTGTAACATGCATGCTTTTATTTTCTTTTATAGAGGAGTATAGGGTTTTTTTAAATTAAAATAACAGAAAGAGAGAAACTGCACAACCTTTTCCCAAAGATTCTTCTACAGCGGTATACATAGTATTAGCTGAGAAAACGAAAAGGAAGAAAGTAGAAAGGAGCACAGCTTTCCTCCTAAACGAACTCTGTTCTTATTCCTGCCCATCTGACTGAATTAATCAATCAACATTTTAATGTTTAATCATAGAATCATAGAGTTGGAAGAGACTACAAGGGCCATCCAGTCCAACCCCCTGTCATGCAGAAATGCACAATCAAATAATTCCTGACAATTGGCCTTCCAGCCTCTGCTTAAAGACCTCCAAAGAAAGAGATTCCACCAAACTCTGAAGCAGCACATTCCCCTTCTGAACAGCTCTTTCTGTCAGGGTGCCGTTTACATGATGAAAATGTCCCGGGAAGAATTTGTGTCGATCCCTGGCAATTTACACGTACATTGGGTCAGGTACGTGATTTTCGGAAGGGGGGCCACCTTTTATTTCTCAACCTGCGGGACTTCCAGTCCCGCAGGTTGTGCCGATTTTTAAAAAAGTCACTGTAGGATTCGGAAAATCGGAAATGTAAACAGCCTGGGACAAAATATCTCGATACCAGGGGATGGCCGGAAATGGTGACTGGGGGCAGGCTTAGAGATCAGCGACCAGAAAAGGAGGGGTCAGTCACCCATTCAACAGATCCAGCCTCACCAGCTGAAAATAAAGACATCCCTTCCAGCTGCACGTAGGTTGGTGTGTGTGCACACGTGTACTTAATCACCTTTTTAAATGGATTTCTACACTGCAAACCCTTCAGCTCTAACCTCTTCCTCAACTGCATGTTACAAAGAGATCGTGGTGGGCAGAGGGTCACCCATTCATCCCCTTCCTTGATCACCTCCCTGGGTCTGAACGGGCACAGTAAAATATTCCAGCGTCTGAGCGAATGAACACACTTTTATTCCCCCTCCCGTCACAATGCACAGTAAAAAAAATGCCAGCATTTGTGTCTTTCAAAATGCCTGTCTGTCGCTGGCTTGAAATCTTCACTCTGCAGCTAAAACTCTGCTTTAAGGGTTAACATTTTAAACAGGCAAGGGGAAACCCAAGCCTCCCCCCCCACCTCACTTGGCTTGATTTCAAAAGGAAAGCACTCGTTCCTTCTGAGCAAAAGCTCACATTCTGGGTCTTTCAAAATGCCTTCTGCTTAAAGGGTTAACATTTTAAAGAGGCAAGGGGAATACCAAACCTCTGCCCCCTCTTTCTCTCCCCCCAATAGCATCGCTCGTGGCGTGGAACTCTAAAGGAAGCGTGTCACCGAGGTTGTGAAAACACGACTAATCGCATCCTTGATTGACAGCCAAAAAAAAAAAAATCCCTGTAAGCTAAACATGTGTAAACAGCAAAAGCATGGGATATAAGAGTGCGGGACCAATAAAAACTTTTGTCGTGTAAATATCAATCATGGGATCTTCCAGGATTTCCTAAAGAGTGACAAAAATCATATAAACAGCGAGGGACGGATACGGGATCAGGAGGTCACGGTAAGCCCCACAACAAAACTTGTTGTGTAACTGGCACCCAGGACGTTCTTCCTAATGTTTAGATGGAATCTCTTCTCCTGCAGTTTGAATCCATTGCTCCATGTCCTAGTCTCTGGAGCAGCAGAAAACAAGCTTGCTCCATCCTCAGTATGACATCCCTTCAAATATTTAAACATGGCTATCACATCACCTCTCAACCTTCTCTTCCCTAGGTTAAACATACTCAGCTCCCTAAGCAGCTCCTCATACAGCGTGGCTTCCAGACCTCCCACCATTTTGGTCACCCTCCTCTGGACATGTTCCAGCTAGTTTAGCTAAAGGCTGGCAAATGGTATGCAGACTGCAGGTAGTGCTCTTGCCTTCTGCAAATATTGCACTGTTGCAAGGGCATGAATTACTTACTTGCTTGGAGCAAGTTGTTCACCAGTATCGGTTAGTGTGTTCTAAATAACCTCTGATATTCCCCGTTTGGTGGTGTTTGAGTTCCCACAGAGGGAGAGAAGGGTCAGAGCCAGTATCAGTAAGTAACCTGGCTCCTGTCCATACTGTAGCAGCCTGCAGGCCCACAGTTGTGCCACAGTTGTGCCACTCGCTTACAGAAGGAACAGTTACCTAGTGCAAGGAAGGCTAGGCAGAATCCAGTCCTGCATTGAGCTGCTATCATTTCCATTTAGACAAAGAGATGTTTTGTTTGCCACTATAACAAATGCTCAGCAATGTAAATAGGAGGTGCATTCATCTCTACAGCTGTCAGCTGCTAACGCAGTACATTTGACTTCCTTGTAAATCCCTTTCATTGTTCTTCCTTTGTAGTACAGCCATTTCCAAATACAAACATCTGAGGCTTTGGAGGCACCAGGGATCTGCAGTGGGTGTCATTACATTAAGACAAATGCCATTTCACATATAAAACAAGCTCTGGGCAAATCAGACTTGGAATCCAAATGAATATTTAAATTGGAAGTCACTTGGTGCAATGAACTGCATTTTTCTTGTTATCATCATTTTAAAACTAATAATATCCCCTATTTTCTCTTCTTTTTGGGTCCCTTAGATTCAGTACCTGTCCTTTTATAGAGACTTTCTCCTTTGCAGAGCTTCAAAAAATGACTCCCAGAACATCCTACTTAGCATGACCAGTGGGCATATTTGGGGGTGGGGGGTTGTGGGAGGTGTAGTCCAAAAAATGTAACTGTTCCAAGCTCTGCTTTCTGTTCCAAGCTCTGCTCCTCTCTCTGGCTTTTCTTTGTAAACGAAGATTCAGGAAGGACTCATCTCGCACTTACTGCAAGCACGCTGATGACTAAAAAGGCCAATCTGAGATAAACAAGTCCGGTTGCAGAAAGCACAGCAGAAGGTCTCCTTGGGTGATGTTTTTGGGTTGTGATTCTTTCTGCATTGTCGTTTCTCTTCAAGACTTGTTCGGCGTGAGTTCTCAAATAAGGCTGCAGCATTGTGGATAGTGCGTCTCCATGCCTCCCGATGTGAGGCCAGGGCGGACCATTGATGGTGATCAATATGGCTGAGCCTGAGATGTTGTTTCAGGGAGTCCTTGTATCGCTTTTTTGGAGTGCCCCTTTTATGCTGACCCGTGGCGAGTTCACCGTAGAATACTATTTTTGGGAGGCGATGGTCCTCCATCCTAGAAATGTGCCCCGCCCAGCGCAGCT
Organism: Gambelia wislizenii; assembly: GCA_030847615.1. Lineage (NCBI taxonomy): Eukaryota > Metazoa > Chordata > Lepidosauria > Squamata > Crotaphytidae > Gambelia > Gambelia wislizenii. The sequence continues at coordinate 350,029,840 of JAUMIR010000001.1, forward strand.
GTGTTCTCAATATCATGGCCTCAATGCTGGTGATCCCTGCTTGCTCAAGGACAGCAACATTCGTCACATAGTCAGTCCAGTGTATATTTAGGATTGTGCGTATACAGCGCTGATGAAAGCACTCGAGGAGTCATAAGTGTTGGCGATAGCTGGCTTTTTATATAATTGACATCAGAAATACTTAAGATTCCAATGTATAATTTCATGTGTTCAAATATGCTGAACAATAAACTAGGCATTTGTTGGGACTGATCATATAGGATGTTAAAGCAGTTTAATATAATTTTAATGGTTATGATAACATTCTGTGGACTTCTGGAATTAGTTGTTTGATGAAGGACTTAGAATTCTAAAATAGATTGCTCTAGGACTCTCCCTTTGAACTACAGCAGATAATTCTAAGGGGTTATCTAAACAGTGAAAATAACCCTCATGGAATTCGCTGGGAATATGACCTGTCCAAATGATATCCCACATAAATCCACAGTATTTGGAAGGAGGGGGGCCCAAAATGGCAAAAACAGCACTGGAATGGCCTTTGCGGCTTTTCCTGTAGTTTTTTTTAAAACAGCAAGGGGGATGTCTTATGAGGAGAGACTTAGGGAGCTGGGTATGTTTCGCCTGGAAAAAAGACGGTTAAGGAGTGATATGATAGCCCTGTTTAAGTATTTGAAGGGGTGTCAGATTGAGGATGGAGCAAGCTTGTTTTCTACTGCTCCAGAGACTGGAACACGAAACAATGGATGCAAGCTCCAGGAACAGAGATTCCACCTCAACATGAGGAGGAACTTTTTGACAGTAAGAGCTGTTCAGCAGTGGAACACACTCCCTCGGAGCGTAGTGGAGTCTCCTTCCTTGGAGGTCTTTAAACAGAGGCTGGATGGCCAATTGTCAGGGGTGCTTTGATTGTGTATTCCTGCATGGCAGGGGGTTAGACTGGATGGCCCTTGTGGTCTCTTTCAACTCTACAATTCTATGATTTTATGATGTGCATTCCTGCTTGTTAGGATGAATGATTCATTTTGAATCACTTTCCCATAGGAGAGGAAGCGCAAAGCTGATTAGCCAGACAAGCGGGGGGCAGGGCTTGCTAACAGGGCAAGTGCCTGCTGCCACCATGTTGGATTTTCACCTTAGCAATTGCTTGCTAAGGCAATAAAACGGGGTGGGGTTTTTTTGCTTTGCCGTCCTTTTAACTCAAAAAATTGCTCTATCGCTCCAGCATGCCTTAGACAATTTTTTAAAAAAAGTTCGGGTACAGCAAAGTACTAACGCAAGTAAATCACTTGTGGCACAGAATTATAGAATTATAGAATCATAGAGTTGGAAGAGACCACAAGGCATGTGAAGCTTCTGGGGGCTTCTGGGGCCAAAAACACGGTTAAGACAAATTGCTGCTGCTGCAAAATACCATTACTGCAAGGTACTCTGAGTTTTCCCCCCTTGTATAGACAAGGATCTCACCAAACTACAGATCTCAGGAATCTGTAGGACATTTAAAGGGGCATCAGTGGCAGCTAAAGTGGAATCAGATAGCTGTAACTATTGACACTCACATTGTCAGTATGAGAGTACATAAGACCAGGGGCCATTTTGTCGAGCAGCTGTTTCCACTCTTGGTGTTGGTCTCCAGTGCCTGGTACTCAGGGTTCTGTTGCTTCTTCTGCACATGGACATAGCAATGAATGACTGTGGCCTAAAGCTGTGGTTAGATTAATCTTCTAATTTTATTTTTATAGGGGAGTAACACCTTCTCCCATGTATTCCTTTCTAGTTCTTAAGGCCATCCTCTGTGGCTGTTTTCTGCAGTAGTGTGATTAGCAGCTACCAGGGACTTCTTTATAGTTGCCACCTATCTATGGAATGCCCGTCACCTGAAGTCTTCATATTCATGTATTATCATTTTTATTGCTGGCTTACTATCATCTGACCATCTGAATGTTTCAACATTTAAATATTAGCCATCTCATTGATTTAGTTGTTCTTCTGTTGTTATTTCATTGACTGTTTGGGATGTTTATGATTATAAATCATAGGTATGCAAATCTAATGAACTAACAAGTAAATGCTAAGCTAGTAGCCATCATTACATCAAAAGGAGTCTAGAAATTTGTGGCCAAGACAGTTTCCACACACTGAGTATAATGGTTTGAAAAGCCTTAATAAATGGACTTCTGGATGATAACTATATAACAGGAGAATAACTATATCTAATTTCTCCAAAAAGGATCCAGGTTTTTTTGTTGATTTGTTAAAATATTTTTATCTTCCCCCCCCATATCAAAAGATCTCAGCATTTGATACAAAGAAATACACTGTACAGTTTATAAAACAATTAATTATTGTATTTACAGTCTATAGACATAATAACATAAATAACAAAATATTACAATATCAAAATACAAAATACAAAGCAAAATAAGACATCGTAAAAACAAATATATTTGGATAAAATAAACCAAAATTGTATACTATGAGGAATATTAAATACAAAAAGAAAAATTAAGCATTCAACAAATTCCTCCCTACAAACCGTATGAGAATGAGTTGAATTTTATGATACATTTCAAATATTCTGGCAGATTTTGAGAGCTTCTCTCTCTCTGATCTTGGAAGCCATTGACAGAAACGTAGCAACTGACAGAGAAACATGCGGGCATTTATCCTCTAACAGGATTTTTATAAACAGCTTTTCTGATCTGCCTGGCAAATGATAAAACAATTAATACAATTTAAAACAGTCAACATAGTATATACACTGTCAGAACTCCATGACCTAATTGGATTCCCATGGCAGCTTTAACACACCAGTAATATTTTTGTCAACCTTTCTCAAGTTTGGAAATGTTCTTCTGCTTTTTGGGGTTCAGTTCGGACTGTGACAATTTAAGTGAATAGGGGTATCTCTGATTTACATTAAAATCTGATTTCATTTTAATTTTCAGGCAAAACTGAGGAAACATATCCAGAATCCAAGTGCTTCGGAATTAGTGCATTTCCTCTTTGGGCCACTGGAATTGGTACAGTCTTCTTAATCATGATATCTGTATTCTCCCTCCTACACTGGCACCGTAATCACCACAATCACCAACAGCCATACAGACAGAATCATTTGATTATGGATACCCTTTATGTTCAGGTCCCATTTATAAATTAACAAATGTATAAATCAACAAATAAACCAACAAATATCAAACAGGCTTTAAATATGTATAATGTGCTAATATATATTTTGAAAGAAATAGCCGTGATAGTCTGTTGTAAGAAAAGGGGAAGAGAAAAAAAAGGAATCTTTGTTGTTGCCCTGTGCCTTCAAGTGACTTGCCCAAGCTCACCCAGTAGCTGTCCATGGCTGAATGTCCTTGTACAACACCATGCTGGCTCTCAAATGGCAACACTAAGGCAAACTTATCATGGGGTTTTGGGGTTGTCTTAACGGTCAAAATAATCCTCATAGAATTCGCTTGGAATCCTATCTGTCTTAATGGCATTCCACATCGAATTGCAGTGTTTAGAAGGAGCGGGGGGCAAATTCACTACAGATTCTGTCTGGAAGCCTTTGCGGCTTATTTTTTTAAAAGCTCCGTAAAGAATGTGCATCGTTGCTTGTTTGGACAATCAGGTTTGCATTTGTTTGCATTTGCAATAAAAGCAAAAATGGAAGCTGATTGGGCAGGGGGTGTAGCTTGCTAACACAGCAAGCACCCAGAACCACCATCTTGGATTTTCCCTTTAGTAAGTGAGCACTCACACGATGTAACAGCCTTTTTCTTTTCCTTTAAAAAAAAATTATTTAGGTGGAATATCTCACTTTCATACCTTAGATTTTTTTTTTTTAAATGCTGTTTGGTGGTAGCAACTGGCAACAACAAGAATGCAAGTAATTCACTCACACCCGCCATCTTGATTCGCAAGCATGCCTGCTGGGTTAGCAAAAGCAAATAGCTTAGCATTCCTGTGATTTTACCAGAAAACCGTTAAGACAAATAGAAGCTGGTTCGAATTTGCATTAGTGCACATCAATCTATGTCTTTCTCCCTCGTATAGACAGGCCCTTAGCAAGATTTATTCAGAGGAGGCTTGCCATTGCTTTCCTCTGCAGGGTCTTTAAGACTAATTCAGTTTGTCTTAAAGGTGCTGCTAGATTGCTCCCTCTTATTCCCCCCCCCCTGTTTATATTTATATGAGATCTTTTAATGTATTTGGTTTGTTCACCTGTCCTTTGATTAGTGGCCTGCCTCATCCTGGCTTGTTGTCCTGTTTGAATTGCTGAGTTGCTTTATACAGGTAGTTAGATGATCCTTTTCTGCCAAATATCTTTAAATATACTTTGAAATTGTTTTTATGTGATTTCTCCTGTGCTAATCCAGATTGTTAATAGCTGTGGAGGTCCTGACCTTGCAAGGTCTGTTGTCAGCCCCCTTCTTTCTAAAGATACCACAGATTTTTTGAAAGGACACCTAACCCCAAAGGAGATGGCATTGTGGGAGTCCTTAGGAGAAGCTTGGACAAGGTCAAGGTAAGCTGAAACAGAACCAGGAAGCAAACCAGAAAAGAACTCTGAAATAAGGTTTTATGTGGGGGGTTTTCCTGGTTGTGAGGCCATGTTCTGGAAGAGTTTATTCCTGACGTTTTGCCTCAGAGAAGATGCCAGCTACAGATGCAGGCGAAATGTCAGGAATAAACTCTTCCAGAACACAGCCTCACAGCCTGGGAACCCCAAAGCTCAGGTGATGGCTGCTGACCACTGGAAGATCTGCAGTGCAATTCAGTGGAGACAAGGAAGAGGAGGGCACCAACCGCTCTCTTCAGCAGATGAACCCCCATAGCATGTGTATGTCATTTGAGGCCATTTTGTTTAATACTAGGATTGACAGGTGTCTCTTTTTATAAAGGTTGTCCCTTATTTGAGAGCCAAAAACCTTGTTCCTTATAGGCTTGGCACATGTCCCTTATTATAAGAAATGTCCCTAATTTGAGAGCTGGAGAGCTTTTTTCATTTATATAGACTGAACAAGATGCCAAAAAAAAATCATGTATTTTGGGGTGTGGGTCCTTCATTAAGACAGAAATGTGTGCATTGTGCAGTTAATGAATGTGGGCAATACTCATTTTACAGAGAACTGCATGGCTAGGTTAACTGAAAGCAATACTTTAATTTGGTATCTGAGTAGAACACAAATTTTTAAATAACTTCTTCCTCATTGTTAACCCTGCATGTCATGAACTTTGACTGCCCCTTTCTGCTGTTTTGAAAACCTGGGGGCTGGTTACACGGCAATATTTTCCCCACAATGTATCGCAATATTGCACTTTTGATACAGCGTCGCATAGTGTACACGATTTTTCATTACTTTTTGTGAAATGCCACAATCAAAGTTCACATGATGCAATTATGCGGAATTAAATAAGTTACGAATTATTCGATTTCGGGTTTTTTTTTTAGTTCTCACAGTATCGACATTTCACATTTTAGCTAGTACCATAGCTGTCAATCAGCAGCATACGTCACTCCTTTATGGTTAACTTCTTTTCTGTGCTCCCGCCACTCTTATTCCTATTGGTTAACAGTTTCTATTAAACTTTCCCGCTCCAAGAAATCTGATTGGGCACACCTATACCTGGTGCACCTCATCGTTCGCCCACCGTAATTAGGGTGCTTCCCTGCCTGCGTGATGTTTTTGTTTGGTGGGAGGGATGCTTTAGTGGGCCACTCCCAAGGATCCGCCTAATTTCCGGTAGATGAAAAAATTGCAAAAGTGGATGTCGGATAGTTCACAATATCGATAGTGCGCTATACTGCGGAACTTTTATAAAAAGAGCGGAAAATCAGCGCAGTCAAAAGTTGCGCCACTTACGGGTATTTTACACCCCCTCCTTCTGAAAAGGGTGATACTGCGTCGAAATACGTGGGAACTATCAGGCGTCTTGCCAAATTATTACACGACTTATTTTGCCGTGTAAACGGCCCCCTGGTGTCATCAGGCTGTTAAGAGTGTGGCTGGTGCCCACTCTCAACAGAGTAGGAAATACAGGGCATCTCACACAGAACTGGAATTCAAGAATCCAAGTACAGGATATCTCACATAGAACAGGATGCCCAGGAACCCTGTTTAAGAGTCAGAACTTCCCTGTGTCATCATTATGCACATTTTTTTCTCCAATGTTGTCTCTGTTCAAGAGACTGAGAAACTTAGAAAAACCTGCAGAACTTGTGGTAATTTATTGGTATGCTGATGCATGGTAAGTTGCTGATGCATGGTAAGATGCATGGTAAGTAAACTGAGAACATTAAAAAAAAACACCATGCTGCTTTTTATGCGCTGAACTTTCAAAATGGCAACCATAGACTACACTAGAAAAATATGCTGTGTAATCTTTGCTGCATCTAAAATATTTTCTTTGTCATTTGTATCCAAAGAGCTGAGTGGCCAAGAGAGGCCAACATCCCAAGCTATATTCCAAAGTTCCGTAATGGTTGGGAGCCACCTCTGGAAATCTTCCGTGGGGCCCCTTGGGAAATAGATATTGGCCACCTGCAGGAAGAGGTGAGTTTCCATCTTAACCCACCCACTCTTTTTCTTTAAATTTATTCAAATTGTGAACCAAATACTCAGCAAACATCCAAGTAGACCATGGTTAGGGACAGTGTAGCCTGCAGGCTACATGCAACCTGCCAGGGTTTCCCATTCACGCCCTCTACCTTCCCAATACTCCCATTCCAGAAAAAAAAATTGTCATAAAATGGGGAACTGTACACCCAGAGTCCTCTGGGGAGTAAAATTGGATATTTAAAGGCTGTTTATCCACCTCTGCACCTCTGCGTTGTTACAGACCTGAAATGGGGATTTGTTTGTTTTTAAGGAATGCCCTTGCAGTCACTTCTGGATGTAAAAAAATAAATGGGCAAATGTGGCTTACCAAGGTCTAGGGAAGGGCAAAAATGGCTCAGTGACCCTCTGCGGTTGCCCACTCTTGAAACAGATTTGAATAAATACATTTGTGACTAAAAAAAGGGTAATCAGGTCCTAGAAAATGCCCTGTTCACGTTGGCGTTCCTGCTGCTTTTCAGATGAACTGCTGATCAGACACATTGAGAGCTATCATTAAGAGTAACTCACTGCAATCTACTAACATTTTCTACATGTGCAGAAACAAGCTTCTCTGACCTATTGTAAATACAAAAGAAAAAGGGGAGAGATGGATCCAGGTCCCCCACTCCCAATACCCTTGCTCCAAACAGGGGAATTATGGTTGACAATCTGACTGGCATGGCATTGCCGTAGGTCTGGTTGCTGGATGGCACTTGGAAGCAGTCCACTACTGTGCAAGCATGTAGTTGAACCAAGGCCATTGTTTTAAACTTTTTGACTCTTTGCATGGACATTCATGTCACCATATTGGTTTAATTGCATTGAGAAAACAAAATAAAGTACGGTATTGGAGAAGAGAATCAGACTCACAGAGGACAGATTAGGAGTGAGAATTTTGTGGTCCTCCAGATGTTGCTACATTGCAGTTCATAGCATTTCTCACCTTAGGCTGTCCTGGCTAAGGCTGATGGGAGCTGCAATCCAAGAATACCTAGAGGGCTGCATAGTCCCCACCCTTCTGGTAGATAAACCCATTTGCCTAGAATGGAGAAATCCCAAACATCGCCATGCCCATATTTATTTCAAGTCAGCAATCCACAGGGTTCTACGTGCCTGGGACAAAAATGGTGGTGATCTTAACATCATGTGTGAGGAAACATTATGGCCTGGTTATATTTTCCATACAGAAGATCCCAGATTCAATCACTAACAGCTCCCATTACAAAAAAAGCAAAAAAAAAAAAAAAGATAACAGTTGATCTGAAGGCCTTCTAACATGTGGCCCTGAAGAGCCACCTCCAGTCAGACAATACTGGGCCAGATAGACATACACTTGGACTTGGTACCAGGTGGTTTAAGCTAATGCTGCTTTTAAAATGTGCAGTTTGTGGGTTCACCTGTTTCAAGCAAACACCACCTGATGATGTATCAAATACTATATGATTCATCTGAGAAGCAAACACTGTGTTTTATTGTTCATAATTGCATAGGTTACTGGAAAGAGTTCAGAACATGAGGTTTTAAGATCAAATGCTGAAAAATTAGTAGGTGGAACTTGGCTTGGTATTCACTCTTGACTCGGCTGCTTGTACCAGAATTGAAACACTGGTTGGTCTTTATGCTGCCTTGACTCCTAGACCCTTTCCTCACTTGTGGCCATTATTTCCCACTGCCAATCCCTCCCTTCCCTTCAGTCTGCTTGGTCCTAATTCACAAACCCAAGTGAGCAACTGCCTGGTAAGATTTTAGGCTCACATCACCTTATTTCCACTGTGAGGCTCAGGTGCTCGCTGTCTTGAGGGAGAAATGCTTCCTTGTTTTTTGTCTTCAAGAAAGAGGCACCAGTTTTCTTTCCACAATTCATTTTCATGATTTTGAAGGATAGCTGCAGCTTCTACATACTGAATCCCTCCTGAAAACAATGCTCTTCCTCTGTTTTATCTTTAAAGTTGTCATCGTCACCTAATGGGTATTCTGGTCGTAGCCTAAAGCCGGTCCAGACATCTGATCAAACGCAGGCTGTGGATGCCTTTACTCAGCTTGTTACCCAACATATAAACAGGTAATTTCTAGTGCACTAACCTGAATAGTCAGCATTCAAAGTCCAGCATTACTCTCTGCCACAGTCAGGCGAATGAATGTCAAGGCCTACAGGCCCGGAGTCAGCAGACAGAGTTGGGGGGAAAAAAATTTAATTGCCTGGCATTACATGTAAGCACTGGATGAAACCATGGTACTGCACCCTCTTCTTCTTCTTCCTCAGTGCCTCTGAGCACTGCCCCTGACAAGTATACTGGAGGGCAGAAAATTGAGGAGAAAGATGGTGGTGGTGGCATGTACCTAGTCAACTTAGGACAGTAACTGAGGAGAGTTGTTTCAATCTGCAGTACTTTGGGCTGGTGTCAATGGGCAGGGAGACCTTTGTGAGTCCAGAGTAGTACATTTCTGGCTACTGTTATTTCTGCTGTTCTTGCCTGCCCAGAATAGCACACTTGATGGTTTGGAAGAACCACCATGTGCCCTTTTCTGGGGGTGGGCAGAGACAGCATAGAAGCATCAGTGGTCAGCAACTGGCCACAAAGGAGAAGCACTGCAGGCTGTGCTCACTTGGAACACCTGATGGTTCCTTCATGATTCCTGTTGCTTCCTCAGTAGAGTGCCAGGAAACACATCAGAAGGAAGCAAAAGTGCCACATTAGAGGAACACTGGATGCTTCTTTTCCTGCATCCCCCCTCCCACCCATACCCATAATCTCACAGGGATGAGGATGGGCATAGGGAAGACAGGCAGGGGGAGAGCCAAGACAGAGGGCCACAGAGGGCACTTTGTGTCCAGGGCCCCCTCACACCTGGAGCCAATCTTCTGCAGGTTGTTTGGCCCAAGGAAAGGAGGAGGAAAAAGAGTCCAACAGTATTTGGAGGCCTACATGTTCCCTGATGCTGCTATAAACTATATTACAAGCCAGTCTATGGAACAGAGGATGGAAATTCTCCTCAATATTTCCCTTCTCCTGGCTTTCCAGTGACTCATTTTGTTACTGGCATATTTCAAGCCATTTAAACATAGCTCACCTTCTCCTGCTGGTTCTTAGCCTCTTTAAAGAACAAATGCTGGAAAAGATTACCACCTCCCTTCCTGTCTGGTTTGTCAGAGCTCTGTCGCATCTTAATTCCAAATCCAAGTCTAACAACGTGTTGTTGTTGTGTGTCTTCAAGTGATTTCGATTTATGGCAACCCTAAGGCAAACCTATCATGGGGTTTTCTTGGCAAGATTTGTTCACAGGGATTTGTGTTTGCCTTCCTCTGAGGCTGAGAGAGTGTGACTTGCCCAAGGTCACACCATGGGTTGTAGTCCAATGCTCAAACCACTCACCATGCTGACTCTTTTCATAACTTCATCTTTTATCCAACAGTGAGGTTTTATGAAGATTTAACAACTGAAAACACTATACATGTTTCCAAAGTGCAAGAATGAAGGCAGTACATGAGAGGAACTCTCTTGGCTAGCTCAGATATTAATGTATAATGCATAGCAGTCATTGTCAGTGAACTAACTGGCAAAAATTTTGAGGAGAATTTTCTAAACGTAACAGCAGGAGAGGAGTAGAGAGTGAACACCCCCAAATGGTCAGTTGTTACTTCTGAAGGGTTCCAAGATTACCATTTTAACAAGAACCCACTAAACGTGTCCCTAACCAACCTTTCTGAAAACCCTGGAAAGTACAACTGGAAGTAGACTTTGAGTGACTTCTTGTTGTGATTTTTGGGCAGTTTTAGGGTGGTGCATTCCATTGTGAGTCTGCAGTGGCAAACATTAGCCCCTACACCAACCACAGTTTCTCACCCCCTACATTGGGTGGTGGTGGTAGTGATGGTGGTGGTGAAGATGGTGGTGGTGGTGGTGATGATGATGATTTCTTACCTGCCTCTCCCTATGGATTGAGACAGAGAACTACAAATTAACATATAAACATAATGCTGGTTAATAAACACATATCAGTTAATTGGCAGCCAGTGGATAGACCCGTAAGGCTTATGTGCATCCTTATCCATATTGAGAATCTTCATTAAATGAACTTTGTGATGCATCTACTGGGCATGTGTTAGCCTCCTTCTGTGCATTCCCCTTCCTGGATTGAGACAGTTGACCTCAAAGGAACCTTAACTGAATTATGCTAGCTGTGGCATATAGCACATTTGGAAGACTCTACAAAAAAGTCTGGAGTAATAAACACCTGAGGCAAAGCACAAAAATCAGTGTGTATAGAGCCATTATACAGTTGTCCCTCCACATTCGCGAACTTGACATTCGCGGTTTCGGTTATTCGCGGTTTCGGGAGGGCCCCCCCGCCCCCCCCAAAACCGCGACACGGGGCCTCCAGAGGCCCCGTGAAAGACCTGGGGAGGGGTGGGGAGGCCTTCGCGGGACCCCCGGAGGCCCTCCGGAGGCGCCGCGAAGGCCTGGGGAGGGGTGGGGAGGCCTTCGCGGGACCCCCAGAGGCCCTCCGGAGGCCCCGCGAAGGCCTGGGGAGGGGTGGGGAGGCCTTCGCGGGACGCCCGGAGGCCCCGCGAAGGCCTGGGGAGGGGTGGGGAGGCCTTCGCGGGACGCCCGGAGGCCCTCCGGAGGCCCCGCGAAGCCCTGGGGAGGGGTGGGGAGGCATTCGCGGGACCCCCGGAGGCCCTCCGGAGGCCCCGCGAAGCCCTGGGGAGCGGTGCGAAGGCCTTCGCGGGACCCCCGGAGGCCCTCCGGAGGCCCCGCGAAGGCCTGGGGAGGGGTGGGGAGACCTTCGCGGGACCCCCGGAGGCCCTCCGGAGGTCCCGCGAAGGCCTGGGGAGGGGTGGGGAGGCCTTCACGGGACCCCCGGAGGCCCTCCGGAGGCCCCGCGAAGGCCTGGGGAGCGGTGCGAAGGCCTTCGCGGGACCCCCGGAGGCCCTCCGGAGGCCCCGCGAAGGCCTGGGGAGGGGTGGGGAGACCTTCGCGGGACCCCCGGAGGCCCTCCGGAGGCACCGCGAAGGCCTGGGGAGGGGTGGGGAGGCCTTCGCGGGACCCCCGGAGGCCCTCCGGAGGCCCCGCGAAGGCCTGGGGAGGGAGGGAGGGAGGCCTGGGGAGGGCGGGAGGGAGGGCTTGGGAGACCTCCGCGGGGCCTAGCAAGGCCCCGCGAAGGCCTGGGGAGGGAGGGAGGGCTGGGGAGACCTCCGCGGGGCCTAGCAAGGCCCCACGAAGGCCTGGGGAGGGAGGGAGGGAGGGCTGGGGAGACCTCCGTGGGGCCTAGCAAGGCCCCGCGAAGGCCTGGGGAGGGCGGGAGGGAGGGCTGGGGAGACCTCCGCGGGGCCTAGCAAGGCCCCGCGAAGGCCTGGGGAGGAAGGGGGAGGGGTGTAGTTATTCGCGGATTTTTCACATTCGCGGGGGTCCGCGGAACGGAACCCCCGCGAATGTGAAGGGACGACTGTACTGTCTATTCTCCTTTATGGGTTTGAAACATGGGTATTGTCACCACTTATGACTCCTCAAATGCTTTCATCAGTGCTGTATACGCACAATCCTAAATATACACTGGACTAACTATGTGATGAATGTTGCTGTCCTTGAGCAAGCAGGGATCACCAGCATTGAGGCCATGATATTGAGAACACAGCTGCGCTGGGCAGGGCACGTTTCTAGGATGGAGGACCATCACCTCCCAAAAATAGTACTCTACAGTGAACTCGCCACGGATCAGTGTAAGAGGGGTGCTCCAAAAAAGTGATACAAGGATTCCCTGAAACAACATCTCAGGCTTGGCCAAATTGATCACCAACAATGGTCCGCCCTGGCCTCACATCGGGAGGCATGGAGACGCACTATCCACAATGCTGCAGCCTTATTTGAGAACTCACGCCGAACAAGTCTTGAAGAGAAATGACAATACAGAAAGAATCACAACCCAAAAACATCACCCAAGGAGACCTTCTGCTGTGCTTTCTGCAACCAGACTTGTTTATCTCGGATTGGCCTCTTCAGTCATCAGCGCACTTGCAGAAAGCGCAGGATGAGTCCTTCCTGAATCTTCGATTACGAAGAAAAGCCAGAGAGTGTACCCAGTTAACTTTATGCACACTGTAAACTCCTTATGTACATGAGGTGGGGTGAGGTGTGAAGTGTAATTAAGGAATCAAAGAACAGCTTGGGAGAATTGAAGGAAATAGGCTTTATTATAGGAACTACACCAAAGGATAAAGTTAGTGGCTTCAGATGCTAAGTAACGTGCCAGGAAGGGGGGGGGGAGAAGGGTTTGTTATTGTTATGTGCCATTGAATGGGCTTTGACTTATGATGATCCAATCAATTAGAGATTTCCAAGAGTGTCAGTCCATAATGGTAGGACAGGTCACGAGTAAACAGCTGGATCACACTAGCTATCTGACTTGGTGTAGACTTTCTCCGTTCTTTGTTTAAAAACAATGACTTGCTATTTCCACTTTCAGTATTATGAATTGTCAGTATCACTGATCTGTGACTTACAGAAAGAAAGGTCAATACAGAAAATACTGAGCTAAATATGGTTGATTGCCACCCAGTGGCATAATAGTTGCCTCCCCACCCTGCATGTGGGGGTGGGTAGGAACATGCAGCCTCTTTAACCTTCTGGGGATCATAATATAGGTAAGTCTTAATTTTTAAAAGGAACCAAAATTCCATCATCATCATCATCGTTGTTAATAATAATAATAATAATAATAATAAAATTTATTTATACCCCACCCCTCTGTTAAAACAATCGGGGCGGCTTACAAAATTTAAAATACAATACAAATAAAATCCCTAAACACCCCCACTCCCACCCTCCCCCATAAAAAAACATTAAACAAATATAAATTAAAACAACTAATCTAAAATCACATTTAAAACTATAAATACAATAAATATAATAAATGGCCAGCAGCCTAGAAGAGGCCAGGATCCCCTGAGGCCGGGATCTAATTAGGAAAGGCCTGCCGAAAGAGATCCGTCTTTAGTGCTTTTTTAAAGCCACTCAGGCTTGTTATCTGACGGATCTCATTCGGCAGGTCATTCCACAATTTGGGGGCGATTACCGAAAAGGCCCTCTGGGAGGTTGCAGACAGCCTAGATTTTTGTGGCTGAAGCAAATTCCTCCCAGAGGACCGGAGTGCGCGGGGAGGATTGTATGGGAGGAGGCGGTTCCGGAGATAAGTTGGACCCAAGCCATTTAGGGCTTTAAAGGTAATAACTAACACCTTATACTGGGCCCGGAAACTGATAGGCAGCCAGTGGAGAGATTTTAATACTGGAGTTATATGGTCTCTCCGAGATGTTCCCGAGACCACTCTGGCTGCCATATTTTGTACCAACTGAAGTTTCTGGACCAAGCATGAGGGCAGCCCCATGTAGAGCGCATTGCAGAAATCTAGATGGGAGGTTACCAGTGCGTGCACCACAGTCTCGAGGTCCCTTACTTCCAGGAAATGGCGCAGCTGGCGTATCAGCTGAAGCTGATAACAGGCACTCCTGACTGTCGCATTCACCTGACTCATCATCTGAAGCGATGAATCAAGGAGCACCCCCAGACTGCGAACACAGCCCTTAACGAAGAGCGTGACCCCGTCCAGGACTGGGGGTTGCAACCCAACTCCTGGTTTGGGGGCCGCTACCGTGAGCACCTCCGTTTTATCTGGATTTAATCTCAATCTGTTTTTCCTCATCCAGCCCATTACTGCTTTAAGACAATCATTAAGAGGAGAGACGCCATTGGAATTCGAGGCCGATGATCGGGGCAAGGAGAAATAGATCTGGGTGTCATCAGCGTACTGATAACACCCAGCCCCATAACTGCAAATAATCTCACCCAGCGGCTTCATATAAATGTTAAACAGCATCGGGGACAGGATGGCGCCCTGTGGAACACCACAAGTAAGCTCCTTTCTGCTGGAGCAGCTGTCCCCAAGCAACACCCTCTGGGACCTGCCCGAGAGGAAGGACCGGAACCACTGGAGCGCAGTGCCTCCGATTCCTAACCCCCTCAAGCGATCCAAGAGGATGCTATGATCTATCGTATCGAAAGCCGCTGAGATGTCTAAAAGCACCAACAGGGTCACACTACCCCTGTCAATGCTTAGACGCAGGTCATCAGTCAAGGCAACCATGGCAGTCTCAACTCCAAATCCCGTCCTAAAGCCAGTTTGAAATGGGTCTAGATAATCGGTTTCATCCAAGATCACTTGGAGTTGAAGAGCAACTGCCCTCTCGATCACTTTACTCAAGAATGGTAACATAGAAACCGGCCTATAGTTGTTCATGTCCAGGGGGTCAAGGGAAGATTTTTTCAGGAGCGGCCTAACGGCTGCTTCCTTTAAACAAGATGGAACACACCCTTCTCTGAGGGATGCATTGATGATGTCCTTAAGGAACATCATCAAGGCAGTCCCCCCCTGGATGGCCAGCCATGAAGGGCAAGGATCGAGAGGGCAGGTCGTCTTCCTAACCCTACCAAGTAGCTTGTCCACGTCCTCAGTACACACAGATTGAAATTGATCCAGTAAACTGACATCAACGGAGTTGCTGGACACCTCGTCAATTGTTTCTGTCAAATTACTGGTATCTAAGTCGGCTCTTATCTGAGAGATTTTATCTGCAAAGAAATTGTTAAACGCATCACAGCAGGCCGTCGTTGGGTTAAGCAACGGGTTCTGCGCAGGAATAACCTGCGTCATCTCCCTTACCACCCTAAACAGCTCTGCTGGACGGGACTCTGCAGACGCAATACGTGCAGAGGAGAAGGATCGCTGTGCTGCACGTATTGCCTCTCGATAGGACCAAAGAAAGTTCCTATGACGAGTCCTGTCGGATAAGATTCGAGTTTTCCGCCAGTTGCGCTCTAGTCGTTGTCCAACCCGCTTCATTTTCCTAAGCTCTGCTGTATACCATGGTTTACGGTTTGAAGCGGGTTGGAAAGGACGCTTGGGAGCGATCGTGTCGATAGCCTTGGTAAGATCGTTGTTCCAGGTATTAACCAAAGTTTCGACAGGGTCACCGGCGTTACCAACCATTAAACCCTCCAAGGCTTTCTGGAATCCTCTTGGTTCCATTAGCCTTCGAGGGCGGACCATTCTAATAGGTCCACCACCCCCGGTGGGGCAGACAGTGGCTCTTAGCTCCATCTTGACCAGGAAATGATCCGTCCATGACAATGCGGTGGTTTTTATAACCTCCGCCCACGGATATTCCTGTTCCGTACTGAGGACCGCATCGAGGGTTTGACCCGCACAATGTGTGGGCCCGATGACCATTTGGGATAGGCCCATGTTTGTCATGGTTTCCATGAACTCCCGAGCTGCACCAGTCAAATTTGTCAAGCTGGTCTCGAGTGGAATGTTGAAGTCCCCCAAAACTAAAAGTCTGGGAGACTCCAACAGCAACTCTGAGACCAGCTGTGTCAGCTCGGTTAGGGAGTCTGCTAGACAACGGGGTGGTCGGTATACTAGCAGAATCCCCAAACTATCCCTGGTCCTCAGACTAAGGTACATACACTCAAAGTGGACTGTGTTTCACACAGGTATCCTGGTCAAGGTCAGATTGTTCTTATAAACCAGAGCCACTCCGCCCCCCCGCCCACTTCCCCTCACCTGCTCACTGACAGAATACCCGGCTGGGAGGGCCTGCGCCCACGTGACAGCACTATCCTCTCCCAGCCAGGTTTCTGTGAAGCACGCACAGAACAACACAGTTGTTGTTGTTTTGTTATGGTTACAAAGAAGAGTTGTTTTTAATACTGCTTTGCACAAGTGGCAACACTTTAAAGTGGTACCTAAACTGAATTTAACAAGAAAATGTGTGTGATTTAGAGGTGCTCCTGTAGATTAGACTGTTCCTGTTTTGGTATGTAGAGGAGGCTAGTTCTAATCCCGTCATGTCTTTCTTTCAGGAATTTGGAGGCACAGGGTATGGCACCATCAAAGAGATATGCCAAAATTCAATATGATTTCACTGCTCGAAATGCCACTGAACTTTCCGTGCTGAAGGATGAAATTCTGGAGGTAAAATAATGAAGCCAAGAAGACTCCTTCCAGTGTAGCCTAATCATTATGGAGAAAGAGAGGTTTCCTCAGATTTGCTATATGCCCATCCTTCTGCTCTCCATGACATTGATGCTATATTGAGGTGGAGAAACTCTTCCAGCCAGAGGGGCTCAAATCAGTTTCAAAGACCAGAGGCTGCATTCCGTTGGTGGATGGAGCCAAAGGCAATTGGGCGGGACAAAACATCATCTGAGAATTCTGCCAGCAATTAGAGGCGCTTTCAGATTAGTCTTAAAAAGCATGAGTTCTTATGATACAGTTTTTGGTGGGGGGCAGGTTTCAGTTGTTGCCTCCACTGCATCTATTGGCTCCATTCCTTTGAGGGCTGTTTGTAATGATTTCTTGGTTCTATACTAGGGTTCTTCCAAGGATTTTTTTTTAATTTGCCACAGTTTGCTGATGTGTGTGGTATGGTTTGAAGGGCAAATGTTCTCCTCTGAATTTTTTGAATTTTTTTTTAATTATAGAGTTATAATGCAAAAGTGTTGTTTCACTGATGCAATATAGCTCTATAACTTTTTTAAAAAATTAAAAGAAAGGAGTAGGAGAGAATGGAACATATTGCTCCAATAAAAAGAAACCTACTCAAGGGTGGGAATAAAATGTTGCAGCTGGTTTTGGGAATTGACAGAAAATAGTCCAGTAAAACAGAAATGTCATTTGGATATTTGTTTTCAAAAACCCTGAGAACTACATTAACAAATAACACAAACTCCTGACACAGGAGCCATCTGGAGGAGGCCTAAGCCTTACTTGTTGTTCTTGTATGCCTTTAAATCATTTCTGACTTATGGCGAGCCTAAGGGGTTTTCTGAGGCTGAGTGTGTGACTTGCCCAAGGTGACCCAGTGGGTTCTCATGGATGAGCAGAGATTTGAACCCTGGTCTTCAGAGTCGTAGTCCAACACTAAAGCCACTACGCCATTCTGGCTCCTTCTAAGCTTTCCTAGAAGAATTCTTTCTTCTGGAATGTGGAAAATACCATAGTAAAGCTGGGAGCCCACCTAAGAATGAAACCCTAGGGCCAGACAGGGCTTGCAGAATGTGTTGCTGCAGCATCCCTCTTACAGTACTGCACAGCATTTTGGAGGCTGCCTGTATGGTTCTCATTCTGTCAAGCAGCTCTTGTTACTCATTACCAAAACCTTCCTGTGAGCTGCTGCAACAGAATGTTTTGGGAGAAAAGAATGTTCAAGGTGCATTTCAAATTTATCAAGAATTAACTTTTCTCGGTGGATTAATTATTTTTATGTTCCCAGGTGCTGGAAGATAACAAACAGTGGTGGAAGCTGCGAAATCGAAGTGGGCAGGCTGGTTATGTCCCATATAACATCTTGGATCTGGTGAAGCTGGAGGATTATGGATCAATTGAACAGGTCAGAGCTGGCTGTCAATTAGCCGCAAGTGGATTTTAAGGAGTTCTTTAAATCAGGACCAAGTCTCATAGATAATTTGTACAGAGGTGTTCCCCTCAAAGTAACCAAGTATACTAGCTACATATTCCTCTTAATTGTAAACATATGAGGAAACAAATCTGATGTACACATGTACATCCATTTACACTGCTTCTCTGGGCTATGAAGCTCCTTTCCAAGAACGGCAAGCCTGGCCTTCTCCCTGTTCTTCCACTGATGGGCATTTCTGTTTAAGGATGTTTTGGAAACTGACTGACTTCCAGGGACAAGGCATTTAATAGGTGGGTGCTGTTCTTCAAAACTGAGGTGCTTTTAAAACTTTTTAAATTCAATTGGGTATTCAAATTATACCATATCAGCATTGTGGCTCTATACAGACAGTGGTTGTTTAGACGATAGAAAAAAAATCCTCAAAGAATATGGGCAGACTACCATACCTTTTGTCCAGATGAGCTCCTGCCGGGATTTGCCATATTGGGAAGGAGGGGGACTCAAAACTCCAAGTAGTACATGATAACAGCTTTCGCTGTTTCTCACAATCTTTTTTAAAAAGTACGTGAAAATGTACATAACAGGCCGTCTAAAAAACCAATTCGAATTGGAGCACATCCAGGAAGTCAAAACATGATTGGTGGGATGTATACAGCGGCGGGCTTGCTGGCGACAAAGCAGCCGGAGCTACAATTGTTTTCGGGGACATGATCGACCACTATTTTCAAGTGGCAGAGCAAAAAAAAAGTTTGTAAGCAGAAGATTGCTCTTCCACATCTGTCATTCAACAGCAAAAAAAGTGGGGGGATGGAGGGAGTTTTTTGGGAGATAATATGGCAAGTAATTCACTCGCGGCCACCATCTTTTCTCATGGGCATGCTCCATGTGAACTGCAAACTCGGATAGCTTTCCATGCCAGTGATCTTGCAAATGATTTGTGGGCACAAATGAACACTGCTGCGATAGTGAGGTAATGCACTATTTTCCGCAATTAATTCTCCTGTCTAGCTGAGCCCCTGTTGTGGCTTTATGCTGTCATGCATGCTGTTATACAAGTGGTTGTTGTGCAGCAACAGTATTGTAGTCAGGACTCAACAGGCCCTGTGTTAATAGTGGAAGTGGTTGTGCTGCTTCACAGATTCCATAAGTGCAGCCCTTGCCTGTGGGTGGGGAGTTGGAGCTAATGTTCTGCAGTTGGACAATACAGGGCAATACCACTCATTGTGCAGCTGGTTACACTAGAACATAATCCAGGACTCTGATGTAGCTACACTTGTATACAGGTCAACCCCTGTATTAATGGGGGGAAGACATTCCAAGACCACCCATGGATACCTGAAACCAAGGATAATAGGGAACCCTATTATTTTCAGTGAGACAAACACTGGAAGTTAACCATAGAATCACACTGGAGGACCTAGAAATTATAATAGAGATAACATATTTTTTCAAATGTGGATAAGTGAAACCGTGGATACCAAGTCCGTGGATATGGGGGTCGACATGTACTTTTATGCTTGGCAACCAGTTATCAGGATCATAGACACAGTGTTTTTATAATGATATTGTGAACCACCTTGGGTTCTATTTCTGGATAAAGATAGGATGTGAATCAAATCAAATAAATAAATACAGTAGGACTCCCATATCCGAGGGGGATTGGTCCAGGGCCCCCCAAAGGTAATGAAATCCATGAATAATAGCTAACACCCCCATCGCCATTTCCACCACAGGAGCGATCCCAGGGGTGAAGGGAGGCAAGATCTACTCCTCCCCTCCCTTTGCCCCACATCACCATTCCCACCATGGGAGCAATCCCAGGGGTGAAGAGAGAAGGGAAGCAAGATCTACTCTTCCTCCCCATCCAGCCCCCCCCCATTGTTTCATCCGTAGATGATTAAATCAGTGGATGCGGGTGTGTCACTGTAAATGCAGAGTATTATAAGGAGATCAGTGTGGTATACATGGTTCTCTCTCTTTGATTCTCCTAGCAGCCCTAGGCTAGACTAAGAAATAGTGACTGGTGCAAAGTCCTGCCGTGTGGTTCATATTTTAGTAAGATTTTGAACCTACTTCAGCTGTCTGATAACTACACCAGGGTATAGGCGCATGTGAACAGATGCACGCACATACATGCACTCAGTGTTCTCCCTCCACCCATACATATACACTTTCTCCATCCCACATCTCAGTGCACAGGGATGGAGAGATTAAAACCTCCTTTTCCTGACTGCTGAGATTTAAGGATTGCTTCAAGGGGAGGGCAGGTGGGAGAGAGGCAGAGACTTCATATATTGTACCAAAGTTACTGGAGGAGTTGTGTTAATTTAGCTCTGGTACCTCCTCATCACAGCAATAATGACTGGAAGATGGTACTAATCTGGTTTTCTCTTGATTTAGGAGATTATCATAGGAATGCAAAAAGTGTTCCTGCCCTACAATCTCCAATCCCACCCCTGTTCCGAAACAATAACCCTCCCCACCGCACTTACCTTCTCTCCCATCGCTGAGGCAGCCCACAGCATGAACAGAGCTCTAATGGAGCTCCGTTCACTTCCTGGAGTGAAATCCCCCCTCCCCATTCTTGAGAGGAGACACAAGTGCAGGAAATTCAAAAAGAAAAAAGAAAGCATTCAAAATTACACCAAACACTTAAAGAGAATTTAAAAGTCCCAAGTAACCCAGGGAGGGTCATAAAAGTAAAACTTACCTGTATGTCCCGAGCTCACCCAGAAGTGTTCACGCCAGACCGGCCATTCCCACTGCAGTGACAGGATTTAAATGGCCTGAGGTTTTCATGGCAGCAATGTTGGCACCAAAATGGAATGGGGGGGGTCTATTGACGGCTTCAGCCAGCATAACGCCAGCAGAACACAAAAGGACGTTGTTGTCTGATATTGGCGTCTTTTTGCATTATGCTGGCACCACATTAGCTATGTCTTATAATCTCCTGTGTAAAGGAACAAAACAACACGTAAAAGTTTTTTCTCATTTTGCAGAGTAATCAGAAATACAGAGGAGACTTGAGTCCAAGGGGAACAGGGCCTTCCAGCCCCTCACATAAATTTCCTGCCAGCTATGCTGGGGAAAAATGGGGAAGTGAAATGCTTGCTCGTAATTCTCCTGATGCCAAAGAACGTGAGTACAAAAACAAGCTCTGCTCTGACTGCACTGGTAGATGTTTTCTGATACAACTTCATTTTACTCACAGCACCACCCCCTCCAAAATACTGGTCTTTTAGATGGATCTTTCAGCCATTGGTTCCAACAAATAGGCATGGGTTGTTTTTTTTTTGTTTTTTTTTAAAAGGCATCACATGTATGAAAAGGACAATTTCAGATGCTAATGATGTAAGTGGGAACTTGTTCCTTTCCTAATTGTCAAAAAGAAACAGATGTTACTTGTATATCATGATCTTCATAACAAACATGTCCACTCAGGCCTTAAATCAGGTGTGGGCAAAGTCCAGCTCTCCAGATAATGTTAGACTGCAAATCCCAGCGTTCCTCATTGTTGGCTAATGGTATGCAATGCTAGATAGTAGAGATGGGAGTTGCAGTCCTACAGCATCTGGAGGGTTGCTCTTTGCCCTCCCTGCCTTAGCTCTTGCTGCTGGTGGCAGTGTGGCTGTTTTCAGAGTTTGCTCTCTGCCATTCCATGGGAACCATAGTGGCAAATAGCCCTCTCCCCACCCCTGATGTGTGCTACCTGACAGCTAGGGCCAGGTAGCACCAAATGTTTTTGCCGCTAAGAGACTGAGGCACTATCCCTTACATGACCTTCTGGACAACCTGCAATTGCCTGATAAGCAGGCAGAGGAGCTGAGTCACCACAAGCAGCCTAAAAGTCCCATAGTTATGGTGCTACTCAGTGAATTCAGGCTTGACCCTCTCAATCCCCACTTACTGGGCAGCAGATGCTGCAAGCCATGAGGGTCTGTTCCCCTGTCACTCAGGAAGCAGCTGGCTGCCATTTCCATCCCCTCCTATGAGTGATTCCCCCCTTATGGCAGACACAAACAGGATCCCTGTCACAATCCCCCCTTGCATGTTCAATGGCCAGTTGCTTCCCAAGCGACAGAAGAACAGACCCCATTGATTGCAGTGGCAGCTGTCCAGGAAGTGCAGATTGGGGGATTTTCAAGGTACTTATGTAGCCCCTTGATTAGGTCCCTACATGGCCCCTTAATTGGGGGGCTACCTAGGGACAGCAAATACATAACAGTCACGAGTGAGTAACTCCAGGTTATGCTTTCATAACTGCCATACAGGTTTCTGGCCCTTATTATTATATTAAGTGAGGGGGAAATGAAGTAGCATGAGTGCGCATTAAGAGCACACTCATCTTTTTAAAGCAATTTTGTGGGTGGTTTTGTACTTATAATGAGTTTTTCAAAATATTCTTTCCACCCACCCCAATGAGTGGCAGATTTTTAAAAATACATGCTCCTGTGCTTCCATCAATATCTGATGCTCTCTGAAGATTTGGAAATATATTAATTTATTAAAAATTAATCAATTAATTGGCTCAAAATACATTTAGTCATTAATCATCTTTTTTCCAATTACAGGTTGAGTATCCCTTATCTGAAATGGCTGGGACCACAAGTGTTTTAGATTTCAGATTTTTTCAGATTTTGGAATTTTTGCATATACATAATGAGATTTCTTATAGATGGGACCTAAGTCTAAACATGAAATTCATTTATGTTTCATATACACCTTACACACATAGCATCAAGGTCATTTTATACACAATATTTTAAATACTTTCTTGCATGAAACAAAGTTTGTGTACCCTGAACCATCAGAAAGCAAAGGTGTCACTATCTCAGCCACCCATGTGGACCAATTTGTATGTTGGAGCATTCTGGATTTCAGATTTCTGGATAAGGGATACTCAAGTTGCAGTTTATTAAGTTTAAATAAATCTACACATTACCAAATTGTCATAGACCTCCATCTATTGACACAAGCCCAGGAATCTATCATTTTCTGTGATTGGCAGCCTTAATATTCCCTCTCCACCAAACATCTGTGTTCTATTTTTAGAACTGATACATCACATGGATGAAGTCAATGATGAACTGCTGAAAAAGATTTCCAATATCAAAGTCCAGGCCCCTCAAAGAAATTTTAAAGTTGAGAAGGCTCAGCAGGTTCATGTGCCCATGACCTTTGAGTCTGACGCAGAGGAGGTCAAAGCTTGGCTGGAAGCAAATTCTTTCAGCAAAGGGTAAGTTCCTGTGAAACACTTTCTACTTTTCCCACCATCCTCTTTCTTCATGGTTCTCCTTGGGACAGATGGCAACTTGGGATAGCAGAAGAGAACATTTTCTTAACAAATAGGTCATTTGCATAGCCAGAGCTTGGGAATATTAGTGGTAACACTAACAAGTTAACATTAAGCTATCAAGGCAATCCAATATGTAGGTCTTAAGAAATAGGATTTTTTTTATTAATTTGTTGATTATTTCATTATACCATAAATTTAATATATCACCCACATAAGCAGAAGTGCACACAACTAAACACAGTGTGGAAGGTGTGGTTGGGAGGAGTTTCTGAATGAACGTATTACCATGTCAGCATTCAGAAGTCACATTTTGGACCACAATGTTCAAAATCCCATTGGGGGTTCAGATTGTTGTAGTCCAAGAGTAATTTTCCCAAGTTGTTCTTCATATGTTTTAGAGATTAGATAGTGATGGAGCCAGTCCTTTTCCTAAATTCCTTACCTCTCTCAGAAAGTACTGGGAAGTTGTCTAGGAGGCCTTCTCAGTCAAATAGATCATGTAATCGTCTTGGAAGCCACAGACATGAACTACCACTATAAAATTGTATACATTCTGGATCTACTCAGCAATTATTGTCTTTTGACAGAGCAAGATGTTGGGGGTCCCCTCCCTCCCTATCCTTCTCTCTTTGCTCCAAAATATAATAAGAATTTAAATATTGCTTCTTACTTACCCTTTTCCCAGGACTGTGGATCATCTTGGTATACTGACGGGGGCACAGCTTTTCTCTCTGAACAAAGAAGAATTGAAAAAAGTATGTGGAGAAGAGGGTGCCAGAGTGTATAGTAAAATAACAGTTCAGAAGTCTCACCTAGAGGTAAGAGCTTCCTTTGTTACCAGATTTTTTTAAAATAAAAAATGTTAAAGGTTCCTAAGAGAGCAGATGTCCGAGAAAGCCACCAAGTCAAATAGTTGATAAAACAGCCCGGCTCGGCAACAACTCAGTTCCAAAGCACAGTGCTTTGTGTTGTCAATAGCAGTCCAGAGAATCAGGAGTCCAGAGAGAGCAAAGAATGATGAGGCAGTCCGAGGTCAAAAGGATTCTGGCAGGTGGGTCAATGAGGACAGTCCAGGGTCAAGATAATCCAAGGTTTCAAGACAGCAAGGTTCTAGAAGCCAGGAGAGTCAAAGGCAGAGGCTTCCTCCAGGGAATCCAGATAGCCTGAGACAAGGAATCTAGCGTCTCCCCCAGCTGCTTATGTTGGCCCAGCTCCCACTTACAGCTGCTTGGTGATTAAGGAGCATCTTTCTTTTAGCCTCCAAGAGTGTCGCAGCCCCTCCCTTTCTGCTCTTCTTTGGCTAAAGGTAGGTACCTGCACCTCTACCTCTTGCTGTTGCTCAACTATGTCTCCCAGGCTTGGACCCTGTGCTGGGGGAAGGCTAGGCTGTTGAGACCTGGGTTCTTCAGGGCTAGATTCAGACTCAGCCAGCTTTTCTGCAACTGACTCAGCCTCCTCACCTTCTGAGTCCCCAGAGTCCTGGCTGACCATGACATCATTCCTCCCCCCATTATCCTCCCCCTCACCCAGAGGAGGATGAGGCCAGTCTGGGAAGTGGTGGTGAAACACCCAGACCAGGCGGGGAGCATGCACATTTGAGGCATCTTCCCAGGAGCAGTCCTCTGGCCTGTAGCCAACCCAGTCGACCAGATACTGAAGATGGCCCCGACGGCAACAAGAGTCCAGGATCTGAGCCACCTCAAACTCCTGTTCACCATCCACCAAAACCGGATCAGGTGGAGGTGCAGGACCAGCGTCGGGACAAACCCCTGAAGCCGGAAGCAGTAAGGAACGATGGAAGACTGGGTGGATCTGCCACATCTGCAGAAGCTAGAGCCGAAAAGCCACGGGATTCACCTGGGCCACAATCTTGTAAGGCCCCACAAGTCAGGCATCCAACTTCTGACATGGCTGCTGGAGCGGGAGATGGTGCGTGCACAGCCAGACCGAATCCCCCACCTGCAAAGGAGGACCTTCCTGCCAACATCGATCCGTGCCCCGCTTATATGCCTCCTTGGCCACCTCGAGCTGTTCCTTTAGCAAAGACTGGGCAGCCTGGAGTTCCTGGAGCCACTGGTCTGCCGCAGGGACCGCCGAGACAGGGGCCACAGCCAGAAAACCTCGCGGATGGAAGCCGCCGGTGGTAAAGAAGGGCGTCTGCTGGGTGGAGGCATGCATGGAGTTGTTGTAGGCGAACTCGGCCAAAGGAGCAGCTTGACCCAGTTCTCTTGGCAGTAACTGGAGTAATAGCGGAGGTACTGCTCCAGTGTCCCATTCATGCGTTCTGACTGGCCATCAGACTCAGGATGGTGCGCCAAGGACAGGTGAGGCATGATGTC
The DNA here is from genome assembly GCA_030847615.1 of Gambelia wislizenii. Classification (NCBI taxonomy): domain Eukaryota; kingdom Metazoa; phylum Chordata; class Lepidosauria; order Squamata; family Crotaphytidae; genus Gambelia; species Gambelia wislizenii. The sequence goes on from JAUMIR010000001.1 coordinate 350,055,547, forward strand.
CAGGAGCCGCAGCAAACTTGCCCAGAACTGGGCGGTGAACTGGGCTCCCTGATTGGAGACCACCCCCTCAGGAAGGCTATGGAGCTGGAAGATGTGCTGAACAAACATCCAGGCCGTCTCCTTCACCGTGGGGAGGCCAGTGCAAGGCACGAAGTGAGCCATTTTGGAGAACAGGTCCACCACCACCCAAATGGTGGTACAGCCAGCAGAAAGGGGTAGGTCCATGAAGTCCATCGAGATGAGCTTCCAGGGCCCTGAAGGCATCGGCAGAGGCAGGAGCAAGCCCGCAGGTCGCCCTGGATGATCCTTAGCACGGCGACACACAGGGCAAGTGTCCACATACTGGGCCACCTCCGCACAGATCCGAGGCCACCAAAACCCAAAGTGCCCTGCTGGCTTAAAATCATGGCAGAACCGCAGGACCATCTCCCGACAGGGGCCTGCTGGTACATAAAGGCAGCCCCGGTGGTAGAGCAGGATGTCTCGAAACTCAAAAGGAAAGGTGTCCCCCTCCACCGAATGCTGGGCCATGAACAGGTCCCGGCCCTGGAGGTCACAGATCTGGTCCAGCAGTGTAGCATTCCTCAGAGCGGCAGCAAAATTCTCTGGGCGCAGAATGGTGGACCAAAGGTCCCCCTCTGGTTCTGTGGTGTACTCTGGCTTCTGGGAGAGAGGGTCAGCCTGCCGATTCTGGGCTCGAGGAACGTACTGGAGCTGGAAACTGAAGCGGCCAAAAACAGGGACCACCACTTCTGCCTCTGGGACAACTTCTGGGCCGTCTGGAGATGCTCCAAATTCCTGTGGTCGGTGTGGACCTGGATGGGATGAGCTGCCCCCTCCAACAGATGCTGCCACGTGTCAAAGGCGGCCTTAATTGCCAACAGCTCTTTCTCCCAAATGGTGTAGTTGTGTTCAGGAGGAGACAGCTGACGGGAATAAAAGGCGCAAGGCAACAGGTGTCCTCGGCCCCCGTGGGCTGAAACAGCACAGCCCCAATCACCACATCCAAGGCATCTGCCTCCACCACAAAAGGCGTCCGTGGATCAGGGTGCTGCAGGTTTGGGGCCAACGTGAACCTCTCCTTTAGGACCTCAAATGACTTCTGGGCCACAGGTGTCCACTGAAAGTGGGTCTTCCCTCACAGCAGTTGGGAAGAGGGCTCACCAGGGCTGTGTAATCTGTGATGAATTTCCTGTAGAAGTTTGCGAACCCTAGGCACCGCTGGACATCCTTCCTATAGTGAGGAGTTTGCCATGGTAACACCACCTCCACCTTGGAGTTGTCCATGGCCACCCCCTGAGTGGAGACTCAGTAGCCCAGGAAGTCCACCTCCTGGAGGTCGAAGGTGCACTTTTCCAACTTGGCGTAGAGGCAGTGCTCCTGAAGGCGCTGAAGGACGGCATGAATGTGGGCGTCATGGGCAGCCTGGCTGGGGAAATAAATCAAAATGTCATCCAGGTAGATGATCACAAAGCGATCTAGATAGTCCTGGAAGATGTCATTGACGAAGTGCTGGAAGACGGCTGGGGCATTACATAGGTCAAAGGGCATGACGGTATACTCATAATGTCAATACCTCATCTGAAAGGCCGTCTTCCACTCGTCCCCAGCCCTGATCCTCACCAAGTTGTAGGCCCCTCTGAGATCCAACTTAGTGAAGGCCTTGGCATGGCAGAGCCACTCCAACAATTCCGGGATCAGTGGCAAGGGATACCGGTTTCTGATGGTGATCCGCTTAAGGGTGCGGTAGTCATTGCAGAGATGTAGCTCCCCACACTTTTTCCACACAAACAGCATGGGGGTGCCTGCAGGAGATTTAGAAGGGCGGATAAACCCCTTCTTGAGGTTCTTCTCCAAGAAATCCCTCAGAGCCCCCAGCTCAGGCTCTGAGAGGGAGTAGAGGCGTCCCACTGGAATTGGGGCCCCAGGTATTAAGTAAATCGCACAGTCATAAGGTCTGTGTGGAGCCAATCCACCTCCTTCTTGTTGAAGACATCGGCGAAATCCGGTATTTCTCGGGAAGCATCACTGAGCACTCCTTGGCGTCTGCTACCACTGCTGCCGGGATCCACTCCAGCCAACAGTGCTCCTGGCAAAACTCAGAGGTGAACAGAACCTCCCGCCAGGCCCACGAGATGTGCGGATCATGCTTGGAGAGCCAGGGCATCCCCAGGACCAAAGAGAAGTGAAGCACCTCGGCCAGCAGGAACTGGATCTTCTTGACGTGTCCCTGGATCTCCAAGTGGAGCAAAGGAATCTGGTGATTTACAGGACCGGACCGCAGGAGCTGCGCATCGATAGTCTCTACGGGTCTAGGCTTGGCTAGGGCCTCCAGCGGTATCTGATGACTGGCAGCAAACCCCAAGTCCATGAAATTGTTGGAGGCTCCTGAGACTATCATGGCTCCCAGGGGAACAAGCTCCAGGGAAGGCAGTCTAAGGTTAGCCGCCACCAACAACTGGTCTTTGCTGCAGGTCATGCTGGGGGAAGCAGGTTCCAGAGGCGCTCCCAGGTGGTGAACCTGCTCTACACCTGGGACTGCCCATTTCCTGGCAGCGGTGCTTAGTGTCCCTTGGCCAGGCAATTTCTGGCAAAATGCCCTGAGAGACCACAGTACAGGCAGAGCCCCTCTCTCCTCCTTCGTTCCTTCTCAGCCCTGGTGAGCTGCGGCCGAGCCCCTCCCAGCTGCATTGGTTCTTCGGCAGGCCCAGGAGGAGCAGCCATAGGGGAAGCTGCTGGCATCTGTGGTGCAACCACTGGAGGAGAGGGCAGGTTAGATCGCCTGGCCTGCCTGCAAGCTGAGAGGCGGCAGTCTATGCATGTTGCTTGAGTTATCAAGGCAGCTAAGGTGTCTGGAGGCTCTGAGTGAGCCAGCTCATCCAAAATGGGGTCTGCCAAACCCCAGCGAAACTGGGCCTGCAAGGCACTCTGGTTCCAGGTCAAGTCCTGGGATATAAGATGGAAGGTGGTGGCATATTTGGCCACAGAGTCCTTGCCTTGCTGGAGGGTTTTAATCCGGTGCTCAGCAGTTTCAGTTTTAACAGGATCTCCCCAGGTAGCTCTCATTTCTTGCAGGAAGTCCTGCAAGCTGTTGAGGACGGGACTATCCTCGTTAAGGTAGGGAGTAGCCCATTTAATTGCAGGACCAGCTAACAGACTGATAATGAAAGCCACTTTGTGAGTGTCCGTGAGGAAATCAGCCCCTCTGATTTTGAAATGCAGCTTGCAGTTTGCTATAAAACTGTCCAATAGTGCTCTATCACCAGAAAACTTCTCAGGCAGGGAGATGATCGATTTTCCCCGTGGCTGGGGTGGGGATCGATTCTGTAGTGCAGCCAAGTCCTGGGTTAATTGTGCCAGCTGGGCTGCTACTTGCTGGTTTTGAGATAAAAGTTCCTGGATCACAGCAGACTCAGCCATCTTATCAACTTAATTGGGTCAAAGGCTATTCTGTCCAAGAAAGCCGCCAAGTCAAATAGTTGATAAAACAGCTCGGCTCAGCCAACTCAGTTCCAAAGCGCAGTACCTTGTGTTGTCAATAGCAGTCCAGAGAGTCAAGAGTCCAGAGAGAGCGAAGAACGATGAGGCAGTCCGAGGTCAAAAGGATTCCGGCAGGTGGGTCAACGAATACAGTCCAAGGTCAAGATAATCTGAGGTTTCAAGAGACAAAGTTCCAAAAAGCCAGGAGAGGCAGAGGCAGAGGCTTCCTCCAGGGAACACAGATAGCCTTTGACGAGGAATCCAGCGTCTCCCCCAGCTGCTTATGTTGGCCCAGCTCCCACTTACAGCTGCTTGGTGATTAAGGAGCATCTTTCTTTTAGCGTCCAAGAGCGTTGCAGCCCCTCCCTTTCTGCTCTTTGGCTAAAGGTAGGTACCTGCACCTCTACCTCTTGCTGTTGCTCAACTATGTCTCCCAGGCTTGGACCCTGTGCTGGGGGAAGGCTAGGCTGCTGAGACCTGGGTTCTTCAGGGCTAGATTCAGACTCAGCCAGCTTTTCTGCAACTGACTCAGCCTCCTCGCCTTCTGAGTCCCCAGAGTCCTGGCGGACCATGACAGCAGACATGTTAAAACTCCATCTAAACTTTAAGATGAGTAGTCAGATTGTAACACACTGTAACATATTCCTTGGAGAGAGATCCTAAATAAATATTTAGGAATTTGGGTAGCACAAACTTTGGAAGGCCAGGTTTAATTTAATTTAGCCATAATAGCTTGCTGCAGCAAGCTCAAGCAGATTTAACAGAATGACCCAAAATAGAAATTTGGTATGAATGAACGCTATCAATATAGGTTTCCCTCTGTACCCACAGGGGTGACTTCTATACTTACCATTTATAAGTGAAACCGTGAATAATAGCAAACCTTATTAAAATAAAGGACTTCTTGTACAAACATACCATAGAGTTGTGGTGAAGGACCTAGTAATTTCTAGAGAGGATGCTTCTTTTGGTATTTTCCAGTGTGACTCTACGGGATGTGTCCCTATTTTTCCACAATGAATAACTGAAACCGTGGGTATTGGTTCCGCAGATATGGAGGATGACCTGCAATTAAGATCACTGTGCTACCATACACCTGCAAGTGAGGAACACACTGGCCTAAATACAGTACTATTATTAGTCCCAACTAGAGTAGACTCATTGAATCAACCAGATTTACATATGTGGTTGATTCAGCCTCATTGAATGGGTCTACTTTGTTGGGATAAGCCAACAGGGTGCCAACCAGTGATTGCAGGATGGCAAAAATATCTTCTAGATTTTAAATGGATGAAAAAAAACCCAAGAGTTTAAACACTTTACAAGCCATTCACTACTGGTGGCCAACATGCCCATGGGTAAAATGCTATTATAATGCAACTGGGTGGCATTATTTTAAACCTTGGGTGGTACAAGAACATTAGCACAAAATCTAAAATCCAGTCCTTAAGAAAGAGGACACCAGGGGTTGCAGCAACCATTGGGCCACTGCATTAATCTCTCACACAAGCAAATCAATGCTGAAAAGTTCACATCAAAAAAATGCCAGATGTCCAACCTGGGTTCAGAGAAGTAAGAGTCACTAGGGAACATATGGTAAACAGATGTTGGACAATGGAGTGCACCAAAAATTTCAGAACAAAATCACCTGTGCTTTATAGATTATAACAAATCATGAAAAACTATGGATGGCTGTAAAATAAATAGGTGTGCCACAGCATTTGTTGTCCTGGAACATAACCTATAGTCAGGACAAGACAGCACTGTAAGGACAGAATGTGGAGATGTGGAAAGGTTGCCATTCGCCAAGGGAGTCAGGCAAAGCTGAATTTTATCATCCTATTAGCTTAATTTATACTTAGAAGATATACGGAAAGCTAAATTAGATTTGGAGGAAGGAGGCATGAAAATTGAAGGAAGGAACATCAACAATTTAAGATATGCAGATGATACCATACTACTAGCAAAAAACAGCAAAGATTTGGAACAGCTATTTAAGCAAAATGAAGGAAGAAAGTGAAAAGGCAAGGTTACAATTGAATGTTAGGGAAATAAAAATAATGATCACTGATGATTTACACAGCTTTAAAGTGGATGGTGTAGATATCAAAATTGTCAAATACTTTCTATATCTTGACTCAGTCATAAATCAAAATGGAGACTATAGTCAAAATATCAGAAAACAAGGACTTGGAAGGGCAGTTATAAAGGAACTAGAAAAGATCCCCACGTGTAAAGACATCACTGAATACCAAAGTTAGGATTGCCCATTCCATTTTATTTCCAATTTCTATATATGGTTATAAATGTTGGACAACAAATAAAGTTGACAGGAAAATAATTACCTCATTTGAAATGTGGTACTGGAGGAGAGTTCTACAAATACCATGGACTACCAAAAGCACAAAGAATCCAAGTCTAAGAGCAAATAAACTCTCCCTACAAACCAACATGATCAAACTGAGGCTATCCTATTTTGGACATATCATGAAATGACATGACTCTTTAGAAAAGACAGTAATACTCAGCAAAGTGGAAGGCAATAGGAAAAGAGGAAGACTGCATTACAGGAGCATAGACTCAAGCAAGCAAGCAACAGTCCAGAGTCTGCAGAACGTGAACAGGGCAGCTGATGACAGGGTGTCTTGGAGGCCTCTCAGTCAACTTGATGGCCATTAACAACAGTCCAGGATAAAGTGATCAGTGTTGGAAAGACAAATGCTATAAAATATTGTGTTATGATGGCACTACTGTCATTACAGAAGACAGTGAAATGATCGTGCATGTTCTGACAGAAGCTCACATGACTATTTTTTATAACTGGGAAAAAATTAATTCAGTGGGTGAATGGGTTATGGATTGAGAAATATATTATGTAGTTTGTAAATTAGCAAATATAGTGAGAGTGAGTGACAGATGCATAAAAAATATGACGTGTTTGCAAGTCATCTATTGTACCTAGCTATATAAGATAATATCTTGAAAGATGCCTGCAAAGTTTTATTGAAAAAGGAACAATTTAATTAAAAGTTCACCCTTCTTTATCTTTTTTGCTTTTATTCCAGAAAAGCAGAGGGGAGTCGGAGCTTCAAGAAATCATGAAGCGACGCCAAGAGAGGATTGATTCTGCAATTTAAATTCTACCTGATTTATTTCCCCAACTATTAATAACATATACTTGCAGAAAAAAGGGAAAGAGAGCAAAAGTAAAATAAAGTGCTGTGTAAAAATGAAAAAAAGACTGCTAGAATCAGCAGCTAAGCAATGAAATTGGCCATCCAGACTGACTGCTCCTTCAGCACTGTTGATAAAGGGGAAGCTATGGTTCCCTCACAAATGCCATGTGACATTGCATTGGGAGAGAGGTTTAGTATTGCATGAAGTATTATTTTTATATCTCTGTATTTTATAGATAAATGTTATATGTGTGAAATTCAGTGCACAAGGAAGGCCAGCATTCATGTTCTAGGCCAAGGCTGAAGCAAAAATGGCTTCACACAAATGTATGCAGTAGATTGCTGCTATCAGAAAGTGGCTTAGAAACTTCCTGTAACCCCTGCTGAAAGGCTACACAAACTTTCTGAGGCCCTGTGTTTTGAAGATGGCATGTTCCCATGCTGTCTATTGTATTTCTCTCTATACAACAGGAGTTGCTCAGCCCAGGGAGTGTGCAGATCTTCTGGGGGCACTGTTCTGACATGTAAAAACCCAACAGACACATGACAAGGTGATGATCAACGCACACACAAATTATTTAAGTTTGCCTTAGATGTTTTCCCGAACAAACTCAGCTAACAGCTTGACTTCTTTATTTCCAACTTTTGTGCTTTTTTGCTTTCAGACACCATCAAAAAGATATGAGGAATGCCTCATGTACCAAACATGTCCACGATTCATCCAATATAACTAGTTGCTTCAACCCCATGGCAGATAATAGCATGATGGGCTGAATGTGATACCACTACATTCCACACACAAGAATATTCTTAACATACTCCATAAAAATGTTGCCCAAGTGATCCCTGTCACATCCACAACCTCACAATATCTGCCATCATATTTGAACCAATCCTGAATGTCTTCATTGTTCCCATACAATCACAGTGTACAGAAACCTATTTTGGCCCTGAAGTGATCATATGGAACATCTGTAACATTTCAAGTAGCTAGTTCAGTTTCAAATTATCGTGTAAAAAGGAACTTCAAAATGGGGAAAATAGATCCCATCTGAGTAGGCCCAGCAACCTACATAATCATATTACTGCACAACACAGATATAGCTTTGATGCCACTTCAAATGTCATGCCTCCATCCTATGGAATCCTGGGATTTGTAGTTTGGTGATAATTCCAAGTGCTTCACCAAACTACCAATCGCAGGTTTAAAGTGGTGTAATACTGCAACAACTGTGTAGTGTAGAATTTCTTACAGCGCATCTGCACTATACTGTCATTGTAGTATTATACCACCATAACCACCATGGTTGCATTCTGTGGGATCCTGGGATTTATAGTTTAATTAGGCACTTGGAATTTTTACAAGTTTTACAAGCTGTTATAAAGAAACACGTGCCTTCTTTTCCAGAGAGAGCCAACAGTGCATTCCTGGACATATTTACTCAAATGTAAATCCCACTGAATTCAGTAGGATTTGCTCCAAGACAACTATATAGGATTGCAGCCTTAAGCCTACTGATAGTCCCAGCTAGAGTTGTTTATTGTTTTGTAAATATCATTGATTTATTGGCAATTAGATTCAGGTATACTAGTCTGCAGACAAACTTTAGAATGGAAGGATCTACCTTTTGCTACTTGTAAATGTAACAACATTTAGTAACAAAATGCAAAAGCTGGAGACTTCTCCTTCCCTCTGTCCCTTTGTAATATATTTAAGGCTGCTAATTTCTTCAAGGAAAAGGTGGGGCTCAATGAAGATCAAACATATTCAGATTTCCTGATTGGTGAATGCTTTGATTTGTTTGTTTGCTTCATTCACCTGTTAATCATATGGGATGGGCCCAGGTTAGCTGTGTTTGCCTTGGCATTCATCCTTGACTTTTCAGTCACAGTGGTCCCCAACTAATCACAGATGAATCAGAAAATAAGATGTAATTCCTACTTGATGTGCATTCACCACACTGAGTGTGTTCAGCTGAGGAAATATGATTAATCCGGGGGTACATGTTAAACGGGGATCCAACAGTAGACCTCCACTCATGGAATGGCATAATCCCAGCAGAACTGGAAGGGCCCAATTCCCCCCTGTTCACTGCAGCCCCTCTGTGTCCCAAAAACTAGCTAGGGGGGCTGTAGAAAATCTCTCTAGAGCCAGTTTTCTCATGGCATGAAGGGCTGCAGATGGAAAGAGAGAGGAAGAGAACCCTGCAAGATCTGCTAGTAGAAAGTTGGATTTTGCCCTATATGGCCTCTGAGGCAATTTAGTTTGGGTGCAGGGAATACTGTAATCAATTGAAGCTTTCATTAAATAAAAATAAGTTTTGGGAGCATCGCTTTAGAAAGAAAAATGAGAATATTTATGTAGCATATGCCATATATGCTAAGAATCCATAAGAATGTAGACAGGCAACCCAAATTTATGTATTTATTATTATTAAAAGTAATCTTTTATTTTAATGCTTAGATTCGTGAAGTAATAGAGTTCTCAGTCAGCTTGTCATGCTAAGATGTAGGCATCACTTTACAGCCTGCCTTTTATACATCTGGTTGTCTCCTTTGAGTGCTTTAGTAGAAGCCAAACCTCACAGAATTCTCACGTTTTATCCTTGTTCTGTCCACATTAAATTTCTTTCTATCCAGTCCATTTCTACCACACTCATTTAGCCATGCATTGTAAAACATGCATTTTGCTTGGGACAATATTTTATGATTATAGCCACAGATGGTGTTGGTGAATAAAAATACATTTTAGCTTTAATGTTCTAGCACATCTGGAAATGGAACATGACATACCTGTATGAACAAAATTGGCTGCTAGATAATATTTTATTTGAACTTTGGAAATCTGAGAATATAAATTTAAAATACAATCCTGCAAAGATTTTTAATGACCACATTATGCATAGTATGAAGAGTCCCAAAGAAGTTCTGTTCCTCCACATGTCTAGAGAATTTTGCAAGACCAAGCCTTTATGAAATACACACATGACTGCCGAATGTTTTTCCATCTGCTATCAATATTTGTACATTAGCCACAGTGGTTTTAGATTATCTGTACATAATTATTTAGACAATGTTCATAACAGAAACAAAAAAAGAAGCTATAATAAAATGAAATTTAAGTTCACATTCTATACTATATTTTAAAGATGGCTGTGCAGATGTAACTTAATCACATGTTAAAAATCAGAGCTAGTAGAACATGTATATTATATATGAAGTTGGCACATATAGAGCTGGCAGAGTATGCCCTTATTTTATTTAACTATAGACCAGATTTACAGAGCAGATGAATCAAACAAACTGCTTGTTATGTGGAGTGGAGGGAATAACTGAAGTCTCACAAAGTAGAACAAAGACACACAACATTGTGCAGCTTGGGCAAAGGGTTAGATGCAAATGTAACAACTGAATAAACAGCTCTGTCCTCATCTTTCAATGTGTGTTAATGTTAATACCAGTGAGCATTCTAGTTAAAGATGACACATTGGGCACATTTAGAGAGCAGTCCTGTGGGGGAGGGAGGGAGCATAGTGAAGGAGGGACTGTCTTTGCCTATGCCCGGTTGGCCCACATTGGAAGGGCCCCAGGTTTTTTCTTCCCTTTGGCCCTTTATTCTGTTTTAAAACACTTTTCTCTCCTGTTGCTCCCCCAAAGGAGAACTGGCTACAGCCAGTATCAAGGCTGTCGTAGTCTCACTACTGATGAAGCAATGAATCTTCTCTTTGTTTTAATCCATGCTTTAAAGGAGCTATCCAAGGTTCAGATAATCATCTTTTCCTCCCCAAATAGGTTCAGCACCTTGGACAACTCTGTTATATTTGGCATTATTGTGGATTCATTATCCCACTGATATGGGATCCATGGGCTAGCACTGAATTACACTCACTGTTTTGAGAATGTTCAGGGGAAGGGTGCAAGAGTGCGGTGGGGGGGGGCTTGTATGCTCTTTGCATCCTATGGATCCATAGACTTACCTGGAATGCCTCCTTCCTGCCTTCTCCTGCATTGGAATAGCACTAGCTGTGGATCTTTCCACAGTTGCAGGTAGGAGGTTTGTAACATCAAATTTCTTTCTCTAAGGGCAGACTCGGGTCAGGAAAATCTATACGCAAACAAACCAGTGACTGAGTAAATAAATGCTCTGTATTCCAAGATCACTAAGATTACACCCTGTACTACAAGTATTTTGCAGGTGGACTTCCTTCATGGTGCTTCTCCTGTGGCTACATATGCAGCCAGAGAACAGCCCTGTCCCATACAAGTCAATGGGGCAACCAGTACGTGAACAGCTGCTTCAAAAGCCCATGGTCTTGTTGGTTTAGTTGGGAGTATTTGCAGCATATCACATTGAAAGTACACTTATCTCTGCAGGTTTATACATATTTACCCAGCCAAATATGGCTGGATTAATGTACTGAACTGGATACAGTACAGTATATGTATTTACAAAGGTAGCAAGTTGGCTTTAAAATGAAACATTGTTTTGTCTTGGGTTAATTTCTAAAATGTTTCTAATGTACAGTTTTAAAATACACCCTTATTCCAGTTGCTAGTCTGATAGAATTCAACAAATTATTCAGTTTGTCACATTCGAATGTAATATATCTCACCTAAGGTCAAATTGAGCCAGGTTTATATGTGGGCACCCCCACATTAGTGAAAGTGCATCTGTAATGCTATAAATACTGGGCAATTTCTTACAGTATAGGTGCCCCCCCTGCATATCCACGGTGGACACATTCCTGGACTTACTGTGAATATGTGAAACCATGGATAATAGCAAACTCTATTGAAATTAATGACTTCTGGACCAACTTCAAGTGGAAGCATACCATAGAATCACACTAGAGGACCTAGAAAATGCCTAGAGAGGACATATTTTTTGAGATGTGGATAAGTGAAACTGTACATACCAGTCCCCTGGATATGGGGGTCAACTTGTATAGCTATTCAGAATCACTTCCGTGGGTCAGTTACCTTAGGAGAGAAGCCATCTTTTATGTTTAAACGGAACATGTATAGGAAATGGAAAAAGGGGAAAATCGGCAAAGAAGAATTCAAACAGATAGCGAACACGTGTAGGAGTAAAGTCAGAAAAGCTAAAGCGCAGAATGAGCTCAGGCTTGCTAGAGAGGTTAAAGAACAATAAAAAGGGTTTTTTTTGGATATGTCTGCAGTAAAAGGAGGAAGAAGGAAATGGTAGGGCCACTACGCGGAGAAGATGGCAAAAAGCTAACGGGACAGAGAAAAGGCAGAACTACTCAACACCTTCTTTGCCTCAGTGTTTTCAGAAAAGGAAAAGAGGGGGACCAACCTGAGCATAATGGAACAGAGGACACAACAGGGGAAATCCAGCACAGAATAAGCAAAGAGGTATTACAGGAATACCTTCTTAATCTAAATGAATTTAAATCTCCAGGACCAGATGAACTACATCCAAGAGTATTAAAAGAGCTGGCAAATATAATCTCAGAGCCATTGGCAATAATCTTTGAGAGCTCCTGGAGAACAGGAGAAGTCCCAGCAGACTGGAGGAGGGCAAACATTGTCCCCATCTTCAAAAGGGGCAGGGAGAGGATCCCATCAATTATCGTCCAGTTAGTCTGACATCAATACCAGGGAAGATTCTAGAGCAGATCATTAAACAGAGAGTCTGTGAACATTTAGAAGGCAATGCCATAATCACAAAAAGTCAACATGGGTTTCAGAGAAACAAGTCATGCCAGACTAATCTGATCTCTTTTTTTTGATAAAATTACTAGCTTGGTAGATGAAGGGAATGCTGTGGATATCGCATACCTTGATTTCAGTAAGGCCTTTGACAAGGTTCCCCATGACATTCTTGCAAACAAGCTTGTAAAATGTGGGCTAGACAAGTTAACTGTTCAATGGATTTGTAATTGGTTGACCGGCCAAACCCAAAGGGTGCTCAGCAGTGGCTCCTCTTTGTCTTGGAAAGATGTGACCAGTGGGGTGCCACAGGGTTCTGTCCTGGTCCCAGTGCTATTCAGCATCTTTATCAATGACTTGGATGAGGGAATTAGGGGCATACTTATCAAATTTGCAGATGACACCAAATTGGGAGGAGTAGCTAATACCCTAGAGGACAGGATCAAAATTCAGAATGACCTGGATAGACTGGAGAGCTGGGCCAAAGCTAACAAAATGAAATTCAATACGGAGAAATGTAAAATACTGCACTTAGGGTGGAAAAATGAAATGCATAGATATAGGATGGGGGAGACCTGGCTGAATGAGACTATGTGTGAAAGGGATCTAGGAGTCCTAGTAGACCACAAGTTGAACATGAGTCAACAGTGTGATGTGGCAGCTAAAAAGGCCAATGCGATTTTGGGCTGCATCAATAGAAGTATAGTGTCTAGATCAAGGGAAGTAATAGTGCCGCTCTATTCTGCCTTGGTCAGGACTCGCCTGAAATACTGTGTCCAGTTCTGGGCACCACAATTCAAAAAGGATATTGACAAATTGGCGTGTATCTAGAGAAGGGCGACTAAAATGGTGAAAGGTCTGGAAACTATGCCTTATGAGAAGAGACTCAGGGAGCTGGGTATGTTTAGCCTGAAAAAAAGATCAAACAGGGGTGATATGATAGCCCTGTTTAAGTATTTGAAGGGGTGTCACGTTGAGGATGGAGCAGGCTTGTTTTCTGCTGCTCCAGAGACTAGAACACAGAACAATGGATGCAAGCTCCAGGAACAGAGATTCCACCTCAACATTAGGAGGAACTTTTTGACAGTAAGAGCTGTTCGGCAGTGGAACACACTCCCTTGGAGCATGGTGGGGTCTCCTTCCTTGGAGGTCTTTAAACAGAGGCTGGATGGCCATCTGTCAGGGATGCTTTGATTGTGATTTCCTGCATGGCAGGAGGTTGGACTGGATGACCCTCATGGTCTCTTCCAACTCTACAATTCTATGATTCTATGATTCTATGTATCAGATTGCTGTGTGGATTCTGGATTCTGCACTTATGGGGCTGCAAACTGCAGTCAGGTATTGTTGTCAGGTAATGGGATAGAGTAGAGATAGGCATTCCAGTTCTCTCCACATGCCTTAGGCTGCAGCCCCCATTATCCCTAACTGGTACGGCCCCTGGTGTAGCAACAGAGTGACACATCAGTAGCCTGGTTTGCATGATACTCCAATGATGATAAGCCACAAAAGGGTTTAATCATCTCCCCACAACAGCTGCTTTGAGATTTGCCTACCATACAAGCAAGTGGCTTACTTCTCTAGGTCCCCCCCATCCTACCTCCTTCCCCAATGTCCTTGTGTTTGAATAATTTCCTGACCACGCACTCACCAAGTTCTCACTTTGGAATTGTTCAGGCAAGTTCATAATTTGCAAGTGCTCTAATTAATGTAAACCAAAGCTATTACCATTATTTGTCCTTATAGAGAACCATTTGTACTTTGATAGAATGTGTGGGGGTATATTTTGCACAACATAGATTTTTCTGCACATCTTGTTACATCAGAAAGGTAGCTTTACTCATACCCATTACATAAGTTTTGAACTGTAACTTACACATACCCTCATTATCCCCCAAAAGAACTAGTTACAAGTCACTGTGTTTCTTATAACCTGTTATTTCCAAGCTGTGGTCAGAAGGCTGTGATTTCTATCATGTTCTCTGCCAAATCATAGGGTTTGTCTAGACATGATGGCATACATGGTGTATCTGTTAAAAAACGAGACTGTGTTTCTACCTTTCAGACAAATCAGGGAGAACTGATTGTGAATGCTTGAGTGGTGACCTTGAACATACCTGAACCTGCATGACAAACATCAACAATCTCAGCCATTCAGTTAATTGTCAGTCATTGTTTAAAGCAGCTGTGTTGTCTGTTGTGTGCCCCCAAAATGCTAAGTTTAAAGGTCGAGCAATGTGACATCCTGCAGAAACTTGAGGTGGACCCAAACCTTTTTTTAAAAAAATGTAACTTGTGATGAAACCTGGATCTTCCAGTATGATCCTGAGACAAAATGACAGTCAATGCACTGGAAAACACCATCATCACTAAGAATGAAAGAAGCATGTCAAAGCAAGTCCACATTCAAGGCCATGCTCATTGGGGTTTTTTACATCAACGATGTGATTTTGGCAGAATGGGTTCCAGAAGGCAGAACAGTAAACCAGCACGATTATAAGGAAGTTTTGACAAAGCTGAGAGAGTGGGGGGGGGAGGCCAGAACTGTGGGGAAATGGTTTCATTCTTCATCAAGACAATGTGCCTGCTCATACAGCACTTCCTGCGAAGTAGTTTTTGGCTGATAAATGTATTAATGCACTTGGAATTCACCAAATTTGGCACCATGCAACATTTTTCTTTTCCCTAAAGTGAAATCGGTGCTTAAGAGGAACACGTTTTGAGTCAATTGATGCAGTAAAGAAGAAAACAGCATATGTGTTGAAACAGCTGACAAAAACTGATTTGCTCCATACCTTCAGCCAGTGGAAAACAAGACTGCATTGGTGTGTGAGTGTGAATGGGGAGTATATTGAAGGGGACAAGCATTAGAGTTGTAATACATATAAATAAAGATCAGTCTCGTTATTTAATAGACATAAATGCACATTTTCGCCCATTTGCAGTTATGGTCTTGTCTCCACCATTTTTTCTTTACTACTCGCATCCATTCTCATCTATTTGAATTGAATGGCCACATGCTCTGATAAAGGGTGGTAGAGCGAAAATGTGTAGTGATGTAAATTCAGACATCCACACATGTGAAAATGCACATCTACACACATTTTCTGAAAAACTTCAGGGAAAGCTGTGAATCCTTTTACTTCACGGTTTGTAGAGTTTTTAGCCACCCCTCCTTTTAAATACCACAAATCTAATTCAGATCACATTAGGACAAGTTGTATTCTCTGTTAATTCTGTGAGGGGTATTTTCATCATCTGGACAACCCCACAGACTTAGTCTTATAACAGGTTTGTTATGGTCCTGGTGGGTGTGAAGATACAAATATTCCTACAATAAAGTGTAAATATCTCCTACTTTAACAGTCAAAGAGAAATGTACCTCTGTCACATTGCAATGTGTTATGTTGAATTTTGAGTGGATTCACAGTAAAGAGAATCTATCTCTTCAGAAAAATATTGAAAAGTAATGTTAATTTCCTCTTTTAAAAAACAATTTAATCTTTTTTGCAGATATAAACTGAAAAATCATTTTAAAGTTTTCAAACACATGTAGCTCAAGATTTGTAAGGTTTATAAAAACATGGTTGGAAGTGGAATAAAGATTTCCAGTGCTTCCTGCCAAATGTTACAAAATGGTATTATAGTTTCCAAATATGGCAGTACCATTCTTAGGCCAAGCAGAAAGGTACAAGTAGCTGTGCAAACTTTCAAGACCCTTCAGTTGTCTTTGTCAGGCAAAGATGCTACAAGAACCAGGCGGGGGTGTTCCAATGTGGAACTGCACAGGAGACTTAGGATAGCAGGCAGGAAGAGAGATTTAGTAAGCAAGGGGAAAGATACAGTGGAAAGATAGGGAGCCCTGGTGGCGCAGTGGTTAAATGCCAGTACTGTAAGTCGCCACCTTGCAAGTTCGATTCCAGAGGGCTCCAAGGTTCACCCAGCCTTCCATCCTTTCACAGGTTGGTAAAATGAGTACCCAGCTTGTGGGGGCAATTAGCTAACACAGATTGGAAACTGCTTAATGCAGTGTAGATGTGTAAACTACTATTGCTTAAAACAATTTGTTGGCAGCACTGATAGCCTTGTGGCTGAAGAGTGAGGTATAAATAAATAAATAAATACAGATTAAAGGAACAGCCCTCTGTATCAGGAAAAATACAGTGATGCAGCAGGAAGAGGCAAGAGAGTTAGAAATTGAATGCAAATTGTTTAAATAAAAGTTCTTTGTTTCATATAATTCCTGCTAGATTCTTAGTGGTGACTAACATCACATGGGGGAGAATGACATGCAGGATTTATGTTGAAATGTTATGAAAAGAAGGGATTGCAAACTCTAAAACAGAAAGAGGGCTCTTGAGGTATTAGGTTTCGCCCTGAATGGCCCCAGGTTGGCTGGAAACAAACAAACAAACAAAAAGTAATGTTGATTCTCCATTTTGAAAATATAAGCAACCCTCCTTAGCTTTCAAAACTGGGTGGGATTGGGGGGTTGCTTGTGGTGGAACACTGGACCGTAAGGTGCCTGCTGTGACAATCAATGACACACAGCCTACTGAACTGAAATAATTGGGAACATATAGTGTACAGCAGTCACATTATTTCACCCACCAAGCAAGGAATACATTAGGTAAATTCTGGAAAGCAATTGTACTGCCCCTGGTAATTGTTGTCTTATACACTGGGTCTCTATGGAACAATTAAAGCATATATGCCTTGTTAGTATGAAAGAAGAAAGGCCACAGTCATAAAACAAAACCCTTTCCTCTTGTATTTTTCCAACCATTCATCAACAAAAGCTGATCCAGTGAAAGGAACTGGAATCATACCATCTAACTTGCTTGGAATCCATTAGCAGAGTAGCCCAATCTATAGCTAAGAAATTCTCAAAATACAAGCAGCAATGCATATCTGCTTAAACAGTGCAGAAACTGATCCTTTAGCTGGCAACATCACAGTCCAAATTCTTGCCAGAATTCCCAATTAAGGAGGGAGTTGTTAGCCTCTGGATTTACTAGTAAAATCTACTCATTATTGGTCTCCAGAACTGACACTGCAGAAGCTCCATAAGAGATTTACTATATTCTGATTACCATGCAGCTTTTGGCCTCAAAAGGAAAGATAACAGCCCCAGATCTCAAAGGGAGTTCCTCTGGTGCTGCAAATGAAGGAGGATTGTTTATTGTATTTCTTTTACTGCCTTTGTTTCAACTCACCTTAAAGCCAAAGGTGTGGCTGGCCTCTGTCTTAATGGAGGCTCTTGTGAGACCATCTTAGGGCCCTTTCACACTATACAATTATAGCATTTCAATATCACTTCAACTGTCTTGGTTCCATCCAATGGAATCCTGGGATTTGTAGTTTCACAAGTTAATTAATGATTTGGGAGGGAGTTCTAGTGCCTCCCCAAACTACAAATCTCAGGATTCCATAGGGTACAGACATGGCAATTAAAGTGGAATCATGGTGCTATACAGTTGTCCCTTCATATTTGCTGGGGTTTGGTTCCAGGACCCCCCCGTGGATACCAAAATCCATGAATACTCAAGTCCCATTATATGCAATGGCATAGCAAAATGGTGTCCCTTATATAGGATTGCAAAATCAAGGTTTGCTTTTGGGGTTGTTATTTTTTAAAGAATATTTTCAAGCCGTGAATACTTAAATCCATGGATACCAAATCCGTGGATACGGAGGCACAACTGTAATTCTATAATGTGAAAGGGCCCTTAAGCCAGCACCGAAGGAAACCTCTCAGGCAAGATGCAGATCAGAGACACTGACACAGTCGCTTTCCCCCCTGTATGATTTTTACCATCTGTGCCTGAGGAAGAAGTTAGTGTGCTTCAAAAGGTCATGTTGTATATTTTGCACATTTTGGTTAGCCTAATTAAGGTATTAATGTAATGTATATTTTAGATTTTGTTGTATTTTGTTGTTGATTTTGGATCAGAGTTGCTAGACAGAACGCCGTAATGCCAACCCTTCTCTTTATAATTTTATTCAACTCCTAGCTATTACAAAACACTGAAAAATTAATAAAATGTGCCTTTGAGAGTTTCTCCTGAAGCTAAAAATCTGATAACAAAAACTTAAAACCCAACTAACAGTCATCACATTAAAACAACATTAAACTTTAAAAAGTAGAGTGGGCATCCTGTATTGCAGCTATCGATTCATAACCTAGAGTTACGGATCCATTACTGCTTTGTATTCAGTTATACTATGCATTCACAATCATGCCACAATCATAAGTGCCCCCACCTTGAACTCCAGGTAGCTGCTCCAAGTGATGGAGGTCTGTTCTGCTGACAATTAAGGCATAGCAGGATGACATTTCTAGCCTCCTACTGCCAACAAGCTAAGCTACAAAAATCAGAAGCAAAATCCCTGTTGCAATTCTTCATTGCACCAGAGATGGCTGGCAGGAGAGAAATGTCATCCTGTTGCAGCACAATCAATAGCAGTACAGGCCTTTGTCGCTTGGTGTGGCTGCTGGCTGTTAAGGTAAATTGGGGGAGGGTTGGGCCAGGAGGCAATCGTTAATGCATTTGTAATTAAGTCAGCGATGTAGGATCTTGGCCTATAAAATTGCTGTATTTTCAAAACATAACAATAAAGTTAAATATACAGCACCACCATGAAAGGCTCCCTGCAATGAATCAATTATTAAAATAAAAATGTTTAAATAAAAATGTATTTGCCTGCCAGCAAAAGGAGAGCCGAGAGAGGAACAGCTTATCCTCTCATGGAAAGGAAATCCACAGACTGGGAGCAGTCACCGAAAAGACTCTCCCATGTCCTCACTAAATGGGCCTGTGATGGTGATGGAATATTGAAAGACAGCCCTCCCCTGAGGACTCTGGTAGGATCATATGGGGATATATGATCTTTCAGATATGGACCAAAGATCTATAGGGCTTTATAGGTCATAACCAGCACTCTGTGCCCAGAAACTGGTAGCCAGTGATACTGTTCCACCAAGGGAGTTAGAGGCAGCCCTCTGTATCCACAGATTCTGCACCCACAGATTCAACCAACCATGGCTCAAAAATATTGGGGGCGGGGGCAGGTTCCAAACAGCAAAACTTGCTGTTGGCCATTTTATGATGCCATCTTACTATACCATTGTATTTAATGGGACTTGAGCGTCCATGGATCTTGGTATCCAGGGGAATCCTGGAATCAAACCCCAGCAGATATTGAGGGCCCATTGTACATGCTTCCTGTAATTGGCCCCAGTCAGCATTCTGGCCCCAGGGCTTTGAATTCAGTGACGTTTCTAGTTTCCAAAAGGAAGCCTGGTAAGAATGCATTACAGTAACTCAGACAGGGAGTAGTCAAAAGCATGAGTTAACACTGCAATCCATCCATATTTTACATTTAGATTACAGGATACTGTACTTGAAATCAAGCTTTTCCTTTTCCCTTCTTCTCTTTCTTTCTGTCTCCTCTCTTCTTTTTTCACACTGTGCAATCAGCTCATTTCAGCTGATCATCTTTAGCTGCTACACCCTTCTGTTGATATATAAATTATTTCTAGGAGAACTGAATAGAAGGGTTAACCACTGCCTTTCCTGTTTCAGTTGGAGACCTGGGTGCCAGTCACACGACAGAAATTGTCGCGGTGCCTACCGGGACAAAGTGATCACGAATCCGTCCCTCGCTGTTTATACGATTTTTGTCACTGATAAGGATATCCCGTTTGGTGCCGTGACTGATATTTACACGTACAAGGTTCCGTTTTTAATTTTAGATTCCGAGATGGTTTATCCCGTGATTTTATTGTTTACACGTACTGGATGTCCCGTTTTTTTTTTTTTTTGTCTGTCAATCAAAGATGCGATTACTCGTTTTTTCAAAATTTGGCCTACGTGTTTCCGTTCCCTTTTCCCGCCACGGATGCAGCGATTGGCCAAACTTTAAACAAAGAATGACGTCACATGCACTTTTCATGCACCTCATCATTCCTGAATGGCAACATGGAGGTGGCAACTTCGGCAGCTCTGTCTACCGCTGCCCGTTTGCGCTTATCTCTTTTAGCTCTTAAGAGGCGTGTAATCCTCATGCATAGAAGAAAGATGGTCCTTATTTTCCTTCTTCTTCTCCATTCCCAAGCTATGGAAGTAACACTTTCAAGGCCACAGGTCATGTACTTTGCTGCCATCGATTCCACAGAGGTTTTGAGATTTGTTCGCCCAGACCGGAGGAAGCGTCGTTGGTGGGTGTACCCGACAACGGACGAGTGGTGGGAGAAATTTGTGATGAACATCTGGTCGGATGAACGTTGGATACTGTACTTCAGGATGCCAAGGTTCCTATTTATGTGCCTTGCCGAGCTACCACGTCATGAGATAGCAAAGTCGGACACTAACATGAGAAAAGCCATTACTGTGGAGAAGCGATTCGCTGTTGCTGTTTTCCTTCTCGCCCACCGATGCTCGTATGGAGCAGTTTCCCAGTTGTTTGGTATTGGGAGATCTACTGTGTGCAAGATTTTTGTGGAGGTCGTGCTTGCAATGGAGAAGTTACTTCTTAAGCGAACAGTGTTCCTTGGAGACCACCGAAAGGTAACTTTTTTTAATGAGTAATCGTTTAATCGGTTTTTCTGTAATACTTTCAAAGTAATTATTAGGGAGTACCCATGTATAATACTGTAATGTAAGTTCTTGAAGGTTCACCCATAGTGATTATGCACTTTACATGTATACTATGGAAACACATAAAGGAAATTTTTTTTCGTAAACAGTATTGTTTATTCGAAAAATCCTTATTCCGAATTTTCACCATCTTAATTTCTTTTATTTGTTCATTCCTTAGGTTATGGATTCCTTTGCAGCAATGGGATATCCTCAAGTTGTTGCTTGCCTGGATGGGTGCCATGTTAATATAATCCCCCCAATACGCCAAGGGGACGAATTTATTAACAGAAAGAATAGGTACAGCGTTCTTCTTCAAGGGACTTGTGACCACCGTGGGGTATTTATTGACGCGGAGATCGGTTGGAGCGGGAAGAATCACGATGCCCGAATGTTAAGGAACTCTGGGTTTTTTGAGACTATGGAAGCAGGGATCTTTGTACCTGGGAACCCAACTCTGACAATTATGGGGAAGCGGGTTGTACCACTTACTCTTGTAGATGGGGCATATCCAATAAGAAATTGGCTGTTGACACCGTATAGGGGGACTACAAATCCCAAACAGAGACTGTACAATAAGTACCACAACAAGATAAGATCAACGGTGGAGAGAAGTTTCGGCCGTTTGAAGGCGAGATGGAGAGCATTGAAATACTGTATTGAGGTTGCAGAGGAGAATGTATGTTCTGTAATATGTGCATGCGTTATTCTACACAATATATGTGAAACCAAGGGCAGTATACTTGACGATCCTAACCGGCGTGTGCAGAGGTTTGTCCTTGACACGCTTGGAGCCCCAATGGTAAATAATGATGCTAGGGAGAAGGAGCGGGGGGAGGCGGTACGTGACGCTTTAAAAGAATATTTTTGGCGGGAACATCACAGTGTGGACGGGGAGTAAGTGTATGCATGATTCTCAATTTGCTACATGTAATTGATAACTTCTGGTTATGACCAATAAAGATAAATAATCATTTTTTGTTCCTGCTGTTTCTTCGCATGGCAGCATGTTCTTAATACCCTTTTTAAAAGCTGAAAAGGCATTGCCGTTGCAGGTTTCTGTTATGGAATATATACAGCATGCAAGACAATAGGAGTGGAAATTGTCTCTGAAAACTAGGCCAAACTTGATACAAATGAATTGTTAGGCAAGCAACCACAACTGATACATTGTTGCGGATTCGGCGGTTGAAGGAATTGGCGGGTTTTTGGAAGGGATTACTCTTTCTGGTAAAGGATCCAGACACTGCCTTATAGCCTCAAAGAGTATCCTCCGCAAATAAACCAATCGATTAGCACAAACTACTTAAATTTTGAATTGTTTTGAAAGCTCAAAACTCTATAGGCTTATGGCAGAAATGTAACGGTCAACGCGGTAAGTTATAAACTCGAGTTTTCGCACCCCGCCACATGGCGGTACGATGGCCGAAGGGGGGAGAGGACGTATCCGGCCGGAAGGGCGCATCGCCTACTGGGGCACCAGGGAGACCAACTTGATGTTGGAGTCCCTGGCCCAGCAGGTCGGTGCGCCGGCCCGGCTGATGCGGTCCTCAAACCGGAGGAACCGCAACTTCTTTTTAGAGGCAGCGCGGTTCCTCCGGTCGAGGGGCTACTTGCGTACTGGCCTCCAATGCCGCTCAAAATTTAAGACCCTTAAGGGCAAGTTCTATGCGGCATTGGAGGCCAGTGACGGTAGCCCACCCCCCCGTAGGCGCCCGCCGTTTTATGCCGTCCTGCACGACATGTGGGTCCGTGCAGGGCGGCCAAGCTGGCGAGACAGGCTCCCCAGAGGTAAGCACATCCCAGACATAAATTGCAATAATGGGTATGTGTGTGTATGGGTGTTAGTTCTTGTTATGCTAAAGTAATAACTTCCCCTTCTATATGTTTATACAGCTGTTCGGATCCAGAGACGGGCCGCTGGGGAGCCTGTATCTGAGTCATCCTCAGGAGAGGAGCAGGCAGGCCCGGCACCTGTTGCACCCCCCCAAGGTAACGTTTGCAGAAATAAAAAACTGCCCTACTAATAATGTAATGTGAATAATGTGTAGGACCGTCCATATCTGTGTGATTTTAAGTGCTGCTGCATTATCTTTAAAGGTCCCCAAGATGCGCAGGAGGCAGCTGCTCAGCTGGCAGGCCTCAATATTATTGCAAGGATTGAGGAACTAGGTAAATAGTTCTTATTTAGTGAAAATTGAAACTAATTAGTATTCACATACTTCTGTTGCAGCACACTAATACATTACCTTTCTTTAACATTGCAGGGCGCACACTAAGGGAGGAGATAAGGGACCTTGGAAGGAGGGTGCAAGCGATCGAGGAAAGGCTTGCACTGTAAATAATGTAAATATTGTAAATTGTTGTATTTTAAATATTGTAGATATTATCATTGTACATAGCCCCATTCCACTGTAAAGTATTTAAATACCCGCATCCTTGTACATTTGCCCTTCCCTTGATGAACAGTCCTGCAAAATGTAAATAATGTATATATATATGTGTGTGTGTGTGTGTGTAAATATTTTAAAAAAGTTTCTTGAAAAACATAAACTGTTTATTGTTTGCACAACATAACACCTGTTTTTTTGTATCTATTACCATAAACTACACAGCAACACAGAGTTAGAACAATCAAGGGAAATAATTAATGTAAAAATACTTTCATTTTTGAGGTAGATAACTGCTGTTAAATTTAAAGCTAATTATTACAACCGTGCATTCCCTCCCACTCAAAACTTCCAGACATATCTTACTGTTTAATAGTGCCCCTACAGTGACAAGGGAATTTTTTTCTTAATCACCCTTGTTGGTCTGAGCGCATTTAAAGTACTAGGAATTTTTTTGTTTGTGGGTGTTTCACCCTTTTCGACAACATAATTTTCCTTTTCAGCATCAGAAACATTGTTAGTGGTGTTATTTCTCCTTTCAACGACACGTTTCTTCACACTACCAATTGATCTAATATGAGATACCAATTCACCAAAAAGGTCATTCTGTCGTTGAATTTCTTTTAACATCCTCTCTGATTCATCAACAGAATGCTCATAAAATTTTTGTAGGTAACCATGCAAAGACTGTGTTTGCTCTTTGGAAACTTTTTCTATCCGGGTAGCAAACAAATCTGCCACAGATCTTGTATTCGCCATCATCTGTTCAACATCTGAAGAACGTTTTTTTCTCCGAAATAATGCCAATCTCTCAGCGGGGGATAAAGTGGCAGTCGGGTTACTCAAGGCCGCGGCTGTTGGAAAACAAAAAAAATTAAGTCATTGTTTTTTTGGGGGCCACAGCAGTGGAAGGTGTACGTAATTCCCAGCCCAATACTGCTTGGACGCGTACCGTTTCTTGCAGGTGTTGTTGACCACACAGTGTCAATTTCCTCCACAACAACAGTAGTGTTTTCCTGGGTTTCATTTACCACCCCGTTTTCCTCTCCCTCCTCAGTTAGGGCTAGAGCCACAGTTGCATCTTCAGAGTTCTGGGTGGGAGATATTTCTGGTTTAAAAGTAGAACACAGAAAAAAAATGCGTTATTCCTATTGATGCAGTTATGCTGTGTAGATAACATGTAGCTGTCGGTATTCCACAGTGTAAGAGGGGGACAGATAGATTACACCCTTCTTTATGTAAAATACTGGAGGCGCCATTGCAAACGTGCAAAGGTGCACGCATCCCTTTTTAGTTCCAGGGCACAGAAACAAAAGAGTGCCATTTGGCTTTTACAGCCCTAATTAGCATAACACAAAGTTGAAACCACAACACAGCACATCCGAAACTCAATGTTGTAAACATGGAATAGTAAGGGTACGCTTGATAACATAAAAATATGTACAGGTACTGTTAATCAAACTAGCAAGAAACATTAAACAAGTATTTTTTAGAAGATGTTTAATCGAACAATTAAGCAGCCGTGTTTGCACATTTATTTACAAACCTCACCAATCAGTTTTACATTGAAAAACCAGCACTGAAATACTCGGGCTACATATTAGAAGCCCAAAAAGGGGATAGCTGCATCAGGTTTGCATTGCCCAGTTGGAAAAAATAAATAAATTGCACAGACATGAAATTCACGTAATAGATTAATCGATTTTTCACATGCATTGTACATAGAGAAAAAAAAACTCACCCAGGGGTTGCGAAAACAGTTCCTCAGAGAAACCCTGTAGCATCTCTTGGGAGGATGGAGGGAATCCCTCTTCTTCAGAGATGATTGGGGCGTGATGGGGAACTGCTGACCCTCGCGGAACCCGCACAATGTCAGTGGTGCTTCCTAGCCGCTTCGGGTGGTAGTTGGCATCCCCGCCAAGAATAGCATGCAGTTCTTTATAAAAGGGCATTGTAGCCGCGCTGTTTCCACTTTTTGAATTGTGGTCAGTTACCTGGCGGTAATTTTTACGCATCAGTTTCGTCTTCGTGCGGCACTCTTCTGCGGTACGGTCATGCCCTTTCTTTTTCGTTTCCTCAGCAATTTTTCGAACAAATCTATATTTCTGTGTGATCCCCTCAGCTGCTCCTGCACCTTTTCTTCGCCCCATATAGCCAAAAGATCAACTGTTTCATTGTAGGACCACGAGATCCCACGACCACCTTTTCTGGGACAAGGTGCGCTTTCGCCGTCCATTGCCGCAACTGCTAACAGGTAAACGTGCAGCAGCAAAATGGAGAAGCATCAACTTGAAATTTTAGGGATGGCCAAAAAGGGGGCAGGTACACCACCTACTAAGTGGTCAGAGCCCGCCCACGGGTAGGGCAATTTCCGGGCATCTCCTGTACCAGAGATAAATTGTCACTGGCTGTTTACATATTCGATTTTCCGCTTCCCCCCGAGTTTTTTTTAAAATTCGGCACAACCCGCGGGATTGAAAGTCCCGCAGGTTGAGCGACAAAAGGTGGCCCCCCTTCCGAAAATCACGTGTCCGACCCGATGTACGTGTAAACTGCCGGGGATCGACACGAATTCTTCCCAGGACATTTTCATCGTGTAAACGGCACCCTGATCTAGTGGTCAGTTGGGCAGAGTACTCAGGACAGAGCAAGGTAGGCAGTACTTACCTACATACAAAGGTTTTTAGATGCCTTAAATATGGAAAAGGGGAATTGATTTTGATGTATACATTAGGATAGCTTAATGCAGATCAGTAACACCTTAGCACCCTTTAATCATGCTGCCATAAAATCAACATAGCTGACTTGTTTTTAATGAATTAGTTTAATGTTTTTAATGAATTAGCTTTCCTGTGACTTTCAAGAGGTCTGATGCATGGCAGCTTAAACAGGAGCTTTTCTCCGGACTAACATGGCAAATGGCTCAGGTCCAGGCTATCTGGCAGACCATGTCTCCCTCTATGAACTGGTCTGGGCCCTGAGATCTTCAGGAGAGGCCCTTCTCTCAAGTACAGTTGGTGGGGACATAAAAGAGGGCCTTTTCGGGCAAAGGTGGGGAATCTTTGGCCTTCTAGATTTTTAGACTACAATGCCCATATTTCCACACCACTGGCCATGCTTAGCTATGACTTGTGGGAGTTGAAGTCCAAAACATATAGAAGGCCAGAGGTTCCCCACCCCTGGGGCGGGGTGCTGTGTGGTTTTGTTGGGCTGTTTTTTAAAGCTTTTGGTGTCTTTTTTTAAAAAACTCATTTTAATACATTTAAGTATATTTTATTCTTTTAAATATTTTTAATGTTCTTTTAATGATGTAATTGGTTTAATTCTGTTTTAATGTGTGCACTTTTTACATATTTATGTGTTTTTAAAACTGAGCTGCTTTGGGTCCCAGCCTTGGGGGGGGGGGAAGCAGGCTATAAATAAAGATAAAATAATATATTCCGGCAGACCTTTCCTGAATAGGCACCTCACTACAGCCGCTGTCTATTGTTTAATTTTGATTTTTTCCCCCCAGTATGTTTCAAATTGTGAACTATCTAATTGCATTTTAAGGGGTGGGTGGGATTGGGGGTTTGGGGTGTATATTTTAAATGTTGTAAACTGCCCCGATTGCGTTGATTGCGTTTCCTAGAGGGGCGGGATATAAATTATTATTATTATTATTATTATAACAAAAACAATCATAGTGGTGGTGGTGAACAGTGTCAATTTTTTAATTTGCATATTCGTTTAGTCTGTGTATTCTGTTCAATTAGTTTCTGTAGGCACAAAAACCACCATATACCCTCACTCTTAAGATAAAATGAGGGAAAGCGAGAAGAGCACGCAGCAAAAGGCGCTTTCCCTATTTCCCTCCCCCTCCTGTGATTGGCCATTTCCATCTCTTCACGCGATGGCCACGAGCTCTGCCACTGGCCTTCTCTTCCGACTGTCAGCAGCAAGCCGACTGTTGGCTGTGGAGACGCGGAAGGGGGGGTGGTAAAGTGAGAGGGAAACTACGCATGCGCAACACTCCCTTGCCTTTTTTTTTTTTTATTAGTTGGGAAAGAGAATGGAGAAACCAGTCGAACGAGCGGCTCACTGGCGGAGCTCCGCCCCCCTCTTCCTTGTCAGTCTCGCGCGCTCACTCCACCAGGCAGCGCCGCCACTACCAGAGCCTGCGGAGCCTTGAGTGGCGCGCGAGTAGGGAGGTGGGTGGAAGGAAGAAGGGCGCGTGAGCCATCCAGCCTCTCCGCGCGCTCCTCTCTCTCTCTCGCTCACCCAGCCACCCCCGGAGCGGTATAAAGGGTCTCGCGCCCCCTTCCTTTGCGGACGGGCCATGTCAGTTTCCCCCGTCAAGAAGCAGAAGATGGAGTCGGTGCTGGAGCAGCTCAAGCAACACACCACAGTGGTGGCCGACACCGGAGACTTCAACGGTGAGGAGGAGGAGGAGGAGGAGGAAAAGACTCCACCAGACCTCTCCAGAGGGGGGCTGCCTTGGAGAAAAGGGCGAGCTACTGGAATGCCTGTCTTGTGGGTCAGGTTTTTTGGGGGTGGGGGATGGCTAGCTGGGCGCAGAAAGAGAGGGCGTCCACACTACAGGAATAACCCAGTTTGAAACTCGATTATTTTGCAAGGCTCCTTCCTATGGAATCCTGGGATCTGTAGTTTGGTGAGGCACCAGCATTCTTTGGCAGAGGAGGCTAAAGGCTTGCAAAACTACAAATTGTCCCTCCGTATTCATGGATTTAAGTATCCACGGCTTGAAAATATTCTTTAAAAATAATAAAAATCGCAAAAGCAAACCTTGATTTTGCCATCTTAGATAAGGGACACCATTTTGCTATGCCATTGCATATAATGGGACTTGAGTATTCACGGATTTGGATATTCACGGGGGTCCTGGAACCAAACCCCAGCGAATGTGAAGGGACAACTGTAATCCAGTTTCAAACTGGGTGAGTCCTGTAGTGTGGATGCCCCCTCATCAGCTTGCTCACTTCTCCCTGCAGCCTCTTCTGGGTGTGTGTTTTGAAAAAGACAACCGCCACTCCGAACAGACCCCCGGCCTCGTCTGATTTCGGCAGCTAAGCAGGGCCAGGCATGGCTAAGTGCTTGGATGGCAAATGTTCAGGGGATATAATCAGGGATCTGCAGGTGATGCTAGGAAAAGAACCTTGCCTGGAGATCCTGGAAAAGCCATCGCTGCCAATCAGAGTTGAGAGTACTGGGTTAGGTGGTGCAGTGGGTCTGACTCAGTAGAAGGTGGCTTCCCATGCTCCCTAACATCTCTTGCACCCCGAGTGGGAAACCTGCAGTTGCCTTGTTGCCTGTGAGAATTGTTTACTCCGAAGTAAGTCTCTACAGTGCTCAGTTCCTTTTACTGCCAAGTTACCCTAAAGGCACCAGATCCTGTCTGATCTTGGAAGCTAAGCAAGATCAGCACTGGTTAGTACTTAGATGGGAAACCAGCAGCGAATACCAGGTGCTGTAGGCTATATTTCAGCAGAAGGAACCAGCAAAACCATCTCTGAGTATCCCTTGCCTAAGAAAACCCTATGGAATTCATGGGGTCACCACAAGTCAACAGGCAACTTGAAGGCGGCACATACAAATGAGCATCAGATCATAGTTTCAGGAATGCAGGGGAACTAGGTGATGGCATGTGGTGGATGAAGAGTTGGCTAGGCTTCAGCAGAGGAGATTAAGGAGATTTTAGGAATGGAGGCCAGCTGAGCCGATCGCCTTAGGTGGAGCGACCTGCCTCTACTCACTCCTTGCTTGCTAAAAAGTTTGTGAAGAAGGTCAAAGTTTGTACTTGTTCATTTGGGTTGCTGCACTTCTGCTATTTAGTTTTGCACCTAATGCCTGTGTGATTTCTCCTTCCTTCAGTGTGCCTGTCTAGCTTATTATAGGAGAAAGTATGCTAGTTCAGTATTTATTGACATAACTACCCCAGTAACAATGAGAAGAAGCCTAAAATGCCACTACTAAAATGGTCTTTGGTGAATGATTCAGTTCAGATGATTAATGTAAGCTAGTTATGGACCTCAAATCAGGCCAGATTTTGCTTTTCCTCTTGTCTTTTCCTAGTTGCTGTCATAAGAGACAGGAGATCAGTGCTTTGGCATAGTGAAAGCAAATATTCTACAAGTACCATTTAGTTGGACTGAACTCTTAAGTCTACTTAGTTTAAGCAGCAAAATGAACAGTTACTCCAAATAGGAGTTAACTGTATATCTAACAATAAAACAAACTAGGCAAGG
Source organism: Gambelia wislizenii (assembly GCA_030847615.1). Classification (NCBI taxonomy): domain Eukaryota; kingdom Metazoa; phylum Chordata; class Lepidosauria; order Squamata; family Crotaphytidae; genus Gambelia; species Gambelia wislizenii. Next base: position 350,085,150 of record JAUMIR010000001.1, read on the forward strand.
CTTGTAAGATGTTAAAATATTGGAATACTGTGTGCAATTTCTAAACCAGGATTTTAAAACCATACCAGTGGAAAAGAAGCTCTTGGATGAATTCTGAGAAATCTGCAAAGTCATGCAAATATCTCCACCTGTTTGTCCCCAAATGGGACCAGACTTGAAGAAGTTCTGCTACAATCTCTTTCCATACAATGAATTGTATGCATGGGGGTGGGGACATATTTCTGTCCTTCTCCCCATTCTTGCAGCTCTTATGGAGAGGCTAAATTGGCAGTTCTTTTAAAAATGTGTATTACGGACTAGTATTTTACTTATTAGCTGGGTGTGTGTGGCTTATTTTCTTACTTTGTGGCGGGCATGTGAAAGCCTGCTTGAAAGGGTTCTGTATTAACATTTAATTCCTGCACTCGAAATCAATTGCAGTGTGTACTAAAAATCAAAAGAATAAATGTGAGAGGAAAAGTGAGAAGGGCAATTCTGCTTCCCTTGTGCATGTTCAGTGTCACTGAGACAATTATCAGTCAAGATTGTACTATTCAAGGCCAAAGTTGACCTTAATGTCTATTGAGTGGGAAGCTGCTTAAAAGGCAGTCAAATATTTGGTTTACTTGTAATGCAGAAAAACTTCATTAGCTTTCCATTGTCCTGAATCTTCTATACAGCTACTTCAGAGAGTAAAAATGAATTAAGTTTAATTTTACATCCTTTCTGATTTGCTCTAGAATAGTCAAAAGCCAGGAGTTTGGATTGTGTCCAGGAAGTCAGTCAACCAGGACAGCAATTATAGATGAGACAGCCTTGCCATTTATTTTTCACAGCTACTCTCCTCTTAAGGGCTTTGAATACTAGTATGATAAATTGTGAGCAATACATTACTTCTGTGCTTTCTAGCTTGCATTATCCTGTGCTGAGAAGGCCATGGATTTATAGTACTGACTAATTTCAATCACAAGGCTGCTGTAGTACAGTTGGCCTTCCACATTTGCAGGTTTCTCTTTCGGGGATTTGATTATTCAGGAATATGTAGCTACTGCTTAACTAGCTCAGCCTCTCTGCCCCACTCCTCTTTCTCCCAGTCCTCCTCTCAGCCCTCCTGTCCCTCCGATAGCACCAGCCCATCACTCCCTTTCCAACTTTGCCACCATGATGCCTTTGCCAGATTTTAAAGCCCCTCCTCTTCCACTGCCTGGGAAAATGAGTGATGGGCTGGCACTGTTGGAAAGAGAGGAGGATTGAGAGGAAGAAGAGTGGAGTGGGGAGGGTTTTAAAATCTGGCTGAGGCATTGTGGTGGCAAGGTTGGCAAGGCAGTGACGGGCTGGCACTGTTGGCAGGAGTCTGTAGCATGCATGTTTTGGGGGGAGGTTTGCGATACTTGTTGTTTTTCCACTTTTGCAGGGGTTCTGTGCCCGTAACCCCCATGAATGTGGAGGGCGAACTGTATATGTGAACGAGTAACCTGCAGTATTCCTTACCATAGTATTTCATATTTTATGCAGCATCATAGTGATAAGCCTTAAAAATTTGGCCACTTCTGCTACAGAGTGGTATAGGTACTCAGAGAACACTACTTATGCTACAGTTGGACATAACTATGTCAAAGTGTGGACAGTGCCTTTAGCTCCCTCCTAGTTCAGGCAGAAAACCACAGTTACGTTGTATATTGTGATGCTACTGAGTTGCTATAAGATTTGCTTTTCTGTAGATGTTGCCTAGTGCTCCTGTTATTTTTTTGCAGATTCTAGCTCAGTTCTTGATTGTTTTAATGAGATGTCTTATCCATAAAAATACTGTAATAATATTATTGTTTCATCAATTTTTTTTTTTAAATTAAGCTAACTGAATATAGTCATGCCTGTAATTGGAGGCAGGGCTGTATATATTCCACCACTGTGCTGTGTAGTTGTTGAAATTGGTATAGGTTGCAAAATTCAGTGCTGCTTTATTTTTATAAGGAATAGGCAAAGTCCAAAGTGAAAACTACTCAAAAGAAAATAACTTAGCATGAAAGAGGAACCCAGTTAAACAAGCAAGGAGTGTTTTGTAAATAGTCTTATGAAAGGCTTTGAAATAGATTTGTTGCTTAACAATTGGTTGCATCCTGCTGATGGGTAATGAGTTAGCAGATTGAGATAGGACAAAGTCCTCTGTAAATCATGATTTAAGGCCTGCAGGACACACAGTTTACACTGTATGTGTTGTTACATTTCACATAAATAAAAAATGTTCCATAAAATCATATTTGAAGCACTGTGGAAAGGGAAGGATGAGACTTATGGAGAAAAAAGTATGCTAGAACTTTGACTTTACTAAATATTTATAGTTCTGGGTGTATTGCAGTTGTTCAAATAAATAACTTTTAGGGTGGACAAAAACAATGTGCGGCCCTAAACTGGTGTGGATAGCTTCTTTTTCAATATTGTGAAACCAGTGTTATACTTGAGGACTGCTATTAATTTGCAGATTAACCCAAGAAAAATTGCACAGTAGCTTCAGTAATCTCACATAGGTGGCTGGATGTACAGGTTTCCCCCTCCACCACCCCCATATCAGCGGAACCAGTACCCACAGTTTCAGTTATCCATGGCTGAAAAAATAGGAATACATATCATAGAGTTGCACTGGGAAATGCCTAGAGAGGTGACCTCTCTAGGAATCACTAGGTCTTCCAACGCAACTCTGTGGTATGTTTGTACTGGAAGTCCTTTATTTTAATAGGGTTTGCGATTATCTGTGGTTTCACTCATAAACAGCAAGTCCAGGAATTAATTCCCCATGGATACAGGGCAGAGTGTGACCTGTACTACATTTCTATGGTGCCTTCTGTGCAATTTTGGAAAGAAATTTAGCCTGTCCTCAATGTAGTTTGTAGATGATTATCCAGGTAGAGTCATTTCACTTTTCAGTAGCTATATTCAGAAATACCCAGCTGCAAAGCCTATTGCTCCAGTTTTGTGCACTATGGCCTTGGGATTTTCAAAATAGTTTCATATACCTTGAGCATTGTGGCAGACATTACAGTTGTCCCTCCATATCCACGGATTTGGTATCCACAGATTCAAGTATTCACGGCTTGAAAATATGCTTTTAAAAATAATAATAATCCAAAAAGCAACCCTTGATTTTGCCATCTTATATAAGGGACACCATTTTGTTATGCCATTGCATATAATGGGACTTGAGTATTCACGGATTTTGGTATCCACGGGGGGACCTGGAACCAAACCCCCGTAAATATGAAGGGACAACTGTAATAATAACATTTGCTCTTCTTCTGCATTGGTCATTAGATTACAACACATGGACAGGGATCTGCCTTTGGTATGTTGCATAATGCAGCATACTAGTCTGGACAGAGCCAAAACCATGCTTGCTTGGTATCTCCATGAATAAGTTTTCTGCCAAACCTGTCCATTATCTTCCTTTCCCTCCCCAGTTTGCTTTGTTCTGTCATGTAAATAGCTTCTACTATTTTGTGAGGGGATATGGTAGAGGAGCACCTGGACATGTTTATGTGGCTAGAATGGCAACTCATGGTGGTAGTTTTTAGGAGTATGTGTTGAAATCAAACATGATTTCAACAACAAAACACTATAAACAGTGATGTTGCACTTGTGTAGTAGACTTGTGGTGGCAGTCATGCAGTGTGCATGTTAGTCCTAGGAAAATATCTTAAAGACATGGCTGTCAGGCCAGATATTTTAGTCAACTGTGGGACTGAGATCTCTTATTGATCAATTAGTGTAACTCCATCACAAAATTTGATCATGCTCAGTGCTTTACATCACTCCATCTACCTTATTTCTGCCCGTTCTTTCTAATGCTATTATTGTGTTTAAATTCTGATCTGACACATTCCTTAGACCACAGGTTGCCTGTTTCTCCCTAGAGTTGTATAAAATTAAACTGGTAGCCTGGCCTCTAACAAATTATGTTGACATATTCTTATTGCAGAATACCCATTTTAATGGTAGCAATACTTTTGTCACTGCTCTAATCTTTGCATAGCTCCCCCGTTTATCCATACAGTGATAACTGATGACAGTAAAACCTTTAGCTATTATTTAGCAAATCAACAGACAGTTTTTCTGTATACCGTTCCCTTGACATAGCTGAACAGTCAAAAGAAGAGTGAATAGAAGGCAAACTGACAGACCACTGACCAATTTCTAGTAGTGAACATAGTGCATTGTATTTGCTGGGATTCTTGTAAACCAAAGCATAAACAGATTAATTTTGCCTTCCCTTCATATAGAGAACATGTGAATGCACTCTTGCTGTCTGCATTCAAACAAATAGAGGTGGACTACAGGAGTTTTGTTGTTAGATTGCCTGCAGAAAGTTGAAGTCAGTCAGCTCCTATCTGGCTGTTTTAAGATGCTGATGTGTCAATCCGTTCAGTTGTGTGTTGGGTTTTGTGTGTGTGAATTATAAATATTAAACTAGAAAAATCACTGAGCCTGTACAACTTATTAATTTGATTCTTCAGAAATCATGTTTAAATTTAGTCTGTTAATTTTAGTGAATTCCTGTATAAATATTGCTTGCAAACAAAACTGATGATTTAACTAGCTGGTACATTATTTTGTTCCTATAGGAAGCCTTGGTCCAATACACAAACTTACATGATTCTGTTCAACCATTTGAGATAATGAGACAGATGTTTCCTACAGCCTGTTAAGAATGTAACACTATGAACTGGGCAACAAGAGTCTGGTTTTATTTGTTTGTCTTTTGTGATACCTTCTTGTGGAAGAATCCTAATACTGTAAAAGCAAGTCTGATGCTGAATAGTGAATAGGGTTTGATGAACATCAAGAGTCATCAAGTAATGCTCCATTAAGGAAATACCTGTCAAAGTCAGTAACATGTTCAATGACTATGTTTTCAGTTTATATTTTTTCAGCAGCCAAGAATCATCAAGCCTATTTAATGCTTTGCACATTATAGTCCATTCAGCACAATTTTGGTAATGCCAATTTAAACTGACATCTAAACAATACAGTATTTGGTTTTACCACAGTTAAGAGGCCTAGTTATGCAAACTGCTTGCATGTGAACTTCCTTGTTTACAAAGAATGAGGAAGCACTACGGTATTTCATCCAGCTCTCTTTCCCAATCTCAGTACTTCATGCAGTTTACGATACCTCTTTGCTTTGCTAATGTATTAACTCACAGAAGTAAAATTCTGGCACCATTGTGCAGGAGACAGCAACAGACTGAACAAAATACTTTATCAAATGGTTGAGCAGAATTATGTATGTTTCTATATTTGACCAAGGCTTTCTGTGGTGGGAAGATAATGAATGAACCAGTTAAATCATCAGTTCTCATATTGGTAACCATTATGTTGGGCATTACATTGAATGACATCCTAAACAATTGTAAGGTGGTATATGAAATCTGACAAGATTATCACACTATACTGTTGTAGCACTGTTATTCCACTTTAACTGCTGCCTCTTGTGTAATCCTGGGATTTGAAGTTTAGGGAGAGGCATTTAGCATTCTCAGCCAGAGAGCTCTTAGGCCTCACTAAACTACAAACTCTAGAATTCCACAGGAGGCAGCCATAGCAGTTAAAGTAGAATGATAGCACAATAACAGGGTAGTATGATAAAAGCATGAGTGCTCAGTAGGAGTTGGGTGTATGTTTAAAAGACTTTATATTCTACATTGATTTAAAATCTTCTCAGTCAGGAGAAATTAAGGCTAGCCAAACTGGATTACAGCAAATTATTGGAAAAATTGGCATACTATTTTAAATTAACTTGCAGCTTCTCCATGACTGGAAACTAGTCAACGTACAATGAATGCACTGTAAGATATGACTATAAGTGATATTACAGGATTTTTTAAAATGCATGTGGCACATTGGTTACAATTTCCAAACTTACAGTTTGGGGATATAAAATTAATCTAGTTTTTATTATTGCAATACAACCAAATAATGTAAATAAACTTCCACCAGTAACATTTCTATTTTCTATATTGCTGAGTTTGCTTCCTTCTTTATATAACCCTCCCTGCATTTTTACTGCCAAGCATTTTGTTTACAGCTGGTCTCTACACATTCAGAAGCATTATATGGTAGAATCCTGATATGATGGAATAGATGACTTTTTAAATTGTTCCCTCATAAAAATTAGTCAGAAAATGAGCTGGGCTGTAACTTCCTGTATGTGCTATGTTTCTAAATACAGAGAGGTATTTCTAAAGGGAAGATTTTTCAGAATGTGATACCAGCACCTATAGGCTGAAGTGTTAAATCTGTTTCTACAGTTTTATTCTGGTGGCTGTGAGTATCAGGGCTCCATCTTTTCTACTTACTGGCTTTTTGTTCTTACTGTCTTTAGCATATTTGATGGAATATGACCTAGATGCCACTGTTTCATTAAACCTATTACTACTTAACTATGGTTTATGTGGGACTTGTTGAGGTAGTTCTTAATAAAATGGTAAATTTGTTACAGGATTGTACCACTTCAGATGACAGATGGAATAATTGTGATGGAATGCTGTTGTTGTTGTTGTTGTTACTTTTATTTATAGCTTGCTTTCCCTCCTAAAGTTAGGACCCAAAGTGGCTCACAGTTTTAAGAACACACAATTAAAATGTACAAAAAGTTCTTATTAAAACAGAATTAAACCAGTTACAGCATTAAAACAACATCAAAATATTTAAAAGAATAAATATACTTAAAAGTATTAAAAACATTTAAAAGAAAACAGCACAACCAAACCACACAGATCCCCCAGCCTGTTCTTTAAAAAGCTGCCCGAATAATAAGTTTTTGGCCTGCCACCAGAGGGACAATAGGGAGGGAGTCAATCTCTCTAGAGTCTAGGGGCAGCCACCGGAAGGGCCCTCTCTAGTGTACCCACCAACCATACTTGAGATGGTGGTGGGACTGAGAGAAGGGCCTTTCCTAATGATCTGAGGGCCTGGGGCGTATCTCATAGAAGGAGATACGGTCTGCCAGATCACCTGGACTTGAGCCATATAGGGCTTTATATGTCATAACCAGCACTTTGAATTGTGTCCAGAAACAGACTAGCAGCCAGTTGAGCTGTTTCAACAGGGGTGTGGTATGATCTCTGTAACCTGCCCCAGTTAACAGTCTGGCTGCAGCTCTTTGGACCAGCTGAAGTTTCTGAACACTCTTCAAAGGCATCCCCATGTAGAGTGTGTTACAGTAGTCCAAGCAGGATGTAACTAAGTCGTGTACCACTGTGGCCAAGTCAGGCATGTCAAGGAATGGACAAAGTTGCCACACAAGCTTTAAGTGTGCAAAAGCACTTCTGGCCATCACAGAGATCTGGGCTTTTAAAAATTATTGGGGCTTCAGTAATATTGCTCTCTCAAGTGGGACTAATCTGGCACTTACCTTGATGTCACTGTAGTGTCAAGACTTTTTAATTTTCCTAGGGGCTTTTAATCTATTTCCTGCTCTTATGTTGTTCTCTCCAGAGCAGGGGTAGGAATTGTGTGGCCCCCTTCAGATATTGCTGAGCTGGATTCCTCCTCACCACTTGTTATGCTGGCTAGGGCTGCTGGAGAGCTACCTTATTCCTGCCCCTGCTTTAGACTTTTAATGTATTATTTGTATATTTTAGTTGCATGTACTCCTGAATTTTGAAAGCTGTCCTAGGAATTTGGTTGAAGGGTGGAATAGAAATCTTTATACAGTTGGCCCTCAACTTTTGTTGGGGTTAGGGGTGCAGGATCACCATGAAAGTGGAAAGCCCTCCCCCCAAACCATAGGACCTCATTTAACATGGGTTTGTGGAACACGGTTCCAGAGGAGGTTGACCATAGAATCGCACTGGAGGACCTAGAAATGCCTAGAGAAGTGTTCTTTCAGGTTAAAAAAAAAATAGATAGAAGGAAGGTGGGTATAATCTGTGAATAATCAAATCTGCAAAGGTTAAACCCACAAATGTGGAGGGCCAATTGTAATCTATCTCCATATTAAAAAGTCAGGGGGAGGGGGGCTTCATACAAAAAAACTACAGTTGTGCCTCCGTATCCACAGACTTAAGTATTCACAGCTTGAAAATGTTCTTTAAAAAATAATCCAAAAAGCAAACCTTGATTTTGCCATCTTACATAAGGGACACCATTTTGTTATGCCACTGCATATAATGGGACTTGAGTATTCATGGATTTTGGCATCCACGGTGGGTCCTGGAACCAAACCCCAGCAAATATGAAGGGACAACTGTAGATATTAGCGAGAAGCTGTCTTCCAGGCATCTTCTGTATGAGAGAGCACTCTTATTCAGTACTCTAGCACTCTGACTAATCCGCCCACCATTTGAAAGTTGTACAGCTCAGTCACAGTTTTGCCACATTAGTGAAAAGTAGTCATCTGCCTTTTTTTTTTCCAAAACAGAAACTTTTTACAGTCTTCAGTCTCACTGTGCACAATAATTTTATTATCAGCTTCCAAACCTGGTAGACATATCTACTTTGTTCCTTTGTGCCTCCTTCAAGAGAAAGCATCTGTAAATGGATATTGACAAGGATTGTGCTGACTGAACAGCTAATAAATGAAGTTGTTTCGTCTTACTGAATATGCTTTAGAAAATTATTGTTAACCTGGCTAACCCATGTTACTTTCTTTGCCCCCATAGCTATTGAGGAATATAAACCTCTGGATGCTACTACCAATCCTTCTCTGATATTAGCAGCAGCTCAGATGCCATCGTATCAGCAACTGGTTGAAGATGCTATTGAATACGGGAAGAAACTTGGTGGGTAAGTCTCTTTATTTATTGGATTTATACCCAACCTTCCTCCCAAGGTGGGATCACGTTGATGTTCATACATGGCAGTTACATTTTATGGTTGTAGTTATTGTACCAGCATTTGTTTCCCTCAATTCCCACTATTATTTAGTTTAACAACTAATGGTATAAAACCAAGATTGGAACATGGTTCAAAGAATCCATTCATTCCCAATTGTTCTAAAATCCAGTAACTAATTTCTTTAGATGTCACATTAGAACCATATGTCTGTATTCCTTTTTCTATTTCTGTATTCCTTTTTCCTAAGTGTTCATAATTCTTTCTGGTAAATGTCTGTTTCCAGGTCAGAAGATGATCAGGTTAGAAATGCTAGTGACAAGCTTTTTGTATTGTTTGGGGCAGAAATACTGAAGAGGATACCAGGCCGTGTATCCACAGAAGTTGATGCAAGGTATATGTCTTCTGAATAAATGTATCATTTAGATATCTGCTTCTAGTAGGGATGCCTTCTGCATGCATGAACCTGTGTTTCCTTCTTGGAGACATCCAGAAAGGTCTCTTTTTGTGCTGTCAACTTATCTGTCAACTAGTCTAGCTTGTTCAGACTTGAGAGAGGCCCTTCTCAATAGTCATACCTAAGCTCTGGATACCTCTAATGATTCCCTGTTCATACTTTCTTTCATGGCTGTATGAAAATATTACACCATAGCTATAAGGTGAAGAGCTGGCTTTTTAGAAGGAACTTTGAATGAAACATTCAAAACAGCCTGTCTTTAAGAAGTTGGTTTGTTGTGTTAACAGTAGGTTTGTTTGGTTTGGTTTTGGTTTTTTGTTTCCCTCTGTTTCTGTGGGAAATGTTTTTATTAGTCTGCTTTTATGCTGTTGTAATTTTGTTTTTCTAAATTGTATGTTATATATTATGTCTACTTTCAACTATTTCTAGGAAAGGCAGGATATAAATTTTTAAAATAAATAATAAAGGCAACACAGAATTGGTAGAGAAGTTAGTGCCTGCTGTGTTGCTGTGAAGTATACATATTGCAAAGCTGTAATGAGTTTTCACAATGTTTTCAGATAGTAAAATATATGCATGACTTACACAGTGATGTACATTGGTATGGGGAGGGCATGTGTATCTTTGTGTTAGTGAAATAGCTACGTGGTTCTAAGTTGCTGACAAGACATAAGATATTTTGCTTAGCATTTTGAATTACAGCGATGCAGTAACAACTTCTTGACTATAGAACATGTAACCCCGTCTACAAATGCTTCTTTTGTGAAGATCACTGCTAAGATAAATAAGACAAAAAATGTTTGTTTGTAATCTTTAAAAAATCCTTTATTTCATAGGTTGTCTTTCGACAAAGAAGGCATGGTTAAGAGGGCCAGACACTTCATAGATCTGTATAAGGAAGCAGGAATTAGTAAAGATCGGATCCTGATCAAGCTGTCATCAACATGGGAGGGCATTCAGGCTGGCAAGTAAGTTTATACATAGTATGTTAATGGAATGTTGTTATAAAAATGTCCTGTTGATTGCCTAGTCACACTTCCCTGCTCCAATTTAGATGGAGTCCCTTTAACTTCCTCTCTGATATGAAAATGTGATCAGTGCTTTTTCCAGAGCTGTAGCTTTAAGTAGCGGCAAACCATTAATATTAAAATTTAGTAATATGATCTAAAAAAAAAACCTTATACATGTTGTAAAATTATGTACCCATTCTCATGTCATCAGTTTAAGTGCACCTGGTGGGAAATATATTTCCACTGAGAGACTTTCTTTTTACAGGATTCTTGAAGAGCAATATGGAATCCATTGCAACATGACCTTGCTGTTTTCCTTTGCTCAGGCTGTTGCCTGTGCAGAAGCAGGGGTCACCCTCATATCTCCATTTGTCGGGCGTATTTTAGATTGGTATGTTGCAAATACAGACAAAAAAGCCTATGAGCCTTCCGAGGATCCAGGTAACTGATTAATTTTTAAAGAATAATTCAAAATAATTATTTTAACATTAACAAGTTGAGATGCTTAGTCTTTGGAAAATAAACGCTGAAAAAAGTATTGAGTAATTCTGTTTAATATTTTTAAAATGCCCATATTCCTTTATGTAGGAGTGAAAAGTGTTACTAAAATCTACCAGTATTACAAAAAGTATGGCTATAAAACTATTGTGATGGGAGCTTCATTTCGAAACACTGGAGAAATCAAAGCACTGACTGGCTGTGACTATCTCACCATTTCACCCAAGCTTCTAGGAGAACTTAGTAAAGATAACAGTAAGCTGACACCAGCACTAAATGTCAAAGATGGTAAGTTTCCTTCCCTGTTAACAAATCAAAGTTACTGTGAACTATTATTTGGAGAGTACTTTCAACTGGTTTGTCCACAATTGGTATGACTGCAAAGGTCTTTACAGTGTTCTTTATGGCTTTAGTTCTATCAGTCTTGTAAAATCTGGCAGCAGGAGGATTGTAATTAAGTATTGCATACTGACGAAAAGTTTTGGAGGAGAGAAGACCCAAAAGTTGACATGGAACAAAGTTAATTTTTGTTGTTATGTGCCTTTAAGTAGACTCTGATGTATGACAGCCCTTTCATAGGTTTTTTTCTTGACAAGATTTATTCATGGGAGGTTTGCCTTTGCCTTCCTACAAGACTGATAAGAGCATGACTTGCTCATGGTTACCCAGAAGGTTTTCATAGCTGAGTGGAGATTCGAACCCATCTCCTATAGTCCTACTCTCAAACCAGTACACCACAGCTCAGGCTCAGAATTCTATACAGAAGTTAATAATTCCTGTAATAATAAATAAAATTTCATGGTCTTTTTGAAAACTCATGTTTTCAGTATCTCATCTCCTATACATATTAGTGTGCTCTAGTTTTTCTTTGGTTGCATCATATGTACTCTGGACAAAGTAAGAGGAGATCAACTATAAATGGTTGTCCACTATAAAGAAGGTCATGACAATGTATCCATGCAAATATTAAGAAATCTCCTATAGCATTGTTGTCATGAATGCCTTAACGCAAAGTCAGTGAACACGTGGCCTCCTGATGTTCTTGGGCTACCATCCCATCAGTAGATTATTATCTAGCCAGCATAGCCAAAGGTGAGAGAGAGATCATGGGAGTTACAATCTAGCAACATCTGAATGGCTATATATTCCCCAGCCCTGCCTTAAAGAGTACATATGGCTATACATCAGTTAACAAAGTAGACGTGTTCCTGGGCATTGTTTCTTAAGAGAAACTTTGGTACCAGAAATAGAATTAACATGGAAAGAATAGGGATAGGTTCCTACACAACCAAAAAGAAGTGCAGCAGGTTTCAGCAAACTGTTTATTCAAAGCTAACATTATGCACATGTGAAATGAAACAACCAGGTCAGGTAAGCCTTGCATAAGTAAACAAAAGTATTTTAAATCTTCTAGAGAGTTTCCTCCAAAATGCATCCCATAATTTGCTTATTTATTTACAGTCATCCCTTCACATTCATGGGGGTTAGGTTCCATGGACCCCCACGAATGTGAAAAATCCGTGAATATTGATTGTCCCCCTCCCCCGCCAAAGCGACCACGGGGCCTCCGGAGGCCCCATAGTCGCTTTCCCCGGACTCCCCACTCCCTCCCAAGGCCTTCACGGGGCCTCCGGAGACCCTCCCGAGGCTCTGTGGATGCCTCCGTGGCCCTCCCCCCTCCCACCCAGGACCTTCACGGGGCCTACGGAGTGTCTGCGGAGGCCCCATGGAGGCCTCCGCGGCCCTTCCCCCTCCCCCCAGGGCCTTCACGGGGCCTCGCAAGGCTCCGTGGAGGCCTCCGCGGCCCTTCCCCCTCCCCCCCAAGGCCTTCACGGGGCCGCGTAAGGCTCCGTGGAGGCCTCTGCAGCCCTCCCCTTCCCTCCCAGGGCCTTCACGGGGCCTCCGGAGGGCCCTCCCAAAACCATGAATAATCAAAACCGCGAATGCCGAGTTCGCGAAGGTGGAGGCGCAACAGTATTTCAACAACTTCCACTTTTCTTTTGCTTTCCATTTTGCTGGTGAAACTTATTGATCTATACTTTACCAACATGTCAAGATAGCTGGTGAGGCAGGCTAATCTGCTTTCTCGTTTTCTTTCTATTTTGCTCTTCACGCATGCTCACGAAGTGATTCTGGAGGCAACTGTTTATCCTACGTTGTAGGCAGTCACCAATAGCTACAGTAGGACCACCTAGATTCTTTCTCAGGTCAAACTTTATTGCATTGTTTACTGCTGCAACCCAACACTGGAATGTTTTTCATCAGCCCTCTTTCCCCTCCTCCCAATGCCAATACTGGGGGTGGGGGACAAAAAAACTTGCAGCTACACAGAAGGCAAGAAAAGGGGGCTGGGCTCAGCTCCCATAAAAAGACTTTGTAAAAAGGAGCTTCTTTGTCAGAGGCTTTAATTAAGGTATGCTTGTACTTAGAACAGCATGTTTATTTTTGTACTTACATTGATGAACAACATGCAGCACTTGCTGCTGTGAGGCTACACGTAGAATAATGCTAGTAGTAACAAAATGAAACATTCAGTGTGTCCTTTGAATTCTGAATAGCTGATTTGTTTCTCTTGTGGTAGTTGGATAAATATTGCTGGTGGGTGCTGGGCAATAGCAACTGCATTACTTACCATTAGTCAAATCACAATGGTATGGGGAAGTTCTGAGGAATGGACATTGTATAGAATAGTTTTTAGGTAGCTGAATCTGAGATTTAATAATTTCATGTATTCTTCAATGAAGCTCAAGCATCCAACCTGGAGAAGATCCATCTGGATGAGAAGTCATTCCGTTGGCTCCATAATGAAGACCAAATGGCTGTGGAGAAGTTGTCTGATGGAATCAGAAAATTTGCTGCTGATGCAGTTAAATTAGAGCAGATGATAAAGGTAAAATGAGGAGATTGGGGAGTAGGGGAACAGACTATCAACCTCTCAGGTCCCTTTGTTTTTGTTATTTGCCATCAGGTCAGCTTTGACTTAAGGTGACCCTATGAATGAAAGATCTGCAAGAACCCTGGTCATCAGAAGCCCTGCTCAGGTTTTTCAGACTCAGGGCTGTGGCTTCCTTTATTGAATTTCTCCATCTGTAATGTGGCCTTCCTCTTTCCTTCCACTTTACTGAGCATTAGAGTAGCAGGTATGGGCATGTGGTGCTAGCTGCCATTAGTTCATACTGTTGATGGCTTACCTGCAGCTTCTGTTGCATGCTTTCATTTGTTTTACTGAGGTTGAATATAGCTCTTGCAACAAATTATGGATTTACCTTTCTGAAGAAAGGCTAGCGGTCTTAAGTATATTAGTCAAGAATAACTGGGAGATGTTGTTCATTTACTGTATATACAGAATCCTGTGTATAAATGACTGGAATCCTGTCAGGCAGTTATGAATACATAACCTAGAGTTATGCACTTGTGACAGTTTTGTATTCATGGCCCCTATGTAGCTGCTACATAAGTAGGGGCTACTTAGGGACTATGAAAGTCTTCCAGTCTCCACTTACTGGAAGCCAGCCCTCATGATCAATGGGGTCTGTTTCTCTGTCCATTGGGAAGCAGCTGGCTGACGGTCCCACCCACATCTCCAGCACAAGAGGTAATTGCGACAGGGGTCCTGTTTCTGTCTGTCACACTGGAGATAGCTCACGGAAGGGGGTGGGGACATTAGTCAGCTGCTTCCTGAAGGATGGGGAACAGGCTCCTGTTGCGTGGCTGCTTCTTGCTAAGTGGAGGTGGGGGTGGGGCTTGGATGAGATTCACTGTACAGCACTGTACCTACAGTGTTTATGCAGAGATAAATCCCCAACAGGATTCCAGCCAATATCTGGAACAAACCATAAATAATTGGATCTAAATCTAATTGCCAGTCCATAGTAGAAGGGGATCCATGGAATCAGTGGGATTTAGATAAATATTAACTTACCATTTAGCAATTTGTTAGCAATAGCATGTAGGCCTTGGAGTGGTTAACATTAGTTTGGGGTGATAAACTTTTTTTCATTAGACCTCAAAAACCTTAGAATAGTTAAATTTCATGAAATTTTCAGCAAAATAGTGGAGCTGTGTTGTAGAAACTGGTTCATTTCTTTGAGTACAGTAGGACCCCGTATCCGTGAGGTAAATGCCTCCCCCAGTCGCCATTGCCACCACGGGAGCCATCTGGGCAGAGAAGGGAAGTGAGACCTCTCCTCTTCTCATGCCCCCCTTGCCATTGCTGCCCTGGAAGCCATCTGGAAGCCTCCTCCCCTCCCTCCCCTATCCACTCCCCCTGCTGTTGCCAACCATGGATAATTGAATCAATGGATGGCGAATCAGTGGATACGGGGGTGCCACTGTACTCATACTTTACACTATGGATAACCTGCTAAGTCAGTAAAACGAGAGCTCAGAGCTGGGATTTTGACCCTTTAACACTGCAGATCAGTGGAAGGCAAAGTGTGGCCTGAAAGTTACATGTAGCTCCTGCATAACCTTCAGATCCCCTCCAATGCTCCCAAACCAAAAAAAAAAGGGGGGGGTTATTTGATGACCTGTTGGAACTCTTTCAAGGAGAAAAAATATAACAAAAACAGGAAGTCACTGGACACGAGCAGTCAAGAGAAGTATGTAGCCCTTCCAAGTCCAGGGCAGGTGAAGATGGCTCCAGACCCTCAGATGTTGCCTGTACCTGCTTTAGACATAAATCCTGAAATGCTGTTCTTTTGAATATTAGAATCCTAAACAACTTCAGCATTGAATTTGTTCTTTTGCTTTTTATAAGGCTACCACTTTACCACTTTGTAGCTGAAGTAATATTATCCACTTCGGCAGTTTTGCAGTTATTCAGTGCTGATACCTGCTAAACTCTTGTTGAGGGTTAGATTGTAATAACCCATCTGTTTTGTGAATATATGATCAGGCTCATTAAACTTTTATTCTTCTTCCCTTTCTTTTAGGAACGAATGTTCAGTGCTGCAAATGGGAAATAGACATACACTTTTTGGATGCTATATGGATGTACAAATATCTACATATTGAAGATGAAAAGATTTTCTGTATTCTGGCCTTTTTATATGAATTTGTGAAAAGAAAAGGTCCTGAATGTGTGTGGGATTTTAAAATATATAGATACTTATTGCAGAAATCCAGTGGTTACAGATTGCAAGCTACAAATGATTAAAGGACCAATTGTGTGGAAGTGTTTTTTCTTCATTATGGTATTAGTAATAAAAAAAAATCTGGTATATCAGTGCCTCCATGTATTTCTACTGTGTTAGGCCATGATAGAGGATAGAGGCCAATGTCATGTAACTTTACATATACTTGCTACATGGCAGAGGCACTAAGAAACCCTGTTAGTGAATTGCAAAGATGCACAACAGCACACTAGCAAGTGTCCTAATGCACACTGGCACTCCCTAGCTGGTGTCCCAATGCGCATGGGACCAATATGCATCAGTCACTTTGCCAGCTCCCCTGTGTAGTAATGTAACAGCAGGGCCCCCCCCCTTACTGGATACAGACATTACAGAACTGCCCAAATAAAATTTCTGCAGACAGAAGTCCACTTATGAACACTCAAGTCCCCAACAGAATTCTGGCTGCTCTTTCACCTGAACAGCACAGACATGTGTAGGGGGTAAATCTCATGTAGTAATCTTTAACTAGACTAGGCCCACTGAAATGAACAGGACTTGTTAGTTTTGATTAATGCAAATCCCATTGATTTCATTGGGTCTATTGTAGTTGAGACTCATATTGGATTTTGTGCTAGGTCATTACTTCTCAGTGCAGTATGTATTACCTTAATATGTATGTCCCCTATATTACCCTTACATAGGTGCAGTGAAGTAGAATTGACACTGCACTGAAATGGCCTGCATTTATTGAGCAGAAATTGATTGCTAAGGTGGCAAAGTGTTTTAGCTCAAATATATGCCAGTGTAGTTATGCTGGATTCCCCCATTGCACCACAGCTGGGACAGCCTTGAGTTCCCCTGTAATTCAGTGGTTGATGAATTCCTCACTAAACCAAAGTGAGAGAGAGAGAGAGTGTTGGGTATAGGCTTATGAAGTGACTGTGAAAGGCGGTCCACAGTCTAGTCAATCTTTGAGAGAGTACAGTTGTCCCTTCACATTCGCGGGGGTTCCGTTCCGCGGACCCCCGCGAATGTGAAAAAACCGCGAATAACGACACCCCTCCCCCCTCCCTCCCCAGGCCTTTGCGGGGCCTTGCTAGGCCCCGCGGAGGTCTCCCCGGCCCTCCCTCCCGTCCTCCCCAGGCCTTCCTGGGGCCTCCGGAGCGTCTCCGGAGGTCCCAGGATCGCCTCCCCAGCCCTCCCCACCCCGTCCCCAGGCCTTCCTGGGGCCTCCGGAGCGTCTCCGGAGGCCCCAGGATCGCCTCCCCAGCCCGCCCCACCGCGTCCCCAGGCCTTCCTGGGGCCTCCGGAGCGTCTCCGGAGGCCCCAGGATCGCCTCCCCACCCCTCCCCACCCCGTCCCCAGGCCTTCCTGGGGCCTCCGGAGCGTCTCCGGAGGCCCCAGGATCGCCTCCCCACCCCTCCCCACCCCGTCCCCAGGCCTTCCTGGGGCCTCCGGAGCGTCTCCGGAGGCCCCAGGATCGCCTCCCCACCCCTCCCCACCCCGTCCCCAGGCCTTCCTGGGGCCTCCGGAGCGTCTCCGGAGGCCCCAGGATCGCCTCCCCAGCCCGCCCCACCGCGTCCCCAGGCCTTCCTGGGGCCTCCGGAGCGTCTCCGGAGGCCCCAGGATCGCCTCCCCAGCCCGCCCCACCGCGTCCCCAGGCCTTCCTGGGGCCTCCGGAGCGTCTCCGGAGGCCCCAGGATCGCCTCCCCACCCCTCCCCACCCCGTCCCCAGGCCTTCCTGGGGCCTCCGGAGCGTCTCCGGAGGCCCCAGGATCGCCTCCCCAGCCCTCCCCACCGCGTCCCCAGGCCTTCCTGGGGCCTCCGGAGCGTCTCCGGAGGCCCCAGGATCGCCTCCCCAGCCCTCCCCACCCCGTCCCCAGGCCTTTCTGGGGCCTCCGGAGCGTCTCCGGAGGCCCCAGGATCGCCTCCCCAGCCCGCCCCACCGCGTCCCCAGGCCTTCCTGGGGCCTCCGGAGCGTCTCCGGAGGCCCCAGGATCGCCTCCCCACCCCTCCCCACCCCACCCCCAGGCCTTCCTGGGGCCTCCGGAGCGTCTCCGGAGGCCCCAGGATCGCCTCCCCAGCCTTCCCCACCCCGTCCCCAGGCCTTCCTGGGGCCTCCGGAGCGTCTCCGGAGGCCCCAGGATCGCCTCCCCAGCCCTCCCCACCCCGTCCCCAAGCCTTCCTGAGGCCTCGGGAGCGTCTCCGGAGGCCCCAGGATCGCCTCCCCAGGCCTTCATGGGGCCTCCGGAGCGCCTCCGGGGGCCCCGTGGACGCCTCCCTGGGCCTCCCCGCTCCCTCTATGTCTTTCACGGGGCCTCTGGAGGCCCCGTGTCGCGGTTTTGGGGGGGCCCGGGGGGGCCCTCCCAAAACCGCGAATAACCGAAACCGCGAATGTCAAGTTCGCGAATGTGGAGGGACAACTGTACAAAGCAGGTTTATGCTAGTGCAGTGCCTCAGCAGTATTCTGGCCACACTTTTACTTCTATTGTAGGTCAGTCACCATAAAATAAAAAATTAGTTCCATCTATAGGGCTGCTTCTAGCACAGGAAACACATTTCTCTTGTTTTCCACAGCTACAGGGAGAGCGAGCCACCTCTGTATTTCTATGATCTTAAATTTTTATTAGTTTCAGGAGTAATAATAATACAGTAATTAGTTTCTCCCATTTCTGTTCCATGGCCCTCTCTGGCTACGATTTCCTCACTGAGTCTTTTTTCTGGCTGTGTGCCTAAGGAGGACAATTTAGTCTCTGGCTATGCATTGCTTTATATAGACTGCCTTTCTACAGCCAGCCATGTTGTGTCGCCAGACAGAATCTCTCTTTAAGTAGCTGCTGCTGCTCTCGTCCATCTGAAAAGTAAATTTTAAAGCAATGTCAAGAATCCTCCATCCAGAAAAGCATTCTTGAACATCAGTAGAAGCAGGCTGTGGCCAGTCCTGTTCAAACGGCTATCAAAAACCACAAGAGAATGACTATATGTGGTCTCTGGGCTCAACACCAAGGTGGATTTTTTTTCTTCAGGAAGAAATGCTGAGCCCTAGGTGCCCTCTTTGCTTCTTGAAGATCTAGAACAGAGGCATAAAGTGAAATTCATGTGACTGCTCTGCCACAATGTGGACAGAAGCAGAAATTCAACTGGACAAGGGGAATTTGTTGACTGAGGTATTTTACTCATGAGCATGACTGCTAGTCCTGCACCATCCACCCACTGTCTTGGTAATTCTTTTCTGGAATATCAAAGTATCTTCCCTCTCCCCTCCATTAAAAGCATGAAATGTGTCAGTGCAGGGGTTTGAGGAAATATTTTTTAAACTAGGCATTAAAAACTCAAGCCTAGACTCCAGTTCAGTCAAGTTAAGCAAAGCTATGAGCTCTCAGCTTTGGGGAAAGCACTGGCTATCAACAGAGCAATAGAGAAATGGGTGGGAGGGGCACGCAGATTCATTAACGTCAAAAAGACTGCTGGGAAGTACTCTCTTCAACATGTACTTTGCCAGGAAAACGTTTTGATTAAACTGACTCCATTTTATGAATATGCTCAGGAAAACCTAGAACTGCACACACTAAATGGTGTGTATCCATTTCTATCATTATTGGATAACATTGCCCATCCTAAACACTTGTTAACATGCAAGCAAGAAGTATCCACTGTGCCAATTATATTTTAAAACTAAAACAATTACTACACAGCAAAAGCATATGTAATACAACTCATTACCATCAATTCATCTATTGAAAAATCATACATGGCAAATATTTAATACAGTATGAAGTACAACTTGGTCCAACTGTAACAGTTTACACAATACTTATAAGTGGACTACAGGTGTCCTAGTACAATGAATGACCATGTAGAAGGAAATAATCTGAACTTTTTAAAACAAGGATTAATGCCACCAGCCTTAAGATTAAATATTTTTACTTTCCACTGTTTTGTATCTTTAAAAAAAAAAAATCAGTTCACATGATCTAGAAGTAATTTTGTAGCTCACTGGCCTGAAGCTTACATAGATTTTAAATAGTTTCAATACTGTGTTAGTTAAGAGCTTGAAATCTAAATCAAAACAGCAGCTGATAATGTAGCATGAAACCAATAGACTCAAGCTTTATTGCACTACACACTGTTATAGTCCTATAATTCCATTTTAATTGCTTTGGCTGCCTCCTGTGGAATTCTGGGGTTTGTAGTTTAGTGAAGCCTAAGAGCTCTCTGGCTGAGAATGCTAAATGTTCCTCCCTAAACTGCTAATCCCAGGATTCCACAGGAGGCAGCCATAGCAGTTAAAGTAGAATAACAGTGCTTGTAACAGTGGAATGTAATAAGGCACTCACACTTTCTTGAAGTATAAGATTACCAGATGTGCAAACAACAACACAAAGCTTTACCATGTATCTTATGGATGACAAGCCCAAGGACAGATCTAACTGGAAACCAGGCTAGCTGTGGTAGATCTCTGGATGATGTACAGTAGACTAGTAGCCAGAAACCACTGCCATTGTTTAACAATACAGCAATAAAATCACTCCCGCACTAAATTATACTTCCAAAAGGAAGGAAGCATGAGTGGTCTTTTGTGTCAAAGGACTCTTTAAGTTCTGATACTCAAAATAAGTTTCTGGGCTCAGAATGATTTATTTCTGACTATATGGCTTTGTAACAGGCTCCAGCAGGGGGGTAATAAGATACTGGGAAGAGGCAAAATGGACCCTGCAAGCTTGAGATTGATTCCTGCTTCAACAAAATCAAGTATCGCAGAGGACTGTGGCTGGAAGTAAAAGCAGTAGCTTTCAAACCAAGCTCCTCCTCTTTGGCTATGCAAAAGGGGCGGGGGGAGAAGTACGTTTGAGCCTGTTCACATAGTGGGAAATCAAGTTTTGCTATTTCTTTATCAGCTTTTACTATCTAGAAAAGATGGTTTAAGGTTTCAAGAAACAGAAAAACATTAAGGTTATAAGGTTTAAAGTTCAACACATGAAGACACTCTTTACCTACAGGATTCACAGTCCTGTCTTTAAGTAAACACTGATGTTCTCTTCCATAGGTAGGAGAGCTTACATTTCCATCTCCCAAAGGGAAGAAGTCTTCTCTATTCACTTATTAATCCCATTTACAACGAGATTCACTTCCATCACTTTCTGCTGAATGAAACAGAATATGAGATAGATCACAATTAACCAGGAACTTGTATCTATACTAGCAGAGATTTTTACATCAATAGTTATTGTAGAGAAGCCCCTACAAGGGAGATCTGCTTTATCTTGCTATGTAGAGTTAACTAGGGGGCCAGTTACACGGCAGAATAAAGTGCGCGAAATTCTGGATTTCCGTCCTTTCGCTTCAGCGGTGCATAGTGCACATGATGTATTGCTAAATTGGAAGATCCAGTGAGTTTCACCTTTCCAAGTTTACACAGACAAAGGTGGGGGGGCATGGCCTCCAAATCACTATCATTAAAGCCAGGCAGGAGACAGGGAGGAAGCAAGGAGGGGGGCAGTGCGAGGGGGAAAGAGACCGTAAGTTCGTAGCTTCGTCTGTATATAAAGCAACAAATAAAGGAGGGAGACCATGGAGGAGGAGAGAAATAATGACAAAGGAGGGAAGGAAAGCAGCCGAGATCCCTGCTAACTGAGCAGACTGCTTCTCTCGGTTGCACCGCGCGCGCACACACAGAAACAAAAGAACAACGCAGCTTGAGATTCTGTTCGCTCTGCAATCCTTGACAGCTGAGCAGACTGCTTCTCTCTCTCACACACACACACACCAGTGCACCTGCGTGCTAGAAGGCAATTCAACCAATCACGGATAAGCTCTGCTGTGCCAATTTTGAAAAGACTGCTGACAGTTCCCACTGCCCTAAGCGAAATGGTCATTCACACAGTCGACAGTGCGCTAACTTGCACTACTTTAAAAAAAAAGACAGGGAAAATAGAGAAAGCTGATACTGCGTAACTCATGGGGTTTTTTGCCCCCCTCCTTCTGAATATGGCGACTTTGATCTGAAAGATGTGGGAACTATTAGGACTCTTTGTGAATTCTTAGAGGACTTATTTTGCCGTGTAAACAACCCCCTTGTTTTTAAGAAAGGAAAGTTACTGGTATAAACTGCCATGCTTAAACTAATGCATGTAACTTAGATCCTTAGCATTTAAAGTATCTATAGTAAAAATATTCAACACCCCTCACTTTGATTTTTAAGTAAACAAAAGCAAATTGGTATATATTGGTTGGAAAGCGTGCGCACACACATACAGACACCAATACTTGTCAGAAGTACTTTTAGCAGCAATTACTGCTGTAAATCTTCTTGGATATGTAAATTCTGTAGGCAGTGGTTTCCAGCAGAGCTTCTTTAGTGTGTCATATCAAAGGGAGTGAAAACTGATGCACTCAAAAAGTGCCAGTTTTTGGTGACTTAATGTTTGTGCCACAATAAAAATATTTTGTGCTTTCATGGTGCTGAATATCTGGTTTATACGAAGTGGTGTAACTCAACAGAATGTGTAGAATTCAAAGAGGTAGTTGTGGGGGGGGGGGAGGGGAAGAGCGTGAGAGAGAATGTTTCTATAGCACACTTCTTGGGTTGGCGTAATTTTAACAAAAACATTCATTTTCATTACTTCATGGCATAACTCTTTTAATTAGCACTTATAATATGGAATGGTTTTCTTAAACATCCAAGAAAATGAAAGACAGAATCTGCATGAGTATAAAATCCCAGGTTCTGCTATCTTACATTTCCCCCATCTCTTCTTACCTGCCGTTGCACAGAAAAACAAGATTCTGGACGGCTGCAATAGTAGAATTGTCATTCTGTCCAGTGACTAGATGTCTGTCCACCACTACATGTACTGCATCTGTCTTGCTGGCTGTTTTGAAAGAAAAATATATCCACGTGTCTGTGAGCTGCCTTGGGACCCACTCCAGGCGAAAGGCAGCACATAAACGGAATAAATGATTAAACTCACAATGCTACATTTTTGTCTATTCCTCTAACATCTAATAAAAAACTAAAGTTTTTGCTGCTGTTCCCTATCAATGACTTAAGAATATATTTCATCTCAGATAAATTGGACACGTTTTGCCTATTTGTTTCCATTCTCCTTTACAGATTGTAAAACTCACATACATACACAAGGGTTCGAATCCCTGCTTGGCCATGGAAAGCCACTGGGTGACCTTAAGCAAGCCACTCTCTCTCAGATTAAAGAAGGCAGCAAAGGCAAATCCCTTCTGAACAAATTCTGCCAAGAAAACCCCATGACAGGTTCACCATAAGTCAGAAATGACTTGAAGGCACACAACAACTGCCTTGATAACTAAGAGTACACAGACCTAACTTAGGCCTCTTTCACACTGCATTCTGATAACACTTTAACTGCCATGGTTTTATTGTATGGAACCCTGTGATTTTAATTTTTGTGTGGTATTTAAAATTCTCTGCCAAAGAACTCTAGAAGTTGATGCCACTTTATAACTAGGGTTTCCATGACCAAGCAGGGATTCGAACCCTTGTCTCCCAGTCAGTTAGTCCAACAGTTAAGCCGCTGCACTACACAGTATTGTACGTGAGTTTTACAAGCTGTAACGTGGATTGCTACACATTAACACAAAATCAGTGTTCATTTGTCTCCAAATGCGAATTAGTTGTCCAAATGGGCGGTAATGCACATTTCCTTACATTAAAAATAAAAAACTTTGGGGAAAGCTGCAAAGGCTTTTCTGGCACTGTAAATTGAGTTTTTGGCCCCTCTCCTTCTGAAAACGGCAGATCACTGTGGGATCTCGTTGGGACAAAAGGTATTGTACTTGATTCTATGAGCAGTTTTTCATCATCTAGACAACACCTTAGTTGAATTACTCTTTATTTGCAATATGAGGATCACTGGCATGAAATCCAGCTGGTTGTCTTCACAGATGAAATTCTGAGTGTTCTATATCAGTGGTTCAACCACTCTATCAAAGAACCTGAGTTCTATCATGCTAAAAAAAAAAGCCCATTTATTCTAAGACGGATATTTATATGTTCACAAACATTCTGTTACAGTAACTTTAAACCCTAATCCCACTAGATGGAACACTGGAGTACTCAAAAGTCATGCTTTTTGCAAAATTCACAGAGTTACATACATAAGATAGGCATTTTACAACACTGTCATCTCAAGAGTTTTAAACAGTGTCCCTGAATTTCAACCACCTGCCACATAAAGGGTTTTGTTTTTCACAACA
Organism: Gambelia wislizenii; assembly: GCA_030847615.1. Taxonomy (NCBI): domain Eukaryota; kingdom Metazoa; phylum Chordata; class Lepidosauria; order Squamata; family Crotaphytidae; genus Gambelia; species Gambelia wislizenii. Next base: position 350,109,269 of record JAUMIR010000001.1, read on the forward strand.
CCACCACCTGATGGTACAAATATTGGCCTGACAAATTTTGCCACTGGGCTTTTTTCTTTTTTGTGGGGTGTGTGTGTGTATCCCTGCTAATGTAACGTATTTGGATAAAAAAAAGTCCCAAGTCATTTTGCAGATGAAATACAATGCAAGAAACATGTGAAGAACAAGCCTCCCATGTGCTCAGAGCTAAGAAAGCAGCAAGTCCATGCTCACTTATTCCTCTCCAGAAAGAACCAAATGGAGATACTAAGGAAATGAGAGACAGGGATAGAAGAACACAGTGCAGAGACATAGAGTTCACCACAGAGCAGCCCAAAATATCATTTGGGAATGTCCAGGTCAAAAGAAGGATGCAAACACAGAAACAGTGCTTAGAAACCTTTGAACTGCTGGTCATAAAAGCATTCTTTACCATACAATCTGTGAAAAAAACCAAAAAGGACATGGAGGAACACTATCAAAGTTAAAGTGTGCAAGCCCCTGGATGCCACTGAGCATCATTAGGGATACACTGTCTAACTGCCCCTGGGCAAACTGCACTCTCTGGTAACAAGAGCACAGTCACTTTCAAGCAACAATGAGCCTGATGAGATTTAGAATCATAGAATCATAGAGTTGGAAGAGACCACAAGGGCCATCCAGTCCAACCTCCTGCCATGCAGGAAATCACCATCAAAGCATCCCTGACAGATGGCCATCCAGCCTCTGTTTAAAGACTTCCTTTGTGTGTTCCAATAAACAAGAAACAAGAGCAACACACAAAAGTGACTGAAAGACAGCCAGTTTATGGGGACATGTGGACTATGTTTGTTGAGTAGTTTTGAACCTGGTCCACCCCGGGGATGGACCTAACCTCTGAAGAGCAGTTGGTAAATGCCCATGCCAGTAAATCCAGGAAACACGGCATAAAAGTGTAATGATGCTACAGTATTAAAACATCATATCCTCTGAAGGGAGAAGCAGCCTGGTACACCACAGGAAGCCCACCTTGATGTCAGTGTGGTGACAAAACTAGTTGAATTCAACAAACTCTGGTAAGAGACACTGTTTTCACCAGCTTAGAACTGGCAGGTCTCCTGACCATCATATATTGGAACCATTTGATAAAATAAGACATGTACCCCTCCCTCTATAATTTTTGCAGTCAGGCAGTGGATATGAAAATTAGCAGTTATTTATTCCTTGAAATGTAAGCAGCAGAAAGGTAATCTTCCTCTGAAACACACAGGAATAATTCCCAACAGGTCAGAAAATGCCCCAGAAGACACTAAATGCAAGTGCAAGGATGTTTGTTTATTTTTTAATCTGTGTAGAAGAGGACATTAAAATGCATTACTACTGCAGGAAACACAAACAGAAATAATGATTCCATTAGTACTAGAAAACTGTTATGAAAGTCCTGTATCTCACTGCTGCATCTACATCCCACTGATGGTACATCTACAACAAGCTGAGAATCACTGCCTTAAGTGATTCCTGAGATGGTTAGAGGCAACATAATAGGAATGATGGCTTGCTCAGGAAAAATCCAGGCCAGGCTATGCTCATTCAAGTGAAAGCACACAGTTTGGAATGCTGGGATGATAAAGGCTTCCATGGGGCTACATACTTTGCTGTACATCAGGTGAGGGCAACTGCAGAGGGCCTAGGGGCTTTACTCACCTCATTTCTCACCCACGCCCAAATGCTTGTAGGTTGTTCCCACCACTACAGACAAACCAGAACTAACTGGAAATTCACTTCTACTTTCCCAAAAATGTTACTTTGGGCCAAATAAACCTTTTGGGGGTATCTAATTTTTAGGAGAACCATGCCTTCTTGTGGCACAATTTTCTATATTGGGGCAAAACAATTCTCTAATGGAGGCCATGGAAACCACACAAATGGCAGAGATGTACAATTTTCTCTCCTAGCATAGAACAACAGGATCAGGGCATAGAAGGTACTTTCACAGGATCTGCAAAACCACATGTATAGCCACTGACAGAACTTCAAACATCCCATGCTAAGGAAAAGATGTTTTACAATAGCTTTTGAACCCTATCAGACCTTCTTACAATGTGTCACAATTACTTAAATGCAGCAGAACTAAACATTTTTGTTGTTCATACTTTCATTTTATCAAGTCTGGATAAAAGCCTATGGCAACAGAGTATGTTAAAAGTACATACCACTAAAGGTAGCTCCAGAATCTTTTGCAAAGTCTTCAACGATGATGGGCAAACTTGCAAAATTAGGCAGCCTTATTAGTTCATACACAGAGGGCTAGAAGTGACAAAGCAACATCATCATAAAATTATAATGTATCAAAAACTTCTGACAGGAAAGCAATTACATTCTGGCCAGCTCTAAGCACCAGCTGGTTCCTTTAATTCTTAGAAAGAATTGGGGCCTAGGTTGATCCTGTTCACTCTGAGCAAGCCAGTTCATAATCAGGAATACACTCACCATCAGTTCATAAAGGATTAGTTACGACTTAATTCAGGGATGGCCCTCCAAATGTTATTGGACTGCAACTCCTAGCATCCCTAGCCAGCAAGCCAATGGTGGGGAATGCTAGCAGTTGCAGTTCAACACCTTCTGGTGGGCTGCGTTATTCCCACACTTGCAATTGTAAAAAGATATATAGCCAACAGAACACACAATTGTAGTAAAAAAAACCATGCAAGACAAAAGCAAACCCACCTTCTATGATAACGTATATATTGCCTTTAATACTTGACCAAAAAAACCCAGTCATTTGAGGAAATGTTCTTCTTAATTTATTACTAATTATTCCAATGCTAATTGGCTCCATAATAACTACTATGTAAAACTGCATGGCCTTATAGTTTTGCTTTTATTGACTGAACTATTATTTTCTTAAGATTTTTTCCTAAACTGCTTTGTAAGTCTCTAAGCTATAAAACAGATTTTTTTTAGAAAGAAGGTAACAAATACATGTTTGCCACTCAGTGTCACCCTGAAATGTCATTAAATTATGTGCCAAACGTAATTGAAAACTGACTGCCACAAGAGGCCTACAGCAGATCTCTGGCTGTAATCTGGAAAATTTATCCAGTCTAAAATGTGAGTACAGACCACAGTCACACAAATCTCTGCCTAACAGAATCCTTGCAGAAGAGCTATATATGAAAAATCTATTGCTTAAACATACTACACCCACCTACCCCTGTTAAGCTGTATTCTTGAAACACCCAGGATTTGTCCTCATTCGTAGCACAACATAAGGCAGCAACTCCATGTCCAACAGCACAAATGGGCTCTACAAAAGAAATTACTTTACTTAAAATCCATGCATTAACACTCAGGGGAAAAAAATAGTGAGATTTATTTCAAAAAATACAGTTATGTTAAATCATATCGTTATTATTCTTTTCCATCTAAGCAATCAATAAAACACCGGCAATATATTTAAGGTGTAGAAACACTGAGAATATATACGGGCTTAATTCAAAATGGCTAAGATCTGACTGACAAAAAAGATACTTTGGAGGAAGGGCTATGTAAAAAGCTGTAAGAAAGAATAGTGTTGATATACGCAGCATGAACACTACACAGCAAGATACATTACATATGCAATGACTGGTTACAAATTAGCCATACAGTTCTTAAATTATCCAGTTGAGGATCAATAACAGCCTCTCACTAAAGGTTTTCATCTTAGCCAAAAATATAGAGGTATTAGTAATAAAATCTCTTTACATGCTTTCTAGTCTAAGGACTTTTTCGGATGCATGAAATATAACGCAAGTAGCCTCATCGCGTTGCGAGGCTGCTGCGCTGCAGAGCGTCTGTTTCGGATGACGCTCGCCCCTGAGGTACTGTTGCGGTACCGCAGGGAGAGTTGAGCGTCATATTTCGTTGATTTTTAAGCATGAAAGTTGATCGTGATTAAAAATCGACGAAATATGACGCTCAACTCTCCCTGTGGTACCACAACAGTACCGGCAGGGGCGAGTGTCATCCAAAACCGACGCTCTGCAGCGCAGCAGCCTCGCAACGCGACGAGGCTGCTTGCGTTATATTTCATGCATCCGAAAAAGTCCTAAGACATGCAAAATGTACAGAGTAGAGCATAAATCCCCAGAGAGGTTTACCTACTGTTCTCAGAGCTGAAATGCTGTAGTATTCTAGCCAAATAACCACTGTTTGCCAGATCTGTCATAGCACCAGGGCAGTCAGGAATCAATAAAGCATGGTATCTGGCACCTACACAGGAAGAAGCATAGCACATATATTCTTTCTATGATATATCCAAGCTTTGTTTATTTCAAAACTTATTCAAGGTCCATAAAGTTAATACTCAGGTGCTCCCTTGAAGAAATTCCTCCTACTCCATCTATCCACTTAGTTTTCAGTCACAGTATATTAAGATCCATACTATACTGTACTTTTCCATTTTTTGTATCTTATATCTTACTAATCACTCCGTCAAAGAACCTGGGTCCCACCATGATAGAAACAAAAAGCCCATTCTGAGGACATTTATATGTTTACAGATACTGTATTCTATTACTATATGTAGAACTTACTTCAAGTTTTAATTACTGTAAAAACTGTAGCCATATTGCTGGGAATAAATACAAAGAAAGACAAACAATAATTCCCTTAGCAGAACAGATAATCATGCCATTAATCTACTTGCAGGAGGACATAGAGAGTAAAGGGGAGCAAACTCCTGGTTATGGTTATGAAAATCTTGCATCCTGTCCTGCAACATCTGCTTCCCACTGGTGATACACTACCACTGGTTAAGAATCATGGCTACAGGATTTAATCATGCCTTACCAAATAACGGCCTTTGTCAAACATTCACTCTCTCTAGTAAGTCTTCTCGGAACATCCTGTGCAAGCCTGAGAGAGATCCTAGTCCTTTCTATAAATCTACTCAACCTCCTGTATCCACATCCCTAGTCACATCCTAGTCACATCCCAATGGTGTGACTCGCTCTGCCAGCATCAAGAGAAAGTTTGATTCTGACGAAGCAAAAAAAAAAGGTTCTTCTACTTTTCCTCTTCTTCCATCTATCAACGGCAACTCTCCAGTTGACAATGGAATGGAACTGAGCAACAAACCCACAAAAAAACACTATCCAAATTAAACACAGCCTCTAGGACCTGATAAGATAAAGGGAAACCTTAGAAATAAAACTACTTTCCAAAGGAGAAGGGTCACTGCTCCACTGAGTGCTCATCACTAATAGCTGGGCTACTCAAGCAAAGCTTTGCCCCCACATCTACAGTGTCTGCAAATGTAGCACTTTACCCCCTGGAATGAATAGCAGCCATGCCAGAATGTGGGAGAAGCCCAAAGGGATGTAACAGTATCAGCTTTGTTCTAGAAATGCACTAACTTAAAGTATTGATCTGCAACCCAGCACTGATCTACAAGCTTCCAGTCCACTGTGAGCTTCTAGGAAAGAAAGAAAGAGTTGTAGCCAATGGGCACAAATATGGTACTGGTCCCTGGTACATTAGGGAGGAAATGGCCAATCCCACATATCAGACAGCCTGAGAAGTACTGCTTTAGAAGACAGCCCATGCATACCTATCCCACTAAAATGAATGGCACTTTCAAGTTTGGCGAGACTGGGCCCCCCAAACAAACACAACTCTCCCTCTCTTGGTAACTGGTACATACATATTGAGTTCCAAGTCAAAAGAGTTGCCTCACCATCAGTTGATTCCAATTTGGCAGGATTTGCATAAGGTTTCATTCGAAAGTCCTGGATCCAGCGCGTGTTTGCCTCATTAACCCCAGTAAAATCAATGGACTTTCCCTAGAAGAATCATAGTTCAAAGCAGATTAAATCAAATATATGCATTAAGCCTTTGAGTCTGAAAGTTAAGCTTAATGTAAAATATTCTACATGGACAATATTTTATATGAGAACCCATTATTATAAGGTATCAGCCATTTTCACATTACTGAATGAAAAAAGTAGATATTTGACAGGCAAAATAACTGGTCCAATATAAGCACTAGAAACTAATCATACACAGGGACAACAACACAGTTTAAGCATATTCTTTTCATCTTTCCAAATAATACAAACTAGATTGGTTTGCTTTCTATTAAAAGTGAACAAATCCAGGATTTTCATTCTGCTGGCAAAAATACTCCACTCACAGGTGCCTCAACCCAATTTTCAGGGATCCTCTCTCCCCCACAGCAGATCTCATTCAGCAGGTCCCCCAACCTCATGTGTAGCATTTACAGGTGGCAAAAGAGGCGGCCATGGGCAGGAGGGATAGGGAGCAATTTACCCTTCCACTGGCCAAGTTGTACACACCTAAATATAGATATAATCCATACTTTTACTGATTGTCCCTCTACCCACTTCCACAATCAAGGATCTACATGCCTGGTCAGAAGGGAAGAAAACAGAATAGAAATGAGCTGTACAGAAAAAATAATAGGTGAATGAAAATAACTTTCTGTTATCTGAAAAAAAGCAGCAGGCAATGAGTATGTGTGCACCCTCATTCCAGTAGAAAGTATTTTCAGCAGCAAAAGGCATCTTGTTCTTGAAGCTCAGTTCACTTTCACACAGTATTCTTCCGAGAAGGAAGCAGCAACATCTCTATCCCATCTTTATGAGCGAGCCTGTGCAATGGATTTTTCTGGTGGAGCACAGCGTGCACAGAACTGGCCTCACCCTTTAAACCAGAGATTCATCTGCCGTGGCCTTGCAAGCATGGACGTGGCAGTGAGGTCCTCGGGCCGTAGGTTTGATTAGAGTTTCCTTCTCTTAGATGGTTGACCTTACAGGGTTGGACGAGCACCATCTGCCCGGGTTTGGGATTGGAGTTTTCCTTCTCCTAGGACGGTTGCCACAAGGCTAGAGAGCCCATCCTGCCCTTTGACGCTCTTTGTCAGACCCTTCGGTTTTGACCTGTCTGGCATGGGAGACCCTACCAGTGGCTATTATGCCACTGCCAGCATAGCTCAAAACATCATTAGGGTACGCAAGCTTCTCTCCCACGACAAGGGGGCATCAATGGAGAGGGGGGAGGTATGCATCTTTATGACATGCATACTTAAGAGCTCCCCTGGCCATCTTTTCAGCAAAGAAGATTTTTGCCACTGCCTCCCCCAAAAAACAGAATGGTAAGAGGAAATTGTATGACCTAGGGCCCAATTTCTCTGAGAGACACTTTACACACAAAAAGGGATCTCCACCAAGACAGGCTTATTTCCTGTGAATTTTCACAAGTCTTCTCAGTACCTGGTTAATACTGACAGTTTTCAACCACGGTGACCTATTCTACAGATAAGAGCTAACATTCTCACTTACCCCTGGAGTAACAACTTGAAGATTAAAAGCAGCGCTCGCCAGTGTAAAAGAGTGATTGAAGGAGTCAGCAGATACACCTGGTGAACAACAAATAAACAATGTTTGTGGGAGGTTTTTAAAGTGAACGTTTTTTTAAATCTGGTAATCACTTTCTTCCCCTAAGAAGAAATATTTTCCCCGTTCAACCTATGCCCATGGGGAAGGGACACTCTTCATCTACACACAGGGCACTATGACCACAACACGGCCACTTTCCCCTTGCGTGTTATTTTACCATCTGTGCCTGATGAAAACGCCTGCAAAACCTCAAAAGCTCAGGTGATGTATTTTGTGCCTTTCGGTTGTCTGGATGAAAGTACTGTATCACCACAGAATGGGTTTTAGATTATGTTGTGTTTTCTTTTGTTTTATGGCAAACATAGAACAGAAGTCTAGACACAGCAACACTACAGTCTCTCTTATTTTTGCTATTTTGATTTTACAGTTCTAACATAACCCATTTGTGTCCTCTTTCCCAGCTGCTACCATAAGTCCCGATTACTAACTTTGTTTTCAGATTCAAAAGCTTACAAGAATTGATACACAGGCTTCTCAGCCTGTTTTCCTGCTCAGAGAAATGTTTTTAAAAAATATGTACTATATACTTAAGCTCGTTTCTCTTCTGCTCAGCTAAGATGCAAAATGCAAGCCAACAAATGCTGGGGTAGATTTTACATGTTTTTCAAGTTTTGCTTTCATCCATTTCATTCACACCCATACAATTCCCAACTGTTGGGAGATTTGAGTTCTAGAATTAAAGATGTCATAGTTAGCAGTGTTCCTCAGTGACAGGATGCCAACAGTGTCATACTTTCTACAGGATACTTCTGGTTTCTTCTAGATACGATCTGCATTAGTAGTGCCCATTAGTTCTCTATAAGCATTTTGATTCCTGTAAAACTCCACTGATAGGTTAGTAGTAATGAGATTCATTTGTTAGTTTCTAGAATCTAAAACAGGTCTGTATGGGCTTGTTTTCATTTCTGATGTAAGCGTTATACCTTTTGGTAATCTGCTGGAGCCTGACTGGTGTCTTTATTAGGCACTACCCATACAATTTTTTTAAAATAGCTACCCAAACAATTTTTTAAAATAACACCAACATTCCTTATGTGTGTGTATGTACCTTCAAGTCACCTGTTGACTTATCACAACCCCATACATTTCATAGTGTTTTCTTTGGCAAGGAAGGTACTCAGAGGTGGTTCTGTCAGTTCCTTACTCTGAAATGTAGCCTACAGCACCTGGTATTTGTTGCAGTCTCCTATTCGAGTACAGTACTACCAAGGGTTGACGCTGCTTAGCTTCCAAGATCAGACAGGATCTGGTGCCTTTCGGGTATTTAGGCCCTTAACATTCTTTATACAGACCAATTAAAAAGGTCTTAAAATGTTGGTCATTGTATCAAATATAAAGTCAAAATAGAGGCATCATATTAATCTGAACCATATAATCAACCATATCTCAACTGAAAATCCAGGAGAGAATTACACCATCCTTTTTATTATGAATAACATGCCAGAAAGGTATACTACAAGCAAGAGCCATCTTGTCAAAGGTGATCAAAGGAAATAAACACCCAAGTATTAACTGGCCAGAACAAACAGCATATCAACGTAAAGTTCTGAATGTACCGGTACCTATATAGGCAGAAAAATAATTTTACATTCAGTGAAGAAAAATTAATTTTAAATTCAGTGAAGAAACAATACAGAAATTAGGTTATAACAGACATTCCAGGTGTTTTTTAATGGTACATTTTTAAAGAAAGCCCTACCCACATTGTCCAAGCAGTTTTCCAGATGATTTTAAATTTTGTACTGATTGTTTTAAAATGTCTTGGTCTTCTTCTTTTAAATTGATATGTTTTTAACTAACGTTATATTTATGTGTTAATTTGTTATTCCCTGCCTCGATCCATAGGAAGAGGCAGGTAAGAAATAATAATAATTATTATTCACCTTTAAATCATTTTTATTAAACAATTTAACACATAAAAATCAACACAAAACAAACGAACAAACAATATAGACAATAACTACCATCTAATATACAACATAAAAGAAAAATGACATACAATAGATAACAACCCACCTGCTTATAACTACCCTTCCTTAATGTCCCACAAAAATGACTTCCTATGTATTTTCCAGTTACTGTCTTGGCTACTTATACTTTATTTCTACCTCTATTTATCAGCTACTCTTCCTACTTAATCTAATTCTTATCATACTAAAAAAATCCACATTCCTACCTATTATCTACAAAAGAGAAAGAAAAAACATCTAAGATATTAATAATAGTAGTCATCATCTAGAGTTGTTAAATCCAATAATACAAATATTCCCTCTTGTTTGTTTAAGCTATTTTATAAATAGTTCCCATGTATTCATAAAAATCTCCAATGGATTTCTTCTTACTAAATTCATTAAATTTATCTAGTAATGTCATTTCCATCACCTTCTCAACCCATTCCATACAAGTTAGAATTATATTGGATTTCCATTGTCTCGCAATGACCAATCTTGCTGCGGTTACCAGATAATAACAATGATTATTATTATTATGGCTTTCCCTGGTTGCAGATGGCATGGAATTGGAAGACCTAAACATGGTAGTGCATGCACTATAACCTCAAGGTTGGACTTCTGCAATGCACTGTACATTGGGCTACCTCTGTACCAAGTTTGGAAACTCCAATTAGTTCAAAATATGGCAGTCAGATTGGTTACTGGTACATCCAGGAACTACCACATTACACCAATATTAAAATCACTATACTGGCTACCAACTAGTTTCCAGGGAAAGTACAAAGTGTTGGTTATTACCTTTAAAGCGCTACATGGTTTGGGTCAAGGCTACCTTCAGGATCATCTCCTCCTGTACAATTGGCCATGTACACTTAGGTTACCTGGGGGAAGTTTACTTCAACCAGCCAGGACTAGACTGGCAACTGTCACCCAGAGGACCTTTTTGTCTGCCACCCCCAGACTCTGGAATGACCTGCCGGAAGAGATTCGACAGCTAAACATGCTTTCAGAATTTAAAACCGCAGTAAAGATCTATCTCTTCTGGCAGGCCTACCCAGCTGATTTTAATCTATGAATTTTTAATTTGTATTAATGATTTTAACGTAAGGTTTACTTTAATCTTAAGTATTTTTACTTGTGTATTTTAATGATTTTATGTTACACCTTTCATACACACACAGGTATGTTTCCTTTCCCAGTGTACTGATTGGCTACTTAGGAAACATACCCAAACAATTCCCTCCCTCCCTCAGCCAATCACAACCCACAGGCAAATTCCCTCTCCACCTCAAAATCCACTCCTGCCACTCAATCTGCATCTACACCCCCAGCCTCTCCCTCCCTCAGCCACTCACCACCCACATGTAAAACAATGCAATATTTTTCCTAAAATAATACTGTGTAGCTGAACTATGTGAAAACCCACATGTAAAACACTGAAATATCCCCCCCCCCTAATAATAGCTAGTAGCTGAATTTTTCAAATCTACTATAAGGACTATGTTATGCTATGCTGGGTACTGCTAGTTGTAACATACTGTACCTTGCCTGGAGCCCTGGGGAGAGGTGGGTAAGAAATAGAACAACAACAACAATTATTATTATTATTACTAATGGGGTTGCCACTTTTATTCCAGTTGGACCCCTCTACCTCTCAGGAGCCAGATAAAGGTGGAAGAGTCACTAAAATAATAATTTTCCTTAAAATAAATATCATGTAGCTGAACCGTGTGAAAACCCACATATAAAACACTGAAATATTTCCCACACACACACACACAATAATAGCGTTTAGCTGAACCGTGTGAACCTTTCAACTCTACTATAATGGCGTATGCTACGCTGGGTACAGCTAGTTGTATTATTATTATTATTATTATTATTATTATTATCAGGGTTGCCACTTTTATTCCAGCTGGCCGGTCCCCCTAGCGCTCTCAGGAGCCAGAGAAGCGTCAGGGAGGCGGCCGCCCTCGTCTGCAGAGGCAGAGAGGTGGAGAGGCAGGCGCCAGAGAGACCTTCTCCCCACGCCCGCCTCCGCGGAAAGGCGTCCCCCAAAGTGGGGCGCGAGGAGGGCCAAGCCGAGCGGCCTCACCTGCAGCAGCCGCGCTGGCCACCAGGAGACACGAGGGCTTCGTCAGCCTCTCCGACATGGCGGCGCTGGCGCCGGCGGCGGAGGGAGTCCTCGCAGAAGAAGATCTGAGCTCGGAGGGAGACCAACACAGCGAGCACCTCGAGTCCCCGGAATCCCTCCGCAGGCTGAGAGGCCCGGCTTGGACTGCGCAGGCGCCATCGCCTCCTCTCCCTCCAGGCTGCCACCCCGCCCGCCCACGTGCTCTCACTACTCCTCAGGAGAAGGCGGGGGGGGGGCAGGCAGTGGCTTGCCTGAATCTTCCAAAATGGTGTATGGGGGCTGCTAGGGGTGTACGTGCGTATGCATAGACACGCGTAGCTTTTTTGCGAGCAGGCTACCCTAGAGACTGGGCTGCGAGTTAAGTTCAAAAGCAGGGCTGGGACCTTGGAGCAGGGTTTCTCAACCAGGGCTCCCTGGAACCTTAGGCTTCTTTCCATGAGAGTTTGCAAAGGGCTTCCAGGGGAGATGGATGGTGATTTGGGTGGGGGGGACATTTGTTTGTGCCATAGATAGAATAATCATTTTTTAAAAAAATGTTTTATCATGTTACAAATATACAATATAATCTATGCATCTTACACACTTTGCTATCTCCATTTACTATTTGAAACTTTCTTTCTTGAATCAAATTTAGGACACATTGGAAGACTACCACATACAATACCGTAGCATCTTTAATCATTCTAGATATACCAGTTTTCTTTGTCCTCCTTTTGATGTCCTTTAGATAGAATAATGTTTGTTTATGTAGGAGTTCCCAGAGTCTTATGTTTTTTGTGCAGGGGTTCCCTGAGACCTGAAAATTTATTTCAAGGGTTCCTCCAGCATAGAAAGGCTGAGAAAAACTGCCTTGGAGGGTTAGGGGTCTCATCAGGATCCCCCCTCCCCCCTCCACTCCCAAACAAAATAATGATTTGCCCCCAAATGCCCTCTGTGATGAACTAAACCCTGGATAAGAGCTCTCTGTATGTGTATGTAGTAGTAGGTTCCAGTTAGGCTTTTAAAGTAAATTACAGTACAGTTGTAATAATAATAATAATAAAATTTATTTATACCCCGCCCCTCTGCTAAAAACAATCGGGGCGGCTTCCAACAATTAAAACATTATAATAATGACTAAAAACACCACCCACCCCCACCCTCCCACATAAAAAGACATTAAACACAATAAGATTAAAACCTACTAGCTAAAAAACACATTAAAAACAAATATATACATAATTTTTAAAAAGCCAGGAGACTGAGTTCCTGAGGCCGGGATCTAATCAGGAAAGGCCTGCCGAAAGAGATCCGTCTTTAGTGCTTTTTTAAAGCTACTCAAGCTCGTCAGCTGACGGATCTCATTTGGCAGGCCATTCCACAATTTGGGGGCGATTACTGAAAAGGCCCTCTGGGAGGTTGCAGACAGCCTAGATTTTTGTGGCTGAAGCAGATTCCTCCCAGAGGACCGGAGTGTGCGGGGAGGATTGTATGGGAGGAGGCGGTTCCGGAGATAAGTTGGACCCAAGCCATTTAGGGCTTTAAAGGTAATAACCAACACCTTATACTGGGCCCGGAAACTGATAGGCAGCCAGTGGAGAGATTTTAGTATTGGAGTTATATGATCTCTCCGAGATGTTCCTGAGACCACTCTGGCTGCCATATTTTGTACCAACTGAAGTTTCCGGACCAAGCACGAGGGTAGCCCCATGTAGAGCGCATTGCAGAAATCTAGACGAGAGGTTACCAGCGCGTGCACCACAGTCTCAAGGTCCCTTACTTCCAGGAAAGGGCACAGCTGGCGTATCAGCCGAAGCTGATAACAAGCGCTCCTGACCGTCGCATTCACTTGACTCGTCATCTGAAGCGATGAATCAAGGAGCACCCCCAGACTGCGAACACAGTCCTTAACGGAGAGCGTGACCCCATCCAGGACTGGAGGTTGCAACTCAACTCCTGGTTTCGGGGCCGCTACCTTGAGCACCTCCGTTTTGTCTGGATTTAATCTCAATCTGTTTTTCCTCATCCAGCCCATTACAGCTTTAAGACAGTCATTAAGAGGAGAGATGCCATTGGGATTCGAGGCCGATGATCAGTTGTCCCTCCACATTCACAGATTTAAGTATTTACAGCTTGAAAATATTCTTTAAAAAATAATAATCCAAAAAGAAAACATTGATGTTGCCAGGGACACCCTTTTGCTATGCCCATTGCATATAATGGGACTTGAGTATTCACGGATTTGGGTATTCACAGGGGGGTCCTGGAACCAAACCCCAGCAAATGTGAAGGGACAACTGTAGATAATTTCATGGAGGTTAAGACAGTCAAGTATTGCTGAAAACCTGCAAATATGGGAAATTAAAAATGTTAAAGGGACTGGAACAACTCCCCTATGAGGAAAGATCACGCCATTTGGGACTGTTTAGCTTGAGAAAAAGGCAAGTAAGGGGAGACATTGTCCCTCCTTGCCTTTTTGAGATGCATGATGTGGAGAAAGCTATCACAAGGTCTAATGATGCTTTAAAAGGGGGTCAGATCAATTCACAGCAGTTATAACTATGTCGCACAGCCACTGTCGGACTGGAGGCAATATATTTCTGTATATCGATTGCTGGGGAAAGGGAAGGGAAGGCACAGTTGCAACCAACTATTGTTTCTGGACTTCCCATGGACAAGTGTTTGGCTGCTGTGTGAAGGGAACACTGGACTAGATAAGTCTTTGGTCTGATCCAACATGACTCTTCTTATGGCTATATCACGCCTTTCAAGTGTCCCCATTTGGCAGGAACAGTCCCAGTTAAGCTACTGTCATCCCATTTTTTCAACTGCTTTTAAAATGTCCCAGTTTTTTTCCTCCAACTTTCCTTCTTTGTCCTCCCCTTACTTAAATTGTTGCAAACTAAGTTCAAAGTGCACAAGTAGTTTGCATTCAAACTTAGGGGGAGGAGAAGAGGAGAAGGCAGCATCTTGCCCTTCCCTGTCAACTCAGACAAAAGCAAACTGCTGCAGCCTCTCCCAGCTTGTGTGTTCTTCCTCATTAATAAGCTTTGCCAACTTGGACACCTTCTGATGTTGCTCGTTCACATGTGTTTTCATCTGTGAAATATTGGAAGTGATGCTATATACTAACTTCAGGATTAGTGTGAGTATGTTTCTGAATACTAGCCAGTGGGGAAAAGCAACAGGAAGGTGCTAGTTTCCTTGGGTCCTTCCTTTAGGCTTCCCATACTCGTTTGGTTGGCCATCTTGGGAAACAGCTGTCCTGGTTCACCCAGCATGCCCTTGCAGACTGAGCAAAGAGGGAATTTGCTGGGAGTTCAGAGATAGCTCAGGCAGGAGCAATAAATTAATAGAGCTCAGAAAGTCCTTGCCTGTGGGAGTCAATGTGAAAAAAGCATTGTCAAAGCCAATCCAGGGTCTGGGAAACGATCAAGCAGCACAGTCAGCCAGTCCAGAGTCAGAGAATTCAGCAAGAGTTGTCGAAAGTCAGAGGTCCGAGTTGCAGGATTCAAGAAACAAGAACGCTGACCAGAAAGCAGACAAGTTGCTTTCAGCGACCAGCCCTAGATAGAGTCTAATCTTAAATGGGCTGGTGCCAGCTGACTTCAATCAGGGCCCCTTCTTTGCTGCTTGGCAAGGAGTCTCATTGAGTGTCATTGTTCTGCTCTCTGCTACAAGCGCTGAGGCCAAGGACTTGGGGGGCCGTGATGTCTCCCCAGCTGCGCCCTCTGCCAAATCAGCTGCAGCTGAGTCCTGGCTTTGTTCCTCCTCCAGCTGAAGCTGCCCTTCAACTGGGAGAGCTGCCTGAGTCTCTTCTTCAGCCTCCTCTTCGGACTCAGAATGTAGGGACTTTATCACACAAGGCTTCTGTTGTGGGACTAGAGCAGGATAGTAGCATTATTGGGAGTACTTACTGCACAATGTTGTCTTTATTGCGTTGGTGGTGTGTACTTCAGTCATTTCTGAAGCTCACTTTATCATTGACAGGGGAAACCCATTAGTGACTCCCAGTAATTCTGCTATCTGAGTAGTCTCCCTCATGCAGTAATCTCTTCAGTTTCTGAAACAGAAATGACAGCTGTCATGTGGAACAAAGGGGTGGGATTCTCCTCCTCTTCCCCTCTCCCCAAGCCAGCAATGCCTTCCATTTTTTACATTATTTTGCTGCTCTGATTTGCTGGTCCAGTCTCTCTTCTCCTGCCCTCCCCATCCTGTATGGTAATAGCGGGGAGGAAGTGGGCAGTGTGGATGAAATGTGCAACACCATACCAATATTGAACTCAAGGTGCGATAATTATTGTTCCCCTACCACTATGTTTCCCTTTGCTTCCCAAACAGGATTGCTGCAAAATGACTGCCTCTTGTGATAAAGTCCTTCCTTCAGATCCTGGCTGCTGTACTAAATTAGTCTCTTCCAGAAGAGCTGTTCTTATATTCTTGTATTTTCATAATGCCTCTTATTACATAAAATGAGAACTCTATGGGTTCAATTGCATAGAACATAATAGGTTTTCATTATTGCACCACAGTACAGTATCATAGAATTCTAGACACAGCAACACTGCAGTCTCTCTGATTTTTGCTATTTTGATTTTACAGTTCTAACATAACCCATTTGTGTCCTCTTTCCCAGCTGCTACCATAACTCCCGATTACTGACTAATTTTGTTTTCAGATTCAAAAGCTTACAAGAATTGATACACAGGCTTCTCAGCCTGTTTTCCTGCTCAGAGAAATGTCTTTTAAAAATATGTACTATATCTTTAAGCTTGCTTCTCTTCTGCTCAGCTAAGATGCAAAATGCAAGCTAACGAATGCTGGGGTAGATTTTACATGTTTTTCAAGTTTTGTTTTCATCCATTTCATTCACACCCATACAATCCCAACTGTTGGGAGATTTGAGTTCTAGAATTAAAGATGTCATAGTTAGCAGTGTTCCTCAGTGACAGGATGCCAACAGTGTCATACTTTCTACAGGATACTTCTGGTTTCTTCTAGATACGATCTGCATTAGTAGTGCCCATTAGTTCTCTATAAGCATTTTGATTCCTGTAAAATTCCACTGATAGGTTAGTAGTTATGAGATTCATTTGTTAGTTTCTAGAATCTAAAACAGGTCTGTATGGGCTTGTTTTCATTTCTGATGTAAGCGTTATACCTTTTGGTAATCTGCTGGAGCCTGACTAGTGTCTTTATTAGGCAAATGCAGTTATAACTACTGACCTGCTTGCAGAAAGGCCATGATTGCTCCCAAAGATGATGCTAAATTAGTTTCTTTCCCCCCCATATGGGGAACTCTTAAAGCCTAGATTAGTGTTTCTTAACCTGTGATCCATGGACCTCCAGTGGGCTGCAATGTACTCACAGGGGGTTTGCGAAGGCTTGAAGGCTGCTCAGTCCACATTACAGGAGCCAAGGCAAAGGCTGCACACTGCTTCTCAATCTGCTCCAGCCAAAAATTTGCAGGAAGAAGCAGGAGAAAAGTTTTCCCTCCTCTCCAGCACCTCTGAGGAAAGGGTAAATGAATGGTGTAATTGTGTTGTTGTTGTTGTTATTGTTATTGTTATGTGTTGTTGTTAGCGTTTTAAATCTTGACATAAGTCTTGGGGCTCCATGGCAACAAAATATATTTAAAGAGGGTCCCTGGTAAAGAAAAGGTTAAGAGCCACTGGCCTAGATTAAAACCTGGGTGGGTATCACCACCCTGCTGACATGGAAGTAACCAGCCATTACTGGCTCTTTCCCATGCTTTCTTAAATAAAGGACACCCACCCACCCATCCATTCCTCTTTCCATAACTGCAAGCAATGTATTATATCAGAATAAGTAAGTTATTTGATACTGACAGAATTGAGACTTGTTATTGCTTCTGTTTAACTCTGTTAAAATAACCTCTTCCCCTCTCTCTCAAGTTGCACACATACCAATTCCTGCAATACTCAAACAGGTCCAGTTCTAATAAGATAGCTACTATATCAGCTTTTGACCTGGGAATAGAGAGCAAGGTAGGTGACTAATATACAAGAACAATTATAGGGATGCTCTCGGCTTTGTACAAGCATGATCACTACAGTGCTTGAGTTTGGGCCAACCAAGGTGTTAGCATGTCCCAATTGGGCTCTGTTGTTAGCACCATAGTAATATCAGGAAGAAATTCTGGAAACTGTCTCTTTCCCCCCTCCCTTTTGGGACATTTAATGTCACACAGATTTTTTTTTTAAGCTAAATTGAGTGCTCAAAATGCTATTCTGTCTTATAAATGCTTTAATCTGAAGGAGACTTCTATAAAACCTAACAACAAGCCTTTAATATTTAAGGATAATGGCTGATCCATATTTGAAATGAAAGAAGAAAGGGACATGAACTGTTAAACTTTTACATCACCTAAGTTGCAAGATAATATAGCTAGGTATTAACATAGGACAATAATAGATATGAGAGGACATAGTAAGGAAAGCTTACTATTGTTTTTCATTTAAATACCTCTTTGTGTTTTACATATCCTTTTAAAAGCCACAACAATTGTATCCTGAGAATAAATGGTTCTGTATATCTTTCACGTATTAAATAAACTATTATGTTCATTTTTGAAAGATATCATCCATTCTGCATCAGATGCATTCTGTAATAATGGGCATAACCACACTGCACAGTTTATAGCTGTTTCCATGACTGCAGCATATGGAATCCTGGGCTCCATAGTTTGGTATGGTTCTAAGGATTCTGCTAGAGATATAGCAGATAATTCTAATTCCCTCAGCCAAACTACAAATACAGTTGTCCCTTCATATTTGCTGGGGTTTGGTTCCAGACCACTCCACCCCCGTGGATACAAAAATCCGTGAATACTCAAGTCCCATTATATGCAATTGCATAGCAAAATGGTGTCCCTTATATAAAATCAAGGTTTGCTTTTTGGACCATTATTTTTTAAATAATATTTTCAAGTTGTGAATACTTAAATCTGTGGATTCAAAATCCGTGGATATGGAGGAACAACTGTAGTTTAAAGTTGTACTTTTTGAATGGCCCAGAGAGCTTCATATAAAAATGAGTGTATGACTCATATGAGGTCACTCATACCAAACAAGACCATGACTAACTAAAGCACCTAAAACAAATAATTGAAAAAAATATAATATATAAAACATATATGAAAAATAATCCACTCTGGTGAAAACATATTCAGTGGGCCCTTGGTATCCACTGGGGTTTGGTTCCAGGACCCCTATGGATAAAAAAATCTGTGGATGCTTAAGTCCTATTACATACAACAGCATAGTAAAAATATAAAATGGCGAACAGCAAGGTTTGCTTTTTGGATTAAAAGAAATATTTTCAAGCCATGGTTGTTTGAATATATAGATGCAGAACCCATGGATATGGAGGGCTGACTGTACACAAGTGGTAAACAGTCACAAAATTGCAGGCCTATAGTAGATTATCAACTACCTGTACTTACAATGTGAACTTAGAAACAGAGAGAGAACACTTTGCAATTCAAATCTGCCACAATGCAGTCTGTGAACATTGGCAATATTTTAGACGCTATTCAAGCAAACAACCCATGCAGATAACAAGTAACATTGGCCAACAACAGTCACATGAGGTTAATACATAATATGTGTTGTGTGTTCTCTTCTATGGGAAATAATCGTTTTAGCCCAAGTGGAGGATGTATGTCAAGGATTCCCCAGCTCTCCAGTGACTGAAGAGGGGTGAGTTCTGTGACCAAGGTGATGCCAGCTGAACACTATGCAACCCAATCTCATGCCTCTTTTCCTTGGACGTAACCCCTCCCAAGTGGGGTTCTGTTGTTATGGGTTTTCATGTCATTTCCAACTTACAGAGGCCCTAATGCAGCCTTACTATGGGGTTTTCTGGTCAAGATTTGTTCAGAGGGGGTTTGCCATTGCCTTCCTCTGAGGCTGAGTGAATGCAACTTCCCCCAGGTCATCCAGTGGGCTTTCATGGACAAGATAAATTCAAACCCTGGTTTTCCAGAGTTCTAGTGAAAGACTCAAACCACTGCACCACATTGGAGCTCTTTGGGAATCTATCTGAATGCTTTAAATGAAGGCAAAATCTGGCCCTTACATTAGATATTATTCTAAGGCAGGGTGAGAAGCACTTGGCTCATAGGCCACACATGGGCCACAGATGACATTTTGTGCTGGACCCCCAGCCCCACCTGGATTACTGAGCCCCCTTTGTTAATTTTGTTTGTTTCAGCCAAAATCATCTGATTCCATTTTAACTGCTATGGCAATATTCTGTGGAAACCTGAGACTTTAGGGAGAGGTATTTAGAATTCTCAGCGAGAGAACTTTAGTGCCTCTCCTATCTATATACTCCAGGGGTTGTCTGAACAGTCAAAAAAACCCTCATGGAATTCACTGGGAATCCTACCTGTCTACCTTTCTGCACCAATCCACCACTATGCGGAAGGAGGGGGGCCCAAAACAGCAAAAACAATGCTGGAAAAGCTTTCACAGATTTCCCCATACTTTTTCAAAAACTGCGAGGGGATGCACATTCCTGTTTGTTTGGACAACCAAACGACAAGAAATTTGAAGGAAAGCACAAAGCTGATTGGCTTGGTGATAGTGGGGGTGAGGCTTGCTTGCAGGGCAAGTGCCTGCTGCTGCCATGTTGGATTTTCGCCTTAGTGATCACTCACTAAAATAATAAAACAGGATGGTTATTTTTTGTTTTGCTTTCCTGTAAAATTGAAAAATCATTATAGTGCTCCAATCCACTTTGGATGACTTTTTTTTTAAATGGTGGTGACAAAGAACTAATGTGAGTAAATCACTCACAGCCGCCATCTAGAATGTGAGGCTTATGGGGGCTCCCAAGGCCAGAAAAACCATTAAGACATGTTGCTGCTGCTACAAGATGCCATTACTATGAGGTACCCTGTTTCCCGCCTCCCATGTAGATGGGCCCCAGGATTTCATTAGTATGTGGCTATGACAAAGTGGAATCATAGTGGCATAATTGTGTTAGTGTGAAACGACTCTTTTTTGGAGCGCCCCAACATCACCCAAGGAGACCTTCTGCTGTGCTTTCTGCAACCGGACTTGTTTATCTCAGATTGGCCTTTTTAGTCATCAGCACGCTTGTGGAAAACGCGGGATGTGTCCTTCCTGAATCTTCGTTTGCAAAGAAAAGCCAGAGGAGGAGGAAAGGACTCATAGTGAGTTCCCATTCTTGGAAGCCTCGAAGAGTGGCAGTTCACCTTTTGAATAACTCATTGGAGTGTCCTGCACCTTTTAAACATTTTCAGAATGCTTTTAGCAAACCAGAAGTCATTTTCTGATATCCAGTTTTTATTTATTTTTCTCAATGCAGCCCCTGGTGAGTACCAGAGACAGGAAATGGTCCTCTAGATTCCTGAAAGTTAGAGCCTATGATGATAAACCCTGAATTAATGTCAACATCTGATTCTTGTACACTTTCAAAATAAACCTGAAGTTGATAGGAACAGTCAGAAATATTGATGGCTATTATCTTCCTTCTGTACCTGAATGAGAGCTGGTTTTTTTAAACAAATTTACTTTATGGCGCTTGTCAAGCTATGGTTGACCATGACTAACTTTCATAATTTCGTTATTTTAAAGGTTTACCATATACTGTATATGACTTTTAGATCAAATGTGTTTCAAGAATGTGCAGATTACAACAAGGGAACAATATTCAATTATAGTTGGCCCCATAGAACCCAGAAAGAAGTACAAAAAATTGGCACTCAACTAGCGTGGGCCTAAAGTGAAATTGCAAGCACCATTAAAGCATGCAGTGTCATGCTGTTATCTTCTTTTTCTTTTGAGAATAAGAAAGGTTGCATGAATTGTCCTTGCAGTGTTTATATAGGGGGCAACAAGACACAAGTCATGATTCAACTTACATTAATGCAGGGATGATGCAAACGAGGACAAAATGAAAGAATTCTTTATTGTCCTACTCTGCATCATATTCCCTTTGTATATATACTAATGCGCATATACCCAAACGAGGTCCAAGACTCCAGTCCTATGCATGCTTACCTAGAAGAAGTCTATTGAAATTAATGGACCTATTCTGAGCCCACGTGGATTGGATTGCAGCGTAAACTGTTCAGCTGCCTAAGAGTTGTATTGGACAATAAATTCTACAGCTACATTATGGATAGTAATGGATAATTTTCATGCCTGTGAGATGGATTATTCTGTATTTGTTTCTTATCTTTTCCTTGCAGCTGAAAAATACATTTTTGCTGCAGTTCTTGTTGGATGTATTTTGGGGAGCCACACTCTGCTCAAGTGGTTTTTTTACATTGTAAGTAGCCAGGTTCCTCTGACAGGGCTTGAACATGCACAATGCCCATATATGCATACTGGAAAAACACTGTTGGCTTACCAGATATGACGCTTGCTTAAAATGTGTAATTGCAGGCAAATCAATTTTCATGTAACAATTTGTATAGATGCCTGCATTAGGTAAGCTTTATTCATTTCTGCTGTATAGCAGCCTTCCCCAAACTGCTACCCTTCAGATGTGCTGGGCTGCAACTCCCAACATCCCTAGCCAGTGTGGAAGGTCCCAGATCAGAAGAAAACTAGCATATATTCTTAGATGCCAGTTTTCACATTCAAGGGTTTTTATTCAGCCTATTTCACATGCAAAAGTGTTTTTTTTGGGGGGGGGGTAACCTAGCTGCTTAGATCTGTGCTTCTCATTCTATCTCATGCAGAGAACTGGCAATTTTCTTCCCAAACATTCCAGAGACCAGAACCATATTTGTGTCCATCGGCTAAAATTGTTCCTTTCTTTCCTGGAAATTCACCTGGGGCCAGCAGCCTATGACTGAGTAGCATTGACTTAGATTATCATCCCACTACAAATTAAGAGGCCAAAAGAGCACAGCTCTCTTAAAGCAATAACAGGGAGGTTTCTTTCAAGTTCCACATGTTGGTCCAAAGCTGGTAACCATTTGCCACAGATAGCTATAATTAAAAATAATTATCCAAGCATTCTCTCTCTCTCTCTCTCTCTCTCTCTCTCTCTGGCTTCTCTTTGCAAACAAAGATTCAGGAAGGACTAATCCCGTGCTTTCTGCAAGCGCGCTGATGACTAAAAAGGGCAATCCGAGATAGACAAGTCCGGTTGCAGAAAGCACAGCAGAAGGTTTCCTTGGGTGATGTTTCCGGGTTGTGATTTTTTCTGCGTTGTCGTTTCTCTTCAAGACTTGTTCGGCGTGAGTTCTCAAATAAGGCTGCAGCATTGTGGATAGTGTGTCTCCATGCCTCCCGATGTGAGGCCAGGGCGGACCATTGTTGGTGATCAATTTGGCCGAGCCTGAGGCATTGTTTCAGGGAGTCCTTGTATCGCTTTATTGGCGCGCCCCTCTTACGCTGACCCGTGGCGAGTTCACCGTAGAATACTATTTTGGGGAGGCATTACTATTAATAAAAAACCTTTTAACTTTTAACTGTATTAGAATTTGTTCATATATCAGAAAATTAGAATAAATAAGGAATTCGTGTTAAGGAAAATGCAACATGGGACATACAGTGAAAGAAATAAAATATGTATGTGAAAGTCACAATGACTAAGCAAGAGCAATTATGGGGCTACACAGGTGAAACTGCTAATGTAATCTAGAAGGCCTGAGAGCCAAGGACAGAGGTACTGAATGCAGATTGGAAATACCTGAGAATCATTAAGTGTACAAGGTGAAATGTTGAAATACATGGGTTGGTCTTAAGCATGGGTGGAACTATGTGGACCAATCAGAATGGAAGTACACACCCACTGGGTGGAAACTAACTAGTGGGTGGTGATAAACAATGGCTATAAAATTGCAATGTTTGCCAATGTATTTTTGTGGGGTTGAGTAGAGTTGGAGTAGTTTGGAGATATTGTGGAGTAGTGTGTAGAGATTGTGATTTGTTGACCATATAGCATATTTATATAGAAGAATAAAGTAGGTTTTATATAAAACTACTGAGTTGCCTGAGTGAATCCTGGAGACGTTTTGGAGACACCTGGAGAAGAGTGAGAAGGCTTGGAGAGTTTGTCAGGATCTTCAGCCTATTCTCTGAAACTCTGCTGCTTTGGAGGAAAGCATTAACCACTGATCTAAGCTGGTTGGCTCTGCTGCATAACAAGGTGGTGAGTTTGAGCCAGAGGTGAAGAGCTACAACTCCCATCATCCCTGACAAGGGTTATGTGCCCAGTTACTAGAGCACCCAGCATCCACAGAAGCTGAAAGTTCCAGAGAGTGGAAGAAAGCTTTGTGGACGATAGATCAGAGCAAGCTGTTTGTGCTGCACTGATAAGCCTTGTGAGTAAATCATTTCGTGTTTTGCTTAAGCCCAGACGGGTTGGCTGTGCATACTCAGAAGGACTGTGTCAAATTGAGTCACTGCACAAATCAAGATGGAAATTCTAAAGTTTAGTAAATTAAATAGAAACAACTACTCTACCTGGAAGATTTATGCCCAATCACTACTAGTAAAGGAAGGTGTGTGGTCAACAGTTGAAACAGGGCTGGCAGCCGATGCTGATGCAGCCACTCAAGAGAGAGATAGTAAAGCAAAAGCCTGTCTTTATCTCATGCTTGAAGAAGACTTAATTAATGATGTCAGAGATAAAACGTCCGCCAAGGATGTGTGGGATACCTTGCAGAGATTACACACTCCTTCAACTGCTTTTGCAAAAATGCTATGGTCTAAAAGAATATACAGGCAAAAGATGGCTAAAGGGCAGTGTGTGATAGAACATTTAAAAATAATGCAAGATTTATTTGTGCAAGCTGAACTGAGGGGAGTGCAAATTAGCAAAGAGCAGCAATGCTACATTTTAATAGAATCGCTAGACTCTTCGTGGGACAACATAACGAACAGCCTGCAAAACCTGCCAGAAGCTGAGCTTAATAGAGACTTAATTGTGGCCAGAATACTGGAAGAGAACCAGAGAAGAATGTCTCAGCAGGGTGACTCAGCAAGCTTAAAGATTGTGCCAAAACAACAAACAACTCCTGACTGGCGAACGCAGGAGGAAGCAGCCTCTACAAGGGAGCAACGGAGGTGCTTTTATTGTAAGAAGATTGGTCATCTGCAGAGACATCGTAAACATTTTGCAGCTGAGAGACGCAAGCAAGCAGAGAGCAGATGGCAGCCGTGGCAGTATCAAAAACAGTCCAGACCTCCATTTTTGAGGGACAGTGGTAATAAAAAGGGGGTTGCAACCATGATTAAGGAAAAACAAAATGCAAATTCTAAATGGCTAGTTGATTCAGGAGCCACATCTTTGATGTGTAATGATATAAATTTAATAAGTAATAGAAAATCAGCTAATGTAAATACTGTAGTTTTGGCTGACGGGAAAGAGCTAAGTACTGTAAATCAAATGGGTACTGTGTACATTCCAGGGCTAAAAGAGAATTTTAATGATGTCTTACATGTAAAGGAGTTAGAAAATAATTTGTTATCAGTAAGCAGATTAACAGAAAGAGACTACACAGTCATCTTTGAAAAGAACATGTGTAAGATAAAACTGAATGGGGAATTGCGTGGCATAGGTTTGAAAAAGGACAAACTTTATTATTTGGAGGACAATATTGATAGCTACAGGTTTGAAGAAGCTAATAACATAGAAAATATTCCAATCCACAAAGACTGCATACACGAGCTTCACAGAAAATTCGGCCATGCAAGCTTCAAATGTTTAAAGAATTTAATCAGTATGTGTCCAGATTTAAAAGTTACTGAATGCAAAAACCACTTAGATTGTACGGTATGTCAACAGGTAAAGGTCAGAGCTTTTCCAGTAGCTAAGAAAACAAAAAGAATTGCTCAAAGACCATTTCAGTATGTACATGCAGATGTCGCCCAAGCTAATTGCTTGTCCTTAGGGGGAAGCAAGTATTTCCTAGTAATTGTTGATAGGTATACAAGGTTTGCATTTGTGAGAATAATGAAAAACAAATCTGACGCTGGGCAAAGTTTAAAAGCATGGGTAAGAATGGTGGAAAGGCAATTTGATAGCAGAGTAGGCACCATCATTACTGATAGAGGAGGAGAATTTTTAAATAATCAATTGTTGAACTGGTTTCAAAAGGTGGGAATAAGGCATGAAACTACAAACCCTGCTTGTCCTAGTGAGGATGGGTTAGCAGAAAAGAAAATACAAGATATAAAAAGAATTACTGCTTGTATGATGGCAGATGCAGGGGTGAAAGATAGTTTTTGGGCAGAAGCAACTTTGACTGCAATACATATCAGTAACAGATTGTATCATTCAGAAATTGAAGACATTCCCTACAGGGTATTGTATGGGAGAATGCCAAATTACAAGTACTTAAGGGTTTTTGGACAATTTGCTCATGTTTACACACCTGCTTGTTTCAGGAGGAAAGGAGAACCCAAGAGCAAAAGGCTTAGGTTTTTGGGGTATTCTGGAAATAGCTACAAGTTTCATTTGGATGGAAAACAAGTGCAGTATTCTAGGTCTGCAAATTTTGAGAGACATGCTGGTTGGGACAAACTGCATGCCAATAAAGAAGTGTTTTTGAGATTAGGGAGTTCAAATGAGCCAGAAGCACAAACTGAACCAACCTCAGGAAACGGAGGGGTTTCAGTTAAGCAGGAAGCATCACCTAGCAGCGGTGGTAGTTCTTCCGATGATGAGATAGCATCTAGGCCTACTGCTACTCGAATGACTGAAGACAGGAGATTTAGTCATAGAACTACAACTCCCAGTAGAGAAAGTGAGGATGAAAGAGACAGAACAGCAGATTTTATTCCCAGGCGTAGTCATAGAGTTAGAAAGCCTCCAGATAGGTTTGTTGTGACAAAGGCAAGAGCTTGTTTAGCACTAGAAGAGCCTGAAAGTTTTGAAGAATTGGAAAGTTATTCTAGTGAAGAACAGGAAAGATGGTTTGATGCAATGGATAATGAGTTTGGTTGCCTGGTAAATAAAGATGTTTTTGAAATTGTTGACAGACCCAAAGACAAGAAAGTAATTGGTTGTAAATGGGTATACAAAAGGAAAGAAATGCCAGATGGAAGTATCAAATATAAAGCTAGGTTAGTGGCTAAGGGTTTTGCACAACAGCAGTATGAGAATTATGACAAGACATATTCTCCAACTGCAAAGCCAGAAAGTCTGAGAGTGGTTCTAGCTGTAGCAGTAAAAAGGAATTTAGTTGTAGAACATTTTGATTTTGAGACAGCTTACTTGAATGCGGTTTTGGATGAAGACATTTTTATGGAACAGCCACAAGGTTTCGAAGAAAATGGTAGTCAGAGAGTATATAAATTAAAGAAAGTGTTGTATGGTTTAAAACAAAGTGCCAGAGCGTGGAATCTGTGCATCAATGATGAGCTAGTTAAGCTAGGTTACAAGAGGAGCATTGCAGATGCTTGTGTTTATACAAAAGGAGACATAGTATTAGTGATTTATGTAGATGATTTGTGCGTAGCAGCAAAGTCAAAACAGGAAATTGAGTCAGTAAAAAGAGAATTGTCTGAGAAGTTTGTTTTGAAGGACTTAGGTGTATTGAAGTCTTATTTAGGTATTTGCGTTGAATGGACAGAAGAAGGACATTGTTTATTAAGTCAGAGAAATAAAATTGAAAGACTGATTGAAAAGTGTGGATTACAGAATGCAAAAATAGTAAGAGCTCCAATGACAACTGGTTTTGTGTCTGAGGAAACAACTAGAGCGTTTGAGGACAAGATTCTCTTCAGAAGTATAATAGGATCTTTACAATTCATATCTTGCCACACCAGACCAGACATTTCTTATGCTGTAAATGTATTGTCTAGAAGGGTTAATGATCCAAAAATTGAAGACTGGACAGCGGTAAAACATTTATTGAGATATTTGAAAGGAACCTTAGATAAGAAATTGATTATAAGAAGCAGTAGTTCAGATCTAGATTGTTATGTAGACAGTTCATTTGCATCAGAATTAGGAGACAAGAAGTCAGTTACAGGAATGATAATTAAATATAGTGAAAGTCCAATAGTTTGGAGAAGTAGAAAACAAACTAATGTAGCGTTAAGCACAACAGAAGCAGAATTCGCTGCTTTGAATGAGATAGTAAATGAGGTACAGTGGATTAAGCAATTGTTAAATGATTTAAATGAAAGTTACAAGATACCAGTGGAAATTCTGGAAGATTCACAGTCATGCATAGCGATGGCTGAAACTGAAAGTTTGAAGAACAGAACAAAATATGTTGGTGTAAGATATCAAAATGTGCGAGACATGGTTCAGAAGGGTGAAATAGAATTGAGATATATAGAAACACAACACAACATAGCAGATTTGTTCACAAAAGCATTGACAGTAGAAAAACATGAAAGGCTGACACAAATGGTTGGAATGACATTGTAAGACACATACAATATTTTATTTCGGAGGGGATTGTTAAGGAAAATGCAACATGGGACATACAGTGAAAGAAATAAAATATGTATGTGAAAGTCACAATGACTAAGCAAGAGCAATTATGGGGCTACACAGGTGAAACTGCTAATGTAATCTAGAAGGCCTGAGAGCCAAGGACAGAGGTACTGAATGCAGATTGGAAACACCTGAGAATCATTAAGTGTACAAGGTGAAATGTTGAAATACATGGGTTGGTCTTAAGCATGGGTGGAACTATGTGGACCAATCAGAATGGAAGTACACACCCACTGGGTGGAAACTAACTAGTGGGTGGTGATAAACAATGGCTATAAAATTGCAATGTTTGCCAATGTATTTTTGTGGGGTTGAGTAGAGTTGGAGTAGTTTGGAGATATTGTGGAGTAGTGTGTAGAGATTGTGATTTGTTGACCATATAGCATATTTATATAGAAGAGTAAAGTAGGTTTTATATAAAACTACTGAGTTGCCTGAGTGAATCCTGGAGACGTTTTGGAGACACCTGGAGAAGAGTGAGAAGGCTTGGAGAGTTTGTCAGGATCTTCAGCCTATTCTCTGAAACTCTGCTGCTTTGGAGGAAAGCATTAACCACTGATCTAAGCTGGTTGGCTCTGCTGCATAACAAGGTGGTGAGTTTGAGCCAGAGGTGAAGAGCTACAACTCCCATCATCCCTGACATTTGTAGTCACAGTTTGTTTTTAATGAAATGGGGCAAAAGGCAGATGCAATGGAAGAGGGAAGAGCTTGAAGGCCAATACTAGCGTCTACCTTTGCTTACTGCTCCTTGATCTTTAGAGAAAGTTAGCTGACCTCCACCTCCTTTCAGCAGTTTTGCAGCTCCAGTTTCTTCCTCAGTGTGGTCCAGACTTCTGACGAATTTCTCTTATGGCCTAAGGCTGGCAATCTGGAGTGCTTTACAAGACCTGTTCTGTTTGGAAACATCTAAAAACTGTTTCTGATATTCCAGTACACATTTAATTCTTTGTAGGGGAAGTTGCAGTGATAGCCTGTTGTGGGAAACCAAGCAAAGCTTGGACCTAAGGCTTGTTATGATTGCGGTATCTCCAATTAATGAATCAGAATTGTTATCCTGAATTGACTATACCTATCTGCAGGTTACAATGGCCAAGATCCTGAAATTGTGCAAGGGGGAGTGTAACACTCCCCCCATGTAATTCCACCTGATGACTGTGTTCCTGGTCCTGCGGTCCTGCTTGTAAATATTATCATGGGTCTCTTGGCCATTTAGTGGCCATAGGAAGAGGCAGGACACCTACAAACCATCTAGCTGCTCTTTTGCAGTAACAGCAGCTGCCCCCTTCCAGGACCTTCATCTCCCAGCTTGAAGAGCCATCTGCAACCAGTTGGTTTGTGGGCACCTTACACTCTCCCGTGCCCACTACATTGCTGAGGAAGCCCACATCTGCCCTTTGCCGCAGGCTTCCTAGGTACGGAGAGGGAGGCACTGTGCAAAGATCTACCAAACAGCTCCTTGTGCAATTATCACCAAAGGACATACACCCCTCATGGATTTCAGCCATCATCTTTCAGTCAGCTGCCCAACTGCCTTGACTATGCTGTCTCTACTTCTAAATATCCATTAAAGAAAAGCCTGCACTTAATTCCAGGCGCCAGTTAGATGCTATTTATTGTCCTGGGGCATCCTGGGATGTCTTGATCCCAAATTTGTGCCTCTCTGTTTAAACGATTTTTACCTCTGTACTGGATATCCCGGGATCATTGTTTACACGGCATCATATCCCATGTTATGTTTCCTCTCCCACTATATACTATCCCATTGTTTTTTGTTTTGTTTTGCTTTGTTTACACATGGTTATGGTTCCAGGATTTATTTTTTTTGTCAATCAAGGATGCAATTACTCGGTTTTTTCACAAATGGTATGACGTGTTTCCGGTGCAACTTCCCACCATGGACGCAGGGATTGGCTAGTTCTTGGACCATACAGAACACCATCATAGTTTTATTTTTTTGTTTGATTCCCCAGAACGCCATTACTGGGAGAATGGAGAGGAACATTGCCACCGTTTTGGCTACCTCTGTACTCTTGAGGGGATATTTTGCAACGTTGCAGAGGTGGTTTCGTCTCAACCATCGAAGAAGGATAATCCTTATTTTACAGCTCCTTCTTCATGTAGACTCCATGCGTTTAGAGTCCATGCATTTCGCAGCCATCGACTCCCCCGAGATACGTAGGTTTCTTCACCCATATCCCTGTTTACGGTGGTGGTGGGTGTACCCGACAACGGAGGAGTGGTGTAAGAAATTTGTAATGTGTATCTGGTCTGATGAACGTTGGATACAGTATTTCAGGATGCCATGCTTCCTTTTCATGAGACTTGTGGATATTCTCTGTCCAGAGATAGCCAAAGCAGACACCAGGAGGAAGCCATTTCAGTGGAGAAGCGCCTCACAATAGCCATTTTTCTTCTCGCCAATCGATGCTCTTATGCATCTGCTTGCCAGCTGTTTGGTGTTGGGAGAGCCACGGTGTGTAAGATCTTTGTTGAGGTTGTACTTGCGATGGAGAAGTTACTGCTGAAGCGGACAGTTTTCCTGGGAGACCATAGACAGGTATTTTTTTTTAAAAAAACGGTAGATATATTGTGAAAATTCGAGTAGTTGCATATGTTGAGCTATGGATGCTGTTTAGAGATAACTTGGAAATTATCCTTAACTCATATTTTTTGGATAACAGATGGACAGCAAGTGCACAGTGTAATGTATACTATCCTTTCATTCGTGATACACCTTAATTACTGATGTGTGTAATCGATTAATCTTTATCCATGCCCGCAGGAAATGTTTATGTATTTATTTTTGTGTGTTCTTTAACAGATAATGGATGGCTTCACTGCCCTTGGGTACCCACAAGTAATTGCATGCCTAGATGGGTGTCACGTAAACATTATCCCTCCTGTACGCCAAGGAAATGAATTTATTAACAGGAAGAATAGCTACAGTGTTCTTCTTCAAGGTACATGTGATCACAGAGGGGTTTTTATTGACATGGAGATTGGTTGGAGCAGCAAGAATCATGATGCTAAGATGCTAAGGAACTCTGGATTTTTCAAAACTATGGAGGCAGGCATATTTGTGCCTGGAAACCCCACAGTAACTATAATGGGCCAGCAAATAGTTCCTCTCACCCTGGTTGATGGAGCATACCCAATCAGGAAATGGTTACTTACACCTTATAGGGGGTCCACAAATAATAAGAGACTGTACAATAAGTATCATAACAGGGTTCGTTCGATAGTGGAGAGGTATTTTGGCTGTCTCAAAGTGCGCTGGAGAGCATTAAGATACTGTATAGAAGTGGCAGAGGAAAATGTGTGTTCTGTGATATGTTCATGTGTGATTCTCCATAATATATGTGAAACCAAAGGTAAAATCCTTGATGATCCAAACAGACAGGTTCAGAGGTTTGTGCTTGACACGTTGGGAGCTCCTTTGGATAATGACAGTGCTATAAAGAAAGCTCAAGGGGAGGCTGTCCAGGACACTTTAAAAGAGTATTTTTGGCAGCTGCGTCACCAAGGAGGGTACTAAATGTGAACATAAGACTGTGTAGGTATAGATTTTGCCACTTAAAAAAAAAGGATATGTGTATAATAAAGACTATTTATTTTTGACTTTGATACTGCTGTGACTGTGTCCAGTTATTCCCCTTTACACAGAAACAGGCTGCATTCTTCAAAATGCCACGAGCAGTAATTGCAACAAAATATCAAACCTGCATATATACCCCTTGCATTGCACTCTTCAATAACTTCTAATAACTGCAACTCATACTGTTAGCAATAGCCCACAACCAACACTGTTTCAATTTTGGCGGATAAAGGAATTGACAGTCTTTTTGCAAGGATTATCCTTTTTAGAAAAGGTCCCAGGCACTGCCAAATACCCAAAACAAGGTACCTCTGCTAGTTAGCCAGTTGATTAACACAACCAGTTTAAAAGTTTAAAAATCAAACCTCATAATTTCATAGGCTTGTTTTAAAATCTAACAGTCCTCATGAAAACATATAAACTTGAGTTTCTGCATCCCGCCACATGGTGTTATGATGGCTGAGGGGGGGAGAGGTCGTGTCTGGGCGGGACAGTGCATCGCCTACTGGAGCACCAGGGAGACCAACCTGCTGTTGGAATCCCTGTCCCAGGAGGCTGGTGCACCGGACCACCTGATGTGATCCTTGAACTGGAGGAACCACAATTTTTTCATAGAGGCGGTGCGGTTCCTCTGGACCCGGGGCTTCCAGAGGACAGGTCTCCAGTGCTGCTCAAAATTAAAAAACGTCAAGGGTAGGTTTTTTGTGGCACTGGAGGCCGGCAATGGGAGCCCCCCCCCCGATGGCAGCTGGCTTTCTATGCCGTCCTGCACAACCTGTGGGTCCGTACAGGGTGGCCCAGCTGGCGAGACAGACTGCCACGAGGTAAGAGAAGCCGCTGGTATTGTTGGATGTTGGAGGGCCGTGCGTGTCTGATTTCTAATGTATGTCATTTTATTTGTTTTTACATAGCAGTCCAGATTCAGAGGCGGGTGGCAGGGCAGCCTGTCTCAGAATCTTCATCAGATGAGGCAGGAAATGAGTCTGGTCCAGCCCCAGCAGCACCTCAACCAGGTAAAGTGCTTTAATGTTATTTAAATAATTGTCATTACTAATGCCCTTAATTTTATATTTACGGGAATATTTAGGAATTTTATCTTAAATTCTACATTATTTTTTCAGAAGCTGCTGCTGCTCAAGAGGCTGCTGCACAGCTGGCCGGGCTCAATATAATAACCCGAATAGAAGAGCTAGGTAAAAATGTTTTTACTAATTTTCATTAAAGTGGGGGGGTCTTAAATAATGGCCGCTTTCATCACATTTAACACCTGATTTTTTTTTTCCTTGTTTCAGGGCGGACGTTACAAGCATCAATTGATAGTCTTGCAGGGAGGGTGGGAAATATTGAAAGGCATTTGGGGATATTATTTATTGTAAATAGTCAAGTTTTCTTTTGTATTTATTCTTTTATAAAAACTGTAATATATTGTGTGTTTATGTACTGTTTGTTCATTTTGAAGTATGTTTATTTTTTCCTATGTCTCATACCGTATTGTATTATGTTTATGTATATATAGTAATTTATTATTATTAATATTACTGCTGTTTATTTTTTGCTCTTATCATGTGTTTGGATTCTGTATTATTTATTAAGTATATTTTATTGTGTTCAGGATTATGTTTGGTGTGTTTTTATTTCCTTGATTGTAATGATTATAAAATATAAATATGTAAATATGTATAAATATGTACAGTACTGTATATAAATATCAAAAGAAACACAATGTAAATAAATTTATTCTTTATTATACAACTGTTGTTGATTATTTTCTAACTTAGGCAAACCTCCTTTCTGTCCACACATTAAATGGCCTATAATGTTAGTGGGACATGTTTTTTTTTTTAATTTTTCTAGCAGGTCTACTTAATCCCAACTTTACAGTACCAGAACAGGTGGATGGTGCCTGAAGTTCAGAGGGCTGTGTATTTGCCTTCTCACATTCCCCAGAAATATTTTTGCTTTTCACTCTCCTAACGACAACCTTTCTTTGGTTATTTTCAGAAGATTTTATGTGAGAAATTAGGTCTCCCAGCATATTTGTTTGCCTGTCTATTGCTTCTAGCATTTTTGAACTTTCTCCAACTTCATGTTGATAGAGCTTTTCCAGGTATTCCTGCAAAGCCGTAGCCCTCTGGTCCTGCCTGTCAGCGTTCCTGTTCATGTTTGTAACAAACAGCTCCGCAATGGATCTGGAGTGAGACATCAGTTCTGCTGACTCGGCAGATCGCCTCTTTTTTCTATTCATCACTAGCCTTTCTGCTGGGGAAAGTGATGCAGTAGGATTGCTAAGGGATGCCACTGTAAAAGGAAAACAAAAAAACCTGTCATTTGCAATGCCTTACTTAGAAGGGAAAACGTGAGTGATTAAAACTTTTTTAATGATGCCTGCATCCATACTGTTTTGAACAGGTAGTGTAGTCCACATCAATCTCTGTTGTGACAGAAGCACTGATGTTGTCACTTTGCGTGAGAGGTAAGCTTGTCCCAGGTTCCTTGGCTAAGGTTAAAGTGAGGGTAGTTTCATCAGAAGCCTGGGTAGAACTTCCCTCTGAAGGAAGCATATGAAAAAAGTACATATTAGTGCTAACAGAAACACTCAAATGGTTATTTAACATCCAGACCGGAAACTTTCCTACCAGAACACAGTACAGTTGCCCCTCCACATTCGTGACTTTCACATTCGCGATTTTGATCATTCGTAGAAAGCTGCCTGCGCCCCCCTGGTGCTCAACACCCCACTCCCTTCCCAAGGCAGCCAGGGGCTTCTCAGGAAGCTCCTCGCTGCCTTGGGAAGGGAGGGGGTGGGAAGTAGCTGGCGTGCTTGCGCTACACCCCACTCCCTTCCCAAGGCAGCGAGGGGCTTCTCAGGAAGCTCCTCGCTGCCTTGGGAAGGGGGGGTAGGACCCAGCTGGCTCGCTCGTGCTACACCCCACTCCCTTCCCAAGGCAGCCAGGGGCTTCTCAGGAAGCTCCTCGCTGCCTTGGGAAGGGGGGGTAGGACCCAGCTGGTGCACTCATGCTACACCCCACTCCTTCCCAAGGCAGTGAGGGGCTTCTCAGGAAGCTCCTCGCTGCCTTGGGAAGGGACTGGGGTGGAAAACCGCTCGCCGGCAGGCTCATTTCTTATTCGCGTTTTTTTCACATTCGCGGGGATTGTCTGCCCCTAACCCCCGCAAATATGAAGGGATGACTGTACAGTGGGCAGGTAGATTTGGGAACAATATCTCAGAGGGTTGCTATCATTACATAGCTGAGAAGCACATATCCTTTTATGACCGCCCACCACAAACACCGGAAACCCCCACTTGGCTTTAACTGCCAACATTTGCATACCAAAGCAGTAGGGAGTCTAAACATGTAAACAATTTGTCGGTTTATAGTACGTTGGGGGGGAAACAAAATTCTTAAAGACTGATTAAAACAACAAATAGAATTCCTCCTGCTGCGTTTAACTTTGGGAAACAAAAAGCTAAAAATACAAGTTTTCACATAGAAGGCCATGTACTACTGTAGAGCTTTACTAGGACAAAAAATAACTACAAACTTTTTTTTAGTGGTGAAGTAACATCACATTCTGCAGTGTAGCCACGTTAAATAAAATAATGGAACACGGCCACTTTGCGTTGATTTAAGATTGAAAACTGGACACTTACTTATTTGAGTTTTCACAAACTGGGACCTCCCTTTTTAAAAAGAAAAAAAGTTTCCCTTACCTGGAGGAGTTGTGAAGAGTTCCTCAGAATATCCCTCCAAGTTCTGGGATGGTGGGGGCATTTCCAGTTCTTCTTCGGGGGTGGGAGCATGATGGGGATTCACTGACCCTCATGGCACCCGAATGATGGGTAGTTGGTATCACTGCCAAGAATATTGTGGAGCTCTTTAAAGAAGGGCATCCTGGCCGCATTGTTTCCACTTTTTGAAATGTTTTCAATGACCTGGTGATAATTCTTATGCATGATGCGGTGCGATCATGGCCTTTGTGTCTCATGTCAGCCACAATTTTTTCGAAGAAGTCAATATTTCTATGGGAGTCCTTCAGCTGTTCCTGCACCTTCTGCTCACCCCATATTGCTAAAAGGTCTATGGTCTCCATGTAGGACCAGGAGATACCGCGGCCACCTTTCCTGAGACAAGGAATGCTTTCGCCATCCATCTCTGCGACCACACAGGTGATGGGCAGGAGAACAATGGAGGATTGCCTCGTCAACTTTCGGAGGAATTTGAAAAAGGGGCACCACAACTTCTGGTCATCACCTAGTACTGAGATATCTTGTCCTGGGCTGTTTACATCTCCAATTTTCCGAATCCTCCCGTGACATTTTTTAAATACGGGAGAAACTGCGGGATAGAAAGTCCCGCTGGTTAAGGGATAAAAGGTGCCCCCCTTCCAAAAAGCTTGGGACCATCAACCAGAGATTGACACGAATGCATCCCACTACATTTTCATTGTGTAAACGGTGCCCAGAAGTAACAACCTGGCTATTGTTTACATAGCCTAGAACAAGAGAGAGGTCAAGATCAAGACCATCTGATTTTACCAGAAACAATTATCCTGTCTTTCCATGTAGATTAGAATGAAATGCAGGTTTCCCATTGGAGGGGGGGGAAAACATATTTATTTCATTTCCATTCTTCTGAAATATGTGATATAACATCCCTGAATCATAATTTTTTCCGCTGCCACTCACCATTATTGGCTTCTGCTAGGTGAGGGAGATTTTTCCATGATATGTTGGCTGCACATGTGTCTTACTAAGCTTTATGGGAAGATGAGGTGATGGAATGGCATGGGGAGTTGCTGGGTTTTGCAACACACGTTTGCTAGAAATCATTAATGGTTCTACGTGATGTGCAAATAGATGTTCTTATCCTGAGCTGACTGTGTAAGAAGACTCTATTAAGTGCAGAGGACTAGAGGTGCAGAGTGGCATAAAGTATAGCTCAAATAGTCTCAAAGATGTAGTATGTGGGGAAATCATTCCACAAAAGGTATAGTTTCAAAGGAATTAGCCAAAGCACATGTACAGGTCCCCCGTATCCACAGAACCAATGTTTGCAGTTTCAATTATCCAAGAGACACAAAACAGGGGGCACGTACCATAGTTATTCCGGAAAATGCCTAGATAGGTATCCTCTTTAGGTTCGCCAGGTCCTCCAACACAACTCTGTGATATGTTTGTACAGGAAGTTCTTTATTGTAATAGGGCTTGCTATTATCCATGGTTTCACTTATACATGGTAAGTCCAGGAACGTATCCCCCGTGGAGTGAGGGGGGCGACCTATACAGCCATGTGGATGTGATGCTAAGTAATATGATAGGGTACCATTTAGGGAATAGGGAGCAGACCCATCCTATACCCCCATCCCATATTTATGTTTTATTCCATATTGCTGTTTGTAGCCACAACAAACATTGCTAATACACACAGGTGGTTGAGGTTTTTGGAGGTTTTTTGGGGGGGGGGTTCACAGTTGAATCTTAATAACATCTAACACTTACTTGTATCCCAAACTCTTTCCAGTTGTGGTGCACGCGCTGGTAACCTCTCATCTAGATTTCTGCAATGCGCTCTACATGGGGCTGCCCTCATGCTTGGTCCGGAAACTTCAGTTGGTACAAAATATGGCAGCCAGAGTGGTCTCGGGAACATCTCGGAGAGACCATATAACTCCAGTGTTAAGATCTCTCCACTGGCTGCCTATCAGTTTCCGGGCCCAGTATAAGGTGTTGGTTATTATTACCTTTAAAGCCCTAAATGGCTTGGGTCCAACTTATCTCCAGAACCGCCTCCTCCCATACAATCCTCCCCGCGCACTCCGGTCCTCTGGGAGGAATTTGCTTCAGCCACAAAAATCTAGGCTGTCTGCAACCTCCCAGAGAGCCTTTTCGGTAATCGCCCCCAAATTGTGGAATGACCTGCCGAACGAGATCCGTCAGATAACAAGCCTGAGTAGCTTTAAAAAAGCACTAAAGACGGATCTCTTTCAGCAGGCCTTTCCTAATTAGATCCCGGCCTCAGGGGATCCTGGCTTCTTTTAGTCCGCTGGCCATTTATTGTATTTCATTGTATTTATTGTTTTTAAATGTGATTTTAGATCAGTTGGTCTTAATTTATAATTGTTTAATATTTTTTATGGGGGAGGGTGGGGGTGGGGGTGTTTGGGGATTTTATCTGTATTGTATTTTAATTTTTGTAAGCTGCCCCGATTGTTTTAACAGAGGGGCGGGGTATAAATAAATATTATTATTATTATTATTATTATTATTATTATTACTACTACAGCCACTGAAGACTGGAATGGTTTCCTTGCCCTTTAGTATCATTGGCTGTACACACTGATGGAAATGAACTATACAGAGACAAACATCTTCTGTAGACCTGCTGGCTGAGGTTCAGTTTCAAGTTAGCAAAGTGTAATGTTCTACCAGCATACTTACATGTACATTTTGTGGCTGTCCAGGAGAGTAAAGGCAGCAGTGTGAGAGAGCTTTCCCAACACATTCTGGGTCCGATCAGTGGCCATTTGAATAAGAGGGGACTTGTATGTAGAACTACCCCACTGTCATTGTACAGTTGGGCAAAACCAGTTTGTGTAAGGAAGTTGTGCAAGAATATCTCCTTGCACAACATCCAGGAAAAGTACTTACTTTGGTGTAATCCCAGTTACACCAATGTAAATCCTCAAGATTATTCTGGCTGCTAGCTTTAATTTGCTAATTAATTTCATTACAGACTAGAGAAAGCTAAATTGTAATGCAAAATTGAATGTGGTGCTAAAAATAATATTTTAAATCTTTTCTCAGGAGATTTGAGAAAAATGATTGCTGCGGATGCTAAGAAGACTCAATATAGTTTCACCTAAGTCCCTACCCTGTTTTTGTCAATGATAATGTAATATTTATTGTATTTCAATATAATAAAATTTGGAAATGTGTTGCTAATGGAGGTATTCAGAATATTGTTCTAGGTAATTCCTAACTCCACCTGCTTCTTTACTATATTTTTCCACTCTCCAGTGAATCCATAAGGTGTTAGCCTGAACAAAGGGCAGTGGTGTTTCTTATTTTCCATTTGCAAAAGTCCCTAAAATAAGGCCTCCTTTCTGACTTTGTATTTTAGATACATGTATAGACAGAAAGCATAATCTTAAGACCTAACTGTATGCCATCTTAATTAAATATGGAACGTGTCCAGAGGAGGGTGACCAAAATAATGGGAATGACTGGAAGCCTTGCCCTATGAGGAGCAGCTTAGGGAGCTGGGTATGTTTAGCCTGGAGGAGAGAAGGTTAAGAGGGGACATGATAGCCATGTGTAAATATTTGAAGAGAAGTCATACTGAGGACGGAGCAAGCTTGTTTTCTGATGCCCCAGAGACAAGGACATGGAACAATGGGTTCAAACTACAGGAAAAGAGATTCCACCTAAACATTAGGAAGAACTTCCTGACAGTAAGAGCTGTTGGGCAGTGGAATGAACTGCCTCGGAGTGTGGTGGAGTCTCCTTCTTTGGAGGTTTTTAAACAGAGGCTGGGTGGCCATCTGTCAGGAGTGCTTTGATTGCGTATTCCTGCATGGCAGGGGGTTGGACTAGATGGCCCTTGTGGTCTCTTCAAACTCTATGCTGCTATGCTTCTGTGTGTCTGCTATAAAAACAAGAATGTATATGTAAACTCAAGCATAAAACACAAAATGATTGTCAATGTAGGAATGGTACAATATACATATACATATATATAGTTTATTTCACACAATCCTGATAAGAGTTACAGGTATATTGGGAATCATTTACAGTTCCATAGGTATATGGAGTGGCCATATAGCTTCTGATGCAAACAACATACGGTGTGTAAAGCGTACACATTTCCATTCAACCCACCCGCCATTCACACAATGGATTTTCAAAGCTAATACTAGATTCAGCTACGCAGGAGAGCCTTGAGAATGCTAGGATACAGTGTTGGATGTCATACAACACTGTAGGTCACAATGGGACAAGCTAAACTACTTCAATTTCAATCTAGTATTTCTAGTCTACCTGCATTATTGCATTTATACGCATTTTAAAATTCAAATAAAAGAGAGTACTATATGGGAAAGGAAACAATTCTTTGCTGTTTTAGGAGCTGAGCTGCAGCCCATACAAAGTGTCCATAGAAGCATAGGCAAGATTATAAATTCAAAAGAGGTACAAATTAATTTTCTAGCTTAGTTTGTTGATAGGTTTCCATTTCCCTTTGAGAAATGTTTCCAACAGCTGATTCCAAAAAAAGAAAGAAAGAAAGAAACCCAAATTTCTACCATATACACTTTCCACTTAAAAGTTATCGTAAAGATGATTAGAGTTAGTGGGAAGACCCTTTAGAAACACCTTTAAAAATTGATTAATTTTTGTAATGACATTTGTTACAGGGGTCATCTAGTATACTTTTACCGTTTTATTCAAGTGGTTCACTAAGTAGATAGTGAACATTCAGATTAAATAAACTAGCATTTCCCATGTGCAAGTCTGCTTTTCCCTTTGACCACTGGTTTAGGAAAAGACATAAAAATTAAAAAAGGGATGGGAGTCCAATTCAGGTACCAATAAACACATTACAGAAGGAATGCTCAGACAGTCTTACATTCTCCTTGATCTCGTGTTATTTTGGAGACTAGATGAAGTTATAGTGGTAGAAAAACTGACCAATGATAACACTGCATTGCAAAGCACTGAGTGGAATTTAATTTGATTTTGTTCAACTAGGTATTGCAAAAAGCCTTACTCATAAATGCTGCACAATGACCCATAATTAGTAGTTCCAACTAGTGTTAACAAGCTGCTTCAAACCAAGGCATGGCCTTCAGTTGTTGGGGCTGCAGTGGTTATTTTTCACATACCAGGAAGTTTGGGGTTCCTGTCCTTGTGTTACGCATGAATGCTATTAATATGGGAGGAAATTCACAAGAAAAATAAAGCATGCATTCCAATGCAGGTTTCAAATTAGGAGGCGAATTCAACCTCACATTGAAAATTACCTTTGAGTCTAATTAATATGAAAGTCAGCCTAGGGAGTTCCATTGTGTGGAGAAGCCAAAGTGGAGTGGCTGTACTTAGTGTGGTGAAGAGGCGATTCTTTCCTACCCTAGTACTGCATGCTTGTGGATGAAACCATTTGTATGGTGACAAAACATCCTAGACATTGGCCCTACACAAAAATAGTAAGTGTTGTGGCAAGGCTAATTCCCCTAAATGCCATGAAATTAAAAATGCTTTTTAATTAGAGGAGGGGCATGGTTGCAATCTCTGCTATATGCAGGAAGAATTTAACGTAAGTAGGCTCTCATGATTAGAGAGAGAGAGTAGGCACAGAATGCAGTTAGCCTTCTTGCCTTCCTCCGGTCCTCCTCCTACCTGTTCTGCATGGGGGAGCTTCTTGTAGTCAACACCATCTGTCCACAGGCAGTTCAGCTGTGAGAGCTATGCTTGCACTGTGTATACCCAATGGTATATAGAACAGACCTATAGTATTAGTCACAAAGCAACTCAGCCTGCAATCCTGTACTTACTTACCTGAGAGTGAGTCCTATTAATCTCACAGGGTGGTTGTAATGGGTAGGGGAGCTGTCCAGAAGCTCAGAGGAAAGATGGAAAAGAATTAGGTATACCCCCCCCAAAAAAAATTAAAAAATGATGTGCTGTGTATTAATAGTGCAGCTGTTCTGCAAATGTGCTGGGGGGAAAAGACATCTTTTGCCACTAGCAAAGTTTGGCAAAGACAAACTAAAAATAACATTAGAAATAGAAAGACTAGTTTGGAATAAAGTTATCAAAGCTTAAATAGGGTCCAGCACCCACGGACCTTGCATTCTGGTCACTCATTATATGGGCTGCACAGGTTATGATTAATATGTTTCTCTTTGCTCAGCTTCTAAGTACACACAAAATTTGTGCTTTCTTAGGGCTATGCATTAGGAAGCTTGCATGACATTGGCTTCCATCATGATTAGCGTAACCCATTGCAGGGTCTATACTGCCATCAAACACTATTTCCACGAAGAAATTGGAAGGCACGTGGCTCATGCCCGAATTCCAAATGCGCAGTTTCTCAGTCAGGGTTGCATTATCATAAGGAAGGCGAGAGCCTCATTCTTGTTGCAGGAGGACAGAGGCAAGATGTTGCACAAGATAGCAACCCATGCCAAAATTCAGCTCAGGTTCTATATCCATATAGCCACCAACACAGAAAAAGCTGAAGAGCAGTTTCAGCCACCAGGTGGGGGTTAGCAATAATAACAACCTTCTGTTTCCAAAGATTATCAAAGGTCCAGAATTACACCATCATCAGGTCTACACACATGCACCCTTGGGAAGGAGTGGGTTTGTGTATGGTGCCACACACACGTACATACACACCTTCTCTCCATGTGCACTGCTAATTCTTTTTTTCTTTTTTTTTTTTTGCTACACCACAGGAATACCTTGGTTTACTGTTTTTGAAAGCAGTTGTTTAGAAGCAGTTGTTTTCAGCTCCTAGCACAAAAGGGATTATTGTACATTCATCAGTAGGCTAGCCATACATTCTTTTATTGGAAGGAAAACATGGCTTGGGGACTGCTGCATGACAGCATGCAAATGGCACAAAAAGGGACACTTTGTGTGAATGCACGTGTGCAAATAATGGTTGCCTGGTGCTTGTTGTTGTTGTTGTTGTTGTGCAAAGAACACAGGTTTTGTAGTCTTACAAAAGACTTCAGGAAACTGTAATATAGATACACAGCTATTCTTAAATATGGCAGGGCTAGGGAAGGTTGTATACATTCACACAAGAATACAGGTGTTTTTAGACTGGGGGCGGGTTCTAGTGAATGATTCAAGACAGTGGGACTCCACAGTACTAAGCAAGGGCTGTCGGTGAATGATTCCCTTATAGACCTAACCTATCACATCACAGCCTTAAATATGAAAGAAAGAGAGAAAGTTTTTAAAGATTTTGAACGGTAGTCCTGCCACTGTCACCATCTTATTATATTCTAGGATCAATTTATGGGGTCTAGAATTAGGCTAAAAATGCAGAAAATCTAATACTTAGATTCACTTTTGACCAAGTTCATACAGGGATGAAAACTTGGTTGCTTTTCTGGTTTGATATTGAAAGAGGCTTTATGAAGACTACTTTAACTTAATTAACGTTTTCTTCTTTTCCTTTTTAATAAAGACTCATCTGACACTGATCACCACTTTCACACTGGTGCAGTCCAAGCAAAAATAGAGATTCTAATGTAAGCTTCTTGTTTGTGACTTCATCATTCTTATATTATGTTCCAATGTTCTTGCGATCTTTGGAAGATATATCCAACAAAAATACTTGATTTCTTCATTCTCTTCTCAAAGTCTGGTTTTAATTATTTAGGGATGGCCACCAGTACAGCAACACTGCCTGAAGACAGAGGGCATTTTTTGCCTTCTTAAACATCCACCAGTTCAAATTATAAGGGGAGTGGGATGGTGCCAATGATTCAGTTTCCATTATTTCTCCACATTATTTTCAATGAAATAAATGGGATTATACCCTTCCTTTGGGCACCTCCAGTATTATCTGTGGACTTGTAAATTATCAACCAGCAAAAGATCATCCACCCAGTCCAAAAGAGCATGATGCCAGGAATAAGAAAGCTTTATAATTGTTTCTTACTTTCTCTTTCACTTCATTCATTGCACAAAAATAGTGTGGAATCCTTCTAGGGTGAACCAGCAGCATTAGTTCAAAATCTGTACACACAGAAGATTTTATGGACTTCCACAGGTTTCAAATCACATTGATTTAAATATTTTGAAAGTTAAAAAATGTTTGGGTAACAACATTTTACAAAGATAGCTTGTCACCACAAGACCAGGTGTCTCAACATTGCAACATTGCACTTGACATACAGCAGAAAAGTGCAGAAAGAAAGCTCTAGGAAGATCCAATGTCAACACAAATCAATGGCCTCACTATCTTTCAGTTATAAGATTTAGGTGTCTTCATTACTAGCCTAAGTTTTGGTATTCAGTACCCTTCCCTCTTCTTTTTGCTGGCTGTTCTTAGCCACCATGGCCATGAATGCTATATTGCAGGATGGGGTGGAAAGCCAAATATATAGTCCAATGGGCTTCAGACAACACTATGTTGATCTCAGTAGGCCATGTTACCTTCTTGAACTATTGAGAG
This sequence comes from Gambelia wislizenii, assembly GCA_030847615.1. Lineage (NCBI taxonomy): Eukaryota > Metazoa > Chordata > Lepidosauria > Squamata > Crotaphytidae > Gambelia > Gambelia wislizenii. Next base: position 350,152,999 of record JAUMIR010000001.1, read on the forward strand.
CAAGCCAGTCAGCCACACTCCAATTAAAACTTTGTACTTTTGCTACTTCAATATAGAGTTGGAGTGAGATGAATTGCTCCTTGGCCCATCTGCCCCTTGGATTAGAAAAAACACTGCCTCTATATTTATAAATCTTTGTACATTCATGCTTGGCTTTGGTGTGCTAGAACAGAGGTGGTAAGGGGCAGTCCTGCTGACGGGAAGCTTTCCCTTTCATTGGTTCTACCACAACCTGACTTAAAAGAATGCACGACTAGAACTAAAAGTTTGAACATCTGGACAAAAGGTGGGGAAAGGGGCTATGGAAAAGCAACACAGCAATAGCTTACACTGACCAGAAAAAAGCCCATCTATACATGGTGGTACAAGCCAAGCTATATTACACAACAGAGCACAAGTGCACTGAGTGCTCACACTAGGTCAGCCCCAGCACACTAGTTTTGAAGAAGACAGTGGCCAGCGTTACCGTTTTGCCTACGTAGCGCTCTCTCTATATACTGTATATTTATAGGTATGTATAGAGTTTACTGCATGCATTTGTTTCAAAAGGAACTGTACATTGCCCAGGGGACTGATCTCCTCTGTACTTCTTAGGGATTCATTTCTTTTCATTTTTTTCGGGCTAGGATGGCCACTCCCACAATCACAGCTATGGCAGCCACTGCCACCCCTCCAAAGATGATCAGGGGCTTCATGTTCTCAAAGATACTGCTGCCTGGTGATTCCTCTGCATTGTTCCCTTTGTGCTCAGAGTCAGCAGGAGTATGAGCAGCTGCTTCAGCACCCTCAGAGGCTGGGGGGCTGGGTTTTATGTTGCTGTGGTCGTTGAGCATGCTCGCCTCATTTGCTGCTGGTGCCCCCTTTTTTGCTGGGGTGGCGGCAGGAGCCAACGGTTCCTTTGAAGGGTTTTCTTTCTTATCAGCAGTTGCAGCAGGGCTGGAGCTGGGTTTCTCAGGCTTTCCTGAGCCGGCAGTCTTGGCATCAGCTTTGTTTCCACTTCGGATGCTCCCTTTGGACTCCATCCTCCTTACCAGTGCAGTGGAAGCTAACTCCTGCTCCTGCTCTCAGGTCAAAGCCAAGGGGTGGGCTGTGAAACACGTTGGTGAGGCTGTTCCTGTCACGTGAGGCAATCCAAAAGGGCTGCTTCAGACTGCTTGGCCTTTTGTCTCCCAGAAGGATGTGCTGCACAGAAAGTAATCCACTTGGACCATGTTATGGAACCTACAAGAAAATAAAACCAAAACAGAAGGGTCAGGGTTGTCTTCGAGAGCAGTATTTCTCCGCTTTTTCAGGTCTGGGACACAGGCATTTGAGGACCTACAATATTTTAATTGTATTATTTATTCAGTAGTAGTGTTGCTGTCACAGCCCAGCTTAGTAGGTTTAGATGTACCAACTGATGTCCATGGATCTAGTACAAGGATAGGCACATACTTCAGGTCAGAGGTTTGGGGGCTCCTCCAGATTTTTGGTGGCCTACTCAACCAGACGTTATGCTTTTGATGACTAAAAGTCAGTTCTAGTTCAAGTTAGGTGGGGTTTTCCTGCTGTTTCTGGGTAGAAGCCCCCCCAAGCAGGATTTGCAGGCTAAACAAGGACACTGGGAGAGTATTTTTGGGTGGGGGAGAAGCATTTGGAGCTCTTGCCCCCCCCCCAAAAAATTAAGATGCAGGTCAAAGGCCACACATGGCACACTGGCTACATGATTTAGTATCTATTATGATCTGGACTATGACTCTGGAGACCAGGATTTGAATTCCTGCCTGGCCACAGAAGTCCACTGGGTGACCTTGGACAAGTCACACTCTCTAAGCCTTAGAGGAAGGCAAAGACAATGCTTCCCCAGAACAAATCTTGCCAAGAAAACCACATGATAGGGTCGCCTTAAGGTCGCCATAAATCAGATATAACTTGGAAGAGACATAAGAAGAATGACCTATTTAATATTTATCTATAGCATCTGTTACGACTAGAGATCCTCTGCTCTGTAATTTTCAAAGAAAGCTGGCACAATTTTAATACTATCTACTTTGCAGTGTGTTGTTAAGCATGGCGGGGCTTCACAGGGGAAATGTGCCCTTGTTTTTGAAGAGTGCCCTGCAAATGGGGAACTATCAGAAAGAGAAAAAAGCAAGAGGCGGCAGGGGAAGACCTGAGCACACAAACTTCTACAGGACCTTCACTAACAGCATTCTGTCTGTGGCAAAGTTTGTTAATCCATTTTAAGCCATGACCCAGAAGTTTTTAATTGCTTCTAAAGCTTTTTAATTGATTAATTAATCTACCCTATGCTTTCAATTTGGACTTATTCTATTCACTTTGTTGTTAGCTGCCTTGAAAGGGAGGGAGGTAGAGACTTACTAAATAAATAAAACAACTTAGAGTGCCTTATATGAAGTATCATTTAGTTAAACTGTTTAGGTTATTCTGCATATGCACTTACCCTGAATAAGTAAAAACATGCTTTGAGTGCAAAGCCCACCCTACCGTTAGTCACAGGAAGAAGGTGGTAGACACTCAAAAGTAGCAGCAAACTGTTGGAAGAGAATGCCGTGTGCCATGTGGCCTGTTCAGCACTCCCTAAATTAACCTGCTGCTTTCAGGTACAGCAGAAGACACTATGTAGAGGAAAGACTGAACTGTCGATCCAATTAGCCTCAGCAAATGGAATGAGAGAGGGCACCATTTTATTCATCATCTCTGGGAGCAAAATGTTTTAAGCCAGCTATGGTTGTGGATTTCTGCAATTCTGGATAAAAGGCTAAGGCATGCAAAAAATCTCCCCCAAATCTGTGGTGGGCTAACTGCAGTCAGAAAAGAATGGGAATCGACTATCTATGGCAGCCTTCTCCAACATGGCATCCTCCTGAACTTTTGGACTACAGCTCTCATATCCTCATAGCCAGTCTGGAGGGCATGAGGTTGGGGAAGGTTGTTCCACTGGCTCACAAGGCACACAACTAGTATGCTTGCAAATAAAGAGTAACCAAGAAGTGGCTCTCACCACTAATTATTTCTCCATCAACCCTCAGGATTTTCAGAGCCCTGTGGGGAGCTTTTGTACTAGCAAAGCTAAATATAGTCCCAATAACATGACTATCTTGGCAATCTTTCTCTACTCTCATCTTCTGATGTTATTTCAGTATGAGGTGAAAACAAATAGGGAAAGATTATTTATCTCTTGTTACCATCTAAATAGTCAAATGTCTATTCAATGCCATATTTAACTATATTCTCTTTTGTAGGAGGTATGACTCTAAAAATAAAAATGTATTAAAAATTCCAAGGATCTAGTCCTTTTAAAAAAGAAATATAAATATCTTCTTTAAAAAATAAAAATCCTTTTACTTTCAAATTCATGCAGAGTGACGCATCAAGAATGCTGAGACAAGCTCAATTAACATTTAAAAGTGTATTCTGAGGTCTGTGGTCTGATCACCCAGTAAATTAGACTCATTACAAAAACAAAGGAGTCAGTTTAAAAATGCATATCAAAAGTTTACTGAAGGTATATCAATCTTAATCTACATACTAAAACAAACTTTAAAAAGAGGGTTCCTAACTAACTAGGAGAATTTAGGGTAGAATGACTCATCCAGCCTTTGGTGAGAACTACATGGTGACTTGAAAAGCAAACATCATGGCAAGACATCATAGCAAGGCTTCATAGCAGCATGGCTACAGCCGCATGGAGACTCTAACTTTTTAAAAGAGACTCACACAAAGAGCAATAACATTTAAATTAGGTCATGTGTTGAATGACCCATCACTCCAGTTGGCAGGAAGTGCCTAGTGAAATAAGAGAAGGGGGAGTTGGGAAAAAGAAAAGCATGCAGGGTAAATGCCTTAACTAAACTTAACATGTGAAATGGAGTACAGTACACAAGATTGCATTACATTACAATCATTATTCCCCCACATACTACATCTTTCCAAGACAGATAGACAATGAATAATAAAACTTCTACTGCTCCATGGTTGTCCATGCCAAACCAAGGTAGGGTTGTAGAATGATGCTCATTGTAGCCATCTCACAATGCACGTTTGCCAGAAAACAATTGTGCGTAGGTGGGGGGAAATGTTTGTCTCATTGGAAAATGTTTATTTTAAATCATCTGAATTTTTTTTGCTCTAATGTGGAGCAGGTACCCAGCAGGACACATCCCTACTACTCCAAATGGACTGTCAAAAGTACAACCAGATTTTCTACCCCAAATCACATCACAGAACCCTGTCCCAGAGCTTAGAAAAGTTACTTTTGAGGAATGTAACTTCCAGAATTTCCCAAGCCAATATGCCACTGGGCTGGTGAGAGACCTGCCATAATACTTGCATCCATCTATGTACCATAGTCCTCCCAAAGCAACCTTTTACAAAGCAGAGCCACTGAAGCACTGTGATTTATGTAGGGGCTGACTTAATATCCAACAATTGATACAATGGCTCTGCTTTAGTTGGGACTAGCAATTGGAGTGCAGCCAAGATACCCATTTTACCCTTTCCAAAATGAGAGGAAAATGCAGAGGATTTTATCCTGCTCTGCAGCACTGCTCCCAAGTTGTAGGAAGGTCACCTAAAATTTAATACAGAGGTGGGCAAAGTGCCCCCAAATGCTGTTTAGTGGGTGTGGAGAGTATTTCCACCATGTTTGGAGGCTCCCTGGACCCACTAGGGGTCAAGCAATATTTTTTCAATTTTTCCTCAAATGCTCTCTAGGGGGCGTAGGGGGCATTTCCGTTTTAGGCTCAGGAAAGGGCTTTTTTGAAATAGAAAGTGACTTCCACTTGTTTCCTGTTGTTAAAAAAAAGGCCTCTCCTGAGCCTAAAATTGCCCAGGAAGGCTCACAAACATAGTGAAAATGTCCCCATGAGCCCTAGAGAGCATTAGGTGACATTTGGAGCAGAAGTAGGTGTGGCAGGTGGGCGTAGTCCTCCAAGGTCTTCTGGGGGGCTAATATGGCCCCCTACCCTTCCATAGTTGCCCACCCTGGATTAACACATGGTTCCTGCTATGGTTTTCCTTCATCTCAAATCTGCCTGACGTTTTATTTATTAGCTGCATTTTCTTCACGCTTCTCTGCCTCAGCATTTCAGTGGTGATGAGGGAACATGCCAGCATGGCTCAGAGAGCCAGCCCTTGCCACCCTCCCCCCCATCATGACACTTTTGCTTTCCTTGGCAATCTGCAGTAGCATTCCTCCCTCCCAAATTACAAGTTTCCATTTGTATTCTTTGTGTGTAGGAGAGGGAGGAAGCAAGGCTAACAAAACAGATAATTAAAAAGGAGGAAAAAATAGACCTACATTGCTTTCTTGAGGTGGGAGCTGGGGATGTCTTCTTTGATACTGTGGTTTCTTCAACATCAATGCAGCAGAAATAAGGGATTATGATGGGAAAGATTAAAGCCAATGGGACAAAGAGCCAAGAGGCACATTCAAATTAATTTTGTCCCCTGAGCTTTTCATCAGGAGAAAATAAAAAGCTGTCATCTTTATTTTCATTTCCTTTTTCTTTTCTGTTTGGTAAAATATCTCCAAAAGGACCTCCACTTCCTTCAGGAGTGATGACTCAGGTTGCTGTGACAATCAGGCGCACCAGGCGAATTTACTTCACCACTCAGTGTGGCCACCTCGTCACGTTTGCTGCCAACACGTTTGTGATGCAGGGGTTTTCACATCCAGATGGATAATACTTGCATCTGTATGTGTGTGAGTTCACAGGATTAGAGTGCCCATTACATATCAATAAGGCCAAATAAACTCATGAGGAGACTGGATATGAATAATAAACATAAAGTTGGGTTTATGGTTTTAACAAAATAACAGAACTACCATAGCACCCCACCATCTGCTGATTCACCATCTACTGATTCAATTATCTGCGGATGGCAACGGTGGGATGGGTGGGTGGGAGGGAGGAGGTGACCTTGCGGGGGGGGGGTTCTGGTGCAGCATGACAGGTGAGCAGGTGGATGGGTGGGTGGGGGAAGGAGGCAACCTTGCGCAGGGGTTGCAGCTGCCAGGTGGCAAAGGAAGGAGGGAGAGGCAACCTTGCTTGGGGGGGGGGTTCTGGCATGGTGCAGCAGGTGAGTGAGCGGGCAGGTGGGAGAAGACAACCTCGTATGGGGGTTGTGGCGCACAGGTGGCCTGGCAGGGGAAGGAAGGAGGAGGCAACTTTGCCGGGAAGGATTCTGGTGTGGCAAGCAGGTGGGCGGGCGGGGGAAGGAGGCAACCTCACGGGGGGTGTGGTTCTGGCACGGCATTTGCTATTATCCATGGATTTCACCATCCGCGGTGAGGCCTGTAACCAATCCCCCACAGATGGCGGGGTGCTACTATACTTTGGTATTTATTTTTGAGCAGCCTCTGTTCCTCCTCCTACATATTCTTCCTGCACATACATTCTTTCAGCTTCACTCATAGCCGTACACACTTTCCAGCCTCTCTTCAACATATTACATCTTTCATTCTTCCCTTTTTACTGTCAACTTTCTTCCAACTGTCATCCAGACTTAAAACATCCAGAAGCCCCTCCCCTTTCAACCGTCAATGAAGAGGAATGCAGGGATGCGTAGTTCTGCGACATTAGGAAAGTAGCACTTTCCCACCTCTGTCTTAATAGTATGGGACTGTAGAGTAACATGTTTGTTCATAAATCCCTCCTTTCAACCATTAATGCCAAAGCCAAGCACCAACAGGACTCAAGGCCATAAGGAAACCAGGGGTATATCAGCATACCCATGGGGGGGATGAATAGGATGATGATGAAGAAATGCAAAATATTTTTGGAAAAGGACACAAATGTGAGAGCCATGGTCCTGTCTGTCTAAAATGGAATCCAGCATCCATTTTATGACCAAACTACAAGGAAGATCACTCACTGAGAAAGCTCCCTCCTCTCCTGCTTTGTATCTTTCTAAATAAGCTATATGTGCAAGAATAAAACCAAGGGAACCTTCTCAGTCATTTATATAGCCTTCCCACCATGCCAAGAGATATGGGAGAAAGTTTCTAACAGTATCTACATGACCTTTCTGCTGTGCCAAGGAATTTGGACAATAGCTACTCTTTATCTATGTTTGCCTTTAGGTGTGCAATTAGAAGTTGGCATTAGTTACTATGTGACATCTTTAGGTGCATCATTAGAAGTTGGCACTGGTAACCATGGGAACTGACAAATTTGCAGGCTAGCAAAAATATGCGGATAAAGGTTCAGTTTTCAGTCAGCTCTGGGTCTCTTCTAGCTGAAGACACCACACAAGTGCATGTGTATTTATCTGTAAAGGCCTGAAGCCTTTGAACTTTCTATTTGTAACAGACTCCTGTCTCAAGAAACACTGTCTGTCTATATTTTACCTGCCTGTTTGCAAGTTAGGCTGTTACCTGAAAGGAGAGTACAGGGGACAAATGGACCTCCCTCTGCCCCCCAAAAGAAACCCAGTCAATGAGGAATGAGCATTTCAGTGACTCCTAGAAGCTGTAGAATGTTGGGTGCCAGCTGTAAAGGATAATAATAATAATAACAATAATAACAATAACAATAATAATATTTATTTATACCCCACCCCTCTGCTAAAAACAATCAGGGTGGCTTCCAACAATTAAAACACTATAATGCTGACTAAAAGCACCACCCACAGCCATAAAAAGACATTAAACAATATAAAATCAAAACCACCTAACTAAAATCACATTAAAAAACAAATATAAACAAGACTTAAAAAAGGCCAGGAGACGCAGCTCCTGAGGCCAGGATCTAATCAGGGAAACCCTGGAGCAGATAGAGAAATAAGCAGAGAGTATCCTGGGGCCTTTTTGCCCCTCACAATTATAGCATAATGATTCCATTTTAACTGACATAGCAACTTCCTATGGAATCCTGGGGAGGCACTAGAGTTCTCTGGTGAGACTTCTAAGTACCCCTCCCTAAACTGGAAATCCTATTATTCTATAGGATGTTGCCATGGCAGTTAAAGTGGAATCATTGTGCTACAATTATGTAGTGTGAAAGGGCCCCTAAACAAAGGTATGGCTTAAACCCTGAACAAGAGTATTCTTCTGAAGGGTGAGGATATGCTGCAATACCACTTTCCTTAACTTGGCACCCTCCAAATGTGCTAGACAAGTGCTTCTCAGGCTGAGGTGGGGGACTAGCATTTCACCCCTAATGTGCCAGGTAACCATATGTGTGCCCATTGGCTAAAGCTGTTTCCTTTACTTCTTTTCTTTTCTTTCTTTCCCTAGCAGTCAATGACTTGGTGACCAATACCAGTCCATGGGCCACCACTTTGTAGCACTGTGCTAGACAACTGCTCCCCTTATTCCTAGTCAGCATTGCCTTTGGGGCTGGTGGGAGATGTAGCACAGCTCATGTGGGGAAGATTTTTTGAAAAACCCACTTCTAATCTTGCACCATTCTGTGCCTGTCCTGAACAGCATGGTATGGTTTCAGTTCTCATTTCACTCTACTCTCAAAAATGTACCTTTGATTTCTAGAAGATTAGAAATTAAATATATCACCTTTTTTTTTCTGAATCCCTAAGAAATATCTACCCTGCACCAAACGAATGAGTCACTTTAGTTTTCCAGGAAAGAAGAATAATTATAAAGGGCCTATTTTCTCCTCCTACAACAGCCATGCTGTGTTTTCAAGGGCGACTATCCCTGCACTGAAAAGATGTCAGACCAGGAAGAAAGACATGCAGAACCACCTGCAGACCTCTTGGTCAGGATTTTTATATCCTGAAAGAGTTAAGGGCCCCTTCACACTATGCAATTATAGGGCTATGATTCCAGTTTAATTGCCATAGCAACATGCTTAGAATCCTGGTAGTTTTAGTTGGTAAGCCACTCTGGCTGAAAATTCTAAGTATTTCTCCCTAAACTGCAAATTCCATAGGATGAAATCATGGCAGTTAAAATGGAATCATACTGCTATAACTGTGCAGTATGAAAGGATCCTAGATTATTTAGAATTCTAAAGCATGCTGTTACAGACATTCATTGCATTTGACCACATTCTTTCACATCCAGTATCTTCCTCTTTAACACCCAGTCCCCCATAGTACTGGACCTTAAAATCCTGGCTTCCAATTCTATCTCAAACTCCTTCAGCAAGTTTCTCTCTCAGCTTCTGTTCCCCCATTAGTAAAATCTGAGCTGCCTTACTCATAAAACCAATCTAAATTCTCAATGTGTGCAGATGTTGAAAGATTAATGTGTACAGATGTTGAAAGAGGAAACATCAGTCAACACTGGCATCAATGTAATCACAATTTGCTGCAAAAGCATGTAATAATTGAAAGAGAAACTGACATCTGGAGTGTACATAGCTTTTAATATGGGGAAAATTTAGTTGCTCATAGTTATGGGATGCTGTTTGTAAAATCTATTGTTATTTTGAGTTTTCATAACACTAAAAACATACAGAACAAAAATGTTATTAAGTGAAACAGGGGCGCATCCACACTACACAAATAATCTAATTTGAAACTGGATTATTTGCCATGGTTCCTTCCTATGGAATCCTGGGAGTTGCAGTCACTCTTTGACAGAGAAGGCTAAAGACCTTGTAAAACTACAAATCCCAGGATTCAATAGGAAGGAGCCATAGCAAATAATCCTGTTTCAAACTGGATTATTTGTGTATTGTGGATTAGGCCAGGGTTTCAGGGAAAGTCCTGAAGCACTTTCTTTTTGATCAGGGTACTTCTCCCTATCTCTAGGACTTTACAAAGGCAAGTGAGTCAAGTTTTAGGGCAGTTTTCACAAGAAGTCATAGAGGGTTGGCACTCTAATTCAGAAAGGCCAAATCAACTGTGAAGTACATATTTTAAGCATGAGGGGACTCCCAGGACTAACAAATCTAAGTAAACTTTCAAATGAGATACCTTTGCAGTAATTTTGGATTTGAGGCTTAGAAGGGCACAACAAAAACTGGTGATCAGGGTCTATTTGACATTCTGCAAGAGCTCTATTGGCAGTGTCAAAAGCAGAACAGATCCTTAGCACACAGGAGCAGGGTTGAAACATTATTCAGCTACTGATTTATTAAAATAATTTTGTCTCATTCTCTTATTATGAGATCCCAGAGCAGTAAACAGATAAGACAGTACTGTATAAACAAATAAACCAGTATTAAAAGACTAAGAGCCTGTTTACACTGCAGAAACACACCACTTTATCCACCACTTTATCCACCATAGCTCTGTTATATAGAATCCTGGTATTTGTAGTTTGGTGAGGTATTTAGCCTTTTCTATCACAGAACTCTGGTTCCGCACCAAACCACAAATACCAGGATTCCATAGAACAGACATGTGGTGGATAAAGTGGTGTCAAACTGCTGGTTTTCTGAAGTGTAGACAAGCCCTAAGGAGCCCTGGTGGCGCAGTGGTTAAATGCCAGTCCTGCAAGCCACTATGTCGCAAGTTCAATTCCAGCCGGCTCCAAGGTTCACTCAGCCTTCCATCCTTTCGTAGGTCGGTAAATTGAGTACCCAGCTTGTTGGGGGCAATTCGCTAACACACATTGGAAACTGTTTAATGCAGTGTAGATGTGTAAATAGCTATTACTTAAAATAATTTGTAAGCCGCTCTGATAGCCTTGTGGCTGAAGAGCGGGGTATAAATAAATAAAATAAATAAGAGAGTTTAAAATCCATGTATATGCGGAAAAGTAAACTAGCCCCCAAAGGCTTTAATAAAAAGCCATGTCTTAACTTAGTGCCAGAAAGAAACCAATGTTGGTGCCAATCAGACCTCCAAGGGGAGGACATTTTACAATAGTCAATAATGCCTTCTCCCATGTCCTCGCCCACTGGTGAGATGCAAAGGAGGGCCCCTCCTGTAGAAATAAATCCTTCAGGTGTCCAGGTCCCAAGCCATTAAAGGCTTTAAATGCCATCACCAGTACCTTGAATTCAGACTGGAAGTGAATTGGTATCCCGTGCAGCTCCTTTAAGACTGGTGTTATATCTTGTATATATTGTACACCAGTCAGCAATATTGCTGCTGCATTTTGCAGTAGCTGCAGCTTCCGAGTCATCTTCAAGGGCAGGCCATTGTAAATCACATCACAGTAGTCTAATCAGGAAGTTGCCGGTGTGTGGACTACTGTGGCTAAGGACTTTTTCAAACGGGGGTGGGGGGAAACCCGAGGAGGTTGGGAGAAGAACGGGACTGTCACACTTTCAGAGCCCCGTTTCAGACAGCTCCATCCTCCTCCATCCTCCTCCCGACCTTCCCCCGTGCTGTGGGCACCACTTTTTATTGACAGGGGTTTTCTGTCAATAAAAAGTGGCACCTGCAGCACAGGGGAAGATCAGGAGGAGGATGGAGGAGGACTGTGTCATCTAAAATGGGACTCTATAAGCGTAACAGCCTTGTTCTTCTCCTGATCTCCGGGGCGGGGGGATCCCCCGTTTGAAAAAGTTCTTAAATTTTCCTGTCCAGGAAAGGCTGTAGCTAGCACAATCTTCAGAGCTAGCACCAAACACTTGGGCCTTTAGTGACAAAGATGGATCTAGGTGTCTTTTAATTTTTAATGTTGCACATACATTATTGAACGATATTTCCCCACAGCAGGGTTTGCTAGTGGCTCCTTCAGACCTTCTTGGAAGCAACAAGACTTAAAGGCACTGGAAAGCCAGTCAAGTACCTGTGTGAGGGGAAGATCAGTACTATCCGTTAATTTAATTTATCGATCAGCTAAAGCTTGAACAAGAATGCAGAAAGGGGCACTGTGTGCTTGGAGCATTGGGGGCAACCCTGTAAAAATTAGAGCTCAGGAGTTAACTCTAAGAAGATGATTCTGTACAAATGTACATACGTTCTTGCTGTGTGACATTTAGACCTCTAGGAAGTGTTGCTGCCACACTTACTGAATGCTGTGTTGTTTCACACCCTCACATTACTCTACTAGTGGAGGAAATGGAAGCATGGAGAGGAAGTGCTGGTTTCTGTTATGCAAGAACCTTTTTTAAAATGGTAAAAACAGATTAACACACACACACACCGCCACCTTGTATAAAATTAAGAGAAGCAAAAAATACTTAAGGCCTTCTTACTAAGGGGAAGCACCCCTGCTCCCAGCCCCAAATAACAAGAAATATCTAAAAAGCATTACTCAGGACCTCCCCAAAGAATTGGCCAAGGTGGGGCATGTGTTGCTTTGGAAAAAGAATGCTGCTACTGTCTATTTAGTGCCAAAGGTTGCACACTGTTGCATATAATGCCATTACTTCCACATTCTGCTGAAAAATGAGTAGATTGGTACAAGGGAAGTTGAAAGGGAAAGGCAAATGGGTTAATGCTTTCCAAAATACTTGGAAGCCAATTAAAACAACTAAAAGTTCAGCTCAAATATTTACTGCCCACCAGAAAAGATATCAAACCAGAGTTATAGAAGCTTTTTTGGTTTGAAGATCAAATGCTAATTTGGGGAGGGTATCAGGGATCACATGCCAGCAGTGGGCAGAGTTAACGGAAGGCAGAGCCAAAGCAAAAGTAGTAGAAGCAGAATTACTGTATATTTATCAGTTGGACATGTTCCCACCAAGCCTACAAAGAACAGCTCAGTTCTATGCATTATTAGACTAAAAGGATGTGTTTAGTAAGCAGAGTCAAAAATGTATCATAGGAATGTATTAAGAGCAGGAGTGGGAACTGTGTTGCCCTACAGGTGTTCCTGGAGTGCAACTTTCAGCACTCCTGGCCAGCATAGGCAATGGTAGAGAATGCTGGGAGATGCAGTCAAACAACTTCTGAAGGGCTGCATGATTCCCACGTTTATATGAGGCAAAAAATGCTGCATCCCTCTCTCTATCTCAGAGAGAGAGGGTGGTGGAGAGAGAAATAGTAGGAAATCTGTTAAAGGAATGATTGGATGACACAAAGGTAAAAGTGTGTTGAACAGTAGACTGAATTCCTTATGTTCTTCCTTAGTGTGAAAAATCAAAGGCAGTTACTTGTGCCTGAAATGACGACTTTGTCAGGAAAGGAGTGAGAAGAATTGAGGTAAATACCAGTACAGAGAGAGATACCATAATGAAGTTCTTCTAAAACTTAACATACCATGCATTAACAAATCTGGATTCAGATGGTATCAATCAAGAGCTTTTGAAGAACTTGAATATGGAATTGTTGATAACGCTTACAAGTATCCAACTTGTGCAAAGAGGTGCCTCAGCACTTGAGAATTGGAAGGTATACCAATGCCCGTTATTATTATTATTTTTCAAATAAATGATCCAGCGTATTATAAAACAGTTAGCTCATCACTTTGTCCCAGATAAATTGGTGGAAAGCATTATCAAAAGAAAATTATCATGCACATAGGAAAACTTGCTGAAAAATAATCAACATGGCTTCTACAACTGCTAGTCCTGTCTCATTTGATTGACTGAATTTTCTCCCCGCCTTTTCCCCAGGATGGGATCTTGTTGATGGGAGATGCAGTGGACAGCATGGCTAGAATCTTGTGGATGACTTAGCCAGGCATTATACTTGCATACATTCATGTTCTTTTATGGTAATTGAACAAAGAAGTATCCAGAACCTCCTTTGCACCATGAGAGGAACCTGCCATGCAAAATACTTTCTGGCAAGTGGTACACACCCCTCCCAAATTAAGTGGTTGGGAATGGCCAGGCAGACAGTGTCCAGTTGCGTTTCTGCAGCTGGACACACACAAGAGATATCATTCTCTTAGATGTTTGGAGGAACTCTAGAAGGTCCAGGGGGATAATGTCTCTTGTGTGTGTCAACTCCAAAAACATAGTCAGAAACTAATGGCCACTTTTCCACCACTCAGTGGTTGGGAAATGTATGCCAACAGCAGGAAGGCAGGTTGTGTGGGGACGAGGAGGAGGAAGTATGCTTGATGGAACATTATGCCATGCCAAGCTGATCCAGAGCTTTGGTGTTCCAAAACGTTTGGCAAGGTCCCTCACTGGGTAAACTCAGTAGTCCTGGGATAGGAGAACAGGCTCTCTTATGGATCAGTAATTGGTTAAAGACATGGACACAGAGAGTGGCAATATGAAACTGCTCTCACAACGGAGGGATTTCAACTGTGGCATCCCCTCTAGGTCTGTATTGGGAACAGTACTTTTAAAGTTGTTAATACATCAGGGAGGGTGAATGTGTGGTCTAGCGGATGTTGTTGGGCAGTAACTTCCATCAGCCCTGGCACTGCCATGAATGATCTGGTATTAAGTGGGGTGACCTAGTTTGCTGATGAAACTAAATTATTTAGTATGATCAAAAGAAAAAAAGAGTTCCAAAGAACGCCAAAAGATCTCTCCAAATTGGGGAAACAGGCATGTGACATGATGTGCATTTGCTGTGGGAGCAGGGGCGGAAACCCAATGCTACATTTACGCTGATCGGATCTGAGCTGGTGGTAACTGACCAGGAAGGAGATCCTGGGGTCATGGTGGAGAGTGCACTGACCCAGTGTGCAACAGCTGTGGAAAATGGTTAATTCCACCTTAGAGAAAATATAGAGCCAACAATTTAATACATACTGTATATGCAAATCAATAGCCTAGCTACATTTCGAATACTACATACAGTTCTAGTTTTCCACATCTCAGAAAGGAAAAGAGACAGAAAAGGCAACCAAACTGATACAAAGGCTGGAACAACAAAATCTACAAGGAAAGGATATAATGTCTGGGTTTGTTTGTTTGTTTGGTTTGTTTCAAGGAAAAATTGGGAGTTAAGTAAGAATATGTGAGAAATATATAAACTATGTTTACTGTGGGGGGCAATGGATAAAGAGATGGTTCTCCTTCCTTTTTGTCATTATGCTAGAACCCTGAGGTCACTGAATGAAGCTAAATGATAGGAGGTTCAGGACAGACAAAAGGAACTTCTGCACAGAGCACATAGTTCAGCAGTTGAATTCACTGGGTGTTGCTGATGGCCACCAAGTTTGATGGTTTTGAAAGGAAATGTAGACAGATTCATGGAGGAGAATGGTCTGAAAGTAGTCATGACAGTTTATACTAACTCCAGGATCATAAACAGCATCTTTCTGAATGCCATCTCCAAGGAGCTAGTAGAGGGAGATACGGTAGCTGTTGCTGCATCCTGTTTGAGGGACTTCCCATGGGCACATGTTTAGTCATTTTGGGGGAAAGTATTCTGGACAGACTAGATAGGCCTTGGGTATGATCCAGCATGGCTCTGGGTATGTTTGCCGGTAGTCCTGATGGGTTAGCAAGACTGGCACATGTGGTAGAACTACTGTCTCACCAAAACAGTTGTAGATCTGCACCCTTGCAACATACACAACCTCTTTCATGAGCATTTCCTATCTGGGCTTTCTGTTTCCCACCTACTGCTGACAGTTGCAGCTGATATCAGCACAGTGGTGAACGTGCTCTGGGTGTCAACAAAACTACCCAAAGTGCTAAACCCTGTCTTCCAAAATAAGAACTTCCAAAATAAGTTCAGCATCTGGAATGCCTTCTTTAAATTTCAGATTGAAACCTGGAGCAGAGTCACTGTCACTCACTGTAGAAACAAGTAGAAGTACCCACAATCCTCTAAGAATGAGACCAATCAAATAAGAAGCACTGTGCATATGCACTAACAGAGGATACTTCTATCTACAGGGCCTGCTCAAGACATTTTGCTGCCTGAGGCCAAGGAAAGATGATGCCCCTCTCCACTTCTTGTACAGAAGCCCCCTGAACTAGCAGCTGAATCTTACTTCAGAACTGGCAGTGAGACAATGTCTTCCACTATGAGATTTTCAGACTATACTGTTATAGTGTTACTATTCCACTTTAACTGTTCTAGCTTCCTCCTGTGGAATTCTGGGATTTGTAGTTTAGTGAGGCCTAAGAGCTCTCTGACTGAGAGTTGTAAATGCCCCTCCCTCAACTGCAAATCCCAGGATTCCACAGGAGGTAGCCATAGCAATTAAAGTGGAATAGTAACACTATAATAGTGTAGTGTGAAAATCATAAATCTGAGGTAGAAGGCTAGTTCAGAGAGTGCAGGATAAGGTATGTGACAGTGAGGAATTTCCAGACTCTCAGAAAGAACAGCAGAGAGGCTGCTGCTGTTGCAACATGCAGCGATCTCCACCCCTTGTCAAATCTTCCTGTTATTACTTTGATTTAGTACTGGCCTTGCAGATTACTCTTAATCTTGTGGGGAGAAGAATCCCGCCTCTCCTTTTAGAGCCAGTAAAAGTCTGGATGGTTCCTATCTTTTTGTCAAGCCAGAAGAAGTATAGTTTTCCCTTCGTATCCGCGGACTTGGTATCCATAGATTTAAGTATTCGCGGCTTAAAAATATTCTTTAAAAAATAATCCAAAAAGCAAACCTTGATTTTGCCATCGTATATAAGGGACGTCATTTTGCTATGCCATTGCATATAATGGGACTTGAGTATTCATGGATTTTGGTATCCACGGGGGGTCCTGGAACCAAACCCCAGCGAATATGAAGGGACAACTGTAATCTGTGATAAGCTGCCACTCCTCCTGTCCATGTCTGGACAATGAATGATATTCAGCAAGTGACATCCCTCTGACCAGACACATCCACAAAGTCAGGTTTTTGTATGAAAAGCACATATATGCACTTTATTCTCCAATTAAACCACCAACTTATTGCACTCCCAGTGTCATTGCCCACTTAAGTGCTGCCATTGGTCACACATGATCTCTGCACATGGAAGTTTACACACTACAGATGCCTCCTCTTAGGAATTTTGTAATGGATGAAGCAGCCATCATGACTGCACAGGAACACATGTTATTGCAAATTCATTCTGTCCCAGCAAGCAGGTACTCACAAGACATAGTCAGCTGCACTGACCCACATTTTTCTGATAAGGTATTTATGACTCTCTCTCTCTCTTAATCCACCAGCCTTTATCCTTTCTCAAACTAGAGCAGAGATGGGGTGTATGTGGCCTACAAGGCACTGTTCAACTACAGCACCCATTGCCCTCCACCATTGGCTAGGATGGTTGGGGCTAATGGGAGTTCTAGTCCAACATCTGGACAGCCACACATTCTTAGCCTTTGTACTACAGCTTTCACAAAGGATCTACTGTCCTTCGAGATTGTGACACAATGCAGAGACAAATGTGAGCCACTCTTTTTATAAACCACCTCACTTCAGAGATGGAGAGGTTGCTGCCATTGCCTACTGGAAAAGCCCACCGACCAGAGTTGCCACTTCAAGACTGTCCCAGATCCTGGGGTTTCTGGGGCAAAACCTGAGATGTAGGGATGGCTCCTAGTGAGGTCATTAAGCATTATGCATTACATGTCAACTATAGCTGCTCACTGCTTGTTGTTCAAACACACATACAGAAAACATATTTCCCTGTCTGAAAATTAGGACAGAAATCCTAGTTAAAGGGACTGTTCCCAGATCAGGGTGAAATGAAGGGATGATTCCTTCTCAATTACTTGGGATGGGATAAGGAACATTTAACCTTGCCTACATGTTTCTAGCCACAAGATGGATGCAAAGCAGAGTGGAGGGTGAGCCCTGGAGCCACAATGACTGAAAGGGAAGGAGGGTGCTAACTAAGTAATACATAGACCCCAAGGAGAGTCCTATCAGGTGGCAGCAACAAAATCAGCTAAGCTTTGCAAGCTGCTGTAGCGAGTTGCTGCTCTTCTGGCTAAACTGGAGATTTGCATGTAGCCCTTTTCTCTTACTTGGAGCTGAGCTCAGCAAAACTGGAGGATTTACACCCTTGTCTCCCACCTGGAGATCATAGAATCATAGAATTGCAAAGTTGGAAGAGACCACGAGGGCCATCCAGTTCAACCCCCTGCCATGCAGGAAATCATGATCAAAGCATCCTTGACAGATGGCCTTCCAGCCTCTGTTTAAAGACCTCCAAGGAAGGAGACCCCACCACGCTCTAGGGAGTGTATTCCACTGCCAAACAGCTCTTACTGTCAAAAAGTTCCTCCTAATGTTGAGGTGGAATCTCTGTTCCTGGAGCTTGCATCCATTGCTCCGTGTTCCAATCTCTGGAGCAGCAGAAAACAAGCTTGCTCCATCCTCAACGTGACACCCCTTCAAATACTTAAACAGGGCTATCATATCGCCTCTTAACTGTCTTTTTTCCAGGCTAAACATACCCAGCTCCCTAAGGCTTTCTTCTTAAGGCATGGTTTCCAGACCTTTTACCATTTTAGTCACCCTTCTTTGGACACGCTCCAATTTGTCAATATCCTTTTTGAATTGTGGTGCCCAGAACTGGACACAGTATTCTAGGTGAGGTCTGACCAAGGCAGAATAGAGCGGCACTATTACTTCCCTTGATCTGGACACTATACTTCTATTGATGCAGCCCAAAATCACATTGGCCTTTTTAGTTGCCGCATCACACTATTGACTCATGTTCAACTTGTAGTCTACTAGGACTCCTAGATCCCTTTCGCACGTAGTCTCATTCAGCCAGGTCTCCCCCATCCTATATCTATGCATTTCATTTTTCCGCCCTAAGTGCAGTACCTTACATTTCTCGGTATTGAATTTCATTTTGTTAGCTTTGGCCCAGCTCTCCAGTTTATCCAGGTCATTTTGAATTTTGATCCTGACCTCCAGGGTATTAGCTACTCCTCCTAATTTGGTGTCATCTGCAAATTTGATAAGTATGCCCCTAATTCCCTCATCTAAGTCATTGATAAAGATGTTGAATAGCACTGGGCCCAGGACAGAACCCTGTGGCACCCCACTGGTCACATCTTTCCAAGACGAAGAGGAGCCATTGCTGAGCACCCTTTGGGTTCGGCCGATCAACCAATTACAAATCCATTGAACAGTTAACTTGTCTAGCCCACATTTTACAAGCTTGTTTGCAAGAATGTCATGGGGAACCTTGTCAAAGGCCTTACTGAAATCAAGGTATGCGATATCCACAGCATTCCCTTCATCTACCAAGCTGGTAATTTTATCAAAAAAAGAGATCAAATTGGTCTGGCATGAGATAACTCATGAAAAGTGGAGAGTCAGCACTAGGTCTGGAGAACTGGCACCCTTACAACAGATTTAAGACGGAGCCTGATGGTGGCCACTTTGCTGCAGGGCTCCTTCAGACCTGGACCCAGCCCTGCTGAGAGGAAGCTTCTAAACCAGTGGCTCATAACCTTTTCTTTACCAGGGACCCCCTTTAAATATCTTTTGTTGCTGTGGACCCCTAAGACTTAACTCAAGATTTAAAACCATAATAATGATAATGATAATAATAATAATACCTGATGATGATGATGATGATGATAACACCACAATTACACCATCCATTAAACCTTCCCTCAGAGGCACTGGAGGAGGAAGGAAAACTTTTTTTCCTGCTTCTTCCTGAAGGTTTGTGGCTGGAGCAGACTGAATGGCAATGTGCAGGCCAAGCCAGACTTTCCCTTGGCTCCTGTCACATGGCAACTCCACCGCATGGAGGTGAGCCAAACAGCCTTCAAGCTTTTGCAGACCCCCTGTGAGGACATTGCGGACCCCTGGAGATCCCGGGATCACAGGTTATGAACCACTGTTCTAAACCATCTCTTCATAAGGAGAGAGTGCCAGAAGTTCACTGTGGCCATGCCAAGTAATGTGTGGATGTGCGCGCATACATGCTTCTGCAGGCCCCAGCAAGTGCGGAAAGCTGAGAAGCCATAGGAAGTTCCTGCCCTTTCTTGCCTTTCCTCCTCCTGGCTCTGTCCTGCACACGCACATGTGCACACACACGCACTTTCCCATTTTTCAGGTCCTTGTCTCAGGCACAGGAGGGGACAGACAGGCCTATTTTTACAAACCTGGCCCTTCCTTTCATCTTCAATCTTAAAATGGCCTCCAAGCAGAAGGTAAGGGATCCTCTCCTTCTTCAACACAGACATTGGGTTCATACTACTGGCATCATGTAGATTTTGTCTCCATTGCAAAGTTGGTTTACATCCAGCCCAGAAAAGAATGGCAGCCCTTCCTCTATAAGGGCAAGTCTGAAGAGCTACACCATTGGGGCTGGGGACTAAATTTTACTCTCTGAGCCTAGTGATCCAAGCCTTTACAAACTGAGCCTGGGCCTGTTTGCCTAGCATTGCTCCAGGCACTTTTTGTTCCTTTACTGTGTTATGGCTGAGATTTTGCTCACACAAACATACAGATGAGGTGGTTAAATTGGTTAACTGGGAACAATAGGGCAAACTCAGCCCCCCTCTGCCTAGGTGTTGAATCAGCCTCATTGCTCCTACTTAACCATTTTCACCACCACATCCACATTGTTCCCAGGAAAGACTAAACCTGGCCATCCAGAACTGAGAACCCAAATTACACCAATCTAGCACAGAGTGGCTGGTTTTCTTTTAACTTCATTTTTCTTGACAAGTTCACCATTATGGAGGGGGCGGAACTAAACTGAGCTGCCAAGTTTGGAAAAAGGAAGCACATGAACACAAGAGGCAACTATATTGATGAAAGGAAACCAGATGCTAGTGTCCTCTTAGAGGTTTCTTCCTCACCATTTGTAGAAGAGTGGGTGAAGGACATACCATACAGGGTGTTGATAATGTGGGTGAGGGTAGAGAAGGAGATATAAGTGGACTTTTCTGCTTTCTGCCACCACTAGAATGCAGTTGCTAGAAACAAGCACCATCATAGTTTGTTATGTTGTAATCAAGCATAGACATCAGTCCTCAGTCCTCCGGTACTTTTTTTCATTTTTTTCTCACTAAATTGGGTTGATTACAGGTTGACCCCCGTATCTGCAGGGGATGTGTTCCAAGACCCGCCCCCCTGTGGATACCTGAAACTATGGATAATAGGGAACCCTGTTATTTTCAATGAGACAAACACCAGACGTTGGCCACAGAATTTCACTGGAGGACCTAGAAATGCCTAGAGAACATATTTTTTCGGATGTGGATAAGTGAAATCATGGATACCAAATCTGTGGATACAGGGGGTCAAGCTGTATTATCTAATTACTATGTCCAGTTGAAGATAATCACAGGTACAAATTTAGCATAGACGAGCTTTTCCTCCCAAGCTTGCCAAGATGTAAAGGTGACGTGTTTGTTTAGTGTTAGTCTAAATGTTCTATGAGCCATAACACTGTCACCCTACCACTTGTTTTGTGTGTTTTATATACACACTCACACGATAGCCTCTGTGTGGGCATTCCTTCCTGTGTGTTTGTCAAATAGATTCACAAAACCCTAAGGAAAGAACAAAAAAAATTCAGTGCTATGAAACAATAGTGGACAATGGCTCTCATAGGGATGAATGCTCTGTTTAGCTTATCAGCCTTCCTGATGACTAGCAACTTCTCTTTCCCCACTAACTGAATTCAGAAGCACACGATGCCACACATGTGTCACCAGCATCTCCCTTAGTTGCTCTGCTGTAGTAGAGCAGACGACTGGACAGGATCTTGCAAGATCTCCTGAACTGCACAGGCATCGGCCCAAAGCTTCTGTGTCGCACTTGAAATTTAAGAATCCACTGCAGACAGACAGAGATCCCGACTCAGCTTGAGGCAATGACCTTTAGCAAACAATGGCACACCCTCCCTTGGGGAGCCCAGACCTACCGGGAATCTGCAGAAGCAACACTCACTTCCTGTCCCTTTCCCCCAATAATGCTGAAAGGGGATTTAGTAAGGAAAGTACCAGCATCACCAACTTATCACCCACACACTCTCCATGCTGGATTATTTATTTTAAAACTATTGGGGGAAACATAAAAAGAAAGCACACAAACACACACAAAAAGCAAAAAAGCCAGTAAAATCTCTTCTCCTTCAGCTGCAGTGCATTCTCATTTAAATGCACTGACCAAAGGAAATGGATGCCATGACTGAGCTCTTAAAACTTGCCAAGTGGTGGCAATGGCAGAATGCCAAATGAGTGGGTGAGGGTAAAGAAATTGCCAAGCAATGGCTGGTTTCTATGGGAATCTTTAAGTTTCTATGCCACACCTTTTACAAGACAGGCAGAGGCATAAGCAGCTGTCAAAAGCATCACTCAGACCTCACTGGAATGGAAATGAAAGCAAGGAAATTGGGATGTTCTCTAAGGCTTATAATAATGGAACTTCCTTAGAAGCCAGTTGATTTTATGCAGTCTTATCTATCCTTAATCAAAGCAAAAAGAGAGTGAAAAATCTTGACCTTTTGAGGTCCTTGTGATCACATATCCTAAGTGGGAGTCATGGAAAAGTTTCCACGTATTACCACATACTTAATAAATATGTAGATCCAGCCAATTCCTTCTGAAATAAGACCGACCAGCTGGAACTGCAGAATCAAAGGCACTGAATGAGTTAGCCAACACCAAGTCCCATTAAAATAAATTGATTTTGATTTGCATTTAATTGGGTGCACTGAATTCAGAGGGACTTGATTGTTTCTAACTTTCTTTGGACTGTGACCTAAGTAATACTCTGAATTGGTGCTGAAGCTTCAAAGTTTCTTGTGGAAACAAGAAAAAGTATTCATTGTGTCTTGTTGGACCTGTCATTATAGTTCTAGAATAAATAACAGCCCTTAGTCCTTAATATAAAGGGTCTCTACAGCAATTCTGCTCTGAGGACAGAGGTTTTTAGAAACCTTCAGCTTTTAATTACTCCACACTATAGATTTATAGCACTTTGATACCACTTTAACTCCCATTACTCCATACTATTGTATCCTCAAATTTTTAATTTTGTTAAGCACTGTATTTAGAATTTGGTGCCAGAGAGCTCTCATAATGTAAATCAGGGAAATGGAGTAGAGTATCTCTCACCAAACTACCAATCCCAGGATTCCATAGTATAGAACTATAGTAGATAAAGTGGTATTGAACTGTTATAATTGTACAGTGTGGATATAAATATCCAAACTCCTTCTGAAAATTTGGCCCTTAGGCAAAAAAACTGCAATGGTGGAGAGCTCAGTGTTTATCTTGCAGGAGGGAAACAAAACAAGTTGAAAATAACAGCCCTTGTTAGGTGAAATAGGAAGCTAGTTCTTCCAGGGTATGACAGAGGGGTTAGAAAATCTTGTTAAAAGTTTGCATCTAAATGCATGGTCAGTTCACCACTGAACTTATTCTT
This sequence comes from Gambelia wislizenii, assembly GCA_030847615.1. Lineage (NCBI taxonomy): Eukaryota > Metazoa > Chordata > Lepidosauria > Squamata > Crotaphytidae > Gambelia > Gambelia wislizenii. The sequence goes on from JAUMIR010000001.1 coordinate 350,176,075, forward strand.
CCCCCTTCCCTGCTGCCCCAAAAGAAAAAGGCTGTATCAGAGTATATAGGGCAATAGGAAGGCATAACCAAGGCAGAGGTATCTGCCAAATAGCAGAGCTTCCAGCTTCACACATGTGCCCTCCAGTTCGACATTCATTTGACACCCAGCTAGTAGGGGTTTCCACTATGTACAATGTATGTATCAGTGCTCATTTACAGCCCTCCCACTTCCCATCTGTTTTTATAATTTCCAATGTAAATCTGAAAAAGCTAAGATACAGTGAGCACCATTAATCTCCCTCTTTTGTTTTAATAGAAAAGTACTGTTGCACATACACACAGGCAGACATTGCTCTAACACTAAGTAAGGGAACACAGGCAAAGGATTACCAGTTGAAAGGATGAAGAGACATTTGACAGGATGCAAGAAACTGTGTTCAGCCTGGCATTCTGTCTCCAGGATTCGTGGCTAATTAAGTGAGGGGGTGGGGGTTAGGGACCACTGATACAAAAAAAACAACACCCACATAAAATTAACAGGATTGTCTGTTCAGGCTTGAAAAGTGTGCAGTTATAGCTGGAAATGATGCCTCACAGCAAAAGGTGCTTATTCCCCCCCCCTTGGGTGTATTTCAATTTCTAAAGAGGCTTTAAATAAACATGCGCCTCATTTCCAGGCATCATTGGCCATGCTTTAAAATCCTAAACTAAAAACAGCTGTGCTCCTAGATTGCAGCAGCATGCAATCATTTTCTCTCTCTCTCTCTCTCTCTCTCTCTCTCTTTAGGTGGGGGGAGTTAAAAGATGGATGGTAAATTTCCCCAAGAGAAAATGTTGCCTGAAATTCTCCTGAGCATAGTAATCTTCTCAAGGACCACTTGCAAGTGACGTCCTCCTGCAATATAAATAAGCCATAGATTGGGATGGGTGAGGGGTTGTCTCCCACTTCTGCAAATGCTCACGCCCACCATCGACCTTCAAGGGAGAAGGTGAGTCTCAGGAAGGTGTCCTGGGTGTAGGACTCAGTGCATCGCAAGGAAGCCTCTCCCCAATACCCGCTTAGAGGGGCATCAGTTTTAATTATTGTAAGCCGCTTTGAGTCCCATCTTGGGAGAAAGGCGGGGTATAAATCTAATAAATAAATAAAAGATATAAATCATTTGTCAGGGTCAGGCCAAAAGCACCCAGAGTGTACTGCTGGTGGAAATGCTATTTGTCGTCGCAGTCCAGTGACAGTTGTCTCATACATGCACACACCCATACTCTCACCCCAGAGATGTGCAACCACACACACATCTTTCACACACACACCCCAGCTCTGCCTCCGTTCACCTGCATGCAAGAATATCCTCGCCCCCCTCCCTTCTCCACCCACATGCCTACCCACGCTATGTCCTCACGTTGCAGGAAATCTAGCGTGTACACGAAAGCCCAGAAAGAGGAGAAGGAAGAAGGAGGAGGAGGAGGAGGAGGAGAGAAAACCCCAAGACCGCTCACCAGCACCATACCTTCACTCGCAGCTCTCTGGCTTTTCTGTTTGCTGATGTCACACCTTGGAAGCTGGATGTTCCGCAGAGAGGAATGGAGAGGAGAAGGGAGGGGAGGAAGAGCCTGGGAGTTTCCCACAATGCCTCGCGGCAGACCTGCATGAAGATGAGGAGCTGGGAGGGGGAGGGGGAGGGGGAGGGGGAGGGAGGGAGGACCAGAAGGAGGGACCCGAAGGCGAGCAACAACTGGGGCTCCATCCCAATCGACCCCAGTGGTTGCTGTAGGTACCTCCACCAAACTACACATCCCAGCATTCCTCAAGATGGAGCATTGACCTTTAAAGCGGTGTCGATGGATGCAACTATAAATACGGTTCCAGGCTTGCGTTACTTACTGATTACTCATGCGGCCGTTCTTTAAATTTGTATAAATGTCCATTTCAATTTCCTCTGGCCCCCATTGGTCATCATTCCCCACCTACCCAAAAATGTGTATAATAATTTGCCAACGGAGACAACATTTCAGGCATCTGATGAAGTGGACTGTCATCTACCGCCCCCCAAATTTTTTAAAAATGTGCTGAATAAAAATGGTCGGGCTGTAGATGCCTCGATTTTGTCTCTTGTTGTTTGTGCTGCAACGGATTCACATGTTTATTCTCCTTGGAAATTCTTTTGCCCAGTGTGAATGGTGTCAGTATACTGTTTGGCCATTAGATGGCACTGGACTTTTCCAGCGACCTGGCTGCTGGATCCTTTTAAGTCACCTTTCCCCAACCTACGACCCTCCAGATGTGTGGGACTGCAACTCCCAGGCTTGTCTACACGAAGGAAAAAAAAAAAACCGGACTGATCCACAGTAATAGCAAGTCACAGCAGCTGCGGCCTGTCTTAATGGTTTTCCAGCCCCCATAAACTCCGCATGTCTGTAGCTGAGATGGCAGCTGTGAGTGGATTACTCGCAGTTTTAAATCTGCCACCCCCAAATCTTCCATCTTTCCCCAAAAAGAAAAAAGAGGGGGGGAAAAGATAGCACAAACCTTTCTTTTATCGCCTTAGCTTAGTGATCATTCACTAAGATGAAAATCCAAGATAGCACCCATCCCTGCCCCCTGTGCTCATCCAGCCAATCAGGTTTGCACTGTGTCCTGCAAGGGGAAGCGATTCATGTTGAATCGCTTGTCTTAATGAGTGAAAATGTGCATATCTGTGGAGTTCTTTTAAAAAGTTGGGAAAAACCATGAAGGCTTTTCTCATGTAGTTTTTCCTCTTTTTGGCCCCCTCCTTCACAATACAATGAGACAATGCGGGACCCTGTTAATACAGATTGTTTTCTGAGCGAATTCCGTGAGGAGTATTTTCACCATGTGAACAACCCCTCCAATTCTGAGAGTTGCAGTCCCACACATCTGCGGGGCCATAGGTTGAGAGAGTGTGCTTTAAGTCTTGCAAGACACACCTTGTTGCCCTTTGCATTCGGTCTTTCTCTTTCTGTCTGCTTAATAGAGGGGTGAGGGTGGGAATTCCACAGCAAAGTTGTTGAACTGCAACTCCCATTAGCCCTTGTTAACATAGCCAATGATGAGGAATGCTAGCAAGGGCAGTGGAACAACTTCTGGAGGACCACACAATTTCCAACCCTGACATTTTAACAGTATGGTGTAAGTGATCTCCAGTCGAGATAAACTGGGATTTAAACAACCTAGCTGTCATTGGATCACACTCTCATGCTACATTTCCCATCTTTGCTGTTTTATGTGAAAAAAGATGTCCGAAGCTGGAACTAGGCAACATGTGAACCTCCAGATGTCGTTGGACTGCAACTTCTAGTAGCCCCAGCCAGCACAGCACATACTTGAGATATTCTGGGAGTTGCAGCCCGACAACATTTGGATGTGCGTGTGTGCGTATCACATTTTACCCACTCTTGCTTTAAGTCTTCATACCCTCCAATTGTCCTGATTTGGCAGGACAGTCCCGATTAATCCTCTGTCACCCCCCTTTTTCAGCAACCTTTAAAATAATAGACTCATAGAACTGGAAAAGACCAAAAGGGCCAACTAGTCCAACCCCCTGCCCTGCAGGAATACACAATGTTTATGTCCCAGATTCTCTCTCTTCTGTCCAGTTTCTTCCTTTGTCCTTAGTTCATCTGCTGCAAACTGAATTCAAGTCCAAAAGTAGTTGCACTCAGATTAACTCAGCAGGAGGAGAGGAAAGGAAGCAGCAGAATTTTGCCCTTCCCAGTAGGCTCAAGCCAAAGCAAACTGCTGCAGCCTCTCCTATCTTGTTTGTTCTTCCTCATTAATCACTTTTGCCATCTTGACCATACTCTGATGTTACTTGGCCACACGCTCTGGTTCTTATCTATGAACTGTTGGAGGGTATGAGCTTTCAAAATATTCATGCACCCACAGCTGTATATATGTATATGGTCAGCAGAAAAGAAAAAAATGTCCTCTAGGAGAAAGAATCTTGAGAAGTTACTTTTTTGGATTACAACTCTCAGAAACTCCAATCAGCACAGCTGGTTAATGTAATACCTAAAAGTAACTTTTCTAAACTCTGACTCAGTAAACTGTGTCTCAGTGTGCTTGGCTTCCATCGCAGCAGATGGTTATTTCCGTTGCTTCTAAGTATAAGGTTAATCTTCAGCCTGCTTTCCAGTGGTCTTGTAACTGTCTATGACTCGTAAGATCAACCATTAAGAGTCTCCTCATCAGAAAATAATTGGAAGATGGAGCATTTAGCCCCTCCCTCTGTTTTCCATGTAACTAATTTTTCTAAACCTCTTCCAAGCTGTCTTTTGCAAAGACATGAAAAAGACAGACACGATTTCCCAAGTCTCTTGGCATTTTGGCGAGTTGTTTAAGATAGGCACTTGAGCTTAGACTTGTCTATGTGAAATCAATAAGAATTACATTACTGAAGGGTCTGCTCAAGACTAATTATTTTCTAGAATTAAATGGACCTACTTCAAAAGAACTCTCTTTGTGTATTCCAGCTAGAGCATCATGCCTCAGTACCTAAGACTACTGTAGTTTAAATACCCATAGCTGTCAAATAATTGTTGTGATTCTGTTTCATCTTTAATGGTAGACAGGTTTCACCCTTATCAAGTACCCAGAGGGAAATGCAGATGAAAGCTCTAAGTAAGCCATTTTGTTTTCCAAATGCAAAAAAAAAAAAAAAAGGTCAGCATCCATATTATTGGGCTGTGTTTCCTTTTGTAGTCAGCATTGCAGACTTACCATTCATTTATACTGTACTTTTATTTGCAGAAAATCAGTTGTGTCAGGCTTGGTACTTATGTGTGTGTTTGGTTTAAAACACGGAGTTATCCATACTCTCCTAATCCCCAGACCGGGCTACTGCAAATGCATTATACAGTTGGCTCTCTGTATCCCCAGATTCCACTATCTACAGCTTGAAACCAAACATTAAAATTATCCAGAGGTAGCAAACTAGATCAAAGATGTCAGTAAACTGTTAATTGTATAAATTTAATATCTGCTGCTATTCTGACTAGTCTCTCTCTCCCTCTGGCTTTTCTTCGCAAATGAAGATTCAGGAAGGACTCATCTCGCGCTTTCTGCAAGTGCGCTGATGACTAAAAAGGCCAATCCGAGATAGACAAGTCCGGTTGCAGAAAACACAGCAGAAGGTCTCCTTGGGTGATGTTTCCGGGTTGTGATTCTTTCTGCGTTGTTGTTTCTCTTCAAGACTTGTTCGGCGTGAGTTCTCAAATAAGGCTGCAGCCTTGTGGATAGTGCGTCTCCATGCCTCCCGATGTGAGGCCAGGGCAGACCATTGTTGGTGATCAATTTGGCCAAGCCTGAGATGTTGTTTCAGGGAGTCCTTGTATCGCTTTTTTGGAGCGCCCTTCTTATGCTGACCTGTGGCGCGTTCACCATAGAGTACTATTTTTGGGAGGTGATGGTCCTCCATCCTAGAAACGTGTCCTGCCCAGCGCAGCTGTGTTCTCAATATCATGGCCTCAATGCTGGTGATCCCTGCTTGCTCAAAGAGAGCAACATTCGTCACATAGTCAGTCCAGTGTATATTTAGGATTGTGCATATACAGCGCTGATCAGGGCCAGTTTAAGGAATTTTGGCCCCCCCTGCAATGCTTTATTTTGGGGGCCCCATATGTTTATCTCAGGTCAATGTAACCTAACCTATTCACAGTACAGGATGTTCAGATTACAGTAGGATCCCCGTATCCACGGATTCATTATCCATGGGACACAAAACAGCACACCTGCCATAGAGTCTTCATAGAAAATGTGTCCTCCCTAGCCATTTTCTAGGCCCTCCAAGGCAACTCTATGGTATTTTAAACCAGATGTCCCATTATTTTCAATGGTGTTCACTATTATCCACAGTTTTCAGAATCCATGCCCGCACAGAACCAATCCCCAGTGGATAAGGGAGGCCTACTGTATTACATAATTTGCCACAAATAATTTAGATTAAAAACTATATTATAGGCACTAATAAAATATTTTTTGTTAATTAGCAATTAACATAATGGTGTAGATTTCCTCAAAAAAACGAAAGTAGACTACAAGCTAAACATGAGTTAGCAGTGTGATGCAGCAGCAAAAAATGCCAATGCAATTCTAGGCTGCATTAATAGGATTATAGTGTCTAGATCAAGGGAAGTAATAGTGCCACTGTATTCTGCTTTGGTCAGACATCACCTGGAAGACTGTGTCCAGTTCTGGGCACCACAATTCAGGAAGGATATGGACAAGCTGGAACGTGTCTAGAGAAGGGTGACCAGGATGGTGGGAGGTCTGGAAGCCATTATGCCCTATGAGAAGCAGCTTAGGGAACTGGGTATGTTTAGTCTGGAGAAGAGAAGGTTGAGAGGTGACATGAGAGCCATGTTTAAATATTTGAAGGGATGCCATACTGAGGATGGAGCAAGCTTGTTTTCTGCTGCTCCAGAGACTAGGACATGGAACAAAGGATTTAAACTCCAGGAAAAGAGATTCTACCTAAACATTAGGAAGAACTTCCTGACAGTAAGAGCTGTTAAGAAGTGGAATGCAATGCCTGGGAGTGTGGTGGAGTCTCCTTCTTTGGAGGTTTTTAAGAGAGGCTGGATGGCCATCTGTCCTGAGGGCTTTGATTGTGTGTTCCTGGAGGGCAGAAGCCGATCGGATGGGATGGCTGTTGGGGTCCCTTCCAGCCCTATGATTCTAGGCTGTATTCAGAGCCTGGGAAAGTTACTTTTGGATTACACCTGTCAGAATCCCCCTGCCAGCACCCTTCTCAACGTCTGGTTGCATTGTTCCTTTTCAAGCATTCTCTAGCCCAGTGGTCTTTAAACAGAGGCTGGGTGGCCATCTGTCAGAGATGCTTTGATCGTGATTTCCTGTATGGCAAGAGGTTGGACTGGATGGCCCTTGTGGTCTCTTCCAACTCTACAATTCTATGGTTTTACGATATCCTCACAGGGGGTCCACAAAGGCTTGAAGGCTGTTTGGCCCACTCCCTGTAGTGGAACAGCCATGTGACAGGAACCAAGGCAAAGGCTGGCTGGCTTGGCCTGTACATTGCCATTCAATCCACTCCAGGCACAAACATGCAGGAAGAAGCAAGAGTGCCTCTGAGGGAAAGGTTAATGGATGGTGTAATTGTATTGTTTTTGTTGTTAGCTATTATTATTAGGGTTTTAAATCCTGAGTTAATTCTTGGGGCAACAAAAGATATTTAAAGGGGGTCCCTGGTAAAGAAAAAGTTAAGAACCATGCTTAGTCCAAAGGCTCTCACATAGCACTAATGGGATACTGGTGTTTTAGTGACAACAATAAAACCATTGTTCCCAGTAATATTACTCCAAATTTTTATTTATATTCTTTATATTCTTCTGTTAAAAGAACCAGAGTGTTGTAGAAGTTTCAACATTGTCCTATGACTGTGGAGACCAGGGTTTGAATCCTTACTCAACCATGAATACCCACTGGCTGACCTTGGGCAAGTCACACTCTCTCAGCCTCAAAGGAAGTCAAAGGCAGACCCTCTTTGAACAAACCTTGCCTAGAAACCCCCATGATAAATTTGTCTTAGTCAGAAATGACTTCAAGGCACATGGGAAAACACATACAAATTCCTTTTGCAGGTTGAACTCAGTTGGTAGCAAGGGGAGGAAGCTGAGAAGAAAGGGGGAAAGGGAGGGGAGAGGAACCAAGACAGATTAACTGGAGGGGATTTATGTGGAAGTTAGGAAAGGGAAGAAAGAAAGAAAGAAAGAAAGGAAGAAAGAAAGGAGCAAGAGAGAGACAAAAAGTCAGAAAGAAGGGAGGCAAAGGAAGAAGGAAGGAAGGGAGAGAGAGTGCGGATAAAAAGAAAGAAAGAAAGAAAGAAAGAAAGAAAGAAAGAAAGAAAGAAAGAAGCCTTTTCTGAAGACAGAGCAGGGGAGAACAAGAGATGACCGCCTTCCCTCCCCCCCCTCTCTCTCTCACACACACAAACACACACTCACCCCTCTCCTGGATGGCTTGCCTTTTGACAATGATCAGAGAGGAGGGGGGAGGGAGGAACAAACTCCCTCCAGAATCAGCCACACAAAGAAAGCTCCGTCTTTCGCTTTCGCTTTTTACTATAGTTTGGGAGACACTGGTTGTTGTTTTTTAAAGCCAGTAGGAGTTTTTTTCAGGAGGAGGGTTAGGTCCAGATGGGGCCCCCTGCCTGTGTGGGCCCCCCCACAGATGCTGATTTGGCGGTATGGTTAAGCCGGCCCTGGTGCTGATGAAAGCGTTCAAGGAGTCGTAAGTGGTGGCGATAGGTGACCCATGTTTCAGACCCGTAAAGGAGAATAGACAGTACAATGGCTCTATACACACTGATTTTTGTGCTTTGCCTAAGGGGTTTGTTACTCCAGACTCTTTTGTAAAGTCTTCCAAATGCGCTATATGCCTTTGCTAATCTGTGATTGATCTCTCTGTCAATCTTGGCATCTGAGGAGATGATGCTTCCCAGGTAGGTGAACTGCTGAACGGACTTAAGCACAGATTTGCCGATGGCAATGTGGGGATGGTGGTGTTCGTCGTGTGGTGCAGGCTGGTAAAGAATTTCTGTTTTCTTCAGGTTGACTTCCAGTCCAAACAGCTCTGCAGCTGTTGCGAAGCAGGATGTTAGGCGTTGCAGAGCTGCTTCTGTGTGGGCAACAAAGGCAGCATCATCAGTGAAGAGCAGCTCATGGACTAGATAGTTTAGAGTCTTAGTGCAAGCCCTCAGATGGCTTAAGTTAAACAAGCTACCATCAGTACGGTAACGTATATAGATACCGTCTTCTTCTTTGAGCTCTGCCATAACCCTTTGGAGCATCATGCTGAAGAAGATTGTAAATAAAGTTGGAGCAAAAGCACAGCCTTGCTTCACTCCATTAGTTATTAGAAAGGGCTCTGAAACAGCATTGCCATATCTGACTTGACCATGCTGGCCCTCGTGTAGCAAGATAATCATTTTAAGGAATTTGGGGGGACATCCCAGTCTTTCCAGGATCTGCCACAGACCTTTTCTACTCACAGTGTCGAAGGCTTTGGTGAGGTCGACAGATGTTACATAGAGACCCTTGTTCTGCTCTCTACGTTTCTCTTGCAGTTGTTTAAGGGCAAATACCATATCTGTAGTACTCCTATTGGCTCTGAAGCCACATTGACTTTCAGGAAGAAGTTCTTCTGCAATAGCAGGAACTAATCTGTTCAGGAGTATCCTTGCAAGGATTTTTCCAGCAATAGAGAGCAGTGTTATGCTTCGGTAGTTTGAGCAATCAGATTTTGCTCCTTTCTTCTTGTACAGGGTGATGATGACTGCATCTCGGAGATCTGATGGCAGTTCCCCTTTTTCCCAGCAATTCACAAGGAGTTCATGGAATTTATCGTGGAGTACATGGCCTCCATGTTTCCAAACTTCAGGTGGGATTCCATCAATCCCAGCTGCCTTGCCATTTTTCATCTGCTGTATGGCCTTAAGGGTCTCTTCCAAGGTGGGAGCTATGTCCAATTCATTTTTCATCGGTTTTTGTATCATATGTTGGATAGCTGAGCCTTGGACTACTTGGTTGGCACTAAAGAGATTTTGAAAATGTTCAGCCCATCGATTCAGGATGGAGGCTTTATCAGTAATTAATGTTTGACTGTCTGTACTGTATAAGGAGCTTTGGACCTGATAAGTAGGACCAAACACTGCTTTAAGAGCTTCATAAAATTTTCTAAGATCACCCAGGTCTGCACAGCGTTGTGTCTTTTCTGCTATATTGATCCACCACTTGTTCTGCATGTCTCGGAGTTTTTGTTGTAGTTTACTACATGTGAGACGGAAAGCTGCTTTTCTTACATGGGAAACTGGCTGGGCAAGGTATGCCTGGTGAGCAGTTCTCTTCTTTGCCAACAGCTCCTGGATCTCTTGGTTGTTTTCATCAAACCAGTCTTGATTTTTCTTGTGAGAGAACCCGAGGGATTCTTCTGCAGACTGGAGGATACTGTTTTTGATATGTTGCCAAAGCACTATAGGAGAAGGATCTGTAGGATGGTCTTCAAGTTTTGTTTGTAGATTTGCCTGGAAGTTGTCTCTCATGGTAGCTTGTTGAAGATTGTTGACTTGGAGTCTCTTCTTTAAGATGCCACCCCTCTTAGATTTGAACTTAAGATGAAGGTTTAGTTTATATCTTACGAGGCGATGATCTGTCTGGCATTCTGCACTGGGCATCACTCAAGTATGACAGACATCACGGATGTTTCTCTGGCGGACTAGAACATAGTCAATGAGCTGCCAATGTTTGGATCGGGGATGCATCCAGGTTGTCTTCAAGCTGTCTTTCTGCTGAAAGATAGTGTTGTAATAGTCAGCTGTTGTTCTGCACAGAACTCTAGCAGGAGGCATCAGGTATCATTGCAATTTCCAACACCATGCTTGCCTAAGACACCTTTCCAGGCTTCGGATTTCTTTCCTACTCTGGCGTTGAAGTCACCAAGGATAATAATTTTATCTTCTACAGGGACTTTTTGTATGAGTTGGCGTAGGTCTGTGTAGAATTTGTCTTTGTCTGCAGGGTCGGCTTGCATAGTTGGGGCACTAAAGAGAACAACATGTGGGAGGCGTAAGGAAATAATGCGATCAGAGTGTCCTGTTGGCAAGGTTTCGAGTTTGGAGGCAATGGAGTTTTTAATCATAAAGCCTACTCCTGAAAGATGTTTTTCAGTTTTGGATTTGCCAGACCAGTAAAGTGTGTAGCCAGCGCCGTGTTCTTTAAGGCTGCCTTCCTCATGGAGACAAACTTCACTAAGAGCAGCGATGTCAATATTAAGTCGTGAGAGTTCATGGGCTATTAGAGCAGAACGACGCTCAGGCTGTCCACTACCTGCAGATTCTCGCATGGTTCTGAAGTTCCAGCATGCAAGCGTCAGTTTATTTACACCTTTGGAGGCTGGTGTGTGCCTTTGTTTCTTTGCCTTGGTTTGACCACATCAGAAGATGCCCGTTGGCCACGGCTAGCCAACCAGGTAGATGGGGATGAGCTTTCGTTAGGCCACCTTTCCTAGGCCCATATGGAGCAAGCAGTGCTCTCCTTAAAAAAAGGCTGCTTGGTCATTCAGGATGCTGCTGAACAAGACTGTCATCTCCTGGGTCAGCCTCGAGCGACCAAAGTCCTGAACCGCCTGCATGCAGGGTTGGGTCTGTGGCTTCCAGTGCATCTTTACACCTGCCGTTTTGTCCCTTGCCTATTGCTACAGGGTTTTTTTTGGAACTGGATTTGTCCTCCAAGGCAGTGCAATAGATTTTTCTGGTGGAGTGCAGCATGCACAGAACTGGCCTCATCCTTTAAACCAAAGGTTCATCTGCTGTGGCCTTGCAAGCATGGACAGTAGCAGTGAGGTTCTCGGTTCATAGGTTTGATTAGAGTTTCCTTCTCTTAGATGATTGACCTTACAGGGTTGGACGAGCACCATCTGCCCGGGTTTGGGATTAGAGTTTTCCTTCTCCTAGGATGGTTGTCATAAGGCTAGAGAGCCCATCCCGCCCTTTGACGCTCTTTGGCAGACCCTTCGGTTTTGACCTGTCTGGCATGAGAGACCCTACCGGGTGTCAATGGAGAGGATTCTGACTAGTATTGCTATGTTATATTATGACTAGATACTATCACATAAGATCCTTTTGTTGTTTTGCATATCTTCCTTTCTGTAAACGTCATATGATCAAGGAACTAAATAAATAAACAAACAAACATCCTTCAGCTAGAAAAAAATGAAAAAAAGAAAATATTACATTTTTTTTTCTGAACAGCAAACCTCAAGTTTGCCATGTTATTTGAGGGACACCATTTTATTACACTATTGTATATAATGGGACTTGCACATCCATGGATTTTGGCATCCACAGGGAGTCCTGGAACCAAACCCCAGCAGATACCAAGGGCCTACTGTATGTGGAGCTACCTTGAAGTCTATTCAGGAAGTGTAGTTAGTTAAAGATAAGGTGAATAGGTTGCTAACTGGGATCAGGTGGTGAGAATATATTTTGCCAGCCCTTAGACAACAGCACAGACATTGGTTGTATTTCCATAGTCTGGCATTCTGGTGCTGACCTTCAAAGCTCTACACAGGTGTTGCCTATTCTAGTATGAGCTTGGCTGCATGTCAGTCATTTTTAGAGGCCTTTCTCTTCAAGGTTCCCTGCCATCGGAAATGAGGCAGGGGAGAAATGAGGAATGGATTGTTGAGCCACACCATTTGCAAAATGTATCTCCAGGGAAACTCACCTGACACCCATGATAGTTTATTTTTGGCACCAAAGACCATTTCCTCAGCAGACCTTAAACGTGTGATGGAATTGTGAAGTTGAAGGCTTTCACGGCTGGCATCCATAGATTTTCCTTGGTTTTTTTCCGGGCTGTGAGGCCGTGTTCTGGAATAGTTTCTTTCTATGTGTGATGGAATTGTTTTTCATTGTACTGCTTTTCAAAACTTACCATTTTCACTGTATATTTGAAACTGTTTTAAACTGTTGTTGGTAGTTTAGTTCCATTTCAATGTTGATTTTTGTTCTGTACATTTTCACTGCATAAGTGATAAAAAGAAATGGATAGGGGGGAATGTGCCAACAGTGGTAAGTTTACAAATGACCAGAAGATGGCAGTAGTGTGCTCCAAGAAGAATTACTGGGAGCAGCAAAATGATACATAAGAGCTTGTTGCTTTTGCAGAGAGACAATCCTGAGCTTCTTAAAGACAAAATGTAGGCAAGATGAGAAGCCAAGTCCTCATTGCCCTCTGATATTATTCAGCTACAAGCCGCATGAAACATGTAAAAATCATTCCCTCTCAGTTTAAATATTACAATATGAAGAACTGGGACACAGGATTGGCTGCTGACCTTTGGCTATAAATCCCAGTGAAGAAGTGAGAGACTTTCAAAGTGACAAATGGATATCTTGAATCTGGTTCACAGTTGGACTCAAACAGTGAAGAGCCAGAAACCCATAGGGAGGCAGGCAGCTTTCTTGCTTACAGCTGTTTCCACAGAAGCGGAATGGCCTTTAAAACCATGTTCCATGAGAAATGTATGAAGCTAGCAAGACTGTTTGGAAAACCAGCATTTTCACTTTAAGGTGGTCAGCAAAGAAACCGAAGGGCTCGCTCAGTTTCACAAACCCAAAAGGAAGCTTCCAATCCAATTCAAGCCCTTAGAAAATGTGGAAAATGTTCCCCTAATAATGGCATCTTACAACAGCAGCCACCCCAAATGTTCCCTTTGTACTAGATTAGAAAACCTGAAGCCCTCCCTGTTTACATACACTCCAGTTTGACCTCAAGCAGAGTTCAAAAACTGAGCATGGTTCCAGTTTTCTTACAGGTTTTGAAGGACAATGCAGGTCTATCTGGGTTTGAGTTTTTAAACTTAATTGATTTCTCCACCAACCTCTCTGTTCAAAATTCTTAGGTTGGGAATACAGCAAGGAATATCAATCATGAGAATACAAACAGTAAGCAGATAGTGCTGAAAATGCTTTCCAGAGTTCTCTAATAGAGGAATTCTAAATACGTCTTAAAACTAAAAATCTCAGGATTCCATTGAATGTAGTCATGGCAATCATATCTTCCAGCATTTCCCAGATGAAAGCTGGGCCAAATGCATTGGAATGTGGGCCAAATACATTGGAATGTGGTCAACATGGCGAAAGATATTAATGAGGAAAAACACCCAAGCTAGGAGAGGCTGTACAAGCTTACTTTTGCCTGAGCCTACTGGGAAGGGCAAGATTCCTCTCTTCCCCTCCCCTTGACTTTATCTGATGTAAACTACTTTTGCAGTTTGAACTCAATTTGCAACAACTGAAGTAAGCCGAGGATGAAGGGTAAAAGTGTGAGGAGGAGAGAGAAACTGAGTCAGTTTAAAAGAAGCTGAAAAGGTGGGTGACAGAGAATTTATTGGGACTGTCTCTGACAAATGTTAAAGTTTGAGGCTGTAGGCAATTAAAGTGTTATAATTGTGCAAAGTGAAATTTGAGTAATTTGAGTAAATTATTGTGAACTGCAGACATACAAGTCAAACATACGCACATACATGCACAAAAGGACCCAGAGTGCTAGAGAAATAGATTTAATTCTATTTAGAATATTTATTTTACATGACCATACACAAAAATGGTTACGTTTAAAACTCTCCAAGAAGAAAAATGTTGCTCTCCTCTTATTTTATTTTTTAAGCATCAGTTTCAGAAAAACAATACAGTAATTGTTTGAGATCCCTACAGCAACAGAATACACCATCATACAGGCATTAACTGACACACACCATTCAGGGACTGTATGCCTCACAAACAGAAAATGCGTGTGCACGCACACACACATACAGTGGCCAAGGCTGCAAATTGAAACGTTACTAGAAGCACCACTTAACAGAACAAATGAGCATTCAAGGTAACTGACAATAAAATCCTTTTTAATACCAGAAAATAAATAGTTAATCTATATATATTTTATAAATAAAATAAAAACAAGATGCAATCGGGCACACTATTATAACAGAATTTACAACTACTTGAAGCAGTACATTATGAGGAGATTGGTTGATTAGTTCCCCCCTCCCCAACTTTCTTAGTTGTTTTTGGTCAAGGAGGAGAAGAGCAACTCTGTGGAACTGAAAGATGCTTACTGGCCTTCAAAGTAGATTGATACCAAGTGACAGAACCAGAGAATGGCATGAGGACAGGAACAGCTCAGATTAACAATGAAGGAACCACTTCAGGGCAAGTTGCCATCTTAACACCTACCTCTCCAAGCTCTGGACATCAAATGCCAAACAAGGCCCACCCTGCACTGAGGAAATAAATATAAGGACCTGCAAATATGTCTAAGGAAGCAAGAAAATGGGCAGAGAAAGTGTGGATGTAGTAAGAGGTGAATGACCCAAATGGAGAACAATAATCGATACTGCTGACCCTCTGATTGATGGAATGTGCGGTCTAAACAAACTCACTGAAGTCAATGGAAAGGCCAGTTATGAGTCTGGTGGTGGTAAAATAAAGAGTGTAAGCTTTTATTTAGAAAGAGCAATCCATGTTAGAACAACTTCTAAGCAACCCTATCCATAAGAATGTTCAGCCAGGCAAAACTTTCCATCACAATGAAGCCACATATAGGAAGCTACATTCTGCTAACTGATCTCACCCACAAGAAAGATACATTTGTAGGGACTCACACACTTTGTGTACAGCAACTGTTCCAGGTCCTGCAAATTGCTAGAACTAGGATTTTCTAGGATTTTAAGGTTGCGTATCTTCATGTTCACTCAGAGTATTTGTTCAACTGATTGGAATGGCTTGGCTTTGACAATCAAAAAAATATTCTGGGCTACAGATTTTTAGTAGGCTCTTGTGAATGCCTAGAAGTGTTTTCTGGATCATAGCCCATTGATTAACTGTAAACCATTTTGCTAACTTCCAAGTGCCCTGGAATCATACACCTCCACTTGTGTTGCATAAACATAGGCCCCAATCCCATTCTTCACTTTCCAAAGATTTTGTGTTATATATCCTGAAGCCCTCTACTCAGTTCCAAATGTGAAATGTGGATGCAATAATAATCCTTTGAGTTTTGATTAATGCAACTGAGAGGAAAGGATTAGATGACATGACAAGCTTTAAATTGCAGGTATTAAGAATAATAGTAGGAGGTCAACATCTGGCTTCTTTTAAAGTGCATGCAACCAGAAGTTGTTGAAATACAGCCCTAACCTAGGAGAGCTGCACAAATCCCATTCCTGGATTAAGTGGCTGATCTAGCAGAGAAGAGCACTCGCTACAACATAAACAAGCATAGCATTCCCTATCCAGGACTGAGTCCTGGGGAAACTAGGAGCCCCCTCACACTACACAACTGTAGTGCTATGATTCTACTTTAAGTGCCATGGCAACATCTTATGGAATCCTGGGATTTGCAATTTAGAGAGAGAAATGTAGATTTCTTAGGCAGAGACCTCGTCTAGTGCCTTACCAAACTACAAACCCCAGGGTTCTATAAGATGCAGCCATGGCAGTTAAAGTGGAATCATAGTGTTATAATCATGTACTGTTGTGTAAATGGTTTGAGTTCTGCCAGGTTAGAACAGCAAGCAACCATGCACAGTACTGATGGGCTGGTACTGAAGAGGTCTCAACCACTCCTCATTCCCATCCTAGAGCAATGTTGCATATCTTTAAAATGAACTTGCCTTTCTGAGATGAGGAGGCAGTAGATGGACTAACTATTTAAAATAAATAAATATTCATGCTCTGGAGGTTTTAGGCACCTAACTTACCTGAAGACTAGGGGAGAAACAGGACAGACAACTCAGTTCAGTGTTCAAATAGCTGACAAGTACATCTCTCAAATGCTTGGGAAGGTGTGGGGGAAAACAGGCTTCAACCTGAGGGAGGAAAAACTTCAGCGTACATCTGTTAACACCCTTTGAATAAGAAAAGCCAACAGCTTTGGCCAGAGTACTTTTTCTATAGGACTGCCTCAGACAGTCTTATGAGACTGCACAATGGCTTAGTAGTTTCGGATGACATTTGATTTCACTGTTAGGTAGAGAAGCAAATCAGGCATTCTGAAGAAGGGGAAAAACCAACACAGAGAAATGGGCTAATTAAAAACAAGACCTTTGGAGACATTAAAAATGCACAGCTTTTTAAGTGTCTCAGTAAAGCTGTAACTCAGCAACACATTTAGATTCAAGATTTCCAGCTGTCCTTTCAGGCAGGCTGTTTTGCACAGAATTCAATATAGTCTTGTCCCACCCAGCCCCCATTCAAGGTAAATTCTCACTTCTATACTGAATGTATGATCCACACAACCCAAGAGGAAGGAAATCAATTAGGGAAACGCAGTTTCAGGCTGCTGCCCATAAATTCCAGATAACTAAAATTAAACTCTTTGCTGGGCAAGAAAAAAAAATTACATTTGATTAGGATCTTAAAACTGCAAGAATGGCACTGAAGAAGGACCAAGATATCTCACATTTGTTTCAACTCACTCCTATGAAGAAGACATTTTTATTTATTTACAACAAATATGTGGGCAAAGTACAACCCTCTAAATCTCACTGGGACACAACTGTCAGCCTTTCTCACCATTGGTTATGCTGGCTAGGGCTGATGAAAGTTGTAGTCAAACAACACCTAGAGGGCTACATTCTGGACAGTCCTGATTTACATCATCTGTATGCCACCCCACAATATAAACCCCTCTGGGCAGCTTATAGTTTTAACACTTCATTTTTTTTTCATTTTTTTTAAATCTCAAGAAATGAAGATTGTACAGGTTCCTGAAGTGATATGAAAAGAGTTACTATTCCTAGAAAAATCTGAATCAGAAATAAATTCAGTAAATAATATTTTGTTATAATCTTCCCCGGCCCCCAGGTACCAGGTGCCAGCATTACAGATGCATTATTTCCCCCTATAAAGTTCCTCAAAGGCAATGTTTGGATTGGAACAGATTGCAGAGGACCAATCTTGCTTCTGCCCAGGTAAGAAGGATCACTACTGCCCAGCCACATACCCTTCCCTCAGATTATTGTATGTGCTACTAATAATTAACATACACTATTGGGAACCTATAGAAAGAGGAGGCTAATCAACAATCAGAATAAGGAGTGTTGTAGCACACAACCATTGAAGATAGACCATGATGGGGCTATTTGTCAGTGGCCAAGTCAAAACAAGTGAGATCTACCAATCACATGACAACCACTGTAGGCTATGTGGCAATCTGATGGAATATAAGAAAGGTGTCACAATGTATTGAGGGGGGGGGGTGATATTATGCATACACCTGTCCAGGTTCAGCACAGGGCATTCACCCACCTCTCCTTTTACTCTAGCACAGAAACACTGGACTCTCACAGAGTCTGTGTGTTGTCTACAGGAGACAGCATGGTTGATGATTAAATCTGGGTCATCTGGGAACATCAGACAAACAGAAACCCAAACAAAGAGGGAGGTTTATGACCTTAACAGATTAGAAAGCTAGGCCATAACTAACCAAATGAATTTCAACAGGGAGAAATGTAAAGTACTACACTTAGGCAGAAAAAATGAAATGCAGAGATATAGGGATGGGTGACACCTGGCTTGACAACAGTACATGTGAAAGAGATCTAGGAATCTTAGTAGACCACTGGTTGAACCTGAGTCAGCAGTGTGATGCAGCAGCTAAAAAAGCCAAAGCGATTCTAGGCTGCATTAATAGGAGTATAGTGTCTAGATCAAAGGAAGTAATAGTGCCACTCTATTCTGTTTTGGTCAGACCTCACCTGGAATACTGTGTCCAGTTTTGGGCACCACAATTCAAGAAGGATATTGAGAAGCTGGAACGTGCCCAGAGGAGAGTGACCAAAATGGTGGGAGACCTGGAAGCCATGCCCTATGAGGAGTGGCTTAGGGAGTTGGGCATGTTTAGTCTGGAGAAGAGAAGGTTAAGTTGTGACATGAGAGCCATGTTTAAATATTTGAAAGGATATCATATTGAAGATGGATCAAGCTTGTTCTCTGCTGCTCCAGAAACTAGGATATGGAGTCAAACTACAGGAAAAAAGATTCCACCTAAACATTTGGAAGTACTTCCTGACTGTTCAGAAGTGGAATGTACTGCCTTAGAGTGTGGTGGAGTCTCCTTCTTTGGAGTTTTTAAACAGAGACTGAATGGCCATCTGTTGGGAGTGCTTTGATTGTGTATTCCTGCATGGCAGAGGGTTGGACTGGATGACTTTTGTGGTCTCTTCCAACTCTATGGTTCTATGATTTAATTGCATTAAAGCCTACAAATTTGTAGACACACACTTAACCATACAAGGCTTGAAACTCCCTGAGGTTTCCTAAGTCAAGAAGACATTTGTTTTCTGCAAGGATCATTGCATGTTGCTTTTCTTACATTGTCTTACATCTTGAACAATTGTGTGTGCAGATGTACTAAATATTATATGCAAAACCACAGAATAAAAGCCTTTGCTCATCACTAGAGCCTACTATATTTAAAATGAAGACAAACTGTAGAACAATACTTCTTAAAGTTATCTGGTATGGGAGACCAAGAGGAGTCCTGGTGGCACAGTGGTTAAATGCCAGTACTGTAAATCACCATGTTGCAAGTTCAATTCCAGAGGGCTCCAAGGTTCACTCAGCCTTCCATTTTCGTAGGTCAGTAAAATGAGTACCCGGCTTGTGGGGGCAGTTAGCTAACACACATTGGAAAGTGCTTAATGCAGTGTAGATGTGTAAACTGCTATTGCTTAAAACAATTTGTAAGCCACTCTGATAGCCTTTGTGGCTGAAGAGTGGGGTATAAATACCTAAATAATAATAATAATAATAATAATAATAATAATAATCTCTCTGGCTTTTCTTCGCAAATGAAGATTTAGGAAGGACTCATCCTGCGCTTTCTGCAAGTGCGCTGATGACTAAAAAGGCCAATCCGAGATAAACAAGTCCGGTTGCAGAAAGCACAGCAGAGGGTCTCCTTGGGTGATGTTTCCGGGTTGTGATTCTTTCTGCATTGTCGTTTCTCTTCAAGACTTGTTCGGCATGAGTTCTCAAATAAGGCTGCAGCATTGTGGATAGTGCGTCTCCATGCCTCCCAATGTGAGGCCAGGGCAGACCAATGTGGGGATGGTGGTGTTCGTCCTGTGGTGCAGGCTGGTAAAGAACTTCTGTTTTCTTCAGGCTGACTTCCAACCCAAACAGCTCTGCAGTTGTTGCGAAGCAGGATGTTAGGTGCTGCAGAGCTGCTTTTGTGTGGGCAACAAGGGCAGCAGCATCGGCGAAGAGCAGCTCACGGACTAGATAGTTTAGAGTCTTAGTGTGAGCCCTCAGACGGCTTAAGTTAAACAAGCTACCATCAGTACGGTAACGTATATAGATGCTGTCTTCTTCAAGCTCTGCTGTAGCCCTTTGGAGCATCAAGCTGAAGAAGATTGTAAATAAAGTTGGCGTAAGAACACAACCTTGCTTCACTCCATTCGTTATTAGAAAGGGCTCTGAAAGAGCATCGCCATATCTGACTTGACCGCTGGCCCTCGTGTAGCAAGATAATCATTAATTAATTAATTAATTATTAACCTCCAATAATAATAATAATAATAATAATAATAAAGACCTATTTTTGAGTTTGCCTGGCACCAGCATTATATTTGTGTCCACTGGCTACAGCTGTTCCTTTCTTTCCCAAAAACTTGCCAGTGGCCAGCAGCCAGTGGCTCATAGACTGGCACTAGTACATGGACCACCACTTTAAGTGGCATTAAATTCCAGATGCTTGGGACTACAACTGCCATAACTCCTTCCCCTGCCCATGGCTGGCTGGGGAATTATGGGGATTCAAAACATCTGGAGTTGTGTTGTGGAAGTTAACAAAAATAAATGTAGAATTGAGCAGGAGATTAAATTAATGCCATTTCACAAAGGGTATATGCCTCTAATTTCACCCATTCCCTGAAATGTTCTCCCTTCATCTTCTTAGCTTCCCTTACCCTTCACTTCAGGCTTATTCAGCATATTTCTTCCAGCTGTATCCACCTTTGTCTAAATTAATCTCATGTCTCCTCCACATGTCCCCTGATCCTTGTACTTCTTGTTGTAATGTGCCTTCATAGAATCATAGAATTGTAGAGTTGGAAGAGACCACGAGGGCCATCCAGTGCAACCCCCTGCCATGCAGGAATGCACAATCAAAGCATTCCTGACAGATGACCATCCAGCCTCTGTTTCAAGACCTCCAAGGAAGGAGACCCCACCACGCTCTGAGCGAGTGTGTTCCACTGCCGAACAGGTCTTACTGTCAAAAAGTTCCTCCTAATGTTGAGGTGGAATCTCTGTTCCTGGAGCTTGCATCCATTGTTCCGTACTCTAGTCTCTGGAGCAGCAGAAAACTTCAAGTTGTTTCCAACTTACAGTGACTCTAAGGCAACCCTATCACGGAGTTTTCTTAGCAATATTTATTCAGTGGCGGCTTGCCTGTGCCCTCCTCTGTGGCTGAGAGAATGTGACTTGCTTGTGGGTTTCCGTGACCAAGCAGTGATTTGAACCCTGGTCTCCAGAATTGTAGTCCAATGCTAAAACCACTGCACCATGCTGGCTCTCTTTCTTGAACCTTGTACTAAACCCCCTTAAAGATCTGCACATAGCCATTTCCCCCCATAGTTCTCTCATGTGTGCCTCAAATGCCTGTGGCACAACATAGGCTTGGTTTGTATTTGGGTTGCCATCATGTCACAGCTTTTGAAAAATAAAATCATGCTACTAGTTCAGCTTTTGGTAGCTACACATCAACAACCT
The DNA here is from genome assembly GCA_030847615.1 of Gambelia wislizenii. NCBI lineage: Eukaryota > Metazoa > Chordata > Lepidosauria > Squamata > Crotaphytidae > Gambelia > Gambelia wislizenii. The sequence goes on from JAUMIR010000001.1 coordinate 350,197,370, forward strand.
AGGAGCTTACTGTATCACATGTGTGCTTCACAAAAGCAATTAACTTTGTCTATAGAAAGCTAGTTTTGGGAATGCATCAGCACTATTTCACAGTCCAGTCAACACTTTGTTGTGTTCTCTTTGCTCACCCCACGTGGGGGTGAATTCAAATGGCTGCTTTTCCCTTCATTTCCCATAACGTCTGCAGTCACTGAAAGAAAGGAGTCAAATACAACTAAGTTGACCTGAAGCTACAATGTAGATTCCATTCCCACAGGATGAGCATGTTACATTTGTGTACCTTATCTGTGGTAGAATGTGGATCCAAAATTCATACAAATCCCCTCTTTCAATCTTCAACCCCCTTATTCCCAAAGAACAGTTTCCAGGCAGTGGGGACCTTCCAGATTGACTTTTCAAGGAGCACACAGGCTCCAGATGAGCAGATTTGACATGCATGCCAAGACACACAAACGGAAGTGCCTACCATTTCCACTCATATAGTGAGACACTGGGATCCAAGCCACTTCTAGCAGCTGAGTTCCAATGAAAGGAGAAAGCGGGGGGGGGGGGTTTCAGGGAGATCATCTCTCAAGCCAGGATAATGATGTATTAATAGAAGTTTGCAACAGTGTCACTGAAAAGCAGCAATAAACAGGAAACAATTATGCCAAAATTATTGTTAAACTCATGTAATAAGCCATTTTAATTGTTGTTTGATATCTGTATAAACTGAGCAGTTATTGTCAGATTCCTTCATCTAATTATAGTTTTCCATCACTTTCTGTGTTGACTGGTTTAAGGAAGCCAGCACCCTGAGTCTGCAAGACCTGAACAGGGCTGTTGAGGATAGGGTGACCTGGAGGTCTCTCATTCATGGGGTTGCCATAAGTCAAAGTCAATTAATGGCAGTTAACAAGAATGAATAATAGAATAATAAAGTTGGAAGAGGCCCCGTAGGCCATCAAATCCAACTCCCCACACCCTGTTCAACGCAGGGACCTCAGCTACGGCATCCCCAGCAGGTAGTTATCTAGCATCTTTCTGAAGACATCCAGAAATAGAGACCCCACCAAGTTTAAAATTAGACTAAACTTGAGCCTTGCCTTGACATGGGCAGATTCATTGAGAAAAGCTATACATGGCCTGAAAGTTAACACAGATATCACGGCAGGTGTCTGTGCACAGAGCGGAAATCCATTTCAGACTTTCTTGATAACCTGCATCTCTCCAATACCTTCAAGGTAAGATGGAGGAGGTACAGGACCTCTTATGTGGTAAGCTCACATAATTTCTCTAATTTTAAAAAAGGTATAGTCTAGGGACGGAGAATGTGTAGGCCAACAGTTGTTGTTGGATTGCAGCTGCCCCCATTCTTTATCATTGGCTAGGTTGAACAGGGATGCTGTGAGCTGGAGTCCAGCAGCACATGGAGTCATATATTTTCCACCCTGGTATAGTCTGTGCCAGAACGTAATTGCTTTATTTATTTTAAAACAGGGTGGCCCATATACTTATAAGCTAGGTGTCCAAATGGGCTCAGATGAGAGTAGTTTTCTAATGATAGGATGCATCTAGGTATGTAGAAAAACCAGGTTTCTTAGCAGAAAAAAAAAATTTAAAATCTCCAAAAATAGGATGAAAAAGTCCATTAGCAGTAGACATACCACTGGAAAATTCTACAGATGAGCAGTGACAATTGAATGATCTGCTTAGGCACTAGAAAGGAAAATACAGCTAGTGGGGCAAGGCTAGGAGTGAGCAAACTGCTGGCTTTGCTCTGTTTGCATTACACTCAGCCTTCAGACTCAGCGTGTGGGCAATACTGACCAGAATGCTCCTCTCCAAAAGAGCAAGCATGCTACCAAGCACTTCTGCACATTATTATGGTGAGGAAGAAGGTGGAATAGAAAAATTGAGATTTAAAAATCAAAGTCATGTTGTATTTTTAGTTTAGTTAGAATAGGGGAAGAAGGAAACCCTCTCTGGTATTTTCATGGACACTTCCCCCCACTATTACATGGCAAGTTTCTTTCTCCTTTCCTTTAGGTTAATTTTTACTGATGGAAATAGAACTGGATTTTCACACTGAGTCTATGACAACCAGGCAATGAGACGTGTGACCACAGATGGGAATACTGTGATGGAAAGTGAGCCCTGTTGAATTTGGGTGCTTTCTTCTGATGTTAGAATGGAATGACAGGCAGCTTCAGAGCACCAATTCACACAGCCATATTTCAATTTTCAGTGAAGAAATAGCTGTTTTTTTACTTAATACATTGCCTTCTGAAAGTGTTCACTTCTATGTGAGCAGAATATCATCATTTAGCCATGAAGATGCTGAAGATGTCACAGATTTTCCCATATAAAAAACAAATATCCCACAGATTAACTAGACTGCTATAATACAAGACTATGAGGTCAGAGTGCTCAACATTTCTTCTTTTATTTTCATAAACCAAAGAGATCAAGTTGTAGCACACACACTTATCTTAAAACCAGGCTTGAAACAGTGCCTTCTTGTGAGTTTAAGATATTCTGGTGTGATCAGAAGTAGGGATTTCTTGGGGAGGGGGGTGGCCAAGCTCCTCTCTCACCTGCCAGACTGCACCCTACTTCTGCCATACCACCAGCTTTTCTACTGCACCGGCAAAACTTCCCACAACATCCCTTTAAAAGAAGGCGAGTGGGGAATACACACTTTGTAAGTCAAACTGTATTTCTAGAGGCTTTAGCAACTGATTCAGCTTGAAAACATGCTGCACCATTTGTGTGCCGCTTATTGCAAAGAGAGAGCAAAGGGCTGTTTTGTCTGTTCTTTTCTTCTTCCCCCTCCCTTTCTTTTCTTTTCTGGCTACTTTTTCAGCAAAACTAGGTGGAAAGGGGCTGGCAGGTAGTTGTTTCTTACCCTGATGTAGATAAAAGCAGAAACAACAAATTAGCAAATTTACTATTGTAGTTGCTTTTCTAAACTTAATTAGGCCCAGTAAATTGGCTGTTATCCCTCCAGTCTGTGAATGGATCTTTTGAAGGTGGAACTAGAGAGCAAATATTGACTGCCAAATTCATAAGGACCTCAATATGCTGGGGTAATGGAGCTCAGATTAAAATTTTCTATTAGCAGCACTTCCAGTAATATTTAACTGTATCTCCTAGGTATAGGCTAAAAAAAGGAAAATGGAAGGCCCAAAGCAATACATAACCAGGGTGCATCCAATCTCTTAATGCAAGATGATATTAATCAACACCTAGAATAACCACAATCACCTCTGCAGTGACCAAAAGCTTTATAAATCTGTTGACTCTTGAACTGAAAAACAGAGATCCATGTTCATCCATCTGCATACCAGCCTCTCAAATGTTTGGTGGTTGCAACCTATCTCATGGAGTCGTGTTGCTCTGTAGCAGTAATCACTTTCTGCTTCACTGAAGCACACAGAACTCTTGCAAAAGGAGATTTAGTAGCAGTGTATAAGGACTGCTTCTCAATATCTGAAAAAGTTTTCTCTCACAAGACACCATCTAATCTTAAAAGGAAATGTTCAAGGCAGGCAAATCTAAAATCTGACCTCCACTGACTCGGATTCTGATAACAAGAACATGAAGGATACATACTATTTACCAATGTGCTATTCCTGCAGCAGGAGTGAAAGCCAGATTTAATGTACTGTATTACTTTTGTAAATGGAAAGAGTCATCTCAAAGTGGGGCTCGGGTTGTTAAACAATGCAGCAAATATGGTGTTCTTTTTGACACAAGTAGCACATATTTTTAAAAGGAGACCATTCTAGTTGATGAACAGGGAAAATTATTGCAGCTTGCAATGCCATGTCCTTTACCTTGAAGTAAGTGCCATTGAACTCAATAGGACTTAGCATTCAGCAGACAGATATCATAAACATACATTCAATAACCTCGGTCCAAAGAAGTTAGACTGAACTAGATTATAGATTTGCACCACATATCTAATGTAGTGTAGACAGCTTTGGAAAGGGGAGCTATAAATGCTGGTCAAAAATAGGAATAAGCTGTAAAAACAAAACAAAACCCAGAGGTCATTACAAAAAGATGGATCTGGGAATATTCATTCCACTCTACACAAATTGTGCCAGAAAGGTATTTCTTTTAAATCATTACCCTGTTAAGAGGTCAGTGATTCATAAAAACTACCAAGCTGCCAATGCCTAGTAGGATAAATGCGCTAATTGTTTAGTGCATTCCCAGGACCTGTCTACCAGTTATGTATAAAGATTCAGAATTACAATCAATTGTGTAGATAAAAGCCAATGCATTTTTACAGTATCTGCTTGCTATGTATTGAGAGGACAAAGTACATATAAGAGGCAAGCCAGACACAAATGAGTTTTCAATGTATTTTATTAGGCTGTTTTATTTATTCTTGTATTTAAAATTTGATTTTAATGATAAATTAATATAAAGAAAATTTAAAAAATTGTTACACACACACACAAACACACGAGGTAGAACTCTTGCTTTTAAAAAAAAATCTCACGCATTGGACTATACACAGCTCTCTTGCCTGGGGTCAAAATTTTCTGAATAATGATTGTATATTCAATTGAATTCATATAATCCTTCAACAGGGGAATGGCACCAGAGCAACATGCCTACTCTCCTGCTCGCAAGGCTAGATTTCTGTTTAATCACATCCTGAAGAATGAACCAAAATTAATGTTACTTTATGCCATGTCTGAACATCTGAGAGGCAACATTCATGAACCAGTGTTTTATCACATTAAAATGACAGGAAAGTCACCATTGACAACTTGTCCCTGTAAACATCAGACACATTTCACCCCCTTGTGGCATTTAAGATGTCAATAATGGGCTGTGAACTTTGAGCTCCTCAACTGTATTTAGAGGTCCTATTTTTACTCAAAAGCACTGGCATTTTTAGAACTGAGGAAAGATTCAGAAAGGAAGAACACTTCTTTCTTGGTGCATTTTATTAAAATTGCATCATTTGGTCACTAGAGTTTCTTGAATTTTGTTGAACTTTTAAATGCTTGCACAGATTGGTTAAATTAATCCCTATTTATGTGAATGAGTTACAAGACTTGTTTCTCAGTTCACATGGAATGGATCATTACTCCTGCAATCATTCTGAACATGAGAGCAGGTTAAAGAGACAAAAATGTGGATGTTATTATTTTCAGTGCCTGATTCCAGTTAGAACAGGGACTGTAGTTCACACTAATGACTGAAAATACACAATTGGGCATTTGAAGTTATTCCAGATTAAGTCAGAATAGAAAGATGTGATCTCACATGTAAGATAACAGAGTATTATAGACATATAATATATGAGTTTATGTACAGGTACTGGAGATTGTAATGCTAACAGTCTCTGAAGTTCAAGGGTTCCCATCGAATTGGCTGGAGAGCTGGATTCTCCACCTGGATATGTAGGAACCAAATCCATCTCAATTCAATAAACATCAGTCATACAACCCTCCCTTTTCTAATTATCCCCACCCCCTAGAAATAATTCATTACCACAGGCAGGGGAGAAGCAGCTCCATTGTGAGAAAGTTGCCTGGCCTCTTGTCAAATGGCAGCTTCAAGGGCCTGTCCCCACCATTTCTGCTTGCAAACACACAGTTGGGGGATGGCACCTATCTGCCAATGATTCCTGTGCTGCTCTTTGAACTACAAGCACTTAAAAAAGCAGCACTGGAGTGTATAAGGAGAAAGAGAAACAACTGGAAACACACACACACAACACTAGCTGTCGATTCCAGCTAATGTCACACATCATTCTGCTTCAGAGTAGGTTACCTGGTGTCCTCCAGACATTTTGGATCAGATCTCCAATAAACCACAGTCAGTAAATTCATGAGTGGGGGATTTTGAGGGCTGTAACCCAAAACATCTGGAGGACACCAGCTTGCCCTTTCCTGTACTACTGTATTTTAAAAGGTCAAATTTAAAGGAACAGGTGAGGTCCAAAGCCATGGCAAGCCAGAATGGCCACTGCCAGTTCAGTCTGTTTGCTCTATGAAGGATGAAGGGCATTGCAAGAAATGGTTGTATTGTGAGAAATGTGGTAAGGATTGTATAGGCCATACTGGAAACTTCAGAGCCTATTAAGGGCATTGGATCTCATGTCTAAAAGCCATACAAACAAATAGCTAGGCTTGCCAAGCAGAACTTAAACCACTTCACAAACATATCTGAAATGGGTTCATCAGTATTAAAAAAAAACCAAAGCAAATGGACAAGTTGGACAATGATCCATTGGAATCTAGCAAGCTTTGGAAGTTCCAACTTTCAAACTAATGCACACTGCAAATTTAAATGATTCCCAATTTCCTTACTAGGAGCCTTGTGAACTTTGGACTCACAGAGGCAAAAGGACTGCCAGCCTAGCAGTTATCCATTCACATTTTCAACATTTAATTAAACTCATCTGAGTAGTTTGTGTCTGGAACTTAGACACAGTCTAAAGGTTGCAAGAATAAGAACATCAGTATTAAGTATTTAAATGGCTAGATTGTATGGAGGCCCAGAAAACAATCTCACTGTATTTTATTAAAACTGAGGCTTCAAAAAATTCTTTTATGCTAAAAAGCAGTGCTCTTCTCCCACATCTGCTGATCCATATCTCAGCAGAAGACTTGCTGGACAAAGAAAGCAGCAACTAACTCAGTGGGAACATTGCTAACTGGGGTATACATTTAGGCACAGGTGATATTTCTTTAGAACAGTGCTTCTGTAGAAATCCTTTTTTACCTGGCCAAAGATTCACCTACAATTAAAATAAAGCTTCAACCCATCAGTTTCACACATTCCATTACAGGTTACATTTTGTGTCTCATTTCATTATGACAAACCTACTATTTCAAAAGGATTTTTTGCAAGGGGTTGTTTATAATGAGGTCTCAGCTGCTCGGGTTTGCTTTTAAAGTGCATCAACTAACCCTGAAAATTGTGCTTCTTAAAAACACCAAATGGTTGTTTGATTTTAGTTTCAGAAATACCAAAAGACAACATTGTAGATGCTTTTGGTCTTTATAGTCAATCAGTGATTCTATAGTGAGTGCAAATGCACTGTTATTTTTGGTGGCAGTAACAGTGAGTCATTAAAGCCATCCTCCTTCAAAGTGGCATTTGATCATTCAGGTGAGAGGCAGACATTCCAGAACATATTTTAAACACTGATTAGATGCTAAGGTGAGCAAGAACGTAGAATGATGAAAAAGCAGCATGAAGTAAAGCAAATTAAATTATCCAATGCAGCTCCTATTATCAATCCATCCTAGCAATTTCTCCATTTGTTTTGTGAGTCATCATCTGCAGTCCCAGGTGACATCTGGTTTTCAAGGCATGTAAGGAAAGAACCCTGTTAAACCTCACAGGCCTTATTTACAAACTTGGATTTAAATCCAATTGTTAGTCTCAACTAGATTAGAGCCATTGAATCAATTGGACCATTAGTCAACACTTATGTAAATTGTATTACTTCAACAAGTCTATTCTGGTTGAGGCTAATGTGCTTGATTTGGGTCCAGGAAAAAGCTAAGAGAATGTCACATTTTTAAAATTAAAAAAAAAACCAACATATTGTTGTTCAAAGGAGCCAACAGTAACACGAACTTTTAAAAACATTTAAGACATTATCAAGGGCAGTTATGAACACAGATGTCATCTGTATATAGAATTCTTTTCTATGGAATGGAATACAAGAAATACCATTTAAAGAGATCTACAGAAGCAGAGAAACATGAAAAAAAACAAGAGACAAGTTATAAGCAAAACCAAAACAAAAGCGTTGTGGGAAATGTTAAGAGCAAGTTTTTTTGTTTTTGTTTAAATGTCCTGCAATGTTGTGGAAATTTAAGCAGCACTATTATCAGTCCTGAGAAGCAGGTAACTGAAGTAATGAAAGTAATCAAAAAAGAGCAGAAGACATTGAAACAACAGGGCCAGTATCAGTACTGGCTTTGATACTTTTTCAGCAAAGCAAAGCAACTGTTGAAAAGAACAAAGGAAAAGCAGGCCCTACATTACATTTTTGGATTACTACTCCCAGATTCACCCAGACAGCTTGTCCAGTGGCCCTGTTAGCCAGGGGGATTCTGGGTGTTGTAGATCCAAAAGTAATTTTTCTAAGTTCTGAAACAGATGGACAAACCACCCTCAGCTGCCAGTTTTAGCTTGGACGAGAAAGCTAGACAGCACGCCACCCACCCACCCATCCCTTTTGCAAAGTTCACTGGAGTTCCATCAAAAGAAAAAAAGCCAGCAGATGTGAAACAGATTCCTCCCTTTGACTCCAGCATCCCTGAACCTCAAGAAATGTGCAAGGTGATTTCCACTGATTTCAGCTGGGTGATGTTTCTCTGTACCATGTGGTATATTGCAGCCACAACAGAGATCAGGTCTTCCTAAATTAGCCTTTGGCATTATCTGGGCTCCCAGGGAGGAACACACTTATTCTAGGCACCAATCCAAAGACACTGACAATCAAAACACCAGGACAGGACAGTAGCATTACCAGCATCATTCAGGCTTATTGAAAGGAATGTATTATCAGGTTGGGTATTTCCCCCCCAAGCATAAAATAAAATAAAAATTGATCCCAAAATTATTCAGTTCTTCCCACGCCACAATGGTTCACAGCTAGTTTATGACATTGGACAGCACCATGTTGCCACAGACATGCTCCTTGGAGGTTGAGTGCACAAGCGCAGGGAATACATTCTGCCCATGCACACCCACTTAGGAAAGTTGTCCCTTTCATAAAACCAAAACAGAAGATTAACTGTTCCCTTTCCTCCTCCTTTGATATCCAAAGAGTTTGTTTAAGTCCAGTGAATCGGGGAAGGATGTTTAGGAAACCTATCTAAAAACAAACATTTTGATTTTGGTAATTACCTGACTTTTCAAATGGACAAAATGGCCTCCCTTTTAATGGGTACCTGCCCCTTCTCTTCTCCAGAGAGGCCTGATAATCAGGAATGAGGGTGGGGAAATGAGGTCTCTTGCTCCATCTTGACTGAGTGGTAATTCAGAGGACATGGGTGGTTCACTTTCCACTAACCAAGAGAACACCAGGCCTGTACTAGTCAGTGTCTTTGAAACTGATAATTTAAAAAGAGATATGCATAATTAGGTATCTTCCCTGGGTAATGGAGGGGGGCATGTTGAGAAGAGGGGGAAAAATTGGTCTGGAGACAACATTCATTCCCACTGTGACTACTTTAACCCTTTGTGCTGTTGCTTTGACATCACGATGACAAGAAAAAGGAAAAAAATACTATGATGAATTCCAATTGGATGGGAAGAGGTGTGAGGGGGTTAATCCTGGCGCCTTGGAAGCAGGTCTAGGATGTATTCAGCAATGCCGATGAAATAGACCACTTGTGCAATACCAAAGAGTGGGGCAATGACCAAGGCTCTGCAATATGCCCCCTTCAAAAAGGCCGTGGGACCTTCTTTCCTCCAGATTTTCCTTAAAAAGTACACAGAGAAAACAGATGATTACTATGTATCTTAATCACAACTCCCCCTTATCCCAACCTTGCCCACTAGAACATCTGTTTCCTTAGCTATTCTGTACCCTCAATGTGCTTTATAGTACACTGTTATCTCTAACCAACAGCCTTACCCATGAACAGATTACTTCTTGCAATGATTTATCTATGCAAAGAGCAGAAAACATTTATTAACTCTAGAACTGAAGCCCTATGTAGGTGTCTTCCTGCATATGAGTAGGGCTAAACTGTGCAGGTGACATGGGTTTGCATGAAAGCCATCTTCTACCCTCCTATGTCCAGCCAGCTGCCTTTTAGATTTTCATGCTTTGTAACCATAAGTACGCAAAGCCTGTTCAGTGAGACACAGCAACCCTACACAGCTGAGCTCGACTCACATGCAAGTAAATGCCCACATAGGACTTGGGAGTACCTCCGTTACATCTGGATTGCTGGAATGCAGGTGATTTACACTATTGAAGGTTCTCTGTCTTCCTCCTGACTATCTGAAGAATTTATTTTTATTTTTTAATGTATATTTTTATTGATTACAGTTGTCATATTCTTATAGATTCATTGTTAATTATTATCACAGTTTTATCTGATTGCTTTGCCTCTAATTACAGATCACATCAGAAAATCTTTTTTTTTTACTTACTGTAACCTTATTTCATTATCTAAAATAAATTAACAGAAAATATATTAGTATCATATTTCCACTCTTGCTCATTCTTCTATTTCCTTTCTTTCTTAACACTACCCTCTTCTATTTTCTATTCAAATCTCTGTCTTCCTTCCTATTCACCTCTGCAGAGATTTGTTTTCTTTTCCTCTTTTTCTGTTTTCTGTTTCTTTCCTTCCTTAAGTGTTCCTTCTATGCTTTTCCAGCCATTCACCTCTTTTATTTTACCCATGTATGTCTAACTGTTCTCGTATCTCTTTACATTTATTTTCCTTCTATATTTTTATGGTCTTATATTTTGCCCAAAATTTCTCCATCGGCTCCCATTCTTTTGTAATTTTGCTTACTGATCTTCCCCTTCTTAATGTTGTTAATTTATCAGCTTCCCACATGTCATACATTTTTACAATCCATTCTTCCTCAGTTAGGCTTTCTTTCTTTTTCCATTTTTGAGCATATAGAATCCTTGCCGTTGTAATCATATATAATAGAATTCTCCATCTGATTTTAATCTCTGGCTCTTTTATATCATCTACCATATTTAGAAGGTATATCTCCGGACTTAGTGGATAATCTATCTTTAGGATCTCTTTGATTATAACATAAATTTTTCTCCAAAACCTCTTAGCTATGGGGCAGTTCCACCACATATGTATTAGAGTTCCTACCGCCTCCCCACATTTCCAGCACTTTATTGACCCTGTATTGTACATTTTGTTTAATTTGACTGGAGTTAAATACCATCTATAAAATACTTTGACAAAGTTCTCTTTCAAATTTTGTGACAGAGTGAATCTTTGAGTATTTATCCAGGTCTTTCCCCACTTTTCCAGTTCAATGGTTTTACCTATTTCTTGGGCCCATTTTTATCATATTCTCATTCATCAACTCTGTTTCCAGATCCCTCTCCATTAAAATTTTGTAATATTTTGCTATATGACCCTTGGCGTTGCCATACATGACATTGTCAATATCATTTTTTTCCAGTAATAATAATAAGGTAAATCATCACTGCGTTGGTGTAATCTGTTGCAAATTTCTTTCACATATTCATCATCAGCCTTGGCCTGCCGCTGCTCCTACCCCTGAAATCATGCCTGGGTAGGGCCCAACACTGGGTGATGGGTGAGCTTTCAGGTTTACCAGCAAATGGGTGTTAGGAACAAGGCAAAATAAGGAGAATAATGAGATGAAGAAATTCACTCCAAGACTGGAATTCATCAACAGGCCTAGTTAGCAGCTTCATTATATTTTAATAATAGCTCCACAACTTGACTAAAGTAGCTTTAAATATATTTATCAGATAATCAAGTAACTGTTTCATATGTAAACAGAAATCAGTGTTTCCACTTGCAGTTATTCAGAACACCATCCTTTAGCTGTAACAATTCACTAATGAGATAGAGGTTCAAGCTTCACCTGCCAATGATCATCAAAGACCTTGTTTACCTGGCACAGTCTATTATCCCTGAATATGTGTCCTCATTGACTCCCCTCTGCAAAGACTGCAGTCGTGTCTTGATTACTGGGGAAAGAAGAAACAAAGTTGGCTACAGTCTGTGCTCTAGGTCTGCGTCTCACTAATTTCTCCAGTCCTATTTTAGCCATTTAGCCACATGCGCTTTTGCTAAAGTCTCCCACACTTCTGTCATGACACTGCATTGCCGCTCTGCCATATTCACCATCAACTTCAAGCCTGTCAGCAGCTGACTGTGAGCCTTATCGCACTACATTGTTACAGCACTATTACAGTAGGACCCCCATATCCACTGATTCAATTATCCACGGGATACAAAACAGCACACCTACCATAGTCTTCCTAGAAAACATGTCCTCTCTAGCCATGTTATAGGCCCTCCAACGCAACTCTATGGTATTTTAAACCGGAAGTCACATTATTTTCAATGGTGTTTGCTATCAGTTTCCAGGCCCAGTATAAGGTGTTGGTTATTACCTTTAAAGCTCTAAATGACTTGGGTCCAACTTATCTCCAGAACCGCCTCCTCCCATACAATCCTCCCCGCACTCCGGTCCTCTGGGAGGAATTTGCTTCAGCCACAAAAATCTAGGCTGTCTGCAACCTCCCAGAGGGCCTTTTCGGTAATCGCCCCCAATTTATGGAATGGCCTGCCAAACGAGATCTGTCAGATGACAAGCCTGAGTAGCTTTAAAAAAGCACTAAAGACGGATCTCTTTCGGCAGGCCTTTCCTAATTAGATCCCGACCTCAGAGGCTCCTGGCCTCTTTTAGTCTGCTGGCTATTTATTGTATTTATTGTTTTTAAATGTGATTTTAGATAGTTGCTTTTAATTTATATTTAATATCTTTTTATGGGGGAGGGTGGAGGTGGGTGGTGTTTTGGGATTTTTATCTGTATTGTATTTTAATTATTGTAAGCCGCTCCGATTGTTTTAACAGAGGGGCGGGGTATAAATAAATAAATAAATAAATAAATAAATATTATTATTACTACTACTACTCACAGTTTTCAGTATCCACGGGGGGGGGGGGGGCAGAACCAATCCCCGGCAGATACGGGGGTCTTACTTTATTCCACTTTAAACTGCTATGGCTGCCTCCTGTGGAATCCTGGGGTTTGTAGTTTAGTGAAGCTGAAGAGCTCTCTGGCTGAGAATGCTAAATGCCCCTCCCTAAACTGCAAATCCCAGGATTCCATAGGAGGCAGCCACAGCAGTTAAAGTGGAATAATAGTGCTATAACAGTGTAGTGCAATAAGGCCCCTAATTCCTAGACAAGTAGAATTCTGCAACAAAGTCTTGCAAGTGTACCCAGCCCAGGTCTTTGGCTGACGAGGGTATTAAGTTAGGATTATGTGAGCTGTTCTCTCTCTGTAAAAGAGGTGACATTCAAGGGTCTCCTTACCAATGAGGAAAGTTCTCATTGGACTAAGGTCCTGGTTTGCTCATGAGATCAGCTCATCCTGCCTTCTTCCTCACTTCCACCTTTGGTCTTGGCTTCCCATCTCTCATGCTTCTTTGGCCATGTTTGGGGAGAAGGGGCTTTGTTAAATAAAATGTGAACCACTGGTTTAGAAGAATCTGAGGACATACATGCCCAGCCTTCAGTAACTGACTGGGGTGATGGTGGAGGGCTTGACTCCTGAAAGGGGATGAATTTGAAATGTCCTGTAACTTCTGCATACCTCAGGGTCCCACCCCCAAGTATGCTGAATCCTTTGATTTGGTTGTGAGTGGGAATGTTCACTGTCCAGTAAAACACCACCCAAGTTGGCTGTTAGAAAGGATGGTAGACACATAATTGTGTGAGCGACACCTAGGAAATCTCAGGTGCTTGAGAGAAACTGTGTAGGACTTCCGGGAAGCTGGAAGCTAATGTTTTTTCTGACTTTTTGTCTCTTTGCTTGTCTTCTGTTTAGCATCAGCTTTGATGATCCTGCCCCATTTCACCTTGTTGCTGTTCTTGCTGTTATAATAATTAATAATTATTATATTTATATTTATTCATTTATATTTATATTTATTATATTTATTTGTTACTCTCTTCTCCCCATGGATCGAGGTGGGGAACAACAAACTAACACACAATATCTAAATGTCAGTTAAAATACATATCAGTTAAAAAAACATACGCCCATTAAAACACATAATATCAATTTAAAAGAACAAATAAAACCAATACATATTTAAACAATTTTAAAATCACAATTTAAAAAGTATCTGGATAAGCCAGCCAGAAGAGACGGGTCTTTAATGTTATTTTAAATTCAGACAGTGTATTCAGCTGTTGAGTTTCCTCCTCCAGGTCATTCCACAGTCTGGGGCGGCTGAAGAAAAAGTCTTCTGGATGCCTTCAAGTCAACTCCAACTTATGGCAACCCTGTCATAGAATTTTCTTAGACAGATTTATTCAGAGGAGGTTTGCTATTGCCTTTCTCCAAGGCTGGGAGAGTGTGACTTGCCCAAGGTCACCCTGTGGGTTTCCACGGCTGGACAGGGATTCAAGCTCTGGTCTCATGGAGTTCAATTCCAACATCCAAGTTATTACACCACAATGGTTCTCCATCTCTCCTTGTGTCTCTTCTTTTCAGGACAGGTTTCTAGATAATCTCAAGTCATGCATACATGTTTCCCTCCCCCTTCTCACTTCTCTCATCCTCAGGCCTCCTACCTTCCCATCCATTTCTGTCAAGTTACCCCACTCTTCCTAGGTTTTTCCTTATGACTCGTTTCTTAAAACAAGCCTCTGCTGTACCTGTTTAGCCTCACCATGGACACCCTCCACAGTCAAGCCTCTCCTATACAATCCTTTTTATGCACACTGGCTATATTTAGACACCATTGAGATCAAGCCTTGTGCTCTTGTGTTCCTCCCTACCCTTCCCCTTTCTTCAGAGGCTAAGTTAAATGAAGCGAGAGCCAGCGTGGTATAGTGGTTTGAATGTTGGACTACAACTCTGGAGCCCAGGGTTAAAATCCCTGCACGAACGTGGAAACCCACTGGCTGACCTTTGGCAACTCACACTCTCTCAGTCCTAGAAGAAGGCAAAGGCAAACTCCCTTTGAACAAATCTTGCCAAGAAAACTCCATGATAGGTTTATCTTACGGTCACCCATACGTTGGAAATGACTTGAAGGCATACAAGAAGAAGTTAAATGAATAACTTTGTGATTTCAACAAAGCAAAAGTCGCTATTATGTCCAAATTGATGAACCATATTTTCTAAACCAGGATTATAAACCATGTTCAGACACAATGATGGCTTGACCAAATCAGGAAGTTATCCATTATGTACAAGCATATGTGAGAAGGAGGAGTGGGAGAGAAAGGAATGCACAAACACAGGGCTTGACCCTGAGGCTCTCCTGGATTTGTAACACACTTCAAGGATAAACTAGTAAACAACTCAGTCCTCCTCATTCTCACCACTGGATGAGGTTGCCTCCTTTTATGTTACCATAACTCTTCATACCCCAACTAGCATCTGGAAGTAACTTGTTAAAGGTTTAAATTAACAGCATTAATTGCTAGAAGTTTTGAGCATCGAGGGTCACTGTTGCTACTTTATGTATTATAACAATAACATTAATACTTCTGAATAATGTGTAATGTTACTCATTACTTTAACATACTAAAGTGGGGGGGGCATTCAGGGGCCTTTCAGACCATTAATTAAAAAAAACCCAAATTAACTAAAAAATAATTTTTAAAAACACAGCAGGAACACACTACTACTTTGTAATGCAATGGATTACTTTTCAAAAGTGGGGAGGAAATTCGTTTTATTCACCACAACACTAGCATGCTATCTTCAAAGTAACCTTTCCAATCTCTGTTCACAAGACAGAAACACCAGGGGGTCGTTTACACGGGCAAATATTCATCTAAATATACCACTAAGATAGCTCATAGTTCCCACGGATCGCAGCACAGCATCGCCTCATTCAGAAGGGGGGGAGGTAAAACACCCAAATATAGCGTGGCAAGGGATGTCGCTACTTTTGCAGGTATATTTGCAATGTAGCGCATTATTGGCAGTGTAAACAACCATTCCGCTAAGAGCTACAGCAGAGCTGCATTGTGATTGGTTGATGATGCAGGGGTGGGCTTAAAAGGGGGCAGGGAGGGAGGGAAAGACAGTAGCAATTAGAGGAAACTTTGAAAAATCCTCTCTGCTATTTTGCAAGCCAGTTTGCAAACAAAAAGGATTCCCAACAATTTTCATTCAGGGAGCATTCCTTCTCATCCTCTCTGCTGTTTTGCAAGTATATAATAGCTAATTTCGTCAGCTGTGATCCTGTGCATGGGGGAGGGAGAGAAACCATTTCACAAAGGGCTGTATCAGATCTAAGCTGTTATTTCCCCCCCCTCTCTCTGGCTTTCCTCTATTTGGGAAAAAATGCTGTTAAGCAAGGAGGAAACCTTCCCTTTGATTTGTGGGAAGGGAGTGCGGGGGGAGGGGGACTGCCTCTAAGCTGTTCGGGGCCAGGGCAGACATTCCTATGGCATTCCTTTCCCTCTCCAATGCTTGGCCATGCCCCCAGTACTTTTGGCTGTGTAAACCTCAAAGCGGAAAAAATCAAAGAGCCACAAAATATAGCTGTGTAAACATATACCATGTAAACTACCCACCACTGATGAGGGAAAGCGCTAAAGCGCAACTTAACGCAATAAAACCTGCCATGTAAACCAGCCCCAGGATTTCTTCCTGCCTCCACTTAAGTTTTTATTGCCAACAATTCTGGTGGGCGAACCTCTCCATACCTCCCATGCAGCACCCTGGCCACACTTCACTACAGTACCTACCATCACAAGGATTAACTGCTACTGCCGCTGTGCTGCCTGCCAAGCACCCAGCAAGAAAGGACACATAGAATGGAGCTTTTACATCAGGGGTCTTCTGTCCCAGTTTGTTCAAGTTTGCAAACAGCGGAAAATAAACAATGGAAAAAGGTACATCCCTGAAAAAGGAGAAGAATGTAAGGAATACAAGAAGAGCTGTTTGTCTGAGACTTTGAACAGCATTGGCTGGTCACACTGTCTCAGCTGGCAATTTGTACAAAAAAGCCACAGCCGTTTCCACAAGTCCTGAAGTCATCAAGTAGCATCATTCTGATTCCCATCTTAGGAACATGTCATTTAGCATTTTGAAACTCCAGTGCAGTGCATCAGCAACCCTTTGACATCCATCATTGAACCAATGTTTTGTCTACATTCATTCCTTATCATCGTTGCTTCCCACTTTCTTCACTTCCTCTCCTGGCTGTCTCCCATACTTCTAATTTATAACCTTGGGGACGATCTCTTTCTCCATCTCTCTGCTTGTCTTATCTCTGTAAGGAACCATTTCTGTCAATGGCACTATATTAATAATAAAAGTCTGAGTCAGACAGTAATACCAACTTATTTAAATAGAATATGGAAGGAAACAAAGGTTATGATACATCTTCTTGGCCCCTGTGAGCATGTGCACATGAACACACACACACAGTTACTTATTGTGCTCCATTTGGATTTTAAACTACTATCTCCCGAAGGCTTAGAGGAGAGGTGGAACAATACAGCCCTCCAGATGTTCTCAGACTGCAACTCACAGCATTCCTCAGCATTAGCTATACTGGTTTGGGCTGTTGGGACTTGCAGTCCAATAACACCTGGAGGGCCTCATGACTCTCATCTCTGTTCCAGAAGAATGCCCCACCTTAGCAATGTAGCTCCAAGTCCCTTATAAAGTCCAGCAATGCCTTTGCTCCGG
Organism: Gambelia wislizenii; assembly: GCA_030847615.1. Classification (NCBI taxonomy): domain Eukaryota; kingdom Metazoa; phylum Chordata; class Lepidosauria; order Squamata; family Crotaphytidae; genus Gambelia; species Gambelia wislizenii. The sequence continues at coordinate 350,214,762 of JAUMIR010000001.1, forward strand.
AGCAGTTCCCTCGTGATTTGCATTGCTGTGGTTCGTGTCTCCATGACCGACTCTGCTGCTGCAGCACCAGTTGAAGGATTTAGCTGGGCCTGTGCTGCCATAAGTTTCTTCTGTGCAGCTGCAGAGGAATTGAGAGAGCACAGTAATTTATAATCCACCACAAAGGCTGATGCTACAACACAAATGCAACATTATAATGCAACAAATGCAACAAAACACAATGTCTTGTTTCTAACATCAGGATAGCCCCAAACGACAGAGAACAATGTTGCTTGTGTCTTGGCTGTTGCAATTTAGAACTGTTTCAGTTAAAAATATTTAGGAGGCCAATCTGTGAACTCACAAACTTGATTAACAAACATTGCACTCCATTTATGTAATGTGTGCAACAGATAATGCCCGCTGTTTGCCATATATGAGCAGGAGCCAGGTGAAATGTAATTGTGGCAGACCAATTAACATCTAGATCTGCCTCAGTCATTTATGAAGTGGGATTATGGGTTCTGATTTTTAGACAAAAAATGGTATGAGTGAAGTGACCTGAATCCTCCCCATGATTCTTCTTAGTTTGCCCTTTTTCTTCCAGTGAACACTTTCCCCATTTCACGTTTCAATTCTGAAGAAAACTGCCTAGAGGGAGATAGCTTTAGGGAAAGTAGAAGGCAGGCTGTCAGAATTTGCTGTTAGAATTAGCTATCCCTCCCCTTCTCCCTGATTTCTGTCCCAAAATGCCTGGTGAGATCAGCTATCAGAAAGAACAGCCTCCATCAAGAGCTTTGTCCAAACTTCTCAACTTTCCCCATTTATGTTTTAAGTGTGGCATCAGCTCTCCTGGATATGTAATACACTTCAAGGAGAAACTAGCAAGCAAGCAATAGAGGTGCCATTTGGAAGAGTATCTGATGCTGACTAAACAGGAAACGTGGTCTCCGGAAAAGCTAAGCCACTAACACTAGCCAGACCTGAGAACTACCTTTAATCTCAGACTTTAGCTTTTGAATGTTTCATTTTCATACCTACGAAGTATCCCAATTTGGCAGGGACAGTCCAAATTCATCCTCTGTTGCCCCACTGTTTTTTACAGCTTTTTACAGCTGCTTTTAAAATGTCCCAGTTTCTCTCTCCTTTCCCCACTTTCTTCATTTTTCCTTGGCTTGCTTCAAATGGCTGCAACCTGGATTCACAGTGCAAAAGTAGCTGCGCTCAATTACTCAGCAGGGGGAAGGGGTCAGGAGGATGAGGAATCATGCTCTTCCCAGTGGGCAGGCAAAAGCAAGCTGCCGCAGCCTCTTCTAGCTTGTATGATCTTCCTCATTTACTGTATAACTTTTGCCACCTTGACCGCACTCTGATGGCACTTGGCCACATGTGATTCCAATTTTCACTTTGAAATTTTGGAGGATCTGCATTTCTCTCCCTTTTGTCCACACTGCTACTCCATACAACCTAAGATTTTGTTTGCATGAGCTGCTAGTGTTTAGAGCAAACCCTTTCAGAGCTCTCCACGCTCTGCCCTCTCCCTGCACACTCTGTCACTACATGACATTTCTTCCATTTGTACCCCAGCGTATGCCCTGACAGTTAGTGACACAGAAAAATAAACGACATAAGGGTGGCAGAGCTGACATTGCCACTACTTTGTGTAAGGTCCCAACCCACAGAGGAACTAATCTGAAGACAGCCCTAACCCTTGCAATATCAGAAGCCTTCTGTGTTTACCAGGTGTTTTTTAAAGGGTCCGTAGCTCCAGGAAGTGTCTGGAACACTGCATCCTCTCTAAAAGTATCTTTGAGAGTGATTGTTCTGTCATCTCTCCTGCAAGCTACTCCCCTTTGCAATGCTCCTGTTTTATCAGAAGATGGCACCCATGTCAACCCCCAGCTAAGCCAAGACTATTGCTAGAAACTGCGTGCATAGCCTTTGTTGCAGCTGAGATACTGTAACCCATTTTTGTGCTGCAATGAGAACCTTTTTATAGCTTTCTTAATCTTATTTGTAGCAGATGATATAAATTACAATTGGAAACAGGAGAGAGAAAGTGAGGGACCAAGAGGCAATTGAAAGCACAAGGGGATATAAAAAGTCCTAGCAATAAGCTGCTGTTTGTTTATTTCATCCCAATAGTCTTGCGCTTATGTTGGAGCTTCAAGAAATAAATAGTGTGGTTGACTCAGTTCCACAAAAGGTTCAGACTGTAGCAACAGCGGCAGCATTTTCCCACCGAACTTTGCTGGGCTAAGCAGTTCCATTCTCCTGCTTCATTAGAATTAATGATTAAAATAGCAGGTGGAGGCATAGTATTAACTTTACCCCCTCACACACACACACACTTTTCACCCTATGCTGCAAACCTCTGTTTCAAGAGGAAGCATTCAGTGCTATGAAGTGCCAGCTGGCTTGAAACTGCGTCTTCTCCCCAAAGTGCCAGAAAGTAGAGGAGCGGGAAACATAACAATGGTGGATGAAGTTGTCTGAGGCAGAAACACCATTCATTAATGTTTAAGGCTTTGGTGTGCTGATAGACCTCGGGGCTGGGGGAAGGATTGCACAGAAGAAGAAGAAATGCCACAGAAATGCATAAGGGGCAACCAATCCTTTTCTTGCATTAGTGGCTCAGGGTCGCCTGTTTTAGGCAGTGTGCTGCTCTTCATAAATTGTTATTCGAAGATGACTGAACTATTCTTCCCCTCCAACCACCACATTATTCTCAGTCCTCTCCTATTCTCTATTCCCTGGGGAGCCCTCAGAGACATTCTAAGTTGCTTCATGAGTACTAGGAGGAGAGAAGAGAGACAGATGAGGTACCAATTCGGCCTGCATCCTGCAGCTGGATTTTGAGCATCTCCATGGGAGTGGTGACAATCACCTGGCAGGTCCCTGCCCCACAGCCAGCCAGCATTTCCTTCAGCAGCGACAGATTCTTCCTGACATAAAGAGGGGGGAGAAAGAGAGAGAGAGAGAGAGATGCACACAAAATCAGGTGAATGGTCCAGTGGTTTCTAGGCAAGACAAAGACTGGGCTTGATTCTTTCCATGACACTATGCATCTAACAAGTCTTATGTACAGATCTAACATGCCCTGGAGCTTAAAGTGTGGTTCAATATCTCCAAACTTGACATTTCCAGTAATGAATGCAATGCAATAAAGAAATAACCAGGTGACCTAAACTGCTCTAGGCAGCGGAGAGACACTGGAGATTATCACACGGATCCCTGGAAACTATCTCTGTCCTGCTACCCCCCCCCAACTGACCCACTCCCGTCCCTGTAATACTAAAGAAAAAAAAACTTTTCAGGCACCTACCTTTTTGTGGAATAGAAATGGACCTGAAGACATGGAGTCATCTTGGGGCTCACCATAGACTCCACTTGGAAATAAAGCCACTGCAGTGTTAGGCACTAAATCATTATCTCTAACAGCAAAATTGTAGGGCAAATCACACTAGCTCTAAACAGGTAGGACTACATCAGAGAAATTCTCACACACTTAGGGCAAGCCAGCTTAAAATGGATGGGCTAAACTCAAGATGTTTGCCAAAGATGTACCATGAACAGGCAAAGGCCAGAGCAAAGTACACAGTGTCCACGAGAAGCAGAGATTGGCACATCCAATTTACACTGTGGTGTATAAGAAAATCAAGAAATTGCTCTAAAATTGCTTCATCTTTCAGAATATAACAACAGATGTTGCCAGCTAAGAATAACATCCTTCCCTTATTCATGCTCCTCCTAAAATCCAACACTTCCAATTCAAGAGATTTATTAAAAGAATGTTTTGGTGTTTTGTTTTGTTTTTTTAAAAAAACAGATTTGGCATCATGGTCTAAAAAGGTGATGTCTTTGGTACACTAGGTTAAGAGATATGAAGGTCGCTGGAGGGGGGCGCTAAAAAATTCTGGGGAAATGTGGGGTTTTTTCCTGGTCATTCCCCCCCCCCGATGTTTTTTTTTGTTTTTTTTTTAGAAAATTTGAGAATGGGAAATTTTCTTTTAAGAATGATTAATAAAATATTTAAGATAAATTATTCTTACAAATATTTATTTCTCCCTTCTCCCATTTCTAAAAATTATGTTGCAGCTAGACTTTTAAGTAAGAGTACAGTATCTCATATCATTGCAATTCCTGTTCTTGGTTTCTTTTTCTCAGTTTTTGTTATGTGAATAAGTGCTTTATGCCTGCCTCACACTATGGATGACTAGAGAAGACTTTGATTCATTAATATTGATGGTTTATTCTGTTTTTATTAATTTGTGTTTGTTTTTGTTTTTTGGCTAGGTCCTCATAAACAGGCAAAACCAAAGAGGTTATTTATAGTTCTGGTGTTCCTTACAACTGAGTAAATTCAATTTGTGGTTATTTTCTGAATAAACTGTACTTTTAATATATGAAACATGATCATTTTATGCCAAACCTAATTATACATAATGTATTGTATGTTCCTAAAGTAGCAAGCTGACTTACAATCTATAAGGAGTTAATTTTTCAATTTTTCTGAAAATTTCCATTTTTTTTAAAGACCCCAGAAAAGATACCCCCCCCCCGCAACTTCAAAATTTCTGGAAATTTTACATCTCTTTACTTGCTATATCTTCATCAGTTTCCTTGAAAGGTTTTCAAATAATCAAGCATCTGCCCAGGTTGTCAGTGGCCAATCTGATTAGAAAGATTCATTTGTGATTACTGGTAATATTCAAAATTATTGTCCTTGGAATTAGCAAAACATTTAACAGCTCATTGATAAGGAGCTAAAAAAACAACAACAACAATCTCAAAACACAAAAACCCTTACCACTGGGTGAGGGCAAGAATTTACCAGCATAACCATCCTGCTATCACAGGAAAGAATTATCTTGCTGATTTTGACCCTGCTAGAGAAAGTGATGCCAGAGTTTAGTACGCACATGCAGAGCTCTATCATTGTATCACATTGTTCTGCTCTTCTCCTTACTAATTTTCTTCATTGTACCAAGCAGAAAGATTCCAATCTAATGAATGATCATACATTAAGTGGGAGACAGACTAGTACCATTTTGTGAACTTTAGTTGGAAGACTTTACAAAAGAATCTGGAGTAATAAACACCTGAGGCGAAGCACAAAAATCAATGTGTATAGAGCCATTGTACTGTCTATTCTCCTTTACGGGTCTGAAACATGAGTCACCTATCGCCAACACTTACGACTCCTTGAACGCTTTCATCAGTGCTGTATAAGCACAATCCTAAATATATACTGGACTGACTATGTGACGAATGCTGCTGTCCTTGAGCAAGGAGGGACAACCAGCATTGAGGCCATGCTATTGAGAACACAGCTGCGCTGGGCAGGGCAAGTTTCTAGGATGGAGGACCATCGCCTCCCGAAAATAGTACTCTACGGTGAACTTGCCATGGGTCAGCGTAAGAGGGGCACTCCCAAAAAGCGATACAAGGACTCCCTGAAACAACATCTCAGGCTCGGCCAAATTGATCACCAACAGTGGTCCGCCCTGGCCTCACATTGGGAGGCATGGAGATGCACTATGCACAATGCTGCAGCCTTATTTGAGAACTCGCGCCAAACAAGTCTTGAAGAGAAACAACAACGCAGAAAGAATCACAACCAGGAAACATCACCCAAGGAGACCTTCTGCTGTGCTTTCTGCAACCGGACTTGTTTATCTTGGATTGGCCTTTTTAGTCATCAGCGCGCTTGCAGAAAGCGCGGGATGAGTCCTTCCTGAATCTTCGTTTGCGAAGAAAAGCCAGAGAGAGAGAGTTTCCCTCCATGTTGTAATCTAATACTGTGGCTTTTTCCACACTGGCATGATGTGATTCTTTATTCTTTTAATGCACTGGAGCCGTATGGAAACTGTCTATGAGTTCAGCACCATTTATTTTATGTAAGGCATTTCTACCCCACTCTGGTAGAAAAGATTGCCAGAGTAGCTTATGTGCAATCAATACAACCGGAGAGTTCTGTCAATAAGCTGCTAACACCAAATCCCATTAATACAAAAGGAAAAGGGGGTAAGAACAGGAAAAAAGCAAAACAAACGGGGGCACCAGTTTGGAAACAATTCAGGGACCGAAGTCAAATGGAGATATTCCCTCAACAGAGAAGATACAGTAGTTTACTTTCCATCTCCTCCTCTATTCCACCATTAGTGAAAGGCATTCTACTCATCTGTAAGCAACCCGGAAATTAGTAATTCCTACCAGAAATTTAAAAAGGGCCATCTCAGAACTTTGGCAGACCAGTGATCCATTCAGACAAGTAGTCCCAACCGCAAAAGCTAACAGGCCTTAAATCTCTCTCTTTAGGTTCTCACAGGGCTGAGGTCTGCCTCCCTCCCACCATCCTACAACTTGAAATGACTAGGGATGGAGGAACCAAACATGAGATATTGCAAGGCACTTGAAAATGTAACATACTAGCAAGGCATAGGATTCAGGCGCATATTAACACCACTCCTAAGGATATTTCCAAATGTAACTTTCCTCCAGCAATTAAAAGGCTTTCATGAGCAACAGATATGCTAAATCAGCCCACGGACACCTGCCTCCCATAAGAGGAATGAATGCTGGCTGTTGTGCTCGGCCCCTCAGACTAAATAGATGACCATGGATGGTCTAGAAACAGTTCCACAGACTACGCAATATCAGTGTGAAAACTACTGCATGCGAGGGTTCTTTAAGAAATGTTGCATCCAATACCTTGTGTTATTGCTACATCAGTGCTGAGAAGCTGTTCTCTGGAACTAGAACTAATGTACAAACCCCCAGAACTGCAACATTTTGAATCAGTATGTGATTCCCCAGCGCATTCCATCCCAGACCTTTGCAAAAGGAGGGAGGAAGGAGCCTACCCCAATCACTTTAGTAACACAGAAAAAGGACAAAAGAGGGGGAGAGGGGGGACTCTTTGTGAATGCCAAAAAAACTCCCAGCAAAAACTGGTCTAGCTTTGTCACCAGTGCCAGCTGATGCAGTTATTCAGAAGACTCAGAGCTCTTGAGGATCTGGGCTACTGGATAATACCTTGCCTTAACAGTTGGAGCTGTACAAAGTCATTTCTTCACACCAGAACACAACACATTTGAAACTCACAATCTGTGAGCTGTCAGCACCTTCACCTCTGTGGGGAAGAGTCAAATAGAGGAATTCTGTCATTTAAAGCTTCCTTGATTATTTTTTCAGCTCTCTAAAGATATGGAACAACTCACACAGAAAGCCACAAGCAGCTAATTCATAAGTCTGTACAACTGCAGCTTAGATTCCCTGTCATCTCATCTGAGGGGATGATAGGTGTAAGGTAAGGCTACAGTGAATTTTATCAAATCATTCAATACAGATTTCGTCTTTGAGAACACAGGAAGGAATTTTCACTATGTCAAGTCAGAGTGGTATGAAGGAAGATCAGAGAGCTGGCAACATCCTTCTCAATGAATCCATGCCTGCAGCTGGCACATTAAATGGAATCTGGCCAGGAACTGGGCTATCTGAGGACCTTACAGGTCCTTACAGGTTCTATAGAAAATCTGAACATTTGCAGGAAGTTACTTCTTGAGGATACAAAAAATACATATAAAGAGGACAGTGGTTAGAAGTCCTTAAAAACAACCCATAATGTCTTTTTAAAATCGTTTGTATTCAGTATTTGTTTCTGAACCTTGCAATGAGGGCACTGGAGTCACTTTTTCAAACCTTTCTCTCAATCACAAGAGACAGGATATTATTTTCTAAATTAGGGAGGGCAGGAGGTAGAGTATGATCTGTAGGTGAACCACTGGGCCATTTCCAGTGGACAACAAAGTTCCTGCAGATTGCTGGGATTCAGTTGCAAGTGATGAAAAACAGGCAAATCTTGACACAATTGAGAAAGCCACTTCTTATATTAAGCAAATGTGTACAATCAGGATCGCATAACACACTGTTATGAGGTACTATGTGCACTTGCTCAGTAAATTGAACATTCACTGGTTGACCATTAAAAAGATGCATACCATGGAAGCCACCCACCTCTGTCCTAAATAACAAATGCAGACATTTTTTCAAAAGATTGTTACAAGTATCTCAGCCCAGACAAATTCAATTTGGTAGCCAGTTATTGGGCACACTTCTTTTGAACTAGTATCATGCTCTTGAGCAAAAGCCACATTAAGGACCAGGCTAGTTTTCCTCACAACTGCAACTGCACTGCAATTACCGTATATTCCGGCGCATAAGACGACTGGGCACATAAGACGACCCCCCAATTTTTAAGTTAAAATATAGAGTTTGTCCCCACCCCCACCCCAGCCAGCCAGCCAGCCAGCCAGCTGCCTGGAAAGCCTGTTCCCCACCAGCCAGCCAGCTCAGTGGCTGTAGATGATGGAATAGTCTGTGAAATTAAAGGACTGAGAACAGCTAAAAAAGCATGGGATACTTTGAAAAATCTCTGTGGTGTTCAATCTTTGGAAAGTAAGGTTGCATTAATACTGTAAGTTGGTTAATATGAAGCTATCAAATCCCAAATTTTTGAATGAGCACATTAATGAATGAACACATTAATGGTTTTAGAGCCACATTGGCAGACAAGAGAATTTCACCATAAACAAAACTTGATGCAAAATGAGAAGTTGAATCCAGAAATTCTAATTTTAGGCTAACTTGTCCTGAAAAGAAACATCATTTTGACTCTCCTGAGCTAAATAGAGGGCCATTTAACTCTTCAAATGCAAAGGAGTCATTCTCACAGCAGGAGGAAGGATCTGCTGGGGAAACTGCCCAGGCCATTTTACACTTCAATCATTCTCACAGCAGGGGAAAAGGTCTACTGGGGTATAAGACCACCCCCCCCCCACTTTTGAGGAGATTTTCAAGTGTTAAAAAGTAGTCTTGTATGCAAGAATATACGGTAAAGGAATCAGACATCCAGGAAAGAACCCCATGTATTTCCTAAAAATAACAACATTTAAGATCAAAATTCTGTCTCTCGTGGTGGTAAAGATCTTTTCTTTATGAAATAAAAGTGGCAAGGGGCTGCTTATGTGGAGACTTCTAACTGTTAAGACCTCATGATTCCTTATAACTTCCTCTGGACCTTCGTAACTATTCCATATCTCTAATATTCGACATCCCATCACTCTGCTGCTCCACCACTTTTGTTATTTTTTGTGGCTTAATTACTACACTGTTATGCCACTTGGATAGGGTTGACGTAATGCTAAACTCTTCATTGAGAGGAGGGAAGCAAAACCTGAATTTTCAAAATGTTTGGGGGTATGTTCCTAATACATTGAACCCTTATGGGTTGGGTATAAGGCTTAACGGTTTTGGACTTCAGCATGAAATCATCTTTTCATGAGCCAGAGCTGACTGGTATGCTCAAAAGCATTTGGCTCAGTGACAGCCATAGTGGAAAATTCTTCATACGCATTGTAAGAGAAAAGTGTCTCACATTTCTGTTCATCAAGCAAAACAATGCCAGAGAGGAAGAAGGGGAAGAGGGAGCAGGTATCAGTTTCCTTGCTGGTTTTGGTTGTGCCCAGAATGAAAGAATTAACGAAATAATGCTTATTGACTAAGATAGGAAAGAGCTAAAATCAGCAGTTTGCCAGTACAGCTTAAGGACAAGCAACAAAGTGAAGGTCAAGATTTTTTAAAAAATAATTTTTATTGAGAAATTTTTTAAAAAACACACACAGATTGACAAATACAAAATACAAATACAAAAATGGAAAACTGCAACAATAAAAACAAAAGCAAAAGCAAAAACAAAAACAGAAAAAAACCAAACACCACATAGTACACATAAAAAAGTGACTATAAAAAGACTAATACATAAATCACTATTCAGTTCCCCCTTCCCCTCCCTCCCCCCCTTTGAAAATAGGCTTCCTGCTTTTCCCTGGTTGTTTTATTTCTTACTTTAGATTAGTAACCCTCTCCTATACCTCTAGCTTTCCATATCACTGTTTCTAACTAACTATACCAATCATACCAATTTCTAACTATACCAATTATATTTATTAACATTTCTTTCATATCACTTAAACTACTACTAATGTATATATTTTATCATTTTGTTTCCACACCTAAATTTTCTCATTAAACTCCAAATCCCAAAATACTATTTTTCCCATTACTTTGTCTAACATATTCTATAAAATGTTCCCAATTCTTTATAAATTCATCATTTGACTTATTTTTCATTAAATTTGAGAGTTTATCTAGTGTCGCTAGCTCCATAACCTTCTCCAGCCAGTTTTTGCATGTTGGCACATCATAAATATTCAATTTCCTTGCATAAACAAGTCTTGCGGCAGTCACCAAATAGCTAATTAAATTTCTATATTTCCTTTCCTTACCATCCTTCAAATTCACCATATTTAATAAGTATAATTCCGGTCTTCTTTCAATTTTAGTTTTCAATATTCTTAATTCGTGACCCTCTAGTTCCAACTCCCGCTTATTTTCTAATACTATCCATTTTCTTATCCATGTTAAACCTACTGCTTCATAGTAGGTCTTTAAGTCCGGCAGTCCAAGACCACCCCTTTCTCGTACATCTATCATCAACTTCCATTTAATTCTGGGCTTCTTGCCATTCCAAATAAAGTTAGCTAGTTCCCTTTGCCATTTTGTAAATATTTCATTTGATGTTATTATTGGTATTGTCTGGAATAAATAAATTAAACTTGGTAGCACGTTCATCTTAATTACTGAAATTTTACCCAATAATGATAACTTTATATCTTTCCATCTTACTAAATCCCATCTAATCTCTTTCCATATCTCTTCGTAATTATTAGCAAATAATTGTTGTGTTTTATCTGTAATACTTATCCCTAAATATTTTACCTTTTTTGTGATTTCAAAGCCTGTTTTTTCCTTCAATTTTTCTTTTTCTATTTTACACATATTTTTTGTTATTATTTTAGTTTTCTTTCTGTTTATCTTAAATCCCGCGTATTCCCCAAATTTCTCTATCGTTTCTATTACTGAGTCAATACTTTGCGAATGCTTTTAATTTATACTCCTCCTTTCTAATTTTAATTCCCCTAATTCTATCATCTTTTCTTATTTCCGAATTCATAATTTCCAAAACCATAATAAACAATAATGGGGATAGTGGGCAGCCCTGCAGTGTGCCTTTTTCTGTTTTTATTGTTTCTGTCATACTCTCATTAATAACTAATTTTGCCTCCTGATTTGTATAAATTGCTTTTATCCAATTACCGAAGTTTTCTCCTATTTCCATAGCATTCATCATTTCTATCAGAAACTCCCAATTTAACTTATCAAAGGCTTTTTCCGCATCTAAAAAAATTAGTGCCCCCTTAATTTCATTATGATAGTTTTAATATTCTAATACATTTATGACTGACCTGGTATTCTCTTTTATTTGCCTTTTTGGTAGGAACCCATTTTGATCCTTGTGTATATAATTCTGCAATATTAATTTCAACCTATTTGCCAATATAGACGCAAATAATTTATAATCTTCGTTTAAAAGGGAAACTGGTCTGTAATTCTCAATTAAATTAGGGTCTCTATTCTCTTTGTGTATTAAAACTATATTTGCCTCTTTCCAGCTATTCGTAATTTGTTTCTTTTGTAGGACATCATTCATTACTTTCTGTAGGGGTTTTACCAATTTGCTTTCAAATTTCTTATAATATATTGCTGTTAGGCCATCCAGCCCTGGAGCTTTCCCATATTTTGATTTTTTAATTGCTTCTATTATCTCCTCTTCTGTTATATTTTTATTTAAATTTTCTTTTTGTGTCTCTGTTAATTTCCTGATTTTTCGTTTTTGAATATATTCTTTTATTGACCCTTGAAATATCTTTTGTTTTTGATATATTGTTTCAAAATAATTTTTAAATATTTTCTTAATTTCTAATTCATTTGTTATTTCTCTTTCCCCTAACTTTATTTTTTAAATTCTTCTTTTAGATCTTTCTTTTCTTAATTTGTAAGCCAGCCATCTACCTGGTTTGTTGGCATTATCAAAATTTCTTTGTTTCATATAGTCTAACTTTCTTTTCATATCCTCCATCATACTCATTTCTAGTTGCTTTTGTAATATATTTATTTCTTTTTTGATTTTTTTATCTGTCGGGTTTGCAGTTAATTTTTGTTCATTTTGTTTAATTTCTTCCAACAATTTCTCCATAGTTTCTAATCTTTTTTCTTCCATATACTATTCATTTTTATAAATATTCCTCTAATAACAGCTTTACTAGCATCCCACACTGTTTTACTTTCTACATCTCCATTAAAGTTGATCTCAAAATACTCTTTTAATGCTTTTTTCCCTTCAGTTACCATTTCTTCCTTTTCCAGTAATAATTCATTTAATCTCCATCTCTTCCCATAAGTGTTATTCTTTACTGTTCCTAAACCTGGATTATGGTCAGATGCTGGCTTAGGTAGGATCTTTACTTTTTCCATACTACCAATTATATTTTTTGAAATCCAAATCATGTCTATTCTGGACATGGAATTATGAGTATCTGATAAAAATGTGTACTCTTTTTTATTCCCTTCTTTGTGTCTCCAGGTATCAACGAGCTGCAATTCCTCTATTAAATAAAAAAAACTCTCTTGCCAGTTTACCTTGATTTTTCTTTATTCTTTTAGTAACCGAGTATCTATCAATATGTGGCTCTGTTACTCCATTAAAGTCACCCATTAAATACCAGTTTTCATAATTTAAATGCATTATTTCATTTCTTAGCTCTTTATAAAAAGTATGTCTTTCCTTGACTAATATTTTTCTATTATTTATAGTGACTTCTACTGCAACATATCTTCCTTTGTCATCTGATTTAATTAATTTTGGGTCCAAATTATCTCTAATGTATATCACTACTCCATTTTTCTTTTTCTGATTCAATGAAGAAAATTCTTCTCCTATATGTTTTTGTTTTAGTAAATATGCTTGATTTTTCCTCATTCAGAGTTCCTGTAGACAAATAATATCCAGACTAGTTTTTTTAAAGGAAATGGAATACTAATTTCCTCTTTTTTTCCCTGCATTTAGACCTTTTACATTCCATGTAAGTATTTTTTTCCATATTCAAACTTTACTTATTTTATTTACTTTATTCTCTTTCTTAAAAACCTTCCCCCTCCCCTTTTTGCCCTCCCCCCTCCCTTCCCCCTCCCCCCTCTTGGTTCTTTCTTCTTTGGTCTTCTGTCCTCTGTTTATTCTTATTCAAAAAGTCTCAAGTCCATTAAACTCTGGTCTTCCCTTTCTCCTCTCTCCCCCTCCCCCTCCCCTCCTCCTGAAGCATTTTGTTTTCCTTCTTCTTCTTCTTCTTCTTCTTCTTTTTTTGCAAAAACAGAGCTTAATCTGTAGATCCTATCCAATCCTTCTTCCAGCTGATCTTCTTTCCACTCTAGATTCCTCACCAATTCTATAACTCTGGCTCTAATATCTTCATTTGCTTGTTCTTTCAATCCCCGTATATGAATCCATGACTCCTTTTCTCTTTGTTCCATCAGCGCCATTTGATCTTTTTGTCTTTCCAGTTCTATACTCAATTCCTCATTTTCTTTTTTCAGCATTTGGATATCTTCTCTCTGTTCTTTAATTTCATTTTTAACTTGCTCAAATAAGTTATGCAATGTATTGAATTTTATGTTCATGTCCTCAAAATGCATACTGGTTTCTTTCCTGAACTGTCTTATCTCTTCCATAAATTTCTGCATGTACTGTGGAACTCCTTCTTCTGTGGATCCTCTTCTACCTAGAGAGCTTTGGGTCTCCTTCATTCTGTTTCTATTTCTAGTGCTTGTAGCCATTTTCCTATTGAACTCGTCTCTCAACTCTTCTTTATCTTCTTTTCTTTCCCCTTGCTCACTTTATGCGTTCTTCTTCATTCCTTCGTCCGTCCCTCCTATCCTCTCAGTTCTTATATCTTTAATTTTCACTTCCCTTCCTCTCTTGCCTCCTCCCCCTCCTTCCTCCATCCCCTCTCCTCTCCAACACCTCACTCTCACTTTCGCCAATCCTTCTAATCTTTTTTTACTACTTTCTCACTCCTTTTCCATGTTCTTTTATTCTCTTCTTTTATTTTCTTCTACCCTCTCAAATTTTCCACTACTTCCTTCTTCGACTTTCTTCAACTTTCTCAACTCTTATTCCTTTCTTCAGGCCTTCTTCAGCTTATGTTCCAGCAATAGCAAATGGTGAGCCAGAGAGGAGAGGGAAGGGAGATCAGGAAAAATAGGGAGGGAGGGGGGAGGAAAAGGAGAAGAAAAAAGAAAGAGAGAAAAAGGCGGGGAGGGGAAGAAGGGAGAAAGAGGAAATTGGCAACTATTACAAAGAAAGCGGGAAAAAACCAAAAGAAAAAAATTGAAATCAAAAATCAATTTTTTTTCCAAAATTGAATAGATCTCCAAAAAAAAAAGAGAGAGAGAGAGAGTGAGAGAAAGTAGGAGTTGATGTATAGTCAAGAATTCAAATTCAATCAATTTCCAAATAGAAGCCAAAACTCAAAATTCAAAACTCAAATTTCTCAAAAAGAAAAAAAAGAACAAAAGAAAAGAAAATAAGAATATATATATATATATATATATATATAAAAGATATCTTAAAGAAAGAAAGAAAGTTTCTTATTCAAAAGAGTAAAAAACAAAAGGAAGAAAGAAAAAAAAGAAAAAAATCTTATCAATAAAGGGAGAGTATTTCAGTGCAGTGTCTCTAATCAACTTCTGCTGCTAGTGTTCTCAAGGTCACCACACAGCTGCTGGATTATTGGACTTATCACTCCCTTTATTAAATCACCAACATTACCACTTTTAATCTTTCACTGGTACTCATATACACAAAATATATTAGAAAATAAGTCAATTATATTTTCCAGCTATAAAATAACAAAATCATTCAAAGCATGGGGAAATATATATATATATATATATATATAGATATATTTTAAAAGGAAAAAAAAAGGGGGGGGAAATATAAGACCCCAAAAAAAGACAGAGCAAAAAGCAAACAATTTCCTCCTCTATATATTCATTTTCATTCTCAATCCACTTGTTTATTTATACTTGTATAATTATAACTATTTATAATTATAGTTATAATTTTATAACTATTTATAAAATTAATAAAAATAATAAAAAGTAGAGGAGAAAGTAGGAAAAAAACCCAAAGATCACTCGGTCTCTCTCCTTAAAAGAAATGTTTCTAATTTCTGAGGGAGTGATTCAAGCAACCAGACAAGAGCTTCCCAATTTTATATATATCACCTTCCTTTTTCTCCTTCTTTTGGTGAGGTTCGGCGGCTTGCTGGCAGGACTAGTGGGAAATGCTTCTCTCAACCCCACTTCACAGTGACTAAGCGGCCGTTCCTGTCGCCATGCCGCCCAGGGTGCCTTTGCAGCTTCTTCTTTCTCCTTCCCGCACTTCGCGAGCTCTGCACCCCAGTTTTGCGGCGACTACGACGATCCTGGGATCCCCTCACTCTCGGGGACTTACCCAGTGGGGTTTTCCACAGTTTTTAATCCCCAACAGCCGCCTAGATCAATCTTTGGAGCCGGAGCTCCGTTCTAGCGTCCTATGCCCGCTCCAACCCGAAACTGAAAGCTGAAGGTCAAGATTTTTATTTTTATTTTTAAAAAAGAAAATGAAAAGGCATGGCTCTCTCAAGGAGAAATTAGTAATGATGAGCCTGCCTTGAGAAAAATAAAAACCAGAAATACTTTGACTGCTTGAAAATAAGAGTAGAAAACAATGCTTTCTATTAGCATTGCCCAAGATGTGGGAGGGCCTTGGCACTAATAAAGGTACCTATGTATTCTTTGCCCAAGAAAACACTATGAAATTCATGGGGTCGCTGTAAGTTAACAGGTGACTTCAAAGGACATACACATACAATTACTTTTCAGATACCATCAAAGGTAGTGAGGCAGCCACATACAGTGTGGTGAAAATACATTTTGAAAAAGCTTAGGTATATGAACACATAACTAACTCTTTCTACCTTGTAAATTCTCTTACTTTATTTTTAATCTAATAATATATCAGTCAAAGCCACACCTTTGCAGTCCCTTTGTCACATTCCCAGCTACATCCTTTGTCTATGCCATTTTAGGTTACAATTACAAGGTTTCCTAAGACTAATCTATCACTTGTACTACAGCAACTAGCACACTGAAGGCAACTGGATGCTGGATGTCAACAGCAACAACATATTCACTGTTTATTAAACGGCCCTTGTATTTCTTTGGTCTTGAAAATTGGTGAGAAATTGTATCAAGCACATGCTGCAGATATAAAATTGCATCAGAAGGCAAGAAAAGAACTGATTCATTCCCAATTTATTATTTTCTACTTTTTAAAATCCTCTAAATTTTACAGAAATGATTTGTGAAATATAATGCTTCATTCAGATATCAAATGTCAAGTCATAACAACAGTTGGACTTCTGCCGCCTCTGCCATCAATTCACTTTGCAAAAGCAGCAACAGCATTATGAGGCCAAGTGCTAATGCATTTTCTATAGCTATGTACATACACAGAAAATACAGTGGTACCATTTTTGCCTAATGCAAATATGCCTTGGATACTGCAAGGCAGCCTCTGTAACCAGATGTTTGTACTGGGTAAAACCAGTTACACACACACACACACACACACACACACACGGCCTGCCATTATAAACAAGCCACTTAACAACCATAACCTGCTAATTACATTTGTCAAGAAATGAATTTGCATTCATCCCAAAAGCAATTTGACCCTGGAGCCTAGTTCCAATGGTCATATGTTATTGTCAGTACACAGACTGTGACACCCAAGGGCTCATAAAAGGTTCTGTTGGTCAACTGCCAGGAGATTCATGACTGAGAGGGCAAACAACAATATCTGAAATGTCGTTATGACACCAGTGTTAATTAAGTCGGTAACTCCTGCTTTAGCAAATAACTGCAATGGCTGTGTTCACAGGACCATCTGGAAAAATGTTCTACTAAAGTTCTCCTCTATGAATACCACAGCTGTAACACTTCAACTAAGGTTAGACAGAACTTGGAATGTTTTAAAGTAATTTGTTATGTGTTGTTCCCCCTCTTTTTTTAATATATATATATATATATATATAAACCTATTGCCATTATTAATTCTTTAAAGAGTGATGCATTACTGTGATACATTGCTAGCATATAATTTCCTAGTCCCTATAACATCTTTTTAATTTTTAAAAAATATAAATATGTCACCAAATCTCCCATAATGACCTAACTGCCCCCCCCAAAAAAAAAATTTCAGGAGCACCAAGTAAATGCTACTCATTAAAGTGAAAAGTAATGATGCTTTGGCCATTACTTAATTTTTTAAAACTACCAGCATTTTGCCCTAGTTAGTCTTGAAAGTAACATATTACCGATATAGCATAGTTACCTGTAATATGTTAGTTCTAAACTCTGAAGTCCAAACAGAGTTGAATAGACAGTGAATCTCTTCTTAATGCCTTGTTTTGCAAAACTAGTTGCCTTGTCTTACCTGCAGGTTTTCATTTCCTTTGGAGGTGGTATGAACAAGACCAGCTTTGTTAGCTACAAACCTCCAAATCTGGAATCCCCTCTGAACCTCTGCCAAAATTTTGCAATTGTTTTGAAACATTTTGCAACAAAAACCCTGCATTTTGCAATGCTCCCCAAACTGAGTAATGGTTATTTCAAACCAGGGTACCTCCCCCAATCCAACATTGTCCAGTTTGGTCCAAGCCTATGCCAAAGTTTTGCAAAACAATTGTGGTTAACAAAGCTAAAAAGACTGCATCTCTAAGTACTCCCACCTTTTTTCTATTCAGACTGGCATTTTGCTCAAGATTAAGAATGAATTGTGGAAATTATATGACAGATTTACAGAAGGTATAGCCTTTGAGTCTCATTCCAAACCATAGCTCAATTTCTAGTTTTGAAGAAGTAACATATTTCCAGCTTTCAATTTTCAGACCCTGCTTTGAAATACTTTGGGAAAGTATGAAAGATTCCACAAATAGGAATTTTGGAAGAAAGTGAAACCATCTCAACAGAGTTCGTAAAAATCCTTAGGAGGATGTATATGTGGCATTGTTCTATTCAAGCCACTTCTCAATTGTTACATTTTGAAGCAATTTGACTCCTGTTAGCTAGTGCTAAAACTGGGATTCTTCAGTATCCTAAAATAGTGGTAGGCATGAAGGACTTGCTCACCACTGACTGGCTGTATTATAGGTACTGCATTCCTTTTCTGGATACTTTCCCATGGAAATTCTGATGGCAAAGTAACCTTGCCTGAGACAGTGGACTATTTTTGGAAGCTGGGAAAGTGCAGAATGACACATTTATTCTGCATTATACAGGTTCAGCAAAAGCCAATCCCAAGTGGAAAGAAAGGAACATGGCTCTAGCTTTGTGCCTCTCTTTAATTATCAAAGTAATAGTGGGATAATGTCTTTATTAGGTTCAGCAAAGGACCAACACATTAATTGTGTGAATGCATTTGTTGCATGTGTTGAAAAATAACAAATGTGTGCATGCATGAGAATGAAAATGATAGAGTGCACAAATAGGATCATGTTGTATAAGAAGAAGGGAAGGGGGAAATGCTTTCCCGCTTCATCTTGACAATGATCTTTCCACTCCCCAAATTATTATTCCCCTCAAAGGGGAATTATTTTTTAAAGAGAAAACAAGAGACCTTAAGGGCATACATGGCAAGAAGAAACAGCTCAGCCCTGTAGCATTATAGTGAAACAAGGGCAATGTAACACAGACTTAGCACAGTAAAAGCATGATGCAGAAAAGACCTTGAATGGCACAAAAGGCTAAGAGGACAGAGAGGGCCACTTTGAAAATGGAAAAGGCAACTGTTACTCAGTTCTGTCCCCAGTACAAATTGGTTATACAGGTAAGGATCTACATGACCAACCTGTACTAGGGACAGAACTGAGTCAGAGGGCAGAAGTAAAATTGAATGTGGCTGTACTTATATTAACTGAAGATGCATTGTAGGTGCTGCATTAGGTATTGAGTCAATAGAAACCAAAATTGGGTAGTAGGTATCAGAAGCAGCAGCTTGATCAAAAATCACTGAAGTCCTGTGTCTCTTTAAGGACTAAGCCATTAGCAAAACTTCTAAGGAATGCAGCCCATTACCATGTCGTGTGGCCACTGGGCATGGTGATTCATTGTGGAGGGGTGGGGGACAAATAGCAGGAAAACTTTCATCATGAAAAGAACAGTGGGAGTGTCATTTCTGATGGGTGAAATTCACAGCTGCACAGTAAACATTCCCAGATGATCCAATGAAGTCAAAAAGAGGGTGTGATCCTGATACTCTACAAATGGAATTGCCCAGTTGCATAGATAAGAGTTGTTATCTTGTGATGAAACGCTCCACAGCTGAACTTGGCTAAACAGCTGTGGAAGGCTGAATTATTTCCTTTTACAGTGATTGCCAAAACACTATATATTTTAATTCCAAAGTAATCTCTTTCAAGTGTAACTGAATAATCAGAGCCAGTGGTTCTTAACCTGTGGTCCATGAACCCTCAGCAGGGGGGGGGGGGTCTGTGAAGGCTTAAAGGCTACTCAGCCCACTCCCCCTAACAGTGGAGCAGCCACATGACAGGAGCCAAGGCAAAGGCTGGCTGGCTTGGCCTGCACATTGGCATTCAATCCACTCCAGCAACAAACTTGTAGGAAAAAGCAGGAGAAAAATCTTCTCTCCCCCTCCAGTGCCTCTGAGGGAAGGTTTAATGGATGGTGTAATGTTGTTTTAAATCTTAAGTTAAGTCTTGGCAGACCATAGCAACAAAAGATATTTAAAGGTCCCTGGTAAAGAAAAGGTTACAGTCACTGATCTAGGCTATCCAGGCTTTAGCTTTGATCTTAAAAGCACCAGCATGATCAGCAATCATTCATGGACAGGAAAGGAAGACTATCATCCCAAGGGCTGGTCTCCACCTAGAGACCCTAAAGAATTTAAAGCTGCAAAACCAGTTTGTGTCTCTTCCACAAAAGACAGGCATTTGTTGTGTAGCTGGAATGTGCCAGTGGTATCCCATTGTTTTCAAGGCATGTGCAGAAGAAAAGCTGCATTTGAGACCATGGGAAAGAAAACAAGCCTGACACCTGTGACCTGGCCCAATGCTCCAGACTGGAAACAATGGGATGTATCAGTATCACACCATAGCACAAATCCTGCCAATCCCTGATGGAAACAACAGAGTGTAGAGTGTTCACTCCACTTACCCATCTCTAGCAAGATGATGTCGGAAAAAATCATTAGCAGCTAGCTTGATTGCTTTTTCTGGCGTCACAAGAGTTAGATTCACTGCAGCCCCTGGGCAAGAAGACATGGGGAACAGAATGTTAAAAGCACCAAAGAAAGCTTGATGTTTTCATGGTCTTTAAATTATACATTCGCAATAGTGTTCAATTTTGCCCAGAAGTTGAGTTGGTCCTGTTGAATCACTAATAACAATTATAAACCAATAAATGGAAGTTGTGCTAAGAAAGCAGCCAGCAATAGGACTTGTCTTCATGGCACTAGCTAACACATTGGTGTTCTCTCCTCTGCCCTGTTGTGGCACAGCTGTGACATGCAGAGACATCTGTTCATACAACACTAACCAGCTGTCCACAGCAGGTAGGAAGTGAGGAAAGATTTTCCATGATAGGCCAGAGCTAAACAGCAAATCACCTGAGTTCGGGTGCTGCTTCAGCTGCAGAGGCAGAAAATGCTACTTGCACAGGGAACAGGCAACCTGGTGTCCTCCAGATGTTTAAGATTACTACTGTCATAAACTTTGGCCATCAATTGCTAATCAGGGTTTATGGGAACAGTAATCCAGAATGACTGGAGGGCTTCAGGTTATCAGCCCCTGAATCAGAGCATTCCCACAAGGACAGAATGATACAGTGCCTTAAAAGCCATCAGATTTAGGGTTCTTTAAAAAGGTACATTTCATTTTGGAACCTTTCTGGGTGTTAATAGAGCACAGGTGGGTCAGAATCTGATTGGTGACACACACCAATGTACTGCTTCATTATGCCAACATAAAGCACTTTTGGGAGTAGCACACAGTGGTGGTGATGGGCTAATAGAATCATAAAGTCGGAAGAGACCACAAGGGCCATCCAGTCAAACCTCCTGCTCTGCAGGAATACCCAATCAAAGCATTCCCAACAGATGGCCATCCAGCCTGTTTAGAGACTGGCAAAGAAGGAGACTCCACCACACTCCAAGGTAGCGCATTCCACTGCCAAACAGCTCTTACTGTCAGGAATGTCTTCCTAATGTTTAGGTGGAATCTCTCTTCCTGTAGTCATAGAGAAAGTCTTCTCTGCTGCCTGAGAAACTTGCCCTTCTGGATCCTGAGCAATGTGGGAGCCAACAAGGCAGCTTTCTTTCTTTAAAGAGATAACCTCCTATGCTCTCTTGTAGCCTATGCCACTGCTACCACCTATACCAGCATAATTACACAGCTAACAGGACCATGACCCACATATTTCTTTTCTTTAATAAGAAATAACAAAAGAGTTTTCTTAAGGATCCCCATTTTCTCTACAGAACAAGTTGACCTTAACAGGGCTTCAGACCTGTTTGTTCTGAATGATTTCTTGCTCAGTGCAAACTTCCACTTGCCCTGGGCCTGGTTTCAACAGAGCAAGAGCACACCCAGCTTTGTGCCTGCTTGTGGTATGTAAACAGCACTTGACGTGCACATGGTGAATGTGAGTACTCTATTATAGAGCGCAACTAACAGCAAATCCCTGTACTGTGGAAAGCTTTATGAACTGTGTGCTGCTGTGGAGAACAAAGGAAAGCAGCATTAGTGACACAAGAGTGACCCACACCATTGAGGTCAGTAAGGGAAGGGAGTCCAGCATCTGCCACTGCTGCCTTTTCCCACAAAAAAAGATGGCATTCTCTTTGTTCCTTCCAACCACACAGGATACATGGAGAATTCAGAATCAAAACGGGACATCAAGCTTTGTTGCTCTGAAGTAGGATAGCAGCCATCTCCTGAGGGACACTGTAAGAGTCTGCTTCTACCCAAGAGATTCAGGGCCAAATTAAAGGAAGAATCACAGAGTTTATGTGCATGTGTGTGTTTTAATGTTAGAAGCCTGGGGAGGGTTATGCTGGGACCATTACATGTGAGGTGATTTTAACTTTTTTATTCCCCATATAAGAGGCCATATCTCAGTGGTATGCAGGTCCAATCTTCAGCATCAAGATGAATGCTGCAAAAGATTCCTGTTTTAAACACTGGAGAACCTCTGACAGTTAATACTGAGCTAGACAGACTAAGAGTCTCATTGTTACATAGGTACCTATGTTCCTATGTCCCAACATAAACCTTTGTCCTGCTCTCCTGTCCCCCCCCCCACCAAAAAAAAACAAAAAACACTTTTAGCTCTAGAAAAAAATTCCCATTAGTTTCAAGGGAAATGGTTGAACCTCAGTTCCCAACATTCAGCAATAAATACTCAATTCCTACCGCTCTCTCTTACACAGTAACACTTGCTATTTTTTTAAAAAATTGACATTACTCCAAACAGTATATCCTGTGTTACATCTAGCTTGGCCCCCAAGAGGTTCTGCCCCTCCAACAACTACTTCCTACCAACACTCAAACAATTCTGGGATTTTTCAGCTTTCTGTGCCGGCTCCCTTGAATTATTTATAAGTCACTGCAATTCCCTTTGGACCTATGAATTCTACCTAGCAGGAATACTTTATTTTTATTTTGAACTTTATAAACGGTTCTTTTTTTGGGGGGAGGGTGAAATAAAAAACCAAGAGCTCTTAGTCTTGATAGGGGCCCCTGCTTCTCTTTTAACCTCTTACTCAATGCTAGAATGTATAAATATGTGGATATAAATGAGGTCGAGATGAAGTAAAGTCAAGCAGCATCATTTAATTGCCAGAAGGAGAATGTCCAGGACCAGGCCTATTCAGGCCCATGGAGTTTCCTTATCCATTCTCCAGGGCATGCAGGGAAACCTCTCCTCTCTCCATGTCTCTCCACCTGCTAGAGGGTATATTCAATGCACGCTGGGTAGAGAAAGAAATCATGCTGTTATCTCCAATCAGTGATACAAGATTGGAGGTAGCAACATAATTCCCAAACCACTCAACTTTCTCATTTACCTTTCCCAACTGGAAGAATAAGGCAGAGGAGAAGACCACTCCCAACTAAGCCATATCTTCCCTAAAATTAGACAAGATGTGGTGCAGGGAAAGCCAACTCTCAACTGAGCCATGTAGTCTTCAAGCCACATGGCTCAGCCAGGGGTCCATCTGTGCTACGCCCACCACAATAGAAGGCACAGCACAGTCAAAGACAGCTAATGACTCAACTGGTATATAGCCCTGCCTATAACATCAATCAGCTTACAAGGGGTTGGGGAGGAATCTGTCCACCTGAACACATGGTCTCTAATGGATAAAGGACTGAGTGGGATCTTGAAGACCTGAATTCAAACTTCACCATCATGATTAGCTTTAGTTCTCCTTCTGTAAACCTAAAGAAATCCTTGCAAATTCATTATCAGTTAAGGTGCTTCAAAGATAATTAGTATAGTAGTGCTAAATACCAAATGCAGATTTGTCCATACCACAGTATTTCTGGTTTCCCTTGCTGTTTTTAAATCCAAAATGAAAACTTTTTTGTTTTCTCAAACCTTTGGAATTTTGGATTAATGTTAATTGTATTTGATTATTTTGTACTATAGTGATTATTTTGTTTTATTCTGAATTATCTGTATGTTTTTCCTTTTCTTATTGTATTTTAGTATTTTATATTATAGAAATAGTGATAATTATTTTATTCTGTAACCTTTTGTAAAGCGCCATGTACATCGATGGTGCTATATAAATAAATGATAATAATAATTTCTACGTATGGTTGTAAAAGCTGGACAGTGAAGAAAGGTGACAAGAAGAGAATTGATTCATTTGAAATGTAGCACTAGAAGACAGTTTAACAGATACTGTGGCCTGCCCAAAAGACAAAAAATCAGGTTCAAGAGCAAATCAAGACTTGAATTTGCCTTAGAAGCTAAAAGGAGTAAAATGAGGCTATTGTAATTTGGACATATCATGTGATGACATGACTCATTAGAAAAGATGCCAATGCTAGGAAAAGTTGAAGGCAGTAGGAACAGAAGAAGACTGCAGTATAGGTGGACTGATTCAACAAAGGAAGCCTTTGTTGACAAAGACAAAGACAAAGACAAAGACAAAGGAGTCTTTGCAAGACTCAAGCAGGGATGTTGATGACAGGAGTTCATGGAGGTCTCCAGTTCATGGAGTCGCCAGGAGTCAACACTGAATTGATGGCAAATAACAACACTAACAACAACAAAAAAGCAACGCAAAAGAATATACCCTAGAGAAACACTGACCAGTGGCACCATATTATACCACTTGAAGAAATTGCTGGGGTAAAAGACAACTGAAACCAATCCATTAGGAAACCAAAATGGTAACTGCTATACAGTGTGTTAGATCTATATGTCCCCATTTCCAGTGCAATATCTATCTAGGATGGGCACATTCTTTCTTGCTGGTGCATTGGAAATATTCCATCTCCCTGAATGACCCTGTTCAGGACCAAACAAACCTGATGACTCATGCAGCTTAAGGGAACTCTTGTGCGTGTATGCATGCATATCTGTGTGACCTCATCATCCCGAGAAAGCTTCTGGGTCAATATTTTTGCATCTCAAATAAATCAGAGCAATATACATAACAAAAAAAAAAGACAAGCAATGATTTTCTCTTAAATCTTTGTTATTTTCAGCAAAGCCCTTGATAGGAAAGAAAAACCCTGCATAATCCTTGTCCTTAGTAACCCACAATGGCTGCAAATCATCAGAGAAAACCAAACCAGTTCCTGCTAGTGCCTAAAAATGTTGTCTTCAAAATGTGGTCCTAGTGTTCTGATGCTAGATGTTGTCTAAACTAAGGTGAGCTCAAATGTAGAAAATATTATAAATAAGGCTCCACATGCTTTGAATGCCAAGAAAGGTCTGGAGGGCAGAATGAATAGTCATTGGAAAACTGGCACTTTACGAGGTTTCACTAAAGGCTTCATAAACCTTTGACAGATTGGCTTTACAATGAAGAGCAGCTACCTGGTTGAGTTGTCACTCTACTAAATGCTTCACCTAGTTCTGTCCATTTAACAAAATCCTCAGCACTTTCCATTAAGAAATATTTTATTATAAAATCTTGTTGTCTAAAATCTAGGCAAGCAAACTAGTACTAAAATAATACAATTCTGTTTCTGTTACTGATCACAGGTCAATAGTGGGAAAATGCTGCCAGTCATCAGTGTACTTGTACAAGTCAACCAATAAAAATACCTGATGTCGGTCACATTCTAATATTACATGGGAAAACACAATGGTTTTTACCAAGAAAAAAAATAGTACCCCTTCAATTAATTATAGCAGAACTACAGGAATAAACAAAGAGAGCCAGCTACTGAGGGCTTCAAGGACACCTTACAATCAAGAAAGGTCAAAATGTCTGAATGATACAAAACAGAGAATGTGGACTTCTCCCCAATTTATTTATGCTACTCTAAGTTATGTGCTTCTGACCTCTATAGTGTTCTTCACAGAGGCAGACATTGAATTATGAAGTAATTCTATGTAACATAAATGTTTATAGCTTTCTATACATAGAGGTATAGCCTCTTAGCTACTTTATTTTATCCTCTGGGACAAACATGGCAACATTTTTTTAACCAAGTGCTGAAGCACTGCAAAAATGTTAAGAAAAATGCCCTGCCTCTCATCCCTCTTGGTGAATGCTGCCAAGTTAGAAAGAAGATTGTACACAGTTTGTGAGCATTTGACTTGTAGAATGTGCTGCCTCTGTTTCTGCAGCCTGAAGGCCAATATTGCTGAAGGCCAAAATGGGTACATTTCAATGAAAAGCTAAGAATGCCATAAACCCATTTAAACTAGAATGCTCAGACATCCATGACATTATGGGCTTGAAATTAAAAAGAAGTTCTTCAGCACAAATGCTAACAACCTCAAGTTCAGATATAGCATCTACCAAGCACTTTTGGGCACCAGTTACACAACAGTTTTTATCACGGGGGGATTGTTGTTTACACTACAACCTTTCCTGTGACAAAAGCAAGATCCTGAGACATAGTATCCAGTGTTTTTTTGTTGTTTACATGGGGAAAGGTTCCGGGATTTATTTATTTTTAGCTGTCAGTCAAGGATGTGATTACTCATTTTTTCACAACCTCGGTGATGTACTGCCTTTAGAGTTTCCCACCACGAGTGATGCTATTAGCTGCCAGAAATGTTTGTTCAAGCTTCTGCATTGGTCAGAGAAGGAGGGCATAGGCAACCCCCTCTGCACAACTTCATTTTAAAAAATCCCCTGATGGGCTTGCCACAGAGGTTAATGCCAAAAATTGTAAAAATCCATGTAAAGGAAGAATGCCGGCACAGCCACACAAGGCATTTAAAAGCACAAGCCTCATAAGTCAAAAGCAGAGGCGAACAGGGAGACCCGAGCTGGGCAGGAAGAGAATCCATTTAAAGGAAACAAGCCTCTGTCCAGCTCTGTTTACATGGCTGTAAATCCACAGAGGTTACTGCAAAATAAAACTTGTTTATATTTAAGAACCCAGAAGAATCACTCTTGAAAACCAGGAGCTGTCAGCTATATTTCAGAGGAATGAATTTTTAAAGCCACCTAGGCAGCTTGAAGGCACACACACACACACGCATGCACACACCTGGAGGGAAGATCAGGAAGGAAAAAGAAGCTGAGTGGTTGGCAGTGAGAGAATAAATTTAAAAAAATACATGTCCCTTTAAAGGAAGATTGATGGCACAGGCGAATGGGGAGCCCCAAGCTTGGCAGTAAAAGAAGCCATTTAAAAACACAAGCCCTCATGCAGGGGACGGGGAGGGTGACTGACCCCTCCTTCTCTGAACTCTGAGCCCACCCCTGGCCACCTCAATTTCCGGCCATCACCTACTCCAGAGATACTTTGTCCCGACCTGTTCACATATCTGATTTTCCGCAGCCTCCCGATACTTTTTTAAAAACACGGGACAAACTGCAGGACGGAAAGTCCCACAGGTTAAGGTGGCCCCTCTTCCGAAAAGCTCGAGACTGTCACGCAGGACGTGTGAACTACCAAGGATAGACACAAATTCATCTCACTACATTTTCATCATGTATACAGTGCCTTGGATAGATACAGCATCTAGAATTTCTTTACTTTTATATTTAGGCACTATTTTGGAAGTTCAATATAAGGATTTGCAGGAGTTGTGCATATATGTAGTTGAGTTCTGCTGTCTCACAATGCATAATACTGCTCAACAGTGGGACAGAGAATCTACATTAGAGCTATCCTCCTGCAATGGGCACAGTCTGGTAGTATTTTCATGGAAGGGGAGGGAAGACAAATAAAGCAAAATATATGTTTCTATTTTCAACAAGAAAAAAACCACGAGAGACTAAGGAAGGGCTCTCCTATGGATTATGTCTCAGGCAATGTAACCTTGCTTCTTTTGCTGCTGGCTTGGGATTTTGGGAGCTAAAGTCTAAAAAGTAACTTTCCCCACCTCTGTTTCCATTACACATCATCATATTTCATAGATTGTCTCTTCTTTTTCATCTAATTCTAGCTTCCACAAAACTTTCATTTTTGTTATTAGAAGGTACTTCAAAAAAAAGGGTATTTATTTAACTTCCTAATCTTTACAGTTCTAGTAATAGAATGGGAGTGGGGTTGGGGAAGCAAGTTATTATTTTGCACCTGCTTGAATTTATCAAGCATTTCTCAGAATGAAAATATGCCCAGTCCTGATCCTGCTAGAGGACACAATTACTAGACTTAAAGACCAGCCACAAAATGTGTATAAATAGTCACACAATGAAGTTAAACAATGTCGCCAGAAGGAAGAAGTAGTTTGTCTGTCATTGCAAGCCCAATGCTTCTGCTGAAGGTATTCTTAGTAAAAGGCCTGTGTGCCGAGTGTTACAATCCTGCACTCTGTGGAACAGCTCAGCAAAGGATCCATCATGGCACACCCATGATGCAAAGAGAGGCAGAAGCAGTGCAAGATGGAGCAAGGTTTCATGTTCTCACTGTCTAAGGGCTAGCTAATTTGAACAGTTAGCCAGTGGCCCTCTCCGCAGCCCTCTCGGAAGTGTGCAGGGATACAAGGAGATATCAAATGAATCCAGCTTTTCCTGACTAACAGTAAACCTTTCATTTTTCTAGCTGTATATTTTCTCATTGGTTAAAAGAGGCTGTAAAGCCAGGAATGACTTTGGCATCCAGTAAAATATACATTCAAAGACCCATATATATATTTAAGTAGTAACATGGACCTTTAAAGCCCTAAATGGCTTGGGTCAAACTTATCTCCGGAACCGCCTCCTCTCATACAATCCTCCCCACGCACTCCGGTCCTCTGGGAGGAATTTGCTTCAGCCACAAAAACCAAGGCTCTCTGCAACCTCCCAGAGGGCCTTTTCGGTAATCACCCCCAATTTATGGAATGGCCTGCCGAATGAGATCCGTCAGTTGACAAGCTTGAGTAGCTTTTAAAAAGCACTAAAGACAGATCTCTTTCGCCAGGCCTTTCCTGATTAGATCCCAGCCTCAGGAGCTCAGTCTCCTGGCTTTTTAAAATTATGTATATATTTGTTTTTAATGTGTTTTTAGTTAGAAGGTTTTAATTTTCTAGTGTTTAATGTCTTTTTATGGGGGAGGGTGGGGGTGGGTGGTGTTTTTAGTCTTTATTATAATGTTTTAATTGTTGGAAGCCGCCCCGATTGATTTTAGCAGAGGGGCGGGGTATAAATAAATATTATTATTATTATTATTATTATTATTAACAGTAGTAGCAGTAATATGTGCAGCAATAGTAGTGAGAGCCAGTGTCGTGTAGTGGTCTGAGTGTTGGACTAGGACTCTAGGAGGCCAAGGTTCAAATCCTACTCAGCCATGCAAACCCACTGGGTGACCTTGGGCAAGTCACAATTTCTCAGCCTTACAGAAAGGCAAGAGCAAACCTCTTCTGAAGAAGTCTTGCCAAGAAAACCCTTGGATCATCATAGGAGTCAACTTGAAGGCATGTAGTAACAACAAGTAGTAGTAGCAATATTTGAGCTCACTGGTTCTGTTACAGTGGATTTGCCAAAACTAAGAAATGAACATGACCAGATCTTGAGAAGACCATAAGATAAGCTGGCCAACGAGATGCCTATGTCAAGTCACAAGCTTGTCATGAGTACAACAGCATCCATGCGATCACTTTATCTTGCATACATCCTTCTAATTATTTACTTTCCTATCTAGGGCAGGAGTGGGCAAAGCGCAGTCCACAGGCCACATGTGTCCCCCCAGGCTGTTTTTGTGGCACCCAGGGTCCCTCAAGAGTTAAAAAGAAATTTTAAAAAGAAGGTTTTTTTAAAAAAAGATTCAAAATGCTCCAAAATTAGCTCTAGGGGGTGTGGAAGACAGTTCCGTCATGTCTGGAGGGCCCCCAGGACTCAGAAAAGCATTTTTCAAAATTAAAAAATTGCCCCCAAGTGTCCTCTAGCGGGCATGGGAGGCATTTCTGCCCCTTGGACCAGTTTAAGCCCTAGAGAAGGCTTAGTTTGTAACAGGAAGTGAACAGAAAATGATTTCCATTCCCTGTTGTTAAAAAAAAAAAAAAGAAGAGGTCTCTCCTGGGTCTAAAATGGCCCCGGAAAGCACAAAAACATGGTGAAAATGCCCCTATGCAGTCTGGAGAGTGTTTGGGGGAAGGGGGGCTTTTTGTTTGTTTGTTTGTTTGTTTGTTTTGGCAGAGGTGGGTGCAAGGGTGTATGCAGCCCTCCAAAGTCTCCTAGGAGACCCATACAGCCCCTTACCCTTCCATAGTTGCCTACCTCTGATCTAGGGACTGTCCTCAAACAGCCAATGCAAATGCAGCATCCATTGCACTTAGGTCTGGTTGCCATCCACTTTCACTGCTACGCAGATCAGTAAACTGGTAGCGAGAACAATCTCACTTTAATAGCATCTCAGATCTGGAAACCACACCCTATGAGAAACGACTTAAGAAGCTGGGTATGTTTAGCTTGGAGAAGAGAAGAGATGATATGACAGCCATCTTTAAAATGTTTGTTTGTTTGTTTGTTTGTTTATTTATTTCCAGCCTTTCTCCCACCAATGGGACTCAAGGCAGCTAAATATCTGAAGAATGTCATGTAGATGACGGCGTGAGCTTGTTTTCTGCTGCTACAGAGACTAGAATATGAACCAACAGATTCCAATTACAGGAAAAAAGACTCTACCCGAACATTAGGAAGAGCTACTTTACTGTAAGAGCTGTTTGAGAATGGGGTAGACTGCTTCAGAGGATGGTGAATTCTCCTTCTTTGGAGGAGTTTAAACAAAAGTTTGATGGGCATTTTTTCAGGAGTGCTTTTGTTGTGTATTTGTGCAGGGGGTTGGACTAGATGGCCATTGTGATTCCTTCCAACTCTATGATTCTACCATTCTACAATAAAAGCTGATCAGTTATTCCCAATGCCACAAACAATTTCTGTTTCTTGGGAAACTTAGCGCAGTACTAGTGGGATACTGAATTTGACTTTGCTGAATCAAATAATTAACAGTAAATTCTCAATAGTACACTTTATCTGCATAGATCAGCAAATAGAACCATGGTGTGCTGCATAAACACTTCTTAGAAAAGTGATAAACATTTGCACACGCTAGCAGTTCTATACTCCTACAAAATGAATGAGATTGCAATTGTAGCAACACCCTTCTAATTGCATGTATAACTTTAAGGTTTACAGTTGTTTGAACTCAAACTTTGTGCCTTTGATCTCTGAGCACCCACAGTAAAATGCAAGTCTGCCAAGACAGACAAGACATACAAAGATAAACCAGAAGGTAAATCAGCTAATTTGATAAAGTAGCACACCCCCCGCATCCATGGGGGAATTGGTTCCGAGCCCTCCTGCAGATGGTGAATTCTGCGGAAAATAGTGAATGGCATCCCAGGGGCCATCCTAGGGAAAATGCGGCGAGATCGCTCCCTTAACACCCGCACCATCATTTCTGCCCCGGGAGCAACACGGGGAGCAATTCTGGGAGCAAAGGGAGGAGGAAATGAGTTCTTTGCTCCCCTCCCTTCACCTCCACATTGCAATTTCGGCCCCGGGAGTGATTCCGGGCAGCAATCCCAGGGGCAAAGGGAAGAGGGAGAGAGATCTCTCCTCCCCTCCCTCCACCCCTGTGTTACCATTTTGGCCCACATCGCCATTACTCTCCTCCTCCCCCATCCACCACCCCCCGCTGTTGCCATTCGCGGATAATTGAATCCACAGGTGGCAAATCAGTGGATGAGGATGTACTACTGTACATGCTTCCTCCCTCCACAATAATGAAGGCTTTTTGATCCTCACTAGTGGAGCCTTTCTGCTTTTAATATTTGCCTGATGAACAGAAATTCAACAGATGAAGCTTCTACAAGCTTCCAGATAGTAACAGGAAAAGCTTCACCCAGTGGATCTGAGCTTCTCATACAGTTGCAAAAGGTGCAGGAGCCCTACCTACCATGGGGTGGGGTGAAGAGCCACCTTAACACTAAAGATTTCCTCTGTAACTCTCTCCGTCAATGAACTGCCAATCATAAATATCAGACTGGCCATTTATTTATTTGATTTATATACCAAAGTGGCTTACAATATAATGTCATTCTGATATCGAAAAAGTGTTCTAACTAAATACAAGCCAAGTATTTTCCCACTATGAAATTTATTGCAAGCAGTCTCTTGTTAAGGAAGTAACTGCTTTTTGAAGATACTGTCTTTTTCTATCCAGTTGTAGCTGAAGTTGGCTTTGGATATAATGCTTGTCTCATTCAGGGCATATACATCAAACTCTAATGCAGAGGTGGGAATGAAGAGGCCTTGCAGATGTTGTTGGATTGCAATCCCATCCTCACCTCTGACCATAGGGCTGCTGGTACCTGCTGTTCAGCAACGTCTTGAAAACCACATGATTCCTATCCCTGCTCTAAGGGTTTTATCTAGGAAAAGAACCCAATGTAGCAATAACTCAAAATCAAATGAGAACAAAAGGTAATCCTCCAGTCATTCTGAACATTAAAACACACCACAAACCGCTGCATTAGAAACTTGGAAAGGTTGTTTCCAACTTATGGCAACCCTAAGGTGAACCTATAGTGGGGTTTTCTTGGCAAGATTTGCTCAGAATGAGTTTTGCCTTTGCCATCATCTGAGGCTGAGAGAATGTGACTTGCCCAAAGTTACCCAGTGAGTTTCCATGGCTGAGCAGGGTTTCAAACCCTGATCTCCAGAATCATAGTCCAATGCTTAAACCACTACACCACACTATCTCAGTTTGGGGACCTCCCTATCAAAATTAAACAATTGTTTCTATCCTGCCATTCTTCCTGTAAATCTATACAAAAAGTACTCCCACTTATCTAGATTCTGGATTACCCAAAAGTCTTCTCGTGGTCATTTGGGAAAAAAAGTAATTGAATTGTACTTCACACAAAAAATCCATCTGTTGACCTTTAGAGCCCATGTTTGCAGAACCAGACTAAGATGTGAATATTTTTCTTGTCACTATCAACATCTAATAAGCAGAGACTCAGCAGATGTAACACTATTTTCATCACTGCATTAATGTGCTGAGAAAAGCTTCACCTATGGAATTTCTGTCTGCCATGTGGCTAAGGCAGGGGTGGGCAACTGTCAGGGGTTGTGGGGGCAGTACAGGAGACCTTGGAGGGCTGCAATACCCCCAAGAAAAATTTCCCCAAAAATAGCTCTCAAACACCCTCAATCATCCTCTAGCAAAGTGGAGAGCACTTTCACCATGTTTTTGGCCCTGTCTGGGCAATTTTAGGAGCAGGAAAAGTTTTTTCCCAACAGAAGGTGTCCTGGAAGTTGGTTTCCTAGTCATTTCCTATTGTAAAAATGGTCTGGGATGTCAGAATGTGGCCAAATTTCCCCTCACCCCCTAAAAAGTATTTAGGGGCATTCTAGAACTTCCTGACAGTAAGAGCTGGACTACACTGCCTTGTAGTGTGGTGGAGTCTCCTTCTCTGGAGGTTTTTAAGCAGAGGCTGGATGGCTATTGTCACGAATGATTTGATTGTGTATTCCTGCATGGCAGAGGGTTGGACTGGATGGCCCTGGATGGTCTCTTCCAACTCTATGATTCTATGATTCTTTGGAGGGTGGAACCCTGGGGGGCTGAAAAAATGGCCCTAGGGTCTACAAGTCACACTCTCCCCACCATGGCCTATAAGTACAGCTGTTCATGTAGAATTGAAAACCTGAAAAAACCTTGACAAGCAGGGCCGGTTTAAGGGCCCTGCAGCACCTGCAGCTACCGGGGCCCCTTTCATTGTGTGTGGGGGTGGATAGTAACCCTCCTTCTGCAAAAACATTATTAGGAATAATCGGAATATCCTGTACTGTGAATAGGTTAGGTTAGGTTACATTGACCTGAGATAAACATATCCCCCCCCCCAAATAAAGCGTTGCAGCCCCCCCCCCCAAATTACTTAAACCGGTCCTATTGACAAGCCTACTCCAGTTACAACTTCATCTTTATTCACCACATTCTCCTACCAAAATTAATTCTTAATAATAACAGTTCAGCTCAACACTAACCTCTGTACATGCCGAAATACCCTTCAGACCGGATTGTCTTAATGAGGCAGTCAGACCTGTTGAAAAGGTGGATGGAGAGGGGAAAGAGAGAGAAAAAGAGAGTGAACAATCATTAGCAGCCACCCTAAAACCATTGTTTCAGCATAGGCCAGTTGCACCATAGTTTCAGTATTTTGATACAAGGAGTTCACTCCTCTAGAGAAATCCAGCATGGTAGCGGGGAGAGAATGCTGTACTAAATATAAATTGTACCTGAAGTCATTACACGGAGTGCTTTAGCTGAAACACATGGCCTAACCAGCAACCTTTTTTCTTGTATTAGTCATCTTGCAGCAGACGAGAAAGGAAGGTGATTTGACATACTTCCCAAGCCTTCATCACAATGGCTGTCAGAGTTTAGACACTCTCCTGTTTTATGCTGGTGGAAGAGTCTTCCTCTCTCTCAAAGCCTCTCAACCTTTAAAAATAGTTCCCATTTGCAAAACAGAGGTTTTACATAACCCTTTGTTTCAGAGAGAGTGGGGCGGTGGGTGGGGGGGAAATCCAAGTACAGCAAAGAATAACACTAAGAAAAATTATGTAGAGAACCCACTGCTTTTCACAATAAACATCAGTGCCTCTCTGGGAATTCAGTCTTAGCCAATTTAAAACAAAAAGTCACATGCAAAGTGCTTTCCTGACCTACAGGTTCATTTGGCATAGTCCACTTTGGATCTCAATGTTCTTCGCTTGGGTGCCAAAAGAAGCTAGACAGCCTATTGATGTGTGACCTAGTCTGTTAGGAAACCTGACACATGGAGAGGCTTGCTTTGTATTTTACTTAATTCAACTGTTAAGTCAAGGCACAAGTCAAAAGAAAGATGTTAACCACCGACTCCCTTCTTTCTTTTTAAAAACCTTTTTAAAATGTTGCTTTAGTTCTATAATAAAAGATGGGAAGCCGCTCCTTCCAACGAACTCTATTTATTTTTATTTTATTTTATTTTATTTCTCACTTTTCTTGCAGTGCAGAAGCCCCAAAAGGGCAAGATCCTGTTGTGGTGAGACAAGATTAGTGGTAAGGCAAAGGCACTCCATCCATGCCCAAACTTATTATTTTCTTAATTACCACTTGTGAAGATGGGCTAAGCATAGAGCATTATCTGCTTGACATTTATTAGGCCTGCCGAGTTTTGGCATCTCCACTGCAGATTCTTTCACCTGTCACATGTTAAGCATCCCTCCTATACACAGGATAGAGGGCCTTGGCCCCAGTGCACCCGCCTGTCAGGAACCTGGAGGAAGTGGCTCCTACTTACAACCTCTCCCCCACCCACCCCCGCAGCTGGGATGTTGGCAAGCACTTGTGGCCAATCTCCTCCTATGTAAGTGGAGGACACTTGGGTCTGAAGAGTAACACTAAATCTCATCAATAAGCTGACTGGCTGCTCCTCAGCACCATCACCATCCTGAGTCTCCAGGAATAAAGTTGAAGATAGGACTATATTGAAATAGACATGCCTTTGACATCTTGGAAACACATGGGCAATCCACATACCCACATGTAAAGTCTGGAATTTCTCTACAGGAAATGTTAGATTATTCAGCCAATTAATGGTTTGCATATTTTGATTATGCTTCATTTGATCTGCACATTCGCCTTGCCATGTATGTTTTAATTCAGAACCTATCTCAATGTATCAATTACCCATGCATGCTATATGCTTGATTGAAGTAAAAGGCACTACAGGTTCGCTTCTGACCCAGCTCTTACTGAGAAGTTGGCTGAGAGAGAGAGAGACCATTAGATAATGAATGCATATAACATTTCAGGATTATTATTTTTTTGTCCCACAGCTGAGAAAATAGAGAATAGTGGTGTCATCCAATACTTCAGGTAAAAGGAAGCAGATTTCAGCCTGGTCCTGCATCACAGGCAGGGGTACAACTATTGCGGGGGGGGGGAGATGAGGGCATTTCCCTTCAAATAAAGAATTCTGTCCCCAGAACTGAAAATTCTCCTTCAGTCCCCCACATTTCTAGCATTGCAGTAACTTAGAACTTCAGTTGAGCATGCAGAAATATAGTTTAGGCATCCAAAGAAAAGTGGCAGGCAAAGTGACCATGGAAATGTGAACACGACAAATATAAAAATCCTAGGCGTGAACAATTTTCAGTGTCTCACTCTTTGCAATATTAAAAATATGAGGACAGGAGGAAAATTTCACGGAGGGGCAGAATTCTTATTTAGGGGGCCAATTCCCTCATTTTGTGTGTCCTCCATAGCTATACCCCTGATCGCAGGGGATGTGAACAGCTTTATGACCACCACTTCATTTGTTCCATGCTGATCCTGGAACTTAAAGCAACCTCCAGGTAAAGGCCTTGCTGAAATATCCATGGCAAAAAAATGTGTCCTGGTACATAACTTCTAGAGTATGCCATTAAAAGATCCAAAGCACAAAATATACTTGCAACATTCCATGGTCCCCAGCACAAGACAAAAATAAAACTAGCACTTCTTAAATTCTAGGGGGTGAGTTCATATATTCAGTATGAGTGAATGACAGTAATGTTGAAGCCATGACCAGTTTGCCTCCAACCAGCGAGACAAACACCGAAGAATACTTCTTTAAAATCTTGCTTCTTTTCTGGGGAGCTGAGGATATTGTGCCTGGCTCTCCTCACCCTAATTTTATTCTCACAATAATCCAGTAAGGTAGGATAGGCTGAAAGAGAACAATTCTTCTAAGACAGCACAATCAGCTTCATGACTGAGTGGAGATCTGAACCCAGGTCTCCTAATTCTGACATTCTGCTTATCCATATCACATTGGCTCTCCAATTTAGAGAAACATCACAAGTTTAGCTGCTGGATGGTCATGACAACTGGCCCAAGGCTAATAATGTACAAACATATCTTTTAGTCTAGATGGCTAATCATGTACAAATATATCTTTTAGTCTAGCTGTTAAACTTAAAGACTTATGCTTTCTCAGAGCATTGGTGCATCTCAGGCTCGGCCAAATTGATCATCAACAATGGTCCGCCCTGGCCTCACATCGGGAGGCATGGAGACGCACTATCCACAATGCTGCAGCCTTATTTGAGAACTCACGCCGAACAAGTCTTGAAGAGCAATGACAACGCAGAAAGAATCACAACATCACCCAAGGAGACCTTCTGCTGTGCTTTCTGCAACCAGACTTGTTTATCTCAGATTGGCCTTTTTAGTCATCAGCGCGCTTGCAGAAAGCGCGGGATGAGTCCTTCCTGAATCTTCGTTTGCGAAGAAAAGCCAGAGAGGTGCATCTGACCTGTCCTTCATAAATGCCAAGCTGATACAAGAACTAGCATAAACTTAATGGTAAACATGACAGCCCTACCAGAAAAATTCCTTATATGATCCTGTGGTTGAGTCCAGGGTGTCAAATCTGCACTCCATTATAGATGTATGTACTGAACTTGGACAAGTGATTAAAAAGCCGTTTTTGTAGATGGAGAAGTGTGGCTATTTACCTGGCATTTGTTCCAGGTAGGACAAATACAAGGGGGCCTTTGGTATCCATTGAGATTTGGGTCCAGGATCCGCCCCCCCCCCCATGGATACCAAAATCCGTGTCCTATTATAAACAATGTCATAGTAAAATGGCATTCCTTATATAAAATGGCAAAATCAAGCTTTGCTTTTTTGGATTAAAAAAAAATATTTTCAAGCTGTGGATGGTGGAATCTGGATGCAGAATCCATGGATACAGAGGGTTGACTGTATTGCAAAACCATTCACATAAAGATCCTATGAAAAATACTTATAATAATAATTAACATATTGCTGTTATACAGTTTTTATGGTTTAATGACCTTGGAGTACTTACATGCTGGTGTACATCCTCTGGCCATTCTGCTGATTCTGCAGGCGAGTTTTTGCCAGATCAATAGGAAATACACAAGTGACCCCAATTAGTCCAGCTATTCCTCCATTGATCAACTTGGCAGGTAAACTACAAGGGAAAGCAA
The DNA here is from genome assembly GCA_030847615.1 of Gambelia wislizenii. Classification (NCBI taxonomy): domain Eukaryota; kingdom Metazoa; phylum Chordata; class Lepidosauria; order Squamata; family Crotaphytidae; genus Gambelia; species Gambelia wislizenii. The sequence continues at coordinate 350,252,443 of JAUMIR010000001.1, forward strand.
CATACAGGTACATGGTCACCTGGACATCAAATGCAAACAGAAAGAAACATATGCGTAAGAAACATCAACATCTCCAAAAGTTTTATGACTTTTAGATTAACAGATCTATTGTGCCATAAATTTTAATGGATTACAAGTATCTGGCAACCCAAGTTCCTATCCATGAAAGTGTACAGGCCACTTAAGACCTCACAAGGATCAAAGCTACAGACTAAACTGGGCTACCCTTCTGAAATTTGTCCGTAAACCCTCCGTTTTTCTCATCTGGCTAAATGAAGAACTTTCCTTATTCTCCTAAGTCTAGCCATTGCCCATATTTTTCAGAAACCTGGGGGCAGGGGAGGAAGCCTCCTTAATTCTGTCTTCATATACTTGTAACTAACGCTTTATTCTCACTTTTATCTTCCCAAGTGCAGGAAGAGTTTCATTTATTTATTTTATGTTATTTAATTGTTACTGGAATCCAGACAGCCCCCTCAGAGTGAAGATTCGTGCCCAGCATGATAATGTCCCAATTCACACGCTTAAAGAAAGATTCTTTCAGGCACTTTATTAAATCTTGCAAGACTGAAGCACATGAGGCTGTACCAGCAAAATCACGTATTCTCATCATTTCTAATGAGCATAAAACTTCTATACATTTCACACTTACATCAATGACATCAAAGCAAGCTGTGATTGGAAAACTACATTTTACATACAAACCATGGCCATAGCTCATGGACACAGCATGCCTACTAACTTTTAATTGGCTGTTTCAGATTTCACTTGTTACATCACATATGTGTTTTTGCTTAGGCATAGCAAAAACTGAATTCATCTATTGTCTAGTCACCCCCTTAGAGACATGTCATTTGGCTGTACTCTCTCCAGTTCCCAGGGAAAAGGATGCTAATGTACAACCCCAAGGTTAAACCTTTTGCCTCACAACCAGAGTATATTTGTTTCACTTGACCGAAATCTGAGTTTCTAAAATGAGGCTGGGGCTTCATGAACTTTCTGTTCAGGCCTAGGTCCTTTGGCTATTATAATCATTTTTAAAATACTTATTTTCTATAAAAGAAGCACTCAAGGCAACAAACATCACTCAAACCAAATGAAACAATACTACCATAAAAATCATCACACTAATCAATGATCAGTTTACATTTTTTTATTTACAATATTGTAAATACTTCTAATGGTTTCACTATTAAGGGAATGGCTAATAAGGCTCACAAACTCATAGGAATCTACTCAGAAAAAGATGCTCACTAAATTAAATGGGAGTCTCTCTCAAGAAAGCACACATGTGACTGTAATCCAAAAATGTATCAGAAAATCCCATGTTTTCAGTACTTAATAGAAAAATTATTCATGAAAAAAGGACAGATTGCTTACCTGTAACCATAGATCTTCGAGTGGTCTTCTGTGAATTCACACAGCTGGGTAAATCCTGCACCTGCGCAGAATACCTTGGAACCTTCTGGAATTGTTATGTAACTGATTTTTGGTGGTAGTTCCACCCATTCCAACGGTGCCTCAGAGACCATCCCGCTTATTCTCCTCAGTTCTGTATAGGACGCCGCAATTAGCATCACTAGAGTTAAGCATAAAGCAGGACATTGAGGGGAGGATGGGCAGGTCTGTGTGAATTCACAGAAGACCACTCAAAGATCTGTGGTTATAGGTAAGCAACTTGACCATCTTCTTTGTTGTCTCTGTGAATCCACACAGCTAGGTAGACTAGCTAGCTTTATCCCCAGGAGGAGGGGATGTCGTGCTAGAAGGAGAGATGAGGAAACAATTGTTAAATAAACCAGCAACCATTTATTGAACAGACAAACCTGAGTGTCAAGATATAAAGCATTCACTGTATCGTGGAGAGAAGAACAGCTCTCCTAAAAGAAGCATCACTCCGAGACCTGTTGTCCAGTCTATAATGGGATATAAAGGTCAACAGAGTGAACCAAGTCACTGCCTTACAGACATCCTCCAGGGGAACCCCGGAGAAAAAGGCAGCAGATGCAGCTACCACCCTGGAAGAATGAACTCAAATTCGAGCAGGTAGCAGCTTGCGAGCCAGTTCGTATGCCAAGGTGATGGCCGAAAACATCCACTTGGACAGGCACTGTGGAGAAATCAGAGCACCAAGTTTAGAGTCTGCATAAGCTACCAACAGTCTGGGTGTCTTTTGAATCGGAGCAGTCCATTGCGTGTAGATTTCGAGCGCCTGTTTGATGTCCAAAGAATGAAGGGCATGCTCAAATTCGTCCAAAGGGTCCTGCATGAGGGCAGGCAGGACGATGGGCTGATTCAGTGGAAGCTGGAGACGACCTTCAGCACGAAGCAAATGTCCGGTTTGAGCACCACCTTATGCCTGTGGAACACTAAGTAGGGCGGGTTGGACCGCAATGCACAAAGTTCACCTGCACGCCTGGCAGATGTGACAGCTATGAGGAATGCAGTCTTCCAAGACAGTAGATGGAGATCAGCTGTAGTCATCAGCTGAAAGGGAGACTTGGCAAGCTGCGAGAAAACAAGCTCCAAGCTCCAAGCCGGTGTAGGTACCAAAACTGACAAATGCAGATTCAAGTACCCTTTAAGAAACTTTTTCACCAAAGGGTCCCAGAATGGTGAAGGGTGACCCATGGATTGGAGTTCAGTGGAAATCACAGCCAAGTAGCACTTCAAGGATGACATAGACAGGCCAGAGTCTGACATATGCAATAGGAACTGAAGGATGGTTGGCGCATTAGAGGTATCAAGGGTGAGGCCCCTTTCAGACAGGAAAGCCGGAAATCATTGGCACTTGTAGCCATAGAAGCATCGAGTGGATGGACGCAGGGACCCGCTGACAATGGCCTGAATCTCTGGCAGCAGGGCAAGATCAGCTGCTGGATTCATGGACGGATCCTCCACGCTGTCAGCTTCAATGTGTCGAGGTCTGGATGATGAACCCAGCTGTTCTGGATGTTCAGCAGATTGGGACAGGGTGGTAGATGGAGGAAGGGTCAACGGACTAGCCTGAGGAGAAGACCAAACCAAGGCTGTTGAGGCCCCCATGGGGTGATGAGAATCACATTCAACCTGTCCTGCCTAAGCTTTGAGAACACTCTTGTCAGTAATGGGATCAGAGGGAAAAGGTAGACCAGGGGGCTGTTCCACTGGTAGAGGAATGCATCTCCCCTTGAACCCTGAGCATTGGGCTTCGAGCAAAATTGTGGACACTGTCTGTTGACTGCCGAGGTGAAGAGGTCTACCTCTGGAGTCCCCCATCATCGGAACAGAGAGAGAGTCATGGAACGGTGCAGCATCTACTCATGGATGGACAAATTCAACCAGTTCAGTCTGTCTGCAAGAGAATTCTCTTCCCCAGGAAGATGGATGGACTGGAGAAGGATGTTCCTCTGTATGCACCAGTTCCAGATGTCGATCGTGGTCGAAAGTAACGTGGAGGACCTTGTCCTTCCCTGTTTGTTCAGGTAGTACATGACAGAGGTGTTCTCTGTCACCTGCAGGACTGTCTTCCCGGCCACCATTGACTCGAAGGACCTCAGGGCCTTCTGCACAGCCAACAGTTCCAGGACATTGGTGTGGAGAAGATGTTCCTCTGCAGACCAGACACCCTAGACAGCATACTTGCCGAGATGAGCACCCCAGCCGAGGAGCAAAGCATCCATTGTCATGGACACCTGAGGCTGCGGGGGCTTGAAAGGCAGACTGGTCAACACGTTCACTGGGTTCAGCCACCAATCCAATGAATGCTGCATAGCCCAAGGCATTATGAGAAGCTTGTTGGGATGGTCGGAGAGGGGATCGAAGACTGACAGGAACCACGATTGGAGCAGCTGGAACCAGAGTCTGGTGAAGGGAGTGACAGCAGTCGTTGATGCCATGTGTCCCAGAAGTACCTGCACACAATGGGCCATGACCCATTAGGACTGATGGCAGTTGCAGACCAGGGAGCGCAAAGTCTCAAAATGAGGTTCCAGCAGATAGGCAGCAGCGGTGGTCGAGTCCAGCCAAGCCCCAATGAATTGGCCGACCCAGGACGGGTCCAGGTGTGACTTATCTTTGTTGACTATTAGTGCAACCAAGTCCAGGAGTTGCAGGGTAAACTGGACATCCAGCAGTAGCTGAGCCCAAGAATCTCCCACAAGAAGCCAGTCAATGATGCAGGGGAACACCACTATTCCCTGTTGGCTGAGGTATGCAGCCACAATCACCATGCACTTTGTGAAAACCTTGGGCACTGTTCCTATGCTAAAGGGTAGGACCCGAAACTGGAAAGTGTCCTCGCTGATCTGAAAGGCCAGGAAGTGTTGATGGGCGGGATGGATCCCAATATGAAAGTAGGCATCCTTCAGGTACAGTCTCCCTGTTGAAGAAGAGGTAGAATGGAAGAGAGCATGACCATGTGGAACTTCTTTGGGAGGATGTACTCATTCACCCCTCGGAGATCTAAGATTGGCTGGAGGCCTCTGTCCTTCTTGTTCACGAGGAAGTACCTCGAGTAGAAGCAGAGGTGTCACTGGTCGGGAGTCACTGGTTTGATGGCGCCCTTCTGGAGCAACGTCTGCACATCTTCTAGGAGGAGAGGGGATGGAGCGGTGGACCGGACATGACCCATAGGTGGGTAGTCCTCGAACTCGATCCAGTAGCCATCTTTGATGAGCCAGAGGACCCAGTGGTCCACTGTTATGGAGAACCAGACTGTTTGGAATCAAGCTAGACGATCCCCAAAGAATATCGGCTGAGGAGAGAAGAAACAGGGAAGGTTAGACAACATTTAAAACTTGCATTTCCCTTGGTCCCATGAGCGCTGCTTGTTAGGAGGTCAGTATTGAGATGAGACTGCCTGACTCCTCACCAACGAGGACGAGGAAGATTGAGATGGTAGGTGGGAGCGGTGTATAGAGTGTGGGATGTAGCCCCTCCGTTGCTGAGAAGGGTACTGGGATCTGTGCCAACCTGACCGGACCCAGTAATGGTAGGAGGATGAGGACATATCATATTTTCTCGTGGTACTCCTCATCTTCTGTGTAAACTTTAACTTATCATCAGTTCCTTGATTGAAGAGGCTGGTGTGATTGAAGGGCATATCTTCAATCAGAGCCACCGCTTGAGAAGCTAGTCCTGACAAACTCAGCCAGGTGTGATGTCAGAGAGTGATGGATCTAGCTACTGACTTGGCAGCACAATCAGCTACATGCTTTGCTGAGTTCATTTGCTGGCCCGCCAAGACCTGTGCCTCAGACTAAATCGCATGGGCAGTCCTGTAGGAAAGGCGTCATCCGCTCCCAAAGCACCTGCGTTTATGCCCCCATGCATGCCAAGCAGTTCAAGATCCAAAAGCTCAAGGCCACAGAAGAGTAGAGCTTCTTGCCTATAATGTCAAGCTTTTGGCCCTTGGGGTCAGCTGGTGTCGCTTGTGGACAGCGCTGGCGGCACTGCTGGGAGGCCTCCACCACAACGAAATTGGGCTTCGGATGTTCTTTCAGGTATGTGATGTCATCATCTGCGACCTTGTAGAGGCGGTCTATCTGCTTCGATGTAGATGACAAGGAAGATGGATTCTCCCAGGAGCCCTGCGTGAGCTTCAGCAGGGATGGAAGCACAGGGATGTTCATGATGGGAGGCGCCTTGGATCTGATGGTAAATGGGATCAACGGGATCAGACTCTCTCTCTGGGACCTTAAGGTCTAGTGCGTGGGCCATCCGGACCATCTGCTCCATGAAGGCTCCAATGTTGTCTGCTGGAGAAGAAAAGTCGTCGTCCAGAAGATCGGGTGGCAGAGTAGGCACCCAAAGCAATTGAGTGGAGGAGGAGCTGGTGGATGAAGAGGCTAAGGAAGTAGACGGTGAAGGGCTGCGAAGCTGTCAGCCCAAAGAAGTGGTCTGAAGTGGTGGCATTGGTGGAAGGGGACAGGTCTGCAGGCTGTAGTCTTCCATTTAGACATCCCGCTTGGCAGGGAATGTATGGGCTGGAGATACATGGCTCCCAGCGTTGACTTTTGACACCTGTCTCCGCAGGGATTTGACCACCCAAGAGGGGTCTATTGCCTGCAAAGATAGCCGAGGAGGGGAGCGGTAGTACACACACTCCTCAAAGACCTCATGGGAATATCCCTGTTGCTGTTTAAAAGTGCATGCGTGAGCACAGAACAGAGAGGATGGAAAGTCGAGCCAGATGGAATGTGCCACATCAAATGCTCCATAAGACCAAACAGTGTTGGGCGGCTGAACAGATGGAGTCGGTGGTGGTCTAGTGGCAGGCAATCTCGATTGCGAGGGAGAATACTGCACCAGAAGCTGCCTCCCTTGGCCTTCCTGCATTGTACCCTCACAGAGAAGCTCCTCGCGGGAAACCACAAGCAAGGGCGAATGGGCCTATTAGACTGGAGTGGATGGGATCTTGCCCTCCGAGAGGCCCGTGGGTTTGGCTCCCACTAACTCAACTAATGGCATCAGGGTCAGCTCCCTTTCCAGTGTTGGAGCATGGGCCTGAGTCGTAGCACGCACATCAGATGCCACCGAAGTGGACGAAGTGCATTCAAAGGGAGCACACACATCAGACGCCACTGAAGTGGATGAAGTGTGTTCGATGGGACGAGAAGAAGAGTGTTTGTTCTTCTTCTTCTGTGATTTATCTGCTGTTTTGGAAGAAGCAGAAGAGTTCCGTTCGTAGCTGGAGCCCGAAGGCCTCACCAGCTTCTTGCTGCGTCCTGTTGACATCGAGCCCTCCTGGGTTCAAGACGACTTTGATGGCCTCGAAGAGTCACAGGCCTGTGATGATCCGGACGATGGAACCAGTTCTTGGGCTTGTTTTGAACAAGAGAATCTGGTAGTCTCGATGTCCGAAACAAATCTGCCCAACTGGTGTCTCGAAGGGCTCACGGACTCTGTTCTACGCCGCTTCGCAGGGCTCTTGAAAGCAGAAAGGCCCTGTTCCTGGATTGGAGATTGGCGGGAAGGCACAGAACCCCCCGCAGTCGAAGTCGAAGACCCCACCTGGAACACCAAGGCCTTTTCGTACAAAAAGGACTTCAGACGGGACATCCGATGCTTGCGGGCCTGAGGGGTGAAGGCCTTGCAGTGGGAGCAGGTCTCTATGTTATGCCCCTCACCCAAACAAATAAGGCAGTGGGAGTGGCCGTCCGAAGCAGGCAGTTTAGCATGACAAATGGAGCACTGTTTAAAGGCCGTGGATTTTGAGGCCATTTTCTAAGTAGTAATAGAGTTGTCATACAGACCAGGTCGAAGCCAGCAATGTCAATCGGAGCCAGAGGGTCAGAGTAGTCTAGACAGTCCAAGGTCATGAGGAAAAAAATCATCAAATACCGAGGCCAAATTGCACAACAAGAGAGTAGTCATATTCAGTCCGAGTCGAAGCCAAAAGGAGAAACCGAACGCAAGCCGAGCAAGAGCGAATGTTCCTAACGTGCTGCTTAGCATGGTGGACTAAAAGGAACTGAGGAGAATAAGCAGGACGGTCACTGAGGGACCATTCGGATGGGCGGAGCCACCACCAAAAATCAGTTACATAACTATTCCAGAATGTTCCGAGGTGCTCTGCACAGGTGCAGGATTTATTCAGCTGTGTGGATTCAGAGACACAAAGAAAATCTTAAGAGTCACAGAATCCTAATGAGCCTGAAAGCTACTCAACAGCAATGCTATGGAAGGTATTTGGGTATCACTGCTTAATAAACTGCTATGACGACTTCGTAAGAGAGGTGTCCCTGACTGAGCTCATCTCTGAAAGAAAAGAAGGAGGAAACCCACAAAGACTTTTTAATCTTGGTATCCAATTTAGATATTATGGCCTGTGTGACGCCTAGCATTGAATCTGTATCAGAAATATTTACTAAACAGGGTGTTGGGTTGCGTGAGGGGAAAAGAGTGAGAAGCCTCAGTCAGTTGGCTAAAGAACGCTGAGGATTTAAAAAAACATGACAGAAATTAGACAGTTGGAGAGGAAGAGGATTGGTTAACCAAGAGAAAAAGAGATGGCAAAAAATAGTCTGAAGCGGATTATCCCAAAGTGTGTGTTTTAGGAGTGATGTTTCAGGAATGTCCTCTTCCTCTAAACAGAAAACTATACCAAATCAACATTGGGACATGGAAATTTGGTAGATTGGACAAACATCCCAGAATAAAGTTTCTCGTGGGAATCCTATTCCATGGTTCACATCTTATTAAGATGACCCAAATTATCACTGGAAACAGATTTAAGCCACTAATTTGCGTGCTCTCTCGCTCTCTCGCTCTCTCTCACACACACAAAAAATCTCTGAATATGTGTGTTTTACAACATTAGTGTTATCAGTTGAGTGCAGCTACCTAGTGGTAGGAACACAAACACATACATTTAACTAAATGCAAATGAAAACAAAGCAGATCACAGTTCCCCTTTTAAACTTCCCTGTTCTTCAATCAATGACAGGGACCTTTCAAGAAAATAAACACGGAATAAATACATGGCATCAAAACCATACAGTTAGCCATTCTCTGTTCAACCCAGGGATCTTTTACTAATCTACATCTTTTAAAAAAAAATCTAGACACAACAAGTATCAGGAAGAGGTACTCTTTCTCCTAAAAGTATTAGAATAACTAAATTGCTAGCCTTTGACATAAGACAATATGTATCTATTGTCTAACTAAAGATCACTCTGAAAAAGCTGCTTTTGGAAGATTATGAATTTAGGAAGTCACTCATAAAAGAAAAGAGAAGGTGACCATTGTGCACACAAGCAGAGCTGAGCAGAATGTCTTTTATCAAAGGGAAATGGTAAATAGAAAGCTGCTCACATCTCACAAACTATTAAGTGAAACGAGCTCTTCAGGATAAGTCTAGTGATGCTCCCAAAATAGTTCATGTGAGAGAGGTAACAGCAAAGCAAGAGAATCAAAGCTATGCCATGATAACTCACCTCAGAATCATGTGCCAAGTGTTACAACATATTCTTTGTGTCTGTTAAGCAGCCTGTTCTAGTACTCATTTTGATTCCATTCCAGTATTCTGGAATGGACATGGTTTTACATCACAGAGTGCTGGGATGGTACAAATCAATACACTAAATGTGTTGCTCTAATTTATGCTGTAACATCTCATTATTTGTTATCTACTGGTCAAATGTAACACAACCAAGTACAAATATTATTGACTATTAGTGCAACTATGGTAGCATAAAGGACAGAATTTTTGCTCTGTTATTTGGTATCCAGAAATACACACACTGACAACCAAAGAGCAGATAATCTACTTTATATGTAATATAGAGATGCATAAGAAAATCTGGTGGAGCTTTAATATTAAAGTTGGCTTAAGTAATCTACTCTCATAGCAGTAGTTCAATCATCATTTCTTCCTACATTGGAAAAGCAAATACATATCTACATTCCTGACCAAGACCCATGTAATCCTCTTTTCTCACCCTACTTTTCTCTTCATTTTTCCTAACAAATTTGGTCTCCTGTAGCCACAGTTGCAAACTCTGGCACAGGCCTTCAGACATGAGACATAGTTACCACTGTGATTCAACAACAGGGAAGACATTTAACCAAACAGGAAAAATCATTTTTGCATGATAGGGGCAGCATTATTAACATTATGAAAGCAAATCTTTGGATTTGGTGGTGGGCATCACAGTGATGAGTGGCATTTTAAAAAACCCAGATCAAATGAAAACCACGTGTGGCAACAAAGAAGGAAGCAGAACTGAAAATAACAGTTGGGAGAGAAGCAAAGAAGAACTTTTTACCTGATCTGTTTATCAGCCATTTAATTTGGATTTGATCCCGTAGAAACCAGATTTTTTTCTTCCCAAAGTCTTCCAACTTCTTTGGCCTTTTGACACCTACTCCCAGCAAGTGGCTTTCTAGGAGGAAACAGAAATATCAATGTTATTATTCCTAATAGTTATAAGACCTTTGTTTAAAAAAAAAAAGCTTTATAGCAGTACTCTGTCATTCATCAAGAGAATCCTATAGGGAAGATTAGGCATCTACAGTTTCACAATTGAACCAACAATTCAGAGGTTTTGATGCAACCCAGGACATGACATCCAAGGCTGAGAAAGCCAAAATACACTGTCTAATACCCACATATTAAATGTGCAGAATGCAGTCTTTCAGGGTGAAGATCTACAGAGAAAGGTGCTGAGTGAGACTCAAATTTTTCAGAAAGTCACAAATTCTCTGCTCTTTCATTTTCAAGTGTAGTGGGCTTTCTTACGTTATCTCGGCAGTGAGGGAAAAGGCATTCTTGCACATGCTCAGAGGTACTGTTGCTCTTTGAACACTGGGGCAAAGTGACCTTTGCAACCGGTTCTCCTATCTCATGAACAGGTTGCAACTCTCATGTCCACTGATGAGGGATTTATTACAAAACATGTTTACATCAGGAAAAGAGACACATTATTTAATATGTGTTATAAATTAGGCATGATGGCATGCTAGCTTCTTAAGTTCGCTTCCTGGTGAAATCAACACACAACCATTTTGCAAATCACACTCTAGAAATTTACACTACTTTGAAATCGGTTCAGAAGGCACAATAATGTAGAAACATTCTTATTCAGACAACTGAAATAGTTACAAAATAGGGTAATAGCTACGAGGTGGAAAACTGGAGAGCTTTTATCATGTAATTCCTGGTATGCAGAGCTATGGCAAATAATTACCCTAAAGTAAAACTAAAACATCTGATCTGTTACACAATATGGCATGATTGAATCTTATATACAAATCAGGGGCACATGTAGCAATATGTATTAACGGCTTTCTTAGAACATGGAAAAGAGATTAAGGGTGAATTGAGATTATACAGAAATATGTAGAAAATCTTCATGCTGACAAGAGATTCCATACATATCTTTCACTTACAGTGGAAATGAAGAAAAATATTTTACAAGCACCATCATCAGACTTAACCATGATTTAATCATTTTCCTATTGCTCTTGTCTTTTTTGTTTGTCATTGTTTTTAGATAAACATTATTTTAAAAAAGAAAATTGAGAGAAGACCATTACTTAATCCACAGTTGAAACTTAAAGGCATTTACTTTAAATTTTTAAGAGAAGACTATTTCCAAACCACTTGCTCCTGCTGTTCACCAAGGCAAGTCAACAAGCTGACAAAAATGGTGAAGACATCACACCCACCCACCCACCACATGGCACCATGGTATTTTTCAAGTCTGCCATGCTGCTGGGCTAGAAAACAGAAAGACACATAGATATTCTACATAGTTTTACAATGAAACCAGATAATCCTTCAATGTCTGAAGGAAAAATAAAATATCTTGCAGTACTGACATTTGCTCTAAGAAATCTCCTTCTGTATGGAGCTACGTTAAAGAAGCAGCAATAATAAAGATGAAAGCATTCCTATTTGAAAGCATTCTGTTGAAACTGCAAAATTTGGTTACAACAAACAATAAAGACACCCTGTTTATCTCCATACAGATAACTTACTTATTGTCAGAGGGGAGAGGAAACCCTTAAATTTATTTTACAGGGTTCTTTCTGACAACTTATGAGAAGAGATATGAAGTACATAGTGATCTTTTAAAGAAACATGCGTCCCAGTCTGTATTCCCAGAGTAAGATACGGGGGGGGGGGTGCATGGGGGTGGGGAGTTTGCGTGAACAGCTACCGCTACCGTAACTAACTACAAACTTACTAAGAAGATAAGCTTTTGACCAACAAACTGTCACAGAGAAAAAAGCAGGACAAATACACCCTTTTCAAAAACTGATCCCTTCATAGCATTACTGTGTTTTACTCAGCTATGCAACAGTAATAGTAAGTCCCCTGTGAACTGCCTCGAGGCAAACCACAACTGCCTTTATGGTCCATTGGAAATTACAGCTGGCATTGTAAAATGTTTCAGCCCAATGGGGATGGGGAAAAGGGAATGAATGAAAAACCAGCCATTTCTGCATCTGAAACAGAATGGCAAGCACCCATTCTTAAGCACTTTGGTTTAATGCAGGGCCTGAAGGCAATCAACCTTCAAATTCCATCAGGTAATTCAGGAACCATTAGCCAAACAGACACTAAAACCTCCTTGCATATCCTCCCACCATAGGAACTAGCCATTTAAATACACAAATTTACATAGCCTCCGCAACAGAGGCTCACAGTATATAAAACCCACACACCCCTACACCACCATTCTCTGAAGATGCCAGCCACAGATGCAGACGAAATAAACTCTTCCAGAACATGGCCTCACAGCCTGGGAAAAAAACACACAAAAAACCTATGAATGCTGGTCGTGAAAGTCTTCGACTTCAAAAATTCAGTAACTCTCTTTTGCTCTCAAGGGCAGGATTGGCTCAAGACATTTTGCTGTCTGAGGCAGAGCACAACACCACATCTCCATGCAAGACAATGCGAATAACGATTGAAAGCCACCCAAGCTCCTTCAGGACATGATGCAGAAAATCCTGCAAATACCTCTCAGCATCTCTGGCAAAGTTAGTAACCAAATACCTTTCAACCAAATTTGGCTGCCACACTCTGCCCCCTTATGGGGCCAGCTCTGTTCAAGAATATCACACGAAACAGATCCTCTTCATTATAAGGAACTTCAGAATAAGATTAACTGGGGCCTTTGCATTTCATAAAGAAATTCTGATTTGTTACCACCATCATTTTCAGAAAAGAACTTTACTTCTCTTCATAATTTGGACTACTCCAAATTATCGCAGACAACCAAGCTATCAAAACCCTGGCAGATCTCTGGAACTTCTGCTTTGATTGAAATAATAAAAAGTTGGCTTCTAGGCTAGGCCTTTGGGCTATGAGGACTATGCTTTTTTGTTTGTTTTCTCTGAACTGAGCTATCAGTGTGGGTTGCCTTCAGGCCAGAGCTTTGCCACTTTCTACTAAGCTACTGGTACTGTCAAAGGGCAATATTACAGAAATATGTTTCTATGGGAACTAATTGTTAAACCATATATTTCCTTATATCTTCTGAAATACAGTTGTCCCTTCATATTCGCTGGGGTTTTGTTCCAGGACCCACCCACCCCCAGTGTATACCAAAACCTGTGAATACTCAAGTCCCATTATATGCAATGGCATAGCAAATGGTGTCCCTTATATAAGATGGCAAAATCAAGGTTTGGTTTTTGTATTATTATTTTTTAAAGAATATTTTCAAGCTGTGAATACTTAAATCCATGGATACCAAATCCGTGGATACGGAGGGGACAACTGTACATGAAAGGAGACAAAATGAGATCTCTACTCCCTCCCTCCCCACTCCTGTATGGATGTAGTAATACGAGTGTCTATGTGCAGAGAAGAGAGAAATTTTGAATCAGAGGAAGAAGAAATTGTTGTTTTAACAAGTCAACTTTGACTTATGGTTACCCTAAGAATGAGAGACCCCCAAGTCACCCTATCATCAACAGCTCTTGCAGACTCAGGGCTGTGGCTTCCTTGATTGAGTCCATCCATCTGGAATGCGGTCTTCCACTTTTCCTACTGCCTTCTGTCTTACCAAGCATTATTGCCTTTTCTAGTGAGACATGTCTCACTACAAAGTACAACAGCCTTAGTTTAGTCATTTTGGCTTCTAGGGAGAATTCAGGCTTGATTTGTTCTAGGACCCATTTATTTGTCTTTTTAGCAATCCACAGTATCCACAGAACACTCCAGCACCACATTTCAAATGAATGGGTTTTCTTCCTATCAGCTTCCTTCACTGTCCAGGTTTCACAACCATAGTACACTGAAATGGGAAATACAATGGCATGGACAATCCTAACTTTAGTATTTAATTATATATCTTCATAATCTTGTCTAGTTCCTTCATAACTGCCTTTCCAAGTCCTAGTCTTCTTTCTTGACTTCACACTCCACTCTGATTAATGACAGAGCCAAAGTAACTATCTTCATCATCTCCTTTAAAATTATGTAAATCATCTGTGACCATTATTTTTGTTTTGTTTTTTCTTAACATTCAATTTGTAAACCTGCCTTTGCACTTTCTTCCTTGGCTTTATTTAGTAATTGTTCTGAGTCTTTGCTATTTTTTACTAGTAGTATGGGTTCATCTGCAAATCTTAAAATTGTTGATGTGCCTTCCTCCAATTTTCATGCCTCCTTCATCCTGCTTTACATGTGATATATTCAGCATACAAGTTAAACAGATAGGCTGATAAAATGCAGCCTTGACTGATCCCCTTTCCAATTCTGTTTCCCTGTTTTCTGTTCTGACAGTAGCCTCTTGTCCTGAGCACAGGTACACATCAGGACAATCAAATGTTGTGGCACAAAAGCTGTGTCTGAATCTGAGCTCTGTAGGCATCTTATGGTGCTGGTGCTAGCTGTCTACAGAGCTCTGAGGGGACAGCAGTGGACTTTAAGCTGTCTGTTGAATGTGATTAAATTATGCTGTCACCTATGCTCAACCTGTACGTTATATAAATTATTACCAATACAATGGCTCAGACAGTCTTATATAAAATGCCAACAACCTTTCACTTCTTTCCAAAGGAAACTGAGGGCCAATCCATACTACAGAAATCATCCAGTTTGAAACTGGATTATTTGCATGGCTCATTCCTATGGGATCCTGGGATTTGTAGTCTGGTGAGGCACCATCACTCTTTGTCAGAGATTTGTAAAACTGCAAATCCTAGGATTCCATAGGAAGGAAATATGCAAATAATCCAGTTTCAAACTGGATTATTTGTGTCGTGTGGATTCCCCCCAAGTGTGAGTTAATGTCAGGAATTAGGGGTAACTTATGGCTCTCTAAATAATGGGGTGGTAAATCCACTCCAGGTTTTAAACTAAGTTTTAAATGAACTCTCCAAGGTGCTGGCCCCCTCCCCCAAATACTTGCAGTACTTTGGAGAGTACCTTTAAAGCTTAGTTTAAAACCTGGAGTGGATTCACTACTCCACTTATATGGCAGTCCCCAGTCATAACTGCCAGAAGAATCCCTGGAAATTCTCACCACATGCAGAGATGGGATGAGCAGCATATTACATTGGAAAGTGAGTAGGAATGTCTGCTGAAATCTGAAGAGCTTGCCAAACAAAATCTCTATTGGTTGGGGACTGGTTTTCAGTACAATGGCAAGTTTGTTGCCATTCCCCATGACTAGCAAAATCCAGTTTAAAGCAAAGTAGTTACAAATGCAGAATTATGCAAATTTGTCCAATGTACATACATCCACAGAGTCTGCCAAATCTAGAGCTTCTCCAAGAATTTAAATAGCAAAATAATTTTTTAAAATCCTTTTAATTTATGTACAGTAATATGATCATATTGTGCTCTACCCAAATGCTATTTTGCACTTCAGCAGAGATTTTCAGTACATGTGGGTGTATAGTGGAATTAGCATTCAACATCTTCTGCCAGAAACTCTATTGACTTAAGAATATATCTTATAGCAGCTGATAGCAAAAGATATCCTTAGAGAAATCCACACCAGGACTGACACACTACCCCCAAATTTTGCAGGTAACAGATGCACTAGTATGACTGATACTAAGCCCACCCCTGCCCACCCCAACTCAACAAAACCCACCTTGCAAACAAATGGGGGTGGTTAGAAGGTAGAAACCCATACAGGAAAATGCACCTGATTGTGCACCTAATTGTCCTTTAAGAGAATAGGATGATACAAGCCAAGGAAGCCTCAAAGGTTACTACATGAAGATCTGAGCCAAATCTCACTTCCAAATATGGAAGAGAAACACATTTTGGTAAGCTGCTTTTCCTCATTGTTTAACACAAGGCTGTTATCTACAGCGAGTTTTGCCAGCTGTATTGCTCTCAGAATAACCCCATGAGTCATGTCAATCTAATTCCATTTTACAGATAAGCCACTGAAGAGAAGTGTGTATGTACAGTATGTGTGTGGGGAGGGGTAAAGAGAGTGGGGGAGACAGAGACAGATCACTAGATGGGTCTGACACAAAAGGGGACCTGGCAAACCCCATCTTTATTCACTGACATCATCTTTCCTCTTTTAGAATGGTGAGATATTGTTATGGGTGGACATCAGAACAAAGAAGAAAGAGAAGTTATCACTAAGTCTGTGGAGATTATCAGGCACCCTTAATATGGCGTTACAGGAACGCCAGGAGATCATCAAAAGGCTTTCCTTTCAGACGTCGTCGTCCTTGTCCAATTATGCTCCCGTTTTGCCCTTGTTTCTTCTCATTCACGGCTTAAGCCATAAATAGATCGCCTGTTCCGATCCTATGACAGAATGACAGGCGAGTGAAAAGGTGCCCCGTTCCCATAACGTGATGCCAGCCACAGTGGGAGGTCCGTTCCAGAACACATCTGGGTGCGATCATGACATCCAGGTACGTGACACCCTTTTTTGTACACCCCCCCCCGGTTATTTTATATTTTTTAAGTCTGTTTTTGTGCTTGCTGTCACTTTTGGGTGTATTTTTGGCTTTTATTTTTTGAATTTCCCACGCATTTGTCCTCTTGTGAGAATGGCCCAGGATTTCAACCAGGAAGTGAATGCAGCTCCATGCAAGCTGCATTCACTCCATGGCTGCTGAGGGCAATGGACAAACGCGCAATTAAAGTAAGTGGAAAACAGTTCGTTACTGTGCCGGGACAGGGTTGGGGGACAGCAGGAGAGGAGGTAGCAAGACGGGGATGCTATTTTTGTTCCTGTTCGAT
The DNA here is from genome assembly GCA_030847615.1 of Gambelia wislizenii. Lineage (NCBI taxonomy): Eukaryota > Metazoa > Chordata > Lepidosauria > Squamata > Crotaphytidae > Gambelia > Gambelia wislizenii. Next base: position 350,269,103 of record JAUMIR010000001.1, read on the forward strand.
AATCTCCTGTGAATCTTTGGCTTTTATAACAGATTTCACTGCAATGCTTACCACCCCCTCCAAATATGTAGTTCTTGCCACTAGACTATCTGGTTTGTGTTTTTAATTGGACTACTACAGGAACCATCTGTGTGCTACCATCCATCTTCATTAGCATGGTCCTGTGTTACAGAGTCATCCTCAGTTGCCAATTTAAATTCCACCTGCAATACACCTTCACTGTATTGCTCAATTCGTTTCAAAAGAAAGAAAGAAAGAAAGAAAGAAAGAAAGAAAGAAAGAAAGAGCTTTCAAGCCATGCTAGATAACTGAGATAATATTTTTAGATGAATCAATATCTACCGGAATGGGGTGGACAAAGTTTGGTCTTCCAGATATTGTTGAACTACAAACTTGCAACAGCCCTAGCCAGCATAAAGAAGGGTGAGGAATGCTGGGGGTTGAAGTCCAATATCTGGAGGATCACACTTGTCCAGCCTTCATCCTAGAGACGGCATGCTGGGCAGCATGGGCTTACAGGTATAAATTACATCCCTCAGTTTGGGATTTCTTTTTGTTGGACAGAATTGTGGGAAATGTAGCATTCTTCTTGCATCCCTGCTTAGTAAGTTTAGGAAATTCCTTGCATGCTTAAGTTCCTACCCCCACTTCTCATCTCAGGCTATCTTAGCCATTTTGGAATGACCATTGAGTCATTCATCACATGGCCTCCTAACTTAAATACTTTATGATGCTTTGTGTCCCTTCTTGGGGTTTTTTGCAGCTTCTCCATGAGGCTTCACTTTCTTTTCTCCCCTTCCTACCATGCATCTGACTTCCAAACAACAAGAAGAGAGATGAGCTCTTGCTTACTTACAAGCCCCTCTTTATCTGAGGAAATATGGATATTACTGCTGTAATACTTCGAAACTTCTGATTTGATTATCCTAACCTGAAATTCCCAAGATTGGGTGAGTTTTCTACCCTGAACTGTAATCCTCTTAGTTAGTTAAGGACTTAGATTTGTTTTGAATATGTAGATTAAGATTGCTATACCTTCAGTAAACTTTTGATATGTATTTTTAAGCAATGGTCTTTATTGTTTTTAATTTTGTCTGCTTGACTTTAACCCTGGGTGATTCAGAACACATACAAATGCAAATTGATGAGCTTGGTCAGTCTTCCCCTAGGCTAACTCTGCTTACTTTAAAAGAAACTTTTCTTAAGAAGATATTCCTAAAGGGCTTGCTCCCTGGAATCTTTATTATTTTTTTTAATTTTTATACTCATACTACCCAACAAGAATGAACAGACTGGGTTCTTGAAAAGAGACTGCAGTAGTTGTGATTGGCCCCTGAGCCTGGGGGCTGTTAGGCTCTATGCAGCAGGTGGCTTGGCTGCTTGTGCTATACAGCTACCACCACACACCTGATCTCATCTAATATTGGAAACCGAGCAAGGTCGGGCCCATTTAGAATTTGGATGAGAGATCACCAGGGGACCCTACAGATCTCTAGGTAGGATTAGGAAAAATTCCCACCTGAAACTCTGCAGAGCTGTTGCCAGCCAGATAATAGCAAGCTAGATGAACAAACAGACTGCCTCCATATAAGACAACGTCCTATGTTTACCTCAAACTAGTTGTTTTTCTGTAGTGAACATGTAGTTGCTCTCATCTTGTGGCATTCTGTGGCCAGAATTGCAAAGGTTAACGGACAGACAGCAACCAGGATTTATATAAAGATGCAGAGAGCACATTTCAGATAATTACCAGTAACTTTTCCAGCACCCTATATAGTAGGTCAGAATTATATGTGTGTCACTTGTCAACTTATGGCAACCCCATGAATTTCATACCATTCCTATAATACAGAGAAGAAGCTGAACTTGAGAGGGGGTGGCTCTCCTAGGGACTAATAAGACTGCAGGACCAAAAAAACAAAAACACCTTATCTGCTTAGTTCCAGGATGGAATATATTCAGCCCTCAGCATAATTTTAGAATCATAAAATAGAAGAACAGAATTACAGAGCTGGAAGGGACAGAAAGGGGCATCAATTCCTTACCATGTAGGAATACATAGGAATACACAGTTATCAGTGCAGGCCTCGCCTGTACCTTCCGCAGCAGGAGAGAGAAGGGGGTTACAGAGAGACAGACACAAGTCAGAGACTGAGAGAGAAGAGGATGGCAGAAGAGAAGGGTGGAAGGGATAGTACCGTACTTTTGACTTTGCCCTGTCTACCACAGGCATGCTCCTCCTCCTCATAATTACTGCCAAGGGAATGTGACCTTTGGCAGTAAAAAAAAAGTTTGTCCACACCTGGCTTAGTCTCTTAACCACCATCCTACAGTCCTGCCTTTTGACTGTGCACATGGGTGCACACATGAGGAAGGAACAGGCTTGGAATTCTTCTGACCCTCTCAACTTGTACAAACAGTAACATCAAACCCCCACAGATATGCTAATTGTTCCATGTCTGCCTGCTTTATTCTCTCCACAGCTAAGCAGATGCCCCTTAGCTAAGTAAAGAATGTTGTGCAGCTCAAAAGTTCACATATGGTTGGTTACCTGACGTCAGCCGAAATCCAGCCAAGAACAGAAATCATTAGCTATTTTGTCTCTTATTCCTGGGAGACCAATGTGGCGACAACATCAGGAATGCTTCCTCTAAGACAGTCCTGTATTCATCTACTATAGGAGGCAGGCAAAACCAGCTCCCCACTCCTTCTCAGCCATCCTTTACAAATCCACTGATACAATAAACACCATGAGTGTTAACTGTGGTATTTTGAGACTTCTCTTATATACCAGTCAGATTTCTTGGCAACTCAACAAAACAAATACTGTGCAGGCCAGAACTATCTGAACTACGAAAACAAGGGACACTGCTTAGGTTTACCATCTTTTATTACACTAGCTGTTAAAAAGCAATGTAAGCTTTCAGAAAACCTCAGTGGTTCTGATTACTGCAGCTTTATTAAGAAAAAAATAAAGAGAATGTCACTGGACTGATTGGATGTATGTTATATTTAAAGCAAAGTGTTCCAGAGCCCAGGCTATTGTGTTAATTGAAACCACAGATAGAAAGACCTTGTGAGAATAAATGTTCATTTAATCTATTATGCATTGCAACATGAGTTACATGTCAAATTGATAATACACATGCAAGCACTTTTATCCATCCACTAGTCAAATTGAAGCTTAATGCAATCATTTAGTAGGCCTAAATAATCTGAAGGCACCAGATCCCATCTGATTTTGGGAGCTAAGCAGGGTGAGTTCAGTACTTGGATGGGAGACAGCCAACAAATAGCAGGTGCTGTAGGCTATATTTCAGAGAAAGAAACAGTCAAAACCATATCTGAGTATTCCTTGCTGAAGAAAACCCGATGAAATTCATAGGATCGCCATAAGTCAACAGGCTCCTTGAAGTCACACACACTCATCATCATCTCATCATCATCTACCAAAGAACATCACCAGATATCACTCCTTGCCCTATAATTATATGACACCCCATAAGACATTAATTTCTGCCTACAGTGTTATTAAACCCAAGTAATGAATAAATTGGTTTATCATTCAAATAACAGACTATCCATTTTATGTTTATTAGGACAGCTGAAGTTTGCCCATTTCTTATTGGCTAAAACATCAAAGCAGCAAGCATTATTGGAAGAAAGCCACATTTTAGCCACACTTCCAAAAATGCTTCCAAACCAAGACAAATGACAGAATCATTTAGCTTCATTTGTCTTTCTAAAAATATTTTTAAAAAGCAGCAGAGAGTCAATCGGACACTTTGCTATCTTTAGCCTTAATGGGGCTGACTTCTGAGCAGACAAGTAAGAACTTAGCTATGTAGGACCTACTATTAGTCTTCTGCAGGGACTGTCCAGATTTTAATATTATTCTGATAGCTTTAAAAACCTGTACATTCTTCCCGTTTGGCTACCTTTTCCTTTTTTTTTGTCTCTTTTCAGATTACATATTCCTTGGGAGCAAATCTCTTCTTTGTTATGTGACACACACATTAACTTTACCAGTTTCCTCCACTCCTTCCCTTTGTGAAAGAACTTGTGATTTAAATGTATCAGTTACCTATGTTGAAGAAATCACCAGAATACCACTTGGAAGCACATTTTCTTATTGTCTTTGAGGTGCTATTCTTTGATTGTGAGATACAAGTAGCAAAACATTCATTTATTTATTTTATCTTCTGCTTGAGTTCTGGGTGATACTAAACAAACAGAACTTGTATCAGAAGACTTTCATGTTTTTACCAACTGCTTTCCATTTTCTAGACACCTAGTCCCCCCCCACCCCGCAAGAGCCCGTGATGCTGGGATGCTAGAACTACACTGACCAAAATAGCTGTCAAAATAAACAGCAGCAAAGTATGTTTTCCAGCTCTACCCATTTCTTAAATAACCAATTATTATAACCAATAATGCTGTTATTAGAAATTTTTCCCCTTAAAGGTGCACTGAGCATAGAATCATAGAGTTGGAAGAGACCACAAGGGCTATCCAGTCCAACCTCCTTCAGTGCAGGAATACACAATCAAATCATTCCCGACAGATGACCGTCCAGCCTCTGCTTAAAAACCTCCAAAGAAGGAGACTCCACCACACTCCAAGGCAGTGTAGTCAACTTCTGAACAGCTCTTACTGTCAGAAAGTTCTTCCTAATGTTTATGTGGAATCTCTTTTCCTGTAATTTGAACCCATTGCTCCTCATAAGGCATGGCCTCCAGACCTCCCACGTAACATTCAGCAGATGTGGCTTCTCCCAATCACTGAAACACTTTGACAGAACAGGTCCTACCTGCTGAACCTCTCCCTGACACACAGCTAAGGCCTCATTGTGTCAGTAATCTCTCTGGTTATACTTTAAGCACAACCTCCTCATTTCTGAGGTGCTGGCAATGTCCCAGTAAAGGCCTTTCCATCCATGGCCACAGCTAAATTTATCCCTAAGTATTTGTTTTACAGGCTGCAATCTCACTGACTTTCCCAATGAAGCCCTGTGGTACAAACATGTGATAGCACATTTGCACTCACAAAACCAGTACCATTGTATTTTTGTGCCATGTAACATTGCAGAGGTTCACATTCCAGTGTAAATATAAAGGTTATAGTCCAAACTCATTATTTTTATTATTACATTTTACAGCCACTAATGATAATTCCAGGTTGAACCACTTTAAAAGTACATAAGTGAGTCTTTCTGTTTCATCTCTGTTTCAGCCTCTTCTTCCAGTACCTGCTCGTGAGCCAGGAGGCACCACTATACCTGCATACATTTCCGGGAATAAAATCCTAGGACAATCCACATGTGCCTTTGACTACAGTTGGCTCTCCACATTCACTAGGTTTAGGGGTGCAGGACCCCCGCATAAGTGGAAAAACCACAAATATAACTAGGTCCCTCAAACCATATTTCACACACACACACACTACAATCCGTGGATTCAATCTACCAAAGATGTCTTCCAGTGGAAGGCTGGTTCCTTCACAAGGCAGAAGTGGGAGGCTGGTGGGGCTTGCCGCCACCACCTTCGCTGCTTCCCTACACCATTTTTAATAGGGACTTTCAAGTCTCCCACACATTTGCAGTCTCTCTTAGTCTTGTGAAGTTTGCGGTCCCTATTAAAAATGGCATAGGGCAGGAGCAGAGGTGACAGCAAATAAACCGGGAATAATCAAATCCACAAAAGTTAAACCTGCAAATGTGGAGGGCCAACTGTATTTCGTAATGTTAGCAAGAAAGTCAAAATAACTCAGTGACTCAGGAGCCTACAGTCTCACACATGTTTAAATGTTCTCATTCTCACACACTTTCTCCCACCTCTTAGTTCTGTATATATATCCAATAGAGCTCTGCTTTCTTCAAACTCTTTAGAATCTGTATGACTGACAGACCATACACCCAGGATTTTGTGGTGGGGGATAGTATTACTGTGCTCTAAGGGTAGTGATTACCCTTTGCCCTCACCTTATTACACAAAGGAAGGTACTTTATCAAAGAAACACAGTCTACTTTGTTACACAGTGCCATTTGGTAATATCACTTGCTCTGTGAGCAAATAGTGAGAATCTTTTGTGGGCGGAGTGTTACTTAACAAATCACTAAATCCACGGTTTCTTTTCTGCATTGGTCAAATTGGGTCCTGGTCTTCATGGCAGTGATGGGTAATTCAAATGCTTGCTTGGCATTCTATGGCTTAACCTCCTATATCTCCATTATCATTTATATTTTTTATTAATTTCATTTCCAACACACATACCTTAACTATATTTCCATTATCAACTGCAATGAAGTTCCCTTCATGGCCTCATTGCCAGTACAAAATATAGAAAGAAACACTTTATTCTGCCAGGACATTTCGACATTTAACTTTATGTTAAGAGCTGATGGCGGGGAGGAACCAGAGGCCAATGAGACCAAGAGGCTGCAGGGCTGCATGTGCATTGTAATCCTTTGCACAGTTTGCTTGGAGTAAGTTATTACGTTCAATGGGGCTCACTTGGTAGTATGTACGGACATCAGCTTTAATCAACAAATCTAATTGCTCTGTTTCTGTTCTAAACAAGCGACATTATGTTTCCCCCCTTAATATCCTGTGTGTACAACAGGAAGTCTCTCGTTATAATAAATAATGGGTTATACATCTAGGCTAGGATCTAGAGAGACCATTTGCGGACAGCAGCAGAAGAGAGAGGTTTGCAGGAGGAGCGAGAGGTGGAGAAAATCCTAATTTGGTTACTGAAGGATACAAAAGCACAACATCGGATCTTGACCATTAATAGGCTAATACTTGCACAAATATTCAGATCATTTTGCAGATACGTTCTCTATGTCCACTTTCCACATCTTTGCTGGTGAATCTTAGCCAGGATTTGTTGTTCTAGTGTGCCCTCAAGTCATTTCCGACTTATGGAAACCCTAAGGCTGCTCTACATATCATAGGGTTTTCTTGGCAAGTTCTGTTCAGAGGGGGTTTGCCCCTTGCCTTCCTCTGAGGCTGAGACAATGTGACTTGCCCAAGGCCACCCAGTGGGTTTCCATGGCTGAACGAGGATTCAAACCCTGATCTCCAGAGTTGTAGTCCAATGCTCAAACCACTACAGCATGCTAGCTCTCTTAACCAGGACACAAACCGCTTTTTCAGAACAGAGTGGGTCATGTTCAGGATGCTGTGAATCACAATTGAATGTATCTGGAGGACACTAAGTTGGAGAAGGCTGCCCTACTTCACATGCACCCATCAAGGAGGAAAGCAGTAATACTCCTAAAGGAAAACGGAATGGTTCCTCAAACCAAAGAATCTGACTCATAGGAATGAATCTTAGATAAACATCAATGTTTACCTACCCTGACACCCTCTGTCCCATATCTGTATTAATAATTAACAATATTTAATAATTAGATCAAATGCAGCCTTCCATTCAATGCAGCCAAAAAAAAATCCAATACTTTACAAGGACTAGCATTCAGACTCAATCAGGTATGCAATCAGGGAGGGACTGCCTAAATTTGAAAGAAATGCTAATTTGCAAGGCAGCTGAAGGCAGGTACAATATGGCTAATTCCCTCAGCAAAGGCTGAGAGATGTAGACAGACTTGTAAACAACCCTCATTCTTTCACCCTCACCTAAACAAAGGAAGTTGCTTCCTCCCTTTCAATCACAAAGTATCTGCACATTAAGACACCATTAACATATCCAGAGTACCTTTGTCTCACCTTGAGCAACTCCAAGAAGTATTGTCTCCTACTATAGATTCCATACCCTGGAGGCAGATATTAAAAACCCTTCCAAAATTCTACTCAAATGCATACAGTCAGACTGTGTAGCCATTCCTGATCGGGACCCCCACTCTACTGATTTTTTCTGTGACTTCATCTCTACAGGACAGGTGTTGTATCTCCCACAAACAACTCCCTTCTATATCCCAATATTTCCTACCTTATTAGCTAGCCTTGTGTGAATGCTTGAAGCTTGAATGTGTGTGTGAATGTTGTTATTACTGTTTTCTTCCAATAAAGATAATTTATTGTACTATCTTGCTTAACGTCTCCTCCTGACTACCGGTATACAAAAGTCAAAAGATCCACTATCTGTTGCCCCCTCTTGCATATCCAAGTTGAGTAATGTACTTTAATTCCCCAAATTAATGTCAATATTTTTATGGTTTTTAAGACCCCCAAGCATAGAGGGTAACATCAAGCAGCAAAATCCAGAGAAAAGTTATCGGTATTAAAGTATAAACAGAAAGGAAGGAAGTTGGGGGAAGGAGTCTTATTAATACACTATCTATGCCAAGCAAATGTATGTTATATAGATTGGGGAAAGGTAAACTGCAGCCTCCATGGAAATGATAAGCCCCAGATGTTAAATTCACTGGAAAAAAAAATCCTTGGGCATCAACATGCAGTGTCCTGGAAGGAACATTCATAATTTCAATTTTACTTCTAACACAAGTGTGCCAGTAAAAGTGGCTTTGTAGCTCTGCCCAAGAAGTACACAGACTAGACTGTTTTGCCAAATATAGTGGGCCCTCAGTATTCACTGGGGTTTGGTTTCAGGACTCCCTGTGAATACCAAAATACGTGGATGCCCATGTCCCATTCATATATAATGGCATAGTAAAGTGGTGTCCGGTATATAAAACAGCAAAATCAAGGTTTCTTTTTTTGGGGATTTTTTTGTTTGGGGGGGGGGTGTACATTTTCGAACCATGGTTGGCTGAATCCATGGGGGCAGTACCCGTGGATATAGAGATTCAACTGAATACAGCAGGGTTTGGTTGATGCCAGGTTTCCCTCTGTTTTCAGTAGAGTCACTGAGGTTCTGGGGGAACATTCCTCTGTCATTTGACAAATGTTTTTCCAAAAGACACTCAGACATGGCCAGTACCTACAGATAAGATGTTGTAGCCATGGTGCACTAATTTTTTGAGTGCATAAATAAAAGAGGGAGGTAAAAAATATCCAGATCAGAAGCTATTATATTTTGCACTGTATGTACAGTTGCCAAAGCACACAGATTAAAAAAAAAATCCCAGGGAACAATGACTAGTTCAAATCAGAATCAGGGAGTGCTATCAAAGGACCACATCACTGACACTTTAACAGCATAGTATGAATCAAAATTCAATTATCAAAAAACCTTTTGATTTAACACGTGTTTTTCATGTTCACTCAGGCTCCAAAATGCTTGGAAAATGCAGCTATTAAGGACCATGCTAGATGGTTGGGTCATTTAGGCAGTAAGGATATGGTATAGTATTTTGTACTGTGGTTAGTTCTAGCTTCCTCACTACCATGAAGCTGGGTAGCTCTTAATGACAAAGAGGTGATCTGTCTGTTCAGTGGAACAAAAAGGAACATTGGTCTTACCTGTGATACGTTCTTTTCCAGTGAAGAGGTGAAGAGCATCCGTATGCTTGGGTTGTCCCTCCCACTTGCTCCCGGTAGGCAGGTAACAGAGACTTTTACTTTGAAAAGCTGACCACCAGTGTAGTCATCCAGGAGGGACGACCCCTCTGCTGGCCAGTCCATATCACAGCCTCGTGATGCCATAGTCTGAAGTATCTGGCCGTAATCCGTAAGTTTTTGGGGGTCTAAACACTCATGTTTGTCTTAGAGATCCTCACTCCCCCCTGCAGAAGTCTTTCATATGCTCGCCCTGGGTGGGCCGGATGCTCTTCGCCTCTTCACTGGAAAAGAACGTACCACAGGTAAGACCAACATTCCTTTTCCCAGTGGAGAGGGCTCCAGAGTATCCGTATGCTTGGGATGTACTAAAGCTCTAACCCTGGGTGGGCATGGCGAGCCTTGTGTCCTCTACGGCTGAGAAAACATGTTGCAACACTCTTCTGCCAAACGCAGCCTCAGCGGACTGTATTTGTCCATCCTGTAGTGTTGCAAAAGGTTGAGGAAGTCCTTCACGTCGCCACTTTGCAGATTTCCTGCAATGGGGCAACCCTCTCCCATGCTACTGATGTTGCTGCACTTAAAGTAGAACTTGCCATCACCCCCTCTAGTAACGCCTTGTTTTGTGCCTAATAGGAAGTCGCAATGCAGCATCTGACCCATCGGCTCAGCGTAGAGGGAGAAACCTTTTTTCTTAGAATGAGGGGGGAAATGAACAGAGCATCAGAGACCCTAAATGTTGTTGCCCACTTAATGTAAACTCTCAGGGCTCTGCGAACATCCAGAGTGTACCCAACTCTTTCCAGCTCCCTTGCAGGATGTGGTCAGAAGAAAGAAGGCACCACAACCTCCTGAGTTCTATGGAAGGCTGAGTCTACTTTCAGTCTGAAATCTGGGTGTAGTCTGAAAATTACTGACTCTGGTCGGAAGATACGCAAGTTGCTTCTGATAGACAGCGCTGCTAACTCTGATGCTCTGCGTGCCGAGGTAATTGCCACTAGGAAGAGGGCCTTCCATGTCAAAAAACTTTAGGGATAGCTCCTCCAAGGGCTCAAACGGATGTACCATAAGGGCCTTCGACCCTGTATGGAGATCCCAGGTCGGGAATCTGTGAACCATTGGTGGGGCTAGATTGGAAAGACCTTTGAAGAAAAAACGGCGTAGATAGGGGTGTGATAACACCGAGCTGCCGTCTCTGGCAGCAGGAACGAAGTAATCACCGCACCTGTCCCTTTATAGTATTCGGGCGGAGTCCAGCCCTACTCCGTCCTGCAGAGAGTCCAGCAGCAGAGGAACTGAAGCCTCTCTGAAGTCCCAGCTCTTCCGTTTGCACCGCTTTCAGAAGGCACGACAGGTAAATTTGTAAATACATTGCGTTGATTCCCATCTAGATGCTAAAATTGTTCCAACCACCAGGCGTGAGTAACCCTTCACTGTTAGCATCTGCTGTTCAATTTCCATCTGCAAAGCTGTAACCAAGCAGGGTCCGGGTGATTCCCTTGCCCTTGTACTAGTAGATTGGCTAGCATTGGAATTGGAACCAAGGCTACCTGCATGTTGAGGACGTCCAGAAAACAAGCTCTCCTTAGCCATTCTGGAGTGACTATAATGACTTCCGGCTTCTCTGTCCATATTCTGTTGATCACTCTGGCTATCAGAAGGATTGGGGAAAAGTGTAAATTAGCGTTTTGAGCCAAGGTCCATGACCTCTGCCCCTTCTGTTATGTAGAAGCAGGGTAGTTTTGTGTTCCACCTCCAGGGATGTGGGGTTCCCTTCCATCCACATGAACATGCGAGTCGCTTCTGCCATGATCGTGCGGGACCTTGTACCACCCTGGCGAGTCATGTGGTTCTTCACCGAGACAACATCCATGTGGACTAGGGCCGCCGTGATTCGAAACAGATCCTGAAGTGCTACTAGGGCCAGCCTGACCGTCCACACTCTAGCCAGTTGATACCGCACCCAACTTCCACTGGCATCCATCTGACCTGCGTCATTTGGGGCTGTAATCTGCTCCACAGCCTATAAGTGAGGCAATACATATCTTGTCCATCTCCCAAAGGGGAATGAACCTTTGAGAGGAGCCAATGAGGGGCCCCATTGGAATCAATGTAAGTGTTCCCTAGGAGCTCTGAGGTGTCTGTGCTGTCGAGAATGACCTCTCGAACTGGAAAATAAGATACCACTGCAACATCCTGGAATAGGATCCTGCCCACAGCAGATAGTCTATCGCTGCCATTATAAGGCCCTACAACCATGTCATCTGCCTAAGATCCGATCGGGAAGTGTCTCTCACTTCCTGAACCTCCCTGCGTATGGAGTCGATTCTCTCCTAGAGGGGGAGGGTCAGACCCCTCTCTGAGTCCTGAGTAGTACAAAGATATTGAATCTGCTGACTTGGGGACAGTGGGCTTCACTGCAAAGATTCACTTGGTCCCGAGGGCCTGAGTGGGTTGGCGACCTGAAGCGAGTTCCCCTCTGCCCTTAGTCTGGATGGAGACCCAATTAGCAGGTTGCTCCCATAATGATAAATAAGTAGGCCTGAAGTCCCTCATCGTGCTGCTAAAGATACCATAATTCTGGTTTTAAAAACCCTACGATCTGAAGAGTGACCAGCAGGAACACTTTGTATTGGAAACAAGTGTTTTACACAAAGAGCATCTCCATGCGAACCTGTCGAGGCCTCTTTGAGTTGAGAACTGTCCCCCAAAGTTCTGTTCTTCTTTGGGACCAATGAAGTATAGAATAACATCTGCTGTCCCAATGTTCTATAGGCGTTCTTTAATGTATCCTTGCGTCCTAACGTGGGGACCTGCCAGCGTGGAAGAGTTCGAGAGAACTCTACCTGGCAACCCTGATGAAGTGACTGGGGGACCCACTAGCAAGGCTGAGTGAACCTTGGAGTCTTCTGGGATCAAACCTGCAACGTGGTGACTTGCAGTACTGGCATCCGACCACTGTGCCACCAGGGCTCTGTCTCAGGAGGCGTCCTCCCCACACCTCCACGTAGGACTGCAAGCGTCCCCCCACAGGGGTGACGTTGCTTTCCCCGATGATCTAGCCTGGTTGCGACACCGGTATCCATTTCCTCCCGCCCAGCGTGGTTTGGAATAACGGATGCCCCTTGAGTGAAGGAAGTGGAGGGTGGAGTACTGTTCTGATGTTTTGAAGGGGCACAAGGTCTCTAATATCTTGAAAATTACCTGTCCTCCTCCTTGCGGGAGGATGCAAGGGTTCTCTCCGTTTTTAACCCTGTCCTCCACCAGAATTGGTTCCAGGGACTGCTCCAACCACTTATCCCCTAGGGAAAAGGGAAGGAAGAAAACACCAGGCTCTGTTTCAACTTGAGATCCATGCTCCAGCATCTGAGCCCTACCTGTAATTCCAGCGGCTACTGCCACCCCTTGAGCTCTAGGACAGAACTGGATGGGGTCCATGGTACCATCCACCAGAAAAAGGCGGAACCCCATGCCTTGTTGAGGTTCTGCAGAACCCGGTTTCAGAATAGGGGGTATCAGGAATGACATCTTTATCCCCATGAATGAGCGCTCAAGCTGTTCTTGTAGTAGTCTCCTCCTTGCCAAATAAGGTAAGAAGGAGCAGAGGAAAAAATCCCAATGGGACCCGAATTCCCAACCATAGGAGGCCAAACATCCCCATGTGGGTAAGTTCAGGGTGGAATGCCATATGAGTAACACCTGTAACTAGTCCATCACCCTCTTAGGGAGCTCCTTTGCGCAACCTGGTTGCGCTTTTTTGCCACTGCAGGTGAGGCCCCTTCCTCACCAATCCTGTGCATAAGCGCGGCTGGCATTGGCCTCTCCAGGATCACTGGCTGTTAGCTTAGAGATTGAAAAAAGACCTCCAAGGGCCATCCAGTCCAACCCCATCCTGTCACGCAGGAACACACAACCAAAGCACACCCGCGAGACGGTGATCCAGCCTCTAGTCAAGGAAAAAACTCTGAAGAAGGAGACTCCATCACACAATACGTGGTTCCCCTCCAAGGTTTGAGTGAGTGGAGAGAAGGTAGGGAACCTCCACCCCCTCTGTGAGTCCTGCCCTCCATTGCGCCCCAGGAGACTGCAGCTCCGGAGAGTCTTTGTCATCACATGACCCCTTCAGTCCTTTAAAGGGAAACCCCATGGCCACGGTTGCTCCAAGCGTGGGGTGGTGGTGGAGAGTAAACAGCCTGGCCAGGTGGTTTTGGGGGATCTGAGATCAGCTTCCCTTGCCCCCACACCATCGCTCAGCACTATCTCTATGGGCAATCCTCTCCACTTTTCCCACTGTAAGCGACTGGGGGGGGGGGTCTGCTACGGCCATGGCAGGGATTGAGGCGGACCTGACCTGGGTTCTCACGCGCTTCTGCGCGCTTCCCTGCGCTATTTCCAATGCCGCGCTGGGCACCCGTGGCACGCTCCCTTAGCGGCTCTGGGCGATTGCCTCCGAAGGGAACCTGAATAGCTACCAGAATGCGTTCCCAGCGCGGCTCCTGGAGCCAAACTTTCCTGGTGCCTCTAACAGCCCTGCTCCCAGAGCGGCTCTCACTGGATGGGCTGCCAATGCTGCACTGGGAGCCCCTGGCACGCTCCCCTAGTGGCTCTGTGTGATAGTCTCCAAAGGCACCTCAATGGCTACCAGGGCGCATTCCCAGAGCGGCTCCGGGCACCAGACTTTCCCGGTGCTTCTAGCCACCTTGCCCTGCTCCACGAGTGGCTCTTGCTGGGTAGGCTGGCGGCGTTCCCCCCCACTGCCCCCTTCCCTGGAGCTCTGCTGTGACTCACTGAGGCCACCCTTGGTGGCGGCAGATGTCCTTTTGTTCTGGTGGGGGGGTTGCCCGGCAACCATCGACGCGGCGGATGGCACCCCATTCCCGGGGCGTTCTGCGCTGCCTCCTCCTGGAGGGGCCGCGTGGTGGCTACCTCCCAGTCGGCTCCTAACCTCTCTGGGTGGAGTGGAACTGGGGAGCTAATGGAAGCAGGCCAGTCGGGGGTCTTCTCCCCCTTCATCTGCATCTCCGAGGCTGCATGGCGGACTTCTCTCCCGGCCCGCAGTCACGCTCTGTGTGGCAGAGAGGGGTCGGGTCGCAGCTGGCGGTGGCCGAGGCAGGGGTCTTTTCCCCCTTGTCCGGCCTCTTCTTGCCACCGCTGCCGTTGGCGGAGACTTTTGTGCCGCCACTCTTGGCTGCAGAGCTCCGCAGCTCGTCGTCTTCGTCCCTGGGGCCAGCTGAGCTAGCCCCTGTCCACGAAGGACAATCACTGCCAATCCTGGCAGCTATCACCACACCAATCTCCTCCAGTGTGATCATTTTCCTCTCCTTCTTGGCCAAGGCTGCTTATCCAATTGAGCCAAAAGTAAAAGGTTTTTTTTTAAGTCTTTAAAAAATGGCGCCCGCCATGTGTGAAAGGACAAAGGAGGACAAAGGAGGAGACATGTCCTACCAGGAGCGTAGGCAGGAAACAGACTGGCCAGCAGAGGGGTCGTCCCTCCTGGATGACTACACTGGCGGTCAGCTTTTCAAAGTAAAAGTCTCTGTTACCTGCCTACCAGGAGCAAGTGGGAGGAACAACCCAAGCATATGGATGCTCTGGAGCCCTCTCCACTGGGAAAACATTCATACTTGCCCCTACCCAAAGATCCAGTGATACTCTCTTATTGCTTAATATGGAGCAGAGGAAGCTGCCTTATACAGGATGAGACCACAGCCCACTGTTATCAACTCTGACTCACAGCAGTGGCTTTCCAGGGTTTCAAGCAGGATCCTTTTCTAGCCTTACTTGGAGACTCTGGTACTGTACTAACCAGGTCTGATCCTACTTAGCTTACAACATCAGACATTCCACATCCCTGCCATACTAACTAAGTAAAGGTGTACAACTTCCAAAATGGACCAATTCCATGCTTAGAACTGTTGAATGACTGGACTGGTACAGGGCACAGATAGCAACGTCTAGAGTTCTATATAGAGCAGCTTTCCCCAACCTGCTGCCCTTCAGAAATGTAGGACTTCACAGAATCATAGAGTTGGAAGAGGCCATGAGGGCCATCCAGTCCAAGCCCCTGCCTTGGAGGAATAGACAATTGAAGCATTCCCGACAGATGGCCATCCAGCCTCTGCTTAAAAACCTCCAAAGAAGGAGACTCCCCGACACTACGAGGCAGTGTATTCCACTTCTGAACAGGTCTCACCATCTGGATGTTCTTTCCCCATCACCCCACACCACTGGGCCATGTTATCTAGAAGTGATGAAAACTGTTGTCCAAATCTCTAGACAGCAGAATCTCTAGACAGCAGAAGGCTGATGTAGAGTATGAAAATCACTGCTTGTGGGCTCTTTCTAGAGACGTCACCATGTTCTCCATTATTTTTGCTACAGCTGTGAGAAGTAGGAGTGTTTCCTTTTGTGAGGGAAAACACATGCCGCATGCACACACACATTTCTGCGGTGCATAGAAACCAAGCAGCACAGGACACAGACAATTGAGGAAAAGAGAAAGTGTGAAAGGTTTCATACTCATCCATGGGGTATGCATGATTAAAATGTCTCCCCATAAATCATTTGCATTCTATCATCTAAATGTAATATAAACCAGTGGGGTTAGTTTAACCCATTCAGGAATGAGCGGAGTTTTACCTAACCAAGTAATGACATGTGAAGAGAATTATTTTTACATGTGAACCAAATTCCAAACTACAGTTTCATAATAGTGAGCACATCTGTCATTGTGAGAAACAGAAAAGGCCACCGTATATAAACTTTACCCTATTTGTCCACAGTCTTCTTTCCTTTAGATCCCTCAAATACATTCATTCAGATGTGCCTAAATTTGAACAAAATGCTATTCAACTGGGTTACTGTTTCATTTGCTTTTAGGAAAGCCATAGTATTAAAAAGTGAATATTTTAAAAAATAATATTTGACTGAGAAGTACCTCCTTCCCTCAGTTAAATTGCTGGGATTTTTCTAAAATAGCTATATAGATATAGATACTACAATTTCAGACTTCAGAATGTCAAATATTAAGCCCTCTTCCCTTGTGTGCTCATCCTGGATATACTATCTACGGATTTTTCTTTCATTGGAGCCAAGTACTAGGAAACAAAACTGTATTTTCAAATCCTAATCCTGCTGCAGCTTGTTTCAAATTTGTTTCTCGGCTGCCTAGCAACTGATTTCCTCAGTGGCCGCATGCATTCTCCTGCATTCACAAGGGATCTTGAAAAGATTTGGTTTATGGTCCTTAGGTTATTAACAAAGTAACAGGACAATTCTCAGATGTCCTTCAATTCTAAATTACCCATCAGCCTGCCTAGCTATTTTGGCCACTGAAATAAACAAAACCCTTAAAAGAGCCACCATTCTACCATTATTGTCTATACAACGAGAATCTGCTAGCTTATTGGGCAGGAGGGGAAGAGGATACACATATTAGATATTAGAAAATACTCAGACCGGTGGCAATTCAGGGGACACAGCACCTCAGGAAGCTAGCTGATGGACAAAAATTTCTGGAGGCTGCAGCAAACCAACAGAAATACTTTATAACATGTCTGTATGTATGTGCCTTCAAGTCGCATGTTAACTTATGGTGACCCCATGAATTTCACAGGGTTTTCTTAGACAAGGAGGTGGTTTTGCCAGTTCCTACCCCTGAAATATAGCCCACAGTGCCTGATATTTGTTGGTAGTCTCCCATCCAAGTATTAACCAGGGCTGACCCTGCTTAACTCCTACGATCAGATGGGATCTGGTGCTTTTAGAGGATTTAGGCACTTCTTTATAACATAACCTTCCCTAATCTGGCATTCTTTCTTGTATGTTCTTGAGGGCAAAGGGGCAGGGAGATTTAAGATGTCCATGAAAGGGTAGAATCCAGATAGGGAATTTTCAAGAATTTTCTCCTTTACATTTTAGGCTCAGTGTATCTGCATGCAGGCACACAGGCACTCTTAATCTTCACATTTACTCATATTATTTCATTACTACATTTACTTTTAAAAAGTATTTAAGTAAGAGGGGGATTAAGATATAATTTGCGTCTCCAGCAAAAAGCCAGGCATGCTACTTTTTCCCCCTTGTAAATAAATTCAAAACTTTGCTCTCTGCATTTCACCTTGAAAACCATTTGGATTTTTGAGAAAACAATCTAGGAACAGATTTTCACATTGTGCTGTTGACCCTTGCACAAGCCAGGTTGACTCCATTCACTCTCATTTAGTCCTCCTGGGATGAAAGATGCAAGCAATATGTAATCTGTTCCCCACTAAAAGTAAGGCTCCCAGAAGTTTCTGGACTGCAACTCAGATGTAGCCAGAAGCATAACCAACAGTGAAGGATGACTAGAATTGCACTCCCAAAGTTTCCAGAGGTCCCACTGGAATATGGTTGGGTGCAGCTAGGACAGTGATGCATATAAATGGAAAGACTGTCATAATCTCTCACTCAGAAAACAGTTAGACAACATATGGTCTGTAGCACAGCCTGAGATGCTGACCTATAGAATCAGATTAGCCAGGTGAGAGTTAAAAAGGAACATTTGAGACAACCTGGTTACCATTTATTCTTTATTTTATGTCCTCCAGAACTGCAACTAGAGTTCTGGCAAAACAGATTCTAATGGAATGTATTGCACTGTATTGTAGGTCACTGGAATAGATGCTAGCAACAAAAAGCATTTTTATGCAGCTAAGATAGACAGTTGAACAGTTCCTTACAGCTCAGTGGGCAGCCTGTAGTGGGATGGGTGAGAAGAGGGATGGGAGTTCTCACTGTGGACTGTTATTTGTTATTGAAAATCCCACCTTAAACAAAGGGGAAAAAACAGCTTTCTAGAGGACCTCATCTTCCCCAACCATGACTTAAAGCAAAATGGAGATGTTGCCTTCACTTTGGGCCCCCTAAGAACAAAAGACACACTAATAATAATACTGGAGAATCTTTTTTAAATGCTGCTTTTAAGAAATCCACTTATAGAGTACTCTCACAGTACACAATTATAGCACTTTGTTCAGCACCAAAAACAAGGTTGGGAAACATGTGGCTCTCCAGATGTTACTGGAGTGCAATTCAAACCTAGAAAGCACTGCCAACGGTGCCCTGGCTGCATCCTACACAATCCTGAGATTTGTAGCCTGATGAGGAATCTAACAAAAAATTAAGAATAACTCACAAACCTATAAATCCAAGGATTCTATAGGATGGAGCCACAGCAATTGATATCAAGATGCTATAAATGTGTGGTATGAAAAACACATCTAACTCCTTATCTTGGGTGATGTTCCCAAGAGGAATGTGTAACCATGAGGTCAGAGGATGCCAAGAGATTGCAAATGCATGCCATGCAGATGGGATTACAAAATCTTGTGGAGGAAAATTACAGTTTTGATGGAAAGTTAAGAGGTTTGTTGAGTTAACTGATGGCTGGCAACACCCACCTAGGATTTGCGCAAACATTTTATTCATCTGTATATGGGCTATCCACTGGACATGCCCCAAGTTAGTTTGGGGAGTTTCAGACACTCCTCCCCTCACAAGGCAGATGAAAAGTGGGATGAAGTCAGTGGTCCAAGGACAGGAATTATTGGCCATAACCTAGGGTTGTGTTTCTCTTTCAAGGAAAGGTTGGAAGAGCTGGCAAAATTCAGGCAGCGAACAGGACACAGGCTATACAGTTTTAATAAAGTTGATCTTTTGTTTTGTTTTGTGTTCTTTTTGCTGGTTCTTCAAACTGGCAAAACCAACAAAGTTCATTACAGTTTAGGTGTTCCTTATTAATCAGTACCCTGTAGCTCCATTTGTAGCCAAAAAAAAAAAAAAATTGAATCAACTGTATTTTTAATACACCAAACATAGTAATTTTATGCCAGACACAGCTATAACGAATTTTATGCTCCTAAAGTAACAAAACAACTATCAATCTGCAAACAGGGGAGTTAATATTACATTTTTCTGGTTTCAGAAACTTCTGAAAATTTATCGGAGGGTTTTTTTTCCAAAAAAATAAAATAAAATCTACCTATATCTATATCTATCTATCTATCTATCTATATAATTCTCTTGGGTATGTTGCCGTTTCCAGTGTGCTGATTGGCTGCTTAGGGAACTGACCAACCACTCACAAATCTGTTGGGCAGCCAATCAGCACACTGGGGGCGGGACCATGTAGATCTCAAACATGGCTGCTGGAGCTGGAGAATGAGTAACATGGGGGTGGATCTGGTGTGTGCTGGAGTGCGGGGGTGGGGGAGGGGCAGAACGAGTGGGGAGAGGGGCAGAACAGTGGAGACAGGGGCAGAGCAGTGGGGAGAGGGGCAGAACAGTGCGGAGAGGAGCAAAAGAGTGGGGAGAGGGGCAGAACAGTGGGGGGAGGGGCAGAACGAGTGGGGGGAGGTGCAGAACGAGTGGGGGAGGGGCAGAACAGTGGAGGGAGGGGCAGAACAAGTGGGGGAGGGGCAGAACGAGTGGGGGAGGGGCAGAACGAGTGGGGGGAGGGGGTAGAACAAGCAGTGGGGAGGTGGCAAGGGTCAGAATGAGTGGTGGGGGTGGCAGGGGGCAGAATGAGCAGCGGGTGGACGAGTTAAACCCACCAGCCTACCTCAAAGGGTTGTCATGAGGTCTCCTGGACATTTGGGGGGGAGTTTTTTTTAATGGCGTATGGTACGCTGGGTCCAGCTAGTAAAGGAAAAATCTCCCCCCTCCCATAGCTTCAACATTTCCAGAAATGTTACCTCTCTAACGTGTGTGTAAGTGGTACATTTGGGCTCCATTCCATACAGTGAAACGTCTGGCGCCAGCGCTGCTTTTAAAACAATTAAAGCAAAGCAATAGCCTAGCTGTGTTATGACTGCTCAAACAGACATTTATATATTAGATTTTAGAAACAAAGTACAACACTGTGTGAAAAATTGAGACCTTGAGAACCAAGACAGCACAGTCTGTGTTGAATACAACCAAAGAGTACTGAAAGGACACTGAAAGCAACTTCAAGAAGAGAACTTGAAGGAAGAAAGAGGAAAGGGGAAGAGGATCAACATGTTCCATTTCATTACTTTGTGGGAATATGGTGAAGCCATGGCAGTATTCTGTAGGAGTGAAAGGTCCCATTCATTCCCCATCAGTAACAAAATAAAGAACTTGCTCAAAACTGGCTACTCCTCTTGAAAGAGAGATTCAGGAGCCCTGCCTAGGAGAAAAATCCTCAGTTCTGGCAATGAATCTTGCATTACGTCACCTCCTAGCAGCCTCAAAGAATTGTTTATTGGGACTGCATGTGCTTATCTGAAAAACCCTGGGGGCTCTGAAGCAGAAGCACAGGTTAGAACAAAGCAGTATGCTACCTTTGGTGCTGCAACCAACCAATTCCCCCTCCCTACCACTTAACTGGGATGAAGTTATCTAAGGTGAAACCCCAACTGCTAGAAGAAAGCCATCATCACCTGGACAGTAGGGAAAGCAGATTAGACAAGACTGAGCTGAACAAAGCAACTTCCGCAAAGCTTCCTTCCTCCCTTCATACTCAGTTTGGCTTTTAATCTTGCCAGTATGGGAAACACAGATTTCCTGTCTGGAACGCTAACTGGATTCTGTGTCTTCTATTGAAGCTGAATATACTGGCTGGTTTCACCAATATGCTCCAGTGGCACACAGCTTTTCATATTCTCAGATGATTTTGTTCCTTGCACTGTCATGTAGACAAATATTCAAACAGGGGAACAGTGGGGAATCAAGCAACTGACCAATTGTCAGATAACATTTCTGATTCTGCTGTTATTCACAGTACCAGGCTGAGTGTGATCTGAGTATCAGGTGGCCATTTCCAACTCCTATGGGCCCTTAGTGGGTGGCACCATTATGCTCAGCAGCAACCAGAGGGGACGTTCTGGATGACCAGAAGTCATGTCCAATAATGTTCCAAAGGTGGTGGTGGGGTTTATGGGGAAGCCCCCAAAACAGCATTTATACACCAAAATGGATCCCATGGAGTCCATTTTCGGACACTAAGCTCAAGAAAATACGTGACAGATGTTCTGATGGGGCCATGATACTGCAGGGGACCTTAAGAAGTAAAATACCTTCTTAGATGCTCCACCCCCTTCCAACAGCCTTAACCAGCATCCTTTCAAGTTTGAGAAAGAAAATAGTTACATTATGTCCCACATAACAGAAATGAACTTAGACTCATAGAGTTGGAAGGGAACTCCAAGAACCATCTAGTCCAACCCAACTTCCAGTGCAGAAATTCACAGCTCACATATCCCTGAGAGATGGCCAACCAACTTCTGCTTCAAATGCTCCAATGAAAGAGAGTCTACCACACCCTGTGACAACTCTGTTCCACTGTCAAATAACTCTTCCTTTTCAGCAGGCATTCAGGAATTGCTGTTTCCAATGTCCGTGAGGGATGTAATGCCCTTAAAATGGTATCTCCCTGTTGCTGTTTTAAATTATTATTATGAATTTTTGTGCATGCTATTTTAATTTTTTTGACAATTATTCATAATTGATTTAGTCATCCATAAGCTTTTCCTTTCCAGGTGCTATTGTCTGCTGACCTGATTACTTTGAGGAGAGAAATACTTGAAATGAAGGCAAACCCAATAGGTGAAGTCCAAACAAAACTTTCTTCCTTCCACACTTTCTCTTTAGTTGAATGTTCTCCTTAGGATATCCTCCTGCCAGTACACATGGAATGCATCAGTTTTCCAAAAGCAAAATGACATCCTTCATGGCTACTCAGCATGGAGCAGGAACTTTAAAATGCCCTTCTCAGATCTTCACAGCTATCCTGCTTCTCCTTCCTTATATAGCAGAAAGATCCCTGCAAAAGAGGCTTGCAATTAACCTCATAGATGTACATAGTACTTTGCCAGTGTCTGCCATTTTCTTTTTTTGGCAAGACTCACTGCTGAAGCTAGCTTGCTTTAGACAGGAATTTCTTTCCTTTGTCCTTTTCCTCTACTGAGCCATGAAGGATAGCTACACAGCAGAAATGCATCTTTTAAAAAATGTCGTCAAGTCATTTCTGATTTATGGTGACCCTAAAATAAACCTGCCATGGGATTTTCTTGGCGAAGTTTGTCCAGAGGGGGTTTGCCTTTGCCTTCCTCTAAGGCTGAGAGAGTGTGACTTGCCCAAGGTCACCCAAAGGGTTTCTGTGGCCCAGTGGGGATTCGAACCCTGATCTGCCAGAGTCCTAGTCCAGCACTCAAACCACTACACCACATTGGTTCTCAGAAATGCATCTAACATAGTAAATAAAGGTGAGAGGGGTAAAAAGGGCTGCTACATTGCTAGATAGTCTCTCCCAGTTCTGAATTAGACCACACATTCACAAAAACTGTGCTCCAGTCCTCAGGGCCTTATAAATCTTTATTCCTAAACTCTCCTAGGAGCAGTTGAAACAACGCTGCCTAAGTTAAATATCACCACCTCCTGCAAAGAACATTTTGTACAAACAAGACACCGCAATAATTATCATTGGGGTAATAAATACTCAGATACAGGAGAGATTGCTCCCATGACCAATAGTGCCACTGAGAATAGGTGAAACAATTACTGCTAGTTGGATTATTTCTTCTAACCAGAAAACAATTACAGTACAACTAATGGAGAATGTAGAAAGATACCACCTTGATGTGACTATTTATAACAGAGATAGACAGACCTCAGGTTTGTGGGATCTACTTTATTTTGTCCGGTTTCTTTGGAACTCTAGAATCCTCTCACCAGAGCCAAATGCAAAATATGGGATCAGGTGCTACAAACACATTGAGAATTGAGGAACAAGGTGCCTCTGTGTCCACACGTAGCCCAGCAACTTGCCTTTGGTATCATAACTTAAGGCACCTGATCCCATCTGATCTTGGAAGCTAAGCAGGGTCAGCTCTGGTTAGTACTTGGATGGGAGATCACCAATGAAAACCAGGTGTTATAGCTTAAATTTCAGAGGAAGGAGCTGACAAAACCACCTCTGAGTACCTCTTTTCTAAGAAAACCCTATGAAATCCATGGGCTCATGATATGTCAGCAGGCAACTTGAAGGCACCTACACGTAGGGCCTAACTAGCCTAAAGGCACCAGATCCCACCTACTCTTGAAAGGTAAGCAGGGTCAGCCCTGGCTACTGCTTGGATAGAAGACCACCAATGAATACCAGGTGCTGTTGGCTATATTTCAGAGGAAGGAACTGGTAAAACCACCTCTGAGTGCTCCTTGCCTAAGAAAATCCTATGAAATTCTGGGGTCACCAAGTCGACAGGTGACTTGTGCACAAACACACACACATACCATAACTGAGCTCATGGCCTCTTTCCAACCTCAATTCTTTCCTCTTTTTCTCCTAGCCTGTCATTTCCATGGCCTGATTTGTGATGGAGGAGCCTTATCAGTGGCCATCTCTAGGCTCTGGTACTCCCTTACTAGGGAGGCTATCATGGCCCCCTCCTTGCTGTCCTTCCCTCAGCAGATGATGATGATGATGACAACGACCATTTTTCAAAGGCTTTCTGAGAACTGAAGGTTTTAAAAGAAAGGGCTTTTAAGAATGTGCTGTAGTGTTTTAACTGTGCTGCTTTTTTAACATTTAATTGTATGCTTTAAAATGCTCTTAGTATTGTTCTTACATTAACTTTATTTTAATGTTGAACTTTTAAATTTGTTTTTAAATATGTTATATTTATTTTAATTTGTAAACTGGATTGATGCCACGTTTTGGGGGAAAGGTAGGATATAAATAAAGGTGATAATAGTAATTGGGGGCAGATGCAACCTTCTTGTTTGGAAAACTCAGATTGCCCAAGGCAGTCTACTGTATCTATCAGCTGTTCCTGGTCTACCTACTGCCCATTCATGGGTATACACCAAGGTAGGAACCATGAAGCCCTTCAGATTATTTTATTAATTTATGTAAAGCATTTCTGTATTGTCTCCCAACCCACAAGGGCTCTTGAGGAGAGGAACAAATAAAAACATATTAAAATATGATACTCTTTAAAAGTTCCTAAAAGCAGTTTAAAAATGACCCCAGACTCCAGTTTTTCAACAGTTAAAATAGTAATTTCAAACACTGAATGCCACGTGGAAGAGCACTGTTTTGGTTGCCCACTGGAAGCTTAAAAGAGATGGGACCAGCCCAACTTCCTTGGGTAGGGAGTTCCACAGTAGAGGCACAGCTACAGAGAAAGCCCTGTTACATGTAGCCACCAACCTAACCAACAAGGCCTCCTCTGAAGAGCTCAAATTTATGGCAGGCCCATATGGGAGTAGGAGGGCTTTCAGATATCCTCCCCCCAAGTTGTTTAGGACTTTGCAGGTCAACACTAGCACTTTGGACTGAGCTTGGAAGTAAACTGAAAGCAGGCACAGTTCTTTCAAAACTGGTGTTATATGGTTTCTAAAATACACACCTTGACACTAGTCTGTCTGCTGAATTTTGCACTAGCTGCAGCTTCCCTACACTTTTCAACAGCAGCCCCACATAGACATTATTGCTGGATTTCAACGCCCAGCAACTTTGGCCAACGTAACCAAGGATGCTGAGCGATGGGAGTTGTAGACCAACAACATGTGGCAGGCCACATGATTCCCATCCCTGGTTTCAACATGAAAGGAGAGAGCATCAGTGCTATTCCTTAGCAGAGATGTAATTCTGAGACTAGACAGCTTTGCTTATTAAAAGAGATTCATGTTATATGTTATATGGGAATAAAAATAAGCAACCTTTCCATTCTTCCTGCTGAAGAATTCTGTGAATTATAAAAGTTTACACATTCTTAATCCCAGCCAACTAGTATCAATACACGGCTATCATTTCTCCTATTTAGAACCTCTTATTCTCTCAAACCAACCAGAAAACAGATTACTATCACTGGGCTTTTAAAAAACAATCTGTATGCTCTCCAGGCTTTTAGTGCTTTCTGGGTTATAAGAAGAACTGAGCAAGGCACCTACAAGCATACTTAACCTGCAGACTTATCAGCAAGTACATCGCAAAGAAAGAACAACAAGGTTAGGCAACCTCTCACTGTCTCTGTTTACTGATGTCTCCTTTTTCCTGTCCTATGAGCAAAGCTAAACAAACACAGGGCCAGGAATTCAGAGTGGTATTATATCTGCCCAAGTTAAATCCCTGTTCTGTGTCAAATGAAACTTTAGATCAAAGAGTAATAAAATTAGATTAGAATTAATTTTTTAAAGAACCCCACAGTTTTGAAAGTGACATCTTTCCTTGTCATTAAGGATATACAGTACTATAAGAAACATCACTAAAAATACCATCCAGATCCAGCATTGAAAAATTCAGCCAATAAAAAGTGTCTTTTTACTATTTTTAGGTCATAAATCAGCCATTTCCAATTCAATATCCTCCAGATGCACTGGACCAAAAAACAAAACAAAAACCACCATGCACAGCTAGCATAGCCAGATGTGTTGGACTATAACACCCCTTAATGTATTTTTTTTAAATGTTCGCACTGATATCTGTAACATTTTAGGTAAGCAAAGAGGCAGGTCCTTGCCCAAAAGGTTTACAGTCTCAGATTTCCAAAGACATAAAACAGAAGAAAGGGAAAGGGAAAAAAGAGGACATCAAGATATACATTTTCTGCACCTTACTGCAACAAACCCTCATATTAACACTAATAGTATAAGAACACTTTTTGTAATAGAAATACAGTATTGTCATATACACTAGAGTAGATAAATCTGTTGCTAGTGATTACTCTGGAGAATGATCATGTACATACTCTTAACAGCAACAAATTATCCATATCGTACAGTCCGCCAACAATAAATACATATTTACAGAACAAGGCCTCTAATGTTTAAAGCATGCTAAAATAAATGTTTCCTTCAGTGGCCACAATTGGCCTTTTCACACACAATACTAAACTATAGTTTGATGCTGTATAAACAAGCCTACAAAAATCTTGAGGTATGTCTAAATGGTGAAAATACTTCTCATAGAATTCAAGGAAAACACCTTTTGCCTAAATGGGATCCCACGGCGATTCGCTGTATTCGGAAGGAGGGGGGCCAAAAACACCATATACTGCACAGGAATAGCTTTAGTGGCTTTTCCTGAAGATTTTTGAAAACTGCTCATTGGGACAACCAATTTGGATTGCAGAGCATTCTCTATGAGGACGGAAGTAGATTACTGATTGGTCAGACATGCAGGGGGGGGATGGAGCTTACTGGCAACAAAGTGGCCGGAACCGCCATGTTGAATGTTTGCAGTAGTGATCATGTGATGAGGTGACAAAACATTTTGTTAAGCTTGTTTAAGTGGAAGGTCACATTTCTGCACATTGGATTGACTTTTAAAAATAAATACTGTTTGGCAGCTGCAACTTGTGGAGAATAAAAACACAAATAATTCACTCATGCCCACCATCTTGATTTGCAGGCATGCCTGTATGAACACCAAACATGGATAGCTTTGCATACCTGCAGTTTTGCCAAAAAACCCAACAACCATGGAGACAAATGGACGCTGCTGCGAATTGGCATTACTGTGCACCAATCCACATTTTATTGCCTCGGATAGACCAGCCCTTACTCCATTTGCATACTCCAACTTGATTCTTCTTTTGTGTAGCTGTGAGGAAGTAGGAAGCATTCATTTCCACTTTTAAAGTAACCAGAATTCCCTATTATGTCCCAATTTAAAAACAGAAAACTAGTGAATTTAACCTAGCCAGGTTTTAATGGTGGCTTACATCCTGGTTTGTTCACCAAACCATAATGAAAACCCGCCTTCTCCAATGTGATGGCTTTACCTACATTCCCTCCAGATAGATTTGCCTGTATTCCCCTGTCATCCTAGCCAACACTGTTCATACTAGCCAAGGGAGATGAAAGTTATAGTCCAACACATCTGGAAGGCATCAGGTTGGGGAAGGCTAGTTTAAAACAACCACAATTCACCCACATTCAGCCACAATTTACCCATAATCAGACATACAGTGACTGGAAATGGAGAAGAAGCAGATGATCCTCCTCACAGCTGTGCCTGAGGAAGAAAGAAGAGTGGAGCATGGAAAATGCAAGCCTAATATTTGTGCAGTGTAATAAAAAAAATTCATCTATGACACACCAGACAATTTTAGACTGCAACTCTCATAATCCCTCGTCACTGTCTAAGCTGGTTAGGACTAATGGGAGCTGTTAGCCAACAACATCAGGAAGGGCACCATGATGTATAGACAAAATATCAATTAGCATCACAGCCAAACCTGCTTAATGAATGCTGCTTACCAGGTCAAATTGCCTGATCAGATTCCATCCAGATGTGCCAATCTACAACTCCTACCATCCCAGCCAAGATAGCCATGGGCCATGGCAGATTGGATAAGGAAATGTAACAGAAAGTTCATGCATAGCTCTTGGCACTCTCCTTCTATTAATATCCTGTAATTGAAAGTGTTATTTATATCCTCGCCATTTGCCTTAAGTGTGTCAAACTAGAAAAATCAGAATGACAACATGATTTTTAAAAACGTATCAATTTCTTTTCCCTATTATATCCCAGAGTATTCCCACAAAAAAGCTTCTCGAGTCTCTTTTCTGCAGATGTAGTCTTGAGTCATCACCTAAAGTAACAGAAACTGAATTGCAGCAATGCCGGAAGAGGACACGGTCATTTGTTAATGGGCTTACTTCAAATGGTTACTAGAAGCATACACAAGGTCTTTGTGCTGAAGTGATCTAATAATGCACACACTAATTACATTAATTCAAACAGGTCTCATGTGCTTCAGGGGAAGGCATGGGCAAATTCAGACAGAGAATGATGCTAAGCATGTGACATAAGAAAGGATGCAAGGAGAGGAAATATGGATGATGAAGATTTCTAAAGCATTTTTAGAAGGAACAGATTTTGTGACAGAGCCACTGTAGAAAGCAGTTATATTACCTATTGAAATACAACTGCCACCATTACATTCAGCCATGAAAAGAGTGATGAATGAATGTGTGTGCCTTCAAGTCACCTGTTGATTTATGGGGATCCACAAATTTCATAGGGTTTTCTTAGGCAAAAAATACTCAAAGGTGGTTTTGCCAGTTCCTTCCTCTGAAATGTACCCAACAGCACCTGGTATGAGTAGCCAATAAGAATTTTCTAAACTTTCTCTTTCAGATACACAACTAAACTCTGAAGTGCTAACAATATACCTAAGTACCAAAGGCAACTAGGAGAAGGAGATCGTTGTGGAGTGAGTAGACTGTAGTCTAAGGGAAAACCAACTCAAACTATGTGGCCAAAAAAAGGTGCAGGCAGTGGAGCCCTGCCTTCCTTTACAAAAAAGCAGAGCTTGGGGAATTTACCTTTTTTGGACTATAACTCCAGAATCCCCCAGCCAGCCACTGGCCACACTGGCAAGCTGATTTTTAGAGCTGTAGACCAGTGATTCTTAACCTGTGATCTGTGGGCTCCCAGGGGGCGATGATGTCCTCACAGGTGGTCCGCAAAGGCCTGAAGGCTGCTCAGCCCACATGACAGGAGCCAAGGCAAAGGCTGGTTGCCCTGCACTTCGCTCTTCAATCCACTCCAGCCACAAATTTGCAGGAAGAAGCAGGAGAAAAGTCTTTCTTCCCCCCACCCCCGGGGCCTCTGAGAGAAAGTTTCATGGGTGCCATAATTATGTCATTATTATTATTAGGGGTTTAAATCTTAAGTCTTTGGGGTCTGCGGCAACAAAAGATATTTAAAGGGGGTTCCTGGTAAAGAAAAGGTTAAGAGCCATTGCTATAGACTAGTGAAACAACTTTTCCAGCTCTGCAGAACAGTATGTCCACATAATGCAGCAACATGGTAACCTTATGTAAATATTACTTCCTATGTTTGAATCAACAGGTCAGCAAGAGCCATACATACATCCCTTTCACTCATTGTCACTTTCTTTGTGAGGAAAGCAAGAAGTCTGAAGAAGACATGTTCCCGTTTGCATGTAGACTCTCAACGTGAGCAAGAACGTTAATTTTCTAGGGGGCTTTCTCATGTGCAGAGTCTCTAAATGGACAGGAACGTCTCTCTTCAGGTGTGCCATTTTCCTCCAGTACATTGAAGACAGAGAGGTGAGTAACACCAGAACAAGAGGTATGTGAAACTGTACTGTGGACAAAATTACAGCTGGGAACCACTTAACTGTTCTAAGCTGGACCTCTTGACAGAATTTCCTCCTCCACAAGAATCCTTGAATCCCCTTGAAGTTTTTGTTTGTTTCTTTGTTTTTTTCAAAATCAAGAAATCCAAGGTTATTGTGAGATCAAGTTTCATATCAGATCCTATCCTTTCATGGAATTATCTACATCTCCAACCCCTGAATGAATGAAAGGAGACAAAATCAAATCATACCAATGTGACTCAAAGCCATGTGGGTGGAGGATTATCATATTCACTGGAGAATTTAGCCTTTGTGCCAAAGTTTTTGAGATAGGGATTTACTTCCTTATTTATAGACCTGATTCCCTTAAGTTTGACAAAATCCAAATTTTTGAAGGTCAAATGGTGGCCAAAGGAGCACGTACCAAGAAATACCCAAGTTGAAAATATGCTATCAAGAGGAAGAGAGGAATTTGGGGTATGTTGCAGAAATAACTTCCCAATTTCCTGTGATGGAAATTATCTAGTATTAGGGTGGATTTTGAACATTTGGTGAATAGTCTTGTTCAGTTCCATGTCCTCTAAGACTCCCCAAAATCCCAGTTTTCAGGAGTCTGTTTACTGTGTCTGAGTACAGTCGTCAATTTCCTGTCTGGGAAAACTTGTCTCACATAGGTGCCAGATGTGAATTCTAGGCCACAGGGCCCAAATTAGGTCTACCCTTATTCCCCTATCTTTCAAGGACTGACTAGTTTTTGATCTTTTCTTTCACTGGCTAAGAAGCCCTTTCTGCCAATCCTGATTGGATCTGAATTAGATTCCAGAGAGAGGACATGGGCAAGTCAAAAGGAGGTCCTGTTCTTTGTCTATGGCTTCCAGTTACAAGTGAATTAGACATGTGGCAGTAAAGATCCTGATTCTTCTGTCTCCGATCTTCTGAGATGAGAAGTGACCAATTCTAAATCAAAAGACTTGCAGTAAAGTGTTTTAGAAAGATTTCTATACTGACCTTCATTTTATTTGATTTTAGGACAGTTTGCAACAAAAAATAAAAATATGGCCACACAATATATAACAATAAGACCTCTTCTCCCAAAATAGCAAATAAAACACTAGAAGTAGCAACAAAACTTTTAAAATGAAAGAGTGCATAAAAATATGTTTCTGTAAGATATCAAAAAAGCATATAAATCAACCAGACCAGGATACAGGAGAGTACCCTGTAACTAGGGCACCGGCACTTGAAAAAAATCCTTTCTCTGCTTGACATCTAGCTTGCCTCCGCTGTGAACCTTGCTATAATAAGATCCAGAGCGGTCAGTGTAAGAAAAATAATATATTTAAAGTTTTCACCCTCTTTTCAGAAGATTTTTTTTTTTTACTTTTAAGGGTAAATCTTGATCTTCTGAAATAAAATTAAATATGAAATATGAGAGCCAGGGCAGTGTAGTGCTTTGAACAATGAACTGGGACTCCAGTAGACCAGGTTGAAATTCCCGCTCAACCATGGAAACCCACTGGGTGACCTTGGGCAAATCACACTCTCTCGCCCTTAGAGGAAGGCACAGTCATCCCTCCATATTCGCAGGGGTTAGGGGCACAAGACCCCTGCGAATGTGAACAAAAATGAATAAAAATAGGCCTCACTGCTGCCCCACCGCCCTTCCCAAAGTGACAATAGGGCTCTGCGAACCTCGTCACTGCTTTTTGCCCACCTTTATTTGTTTGGGATGGGTGTGGGATAGTAAAAAAGTAGCGACGAGGCTCCCAGAGCCCCATTGTCGCTTTGGGAGGGCAGGGGTGGGTGAAAAGCGGTGACAAGGTTCACTTTGGGAAGGGCAGGGTAGGCAAAAATCCCTCTCCCCACACCCTGGAGCCAAGCCCCAGGAGAGCGGGGAGTTGGGCACGCGGTTTGCTTGGGGAGTGCACTGTTTAAACCGACTCCCCTCCCTTGTGTGCGAGGGAGAGAAGCTGATTTAAATGGAGCGCTTGCTGAGCAAACCACGAATAGGTAGAACCGCGAAAGTGAAAGCCACGAATGTGGACAGACAACTGTAAAATTGTAAAACCCTGCAATTAGGGTCACCACAAGTCAGAAATGACTTGAAGGCATGCATCAGCAGCAACAATAAACGTGTTTTTAAAACCTACATTCTATGCCCTGGGACCCTTTCACACTACACAATTACAGCACTTCAACCACCATGTCTGCATCCTGGGCTTTGTCATACGGGGAAGCACTAAAGGAGCTCTCAGGCTGAGAATTCTAAGTACCCCTCCCTTAACTACAAATCCCAGGATTCCACAGGATGAAACCATGACAGTGACAGTGGAATCACAGTGCTATACTGTAATCATGTAATGTGAAGGGCCCCCTGAAGATTTTCACTCACAGCATGTCCATTCCATACTGTTTCTTGTTATGAGACATTAGTATTTCTTGTCATAAAAGGATTGCTATTACAGCATCTCTAAACATCCATAGCATTAACAGTGGTAGTTATGTGTGGTGCACACATTTGTGTATTTAAAGCAAGTTTTATTACTTGGTCAGAGCAGAAAGCCAAAAAACAAAACAAAAAACAAAAAACTTAGCACATTTCCTTTCTGCCACACTTTCTTACGTTTGGGATTGGAGGTGGCAAAAAAGCAACTGACAAGGCTTTTGCTGTAATCCAGATTACTATAGCAATTGTTTTAAGAAAGGTGGAGAAAAGGAAAGGGAAATTGAGGGAAAACACTGGCCACATTAATATTTAGTTTAGCAAACTAGGAATGAGCTTAGACTCCCCACTGGATCACGTGCCCCACCCCACCACCTCTTTCTTCTCTAAAGCAACCAGGGGAAGGAGTTCAACGCTATCACTTCCATTTTCTGCTTAACTACCAATATTGTAATTTTTGGACTAATTGTGGTTAATGTTACCCAGAGTTTGTCTAAAACAAGCCAGCTTCAAATCATAGGTTATGAAGTTGACTTGTTTAAACAAACTATTGTTAGTACTAACCACAGTTTGCCATGTTTGGGGGAAATGCAAAACTGTGGTTAATGGCAGAGAGAAGCAAAAATTTCTGAACTCCTGCTGGTAGATGCATAGGGTGGGTTGATGGGCTAGGCTTATTCCCATCACACTAAATTATTACTTAGCTCATGAAAAGGCTTGATGTGAGCAATAACACTTAGCTTAATTCTCTAGTGCTTCTAGCAGAACAAACTCCATTCTCCATTCCTGTTGCATTTGGTGGCTGCACTTGGAATTTTACTGAAGGAAGAGAATGCCACATTGGTTACTTACCGTGAAGGTGCATTCTTGAGGGAGTGGGGTGATGCGGGTCCTTTACATCTGGGTTTCGTCAGTCACCGCCCAGGTGTAGCAGGAAGTTACATTAAGCCTCTTCATATTCAAATTTCTTTGTCTTCATCTCCTCCATCCTGGAGCCACGAGGCCAGTTCACTGACTAGCAAAGCCCTGTAAGGACTAAAGAAATCGTTTAAGTCAAATAACATTAAGCAGCGCTAAATAATAAGGGTACCGCCATGTAAGGAAAAACGCACGCAGTCACTGGGCGGGGAAAGGACCCGCATCACCCCACTCCCTCAAGAATGCACCTTCACGGTAAGTAACCAATGTGGCATTCTCTGAGGGAGGGGTGATGCGGTTCCTTTACATCTGGGACGTGCCCAAGCTGACTTAATAGGGCGGGAGTGACTGCGGGATTGGCGGACTCAGTCTCTGAGCACCTCCTGGAGCACCCTCCGACCGAAGTTCGCCTCGGCGGAACGGAACTTATCCACCTTATAGTGTCTAATGAAGGTGGACGGTGTGCTCCAGGTTGCTGCCCTGCAGATTTCTACCAGGGAAGCGTTAGTGGAGAAGACCGCGGATGTCGCGGCTGACCTAGTCGAATGTGCCGTGACCCCTGAAGGTCTGGGAAGCCTAGCTGAGTCATAGGCCTCGAAGATACAAGCCCTGATCCAGGAAGCAATGGTCTTCTGCGAAGCTCTGGACCCTATGGCTGTCTGAGAGAAAGAGACGAATAGGGCGTCGCAACGTCTGATGGGGGCAGTACGTCTAATGTAGATCTTCAGGGCCCTCCTGACGTCCAAGTTATGCCAGAGCTTCTCCTTCGGGTGCGAAGGGTCAGGGCAAAAGGAGGGCAGAATCAAGGGCTGCGAGACATGGAACTCGGAGACTACCTTTGGTTTGAATGACGGGTCTGGGTGTAGGGTCACTACATCCTTGGTAAAGGAACACAGGTGTTCCCTAATTGACAGAGAGGCCAACTCCGACACTCTTCGCGCTGAGGTGATGGCCACTAGGAAGGCAACCTTGATGGTGAGAATTCTAAGGGAAACTGTGCGCAACGGTTCAAACGGGTGCTTCATGAGTTGCCTGAGGACTAGGGAGAGGTTCCACGACGGAAACCTGTGCCGCACCGGGGGTGAAACTATCGAGGCACCCCTGAGGAAACGCCTGATATGGGGGTGCGATGAGAGGCGGTTTCCGTCCTGTGCTGTGAGGAAGGCCGACAGAGCGGCCACCTGTCTCTTCAGGGTATTTGGTCGTAAGCCCGCCTCGAGGCCTTTCTGTAAGAATGCCAGGATGTGTTTCACCGAAGCTTCTTCAGCGATCAATTGGCGAGGGGCACACCATCTCTTGAAGGCTCGCCATGTAGCTTCATAGATCCTCCTGGTGGACACGCGCCTAGAGGAAAGAAGGGTACTAATGACTGAATCGTCGTATCCATGTTCTCTTAGGGCTTGCCGCTCAATCTCCAGGCTGTCAGTTGTAACCAGCTTGGATCTGGGTGGAGGATCGGACCCTGATGAAGAAGGTCGGGTCTCTGAGGTAGACGCCACTGGCTCTGAACCCTCATGTCCATCAACTCGGAGAACCAGGGGCGCCTCGGCCAATGTGGCGCTATCAGGACCACTTGTGCCTTCTCCTGGCGAATCTTCCGACAGACTTTCCCTATGAGGGGAAGTGGGGGAAACAGGTATAGGAGACAGGCCGGCCAAGGGGATCGTAGGGCGTCCGTGCCTTCGGCGTTGTGGTGAAAGAACCTGGCGAAGAACCTGTCCAGCTTGGCGTTTGATCTTGTCGCGAACATGTCCACCTCCAGCTGGCCGAACCTGGCCTGGACCTGAGTGAACACGTCGTCGTTTAGCTCCCACTCTCCGGGTAGAACCGAGTATCTGCTCAGGTAGTCCGCTTGTTGATTGCGTTCCCCCTGCAGGTACTGAGCCGCAAGGGACTGCACCGTCCGTTCGGCCCAGAGGAAGATGAGATCCGCTTCCTGTTGCAGGGACCGGGATCTCGAACCTCCTTGTTTCGCTATGTACGATCGGGCTGTAGTGTTGTCCGTCATCACCATGACGTGTTGACCCCTCAGGACTGGGGTGAAGTGTTGCAGGGCCAAGCGAGCCGCTCGTAGCTCCAACCAGTTGATGCTGTGCGTCTTTTCCTGTGGGCTCCAAATCCCTTGCGTCACTTGTCCCTGACAGTGTGCTCCCCAGCCCCGTAGGCTCGCATCGGAGGTGACCAGGATCGCCTGGGGTACTGTGAACGGAGAACCCTTGCTGACTGTCTTCATCTGAGACCACCAGGCCAGCGAATCCTTCACATGCTGTGGGAGGAGAAGGAGAGGGGACTTCCTCAATGCGATCTCCTTTTGGTAAGGCATCAGGAAGTTCTGCAGGGGTCTGGAGTGGAACCTTGCCCAAGGCACAACCCCAAAGGCTGATATCATAAGGCCGAGGAGTCTGGCTAGTAGGGACAGTGGTACCTTCCTTAGTAAACGAACGGTGCGAACTTCCCGTAGGAGGACCTCCTGTCGCTCCTTGGACAGGGTGATCTTGGAACGTTGTGTGTCTATTTCCACACCCAGGTGGACGATGGTGCGGGCAGGAGACAGGCTGCTCTTTTTGAAGTTCACCAGAAAACCATGGGCCTGCAGGTAGTGAATTGTGGTCTGCAGGTCTCTCCCTGCTTTGTTCAGAGAGGACGCACGCAGTAAGATGTCGTCCAAATATGGGTACAGGTGGATTCCCTGTGCCCTCAGGTTGGCGATTAGGGTGACCAGGACCTTGGTGAAGACCCTTGGTGCTGAGGCCAGACCAAATGGAAGGGCCCTGAACTGGAAGTGTTGATCCCCGAATGCAAAGCGGAGGTATTGTCTGCTGTCCTCGTGGATCATGATGTGCATATACGCATCGGAGAGATCGAGTGAGGCTAGAAAGTCTCCTGGTTGGAGCGCCTCCCTTATGGATGTAAGCGTCTCCATCCGGAACTTTCTGTATGTGATGTGTCTGTTGGTGTATTTTAGGTCCAGGATGGACCTCTGGCTGCCATCCTTCTTTGGTACTGTGAAGAAGAAGGAGTACACGCCTAAGAAGCGCTGAGAGGGTGGTACCTCTTCTATGGCTGCTATGTGTCTTAGGTGAGATATGGCTGTCGTCAGGTCTCTCGCCTTCTTTGGGTCTTTGGGTATTGGGGCTGGGAGAAATCTGCCCCTTGGCCTTGAGTCGAACTCGATTTTGTACCCGTGGGTGATTGTTGAGACGACCCACCTGTCCGTTGTCGAGTTCGACCAAAGCTGCAGGAACAGACTGAGGCGGCCGCCCACTGGGGGCGACCCCGAGTCAGGATTGTTGTCGCGAGCCTCCACGCTGGGCGTTGGAGCCTCCCCTTCTGCTGTTGTTGGGCTGCGGTCCAGTGTTCTGTCTGATGACGTAGTTTGGCTTAACCCATGGTGGGCGAAAGGAGTTGTAGTTTCGCTGCTTCCCGAATCCCCGAAAGGAACGAAAGGGACGAGAAGTCTGAAAGGGTCGTCTGCCGCTCTTCTTGTCTGGCTTCTTGAGTGTGGAGGGCATGGCCAACTTTTTGTCCTTTGTCTCGACTAGGATACCTTTTAGGGCCTCTTCCCCAAACAGTTTAAGGCCCTTAAAGGCCGCTGAGGCCAATGCTGCCCTGGTAGGAGTATCCACCTGCCAGTGCTTTAGCCAGACTGATCTCCTGGCCAGCGTGAGGGCCCCGATCGCACGGGCGGAAAAAATCATGGCGTCCTGTGCCGCGTCGGCTATGAAGAAGAAGGTACGCAGGAATCTAAGCAGAGACTTGTGCAGCACGTTTGGATCGAGCTCCTGGATCTCCATGAGCTCTTGCAGCCACACTATCGCCGCTCTGGAAAAAAGCGATATTGCCAGCGTGGATCTGACCCCGCATGCCGCGGAGTCGTGGGCCTTCTTGATGGCTGCGTCGGTTCTTTTTTTGTCTGGGTCCCGGAGAGAGCCCTCTCCTTCCTTAGGAGCCAGACAATTGGAGACGAGGGACGCGACAGGATTGTCGACCACTGGGGGCTTTAGGAGGTCCAGAAAGCGTTGAGTGGTGTTGTAATATTTCTGAGCCACAGTGGTGCCCCGCCTTCCCATTGAGGGTTTTTCCCATTCGTCAGTTACCAGGGACCAGAAGGCCTCTGGGAAGGGAAGCTCCGGCTTCTTTGGGCGTGAGGTGCGCATCACTGCAGCGACCTTCTCGTTGGACGACGATGTCGATGGAGCTTGGTCTGTGTCTGTAGGAGTAATTTCTAGTGTTGCCATCACCCTAGTAAGGAGGGGAACATACCACTCTCCTTGGAAAAGGCGATCCGATTGGTCCTGGTCTGCAAACTCGGAATCAGAGATTTCTCCTTCTTCCTTGTCGGTTAGGATTACATCGTCGTGGGTCCCAGACGCCCTGACGACGTCGGTGAGGGCGCGCTCCTCATCCGAGGAAGGTAGGGACTCTGCAGAAGAGTGGGTGGAGGGAGGATCCTTCCTCTTCTTGGCCAGGACATCTGTGCCTCTTAATGGGTCCCTAGGGCCCTTGGACGCGGACTTAGCTTTTGCCTTGCCCGGTCCTGCTGGCTGCTGGGACTGCGCGTTGTTCGCCTGGTCCTTAGGGGGAACCCCCGAGGTTGAGGCGCTCGTGCCAGGCTCTTCTGACGAATCCTCGTCTGAGAGCAATGCCTTTGAGAGTAGCTGTAGGGCTGCCTTAATGGCGCCCTTACGCTTTCTACGACCCCCCCGCTGTGTGGGTCTAGCTCCCCTGGCCTTGGGTGGGTGAGCGGCCAACCCCTCGATGTCGGACTCTTCCCCGCTAGAGTGATCGTAAAACACTGGGATGCCATGGTGGTTTTGGCTGGTATGGCCCGTGGGTGCCTGGAGAGGCGGGGCCTGAAGGACTGGGGCCTGGTAGGGCTGTGCCTGAAAACCCACCGCCTGCATAGGCTGAGGCTGGACCACTGGTGGGAGGAAAACCTGATTTTGGTTACCCAAGCCCAGGGTCTGGTTCACCGGCCCCTGTGGCGGCAGGGCCTGGTAAACCAACGGTTGCTGCGCCTGGATAGGTACTGCCTGCTGAGGCATTGGTTGGAGCACCAAGGGCAGCTGGTGTTGCTGGGGTGGCACCTGGGCAGGCAAGGTCGGGAGGAGTGGAGGTTGGGAGGCCAGGGCCTGTGGGGGGGGTGCTTGAGGAGTTGGGGCCTGTAAGGCCTGCTCCTCCATGCCCAGGCTTTGTGGTGGTTGGCTCGGTTGGGGTAGGGCCTGGCTGCTTCCTGGAGTGGGGTCAGACAGCGAATGGGGTTCCCCATGCGGTGTGCCCCCCTCCCCCGAGGCAGCTGCGGCGGTTGCTTGGGGCCCGGTGGATGGTGAGGGCTCCGCATGGGAGCGCGAGTCCTCGCTCTCCCCTTCCCCCTCCTGCGCTCCGTTTGGCCTCCAGGGGGGTAGAATACGTGCCGTCCCCAAAAGCAGGGAGGGCACGATGCGTGGGGGAAGGGGCAGTTCGTCCCCGCTCCCCCCAAGGGCCCCTTGTACCTTCCTAGGGGCTCCTGCCCCTGGCCAGTCCTGGCAGCAGGCACCTGGCGCGTGCCAAGCACTCCATAGGGCCGGAGGTTCCATCGCGGTCCCGCTGGAGGCATCGGAGGCCAGCTTCTTCCTGGGCTGTGCTGGCCTCTTCCGTGGCTTGGCTGCTGCTTGGCCATCGGAGGCTTTCCCAGTCACGATGGCCTGGTGTGCCTTCCGGGCCGCGTCCCTCTGAGGGACGCCCACATGGGAGCCGGCAGCGGCAGCAATGGCGACCGCGGCTCCCTCAGCAGCGCTCTCCGCGTCCTCGGAGTGGCCGCGGTCGAGAATCGCATCCCCGACCACTCCGGAGTCCTTCCCCGCCTGCTGGGGAATCTCCTGGGCCTGCATGGCCTCGGAGAAAAGAAAACAGTAAGGAGAGAGGTGGGAGGGGGGAAGAGAGAGAGGAGGAGCAGGCTGGAGCCGACTGAGCAGCCGCACGGAGAGAGGAGAGGATTTTTTTTTTTTTTAAATAGGCGGGAAATTCAAAAGGAGAAAGGCAAGGGCTGAAAAGCAGCAATGCCTGGAGAAGGAAAAAGGTAGGTAAAGGAACAAGAAAGTAAAAAGAATAAAGGTGGAGATAGAAATTCCAGACGGAGGAGATTTCTCAGCTACCTACTGGGCGAAGCAGGAAGTTAGAACTGGCCTCGTGGCTCCAGGATGGAGGAGATGAAGACAAAGAAATTTGAATATGAAGAGGCTTAATGTAACTTCCTGCTACACCTGGGCGGTGACTGACGAAACCCAGATGTAAAGGAACCGCATCACCCCTCCCTCAGAGAATGGAGGAGGAAGAATGGAGAAAACTCTTAGAAAAGTTATCTTTTTTAGCAGTTCCCAGTGCCAACTGGGGCATTCTGAGTTGTAGTTTAAAAAATTGAGATTTCCAAGCTCTGCTCTCTCCTTATCCCTTCTTCCTTCCTTCCTTCCTTCCTCCCTCCCTCTGTACTTGGAATAATCTCTGTCAGAACCTTTTTGGACAACACCCCCCACACATCCTTTGATAACATGTGGGACTTCACATGACAGTTCAACTGACTGCCTCCTTTGTAATTAACTACTGATTGCAAGTATATGTCTCTGATATATCACCCCATCTGTCCCAGACCATGGATTAGCACGATACAATTCACTTGTCCTGCTGCAGAAGCAGAATAATCACACAGATCTCTTTACCCTGCATTCAAGCCCAGAGGAAGTGGAGGCATAGGAGGGAGAAGAGGGGAGGAAAATCTCATCACGTACTTCACGTTGCAAGAGATATCAGGATGACACACACACACATACACGTACATGCATATGGTCACATGCAAACTCACTGCCAGCAGTAGCTATCCATTTCTTCCAAAGCAACAGTTGAACCATCTGTTGAACAATTTATGAAAGCCAGTCTTTCCTCTAGGGGACACCTGGAAGATTTGTTGCACATAAGCTTGCATTTCCCAAGCTGGTAACATTGCAGATGTGCTGGATGTGGTTGTCCAACAACACATCTGCAAAGGCACCCAGTTGGAAAAGGCTGCTGCCATGAGGTGGTTTAAAGCAGTCTGTGTTGGCTTCTGATCTCTCAGATTACTGATTATATTCGCAAAACAACACTGATAGTCAGTGTTTCCTGCTCCCCAGGGCGCCACAGAAATGGTGCTGAAATATGAAAGCTGTATGGGTTGACCAAATAACCAATTGCAAACCAAGAGACTATAAAACAAATTTGCTGTGCAATTCAGAGGTTTAGTCAATGTAAAGCACCAATTTTCAGATTTGATTTGAAGTATTCAGACAAAACAGGTTTAACAGGAAGTCCTGTGTATGAAAGCAGGGGGCGGGGGGCGTGTGGACTGATTTTGGAAAAACACATGGACAGTATGAGGGTTCATATAAAATGGAAGAGGATTAATAAAACATTGGCCTAAATCATCCAAATGGTATTGTGAATCAACTTCTTTGTAACAGTGTGAAGGTCTGGAGTGATAGCAACCATTTCCTTCTACACTCTGGCTGTTCCTTTACCATCCACCATCCTAAGGTGAACCTATCATGGGTTGTTCTTGGCAATATCTATTCAAAAGGGGTTTTGCTATTTCCTTCCTCTGAAGCTGAAAGAGTATGACTTGTCCAAGGTCATCCAGTGGGTTTCCATGGTTGAGTGGGGATTTGAACCCCAGTCTCCAGGATCCTACTCCAATTCCCAGACCACCACACAGCTTTTGTCAGTTTACTTATGGGTAAACATGCAAAGGTTTTATTGTTGTTTTAATATCTTAAAGGGTTGTATAAAGTTTCATGTAATGTTTCATAGCATTATTGTTTTGTTTCAAAGAAACTTGAAGGCATTCAGCAGTACAGAAATAATAAACCACACCAAACGTGTAGTTTTGTTTATATGACACTTGTTTTATTAGATCTTCCTTCAAATAAAGTTTTATTTCTGGTAATATTGTTAAGAGAATGTTTTCAAACAGGATTCAGACATAAAATAAAATAACATAAAATTTTCATCACTGTACATAATTAATCCAGCCATCATGACAAAAAGTGATTTAGCAATTCTATGATTCTATGATTCTATGAAGCTTAACTTCAGTTTGATGTAACATCTGAACTGACAACCCATGGTTTCCAACTAGCCAGCACAACAGAATCAGGAACACTGTTCTTAGGTTTCCAACTTAAGTTTTGTGCCAGCAATGGTTTGACATTATGGAATTGAAAATGTATACTTAAAGCCATCACCCTACCTCAATGATGCTGCACTGGGAAAACCAGTGTGAATTCATTAAATTGAATGTGAAAGGGCAGAAACAGAAGCAGACTGATAGCTGGAGCCTAATCTATGTTTTGCTTATTGTTGGCATTAGCATG
The DNA here is from genome assembly GCA_030847615.1 of Gambelia wislizenii. Taxonomy (NCBI): domain Eukaryota; kingdom Metazoa; phylum Chordata; class Lepidosauria; order Squamata; family Crotaphytidae; genus Gambelia; species Gambelia wislizenii. The sequence goes on from JAUMIR010000001.1 coordinate 350,310,381, forward strand.
ATATCTAAAAGGAGATGAAGAGATGAAGATGAAAGTCAGGCGAGAAGCAAGGAGGCAAGTGTTGGCTACAGCACTTAACATTCAAGATGATGGCTTCATATGTAAACCTGGCTCCAGCTCAGTTCTCTACCACTAAATTATGGAAATTGTCCTACTACTTTGCAGGGATGTTTTAATTTCTTAACCTGAGGGATAAAAACACGGGCAAGTGTGACATTAGTTCACAGTATGTATACATAGAAAAACTTTGTAGATTCTTCCAAAGAAGAGTTGTGCTGATCTCTTACAAAACGTGATGGGATGCTTTAAAGACCCCTTTGCTTGCATAAGCAGCCTCCTACAGCTTCCTCAGGCTGGAAAGCTTTTGGTTAATCCATACTAGAATAGACCCATTAAATCAACTGCTGAATAGTGAGCCAACATGCAGGCAAATTGAATTGATTAAATGGTTCTGCTCTAGTCAGGATTAACAATAGTATTTAGGCCTCCATTGCACACCATGGAGATTGGAAGTGATGGGAGGCATGTATGCAGGAAGACAGAGAAGAGAAGGCACAGGGAATTGGTTTCCTATAGGAAGGAAAAGTACAGCAGTTGGAAAAGCCTGGTTTAGAAACTACAGTAGTTTAAAAATGAATTTTTCTGGATATGCAGGTAGAGCCAGTGTGGTGTAGTAGTTTGAGCATTCATCTGTGACTCTGGACGTCAGGGTCCAAATCCCTGCTCAGCCATGGAAATCCACTGAGTGACCTTGGGCAAGTCACACTCTCTCAGCCTTGGGCAAGTCACACTCTCTCAGCCTGCAAAAGCAAACCCCGTCTGAAGAAATCTTACCAAGAAAACCCAATTATAGGTTCACTTTGCCTTAGGGTCATCATAAGTTGGAAACGATTTGAAGGCATACAACAACAACAACAACAACAACAACAACAACAACATATATCTCAGACAGTGAAGCACATGTGTTCCTGGGTGTTGTTTCTTTAACAGAAAATTTAGTACCAGAGGCGCAAATGATAGGGAAAAAATAGAGATAGGTTCCTACAGCACAAAAGAAGAGAAGTTCAACACGTTTCTACAAACTTTTTAATATGCACATGTGAAATGAAACCACCAGGTCAGAAGCTGTGCACAAGTACAAACACATTTTGAACCTTCTAGAGCTCACTTGAAGGCTTCTTCCAAAATCCAACCAAATATTACTTTTTCTTTCACTATTCTCCCCTGTTATAATTTCCATTTTGGTGGCCAAATGGTTAGATCTATGCTTTTTTAACATGCTGGGGGTAGCTGGTGAGGCAGGTTTGTCTGCTCTCCCCTTTTCTCTATGCTTTGCTGATCAAGTAGGCACAGTAAGGAATCTTTGAGGCAGCTGCTGTTTACCTTGCCTGTTGTAGGCAGACACAGATGACTTCAGTAGCACTGGCTAAAGCAGAATCCTTTCCCTTACCAACTTAGGTCTTATTGCATTATATAATGTAGACAAGCCACTACAATCCGACACCAACTATCTGTGTTTCTCCAGCCCTCTTTCACCATCCTTCCAATGCCATTGATGTTAAAAAAAAACCCAACAACTTCCAGCTAAAAAGAGAATGAGGAGGAAAGAGCGGGGCTGGGTATACATAAAAAGACTTAAAAGGGGCTTTGCTGTCAGAGACTTTGACAGCTGAGTTCATATCTAGGTATGCCTAGATAGATAAATAGAACATTATTCTTTGCACCTGCCAAGAACAGTCACCTCTTCCCATTTCCTCACACACCCTTCCTCAGGCAAAAGAGGATCATTCTAGCTGCCAAATTCACATATACTAAACCTATCCAAATCAGTTCATCTCTCTTCGGGAGTATCCAGGTGAATTTTAAAAATCCTTAACCAACAAAGAAAAGGGTCAGCAGTGCTGCAGCATACAGTTTCAGAACCTTGATGAAATCACAACTCTGATGATACAAACTTTAACCATGGTTATGGCTGGAGATGGAAGAAATTCCTGCTGCAGAGGAAAGGGACTGAATGAACTGTGAGGCCAATAACTGAACCAGTTCACTGAACCCAAAGCCAGACGTGGGGAATTGTGTTCCTCAAGATGTTGTTTGACTGCCACACCCATCAGCCCTAGCCAACATAGTCTCAGTTGGTGAGAAATGCCCTGTAGTACAACAACGCCTGGAGGGTCACAGGTTCCACAATCTCTGTGCTAGATCTCTTTATAAAACTACAACATACAGTGGACCATCCAGGTCTGTGGGTTCGATCTGCAGATCTGACTGACCAGTACAATAATACATTGAAACATCCGTGTGCATGTCGCTGCCATTTAATAATATGGGACATGACCATCCATGGTTTTTGGCATACACATGGGGGGGGGGGGGGAATCTGGAACTGAACTGCCATGGATCTGGAGGGCCCACTGTACATGTGAAATTAACGGTCTGCTTAAGATGACAATTTGGGTTAGATAACAACTGTGGGGAGGGGAGAGCAAGCTCCTAATGACTGGGCCAGTTCTTCTGTTTCAGAACTGGGTGTAGTTCCACCCCCCCCCCAGTTCATTTGGTGTCAAAAACTGGCACATGGTATGCTGTAGCATAACCTTTGTTGGTGGTAAACAATGCAGCAGACTATAAACAGCACAGAAGCCTTCCAGCCCTTTTGCTGATAGGGCCCAGCATCTCCTCAAAGCCAATGAGAATCTTGGGACCCAATGAACAAACTATCCCTGGCCATTTATCAAATTTCCTATCACTGACTAAATGGGACTCCTGGACTGGAATGAACCTCCTCCAGGATGAGGCTGATGGAAGATGGGCTCCCAAGGATTATGCAGAGCAAAAGAAATGAAAGAAAATCAAAATGCACTAGCAAGAGCCATCTTCCCTATCCCCAAATAGCTATGAGAACTGTGCAAGCCAAATAGCAAGAGAGAAAAATTCACTCCCCTGGTCTACTTTTAGCCTTCCTGTCTTTTCTGAGCCTCAAACTGTCAAGCTAATCCAAAAATTATCAGACAATACAAACTACCGTAACTCTTTCATGCTACTGGACAGTGGTTAACATTTAGCCATGATACTAACAAGAACCCCAAAACCAGGGCCGGTTTAAGGCACCGGCGGCATCAGCATCTGCAGGGGGGCCCATAATTTTTAGGGGAGGCGTAGTAACCCTCCTCCTGCTAAAACATTATTAGTAATAATCTGAATATCCTGTACTGTGAATAACTTAGGTTGAGTTAGGTTACATTGACCTGAGATAAACATATGCCCCCCCCCAAATAAAGCACTGCAAGGCCCCCAAAATTCCTTAAACCAGTCCTGTCCAAAACCCATCTGTATGGTGGCATAGATCCAACTGAGCAGAGCAGCATGTCACACAAGGCAAAACAAGCCATTAATAACTAATTTAACACAATGCTGAAGATTCAGACATTAAACCTAGAGATTCTCCATCACTTCTCCTGAAAAGGAAGACTTGGCTTGGCAAGATAAAGAACTGAACATCGGAAGAAACATCAGTCTCTCTAGGAAGTCTGTCTCAAGGAGTTGGGGATCTAACATCCAACTCCACTCCAACAACAGGGGTGCCACAATACAGCACCCCACACAACTAAGCAAAGGAAACATGGGAGGAGGGACACATGATAAAGCACAATTACTGCAATTATTTCCCACCAAATGTGAACAGTATATCTTGCCAGAACTGTATCACACTGATCCTCTCTATAACTCCAATAGCTGGAAGCCACACCTTGTACTCAGGTGAGGTCCTCCTCTTTGTAAGTGTAAAAGCTTTCTGTTGGCAAAGGCCAGGCCACCCACGGCCACTGCTAGCCAAAAACTCAGAATGCTTTTGCTTTGCAGGCTCACAGCCCACACTACAGCCCCACCTCTACCTCCTCCTCCTCCCCCACCCCAGGGCATGGAAGGTTAAGTTATGGGCACTGGCAGAGCACTGGGTGGCATTGATTTTTATTTTATTTTTATTTTATTTAGAGTAATTATACCCCCCTCTTCAACCACAAAGGCTCTCAGAGTGGCTTACAAATTGTTAGTAATAGCACTTATGCTTCTACACCACTTTATAGAGCTAGGCACTATCTAAGTCAGCCTTTCTCAACCTTTTTATCCTGGAGGAACCCTTGAAATAATTTTCAGGTCTCAGGGAACCCCTGCATAAACATTATTCTATATGCTACCATTGCTTTCCTCCCACAATCATAATTTCTGGAGAACCCTTAGCAACCTCTTGGGGAACCCTACCCTTCCAGCGAACCCTGGCTGAGAAACACTGGTCTAAGCGGTTTCCAATGTGTGTTAGCTAATTGCCCCCACAAGCTGGGTACTCATTAACCCCCCCACACACAAATGCCTTTCACTCCCACATAACCATCTGATGTGCATCCATTTCAAGGATGACTATGTGCAAGCTGCTTACTATTGCTTGTTAGACATACACTTTTCTCCCACTTCCTCTGTTCTCCATTAGCTGTTTCCCCCAAAACTTTAATCCAACCCCCATTATGTGCAAGCCACGTTGGAGGCATACCCTGCAACGAACTGCTATTACAAGTCCGCTCCCAGTTGGATCTCTGCAGGAACACCCAGCCACTCATTCAAGGCAAGCTCCAGTCCCCTTGCAAGTTCTGTCACAGAGAGTGACCCAGTCAGTGACAGCGTCCCAAATGTGCATCTAGTTCAATGAATAACACTGTTTTCTGTTGAACCACTGTGAAGAATGCAGGAACCCTGCTGTCATGACTGGCTGGCAACTCTATTTATTGATTGGTTTTCCCATTTCAGGATCTACTCTATCCCATATGCAGTTCAATGAAGTTCTTACATACTTACAGATGTTGTTTCTGTATTTATTCAGTAGATAGGGTTCACTCCATCCTAACTGTAATCCTAATATTTGCTTTCAATGTGAAGTCAAAGGCTTTCACGGCCAGCATCCATAGATTTTCCTTGGTTTTTTTCCGGACTGTGAGGCTGTGTTCTGGAAGAGTTTATTTCTGATGTTTTGCCTGCATTTGTGGCTGGCATCTTCAGATGCAGGCGAAACATCAGAAAAAACTCTTCCAGAACACAGCCTCACAGCCCGGAAAAGAACCAAGGAAAATCTATTATTTGCTTTGTTTGATGACAACTCCCAGAATCCCCCAGCCAGCATGGCCACTGGGATGATTCTGGGTGTGTAGCGCCAAAAAGCAAAATTTCCAAGGTGTGCTATGATTTGGCTTTAGCTGGCCTCAGAATGGGACTCTAAGGAGGAGACAGGGGACTTGATTCCTTTCAGGGTTCAAGGCCTGCAGGCTTTTCCACTGTCCACTCACCCAGCTGCCCTGTACTGTACAGGACTGGGTCCCTCATCAGGTCCCACAAATGAAATGTGCATTGTTGCCAGGGTGTATGAGGGAGTTAGTTGGCAGATAATGATGCCTGGTATGGTGAAACAGGAAGATGACAGATTTGCTCACGTGAGTTAAGAGAGGGGCCAAAAGAGCTAATTGGCCTATTCAAGGACAATGATTATCAGACCATACAATGCTTTTCCTTACTGGTACAGTTGTGCCCAGGTCCTGCTCCACCATTCCTAGTGTGGGATTGTGCCACATATATGAATCCAGAGATCCCCCTACATGAGAATATTAACCTCTTCTAGCCACCTATGCCTCCTCCTGAACCCCATGCACTCCCAAAATCTATCACTTGGGGAAGCAGCATCTGATGTCTGCAGCATGGATGCAAGCAGTAGGAGATCCCTCTCGATTGTTTTTGACCAGGCTGTTGCTCACCAAGCACACAAAAAGTGTTTCACCCACCATACAAAGAGTAGGACTTGAACTCATATCTCTGGCATCCCATTCCCTATCCACTAAGGCAGCACATGGCTGTAGCTTTTCTTATTTTCTCTCCTGGTCATTTTTCTCCTCTGTTTGGCAAGGCTGGATTAATGGCACAACTGAAGAAAATGCTCCAGGGCCATTAGTAGCCAGACGTTCCATACTGCTGCTGGTACCACACACACTTCTTGGTACTGTGATGCTATCAGGTGAGTGTTGCTCCTGGAAGAGAAGGGCTGTAGATCTCTCTCCTTGTACCTTCCCCAGGGGCTGGAAGTATTTATCACCCACTCTGGTTCCATTTTTTAAAAGCAGCAGGACAAATAAAGAGGGAGCTGGGGTGTTGGTAGCACTGCCTTTGAAGCTCTTGATGTGGTCATGCCAGCTGGGGTCCAGGCTGTGGGCCTAGTGCCACCACCCCACACCTTGGCCCTATGGGCAGAACTTGCAAATCTGCACAAAGGGAGTCCTGATTTTGAAACTGTTCCAGGCCCTCAACCATCTTAATCCAGCTTGGCTACATGGCTAGAAAGAGTCTCTCTCCTCCTTGGTCAGTCTTGAATCTTTTTCCTGGACAGAGTTGTGTCTGCCTCTTATGAGCCTCCTTTCCTTCCCAGAACCTAGAAAAGTTGTGTGGGGCTGGACAACAACTCTTAAAATCCCCTCCAAAATTTAGTTTTTTTTACCTGGGTGGATTCTGAGCATTGTAGTCCAATTTCCCCCAGTGTCTGATCCTGCTACAGGAGGTATGTTGTAAGACTTCTCCTTCCTTCCCTTTGTGTGTGCTCAAAAATGGTGCCTGTGAGTGGTGCAAGAGGCTCAGAACCACTGTCTGTAGGAACAGTTGGGGACTGGCAGCAGTCAAGGCATTGCAGCTGCTTGAGCCACTCGAGCTCATGAACTAAACCTGTGTTATCATCTTTGCGCAAACTTTATGAGATGGAGCATATTTGGTTCTGGATGCAACTTCATTTATTTCTTTTAATTATTTCTATTTTGTGGATGACACAGGGCAGCCTCATCCAAACAATCCCCCCATGAGCATTGCCAGTGTTTTTATGGTGCAGGGTGGGTCCTTTTTGTTTTCTAGAACAGTACAGGATTTCCCAAACACCATTTTTCCCTCTCCTCCTTCCTGGGTGGGGTGGGGGAAACATCCACTGAGTAAATATGGGATAAGACAATCTTTCCACCAGCACAGAAAAGACGTATGTCAACTGAAAGTCATCCAGAAGCTTAATAATAACTTTAAAAATTCAAGGACATAAAGAAAGTTAGACCAAGTGTTTATGGTAAAACACAGGCTGCTTGGTTTGCAGACAGCAGTTCATAGACATCTGCTACGCAAAAGGTTGGGGTGAATCGCCATCCAGACAGACAAATGGGGCTATTTTCTAGAGAGACAGTCACCAAGAGCAGAATGGTTTAGAAGCGGGGGAAAGAGTGCGATGAATTAGCATTAAATATCATTTCTCTGGTGAGAGGGAGTAAAATGAGGCCAAATGAAAAAAATGATAAAACCCACAGATCTTTAGTAAAATCCAACATGCTTATGCATATGCATCAGCACAAATACACACCAACATTCCAAGCTTTTTAGTATTTCATACTTGTGGGTATTGCCCAGAGGAGAAACAACCAGGGACATTTACCCTTTGAAAGACAAATATTGGCACTTTGGCTTGTACTCCCCCTTCCTTCCTCCTTTTCATGCTGTAAGAGACTAACAGGACTACTTCAGATTGTGCTGTTATCAATTGCAGGCTCAATTTGAAACAGTGGCATTAAAGCTGCAGTACCAGATTTTTTGTTTCTTGATAGTAAGACTAAGCAGTTAGAATGGGTCTCCCATAAACAGGCTCAACAGACTTTTCCATGATGAATTAAAGCACTGGTTCCCAAACACTGGTCATCCAGATGTTTTGGACTTCATCTCTCAGGATTCCTGACTGTTGGCCAAGGTGGCTAGGAATTCTGGGAGATGAAGTCAACAGGGAGAAATGTAGGATACTACACTTGGGCAGTAAAAATGAAATGCACAGATATAGGATGGGTGACACCTGGCTTGATGGCAGTACATGCAAAAGGGATCTAGGAGTCTTAATGGACCATAAACTGAACATGAGTTAGCAGTGTGATGCAGCAGCTAAAAAAGCTAATGTGATTCTAGGCTGCATTAATAGGAGTGTAGTGTCTAGATCAAGGGAAGTTATAGTGCCACTCTATTCTGTTTTAGTCAGACCTCATCTGGAATACTGTGTCCAGTTCTGGGCACCACAATTCAGGAACGATATTGAAAAGCTGGAACGTGCCTAGAGGAGGGCAACCAAAATGGTGGGAGACCTGGAAGCCATGCCCTATGAGGAGCGGCTTAGGGAGATGGGCATATTTAGTCTGGAGAAGAGATGGTTAAGAGGGGACATGATAGCCATGTTTAAATATTTGAAAGGATGTCATACTGAGGATGGATCAAGCTTGTTTTCTGCTGCTCCAGAGACTAGGACATGGAGCAATGGGTTCAAACTACAGGAAAAGAGATTCCACCTAAACATTAGGAAGAACTTCCTGATACTGTAGTAAGAGCTGTTGGGAAGTGGAATACACTGCCTTGTAGTGTGGTGGAGTCTCCTTCTTTGGAGTTTTTAGCAGAGGCTGGATGGCTAGCTGTCGGGAATGATTTGATTGTGTATTCCTGCATGGCAGGGGGTTGGACTAGCTGGCCCTTGTGGTCTCTTCCAACTCTACGATTCTATGATTGTAAGTCCAAAACACCTGGAGGACCAAAGTCTGGCAATCAAAGAATTAAGGGAAACACAGAAATCTGTCAGCTTTGTTACACAGGGCACATTTATCTCCCTTCATGCCAAATTTAGCACTTCTTTTCTGCAGGACCCATGAAACATTCTGCAGGTGATAGAAATGGGGCAGAAGGCCAGTCTTCTCCTTCTGGTCTGGAACATAATCTTTTGAATAATGTAATGGGTTATAATACTTCCTTTAACTTTGTGCCTTTCAGACGCGATGGACTCCTATGTTTGCTTGGATGCATGATCAGAACAAAACTATGTCCACTTACTTTTCTTCCTCACATTTGTAACTGCTGTTAGCATGCCTAGTACCTCTCCCCATGAGATTCCATAACTGGACATATTAGACACTTTTTGGGGTCACATTGGCTTAGGCAGACTGGAGGTCAGTTGAAGGTCACAATGACCTGAGACATGTCTAGGTATGTAATGGTGGAAAGCCCAAGTTAGGATTATGCAGAAAGCCCCCATAATGGTTTTATGGTAACAAGCTAGTCGTTAAGGGGTATGTGTTAATCCTTTCTTCCAGCTCAGGCCATTTCAAGCAATAATTCAAGCAAGCAAGCAAGTGACCATTCCTCATTCCATACTCTATGGAAATCTCTCCTCACTCCCTACACCCCCCTGTCCAACCTTACAAGGTTGTCGCAAGACCATCAATGTTCTATCTCTCCACAATTAAAGCAATCAGTTCAGTTTTGGTTTTCTTCGTCTATCCTGTGGGAAAGCCATCCAAGCTTTGTTATTACTAACTCACCCCTCCAAGGCACAGAACAGAGGATAAATATTAGTGCCCCAACAATAGCAAAGTGTGCCACAACCAAGGTGTGACACAGCCAGACCTAGTCATTCTCTTCTTTGCTGTGTCACTCTCAGGTGCCAGTCTGAATATCTTCACTGCACAAAGCTCTCTTCTCCTCGAGACTGGTAACTATCACCCTATCTTCCCGGTCCTCTCTCTCTATCCAACCTTTCTGCTTTACTCTGCTATAGCCTTGTATGGTTCATAAAAACACATGTTGTGTATGTTTGTTTACTTTCTGTATTATTCCAATAAAATACTTTGTTTTACTTTAACTGGAGCCTCCTCTACAGTTAATACAGGTATACACAGGTGAAAAGGTCCCCACAGTTACCCTCCTCTCACAGGCCTCCTATCTGAGTTAATATTTCCCCCAAATATTAAAGGAGATTTTGGCATCATGGGTGGGACTCTGACATACCCCCCCACCTCTTAGGGTAACACTGCTTATATATTTTTCTTTGATTAGTTTAACCTCATCACCATAATTTGAAAGTAAAGCAAATAATGCTTACCTGGCAACATTTTGTTTTGATTTGTTACTCTCTGTTCCCTCCCCCATTTCAAAAGACGATCAAGTGTGGTGTATTTATTTACTAAAAGCATCTATATTCTCTTGTTTAAAAAACTTTCAATACGAAGTTTCAATTCAGGCCTAAATACAGCAGTTTATGGAGGAAATATCTAGTTTAGCTTCCCTGATGCCCTCCCAGATATGTTGCACTAAACACTCCATCCTCCCCAGCCTGCATGGGTGTTAGGTTGGGAAAGGCTGAGCTCAGCCTTCAAACCTAGCCGTCTCCTGTCAATTTTTAGTTTTCTACCTGCAGGAAGATTTTACATACAGAAGCATTAAAAATGTGGTTTCCTAAGATCTGAAGTGACACAATCCATTCTACAACCTTAGGACTTCAGCATCTCACTCCTATGTCACTGTGTTACATATATAGACCTAACGAGCTTGGTAAAGTTTTTTTTTTTAATTAGCCCCACAACCTGGGAGTTGTAGTGTAAAGAAGTAACTTTTCCAAGCTGCCTAATATAAAAGTCTATAAAGAGGTTTAAATAAATCCATTCCCTGGTGCTATACATTCAGTTGATAGCATGACTCTGCATTTGATAGCATTTGAAAGTTTTTCCATACCACATATTAAGCACTCCTACTTAATTTGTTTTCTGCAGCTCTGTACTGTATCTTGTTGCTTCCCCAGCTCTGCTTTTTCAGCTCCAGTGTTCTCCCTCTGCTTGGCTCCCTTTAAAGTGCAAAATTGTGCAATATTCAGTAAAGGGATTATGTAAACTAATGTACTTTTGGCAAAATACAGCATCTATCTGAAAAGTTGGCAGATTGGGTCACTCTGACTGTATATTATCTAGCCTTGTGAAGTGTTGCAGCCTGAGTCCTTATTTAATTTCTTGTGTATCAGAAAACCACATAACAGGGTCACCTAAGGGGCGCCATAAATCGGAAACTACTTGAAGGCACACATTAACAACAAAGCATGTTATCATTACACAAAATCCTAGAATAGAAACTCAAACACAATTAAGTAAGCTCAACTTCCAATAAAGGTTATACATTATAAAGCACTAAACTATTAATTATCCTTCCAGAGCATTAAACTATACCATAGAACTATGCTTTCTTTGAGGTTGTTGGTGGTTGGGAATTATCTGAGGAATATGTTTGCCAAAGAAGCTTAAATCTAGATCAGTCACTATCTATCTGATTACTTACATTCCATATTTATAGGTTACTGTTCATCTAGGACTTTGATCTTAAGCACATTTTCACTGAGCCAGTTTCATCAATGTCAGGAACACTAAAGCATTACAGGGCACATACAGGATTGTGGTGGTGGCATGAGAAATACACTGCTGTTGGAAATACTGAGTTTTCCCAACAGTCCTGAGAGGTACAGTTGCCATTAATATCATTTTATAAATGAGAAAGTAGGAGCAAGCAGTAGCGACTAGCTAAAAATCACCATCAGGCACTACTATGCCAGGGCATAAACTGGAACCCAAGTGTAAGGTCCTCACTCCATTTACTGGATTACACTGGTTCCTAGTATCCTTCTGGAATGCCTGGGGGATTTGGGAATCAGAGGCAATGTGCTTCAGTGGTTCCAGTCCTATCTCTCAGGCAGGTTCCAGGCAGGTGGTGCTTGGGCTCAGGTAGGCTCCAGATGGTGGTGCTCCTCAAAAAAAGAAGCTGTTCTATGGCATACCACAAGGTGCCATTCTGTCTCCAATGCTATTCAATATCTACATGAAACCACTGGAAGAGATCATCTGAAGGCATGGGGTGGGATGCTATCATTATGCTGATGACACCCAAATATATTTCTCCATGCTTTCAAGAACAGCCTCATCTAAGTATAGTGTGTCTCCTCTGAATAAATGCCTGGAGGAAGTAATGGGTTGGATAAGGAAAAACAAAATGAAGCTGAATCCAGACAAGACAGAGGTTCTTACTGTCAAGGGTCCTAACCTGGGGTTGGAGGTGTGTCATTGTCAACCAGTCCGGGATGGGTCACTCCCCCTGAATGACCTGTGTTCTCAGCCTAGGAGTGCTTCTGGATCTATCGCTCCAAATGACAGCTCAGATAGATGCGACAGCCAGGAGTGCTTACTACCAGCTTTGGCTGTTACATCAGCTGCACCCCTTCTTAGAGTTGGAGGACCTAAAGGATAGTGTATGCACTGATAACCTCAAGGTTGGGCTTTTGCAATCTGCTATACATTGGGCTACCTCTGTACCAAGTTCGGAAACTTCAATTGGTTCAAAACATGGCAGCCAGATTAGTCACTGCTACATCCAGGAGTGATCATATCACACCAATATTAAAATCACTCCACTGGCTGCCAATTAGTTTCCAGGCAAGGTACAAAGTATTGTTTATTACCTTTAAAGTCCTACATGGTTTGGGTCCAGGTTGCCTATGGGATCGCCTTCTCCCGTATAATCTGCCCTGTATACTTGAGTCCTCTGGGGGACATTTGCTCCAGCCACCCAGAACTAGGCTGACAACTGTCACCAGAGGATTTTTCTTCAGCCGCCCCTAGACTCTGGAACAGCCTGCTGGTAGAGATACGACAACTGAATACTCTGTCTGAATTCAAATCAGTATTAAAGACCAGCCTCTTCTGGCAGGCCTATCCAGATGATTTTAAAATGTTAATTTTAAACTGCATATTGATTGTTCTAAAATGTCTTGGTTTTTTTTGTTCTTTTAAGTTACTATATGTTTTTAACTGATATGTGATTTTAACAATTGTTATGTTTATATGTTAATTTGTTGTTCCCTGCCTCAATCCATAGGGAGAGGTGGCTAAGAAATAAATAGTACGGTAGTAGTAGTACTAGCAGCAGCAGCAGCAGCAGCAGCGGTTCCTCTTTCTTTTTTTCTTTCTTTAAAAACAGAAGCTCAACATGCAAGTGTCCCAAGTCCCACTGGCCATGAACAGCAGTGATACTGGCACTTTACTTGCAATTCAGCACATAAAGACGTCAGAGGAATGGAGATCCAGGAAGCTATAGCTGCTGAATTACTGTCAGGTTTTCCTAGAGGAGAAAGCAACATCCAGCTAGAAACCAGGGAGCAGAGAACACAGATGTGGCTCAATAGCCAAGAGAAGAAAAAAAAAACAAACTGAATTTTTGGCTAGTGGTAGATGAAGACCAGGAAGGCTTTGATTCAAACCCACACTCAGACATGAAGCTCAACGAGGGCCTTTGGATCAGTTACTTCAGTCTTACCTACCTCACAAGGCTGCTGAGATAAGCTCCCAAAAATGCCACCCCAAGCTCTGTGTAGTCCAGAAGTCACTGCAAAAGTACTACAGAATTTGTCTTCCTGTTGAACAGCTCTGTTAGGAACCTACTTTCTGTTGACTTTTTCCAAGGCCACCAAGATAAGCCAGAAATGAAAAATATAAAGCCAGAGAAATGTGTTGAGATTGTGCCTCTCTTAGAAAGAGACGCAGTCACTTGTTTTATTTATTAGTGTACAGTACTTCATTTTAATGAAGCGCCAACGGCAAGGATATAAGCCTTCTTTAAAGACTGATAACTAAGAACCCAACCATCTGTCTTACAGAACCTTGGAGCATCAAATTCCCCGTCCCTATGTCACACCATCCAGGCAAGTGGTGCTTAATCAGGCTAAGTGAGCATGTTTTCTGGACATGAGGTTTGTTAATAGTACAAACCCCAAAATAACAACATGCTACAGTCATATCTCTTGCTCATATCATTATTCACAGTGTGTCCAGATCTTGCCCTGCTTTTTCAAAGTGAAAACACAAACTGATAAAACCAACAAAGATCTCTCTGCACAGGCTGTGATTGGATTCGGCTCCCTGTGGCTGCCCTCTCCCTCTGGTGGGAGGAGACTGTGGATGGAGACTGTGCCACGTGGAGGAGGCGGTGGCACATGGGAAGCCACCCAGCTGGAGAACAAGGTCGGAGGATAGACATCACACGGCCTGCCAGAGAATCTCACAGAAAAAGCTTGCCTGGATCAGTTTCTGCTAAGCAACCTGATAGTAAACAATATATTATTAACTTCCTACCTGGAGATCTCACAGACAAAGCAACCTTTCTTACACGCACAAGAACAAATCCTCTTTAGTCTACAAGTGTGTGTGAGAGAGAGGGTGAGCGGGAGAGGCAACTGCTTTTATACAGCCAGGAAGCTCTCTGAAGGCAAAATAAAGATTCACCACTGAACATCAAGATGCTACATACAACACATGGTTGTCCAGACATCAACAAATGGGTATCTGTCATGCAGTTCACTGGGTAGCATCAAACGGGTTACTGATAAAATGTTTGAAGCTAACCTTCATCCCTGTACTGGAAAACACATATCACAAAAGCCAAATCAGCACTTAGTATGGTCGGGATGTTAAGTGCATGGGGTCAGAACCCAACTTGTTTCTCAGCTTGGGTTGCAAGATGACCTGGAGTGGAGGAAGCCCCAGCAAACTCAATGGCACTACTTCCAAATAAACACACAAACAGAAGATCAGACCTACAAGTGCAGGAGGATGTGAACAGAAGAAACCCAAGAGGGACTTGACACACTGGGGCCCTCTTCCTACTCCATGCTTAGGGAACATGCTTCCACATCCAAAGCTACTTCTGATATTGCTCCCTTCCCCGTTGTCAAATCTCCAAAGTTAAAAGTACAACCCTTCCAAACACATACAGAATCAAAGATAACCTAGTGATTTGGAGGGTCCTGGGATGGGTTCCTTGCAATCAGTTCTTGGAAGGACAACTCCTAGCCTCCCCTATGTTTGAAGAACAACCTGGGGCTGCTTTCAAACCGTATTTGTTTTTTAAAGAGGAAGTTAAGATGTAGTGAAGATAACGAAGCCTTTTTAACACAGCGATGAGAATCTCCCTTCCAGGGGCGGAAGAAGCATGACTGAAGCAACAGCAGAGCCTCTCCCCACCTCCATGATCTATCTGCCTCGGGATCCCTCGGGTGGAGTTAGGGGCCAGAATGTGTGCCCCCTCCTCCTCCTCCTCCGCTCGGGATTAACCGAGGAGTCGTGCCGGGCTCGAATATTTAATCCGCGGCCGTTCCGTTCTGCATTTCAGCCGGGCACGAGCGAGGGCGCGCTCCGCGGGTTGGCTAATCCTCGCCCCGGCGGCAACCCAACCCAAGCAGCCCTAAGGCAACGGCGGGGCCAGGAAGCCGGGGTGCGGGGGGGGGAATGGGGAGCAGGGGGGACACACACACAACCCCGGCTGCCTTTGCAAAGCGTTCCGCCTAACGATCGAGGCATGCATGCAAAAAGACACAAAGCCTTCCGGAGATGAAAAGCACCCCGCATCTCAGCAGCAGCAGCAGCAGCCCACCGCCTGGCATCGCAAAGCAACGGAGGGAAAAGCAGGGAATGCAACTGGGGGGGGGGTGAAAGAATCGGACTTACCAAGCGATCAAGCCCTTGGGGTGCCTTGCCCGTTGTCGCTCCGCCTCTGCTGGGAAACCGCCGGGAAAGTGCCAACCTCCCTGGGTTCGCTGCCGTGTGTCTCGCCCTGGACGCTGCCTTTGCCTTTAAGTGGTACAAACCAGGCTGGCTGTAGCACGGCTTCTCTCTCCGGGCTCTGGCTCAGCACCGCCCCCTCTGGCCGCAGCGGGAAACAGCAGCCAATTCCCCCCCCCCGCGTCGCTTCCACGCTCTTCTCCGTGGCGCATGCGTGCGCGAACCCCCCCCCCGGCCTCAGCGGGAGGGGCTCCCGTGAAAGGCGCTCTCGCGTCAGAAGCCCCCCCGCCTTAGTTCGGGCCTCCCTTTCGTGACGTCACGCTCCCCCCCACCTTTTGATGCTCAGCTCCAGTGCATCCTATTGTGGGGGGCCCTGCAATGCTTTGTTTGGGGGCCCCATATGTTTCTCTCAGATCAATGTCACCTAACTCAACCTAAACTATTCACAGTACAGGCTATTCAGATTATTACTAAGAATGTTTTTGCAGGAGGAGGGTTACTAAGGGGGCCCCACAATGATGGGGCCCCCTGCGGATGCTGATGCCACCAGTGCCTTAAACCGGCCCTGCCACTGGCAGGAGAAGACACGTGAGCGAAAGCATGGAAGGGCAGAGTTTTACACCTGGATGCATCCACACTACACAAATCATCCACTTAGAAACTGGATTATTTGCCATGGTGCCTTCCTATGGAATCCTGGGATTTTGTAGTTTGGTGAGGCACCAGCACTCTTGGACAGAGAAGGCAAAAGACCTTGTAAAACTACAGATCCCAGGATTCAGTAAATGGAGCCATGGTAAATAATCCAGTTTCAAACAGGATTATTTGTGTAGTGTGGATGAGGCCTAGGGCTCCCATGCAAAATACTAAATTGTTTGTTTATTGGATTGATACCCCCATCTTTCTCCCAAGGTGGGATCCAAGGTGGCTTACAATAATTTTAAAAAGGACCAGTTTAAGGAATTTTGGGACCCCCTGAAGCACTTTATTTGGGGGAGCATATGTTTATCTCAGGTCAATGTAACCTAACCTAACCTATTCACAGTACAGTGTATTAGTAATACTAGTTTATTCCTAATAATGTTTTTGCAGGAGGAGGGTTGCAATGAAGCCCCCACAATAACGCCCCCCCCTGCAGCTGCAGGTGCTGCAGGGCCCTTAAACCAGCCCTGTAAAAATGCAACTAAAATGTCACAAATTACCCAAAGTTTTAAACTAATTAAATTAATTATCATTATTAAAAGAGAGTTGAAAACACAACATGAATTAAAAACATAAAATCAATTTTAAAAACAGCATTAAAAGCAGCACACCAAATTAAAATTCACTTCTCAAACACCTGCCTAAATAAACCCATCTTCAACTGCAGATGAAAAGAGAGCAGGTAGGGGGCCAGCTGGACCTCCCATGGAAGGGAGTTCCACAGCCTGGGAGCAGCCACAGAGAAGGCTCTCTCCCAAGTCCTCACCAACCACACCTGTGAAGGTGATGAGACTGAGAGAAAGCCCTCCCCAGCAGATCTCAACACTGGGGCTGGTCTTTGAGAGGGACCTCACTGACAGCTATTAACCATCCCTCTGGAGGTTTTTAACTACTTTTGCAATCGTCTTTCTCTGTAAGTCATTTCACTCTGATCCCACACTGAAGTGACTATGTATTGGTGGTACCTGAGGGTTAAATACCCTGCTATAGCAATGCATCACAGGAAGTCACTTGTACTCCACAAGAACTCTGCTAAAATAAATCAGTCTTAAAGGTGCCACAAGACTCCTCCCCATACTGTTTCCTCTTTCTTTTTAGATCTATTGTAAAAAGGTAAGACCTCCTGAGATGTGGAATCCTGTGATATGGAAGAATAAGTCTTTGCAGGGTGCTACTCCTATTCATGGTTGTTCTACCATGCCCTCAAGTAATTTCTGACATGAGGACCCTGAGGAGAGGTTATCATGGAGTTTTCTTGGCAAGATTTGTTCAGAGGAGGTTTGCCTTTGCCTCCCTTTGAGGCTGAGAAAATGTGACTTGTCCAAGGTCAGCCAGAGAGCCAGTGTGGTGTAGTGCTCTGAGCCTTGGACTATGACTCAAATCCACACTCAACCATGGGAATCCACTGGGTGACTTTGAGCAAGTCACATTCTCTCAGCCTCAGAGGAAAGCAAAAGGCAAACCCCCTCTGAACAAATCTTGCCAAGAAAACCTCGATAGGGTTGCCTTAGGATTGCCATAAGTCGGAAATGGCTTGAAGGTACACAGCGACGATGACAAGGTCACCCAATGGGTTTCCATGACTGAGTGGGGATTTGAACTCTGGTCTTCAAAGTTCCTAGTCCAAATCTTGACCTAATCTAGAGTTTCTGTTTCCTAGTGCAGAATCCTAGTCCAACACTTAAAGCACTACACCATGCCAGCTTCAACTTCTGAGTGCTTATGAATTGGAGTAGAACCAGCCTGGTGTAGTTCTCTGAGTATTGGACTAGGAGTCTGGGACAGCAGGATTTTTGTCCCTGTTCAGTGATGGAAACCTACTGGGTGACCCTGGGCAAACTGGACTCTCTCAGCCTCACAGAAAGGCAATAGCAAACGTCCTCTACATAAATCTTGCCAGGAAAACTATATGATAGAATTGCCATAACTAGGACTCAATTTGGAGGCACATAACAGCAAGGTGTGTACTGGAATGGGGGTAGGAGTTGTGAGGAGCCAACATGGTGCAGTGATTTGAGTGTTGGTCAAGAGCTCTATGAGACCAGGGATCTAATCTCTGCTCAGCTATGGAAACCTATTGGTGGATGACCTTAGGCATGTCACACTCACTTAGCTTCATAAAAAGCCTATGGGAAACCTCTGAAGAAATCTGCCCATGAAAGTATTGCTCTACTTCAAGGCACATTTTTTTAATTTTATTTTTTATTTATACCCCACTCTTCAGCCACAAGGCTATCAGAGCGGCTTACAAATTGTTTTTAAGCAATAGCTATTTACACATCTACACTGCATTAAACAGTTCCCAATGTGTGTTAGCTGATTGCCCCCCACAAGCTGGGTCCTCATTTTACCGACCTACGAAAGGATGGAAGGCTGAGGGAACCTTGGAGCCAGCTGGAATCAAACTTGCGACGTGGTGACTTGCAGTACTGGCATTTAACCACTGCGCCACCAGGGCACATAACAGAAAGGCATTTCTTTGAATTCAGTTGGGCTTTCTTCCTAGAGAAGTGGATTCAGCACAGGTAGGAACCTTTGTTACTCCATATGTGATAGGTTATAACTCCTGTAATCCCTTCCCATTGGGTATGCTGGCTGGGGCTTCTGTGAGCAAAGTTCAAGACATCTGAAGGGCTGAAGGTTCCAGTCTTAGACAGTCGCTTGGGAGGAAGTCTTATGGAAACCACTGAGGGAAAAACTTTTCAGTAAACGCAGATAGGATTGGGCTGTGCATGTCAGTTGGTGACTTTGAATACTGAGGAGCCTAAATATCAACAAAATCCCTCACTTTTCAAATAGTGAATGTTATTTCTTGGGTAACAAGCCCACACTCACATGTTTTCCCCCATTATACATACAGAGAAACACTTCCCCATTCACATAGTCTTCATTGCCTTTCCTGTAGATGTAAATGGTTTGACCATTCCGGTGTTGTTGAACTGCAGCTATCAGCATTACTCACTTTTACCTATACTGGCTAGGGCTGCTGGGAAATGCAATTCATAGAATCATAGAATTGCAGAGTTGGAAGAGACCATGAGGGCCATCCAGTCCAACTCCCTGCCACGCAGGAAATCACGATCAAAGCATCCCCGACAGATGGCCATCCAGCCTCTGTTTAAAGACCTCCAAGGAAGGAGACCCCACCACGCTCTGAGGGAGTGTGTTCCACTGCCGAACAGCTCTTACTGTCAAAAAGTTCCTCCTAATGTTGAGGTGGAATCTCTGTTCCTGGAGCTTGCATCCATTGCTCCGTGTTCCAATCTCTGGAGCAGCAGAAAACAAGCTTGCTCCATCCTCAACATGACACCCCTTCAAATACTTAACAGGGCTATCATATCGCCTCTTAACTGTCTTTTTTCCAGGCTAAACATACCCAGCTCCCTAAGTCTCTCCTCATAAGGCATGGTTTCCAGACCTTTCACCATTTTAGTTGCCCTTCTCTGGACACGCTCCAATTTGTCAATATCCTTTTTGAATTGTGGTGCCCAGAACTGGACACAGTATTCTAGGTGAGGTCTGATCAAGGCAGAATAGAGTGGCACTATCACTTCCCTTGATCTGGACACTATACTTCTATTGATGCAGCCCAAAATCGCATTGGCCTTCTTAGATCACACTGTTGACTCATGTTCAACTTGTGGTCTACTAGGACTCCTAGATCCCTTTCGCAAGTAGTCTCATTCAGCCAAGTCTCCCCCATCCTATATCTATGCATTTCATTTTTTCGCCCTAAGTGCAGTACCTTACATTTCTCCGTATTGAATTTCATTTTGTTAGCTTTGGCCCAGCTCTCCAGTTTATCCAGGTCATCTTGAATTTTGATCCTGTCCTCCAGGGTATTAGCTACTCCTCCTAATTTGGTGTCATCTGTGAATTTGGTAAGTATGCCCCTAATTCCCTCATCCAAGTCATTGATAAAGATGTTGAATAGCACCGGGCCCAGGACAGAACCCTGTGGCACCCCACTGGTCACATCTTTCCAAAATGAAGAGGAGCCACTGCTGAGCACCCTTTGGGTTCGGCCGGTCAACCAATTACAAATCCATTGAACAGTTAACTTGTCTAGCCCACATTTTACAAGCTTGTATGCAAGAATGTCATGGGGAACCTTGTCAAAGGCCTTACTGAAATCAAGGTATGCGATATCCACAGTGTTCCCTTCATCTACCAAGCTGATAATTTTATCAAAAAAAGAGATCAGATTAGTCTGACATGACTTGTTTCTCTGAAACCCATGTTGACTTTTTGTGATTATGGCATTGCCTTCTAAATGTTCACAGACTCTCTGTTTAATGATCTGCTCTAGAATCTTCCCTGGTATTGATGTCAGACTAACTGGATGATAATTGCTGGGATCCTCTTTTTTCCTCTTTTTGAAGATGGGGACAATGTTTGCCCTCCTCCAGTCTGCTGGGACTTCTCCTGTTCTCCAGGAGCTCTCAAAGATTATTGCCAATGGCTCTGAGATTACATTTGCCAGCTCTTTTAATACTCTTGGATGTAGTTCATCTGGTCCTGGAGATTTAAATACATTTAATTTAAGAAGGTATTCCTGTACTACCTCTTTGCTTATTCTGTGCTGGATTTCCCCTATTGTGTCCTCTGTTCTTTATCCTCAGGTTGATCACCCTTTTCCTTTTCTGAAAACACTGAAGCAAAGAAGGTGTTGAGTAATTCTGCCTTTTCTCTGTCCCCTGTTAGCATTTTGCCATCTTCTCCGCGTAGTGGCCCTACCATTTCCTTCTTCCTCCTTTTGCTGTGGACATACCCAAAAAACCCCTTTTTATTGTTCTTAACCTCTCTAGCAAGCCTGAGCTCATTCTGCACTTTAGCTTTTCTGACTTTACTCCTACACGTGTTCGCTATCTGTTTGAATTCAATAACATTCTAAAGGAGCACATGATTCTCACCCCGGATACAGAGCAGGAGTAGAGGACCTTTGGACTCTACAGATGGACTTCAGCTCTCTGAAACTCCAGCCAGCATGGGTGATAGGAAGGCATTATGGGTGTTATTGTCCAAAACAACTGAAGGACTCAAGATGCTCTACCCATGCTATATTGTATTTCATTTGTATTTAGAAAATGCATTCAGAAATAAATGCATCTAGTATTTCCATTCCACTAGGCTTGCATTCAGAAATAAAAGCATTTAGTATTTCCATTCCACTAGGCTTCTACTACATTTTAAATTTATGTTCTCCTTTAAAGCCAGCTTACCACATCTGGCATAGGAAATGTTTAGTCTTAATAAAGAAATAAACATTGCATTTTTACAACTGTCTCTGGCATGGGTGTTTCCTGTTATACCCCTCAACCAGAATATATTATTTGGGTTTTTTATTTCTTAAATGTATCTCCTGTCATTCTACCAAACAGTGCTCAGGATAAAACAAAAAAACCCCGAGCAAACTAGAAATAATATAACACACACCGTAAAAATAAATAAGTCAGATTTGAACTATTTAACAAATTGAACATATTTAACACTGGCTGTTCTGTACTTATGTAAAACATCCTTTATTTATTTAAAACGTTTATATACCATCCAACTGGAAATATCCTCTGAGCAGTTTACAAATGCAAACAAGAAGTAAAGCTGTAAATTTCACAATCAAAACAAAATTTCCAATAAATTATAACAAATGTTGCAGTTGCATTATGAAAAAGTAAATCATCTGAGGCATATCAAGAGCTTTATATCTGCTAGAATAAGTCTTAGGTGCCTAAATGCTACCAATGAGTACGCCAGGAGGAATCTTTCTTGGGAATGTATTCCATGAATGCAGGGGCACAACTGAGGGGTGTTTTTTTCCTGATAGCCCCCAGCTTCACCATCTTATACAAGGCCAAAGGCCCATCTGGATAAAAATGTGTTTGCCTGCCAGCAGAAGCCCATCAAAGAAGCGGCTAGATGGGTCTCACTTGGCAAGGCATTCTGGGAGCAGCCCTCCAGAAGGGCTTTTCTTGAGTTCTTGCTACATGTACTACAGAAGTTGGCAGGTGTCTCCCAAAGAGTTAAACCTCCAAACAGAACAGAATCTTTCAGGTAACCTGGGGCCTTTTCACATCATGCAATTATATCACTATAATTCAATGTTAACTGCAGTGGCTGCATCCTATAGAATCCTAGGGCTTGTAGTTTGGTCAGAGACACCAGAGGAGCTTTCCGGCTGAGAATTTTAAATACCCCTCCCTAAACTACAAGCCCCAGTTCCATAGGATGCAACGATGGCACTTAAAATGGAACCATAGTGCTGTAATTGTTCAGTGTGAAAGGACTTCTGGTCCCATGTTGTGTAGAGCTTGATACATGTTAACCAGCATTTTTAACTAGGGCTGGAGACTGATTGGTAGCTAGTGTAACTGCTATGCCATGGGAGAGTCACATTCTCCGTATATAATCATATTCTGAACCAGGGGAGGTTAATCGGTAAGTTGAGGTAAGAATGAATGTTGATAGACAGCAGTGTTGTCTTGATGGTTCAGTCTCTTCCTGGATAGACCATATATTATAGTTTTACTTATGGGAATTTTTCAGAAACAGCTAGTCTTTTGATTTTCATCAGCCTTGACAGGAAGAGGCAATGAATCACAATATTCACAGTCTGGCTTTGCTCATCATTGCTGATCATGAGCCAGCAACATTTGAAGGTGAAGAGAATTGCAGGGGAAAGGAAGAAAATCTGTGATCTAAGCATCCAGCAGAATATTGTTATGTACGTCTCACTTCTCTGAGTAGGGAGAAATTTCAGAAGTGAAGAATTTAGCCAGGTTTAGCTTCCTTTAGAAGGGGTTTGCCTGTGGTAACATGACCAAACAGGTTTTACATATGGCTTGGCTTAAAACACTCCAAAAGACTGTTCACTGTTCTCACATCAGATATCTAGGGAAAAGCTAGAACTCCACAGTGCTGTTAGCTACATGCCTTGAACTTGACTCTGACTTATGGCAACCCTATCTTGGCAAGATATATTCAAAGGATAATGGTTATTGCCTTCCTCTGAGGCTGAGAGAGTGTGATTTGCCCAAGGTTACCCAGAGGGTTTCCATGGTTTATTGAGGATTTGAACTCGGGTCAGACATATCATGAGAAGGCATGACTCACTAGAAAAGACAATAATGCATGGTAAGGTAGAAGGCAGTAGGAAAAAAGGAAGACCGCATTCCAGATGGCTGGACTCAGTCGAGAAAGCCACAGCCCTACGTCTGTGGGACCTGAGCAGGGCTGCTGATGACCGGGTAACTTGGAGGTTCCTCATTCATGGGGTCACCATAAGTCAAGGTTGACTTGATGGCAGTTAACAACAAATAACAACTGCTGGAGTCTAGTCCAACACTCAGACCATTACATTATGGACATAATACAAAAACTTAGCTGTCTCTATTTTTATTCTTCCTGTGTGAAACTGCAGTCTAGTGCTTATCTGTCACACAGACACTTTGCCTCACCCCTTGGCAGGAGGTTCTGTGTGAATCATCTCCTCTAACCAGTACCTAGCCTTTGGGAGCCATTTTAGCTCACATGGAAAGAGACACATCTCTTGAATATTAGAGCCATCAGCAACCTTATGTGTCCACCGGCCAGGTACTGCCTTTGGGCAGGAATGAGAAGCCTGCCTGTGTCTTGCCAAATATAGCCAGCACAGTAGGTGGTAAAGGTTCATGGAAGTTACAGTTCAACAATGTCTAAGGATTAGCATGTTTCCCATTTTTGCCTTAGGGCAACCTGTATAACTAGCCCAGCTACAGAGAAAACCTTAGGAGTATAATATCTGAAAAGACAGTTCCAAATATTTTGATACTCTTGCCTTTCAACACCCACCCACACTAGAGGCTTAAAAATACCAGTTTGGAAAGTGCTTTTGTTTCTCCCTAAGCTGTACAAAGAGATTAAATTCCTCTCTCAAAAGTAGGTGAGGCTGCTTAGAATAACACATACAATACTCACTTGAACAGATGTGGAGTGTCACATGCGTGTGGGCGTGCACATGCTTACACACTTGTGAGACAAGGAGATAATCAAATATTTGGGTTGCTTCAATAATCAAAACATTTAAAAAGAGAGAGAGAGAGCAGTAGTTTCACCACCATACTGCCTCAACACAGTCAGTCTCATTTGATTTTGGGAACTGAAGCACGGTCAGCCCAGGTTAATACAGTACAGTACTTGGATACATAGAGACCCTTGTTCTGCTCCCTACATTTTTCTTGCAGTTGCCTAAGGGCAAATACCATGTCTGTAGTACTCCTATTGGCTCTGAAGCCACATTGGCTTTCAGGGAGAAGTTCTTCTGCAATAGCAGGAACTAATCTGTTCAGGAGTATCCTTGCAAGGATTTACTACGGTGAACTCGCCACGGGTCAGCGTGGGAGGGGCGCTCCAAAAAAGCGATACAAGGACTCCCTGAAACAACATCTCAGGCTTGGCCAGATTGATCACCAACGGTGGTCCGCCCTGGCCTCACATCGGGAGGCATGGAGACGCACTATCCACAATGCTGCAGCCTTATTTGAGAACTCACGACGAACAAGTCTTGAAGAGAAACGACAACGCAGAAAGAATCACAACCCAAAAACATCACCCAAGGAGACCTTCTGCTGCACTTTTTGCAACCGGACTTGTTTATCTCGGATTGGCCTTTTTAGTCATCAGCGCGCTTGCAGAAGGCGCGGGATGAGTCCTTCCTGAATCTTCGTTTGCGAAGAAAAGCCAGAGACTTGGATAGAAGACTAACAGAGGAACTCCAGCTGAGGCTAGAGGGACCAAGAGTTTGACTCAATATAAAGCAGTTAGTCCATACCAGGGATGGAGCTGCACGGCCATGAGTCACGCTGATGCGGATTAATATATACATACATACATGTGTGTGTGGCTTGGGTATGTACAGTAGGCCTGGATATGTTTCCTCTCCCAGTGTGCTAACTGGCTGCTCAGGAAACACACCCAACCAATCACCACCCACATGCAAATTGCTTCTCCACCTCACAATCCACTCCTGCCTCTCAATCTGCATCTACACCCTCAGCCTCAAAAGGGTCCCTCCCTCCTCTCACTCCCTCAGCCACTCACCAGTCATGGGTTCACCAGACAGTTAACTGGCAGCGGCAGCCATGGTGGTGGCAGCAGGGCAACAGAGCGAGTCACCCTCAATGATTCTGAGAGAATGACATATGGTATGCCGGGTCCAGCTAGTTTATTTATATAGTGCCACCAATGACAGGGAGGCACCATGGCATAGTGGTTTGAGTGTTGGACTATGACTCTGGAGACCAGGGTTCGAATCCCTGCTAGTCCATGAAAACCCACTGGGTGATCTTGGGCAAGTCACCCACTCTCAGACTCAGAAAACCCTGTGATAGGTTCACCTTAGGGTCGCCATAAGTTGGAAATGACTTGAAGGTACACAACAACAACAAAAACAACAACAATGTACATGGCACTTAACAAGTACAATAGCAATGAAAACCAGCCAGCCTTGCCAAAGACATACAGCCTTGCCAAAGACATACAATCTGAACACACATGGGAAGGAAGAAGTAATACAATATTAAACTACACAATATAATTGTAAAACAAATTATCCAGACAGAATACCAAAAAAAAAATTCTAATATAATATAAAGGAAAGTAACAAATACAAGATGAAACATATTAAACTGACATTCCAAAAGCTTTCGAAAACAAGAAAGTCTTTAATTGAGATTTAAAAACAACAGTGAAAGGTGCAGTCCCAAATGTTTGGGGATGCACCGACTGTGGAAAAAGGATGAAACAGAGCCAATGAAGAAGAAACCCTTGCTTGAGTGAGAACCCTAGAGTTCCTAGAATGCAGATCTTGAGCAGGCTGGCAAAAAGAAATGAGAGCTGAAAGATAGGTGGAGCTTGGTTGTATAGGGCTTTAAAAGGTTAAAGCAGCAGCTTGTACTAAATCCTAAAGGAACAGGCAACCAATTGGGAGATATCAATAGTGGGATAACATGATCAAAACAATGGGCCAAAAAGTTAATCTCAGTTGTTGGTAGAATTTAGGATGGAATGGGAGATGTCATTTCTGCACTTCTTGATCTACTAGAAAATCCAAATCTACCTTCTGCCCACACTTGTTTCCCCCCAGGTTTACCATCTGCACAGCTAAATTTGGTATTTTCCAAAGTAAATAAAAATACATGCAAAAGATACCTATGCATCAACAATGTAATAATATTTGTATTAGATACTGTACTAAAAATGGGAAAGCAATGTACCACCCAGCCATGAAACATTGCACTATTTGTAGTATGTTTACTTAAGCGGAAGGCTTCCCCACCTCTCCTTTAGGCAAAAGAAGGACAACTTTAGCCTTGACTAATCAACCTGGTAGACTTTTATTACATAATTCAGCAGCCCCAAGGCTATTTTTTTCAAGTGAGTTATTAACATAAGTTGCAAACTTAAGTGCAATTATTACTGAGTGTGTCCCACTGTATTCAATGGGATGTACTTCTGTGTAAACATGATTAGAACTAGGCTTTGTGTCAGTAAAAATACACCTGTATTGGCAGGTGTTTCCCAGGAGAGAGAGAATGAAACAAAGCTTGGAAATATAAATTTAAGATGTAATTAGTTACAGTTATATAGTGTGTCCAAAAATTATCTTTACTATTTCAGGGCACTTTTCTAGGATGGAGGACCATCGCCTCCCAAAAATAATACTCTACGATGAACTTGCAACGGGTCAGCGTAAGAGGGGCACTCCAAAAAAGTGATACAAGGACTCCCTGAAACAACATCTCAGGCTTAGCCAAATTGATAACCAACAATGGTCCACCCTGGCTTCACATTGGGAGGCATGGAGACGCACTATCCACAATGCTGCAGCCTTATTTGAGAGCTCATGCCAAACAAGTCTTGAAGAGAAACAACAACACAGAAAGAACCACAACCCAGAAACATCACCTAAGGCAGTGATGGCGAACCTATGACACGCGTGTCAGCACTGACACGCGTAGCCACTTCTGATGACACGCGGCCGTTGGCCTCCCCCCCCGCAACCTCACCATCCTCCCTAAATTGGCGATCGGGGCTTCGAAGCCCCAGTTGCCACTTTCCTCCACCACCTCACCTCAGGGCTTTGAAGCCCCAGTCCCACTTTCCTCCCCCCCTCCCCCCTTCCCAAAGTGGGAATCCGTGAATATGCGGAACCACGAATGTGAAATCCACGAGTGTGGAGGGACAACTGTAGTCACAAATGTTTCATCCTCCCCTATTAGACACTCTGTGCCAGAGGTCTACAGGCCAAAACAACAGAAGTCTGACACAGAGCGTCTAGTTCTGGGACTTCTGGTTAAGCTAGGATCTTTGCCCTCACTTCCACCGGCAGAGATAATGTTTTTTCCTCAAAATGACACACCACCTGAGTTATGCTCAGTTTTTTGGTGAAGTTTGACACACCAAGCTCAAAAGGTTGCCCATCACCGACCTAAGGAGACCTTCTGCTGTGCTTTCTGCAACCGGACATGTTTATCTCGGATTGGCCTTTTCAGTCATCAGCGCGTTTGCAGAAAACACAGAATGAGTCCTTCCTGAATCTTCATTTGCGAAGAAAAGCCAGAGAGAGAGAGTGTATATAGAAATGAAATTGTAAAGATAATTGTCAGACACCCTGCAGTTCCTACGTTTTCTCCTCCTTCACAGTAATTAGTTATCATTATAATTACAATTTTAACATAGCATACAAAATGTGCTGCTAGGTCCTTCCTTCCCCCTCCTATTTTCTTGCTGATTTTAACACAGTAACACTTGATTTTAATTTGTCAAAAGGAACAAAAAAGTTGCTTTTGGTTACTTTTTTTTTAAATCTGAAAGCTAAAATCCATCTGTTGGTGTATTACCCCAAATCACTTGTGGAATTCCCACGCTTCTATTAGCTTTGGGGAAATTATCAGCAACTTGACTTTAGCAATGCAATAGGGGGCAACAAGGGGATCTTTACACCTATTTTTACCACTACTAACTCTGAACTGACATACACACAAATACACGAGGGACAGCTAACAATGATTTTTATTAAGGATTTAAAAATAATAACACCAATCACACACACATTCATACAACAAAGCATTCACACAAGAACACTAGGAATGGAAGAAAAGAAGTTGACAGAGGAATAGATAGGGAGTTTTTCTGGGGTAATACGACACCTGTCCTGTAGTCCAAAGTTGTAGAGCAATGTGGATGGATGAAGCAGGAATGGCTAACACAGATGGAAGTGGGGTCCTCAGGAATAGAGTCGGTGTGCCTGGCTACAGAGAGATGTAGTGTCCCCAGAAAGAGGTCTGTGTGCCTGGCTGACACAGAAGGATGTGGGGTCCTCAGGAATAGAGTCTGTGCACTCGGCTACACATAGAGACGTAGTGTCCCCAGAAAGAGATATGTGTGCACTGAGACAGGGTTTGGGAACAGTAGTTATACCCAAAAACATGCCCTCAGGTGATGGGATTTTGTGTGTTGAAACAATGGGTTTCATGAAATTCCTGAGTTTGAACAGTGGGTTTCCTGAAGATGTTAATGTGTTGTAACCACCTTAAATGTTCTGGTGATTGGATTTGCAAAGCGTGAGCAGCCTCCTTAATGGCTGTGTCTGGGGACTAAGGGAAGAGTGATACCTCCAAAGGAATATTCCAGCCACCAGTGATGGGATCAATTGTCTGTCACCAAGGTGTATGCAGTCAATGTCCTCAGGTTTAGCTTGACCTCTTTGTGTTTCCGTCAGTTCGGAATTTGTCAATAGACCTTCCTTTGGGCGATCCACGGCTTAGTACTTGCCTCTGGGATCCTTACAGCGAGTCCCTGGGTTTCACTGTCCTCCCACATGGATGACTGTATTAATCTGCCAAATTATTATTAAGCCAATTTGGGGGTTCCTGAGGATGGGGCTTGTCAGTGGTGCTAACAGGTGGTAGAAAATACACTTTCTTCCCATCCTTCTGATTGCATTCACAACAAGGCATGAGGCAACAACACGAGTCAACACTTAGAACATGAACCTTCCCTTTAGTAAGGCCACAGTCCCGTAACTACAAAACTTCAGTTATTCTGAGAAAGGAATGAGGTGATACCTCATTACAGTATTTGCAAAGTAACTTAATTATACCGTCATTATTTTCAAAATGAATTAATTCCAATAAATATTTGTAACAAGTTGTTTTCAAGCACCAGAAAGAACAATGAGTTGAGAGAGAAAGGCTGGCTATTATGAAATATAAGATTTTCATATAGTAGTTGCTGGGGGAAAATGCTGGCTAATATATGAGGTATGTAAATAGAAAGAACTAGAGGAATTATTTAACATCATACAAAGGAGACCAGGATCAGGAACAGGTAAGAAAAGGAAAATAAACGAAATATGTGTTTAGCAAAGGCAGTTACTTTCACCTTTTCCAAGAGGCAACATAAAGCAGTATGAACTTCAACTGAACTAGTTTGATGAGGGCCCATGAACTCACCTATCACAGTCAACAGAGCTTTACAATATTGCTTTTCACTGCCTTGTATTTTGAAAAGATTGCCCACATTGTTCAAAGCCATTCTCAATCTTAAGTGTAGCAAAGAAGTTTTACTTCCTTTTACTAGATTTTTTTTTGTTTTAAATAAGGAAAGAATTCATGTTCAGCCAACACTAGGCTGTTGCCAAGGTTTCTTTTCAAAGCAAAACCAAATTATTTTTCCCTCAGACCCAGAGAAAAAGAGAGCTCAAGCTACTCCATACAGAGGGAAACAAGCAAGGGGATGAAAAGCTCATTTTCTTTCATTTATTTTTTTAAAGGAAGAAAGTGGAAAGAGGATTCTCATATGATGAGATCTTGGCAGAGTTTAGCCAAGTTACATATTTTGATTCACAGCTGTCCAGAACTGTCCACACAGCACTTCATTTTACCATTATTTCATTGTATTAATGAAATCTTATAAAGTTTATAAAATCCTGATATTCCTTTTCAGCAGACCTTCCAAAGGAGCGTACAGAATGATCACAGAAGAATACCTTAATACTTCAGTGTTAAAATGTTTTTTTAAAAAAAGCTCAAAAGATAACATGCACAATAAATCAAAAGCAGGAAAATATTGAGGACTTTGCTCCATGTGGAAAAGGCAGTCAGAGTATAGTTTTAAATTGTGCATCCCTCCAGATGTTGTTGGATTACAATTTGCAGCATTCTAGCTAAAGACAAGGTATGCTGGGAGTTATAGATCTATAGGACAAGATCTAGAGGACCACACAATTCCCACTCCAACCTAAATCTGTTGGAGCTAGTGCTGGCCCATTCAATCTATTACTAAATGTTAAGTCTCTTCTTACAGAAACCCCACTGACTCTAGTTTGGCTTAGTAACTGGGTGCAGGCCTTAGTTATTCTTCAGATTCATGGCACTGACCTATAAATTATTACTGATTTTTTTAAAAAAATAATTAGGTCAAGGCACATTTTTTTTTGCATGTTGTTTCCTTAGCTTCTTCCCAGTTATTCTTCTTCCCAGTTATTCTCAAAGATGTTACTGGATTCCTTTGTTTTTTCAATGTTAAAATGTTAAAATAGACTAACACAGCTGTCTCTTTAAATATAGCAGCACAAGGGTTCATTAATATTCCCTTATTTATTCAGGACTTTTTGTTCTTGGCAGCTGCGGAAAGAGTTGTTCCACCCATCGTTCAACCTGTTAACTTACAGAAGAGAAATAACACACACCTGCCTTAGTTTTATCTCTGTACTAAAACATTTAAAGATCTTTATTAGGATGCTGATTGATGGCCTCGCTCTGGCCAAAAAAAACAGAGGCTTTCACATTTTCTTTCCAAATGTTTGGAAAAGTGCTGCTGCCACCTACTGTACATCAGATAGTAATGCAAGCCCAGGCTTTTTGCCTTTCAAGTCCACACGGCTTAACAAGGGCCAGTGGAGATGAACCTGAGAAGTGGATGCAACCAGGTGGTCAAGTATGTTTAGCAGATCACTGTGCTTTGCGTAGCTACCACTCATGCTCAGAGGTAGGTGCAGAGGTAAAGAAGGGCTAAACATGCTAAAGATTAGGCAGGTTTACTGTAAAGTCCATACTGCTCAAAGGGTTGGCAACCACAGTTTCCAGATGTAAACTATTAATGATAGGAAATATTTTGAAAGTAGAAAAAATCAGCAAGAACTGTATGGCTGGGTGGGTATTTTATATCCTTCTTTGTGCAGAAACTGAAAACAAAATATTGTACTTGGTGTCATAAATAACACAATAAGAAAGGAAGCACATAAAACAAGCATTTTTTAAAACCCCAA
Organism: Gambelia wislizenii; assembly: GCA_030847615.1. NCBI lineage: Eukaryota > Metazoa > Chordata > Lepidosauria > Squamata > Crotaphytidae > Gambelia > Gambelia wislizenii. The sequence continues at coordinate 350,341,845 of JAUMIR010000001.1, forward strand.
TCAGTGTTATCTAGATGAGATGAGCGTGTATGAGTCAATGGCTAGTAAAAGATCACAACCCGAGATGAAGTTTCACCACAGTTCTTTGCCCTTCTTTCCTTATGACTAAGAGCTTTATTACACCATAGTGCTACAGTGTCATAGCAATGCATTAGTCCCACTATTGCCTCAGTCTTACCGCATGATGTTGTTGCTCTCCAGACACTGTTGCATTGTAGGGTTGTTGTAAATGTGCTTTCTTCACACTGGAAATAATCCATTAATTACTCCCTTTCCTGCTACAATTCAGTAACCAGTTTGGCTGTGAATATCCCATAGCACTTTCTTCTGCAAAACAGGGTGTTGTGATGATGTTGTTCCATCACGCTGCTATGACACTATTGCATTATGATGACTATCCATTTTTTTTAAAAAAATGAACCAATTATGAAGCAAGTAATGGGGTACAGGCGGCAATGACGCCATTACTGCAGAAGAAAAAACATGTATAAACTGTGTAAATTATGCAATTAAAGTGTCATAGAGTATCACCATTCAGCTACTCTCATGAGAACAGCTGGAGTGGATTTCAAACAGAATATACATGGTATAAAGAAGAGGTGTGGTAAGGCCCTAACAGAGACAGAAAAATTGTGTACAGTAAGCAAATACAGAGACATTCATTTGCATCATTTATATAGGCTATAGAATGCATCTTTCCTTGGTAAAAAATTTTTTGGTCTTATTCTCTACTAACTGCCTTGAGGATTGCAGCTTTAGAAACCTGGTGTTACACGGCTGTTAAGCAGTAGAAGTAAATCCACAGAATATCCTGCTGCAACAGACTTGTCATGGCTGCTTTGGGGAGCTCTGATGGTAACCAAGCTCTCTAGGCCAGTAGTTCTCAACCTTTCACCATACAGGTGTTTTGGACTACAACACCCACTGTCCCTGACCAATAGCTATGCTGGCTGAGGCTTCTGGAGGTTGAACGACAAAACACCTGAAATGCTAAAGGTTGAGAACCAGTGCTCCATCTGCCACTGTCACAGACACAGTATGGTCGGCCCTCCATATCTACAGATTCAACTATCAGTGGCTTGAAAATATTCACACACAAAAATTCTAGAAAGCAATCCTTGATTTTTGCCATTTTATATAAGGGACACCATTTAACTATGCCATTGTATATAATGGGACTTGAGCATCCACAGATTTTGGTATCCATTGGGGGGGGGTTCCTGGAACCAATCTCTAGCAGATAAAAAGGGCCCACTGTAATTTAATTCTTGAGGACAGGAAAGAGAAGCACCAACTGGGGAGCCTGATGAACATAAAATAGTTGGTTTAGGAACACTTAACAACTTCTGCTGACAACTTCCTGTTTCTGACATCAGTGATAAAAAAATGCCTAGAACCGCTTCCTATTTATATGTTGTAGCTAAGGGAAGATGTTGCAACTTCTATATTTAACTTCCCCTTCTTCCTGCCCCTCCCCAAAAAGTTAATTCATAGCTGCTGACTTCAAACAAAGACTAAAGGAGCATTTCAATAGCATGAGTAGTAGGAGGAGAAGTGCTAAAGAAAACCATGCAAAAGAGACTCTTAGTAATGATGACTTTGATCACAATGGTACTATGAAAAAAAAGAGAATCATAGAATCATAGAATTGTAGAATTGGAAGAGACCACAAGGGCCATCCAGTCCAACCCCCTGCCATGCAGGAAATCTTGATCAAAGCATCCCCGACAGATGGCAATCCAGCCTCTGTTTAAAGACCTCCAAGGACGGAGACCCCACCACGCTCCGAGGGAGTGTGTTCCACTGCCGAACAGCTCTTACTGTCAAAAAGTTCCTCCTAATGTTGAGGTGGAATCTCTGTTCCTGGAACTTGCATCCATTGCTCCGTGTTCCAGTCTCTGGAGCAGCAGAAAACAAGCTTGTTCCATCTTCAACGTGACACCCCTTCAAATACTTAAACAGGGCTATCATATTGCCTCTTAACCATCTTTTTTCCAGGCTAAACATACCCAGCTCCCTAAGTCTCTCCTCATAAGGCATGGTTTCCAGACCTTTCACCATTTTAGTTGTCCTTCTCTGGACATGCTCCAATTTGTCAATATCCTTTTTGAACTGTGGTGCCCAGAACTGGACACAGTATTTTAGGTGAGGTCTGACCAAGGCAGAATAGAGAGGCACTATTACTTCCCTTGATCTAGACACTATACTTCTATTGAGTGTTTTCTGAAAACACTGAGGCAAAGAAGGTGTTGATTAATTCTGCCTTTTCTCTGTCCTGTTAGCATTTTGCCATCTTCTCCATGTAGTGGCCCTATCATTTCCTTCTTCCTCCTTTTGCTGCAGACATACCCCAAAAAACCCTTTTTATTGTTCTTAAACCTCCCTAGCAAGCCTGAGCTCATTCTGCACTTTAGCTTTTCTGACCTTACTCTTACATGTGTTCGCTATCTGTTTGAATTCTTCTTTGGTGATTTCCCCCTTTTTCCATTTCCTATACATGTTCCACTTAAAACTTAGCTCCATTGAAAGTTCTTTAGTCATTCATCCTGGTTTCTTGAGACACCTCCCATTTTTCTTCCTCAATGGTACTCTTTGAAATTGTGTCTTCAGTATCTCCCCTTTGAGAAAGTCCCATCCGTCTTGAGGTCTCTTCTCTTTTAGTATTCCTGACCATGAGATCACCCCCAGTATTTCCCTGAGTTTATTGAAATCAGCTCTCCTAAAGTCAAGAATGCGTGTCTGACTATGCCTGGCTTCTCCTTTCCATTGTGTAACAAACTCCAGGAGAACATGATCACTCTGACCTAAGGATCCCACCACTTGCACCCCATTAACCAGGTCATCCCTGTTGGTTAGGATCAGATCTAAAATAGCTGACCCCCTTGTTGCCTCTTCCACCTTTTGGACCATGAAATTGTCTTCCAGGCAAGTAAGGAATTTGCTAGACCTTGAAGTTTTGGCTGAGTTAGATTGCCAGCAAATATCAGGATAGTTGAAGTCACCCATCACTACTACATCTCTCCTTTCTGCGTGTGTGGTCATCTGTTCTACAAAGGCAACATCCAATTTCTCCGTCTGACTTGGGGGTCTGTAGTAGAGTCCCACAATAACATCCCTGTTGTTTCCCTCCCCTTTAATTTTTATCCAGATGCTCTCCACCTGGCTTCCAGTATTGATGTCATGGATTTCTTCACTGGTGTAAATATCCCTGACATATAATGCTATTCCTCCTCCTTTCCTGTTTGGCCTGTTTCTCTTGTAAAGGTTATACCCCTCTAATCCTACATTCCAATCATGAGACTCATCCCACTAGGTTTCAGTAATGCCTATTATATCATACTTGCTTTGTAGTGCTAGGAGTTCAAGTTCATCTTGCTTATTTCCCATGCTCTGTGCATTAGTGTAGAGACATCTAAGACCATGTGTTTCCTTTACTTGCTGCCTGTGCAATGTTTTTTGCTTCCTACTGTTGGGTCCTTGCGCTGTTTGCCTTATTCCCTCTATGACAGTTTGACTATTTTCTCCAGCCCTTTTGCCTTCCAGAATATTGTCTCCCTCCCCCATATGACTCAGTTTAAAGCCCTCCTGATCAAATTCTTGAGACTGTAGGCAAAAATGTTTCTGCCAACTGTTGTGAGATGCACCCCATCTCTTGCCAGAAGTCCCCCCTCATGGAAGCGGAGCCCATGATCCAAGAATCCAAATTGTTCTCGGCAACACCATCTACGGAGCCAGTTGTTTACATCGGCTATTTTCCTCTCCCTTCCTGGATCATGCCCTTCAACTGGCAGAAGAGATGAGATGACAACCTGTGCATCCATTTCTTTCAGCTTCCTCCTCAGAGCCTCATAATCGCTTCTGATCTTCGGAAAGCTGTGCCTTGCAGTATCATTGGTTCCCACATGGACCAAAAGGAAGGAGTAATGATCTGTATGCTTGACGAGTCTTGTCAGCCTCTCCGTCACATTACAGATCTTTGCCCCAGGGAGACAACACACCTCCCGAGTCATCTTGTCAGGCCCACAAACCACTGCTTCTGTACCCCGCAGCAAGGAGTCCACCACCACACCACACACCTCCGCCGAGGCTTTGCAGCTGCTGTTCCTTGCGGTGGTCTTCTCAAGGTCCCCTGCTCTACCCCTGAAGTCTGTCCATGCTGTTCTTCCTCGTTGTCCTTGATAAGGGAAAGGGCTTCGAATCGATTCTGTAGCTGCAAGCTGCTCGAAGAATCCCTGGATTTTCTTGTTCTGTGTGTGACATTCCTCCAGCTGTCTACGTCCTGTGTCTGTGAAGTGACCCTCTCCTCCGCAGCCACTTCCTCTGTGCGGTCCCTGTCCAAGACTGTTCGTTCTGTTCTGTCCAGGAAAACCTCTTGCTCACAAATCTGTTGAAGTGTAGCTACCCGTGTCTCCAGCTGCTGGACTTTCTCCTCCAAGAGGGCTACCAACTTGCACTTGGTGCATGTGAAGTTCTCCACATCTGTAGACAAGAAGACAAACATCGCACAAATGTTGCAGGTGACTGCATCAGTCCCCTCAGTGTGCATGGTGAGAGCTTTTATGTAATCTAAGAACTCTTAGGTAATGCTGAGAACTCTAAGCTGTACTTTTAGGTATGCTGTATTTTTGTTTGATCACTGACTCACAGAAGCTCCACCCCCTCAGCAACAAGCAGCCTCTCCCAATAATTTTTTTTAAAAATCAAACTCCCCACTCAAAATGGCTGTCCAGAAGCTGCTCTCCTCCTTCTCCCTGGCAGGAAACTGGCATGGAAAGCCTCTGCAAGGAGTTATATAGAGTTAGGCTCTCAGCTCCACCCCCTAATGACTCACAGATGTGACTCACAGAAGCTCCACCCCCTCAGCAACAAGCAGCCTCTCCCAACAGTTTTTTAAAAAAATCAAACTCCCCACTCAAAATGGCTGTCCAGAAGCTGCTCTCCTTCTTCTCCCTGGCAGGAAACTCCCTGGCAGAGAGACAAGCTCTGCTCTGCACAACCCCCAGTGAAAGTGGTTCCACTGAAAATCTGCTCCTACACCTTGTGTGTGTGCGCACACCTTCAAGTCACCTGTTGTCTTATGACAACCCCATGAATTTCAATGAGTTTTCTTAGGGAAGGAATACAGGGGGGCCTTGGTATCCACTGGGGTTTGGTTCCAGGACCCCGTGGATACCAACATCCATGGATGCTCAAGTCCCATTATATACAACGGCATAGTAAAATAGTATATCTTATATAAAATGGCAAAATTAAAGTTTGGTTCTTGGAATTTATATAATTTTTTTGAATATTTTCAAGTGGAATGTGTGGATGCCAAATCCACAGATACAGAGGGCTGACTGTACTCAGAGGTAGTTTTGCCAGTTCCTTCCTTAGATCCTACACTCATACATGGTTTTACTGTAACTGGTCCAAGGGATCTCTAATTTGATTTTCTGTGAAGTCCTCAGTTCTTTGGTTCAAAAACTGGTGACATCTCAGAAGACTGAGGAAGAGCTTAACCATATAGCTAGACGATCAATGCTCTGTAGAACTCCTTACTCTTGAGCAACCAAAGCAGATAAATTAGGCAAAATGCAGCCAGACATACACAAATATGCTTAATCTTTGTAGGTGGTAGAACCCTGCTTATTTTGTCACAGGTAACAGTGTGGATTCTGCAGACAAAATTGAATGGTGTGTTTTCATGAATGAAGAGGGATGGATTAATTTCTTTCCTGTCCTTTACTGCCCCCTGAAAACCTGCTTTGCAGAGCTGGGTAACTTTCTGAAGCAAGTTCTCAACACCTTGGAGGGTGGCAGGGGAGAAGGTAAGGAAGTCCTGACACTGATGTGCTTAGCCCTGGATCCAGAGCTTGGAAGCAACTACTTTTGTATAACAAGTTATTTGTAAATAATTCAGTTTTTTGATGACAAGGCTTATCAAAGTTAAATTAAGACTGCAACACAGGGAAGGATTTCACCTCTCTTGTAGCTGTTTTTAGAATTAATTTGTAATTCCTTCACATTTTTGGCAATTACTAAGGCCTATCTAAGTTATATTATGACTGTAACATAATGAGAGATTTTACTCCACTGTTTTTATTATTTTTATAATGACAGGGTCAGTGTAGTCTCACTACTTAGCTTTTTAAAATCACAAGTCAGTGGCTTATAGCATTTTATTTTATTTTTTTAAATTAAAGACTTATTTTTGTTTTGAACAAGAAGAAATGAAGTTTGCCATTACAAAACACACACAGCTATGATAGTAACTAACTATGTTGGGGACAGAATTGTAATTAGTTCCTTTTAAAAACTAACATTACACTATAGTTGGATCTGGGAAACCACTGTGTGAAAGCAACAAGAGTGGTGCCACAGCTCACCATTGTGTTTCAAAATCTCTGCAAGGGGTGAAATCATTAAAGATGCTTATATGAGGTGATCCCACATCGCATTAAAACAGCAGTGGTCCAACAGGGTCAGGAGACATCTGAAATCGAAGTAGGACATCATTTCTCTAATGTTGACTAGAAAGACATGTAAGTCTCTATTGTTAAACCACAAACTGAGGAATATTGGGACACAGAGGCATGGAGAGTCAACCACCTTGTTCCCTTCATTCTCTTGGATTTGTCAACACATCCCAAAAAGGGATACTTTCCTAAGGGGTAGGGCTAGAGATGAAATAAATATATATTAATGATTCAAGAGTGAAAACATTTAAAGTCCAAATTGTCTCCACTCTACTGATGCTCAGGGCCTCCATTCCAGATCCAGCAGGACATTTCCATTTCCAGTAATCATGAGCAAGATACATGTTGGGCTTTGACACAAGCCAGGCGCTAGCCAGGGCAAAGAGCCAGAAGCAGGGTATCAACAGCCTCTGCTCTTGGAATGGCCAGACATATGTTGATCCACTTCCTGTGGATCCAGTAGCCCCCTGGCATACCATGGCAACAAGGTGATGATGGCCTTTTTCTGGCAGCTACATCGTGGCGATGGCTGAATCTTCAGTGCTACTTTCCTGGTCCAGGCCAACTCTCCGGATGGACTCTCTGTATTTTTGCTTTCCCAGTGCAATGATGGCCATGATCTCATCGGCTATGTCTTGGCGGTCACTCTCCTTCATGGCATGGATCAGCTGGTCTATGCAGTCAGGCTTCTTTTCATTTTGTTGAGCCCAAGAGAAGAGCATATCCAAAATCTGAGTATTGAGGTCTTCCCTGGGCGGGGGTGGGGGGAGATGGAGGAGAAGCTAAGTGATACGACATACATGTCACTGTTAAGTCTCAATCTACTGTAAACATTGCAGCGTGCCCCTTCCATACCACCAAACAGCTTACATTATATAGAAGCATAATAACAGCATAAAATTATAGATTGTATTTTTCGTTATAGTAAAAATAGGAAAACTGATTTCAGAATGTGCAACAGCCATTAATTTTTGCAGCAGTCTCACCAAATGCCTTCTCTAAGAAGAAAAGCACTTTGAAGACGACAATCTCACATGATCAAACTTCAGATTCTTATGACTAATGGGGCATCATTGGAGGAACTGTACTTGCATTTTTAAAACAAGGAACTCCCCATTATGCTGAGGGGAAGGAAACTTAGAGACACACAGGTATATTTTATACAGGTCGAGAAACCAGAGTGATTTTTGTTCTGATTCTGCATTCGGTGCTCCTTCCAGTCACTGCTCATCTCCCATACAGCTATTTCCAACCACCCAAATATTCAACAAGTACATACTTGTATATATACATATATTTGCCAGTCCTTCACAGAAACTGTGTGTGAATGTATGTACAGAAAATCTAACTTACATTAGCAAAAAAATATCAAGGAAATATATGCACACAAGTAGGACACATTGTCCCTTCCTAACAGGAGTGTTCTTGTTGACACTTCCAGTCAGCCATGTTCTTCTTCAGGATACTAAAAGCTATAAGAAACTGCCCCTGCATGACATGTTTTCTATTTCCCTCCCACACAAAAGCATTGAGCACTTCACTGTTATGGATCTTGCTCAACTCTCATTAGTCTGTTTCTTACTCATTTGGTGGTAGTGGTTCATAACAAGCTTTTTTTGTGGGTGGGGGGTACTTCTGCAACCCTAAGAATTTACCCAGGGCATGCCAAACTGCCTCTTGTTTCTCAATAGTCTCATTTTGGCTCCAGTCTTGGAGGTGCACTCATCAAACATATAATTTACTCAATACAAAAATCTTGGACACAAAAACTGAGATTGTGTTTACAGAAACAGGGACTGTCTAACATCCTCCCCTGCTTCCCACAAGGTGCTGAATCTGCAGTTTGGAACAGTATAGGATAGGAATGTATAGGAACAATATAGTTCCTAGATAATGTTACTATTCTTCACTCTCTAAGAATACTGATGACAAACTCTGTAGAGAAGTAGACAGTGAAAGGTGTTGCAGCAGCTGGATACTGAGTGCTCTAACTCTGCTTCTCAGGCTATGTAATGTGGGAGACAAGCATTTATTTTCTCCCTCATTATGCCAGGGACCAGCACCATATTTGTGCCCATTGGCTACAATTGCTTTTTTCTTTCCTGGAAACTCACCAGGGACTGGCAGTCAATGGCTTGGGGGCCAGTGTCAAAGAATCATCACTTTGAGAAGCACTGCTCTAACTCACATTCCCTGTATGCATTTCTATAGTTCCCTCTCCCACCTGTTATTGTATTGAATCCGCTGAATCTGCTGATAGGACAACCCCAGGTGTAAGCCTATAGTTTGCCAATCAGCTCCTATGCGCCCAGCGATGCCAAGTAGATTGGACTGTGTGAGGTAGCCAGTTTCAGCATTCCCCAAATTCAGAGGGGGAAGAGAGAAGCCATTTGGGGTTGTAGGCTGCCCATTGCCCTGAGATTTCAGTTTCTGGCAAAAGAGAACAAAGATATGTCAGTCATCAATGGTATGATAAATTATGGAAGCCTAAGAATAACAGAATTGGAGGGGCCCTTTTGGGTTATTTAGTCCAGCTTCTCTGCTTGAACATGAAATTCATAGCTGGAGCAGCTGCAAGGGATGGCTGCCCGGCCTTGGCTTGGGACCCATAGTAAAGGGCAGAGCCCACCTCAACCTTCCCCTCTCCCCTGCAGCACTCATGCACTGCCAGATCTGCTCTGGAGGACTGGGAAACCTTCCGGATCACAGGTTTGGGTAGCACAGAGGACTCCAGTGAGAGAAGAAGAAGTTTAATGTCAGCTTATCAGAGCCCATTCTTCAGAGCTCTAGACTTAACAGTCGTCTTCTGCTGCGTCTACTCAGAACAACTCTCAGGTTATTGCTTTTTAGGCCAATATTAACTATATAATATATGACCAACTTTCCTGCTAAATGAGTGAAAGATAACTTCAATATAACATTTGGCTTGCAGGAAGACCTCTTTCTGTATTCTGAGTTATTTTGGCTGTCATGGAATTGGGGAATTGGTATGCAACTAAGAATATGCAAAATCCCTGCTTGCTCTTCCAGAGAAATCTTTGAAGACTCTTGCAATTTTTCTACCACTTTTAAAAACAAGGGGCCTGTCTAAATGGTGAAAATGCCCCTCATGGAATTAGCTGGGAATCCTATCTGTCTAAACAGGGTCCAGTGCCGATCCACACAATTTGGAAGGAGGAGGGCCCCAAATGGCAAAAACAATAGGGTAAAAGTCTTTGCAGATTTCCCCATACTTTTTCAAAAACTGCGAGGGGGGTGCACATTCCTACTCATTTGGCGTATCAAACAACAAAAAATTTGAAGGGAAGCACAAAGCTGATTGGCCGTGTGAGAGCAGGGGTGGGGCTTGCTAGCAGGGCAAGCACCCACTGTCGCCATGTTGGATTTTCGCCTTAGTGATTGTTCGCTAAGGCAATAAAACAGGATGAATAGTTTCTATTTTGCTGTTATATAAAATTGGGAAATTGCTCTATCGCACCAGCGCACCTTGGATCACTTTAAAAACAAAGTGGCAGTAAAGAACTAACGCGAGTAAATCACTCGCAGCTGCTATCGAGAATGTGAGGCTTATGGGGGCTTCCAAGGCCAGAAAAACCATTTAGACATGTCGCTGCTGCTGCGAGATGCCAATACTACGAGGTACTTTGGATTTTTTCCCCTCATGTAGATGGGCCCAAGGAGAGTATGTTTTTGTTTATTTATGCAAGGCTTACCTGATCTGGTTGTTTCATTTCACAGGGGCATATTGTTAGTTTAGAAAGTGTTCGCTGAAACATGTTGAAGTGCTTTGCTTTTTTGTGGTGCAGGAACCTATCCCTGTTTTTTCTATGTTGTTTCTGCCTCTGGTACCTCTTTAACTTTCTGTTAAAGAAGTAATGCCCAGGAATACATCTACTTTGTTAAATGAGGTATACCTGTATTTTAAAAGGCTATGTCATAGCTGAATGTAATGCCCAAGTAAACTGTGGAGCTTTCAAGTGATATAATTATACATTTAGAGGACTGAGTAAGTTTTTTTTAAATGATCGTATTAAAGAGAAAACGTACAAAGACAAAAGCCATTTCACAATGAACACTGTGTAACTTATATTACTTATAGTCAGGTGGTCTAGATAATTTCCAGTTAAAGCCCTATTAACAAAGGTTAAAGGATTACTTGAGTAAAGGTGGGCTATAAAACTATAATGGTCATGGTCAAAAGTTTATCTGAAGTTTGCTGGATGGTCAGTTGTTATCACTGGCCAACAAGCTTTATCCTTCAAGGTCAAAGATGTACTTTAAAAGGTTTGCTTTTCAATTAATGGTCAATAATTAATGGACAATAAATTTTCTGTTAAAGAAATCATAAACATGTTAACTAGAGGTGTGTACATTATGGCAGTAACAGGTGGCATATATTCATACCTAGTTGTAAATGCTGGATAAAGATTTAGCAACAATGCATTCATCCAGGACTCCTTCTCTAAATGAGGTGTATGTGTCTCCTTGTCTAATCTCTTAGGAATGTTCAGTAACAGTGAAATAGCTGACATAAGCCTTCCCCAACTTGGTGCCTTTCTGATGTTTTGGACTGCAACTCCCATCATTCCCAGTCAGCACCAGAGGTCATGGCCAGAGATTATAGAAGTTGTAGTTTTATGGGTGGAAACCAGGTTGGAGAAGGCTGGGCTATATTATCTCCCTACTTCTCTTTCACATACATATGGATTCCCAGCATTTTCTCTGCTGCAAAGCAGACCATTTAGCACACAGTAGAAAGATGGTTAGGTGCAAGAAGTTAAGGAAATTACACTTTCCCTGCTGGATTTAGAGTTGCATCCCAGTGAACATGATTATACTGAAACATCATTATACAGACCTCAGAAAAATGAAGATGAGCTTATTTCCAAGACTAACCCTTTCTACTTGGCACTTAATGGCTCTGTAATGAATACCACAGTTGTGGTGGTTGTGGTGAAACCAGTGTTACTTAACCATTTTATCTATCTGGAGATGCTAGACAGGCCCACATATAATACAACTCAGGTCGATCCCCCATATCCACAGATTTGGTGTCCACGGTTTCACTTATCCACGTCTGAAAGTATATGGTCTCTCTAGATATTTCTAGGTCCTCCAATGTGATTCTATGGTCAACTTTCAGTGTTTTTCTCACTGAAAATAATATAGTTCCTTATTATCCACCAGGTATTCATGGGTGGTGGTGGTTTTGGAATGTATCCCCTGTAGATATGGGGGTTGACTTGTATATATCATGCTCTTAGTACAGCTCCAGATTGTTCCCATGCTTTCCAAAGAATAGATTTTATTTCTGATTTAAAAAAAAAATTAAAGGATTGTCTCACTTTCTCCATAGAAATGTTTGGCTAGAACTCCTATTTGTTCCACTCTATCACACTGCCAAAGGCATTTTATTCTATGGAATCAGCACTCCATAAGGATTGTTGCCTTTCTTCCTGGCCTCATTTCTATGACTTTAAGAGTAGCCTGGCATGCAGGAGATAAGCAGATAAAGGATTAGATCCAGAGAAGGAAGAGAGGAGGATTTCCACTCACGCAAACAGGGCTTCTTCCCACTACAGCAGCTCACTGTGCACCACCGACCCTGTCCTCACAAAGCCATTCATGAGAGTCATGGGATGGCACACAGGGCTGCAAGTGAGATAGGAAAAATTGGCAGTGTGAGCACATGTGGGGAGGCTGAAGTGGCTACAGCTGCTTGGTGTGAGCAGAAGGACCTTTACATTTCTACAACAGATCTTTTAATCCAAGCCATTTCCCCCTGCATTATGTGATGGGAAAACACTGCCTGTCTAGTTTCGGCATGTCAGGCTGTACACAAGCAGGGCTAGGCTGGGGGCTATCTCTCTACTTGGGCTCAGCCCCTCCTTGGGGAAAATAGGACAACGTAAAACAAAAATAAAATCAAATAGGCAACTTACAGGAAGCTTGATTGGCAAGGTAGCTAGCCAGTCGGAATCTGGGCCTTTCCTCCTCTTGCTAACCTCTTCTGGAATGTTCTCTGGAACAGCTCCTCGGTAAAAGGAAACCTTCAGAAAGGGAGCCCATCACAAGGCAGATGTTTACAGGGGTACAACAGCCATGCTGACTAATAAGCTCCATTTTCTGTTATTTGGTCATGACTGTTTTCTCCCTGTCACCTCCCTTTCCCAGCAGTTTATCACAAAGTCTGCACTGTGGATGCCTTTGGCAGCAAACAGAAGAGCTCACCATAAGCTCCTGGAGTTCATCCCATTCCAGCCAGTACATCCATATAAGGTAATGGGACACAAAACTAGTACAACCTCTTCACCAGCTGCTGAGGAAGAATACTATGGCCCTTTAGTCAGTAAACCAAGGTTGGCATACTCTGTGCTAATAAACTTCCTCTGCCACAGCAAAGCCATACATTTGAGGCCTGACCTTGCCTTCCCCAACATAATGCCTTCTGAAGAGTTTGGACTCTTATTCCCAGGATTTCTCACCATAGGTTATATTAGCTGGAGCTGAAGGGAGCTGTAGTTCAAAACATCTACAAGGCACCAAGTGGGAGGAGGCTGCCCTAAAGGGCAGCATTCACATTTTTAAGAATCTGAGACTCTGGTTTTAATGCTCAACTCTGTACATTTCAAATATTCTGCACATTTTGCTAATCCAAAGAAACAGGAGGGATATAACCAATTAACTCTAACTTATTTCAATAGGATTAAGGCATATCTCTTTTGAATTGTACCAGCATAATCAGAAGAAGATAAGCAGCCCTGCCTATTAGCTGGGACACATATAGGAAAAATTACAATGCAGAAAAATAGTAACTGTCAATATAATGTAAGGGACAGATCAGTTAATCAAGGTACATGTTGTAGAATTATATATCAAAGGAAAGCTTGCCAAGGACAAAAGGAGGAAATTGTGTACCTGCCCTTTCACAGCAGTGCTTTTCCTGTCCACTTCAGAGGTGATATAAACTTCCTTCACATTTTTCAAGTGTGAGAAAAAGTTGAATGAAATCCTTCCATCAATGCAGTCTGGACGGTCTGGGTTAAGTTAAAGAAAACAGATGCATCAAATCCTACTAAACCATAGTGCTGTGAAGACTAAAACATGTGTGTATTTGTGCACACACAGGTGTATGAAAGGAGACCTCTTTTATAGGTACCAACTCCCAAAACAGTTCTTCCCAACATTACCATCAGTAACACTTGCTACAGGCTGTCAAGGTGGTGGCAGTCATTTTGCCAGTAGCATCACAGTGAGTCTACATAGTATCTATAACAGAGGTGTGGAAAGTGTGGTCCCTAGACCCACATTCTGTGACTCTCAAAGCCCCCTGGAAAACCCCAACACTCCCAGACCCCCAGTTGTAAAAAATCAGCAAAATTTTCTACCCAGACAACACCAAGAATCCACCAAACTGCTAAGCAATGTGATGATTTGGGTTCCCTTGCTCTCCCTCCACAAAGCACAAAAATCAGCCATATTTTAGCCAAATCCTGGAAGTACCATGATATTAATTCCAGTCTCATCAGGAACAACAATATGGCCAGGGTGTGCCCTGTGAAGTTAGAGACTTTTGGGGAGGAAATGTTGCATTTACTGGATAAAAAATGGTAATGTATAGTGGATGTAATCAGGTAAGGATCTGTTGGGAGTGGGTGACAGCATGGAAGAATGGAAGTTACTGGTGATTGGTTGAATGGTTGAGGGGATTTTAAAAAGGCAAGAGTGTATGGCAGTTGGAGTGAGAGCTGGGTTTGTCAACATTAGAATTAGGAGTCTGTCAGATGAGGAGTTTGAGAGGTTAGGAGAGTTGAGTCAGGGTCAGAGTTAGAGTGACAGAGAGAGAATGTGTGTGAGAGAGAGATGTGAGTTAGAGTAGTGTCAAAATCTTTGATGTTATGGTCAGTTTCTATTTAATAAATCATAAGGGATATTGGAAAGTCTGCATTCAGACACATGATGTCTGTGGTGGCAGCAGTTAATCAACAGTGTTGGTGGGGAGATCAGATGAATAATGTCTCACATCAGAACCATGAGGGTATCTAGAAGATTCCCACATTTGAGGTCATAGCAGTGGAATAGGAGAAGGTCATAGAATCATAGAATTGCAGAGTTGGAAGAGACCACGAGGGCCATCCAGTCCAACCCCCCTGCCACGCAGGAAATCACAATCAAAGCATCCCCGACAGATGGCCATCCAGCCTCTGTTTAAAGACCTCCAAGGAAGGAGACCCCACCACGCTCCGAGGGAGTGTGTTCCACTGCCGAACAGCTCTGACTGTCAAAAAGTTCCTCCTCATGTTGAGGTGGAATCTCTGTTCCTGGAGCTTGCACCCATTGCTCCGTGTTCCAGTCTCTGGAGCAGCAGAAAACAAGCCTGCTCCATCCTCAGTGTGACATCCCTTCAAATACTTAAACAGGGCTATCATGTCGCCTCTAAACCGTCTTTTTTCCAGGCTAAACATACCCAGCTCCCTAAGTCTCTCCTCATAAGGCATGGTTTCCAGACCTTTCACCATTTTAGTTGCCCTTCTCTGGACACGCTCCAATTTGTCAATATCCTTTCTGAATTGTGGTGCCCAGAACTGGACACAGTATTCTAAGTGAGGTCTGACCAAGGCAGAATAGAGTGGCACTATTACTTCCCTTGATCTAGACACTATACTTCTATTGATACAGCCCAAAATTGCATTGGCCTTTTTAGCTGCCGCATCACACTGTTGGCTCATGTTCAACTTGTGGTCTACTAGGACTCCTAGATCCCTTTCGCACGTAGTCTCATTCAGCCAGGTCTCTCCCATCCTATATTTATGCATTTCATTTTACCGCCCTAAATGCAGTACTTTACATTTCTCCGTATTGAATTTCATTTTGTTAGCTTTGGCCCAGCTCTCCAGTCTATCCAGGTCATTCTGAATTTTGATCCTGTCCTCTAGGGTATTAGGTACTCCTCCCAATTTGGTGTCATCTGCAAATTTGATAAGTATGCCCCTAATTCCCTCATCTAAGTCATTGATAAAGATGTTGAATAGCACTGGGCCCAGGACAGAACCCTGTGGCACCCCACTGGTCACATCTTTCCAAGACGAAGAGGAGCCACTGCTGAGCACCCTTTGGGTTCGGCCGGTCAACCAATTACAAATCCATTGAACAGTTAACTTGTCTAGCCCACATTCTACAAGCTTGTTTGCAAGAATGTCATGGGGAACCTTGTCAAAGGCCTTACTGAAATCAAGGTATGCAATGTCCACAGCATTCCCTTCATCTACCAAGCTGGTAACTTTATCAAAAAAAGAGATCAGATTAGTCTGGCATGACTTGTTTCTCTGAAACCCATGCTGACTTTTTGTGATTATGGCATTGCCTTCTAAATGTTCACAGACTCTCTGTTTAATGATCTGTTCTAGAATCTTCCCTGGTATTGATGTCAGACTAACTGGACGATAGTTGTTGGGATCCTCTTTTTTCCCCTTTTTGAAGATGGGAACAACGTTTGCCCTCCTCCAGTCTGCTGGGACTTCTCCTGTTCTCCAGGAGTTCTCCAAGATTATTGCCAATGGCTCTGAGATTATATTTGCCAGCTCTTTTAATACTCTTGGATGTAGTTCATCTGGTCCTGGAGATTTAAATTCATTTAGATTAAGAAGGTGTTCCTGTACTACCTCTTTACTTATTTTGAGCGGGATTTCCCCTATTGTGTCCTCTGTTCCATTCTCCTCAGGTTGGTCCTCCTTTTCCTTTTCTGAAAACACTGAGGCAAAGAAGGTGTTGAGTAATTCTGCCTTTTCTCGGTCCCCTGTTAGCATTTTGCCATCTTCTCCACGTAGCGGCCCTATCATTTCCTTCTTCCTCCTTTTGCTGCAAACATACCCAAAAAAACCCTTTTTATTGTTCTTAACCTCCCTAGCAAGCCTGAGCTCATTCTGCGCTTTAGCTTTTCTGACTTTACTCCTACACGTGTTCGCTATCTGTTTGAATTCTTCTTTGGTGATTTCCCCCCTTTTCCATTTCCTATACATGTTCCGTTTAAAACTTAGCTCCATTGAAAGTTCTTTAGTCATCCATCCTGGTTTCTTGAGACACCTCCCATTTTTCTTCCTCAATGGTACTGTTTGAAATTGTGCCTTCAGTATCTCCCTTTTGAGAAAGTCCCATCCGTCTTGAGGTCCCTTCTCTTTTAGTATTCCTGACCATGGGATCACCCCCAGTATTTCCCTGAGTTTATTGAAATCAGCTCTCCTAAAGTCAAGAATGCGTGTCTGACTATGCCTGGCTTCTCCTTTCCATTGTATAACAAACTCCAGGAGAACATGATCACTCTCACCTAAGGATCCCACCACTTGCACCCCATTAACCAGGTCGTCTCTGTTGGTTAGGATCAGATCTAAAATAGCTGACCCCCTTGTTGCCTCTTCCACCTTTTGGACCATGAAATTGTCTTCCAGGCATGTAAGGAATTTGCTAGACCTTGTAGTTTTGGCTGAGTTAGATTGCCAGCAAATATCAGGATAGTTGAAGTCACCCATCACTACTACATCTCTCCTTTCTGCATGTATGTTCATCTGTTCTAGAAAGGCAACATCCAACTCCTCCGTCTGATTTGGGGGTCTGTAGTAGAGTCCCACAATAACATCCCTGTTGTTTCCCTCCCCTTTAATTTTTATCCAGATGCTCTCCACCTGGCTTCCAGTATTGATGTCATGGATCACTTCACTGGTGTAAATATCCCTGACATATAATGCTATTCCTCCTCCTTTCCTGTTTGGCCTGTTTCTCCTATAAAGGTTATACCCCTCTATTCCTACATTCCAATCATGAGACTCGTCCCACCAGGTTTCAGTAACGCCTATTATATCATATTTGTTTTGTAGTGCAAGGAGTTCAAGTTCATCTTGCTTATTTCCCATGCTCTGTGCATTAGTGTAGAGACATCTGAGACCATGTGTTCCCTTTACTTGCTCCCTGTGCAAGTTTTTTTGCCTCCCACTGTTGGGTCCTTGCACTGTTTGCCTTGTTCCCTCTATGACAGTTTGACTATTTTCTCCATCCCTTTTGCCTTCCAGAATACTGTCTCCCTCCCCCATTTGACTCAGTTTAAAGCCCTCCTGATCAAATTCTTGAGACTGTTGGCAAAAATGTTTCTTCCAACTGTTGTAAGATGCACCCCATCTCTTGCCAGAAGTCCCCCCGCATGGAAGCGCAGTCCATGATCCAAGAATCCAATTTGTTCTCGGCGACACCATCTACGGAGCCAGTTGTTTACGTCGGCTATTTTCCTCTCCCTTCTTGGACCATGCCCTTCAACTGGCAGAAGAGACGAGATGACCACCTGTGCGTTCATTTCTTTCAGCTTCCTCCCCAAGGCCTCATAATCTCTTCTGATCTTGGGAAAGCTGTGCCTTGCAGTATCATTGGTTCCCACATGGACCAAAAGGAAGGGGTAATGATCCGTAGGCTTGACGAGTCTTGTCAGCCTCTCGGTCACATCACAGATCTTTGCCCCAAGGTCCTCACATTGGCAACAGATGTGGGGATCAGTGGAAGCCCTCAAAATTGGCAGCTGTGCTGGGATTGGCTGTCAACCCCACACATTCTCTTTGCAGTTGCCCACCTCTTGTTTGCCATTTCCCACACAAGCACCATTGGGACTAAAAGACAGTTATGAGCTCTACAAGAACTGCAAATGAAATGGTTGAATAAGAATTTCCTCCTTACCATCAAACCAGAAGTTTTAAGGAATAGTTTCTTGAAAAGCTATTGATCATCCAAGGCACAAGAACCTCACACTTCATGCTGAGCAGACATAGCAGCTCTCATAGAGCTCCCATCTCCCATGCAGATGGCCAAAAAAGTGGTGTACTTTTAGCTTCAGAAACATAGTGCTCCCTGAGCAGGGCCAAAGACTTCTCCCTCCAAAGCATTCTTGCATCAAGTGATTTGAGATCATGAGCCCTGTGTCCACTTCTGCACTTTACCTGCATCAACACTGATGCCTCGTTCAAAGGCTGCAAAGAACTGCTCTCCTTCAAGCATTTCCACCATATCAGATGGTTCAGGGCCTCGATATCTGTCCTGGAGCTTTTTCAAAACAGGATCAACCTATGAGATGTTTCAAAAGGGTTAAAGAGATATAACAACTCACAATGCCCATTCATCTTGTTACTCCTTACACAGCTTGTGTGCCAGACACTGCCAGGGTTTCAAGAAAACAAAATTCTAAAAGCCTACTAATATTCAAAGAATGCCACCTGCCTTGCTTCTGGAGCTTTAACTGTAGGAGTCTCTGGTAACTAATACAATACCCAGTGCCTAAACTGGCCTTGCTGTCTCAGCATCTTCTCCTTCGCCATTCAGCTCTCTCACTTTTTTACATACACAAAGTTTCAGTAGCCCATCAACTTTATCAGGCTTTACTTCCTTCTATCCACCATACTTGCTGCTCTCACTTCTGCTAAAACCTACTATAATATAACACACATATTATTCTCAGGGTATTACAAGTTGTTGGCACAATCTTGGTTCATAGATACATTCCTGGCTGCTTCCAAAACTAATTTCAAGTGGCATCTGGGAACAAGCTGCACTCAAGCTGTGTGCACACACTCACTGACACACACACATACTCACAAAATAAGGATAGCAAATATTTCACCTTGTGCTTTGGGATACACTGCAGCAAGACTTGTTCTGGATCCTTCTTCCTCTGCAGAGCAATGAAATTCACCTGGTACATGCGCAGCCTTTTATAGACATTTTTGGCAATGCCACTGATATAGGTTTTGGTGGTGCACCATAACCAGTACCTAGGAAAGAACAGGGATTTGCAAAGTAATTGTAATTGTTGTGGTTTTTGTTTTTCATTTGAAAATGAGCAGCATGAGTATGTAAACTCTGTTCCTAAATGTCAAGAACAGAGAGGCATGATCAGTCCTTTATGCCAAAAGGGGGAAAAAACATTACTGAAGGGAGAGAATACAAGCCTTCTCCATCCTAACCTCTGCCATCATGTATCCAAAAACCAACAGAAATCCAGTGTAATAATTTAGGAAAAGAATCAGTAAGGAAT
The DNA here is from genome assembly GCA_030847615.1 of Gambelia wislizenii. NCBI lineage: Eukaryota > Metazoa > Chordata > Lepidosauria > Squamata > Crotaphytidae > Gambelia > Gambelia wislizenii. Next base: position 350,361,369 of record JAUMIR010000001.1, read on the forward strand.
CTGATCCTTTAATACACATGTCAATAGCATGATCTTTGCACAAGATACAACTTCTAAAGAATACAGATTGTCACAGTTTAGATGCACGGACCAAGAGCCACAATTGAAGTCCCACAATTAGTATGGTATGAGGAAATGAGCATCTCTGAGGTGCTTCATGATGAAACAAACATCTGCTTCACCCTGAACAACGACTGCAACTGAGTCCACATCTTTACTGTGACACTGAGAACCTTGTAAGACAAAGACTAAGCAAATAATAGGATAAACTGGGATCTGAGTGTCTAACTGTGTAGCACACATACAACTCTTAACACAAGGACCAATAAGCCCACAAATAATCATTGAATGTTTTACATGCACTAGCTTGACTGAATCAGCCTTACAGTGAACAGAGGATCTGGTATTTTTAAGGAAGGGATACAAAAAGGGAACAAAATGCATTGACATGACATTAGTAACAACAGAATTAGATTGCAGTCTTGGGCCTAGCTCACAAACTGGTGAGCATCACTGCACAGTGGAGAAAAAGGTATGGAGGGCCAATTAAGATAAAAGAATACCGAATAGACATCTTACTTCCCATCACCCTCTTGCTCTAAGAGGAAGTACTGACTTCTCTGCTGAAGAGAGTAATCCAGATAAAATGATCAAGGGCCTGAAGCAACCCCTCTATGAAGAAAGGCTACAATGTTTGGGGCTGTTTAGCCTGGAGGGGAAAAAGGTAAGAGGAAACATAATAGAGATATATAAAATTATATCTCTAAAAACCACCCATCTACTTATTCTTCACCATTCATAATTTTATATACCTCTGTTATGTCTTTCTGTACTGTGAGAATACTAGAACTGGAGAAGAGAATGATAGGAGATTCTGGAGAGATAACAGGAAATATTTCTTCATACAACTCACAGTTGAACTGTGGAATTCACTGCCAGAAGACGTAGTGATAAATGGCTTTAAATAGAGATTGTATAAATGCATGGAGGATGGGGCCATCAATCACTACTAGTCAGGATATCATCTCCAAGGTGCTGTTCCTCCTGGGGGCTTCCCATAAATAAGTGGTTGGGTATTGTGTGAACAAGATGCTGGACGAGATAGACCTTTGGTCTCATCCAGCAGGGGTCCTTTATTTTGTTCTTGAGAACTGAATGAACTGAACCTTGGCTCAAACGGTCATCTATGTGGAGCATACATGTTATGCCATGAAATGTGTGTGCTGAAGGGGCAGGGCAGTGCTAGAACCTTCTTTTCTACAGCACTACAAGATTGCTTACTTAGTAGATGTATGAATCAGTGGAAGCACAGTTCCTTAAGTACTGCTGAGGATGGATCATGCTCTGAAGAGTCAACTCACCAGGAGAAGTGTGTGACTTCAAATAAAGCATACAAATGAGTGAACTCCAGCACCACCTGATCCGTGATGTCATCCCAGTTCTGAGCATTCCAGTCCCCATGCAACAGATGGACCCTGGAACGATCCAGGGTTAGACCTGAGAACAAATCAGAGATGCTGTTATCTGCTAGCCTCAAGGATGAACTCTTTTCAGTTCATAATTGCATCAGGGTAGGTGAGGTTTTGTTTCCAGTATATTATTAATAGGATATGTGAAATTCAGGAAAGAACGGGGTAGTTTGACCAAATGTAAACACCAGGATTACTCAGCAGGTCAAAGCTATATGGCGCCTACTTGCGCAACGCTCACTCTTAATCATTTAACTCAATTTCCTCCCAAGATCACATGATTACTCAAACAAGCATTTGTACTCTATGACTCAAACATGCATTTAACTGTACTGATGTGTTGTCCACTTAAGTGTTCTGTGAAATTCAGAGGCAGAATCTCCAACCAAACATTTCCACCATAACATTTTTCTGCTTGTTGTCCAGCTTTCTGAAGCAAACTGACCTGTCACCCCTGGTGGCAGTGGGAGCTGAATTTTAACTGGCTGGAGAAAGTCCACAGTGGAATTCTGGGAGAGGAAGAGCAGCGGACTGGAGACAGTTTCATGGTCTTCTGTGATCTCTTGGAGCTCCTCTGCTGACACAGGCAAGACCTGAATATAAAACAGAGGTTGGAGGAGAAGGGATGGACCTTTTGGGTTGTTCCTTCCCACAGAGGTCATCTACCTCTTGCAAAGCTGACACCAAGTGGCAAATGGCCCATCAGAAAGGAAACTCACATAATGTGAGGGGCTGTAATAAAAAACGATAATTAGAAAAGGTCTCTGGATTCCAACCAGGGCTCAAGTTGCTGGTCTTTTAATTTTCTAACCTGGCTCAATTATCTAAATGCTGACTAATCCCAGCAATTTCCTGGTCACAATGACCTCCTCAACCTGGTGCCCTCCAGATGTGTTGGACTCCTGAGGATGCTGGAACTTTCAGTCCAACACATCTGGAAGAATACAGGTTCATCAGAGAATTTCCAGTGTGGGGAAAAGCTAATAGAATGGCACATTATCAGCCCAGAGGATTGTAATTATCTTCTTATTTAGATGGCAAAAGTTGATCTTATGTGGCTATAGTAAATTAAATTATGGAATTAAAACAAAATTGTGGTAAGTGATTTTTTAAAGTTCTTATTATTTTTAACATTTCTAGAGTGTGCTTACTCTATTCACTACAAATATTCAGTTTGACATCATTTCAGCTATCATGCCTCCACAGGAGATAGCTCATGGATATGCAGTTTGGTGGGGCCCTTAGAATGTGGTGGTGCAGTGGTTTATTTATTTAACCCTGGTTAAATTTATTTATTTATTTATTTAACCCTGGTGGCGCAGTGGTTAAATGCCAGTACTGCAAGTCACCACGTTGCAAATTCGATTCCAGCGAGCTCCAAGGTTCACTCAGCCTTCCATCCTTTCGTAGGTCGGTAAAATGAGTACCCAGCTTGTGGGGGCAATTAACTAACACACATTGGAAACTGCTTAATGCAGTGTAGATGTGCTATTGCTTAAAACAATTTGTAAGCCGCTCTGATAGCCTTGTGGCTGAAGAGCAGGGTATAAATAAAAATAATAATAATAAAATATAGAGAACTCTAGCTCAATCACCAAAGCTCCTCAGCAGAAAATTTCAAGCCCCTCCCAAAAAGACAAATGTCAGAATTCTGCAGGACGCAGCCACAGCAGTTGAAGTGCTAACAAACTACCGCAATTGTGTAGCCTTAGTCTTCTAAGATGCACAATGTGATATAGGATCCAGGCACAGACACATTTTGTTAGTTATTATTTTAAAGAGAAAGCAACAATCTGCCACTCACTACGATCAGAATAAGCTTCATCAGATTTTAAAATAACTGCAAATTATTTTTGCATAACTGTTTTTAGTTTGCATGTATTTTTATGAACCGATATATGTTCCTTTGTACAACATGATTGTTTTCTTCTCACAGAGACATATGATGATAGAAAGTGGGTAATTAAATGATACACAATAAAGGTTTAGGGTGCAACTGTGGAGTGGGATTAACTGGATGCATTGTAAGAATGATATACAATCATGTAAGGCACAAAGCAGTTCCACTCCTGAACAGCCTCCTGTAGATACTGTGTGTTAGCCTTTCAAACTTATCTCTGGAAATATGAGGACTAGAACCTTAACGTCCCCCCTCAACTTTCTCAGAATTCTGCAGCAGCAGCCAAATCCTGTTCCCAACGGAAATGCCAGATGTGAAAGTCTACATGTGGAGAACTGCTGAAGAGGATCAGGCCTAGCAATTACTTTTTATCTCACATGCTTAAAACAGAGTTAAGTGCTGGAAGATGTTGAATAGCATTAATTAAGATTTACAAGCTGGTGTTATAGGCTCACTAAGCAAGGACTTTGAGTCATGACTCTACAGGTCAACAAACAGGTCAGGACATTTTTTTCAGGACACATCTTTTGCCTTTACAACTTTAAAGCACACATGACCAAAACTGTGACCTGAACAAACCTATCCTGCATCTCTAGCCCTTTAGCCTAAGACAATTATTTTGTTGGACTATTTGGTTTCTGGGATGCTGTTTTATTTTTTTTATGTCTCTCATACCTGTAGCTTCACTGTCCTCGTCTCCTCGGTCACGCCAGGAGGGAAGGTCACTTTGATGTTGGGATCCACTGTTGAGAAAAGCAGTGCTCCCTCCTGAGGGACTCGGCATTCATTCTCCACAAGGCGAGAGACAACCACAAACCAGGAGAAGTGAAGAACGCTGCAGCAGGCCAAATGCTTCTGTTAGAGGGTGTGGGAGAGTGAACAGACCCTTTCTAAGTTATGACAACACTTTAAGTGTACAGAGGAAACCGTTTTTTTCTGGCACTGTCAATGAGAACAGTTCTTAACAAGGATAGTATGCCAACACTTGTCTATATGAGGGGGAAAATGTGGATGCACACTAACACCAATTCAAAGCAGCTTTGATTTGTCTTAATGGTTTTTTCTGGCAAAATCACAGGCATGCGAAGCTATCCACTTTTGCAGTCCCACCGGGCATGCTTGTGAATCAAGATGGCAAGTTCAAGTGAATTACTTGCGTTTATATTTCCACCAGTTGTTGCCGCCAAACGGTATTTTTTTAAAGCATATCTAAGGGGCAAAAGTGTGATGCTTTGCCTAAACAAATTTTTTAAAAGGAGAGAAGCCTGTTTTGTCACCTCAGCATGGGATCGTTAAGGAGAAAATCCAACATGGCAGCTACAGGCATTTCCCTTGCTAGCAAGCTCTGCCCCCTGCACACATCCAACCAATCAGCTTTCCGCTTCTGCTTTCATCAGGAATGCGAATGAATGCGAATCGGATTATCCCAAAGAGTGGGAACGCACATCCGCCACAGAGCTTTTTAAAAACTTCAGGAAAAGCCATGAAGGTTTTTCCTTCAGAGTTTTTGGTGAATTTGGCCCCCTCCTTCCGAATACTGCAGATTGATACGGGATGTCATTTAAAGAAATCATATTCTCCCTGAATTCTATAAGGAGTATGTTCGCCGTCTAGACCACCCCTGAGTTACAGGAATAAGCTCCAGCAAACTCATGCCTTCTGGATTGGTTGGATGGGCAGAACACCAGCATCCCTAGACAAGTATCTCCACCTCTGACCTGTCTTCCTTTATTTCCTTCCTTTTCCTCTAAGCTAAATAGCCCCATACACTATAACCTTACCTTAGCAGGGAGTTGCAATGGTCCTTTGATAATTTTGGTAGCCCTTTTATGTACCTTTTCCAGTTCTACAACATAATTTCTGTAGTGTGGAGATCAAAACCAGAGACCAAAAAGTTACTTTTTTTGGACTCCAAGAATCTACCAGCCAGCATGGTACAAATCTCCCGCTGCAAAAATACCAACATTTTCCAAGCTCTGATAAGTAATATACATAGTATTCCAAGTGTGACTAGACCACCTACTTGTATAAAGACTGGTAGTTATTTTCAGTTATTTTCCATCAACATGGAATTTTCTTCTTCCTACAGCATCCAAGCACAACCAACCTAACACTTACCTTTCCTTTGTGTTTCACTCTGGTTCCTAGTTCACTCCACCTCTCTCCACTGAAGGTTCGAATTATGATCTCACGGTCATTCAGGCTCTGAGGGGAAGCATAGGGCATCCAGATCTGCACTTCCTAAATGGTGAAACAGACCAGATGGTTTTCATAGGCTAACCAGTGAGAAGACAATCCTACCATTGTTCTGTGGTATAAGGAGCAAGAGCAGGACCTCACTGCTGTCATGGAAGTCTTGGGGAGTAAGCTAAGGTTGTTAACAGCGCTTATTTTCCACTGTACCTCACAAAGGTACCAGAAAAGCCATGATGAAAAAGGCAGGATAATTACATGGCAGCTTGATCATCAAGAGGAAGTGGCTGATACCTAAAAGAGCTAAGGAGTCTCACAGATATGATAGAACAGAGATGGGGAGCCTTTGGCCTGCCATGTGTTTTGGATTTCAATTACTAGAAGCTCCACTCAGCATTGACAATGGTAAGACAGTATGGGAGTTGCAGTCAAACATATTTGGAGGATCAGACTTGTGTTAGAAGTTACAGCTGAATTAACCAGAACCAAATACAGGTTGCTCCCCCCTCCATTTTTGCAGGATCAGTACCCACGGTTTCACTTAACCATGATCAGGGGAAAAGGTCTCCCTAGGCATCTGGAAGATCAGAGTCACTCTGGAGGTAGTCTCTCTAGGCATCAGGAGGTCCTCCAGCACAACACTATGGTCAACTTCCTCCAGAAGTTAACCATAGAGTTGCACTAGATGCTTAGAGAGGCATTTTCTAGGTCCTCTGGCATGATTCCATGGTCTAATATGGCAGTTCATTATGATACATGGTTTCATGTATCTCTGAAGTCTGGGAACATATCCCCCATATAAATGGGGGCAACCTGTATACACTTCCACATTTTGTGCTGATCCTCTAACTGGATGTGTAAAATACAACAATGGGCATGGAAGCTATTAGCAGAGACCATGCAATATTCCCAGAAGCAACCATGCTAAAAGGTCACATCTGGCTTTCAGAAGATCAGGGGATAAATGGTGTGCGTGTGTGCTTTTAAATATGGCGACATATTATTTTGCTCATTTCATAATTTACTTTGTTACTCACCTCAGACTATAGGAAGGGTAAACATTTAAATAACTGAAAAACATGTAATGGCCTACTGTAATTTTTGGAGCTACTTCTTATTTCGTAATATTTTTACTGATTATTATTTGCAAATGGGAAGCCACTTTCTTTTTCTCACAGTCAGCCTCTACATTTGTGAAAAGAGATAGGCATTCTGTACATGGTCATGAACACTTCCCCCTTTCTCAACCCCAGCATTATAAATAGGCCTGGAGCCTTGAGTCCTGACAAAGCCTACATCAATTTAAACCAAACCTCAGCTGTGACAGAGCAAATGGTTATTTTCATAGCAACCCAGCCAGGACCATGTCTCCCACAAAGGCAATCTGTGACTCACCTGTCCCTTTAGACTGCCAGTCTAGTTTTCTTCTCATGTTAGCATCCAAGTTGCAAGACTTCTGGGAATCAGCACAGTTCCAGTTTGAACCCCTTTCCAATTTCATGAGCTCCTACCTTCTGGAAGCCAATCCCATGAGGCTGCAGTTCCAGGACTTTGCTCAGCAGGATGTCATGGTGCTTCAGCTTCACCCAGTGAGGATCAGGAAAGCATTTTTGGAAGTGGATAGTTACTGAAGTAGTGGTGGCACCTTGGGGGAATGACAGTTGGATGCCGCAAGCCAGAAACACTCTGCAGCCATCGGGGGTCACTGTAAAGCTTCGAAGACACAAAGAGAAGCAGCAATGTTTTTGTAACACCACAATCCTATTTTCTCCAAAGTTCTTACTGAATTGGAAGACTTGAAATTTTTTAAAAAGAGCCAAAATTCTAGATCCAGTGATTCAGTTTCCTCTAAATGTATTGACTCAAAAGTGGAACGGGTTCTAGCTAGCACTCCCCCAGCCAGTCCAGCTTCTCATGTGGTCCCAGCTTTGCTAACTGACCTATATAGACTCTCAACAAAGGAACAGATAGTATATTCTGGTTTTAGTTAAAACTAGGCTTATCTTTGCCATTTGTGCCTTCCTGTTCTTCTTCTCTCGCAGGCTGCAGGTTTGAAGGCCACCCTCAGCACAATGCTATCTGCTACTCTTCTCCACCTTACCTGGTAGACCACAGACAGTTAATGGCACCAGTCAGAGTGTGGAAATATTACTTTTTTGACTACAGTTCTCAGAATCCTGGCTGATGTCTCTGGGAACTATAGTCAGTGGAGGCTGAGGACATTCATGTCAGTGCAGTGGTGAATCTGTTCTGGGTTAAAGGAGCTTTTCAGGGTGTTGAATCCTATGCTCAAAATAAGTTCAGCACTTTGGACAGCTTCTTTAACGATCAGACCCAAACCCAATGGATTCACTGTCCTTCTGCCTTGGAAGCCTCCAGCCACCACAGGCTGTAATCTGAAAAAGTAATATTGCCAGACGCAGATGCTGGTGTTCCAAGGCCCACAGCAGCAATGACGCTGCTTCAAGTGTGGCAGAGATTGCAGCCTTGGTAGCAGTGTTCTAACTACTACAAAGGCTGAGTGGCAAGCCAGAGCATCAGTGCTCTGAGCAACTTTGATGGCTGTCCCAGCATTCAAAATCCAGAATTATTTTATAGAGGAGCCATAGCGCAGTGTCTATGTTGAAGCCTATCATGCAGCTGGGACCTCACCAGCGACCTGAGAGTGCCATCTGGGGATGCCAGGCTGACTGTCTCACATGAGCTTTGCCCTTGAAACACAGCACCGTTTCCTCTTTGGAAATCAAGCATGGCTTGTTTGTAATATCATGGGGATGATTACCCCAGTATATTGACAGTGGGCTTGTCTATATGAGCCAAAAAAACCCCAAAGTGCCCTGCAGTAATGGCATTTCACAGCAGCTGCGACTTGTCCTAATAGTTTTTTTTGCCCCTGAAAGCTTTGCATGCCCATGATGACCATGAGTGAATTACTCACTTTTCTGCCGCTGCCGAACTTTTTTAAAACTATTTACACTGTTTGCTGGAGTGATATTTTGCATTTGCAACAAGGTAAAGAAATAACACCCCATTTTCTCACCTTAGCACTTGATCACTAAGGCGAAAAATCAATGTGGCGAAGCCAGGTGCTTGCCCTGTTAGCAAGTCCTGCTCATCCAGCCAATTAGCTTTGCACTTCCTCACCTATGGGAAAGCGGTTCAAAGTGAATTGCTTGTCCCAACAAGCAGAAATGCACATTTCTCTTGCTGTTTTGAAAAGCTGAAAAGGCTTTTCCCTCTGAGTTTTTGACGTTTTTGGTCCCCCTCCTTCCGAATACAGTGATACGATGCAGGATCCCATTAAGACAGGTAGGATTCTCCTCACATTCCACGTGGAGTATTTTTACCATTTAGACAGCCCCTGAAGATGCCACTTCCTGATTAATGCTTGCTTAAAGACGAAGTCCAGGTACAATGTGGATTGTAAAAAAGTGAGTCAGCAGGACACTTTGGCATGATCAGAAAAACAGGATATCCAATAGAAGAGGATATTGGCTAAAAGAACTATGTGAAATACCTATCTTCACTAGCTTCAAGAAACAATCTTCTCAATTCTTCCGCAGTTGAGTTCTCTGCAACAATTGAGGAAAGAAAGCCTGTCAGTTCATATCAATACACCTGAAAAGCCCTTACTACTACTGTATATGCCTTAGTTTTGCAGAGCAGGCTGGGCCCAAGATAATAGTTCATCTATGGCAGAATTATCAACTAGGTCTCCTACAATATGGACTCCCATCAAAGCTTTGCAATAAACTATATAAGAATATGAACTGAAATAGTAGTTATAAAAATAACAACAGCAGCACATCTGGGGTACCAATGACTTTTAATTTATAATAATGATGGTGAATGCATAAAGACAATGGATCCATTTCCTTCAAGACACCCAACATAACCAGAGCTTGAGAAAGTTACTCCGTTGAACTAAAAATCCCAGTATCCTCCAATTAGCCAGTGTCCTTGCTGGTTGCTTTACCCTGGGAATTATAGTCCCAAAACCAATGTTTTAGATTAAGGGAGACATATGCAGAAAGTCTTTAAACAGGTTGTATTCTTAAGAAGTCTCTGTTTTGGATTTAAAGCCTGTCTACCTTTCTCAGCATTCTTCTCTTGTCCTCATTTACAGAGCTTTGCTTTCTGTATTGCCTACTTTAAAGTGAACCTGAAGGCACTGAAATCTAACTGAGCCTTCTCCCCCCCCCCACACACACACAATCTGAAATACAGATTTCATACAGGGCCTTTTCAGTAGCCTCTTCGTTGTGGAATAGCATCGTTAGAGACTCCTTCTCGGCACCTCCTTTTCAATCAATGCAGGGAAAAGACCTTCTCATTTTCTTAGGCCTTTTATAATAATTTAGTTCAGCCTTTTAAAAGAGTGAAATCTCTGCATTATACTGTGGTTTTAGCATGGCTGAAAATTATTGTTTGGCTTGCTGTATTAAATTCATTATTGCTGCAGTGTTTTAATGCCTAGAGCTCTCTTTGAAATGATAGCTTTATCAGATACGATCATCAGCCTCGAATTCCAATGGCATCTCTCCTCTTAATGACTGTCTTAAAGCTGTAATGGGCTGGATGAGGAAAAACAGATTGAGATTAAATCCAGACAAAACGGAGGTGCTCAAGGTAGCGGCCCTGAAACCAGGAGTTGGGTTGCAACCGCCAGTCCTGGATGGGGTCACACTCTCCGTTAAGGACTGTGTTTGCAGTCTGGGGGTGCTCCTTGATTCATCGCTTCAGATGACGAGTCAAGTGAATGCGACGGTCAGGAGCGCTTGTTATCAGCTTCGGCTGATACGCCAGCTGTGTCCTTTCCTGGAAGTAAGGGACCTCGAGACTGTGGTGCACGCGCTGGTAACCTCTCATCTAGATTTCTGCAATGCGCTCTACATGGGGCTACCCTCGTGCTTGGTCCGGAAACTTCAGTTGGTACAAAACATGGCAGCCAGAGTGGTCTCGGGAACATCTCAGAGAGATCATATAACTCCAATACTAAAATCTCTCCACTGGCTGCCTAGCAGTTTCCGGGCCCAGTATAAGGTGTTGGTTATTACCTTTAAAGCCCTAAATGGCTTGGATCCAACTTATCTCCGGAACCGCCTCCTCCCATACAATCCTCCCCGCGTACTCCGGTCCTCTGGGAGGAATCTGCTTCAGCCACAAAAATCTAGGCTGTCTGCAACCTCCCAGAGGGCCTTTTCAGTAATCGCCCCCAAATTGTGGAATGGCCTGCCGAATGAGATCCGTCAGCTGACGAGCTTGAGTAGCTTTAAAAAAGCACTAAAGACGGATCTCTTTTGGCAGGCCTTTCCTGATTAGATCCCGGCCTCAGGAACTCAGTCTCCTGGCTTTTTTAAAAATTATGTATATATTTGTTTTTAATGTGTTTTTTAGTTAGAAGGTTTTAATCTTATTGTGTTTAATGTCTTTTTATGGGGGAGGGTGGGGGTGGGTGGTGTTTTTAGTCATTATTATAATGTTTTAATTGTTGGAAGCTGCCCCGATTGTTTTTAGCAGAGGGGCGGGGTATAAATAAATTTTATTATTATTATTATTGATACTTTAATTTTTCTGCTTTGTTAATTTCTTATTTTTACTGGTCTTTAATTCATTTTATCTTATATGCTAACCAGAGAAATATTGTTACTAAGTGTCTGGTAAATGGAATAAATTAAAAAAAAAAACCCAACCCACCAATATCCATCAATGATTTTTCCAACCACCCCTTCATCCTTTAAAATTTTTAGAAAGAAGAGAGTCTGAAAAAGTTACTTTTTGGACTATACCCACCCCCGAAGTTTGCTAGCCATCATGGATACTGGGCATGCTGATGGGAATTCTGGGAGATGTAGTCCAAAATAATAACTTTTCTAAGCTGTGAAAAAGGCTGTATCATCAGTTTGGTCTGTATTCATAGGACTAAACAGAGCCTTTTCCTCTGCAAGCCAAACATTAGATCATTCAGCAGCTTCTCACCCTCATTAGAGGTGAAAAACAGCTGTTCAGTAGACACAGCAAGCAGAATAAAAGCAATTACCTGGTTGCTGAGGTACCTCGGGTTCTCCTAGAGGGTTACCACGGAGATGCACAAAGGGCAAGCTCTGGATCTCTTGAGGGATGGTGCGCAGCCTGTTATTCTGCAGATCAAGCCTGGACAAGTTGGGAATGTGGGCAAGGGATGCAGGAACTGTCACTAGGAGATTGCTGTGAAGATGCAGCTGCCGCAAAGATTGCAAATTGGCTGCAAGTCAGAACAGGATTAAAAGAGAGAGAGAGAGAGAGAGAGAGAGATCAACTTGTCCTTGGGAAGAGTGTGTGTACCACATACATGCACAGGTTCACCTTTTATCCACTCACAAATACCAAATCCTTTTAAAAACAGGGATCATGCTTTGATGGTCTCTAGCTATCAATCATATACAAAAGTAGTGCTAGATCTTTTATACAGCACATTTGTACAGTATTTTTTATTTGAATGTTACTGTTAACTACCATGAGTGCCATTTTTGACAGAAAGGTGCAATAAGTTTAATAATTGAATATTCCTATAGAGGAGAGCTTATAATAGCCAAAGGAACATAGCAATAAAGAATCTAATTAAACAAAGGGGAAATCAGGCTTGATCTTCCTTTGTATTTAGGATTGTATGTAACTGATATCAGCAATGTAACCATCATCCTTTTTTAAAAAAAACATTTTCCTTTAGCCTTTGAAAGTTTATATTCCACAGACAAAAATGCTTAATTTTGGCTGTGTTATTAAATCCCACTGACTGCAGTATGTATTTCGCCACAGAAATTGGCTTATTCCTGGGCTCTATAAAGGGACATTCCACAGAAACTCTGAAGAGCCATGCACAAACATGCTCCTAATGTATGGGTATATGCTAAGTAACAGAATAAAAGAGGTCCAGTCAAGCCCACATGGGAAGCACTGTTCATTGTCTTTAAAATGAAAATACAACAAGACTGTACAGAAACACAGCTGGTGGAAATAGGACACCAGCCACAACATGTGATGAACAGATCATTGGTGTGGTTAGCTCACCTGACCATTTAAAACCTACAGGAAACCCTAGAGAAGTCAGAGGTGCACCCACCCTGCAGGAACATTTTCTTGCCATTTCATCAGCTGTTGATTAAGTTGTCACAGTTAAGCTTTAAGAAATGGAGGCCCTGGCTTAGAATAATTCTTTGTACATTGGTTGTTTTTCTACCTCAGTAAATTTGGAAGGGGAAAAAAACAGAGAGAAGTATAATGAAACTGAGAATAAAACTAGGTTAATACAATTTAGTAGAAGGATGACCTGCCCATACTTCAGTCAAGACACACATGGGGAGCTGCATGCTGATATCTTTCCCATCACGCTCTCTGTTCCTCATGAAACAATTCCTCCTCAGCCTTTATTTACACAGGTAGAGACAAGCACCCCCTCCAATTCAACTGATCCAACCCCAAAATGTATCAGTAGAGAAAACATTGTATTTCTCATGCTGTCAGTTTCAGAGTCTGGAAACATTACATTTTTAGACTACAATTCCCCAAAACGCTTTGCCAGCAAGGCCACCAAACATCTTGTCTAAGGGGCTCTGGGAACTGTAGTCCAAAAAAGTAATGTTTCCAAGCTCTGTTCATTACTCTAAAGCACTTCAAAACAGGGGCAACACTGTCCATCCTTCCTTTTGACTTGCTATGAGAAGAATTCCCAGCTCTTGAGCCACAGATAAAATTAGGAAAGACTGGTAAAAAATGCTGCTCTGCACATACACACAGGTTTTTCCCACACTCACTCACAGGAACTTTCAGATGTTGGTTACACAACAGTGTACTGACCACCTGAAGCCTGCTTCTGCATGCTACTCTTGTAGTAGGGCCCTTTTTGTGGTGACTCCACAAATGTAAAACTCACTCCTGTTAGAGGTTCACTAGACCTACGCCATTGGCTTTTCAAGAAGGGTCATACAAACTATTCTTTTTATGTGGTACTGTGGGTTACGGACAGTATGGAACCTAAGTTTTAAATGCTAGAACAATGCTATTCAAATGTTTTGGTCCAAGGGCCACTGCCAGTCCATGAGCCATTCATTGCTGGTGAGCAGCAAATTTCCAGGAAAGCAAGAAACAGTTGTAATCAATGGGCACAAATGTGGTGCCAGTCCCTGCCACATTGTGAAAAAGATCCACCAGCCCACCCACCTAATTTAACAAGCACTGGACTAGAACTCATTTTATGCCAATTGTGATGTGGATGGTGCAAGTCTTATAATGTTTGTAATGCAAAGCCATTTTTTAAAATTAGTATTTTAAAACATGTTGAGAACATCTGTTGTTAATCAAGCTATACAAGTGCAAATGAATAAACAAACCTCATGCTATGAAAGTAAACCCATCTGAATTCAGCAGGACTTACTTCCTAGAAAGAGTGCAGAGAATTGCAGCTGCACAGCACAATATTAAGCCTGTGTTCAAGACTGCAGATTTTTTTAAAAAAAATTGGAAGTCATAGCACTAGACAAATAAAAATAAAAATATGCTATTTTAAAAACATTATTGTTTAAGTCTCCAGTTGTAATCAATACATACTAAAAAAAAACCCTAAGGGGACTAAGTCAGTAGGTGTCTTGATTATTCCAATTATTAATGAGAAACCAATAGCTTTGAAAAAAGAATTGAGTGATATTTGATCACCTGAATAAGCATACCTACTCATAGTCCTTCCAACCTTGATTCACTACAGAGAGGTATGTTGATCACCACACTTTAGCCAGTATTGCAGCTTTAGTTTTATAATTTATCTCAATCAACTGCAGCTCAAGAACAAGGGATGCATTTACTCCACTTCTCTTGTTCATGAAATCTTACCAAGGGTGCTGGGGATTCCAATTAACAGATTTCCTGAGAGATCTAGCTCTGTACAATTGCGAAGATTCCCAATCTCTTCTGGAAGTGATTCCAGGGCATTTTCTGAGAGGTCCAGGGTCTGCAGTGCTGTCAGCTCCCCAATGCTCTGTGGTAGACCTCTGAGCTGGTTCTTCATGGCCGAGAAGAAAGTCAGCTCACTGAGTTGGCCAAAGTCCTCTGGCAGCCCTTGCAAGCTGTTGTGGCAGATCAAGAGACTCCTGAGACTGACCAGTTTGGTGACACAGGTGGGCAATGCTGTGAAGCTGTTGAAACTGAGATCAAGGTGGGCAAGTTGGGTTAATTGTCCAAACTCTTGTGGCAAGGAGGAGAGCAGTCCTCTCTGACAAGCCCCAGTTTCATCCCTGGTGTGTCCACCTGTCCAGGAAGGCAAAGGTAGTTAAGGAGGGAGATGAGTTCTCGGTACAAGAATGCTTCCAGATAATTGGTTTCATATGTATTACCTATGAAACAACATGGAAGACTAACCATTACTTAACACCGAGAATGAAAAGATACTGTAGAGCTCAGAAAAGTTACTTTTTTAGACTACAGCTCTCCAAATCTCCCCAGCCAGTAACTTTTTCCTGCTCTGGGATGCGATGTGTGATTGGACTTAAAATAATCTGACACCACTGTGATTAGTGGATGTCCAAGATCAGCTTTTACTTTTTGGCTCAGTTGTATTTCAGGGCTAAAACAAGAGTTAACATCTTACATCCAAGAGTGGGGAGCCTGGGGTTATTGGACTTAAAACTTCCCATCTGCACTGACCAGTATACCCCCTGGTGAGAGAGGACTGGTGAGAAATGATGGGAACTGCAGTCCAACATCTGGAGAGCTACACTTTCCCTATGCCTGTCCTGCATGGAAGCCAAATGAGGCAGAAGAATGCCACAGAGCAACCAGATGCTAATAAACTAAAGGCTGAAGTGGCCCAAAACAGTTATTTTTAAAAATTATATTCAATATGAACAGGTTAGTCATCAACACATGCATTAATATTTTTAATAATGTGTAGGGCTGGGTGCATATAGAGCACTGAACATTTTACAAAGCATCAGACACAGTTTTTTTTTAAAAAAATCCATATTTATAAATAGCATCAGATCACTGACTCCATTTTATTCTGAACAGAGAAACAATGTACCCCCTAAGAGACAAGATGAAGAGTGAAACATAAATAAGGTGCAGATGAGTCTCCACACCAACAATCTAGGAATAAAAATCAAGGCAAAAATAACCTGGCAAAACTGCTATACACATAATTTTAAATGATTAATTCTACCCTAATATTATAATGTGCCAAGGATGGACAGGCTGTGCCTATCTGGCATCTTCTGCACACTCACAGATATATAACTGTCTGCATTTGCCAGGGATGTCATACCCAAATGTGAGCCCTGCTATACAGCCAGCCATCAGACAGCAATCTCCCATCAGTCACTGTTGAAACAAGATCCTATTCCAAGAGGATCCAGGGAAAAAACACAGCCTTTGCTCAGTGAAAAAGAGCTAAAGCTGTAAGTCGATACACTTTTATTCAGGAGCAAGTTCAGTTGAAAACAGTAGATCGCCTCCCGAGAAAGAAAGCAGAGGACTTCATCCCTGCATCTCCCTCCACTGCATATTTACTAAGAAGTAAATCCAGCATATGTTTGAAACCTGAGGGTACAATTCTTTGTCCACTTTCCTAGAAGTAAGCCCCAATGAACACAGTGAGGTTTATTCCTAAGAAAACATGCTCAGGATTACAGTGCCTATCCGTTATCAGAGTCTGGAATAATTACTTTTCTGGACTACAACTCCTAAGAAGCACCAAGCCAGCATAGCTCCAAGACACGCTGGCTAGGATATTCAGGGAGTTGTAATATTTTTAAAAAATTAACATTTCCTTTGTTTTTTGTCAGAACAGCTGTGGTATTTAGAATAAGGAGAACAAACATTTGGACTAAGAAATGACAGTTGTGCAGTTACCTTTGAGTACAAGAGATGTCAGGCCCTTCAGAGCAGGAATGATGCTGAGGGTAGAAGCAATAAGCTCCTCATTGCAGCTCAGCCTCAGGAATTCCACCTGCTCCACTTCTTCCCTTCGTGTCTCAAACAGCCTGAAGAAGAGAAGGCAGCCCTCTGCATAGACGTCCAAATTGAGCCTGTTGCCAGCCAAGCAAGAGCTAGCAAGTGCCTCAGCCCCCAAAGTGCCCTCCCCAAGAGGGTCCCCAAGCTCCTGCAGGCCTTCCATCTTCTGGTGTTACATTGCCATCGGCTGTTCATGTTCTGACTTGCCAGCCAAACAAGAGCTGGTGGCACCACAAACAATTTGAAGGAGAGATGGAGGGAAACGGCATTTTCTGAAAATAAAGTGAGGAAAAACAGAAACAAATTTAAGAAATTATCTGGACCAAAAAAAGCAAAAGAGGTTTGACTTGAGGCAATTAAGATATCATATATATGTACTGTCAAAATGCACTACACTTCCTCTAGCTGGGAGTATTGAACAAGCATAATAGGGCAGAGTTGAACTAGGAATGGGAAATCAAAATGTGAAATACTGTACATCCTGGGTAGACCGATTATATTTTGAGGTTCTGAGACTATTTCAAGAACCAGATCCCCATTCCTACTGAGTAATATAAAGTCTTCCATTTAAGTAAACCTCTTTAACAGAAAGGCAGCTATTTGATAGGATTTTAACACTATTGACCATGGTATTCTTCTTGGCCATCTGTTTGGGATGGGACTTGGAGGCACTGTTTTATGGTGGTTCTCATTCTTCAGGAAGGAGTGGGTGCAGAAGACAGTGTTGGGGGACTTCTGCTCAATACTGTGGCTACTGGCATATGGTATCTCTTAGGGCTCCATCTTGTCTTTCAAGCTATTACACACACACACACACAGAGAGAGAGAGAGAGAGAGAGAGAGAGAGAGAGAAAGATACAGCCACAAACAACTGAGAGAGGTGTGGAGATTCAGCACCACTGCAATAACAATAGCACTTACATTTCTACGTTGTGGCGGCAGTACTGGCATTTAACCACTGCGCCACCCTGGCTATGCTGATGACACTCAACTGTATGGACTTTATCAGACACAGCAAATACGGTGTCATAATGATGCCTAATGAACGCTAAAGGGTGCCAATAGCAGATAACATCATGCTTTTGTGGTCATGTATTGAAAATAGGGTGTTCTTTTTTATCGTTGGGACAAGCCATCAATAGATCGGCCGTGCATTTTTTTGCCCTGATTACAAGTGTGTGAACTGTACCCTGTTTTGCAGGCGTGATACCAGCATCAATGGGCGATCCCCACCAGAACACTGCCAGGTGCAAACGGGAAAGCTAGCCATGGAATGCTCTTTTTATGTACCTCCCCATGTTGCAGGCAAGTTTTTAAGTGTGTTTCAGTGCTTGTGTGTTCGTTTTGTTTTTTAATTTAGCTGTTTTTTTTACTTTTAAGCATACTTGAGTCTTCTCATGTGAACCACTGAGATCTTGCTCACCTGTCAGTGTGGAAGTATGGGGCTGCTTTTTCAGGTGATCACGGCTACGTTTGATATAAAGGATTCTTTTGCTGGCAGAAAAACAGTGTAAAATATGGTGGCATAACAACATTTTAGAGGCTTATCTGATAAAGTCCTATCTCTCCTTTCGTTCCAAAGAAAGGAAACCATCATGGTTATAAATAAGTGTTGTTAATGTTGTTAGATGAACAAAATGAAGCATAATTTAGGAAAAATAGAGGGAAAAATAATGGTGAGTTGAAGAGCAGAGTAAGGAATAGGAATTCACATTTCCCTTGAAGACTCACATTCACAGGTTGGGTGTACTCTTGGGTTAGGTCAGAACCCGGATGCCCACATTTTGGCAGAAGCCAGAACTAAAACAGGATAAAAAGGTTAAGAAGTATGAAACCATGTGCATAAGCATTTTAGAGTGAATCATTTGGGCCCAAAGCTTTTAATAAACAGCCATGCCTTTAGATGGTACTTAAATGAAACCAAAGTTTGTGCCAATTGGGCATCTAAGGGGAAGTTGTTCCATAACTACCACAGCTGAGAAGGCCCTTTCCCAAACCATCACACAGTGTGTTGACTGTACTGCAGCCACAATGTTGTGGCTTTGATCCTGCAGGGCTCCAGGTTGACTCAGCCTTCAGTACCCAGCTTGTTGAGGGCAATTAGCTAACACATTATAAACAGCTTAGACAGCACTTAGCACTATAAAGTGGGGTAGAGTAAAGTGCTGCTGCTTGAACCAATGGATTCAAATTACAAGAAAGGACATGACTAAATATTAGGATGAACTTCCTGGTAGGAAGAGTTGTGGAAAGTAGTGGAGGCACTTTGGTTAGAGTGTTTTAAACAAAGGTTGGATGGCTGTAGATTCCTGCACTTGCAGGGGACTGGATCAAATTAACTGTGGGTTACCTTCCAACTTTATGACTCTAGTTGTTTTGTGAAGGAAATACTTAATTCCTAAAATGAGAGGTGCTGAACTCAGACTAAACCAGTGGTTCTTAATTTGTGGTCCAGTCTGCGATGTCCCCACAGGGGGGTTGCGAAGGCTTGAAGGCTGCTCAGCCCACCTCCTTCCTGCAACAGAGTGGCCCTGTGATGGAAGCCAAGGCAAAGCCAGGCTGGCTGGCTGGCTTGGTTTGCACATTGCCATTCAATTAGCTCCATCCATAAATTTGCAGGAAGAAGCAGGAGAGAAGTCTTCCTCCCACTCCAGTGCCTCTGAAGGAAGGTTTAATGAATGGAGTATTGTTGTTGCTGTTGTTGTTAGGTATTACTGTTTATTATTATTATTATTGGGGTTTTAAATCTTGGGTTAAGTTGTGGGGGGAACCACCACAACAAAAGATATTTAAAGGGGCTCCCTCGTAGAGAAAAAATTAAGAGCCACTGGGCTAAGCCATCCCTTAAGTCCCTTCCCCATTCTCAGGTAGACGGGGACAGGCTGATGGCTGTCAGTGACGAGGACGTGAGGGACTCTGCACATGCTCAGGAGAGGGTTTTAGTGAGAGGTACCTATGTCCCGACTCCGTCCTCGGGCGCTGGATGGAAGCTCACTTACTGGCAGCCAGGCGCAGAGGCCCGCAGGCTCGGGGTGCCAGCCCAACCCCCTTGGCCAGAGCGCCGGCCCCCCTGAGCTGAGCCGGGCCTCCCTCCGAGACTCCGTGCCCAGGCGGGGCCCTTTCCGGTCGCGCCTTGACGCGGGCTCGGCGGAAAGCAGACGTCGCAGCGAAACTTTTCAGGAAACGAGCGGAGCAACCGCCCGGGTGAAGGCGCGCCCAGCAAGGCGTTCAAACCGAGAAGCGCCGCCCCGTCCACCCTACACGCACACGCGCAGGCAGCCCCTTCTAAGGCGGGGAGGGAGGCTTAACCCGCCCGGCAGGACAGAGCCTGCAGCCCCCTCCTCCCGGCCCATTGGAACCGCGACGCTCCTCGCCGCCCCGGCGGGAGAGAGACGAGAGGCCGCTGCTCTCCTTGGGAAGCTCCGGGTCGCTGCCTTCCTGCCCCGCGCCCAGCCCCCGGCCTCAGGCTGGCCTTTCCCTTCAAGAGGCCGAGCCCTCCGGCTCCCCCCCCCGACCCGCCCCTCGCGCCTCTTTCCAGCCCCTCCGCGGGGAGCGAAGGTTACGCTCTGGTTGGCGGCGGAGGCGCCGGTTTGGGGCAGCTCGGGAGGCGGCGTCGGGAAGTTCAGCCCCTTGCGAAATGCTGCGCCCCAGCTGGGGCTGTGATCCTTAAATCACCCCTTTTTCATAGAATCACAGAGTTGGAAGAGACCCCAAGGGCCATCCAGTCCAACCCCCTGCCATGCAGGAATACACAAAGCATTCCAGACAGATGGCAATCCAGCCTCTGTTTAAAAACCTCCAAAGAAGGAGACTCCAACACACTCCCAGGCAGTGTATTCCACTTCCAAACAGCTCTTACTGTCATGAAGTTCTTCCTAATGTTTAGGTGGAAGAATCTCTTTTCCTGTAGTTTGAGTCCACTGCTCCGTGTCCTGGTCTCTGGAGTAGCAGAAAACAAGCTTGCTCCTTCCTCCATATGACATCCCTTCAAATATTTAAACATGGCTGTCATGTCACTCTCAACCTTCTCTTCTCCAGACGAAACATACCCAGCTCCCTAAGCTGCTCCTCATAGGGCATCATGGCTTCCAGACCTCCCACCATCCTGGTCACCCTCCTCTGAACACATTCCAGCTTCTTAATATCCTTCTTGAATTGTGGCGCCCAGAACTGGACACTATTCCAGGTGAGGTCTGAGCAAAGCATAATAGATTGGCACTATTACTTCCCTTGATCTAGACACTATAATTTTTTTGAAGGCATGAAGCGCTGGTGTGTGCGCGCACATTACCTTAACTGTAGGTAAAAGTTTCTACATTTGTGGCCAGGGGCTGGACCATGTTTGCACCAAAACATAATCAGAAATCCAGTTACACCAAATGATCTGTTCAAATCACTTCCTGGTTTGCAAAGCAGGTCTTAGCAAAACAATGTGGTACTGCCCATCTCTCTCAACTCTAAAATGTGTCGTCTAAGGACTTAGTGCCTTGGATCCCATCCGGGGAGAAAGGGGGGGTATAAATGCAATAAATAAATAATAAATGGTGATTTAAATACTAAATATCTGAAGTGTTAAAACTGTGGCTTCTGTCATTCATGCTAGCCTTAAGTTTTAGCAGCTGCTGGCTACATGATCATAACGAAAGCACCTATTTGCTTCAACTGCTAAAATTAATGCTTCCATTTGATGTCATTGTGATTATTACTTTGCTTTTGTTATTTTGTAAATCAAAGCTATATAGACAGAACCAAGAGGGCACTTCAACAAAATGTTGCAGAATCTCTTGCAAGAGTGCATGCCCTCCAACTGTCCTGATTTGGCAGGGACAGTCTGGATTAATCCTCTGTCACCCAAACCTTCCAGCTCCTTTTAGAATGTCCAGTTTCTCCGATTCAGTGGGGGGGGGGAGAAATGAGGAGGTGGTGGAATATATCCCTTCCCAGGCATAAGCAAAATTGCTGCATCCTCTCCTAGCTTGTGTGATCTTCCCCATCAATAACTGTTATCATATTGACCACACTGATGCTGCTTGGCCATACATGTCCCGGTTTTCATCTGTGAAATGTTGGAGGGTATGAGAGTGCTCCTGTTAACTGTTTAATCACCCAGCCATAGACTGCTATTCCCACCAGCTCCAGTCAGATTATCCAGTGGTCAAGAGTGATGGGAATTATAGTCTAAAACAGAGTTGCCACTCAGTTTTTATTTTCCATTTCATTATATTTCTCTAACCAACTTTGGTTATCCTGATTACTATTCTAAAATAACCCCAAGTTTTAAAATGCACATATTACATGCCATCAAATGTTTCTTATCAAACATTTTAAAACTATGAAAGTATGGTGATAGTGCTGAATTTTTGCAGTGTTGTTTTTAACTGTTCCAGTTAGGTGATAAGACTTTCTTTCTGAACATGCGTAATATTATTTTATTACATAATGAAGAATGACTGGTCACTTGAGATAGGGTACCATATGGTTTTCCTCTTTGGGTTAAATAAAAAATCCCCAGAGGATTTAAAACTAATTATATCACAATTGTTTATGTGTCTATCTTGAGTGTGCAGAAGGGGCTCTTGCAAGGAAGACTCAGTAATGAAGTGTCCCAGCCTTATGACAAAATGTCAGGTGAAAAGGAGATAAGCATCTGTGTTAGTTTCTCAACAGAGTAAGGAGGGTGGGGTACACAGTACTTCTTCACCTTCTTTAAAAGGAAGTTGGATAAATGAATCAAGAATGAGGCCACCAATAGCTATTAGTCAGAATGGCTACAAATTGCCACTAGTATGAGGTAGTATGTCTCTGTATACGTGGCCAGTGAGCATGAAATGGAGGTTGCAGATTTCAGACATCCCACTTGGATTATCGTAATATGCTTTACGCAGGGCTGCCTTTGAAAAGTACTCAGAAACTTAATTTGGCCCAAGGAGTAACAGCCAGGTAATTATCTGGGTGTGGCTACAGGAAGCACACAATTCTTGTTGCACAGCTCCATTGGCTGCCAGTCCATTTCAAAGTGCTGGTTTTGACCTATAAAGCCCTTTACAGCTTGGGCCCAGGTTATTTGAAGAACAGCATCTCCCTTTATTAGATGCACCTCCTTTTATCAGAGCTGTAAGATCATCTGGAGGGGGCCTTCTCTCTGTCCCACCACCCTCTCAGGCTCACTTCTCAGTGGCTGCTCCTAGACTTTGGAACTCTCTCCCTAGAAAGGCCAGGATGGCCTTTCTAGGGACACAGAACACAGTGTTCCTAGAACACTGTGTTCTGTGTTCACAGAACACAGAACAAGAAAATCCAGGGATTCTTCGAGCAGCTTGCAGCTACAGAATCGATTCGAAGCCCTTTCCCTTATCAAGGACAACGAGGAAGAACAGCATGGACAGACTTCAGGGGTAGAGCAGGGGACCTTGAGAGGACCACCGCAAGGAACAGCAGCTGCGAAGCCTCGGCGGAGGCGTGTGGTGGTGGTGGGGGACTCCTTGCTGAGGGGTACAGAAGCAGTGGTATGTGGGCCTGACAAGATGACTCGGGAGGTGTGTTGTCTCCCTGGGGCAAAGATCTGTGATGTGACCGAGAGACTGACAAGACTTGTCAAGCCTACGGATCATTACCCCTTCCTTTTGGTCCATGTGGGAACCAATGATACTGCAAGGCACAGCTTTCCCAAGATCAGAAGAGATTATGAGGCCCTGGGGAGGAAGCTGAAAGAAATGGACACACAGGTTGTCATCTCGTCTCTTCTGCCAGTTGAAGGGCATGGTCCAAGAAGGGAGAGGAAAATAGCTGACGTAAACAACTGGCTCCGTAGATGGTGTCGCCGAGAACAAATTGGATTCTTGGATCATGGATTGCGCTTCCATGAGGGGGGACTTCTGGCAAGAGATGGGGTGCATCTTACAACAGTTGGCAGAAACATTTTTGCCAACAGTCTCAAGAATTTGATCAGGAGGGCTTTAAACTGAGTCAAATGGGGGAAGGAGACAGAATTCTGGAAGACAAAAGGGCTGGAGAAAATAGTCAAACTGTCATAGAGGGAACAAGGCAAAGAGCGCAAGGACCCAACAGTGGGAGGCAAAAAAACTTGGACAGGCAGCAAGTAAAGGGAACACATGGTCTTAGATGTCTCTACACTAATGCACAGAGCATGGGAAATAAGCAAGATGAACTTGAACTCCTCGCACTACAAAACAAATATGATATAATAGGCATTACTGAAACCTGGTGGGACGAGTCTCATGATTGGAATGTAGGAATAGAGGGGTGTAACCTTTATAGGAGAAACAGGCCAAACAGGAAAGGAGGAGGAATAGCATTATATGTCAGGGATATTTACACCAGTGAAGTGATCCATGACATTAATACTGGAAGCCAGGTGGAGAGCATCTGGATAAAAATTACAGGGGAGGGAAACAACAGGGATGTTATTGTGGGACTCTACTACAGACCCCCAAATCAGATGGAGGAATTGGATGATGCCTTTCTAGAACAGATGAACAGACATGCAGAAAGGAGAGATGTAGTAGTGATGGGTGACTTCAACTATCCTGATATTTGCTGGCAATCTAACTCAGCCAAAACTTCAAGGTCTAGCAAATTCCTTACATGCCTGGAAGACAGTTTCATGGTCCAAAAGGTGGAAGAGGCAACAAGGGGGTCAGCTATTTTAGATCTGATCCTAACCAACAGAGATGACCTGGTTAATGGAGTGCAAGTGGTGGGACCCTTAGGTGACAGTGATCATGTTCTCCTGGAGTTTGTTATACAATGGAAAGGAGAAGCCAGGCATAGTCAGACACGCATTCTTGACTTTAGGAGAGCTGATTTCAATAAACTCAGGGAAATACTGGGGGTGATCCCATGGTCAGGAATACTAAAAGAGAAGAGACCTCAAGACGGATGGGACTTTCTCAAAAGGGAGATACTGAAGGCACAATTTCAAACAGTACCATTGAGGAAGAAAAATGGGAGGTGTCTCAAGAAACCAGGATGGATGACTAAAGAACTTTCGACGGAGCCAAGTTTTAAACGGAACATGTATAGGAAATGGAAAAAGGGGGAAATCACCAAAGAAGAATTCAAACAGATAGCGAACACATGTAGGAGTAAAGTCAGAAAAGCTAAAGCGCAGAATGAGCTCAGGCCTGCTAGGGAGGTTAAGAACAATAAAGGTTTTTTGGGGTATGTTTGCAGCAAAAGGAGGAAGAAGGAAATGATAGGGCCACTATGTGGAGAAGATGGCAAAATGCTAACAGGGGACAGAGAAAAGGCAGAATTACTCAACACCTTCTTTGCCTCAGTGTTTTCAGAAAAGGAAAAGGAGGACCAACCTGAGGATAATGGAACAGAGGACACAATAGGGGAAATCCAGCTCAAAATAAGTAAAGAGGTAGTACAGGAATACCTTCTTAATCTAAATGAATTTAAATCTCCAGGACCAGATGAACTACATCCAAGAGTATTAAAAGAGCTGGCAAATATAATCTCAGAGCCATTGGCAATAATCTTTGACAACTCCTCGAGAACAGGAGAAGTCCCAGCAGACTGGAGGAGGGCAAACATTGTTCCCATCTTCAAAAAGGGGAAAAAAGAGGATCCCAACAATTATCGTCCAGTTAGTCTGACATCAATACCAGGGAAGATTCTAGAGCAGATCATTAAACAGAGAGTCTGTGAACATTTAGAAGGCAATGCCATAATCACAAAAAGTCAACATGGGTTTCAGAGAAACAAGTCATGCCAGACTAATCTGATCTCTTTTTTTGATAAAGTTACCAGCTTGGTAGATGAAGGGAATGCTGTGGACATCGCATACCTTGATTTCAGTAAGGCCTTTGACAAGGTTCCCCATGACATTCTTGCAAACAAGCTTGTAAAATGTGGGCTAGACAAGTTAACTGTTCAATGGATTTGTAATTGGTTGACCGGCCAAACCCAAAGAGTGCTCAGCAGTGGCTCCTCTTCGTCTTGGAAAGATGTGACCAGTGGGGTGCCACAGGGTTCTGTCCTGGGCCCAGTGCTATTCAACATCTTTATCAATGACTTGGATGAGGGAATTAGGGGCATACTTATCAAATTTGCAGATGACACCAAATTAGGAGGAGTAGCTAATACCCTAGAGGACAGGATCAAAATTCAGAATGACCTGGATAGACTGGAGAGCTGGGCCAAAGCTAACAAAATGAAATTCAATACGGAGAAATGTAAAGTACTGCATTTAGGGCAGAAAAATGAAATGCATAAATATAGGATGGGAGAGACCTGGCTGAATGAGACTACGTGCGAAAGGGATCTAGGAGTCCTAGTAGACCACAAGTTGAACATGAGCCAACAGTGCGATGCGGCAGCTAAAAAAGCCAATGCGATTTTGGGCTGTATCAATAGAAGTATAGTGTCTAGATCAAGGGAAGTAGTGGTGCCGCTCTATTCTGCCTTGGTCAGACCTCACCTGCAGTACTGTGTCCAGTTCTGGGCACCACAATTAAAAAAGGATATTGACAAATTGGAGCGTGTCCAGAGAAGGGCAACTAAAATGGTGAAAGGTCTGGAAATGATGCCTTATGAGGAGAGACTTAGGGAGCTGGGTATGTTTAGCCTGGAAAAAAGACGGTTAAGAGGCGATATGATAGCCCTGTTTAAGTATTTGAAGGGATGTCACGCTGAGGATGGAGCAGGCTTGTTTTCTGCTGCTCCAGAGACTGGAACATGGAGCAATGGGTGCAAGCTCCAGGAACAGAGATTCCACCTCAACATTAGGAGGAACTTTTTGACAGTAAGAGCTGTTCGGCAGTGGAACACACTCCCTCGGAGTGTGGTGGGGTCTCCTTCCTTGGAGGTCTTTAAACAGAGGCTGGATTGCCATCTGTCAGGGATGTTTTGATCGTGATTTCCTGCATGGGAGGGGATTGGACTGGATGGCCCTCGTGGTCTCTTCCAACTCTGCAATTCTATGATTCTATGACCCCATCCCTGCTCTCCTTCTGCTAACAGGTAAAAACATGCTTGTGCCATCAGGCATTTACAACCTGATGGGGGCTGGGCTTGTAAATGCTGTGCAATCTGGATTTTAAGGTCCCTATATATAGTTATACTGTATTTTAATATTTTAAATACTTTAAAAATGTTTTATTATACTTTTTTAAAAATTCACATTTATACTTTTAATGCTTGTGCATTGTTTTAATTTATATTGTTTTAAACTCATTATTAGCCACCTTGACTCCTTATAGTGGGAGAAAGACAGGATATGAATGAAAAATTATTATTTATGGTTGAATTAATAAACTGTACTGCCCAAACAACTGATGCTTATTTTGAAAGCTGCTAGGATTTAAATGTAAAATGGGTTCATACATTGTTAGAAAGCCCTGGGTTTTAAATCACTCTGTTCTTGCAGTGTGCATACCTTAGTAGCACATGGCCAGAAAATGAAACACACATCCTCTGGACAGGTGCTGCCTGGTTTAATTTATATTCAGGAGACCTTGTCAGTGGTGGCTTAATGAATTCTGAATCTATTTTGAAAAAGTTTAACATAATGCAAAATTTCACAGGGCTTACTCTCAGAGCACTGTACACAAAATGACTACAGCTTTAACTCCCCTCCCTTCCAACACACCACATTTAAGGGATCAAAACGTTATACCAGTATGTACTCAGACACAGTAAAGCTATGATGTGTGTTCCCTTGTTGAACCTGAGAAACAATCCAATGTTTGCTCTCTCGGAAAAAAGCTTTACTGTGTTCCTTAAGGTCTACTCCTGTATAAGTGTGAAGAGGTGAAAATCTTAGAACAGCGGTTCTTAACCAGGGGTCTGTGGATCCCAGGGGTCTGCAATATCCTCACAGGGGGTCCATGAAGGCTTGAAGGCTGCTTGGCCCACCTCCTCCCCTGTGGTGGCATACCAAAATCCGTGAATACTCAAGTCCCCTTATATGCAATGGCATAGCAAAATGGTGTCCCTTATACAAGATGGCTTTTTGGATTATTATTTTTTAAATAATATTTTCAAGCTGTGAATACTTAAATCTGTGGATACCGAGGGAGAACTGTATATGCATGGAAAGTGTACGCTGTGCCAGTGGGTTTTGGCCGTGCCCTTTAACACACATTGTTTATTTCACCGATTCTTAACCTGTGTGTCCTCGCAGGGGGTACCCAAAGGCCTGAAGGCCGCTCAGCCCACCTGCCAGCCTTCAGTGGAGTGGCCACGAGACAGGAGCCAAGGCAAAGGCTGGCTGGCTTGGACTGCACATTGCCATTTAGTCCACTTCGGCCACAAAATTGCAGGAAGAAGCAAGAGAAAAGTCATCCCTCCCAGAATGGATGGTGTCATTGTATTATTATTTATCATTATTGTGGCTTTAAATCTTGAGTTAAGTCTTGGGGACCCATGGCAATAAAAAGTATTTAAAGGGGGACCTTGGTAAAGACAAGGTTAAGAGCCACTGCCTTAGAAGACTCAACACCCCTTTAGAGTGTTTATGCGTGCCTCCAAGGCACCTGTTGACCTATGGCAATCCCATGAATTTCATAGGGATTCCTTAGGCAAGGAATACTCAGAGGTGGTTTTGGCAGTTCCTTCCTCTAAAACAGAGCCCACACAGCACCTGGTGTTCCTTGGCGGTCTCCCATCCAAGCACTATCCAGGACTGACCCTGCTTAGCTTCCAGGATCAGACAGGATCCAGTGCCTTTAGGCTCAACACCCCTATAGTTACAGAAGTATAAACACAAGTTTACACAGATCTCAAAAACCCTGCTACCCTCAAGCATTCTATAGATTCCAGAAACCGCCATTAACCACACTAAAATTCAACAGGAAAGTTCCTGAAGGACGACGTCTACAGCCCTGTGACGCACGGGTTATATAGCAGTGGGTGCGGGTTCCTCCCTTCCGATTGGTGGAGCGTGGCGGATGCCAACAATGCGACTGCTGATTGGTTCCTTTTGTGACCAATAGTCAATGGGTTTACTGGGAGGCGGCGGGAAGAACCTCGCGCTCTAGGCCCCGCCCCTTCCTTTTGGCCGTCGCCGTCGTCCAGAGCGCTCGTCCCGAGGCCCGGCGTTTGCCCCAGGAACGCGTGGAAGTAGGTGCTTTGGGGAAGGAGGGTCCCCTCTGCGCTCCCCTCTGCCCCGTGGCCATTGGATGCGCCCAGGGCACGCGCGCCCTCCTCTTTTGCCCGAGTAGATCTGCTCGAAATCAGGCCCGGGCGGTACCATGTGAGGCGGGAGGGGGAGGCGGGTGACATGGCGGCCATGTGGTTGCTGGGGCCGGGAGGAGGAGATGGCGGCCGCGCAGAGAGACCAGGGGCTGAAGGAAGGCAACAGACCCTTTTGCGGGAAGCAAACCAGCCCGTTGATGGCTCCCTGCTGGCCTCTCCAAGCCGGGGCGGCCCCCTGGAGTCTCCTTTTTCGCCCCATTTCTTCCTCCTGTCGGGTTGTATGGCGAAGCGAGGCCGAAAAGGGACCCCGGTTCTGCTCTTTCACAGCATCGCGCCCTACTCAATTTTTAGAAACGGGAG
Source organism: Gambelia wislizenii (assembly GCA_030847615.1). Taxonomy (NCBI): domain Eukaryota; kingdom Metazoa; phylum Chordata; class Lepidosauria; order Squamata; family Crotaphytidae; genus Gambelia; species Gambelia wislizenii. The sequence goes on from JAUMIR010000001.1 coordinate 350,390,436, forward strand.
GATCTCATGCGGCCCTCCAGATGTAGGACTGCAGCTCCCACCAGGCTTAACCAGCAGTCGGTGGAGAGGGGTGATGGGAGTTGCAGTCCAGCAACATCCGAAGGGTTCCAGCCGCTGTTTTAAGAAAAAAGTGATCTTAAGGGGTTAAGCGTCTTGCGATTACAGTTGTCCCTTCATATTCGCTGAGGTTTGGTTTCAGGACCCCCGTGGATACCAAAATCCGTGAATATTCAAGTCCCATTATATGCAGTGGCATAGCAAAAGGGTGCCCCTTCTATAAATAAGGTGGCAAAATCAAGGTTTGCTTTTTGGATTCTTTTTAAAAACTATTTTCAAGCCGTGAATATTTAAATCCATGGATACTAATGTGCATGGAAAGTGTATGTTGTGCCAGTGGGTGTTGGCCCTGCCCTTTAACGCACATTGTTTATTTCACTGATTCTTAACCTGTGTGTCCTCACAGGGAGTCCCCAAAGGCCTGAAGGCCGCACAGCCCACCTGCCAGCCTTCAGTGGAGTGGCCATGTGACAGGAGCCAAGGCAATGGCTGACTGGCTGGCTTGGCCTGCACATTGCCATTCAATCCACTTCAGCCACAAACTTATAGGAAGAAACAGGAGAAAAGTCTCCCCCCCCCAGTGCTTCTGAGGAAAGGTCTAATGGATGGTGTAATTGAGTTGTCTTGGGGGACCATGGCAACAAAAGATATTTAAATGGGGCCCCTGATAAAAGGTTAAGAGCCAGCCACTGGTTTATTTTCTTTGAGATTTTTCCTATGGAGTATCTGAGGGTAGTTCTTAAGTATATAATTAGAATTTTACAGGTAATTATGTGTGTTTCCCTAGAAGTTGAGGTACTATCACTGTCTTTAAAACTAGCTGGTAAAAAACACAACCCTTTAGCTGTTCAAAACATAGGTCACATGTTTTAAAACCTGCCTGTCTTTTTTTCAGAATGCGTTACGTTGCAGCTTACCTTCTTGCTGTCCTTGGGGGCAATGACTCCCCAAGCTCAAAAGACTTAAAGAAAATTCTTGACAGTGTAGGAATTGAGACAGATGATGAACGTGTGAACAAGGTAAGTGATGCAGATATATAATATGGCACAGTTTATTTTTGTTTAACATAATTAAAACTACAACTTAGTCCATGGGAGGAATGTTGAACTACTGGACTATCTTATCCTTTTAAGACAGGCTGTTGACTTGTTTATACTCATCTGTATATCACCTGTGTAACAACACTTTCAGAATAGCTTTGTTAGCTACTTTATATGTGTGGAATATTTTCTCTAGAAGTTTCCATAGCGCTTTAAACCATCATATTAAAGTTAATTTTCAGTGTCCAGAATTAAGATAGTTTGGAGTAACTTTAATATGGTCTTATGTATTCTGTAGTAGTGAGCCAGATTCGTCAGCAGTCAGTTTTGACAGGGTATTTGAATACATTTAGTTGAATCTAAGCTAACAGTACAGTCATGTATGTCTGCTCAGGAAAAAGCCTTACTGGGTTGAACGGGATCTATTTCCAGTTAAGTAAGAATAGGAATACATTGTACAGTTGCCCCTCCACATTCGCGAACTTAGCATTCGCGGTTTTGATTATTTGCGGTTTTGGGAGGGCCCCCCCCGCCCTCCCAATACCGCGACAAGGGGCCTCTGGAGGCCCCGTGAAGGCCCCGGGGGGGAGGGGGGAGGCCTTCATGGAGCCTTGGAAGGCTCCGTGAAGGCCTTGGAAGGGAGGGGGAGGGGGGAAGCGACTATGGGGCCTCCGGAGGCCCCATAGTTGCTTTGGTGGGGGAGGGGGAGGGCAGTCATTATTTGCGGAATTTTCACGTTCGCGGGGGTCTGGGGAACCTAACCCCCGCGAATGTGAAGGGACGACTGTAATTTGGCTGTATTTAGGTCCCATTGAAATCAGTGGGTCTTAAGTCACTCTTGATCAACATTTTACATTGTTTCCAAGCACCAAAGTGTGACTAACTTATTTGTTACGAAGCTTCCTGCATATCTTTGAGCACTAATTATTGCATGCTCAGTAGCAGTTAGCCTGGTACTTCGGAGAGAAGTTACTAAGTAAAAGGGCATAGTAGTGCCTTTGGGATTTTAACTTGCCTTCTCTTGGTGACATTTACCCTTCTGGCAAAAGTCTGAAAAGATATGTTTGCTCTTGTTTGTCTGGTATTTAAAACTTGCCACGTTTTAGTCTACTGTAGTTAAAATATAAATACATAAAGCTTGGGTGAATAAAAAGTAACATTTCTTAATTGTTGCCATCCATTCATGTAGAGAATATTCTCAAATTGAACAGAAGAAGTTAAAGGAGAATAAATGAATACCTACTTGGCAAATTGCACACATGCTACAGTTTTTTTCAGTTCTCATTCTTATGGGCAAGTAAGTAGGAAAAAATGGCCATGTATAAGTATTAGAGCAGCAGAGTGTAGGTGTCATAATATACCACTGAGTTGTTTTAGGATGCAGACTGAGTTCAGCATGTTTGAAGCTTTAGGTTGCAGTTCTCTTTATGCTTTCCAGACTTAATGCCAAGAAGAGATCAGACTGCCATCTCTGTATCTTCTGGTGTTAAGAGTGGCAGTTAGGCAGAATTAGTATACCATTAAAAGAAATATTTTAAAACAAACTAGCTATTTCCCCTCCACCCCCAGTCTTAAACACTGTACTGGTTTATGTGTTGGACTACGACTTCAGGAAACCAGGGTTGTACTCCCTTATCAGGCATGGTAATCCACTGGGTGACCTTGGGCAAATCACACCCACTCAGCCTAAGAGAAGGGCAATGGCAAACACCTCTGAAAATATTCTGCCAAGAAAACCCCATGATAGGGTTGCCATAAGTAGGAGTCAGGCTGAAGGCACACGAGAACAACAGTCTTCGTGTTGGGCAGGAGCAATTGCCACTGGTCTCGTATTGTGCAGACCCCTTTTGAGAGACAATATCTTCATTTCCATCATAGATTCTGTCGCTGTTATGTGCCATCAAGTTGTTTCTGACTTATGGCAACTCTATCAAGATTTGGCAAGGTTTGTTCAAAGGGCATTTGCCATTGCCTTTCTCTCAAGTTGAGATAGTGTGACTTTCCCAAGGCCACTCAGTGGATTTCCATGTCTGCGTGGGGATTCAGACCCTGGTTTCCCTGTATCCTAGTCCAGCTCTCAAACCACTACACCATGCTGGCTCCTACCATAAAATCTACTTGACCATAAGAATGATGCATCTGTCTTGTAAATAAAGTGATGACTCCATTGAAATCCAGACAGAAGTCATTCTAAGACAAAATCTGATAAGATAATGTTTTATCCCCACTAAGCTAGCTAGTGGGAAAAGTGCCTTGGGGTAACAGTAGTCTTCCTTAAGCACATTTTCAGTAAGACATCTTGTATCTGAAGCCATGATAGCTTTTTACTGAGGGATCAGTAGCACAGACTCAATTCCAGAGTTCATTGTACCCATGTGGGTGATAATGGAACAATTTCTGGTTTTTTCAGCCAAACAGTGGAAGAGAAATATCTCTGTTCTGAAAAAGTTTTGTAGCCTCATGGTACAGGTTTTCAAAAAGAAAACAAAACATCAAAGTGATAGTTATGGCTTCAGGCAGAATTTTCTCTTTGTAATTCTGAGGCAACTGTTTCTTAAATACAAATACAAGTTGAGTATCCCTTATCAGAAGTGTTTTGGGTGTTTCATATACACCGTATACACATAACCAGAAAGTAATTTTATATAATATCTTTATTAAAATATTTATTTAATTATTGTAATATTTCAGATTTGGGGGTATTTCTGGATAAGGGATACTCAACCTATACTATGTTTCAGGGTTGAGTTATTGCCAACACCTTCAAATTTGCCTTCATTTGAGTTTGTTTTCTTCACAAATTTGAATGTGAATTTGTTCTTGCCATTCCTTGCTTTTATTTGTTGGCACTTACTGTATATTGCCAAATTGAAAGCTTAGGGGGATCCTAAATAAACCTTCAGAATAAACAAATATGCAAGGACTAATTTTTTTTCCTCTTCTGTTTGTCTCTGAACTAAAGCTATTTCTAGTCTTATTTCTTGTTTCTTTGCTCAGAGGAAGCAAAAGTGCTTGTGAGTTTTGTTTAAAAACTGAATACATTCATCCATATACTAATAGAATATATCCATTTAGCCACAATAGCCTGTAACCTGAATTAAATTTCAACACTGCAGAAGTAATAATGTCCATTTGCTTCCCACAGGTCATTAGTGAATTGAATGGGAAAAACATTGAAGATGTCATTGCCCAAGGTGAGTTTAATTTAAGGAAGCACTCCTCTGACCAGAACTGTCTCTTGGAGCATTATCAATAAATGTATGTGGTATTTGTGAAATCTACTTTGAAATATAATGGGTCCATCCTAATTCCCACAGGCTCATGTTTTTACCTGCTGGGTTTCGCTGGTGGACTACATTAATGCAGGGAAACTCTCTTAAAAACAGACATTTGCTTGTCAGTTCTCAAAGAGGAGGTTCTCAACAAGTTGCTGCAGATGAGTTAGTTTTGATTTATGAAAAGTAAGCAAGAGTTTGGAGCCTGAGCTGTTCTGAAAGAATATTAATCCAACAAAAATGCTTTTCTGCCCCATGCACCTCAAGCCATCTTACTTGATTAGATGTCTTCCCTACTGGCTTCTAATGTCTGTTTGCTCCATTGATCCTATCTCCTCTCACCTCTTGTTTTTCATTTTCTCTTCTGCACTTAAGCATTCAAATCTATATATGCTGCCTTTCAATTTTTTGCAGCTCTCTTTACATTATATTCACAGATGTCCTGTGTATTATTGTTTTCAAAACTCTCTTGACATTGTGCTTCTGTTAACTCTTGGCCAACTCTTTTCCTGTTCTCTGCCTCCACTTTTAAGTATGCTGCTTATTCCCAATGCTTCAAATGTCTTCTAACCTTTCTTCCACCTCTACTTTGTGTAGTCCTCTGAAACCATTCCCATAACATTACCAGTAATTCCTTGTGTCCTATGAATGCCTCTACTTTCTCATCCTATTTGTTTGCCCCCTTCTCACTATTGGTGAGTTGAATATACGTTGAACTCTGTTCTCTGCTTTTTTTTTTTTTAACTATATGCGTTAATTGCTTGTTCAGTGTTTCATTTATGGACAGTGGCTTCCACCTTCCTCTCCAAAAGTTTGAGGGGCTTCTTTCATTTAGGACCATGTTCTTTACATGACTTTTTCATAGAATCATAGAATTGTAGAGTTGGAAGAGACCACGAGGGCCATCCAGTCCAACCCCCTGCCACGCAGGAAATCACGATCAAAAGCATCCCTGACAGATGGCCATCCAGCCTCTGTTTAAAGACCTCCAAGGAAGGAGACCCCACCACGCTCCGAGGGAGTGTGTTCCACTGCCGAACAGCTCTTACTGTCAAAAAGTTCCTCCTCATGTTGAGGTGGAATCTCTGTTCCTGGAGCTTACTTATACAGGGCTATCATATCGCCTCTTAACTGTCTTTTTTTCCAGGCTAAACATACCAAGCTCCCTAAGTCTCTGCTCATAAGGCATCGTTTCCAGACCTTTCACCATTTTAGTTGCCCTTCTCTGGACACGCTCCAATTTGTTAATATCCTTTTTGAATTGTGGTGCCCAGAACTGGAAACAGTATTCTAGGTGAGGCCTGACCAAGGCAGAATAGAGCGGCACTATCGCTTCCCTTGATCTAGACACTATACTTCTATTGATGCAGCCCAAAATCGCATTGGCCTTTTGAGCTGCCGCATCACACTGTTGACTCATGTTCAACTTGTGGTCTACTAGGACTCCTAGATCCCTTTCGCATGCAGTCTCGTTCAGCCAGGTCTCCCCCATACTATATCTATGCATTTCATTTTTCCACCCTAAATGCAGTACTTTACATTTCTCCGTATTGAATTTCATTTTGTTAGCTTTGGCCCAGCTCTCCAGTCTATCCAGGTCATTTTGAATTTTGATCCTGTCTTCTAGGGTATTAGCTACTCCTCCTAATTTGGTGTCATCTGCAAATTTGATAAGCATGCCCCTAATTCCCTCATCCAAGTAATTGATAAAGATGTTGAATAGCACTGGGCCCAGGACAGAACCCTGTGGCACCCCACTGGTCACATCTTTCCAAGACGAAGAGGAGCCACTGATGAGCACCCTTTGGGTTCGACCGGTCAACCAATTGCAAATCCATTTAACAGTTAACTTGTCTAGCCCAACATTTTTAAACATCTCATCTTAAATTTACTGTCCAAGATTGAACTTTCTCCCTCAGCCTCTCTTCCCTTGTCTGCCCACCTTGTCAAATAGGGATGAAGCCTTGGAGCAATCCTAGTTCCCCTTTTATCTACATATTCAGTCTGGTGCCATGTCATGCCATTATTCCTTACTCAGCACAGCAAAATGCCTTTCTTGTCGTTTTCTTTTGTCACTTCACTTCTCAATTTCTCCGTCCAGAATTAATTCACAGTAATTTAGGCTGGAATCCTAAATACAACCCTGTTGATATTGTGCACCAACAGGACTTCCTCAAATCCCTGTGGTGATTTGAAATACCTTCATGTTCTTTCTACATCTTATCTTTCTGTCCTCACTTTCTAGTAGTTCATTGTCTGTGATCTTCTATATTACTACCCAAAGAGGGTCTTCTCCTTTCAGTGACAGTGCTCATTTTCTTGATGTGCCTTGTTATGTGGAATTGTCTGCTTGCATGGTGGTACCATATTTTTTCTACAAAGCCTCGGCTCCCCCATCATTCTGAACTCTAGTTAAAGCTAGAGCAAGTCCAACTACATCTGCTCATGTTTATCCTTCAAATTCTCCTTTCCTTCTTTCTGGCATTACTGTCAAATTTCAGCTTGGAACCTTAAGACAGCAGGGATTTTCCTTATGGTATAAAGTGTCACGTAAGTTGATAGGGCAGTGTAAACAGTTATAGTAACAATAATAGTCATGCCATTTTGTCATTTGATAATCTTAAAACAGCCAGGTTACTCTGCAAGAGGACTGATGGCAGGAGATTGTGAGGGTTGGGCGACTTCGCAATGGTCTAAGTAATTGTTTTAGTGTATCTGGATGATTACTTCACTTTGATATTAACTGCACTCTTTCTGAGAATATGATGAATTGGTTATAAAACATGTTTGCTCTTTGGTCCCAGGAACACCATAGGATTGTTTAACTATGTGTTCCTAGAAGCCAAGAAAGACATTTTGCCCCCATTGACGTGGTTAGAGAGCCAAGTGGCTCTCACTGTTCACAAGGGAAATGGTATATTGCCAACTTCTCTGGAACTGTTGGCTTTCATCAGAAGCAAGTCTTTTAAATCTCCAAGGTCCATCCATCACATAGTACTTGTTGCATTAGTACTTATTGTGACAGTTCTATGTTTGGTCTCCTGCAAATGGAAAAGAATCAACCTCTCAAGTTGCACAGGGAGTAGGCACCATAGCTTCAATACTAAAATTGAGGCTGGAAAAATATGGAAATGCTTTTTCTAGCATCTGGTGAAATGTCTCTAGTGCTCAGAAAAAGAGGGTGTGAGAGACTGCTGTTACTATATTGGGAATTTGAGGTTTCTTATACATTAGAGATCAGGACTAGAGGCGTGTATGATAAGGCTGATACTTCAGAATGCTGCCTGACTTGCCAGATACAAATCAAAGTTCACATTCCCTTTCCAGTCTTTCTCAGAAATGGGTTGAGGCAGCAGGAAAGATATGGAATGAGGGAGGTGGCAACAAGGCAGAGCTTGGCCAGTGCAGATTTTATTGTCAGGGTTGGATTTATTGTCTCTGGGTGTATTGATCTGGTTACTCTCTCATTGGTAAGGCTGTCTCTGCTTGCAATGCTTAATTTTTTTCTTCTTTTTACTCTCTTCCAGGTAATAGCAAGCTTGCCAGCATGCCAGTTGGTGGAGCTGTAGCAGTCTCTGCTGGAGGTTCTGCTGCTCCTGCTGCAGGAGCTGCACCAGCTGCTGGTGAGTATAATTTAGCATTTTTAAAAAATGTTCAGACAGACAAGCAACAAATGGGTTCACCATTAATAGATAAGAGTCCAGATATTTGATAACATTTATGCAACATTGCTAACTTGCCAACCCATTATATTATGTTGTTTCAAAATTGAGCCGATGCCGCATAAAAAGTTGATTTGGAGGAAGAAATATAACTGAATAATTGGAAAAGGTTCAATTAGCAACTGCTCTTGCAAATTATAAGGAAAAGTTTATTGAAAGGAAATACTCTGCTTGTTCAACCTTCAGACATAATTAAGCTAACTGTTATTAATCCTTTGTGCCAGGTGATTTTTCATACTGTAGAAAAAATATAATTTAATTCTGCACACATCCTGCATGTATTCTGAGTTTGTTGCAGCTTGACGTTGGATAGTGTGTGCCACCAGCATCTACATTGCAATTCTGAATTTTTTTCTCTATAATTTGTTCCTCACTATTCATCTTTAAGGCAAATGTAGATGTAGAATAAGGCTACAAGTATGCTGCTTTGAGAGTTGTCAGCTCACTGTCTGAATCTGTTTGTCTTTTCAGCAGAGGAGAAGAAAGAGGAAAAGAAAGAAGAATCTGAAGAGTCCGATGATGACATGGGATTTGGGCTGTTTGATTAAAATTTTATTTAGTGTTAATCTAATAAATCTTTGATAAAAGATCTTGCACTGTTGAGATTTCTTATGTAGTTTTCCACACCAGGTGGTACTACTTCAGAGATCATATCCAATGAAAAAAATCATAATGTTGCTATGCTTCACTTAAGGATTTTTAATACTTTGTTGTATTTTAAAGGCTGTGACCCATAATTTTTTTAAAAAACAGTACTTTGCATTGTAAGCTCAATTCTGGAGACCGTTATTTAACACTGTGACTCTGAGATGAACAGTGAGGTGCTGTTTAACTAGGGCTGTTCATCAAGCCAACAAAGCAAACAAAAAAACCCAGCCAGCAATAGTGACCATGAATAGAAGAGTTAAGTACTTCAGTCAGGCCAACTGAAAGGTCCTGAAACATTCTCTGGGTTAGTGAGAATTCCTGGATTCCTCCTCTCTACCAACCCCAGAATGCGCTTTCATGGTAAGTAACCAATGTGGCATTCTTCAGGTCATCAGGCAAGTTGTTATAAAAAGCCAGTGGATGTGATGTCAACATAATTAGGATCCTTCCTCCTCCCCCAACACTTTTTTGTTCCATCTGGATGATGAAGAGATGTGTAGTTCTTGCAAGCTGCACATTTTATAATTTTTTTTGTTACTAGGTTGGTCTAATAAAGATGTTACCCTGCTATGCCTGTGGGATCTGTTAAGACAGTAATAGGGTTTGCATGTAGGACTGACATGTATACATAAAAAGGAGAAAGGGAGTGGGGAATGGACTGTAGCAGCATCTTTAAGACTTAACTGATTTTTTATTTTAGCTTGAGTTTCTGTGGATATAAACCCACTTCTTCAGGTGCTATATGGAGTGAAAAATCATCTAGGTGGGTTTATATCCACAAACGCTCGTGCTAAAATAAAAAGTAATCTTAAAGATACTGCTACATTTCTTCCCTGTTCCTCCTTTTTATGCTGCAAGAAACTTAACATCTTTGAAAACTACTGTTATGTATGCAGCTTCTTAAGGGAGAAAAATACAAATTTATTTCATTTTTCAACATATGGTTTAGCCTTTAGAAGACCAGACTATTGCTGGAAGTGTGCTTAGCTAAACAAACATGGGGGTGGGGGGAGGGTCAGGCCCTATAATAAAGTTGCTTATCTTATAAAGTAAGGGATTTGCAATTATGGAACATGTGCTTGTTTATTGGAACATGGGAGCGATAACATATGGCATCATGTTGTCATAGTGTTTACTGCTTTTAAGTAGGTATTGTCAAGGCCACTTAAGAGACAAATTTGGGGAAATCATGGTTTTCCTCTATGCTAAATGTGTGGTCCTGGCTATTAAACTAGTAGATTTTTTTTTTTTTTTTTTTTTTGAGGCTGGACCACCAGTTGGCTGTCCCTGTTAGATTTCAGCAATAACTAAACAGCCCTGAGCCTTCTGCATTCAAGTCTGCTAAATATACCTACTTTGTGTGCTGAATGCAGATCACTTCTTGATTAGTGCCTTCAAGTCATTTCTGACTTGTGGCAATCCTAAGGTGAAAAACCAGTGAGTTTTTCTTGGCAAAATGTGTTCAGAGGCAGTTTGCCATTGCCTTCCTGTTAAGATGAGAGAGTGACTTGCCCAAGGTCACCCATATGGTTTTCATTACCAAACAGATTGAACCCTGGTCTCTCAGAGTCCTAGTCCATCACTGAAACCATTACACCATGCTGGCTCTAGTAAATCACTTAGCAATTACAGTATAAACTTGGTCATAATCTTACATAAAACATGTAGGTCTTGTTTTTGTCTAGGGTCACATTTTTCTGTCGATTGAACAGTAAAGCTTGGCATATTTTGGAAAACTTGCATGAGTAAAAGAGTGGAAAAATCGTTACCGAAAGTCAGAGTAGGCTGTCATTTTTGGTAGAATGGTTAATGTGTATGTAAATCCTCTTAATTGGTAGATGGCATTAATAGTTTAAATATAAGGCAGCAGTTTTAAACATCCATTTTTAATGTGAATTAATGGTTTTCAAAACAAGCACCAATTACTGGAAAAATAGATAAAGAATAAGATGGAAACTGAAAGGTGAAGAAAAACGAGTAGAAAGAATAGAAGGATATAGATTATACAAAGAATGTGATATTGGATATTAGAAACAGAAATCAAATATGTAACAGTTGAAAACCCTAGAGGTTTTCATTTAACAGAAAGTCAAGATGGAAGGGATGGAATGGGGTGGAAATAAACACAGAATAAATCTTAGACACATCGTACAGTCAAACCGAAACGTAATGTAGGTAAATAATGTGAGTATAATGTGAATGTTCTTGTTACTGATGACTATTGATTATTATAATTACTGGAAAAATTAAAATTATATGGGGGGGGAGACAAGCACCAACATAAGCTAGCCTGACATCAAAACCTTTTTTTTCTTAAAAGCTAATTTCATAGAATCAAAGAGGGGTTCTTTTAGCCAGCACCAATACTGAACCGTGGAAGGACTAAGGAACAGTTTTCAACTATAAAGCTTTACTCTCTTACCCTGAGTCTTCCCTAAGTGTTGGTCATGCATTTGAGCGTGTCTTCACAGCCCAAAGGGGCCAGATTTTATGCTTGTATTACCATACGGTATTTCTGTACTTGTATGAAATGCAGAACTCCATTTGTATACTTAAAGTTGCTTCTAACTTACAGCAACCCTAAATTGAACCTATCAGGGTTTTCTTGGCAAGATTTATTCAGAGGGGGTTTGTCTTTGCCTTTCTCTGAGGTTAAGTGTGTGTGACTTGCCCAGGGTCACCCAGTGGGTTTCCATGGTTGATTAGGGATTTGAACTCTGGTCTCCAAAGTAATCTTAACACTCAAACTACTGCACCACACTGGCTCTCTGTCCTAATTATAAGATATTTAAGGCAGGGACAAGCAACTGTGGGAGACAGCCAACATAGTGTGGTTTGAGAGCTGGACTAGGACTAGAATTTGAATCCTTGCTTGGCCATGGAAACCAACTTAGGGAGCCACACTGCCAGCTAGGCAATGGCAACCCTCTCCCCCAAGAAATCTTGCAGATAAAACTCCATGCCTTAAGTCAGAAATTACTTGGAACACACAACAACAAAGGCAACTGTGGGCCTCCAGGTAAGGAGTACAGCATATTTTGGAGCACAGATCTCACAATTGCTATTATTGGCCATGCTGGCTAGAGCTGATATAAAACAATAAGCCAATGGGAACTCAAAAGGTTTAGACGGCAATGTGGTGTAGTGGTTTGAGCATTGAACTATACTCTGGAGATCAGGGTTTGAATTCCCACTTGGCCATGGAAACCCACTGGGTGACCTTGGGCAAGTCACACTCTCTCAGCCTCGGAGGAAGGCAAAGGCAAACCCTTCTGAACACATCTTGCCAAGAAAAACCTATGAGAGGTCATCATAAGTCCAAAATGACTTGAAGACACACAACGACAACAAAAAATCATTTGAAAAGCCCTCTCCTTAGAATATGATGCATTAGTTCATGGTAGCCATTCCTGAAATACATAGAAGACATACATGGTTTATTATGCTGCCTAAAATAAGAGTATTATCACAATATGAGCTTTGACATTTGTCTTACGGCCAGCATGGCTGTTCCTGTGTTTCAATGGCAGAAATAGCTTCCTCTATTCTTAAGAATAACACTAAATGACCCCACATAAGCTCCCCCTCCACAAGTAGTGATGTTGCAAAAGCAGGGTGAGGTGTTACTCCACTACAGGACATGATAAATTTCATATTTTGGTGTTGGGGGCCATTTTGAACATAGAAGACCTTTCCAACAGGGAACAGCCTGGAAACTAATAATGGCCTATTGGGAGTGATTAGGGACCAAAGAGTTCATAAAATATTTTTTTGGGGGGGAATCAGCCCTCTATGTTCTGGGTGGAGCTATGTGACCTAACCCAGGCAATCACCCACCTGTGACATTTGCAGAGGAACAATTAGGTATGAGTGTTTTAGCCCAGCAGACCTAAGGCAGAGCGGATGAGGAGCTGACCCAATTTTGTGAGACACTAACTTACCTGGAACGTTTTTTTCCTGAAGTTGCTATATACTTGTGGCCTCTGTAATGTTGAGGCAAATCTTCAACAGCTGGGAGTGGACTGTTCCTTAAATTCACAGTGCATTTTCAGTTTTAGCAGGCCTCATTGAATTTAACTATAGATTGTGTTCATATGGTTTCTTTAAAAACTGTGGTACCGTAATTATCTATCCCTTACGAGGGTGTTTTGAGACATTTTGAATTATGTCTTGCTTGATGCTCATGCACACAGAGCTGGAGGTGCACCACTTTAGCAATTTTATGGGAAGTTTGCATAAGACTTGCACAACTCACTAGCAAACAAACAATGTGATCTTTTAAAAGAACTGTTTTTATCAAATAAGGAAGTAACCTGACAGAGTGTAGCAATGTTTTCTTCCCACCTTCCAAGTTTACTGAATAATTTAATAATTTCTCATTGCAGGAAATCTCCCTAAAATGATTCCATGATGCAGCTAAAATACAGAAAGTTGTAGCCTTTAGTTGGTAAACATAAGTTGCTGGATGTTTTTGGACTTCAACCCCCAGACGTTTCAGCCAGCATAGCCAATAGTGAGCCATTCAGCAAGCTGTAGTCTAACATCATTTGGGGACCTGCAGGTGACATGCAAAAGATCCCATGCTGAATTTGGGGCACTTGCAGCAACTTGGATGACTGGTTTGGAAGTAAACTTGGCCTTGAAAAGTTGTCAATATGCGAACCAAGGGATCAGTTGAGAGCAAATGCCATTATTATTTAAGGTTTTGCAGCACGCAATAAGAGCCAGCATGGTGTAGTGGTTTGAGTGTTGGACTATGACTCTGGAGACCAGGGTTTGAACTCCTGCTAGGCCATTGAAAACCACTGGCTAACCTTGGGCAAAGTCAGCAGTCTCAGCTTCAGAGGAAGGCAAAGGCAAATCCTCTAAACTAAACAAATCTTGCCAAGAAAACATCATGATAGGTTCACCTTGTGTGTATGTGCCTTCAAGTCAACTATTGACTTATGGCAACCCCCAAATGTCAAAGGGTATTCTTAGGCAAGGAATATTCAGGTGGTTTTGCCAATTCCTTCCCCTGAAATATAGCCTACAGCACCTGGCATTCATTAGCAGTCTCCCACCCAAATATCAACCAGGGCTGGCCCTGCTTAGTTTCCAAGATCAGACAGGGTCTAATATCTTTCGGATATTTAGGCCCTATAGGTTGGCCTAGGGTTGCCATGAGTCAGACATGCCTTGAAGGCACACAACAAGAACATAAACTAGCTAACTATGCTGTGAGAGGGGAGTGTTCACATTCGCTAATGTCTTTCCTCTTCCTGGGACTTGTTAAAGCAGGATTAGAAATCCTGTGCCCCTCCATATTGCTCTTATTTTATTGTTATCACCCTTACACCGAACATGGGACCCAAATCAGCTCATACCATAGACTGAAACAAAGCACAGCTAATGCACAAAAGATTGTACAGTAATTAAAAAAGAATTAGTCATCCTATTGGAAACTGCACTAAATTAAATAGCTTACATGTGTTTAAAACTTTAACTTAGAACAAAAGTACAACACCACCCTTTCCATTAGAAGACTCTTCTGCACAATCTAGTTAATTGCCAAAAGCCAGTCTAAATTAAAAGTGGAACCAAAGCAGAGATGAAGCTAGCCTAGCATGTAGGAAAGAGTTCTGCAGCCTGGGAACAGCCACTAAGAAGTCCCTCTCCCATGTTCTTATCAAATGTGTTCATGGCATTAGTGGTACTGAGAGAAAGATGCAACTTCTGAAATTCCTCTTCATTAGCTCTGCTGGCTGAGGCTGATAGGAGGTGCAGTTCAACATCTGGAGGGCCACATCATTCCCACCCCTGCACTGAAGCAATGACCGTTAGTTTGTGAAGAGCTTTTACAACTAGCAGCTCCTAGTAGCCGGAGAGTAGCTTGTCTTGGTCGTATTTTGCATGGGGTACCCTCATGATCAAAGTGTGAGTGATTAGGAGGAGAAAATGCCACGTCAAGCCATTAATAATTCTGTGGGTGAACCTGGTGTGGAGTTTGACAAAATGAGATAAGTGATCAGTCAACAATAACTGTATCATGTGTGCAGGAAAGCAACTCAAGTGTCATGCCCCGTGAGCCTAAAGAGGCTATAGAGTCACGAGGAGGAGGAGATGGCAGGGAACAGCCCTAGGGACCCTGGCACAGGTTTATCTACACCTGTGCCAGCGGGGAATTCTGCCAACCTAGAAGCTCAAGCAGAGGAAGAGCCTGGTCCAAGTAGGTTGGCATCAGTCCTAGCACAGAGTCCTGCCCATTCAGATAAGGATGAAGAAGAAGAGAGGGACTTACCTCCACCATCACATACACAGCAATGAACTCAAAAGGAAGGTCAAAGGAAGTCTCCAAGACTTTATGAGAAAAACCTGCTCATTAAAAAACACCTGACAAAGCCTTAATTGCTTTATATATGCTGGGAGAGGCGATGGAGGTTTTGTCACAGATCAACTGATCTTCCTGGAGAAAGCTTCCTGCTGACTTTGGTGCCTGGATTCTGGTTATCTTGACTTCTGTTACCTTGACTCATGCTTAGACCTTGGACTATCCCTCACTACTCTGCTGTTTGCTCTTGTTGACCCACGGACTGCTTTGGACCACACTGACTGATTGCTGTAAACCTCTGACCTTTTGGACTGTGTTACTGAACTAAATCTTTGACTGTCTGCGTTCCTGTGAGCTAATTAACACTTGGCTCTCTTCCCAAACTAGTGCTGTTTATACTTTGCTGGTACCTAGTTGCTTTCCAGACACCAGGCTAAATTTGCTTCAGCTCATGAAGCAAATTTTAAAATGTTGGTATGTTTATACAGATGCTTGCCCCACCTCCTTTAATGTTGCAGAAACTTTTCTGAATACTCAAAGTAGTCCAAGCTGCAACTCAGTGTGAAAGGTGCCCACATGCTGTTCAAAAATTGTCTGTGTGATGTCATTATACAATGAAGTGAATGATTTGGGCCTATTCATGTCAGGAAGCATAGCAATTCCATTATCTCAGTCTTCAGTTGATATCTATATAACATAGAGAGTTACACCCAGTGACCCTCTCCATTGACGCCCACTTGTCGTGGGAGAGAGGCTTGTGTACCCTAATGATGTTTTGAGCTATGCTGGCGGTGGCATAATAGCCACCAGTAGGGTCTCCCATGCCAGCCAGGTCAAAACTGAAGGGTCTGACAAAGAGCATCAAAGGGCAGGATGGACTCTCTAGTCTTATGGCAACCATCCTAGGAGAAGGAAAACTCTAATCCCAAACCCGGGCAGATGGTGCTTGTCCAACCCTGTAAGGTCAACCATTTAAGAGAAGGAAACTCTAATCAAACCTACGACCCGAGGACCTTGCTGCTACCGTCCATGCTTGCAAGGCCACAGCAGATGAACCTTTGACTTAAAGGGTAAGGCCAGTTCTGTGCATGCTGCGCTCCACCAGAAAAATCCATTGCACAGGCTCAAAGGACAAATCCAGTTCCTCACCAACAATGGTCCGCCCTGGCCTCACATCGGGAGGCATGGAGATGCACTATCCACAATGCTTCAGCCTTATTTGAGAACTCACGTCAAACAAGTCTTGAAGAGAAACGACAATACAGAAAGAATCACAACCCAGAAACATCACCCAAGGAGACCTTCTGCTGTGCTTTCTGGAACCGGACTTGTTTATCTCAGATTGGCCTTTTTAATCATCAGCGCGCTTGCAGAAAGAGCGGGATGAGTCCTTCCTGAATCTTCGTTTGTGAAGAAAAGCCAGAGAGAGAGAGAGAGAGCGCGCCAGTGATACAATATATGCCATTTGGTTTCTTCAGTACATTGATAATGAATCTTATGATAAAAGGTTACATAAAATACTGCAGTTATATACTTGAGGGGGAATAGATAAGCAGGAGTTATTTTCTTCATGTCCAGTTTGAGACTACTTGTGTATCCAGGATGCAAGTGAAAAAACCCACAAGACACTGTGGAGAAGAAATGACTGTGACGGACTCAAGAGAGTTATGGGGAGAAAAACAGCACTGAAAAACAAAAACAGAGCTGTAAGTGCTCTGATCAAAGTGCAAAGGCAAAACTATGATGAACTATGAACTTCTAAACCTGGTTGGTTCTTTTTCCCACTGAAGTTGAGAGACTTTTCAATCATGTTTTTAAAAGAAAATATGTGTGTATGGCAGGAGGAGAAATGCTATGACCAAACTCATGTTTTTATATTCATCAGTCAAACTGCAAGGGTTTCACATTCTGTTCAATGAGAACAGTGCCAATACATGCTCTTACTTAGGATTAAAATAAGCTCTGCCATTCAGCTTCAGCTATTTAGCTCATAAACAGACATGTGATACTAAGAATAATGCAATGTGGCAGAGAGGCAGTGGTGTAAATACAGCTGACACAAGGTTTAGAGAACACTGCTGTGGTTACTGCCTACGAAAGAGTTTGTGGGGGTTAATCTCTGGGGAGAACACACAGAGCATTATTATTATCTGCTATTATCTCCTGTGCCTCATTAGAAATGCGCCATGAGGGACTTCCAGTCACATTCAGCCCCAGCAACCACATTAGTCTGAGGTAATAAACAAAGAAATTCAATTCTTCATGTATTTACACAGGACAAGAGTCAAAGTAGTCTACCATCGTGTTGTCAAAACAATAGCATGGGCTTTGGGGATCAGAGTTCAGTTTTAGAGATTTACTAAAGGCTCCATTTAATTCTCAATTCACTTTTGGTTAAGAGGGGAAAATGCTTTAATTGAGGCCCCATGCCCCAAACATTAATCTGGTCTCAACGTAATGAGACAGAAAAAAAGGACATGGCGTGGGGAGCTGTGTAGGACCATTTCTGAGAGCCCATTTCAGAACCGCAATGTACTTACATCTCCACTTACAAAGGTGGCCGGACAAATACACACACATACACACTACAGTCCCTCATGTCACACTGTTACCCTCAAAATCTGTTGTACAAATGCCATTCAGGCCACCAGTTTTCTTCCTCTATGCAGTTATTAGCTGGTTTGAAATGCTGAATACAAAAGAGTGCTTAAAGTATACTTAGAGGTAGCTAATCTGTAGTAAGTGGTCTGGCATAACCAGTGATAGGACATATTTGCAGGACTTGCAGGAAGAGGCATGGAGCAAGTTTCTCCTATGATCACTGGACAGATATCGCTTAAGATTTATGAAGTCATTTTATAACCTCCTTGTTGGTAATGGTACTCTCAAGAAGTATTAAATTAAAAAATAAATATTAAGAATTGCCCAGAATTTTTAAAAGCCTTCCAGATGTTCAATGTGAAGTCGAAGGCTTTCACAGCTAGCGTCCATAGTTTTTTTGTGGTTTTTTTCTGGGCTGTGAGGCCGTGTTCTAGAAGAGTTTATTCCTGATGTTTCGCCTGCATCTGTGGCTGGCATCTTCACAGAATGGTGGTGTCCAACAACTGAATACACAAATTTACATACTAATCCTCTTCAACAGGGACTCACAGTATATAAACCCCACAAACCAACACACCACCATTCTTTGAAGATGCCAGCCACAGATGCAGGCGAAACATCAAGAATAAACTCTTCTAAAACACAGCCTCATAGCCTGGAAAAAAACCCACAAAAAACCTTCCAGATGCTGTTGGATTGCAAGCCCCAGCATCTCCGATGGTGAGGAACACTGTGAGTTGCACTCCAACAAGCTGTATAATTTTGGAAGAGGATGGGAAAAATAGATGGCTGCACCATGAAATTAATAAGACCATCTATTGAAGTTGCTTCATAGCAAATAATCTGCCATTGGAAGATTCAATGGGTTAAGTATGTATATATATATATATATATATATATATATATATATATAAACAGAATAAATACCTAACTTAATTAGCCTGGGATAATACTGTATATCCAAATCATTAAAAAGCTATTAATTAACAGTACTCTTTTGGTAATAAGCTTGCAATGACTTCCAGTCTGCTCCTCTGGCTAGAAACTGTCAAAGGGAAAGTAAGCCCCAGACTTTCTCAGAAGCACCAGTGTTTCAGTCAAGGTATAATTTAATTTAATTATACAGTTGGCTCTCCTTATCCATGGTTTTTTTAGCCATGGATTCAACCAGCCATGGCTTGAAATTAAAATATATATATATATATATATATATATTCCAAAAAGCAAACTTTGCTGTTCTCCAGTTTATATAAGGGACACCATTTTACTATGCCATTGTATATAATGGGACTTGAGCATCCACAAATTCTGGTATCCACAGTGGGTCCTGGAACCAAACCCCAGCAGATACAAAGGGCTAACTGTAATTAAATTAGTTTCACTCATTAAAAAAATGAGTGGGGGAACACATTTCCCCCGTTTGTAAGAAATAAAAGTATTCGATGCTTGAATTTCCATCTCATTGGAATTTATATACAATGATCCAGCAAGCATGTTGCAATCACAAAATTTTTACCACTAGCTGGTGTCAATTTTACATGGTGCTTATGGAGCAAAATAATAACACCCACCCCATGACCACTTTCAAACTTGAGAAAAGAGACCTGGCCTTTGTTGCTTTAAGTCAGGGGTGGGTGGGAATTGTATGGCTCTCCAGATGCTGGACTGCAATTCCCAGCAACTCTAGCTGGCACTGTCAATAGTGAAGAATGCTGAGAGTTGCAGTTCAGCAACGTTTGGAGAGCCCTATGATTCCCATTCTGTTTTAGGTAGCTCACTGAATCCTCATTTATTTAAGATCCAGTTTAAAAACGAAACAGTCACAGTATGGATAACTACAGTTGTCCCTTCATATTTGCTGGGGTTTGGTTTCAGGACAGCCTGTGGATACCAAAATCCATAAATACTGAAGTCCCATTATATGCAATGCCATAGCAAAATGGTGTCCCTTATATAAGATGGCAAAATCAAGGTTTACTTTTTGGATTATTATTTTTTTAAGAATATTTTCAAGCCGTGAATACTTAAATCCATGGCTACCAAATCCATGGATATGGAGGGACAACTGTACTTCTCAAAGTCAGAGGAGATTAAAAACTGACCAATGGTATGTCATGAGTATGGTGTGGTAATTAATGGTTCTTAATTTAAAGTGAATTTAAATCTACTTGGGAGTTTTAAGTAGCATTGAAAATACATTAATGCAACAAGTTAGTTCAGTGTCATCAATTAAAATTTAACCACAGCAAGTTCCATATCATTACTTTTATTATTATTTTATTCATTTATATCCTGCTTCCACCCCCCAATGTTTGGACTCAATATTAACCTATTTCCCCAAAGCTCTTTGGTAAGTGTTGAGCTGTGGGATGCTGTGCTTCAAAGAAAGTGAGTAAAAGAATAGTCTCTCACTGGACTGCAGATTTTTCCAAGAAAATGAAGAATAGCTTTTCTCTGAAACTTGCAGACCTCATTTTCACCCCATCAATTGCAAAAAACCAAAAACAAAACAAAATGCCACAACCCCAGCTTCCCAGAGGAAGGCTATGACCTTAACAGCATGTTTTCCCCAACCTGGTGCTCTAGAGATGGCTATGCTGCCAGGGATGATAAGCACTGTAGTGCAATCCATCTGGCACCCAGTTGGGAAAGGCTGCTCTAAACAAATCACCTCTGACAAATAATAGGGTCCAAATCCAATATCCAAAATCCAATTGAATGAATTGATTGTCACATATATAGGACAATCCCACTGACAGAGTGGGTCTGCTCCACTTGAGACTAATAGCAGTATTCAAGCCTAGGGGCTTGCCTATATGAAGGTATAAAATATGGACTGATGTGCACTAATGCCAATTCACAGCAGCATTCATTTGTCTCAACCATTTTTTGGCAAGATTGCAGGCATGCAAAGCTATCCATGTTCATTGTTCAAACGGGCATCCCTGTGAATCAAGATGGCAGGCATGAGTGAATTACTCGCGTTTTTATTGTCACCAGTTGCTGCTGCTGAACAATACTTAAAAAAAAAAAAGCCTATCCAAGGTGCAGAGGTGCAATATTCCGCTTAAATAAATAGTGGCAGGGGCGGGGGGAGAGGCTATTTTGTCTCCTGAGCAAAAATCAAACATGACAGTTTCGGGTGCTTGCTTTGTTGGCAAGCTCTGCGCACGTCTGACCAATCAGCTTTCTACTTCCATTCTCATCCAGAATGTGCACCAAAACAAATCAGTTGTCCCAACGAGGGGGAATGTGCATTCCCCGTGAAGCTTTTTTTAAGATACAGGGGAAGCCACAAAGGCTTTTCCTGCATAGTTTTTGCTATTTTTGGCCCCCCTCCTTCCAAATATGGTGGATTGATGCGGGATCTCATTCAGACAATCCGTATTCTCCTTGAATTGTATGAGGAGTATTTTCCCCATATAGACAACTCCTAGGTGTGTTTTGGGGGGCTGAATCTGTGTGACAGCATAGGCTACCAATCTCAAATTAATGGGCCAAGAAAAGAACACAGTAATGCCATTTAAGGTAACTATTCCCTGACACCTTAGTTTCTACTAAGATTCAAATTCTCAGTGTTTAGCTGAGAGGTCATTTAAGAAGCCTAGAAATAACACCCTGTGTTCCATAGAAGAAAGGCAGGATATAAATGAAGCATATTATGTCAAGACCTGTATCACCTCACACAGCTCTTTGAAGTTTTATACTCCAGGTCACAATTTGCAACTTTCTGTATCCTACTTACATTCTCTCTCTCTCTTACAACTGTGCAACTATCCCTAAAGTTTGTTGCAGCAAAACCAAGAAGAGGTCCCATGGTATCTTTAAGGGGGACCCATTAAGATAGTTTGTCCGAGAGACTTACGGATCTAGATGGATTCCTCATATATTTCTGCATTTGATATATATATATATATATATATATATATATGTATATATATTGTTAGCTATGTTTCTTTTAACTGTTGTAAACTGCCCTCAGAGCCAGACTGGGGAAAATGGGAAGAAGAAGAAGAAGAGGCTGAAGCAGCAGCAGCAGCAAACTTATTAGCTCTAATAATAGAGCTTCTTTAGAGGGAACCAAGGGGCTGGGATTTAACTCTTTAAGATTTCTACTTTCAACAAAGGTAATTTTTCTAAACTGGGATTGCATTTGACAGGTTTTACCTATACAGAGCCAGCAAGGTGTAGTGATTTGGCTTTCTCTGGAGACCAGGGTTTGATTCCCTACTTGGCCCTGGAAACCCACTGGGTGTCCTTGGGAGAGTCACACTCTGTCGCCCTCAAAGGAAGGCAAAGGCAAACTTCCTTTGAACAAATCTTGTCAATACCCTCCCCCCACAGGTTTGTGTTAGGGTCGCTATAAGCTGGAAGCAACCTATACAGTACCTAAAATATTTTTCCAGATGCAACAATACAAAGGCTTCAGGAGAAACTTATTTAGAGCATGAGCTTTCACAGGCCACTTCCTTAGATACATGACACGATCTCCAGAATTTGAGGTACACACAGATATGTACACATGCACACACAGCAGAATAAACATGTAAGCTTTTAAGGTAACTCCCACTGAAACCAAAGGGGCTTATTTAGAAGAAAACAAGCACAAAGGGACCTGGTCTGTGTAGCTCTGTGGTATTCCTTACTTCTAATCACACAGGGCAGTGGTTCTTAAGTTGTGGTCCGGGAACCCCCAGGAGTCTGCAATGTCCTCACAGGGGGTCTGCATAGGCTTGAAGTCTGCTTGGCACACCCCTCCCTGCAGTGGAGTGGCCACATGATAGGAGCCTCAGTGCTGGCTGGCTTGGCCTGCACATTGCCATTCAATCTGCTTCAGCTAAAAATTGCAGGAAGAAGCAGGAGAAAAGTCTTCCCTCCCTCTTCAGTTCCTCTGAGGGTAGGTTTAATGAATGGTGTAATTAATTGTGTTGTTGTTGTTGAGGGAAGATTTAATGGATGGTGTAATTCTATTGTTGTTAGGTATTATTATTGTTGTTTTAAATCTTGAGTTAAGTCTCAGAGGGCTCCAAAATTGATTCAGCCTTCCATTCCTTCCATAGGTTGGTAAAATGAGTACCCAGCTTGTTGTGTGTGTGTGGGGGGAATTATCTAACCCACACTGGAAACCGCTTAGGGAGTGCTTTGCACTGATAAGCGGTACAGACATATCAATGCTATTGCCATAAGTCTTGGGGGCCCAGGGCAACAAAAGCTGTTTAAAGGGGGTCCCTGGTAAAGAAAAGGTTAAGAGCCACTGTCACCGGGCCTTTTCCTCCGCACGCCCCACACATACCCTTTAACCTCTATCGTGGAGACTTTCCGGCAGACGTCATAATGCGCTAAAGGCAAAGTAATGGGAGACCTTCAACGCCAGGAAACTTGGTTTCTTGGGAGTAACTGGATCTCTCTCTTTCTCTCCCTCCCGCCAAGGACACACACACACACACACACGGACGCATCCCTATCTAGGTGGAAAGCTGCAGCAGCGCCGACGATGCGCCTTCCCCGGCAGCGGGGCCCTCGCCATTGGATGCCGCCGCGCAACGCCCCGCCGGGGCTTTCCAGGAAAGACGGCTCCAGGGTTGGCTCGACGCGCCCGCCGCGGGTAAACCCAGCCCAGCCGGGTGCTTTGCGTCCCGCGTCCCGGAGGGGCTCCCTTTGGCTTTGGCCCCGGCTGGGCGCTCTCGCCCCTCGCCATTCGCTCCGCTTCGTGGTTGCGTCGGAGGGCGGAGAGATTGTGACACCCCTCCGGGAGCTCCTCCTCCTCCCCGCCGCGGCTGCGCTCCCAGCCGGTATAATAACACTTCCCTTCAGGCCGCCGGCGGTCAGGTGCAGCCGGGGGTGGACGAAGAGAGCAGCGGAGCCGGAAAAAAGCCGGGTGGCCGAGCAGGAGGAGAAGAGCCAGGCGCTTTTGGCTCGGGCGGGGGAGCCGCCTTCCCCACCGGTGCCCTGTTTCCTCGCTAAAGCACCGGGGTGTCCGTCCGTCCTTGCGCATCGCATCTTGGAGCCCTTCTCTCTGCCGCCCTCCCCACGGGTGTGCGAGGAGGCGGCGGGGGCGATGTACCCGCTGGGCTCCACCTGGAATATTTCCTTCGCCGGCTGCGGGTTCCTGGGGGTCTACCACATCGGGGTGGCCAGCTGCCTCCAAGAGCATGCGCCTTTCCTGGTGGCCAACGCCAAGACCATCTATGGCGCCTCGGCCGGAGCCCTGACGGCCACGGCGCTCGTCACCGGAGCCTGCTTGGGTAAGGAAGAGCCCCCTCCTCTTCCTCGGTGGTTTCCCTCCCGCCTCTCGCCCGGGTGTGGGGGGGGCACAAAGTGCGGGGAGCAGCCAGCCCCCTTGCGCGCTTTGGCCTCCCCCGCTTCTACCCTCAGGGGTGGCATTTTGGGGTTTTGAAGATTTGGGGGGGGGGGAAGAACTGTGCCCAAATTCTACCCGTTTGTGTTCTTTTGGCCGTGACGCATAGCCGGCCAAACCCGGAAAAAAACAGTGCTCGTTTACTCACAGTTGACTTTTTTTCCCCTTTTTTTGGGATATATGAAATTGCCTCAAGCTGAGTCAGACCAGCGGTCTTTCCAGCCCATTGGTGCCAACAAAATGTGGGCATGCTTGTGTGTGTTTTCCCATGCCTGTTTTTGGTGTCACTTGAGTGTGTGTGTGTGTGCGTGCGAAGAGGTGGTTGGCAATTACTATGAAAGCTTTTTAAGATATTAAAGAGATAAATATTCTGCCTGAGATATATATGTTGGGGGGAACGACTAATAAACATGCTGGTTTTGCCACTGAAGTATCTCTGGGGTGTAAAAACTAACTTGCTTGAGCTAAGAATTGCTTGGCTGGTTATGAAATGTACTCTGAAAGCCACTCATGCCTATAGTGTTCAAGCTTTATGGAGTCAACTTTTTATGCCACAGTAATGTACCTATGTGGGTGTTTTCTCTTTCAATCCTGTTGTATTATTCTCTGATCTCTCCTAGGGCCTGGAATACAATAAAACTACATGTCCTCGAAATTAGATCATCAGTATTTGCTTTCTAGCTCTCAAGGCACACATGCGCACACTCTCATTCTAGAGGGGAGCATGTTATGCAATAGGAGGAACTAACTGTCCTTTAAACAAACAAATCCAACTATCTTTTTAATCTTTGAAATCTGTTGGGGGCTTCTTTTAACACAGCCCCATAAAGCATCTTATTATCTCTGTATATGTTTGTTTTTTTTTAAGTTTGCAGGCCGATATCCTATGGACACTTACTCACACTTAATCCTGAGTAAATATGCTTCAGCTTGATCTTCAAGACCCTTGCCAGGGGTTGGGGAAGCAAGATTTTGGCTGTCTATTGGGCAGGGGGTTGAACAAGATGACCTCCAGTAACCTTTCCAACTCTAACGTTCTGCAATTCCCCCACCTCCCTCTGCCCAGTAGTTGCACTACATTGTGCCTAATGCAACCCACAAAGAGTCAGAAATCTAGCAGAAGAAACACTACATGTGCATGCTAGGAAAAGCTTCTCCAGCTTAATGCCTCTTTGCCATTCTGCAACTCACATATGTTCTTCTGCAACTCACTGCAAGGCAATCTTAGCAGTATCCCATAGAACACTGCCTGTTCTAGTTATTACATTTATCCTTGGTGTTTTCCCCTTCTAGTGGTTCCTGAGCCTCTTGAGCTGCAGGCCTATGTATTCTTGTGTATGTACTGTATGTACCTTCAAGTCACCTGTCAACTTATGACAACCCCATGAATTTCATAGGGGTTTCTTAGGCAAGGATTACTCAGAGTTGGTTTTGACAGTTCCTTCCTTTGAAATATAATCTATAGTAACTGGTATTCATTGGGGGTATTCTTCCCAAGTCATATTAAATTAGGGTTGAGTAACTGTGCTTCTTCAGATGTTTTGGAACTACATCTACCATAATCCTCACCATTGGCTATGCTAGAATTTAAAGCTATAGCCATCCATGTTACTCCGGATCAGTATGCAAAGGAATCTTCTAGCACCTTTAAGACTAATTGACTGTGCTAGCTAAGATTGATGGGAGTTACAGGGACAGTTCCACGCCCCTACATTAAACGAACTGATTTACGAGTCAGTACCTGCAGGAGTAGCTTGATTGTATAAGTATCAAACTAGACAGGATGGGAGAAGTCTACAACCAGGTTCCTTCCTAGGTTTCTTTCTTTGTTTCTTTTTTTCAAAAGTGAATAGCAGAAGCATGGTGCCATTGGAGGGAGGGTTTTGTTTTTCCTCCACAGTTTTCTTAGGAATGTAGGAAAACTATGGCTCTATTTTCTGCTCCCTTTTCTTGCACTTTCATTTCCATTAACTATCTGAATCTGAGGAAACTGTACTTTGTCCTAACTGTGAACTGTGAAATTGAATTGCTTTCGCATACCATATTTAAGACTAACCATAGGTTATTCAGATTCATATATACAGATATGATTAATTGAAAAACAATGCAAAAGTTTCTGATCACTTCCTAATGGCCACTTCAGGAGAGGGGAAAGTATTACAAGGAACCACACCTATGTTCTAACTGCTATCCTTAATATTTCAAAATTTGCATTTGTATGTATGTGTTTTTTGTGAAGAAATGGACTGTAAAGGTATATGAAGGACTTGTCCCTATCTGTAGTTATACCTTTAGGGGGAGAATTCATTTTTACTGGAAACTATTCACATAGGATCACAAACTTAAATTTTATAGCAGTAGTCTATAGCAGCAAGACAATCTTCCTTCCCATCCCCCCCCCCCGTGAATTTCCATATTTGACCTGTGCCCTGTGGTCACTGCTGTGTTTGGGGATCCCTTGGTGTGCTAGTTTCTGTGTCAGATGTGGTTAACGTCCAAACTGCTAAAAAAAATAAATCATACAATGTGTTCTAGAAGCTAGCCTGAAACTGTTGTGGGATCTTTCTACATTAAATGAAGGGACAGAAATATGGAACTGCCTAAATATCCTAAAGGCTCCGGATCCTGTCTGATCTTGTAAGCTAAACAGGGTCAGCCCTGGTTTGTACTTGGTCAGGGGACAACCAACAAATATCAGGTGCTGCAGACACTATTTCAGAGGAAGAAACTGTCAAAACCACCTCTGAGTATTCCTTGCCTCAAACCACCTCTGAGGATTCCTTGTCTTCAAGTATTCCTTGAAATTCATAGGGTTGCCATAAGTTGACAGGTGACTTGAAGGCAAACACACACACACACACACACACACACACACAGAGAGAGAGAGAGAGAGAGAGAGAGAAATATAGAAATTCTTTCTCCTTCCTACCTCCCCTCCCTTCCCTCAATCTAATGGATGTGAACTAGAAATGTCACCTTACATGGTATATCCCGTTTTCAGACTGGTTGCTGGGTGCAACCATTTCCCCCCTCTGACATTGCCCAACTCAATCTGAGAAGATTCTGCTGTGTGAACTCTATCCTTCCCCCCCCCCACTGCTTTGGTTTTGTCTAATTTTGCCTGTAATGGGATAGGTGCATAACTCTGAAAATTTACTTTTTTGGACTACAAATTCCAGAATCTTGTAGTTAGCAAAGGGGTTGAATTCCAAATATAACTTATTCAGTTATATTTCCTTGTTATAACTTCATGTGGCAGAAGTAAAAATGCCCTTCTAGTGTATCTTGGGGCCTATTTACGCCAAATGTTTCTGTTCATTATAATATTTGTGCCAATTGTTGAGTTAATTCTAAACAACTCAAAAGGTGGATTTCTTGGTGTGCCTGGGAATGGAAACACTGCGGGCAGTTGAATTTCTCCTCTCCTCAGTTTGCCCCCCCCCCAATCTCTTTCCAGTCTGCTGGGGAACCCTTGAGAGTAGATTTGAGGGATGTGGAGGGATAGACGAGTAGGAAGTAAACTCCTGTTGCATGAACAGATGTCTATTTGCATCATCCTGTATTTAGCCTTATAAAATCTGAAGAGAGTAATTGTGCTGTGTAGAAATGAATTATTCTTAACAGTTGTCACAAAGAATGGGGGTAATGAGATTATTGTTTCTATAGTGCCTGAAAGTTTCTTTGAGTGGTTAAACTCTAGGGAACTCAGAGAGAGAGAGACATTGAGGGGTTGTTTAGACGTTGAAAATACTTGTCATAGAATGTGACTAGAACACCTTTTGTCCCAACGCACTGTGAACAAGGTTCACAGTATTCAGAAGGAGGAGGGCCAAAAACTCCATCTACTGCAGTGGAAAAGTCTTCGCGGATCTCCATGAGGTTTTTCGAATAATGTGCAGGCTTGTGCATTATCACACGTCTGGACATCCAATTCAGGACACACTGCATTCTCAGCGAGGGCAGAAGTTGAGAACAGATTAGTCCACCACACAGGCAGTGGGTGGGCTTGCTGGCAAGGAAGTGGCTTGGACACATTTTTGATTTTCGCATTATTGAGTGTGTGCTTTTTCACCGCACTAAGGCAACCAGAGAGCTTTTTATAAATGGAAGGTCTCACTTGCACAGCTTTGATTTACAAGTACAAAAAAATTACTGTGCAGTGGCTACAACATGTGTGGAGAATAATAAGACACTGCACTCTCGGCTACCATCTTGATTTGCAGGCATGGTACTTCAAATGTGTGTAGCTTCGCATACAGTAGATTTTGCCAAAAGACCTTGGGGTGGACACGAGAAGCTTTCATGGCCAGCACAGTGGCCCCTGTGGCACCTTCTTTGTGTGGCAGGGTAAAAATGCTATCTAGCTATAACAATTACCTTTTTTACTGCCTCGAGTAAGTTACTTAACCTATTGACCGCCATTGTTAATAATCTAGTGGTATCTGTTTTACTAGGTGCCACCTGCACATACAGGTGGTAAATCCTGAAATATAGGATATGGTCAGTTGATTTCTCAGTCCTGCTCTGTAAAGCATGTGGCTTTGTGATTGTAAGTGTGCAGGTAGTTCTGCTGGGCATTGTGATTACCATGCTTGTGAGCTCCGATTATGATTAATGATTAAGCATGTCTTCAGTCTTGATTATGGTGATGATCTTGTTAGTAGTCAATTAAAGCTCATGCTTTCTGCAGTTTGAGTGTAGCATTCCCAGAGTGGATGCGGGACTTGGCATGTTCTTGTATTCCGGGAGTCCTAGTACTAAGCAGGTGCAGGGCTGGACTTCAGCAGATTCTACTTCCTGGGTATGCGATAGGTAGAAAATTCACTAAAGAACCAGAAAAAGCAATATGTGATCACTATCTTTCTAAGCCGTTAATGGGAATAGGAAGGAGTCAGTGTTCTGGGGATTAAGAATGGACATTTCCTTCTACTTTTGCTCTCTAATCAGTCATCTGAAAAGTAGTGTTAATGTCATACATGATTATAGTCACGTACCTGAGAATAAGCCGCACTGAATTCAGTGACATATATAGGACTGCTGTATAGAGTCAGACTTCTATTAGCTAGTCTTAATTAGAGTACACCCATTGAATCAATTGTCGAATGGAGAATTAACACATAGTTAAACTGACCTGATTCAAAGTGTTTTACTCTAGTTGGGACTAGAGTATGATTTGTCTAGATTATCTTTTGTGAATAGCATAGATTCACAGTACTGTGTACACTTTACTAAAAAATTTACACAGTGGTGTAAATACTATACCACTGTGTAAATACTATAAACCATTTTAATTAATTTTTTCTCCAGTTTCTGTAACACTACTTAACACTAGGAGTGCTCTCCCCATCTCTATGTGTGTACATACATTCCCTAGGTTTTGGAGCCAACACTGGGCATTTTAGAAGAGTAAATGGCAGTTGAGACTTGAGCTGAGAGCCTGATGGGATATGAAGTCTGAATATAAATTAGGATGGAAAGAGATGGGTAGGAACCCAGAGCTGTGTTAATAAGAAAACCCTTTAAAGTAAGTAAAACTAATGGTTATCACTGGTAATTTAGTATACTGCATATGTGGGAGGTATGAGTTGTTTCCCCAATGAGTATCAAGACTTACAGGTTTTTATGGGATAAAGTTTTTAAATGCTTTCAAGATGAAGCTAAATGCCCCTAAGCTCCAGTTAAACTGGAAAGGCTCATTGGAAATGCTTCAGCTGTGTGCTCACTTCTACTTAATTGTGGTTTGTGGAGGAAAATCAATAATTAACATGAAGCACAGATGCTCTTAAAACAGAAATAAGCACACTTGTAAAACTACTGCTATTCTTTGTATTGCTGAGTGCACAGTTTGCTTAAGCAAAGTCAAAGAGTGCCTTCTCTAGCAAGGAATCCTTTATGCCTGACTATATGTATGTGTGGGAAGGAAAGCCCTGGATGTCACATTCAAAACCCGTGAGGAGGTATTACAGGTTTCCCCCAGCTCTTACATAAAATATCTTCTTGCTTGTAGCATCCACTTTAGTTGCATTATATGGACATGATTGGTGTATGGGTGTGTGATATTTTTATAGCTATATTTTTGTGGAGAAGAGCATTACATTGGAACTGGCCCCTAGAAAGTGTTTTTTTTTTTTAAACATAGACTGAGCATGGGAAGAGGTTTGGTTTGCTCAGGCTATTACTTGTAGAAGTTCTAATTTTTACATCATTTACATCAAGAAAATTGTAACCAGTTGTTTCACCACTGTCTACTTTTATGGGGAGATTTATATCAAGAAAATTTGATTTATACCACAAAAATTGTAACCAGCTGTTTCACCACTGTCTACTCTTATGGGTTGGTTGTTTTGGGTTTTTTTTTGTTTTTTGTTTTTGTAATGCTTTGGGGTGGGGTGGGGACGCCTGTTTATAATAATTCTTAGAGGTGATTTGCTGTGTGTATAGACAACATTCCTAATTAAAGTCTTTTGGACCAACCCATACACCAGGGTTTGCTTATGAATGCTTACCAGGAAATCTCATTTACTTCCTTATTTGGACAGATTTTGCATTATATTCATGTTTAGCCATGCAGATTTCTTTGGAGTGAAGACAGTAATCTTCTGATAATGGAAGAAAAGGACAATTCTGGGCTAATCTTTGGATGCCTGTCATGCCCATGGTGAACAGTAATCTGTAGTCAAGGGGGTATGTGAATCTTTTCAGCTAGAGGATATTTGTATTCTGCCCTACTGAATCTCTTTTTGGAAAGGCTTTCCCTGGCAAGCTACGGTCTTAAAAGGTGTCATTAGGTCACCTGGTCTGTAGCATATAAGGCTCTAATTTAATATATTGGCTGTCTCAGAACTGCCTTGGAATATTTGTTGTTGTTATTGTTGTTTTAAACATCAGATGGTATGCTTAATCAGAAAGGAAAGCTAGAGACAGCATTACAAAATGTACAGTCTCCTGACAGTACTGAAAACAAGATGCTATGAGATCATAGAATCATAGAATTGCAGCGTTGGAAGAGACCAAGAGGGCCATCCAGTCCAACCCCCTGCCATGCAGGAAATCACGATCAAAGCATCCCCGACAGATGGCAATCCAGCCTCTGTTTAAAGACCTCCAAGGATCACCAGCAAATTCATCATCAAATAATGGCAGTAGCTAAGGTGTGGAGTCTATGATGTGCACAGGATTGGGAGTTCGAAGGGACTGCAAGCACCAACTAGTCCAACCCCCTGCTGTACAGGAATACACTTCAAAACCATGTATCACCCAGTATCATGTGGACTGACTGCCCTCATGTGTACTGCTACTTTATTTATTTATTTAAAAAATTAGTCTGCTGGTATCTAACCTAGAACTTAACTCTATAGAGAAATATGGTATGTTTGTAACCATCTGGATATTTCCCATCCTGAAACAATGTAAAATTATTTCAGAGCCAGCTCAATACTCCATCATAAATAATACTGTTTTAAATAATATTTTTTTCACCAGGCACATACAGACTTTTAGGCAGTTATGACTACTCAAACTTTATAGAGTAGAGGTGTTCACATGTTCTATGCTTAGGAACTCTTGAGGGAATATAGAAAATGATTTGAGGCCCACAAGTTATAAAATGTTAAGGGAGTGGCAAAACTACCAGTTGTCCCTTCACATTCACTGGGGTTTGGTTCCAGGACCCCCCGTGAATACCCAAATCTGTGAATACTCAAGTCCCATTATATGCAATAGCATAGCAAAACAGCGTCCCTTATATAAGATGGAAAAATAAAGGTCTGCTTTTTGGATTATTATTTTTTTAAGAATATTTTCAAGCCATGAATACTTACCGTAAATCTGTGAATGCCAAATCTGTGAGTATGGAGAGACAACTGTAGTCACAAAATGGTGACAGAGGGAGGCAGGCAGACTTTTTGCCATTTCAGCTTCTAATTGTTAATATAACCCAGCGCTGATAATTTAAGAATTCTGTGTCAGAGTGATTTCCTTGTGGCAGGGAATACCATAGTTCAGTTTTTCATGAACTAATTAAAGGCAATGGCTCTGGAAGTATCATGATTCACCTTCCCCATTTCATGAAGAATAGGTAATTCACAGGCTCTGTTTAGATGAAGGATGTTTTAATATTTTCATTCCCCACTACATGACTCTCAAAGTATTCTTACCCATCTTCTGTCAGTTCTTCTCCCTTTCTGTTCCACACTTAATTAGTTCTCTATCTCTCTATGTATCCTGCTGAAGGTGCTGAGTGGGCTGGAACCCTGAATTGGAGAAATGCTTGTAGAGTACAGGCATCCATTGCTTTTTGACAACTTGTTTTTTGATGTTCCGCTGTTTCGACAGATCTAAATTATAGTCACATACCACAGTTTCAACCCCTGGTCTGCACTTTCAACCACACGCTGCCTTTTTTTTTTGTCCTCAGCTGACTTGGCACGCAGTTCCCTCCCTCAGTCTACTTGGTGTGCTGTTTTTTTCCCTCTCAGTTGACTTGGCACCATTTAATGTTCAGTCTTGCATTTGTAAGCTAAAAAAAGACTGGTTTCTGTTTTTCAACCATTTCCACTTTTTGACAGTTTCCTGGTCCCTAACCCATAGAATAAATTGGGGATGCCTGTGTTGAAAAAGTGTGAAGCATATGACCTCAGTAATCTATTACAATCTTAAAAGGTTGATCACTATTGCTCCCCTACTAGGATTGTTACCTAGCACAGGAATCCCCTGCTCAGGTCTTGAAAATTCAGGTCTATGGCTTCCTTTATTGAGTCTATCCACCTGTAATGTGATCTTCCTCTTTTTCTACTGCCTTCCACTTTACAGATCATTATTGTCTTTTCTAATCAGTCATATTGTCTTATGATGTGTCCAAAGCAGATTAGCCTTCGTTTAGTCATTTTGGCTTCTAGTGAGAGTTTAGGCTTGATTTGCTCTAAGATCCATTTATCTGAGAAGTCGAAGGCTTTCACAGCCGGCATCCATAGATTTTCCTTGGTTATTTTCCGGGGGGTGAAGCTGTGTTCTGGAATGGTTCCTTTCTGACGTTTCGCCTGTATCTGTGGCTGGCATTTTCCGAGAATGGTGGCGTAGGGGTGTGTGGGTTTTATATACTGTGAGCAGCCAGACCCAGAACAAACCACAGGAAAGAAGAAGAAAAACAGCCACCCAAAGGAAAGGTATTTTTACCATATATCAAAGGAGTCACAGACAGAATGGGGAAACTGATGAGGAAACACATCCTCCAAACAGCGGAGGGGCTCTCGGTATGAAACTAGCTGTACCCCACGCAACATATGATTTGATATGTTTCGTAAGCAACCAATCAGCAGAGTGCGAACGGAAACATACCGAACCATTTTATATATATAGATAATGGTGTATGTTATGCCGAGTATAGCTAGTTTTCATTAATTGCTGAGCCAAGACATTGAAAATGTTGAACATAGAAATTGATGTCTTCATTATTGCCTTTCAAATTATGTAAATCATCAGTAATCATTTTTATTTTCTTCATTTGTTGTCATTTTCTTCATTTTCTTCATTTGATAACTGCTGTCAAGTCAGCTTCAACTTGCGGTGACACTATAAATGAGGTCTTGCAGTCTCGTGTGTGTGTGTGTGTGTGTGTGTGTGTGTTTGTGTTTGTGTTTGTGTTTGTGGCTTCCTTGATTGAGTCTATCCATCTGGAATGCTGTCGTCTTTTCCGTCTTCAACCTTCCCAAACATTATTGTCTTTTCTACTGTGTCATATCTTCTCGTGATACATCCAAAGTACAACAGTCTCAGTTTAGTCATCTTGACTTCTAGGGAATGTTCAGGTTTAACTTGTTCTAGGACCCATTTATTTGTCTTTTTAGCAGTTCATGCTATCTGTAGAACTCTTCTCCAGCACTGTACAGTATTTCAAATGAGTTGATTTTCTTCCTATCAGCTTTCTTCAGCATCTAGCTTTCACAACCATGGAAAGAAATTTTCTTCATATTCTGTCCTAACTAATCCAGCTTTTCTTCCTTAACTTTCAACATTTCTCATTCCAGGTCTTTGCTATTTTCTGCTTGTAATATAGTATCATCTGTATATCTTAATTGTTGGTATTCTGTGAATTGCACTTTATTTAAGATACTCCTCACAGAGTATATGGCTTTCACATGCTCCCGTAGCATTTGCACACTTTCTACTTGCTGACAGAATGGCAACTCATTTGCAGAGGCACCCACGAGGACACATTGAGTCTGAAGTCTCTCCTTTCATGACAGATTACATTTATCAGCTCAAGTTGCTCTACAAGGGGAAGGCAAACTAACTGTTTGCCTACTGCCATCAGAAATTGTCATCAAGAAGAAGTTATTTGAGGGAATCTCACTAACCTTCTGAAGCATCACTAATCTTTGGCATAGTCAGCAAAACTCTTAAAGCATGTAAGGACAATCCCATGGGTGAGAATTCATGCACATATACCTTCTACATGCAGCAATAGAGAAGGCTACATATTTGTTTGATATGATAAAGATGTTTGACATTCCACAGATGTTTGCATAAGAGGATATATGAAGAATTTTATTAGTGTCTTCCTTAAGACCTTTTGTTCCAGCCTTGATCCAGGACTCTGTGCTGGCTACTCTGTGATCAGGACTACGGTATATCATTGGGTGATAAGGCAGCGAGTTTCCATGTGACTGCAAAATGAGAGAAGGAGGGCTTGACAAGGGAGGACTCTTGCAAAGGTGTGTCAAGAGTTTTTTTTTGCTCTGGTTACCTGAGGCTAATTAGCAGTAATTGCCTCCTTAAGGGGATAATTATTGGCACACTTACAGAAAGCCACATAGACTTTTTGTGCAGTCCTAGCTATCTTGACTTAGAAAGAAGCAAGTCCCATTGAGTGCAATCAGGTTTTCTCCCAAATAAGTGAATGAAGGACTGCAGCCCTAACAAAGCAAACTTCCTTAAAGGTAGTTCAGGAATACCTGGTCAGTATAAATGAGTTCAAGTCTCCAGGGCCAGATTAACTTCATCCAAGGGTATTAAAAGAACTGGCAGAAGTAATCTCAGAACCACTGGCTTTGAGAATTCATGGAGAACAGGTGAGTTCCCAGGAGACTGGAAGAAGGCAAATCTTGTTACCATCTTTAAAAAGGGGGAGGGGAAGAAGACCCAAATAATTACCACCCAGTCAGCCTGACATCAATACTAGGAAAGATTCTAGAGCAGATCATTAAACAGACAGTCTGTAAGCATTTAGAAAGGAATGCTGTGATCACTAAAAGTCAACATGGATTTCTCAAAAAACAAGTCATACCAGCCTAATCTTATCTCTTTCTTTGATAGAGCTACAAACTTGATAGATGAAGGGAACGCAGTGGATGTAGTGTATCTTGATTTTCAGTAAGGCTTTTGGAATATCCCCCATGATATTCTTGCAAAAAAGTTAGTAACCTGTGGGCTAGATAATGCAACTGTTAGGTGGAATTGTGATTGGTTGACTGACCAAACCCAAAGGATAGTCACCAATGGCTCCTCTTCATCCTGGAGAGAAGTGACCGGTGGGGTACCACAGGGTTCTGTCCTGGGCCCAGTGCTATTCAACATCTTTATCAATTACTTGGATGAAGGAATAGAGGGTATGCTTATCAAGTTTGCAGATGACGCCAAATTAGGTGGTGCAGCTAATACCGCAGAGGACAGGATCAGAATCCAAAATGACCTCAACAGATTAGAAAGCTGGGCCATAACTAACAAAATGAATTTCAACAGGAAGAAATGTAGGATACTTCACTTGGGCAGTAAAAACGAAATGCTCAGATATGGGATGGATGACACCTGGCTTGATGGTAGTACATGAGAAAAGGATCTAGGAGTCATAGTGGACCACAAACCGAACATGAGTGTGCAGTGTGATGCAGCAGCTAAAAAAGCAAATGCGATTCTAGGCTGCATTAATAGGAGTATAGTGTCTAGATCAAGGAAAGTAATAGTGCCACTGTATTCTACTTTGATCAGACCTCAACTGGAATACTGTATCCAGTACTGGAAAACTGTGTTCTGGGCACCGCAATTCAGGAAGGCTGTTAAGAAGCTGCAATGTGTCCAGAGGAGGGTGACCAGGGGATGGTGGGAGGTCTGGAAGCCATGCCCTATGAGGAGCGGCTTAGGGAGCTGGGTATGCTTAGCCTGGAGAAGGAAAGGTTGAGAGATGACATGATAGCCATGTTTAAATATTTGAAGGGATGTTATACTGAGGATGGGGCAAGCTTGTTTTCTACTACTCCAGAGACCAGGACACGGAGCAGTGGATTCAAACTACAGGAAAAGAGATTCTTCCACCTAAACATTAGGAAGAACTTCATGACAGTAAGAGCTGTTTGGAAGTGGAATACACTGCCTGGGAGTGTGGTGGAGTCTCCTTCTTTGGAGGTTTTTAAGCAGAGGCTGGATGACCATCTGTTGGGAATGATTTGATTGTATAGTCCTGCATGGCAGGGGTTTGTACTGGATGGCCCTTGAGGTCTCTTCCAACTCCATGATTCTATGAAATGTAACCTCTGTTGAATGTGAGCAGAATATGTAGTTCAGTCTTGTATTGAACTACTATGAGATTCGCAAGCAATATGTATTATTTTTCTAAAGTTATAGAAATAATGGCAACTGGAGATGGGTGATTGGGAGGTACTAACGGGTAGTAAAGCATTACAGTATCAGGTTGTTTTGTCTTGTGTTTTTACAACATGGTCAGAAACCTCATGGTCATATATTTCTGGTAGGGAAGGAATCTTCCACTATGTCATATTCTGATGGGTTGTTAAATTTAATTTTATCCTTTCCTGTCTTCTCTGTGGCATATAGTACTTACGTACTTAGGTCCTTCAGCTTTTGAAATGTCTTGTCTTATATAAGAGATGCAGGTTTGTGGCTCTGCTTCCAACTCCCAGTGGCCCTAGCCAGCATAACCAGTGGTGAGGCATTATGGGAGTTGTTGTTGTTTGCCTCCAAGACATGTCTGACTTATGGAGACCCTAAGGTGAACCTGTCATGGGTTGGTTTTTTTGCCAAGATTTTGTTCAGAGGGCTTTGCCTTTGCCTTCCTCTGAGACTGAGAGTGTGACTTGCCTAATGTCACTCAATGGGTTTCCATGGCTGAGCAGGGATTAAACCCCCGGTCCCCAGACTTGTTGTCCAGCAGTCAAACCACTACACCACACTGGCTCTCAGGTGGTAATAATAATAATAATAATAATAATAATACCCTCACAAAACTTTTTGAAGTGCTACAGTTAAACCTGTGTTGTTTCCTTTAGAAATCATAGGCATGGTGCACATTTGTGGGAATTGGTATGTGGATGGGTGTTTATGTTGAAACTCAAATAAAAATAACAGCAGAGTGGACCTGGTGGATCTGTTTTCATAGAAATAGCCATAATACTGGAACCATTACTGTAAATGAGGGGCAGGTAGTTGGACCTCCAGAGGCTATTCAATGGCATTTCCCAGCATTCCTTACTCATGGCCAAGCTGGCTAGGGCTGTTGGGAGCTGTAGTTCAACTGTATCTGGGTTGCACTTTGCCCACCTCTGCAGTAAGTGTTTTCTTCCTCCTTGAGGGTAACCTTCTCCCTGATAGGTTTGATTGCTAGAGCAACAGCAATCGGTCAGATTTTATCTCTGGGGGGAGAAGGAAAGCAAAACCACGAAGAGAAAAGTGTTCTTCAGGGGAGAGGTGGGAATCATGCCATATTCCAGATGCTGGACTGCAAGACTCATTATTAACTGAGCAGGCTAGACTGCTGGGACTTGCAGTTCAACAGTATCTGGAGGTCCACATGATTCCCACTCTTGCTCTAAGAATTCCCAGGGAGGCAGTTAAGGCTTCAGATAATTGTAAGCAGTACCTTGAATGACTTGGGAGCAAGTTGGTCATGAGTGTGAATCGAATATGATCAGCATTACGATGTGCCTATTGGCCTGCTCCAGCTGAAAGCCAAGTAGTTTCACTTTGAACTGCCTTGAAATCTCTGCATCTTTCAAAGGCAACCCATGATAGTGCATTGCAGCAGGAGTAGACCTTTTTGGTTGCACAGCTATCAAAGGTTGCTGAGGACACAAGAGAGAGCCTTATTGGTGGCTGCCCCCACGCTATGGAATTCCCTTCCATAGAAGGCGAAATTTGCCACTGTCTCTTTATGCTGGCGGTCGAAGATCTTGTTTATTCAGGCCTTTGACTATTGTTACTGGCCATTGCAGAAGTTCTTTTTACTGGGGTGTTGTATTTTTTTATCATTATTATGTTTTAACAGCCTTTTAAACTGTGTGTATAGAGCCATTGTACTGTCTATTCTCCTTTACAGGTCTGAAACATGGGTCACCTATCACCAACACTTACGACTCCTCGAACGCTTTCATCAGTGCTGTATAGGCACAATCCTAAATATACACTGGACTGACTATGTGACAAATGTTGCTGTCCTTGAACAAGCAGGGCTCACCAGCATTGAGGCCATGATATTGAGAACACAGCTGTGCTGGGCAGGGCACATTTCTAGGATGGAGGACCATAGCCTCCCAAAAATAGTCTCTCTCTCTGGCTTTACTTCGCAAACGAAAATTCAGGAAGGACACATCCTGTGCTTTCTGCAAGCGCGCTAATGACTAAAAAGGCCAATCTGAGATGAACAAGTCCGGTTGCAAAAAGCACAGCAGAAGGTCTCCTTGGGTGATGTTTTTGGGTTGTGATTCTTTCTGCGTTGTCGTTTCTCTTCAAGACTTGTTCGGCGTGAGTTCTCAAATAAGGCTGCAGCATTGTGGATAGTGCGTCTCCATGCCTCCCGATGTAAGGCCAGGGCGGACCACTGTTGGTGATCAATTTGGCCGAGCCTGAGATGTTGTTTCAGGGAGTCTTTGTATCGCTTTTTTGGAGCACCCCTCTTATGCTGACCCATGGCGAGTTCACCGTAGAGTAGTATTTTTGGGAGGCCATGGTCCTCCATCCTAGAAACGTGCCCTGCCCAGCGCAGCTGTGTTCTCAATATCATGGCCTCAATACTGGTGATCCCTGCTTGCTCAAGGACAGCAACATTCGTCACATAGTCAGTCCAGTGTATATTTAGGACTCTGCGTAGACAACGCTGATGAAAGTGCTCGAGGAGTCGTAGGTGGTGGCGATAGGTGACCCATGTTTCAGATCCATAAAAGGAGGATAGACAGTACAATGGCTCTATACACACTGATTTTTGTGCTTTGCCTCAGGTGTTTATTGCTCCAGACTCTTTTGTGAAGTCTTCCAAATGCACTATATGCCTTTGCTAATCTGTGATCGATCTCTTTGTCAATCTTGGCATCTGAGGAGATGATGCTTCCCAGGTAGGTGAACTGCTGAACGGACCTGAGCACACATTTGCCGACAGCAATGTGGGGATGATGGTGTTCGTCCTGTGGTGCAGGCTGGTAAAGAACTTCTGTTTTCTTCAGGTTGACTTCCAGCCCAAACAGCTCTGCAGCTGTTGCAAAGCAGGATGTTAGGCGCTGCAGAGCTGCTTCTGTGTGGGCAACAAGGGCAGCAGCATCGGCGAAGAGCAGCTCACGGACTAGATAGTTTAGAGTCTTAGTGTGAGCCCTCAGACGGCTTAAGTTAAACAAGCTACCATCAGTACAGTAACGTATATAGATGCCGTCGTCTTCTTCAAGCTCTGCCATAGCCCTTTGGAGCATCATGCTAAAGAAGATTGTAAATAAATTTGGTGCAAGAACATAACCTTTCTTCACTCCATTAGTTATTAGAAAGGGCTCTGAAAGAGCATCGCCATATCTGACTTGACCACGCTGGCCCTCGTGTAGCAAGATAATCATTTTAAGGAATTTGGGGGGACATCCTAGTTTTTCCAGGATCTGCCACAGGCCTTTTCTACTTACAGTGTCGAAGGCTTTGGTGAGGTCGACAAATGTTACATAGAGACCCTTGTTCTGCTCTCTACATTTTTCTTGCAGTTGCCTAAGGGCAAATACCATGTCTGTAGTACTCCTATTGGCTCTGAGGCCACATTGGCTTTCAGGGAGAAGTTCTTCTGCAATAGCAGGAACTAATCTGTTCAGGAGTATCCTTGCAAGGATTTTTCCAGCAATAGAGAGCAGTGTTATGCCTCAATAGTTTGAGCAGTTGGATTTTGCTCCTTTTTTCTTGTATAGGGTGATAATGACTGCATCTCGGAGGTCTGATGGCAGTTCCCCTTTTTCCCAGCAATTCACAAGGAATTCGTGGAATTTTTCGTGGAGTGGATGACCTCCGTGTTTCCAAACTTCAGGTGGGATTCCATCAATCCCAGCTGCCTTGCCGTTTTTCATCTGCTGTATGGCCTTAAGGGTCTCTTCCAAAGTGGGAGCTATGTCCAATTCATTTTTCATGGTTTTCTGTATCATATGTTGGATAGTTGAGCCTTGGACTATTCGGTTGCCACTAAAGAGACTTTGAAAATGTTCAGCCCATCGATTCAGGATGGCGGCTTTATCAGTAATTAATGTTTGACCATCTGTACTGTATAAGGAGCTTTGGACCTGATAAGTAGGTCCAAACACTGCTTTAAGAGCTTCATAAAATCCTCTATGATCACCCAGATCTGCACAGCGTTGTGTCTTTTCTGCTATATTGATCCACCACTTGTTCTGCATGTCTCGGAGTTTTTGTTGTAGTTTACTACATGTGAGGCGGAAAGCTGCTTTTCTTACATGGCAGGTTGGCTGGGCGAGGTATGCCTGGTGAGCAGTTCTCTTCTTTGCCAACAGCTCCTGGATCTCTTGGTTGTTTTCATCAAACCAGTCTTGATTTTTCTTGTGGGAGAACCCAAGGGATTCTTCTGCAGACTGGAGGATACTGTTTTTGATATGTTGCCAAAGCACTGTAGGAGAAGGATCTGTATGACGGTCTTCAAGTTTCGTTTCTAGATTTGCCTGGAAGTTGTCTCTCATGGTAGCTTGTTGAAGATTGTTGACTTGGAGTCTCTTCTTTAAGATGCCACCCCTCTTAGGTTTGAACTTAAGATGAAGATTTAGTTTACATCTGATGAGGCGATGATCTGTTTGGCATTCTGCACTGGGCATCACTCGGGTATGACGGACATCACGAATGTCTCTCTAACGGACTAGAACATAGTCAATGAGGTGCCAATGTTTGGATCGGGGATGCATCCAGGTTGTCTTCAGGCTATCTTTCTGCTGAAAGATTGTGTTGTAATAGTCAGCTGTTGTTCTGCACAGAACTCTAGCAGGAGGCGTCCGTTATCATTGCAATTTCCAACACCATGCTTGCCTAAGACACCTTTCCAGGCTTCGGAGTTCTTTCCTACTCTGGCATTGAAGTCACCAAGGATGATAATTTTATCTTCTACAGGGACTTTTTGTATGAGTTCGCATAGGTCTGTGTAGAATTTGTCTTTCTCTATAGGGTCGGTTTGCATAGTTGGGGCATATATACTAAAGAGAACAACATGTGGGAGGCGTACGGAAATAATGCGATCAGAGTGTCCTGTTGGCAAGGTTTCGAGTTTGGAGGCAATGGAGTTTTTAATCATAAAGCCTACTCCTGAAAGATGTTTTTCGGTTTTGGGTTTGCCAGACCAGTAAAGTGTGTAGCTGGCGCCATGTTCTTTAAGGCTGCCTTCCTTGTGGAAGCGAACTTCACTAAGAGCAGTGATGTCAATATTAAGCCGTGATAGTTTATGGGCTATTAGGGCAGAACAACGCTCAGGCTGTCCACTATCTTCAGAGTCTTGCATGGTTCTGATGTTCCAGCATGCAAGTGTCAGTTTATTTACACCTTTGGAGGCCGGTGTGTGCCTTTGTTTCTTTGTCTTGGTTTGACCGCTTCAGAAGATTCCTGTTGGCCGCGGCTAGCCAACCAGGTAGTTGGGGATGAGCTTTCGTTAGGCCACCTTTCCTAGGCTCCTCTCCATATGGAGCAAGCAGTGCTCTCCTTAAAAAAGGCTGCTTGGTCGTTCAGGATGCTGCTGAACAAGACTGTCATCTCCCGGGTCAGCCTCGAGCGACCAATGTCCTGAACCGCCTGCATGTAGGGTTGGGGCTGCGGCTTCCAGTGCATCTTTACACCTGCTGTTTCGTCCCTCACCTATTGCTACAGGGCTTTTTTGGAACTGGATTTGTCCTTAGAGCCTGTGCAATTGATTTTTCTGGTGGAGCGCAGCGTGCACAGATCTGGCCCCACCCTTTAAACCAAAGGTTCGTCTGCTGGTCTTGCAAGCATGGACGGTAGCAGCAAGGTCCTCGGGCTGTAAGTTTGATTAGAGTTTCCTTCTCTTAGATGGTTGACCTTACAGGTTTGGACGAGCACCATTTGCCCGGGTTTGGGATTAGAGTTTTCCTTCTCCTAGGACGGTTGCCACAAGGCTAGAGAGCCCATCCTGCCCTTTGACGCTCTTTGTCAGACCCTTCGGTTTTGACCTGTCTGGCATGGGAGACCCTACCAGTGGCTATTGTGCCACTGCCAGCATAGCTCAAAACATCATTAGGGTACGCAAGCCTCTCTCCCACGACAAGGGGGCGTCAATGGAGAGGCCCCAAAATAGTACTCTACGGTGAACTCACCACAGGTCAGCGTAAGAGGGGAGCTCCAAAAAAGCGATACAAGGACTCCCTGAAACAACATCTCAGGCTCGGCCAAATTGATCACCAACAATGGTCTGCCCTGGCCTCACATCAGGAGGCTTGGAGACGCACTATCCACAATGCTGCAGCCTTATTTGAGAGCTCACACCGAACAAGTCTTGAAGAGAAACGACAACGCAGAAAGAATCACAACCCAGAATTATCACCCAAGGAGACCCTTTGCTGTGCTTTCTGCAACATGTTTATCTCGGATTGGCCTTTTCAGTCATCAGCACGCTTGCAGAAAGCGCGGGATGAGTCCTTCCTGAATCTTCGTTTGTGAAGAAAAGCCAGAGAAACTTTTTTAAAATAATGTTTTTAATATAGTTCTTTATTTAATTGCTTTTTAACTTTTGTATATACATTGATTTAATTGTATTTTGTTTTAACTTATATTGTGAGCTGCCTTGGGTCTTATGCTGGGAGAAAGGCAGAATATTAGATAGATAGATAGATAGATAGATAGATAGACAGGAGCCTTGGTGTCGCAGTGGTTAAATGCCAGTACTGCAAGTCACCAAGTTGCAAGTTTAATTCCAGCGGGCTCCAAGGTTCACTCAGCCTTCCATCCTTTCGTAGGTCAGTAAAATGAGTACCAAGGTTGTGGTGGCAATTAGCTAACACACATTGGAAACTGTTTAATGCAGTGTAGATGTGTAAATAGCTATTGCTTAAAACAATTTGTAAGCTGCTCTGATAGCCTTGTGGCTGAAGAGCGGGGTATAACTAACTATCTAAAAAAAAAAAAAAGATAGATAATAAAGTATACATTTGTCTGGTCCTAATAAAGGCATTGCCCAGCTGTGAATTTTGTTTCTGCCTCACAAGCTTGTTATAAGGATAAAATGGGGAAGAGAGCCATGTTTTCTGCCTTGAGGTAATTGGAGGAAAGCTGAGGTGAAAACTTAGTGTTGGAAAGTTTAGGAGATGGAATGGAAACTAACAAGGCAATTTCCACCAGGAAGAGCTCTAATCTTTCAGCAGCATCTTCTGAAACTTTCCCACAAGGTAGAAGTGGTGCCACCACAGAGTAGTGTTTCCTTTCCCCCATCCCATAAGAAGGATATTGTATTGATAACATCAAAGCTGTTGAAGGCCCAACGACATAGGGTGATTCTCTCTCTGTGTGTGTATCCACACTACCAAATTATAGCACTTTGATGCCACTTCAACCGCCATGGCTTTGTCTTATGAAATATTGGGATTTGTAGTTTGGGGAGGGCCTTAAATGCCTCTGCCAGAAA
Organism: Gambelia wislizenii; assembly: GCA_030847615.1. Taxonomy (NCBI): domain Eukaryota; kingdom Metazoa; phylum Chordata; class Lepidosauria; order Squamata; family Crotaphytidae; genus Gambelia; species Gambelia wislizenii. The sequence goes on from JAUMIR010000001.1 coordinate 350,434,320, forward strand.
GCACTAGTGCTGTAGTTCCAGGGAATGCAGTAGTGAATCCTATATAGCTCACCAAACTACTAATCCCAACATTCCATAGGATGAAGCCAAGGCAGTTAAAATGGGATCAAACTTTAACTCTGTAGTGTGGAAACATCCTCCTTTTCACCCAGGATAGGTTTCTTACCAGTGGCCAAGGCAGTTTCTGTTCCAAACCACAGAAATAGATCTTGATACCCTTCCCCATTTGAAACCTGGAATTGATTGATCGCTGCTTATTCAGTAGCTTGCTTAGCAATAAAACATTGGAAGCTGGCTTACCAGTCACTAGAAGCTGAACGATATGGTAATGTTTCTCTTTTCTATAAGAAAATCTGGGCCAGTCTTTCTTGCACTGGTGCATTAATAAGCAAGGTGGAGTTTTTCAGACCCCCCCCCCACATTTTACATGGGTTCTTGGTTATATTCATTGTCTCTCCTTGTCACAATCTTTTCCTAGTACAGTACAGTTCTTGGGTCTGGAAGCAGTGCTGTTTACAGTACACAATGTTATGAACAACTAATGTTCCAGATCAAACAAGGAAGATGGCCACATAATCCCAGAGGAGAGCAATTGGCATAGGCTCTTTGTTTATCTCCTTTCAGAGCCCTCAGACAGTAGCCTGAGGGCTCCTTTCAGTAGCCCTCAGAGGGTGTATCACAAAGAATCAGGTTGTTATTGCATTTCTTTTAATGTACCTTGAATCATACATTAGATTGGGCTGGTTTTTGTAACCCAATGTGCTGGGCTCTGATTTCTTCCTAGAAGCAGTATAGAATAATCATGGAATCATGGAACCATAGAGTTGGAAGAGACCACAAAGGCCATCCAGTCCAACCCCCTGCCATGCAAAAATACACAATCAAATCATTCCCAACAGATGCTAGAAACCTGCTTTTAAAAAAGAAACTCTACTTTGGAGGAGCTGAATTCTGTATCCGTTTATTAAACTTCTGTGCTCTGCAGAATTGCCACATGAGGACAGCCCTGTCTGTGCTCATTCTTCTGACTCTTCCTTGGCCTCCAGCTTGGCTCCTCCTTTGTAAATGAAGTTCTCTGCAAGTGCTTGTTTCTCTGCAAAGCAAACTTGAATTGCACAATTTCCCAGGGCCTGATTTGTGGAAATCTCTGAACCACTGTCCTTGGGTAGCCTGATAATGGGAAGGCTTCCCCTTTCTACTGCTAGTTATTGAAGCCATTGTGGTTCTCAAGAGCCCTGAGTTCGCCAATGGTTTAACCAAGAAGCATATGTGGAAACCTTTGGGCAGCATATCCCTGCTCTGGCTTGTGAATTATATTGCCCTAGGGAGATATCCCTTGGAATAAAAATTCCTTGACATCATCATTGGCAGCTTGCCTTGAGCAACCCAGCACTGGTGGGGCAAAGTTAAATTGTATGCTTTGGTATGTAAGCATGAAACTTTGTGTAAGGGCAAAGAGGACACAGCTGCACAGGGAAAGGGGTCTGACATTTTGAAGAAAACTAGGAAGGCTGGTAGTTGTTTTTCAAGGGTGTTTTCATGGGAGAGGAGTTTGGAAATGCAGAAGGGACACCCCCCCCCATCTGCTGCCCCTGAGAGCTAAATTTACAAGTTACATCTCTTTTCTCAAAATGTTAGAGGTTTCTTAATGGCTAAAACTCTGAAGGCTGAATCTTGTCTGCATTTTGAATTTCTCAGTTGCTTCAGAGATTCTATCCTGTCCCTTTATTGCTGTGTTACCTAAAAGATTTATGATAGACCAACAAAAACCCTTAAAGACAATGGAAGAGGAATATTGAAGATTGGTTAATAGCATGGACTCAGGACATTTGGTATCTAATTAATGGTTGGAAAAGTGGCACAGAGGGAGAAAGTCAGGCAGATCTAAGAAACAGAGTCCTGCTAAAGCAGAGTAGAGGTTCATCTAGTCCAATGTCTTACTTCCCAACCAGATGCCTCCAGGCAACCTGTGAGCAGAGCAAAGAGACACTGCTGCTCACCATATTAAGTGGAAGTGTATAGTGGTTAGAGTGCTGGGGTAGGACTTTGGAGATCCATGTTCTAGCTCCCACTGAGCCATGAAACCTAGCATGCAACCTTGGACTAGTCCTGTTCTCTCATCTTGACCTACCTCGCAGGGTTGTGGAGGATAAACCAAGGAGCAAAAAGGGACTCATACACTGCCTTGAACTCATTAGATAAAAGGTGGGATATAAATGTAAGTAATACTAATTAATAATTACTCTGAGCATAGAGGAGCTACATGGCCAATATGCCTCTTGGCCAGAGTGTACCTGAGCAGTAGCATAGAGTGCCATTTTTCAGCTGCTGGGTCAAGACCCACAGGTTATGCACAGTCTAAAATGGGTCACATTGGCACAAACATTTTCTATCTGAAAGATGGGCATAAGTACATGGTAGAAACTTCTAAGTGGGCTCCATGTGGCAGATTGAGATTAAAAGTGGTTCTCATATTTGAAATAGTTGAAGTTTCTAGGATAAGGTGGCATCTCTGACTGTGCCTTTTGAGTTTCTTCTACATGCTGATGAGAAACCGAACACTTTCCTATGCCTGGCAACATTTAATACCTGTACTTCTATATGCTGAGGTAGGTTATTCTGCCACTTGCCAGATGAGTGCCATCTTCCTGTGGAGCAGCTATAGAGTTTTCTTTAAAATGTAAAGAGGGACCTTTTGAATTTCTGGAAGCAGAAACATTGTTGTACATTCCTTAAGTAAGCAATTTTCTCCCACCATGAACTCTGTACATCAGTCTGGCAGCATAATTATTTTAATCAGAAAGTGATATGTGACTCACCTTTTTTTGGGTGGTGCCATTCTTTTATATGATGATGTGGCATGGACTACAACAAGTTTCTTGAAGAGATAGGGATTCGATTTAATCCTTGCTATTGAGGCAAGCAACCAAGAGCATTACGTTCTCTATAGGGACTTAGGAAGCAAGCTATAGATTTTGACTTGTGATGCAAGTAGAGGATGGGATCATATCATTTCTTAATGGTTGTGTCCACTGGGTGCAGTTATTTGTTTCTTTCCTGGAAACTACCCAAGGCCTGGAAGTGGCCCATGGACCACCACTTTGAGTAGCAGTGGTATAGACGATCTCTTCTGAGACTTGTAGTCTGATCTTAATGTCAACATTGGTATCACAGTCTCCAGCACTGGTTGTAAGGCGTCTGACCATGATAACTCCCCCATCATAATCACTACCTCTCATGCTGCAGAGAAAGAGAGGGATGTTTGTGTAATTGAGAGATTGGGGGGGGGCAGTATTTGCTTACCCAACAGGACTTGCTCCCTCTCCACTACCCCATGCAGTCCCATATCCTGCATACTTTCCAAGAATCTGCTTTGAAGGCGTATCTGAACACTCTAGAGTGCATTTTAAGAGCATGCAAGGGCTTGCAGAGGGATCTCTGTTGCATGCATGCATGCGTGTGCACTCACACATACATACTTGAAACAGCTTCCACCCTTTGACTCCTTGGGTAGGCCATAGCACATTGTATTGAGAATTGCCAAGAAGTACATGGCAACCTTCCTTAAACAAAAATGTTTCTTTTCTCTTAAAGGTAAGGACTTAATTTTTATTTGACTCAATTGACTGATTGGATACTTTTTTTAAGAAAAAAGTGATACCCATTTATTCTTCATATGCATCCTTTAGAATAATTCAGAAGGCTACTTTCCAGCATCCCTTCATAGATGAATTCAGCAGATGAGAGTTAAAACAAAAAAGGTAGTACAGTATAATGTATGTTCAAAGTATGTTGTGAAATAAAGATGATCATAAGGGATATGTATTACTAACATATTTAGAGGCTCTGAGTCTATTTATCTCCAAAGTCTGCTAACTCTAGCACATGCCTGGCATATGTTGTGACATTTCAGTTTTTCCTGGAGGAAATTCTGCAAGCTTTTATTGTTAGTATTTGAGGTATACCTTCCACTCTGTTAATACCAGGGGGAAAGTAGCTGTTGTACTTACTATAGAGAGGCTTTATTTTTAAACTGTCTCAAATGCAAAATACTAGAATAATGGACTACAAGGCTTGAGCTTCCTTTGTTTTTCTCTTTGCTTAATTATTGTGCCTTCAGGCCCTAGAATCCTGTGCTGTACATATTATCTCTGGGCACATGGCAAAGAGTCATCTTAATAAGATCTAAATTTACTAGATGGATATCAAGCAGGTGAAAGAAGCTAGCATAGTTCTGCTTTGCAGATGACTTCCTGATAATCAAATACATTGTCTGTTAACTGTTGGGTTCATTGGTACCCTGCCTTTCCCTTCAGGGATTTAAGAGAAGTATTTTTGTCCTGTGAGGTAAAACAGGCTGAGCAAATTGCCCAAGAACAACGGTAGAGCTTCACTGATGAACAGGGATTTGAGTCTCAGTTTCACACATCCAGTGCAATATTTGCTGCATTACACTGGCTTTGTGCTATTTTTGTATACTCAGAATTTTGAAGAACGATAAAATACTGCCACTTACTAAATGCATATACATGTGAATTCTGATCCATATTAAATAAAAAGGAGTGGGGAAGCTTATTGTGGTTTAAGATACAGAAGTTGTATGACATCCCACATTAATCTTCACAACAATGCTGCAAAGCAGTGAAAAGTTAGGTTAGAAAGAGCAACTTAGCCATAACACTGCCTTGTCCTTCTCCACTGAGCACAAGGGTGGCATTAGATATTTTTGTACATGGAGCCAGGCCAGCTTGATGTCCCTACCCCCTTTCCATATTATCTTATTGGACTAGCAGTTGTATCTTACTATAACACTTACTGGTGATAACATCCTTCAGCACATCTAAACAGAGCACACAGAACTGTGTTCTTCAGAAAACCAGATGGAAGGGGCCTCATCAGGTATTGCTAGGCGATTTTTGCTGCCACCTTACATCTGCTGTCTGGGGTGCTTGCCTCATGGTTGAGCAGGGATTTGCACCCTAGGTTTGGTGCTTCACTGCTGTCTCCGTAAGACCACCAACTTGCCGAGCTAAGACTATGGCAACCCTAATGCTCCATGAAGTAACAAAATTAATAAGTGTTGTCTGTTTCTTTGTGTCGATGACATTTACTATCCTTATTTTTTCATTACTTGCCTTAAGGCTATTTGTCTGAAGTGCCTGTTCTTGAGCTGCAAATGCAAGCCCTTCAGTTCCTTTTTTACATTGTCTCATTCTGTAACCATTTCCAAAAAGTTCCCCTTCTCAGCTTTCATTCTGTGTTTTTAATGTGCTAACCATATAATTATTACAAAATAAATAAATAATACTCACCAATTATAGTCACACTATTTGTTAGTTAACTTTAACTTGTCACAATATCACAACAATCTAACTTAGGACTTTTTCAGACGGAGAAATACACTGCAAGAAGGGTCGTCCCTCTTGCGACACTGCTGCGCAGCAGGGGGGGGCGTTTCATATGATGCCGTCCCCCTGCTGATTCTGCTCCGGTACAGATCATAGCTCCAGCCTCATATTTGGCCGTTTCTTAATCACGGAAGTTGGGCGTGATTAAGAAATGGCCAAATATGATGCTGGAGCTGCGATCTGTACTGGAACAGAATTGGCAGGAGGACAGCGTCATATGAAACGCCCCCCCGCCGCACAGCAGCATCGCAAGAGGGACGACCCTTCTTGCAGTGTATTTCTCCGTCTGAAAAAGTCCTCAGAGTTATATTATGCCGTAATTTTCCCATAATAATTACGGGAAATCTCCTGATTCATAGCGTGCTCCAAAATCTGCTGGTAGTACTGAGCCAGTACTGCCACTGCTGTTTCAGGCTTTGGCCTTGCGATCGACCAATCGCACAAGTGGCAGTTGCCCACAGCAATGCTCGTAATGCTCACGTGTTTTGGAATGGCAATTTAGTGGCACCACATGAACAGTAGCAGTGCGCGATTGCACATACCTCAGTGCAAGTGAGGGAGTATGCGGGAACCGAGCCAACGTCCAGTACGTTGTTCAAAGAAAAATTAAGCGTTATGAGTGGAATACATAAATCAATTTTTCTAAATCTTCTTTCTTTTATGCTTTCACCGCTTAGTTATTCATCACCCCCAAATGCACCTGTGGCCATCACTGCCCCCTTGGATTGCCCAAAGTAGCGCCCACTTTGGGAATCACTGTTATATGCGCTTTACAATTAATAATATCATGTTTATTTATTTCATTAGTATTTATTTTAGTTTGTTTTTTACAAAAATATTTCAAAAAATTACAAAAAAATATTAATTAAAAATACCTCCATAAAAATTTTATTTTTTCTACAGATAATAATGTCTCAACCAAAGAAAAAATGTAGACAATATAATATCGAGTATTTGAAATATGGCTTTATTGAGTCGCCTATAAACAATACATTACCAATGTGCCTGATTTGTCAGAAAGTTTTATCAAATGAAGCTATGAAGCCTTCCAGACTACAAGAACATTTAACTAATAATTCATGGTGATAAAAAAGATAAGGATTTATCTTATTTTCGAACACTAAAAGAAAAATTTATCAAACAACCGACATAGGCAAAACTCTTTTCAACTGCAACCACACAAGATGGCAATGGCTTGCTTGCTTCTTGCAATATTTCGTTAATGATTGCCAAATCAAGAAAACCTCATACTATTGGTGAAGAACTAATTATACCGGCTATAAGTGAAGAAATACGTACTGTGCTACACAAGCCAGCATCTGATATTATCAAGAAAATTTTGTTGAGTAATAATACAGTGCAAAGAAGAATTGATGAAATGGCTCTAGATGTTGAAGAATCATTGTGTGGCTATTTAAAAACATCTCGGTTTTCTATTCAACTTGATGAGTCAACTTTGTTAGGAAATGAAGCTTTACTTTTAGCATACGTGTGGTTCACAAAGGAAGAACAAATTTGCCAAGAATTATTATTTGCTAAATATTTGCAAACTGATACTAAAGGAGAATCAATATGTCATGCATTGGATGAGTTTTTTAAAGAAAAAGAAATACATCTGAGTAATATCTTGTCAGTAGCCACAGATGGTGCTTCAGTGATGGTAGGGCGCTACAGGGCTTTTCTTGCATATTTAAAAAAGGAGGTGCCGAATGCATTCACAGTACACTGTATCATCCATCGTCAACATCTAGTTGCCAAAAATTTAAGTGCACGCCTACATAATTCATTACAATATGTAATTAAAGCTATCAACACAATCAGAAGCAAATAATTGAGTGACAGATGATTTAAACAGCTTTGTATTGAAAATGATGAAGAATTTAATCATTTGCTGCTTCATACAGAAGTTTGTTGGTTGTCAAAGGGTGCCTGTTTAGATAGGTTTTATAAGCTATTTAACTCGGTGTTGGAGTTCTTGAAAGATAAAAATGATGTTTTACGATCCAATTTAATTCAATCCAAAAGTGACATCGCTTACTTGACCGACTTGTTTCAAAAATTTAATGAAAGCAATCTTCAGCTTCAAGGTGATGAGCTGAATTTAATAAAAACAAAATCTGTTATTTCTGCATTTGTGACAAAACTTCTTCTGTACAAACGAAATTTTGGACGAGGGGAATTTAGCCAGTTCCCAAATTTATCAGGAGCCAAAAAAAAGATGAAGACATACTTTCTTATTGTGAGCACTTGGATGCTCTCCATTCAGATTTTAATCAACGATTTGATGATATTTTGAAAATGAACATACCTGATTTTCCTTTTTCAAGTGCAAACACAGAAGAATCTCCACAGTTACAAGAAGAACTGATGGAAGTAATTACAAATGATGAATTGAAATTTAAATTCAAAAGCGGCTACCAACAATTCTGGCTGCAAAAGGAGATCCCTACAGCTGAGCCTGAAATATGAGCTGCAATTCAAAAGTTCTTAATTGCATTTCCTTCATCATATTTAGTGGAATGTGGATTCAGTGCAGTAACCAATTTATTAACAAAAGAAAAAAGAAAAAGAAACCGATTGCCAATAGTTAATCGTGGTGATTTAAGATTACTGCTGACGAAAATAGAGCCGAGGATTACTAAATTGGTAGCAGCATACCAGGTTCATCCTTCTCATTAAGATGATTTCGAATGTTTTAACTTTTTTTGTATTACCTTTCTATTCTGAGTTCAATAAATGGTTTCATAATTTCAAACTTCAATGTTTCTAATTTACACCTTTCTTTACTATATTTTATGTTAAGGAAAATGCAACATGGGACATACAGTGAAAGAAATAAAATATGTATGTGAAAGTCACAATGACTAAGCAAGAGCAATTATGGGGCTACACAGGTGAAACTGCTAATGTAATTTAGAAGGCCTGAGAGCCAAGGACAGAGGTACTGAATGCAGATTGGAAACACCTGAGAATCATTAAGTGTACAAGGTGAAATGTTGAAATACATGGGTTGGTCTTAAGCATGGATGGAACTATGTGGACCAATCAGAATGGAAGTACACACCCACTGGGTGGAAACTAATTAGTGGGTGGTGATAAACAATGGCTATAAAATTGCAATGTTTGCCAATGTATTGGGGTTGAGTAGAGTTGGAGTAGTTTGGAGATATTGTGGAATAGTGTGTAGAGATTGTGATTTGTTGACCTTATAGTATATTTATATAGAAGAATAAAGTAGGTTTTATATAAAACTACTGAGTTGCCTGAGTGTATCCTGGAGACATTTTGGAGACACCTGGAGAAGAGTGAGAAGGCTTGGAGAGTTTGTCAGGATCTTCAGCCTATTCTCTGTAACTCTGCTGCTTTGGAGAAAAGCATTAACCACTGATCTAAGCTGGTTGGCTCTGCTGCATAAAAAGGTGGTGAGTTTGAGCCAGAGGTGAAGAGCTACAACTCCCATCATCCCTGACAAGGGTTATGGGCCCAGTTACTAGAGCACCCAGCATCCACAGAAGCTGAAATTTCCAGAGAGTGGAAGAAAGCTTTGTGGACGATAGATCAGAGCAAGCTGTTTGTGCTGCACTGATAAGCCTCGTGAGTAAATCATTTTGTGTTTTGCTTAAGCCCAGACGGGTTGGCTGTGCATACTCAGAAGGACTGTGTCAAATTGAGTCACTGCACAAATCAAGATGGAATTTCTAAAGTTTAGTAAATTGAATAGAAACAACTACTCTACCTGGAAGATTTATGCCCAATCTCTACTAGTAAAGGAAGGTCTGTGGTCAACAGTTGAAACAGGGCTGGCAGCTGATGCTAATGAAGCCACTCAAGAGAGAGATAGTAAAGCAAAAGCCTGTCTTTATCTCATGCTTGAAGAAGACTTAATTAATGACGTCAGAGATAAAACGTCCGCCAAGGATGTGTGGGATACCTTGCAGAGATTACACACTCCTTCAACTGCTTTTGCAAAAATGCTATGGTCTAAAAGAATATACAGGCAAAAGATGACTAAAGGGCAGTGTGTGATAGAACATTTAAAAATAATGCAAGACTTGTTTGTGCAAGCTGAACTGAGGGGAGTGCAAATTAGCAAAGAGCAGCAATGCTACATTTTAGTAGAATCGCTAGACTCTTCGTGGGACAACATAACGAACAGCTTGCAAAACCTGCCAGAAGCTGAGCTTAATAGAGACTTAATTGTGGCCAGAATACTGGAAGAGAACCAGAGAAGAATGTCTGAGCAGGGTGACTCAGCAAGCTTAAAGACTGTGCCAAAACAACGAACAACTCCTGACTGGCGAACGCAGGAGGAAGCAGCCTCTACAAGGGAGCAACGGAGGTGCTTTTATTGTAAGAAGATTGGTCATCTGCAGAGACATTGTAAACATTTTGCAGCTGAGAGACGCAAGCAAGCAGAGAGCAGATGGCAGCCGCAGCAGTATCAAAAACAGTCCAGACCTCCATTTTTGAGGGACAGTGGTAATAAAAAGGGGGTTGCAACCATGATTAAGGAAAAACAAAATGCAAATTCTAAATGGCTAGTTGATTCAGGAGCCACATCTTTGATGTGTAATGATATAAATTTAATAAGTAATAGAAAATCAGCTAATGTAAATGCTGTAGTTTTGGCTGACGGGAAAGAGCTAAGTACTGTAAATCAAATGGGTACTGTGTACATTCCAGGGCTAAAAGAGAATTTTAATGATGTCTTACATGTAAAGGAGTTAGAAAATAATTTGTTATCAGTAAGCAGATTAACAGAAAGAGACTACACAGTCATCTTTGAAAAGAACATGTGTAAGATAAAACTGAATGGGGAATTGCGTGGCATAGGTTTGAAAAGGGATAAACTTTATTATTTGGAGGACAATATTGATAGCTACAGGGTTGAAGAAGCTAATAACATAGAAAATATTCCAATCCACAAAGACTGCATACACGAGCTTCACAGAAAATTTGGCCATGCGAGCTTCAAATGTTTAAAGAATTTAATCAGTATGTGTCCAGATTTAAAAGTTACTGGATGCAAAAACCACTTAGATTGTACAGTGTGTCAACAGGTAAAGGTCAGAGCTTTTCCAGTAGCTAAGAAAACAAAAAGAATTGCTCAAAGACCATTTCAGTATGTACATGCAGATGTCGCCCAAGCTAATTGCTTGTCCTTAGGGGGAAGCAAGTATTTCCTAGTAATTGTTGATAGGTATACAAGGTTTGCATTTGTAAGAATAATGAAAAACAAATCTGACGCTGGGCAAAGTTTAAAAGCATGGGTAAGAATGGTGGAAAGACAATTTGATAGCAGAGTAGGCACCATCATTACTGATAGAGGAGGAGAATTCTTAAATAAACAATTGTTTAACTGGTTTCAAAAGGTGGGAATAAGGCATGAAACTACAAACCCTGCTTGTCCTAGTGAGGATGGGTTAGCAGAAAAGAAAATACAAGATATAAAAAGAATTACTGCTTGTATGATGGCAGATGCAGGGGTGAAAGATAGTTTTTGGGCAGAAGCAACTTTGACTGCAATACATATCAGTAACAGATTGTATCATTCAGAAATTGAAGACATTCCCTACAGGGTATTGTATGGGAGAATGCCAAATTACAAGTACTTAAGGGTTTTTGGACAATTTGCTCATGTTTATACACCTGCTTGTTTCAGGAGGAAAGGAGAACCCAAAAGTAAAAGGCTTAGGTTTTTGGGGTATTCTGGAAATAGCTACAAGTTTCATTTGGATGGAAAACAAGTGCAGTATTCTAGGTCTGCAAATTTTGAGAGACATGCTGGTTGGGACAAACTGCATGCCAATAAAGAAGTGTTTTTGAGATTAGGGAGTTCAAATGAGCCAGAAGCACAAACTGAACCAACCTCAGGAAACGGAGGGGTTTCAGTTAAGCAGGAAGCATCACCTAGCAGCAGTGGTAGTTCTTCTGATGATGAGATAGCATCTAGGCCTACTACTACTCGAATGACTGAAGACAAGAGATTTAGTCATAGAACTACAACTCCCAGTAGAGAAAGTGAGGATGAAAGAGACAGAACAGCAGATTTTATTCCCAGGCGTAGTCATAGAGTTAGAAAGCCTCCAGATAGGTTTGTTGTGACAAAGGCAAGAGCTTGTTTAGCAGTAGAAGAGCCTGAAAGTTTTGAAGAATTGGAAAGTTATTCTAGTGAAGAACAGGAAAGATGGTTTGATGCAATGGATAATGAGTTTGGTTGCCTGGTAAATAAAGATGTTTTTGAAATTGTTGACAGACCCAAAGACAAGAAAGTAATTGGTTGTAAATGGGTATACAAAAGGAAAGAAATGCCAGATGGAAGTATCAAATATAAAGCTAGGTTAGTGGCTAAGGGTTTTGCGCAAAAGCAGTATGAGAACTATGATAAGACATATTCTCCAACTGCAAAGCCAGAAAGTCTGAGAATGGTTCTAGCTGTAGCAGTAAAAAGGAATTTAGTTGTAGAACATTTTGATTTTGAGACAGCTTACTTGAATGCGGTTCTGGATGAAGAAATATTTATGGAACAGCCACAAGGTTTCGAAGAAAATGGTAGTCAGAGAGTATATAAATTAAAGAAAGCGTTGTATGGTTTAAAACAAAGTGCCAGAGCGTGGAATCTGTGCATCAATGATGAGCTAGTTAAGCTAGGTTACAAGAGGAGCATTGCAGATGCTTGTGTTTATACAAAAGGAGACATAATATTAGTGATTTATGTAGATGATTTGTGCGTAGCAGCAAAGTCAAAACAGGAAATTGAGTCAGTAAAAAGAGAATTGTCTAAAAAGTTTGTTTTGAAGGACTTAGGTGTATTGAAGTCTTATTTAGGTATTTGCGTTGAATGGACAGAAGAAGGACATTGTTTATTAAGTCAGAGAAATAAAATTGAAAGACTGATTGAAAAGTGTGGATTACAGAATGCAAAAATAGTAAGAGCTCCAATGACAACTGGTTTTGTGTCTGAAGAAACAACTAGAGCGTTTGAGGACAAGACTCTATTCAGAAGTATAATAGGATCTTTACAATTCATATCTTGCCACACCAGACCAGACATTTCTTATGCTGTAAATGTATTGTCTAGAAGGGTTAATGATCCAAAAATTGAAGACTGGACAGCGGTAAAACATTTGTTGAGATATTTGAAAGGAACCGTAGATAGGAAATTGATAATAAGAAACAATAGTTCAGATCTAGATTGTTATGTAGACAGTTCATTTGCATCAGAATTAGGAGACAAGAAGTCAGTTACAGGAATGATAATTAAATATAATGAAAGTCCAATAGTTTGGAGAAGTAGAAAACAAACTAATGTAGCGATAAGCACAACGGAAGCAGAATTCGCTGCTTTGAATGAGATAGTAAATGAGGTACAGTGGATTAAGCAATTGCTAAATGATTTAAATGAAAGTTACAAGATACCAGTGGAAATTCTGGAAGATTCACAGTCATGCATAGCGATGGCTGAAACTGAAAGTTTAAAGAACAGAACAAAATATGTTGGTGTAAGATATCAAAATGTGCGAGACATGGTTCAGAAGGGTGAAATAGAATTGAGATATATAGAAACACAACACAACATAGCAGATTTGTTCACAAAAGCATTGACAGCAGAAAAACATGAAAGGCTGACACAAATGGTTGGAATGACATTGTAAGACACATACAATATTTTATTTCGGAGGGGATTGTTAAGGAAAATGCAACATGGGACATACAGTGAAAGAAATAAAATATGTATGTGAAAGTCACAATGACTAAGCAAGAGCAATTATGGGGCTACACAGGTGAAACTGCTAATGTAATTTAGAAGGCCTGAGAGCCAAGGACAGAGGTACTGAATGCAGATTGGAAACACCTGAGAATCATTAAGTGTACAAGGTGAAATGTTGAAATACATGGGTTGGTCTTAAGCATGGATGGAACTATGTGGACCAATCAGAATGGAAGTACACACCCACTGGGTGGAAACTAATTAGTGGGTGGTGATAAACAATGGCTATAAAATTGCAATGTTTGCCAATGTATTGGGGTTGAGTAGAGTTGGAGTAGTTTGGAGATATTGTGGAATAGTGTGTAGAGGTTGTGATTTGTTGACCTTATAGTATATTTATATAGAAGAATAAAGTAGGTTTTATATAAAACTACTGAGTTGCCTGAGTGTATCCTGGAGACATTTTGGAGACACCTGGAGAAGAGTGAGAAGGCTTGGAGAGTTTGTCAGGATCTTCAGCCTATTCTCTGTAACTCTGCTGCTTTGGAGAAAAGCATTAACCACTGATCTAAGCTGGTTGGCTCTGCTGCATAAAAAGGTGGTGAGTTTGAGCCAGAGGTGAAGAGCTACAACTCCCATCATCCCTGACATTTTACAAAAAAGGTAGAAACATTAATACATATATCCTTCTGTTTAATTGCTATTAAAATTTAAAAAAAAATAATTTCCAGGGGTCGCTGAGTAATATTTTTTCTGTAAAGGGGGCAGTAGGTCAAATAAGTTTGGGAACCACGGCCCTATTCTTTTTCTTATTATTATTCCCTGTTACTATTGCTAGTGGTTCTTCCTATTGTTGTTAACTGTGTACAAGTCAACTTTGACTTATTGCAACCCTATGAATGAGACAACTTCAAGACATGCTATCCTCAACAAGCCTGCTCAAGTCTTGCAGACTCAAGGTTGTCTCTTCCTAGGTTGAGTCTATCCATCTTGAACGCAGTCTTCCTCTTTTTCTACTGCCTTCTACCTTCCCAAGTATTATTGTTTTTACTGAGTTATGCCTTCTCTTGATGTGGCCAAAGTACCACAGCTTTAATTTAGTCACTCTGGCTTCTAGGGAGAGGTCAGCCTTGATTTGTGTAATTATTGATATGCAGTTATTAAAAATACTCCACCTTTCTGTTTAAAGACATCCTTGAGTAGGTTTCTCTCCTACTAAGGGAGGGGGCCAAACTGTAATCTCGTATCATCGTACTTCCCCCTTTGTCTGGCTAAGAGTCAAACTAGATTGTGTGAACAGTGTACAACATATCAGTGTCTGCTTTTGCTGAGACTGTGGGATGAAAAACCAAGAGAGATACAGATCACACCCTCCAGGACAGTTTAAAAATAAATAATTCTGATGCAGTGTTCTGATTACAGTGTTCAGCCTTGTATAACAAAACTATTGTATGATTAAAGAGGCTAATGAGTCAGGTTTACTTGATTTGCTCTAATCCCAATAAGCCATGAATCAAAGCCATTCTCATGCCATCCTGGATAAGCTCCATTGGCTTTGGTCTACTTGACTTCTGTCAGAGGAAGAGTATTAGAGTTGCGTGGTGCTGACCTCAGAGAGGAGCAATGGCAAGGAAGATGGGACACGGCAAACCAATAGGAAAGGTCTTGGCTGAGGCAACTACTGTAGTAAACACTCGTTCTTGAACTGGAAACACATCATTATTGAGAAGGAGGGTGCTTCACCATCACTATTCCTGCCATAGGAATAAATGTGGCTGTGCAGGTTGTGTGTCACTCTGTCTCACCCCTTTTCTCACATGATCTTTATCATTACCCCCTGTTAGTCCAAGGGTTTGGTGACTTACTTGCTTGCAAAGGTTCACTCTGTTTGGTGATAGATGGGAAGAAATGGCCTCTGAAACATTGGGTTCTAAGATAGGATTACCTTAGCTGTGCTATTATAGCCCCTCAGATCTGAAGCCGTTTGAATAGAAGCAATGCAGACATGCACAGTGAAGCCTTGATGTTACAATTCTTTGGCTGGCTCTCCAATGTATGTGTCGTCGTAGGGAGTGTTGCAATGTTGGATCCTGCATTACCTTTTAATATATATCCTGGAAGCCCATTGGAATGAACTTTCAAAAGGCAAAAGCCAGTTATTTGTTCCAGCTAGAGCAGGCCCATAGAAATGAATGGACCTGTTAGTCACAGTAACAAGTCCCATTTCAGTGTGCCTACTCTAGCTAGGACTAACAATGGAATTAGCCAAATATATCCCATGGCAGAGTTTCAGTAGATAAAGGACTTCTGATTGCCAGTATCTTGATCACTGTTTAGAGAGCATTTGAAAGGACATGGAGGAACCACCTAAACATACCAAATTACTGTCAGAAATGTGGTATGTAGCTGAAATGACAAGATTATCTTATTGTATAAGATTTGATTGGGGAAAATAATGTTTCAGGCACTGAGAACTATAATTCTGGTATCTAACATAATGTGTGGATTATCAGTTTCTGAAAGTGTTGCTTAGAATGTACTATTTTCCTTGATAATGCAACAAATATCATACAATAAATACAATATAACTATTTTGAGAAGTTATATAATGCATCTAGACTAGTAATGTTGGATATGTATATTAACAGTCTGGGACTGTGAGAGGAAGTTGTTGTTGTGTCCCTTCACACCATTTCTGACTTATGGCGACCCTATCACAGGGTTTTCTGGAAATTAGCAAACCCAAACTGAAAATCTGCCAAAAATATACAGTATTTTGTGATTATGTTCACTGTGTAGTAGCTGTTCATAGAGAACAGCTGTGATATAAAAACTATATGAAATTTAGTCTGGGTTATTAGAAAGTGTTGTTTGGGGTTCTGTCCTAAACCATCCACTACTCTGCCAAAAAATGTTCAATTGCAACTTGAGTATTAGGTCCATGATCAAAAAATATCTATCTAGAAAGCTGTGTTGCAGAAATGTTTGTACAACAGCTCGACAAAGGCAGAAATTTGATTCATAGGACACCATGGGGGCTCATGCTCCTGAAGTCCCTGCCCTAGTAAACTTGCCTTATAGAGATGATTTATGACTCCCATTTTCAGTGACAAGACAGAAACTTGGCCCATGGCTCCTGGCCTGGCTTTCTAAGAACTGTCTTTCACAGAATTATTTGTTTGCACAGTACTATATCTTGAATATTTGCACAAAGCCCTTTTTGGTTAAAGGGACAGGTCACTGTATAACAATACGGACCCAAAAGCTGAGGTCTTACAGAATGTGGTGTTTATCACAGACCAGCAATTCAGAAGCATCTCTCTGCTCCTTTGCACTGCACCCTGGACAAGGAAGAACACGAAGACTCATCACCAGCTCTCTTTAGGCTCTCTTTTTCCACTCCCACCCCATCCCCTAGAGAAAGGCCTGGAAGTGCAGAAAGTTGCCAGATGGGAAAACATCAGAAGAACAAATTGTTCTAGTACACATTATTTCTCAACATCCCTGAAGAAACATCCCTTTAAAACAATTTAATGAAATGTGAGTCATGTGAGGAGCTAATGTCTGTGAGGGAGCTTTGTCTCCCATGTTAACCTATATACTTCTTAGTGCACCCTGGCAAGGATTTAAATTTTAGTGTCTTTGTGTTTTTCCTTTTGGTTTGAGGCAGGAGTTTCATGGGAGATGCCTGCTGTTGACACTAAGAACTTTATCACATTACACTGCCATAGCGTTATTATTCTACTTTAACTGCTATGGCTCCTGTGGAATTCTGGGCTTTAGAATCATAGAATTGGAAGAGACTTCAAGGGTCATCCAGTCCAACCCCCTGCCATGCAGGAATACACAATCAAATCATTCCCGACAGATGGCCATCCAGCCTCTGTTTAAAAATCTCCAAAGAAGGAGACGCCAGCACACTACGAGGCAGTGTATCCCACTTCCGAACAGCTCTTACTGTCAGGATGTTCTTCCTAATGTTGAGGTGGAATCTCTTTTCCTATAGTTTGAACCCATTGCTCCGTGTCCTAGTCTCCAGAGCAGCAGGAAACAAGCTTGCTCCATCCTCAGTATGACATCCCTTCAAATATTTAAACATGGCTATCATGTCCCTTCTCTTCTCCAGACACCTTCTCTTCTCTAGGCTAAACATGCCCAGCTCCCTAAGCCGCTCCTCAAAGGGCATGTCCTCCAGAGCACCCACTATCCTGGTCGCCCTCCTCTGGACACGTTGTAGCTTCTCAATATCCTTCCTGAATTGTGGTGCCCAGAACTGGACACAGTATTCCAAGTGATGTCTGACCAAAGTAGAATAGAGTAGCACTATTACTTCCCTTGATCTAGACGCTATACTCCTATTAATGAAGCCTAGAATCACATTGGCTTTTTTAGCTGCTGCATCACACTGTTGACTCATGTTCAGCTTGTGGTCCACTAAGACTCCTAGGTCCTTTTCGCATGTACTGCCATCCATCCTGTATTTGTACATTTCATTTTTACTGCCCAAGTGTAGTATCCTATATTTCTCCCTGTTGACATGCATTTTGTTAGTATTGGCCCAACTGTCTAATCTGTTGAGGTCATTTTGGATTCTGATCCTGTCCTCTGTGGCATTAGCTACCCCTCCTAATTTGGCATCATCTGCAAACTTGATAAGCATACCCTCTATTCGGTCATCCAAGTCATTGATAAAGATGTTGAATAGCACTGGACTCGGGACAGAACACTGTGGTACCCCACTGGTCACTTCTCTCCAGGGTGAAGAGAAGCCAGGCCTAAGAGCTCTCTGGCTGAGAATTCTAAATGCCCTTGCCTAAACTGCAAATCCCAGGATTCCACAAGAGGCAGCCAGAGCAGTTAAAATGCATTAATAGCACTATAACAGTGTAGTGTGATAATAAACAGATTTGGCAGCTGCCATTCTCACTTAGAAACCCTGTCAGTCCCCTTTCCATTGCAAACCCATTTACTTTCCCCATCCATTATCATTCAGACATCCTTAATTATGGAAGTACAGTGTGTACTTAGAAGCCCCCTTCATGTGTTCATCAGTAGCCTGCTCCCATGTAAGTGTGCACAGGACAGATTGAACACGGCCTTTGTTATTTCATAGGAGGGCTCCACTACAAGAGCTGTCCTAATTTTTTTGTGTATGTATCCTTATCGTTTAGTACACTTCTGATAATTCCCGAGGGGGCTCAACTATATAGGAGTCTTAGTCGTTCAATTTGCCTGATCATTTCATGGGGAGGCTCAGCCCTTCCCAGTCTAGTCTTAAGTGGGGCTCAAGCCCCCTCTGTTCCAGGGTCTGTGCCAGAGCTCCTGTGGCCCTTGTAAGGTATTATAGTGGGTTGCCTTCAATGGCTGTATATGTGTTTAAAACCTGCCCTTGTTACTTTTCCTTTCATATCTGTATCCAGATACCTCATGGAAATTTGCCATCCACTTGACTCTCTGCTCTCAATGAGGCCTTTTGAACGGGCTTCCCAGTGTCAAAGTTGCTCTCTTTATGCTACTTAACAGATCTCTTCCTGCCCCAGTGTTTTGGGGAATACACTGCTGATACTCCCTGGAGGAGCCAAAGTTACCAAGCAGTTCCTTAAGTGGTGTGTTTAAATCAGAGCCAGCATGGTGTAGTGGTTTGAGTTTTGGACTAGAATTCCAGGAAACCAGGGTTTGAATCACCGCATGGCCTTGGAGACCTACTGGATGACCTACTTGATGACCTTGGGAAAGTCATACTCTCTTTTCCTTTCGAGGAAGGCAATGGCAATTCCCCTCTGAACAAACTTTGTCAAAATAGACCTGTGATGGAGTTGCTGTAGCCTAGGGTGCCATAATTCAGAAATGACTTGAAGACATAAAACAAACAATTAAAACATTAGTATTGACTGCTGATGCTTTATATGTGAGGAACTTGCAGTTACTGCTTCCTCTGGTAAATGCCAAATAAACTATGAGAGCGTTTGGTCTGTCTACGCCACTTCTTTTGAAAGAACTTAAATTTGTTTCTGCAACTCTTGCTACTATAAAATAAAGGCATGTCATGAGTACTGTACTCTTGTTTGAGAGAAGAAAAATTAGATATATTGAGCAATGTGTATGTCGTTGTGTCTGTGCTTCCACAGCTACATACAGGGACTGCTTTCATCCTTCAGGCCAGTCAGATAATATAGCTGGGTGCTGTCCACAGAGAACATAGAGACCAGGAATTGGACCAGAGGTTTGATCCCTTTGCTCTCTCCCTGAGGCTTAGAAGGAGTGCTGTGGCTTAAAAGAAAGTTGTTCCTGATTTCTCCAGATAACTTCTTTTGGTAAGACAGGAAAGGAGAGTTCAGAAGTGCTGGATAGGCAAACAAGTCTGCTGAAAGATTCTCTACTTGTATCTATAGCTTTGTGCTCTTGGTTTCCTAGTACCGAGTGAAATTTTGCTCTTCCTTCTCATTTGTAGGCTGGAGCTAACAGTCCGTGGTGAGGATTCACAAACTCTGCAATGTGAATAATGTGGTAGTTTTGTGATTGTTCCCTCTTAGGTCAAAACAGCACTTTCTCAAGTGCTTTAATTACTTCTTGGCAATTTCCTTGTCTCCTGTAATGAACTGTTCATGTCCTATCACACACCCCACTCTCCCCACCCTGTGAGTACAGAGGAAGGGCTACTGCTGGTCTAATTCCAGTGGTTACTTAGATGCACACAACCTGTAATCCTCTACAGATATCCCTCTAGTCCAGGGATGGGATCTGTCCAAATTTAGCTATAAAATATGCAACACATTGTGGGATTTCTGCTCTAAGATACAAACTCTATGTGTTTGGAAAGAGAGAGGCGAAAGGGTATAAAAACCCTTCCTGACTTCAGTACCATCTCTTTATTCTTACCTGCAAATTCTTGCTCTCTGGGGCTGTTGTTGTATGCCTTCAAGTCATTTCTGATTTATGGCAAACCTAAAGTGAACCTTTCATGGGGTTTTCTTGGTAAGATTTGTTCAGAGGGGGTTTGTCTTTGCCTTCTTCTGAAGCTGAGAGAGTGTGACCTGCCCAATGTCACCCTATGGGAGTCTGTGGCTGAACAGGGCTATGGGGCTACTTGCCCTTAAAAAAAACAAATCCTGTCCATTTCTAGCTGCAGCAGTGTTCTCTGCCAATACCTCATTTTCTTAAATACCTCATTTTCCATTATCTTCTGATGTCTGTTGTATCTAAGCCCTATGCTATATCTCTACCTACAAACTAGCAAGAAATGGGTTATTCGTCAAAATGGAAGAACAGAATGTGGGAATCCTGGAAATAGCTTGATTGGAGAAACAGAACTTTTTAGAAAGAAAGAAAACCCCACTGAGATTTGATAGCTACCTTAGGACTGAGCTTTTTGGAATAAAAATGCCTAGAATCTCACAGGCATCATGCCTGGAATTTTTAGAAACTGCATTTTTTTAAAGTAATATTTCTGAGCTCTGCATGTCTAATAAATATTCCCAGGCTCAGCTTATGGGTAACTTGGCTAACTTCACTTCCTGTCATTACTGACATTGTATTGCTTCTGCAGTACTAATGTCACTTCCTTTTGCTGCTGTAGGGGGTGAAAAACAAGGTTAGCAGAAGCAAACCCTGTGTTTATGTAAGCAACAGTTAGACAAAATTGGTAAAATGTGGCTCTAATCTAAATTAGATTTCCAAATGGTGCAGAGTGAGGGGCTAACATCTGGGTCATGATAGCCTTGTAGGATAATATCAGTTTGCTCTGGCACTGTCCTAATCAGAATGACATGGCATGTGCAAGTGGAGAATGGCAGAAAGATGCTTTTGAAGCAATGAATGTTTGACAAATCTGTGCAAAACATCACACTGTTCTGGAGTCCCTAACCTATACAGTAGTGTGTCCGTAACTGAAAAGGTTAACAGGCTCTTTTTCTAGAAGCTCTTAAGGCAAATACAAGCTCCAGAGACATGGTTTCTGCCACTAAACATTACAGTCAGCAAGAACTGTGTATGCTGGAATTGGCTGGAACCTGTGCATCTCTAGCCTGATGCCAGGATAGCCATTTCAATCTGTGTATGACACAATTCTTTTGCTTCCATCTCTTTACTGGTGGTTTGTGCAGCTTCCTTGAATTTGCCCACTTAAGAAATATACTTCAAAAGCTGGCTGTGGGCCATTTTATGGCCCTCAGCTCTTTGAACCATTGCTGTTGTGCAACTGTCAGAAGCTCTGGTATCTCAAACCACAACTTTTGAAGGGCAAGCATTTCTTCTCTTGAGCCTCTCTTCCCCCTCACCCCAATTCGTCAGTGTTGTAACTCTGTCTCTCTGTTCCTCTTTTCTCAGGCAGCAGGAACATTTCTCATCAGTGTTTCCATTTCTGTAAGTCCCAAGGTCAGGATGTTTTCTTGTGCATCACATGAAACATCTTTTGGGAGCCTATCTCATGCTGGTTTTATGCACTTTTGAAACCATTTTGGTGCCTTGAGTGGATTTTGCTGTTTTTCTACCTGTAATTTGAAAGTAAAACATACGCTGTAAATGCTGTATGTTTGTAAAACTGCTGTCTTTCATTTTCAGTCTCACATTAATGTTCAGGAGAAAGTCTTTCTGGATCCAAATAATTTTTTTTTAGTGTTACTTGTGAAAATTCCTTTGGTTTTAATGTGTGAAGGACAGCAGAAGTTAGCTACAGTACTACTTTTTTATTCTGTCCTACATTTTTTTTAAATTCAGGCATACATTTCTTGATAGAGTAGGTTTTGCATTTTAAGGGTGGCTTTTGCCTTACGTGTGTATGGTAACAGTCTTTACAGAGTTTCCATACATGACACCTGTAGGGATTTGTTTCATGTGGCTAACTTGGCATAATTGTTTTCCCCCCACACCACCCTCACCTTCCAACTGTGTATATGTCCTGGCCAACCAAGTTTTACATTCCTGTAAGACTGATGTAAGGCTCACATGGTAAAATGTCCTCTGTGTTGGATACCCTGGATTATCAACTGTAGCTCAGGAATGTCCCTGGCTGGAGCTGGTGCCCTTTGCTCTGGATGGAGCCTTTCCAGGACGATTCCAAAACTGTTCGGATTGAGATTTGATATGGTGGTTGATCAACCTCTTGCTTGTAGGCAAACCTTATCTGTTGCTGCCAGTTTTAATTCCTTTGTTTTCTACTAGTCAAATATTTTTACAGGCCAGTTTGCTAGCAAGGGAGGTGGTGGTACTTCCAGCTGTGTCTCTCTGTTGCCTTAAATCTAATTAGACTATAAATACTTTAGGAGATCCCCCCCAACCCACAAGAGCTTCTCCACAAGGAAGACATGTGGAGGAGGGAAGAAGAGTCAAGTGAGGACCAGGGCTGCATCTGTGTGATAGTCAGGCAGCCCCATGAAGAAACATGACTAAAATATAGAAAGGGTGAGTCTCTGCTCCAGAGACTAGGACATGGAGCAATGGATCCAAACTACAGAAAAAGAAATCTCTATTAAACATTAGGAAGAACTTACTAATGGTAGGAGCTGTTCAGCAGTGGAATACGCTGCCTTGGAGTGTGGTGGAGTTTAATTGTTTGGAGGTTTTTAAACAGAGGCTGGATGGCCACTTGTCAGGAGTGCTTTGATGGTGTTTTCCTGTATGGCAGGGGGTTGGACTGGATGGCCCTTGTCATCGCTTCCAGCTCTATAGTTCTATGATTCTATGTAAATATTGAGGAAAGTGGAGATTGGGCACACAATTGAGAGCACCTACTGTATTATTAGTATCTCATACCCAGGAATGAGGAGAATGTGCCTCTCCAGATGTGGCTGGGTTGTAATTCCCATGAGCCCAGCCAATGATGTTAAAGATGGGAGTTGTAGTCCAACAACATCTGGAGGGCCACACACTCCTCATCCCCATTATAGTCAGGAACTTGGAAACAATTAACATTTTAGGGGTGATTATTCTGGTATTTTCCTTGCTCCACCAGTCTTGTGACCTCCTTAGCTGCCACTGATGATCTTCTCTGGCATTCTCAAAGCTATTTACTAATTGGCTCTTCCTGCCAAGCATTTTCTCTCATGCTCCTCCATGTGTATATGCATAGCATCTTCCAAGGTTGCAACACCTACTTTCTTACTTTCACTGCTACCCCCTGCTTCAGAGTCTGTCAGAATAAACCCAATCCCTTTTTGGCACCTCATCCAAACTGGGCCTCTCAGAAGTTTACTCTGTAAACATCCACATTCTAAGAGGTAATTTTGTAGTGCTAAGTTTGCAGGCTGATGGGATTGCTTTAATCAAGCAACAAGATGTCTCTGTGCATAAGCATTGTCTCTTCTTCATGGTTTCCATGTGTTTGGCAAAGTCCCCTCTTCAGAAGAGGAGCTACTCCTTTCCCTCCTGGCTTCTCTAAATCTTGGGAATGAAATTGCCTCATACCCAGTGCTACCCAGTGGTTAGAGTGCAAAGAGTAACTTGGCTACTGTTCATGGCTGCTGTTCATGCCTCCTTGTTAAACATGATGTGCCACTGCACAAATCCTTTGGGATGTCTCTCTCTCTCTCTCTCTCTCTCTCTCTCTCTCTCTCTCTGGCTTTTCTTCGCAAACGAAGATTCAGGAAGGACTCATCCCGTGCTTTCTCCAAGCGCGCTGATGACTAGTGCTGCCAAATTGTCCCAGCAGAAGTGTGATGCCCTTGATCTGCAACTAGAAGCAATTATTACTCTGAATAGATTTCAGGTAGTCTTAGAAATTATTTTTTTCTATCTTTAGGTCCATTAAACCAAAGGCAAGGCTAGCAACACTCTGACTGAAGAAATTCACCATGACTTACTTAACTTACTTGTCTTCTTTTTGTACCTGAAATCTAAAAGACAGCTGCTAAAAGTGCCTCCACTCTAAATAATTATCCTTTTTTTTTTGTTGAACTTTCATGTGATCTATCAGATATATTCTAGTAGTGAACACAGTTTTCTGAGTCCATACCCTCAAGAAGTCGGATTCACACCACCCATGCACAAGAGGAGGGTATAGGTAGGCCTAACAGAGCACCAATGTTTTCAGAATGGCCCTCCCTCCATCCCAACTGCCATTGCCCTGGCTGCAGAGGGTGAGAAGGAAAGTCAGGCAGAGCTCCATCTTGCCTCGGTCCAGAAGCAGAACGGCCCTCCCTCCATCCCAACTGCCATTGCCCTGGCCAAGGAGGGAGAGAAGAGAATGGAAGACTTCATCCCTTCCCCTACTGCCATCCCCATTCATTTTGTATCATGTCTTCATTAGATTGTAAGCTTGAGGGAAGGGCACTGTTTTGTTGTTCTTTTTCTTGTAAAGTGCCATGTACATTGATGGTGCTATAGAAATAAAAGATGATGATGATGATGATGATGATGATGATGATATACTTATTGGGGAGGGGGATACACCCCCTCCTAGCCCAGTGAGGACGATCATGTTTGTTAGGTACAGAATGCTGACTCACTGTTAGCAGCAGGGCAGGGTGGTGGAATGGGCTATCCTGGTAAAGAGCATAGGTGGCTGACTGGATTGCTGAACAGGAGCACTCTATGCTGCAATATTTGGGGGCAAATTGCATGCCTTGCCTAGTACATGGAGAGGGAAAGAGTGCTTGTACATCAGCAGCTTTTGAACATTGATATTGTGAAAAACAGAAGGCAGGCTGCTACTTTTTAATGGGCTCCTCAGCAGAGACACACTTATTTTCCTCTGATTAGTGTGGGATCTAGCTGCTGACAACACTATAAATTGATACTGTGAAAGGAAGCTAGTGTTATCTATCTGGATCTGTATTTTGCATCATTCTCTGGCTTTTCTTCGCAAACAAAGATTCAAGAAGGACTCATCTCACGCTTTCTGCAAGCACGCTGATGACTAAAAAGGCCAATCCGAGATAGACAAGTCCGGTTGCAGAAAGCACAGCAGAAGGTTTCCTTGGGTGATGTTTCCGGGTTGTGATTCTTTCTGCGTTGTCATTTCTCTTCAGCACTTGTTCAGCATGAGTTCTCAAATAAGGCTGCTGCATTGTGGATAGTGCGTCTCCATGCCTCCTGATGTGAGGCCAGGGCAGACCATTGTTCGTGATCAATTTGGCCGAGCCTGAGATGTTGTTTCAGGGAGTCCTTGTATCATTTTTTTGGAGCGCCTCTCTTACGCTGACCCGTGGCGAGTTCACTGTAGAGTACTATTTTTGGGAGGCGATGGTCCTCCATCCTAGAAACGTGCCCTGCCCAGCGCAGCTGTGTTCTCAATATCATGGCCTCAATGCTGGTGATCCTTGCTTGCTCAAGGACAGCAACATTCGTCACAGCATTAATAATTAAAATAAATGGATTAAATATAAATTGTGAAGAGCTTGATTATACCTTGACACCCGGCAACCTACATTTGTCTTCTGCATTGACAGGAAGGGCCAAGAGTACACAGGGCGGCTCTTTTTGGGAGAGGCAACATACCCAGCTCACCTCCTTGTTTCCATTGTGGAGCCAATGGTATTAAGTGTAGAAAAGTCTCTGAACCTGTAGCCCTCCAAATGTTCTTGGACTTCAACCCCCACCAGCCCTAGCCAGCATGGCCAATAGCTGGGGATGGTGGGAGTTGTAGTTACCTGCATGTAGAAGGCCATGGGTTTCCTGCTCCCTGCTCTGAATACCCATAGAGAGAAAATGATGCCAGGAGAACAATTTATGTTGGTAATCTCTGTCTCAGGCAGAGTGTTAGTAATGGTGGGTGTACTATCAGGGTTTGGAGTTTTGGCCCATTGATTTCCCATAATTCTTAGTAGCAGTGTAATCCTTGAGGAGATTCTCACCATTTCAGAAACTTTGAAAGAGAGGGCCATGTCAGGGAAGGGAAAAGTGCCCTTGTTGCAACTTTAAGACTAAAGACCTTTAAGACATTTCAGAGTGGTTGCTGTATTGTGATCACCTTGCCAAGTGTCCTCCAACACAGTGTTATTGCTACTCTCAGAACAATTATTCTTGTAGGGAACACACAAGCCCTAGCAAGTCAGGATGAGTTGATTTTCTTTTTCTTGTGATGATGATAACTTCTAGCAGTTTGAATCTGCCAGGTTTCCCCCAGTAGGGTATTTTGTTTTTGATATTTCATCATGATTAGAGTGCCCTAGAGGAAGTGAGAAAATGGACACCTCCTTGTTTTTCCACCAAAGCAGGCAGGCCTCTGACCATTCCACACGTGTTTGATTTCTGGACTTACATGATGATAAAGAACAAAGGAATTGTCACAGAAAGGAAAGACTTGGAGTTCTTACCCAGTTGGACTCTGGTTCAACAGAATTCCAAAGACTAAATCAAGCCTGGCTGCTTCCAAGTCAAAATATTTTCGTTGTGGAAATTGGTCTTCTTCTGTAGGGATTTGTGTAAGAAGATGGTGGTGAGATCTGCCCTTTTCAAAAGGGGGTGAGTGAAGGGAGTCCAGGGCCCAGTCAGGGTGGGAAGAAAGTTCAGTGTCTAGAGATAAAGGCCTAAGCAAGTCAAGCTTGTAGAGATAGAAACCTATTTCTCTGTATAGAGATTGTATGTTTTAATTTAATTGATTGTATGTTTTAATTTTTTTCTTCTAATTTATATATATTTTTAATTATTGTATGTTTTTAATCCTTCATAATTTAATATTATTTTAAGGGGTGGGTGGGCTAGGGTATTGTGATTATGGAGTTTTTATATTGTAAGCCGCCCCGATTGCGTTGCAGAGGGGCGGGATAGAAATAAAATTTTATTATTATTTGTTATTATTATTATAGTTATCT